>CM062375.1:55743781-65743781 GCA_031216125.1 Dalbergia cochinchinensis | reverse complement strand
TATCTTCTGCTCAGATGAATATTGCCCAATGACTTGAGTACTATTTGCTTAAATAGTTCTTATTTGTGTAAAATTATTTTGTGCAATTTGTTTTCTTTTTAAATTTGTTAGATCGTTGCCATTTTTTTTTTCACACTTTTTTATAACGGTTCATTCTCATATGTTGGATTGTCTCCTTTCTCTTGATGAATTTTTTTAATCCCAAGAAAAGCAAAGTTGAAATTACAAAATCACCAGCGGATCAGTTTATAAATAGCTGTCAAGAATTTTCCTTTTTCTCTTAGAAATTTAGTCTGCTATAAACTTTTTGCTAATCGACACTTCTTCAGGGCATAATGTCTTCCCAGTTGTCATCTTTGCTGTTTCTTCTTGTGGGAATTTCAATGGCTCTCACACCATGGCTAGCCGAAGGAGGCCAGCTGATTGCTTCCCGTTTTGAGCTGCATGATGTTCGAAGTTTATTACCTGTTGAAAGTGAGGTAAGATAGCTTACATGAGTGGTTGGAAGGGAGTTCATTAACTGCAAACGGTTGTGAAATTTATAGCCTTAGCAGTGTTGGGCTCTCGTGCTGGTGAACTGAGTGCCATCCTTATTATCTTACAAATCAATAGGCGTTCTTTCAGTAACATACGCATTCACTGCCTTTTGTTTATTTTTTGTGTAGTATACTGATAGTGCATTGGACAGAATATTTTAGTTTCAAAGAAACAATAAATATGTTTATTACCATTTATACTCTTCATGCCTTTTCTTCTATCAGGCACATTATTTCTTGCATTTGAAGTCGTTCTTCCTGTATACCCGTTTAATCACATGATTAACTTTTTCCAATCAATCAACTGCATTTGGCTTGTATTTAGTTTAGTTAGGAGATACTACAGTAATGCTTCTTACACTTGTGGCTATAGACAATTGATTTAGCTATTGTTATTTTTCATTTAGATTTGACTAGAAAAATTAGTAGTTGACTTCTTTTTGGATCACATCTTTTACAGACAGATGATCTGCAAGATCATATCATTATTTGTGGATTTGGACGTGTTGGCCAGGTGATCTATTGCGTTTTTGGTTTAATTTTGTAGTTGTGGTAATATATTAAGGCGTAACACTTCACCTGCTTGTTATTTCTAGATCATTGCACAGCTTCTTTCTGAGCGACTTATTCCTTTTGTTGCACTAGATGTGAGAAGGTAACTCAATGCTAACTGAAATGACAAAGCTTTTTTTTTTTCGTAATTGATTCTTTTTGATGAATGATTTTGTAAATATATAGCAGTTTTCATGATTAGTGGATGCTATTTATGTTGAGAAAGGAAGCAAAATTACAGGCACAGACAACAGTTATGATACTGTGTCTCTTTCTCTATGGGTGGGTGAGGCATCTAGATGAGCATTAGCCTAGATGTGCTCTGTGCTTGTCCATCTATTTCTGAGTTTCTGGGAGGCATTAATTGCTTTAATGAAAATAATTTAGTTCGGCTTTCCTTCATTTTAGTTGAATTCTTGGTATTTCTCGATACTTAGAGATGGGGGGGGGGGGGGGGGAGAGAGAGAGAGAGAGAGGGGAGAAGCAAAAAATTAGTTGGTTTCTTGTTAAAGAATGGTGATACTAAGTGACCAGCATGGGAGAATCTTTGTTTTCTCCAAAGATGTGTAAGCCGCCATATATCATGTGTGTTTAGACGGGAAACAGAAGAAGATGACCTATCCTCTCTTCATATTTGCTAATGTCTTCAGTGATAGAGTGACAATTGGGCGTTCCCTGGATCTCCCTGTGTACTTTGGAGATGCTGGTAGTCGAGAGGTATTTCTCATATGACTTCAGTGCTTGAGACCAGATACATGTTCATTACATGACACGCTTTGTTCTGCATGACAAGGTCCTACATAAGGTTGGGGCTGAGAGGGCAAGTGCTGCTGCAGTAACTCTAGATTCCCCTGGTGCAAACTACAGAACAGTTTGGGCTCTGAGCAAGCACTTCCCAAAAGTGAAGACCTTCGTTCGTGCTCATGATGTTGATCATGGATTGAATTTGGAAAAGGCTGGAGCTACTGCTGTAATATTTTGATACCTCTTCTATTATTTGTGTTATGATTCCTTATGGTTTAATTCAGAAAAGTGAGAAAAATAGCTATTTTCTTTCTTGATTGGTGCATATTTGGCTATTATTGGAACATTCTAACTGGTTCTTGTCTATCGGTCTTTTGCATTTCCAGGTTGTCCCAGAAACATTGGAACCAAGTCTTCAACTAGCAGCTGCAGTTCTTGCTCAGGTAACTGTGATATTGTCAGTGGAGCAGATATATCAAACCAATGAACACTTTCTATGTTCTAGTATTTTTGTGAATTAATATACCGATCTAATGATAACAAATACTGTTAACTGAGAATAGAGATAAATTATTATTTTTCGGTTCTTGCAGTGATTGAATCTTTATGTCACATTAGCTGAAATGTTGTTAACAATCTTCATCTTACAAATAATTAACTCGAGTTTCTGCTCAAAATTTCTTAGAAAATGGTATGAGCATATTTTTGCTCTTTATTGTATGGTTTGGCTGCAGATCTCATTCAAGACTCTAGTTGTTCTTGAAATTGAAAACAAATAAAAGAATGAAAAGAAATAGTCAGATGTTTACTTGCTAGCTAATGACATTATGACACGCAATGCTATAGCATGAAGATGGGCAATCTGAGCTTTCTAACCATTTCTTCTGTGCAGGCCAAACTTCCGACATCAGAGATTGCAGCAATTATAAATGAATTCAGATCACGCCATCTAGCCGAGCTCACAGAAGTACGTCTCCCTTCTAAACGCTGGTCTGATTGCCTCAGAAATTGCAAATCGCTCCCTACTTTTTCACTCTTTATAATGGTGTCTGAATGAATGCATGTTATTTTTGCTCTATTTTTTATTTAGCTACGGGAAGCAAATGGAAGTTCTCTTGGATATGGATATAACAGAATCACGGGCAAACCCAAATCCCAATCCTCAGATTCATCAGATGATACCCAAGTCTCGGACGGGACACTGGCAATATGAAGACTCCCCCTAATATACAAAATCAGAAGGCAAAAGAAAACAGAAGATTGAGGAAGCAGAATAACTGTGAAAAGTTGTATAGCAGAATTGATTTTCCATGTACAGAAACATGCCCTTATCGAAGAAGCAATGCAAGAAGAATGCAACAACTTTCTTTTTCTTGGCAGAAATTTTCGTTCATCATCCTTTTATCAAATTTCCATTTAGAAAGACACCCCGGTCGCCATTGATACTTTGCCATATTCCTTGGCTTTTGAAAAGAATGTATAAAAATAAGATGGCCCTGGATTTCCATTGCTTATTGAGAATTTATTTTTGTAAAATATTTCTACTCTTAGGCTATGCCAACAAGAAGCTTGTTTAAGCTTACTTATCAAGAATATGACCAATTAAGAATGCCCTGACTATGGTCCATGAAGTACAATGAAAAATTTTCCTCATTTTATCTCAAAATGTTGCTTATTCTGCCATTGATGGAGGTAATAGTTCTGGGTGCGTTCGGAGTCTTTCTTATATTGCTCATGTAAGGTTCAGCTCAAGCGATTCCGCCTTAATTGTTGATTAATTAAGGCCACATAATTAACATACGTAAACCACTAATATCAAGACGCAAAAGAATGACCCAAGCCAAAAGCTATAGCACGGTCGTTTCAGTCTTATATTGAAAAACACAAGAATAGCCTTTTAAAACAGAACTCCAAAAATCTAACATCGAATACTAGAACATAAATAAACTACAAAAGATTGGGGAAAAAAGGGTATAGTGCATTTAACTGTTCTCAATTCACTTCCTGCCACGGACTTTCACAGCCTGCCTGTTTCTCTTCTTCACACCAGACTTGGCAACTTTGAGGCTCCTATTGACAGCACTCAACCTTGCAAGAGCTGCCTTCTTGAGATCAGGCCTGTAGTGGTTATCTGCCACCTGCAGCACAGATCACAGGTAGGAGAAATGATGATAAAATTGGCCATACTTAATGAATTAATAGAAGTACAAAATGCAAAGGAGCAGGTATCCAATAAGAAAGTATGAACAAGAAACCAACTAGCAACACCCTGAAATCAGTTGAAAAACAATCATGGATTGAAGCCTATATATATATATATATAAAGAATACATGCAAACAAGTGAAATATTTTTGGAGAGCACTAATATCTTCATATAAACACAAGATGGAGGTTGACAATCATATTTCGAAGAAAACCAGATATAATTATCCTCCACAAATTTGTGTGGAAGTACTAGTTGAGAATCATTAATTGACAACTCTCTATATTAACATACATAAGATCAGCCAGAGAACGAAAGAATACATCCATACAAGAACTTAAAAAATGGCAAAAGCTCAGAAGCCAAGCGTAACAAGTAAATTTCATTGAAGAAACTAACAAGAGATTCTTCTTACTTGTTAGAGGCTCATCACTGCTAGGGGTAAACCCAGTCATGTAGGCAGAGGTTCAAAGAGGTTTAAACTAAACAACTCTATTTAACAAGCCACATGTTTCCAACAGCCATAAAAAACAAAATCATTGTCAAATAGGAAAAAAATTCAGCCTTATGGAACTATAACATGAGTTATTCCATACTTCTAACAAGAATAAAAAAAAAATGTCAGCCCACAAAGAACTGATAAACTGATTTCCTTTTTCCAATTACCTGGTTTTGCACTGCCTTTGCCATCCTACGGAATTCCTTCTTCATGACAGACTTGTGAAGCAACGCAGAAGGCTTGTTTTGCTTCTTTGTCTTAGTTGTTGCCAGCAACACAGACTGATCTTTGCCAGCAGGCTGGATGGTAACAGTTTTCTTGTTTGCCAAACCTATAAAACCAGCATCATGGACAGGCAATTGAAATCCAAGGACTCTAGACATAGAATATTTCATACACAAATGCCAACCCTAAGATAACACTGCCAAACCAAACTTCAAAATCTCAACATCACCTCAATTTCCATCTCAATGCTATATCACAACATAATACCACACA
Organism: Dalbergia cochinchinensis; assembly: GCA_031216125.1. Classification (NCBI taxonomy): domain Eukaryota; kingdom Viridiplantae; phylum Streptophyta; class Magnoliopsida; order Fabales; family Fabaceae; genus Dalbergia; species Dalbergia cochinchinensis. The sequence continues at coordinate 65,738,748 of CM062375.1, read as the reverse complement.
ACAAATCGTGTTTAGAATAAGAATAAAAATTTAACTTTCATTCTTTCACATCAGAAACAAGATTCAACTACAATCCACAAATTCACAAATCTAATAACTTTATTATAACGTCCACCTAAAGATCACATTGCCAAACCAAATTCTAAAATCTCAACATCAACTCAGTTTCCATCTCAATGTTACATCACAACATATCATAACCAAAAACCATGCTCAAAATAAGAATCAACATTTAACTTCCATATCAGAAACCGAGATTCAACTACAATCCACAAAATTCACAAATCTTATTAGGAAGACAAAAGATCATAACAGTTGAAATCCAAGGACTCTACACATAGAAAACGTTTCATACACAAAATGTCAACCCCTAACATGACATTGCAAAACCAAACCTTAAAAATCTCAACATCAACTCAATTTTCTATCTCAATGCTACATTTCAACAAAATATCCCACATAAATCAAGTTCACAATAAGGTTATGCTTGGTTGAGGGGTAAAAATGGGTATTTTCATGGATGAATTCCATGCGTAATTTTTACTCCTTAACTAAACATAACCTAAGAATCAAAATTTAACTTTCATATCAGAAACGAGATTCAACTACAGTACATAAATTAACACAAACCTAATAACTTGATAGATCATAAAAAAGGATACTACTGCTAATAATAATAATAATAATAATAACATGTGCACTACCAGAGTGCTTGAAAGAGTTGAGGTTGTAGAGATTGTTGGCCTCCCTGCTGAACTGGACGCTCTGAGTGCCTCTTCCAAACTCCTTCACCAAAAATGAGTTGTTCTTCTTCACTATCTCCCAAATCAGTTGTCCAGATACAGTCGCCATCTTCTTCTTCCTCTTCTTGTTCCAATTCCTACTCACCTGAAAGAAACGCACCATTTCAGATCCAAACGGAAAGCAAAAGGTGAAATCAATGAGGGAACCCCTAACATAACATAACATAACACCAACCTGTTTGATTGGGGAGAGCGAACGAAGAAGAAGAACAACAACAAAATTTGAAGAATTAGGGTTTATGGTGTAGTGTAAATAAATATGGCAAAATGGAATGGGCCGGGTCCTGATGTCAAGGATCCGATAGCCCATTAAGCTGCCAGCCTCAGACTGAGAGTGCTCTCCAAACACAAGCATTCTGGACCCACAGTTAAATATTTAAAAAATCACTGAGTTGATAACCGACTGAGCTCCTTAAATATCTAGTTAGAATTTTCATTCTTAACCATGTCATGTGCCTGGAAAAGTTCTTGTGGCTAAAGGTTTGTCTTTAAATAACTTTTACCTCAAGGAAATGAGCCATTTAAGTCATCCCCTAAAAAAAAGAAAACCTCCAAAGTCTTTCTTCTCCCAACTGAATAAAACTCTGGACCCAAAAAAAAATTGATCAAGACTGGGCCCAAAGGTTCGACCAAAAAAAAAACCCTGGATTCAAAGTTTCACATATTAAAAAAAAATAGAAAATTCTTCTCTCTCTCTCTCAACCCCTCTGTACTACGCTCCGAAAGCTTCCACTGAACCAAGTTTCGACCGAAAGCTTTCGTTTTCTGTTCTATTGGCTGTTTCTTGCTCCATCCATCAGGTACTACGCTCTTCATGTCTTAGCTTCCACTTTTTCATTTCTTTTTTTTTTCCCCTAAAAAGAAAATAAAAATGAAAAAAAAGTGTATTTCATGCACCTCCTCTTCGCCCCCCTCGAGGGTTCCATGGAAGTTTCGGGGTCGAGGAATTTGGGGATTAGATTGTTTTTCTATTGGATTTGCATTGTGCGAAAAAAAAAAAGGTATGTAATTTGGCGTGTAGGAATTATTTGTTGATGGCTAATCCTTTCCCTCTTCTTCGGTTTATGAATGTTTTAAGAGCGTTGGGAATCAAGATCAGTCCTTTTTATTTTTTATTTTTTTCTTGGCTGTTGATGTTCTTTGCTCCTTGCTTTCATTGTGAGTTGAGAATAATTTATTAGCATGATCTACACTGCCTGGTAAAATAATAATAATAATAATAACTATTATTATTATTATTATATAGAATAGTGTTACGTAATTTTGTGAGTGTGTCAACTTGTCTAAAGTATGCAATTTGTTGCAATGTAAACTTGTCCTTGAGTATTGCTAATGGCAAGCAAACTGCATACACGCTGCTGAATTCTTCTTTGTTTTGCAGTTGTCTGATAATCGTGGCTGTGAATGCAATCCTCATTTAAAGAATTGATATTGTTGATTGTTCTTCTCAAAAAGTGTTTTTAAATCTAACTGTTTATATGTCTACGAAATAGCTTTTTGAGTGTTTATGAAGTAGCCAATGTTGTTGTCTGCATACTTATCTTTGCAAGTTTCTGGGTTTAGTTTGTTTTCTATTGGATTTTGGGTTTCCGGGGTTGTGCATTGCTTTCTATTGGTGCTAGAAGCTAACATACTTCTTGTGAGTGACCTTTAGAAGAATACGTGTTTGTGGTTTATAGATGTGTCCTTAGTTGTATGCTGGAAAAATGGGTATATTATGATGGATATATTTCTTTTCTTGTTTCTCTTGATGCCTTGATTTCATTAAAGATATTAAGAATAAACATTGTTTTCATATATAAAAGAAGAAATTTGTTGAACAGAGGAAAAGTATTGCACCTACGTCTACTTGCTGAAGATTGTCATATTTGATTTTTTAGAAAGTAAACTAGACAATAGTGTGTATATTTTAGAACTAAACCTTGAACGTGTTAATTTTTTCTTGCCATTTCGCGTGTAGTTTTAATGAGGTGATCACTTATATGTGAATACAGAAAATAGAGTATATCAGACCTATGTTGGTAGCCTGTGTGAAGGAGGGGCAGCCAAAGGGGTTGAATTTTGAAGGGAAGGAAGCACAAGGAGTCTCACTGTGCTGTATTGTGTCCTTGAAACTTAGTGATGGAGCTTAGACATAAGAGGGTGAAGGAGGAGGTGTATGTGAATTGTGAATTGTGAATTGTGCATAGTGTATTAGCAAAGCCTTTTGTTGATTCCAGTTTGATCATTATTTATTTATTTATTTATATTTTGTGTGTGTTTGACTAGAATGAGGCCTACGATGATGCTTAGGGTTCTCAACAAGCAGTTCATTGGATTGGTCTCCAATAAAACCCTCACTAATGCATCAAACGTTGTTGCTAATAAGCCACCCCCACCTCCAGTTTCTCGCAAACCTGCATTCATTGATGCATTCCTTCACAAGATGAAGAACAACAAGGCCCTTCTCATGAACAAGACCATTTGGTCTCGCAGATCCACCATCTTGCCCGAATTTGTGGATACCACTGTCAAAATCTACAACGGCAAAACCACCGTTCGCTGCAAGATTACCGAGGGAAAAGTGGGTCACAAGTTTGGGGAGTTTGCACTAACCAGGAAGCGCAAGACCAGAGAACAAGCCAGTGCTAAAAATGTCAAACTCAAGAAAAAAAAGTGATTTGTTTCTTTGATGGGGTTGTGGAAATTCCAATGAAAATGGGATTTTTTTTTTTTAAATGGGTATTTTTGTTTTCAGTGTTTATTTAGATGAAGCTGGTTGTTTCTTAGGATCTCTATGTTGCTGTAGGAGGTCTAACAGTTCTTTTGGGATAATATTAATGAGTATTGGCAATGATTTCATGAAATTTGAAGAAAATAATTGGTTGCTGTTCAATCAAATGGGTTCTTTGATTACTTGAACTTCCCTTACTTGTCATTGTTTACATTGCGGATCAATGCTTGATCAATTTGTGCTTTAGAGGACCTGAATTTTATGGTTGTATAATCTGTTTATGCTGAATGTCCTGGCCCATCGTAGAGGCATCATTATGTCATCATCATCTTGCTTGCTGCTTGCATTTGTCAGGAACACGCTTTTGGAGTGTTTGTGGTTTGCTGCTGGTGTCTTTTGGGATGGATCTTTTAATTGTTCTGGTTGTGTTTCTCTGATTGCGTTATTTAGATGGGAAATAGGAAGAGATGGAAAGAACGGACAGTGGATCTTATTCAATCATGCATTTTATTTTATTTTTTTGGGTCCTGAATCATGCATGTTTTTAAATAGCAGATTTTGTATCATTGGCGGAAGAATTTTGTGAATGACAATTATTGCTGGCCTTGTTGGTGTTGCTGTTGACTAAAGTGGGTTCTTTGACTATTGATCAATCTATGCTTGAAAGGAACTGAATTTTGATGGTTATCTTATCTGTTTTTGTCTTGTGCCTTTTTTGCCTTTGGTTTTTTTTTTTTTTTTTTTGCTGAATATCAACCTATTTGTTCAAAGTATACTCTTGTATACATGATATTTTGCTTTCAAAAGACTGAACATTTTCAAGCACCAAGTGAAGAGCAGAAGAGGATCAAGTACCCTTTCTATTAGTTGATGTTGAGGAAGAAAATCACACGGTGATACTTCAGAGGGGACGAAAGAGAACTTTCATACTAAGACTTCTTTGGTCATTGGTTGAAATTTTATACATTTTAAACCAGTTACACTGGTTTATCCAACCAGTCACATTAAATTACATGTAACTATTTTCTCAACTGATTTAATTACTTTAAAAGGTTATCTGCTCAATTATTTATCTTACCAATTTAGCACCAATTTCTTGCCAATCTATTTTGTGTCGTACATTAAGAATAAGTTGAAATTTTCAAGAGATTTTCTTAGGAGATTTTTTATTTAATTAATCTTGTAAGTAGACATTAAACATAGGAAGACATTAAACAATCCCCCGTCAGTTGATCTACTCATTGTTGGTATCACAATGGTTATTTTGGAGAAATGAATATACAACATCAAATTAAATTATCATGTAGTAAGCGATACCCATCAATAAATATTGCATACCAACTAAAAGTGAAGATAATTTGTACAGATATAAAAACACAATTTAATTTTACATTTCTAACAAATTTGAAGCTGATTAATTATCATCAAAATTCAAACTCAAAAAGTTATGTTACTATGAGCAAATATGTTAATATAATTATTTGAATATTAACATTGTAAGATTTAAAAATAATATTATTATGTACAACTAAATAAAATTTTAAAAAAACTTCTTTTTGAGGATATTAAAGTTAATTCTTCCTTTAAATTTGAAAATTAAATCATTCAAAAATGGTAAAAAAATTATTTGCTTTAAAAAACATATAAAACTTTAAGCAAATTAAGTTATTATGAGTTGAATTGAATTCAAAGATCACTAATTTTAGGTTTAACAATATTAAACAATAACATTTTTTATTCACTATTATAAATTAGAATAATTTTGTATAATAAATTATATTTCTCTTTGAATTATGTAATAAGTACATGTGGTGAGTCATTAGTTGTTTGGTGAAGTAAATTTTACATACGTAATATATAAATATAAATATTTATAGATATAGATTCTCTAGAGACCTTAGATATCAATTTTGTCTCTATGTTTAAAATGGATATCCATTAACATAGTCATTAAATTAATGGGTATTTTGTATAATCTGAAGTCAAATCAATATTTAAAGTTAATGAGGTATTAATTTAATATTCCATATCTCCTTTGGTTTGATTTGAACTAATAGTTATTTTCAATGACAATGAATAAATTAAATGAAGAAAAAATAGATTTTTTTTTATGAAAAAGTGAATAATATAAAGTGAATTAATATGCCCTTTGGAAGTTGGAAGCAGAAGAAAGCAGCATTTCCGCCCCCTGCAGTCACTCCACCACCTCCTCCTCCTCTTCCTCCCGCTGCTTCTTCACAGTCACTGACACAACACAACGCAACAACACTAACATCAACATTTGCACAAAACAAAACAGAACAGAAACAAAAAGACAACATTGGTACACAACAAAGCACAACGCAGAGGTTCCTCAAAACACTTGTTTAAGGAGTCCCTACTTCATGGCTTCTTCTTCTTCTTCTATGCTCTTCTTCACAAATTCCACCGCTTCTCATTCCTTCTCCGCCGCCGGGGCCCCACTTCCCGGCGCTTCCTGGCCCTTCACTCCTCTGTTTGGTACCAAACTCCAGCCCTCTACTTTTTTTTCCCCCTCTTCTAGGCTTTCTCTGTTCTCACCTATGACATTTTCTGCACCTGGGGTTATCTGGGTTCGTGCAAAAAAGTGTTTTATTTTTTTAGGGGCTTATGAAAAGCACAAGCTGCCCCTGTATTATGGATTCTCTTTGGGTTTTGTCTAATTTTCACTGTGTTTTCAGTTGATTATGTTTCTTTGAATTAATGTTACCGTAAACTGCAAAATGGGGGATGAATTTTGGAAGGATTAATTAGTGCGCGCATGCATTCTACTATGTGAATGTTTTGAATTCTTTTTCTTTTCTTGGAAAGTTCTGTTAGCAATAGTTTGATTCTAAGCTGATTTAAATATAAATTCAGTTAATCCAGATATTAGACTTAGTTGTAGAAGAACCACATTTTTGCGAGTTTGGCTGAGGTTGATGCTGCTTTAAGATGTCGCTTTTCCTAAGTTGAGTGAAGAGTATAAGGTCTTTTAAATAGGTTGGTTCCAGATGTTAGACTTAGTTGTAGAAGAGATTGGATTCTCGAGTGGTTCATTTCTTTTAATCATAAACCTGCAGAGAATTGTGTTTTGGTTACATGTTGCATTTCACTGTTGTCATTATTCACGAGTATAAAGTCAGAACTCCTTGAGCTACCTTATACGCATTTGCTTTCGGTGCTCATAGGTATGTGTGCTCATAGACATGCCCCGTGCTGATGTGTCTTGCCTGAGTGCTATTGACTGAATAATGTTTTGCCAACCTAGGTTCATTTCTTTCCATATGACTTTGTGTGCAGCCGCCATGACTACTGAGGCGTCTGCTAAGTGATCGATGGAAAATCAGTGGCGAAGCAAATCAGAGATGAGATAACAGCTGAAGTCTCCAGGGTGAAAGAAGCCATTGGCGTGACGCCTGGGTTGGCTGTCATCCTTGTTGGAGATAGGAAAGGCTGGGCAACTCATGTGCGTAACAAGAAGAAGGCTTGTGAATCTGTTGGAATCACTTCTTTGGAAAGCTAATTTGCCTGAGGATTCCTAAGAACAAGAAGTGTTGAACTATATCTCAGACTTCAGTGGTGATCCTTCAGTTCATGGCATCCTTGTTCAGCTACCTTTACTTTCGGTAAGTTTCTAAATCTCTAGCATCGTTTCCTTTTTGTGAAAGGTATAATCTGATAGGAAATTTTAAGTATCCTATTTTATATTTGAGTAGCATTTGTTTTTAAGTGCTTAGGTAATCAGATTAAGCTTTTCAGACATGAAACATTAATATCTTGGATTGGTTACTGTCAGAAAGCAGATTTTAACACACAAAACCCGGTTTAACATAATTTTCAATACTTCAACAAATCACCAAGGTTTTATTGTTTATTTTTTAACAAGTCATCTCTCATTTATCTTTGTTATTTGACAGCACATGAGCGAGTGAAACGTATTGAATGCTGTTGGAATCAAGAAGGACATAGATGGTTTCCACCCATTAAACATTGGTCGCCTTGCCAAGCATGGAAGAAAACCCCTATTTGTTCCCTGTACACCAAAGGGATGCTTAGAGCTACTGCACAGATATGGTGTTCCGGTCAAAGGAAAGAGAGCTGTTGTGAGTGGTCGGAGCAATATCGTAGGAACGCCGGCTGCACCCTTGCTGCAAGTAACATAAAATTGAACCAAACACAGTAAAACTAGTTCTAATCCAGCGTAACTGGTTTCTCCTCTCTTTTTAGCTGTAAACTTATGTTTCTACTTCTGTACATATCTACTATGTTACTATGAGGGAAGACGCTACAGTTAGTATTGTCCATTCAAGAACCAATAACCCTGAAGAGATCACAAGACAAGCACATATTATCATCTCTGCTGTGGGGCAACCAAACATGGTTAGAGGAAGCTGGATAAAAACCCAGTGCTGTCATAATCGACGTGGGACTCAACCCACTCGAGGTTGGTAGACTTATTTGATGGGTTCTATTTTGATTGGTACTGTTTTTGAGGAGTGAATAAAATGTTTAATGCTTAATTTTAAGGTGCCCACTTACCTACATTCACCGATCAATGTCTACGCTACAGGTGACCTGGATGACTATAGGTTACACAGATCCGACTTCTTGAAAAAAAAAAATCAGATGCTTTTGCCACGCTTTGCAAATGTGGCTAAATTGTTTAAAAGGAATTGTACATAGAAGTCAGACCAATCGACTTCTTAAAAAAAAATTCAGATGCTTTTAGTCGCATTTTGCAAATGTGATTAAACGGTTTGAAGCATATAGCTAAACACATCACAATCTCCCTCTTCCTCCCTGGCTCTCTCTTCTACTTCCATGGCTCCACCATCACTCCGTCCACCTCTGCCACACCCGTCCTTCATCCGATGACCTCTTCCCCTCCCAAATGCCTCTAGTACTTTGTGAGCTAAATCCTAACTCAAATAATCACACTTCAAATCCCAACCATCAAAGCCTTAGAATAAGATTCTTTTTTTTAAAAAAAAAAAACAACAACAACAATTACATAGCACAATCGTTTATTACCATGGAAGCCACACCACTCAAGGTGCAATCACCGTCGCTGTTGCACCGTTCCCCTTTGCTGGAGCTGCAATCTGCCACCATCCACAAGCTCAACCTGTTCCTGAAGCGCCATCGCTTTGGCCTTCAACACGGCATCGAAGGAGCTCATGTGTCGCGCTCCACCATCGTACCAGCACCCTTCCTCCTCTATCGTTGACCTCGTAGTGAAAGTGAAAAAGGCGTTCATTGAAGAACACTACGAGCTCGCGGCGAAGCTTCTCACTCAGGCCAATGGCCCATCCAAGGAGAGCTCTATGCCGATCGTCCATAGGCCAACATCAAACTCTGCAACTTTTCACTAATTCTTTCTCTATTTTCGTTGTGAGTTTCTTATTTTTCGTAAAGTTAATGTTTTTCTTAGAGACCCTTTTACGTTTGGGACTCGAACTGTTTTCAATTGGGTCATCTTTTGTGAAAATAGAATTTACTAAGATTGTGAGAGTTTAATAAAGATGTTTGGGATAAGGAGAGGTAGTTGGAGGAAGGAGTGTGGCAGAAGTGGGCGAGTAAGAGTGGAGCCATGGAAGTAGAAGAGAGAGCTAGGGAGGAGGGTGGAGATTGCGATGGTGTTTAGCTACATATTTCAAATCGTCTAGCCATATTTGCAAAACTTGGGTAAAAGCACCCGCGGTCATGAAACGTGGCGCGCCCATATGCTTCCACCAAAGCAACCGTAGGATAGGCATTGACCCTCAACGCCATGTGAAAATCCCCCTAATTTTAGTAGTTTATTATTTTAACGTAGTGATTTATATACTCAAATCAACATGTGGTGATTGTAATTTAAATGTGTGGATTTCAGTTCTGTAAGTCTCGATTTAATATATTTCCTCCACTAACAATGCAGATCCATTTTTATTTAACATCTGTTCAACATTTACATAATTAAAATTCACACTAGTTCAAATTGCGATCATCATATGTTGATTGGAGCGTCTAAATGTATGAAAAAACATGTCTGATTTTGCTAACAGGGTTATTTGAACTTTGTGTATTGGGGTTTGTGGCAGGATCCAAATAGTCCTAGAGGTTATAGATTGGTTGGGGATGTGTGTTATGAAAAAGCCAGCAAAGTTGCCTCAGCTATAACACCAGTTGTAGGAGGAGTTGGACCAATGACTATAGCAATGCTTCTCCAAAATACCCTCATCTCTGCAAAGAGGATGCAAAATTTCAAATAACATCTATGGTCACTTGCAACTTGGTGGAAATCCTGTGTCATTTTGGGCATCCAGTTTTGTTTATGGTCTTCTCATTGATGTCTATGACTTGAGAAGCTCCTGTTGGATCATATACATCAATTCATCTCTATTATTCAGACTTCAGAGTACTTAAGAGCACTGGCGTGAAAATGGTTGTTAGAGGCAGTAGGGTGAAGTGAAAGTTGCAAGCGAAGCTTGTCGGACTTATAATAGAAAATGATGGCATTGACTGATCTAGTTTTCTTCTTCCTTTTTATGGCTAGGCTTGGTTGTTAATGTGCTTCTAAATTTCGGGAACCTTATTTGGCAACAAATTAAGGGTTAAAAAACCATGGAGCCAATGGCTGAATCATTTGAAGATGATCCAAAGTGGATCTTACATCTGTATCAAATTGCACTGGGGTAATATATTTCCAGTTCTTAACCAATACATGGTGTAATAAAGAGGAACAACAAAATTTTATGGGAAAATCAAGCAGTTTTAATCATGTAGTCTAGGTACATAAACTATATGAATTCCAATTCTTCAGCCCTGACAGAACCTGATCATTGGTTTCAAAAATTATTCATTTGAAAGATCTATTCTTGCTCCAAATTGATCTACCGAGGCCCTGCTTTGTTGTTTTGTACTCCGAAGAATTGAAACCTAAAAGATATCACAATGAAAAGGCATTACTTTCCAAAATGTAAGTTCAAAAGATGAAAAGAGAATCATCAAGCTAAAGGAGCAAAAGTTGAAAGGTAAAGTAGACGCTGAGGCGTCTACTAACCATGCTAGATTAAACATAACTAATCAAATCTAAAATATTCTGTAGGCAACATTTTTAAGCTATGTGGATTATCATATGACCACTTCATAATAAGCATCCTTTTTTAATATATCAAGTTAAAATTCAAACAAAATTATATGAAATCTTCATATGAAGAAAAATCACAGCCATTTGTACCTTGGGCCGTTCCATTGAGCTTCCAAAATAACCTACTCCAAAAGACATGGAAGTGTAAGCAGCTGCAATTTCTACAGCATCCAGCCTTGATGATTTTCCCGAATCCTAAAGAAATTGACATTGACAGATTAGATAATCTTCACAAAAGTATTGAATGAGAAAGGTGAAGGGACTCACTGCTGTAGACGCATCCGACTGCACGACCAAGATCCCTGCACTGCTATCTGTACCACTTTGATTGCTATTCTCAGCAACAGCCCGTAAAATTTTTGTGCAAGCAGAGGCAGCACCGGACTGCGAGCTGAAAGAGAGTCAACATTAGCAAGATCCACTGCCTGAAGTGTTACTAGAATGCATGCATCAAGCAAGTTTAGACAAGAAAAAAAAGTGTCTAATATTTGAAAATCAAACTTTCAATTTATGAAGCTAATAGCAGATAAACTCTGCAAGATATTCTAGAGATCTTATTTTCAACATTCACCTAAGGGTATGTTTGTGACTTGTGAGTTGAAATTTTGGAAGGGGGGGAGGGGAGAGAAATGAAGGGTTTGTAGTGTAAAGTTATACCGCAAATCTTTTCTTCCCATCCCCTTCCCTCCAAAATCCCAACTCACAAACATAAACATATCCTAAGAGAACAACAGCATTTGTGACTTCCCAATTCCTAGCCGACCAATTCTGCATAGCAAGTAAATTTAAAATAAAAAATTACATCTTTTTTCTTTCATTAAATTTCTCAAGTGAATACTTAAAATATTCTGCAAAGAGATGTTTCACCAAACTGATCTGTAACACTTCTCCAATACAATATCATGTCACCAATATGTTAGTTTTAATGAAAAGCATCCTTTTATCAGATCAGGTACCTTAAACATATATCACAGGTGGAAAATTATAGAACTTTACTATTCTACCTTATTTCTGGCCTATACGCTATAGTTCCTTCAAAAACACCATCTCATTTTATGGTAAAAGTAAAGGTCCCAAGATTGATATATTTCCATTCCATCATATCAATAAAGAACCATATCTTTGTTCCCTCAAATATTAATTATATCACCAAAAAGAGACACTAAAATCGAAGTGCACAGACGATCCTTGTATGTGTATATTGACAATAATCAATACAAATACTCTCTCCCTATTTCTGATATAAATATCACAGTTATCTGAGATCCAACCATACAGTGACAATGAAACATAGCACTCCCTAGCTGCAAATCCTTTCATTAGGTGCTCTCCTGCACCAGAGACACAACACCCAGTCATGAACGGAGCTCCAAAGGGACCTTTTGATGATGCCCAACAACCTGAACCATACATTGCTGCTAACCCAACTCGTCCACTAACCTGTAGGATATGTTGTATATATAATTATGAGTAATCATTTATTGCGTTCCATGAAAGTGTGAAGCACTAGAAGAAAAGCAAACAATGAAAGCCATCCTTCACCTTCAGGGCAATACCACCACTGGAGGCCCCAGATGCCACATGACCCTCATTGTCTACACAAATAACCCCAACTGTGTCCATTATCTGATCGTCCAAAGCATAATCTGCATAAGTGAATTGATCTGTGATAGGTGCAAAGAATTTATATCTGAACACTAGTATACGTCCTTTTTTCACATTAAGATTGCTATTGGCATTTTTCACGAACCATATTCACTGGTGTGTCCAGGTTTTTGGAGCATTTCTCTGATTGATTTAATGGGTTTGGAAGCATAAAGAAGGGTATGGCCTTGTGGAAGCATGCTATTAAATACCTGGCATTGCAGTACTTTGACAGACAGACGAATGTCCCTCAGGAAGAGAGTTCTCTGTCTTTGATCTTGCAACTTCAACCATAGATTTGTATTTTGTCCATTGTGCTTTAGCCCTTTCTGTGACCAGCCACTGTTATGATACATTCTCATAGTTTAAATATTTAATGGTTAAGTTCCAGTGCATAATTAATATCATAACTGAAAATATGACCTCATTGGCCTCTATTATACTTGGTGGCAAAGCAATGCCCTTAGACTTGGCCCATGTACGAGCTCCTTCACCCACCAAGAAGCTGCAGATTTGACAAGTTTCTGTAAGTTCGGCCACATATTATCACAAGGATAAGTCCTAATAAGGTAGAAAACAGAAGACTTTCTTAAAGAATAACTATGGTAGTAAGAATGAAAGTTAAATATTCATAATCCTTTTAAGCACCCTACATTTAATTTTTGGTTACAAACCACACAATTCCACTTCAGAGGCATGGATATGATTATGGAAGTGCTTTGCTCACAAATACAGAGATTATATGTAGTATTTTACATTGGAGGAATTCGACCCAACAGTGGAGATCCCATCATTTGCTCTTTCGCCAACAATGCAGCAATTTGTATAGCATTTCGGACACCTGGTCTATAGTAAATGGAATAAATACATTGAAACTTGACACATAATAGTAAGTTCCAAAGTCATAAGCAAGCAAAAAGTGACAGAACATTAGGTCTCCCTGCTGAGTTAACCTTTAGGGTGTGGTTGAGTTTGACTTTAGGAGGGAAGAGATTTGTACTTTGTAGTATAAAATTTCAACATTTTACTCTAGAAACTCCTCCCTTTCCTTCCCCTCGCCTCAAAAATAAAACTCACAAACACACCCCTAAGGTATGCCTGGTAGAATGAGAATTTACTGTGTCTAGACTTATCCATGCAATGCAATGCAAGTACCTGGCACTGCTCCAACAGCGCCAAAAGCTCCAGATTTCCCATCCATAATACTGGCATCACACTCTACAGCACCATCTTCTGTCAAATTAGAGCCCCTGCCTGCATTTGTACTTGGGTCATCCTTCAACAAAAGCACCACAATTAATTCCTTTCAATCATACCCTTAAAGGAAAAAAAATAAATAAAGGCTTAAATTTATTCTTGGCCCCTAAAAACTAAGTGAATTTTGATTTTACTTCCTGAAAAAAATAATTGTTTACTTTGGTTCAAACATTCTTAAAATTGCTCGATTTCAGTCACTGCCGTTAGACTGTCAGAAGTTCAAGTCATTCAATTCTACGTGACAACCTGCAATCATATGTTATTAACACCAAATAGTATTAGAGATGTTTGAACCGAAAACAAACAATTTTATTTTTAAAAGATCAAAATCAAAATTCACTTTTTATTTTCCAAGAGATCAAAATTATATTCAAGCCAAAAATAAATACAGGTAAGTTGAGCCAGAGAAAGCTGAAGTACCTCCAAGACTTGAATGGCAGCTACAACAGCATCTATGCATTGTCCTGAACCCTATATCCAAAAAAATTTTAAAAAAAATAAGAAATAGAAGTGAAAGGGAAAAAATGTAGAAGTTGTGGGGTTGAGGAAGTGAATATTGGTGGTTGTCACTTACGGTCGAGAGAAGCTGAGCGGCGGCGAGGCAAGCGCGGTTCATGGCGAACCTGAGCGGTTTGTCGTTGGAAGGAGAGTGGTAGCCGGCGCCCACGTGAACCGCCACGAAAAACCTCTTTCTTCCATTTCCCTTTCCCTTCTTCTTCTCCTCTTCCTTCTTCTCACTAGCCATTGCTTCCTCTTCTTCCGCTGCTCTCTCTCTACCGTGTAATGTTGTGTGGAGGGTTTAGACATAGTTTTCAGAACCATAAGGCACCCATCACCAGCTCGGTGAGTGTGGCTTGAAACAGATTTAATAAAATAAATAAATAAAATTATATTAATTTATTTTAAGGTGTAGTATAATTATATTTATTATCTCTTTATTTTATAAAATTATCATTGACCTTTTATGAAATTTATTAAAATTATACTAATTTTTCTTGTATATATTAATTTATTAATTTAAGTGATAAAGAAAGATAGTATATAGTATATATATAATTATTAATAATAAAATTATAATATTTTAACAGTATTTGACATATATATTAACTAGAATATATTTTTTATTATAAGTTATAATTATAAATTTTTTATGTAATAAAAAAATATTTTATTCAACTATTGTGTTAAATATTATCAAAATATTATAATTTTTTTATTAATAATTACATATGTATTTCATATTATCTTTCTTTGTCACTTAAATTAACAAACTAGTATTTACAAGAGATATTAGTGTGATTTTAATGAACCTCAGGGAAGGTCAGTGATAACTTTATAAAATAGAGAGGTACTAAGTATAATTACACTAAATCTCAGGAAAGTTGAGTGTAAATTACTCAAATAAACATGTAAAATTATAATATAATAATATTGATCAAATAAGTATTTAATAAATATTATTATTTATACACAATAACATCAAAACAAAAATGGCCCGATGGTAGAGGGTAGGGCTCTCCTCCCTTTAGGTAACAAATCCAAACCAGGCAGTTTAAGAGCCTGTATCAACAAAAATATTACACCCAAGCACCCACTATCCTACAAATCAAAACAAATAATCCGAATAATCGGAGGACATTGTAAAAGTCTTTTACTCAAATCCTATATCAATGTTGAGTTGGTTAGTGTATCATATGTAAACAAGCGTCATATATGTTAGATAATAACTCGATCGATGACTAGGTAGGTCAACTTGACCTTCAAATAACACATGAAAATTTGAATATTATATATATTAAAGTTATGAAAATTTACTAGTAAAAAATAAAATTTAAGAGATATTTTGTCATATATATTTCAAAACAAACTATATTAATACAAAAATAACATCAAGTTATATAAAATATATTGATTGAATTATGAAATTTTGTAATTTATCACTAATTATTTTATGCGCACACACACACCCGCTCATAAAACTTATTTAACTTCGAGCCGGGCCAAACCAACCCAAACCCAACCTAAAAAGTCCATTAGGTCAGATTTTAAGATCCAAACCTACCCCAATAAGCTTTAGACTAGGTTGAGTTGGTGGATCAGAACAGGTTGTGAATACCACTATTGTTAAGTAGAGCTGAAAATGAGCTGAGACTAGGCTCGACTTGTTAGTTTTGAACTCGACCCATTAACAATCAAACTTAAATACA
Organism: Dalbergia cochinchinensis; assembly: GCA_031216125.1. NCBI lineage: Eukaryota > Viridiplantae > Streptophyta > Magnoliopsida > Fabales > Fabaceae > Dalbergia > Dalbergia cochinchinensis. Next base: position 65,722,995 of record CM062375.1, on the reverse strand, counting down.
AGTTCAAGTTCAGCTCACCAAAAACTCAACTAGCTCGAGCGCTCATTTAAATATAGATGAAATCTTTTAACTTAATATGTTAGAATTTACTATAAATACATATCCCATTTTCACCATAATTTACATATCATACCCATATAATGTAGAATTTTATCAAATTCATTAATTGTTCTTAACCAACACCCCACGTATAAGGGATCCATTTACACACCACTATGAGTCTTACACACTTACACCCTTCAATAATTCCTCATAGGAATTAAATTTAATCGATCTGATCGTTGAATTATGGATATTATATTAATGATCAAGCATGTTAAATTTCACTAAAATCAGACAATAATAGGCATGCATTTTGATAATTGATATTCACTTGAATTTTCAAAAATACATTATTTGTCAAAATAAAGTGGCATGATGAAATATCAAATTATTTTCAAATTCTATGAAATTTGATATGTTTAATCCACTTAGTATGAACTTTGAATTTAATGATTAGATTAATAAAACTTTATACCCATAAAAGGTTATTAAAGGATGTAAGTGTATCAAGACTTACATCCGATGTAACCGGATCCCCACCCTAAGCTAGTGAGTCGAATGCAATAAATTTTAAGCTCGGATTATGAGCTTAGCTTATTGAGCTATTAATGAACCAAGCTTAAAATAGCTCAGGAGCTAACTTGACTCACTTCCAGCCAGCTCTATTGTTAAGTGAGAGAATCACACAAACGGGCCGGAGATCATATATTGACCCAAAATTTTAAACAATAGTTATGTGGATCTTGCTAAATTATATATCACTCATTTAGTCCATTTTTAGCCATTATGTGCGGAGTTCACCTCTCAAACTTTAACGTTCTCCCACTCAAATGTGAGGATGTGCTCCTGTATCAGCTTAGATGCTACTTATTGGATTGAGGGAGCCCAAGAGAAGGAGATCCAAAATCTTTCACAACCATCATCATTTCGGATAAAAATGTGCGTGTGTCTGTGTGTATATATATATATATAATGAAATTGGTTTAATGGATCATTTTCCTAATTGAAGCAAGAGTGCATGAAATGAAATAGAAGCATAACATTTTGCTCACACTCCAGCCCTCTCCAAGAAGCACCAATGCCTCACTTTCCTCTCCCTCTGTTCCTGCCTCACCCACTCCAGCAAATCCAAACACAAACCCACCTCACTGGTAATTGAAACAAGAACAACTCATAATTTTGAACTGAAATGGTGTCTATGATTTTTTTCTTTCTTTTTTTCTATTAAGAAAAGGCTAGAGGGGCCACAATTTGACATACGTGCTATGTAGGTAGTGTTATAAGACTTGCAGTTCCTTAGTTCATTGAACAATGGTATGCAGCTTCTTTATGCATCCAATGCAGTTTTTGAGATCAATTAGCAAACAAATAATCGAGTCAGCTATTGCTCCTAAACTCTCATTGAAGATACTCATAAATTCATTGAAAAACTCATACAACTCTGAAACTTTCAAATTGAGTGTGTTTAGTTGGGAAGTAAAAATAAGGTTCAAATTTCTAATACGAGGTCTATGTGTAATTTTACATATGAAATATATCCATAAAAATTTACGCCTTATTTTTATTCCCTAACCAAACGTATCCTTAGTTAGAACTTAGATGAAGCACCCTCCATCCCTATCTATTTTCTTATCAGAAGTTAGGCAAAGCACGTGTGTGTGAGACATAAAGGTTCATACTGAACAAGTTAAAGGAATAAAAATGATTTATAGCACATAAGACTTGGGTAGAATAACTTCCTTTGTTTTATAACACATTTAACTAATTTATTTAGCAGAACGTTAAAACTAGTTTCAAAATGATAAGCAATATTATTGCTTGGACATAAAGTCGTCATAACCGGTTAATTTTTTTTTTTTAAAAAAAAAAACTAGTTTAGAACATGACTTTCAAAAGTGAATTTAAAGTTCTGTGACCGTCAGCTTCATATTTTATTCCATGAACCATGTGTTTGGCCATTAGGCCTTGATCATAATGATGCCTCTTCACTTCTTTGAAAAAATAGGCCGGAAGGACTTCCATTAGTTAGCAGTGCCAACCTCACAGCACTTTCAGCACCTTCATCAGGTGTTAGAATGCCTTGATTGTGGTTCATATCCGTTTTCACATAGCCAGGACAAACAGCATTGATGCAGAATGAGGGGTACTTCTTGGCCAGAACCCTTGTAAAGGCATTCAGAGCAGCTTTGGATATAGAATATGCAGACATGGCAGGAGGCCACCCTTTGGTTGCCAATGAACCCTCTTTGAAATCCTTTAGGTATTCATTCAAGATGTCATCAATCTTTTCTTCAGTAAGGTTTTCAACATCGCTCAGTGCTTCCTTAGGCCATCCTCCGTTTGGCATATTCTGCAAAACAAAATTATATGATAATAGACATAATGCTTAATTGATCTAATAGATCATAGTAAGATGATATGCATAAAATTAAATTCTAAAAATAATTATTGTAATTTATATTTAGAGATAAATCTGATTGCAGATAATGATTTCATTCAAACTTTTTAATGTCAAAAAGTGGCTTTCGAAATTTTAAAAGTTGGTTTTCCGATGAGAATGGATCCTCTCATGAGATTTTTATATAACAATGTTGTTTGAATTTTCATATTTGACTATGAAAGTGCGAACCAGAGATATGTGACAAGAGAAAATCAATAACAAAAATTTACACTTGACCACGTGAAGTTTCACATGAAATGATTCATTTTAGTTCTCAAATTCTACTATCAAAGAAGCTAGCAAAAGCCATTAGAATCACATTGGTCCACATGCCTCCAATCTTCCCATGGATGAGGAAACATTGACTACTTTTGGTGAGTCTGATAACTGAAGAAGGGGAATAAGTGCTTTGGTCAATTCCTTGGCTCCATAGTAGTTTGTTTTAATACCTGCTTCACTTGATTCATAGTTTTCAGTTACTATTTTACTCCAATCAACCCGGCCAGCATTTTCCTGCAACCAAAAACTAGGAACTTGATTTCTTTTTTATGACTTTGTGAAGGAAAATACAAGAGCGAGGCATGAAGTGCAACTGTTATTTCTAACTGAAGTTAGGTACTATCAGTCTATCTGTTTCTTTTTGGATTGGAAATATAACTTCACCAAACTAACTGATTTGCGCTTGATGCCTGCAGCAGCAGCAGCATGAAGAAATTAGTCACAATTCACAAATTGGTCAGAAAACACTGTGCATGAAATTATCCTCAATATATTCACATGTCATAGTCCTATTACTCCTTCTATGCAGAAATAACTATTTAAAAGTTAATGTATCTAGCTACAATTATAGACTTTTGGATAGTTATTTATGGATCGAGAAAGTACTAAACTTTCTGGTTTGGCATTGGTCAACAACATTCAGCACTAATAACTGATGTTAAGCTGACCAAGAATGCACAGAAAATTACACAGATTTTCCAATGCCAGAAATTATTCTTAATTTTTTTTCAAAATGGAAATCCTTTGCCTTTGAGTTAAATACATGCGAGGGGGAAAAAGTTTCATACCAAAACATTAGCAGCAGCTAGAGCCTCACCGTCTAAATATGCTCCAGGAATCGCTGCATTGTTTACCTAAGCAAAATTTCAAGTATTTTCAACCATTCAGATTTCAAATATGAACTACAGCCATTATTTATCCATATTCAAATTTAAGGAGTGGCTATTGCACTCCTAAATGTCTATTGTCACTCTCATTTTCAATCATTTTTAGTTGATTTGCGTATAATGCCATTTTTCTTATATTTTAGTCAAAACAATAATTTTACACTAATTGTTCGTTGTTAATCAGAATTTTATATTAATTTATTGTTGTAAAAGTTTATCATGACATCTCTCTATCAAAAAAAAAGTTTAATCATAACATTTCATATTAAAGTTAATTAAACTACTTATAATATAAATATTTAAAGACTTCAATTTAGCTTAATAACACACATCTTTTGTAAAATATTTATATGAAAATCAGTTAACTAAGTAAATATATTGTACGGAAATAGTCTTGAACTCTAGTGGAACATCCTCGTTGTTGTGTTCTTTTTTTTTTCAGGATCCTTAGGATCATCATCGTACATGAAATTTTGTTGTGTATATATGACCATTAGCGGGTTGGAAACTTTAAATTAGTCAAGGGAATAAAAAATGAAATATTGGAGAAAGGGGAGAACATGGTATATTGACGAACTTGATAGAAATTTGAGAGAAATTAACAAGCTTGCAATAATTCTTCACTTCTTGGTAATTTATAATCATTTTGCTTGTAGGTAGAATTACTTGTTCTCAATTTTGTTCCGATTTAACGAAAAGAATTGTTTTCAGCATGCATTTATCTTAACTATTATCTAATATTGTTTATGCGACTGGAAGTTTTTTTTTTTTGTCCTTTTGGGTGAGTATGCAACTGACAGTTTGAGGATAATAAATAATAAATCAAAATAAAATTGTGATAATAATAAATAATTATTATTTTGATTAAAATAAAAGAAAAATGGCAATTTAGACACACCAACTAAAAATGATTGAAAATGGGAGTGAAAATAGATATTTAGGAATTAGAGTGATATTATTTGCATTCATAATGTATGAGATATCGTGTCAACTTATATCTCATCTATCAAAGGTTTACATCATATTATGAATGAGACGTGAATTAATACGATATTCCATACATAATGAGTACATCACTGCCTCAAATTTACCCTTATCGTTATTCAAATTTCAAGAAATTTCAACCATCCATATTTTGTCAGATAAGTTTCTGGCTGGCAAGTATTTTCCTTATCCAAATGTGACCATTATTTATGTTACTTGATGTATAGAGTAGAAACACAAAGCAGCAGAAGCCATGAGAAATTTTCATACCAAGATATCAAGCTTTCCAAATTGGGCCCTGATGAATTCTGCAAGTGATCCGATACTAGCTTGATCTGTGACATCAAGTTGATGGAAAACCACATGGCCATTCAGACCAAGCTCTCTCAGTTTTTCAACAGCTTCAAGACCCCTCTTCTCATCTCTGGCTGTTAGCACCACAGTGATCCCATTAGAAGCCAATTGCTTGCATATGCTGAATCCTATCCCCTTGTTTGCTCCTGTGACAACTGCATACCTACAAACCAATGCAAAAAAATTAAGGTGATAATGAGTCATTATATATAGTTGCCATAAGATTGTGATTAATTCCAGTGTAAATTCAAGAAAGGCCTTGGAAACTTTGGACCATTTTGTTGCTTCTGCCATTGCTCATAAAAGAGAGAAGTTCCTGCAGATTTTAGGGGGACTAGTGTCAGCAAGTGTGGCTTGGTTTTGAAAAGTCAGCAAAGGAAGGAAGAAAATCTTCCCTAAAATCCACCGAAAGCAAAAATACGGTCGGATGGAAGATTGTGCGCTTATTACACAATGCTTTTGAGGCTCTATAAATACAGCCCGGAACCGAACGGAGAAAAGCATCCACAGCTGAAAACAATTTATTCAGCTGTTTTAAGAAGCGGTGTAAACTTATTATATAAAAATAGATACTGTGTAAGAAAATTTCAATATTACAGGGAGGGTATACATTGAAAATTTTGGATATATTTTCTATGTCGGTATAATATTATAAATTGTAGTGGAAAAAAGTCTCATTAAAAATACATTATATTATAATTATTTTTTAAATATAGTGAAATATTTTTTAGAGTTTGATTCATAATTTTTTTTTAAAAATTATAGAAGGATTTTACATGTTAAAATTTGATTTATTGTTTTATTAATTTATTTTTATTAGTATGAATAATGACTAATCGATTCTTCTATAAAGTATTATTTATATATTTTATTTTATCTATTATTGCCTGTAAATTTTGGATCCACTTCCATTTACATGTTTATACCTGAAGTGTATCCTGACAACTAGAACCAGCTGCTAGAAATTGGTTCAGCATTTGGCTCCATGACTTGTCGTTATTCAAGTTCTACAATGCTCAAATATCTTACCGGGCCAATCAAAATAATGCTATTTGTTCTTATAATTCATAGAATACTATCAATATATTCCTATTCATTATTTTGTTGATATATTAAACCTAGACTAAATAGATATTCACTCATAAATAAAAAATATATTGACACGGTATTTCATAAATTATATATACAAATAATATTTCTAGTAGATCAAAGAAGAAAAATACTTGAAACCGAACATTTTATAAGAATTTGATTGTGAGAGTGATGTGATATTATTATTTGTCCTTCAATAAATAAGTGAATTATACCTGCAATCTTCATAATTTTTTGTCTGTGTAACATTGTTCATCAAACAGTTTCTGGTTTTAATTTTTCAAGTTTGTCCTTTATAGGAGTTTAACGGTGTTATCAACAAGAGCAAGTGCCGATTACCACAGTTTCCTTCGGTTATAACGGAAAGAAGTGCCATCACATCCCTTCTATGGGTGCACTTTATCATGATGCAGCCGCACATATTATAATAGCCATGAAATAATTGTACCTAAATAAAATAAGAAATAATTGAAGCAAAATTTCTCGTTAAGTTTAAGATCAAGTATTGGATTTCATGCTGAAAGTTGACATCCTGCGGAATATGTTGCAAAAGACAAACACCTCCGACTCGCCTTACCTTGTCAAGGCATAGTATTGATCTACAACCAACTAGCAATCAGCGTATTTTCGAAAATTAAACTTGTATCCTTAATTTTGATATTTTAGTTAGGTTGAATAGTTATCCATGGACCAAAAATTATAAAGTAGTATTATTTACACTCACACTTTATAGAACATCATATCAACATATTTTTATATACCTTTAAATAAAATCCGGATACCAAACTGTAGATTAGGTGGGATTATGGCTTGACTTCTTGATCAAGCTATGAGAGAAAAACATCACACTTTCCTTTTTCCCTATAGACAATATTAATTAAGGTGGTTGTTGCATTTATTGTTGCACATGGAAGCATTAAATGCTTTATCTTAGAAAGCTCTATAAATTACAGCTTGAAGCGATCAATCAAGCAGCAACACACGAGAACAAAAGAAAAACAACGGCCAACAAAATCTTTTTCTCATTTTATAATTTTATAATAGAGTACAATTATTTATTTTAAATAATTTTTTTTTCTTTTATGAGTTGAGAGATATACCAATAAAAAAAATATTATGAGATATTTTGAGTGTATTTAGGATTTGGATTGAGTGGAATGTGTCCATTTTTGTATCTCTATCATATTTTCACAGTAAAATATTCAGTTGTTGTATTTGCTCGTGGACATATGTAGGCTTTAAGCCGAATCACGTAAATTCCTAGTGTCATTTATTTTACTCTTCCATATATATTTATTTTGTGCTACTCTGTTTTGTGCCTTTTGGATCCACCATTTCACAACAAATTAGTATCAAAGCTCTTATAGAGTTCTGGGCTAATTTATTTAAAAATTTCTATTATAAAATTTGATATTTGGCAGTTTGATGGGTGCGAGACAATATGTTGGTTGTTCTTCTACAACAAGGTGTAAAAGTAGCATTTTCTGACAAGGAAAAGAGGCCCGAGACAATGAAAGAACCTGAATGGGAAGATACTGATAAACAGGCTCTTTCTATTATTCAGTTATGTATTACAGACGATGTGCTGCAGGAGGTCCTTTCGGAGAAAATAGCAAAATCACTGTGGACCAAGTTGGAGTCATTATATATGGCTAAGATGGTGGTCATTCATCTTGATGTGTTGCAACATCTGTACATGTTTCGTATAGCAGAAAAATATCAATCCGGTCTTGTATAAATGAATTCATGTCACTCATCACAGATTTAAAAAATATGGACGAGACATTTTCAAGTGAGCAACAAGCAATGATGTTGTTTCGTTCCTTACCTCCTTCTTATAAGCACTTTTGTGAGATGCTCATATATGGTCATGAAAGCCTCAAAATTGATAAAGTTAAATCCACACTTTTAAGTCACTACAAATGGAGCATGACACTAGCAGTCGTGATGATACTGCATCTGGCTTGATTTCCAGAGGGAGTTTAAAGGAGATTGGATCGAGTAATATCAAAGGAAGGTCTATATCTAAGTCTAGACATCGTAAAGGCAAGTGTAGATATTGTAAGACAGAAGGGCACCAGAGAGCAGAATGCCCGAGGCTCAAAGACAAAAAGGATAAAGATTCAAGTGATGCAGCAAGTGAAGTTAAAAGTACTAATAATATTCTCACAGTATCAACCAGTTCAATTGATGATACTTAGATACTTGATTCAAATTATTCTTACCATATGTGTTGGAACCAGGATTAATTTATAACTTACCAGTCAATTGATGGGGTGTTGTTCTTATGGGGAATGATATACCTTGTAAGGTTATTGGTATTAGAACAGTACAAATTAAGATGTATGATGGAGTTGTGAGACTGCTAACTAATGTTTGGTACATACTAGACTTGAAGTAAAATCTTATATCCTTAGGCATCTTTGATTCTCAAGGTTATAAGTATTCTACTGAAGGTGGAGTTTTAAAAATCTCCAAGAGTGCTCTTATTGTGATTAAAGACAAGTTGGTCAATAGTCTTTATTTACTTCAAAGAAGTACAGTTGTTGGTGCTGCCTCAGTGTCATCTTCATCTGATTCTGATTCAGATACTACTCGTTTGTGGCATATGCGTCTAGGGCATATGAGCGAAACTGAAATATCAATTTTGAGCAATTATGGCTTACTAAGTGATCACAAAATTGGGAAGCTTGACTTTTATGAACATTGTGTCCACGAGAAGCAGACCAGAGTCAAATTCAATATTGCTATCCATATGATTAAGGGCATAGTAGATTACATCCACTCTAACTTATGGGGCCCTGTACCTGTTCCATCAAAAGGTGGTGCTAGATACCTATTGACATTTATTGATGATTTCTCGAGGAAGGTATAGGTTTATTTTCTGAAACATAAGAATGATGTGTTTCATACTTTCATGAAATGGAAAGCGGTTATTGAGAACCAGACCGGCAAGAAAAGCAAGCACCTCCGAACAGATAATGGTTTAGAGTTTTTGTGGAGGTCAGTTCAATGAGTTCTGCGAAAATAAAGGCATAGTAAGACATCATGTTGTGTGGAAGACTCCGCAACAAAATAGAATAGCAGAACGTATGAATAGAACTTTTTTGGAGAGGCTCGCTGTATGCTCTCTAACACTGGTTTGTTTAAAGAATTTTGGGCTGAAGCTGTCCATATGGCTTGCTATTTGGTGAATCGATCTCCGTCAACTACATTGAGGTATGGTCCGGTGCTCCTATTGATTATTCAAATTTGAGAATTTTCGGTTGTCTTGCATATGCTCATATTGATGATGGAAGGCTTGAGCGAAGGGCACTAAAATGCATGTTTCTTGGATATCAAACTGGGATCAAAAGTTATAGAATGCGGTGCATTAAACCTAAATCATCCAAATTCATCATCAGTAGAGATGCCAAGTTCAATGAATCATCCATGATTCATTCCATAAAGGAGGTTGGCGATGCAGAAAAAGAACAAGATGCTAGCAAGCAGGTAGAATTTGAAACTAAACCACCAAAACAGATGGAAGAAGATGCCTCTGATTAGCCCATTCAAGAAGAAGAACAAGATATTATTGATGCTGTAGATGCATGACAACAGTTGCAGTATTATAACCTTACTAGAGATAGAGAAAAGAGACAAATAAAACCACCATAGAGGTATGGTCATACAAACATAGATTCTTTTGCATTTTCAGTGGCAAGGGATATGGAATCAGAAGCTCCCACCACATGCCATGAGACTGTCACGAGTGAAGAGTCTGCACAATGGATTACTGTAATGAGTGAAGAAATGGATTTTTTTCATAAGAACCAGACTTGCGAGTGGTGACACCATCTAAAAGACATAAAGTTGTTGGCTGCAAATGGATCTTCAAGAAAAAGGAAGGATCCCTTGGAGTTGAACCGACTCAATACAAAGCACGTTTAGGTGCAAAACGTTTTAGCCCAAGGGAAGGAATAGACTTCAATGAAGTATTCTCTCCTATTGTGAGACATAGCTCCATTCGTGTGTTGCTCGCTATAGTTGCACTGTTTGACTTAGAGCTTTAACAGCTTGATGTCAAGACAACTATTCTTCATGGTGAGCTTGAAGAACAGATCTATATGCAGCAACCAGAAGGTTTAATTGTTCAAGAAAGAAGTTGTTATATAGTTTAAAGTAATCTCCTTGCCAGTGGTATAAGAGATTTGACACTTTCATGTTAGGTCGTGGTTACTCAAGGAGAAACTATGATTGTTATGTTTACCATAGGAAACTCTCAAATAGTTTGTTTGTCTATTTGTTACTCTATGATGATGATATGTTCATTGCTGCTAAAAGTATGTTTGAGATAAAGAAGCTGAAAGAGTAATTGAGTGGTGAATTTAAAATGAAAGATTTAGGTGCAACTAAGAAGATTTTGGGCATGGAAATTCATAAGGATCGGCTTGCTGGCAAATTATACTTATCTCAGAAAAAGTATATTGAAAAAAAATACTTGAATGCTTTGGAATGCAAAATGCAAAGCCTATGAACACTCCGTTAGCAGCCTATTTTGGATTATCTGCAGCACATTCACCACAGTCCGCTGAAAAGGAGGAACAGGTGTCACATATTCCCTATGCTAGTGCAGTTAGAAGCATGATATATGCAATGATATGCACTAGACCAAATATTTCACGTGCTATTAGTGTTGTTAGCAGATATATGGAGCATCCTAGTAAAATGTATTGGCAAGCAGTGAAATTGATACTTCAATATCTTTGAGGTACGACAGATGTTGGCTTAGTATAACACAAGAGTTCCAACACTGGTGACAATGTTATTGGTTATGTTGACTCTGATTATGCTGGAGATGTTGACTCTGACAGGATATGTTTTCATGCTCTCAGGTAGTGTAATTAGTTGGAAAGTAAATTTATAGTCTACTATCGTGCTATCCACTACAGAAGCCAAATACATGGCAGCAGCAGAAGTAGTTAAGGAAGCCATTTGGCTCAGAAGTTTGGTAAGCAACTTGGGCTTAGAGCAAAATATTACAACTATTTATTGCAATAGCCAAAGTGTCATACATTTGACCAAAAATCAAATGTATCATGAGAGAACCAAACATATTAATGTCAGATATCATTTCATCCAGAAAATTATTGCTCAAGGTACCATCGCAATAAAGAAAATTTGTACCTCAGATAATCCAGCTGATATGCTGACAAAGTCAATCAATGTTGCTAAGTTCAAGTATTGCTCAGACTTAGTTGGCATTCACAATATGTGACTTTGCCGTTATGGGCATTTTGAAAAAAACGACTTTAGGAACTTGATAAAAAATCAAGTCAATGTAGAGATTTGTAGACTAGGTAGGGTTATGGCTTGACGTTTTGATCAAGTTATGAAAGAAAAACACCACACTTTCCTTTTTCAGTGCTGACAGCATTAATTGAGGTGGTTGGTGCATTTATTGTTGCACATGAAAGCATTAAATGCTGTGTCTTAGAAAGCTCTATAAATTAGAGCTTGACGCCATCAGTCAAGTAGCAACACACAAGAACAAAAGAAAAATAACGGTGAACAAAATCTTCTCTTCATTTTGTAGTAGAGTAGAATTATTTGCTCCATATAAATTCTTCTCTTTTGTGAGTTGAGAGTATCACCAGTGAGAAAAATATTGTGAGATACTCTTGGTGTATTTGGGATTTTAGTTGAATGGAATATGTCCATTTTTGTATCTTTATCATATTTCCATATTGAAATATTCAGTTGTCACCTTTGCCCATGGGCGTAGATTTTAAGTCGAGCCACGTAAATTCCTGATGTTATTTATTTTACTCTTCTATATATATTTATTTTGCACTACTCTGTTTGTGCCTTTTGGGTTCACAATTTCACAACACAAACAAAGTGAGGTCCACACCTCATCTAATAGTAGATAAGAGTGTGTCGGCACAGTGTTTTATAAATGATGAGTATAAATAATATTTCTCAAAATTATAACTAGTGTGACTTTTTTCCTCACTTAACCTATTAGCAAATGCTGCTGCAGTCTAATCCAACTCCAATCCTATCTAGTCCTTCCTAAAGTAGGATGCTAACTTACTGCCAACACTAAGTTCCTGTGAAATTTGCAAGGGGTGAAATGTTATTTGTGCCAGCCCACACGTAGCTATAAAATGTTCATGACTATAAGCTATTCTGTATGTAAAATGAATTTATCCAAACACACCTTAATTAATGTTCAAACAACTTTATTTCTGGCCAAGATTGTCTCAAACAGTCACATTTAAGAGACTTTGCTAGTCCCAGAAACACACATAACACAGGCTAAAAGTAGCCAGCCATATATATATATTAAAATGGAGCGATTTCATCCCTTGAAAAAAAGAGGCCAGAAGGGCCATCATCTGGCAACAATGCAAGCCTAACAGGACTCTCAGCACCTTCATCAATGCTTAGGAATCCAGTGTTCTCATTCAAATCAGTCTTGACAAAGCCAGGGCACAAGGAGTTTATGCGAAACTTTGGATACTTGGTAGCCAGCATCCTTGTGTAGGAGTTCAGAGCTGTCTTTGACATGGTGTAGCCAGAAACAACAGTTGGCCATTTTTTGGCTTCCAGGGACCCTTCTTTGTAATCTTTGAGAAACTCCCTAAGCACCTTGCCAAGTTTTTCATTTGTAAGGTTTTCAATGTCAGCAAACACTCCTTTTGCCCACTCATTTGGTATGTTCTGAAAGTTGCAAAACGTCATCAATGATCATTATCACAGGTTGTCACCAAGTTATGCATAAATATATGAAATCAGTTAAGACTTCAAAGTTCCATTACAAGAAAACAATTTTGGTACGCTATTAATACAAAATTATTTTACATAGTTATCCAGTTATATATAGTCACATTATTGTAACCGTTTGAATCTGGTTATAACTACATCAAAAATCATGTAAAAGATAAGATAATAATCTATTTTATTTTTTCGTGAAAATAATTTTAGGTGGGCTCGATGATGAGCATCTCACCTAGACCAAGACAAAGCATGGGGATTCATAAAGCATTTATAGGAGATTTACAAAATTGTCTATTAAAGAAGTCTTTACATAAGCAGGAAAAAAAGAAAAAATCGAACTTGCGTTCTTACAAGATACAAGGTCTCTCCTTATCAATTACACTAACATCCATTGGCAAAAAGATAATATTCGATTACATGATAATTTAAAACATTTTACACTGGTATTGTATCAAAACTGATCTTTTTTCTAAACAAAATAAAAAAAATTGACTTAACCAACTAATATATTGATCTTTGGTAAATGCTTATGGCTATGTAGCATTACATTTGTAAAATGCATATTAGGATTAATTATGGAAATATGTAGATATTACCTTCAATAATCCCATTTGTGAAGAAACGTTGACAATCCTTGGTGAAGTTGATAGCTGAAGCAGGGGAATTAGAGCTTCAGTTACTCTTTCCGTACCAAAGAAGTTCGTTTCAACACTTTCTTCGGCTAGCTCATAATTTTGGCGCACTATTATGTTCCAATCTGATATTTCACCCCTTTTCTACAAGAACAAACCAAGGTTATATACCATTTAAGCTTTGTTCGGTTCACGGCTAAAAAAAAAAAAGTAAATTTTTATGGATAAATTTTAATGTAATTTTATGTATATAGTTCATATCTGAAATCTTATCTTTTATTTTTACTCCTCACCTTGGTTGAGGTAAAAAATTTCACAAATAATTTTATATTTAGAACTTAATCATACAAAATTTTATCCATTTTTTATTTGCTAACCGAATAGAGGATTAGTGATTCAGGAAATTATGGAGGATTTAATTAACAAAACCATCTGCTCGTAAGAACTAGTAGCTATTTACTCAATTTGCAAAAAAAAAAAATGGAAAGAAAGAGAGGAATGCCATTTTCTAATGCAAGAATGGATGCAAATGGTTTTTCTCTTTGTTATGTCCTCGTCTCCTCGAGTTCAAATGGTTATGGCAAAAAAAATCAGGAGAAAATAAGAAAAACATAATAAATAGTAATTTCTATTTAATTTAATACATAATACCGAGCGCATCATTCTTATGCGAACTTTCACATATTGATTCTATTGAGGAGATCTAAATTAGCAACTTTTGGAAAAAAAGAATTCGCAGCAATGGGCTTGACGCCAAGTTTTGACTCAAAATTAATGAGTTAATTTTTTAAAACGTAAAAACTAATGAATTTATGAGTACTCTATATTATGTACTGTTTATTTAATTTATTTTTAAGAGATAATTTTAATATATTAATAGTATAAAATATTTTTACACCGTAATATAATCAAAAAACTATAAAACAATTTTAATTTATATTGTTAATGTGATAACACATGATTGAACGATTGTATAAAAAAACTGCCAATAAGAAATTAAATTATATTTTTTAATCAATGTAAAATTCTATCTTTTATACTTGAAATTCTCACAAATTAAGTTTGGAAATGAATTCTCACAAATGAAAATTTTATGTGACCAATTCTTATGTAAATTTTTACCATTGATTACACTATTTTATGGGCTCAAAGATGAAAATGATAGGGTCCACCTTGTTAATTAATGGTGAAAATTCACAATAAATTGTAGGCTTTATGTTCTATTCAATCATGGCCTCACGTGCCTTGCTTGAATTGAGAGAAAAAAATAAAGAGAAATGTTAAATATCTACCATTAAACTTATATCATATATTTATATCAAGTTAAAAAGTTATAAACTAATGTACAAAAAGTTGTAAACTAAAATGGAAAAGTTATAAACCATTATGTAATGTTGTAAACCAAAATAATTTACAACTTTTTATAAATTGATTTACAATATTTTATACATAATTTATAACTTTTTATATACTGATTTATAATATTTTACTTGATTTAGAGTGTAAGTTTAGCAGTAAATCATGTATCATTTCTCAAAAATAAAAAAGGAACCTTACCTTTCGAAGAACATTCTCCCCATTTACTATTCCCCCTGTAACACCTGCGTTGTTCACCTGCACCCATATTTTCTGATTTTGTCAAACTCAAACGTACATTCCGCAAATAGATGAATCATCAATGAAAGAAAATTTTCTAGTTCTCTTTGTCCTTTCAAAATTTAAAACCCATTGGATTTTTTTTCTTTTTTTTACAAATGGATTGAAATTAGGAATTTTTCTTAGGGGAATGGGAAAGTTAGGGTTGAACACGACATCCCACTAAAAGACGTGAAAAACATCCATAATCACTAGGTTGTTGTTAAACCCACAACTCATTAGATGGGTTGAAAGGTGTTTTTAATTAGATAAAAATAAAAAGGTAGAATAGTGTTTAATTTATTTATGACCTATTTAGTAAAAGAAAAATCAATTTTTTTATTAACTATATTTTATAAATATACAATCTATCTATTCAAAATCGTAAAGTATTCTAATTATAATTACCCGCTATTTTTTCTAAATAAAAGGCCTTAATAGATAATGATTAATTATTTTTTCATGAGATTAATTTTAATACATTATCAATGTAAAATAGTCTTATACTATCATTCAATTATATGTTTATATTATAAAACTTTTAATGCAGTGGATACTTGAATCAAATACTTTTACTCATATAATAATAAATGATTGAGCTTCTGTCCTAAATTTTTTTACAATTAACAGTGTATTAAAATTGAATTCTTTTCTGAAAAAATGAATTTGTTGAACAAACCTAATTTATTTAAAATTAATACATTCATGACTTTATTTTTATGTCTAATTAAATTAAATGAAAATAACTCCACAAATAATTTCAACATCCCAAAGTAAAATAAGCAAACTCTCTAGATGGAACTACCACTCTATTACTAAAACCACGATTAATTTGGCACGACCTGAGAGAAGAACAAGTTTTTTTTCCATTTTTAGAGCTTGAACTCAAGGCATCTGATCTGTATAAAAGAATTAGGCATTTACTGCCTTGACCAATCACACGTTGGTAAATAAGCAAACTCTCATAGCGGAAGCAAATTAATTAGTTGTCAAACATACCAATATATCGAGTCTTCCAAAACGGGCTTTGATGAAAGCTGCTAATGAAGCAACGCCGGCAGGGTCGGTGACATCAAGTTGATGAAAAACCAAAAAGTCAGAGAGGCCAAACTCTTTCAATCTTTCAATGGCTTCCAAACCCCTTTTCTCATTTCTTGCTGTGAGCACCACCACAATCCCAATTGAAGCCAATTTCTTGCATATCCCAAAGCCAATTCCCTTGTTAGCTCCTGTTACCACCGCATACCTAGGCAAAAACAGTTTAATGTTGACCCTTCATGTGAGTACATACATGAATGTTTCTAAGAAGCAAGTTTATAATAGTACAATATGAGCCTTGTTTAGAAATTTTTAAACCATGAAATTGAATAAACAATTTTATCAATAAATCATGATTTTAAACTTTTAAATGAAAATTCAAACATGCTGAGTCTGCACAAATTATTCCTAGGAAATTTTTCACACCATTTTTAATTTATTTGCTATTAAAATTTATACATAGGTTGTTTATCCATGATCACGCTAAAACTTTCCACCAAAGATTTATATAAGCACATATTCTTGAGCGGTTTCTCATATCTTTTGTATGTGAAAGAGGTGAGGTTAATCTTTAATGTTGACTGTTGAGGTTGTCCTTTTTCTTAAAGTAGAACTCAGACATTTGAGTTTATTTGTCTTTGTAGGTGTATAGTTTAAAGGTTTTATTAAGAAAAATTCTTAAAATATTAATTACTAATAAGTAAAAAAAAGTAAAATTTTCAAATTTTTATGTTTAAATATGTTTTTGGCTTTTATAACCCCTCTATTTTTTTGGATTTTGGTTCCTATTTTAAAAAAAATTTATATTTTAGTTTCTACCGCTTACCAACACTATTAAATTATGATAGTTACAAGGATCAATAAAGATTCTTAAGGTATTTATAAGATCAAAAGTAAAATGTTCAATATTAGTAAAGAGTATTAAATTTATATTTTAACATGCTTATAAGAACCAAAATTTAGAGTTTAAGAACCAAAAACATATATAACATTGGAAAAATGAGAGACCAAAAGTTAAAAAAATTAGAATTATTAAAATCCAAATAACTTATATTTATAATATATATATATACATATATATATATATATATATAACTTAAATTTTTACTATATTAAATGCTTCGAAAATTTTACCTTTTTATTTTTATTTTTACGAGTGCCTTTTTTTTTATCCAGTTTTTACGAGTGCCTTTAAGACACATATGAGGGGAAAATGAGAAATTTACAATTGAATATGCATTTAAAAACATACAAAAAATATTATTTTCATGACAATCATTTCTCTATACCTTTTTGCTTCTTCTCCCATGTTGATGATACTCAGTGTCTATATTGCAAGCCTTTTCCCTCCTTTTTTGCAGTGAATGCTCTCTAAGATGGTTTTGGTTTGTTTTACAATCAAATAGTTAGCGTCCTTTTATAGGGAAGCTAATCCAGTTTGATCTCGTTCCAATCTTAAAAATTGTAAAGAGACACATATATAAAGAAACTAATTAGATAACATATTATACAAAATAAAATATAAATGCACCTTACACATTAATTGGATGGTTAGAAAGTCAATATTAGGTGTAGCGAATAACAATAAATTAAACTGAAATCTCATAATTGATTTTAGTGGTCCTGAACGAAAATCAATTACTTATGATTATATTACTAATTTTACACGTCATTATAGGGACGCATATGTCTGTATAATTAAGCATGCATGTTGCGGGAGTGGTATATTATGGCAGTCTAATAAATTCTATAATTTTGGAGCCAAATGCTGTCTTCGTCAATCTTGATCAAGAAAAGTTTAAATATGGCTAAGAGGAAAATGAGATTTGATTGTTGTTTATATGAATGAATATATTTTGTTTGTCATTATTTTCGTTTTATATCAAATTGAACCGTGTAATTTAGCGAATACGACGAATCCTTTGTGTCATATACAATTTGAGGGCACATCAAAGTAAGTAAACAAAAAGAAATATATGCAGAAGTTAGAAAATAGAAATTAGAAAATTAATGAATATCGAAGAACTTTCTCTATTTCTATTTAAGCATGTCACCATCACAGGGATATAAATAAACTTGGAAATAATCAATATATTCGTAGTCACCAATGGCAAGCAACTTTTAGGTAGTGTTTGAAATTATTTAAATTATACATATATATGATTTGATTTATAAATAAAATAGATTTTTAAAGATTCATTTAATTAATTAATTAAATCATTTTCATTTTTAAATTATTCCAAACAATCCCTTATATGCTAAAGCCTTTTTCTGTATTACGTAGCTTATTTTCTTTCTCTTGTTTTCATGCAAATCATGATTATTTTGTTCGAATATCCTTTTGAATTTATTTGAAATAAGTTAAGTGTAAAATATTTTGTATGTACATTTATTGACATACACAAAGTAATTGAGGTAAGCAATGACCAAACGTGTTAGGATATTTCGTTTTGTTAAAAAAAATTAATATATATATATATATAAGACGATGTTAAATTTCTATATTAACTAATTTAATTTGTACAATTTCAACACTTAAGAAATATAAATTTTAATTTCAATATATTATTAGTATAATAATTTTTGACAATCATAAGTTAACATTTATTTGATATATTATTTCATAAGTTAACGATTACACACACACACACACACACACACACACACATATATATATATATATATATATATATATATATATATATATATATATATATATATATATTCTTAACTTATCAAATAACATATCAATATAAGAACAAAATATTATACTAATAATAGATTGAAATTATACTTTATATTTTTTATGTGTTGAACTTGTACAATCAAGGAAAAATAATTTATATATGATGTTTTGGTAGGTGATTTATACTTATACTAGATAACGAATAAATTTACTTATATATGATATTTATAGAATGTGTCACAAGCAGATTCTATGTTATTTTTATTTTACAAACAGATTATGAATTTGCCTTTGACAGATTCTATATTAATTTTTATTTTATACTGAATTTGACTTTGACAGATTATCTTGAAATTTACTTTTGACGGATTCAATACTTGAAAAAAAATCATATTAATGTAAATATACCATCCAAATCCCATATGCCAAAAAAAGATCCTACAATCAACTATGCAGCTTATTTAAATACAGTTTTAGCCTTTATTATTTCCATTAATTTGGGTTTTTGCTTTCATAATTTTTCCTCAACATGTCTTAGTCATTCAGAGATCAATAATTGTCACTCAAAAGGGATATATGTGTAGTGTTACTAAATCTCAAAAAAGAATAGTGATAATTTTACAAAATAAAATGATGAGATGTAATTACAGAAAAACTCAAGGAAGGTTAATATAATTTCTTTGAAAAAAATAAACTTTTATATAAGCTTTCCTCCACTTTCCATGTTTTTAAGGATTATTTGTAATTAGCAAGCTGCCCAAACAATGATATTTTGAAAGGTGAGCAAGAATTGTTTATATATGATTAGTTAATTTTCCCTGTTCTAACCACATTGTGAGGGATCAACATCAACTGTAAGTCTGATAGTAATTCGAATATTTCCTGTTAAGATTTTTTTTATTTTGAAAAAAAAAAGTTCATTTAAATTTGTATCACGATAACAGAAGGGAAACTAAATCAACTTGGATCACTAGTTTTGCGATGTATTTTCCGAGAAAGTAGGAGTAGATGTCAAATGCAATTTTAGATAGAGGCATTTTTGAGCTAGCTTTAAACCTTCTTTTTTTTTTTTAATCCCCTCACCCGTAAGTGAAAGACTAATGTTAAGCTGGAACTTCATTCAACGATATATTTTATCTTATATATGAAGCATGAAATCAAACCCAATTGGGACAAGTTCTTCAGATCATAATGTGCCAAAGTAAATTGGATCAAGTCCTGTTGCTCAATATGGATTATAGAAGGAACTAACCAAATTGCAGGGATGAAGAACTAATTAACAATTATTCAAGGAAATGAAACATTCTAATGAAAATTTCTAAATATTAAGGATATTAAGAAGAGTTTAATTTATATGCAGTGACAATGTACTTTTATATTGTTAGTGCATACAAATTAAACTCTATTAAGAATATGGAGGAAATCAAAACTTGAATTTTGATTTGAATTGGTCAAGAAGATTCAGCGGTTAATCTCGGCAGATTTGATCCCTTGTTACTAGTGTTTGATTCCTTGTTGTTAGTGTATCGTATCTTTCCTCTTGTAACAGCAATTCAATTTTATTTGCATCAGCTCCTTAGTCATAGGAAGTTTATTCATCCATATATGTACACTGATTTGAGCCAATGAATTTACGGAAAACCATTTCAGAAACATTTATATATCTTATAGTAAATGCATTCCAAATTTCTATTAGAATGAACCAATTATCTGGTCATTTTACTACTAATTATCTTCAACAGGAAGAACAGAAAAAGGTAATCCTTAACATCTTAGTTTATTAACTGTTTTGTGTTGTGATTATTGAAAGAGTAAAACCTATCACTAGTTGGTCTATAGTGATAGAGCGGTCCAAAATAAGAAAGACAACTAAAGATCAAAAATCGGAAAACATACCACTAAATGCTCTACAGTGATAGAGCAATCCAACAAGACCAAACTAAAATAACTTAGTAGCTTAGAAATACCAATCATAAAACACCCAAACTACACATTGGTGGGAACAAGCTGGAACCACTGGCTTTGAGGGTCATCAAGACATGTAGAATCATCAGTTATGCAAATGCATTTTGAAGTCACAATTCTTGATGTGTTGGAATCCATCTGCAAGCAAAGAGGGTTGCCATTTTTGTCCAAGGCAGCCAAATGAAGCTTGGAAAGTGACACTGACTTCCAAGAGCTGCTCCTGCTTTGGCAATCGTCAGACACAGTTACTGGAAGCCCTTCACCAGTAGCAGTTAGGCACTTGTTAGTGCCACTCAAAAGGATTTGAGACCCATCACTGTGGATCCATCTGTTTTGGCTATCACAGCTACCAACTTCAAGTTCATTCTTCTTGTTCACTTGTGCACATTGACCAGTTAGAGGGTAGTACATTATGTAAGCATTGGAGGCTTTGGAAGTAGGATCTGCATGAAAGATCACTAGCAAAGTTAGAGTCAAGTGGATATACATATTAGCATTTTCACACGAAAAATGACTCTTGTACATAATTTATAAACATCATCTTGGACATCATATGGATGTCATATGATGTAACTCAAAGGAACACTTTACCTTGATTCTTCCTTTGCAAGAGCTGGAACTTCTCAGTGAAATTTGGGTATCTGAGATGCTTCCAGTTGTCAGTCATCACCCCAAATGACTCTCCAACCTGAACTTTATCACCTCTAATGTAATAGCCACCTTGGAATGCCCACAAGCCCCAATCCAAGTCCCTTCCAACCAGGTAAGTTTGAAGGCATGTCAAGAACCTGTTGTCTGTCTCAGAAGAACCTGACTGGTCAAAACCAAACTCTGTAAAGATCAAAGGAGCTGCATTCTCACCCATGGTAAGGAAACCAGCTCTATAGTCCAACCCTCTAATGCTAAGGGCACATATCCTATTCAATGGTTGCTTGGTCCATATCTCTCCCAATTTGAGTGTCCCAATTCCAGACCATGAGTACAAATGTGTCTCATACACAAGCTTCTTTCCCAAGTCTACCTTGAATGGCTTCCTCTTCAAGAACTGCAACTCGGTGTCATAGTTCAAACCCGAGACCAGAACCAGCACATTCGGGTTTCCACCATGAATTGCCATCGCTGCTCGGCTCATGTACTTGTACCAGTCACCTTCATTTTGGCGTGGACCATGCAGTTCATTCCTCAAGCTCATTGCCACAACCTGTCAGCAAACAAAAAAGCAATCACATTAATGATATGTTACACAGTTTTACAATGGAAAGAGAAAATGGGTGTTGTTTTTAATTATCTGTTAATTCAGACATATGCTCAAGCACGAAGAACTCAAAATCAATGTTTTCAAGACTAAAATTAGAAACCGAAAAGAAATTCCTCGTCGACATGTACAAACAACAGATAAAATAAACCAAGAATTTTATTTTTCTCAAACTGACATATAAAAAGAACCATAGAGTAATCAACAATACACACAGCTTTGTTTCCAGCAAAGTGTTTGGCAGCCAAAGTAAGGCCATGAATCCATTCCTCAGGATCAAAGTGTCTGTCATGGAAGAATCCATTCTCATCATCATCATTGCAGCACCACTTAGGCTTGCTGACATGGTTATCAAGCAGGACCTTCACATTCTGAGCACCAAGCTCACGAACCACAGCCTCAAAGGCCTGAATGTGAGTCATGTTAAGCACAGAAGGGTTGTTCTTGGCAATGCCTTCAACAACCTCTGGTGCATCCAATGCATTGAGGGTGTAATTCACATTCTCATTGCCATACCTCGTCCACATGTAGATTGCATAAGTAAGCCTAACACAGTTGAACTTGTTGTTGACCAATTGTCCAACAAGGTCCTTAAGGGGCTGCCTATCGAGACCCTCCGGCATCATTGGCCTAAGGTGGCCAGCCCAGTTGCCGCACACAAGCTTTGCGCGGTGGCCGGTGGATTCGTCTATGATCCACCTCTTGTGTGTTGAGAGAGGGTATGCACTGGAGTGTGATGCAAAGTATGAACATGTTGTGACAAAGAGAAGAACAAAGGCTATGGATTTCGACAGCATTTTGAGTTCTTGAGACCCTTTTTTTGAGTTTGAAGAGGGGTTATGGGACAGTGTTAGTCACAAGTTGTTTATATAGAAAAAGTTCAACCAGGAATTTTGAATGTGTAACGATATTCTGTTGCCAAACAGGCTCTCTCTGAATCTATCTCTTTCGTTTAAATATTGAGTTGTCTTGTTTTTTCAAAAATACTAACTGAATCTTATCTTCTTCGATTATTTTGTCAACTAAGTGTGTCTTTTATCGTCAATGTCTCCTAGTTGTTGCCATTGTTTTTGGCCACTCCCACTTTACTATTATTTACTGTATCTTTTCTAAAATTTCCTTTCTTTTAATTTTTTTTTATCAGTATAATAATATAACATTGAATAATTACTATCAATTATATTTCTATTCAGATTCATAATTTTTCAATTAAAAATAATTTATTTTATATTTGATATTATCAAATTTTATTTTCATATGCAATTAATTTATTTAACAAAATTTATGTGAATTTAAGTATTAGATTATTTTTAAAATTTTTCTTAATATAGTAATCATATAAACATTAAAACAAGGGGTATTCAAGAAAATATTAAATGAATGAACAATATAGAAAGATTCGTATGATGTAATTTATCATCGTACATCCAATATTTTATTTGAATTTAATATTTTTAATATTGAAATTTTTTTTTAGTGTTTCATTATTTTTGACTTCATAATCTATTTTATAATTTGGTAAAACAATTTATCCTATATTTTTTGTTAATAAAACATGCTATTTTTTTATAAAAAAAATTGATAAAATTTACACAACTGAAGTCAAAACTTGTTGCTTTTTATAAAAGAAAAATTTGGTGTTTGTTATGATATATAGATTAAGGGAAGGATTATTTAAAAAAATAAAAGAATAGATCATAAGATAAAAATAATAAAATTAAAATATGCTTGATATAAGCCTTTTTAGTATTAAAATTATTAATTTAAAATGAAATATTGGATATATGATTAATAATTTATATTATACTAATTTTTTTTTATGAATATTTTTTGTTTATTGTTATTGATTTAAATTTTTTGAATAAAAATACTTCTGGTTTATGATTTAGATAGTTACGATGTTAATGAAAACTATAAAAATTTGATATTTAAATTTAAATTTTTTTAAATAAATTAACAGTATATGAATATAAAATTTGATAACATCAAATATAAAAAAAATTTATTTTACAATAAAAATTATAAATTTGAATAATATAATTGATAATAATTATTCAATATTACATAACTATGTTGATTAAAAAAAATGAAAGGAAGGATATTTTAGAAAGAACACAAAAAAATGATAGTAAAGTGAGTCACTCTCTTGTTATGGATCTAATTTAATGAGTAATTAGTTTAGTTTTTCTAAAAAGTCCAGTGATGATTAAACTATCTAGTTTAGTATTTATACTTTTTGTATAAAGACAATTCTATAATTCTGTGTACAAGATGATGGTGAAGGATAATTATCCATAAAGTAGTGAGTGTAAAAGTTAATTCTCATAATATTTGTGTCATTATATTAATTAGATGACTATATAAAAATCTTTTATACTATTAATATATAAAAGTTAAATCCAAAAAACTTTGAATTATGTTATTCGACCCAACAATATACCCGATTTAAGGTGCCAGAATTATCTGACATATACCAATTAATCAATTAAGTAAATCCACATCATTATTAATTATGTTTATTCTAAGAATAAAGTAAAGAAAGGTAAAATCAAACCACATTTGCATAGTAGATATATTATCTTTGTGCAAGTCTTTGCTACTGTCACTTGCATAGAATTCAATGTGGTGAAGGAAAGGAACATGTTTTTCCGCTTCTCTCTTGCTTAACTGCTACAAAGATCCCTTGACTGCTCCTAAAATCTGGTAACAGAATCAAATCAACAATCATAGATACATCCACCCAATTTGAAAATATAATATCATTTTAACAAAACAAACTTACAATCCCAATCCTGCACCATCCAATCTGAAATTGCAATTAGGATTTAGTACGCAAACATCCTTGTTGCAAACTTTTGAAAATCAAAAGTGAGCGGTTGAATCTAACCTTTTTTATTAATATAATGATATATGGTTCGATATCTGTGTGTTTTTTTCATAATAATATTATATATAAACTAAATCCAATAATATATTGTTAGTTTGATCAGGGCAGTATAATGAGGTTAAATGAAATCTTAGTTGGATTGCATGGTTTACATGACAGAGGCCAAGAGATTAAAACCGAAATGGGAAAAATATTATCCCAAAAAAAAAAATTTAACTAGAGAAAGGTATAAAAATAAAAAATTACTTAAACTGTCCTCCTCTTTCCATCTTTGCACTGTTGTATCCCTCAACTTAAAGGTTTGTTTGTAATTAACAAACTGCGGAAACAATATAAAATTTTGGAAGATGCGCTAAAGTTGTGTATATATTATCATTATTTAATTTTTCCTATTCTCTCGTAGTTACCATTGGAATGTGATGCAAAATATGCACATGTGGTAACAAGGAGAAGAACAAAAGATTGCGGATTGAGACAACATTTTGAGACTTTTGAGTCGAAGAGAGGATTGTACACTTTTTTATGCACAATTGTGTTTATACAGAAAAGATTCAACCCAGAATTTTGAATATGTAACGACCTCATGTTCCCAGACAGTCTCTATTGAATCTGTTTATTTTGTTCAGATATTGAAAAGCAAATTGTCATCTTGTTTAGATATATCTTATATTAGATTTAATAACAGTATGCAAAACAAGAATATATATATATATATATATATGTGTGTGTGTGTGTGTGTGTGAGAGAGAGAGAGAGAGAGAGAGAGATTCATGAAAATATGCTCTTGGGTTGAATATTGGTGGAATCCAAGTCAAATTCTGCCTGCACTCTATTATTGAGAACCAATAGGAGAATTTTAGGAGATTCATAATTGATTGTATGACAGAATTGTAAGAGTGATTTTGTGTTTATTTTGCTAGTAGTTGTGATTTTGACTTGATAGCGTTGTATGAGAATTTTGACATGTACGCATACTCTCCCACCTATTTTGGTGGGATGAATGCTTTCACTAGGCAAAATTGCTAGATGATAGTTGCGAATTTTAAAATTAAAACCATTGAATTTGTGATTTGGTAAACGCCAAACAAATATATTATGGAACGAATAAAATTACATAGTAAATACATATCATTTATTTCATCATCATTAAATGTGATTGACGATCCTATCCATTGTGTAATTATAATAACATTTGGTAAAATATATAATATATATTTATTGTGTAATTTTATTATTCACTTAACATTATTCAAAACTAACTTCTCTTTCTCCTCTCTCTTCATTGTTACTTCCCTATTGGTTGGTTTAAAAGAATTCATCACATAAGCGTACTATATAGCATTGTTGTTTCATTAATTATAATAAAAAAAATAAAGAGTAAACACCTAAATTGGTAATTGACAATTTTATTGATGAATAAATTGATTTCTAACAAAAAAAATAAGTGTTGAGATCCCTCATAATTGTAAAAATAAAACATTATAGGTGTCTAAAAATTTAATTAATAGACAAATTGGTCTTGATAAAAAATATTAATATTGAGCTCTCACACAATTGCAGAAATAGGGCATTATAGGTTCTTGACATTTTTATTTTGATGGACAAATCGGTCCCTGATAAAAAATATTAGTGTTGAGGTCTCATATAATTATAAAAATAGAACTCTATTGTGTTATTTTGTAATATGCAGTTATTGTGCTCTTTTGAAAAAATAATTATGAATTTATGATATTAGTATCATAATGCCTCGTACTAAGGTAAAACATAAATAATTCAATTTCAAATCATATTCCTTTCTTAGAATGATAAGATGTGGGTCAAATATTTCTTTCTTGATAATGAGTACAGTGAAATATTAAAATATTTAAGGGATGAATTTATGAAAAAATAAAAAATAAAAATAAAAGCGTGTATTTTAGTTAGTGTTGATTAGGATTATTGGGTATCATATAGATCAATAATTAAAGTTCACGTCTGTATTTAACATTTTACAACTGGGTCAAAGCCTGTATGTCATATTTTGTAATTGTGAGGGATCTTGACACTAATTTTTTATTGTCAGGGACCAATTTATCCATTAAAAAAATTATCAAGGATCTAAAAGTCCTCTTTTATAATTAAGGAATTCAAATACTAATATTTTTTTATCAAAAATTAATTTATTTATTAATAAAATTATCATAGACTAAGTGTTTATTTGAATATGAAATAAAAGTCGGCTAAGGACATGAAAGACACACAGAGTTGTTTATCTTCCTTTACTTATTGTAACCCATTTGTTTAACTTTGACAAACGAGTAAAATATTTGGTCGTCATCAATCACATCACTTGAAACCTTGGCAGAGAAAGAGTAATTATTAAAATATAAAAAAGAATGTAACCTTTATTTGTGTTTGGACAAATTTAGAGGTATTGGTTAATCAACTAGTGATGTACGTAAGAGCCATTATGTACCTAGAGCCTCCATAGAAATTATTATGCGTTAGGTAATTAACTAGTGACGCACGCAAGAGTCTAGCCGGAAGTACATGTCGTCCTTTATGAAATTAATTCATCTAGCCGGAATTTTGACCGTTCATCGTCATTATTTGATTTTAACTTATAAGTTCTCTTAAAAATCTAATTGTAAGTAATTGTAAATATTTTTATAAGTGGTCATTAAGTTTTGAAGCAGATTAAGATAAATTTTGTCAAGAAAAATTTGGTACATGTGATAAACTTTTTCACTTATGATTTGAATTTGATTTTTAAATTTTTTTCTGTTAGTAAATGATCTATAAAATATCATTTGGCTAGTGATATATTGACAGAAATATGAAGATATTTAGAGAAATAAATTTATTTGATAGTGAACACAAATTCTGCCTGCACTCTATTATTGAGGACCAATAGGAGAAAGTTCAGGAGATTGGTAATTGATTGTATCACATAATTGTAAGAGTGATTTTGTGTTTATTTTACTAGTAGTTGATTTTGACTTGATAGCGTTGTGTGAGAATTTTGACATGTACTCATACTCTCCACCAACTTTGCTGGGATGAATGCTTTCATTGGGCAAAATGCTAGATGATACTAAGCAAATTTGGAAAAATGTATAAGAATTTTAAAATTAAAACCATTGAATTTGCGATTCGGTAAAAACTAAATTATCTTTCTCCTCTCTCTTCATCGTTACTTCCCTATTGGTTGGTTTAAACGAATTCATCACATCAGCGTATTGTATGAGAAATACTTAAGCATATTGAGAGTATCAGAAAATATTTATTCTGATTTATTTATTAATTAATACATCAATTTTATTAGTTATTATTATCTCTTATAATAGCTGATTTGTCAATCAAGAAATGAAGTAAAGTAAATATTTTGTCTTGCTCTAAGAACAACTAAGAATTTCTTATTTGTTTCATTAATTATAGAGTAAATAACTCATATAGTTTCTGAAAAAAAATTTACAAGACTATTTAGTTTCTCAAAAGTTAAAATTAAATCCACTATCTATCAAGATTTTAATAATAAAATATATTAGTCCCTTAATATGTATTTAATTATTTAAACACTAATAGAATTGTACATTGATTTGCTAATATAATATGAAGTGATGCATATGTCATTTGAAATGAAATAAAGTTTAAAATGACGCATTTTGATAGTTAAAATTCATAAAATGAGTCATTTAAATCTCAATTATGACATAAGTGACCTATTTTATGTAATTTTAGACACAAAAATGAGTATAAAATATTCTAAAATAATTTTATT
The DNA here is from genome assembly GCA_031216125.1 of Dalbergia cochinchinensis. Classification (NCBI taxonomy): domain Eukaryota; kingdom Viridiplantae; phylum Streptophyta; class Magnoliopsida; order Fabales; family Fabaceae; genus Dalbergia; species Dalbergia cochinchinensis. The sequence goes on along the minus strand of CM062375.1, from coordinate 65,694,297 downwards.
TAGCTTGTTTATAATATTTTAATGGTATGCCATCATTATACTATGTTACATGTGTAAGTCCACTAATGAAGAACTAATAGAGGAAGTAATATGTCTATCATTTTCAATATTGAGGGATCACGTAATTAATTTTTTTTTCTTGAATGATAAAATAGTCTAGCAAAAAATCTTGAGGGACCAAATAGGATATTCACTCTTAATTATAATAAAAAAATTTTTTAGAGTAAATACCAACATTAGTCCCTAACAATTTCATTCATTGACAAACTAGTCCCTAATAAATAAATATTAGTGTTGAGATCCCTTACAATTATAAAAATAGGATACTATAAGTGTCTAATAACTTTATTAATAGACAAATTGGTCTCTGACAAAAATTATTAGTATTGAGGTCCCTCACAATTATAAAAATAAAACATTATAGGTTCTAGACATTTTCATTTTGATAGACAAATTAGTCCCTGACAAAAAAATATTAGTGTTGAGATATCTCATAATTACAAAAATAGAACTCTATTATGTTATTTTATAATATGCAGTCATTGTGCCTTTGGTGGAAAATTATTGAGAACTAATTTAGAAATTTACTTAAAAATAAAATAAAAGTTGGTTAAGGACATGAAAGACACAAATAGTTGTTTATCTTCTTTCATTTATTGTAACCCATTTGTTTAACTTTGTCAAACACGTAAATATTTGGTCGTCATCAATAACATCACTTGAAACCTTGGCAGGTGTTAGAAAGAGTAATAATTAAAAAATAAAAAAGCATGTAACGTTTTTTGTGTTTGGACAAATATTGAGGCATTAGTTAATTAACTAGTGATGGGCGAAGGAGACATTATGTACCTAGAGCCTCCATAGAAATTATTGTGCATTAGGTAATTAACTAGTGATGCACGAAAGAGCCTAGCCGGAATTAGATGTCAACCTTTATTTAATTAATTCAGCTAGCCGGAATTTTGATCGTTTATCGTCATTATTTAATTTTATCTTATAAGTTCTCTATTTGTAAGTAATTTTAAAGTAGTGACATATCTATTTGTAAGCAATTTTAAATATTTTTATAAGTGGTCATTAAGTTTCGAAGCAGATTAAGATGAATTTTGTCAAGAGAAAGTTGGAACATGTGATAAATTTTTACAGACATGATTGTTATGATTTGATTTTGATTTTCAATTTTTTTTCTACTAGTGAATGGCCTATAAAATATCGTTTGACTAGTGATACAAGGATAAAAATATGAAGACATATGAGAAACAAATATATTTGTAAGTAAAAACATAAATAGGGGATAGAAAAAAATTTTATCCCTGAAATAGAAAAATACAAAATTTTAATACCTTCAAAAAATAAGAAAATGGGGATAAAATATAGAGATAAAAACTTATATATATTTATTATTCATATCTCCATCTTCATTCTCCCATAATTTCTATGCATGTCCCCTTAACTACCGCTACCTTATACCTCTGTGTTTAATGTGCTTTGACCTGGAACAAATCCTTCCTCAATCTGAATTATTATGTACCAAACAAAGATTAAGATGAACTTCGTCTCCGCCTAAATTTTATTGAGATGAAAAATTGTCAATTATAGTGGAGGTCCCAATAATTCAAATGCGGTGTTGACTTCTTGTGGTTTGCCAGGCAGTTTTCAAAAGGCACTAGTGCATTGCAATGTATTGAACTTATGTGGGAAATTCCTTAACTAGGGAAGGGCTCATATTCTAAAGCAATGAAGTTCAAAACATCAATGCAAATTGGAATCCACAGACTTTTTTTGTTAATTGGAATCAGTAACAATTAGAAGCATTAGAAACGTGACAAAATATAGAAGAGTCAACATGCATGTATACCCCACATTTCACTATGTCACATGAAAATACAGATGGGTAAAAATTTTCAACACACATACATACTTTCTATCCTACTTTCTCCACAGTAATCTGCAAGATTGTAATAACACTAAATCATTCAAAAGGTTGACACTTCTTGCCCAGAAAAAAAGTAGCCAGAAGGGGAACCATTAGGTAACAATGCTAATCTCACAACACTAGCAGCACCATTTTCAACAGATAAGACACCAGTGTTCTTGTTTATGTCAGTTTTTACAAAACCAGGACATACACAGTTAATGCAGAATTTTGGGTGCCTCCTTGCCAGAAGCCTTGTGTAAGAATTCATTGCTGCTTTTGAGACCATATAGGCAGATAGGTAGGTTGGCCAGCCTTTGCTTTTTAGTGAACCTTCTTTGAAGTCTTTCATGAACTCCTTCACTACCTTGTCTATTAGCTCTTCCGTGAGGTTTTCAGTGTCATCTAACACCCCTTTTGCCCATTCATTTGATATGTGCTGAAACACCACCACAAGACAATTTTTGTCAATATTGTTAGGTAAAGTAAGATAAGATGACATTTTATGGAAGAATGTTATTTGAACATAAAAAATAGACAACATAAAGAGAGAGAGACAAACAGAATGTTCTTATAATGTCTATTTTTATGTCCAAAAATCATTCGCCAATTTCAAAATAAGTCCAAGAAAATTTTGTTCATTCTTGCACCTTTAATAGTCCTGCTTGGGAGGAAACATTGACAATCATAGGTGAGTTGGATAGCTGAAGGAGGGGAAGAAATGCCTCAGTTGTTTCCTTAGCACCATAGTAGTTTGTTTTAAGGCATTTTTCTGCCATCTCATTAGTTTGATTCAACTCCCTCCATTTAATTGTTGATCCCACCTGCATTCATGCATTAAAAAACCAAATCTTTGTTAGATACTTTATATAGACCAATATCCCCAACAAAGTAGATAGAAAAAACATGAACACTGACCAGGTCAGCTGTGTTGAAACCATTGATTCCTGCATTGTTGACCTGCACAAGAATTTAGTACTGTTCAATATCACCAATATAAGTCATGGAAAATTTATCTTGTTAGACATATTGGCTTATATTTGAATCAGGTTGGTGTCAGCAAAATCAGGCTGAGCTCATCAAATTTTAGATCAATTAAAAAGGGAAAAATAAAGACATAAAGCAAGTCTGCATATGCTACTCAACTGTTGTGATTCTTCAGGTTCTAATGTGCCTACCAAAGCATTATTCATAAGCAAGTGTAATTAAGAAAACTATAATTATATTCTTCAGCCCTAAGAGGAATTATTAGGCAATCGGACAGAGAATTGGTTGATTAAGAATACACTTGAGTGCTTTTGCGGGAAAATTCTTGGAAACAAACGTTGCACAACTAGAAAATGCTCCACCAGATAAATGGTACTCAGAATCATATTATTCAAGTGCACAAACTACGGTACAATGTCGATGCAAGATTCCAAGCATTGTCATTTTATAATTTACCAAACACCCTTTACACCTATAAAACAGAAAGCAGAAAATTAAAAATGGAGCAAAGTTCAGAATATTCAGCATTAATCAGCTAAATTTTCTTACCAAGATATCAAGTCTTCCAAACTCGGCCTTAACAAACTTTACCAATGATGCAATACTAGAAGGGTCAGTCACATCAAGCTGGTGAAAAATCACAAGGTCAGAGAGACCACACTCTTTCAAATCCTCAATAGCTTCAAAGCCCCTCTTCTCATCTCTTGCAGTGAGAACCACCTTGACCCCATTTGAGGCCAACCCTTTAACAGTCTCTAATCCTATCCCTTTGTTTGCTCCTGTAACAACTGCATACCTGAAACCAAAAGAACAAATCCAACAAAATGCTATCAAACAAGTTTGACACACGCAATGAAAAGGAAAGGATTCTTCACATATAAAGTTAAAAGGTACCTTTCTTTGGAATCTGCCATAGATCCTGTAACCATAGATGCTGAAACCATAGATGCTGGAACTGGATGAATGTGTGAACAAAGGAGAAAGATAATATTAATATTAATAGTGAGATCGGAGGCTATAAAATAATACGACTGTACTTGTCCCAAGATATAAAAAAAATTATTTGATGCCATGTTATTATATAGTCAATTGGGTTATGACACCTTCGAGCATCATTAATTCATTGCTTTTTACTTTGACCATTTACACAGTGATGTGATGTGTCCTCCATCGCATATCTATCCTTCTAGATTGATTTTCGTTCCAGATTAGATTAAATCGTGTGTACAATTCACCATTCTAGATAACTGGCATAAAAGTAAAGGAAGCGACGAAATCTTGTTTTATTTTCTGGAATCTCTTATTTTGATATGGTATTCATTTCTAGAAAATCATACTGAGGCAAATTAAGAAGAAAACTATAGTGGTGATGTCAAATTATATTATTATTTAATTATATATTATTATGTTATATTTCTATTTAAAAAATTATATAAATAAAAAATTAACAAAATTAATTAATTCATCCTCTATTTTATTTTTTATTTTCAAATTTACCCAATAAATAATAAATGTTTCAAATTCGTACTCTAACTTTTAAAAATTGAACATATTTATGCTCTTGTGAATGTCGCTTCTTATATTAAAAGGCAGTTTTGACAATAAAACAATTCACTATATGATTTTTTTAGTCAATATAATTAGTATTATTTATATAGAAGATAAACATATTTGATTTTTAAAAATTAGAGGACAAGTTTAAAACATATATTACTTAAAGGACCAATTTAAAAACTAAAAATAAATTAGAGGACAGATTAATTAATATTGCCTAAAAAATTTAATCAAATGTAAAAATATAAAAAAATGACATACTCAAATGTTATTACGTCAAAAAAAAAAAATTATTTTGTAGTCTTCAAAATATAGTTTGTCATGTACCGTGTAAACTAGAAACACAATATCGAAATCTGTTTTAAGAGGTAACTAATACGGCTCTTTTTATTTTAAAGTAAGAATTTAATTCCTATTCATTAATAGTATCTAATTAAATTATCTTACTTAAATAATTTTTTAAGTGATGAATATAAAATTTAACTATTTTTATTAATATAACAAAATATAATTAAATAACAGTATAAAAAATAATAAATTAAAATTAAAATCTTTAAAGTATACTTTTAAAATAAGTATTACACTAATTTGTTTTTCACATTTCACCTTCTAGATAACTAGCCAAAAAGGTAAAGGTGGAGACAAGACAAAAAATCCAAAACAACAGTGGAGAGGTGTACCTAACTTAGAAACAAATCACAGTTCAAGGATTTTATTGGTTTTAACTTCTACTTGTCCCCCGTAGGCGACTTTTCCTCCTTTTAAATATTATTTTTAAATGAATAGTTGTTCGCTTGTAAGTAATATTTAATTTAATAAATTACATTATTCTGCTTTCATTAACCCTGTATCTGGTAGTAATAAAAAACAATACGAATTTGATTGATTGATTGATTAAAATTTAACTTAAATAGAACATCACTTGTTTTATGATAACTTAAAAAAAATTATAGTGAAAAGTAAACAATTGAGAATGGAAACAAACAAAAGAATGTCCAAAACGTCATTCTTCCTTCTAGTTTTCCTTTTGGAATGTTACGAGATTTTCTTGTATTCATTATTGAGTATGAGAGTAATCTTTGAATACACCTCATCCTCACTTTAATTTATTGAGGCTGATTTAACGTGGATGATGTTTTGTTTTGGTTTTGGTTTTGTTTGTGTTTTTTCTAGGGTTTTACTGTTTGTCTTTGTTCTTGTGGTTGGCCGCATGGTTGGAATTGGAAATGCAATATATAGCACCAGGGCGGAGCTAGATCAATTTCTTAAGAAGGGCCAATACTTAATAATATAGTTTACCTAGTATGTATCCTATAATTTTCTACTTTTGTTTAAATTTTTGTATAAAAACCTCTACAAATACGAAAATGGATATTTTACAATTAAAATTTAAGAAAAACACACACGTGTGTATTTATCTATGGTTAGGATATCATTATACTGGTATAATTTCAAATATAATTAAATAAAAAATTGATTAAATTAATTAAATATTTTTTTTTTCAATTTGAAGGGCGGCCAAATTTTAAAAATGAAAGATTTATAAAGAAAAATAAGAAAATTAGGGGGGCCATTGCCCCCCTTGAGTAACATGAGGCTTCACCTCTGTATAGCACAACAATTTGGTTTCTGGATGTTGTTGCTGGAACGAACGAACCTGCATCTTTTTCAAGGATTTAACAATATAATATAGCATGCAGCCAAGTATTTGGTTATTCTTAAACAAGGACTTGGATTCAAGTCTAGTAAATAATAAAAGATATTCGAGTGAACTGATACAATTCAAACCAAATTAGGTTTGATTTAATATTGTTATGACCGTTAAAAAGCTTATTATTTTTTTACTTTTAAAAAGTCATAATAATATTATTTGGTAAAATGATATAGAAATTGCTCTCAATAAGTAGAAGTTACAATAATAATATTTGGTAACTATACTTAAAATATTTAAAATGATAATAATAGATATAGATATTAAAAAATATAATTTCTACATTTATTGTTATTAATTAAAATAAGATTATTGGTCTTTTAAATTTCAAAGAACAAAATCCATCTTTGTAAAGTACCTTATAGATGCTCCTAAAAACACACCAATTTTTTGGTTAATTAAATAGAAAAAATTGACTTTTACTTGTCATAAGTGAGTACCCCTTTAAAGTACATTTCCAAACTCATCCTTAGTTGAAATCAAGCAGATTCAAGATAACAGTGTTTTATATTATAGCACGCTATCTACTTTGGACACATTGTAGAGTTCCAGATTTTTGGGTTGTAGCTAATAGCTATGGTTTCCTATCTTTCACATAAACAAATGTGACAGCACATAACAAGCATGTACCCACTTAGCCCATCGATTATCATCACAAACAAGTTGCATGGATTTTACAAATTAATAAAAGATCAAAATTATGAGATAAATTTGATTGTTCATATAAACTTTGACTAATTAAGGGCGATCCAAGCCTTCTAATTTTGTTAATGTTCATGCATGTTAGGCAGATGTGCCTGAGAAGTGAGAACCAATGACAGTGAAGAATGTCACCAGCATGCAAAATGATATAACAAGCTTTAAATAGGCTCAACAAACATAATTAGCGTGGAATGTATAACATGTTATTCTTGACAATCTTGTTAATCAAGACTTCATAATGCTGCATAAAGATCAATTATTGCAACCTTCGTTAGGTCTCCCATGACAAGTAATGATTCTCAATGCATAAAAGAATGCTGCTAGACATCCCAATTGAATTGCTCAAAAGTAACTTGTTAAAGTCATCAAAACCATATCTCTCAAAAAGTTTAATATGATGAATAGACATATATGAATAGTTTTATAATCTAATACGTCTCCATGCGAATGTTATGTCTCTCTTAAAAATTTAAGCCAGTAATAAAGATACATGAATAGTTTTGTTCTCAAATGGTTAGAAACATGTGACAACATAAAAACTGAACAAAAACATGGAAAGAGAGAGCACCGCAGAATAATTTGTAACAACTTATAACATGCTACATAGTCTAGCATCTTAAGACCTGGCAAATTATCTAGCTGAACGGTATCTTTGTACATAAAACTGTACTATGATTATCAATCAAAAGGAAGTGGTTTCACTCCGGTAATAGAAGAGGCCAGATGAACTACCATTTGGAAGCAGTGCTAACCTCACAGGACTAGCAGCACCTTCTTCCACGGTTAAGAAGCCAGTGTTGCCGGTTATATCAGTCTTGACATATCCAGGGCAAACGGCATTGATGCAAAAAGTAGGGTACTTCTTTGCAAGAATTCTTGTGTAGGCATTCATAGAAGCTTTAGAGAGAATGTAGGCACCTAAACCCTTTGGCCAGCCTTTGCTTTCTAATGACCCTTCTTTGAAATCTTTCAGAAACTCCTTCAATACTTCATCCACTCTCTCTTCTGTAAGGTTATTAGCATCACTGAGGACCCCTTTAGCCCATTCATTTGATACAAACTGAAATCGACATGAATAAGCAATAAGAGCTCATGCAATTAAAGAAGATGCAACAAAACCATAAATTGATGAGTAGATTAAAAAAAAAAAAAATGGGCAACTCCTTGAGCAAAGCAACAAACTTAATATTTCACCAAGGCTCACCCTCCATAAACTAAGTAGATGTCAATGAAAATTGTGGAGAATGGGAGGGGAAAGACAACAACAACTAAGTCTTGTTAGTGATAGAGATAAATTTTTCATATTACTAGGTTTACTTCCTTTGTTTTTCATTTGGTAAAGCAAAGCTTAGGTTGAGGGGGAAACTCACCCCAGTTTAAGGTCAAGATATGCCTTTGGATTCATTAAGTATTTACAAAGATACTTACAGATCATACATCAACAGAGAAAATCTACAAATTGAACAAAGTCATGACAGTATATAAACGAAAAGTCAACCATGTAAGCTAACCCTATTGGCACCAAGTTTACTTCCTATACCGCATTTTCTTCTCATGTTTGTGCAGTATTATTTTGTCCATGTTCAGCTTGTTGGAAAAGACAAGCCAAAGGCATATGTTACAAATATCATGATTCACGAAGTATAAGACCATCAGAGAGAGAAGATGAAAGAAGTAACCAATTCTGTTTCAAGTCAAGATTACTAAAAACGTGGCTTGCATGACCCTACTATCAATTTCTGAGAACAGATTAATCAAATGTTGTCATCATTTAAGTTCTCCTGAGCTAGATTTCGCTCCAGTCATCTACCAAATGCTAGAATTCCAAGCTCAATAATCCATTACTATCTTAAATCAGATTTCAGGCAAAAACAGTAGGAAAAACTGACATAAAAAGTAATATCCTACCTCTAACTTCCCCCGGGAGGATGATACATTCACAATTCTTGGTGAATCAGATAACTGGAGGAGGGGCAGAAGGGACTCAGATGTTCTTTTAGTACCATAATAATTTATTTGCAAGCATTCTTCAGCTAGCTCTTGTGTTTGAATCATTGCCTTTTCCAGTTCATCATCAGTTAATGCCTGCAAAGTAAGAATAACTAAATACTCAACAAACATTGTAGAAGCAAGCCGCAATGTTTATTAGATGCCAAACCATGCCTAGATACTTACCCCGGCTTTCAATATTGCTACAGGGATTAAATCATTGTCTTTGATCACTACTCCACTAATCCCTGCATTGTTAACCTACAAATACAACTTTTTCTTAAAGAAATATGCAAACATCAAGATGAGAATTAAGGAGATTCCATTGAAATATATGAAGGTCATTAAGTGGCAATTGAAACCTACTTAGTACTAAAATACAATTAACATATTACAAAGAGGAACATGTTTTGATACATAATAAAAACAATCTACACTGATTAAATAAAAGGTAAAATGGAAAGATTTAGCATTCTTTACATGCAGAGTTGCATACCAAGAAGTTTGCATGCAGAACAATTGCCATGAATCATCCCTCCAAAAAGCTTAAACTAATGGATAGAGATACATGAATGATTTTTATATCTAACACGCCCCTTACCTGAATTAATGTCTTTTTTGGACTTGAAGCATGAATATATTTTTTATAATGAGAGATACCAAGAATTGAATCTCTAACCATTTGATCATAAAACTCTAATACTAATCATGAAAATATCTCTTCAAAAAAAGTTAAGCTGATAAATAAAGAGGCTTGTGAATAATTTTAACAATAGAAAAAAAAAAAAGAATTGCTATATGAGCTTCTTGACATGCAATTGAAACTAAACAACAAATTGAGATAGAAAATTCAAGGTCATGCGAATGGAAAATTAATGGCAATTATTTCTGCAGTTGACTTGAGAATGTCAATGAGTGTCCCCAAATATGTACACTTTTAGGATGTGCCTTATTTAAATTATTATTCAGTTAAAACAACAAAAAGGCTTAATTTGTCATGTTACCAGAATATCAAGTTTCCCAAATTTGGATTTGAGAAAATCTGCCAGAGTAGCCAAACTTGCAGGATCAGCAACATCTAGCTGATGAAAGAGTACAAGGTCAGATAGACCTGATAAGGCTTTGAGTGTTTGCAATGCTTCAAGGCCCCTCTTCTCATCTCTTGCAGTGAGCACCACCTTAACCCCACATGAAGCCAACTGCCTAACTATCTCCAATCCAATTCCTTTGTTTGCTCCAGTCACAACTGCATACCTGCATATCAACTCAACTTATCACACCCCAGTTTCCAAATTAGCAAAGATTCAAATGAGACACATAAAGAGGAGGGTCTTGTAGAAAACAATACATAAGATACATTTGTTTCGGATCTTTTTCAAAAATAAAATATTCTGTTAGAAAAAGCTAATATAAATAGTTTCTAAAAAGTTAGAAACAAGCACATCCTTAACTATGAGGTTGGAAGTTGGAACAAGTATATCAAAGTGCTATACAGTGTATACTACCTTTGTGCAGCTTCTCCCATCTTTAGCTTGAGCCTTCAAGTTCAGAGTGAGAACAAGGCTTCACCATAGCATTGTGCTATATTCATGGAGAAAAAAAAAAATTCAAAGATGTAGCATTAGTTAAGGTTGACCGGTCTCTATGTACCACGCGGTCATTCCATTGCATGTCTGCCAATTGCCAAGAAATTGCCATCCTTTTGTCTTTTGGCCTTGGGAGATATTCTTAGATTTAATTTTGTTGATATAATTGAGAGCCACATACACTTAAAAAAGTGGGCCTAGAAAACATCAATGTTAAAGAGAAGGACAACTATTAACTATATGTCTGAGCGAAACAATAATATTATCTTGATTCTATGTTAATAGTTACTAATAATTTTAATATACTAAAAAATTAATTAGATATAGTTAAATATATTAATTTTTTAATGTACTAAAATTATATAATTTTTTAAAAGTAATCATTAATATAGAATGAAAAGAGTATAACCTAGACACTATAATATATATCAAATTTAGGAGAGTTAATTTGCAATGCTAATACACATGGCATACCATGGCTGTAACAGATGGAGGCATCTTTCTTTAGCCTTTTTGCTATTTGCCCTTTAACTCAACTTTGCGAGTCATAAATTAAGAAGAGTAGAAACTAAAAATAGAGAGCATTGTTTGGCTGGAGCACTTTGAGAACGTGCATTGCATAAGGCCTTAAAAAGAAGAGTAATGTTATCATAGAAAATCATAATAATTATTAAATAAAATAAAATGATATGATATCCACTTATTTAACTAAAAAATTATGTCACATAATTTTAAAGGTAAAGTTTTATCGTTATTTCGGACACTCTAGCATTTTTCTTAAAAAAAAGGAATTGATTTAAAATCTTAATAATTGTACGAGTCTTTTCATCTCATTACCCGTCACTATTTTTTTGGTTACAATTACTCGTCACTTTGATCATTCTTATCAATATTTTTTTTATTGGGTCATTCTTTTCAATATTAGAGCTTACATCTCATACTTAAAACTTTAACAATAATATAGTCTATGAGATTATTAAAAATATTAGAATTTGTAAATGTGCGGATCCAATACCAACTCAAGATCTTCTAGAAAATCACTACTATTTGCTAACTTTGCTGCCCTCATTGTTCGTGTCTTCCGTTTCACTTTGTCAATGCTTTTATGGCTGCAACCCCACACAAACATATTTTTCAGGACCGATCGATGTCATGTCAGTTAAAGCAACCTGTATATTTAATGGTTTTATGCTTGCCACTATCTTGAATTTTCATTTTATCTTGGTTACTTTTTTTTTAATGAAATATCATAAATTTATTCGAATGAAAGATCACAAGCCACAAACTCCTCAATACAATCTGGTAGATAATCTAGGCGCATCTTAGTTCTTAAACGTATACAACCAAACTAAATGGGCCGGAGAATCTACAACTACATTATAACTCCTAAACAGGCCTTAAAATGAACAAAGTTCAGCCCAACAATACAATATTACCAAAGCTATATATCTTTATTTTACCTATATTACCATAATTGCACCTTACTATAAATAGATAATATTTTTATTATATAGTCATTTAAATTGTAATTATTCATACAATATTCATTAATCATTCTTATAGTTTATATGTCACAATTTTTTTTTAAAAAAAAATCTATATGTCATTCAATCTAGTTGTGTTGCCACCCTCATAGGACTGGCAGCACTTTCTTCCATTGTCAAGAAGCCAGTATCACCACTAAAATCTATCTTGACTTGATTAAGGTAAACACAATGTATTGATGCAAAAAGTAGGGTACTTCTTAGCAAGAATTCTTGCATAGGCATTCGTAATAGCTTTAGAGGGAATATGAGTTTTGGGGTGGTCCTATTTTTACACTACGAGGCATGAGATATCTTTAAGGTTGCCAGAGAAGGACCGATGAGGAAGAAGGGAAAGGGGCTCTCAGGCTGAAAAGAATGTGTCCTCTATCCCTTGCTCATTGTCATACTTATATATAAAGAAAACAAAAGTGGAGGGAAGGAAGCAAAATGCTTCACCGTGAAGGAAGCTTCCCCTTTTTCCTTTTATTGTTTTTTCACATTACATCAAACGTCACTTCTCTTATTTTCTCGGGTCCTGAGTAAAGTGGGTTTGAATTTTTATTTTATACTAGATATTATTTGAGTGTATGACTGTATTGATATGTGTGTATATTTGTATTTAATATTTTATTCTAAAACATTAGCCCCCTACTTAACCAAGAGATATAGCTCTTTGTTGAGCATATTTCAACCTTTTATCTTTTCTCAAATTGTGTTGTCTTTTTTTGTTTGATTCAAATCAATGTAACGGTATTTCACATTTTCTAAGCTTTCCTGCTTATATATATATATATATATATATATATATATATATATATATATATATATTATCTGGTTTGGTTTTACTTAGCCCCCAACTTTATTCTGCCTGGTTTGGTCATGACCCGCTGGGGGATCTTTCACATAACATCATGCAATTTGGAGTAGGCCCTATCTAATCTTGCTTATTTTTCTCGAAGGTATGTCTATACCACAATTTATTATTGTATTTACGTTTGGATTTACACTTTATCTTTCTCTAGCAGTTTTCGCTTAGGTGCTCAAGCTATCTCTGCTTGGGGTCCCTTGCTTATGGCTTCTTTGCCCAAGGGCAGTGGTTGAGCCATCATTAGGGCTTCCACTTAGGGGTCACTGCTTGGGGTGAACTATCACTGCTGGGGTCTCTGCCAAGGAGTCCCGCTTAGGGGTTTCTGCCCAACAATCCCACCTAGGGGTCTCTGCCAAGGGGTTGCCGCTTGGGGTGAACTATCACTGTCGGGGTCTCCACCAAGGAATCCAGCTTAGGGGTCTCCGCCAAGTGGTTAATTCCAAGACATTAGAATGAGGAGGTGGGGCTCCTCATTAAGCATTTGCAGCCATCTACATCCGTAGGTGAGCCATCATCGTCGAGGTCTTCACTTAGAGGTCCTTGGCTAGGGGTGTTTACGTTATCTTCTCTCGAAGGTCTTCGCCTGGGGCTCTACACTTGGGAGGACTTGAACCTTCATCGCCCACAATTCCCCACCTAGGGGGGTTCAAGTCATCCCTACATAAGAACGGCCTCCTAGGTGGGTTACTCTCAAAATGTTAGCCCCCTGCCAATGAAGAAGCTCTTTTTTTAGGTATACCAATTTTTACACCTCATGCGCATCAATCCTTACTAAGTGTTTAGGGAGATTTCCATCTTGTTGAGTGGCATCACTTTGGGGCGTAATCCTTTTTTAGCTAAATTTTTTGCAACTGGCTTTACTTAGCCTCCAATCTTGCTTTTTTAGGTTTTTTTTTTTTTAAGAGCAGCCAGTTCGGGACTACGCAACATAAGAATTTGCGTAAGCGGATATAACGCATGTCAAAGGTCCACATAGGTGGAATTTGCTTTCACTAACCGATGGTATAGGCTCGAACACTATGCAGCATCAGGGCATGCATGAACGAAAATGTTAATCACCAGGCATTGGGTTAAGCTCATAGACCACGTGGCATTGGGGGCACGTACGGGTGAAAATATTCATCTGGTTTAGGTTCACTTCACTACGCAGCGTCGGAAGGTCGCACGGGCAACCATGTTTATCACCAAGTGGTGGTATAGCCTTGCCTGACTACGCGGTGTAAGAAGCTCGTGCGGGCGGAAATCATTCATCGCCTTTAGAAGGTGGTATCACCATAGGGTGGTATAGCCTCGTAATAATGTAGTGGCAGGGGCATACGCAGGAGGAAATTGTTCATCACCTAAGCGGTAGTATATGTGATACCCCAGGTACACGTGTCCTTGGGTGAGTCCAGTACGACCCTAAGATCTTCCGAAACCCACCCGTGATGCTGGGAAAGCCCCAGTAGTGTAAAGGCCAAGGGATAGAGTTGGGGTGCTATTGCTACAAAATTCTACAGAATACACTCGCTGCGACGGGTTTTGGTCGCTACACCAATAGGGGAAGTCAGAAGGTTCACTGCAGCGAGTGTGAACCTGAGCTGGCTCATTGCAGTGAGCGGGGCCGATGACAGCACAGTGTAAAATGATACAGTTTCGTTTAATGAGCCTTACATATACCTTCACTCGGTTTTTCTTCCTCCAAGAAACTAAAACCTGAACCCTAACCCCTTGAAGGTGATCTCTTACTCCTCCATTGCCATCCTCCATCAAATTCACCTCCTCCAAGCTTCAAGGTGAGTTTGGTTATTGGTTTATGTTAGATTCCTTTGTGTTCTTCCTTCCTCTTATTATGAGTTATTATTTTTCTAAATTATTGTCAAATGGGGGTACTCTCCTAATATTGTTAGAGTTAGATTAGAGTTATCTAGGGATTAGCAGAGACTAATCTTGAGTCAATGTTGCTCTATGACAGTTGTTGGTGCCATTCCATGCTTTGGAGGTCAAGTTGGTGGTGTGTACATACTCCCGGTTTCAAACGATAAGTGGGTTGAAGCTCATGGCCTTAGTTTTGCCATTATAATTATGTTTTATGCATGATGATTATTGAGCATGAAAGTAGAGATGAGAATAGATATGATTTGGATTTTACAAGTTATAGCAAAGAGTATGATTTTGAATATGGCATGAAATTGTGTTTTAGAAAACCATGGTATCATAATCGATGTATAGAATGCTATGAAAATGTTTTATATATATATATATATATATATATATATATATATATATTCATGAAGAGATTTATTGCGAGAATATATGACCTAAAAAGTTGTTAGTATATCCAATATGTTTCAAGAATTATGGTATCTTTATGCTTCAAGACTAGAGACTTCGAAATGTAATTTTAGTGTATCAGTTAAGATATTTTGGCAAGGATATCAAGCAAAGATGTTTTATTATAATAATAGAGATTTTCTAATTTGAGCTTTTCCATTTCAAAGTTGATGTTAGAGCTATTAAGTATAAAGAAGGGGTTATCTTGAGAAATAATATGTTAGAAATTCGGTTTTGTGATATTCCAAAAATACGGAATTCAGTATGATTTGTAGTGACTACCAGATACATATTTTTGAGCTCGAAATCAGAATGCCTGCAAGCGGGTGATCCCTTGGGTATGATTTCACAGTCACAGTTATGCTAAAGTCAGGTTGCTAGAGTTGTATGGATCCAGAGCTTTTAGAGTTTCAAGAGTTTTCATATTCAAACGGTTTTATAAAGAGTTAGAGTATGAATATGATTGTATTTAGAGATTTTATGAATAATCTGATGAATTCCAGAGTAGAGAATAAGTATATGAGAAAGTTTAGAGAAACAATTAATTTATGATTTAGAGAATATATGGTAGTTACAGAGAAACAGACTGTGTGTTAACGGCAGTAAATCCGTTAACCTTGGTACCAAGTAAACCCGGGCTAGAGTAAACAAAGAACCCTTACCACATTAGGGATGACGATACGTAATGCCCATATATGATTTGAGTTTTACAGTAAAAGAGTTCGATGTTACACTGGAGATGGCTATACGTAACGCCCAGATGTAATTTGAGACTTATAGTAAGAGAATTTGATGATATACTAACGACGGCGATACGTAACGCCCAAATGTATTGATAGAGTTTTATACAGATATTCCTATTTCTCTATTGGAATATTATTATTTATATTTCAGAAAGTATTAATATTTTTCAGAGATTATTGATGGACTTAAGAGAATATTTGATTGAAGAGATAATATATATTTATAAGAAATGATTTTCCTTGTTGGAGTGAGAATTTAGAGATGTTTCCCTATGGATTTATGAATACAGAGATATATTTTCTATAAGATTATATACAAGAATATCAAATGGTTTGTGATTGTTGCATGTATATTACATTATGGTATATTTCTTGGTTGTCCCATGTGGGTGATGGGTGGGAGCTCATTCACTGAGTCTGTTGACTCACCCTCTCCCTTCCTCCTCATAATTGCAGCTGTAGATGTTGTTCAACCTCCATTTTGATAGACGCAGTCGATCTCAATGGTGAGTCTTACTTTGAAGTAAGGCTTAGTTTAGAGTCTTGTTAGAGTGGAGTACTCCAGTAGATGTACAAGCAAGATCCGAACCATACATTATTTTCAAATTATGTATTTAATTTCAGTAATTGAACAGTTATGTACATTTTCAGTTTATAAGTATGGATTTGAAATTGTAGAGTTTGATTGAAGTTTATGCAATAAATCTGAGATGTATTCATGATTCAATTCACATGTTGAATGGATTTTCAGAGCATGATTAAGAGGTTTTCAAAGCTTCATGTATCAAGTATTTCAGTTTTATAATTCTAGATATAAAGTTTATACATAATTTTAGAGAAAGTTATGATTCAAAATGAAAAGTATATTATTTTATGCATATAGAGAGTCTCAGAGGTCATGAAACTTACGTGGGGATGGGAATCCTCACGTGTCGGTCACGTTCCCCAGTCAGGTCATGACAGTATAGCCTCGCCTGACTACGCGACGTAAGAAGCTCGCGTAGGCGGAAATCATTCATCACCTTTAGTAGGTGATATCACCATGGGGTGGTATAGCCTCACTTGATTAGATGGTAAAGAGCTTACGCGAGTGGAAATCATTCATCACCTTTAGAAGGTGGTATCACCATGAAGTGGTATAGCCTCGCACACAACGTGGCGACAGGGGCACGCATAGGCGGAAATTGTTCATCATCTTTAGAAAGTGGTATCACCATGGGGTGGTGTAGCCTCACACACAACACGGCAGCAAGGGCATGCGTGGGCGGTAATTATCTTCTGGAGTGATATTTAGGAGCTCAAAATGGGATCCAGATCTTCATTACCCTAAACTTAAAAGCAAAGTTTACAGTACACTAATATCTCACACGTTAGTAAAAGAATTTAACTCTTTAATTATTAGATTTTAAATGGGGACCCAAAGATTAACTAAAGCCACTCAAGATATTCATATAGTAAGTAACTGATATATCTATAACTCACACAACAAAGAGGCTATGAAGAGAGGAAAACTTGATGTCATAAGAACTGGGTAAAAATTAGCTTACAAGTCCCAATACTATTCGTGGATTAATTAAATCTCTGTGTTTCAACGCTTATAATTAGGTTCTTGGAGTTTGATTTCAAAGATTTATAACTGGGTCCTTGGCACTAAAATTGTTAGTAATTTATAATGGTACCCAACCTTAATGCACCATTCAGAAAATTTCAAAAATATAGTCACCCAACTATAGTTATAAATTACTAATTGGGAAAAAAACAATTTACCCCGCTGTACTTTAGGTCATGTGCAGATTAGACCCCAACATTTTAAAGCGTGCAATTCGACACCCTATACTTTCTTAACTGTGTAAAAAGACCCTTCCGTTAAATTGTCTTCCACTCTCACTGTTAAGTGGTCACGTGACATGCACGTAATTCACTTTTTCCCAAAAGTGCCCTTCTCTTATTTCCAATCCCAAACCCCAACCCTTACCCGCAGAATGTTAGTAAACCTAACCCCAACCTTCGAGCAACGTAGAAAGAGATCAGCAAAAAAATACACACAAAGGAAGGGAAACAAATCAAACCTGACCCTGAAAACAAAACAAAAGGAACTAAATGACAAATCCCTAAAACTAAAACGCACAGTACAAGATAAAGAAGGGAAGGTGAACCAGAAAAAAGGGAAAGTGAAGTGGTTGCAATAGCAGTTGATGGCGGCGAGAGCAAGGGAGTTTTGAGTGGATTCGCGGTGGTGGCACTGAGCAGAAATAGCAAACCTTCGCAGCGTAGCGCGGTGCTGCTGGAGGTGCACGACGGTCCACAGTACTGTAGCTGGCTTCGTGGCACTCCTCGCGGTAGTTCTGAAGGCTGGTGGTGCGACGGCAGGCTCCGCAACTACTGCTACGTAGAGGGGCAATACGAAAGAGTAGAAGGCTGGCTTCACGACGTGGCTATGCAAGCACGACGATGCGACATAAGCCGCTTGTCAGAGATGATGGTGGCGGTGACTAGGGTTCAATGGTGATGGCGATGAGGTTCAATGGACCCCTTGTTTCTCACTCTCTCTTCTCTTTTTTTCACAATGAATATGATGAAATGCTGCAAGTAGTGAAATGGTTGTGTAGAAAAAAAGGAAAAAAGAAACCAATTTGTGCTGAATGATACCAATGGGCACCTTGATGAGTGCTCCTCTACTGGATTCTGCCCTGCTCAACTTTTGTGTTTCTGTATTTTTGCCAATCTCCTTCTGTATCTCTCCCTGTGTCTTCTCTAATTTTTATGTGTATCTCTATGTATTTTTCATTGTTCATGTATTTTTTCTGGAAGGGTAGAGAAGGGAATGAAGGCGTGTTTCACGGCTGATAGAAGTGTTTTCTTCATATTGGAAAAGGGCTAGGTTGGGGTAGGATTGGGATGGGAAATTGGGAAATAAGGGAAGGGCAATTTTGGAAAAAAAAAGTGAGTCACGTGCATGTCACATGACCACTTAACAGTGAGAGTGGAAGACAATTTAACGGAAGGGTCTTTTTGCACAGTTAAGAAAGCATAAGGTGTCGAATTGCACACTTTAAAAAGTCAGGGTCTAATCTGCACATGACCTAAAGTATAGGGGTAAGTTGTTTTTTCCCTTACTAATTTATCAAAATTGTCAGTGTCTATATTCCAGGCTAGAACATATTGTGTGCAGAGTCAAAGATTCAAAGTAACCCAAATACCTAGTCAGCTTCAAAATTCAATCGCAATAATTGGCTCCCTCATATTATTATTTCTTCTTCAAGTTTCTTTCCCGATTATTATCATCGTCCAGAATTCTGTGAAGCTTTACAATCTCCATATTCCCTTCTGCCTTCGCATGCATATATTTCCCCAGCAGACTTTTTAGGTTTTCTACCTCTTCTTCAATTGCCTTTCTCCTAATCCTTTCAATTCCAAATAGCCTTTTGGCCTCAGAGACTTCATCTGTGGAAGGTGCTATGCCCTTCATGAATAAGTACTGTGGATTGAGTGGCAACAAGGGGAGAAGAAAACCACAGCATTTGAGGTGTAGGTTCATTGGTGTAGACAATGTCGTGGTTCTCTACTTGAGGCATACACCCACCACTGGTTTGCTAGAAAGAAAAAGTTCATCGTGGTGATACTGGTCGTCGTCATTAGGAACACCAACGCTATGCTTCTAAGCCCAAGTTCCCACTAGTGTTCTAGCCGCAAAGGAAAAATGAAGAGATTAAGCTCTTGATTTGGGGGTTATGAAGGAATTTTATATATCAAATGATATAAATAACAAATGAAATCCCTATATCTCAAAGATCAATTTAATCCTGAATATGACATGTTTAACAACAGTCAAAAGATTGGATTAGAGTTATTTAGAAGGGTTGAGGAAGAAGACAACAGATTCATAAACTTCTCCTAACCTGACATACAAAAACACAAATGCAAGGGATCAGAGAGAAATACAGTTGAGAATGTTAGGAGATTTACTCCTCTTATTCCATAATAGTTTTTTGTGTCATCGTATCAATGCGGCAACCAAGCACCGTATATATTGGCTATGAGGAGGGCTTCTCCTTATGTCAGAAAAGTGTTGGGCTAAGCCACCTATCATAGTGAAGCCCATACACAAGGACCTATAAACATATCCACAATAAATAGTGCTTAACAATAATTAGCCCAATAGCAACAATGATCACAAATTATTAGGCTTAAATAATAAACTCTAATTGTTTGATATCAAATTAATTTAGGTTTAAAATTAAACTCAATATTGATTTATGTTAATCCACAAAATTATTTCAACAGGTTAGGGATTTTGGTTCAAAATTGGGGGTTTTGATTCCTCCTTCTTCCATATGCTAACAGCGATCTCATGCCTGCCCAGTGGAGTGGCCAAATGTTTTGGGGTGGTTCAATTTTTACACTACGAGGCATAAGATATCTTTAAGGTTGCTAGAGAAGGACCGATGGGGAAGAAGGGAATGGGGCTCTTAGGCTGAAAAGAATGTGTCCTTCGTCCCTTGCTCAGTGTCATATTTATATATAAAGAAAACAAAAGTGGAGGGAAGGAAGCAAAATGCTTCATCGTGAAGGAAGCCTCCCCTTCTTTCCCATTATTGTCTTTCCACATCGCATAAAACATCACTTCTCTTATTTTCTCGAGTCCCGGGTGAAGTGGGTTTGGATTTTTATTTTATACTAGATATTATTTGAGTGTATGACTGCATTGATATGTGTGTATATTTGTATTTAATATTTTACTCTAAAACAATATGCAGCAATCCTAAGCCATCCTTTGCTTTCTAGTGACCTTTCATTGAAATCTTTCAGAAACATATTCAATACTTCATCCACTTTCTCTTCTGTAAGGTTATCAGCATCATTGAGGACCCTTTTAGCCTATTCATTTGATACACACTGAATTTAACAGGAATAATTAAGCAATGAAAGGCCATGCCAATTAAAGGAGGCAAAACAATAAACCAAATTAAGTAGATATCACTGTGAAAATTTTGGAGAAGGGAAAGGGAAAGAAATTGAAGGTATTAATTTCTTCAATATTATACATACAGAAGGTCAAATAAATTGTACATAATATATGAGATTTGGATGAGTGATGAGATCAATTTCTTGTATTATTACTAGGTTTACTTTGTTCTACTACATATAACATTCTCTTCATCCATGTTTATTTGGTTCAAGCATTTTGCCACTTTTTTGTTTTTAATCTTAAAACAAAATTTTGGGTATGAGTCTTATGAATGAAAAAATTAGTATAATTTAATCCATAAGCTAACTCAATTTAAATTAGATTAGTCAAAATCTAGTGGTTATATTTACTTTTTGGTGGTAAGTTTTTTTGACTAAGTACCTAAATTAATCTCTTATAAATATATTAGGAAATAAATTAGTCCCTCATAATTTAAAAGTCCTAAAATAGTCTATTACATTTCCAAAACCTTATTACAAATGAGAGAAGAGACCAAGTTGAAAATGTGAGAAACCAATTTTGAACTTTTAAATTCTAAGAAACTAATTTATCCTCCAATATATTTCTGAGGGACTAATTTAGGTACTTTATCTACTTTTTTGAGAAAAGATATCCTCTTCTCTTATTTGTATAATAAGAGTTTGTCCATTTTCAGTTTGGGAAAGACAATGTGAAAAATATATATTACATAAAAATATGAAGTACCCCATCTATTTTAAAATAAATGTCTCTTTTAATTTTTTTATACATTCATAAATAAAATATATCGACAAATGAGATTGGAAGTTGGAACAAAATAATCAAAGACAAGGCGCAAAGAAAGTGCTAAAGCACAATACCTTTCGGGAGCTTCTTCCATCTTTTTTTGAGCTGTGAAGGTAGTTTCGATCACGGAAAGTCATAATATCAACTATTGAAAACTAATAAGGATAGATATTATCTAATCAAATTATTTTATTTAAATAATTTTTTAAATAATAAATATAAGATTTAATTATTTTTATTAATGTAATAAAATATAATTAAATAACAGAATAAAAAAATAGTAAATAGAAATGGAAGTAAAAGTATAATTTTAAAAGAAGTATTACACCAATTTGTTTCTCACATTTCATCCTTCTAGATAACTAGCCATAAAGGCAAAGGTAGAGGACAAGACAAAAATCCAAAACAACTGTGGAGAGGTGTACCCAACTTAGAAACAAATCACCGTTCAAGGATTTTATTGGTTTTAACTTCTACTTGTCCTCCGTAAGCGACTTTTCCTCCTTTTAAATATTATCTTTTAAATGAATAGTTATTCGTTTGGAAGTAATATTTAATTTAATAAATTACATTATTCCGCTTTCATTAACCCTGTATCAGGCAGTAATAAAAAAAATACGGATTTGATTGATTGATTAAAATTTAACTTAAATAAAACATCACTTGTTTTATGACAACTTCAAAAAAATTATACTGAAAACTAAACAATTGGGAATGGAAACAAACAAAAGAATGTCCAAAACGTCATTCTTCCTTCTAGTTTTCTTTTTGGAATGTTACGATATTTTCTCGTATTCCTTATTGAGTATGACTCTAATCTTTGAATACACCTCATCCTCACTTTAATTTATTTAGGCTGATTTAACATGGATGATGTTTTGTTTTGGTTTGTGTTTTTTCTTGGGTTTTACTGTTTGTCTTCGTTCTTGTGGTTGGCCGCATGGTTGGAATCGGAAATGCAATACATAGCACCAGGGCGGAGCTAGATCAAAATACTTAATAATTTCTTTTACCTAGTATATATCCTATACTTTTCTATTTTTATTTAAAATTTTTGTATAAAAATCTTTATAAATAAGAAAATGGATATTTTACAATTAAAATTTAAGAGAAACACACACGTGTGTATATATCTATGGTTAGGATAACATTGTATTGATGTAATTTCAAATATAGTTAAATAAAAAATTGATAAAAATTAAGTAATTTTTTTTTTAATTTGAAGGGGGGCCAAATTTTAAAAATGAAAGATTTATAAAGAAAAATAAGAAAATTAGGGGGGATCATTGCCTCCCTTGAGTTACATGAGGCTACACCTCTGTATAGCACAACAATTTGGTTTCTGGATGGTGTTGCTGGAACGAACAAACTTGCATCTTTTTCAAGCATTTAACAATATAATATAGCATGCAGCCAAGTATTAGGTTATTCTTAAACAAGGACTTGGATTCAAGTGTAGTAAATAATAAAAAACATTCGAGTGGACTGAGCCAATTCAAATCAAATTAGGTTTGATTTGATATTGTTCTGATCCTTGAAAAGCAATTGAGTTTTTTATACTCTTAAAAAGTTATATTAATATTATTTGGTAAAATGATGTAGAAATTACTCTCAATAAGTAGAAGTTACAATAATAATATTTGGTAATTATGCTTAAAATATTTGAAAAGATAATAATAAATATAGATATTAAAAAGTGTAATTTCTATATTTATTGTTATTAATTAGAGTAAGATCATATCAATCTTTTGAATTCTGAAGAGCAAAACCTATCTTTGTAAAACACATTATAGGTGCTCCTAAAAACAATCCAATATTTTGGTTAATCAAATAGATAAAATTGGCTTATGTTTTTCCTAAGTCAAAGACTCAGAATACACATTCGAAGAACATTTCCAAACCCATCCTTAGTTGAAATCAAGCAGATTCTAGCAATCAAACAGATTCTAGATAGCAGGGTTTTATATTATAGCACGCTATCTGCTTTGGACACATTGTAGAGCTCCAGATTTTTGGGTCCTAGCTAATACTTATGGTTTCCCATCTTTCACATAAACAAATGTGACAGCACATAACGAGTATGTACCCGCTTAGCTCATCGATTATTACCACAAACAAGTTGCATGGATCTTACAAATTAAGAAAAGATCAAAATTATAAGATTAATTTGATTGTTCACATAAACTGTGACTAATTAAGGGCGATCGAAACTTCTAATTTTGTAAATGTTCATACATGATAGGCAGATGTGCCTGATAACCAATGACAGTGATGAATGTCACTAACATGCAAAATGATATAACAAGCTTTAAATAGGTTCAATAAACATCATTAGCGTGGAATGTATAGCATGTTACTCTTGACAATCTTGTTAATCCAGACTACATAATGCGGCATAAAGATCAATTATTACAACCAATGTACAGTCCTACATGACAAGCAATAATCCTCAATGCATAAAAGAATGCTGCTAGACACCCTAATTGAATTGCTCAAAAGCAAATTATTAAAGTCATCAAGCCATGTCTCCCAAAAGTTTAATATGATAGACAAACATATATAAATAGTTTTATATTCTAACATACCTCCTCACGTGAATCTCATGTCTCTCCTAAAACTTTAAGCCAATAGTAGATATACATAAATAATTTTATACTCAAATGTTTAGAAACATGTGACAACATAAAAACTGAACAAAAACTTGGAAAGAGAAAACATTGCAAAATAATTTGTAACAACTTATAACATGCTACATAGTCTAGCATCTTAAGACCTGGCAAATTTTCTAGCTGAACAGCATCTTTCTACGTAAAACTGGTCTATGATTATCAATCAAAAGGAAGTGGCTTCACCCTGGTAATAGAAGAGGCCAGATGAACTACCATTTGGAAGCAGTGCTAACCTCACAGGAGTAGCTGCACCTTCTTCCACTGTTAAGAAGCCAGTGTTGCCGGTTATATCAGTCTTGACATATCCAGGGCAAACAGCATTGATGCAGAAAGTAAAGTACTTCTTTGCAAGAATTCTTGTGTAGGCATTCATAGAAGCTTTGGAGAGAATGTAGGCACCTAAACCCTTTGGCCAGCCTTTGCTTTCTAATGACCCTTCTTTGAAATCTTTCAGAAACTCCTTCAATACTTCACCCACTCTCTCTTCTGTAAGGTTATCAGCATCACTGAGGACCCCTTTAGCCCATTCATTTGATACACACTGAAATCAACACGAATAAGCAATAAGAACTCATGCAATTAAAGGAGACGCAATGAAGCCATAAACTAAGTAGATAAAAAAGAAGGGAAACTCCTTGAGCAAAGCAACAAGCTTCATATTGCAGCAAGGCTCACCCTTCATAAACTAAGTAGATGTCAATGAAAGTTGTGGAGAAGGGGAGGGGAAAGACAACAACAACTAAGTCTTGTCCCAGATCAATTTCTCATATTACTAGGTTTACTTTCTTTGTTTTTCACTTGCTGATGTAAAGTTTTGGCCGAGAAGAAAACTTGTCCCAGTTTAGGGTCAAGATATACCTTTGGACTCATTGAGTATTTATAGAGGTAATTATAGATCATACACCAATAGAGAAAATCTAAGAATTGAACCAAGTCATGACGGTGTATAAACAAAAAGTCAACCATGAAAGCTAAACCCATTGGCACCAAGTTTACTTCCGAATAGCATTTTCTTCTCATGTCTGTACAGCATTATTTTGTCCATTTTCAGCTTGTTGGAAAAGACAATGCCAAAGGCATATGTTACAAATATCA
This sequence comes from Dalbergia cochinchinensis, assembly GCA_031216125.1. Taxonomy (NCBI): domain Eukaryota; kingdom Viridiplantae; phylum Streptophyta; class Magnoliopsida; order Fabales; family Fabaceae; genus Dalbergia; species Dalbergia cochinchinensis. The sequence continues at coordinate 65,668,905 of CM062375.1, read as the reverse complement.
TGATTCATGAAGTATAAGACCCTCAAAGAAAGAAGATGAAAGAACCAATTCTGTTTCAACTCAAGATTACTAAAAACATGGCTTGCATGACCCTACTATCGATTTCTCAGAACAGATTAATCAAATGTTGTCATCATTTAAGTTATTCTGAGCTAGATTTCGCTCCAGTCATCTACCAAATGCTAGAATTCCAAGCTTAATCATTAATTACTATCTTAAATATATAAGATTTTAGGCAAAAACAATAAGAATAACTGGCACAAAAAGTAATATCCTACCTCTAACTTCCCAAGGGAGGATGATACATTCACAATTCTTGGTGAATCAGATAACTGGAGGAGGGGCAGAAGGGACTCAGACGTTCTTTTAGTACCATAATAATTTATTTGCAAGCATTCTTCAGCTAGCTCTTGTGTTTGAATCATTGCCTTTTCCAGTTCATCATCTGGTAATGCCTGCAAAGTAAGAACAACTAAATACTCAACAAACAGTATAGAAGCAAGGTTTATTAGATGCCAAATCATGCCTAGATACTTACCCCGGCTTTCAATATTGCTGCAGAGATTAAATCATTGTCTTTTATCACTACTCCACCAATCCCTGCATTGTTAACCTACAAGTACAACTTTTTCTTAAAGAAATATGCAAACATCAAGATGAGAAATTAGGAGATTCCATTGAAATATATAAAGGTCATTAAGTGGCAACTGAAACCAGCTTAGTACTAAAATGCAATTAACATCTTACAAAGAGGAACATGTTTTGATACATAATAAAAACAATCTACACCGATTAAATAAAAGGTAAGATGTAAATATTTAGCATGCTTTACATGCAGAGTTGCATACCAAGAAGTTTGCATGCAGAACAATTATCATGAATCATTTCTCCCAAAAACTAAAACTAATTAGTAGGAACACAAGAATTATTTTTATATCTAACACGCCCTCACGTGAATTAATGTCTTTTTTGGACTTGAAGCATGAATATTTTTTCATAATGGGAGATATCAAGGATTGAATCTAGCTCTAATACAAGTCATGACAACATCTATTCAAAAAAGGTTAAGCTAATAGGTAAAGAGGTACGTGCATAATTTTAACAATAAAAAAAATAGAATTGCAATATGAGCTCCTTGATATGCAATTGAAACTAAACAACAAATTGAGACAGAAAATTCCAGATCATGCAAATGGAAAATTAATGGCAATTGTTAGTTGACTTGAGAATGTCAATGAGTGTCCCCAAATATGTACACTTTTAGGATGTGCCTTATTTAAATTATTATTCAGTTAAAACAACAAAAAGGCTATAAACTTTGTCATGTTACCAGAATATCAAGTTTTCCAAATTTGGATTTGAGAAAATCTGCCAGAGTAGCCAAACTTGCAGGATCAGCAACATCTAGCTGATGAAAGAGTACAAGGTCAGATAGACCTGATAAGGCTTTGAGTGTTTGCAATGCTTCAAGGCCCCTCTTCTCATCTCTTGCAGTGAGCACCACCTTAACCCCACATGAAGCCAACTGCCTAACTATCTCCAATCCAATTCCTTTGTTTGCTCCAGTCACAACTGCATACCTGCATATCAACTCAACTCATCACACCCCAGTTTCCAAATTGACAAAAATTCAAATGAGACACATAAAGAAGAGGGTCTTGCAGAAAACAATACATAAGATACATTTGTTTCGGATTTTTTCCAAAAATAAAATATTCTGATAGAAAAAGCTAATATAAATAGTTTCTAAAAAGTGATTGTAATCCCTTCTGTGAAAAAAAGTTAGAAACAAGCAAATCCTTAACTACGAGGTTGGAAGTTGGAAAAAGTATATCAAAGAGCAAAGAAATTAAAGTGCCATATAGTGTACACTACCTTTGTGGAGCTTCTCCCATCTTTAGCTCGAGCCTTCAAGTTCAAAGTGAGAATAAGGCTTAATAATAGCATTGTGCTATATGTGAAAACCAAAAAAGGAAAAATCAAAGATGTAGCATAAGTTGAGGTTGACAGGTCTCTTTGTAACAACCAGTCATGTCATTGCATGTCTGCCAATTGCCAAGAAATTGCCAACCTTTTACGAGAAGTCATAGCAACCATCACTACACTTTTAACATACACTTACATAATATTAAAAATTATAAATTGGTGTATAAAAAGTTATATAAAAATATATAATTTTTTTTTATATATTGATTTATAACTTTTGTATACTGATTTATAACTTCTTGCATGCTAATTTATAACTTTTAATTTGATATGAGTATATGATATAAGTGTAGTGATAATTATTTATCTTTTCTCTTTGACTTTTGGTGTTAGGAAATATTCTTTAATTTAATTTTGTCGATATAATTGAGAGCCATGTGCACCTAAAGAAGTGGGCCTAAAAAACCTCAACATTAGAGAGAAGGGCAATTATTAACTATATGTCTCAATGAAATAACAATACTAACTTCATTCCATATTAATAGTCACTTTCAAAAAATCGTATAATTTTAGTACAATGAAAAGTTAGTTAAATATACTTAGATACATTAACTTTTTAATATATTAAAATCACATAATTTTTTGAGAGTGATTATTTATATTGAAAGAAGGGAGTATAACATAGATACTATAATATATACCAAATTTAGGAGAGTTAATTTGCAATGCTAATACTCATGACATAACATGGTTGTAACAGATGGAGACATCTTTCTTCAGCCTTTTTGCTATTTGCCCTTCAACTCAACTTTGCGAGTTATAAATTAAGCAGAATAGAAACTAAAAATAGAGAGCATTATTTGGTTGGAGCACTTTGGGAATGTGCATGGCATAAGGCCTTAAAAAGAAGAGTAATGTTATCACAGAAAATCATAATAATTATTAAATAAAATAAAGTGATGTGATATTCACTTATTTAACTAAAAAATTATGTCACATCATTTTAAAGGTAAAATTTTATTGTAATTTCGGACACTATGGCATTTTTCTTAAAAAAATTGATTTCAAATCTTAAACAATTATGCTACGAGTCCCCTCATCTCACTACCCGTCACCTTGGTCATTCTTATCAATATGTTTTTTTATTGGGTCATTCTTTTCAATAGTAGAGCTTACATCTCAAACTTAAAATTTTAACAATAATATAGGTGCTGTTTGAATCAGTTTTTTTATTTTTGTTTTTTAAAACTATTTTTAAAATCAAGTTTAGAAATATTTTTTTAGTAATAAAACATAAAAACAATACTTGTTTGGATACTTATTTTTAAAAACAACCATTGCAAAAAAAAAACATGAACAGGACATGAACAGGGGAGTTGCTCCCGGCCGACCGAGGGGCTGCTCGCTGCTGATCGAGGGGGTTGGTCGACGCCGGTGAAGGGCAGATCCATTGTTGTGCGCGGGGGTGGAGGGTGGATTTGTTGCAGATCCACGACTGCTTGGTTAGGAGGTTGGTCCGCGGCGGAGGGCTTGGTCGGGGAGCTTGGTCATGAGCTTTGTCAGCGGCGGAGGGCTTGGTCGCGAAGCTTGGTCACGAAGCTTGGTCACGACCTTCGTCAGCGGCGGTGGGCTTGGTCGCGAGCTCGCAGGGGCTAGGTCGCCTAAGCAGAAACGCCGGTGCTTGTCGCCGGCGTAAAAGGATGGAGAAGTTGGGCCGGATTTGTCGCGCTTGGATCTGCGCGTGGAGAACGTCGGGGCTGGAGGTGCAAGCGGTGGTCGCCAGCGTAACAGGATGGAGAAGTTGGGCAGGAGGTCGCCGGCAAAGTTACGTCGGAGGTCACCAGCGAAGTTGCACCGGAGGAGGAAGAGCAGGAGTTGGGGGAAGAAGTTGAGATCTATAAAATTGTTTTTAAAAATAACTCAAATCTGTTTTTGTTTTCTTGTTTTAACAATTCATTATCCATTTCTTAGTTTTTAAAACCAACATTGAGAAAATAATTTTCCAAACAAGTTTTTCTCATTTTTTATTTTTAAAAACACAAAACAGTTTTAAAAAATTGTTGGCAAACACCCCATAGTCAATGAGATTATTAAAAATAATAAAATTTCTAAATGTGCGGATTTCAATACCAACTCAAGATCTATGTTTTTTTTATTGGGTCACTCTTTTCAATAGTAGAGCTTACATCTCACACTTAAAATTTTAACAATAATATAGTCAATGAGATTATTAAAAATAATAAAATTTCTAAATATGCGGATCTCAATACCAACTCAAGATCTTCTAGAAAATCACTACTATTTGCTAACTCTGCTACCCTTGTTTTTCGTATCTTCTTTTTCATTTTGTCAATGATTTTATGGCTACAACCCCACGCAAATATCCTTTTCAGGATCGACCGATGTCATGTCAGTTAAAGCAACCTGCATATTTAATAGTTTTATGCTTGCCACTATCTTGAATTTTCATCTTATCTTGTCTTGGTTACTTTTTTTTTTTTCAATGAAATATCATAAATTTATTCGAATGAAATATCACAAGCCACAAACTCCTCAATACAATCTGGAAGATAATCTAGGCACATCTTAAATCTTAAATATATACAACCAAACTAAATGGGCTGGAGAATCTACAACCACATTATAACTCTTTAACAGGCCTTAAAATGAACAAAGTTCAGCCCAATAATACAATATTACCAAACTTATATATCTTTATTTTACCTATATTACCATACTTGTACCTTACTATAAATAGATAATATTTTTATTATATAGTCATTTAGCTTTTGATTATTCATACAATATTTGTTAATCATTCTTATAGTTTATATGTCACAATTTTTTTTAAAAAAAAATTTATCTGTCACTCAGTCTAGTTGTATTGCCAACCTCACAGGACTAGAGCACTTTCTTCCACCTTCCAGAAGCCAGTATCACCACTAAAATCTGTCTTGACTTGATCAGGCCAAACACAACAGAAAGTAGGATACTTCTTAGCAAGAATTCTTGTATAGGTATTCATAACAGCTTTACAGAGAATTATGAACCAAGATTCCTAAGCCATTATTTGCTTTCTAGTGACCCTTTATTGAAATTTTTCAGAAACTTTTTCAATACTTCATCCACTCTCTCTTCTGTAAGGTTATCAGCATCACTGAGGACCCCTTTGGCCCATTCATTTGATACACACTGAATTCAACACAAATAATTAAGCAGTGAGAGGCCATGCAAATTAAAGGAGACAGAACAATAAACCTAATTAAGTAGATATCACTCTGAAAATTTTGGAGAAGGGAAAGGGAAAGAAATTGAAGATATTAATTTCTTCGATATCATACATACAGAAGGCCAAATAAATTGTACATAATACTAACAACATATGGGATTTGGATGAGTGATGGAGGTCAATTTCTTGTATATTACTGGGTTTACTTTGTGCCACTACATGTAACATTCTCTTCATCCATGTTTATTTGGTTCAAGCAGTTTGCCACTTGTTTTTGTTTTCACTTTTTATCTTAAAACAAAATTTTGGGTTTGAGTCTTATGAAAGAAAAAATAAGTATAATTTAATCTAAAAGCCACCTCGGTTTAAATTAAATTGGTCAAAATCCAGTGGTTTTATATTTCTTTTTTGTGGTAAGTTTTTTTAACTAAATATTTAAATTGATCTCTTAGAAATATATTAAATGACAAATTAGTCCCTCAAAATTTAAAACTTTTAAAATAATCTCTTATATTTTCAAAACCTTATTGCACAAATGAGAGAAGAGACCAAGTTGAAAATGTAAAGGACCAATTTTAAACTTTTAAATTCTGAGAAATGAATTTATCTCCCGATACATTTCTAAGGGACTAATTTTGGCACTTTATCTATTTTGAAAAAAAAAAATTCTCTTCTCTCCTTTGTGCAATAAGATTTTGTCCATTTTCGATTTGGAAAAGACAATGCCAAAAATATATATTACATATATATTATGAAATACTCTATCCATTTAAAAATAAATGTCATTTTTAATTTTTATGATAAATTCATAAATTAAATATATCCTGAGACAAATGAGATTGGAAGTTGGAACAAGTAAATCAAAGACAAGGCGCAAAGAAAGTGCGGATGGACAATACCTTTCGGGAGCTTCTTCCATCGTTTTTGAGCTGTGAAGTTCACATTGATAACAAGGCTGAAAGGTCTCAATATGGATCACTTGGTCAATGCCATTGCATCATTCCACTTGCCACGTTGTTATAAGACTTTTGAGTTTTCAGTCAGTCTTATTGTGTTTGGTCAAACAAAAATATAACTAAAGTAACAAATATTTATGACCCGTGAGCAATCCAATTTGAAATTTGTCAATCGATTCATCATCTTTAATATGCAAAATAAGAGAATTTTTGTCGTTTAACTAATAGTACTTTTTTTCTACAAATGTACAAGCGTGATTGTCCTTTTCTTTTTTTTTTCAATGAAAGTACACAATTGATTAAAATTTAAGATATCTCAGATCCTCGAATATTTCTAGAGACTCATTTAGTAAGTCATTACATGTTTTCTTTCCTTCTTTCTTTCTTTCTTTTTTTTTTTTTGATGTGGACATTGTATATTTTCTATAAGAGTAACTGTTGAATTGTTATTGGAAAAATTTGAATATAAATTGGTTTTTCAATTTTTTTTAAATTAATCTACTATTAATCTTTTATAATATATGATAGCTATCAATTTGATGATTAACTTGACATCTAAATATATATGATAGAACCAATACGTTAATTCTTAAACGTTAGTAAATTACATTAATGTTCAAAATTTTTAAAGAGCTAACTTAAAATGAGAAAAGCTTTAAAAAATTAATTTAAATGTTTACTCATTTAGCTAATCAATGGATACCATTTGGGAGCTTCAGGTTGTGTTAGGGAAGGAAATTGTTGTGCTAATTGGTTGGCCAAGCATAGATCCAGTGACAACCAAAAATGATGGACATTCAAAAAACTTTACTAAAATACAAACATAAATATATGTAGCACATTTAAATAAGAAAACGAGTACAAACATCCCTACCACAACAGCACCAAAAAAATGCTGGTTTAAATAGTGTTAACTTTCAACACTAGAAGTCATCAACGTTAGAACTACTACATTAACAACTGTCTCCGGCAGCATATACTTTTTTTTTTTTTTTTAATTAGTACAACAGCATAGACAGTATAATATACATCAAACTTAGGAAAGTTAATTTTTAATGACAATAACAACTCACGGTTGGAACAAATGGAGAGTAGACATCTCTTTGGCCTTTTCCCTATTTTCCCTTCAACTCAACTTTGCGATTTATGAATTGAATAGAAACTAAAAATAGATAACATTTGGCTGGAGCACTTTGAGATGTGCACTGCATAAGGTCTTCTGAACAATTGTATATAGGGACGGGATGTTTATTTTTCATGAACAAGAGGAGAATAAACAGGGTACCACATATTGCTTCGGACGTACTCCACGGTTTCTTCCTGCAGCAATTGCAATAACCATGTGTTAGCAGTGGCAGAAATTTATCAAGAGCCCCTCACTCTCCTCTCAAAAAGAGAGAGAATAACAGCCTGTTTGACATGTTTGATAGAATAAAACTTGATAGCATAAAGTCCGTCAAAGCAATGTTCAATGTGACGTTATATAAAAGAATGTATTATACAGGATGATGTTATCATTTTGCCATCACAAATAATGTTAATTTGCACCGTTGAGATGTGGACTAGAACTGTTCTCACTTATTAATCTTGGAAAAACCATTCACCCCAGTTTGCATGCGAAACTAAAGTGGCCTAATCAGAATTGTATTGTATCACAAGCGTGTAATACGAAAATTTTTACATACTTTTGACATGTGTGTGAGTTCTTTGGGCCCTACATCGCCGTGTCCTTCTGCCAGCTCCTCTTCAACTGCAGCCCGAAGCACGGCAGCCCCAACCTCTGCTGTTACATTCCGTATTCTGCAACAAGCAAAAGTAGTTTTGATCAGAGAAAGCCATAATATCAACTATTGAGAACTAACAAACAACCAAGCAAAAATGAAAATCAAATGGTATTAAGTGACAGAAGGAATGCTACCTGTTAATGGATGGATACAAGATTCCTTTTAAGATATCTTCCTCTGACATGTATGAAGCAAGGCTGTGAGAATGATACTATGTTAGTAATTATTTGAAAAAAAGCATCAAGTGACATATCATCAGGACTGCAAAATAAGAAGATGCCATGTAATCCAATGAAATTAGTAATAAAATTCTCACCGTATAACTAGCAGAAGGAATACATAAAAGTCAGAACATTAAAAGTATTTAGAACCTATGCCAACAGCATAGGACTAGAGTTATCATGTTATTTACAAATTAGCAGTAAAAATACTCTCACCACGTAGTATTCATGAAATACTGGGCAGGAAAGTAACTGCCTCAACATGGAACCCATATGGAGACTCTATAAATATCAAGAAACTTTTCCAAAATCCCATGAATTATAGTTCTAATATCTTCTGGTAGATAGAAAGGAACAATTGTCCAAATTGAATTGTGCATACCATTCAGCAGCTGCCTGCAACATTCCATCTGTTATAAGCCGAGCACCAGATAAGAGCGTTCCCAAACCAATTCTAAAGTGAAGAGTTTAAAACAAAAATGACATCAATATTTCCATTAATAGGTATGATTCATGAAGATTGTAAGACACAAATGCCCTACCCTGGAAACAAGTACATGTTGTTTGCTTGATTTACATGGCCCAATTTGCCATTACCTGCAAAAAATTTTAATTGGAGATTCTTCAACAGCTGAGGAAAATATGAACCAGACAAGATGCTTCAAAGCCAATGAGGTAATTACCAAGATCGACATTTTCGAAAGGGCTTCCACTGGCAAACACTATGTTTTCTCCAGCATGATTAAAAGCATCAATAGCAGTGCACTCAGCTATCCACATAATACACAAAAGACAGTGTCAAAATTAAAAACATATATGTTATTAAGGAATTGTGAGAGTTTCATGAGCCGTGTACTAACAAACCATTCATGGTGGGATTAGACATGGCAAAGATAGCAGGTTTTGTTGAAACAGATTCTCTCATTGCCTTAAGCACCTGAGTCAAATCTCAACATAAAATTAAGGAATTCAATTGCAGAGGAGTACGTAAAGAACCCAAAGCATTCAATCATGTCAATCACCTTTATTAATTTCTTTAATATAGTTCACTGAGGAATAGAACATGATAGAAGTGAAATTCTGTAAGGTAATTACCTCTTCACTGAAAATACCTCCAACCCCAGACAAACCAAGGATCACATGTGGTTTAACTTTCTTCACCTAAAGATCAACATGTTCAACAATTAAAGGCTGAATATGAGTATGCATGATCTTTAAAATTAGCATCACTAAAGGTAGATGGTCTAATCCTCTTATATCAAAATAATTATTTAATCATAAGCCTTGACCCTATAAAGTTTTCCTCAATGAATCCTGTAACATTTACCACTTCAATTATACTAGCACCCTCAGTAAGCCCCTCTATGTCCCTTGGGTTTTTAGCAAATGGAGCTGCAGCAGGATCAAGATTGCTCCTTTCTGTTGTGACAAGACCCTGCATAGAGAAATGCCATTGTAATCAGACTTGATGCAACAACATACAAATACGAAACAGAGGCATCCAAACATTGATTGCACATAATCATTTATTTCTTTTCTCATTTCAGCAACATCTGATGTGAACACAAATCAAGATAAAACACAAAACAAAAATAAAAATAACATTTGCATTACATGAAGTTCAATCAAAACTACAATTGGATATTTTATTATGGTCATGACTTAAGATAGTCAAAATAATTATAGTTTTCAAGCATCACAACTCAATGGACTGACAATGCTAGTTAATACATGGAAGCATACATCTTTATCAATCAAAAAGAATTGACTTTTGGCAGCTGATTCACTGCACCCTAACATCTTTGAAACTGACTGGATGGCCATTTTCAGAACACCAAGCCCTGCACTGCAAGCCAGACAGCAAATGTTTTTGAGACAGAAAGTAGCTAATCTATAATGAAGTGTGGTGGAACAGCAAATGAAATCTGACACCCATATTATGTCCATCATAATCAGTTTTGCAATTACCTCCCAGCACCAACCACAACTATCTTTTGGTTCACAAAATCAGACAATGGTCGACCTTGAGCTCTTACAGTTCCTAATAATCCAGCAAGTGCAACACCAGCAGTGCCCTATAGGAAATGAAGAAAAAATTAAGTTTTTGTAGCTACTTCAATAACACATGCAATTAGATATCACCTTAAGATTATCTAGATTAACAAAATTTAATATTTTCACCTGTATATCATCATTAAACATGCAGAACCTTTTATGATATCGTTCCAGGGTTGCAAAAGCCCACTTCATTTGAAAATCCTCGAACTGATAAAATTACCACAACTATCCGGTTACAAAATTAATAAAACCTTTGTGCCAGAGAAAAAATTGATGAAATCTGAAGTGAATATTGAGAGTTATACCAACTAGAATAAACACATACCTGCACAATAGCTTTAGGCCATCGAGCATAAACAGCTTCCATGAATTCATCCACGACTGATAGATATTCTTCACCTTCCAACCTTGGTTGTCGAAGTCCTAAATCTAACACATGAAAATAACATCAGAAAAGTCAATACCTTACACATTGTCAACTACCCTAAACTGCCATAAATCTTGTTTGCTGACAAGCATTAAATCTCCTTAATTTGAAAAACAAAGGCCTAAGTACACAGAAACGTAAAAACAAGACAAATGAAAGCTTTAAAATAAGCAAACAAAAGATCTGAAAGAACAGAGTTCTACTCACAAAGACGATTTTCAAGTAGCTTCTGATTGTTGGTTCCAACATCTAGCATGACTGGAAGTATCTGCCACAGTTGAAAAAACAACATATGGTGAGTTAATGTGAGCTATTAGCTTTACAAAGTAGTAGTTAAACAAAAGAAACCCAATTGACATATTATTCTAAACCAATGATCAACATGAAGTCAAAATGAAATAAACAAACTGAACCCGTTTATAGATGACACCTATAACTGCTAATGACAAAACCGAAAGCATTAATGAAATTATATATATGCCTAGGTATGCTAGCATCAGCATGGGTAATAATCCCATCCACTAGTAAATGTCAATAATGCTTCGGTCCCAAGGCTAGGTCATTGGGGAAAGATACTTAACTCCCACCACCACCAGATGTGAGTCAGCAAACAGAGATTGGGAGGCAAAAAGATAGACCGAGAGAAAAAGAGGCATACTCTTTGTGGGTTGATACCAGCAGCAGCAACATACACATCAAGTTTTCCTATTGGAATTCCAATGCCCTGAACTCCAAGGTCACCTAAGCCAAGAATTCGACTACCATCTGTCAAGACAATCATGTCTACCTGACAAGAACCAAACACAATAAATGAATAAGTCCAAGCCACTTCCGCCACTGAATGCGCTAAAAGACACCGAAGTCATGGGCAAAATAAGTCACAATAATTGAACTTCATTGAATTACCAAATTGTCTGTCATTGTGATTAGGGATATAGTGTTAGTAATTTTGAAGAACACAAATAAATGTAAACAAGTTAACCACAATCAGAGATAAGAGACAAAAGTTATTGGGGAAAAAAAAAAACCTATACAAACTTTAAAATGAGTATTAATTTTAAGCATGGTCCCTACTTTGACAGTACAAAAGAATCTCCCAATCATAAAGAAATAAGAGCAAAATGCTCCAACCTTACCTCCCCGTGTTTCCCTGTTTTTTTAGAAACATACACAACCTCCCTCAGGAGGAATTCTGAAAACTTCAGAAAAGCTCAAAGAAACCATAAGAACATTCATGCCAAAGAAAGTGAAATCAAAGTCTTCAATGACCTAAATTGAACATAATAGTTTTAGATTGCAAATTTTGACATATTGATAGATTGTTTTTATGTAGAACTACTTAATAAAAGAATGTTACAAATCCAAGCCCCTCTTTAATCCTCAAGGAGTTCAAATTTATTAAACTAAGCTTTAGAATTTGAGATTTCAAGCATGTAGAAATTTTATTTTTTTCAATAGTTCAAAATTTAAGAATCTTGAACAATACTGTGTAAGGATTGGAAAGAAATAATAAAAAGGAAAAGAGTAGTTTCCATTTTCAATAACGGAACAAAACAAAAAGAATAATGCACTTAACAAGACTAATGCTATACCTGTTGAGCTGGCCAGTTATAGATCATTGACATCATCTCTCCTTTATCTCTGGCACTAAAATACATTCCACGTGGACGTCTAAACAAACCTGAATAATTTTGACAAACTAATCCAACTGTAGGCGTATATATTATCGGAGCAAACTCTTTAATATTATCAATAAGAACCTGAAGAGCAACGAAAGTTACCAAAATAAGAATTACATAACATAAACTTTATTATACTCTCAGGTTAGCGAGTAAACTTCATCATCAAACTCACTCTGTAGTACAATGTCTCATTCCTGTCATGCAGTCTATTTAGGATTCTCCATTTGGCTAGGGAAACAACTTTATCTGGTTGGCCCTGAGTATTCTTCTCCAAAGATCGGAATGAATTCACTAAAACAAGAATATATCACGATCAAATATTAACGAACAAGGAAAATAGAAAACATTAACCACCATAGCGCAGTACAGAATATAGTTTTCGGAAGATAAGCAAAATTACTGAGACTGAACTATCCAAATACATAGAATGTCATACGAATAGGCCTAAACTTACTGAAGCGATCATATTGTTGCTCAAATGAAATGACACGGGGAGGAAGGAGACCCCTAAGCCCCAATCGATCCCTTTCGGTCAAAGGAAACCCAGTATCCTGCATTCCAAGAATTTAGAATGGGACAACAAAAAAACAACAAGAGAGTTTTAGGATTCGGAACAAAGAATGTGGAGAAAAAGATCAACTTGATATGAAGATTATGTAAAGCATCTTGTTATGAGTTCATACTCTGCATTTAACCAAACTTTAAAACACATGCCATGGAAAACATCATTAACAAAGAAATAGTGAATGGCACCCAAAAAATTCACTTTTTCCACGTTTTTTCTTTTGTCTTAATAAAAAAAGAATTAGCCTCTATTTCCATATATAACATAAGTTTTGTTTTGATGAACTGTGACTTCTACGCTATCATACGATCAAATTAAATCCTTTATTTACATGATCCCACGGTTGACTTTTACGCTATCATACGAAAGTCAACTATGTGCAAGAATTAGCAAGAGTAAAATAATCCCATAACAACACCACGTTTGATGGATTCTACACTCCACACACCAATTTTTGAAAGTTGTCAACACATGTTCTCATGAACTCAATTTTTTTTTAACTTATAAAAAAATTCATTAAAAAAAAAAATTGGCTTCCCAACAAGCAGCACCAAGTTATAAAATAAGGTAACTTGATCAACGAGAAATACACACACACACACACACAGTTTCTTATACAGAGGCTTTCATAAGGACCCCAACAAATGAAAATTGTTCCTTGTCGTGTTAAATTAATGACTAAACTGAATTTTCAAAATTCGCAAAAAAAAAAGAAAAAAGGAAAAAGAAAAAAAAGGAGGAAATTGAAGTTTGAAGGACCTTGTTGAACCAGGGATCGTGGAGGATGTCGGCACCGCGCTTGTGAACAATGCAAGGTCCAGGAATCGCCGCCGCAGTCGTCGACAACAACCGCCGCTGCCGCGATCGGGCAACACCGGACGCGGCGAATCGTGCCAGCTTCCACATTCTCTCTCTCTCTCTCTCTCTCTCTCTCTCTCTTGCCGAAAAAAAGAAGAAGCAAAATTGAAGTGTGTCTGCAACTAATAACTACTAAGAAAAGCGAAGCTAAGTTGAAGAAGCTAAAGAGCTTTTAATTTTCTGTGTGGAGAAAAATTGAGCTGCTGCAGCTATATGATGCTGTGTTTGTATGTGAGTGTCATTTTCAGGGTGAAATAAATGTCATTTTTTGATTTTACGGTGAAAGAAAACAAATGGGAAATTGATTCAATTCAATTATGGAGGGTGCTAATTGTTGGAGTGGTAACATCAACCTTCAATTGTATAGCAGCATCCTGAAAAAGACAGACAGACAGACACACACACCCAGAGAAAGAGAGAGAGAGAAAGAGAGAGAGTAAACAATTTTGAGAAAATTTTGACATATCATTTTTTTTCCCTTATCCGAAATTTGACGTATAGTAATTGAGTAAAAGTTAAGTATGTTATGGTTGATACATAATAAGTGATTAAATAATTGTGTATAAAAAAATATAATTTAACTTTTATCCATTTATAATTTAAAATAGTACTGACAATGTAAGTCATACCATATCAAAGTGTTTTATATTATCATTTCATTAAAATATTTCTTTTACGTGATTTTTAAAATAATAGATAAGAAGATTAATTATCATAATTAATATGTTAAAAACTTTTACACAGTCAGGTTATAAAAATTTATCCCATCAAATTTATCATATCAAATATGTTTAATCAAGATAAAGTAGGGCATAAATTTAAAGACAAAAAACTATTATTTTGATAGTTAAAAAAAATTATATTTGTTAAATAATATACGAAAACCATTATTTGATGAAAGAATGGATTGATTTATGTTTTGGGGTCACTCAAGGTCAATTTTGGAATGGAGAGGTCACCATGTTCATGAAGCACATGCCCTCCTACTACCTACCAACTTAAAATAGAAAGGTAGATTTGCAACGATGCTATTTCGACATAAATTTTATTTAAACATTCAAATATATCACTTGTAAAATATATGAATTTTATTATTTATTTTTTTATATTTTTATTTTTATCACTCCTCTCATATTGTTATGAATGTTTACACCCATATAGACATTAAAGTATCATTTTTCTTTTGCTAGCTTCACCAATTAATTACTAATATTGATTATTCATTTTTTCCCCCTATGGCTTGAAGTTTGTGCCAATATGTGATCTTAGAATGGCACTATTGACTTCTTAATTGTTCATTTATATTGTTCTTAGACAAGTCAAAATTCATTTGACAGATACTGATGCGCTATTGTTTGATATTAATAATTTCTATTTTAGATTATTCAAATGTAAAAGTGTCAAATAAACTATATTAATTGTTTGTTTTGTTATGATTCATTGCAAATACTGTAGTTTCATCTAATGACTGTTTATTTATGATAAATGTATGATTGAGATTTAAATTTAAGAACTTTCTATTGGTATATATCTGTTAATAAGTTCCTTGTAAGTAAACCTGGAAGTTTAATTTGGATTGTGGCAACAACCCCTTTATAAATATATGATTGATTCTTTTTAAAATAATTCATCAGCTGTTCGAATTAACATGTCAAATCATAGATGAGCCAGCTCCATCTTTGCATGCATTTTTCCTTTTTACTATAGGCTTTTTCTTCCTCATATGAGTGTGTTTGTTTCGATTTTTTATTTTTTTTATAAAGAGATTATTACATTTTGAACCCTAAGTTTTTCTTAATAAAACAACAACACATATATATACTAGGGACTAATATTTCAAAAACATATACTTACTATGGGAATTAATGTAAATGTGATTTTTTAGGGATTAATCTCTTTAGACACCATATTTTAAGGTATTAAAATATGGGTTTTATTTTTTGCCCTTTTGAATTTCTAATTGCACTGCATGGACAATAAGTCAGTGATTGTCACGTTCCTTCTTGATAATGTTTCCTATTTCTTGTGGCCAGACCGAAGTTGTGGTCCAGTATTCACTTCCAAGATATGTTTAGCTTGAGGATAAAATGGAGATAATTTTTTATGATTAAATTCTATATATAATTCTACACATAAGACTTAATTATAAAATTTTATCCTTATTTTTATCCTTTAACTATATATATTAGTGATAAATCTTCCATCTTTTTTTTGTTGTCTTTGTACATGGAAGCATTGTTTAGCAATGAAGCTAAGAATATGCCTTGTCCACATGAGATGGCCCATTTCTCGAACTTGTCACCCAAACAGGTTCGCCACAGTAAGACATGAAACTATGCAAATGACTTCTTTTGGAATACATTCCACATTAACCTACTTTGAAGTCCCGGTCAAATTTCGGTATAGAATAAAACCCCCTTTTTTCCTACTCACAATTGAGAGAATCACTGAATCACAGTACACAAAACAGGACTTTAGGCCGAAATTCGAGAGAGCTATGTAATTTGTACTTTCAATATATAGGATATGGTGTCGACTCATATTGTCACGTGAAGATTATCTGAGTTAAGCAGTTAGTAGTTTGTTAGTATAACCTTCAGTATTTTTTTTTTCCTGTTTTTTTGTTACACCTTATAGCCTCAGTTTGTTATAGGCTGAATGTATATAAACGTGAGATTGAAGTCATTTTTGTAAGTTTTTACACTATAATCACTACAATAAGAATTCATTCACTTAATTAATAGACTACCTAGCACTATCTTAGCCAACAAATCCCCATATCAGGTTTTGCATAACAGCTCACCTAACATTGTAGATCTAAAGGTGTTTGATTGCCCCGCTTTTGCTTCAACTCTTATAGCTCATAGACCAAAATTACATAAAAGAGCTAGGAAATGTGCCTTTTTAGGATATAAACATGGAACTAAAGGTTTCATTTTACTCGATTTTGAATCAAAAGAGATTTTCATTTCTAGAAATGTGCAATTCTATGAGGATCAATTCCCTTACATGTCATATTCACCCCATTCTACTGATTTAGACAACACAAACACACCATCTACCATTGTCTCATCTTATCCAACCTACTCAAACTTACTTACATCATCTCACACTTTCACACCTGCACTCATAGAAACAGTTCCCACCATTCTAGATACACCTACAGTCACAGAAACACAATATACAGCTACACTGTCACAGCCTTATTCCACTGATCACACTCACACTACTCAACAACAAACAATTTCCTCAACAAACATCCCTAACAACCAAATCAAAAAGTCCACTAGACCAAAAAAGGCACCCTCATATCTACAGGACTATAATTGTTTGATGACTTCCTCCACCTCAGCACCAACCATTGATTCCTCAAGTAAATATCCCTTATCTAACTACCTGTCATATGATTCTTTATCTACTAATCACAAGCATTTTTCATTTGCTATATCTGGTATCCATGAACCACAAACATATGTTGAGGCTGCTACTCAAGATTGTTGGAGGAATGCTATTAATGCTGAGTTGTCTGCTCTTGAGTCAAACAAAACATGGATGCTTACTCCTCTTCCTCCTGGAAAGAAGGCCATTGGTTGTAAATGGGTATTCAAGGTCAAATTCAAACCAGATGGTAGCATAGAGAGACACAAAGCTAGGCTGGTGGCAAAGGGTTTCACGCAAACTCCTAGCTTTCATTATTTTGATACTTTCAGCCCTGTGGTGAAGGTGACTACAGTGAGATTGTTGCTAGCCATTGCTGCAGTAAAACAATGGCACCTCCACCAACTAGATATGAACACGACTTTCCTTCATGGAGACTTACCCAAAGAAGTCTACATGAAAGTTCCCCCTAGCTTAAAAACTCCCCAACCAGATTTGGTTTGCAAGTTGCAGAAGTCTCTCTATGGGCTGAAATAAGCCAGCAGGCAGTGGAATGTGAAATTGACATCAGTCTTGGTTGATTTTGGCTTTATTCAGTCAAAGTCTAACTATAGCCTCTTTACTAAGTCATGGTTTCACAGCCATCCTTGTTTATATGGATGATTTGGTACTAGCTGGGAGATCACACGCATAAAGAAGATTCTAGATGACAAATTCAGCATTAAAGACCTTGGCCGTTTGAAGTACTTTTTGGGAATGGAAATTGCTAGAAGTAAAAAGGGCATCTCATTATACCAAAGAAAGTACACTATTGATCTTATCAAGGATTGTGGTTTAATTGGTGCAAAACCAGTATCCACAATTATGGACTACACACTAAAACTGTCCAAGTCCTCGGGCACTTCACTTGCAGATAATGGTGAATACAGAAGGTTAATTGGCCGGTTACTATACTTGACCAACACAAGACTTGACGTTAGCTTTGCAGTAAGCAAGCTTAGTCAATACCTTGATTATCCCACAGATACTCATTACAAAGCTACCATTCATCTGCTTAGGTTCCTTAAATCTTCCCCTACCTCGGGTCTTTTCTTCTCTGCTGATTCAGACTTGCAATTAACTGGTTTTTTAGACTTTGATTGGGGCTCATGTCCTGATACTCGCCACTCTACATCTGGATACTATTTTTTCCTCGGATCCTTACTTGTTTCATGGAAAAACAAGAAACAAACCACAGTTGCATCGTCTTCCTCAGAAACTGAGTATCGATTCCTTGCCCAAGCATGTTGTGAAGGACAATGGTTGATCTGTCTACTCTAAGACCTTTAGCTCCCCCCTCCACAAAACCTTTTCTCCTATATTGTGACAACCAGTCAGCACTACACATAGCAGCAAATCCCATTTTCCATGAAAGAACCAAACACATAGAGATTGATTGCCATGTTGTCCGTGAAAAGGCTCAATTTGGAATCCTCAAATTGCTGCCTATCTCAACTTCCCATCAAGTAGCTGACATTTTAACTAATCCTTTAGCCCCAGGTCCATTTGCACAATGCTACACCAAGCTCGGCTTAATTGACTTCCATAAGCCTAGCTTAAGGGGGGTGTCACGTGATGATTATCTAAGCTAAGCAGTTAGTAGTTTGTTAGTATGACCTTTAGTATTTTTTTTTTTCTGTTACAACTTATAGCCTCAGTTTGTTATAGGCTGAATATATATAAACGTGAGACTGAAGTCATTTTTGTAAGTTTTTACACAATAATCACTACAATGAGAATCCATTCACTCTCCACCTTCGTTCTCTCTATAATTCTCTTTCTCTTTTCCCTCCATTGCTTAGCTTGCTCCCAAGTTCTTCTCTGTTAGGTCCTTACTGCAACTCTAGGAGCTGATACCATTTTACACATATCTCATTTGCTGTTGAATAAAGTGTGGACTTTATTCAAGTAGAGTCCACATATCATCTAGTAATGGATAAGATATGAGTCAACATGATATTTCATATCTTCTAACTATAAATAATATTTTTTAATGGAAGGTAGCTTCATCCTTATAAAAGTGGGAACCATAACTGTTTGTTTGATTCTTTAGGACTTTCAGTTCATTCAAGTAGTGGGCATAACCATCGATCAATATCTTGCATCCTTTTTTTTCCTCATTGCATTGTGTCTAATAAATTTCTTGGGTTAATGTTTTGAAATATGAGATGACTTGCAATAAGAAGATCATGGGTGGATTTTTGAAAAAAGTAACTATAAAAGCTGAATTTTATATATAAATGAAAAGACTAAAAATTAATTTTTTTTATAAGCTATTAATTTTAGCTTCTATACAAAAGAAGTTGAAAACTGATTTTCTTTTAAAATTTTGATTATTTTTTAAAAATCATCTCAATATACGAAAAGTAATTTTTTGTTTTAGTGAAAAAAGTAATTATTAGCCAAAATAATCACAAATAAATGCACCCCACGTGAGACATTATATTGCAAAATCAATCAAATGAGAAAAGACTTTAGTGATATTGTTTAGAAAATTTTAACCAACCTTAGGTTTACCATGATATATATTTTGTTCTACCAACAATTGATTGATTCAAATAATTCAAGACTTATTTATTTTCCTTAAACAAAGTCTAGACTTTAGATGAAAAAAATAAGGGTAGAATTTCAACTCAATAATAAGTCAACTTCGATTTGAGACAAATTAGTTAGAATCCAATCAACTTTAGACATGAGTAATTTTTCCTAAATTCAAATTATCATGACTCCTTGAGACATATCATATTCAGATCCTCCTTTACTAAATTACACTACCAAGGCAAGGCAAGTCCATGAAGTTAGAGGGAGGAGTAGGCTTCTAAATCTAAAAAATTGATTCCATACCATGAATAACATGGAAGGAGATGGCTTAGTCCATCTAAATTAACAATAAAATCTTCAAAATTCATTCTTGTGACTTAATATAAAGGGCAAATTATATTAATCTCTTAAAATTTGACAAAATATATCTCAACTCCTCTTTATTTATCCGGGTGATATTGACTTCTCTTGGACACACCAATGAACAATGAAGAGAAAGGTGATGTAATAAATTTACAAACTCAAAGAAGGTCAATTTCATAAACTTAGTAATTTTCTGAACAAATTTTATAACTAAAGAGAAGTCTGAGTAAATTTCACCATATCTCAAGGGAGATTATTATAATTTATCTGAACAAACAAATGATATGCTGACACTAGATTTCACCAGAATGCTACTTCCCTTTGCCTTCTAGGTAGTGCTAAAGATCTCAAATTATATGATCCAACGGAACACAGGACTATGATTTTATAGAGTAGAATTTACATGAATCATATACTTCAAACCTGTCAACTGTGCTTGGATGAAATCTTTTAAATTATATCATTCATCTAAACATTTAACAAGTCTTTCTTTTCCTAACTCAAATGAGTAAATCATATGCTTTCATATTGGTTAGAAACTCAACCAACCCACCAAATATAGACAAGAATGGTGGACAAGCAAGAAAAGTTAGTACAGACAAAATTGATTGCAGCATCTATTGCCATTACCGATAATACCAGTTTGAACTAGCTCCCAGGTAAACAGATATAAGCCACTTATGTGGATGTTTGTCCATTACAAGATGCTAGATCCAAGCATTCAAAACACTGCAAGCGGAAACTCTTCAAAGCTGCTAATATTCTCCGCATTGAACAGAGAATTTTTGTTGAACAAGCAGTGGAAACCCAAACTCGTAATGCAATTGATGATCAAGGATCGTTATAGTCTTTAGTTCCAAAGTTCTTGCACCAGAGCTGGGAAGGGATTGGTCGTACAGGGTGATGTGACCGTTGCTGAAAGATAAAAGATCTTGTTATGCGGTGCATCAAACCAAGGTGTACTGGTACTACTAGTATTAGTAAAAACAGTACTATAACCAAAAGTGTGACATGACATGAAATCATTCTTAGAATCATACACATTTTGGAATAACTAAATAATAATAATAACAGCAACTTGAAAAGCTGAACCAGCATCTTCCACCACTTTCATCCAAATTCTACCCACCCGTCTATTCAAACATTTCAAAATAAATCCGGGGGAAATTATCAGGTTTGCTGCAAAAGCTGATATTCTATTTCACGTGCGCAGATTTCTGAAGTATGATAAAGAGGCATAAAGTCTGGATAGCTCAGAGAGGAATAACCATGTAATCCACCTATTAAGCAACATCTAATCCCCAATAATTTTAGTGAAGATAATGTAGATAAAGTTAATGCTTTCTACTGTGGAGAGAAGGAAGTATTGGGATGTCCAATAGGCATCAAAGATAAAAATAATACAGAACAGAATATAGTTTAATTTTTGAAAGAGAGCACTAATAAATTTACTGACTGACTTCCCTCCTTTTGTTTTTCCTTTTGAAAATTAATAAAGAAAAAAAGGAATGTAAGGGAGATGATTGTTGTTATTTTCAATAGCAAAGATGAAACACAACTGCCCATCTTCCCAAATCTATGCTGCAGGGAACTCTTTCCGCTGAGTGCAATGATTAAAGCACAATACCATACACACAATCCCTGCTTCGGCTGTTACTTCAGAAAATGCAAAAACAAAATTTTAAATACCAATCCCAAAAGGGAACCAAGAAGTGAATTAGAAAGTAAAGTATGCACAGTTAATTTTAGAAGACTTAAATAGTCAAATTCACAATTTTCAAACACCAATTCCCAATGAGCTCCAAGAAGTGGAGTATAAAGGATGTATGGTTGAGGCCAGAGTTTTCACCGTACCCTTAAAAAATTCCTCCACACCAAAAATTAGTTAAAAGCAAAGAATAAATAGTATAGTAAACTAGAAAGCCTAAGCAAAATGATTAACCAAGTTAACCATTTTAGTCTATTCTCATAGATAACATATATTCCCATTGGCACAAGGCAGTGGTACTCATATTAAGTATAAGAAACAGGATGTAGTCAATCAAGAAAAAGGTTACATATATGTACTCTCGTTTTGTAGTCTTATCAATAGAATATATGATGTTCTTCTTCTTTTACATCTTCACAATATATAGTATAATGGTATAATAGTATATATGAATAAGTTTAGTTACATTTCTGGTGAACATGATAGATATGATAAGATAAATGTGAAATCTTCTCACCATTAGAAATAGAATAATTAAAATTCGCAGTCATTAACACAGTATTGCCCTGTTTTTCTTATTAATAGCAGAGTCCTCATAAATATAACTGAAATCACCACATATTAACACGTGATTTCCCATGACTCTAAGGTTATGTTTGGACTGAGGGAAATCAAGGGAGGGACAAGGAAGAGAGAGGCTTAAGTTGTTAAAAATTTCTTTGGGAGTGACTTTAAAGGAAAGGGTAGTTTTCATTTTCTTTCCATTCCCTCATTAAGCCTAGTGAATATCCAAACAAGAGGGTGGACTGTTTTATTCCACTCTGCTCTTTCTCTCCCTTCCCTTCCATTATGACTAATTCCTTTCCATCACTTATAGAACTCCTAAGACTATATTTGGATGGATGGCAATGGAGGGAACGACAAGGAAAGGAATGACATACTGAGTTAAAAGGGTATTTGGGAATGATTTAAACAGAGGGAATGGAATCTTGCCACCCATAGTCCCCATTTTTCGTTCCTCCAAATTGAGAGGACAAGGAAGGAATGAGACACATTTCAACCGAACATTCAAACATAAAGAAAACACGATCAATTCCACTCTATCCCTTATTTTTCCGTCCCCTTCTGCTATGGCTTATTCTCTTCTATCACCTACAAGACTATCAAATATGGCTTAAATAATGGTCCACAAAAGTGATCTTCAACTAATAGTAACATTCTAGTTACATTTCTTGTGTTGTGATAGTAAACACCACAATAAAGAAACTAATAATAGACGTGAAATCTTTTCACAATTATTCCCGATTATTATTAACACACTGTCATGAAACCATCACTCCCAACAACTTATGCTTACAGGTAGAGTCACATGAATGATTTTATACTCTAACACATTACTCCCTTTTTTTTTTTATCAGAAAGATTTTACCAAAACTATAACTGAAATAAGACTAAATATCTATTTTGATCCCACAAAAATATATCGAGGGACAAATAAGTACCTCAAAATTTAAAAGCCCCAAATTGATCCATCTTATTTCAAGAGGGGGGGGGGGTCCATACAATTTTTTTGAAAAAAATTGTGCAATATTGCATGAATAGATCAATTTATCCCCGTCTTTGAATTGTGAGAGACGAATACGAGACTTTCAATTCCCGAGTGACTAATTTATTCTTGACACATTTCTTAGGGACCAGTTTGAGTATTTTGTCTTGAAATAATAACCACTTATTCTACCCGTGATTCATAATTCCCCAATGTGTGTCGAAGTGATGTTTAGCTCACATAATAGCATTCTTTAGATGAAACCATTATTTGAACCAACCAAACAACCATACCTAAAGAGATAGATAGATACCTCAAGCTGTGCGGATTTCATGGCGATAGGGATGCAAACGAGGAAGACGCCGAACATGGCGATGGCGGTGCTGCGCCGCCAGTGGTTGGGGCGGCAGTAAGGACCACCGGGCATGCTCCAAACCTTGTTCCTGAAATCCCCACCGCCATTCCCATGTCCATGACCGTGACCAAGATCACCTCCACCCCCCCCCCCCCCCAATTGTTGCTATTTGCTGCTTCGGATTGTGACAAATAAAAAATGGTTCTATCGTTGAATTAATGGATTGAGAGAGTGTCACGATTGAAATTTGAGACCCTAAATCAGTAGCTGAATTTGCAATGTAAATGTGACTGCCACTGTGGTGTTTGTTCCGAGGAGTGAGGGCTTGCTTCCGCGGAATCATTCTGTTGATAGGAGGGCCTTTTCGTCATCTCATCTCCATTGCTAGATAGATCGGTTATAATTTGAGTTATATTATTTGTACTCAGTATACTTAGAACATCATACTGGCTAATATTTTATTTATTATTAGATTAAATATAGATCCTATTTAAATGGGATTCACATCCAATCCAATAATAAATCAGATATGAGTCGATATGATGTTCTATGTATAATAAGTCCAAATAATATTTTTCTAAATCTGGTACTCATGTTACTTGTCCGGGTGATATCCTAAGCACCGGTACATGAAAAATAAAAAAAAATAAAAAAAATTTACTAAATCCCCAATATGAACATGAAAACTATTTCGCAAAACAAATTGCTCTCTCAATATTTGATACTGACTTGTTGATTTCTCAAAATTTAAAAAAAGAATAAATTAATTCATTCATATTGATCTATACAATTAATAAACTAAGTGAAAAAAATCAATTTATCCCCCCCCCCCCCTTTTAAATGATGAGGAGATCAAAAAAAAAAAAGTCATATTCAAAGAGATCAATTTATACCACCCACCATAAGACCAATCTTAGTAGTTTTTTTCCCTAAATAATAAATATTCATAGATCATTGAACTCTAACTAATATGCTTTCCAGGACTGGTTATTTTCATTTACATTAACTAAATACAAATAACTATCAAATTACTTGAATCAAGCGAATATTAGTGATTAGTAGCTTACAAATTCATAAGAGGATAATTAGTTAGCAACTTTCAAATATATTCAACACCAGATCTAGAAATAGAATTAGTCATGACTGCAATAAAAACTTATGATAAAATCTACAAAGTATAATCAACTGAAACCCTCATTCACCCTAACAACTCATGACGTGACATTTTCATGCAAATTAAGTTGAATGTCAGCAACAATGATGACATCATTGATTAGTTGATCGAATAATCAAAAGGAAGAGAAGCTAAAGACTACTCCTTGCGGTTGCTGACCTTTCTTCAGAACACAAACCTGCTATCTAACGTTAGACGACTAAGCAAAATTCCACACAACATGATAAGAAAGTCTCAATTATTTGTGTTGCAATAAGTCAAAATGTGTTCCTCCAGAAACACTGCATTTTTAGAGCTTGGCTATTACATGATAACTGATAACTGTCAAAGATGACGTGAGCTTCCTACAACATAATCATATCCACTATTTCTCCATTGGATTTTGTATGATATATTCATAACGAATTCAAGCCTCAAACTAGAAACTAGAGACAAAATTTTGGTAGGTGTAAAAATTTGCTTAATTTTGTATGTCAGCTATGTATACAATTCTATTCTTCCTCATGTTTCAGCTTTCTCTTCTGCTTTCTCCGCTGATCACGCAAACCTGAAACAACATTCAAGAATCTTTACCAACTAGAACCGCAACTGCTAATCAACTAATAAATAAATAAGAAATATATATATATATTCAACCAAGAAAATTACGTTTCTTCTCCTCTTTTCTTTTTCTTTTTAAATTTTCCATGTTTCTCTGTTTTCCAGCCAAATCCTTGACATCCATGCGCACCTGTGAGGAGAAAGGGGCAAATGGAAGAACAAAAGAAACAAAAAACATAAGCCCAATCGTGTACTGAGCTGAATATATTAACCTAATACTAATAGAAAGAAATTCCTAACAATCCCGCCAAAAAAAGAAAAAAACAGATTCTACTACTTTTTCAAATAATAAAGAATTTGATTCTGAAGTTCTGTCAAATATAGAGTTAACATGCATTATCATGAAATATGTTACCACATGACTAAAATTATTAGATCTCCCAAGATAGTTGTCATAGTTAGATCAACAGATCAAATTTGAAAAGCAATTCAGATTTCCAGAACATGAAAAAAGGGTGAAGCATTCTACCTCTTCACCGGCACTCCGCAGTGCCTGAAGTGCTCCCACACAATCTTGACCAATCACGACCAATTTTCCCTTTTTCCCAAGCCCTGAACCCTGGTGATCACTTAGTTTTTGCCTCGCTAATTGTTGCAATTGTTCCTGCATGAGGGGTGTGACACCAGCCTGGAGAGAGAGTATTATGTTTCAGAGTTTGGTCCTCAAACCGTCAAAAGGTAAAAGAAATATAACATGTTGGCATCGAAGGAACAGCCCGACCCAAAGATCCTGCTTTAGAATGACTTAAACAGGGAAACACCTAGGCACAAAATTATCTATATCTGCATTAAGAAATAGTGAAATCAATATCCCCATGCTCTACATCTTACCTTTACCTGAAATTGCTATGCTACTTTAGAGAAAAAAAATTTAAAATTAGAATTGCACTATCAAGAGGCATGACAAATGTGGTAAACAAACAGTAAGGGCCAAAGTGAGTGGAAAATCAAAATAAGGTTAATACCCCTGCTAAATATCGATGTGAAAATGATTTTGATTGTAAAGGACGCGAAATCAACGTATTGAGCTCCTGCAATGAGAAAAATATGAAAAGAATCAAATAAATTGGACAAAAATAAAAAAATACCAGCCATGTATCATTTCACGTGACATATATATGGCATCAAACCTGCTGCAATTTCTTCAATTGTTTAGAGCTGGCTTTCATTTGCTTGTATTTGTTCACTCGTTCCTCCTCACTGTCATAATCCTCAGTAACTAATTCCACTGACTTAGCATTCCGATCAAACCAGCTTTTCTCAGCTTTCTCCTAAAATAAGGAAGAAAAATAGAGTTCACACATACAACTACACATATCTGGTCAGCACAAATTGAAGCAATGATATATAATTTAAACCTAAATGAGAAAGTATTGAATAAAGAGACAGTTGGAAAGGAACTAAATAAGTCAAAAAGCAAAACAGAAATTAACTGATAAACATGAAAAGAGCATACAAGATATGCAAGTCTAACAAATTAGCAATTACTGTTTGATTGAAGATGAAATAAGGGAAACCTTTAGCATATGGCATGTCAGCTTGGGTTAATTACACCCGAAACCATTTCTCTTTTTTTTTTTTTGAACTGTACATTCAAAACCATTTCAGATTATAAACACAAAAATGACAAATTCAAGCACACTTGATACATCACAATAACACGCTGGTTGCATGAAGAAAGGCCAAAGGTTATCCATATGTTTTACGGGTGAATCTGTATACCTGTGAATCCTTCCGTGTTATCTTGTCTATTTGACGCGCAAGAGACAACCGTTTTAGAACCTCTGGCATGTATGAATTCTCTAAAGGAAATCGCTGAAAAGTATCCTGTACATATGACCGAGATAAAAAAAACAGAAACATAAAATATATTGGCGCATTGCTGACATATTTCAAATATACATTATTTAGTTTTATTCAGTCTTCTATAAAATTGTTGCTTAACTAATTCTTATTAACTGCTATGAGTATGAGATCTCAGATCTCTCTTTTTGGATAGAATAATATCTCTAATTTATATTTAAATTTAAAGGGAATCAACTGCTTCAGAAAACAACCTTAGAAAATGATTTGCACAATGAAGCAAACTTTGCTGTATCTCTTGGTGAGATTAAAGCAATACTACAACCTTCAGCAGAAGCTCTAGCTGTTCTTCCACTTCTATGAACATAAACCTAAAAAGAAGAAACAGATTTCAGTTGTAATATATATGAATATATGGATGAAAGAAGCAATATATTAACTTACCTCAGCTGAATGTGGAAGCTGATAGTGGACAACAGTTCCGACACCAGGAATATCAAGACCCCTTGCAGCAACATCTGTAGCAACAAGTATACCATTTTCATTTTCACGAAAACGATCCATGGCCTGCATTAAACAAGGGATGAAACAAGAACAAAATGATGACGGAAACAAAATACAATATTCAATGGAAATAAAAGATTACTCAGTATTAAGATAATCAAGTTAATCACAGTTTCAACAGTCCAAGACCAATGCACTTTGAAAAAGGAAAACAAAGTAGAGCTACATTATGCACATAGCTGGACAGTATGCTTAAGAAACTCAGTAACTCATTACTCAACAGCATCTGTCTATAAACACAGACTTTACAAGAAAAAAGTTATCAGGGAAAACTAGAGAAGCACATTGATTGAGCCTAGGAGATCTTCAACATAGTTTTGAATCTAGATTCTTCTAGTTTATTTTATTTCCTTCTTCCGATTCCTAAATTGTTTGTCAGCCTGATTACCACAGAATCCTTTTTAGTTAATTGATATGAAATCCTAAGTTCTCTATAAAGTCAAGTGTACTTGATACAGTTAACACTATTGACCTGCAGCAAATTGTAGGCCTCATACTGCTCTTTCTCTTGATATGTATGTCATGTGATGTTCTACTTCAGAATTCAGTGGACACTTGTTGCACTGCAAGGTGGCAATTTCACACGGAACAATTTTTTTGGGGTTTTCACGAGCCTTTGGCATGTCCTAATCTGGAAGTTTTTAATTGTTAGTTTTGAAGGCTTTGGTAACATGGAGGCAAAAGTTTTCAGGCAACGGGGCATATTTTGAAGTCCTTTGGTACATTTACCAGGAGTAGAATGCTCATATCTCCAAAGACACCATACCGCATCTCAGCTTATTTTGGGGCAGGATTGTGTTTATGACCTCTTTATGGATGCTATGTAAATGGTTTAATTATGGAGCTGCTATTTCTAACATGTATAGTCATTGGACAATGGTTTCTGACATTCATTCTCAAAACAGTATGATCTCTCAGAATTCCAAAGTACTACCCTAACTATTGCAGATGCAACATTCAACCAAAGATCAGAAATTATTTCATATACTGATGAAATGACAAAATGAACAGCAAGCTTAATAAAAATCACCTATGAAATGATATAGGATGGCCCAAAAGCGAAATGATATATGATGGCCCAAAAATGAACTGTATGTTACCTTTCAGCACAACAATGATAAGAAAACATGAAGAAACCAAGACAATGATTGGGGCAAAGGAAAGACACACACCTTTAAACGCGCCCGCTGCTGCATTTGGGCATGAAGAGTCCAAACATTAATACCAAGTATCCGCAGTATGGAAGAAATATGACGCAAAGCTGCAATTGACGTACAGAAAACTATTGTGCGACCTTGTCCATGGACAGTTAAAATATAATACAAATAGGCATCTTTATCTTCTTCCCTGCACCTGAACAACCCCGATAACAAATAATTAATGTTCTATGTGTATTAAAGATTAATCACACATCAAACAAAAATTACATTGCATGTCATGCTAAGACATTACTCAGTCACTTTATCTTGAAGCATAAATTGAAGTTAATAAGACTAAATGGGGCTTTGAAGGAGTATTTCTGAAATTTAGCAAGAATATTCAACGAAGGTGCTAAAACTTTATTTGCAGAGTGATGCTAGTATGGACCCAAGTTCATGGTAAACCCTACACGTGGTAACATATCAACTATTCAAAATATAATTTCACATTATAATATATAGATACTATAAAAATAAAAAATTAATATGTTGACACATGTCAAGGCACACATAAACCTGGGTCTCTATTATTTGCACAAGGAGGAGTAGATAGCAAGTGACCTCAGGGTAGCAGATGTGACCCAACATAATACTAGAAGTAAAAATAAACATAGCATTAATTTCAAATAACAATATCAATAAATAAAAAATGAATATATCAGTAAAAAGCAGCAGTATTTACTAAATTACGAGTTCTAGACTTAAGATTTGAGTCTACATACTCAATAAATGATTCCTCAAGCTTAGCTGCTAAAATTGATGGATTGGTAAGATCAATAATCGCAGCATTTGATCTCATTCCAGCTCGTTCAGAAAGAGTTTCAATAGAACTCAATCCATTGGTCAATGATTGCTTTTGTTTCATTAAACCACGCTTTAGCTTCTTGCGAAAATCAGCAGAAAGTGCAACAGTTGCTGAAAACACAAGAGTTTGTCTCTTCTTTCTTTGGTAGCTTGAATCGGTAACACAATTTTGTGCATATTGAGATTTATCTTCAGTGGAGATATTAGACATGGGAAGCATGTCAATTATTGATTGCAACTCTTTGAAATGACCATTTTGTACCATTCGATCAGCCTCATCAAGCACAAAGAAAGACAACGAATGTAACTGCAAAACATGATGGCAATGTGAAAAATGATTTTCAATTAAAACAATTTGACAATTTTATACATTGAACTCCAACATCAATTTTTAACGTGTAAATTAATCCAGCTAAAAAATAAGATTAAAAAAAAAGATAAAAGTCACAGGCAAAATGATAGCAGACCCAATATATTGTACATGCATTGTCATTACAAATATATTATTCCATCGAAAATGATACCATATATGACTATTATTGAAATTAAATATGTCATATGGGCAATTGGGCTTGCTTAATTGTAGCTCATATACATTGCACACTTAGGATTAAGAATTACCAAGAGTCGATGATTTATGTGCTCTTTAGGCGAGTTCTATAATGGGGAGAGATAAGTTTGGGACCACCTGATCCCTTAATCTCAACCATTCAAATTTAAATCTAACTATCTAAATTGATTAGGATTAAAATATATATTTATATTTTAATATTTATAAAAATAAAAAACATCAATAATTTCTCCGTTTTGCCCTTCTTTCAGAAAAGATGCACCACCATTACACCACCATGTCCATGACTGCCGGCGTGTAGGTTGCAAGAAGAAGTGCATCATCACTGCAGCCCCGCTCTACCTTCACGCGGTTGATCCTCACGGTCGTTCAAGAGGAGCACCATCTTCCCAACGGGGTTCTTCTCCCTCCTATCTTCCAGAACCTTCATCGCCTTCTTCAACACCCTTCCTCGTCGTAGCTCCGCTGCGGCACCACTCAATGACAGCGAAAGCGTCCATGATGCACCGCGCCACCCTCTGTCCCTTCCCGGTCATCCTCCGCAACGAGAACAGCCTCTTAAACCCATAGTTTCCAGACTCGGACCGGTGACCAACTCGGTCGAGGCACTGGGTCATTGGTTCAACTGGTGGGTCACTGGCCGAACCAGTTGAACCGGATTTATACAAAAAAAAAAATTAAATAAAATACAATAAAATGACAACTAATTAACAATTTAATACTCTTTAAAGGGTTCAAATATAAAAGAATAAATAAATAACATAAATTATAAAATATTATTCACATTTAACATTCATGAATCACAATTAACAAGTTCAAAACATAATTATACAAGCAAACTCACAAAATTTTACATCACAAACTCATAAGTTATGACAATACAAATAAAGTTATTGCATTTTTCTACTAGTCAAATTAGATTTTTTATTTTAAGGTTTTTGAAAAAGTCACCATTTAGAACAACAAAGCAAAAAAAATAAGAAAAACTCGACTGGTCCAACCCCGTTTGACCATCCGAGTCAAACCAGGTCACACCAGTTTTGATACGGGACCGATCCAAATACTAATTCGGACCGGTTTCATGACCGGTTCACTGGTTTTCCGATTGAACCGGCCGGTCCGAACCGGTTTTTAAGACCATGCTTAAACCCATTGAAGAACGCGATGACTGAGAGACGGTCGGTGGAGCTCAGCGACGATATCATGACTCGCATCATAGCGGTGCAAGAGAGATTTGACAGAGGTGCCTAGTGTTCAACGGTGTTGGGCCGTGGGATGGCAAAGGTTTTGGCGCAGCGAAACTGTGTTCACGATGAAGGTTGTTTGCCGTTGTTTTTCTTCCTTTTTTTATTCCAACACTCAAATCTGTGATCAGTGATTGAGCTCATGTGTGTGGAAGAGTAGAGAGTGAACGAGGTTGTGAAGGAATAAAAGTTACCATGGTTACAGGGCACCTTTTGGCAGTGAAGGTTTCCAATGGCTGGGCAGCCTGGGCTCTTTTATGACTAGCGAGGACACTAAAGTCCATATCCGACAAGTATAGACACATTGGAGAAGAAGAAGATTTAGGAATTGGGAGAAAAATAAAATCAAGGGTAAAAAATGTAATTTTATTAAACTTTTTTTAATATTATATTATATAGATCAAGTGGTCCCAAACTCATCTCTCTCGGTTATAGAACTGGCCATGCTGTCTATCTTGTAAACTTATTGAACATTTCTAATTTTCCACTATATTTCAGCTACCCCTAGGCATTTATCTTATGGATTATTATTCATCAATACAGTTAATTTAATCCTCATAAATATAAATTCAATGATGCTCAAACTTCATAATGCATGGCATTAACAGTTACCTCGACTAGATGTTTTTCTCCACCTGACATGAGTTCCCACAACCTCCCTGGAGTCCCAACAACAATCTCAGGCCTTGCTTTTAAAAGTCTCTCCTGCTTTTCTGCTAAAATCCCCCCAACAATAGGGGTCACCCTAACGTTAATATACTTGGCTACTGCTTTTAGATGATCAGTGACCTGAAAAGAGAATCACAGCAGCAATATTAAATTGACTCACAAGACTGTATTTCCACAAGTGAACATGTAAGACAATCCTATCAAAGTTATTCCCTTTCATCTACAAGAATAGTGCCTCAATGAAACCATACAAGATTTGTAAATTGTAATAAGTTGTAACTAGTAAAAAATCAAGTACACAACATGAAAAGCCCTACCTAATTTATAGCATGACACATAAAACAAGTACATATGAGCATTGTCCAAAAAATCAAGCAACTGACAAACATGCAAATGAGCAACAAGCTTTTACAAATACCTGAAGAGCAAGCTCTCTAGTTGGTGCAATAATTAGAGCCCTCAAAATGCCTGTAGGAGCATACTTTTCTGGCTCTTCACCCCTTTCTTCAACCATTTTTGTAGCCTTCTCTCGTTCCTCCAAAATACGTTGCAAAATGGGTAAACCAAACGCAAGTGTTTTACCAGATCCAGTCTCAGCAGCCCCAATAACATCCTGCCAAACAAACAGCATTATTATACAAAAGCTAATCTCACTAATCAAACCAGCAGAACACCCTGAAGAAAAACTTCAAACAACCTTCCCTTGATGAGCAGCAGCCGGAATACAAGCTTTCTGTATTGGGGTTGGTTCCTTGAAGCCAAGCTTGTAAATTGCCTTCATTATCATAGGATGAAGCCTCAGCTCATTCCACCCATAAAATTCAGGTTCATCAACATCATCTTCCCCACCACCATCATCATCCTTCACATTAGTATCTAGACCTAGAAGCAAAAGTAGCAATAAGTGGAATGTGTCTGCCAAACCTTCACTGATCAACATAGTATAAGCATCTCACATTGCACAACTCCACATACATGCTAGAACACATCTACTTACATACAACTATAATCTCAAATCAATTTAAAAATAAAATAAAATTAAAAAACTGGCTTTCTCTCAATTAGTAACATTTCATAAACATGAACATTTCACATTTCAAGAATCGACTCTCTCTCTCTCTCACACACATACAAAAGCAAATTTAAAATTACATGAAGAATTACCCGGATTTCTCACTTTCAATTATTAAGGGTATGTTTGGATTGGTGGCGTTGGGTGGAGCGGAGCGGAGTAAAATAGAATGGAGTGAAATGAAGCGGAGTAGAATAATTATTCCGCTTCATTGTTTAGGTATTTTCCATTCCATCTCATTCCACCCAATTTGGGGGGAAGAAAATTGAGAAAAATAGATAGAATGGAGTCCATCCATCCCCGCTCCATTCTATCTGAATTTGGCAAATCCAAACAATGGAGCAAATTAAAATACCACTCTACTCCGCTCCACCCAACTTCATAAAACCAAACATACCCTAAAGTTTGCATAACCATAGACACTTCACATTTCACAAACATGCACACACATATTTGACTAACTTAAAATTAAACAAGTAATCACCAGTATCTGGATTTCACATCTTCAAATATTCCCATTGCATAAACACAAACATTTCACATTTCAGGAATCTACAAACACATATAACAAATTTTGAAATTAAACAAGTAATTACGATTATCGGGCTTTCTCATCCTCAATTATTAACCTTTGCATAACCTAAACATTACCAGTAAGTAGACAGCTAATTAACAGTACCTGTATTTCTCGTCTTCAACAATTTCACATTTCATAAACACAAACACATCACATTTCAGTAATCTAAACACACATAAACTAATATAAAATCAAAACACGTTAATTACTATCACTATCTCGATTACTCATCTTCAATCGTCAATTTATTAACATTTTTCATAAACATAAAACACCTCGCATTTCAGTAATCTAAACACACATAAACTAATTTAAAATCAAAACACGTTAATTACTATCACTATCTGGATTACTCATCTTCAATCGTCAATTTATTAACATTTTTCATAAACATGAAACACTTCACATTTCAGGAATCCAAACACACATAAACATACATATGAAACAAAATCTAAAACTAAACAAGGAATTACCAGCATCTTCCTTCTCAACATCCCGGTTCTCTCTATCCCCTTCGCTTTCCTCCTTCGTTTTCTTCTTCTTCTTCTTCTTTTTCTTCTTATCTTTCTTTTTCTTCATTTTTTTGTTCGCTTCAACCTCATCGTAGCCATCACCTCCGTCTTCTTCTTCTTCTTCTTCTTCTTCTTCTTCTTCTTCCTTCTCCTCTTCCTTCACATTCGCGTCGCGCTTACTCTTCTTCTTCTTGTTCTTCTTCCTCTCCTCATTTTTCTCTGCTTCGGGAATGACCAAGCCGTAATCGGCTTCGTCGATCTCCTCGAGCGAGAGGAAACCTCCTTCGAGCTCGCTCGAGCCGTTCGCGAGCATAGCGAAGGGGTCATTGCCGCCGTCGTCATCGTCGTGGTCACGTCGAGGAAGGGAAGGATTCCACGGCAGCGAGTTGAGTCGCTCGAGCTCGAGTTCACTCTCCGACGCGGCGGCGCGCTTCCTCTTCGGCTTTCTCTGGCGAGGTGCTGCTGTTGCTGTTGCTGCTTCTTCCATGGCAAAAATTGGAAAATCAAAACCCCAAACGCTACACAACCTTTTTGAAATTTTTTTTCTTTGTAGGCCTCGCTTTGGGCCAAGGGCCAGCCCATACATTCTCATATATTAGTGTCGAGTTATTTTGGCTAGGCAACCCAAGCA
This sequence comes from Dalbergia cochinchinensis, assembly GCA_031216125.1. Classification (NCBI taxonomy): domain Eukaryota; kingdom Viridiplantae; phylum Streptophyta; class Magnoliopsida; order Fabales; family Fabaceae; genus Dalbergia; species Dalbergia cochinchinensis. The sequence goes on along the minus strand of CM062375.1, from coordinate 65,633,849 downwards.
AAATTGATGAGGCTTGGAAGCAAATTTATTTATCCATTCATGACCCAAAACAATACTGGGATTCAATTATTGTTATTCATTAAACAAAAAAAAATAGAATTTCATTATTTGTGCTGACAAAAGAAAAGAATTATTTTGACAAAAGAAATAAAGAATTATATTATTTGAACCGATTGCACTCTTTATATGGATTAGGACGAGCTTCTCCTTCAATCTAAACTTTTCTCATTACCAAGACAAAAAGAATTATACCGATTGCACTCTTTTTGTAAACTGAAACCAACTTTCCTTTAACCTAAATTTTTATTATTACCAAAAAAGAAAAAAGAGGAGGGTGATGCTAGTGCAGAGAAAGAAAAAGGAAAATGATAATAATAATAAACAACTTGAGATTAGTCAAGATGGTAACTATTTTGATTTCTTAACCAAAACCCTTAGAATGAAAAAAACTCTTTGTTGGGAGACCCTTATACCCTTAAGAGACTTCCACCGATTGGGCTGGATTACTAAGATTTCTAATAATAAGATCCTGATACATGTGGTTCCATCTAGTAAAAGATAAATAAAAAATGAAATTAAAGAAAAGGATTTAATTGCTATACACTAACAGTGTAAAAAAATTTTACACAGTCATCCAATCATGTATTGCCACATAAGCTATGCTAGTTGACTTTTATACCCACTACCTGAAAAGTCATCCAAACGAAATGTTTTGATTGGATGACAGTGTAAAACTATTTTACACTTTCAGTACATCAAAATTAAACTCTAAAGAAAATGACTTCTATTCAAAGATAAATAAATTAACAATTAAAAGTAGCTCGTGATTTCGAAAGATAAAAATAAAGAGAAAGAGGAAATCCTTTTATAAAAGAGAAGTGTTATTTGATACCAAAATTTTCTGAAAAAAATCTATATGAATACCACATAGGAGATAATGAAATGGAGGGAAAAAAAAAAACCAAATCACTAGTGAGAAAGAATAAATGGAGCAAGTTTCAAGGAAAATTGTTTGCAACTCAAGCGTTTGTTATTAGCATGAATTTTCATTTGTACCATTTTTCCTTTGTTAAAAGAGGAAAGTAAACAAGGGGAAAAATTGGAACCTATTCACAATATGATGAAAGATGCATATATTGTGATGAGTAGTGTTATTTGAAAAGTGAACGTCCAAGACATCTATTTTATTATTATTGGATATGATGGATCAATGGGATGAATGTAAATCATCTTTACATCTAATAATGATAAAATATATGTTTCAATGGATATTATTTTTTAGATGTTCAAATTAACATTTTTATTGTAAAAAAAGAGGAAAGCCATAATCCATAAACCAGCATGGGAAGTAGATATTTATCATACGGCATCACCTTAGTCCTTTATACCATGATAATTAAGGAAATTAAATATTATCGATAAGATGAATATGGCTTGTGTGTTAACATGGGACAACTATCATCTCCATTGGGCGCAGCTTCTCTTTCTCAATCTATAATATGAAGCCATTGGCAAAATTGTGATGAATCTTCTTTTTCCAATGATAGCATTCCTAAACTTGGTTAGGGAAAAGGACAATGCCATTAACAGCTCTCACCATACAACAGCACACACAAACTTACACTAAATTATGCACCATGAAACTTATCCTTTTGCATAAATTTTACATAAAATTTACATTTTGAGCACAAAGATCAATTACTTATTCAACCTTTGCTCACTTCTCATCACCCCTTATAACAGTTACTCTCAGCCAAAGAAGAACATCAAAAGCAGCCACACACACCAATCCTCATCTAAGCTTTAAACAAATTGTCAGAAAGGCAGATATATATGATACAAAAGTGTGAACATGCTTTGGAAACAAAGAGCTAAACTATGATGATGTTTTCTTCTCAAGAAATGGTTCAAGAACACAAGACTTGGGGTTCTTCATTGGAGGTCCTTTCTCTCTGCGCTCCAATTCTTCAAGCCTGAATGTGATCAACCTGTCCCAGTTCCCTCCTTCAAACAGAACACCTGCTTTTCCATCAGTGATCCTTTGCACAATGCCACAGTACATGTAATACGGATTATTCGGGTTCTTCACAATGGCAATCATTCCAGGAAGTAAAAGAGGAAGTTCTGGTGGCTTTGGCTTCTTGGAAAGTGCAAGTTTCAGGCTTTTGCTTCCATCACCTGGTTTTGGAGGAGGGTTTTCGTGAATGAACTTCTTCAACCCTTTCTCACCACCAGGGAACCCCCCAGTTAACCCCATCAACTCTTTCTCAAAACCATCTTCTGCAACAGCTGCTTTGGACAGTGCCAACTCTAAGGCACCTGAGTCTTCTTGCTCTTTGTTGTCACTTTCTGATGGTGGCTCAACTTGCCTCTTCAGCTCTTGTTTAAGGCCTTCTTCTCCATTGCACAGCCCTCTACCCCCCATGATTTGCAGCATATCAAATTTGGCACATGGTTGTTGTGCTACTTTGTAGGTTGGTTTTGTGTGAATGGTGGCATGCTTATTATTCCGAGGGTAGAGATGATTGAGGCTATCTTGGCCTAGGAACTGGGATGATAGAAGAGAGCCATGCAGGCCGTGAAATGCAGAAAAAGCAGACATTCTTAAAAGTTTTGTAAAATGGTCAGAGACAGCATTCGTGAGAAGAGGGGTGTGATGCCAGGAAGGAAATGATTCATGGTCTAATTCTGACCACAAAGGTTCTTCTTGGATAGCCCTATCTTTTATATGTAAAGAATAATATCAGAAAAGGCTCCACTCGCTTAATCCTGACCACAAAGTTCATTCATTGGGAAATTTTAATATATCTGAGAAATGTGACATGAGAACAATAGTCAATGGCCTATCTTGTCTATTCCAATGTTGTAGGGTGTGGTTGGCATATAGTATGCAAATCATAGCTTAATCCAATAGAAAAGTAATTTCTTTCACTTCTCCTCAAACCATAATTTAGGGCTAAAAATTATGTGGAAATGTGACTCATTATAATTATAATTTTGTAAAATATATTGAAATGAATTGAAACCCCGATTTGTACCATTCAACCCATGGTTTACACAAACTAAACTCCAAATATGCTAGTAACTTGTAATGCCTCCCCTTCAACTTTTAGTTTGTTTTTAATCTCGAGAAAATCAAACAGCAACAGAGTAATCAACCTATTTTCAAGCAGAATGAGCATTAAGCAGTCTTGCATAATTCTTGGGGTATCATCGTGTTTCTCATTTAGCAACTGAAAGACAATTTGTACAATAACAGGAAAAAAAAAAAGAAGACACAGCTGTCAGCTGTCACTTAACATAAATTTGGCAATTTATTTCAATATATATTTCTTTCACATCCAAAAATTACTTGAGCAGAATGTCATATATTGAGTACAGTTTGTTTTATTAAATGAAAATGATACACTGACAGACACTTCACCTCAAAGTTTCAGAGAGAGTTTTTGATCCCTTTGACGTCTGTTATTAATGGCTCTGTGACATCCTTGTACATATTTTATCTGTGTGAATAACACACTTCTTCCTGAAAATGTGAATCTGGAAAATTATTGGGAGAAAGGCAAAGATGGAAAGGCAAACATCTTGTTAGAGTGGGAGGAAAGTGAAGAATGACAAGTGGCAACTGGTCTGGTGATTTGGTTAACTACTGCTCATTTACTAATTCCCTCAAGGTCCACGAAATTGGCTTAACTTGACCTTTTCAAGAATTTACCTAAATTTATTTTACAACAATTTAAGTGTAGTAAGAGCTATTGAGAGCTTAGTTTCACTTTTTTGGATAGGAAACAATACTCAAATGATAACAAGGAAGGGCTCATTGGACATCTTTGTTGCCTCATTGTTTAGCTTCAGCTGTAAGTGTTAATCTGACTCCATCTTTGAATGAAACAGGATGAATTTTCAGAGTTTGAATCAATCTAGTGATATCCATTGATATGTCAGCCGGGGACTTCACACCACGGTCAACCTGAAAAATAAGAAAAAAACTAATGCATCACAAGGGAGTGAATTGAGATGAAGTATGCATCAAAGGAAGTTGCTTGGTCTTTATTTAGAACATCAGAAAAGAGTGAACATTTTATTTTGGAATATTAGATTATCGGTTTCATAGAGTTTGAAAGAAGAAATCCCTTTTCTTTAACTTTTTTTGGCCTAACTACTTGAGCACAAAGAGAAAGAAGATAAATCATAGCAGGCTAAAAAGTCCTCAAATGGCCACCATCGAAAGATTCAAGGAGGATCTTTGATAGCAACACTTTTGATGATCATGACACAGAAATACAGAGATAATGCAGATAAAAAATTACTTATGCTACTTCACAAAATTGTGATAAAATGAAGCAGAGTACGTACCGATGATGCAGACACTGATTTGATTATTGAGGTGTCATACCCTCTAAATTGTGCAACAGCGTCAGCCATTTGAACACGTGATACCCTATCAGGCCCACCAGCATTGAGTAACAATTGTATTTGCTTACCCTCTGTGACAGGAATTAGAAATGCAGAATTCATGAATGCAAATTTGAGATGCCTCTGCTTAAAGTAGTTTAAACAATACAAAAAGTAGAAGAGCATTTAAAGAAGCCTAAAAAAATTGTGGAAGTGCCAAAGGCAATCATATTTACAAGAACAAGGGGGAACAATTGCTAGGTAATGCTTAAAATATACACAAGAAAAAGTTGTATTTATGTGTAATTCAGTTATAGTATATAAGTAGTTCTCATAGATAAGGAGTAACCTTCTCCAATATAATATTTAGAATAGCATGCTGAATTATATGTGGCAACTTTAAGAAAGGTCTCATTGAAAATCAATCTCATAAGCCAGATCAGTCTCATTTAGACTCTTTTTCACTTTAAAAACAGGCGAATCGATATATAAGCTTAGATACTAAAACTCATATACTCCTATTACCTGTTATCCATTGGCTTGTTAGTGCTAGTATAATAGTCACAAGATCCTTAACAAAAATTGGACAACGGAATTCATCATGAAAGAACTGCACCTTTTCTCCTTTAGCAAGGGCACCATCAATCCACTGCATCAATTAGATAGTACAAATTAATAACATATCAGGTAATCACAAATTCCCCCGTAGACACATCTTTTCCAAGACATGCCCCCATGTTCAACTGGGTCAAAGAACAAACAGGATTAGCTAAAATGTAGTAATTAAAAATTGCAATTTTTGCAATATGATCAAAGTGAAAAGGAAAGTCGTCATCACTTATAAGCTCCCTCTTTCAAAGATAGAAAACAAGAAGGCACTAGGGGAACAAGATACAAGAAATCAAGAAGAGTGGATAATTATTTTTTAGTATCGCTGAGTGAAAAATGGTTAGACAAACACTACCACCATTTTTCAGGAAAGAAATAATTTTATTCATCATGCAACAAGTAGTAAACATTACAACCATCATATTCTCTTGACTTTCCTCAATCCAAACACTGGAAGCATTAGTTGTAAGGTACAAAATACAAAGTTCATACGCTGCATATGCACCTGAATTGGAAGAGATTTTGGGACCGGTGACACTGTTTGTGGCCCATAGATGATACTGCTTCTCAAAATTGCATAATTTGACCATTTTTCCAAAATGAACTGCTCAGCTGCCATTTTAGTTTTACCATAGACATTTACTGGAACAGTAATGTCTTCTTCCTTATAAAAGGACTTTTCCCCTTCATAAACTGATGAGAAGAAATATAAAGAACGATCTAACCAAAACTTAACGTGTAAATGGATATGGGTATGGATATGGATAACAAATACAACAGACAACAGTTAATCAAGTAAGAAATCCTGCTTAAAAAATGACTCATTATCTTCATATTGCAAGAAAGGGATGAAAGAAAGAAAAGTATGCATGGTCATGGTATTTGTAGCTAAAGCTTCCAACATTTAAAAATGATGATAGTAGTTTTAGTTAAGAATGACAGGCTTTAAACAGTGTTCTACACATCATCTCCTTCATCTTCGAATACACATATAGATTTTGGCTTACCTTGATCTGTGGAGAGATGAATGAGAAGACTACTACTCTCTTTAAAGCTTTCCAACCATTTTACAAGAGATGATGGTACATTAATAGCATGTGCGGCATCAGGGTCGATTTCACAAGCACGAGGCACCGACAGGGCAGCACAGTTGACAACCACATCAGGCTGCAATTAGGAAAGCAACAGTCTTGTCAGTCCCATAATGAGAAAAGTCAAAATACTCAATATTCTTTAAAATGGTAACTCGTGATCTTCTATCGTTATGTTTTCTTTTGAATATTTTTCTATTTGAGGACAGCAAAATCCTAAAGATACATTCAATTGATGAAAGGCTCAAACTCTTGTGCTGTCTGTTGACCTCACAACCATTGCATGAAAGATGATTTCTCTCTCTGTCTTTCCAAGGACAGTGTGCACGTACACATATAATCAATTAATCATACTCACACTGACATAGTGATATATAGCAAGATCAATGAGTGGCTAACTGGCTATCAGGTCGAGAGGAAAAGGAGAAGCACACTTTTTACAATAAAAACAAATTCCATTTGTCCAAGAGCATGCAGATTTCAAAAACATACCCTCGCAGTATTAATAGATTATAGATCTCCATTTCAAGGCTGAAAAAAAAATGGCTGCTCACGGACTAAACCCCACACTGCCCCAGTGCCAAGCAAGAGAAGACACAGTTTATCTGGATTCGTCTAAAACCCCTTGAATAATTGCAATCCAAGAGCATGTTTGGCAACAGACTATAATCAGTTTTTTTATTTTTTCATCTAAAGTTCTCTGAACCTAATATGATATTTTGAACCTCAAATACAAGACGCTGACACTATAACCTCGTCTGATCTATGTAGCCGGCTCTAATTAGAAGGACAAACAATCCATTTACAATGCTTTCTCTAGTTCTTCACCAATTGAAAATTGATCCATGCAAGATGCACCAAAATACTCTGTTTGGTTTCTGTTTTCATTCTCTCTGTTTTTTAATTTCAGGATTTTGTAAGGAATTAATGAAATCAAAAAAATCCAATTTTCTGTTATCACTATTTCCTTCATAAAATACTGAAAATAGAAAACACAGAAAATGAGAACAGAACATGAAAAGACGAAAACAAAACTGACCCAAAAGTGCAAGCACCTTTCTAGCCCCAAAAAAGAAAACTCCCACAACGGCCCATTAATCAAAATCATGTTTTTATGCCACCAAACTTAAATTTCAAGACATTAATTAACAACATACCAAAACTCAGCTTAAGAGATAGTGGAGGAACATCAACAAAACCTGACCAAAGGCACTGGAAATGGCTTCAAAACCAATCCCAGTTTTCAAATCCACAGGGAAAGGAATGGAGCCAGGAATGGAATCAAGCAAAAGCTGGGGTGGAGGAGTGGAGTGGTGAGTGAATGCCAGATCGTAATCACGTGAGAGTCCAACTCCATTAGAATTGGCATTGGCACTGGCCTCATGAGAAGAAGCATAGGCATAGGCTTGTAATAGGTGCTGACCCAAGTAACCAGTCCCTCCCACAACCAGAACCTTCTTCTTCTTATCACTCATCTTTCTCTCTCTGTCTCTATCTGGGGTCTTTCCCTTGCAACTGCAATGCAATGCAATGCAGCCTTCTAGGTTTGGTTCCTTTATCGTTATATGCTTGCTAACGCTGAACATCAAACATCTAATGGTTTTTTCATTTTGTTGGTCACATGGTTCTGTCGGTTGCAATTACTGCCAATGTTTTTTTTTTTTCGTTTTGTTCTGAATCACTACCAACGTTTCACGCGACCCATTTGGTGAAACTAACGAAAATGACCACGAAAACGAATGCCCCGTGAGACATCTAGCCTCATATGGGGCCTGCCCATCCGGGCTGGCAACTTTTGTTGGGTTGGATATGGTTGGCCCAATAAAAAAATGGCCGATACTTGCTTTTTCTAGGCTGTGTTTGGTGGGAAGATAAAAGGGGTAAATTTTGACTCAAAAAAAAAGTGGGGGGTATATTCCACTAAGGCTAGTAACTAGTAACAAAGGGATAAAAACAATCACATATTCCCTGCGACATTCATCCAAAAAAGAAAATTGTAAGGGATAAAAACGATCATATATTCCCCACGACACTCATCTTCCCCACCATCATCTCCAATAGGACAAAAATTGGGTAAATATTAATGCGTAATCTTACATGAGATGAAAACTTCATCACTTCACATGAAAAAGATAGGCATGTGAAGATCAAATCTTTGTCCTGACACCAACAACTCCTTGATACATGAATCAAGAGAAGTGCCATTTGAGCTAGATCTAATTATTGGTTATAGAGACTACAAACATATCCCTAATTAAGTATCTATAGGGAGAGGGGTGCTTTATTTTAAGGTGTGTATGTGGCATAAGGAATAGTTGGGAATGATTTTGAATGTGGTTATTATTAACATTATCCAAATTGGCTTGCATCAAGAAAAGCAAGCATTAGTTCCCATGGAATGAAATATGACGTTTCCTTATCCTAATTAATAATAAGAGCAAACCCAAAATTGGTTTTTGATAATATTATTTATGAATAGTTTGATTTTTGACAAAAATAAATTAGTCTTGATATCTTTCATAGTTGTAACATATGCACATTAGTCCATAATTATTTGTAATTGGTAAATTAATTGATAAATCATTATCTCAACCCTGCTCCCACCTTACTCAATTCATTGATCTTCACTCCCAATCTCGCATAGTCTCCATCTTCATCTCAATCCTCATCACTACCTCCCCTCCCCCACTCCTATTGGCTAATGCTTGATAGCTTGAAACACTTTTTTATTGTTGTGGATTTCTCAATTCAAAATTTGTGTTTTTTTAATGTTTATTCATACATTGTTAATGCATGCTAATTGTTTGATCGCCCCACCTTCCCTCCCTTTTTTGGTTCTTGACATAAAGGTGCTTCCCATGTATATGCCTTAGGTGGTAACGGGGTTGAGGGAGGTAACAATCACAATACCAATTAATTTATAGCTCGTAGATGATTAGTGATTAATGTGTGTATATGTTACAGTTGTAAGGAGCCTCAAGAGTCACGACCATTTTTTTTTAATATTTCTGTCAGAGGCCAACCTGTACATGAGTGACATTGCTAGGGACTAATTCAACGAGTTTACTCTAATAATAATCTGAGCATTCCAGGAATCAACTTGAAATATTGAACCTATATTTGCCAACATTAAACCTAGATACAATTGAACTAAAAATGTCCCGACCAAACTTGCAGCATATTATAAAAATGTGTAAAACACTTTCCTTTTCCATTCTTATATCGTGTTTGGATATACATTTGCAAAATAAATTTTAGTAGAATTAATTTTATTATAATTGATTTAATTGGAATTGCTTTTTTTAAATTGATTTTAAAGTAAATTAATTTATTTTTGATAGTTCCTCTAAAAGTGATTTCATATAAAATAATAATTTTCTCCTTTTTCAGGATCAATTTTAGAGGTTAGAATTAATTCTAATATCTAGCAACCAAATAATATTAAAAACTTATAGTATTAATTTCGGGAATCAATTTTGACTGGGCTGCACAAATAATAGATAAGGCTAAGTTGGACTAAACCTGATTTGATTTTTAGACCAGATAATTTTTCAGAACTCGAACTCAACTCGATGATGACATAATTAATGACTGGGTCAAACAGGGTTAACCCACTTTTAGATAATAAATAAAGAGTTTGACATTTTACATAATAAAGTTATTAAATTTTAGAAGTAAGAAAAAAATTCAAAAAATATATTGTAATACATATTTCAAAATAAACCATATAACTATAAAAACAATATCAAGCTATAAAAAGTATGTCCTAAAAAAACTATTAAAGAATTGTTCAATTACGGGTCAGATTGAACTAACAAAAAAAATATGAACCAAACTTCAACTCAAAAGGTGCATGGAGTCAAATTTAAGGATCTCAACCTGATTCAATAAATTTTGGATCAAGTCAGGTTAGCTTGCTGAGTCGGGTCACCAACGCTGGCAATTTTGATCAACCAAATGCGAACCAAACAAGTTATTAGTCCCACATCGCTTCTTCGTAGACAGTGTTGTAGCTTTATAATGTGAAACAACAAACATGTACTTGTGTTCAATGAAAGGAGAGATGGTTGGCATCTCCCCTGGCAGGGATGGGAACAGCACATTCGGTTAAGGCTCTCTATCTTTGAGGTGGATCTGTAACCCAATTTTTTTCGATTTCTGTTAGTATTTTTTTTTGTTTTAGTTAAAAGAACTCCCACAATAAACTATAACATTGGCCCAAAGCATTAGCATTAGTAGCATTTGGAGGAAGGTAGAGTAACATCTGATTTTTGAGAATGATAATGACGTCTACGCTCTCACCGCGAGTGGGTGATTTTGATGCATATTGCCAAGACACATTGCACTATCACACTAATAGCTTGGAAACCAAACATCTTATAAAAAAAAAGTTTCATTTCTTTTTTTTTCTTCTGGATGAGAGTTTGGTCAATGGAGGCAGACAGGAACACTTGTTGGAAAAGACAGAGGGTTGAAGATGTTGCCACAGGTGTGTATGTTATGTTATGTATATAACTATATATGCTTTGGTTGTACATTGATTCAAGTTCACCATTAAACTTGTTTGTTCTTACTTCTAAGTTCTTATACTAGCTATCATAATAGATGAAAAAGTGCTAGAGATTTGGATGCTAATGTAGCATAATTGTCAATATTTGGATGAATAAGTGGGATATATCGCTTCATTTTATCCGACAGTCACCATTACTTTTGTCAAAGATTGTGGCTATATTTGTGTGACTATATAGCATTGTTCATAACAAATATGGCAAATTATACTGAGATCCCCTGAGGTGTAGTGAAATTCACTCTAACTCCTCTCTATTTATAAAATTTGCTATTACCTTTGTATGTGAAATCATTACACTGATTTTTCCTAAGTTTGTAAAGTCATTACACTACCCTCCTCTCTATCGTACAATGGATAGTGCATCCATGAAATGTGAGTATCTTCTAGACAAATAGAAAGGAGTCGGGGTGAATTTCACTAAATTTTAAGGGAGGTCAGTGTAATTTATCCTAACAAATATATCTAGTGACCTACCCACATAGACTTTCTTGAGGTGGCAAGTAACTTCTACTGTTCAGGGAGGCAATTATTAGATTTCATAACCCTGTGTTCTCCCAATTGAACAATAATTAGTTTTGTAGGCAATTCAGATACATAGAGTAGGATATTTCATTGTCTTACTATAAGTCTATATATTTGGTGACCTGAGACCATGATTTGCTTGTGTGCTTGTACACACTAGGAATAGGAATAGGATACCATACATCAGGGACTTGGCATTCTGAGTATAGGTTGAGTGGGTATGGATTTCTTTGCTGGCTGTGTTGTGTTTGGAAATAGATAACAATATGCAACAAGAGGAGTGAATCATATGCTGTGATTAGCCTTGTCACTGTTTACTTCAACTTCTCATCGTCAGGTGTATATATTGAGAGTAAATCTATATTCCACTTGTAGGAAATTATCATTAAATGATAATATCTATATTTGTTTAGTGGCCTATGAGTATTATATACTCTCCCCAAATAACAACATATTGCCATGTTCTGTCTCCAAGGAAAAAAAAACTTGAATTCCTTTTGCCCTATTTATTTTAAAAGCAAAACGGATTTTCACTTCTTATCTCATTTTAATATTTGCACACTTTATAAAATGATAGTTCTCTAATACCATTGTCTAGTAACATAATGTAAGGAGCAGAAGCTGGATTCTTAATGAGGACCTAGATTAATATGAAATGTTTTCTTGTGATGTCTTAGATTTCCTATGTAATGACTCAAAATTGTGCAGAAAAGAAATACTTCTATGTGTATATATTGAATTGAGCAATGTGACTGTGTTTGTGATTTTTGTGTGTATGAGATAAAAGAAAACAAGTAAAGGAGTATCTGAATGTGAAATACAATGAAATAGTATAGTAAATTGGAATTCTCAGCAAGCTCTAATATGCTCTTGAACCATCGAATCTTACCTGCAAGGTTCAATAGGGAAAAGAGAATATCCAAGCTAAGGACAAGAGAGATCATACACGCATAGACTCTTCTGTTGCCATGGCTCCATGGTTTAATACACCCATTGGGCATAGTTCATCCTCCAAGCTGTCCAATAGGCGTATTGGCCTCATAACATTTTATTTGACTTAATTTGATCTTCGTTTGTTATATGTAACATCATGCGAAGAGTTTGCTTGAATATTGTTTAGAGAAGTTTGAACTAGGAAAATTCTTGATGATGGTAACATTGGAAGGAGATAATAATCACATCCAGCACTCTCCCTCACTAAAGGTAGCCTTTTTGAATGCTTATTTGTATTGTGTTCCTAAAATGTTTTCAGATTTATTAAAATTTCTTTTTCAGCATTTGGTGGATGCTTGGTTTAGACCAAAATAACTTCTGTTTTAGGTATATGCTTGATCAAGGCATTTGATTTCCTTGACAATTTGCTATCATTCAAAACTGTATATTTTAACCAATTAATGAGTTTCCTAGCTAACAACACTGTGACATTGTGTTTGTTAAGTCTCATATTGCATAAGTATATGACTAAGCCTTTATAAACACTTGGATATCCCTCCTCCCTGAGCTCATTTTTGGGGTAGAGTTAGGCTCACAAACTCAAGATGATGTCACAACCTATAATGTGATTGATATTGGGGAACCCACAAATGTCCAATCTTGCAAACTTCATGCCCTGTATGTTTGGTCTTGGGTGCATAGTTTTCAAACTTGGCTCGGTGATCAACCTGGCCAGAGCACTGGGTCACCAGGTTATTGGTCTAACTAGTGGGTTACTGGTTCAATCAGTTGAATTTAATTTAATTAAATCAATATATAAAATTTTAATTTAATGCAAATAGATATGTAATATATATATTTTTAGTGACCTAATATATCAACAAAGCAAGTGGCCTAATGGTAGCCACACTTGCTTAGCACTCCTATCCCCTATCTTGTACAGGGTTCGATTCCCACGGTTGGTATGGTTGGTATTTTTGGATTAAATTCCACCACTGCCACATAGGCGCGTGGTTCACAATTTGCAGGCACGACTCGCAAGTCCGATTCTACAATGGCTCACCCGGTTCACTCTAGGTTTGACCAAGGTTGGCCGATTCTGATGCTTAACTAATCCAAATGGTGAACCAAATTGGACCAATGACTAATTCACCGATTTCCGGTCTGAACTATCCAGTTTGTTTTGGTTTTAATAATTATGCTTGGGCGTGATAGGGGTGTGCTGTGTTTCACATTGCTTAAAGATTTGGTCAATATAACCTTTATAAACACTTGGGCATCCCTTCCCCCTTGAGCTAGCTTTTGGAATTTAGGGTAGAGTCAGGCCTATAATCTTAAAAGGGTTTATTTATTTGTGCTTGCCATGTAAGTTTTTACAGCCTTCCGACTTTTCTGCCCTGTGAAGGTTTGTCCTTGTAAGTATTATCAAGAGAATTTGTCGTCACTTGTGCTTGGTAGGTGGGGTATAAGTGAATTGTTCACAAAACAGTAATTTGACATATTTTGGCAAATTTAACATTAGTTCATGCCTATGAAACCTTTTGATAATTAATAATTGGTTTAGTTCAATGCATCTGATTTGTTAGCCAAAAATGGACAATAAAATGTAACATTTAGGCATCAATTGGTTGTTTAATGATTGCACATGGACAGAATAGGAACACGTGACTTTGAAGTCATCTTCTGTGTTGTAGTCTTTACTTCTTTTACTATTACATCCTTATTACAACCCTCCTCAAACCCTATTTATTAGAAGCCATGTGCACTTAGCCGCCTTTTTATCCTTACCACAACCCTAGGCTTAAAAGGATTTTTTAGCATAGTTGAAGAAGAGATTGATCACAAAGGTTTGTTTCACATATGGCACCTCAGTGGGACTCAGGCCTAGTTCCTATAGGATGGACTTTGGAAATTGAGGTGAAAAACGATGGTTCCAAGATCCCAGTACGAGAAAATCTTCTATGTATTCTTTGTTTATTTTTTTTAATTTTGTTTTATGAAATGATTGAATTCTGGTGAGAGCAATCAAGATGTTGACTTTCATTAATGTTGATAATGTGGCGAGTTGTATTTTGAAGGGTGGTTGACTTAGTTGATTTCATTTTGATTAATGCTGATTGTGTGATCGATTTCGTTTTGCTTTTGGAATTGACTAGTAAATAACATATCTACTACTTAAATGTTAAAATCTATTATTTGCTCCATTTTCAATTGAAAAACCTAACAAATTGGGATTAACATAGCAGGAGCAAAATTTGTTTTCCATTTTGAAAATTTGGAAAATCTATGAATTGAAGAGAAAGGTATACTTGATTTCGTCTCAAATACTACTTCTGATTGTGTTTTGTTGTAAGTGTCATCATAGATGCTAGAATGAAGCTAGTGACAGCCAACTGTTTGTATGGCTTGTAAATGGTTTCATTGCTTAAATATTTGAATTCTGGTGTTTTGTTGATTATAGGCAGGGGATGGAAATGTTTTGAGCAATAACTTGGATTGTCGTGCTAAATAAACAGTCATCAGTTGCCTGTATAACCCCTAAGATGCAGCCCGTTAGTCTCTATAACTGCTATATCCTGTCAGAATAAGCCCCTAATAGTTTATGGAGGGTATTTACAATGCTGAGAATTATATGCTTCAACTGCTGAAAACATTTCTTGATTAACAGGATTAGTCTCTGTTTTCCAATTTTCACTTTGGAGTAGTTTCTCATTGTGAGTTTCAGTGGTTTTTGCAGAAATATGTAAGCGAATGTTCTAAGGCTTTGAGCAGTTTTTGCAATTTTCTGATGTATTTGGTTGGATAGAAACCATTCTTTTAGGGTGTCTTTGTGCTCTTACATTGAAAGTGGGATATGATTGTGTTTATGACTTCTATTTGATGTTCTACACTTGGTTGAGCATTTGTATACTGATATGTGAACAGACTATGCAGTTTTGTAGAATTTTGACCCATTCTAGCTCTCCCTTCTCCACTATTCTCTGCTTTTCCTTTTTGAGCCTTTCCAGTTTTAATTTCTCTTATCTTTCTAATCACATTCTTCTCAAAAAATTTACCAAAGTGGCAACATTTGCAGAAACAGTTCTGCTTAATATCTGTGACATATAAGGCATATTAATATCAGTGATCAAGGTAGAGATAAAGGAAATGAATTTCTAAATTAGAGAGAAAGGAAATGAATTTCTAAATGATCTCAACTATATATTCTTTTATGGATGTGTACATTCAATGACTGTTTTGATTTTTTAATTTATTTACTGTAGTCCTATTACTGTCCATTTACTGGACATCACTTTTATACCTATTCTGGACTCATGCACTATGTGAAGTATGCTCAGAGTAGAGGACTTGGAATCTACCAACTGGTGAGTTTGGTCTTTGTGATTGACAAAGTCTTTTTTCAATAACATATAAGATCATACATCATAAATTCAGTGTGGATAGTGCATACAAAAGATGCAATATCATTAATTTTGTGGACTTCTCTTGTGTCTATGAATATGTTGTTCTTATCAAGCCTGGGATTTCCCATATATTTTTATCAATGTTTCTAGTATGTGGACATGTAATCTTTTAAGGGTGTCCACGGATGTGTCAAATGATTCTGTTGAAGTTTCCATTGCTTTTCACTATTATGACTATGAATAATGTTTGGTGTATAATAAAATTGCACAACAAATGCACACCACACATCTTATCACCATTAGATGTGATATGTGATTCTCACTTATCCCACTTACTTATCACATCCAATGATGATAAAATGTGTGATGTGCATTTGTTGTGTAAGTTTATTGTACACCAAACATTACCCTTGTGACTATATTGGATGAATCAAAGTGGTTTATTCTTGGGCATTTGGATCTTTGCAGTCATTGCATAGATATATTGTGGGTGACAGAAAGAAACAAAAAATAGTGGGTCCTACTAACTTTAAAAGTATGTTAATAATTTATTTTATCTTTATCTCTAACTGTATTGATGCAGATATTGCAGCATAATTGAGCCCAATTCTATGTCAGTTTTCACAAAATGCATTGTGGCCGTGCTCAAGGGAGCTTGTCTTTGTTCAATTCAATCATAATGATTTTCATTGTCAATATATGGCAATGACATGTTTCACTCAATTGGATATCTTATTAAGTGTCCCAAAAGTTACTACAAAAGTGATTTGTTATAACAATTCTTAATGAATTCTGTCTTTGCTTTTCTATATGAAAAGAATAGTTCCTATTAGCCAATATTTTGAAGCAAATGGAGAGTCTTGGAGTAATTTGACAACCATAAGAAGTTCTGCCTATCATTTATATACCTTTTGACTATTTGAGTGTGTTATGTCATCACATCTATTTCTCATGGAAGCTTAGCTAAGTTAATTTTGATATCTAATTTCACCTGATATTGTTCGGTTGAGAAAATTGAATATAGCATTATCTACCACTTTCAAAGGGAAATCTGCAACAGTTAACCTTCTGAAATCCGATTAATGTAGTATTTATGGACAGTTTTATTGTTTCATGGCCTAAATTTTGTTGTATTAGAAATTTAAATGCCATTGATTGATGTTGTGGACTATGTGTAAATATAATCTTTTTGTGGCTGAAAGGGTCTATGTTTATTAGAAGACTTTGCTTCTATGATATTGTCACTACATTCTTCCTTGTATAATTATTTTGATGTGTGTTTATGTAAAAATAGTTTTGGTGTAATCTGTTAATGTAAAATTTTGATTCTTCCCAATACTATGGATCTTTTGCTCCATTCGATATCCTTGTCCTTGGCAATAATTGGGCCAGATATCTGGCATCATGTGTTTCATGAAGAACTCTTGAATGTGGCATTGCTGTCATTTGTTGCCTTATATGGCTATGCAAGACATTGGTATGATAGAATTTTGGTTATTGGTATGTTGTTTGGAAAAAAGAGTTTATCTTTTCAATTGCTTGCTTTCAACTTAATATAGAAAATGGCTCCACTGTGTTTCTTTTATTGAATTCTATACATTGAAGATTTGGAACTCTTTACATGCAAATGGCTACAGCTACATATATTTTCATTTTCTTAGTCGTGGCTCCATTTACTTTACATTAAGCACTATTTGTTTTCCCAAAAAGACTTGTGAGGTTGGTTAGCATTTGGATTTCTAACATCCTTTTGTGAAGATTTGTTCCTCTCTTCATGTTAGTGATATTAAACTTCACTATATACCACAACCCTGCACACCCATCTTATGTTTCTGTCTCTTTTGCAGAGCCGTAAATCAGTTAAAAGGCAAGATAGTCTGGAGAAAGATAGCAAAGCCACCGGATACAATAAGACAGGCAGCTTGACAATTGCGAGGAAACCTTCATCAACTGTTGGAACGAGTAATTTTCTGAGCAAAACTTTATAAATTGGTCAACTGTTGATTAAGCTTCATAATGGCATTCTTCCATCATTTTAAGCTTTATTTATAGTCTACAGGATAAATTATTCAACATCTGTTTCTTTCAGGTTTGGATCCTAAACCATCAACCTCAAGTGGAAGCATTGACAAAAAGAAAGATTCGGATTACTCACCCAACTCAGAGATTAATGTTGCGAATTAGAACCTAATCAAGAATCTGACAATTAACTCTTAACAGTGCTTACTTTATACATTCAGAACCATTTTGTTGGAACTTTTATGGGGTGGATTTTTTTATGCATCATGCAATGTGTTTGCTATTGACATGTGACTTTGAATCACCATGCTTAATGGAAATTAGCCAAGAGTTTGCCATGCTTTTGGGCTTTGGCTATTTCCACTCAAGCACACCTCCCCCTTCCCATTTATCTTTTATGATACTTAAATAAAAGAATGAAATCAAACTTAATTATCATGGTGGGTTGGAACTTTGGTTGAAGTGTTACTCTAAATGATAACATACCTTCTTGATTTTGCCAAGCTGAAATTTCTTCAACTCCTAAAAATATCTGTTGGTCCATTATTTTGCAACTTTGGGCATGAATGAGCAAATGTCATTCACACCGTATAAATAAAAATTGACCAAATTATCATTTTAATTTGCATGACATGGTTTACAACTTTACATTTCTCATCTTCTCATAAGTAATGACCAACAAATGTATTTTGGTCATTTTCATTGCAATAGGTGATACTTAGTTACCTTATGATGTTCATCCTACATCTTTCAAGTTAAGAAAGATATATTTTTTCTAATTTTAATTTATATGAACATTATAAGTTAAATACTAGGGCATCTTTCGCTAAAGTTTTAGTGTTTTACAGAACTTGCTTGGATTTTAATTCAATATTTTGCATTTTACATTTTTACTCCTCTCATGGTTCAATTCATTCTCATTTTTTATGCAATGAACTCTTGAAAAGACTAGGAAATATGGTTTTCTATTGGGCCTAGGCATCCTGTTTGTGTTTACAACTTTAAATATGAATCCAACTACATTTGCGAATTTTTGGTACTGTTTATAATATTCATCGTCATAAGATAATTATCTTTCGAAATAAATCACAAAATTGTGGCCATTAAATAATTTGACACTTCGTTTTTGGGTAAAATTCATCAATTCACAAGCTCTATTACTAAAAACTAGACTAATTGGACTCAACCCGTAAAGCTCCCAAAGGAGATTTTAAGTCTTCCAACCCATTCCTAGAACTCAAACTCGAGATATATGATAAAAGGATTGATGCACCTAACCATTTCAACCAACCCCACATTGATGACTCACTTTACAAAACTATAATCACATTTATCACACTTTTTTTTTTAATCTTGGCAATTGTTCCTGTAATTTTATGTTAAGAATGGTAGTTGGATAAAACTCCACAAAGTGATAACTCCATATAAAGTTTGCTTTAGGTTAAAGTTCACTTCTACAGCAATCAACCATTCTCAGGTACACAGTTTCCACATTTAAATGAATTTCAACATTTATTAGTAATGATAATAATAACTTCCAACAAATTACATTAATCCTGTTCTCAAACAAAGTGTTAAGCATAGTGTGGTTAACATGAAAAGGGAGGAAAGCATCCTCAACAAAAACACAATACTATCATATCTTCACACCATAGAAAACAGAATTATGAATTCCCAAAATGATCTAATATATAAATCCCTCCTTCACCTCCTTTGCTTAAGTCATCCCTAGCTAATTCTTTCCATCCACATAGCTCTTCTCTGCATTGTAGCCAAGGACAATACCTCCCTACGACTAGAAGTTAATGGTATATATTTGAACAGAGCCAATCATCAGAACATGCAGAAAAATATTAGAAAAATAGCAGGAAAAGTGAGAGCCACCTCGTCACTTCACAATATTCTTAGACTCTCACAACATTGTAAGGTGCCCATGGAAAGCTACCCTTAACAAACATTGCATCTGGACGCATTCAGCATATGGAAATGAATGCATATTTAGCAAACCAAAAGTGCTAATGCTCCATTTTGACTGCCTTTTGTAACATCAACAATCACTCATAGCATATGAAAATTTAAAATGAAAGACCAATCAATGTAAGTTGCTGGGGAGAAAATTGATACAACTTTTGGGTGTTGCCCATCAGTTCTTCCCTTGAATTCCATCATTTACCCTATCATTTTCCAATGACATTTGAATGGAAAAGCAAAATCTATAAAGTGTAGGGATTTAATGCACATTGCAATACGAAGAAAATCATCTTAACCAAAATCTACGATTGTGCTATTTGTTCTCATGCCTCCTGGGTCCAATATGTGAGAATCACATAAGGATCTATGCTGGCTACTTACTGAGAATAAAACCAAACCTTCAAGGGATGATCATGACATAACTAGATGAGCAACATTTTCTGACTATAACAAGATAATTGCAATGTTTTTATGAAAATACCCATCAATCTTATTAAAGGTCAATTGACTTGAATCTCAAGTTTTAATCTGCAAATAAGACAGAGTTAATCAACAATTAAATAACTCTGACTTATATAAAAACTGAAAAACACGTTTTCTAATCCATAGATAAAGAAAGAGGAAATCATTTACACATGCAACATCTGATTTCATCATCAACTATGCAGAGTACACAGTACTTACAGAGATAATAATTGTCATCAATGCCTTTGATGCTGACCAAAACAACTTCAAGCATCCCACGAGTGTTTGTGCCTTTGGAAATAGAGTCTGGACACACACCTCAGATTCATTCAAGGTATATGATTGATCAAGACATTTCATTTGCTTGACAGTTTGCTACATCATTATAAACTGTTTATTCTAATCAATCAATGAGTTTCTCAAGAGAACCTGTGCCTCAGTTGTGGTGCTTGATATGTCAAATATAAGTGAATTTTGAATAGAAATGGTAATAAGTCTAATTTGAAAAAGTATTGCCTTGAACAACAATTAATTCATGCCTGTAAAACCTTTTGATCACCAAGAATAGCTTTGGTGCAATGCATCGCCATCCGATTCGTTGATCAAAAATAAAAAGAAAATGTAACATTCAACTGGTTTTATAACGACTACACATGGAGAGAATGGGAACACATGACATTTGAGGCATCTTAGTGTTGTCCTTACCTTTTTACCATAATGTCCTTATCACAATCCTAGATTGTAAAGGATTGTCAAGTAAAGTTGAAGAAAGAAGAGACTGTACATCGTTTATTCCCAATAAAAGGTCTGTTACACATATGGCACCTAAGTATAAAACAGGCCTAATCCCCACCGAATGGACTTTGGAAGCCGAAGTGAAAAAAGATGGTGCCAAAATACTGTTATGCAAAATCCTCCTCTATACTTCTTTTTCCTTTATTTGGGTGAAATGATTGAATTCAAGTAAGTGCAATATGATTTCAACTTTCAATAATGTTGATCATGTGGCACATTGTACTTTTATGGTTGATTTTAGCTTCACATCCATTGTTTGTACTAGAAAAAAGACAATATGCTGCTCAATAAAAGGAGCAAAATCTGGAAAACAGATCAACAATTCTCTAAATCAAGAATTGTATTATGCATTGAAGCATCTAATTATCAGCATGGAAAAAAACCCTCCATCACAATTAGCAGGTCATTTTGGAATGGATACAACAGTCATAGAGGCTGCAGACTATATATCTCAGGAGCTATTGCATAAAAATTTGATAGTTTAGTTAGTATGATATGACAATTTATTGCTCAAAATAATTTCCATTTGCTGCCTCCAATCAAGATAGGTATTGAAACCATTTTTCACTTTGTTATTTGAAAGAGAAAAAAAAAAGGTCAAACAAACATTTGGCTGTCACCTAGCTTCATCATACCATCTATGACAAAATTTACAAACTAAAACCAACATAAGCCATAGATGAGAAGAAATCTTGTATGCTTTTCTCTTCACTTCAAAAAATTTTAAAATTTTTGAAATGGAAAACAAATTCTGCTCGTGCTACATTAATAACAATCAGGTGTTTTCAATTGTAAAAAGAGGGAATAAAATATTTCAATATTTAATTTGTAGATATGTGTTTCTACTTGGTCCATTCAAGAGGCAGAACAAAATCGATCTCACAATTTGCATTAACAGAATGAAATCAATTGAATCAATCATCCTTCAAAATATAATTTGCCACAAGATCAACCTTAATGAAGGTCAAAATTTTGTTCACGCTTGCTAAAATCAAATCATTTCACCAAAAAATCCAGGAAATCTAGAAAAGTATTCTACGCTGTTTTAGAATCATCCTTCTTCGCATGGGATCTGAAGTCCATTTAGTAAGAACAGAGTTTACTTTAAACTTAGGTGCTATATGTGCAACAAACCTTCTGTAAGACATGAATCGTGAACTCTCTCTTCTTCCTTTGATTTTGCTTGATAACATTTCTCAATCTACAATCATGGTAAGAATACAATAGTAAAATGATAGAGATTTCAACACAAAAATACCTCTAAAGTCAAGTACTCCCATCCTCTTCACATGCTTGAACGATCGGAATTGAGATGTTCCATCGACCAAGGTGATGATAGTGTTTTTCTTTCTCTTTTATTGAACCCTAGCTTGTCATGATGTGAGTGCAAGGTGTTGAAAGGACACACACACACACACACATTGAAAGGACACACACACACAGAGTACATTGGGGAAATTAATTTTTATGGTTGGGAAAAATTTATTAGAGTGTATATGAATTGGGTCATTTTATTTGTGAATCGGGTTAAAAAAATAGAACTAACACATGAAAATTTAGATTTTTCGTTTTATATATGAGTTTTATACTGTTATTTGGACTCAAAACAAACACCTCACTGCTTATCATATAAAACTCACTGTCAATATATACTAAAACAAGATTTTATTCTTTTAAAGTGAAAAAAATAAGTTTATAAAATGTAAAGTAAGAAATTAATTATATTTGCATTATTTAGTAGGATACACATTATTGACTAATTTCTCAATTGAAAAAAAAATAGATTAATTTTCTTTTTTTTGGCCTCCGGGGTTTTAAGCCCGAGTGCACTATTAACTGAGGCACTGCTTTGCAAGTTAATCCATGCCTTAATATGCAAAACAAATAAAAGATTAATTTCATTTAATGAGAGGAGGTTAAATGGGCCGAATCATGATCTATTGCGGGAAAAAAAAAGTTTTGTAATGGAAGTTTGGGCTGTGAACCCAATTTGCATTAGCAGTAAAAATAAAAAATATTTATTTGGAGTAACATCTGATTTCTGGGGATTGAGAAAGTGATGTTTTGCAAGTGATTGTAATGCATGCCACGTCAGTTCGGACTATCACACTGACACACTTCGATGTTTACACTTCGATAGTTCGATGTTTCTTTCTTCTTCTTTTTTCTTTTCAATTTTTATTTTAGGATGATTGTTTGGTTAATTGGGGTAGACAAGAATCTTTGTCCCTGTCCTCAGTTGGTGTTGTTATTGTGTTGTACTGATGAGTGCATGCATTGCAACAATGTTTGGAAGGTTGGAGAAGATGTTGCCACTGGTATGAGCACATTTGTTGCATTCTAACATTAATTCATGTTTCATCAAAGGTGTTGGTTCTTACTTCTTACTCTAGCTATGATAATAAATATATTTGGTGGCCTGTTCAGAAACTAGTTGAGTTCAAATTTCAGGTGAATGAGAATTAGTTTTATTCACAATTTGAATGGACCGAATAGGATACACCATAGATCCGTGGCTTGGCCATGTGTATAGGTTGAGTCAGTGGGTATGGATTTTTTTGTTGGCTATGCTGAGTTTGGAATTGGAAAACAATGAGCTGAAGGGTGGGTGAATCCTCTACCATGGTTATTATTTTCATTGCTTAGTTCGGTACTTTCAATTACTCATCATTGCAAACAAATGGGGATTAACTCATCTGGTCGACCTTCTACTCATGCATCGTCATGACTTGGGTTGGATTTTTTAATTTTTCCTGTTAGTGGTCATTTGTAAATAAACATCTCTGTAATCGACGAGCTCAGAGATATGCTCTAACTTGGATTGGGATGAGAGCCTTCCCCTCGACGTGAATTTTACACCCCCACCCCCCGCAAAAATTAAAAAAATAAAAAAAAAAACTCATCATTGATTGGATATTGGGAGGGTAAATTAGTGCTTCATTAGTGGGTGATTAACATCAAGTGAGAATATCTGTATTTGTTAATTGGCCTATGAGTATTATATACTCTCCCCAAATAACAATAGATTGCCACTAAAAAAACTAGAACTCTCTTTGCTGAAATTATTGTAACAAGAAATGGATTTGTATTTCTTATATTCTTCTGATATCTTGCCACAATTTATAAAATGCTAGCCAATCAATACTGTTATCTAGTCATCAAATGCCTGGAGAAGGAACTGGTTTCTTAATGAGGTCCTAGACTAATATGAATTGTTTTCTTGTGTTGTATTAGAAGTCGTATTTGACTTAATATGATCCCCCTTTATTATATGTAATATCATGTGAGAAGTTTGTTGGAATACCAATCGAAGTGGTCAAGACTATGCAGATTCATGGTCATGGAAACGCCAGAAGGGAGATGATAATCATGCCCAGCACTCTCCCTCTCTTTCTAAAGGTTGCATTTTTGAACACTTAATTGTGTTATGGTCCTTAAATGTCTTCAGATTTTTGTTGACATTTCTTTTCAGCATTTGATGGATGCTTGGCATGGAGCAAAACAACTTCTGTTTTAGGTATATGCTTGACCAAGTCATTTGATTTCCTTGACAATTTGCTGCTTCATCATTCAGAAGTGTTTACTCTGATCAATTAAATAAGTTTCTTAGGTGACAGCATTCTAACCTTGGGTTCGTTTATCTGTGCTTGCCATTTAAGGTTTTTCCCACCCCTTCGCTTTCTGCCTTGTGATAAGGTTTGTCCTTGTTATCAGTGATATCAAGAGAATCTGCGCCTCACTTGTGCTTGGTGAGTGGGGTATGATTGAATGGTTCACTGAACCAGTAATTTGACTGATTTTGGTAACTTTTTAGCCTGAGTTGGTATCAATTCATGCCTATAAAACCTTCTGATTACCAACAATTGTTTAGTTCAATGCATCTGATTTGTTGGTTAAAAAAGGACAAGAAAATGTAACGTTCGGGCATTGATTGGTTTTTCAAAATTGCACATGGAGAGAATGGGAACACGTGACTTTGAAGTCATCTTCTGCATTGTAGTCTTTACCTTTTTACCGTTATGTTCTTATCACAACCCTATATTAAAGAGAAATTTTTAACAAAGTCGAAGGAAGAAAGATTACCCACAGTTTATTTCGAGGAGAAGGTCTTTTACACATGGCACCTAAGCGTAAAGCAGGCCCGATTCCTGTCGGATGGGCACTAGAAGCTGAAGTGAGAAAGGATGGTTCCAAAGTACCGGTATGTAAAGATCTTCTTTGTATTCTCTGGTTTTTTTAGGCGAAATCATTGAATTCTAGTGAGCGCAATAAAGATTTTGACTTTCATGTATGTTGATCATGTGGTGAGTTGTATTTTGTAGGGTGATTGATTCCATTGATTTAATGATTTCATTTTATTAACGAAGAGTGTGTAATTGATTTCATTTTGCTTTTTGAATTGACTAGTAAATAACAAATCTTCAAACTAAATGCTAAAATCTCTAATTTTCTCATTTTTCATTTGAAAATACCTAACACATTGGGATTAATGTAGCAGGAGCAAGATTTGCTGTTCATTTAGTGTTATATTTGACAACAGGCAGGGAATGGAAATGATGTGAGCAGTAACCTGCAATGTCATACTAACTAAACTGTCCTTGCTTGCTATTATAGCCTCTCTGATGTAGTTTGTCAGTCTTAATACCTTCCATATCCCTCTCAGAATGAGCCACTAATGGTTTCTGGAAGGTTTCACAATGGTGATGATCAGATGCTCAACTGCTGAAAACAATTTTTGATTCAGAGGATTGTTGTCCGTGTTTCAATTCTGTTGTCTCAGGCTCCCCTGTCTGCCTTATATTGGACAAATTCTTATATGCTCCATGGACGAAGAGTGTTTCTTCCTCCACGATAAATTAGCACCTCTAAAATTTTATGTGGGAACCATTTCATGGTATAATTCTCAAAAACATCTTTTTTGTTCATAAAAATAGCTTGTGGAGGAAGAATTTTTTTCTCCACGGTGTAAGGGAGAATCACTCCTAATATTAAGCTGCATATTGTCTTTGCCAAGTACAAACAAAATATGAAGAGTTACTCAAGCAACATGCATAGTGTCTGACAGTTCATTGTATCTAAGATGATGGTTGAAATTAAACACAACAATAGACTTGAAGCTACAATTTACGAAATGTTTTATTTATTAGTTTCATCTTGGAGATGGAATAACTTTTACTTCTTCTAGCTTGTGACTAAATAGTGTACAGCATTCCTGTAATCCATGATAATAGATATTTAACTCCATGTTCCCATCTCTTGCAGTAAATAGAACCACATGAATGTTTCTTAATTTTGTATCTTCCTTTTGGCACAAATGCTGGTCCAAATGAGTGATGACCATGTTTTTAAACAACACCCCATAATCAAACTTGCTATGAGTAGGTATGATGGATTTGCTTAATGTTCATTTCATTGTACTGGCACAGGCTTTTACTGACTTGGATTATGCATGCTAACTAAAACTCAAAGTATATTGGATATTGTGGTGGTGTGGCCTTTTTGGATTTGGGGAAGATAAAATGGTAAATTAGCACTATAACTAGAATTTGTTCTGATTAGGAAGGCTTTTAAATTATAGGTTTGTAGCTCCCTTTGTTAGCTTTCTCATTACAGTTGTGCACTTGTGCTTCTTTCTCCAAGTCTGATTTGTGGAAGTAATTGTCAAGATATATATTGCAAGATGCATTCATTTGATCACATCAATTTCTTCGGGCTTTCCATTTGAAACAAGTCAGAACCTCAGGTGGCATAAATAGACGATATATTGATACAAATTGGATGTGGAGAATCAGGCTCCTGCCAAATGATGAGTTCAAAATTCGCCACAACAAAAGAAATGTCACAGAAGAAACTGCTTTGCATTTAAAAGACAAGTGTGATGCAAAATTTGTGATACCCAAAGACATTATAAGCAAATGAGGATCCAAACTAACAAAAAACATATCTACTTATTGTTATATAATTTCCATATGCATGTTCTTTATCCATTTGGGCTTCATCCTACTCAACATAAGATTATTGGCCTCGCTGCACTTTTTCTCTAGGCATGTGAGGTCATTTGATGGTCTAGTTCAGAAATAATAGCCCACTTTATTTTTGCACGGTAAAGCAGCTAACTTTGCACGGAATATTCTGTTTTGGGTTCTTGGCTAACACTGGGCGTGTCCTTTCTCTTTGGAGTGGTTTCTCATTATAATTTATAAGTTTCATTGGTTTTAGCTGAAATATGTTAGCTAAGAGGATATAGCTGTAGGCAGTTTTTGCAATTTTCCAGTATTTGGTTCAAATGAAACCAATTTCTCAAGGGGTTGCCTGTCTGTTCTTACATTGAAAATGGGATATGATTGTGCTTATGACTTCGGTTTCTTGTTCTACTCTCGGTTGAGCATTTGTATAATGTTATGTGAAGAGACTATGCAGCTTTGTTGAATTTTGATCCATTCTGGCTCATTTTTTTCTTTTATTTCTTTTCTAATTTTATTCTGTTTTATCCCCCTAAAAATTATCAAAGTAGAAACATATGCAGAAGTAGTTCTGCTCAATATCTCTGACAGAAAGCAGATTAACATTAGTGAGCAAGGAAGAGAGAAAGGAAATGAATTTCTGAATGATCACAACAATATATTCTATTGTGGATGTATCCATTCAATGACCGTTTTATTTTTATTATTATTATTATTATTTTGTAGTTCTATTACTGTCAAGAAACTGACCAGCAATTCGACACCTATGTTGAACTCATGCGCTATGTGAGGTATGCTAAGAGGGAAGGGTTTAGCATCTATGACCAGGTGAGTCTGGTCTTTGTGACTGAAAAAGTCTTTATTGGTAACATATATGGTCACACTTCATGAATTAAATGTGGACAGGGCATATATTAACCATGAGATATCATTTATGTTGTGGACTTCTACTCTTCCTGAATTGTCAACTGAATATATTTTTCTCATAAGGCCTGGGATTTCCCATCTATTTTTTTGTCAATGTTTCTTGCACTGTTGAGATGTAATCTTTTAGGATTCTCCCTGGAATTATGAATTGATTTTGTTCAATATCTACAAATTTTCAAAAGTGGGTGCTACTGATATTAAATTATGTTAATCATTTGTTTTATCTCTATCTGTCTACACTGTTTTAAAGCAGCTACTTCAACACAATTGAGCATAATTGTTGTTTAGATTTCACAAAATGCATTCTGGCTATCCTCAAGAAGCTTGCCTTATATTGGTTGCTGCATAATAATTTTCAGGGCGAATATATGGCACTGGCTGTTTTACTCCATCAGATTTCTGATGAAGAATCCAAACAGTTATTGAGAAAAGTGATTTGTTGGATCATACCGTGAATGAATTTTGTTTTCTTTTCAGATAGGAAAAAAAACTTTTATATTTTCACAATGTCTCTGTCCAAGTGGAAGGAACTTAAGTCCCTTAGGTATATGTCTTAGTTCGATTCCAACATTTATATGTATAGAAAAAACACCATTAGAAAGGTACTCTATTTAAGCGTCTGACCGTACTTTGGGACATCATTTCCTCACTACTTGGGTAAACCAAAAAAAAAAAAAATCAAATGAAGAGTTCCAACTAGCCAATATTCTCAAAAGTCTTGAGATGCCTACCACACCATTTTCTACTTATATACGCTCACATTCGCTCTAGTTTACATTAAACATTAATTCTATTGTTTTTAAACTCGAGAGGTTCATTATTAGCATTTCAATTTCTAATTTCCCATTGTGAAGATTTGTTCCTATCTGTATGTTAGCTCCTTTTTTCTGAAAAGTTTCTTTTGTTTGTATTTGGTTTTGAGCTACACTACATACAACAACCCTGCACGCCCATCTCATGTTTCTTTCTCTATGCAGATTTGTAAATCAGTTAAAAGGACAAAGAATTTGGAGAAAGATAACAATGTCACCGAGTCCAAGAAGAAATCTGCCTTGTCAACTCGGAGCAAATCTTCATCAAAGCCACATTCATCAACTGTTGAGCTAAGTAAATTTCTGAACAAAACTTTGATCATTTCTTCAACTATTGAAGTGTCTTTCTTAGACAAACATATATGGTCTTCAAAGAAGTTTTCTGTTTTCAATTACTGTTTTTTATTTTAATAACAAAATTGTCACTTTATTTTCTTTTGTTTCTTGTTTTCACGATTTTATTATTGTTTTTACTGTTTCATTCATAAAATCTCAAGAACAAGGTAGTATTTTTTGTCATTAATTATAAAATCAGAAAATGAAAATCAAAAATGTTTTTGAAACCAAAAAAGCTTCATAATGTCATGCTTCTATCATTTAGTGCTTCATTGTTGTAGTCAACTGGGTGATGGATAATTGATTCAGTTTATGTTTCTTTCAGGTTTGGATTCTAAACCTTCAACCTCAAGTAGATGCACTGACAATTAGAAAGATCCAGGCTACTTGCCTGAGTTAGAGATTAATGTCACCATGAATCAGAACCTAAATGAGGAATTGTATGACCAACTAGCTGATGATTAAACTAGCGATTTAGTTCCCCTTGTTATGTCCTTTTAGACATAAATAAACCATTTTAGTGTCTCCGGAGTTTTAATTATATACATACATCTTTTCCCTTCACTTCTGTTTTTCAAATTAAAAAAGTCTCAACAGTGCTTACACATTCAGATTGCTCAATGCTTACCATTTATAATATCCTGCAAAAGTAATTATTATTTTAAACTAAATAGTAAGAGTATGGCTACTTAATAACTCGACACACTTTACAACCACAATTATCACATTTTGTTTAAGAATTGCTGGTGTTATTCCAATCCAGAAGTGATAGTCAGGTAAAACTGTCTTTCAAGTAACAATTTCAAGATTTGAATTATTGACATTGCAGGTAAACTTCGCCTAGTTTTGCAATTTACTTTCACTGCCACCAACCACTTTGGATATACATTTTTACAAATTTAGATGACTTCCAACATTTGTTAATAATAATGAACTTCCAACAAAATAACATAACTCTGCTCTTGAACAAAATGTTAAGCATAATACAGACAACATGAGAAGGGAGGCAGGCATCCTTAAAAGCACTAGCACAATACAATCAGATCACCACACAAGAAAACACAGTAATGAACTGCTCAAAGTGACTCCAACATAGTTTATTTTTTGTTTTAAAGGTAATTCTGGGCCTGACAAATATATAAATCCTCCCTTTCACTTTAGAAGTCCCTGGCTGATTCATTCCATCCACCATAGCTTTCCTCCTCTGCAATGGAGCCCTGGTCACCACCTCTCTGCAACAAGAAGTTAATGTTATATATTTCAATAGAGCTAGGCATCAAAGCATGAAGAAAAATAAGGTCTGTTTGGTTTTCATTTCCATTTTATGTTTTCATTTCTCTGTATTTTTTATTGTCAGAATTTTGTGAAGGAAATAATGAAAATAAAAAATAAAAACTAAAAACAAGATTTTATTGTTTTAACTATTTTTAATATTTCTTTCACAAAAATTTGAAAACAGAAAATACAGAACATGAAAAAACAGAAAATGTAAACAGTAACCAAATAGGCCTAAAAAATAGATTCTAGCATTACCTCTGGAGTAAAAGTGAGAGCCACCCTAATCTCTCCGCAATATTCTTGGTCCTTCACAACATTGTAAGCAGTCTCTGGAAGGCTACCCTCAGCAAACACTGGTTCTATAGGAATTCTGCAGAAGGAAATGAATGCATATTCAGTATGCCCCATTCTGACTACCTTTTGCATCAAGAACAATTTCTCGTGGCATATGAAAATTTAAAATGAAAAAACATCATAGAAGACCAATCACTGTAGCTCCTTAGGAAGAAAATGGCAGCATCTTTTGGTGCATCATCATTTTCAGACTTACTTTTCTATCTTGAATTCCATCACCCATCCTATCATTTCTCCCGTGAAATTTGAATGGAAAAGCAAAATCTGTCAAGTTAAAGAAGAATTTAACTCACATGGCCTCCCCAAGAAAATCATCTTTACTAAAATTGTCTTTGTCCATGATCCTCAGATTAAGTTCAGAAGCACTGTCAGAAACAGTGAAAAGAAAGCTCTCATTCCACTGTGGGTTTGATCCACCATCTGCAATTCATGATACAGTAATCAAACCACCAGAAAAAAAAAAATTGAAACAGCAAAACACATAGTGAAAAGTTAGCCAAAAAAATGCACCTTTTTGCACAGTGCTTTTGTGCTCCTGACTCCGGTATGAGAGAATCACATAAGGATCTATATTAGCTGCTCATAGAGAATAAAATCAGACCTTTAGAGTATGATCATGACCAATCTAATTAGTCAACAGTTTCTTTTTATAACCAGCTACTATCTATTATTCAGATTAAAGTAAAGATGAATTGAATTGATTCTCAAGTTCAATTTGCAAATAAGAATAAGATTGAGTCAATCAACAGAGCTTTATGAACAGCAAATATCTAGATCCAACCATCTTAAGATGAACTTTCTTTAGTTTAATCTTCAAATAAGATAATTTTAATCAACTGATATTTAAAAGCAACAAACATATATAGATCAGACCATCCTGAAGTGAGAGAATTTTTATGTATCCCTATCTGAAAATCAAAACTGTCTGATCCACAGTCTCGTGCTGAAATTTCTATGAAACTGAGGAAATCATTGACATGAGCTATGCATAGTGCATCAAAATATTTAGTACTTACAGAGAAAATCATTGTTCTCAATGCCTTTGGCATTGATCAAAACAACTTCAAGAGTCCCACGAGGCATGTTTGGCCTTGGAAATGGAATTTCACAGATTCTATAAGGACAAGAACATTTGACTCAGAATACTTTACTCTGTCTTATATTATGTGCAGACCTAAGAGTTGGAAGTAAAAGTAGAATTCAGTGTACCATAAACACCTGAACCAGTATGGTATTGATTAACGGATCTGGATTTTGCTTGGATCCAACTTCTCCCTTCTAAATGTTTGTGTCCTTTTTCATTTCCTTTTCTAATGCAAAAAGTTGATACTTCAGGTTCAATTGTAGACACTTTTAAAATCTTGCAGTTCATTATTAAAAGAGTAATCTTACTTGCTGAGCTTTAAGGTGGATTTATCTAGACCGTTGGAAAAAAGACATAGTGGAGCCTATTAAAGAATAATTTTTCCCTTTCTTTCCCTTAAAGATTTATCTTTTAACATTCTAGCCATCAAAAAATTAATTGCATATCATTGAGCCGATAAAGATTGTGAATTATAACACTCTAATTCTCAAAAGTTTAGTATATACACTTTAGTATTATAAAGATTTAATATTATAATATTTCAATTCAAAGGATAATAGTAATTATGGACTAAATGTTATAATATAAATTTTTAGAATACTTAAATGTATGCAATTAATTTTTTTTAAGGACTAAAGTATATGTAACTTTTGAGAATCGAAATGCTATAATATAAGTCTTTGGTTAAATATATGCAATTCATCTTTCGATAGTTAAAATGTTAAAACACATATCTTTCACAAATAAAATTGTACTTTTGCTCAACTTTTTATGAATCCAAGCCTAACTAAGATAAGATAATATTGGTTTTAAAGATTTTAAGGTAAGGCAATCAACATAAAAAAAAAAAGGTTGACCTATCAAAAGTTGGTTTACAAGGACAAGCAACGTTCCCACATAGCTTAGATACTGGATCCATGTATTACATGGTGATTCACGTGCTTTCACAAGGGGCCCACGTGCAGTGATTGGAGGAGATAATATAGGAAGGTGGATTTAATTAAAACAATCAGAATGAAAGATGTACTCAAGAATTTGCTTAGGAGAAAAGGGGTATTATAATTACAAATTTGAGTGAAGGGTAAGAGAGTCATATTTTTATGGACAGCTGAGATTCAAATTTTGAAAAGAAAGAAAAATGCTTTTCAGTCAGAAAATGTGTCAAGAAGTAGCCATCATAGTTATTTATCAAAATATGATAGGCACATTTTATGGTTTTTAGCGGCCTATAATTTCCATCAAACCACTCATAATTTGTCATTTACATGTCAATTGCATCTAGCAATATTTTTTGCTGAAAAATTTCAAGACATGTAACATTAAATTGAGTGAAAAGGGCACCAACTGAAGTTGTGTAAAATATTTTAGACGGCTAACCTATCATGTAATTTTTTTTTTCCTTTTCCATAAACCACACACATTCTCCCAGTGAAAGCAGTTCTGCTCAAGTTAAATACAGCAATTAACACAAACATATTATTTCTCCCCAATTTTAACAAAGTTCATTCTTAAAGTATGAACTCAAAACCTCTAATTAAACTAGAACAGTAACTACCAATTGATCTACATACTCATACATCCGTGTAATAATTTAGTTGCAGTCAATGGCCATTTCATTTTTAAATAAAGCTGAAGAATAATAGATCGATGATTCCAAGTCACCCAATTAAAGTGTGGCTGTGAATAGAATATATAGAAATAATCCTTATGCATTTTGGCTCTGCCCATAACTCTGTACCAATTAAGGGAAGTCTTTCGCAAAACATGACACAAGCACAGCTGGAATCCAAACACAACTGCCCAGGTCCAGAGGATGGCGAGTTGGCGACTAATAATTTAACACCAAATGTTGATTTGACCCAAAAAACAAAACCCACCGAGAGTTGACGGTTGAAAGATTTTAAATCACTAGATCAAGTGATTTTATAGAAAACTTATAATAAAATTTGATGGTTGAAGTGGCTAATCTGCTGGATATAATCAATAAGATATTGGTATGAATAAAAGGTGTTTGCTCCTTAAATATGGGATCTTAGATTTGATCTTAAAACTCATATTAACAAGGTAATATTACTGTCAATTTATTAAAATTAAACTTATTATCCCAATGTATATTTTGCAAAACACGTGCGCATGTGAAAGTACTTAAGGAAAAATTACTATAGGGATTATTTAAACTTGATACATTCTTTTGTAGATTTTGATTTGTTTATTTCATTTTCCATTTTTTGAGATTTAGTTCATTTTTCACATATTCCTTCCACTTTAACTACAACATCCTTTTGTACCTTTTGAAATGTTTTTTTTTTCTCATATTAAAAAATGAAGTAAATGTTTATGCCTATGGAGAAAAAGAACAAAAAATAGCAGTTGGATTGGGGGAGGGGGTGAAAAACATCAACACTAGATTTAGAAGTTTTTATATTTGCGAAGAATTTATCATTGGATTTTGGAAGCCTTAATATTGGATGGAATTATCTAGAAAATATAAGACACACCTAGATTTGCTAGCTTGCTAGAATTTTCTAGATAATGTAATAATTAATTATTACACTAGATGAATCTAGATGGAAGCTACTAGAACTATAGGTAAGTTGCTAGAATTAGTGATACACTTAAAGAAGTGTCTAGAAACAAGTTAGGAGCTAGAAGATTCTAGTCCTTGTGGTAACCAACCTTGAGAGCCTATAAATAGACCTATTATCTTTGTGTAAAGTGTACTTCAAGAATTGAGTGCATTAGTGAGCATTGAGTGGAGAGCTCAAAGAGTGTGAGTGAACAAGTGCTTGTGTGCTTTAGTATATTAAGTAAAGTTATTCAATAAATAATAAAGAGAGTTTTATTCTTAGTGCCTCCTTGTTCAACAATTTGGTATCAGAGCTTGACGATCTGTGACCGATTCAAGTGGGAGGATCATCAGTTCTGGGGGAGCTCTTACAAAATCGTAGTCTGGGACTATGACGCTATTGGTCTGGGACCAAAGCAGTGGTGAGAAAATTTCATCAAGTCACTATGGCAGATATCCAAGTGGTTGGTGGAATTAGGAAGCTCAATGCCCAAAATTACAATACATGGCAAACATGTATGGAGTCATATCTCCAAGGCCAAGATTTGTGGGAGGTTGTTGGTGGTAGTGAGACCACCTCACCTTCTACAACTGAAGTCGAGGCGCTACGGAAGTGGAAAATTAAAGCGGGGAAGGCAATGTTTGCGTTGAAGACCACAGTGGAAGATGATATGCTGGAGCACATAAGGAAAGCGTCAACACCGAAGGAAGCATGGGACACATTGGGACACATTTGCAACGCTATTTTCAAAGAAGAATGACACGAGGTTGCAACTTCTGGAGAACAAGCTGTTATCAACAACACAAGGAGACTTGACGATCAACCAATATTTCACCAAAGTAAAATCTCTTTGCCAAGAAATTTCTGAGCTAGATCCTGATAGTAAAATATCTGATCAACGTATGAAGAGAATTATTATTCATGGTCGTAGATCAGAATATAAAGGTTTTATTGCTGTAGTTTAAGGTTGGCCTACCCAACCTTCCCTTTTACAATTAGAAAATTTGTTGGCTGACCAAGAGGTATTAGCCAAACAAATGGTCAGTATATCAGTGAAGAGTGAAGAAGAAGCACTCTTCACTGGTAGAAAAAATGGAAGAGGGAAGCCATTTTTTAATAACAATTCAAATAACAAAAATGAAAAGTGGAGAAAGGAGTGAGAAGAGGGCTCGCGGCCTGAAAAGGTAAAGAAACGAGATGCTGCCTGCTTCAATTGTGGGAAGCGGGGACACTTTGCACGAGATTGTTGGTTTAAGAAGAAAATGGCAGAGAGCAACGCTGCAACCTTAAGTCATCTGGTGGAAAAAGAAAATGATGTTGAAGAAGATTGGGAAGCTTCTTCTTTACTAGCAATAGAAGACATTTGCGAGAAGGAAGAAATAGATTTTGACAAGGCTGACGAGAAGCTCGTGGAATCACCAAAGGCAGAATTGGCACTCACGGTAACAAGTCCGTTAGTTGTTGATTATAATAAGGATTGGATTATCGATTCAGGATGCTCCAATCACATGACTGGTGATAAGGAGAAGCTAGAAAGCATAACAGAGTACAAAGGCAATTGAGTTGTGATAATGGCAGACAATTCCAGGTTTCCAATCACTCATATTGGGGAAACAATGATCTCACCTCGCTGCAGTAATGATCAGGTACGCTTACAAAATGTCTATTATGTACCTGGAATGAAGAAAAATTTAATTTCAGTATCACAAATAACAAAGGCAGGGAAGTATGTGGTATTTGGCCCAGAGGATGTCAAAATATATGACAACATGAAAATTAATGGGACACCAGTGTTGAAAGGGCAACATTTAGAGTCAATCTATGTAATGTCTGCAGAATCTGCTTACGTAGATAAGACTCAGAAAATGAGACAGTAGATTTGTGGCATCCATGCCTTGGGCACGTGAGCTATCACAAGTTAAAGGTGATGATGAAGAAGACGATGCTCAAGGGTCTTCCTCAATTGGAAGTGCGAGAAGACGTTATATGTGCTGGATGTCAGTATGGTAAGGCTCACCAACTTCCATATGAAAGATCAAAGTTTCAAGCTAAAGAGCCGTTGGAGCTTGTTCATTCAGATGTGCTCGGACCAGTTAAACAACCTTCAATCAACAAATATCGTTACATGGTAACCTTCATAGATGATTACTCAAGGTACGTATGGGTCTACTTATGAAGGAAAAATCCAAGACATTATCAAAATTCAAAGATTTCAAAGAAAAGGTTGAAAGTGAAGTTGGGAAGAACATTAGATGTCTTCACACAGACAACGAGGGAGAGTATACATCAAAAGAATTCTATGAGTTCTTAAAGGAGTGTAAGATACGAAGACAAATAATGTGTCCTAACACTCCTCAACAAAATGGCATAGCAGAGAGGAAGAATCGCCATTTAGCAGAAATTTGTCGGAGCATGTTATATGCCAAAAATGTCCCGAGTAGATTTTGGGCCGAATGTATGAAGACTGCAGCTCATGTGATCAATCGACTTCCATAAGCCAAGCTAAGGTTCGTGTCACCGTTCGAGAAGCTATGGAAGCTCAAACCCACGGTAAGTCACTTTCGAGTATTTGGCTGTGTATGCTATGTCTTTGTTCCAGATCAATTGAGGAGCAAAATAGATAAAAAGGTCATTCGTTGCATTTTTGTGGGATACAATGGTCAGAGAAGAGGATGGAGATGTTGTGATCCCACAACAGAGAAATGTTACACATCAAGAAATGTAGTATTCGATGAAACCTCCTCCTAGTGGTTGCCACAGGTAATTCTACCCAACTCTAAAGATATTGAAGGCATAGTAGAAGAGAAAATGGGGGAGCAAAAAGAGGGTGTCGAACTACAGTTTCCAAGTCCAAGCAAAGTGGAGAGACATATAAAGAGCCCTTGGAAAACTGGAGTTCATCAACAGGAAGGAGAAGAGCTCGAACAACAAGAAGTTCAACGTGAAGAAATAATAGAACAACCGACACTCAGGAGATCCACCAGAGAACAGAAGCCTAATCCAAAGTATGCAAATGGTGCAATGGTCATGGAAAGAGAGAAGCCTACAAAGAAGATCTAGTGTTGAGGGGGAGAAATGAAAAACATCAACACTAGATCTAGAAGTTTCTACATTTGTGATGAACTTACCATTGGATTTTGGAAGCCTTAATATTAGATGGAATTATCTAGAAAATATAAGATACACCTAGATTTGCTAGTTTGCTAGAATTTTTTAGATAATGTAATAATTAATTACTACACTAGATGAATCTAGGTGGAAGCTACTAGAACTAAAGGTAAGTTGCTAGAATTAGTGATACACTTAAAGAAGTGTCTAGAAACAAGTTAGGAGCTAGAAGATTTTAGTCCTTGTGGTGACCAACCTTGAAAGCCTATAAATAGGCCTAGTGTCTTTGTGTAAAGTGTGCTTCAAGAATTGAGTGCATTAGTGAGTATTGAGTGGAGAGCTCAAAGAGTGTGAGTGAACAAGTGTTTGTGTGCTCTAATATATTGAGTAAAGTTATTCAATAAATAATAAAGAGAGTTTTATTCTTAGTGCCTCCTTGTTCAACAGGGGGGAAGGATAAGATTTGAAGTGTATAGATAATCTCAAACTCTGCGGGCATACATAAGATCCACACACGATAAAACACAGTCGTAAATTCTAAGTATTCCTTGGAAGGATAACTCTTTGCCACAAGAATTTAAAGGTGCAAGTGATGATCCCCTAGTAATCTCTGATTGATTCATTCCATCCACAATAGCTCTCAGCTTCACCATTGTAGTTGTCAATGCCTCTCTGCATGATGTTAATGTGGCAAAATTAGGCAAGAAGATCGACATGTAGAAGCACCAATGTTCCAAAGTGCTAACCATGAAAACGTTACAACATGAAGAATGAAGAACAACATGATTTAACTATAGCATTCGTGTCCTTGTCAAGGAATAGTCACACTAGAGACAACAATAGAAGCTTCTAATAATTTTAACACCATGTTTGGTTTGGGGTGGAAATAAGGAATACATTTTCATGAATAATCTTCATGTATAAATTTACTCCCAACCAAACAGACCCTAATGGGATACATGTGATAATCTAACTATATACCATTAATGGAAGAAAATTTGACAGTGTAATGAATGAATCTAATAATTTGTTGGAAGTCTATGTTATCAAAAGGTTTAACTTAAATACCCCTAATACCCTAGATGTGAACGAAAGATTTCAATACTCTTAATAGAGTATATGAACTTTAATGAATTTACCTGGGGAGTGAAAATGAGGGCCACCTTAATTTCACCGCAATACTCCTGGTCCCTCACCACGTTGTAATCAGTTTCTGGGAGGCAACCCTCATAAAACACTGGTTCTAAAGGAATTCTGCATTTGAGAAATGCATATTAATATTTCAATTCAATTGCTTAATGCTGTCTACTATATGTTTGAACACCAATTACTACTTATATGCATATAAATGTTATAATTTAATGAAAATCCACTATATAGCACCTCTAACTTATAATTTTCCAATTACACAAAGGATTTGACAAGAATTTGTGAATTGCAAATTGATTCATCAGACAACAAGGCCATGGTTTGAAAAAAAGATATGGATTGACTAAAGAATAAGGCCTGAATCATGGTTTGAAATTATAATTGCAGTCACAAATTTGATTTCTTGGTGATCACTGCAATTGCCAAAGATTACAAAAGATGCATTCGATGTTTTAAATTGCGATTGTATCTTTGTGACTGTAGATGCGATCATTTATTAGTGATACATTGGTTTGATGTAATTGCTGTCACTATTGTACTATGCAATAAGTTTCATTCATGCCATGGTTTTAAATTGAGTTACAAATTAGTCTCATACAGGATTCAAATTGTAGACTGGATCATGTGATATAAGGTAACCAAATAAATGGTGCAAATAAGAGAAGAATTAAACCGACTTCGCCTCTCCAAGAAAATCGTCCTTAGTAAAAGCATCTTTATCCATGATTTTCAGATAAAGATCAGAAAAATTGTCAGAAATGGTGAAGAGAAAGTTCTCATTCCATTGTGGATTAGATCCTGCACCTGCAATTGACAATAGTGCAGTCATTAAAACGGCAAAGAGAATATGGTAAGAAGCAAATAAAAGATGAAGTTGAAGAATGCACCTTCCTTCACAGTGCTTTTGTGCTCCTGTGACCGATATGTGAGAATCACATAAGGATCTATATTAGCTGTTCATTAAGATATTAGAATCAACCCATTAGCGAATAATCTGAACTGTGTATTTTTAAATTGATTAGCAAAAATAAGCAGATAAAAAAATAGCCAATTCAATTTGAATATTTAAGACATATTTTAAGAAATTCAACAGCAAAAGTCTACATTGTTCACCAGATGAAGCTATAGTCTATTAAAATGAAAATCAGTGAGTGACATGAAATCAAATTTTTTATGAGAAATTGAGTGAAATCAACTGAAGAAACCATATCCATATACCAAGCAAAGTACGATAAAATTTATTTATATTTCTTACTGAAAAAATCACTGTTGTTTTGTAGGCCTTTGGCACTGATCAAAGTAACCTCAAGTGTCCCACGAGGCATGTTTGGCTATGAAAAAGAGATTTCAACACAACCACAAAGAAGACTCTTACTGACTCTCTCTCTCTTCCCTAGCTATGCAACAATTTTTGCTTGAAGTTGTTCTCTTTTATAGAAGTCCCCTTATCGTGATTTCATTTGGATTGTGTCTCAACTCAAGGATTTTGTTTTCCTCTCTTGATCGATCCTTTTCTTCTTTAAGCTTTCAGCTTCTTCCAAAATAATCCTTTTGCCATATGAGTCTTATTCTTTTCAAATACATCAATGAAAATAAATGGTATCAAAATCAAAACCAAATATATGTTTTTATAGTATATTTAGTTTCTTTATTCTCTTGCTCTTTTACCTTAAAAAGAAAAAAACCAACTTAATTAAAGAATGTATCTTATCCAAATAATATTGCTTACAATGGTTTTGCAATAACCATGATTTTGCTCTTGATACATCTAAGTATTTTTCGTAATCAATTGTTTCTAGGATACAACTATATAGGGTTCTCTCTCTCTCTCTCTCTCTCTATATATATATATATATATATATATATATATATATATATAATGCCCTTCATGTTTGTTCTATCAAATGACATGTATTCACGTATCTGTTTCCAACATGTAGAGAGGCACTCCAAGATTTTGCCAGCCATTGATTGCAATGCCAATGCACACTTGCTCATCAATCCTCCATTACCATTAATAATAACTAAATAAATATAGGCATCCACATGCATAGGATGATAGGAAAAGCAAAATAGTGTTACATATTTGTTTCATTTCCTGTGATCCTTTTCCTTTTAGCGTTCATTTTGTTTTCCTTTATATAGGCTGATCATCAATGTGTATTTTCTTTTTCCTAAGTCGATTTATTTTATCCCGAAGGCTGTAATGTAAAGAAAATAGTACCTTCCCAAACGAAAAAAGTAACACACACTGTATTTTTTTTTTCACTTCTTAGATTAAATTAATTACATGTAGATTTGAAACTAAAACCTCATCTATATTATCTAAATCCCTCATCACTACAGCATAAATAAAAAAATCTCTCACCACAAACTAATTCTAGTGATTTATCATTGTAAAATGTTTTGTTGTATGAAAACATATAATTGGATGGTTGTAAAAAATTATTTAAGCATTAAAATTAAACTATAAAAATAGACCAAATATTCACTTTAGTATGTAGAAATATCTCATGGAACAAATTAATCCCTCAGACTCTGAACGTCCCTATTGGTCTATTAGAGTGCATTTGGATAAAGTATTTTTAGAAGGTAATATATTTTTTTATAGGATTTCAAATGACCTATCATGAAATTTCTTATTTGGAAATTAATACAAAGGAATTTCAAAATTTCAAGTATTTTTATAAGGTATTCTTAACATTTACGAAGAGTGGATTTCAAGTTCTCTTTTCATAGAGAGAATTTTGAATTCTATCTTATCTCTGTTTCATAACTTTCACTCGTGAAAGTTTACAACCATTCATCAATCACTCATTCCTTACCATTGGTTGGCCGACCACCTCCAGTCCTCATTAGCTCGTCGCTAGTCATCGCTTGCTAGCTAATGATGCCAGCCACCAGTCATCGACTATTTGGTGCTAGCATTGGCCGCCCATTGCATACTACCCACCACCAGTCACTAGCCATCACCACCAGGGTTTTGCTGCCTATTGCCGATTGTCCTCCTACAGTCCACCACCATACATTCATCATTACATATTATGCAATACCCATCATCTACTCTTACCCATAGAGAAGGGACATAATTTCATTATGCAAACAGAGTACTTTGTAAATAAAGTCATCTAATTACCTTATATAAATAAAAAAAATTAAAAAATAGGGAATTCAAAATTAAAACAATTAGAATTCCTTGCATTTTAAATTCCCTGAAATTTGATAATACTTTATCTAAATGCAACCTTAGGCTATGCTTGGGAGCATAAAAATAAAGGGAGAAGCATGGAATGGAATGGAAAAGACACTTTCAATCTTTGTGTGTTTGGGAGTGGTTGATGGAGTGGGTGAGAAATGGCTTAGGAAGGATTCTCAAAGCCTTCCTCCAAAGTGATTTCAATGACCCTCAAATCGGGGGACAATGAGGGCTCAAAGTTAATAGAATGGTGATTTTACTATTTTGTCCTTTTACAATCTATAATATATGAAAAATACTCTTAGTAAAAGGACAAATGGGGACAATAAATGTCACGACACAATTTGGATACGTGACTGGCGCGCGATGAATCTCATCCCCACGTAAGCTTTATGACCTATGTACTACCCTATATGCATGTTCCAACAGGAAAATCTATTTAAAACAGAATTTCATATCCTACATAGAAATCACCTATTCTCTGAAATCAAGATAATTATATCTGAAATCTCATAATCAATATCTAAAGTCTGTAGTCATAGTATCATTCATATATGAAATACTAATGTAACAAACTACTCATATCCAATGTGTTTAGAAATAACCAAATCCTTTAAATACAAACTATAGTATAGTTAAAATATGCAAAATAATCTCTATATGAATCAGGACTCCTGCTTGCAATGACATTGAACCACTCTAAACTGAATTAAGATTACTTCACTCAAGTGAAGATCACCAACTGAATCTCTATTGCTGCTGAGAAACAGGAGGCTGGGAAGATTTTGTAGTAGTTGCTGTATCTGTAAATAGGAGAAAGGATAGGGGGTGAGTTTTTATACAAAAACTCAGTGAGTGAATTCCAACCTAAAACCTCCTTCATGAGACACCAAGGGAATTATGCAATAATTCAGAATAACAATAATAGTATAAAACTTTGAAACATTTCACATAAATATATGTATGTAATCAATTCATTGTTTACCATTAAATCAACAACAATATCTAACTAGAGAAACATGAAGTTCTTAAGAATCGAAATGTGCTGCTCTATGATCCGTTAGAAATCTAAAGTGGACACCTAAACAGGTTTCACTTTCTGCTCTATAAGATTGTTCTTTGGAAAACTTGGTACCAAGATTAACGATCAATTTCAACCGTTAACTCGCTATTTGTTTCTCTATAGCTACTGCTTAGTATCAAACAGAAAAACTGAGTCATTTCTCTATATTCCACCTAGTCTTCTACTCTAGGGTTCCAAACTTTCTGATATAACAGTATCCAGTGTACCAATAATTATGAAATCAAGATAACAACTTTCAATATTAGAAACTCATAAATCCAATATTCATATTCTCATTTCTGCAATAATGGTCCTATGAGTTTTATTAAAAATAGGTTTCATGCTTTCAAAACCAAAGTTCAAAATACAATAACTAGCAATAATCTCAAATCTTCATGCATAAGTCTCTAAAATCATAATATAAGTTATATTTTCATAAAAATAGTTATAATGCTCAACTTAAAAGTCACAAATGTGAACCTACTCACCTGGAGTGATAGAATAAATATGATTGACACCAACAGGAGCTTGGGACGCAGAAATGGTACCACTATCTGCTAGCAAAGTAATAAAACTCTAAATCAATTTCAAAATAACTCTATTCTAACTCCCCCAATCAATGGTGGAAGAACCTGATGACCTAAGAATAAGGAGGAACTCAAGATTTAACTCCAAGAACAAGGAAGAATAGAGGAGATAGGAAGCAAAACTAGTAGAATCTCTTACCTTTAAGCCTTAGAAGTGAAAGATTGGAGTTAGAATTGAGAAAAATGAAAGAAAATGGAGTTTGGAGGGTGAAGAGAGGTTGAGGATGAAGTTTCTGGCATTTGGGGGTAGAGAGCCATGCTTTTGTGGTTTGGAACCCGAAATGGGGGTTTTTATAAGACTTTCGATCGCTATAGCGCTCATTAGAGAGCAGGAATTCTACTGCCACATCGCCTTACTGTTCTCTAACCACTGTAGTGCTGCTACAGCACTCTTTAGAGTACACTTATTTACATTTATTAATTTTAAGTTAATGACATTAACTTTAAAACATAAATGTAAATAAGAAAATACCTCCTATTTAGATTCAAATAAAATATCAAAAAAATCAAAATCCCAACAAATCAAAACCAAATTTTGGGTTTTAGTTCAAATCCGGGAATCTTCAAGATTTTCTAAACTTGTAGGCTAAAAACGAAGCGTTTAAAAGTTTCCTAAAATTCATTAAAAATAATTCTTTAACTTATTCTTCTATTGGGAATAATTACCGGGACTTTTGATCCCAAGAATGTGGTTCTATCATATAGCCCTTCAAGGAAGTGTAGGATTCAGACTTAGTGAAATTCAGGACCCAAATTTGTCTAATGACACGTGTATAACTCTAAGTTTTCCTAGGTAATAGTATACCTAGGGTATTACAATAAAATTTCTAGACTCTTCTATTTCACTCACTTATGTTATAAATTCCCAAACAACAAGGTGATCCTAAACCAGCCAACCATTCCATTCTGTACATTTCTATTATATTCCATTATTAACCACTTTATTTCGTCCTCTTTTAAACTCACAAACATTACCTTAGGGTACGGTTGGATTGATGATAAGTGGTGGAGTAGAGTGGAATGAAATAGAATGGAGCAAAGTAAAGAGGAGAGGAGTGGAGTTACATAATTATATCACTCCATTGTTTGGATAAGTCAATAAAATGTGTTAGAGGTTATAAACTTTTCATTTATATAACACCCTTAAGCTAGAATATAGTAAGGGAAAATTATACTCACATTCTCTGAGGTTTGGCAAAATGCAACTCTTATCTCATCTACTTTCAAACTTTGCATGCCAAGGTTCCTGAGTTTAAGAAAATCCTACACTGATCTCTCCTACTATCATTAATTCATAGATGACTTTGACAAAACCATACACATGTGTACAACACATGATTTGTAATGATATTGTTGTAAATATTAAAGACTAATATAACCATTAAATAATCTTATTATTCTTTTATCAAGTGATAAAAGCACATAATCTTCCCATTTGCCCTTTCCACCATC
This sequence comes from Dalbergia cochinchinensis, assembly GCA_031216125.1. Lineage (NCBI taxonomy): Eukaryota > Viridiplantae > Streptophyta > Magnoliopsida > Fabales > Fabaceae > Dalbergia > Dalbergia cochinchinensis. The sequence goes on along the minus strand of CM062375.1, from coordinate 65,589,199 downwards.
ATGGGAAGAGGGTGTGCTTTTGTCACTTGATAAAATGATAGTGTGGTCATTTAATATTGATATCAATCTTTAATATTCACAACAATATCATTAAAAATCACATGTTGTGCACACATAAATTGTTACGTCAAGGTTAATAATGGACTACCGCTAATAAGGGTGGTTGGTGTAGGATTTTTTAAAACTCGGAGACTTGTCACAACTGATTTCATCAAATTACCTCTAATTTGGGGTGGAAGGAAGAAAGGTTGAAGGAGATAGTGAAATTGAGTGGAGAGAACTCTATTTAGTTCCATTCCACTTCATACAATTTTATTCTATCCAAACAGTAGAATTGGTTAAAATTTTCCCAATCATTCCATCCCACCACTCCATCCAACTCTACAATCCAAACATAACTTTATAATTTAAAAATGGGATAATTTTATGCATTTATATGATATTTTTTTTTATTATTATACGAATGTATATGAAGAGGTCAATACCTTCTACCTTTTTAATTGTAATAGACAAATAAGATGATTTCAATTAAGAGAGGCTAATTATATATTTTAATATATTAAGAAATCATATTAAAACACTCTTATATATTATTAAATGAGCGGTAGAAGCTAGACTAAAAGTGAGCAAGATAAATAAAAATGTGTCTAGACGTCCTAATAGTACAAGCAACATTCCTAATTCTAACAATATTTTGTGTGGTGGTTGCAACCTATTGCTACTTTCACTAAGTCAGCAGGATCTCTGTTGTGTGAGTCGGCGTGAGAGTCTGAGAGATAAAGGAGGAGAATCTGAATGGCGCCGAAACTGACGTCTGTTCCTGTGACTCCTCAGTGCGCCTCTCCATCCATCAAGATTTCCGAGGAACTGGATCCTCGACATGCCGCAGAGACCTTGTACTTCGTCAGCATCATGGGTGCGGATGTCCCTATCCCCGACGACACCTGCCACGCGCCTGGCTTCTACTCCACTTTCCTTCGCAGCTTCATCACCGTTGATCACATACAACGGGGGAGAATCGCTTGCACCATCGTCGCCAAACCCCCTCTCTGTGTAACCACCACCACACCCCATTTGTCTTATGTTTTGGTATCTTATGTTATGGCTCTTCATGATCTTTTTGTGTATGTAGATGAGAAAATTAGGAAGTGGGTTGTCAAGATTTTGTTTATAATGTTTCGTTACATGGGTCTGGCGTTTTTTTTTTCAAAAAAAAAATTGCAAGATAATTATAAGAAACCCCTCATGGTTAATTGATTCATTCGGTATGTGTAAATTTGTCTCTATGCTGTGCTTTGTTGTGAATCCTTGCATCGCTGATCGGAAAGGAAGAAGAGGGTTGTGTTAAGTGGAAAAGGCTTATGTTTGGATTGATGGAATTGGGTGGAAAGGGATGAAAGGGAGTGGAATCCTATTAAGTTTTTGGATATGACAAATTTGAATGGAGTGGAATGGAGATGGATGGATTCTATTCCATCCAATACCACCATTTCAAGTGAGCTTGTCTGTCATTTAACAACTTTTGATCATGATGCACTCTATTGATATGATAGTGAATACGTTTCACTTTCTCACTCTAGAGAGACAAGTTCGCTTTAGAAGAGTTTTATCCATGTAAAGTATAAAGTAATTGACAACAAACTCAAAGCTTTATCGACTTTCCATGACAAGCCAACCCCACCCATTCATAAAAGGGTTTGGTGGTGGTGGTAGTGTTGTGTGTGTGTGGCTCTGGATGTTCTCTTCAGTAGCTGAGGAAATTGGTATAAGTGTTGGGAATCTTGCCCGTTTTCCATGTGTTGAGCAAGCATGATTTGGGGAGTATAAAGGTTTTTGGTTTGTAGAACTTGAGACTTGTTAATTTAGGAACTGATTTTATTTTTCTGGGTTAAAAGTACAAAAATGTTATGTGGTTGTATATGAAGTTGTGCTTTTTTATTTTCTTTATTGGAATTCCAGAATGGCTATGGAACACTACATGGAGGGGCTGTTGGGTCCTTGGTTGAGGTTCTGTGTACCGCTTGTGCTAGAACTGTAGTTGCTGAGGACAAGGAAATTTTTCTTGGGGAAATCAGCATTTCTTACCTCTCTAGCACTCCAATAAATGTGAGTTCTTTGTATTGAACTTTGATTCTTTCCATTGTCATGTCGTTTGTTGGGCTACTACTCTATCTTCTAATCAGTAGACAGTAGATGAATTGCATTGAGTTGAACCCTTCAGAATGCTTCATTTGCTGCTTGAGAAATGGGATACTTTATCCTAGATTGCATTTGAAACATCTTGGCAAAGCTGAAAAGACTTTAAAAAGCAAACCACTTCAACTTTAAGCTACAAGATGTTTGGATTTTTAGAATTATAAATAGTGTTGCTAAGCATCATTTAACTGTAGTTGCACAGTTTGCAGCATTCCTTCAAATAATTATTACTTTGGACCAGTTTGTCTGCATTCCTTCAGATAATTATTGCTTTGTCAGTATACCAGGTGTTTGTCTGCATCGCATTCCTTTGGGGAAATTCCTAGCACATTATTAAAGGGAATAGATTCTCACTCACAATATGCAGTGTTGGTGTCCGGATGAGTTGCATTGAAGTTTTGCAAATGACTCTAACATCTCTCATTGAGGCTTTCCAGAGTTGAATCAGATTCTTGGATATAATTTTTGATTGAAGATCCTATAAAATGCAATTTGCAGTTTGGAGAGTAAAGTGCACTATAAATAACCATTTAATAACAAATATATATCTATCAACAGTTTGATTGCACAAAGCAGCACATGGAAAACAAACTTTGTATTACACCTGCACTTATACTCTCTTAAATTGACCTTGTGCTTTATAGCATCCAAATCCATAATCCTTATTACTGCTTGGAAGAAATGTTAAACATGTTACTGATGCCAACTTGGCAGTCTAATGGGAGTTGTATCTCTTATGTCAAAATTTTACATGATAAAGTCAGGTGCAATCTCTCACCATTAATTCTAAATGTGGGACCCGGACAGGACATGCGACATAGAAAACTTAAGGGTGAAAAATCACACATGAACTTGTGATGTGAAATTTTGACATGAGAGAATCCATTTTTGCAATTTAATATACCATTTTCATGTTCATATGCCCCTTTCATGCTTTAACCCTTCAATAAATGGATGTCACTATGCAGGAAGAAGTGCTAGCTAATGCCTCTGTGGTTAAGAGTGGAAGAAATTTGACTGTAGTTGCACTCGAGTTTAAACACAAGAAAACTGGAAACTCTGTCTATATCAGCCATGCCACCTTCTATAACATGCCCGTTGCCAGATTATGAACTTTTAGCTTTCATGTGCACATGTTTCTACTACTGCTTCATGTAATGGTTTTCATGACAAAATTCTTCCAATTAATTATGCCGGTTTAATTCTTCCAATTAATTATGCCGGTTGGTATCGATAATCGATATATAGTGTTCTTTCTCCTGTTAATTATGTCCAATGCCCTATCTTTGACGTTGATAATTTCTTATACAACAAATATGACATTGTCAATTTTGGTTTCGATGTGTAAGTTTCCCCATATTCCGAAGTTTATGATCTAGTTATTTTTAGTAGGATTGATGAACACTTACCTATAATGCATATATTTAGAGTATGAAAAGTTCACTCTCTGGTGATTTTATTTTCTAAGTGAGCAAGTAATCCATAATGATTCACATTTCAATTATTAAGTTTGAACTTTGAGCAACAAGACATTTTATTATTATCCCGTGTCATTTAACAAATGTTTAGCACATCATTGCAGTGATTAATCTAATCATGGGCATAGTACTTTAAATTTATATGAACTATAAATTGTATTTTAAACAGTAATACACTAATACACTCATTATATTAAATTTACATAAACATTATAATTAAACAAGACTGATACTTGCGGAAAGCAATGAAATAGGAAACTTGATTGAGAAGTAGAAGAAACGAAAATATCATCATTAATCAGACATTGACATACAATGGAGCATGTGTTTATTTTTTACATTATCCGTAGCATCAATACATGCACACCACATAAAACCCTTGAGTTCCAAACACGAGTGAATGTGAAGCCAATCTCTCATTTTGCATTGTTAGAAGCTGCCAGCGAGAGAGCATGCAAAAGGATTCTATACACTCGGCTTGGGCCAAAGCAACAACAGCTCTGCACAACAAAATCATTTACACAATTTTGCAATGCTTGGCCTCTCCCAAGAATGGCTTCAATAAGAAAATGCCGTCTTTCATGTGACCTGGTTTTGCTCTGGCATATCCATGTCAAGCTTTTCAGCTAATAAATGATTCTGAACCATGACATAACAATGTCACAAACAGTAAATTGAAATAGTCAATATGCAAGAATGTATCAACAATTCTAAGTTCTTCCAATTACACAAAAAAAAGAACCAAATTTTCATTTTGATTTTTTTAATGTAGAAACTGAACCTCAAGAACTTCTAAACTACACAACATTCCAAGCGAGGTCACCCTTATAACCCATTCATAATTTTATTTTGACATTATGCATAAAACCTAAGGTGATGTTTAGTGTCTGAGCTAGGACTGTGGAAACAGAGATAATAGAGATAATGTAGCAAAGACATAAAAAATTATATCTTCATATTTCGTTTGATTGTGGAATACAAGACAAAAATATATATAATAAAAGACATTATGTATCTCTATCAAACCGTCACCACAGGCCACCGGACTCTCCATGATTATGAGGACACGTAGGAAAATATTAAATATATTTAAGGATATCATTAAAAAAACTATTAAATTTCGCTTACAAGTGAGTGCAAGTGCAACAAAGGCACAAAGCCCACCAACCCAAGACCCAATAAAACCCTACTCCATTTACTTCACTCTCTACGCTACGCAGATCACAAACAACAGATTAACACTTTCATTCCCGTTCGTTCCCTCTTTCTCAATCTGAGAAAGAAGAAAGATCAAGCAGTAGCGGTGGCAAACTACTGAAATCGAACTCCTGCAGCGCCGCAATGCTTGGCGGCGATCCCTCTCCCTGTATCTGTCGTGCATCACAACAGCGCCTTCATCTCTCTTTCTCTCCTTGCGAGATCTCTCTTCTCAGGTTAAGTACTCGGTCTGAATATTTGCTGTGGATGGTGTATTGGTGTTAAATTGTTTATTGAAAGAATAATAGAGCGGAATTTTTTTATTGACAATTTTGTTTATTCTCTCATATGATTGAAAAATTGAACTTGATTTGAGTGCATCAGAGGAAAAAAATGCAGAGAGATTACACTGAATTGTTTGTCTAAACCAGACAACACAGGTGAATTCAATTTATAATTTTGTAACAGAACAAAGCAAAGTAACTAGCACTTTCTTGTAGAAAATTATAAATTGAATTCACCTGTGTTTTCTGGTTTAGACAAACAATTCAGTGTAATCTCTCTGCTATTTATGTGCTTCAATGTGGATGGACTGAGGAGTGGCTTTGACATAGTCTAAACTCGTTGTTTTATGCCATGGATAGTGTTCTTAAGATGATAGTACTTCTGAGGAAAGGAAGCATCGTCTCTTGGTTAGGGTGCTTAGTATTTACAGGCCTAGTTTCCCTGAAAAAAAAAATGTGATGTCTAGTAATGAGGGATTGGCAAACCCTTTTGGGATTGGTGGTGGTCAAATGTTATGGACTAGTTAGATGTATTGTTTGTTATTTCGTTCTCCGCTTGAGGTGATCCGGTCATTGAAGATTTCTATTGTATGCTTAATTATGTTAAAGTGTTCATAGATGGAAAAGGCGGGGTGTGTTACAGTTGCCTATATTGTTTCATGCAAGGATGCTAGAAATGTTTCTTGATAGTGATGCTTCTGGTGTTATTCTGTTCCGGGGTTTGTTTATTTACTTTTCTCCTTTTCCTCCTTAAGGTATTACAAATAATAACTGTATATATGAATTGTTTTAGGAAGCGAGTCTTTGCCTAACACCAACACCTCACCAAGTTCAAGCCTCCTTTTCCATCGGACTCATAGGTTCTCCAGAATATTCGTAGATTTGGTACCCTAATTTGGGCCCGCATCTAATTTAAAGGTGAGCCCGGTCATAGAGCAGTTCCATTTTGTTATGGATATTTCCTCTTTGATCATTACCTTTGAAATTTGTGTACTTTTTTGTCCTTGCAGTTGAGGGTTCCATGGCCTCTAAAAACGAAAGCGGGAACTCAACTGATACCATCCCATCTTCGTAAGCAAATGTTTCCTTTTTTTTTTCCTTTTGCAGTCTCTTTCTTTTGTTTGTGTTACATTACCATTGCCCCGGTTTATTTTTCTTAAAAATAAAATTGGATGCATTCATTATTAGTTTAATAAGGTATGAGAAGTTGAGGGGGAATAGCATTGAATGGTAGAAAAAATAGTGTATTTATTTTTCGTTGTCTTTGGTTTCAATGTTGGCCTACCCAGAACTTCAGGCAAAAATGGTGAAATCTGGGAAACCATTCAAAATTGATGGCAACTATCATATACATTAGATAGAGGCTGGTTGTTAAACAGAACCCTCTTCAAAGCAAAAGGAGGTGACAGTGCTCACCAACTGCAAAGGTTCTTGCCAAAATTCCTAAGTCCAACCAAGAGGGCTTGGTCTGTTTGAACCATGCAGGAGCTATTGGTCTCTTTGCCACTGATTTTCTGAAAGGTGAAAATTCATTCCCATTTTCTTCAATCACCAAACTCAGAACCATTGTCACCATTGTCATTGAAGTGCAAGCACAATAATCTTCATTTGCAATGCAGTCAACACTGTTGCCGTTGCCACTGATGAAGCTAGCTGCTCAGTGGTGGCGAGATTGAGTGTTATCGAGGGAATGTCCCAATTTGTCCCCCTTTATGTTAGCTGCACCTTGGAGATAAGATTTGCTTCCAAAATGGGAGCAAATGCTGCTCCCGTGAAATTTTCCCTTTTGTGTTACTGTACTACCAAACACACTTGTGTCTGTGAAAAATTTTCTCCCTTATAGTATGTGTGGATGACAGTTAAATGTGGGAAATGGGAATGGGCGGAAAGGAAATGAGGGGAATGGGAATCAATTCCCTTATTTGGGAGTGTAAATATATGTAGGGATGGAAGGGAACTCAAAGGGAACCATTTCCCCTCTTTCCCCTTAAAAGCTCCTTTTTCCCCGCTTTCCCTCAAAGTTTTGGTGGAATGGAGGGGAAAGGATGGAAATACAAATTATAACAACTAAATATAAATATTCCATTATGTTCCATTACAATTTAACCTCCAAACAAGATTTAGTTCCATTCTGTTTCCTTATTAATCTAACAAACTAGAAGGAAAGTAACTGTTCCATTACTTCCCTTCACTTTCCCATCGATTCCGATTAATTCCGTTCCATTAATGAAAACACTTCCAAGAATAGTGTTAAAGTTTGACCACATAATACCCCCAAGCCAAACATAACCAAGGAGAATAGATGCTTAACTTTTGTTTGGTGCAAAGCGTGTGGCATCTCTAAGGGGTTTTCTTCATAAATATGTTGAGGGATTGGGAACTGTTGCTTCACTGAAGTTTTCTTCCTTTCTTCGTTGTTTTATGCTGTGCTCTTATCTTAAGGAGTATACTCTTTGTAGTTTCTCTGTTCATTTTTATGAATTTGCTCTTTTATAAGAAAAAACGAAAAAACTCAGCAATTTTGGGTTTTGTGGGATCTGTTCAACAGTGTAATGGCTAATGGTGGTTGCATTTTCTTCAGGCCGAAGAATATATACAAAGATCCAGACAATGGGCGGCAACGGTTTTTGCTTGAATTGGAATTTGTTCAATGCCTTGCTAACCCCACCTACATCCACTGTATGATTTTCATTTCAACTGTTACATTATTATGTATTTAAAAGGTTTGGTTGGAAACTAGGAATAACTTGTTGAAGAAGGGTATAAATCATTGAGGATGTTTCTTGATAACCCAGCGGTCTTGGTTATCGTTAGGTGTTTGGCTTCTATTTGGTGTGAAGTGCATTGTTTTTTAATGGGGGCTTTCCCTGACAAATTTGTTGACGGATTGGGTGGCTTGCTCCTGTGTATTTTATCTATTTCCCTTTTGTTTTTCTTTTATCTTTGCTATTTTGTGTTTTGATCTTGTATGAGGAAGATTCTGTATCCTCCTGACTATGTAATTTCTTTTCTTCATCTTAATAAAATTTCTATTTTCAAATATAAAATAATTTGGTATCCTTTGTCATTTTGAATGTTTGTGTTAGCCACCTATACAATGTTGGTTGATCTTATTTTTATATCTGTTATTTCGAACAGATTTGGCTCAGAACCGTTATTTTGAGGATGAAGCTTTCATTGGATACTTAAAGTACCTTCAGTATTGGCAACGCCCAGAATACATTAAATTTATTATGTAAGCATTATTTTCAGATTGTCCTGCTGAAACCAGCAGAGAGGGAGGGATTATATTCTAATAAAGGACATGTTTAATCAGAGAAAAAGCATTAAGAAAATGTTTGAATACATAAAATTCAACTATCTTGTCAAGGCATAGAATTTGAATTAGTTCTAGCATCCTTTTATCTCTTGTGCCATATGCTTATTTTTAGTGATGTTTGTTGGAATCAATCCAGTTACTCACTTTCTATGAATGTTAGGTATCCACATTGTCTTTATTTTCTCGAGCTTCTTCAGAATGCAAATTTCCGCAATGCAATGGCACATCCCAACAATAAGGTAAATAACAACTTTTTTATTTTTACCTTGCTTGAAAATTATTCATTGTCCTCGATTTGATGTGAGATTGCTCCTGTCTCAGAAGTTATACCATTACCATGCTGTATTCCTTTTCGGATAGATCACTGTTCGTAGATGACTAGATAATTGTGGTTGTGTATAAATTGAGACAAAGATTGAGGTTGGTCCGTTTCCTCAATCTACCTGACTCAATCTCTTTCTAGGGTTGTCTAGATAGAATCTTTTTTGTTGTATTCGTGAGGTGATAGGTACAGGTTTAATTCTCACCCCGTTGTGACTACCTTACATATCTAATAGATGAGGTTTGTTACTTTAATTAGTCAAGCCAAATGAATCAATAAGTTCACAGAGCTACTTTGCCATACCAATGTATTGTTCAAATTCTATTTGTTTCCATGTATTTTAGGAACTGGCACACAGACAACAATTCTACTTCTGGAAGAACTATAGGAACAATCGTCTAAAACACATTTTGCCTAGATCACTTTCTGAACCTAGTGCCACACCTGCACCTCCTGCTGCCTCAGCTGCTACTCCAACTCAGCCCCCTGTGCCTGCACTGCCGCCAGTGCCTGCCACAAATGTTGCTGTGACAGCATCATCCACTCAAGCTCTTTCTCCAATGCCGTATGGTTTGCCCTCTGGATCTGCTCTTGGAAAAAATGACATGAGGAATCCTTCATTTGATAGAAGGAAGAGAAAGTGAGTTTTTATATGGACATGTAACTTATGAAAACTATGTGGCGTATTTGCACCTTATTTTTTCTTACTCTATTGAGAGATTGAAGTGGTTATAATGATAGAACAAAGTTGAATGAGATTCATGTCCCATCCAATAGTGGATGTGGTCTGAGTCGACAATGTCACATATCCCATGAGTATAAATAACACAATTCTTCCTTGGTGCAAACTGTCTACACACAGCCGAGAGGAGTGAAGCCACAATACTAGATCTCACTCTGAAAGCAGAAACCCATAGGCCAACGCAACATTATGAGAGTAATAGAAATGAAGAGGCTTGACTTTTTGCAAACCAAATAAGTCTAGACCCTCTTTTGCATTTACACTTGGAAGACGGTTTAAATATTTTCAGTTTCAAAAATCAAAATAGGCACTTTTTTTTTCGCATAGGGGAGGACCCATAAGATGAATGGGCCAATGAATCACGCACTGAAATCATGTAGCATGTTGCCGACGGGCAATGACCCAGCATTTACACAATCACATCTTTGATCTATGCCATGTACAGTCCACAGAATTTGACATTCAATCTTAATTGCCAAACACAACCCTTATCTTTTGTCTTAAGCTTAGAACCAGCTGTGCAAAGATTTGCAAAGCATAACATAGACAAAGTTTCAAAATGCATAATACCATAGAACCTAGGAGGATTCTAAAACAAAAATCCAGAGATCTTGAATTGACAATCAAATTCCAATAATACCAGAAGAGTAAGAATAGTAACCCATTTAATTCAATACAAGGGGAGTAAGTTCAGTAAAGTAGTGTCACAATGTCTTCAAAAATTTAATTTTAAATTAAATGTGGAGTCGTCACAAATTTTATTAAAAAAAAATTGGAAAACCTTTAAACTTGAAAAGTTACTGATTTTTGATAAAGATTAGGCTCGGGAGTCTAATTATGATTAAGAAATAGTAGAAACTTAATCTTACTGTACTCCTAATATATTTGTCTTTTAAAAGATAACTTTAATAATTTATTTTTTCCAAAAAATAGAATCAAAGCCTAGAACTATTTACACAAAAAGAAAAAAAATTAAGAAAATATAATTTTAGTTTGACAGAAAATATCTGCTCTCATGTATCCTTTGGTGCAATGAGAAATTTAAAATTATGTAATTCTGTGGATTACGGAAATCGGACCAGGATATAGGTTGACAGGGAATCGGCACCTTATTCCAGTTATACTAGAAAAATCGCTAATCTAAAAACCGGTCAAAAATCGATGAACCAGTACCACTTCAAACCAGTTAGCGATTTTTGTGTTTGAAAAGTTTTAACTGTGTTAAAATAAAATATTGCGGCCCATTCATCATCATCCCAAGTCAAGGGTCATGGGTCATGGGCTATCATTGTCATTCCAAGGTCAGGCGGCCTTCCTCTCATTTTATAGAAAAAGCAATTTACTTCCCACCATGAAGTACTACTTGAATATGCTGTACAAGAGCATGGCTTAAGGATCTTATGGTGAAGGAGGCGCAGAAACTTTAAGTGTTGTGGGTTTCTTCTTTTAAAAAAAAAGGGAAATACATATTGTGGCACTTAAAGAGCGAACAAGTTTTTCGAGTATTATACCGATGTCAACTGCAAACAGGAAGCCAACTCAAAACTCAAAGTTGATGCTGCAGATACTAATAACAACCAATATGGAGTTGGGGCTGATTAGGGATGTGGATGGTGCAATCTTGGCCACTGCATCTTGGCTGGTCCCAAGCTCGAGAGAGAGACATGAACAGCCGAGGCCTTTGCTTGCCAAATAGACCTTCAACTTGCATTGGAATGTTGTTTCTCGGACATAGTAGCATGGCTTGCCTCTCCTTTTATTATAAAAGCCAGTAGCTTCCACGATGTGAAGCCAGTAACTTCAACGCCGCAGAAGGGAAAGTTTATTTTCGAGGCAAGTTTTGTATTTCTTTTGTTGTTTTATTTTATTTTTTCACCTAAAAAAGGATTGGAGAGGTAAATAAAAAGGTTTGGAGAGGTAAATAAATATAAGAGGTAAACAAATTAACAATATATGTTATTAGAGTTGTATTTTCAAACCTTATTCTAATTCTAATTGATATTTAAAAAATTATCTAAATTAATTGTATTTTAAATTTAAAGAAGTAAAGTGTACAATTATAGCAATTGATGTCATTTTTAACTAATGCACGTATATATTATTAAATTTTTTATTATATTTTATGACATTTTATTTTATATTTTTATATATTTATATAAATATATTTTATTATATATAGATTATATTTTGGTTGGACCTCCAGTTGAATCGGTTAAACCTTTGAATCTCTGAACCCTTATTTTGACTAGTTCAATTTTCAGAACCTTGATAATTATTCTGTAAAATAAGTGTGTTGGTTTAATTTTATTAAAAAATAAATAAAATTTGAAATTCAATCAAAATAGAAATTTTTTTGACATGCGATAAACACTGAATTGTTGATTCAATTAATGGACAAAACTAAAAAGAAAAAGATAAGTTAAATATTTTAAAAAAGAAAGCACATTCAATGAAAAATGCACCGAAAGCCCAAATGGAAAACAAGAAAGGTGGTAAAGTACGGACCCTCCCTATCCGTTAAACAACCATGATTATATTAAAAACCACAAAAAAAAAAAGATGATAGCAATAAAATAAACAAATTGAATGAAATTGTAATCAAGCTCAAAAGAAGAAATACACTAAAGCCTTTTATTCAAGCAGCGCTTAAGATTGACAACCCGTAACAACGGGAGAGGAACCAAACTGAAATGAGCCGATGAAGGCAAAATCATGGGATGCGCCTTCAATTGTTACAGAGAAAAGTTATTTGTACCTATTATTTGTGGAATACCGTATAATATGGACCCTATTTAGTTTGGAACCCACATCTTATCTAATAGTAGATGAAAATATGTTAAAATGTTGTTCCATAAAATGTGAGTACAAATAACACTACTTATTATTGTAAGCCCTGTTCCCCCTTTTAACCAATCTATGTGCGTCCCAGAAACTGATCCATTACACTCTTTTAGGAACCAGAAGATTTGATGCTATTTTTTTCAAAAAAAAAAGGAGATAAAGATAAGATTGGGTTGGTTATTGATTCTAGAATACTAAAAATTTAAAAAGCTGTGAAATTCAAACAAGACAGTCATTTTCTTTTTCAATTCTTTTAAAAATTGGGTGCTAATAGTAGCCTACATTATTTGGTCATTTAATTTAAAAGTACAAGTAAAGTAAAAAGTAATTAATTTTTATTCGAGTCAACTCATTTTTTCAAATTTATTGACAAGACAACAACAACTAAACTCAGTCATAAGCTTCACAATACTTAGGAAAGTGTTGGCATCACAAAAAAATAAAAAGAAAAGCATTAGAATACCTTCAATGGGTAAATATGAGGTGTCACAATACCTCAAAAATAAGAAGGCATCATAATGTCTTCAATGTGTTGAATAGGCATCATAATACCTACAATTGGTAAAAACGAGGCGTTGTAATACCTCAAAAAGTCAAAATAATTTCAATGTATTGAGTAAGCGTTACAATATATACCTACAATGGATAAACTAGGCATCTCCATACCTATAAAAAAGGGAAGGGGTTATAAAAACTTTAATGTATTGAGTAGACATTACAATACCTACAAGGGATAAAGTAAGCATTGCAATACCTAAAAGAAAGGGGGAAGACGTCACAAATCCGTCAACATTTTGAACAGGCATCACAATACCTACAATGGATAAATTAGGTGTCTCAATACCTAGAAAAAAGAGGAAGTTGTCATAATACCTTCAATGTGTTGGGTAGTTATCACAATACCTACAATTTATTACACTAAGTGTTACAATATCTAAAGGAAGAGGAAAACATCACAATACCTTCAATGTGTTGAGTAGACATCACAATGTCTACAATGGGTAAAAATAAGGTGTCACAACATCTATAATACAAATGAACTAGGCCTCACAATACCTAGACTGCAAATGAACTAGACTTCTCAATACCTAGAATGCGAATGAACTAGATTTCACAGTAAATGAACAAGGTCTCTCAATACCTAAAATGCAATTAAATCAATCTTCACAATAATGCAAACAAACTAAGATCTCTAATGCTAATAAACTAGGATTCTCAATATCTAAAATGCAAATGCGAATGAATTAGGTTTCACAGTGCCTAGAATATAGATGAGCAAATAAACTAGGTTTCACAATACCTAGAATGCCTTATGCAGATTTTTCTTTTAAATGAAATGAGGAATGATTTTTGAATAAACAATCTCAAACACAAAGAAAAAGGCTATGGCAAATTCAAACAGGGTGACATTTCATTCAAGTATACTCAAAAGCATTCACCATTGTGTACATATCAAGTCTATCTTGTCCGATGGTAGGTAACACGTGCTTAAGTTGGATGAATTTTTGAAAAGGTGACAATGAAGATGAGTCATCATGAGATTAGTACCTCTAAGCCTACAAATAAACATCACTTAAGCAAACAATGATTCATTAATCTTTGACCTCCTCTATCAGGAAAAAATTCCTTAAAATAGCCCCCAAGTTTGAGACTCCAAATCGGGAATGTCTTCTTTTGCTTCAATGGTTCAAATGCTTGCTTCCATCTAGATAGCATGTTCTTTTATTCTACAGTACTTTTTGTTTTCCTTTTTCTCTTCTTTTATTTTCTCTTTGAACAATGAAACATTTGTCTCAAAATAAAAATTTATGAAAATAAACACAATTAACTAGTAATCATAATGGACTTTATTAGGCTTGTAATGTGACTGAGGTTAAAAGGTTACGAAAGAAAGGATATTAATGGCTCAAATAAGTGTTTCAAGGTAAATTAAGACCAAGGATCATTAATTCCTTTAGAGACTAAACTGCTTTGTCAATTGAAGTAGCACTTTTTAGCAAAATGAAACATTTATCTCTGTAATGGTATCAGTCTAGCCATGAAGTGAAAGAAAGAATGAAAGAAGAGTACAAGAAAGCTACTGAAAAGAATGTTTTGAGTATTATATTTCTTGAATGATGTTTTGTACAATATATATAGAGTCTCATAACTATATCTGAGTTGGCGTAACAAACTATAACTACTCTTAACTGAACTACAACTGTAAGCTAAAGTTGGTTAATAACTATTAGAGGAACTCTTCCTAACATCCCTCTTCAAGCTCAGAGAAGGTTTAGAGAAGACTCTAAGCTTAGACTTAAACTTCTAGAAAACCACAACAGAAATTGGCTTGGTTAGAATATCTGCAATCTGGTCTTGAGATGAAATATACTGGACTGCAACTTTCTTCTGAATTACCAAGTCTCGAACAAAGAAGTGGTCCAAATCAAAATGTTTGGAGCGATTATAAAGCACAGGGTTGGTAGTGAGTTGAATTGCATTATGATTGTCATAGAACACTGGAGGAGTAGTAGAGTGAGCCAAGTGAAGTTCAATCATGAGAGATTGTAGCCATAGAAGTTCTGCCATTACAGTAGCAAGACTTTGAAATTCAGCCTTTGTGTTGGATCATGACACTACTGGCTATTTCTTGGAGGACCAGGAAATGAGATTACTGCCAAGATAAGCACAGTAGCCTGAAGTAGACTTGCGATCATCAATGTCAGCTCCCCAGTCGGCATCACAAAATGCAAAGAGGCGAAAATCTGGAGATTTGTGAAACGCCAAACCATGATCAAGTGAGCCACTAAGATAGCGCATGATGCGTTTGACTGTCTTCCAATGAGTTTCCAGAGGGTTGTGCATAAATTGACTCACCCCTATTGACAACATAAGTGATTTCAGGTCAAGTTATTGTTGCAAAGGTTTAGTACATTGATTCTGGAATAAAAAAAGGGAAGTTTATGTATCTTTCCCATACAACATGCTTTGCAGATAGCAGTATTTTTACTAGAACTAAGAGAAATATTACATGATTGGAGAACTTTATTAACAACTAAAGGAGCAAGGTGCCCCAACTTATTGTGCCAGAGAGTGTAATTGTCAATAAAAGTAAGTTGAGTGTGAAAAGCTTGTTTTGGTGATGAAAACTGTGCTATTTCTAGATGTAATCAGATAAATATTGTCAAAGGAATATAGGCCCTTCTTAAGAGAACCTTGGACTAGAAGCTCCCTGGATCCTTGAGATTTAACAAGACATTTATCAGGATGGAATTCAAAGAAAACATAATTATCTCTTGCAAATTTTGACACACTAATGAGATTTTTGGCTAAGCCAGGAACATGCATGAGGCTATGTAGATGGAAGATTTTGTTTGAGAGATTAGAATGAATGGGTGAATGACCAACTCGATTTACAATGATACCTTGCCCATTACCAATTTGAACTCTGTCCATGCCATTGTAGTCAACACTATCTGAGAGATTGTTCAGTTCTGGTGTGAGGTGGTTAGTAGCCCCTGAATCAGCATACCAGTTCAAGTCATTCACAGAAGCTGCTATTAAGGGAGTTTGTGAAGGAGCTACCATGTATTCTTGAGGATTATGGAACTGAGAGGGTGGCGGAGGTGGTAGAGGAGTTGCTGCTTATTGAGGATTTGGCCAAGTTTAATCAAACCTGTGATAACAATTCCATGCTACGTGCCCAATCTTTCTACAAACTTGACATTGGGGTCGGTTACCATTGTTCTAGGATGATCTTCCACCTCTAAATGCTCTTCCACCACGAAAACTTCTACCATCTCTTTGCTCAAAATTATTCTATTTTCTCTGCCCTTGCAGATTCATATTTTCAAGATGAGCTTGCACTCCTCCTGCTTCCAGCTTATCATAGTGCTCAAACCTTTGTTCTTGAGCCATCAAAAGAGCTTCAACCTCTCTAACACTATAGGGATCAATTCTTGACACAATAGAAGTGATAAAATGATCATATTCTCTAGTAAGACCATCAAGAATTACCTCTATATGTTCTTCCTTTGTTATTGGTGCTCCAATTGCTCTCAGTGTATGAACCAATTTCTTTATCTCCAAGAGATATTCTGCAATTGTTTTGCCTTCTTTCTTGGAGCCTTTCAACTGAGTTTTCAGTTACCTAACTCAGCACGCGTTTGCGATGCAAAATACTCTTCAATTATGCTCCAAACTTGAGAAGAGAGTACACAACCTACCAATCTTGTGGTGAAGGAACTTGTCATCGATGCAAGAAGCCATGACATAAGAAGCTAATCTTGCTTCAGCCAATTCTTGTAATCTTGTGAAATTTTGCCACTGGTTACATATGCTTCTGAACTGAACTTTTCTGAAGTTTTGCCTTCAACTAGATAATCTTCAAGATCAAACCTGAAGATTGTGGCCTCTGCTTGCTGCTTTCAAGCCAAGTAGTTGTCTTCATCCAGCTTAATTAAGACTAGATTCGAGAAATTTTGAGGCACAAATTTTGAAGAAAATGAATCAGCCATGGATTGTTCTAGCTTTGATGCCATGTAATGGTATTAATCTAGCCACGATGTGAAAGAAAGAATGAAAGAAGAGTTCAAGAGAGCTACTGAAAAGAATGTTTTGAGTATTGTATTTCTTGAATGAATTGCTAAGTGTTTTGTACAATAGATATAGAGTCTCGTAACTATATATGAGTTGGCATAACAAACTATAACTACTCCTAACTGAATTACAACTATAAGCTAAAGTTGGTTAATAACTGTTAGAGGAACTCCTCCTAACAGTCTCAGTCTCTTTACATTCACGTCCTGCTCTTTTACTTTGTTTCTTTTCCACTTTTTTCTGTCTTTTTTCTAGGACGTGATTTTTCTTTCTTTTCCTTTAGCTACGAAACAACCAATTGACAATAGATAATTCTCATAAAAATAAATAGTCCCCTGTGTAGAGGCTATCCTTGTCTAGGGTAATTTGACAAAAAAAAAAAAAGAGACTCAAACGGAGTAGCAATGGATAGAGCTGCCAAAACGGGTCAAAACTCTGAAGGCAGCCCGTTTACCGGGGGAAAAAAAAATCCAAGTCGGGTCTAAAAATTTCAACCAATTCAATACCAGTCTCTCTGTGGCCCGCACCGTTTAACCCAGTTGCTGAGAGGCGGAGAGGGTAGAGACTAGGACCAGAGACTTGAAGAGAAGAGACTGAGGGACTGCAGCCCTCCATCGCCGCCATTCCTCCACGTCGCGCCACCAGCCTTCCGTGCCCTCCGCGTCGGGCCACCAGCTCCACACTCCGCGTCTCGCCGCCTGCCTTGTACTCCGCTGCCAGCCGTTTGCGAGAAAGGAAGGAAGGAGGATGACTCCCGTTCCATTAGCTCTGCTAATTATTGTTGTTTGTTCATAAGCAGGGAACTGGGAGAGAGATTTTTTTTTTTTTTGAATATTGGGTTGCATGCTCAAATATCTTTTGGTTCATTTGTTTTTGAGGATAAGGTTAGAATTATGGAAGGGTTATTGAATTCTATGGTTAACCAAAGCTGTTTAAAGCCCTTTGGTTTCACTCCAAGACTTGGTTGCACTTTCCCTGTGATCACAAGAACCGGGCATTTCAATCGGAAACTAGAGCCCTTTATCCTGCGAAGTGATTGTACAAGGCTAGGTAGAGACACTGGTATGGGCTTCAGAGGAGCTGGCATTGCTGCACTTGACGGTGATGATAGAGGAGAGCAATCGAATGCGGATTGGGAATCGGAGTTCATTGGGGAGCTCGATCCGTTTGGCTACAGGGCTCCAAAGAAGAGAGCGAAGGAACAGAGGTCTAAGTTGCTCGAAGACACTGATGGAATGGATTGGTGCGTGAGGGCGAGGAGGATGGCGCTTAGATCGATCGAAGCGAGGGGCATGGCTCGCACGATGGAGGATTTGGTCACTGTTAAGAAGAAAAAGAAGAAGGCTAAGAAGAAGGTGGAAAGCAAGAAGAAAGTTGTTAAGGAAATTGAGGACATAGATGATCTTTTTTACAGCTCAGAGGAAGAACCTCTCGATGACGTTGGTGATCTGAAGAGGAAGGTGGGTTTGCTCTCCGATGGAATGTTTCTGGAGAAGAAGGAGAAAACAATGGAGGAGCTTGTGAATAGGCTGTCCCGATTCACTGGGCCATCTGATCACAGAAAAGAAATCAACTTGAACAGAGCGATTGTGGAAGCGCAGACTGCAGAGGATGTACTGGAGGTTGCTTCTGAAACGATTGTAGCAGTCGCAAAAGGACTAAGCCCCTCGCCTCTCTCCCCTCTGAACATTGCTACCGCGCTTCATCGCATTGCTAAGAACATGGAGAGGGTTTCTATGATGCAGACTCGTAGGCTGGCTTTTGCTCGGCAAAAAGAGATGTCTATGCTTGTGGGGATTGCAATGACGGCCTTGCCTGAATGCTCCGCTCAAGGAATCTCTAATATATCTTGGGCGTTGTCCAAGATCGGAGGCGAACTGCTTTATTTTTCTGAGATGGATAGAATTGCAGAGGTTGCAGTGACCAGGGTTGGGGAATTCAACTCTCAAAATGTTGCTAATATTGCAGGCGCTTTTGCTTCGATGCAGCACTCAGCCCCTGGTCTCTTCTCAGAATTGTCCAGAAGGGCCTCGGATGTAATTCACACCTTCCAAGAGCAAGAACTTGCGCAGCTTTTGTGGGCTTTTGCATCTCTCTATGAGCCTGCGGACCTCATATTTGATTCTTTGGACAGAGCCTTCATTGATTCTTGCCAAGTGAGAAGTTTCAATCGTAAAAGGGCATCCGAAAATTATGAGCAGAACTGTGTTGATGGAAGTGATGCCTCAAATGGATCTCTTGATTCGCCTGTGCTCGCTTTAAGCAGGGATCAGCTTGGGAACATAGCTTGGTCCTATGCTGTCTTTGGACAAATGGATAGGAGTTTCTTCTCTCATGTCTGGAAAACTCTGAGCCATTATGAGGAGCAAAGGATTTCCGAGCTGTATAGGGAGGATATCATGTTTGCTTCTCAGGTTCATCTTGTAAACCAGTGCTTGAAGCTTGAATTCCCCCATCTTCAGTTATCATTATGTGGTGAGCTCGAGGATAAAGTCGCTCGTGCCGGTAAAACTAAGAGGTTTAATCAGAAGATAACATCATTATTTCAGAAAGATGTTGGACGTCTACTTGTTAACACTGGCCTGAACTGGGTCAAAGAATATGTTGTCGATGGGTACACACTGGATGCTGTGCTAGTTGATAAGAAGCTTGCTCTGGAGATTGATGGTCCAACTCATTTCTCTAGAAACACTGGTGTGTATCTTTTCTTACATAAATTGGATGTAACCTTTTATTCTCGTGTACAGTTTAACTTAAATTACCCTGATTCATTCAGTCAAATTTTTGTTCCATCCTATTTGCTTGCTGTAGGTGTACCTTTGGGACATACCATGCTAAAACGCCGATACGTTGCTGCTGCTGGTTGGAAAGTAGTATCATTATGCCATCAAGAGGTAAGCTCTCTTATGTCACATATTTCAGGAGCTTGTCTGGGAAAAATTTGGTGAAATTTGTGCTCTTTCTTGTAGTGGGAGGAACTTCAAGGATCAGTCCAACAATTGGAGTACCTCAGAGGCATCCTCAAAGATCATTTAAATGAAGGATATGGCGACACTGCATTGACCCACATGATGTGATCAACAAATGCCTGTTTATGAAGCATTAGGAAGATGTACGTATGTTAGAGTTATCATGCTCCCTTGAGAAATTTTAGTAAAGGGGATGTACATTCCTCAGAAGTACTAATTCTCTAAAGCATATAAATGCTATAATTCTTTTTCCCCTTTGTTAATTTACATGTAGAGGAATTTTTCTTTTGGTGGGAAAGAATGGTAGTAAGGATAGGCACTCCAACAAAATTGGTCCAGGCACCAAGAGAGTGAGACTAATGGCCAAGAGGGGAGTTGAATCCATGCACTTGGGAAGTGCATAGTCTTGGCCCATTCCCATAGACCAATTGAGTCAAACATGCTTTGGCTTGCGTATAAAAAGATTGTGAAGAGTGGTGACTAATACTATGGTTTAACTTGACAGTGATTATGTTATATAAGAAGAAGATGGAGATAATTAGTTATGTATTTTTCTTTAAGAAATTGCTCTACGTACATTTTTTCACTTCTTTATTTTTTATTTTTTACCTTTTTGAGTAAACCCTTAAGATTGTGGCAGAGAAAAGCAATGTCCTAAGAATCACCAATAAAGTACTTTAAATTTGTGCAGTGATTATAGACTAAAATAGTCATATTTGTAATACCTCTGGGTATTAGGAACTTTTATTTATGACGGAGTATATGCATTAAAATTTTATTGTGTGATCAATTTGAGGGTGTACTTTTTCTTTGCTTTTATGATGAATTGGCTAAAGATTATGACATTAAAGATGAGGGGGTTGTTTTCTAACAACACGTTCAAATTAGCAATATAGCTTGATTTAAAATTTAAAATATTTTTTTGAGGCTTTTAATGTTGAAATGGACACGGAAAATCTATGCCTAAGTATGTGTTTGGCTAAGGGGTAAGCTCTCATTCATGAGCTTTTATGTGTAATTTGTTAAAATAAATTATAGTGTGTCCATGTAATGCTGCATTTCCTTAAACTTCTTGTTTATAATTTTCTACCAATGGCCATCTTCCCTACTTTCTGGTAATGTCTACTGTCCTCGCATTGAGTGCAAGAAGAGCATTTGAACCTCACGAGTCATGCAAAAAGGAATTTTGGTGCCGTGATGTGAGTGGGAATGCTAGTGTGAGTGTTCGGGATTTTCGTTTCTGACCGAGGACATAATGAAACGTGATTTTACACGTATATCTAGTGAAACGTGATTGTTTACGGTATAAAATATTTTGTAATTTTATAATGACGGTGCATACACTAAATCAAAATTAATCTTCTAAATTAATGTCTATATTAGCATTGAGTGAACAAATTGATCTCATCAAGTATAAATTTCATGAGGACGAGTGTGACGTATCATATATATCTTTCACCAATTAGCACTAATTTGCTTATTTATTCTAGGAATTTAATTTTGATGCAAAGTATAAACATATTTTACACAAACACTCTATCATATGTTTTCATATCAATAAAAATATTTGACTCAATTACTCACCACTTAAAAAACTTCATGAGAACATGAATGTCCGATTGAATCACAGCCAATCAAAATTAATCTCTTCTTCTAATTCAATTTTTTATAAGAATTTAATTTATTAAAAGTGTTTTACACAAACATTCACTCATAATGCCTCATCAAAAGAATTAACCAGACGTTGAATGACATTGTAAGTAAGGCATATCAAATTATTTTTTTTAAATAGCTGAATATTAGTAAAATATAATAATTTAGTATCTTTCTCCGGTAATATTACATTACACTTTAATTTACTATTTTTTTTTTGTTCTCTTTCAGGAAATATCTTTTAAATAAAAAGATATTAAAGAAAAGAAAGAAGAACCTCTTCAAGTTGGTCAAGGACGCAGTCCGTGTCGGAGAGATTCCAGCGGAGGAGGAGCTTGTCGATGACGGCGAGGTTGTTCCTCGTCTTTAAGAATCCACTGAATATCTTTTCCTCTCCACGTCACTCTTCGCCTTCTCCTTTATCAGCCTCCCCAATTTCGTGAAGAAACCGGTTTGACCTGCCGAGCACCTGAACCATCCCGAGCAGCTTCCACAACCGAATCTTCCGGTTCCCCAGTTAGCTAAGTCGTAGAAAACGAATTGCGATTCAGAGTAAGGCGGAGAGATACCAAAGAACGGAGTTGCCATATTTTCATAATCATTATTCTAAATCTACATAATCATTATAATTAAACAAGACTGATACCTGCGGAAAGCAATGAAATAGGAAACTTGATTGACGAGTCGAAGAAAGGAAAATATCATCATTAATCAGATATTGACATATAATCGAACATGTGTTTATTTTTTATATTATCCGTAGTATCAATACATGATACATGCACACCACATAAAATCCTTGAGTTCCAAACAGGAGTGAATGTGAAGCCAATCTCTCGTTTTGCAGTGTTAGAAGCTGCCTGCTACAGAGCATGCAAAAGGATTCCATACACTCGGCTTGCGCCAAAAGCAACAACAGCTCTGCACAACAAATTCATTCCCACACTTCTGCAATGCTTGGCCTCTCCCCAGAATGGCTTCAATAAGAAAATGCCATCTTTCATGTGACCTGGTTTTGCTCTGGCATATCCATGTCAAGCTTTTCTGCTAATAAATGATCCTGAACCATAACATAACAATGTCACAAACAGTAAATTGAAATAGTCAATATGCAAGAATGTATCAACAATTCTAAGTTCTTCTAGGGTGCTTTTATTTACTGTCGTGGAACAAACAGAAAATATAAGAACAGTAGGAACAGAAAGATGTTTCGTGGTGGAGGCAGGGTACAGGGTACAGGAACAGAAAAATTTTATCTCCAAGACAAAAAATTTCTATATTTCTGTCCCTAAACCCTAATACGGAGACAAAAATTTAATTTTTTTTTCCAATAATACCCCTTCGATAACAATATTTTTTTATATCTCCATCTTCACTGTCTTTGTTGTCTCTGTCTCCATTGTCCAGAGATAGTTACCAAACACTACCCTACTTAACACCAAAAAAAAAAAAAGAAAAGTAAACAAATAACAACCAAATTTTCATTTTGATTTTTTTAATGTAGAAACTGAACCTTAAGAACTTTTAACCTACACTTCACTCCAAGCTAGGTCACGCTTATAACCAAGTCATAATTTTATATAGACCTTATGCATAAAACCTAACAGAACAGCCATGCCTGATGATACAAACAATGGATGATAGGCTCAGATACAAAACTGTAGAATTTAACAGGGTTAGCTCATACATTTTAAGGTGCGGCTGGAAAAAAAATATGGGGAGGGGTGCTGGGGAAGATCAGAGTGCATTCGGTTTGGCCATTTCTTATTTTCATTTTCACTAAAAAAAGAAAAAAAAAATGTTTGGTTCATTCTTTCTCAAAAATGTTTTTAGAAGATATTTTCACATAAATGTGAAAATTTGGAGATTATAAATTCTCATTTCTACCGTTTCCTTTGCAAATTTTGAAAACGAGGAGATCGAAAACATGGTGGCAATTTTGAAAAATTAACCACATTCCATCTTTTATCTCTCTCCCACTCTGTTCCTTCAACACTGCTCTCCACACACCAACATTGTCCTCGAAACCACCAAGCCAGCTCCTTCACTTGTCCCGTTTTGTTGCGCCTTGTGCTTAATTCTTATCCATTCACAAGTGCCAAATTTTGCATTAAGTTTCCACTTTCAATTTTCATTTTTCTTTTAAATTCTCATGCACAATAAACTGTTGATGCATGTTATCTGCTTTTGTTCTATACTACAATTGGCTATTAGGATTGGGAGGAGAAGGAGCTTGTGTAGAAGTATAATCATTTTTGGTTTGGGGTGGGGAGAGGTATTTGTGAACTAATGGCATATGGTGTTGCTATCATTGTTATAGTTATTTTTACTATATCACTATTGCACAACGGTAAAATTGCTACATTGTGACTTTGAAGTCACGGGTTCGAATCTTGAAAACAGCCTCTTTGCAGAGTGAGGGTAAGGCTACGTATATCTACCCTCCCCAGGCCCCATCTGGTGGGAGCCTTGTGCATTGGGCCGCCCTTATTATTGTTATCAATCACCAATGTTCATGATTGTTCAATGTTCATGCTGCAGTTGACTAAATATATGTGCCGAAATTGCACTAATGAATTTTGGGCATTTACTCGGATTGTGTTTCAATGGCAAGGGAGAATTTTGATTTGACGGTTGAGCTTCATTCACGAGTCTAAGGAGATTCTTTTAGTAGATGAATCAATGAAAATCAAATATATATAATTTTATTATCTTAAATTTGGTATTGAGAATTACAATTTGAAAGCAAGCAAACAAAACACATTTTCATTGTTTTTTGATTTCTGAAAACAAAATCTATTTTTATAAACCAAACACATTTCTTAAACCTTGAAAATCTGAAAATGAAAACCCCTTTCAGAAAATGAAAACAAAAAATATTTTCACAAACCAAATGCCCCCTTAAAGTGTGACAGGTTTGAAAACAATTTAGAGTCAATTTTGAAAGGAATGGAAAGGACAAGTGATGATGTACATACCAAGCCCTAATATTGGTTTACATAAAAATGGCATTGACAAAGGCCTCTGCATCAAAGGGTTGAAGGTCTTCTACACCTTCACCAACACCCACAAATTTTACGGGGATTCCAAGCTCATCAACCACACTGACCTGCCAATAGAAATTGCAGTCTTATTACTTAACATTGTCACCCCAGCAAGAAAAAATTAACGCCAATAATGAAAATTTATTGAACTCAAAAAAATATAAGCGATATTTAAGATTAAATGAAGAGAATAATACCACACAGCCACCTCTAGCAGAACCATCCAGCTTGGTCAAAATTAAACCAGTTACACCCACAACCTGTGTCAAGTTCAGAGGCTTTAGAACAGCAAACTGTGAGTTAAACAATAAGGGAAGAAAATAGCTAAAATAATCAAGGCAATGGAAAACCTGAGTTAGAAACTCAGCTCCACCATGCCCTAAAGGTAAAACATCTCTGTGACAGACCATCCATTAAACTGCAGTTTCATGAAATATTCATAATAAAATAATAAACATCTAAACCTTCCGATATTTTATCATCATATGTATAAAAAAGAGTGGCCCAATGCACGCACTTGGTGGGATCTAGGAAGGGTAGATGTGCGCAGCCTTACTCCGCTTTTCAGGAAGATTGTTTGCAGGATTCGAACCCGTAACCTCTAAATCACAAGGCAATAACCTTGTCGCGGCGCCGAGGTTCACCCTCTTTTATCACCATATGTATAAAGCTTATTTTTCTAATATATTCCTAGCACTATCCACATTTTAAGGCCTCCTGTTTTTGACATCTTTGTCTTTCCGGATCAAGTTGTTCAGTACATCTCCTGACTCTAGAACAGCAGCATTCCATATTCAAATCATAACCATGATTTGGGAAACACAGTAAATAGTACATAGGAAGGGCCAGAGTGAACCTTAATATTCCTACTTACTATTATACTCCTAGGTCAATTCCAGAGAAACTGGATCTGTTTAGTTTCAGAAAATAGTTTTTGTTCTTATTTTCTGTTTTTCAGGTTGTTTCCTTTTTTCCATTTTCAGTTTTCCAGTGTTTTATTCTCAAAATCTTGAAAACAAGAAACAAATTTAAAACAGAAATATGTTTTCTTAAACCAACAGTTGGAATCATTATGTTACTGCAAAAATGTTTCCCGCATATGCATCAAATAACAGATGTTAGACTTCAAAAATCCTACAGCCATCCCAAAGATCCGCATGCTGCATGTTATTCTCATGAGCGATAGCTGGGTTTCAACCTTCAACTATGAAAATAACAATTTTCCTGAACAAATTGAGACAAATGTCCAATTTAAAAAGCAGAATGAGAATTTACATCATTGAACTCTCTTGCTTGTGGCAGCATATTCAAACCTGTAGTTCCATCCAGAACCAGCAGGATCTCCTGAAATCATTGTCAACGCCCTCAGATCACACTGTTTCAGAGAGAAGAGAAAGAAAAGAAAAAAAGGGGGGGGGGGGAGGGGAGGGAAATGGAAGAAGTGTTGAGAAAAGTATTCTCCTCAAACACCCTCCACAGTGAAAAATTTGTATGGAACAAGAAAACCTACAAGCAGGCAAGGACAAAGTTCCAAGTAAATAGCTCATCAAATTCTACCTATAAAGTAGAAATCTAAAAGCTTACTCCTCAGAAAATCGTTAGAATAAAACTTATGAAATAACTTTCAAATTGGAAAAAAAATAAATAAATAAATCAGCTATTAAACTGGCAGTGGATGCAAAACACAGGCAGGGTATAGATATGATCTAATCAGTTCAGTAAAGCCCAAAGATTCGTAGCAACATAATTGATTATGTAGTGAAAACTTAGTGTCAAAGACTTGAGCTTTCTTACATTAGGTGCACCGGCAACAACTTTGCTAACTGCCTTTTTACAAGAAATCAACTCTTCCATAAGGCTGTAATTAGTGTGTAAACCTGATAACACAAAGTGAACTGCAGTGTTAATACACAACCAATCAAGTGCTTCATTAGAATACAAAACAGCAAGCTGTAAAATTCTGTACTTACGTCCAGATGTATCACACAAGACGACATCGAAACCTTGTTCTTTTCCCTTTTTCACAGCCTGTGACAGAACTGCGGTAATACAGTAGGGACTCGAGTTACTATCAACTGCAGTAATAATAAATAACAATGATAATAACCAGAACAACAATAACAAAGAAATAAAGTAAAAATCATACACCCCCCCCCCCCAAAAAAAAAAAAAAAAAGAGAAAAGAAATGAAGAACTCATCTATTTACCAATGCTGTAAAACTCAAAAGGAATGAACAGAAGATCTAGTGGTAATTGAGTGAATTGTAACACCATTTGTACCTAATGATGCTTTAGCTTTCTCTGATTCAGCCACAACAATCTCACAGCCGGTCCTTTCAGCCCATATTTCCAGCTGATCACTAGCAGCTGCTCTAAATGTATCACCAGCTGCCATCAGTATCTGGTAGTTTTTTGGAAAAATATGAACAGAAAACCAGCATGAAATATCATATCCCAACATGTGAAGCATAAAGGAGAAAAGGTGGTGATAAGGCCATGGATATCGAACCTCAAACACAATAACAAAAAAATCCTTCTACTCCTAGTATAAACCTACCATAATTTTTAAGCATAGAAAAGAAAAGAAAATAAGCCACCTATGCTTAATCATTTTAGTAAAAGGCAAAGGGGGCTGCCTTGAAGTTGTTTTTTAAGAGGGCCATAGGAATGGCACCAAATGCAGAGTCAACATATATAACTGATCTTTTTATAGTTCTAAAACATGTTGACAGAGTAATTCCAATGTGCTCTACTACAGTGAAAGGAAAATACTGATGACATAAGGAAAAACTCAGGTAATATAAACCTAACCTTTGCCCCCTCATTCTTCAATCTATAGGCCAGCTTTCCTGCAAGAAAGAGCTGGATCAAGTTTTCATGGTTTTCCACCCTCACCAGTCACAAAAAAAAAAAAACCCATATAAAATTTTATGTTTGTTCATTAACTCCAAAGAAAAAAAAATCTTTCTGGGGACAGAAATAGAAAAAGAGAACTGCATCCTGTAACAATTTTTTATTTCATTGCAAGGGAAAGAATATGGTCAACTTCTTAACTCTTGTTCTTACCAAGAGATGTTGTCTTCCCACCACCATTAACACCAACTATGATTATTACAGCTGGCTTCCTGAAGACAACAAAATGTAATCCAATATAAAGAACAAAATTGGGATCCAATCAAATTTACTGACTCATAACAATGGGAAAATCAAAAGTTTAAAAAGCCCTCACACCTGAATCCAAGCTGAAGTTCAGTTTTACTCCCCTTGGTCGTCAACAAATCCAAGACATACTGCTTCAGTGCTTCCTAAAGCCATTCAAATCCATTCATAACGAATTCCATATCATAAAATTTGAAATTGCCTGCTATATTGATTAACACAAATAAAACCAAGGGGAAGGAAGTTTTTTTAGTCCTTATCTCCATATATATACCTAAAAAGTTTCTAAGCTCTAAACCAGCAACAGATCAAAACTATGGATCATTTATAAAACTCCTATGCACATGCTAAACTAACATAACCTCAACTTGAGTCCTAAAACCCATGAATCAAGTTCAAAGATTTTCCTCCATGTTCTCTGTGGTGAGTTTGATACCTTTATCTCATTCCCTGATTTGAGCTTCCCTGACAATATATCGTCCCGCAAATTCTCCACTATCTTAACAGTGATTTTTGGCCCGAAATCAGACACCAAAAGAGCCTGAAAAAAAAGGAACAAACTAAATCATAAACCCAAAATATCAAAAACCGAAAAAAGAACAATAAAACCTTGTGTTTAAAAGAATTTAATAGCATTGTAGTTCAAATAATTTACTACCTATCTCATATAAGATTACGTTACACTTCAGTTTTGTTCTGTTCAAGAAATTGTGCTCGTTCTTCACTTTAGTCCCTCATCTACTATTTCCGGGGACTAAATTGTAATTTTCAATTTCAGCACTAAAGTGAAACACGCACTTTGCTAGCAAAAACAAAGGAAGAACCTCTTCGAGTTGGTCGAGGACGCGGTCGGTGTCGGAGAGGTTCCAGTAGAGGAGGAGCTCGTCGATGACGGCGAGGTTGTTCCTCGTCTTCGAGAACCCACTGAATATCTTCTCCACGTCACTTTTCGCCTTCTCCTTTATCAGCCTCCCCAACTTCGTGAAGAAACCGGTCCGACTCGCCGAGCACCTGAACCGCCCCGAACCGCTTCCACAACCGAATCTTCCCGGTCGCCGGTTAGCTAAGTTGTATAAAACAAATTGCGATTCAGAGTAAGGCCGAGAGATAACAGAGAACGAAGTTGCCATTTTCTTCTTCTCACAGTGTTGTGTTTCACTTACTTCACTGAGCAACCGAAAACAAAGAAGAAGAAGAAGAAGATAAAGTAAAATGACGTCGTTTTGAGTTCTGTAAACAGAGTGGGTATTAAACGGCGTCGTTTTGGTAAAACATAAAACACCTCTGGTTCTAAACGCACACAAAACGTCGCCGTTTTGAGGTGAAATGCTGCTGCGTCATTCTTCAAAGCTCAAACGCGCTTTTATTTTCGTTCTGGCAAATAACGTTTGAGTGCGTGCTCCTACTCGAGATAAGGTGAGGTTCAGAGTCTCCATTTTTAGCCCTTTTTTAAATTAATATTTATCTCTTTTTTTAAATAGTAATAATAATTAGATAATGGGCACTTTTTGTTCTTCAATTTGAGTTTTTTTTTTTTTGGGGCATTTTGTTGTTCTTCAATCTGAGCATTTTCATCTCTTCCAGCACTTGTTAAGCTAAAAATCACAAATATGCTTTTTTTCAAAAAAAAAAATATATTGTTTGCATATTTTTGAGCTGTTTCTTTGAGATATTCCATGTCAATTATATTGAAAATTGTTGCATTTTTCATGTTTCTAGGAAGCTCCTGAAGGGACCCCTTTTGTGAGTTATTGATTGTTGTTCATGACTAGGGAACTGGGAAAGACAATTTTTACTTTTTATTGGATTGCATGCTCAGATATCTAGTTAATTTGTTTTTGAGGATAAGGTTAAATTGTTAAAAGTATGGAAGGGTTATTGAATTCTATGCTTAACCAAAGTTGTTTAAAACCCTTTGGTTTCACTCCAAGACTTGGTTGTACTTTCCCTGTGATCACAAGAATCGGGAATTTAAATCGGAAACTTGAGCCCTTTATCCTGAGAAGTGATTGCACAAAGTTAGGTAGAGACACTGGTATTGGCTCTAGAGGAGCTACCATTGCTGCACTTGATGATGATGATGGGGGAGAGGAATCTAATGCGGTTTGGGAATTGGAGTTCATTGGGTAACTCGATCCGTTCGGTTACGCGGCTCCAAAGAAGAGGGTGAAAGAACAGAGGTCTAAGTTGCTTGAAGACACTGATGGAATGGATTGGTGTGTGAGGGCGAGGAGGATGGCACTTAGGTCGATTGAAGGGAGGGGCATGGCTCGCAAGATGGAGGATTTGGTCACTGTTAAGAAGAAAAAGAAGAAGGCTAAGAAGAAGCTGGAAAGAAAGAAGAAAATTGTTAAGGAAATTGAGGACAAAGATGATCTTTTTTATAGCTCGGAGGATGACTTGATGCTGCGGCAGCCTGCAGAACCTCTCAATGATGTTGGTGATTTGAAAAGGAAAGTTGGTTTGCTCGCCAATGGAATATTTTTGGAGAAGGAGAAAACAATGGAAGCGTTTGTGAATAATGCTTTCCCAATTCTCTGGGCCATCTGATCATAGAAAATAAATCAACTTGAACAGAGCAATTGTAGAAGCGCAAACTGCAGAGGGATGTATTGGAGGTTACTTAACGATTGTAGCAGTCGCAAAAGGACTAAGCCCCTCACCTCTCTCCCCTTTGAACATTGCTACTGCGCTTCATTGCATTGCTAAGAGTATGGAGAAAGTTTCTATGATGCAAACTCGTAGGCTGGCTTTTGCTCAGCAAAAAGAGATGTCTATGCTTGTGGGGATTGCAATGACAGCCTTACCTGAGTGCTTCGCTCAAGGAATCTCTAATATATCTTGGGCGTTGTCCAAGATCGGAGGCGAACTGCTTTATTTTTCTGAGATGGATAGAATTGCAGAGGTTGCACTGACCAAAGTTGGGGAATTCAACTCTCAAAATGTTGCTAATATTGCAGGTGCTTTTGCTTCAATGCAGCACTCAGCCCCTGATCTTTTCTCAGTATTGTCAAAAAGGGCTTCAGACGTAATTCTCACCTTCCAAGAGCAAGAACTTGCACAGCTTTTGTGGGCTTTTGCATCTTTATATGAGCCTGCGGACCTCATATTTGGTTCTTTGGACAGAACCTTCATTGATTCTTGCCAATTGAGAAGTTTCAATCGTAAAAGGACATCCAACAATTATGAACAAAACTGCGTTGATAGAAGTTACGCCTCAAATGGATCTCTTGATTCGCCTGTACTCACTTTAAGTAGAGATCAGCTTGGGAGAATAGCTTGCTCCTATGCTGTCTTTGGACAAATGGATGGGAGTTTCTTCTCTGATGTCTGGAAAACTCTGAGCCATTATGAGGAGCAAAGGATTTCAGAGCTGTTTGGGGAGGATATCATGTTTGCTTCTTAGGTTCATCTTGTAAACCAGTGCATGAAGCTTGAATTCCCCCATCTTCAGTTATCATTATGTGGTGAGCTCAAGGATAAAGTTGCTCATGCCGGTAAAACTAAAAAATTTAATCAGAAAATAACATCATTATTTCAGGAAGATGTTGGACATTTACTTGTTAACGCTGGCCTGAACTGGGTCAAAGAATATGTTGTCGATGGGTACACATTGGATGCTGTGCTAGTTGATTAGAAGCTTGCTCTGGAGATTAATGGTCCAACTCATTTCTCTAGAAATACTGGTGTGTATCTTTTCTTACATAAATTAGATGTAACCTTCTATTCTCTTGTATCTAGTTTAACTTAAATTACCCTGATTCATTCAGTCAAATTTGTTTTATTTTATTCTATTTGCTTGCTGTAGGTGTACCTTTGGGACATACCATGCTAAAACGCCGATACATTATGGTTGCTGGTTGGAAAGTCGTATCATTATGCCATCAAGACGTACGCTCTCATATGTCATATTTCAGGAGGTGTACTTGTTCTTCAACCAGACTATTATTCAAGGACTTTGTAATTAATAGGAATTATGATTTGGCTGGAAAGAATTTGGTAACATTTGTGCTCTTTCTTGTAGTGGGAGGAACTTCAAGGATCAGTCCAACAATTGGAGTACCTCAGAGGCGCTCTCAAAGATCATTTAAACGAAGGATATGCCAACACTGCATTGACTGAGGTAATGTGATCAACCAGTGCCTGTTTATGAAGCATTAGGAAGATATACATATATTAGAGTTATCATGCTCCCTTGAGAAATGCTAAATCTCAAAAGAATGTAAGTGCGATAATTTTTTTCCCCTTTGTTAATTTACATGTAGAGGATTTTTTTCTTTTGGTGGGAAAGAATGGTAGTAACTAGCAAGTATAGGTACTCCAATAACATTGGTCCAGGCACCAAGAGGGACTAATGGCCAAGATGGGAGTTGATCCACGCACTTGGGAAGTGCATAGTTTTATAGCATGTTTGATTTTGTTTTTGGAGAGCCCCAAACATGCTATTAGGCGATTCCCATAAACCAATTGAGTCAAACATGCTTTGGCTTGCGTATAAAAGATTGTGGCAACCATGGGTTCAACTGATATATCTTGACAATGATTATGTTATAAGATGATGGAGATCATTAGTTATATACTTTTCTGTAAGGAATTGCACTGTACATTTTTCACATTTTTGTTTTTGAGTAAACTCTTCAGATTGTGCCTGAGAAAAGTAATGTCGGACTGACAGACGCACGCATTAATCTCTGAGGAAAATTCCTAAGAATCACTAATACTTGTCCTATTAATACTTTAAATTTGTTAAGTGATTACAGACTAAAATGGTCATATTTGTAATACCAGAGAGGAGGAGGAGAGAGAGGGGAGGGAGGGGGGTTATTAGGAACTTTTATTTATGTGAATTGTTATTTGAATGCATCGTGCTCAACACATGCGACACCCACGTTGAGTGGTTCAAATATTTGAACCAAAAAAATTGAAGAAAATCTTGAAATGTGTTTTGTGTTGATTTTTCCTAAGTGAGTCGATGATATATGCGTCCATTGATGCGAATGCATATCTTATCTCTTTATTTATGAAAGAGTAGAGTATATGCATTAAAATTTAGTTGTGATGTCAATTTGAGGGTGTACTCTCTTTGCTTTCATATTGAATTGGCTAAAGATTATGACATTACAGGTGAGGAGGTTGTTTTCTAACAACCTGTTCAAATTAGCGATACAGCTTGATTTGAAATTTTAAATAGGGATAAATGCATTTTACCCCCTCTAAAGTTTAAGCCATGTGCAATTCACATCCTGACTTTTCAAAATGTGCATCGCGACATCCTGGATTTTCTAACTGTGCAAAACAGCCCTCATTATAATTTTGGCAACTAATGAAGGTAAGTTTTATGTACATTTAATCCCCCTAATGTTTCTAATTTATGCAATCCAACACTTTGCCTGTGAATATTATGTGCAATTAATCCCTCTGATATTTTTATTATGTACAACCTGACACCCTACTATAACTTAAAGTTTTACAATGTTTGAAAAGTAGGGGTTTTACACAATTTGAAAATTTCAGGGTATCATAATGCATGTTTTGAAAAGTTATGATATAAATTGCACATGACCTAAAATTCAGGGGATAAAATGCATTTAACCCTTTTAAATATAATTTGAAGCTTTTAATGTTGAAATGGACAAAGAAAATCTATGCCTAAGTGTGTGTTTGATTGGGAATAGGGGTAAGTGCTCATCCATAAAAACTTACTCCTCATTTTTACCCTCTAACCGAACGCACCCAGAAGTTTAATTTGTTAAAATAAATTAAAGTGTATCCATGTAATGCTCCATTTCCTTAAACTTCTTGTTTATGATTTTTTAACCCATGGCCATCTTCTCTACTTTCTGGTAATGTCTATTGTCCTCACAATGAGTCCATGAAGCATTTGAATCTCACGAGTCATGCAAAAATAAATTTTGGTGCAATGATATGAGTGGGGATGCTATTGTGAATGTTCAGGATTTTATTAGTTTTAGACTGAGGATATAATCGCTTCTTTTTTTTTCTTCATGTTTTGGCCTTTTCTTTACTAAATGTCAAGGTGTGTGTTGTTAGGGGGTAAAAATGAAGTAGAAATTTTCATAAATGAATTTCATATGTAATTTTTGGATATTTTAATGTCGTGAATGGAGAATAAAAATTTTCACGGATGATGACATGTAAATTTATACACAAGTTTTCATGTGTAATTTTTAGAGATTTTGTCCAATGTTCTGAAAACTGAACCAGACCAGCCGGTCGAACCGGTTGAACTTGGAATCGGCCTGCTATTCGGTCCGGGTTAAACCTAAAAACCGCTTTAGAAAAACTAGTCAAGAACTGTTTTGAACCAACCGGGATCTGGTAAACCAGTAAACCGGTCCGATCAAAAGATCAGTACAACCTTTTTTAAAAAAATGCAAAATGGCATCATTTGGGGGGGTTTTTTTTTTTAGAAAAGGCCTAAGATCTCATATTTTCTAATTTTTTCCTTTTCTAATATAGGAAGTAATAACTTGAGGTATTTGATCCATATGGATAATGTTTATTTTGATTAACAGATGAAATATGTTATGTAGATTTTATTGATACCTGATTTAATTTTTAGTTATTTGATGAAATATATTTTATTTTATATTTTTATATATTTATATAAATACATATTTATTATATATCGGTTGAACCTCTGAACCTTTGAATCCTTATCTCGATCGGTTTGATATCCGGTCCAATTTTCAGATCCTCAATTTTGTCCCATTAAAATAACTATGCAAAATATAAAACCACCATAAAAAGTTGTGAGCACGTTTATAACTGCTTGATTTCTGCTTTTGTTTTTAATTTTTAGTCCCATTTTTTCTGGATTTTATGTAAGAAATAGTAAAAAAAAAAACAGAATTTAGTCTATTTTCTTATTTCCTAAAGGGACCTAATCTGATTTGATTTGGAGGGATGGGCCTCTCTATTCATCAACAAACGGACCGGTCTATCCTCAAATCATGTTTTGTGTTTTTGTTCCATTAATCATTTATTGGCATTCGAAAGATAAATTTTATATACTTAGCAATTGTTTAAAATTTTGTATGCTTATTTCTTGTCGTGACAATAAATGACCAGTGAGACACAGATATTGATATAATTTGGGAGCAGGTGATTTCCGTCCGTTATCAACTTGTTTGTTGTAATACTAATTCAACCCACTGTTATGTCAAAATCCATGTCAAGAGAAAGGAACCATCCTTGATACGCCATTCGTATTTTCCAAGCCATCACAATCCAAAATCCTCCAAATCATTTCCAAGCTCTGTCTGGTGTAAACTTGAAGATTCTCCATCTTATAATCTGCTAGAAGTCTCCAAGGTACTAGTAAACTTCCAGGTATTTATGTATACAACTACCTATCCCTTGATTGTGTGTACACTGTCCAAGGAAGCAGTCAAGAGCCGTGCTTCCCAACAACAAAGGCAGTTGACGTAGTTAGTTTGGAACAACAACCCTTGTTGAGTGGCAGCCACAGTTCTCACAACCAAACAAATCAACAAACACGAAAAGTACAACATTAACTTTTCTCTCGTGTAACTTACTCCCTCTATTTTAACTTTTCTCCCGTGTAACTTCCTCCTTATATTCTTTATTAATAGTCAATCTTGAAAAATTATACAATTTTGATATATTAAAAAATTAATGTATCAAAATTGCATGATTTTTCAAGAGCAACTATTAATAAAGAATGAAGGTAGTAGTAGACAACAAATAAATAAAGACCACAGGCCCCAGCTTCTTCTGCGAGCAAAACAAAGTTATTGAGAAATTTGAAGGGCTCAAGTTCACAGATAATAAGAATGAAAAGAAAAAAAAAATGAATACATTCTTATACCTAAATTTCTACATGCAAAACAGTACTTTGTGATCGTAATTATTATTATAAAGTATAATCTCCAAAATAATCTTAAGAGGTTTTTTTTATTTGACAATAAGAGTTTTTTTTTCATGAGGGCTTTAAAAAGAATATTGAACAGATAACCAAAATGACAAATAATTAATAATTTATTATTTTTTAAATATAGTATTTTAAAAACCATCATTGTTATCCCTTAATCATTGCACTTAAAAACACAAATAAATTATGAAAAATCATATGAAGAACATAACAATCCAGAGCCTTGCAATAGAATATATAATAGATTTCCTGCAAATGATTGAACATGAGAGATTTTTATATAGAAATATATTTATTCATAATAGAATGTATTTAATTTTAATATGTTTTCGGTGTGAATGTATTTTATGCATTTATCTATGAACTATTTTATGTAATGTTTTTAAAATAATAAGTATAAAAGCCAATCATTTTTATTGATATGATAACATATAATTGGATAATATTGTAATTTTTTTTACACTATTAGTGTATTAAAAATAAATTTTG
The DNA here is from genome assembly GCA_031216125.1 of Dalbergia cochinchinensis. Taxonomy (NCBI): domain Eukaryota; kingdom Viridiplantae; phylum Streptophyta; class Magnoliopsida; order Fabales; family Fabaceae; genus Dalbergia; species Dalbergia cochinchinensis. The sequence goes on along the minus strand of CM062375.1, from coordinate 65,553,013 downwards.
ATACTAACTTTAGTTAAGATATATACCATGTCAAAAAAAAAGGGATATACTCATTTATTTTTAAATTTCATCAACTTTATACTATAAACATACCTAAATATGAGAAATCAAATTCATACACGTAAAAAAAATGTTTTACAAAAATTAAAATCTGCACGTGATTTTACCGTTGATCTGGTCGTGTTTAAAATGAAAGGAACTATAAAAGACCAATTTTGGGACATTCCTCTCAACAGGATGGAAATTTCCAGTAGAATCCGGCCCTCAAGTCAAACGGAAACGCCTCTATTCTTTCAGTCGCATGATTATTATTATTACTACTATTGGCGATTTGTTGGTACCAAGGTGTCCATCAAGTCATATTTTTTATTTTTTAAAATATGAGATAACAATATATATTTTAGAGGGGATTATATTTTGAGTTTAATTTATATATATTGATAGTATAAAATTTTTTTATACTATCATTTAATCAAATCATTCCATTTGTTTGATATTTCAAGTAGTGGGTGAGAGACTTAATCATTTTTACTAATATAGTAACACATGATTGGATGACAGTGTAAAATTTTATTACATTGATAGTACATATAAATTAAACTATTATATTTTACTCCTAAATAATATATACACATTTTTCTCGTGTATTATTATATTACATTATTCTTTGCCTCCCATTTGGAAACGTCAACTGACTTCCTCGTGTCGTCTCAGCCGCTTGACTTCCAAACCCACGCGCCATCGTACAACGGTATCCTTCGACTCTGTTTCTCCCTTCAGAAACAACCTGTACCTTTCTCCCTTGTTTCTCTCATCCTTCCCATAACACCATGTATAAACTAAAAACACCCTTCTCCTTTTCCCTCAAAATTTCATCCCCAAAATTTCCCACACCTCTCTATACACCACATATCTACATCTATATTCATCTAACTATTTAAGTTCCAAAAACTTTGGAACATATATATTTTTTCATTCTTTATTCTTTGACCAAAGTATGCATGTGAATTCTTAGCTGAACGCATGGTGCTCGACACACGTGACACCCACGTTGAGTTGGTCAAATATTTGAACCTAAACAAAAAAAAATTGAAAGAGAAAATGTTGAAATGTGTTTTGTGTTGATTTTGCCTAAACGAGTCGATGATACGCGTCCATTGATGCGTACGCACATCATATCTCTTTATTCATGAAAGAGTAGAGCATATGCATTAAAATGTAGTTGTATGATCAATTTGAGGGTGTACTCTTTCTTTGCTTTCATAATGAATTGGCTAAAGATTATGACATTACAGATGAGGAGGTTGTTTTCTAACAACCTTACAGCTTGATTTGAAATTTTGAATTTTAATGTTGAAATGGACAAAGAAAATCTATGCCTTAGTGTGTGTTTGATTCAGAATGGTGGTAAGTGCTCCTCTATAAAAACTTACCCCTCATTTTTACTCTTTAACCAAACACACTCAGAAGTTTAATTTGTTAAAATAAATTAAAGTGTAAGTTTATCATTATTTGACCCATGGTGTCACGACTCGACTTGGATCATGATTGACACGTGAGAATCCACGTCCCCACGTAAGGCTCATGATTATTAAGTCATACTATATGCATACTTCATTCGTAAAATCTGTTTTAAATTATCCCTATCATCTTGCAAATTCCCCAAAACATGATGATACTAATAATTCTTGAATTTCTCTTTCCATATATCATCAATGAAACTATAATTGAAATCTATGCCTATGTTGAGTTGCTCTTTTACAAAAGAATCATGAAACTATAAACTTTTAAATACAAATCAATGGGTAAGGATCCTCTAAAGTGAGGATCTCACTTTAGAGAGTAAAATAATGAGGTTTTATCTTTGAATCAATAAAGCTAAAAGTGGGGCTCTCTTCACTTTATTAATCCAATGGTAAAGTTGCTCACTTTACCCTCTAAAGTAAGATTCTCACTTTAGAGGATCCAAATCTCAAATCAATATCATGATTTATCAAAAAGCAACAGCATGCATGCATGTAGTCCTGGACCCTGTCCGCAATACCATTGGAGCACTCTACAATATCCAAAAGACTTCAAGACAATGTAAAGCTCACTCAAACTAAAGATATCTAATATTGAGAAGGAGGAGGTGGAGGATCCAAAATTGCTCCTATATCTGTGAGGAAAAAGAAAAGAAAGGGGTGAGTTTTATTATAAAACTCAGTGAGTTGATCCTCAGCACAACCTTACATGGGACAAGAAGAAAGTACATAATTTAACAATGCAATACTCATAAATCATTTCTATTTAAATTGTATAATAGTTATGAAATCATAATTTGCTGTAAACGTAAAAGTCATCTTAATTTTCTCAAGTATTACTAAAAGAGAACAAACTATCCATAAGGTGAAAGGGTTGTGCTTAGTCCTCACGAACAAGAGCATCTAGCTGAAATCTTAATAATCCCTCTCGAACCGCATCCCTCGTGAACTGATTTAAGATGTGGATAATTGCCCCTCATGGGTCTTGGTATACCAAAGTCAATAAAATAACTATCATTAACTCATAGCTCTATTACTCTCGGTAATTTCCTATTCTAAATCCATACTAAGTCATAAAAGGGGAGTTCTATCAAATTCTAAGTTCAACATGTCGCAGTTCCCATGAATAAGCATAGAAAGCTTAAATTTTCATTTCATCAATCATAACAAATTCCAATTTTCATAAACAATCAAAATCAAGAGTTAAATCATATAAAACATTTAAAGGGAAATTATGGTTCCATGCATTTTCCAAAATCATAGATTTCCATGTTTTATTTCAACAAAAGCATTTCGATCTATTGCATATTTTTATATAAAACTATATCATATAAAGATTTAAATTTTAAATCTATAAATATTCTGTAATGCTAGAAAATAATATAATAATCAAAATAAAGTCATAAGATCAAACATACTCACTTGGAGGGGTAGCTTGTGAAATGCCAACACCACGGGAGTTCCGAGGAGTAGAAATGGCACCAATGTTTGTCACAGGCAACCATTAAACTCATAAGAAATCTACAGGTACTTGTAGATTACTCTAGATCAATTCTAACAATATTGGGGAAGCACCCTCACTTAACAACAATGAGAGAAATAACAAAGCTCAACCCTAGAATATGAAGGCATGAAGAGGAGGAAGACATAAATCAACAATATTTACATACCTCTGAAGCTTGGGAATGATGGATTGGAGTAGATTTGAGAGAGAGAGAGAGAAAAAAAAAAAAACTAGGGGTTTGGGAAAGGGTTTCTCAGTTATGGAATGGAGAAGCCCAAAGGGGAGGGTTGTTAAAGAGATTAGGGTCATTAAACCAAAATTGTGTCGTTTCTGGTATTGTGTTGTCATAGGGGTGCTCATTGCAACAAGACCGTCTGGTCAAACTGGAACAGAAAGGCTTGCCTGTTTACTCGCTGCAGTGAACCATTTTTGCAGAAGTCGACAGAACTAGGGCTGCAACACGATTTTGAGATCCAAGGCCTTCCCAGCTACATGGGTAGGTCCCGAAAAACCCTAAAACCATACGAAACTTGTCTAATGATACGTGTACACCAGGTATTACACATGACCATCTTCCCTGCTTTTTGGTAATGTATATTGTCCTCGCAATTAGTGCATGAAGCATTTGAATCCAAGGAGTTATGCAAAATTATTAGTTTTAGACTGAGGACATAATCACTTCTTTTATTTTTTTTCTCATGTTTTGTCCTTTTCTTTACTAAATGTCAATGTGTGTTTTGTTGGAGGATAAAGATGAAGTTGAAATTTTTATGGATGAATTTCATACTAAATTTTTAGAGATTTTAATGTCTCGAATGGAGAATAAAAAATTTTACGGATGACGATGCGTAAATTTATACATAAATTTTCATGTGTAATTTCTAGAGATTTTATCCCATTAAAATAACTATGCAAAATATAAAAGCACCATAAAAAGTTGTGAGCACATTTATAACTGCTTGATTTCTGTCTTTGTTTTTTACTTTTAGTCCCATTTTTTTGTGGATTTTATGTAAGAAAGAGTATAAAACAGAATTTGGTCTATTTTCTTATTTTCTAAAGGAACCTGCCTTGATTTGATTTGGAGAGATAGGCCTCCTCTATACTTATCAACAATCAGAACTCTTCTATCCCAAAATCATGTTTTGAGTTTTAGTCCCCTTAATCATTTATGGACATTTGACAGATAAATTTTATATACTTAGTAATTATTTAAAATTTCAATTCTCATTTTTTGCCATGATAATAAATGATGAGATAGAGAAATTGATATGATTTGGGAGCCGGTGATTTCCATTTGTTATCAGCGTATTTCTTGTAATACTAATTCAATCCACTATTATGTCAAAGTCCATATCAAGAGAAAGGAATCATCCTTGATACGCCATTCGTTTTCTTCCAAGCCATCACAATCCAAAATCTTCCAAATCATTTCCAAGCTCTGTCTGTTGTAACTATAAGATTCTCCATCTTATAATCTGCTAGTAATCTCCAAAGTTATAGTAAACTTCCAGGTATTTATGTATACAACTACCTAGCCCTTGATTGTGTGTGCACTGTCCAAGGAAGCAGTCAAGCTGCCGTGCTTCCAAACAACAACGGCAGTTGACTTGGTTAGTTTGGACCAACAACCCTTATTGAGTGGCAACCACAGCTCTCACAACCAAACAAAGCAACAAACCCAAAAAGTACAACATTAACTTTTCTCCCGTGAAACTTACTCCCTCTATTTCTTATTAATAGTTCCTTTTGAAAAAAATGTGTAATGTTAGTATATTAAAAAATTAATGTATTTAGTCGCAATTTATAATTAGTTACATTAACTTTTCAATGTACTGAAAATTATATAGTTTTCCGAAAATGACTATTAATAAAGGAGGTATTACGCAACAAATAAATAAAGACCATAGGCGCCAGCTTGTGCTACGAGCAAAACAAAGTTATTGAGAAATTTTCAAGGACTCAATTTCACAGATAATAAGAATGAGAAAAAAATGAATACACTGGTATACCTAAATTTCTACGTGCAAAACAGTACTTTGTGCATTTGTCAAGTAACTCTCTCGTAATTATTACTACAAAGTATAATTATTACAAGCATTTTTTCTAATGTGCTTGATTGTAAACTCCAAAATACTCTTAAGAGTTAAGAGGTTTTTTTTTCCGACAATAAGAGTATTTTTCATGAGGGCTTTAACAAGAATATGGAACAGACAACCAAAATGACAAATAATTAATAATTTTATTATTTTTTAACTATATTATTTTTAAAACTATCATCGTTATTCCTTAATCATTGCACTTAAACAAATAATGAAAGCTCATATGAAGAGCATAACAATCCAGAGCTTTGCAAAATAGATTTCCTGCAAAAGATTGAATATAAGAGATTTTTATATAGAAATAAAAGTTTTGTTTTGGTACCACAAGGATACTAGTGTCATTTTGAATCCAAGGATTATAATTTAATTATGAGTGTTTAAAATATTAATAAATTTAGGTAGTAAAATATGTGGTAAATTTTTAGTCACGAGTCATCTAGAAAATATTAGTACCCATAAATTTTATAGGATACCGGAGAGATTTCAGAAATAAATTTAACCTGTTGTATTTACATATACATTCATAACAAAATGGATTTAATTTTAATATGTTTTAAGTTAAATGTATTTTATACATTTATCTATGAACTATTTTATGTAATATCTTTAAAAAAATAAGCATGAAAGCGAACCATTTTTGTTGTTATGAAAACATATAATTGGATAATATTGTAATTTTTTTATATTATTAGCATATCAAAATTAAATTTTGATAATAAAATTTAACTTTACTAACTTTAGCTAAGATATATACGTATTTACCATGTCAAAAAAAGGTATGTATTCATTTATTTTTAAATTTCATCAACTTTATACTATAAACATACCTAAATATGAGAAATTAAATTCATATGCATAACAAATGGGTAATTATTTTTTTTATAATGTATGAAGTAAATAATACTTCATATATTACACTAAGAAAAAAATTATGTTATTGTGATATGAAATGTCGTCACTGACCAGATTTCATTTGAAAAAAATTATATTTTATTCATAAAATATTGTCGTTGGCGACATTTGAATTAAAAAATAATATTTTACCCATTTTATTAAAAAAATAATATTTTTTTAACCAAATCTTGTCATTAGTAAGATTTCGTTTGAAAAAAATTTATATTTTATCAAATTGGTTGATGATTTCGAGAGGTTTATTTTTAAAAAAAATAATATTTTTTTTAATAAAATTCTGTCATTAGTAAGATTTCACAAATCATATTCATGTAAATTACCAAACAAATTCATTTCATGCCAAATTTTACATATCATATTGAAAAAAATGACCCCATAAAAAACATGTTTTACAAAAATTAAAATCTGCACATGATTTTGCCGTTGATCTGGTCGTGTTTAAAATGGCAGGAACTATAAAGACCAATTTTGGGACATTCCTCTCATTAGGATGGAAATTTCCCAGCAGAATCGCGCCCTCAAGTTAAACGGAAACGCCTCTATTCTTTCATTTGTATTATTATTATGGTGAGTTTTAGGTTGAAACTCTTATTTTTAGATTTATTATGAATCCTTTATTGATAGTTATTAAATTAAATTATCCAACAAAAATAATAATTATTTAATGAGTAATAATAAATAATAAATAATTCATAATAGATTAAAAAAAATTTTAGGTCCCATTATAATTTATTATTTATGATTATTATAGTATTCGCCTCCTATTTGGAAACGTCAACGACTTTCCTCGTGTCGTGCCAGTCACTTGACTTCTAAACCCACGCGCCATCATATTTTAACCGCTCAAACAAACAACAGTATCCTTCGACTCTTTCTCCCTTCAGAAGCAACCCATTCCTTTCTCCCCTGTTTCTCTCATGCTTCCCATAACGCCATGTATAAAAACAACCTTCTCCTTTTCCCTTAACATTTCACTCCCAAGATTTCCCACACCTCTATACACATATCTACATCTATATTCATCTCATTATTTAAGTTCCAAAAACTTTGGAACATATATATTTTTTTTTCATTCTTTAATTTATTCTTTAGCCAAAGTATTCTTCACAAAAATTGCAGCGGGATTAATCGCGTGATATCTTCTATCGATTAAGAAGCTCTCTCAACAATTTATCTTGATCAGTTCAGCTCGATTAAGAACTCTCCTAACAATCTATCTTTCTCAGTGCAGCTTGCTCTGTAAACTTTGGAATATATTGTTTACCACATTTTTTCTTTTTTTTTTTGTAACGTTTATAACAAATATGTCAAGGAGTGTAGAGATTACCGTCTTGTCAGCAGAGAATCTCCAAATGAACAAAAAGCCCATAAAAAAGAACGTGTTTGTGACACTTCAGACCGAAGGAAGCAGTGATGAGAGCACCACTAGGGTGGACACCGAAGGGGGAAGCTACCCTTCATGGAATGAGAAGCTTGCGATGGACGTGCCATTGCATGCAAGGTTCATAAACGCCGAGGTGAAATGCAAGACATCAATGGGGATCAAGAGTGTTGGAATTGCAAGGATACCAATTTCGGATATCGTAGGAGGTTATGTGCTGGAGAATCAAGTGCAGTTTTTAAGCTATAGGTTGTGGGATAGTAAGGTTAGGAGAAATGGGGTTATAAATATTTCAGTTAGGGTCAAAGGGGGGGAATTGTCGATGCCGCCAGCGAAGGGGTTGCCAGTGAGAGGAGTGCCGGTGGCCGGAAATGGCTCCAGTGGAGTTGTAACTGGAATTCCGGTTAATTGGTTTTAGGTTAAAGAGTGATCTTATCTATATATCAAAGGTGAGCAATGGAAGATGATGAAGATCAAACACAGAAAGTAGCTCAAAGAAATCTTCTATATGTAATTTTAAATATGTATCACTCAAAAGTTAGAGGTTAGACGGAGGGGGAAAAAAGTGTTAAGCGTGCATTTTCCTTCTCAATTTGTTGTATAAAGATTATGTAATAAACAGAACGATTTACCAAAAAAATTATAATTTCATATGAAGATGTTTCAACAACTTTGTTAGCTCTATTATAGCGTTACTAGTGTGGTTCTTTCTGTTTTGTTATTTAGGTGTGTAGCTCAGTTATACTCTGCGAGCTATGAAAAAATGTGGCATATTCATTTGTTGAAGATATATTTTTGGGTATTTAATATGGATTTAATTGAAATACATTGATAGTGTAAAAAAATTTCATACATTCTTCTAATCATATATTGATATATTAGTAAAAATGGTTATTTTCAATCCTCATTACTTAAGAAGTCATACAAAAGGATATATTTAATTGAATAATAATGTAAAAAAAATTTATACTATCAGAGTATCAAAATTAAACTCAGTTAATATTTTAATTTAGCATTATACGAAAGCTTCTTTGTACTATTAATTAATTGTCTTTTAAAATTAGTTTATTTCGCTTTTAAGATATTTCATTTGATTTTTTAAGAAAAAAATATGACGTATGATTCCCGGGTTAGGTAACTACTCAGCTGCCTTCCATAACATATTAGTTGTTAACACGTGAAATAATAATAGCATTTGTCACCTGGTTTCAGTATATATAAGTGGTTTGGATTAGGATCCTCTGAAAATATGTATAAGATACCAAATTTATTAAATGGTATGAAAATATCTCATAAATATGTTAGACGTAAAAACTATTCATGTTCCTCTACAAAGGTTGAAAATGATAAGTCAAGCTTAACTCATTGATTAAATAAGTCAAACTTGAATTATATTTTACTATGCTCAACTCATAAATCATGAGCTAGCTTGAAATGTATGTGTACTATGTATTATATATTTGTATTTGCTATTATTTGTATATTGCATATCTATTGTGTATTGATTACTATCAATGAATGTGATTTGATAAATTTTTGTATATATCTCGTGTATCCTATATCAGTCATGACAAAAGTAATCTATGAGCTTATGGTAAAATATCCCAGCTTATTACTAAGTTGAAAGATTTAGCCAACTCGTGAAATTTTAACGAGGCATGTTTAAACTTGAATTTCTGTTCGATTATTGTTAATGAGCTCAAGTTTGAGCTGAGCTCAATGCCAATGAGGTGATTGAAACTGAGTTTTGTCCAACTCAATTTACTTTCAGCTTTATCCTCTGCCTATCATCAGCTTGAGCTTTTGGAAAAGATGTTCATAATATACACGGTATTTTCAAAGTCTTCATAATCAAGGGGTTAAGGATTTGTTTATTGTTATTCTTTATTATGATAAGAATATCTACTCTTCAAATCTAAAAGAGATATTCACATGAGATGACATGTTGAATATAAAAGCTCAAGTTTTTTGAAGATATCATGAAACATGACAAAATACAGGTATTAAATTCGTTTATACTACAAATGAGTTCTACATCAAACAACGTATGCAAGAAAAAACACGTACCCATTAAAAAAAAATTATTCATGATCCTCGATTCCCTAATTCCTTATAATTCAATGCCCAATTTCGTATGGCAAGGGGGTATGCTGGTTATTTTCTAACACAAGGGTTGATTTAATTTATTTTTGTTGCTGAAAGATCTGAAGGAATTCAAGTCTAACCATTCCACTATGTAGAATGTTATGGAATGCCGAAAACCCCTTTCAATAAAATAACTAAGTACAGTAAAACACAACAACATATTTTCACACTAAAAGCACATAAAAATTTCCACATGTTAAATTCATATATAATTGCCGTGTAAGTTAAAAAAAAACATTGCCGATGACTTGAAGGAAGTAGGGCGTCCTTGCTAGACTAAGGATAAATGTGAAAAAAAATACAACACAACAGTTCAAACACCAGTGGTCTAGTGGTAGAATAGTACCCTGCCACCATCGAGACCCGCGTTCGATTCCCGGATGGTGCATTTGTTGATGAAGCTGTGAGGATTATTTGCAGCATTGTGATTACTGGGTCAATCAACCCCATCTAAATTGTATGATAGTGTGTGGATCCGAGTTCTTACTTTTTGTCGTTTTGTTTGTTTATAGTACAAGGTGCAATCTTATCTATGTTAGCTTTTCGAAAATATAATAATTTGTGAAACATGAAATATCAAAGTTGTATTCTATCTCAATATCGATTTGAAGAAAGTGGATTGGATTGAGTGATTATTTGACTTTTTTTTTTTTAGTCAAGATTTAGAAGTGAGAGACTTGTCCAATCTTCTATATTACATGAGTTTAATTTGTATATACTAACACTGTCATCCAATCATGTGTTGTCATATTAGTAAAAGTGGTTAAATTTCTCATCTACTACTTAAAATATCATGCAAATGAGGTAAGTTGATTAGATGATTGTTTTACACTAAAACAACTTCAAGCATTTATCCGAAATACGACCATATATGGCGCGCCTTGTACAGAAAGTTTCTGTCGGAAATACGCTTCAAGACTGGGAACACAAGTTTGCTTGCGATACTTTTGGATACAAATTATTCCAATAGTTGAATTTATTTTGTTGTTGTAACAAAGTGGAAGACTCGTTGAATCTTCTATATCATTGTTGGTGACAAGTAGATGGATTTCTCGGAAATAAGATATTGGTCACACCTTGTACAGTCCAAAGCTGGGAACATACAAGTTTGCTTGCAAAACTTTACAACTACTGCTCCAAGAGGTGAATTTCATTTGTTATGCTAGTGATTACTAGATACATGAATTCATGATTCATGACAAACTTAGCACCTTTGAAACCATCAAAACCAGACCTTGTTGCCTTCCGACCAAATATTGTGGGCGGCATGAATCATGAATTAACTAATAATAACGTTTTTTGTTCTTTAAAAATCCCATACATTCTTTGGATTTGAATTTGGATACATAAAACATGTTTCACAATGACATTCAAACCAATATCTCGTGAGCTTAATTTCTACACATCATTAGAACAATTTTTTCTTCGACATTTAATCAAATACTAAATAAAAGTGGTTCATTTTTTATATAATGAATGTGAAAATTAATCACTTTTAATTTGTTTATATAACCGTATTTAATTGAATATCAGTATAAAATTTTTTTACAGTGGCATTGAATAAAAATTAAGCTTATATTATTGCCTAATATTACACCAAATGCTAGCTCCTTTACTTAATTTGGGTTTCTCATTACCTGAGGTCTTCCAAGAAAATGTGAAGGTCAAGGAGACCAATTAATCTATACACTTCAATTGTAAGCAGCTATGGTAATTGCCATCATGACCTAATGCAGCACCGCATATACTATTGCAATTTGCAAGGCTAGTTCCATCGTAGACATGGCACGATCAATGTCTTAAGTCAGTTTATATGGTCAAGCTTTGTTTAAACTTTAAACGACCCCTTAGTTTAATTTACTAATGTATACCAATCTTCGGTTATCCAAAGAACTTCCAACATATATATATCTCAACCCCAGTCTAGAATGCTGCCTCTGATTTCTAACAGTAGCAGCATTCTGTTCAGTAAGCTTTTCTATAGCCAGTTCCTAGGCAACGTTCCTTTGTCTTGGGGGAGCACTTGGCAATGACTGCATATTTCTTCGATTACCCCAAGAGAAGTTAGGATGGTTTCTTCAACCTGGGTTATATGAGTTTGAATAGGGATTATTATGTGGTGGCCTTTGTGGCTGTCCCATATAATTCAACTGCTCCATTGTATCTTGAAAAGTTGGAGTACATTCTTTAGCATTGACTGATAGAGTCTAGATTGCTGCTAGTTGCGTCTTACTCATTTGGTTGCCCATGTTTCCTATCTTCTGGTTCATGGTTGTTATGGCTTGAGTAAGGAGCTTGTTCTGAGCCAAAAACGCCTCTGTTGTGTCAACATGATCTAGTCCTCTTTGCCTTTCAAATGGTGTTTGGTACTCATTGGCTGCCATATCTCAATCAACTCTCTTGCTTGCTCTCAAGTTTTTGAATTTAATGAGCCACCGACAGAGGCATCTACATTAGATTTTGTGGTGGGATTCATCCTACTGTAGAAAATATGCTTGATTTCAAAATTGTTGGCTTGTACCGGTGGCCTCCTTATGTGCTAGATCTACAACCTTGAGTAGGTTGGATGGCATAGCCACCCCGAGTACGTTGGCGAGAAGGATTTGCATCAGCTATGCTTTATAGTACCTCGCACACACTAGGGCAGAAACAAAGAAAAGCTCTATAAAGGGTGAGTAGGATAAGATAATTTTTTATTTTTTAATACGAAAATAGCCAAAAAATCAAATTAAAAATAAATAGAAAAGGTAAAAATGGAAATAAATAAAAAGTAAAAACTTGCTCCAACAAGTATACTAGATCACAAGTAATAAGAAAGTGAATTCAGGGAATGTCATTCCCATAAGGGTTATGAACAAGCACTAGTTCATTTGAGCACGTTACTATTCAGCAATCAAAATTTAGTTGGATTTAAAGAAAATTATAATGAAAATAATAAAGAAAAAGAAAAAGAAATCAAACATAAACAATCAATGAAAAACAGTGTTAGGAAAAAATTTCTTTTCAGTTCCTAGATTTTACATTACCTAATATAAATTTAATTTCTTTCTCAATTCAATTACTGATTGAATTTCTCAAAACTTGTAACTGCAATTCAATGCCTTAATACTGCAATCCTCTTAGGATAAATTGAATAAATTATTGCTTTACTATTGTTCTAAATTTATCTAAGGATAAAGAGCATGAACCATATGATCATATAATCACACAAATAAGTACCTCCATGCCTGGCTACATTAATTTATGATAATTTTTTTATTAACTTATTTTATATTGTAAATTATCATTCAGTCAATATAAAGCCACAAGACATTCAAAAGAGTAACTAATTCCTAGAAAACATTAAAAACACTAAAAATTACATAATCAATTAAAAAAGAACATTAAACCAATAAAAGGAATGCGTCCCTCAAACTACATTATTCCTAACACCAAAACAAAATTAGCAAGCCATAGAAGAGATGGAGAACACAATAAAACTAATGAATCATGTCCACTCTCAAGTCTTTGCTCAAATAGCAAAGAAAATAAAAAATAGAATTTTTGACTAAATCCCTTGATTTTCTCCTTTTCAAATCAAATCAAATATTCTATTAAGATTGTCACAGATATGGTGCAATTTTCAAATTTTATCCAAATTTTCTCAAATTTTCAAATCCTAGTCAAATCTTCTTTTTAAATGATTAATTGATATTGCTGATAACTCCAGTTTATGGAGTTATTTAGCTTCTAATTGGGATTGAAATTGCATGACTTGTCTTTCATTTTCCAAGTGAAACACTTAAAAATAGGAAGAATTGGCTCATATTTGTTTTAGAACTTTTGTTGAAAAATTTGATGTCATAAATCAAGACTATTGGGATGAATTGCATAATTCAAATCAAATTTTCATTGAATGATTTTTTACAGAGAAAATTGTAGAATTTTGGAGCTTGAAGAGAATTCAAGTTAAAGCCAAGAGGAGGGAAGCAAAGCATGAAGAAAAAGTCATTAAATTGAAGTTTTTGCGGTTGGGTCGCGACCTGAATTTTGCTGAGTTGTCCCCTACTGGGCGCCTAAACATTGGATCAGTTTTGTGAGTCAGGTCGCAACCCGACAATTTTTTCCGAGTCGTAACCCGACGCGGTCCAGGCCCATTTTTAGTAAATATTTACCCAATAGATGGATCAGAATGGGCAGTTCGGTTTTTGAGAGAGGAACCCTAGGTTTTGAAAGGAGCCAACACTAGAGAATGATTCATCTTGAAGATTGAAGACCAAGGGCTAGGAGAAGGATTGAAGCCCCATTTGTTCATCTCCTCCTTTCTCTTTATGTCTTTAATATTCATTATGCCTCTTGAACTAGTTTGTGTTTTGTTCACTGTTATGGATAGCTAAACTTGTAGCTAAGGATCCTTTGAATCCCTCTGCGGATCTTGGATGTTTGTAATGTTGCTTATTTGAATGTTGATGATATTGGTTTTGGTTACCCATTTCTATTCTTAATGCTCTTATATGTTTGGCCACCATCTAAGTTGATATGGGGAATTCTCTTGAACTAGATATAGTAATAGAGATATTGGACCTTGGTATGGGTAATGCTTGTTCTTTTACACTTAATTGGCTTAGGTGTGAGGATTAGTCAATGGGATGGAAACATACCCATTGACCTTGCATAGTAGATGTTTAATGTTAGTTCTCAATGGGTTGATTTCACACTAACTCACAAGGACACTTAGTGTTTTAGGTGAAAGAGATATGGTTAATCGACCTAGACATAGGCTTTTAACTATAATTGGCATGCTAACAAAACCAATTCCTTAATGTTCATTTAAGAAATTTGTACATCCAAGTGAAGTAGAGGGTGAAAAAGGTCCCTGGACCTTTTAACCTGGGTTGTCTCTCAACTTTAATTTGCATTAGTGTTTTCTAGTTACTTGTTCTTTAGAATTTCTTCTTAACTCCATTAACTTGTTTTGCTTGGGCTTGAACACGGTAGTTTAGTAAATCGATAGCATATCTATTTCCAATCCCTGTGGAGAAGATACTCTTAACTCACATTATATTACTTGAACGACCCATGCACTTGCGGTATTTTACCCGCTCTTGTAGGCGGCCATCAATTGCTATCTTTTTGTTCTATAACACAAATAAAAATTGAGAATATCTATCAATTAAATCCAAAAACTCAACTTAAATTCAAATCAACAAATAATCTCACTAATAGCAAAACTAATCTAAATCTAGCCAAAAAGATTGGAAGATATAGGCAAAAAATATGAATTAACTAACAAACAAATGTAAGAAAAATAAGATAATAACACGGTTATCAATAAGATATCAAATATATTAAACAACATGACAATATCACATAAATATGTTAGTTATAAAAATTATTCATGTGCCTTTGCTAAGGTTGAAAATGATGAGTCAAGCTTAGCTCATTTATTAAATGAGTTGAACTTGAATTACTATGTTCAACTTACTAAATCATGAGCTAGCTTGATATGTGTGTGTATTATGTATTATATATTTGTATTTGTTATTATTTCTATATTACGTATTTATTGTGTATTGATTATGATCAATGAATATGATTTGATAAATTTTTGTATATGTCATGTGTATCATATATTAGTTATGATGAAAGTAGGCTATGTACTTATGTGTAAATATGCCAGCTTATTACTAAGTTAAAAGTCTTAGCCAACTGGTGAGGTTTTAGTGAGATGAGTTTAAATTTGAATTTTTGCTCGATTATTGTTAGTGAGCTCAAGGTAGAGTTGAGCTCGATGCCAACGAGCTAATTGAGACTAAGTTTCACCCTCAACTTACTTTTAGCTTTTGCCTTTGCCTATCGTTAGCTAAAGCTTTTGGAGCGGATGATTCTTGACATGATATTGTTAGAGTCTTCATACTCAAGAGGTTAGGGATTAAATCATTATTATCCTTTATTATGATAAAAAAAAATTCCACTCTTCAAGTCCAAAAGAAATATTCGCGTTAGATGACATGTTAAATGTAAAAACCTTTCATGTGTTTTTACCCATCAGTTTAAGTTTTTAGTATAGATCATGAAACATGGCAAAATACAAGTGTTAAATTCATTTAGACTAGAAATGAGTTCTACATTTTATATATATATATTCCCAAATTTCTTATAATTCAATGCTCAATTTCGAATGGTAAAGGGGTATGCTGGTTATTATCTAACACAAGGGTTTAATTTCTTCGTGGTTGATTTAATTTATTCTTGTTGCTGAAATAACTGAAGGAATTTAAGTCTAACTATTCCACGGTATGTAGATGTTGATTTTTTTGTCTGGTATGTAGAATGTTATGGAATGCAAAAAAGCAAACATTATGGCCCTTACCCAATACACGGCTCTAGGAATTGAAAACCCCTTTCAATAAAATAACTAAGGACAACAAAACACAACAACAACATCTTTTCACACTAAAGGCGCATAAAAATTTCCATATTTTATATTCATATATAATTGCCGTGTAAGTTGTGCCATAGAAAAATAACATTGCCGATGCTTGAAGTAAGTAGTGGGTGGAGACTGCAAACACAAATAATCAATGTGAGGAAAATATAGCAAAACCAAATCAGTCAAGCACCAGTGGTCTAGTGGTAGAATAGTACCCTGCCACGGTACAGACCCGGGTTCGATTCCCGGCTGGTGCATTTACAGATGGAGCTGTGAGGATTATTTGCAACATTGTGGTTGATGGGTCAATCACTGCCATCTAACACAATTGGATGATAATGTTTGCATCTGAGCTCTTGCCTTTTGTCGTTTTGTTTGTTTATAGTACAAGGAGAAACAATCTTATCTATGTTAGTTTTCTGGAAATATAATAACTGGTGGAATATGAAATAGCAAAGTTGTGTTCTATTTCAATAACGACTCGAATACGGTGGATTAGATTGAGTAATTAATTGAACCTTTATTTTTTTTTGGGTCAAACTGTAAAAGTGGGAGACTTGTTGAATCTTCTATACTCTACTATATTAATACTTGTGGACAACATTTCGTGCATTTCTCCGATATGCGAGAATAAATGCCGCGCCTTGTACAGAAAGTTTGTCAGAAACACGCTTCAAGACTAGGAACACAAGTTTGCTTGCGATTCTTTTGGATACAAATTATTCCAATAGTTGAATTTATTTTGTTATTATAACAAAGTGGAAGACTTGTTGAATCTTCTATATCAATATTGGCGACAAGTAGATGCATTTCGCGGAAATAAGGTATTAGCAACACTGGGAAACATACAAGTTTGCTTGCAAAACTTCTCGTTACAACTGCTCCAAGAGTTGAATTTCATTTGTTATACTAGTAATTACTAGATACATTCACGAGTCGTGAGAAACTTATAGCACCTTTGAAACCAACAAAACCAGCCCTTGTTGTGCTCCGACCAAATTTATTGTGGGTGGAATGAATCATGAATTAACTAACGTTTTTGTTCTTTAAAAACCCCTTACATACTTTGGATTTGGATAAACAAAACGTGTTTCACAATTACATTCAAACCAATATTTCATGAGCTTAATTTTTATACATCTGTTAATATAAAACAATTTTTCATTAATATCTAATTAGGTGTCGTTACATAAGTAAAAGTAATTTTTTTTTGAGAAATAATAAGTGTAAAAGCCAACCATTTTTTATTTGTTCATATGACAATACTTACTTGAATGTTAATATAAAATTATTTTACACTGAAATTATATAGAAATTAAACTCATCTAATGTTACCTAGTATTTCACCCAATCCCAAGTCCTTGACTAGGGTTTGTCATTACTTGAGGTCTTCCAAGTCAAGGAGACCAATTAATGCATATACTTCGATTGTAAGCAGCTATGTTAATTGCCATAATGACCCAATAGTGCAGCTGTGCTTACTATTGCAAGGTAAGTTCTATCGTTGGCATGACATGATCAATAATGTCTCAAGTCAATTTATATGGTCAAGCTTTGTACAAGATTTCTCTACAGGCATTACTGTGAGATTAGTTAATTAATGGTATTCAGTTCGAACCCTCAATACACAATAATCAGTATCAGTTATATCCACGTTGAATCACAAATGCTCCAACATGATACGTAATTAGCACTTTTTTATGTGACATATTTTAATTTTTTATTCATGTTAATAGAGGAGAACCATATCCCACTCAAAAAGCTTTGCAGAAAAATTGAAAAAAAAAAAAAAGAATAGTGAGCGAGGAATCTCTTTAATTACTTTAAAACAAAAATGAAATGAAATAAAATAATTAAAAAATACATTCATTCGTCCAAAATATTATGCTTGTATCTACTGACAATACAAAATAAATTTAAATTGTCAAAAAAAAATTTAAATTCTGCATAAAATAAATTTTAAACTGTTAACTAATAAAATTTTACCAAAATGACAAATTATATAAAGTATAGCTACCCACTAGCAGCCTTATGATTTGTTATTTTAGTAAAATTATATTGGCTGAAAGTAAAATAATGTTTTACACTATCAACAACATAGAAATTAAATTCTTAATATAAGATAATTTATATTATCAAATAACTATAATAAATTATTATATATAATTTAAAAATCTCTGGTTATTAAAACTAAATATTCTTAATAAAGCTATATATAATTTTGAAGTTGTTATTCGAGATGCGACCGAAAATTTCATGGCCATGATGGCTCAGGTTCTGTATGACTGCAGAGATCCTCATAAAGCAGAGCTACTCGCAGCCCGTGAAGGCCTTCTTTTGCTTGGGAAGAGTAATGCAAAGAATGTTTATGATCTAATTCGAGGGAGTGAAGAGGATTTCTCTTACAATGACTCTATCTTTAGGGACATTTTTATGTATGCTTCCTAGTTCGTTGAGTCAATCGAAATTGTAATATTGTAGCTGGTGCTTTTGCCCATATGGGCTTGGTTGGCAGCTGGGTGTTTGAATTGAGGACCCATCTAATCTAATGGAGAAATTCTTTCATCGGCACAAATATAACACATCATATTCAGATACATTTATAATAAAAGTGAGTCTCATTAACTTTATTTAACATATATATATATATAGTCACTCATCTATAAGTTTCACTTACTTTTTGGTGAGTATGTGTAAGAATAGATTCTTGGACTTATGTCTATATAAGAATTTTACATCTGAGGATATTGTTTCTCTTATCGATTTTCCGATTTAATAAATTTATTTCCACATAAAAGGAAAAACTATATATTCTTAATAATGTGTCAAACAATTTGATTCCTAAAAGTAGAGATCATTCTGTGAACTAGAAGTTTTGTTTTGGTAGTACTCAATAGGTGATCCCCGGAATCTGAGCTTATCCATAGCTGATGACTCATGTACACGGTCTTACAACGGGAAATAAATCTGGAATTCGTTATTTCGGATAAGAATTCGCAGTCACCTACACGGTAATGCTTACTCAACAGTCAACACTATGGACATGGTGGGTTTTTTTTTTTGGCTTTTTATCAATGAAATGGAATATAATGAAAGTTGATGAATACAAAAATAAAACAACATTTAGGGAAAACTTCATATACCCTATTGTCATACGTGTATCTTACCCCACAACTTTAAAAACGTGGAAATCGACGAACATTGCTCAGCTTTATAAAACCACCCGTCTTTTAACTTTTTCGTCCATTTTTAACCAAAATAGCACACCTTCGAATCAAATTGTACGTTATTTATTAATTTAATATATCAAATTGCATCTTGTCTAAAATTTGAGAGAATATAGTGCATTTATTTTCACTGACAATAAGTTCAGGAATTTAACACAAGAGTTAAAGTGTTCATGCATAAAACGTTAGCGGATTATATACACGACTTGTGGTTTTTTCTTTTTTTTGGCAGATACAAGACTTGTAGTTTATAGGAGTAAAGTGCAATTTTTACTAAAATTCATTATTTTTTAAAAATTAGTAATAAAGGAATAATGTAACATTAAATCAAATCGTAATTATATTATAGGTTCGGAAAACTAAATCAAATCAAAACAAGTTTCGAAGTTGATATTTTTTAAAATATTATGAACAAAAAGAACATTATTGGTGTGAAGAGTAAAATTAAACCAGGCTTCGGCGTCGAAGGACAATGATGATGGTAATTGGTGTTGTTGACAAGCATGAAGGAAGTTTGTCAAGATCAGAAAGGAAATCTTTTTTTTTTCTTATTTTTCGGCGGAGCAAATCGCAAGCATGCCATAAAATCATAATGCATGGCATGCGTTTGCCGAAAATTGTTTGTTTTCAAGCTAATGAGAGCTCCATAAATAGACATAACATAAAAAGAAAGCTCTATAAAGCACAAATGGAGAGTGTTCACCGTCAGTTGAGGATTTCTCTTGTTCTATATTCTGTCCATTTCTTAGGAATATTTTATATGTATCTACCACTAATATCATTTAATCAAATTATTTCATTTGAATGACTTTTCAAGTAGCGAATCTTAACCAATTTTTTTAATGTGACAAAATATATTTGAATAACAGTGAAAAAAGCTCTATGCTATCAATGCATAGAAATTAAACTCATTTTATACTCTCTCCTTACATTTAGAAAAAAATTATGATTTTATTTTTTACATAATAAAAATCTTCTTTGTCTTACTAATAATTTCCTTCATCATTGTGAAAATTTTCACTAACAAATATTTTGTTAGTTATAATTTTTTTTTATATTAGTTTTCATAACTTATTTGGTACCCAGCTATTGAGAAAAAGGGGAAGATTTTCTATATTAACAGATTTTTTTTTTATAAAATACAAAATTTGATTCTTCACCTGCATCCTTATTTGGTAAATATGATTATTTTTAAATTTTACATAATTGTAATGAGCTAGTCATTGCTCTTACTTATTGTTCTTGAAAATATCTCCTCTTGTTTAGGGTATCAATCTGAGTTTTCCACAAAATAAAAACTGACTTTTCCATTCTATTTTTGTAACTTTCACAGATAAATCAAAGTGTAAATTCAACATTAAGTAATGCTTTATTTAAATATTTAATTATTATACGGGACTCTACAAGTCCCTATAGTTTTACTTAATTTTTTATTAAATTCTATCATTTTAAAATTTTTTTAAGTAAATATATAATGAAATATGAGATTTTTCAATTAGATCTCTACTGTTATGAAAAATGAAATATATTATAAATATTCTATGTTTATTTTCTTCTTCACCCTTTCATGAAATATTTCATTTTTTACGGCAGCAAATACCTTATTGAAAATTTTCATATACTATGGAAACCTATTTAAAAAATTTTAAATCATAAAGACTTAATTAAAAATTGAATAAAATTAAACTATAGAAACCTGAAAAATCATTAAATCTTATTTAAATCATGAAAATTTTTTCAATTGTTAATGTGGTGAATCTAAAGTATCTACTGCTTCTACGCACAAAATCATCTTTAAACACATTGTTTAGAATTGAACTTTTCACTATATATTTTAGACATCTAACTAATCATCAATTGTGTTTTGTATCATAATTTTTTCAATTGTTAATTTCTGAAAAGCCAATTTACTTTAAAAATTATATATAAATATAAATCTAATATACTATATTATATCTAAGTACATTTACAGTGAAGTTGACAAAATTCAGACGCAAATAAGTACATGTTAAAAATATTGATACCTAAACATGATAAAAGTCGAAATTTATATATATGAAAATGATTTGCCTTTTCTGCATTTTGAATATTGCCGACGCCGTGTTATGATGAAATTCCCTTACCAAACAACCTTTTACAATTTTCTGGATCGTGCGTGCCACGTGCCAAAATTGACCTTGGACAAAGGTCGGCGGCGAGGCCAAAATAAAAGAACATAATGTAACCATATTTGATTTTGTTCACACTAAAAATATTATTTGTACTCATAATATATAAAATATCATGTCGATTAATATTTTATTAATCATTAAATGAAGTGTGAATCCTAACCCTATTCACTATTGGATGGAGTATGGACTTTACTTGAATGGGGTCTATAGTCCATTCAATAATGGATAAAGTGTGAATCGACACGGTGTCCTACACAAATTGAATACAAATAACACAACTATTCCCACATTATATCCTCATACCAAAAAATGAAAAATAAAAATATCACCTCCAAAAATTTATAATTTCTTCAAAATAAAATTACATTTGCCAGTGCGCTCGATTGTTAACTACGTCATGTTTAAAGGAGAATCCATTAATTTCTTGAGTTGTCTTACCATAAGAGAGTGAACTTGCCTTTAACATTATCTAATTATAATAATATTAGCTCAAAAACACATAAACAATTGCTCAGATTAAAAAAATATATTAATTAAGTGACAATGTCATGAGATTGGAATCTAGTAAGTTGCTGTCGGTATCATGCTCCTACTTACCAGTGAATAACGTTAATCCCAATTATTATTAATTTTATTAAAAAAAAAGGTTCTAAGGAATTTTCAATAGAAATAAGAGATGCAAGAAATGATATTGTTGAGCCACAGGCTAGTGCCAAATACCAATGTACCATGCCTTGGCAAAACTGTGCCAAATCAGATTATGACATTGGTAATAGCCAAATGAGTTTAAGCAGAAGAGTTGTGCTTATATCTTGATTAACATTTATTGCCGTTTTAATCTATTGTTAACTTGGTAAGAGCTGAATCTATTCTCTATTAGAGTCAAAGCCATGTATTGATCAATAATTTCAGTTTTTGATCTAGAGATAAACATTTGATCCATCAAATACTTATATTGTATTAGGATTAAATTCAATGCTAATATAAAGGGGAATACTATTTGAAATGGATATTCGTTTTATTATCCTTAGATAATGATATTCATCCGCTTTATTCATTGCTCAAGAATGATTAAAAAAATGTTTTAAATATAGATATAACAGCTCAATATATAACGCCTTGATACAAAGGAGGAGGTGAGGAGTCACTTAACCTATAACTCGTCAGCTATTCAAATATTATTATTGGACAATTCAACCTTTGATTCTCTTCCTTATTTTCAAAACGAGGCCGAATGAGTGTCCAGGCTGAGACAATTGACAACCTCGAAACAAAAAAAAAGCATATTTATCTTTTAATTATTATATCCAATCACATACTTTTATATCAGTAAAAAATAATTAAGTCTAGCATTCAAGATTAAAAAATTATATAAATAAAAAAATTTAATTAAATAATGGCATAAAAATATTTTACTCTATTAGTACATAAAATTTTAACTCTTAATTAATATCTAAACATTTGTATAATGAAAAATTCTTCTCTTTTTGGTATTTAAATTTTCACTTCTCTTTTTCACGTCAGAAAATTTTTCTTTCTCGTTCTATAATAACTATCTAACATCTGAACAGGGAATAAAACTATCGGCTCTATAACCTAGGGATAATGCTTAATCTATGAAACTGAAATTTTGATCAGTTTTTCTACGAAAATTTTCAGTGGTGAGTTGTTTTGCATTCAATTCTTGTACGATATTCAACCAAGTGAACCTACATTTTCTGTTTCTTTCTTTCTTTTATGATGACAACTTAAATTTGTATCATTCATTTAGAACTCTACAGCATTACCCGTTACTTGCAAAATAACTACTTGTATTTAAATAAATCATATACCTGAAAAAATGAAAAACAAATTTGATATATTATCAATAAGAGTTTAATTTTAATGTACTGATTAGTGTAAATATTTTATATTATCATCTAATTAAAATACTTAATTTATATGATATTTTAAGTAGTAGGTAAAAAATAATTATTACAACTGATGTATTGAATGACTATGTAAAATATTTTTTATTTAATTTTAACTGATAATATTAAAAAAATTACACAGTCATTTGATTATATAATATCACAAATAAATATGGTTAATTTTCATTCTCAGTACTTAAAAAATCATGCAAGTACATAGATTTGATTAAATAAAAATATAAAAATTTTTACACTTTTAATCTATCAAAATCAAATTCAAGATTTTTATATTGTGGATACATATAATTAAATCCAATATAATATTTTAAAGTGACACATGCTAAAGGTAATGTATTGCCACATTGTCACTTCTAGGAGTCTTGTAAATGAAATATTTTAATTGAGTTACATATTGGTATATTGATTATAATAAGATTTAAATTTATGACGTTATACAAGCTATCGGAACGTTCACCACTAGCTCATTCTTGGTTGTATTTAAAATGTATTTCACTATGTTTCTACATCAAAATTAACCTCCTTTATTATACTCTCTTCCATGCAAAATATATGTTAAATTTGGAGAAATATGAATATTAAGAAATGTGATGAATAATATGGTAATAAAATATTTTTATGCAAAATAATAGTATATGGATTAATGTATAGTCATTAATTGTTGAGTAGATTTAATGGTTAAAAATGAAGGTTTACACTTATGGTCAATAATTATTTAGAGGTACTACTTAAAAAAATATACTTTATTGAAATGTAAAATTAATAAATATTTTAAAATATAAATTTATGAAGGAATATTATATTATTGATTGAAGATAAACGCTTTCGAACACGCAAACTCTTTTCAGCTCCATTATATATAAATAGAATAATGCTATTCAAACACTAAAAAATGAATGACTATTAGACATCCACTTAATAATTATTGAACGTGATGTGATAAATAAAATATGTAAAATCTATTATTATATTTAATAATTATTAAATAGATATCTTAATATTTGTTTATTTTTTGTGTTAGAATATCATTTTTCGTATAAATAAGGCAAACGAACGACGCCCGTTCTCACTTTTCAACCTTTAAAAATTCTGAATCCTCGTTTTCCTCCTTTCGTTTCGTTCAATGCATTATTATTCCAACACAAACACAAACCTAATGACCAAATCAACAACCCTCGAGCTCACCGTCCTCTCCGCCGACGACCTCCGCCTCAATGGAAAGCCCGTGGCAAAGAGCGTCTTCGTTGTCGTTCGCGCAGAGTCCATCACGAGCCACACGACGTCGTTAAAGGGAAGCAACAACAGCAGCAGCGGCTTCGTTCCGTGGAACGAGAAGTTCCTTGTTGACGTGGCAGCTCACGCGCGGTGCATCACGTTCGAGGTTAAGTGCAAGACAGCGATGGGTGCTGTTAAGGATGTCGGAGTAGCGAGAATAGCTGTGTCGGATTTCATGGGAACGGCTGTACCTGATCACTGCCTTCAGTTTCTGAGCTATCGGTTGAGGGACTGGGATGGGTTGAAAAACGGGGTCATTAATTTTTCCGTTAGGGTGGCGCCGCCGGTGGCAGTCTTTGGTGGTGGTGGTGGTGGTGGTTCTTGTGGGTTGCAGGAGGTGGGAGCAAAGGACGGTTCTTCTTCATCTTCGAATGGGGTTGTTACTGGTAGGCCGGTTTGGTGGAGCAGCAATAACCGCAATTAATGTTTGAACTTTGAATGTGTGGCCACATGGATTTGTCGTGTGTTTTATTGTTTTTTGTTTTTAGTAGTTAGTTTAGTTCTGGCGGTGAGGATTCATGTGCCAATATTTGGAGTTTTCAATTGTAATTGGATGATATCGTTGATAGATGTGTGTGTTTAAGGATTTCAATCATGTCATGTATGGATTTGCTGAAACGGTTTTGCATCAATTGTTGATGATCACATGTTTACATTATTACCAGCTAATATATTTAGGATTTATTTTTTTTATTTTTTGCATATTTATAGTGTAAAAAAAAATTCCATATAATCATGAAAATGGAAGGATTCAAGTGAAAGAGAATATAATTTATTTTTTATACCCTTGATATATTAAAATTAAATTCATATTTATAAAAAAGATTATATGTTTTCAATTTGTAATAATTTTATACTATGAACCAATAAAATTTTACCAAAATAACAATTCTTAGAAAATAATTATCACAATGTATGACTTACAATTTTTGTCATTTTGGTGACGAAATTCTATAGCTATGGTTAAAAACAATTTTACATTATCGGTAAAGATGAATTTTATTCAATTTTAATTATCAATAAGTCATAAATTTTTGTGTATCTTAAATATTAGATAAAGTCTCGTGTATCAAACTAGTGCTTAAAAAATGACGTGAGAAAATCAGATGTATATAGTAATTATCCAAGAATTTGTTGTATATAGTGTATGAATGTAATTTTGAGATATTAACAATATAAAAGAATTTTATATAATCATTCAATTAAATCTCTCCTTTTATATGACTTTTTAAGTAATTGGATGAAAAATAACCATATTTATTGATGTGACGCTATATTATTTGATGAATATATAAAATCTTTTTATAATATGATCAATGTATTATAATTAAATCCGTATTATTTATCATCTACCTGTTTAAATAAATTATTTTTTTCATTGAGTTCATACTATAATACAAAGATTTAGATGTTCTGTGTAGCATTTACTGATGAAAACAGAATGTATACGCGCTGATAAGTTTCGAATCCTTTTTTTTTTTTTAAAGGAAAATTAGCAGCTTTATTTCTTTGATTTACTTTAGCACTCGAAAAACAGTCAAACATGAAGGTGGAGGTGGGGCGCACCCCGGAATTTAGTGTACGTGGTAAAAAGACATGCGGCGCGGTGCGGTGGGCGAGAATCAATTAAAATGATCGTTGTCTAGCCCTAGCTTATCCATCTCTTCGAATTGGACATATATAGAATATGTAAGTCATGTAATTCTTCAAAAAAAAATTTGATTTATAGTTTAGTCCTTTAAAAATTAAAATTAAATATATGATCCTTCAAGATTTTAATAATAGAATATATTTATTTTTCTATATGTATTTAATCCTATAAACACTAATAAAATTATACAATAACTCATTAAAAAAATATTAAGTGATATGCGTGTCATCCGAAAAAAAATTAAAAATAACACATTTTGGTGATTGTTTGACTCTCCCTAATAGAAATTACACAAAATGAGTAATTTAAATTTTCATTACAAATTAGAAAATGAATGTAATATGTTTTAAAATAATGTTATTTTACTTATATCTAATATTTTAATAGTGTGTCATCATTGTATTGTGTCATGTGTGCAAATCTACAAACAAAGAACTATCAAAGAGATTTATGTGTCCATTATTTTTAATTTTAAAAAATCACAAAATTAATTTCTTTTCTTGAATAATATAATAGCCTAATGTAAAACTACTGAGGGATCAAATAAGACGTGTGCTCTTTTGTTTGTTTTAGGACCCGCCAACTTATGTTAGATGGTTACATAGATATAAACATGGTTGATGGCCTTCGTAAGGGGAGCTGTATCAAGACAGGTAATTATCTGAAGTGTTTTCCAACTTAATGGATCCTGATTTAACAAAATGATTAATATCATGTCAAGATAAACTTAATTAAAGAGCCAAAATATCAGAAAGTCTTTTTAAGGGAGCATTTGATTGATAAGAAAAAATAAAGATAAAAATTTTCATGGATAATCTTCACATGTAATTTTAAATATAAAATATAAAAATTTTCACCTTAATTTCTACTTCTAGTCAACAAACACGAGTATTTGTCCAAAATTCTTCCAGAGACCAAAATATATGTTAGCTCTAATAGTGAGTTGGGTATGTTACAAAATACTTGCCGCCAGCTGGAGCACGAAGTTTACTGTGCGATAGTATATGTAAGGAAACTTCCAGGCACATAAACAAACTCGGATAACAGTTAAGGATCGATAAATGTATTCAAGAAAACAATTCTTTTCGGAAAATGGGCACAAACTTGAGAGCAAGCAATTCTACCAAGCTATTACACGTGCCTACAAGCTCAATGGGCAAAGATTACCAAGGAGTGTGAAGTAACTATTCCAGCTTGTTAATTTCTCCCAAATTTCTGTCATACTCTTCGTCAACATGACCAGGTTCTCCTCTTTATTTTTATGAAATTCTCCGAAATTTAACTCAATACTAGATTATTGCCTCATTTCACCCCAATTGATCTTAATTTGCGTTGCTTCGTATACTTGTAACACGCGGTAAGTTAATTAGTTTTTTCACATTGACCAATGAACCGGAATTTCCCTCAACTAATTTAAAGTTTCCCACAAGCTAACACGTAATAACATTGTACGTAGGATACGTAACGATCAACGAGGATGTTCCATAAGACTTCGACACTATTGTCATTCCAAAGTCATGAATATAGTATCCATTTAAATTCGCTAGTCACGACCACAGGAATTTCACTCATGTATTCCCATCGCTTACACGAATTTGCAAGGAAAACTCAATGTTTTAATATTTGAAACATATTTATTTCAAGGTAAGTTATATGCTTAATTTATTAAATAATTCTTTGACAAACTTTTATTTTGTCAAATCAATTGTCGAATAACATAATATTATATTAATCATCACATAAAAATATGAACTTACATTAGTAAATATGCGGTCTTATAATCAACATTTTACTTTGAGATAACTCACCTTTTTATTACTGGGAAGACATTCATTTAAACGTAAATCTTATACACTCAATCTAATTTTTTTACGGATAATAAACTCTACGAATTCAACTGCGGAAACGTGTGATATTGTATGCTTTGATAATCAAACATATTAAATTTTAATGACATTAATACATATGTAGCCCAATAGTCAATATATTAACTATATTTTTGAAACTATATCATACAATATAAAGTGAAATGATTAAGTATTACATTGTTTTTAAATTATATAAAATTTATATAATTATTTGAGATAGAGAATTTTTAAATTCAATAATTAAATTATTTAATATCTATAAAAATATTTAATGAAATAAGTATATCAAAATTTACTCTTAAAATAAATAAATTCCTACCCTTTATTTTTTATTTTGTCTTATTTTATTTACTTTAAAGGCTTTAAGATAGAAATGACTCCCGACCGAAGGAAAGGCGAGTATTACTTTCCCACTTTCGGTCACGGGAATTTTTTTTTTTTCCCCAAAATCCCATCTCGACTCTCCTCCATTGGCCCATAGAACGGTGTGCTACGCGATCATATATTTTAGTAAAATATTATTTATATTTATTATGTATGAAATATCGTGTCAATTTATATTTAATGAATAAATTATATATCAATATAGTATCCCACAAATAATGAATGTAAATAAAAGATCTGTATTTTTATTTAGAAAAATAGTCACAAAAACATATCTATTTTATTATTATTAATTATAAACCTGAAAATCAGACGAAGAACCCTTTAAAATTGACAGTGAGTTTTGCAAACAATGACCCATATATATGCGGACGAAATTAATTGCTTGTAGACTTTCCAATACAAACTCAATTTTGATAAGACTTAGTTCGAACAAGAGTACAGATTAAAGCAAGGAACATAAGTACAGAGTATGGACACCTTATTACATGCATGCACGCAGAACATAAACAAAACATAAAGTAATTTACAAACTTTTGTATGAGTACTAAATCTAAGAATTATTTCTTAGACACTTTTATAGAAAAGGGCCTGAAATTCATAGACGAATAAATGTATATCTAATATAATAAAATTAATAAGATTGACCTTTAACCTGTATCTGAATATAACCTATGTGCGTAGAATCTCTCAAAGTGATTTCTCACCTCAATTTGGAGAAACAGCAATTGTATTATCACACATCGGAAATATTTTTTCAAAATCCTAAATGAGGGTAGACACATGTAACATGAGGTGAGAGGAGCGATGAAAAAGAAAAAAGTTAAAATAAAAATAAGTAATAAATTTTATATATTTTATAAATAGAGTATTTATGTATTTAATACAAATGGATATTAAAATATCATTGTGGTATCCACCTACCGAGTTGAACAAGTCAACTTCGAAAAATCATAATTATTCGTTGAATCTTCATGCTAAACTCACGCCACACGTAAAACACACAGTTCAGAAGGCTTTCCACACGTCAGTCGCGTAAACTTAACAGAAAATACACGATCAAGGTCTACCAACATGTAGTACTCTTTTTAGTTGGAGTCCTTAAAAAATTCACGACAACAAACAGCGTTTTTTATCTTTTCCTTTAATTTTCTCAAAACATGAAAATTATAAGAAACAACGTATATGCTTCTTCCTTAATTTCACGTCTCACATTTTCTCATGAAATCCCAATACTTAAACCCCCCTTCACCCTCTTCATACCCTTTCATCTTCAAATATCAATCATCCATTCTCTCACAAACACAAAATTAACCATATACATATCAACACACTACTATATATACTACATATTTAGATATATACCGTAAAATATATTACACATAGTTGTGTATATTGTTGTAGCTAGGCATAGCAAAATTATATAAATTCCCAATTTCTCATAGATATGGAGGCAAAGCCACATGCATGCACACTAGAGATCACCGTTATTTCTGGTGAAAACATATGCGTCGATCGAAGTCCAGTTGCTGAGAACGTGTACGTTGTTGTTCGTGCTGAGTCCCTCAATTGTTGCACCACCAAAATGGTTGAAGAGAATGGGGGCATACTAGCATGGAACGAGAAATTCATGTTGGACATTCCCATGCATGCAAGGTCAATAACATTTGAAGTTCAATGCAAAAAATACAAAGGGGTTCGCCCTATTGGGGTGGCAAGGATTGGGCTTTCGGATTTTCTAGGTGCCACTAACACTAGTGATGATGAAAGTGGCCCCCAGATGTTGAGTTATGGGTTGAGGGATTGGGATGGTAGAAGAAATGGGGTTCTCCATTTATCGGCGAGGGTAGCGGTACCGGTGGCGCCACCCGAGGATAGGTTGTGCTCAGACACAAAACCGGCAAAAGAAGAAAAAATTATGAGTTCTAGCGGATTTGAGCAAGAGGTTATGGAGTCTCCAATGGAGAAGAATAACTCAAATGATGACACCATTTGCATTCTGAGTTGGTTGAGATATTGCCTTAATTTTTTTAAATTTTCTTTTAATTTTGGGCTTGTACGCAAAAAGAAAAGTGTGTGATTGATAACACTATAAAAGGTCATGGGAACACCATGGATAGCGCAGTTATAAGATTAAGTATCTTTAATTTGTTGTATTGTTCAAGTATATGAATAATTATTGGTGTATAATTTGTTATTTAACAATAGTATAATAACACGCATAATATTGCTTTACCTTCCGGTACATTATTACCAACTTTCATTAAAAGAAAAAACAAGCTTGTGAATGATGTTATCACAGCCCATGGCGCCTGTAATGGGTGCAGCTCTTCAAGGTAGATGCGGTTCTTGCCCTTTAAGAAAATAAAGTTGCACCCTTACTAGCAGTTATAGCTTTTGACCTAGTAATAAGTGTTTGATTTTACAAGTGATATCAGAGCAAAGTCATGGGTTCGAATCCCCCAGTTGACATTGAGGGAGAGATTGTTGGTTTTAATTAGTCAGTGTCACCCTTAAGATTCGATAAGCTTAACATCCCAGCCCATAACGTCTGTAATGGGTGCAGCTCCTCAGGTTAGCTATAGTTCTGTTCCTTTAAGAAAATAAAATTGCGTTTTTGCTAACAGCTATAGCTTTTCGCCCGATAGGCGCTTGATCCTACAATATATATATTTGTTAATTATGACAAAAAAGCTTTTACGCTTGAATACTTGAATCCTAACTTGAACTCAAAATGATTTGAACTCTTAAAGAGATCTTGCTGGAGAAAAATTCTTGATAATGAAAATAAACTTCTAACAAGACTGAAATAACTTAAAACATGACAAACATTGATTTGTATGTTGATCAACATGAGAATTGTCATCCAATTCTACTCCTTATTAATTGTTGTAACTTAATTGACACCTATCCTAGTGTACGTGGAAAATATATAATGTTAAGAATATCCATATGAAAAAACTATAGATGCTTTAGAGGGCTGGAGAAAATTTTTATTTTGTACCATTTATTATTCAACACATTGATCAACTGTTATATTAAAAATGATGAGATCCGTACTCTACTAGGTCATTTATCCCGGTCACAATTTCAATTTACATTCCAAAGAGACAACTAGATTATGTAACCAGCCACATTATTTAAACATAGTGATCATCTAAATATCAAAATTGATACATCCAGTAAGCGTTAGATGTACAGAGTATTTTTGGAAATATTTATCATACATTATTAGTTTATATAACTGAAATTTATACTTTTGTTTATCTATAGTTGATCAAATATTGATTTGGATATATTAAATAGAAACATTTGTAACCCCTCCTGCAGCAACAAGAGGATGAACAAATATAACCTTCAATTTTATACATTATAAACTCTTGATTTGATTTTTAATTAGTTATTTTCTCATCGTACGCTGGATGGATCTATCCTTATTTTTCTACTTTCAATTCCATTGGCTTTTATTTTGGTAGACTTCTTGTTCTTGGTCTTTCTAAGAATGTGAGCTCATCACACAGTGACGACGTAATGTGCCAATACAAAGTGTCTAGCAAAATTAAACAAACTCATTGGTAGGAAATACTCGTATGTACTTTTAGAATAAGAAAAATATTTATCTCATTTTATTTATTATTTATTACTTATAATTTTTTGAATGATTATTTTCGTTAGTGTTAGTAGATTTTTAATATGATTGTTGATATGTTAATCATTAAATGATTTAAAATAAAAAAAATCTCTTAGAGTTCTTAAAGAGAGAGTATGTCCAGTTGTTTGTTTACAACCAATTCTGTAATTACGTCTGGTTAACGGCTTAGCTGAGGTCGTACGTGGCTCCTTGGTACTCATAAATGCTCAACTTCGTACTTCTTTTAATGCGATCTTTAGTCGATGATTCCGACCTAAAACAATTTTCTCTGCAATTTATCAGTAATTTCCACCAATATCTTCCATTTTAGCAGGACAAATGATCAGAAATTCGATGACTAATATATTTGGTTTAATCTAATTAGAAGTCACACACAGGCATATCGTATAAAAAACTACACTTTGGCATCTTAAAAGATAGTGATTTAACGATTTAATTATTATTAGAATTTTTCACTGGACTGGGTCTATATAACAAAGTTTCTCTGATCTTGCAACTTATTTCGAAGGTAGTTCTTCAGCTCATAGACAGTGACGTGGTGACTGGGTCAATATAACATGAAGATTTTTTTTTCCCGTCATTTTCAATAATTATAAATAGTTAAATTCTCAAAAAGAGTGGTAACCATAACACGGATGAAAATCTTGTGTTTTAATTTAAAACTATGTCTCATTTTATCTCCTACTAATTATTATTGACATGTGCAAGATAATATTTTATATTTAATAAATATATTAAATTTTTAAATCTCTTATGATTTTTATCTCTTGTGATAATACGTTATTAGTGGGATACGAGGGGAGATATAGTTTGGGAATGCAGCCAACTAAAACAAGCTGGAAAAACGGAAAAGATATAATAATACCCAAACAAGCAAAACAACACACAACAACAAAATACAAGAAAAATGGGACAGCAAAACAAAACAAGGATATAAAGCAGCAAAACAAAAAATACAATATCTAAATATACAAAATGTGATTTTTTCAATAAAAAATAATCATAAAAAAATTTCATCTAAACGTACCTTTATTTTTATCTTACGGACTTAATTAAGAAAGAGTCCAATTAATAAAAGCTAATCTATTAAGTGAGAGTGTTCCTAAATTTATCGTACCTAAAAGGCTAACACCCATGACCATTTAGTTTTAGACTCTTCACTTTAAAAGTTCGTTTGACATGCCTGATAATAAAGGTTGAAAATATAAAAATTGCTGATCGTATAAACTCTCATAAGTAGTATATAATGTTTAGTATAACATTATGTAACATATTTTATTTTATATTTTATAATATCATCATTTATTCATAAATAATTCTAATATTTTAGGTAAATATTAAATAAAATAATAATAATATTAAAATAGAAATTTTTATTAAATATTTGAATATAATTTTTTAAATATTATATTTATATAAATATTTATTAATTAAATTTTAATTTATATTAAATATAATTATTTATTTGTATTTGTTTATTATAAAATTATTTTAAATTTTATAATCTTATTTTATTATTATTTATTTAATAATTTTTTATTATAATAACATATTTAAAAAATAAAATAAATTTTTATGTTAAAACTAATCAGAACTAATCCGATCTCTTCATGTTGTATTAAGTTATATAATATTTGAACATATAAGGAGATTATGAAGTATAAGTTTATAGAATAAGTTATCCGTACTAAATAATGGATATGAGTATAATATATAGTATTAACTTATATTATCATACCTAATATACCATATTAAACACATCTTAAATAGCTTTAATTTCCCTTACTTTAGCCTTTTAAGTAACCATTTCTTATACTAATGCCCCTCCGTGGGTCGATCTCTCAGTGAAAACAAATGTTACCGGTTTAGGCATAAGAAAGAACTTAATCTTGTTCATTAATTAAGTAAGAAAAAGGACTTATGACATTTTATTCCGCGTGTATTGAAATCCTAAGCACTAGATTTTTATTATTAGAAAGAAAATTATCGGAAATACATATATGAGACAATTCAATTTCCCCAAAATCCCATATTATGAGCACACCGTATTATCCAAAAAACAGACTTATACAGAATGAAGTTTTCTTACACGTAATGCGTGGGTAACGAGCCAAATGGCAGCAACTTCTGCGTATGCTATCCATTTTTGGAAGTACAGCTGTCCCATTATTATTATTATTATTGGTACAGCTGACCCATTCTTTTGAACTTCCAAGTTTATTCTATGTATTTGTTGTAATGTTGATCTCTCTTTTTGTCGGTAAAGCCAAAAATAATCCCTTAGCACGAGATAAAAAGACAACCGAGCAGAATATTTCGATAAGAGTTATGGGATTTATACACAATATATGAGGTGTTATATTAATTTATATTTTATTTATTATCAAATAGAATATAAATTTTATTTAAATAGAATTATATATTATTTAATAATAAATAAAATATAAATTAACATATTATCTGTATAAATAAAATTTTTTTTTCATTAAGCTTGTTGCAATCAAATGCATATATAATGAATACATACTATAATTTTGTCCAATAGTGTATACGTGTTCTTCAAGTTGGTCAAGTGCTGATAATAATACTGAACTGTGATCTATGACCACAAAACTTTTCGTGTTTAAGTCGGTCACAGTGCAGCAGCCAGCATGCTGCAAGTTAGAGTCTATTAGTTGGGCAAAATGTCATTTTCCTATTTTATGAATATCAAATAATAATTAATGGTAATTCTGCCGGATCAAAATTTTCTTGTTCTTTTTCTTTACTTCAAATTTGATATTTAAATCAAGTTCAAGGGTTTGATTCTCTCTTTAGAATTGGAGTAGCTTTAAAAGTCATATGGCCTGCTTTTTCCCCTTTAACATGAGCCCATAATATACATAAAGATTAGTCATTGTACTTATATTTATTAATAATAGTGACTAATTTAAGAGCCCTCTTAAAAAGATAAATAGCTGGTCATAAAATTTACTTTATTTCATTCAATAACAATCCTCTAACTATATAATTAAGGGACAAAATAATATATTATCACACCACACCTCATAATCACAATCTGTTTCAATATAATTTTAACTTTTGATTCTAGCTTCAAATCTTAAATAACACAGCAACAAAGGGGTAATAATTACAAGACCCCTATTAGAAGACTTTTAGCTATTCTTTGGAAATTATATTGCAAATCGAAGATTTTTGTTTTGATATCTAAAGGTAGTTATACCCTTTTGAATTTAAACATTGTAATTTAATTAAGAATATTTAAATATTAATAAATTTAGTTATGAGGCACATGATAAGTTTTTAACTATAAATTATCTAGAAGATATGATCATCCATAAATTTTATAAAATACCAAAAAATCTCCTAAAATAAAAATATTCTCTCACATAAATATGTAATATATTATTTTATGTTAATTATACATATTTTTATTCCCTTACTCAACTGCTTCCGTGTCTTTAAAATATAAAATTCTCTCAAGTGATCGTGATTGAGATGAAAAAGTTCTTAGATATTTTCAGAATAAAAACTAATATTATGTTTTATTTACAATTCAATAATTTAATTATTGTATTAAAAACTTAGTAGCATAGCTGAACTGAAAAACTTTCGGTGACAGTGCTCAATATAAACTCAACCACTCTGCACCATAAAATTTAAATGAAAGATGTAAATTTTATCTACTAATCATTTATCCTGGGATGCATAGATGATAAGAAAAAATTAGTTTGAAATTTAATAAATAATAAAAATGTGCTGACAGAACTGTTTGGGTGGCACCGCCCCTGCTTCGATGATAGGGTACAGACACAAATGATTTCGTTGTCCACAACGTGGGCGGTGGATCCGCCCTTTTTTCTGCTCTCTTAAAAGAAAGAGATACGTGATTTGTATTGGGAGGTGTGAGATATAGTCTGAAATTACACCTTATTTATTATCAGATGAAATAATAATAGATAAGGTATTAGTTGATATAATATCTCACATTTTATAAATATAAATAATATTTTTAAAAAATAAAAAAGAAAAACATGCGAAGTATATTTGCAAGAGATAGAAGGGAAGCAATTAGAGCGATACTGTGCGAACATTGCATTGATGTGACCTTGAATATATATATATATATATATATATTTGTCGAACAAAACATTGTACATTTATTAATTGCTTGAACATGATAAATGGATTTAGATATTAGTCATAAAATAGCCAGTTAATGATGAAATTTATGCATTTCTTTTGTAGGCAAGAGACTTGAGTGTGTGCTACGAATTTTCAAGGGAGACTTGACTATGTCCTTCTAATCCCTTATGAATTTTCATTTTTAAAAGAAAAATATATCTATAAGTTTAATTTTATTATTAATAGAACTTAAATTAGCACTATCAGTATAAAATTGATATCAAATCAGGTACTATTATAAAAGTAAAAATAATTTCTTTATGAGAATAATAAGTATAAAAATTAACTATTTTTACTTATGTAGTATCAATAGATTACATATCAATATAAAATAATTTGTGTATATAAATTAAACTCTTATTAATATAAAGTATTCCATCTTGTTGGTAGGGACGTACCTAAAGGGGAGCAACCAGAGGCATTCCCCTCCTTCCCTCAATTCCTAATTTTATATTATACAGATATGATTAACATATTGTGATGTTACAGCAGTGCTTAGCTTCCGGGATCGATCCACATTGTGCCTACAATAATTCTAACCCTCTATCGTTAAGGAATGGGTGTCATATTGTACAGATGGAAGTGTTTTAATTGTAAAGTGGCTAGACCTCTGTGTAATTTGTGTATGGATCATTTTTTTCCCCAGTTTGGGTTAAGCATTTCTTTATGAAATTATTGAAAAAAATTATTTAAGATTTAATTTTAATGGAAAAATGGTACAAAATTTTTTATGTTATTATTCAATTAAATTATTTTATTTATAAGATTTTTCAGATAATAAGCATAAGACTTAATTATTTTTACTGATGCAATAATATATAATTTGTAAAAAATTTTGACATTGTCAATGCAAAGAAAATAAACTCATAATTTAATTAAATTTTTTATTGCAATATGTTAATAATTGAATATCAAATTTTAATCTATATCTATTAAGTAGTAATGGTTATAAGAATAATTTTGAAATTTTTATATATTTTTCAAAATTATGTTCACGAATGAAAAGTATATATTTAACTATTTTACGTATAATTATCGGTAAGAAATTATACATTTAGTTAAAATTAGATATTATTAATTAATCCTTTTTTAATATATGTATTGCAAGGATTATATATTTTCAATGACTTAATAGTGCATATATATAATTGAAAGATTAATCGTACACAAGAAAATCATATACTTAGCAACGTTTAATTAAATTCAAAATCTATTTTGCTGAGTAATTTTCATTTGAAAAAAGAAATTGTTCATATAATAGCATGAAAATTCATTGTCGATTATAATTGTACTATATGCATATCCGCTGTCAAATATGAAATATCGAGTACTTTCCAGTGAGAGTACGGTGACAAGGGAGACTTGTCCCCAAAGCCAAACGCGAAAACGTCATTTTAATAATTATAACGTATGAAATCAACCAAACAGCGTATCAGCGTATGCGATAGTGTAGCCCAATAAAAACTTCCGCGGCTATATAAAGCGCAGTTTGGGCCAAGTCAAAGTCCCAAGTCCAAGTCCAAGTCCACACACACATTTAACGGCAACATTGAGAACCCCGAAACAACCCAGTAATTTCTTTTGCTCTTTCTTTCTCCCTTTCGCGTCCCCTTCCGACACCACCTCACCTCATTTATAAACCCCCTTCACCCCTTATATTCATTCACAACAACAAACAAGTTAAACACATATATACACTTAGCAATTATCATACACATTCACATCGAATTTCCTATCCGCCAAGTGCAAGTACACCTTGTCTCGTCTGGTCTCGGAGAGAAAACACTATGGGGGCAAGCTCAAGAACGCTAGAGATCACGGTTATATCCGGCGAAAACGTTAATGTGAAGGAGGAAGCATACGTCGTCGTTCGAGCCGAGTCTCTCAACTGTTGCACCACCAAAATGGTCAAGGACAGTGCTACCGGTGGATCATGCGCCAAAGATGATAGTAGAAATAATGGTTCGAGTAGTTTCCTTTCTTGGAACGAGAAGCTATTGCTTGATGCGCCTTTGCATGCAAGGTCCGTCACGTTCGAGGTGCAATCCAAGAATTCGAAGGGTAATGGTCGACCGGTTGGGGTTGCAAGGATAGCGATTTCAGAAATTTTGGGTGGTGGTGGTAGTGATCATCATGTGCATGGTGATGAGAGTTCTTTGCAGGTTTTGAGTTATAGGTTGAGGGATTGGGATGGGAGAAGAAATGGGGTTATTCATTTCGCCGTGAGGGTGGCGGTGGCACCACCGGAGGAAAGCGTGGCAAAGCCGGCACCAAAGGAACCAGCGGTGAAGGATTCTGGTGACAAGAAGAAGTCTAGTGAAGCTGTTCTTGGTGTTCCTTTATGGTGGAACTACCCTAACATTATTTGAAGATCTGTATATATTTTTGTTAGTTTTTTCACAATGACCAATGAACCGGAATTTCCCTCAAGCCAACACGTAATAAAATTTCACGCAGGATACGTAACAATCAACGAGGATGTTCCACAAGACTTGGACACTATTGTCATACCAAAGTCATGAATCTAGGATCCATTTAAATTCACTAGTCACGACCACAGGAATTTCAGTGATGTATTCCCATCTCTCACACGAATTTGCAAGGAAAACTCAACGTTTTAATATTTGAAACATATTTATTTCAAAGTAAGTTATATGCTTAATTTATTAAATAATTCTTTGATAAACTTTTATTTTGTCAAATCATTTTTTGAATAACTTAATATTATATTAATCATCAAATAAAAAGATGAACTTACACTAGTAAATATGCGGTGCGGTCTTATAATCGACATTTTACTTAGAGATAATAACTCACCTTTTTATTACTGGGAAGACATTCATTTAAAGGTAATTCTTATACACTTAATTTATGATGGTATTAGAATCATTTAAGAAGGGGGTTGAATTAAGTGATTCTTAAAAAATTTTCTACATACTTAACATATAAGTTACATAGTTCAGTCAAATGTCTCATGTTATTGCAGGAGATTTTATCGCAAGTAAATTCTAAAAGTAAATAACCATAATATAGTATGAATGCTTGATGATAGTACACTCATCAGAAATGATTTGTTTTTAAAGAATGATGCTGAGAATATTTACTAACACAATTTCTTTAGATTTCACAAAAATTTCAATAAAACTTATAAGAGCAAAGTTTATGACAGATTGGATATTCAATGATCAGTTTGATACACTTGTTTTGTTAAGACATTGAATCTTAGTTTCTTAAAAACAAAATGTTTATGTAATATGAAAGAGAATGAGTGAGAGAGATAAATACGAGTATTTTATACTAGTTCGCTTCTTCCAACTTGAACCTGTATCCAGTTTTTACCCTCCAAGTGAGTGTATCCACTAACAATTTGTACAACAAATACAAACACTGAGTATTCTTTTCCTAAGCTTCTCCAAACTCACAACCAAGTAGTCTTTTCAATAAATCTCTCCAAGCTCAATCTACTAGCATCTATCTCTCAAGATAAAGCTTTACAAATATAGTTTCTAAATGAAGTGTTTGTTATTTTCACTCAAGGAAGCAAAGCTCTCAATACAACAGCTATACAAACCTTCTTAGATCAGTATATTAACAATGAATAAAATATGAGAGAAGAGAAATATGTTTTGGCTTTGAACTTTGAATGTTGCAGAAGTGTGTTTCGGTTTCTGATTCTTTCCTCTTATTTTGTATGTATTTCAAGAGCAATTCTTATAGGAGGGTGAGAGTTATGATCGTTGGATGGTGCTGGAAGATCTTAAGCTCATGCCCCTTGCTGAGTTCTTCCATTTTAATGACTGGTGTTGTTCCTCTTTCTCTTCCTTTTGAAAGCAATCCAAGATTGTCATGAATGAGGAAGTGTCTGTTTGAGCATGAAAAAGAGAGAGAGGAGTCCTTTGACAATATTCTTTTGAACTTTTTCTAACATGATAGTAGGCAGTAGCACACTTATCTTAGCTATTCCAACAAGCAACATTTGTGTTGCCCGAAAATTGTCATTCTTGATAAAGGCTGGTTCTGCACTCGATTTCCTTTTTCTGTCTTTAGCATAAGAATACTAAAGTACTAGCTTATTGTCTTGGTTTGCTTGAGGATAGAGTTATTACAACAAGTTAGCCAAGTTTAAACAAATATACTTCTGAAACACTTAATAAAATAAATCAAAAAGTTCAGCAATAACAATGCAAGATTAATTTGAGATAAATATAATAGCACAAGGTGTTTTATCACCATATTAGGATACATAAACTAACAATCTAATTTTTTATAAATAATAAACTCTTCGAATTTAACTGTTGGAATGTGTGATATTGTATACTTTGATAATCAAATGTATCAAATTTTAACATTAATACATATGTAGCCCAATAGTCAATATATTAACTATATTTTTTAAACTATATTATACAATATAAAGTGAAATCATTAAGTATTACATTGTTTTTAAATTATATGAAATTTATATAATTATTAGAGATAGAAAAAATTTTAATCCAATAATTGGATTATTTAATATCTATATATTAGTGAAGTAAGTATATCAAAATTTGCTCTTAAAACAAATAAATCCCTGCCCTTTATTCTTTAATTTGTTTTATTTCATTTACTTTAAAGGCTTTAAAGTAGAAATGACTCCGGAACGAAGTAAAGGCAAGTATTACTTTCCCACTTTCGGTCACAGGAAAATTTTCCCCAGAATCCCATATCTTGACTCTCCATTGGCCCCTAGAGAGCGGTGCTACGCGATCAGTTTTTTATTTACAGAAACATAATCACAAAAACATATCTATTTTTTATTATTAATTATAAATCTAAAAAATTTGACGAAGATCCCTTTAAAATATGGCAAACGTCATCCTTTTACTCTTGAATCCTAACTTGAAAGCAGAATGATTTAAGCTCTTAAAGAGATCTTGATGGAGAAAAATTCTTGATGATGAAAATAAACTTCTAACAAGACTGAAATAACTTTAAACATGACAAACATTGATTTGCATGTTCAACATGAGAATTGTCATCCAATTCTACTCCTTATTAATTGTTGTAACTCAATTGACACCCCTCCTATTGTACGTGGAAAGGATATAATGTGAAGGATATGAACTATACATACAAAAAATGATAGATGTTTTAGAGAGCAAGAGAAAAGTTTTGTTTTGTATAATTTATTATTCGACACACCAATAAATTATAGTATTAAAAATGTATGTTGGGAGAGTGAAAGACAAACATTTAAGAACTTCTCTACTCTATAGATAATTTATTATCCCAATTACAATTTCGCTTTACATTCCTAAGAGATAACTAGATTATATAACCAGCTATATTATTTAAACATATATAGTGATCATCTAAATATCAAAATTGACACATATATAGTAAATAATTTGTGTAAGGGTTAGATGGACATAGTATTTTTGGTAATATTTATCATTTATTATTAGTTAATATCACATTTAATACTTACATAACTGAAATTTATAATTTTTTACATATTGTGATCAAATATTGATTTAGATATATTAAAGAAACATTTCTCTTGAATACATAACCTCTCCAACAGCAACAAGAGGATGAACAAATATAACCTTTAATTTCATACATTATGAAATCTTGATTTGATTTTTAATTAATTAGTTATTTTCTCATCGTACGCTGGATGGATCTATCCTTATTTAATTTTCTACTTTCAATTCCATTGGCTTTTATGTTGGTAGACTTCTTGTTCTTGGTCTTTCTGAGAGTTTGAGCTCATCACAGTGAAGATATAATGTTCCAATACAAAGTGTCTAGCAAAATTCAACAAACTCATTGGTAGGAAACACTCGTACGTAGTTTTAGAATAAGAAGAAATATTTATTTAATATTATTTATTATTTAATACTTTTAATTTTGCTAACCATTATTTTTGTTAGTATTAGTACATCTTTTAATATGCTTGTCTGTATGTTAATCATTAAATAATTTTAAATAATTTTTTTTTCTAGAGCACCTAAATATCTCTAAAGAGAATATGTTCAGAATTTCTCTCTGCGGTTCTTCATCTCATAGACTTGTTGACGTGGAGACTGGGTCAATATAACATGAAGATTATTTTTTGTTTTTTGTCCTTTTCAATAATTATAAAGAGCTAAATTCTCATAAGAGTAATAAAGATAACCCAGTCAATCAACCACGCTGTAAATATAAAAAGACATAATAATGCCCGAACCAACAAAAAGAACATAGAACAATAAATAAATCATGAGGTCTAATATAGTTAGTAGTTAGTTAAATTTTTTAAGTATTTAATTAGGAGTTTAATTATTTATAATATGTATAGAAAGAGTTTCATATTAAAAACAAGACCCACTTATATTATCTATATCTATGTCATGAATGAATTAATTATTACTTTTAATAATAAATACGATTGGTTCATAAAAAGAAAAAAGAATGACACGACAACAAAACACTAACAGCATGGGATAGGACAGCAAAAAGACACAATATTCAATATACAAAAACTGATATTTTTGAATAAAAGAGAAATTTTAACCAAAAATTGAAAAATAATAAAACTATCCAAACGCACCATTATTTTATGCTATGGACTTGAGTGTAGGAAAGAGTCTAATTAAAACAACTAATCTGTTCACCGGAAGAAAGAAACAGCTAATCTATTAGATGGGATTGCATTCCTACATTGATCATGTTTAGAAGGCAATTGTTATTTCAATATCTAAAATTAAGTATTTAATTGATATACTTACTTTATTACTATTGGATATGATGATGATCATCACTTTTTCAACCAATCCATCTTATCTAATGGGACACTCACTTTAGGTATTAGAATAATAATATTTTATTTAGAAGACTAATATTCATACAATTCGCTTTATTTTAAATATAATTTAGGACTTGTATGGAAATCTCGAGTACTAGATTTTTATTTTAGAAAGAAAATCACCGGATATGAGACAATTCAATTTCCCCAAATTCCCATATTATGAGAACACAATTTTCTGGAAGAGAAAAAAAATAAAGGACCCACAATGTGCATGTATGAAGTTTTCCTACACGTAACGTGCGGGTAACGAGCCAAATGCCTGGCAAATTCTGTGTGCTATACATCTTTGGAAGTGCACCTGTTATTTTCGTTGATCCATTTGAAAGAGTTTATTCTATAAATAATTTTATTATTTTAACATCTAATATTTTTAAATATTTAAATATTTTATTTATAAAATATATATATTTTATTATTTTTTTTCAAAAAATAAGTGATACGTGTTAAAATAATATTACTGATTCTATATATATGTTGTAATGTTGATCTCTCTCTGACACAGTAAAGCCAAAAACAGTCGCTTAGCAAGAGATATAAAAAAAAAAAGTGATCATCTTATATAGTTTCTTAAGATTCTTATAACAGATTATTAAGTCCCAAAAGAAGAAATTGATCCCGTTATCCTTTAAAATTTAAAATAATGGATAGTTTTATCTTTAATTAGTTATTTATTAGTGAATTTACTATATAACATAATATAATGAT
The DNA here is from genome assembly GCA_031216125.1 of Dalbergia cochinchinensis. Lineage (NCBI taxonomy): Eukaryota > Viridiplantae > Streptophyta > Magnoliopsida > Fabales > Fabaceae > Dalbergia > Dalbergia cochinchinensis. Next base: position 65,509,156 of record CM062375.1, on the reverse strand, counting down.
GATATGCTATTAAAACATTGGATGCACGGAAAATGATATTATTTTGGGATATATTATTATACTCATTTTGGAATACAAAATCACACACAATAGATTATTTTATGATTTATATTTACGAGTTAAATAATTCATTTTATATAATTTGAGTCACCAAAATAAATTATTTTAAATTTTATTCTTATTTTAGATGACACAAGTGTCATTTAATATCGCATTAATAGATCACATGTCCAATTCTATTAATATTTAAATGATATTATATTTTATTATTAAAATCTTTTTTCTACCTGGAGTATTTACTTAAAAAAAAAGAAGGGGACAACCGAGCGGGAATATTTCCCTAAACTTGTCCCAATATATATATATATATATATATAGTGAATCCTATAATTTTGCGGTTATCTGGTCCCAATCCTATAGTTTCTTTAACTTTTACCAATAGTGGATACGTGTTCTCCAAGTTAGTCAACTGCTTAAAATAACACTGAACTGTGATCTATGACCATAAAACTTTGCGTGTCTAAGTCGGCCACAGTGCAGAAGCATACATGCTGGCCAACACGTTAGGGTCTCTTCGTCGTTGGGCGAAATGTGCTTTTCCTATTGTATGAATATCAAATAATAATTAATGGTAATTCTGCGGACCGGATTAAAATTCTCTTTTTTCTTTTTTTCTCCACTTAAAATTTGATATTTGAATCAAGTGCAAGGTTAAAAGAGAAATATTATTTTGACTCAAATTTTATGAAATACCATATTAACATATTCATATTTATTATAGAATAAGATATGGAACCCAAACTAAGTGAAATTCACATTCAATCTAATGATAGATATTAGTATGTCGACACAATATCCTATAAATTGTGAGTAAAAATAACATTACTCTTAATTCTAGCCTTAAAAATAAAGCAGCTTTAAAATTTATAATCAATATTTATCCTTTTAAATGGGTTTGTAGTATAAAAAATGATTAGTCATTATATTTGACGGTTGATACCTTGAGAAATAAAAAAAAAATTGATATTTTAAAGAAGTGCACATTATAAGTTTCAATATAATTTTAACTTCTGATTCTAATTTCAAAATTTAAATGACAGAGCAACAAAGGATAAATAATTACAAAGATCTCTATTTGAAGATTTCTAGCTATTATTTGGAAATTATATTGACAAATTGACATATTAACATAAAATATTCTTTCATACAAATATATAATATTTTATTTTTTGTTTATCATACTTATTTTAATTCCCTTACTCAACTGCTTCCGTGTCTTGTAAATATACAATCCTCTTTAGTGATAATGATTGAGATGAAAAAGTTCTTAGATATTTTTAGAATAAAGAAATAATGTTGTGTTTCATTTACAGTTCAACAATTCAATTATTGTACTAAAAATATATTAAAAGTAGAAAACAACAATGATTAGAAATTTCCTCATAAATAAAAAAAACAACGATTAGATATTTAAAGTGTTAAACTAAAAATAAAATAGATCATCAATTGGTTGATATGCATGGTACCTAAAATTCAATATTATTTTTTTTTTCAATCTACAAATTGATATCCCATTTTATACTCACTTTATTATCTTTAGATAAACTTATAACTCACATTCATTCCCTACCTACCTATTTTCTTCACTCTTAAATTTCATATACATCTAAATAAACACCAACTTTTAGATGTCCAAATACTTCAAAACCCAAGTAATTTTTATTTTAATATTTTTAATTTTTGAAATATCATGCTTATCTTTTAAAATAAATGAAATAGTATTCAATTTACTACAAAATTTCACCTCTTCCTCTGCCCATGTGCAATTGAAAATTTCTTATAAAATCAAAACAAACTAGACAATAGGCGAATGTTTAAAAAAAAAAAAAAGAGCCTGTAGAAACGGGTACCTGCAGGGTTACCTGTAATGAGGACTGGGGTAGAGTCCCTGTTTATATTAATCCCTATTTATATTAAAAGGAATGGAGACAGGAAATGAGGTTTTTCACTCAATGGAGATCTGTTAATTTTTTATTTATATAAATTATTTACATATTTATTTATATATAAATGTATATCAAGAAAATATTAGCACATTTATTTTTTAAAATTATCTTTATTTCATTTGTATTAAATATGTATTTTTAATTTTAATTTAGATTATATTATATTAGTAATATTTATTATTGTAAATATTTATGTTTCAATGTTCAAGATATTTTTTAACCTATATATTTTATAGATTCTTTTTAAATTTTTTTACAAACTCATCGATATCCGTGGGAATTTAAATTTTTATGGAAAATGAGAAATAGAGAATCATGATAAGGGTGGAAATGTGGATGAAGAGTAAAACTTTAAGGAGAGATGAAAATATGTCCCCATCCCATAGCTAGCTACCATTGCAATCCCCACTAGATAACATTCAGAATGCATACTTCATAGAATAATTAATGGCATGGCTGAACTGTAAGTCTTTCGGTGATAGTGCTCATAATAAACTCATCCACATTGCCCCATAAAATTTAAATTAGAGATGGAAATTTTATCTACTAATCATTTAACCTCGGATGCATGGATGATAAGAAAAAAAATAGTTTGAAATTTAATAGGTAATAAAATGTACTAACAGAGCTGTTTGGGTGGCATCGCCCCTGCTCCGATGGCAGGGTAGAGACAAATGATTTCGTTGTCCACATCGTGGACGGTGGATCGGCCTTTTTCTTCTTTCTGCTCTCTTTAAAAAAATAAAAAAAAACAAAGAAAATATGCGAAATATATTTGCAGTAGATAGAAGGGAAACAATTGGAGCGATAGTGCCTCATGCGAGCATGTGCGAACGTGAATTTTAATTTTTTTTCTTGGCACGAAACATTGCACATTAATTGCTCGAATATGATGTATAGATTTAGATGGTGGTCATAAAAAACGCCATACGCATTTCTTTCGTTGACATGAGGACTCGAGTATGTGTTACGAAGTATCAAGTTTACTCCCTCATGAATTCTCCTTTCATTTTTTCTTAAATACATCTATCATTTTAATTTGAATACATTATCCATAGAATTTAAGGTGCTGTTTGGTTGCTGTTTTTAAAAATTGTTTTTGAGTTTTAAAAATAAAAAACCAAAAGAAATTGTTTGGTTGTTTGTTTTGTAAAACTTGTTTTGCATTTTAAAAACTGAAACACAAAAATAGTTTTAAGATGTTTTGTTGTTTCATTGTTTTAGAGAATGATGAAAAGACGGTAGTATTTTTGCAATTCAAGTGAACTTCTGTTTTGTTCTTTTGTTCAACACTTTTGAGGGAGAGTTTGATGATTGTTTCATTTTATTTCACCATCCAACTCCATCACTTCATTTTCATTAGAGACCAGCGCCACTGCGCCCCCCATAGCCGTTGGAGCTAGGCGACAGATCCGCTGGCACATCGTGCGGACCAACCACCAGCCTTCTCCGTGACCCAACCAAGCTCCGCCACAAACAAGCAGCCCTGCGACCCACCCAAGTCCCGAGCTTCGCCGCCAAGCTCCGCGATCCAAGAGCGCAAGCTCCGTCGTGACGAAGCTCGTCCTTGCGACCCACCCAAGTCCCAAGCTCCGTTGCAAAGCACCGCGACCCAAGAACCCCAAGCAGCCCCGCGACCCAACCAAGCTCCACCGTGACGAAGCTCGTCCACGAACCAACCTCCACTGTGAAGCTCAGCTTCGCCATTGGCAACTCTTGGTGGATCCTGCTACTAGAAGTGCGACGCGGAGGAACAAAGGAGGGGCATCGCCGCGGTTTTGATGGGTGCGGCCTTGGCAGGATCGCTAATGAAGTGTGCGCCGGTGAGGGGGAAAGGGAGGTTGCGGTGGTGGTGATGGTGATGGTGGCTTGTGCGGTTGAAGGGAAAGGGAAGAGGCCGCGTGATGGCATGGCTGAGGGAGAAGGCGGTGGCAATGGACAGCCGTGGAAAGGAGCCGGCTCCTCCCTCAATCTCTCTCTTTTTTTCTTTCAGTTTTCCTCTTTCTTTTGAACTTTGGCTCTGGTATGAGATTTTTGTTAAAATGGACTGTTGAGAAACTTGGAACTGTATGGATTGAATATCTATTGATGATTTTGTGTTTCTAATGTTTGATCTATTTTTTATTCTGGTTTGAGAACTGATGCTGTATTTGTGTTTGATTTGGGTTTTCACTTTGGTTAAGGAAGGAGAGATTGGTTATTACTAGCTATGATTTTGGTTTGTGGTTGGGATTGATTGCCATGACTGACAATTGCTGGGTTCGTGGTCTTATGGACAATGGAAGAACAAACATTTGGAAAAGAGAGTAGGAAGTTGTATTAAATGTAAATTGATTAAAACTATTTTGGAGTAGAAAGTTGTATTAAGACTTTATTTATTAAGTATGCATGAAAAATATAATCTATAAAATATAATGGTTAACTTTGTCATTTATAGTAATATAATTTGCTAAACAGTTTTTTGTTTCATTGGTTTTAAAAGTTGTTTTTTAAAAAAATTATTCAAACAGATTTTTTGCTTTTTACCATTATAAAATTATTTTTAAAGTTAAATTACCAAAAAAAATTTCTATTCTTCTGTTTTTAAAAATTAAATTTAAAACTTTTTTAAAAAATAATTTTTAAAAATAAAAATAAAAAATACTTCCAAACAACCCCTAAATTTTATGTACCGTCAATACAAAATTAACATTCAATCAAATGCAATTATATAAGTAAAAGTAGTTTCGTAATGAGATAATGAGCATAAAAATTAACCACTTTTATCTATATGATTGCACTTGATTGTATGTTAGCATAAAATAATTTGTGCATAGAAATTAAACTATTATTAATATAAAGTATTTCACCTTGTTAGCAATTAGATTTTATCTTTTTTGTGATTTTAATATAGGTATTGCAAGAGTTAAATATGTTCAATGACTTAATTATACATAATTGAAAGATTAATTTTACAAAAGAAAATTTTACACTTAACAATGTTTAAAAATTATACTCAATATCAATTATGGTAAGTAACATCGTTTTGAGAAATTTTTTTCAATACTCATTACTTCTTCATATTCCATGTAAATACTAAATTCATTACGCAAAAATTTTGAGACCCTCATTTTAATATTCTTCATTTTATTCCTTCATTTTTAGATTTGGATCTGTATCTATATTTTTTTTTATGTCAAAATAACAAAACTCTTTCCTTCTTTTTATAAAAAAAAAAAAATTGTTCATATATTTACGTGAAAATTCATGGTCAATAATAATTGTACTATATGCGTGTCAAATATTGAGTACTTTCCAGTAAGAGTAGGGTGACAAAGGAGGCTTGTCCCCGAAGCCACGCGCAAAACCATCGTTTTAATATGCGTAAATAATTCATGTTATCCCTCAACAAAATTTTATATTACTATTTATTCTTTTAAAAATTAAAATTAAATTAAGAATCCTTTAAGGTTTTAATAATAGAATATATAAATTTTTTTTATATATTTAATTCTTTAAATATTAATAAAATTACATATTAATCTGTTAATATGATAGTAAGTGATGAATAGAGTTTAAAATGATTTATTTTGATGGTTAAAATTTATAAAATAAGTCATTTAAATATCTATTATAAATCATAAAATAATTTATTTTATGTAATTTCAAATATCAAAATGAATGTAATATATTTCAAAATAGTTTTATTTATCTTATCTTATTTTTGAAATTTTAATATCATGTCATCACTGTATTATATTACATGTGTAAATTTACCAATAAAAAATAATAAAGAGATTAATGTGTTTATCATTTTCAATTTTGAGAGACCACAATATTAATTTTTTTCTTGAAGAATGAAATGACCCGATATAAAAATCTTAAAAGGTCAAATATAATATTTACTCTTCTAATAATTACTGGCTCAGCCTTATAACAGATTTAAGTTTATGTGATGAGAATTAACGTGAAGATCGAATCTTATTGATTTATTAAAAAATTAAAATAAAAATTTAAAATATCTTTTATTATTGATTATAAATTATTTTCATATTTATTTATTTTCATTAATTATAAATATGAAGGTAAATATGAAAAAATTAATTAATATTTTTAAAATATAAAAATAATTGATATTTTGGATCAGTTAAAAACTTTAAAAACAAGAGCGAGCACTAACGTACGAAATCAGCCGTCCAGCGTAGTAATAGCGTGTGCGACGGTGTAGCCCAATAAAAACTTCCGCGGCTATGTAAATTGCAGTTTGGGCAAAGTCAAAGTCCAAAGTCCAAGTCCGCACACACATTTAACAACAACATTAAAAACCCCGAAACAACTCCTCAATTTCTTTTGCTCTTTCTTTCTCCCTTTCGCGTCCCCTTCCGACGCCACCTCACCTCATTTATAAACCCCCTTCACCCCTTATATTTATTCACAACAAAAAACAGGCTAAACACATATATACACTTGTAAACTTAGCAATTATCATACACATTCACATCGAATTTCCTATCCGCCTAGTCCAGGTACACCTCGTCTCGTCTCGTCTCGGAGATAAAACATTATGGGGGCAAGCTCAAGAACGCTAGAGATCACGGTTATATCCGGCGAAAACGTTAATGTGAAGGAGGAAGCATACGTCGTCGTTCGAGCCGAGTCTCTCAACTGTTGCACCACCAAAATGGTCAAGGACAGTGCTACCGGTGGATCATGCGCCAAAGATGATAATTGTAATAATGGTTCGAGTAGTTTCCTTTCTTGGAACGAGAAGCTATTGCTTGATGCGCCTTTGCATGCAAGGTCTGTCACGTTCGAGGTGCAATCCAAGAATTCAAAGGGTAATGGTCGACCCGTTGGGGTTGCAAGGATAGCGATTTCAGAAATTTTGGGTGGTGGTGGTGGTGATCATCATGTGCATGGTGATGAGAATTCTTTGCAGGTTTTGAGTTATCGGTTGAGGGATTGGGATGGGAGAAGAAATGGGGTTATTCATTTCGCCGTGAGGGTGGCGGTGGCACCACCGGAAGAAAGCGTGGCAAAGCCGGCGCCAAAGGAACCAGCGGTGAAGGACTCCGGTGACAAGAAGTCTAGTGAAGCTGTTCTTGGCGTTCCTTTATGGTGGAACTACCCTAACATTATTTGAAGATCTGTATATATATCTTGTTCTTTTTGTTAGTTTATTATATCTGATTTCTTCGAAAAAAAAAAAATTTAAGTTTTTTTTTTTCTTTTTTTGTGGTGTAGAAATTTATGTATCATAATTGGTCAAAGATTATACAAAGTGAATTGCCATATGTATTGCGATAAAGGATCATATATTTTGCTATAAATTTTGTAACCTCCTCGATTGCTTAGTAAAATGAAGTACTGATATAGATTTTCTTATATAAGTTTTATACTTTTAACAAATAAATATTCTTATTATGCAAAAGCTAGCCCATGTTCACATGCATATATATTGCCATGTCTTTTACGTTACAAAGTTCGTCAAAATGTTGAAGAAAATCTGGTTGTAGTTTCCCTCCATTCAACTTTTTAAATCCAAGAAAAATATAGAATAGGTTGAATTTTCGCATGATGATGAAACGATGGCAATTTCTTATTTGTCGGAATTCTCATAGTCAGAGACCTCGAGATTAAGTTGCAAGACAAGAAAATTAGACCGAGAAACCTTCAACATACGCTCAAATTATATAAACGGTTGTTGGAAGGCGTTTACAGAAAGCGCGTAGAAAGTGAAAAAAAAAATCTCCCTTAGTTTTGAATCTCTCAGAGTCAAGCTACAGTTGGGAGTATTTAGATAGCGAGAAAATGATTAATCACTGAAATAACATCTAAAATGTTTACAAAATCTTTCAATGCTAAATTACTTTTTGACAGAAAATCATTTAACCGTATAGCACATTTATTTAAACGTGCAATCTGCTAATCTACTTAACCAACATATGCATTCACATTTCTTTTGTTTTGGGTCAACAACTTTTTTGCCTTTTGCTTTTGATTTGTCTCCTTTTTTTTTTTTTGGTTAAATACATTTTTCATTTTAGGTTATTTTGACATTTCAAAAGGTATATTTTATGATAATTTAAATTTTTTAAACTGTATAAAAAAAACTCTAAATTTCAAATAGTGTATTATAATACCTTAATTTTTTTAAACTGTGTAAAAAACTTTTAAAGATATAAGTTATAGAAGGATATCGAGTTGTACATAATGAAAAATCAAGGGTTAACTACACATAGTATTCATGGATAAAGTATCGGGTTATATAAATTATAAATATCAATAGGGTTAAGAGCATGTAAATCTTATCTTTATTAATTATCAAAATTATACTAAAAAATATTTTACATAAAAATTTAGTGCATCATAATATATATTTTAAAAAATTAAAATATAAATTATACGTAACTTAAAATAAAATACATTTATTTATTTATTTATTTTGAGCTTTTCATTTGTCAACAACTGATGTTGACCCTTGAAATCATTTTGAAATATCAAAACGTGTCTCACCTGGCCTGCCGGCCACGCGCCCACGCTCAAAGTAATGGGCCAATAGCGATGCGTGACGTGACCATTTGCATCGATATGCGTCGGTACCATTTATGCCAAGTGCCAACACAGCGAGTCCAATTTGTACAAGACTAACTTCAGAATGTGCATCCAAAGTTGCACAACTCTTTCCAATATTTTTATGATTACCATTATAATCAACTTGACACTGTAATATAATAAAAAATTATTATGTGTATTCGTTATATAATCATAAAAAGTTTAAATTTTAAAAAATTATTTAAAATAATGAGTTGTTAATATTTTATTTACTGATAATATAAAATATCTTTATATTATCAATATATTTCAATTAATCCCTATTTTTATTAGTATTAATTTTATTTTTAAGCAAACGGTTTTATACTATTATTTAGTAATGCATAATCAGATTAATTATTAACTAAAAATCTGTGTTTAGATGAATTCTGGAAGCTCAAAATCACTTATTTATAAAAATAAAAAATTATTTTTTGATATATTTGGATTTTTTCTCAAAATATCCATAATATAAAAATAATCAGTTTTCAACATTTTTTTAAGAAGCTAAAAGGAGTAACTTTAAAAAATAATTTTTTGAATTATATGTAAAATTTAAATCTTATAATTAATTTTTGAAAAAAAATCTGAAATAAACATCCAAAATATAATTATCACACATCTGCTAGTCTATTACCTAAGGGTGTGTTTAATTGGGGTAAAAATTATATGTAAATCCTGCAGAAATTTAGACATTCAACTTATTCATTTGTAGATTCTTTACATGTAAGTATAAACTTTTAAAGGAAGTTTCTCCGTCCCTTATAAAATTCATAGATGTTAATATCTTCTAAATAAATTATGACTAAAAACTTATCAAATATATTACTAATTAATTTATTAATATTTATAATTAAATCACACCTTAAATTTAAAAAGTTACCAGTACTCTTCAATACCACAATAAAAGTCACTTTTAAAATATATTTTACAATCTCGAGGCACTGAACACTTCTTCAATATTATTTGTTATTGCCGTTCAAGCAAGGAGCACCAGTGGTCTAGTGGCAGAATAGTACCCTGCCACGGTACAGACCCGGGTTCGATTCGCGGCTGGTGCATGTGGGAGCAATGAGGACATCAGCTTGTGATGGTGGGTCCTTCACGTTCTGAACCGTTGGATGAAATACAAGTGCATCTGAGCTCCATTTTTTTCAGTATTTTTAAATCATTTTTGTTCATCCCCCAACCACCACCTCCAAAAATATTTTTTGGTACTTGGTTAAGGTTGGAAACACAGAAGCAGGGTAGATGTGGACAATTCAACTTGTACTGCACAAAGTCACAAAACCATTACATAAGAATAGTAGTTGGAAGTTGGCATGGCTGAGTAATGGACCGTTCCAATTATGATTTATGACCCTTAACTAACAGCTTTGATTTTTCCCCCTTTTTTTCTTGGGCTATTGATTTATTCTTTAACATGTGAACAACGGACATCCATTGACAGTGGAGTTGGTTTGGTTTTCAAGTACCAGCTGTCCATGTGAGTTTGGTTTAAATAGCTACATACTATTTCCAATCAAAATATAAGTTTCAGTTTACTATGCATTATGTTATATTTTTGACATTGAAAGAGTTTGTAACTACTTGAGATTACAATATCACAATGAGAAAATAAGGTACTGATCAAAGCAAAATTATTGGATCATCATGGAGCACTAATTAAGATTGTATGTGTGAGTGTATTTTTCAAGATATTTTTTCGTCCAACAAGTAAGAGACTAATCTCTTGAGGTATAGTCAGACATCTAAGTAAAAACTCCTTTCAAGAGTGCTTTTCTATACATATAAATCTTGAGATCGAACCCATGACTTCATACTGAAGAACCTAAGCCCTTTTTACTTGAACTAACACTTCATTGTTAATTAAGATTGCGTTTTGATCATTTATAAAGAACCATTTCAAATGAAAATATAAGTTACTGGAGAGCTAAATAGCTGGTTCTCCAACCATTTAAAACAGAAAGTCAACAGGTTACAATTCTAACTTGTGCTCCACAAGCATTTAATAATTTCTCTTAATCTTCAAATGAGATTGCATGCCATCATATGAAGCGCGAGCAGTTTTTTATTTATTTATTTTATAATCTGAATAATGGTTATTTTTTCCATAACAATTCACCAACCTTTACATATGAAACTTAAAGGCAAAGGATATGCATTGTTACGTTAAATGTCAAAACCATGCATCTCTTCAATACCAATCTACTGTTATGGATTTAACGAGTCCTCCAATGGCTACGCAAGTCACTTCCATCATAGGATTTGTCCGCGAAACATGTACAGACTATATTAAAATAATAGGGTTGGCGTCTGCACATCAAGTACCAGTGGTCTAGTGGTAGAATAGTACCCTGCCACGGTACAGACCCGGGTTCGATTCCCGGCTGGTGCATTTTAAGGAGCCATGAGGAAAACAGCTTGTGTTGGACGGGTCCTTCACTTTCTATGAACTATAGGAAGAAATACAAGTGCACTGAGCTCCTCCTTTTTAATAATTTTTTTTAATTCCTCTTTTGATATTACTCTTCATTCTTTGTGCCTACTTTAATTTCATTTGAACAATTACAAACACGTCCTTGTGAGATTAATTTAAATAGCTCTGAGAACTTGTGAAATTCTCAAATGACCTAATGTATAAATTTTCATTATTTGATTAAGAAATGGAGTCTAGTCTAGGTACTGCAAAATAATAATAATAGATGATCAAATGATACAAATTTTCCAGGTGAAAGGATCCATTAATAAATAGCTTGTCTGTTTCAAATACAAGTAAAACCCAAGTTGGTCCTAGAAAAAAATCATGTACGACCAATTAATCTGTAAGAAAATAAATATCCATTTTAGTCACAATTAAAAATTAAAATAAATTAGTTATTTCTCAATATTTTGATGAATTTATTTATCCTATTTATATTTTTATCAATGACTTAATTAATTTTTTTAAAATAAATTATTAAAGATCAATTTATCTTATTGTAATCATGAAAAATAAAAAACAATATGTTTCTGATGGAATAATTTCTTCAAAGTTATTTTTGTGGAGGATCAAACACGGGGGTTTACTCTTAGGTACTAGACACTAACCTTTACCCATCTCATACGAAAGGCATGGGATGTGTATAGCTTACGCCTAAAAACTAGTTCGGGAGTCTCTTTCAATACGAAGTTACTTGTATGGCTTTATTAGGTGTATCAATAAATTAGCAAGTCATATCCATTATAGAAATTGTCCGCCAAACAAGTAGAAAATTTTCCTAATCCTTATTTAATTATGAATTACCAAAACTTGCAGAATCAAAAAATCATATATGGTAGAAACTAGAAAGAATGCTAACTTTTTCCCTTAAAAAATTTTTTTTAAAAAAAAAGGAAAAAGAAGAGCCAGCTCCCCCAGCTGAGGTCACCACTTGGTCCAATTTAAGAAATAAACGAACTTGAACTATATGGAAAACATGGTTACAGGATTGTAAGAACTCATTATCTTTCCCAGTTGAGGCATACATCAAACATAAAAAAACTACTACTAAGGGCTGCAACCCTTATCCCCAGTTAATGCCACTTTATCATATCCTTTTGATAGTCACCTGCATGTCTTTACATGGTCTTTGATTAGAGATTGCAAGGTGTTGAGGCTTTCTATTAGTTGTAATAGTCACAACAGTGCAGGCTGTAACTACATATTGGGGCAGGCAAGGTAGCATTGCTGGTGAAGGTATTATCTATTCATCCAAAAAGCCATTTACAGTGCCCTACAGATTCTTCATTGCCAGATAATCAACTCGAACTCCTCGCATGCTCCGGGATGAGACGCTGGTGCAACTCATCAGGTGCATTCGCCAGTTCTGCATTGTTTTTAATATAAGCATCCGCGGTGAAATATAACTAAACAAGAAAATATTGACTTCACACCACCATCTTACCTTGATCTGTGAAATCAAACAAAGGTGGCAGTGGTCGGCCATTTGGCAAGCATGCATTTGGGTCTCGCAGGTCATCGAAGAAGGGGTGTGCACATGCAGCCAACTGTACCCAGCAAACAAGTAGGAAACTGAGCGACAGTGCCTAATATTTACCTAACTTCTAGCTGATGGTTAATGGTTTTAAACGTCAATAACAATCACATGCAAGAATGGTTTCCTTCTTTAGTGAGTATGTGCACATACAAAAACAACTAGTGTTACTGAATATGCAATCTAGAAATAGAAGGTAACAATTCCAAAAGCAAATTAACTTTCTTACAGCAGTGCAACGTAGATTTGGTGAATACTGAAGCAGCCTCGACACAAGATCCACCGCTTCAGGTGGCATCCTCTTGTTAAAAACCTGGAGTTTACTAATTCAGTAAGATACAACTTGAAGAATTTCTCATTTAGGATTTACATATATGCTAAGGAGGAAAAGACGGTGGTAAAAACCACAAACCTTATGCCATGGGTGCGCTTTAATCTGAGGAAACTTAAATTCATTGTAGTTGGGATTCATGCACCTTATTTCTTCTCTGGTTGGTGTTCCCAAGATCTGTAGTACAGTTCATAACAAAACTCAGATTGTAGAAAAAAGGTACACACAAACTTTGAAGAGAAAGCATATAAAGAAAAAGGACGAGGAAGCTAACCAAAGAACACAATAAACTGTACCTTAATGATCTCTACTAACTGATCAACCCCACTCTCTCCAGGAAACAATGGCTGCAAACAATAAAGCGTAGATAAGTATCAAGATCAAAAGTGGCCCTTCATCTCATTGCAAGTAAAATACTTAAAAGGAAGACATCTTCAACAGCTAACAGCAAGCCATAACACAAGCAATAAGTCCATTGCAAGATACTTCATGTTTTAGCGCTCCAAGGTCAATATTACTCTTTAAACAAAATTGTTAAGGTAAAATATCTGCAGGGCTTAACAACTAGCATAAAAACAAGAGACAAATTTAATTTGCACCCAAACTACATAGCAGTACATTAAATTTCAAACATCAATAAATTTATTGCAGAACAGATTTGGAATTTCCTTGCATGCATGAAAAAGGAATAAAATAAAATATTGCATATGCTCACGTGTCCTAGAAGGAGCTCAGCCAAAACACAACCAACAGACCACATATCAATAGCAGTTGTGTATTCAGTTGCCCCAAATATAAGTTCTGGAGCTCTGTAATACCGTGAGCATATGTATGATATGTTGGGTTCACCAGGCACCTGAGAATGCAACATATCGTAAGCTTGGGTCCATACTATCATAAGATCTTCAAAAGTTTAGAAGGAAAAGGAACATACCAACTTCTTTGCACTCCCAAAGTCACATATCTTCAACTGATGGGTCTGAGGATTAACCTATGACATGCATCACTAGTTAGTTCAATATGTTTTGATGTTATAGAGTTGAGTTTTCAGCAGCCTCAACTCTCAAGTGTTTGCATGAAACAAAAAACAATAAGAACTTGAAAGGAAAGAAAAACAAAAGGTAAAGAAACCAAAAACAAAACTCAGGCTGAACTCTTGAAACTAAAAAACAAAAATCTTACCAATAGGTTCTGGGGTTTGATGTCACGATGACAGACGCCAATCACTTGATGTAAGTAATTCAATGCGCGGCATATCTACAAGACAGGCATGCCACGACCAATCAGTATAAACCCAGAAATAACAAGCTCAAAGCAAGTATTAAGAATCCAAGTCCCATGGGAAAATAAAATGTTAACTCATAATTTCAGCACTTGCCTGGTATGTATAGAGTTGGACATAAATGATGGGCATATATTGGTGCATCCTAATGTACTGCTTTGAAACTTTGTACACAGTTTCAGGAACATACTCCAAAACTAGGTTAAGGTACAACTCATCTTTGTCGGTAGTTGAAAAGAAACAGTGCTTTAGTTGAACAACATTAGGATGGTCAAGCATATGCATAACCTGGAGCTCCCTATTCTTATATCTCTTGTCTTGCAGAACCTTCTTTATGGCAACTGCTTCGCCAGTCTCAAGGCACTTAGCCTACGACATATTAAAAGTATTGTAGATAAGCAAACAAGTAAAACTACACTTGTAATTGTAAATAAAACTACATTTTTAATTTTATAAATACCGCAAGAAGAACATAAATACCTGGAAAACAACTCCGAAAGAACCAGTCCCAACTACTCGTTCAGCCATGTATGAGATTGTCTGGACAAGATAAAAATATAAGTTCTATATTTTATATTAAGCCATTAATAAGGTTTATTAATTATCATGTACCCATGCAAAATAAGCAAGCAAAATCTTCCAAGTAAAAGATCTCATTAATATGCAACAATAACAAAATAATCACCTGCTTTGGTTGTCCATCTCGACCACCAATGGCAGTTGTAATTATTTGGCCTGTTTCTGTTCCATTACCACTCACTAGAGTTGCTTCTACATCCTTCACAGAGCAAATATATTACTCAAGTCAACAATAGATGGCATTTAAAAAATTTTTTAGCTCATGAAATGAAAAAAATAGAAGTATCTTGTTTGAACATGTCTTGGTCAAGACAGGAAAGGTTCATATGTGCATGATTTGCAATGAATATGGAGAATATAGACATGATTTTACAATTGTAGAGTAGCACAGCGATGACTAAAACAGGCATCAAACTTAATAAAGAATGAAAAAATGAATGACAATGAATACCTTCTCATTATTGTTTTTCCCTTTCTCATCTCTAATTTTCATTTCGTGCAATTCTTTTGGAAGCTGCTCATAGCCTGACTTCCCAGTTCTAGCTGCGGTGGATACATTGGATGTGCCAACAGTAATTTCCATCGGATCATCTACACGCTGCTCCTGATCTTTGCTTCCTCTCTCAACAGTTTTTGTTTCGTCATTGACCTTCCCTTCAGTTTCTTGATCAAACTTAGCTCTTTTTGAGTTAGAATCCCCTCCCTGAAAAGAAACAGTTTAAACTTTCACTTGAGTAGAAGGGAAAAAAGAATCAAATTCCACAAGCAAGCAACAACAATAATCCATAAGCAAGCAAACAACAAGCACAATGCCCAATTCAAAGAGGGGAACACCAGGAAGCAATGCAATGTAACTGTAGGTTTAAAGTAAGGCATATTTTAAAGAAAACAAAGCTGCCATCTAGTGCCTTAAAAGGCACAACTTAACTGACTTGTGCTTAGAGTTAGACTCCAAAACATCGTCATCTCAAGAGTTTGGCAAAATTGCACTTTCAACAACACAAACCATGTCAAACAAACGCACAGCTTATGCTGTCACCAGTTCAGAGAATCAATGGACTTCAATGCACAAGTGTTTTTACACAGACAGAAGCAAATGAGACCAAATCAGACACAGACCACAAATGGTTTATAAAAGAAGACTTAACATAGTGATCACAATTAACATTCACCAATACCAAGAGGAAAAGGGGAAAAATATTAACATGTGTATAAGCATAACGTCAGCAAATGGGAGCTAAAAAGGATTAGCACAATAACCAAATTTTGTCCAGGGAAAAAAGAATAATAAATCTCACCAAATAAAAAAAAAAAGGATGGATCAGAAAGGGTTCCAGCAAAGTCCCATAAACCTCCAATGATGAAAATGTTAATTTCTTCAACTTATCTAGATTCTACCATTTTCCCAGGAACCAAACAAACACAGTGCTCCCTCAAAATTCAAATTAAGAAAAAAAAACTCTGGGGTAAAAATAAATGTATATCTTACAGGATCTGAAGAAATGGAAGTCCTGCCAGAAGCAATGCTCTTCAGCCTCCTCATCATATTCATGGTTGCAGATTTTATTTTTCTCACAACCCCACAACCCAAACAATCCAAACCCTAATAAATCCCTCAAACCCCACCAAAAAAAAAAATTGAAACTTTTTCCAAAAAAAAAATACAACCAAAAAGAACAGATTGAAGAGAGAGAAGCCCCCTCAGCTTTCTCTCTCTTTCCCTCCCCTAACCCTCAGTTCCCAGCAACCAAAAAATAAAACAAAAAAAATTAAAAAAAATTAAGAGGAAATGAAACAAACCAAACAAAAAACACAAACAACACAACACAATCTTATGAATGAAGCTCTCTCTCTTTCTCTCTCTTTAGATTTTCTCTCTCTAGATTCTTCCTCTTCTATCAGACACAGACAGAATTTCCCAGGTGACCCTTTTGTTTTTTTCGTTAATGAAAAGAGAATTTTTATTTTTTATTTTATTTTTCTGCATTTTCTACGGTCAAACCTCGATCAAATCCCAATCATTCCAGCTTCAAAATGCGTACCACGGTCAAAATCGAGATATTGGCCGTTGGATGGTCATCGATGGAGATTGGACGGTGTAGATCTTCTGGTTTTGAG
Organism: Dalbergia cochinchinensis; assembly: GCA_031216125.1. Lineage (NCBI taxonomy): Eukaryota > Viridiplantae > Streptophyta > Magnoliopsida > Fabales > Fabaceae > Dalbergia > Dalbergia cochinchinensis. The sequence continues at coordinate 65,492,251 of CM062375.1, read as the reverse complement.
ATAAAGCGAAAACTTTGAGTTTGGTGGCTTGTGGCTATGCAAATGCCCTCAAATGTGTTATTATTTACGAAAAAGGGATTTTCAGTACAATAGATCCTACCGAAATGGAATATCCTCTTAGGTTAGCAAAATTGGTAACCAATCATGTTTAAATTTCTTTAGGACAACTACAATCTACTTGGATTATGCGTTTATGTAAAAGGAAAGTAAACTTTTTATAATAACACTGCCACAAAAAGTGAAAAAATAGAGGAAAGTTAATGCAAAAGTAAATTTTAAAAAACCTGAAAATTACATTGTCTAAATTTTCGTAACATACATGGCTAAATTGCTCACGCCTTACAATGAATAAAACTATAGAAGTTGCATTATACAACTAAGTTTACAAAATTTTTATTTGTAAAAGCTTGGACTCTCTTTTTTAGATTGTATTGAAACATTTGTCAATCTTAGTAATAAGTAGTTTTTAAATAAGTAACCAATATAATTTTTTATCTATTATCTTGTAATGAAGAGTTGTTAAATATAGTTTTTAAATTGCTCACCCCTTTCTCCTATTATCTTAGATAGAAAAACTTTATAAAAATAAAAAATTATTCTTTTACTAATTATTAGATTAGATAATTACAAATGTGTTTTGGGTATATATTCAAAAAAAGATTCATCCATAGTAAATTAAATTGTTGTATTGGGGGAGGAAAAACATCGACATCACACCTGTTTGGTTTAAAGTTGCAACATTGAGTGGAGTAATGGGAAATCAGCTTCATCCAAATGCATTGCCCGGGAAGGCATGGAACCTCATGTTAGCATTATATTCCAAACAAAATTCAATCAAGCAAAAATAATAAAAATGGTAGGTACATGTTTCTATATAGGAGGGTGCAGACGTGCAGTAGCAAATGCTGTTCTATTCTTTTTACCAACAGATTTAAGTTATTGTTTAGTCTATGGACAAGATTTGTTAAATAAATGTATAGGTGATAATAAAGTAAAGCAAAACAACAAAACAAGTTCTGATCTGTTGTAGGTATAAATATAAATTTGTGATGTGTAATAATAAGTTGGTATGAGGAACTTTTTTGAGTCCACATTAAGGTGGTGATCATGAGCCCGCGAGATCTATCATTGTATTGCAAACTCCCCACACAAACTATGAAACGTGGCATGAGAAATTGAATAAAACTTTACTCGAAGTCATAACCTAAAAATTTGATTTTATGGCCAATTAACCTTTTAGACCATCTTTTTGAATGGAGAATATTAATCGTCCAAACTTGAATATGAAGTCAAATTATTACACCAAGTCTTCTAAAATAAAAATTAAAAAAGAAAAATTTATAATAAGTTATTGTGTTAAATCCAAGGAAATAAAGAAGGAAAGCAACCACTAGAAAATTATTGTTTCCCCTAGGTCAGTAAAGCTGCATCTTTTATAAAGACTTTGAGTCGTTTATAGATAATAGATATTGGCTATAATATGAATGTAAGAGACTGATTTATATGGAATTTGTCTTTGCAAGCAATGTTCTGTTTCACTTTTTGTGGAATTAAAAGAAAGGGTAAAGCAATGTTAGTTTCAATTTTCAAATGGATGTCAGATATGCTATAATTTTCTTTTAATGCAACGCTCATTGTCCTTTTTTGTTTCCTAGACAGTTCTTGATTTTTTTTGGAGTAATATTATTTTAACTCATATTTTGTGGGGTATTGTGTGAACACATTAATATTTATTATTGAATTGAATATGGACCTCACTTAATTTTGGATTTTACACCTTATCTAATAATGAATGTGAATATGGCTACACGATGTCACACAAAATATGAGTCAAAATAATATTTCTCTTTTATTTTTAAAAGTCTTTTTCATGCATATCCTTCCATAAATATATTTCTTTGTCGGTCTTCAAATAAATATTGTGGAAGGGAAAAAATAGTTGTACTGCTGCATGAAATTCTCACAAAAGAACAATAAGAAAACCAGTGGCGTCAAAAATCTTTGGGCTTGCTTGTGAAGGAATGAATTTAAAAAAAAAATAGTATAAAATAATTTTATCTTATTATTTAAATATATTGATATTTGAGAAACTCTTGAAGTTGTGAATATGAGATTCAATCACTTTTGAATGTAACAATAATATATGATTAAATGATAACATAAAATTTTGTTATTTTGAAAATACATCAAAAATTTTTTTTTAATTAAATTCATTCAATGATTCAAGACCCATGGGAGATCTTTATCGTTTTAAATTTTCTCCTGCGGCTCCAACAGCAATATAAAATGGTGAAGTCTATCGAGCTCCCTTTCGACCTAATTGTTGGCCATGAACAATGAGTCCACAATTTGTGCGTCTAACGAACAAATTGGGCTTCCTGACCAGAAACACAAATTTGGCCTCTACAAGAGACGAAAGATATTGTACGACAAAATGGAATGCAATTGGGCCAAAAGCTCGGTTGTATTAAGGTTATTGGATGGAGCTCATCAACAATGGCCGTGGTTACTTTTGTTTTGGGTCTGCCCTCTCATCCAACCCTGTTCATGAACTCTACAGCTCACCCATAAAAAATTTGGGCTCAAACCCAAAACAAAAACAACAAAAAATGTCGGCTACTATGTTGGCTCTTTATATCCACTCAAATAGAGAAGTTTGCGACCAGTAACATTATATATATCCCAACCCAAAAAAAAAAAGAGAGAAAAGAAAAAAGAAAACAATGATTTTGAGATAATTCATTGGTCCAAGTGAATAACTATAAAATAGAGGACATAGATCCATTTATTTCAAAACCAAGTCTTGATGTACCAAAAAACAAAAAAAAAAAAAAGTCGTGCACACTAACTTCATTTCAATACTTGTATAGAAAGTAAATTTATCGGTTTAATCACTGAATCATGTGATATTATAATAATTTTCAAACATGTTAAATTTCAGAAAAATTGGATAACAATAGACCCATATTCTACCGATTGATATTCACTCAATTATATTTTCATAAACAAATTATTCGTTAAAATAAAGTGATACATTGATGAAGTATCAAATCATTTTAAATTGGATCAAATTTTATTTACTCTATCTATTTAATATAAACTTTAAATTTATTAGTTAGGTTAATAAAATTTTATATCCATAAAAAATTATTGGATAAAGTATCTCAGCTTAACATAACTTATTTTTTGAGGAAATGAATCTCTACCAAATCTTACCTAGGTCTCGTCATGAAAATGTTGACGGTAAACTTGCAATTGTAACGACTTCTAAAATATTATTTTCAGTTAGCACTTGTATTACCAATAAATTTATGAAAACACCAGATGTCATGTACATACAAAAATTAATATTGTAGCTATTTTTAAGATGTATAAGTTCTTTAATATAATTACCAATAACTCATTCCCTGGAAGTTCTTTGATAATTCCTTCCGTATTGGACTCTACTCTTAATTAGAATAATTTTGGTTGCTAATTTCTTTTTGCGCTGTGTTGGTTATTCAAATTATGGATAAAAACAATGGCCCATAAAGCGCCTAATATATTAGCTAAGCCACATGGTTATGTAGTATCGTCCTTTTGGATTCCTAAATGCACATAAACAATAGCCAACTTCTTAGAGATCAATTTAGGCTCTTGTTGATAAAGTGTTGAGCAAAGCTTTTATTCTGCTTGGATAATTACTAATCAAATAAATGGACCACCGAAAAGGTCATCATAATTAATGTGTATAAAAAAGCCTTCAAGTTGTAGCTTGTGGACAATCCCATCAAAGTCACCTCATACCTTACACTGACATTTTAATTTCTCAAAGACATTTTTTGAAGATAGAGTGGGGAGCTAATAATGTGTCAGATGTTGTTTTCTAATCCTATCTAATAGCTCCAAATGTTGACATCATTGTCTTAATATAATGTTTCAAGGATGTGGGCCTGGGGAACCGTGGAACCCACCACCCATGTGTAGAAGGATGCGAATGAATCACAACACAATGAAGAGGACTTTGGGATTTACACTTAAAGCATGAAAAGGAAAGGCGGTGCGGGGAGGGTATTAGCTGATACTATATAGAAAGGAACAGGCCCATAAGATAGTGTCCTAAAGCTAGAACGACTAAAAAGGCCAACTGCCATTCCCTATTTCCGATAGCCTTTCATTTTCATGACTTTATTACCTTCGTCCACACCTACAAGTGTATTGAGATTTGAGGGATCGATACGCCTTTGATCCTCACGTGTGTATGTGTACATGTGCGTTCATGCATAAAAATATGAACATGGAGAAAGAGAGAGCGAAAGAGTGTGAAAGAATTATATTATTTATACTCATAGATATAGATATAAAATATTGTATCAATTCACATGTTATATAGTTATTATTGGATGAGATATGAATCTCACTTAAATAAGATCAATATTTTATTAAATAGTAAATAATATATGAGTCGATATGATATATTATGTTTTATAAGTACAAATTATATTTTCCTTAGCCGAATTATTAGCCGCCTGAAAATGTATACATGTGTATGACCTGGGATCCATGGTTGGACTCATGCTGAAAAATTCAAAAGTGGGGTACCTCACACCCAATAAAAGAGGGTGAAATAGGCTTGCCATTCAATTGAAATTGAGTAGTATAATGTGTGGGACTCCTTATTAATATATTTATATTTATTATTAAATGAGATATAAAATTTAAATTAAGTATGATTCATATATCATCAAAAGATATATGTAATTATATTGATATAGTATTTTACGTATTATGGATTTATATATATATATATATATAAACTATTTTTATGTTGTGTAGCTCTTTGCATATATGTACATTGGTCGTTGGCAATTTTCAATGGTCACTGCTAGATTTTAATTTACAGATATGTGATATATGTACGAATTGCTGACCCAATATTCTGAGGCACTTAGGCAAACTCAAGCTAAAAACATTTTAAGATTTTATTTTTCTATTTTTCTTTAGTTAAAATATTTCACTCACTCAACTGGGGTGTTGCCTCCAAAAAACTTTTCTCTGATTTATATGATTCGATCATGTCGGCTTATTTTAGGGGATAAAACTCTATTAGGAATACATTTTCTATTCACATGGTTTGAACTGGAAACTCGCTTAAAGATAAACGGTGTGAAATAAATTAAACTAACAAAATATAATCAAAGTTATCTCTATTATGACAAATTTTGAAATTTTTAATGTACTCAATACATTTGAAACTTAAAAACATATCTCACCCCTCAATAAAAGAAATTTGCCACTTTCAATTCCTTTAGAGCACTAATTAAAAAAAAAACTTATATATACATGCACAAGAAAGTTCCTTCTGGTGGCACCTTCGATTCACATAGGGAGAGGAATAAAATCAGATGGCTTTAAAGTCCAAAAAGCATATATCTAGGGTTTTGTTGGAAGAGGGCTCCACAAGGGAGGCCCCAAACATGCATAACTGACTCTGGGGCTTCTGTGATTATGGTGAATTGTCTGCAATAATATTGGCAACGTGCATGAAGCGCATGCCATTCATTGAGTCGTAACACATGCACGAACATTATTGATTGAAAACAAAATTGACGAAAACTTGATGATGATGATGATTAGGTATACACGCTAGCTAGAAGTGGCCAAATGAGCATTTTACCCACACATTCATATAGTGACTGTTATGATCCTCATATCTATTATTGACATTATTGGGAAGTATGAAGTGCAGTTATCGATCAGTAAGAGTTTTCTTGATGGAAGAGTCACTTTCCGAGTTAGAAAACTACTATAATATTCCAAACTTGATACTGTTTGTCACCAGTAACAAGTTCATACAACAAGGAACTAGTTTGGAAAATATCCTCTAAACTTATCCGGACACAGCTAGCTCATCAATCGTTATCCTAGATAAGACTTTTTTAACATCACAGAGATACATGTAAGAATTTAATTATAGTATAATAATACTCTAGAAAACTTTTATATAATCATTCAATCTTATATAGTATGTTTGGTTTTGTTTTTGGAGAGCTTCAAACTATGGTTTGGGGGCAAAAGCATATTTCTAGTAGCTTTGATCCAAACAATAGCTTTAGGATTCCAAAAGCAAAATCAAACAGGCTAGCAATGCTATGTCAGTAAATACAGTTAATTTTTATTTACACTATTTGAAAGGTCGATCAAATGAAGAAATTTAATTCGATAATAATATAAAACTCTTTGTATATTATGAATAAATTTTATATGTAATTGATGGTTTTGTTTTATAAAAAAAATTCTTAGGTACTTTTAAAGTAAGGTAAAATATTTACTCTACTCCATATATTAATTGACAAATCAATTACATTGAAAATATAGGGAAAGTAAGATACAATAATGACTGATAAAATATATGTTAACTAATAAATGGATTAGAATAAGTATTTTTTCTTACTTTCAGTACACTTAATAAATATTTCTCATATAAAAAAAGGGTCAATATGACTACAATTTTCAAGAATGGGTCAAGTTAGTTCGGGAATTAAACTCTTGCAAACATCATGGATACTTGGAATAGTATTTTTCATATCTCAATTTGTTAAGCCGGTTATATCTTGGAATAATTGTTTCGAAGGAATTGCTAATATAACTTTAAGGTCCAATTTGGATAAACATCTTATTTAAGTATTTATAGAAAAATAATTTTTGAAAAATAACTTATAAATAAGTTATTTTATATTTAAATATATAATAATAAAAGTGCTTATTTTTATTAGGTCCTGTTTGGATAAATAGTTTATTTAAACTCTTATATAAAAGTAACTTTTATAAAGTAACTTATTAATAAGTTATTTTATATTTAAATATATAATAATAAAATTTCTTACTTTTAATATTTTAGAAAGTACTTTTTAAGAAGTTAGATATTTTAACTTCTCAAAAAGTATTAAGAATAACTTTTAGAGCAATAATAAGTTATTTTACCAAACATGACAAAAAGTAAAAATATAATTTTCGACTTCCAAAAAGTTAGAAGTTGTAGTATCCAAACAGTCCCTTAGTGTCAAGGAAGAGCAAACCAGACCGGACATCGACCTAATCAAGGTACTGGTTCAAAGGTTTAGAGGTTCAATCGGAATATAATAAAAATATATATAAATATATGCATATGATTAATTAAAATATAAATAAATATATTAAATCATTAAGATTAACATAATTAATAAAAAATATTCATAGGTCTATAAAAAGAAACATAATCCATATAAAATTTCTCTAGTATTAGTCTTACAACACGGTCACAAAGTATTTGAAAATAATATTTGTTAGTAACTAGTGAGGCTTATAGTGAGCAATCTACGAATGATAGAAAGAGGTGAATAAAAACCTAACAATTTTGGTTAGTGTCTCTCTTTGGTTTTAATTTTTTTTGCTCTATGGCTACCATAAGATATTAATATTTAAGTTTTAGAATAAAAAATAAATAAATTTTGAAAAAAAATAGATCAGAAAGGTCCGATTTATCGATTTTCCCAATTTTTTCCCGATTCTTGACCAATTTTGACTTTCTCTAATTTTTTATCTTAACCGGACCAGCTACCGGACCGATTCCCGAGTAACCCGGTCAGATCGGTCGGTCCAATCTAGTTTTCTCTTCATGCTTAGTGTTTTAGAAAGTGCTTCTTAAGAAACTATCACAAAGAAATTTTTTTATAAAAGTGGTAATTGTTTAGCCAAACGAGACAAAAGATAAAAATATAATTTTTGACTTTCAGAAAGTTAAAAAAATCATAAGTTGCATTATCCAATCAAATCCAAATACTTAGCTTGAACAAATGAAAATAAAAATTTTATTTCTACAATTCTTAGATATGAAATTATATCTTTCTTAAGTATTCATTTGCATTTGAATTTCATCAATCACTTGTATGATTAGCAAGAGGCCCCCGAAAGCTAATTTGTCAAAGTCTTGAAGCTCACCACTGCATATAATTTACTTCTATTTCTCTTTATAACCAAACATTTTTTCCTTTTATAATTTTTGAATCCAGAGATGTTGACTTGGCAGTGCAGATTTGCATTAATCCACAGTCCATACCGCAAAGAAATGGCATCCCACCCACGTAAGCTTTCCCTGCGTTGTTGCTTTCAAGCTTTCATTTGTCCAACCACTAGTCAAGGTTTCTGGTGAACGATAGTAGTTAGGTGACATTGTCCATGGCTACCGATACCATAATTATATGCTCCACCTTCCTCGAGTTTGATTTTATCTGAGAGACCTTGCCATCAATGCTTGCATTACTTTAGGCATTTATTAGCTGTATATTTTTAGTTTCAGATAACGGAATGTCTCAGAACAAAATTCCAGTTTTACCGATAATGATCTTACTCATTATAGATTTTTCTAAGTATTCTATTCTATTCTAAAGATACTCATTAAGAAATAAAAATGATATCATTGTCAAACATTTTAATTAATACACGCAATATATTGAAAATTTAAAAATTTGATTTTTTTTTCTAATGCGAAACTTATCGCTTTAAGTTTTAAGGACATTAATTAATTATAAAAATTCAATTGTTATCTCCCTTAAGCCACGAGGAGAACCCAAATCACAATCCAATAAAAGATAAATAATCTTCCCCAAAGCCTGAAGCCAAAAGGAGCATGTATATTTCATTTCATGTGATTCTAATTATAGTGAGAAAATTATCCTAACATCCCTCGATTTTATAGAATTACATATCGATCTTTAGTACATATATTAATTAATTTATTAATTTAAGTGACAAAAAATATACTATGTGATATATATATATATATATAATTATTGGTGATAAAATTATAACATTTTAACAATATTTGATACATATATTGATAAAAATATCTCCCTTTTATCATAAATTATAATTATAAATTTCATCTGTATGTGATAAAAAAAATATTTTATTCAATCAATATGTTTTATGTTGACAAAATATTATAACAATCTTTTTTGTCACTTAAATTGATAAACCAGTATAATTATAAGCCACTAGGAATATTAATCTATTGGTTAGGGGCTTAGGTAGCATGTATGGAGTTTTAAGTTCAAATCTTATTACAATCAATATAATTTTAAAAATAAAAAAGCACTAAATCTTTGGGATGGGAGGCCAGTCTAATTTCCTTGATTATATTTGTACTTGACGGTTTTTTTCGTAGTGCACCATGTAAAGTATAGTATATCCTGTATGAAGCATATTTGGTTGCATGTACTATGTGTGGCTAAATGAGTTTAAAAATGCGACAAATGAATTTAGCAACACTTTTGACCATTTATTAACACTCCAAAAATGTAGTTAAATGCCAAATGTGTAGTGCTTAAGTCAAATGTTTTCAGAACACCTCATTTTTCATATATTGTGACAATACTCACTTTACCACCTTTAAATTTTAACGTGGTCTTCACTCTAATATCAAAACTCTTATTTTTACTTTTGATTTAATATTTACTTTTTTGGTGTATAAATACCACAAAGTGTATAAAATTTTAGCTAAGTAAATGGAGGTCATCTCTGAATTGCGCTTTTTTTTTTTACCGCCTTTATTTTTTTATGCAATCCACATGACACATCAACAGCTTAATATTTAATTTATACATTGATATTATGATTTACTTATATTTGATATATTATCATATTAAAAATAATAATTTTACTGTTTAAAAAATTATATAAATGAAATAATCTAATCAAATAAGAATATTAAAAAATTAAGGACATGTTTGGTATAAGTTTTCAGTTTTTAACTTTTCAGATTTTGTTGAAGGAAATACTGGAAATTTTAAAAACTACAGGTTTTGTTTGGTTTGAGTTTTTAATTTTTATTTTCAGTTTTTTAGTTTTTTAAATTTTATTAAGAAAATACGAAAAATTCTGAAAATTATAAATTTTAATTTTTCAATTATCATTTTTAGTTTTTAATTTTTATTTTATAAAATTTTAAAAACTTAAAAACTAAAAATAAAAATTAAAAATTAAATACTGAAACTAAATAGCCCTAAAGCTATACATTTCTCACCATGGAAAATAAAATATATATAAAAATTTAGAAAAGCAGTGCAAAACAAAAGAAAGTCTCTCTAACACGGTAAAAGCTCGAATCCAAAACCCAATTGATCTACGATTTTTCTGAGCAGATCACAGGCCACCAACTCATATACCATATAGCGGTGGTATATTAACGTCATTAAACTTATATTATTTATTTATATCAAGTAAAATATTATAAATTAGTGTATAAAAATTATAAATTATGTATAAAATGTTATAAATTAAGATGATTTATAATATTGTATATTAATTTATAATTTTTTTTATTTTAATTTATAAATTTTTATATATTAATTTATAATTTTTTAACTTGATATAAGTATATAGTATAAGTTTAACGGTAAAGATTTAATATTTTTCAATATCATATCACATCATATACAGCTAACATACAGCAGATGAACAACCATCCTCCATTCTTCTCTAAACGGCGTATGCTCACCTTTCAAGCCCTTCTTCTTCTTTCTTTCTTTCTTTCCCTGTCAGAATTGAAAACGCTCATGAGCGACTCGTGTCAGAGCCTTATTGGTTTGTGGATACAACGCCAAGGCCTTTGCATTAAATGCATGGCAACGCTTCTCCCAACAGCTTCTGCAGCCTTCATTTAATGCACCAGCTGCACGGGATGGCAGCCACCACCACCGCCACCATCCATCCATGCAGCCATATTCATGCATGCTCACCATAACCATCCAATCCAATCCCCACGCTTTCCCATATACTAGTATTCAAAACTCTCACTATGCGGCGCGTGCAGCATCAACCATGCATCCATCACATCCATATAAAGTCTTTCTTGTTATTCAGTGCTGACATTATAGTATCATATTTTAATAAAGAAAAAAAAATGCAAAATGATAAAAACAATCAATAATTTAATTTAATTCATTGATAATATATAAAAAAAATTATACTAATATATAATAAAGTACTCAAGTCTCACACCAATAATATTGCCATTTAATAAGATGCTCAAGTCTTTTACTAATTATTTAAAAAATTATGTAAATAACATGATTTAATTAAAGTGATATATAGAATATTTATATTCTCGGTACATGAAAATTAAATTAAAAAATTAATATAAATATTAAACAATGATAAACTCAGTTAACGGCTAATTAATTTATGGAATTCATTTGATTAAAAAAATTACGTAATTCATTCTTTTTTAGCTTAGATCAAAACCTTATAAATACAAAATATAAAAGAGATTCTACTCTATAGGTGATCTAACTTAATTTGAGTAAAATTAATTAAATATTATAAAGTTTAAATGAGGTAATTTAAGCTTTAATAAATTCTATTTATAATAAACTGTTCTATATATATTTCTCATAGAATAATAATTTATATTAACAAATAACACAAATATGTGCCATACATAATCCAAACCCAAAAAAGCATGGAAGGAGGATAAATTACACTATAAATTCCTATAATTTTATATAATTTCTAAACAGATTCCTATAATTTAAAATTTTTTATTTAGATCTCTATATTACATAAAACTTTTAATTAAATTTCTATGAATAATAACTATTATAAAAAACAAAACATGTCTAATATATCCTATCTCTATCCAGTACAAAAAGAAATATTCTCTTTTTTGTGATGATGATTACTCATAGAAACTCAATTAAAAAATTTTATATACTATAAAAATCTAATTAAAAATTTTTAAATTATAAAATCTAATAAAAAATTTAAATTAAATTATAGATAATCAGAGAGTAATTAAACCAAAAAAAAATTAGCACTTATTACGTATATGGAGTAAGATAGGAAACTACTCATTACACAGAACAAGTTACAAAACTCTAACAACAACACAAGTCAATACAAGAAGTTAAATTAACTTTGTGATAAATACTAACAAATTAATTCTTTTTTCACATTCCTCTATATCACTTTTTCTGGAGCAAACATGAGGTAAACCCGAGTCAATACCCGAACCACGACCCTTGCCTTGTGTTAAGGGCCCCTGACCCAACCCGACCCAGCCAAGTTTCGGATCCTCACCACCATGCAAGTTGTTTTTCCCCTCGGTTCGTTCTTGACTCGCTCAACACCCCCACCTTCACTCCTTCAAAAACGCACTTCCACTTGCAGCCTATTACAGTTTTCCATTCACAAACCCACAACTACAACGTTAAATTGATTTCCAAGAACAACGAAAAACCCTTAGCGAGTGTTTGAGAGGATAAAAGTGAGTTGTAAATTTTCATGAACAAACACAATTATATACGGAACTAGTTCATGAAAATTTGCATCTCACTTGTACTCTTGAACCAAAAACACCCTCTAAATAGAAAAGCAAAAAGATTCAAGAGACCCCATTGTTCACGTGACTTGAAGGTGTTGGTCACGGGAGAGTCAGCTTTCGCAGTGAAGTGCTGCTTTAATCTTCTGAACCGTGCATGAGATGAGGTTGTTAACAGTGTCCACCGATTCCACCGTGAGCTTTGCCGTGGGGAGACTATTCACAAGGATCTGAAACGCCACCGTTAGAAGGGACCCACCACCACCACCACGCGCCCCACCACCAATATCGCCGCCGTTAACGGCAGTGGCACTATTCTGGGCCCCACGTGACCGGCCCCCATCAGGAACAACTGCAAACCCGGAAGGTAACAATGCCACGTAAGCAGAATCACCACCGTTCATTACCACGTGCATGGCAGGAATATCCACCGGCGCGTACACAACAAGCGACCCCGCCGCGTCTATGCATGTCTCCTGTAGTATCAGCATGCTACTCTGATTCGAATTCATCGCCTGCAAAATAAAAAATAAAAAATAAATAAATAAAAGTATGAAACACAAATTAAAATATAAAAAATATTAATAAATAAATAACGCGTTGTCATTTTCGTGAAGTTCACGGTGTGAGATCCACTAGTCAAACTCTGATCCCACCTTTTTTTTCTTCTATGTATTTTTCAATTTTTCTAAGTTTTTGAAAATAAAAGTTAAAAAGAAAAAATCAGGCATAGGTCAGAAACTCATAAAAGGTGACAAACGTCCTATATTTTGACTTCTGATAAGGGCCATGTTCTACTGATCCATCAGAAATTGCCTCCATCGATGCTTCCAAGATTTCCAAACTTGTCCTTCTCAATCTCCTATCCAACGTCCAAACAAACCACACCACACGACAAACAAAACCCTCATTGACCTTTCTTCCACCAAAAGGAAATCATTTCTCTTAAACAAGACGGAAAAATGCCTTCTTTTTTTTTACCTCATTATATATATATATATATTTGAATCAATACATTCTCGTATGTTGTAGAATTGCGTAATTTTCTTACTTTGTAACAATTTAAACTTGCAATTTTTATCTTAAAACATTCAAAGTACTAACTAAAAGAAGTTAAATTTTTAAGTAAGAACTTTTTACTTAAATACATATTAGTTTTTAATATTTCTAAAGTATTCTCATATTTTGTAGCTTGCACGAATATTATTAATTCCCTGTAACAATTGGAGGCAAAAATTTAGTTATGAACTACTAATTTGAAATACTTTTTTTTTTATTTTAAAGACTAAATACTAACCATTAACTACTAAAAGTTTTTGTATATTTTTAAATATAGTATTACAATTTGAAAAATGTTGTTGAACAAAAACTATAGTAACTGTTCATCTAAAATAATAAGTACGATAATTTATTTATTCGTGCATATATATATATCACATCATTAAAAACTTTCCAAATCTGTTGCATTATTTATTTGATAGAAAATGAAATAAGAAAAATCCAATTAATTTTTGATATATTAAAATTTATACTAAAATAAAAAATAAACACATTTTCAATATAAATCACATGATTTAATGCATGCAGAAATTCATTTATACGATTTACTCATAAATTTGTTAGAAAAGAGGAGGACGAGGATTCATACACTGGCTCTAAGGAGAGAGACGCAGTTGCCATGGTCTTGCCCCTTGGCGATGTGGGCCATCTCCTGCATGGGGCCACCATTTGATAGTATGTCCCACTCGCTCCTCAGCCTTTCGTCGCGGAGGAAGTCAAACAACCTTTGCGGCGAGACTGGGAGCCACACCGAAGTGGCGGCGCTAAGGACGATCCCAGGCGGCTCGCCGGGGTCGTCGACGCTCTTCCTGGTCATTACCCTGATGTCCTCGTCGACGTTGTTGGCGGCGTTGTTGAGCTTGTTCCACTTGTGCACCGTGGAGGCGCACACTCCGGCGCAGAAGTTGTTGGTCATGCGTTGCGCCAGCTTCAGCATGCTGCGCCTACCACCTGCAGTTATTGCTGCGTGCCATGAAACCAACACACATGTGACACTCAATTGGGGTTTAGTGGTGTTTAAGGTGGTAACGTAATGATGCATTTTTATCCAAGAGTTTAAATTAAGGTTTCATAAGATGCTATAAGCGATGCATGTCAAGTTTTGCAGCAGTTCTATCAAAGAGAAAAGAAGGGCAATGTTACTTAATTGTTAAAATTTGTCAAGCTTAGCTCCAATAAAAATTCAGACAGCAAATTTATGATGATTTAGTACTTTTTTTCCTGTAGAAAATGGTATGCAAATATTACTTTTACGAAATTTACCCTTAATACATAGGCAGCATTAATTTTCCTACTGTTATTTCATCATAATTTGATACATAATATAACTTTCTCGTTAACTATTTTAAGGTCACAACTAATATATGAATTTAATTTTAATGTCCTACTATAATTGAAAAATTTATATAATCATATTAAAAATGCGAATTTTATGATTACTACTTCAAAATTACACATACATAATATAATAATTAAAAAAAATACAAAATAATAACATATACTAATGATCTCTTAATTTTTATACTAATAAAATATTAAAATTAATCTCGTTATATATAATTATTTGGTATGATTAAAAAACTAAAAAGTCACACTATCTAAAGTAAACAAGTTTCTCACATCTATTTATATCACAAATTAAAATATAAAAATACATAAAAAATGATTATACGGTAATCACATGATAAAAAATTGAGAAAAGTATAAAACAGACCGAATATTTTATATGTGCATTAAATTGATGAGTATTACTATTAGTCTATTATACACATACCTGAGTGGTCTCGAGAGGGTGCTGCGGAGGACATTAGGATGGCGAGGCACTCGCACTGGCGTTGAAGGGTAGCGACCCAGCGTTGGGCACCGAAGCCCATTCCTGAGCTCAACAACGCTCTGTATAGCTCGTGGACTTGACTTTCGTCGTATTCTGCATGTTCCACCCATGTCACCTGCCAAATATTAATGCAATGCAAAAAAGTAGAAGCCATGTCATGCCAAGTTGATTTAATTTCTCAAACTTCATAGCATTCAATATAGTATCACTTTAAAGCGCAACACATTTGATTTCAGAACTATTATTGCTTTTGTATTTATTTGTTGTGCTGATTATTAGTGTTCCATCAGGTCACAAAAACATTCCTAAATGTAAGAATCAATTTACCCCAAAAATAAGTTCTATATGCTTATTCCATTCAATAATTCTAAAGAAATTTAATTCAATCAATTTGTGCGTTGAATTATACAATATTATGCTGATGATATACGGGTCAAATTTTCAGAAAATTAAACAACGGACATATATAAAAAATGAAATTTGCTAGATGCCAACTAATTTGACTCAATTACTTAGTTCACTGTAAAATAAAGCTCTATAATAATAGTTTTTTTCTTTTTTCTATTCAATTTGAATCCAAGAGCTTATTTTAAAATAGGGTTTTGCTAACCACCGGTTAAGATCTTCAATGGTGGAAACTTTTGATGTTCTCAATGCATTCAATGTGCTGATAACTTAAAAAAATTTTATTTTTTCAATAAAAAATTTCTACTTTAAAAATCTTGATTAGGATACTGGTTAGCAAAACCCTTTGGAAAAAAAATAGATGTGCAACCATTTGAATTAATTAAACAGAAGTGTTGTTATTGTTAATGCATTTGCATTGTGTGCTGCATTTAAGTGAAGCAGTGATCAAGTGCACCATGTTGACCGTGGCTAATTATTGATGGGAAAAGTAATTCGGCAAGGGAATTTATTTTCCTGAGTTAATATTATCTAAGCCGTCATTAGGTATGAAGATGATCATAATAGATATATAATATGAAACTATGGAAGAGCAAATCTTGGAAAAGATTGAAGATTGGACTCTAACGACAGACAAAGGTATCTCATGGACATGGACCAAGTACATAAAATATTGGTACTAGATAAAGTCAAGCAGGATTTACAGGAGGGACATCGAGATTTGCCAATGGCAGTGTTTATGTGATGTTTCTCACCCCACAAACAATGACTAATAAGAAACAGACAAAATAGCCAGTCCTTGATTTTGACTCCAACAAGGGGTCTGAATTGAATACTATTATATAATTATATAATATATAGTGACAATATATAGTAATTATTATATAATATAACAAACCTACGGGTGATAGGGCTCGAAGCAGGTCACGTTCAGTCTCGTGAATTTAAAATAAAAAAGTTTAAAAAAAATGCTTGGTGGAGTTAGCATAAAAGATAGGAATGGAAACAGCATATATGTTGTTTATAGAATCAAAATGTACGTGCAAGACTACAAGGCAAATTGATTGCAAAGGGGATATCTAATTAATATGTTTCAAGGCGCAGAAATTTAAGTGATGGAGGCTTCTAAAGAATTAATTAATGGATTAGCCTAGATTTTATGTCACATGGGGTGGTCTATTATTCAAATAGTTAATGGGATAAAATATCAAATTGTTGAAAACTTAGGGGTTTGGAATAATTTAGGCAATGAGGAAGCATCCTATTCAGCTGCAATTGTGCAAAATTCTTAGAGAAGAGGAAAATTATTTTGTTATGGGAATTATCACTGACAGAGTAGTTACATAGTGAGTAGTCACTAGACTAGCTAAGTAGCTTCGAACCATGAGCTTTTTCTTTTTAAAATAAAGCTTGGAAATGCAAAAGCCCCCGTGATTCCTTGGCATGGTGTTTGGACTCTCACTTGAATATTCTCAACTCAACTTAGTTCCCATGTTCTAGTTACTTCATCAAAGGCAATTACAAACCAAAGGGGAAAAGCATATCCATATCCACAAGAAGAGAAATATAATAAATTCAAAGAAAAGATGAAAGCAAGTGGGATTTTAAGTACGGTCTGGTAAGTTCAGTAGCTGCATGGTGAAATAGTACATATGTTCAGAACACTATGCATGGAAGAATGTAACACATTTTTACTGTCCTCACAAAACATTGTATGTAGGAACATGAAAACACTCCCACACTATGACAGACTTGAGTTCATGATATCAATGTATCTATTATTTAAAATAAATTTAAAATTATATAAGTACTATAAAAATTAATAGTAAATATGTTATCACATATAATTTATCATGAATACCCAAACCTATATTAATTAATATCACTATATCCAAAAAGGGTATTTGCAATTTACCTTGGAGTAACCATTAGGCATATCTTGTACTACACAACCAGAAGGAAGCCTCCTGCAGTTCACAAAAGTGGGTGCCCCAGAAGTTTCTCTGGTGGCATCAATGGAAACATCTACCACAGCCCATACCCCTTCTGCGTGCTGCTTGCAAAACCGCAGGAAATTTACCTCACGAACCGGCACCAATGGGGAAAGGACTTGAAGCTCAGCATGCATCTGAACACCAATTTTATTGGGTCAAAAACAAATAATAATAATACTAATAAAATAATCCAACTATTTTTTCCTTATAAAAAAGCATAAAAAGGAAAGGGGTCGTAGAACTAATTAACATCATATGTAATGCAACACAATATTTTGAAAACTTACTAGTTGAAGTGCACCATTTCTGGTTCCATTTATTCCATTAGATATGACTTCAGTAGTGGATGTTCTGGCAATCATACAAGGAAACATATCTGCCCATCGATTCTGAAGACAAAAGGAAAAAGGAACAAATCAATATGACATATTTCTACATAAAATGAGAAAATAGTTTAAACCAAAATGAACCATCAACATATGCAAAAGTTAAATCTAAAAATACCATAAAAAGCAGCCTAGAACCAAAGAGGTCATTGAATTAAAGAAAATATAATGTTATTTGTAAATAAAAATTACACAACTTTTGTGGATTGAAGGCGGAATGAGTAGTTGAATAACTTACAGCATCCATTAGAGTCTCAACAAGGGCCAAGCTGTTTATGATGACCATCCCAGTCTCCCTAGAAGCCTCAGTGACAAAGCCATTGGGTCTCATACCAATGCAAGGGGTAGTGAATGTCCTCAAGTACTCTTCATGGTTCAAGACTTCCCTTCCCCCTCCCATTTCCAAACTCCTTATCCAAAGAGGCTCAACAGTCTGTGCCATCTTCACCAACTCATCCATTGCAGCTAAAGCAAGCTCCAAGAACATTGACCTCTCAATTGACCTGTCAAAGCCACTCACCACAGCATTTGGCCTAGTTGGAGGAGGAGACACCATTGCCAAAGGGCTAGTAGACAGCCCCACCCCAAAATCAGGCCCAAAAGGCAATGTTGCGTTATTAGGCACATTAATGCTCAACCCACCAAAGCCATTGTTGCTCCCAACACCAAGCTCCAAGCTTGAGTTTGGCAATGGAGGACCAACTGAGCCTGACAATGAAGATATGGGGCGCCCCAAGAACTTGCCAGCAAGTGCACAAACCCGGTCTAGCTCATCCTTCAACCTTGCATTCTCAATCCTAAGGTGCTGTTCCTCAAGTGAAATCTCACCAATTATGGCTGGACCACCACAACTTGAGCACATGGGATTCCTCATGGCGTCCCTAATGGACATGTTCTCAGCTCTAAGCTTGTCATTCTCTTGCCTAAGCAGGGTGTTCTCATGGCGCTCCAATTGGGTCTGGTACAAACAATAGTACAAAAACAACACAACCAATTGAGAAAAGAAAAAAAAAAAAGGGTCATGGACCATCATCGCAAACCTCGAAAAAAGGGAAGAAAAGCCATGTGAAAATGACCTGAAAAAAGCTATTGGCAGTGTGTTTATACCTTCATTTGGGTTCTCCGATTTTGGAACCAAAACTTCACCTGCCTTGTTTCCAAGCTTAGCCTCTTGCTAAGCTCCAGCCTTTGCTTCTCATCAGGATGAGGACACTCCTTAAACAACCTATAACCAAAAATAAAAAACCAAACCCAAAAAACACATCATCATTTAGAAACTTAAAAACATTTACAAAGAAACTAGCTTGGAAGAATGATTAAAAACAAAAGGAAACAGAAACACACGCTTCAAGCTCTTGTATTTGCTGAGGAGTGTGTCGGTGATATCGCTTTTTTCTTGGAGGGTTATCGGCAGCATCTTGTTCATCACCGGAGACACCATCCATGTTATCACTGCCAGATCTGCTCTCATGCTCTTCTTCCCTGCTCCTTCTCAAACCATTACTTGCCTCAAAATTCTCAGGCATTCTATTATTCACATCCCCTTGCCCATCAACATTGGTTTGCTGCTTCAATTCACATCACAAAAGAATAAATAAGCAAAGAACAGTATACATAAGAAAAATATAACAATAACATGTTTCGTTTGGCTTTTAAAAAAGGCTCCAAATCATAGTTTAGACAGAACTATAAGATTTTTGAGCTTCTAAATACCGAACCAAACAGTTACGATGCCATTGGTTTAAAAAAAATTTCAGTTTCCATTTCATATTTTCAGTCGGCTCCATGTATTTCCGCATTTTATAAAGTAAATACCAAAAACCAAACAATCAAATTTTTAATATTTACTTTACAAAATCCTAAAAACAAGAAAACAAACTGAAAGCAATTTTCTCACAACCTTAAAAAAATTTGAAAAACAAAGGGGAAGGAATTAATTAAGACAAATGAAGCAACAAGATCTTTTCTCTCACGAGTGCTAGAGAAAGGCCAGGTGATGAATTGAACATGGATTTGGCCAAAGTTGGAGTCACGAGGCGAGGCTGTGAGATTGCACCAGAGGGCATTGTTCTATCTATGTTGCCGTTGTTGTTATGGTTATTGGTAGTGGCACCGTTGCTGTATGAAATTTCTGCTATGTTTCTTAAACCGCCACCACCACCTGAGTTATTGTCTAGAAACCCTCCAAAACTCATCAAAGAAGCCACTTTTCTCTTTGCAACAGAAGCACCCCAGAAAGCCCCCCCAAACTCCTACCTCCTTTTGCTTCCTTCTTCTTCTGCACAAAGTTACATATATCTGATCTTCATATATAGCTACATATAGAGATTCTGAAACTCATTCACCAATTTTCTTTATCAATGAAATCCGCTTTTTTATTCCCTTTTTTTTTTTTGGGTGACAATTCTCACTGACCCAGAATTTTCAAACCAAAGGGTAGCTCAAAAGATGAACTGGGTCGCTCAGAAAAGTGCCTTATATACTTGAGAGAACAATCAGAAACAAACCTTTCAAGCAAAGGAAAAAGGGGAAAAAAATAGAGAGAGATTGAGGAGACAAAAGGATAAAGCTCCCCCCCAAATGTCTCAACTCTCTCTCTTTCTGTACTTAAAAAAAAAAAAAAACTGTCTTTTTCTTCTCTTCTATTATTGTTTGGAGAGAAAGAAAGAGAATGAAGGCAAGCCAAAATAAAAAGGAAAATGAAGGGGTTTTAGGTACAGCTTTGCTCTTCGTTCTCTATCCCTCTCTCACTCTCCCCCTCTCACACACACTCACTCTCTCTCAATGACCCTTTTGAGAGTTAGCACTTATAGTGGCACCCAGAAACAGTTCAGAAGTGGCTTCATATTCCACTGGCTGGCTTCATATGAAGAGTTATGAACCCTACTACTGTGTATGGGTGTTATCTCGGTATCTGCATGCTTGACTATTGTAAAATCTTAGAAGGAAAAAAAAAAAAGGAAAAAGAAGAAAAGATGAAAACGACTTTATTAAGAAATGGACTTAAGGAAAATGGTGAAATTGTTATAGATTTTTGCACACAGAAGAGAGAGATCGTGGGAAAAAAGTGAAGATAAAATGCAACATGTGGACTCATGGAAGCCTTACAAATAGATCGAGCCAAAAAGGTTCAGTTGACTCTTGACACCCTGATGGCGACCTTTCTTCACTTTTTATGTTTTTTATTTTACTTTTTTACTTTTCTTTATAATATGTTGAATACGGTTGCCCTCTCGTCCTGTTTCTACATTTTAATGATATATCAATTATTTTATATATTTTATCTCTTTGTTTAATTGAAAAAAGAATGAGAGGGGATTAAGTGGCCTATGGAGATCTATGTATTTTATTTTCTATTTTTGAAACATTAATAAAATTTAATAATCTTAATTTTTATATAAAATTTAAAAATCACATATATTAAAAATTAATATTTTATTTCAATATTCACTCCACCAATATTACATGAAAGTAATAAATAAAATGATTAGAAATTACTATCTTACCTAATAAAAACAAAATAAATATTTCAGTAAAATACTTATTTTTAAATATTAAAATAATATTATTAATAATCTTTTATATATATATATATATATATATATGTCAGATCTTTTGAATATGCTTAGAAAGTCTGTGAATGACTATTTGTACCTTTTTGATAACTTTTTGTGGTGTGCTTTGTGATGAAAGTAAACCAAGTTGCAAGGATAAAATGGAGAAGAGTGCGACTTCATCAGGTTCAGATCTATAGGATGGGATTGGCATCTTTCTCAGAACTACGGATCCTCTCTCCTTCCTAAACAGTCATTGGGATTCTCAATAATTGGACTCAAGTTTGCCGGAATCACTCCCGTGGAGACAAATACAAATATCACCCCACTATGCATTCTTTAGTGTCCTTTTCTCTTTTGCATCCTGTAAATATGGCTGAAATATGTTTCGGTCAAAATATAATTTTACTTTTTATACACTTTTTAAATTTTAATCTTTAAAGATGTAATTATTTATCAAAAAAACAGTCCTTATATAATTAATAAGATCATAATTTTCTGAATCTTACATATCACAAAGCAAATACAGTGCGATCTAACTATTTTGCTTGTTTAATTGGTTATTTTAATTTATAACGGAAAAATTGCATTTTATTATCTAAATGATATATCATGTGTATTTTAGACCTTATCTCCTCAGTATGATAAAACATATCATTTCTACTTTCTATAGGAATAGCCAATCAAAGTTGGACTATTAAGTCCTGTTGTTCATCGGAAAAAAAAAGTCAATCAAAAATAAAAAATTTCATTATATCCCTTCTACAATTAAAGTCTTTCTATTTTATTTTGTCTGATAAACTATAAAAAAATATCCGATTTAATCTGCTAAACTTTATTAAATGAATATGAAAAATGGATCTTTTCATTAATTTTTTATCAATTATTAATAAAAATATTATAAATTTAAGAAAATTTAAGATATTAAATTACATATTTAGAAAAATTCAGAAATATAATACACTTACTTGACTAAAATAAATATTTATAAAAATTTAGAAAATTAATTTATTCATTTTTAAAATTTATGAATTAAAATGCACAGAGCCTTTCAGACATTGAGTAAAGTGCAATTTTCACTATAATAAATGTTAGACAATAAAATATGTATTGAGACCACCTCATACTCTATTAACGACATAAAACTCAAAATTATAACTCTCTAGTCAGCAGCAGAAAACTGTTTATAAATAATTCCATGTGTAGGGACTATTTTTTTTTTTTTTCATGTTGGGACTAAACTAAAAATCCATGATCCGTGTAGGGACCGAAATCAACGATTGCTTTTTCTAGATATAAAAAAAAATCATTTTTTTATCTCTGTAAATATAGATTATTTTAGCTTTGGTGTCTCTTAGAAAATTTTGATTTTTTGTTCATCTTTTTTCAAATATTACGTTTTGGTCCTTATGCCAGTGAGACATGGCATTCGACTATGGCAATATGACGCCAAGCGATGACGACAAAGGCGTTAATTGTGCAAACATCCTTGCTTAAAATCGTTAATTGTTACCAGAGGAATTTCTTTTCAATCTGATATTGGTGGTTAGGATGTGATTGTTTTGATCAAAAATATTTTTAAAAAAACTTTTTTCATGTTTTTTTAGTATATTTAGATAAATATTTTAAATAAAAATAGAATTACTAGAAAAAAGTAAAAAAATATTTTCAAGAAACTATCATTTCTATCTTCTAAAAAAATTATTTTTTATAAGATAAAAAAGATATTTAATAATAAATAAATATTTTTTAATATTACATCCAAATATAAATTAATATTATACCAAATATAAAACATTTCTTCTATAAAAGATGTACTTAAAAGATATCATTTTAAAAATGGTCATTTTTTAGAAGGGAGTCCAAATGGCCCCTTATCCTCTTGAAACCCCTTTTGTTTTTTACGAGTTCTTTGAAATCTAAATTTGAAATAATAAAGAAAAAGGAAATAATTCATTCATTGTTATGTAATTAATGATCTCTATTTTGAAAACATTTTTTAATCTAGGAATTCATATATGGTTAATCTTGGGCACATTTTACATCAAAACATGGTCGGTTGTGGTGGTATATGTTTTTAGGTATAGAATAATCGATGTTCGGAGAGTCATACTTCTCATAGAATCTCAAATGCTCAAATATAATTGTCTTCAGTCAAAATATATGTGGTTAAATGAAACAAAAATATATTAGTTATTGAACAACTCAGACTAAATTTCAGCAGTTAGAGACATAATTTAACCAAATGTAGCACTGTTTTATTATTATCAAAGGGTTTAATCATATTCTTTAGTTAATTTAATTCATATGCACTACAAGTGAAAATAAAAAGAAAAAAATTACATAGAAATTAAACAATGTATTGTCATCTTAGTGAAAAAAAAAGTATTCACTCATTTATTGTATTGAAAATCTCACAAATAAAAATATATGATTACTCATAGTGTAAAATTTTTAATATTATCAATGCATTATTAATTTCTTCTGGTTGAGCATTAGACATAAACTCTTTTATATTATAACAAAATTTTTATTATAAAAAAGTCTAAATCAACTGATGCAATTAATGTCTTTGCATTGGTAGGAAACCAAATGGTTTGATTGAAGAAAAACTATGCATCTTATTCCTATAAAAAAGATATGATTTATTTGAAAATCAGATTTCTATTAAATTAAATATTTAGCATTTCATTTTTTTATTAAAAAATATGAATCCTATTGCTATAAAAACTAATGCAATTAATATTTTTTTCATAAATTAATATTTAAATTCTATTCCTATATAAAAATATAAATAATTTGAAAGTCGAATTTCTATTAAATTAAATATTTAGTATATGATTTTTCATTAAAAAATTAGAATCCTATTTTAGAATGACATGTCAATCATTATTTTTTTTTTGTAAAACCTAATTTTAGAATGATATATATGATATACGATATGATTATATCATATTAACACGATACAAATAATATATATATATATATATATATATATAATATGTTATCATATAAATAAATATGTACAATACTAACGTGAATAAAATTTGGATCATCACCATAAAAAAAAATCTGGATGATAGCTTAGAAATTATGAGAGATAAAATTTTAAAATGTCATTATTACTAGTTGATGTGAAAATTATTTGAAATCGAAAAAGAGAGAGAATCATTTGAAAACTAAAGTAAAAAAAAAAATCATATATTAATTTTTCAAATAAAATTTTATCTTTATATATAGAAATTCTTCTACTGAAAGAAAAATAACTAAATACTTAATTTAGTTCCTCAGATTTATAGTGGAGGATAAGTTAATCTCTCAAATTTAAAAATTTTCACATTAGTCCATTAAATTTTACAAATAAGGACAAATTAGTCCCTCATTCAAATTGTTATTTGAAATATTAATAGAAATGTCCATGTGTTTTATTGACTGTTAATTTTTACGGTGAGTCCTAACTTGTCTCACTCCTCTGTTCTACACAGAACAAATGACAATTTAAAGTCAAAATATTTATTCTGAGTATAGAGCTTTGGTGAGAGAGAAGATAAAAAAAGAAGGTTCAAACGATTTCATTTAGAGGAGTGAAGTAGGTTAGGACCACTATAAAAATTAATAATATACATAAATAAGTTAACAGTATACATAAGTAAGCTAAAATGACATAACTCAGATGAAAATTTTACAGAGGGATTAACTTGTCCTTATTACTTGTGAAATTTGAGAGACTAGTATGAAATTTTTCAAATTTGATAGACTAATTCGTTCCCCACTATAAATCTGAAGGACTAAGTTGGGATTTTTATCAAGAAATAAAATCAATAAATCAATATGTATATGTGTGTGTCTATATATATATATATATATATATATATATATATATATATATATATATATATATATATATATACACGTATCTGTGTGTATGTGTGTGTACAATATTGAATTGAATAAAATATTAATCATTCACATACAAAAATTCAGATGATAGAGTATAAATTATGAGATAAACATTTAATATATCATTTAATAGTTAATATTATAATTATTAGAAATCAAGAGAGGCAGAAGCATTTAAGAGTTAAAGTAATATCCATAAAAATATCGGTAATAACAATAAAAAAATTAGATGATAGCATATAAAGTATGAAAGAAAAACATTTTAAAGATTGTCATTCAATAGTGAACATGAAAATTATTGCAAATCAAGAGAGAAGAACTTAAATAAAAAATTATATATTATTTTGAATCAAATTATGTATATTAAAGATAGGATCTAATTGAACATATATGTAGATATTCATCTACTAAAAGAAAGAAAATCAATAAATCCAGTATATATATCCAAATATTTTGACACTATCAAAAGAAAATTTTGTCACTATAAGATTTTCGTGGAACACAGACGGATTTATAAGCAAATTTTTAACATGTTACAGATGGATTTATAAATCGAAATAAGTTGTCTATTTTTTTCGCATCTATAAACAATACAAACAGATTTTACCGTTTCTAAAATTACAGATGGTAAAATCTGTTTGTAATTGGCAAAAAAATTGTTTTAAAATTCATTGATTACAAATGGATTTTACTATTTCTAATTTTAGAGATGGTAAAATTCGTCTGTAATGAATTAAAAATTAAAAAAATGGAAAAGGAGAATGGGGCATCACACTGCGTGCAAGTTCACCAAGGATGGTAGAGAAGACATCAAAGGCTAACTATATTCTAGCATATCTCAATGCACTGAACTTTGGTTCATCAATAAGCAAATAAGAAGATTTGTCTAGATAAGCAACAAAGAAGATGAGAAGAACGTCAATGGCAAAGAAATCATTGATATAGAAAGATGAACCACAAGCTTGTTAAGGAATCCAAATTCAAATGGACAAGTCCATGCAATGTAAAAACTAAAAACACCATAAACATCTCCTATACCCTGCAATATTATTAATACACACACAATCAAAACATATTTACATGTAAAGAAACATCATAATGGCCCAAAATACTAAAAATTAAAAACCAAACCGATTAATAAGTATAGCACAATACCAGGAACACAATGGTATAAACTGTTTGCAAAATGAAGGCCCTGATCAGTGGCGGTGGCCAAAATTATGGTGGCGGTGCTAGAGAAAGGGGAGATAGAAAATGAGGAAGAAGAAGAAGCCCTTGCAAGTTTTGATTTGTGTTATGTTCGTTACAGCTGAATTTTTTTTGTCTATAAATCGCGAATTTGATATGTGCTTGAAATTTCAAATTACAGACGGATCTGCAGACTTTGATAAAAAAAAATTTCCTTCAATTTTTCATTTTCTCGGTCTGTGTTCCGTGAGATTCTAGTAGTGTAAATGATAGCATAGAAAGTATGAGAAAAAAGCGTTTGCAATATCATTTAATAGTTAATGTAGTAATTATTGGAAATAAATAGAGAGAAACATTTGATAATTAAATTAAAAAAATCATATATTAATTTTATGCATCATATATTCTAAATTATATTAATATTTATGGTATATTTTGAGTTGTTTTACAATTATTTCATTGTTTTTGTAATATAGAAAGACAATTACCATGTCAATATAAATTATGTGTTTGAAACAATAGAAACGCCTAAACCTAAAAGTTAAAGATACATTTTCCAACCATAAGACTTAGCACAATTAGTAACTAGTTGGGTTTCTTAAGCATATAGTCATGGTTCGATTATTGGTTGTGTGTGTGGATATGATTTCGTGACTAGAGGTTTACCCGTTCAAGGGGATATCCTACTTCAAAGGGATTACTCATTACCATCTACGGTGGATATTTTGGGAAACCAAAAGAAAAAGATAGATTAGTCCAAGATAATTTCCTAATAAGGAAAACCATTATAAAATGCCAGAATTGCATTTATTGACACCCATTGTTTAAAGAATCTTCAATGGAAGTTCATTCATTCACTCATTGCATTTTGAATTACACGTTATCAGCATTGGTGTAAGAATATAAGATAACAATTACCTGCAATTAATAAATATTAAAGTGAATAAGACAAAGAGAAGTAACATATATCAAACCAAAATGAAAATATGAATAAGAAACTCATTAATCACAAATTGCCTATAACCTTGTCACCAAATGAGAGAAAAGGCAAATAATATGATCATATATAATCAAACAAAATAAAAGTGAAAGAGATGAACTATTATCACCAAGATTTGGGTTTAGCAACATATGGAACAATCGACAGTAAAAGATAACTTGAGGTTATGAATAAGGAAATTCAAAATGTTGAAAACATAGTAGTTTCATCAATACGTAAAACTGCATATCGATTTTGGTAAACTTACTAAATCTCATATTTTTTCAATAATTCTTTTTCATGAGCAAATAGAATATTTTTATGGCATACAACATATCAAACATGGTTTCATGATTTTTTAAAATATATTTTTCATGCTATAATAAAATATCATAGTTTTGTTAGCTTGGCATAACGTGTAAAATCATTCTCTATACATATTTTCATATATGAATTCATGTTTAGCAATCAAAATGTTTAGAACATATTTATAATGATTGAAAATAAGATTATGAGTTCAAATCTACTCACCGTTTGAAGTTGAGAGTACGTGAATACTATTCACTTGACCTAGGAAGCTAGAAATGATGCCAATAATTGCCATAGAATCATAAGCAATAGATGAGACACTTAAGAACATGATAGAGTAGATTTGGGAGGAGAAAAATCGTGCAAAACTCATGCATGAGAGAGCCCAAGCCTTAAAACATATAGAACATGGAAGAAATTGACAAAAACAACTTACCCAAAGATTAGAAAGGAGGAAGAAGGCTTGGAATTGTGTAAGTGGGGAGGGAAAGCACCATGGTGATATTAGCATTTGAGTTTATGTGATTGGGGCAGGAGAAGATGTGTATTAATAAAGTAGGGATCATTAAAATGAAATTATGTCGTTTTGGACCTATCTCAACATTGAGCGTCTCACTACAACTAGCGAGGTCTGCTGCAATGAACTTGTTGTCCCTCCCAGTGAGCTTCTTGATCTCCCTGCTCAGCGTAGCGAATTTGTCTACACAAAAATGTAAACTTCAGCAAAATAATGATTTTATGCAATTTCGAGGTTTCTGGGGCACCCATAGGCGTATGAGGCTAAATTAAGAACACGTAGATCTGAAGTATCACATATAGTGACAAATGA
Organism: Dalbergia cochinchinensis; assembly: GCA_031216125.1. NCBI lineage: Eukaryota > Viridiplantae > Streptophyta > Magnoliopsida > Fabales > Fabaceae > Dalbergia > Dalbergia cochinchinensis. The sequence continues at coordinate 65,463,477 of CM062375.1, read as the reverse complement.
AAATAATATATAATATATGCAAAATCATTCATCAATTATAGGAAAATAATGTAGTATTTTTCGAAGATTTACCTAATTATAATTATTTTCTATTTAAATTATTTGATTTACTAATTATGATAATATTATGCTATGATAAAAGGATTTCATAAAATATTATAAGAAATTGATATTGTATTTAGCTTTTCAAAAAAATAATTTTGTCTCGAATGAAAGAGAATTTGACACGTGTCAAAACCTTCTCGAGAATAGATTCCTAATTGTATATGTCATGGCTCGACTTATGCATGTGACTAACATGTGAGGAATCCTAATTCTCACGTAAGCTTCGTGACCTCTGAGTTTCTCTATATGCATATTTTAATATAAATCTATTTATAAAACATCATTTCATCTCTAATAAATCATTGGCTTTTTGAAAACATAATTCTCATCAATATCATAATCATAATCAATTCTAGCAAAATTATTTGAAGTCTGAAAGTCACTCATTTCAATTTCATTTCCAAACTCTAAACATATCTCTAAGATTCAAAATATATGAGTTGCTCTCTATACAAAAATATATATGAAAACTATAATCATGTAGATATAAAATAATCATGATAAATCAATGTCAATCTATTTCTATAGTCCGGGACCCTGCTGGTCATGTACACTGGAGCACTCTATCTCTAAACAAAATGCAAAAATAGTACCTCACTCCAAAGTGAAGCTCACCAACTGGTATATCTCTACTACAAGGGAGAAGATAGAAGAGAAGAACGCGCAGCGTCTACTGCACTTGTAATGGAGGAAGGGAAAGAAGTGAGTTTCATTTAAAACTCAGTGAGCAAGTCCTCACCCATAACCCTTTCATGGGACAACCAAAGAGAATAAATAATAATATATAATCATCTATCTAGTTAATGCAATAACTCTGAAATCACGTTCATATTTTTATGCATATATATGAAATATCTCTAAAAGGCAAATTTATGGGAAACATAAGTAACATTATTCTACTAGAGAAATAGGAATCTCTACTCTATAACTCTTCAAGAACTAAAAATGTTATGCTCTATAATCCATCAGGGATCTAATGTGGACATCTAAATATGTTTCATTCTCTGCTCTATGAGATTGTCCTCTCGGGACAACTTGGTACTAAAGTTAACGATCAGGGTTCAGCCATTAACTCATTGTCTGTTTCTCTATAGCTATCGTCTAGTCTCTAATTCAATAAATATATTATTTTCTATAAATCTCTGTTATAATATTTCTCTAAGCACAAAATTATATAATTCATAATTAATTCACTCATAAAATTATTGTGGTAATTTTATGGAAATCTCTAGTCAAGTTATAATTATACTCTAGCTTTTTTGATAAAATCATTTTACAATAACAACCATGAGTTTGCATTAAAAACAAATATTTCATCCTCTAGTCTGAAATCGTCATTTCGATAATTATAACAAATTAATTGGAGTCTCTAATCTCTTGAAATATTTTCTAAAATCAAGCAATCAATAATAATTTGGGGAAATTAACTCTAATGACTAACATAAGGGCCATAGGTTCTAAACTCACTCACCTGGAGGGGAGGGAGTGATGGCATCAATACCAATAGAGCTTTAGAAAGGAGGAATGGCACCAACTCTATCATTAAAGCTACAAAACTCAAGATTAGACTCTGACAACCTCTAGATTACTCAAACATAACTCTAACAACATTGGGGGAACACCCTCACTTAATAACAATGGAGACAAATAACAAATCCAAACTCCAGGTTACAAGGTGGGGAGGAAGGAGACAACAAAAACCTATAAATCTTACCTTTGATCTCTTGGAAGGAGAAGTAATAGAGTAGATTTGTATGAGAAAGAAGTGGAAGAGAGTTGGAGAAGGAGGGTTTCGATTTTAGGGAGTGAAATCCTGAGTTGAGGTGTTTAAAAAAGGGTGAGGGTTTCACTTACGTAAAACGCCGCGTTTCACATTGTTTCTGCATCCCTGGCACTGCTATAGGTCTTGCCTACTCGAGCCCACCACTTATGACCACTATAGCAGTCTCTAGAGCCACAAAACCTATGCTGCCACACACTGTGACCGCTATAGCGGTCTTGGACCACTATAGCGAAGACAGTTCATTAAAGTTGCATGTTTAGGGGTCTTTCATGCATCATGGGCCTTCCAAACAACACGGGTGGATCCTAGGAACCTTGAGACAGTATGGAACTTGCCTTACGAAACTTGCGTAATGACATGTATACATGGGGTATTATAGTATGATTATTAGCAAAGTAGCCCATGCAATGCATAGTCATGTACATGTCTATTGGAAAAAAAAAACTTAGATCAAATTCCTTATAACTATTATATCCAATTTTCTAATCAAGTTTGGACATGTGGAATTTTTTATTTAAATGAGTGCATACTTTTAAATTTTAAATTACTTATTCCACTAAAAATTATCCCTTGTCATGATTTGATTGGTGATAAAATAGATGAAATGGAGATAAGAAACTTGATCTACGTTTTATCTATTTCTATTTAGGGGTATGCAATGGAAGGATTAGGTCAAGTTGGACCAAGCACAAATCGGATCCAATTTTTAGACCAATTCATTCTTTGGATCGCGAAACCACCCTGACAATTACCCTATTAATAATTGGGTCAATGCAATTTTAAAATAATTTAAAAAGATCTAGACATCATAGATAGTAAAATTATAAAAATTTTACATATAAGAAACAAAATTTAATTAATATTTTGCGATACATATTTAAAACAAATTAACAACACTATAAAAATAATATTAAGTTATCTAAAATATATTAATTGAAGTAGAAAATCTTATAATTTGCCATTGATTATTATTAAAAAAATATAACTCTAAAAGAGTTATTTGACTTTAGGTTAGATTGCGCTAACTTGAAGTATGACCCGAATTTCATTTAAAAATATACTAGTCTGATTTGAGGACTCAAAATAGACCAAATAAACTTTGAGTTGGGTCAGATTAGAGGATCCGACCTGATCATAATAAACAACCCTAGTCTATTTATAATAAGTTTACTTTTTTTCTAGCTAACAGCAATATATAAGTTTAAAGAATCAAAATTTTGTATATAAAAATGATATAGATGATACTAATCCAAATAAAATATTACATAAATAAACATGCAAACATCTATTATAATTATGCCCACCATAGGAAAATAGGGGCAAAAAGAAAAAAAATCATATTTCACTATTCTACAATACCAGGGACTTGATAAACTTTATTTTTTTCATAATAAAAAAATAAACTTAATTTTTCATCTTTTATAAAATAACAACACTATTCTGCAAAACAAATAATTAGGATATCTATTTCACATCACTACTTTGTGCTCATGATTTTATATTAAATCAAGCTAAAATTCTAATAGGAGTAAAAATATTCACGTCGTGATCAAAATATAGTGAAAAAGAAATCACAACCAATAAATCAAGATAAGTAAGATTACATAAGCAAAATTACCAAAACATAAACTTTTTACCTTGTACTTAATTTGCTTAGCACAGCTCTAAATCTATCAAGAGAGAAATTAGATTTGCGCTCAACAATAACAAATTTATGGCAATTTGTTGGTAATTTTCTCCTTGGTTTGAGTCATTGATCTCCAAAATACATTTTTAATTAGTCTTTAAAAAATACATTAAATTTTGGTTTTAGTAAAAAATTGGTTTTCATCTAGATTTTTTTTTTCAAAATTGAGGTTTTGATCCATATTGCTTTAATTTATGTTCCTATAAATACTGGAAAAAAAAATGCATTTAGGCTTGGCACTTATAAATATTGAGTAGATTTTATTTTTAAAAATATTTTAAAGCATTGTGTTTTGCTATCCGAATGTTTTGTTACTCATAATAAACCTTAAAAAATCTTCATATACAATTATATTAAAATAAAAATGTAAATCAAAATAGAAACCTAACACACACAAAAGAAAAACATTTATAATAAATTATGAATATAGAATTAATATATTAATATTTAAGTACATATCAACGCTCAACGTCATCATTATTAAAATTATAACAAATTAATATTATTACTCAATTCATTTTAAAAGAGCGGTCAAATAGTAAGAGTATTAATTTTTTACAACAAAATATTATTTAAACTCTGGGAGTTAATATAAATTAGAACTACCATTATATTACTACCCTCAAAATTTATAGACCAAATAATCTTACATAGAAAATATATTCACTTGTCATAATGAGTAGCTATGTAGATAGCACACCTATTCTATGTCTATTGAAATTTATAATTTGAGTTGTGTTATTTATACTAATAGGATGTAAAACATCATGTTAACTCATATTTCATTTATAATTGAATGAGATATAGACCTCATTCAAATAGGATTCACGTTCTATTTAATGATGAAGAATATACGAATTGATATAGTGTCTCATATCTTATGAATACAAATAATATTTTTCTTATAACCCTTGTCTAAAAAAGTAAATGATATTTTTAATATTTTAATGAGTAAACTAGGAAAATCAGGAGAATTCACCAAATGTATTTTGAACAATTATGCTACAGTGAAGTTATTCAATTGTATTATGTATAGATGCAGGTATAGATAGATATAGATATAATGTAATAAAAAATAAAAAAATCAATGCAAAATTTTGTTTGTTGAAAGAGTATTAAATAATTTTTTATTTTTTCATAGTTCAATAATATTTTTAAAAGTATATTTGATTAGAAGGTAAAAATAAAAATAATTTTTTTTTAATTTGACTCTATGTATAAATTATATATAAAATAAAAATATAAAAAATTTATTCTTATTCCTACCACCCAATCAAACTTGTAATAATAATAATAATAATAACAGCAGCAGTTAAAATTACAGTTTGACTACCAAAAGCAATGAGAAAAGGAGGAAATTAAAGCAACCCGTAATAGAGAAATGGACAACCAATTCAGAACTGCTGAGCATATCATCTTCTACTGCTCATAGGTTTGAAGATTTGGCATGATATGTTTGGTGACAGGCATATGAATAAATAAATGTAGTGATAGTTAGCTGCTTAATTGACCCCAAAAAATTTCTTGGTTGGGATGTATATTTGGTTCAACGGGTGTTAAATTTGTCAAAGTTGCAGGCTTATGCTAACTTTGACGGCATTTACAAGCCGTCTTCATTTATTAAAGCCAGCGTCAGTGTTGTAAATAGGATTTATAGCCCTGCAAGGACTAGTAGGATGTGACTATCAAGGAGTGTTGAGTCAATCTTTGATTTATTATGACTCGTTTTTGAATTTCAGCCTGATTCCCCAAAAATTGACTATAACAATTTTTTATGATTTTTCATTGATCAAAATTTGATTCGTGCCACTAAAATTGATTTTGACATGGTTGAAAATTTATTTCTTCGTATTCTAATTATCTTTTGAGCATAGATTTAAAATTTGGATAAGTGATCAATTCGGTTAAAATATCAGATTATTAGATCACTGATTTAACTAATAAATTACTGATTAAATCAGTTAAACTAAATTTTATTAAATTATTATATAAAAATATAACTTAATGTCAATAAATATAATATATATATATATAATTGATTACACATAAAAATACAATAACAAGATTGATAGAGGGGGTTCGAATCCGTGTATGGAAATTTTTGTAAAAATTAACTCTAACTAAATCAATTCTAACAAAAATAATTTTATCTGTAATCAATTCTACACGTGTAACTATGAAAAATATAGGAAACTACCAAAAAAAAAAAAAATCAAAGTACATGGTTAGTCTTTCATGGCGATTACAGCTGACAAATAATCGCTTGAAATCGTGGTTCTTTATTCTCTTTTGATGTAGGATTTTTGTTAATTTATGGACAATCGATAAGTATTTAAAAAATTTATTAGAATAATTAATACATTAAAATTTATAAATCAAAACTTTATTTTCTATAAAACATCTATATATATATTCTTTGAGAAAACTATTATTTTGACTCATAAAAATTGTATTGTTGATAAAATAATACTAAAAATAAATTATATTTGTTTATAACCATCAAAAGATTTATCTCATTTCACAAATTTATCTAGAGGTCAATTAACCTCCACTTTTATTACTAAATGTGATTATATTTTAAGTTTTATGCTAAGTTCACACTGTATGAACCACTATTTTAGTCCCAAAAATATAATATCTTTGATAAAATAGCTCATTTTACATTGAGTTGAAATTGTATGATGACTACATTTTGCTTTCAAAAGATCATATCTTTGACAACCCCATAAAAAATTACTTTTTTCAATAAAAATAGAGATCATTGATGTTTGGATGAATTTATCAAATATGATGAATTTTTAGAGGATCACAAATAAATATAATTTATTTTAAAATTTATTTTATTTATAATATGATATTTTGAGAGTTAAAATAGCGGTTCTTGCTAAGGCTGACATGGGCATACGGACAAATGAGTATTGTTAGTCTCTATGACCGGGGTACTTTTATAGGTTTATTTTTTAGACATATATACTTTAGATGCATGGTTATATGACTAATTCTTTGAGTAAGACTACCAAAAGTCTTTCAACAATAGTAACCTTTTTTTTGCTTCCTGAAGCTGGAGATTTGACTATATCTAAAAATATTACACTTACTAATGTATCCAAATCATTAGCCTCTTTTCATTAATACTGTTCCGACAACTTAAATTAGTATTGATATGTACTTAATTATGTGAAATTTACCATTAATTCAAAGGTGAGACTCATACATGACATGACACGAGATTTAATGACAGTAGATCACACCTTACATTGTCATATGAAAATTTTACAGGAGATTATCCATTCTGATAGTGATACAGTCAACTCCTCTTCATACACACTTTTCCTCAAAAATAACAGGAGAGAGAGTCTTGTAGTTCATCTACTGTTTTCATACGAGGCTGTGCATGCCCAATTACAGAATGTTGTCCGTTATATGGTCCACCATAATTAAATAAAATAAAAGTTTGTCCGTTAATCTCAAATTGATCTAAAACGGTAGTTATACACACACAATTATAATCTTAGATGAGCGCTACCTACGACAAAACAGAGCATATATCAGTCTTATGTAACGTGGTTAAAGGAATTTATACGCTAATATGGCACATGTGTGTGTGTATATATATATATATATAGATCATACAATCATATATAAATTATTAAAATTAAAAATTAATTTATATAATTAATGTTCACATGCTCATTTTAAAAAAAATCATATGATTTTATATTTTAATTTTGACCCTTATTATAAGATCTAACAATCAAGATTTACTTCTCTTACTCACACAATAAACCACTCATCTCATATAATATGCTCCATATATATATATATATAAATTATATAAATATGGGTCGTATAACCATATATAAATTATCAGGACTGAAAATTAATTTATATAATTAATGCTCACATGCATATTTTAAAAAAGTCACATGATTTTATATTTTAATCTTGACTGTTATTCTAAGATCTAATGATTAAGATTTACTCTTCTTATTCTTACAATAAACCGCTCATCTCATATAATACTCTCTCTCTCTCTCTCTCTCTATATATATATATATATATGAAACTAAAATTTTAATTTTCTTAATAGTGATCATCAATTAGATATGCTTGCAAAGTCAATTGATGTAGCAACCGTTGATCAATTGATACAGCATGTCAATTAGAAGGGAGAAACTCAGAAAAGTGATTGAAAGAGGAGTTTAGACGAATTCATATAGCGTGATCGAATGGGGGTTGTTATTTTTGCATAGTGGTTTGAATTGTGTTTTGTTGGTTACCCAGTCAATATTACTCACTCCGAACATATGTGATGTTGAGTTAATATGTAGCCAGTAGCCTAATTAACACTCATGCAAGTTGCCTAAGTGATTATGGGAATTAATTAAGGTGCAAGGTAACATCTCAATAAGTACTACTAATTATCCAATACAATATTGCCACAACTTGGCTTCAGTAAAGGTGTTTAGTGAAATTAAATCATGTAATGCGGAAGCTTTTGAATTTTATTTATTTTATTTTTTGTTTTGGCTCACAACATCTCGTTTACTTCAGTTTCAACCATAATATATTCATTTTACTGTGTGCCATCAAACTATCATAAAATCTCAAATAGATAGGTGGAGACACAAAAAGAATTTTATACTATTCTAACCCGCCCCTTAATATAAATTTGTCTTTTAGCTTTGAAACGTAAACAACTTATTATAATAGAGGATAACAATTTACATCGATAACTATTTAGTCATAAAAACTTTGATATTATATTGTGAAATCATCTCTTCTAGAAACTTAAATTGATGAGTAAAGATATATGAATAATTTTATACTGGTATAGAACTCGGCGTGCCTTTAAATTGAAAGTCCCAAGTAATTGGAAGTTTCTATGTGGCATTGTTTATTTGCATGATAACCTCCTGGATCGAATGGATCCAAAGAAGCACGTTTCCTTAGCTTTCATGTTTATTCTTGTCCAATTTGCTTCAATAGGTCACGTATATACAGCACAATCAACAGTGATTCTATTTATTTCTTGCCCCACGGGGTATAGTGTGCATGGCCGCTTTCCATATTAGCCGTAAAAGTTTATGCTTTTGTTAGTACTTGGTGCTGGGAGTAGTATATCTTGGTAAACTCAAGCTAAGCGTGATTTCTAACAGCATGGTCATGAGACACATATGCCATCCCTTTCTTTATTCGTAATAGTTAAGTCTTATCATTGAAGCATGCTTCTTTGTCCATTTATTATACATATCCCTGTCAACAAACTCTTTGCTTTTTTTATTGATAGACACATAATCTATTGGATTAAAAATATAAGAAAAGTGGAAAACAATAATGATTCGTAAAACTTATGTATTAAGTAATTAATGGATTAGAGTAAATATTTTCTTTTACTCCTGTTACACCTAAGTATTTTTCCTATGATTTATAGCCTAAATATTTGTAGGACAAAATTTTCTTCTCTAACTTTTTTGTCTTTTTCCCGATCATCATTTTTTAATTTAATGTTTTCGTACTTTTATCTCTTTCTTCATGTGTTTTTGTTACAAAATCATCTCTTGAAAAAACTTAAATTCTTGGATAGAAATAAATGAATAATTTTATACTCTAATATAAGTTTATAAGAGAAAGTTTTTGGTTGGTTTAATCTAGCATCGGGCCATTCTATTTTGGTTGAAGCTCAATTAGTGCAACAGATGTTTTAAGACATTTGTTATGTAGTGCTTTTGGTTGGTTTTGTTCTAAGCTCTTATCTTGAGTTTCGTTTTCTTATTCCATACTATACTGTCGAATACTTTGTGTTTGTTTTTCTTCTCTGGTTTAGAGAGTTAAGCTCTTTTTGATAATCCAATAAAATAAAAAAAATTATCTAGCCATACACAGATATAAGCTGCAATATTTTAATGTACGAAGAGATATTCATGTACGTCGTATCGCATTATAGTGTTATTTATGCTTTAAGTTTTAAGATCCAAATCTAGTGCCTTGTCACTGTTGACTATCATGGAAGGCCTATCTAGCAAATTCATGATTTACGGTGTTTGATCACATGAAAGAAGGAAGCTGCAAAAGATAGAAGATAGTACGCACACAACACATTACTATATAATCTAACGAGCTAGATATTTCGCATCGTATGACTTCAAAACTGGAATGAAATATGAACAAGTCGACCTTAGACTTCGATGGAATGATGTGCTCACAACTTGTTGCGGTTGGAAAATTCAAATCCGAAGAGGGGTCATAGTCATTAGTCATGGTGACACATAAATAGGAGCCCATAATTGTTATCGGAGATGAGTTTCCCATTAGAAGACCCGCAGTCCCACATGACATTTTCATACTCAACTTAGCCAGCAATTGAATGCAAAGGAAATAGACAGCTTGTTGATCCTTTCATGCTGCCTAATTTATTTATGGAAAACACTGACCTCTTTTTTGATTTGATGAAATTTATCTTGACTTCCATCTATTTATCTGGATAACACTGATTTTCTTTTGATGTATTATTCATTGTGTGATAAAGGGGCAGGCGGTGTAATGATTCTACAAACTCAAATGAAATCAATGTAATAATTTCACAAACTTAGGGGTTTCCAGAGTAAATTTTACAAATATAGGAGATGCGCGAAGCGAATTTCACCAAACCTCAAGAGAGGTCAATGTAGGTTATCCTTTATTTATTTATTTATTTATTTTGTCTAGATCAACACAAAATTTGTTTGAATTCTATTTTTTTGGAAATTGGAAGTGCTCAACACTCCTTCATCAAAGGAAGGGAGCCAACAAATACAATGGGAAGACCTCACAAAAGCAGAACAAAAAGTCAAAAATCACGAACGTAGAATTTTTCTTTGAACTAAGATCCAATTAGAGTTGGCTCCTTGTAGGAAAAAGTTATTTTGATATTAGGTTTTTCTTTAATTATCAATAAGATTTGAATAAATCAGACACTTTATTTAAGGAGAATAAGTATCAAACTATTTGAATTGACTAATCGCAATAATATCTTAACCATTTTAGACTTGAGAAAATGAATCCTTTTTTTTTCATATCATATGAAATGATATAGATAGAAATTTAAGTCCTATCAAATTATGCAAATATCAGTAAGAATCTTAAAAGGATCCATTTCCTCAAATGGATTTGACTATTGTGAAGAGAGAGAAGGCTATGGCTTTGTTCAGCAGAATGGTAGAGGAAGGACCACTAAGCTTTGGCCAGTGTATTGTTTGTGTGTGTTTGCATTTATGTTTGGCAATGCCGTGTTCCAGCACAACCACACCTATTCTGGCCCGTTTGTGTGTTAACCCTCCACTCTAAGTGCCCCACCCTCATCATGTTTTTCACCTTCTCCCCTGATAGAGGCCAATTCTCTCTGCCAGCTTCGATGTGAGAAAAAGGCTTTTAATGAACATATAGGACAACCCTATTAAATTTCCTTATGTTTTACTTTTGCTTCATCATATTTGAAACAACAAAGAGTGGCTGAAACTTCACATCTGAATTTCTTTGCCTCAATAGGTTACATCATTATATTCTTAGTATGCTTATCGCATTTTTGGTATTTTCATATATGATAATATAGGAAATATTAAAACTTACAACTTGTTGTTTGAATTTTGTGTAGATAGAGAGAGGCCAGAGAAAACTACTAGGGAAATAATTAGAAACAATTTAAATATTAATAAATTTAACATGAATATGATATATGATGAAAATCAATATGATTTCTCCCACTTAGTGGGACAAAATTTAGTTGTTGTTGTTGGATGGATAAGTGACTTCACTTTATTTGATTCATCAAACCACATCCCGATTAAATAGTAACAAATTTTGGCAATGCAATGATTTTGACAACAATAATTTTGACCACGTAATAATATATACTTTGATTTTAATTTGATTATTTTAATTACAGCATGCTTCATCATGTGAAAACATACTGGCCGTGGCTAGTAAAAGAGAAATTACATGTGCATGTATATATATGTTTGCATAGATATGCAAGGTGGGAAAGCCATTCGGGAGTTGCTACTAATTTTTGTCTCTTCTTTCCCCCCCTCTTTTCTTTGTTTGGCAGTGAAGGCGCAAAATCGTGGTTGGGTAGGAGGAAAGAAAACAGAAGAATTTAAATTAAAACCAGCTTTTCACAAAAATGAATTGCCATTTTACAAGCCTATGTATGGACAACTTTTAATTAATGCTCAGACGTCTAGAAAATTAAAGAAAAATAAATTAAGTGAGAAAATCGCCCTTTATATAATAATATAAAATTTTCTCACAACAAAATACATAGACAACTGTTCTAAGCACCAGTCAACGAAATTCTTTTCTTTTGTCTTTAGTCCACGAAATTCTTAAACGGAGAAAATATTCCTTGTTTTCTCTTTTGGAAACGTCCTCATGTCTAAGGAAAACTTAATAAATGCTAGGGGATAAATTGAAATACATATTCAAGACCACAGCCGTAATTTGATGTGCAAGTGTACGTAGTTAAAGACATATATATAAATAAAAGAAAAACACAAGAGTTGTACTTAGTAATTGATTTCATCAAAATATATTTTTCAAAATAATTCCTTAAATAGATAAGTAAATTATATGATTGGTGGACATCACCCTTGTGTGGGAGAATGCTGAAATTTCAAGTGTAAAAGATAAAATTTCATATTTATATAGAATGAATCAAATAAAGAGTCTATGAAAGGATTCATAGACTTATTTTCTTAAAATTTTAAATTAAGATGTGATGTCCAGTACATTATTGTAGATTTTCACTTGGTTCATCAACTTGGATATTTTCCTTGTTTGCTCTCCCTCCCAGTATATAAAGTGTCTTTGTAGCTTCAATGTATTTATCACTCTTCCTACTCTTTTTTTTTTCAAAAAAAATATATGCCATTCTTTCTTTTTTTGTTTAACAAAAACTATTAGTGATCTATATATTGACTATTCAATATAATTATTACTTGAGAGAATGAATCTATTCCATTAATGAAAAAAGTATGCTGATTTAATATTTATATAACTAAAATTTACACTAATTTAACAACGAGATGAACAAAATTAATAATTAATTAGATTCTTTAAATATCTAATTAGAGATTTGAATCATAATAGTATACATGTAGAGGCTATTATTGTGGCAAGAGATTTACCTCTCTTGCACCTATTAAAATTTTAAGTGTGATCATCGTATATAAATTTGAGTGTGATAAATCATTTCGTAAAACGGAAGTCGTGTAAACGTAACAATTGGCGCTACCCACGCAAAGAGTGAAGATTCTTATATTTGTGGTTGGCAATCTCTCTCTACGCCTCTGTTTCTCCTGTTTGTACCCTGCCAAGCCAATAATCACGATCAGATCGATGTCAATGAAAGCGCTCCAGCGACCCTGGACTTGTGATCAAGGTTTCAAGAAAGTCAAATGTGCCGTGATGTACATTGAATGGCCCAAGTTGGAAAGAATTTTAAACCCCCCTTTGAAAAAAAATGAAAAGATTCATTCAAGTAAAAAACACAAACTATTCCAACCACCTTATTGTAGACTACATATAATCATGGGTTTAGAATTATTCCTCACATTTTCTAAAGCAATAATTGCACTTGCACAGTTTCTGAGTGGAGTAATTATTTCTTAACTGTATGAGTTATTGTAACTGAGTTGAGTGAGTTTCGTATGGAATATAGCTTTGAGGGCAATTTTTTTTCTTTTAACAAATTAAACTGAGCCCTTTCCTCAACTTCATTTTATTTATAAAATTTACTTTAGAGGTGAATTTATAAAATTATTACACCGACCTTTTCTCCATTACACATTGGACACTACATTCAGGAAAAATTAATGTCGTCTGAATAAATAAAATAGAACCAGAGTAAATTTCATCTAATTACAATGAAGATAAATGAAATTTATCATTTTTTTCTCCCCCTCAAATTCACCACACACAATCCGAAACTTGGCATAAGAATTACAACTATGAAATTATTTGAACTAACAAAAAGTTGGTAATTAGCCACTTAAACTTTAGCATAGATGTAAAAAATATATATAAAGAACGAGCTCCTTCAATTCTTGTAGTGATATATGTGCATAAAATGTTAGATCAAAATGTGAGGGTAGTGTGATATGGTCATCACATTGAATGCCTCATGAGTCATTTCTTAAATATCTAACAGAAGAGAGTAAAGGCTCCACCTGATGAACTTGGTACGTCAAAATTAAAGTCCCCACACTATCTCTTCCCTATTCAATGTTGAATTATGTAATGTACCAGCTCAGCTGAGCTAGCACTCATTCATTCATTCAGATAGTAAAAGCAAAGAAGGGCTTATTACACGCTCCCAACACGGGCTCTGCCTGCTATGGGACACATCCTCTCTGCTGCAGCATTTGCAGTGCTCTCAATTCTCAACTACATTACACCTTTTTCATTTCTGCAACACAAACTACTTGAATCCGCATCTGTACCTGTCATATTAACTACTAAGTTAGATGAAGAAGTTAATCAAAGAGTTGTGTCACCACACATGGCCATAAAAAGCTACAATATTAATTTCTGCATTCAGTTCAACTATATATGTACAACAGATACCCCACCAAGGATGAGTTTATTTCTGCCTTTTCTAACAATATAAAAGGGACAAATTATACTTATCTCTTTTAAAATTTTTTAAAATTCACTCTGTTTCTCTTTTATTTGTAAAACTCAGTAAAATTTATTGACTTTGTGAAATCATTATACTGACTTCTCATGAATTCGTAAAATCATTACACTATTCTCGTTCCTCTATTGCACCATGTATAGTGTATACAGGGAGGTCATTGTCATCCAGATAAATAGAGTAGAGTTGAGGTCAATTTCATTAAATTTCAAGAGAAATCAATATAATTTACATATATAAAAAGTAGAACATTATTTAGTGTACAATAAAATTACACAATAAATACATACTACACTCTTTATCATCATTGAATGTGATATATAATCTCCATTCATCTCACTCACTTATCATATCTAATGATAATAAAGTGTGTGATATGTATTTATTATGTAATTTTATTATACATTGAATATCACTCATAAAAACTATTCATATAAATTTTTAGTCGCTAAAATCTGCTTGAAATAATATATTTTAACTTTTGAATTGATGTTAATATGAATAGCTTTTAGAAAAATAAAAAAAAATCATTTTCTATAAAAAAAATTCGAAAAAAATTAAGTCTAAATTAAGTTGACTACTTGAGTTATATGTAGCTTAAAGTTGACATTATAGTCTTTTTTTCAATCCAAAATCATACCTATAAATAAATAATTAATTTTTTTTATAATTTCACTTATAATTTTTTTACTCCCCTTTATCTCTAGTTATTGAGTTATTCTACTACTGGTCTTTTATTTTTTTCCTTCTTAACCTAAGATTATACAAGTTTTCTAAATATACAGCCAAACCATTTTACAATGAAATTCTTCGATATTTTTGTTTGCAATGGATGTTACTGCAATTTTCGTTCTAAAGCGTACTTTTTATCTTTATATTGTATAAAAGACATTTCAGTTCAAATATATATTTACACATTTTTTGGAAAAGAATTTCCTCTGGTAGTACTGTATTCACAAATTCTAAGGCAACTAAAACCTGTTCATGCACTAATTTATGGGAAATATTTGGATACTCCTGGACCACGCATAAGCACATTTAATGTGTACTTTAAGAATATTGACAACCATTTAATTTTGATTTAAAATGCCTAAAACTTATATAAAAATAAAAAAATGGGTTGTGAATGTTCTTATGACATATATTAAATGTACTTTAGGAGTATACAAGTATTTTTTATAATTTATATGTAACTTTCAAGTAGCCAACTGAGTTTTAGGATCATGTTTGCAAGATATAATTGACACATGCACGCATGAATCAATATGATGACAAAAAACTTGTGCCCTGGCCCTTCTCCCATTTCTCTCTGTCATGCAATTTGGAACACTTGGATAAAATTTACATTATTGAATGAGCTATTACATGGAAGACACAGTCAAGATAATTCTTAAAAGATATTGCAGGATATACTTTTTGGATGAATAAATTGCTGTATGCATAGTAATAAAACAATATTGAATATCACATGTTAGGATAATTTTTATAGTATCAATTATATACTTTTCCGACGAGAAATGCAAGAGCCAAGTAACCGAATCGATTGTAATTGGAGAAACGAATAGAGAATTGCCACCTACCAGAATCAATTCCGAGCAGAAGGATGCAAACGTGAACTAATTTTAAGCACACTTTTTGACGCCTATACACTGAACAATATACCCAGATGAGTGTAGATTTTTTTATTTTTTTTTATTTTTTCAAACCATTACTCGTGCCCGATAAGATTATTAAGACGGTAAAACTTTTCCTTTGAAATTTTAATACAGTTAAAACAATTTACTGTCTATTAATTGACCGTTCATAAGTAAACATGCCCAAAATTTATTAAAAGTTTACTTTCAAGAAATTTACCAATCACTTCCATTTAATGCTTATAAGCACAAAGGACAATTCCAAAGTCTATCATGTCCAGAACTTTGTGAAACGCTCGACAAATTCTTAGGTAAACAGTGCTTAATAGATCATTTAAACTTGTACATATTCAATATTAAATATAGTACATGTAATAGTGTCTGAAGAATAACTCCGAATTCCGAAAGAGCCAGTGCATTTGTTCTCATTGCAACAATATCTCTGCCTATGCTATGATGCTAACCTACTTTAAGGGTTCTTGTTTGATGTGTTCAGACTCGTGCAATGGCAGCAGTACCAAATCATGCTTTTCGTTGTTGCTCCAGAGTATAAATTTAGATCAATTGACGTTGACCCAAAAAAAAAAGGACAAGTTCCAATGCAAATTTTAAGTATCTTAATATATTCTTCTAACAATCAACCTGAAAAAATCTTTTAACTTAAGGGTGCATTTGAATTCTAAAAATAATTTTTAATTTTTATTGTTTATTTTTAGAATTTTATAAAAAAATTAAAAATTAAAAATTATAATTTGTAGTTTTTATTATTTTCTTCATAAAATCCTAAAAAATAAAAAATTAACTAAAAATAAAAAATAAAAACTGTTATATGAAACCAAACATCCTCTAAAATTTGATTCACAATTGTAATTTACACAACATCCAATGACTGCATAATCCAAGCGAGCGAAATTTTAAACAAGGAGGATTTTTAAGCCCGTCAATTAGGAGGATTTAGTATTTGTCAAATTTTACACAATGATCTTTCTGTATTATTGTGTTTTCTCTGTATTGGTCTTGGGCATCAGAGCTACAGGTTAAACTATGAGTGCAATTTTCGCCTCAACTTATAGTGACACAGTTGAAAATCAAGCCATATATTGGGGGCTTCATTTTTTGAGGTCATGATATATTGGGGCTTTTGGCTGTTTTCATTGTCAACAATACTACATGGGCCGAGAAAACAGCCCAAAAATTCTGTTCTAGACCCAATTTGCACATATGTTGTGACTATTGAGTGGCTAAATGAAAATCATTGATAGTTAAGAAATTTAAGATTCTCCCATGACACTTTGCCAGTTGCCACCTGATCCTAGTATACAATTTTTGGCAAATATTCACCCAGAAAAGTATTTTCCTTTCACTTTCTATATTTTTCAGATTGCATTTATTCTTTATCATGGCAATGGTCTATTACCAAGCACCTGAACCTATGGTTATGAAAGGAATCTTGCATAAATTTATCTAACACTTCATGGTTAGCAAGGAGGGTCGGTTAGCAAAATTCAGTTTGAAAAATGAGTGTCGCACCTCTCATTTGTTATGGTCATCTTTGTATGATCAAGGATTGCATCTTAATGTAATTACCAGTAAGGAAATTTCAGTGGTGAGTGGCAGGAGGTGAGATAATCCCAGAAATAAGCACTTATATTATGATATTCTGTAACAATAACACCCCGTTTGGAAAATTTTTAAGTAATGAAATTAAATTGAATTCCATCAGGAATTGAATTCAATTCTTATGTTTGGAATGAGTTAGTAAATAACAGAATTGAATTGAATTCTTTGATTTGGAATTAATCAGGATTGAATTCAATTCGTATATTTTTATCATTTTGTCCTTCATCAATAAAACTTAATATTTTACTAACAACTCCAATTATTTATTCGAATACATAACATAACATAATTAAACTATATTGTGTCACATGGAAAAAAAAAACTAAATACTTGGAAGCCAAAACCACCATTCAAACCACCACCATGAAAAAAAACTAAATACCTGGATGTTTTTAAGAAATATGAATGCGCCTTCCCATTTGAGATTGACTGGTCAGAAAAGCTATATATCGGAATACACAATGTTGCTGAAAATTTTATTTCTCAAGCCCATTGGGGCAGAGTACGGAAGAAGTATCATTAGAGAAGTAGGCGAAGCCAAGAGGGGGCCTCAAGCGCAGCAGGGAGCGGTCTAGGTGCTGCGCATGGGAGAAGGGCAGCGCACAAATGGGAGAAGTCGAGAAACATATTTACATGGAGGGCAAATTAGTAATTTCAACTTTCCAGATGAATTTCCTTCACAATTCAGACCTAAAGAGGTCTGATTTATTTTGAAGGGTTTGAATGGAATTGAATTCTAATTCCTTACCAATTCTTTATTGAAAATTTGTTTCAAAGGGTGGAATTGAATTTCACCCCTTTCCAAACAAGCTGTAAATTTAATTAATTATTTTTCACCATGACATGCCATTTCTACGATTTGAATCTATAATTTCTAGTTCATAAAAATAGCAACCTTACCATTGTATCAAAACTTATCCTCGAATTAAAGTCATTGTAATTAAAACGAAAAACTAAATTTGTACAAATTATAAGAGCTAATGTTAAATTTAGCAAAATTAGTAACACTGATGACTGTTTTTCAATAAATAGGTAATGATAAATAGAGGCATTGAATTACAGTGATCCATGAAGCTAAGAGAAAATATAATTAACACTGGCTTGTGCTTTCCATATAAAACTGCACAAAAGTCTTCACATCTTTTTGTTTTCTCAGATCCTAACCTTACTTTCTCCTTGTATGAACATTGAACAAGAAAGAAAAACCGCATGCCTTTGGCTTCGATGCACAGAGAAGATAGCTTTGAAACACAGCCTCAAAACAGTGAGAAGGAAACTTTTTACCTAGATTACACAGCCTATGTCAGTGAGATGAGAATTAGAGATTCCAGAAGGTCTTGGTTGCAACTAGGATTTTCTCTCTGCCTTGTGATTCAGGTTCTTTATCATATATGGTAGGCCTCCACCTCACCGCGTGAGCAACGCGAGCTACTTTGTCGATTGCTTCGGGGGTATCCCTCACCACAACAGTTCCTTCTGGGCGCAACATTCGATCCATTTCCACCATCAAATCCACAAGGTTACATCTGCAATGAAACCATGAAGCAATCAGGGTAAGCTTATAATTCTTGTAAAACAAGTCAGTGTGTACTGATGCAAACAAGTACTAAATTTTCAAATTAGTCAATTCAAGCACATCATTGCGATCCCCTAAAAATTCCCAGTACAAAAGGGTAACAGCTGAAAAACCTGGGACCATCATCAAATTAGCATTTGTGGATGAAAATACCTGCTCTTGCCAGAAGCTGGATCGTTTGTAAGTGATTCAATGCTGGTCACATGGATCAGGTCGTAAGTACGAGGATATGTTGAGAAAGGTTCACACCTGAGAACAGAATCCAAACAACTTAGATCCCAAACAATTACTCATTGCAAATTGTAATACAAATTAACTAAAAGTTCTGCCTAAAAGCACAATCCTCACTCCATTCAAAGCAGAAAACTCACCAATTATGATAGACTCCAATAAGACCTCTGTCAAAGATCACATCAAGAGTGGATGGCTTGCGAGCTGGAACTACATTCATAACCCAAACAGGATCAGATTTTAATGCTGCCGCAAAACCTCCAAAAAATGCATTCATGTCCATGGCATTTCGTATAGCTGAAGTCCCCAACTTTATGTTTAGAGAATTCTTATAGTGTGCAACCCTCCTCACCCACCGCCTAGTGTCAGCATCATACACATCAGCGATATTTTTTAGGAGAGTGGACCTAGGAGGTGGGGCAGTTAGCCTCTCTGGCCACTTGGGAATCATCCCAATAGCATAGTCTCCCTTTACTAAAGATGCCTTAGAGACACATTTCTTCAATTTGAAGTACCTGCAAAATAAAATCATCGTAATTTTGCAATCCCAAGTGAACACTATGAAAGTTTTGTTAACAAATAACAACCATAGCATTCATCTGACTTCTGCTCTTATATCAGGGCCATGTGATAGACGGCTTATACACCATCAATGTTCAACATGGCAGAAAGAGAAGCAACGAAAACTAAAACTAGCAATAGTCCACTGGAAATTACCAAGCATAATTTGGGTCATCTGAATCATCACATAACTTGAGTCCAAATTCATTTTGGTTTGGGAAACATAAATCCCCAGCTGGCTTTTTCCAGATCACAGTGTTACCGTCTACAACAATAAGTTCATAACACAAAGCTCTTGCCACAGCCTGGAGATCGGACCATTCTTTATCTTGTTTAGGCCACTGAACAGGGGGACCAGAGATGATTAAATATCCACCGGGACGAAGTAATCTATCCACTTCGATGAAATAAGTTGCATCTGCAAGACAGACTTTCTGCATTAGGACAGCG
Organism: Dalbergia cochinchinensis; assembly: GCA_031216125.1. Lineage (NCBI taxonomy): Eukaryota > Viridiplantae > Streptophyta > Magnoliopsida > Fabales > Fabaceae > Dalbergia > Dalbergia cochinchinensis. The sequence continues at coordinate 65,443,158 of CM062375.1, read as the reverse complement.
ATGAGTATTTAAGAGATCAAAGACATGCAAAGGTGAGCTGCAACAAAGAACTTACTGTGGGCTGTAAAAGGGATCAAGCACCGAGAACAATGAATTAAGTCGAACCCAAAAGCCGGAAATGGCAGTCTGCGAGTACCAAGCATGGCAACAAAAGCTGGTATTCCTCTTTCAAGAGCAAATTGTATTTGTGATTTATGTGAATCTCTTGGAGCAAAAGACATGGTTAAAATGTTTTGAGCTAGTAAATATCCTCCAAAACTGGCAACCTGTAAAACATGAGATACATTTGCATGTTAAAAAATAGTAAATTCTACCGAGGTCTTGAAAGGAAATAAAATGTATAGCTCCTACCCCACACCCCATATCAAGTGCAGTCCTCAGAACACCGCCATTTATCGGAATATATTGACCAAGTTTTTCAATATACTGCACTGCTCCATCTGGAAACATTGTGCCACCTCCAGGGAATATGAAGTGCGGGCCTTCAAGTTTCATCCATCCCTGGTGACCTTTCCTGTCAGCAATCTTGTTGTGTGGCATGTTGTCGTGCCATATCTACAGAGATAATTATATTAGTGGATTTAGATAAATGGATCAATGAATGAAAAATACCAACAACATTATAAAATATAGTATAATGTAATGTTGAATTCAAATGACAATGAGAAAAAGGGAAGGTTAATAAAGAGAGAAAACAATACATAACAGTCAGCTGTTATATGCAAAGATAACTATTACAGAAAGCTAACAGAGCTTAATTAGTCAGGACTCTTTATCACTTTTTTAACTTCCTTCACACTTCGCACTAAATTCTAATGGCTGTAAACCTTGATGATCAAAATAGTCCTAGGTTCTTGAAACAATGTCTTAGGGCCCAAGTTGCTCCAAAACTTGGCTTGGCTGCCTTGTACAGAGGATTCTATCAAATCAACAATAATTCTAAGTTAAAATCATTTGTGAGCACTTCTCAGACGATGGAGTGATCCCGATGTGTACTTTATCAACTGCCATAACTTAGTAGCACAAGAAAATCACTTTCTCATTCTAATAACCACAAGTCCACAACACACAGCAATCTAGCCATCATATTGGGGCATCTGAGAGCCACATCCAGAAGCAACTTACAACCAAATCTTAAACTACATATTCATTAATTATGCTCAACTGAAATTCCAAAATCCTACCAAAATTAGCTTCATGGGTCATTTTTATTTCCTAACCACCTCTGCCATTCTTTTCGATCACTATGAAGCCAATTTATCATGCAACCAATGTACCATAGAAACCAAAATTTCCAGCTTTAGGAGCATATAAGTATCTGAATTTCTCACTAAAACCCTGCTTTGAACAATAAATCGCTGATCTACAACTACAAAGCACTACTTATTGCAGTCCACAACCACAATTGCACACGCAAATTACTTCAACCGCATCATTTCAACAGCAATTGTGGTCACATTAGTAGCATTTTCCCCACAACTGTTTCACAATTAAAACCATGCACCATTCCAAAAAGAAAAAGAAGAAAAAAAGTTCAATTTCTATACCGAGAGACTGTGAGCCAATAGAATGTTAACAAAGTACCAAATCATGGCAGATAACTAGCCACTACAATAACCAACCTCTACAATTCGGCTCCTGCTGAAATTTCTATTAATCAACACATCAATACATAGAAATTGAACTGAAAAAAGAAAAAAAAAAAAAACTCAACTAAAATTACAGTGATACACGGACACTTCAAAATAGCCGACATATCCATATCAGACTTGAGTTAGATAGTTTACCAATACTTTTAAATACTTATGCTCCTAATTATATTTTACATGTTTCTAATTTGATTAATGCCGTGTCATACTCGTGTGGTACTGGAAACTCCTACCAGTGTTCATGCAACGTACTTCACAACCACATATATTACCTTGTGCAAGCTCTCAGGCCACTGCACCGGAATCCGGTACCCTCGAGGCGGCGGAACAAGGCAAGGGGGCGTGTCCTGCGGTGGCGGGCAGTGCCTCTCTCTGTAGTAATTCATCTCCCTGCTCAATTGGCTGTTCAGCCTAGGGTCCTCGCACGGCATGTGGTCCGCCGCGTCAGCAGGGCACGCCTCCACCCTCATCGACTGCCCCGCCTCGATCGCCGCCACGAGGCGGTGCCGCTGCCGCGGATCCGATGCCGACCGGAGCAGCGTCTGGCGGCCGGAGGCGGCGAGTGAGTCCCCTAGAGGGGTGTAGACGAGCACGAAGAAGAGGAACACGAGACCGAAGAACGCCGCGGAGACGAGGTCGAGTAGCCGCCATTGGCGCGTTGGGCTCACGCGCTTTGAAGCTGGGAGGTTCACGTGGCCCATTTGAAACTGCGTCGGATCTGATCAAATGGGCATTTGGGTTTTGGGTTTTGATGCTGCTTGAGTGTAAAAATCGGTGCTTTTTGGCGGAATCGTTAGGGGTTGTTTGGTGGGTCTTTTTCCGTCGCAAACAGCAAAAATGGAGTTTTCGGCTTTTGATGGTTTGTGGGAAGTGATAGTTTTTTTTTTTTCACTTTCAGTTTGTTTATGAGGGAAGGATTGAGAATTGAGAGTGAGGAATGGAGCGTGGAGACTAGAGGAAGATGAAGAATCTGAGATTCTGCGTTGGTGGGGTTTTTTTTTGTTTGCATGTAAACACCGTTTTGTGTGAGGACTTTTGAGTCAGTGTGTTTTCAGCGGGGAAGTGACTGGAGGGAGTGGATTATTCTGATTTGAGACGATGATAGATTAGATTTGATAGATCCTACTTCATGCAAAATGGGATTAATTTAAGAGTTTGGTCAAGATACGTTCCCCAGATATTAGTTAAAAAATAAAATGAATATCTATTTTTGATTTCTTGTGAATATACTGAGAAAGAAATCAAGTCTCGTATTAGTCTCATACAATTTCAACAAAATTAAACATCTATTTGGCTTGTGCAATTTTTACTTACATATCGATATTGATAACTACATTTAGAGACTAATTTTTTTTTTAATTGTGAGGGTCAATAAAATATTTTTAAATCATAAAGGACAATTTGTTTCTAAAATAATTACGAGGGACTATAATTGGCTTGACATGAAAAAAAAATATGAAGATTAAACTTTTGTTCATTTTTACCAAAATTTTGAACAAATTTTTCATTTGTAATGTCTAAAAAATTTAAAACATTTTTTACGGCATCATTAACATAATTTTTAATTTGATATTACTGGTTTAATGCTACGGACTTCAGTATACTGCACTGATATTTCTCTGGATAAAATGAGTAAAACATGTGGAGAAAGGAAGATTTGGTTTGAGGCAAGATGTGGTGTGGGGACATGGAATGGGATAATCCCTTCGAGGCTTAGGTAAATGCTTCGGAAATTGGAGCCGCATGTGCTTCACTGCTAGCTCTGTTTCAGGATAAATTGCGGGAAAGACACAAGAGTATAATATACCAAAAACAACAAAAATTGGTTACAAGAGAAACACCCAATATTTTTTGTCATACTTTTTTTTTTTTTGAAAAATTGATATCTATAGACGGCAGTTAGATTAGTCCAAATAGAAAAGAATGATTATTTGTTTAAAAACCAAAAAATATGTTATACTACTTAAACATTTTTTCTAAATCACTATATAGTATTTTCTAGTGTATGCCCACCTTTTGTTAAAGTAAGATTAAATATCCTTGTTGGAAAAAAGAGATGATTTGAATAACAAGGAAAAATATATAGTTCAAGACCTTCAGGTTTCAGTTTTCAATTGCCAGATTTATGTTGGTTTGTGATGGTTTTATTTTCGTCCTTTTTTTGAAAAAAAAAATCTAACACACATTTCCTTCCAATTTAGATTTATTTTTTCGTGCATTTACACATGAATTAAAAACATAAATTATAGCAAATACAATCAGAACATTCAGACCTCACTCAATTCTGACTGCAACCACATCATCCAGTTTACTCCTTAAAATTACCGTATAATAAATAGACATAACAAAGCATTACGGAGAGATATCGCAGAATGATTTGGAACCATCAAAGACTCAAAAGTTTGCTTTAAACAATGGAGTTACAATAAAAAAAAAAGCATACCAGTAAATAAGGGGGAAAAAAAAAGAAGGAAACGACCTTCTTGGACAAATTAAAAACTATGAGAAAGTATATACAAGAGCAACCATAATACTTTGCTAAATGTTGCAGAAAGGTATTTGCAACCGGGAATGAACCCACAATAAGGCAATCTTCTTCAGTATAAACCTTGCTCCATTATAATTGACCAATGCTTGTCAAAATATAATCCATAATCAAAGTTTCCTCGATGCCCTAAGATTGTATTCATGCTTCATGAGATTTGATCTCAGCAACATCGATCGAACATCACGATCAAATGCCCGTCCAGTTTCTAGAACCCTCTGAAATGTTGCATTCCTTTGATCTGCATGTCTTGCATACAAGATTTTGTTGTGTGAATCAATTCGAGCCTGCAAGGGTGAAATAGGTTCCACCAATGATAAGCTGTTCAAAAACCCAGACAGACTATTTTCTTGTAAATGAAGCATTAACAAACTTAAAATCATATTCAGAAGTTATTTGGTCACGAGCAAATTTTTTTATAAAAAATAATAATAATAATAAAGTGAAGCATGTAATACTAAGATTCATGGTTTAGAATTTTGTTTGCTATGCAGATTCATGGTTTTATATTTTGTTTGATGTGCAATGTGTTGCATTTACTGTGATTACCGAAAATTGTGAGAAAATGTTGCTCATGTGCTGATGTGGTCACAATTGCAGATGCAAAATGGATGCGGAGACCACCACCACAAAAGCAATATTGCGGTCATGAACCACAATTTAAAACCATACAAAGATTAGCAGATTTTTTACATTATAGATACAACCTAATTGAGCAACACACATTGGGGGAAAACAAGACAAAGTATCTCTAACCAGACCTGTATCTGATTATCAGTAATCAAAGCTTCAAGTTCTTTCTCAAGTCCAGCAACAGTTGTCTTGAATGCATTAGCCATCATGTTCAAATCAACTGACAGAAATGGGTGTGTATACTGGATTAGGGCTTTGTGACGAATTTGATCATAAAGTGTCTCAACATGGTCATGCAAATGTATGTCAAACAATAGGTTTGCTTTGAGGTTCCTCAGGTATTCCAGACATGAAGCATAGCGGCTGCATAAAGAAAGAAAGGAGGTCACCATTCACAAACACACACACAGTAAAAGGAGAGTAAAACACAGACAATTTGAGTACGACATATACAAGATGCCAGCAAGTACTTTTGAGCAGTATGACCCCATTGAAAATACTGTTTTGAAATGTCTTAATTTGCATGCACAAATCAAAAGGACAATGATAAGAAATGTCAGTGAACTTCAACCCTTCCCTTATTAACAGCTAAAAGAAAAAAAATCCATTAAATAATCGGTTATTACAAATAATTTCCCCAGAAAAAACAATTTAATTCCTGCTAATTCGTATAGGGAGTGTGATATACAGCGACCAACTTCAACTTCATATAGATGACATAAGTGAACAAGAGAGAGAGAGAGAGAGTGCTCTGCACGAGCAGTAGCACCAACTTACCTTGAGTAAAAATCATTTACAAGTTCCCTTACTTCAGGTACCAACTCTAAGAAATTCCGGAAGTTGAAATTGTCTATAACTTTGTTCTGCCAAATATAAAAAGTAAAATAAAATCACGACAACAATATCATCGTCGTCATCCAATGGTCATTTAGAAGAAGAATCATCATAACAATATAATGAGTACTTGCCTTTAACTCTGTCCGATCAAATGTTGCAAGTGCACAAAGTCCTCCATAGGTTGCAACGTCTTGAGGTGCAATTACTTCATTATAGTGACTCCCCAGTTCAGGGCCCGTTTCTAAAAACTGCAATGAATAACACGAGGTTGCAACAGTTATAAGCAATAAGCTAATAAGCCCTCTATCATTCATCAAACAATGAAGGAAAAATGAAAAGCAATGAATTGTCAAACTCCTAAGCAGTTACTTTATAGATCATCCAATCGCTCTGTAATGCTCTAGGATGATTAGGAGAATAAGTGGAGAAGATGGATAAGGAACAAACCTTTCGGGCAGCAAGCTTGTACTTTTTGGCTTCAAGATTTGCCAATCCAGCAGCACATCGAAGCTTTGCAGCAGTTATTGGGTCAGGGGCCTCTGGTGCCTGTTCTGCCTTGCTAACATAGCTCAAAACATGAGTAAATTGACCCATCTCAATGCTGACCAGAATCACATTCAAACACATATGAATTATGTGCTTTGATGTTGTGCAATAATCCCGGGTACGAACATAACTCTTAAAAGCTTCCCCCAATTGACCATGAGCATAGTTGAAGTCTCCAAAATCATTGTATCCCATTCTTATGCTTTCTTTGATCAAATTTGTCTGCAAAAAGAAAAAAAAGGACAAGTTGAGGGAATAGGGGCGGGGGCCCAGCTAAGGTATAGTTAAAAAGGGATAAAAAGCAGGTCACCTGAAACAAGTGTCAAATCAATTGCAGCAACCAACTACATTTTAGCCAAATAAAAAAAAGAAAAAAAATCCATGCTCTACAAACCCTACCTACTATCAAGCATCCACATCAATAAGCACCCATGTGGTTGAATTAGCTTATTCTATTCAATGTCAAACCAATTAATAATCAAAAGCTCACCAAGATAGCATTCAGAAAGAAAAACAAAAGCAATCTCTTTTCCTAAAATTCAAGCTAAACAAACCATGATAATTAGCTTATTTATGTCCAATTCAGCTTACAGCCATAATCTTAGTTTATTGTGAATAATACGAATTTTACTGATAGTGGAAAAAGTAAGCAATACAATTGAAATACAAACCTACATACACTAACCAATGTATAACTAATGATCACTCTATGAGCTAATTTTTCACTAAATCAACAAACTCTGACTAATTCCTAAGCTAAACTTTTTGGTTTTGTCTAAACCGCGGTTATACTCCTATTGGAGGCAATTCTCCTTGAGCTAGATAGGACTACCAAGGGCCTGTTTGATTTGCTGAAAACAGTTTTCAATTTTCAGTTTCTAGTTTTCAGTTTTCTGAATTTGTGAAGGAAAAACTGAAAAAACTAAAAACTGAGAAAACTAAAAACTGAAAAAAGTAAACCAAACAGGCCCTAAGTCGACAAACCTCTCTCCCGAGTTAAGGCAGAATTTTAATGAACTCTAACTAATTCCTAACCTCAATTATATAGGCTAACATCATTTTCCACAAAAATAAATAAATAAAATTGAATCAAAACCAAACGTGCCGCAATTTAAAAAATATAAAAGGATCAAAACCCTAGAAATCATTGATACCCTATACGCATTGAGCTCGCTCTCGAGCTTCTCCTTCTTCTGCTCCGCCCTACGATCAACCGCTACGCACCACGCCTTGTCGAGCTCGTAGCTCGGCCCAAGCCTCCCGTCGATCTTCTGCGCCACCTCCCTCAGAAGCTGCGTGTTCTCTCCCTTCTTTATCTCATCGTACGCCATTCGCAGCGCCTCGAGCTGCATCGTTGCGTTGTCGTTGGAGCAGAGGTCGGCGATGAAGAGGAGCCGCATGATCTTCGTGCGGCCCGAGTACAGGCTCGCGTACGCCTCGATGTCAAGGTGGTCGCCGCTGATTATCGGCCTCCGGCTGCACTGGTTGTCGGCGTCGCCGTCTCCGCCTCCGCCGTTGGCGTGGATTTCGTCGTTGATCGGAATCGAGGTATCTTCGTCGGCGTCCATGTCGACGAGGGAGTGGGAAATTAGGGTCAGGGTTTATGTGTGTGTGTGGGGGGGGAGGGTTTGTTTCGGTGTGGTGTGGTTCACGGGGTGGGGTGGTCCGAAGCTTACTTTTGAAATGTCACAGTGAATGCTTCTCTTTTCTTTTCGATGCTCTTCTTCCTCTTCTCACTGCCAAACAAAACAAAACCTGGCATTTTTTTTCATAAGTTGTACATTTTGAAGTTTTTTTTTTATTTGTTTTTTAATATATTTCAACAAAGTATTTTTAAGATAGCATTTTAAAAAAAAATTATTTTTAGTAACAAAAAATGTATTTTTAGGATATTATTTTAAATTATTTTATTAAATATTTTAATTAGAACTGATTTAAAATTTTTTTAAAAAATAAAGAATATTATTGTTAAATTTTTTAAAAATTTTACTTAAACGAGGCACAAAAAATTAAAACATTTTTTATAAAGAATTTATAAACAAATATAATAGACACTTTAGCTTATATATTTTATGGTTTTTGCATTTTGTGGTTTATCGGCATCTTTAATCTTTTAAATAAAGTAGACAGCTTTTAAATATTAAATATAAATACTAAACCTTTAGCTTATGTATTTTGGCCACTCCTTTACAGTATTATTATTTTTTTGGGCCGTAGTTAAAGCACAGAGGTGAGAACTTAAATTATATATATCGATTATGTAATTAAATTTATACAATCATATATTAATATATTAATTATGTTAGTTAATTTTCATATTTATAACTTAAAAAGTTATGAAAATAAAAAAGAAATAATAGCATAATTATATATAATTTGTTATACTATTAATATATTAAAATTAAACTTTATAATATATTTGATGGGAGAATAAAAATGGAGATAAATTTTACTTGATTGAGTTTTATATATAAAATTATATATGAAACTCAATAATCTTATTTTTACTTTCAAATTTTTGTTTTTGGTCAAAATATCCATTCGTTTTTGGTTGAAGTTACGTGGGTTTTCGTGGGTTATCACCTGTCCTTCAATTGGGCTTGGCCCACCGAAATAGGTTGCTGAAAACTATATAAATGGGTTGAACAGCTTCACTGACACACATTCTAACTCGTGACTGCGCTTAAAGTCCGCTAGTTCCTTCAACAAAAAAGAAGTCCGCAAGTTCCGACTTCCCTGCGTCATATCTCCTACCAATACTTTGTGCTCTTGGTAGGAACAATTTGGCGTAGATGAAGAATTGCTCCAAGATTTTGGAATCACTCCAAGGATTGCTTCGAGAATCTTTTTTTTTTTTTTAAAGGAATCAAGAACTGCTCATAGGTTTAAGAAAGGGAAGAACGACAATGATGTTGATGGATTTCTTGTCTTTTTAACATTTTGGCGGTGGTGATGGTGTGATTCTAGGACACGATTTATTTTAACACATTAGGATCAAAGAATCGACCCAAGATTATTCAAGAAAGAGAAGGAGCCTAAGCAAGCAATATTCAAGAAAAAAAGATTGAATGAAGGTGGAAGGAGGAAATCTTGAAGAGGATGATGCATTATGCATGGGCCATACGGCAAGATCATGTGCTTTTGGGATTCATCACTTTCTCTTAAAATCTTCCATCATAATCTTCCTGTCTTCCTTTATTATTAGAACTATTTTTTTATTTTTTTTTGGTCTCGAGATTTATTTTCTTGTGTTATAAGGTGCATGCTCATCATGAAGATAGAACAAATTGAGCCTCAAATTAACTGATACAATGGTTTCCCCCTTTCTGATAATCCATGCTATTAGATTTTTGGCAATGCGTCCGAAAAATCAATTGGAACCACATTCATTACCAGCAACTTCCAGTTTTTGAGAGCTGCAGCAAACCCGAAGGCACCAGGAAAAACTGCAAAAACAAACATGGTTAATTACTATAGAGTCTATAAGTCCTTGGTTAGTACACAACATATATAATGCTTATATTACCAAAAAGGATATTGAAAGGAAATTATTCAAAACTATCATCATTATTCGGCAGAGTCAATGCCGAAGTGTGCTAATTAAAACTCCTAATCATTCCTGCAGAGTGCAGACATCACGTGAAATTATTGAGGTACAATGTCTATAGTACAGTGTCTACGCAAAATCGCCTTACAGCTTGCATAAAAATTTAAAAAAAAAACCTCTTACGGCTACAAGGAATATTTAAGGGAGAAAAGAAAGAGATACACCGAGAAAATATGGTTTTTCGGCTTTTCCACCCGGTATACAAAGAACGAAAGACAAAAGTAATTAAAAAGGCTTATATAATTTTTCTCAAAATATTATACATATATAGTCCTTATAGATATAATTCACGATAACTTAGATCACGAGGTTTTGCTAAGAGGTGTTGTTATTAGTTATCCTCTTACTTAGAAAGCATATTGAAATTGGTCACTTAAGTAGATTTTTTTTTTGTTTTTGGGTAAAGATCGCTTAAGTGGGATTGGAATGTTATTTTGATCCATAATTTATAACACTTCATGCCAATACATCATATTCTCATTTATTATTAGATTTGATGTGATTTCTACTTGATTTGGCTTCTAAACCTTATCTAACAATAAATGAGAATGTATCAATATAATGTCTTATATAGCGGTACGTGTCAAAATATTGGTACTCTAAGTATACTTAGGATGTATTTATTTCATATTTAAAAAAAAATTAATTATGAAACTTTAATTTTATACCTATTTAAAAAAGTTAAAAACAGATTTTTTTTCCTAAAAGCTAATAATTTTAGTTTTTAATAAATAAAAATAAAATTTAATTTAAGTTTAGATTCTGATTAATTTTAAAAATTAATCTAACTTTGAAAAAATAATTTCTCCGATGAAAAAAAAGAAGGTGATTTTGAACTAAAATAATCTCCTCCAACAGCGCCCGCTCGGCACATTAATTTAGTCGCAGAGTGGAGTGCCTAGTGTAAAGACAGCGAATCATTTTAGAGGGAGCACGCGTCAAACAAAGGGCAAGGGGCCACAGCGAAACAAAAAGCTAAAAGATAAAAAGGCCAAGGTGCGCGCGAATTCCCACGCTTCACTACGCGCCCCACTCTCAATCTCGATCTCACTCTCTCACTCTCACTCACATTCCTTTCCTTCTAACCGAAGTTTGTTTTGTTAGTACTGAGATATACATGGCGACGCCCTCACCAAACGACGTCGCTTCTTTCATGCGAATCACCGGAGCACCCCACTTCGTCGCCGTACAAAAACTCGAGGTTCCCCCTCATCCCATCTTACCTCCATTTTTTTTTTAATTTTTATTTCATTTTAATTACTTTATGTGAATCACATTGCCCTTATCACTAAATTTTGTAACATTATTATTTTTAATTTTGAATATTTGTTATTAGGAATATGGAGGCAACCTCAACGAAGCTATTAATGCCCATTTCCTCCAAGTGGATAATACTAGTAGTATGCACATGTATGTATGGCATGTAACCATATACTAAATGTTTCTCTTGGTGCTTCCTTTTCTGGAAGCTTACGCTATGTTTGGATGTGAGTGGAATGAAATGGAATGAAAAGTAAAAAGCCTCAGAGTAAATGTTCGTTTTGGGACTAAGATTGTGTGTGTGTTTTGCTTTAATGTCTGAAATTAGGAGATTAATGAGGTAGTCTTGAAGCTGCACAATGTGATTCACGTTAGTTTTTGAGGCCCAAGACTTGAATTACTCTAGAGACTAACTTGAATTATGTCACAATTTGCGACTCCATCACTAAGGGTATGTTTGGTTGGGGAGTGAAAATTGGGTAAATTTTCTATGAATGAGGTTGGTGTGTAATTCATATGGAATTTTACACTCCATTTTCACCTCCTAACCAATCATTAATCTCGTAATTTCAAGAGTTGAAGTGAAGTGTACATACAACTTCAATAACCAAAATGAGTCTTCACTCAAAAAAAAAAAAAAAATAGCATAGGACTGAATGGAATGAATGTTTTATCCCATCTTATTGTTTGGAAATATAATGAAAAGATGTATAGTGGTAAAGTTTGAGTATTATGTTCCCAATCCATTTCTTTCTTCCATCTCATTCTCCCCAAATTGGAGGGGACGAACAAATATAGATATTGGGTAAGATGGGATGGAATGAGTTCCATCCAATATCATTTAATTCCATCTTATTTTAACATATCCAAACAATTGAACCCAATACGATTCCATTCAATTTCATTCCATCAATCCAAACAGTGTTAATGATCTTAATCTTATACTTCATATTCATTTATTTCTTAATTTTCTTGTGATTTTGACTAAATTATGTAGTCAGAGGCAAAACACTGGCGCTGCTGCTGCTCCACAATACAATTACACTAATGTGAATGACAATAATCAGAACCATGCTGGGTCACGTGGGATTATGCCTTTCCTCTCTGCTGCTAGAAAGTTTAAACCTTCGCTATTACTTGATCCAAATTATAGAAAAGAACTCAGAGATTTATATAATGGGGTTGGTGCTAGTGGGCATGCTCCATATGCTTCTCCTACAAGTGAAAATTTGACTGGAAATGTACATGGGACACATGATTATCACAATGACTATAGTTTGGCACAGTCCAGCACCTCACAACATGCTGCTGATATTGATGCTGAGGAGGCAATGATTCAAGCTGCAATTGAGGCCTCAAAGAATGAGACCAGAGAAGGGTCTACATGGAACCAATTTGGTGATCTTAATGTATGCCCAATAACATAAAGTTTACTTTTTTTTTTCTTTGGCTTCTGTTACTTTATGCTTTCTCAAGTTCAACCCCTTGATGAAACATTATTGTTTCAGAGTTCATCTGATGATGGGATTCCTCATAGTCATCTTCAACAGGAAGACGATGATTTAGCTCATGCACTCTCATTGTCCTTGAAGGTTCTGGAATGTTTCTTTTTGGTTTGGTACCTTTCAGTTTGTAATATTCAGATCTTTCTGATTCCTATTTCCACTTCCAATTGAATTGAATTTAGACAGCAGAGGAAGAGAATGCAATCCGTGAACATTTAGTTAAAGAGAAAAGCAAGGGAGAGAAAATCAACAGCAGCAGAAGCACAATGGAGGTGCATGTTTTGCAAAATTGATGCTATATTTTCAATTTTCATACATACAAACAAGACACATGGATTTTAATGCATGCATTGGTTGACCTACATTGGGGAGTTCAAGGGAACATGGTCCTTACAAAATTTACAGAAATTCAAAATGTTTCTTTACACCTTAGTTCTTAATTCTTCTTCTTTTTTTTTTTAATAAGATGATTCTTCATCCTTCATGTTTTCATGTTTTGCTTAAAATCCCTCAAGACTCAAGTTTTATGTTCTGGCTCCTCCAATATTCCATTCCTAGTTTTGCCCTATCCATACATAACCAATGTTTATTACAATGGATGGCAAATTCTACTGAACCATTTCAAGTTATGTTTGTCATAGACTCATAGTCAGATTGAAATATTTTTTGCTAAATCTGAAATGGAACTAGACATTTTCTGATATATATATTCAAGTCGAAATGTACTAGCTTAAGTTTGGATATGTTGTCTGCTTACCATGCATTTGAATGCAAGCACTGCAGGGGGTAGTTTGTTGGAAGTTTTATGCAATTAGATTATCCAATCTCACTTGGAAGTACAATATGTATTTCTTTCTTCTTACAAATATAATTTTTTCTTCAAGTATAGCTTGGAGCATCATCTAATCAAAATGTAGCTCGAGATGTTGCACAACCAGTCATTCATCACCGATTGAACCATGGTGCTGGTGGTCAACTTCAAGGAAATGAAGATATGTTTATTTCTGACAAGGTACTATTGGAGACCCAAGAACATTCAGTGCATGTGTGAAGCTTCATTTGCTTCACGTCTGAAATTGATTGTTGCTATGCTAATACTTTCTTGCATTATTTTGCAATCTAGTGGGGTGGTATTTCTTCTGATGAGATTAAGGAAGCATTGATGCTTGAGAGTGCACTTTTTGGTGAAATTCCCAATCACACTTCCCAGAAAGTTTCAACTTTTCCTGGTCTGCAACATCATCCAGAAAAAAATGTGGATCCCAAGATGCAGTGTTTCACCAGTCCAGCATCACAATTATTAAGTGACACTCGATTGCTGAGACAACAACAGGTTTTCATTTCATGCCGCAATGGTTGTGTTTTGTTATTTCATGACAGGATAGCATGATTTGTCAACATTTTTATGCAGGATGCTGCTTACCTAGTATCTCTGCGAGCTGATAAGCAGAAGGAATTGAATTCTGTCAAGGAAGCTGAAACCCATTGCTCAAAGGACGAAGAGTCATGGGAAAAGATGCTCAAAAGAATGGTAAGACATTTGCCAAGTTAGTGGGGAAAGCGAGAGTTATTTTAAGTTGCTCAGTTTTCCTGTGTTCTTACGTGGTGTTTTCTCTTGAAGAAATGGATGAAACAAACTAAATAAACACAAATCCAATATTACTCATGTGATCAGAGGGAAGCTCTGTTTTCTGATGCTTATAATGGTATTATAGGTTACTGACAGCATCATATAATTGAGGTTTAAGTCTATTGTTTGGACTTATTTGAAACTTGTTGAAGCAACTCAACTAACCATAGTTCTTGAGGCTTACTTATCTGTACAACTGTTAGGGCATTAGATAACTAAAAATCAAAGTCTTCTTTACAGATACTGAATCCTACCACCCACTTGGGCTCTAGCTAAGGTGGTTGGGTAGCAATCTGAGGTTTGATTTCCATTATACTGAAAGAATTCTACTTGTGACTTAACATAAATATGCTGTTTTGTAATAAATAGAGGGGATTAAATTGACATTTATGATTTCCAACTTCTGTTTTGAACAACCAAAATCTTTCTTGAAAGCAATGAATATGCGGCTTAAGCTATATCTATGTTTAAATGTAATTCTGATTGAACAAAATTATGCAAATCCATGCTTGCTATGCAACATCTTTGGGATAGAACCTACATGTTTGACTTCTATGTGGAGCTTATCAAATTTTTGATGTCCACTAGTTGTCTTCTGGACATGGATTGGACCCTCAAATGATACTTATGTTAAAGAGGATAGGGCAAGTCAGTTTTTAATGGGACATTTTACATTTTCCTAATGGTTTCTATTATTTCTTTTGTGGGAGGAATTTTTGTACTTTGATATTGAAACTCTACTGAATTTTGTGTTCCTCGTCGTTTCAGGAATTGGAGACAATGCTTGATCAGAAAAAAGTTAGACTTTCCAAGGAACCAACATTAGATGATGAAAATGCAATTACTATAATTGTTCGGATGCCAGACGGTAGTCGCAGTGAACGTCGCTTTCTCAAAACTGACAAGCTTCAGGTAAAGGTTGTGTTTGGAATATGAAGGCAGTAGGGTTGTGATGTTGTTCCTTACGGACGAATTCTTTTTAATTAGTGGATGAGATGAAACTCCTACTGATAGCATTCCCCATTTAAATTAATCTACATTATTTTTCAAAGTTTATTTCAGAACTGTCCATGTTCTCTTCCAAGAAACTGTAGGAAATTAATCTCATTGACTCATTTCGGTTTAGAATTCATGTTCTTTGGAGAAAGAAAAGACATGTCCTCTCTATTCTGCCTATTTTACTTTATGATAGTATAAATATGAAGTAGGGTGTGCAGAGCATGAGATAAGCAGTTTGGAGAGTAATATGCCTATGTTGCATTACTGTGGATGTTGGCTTAGTTGTCTTGTGTGGGAACTAAATGTCATTTTTCTACCTTGTAGCTTCTTTTTGATTTCATAGACATTCATGGAGCTGTGAAGCCCGGCACCTATAGACTTGTGAGTGTTTCTTTTCCTATCGACTTGATTTCTGGATTGAACTTTCATTTACGCTTAGTATAGCGTGATTTCTTACAGTTGTGTAACTAAAGGTGGTGTTTTGTTGGGCATATTCTGTTGTCAGGCGGTTGTATTTCATTGTGACCCAATTACCTCGCCTTTTTTATTAAGGTTGTCCAAATTAATGCTTGATACAATATGATCTAAATACCTTAAGATAATCTCAGTGGCTGTTTTTTATTTTAAACACGCCATGGGTTATGGTTGTTCCAAGTTTATGTGGAATTAATACATAGGAATTTATTTATTTTTGTCAGTAGATAATCTGCAAGCGTGTTAGCGTGACATGATCAATTTGATACGCTGTTTATATATACATTCTGAAAATTATATCCTGAAATCAATTTGGTCACTGTTGCGAAGATTTTGTTTTCTGAAAGCTGACAAAGGCTTACATATTAACACTGGTAAAACATTTTTTCTTCCAATGGTTTGAGTATGTAATGTCTGGTAGTTAAAATGAATTTTTTGTATTATGGGGACAGTTTGTCCTGATCATTTTTTTTTTATTAAGCCAGCACATGATCTGTGTGATGAGATGCATAAATGATCAACTATCATTGCTTGGATATTTGAACAGGTTAAGTCATACCCGCGATGCGCTTATGGTATTAATGATAGCTCGTTAACCTTGAATGACGTAGGCCTTAGCAGCAAGAATGAGGCATTGTTTCTGGAGTTGATTTAGTTTTACTTTTACCTGGTTTATTGTAAGCATCCTGGCATGTATATATAGATTAGGACAAGAAAAGCATGCTCACTTGGATTTGTAGAGATGAAGGAAAGGTTTGAGACAGATTACATCCATTGAACTTGAGGAAGTGAAGATGTTATCTTTTTTGTCTAAACAGTTCTCGTAGATACTTAGCTTTTCAGGTATTATCTTTGAACGGAAATTAGCCAAATGTGTTTTAATCATTTGATCGGACTTGTCTTCTAATTTCCGCATGCATCATTCATTCCAAATTTGGGGTGATCGGGTAGAGAGAACAAGTTCCTTCGAGATTTTAGTTTGCAAATAGCGGAATAAGGAGGGTGGATCTCAATCTCCTTTTGAAACCTTAATCACTGTCAAGGGCACTGACTAGAAAAATCTTTTTCTTTTTCGTTTCTTAACTTGGTTGAAGCTTTTGGGATTGAAAGAAAAGAGAAGTAAAGCAACCACTTGAGAAGAACGTAAGTGAAAGGCTCATGTTATATCGTAGGTTGTAGTTTATTTTTGTGAATCCTGCCATGAAATTGTCAAACCCCTTTAATTGGGTGATGCTAATCATGCTTTTGTCTCGTCGTTATAAATATTTTCCTTGGATATTTTCTCTTCGGTGTGTTGGTGACTAAACTTGGATATTTTCAAGCAGGTCCGTTGATAAAACTAATTCGTTAGGAGAATAAGCAATCAAACATTGAAGATGAAGATGTCAACTTCCACCTTTCTTATTATTTTTTTTTTGGGTACAGTTGTCAATCTCCACTTCATTGAAGGGGTTGGATACATGCATGGAAATATGGCCCACAATTTTTTTGATTGAACAACTCACCGAGACAACTAGTAGAAACATTACAGTTGATATTTACCATCACCAATTCTTGTTCCATCAATTTACACCTGACAAGCTTTGCCTTTATGCTAAAATTTGAAGAACCAATATAGCCTCAAATATTGAGGGGCGTTGTTATTAAAGTAACACTATTTGTATATTAAAAGTGGATATTAAGAGTGAACATTATACAAAGATATAAAGTTTCTGTCTTTCTCTCTCTGCAATGTTTATCTTTCAGTATCCACTTTTAATATATAAATAACATTACTCCAATTAAAGATTACTCACTTTTGCACTGCCCACAAAAATTGGTGTTGGGAAGAATTGAATTACCTAGAAAATTATGAGACTAAAAATCTTGAGCCGAGAGCACATTGAACTAGCGATTGGTTTGTTTGTTTTGGTCCAGTGGTGGGGCTGTCCAGTACTCTTTGACTGCTACAAGTATCTTTTCTCTTTGGTAAGGCCCCTCTTCATGGTTTGTGATTCTTGTATCCCATTGCATTGCATCTGCAAAGCTCTTCACCTTCATCAACACATCAACATCATCACGCAGAATGACACTTCCTTGTGGCCTCAAAATCCTATCCATCTCTAGTAGAATGTCCTCCATGTTACATCTGTGACAAGATTAATTTGATACATTATTTGAAGTTTCTTTAATCTCTTGATTTAACATAGTCACTGTTGAAATTTGTTGATTTTCAAGTTGACTAGTAAATCAGTAGAAAAATGACTAAATATCCATTTTGGTCTTTAAAAAAATATATCAGAGAACACATTAGTTCCTCATTATTTGAAAGTCTCATACTCTATATGTCTGTACGATTGAAAAAAAGGGACTGTATGGACTTATACCGAGGGACCAAATCATCTTTTTTCTTTTTCAATTGTGAGGGACTAGTATAAGACTTTTAAATCTTGAGAGATTAATTTGTCTTTTGATATATTTTTAAGAAACCATTTTGAATATTTAATCAATAAGTAATGTTTGGTGTACAATAAAATTGTACAACAAATACACACTATACACTTTATCACTATTGATGTGATGAGCGAGTGAGATGAGTAAGAACCATACATCCCATTCAATGATAATAAGGTATGTGGTGTGTATTTATTGTATAATTTTATTATAAATCAAACAATATTCTTTAATCAATATGCTGTCCTATTTTGTAACTTTTGATAATAAGTCAAAACGACAGTACCTGTTTTGGTAGAGGCTGAAAACTGAATCACCGTGTATGAAGTCATAAGTTCGTGGGTAGGTTGACATGGCTTCACACCTAAGACAGAAGTAGTTAGCAAGAATTTCAACTACCATGTGCTCAAAAATGTATTGCGGCAAATGAATTAGTTTATATTTTACTTTTAATACTACTAAATTGGAAACAAGTGTATCTATGAAACATTTTCCTGTCCACAGTAAACGACAAAAATTTGATGGCACTTGGGTTGTACATCTAGCAGAAAATCGGATATAATATGCAATTAATGATGGCACTTGGGTTGTAATCTAGCAGAAAAGTGAATTTTTATTTAAGTAAGAAAAAAAAATACTTTTCACATAAGTTATTCATTTTAGCTTCTACTCAAAAGTTACAACCAGATTATTTTAAACAGATTTTAGCTTCTTAGTTGTTGTTGTTTACTCCACTACCTATGTTACATGTCTTCAATAAGCCACTCAACTTTTTCCCTAGCATGGATCATGCACCTTTAATCACCAATTAAGAAAAAAGAAGAAAAGAATACCAGTTCTGATATGTTCCAATCAATCCACGTTCATATATGGCACCAAGGGTGTTGATTTCAGCCTCAACAGGAACAATGTTCATGACCCACACTGGATCATCAACTAGTGCAGCTGCAAAGCCACCCAAGTAAGAGTTCATATCAAGCACATTCCTATACCTCCCACGCTCTGCTAGCTGGTTGTCAAGGGTCTTGTAATGTGCCACTCTCTTTTTCCACAAGTCAGTATTCTCTTTGAACATCTCAGCTGTTATTCCTTTCAAACTTCCACTACTAATCCTTGGTGGAACTGAGGTTAGCCTCCGAGGCCATTTCGGTAATTCCCCACCAGCAACTTCTTTGATGTCATTTACCTCTGGCAATGGGGTCAAGCAGGTATCCAATTTAGTGTACCTGCAATGAAAAAAAAATAAAAGCTTGATGGAGTAAGCAATCATAAGGAAAATGTGCATGACAAATAAATAAAAATATAAACAAAATTGGAGGGACCCCCAAAAAAAAATAAAAAATAACAATAAAATTAGCAGGGTTTGAAAGTGAATGAATGTACCTTGAACAAAAAAAAAAAAATTATTAATGAATAATGTTAGGTGTATAATAAAGTTGTACAATAATCTTACACCAATACTCGTAATAAAATTGTACAATATTCTTATACCAATAAATTGTATAATAAGCAAAATTTCAGGTAAGTGCCTATCAATCTGAACAACTCAGCAAGATGCAGGAACACAGGGACGGAGTGAGAAACAAGAAAGAATATGCAACACAATCATAGGTTTCTTGATAGGTAAGCTAACTAAAGCTGCAATCTGACATAGCAGATTATACTGTCTAGTCTCTTTTATCACCCAAATGGTTTTGGTATCACTGCTAAACTCTCTTTGAAAGCAAGAACAGTTTTCCTTTTTCTTTTAACAAGAAACAATGCAAAAGCTAGGCCTATAGACAAAAAAAACAGAAAATCAATACTAAAAGTATGAGTTAGTGCAAGTTCTAAACATATCCAACAGAAAGTTACACTATCTAGGAATTATCAGCCTAACTTGTTGCTCCTTCCAGTTAATTTATGTCATGAAAAATAACACTTACAAACTGTGAATTACCATGCTTTGTCTGGATCCTGCGCCTCACAAAACGGTCTATTCTTGAAGACCTTTCTCTTGATTTTGCAATGTACATGATTGGTTGGCTTCTGCCATATTGCAAGGTCGTCTTTCTGCACCAATTTTTTCCAGCATAGGCTTTTTGCCACATTCTCAATTGCATCCTGTTCATCTTTGAGGCTCTCACGTGTCCTTTCCCAGCCTCTCCAGTGTTTCGGATAGTTTATTGGTGGCCCTGATAGGATCCAGTATCCACCAGGCCGCAACACTCTATCAACTTCAGTCAAGTAAATTCCATCTGCCAATCATTGCAAAGCCAGAAACAATTGTCACATTCACACACATTCAATATATGGATGCCTCAAAATGTGAACATGATTAAGGGTATGTTTGGTTTATGGTTAGCAAATCTTGGTATGGTTCAACAAAAGAACAATTTTTTTCTTTATTTACTTTTTGAATACACTATGGTTTGCGGACAAAAGTTATATTAAAATGTACCTCGGCATGATTTTGTCGTATATATTGAAATGAATTAAAACTCAAAAGGGGTGCTTGATTTATAGTTTGTAAATCATAAAAAGGTAATTTTTTTTTTCACTTCTGTCAAAACCATGATGAGATCCTCTGATCTAGTTAGTCGACCACATCTAGGGGGATAAAGCTTAGCTTATTGTTGTTATTGAAACCATGATTTAAAGCTAAAAATTATGTTGAAATATAACTCAACATGATTTTACATAATGCATTAAAATGAGAGTTGAAATTTTGGTTTGCGCCATTCAAATTAAACCATGGTTTAGGAGGTGTAAATTGGTTGAAATCAATTAAACCTGCTACAACTATTTAGAGAAGAGTGGATGTACCATACTGGCCCCAGGGAATGAGGCAACGTGAGCAGTGAGCCATGTCAAAGGCTCTTGAAGGGTATGGAAGCCTGATTGAGGCAAGAACTCCAATCAATGCAGGAACTCCTCGTTCGAGGGCAAATTGAACCTGCGAAACATGTGTATCTCTTGGTGCAAATGACACTGTTAATATGTCACGGGACAGAAGATAAGCTCCCCAACTTGCAACCTGAGTTGTAATTAATATTGCAACTTATCAGAGGCCAAGTAAGACAAAAAAAAAAAATGCAAATTACACTAGTGACCTCCTTTGGGATTGAGTGAAATTCAGGAGGTTTTTGAGTTTATAAACTCATCACTCTAACCTCTCCCCTATTGCATAGTGAATAAGACATATAGGGAAGGTCAATATTATTCAGATAAATAAAGAGAAGTCAAGATTAATTTAACCAAATTTAAGAGAATATCAGTATAATTTGTGCAGGGGGAATGGGAGTCATACACAGTTAGCTTTTGCTTTTTAGTATTTTTCAATGGCTACTCCAACACATGCCATGCTACTAAAAGCTGTGGCATGTTGCTTTTAGTGCATATGTAACCACAACACAGAATATGGAAAAGTCTAATTTCAAATGCCTTCTAATGTATGTTTACCTCTTATTGTTACTATTATTATTAGGGAGAGGGGCAGAGAGTGAGTGAGGTCTTAATTAACACATAATCAAGGAAAGTGAGGATGATTGCGACGTTAGGTAGTAACCTATGTCTATGTGTTTTTATTGTTCTTTTAGCCTATTCTTCAACAAAACTCCAAAGTAAGTAAGTTTGGTAGTCTAATAGTGCAAAGTCTAATTGAATCATTGAAAAATTAAGCTTTGTGCCATTAAATGAATGAGACAAAAGAGCAAAGTTTTGTGCTTCAATAATGCATTTCTTTACTTTAAGTTGAAGAACCAAGAATGTACGAAGTTTGTTTTGCTTATTTCTTCTTTTCTTTTCTCCCTCAACAGATAGTACTAGAAGTAAGGTTTAGATTTTCATAGTATTTAATACATACTGAAACTCTTCACACACTCACATGGATTTGGTTCAGTCAATCAAGTAGGGTTTGATGTGATAGGCAGAGGCCATGCCTAAATTAAATTGAAGGAGCCTCAGTGGCCTACTTGTATATCAACTGATATTATTTATGACAGCTATTCAACCCTTATTTGATTTAAAGCCCATTTTTTGATTTAAAACCCTTTTTTTTTCCCAAAAAAGAAAACTCACCGCACTAGCTGTATTATTCTGTTTTTGCATATATTCCCTTATTCCTTTCACCCCCTCTGGGACTAATAATGTAACCTCATCTTAAACTACACTTCTGAACATCAATATTCAATCTTATCATAGTAATATTCCTTTCAGATCAAACAACACTCCAGGAAATTTCGCCGCACTTACAGCATATGATAGTCAACTCAACCACAACAATATAACGTGTTCCCACAAATACCCATTAATTGTCTCAAAGCATATAAGGAAACAAATGTGATTTGAAATTAAAGTCTCATCGAACCTACTTTCTAATTTTAATCATAGAATTGAAATTATTACCAAAATTCACAATCAAAGGAGAAACATTATATTACAGGGAATGAGAACACAGAAAAAGGAAAATTTTCTCGACTGATCAGTTCCAATGTTTATGATCTGTTATTTTTTTTGTTTTTACTTTTAAAACTAAAACAAAAATTTAAACCAGTGAGATTTTCTCACAATTTAATTGCTTCAATCAATTCTTCACCGGAAAAGAATTGTTTCAATCAATTAAATTTATGATTGAACCATAATTAAACTTAAATTAAACAAAAACATGGGCTGTTCACAATCTATCAATTCAACCAGATCGTTTAAGGGAAATGCTTATTTTTTAGATATAATTAATTAATACAGCTTAGGGTGTTTTTAACCTAAAATAAACTAATTTGAATATATATATTTAATTAATAAGAATTTAATTTGGTGATGCAAAATTTTACATTAAAATTAAACTTAACAAATAAGTACCTAACCAAGTTTAATTTTGATATTATAATTTTTTGTGTGTAGTCCCTAAAACCAATTATATATTGTCACAACAATAAAATAAATTTGACTCTCATCATATCACCTTCAAAATCATAGGAGAATTTTACTGAATAATAATATAAAAAAATTTTACGGTATGAGTATATTCAAATTGAATCCTTAATTAATTATCATAAACAAATGAAAAACAAAAAGATTTAATTTTATATATGGACATAACAGTTTTTTTTTTTTAGTTTTATCTAACAATCTAATTATATATTATCACTTTAGCAATAGTAATCAACTATTTTACCCATTACTTTGAAAAGTTAACAAAATAAAAGATAAAAAAAATTACTTTTTTCATTCTCTAATAAATCTATTTTAAAATGACTGA
Organism: Dalbergia cochinchinensis; assembly: GCA_031216125.1. NCBI lineage: Eukaryota > Viridiplantae > Streptophyta > Magnoliopsida > Fabales > Fabaceae > Dalbergia > Dalbergia cochinchinensis. The sequence goes on along the minus strand of CM062375.1, from coordinate 65,419,801 downwards.
TAATATTAAAAAAAATAGTAAAATTTTATATATAAACACTTATTAAAGAATAAAGACACTATTTAAACACATAAAAATGAACATCTTGTCACACTCATATATTAGATTTAGTGATAATGGAGTGATTGTGTCAACCAGACATATACTTTTGAGTATTAAAATAGATTTAACTACTATACAGGTCACTATAATTTTACTTAATTTTTTATTAAGTCTCTATAATTTAAATATTTATAAATATATTTTTATACTATATGAGATTTTTCAATTAGGTCTTTAGTATTATAAAAAATAAAATATTATATTCTCTTCATTCTCTCATAAAAATATAATATTTCCTAAATATTCAATTTTTTATAATGTTAGGGACCGGGGTCGAACTATATATATATATATATTGCGCCCTCAATATTCTTTAATCTCTTACTCCACATTGAGATAAAAGTGACGTGAAATAGTTTGTTATGCTTACATATTACTTTTTCCTTTATCATCAAATTTTATAGATCTATCACTGGTAGAACTTAATTGAGAAATGTCATACAATATAAATTTTTAAATTAGGTGGATCTAATTTAAAATTGGGTGAAAGTATATATTCCTATCCAATAGTTAAGCTGTTAAAATATGATTACTTGTAATAAAAGGTTTTGATTGCGTCAAAATTAAACTGAACACAAGAAGCTAGAAAAGCGCATGACATGGAACAGGTTCTAAGGAAACAACACAGTGTATACATTCATACGTACCCCACAACCGGTATCAATGGCGGTTCTGACGGACCCATCTCTCAGCTCAATCAGCTTCCCAATCTCATCAATGTACGCGCTCGCCCCTCGCGGGAACATCGTCCCTCCACCCGGGAACACGAACCTGTCCCCATCGAACCGCACCCAGTTCTGGCTCTTCTTCTCCACCGTCAGCTCCTTGTGCGGCACGTTCGCGTACCACACCGCGTCCCTACTCTTCGGCCACCGCAGCGGCCACCTGTACCCGTGCGGTGCCGGAATCCTGCACCGCAGGACCTCCTCCGCCGCCGGGCAGTGCCTCTCCCGGTAGGTGAGCCTTGCTCGGGGGAACCTAAGGGATCTCTTTGCGTCCTCGCACGGGGTGTACTCGTAGAGTTTTGGGTCGCACGGCGGCACGTGGGGCTCACTCGCCGCCGTGGGTGGTGGGTCGTGGAGTTTGTGGGTGGCCTCGAAGTGGAGGGTGGATGGCGGGGTTGGTGGGGTTGATGGGATGGTGGTGGTTGTGTTGGCGGCGGGGTATACGCATATGGCGGCAGCGGAGACTGTGGCGGTAGTGGTGGTGGTAGCGGTGGCGGAGGAAGGGTGGTGCCAGAGGCCAAAGAGGTAGAAGAGGGAGCAGAGGATGATGGTGAAGGCGATGAAGTAGAGGTTGGTGGAAAATAATAAAATGGTTTTTTTGTTGTGTTTTTTGGAAGTGAAGTTGTGAAATAGGGCTTTGAAGTTAGTGTTGTTGGCCATTATTATTCTTCTTTCGTTGTGAGCTGAGCTTTGAAGTGATGTAGAGTTTTGGTAATGGAGATTCACTGGCTAGCTACTTGTTTATTTACTTACTCTAATGGGGTGGGGTGGGGTGTGGGACTAATTGAAGTGAAGTTTGAGCGGAATGAGGGTGGAAATATCTCTCTCTCTCTCTCTCTTATTAGTATAGAAATATCTCTTTGGTTGTATGTGTTTTCAATTCGTAGCTTGGATGAAAAGGGTGGGGCAAAGAATGGTATGCTGGTAGTGGCCAAAGCATATATCTCTTCGCGTCGTCTCCTTCACTCTTTTTATCCTATCCTTTTAATTACTTTTGTCCTTTTGTTTTTGCGTGTTTATAAATCTTGCAATAGAACAAATCAATATTGCTGTCTACCTGTCCTTGTGCTAAAACAAAGAACCTAATACCTGTTACAAATAGTAACTAGATCGTGTTAAATTAGCGGAATGGAATTCACCATCGATTGAAAAATAGTAATACTATTTCAATATTTGAAAGTAAATATTTTATTGAGATATTTATTTTATTATTTTTGAATACAGTGATACTCTCCACTTATCTCAAATTGAAATTCATAATATGTTCTGATTTTGGAATAGATTATCTTCAGTCCTTTTAAACTTTTATTAAGACAGATATATTAAATGAAAATAAAAAAAAAAATTTATACTAACCTTTCTTAAGATTTACTGTAATTACACTCAGTATCTTTTTATTTGTAAAACTATTATTGATCTCTCCTTATATATTAATTTATTAATTTAAGTGATAAAAAAAGATAATATGTGGTATATACATAATTAATAATGATAAAATTATAATATTTTAGTAATATTTTTTATATATATTAACTTGAATATATAAGCTTTTTCATGTGATAAAAAAATATTTTATTCAATTAACATGTTAAATATTATCAAACTATTATAATTTTTTATTAATAATTATGTATATATTTCATATTATCTTTCTTTGTTATTTAAATTAATGAACCAATATTTACAGAGGAGATCAATATAATTTTAATGAACTTTAAGAAAAGTTAGTGATAATTTTATAAAATAGAACAATATTAAGTATAATTATAGTAAATCTTAGGAGGTGATTATAAATTACTCTAAAAAAATGTTTAGATTTTTTGTGATAAAAGAAAGTAAGAATGTTAAGGGGAAAAAATCTTAACAAGACAAAAAAAAAATGCTCGACTGTTTGATGACTGATGAGTTGTAATTATTTATTAATTACTAATTAAATAAATTAGTATTTTTTAGTGCTTCTGTATTCATTAAATTTGGTAAGTTTTTAAGTATATTTATACGTTTATATAACTAATAATTTTTCAATGAAAATTTCACAAATTTTCTAAGACTACATTTTTTACCTTGTGAAAAATGCAACAGATTTATTTTAAAGCATTTTTCCTTTAAAAATTATCTAATTACTTTAAATTTTGCACATATATTTGTTAATTTTTAAAATGTAAAAGCTCAAACAAATTAACCCAAAATATCAGTAAATAAGTGGCAACTAACTTAGCTTTTTTCCTTAGTTGATTAAATCCTTTACAAGTGAATAAAACTATCTGAGACCTTATTCATTACTGTGTGTGTTAATAATTGAAATATTTTTTTCATTTTTTAAAAAAATTAGGCAAAATATATTTTTTGGTCTCCTAATGTATTTTTGTTTCTCATTTTGGTCAACAAACTAATTTTTGTTTTTTTTTTGGTCCTCTAAGTTGTTTTTGCTTTTTATTTTGGTCTCTCAACTAGTTTTCTATTCTTTTTGGTCGCCGAATTTATTTTTGTTTTTCATTTTAATTTCCTAACTCTTTTTGGCTTTTCAATTTGGATGTAATTTATTTTATTTTCTATTCTTGTAATACAATATAGCAAATCAAAATAAAAGAAACTTAAAGAAATAAAATTGAACTAGATATTTACACTTTTTTATCGTAAATAAAAACAGAAATTAAATAAAAATAAATTAAAAACTAAAAAAATAAACAATAAAAAATAATAATTAAATAAAAACAGAATTTAAAAATGTTTCTTATTATTTTATTTTGTTTGTTTAATTTTTGTTTTTATTTTACAATTAAAAAGGGGTAAATATCTTGTTATTTTTTCATATTCTTTTATTTTAATTTATTGTATCATACTACAAGAATAAAAACACATAATATTCTATATAAAAATAAAATATAGTAGAAAAAATTTGATATTGCTAAAAATTAAACAAAATATGTACAAGAGATATTTGTTCAATAACAAGATATACTAAAAACAAATAGCAATATCAGCTTAGCTACTATCTCAGTTAGAAAAAAGTTAGTAAATTATAATTATAAAAAATATAGTAGCTAAACTGACATAGTAGCTAAGTCGGTAAATAATAATTATCAAAATATGAACAAGAGATATTTTTAATAATTATTATTTACCAACTTTTTTCTACTTGAGATAGTAGCTAAACTGATATTTCTATTCTATTTTTAAATGAGCATTTCAATATGGTTAGATCATTAACTACGAGTTATATGGTACTTAATTATGGAACATACATGCGCAATACACATGCACTCAGAATCTTTAATTAACATAAATTATAATTTTCTTATGGATTTATCTAACTAATGTTTTTAGGAATAGGAAAAAAAAAACAAATGTTTGCATTGAAAAGATATGACTTTAGATTTCCAAAGCATTGAAATCATGATAAAATTTTAAAACTTAACATTTTTAATAGCCTTAGCCAGTGCCCTTGCCCAATTTTGTTTAAAAACCGACAATTATACCACATCAGTTTAATCTTTAAACTCTAGCAATTTTTTGGTCTGCATAGCCTTTTTCATTAGATGAAAAAAATGCTTAAATATATGGCGGACATTCAAGCAAATTTGTTCTAGGAATGCATTGTGTTGCATGCTACGTAATCATCCAAGTTTTCAGCGAACAAATTGTTAACATTCTAAGTGGGCACACATTTGTCCACTAATCCGCACTTAATTTGGTTTACGGTCCCTTGAATGAATCGGAAACTCAGTAATCGATCGAATTAGAGGAGCCACTAATTAGTCCATATCAATTATGGATTATTTTTCTTGTTTTGGACTATCGTTATACTTCTTCAATTTCAATTTCAGAACTTAAAATTTTTGGACTGGGATTAAAGAAGTTTTTTATCGGAAAAATATGTTCGTATTATATATTAATTTTAGAAAAACATAATTGTATATATTTGACTAAATTTTCTTGTCACTTCATCAATATATTATGATCTTCGTAGTAGATATCTGTAATTTAATAGTTTAATCAATAAAAAATATATATTTTGTATAATGTCATTGAGTAGTGGCAATTTGACCAATCATGACCCTATTTAAAATCATAAGAAACAAATAATATATATATATATTATTCCCTTTACCCAATTTCTCCTTTAAAGAAAACATTTTTAAAAAATGTTATCATTATTAATTATTGTTAAAAACGTACCACATATTTGAGTGCTTAAATGCATAATCTTCTGTCACTTTTAGGCACTGGAGATAAGTCTTTGCTGTGCCCAGAATGAAGCTACAGCCTACGAGCATGGTTGACTTCTCAAGTCTACAAGCGTGGTGGACACGAGCTCCTTTTGTGATGAAAGGTGTTTTGGAAAGAAGCCATTATTCTAAGTTTAAGTTAAGAGAACGTTCCCAATTTAATCCCTTAGATTTAGATTTATAGTGAGAGATATATTAGTTCTTTAAATTTAGAAATCTTATATAAGTCACTCAAATTTTATAAATGTGATAAGTTAATCCCTTTGTAAAATTATCATTTAAGCTGTGTTTGGTTAACTTGCTTATGTATACTATTAACTTATTTACATGTACTATTAATTTTCATAATAGATTTTAACTTGTCTTATTCCTCTAAACGAAATCTTTTAGACCTTCTTCTTCATCTTTTATCCACCATAACTCCTTACTTAGAATAAAGATTTTGATTTTAAATTATCATTTATTTTATGTAGAATAGAGGAGTGAAACAACCTATTATGAAAATTAACGATAAGCTAACATAATACATAAAAATATCTATTAACAATGTAGACGATAATTTAATGGAAAAACTAATTTATCTCCATTTGATTCTAAAACCTAATTTGTTCCCCCCATTGAATTGGAAATTTAGCCTTACTTTTAACAAAGGCACTAATGTTGGCTTGCCGTGTCGGTTGTTACACAACATATGATATGGTTATTGACAATTGTGCTTGGAAGGAAATGTAGATGTTTTCAAAGTGTCTAGTGTACTCGTTTTCTTTTCTTATACATATCTTTGTCCTTGCCTTCGTGATCTATATCGATCTTGTGCAACCATTATTCATTCGGTGTGGGCTATGGTGCCATCAGAGATGGTCCCGTGTTGTCCTCCACTGTGTCGCCTTTACCACCATGCACCGCCACCGTGAAACATCATCGTGCTCTCTACCCAACAACACCGTCGAAGGCTCTCCACCGACAGCCTGCAACTTTAACGTAAAAATTAAATTTTAGCAACTCAACCTAAAATGAAAGTGCAGGTGACAACGTTTCTTGTGGAAGCTGTTGAAAAGGATCAGAAATCCCAATCACACAGCCATACAAAAGCCACCGAAAAAAGCTAGAAATTTCAAACACTTTCAATTCAACTTTCAACCCTTTTATTTTTTATTTATTTCAGAGTCCACAAAAAAAAAGGGGGGGGGGGGGGGGGGAGGGGGCAATTTATTTTCTGCTATTGTAGAATCAGGAAATCGAGCTATAAGGAAGGCACATAGGGTATGGAGGTGTTTGATAACTTTGTTGGTTTGCGTTGAATTGGGAGGTTGTGTGGGATCTCAGAGGACCGACGAGGCATATATATGTCACATATTCTACACGAAAATGAATTTTTATTGGGCATTCGAGTTCTGGGAAAATCAATACGCAACACCAGATCCACCAAGGACGTGGTCGTTCTTGTCTCAGATGGGGTCTCCGATTATGCCCAAAGCCTTCTTAAGGTAATCTCAATTTCCATTTTTACTCAATAAATGGATGGGAATTCCTCAAATTTTATGTTTCTATTGATAGGAACCCAATTTTATTTTATTCTATTTTTCAGTTTGTTAACTTTGTGTAGGCTGTGCGAAGGCTTGGCGGTTACGAAAGTAGTGGCAGAGGCCAGCTACCTTGCATGGGAGTTGCAGCAGTTGAGGGGTAGCGAGGTCTTTAGGAATATTTTTTTTCTTACGTTTAAAATTTTCACATAACCTCTGTAATTAACTGGCACCTCTCCACCGCAAGGCGAAAAAGCAATTTAACTCTCTTACCATATGTCTTCTCCTCGTTTCACATGCTACAAGGACCACTTAAGTAAAGGTAGCCAAGTAGGTGAACCTTATTGGTGTTAGGCACCATAGGCACCATTGTGCTTTGGGACCATAGCCCACACCCATTCATGAATGGTTTTGCACATTTTAAAAGATAATTATTGATATATTTTCATAGTACTTTGATTACAAAGAATTATATATCATTGGATGTTTTACCGATCCGTCCAATTAATTAATATATAATGTAATAATGAATTAGACACTGATACAACAAAACAGACAGATCTATTATGTCATCGATTCACGAAAAAAATTCTTCAAAGAGTTTTATTATTTTTTGATTTCTCGCCTTAATTATCCAATAATTGAGAGATAAATGTAAATTCCTCCTCTATAAATATTTTTTGAGTCCAGAGATTTTTCCTACTTTGAATTAGAACGACAACCTCTCATTCTAAATTTTTATTTATAAAAAAACAATAATTGAGAGATTAATGTCTTGAAATACGATAAAAAACTAAAGTGAGGTTCTATTCTAGTGGTATTATCTTCATAAACATAAATTTAAAAACTAAAATATCATGCTTAAGAGATTTAAATCCCTTTTGCTCGGATCAGCAAATCATAGGTACTGCTTTATTATATTGAATATATGCATTTCTTCGAAACCGATGCTCCTAAATAGACAAACTAGGAATATATTTATATGAGTGAGGTGGCAACTGGCCCATATTAGAGAATCTGGATCAGAAATTCAGAAGCATTTCTCTAAATCTAAACTTGCCAATTAGGACAGGAATTTCTGCAGCAAGGACATATATTCTTGGATGAATAAATGGTGTCTAAACAAGAAGGCACAATGTGCTGGAAGGGGTAGAGGAACCCAATAAGTGCACATGGAACTATATGAGTCCTTTCCAAATATACTAATTATTAAATCAAAGTCAGAGGATCAATCAATTAAAAGTTCCTAGCTTTTACGCAAGTGCATAGAAATTTCCCTTGCCAAAAGGGTTTGATACAATTTTGTTTGAACTTCACGTTGATGTCTGCTTGACCATTCACTCGTGTCCTGATGCCTGGAAACCCTGCCTATGTCATGTACGAATGCGTAGGACTAAAGGCTTCCATTCAGAGGAGATCAGAGCTTTTACTGGGGAAGGTAAGTGAATGGTGGATACACTATATAGAAGAGTGCATAGGGATTGTATCAAGAGGAAGTGATAGTACGCTAGTTACTAGTTCGTGGCTAGATTATAATATTGTGTTAAAGGTGACAATGATTTTCTTTCCATTTTTCGCTTTACTTTCCCTATCTAAAAGTTTTCTCCGGTGGCCTGCCACAAAAGTTGTATTAATGCAGATTTGCTCTATAATACGGATTGCTCATTTCACATTATTATTATTTTATTTTTTTTGGATAAACTAAAGATATCTATCATTAAAAATAATGATTAATTTTTTAAAAATGTAGAGCTCACATGCATGGTCTTACTTCTGACGATGAAACTAATATTATTATACATACATTAAATTACATATGCACTGAGTGGACCACTTTTTTTCTATCACCCAAAAAAAAAGAGTAGAAGTTTGATGTTTGGAGTTGACATGGAATTAAAATTTAGAGTTGGAATTGGACGACCAATTCTAATTTTACCGTTTGAAGTAACTTATAGAGTCGAAATCCACAGTTCAATTCCTTGAAATTTAAAAACAACTTGAATTGATTTTTTTAAATTTCTAGCCTATACTCTATGAATTGTGAATTTCGAATCTCAAAACTTACTACATATCTCTTTCCTTATTAAAATTTGTATAATTTTTTCTCTTTATTTATATTTTAATAATTATCTTATAGTTCTTTAGTAAAATAAATATAAAATTTAATATTCTAAATTGATTTCAATTCTAAAAGTATTAGAATTGAAATTAAAATTCTACATTGCAATTCCAACGTATCCAAAACAAGTATAAAAGATGTTATTCATGATTATTAAAGATTAATTTTGATGTACTATTGGTGTAAAAAAAATTTATATTGAATTTTGTTCTAGCTTCTAACTAATTATTTATCGCCACAAAGAAGCCCTAACTAATTATGAGCTATTAAAACTTTGAAGGGTTAAACTCCATTTTAATATTTGGGACAGGAACTCATTTTTCAAATATATTTACTTAAAAATGTTAATTCTTTGTCAGTGATGTGTATGTAAATATTCTTACTTCAATCTCACTAAAATATATTGACTAATCATTTAATACTGTGTAAATAATAATTCATGCCATCATACGTTTTTAAATAAAAAAAATAGGAGTTAATAAAAAAAATAAAAAAGAGTAAATTACGCTTTGTTCCCTAAAGAATTTTGGTTTTAATGCTTTAATCACCGGAAAGATCAATTATATACATTGGAGTGCCCAAAAATTCCATATTATAGCACTGTAATTCTCAAAAGACCAATTACATATTTTTGGGTCCTTTAAAAATTCGGTGCGATAACACTCCAATTTAAAGAAAAATTGATAACAATAGACTAAAGAATTATAATGAAAATATTTCAGAAACTCAAGTGTTTATAATTAATCCCTTGCGGATTAAAGTGCTAAAGCATAAAATCTTTCAAGGATCAAAAATGTAATTTTACTCAAAGAATTTAGGTTAGGTATTCTTAGAAAATAATGGTATTTTGTTTTTGCTCAGATATTAGAATGATATTACACCGTCTTCATTTTTGTTTTCGTCGTGCATTGTTTATCTTTTTGTGGATCCGACACAGAACACAGTATTTCTAGCTACGGTTAACATAGCAGGCCTAGAAGCCCATCAACACCAACGTTTGGGGACATAGGTCAACGTCTTGGTAGCGCTGTATAACAAGCACATTTCAATGCTTGCACCCATACTATTATGTTACGTAGTTTGCAATTATATATATATATATATATATATATATATATAGGTATCTTGAAAGTACGCTAGAATTCTCCAAAATTAGGTACATATCTTACATCATATATTGTCAATTATGCTACTCTTTTTTATCAACTTCAATGAAGCCATAGATTTGTTGCCTCCCAAGTGAAAGTTCCTTTTCATCATCACCTCCCCTAACCGTCCTACAAGCCCATACTATCTCAATTGCCTTTTTGTTCTAGATTCCACCATACAGGAGTTTCATGCATTGACGCACCCTTTTATCCAATTTCTTTTCTTACAATGAAACCTACAAGCTAATATGCAAGTATGAAGCCAATAGATTAACAACGTGTTTGGAAAACTAGTAACACACTTCAAAATCGATTTTGGAAGTATAAAATTGATTTTTTCCATTATTTTTTTCTTTAGTTTTCCGTAAAATCTAATCTCAAAATTGATTTTCAATTTATAGTAGAAGGAAAAATTCGCAGCTTCTAGATTTTTACTCTTTTAATCTTTATCTAAATCACTTTTCAGATCAAACTATCAAACACAAATCACCTTACCTCCAAATCAATTTTAGAAAAATCAATTCTATCTAAAATTAATTCTATAAAAGTACAAGGCTACAAGCAAACACAAAATAAACCTTTCCCAAAGGGTACACTAGTTAGATTCAAGTACTAAAAGGTTTTCAATTCATTAAGGCGTGTTTGGACAAACTGGTTGTTTGTTCAAATAGTTCACAATTAAAACTTTTCCGAGACAACTTTCGGTTAAAAAAAAAGAATTTACTTCCAATATTAAGTTGTCATGAAACGTGCACGTAATTATTACTCCATATAACTGGGGCTATTTAATCGATTATATGGAAAAGGAGTCAAGAAGATTACTACCTCCTGAACTTTATCTCCTTGGCCCTTTTCAAAGGACTAACAGAATTTGCTTCATTTGCTACCATTCTTGTAGTTGAAGAAGCCACAAAGTTAAGAAATTTTCCTTCATGCAAATGGAACAAATGGCTCAGTTACTTTGTCGCAACCGGGATCGTGACCGGGACGGCGAAAAAGAGAAATTTTGTTTGAAAATATTGGAGTCGCCACCAAGTTTATTTAAAATTGGGAAAACGTTGGAAAAACCCATTTTTAGAGAAGTAGTCTTGGAAACCACCAGTTCTGAGTCGGTTATGTATGATAGGGCGAGCGAATTTAATCCCACGCACCCAAGACACTCGCCCCAGACTGCACTTTAATTAATTGTGCAAATTAAATAAATAACCTTTTTCAACGTTTATTTTCTGTTTCAAGACAATTAAAAGGAATTTATTTTTCTTAAAAGAAAAGAATTTTTAGTGCACCGAACTGTCGCAATTCAGATGCCCTAAAAATAAGTTAACTAGTCGTCACGACTAAGTTAATCCTTTTTTATTTGAAACGAAGTATTTAACAATAAGCATATAATTTTAAAAAAGAACTCTTCTAACAATAAATATTTGCAAATAGGATCTAAAAAGAAGCGAAGGTTTATTTTTTTTGGTGTTTTTGTAAGAGAAAATATAAAAAACCTTATGAGAGATATTTGGAATATCAAATTGTCACAACTCTGATATCCAAATATCAAGTTAACAAGCCGTCAAGGCTAAATTAACCCTGTTTATTGAAAAGGAAAATAAGTGAAGGAATTTGAATCAAAAATTAAAATATAACTAATAAATATTTACAAATAAGATAAGAAGAAATTGATTTTTTATATATAAAAAATATAAGAAAAAAAAATATTTTTAAGGGAATTTTCGAATCACTAAGCTGTCACAGCTTAAAGGTTCGAAATATCGAGTTAACAAACCGTCACGGCTAAATTAACTCTTTATCTATAATAAGAAAAGTTAAATAAAATATTTTGAAATAAAATTTAGGAAAAAAGAAATTTATAAATAAACAAAAGGCATAACTAGCATAAAAAAAAACTAGGAAAATTATTTACAAATAAATTAAGTAGTAAAAGGTTAATTTTGAAGAAAAGGAAAAAAGGATTTTAGAATATTAAGCTGTCACAGCTAAAATATTCTAAAACATAAAGTTAACAAACTGTCGCAGTCAAATTAACTTTATTTTTAAAAAAGAGATATTTACAATTTAATAATTAACCCAAATTGATATAATAAAGAAGATAGCGAAGTAATAATAAAATATTTACAAACAAAATAATATTATGAAAATCTAATTTTGAAAGGGAGTTTTAGAATATCAAGCTGTCATAGCTAAAATATTCTAAAACATAAAGTTAACAAACCGTCGCGGTCAAATTAACCCCATTATTCTAAAAGAATTTGGAATATCAAGCCGTCGCAGCTAAAATATTCCAGGAGATGTGATTAACAAGTCGTCCTGGCTCAGTTAATCCCCTCTTTTTTACAATACAATTCATCAATTTATTAGCTAAATAAAATTTTAATAAGCCCAAATACTTAAAAGAAAAAAAAAACAAATGAATAATAATAATAATAAAAATAAAAAAAAACTCCAGTATTTACTTGAAACTCAAAGTGAACGAAATTTTCCTTTTTATTATTAAGACCTAAATCCGAACAAGTAATATTCTAAACTAAACAGGAAATAAATGTTAACTAAACAAACAACCCTAAAATTTAAACTCAAATCAAGTAAAACCCTTTTTAAGTTCATTTAGATGGAATAAAATCCAAATTCAACAAAAAAAAAAAACCCAAAAGACCACAAAATAAACTAATTATAACTAAACCAAATGAATTTAAATTCAAATAAACATTTTTAAAATCTAAACAAAACCTACAAAATAATAATAATAATAACAATAATAATAATGACAAATAAAAAATAATAATAATAAAAAAAAACTAAGTAAATTTTTAATAAAGTAAAATACTCAAATATTTATTTCAAACAATGAAACTTTCTTTATTAATTCAGATCAAATAAATAAAGCCCGAATTTCAAACACAAAATCAACCATAATTCAACAAGCTAAAATAAAATCTAACTCAGTAAATCCAAAATCCATACTAATAAAACAATTCAGCTCAAACCAAACTCCTAAACTAAATCTATTTTGAAGACCAAGGTAAATGAAACTTTTTTATTATTTAAACTCTAAAATAAACTAAGTACTAATCAAATAAACAAACTTAAAAAAACTTAAACCATCAAAATATAATAACCTTAATCTAAGAACATAGATGAATAAATACAATAACTAGTATATACAAACTTCAAATAAAATTCATTATCATTTTTGATAATTTTTTAAAATAATAAAAAAAATGCACATATTCACAAATTTTAAATTAACTCTCCATTCCCAAAACTCAAATCCAACAAACAAGATTTAAAGACTTTGAGCACACACTAATCAATAAATACAACCCATATCCAAATCTAAAATCTAATCTAACAAAATAATAATAATAATAATTTAAAAGGTAGAGCTCATTGCTACACCTACCCCACTCATACGCACATTAACATAGCTCTCCCTCACGGATCACACACACACGCTTAACACTCTCTCACGCTCACTAACACAAGACACTCTCTCACTCTCTCAGATATGCCATCACACGCACACACATCACTCTTTTATTTTTCATACAATGCATAATTTTCTTTCTTTCTTTACACACACACTGCTACAGACAACGAGAAAAGCAGAGGGAGAGGATGAGTGAAATAATCTGAGAAATAGAGAAGAGAGGGTGAGGCAAAAAAGAAAGAGAGAAACAGAGAGCATGGAGTGAGGGAGGGGAGAGGGATGTTGCTGCGATGGTAGGCGGAGGGAACAGAGGGATGCCGCGGCCAAAGAAAGGGAAGAGGGAGGTAGTGGTTGCGGCCTTTTCTAATGGGCTCTGTGGCAGTTTGTGTGGAGGATGAAGAAAGGGGAGACCGATCTCTTGCTGAGGGGGTCGGCAGCAGCCAGATCGGGAGGCTTGCGGTGGTTGGAAAGCCGGCGGCACTAAGCGGTGGTCCAAGGAGAGAGGGTAAGATCGTGGCTAAGACAAGGGGTGGAAGAAAGAGATCCGCAGTTGGGTTCGGTGGTGGAAGGCGGTCACGGTGACAGGGACCTTGCGAACTGAGGCTGAGCTCTGGAGGTCACGCGGCGGTGATGGATGCTTGCGGTGGCTTGCGATTCGCGGCTGGGGCTCACGGTGCGATTCGCGATGATGATGGTGTTGACGTTGATGAGTTGAAGGGAGAGGGAAGGTGACAGTGGTTTGGTGGTTTATGTTGTTGTGGTGGTGTTTCATGGAGGTTGAGTGGTGGTGGGTGGTTGTGATGTTGATGGTGAGTTGTAAGAGGAAGGACCGGTGATGATGGTTGGTTTGGTGGTGGAGGTTCAAAGGGATGAAGATGGTGGTGGTGGCTGAAAGGGGGAGAGGCCGCAGCTTGATGATGATGAAGATGAGGATTCACGGCCGCGGTGGTAGTGGCTGAAACCACCGCGGCCACTCCCTTCTTTTTTTCAAAATTGTTTTTTTTTTTTTTAAAAACAAAAAAACTGATGATCTGTTGTTGATGAATTGATCATTTTACCTCGCTACTGAGTTCTCTCTTACTGGAATTGTTGCTGGATGTTTCTTTTTAGGTCCTGATGTTTTAGTTCTCTCAAATTTTTTTTTGCTGATGATCTGCCCCTCCATATCTATATTGTTCTCTTTTCCTTTTTTTTTTTTCTGCCGAAAGAGGAACCAGAAAAAACAAGGACATCATCATTGCATCCATTTTTTATTTTTCTTGCTTTTCTCGTGTTCCCAGGCTCTCCCGTGACTACATGCACGTCGGCCAGGCAAGGAGACAGGAGTCCGTGAACTCCTTTGCTTCCTTTTCAATTTTATTTTATTTTTTATTTTTTTAATAAACAATAAAATAAAACTATAAATAAAAAAGAGGTAAATTAAGTACAAACCATTTGATTTTATTGTTAAAAGATTGAATAAAATTGATTATTCACATACTTATTCTATTGTTGAAATGAAATGTTATCATATATTATTTTTTATGAACTTATGGCTTTTGACCAACAACAACAAAGAATTATACAATTGCATATGTATAAATTCCCACCACTGAGTAGAGCATGTACTTGTATCCTGCATTTTTTCTTCAATAGAAAAAAAATGAATGTATTGGATGACATTCCGAGTGAAGATGTAAAAGAAATAATATGTATGCTCTTTGATTCTAAAAGTGACCTTGATGACTATGCCGTAGGGGTTAATTTGTGGACATGTTATTGAAGACTCTATTTAGTATGATCGACTGAGTGGTAACTCTCCTGATGTGAAAATTTCTTTTGATCCACAAGGAGGATAATTAAGAGGTGGACTATATACTTTGATGATTTTTTATATTTTCATCAGATAATCTCAGAACTTTGACCAATATTTTGTGATTAAGACTATTATTCTATTGTTTTATGTCTTTATTTCTGTTTTTTATGGTAAATAATAATTATCGAAAAAAAAGAAAAGAAAATTGTTTCTGATATAACTGATTCAATAGAAATTGATCAAAGGTATTCTGTCCCTGAAATCTAGTCTAACTTTTTGCTTTGAGATGGATGAGACCAGAATTCGAGATAATTTCATGCTTGAATTCCTTGCATGCATGTGTGCGTCTTTGAAGTGAAATCAATGCAGCCACTGTTTTGGAATTGTCTTCCACAACACTTGTCAGTTGTCCCTAGATGGGAAATGCATTTACATTTTACCTTCCTACGGTAATGGTTGAATACACAGTGAGGAAAAAGATAACAGTCTTAGCAAGATTTTTATCTTATCAAATGAAAAACATTTAACACCGGCCCTTGAATTTTCTCTGTGTGAGCTTTGAACCGTTAATTGTAGCATCATCTTAATATTATATATGTAATTTCAGATTTACATATATCATTTTGACTTCAGATCCTGGGGTCGGTGTTCAAACTGCTGTTTTTATTTCATGTTACGTGGGCACTTAGGCACATTAATTATATCTAAGTGTGATCAACATTATCAACATTAATTATATATAGTAGTATTTTCCTTTATGTGTTTCTGTGAATCCTATTACCATCACCCACGAAGATTGCAATGAAGGAGCTTCCGCAAGGAAAGTTACCTTTCTCAATCCGTTGGCTATATCCTCATGGATCGCAAGTTCAATGACTACAAGTGATGTTTTTCTTAGTAGACATCTACAGAGATTGTCACTGAATTGTGTATACATTTTGCAGGTGAAGATTGGCTTTTTTTTTTATATGATGGATCCTCACTCTTAAGATAAGAGGAAAATAATCAAAGGAAAACATGATTGAGAATCTGAGACAAAACAACAGGTAGTCATTGCTGCTATTAAGTTTTAACCGGTTTCTGTGGCGCATAAGTACTTGTTTTTACTTCTTAACTTCTGGTTTTCAGTGGTAGTATTAGCATTCAAATTATAAAATATATTTTACACTTGATCTTAGCCAAACTAATAGCGTTTTTGGTTGATGCAAAATATATACCCTGGTTGTTGAGACTTGATAGTTGAGAGATTGACTATTTCTTTCGGTCATTATTGACTATTTTTTATTAAACCAACAAATTTTATAATGTTTGCTTCTTAGTCTACCAAAAACATAATGTTAGCTTTTTACTTTTTATTTTTTCTTATATGTGTCATCACTCTTTTTATTAGGATATGAGTCCACAGCAATACGACTATTGATTTATCAAATTATCAATGGTTGCTAGTAGTCACTATGTATCAATTTACACTCTATTTATAGAACACAAAATTAAAAGGTTAAATGGATATAACTTTCTATGATTGCGCAAGTAGATTAGCATCAATATTATATAACTGAGAATAAATTACTATCAATTTGCATGACTGGAAGATAAATTGGTGTTTAGTTCTTTTATTTATTTATTTTTTTGTCAAATGTTAAATTCTTTTAAAACTAAAGTATCTCCTTATCCAACAAGTAAGAGATTGTGACCTATTTTGTTTCAATTTTTAATTTTTATTTTTCAGAATTTTATAAGGAAAATACTGAAAATTGAAAATAAAAATTAAAAACTGAAATTTGTGGGGCTTGTTTGGTTTTAGTTTTTAATTTATTGGTTTTTAGGATTCTATAAAAAAAAATACTGAAAACTAGAAATAAAAATTTAAAACTAAAATTTATAGTTTTCAGAATTTTCAGTATTTTCTTCATATTAGTTTTCAGTATTTTTTTCATAAAATTTAAAAAACTAAAACTGAAAATGAAACTAAATACTGAAAATTCAAATTAAACAAACTATAAAAATTTTAGAAATATGATCAAATGTCCATGTGAAAATCCTTCATAAGAGAGTTTTTTTTTTCATACATAGGAATCTTAATATATTTAAGGAAATCGAACCTTTTCTACTTGGATTAACTCCTTATTTGTATACATTATGCAAATATTTTAATATATTTATTTATAGTTTAATTAGTTAATAATATATGCCAATATCATTACTTGGTTCTTGGATCCTAAACTAAGGAGCCATTTGAATAGTATAACTTTTGATTTTTTTTTATTTTCTAGAAATTAAAAGTCATATTTTTATTTTTTATCCTATTTGATTAAACAACTTATTACTTCTCTAAAAATTATTTTTAGTGCTTGTTGAGAATTTAAAATATCTAGATTCTTATGAAATATTTTCTAAAACCCAAAAAATAATATATTTTATTATGTATTTGAATATAAAATAATTCATTTATAAATTATTTTTTAAAATTTTTTTTATATAAATATTTAAATAAGTTATTTATTTAAATTGGACCTAAATATATGAATGCTAAAGGGTAACAGGGAAATAATTCGATACTAGAACCTTCTTTAAATAAACCTTACTAAGCTTGTCATTTTAAATAACTTTACTTCTTTCCAACAAGCTCTTGGATTTGTATGTGGTCGTTTAAAGTGCAAAAATCACAGATGCAGTATAATAATAATAATAATAATAATAATAAATCACAAACGCAGTTGCCATCGATAGATGTATCTGACTCAGCTATAAGAATTAAAAACGACTAACCAGAGTTTCATGATTAGGAGGTTCATTTGGATGCTTCTGCACCAAGTAGGTCACATACACAAGTGGAGAGCGATCACAATTATTAATATATTAAGATCCCAATCTAGCAATTTTCAGCCCTATTTATTTTCACCCAAAGAAACCCTACATTGATGCTTTTTGCTCATTGTTTAATCTTTGGTTGGCGTTGAGAGGGAAATTATTCTACGAGTAACACATGTTGGATAGCTAGAGGGGAACCAAAAGGTGGACCTTTTCGAATTAATTATAATAACTGAAAGCATTGTTTTCTTAGAATATAATGAGTAATTATTTGAATAAGCTAATGGACACTCTATGATTGACGCCTACTTGAGGAAATCTAGAACAGGTCAACAAAACCTAGTATTTGGATTAGTACCTGATTTATTTATTCTAATGGATAAGAATGAAATGTAGCCTTTTATTAGATTAGAAGTCAAAGTATGAATTGTGTTTGAATGAGTATTTGACAACTGATAATAACATTATGGAATACGATTATATATAAGTTCATTCCACCTTGCCAGCTTCTTTTTTAGTCATTTCATTTTTAGCAGTGTGTTAGCCAACGGTATTTCCAAATAAGGAATTAATCCCTCAGACTTCCACGTGTCACATATCAAATAAAAATGCAAAACTAAACACCATCATATATTTGATTAAAGTGTATATTAATATTTTGCACGATAACGCACACGAAGTGCTGGTTAGTGCTATTCAGTTTTGAAACCGTACCATTCATAATTCATAAACTTGATTTGCCATCATATAATATAGTTTAATCCATCTGTGGTATACTTATCGGTTCTTTTGATTTCTTACAGTATTTTATCATTCGATAGTTAAGATATTAACTTTATGAAATATACTCAAACATTTAAGTGGGAAACATTTTTTATGATTTTTTTTGTACATATAAATTTCAAAATCAAGCTCAAGATTGCATGTTAAATAACTTGATTTTTTTTCGCTCCAACCAATGTTGATTGCATACTTACCATTTCTAAATATGACAAAATGAAATGATATATCACAGTTTTAAATGTACTTTGTATAATTAAAAAAATAATGAATTAATATTTTATTATATCTTATGGAGGATACATTGCATTTTGAAAGCTACAGAGAAAATGATAAACATGGATTGCCTTATTTGGTTAACCTTTCACACATAAATTATCATGACTTAAATTTAATTATTAAAATTTCTATATTAATAAGTGATCTATAAGTATTTTTATAATTACTCAATAAACTCGAAAGCATATTTGCATAAATTTTCCTTTAAATCTAAACTTTTGAAGACCAAAACAGTCATACGAAACCATACCCAAAATATTTGTTAGCCTTGAGGGTCAATTTTTCCTATATGGTGTGAATTAGTAAAATTTGTCATGAAATGAATTTATTTGGTTTTTTACATGTATATGGGCCATTTCATAAAAAAAATTATAATTTTTTTTAAAACTAACAGGTCATTATCCATCAATTATATTTAATAAAATATAATTTTTTAAATGAAATATCACTAATGGCAATATTTTATTAATAAAATATTAATTTTTTTAAAAGCAGAGCAATCAGAATTTCTAAAAAAATAATTGTTTAATATAAAAATTGATCAGTGAAAACTTGTTATTAGTAAGTTTTGGAGTGTTGTCCTGTCGGCTACCAGTCGCATTAGAAGAAAAACCTGTTTTTATGCAAGTGAAACCTTGCCAATGATTGGATTTGGTAACAAACCACAATAACATAATTTTTTTTCTTAATGTAATATCTGAAATAATGTTTACTGCATGCACCATTAAAAAAAAAAAAATCCCTAGCCTTGACGCAGCCCCTTCGCTTATCCAATTACATATGAATTCCACAATTAGTATTACTTTCGCAAGTCAAATTAGACATGATGAGAAGTGTAGATGCATCTCTTAAAGAAAAGTTAAATTTTATAATTTTCTATTTATAGAGTAAATATATTTAAAAAATATATTATCCAGAATAAAGATATTTTATAGTAACAATACACTTAAGAAAATGGTTGAATTAAGTGTGCTTTAAAAAACTTCTGCATACTTAACAAATAAATTAGACAACTAACAAAATATCTCTTATAATTTTAGGAGATATTCAACTAGTGTTTCCATCCAACATAAGTATAAGCTAAATCAAATCAAACAAAATTTTTCAAGCTACAAACAAAAATAATTTTTGACAAGAGCCCCTCCAAACTCACAAAAATGACCTTTATCATCCATAAAGGCCTCAAAACAAATGTCTCTTATAATATTTTTCAGTTTCTCCTAGAAATTAAAGAAAGGAAACAAAGTTTATTAACCAAAAGCTTTCACAAATTTGACTTTTACCACTCACTAAAATTTCACAAATATTTGGCCTTTTTTAAATAAGTCTATCTCACTCAAGTTCTATTGCAGAAATGCAGATATAACTCTCAAAATATTCAATAAAATTGCACGATAAAATGAGGAGAAACAAAAAGAGGATGCTGAAAAATATTTTTCAGGATGATATATTCAAAGATCAATATTTATGCTTTTTTTTCTAACTTTTCTAGTGGCTACAAAACCCCTTATATATAGAAATTTCAAACCATTGTAAGGGTGAAAGATGACAGTTGGTGGGATTGCTCTATTTCTCTCCAATTTCATGAGGTGTCCATTCCAAATTTTATCTTTTTACATTTGTCTTTTTGCACAATGGTTCTTTTTTCTCTCCTATGAGGTGCCATCATCTTTATGTTGCATTATGCTTTTACTTAAAGGAAATTGCATAATTTTTTTATTGTCAAATTCACATTTCCCTTTAATTGTGCAGATGCCACATTAGCCTTCATATACGCTTCTGCATATCGCTCATATTGATACTAAATGTATCCTCTTTGAATAGGAAATATTTAATGCTAAGTAGTTGTTTCTTTAATATATCTTCTAATTAATAGCTGAACACTAACACACACATTAAAACATTCAATAACAAATGCTTGTCATCATTCAAGGATTCCAAAGCTAACAATATTTAATGTCGATCAACATATTATTATTATTTTTAAATCAATGTCTTATTATCTTTTTCATATGTTTTTTAATGCAAGATAAGAGCCATTTAAGTTTCTCATAGTTTAAAAATAATTAGCCACAATCGAGGTAAATAATAATTTTAAATAAATTTTATATGTAATGTTAAAAATTTAAAATTTAGAAACATTTTTCTACTATTATTTAAGTATATAATTATATATGTTACTTTTAAAATAGTAATTATAAACTTAATATTTATATTTTTTTTCTAATATAACATTATTAGATCTAGATATTAAAATAAAATTTTAATACCAACCAAACATTAAAATAAACTTTTTAAAAATCAACTGATTATTAATATTAATAAAAAATTATTCATATTTTTATTAATTTTTTTATAAATGTTACAATGAAACTAATTTTTATAGATTATTTTGGAAACTTTTTTTTTTCCTTCCAACGATTGCCAAGTTTTATTTTTTGATGGATATTGAAGATCAAACTTTGATTGTCTAAAGAATGGAAGGGGTTATTGCCACTCCATATAGTTTATTGCTACTCCCATTCACTCCTCTTTTATTTAACTTTTCTAAAATACTCTTTCTGCTCTTACATAATTAATTCAATAGTTTATTGATACTTTTAATTTTATTAAAACTCAATATTATCAACCTTTTAAAATAAATTTTTAATATTTAATTACTTTTACTTTTGCAATTTTTTTTAAATCAAAATTTATTCTTCCACTTTACGCGACTTTCATTAAGCATAATATATAGCACATACTTTTCTATTTCAATGTTCTATAAAAACCATTAAAAATGAGAAAGTGTTTGATAAATTTTTTATTAAAATAATAAATTACTAATTAATAAAATAAATTTTGTACCTAAATTCGAATTTTAAGTAATATTTTCTATCAGTATAGTCACATTTTTTTAAGTACAGTGTTTTATATAATAATTACCGTGACAATGCATCCTGAAATATTAATATAAATTTTTGTATTTTAAGATAGTGATTTAATTTATGATTGATTTAATATATAATTAATATTATCATGTTAGGTTAGTATTTAAAAATATAACTTTAAATTAAAAGATTAAAAGTTATAATAAAAATTATAAGATATTAATACTATGAATGCTAGTACATTATGTTTATTTAATAGTATTAAGTTATACATTTTCTTTTGATTAGAATCTCACATTTCCTTTTACAAAGAAATGTACAAATGTATAATACACAAAACTTATTAAAGAGGTTAATATTAAACGCTTTTCAATATTTAGTGTCCAGATCAATATTGAATGTTTTTAATTAATTAAATTATTTTTAAATTAAATTAGTAAAAACTCTTGATATCATTATGATAATTAATAAATAATTAATATTAACTAGCTATTTTTTAGTTGAAATAGAAGAAGGATAATTTAGTAAAACGTAACGAAGATGAGTGTTAGTGGAAGTGGTATTACACAAAAGGGAGCCACTCCCCTAAAGAATAACCACCTTATTACCCAACCTAACCGCTATTTGTTCATATAACTAGACTTGTAAGATATAAATTTTAATTTAATTTCTATAGACTAAATGTATAAAATAATTTTATATTATCAATTATTGGTGAATTATATTAATTGGTTGATAGTGTAAAATTATTTTACACTGATAGTATATATAAGTTAAACTCTTTCTCTCTCTCTCTATATATATATATATATTTGACTTTTTAATCTACACTATATATATAAAAAATAATTAGATAATAATGTAAAAATATTTACCCTATAAGCTTATTGAAATTAATCATTTAGATAAAATTTATACCTTCAAACAATGAAGTTTCATTAAAATAACAAATCATGATAGATGCTTAGGATTATAGATAATTATTTGTTATGATTTCTTAATTTAGTAAAATTTTATTAATTAAAAATATAAAATTATTATATATAGATATATATTATAAAAGTGTGTTTGGTTTTTCAGTTTGGGGGATTAGAATTGATTCCCCCCAAGAATTGATTCTAATTTTTTTTAAATTTTGTTTGGTTAGTAAAGATCAAAATCAATTTTTGTTTTTAGAATTGATTATGGAAGAAGTGAAATTTTTTTATTTTTTTATCATAATCAATTTAAAAGTAATTATTAAATATAAATTACTTGACTTTAAAATTAATTCTACAAACATAAAAGCCAACACACACTTTATTATAGCAAGTTTTATTCCCATATATTTTTGCGTCACTTTCATTAAATTTGAGTTGCCCAAAAGTAAAATTGTTTGTTTACATTTTCATTGTGTCACAGTGTCTACAATCGATTCTATAGAAAGCTCCATAAAGATAGCTTTTATTTTTCGTTTTTCAAACTAAAAGCAGCAGTCTACCAAAAAAAACTAAAAGCAGCAATTATCTTTATTATTGCACATCCCATTTTACAAGTCTTATTTACATATTTATTAATAATAGAGTTTAATTTTATATATTAATAGTATAAATTTTTTTTATTTTATTATTCAATCAAACTATTTTTCTATTGACATGACTTTTTAAGTAATGTATATAATACATAATTATTTTTACTAATATGATAATAAAAAATAACAATATCAATATATAAAAATTAATTCTTCATAATAAAACTACCATTTTCCTTAAAGTAGAAGGCAACATCGTGTTTAATA
Source organism: Dalbergia cochinchinensis (assembly GCA_031216125.1). Lineage (NCBI taxonomy): Eukaryota > Viridiplantae > Streptophyta > Magnoliopsida > Fabales > Fabaceae > Dalbergia > Dalbergia cochinchinensis. The sequence continues at coordinate 65,396,207 of CM062375.1, read as the reverse complement.
ATTATCTCTCTCAAAAATTATTATTAAATGAAAACAACCTTTTTAAACTCGCTTTATTGACATCATTTTCAAATACAAATTATTTATTTCAAAATCAGTTTATTTCATCACTTCAGTATTTTAAAAAATAACATTACCAAAATCTAAACCAAATCAACTTTCATATGTGTATAAAAATGTCACGTTATCAATAGCAAGGCATGGCATTAGAAAAATAATTTTAATGCATTATCAACATACATTCTTATACATGGACGGTTCAATTGTAGTAGTATTGTATACATGTAAAGCGTGGCCATGACAAGGACAGCTTATCTGACACAGCGCCGTAACAATCGCGAACAGTCGTGGTATTTTTGTGTTTGGATAAGAACACACACCACATTCCTATTCCAATTTCTTCCTCAGATCTCAGACTGCAGCGGAGTTTCAGGTGTACAACTAAGACAGCAACCACATGCGTGTCGGTCACATCTTTCATGCGTGTCCCTTCCGTACGTGTCGTTTCCCTATCCATTCTCCCTCCCTCAACAGCTACCAACACAGCACACACACCATCTTCCCCCTCAATTCCAGTCAACAATTCCAACACTCTTCAGTTATCAATTTTTATCGTTCAATAATTCCCACGCTGTGAAAAAAAATATATTTAAAAATTCTTGACCCTTTGAAAATCTTCTGTGATTATTATTTTTTCTTTGTTTTTTGGGGGTTTTTAAGCCTTCTGGGTTTGATCAAAATCCCATGTATTTGACTCATGATGAATCTGCTGTTCTTTTCACTCTTCTCTCTCTAGCCCTCTCTCACAAAATTCACAAATTTAGGTTCAAGTTCAAATTTTGAGGCCAATTCAGCTTCTGGGTCTGTGAGATCCTAGAGTTTTCCTTTTTGCATTCAAATTTTTTGAAGGATCAAGTGGTTTGGTGTGTGTGTTGATATGGGTGCTAATTTTTCATCATGCGTGTGTGATGGGGATGGTGCTTCTTCTTTGAGGCCAAGGCTTGGTGACATACCTGAGAGTTGTGTGGCATTGGTGCTAATGTACTTGGACCCTCCTGATATTTGCAAGCTGGCAAGGTTGAATAGAGCGTTTCGTGATGCTTCCTTGGCTGATTTCATTTGGGAATCGAAGTTGCCTTTGAACTATAGGTTCATCATGGAGAAGGCTTTGGAGGATGCTTCTTCTATTGCTGAGATGGGGAAGAGGGATGCCTATGCAAGGCTCTGCACGCCTAGCTTGTTTGACAATGGCACAAAGGTGAGCTCTCTGATCTTAGCATAGTGTGCTTGAATCCAGAACACTATAGCATCGTTTGATTCATGTAGAGACATATTTTGCTGGAGAAGACTTGTTTGTATTTGGTTGTGTTTGTAAAATTGATGCTGGATGATCTTGGTTTACCGAAATTGAACTCAGTTGAAAAGTGACTTTGAAGTAAAATGATTTGTATTTGGCGTTTTTATTTAAAACATTATTTTGACAAGATTAATGTTGTTGAAAATTGAAATAGTGTCAAAGAGGAAAGGCTGCTTATTGAGAATACAATCGCTTTTAATGAGTGACCAACATTTGATGTCTTCTCCCTTGTTTCCAAACATATAGTGCGTCTGGACTGATTTTTTTTTCCTTCCTAAAATAAAGCACTTATTTTTTTAAAAAGGGTGCTTCATTGTATTTTCAGGGTGTTTGGATTGGCTTTTTAACAAAAGCCTTTCAAATTATAATAAGTGTTTCTACCACTTTTTTTCTAAAGCTACTGGTACTGAAAAAAAAAAATAGAAATGGAAGTGGTTTTTAATAAAATTATATTTTAAAATTATTCCTTAATATTATTTATAATTATAACTCTATCCATCAATAAATCCTTATAAAAACTTCTTGCTTCCCACTTCTCACACTCACACACATCCCTTATCTCCTCCGAGTCACTCACTCATACACATCTTTGATAAGCATACACTTCAACTCCATTCTCAGCTTTATTATTTTTTTGAGATACACTCAATTTTATTTATTTTATTTAGATATGTCCCAAACTATATTAGGGAGGAAGAATGATATTGATTTCATTTTAACGATTTATATTGGGGTCATAGATGATACTCATATAACTTTTTATGTACTTGTTGATAATTAAAAACGCTTCACCTATAGAAAAAGATATATAAACACCAACGTATTGGCAATTTATGATAGAAGAATTGAGGAAAAGTATAAGGGATTAGTTATCAACAAAATGTGCCATAGGTGATTTTATATTATTGATCTTTTATTCTTATTTTTTTTATGTAATTTGATATGAAAAAATATTTTTATTTTTATTTATCCAAATATATTTATAATTACTTTTAGTAATTAAAAGCTATCCAAGCACAAAAATAACTTTTTCTAGGGAAAAAAAACTCTATTAAAAAATGAAATAAGTACTTTTTTTACAGCCAATCTATATGCATAAAGTCCAAAGGTGATTGGTGCTTGACCAAAAAAAGGTGATTGGTGTTTATTGGTCTAAATAATGTTTACTTTGGTGTAGGAAATTTGGTTAGATAAGAAGACAGGTGGGGTTTGTTTGGCGATTTCTTCCAAAGCGTTGAGGATCACAGGAATTGATGATCGTAGATATTGGAATCACATTTCAACAGAAGAGTCAAGGTGAGAAGATTATTGTAAGTGTTCACTTTGTTAGTTTACTCTTGACTCTGTTGCATTGTGTTCATTGGTTCTTCTAGGAAATTTTCCATCCATGCGTGGAGATACCAAAATTTTTAACCAAATTGTTTTGTTTAGAAAATTTTGCTCCTTTGCGGGTTGATTCCACACGTTTTACTTGTTTTGGACTCACCTGCTCGCTAATCTTATTTATAAAGTCCAAAGATTGAATTATTCATAATTTTCCTCCTCCATTTTACCAAAGAATCTGGTACCTGTCTGAAATTGGAAGAACATTCAACCTAACTTGGTGTAGACTTGGTTCAGTTAGCGAAATTTTTGAACCCCCAATTTTATCATTGCTTGTAATACTAATAGTAATACTATAGAATTACATGACCCTTTTTTGTAATTTCAATTATTCTTTCCATGTGTTAAAGAGGTAAGAGACTATGGTGAAAGCTGATAATATTTTTTCTTTGTTCAAATAGATTCCACACAGTTGCTTATCTTCAACAAATTTGGTGGCTTGAAGTGGAAGGAGATCTTGAATTCCAATTTCCACCTGGGACATACAATGTGTTCTTGAGGCTCCAGCTTGGCAGGTCATCCAAGAGGCTTGGTCGTCGAGTTTGTAACGCTGAGCACATCCATGGTTGGGACATCAAACCTGTGAAATTTCAGCTAACGACTTCTGATGGTCAACATGCTGTGTCGCAGAGACATTTGGATAATCCAGGGCACTGGATCCTCTACGATGCTGGAAACTTTATTTCTAAGGACCCCAATGATTTGATGAAGATCAAATTCTCATTGACTCAAATTGATTGCACTCACACCAAAGGTGGTTTATGTGTAGACTCTGTGTTCATATGCAATAGCGGGATAGGAAAGAGTGTAGATTGTTTATGTGGGTAGGAAATATCTGTATAAATGTATAGGAATGAGTTGAGGCATCTGAGATAAGTCTTGAGTTTTGACTTGTAGGGGAGTTAAGTAGAGGTAATGTTTACAAATATGCCTCAAAAGTTGAGTTTCCCTTTAGACGTTTTGTTTCTTTGACAGGAGAATGTTGCTCATACTTTTGTTGGTTTTTTGTTTTCCCCCTTTTTTCCCTTCCCTTTTTGGCCGGAATCTATGTGTGACTGCTGCGTATTTCTTCCTTTGTTGATATTGGGAATTGATTACTGTGTTTTCTCAGAGAGGTTTAATGGTTCATGCATTTTAATTTCAGGGATAGTTTACTTGTTCATGTGTTTTAATTTGATGGATGGTTTTCCTTTTATTGTAGATTTTCTTTTATGAGGATGATACAATGTCTTTGCTTGTGGGTTCTGGTGAAGAGGTTACACGTATGCATGAGTGTCGATTCTTATTGATGGCACATGAATGGAGCTCCATGTAGTTGTGTTGTGAGAAAATGCTGTCGGAAATACTTAGTGAAAACTCCAAGTAGAAATATGTCTTTTCTGCATGTGAATTTTGTAAGGATTCGTACCTATTTTGAGCGAAACATCTCAACGCATGCAAATGCATACAACAAAAAGTGAGGTTGGCTTTTTAATTAGGGATAAAAATTGGGTGAAATTTTCATGAATAAACTTCATTTGTGTAAATGGAAGTAAAATACAGATGTTAGTTTTCCAGGAGGAAGATGATGAAATTTTCTTTGGTGCCATGCTCTCACCCTACTTCAGAGGAATTGACAGGGAGCACAAAGGCTCACTCTACTCGTGTGTATAAAAAGTAAAATAACATTTTAATAAACAATAGTGAATAAGATTCATATAAATGAATATGAATAAGATTGAAAAGTTGTTCTCTTAAAAAGAGAAGTAAACAATCTTTGTCCGAAGCTTGAAAAGGGAGTTGCATTAGTAGCACCGATAATTGGAACACAACACAATTATTTAAACTCACATGCAACTCATTATAGTTAGGTTCGATCAGAAATATAACAGTTACAACTTGAAAGGGCATACATATTACCTTGGAACGAACGATGGATGGTACTTGAAGCCGGGGCACCGTTAACAAGCCTCAGAAAGTTTTCATTGAAATTTAGTCATGAAACACTCAGCAGTTTAAATACCATACAGACATCTTGTAGATATATATGTCACCTTTATTCACAAAACAGCCCTTTTTTCAAAGAAGTAAAAACCTTACACATCTTCCACTGCAGTACACGACATCCTCATTTGTGAAACACCCCTTTGTAGAAATACATCTTCATACAATTTCAACCATATTCATTACAAAGTGTTATTTGTACCACCAAAACGGGTCGGACATGTCACTACCAACATTATTCATAAAACACCCGTAACATCAAATAATGCACATGACCTGTAAAATTACATGTCACCTTTATTTATGAAATACCCTTTCCACAGCTCCAAAACCATACGCACCTCCTGGAAAGCCACAAGATAACTTTATTCATCAAACACCCTAATGTAAAACCATTCACACTTCCTGTAGAGGAACAGGTAGCTTATTCACACAAACCACACTTGAACAGAAAAGAAAATCCCTGTATTTGTGAATAGTAGTTGCCACGATGCTATCCACTTATCCCCTTACCGCATTCTGAGTCCCACAGAACCTTGAGAAGAAAATTTCAAAAACAATTATGTTAGGCATTCACTGAATATTAGAGCATTTTCAAACTTGAAAGGGAAGAAAAATGCCACATGTTGCACACACACACACACACTCTTACATATGAGTCATGTGGGTGGGAATTATGATTATGCTAGCTCAGGGCTGCTTCCTTTCTTGAACTGTTGATCGACAGCAGTATTTAGATCACCATACCAACGGACTCCATCTATTTTCCCCTGCATGATCTTGGGCATTACGTTACCAGGAGAGAAAGTTTTCATGTTCTTGCATTGAGTGAACGATACTTCGTACAACCATGGGAAATTCAAAGTTGAATTCCCCGTGTAAAAGCTTCCAAGTTTTGGTAAGTTGTCAAGAGACAAAATAAGCAGGTTTGCAAATATCACATCTTCATCTGGCTTGTCTCCCTCTTCAGCCATTACTTTTTCCAATGATTCGCAGTTTGTAATGGACATCTTGCGCAGTGCAACCAAACTTCTGGCAGTTGAGGATGTGAACAAATATTCCAAACTAGCACAATCCTTTACATCCAGCATAGTCAAATGAATGAAAGACACAGTAGATGGCACCAAGTTCGTCAAACTCCGGCAATCCAAAACTTCCAGGTATTCTAGATTTTCAAGAAGGGGGGCCATCCAGGTGTGCTCTAACCCTATAGAATTAAGCTTGTGAAGACTCTTAAGCATCAATCCTTCAAGCTGTGAAAGGATTTTAGTATAATCTATGTCAGGCCTTTGTGAATGGAATATCTCTTTGAAGGCACTATCGATCACCGCAAACATCTCCATGCTGGGTAGTGGCACCTTTAAAAAGAATTCATCTGGAAATGCATCTGAGTCTTCATCAAAAAACTGCAATTTGAGGGATTTTATTTTCTGGAGGTCCACATGAAGTAGTCCTTGCTCAATCATTCTGACGTCTTCCTTGTTGAGTGACAATCCCTCCAAGTTGGGGGTAATCTAGGATTCAAACTCAATAAGAAAGATGAGAAGGAAAAAAGGGAAATTTTTAAATTTTGAAGAACTCAATGCAAATTGTAGAGACAAGAGCTTTCATACCTTGCTGGCTGAAACATAGGCATGCTTGTCTGTTGTAAGACGATCTTGACCCTCTGGATACGAATCTGCTGTAAATATCTTCAGCTCTCGACAACGAACATCTAAATCCTCCAACTTAGGCCAATCAAGAATGTCCATTCCAGAACAAATGCACCTCAGCTTTGGCAAATCCCATAGCGTTAAGGAGGTTACCTTGGGGAAGACAACAAGCTTTTTATTTGCCTCTTCTGTGGCTACTTCATCTTTTGCAACAATTTCCTCTAACTCGTCACAGTTTCTCACATCTAATTTTTGTAGGTTATCTTTGGCAACTGATGCTGGAAACAAACATGTTAACCTTTCACATTCATTAACAATAACTTCTTCCAAAGCTGGAATGCTTAGTCTTCCTTTAGGATCTTCGTTCCAAACATGCCCCAGAATTGGCAGCTGTTCCAGAGTCAATTTCTTCAAGGGAATAACAATCATGTTTGAATCATTTGTTGCTGTATCTTTCACATCAAATATTGCCTTAACAGAATCGCATTTCCGCACCACCAACTCTTCCAAATTATTCAGGATAGGAAGTAAATGAGATGGTAGTATAGCATTTGATAAAATTTTACACCCTTCCACCACCAAAGATTTCAACTTGCTAAAAGACCAGTCACTTGGGAATGGCACTAGCCATTTCTCTTCTAGTTCAGGATAATCACCAAGAACTAATTCTGCCTGTGATTTTTGTTAAAAAAGAAAAAGAAAAAGTTATGGGAACCTATTATCATGGAACATATGCATTACTCAGTAGATAATACTTATAAACGTTGCCCAAATAAAAAGGACCATAACCATTCTAAACTGTTACTTCTCTCTAAAATTGTATGAGTAACTAGTAAAAAGAAATGTTAAATCATACTACATTCACAGCTAAAATCAAACTTCCGGAGTTCAACCAAAAAAAAAAAAAAATCATCAAATAATTAAAAAATCTACATACCAAATCCCATTATTTGTGCATTTGTTTAATATCACTCGATATTAAAAATAATTTTAGATATATTATTTTACCAATCTAATCAAGTTTTCATGGCAAAAAAAAGATATTGTTAGGATTTTGATTTGGGGTAAAAGAGAGGAGGAAAAAAAAATTTAGATATATTATTTTACTGATCTAATCAAGTTTCATGGGGGAAAAAAGGTATTGTTAAGATTTTGATTTGGGGTAAAAGTGAGGAGGAATTTTTATGAATGAATTTTGCATGTAACTTTACATATCGATAATAAGATTATTATCCAAGTAAGTGTAACATTATCAGAATAATATATTGGTTGCATAAGACTTAAAAAAAAATACATATCATTAAACTATATGTTAATACATCAACTTAAGAAATCAAGTCCTTTTGATAATGTGTCAACATAATAACTTTTGCACTGTAATATACAAAGTTAAACACATTATTATCCAAAGAATACTCCATTGTAGAGATAGTTGGATAAGTTCAACTGAAGACATTAACTTCACACAAAAGTTTAAGTCAAAACAAAATTTAATTAAGATGAAAGTCCTTACCTGATGTAGGAACTGCTTTTTTAAGGTGGCATTAAGATCATGGTGGAAGGTGAAATCATCATTTGAGCTGTACGAAACTCGAATTCCTTTAAAGGATTTCACATGTATAGGACTTTCAGAGAAAACTTTCATCTTGGGGCACTGCACTATGTCCACCTGAATCAGAGAAGGTAGCTGCAGAGTGGCACTGCCTGAATAAAAACATTCCAGGCTTGATAAAGATCCGAGACTTATCCTCTCTAGCCGCTCAAATTTGATCTCTCCTGTGGCTGTTTCATCTTCCTCTTTTCCCACTATTTCTTTCATTGATTCACAATCTTCAACATCGATCTCCTCAAGGTGTATTAGCAACTTTGCCACTGAGGATGTGAATAAACACTGCAATCCATGACATTCGCCTACATATATTTCTTTCAGATTGGAGCCAGATTGTATCAATGTTGTCAAACATGGACAACGGCAAACCCATAACTTACGGAGCTTTGATAAGCAATCTAACCCGTTGATGGAATGCAGCTCATATAGAATGAATAGGAACAATCTTTTCAAGTTTCCAAGCACCCCATTACTGATTTTTGAAATTTGGGAGGTGAATATCTCTTTGAGGCCTCTGCACTCGGAATATCCGATTGTTTCTAACTTGGGTATCTTCTCAAGTATTTCAAAGGGAAAAGCAGAGTTCTCGTTCACATCATCATCAAAGATCACGTAAGAATTTAAATGTTGAAGGTCTTCATCCTCACATTGTGCCAACCATGACCTTAACAATGATGAGTCTTTCCAACTGACATACAGATACTCCACCTTGGAAATACCCTATTAAAGGCAAAACAAATATCAAAGAAAGGGCAGGGATGTCAATTAATCAGAACACCAAAAGAAAGCTAGAGATGGAAAAAAGGTTGAGTAACAGTGCAGAACCTATATATGTTACTTACCTTTGTATCCGAGAAAAGGGGTTGTCTGATAATTGAAGTACTACCTTGACTCTGGGGATGTGGTTCTTCCTGAGTTTGAAACAGTTCAAACTTATTACAATAGATCACTGATAAATCATTTAATTCGGGGCACTCCAGAGTGAAGCTTTCAGGGTAAAAGTGAGTGAGCTGCGGCAATTTCCAAAGCTCCAGCCCGGTCAAATGAGGAAACTCAAATCTTTCCGTCCCTTCTGGTGCTTCCATTTCCTTTCCAACGATTTCTAGCAACTCATCACAAAATTCAACTGTAAGTTGCTCGAGCTTGGTAAGAGTTTTGGCCAGGGCTGCAGGGAACAAAGTTTTCAGTCTTTTACATAAAGTGACAGTCACCTTTTGCAGATTTTGAAAGCTGAGAATTCCATGTTTATCCTGGTGCCAAATATTCGTCACATTTGGTAGCTCAACTAAAGTCAGCGTCTTCAATTGGAAAGATGTTTGCCCAATTTTAGTGTCATTCATGTCAAAAATGACTATTATGTTCTTGCAATCCCGCACTTCTAGTTCTTTCAAGCTCTTCAAACACCGAAGAACATACCATGGAATTGCATGTGTTTCAAATTTACAGTTCTCCAGCTTCAAAGTTTTCAAACTGTAAAACCAATCTTTTGGCGGCCAATCTCGTTCTTGTCTTGGTTGGTTTTCCAGACCTTTACCTTGCCAGACTTGTTGTAGCTCAAGATGATCGGAAACACTAAACCTGTCCATGCCTTCAAAAAATTTCTGTAAATGTTGCAAATAAGTTTATCATCAGTTATATCAATTTTCACATATCCCAAATGCCTGACTATAAATAAAAATGCTGTTCCTATTGGTATGTTCAAATTAAAAAGCAAAATAATAGAGAAAAGTGCATAACAGACCTAGCCCTCACTAGCTAGAGCAAATAATAGAATATAAAATCAATTAACACTATGTATGGAGTACAAATAATGGAAAATCTTTGCCACTAATTCAAGAAAAATCTTATTTAGGAAAAGCAATTTATTAGTCTTAATGTTTAAATGAGGAAAGAAAAAGATAACTACCACGAGGAAAATGAAAATTAATCAGACTATATAGTTTATTCCAATCTTTGTACCTTGTCCTCGAATATTTTCTGTATTGTAGTTTGTAGATCCCCTTCCCAATACCATCTCTTCTTCTCTTTTGTATGCACAACATATACTTTTCGCAGAATTGGCGGTCTCTTGACTTCTTGAGCAAAATTTTCCATTTTGGGGCATGCGCTCACCACAAATTTATCCAATGACGGGAACTCGAAGACACAACTCTTGGAGCTGCAGAAACTTTTGAGGTTCTTCAAAGACACAAGTTCTAGAGCTTTTAGTTGTCCGAAAGCAATATCAACCTTACTTGCATTTTCATCTTCTTCCCTTCCTTCCTCTGATACAATTTCCTCCAGAGAATCACAGTTGATTACCTTCAAGGTGCTGAGTTGACCCAAGCTTTTGGCAGTCCATGGTACCATTAAATATTTCAATCCTCCACAACCATCCACTTCCAGATTTGTCAAGTGAGTGAGAGATACCGAGGAAGGCGCTAAAGAGTCCAGCTTAGGACAATTCTTCAAAATCAACAGCTCTATCCTTTGAAGAATTGGGTCTCGTTCAAAGCCAATCTTCGTAAGACGGGTTAAGTCTGTTAACTTCAAGCTTCTCACCTTTGGAACAACCCCTAAGCTTTCAATTCCAGGAGGCATTCCAGGAGGCACCAACACTTCAAAGAAACAATTGTCCAACCATAGGCTCCTAATATTAGGATTGCTATGGAGGAAAGAATACAGAATATCAGTATTATTTAATCTAGATAAGTGAAGCTCTTCTAAGTTATCCCTTCGATAGCGAGTTGACGACTTTGCATGCCAAAACTCAATTTGCATGGACTTCAACTTATTGATTACCTATAAGAAATAGATGATAGAAAGAAAAGTCAATTGGAGTGAAAGTTAAAGAGCAATGCTACACACCAAAAAAGAATGTCAATAGTTTTGACAAACTAGGACGATCATTGGATGACTCACAAATCAGAGTTAACATATGGTAAAAATTATGAATGCCTAGCATTTTTCCAAAGTTAATATATGAAACTGTATATATATTTCATACCATCAACTATTTTGTTTTGATTCGTTTGTCTTCTATTAACATATGAACTAGAAAAAAAAAAATCCTCAAGATTTGAAAGTCTTGCTATGACCTCATCAGGAAAGAGGATAGACTCTCTTTGTGCAACTGCGGTTTCTTCTCTGACTGATGCATTTGCAGTTTCTTCTCTGACTGGTGCATTTGCGGTTTCTTCTTTGAATAGTTCCAGCTTATCACAAAGTTCAACAGACAGGCCACTCAATACTGAACAACTTAATTTATAAGCTCCTGGATAGAAACTCGCAAACTTTGGTAGTTTAGAAAATTTGATGGTGGTTAGTTTTGGAAACTTAAATTCAATAGGAATGCTTGTGTTGTTGGCATCTCCTCCCTCAGCTACAAGTTCCTTCAATCGACAGCAATCCTGTACCACAAGGTATTCAAGCTTTTTAAGAGTCTTGGCAACAGAAACTGGAAATATATTTTCCAAGCTGTCACAATCGTGAACCCATATCTTTTGTAGATCGTTTAAGTTAAGGACCCCTCCCTGGTCTGTCTTCGACTTCAGTACATGCTCCAGTTTCGGGAGTGTCTCAAAATGAACATCTTGCAAGTGGGTTACATGCTTAGCACCTGGTTTTTTATCAGCTAGTTGAAATATAACTTTCATTGACTTGCAGTTAGAAACCCTCAAGATGCTTAGACTCTGAAATATTCCTGCTATGTAACAAGGAAAAACATTGACAAGCTTATCACACTTTTCAATGATCAGAGTATCCAGTTTGCCGAAGGAATCAACAGGGACTTCAAAATTCCATATCTCACTCAAACTCTTCATGCTACTGAGTTTGATATTCTTCAAATTTGGGAAGATGTTGCCCTCCTTTGGTTCACAATAGAAAGATAAACAAATTGACAAAGATGCCAAACGCAAAACAAAACAAATCAAATCAACAGAGAGAAAGAGAGATAAAGTACAAGGTAGCTTGATTATGAAGGTTTTAAATTGGTTTGGGTCGGGAAGTGGTTGTATTACAACTTACAACGGAAACAAAATCAGCTGCTATAATTCTCAAAATCACAATATTGTGGCTGCACAATTCAATTTGAAATCTTAAATATATGATACTATGAGAGAATGGATATACAACATATTAAGGGGTTCTCAACACACTATATACATTACTTGGGTATCAACTATCAAGATGTCCACATTTTTTTTGGTGCGGAAAAAGAATATCGTTTCTATGCTGAAGTAGTATTTGAACATGAAAATTTAGGGTGTGCTCCATTTTTTTTTTTCATATTATATGTTTGTTTTCATAAGCTTTCAATATCACAGGACTCATAACAGATAGATTTCAAATTCTATAAGAAAAATGTATTTTTTGAAGATCAGATATATAGACATTATAAGGGACACCGAATACTAATGCGAGTGATTAATATCTAGATGAAATAGCTATATTGACATATTGTATTTTTATATGAGAGAATTATTATATTTGATATCAAATCCAAATGCACAAATAAGAAAACTCATTCTCCAACATCCAGGATAATGGGTTAATTGCTCCATATTAAATGAAGGCACAAAAGAAAGGAAGTTGCTATAAAGAGTTGGAATTCTTAAGCATTTGAGCCTCGTAGCTTTAGGTGATGCAAATTTTTTGGGGTGAGTGAAATTTTTATTCATAAAATTAGGGGGGAAAAACTGCAAAGTTGTAGAGAAAAATGCTAGAGTGAGGCACCATAGAGAAATACAAAGCTCAAATATATAATGCCACCAAGCTACGTACCTTCATTTTAGCATCACTACCTTGCCCTCGGAGAAAGATGCTTTTCATCTTGCTACATTCTCTAATGGAAAGGCTTTGAAGATTTACCAGATTCTTGGCCATGGAGAATGACAATAAATATTTTAAATTCCCACAGCCATTCACGTCCAAGTGTATCAAATTTTGAAAAGAAGAACATTGGTCAATCCATATTTGATCGATTTGGATCAATGACAACTCCATTCTCTCTAATTTGGAAAGTACAACCTGCAAAGTGGCACACACAATTACTAGTGGCCCTAGAAATTAAAGAGTTGGTTTTTATTTTTTTTTCAAGGACTGAAGCTAAACAAAATATATCTTTTTCAAGTTTACCAGCTTGCAAACTCCTTCCTTTTGAGTTTTGACAAATATAATATGAAACATGGTTTAAAATGTAAAAGACAAACAGATTTACTTAAACATACCTTTTCTTCGAACAGTATTCTGGTCTCTCCTGCTGATGCAGTGGGATAGATGCCAATAAACACAGGTAAAGATTGTAGTGTCAAGGAACGTAATTCAAGAAACTGAAGAACCTCCAGTTCGTTATCATTTTGTGTTTCCACAGGGACAATCTCCTTCAGAGAGTTACACTCAGAAACTTCAACTGTTTCAAGGGCAGTTAAAAGCCTAGCAGTAGAAATCAAGCAGACATTCTTCAATTGACCACACAGCTTGATCTTGATGGTTTTCAGTTTACCAAAGGAGGGTTTTGAAAGTTCACAAGAAGATATTTCCTTCATGTTCTTGAGTTCATAGAGAATCAAGGACTCCAACTTAGGAAAGGCCTTCTCACGATGCTTCCCATCCTTTGGACTGATGAGAGAATGAATGTCAGAATTACTTACAATGGACAAATGTTTAAGATACGGAAATCCTTTCAAATTCAACTCATAAAAGATATCACGAACACCATTGAGTTTTTCCAACAACAAATTTTCAACTCTTCCAAACAGCATTTTGACCCCCTTCTGAGAATGAATGTCAAACCCATCTTTTTGTTGTGTTACTATTGCCAGAAACCTCAACAGCTCATGCTTCTCTGGAACCTTGAAATCAGGCTCTAAATATCTGTCCAAAGAGCCAATGACAATCTGGTAACTATCCAACTTGTCGAAAAACAAATTCTTGGGCAAATGGGCATCACTTGGGATTTGTATGTCAAGATTTCTTAACTGATTCAGCTGCCCCAACTCTGATAGACTAGCATTTTCGCTATGGCTTTCTTGTGCTTTATCAACCCTCCACGTAATTGAAACGCTTCTCATGTACAACTCCTCCAAACAAGTTAGACTTGATATTACATTAGGTGGAATCGCTCCAAGTTTGGTGCAATTACTAATGTCAAAGATTTGCAGCTTGGATAAATGCTTTAATTCATCAGGCAAGCTTAAAATATCTGATCCTGAAAAGCTAAGAATTCTTAAATTCTTCAACTTTCCTATGACTTTTAATTGCTCACCTAGTATGCATTGCTCCAAACAAAGCATTCTGAGTTTTGTTAGGCATCCAATTGATGAAGGAAACTGTGAGAGATCGATGCCAGTCAAAATCAACACCCTAAGTTCTTTCATTTGCTGGAAAAAGCTGTCTGGTATTTTCAAACGTGGGTCATTATTTTCAACATGAAACACTCTAAGTCTAGGGCATTTTATGCTTTCAGGAAAGCAGTCAATGACATCACAATGCCGTAAGGAAAAAGCTGTGTACCTTTTAAGTTTACCCTCATCGGGCCATTCATCTAGTTTTCCTTCCGTCAATGTGAAGACATGGTTCTCCTCGGATGCTATTGACAAAGCTGCATTGCGGACAAGATTTTGCATCGTGAAATGATCACTTGAATAACTGTCAGACAACAAACCAAACTCTTTCAGCTTCACAAGCAACGTTTGTACTCTATCTCTGGCTTCCCTTACGGTGTAGATGTCTTGAAGAAAACCCAAACCAATGCAATTTCTCACCAAGTCTGCGACTAACGCATCATTACCCATACGAGCACAAAGCAAGAAGGTAAGCTTGAGCTCCTCGTTATCTAAGAGCTTATAACTCAACTTTGTAGAATACTCGGACGTTCCTGTTATCCTTTGCCTTTCCATCTTTCGACGGGTATCCTCCCAAACCGAGTGGCTCTGATTTTTCAATGCCCTTGCAGTTGTAACAATTGACATGGGCAACCCGTTACACTTTCTGGCAATTTCAGCTGCTAACTTTTCAAATTCAGAGTTTTTGTTGTCTATCCCGGCCATTTTCTTGAACAAGGTCTCTGCCTCCTTGCCATTTAAGACATCCACCGGGAAAATAAAGCTTGCCTTCACGTTCATTTGGCTCAATACTTGTCTCACCTCAGAAATCAGCAAAATCTTGCACCCTTTGAAACGCTCTTCTGTTTTCAACTTACTCAACTTTTCTGTTTTCATTGGTTGTTTTGTCTCCATCATCTTGTTGTGAACCCCACCACGGGCACGGGATTTTCTTTCTTTGAGCTTCATCTGGCTGCCATCACCATTTGGAATCCCCAACATATTCAAATCCACTTTGGCACACAGATCATCTAGGATTATCAGGGTGTTCTCCTTCTCTTTCTGCAATCTCTCTTGAATGCGAGCTGCTCTTGCATGCTCACTTTCGTCGTCCAACTTCATTCCCAGAAAGTCAGCAATCTGCCCTTGAATTTTTCTTACGTTCTGTCTTTTTGTTACATTCGCCATAACCACCACATTGAACAACTTTTCTTCCCGAGCTTTGTTAGCAGCTTCTATGACCAAAGTTGTCTTCCCAACGCCAGCTAGCCCGTGAACACCGATCATTCGAGCCCCCGGGTTCTTCAGTGCTTTCATAATCTCTTTCAGGGTCTCAGTTCTCGATTCAAATGGCTGATAATCAACATTGGAAAAAGCAACACCCATGGAAGGTGGGCCTCCCCAACGAGATATGTCATCATGCTTTGCTGTTTGCAGTAGTCCGTTAACCTTCCCGATAATATCATCTGCTGTTTTGCTGCGACGATACCTTATTGCCAGATTAGGAGGAAAGCCAAGGTAACACCCAGCATGTTCACGGTCGTCTTCTTTTGAGAACTTGTCATAATCAGAAATTACTTCATTTACCCCTTCCAACCATTCTGTAACATCATCGTATATTTCTCTCCCATATCTGTCTTCCTCCTCCTGAGCTTTATTACGCACCCTGGCTCCCTCTCTTCGGAGCTCCTCAACAACTTCGTCTAGTTCCTTAACTTTGTCCTCGTATTTCAACACGTAGTATGCTTGCTCCTTTAAAAACTCGGTAATGAACTTGATCACAGCATTTTGCAAACGATCAGGTATAAGAAGAGCCATGTTTCATTCTTGATCATGTTCTGCTACATCTTCTTTCTGCATGCATATGTATGTATGTAAAGAGTTAATAAGACCGTACATGAAATTTTAGATGAAGTGCAGCTAACATATATGACATGTTTTATAGCATATAACTTGACTGTCAAGAAATCCCAAAACCAAGATTACCATGGTATTAATAAGTCATTTTAATATAAAATGTACTAAAAAATTTTAATGGTGACTAAAATTCTCAAATTTGTTAAACGCAACTCTCTTTGAAAATTTCAATATTACCAGCGCTTAAAGTTATCAAATAAGATAAAGTGAAATTGCAACATAGTTTGTGTTTAAATATTAATAATTATTTATGCAAATCAATTCAAAGCTTATGCTACCCAAAATTCATCGGTTGCTTTTGGATATAAGCGAAACAATTCACTGACCCCAAATATGCAAATTACTTGCCGCTCTTTATAGGAATAATATGTAGTGATGTTTCAAATCAAATCAAATTATTTTTAATAAAAAAATTATGTTAAGCATGCACCAACTGATTGAATGAGTAAAGTAAGTTACACTAAATTAGAGTGTAAAAAATGGAAAACAGAATCCAACCATATGAAACTAAACTTGTAAATACCATATTTTGTCCGGATATTTTTTAATTTGCAGCCCATTTCATTTAAAATTTCTTAATCCATTTTTTTAATTTGTTTTCTTATTTTGCCAAACAAAAAAATAAAAAAAATGAAGCCCATTTCTTTTTTATTTTATAAGCCCATTTCACCTCGTTTCAGTTGTAAGCCCATTTCATTATAAACCCATGTGTGTTTCATCCACCAGCTACCCTATTGATTAAAATATTTAAAAAAAAAAAAAGAATCGTTGCACTGTTTCATTTTTCGTTTGCTTTCAAGTTTCCCACATGCCATTCTTTGTCTTCTTTTGTTAAAAGTTGCAGGAAAAAAAAAAAAAAAAGAAAAGAAAAAAGAGAGGAGCGCAAGCGAAGACCGAGAGCGGAGCACCGAACTTCAAAAATCAACAGCGGATCCAACAAGAAATCAAGAAATTCAAAAAGAGTGGCTCGATACAAGAAATTCAGTCAATAAAAATCCCAAAGTCAAAGACAAAATCCCCCAATCAGAGCATAATCTGTGAAAATCAAGTTGGAAAATCTTAATTAATTTGACAAGAGCATGTATAAATAGAGGAATTCGTCATAGATCGAGAGGAGGGGAGAGATCGGGGAATCCAGCAAGATACAGAGACAGAGGCATGGCAACACAACCCCTCACCCTTTTACTTCAATCCACAGAATTCATCCAACACTATAAACCCATCACATAATCAAAACCATCATCACTAGCCACCACCATCCTTTACCCCAACATCCCTCTGCAAATTCCAATTCCAATCCTCATCATAAAATTACCAACGTCTCATTACAACCACTACACAGCCTCACCCCAAACTATCTCAAATAACATGAAAATCATAGTAAACAGCCCAATTTCATCATCCTCAACCTATCACAACTCCAAACCACAACTCCTAGAACCAAAAAAGAACAAAGTCACAGCCATTCAATCATTTTCATCACCACCAAAAATTCTCCTAACTCTCTCATCATCCCAACAGAAGCCAATCCCAATCAAAATCAAACTCACACTGAAATTATCAGAAAATAAAGAGGAAGGGAAAGCCGCGCCCAAACCACCACCGCCGCTGCCACTCGCCGGCGCGCCACCGCGAAGGCCGTCACGGTAGCCTCCATGTGACCTCGCGCTTGCCCCTCTGCCTCACCTCCTTGTCAGCCGCAGCCTTCCCCGCCCTCTTTGCTCCTCCACGCGAGCTTACCTCCGCCGCGCGGAACCCAGCCTTGCCGCCCTCTCTGCCGGCGTCATCCCGTGATCCCTCCTGGCTCCGTCGCGAAGATCGCGCCCCCTCCGCCTCTGTCAGCCGCGAGCCCATCGCGAGACTCAGCCGCCGCACCTCCCTGCCCGGATCCTGCTTCAGCCGCGCTCCGCCTTCTCCACCGCGTGGCCGCCGGCTTCTTTTGGCTCGCAGCCCCTCTCTCTCTCCCCGCTGCCCCCTCTCTCTACTACTGTGTTGTTATCTTTGCTTTCTGTTGAGATGATATTTAGTTTGTTTGAGTTCGTTTTTATCTTCTTTTTTTTTTTTTTCTTTTTCGGTTCATTATTTTATTTTAACGAGGGTCAGAGTCAGGTTTCTTTTTGGTCCAAGAATCTTGAGTGTTTTTTTCGGTGTTATGATGTTTTTTTGGGTCTTACAGTTTGGGCTTGTTCTTTTTTATTTTTGGTCTTAGAATTTTTTGAGTTAACTTTTTGGTCTGACTTTTCTTTTAATATTTATTGTGTTTAGGCTGGTGTAAATTAGAATTAGGGGAATGAGTTGGGCTTGTTACTTATTTTTGGTCAGATTCGTTTTTTGGGTATTGAACTTATAGCTTGGGTTGAGTTCTTTTTTCATTTTTTTCTCTTTTTGGGCTAGGTGTGTTTCTGGGCATTTCATTTTTTTATAAATCTTTTATAGTCTTAAGCCTTAGAATTTTAATGGTCCTTTCTAAAAACAAAAATATAATTTTTTTTAAATCCATGCAATAATCAATAGTCATGATTGAGAGGTGTATACCTCCTTCATGTATTGATGAATTGTAAGGGTTTACTGAATTATCAAGTGTTAACTTAAATCCTATGTAAAAGCGGATTCCTTTCTAATTTGTTGGCCAAAATCCATTTTCAAAATAAAATTAATCAACACACTTCTCAAATTATTTTTTCCTTTTTCTTTAATTAAAATCCATCAACACATAATAATTTTCTATAAGAACGACATGACTTTGAGTTCCTCATTGTACCAGAGGATACATTGGCATAACAAACAACTATCAAGTCAAAATTAATTTTTCATTAAATTGTGTTCTCTTTTAATTTAATTTCCTTTTCTTTTATTTATTTATTTTTGTATATAATTATACCTGTTGGGGAAAAATAAGTATTTTAAAGTTATAAATAAATTTGCATAATGAGCTCTATGGTAACCGTATTTATTCGGATGTATTAGGGGTATAGTGGGATTAAGTTTCCACCCTTCCCCAATCATAATCAGACTCCCGAATCTCAAATCTCTTTTAAAAGATAAGTTTTGCAAGTTAAAAGATCTTCCAATTTTAGCCAGAACTAAAATTGGTGGCGACTCTCATTCTTATCTATTTTAAAATCAGTTGTCATCATCGTCACAACGCCCTCCGGGTACGTTGTGACAAAACATAATCTAGCTAGATGTAACATAATCATAAAAGAAATTAGACATAATCTAAACATGTTGTAACATAATCACTATTTAAAGTCAGCTAAATGAAGTCCAACCTAATATAATAATATTATGCAAAAGATTTTATATAAGTCGCAACTCTTCTTTTAAACATAATAACTTCCTTCATAGGCTTCTTTTTCAAATTTTTGAAATTTTATTTTGTTTCACCTTAATTAATGAAAATTTCACACAATCAATAATCACATCACTTGATTGTTTTCAACATAACATTTTCTTTTTAATGCATAGGTCTATTGATTTCTTCATATTTAGGCTGAGTCACACTTTATAAAACTAGGGGTATGTTTGGTTTCAGTTTTCATTTCAGTTTTTAGTATGAACGAAATACTAAAAGCGGGAAAACCATCTGTAACATCCCCTATTGCTTTATGGATTGACGGCTGTTCCCACAAATCAACACGGGTCTTTTCAGTATGATTTGTCCTCACTCACATGCTTCCCAAGAAAACTTCCTAGGAGGTCACCCATCCCAAAATTGCTCCAAGTCAAGTACGCTTAACTGTGGAGTTCTTTCAGTTTGGGTTACCGAAAAGAAGATACATCTTGTTAGTATAAGTAGTACAAATCAATTCATATAAGCTCTCCTTAACTGTATAGTCCCATGCCTATACAGTCTCAAGATCCCTCTCATTCGGGTGTGTAATAGGTTCATTCATGTACCCATCTGTTTTCGAAGTCTGCCAAGAGCCACTCCTTGTCCGTGCCTCCTTGCACCGGCGATCACTCCCTGACTTCGCAATCCCCGAGCATTATATGCCCACCAGCTTCGTTCATCCCTAAACAACATTGTATTGGGAAAGGTGCAGGCTCTGATACCATTTGTAACATCCCCTGTTGCTTTATGGATTGACGACTCTCCCCACAAACCAACACGGGTCTTTTCAGCATGCTTTGTCTTTACTCGCACACTTCCTAGGAAAACTTCCCAAGAGGTCACTCATCCCAAAATTGCTCCAAGTCAAGCACACTTAATTGTGGAGTTCTTTTAGTTTAGGCTACCGAAAAGAAGATGCATCTTGTTGGTATAGGTAGTACAAATAAATTCATTTAAGCCCTCCTTAACTGTATAGTCCCATACCTGTACAGTCTCAGGATCCCTCTCATTCGGGTGTGTAATCGGTTCATTCATGTACCCTTCTGCTTTCGAAGTCTGCTAGGAGCTACTCCTTATCCGTGCCTCCTTACACCGGCGATCACTCCCCGACTTTGCAATCCCGGAGTGTTACACCGTCAACTGAAAACTGAAACCAAACAAGCTCTAAAGGTGTGTTTGGTTTTAGTTTTCATTTTTTATTTTTCAGTTTTCAGGATTTTATGAAGGAAATACTAAAAGCTATTAAGACTACTAAATCTAATTTCCAATTTTCATTCTCAGTTTTTCCTTTAGAAAATCCTAAAACTGGAAAACTAAAAATGAAAATTAAAAACTGAAACCTAACGTACCCTAGATATTTCCAGAAAAGGAGATAGTGTAATTACATCCCCATTATAATCGACATGAGACAATCCATTCATATGTTTATAAGAATTTCATAACTAGAACACACCCTTTTCAGTGAAATTATTAAATAAATTGGTTATATGTAAATATTTACTCACGGTATGTTTGAGTTTTGATGTTAAAAAAAAAAAAGAGGAAAAGAAAAGATTTATAATATAAAATTTCAAAATTTTATATTAGAATTCCTTCTAGAAAGGAATTCATAGAAATGATATTCCTGTGAATACTATTTCCAGATATTTTAAATAAATTATTTGTTTATAATTAAATATTCATTGGATTATTTTATAATATGTATTTATAGAAATATATGTCATAATTTTTAAAATATTCTTAAAATATTTTTTAGTATTATTATTATCATTCAAAATGAAAATTACACTTTAAAAAAAATATAAATTAACAATTAGCAAAAAATTTTAAATTGCGAGCATAATATATATAGATGATCGCGGTAAATGAAAAATAATAATTGAGGGATATTTTTATATTTATACTTAATAATTATTATTTCTAAGTCATAAAAAAAATTTATTCTTACCTTTCAATATAAGAATGAGATCTCATTAAATCATAGAAAATAATTAACCATGAAATAATTATAATTTGGGAATACATCATTCCCACATAGTTATTCTCAGGAATAACCAAATATACCTTGAAACAAATATCCCTTAAAATTTTATACTATAGCTTTTTTTTCCTTTTTTAAAATTTAAACTAACAAATATACCTTTAAAATTGTAGGCCGAGACAAAACACATGACAAGATAGAGTTAACCATAAAACTTCACAGATAATTAATTCCCGTGAAAGTTTCAAGTAGTAAGATTAATTTCGATGAAAATATGTACCAATGTAGTTTGTAGAAAAAAAAAAATTCACATCATCAATCAATATAATTTCATAATAGTGATAAATCATAAAAAATAACTATCCATTATCATAATTATCTTTGGTGAAATTTTATTAGGTGATCGGGTATATAAATTAAACTCTATTTCACACTAGATGCATTTGTTTTTCAATTTTTTAACCAAAAAATGGAGTTTTATTAAAAATAAGTTTTCTATCGACCCCACTGTCTCCCTTCAATTTCCACTTCAGGTACAGTTATGGGTAAAATTGAGATATAAATTGTTATGAACGACTTTTATATGTAAATTTTTTTTTTTTTCAAATTTTGAGTTAAAGGTGAGTAAGTTCTCTAAAAAAACTATAAAATGTCCAAAATATCTGAGGTTAGTGGCCCCAGTTTGCAGATAAATATTTAATTTCTTACTCATACAACTCGACCAAAGCAAATCTTCACTTGAAAAATTAATAATTAAAGATGAACCAGCACCGGCGTCTTCGTCGCCACCGTCGACGGTGGCTCCATCAATACCTCCAACGTTGCGTGGCTGAACGCGCCGTGCAATGTGAAGGAGCTGGTGGTGATCGAAGGGGAAGAAGAGCATTTGGAATCTGAAGGTGATGGCGTGGGGAATCATGGCGCGGTCTTCAGCAATTGATTAACGGAGATGATGATGATGGTGGTGGTGGAGTGAGAGAAAAATCTTTTTTGTTTGGTTGGTTTTACTAGAGAAATCAGAAACATGAAAGATGAAACCTACCCCACTTCTTTTGGGTTTTTTTTTCAATAGAATTTTAATGGATGTATTTACACTAATATGAAATTTTGATGAGTTGGAAATAAATATGGTGCGATTTAAGGAAGTCCGCCAAAGGCGGATTAAGGAATTGAAATTTTTTTAAAAAAAGATTACAAAGTGTATTATCCTCGTATCTGGCGGATTAATAAATTAAAAAAAATTGAAAAACAATTTTTCGAGGGTCTTTTTGTTTATATGTAATTTGGGTGGTGTATTTATATCAATATGGTATTTTGAAAAAAATTTACACAATATAGTGTTTTCAGTATAGAATCCGCCAAAGGCAGATTCAGCACTGAATCCGTCAAAGGCGGATTCAATAAAAAAATATTTTTACACTATATCTATCACAAATTCAACATAAAAAATAATATTTTATTGAATTCGCCAAAGACGGATTCAATAAAATATTATTTTTTACTGAATTCGCACCAAAAATCAGATTCAATAACACAGAATTTGTTAATGACAAATTCTA
Organism: Dalbergia cochinchinensis; assembly: GCA_031216125.1. Taxonomy (NCBI): domain Eukaryota; kingdom Viridiplantae; phylum Streptophyta; class Magnoliopsida; order Fabales; family Fabaceae; genus Dalbergia; species Dalbergia cochinchinensis. The sequence goes on along the minus strand of CM062375.1, from coordinate 65,373,127 downwards.
AACACTATGTACAAATAAATTTACTCATTTTCTTATATTTATGTAAATCACCTATAAAAACATCATATATAAATTATTTTTCCATTTTTCGAAGGCATTTCCTCAATGAATCCGCCATTTACGGATTTTGAATAAAAAATATTTTTTTAAATCCACCAGTAGCAATTTAAATATTAAATAATATTCTACATTACATAAACTTTCAGTTCGATCACATCATGCATCATTTCATTTATAGTATTAATATGTGAGAGAGAGAATATAAGGGAGGTTAATTTTAGTTCTTATAAAAAAATGTGTAAAAAAGAAAGTGTTAAAAAAATGAGAATAAATAGTATAATAAATATAATAATTCATTTTGATAATAAGTTGTTATAAATATTATTAAGGGTATCATATTTATATGAATCAAACGTATTTGAAGTTGTCGTTCGTAATGTAGAATATAGGTCAAATACATTTGTAAATGAAGATATATAATTAGAAGCTATACAAGATTCAAAATTTTTACAGTATGCAAATATGGATATGTAGCCTTAATTCTAAAATATTTAACATATTTTTATATTCTTTTATTTCATTATGATTTAACTATTTTAGTTAATTTAATATTTTTTTAGTTGATAATGTTTATTTAATTGATTTAACAATTTTATAAAAATTAAGTTGAATATTTATTTAATTAATTTAATATTTTTTCAATTGATTATGTTTTGTTGATTTTTTTAAGTTGATGTTTTTTAGTTCCTTAGAAGTATAATTTTATGCAATTTTAGTTGATTATTTAGTTGATTTAGTATTTTTTTTTAGTTGATTATTTACTTGATTTTTTGTCATAGGTGATTTGTCTCTGAATGGTGAACTTTTATTGTTAGGAAGATATTCAACAAGAGGAAAGCAGCTATACAAGCAATTAAGGCATATAGTATACTCGAAGGAGTAGGTCATAAAGTGTTGGAGTCAAAATTAAAAATATTTTATTATACATGCACATAACATGATAAAGGTTGTGGATAAAGGTGATTGTGAGGGACCATTAAATCTTAGTTAGATGCTTTTATTTAAGAGAGACTAAAGCATTGGTTTACATGTATTTAGTATTCTATTTCTCTGATTGATTCTTTAAGAATATGATTATATTTCAGTGTACCTTATATTAAACTGGTATTACTATAGTTATAATGTTTATGAGAAGAAAAGATCTTGAGCCTGCATTATTATTTATATATTTTTCTTCTTGTCTCATATATGGTTATGAATAAGGATTCATTAATTAGTTTTAATATAAAACTTACCCCTCCTCTCGTTTCCTTTAAATGTACAACTTTATTTGATTTAATAATTTTTTAAGTTTATTATTTAGATGATTATTTAATTTTTTTATTTAGTTTTTGTTAATAGTAGTGATTAGAAATACAATTTTATTTGATGTAATAATTTTTAGTTGATTATTTTTAGTTAATTAGTTTTAGTTAATTTAGTTAATTTTTTATTTAGTTATTTTTTAGTAGTGGTGATTAGAAGCACAACTTTGTTTAATGTAATACTTTTTAGTTGATATTTAAGTTGATTATTTGTAGTTGATTATTTTTTAGTTGATCATTTTTAGTTGATCAGAAGCATAATTTTCTATAATTTTAGTTGATTATTTATTTCATATACGCTTTAGATTTGGAAACTATACAAGTATAAGAGTTTTCAGAGTATCCAAACATGGATATGCAACCTTAATTCTAAAATTTTTATATTATTTATATTTTATTTTTTATTTCATTATGATTTAATTGTTTAAGTTGATTTAATTAATTTCTTTGATTTAGCTAACTTTTTAGTTGTAGTGATTGATTAAATATACATTTTTATTTGATTTAATAATTTTAAATTGATTATTTAATTTCTTTGATTTAGTTATTTTTTATGTAGTGTTGATGATTAGAAGCACAATTTTATTTGTAGTTGATTTTTTGGGTAATTAGTTTTAGTTGATTTAATTAATTTCTTTGATTTGGTTATATTTTTAGTAGTAATAATTAGAAGCATAATTTTATTTGTAGTTGATATTTTTTACCTGTTTTTTAAGTTAATTAGTTTTATATAAATTCTTTAATTTAGTTTTTTTTTAGTCATGCTAATTAGAAGCACAATTTTATTTGACGTAGTATTTTTCGGTTGATTTTTGTAGTTAATTTTGTATTTAATTAATCTTAGTTGATTTAATTAATTTTTTTAATTTAATTTTTTTTTTAGTGGTGGTCAAGGAGGACGAGCGCTGTTCAAATGATATTGGCCATTGATATAATATAGCAGGAAAAACAGAAGTTGAAAAGGGGAAAGGAAAGACACATACATACAAGAAGTTGAAAAGGGAAAACAAACAGCCACACCCCGATATATAGCCCAAGTTCGCGCTGCTCCTTGGTGCAGAGATTCCAGTCTAAATCCGCCACAGGCGGACTCCAGGCGGGCAGAGGTTCCTGACAGAAGACACAGCGACGCGATGGCTCCGCAGCAATTTGTTCATTCTGTTGCTGAATCCGCCATTGGCGAAACAAATGAAACCATATTTAGGCAAATTATCTAATAATCACATATTTAGATATACCATCATCTTAAATATCATATGTAAATTATTTTCCCACTTTTGAACCCAAAAATTCCAACAAAAGAAAAATTAAAAAAAAATACCCAAAAGCTAGTTTAGATACTAAACAAGCGATGAACCCAGCAACCCAAATAACAACAATAATAATAATCTTTTAGAGATTAAATCGATCGATGTGCATTGTTTCAAGGTTTGTCAAAAATCTTTCCGAATTAAATTGATCTTACGTATATATTTTTGAGGTACTAAACTATTAGTCTTTTTTTTTTATTTTTTTGGGTGAGGAGCACTTGCTAAATAATTAGTTTAGTTCAAAAAAAAAAAATTGCTTATAAGTGTCCTTAGGCCAATAACTAAAATCTCAAAAAAAAAAAGGGGTAAGTTTTTGAAAAATATGATTGTTATATTTTTAACGTGTGAGATTCATTAAAAACAATTAAGGTGTGGAAACCTTAATCATTATTTTTCCTTAGGACATTAATTAAATAAATCTAACAAAAAAATTGTTGACAGTTATAGTTATCGGTTTAATTTTGATGAATTAAATATATAAATGTGATTTGTATAATTATTCAATTACATTTTTTCATGTATAACTTTTTAAATGACCGATCAGAGAGTTAGCTATCATGGTCTAAATGCAAGATCATTATTGAATGACTTTATAATTTTTTTTATAAAAGACTGTGTATACGAATTAAACCCTAAACTTAACGTTGAATCTCAATTTAAGGGCCTGAAAAAACAAGGAAAAAGAAATTAAATCCTAAAGTTATCATGCTTTATGTTCCCAAACCTCTGTTTGAGAAAGTCCGCCCCAAAACCAAACACGAAATTAGTCAACAAACAAGATAGATGATGAATCGACTAGAAAACAGACCTCAACTTACAGACAGCCAGAAGCTGCGGAAATGCCGCAGAATCCTTCCTACAATCTATTAGAAAATGAAGTTGCGGAAATCAAGATTGGCACAATGAGGTTTGGAGCAAGAAATGCAGATAGAGCAAGGAATCAAGGATTTAATAAGCATTTGCTTTGAAGTGATAAATATATATAGCAGTAGAAGCTTTGAAATCTGCTTTGTTACTGTTGGGGTGTGTGGCTGTTGTGCATTCATGGTGAGAAATCATGCACAGTACCGAGTAGAGTGGAATCTATGTACAGTGTACTCACAGAAAAGGTACGAAAGTTTAGACAAGAAAAGATAATAATATGTCTATATTGATCACAATTATTCGTGGTGAATGAGTAATTGAGAGGGGTGGACGAGAACCTGACAAAATAAGCGGGGTCGGTGTGTTGTGTTTTTTTTTGGTTACAGTAGGTGTGTTATGTTTAACTGTGAAAGTAACATTTTTTCTTCATATACTGCTAACTTTATAAGAAATATCAATTATACTGAGATATTATGAATTATATTTTATTTATTATTAAATAGAATATAAATTTTATTTAAATTAAATTTATTTTTTATTTAATAATAAACAAAATTTAAGTTGATATGAAATTTCATATTTTATAAATATAAATAACACAATTATTAACTTTTTACCCATTGCTTTTTCACCTGTCCTATTCACCATTGATAAATATCATATATCGTATCATTAGATTTTACCCATTTAATACTTTATTTGTGTTGTAAAGAAAAATATCTACCCCACCACTGTCTTGGCCTTTTTACCCATTTAAATTAAAAAAAATCATTATATACCGATTTGCCACTTTTGTAATTTTATGTATGCATATACATTCTTTTTTGCATGTTAGAGGAATCGGTTAACAGCAAGGTGATTTTAAGGAACTAAAATTCAAAGGAATCGGTTCACTCTCAACCAATTTCTGTGTGTAATTTTCCAACAGAAATTGGTCCGCCTTCGACCTATTTCTACCTCAACTGATTTCAGTTTTTTTCCTCCTCAAATCTGACAATCACAACAAGACTCATAGTGTATGATCAAACTTTGTGGTCCATAAGCCACTTTATAAAGTGTGATAAAGTGGAGAAGTTGCATTAAATATTTGATTTTAGGACAACATTCAAACTCATTATTATAAATATTTAAAAATAAATCATATTTTAATGTAGCTTTTGTAATTTTATTTTGTGAAAAGTTTTTATAACAATTTTGTTTGATTTTTTATTAAATGATTGTTAATATAATTGCAAAATGTTTATTGTTGATTATATTTTCTATTTTGAAATGACCATTAAACATTATAAGTATTTTTTTATTAATTTATTTTATATAATTATTTTAATATTATAAGCTCTATTGTCATATTATCATGATATTATAAGCTCCTCGTGTATTTTATCAATTTCAAATTCAATAGTCCCTTAAATTGGAGCTAGATTGTATATTAAATGTCATAAAATCTACATTATCATCATATTTTTATTTTATTTTTTTATTAGTTTATCATCTTATTTTATTAGAATATTGATGTTTTAGTTTCTTGTTTGAGAAGAAGATAAATCTATTAGTACTACACAAGCAATTAACCCCTTTACGAAACAGTTTATCATCAAAATTGTTATTTCTTTGAAACGCTGATCCTCGAAATCTATTTCGTAAAGGGGTTAATTGCGTGTGTAGTACTAACAGATTTATCTTTTTCTCACATAAAAAACTAAAACAATCAATATTCTAATAAAATATGATGATAAACTAATAAAAAAATAAAATAAAATATGATGATAATGTAGATTTTATGACATTTAATATACAATATAGCTCCAGTTTAAGGGACTATTGAATTTGAATTTGATAAAATACACGAGGAGCTTATAATATCAAAATAATTATATAAAATAAATTAATAAAAAATACTTATAATGTTTAATGGTCATTTCAAAATAGAAAATATAATCAACAATAAACATTTTGCAATTATATTAACAATTATTTAATAAAAAATCAAACAAAATTGTTACAAAAACTTTTCACAAAATAAAATTACAAAAGCTATATTAAAATATGATTTATTTATAAATATTTATAACAAAGAGTTTGAATATTGTCCTAAAATCAAATATTTTAATGCAACTTCTCCACTTTATCACACTTTATAAAGTGGCTTATGGACCACAAAGTTTGATCATACACTGTGAGTCTTGTTGTGGTTGTCAGATCAAAGAAGAATGAATATAGAAATCGGTTAAGGAGGAAAAACACTGAAATTGGTTAAGACAGAAATAGGTTGAAGGCTGACCGATTTATGTTGGAAAATTACACACAGAAATCAGTTGAGAGTGAACCGATTCCTTTGAATTTCAGTTCCTTGAAATCACCTTGCTGTTAATCGATTCCTCTAACATGCAAAAAAGAATGTATATGCGTACATAAAATTGTAAAAGTGGAAAACTGGTATATAATGATTTTTTTTAATTTAAATGGGTAAAAAAGCCCCACTATCTGCTACCCAGTAATTATTATTCAAATTGATGTTAACGCCCATCTAAAAGGATGGGTTTTTTACTGGAATAAATTAAAAAAAATATTATATATGAATCTCCACAAATTACAACTTTATGTTCGTAAATGCATTGTTTTGGGATATTAGAGGAATCGGTCAAGTATGAGTTGACTACATAGATCCAAGAAAGCGGTTGAGGCTCAATCGATTTCCTCAACTAGAAATCGGTCAAAACACAGGTGATTTCAATTGCCATCGGACGGCTGAGGAGTGAGGCTGGTGGATCCAGCGGCTGGAGGGCTCCTTCTCCACGGTCCGCTGCATGCGTGACATGTGGAGAAATCGGTTGAGAGGTTGTGTCACGCATGCAGCGGACCGTGGAGAAGGAGCCCTCTGAACCGCTGGATCCACCAGCCTCACTCCCCAATCGTCCGATTGGTAAGAGTGTGTTGCTATAAATTTGGGCATGCTGAACGCGAGGGATGCGAGGAATGCGAGGAGAAGTTGGCCGATTCCAGTGTCTTCATCTGGTAGTGTAGAAGAAGAGAGATCAGTGAGGGTGAAAAAAAATTGTGTGGTAGTGTAAGTGAAAATCAGTATAAAATAGTAGGATAGTGGAAAATGATCTGAGACGGTATGATAATTTTGGACATATTGCAGCAAATCTTCATGTAGAGGTATACTTTTTTTAATTCATTGAATTAATATATTTTTTTCATTCTATTTGTATTTTTAAGTATAAATTTAATGATTGTTGAAATAATTTTATTGCATTGTAAATCCAGTTTAGTTGTATAAGTTAGTTTAGTGGATTTGAAACTTATTGTAATGATAATTTAAATTTAATTTAATGATATTCTAGATTTAGTTTGGTATATTTTAAACTTATTTTAGTTGTTTAATTTAATTAAACTAGTGGCTGTTATAGTTAGATTACACTATAAACATGTTTAGTAAATAATATATTGTAATTAGATTTATGAATATGTGCAGGAAACAATATGTTTTAATTAGTTTAGTAAAATAGATTTTACTAAACTAATTAGTTTAGTAAATATTATTGTTAGATTATACTAAAAATATTTTTAGGAAATAATATATTTTAGTTAGGTTGATGAACTTGTTTAGGGTTTAATATATTTTGCTTAGTTTAGTGAAATATTTTATCTAAGTAAATATACTAAAAAGTATCACCTACTCTTTGAAATTAATATTTTTTAGAGTAGAATGTTTTATTTTTAATTAGATTAGGTAATTATTTTAGGGAGATTAGTGCACCTTGAAGATATGTTAGTTGTAAAATTTAGTTAGATTAGTAAATGTTATACTTAGATTATAGAATAAATATTTATAGTAAATAATGTCATTTAATTAGAGTAATGAATAGGGTTAGGAAATAATATATTTTAATTAGTTTATTATTTTAGCCAAGTAAATAATGAAAAGTAAAACCTACTTATTGAAAGTAAATTGTAGTTAGATTACGAATTTTATATTACTAATTAGATTAGTTAATTAATTTAGGGAGAATAATGCACCTTAAAATTGTAGTATATTTCATATGAAATAGTATGTTTGTTTTTGTAATTAGATTTGTTACTTGGTTCTTTTAGTTTGATTAGTTCTCATTTAATTAAATTGGTTCAGTTGTAATATATTTAACATGAGTTTTTATTTATTTATTTTGTGCTTCAGCTTACTCGTGTATTGCGTGGGAGACGAGACCATATGAAAAAGGTAGATCTCCGCATGAGACCATACTTAGAACAGGCTGGTTTTTGGCACGCTGCACAAATAAAATTTTTTGAATATGCCAATGTTTTGCTGTCTGTATTTGTGGAATGGTGGCGTCCTAAGACTCACACCTTCCACTTGCCCTATGGAGAATGCACCATAACACTCCAGGATATTGTCTTTTAGTTGGGGCTACAAGTGGATGGGGCTCCTGTGAGTGGCTGCACAAGGGCATGGGACCGGTTTTGTGGGCAAAATATTTGGGAAATGTGCCATGAATTGCTTGGTTCTGTACCCCCGGAGAATAAGCGCAAGAAAAATGGTAACACAGTAACATTAGCCTGGTTGAAGAACATCTTTGCTCCTCTGGAAGAAAATGCAACTCAGCTTCAAGTCATGCAAGCAACACGAGTTTACATTATGTTGCTGATTGGCGGGATGTTGTTTGCAGACAAGTCAGCTGCCAGAGTTCACGTAAGATGGCTGCCTCTTCTGCGTGATTTTCAAGAGTGTAGACAGCTCAGTTAGGGATCCGCCGTGTTATCCACCTTGTATCGTGGTTTATGTCATGCGGTTAACATCTCACGGATATATTATAGAGTGCAATCACTCAGTCCTATAGTTGACTGGCTCGGTTTGAGGTTTCCATTGGCTAGGAGGTATATTACTACACTAAAATTTAGTAATTGTTATGTAAATCATGTTGTTTAGAATTGCAATGCTATAAATTATCAACAAATATTTATTTTCAGGTGGACCGGATTTGTAGCACCGCCAGATGCGCATGAGAGACGCGTGCTAATTCTTAGGGCACGAATTGATCAACTCCACTATACAGATGTAAGTTTGTAAATATTATTTAACGAGTTTAGCAAATAAATACAGTTTTATATAAGTGGAATACTAATCAATTTTTTGAACAGTTTGTGTGGACACCCTATGATATCCCGCAGATCCAGCATATTACACCAGCATGGGTGATCTCTGAGTATGAAATTTGGGCATTACTGACATCATTAATTTGCTTCCCATATATTGAGTGGCATCATGTCGATCGCGTGCTTAGATAATTTGGGGTGGAGCAACCCATTCCATTCGATCCGTTGAACATTGATGCCCTGCATGCGAGGGATGCACGGGGAATGGAGTGTACCTGGTGGCCAGATTATCAGAGGACATGGCATCAATTACGGGATCAATGAAGAAAACAGGTAGTCCCATATCATCATCCTCCCGGTTTAGTCTAGTTGCCTTCGCCAGAGTATTTTCATTGGTATAGTCGTGTTGCACAGAGGGTTTTATCAGGTGAGAAGATGTTTCGCGACCTTCGACATGTGCAACTTCCAGCTGATGCACCGCCTGGTGATGCATCGGTGCCTGTTACAGCTATGCCTCCTCATGCTCCAGACCGATGTCGGCGAGCTCGTCGAATGCAACCAGGGACTCACAGCAGACGTACACATGCTCAAGAGGAAAGTCATGATGAGGATGATGAGGTTGAGCAAGCTGATGATGATGGTACGAGTTCAGAGATGTCAAGTTCTACTTCTAGATGTTACATGGCCGGTTGCAGTTCTAGAGGTCACATGGCTGGTTCTAGCGGGCATAGCATGAATCCTCATACTCAGGAGCACATTGCTGGTTCTAGCATTCAGACAGTGGCTGATTATGTGCCCAGTTCTAGTTCTCACGACTACTTGTGCAGTCTGAGTACAGGTTTGAGCCCACTGCTTGATCAGATGGACATTGCTGCATGTCAGGACTTTTTAGAGCAGACCCCGTTACCAGATCCATATTCTAGCCATGCACAGGGATATGCATATGAGCCATTTGGGTTACACCATCAGTCCTTCACTACTATGAGCCCTGTGACCATAGTCTATGACATCCCATCCTTTGATCTCTTGGGTAGGACTCCAGCATCGGCAGCTGGGGTAGCCGACATATCTCCTAAGCTGGAAGGCAAGGATCCTGGGGGAGATGAGCATAGGGGTGAGGACCTGGGGCCGTGGCAGATTCGGCCCACCCGATGCGCTACTGGTGACCATTTGATAGGAGCTCGGCACAACCAGCGAGATCACTAGTCCGAGTAGGGAATAATGTATGTGTAGTTATTAATGATGTAGTCTTGTGATGTATCAGGTATTTATATATGTTTAGGTGATTATGCAGTCCTTGTAACTTAATTTAAGTATTTACTTCATTATGATTTAGTGTGTTAATTTAATTTTGATTTAGTCACAAATTACTTCATTATGTTTTAATCATGTGGGCATTATGTGAATTTTTTACTATGCTAATCAATTACACATACCATGACGAAGTCAATACACCATATGATGTTCTACATGAACTTTGACAACTTACAACTAAAAACACACAACACACCATATGACTTGATCCGCTCTCTAATTGCTTGGGCCTGCCTGGTTCGAAGAGGTGGGCACTAAGGTCGGGCATCCCCGCCTGGTGTGACCTTCCTGCCTACATAGTCCGCATCTCTTACCATGTCCAGATTCAACTTCATCCATTTCATTTCTAATTCTAGTTGACATTGGTCGGCCATTTTTAGCTCGTCTAAGCTCAGGATTTGGTCGTATTGGAGGACCATACCATGGTGGCCAATATGCTTCATTCGCAACTGGGGCAAACTCCACTTTGTAGACTTCCATAACAGTATTCATGCGATAGACATGATCAACATAACTACCTCATTCCACTCGTGCTTCAGTATGTGCACAGGCAGCAAGTACATGACGACAGGGATAATGCAATGCTTGAAATTCTCCACAATCACAATATTGTGCCCTAAGTCTAACTTTATAAGTTCTTTGGCTCCAATTCCTGATAGGTTGTGTCTCCTCAACAACAAACGACTCATCTGATCATGAAAAATTTGTAACAAACATCGTCCCCAATGATTGCCTATTCTTGTGATATGCTCGCATCAAGACTTCAGAGAACTCCTAACCAGCTACTAGTTGCACCTCTGCTTGTTTTCCCCGCTTCACAAATAATGCAGCAAGACGGTAGTAAGTGGCTTTCACTAATGCAGTTATTGGAAGATTACAGACACATTTCAAGACAACATTTATACACTCAGACATATTAGTCGTCATATGACCATATCTACGCCCTTCATCTTGGTGCTGCATCCATTTTCCTAAAGGAATCCTGTCAACCCATGCACCCATGTCTGGGTCCTCAGCTTTCACCAGGCCAAAATAATAAAGAAACTCACTTCAAGTCTTTGAATAAGCTGCATTGATTAGAGTTCGCTTTGCATCTTTACTCTTGAATCTTAGTGCAAAGTTTGATGCAATGTGGCGAATGCAATAAGCATGATAAGCATGTGGAGGATGCCATCCACTACCTTCTGCATCTAATCCTGCTTTGATTGTAGCATGCCTGTCAGAAATGATTAGTATGCCCTCTTGTGGTGTCACGTGTCGATGAAGATTTGTGAGGAAAAAAGACCAAGCCTCTGCCGTCTCCTCTTCAACCACAGCAAATGCAATAGGGAATATGTTTGAGTTGCCATCTTGTGCAATTGCTATTAGTAGTTTCCCACCATACTTTCCATACAAATGCGTTCCGTCGACAATCACAAAGCACTTAAATGTTTAAAACCCTCTACACATGGCGGGAATGTCCAGAATAGACGATGAAACATGACACAGCTATGGTCAACCAAATCACCAACATAATAAGGCAAAGTTGAAATTTCAATGCTTGTACCTGGCATAAATGACTTCAAAGCTAGTTGCCATTTTGGAAACTCAATGTATGATTCCTACCAATCACCATAAATTCGAGCAATGGCCTTTTGCTTTGCAAGCCGTGCTTTCCTGTATGAAATATGGAATTCATACTTCAAATAAACTGAGGCCTGCAATGTCCTGATAGGAACCGTTGGATCAGCTTCAACTATAGAATGGATGCTCGCAGCAATGACGTGAATATCTAGCTGAGAATGTTTCTGAGAAATTCCGGCGGACAAACAAGTGTGTTCTCCGTTGTATTTCTTAATTTCCCACAGTCCTTTCTTCCGTCGATATATCACACGAATGCTCCAATCACACCCTCTCCCAAAGTGCTTGCATTTGCCCTGATATCTCACATGATCTGACTGACATACCTTGTACTCAGCTCCCTTTCGGATGCTATAATCTTTTACCACAAGTAGCACAAATTCTTTGTTTGGGAACTACTGGCCTTCATGCAACTGATTCACTCCATGTAATCCCATTAGGTCCCTATCATCTAACTGATTCACTTGCATTCCTTCAAAATTTAAACTTGAATAGTGACCAATTCGTTGACTTTCAGATTGTGTTTGAATTTGTGTTGACGATTGGCCTTGGGTAAGAGGTACTACTTCCTCGTCACTCTCATCTTTGAACAACACTATAAAATTTAAAGTATATTAACAGGGATTTACAAATTTTCCAATACTAAAATAACAACATACCAATACTAAAATTATTAGTGATCAGTTTTTCAATTCATGAACATTTATCATATTTTATTTTTCTCAACTTTATTTTATTTTTAGTCATATCTATAAAATATATAAAAATGACAAAAACATTTCTATGGTTGAGCAATTTTATCTGAAATAAAAGATAATAATCTAATCCAATTTACAGAATATTATTAATATTAACATAATGCAATTATTATTTTATTCTATTTTTGTATATATATAATGCCTTTCATAATAACAAATATTTCAAAAAAATATTGTTAACAAAAAATATGTATATCTTTTAGTAAAATATAAAATACTACAAAATATTACAAATATTGAAGTGTAATAAAAGAAGTTCGAGCTAGTACCTTCATTCAGGTCTTCTTCGGAGTCCTCCTCATTAGAAATATCATCATAACTCGGATTTAGTCCGATTTGAGCCACATCATTGCCAACATTCATTTCAAAGCTTTGACCACCTACCACGTCATTCTCATTCTCAGGTATTAAATTTTCATTCTACACTGGATTTGCCATTACTAACATTGGAGAACGCTGGGCTAATGATTCCACAAAAGCATGATCAGGAGCAGATCCCCCGGAGCTTAAATTCAAGTTTCCCAAAGCTACAAATACCTCCATAACACTAAGATTGAGAAATTGAGCATGACAATCAAACATCATCTCAATGTCATCGTCAGTTTGAATCAAGCAACTTGTGAAACGTAACGTACCTTGTCGTACTAACAATGGCAGTCGGTACAAAATCTGCACTATTTGCTTGTTCTGCTGGCGTAACTTGTGCAAAATTTTCTCATGAAGCTTGGAAATATTCATGGAAGAACGAACACTCACAGGTATTGGATTTGGACAGCAGAACTTCACTCCATCTTGTGTATTTTGTACTACTTCACAATTATAATGAACAAGAATATAACTTCTCTGTGCCATTTTTACTTAAAATCTCATAAAACATTGCTCTTCTAATTTTCTAAATTTTACTGAATAAAAATATGTATAGTGATAGAAGAGAGTATTGAGAGAGAGGCACTGAGGTCTTCCTTGTGTGCCGTTTATATAGACGCGGAGAAGGGAACCGGTTAGGAAGAAGCCAACTGAAATCGGTTGAGCAAGAAATAAGTTGGGGTGTGACCGATTTCTTCCTAGGAATCACCTTACTCTTGACCGATTTTTGTGGGCCTATTATGCACAGAAATTAGTCAATGATAAACCGTTTTCCTTGCCTTCAAAATCCTACAAATCACCCAAAGCTCAACCGATTCCTCTAACAATCAAAACACGATGTACAAAGGTAAATAATGTGGTAAAGGGTGTAAAACGGTATATAATCCTTCTTCTCTGTTGAAATGCGTAAAAAAGCCCTAAAAGGACGTTGCAGACTAGAGTATAATAGCGCAGAAGGGCATCATCATTTTGATTAAAAGAAGCACACTAATCTAACCTTTCACTGTGAAAATAACATCTTTTTTTTTTTTTTTGTACTGAAAATAACATCATTTGAGATGAGTATTATCAACGTCAATTCTAGACCAAAACTAATAATAATAAAAAAAAGTGTCAAGAGTCGATTGGGCATTGTTTTAAATGAGTTTAGGAGGATGGAATAAAAATAATATTAGAATTTATAAAATTTATGGGTAATATAAAATTTTTAATATAAATCTCTACATAGTGATTTACATATAGTTAAGATTAAAAAAATAATTTTTTATTCAGAAATTATTATATAGAGATTTGTGTGATAAATTAATATTTTATTTTAATTTTTTACATTTTTAATACACATAAATTATTATGTAATGATTTTATAAAAAAATAATATCTTGAAATTATTACGTAGCAATTTGCAGTGATGATCTTCTTTATAGTGATTTATAGCAATTCTAAGTTTTTATATTGTATCATAAGGCTCAAGTGGTACATACTTGAATTCCCTTAAGTAAGGTCTCGGATTTAAGCCTTATATATAGAAAAAAAAATTCGCTGAGAAAATTAGCTTCACCGTGATGTGAATATACTCGGCTCGAACAAGACTGCCTCCAGTGGAGGACCTGTGGTTACATAAAAAAATTAAAATAAAATGCTATATAGTGATTTATATCTAAAAAATATCATTTCAGTTCAAATATCCGCCGTAGCCGCATTCCATACCAATTCAATGCCCAAACAACATTATAATAAAAAAATCCCCCCGATTCGTGGGTTAAAAAATAAAAAATAAAAAAGAGCCGAGCAAACTTATCAAGAATTTATAGCATCAGCAGCAGCAATAATAATAATAATAATATGTCATGTTTTTTATAAATTTTACTTATATTAATTTACAATCATTTTTAACACATTGACATTAATATTATATATATTTTATTACATTTTAATTAATATCAAGTTTTAAGCATAATTTAAATATATCGTTTATATATATATTTTTTATAATATGGTTGACTGTTTTAGATCAAATATTACTCTTAAAACGTGATAAATTTATCATTCTAACTTATGCCGTTTATAGTAAGTATATGGAGCATTTCTCTATTGTCATCACTCATTAAATTTATTTATTTATATCATTCTTAAAATATCTTTAATCAAATTTTACATGTCTAATTTTATCTTACTTTATTTATAGATGACGGTATTTAATTAAAGTTAAAATTTAGCAAAAGTTATTTAGTTTTAGTTTTCAGTTTTTTATTTTCAATTTTTAGTTTTCAGATTTTTAGATTTTATAAAGAAAATAGTAAAAATTAGAAAAGCTAGAAAATCCAATTTTAAATTTTTATTTTCAGGTTTTAATATTTTTCCTTCACAAAATTTTTAAAAATTGAAACCAAATCAATGCTAAGTTTTGAAAATTTTCTAGTGCTGGAATTTGTATTAAAAATATGATACTTAATGAGTTATTTGCTAAGATTACACAATTCATGCCATATATGTTAGAAAAAAGGGAATATTTAACTTGTTAACTTATTTTTAATCTTTGTAGTCTGAGAGAAATACTTAGATGCTCTGAAAATAAGATAATGTATTACTTTGATCCATTTAATAAATAACGCATTGATTTTACGAGTAATTGTTATCATTCATTTTTCCTGCATATTTAATATAATAATTGATATATTCCCATTGTTTTAAATAAATATCTTTTTTTCTTTTTAGGTAATTCATAAAGACACTTATTTTGAAATAGAGGTAGTATCATTTATTAAATGAAACAAAATAAATACATTCTCTTACTATCAGAGCACCTAAAAATTTCTCATAATATGAACTAATGACCTTTCTTTTTTAAAAAAGAAAAGGTATGATTAAATTTTTTGGCACTTTTTCTATACAAATAGAATTGCAATAAAAAAATAAAAATAAACAAGTGAAGCTAGGACTTTTTAAATTTTAGCTAAATAGACTAGACTTCACACAATAAAAATAACTTATTAGGCCTAACAGACTGACTTATTTATATATCTTTATTATTTATATCATTATTATTATTATTGAAAGTCTAATGATAATGTAAATATTTTAATCTGTTTAAAAATATACCTTTTAATTTAAGGAGCCTATTAGTCTATTTTTTAAAAAGTTATTGTTTTCGACATACTTAGAAGTCGTTTAGTTTATTTAAGAGTAGGTGATCTGGGTTTCTTAAAAAAATTATAATCAAGTATGCCTATAAATATGCTTTCAAGTTAGACCAGGCTTTTTAAAATCGAGCGAAGGCCATAATAGAAATTAGGCGGATTCTATGATGGTCTCAATTGAGTTAGTGATCAAGTTGGTCATTAAATCTCACCATGAAAATCCTATCCAATGGTTAAAATTAAGATCTTTCACTATAAAAAATTAATTCTAAAATAACTCTTTTTATATTTTAATATATATTAATAATCATACAACCTATTTTACCCTTTATCGCCTCTTCTCCAAGAAGGTGAGAACCTTCGCTAGGCCCTGCAACCCCTCCCTCATTGCCAGCCAGTCAAGGATTGGATGTCGATCATAGAACTCCAACACCACAAGAAGGTAGATCAAAGAAAAAACACAGAGACAATGAAACACACCAAGGACAACTTTATGCCCTTGTAGGCCAACGCCAGTATGCCACAACAATCGTCCACGCCATTGGCAAACAAGTGGCTGACCTCGTCGAATAAATTTGGCATGGTTTTCTTGATATGAAGAAATTTTCTCTCAACGTCTCATGGAAAGAATTTCTTTTTGATTGATGTCTTTCAACCCTGAGAAAGCATCTTCATTCTTGAATGGAAAAACTATTTGTGTACTCTTATCATTAAGTGAGAAATTCCATTCCCCATTTCATTTGAGCCAAGCTCAAGCAATGCCGACTATGCTG
Source organism: Dalbergia cochinchinensis (assembly GCA_031216125.1). NCBI lineage: Eukaryota > Viridiplantae > Streptophyta > Magnoliopsida > Fabales > Fabaceae > Dalbergia > Dalbergia cochinchinensis. The sequence continues at coordinate 65,356,524 of CM062375.1, read as the reverse complement.
TGAGGGGTGGTAAGGCAAAGCAATGGGTTAGGTGAAGTGGTGCCATAGGGGTGGTGGGGTAGAGTAACAAAAGAAAAGAAAGTTTTGATTTTATAAAATACTCCTCCAGTGAAGAAAAAGAGAAACTAACTATTGAAAATCATAACCTGACAAAGGAGACAGTGGAGTGAACAAGATGGCATTACAGAGATTGATCACATGAGAGGAAGAAAGAAGGTAAAAAAAGGGTGAAAAAGTCAATTCATGAGTCTTTTAAATTAAATATTTCTAGTGACCAACTTGATCACTAACTCAATATGGACCATCATAGAATCTGCAATAAAACTTGTACCAGATAATAGGCCCTAGTTCAAGTGAGGTTTTAGGAATACAAATCAAACCTATTTAAGTTAATAGCCTAGCCTAGTCTATTGCCATCTCTAGTCTCGTTCTACTATGGACTATTGTTAAATTTATAAATTTTATCTTGAGGATAGTTAATCTACTAAATGAATTAATTATATTAATCTTCTTTGACCAAAAAAAAAAAGAAAGATAAGTATTGACAAATTTTATGCCCCGTTGAAAAACCTAAAATAAGATAAAGTAAACATCTAAACTTTTAATTATATTCGACATGAGAAGTATAATTGAGGGAAGAATAATTAATTTATCCTCAATTATACTTCTCCACGCTCAATAACATTGGAAGATATTGGGCTTTGAAAAAAATAAAACTCCAAAACCAGTTTACGACCCAAGCAAAATGATTCTTGAGTGTGATAAATCACACTCAACAGATTTTATAAAACTATTTTTATATTAAAGGTGTACTTCTTTTTCTTTTTTTTTTTTGTCATTCTCCTAATAAACATGTATGAGAGATTAAATTAAACAATATTAATAAATTTTTAGCATGTAAGCATAATTTAAAACATTCAAAATCATATGAAAGAGTACTGAAGATTGCGTCTTTGTTTAAGAGTCAATATCTTTTATCTTATCTAATTGTTGGTTGATTGATATTTTTTCAGGGCATTGTTAATGAGTTTTCAAATGTATTGGGTCAAATAATTTTAAAAAATAGCTATTTATTAGGAGTTTCTCCCGTGCCATATAGGTTTGAATCGCTTTTGAACTGCATTTGTGAATCGCTTTTGTTTCATTTGTTCGCGATGTTATGTGCTTTTGGCTCTATGCCGTTCCGTGAACCTTGGTCTTACCGAATCTACAAAAATCTAGATACATCTGTAGATATGATAACCGCTATACCTGTTAATTTCTTTTTCAAGTTTTTAAATTTGTGTTAATTAAGATTTGTGTAATCTGATGTTACATTCCGGAGAAATCGTAATTAACAGGAATAATTTCATAATACTCTGAGCTTGCAGAAGTTGGTAGCTTATTTTCCTAGATCTACTTCTCAATTATACTCGTTCATTATTTGAATTTGCGGATTCTTACGCAGGGATGATTGAGTTTCTAACCACGTGCTCCATGATGATTTTACAATATATAAAGATAATAAAATGACATTTTTACCCTCCCTTTCTTCTTTTTCCTCAAACCATCGTCTCTTTCTCCCTTCTTCCCCCATTTTGCAAGTCTGCCTCCAAGATTCATCTCTGAACACATTTCTGCAAGCACACTTTCTTGGACCCACACATTTCTATCACAACAAACAAAAAGTAACAGCTCCATCTTCTTCTTCGGTTAGTTAAGAGAATCCAATTAAAAATTGGGTCTTAGATCTCTGCCCAATGCAGTAATAAGAAAATTGTTGTTTATGGATTTTTTTATTCAAAATAAAAATAAAAAGGACCTATTTTCATTTCACAGCTTGTTTCAATAGTCAAATCTTCATTCAGATCCACTTGAAAACATACACAGATGCATCAATCGTGTTCGTGTATGCACTGTTGCTAGTATATTAAGTTTGCTTTTTTTTTTTTGGGTTAAAAGATAGATGGTTACGCCTTTTTTCCAGATCCACCACTCACCACCACAATCTAAGTGCAACGACCACAAAGCCACCATGAAGACCATCGTCCCTTGCTCCAGCATCTCTCGCAGCTTTCGCTAAGAATGGCATAACCACCTTCTCAATGTGTCGCCAACAGACAACGCGAACAGTGGAGGAGGAGCAACGCTTGTGCGGCTATGTAGCTTAGTGTGTGAGGGGTGGAGGATGACTGAGTTACTGATTGTGAACATGTGAACTTGGACTTGATTTTACCCATGTGTGATTGTTTTATTTTTCCCCGAGATTGATTTGGATTTATGCAAATATGGACCAGGAATCAAAAGCTATTGAAAGAGTGGTTCAGTTCTATTTTGATGCAGTGGCATGGCATATGTTGGGGAGGCTGATGAGGGCCTAGAGGAAAAGAAGGGACAATGACAGAGAAGAGACAATGAGGTTAAAACGGGCAATGTGTTCTTTAATAAGTATTAAAATATACATACGAATTTTTATGGACTTTTTCTTCAAATAAAACTTTTTAATCTTAACCATTAAATTAAACTTTTAGTTGCCGAGATTTAATAACCACGTGTCCCAAGCTCATTATTTCCCATTGTAGAATTTGCCTGTAAGGAAAAGCTCTCTGAGTACCTAATTAGTTGGATCCAAGTGTTCTTTTTTTTCTCTCTTTTTCCTTCTTTTCATTTCAGGTTGATGGCCACACGCGGAGATGCAGAGTGATAAGACCATAATAATTAAACCCAGATCGAACCGACCAGTTTAAACTGAAAACCAATGAATTGGTCACCGATCTGATTCAATTCTCTATTTAGATCAAATATACAATTAACTCAGTTAAACTTGGTTCAACCTGATGTAAACTGGGATAAACCGGCGAGTTATGCCAAACTGCATGCTTTCAAACTGGACTAACACCTCGTTCCATGCACCCAAACCGCCTGCAGTTTCATGGAGCCCAACCCGCCTGCACTGCCCTGCAACTTGTCCTTGCTCTGAACCATGCCCCTGACCATCTTGTAGCTTGCTCTAAGGTCTGAGTCACGTGCAACCTGTAATGTAAATCTTGGACAATTGACAAAAAAAAACATACAACATGTGGAATCGAACGCAGCCTGCAATAGTTAACAAAAGTTGGACTACTACTAGGCTAAATTGCTGTGCTATATACATAGATTTATATTAAATTATATTTTTATATATCATTTTAATAAAATCTGGTTTAATTCAATAGTTCGATACCTTAACTGAGTTAATTATCAAGTCAAGTCTGATAACTATGAATAAGACAATTGGTGGAGGCGTGATGCCTTCGACGCATTTTGCAGCTGAACTGGACCCAGATAGCATGTGCCCCATGCCGTTTTTGTAGATCTCAAGCCCACTTTCATTGATGAGGAGAGGACTGGGAAGAGCTACGGCAGTTATGGTGATGCTGGTGGCAATGATATTGAGTAGAGCTATCCAAAAAAGCCGGCCTGATTCATTTCAGTCCGGGTTATTTCGGGCCGGGCTTTGTTGAGTTAAGTTAGTGTTGGGTTAATATTTTGTTGGCCTAGCCAAATCATTTGTGAGCTGTGGACTAGACATATGGCCAACATTTTAATTTTTTATTAAAAATCGAAACAAATATTTTATAACTGTTAAAAAAATAAAATGGTAAAAAAAAAAGCTAATAATACAAATCACTCCATCTTAGGATGCTCATGCACTTGGCGCTTTAGAGATGTATGTTACTGTGTGCACATTTACTTTACGTTTGCTTTCCAATATAAATTGTGTTTATCTCTAAGGTATTGGACGCAAAAAACAATGGGTCATTATGCTTCAGGTTCATTTGCTTTTTAGTCAAACAATGGACTATATAGTGCTCTACTTTCCTTTTTCTTCAAATATACGAACTTGGGTGAATCACTGGTAAAATGCGAGAATTAATATGTACCCAAAAAAACAATGCAAGAATAAAAAAAATTCGATCTCATATTTTAAGGTATCTTTGATATAATTGGTTATTAAAACAAGTATATTAAAATAATCTAGCCAGTACGGCCCATAATGGCCTGACCCACTTTGGTCCAGGTCAAATCCAATTGGGTTAATTCAGACTGTATATATTTTTTCACTCTTATTTTCTTAACCTAACCCATTTTTATTTTGGGACAGTCCATCGGACTTGACCCATGTCAACCGCTTCCTTTTGAGGAGTGGTCGTAGGAATAAGAATAGAGTTATGGGAATTGTGGGGGTTAGGGTGTAGGGATAGTTTGGAAATTTAGAAAAAAATATTTTAACATTTATTAACTCTTATTTTTTCTAAGAGTAGTAGGTGTAATATTCAAATTTATGAAATGATAAGATCAATGGATCAAAAGGAGCTCAGCGTAATTTGCTCATTTCTTTTTCATTTATTAACTAAGTAGCAACTTAACTAACTACATAAAAAAAAAATTAATATGAGAAAAATCTTAAAAATATATATTCTAGAAATATTTATATTTTTTCGTATTTATATACCACACCAAAAGACTTTTATTATTTATTATATAGACTAGATGACTAAATTTTTTAAAAGGTATAATACAAAATATACATATAACTAAGATCTTACAAAACATAGGCATAATTCTATAATAAAAGTGCAGAGTTTTGAGGGGAGCATGACACCCCTAATACCCTTTTCCTCCGCCTCTGAGGTCATCGTTCCACCGCCATGGAGGGGGGAAGCTTGGACAGAAAGGGGAAGGGGCGATGCAGGGAGAAAACCTAAGCACTGCTCTTTACTCACCTAAGCAGTCTCTCCGTCGGTCAGACCCGACCCAGTAATCTATCCCACCCCAAAATCTATTGGACTCGGTTTTGGAAGATAAACTTCTTCACGCAAGTATATAATTAAGCTATTCAATCAAATGTACACTTCAATCATTGAGCTCAATTTTATCTCTTTCATACAATGTGTACATCATCTTAACCTTGAGCTTGGAGGAGTTTTTTAGATAGCATGAAACGTGACCTTTTAGTTATATATATGTATATCTTGATTTATTTAATAAATAAGGGACAGTAAGCTTAGAACGAGTGAGACCGGAAAATACTGAAAGAATAATGCTTGATCTATCTATCTATACCTGTAGGGATGATATCATACTTCCCTCCACCCCTTACGTTAAGCGTTATTTAAATTCTTCGGCCATCTTACAGTTCTTAAAATGTAGATTAGAAAAAGGGCCCTGCTGGATCACATTTCTCTTTACTTAGCTGAAGTATTATTCTCAATCTTAACTCACCAAATGGCAAGTGGATATGAAATATTATAAAAAGGAGATAAAATATACAGTACAGTTTCATTTGATAATGATAACATTTTCTAAGAGGACTTCAGGGGTCGTTTGGGCTAGTCGTGTGAGGAAGAATAAAAAAGTAACATATGGAATTGAAAATTTCTTTTATGTATATAATTGCAATATTTTATATTTAGATAACTCGCAATAAAAATAGGTCTTTTTATTTTTGGTCTGGAAATAGGTCTTGTTAGTTTTATTCAAGTTACGTTCATTTATTTATGAACCCTGTTTTTGACCTTTTGTTTATAAATCCTATTAATTTTACTTGAGTGCGTTTAAAAATTATTGTATCTATCTAAAAAATTTTATATGAAATATATTATGAATATAATTTTGATATATTAATAATATAATTTTTTTACATAATATCATTTAATTATATATTACCATATTAATGAAATAAATTTGAATCTCATCCCACTATTTTAAAATCAATAATGTATACGAAAAAATTTGATTAAATAACAATGTCAAGAAAGTATTCTATCAATACATTTAAATTAAATCTATATAATATAGGCAAAGACTTTTTCTTGTTTCTCTTTATTTAAATAAGCATCATTTTCAAATCTGCGAAACATATGAAGCGGTTGAGAAAAATATAAAAATGAAAAAAAAATGATGAATTTTATAAGACGACTTCAAAAGTCGTTTGAGCTACAGCTGTGCGAAGAGGAATTAAGAAGATGAAAACAAAACTTTTATTTCTTATTTCACTTTTTTTTAAGAATTTAATTTACATACATGGTCAATATAAAAAAATTACACAAATCATCAAATCATATATTATTATATTATCAAAAGTGTTTAATTCAACTATCCACAACTTTAAAAATTAATCCATTCAATATTATCAATATATCAAAATTAATTTCTCATTGCAAAGGCAAAAGATGAAAGCTAAACTTTCATTACATATACCGGTAAATTCACTAGTATATGTAACATGTAATCTCTCACTTGCGTGCTCACCAATTCACTTGTTTACCTTTAATTTTTTATGTTAAAACTTGTTTAACCTTTTTCATTTTTTTACAACTTCACTCAGTTTCCTCTTTTCATAATAGATATTTTGGAAAATATTCATGCAATTTCCTTTATAATACAGATTAAATAGAGCTTGATTTTTATATACTATACATATAAGACTATTTTACATTGATATCCAAATAAATGTTGTAGCATAAGTGAAAGTAGTAAAGTAATTTTATATTTTTTAGGTACATAAGCAAGGATATGAATTTTTTTTTTGTTTTTTTTAAAATGTGAGTTATCTTGGGTTTCATTTTATTGACTTGTATTCATTTAGAGAACACACTGACCATTTACCAAAAAGAAAAAATCGCATTTTCTGAATGAATTAATAGTTAAAAACATAGGATTGATTATTGTCACTCTCATTTATCTATTATCATCCCATATTAAATGCCCTTTTTCTTCAATTTTCAAAAATAAATTAAAAACTATGTATTAGAATATCTCAATTATCTTTTGCAACTTTTATTTATTATTTTTTTATATTTTGAAATATCTTCACTTAAAAACTTATTTTTGTATTTCTAATTAATATATTGCTTCTATAATATTTTTAATTTATATCTAATAATTGTACTAATTAAAAAGAATTATATTTTATATTTGAATTATATGAATTACACTGATAATACTTTGTCTTCGGCGCTTGTGGTGTTATCGCTACTGTTTTCTGGCGTGCTGTTGTTGTCGTCATCATGGTCCATCAATTCTTGTTGTCTTCTAAGAGGCTCGGACCTTGTCGGCTGAGGTGGTCTTCTTCAGCTGAAGTGATGGAGAAGGAGATGAATCTGGGTCTTCTTCTGAGGGTTTGCCTTTTAATTTCTGTGCTTTGTCATTCATTTATATAAAATTTCAAATATCGGATACATGAGAGACTTAACCATATTTGCTGATGTGAAAATACATAATTGAAATATAGTGTAAAAGTGTGAAAGTTAATTTTCACCCTATATAATCAATTTTCTTGGAGATAGTACGTGACAGAGAAGAAACCTTTGGGGAAGGTGGAGGGTGGAGGAGGATGCTGCTTTAAGTCTCCTTGTTCTTCCCACATTCTTCACCTTCTTATTATGCTGTTAATTTTTTTTCAAAAAAATCATTATTTTTTCTATAAATTATCGCATGAGACTTTTGTTGTTCTTGTGTTGTTTCATTAATTATTTTATCAGTGTATGATTGTTGGGAATGAAAGTAGAGACATTATGGACTTAGAGTAGGATTGGTAGAAGGGAAGGAGAAGAGACAAAGAGGGGCATTCAATAAAATTTTAGGAAAGAATTAAGGCTGAAAATGTTATTTTACTTATTGGTAGCTAGCCATTGCCAACACCAAGTTAAAAAGGAATAAATTCCAAAACCAAATCACACAAGGCATCTAGATAGTAGCGTACAATTGGGGTCATTTCACAAAGGAAGCGGCACTAGTTAATTGGAGTTTTTTTTTGTAGGGGGGGTGGAGGATTTGTTGCATAAGAAATAACAATGACAATTAATTGAAATTAACAGTGATAAAAGAGCTAGCCTAGGCAATTATCAAGTTAGGGAGTGTCTATTATCAACATAAACAAATAGACAAACACATGGTGAAGAGCTATGTTGTTACTCATATAATCACACAATTAACAATGTAATTCTCCTTAGTGTGAATCAACTAAAGGATAAGAGCAAGCACATATATACACTTAGATAATTGCTATCACAACACCTAATTACATGTACTAAATCAAACACCAATTACCATAGCTCAACTCTCAATCAAGAATTAACTCTATTCTTTTGGTCAATCAAATGCTCTCCAATCAATCAACTAGCATGCATTCGATCAACATGCTCCAATATGCATGCTCACAAATCATGCAACACAAACATATAAAAGCACTTCACTCAACATGCATATCAATCAACAAACATGAAAAGAAAAGGAAACACAAAAGAGAAAGAGAACACAACTAAGTATTGCATTAAGATCAAAATGTTTCAACATATAACCCTAGCTCTTGAATCCTTTGAGCTAATAAAAGAACTACTCCTTAATAAAAGAGGTTACAAATAGAGATTGATAAAAACTAAAGGATTAGAGCAAAAAATTGTAGAAAAACTAAGAAGAGCAAGGTATGAGAGTGTGTTATTTGAAGAAGAAGAAGAAGAGAAAAGATCTCCCCACATTAAGACCTAGTTCTATACCAAAATGGCAAAGAATGCCTTGGGATTCGCACATTCTCGTCTTACATTATCCTAGAATTTGCTAAGAGGCCCAAGTGGGTAAGAAAAAAAATGCAAAAATAAATATTCAGTCTTGAGCCGGCAAACTTTACTCGCTGCAATGAGTAGACTTCATCATGAGCTCTGGCCCAACTTCACAGGCTCATTGCATTGACTATAGCTCATTGTAGCGATGTTGTCTACGCAGCTAAGGATGCTCTGCCTACAGGCTCGCTATAGTGATTGAAACTCGCTACAGTGAAGCTGTCCAAGTTATGAGCTTCTAGACTTCATCCTGGGTTTCTCTTTTCAGTGCACACTCCATAGCTCCAAGTCTACAATGCACTCTCAAAGGACCATCTAGAAATCTACAAATCATTCTATAGGAAAAAGAGGGTTCATCAATAACAAAACCAAAAAATGCAAAACGCTACAGAATTAAAGTCACAATGTAAAATTGAGTGCAGGGAGATCAAGTTGCAATTCTCTAATAAAATAATGGAAGTTAAGCTCAAAAAGAATGCAAAAGTACCAAGTGTAACGGGAAAAAAAATTACAAAATGTATGTTTATCACTTACTTTTCTATTTTTAAAAAATTAATTGTCACACTAAAATTGACATTATTAATGAACTGTCATGTTTAACAGGTGTATTTGTAAGGTCACTCAAATAATTAAGGAAGATAAGTGTCAATTCAAAAACTGGAGGGGTCAAATGACAAATGTAATATTGATATACCTCGAGAGAAGTAAATTTATCCATTTTATTTTGACTTAATTTTGTGTGAATATTTTGTTTAATTTTGGAGAATATGATGCATGACACAATTGGATTTGGATAGGATGTGAATCTCATTTAAATATGATCTGCACTCCAATTAATTGTAGACAAAATGTAAGTCAACATGGTATCTTATGCAATATATATACAAATAATATCTTTCTTTCACATTACTTATCAATAAAAAAATATTTTACATTACTTTTCCTTTCGTTATACATTTATTATGACTCTACAATGTTTTTTACACTCAATTAATCTTTTTCTTTATAAATGAGGCACCTTTACTGAAAGGGTAATGATATTTTGACACCCAAAAAATAGGTGTCTACCCAGACATCCACTTTATAACTACTGGATGTGATGGTGGTCCCCACTTATATTTAACATTCATCACATCCAATGGTTATAAAGTGGGTGTCTAAATAGACAACCACTTTTTGGGTGTCAAAATAGCATTCCTCTTATTAAAATATACGTTCATATTACCTTTATTTATAAAAACAAATGTTCATATTACCTTGAAACTCATTAATCATAGTTAAAATTTTTATTATATGTGCAGATATAAATATCTTTTTAGTCACTTCAAATATTTTCTATCTCATCAAAATTCAATTATTCAATTATAAAATAATTAAAGTATCAATTTTTATAGTGTCATGGCATCAAATGTAAAAAATACAATGTTGAATTTTTTTTTTCATTTTATCTCTTTAAAAGTATCTTTAAACGCTTTCCCAATCTCTTAAAATAGTTACTTAAATTTTATTTTGGATAAATTAAGTTTGCAAAATCTAGTTTCAAATAATAATAATTCTCAAATGTTGATGAAAATAATTTTGGATTTATTAATTTTTTTCAAAAACATTTGTCATTTGGGAAACTAAGTTTCATTTGTTCTTGTAATCTCTCTTTCATTCTTTTCTTATTGGTTTCGAATTCTAATTAGGTACCCCCCAACTTGGAGCGACTATCCATCAACAAGGAAGATGTCATCTTGATTGAGCAAGGACTACCTCCTCGACTGGACCTCCAACTCCAAAGAATAAAATTCCTTCGCTGCGGGGCTTTAACAATGACTCAGATGTATTACTTCCAGAAGTATTCTTTTCAAACGTGTCACTACCCAATATACAAGAGTTTGGGGTGGCCGATAGTGCCTTCAAAGAGATATTCCCCTCACAAATGCCTGACATGGATTCTACTACTAAAATCTACAAGCTCAGAAAATTGGAGCTTAGGAGTCTATACAAGCTTGAATCCATAGGGTTTGAGCACACGTGGGTGGCCCCCCTTGTTGAAAATCTACAACACTTGAAAGTTTTGGCATGCACTTGTTTGACAAACTTGGCACCGTCTACTATATCTTTCTCCCGAATCAGCTGAATGTAGAGGATTGTGCTGGATTGAAATATTCGTTCACATCCTCAACTGCCAGAAGTTTGGCTGTACTGAGGAACATGTCCATCATTAGCTGTGAATCATTAGAAACAGTAGTAGTGGCTGATGATGAAGAGGGAGACAAAAAAGTTGAAGATGTGGTATTCCCCGACCTTTCTAGTTTGTCTCTTAAAAACTTCCCGAAACTTGGAAGCTTTTACACGGGGAATTCAACTTTGAAATTCCGAACCTTGAGGTTTTACGTCCAGATTGCTCAATGCAAGAGCATGAAGACTTTCTCTCGTGGTGACGTCGAAGTACGCTGGCTAAGTCAGCTGGAAATAGATGATGATGATCCGAATAGTGCAGTCCGTCAACAGTTTGAGAAAGCTAGGAAGCAGCCCTGAGTTCTGGCATAATGTCAATTCCCTGCCAGCATATGACTTATATGTAAGTGTGTATACTAAACTATCAGATGAGCTGAGTTAATTCTCGTGGACAAGCAATATATGCAAATTTACAAACTAAATCTTTATCTGCTTGATTCACGTCAAAAAAAATTTCTGTATGGTGTTGTGAAGTGCAGTAGTGCACTATTTGGAAGCTAAACAAACAAGAAAATGATCTCTATTATAGTAAATGATTCCTATTAAAGATTTTGTATATATTTTTGTGCATGTATGGCATTACTCTAATTGGAAAGGCTCATTTTTATCATCTAACAATGGCCCTTTGTGAAAATTAGTAACTACAGATTGATGTATATACCTGAATTGCTTTTAGCTAGCCTTCTCTGATCAATTCACTCTTGTTAATAATTTGTTGCAGGAAATTGTTGCCTCCTGAGAGAAGCTTACTCTCATTGCATTCATTCATGCTAGCCTTCGAAATTAAACTAGTGGTCTAATCAAGCATCAAAGAACAGAAAGACTTGGACTGTTGGTGAGTTCTTTGTTTTTAATGTCTTTCTGGTTCTTTCTCTGTTCTGTTTTTCGGATTTCATTTTATGAAATATGTTAGTAGAAGATAAACATGAGAAATTAATGTGAAATCACAAATCGGAAATGATATCAGGTTCAATTTGATTTTGCATGGATACAATCATAATTGTGACAACTGGAATTGTAGAATTAGACCACATTATACAAACACCAAAATTAATTTAATACAGTCCCATTTCCTTTTTTTTTTAGTACAATATGACGTGAACATTGTGAAATTTTTACTGAAAACTTGGAGAGGCAGTTACTCTTCTCATGAAAAATCCAGGATATTTCCCATCTTTCAATTTTGAAACTGTTTTAACTTTCAACAAATGTTCTAACAAGGTTGTTCATGAAATTTTCTTTTCATCAGGTTCGGTGGGACTCAGAATGCAACAAGAAGATGAGTGGATCACATCATGGCAACAACTTTTCACAAATAAAGGAATTTTCTTTTCTGCTGGAGTGTGGTGTGCATGAATAAATTACCTGTATTTCTACATGAAGTGTGGATGGTTTAAGGTCATATGAAGTTGCTTTATGAATAAAGTTATCATCTATTTTTACAAGAGGTGAGGTGTATACGGTTTTTCAGTTGCAGAGAGTGTATTTCACAAATAAAATTGCATGTAATTTTACAGGAGGTGTGCACTGTGTTGAAGTTACATGAGAGTGTTGTATGAATAAAGTTGACACTGGTATGTAGATGTATATCACTATTTCTACATAAGGGTGTCTCATGAACGAGGTTAATTTATATTTTTGTAGAAGGTGGGTATGGTTTTTAATTTTTAAGATGCAGAAGGTGTGCTTTTGTGAGCAAAGATGATGACTTGTATATTTACATTATGTTTGCATGGTTTTAAAACTGCATAGAGTGTGTTTCTTGCGTAATGAATGAATAGAGCTTACTCGTATTTCCTCAAGCTATGAGTTATGAGTGTACTCCTTAGAAATTGATTTTGTTAGTGTCTAGTTCTACAAATAGTGTGACTATTTGGTTTGCAGGCTTGAGGCATCAAAAGTGTTTTTTAAAAGAATGAGAATGAGAATGAGATTCTACAATTAATGCATTTGGTAAATTTTTCATTCTACTGAAAATACTTTCCAAGAACTTAAAAGTATTTTTGAGAGAAGTGTTGTGGAAGATTCTTTTCATTTTAAGAAAAATATTTTTAAGATAAAATCATACTATTGCTCTGACATTAATAACTAAAAGCAATCTTACTTTATTCTATTTAAATATAAACAATTCTCTTAAACTTATTTTTGATATACCAAAACAAACACAACTTAATGCTGTTAAAAGTAATTTCTCTAAAATTATTTTTTTCAACTTAATTCTTTCAAAAGTAATTCTATTTGAAGATGAACCAAACAGAATAGATAGTCATAATTTTTATTAGAAGTTATCTATGAAATAATGTAACATACTTAATGCTAATTATACAAATGAGTTAAGTAGTTTATATGATTTTATTCATTCAATGAACATCTTCATTTTTAGTAAATTATTTTTAGAAGTTTTTTCCTAGAAAGTAATATTTCTGCAGATGCATAGATTTATGGATTTAATTACCTACTAACAAAATCGTATGTCTAGCTTGTTAATATCATCGTATATTCCAATGACGCGTGTATGACATTTGTGATTGTAACTGTTACATTTTTGTGATTGAACATAATAATAACATGCAAATGGAACCTCAGTACTTTGCTGTCCTCCAATTATCGGACGTATCTCCTATGGGAAGCTTTGTGTTGTTAAGTTTCTTGATTTACTCTGCATTTGGATTGTAGTATGTTTGGATGTACTTTACTTTGGAGAGTCCCAAATTATCTGTTATGACATCTATAAAATTGTTTAACTTGACAACTCACTATTTTAAAAATCATACAAATAAAAAAAAATGAAACGGACTGACTATTATTTTTGCAATTAAAATTGCAAGATGGAGCAATCACTTATTATCACTTTATAAACTCCTTCAGCTCTTTCTGTTGCTCCACGCATACTCAGATTAGCAAGGCTCTATGAGACACATAGAACACAGATATCAATATATATGAATTGTCAAAGTTTTCAACGATTTAGATGGCCTGTGCCATGTCTCCACGTATACAAGCATTTCTTGGTCTTTTAAGTTTGTTGGAATCCACATTCAAAATGCATAAGCTACTTCCTCATGCCAATTGATCGGTACGCAGACATAATAAGATATATCAAAAATTGTTTATTCTGACAACATTGGAACTAATTTATGATCACATTTCAAAAACACGTTAGTGGTTTGCAAATTGCTCAATGCTCCCACCAACATTTTGTGACAAGTTCATCTTATTGTTATTTCAACAATGAAACATGATGAGATAGAGACTGTTCTTCTATCTTCACGATGTTTTGGACTTATACTGGGCAGGAAGCAACTGCATTGCACAAACAATACATGTCCTTGTCAGTGATGGATGCTCAAGCATCAGTACAAAAAGTAATAAATAAATAAATAAACAAAAGAAGACATATACAGTCCTGCCAATGGTCTACTACAACAAAAATTCTACCACTGTTTTGGAGTGATTAGAAGAAATGTAGGTACAGTGTTACAGTAAAGCTAGGTTTTTTGAAAAAAATGTTATTTAGTGACTAACGAAATCATTAAAAACTGGTTTTTATCTCAAATAATTTCAGCCTAGAACTAGTTCTGAAAAGAAACCAAATTTAAGTTAGTTTTTACCTAATCTTATCTTTTCTATCTCTATCTAGTACCTCATCCGTTCCTAACAATTTGAAAAACTGATGAATCTAGTTTTTAATTCAGTTTAAAACCAAACATTATTAAGTACAAACTAGTTCATTTTATGCAATTCAAGATATTTTATACTAATTCAACATATTCAATAGGTGACTTTGTCACTAATTTGTTGTCCTTGTGGCCGTGTGGGTTAGTTGCGCATCTGGATGCGCATGTTCAGGGACTTCAAGACACCCAAGTGAAACAGGCAAGTGAACTACAAAATGTTACTAGGAGGCCCCTGATAGCAAGATATTAGAGATGTAAAAAATCCAAAGGCCTCAGTAGCTCTAGAAGTGACTTTCTTGGGTGCCAACTGAAGCAGTCCAGCTGCTACCGCTATATCCAGGCCTGCTTTGACAAGTGCGATAGTCCTCTCGTTGACTTCTTAAGTTTAACGTGGTATTTTTCATTGTGCATCGATAGATAATGACTTTATATAAATATTGTTGAGGGCAGTAGAAGCAAAAGTAAACAAATTACACAAAATATTTAATGTGATTCGACAAATAATGCCTATGTCCACAACTCAACAAATCAATTCACTAATTTCTTTTTGGGAAAAATACAATCATCAATCTAGCAATCTCTCACAAACTCAAAATCTCAATACATCCAATCTCACAAAATAATTTCTCCACCTATTAAGAACTCACTCAAACAAAACACACACTCTTACCCAAAATGGCACACACTCAATTTTCCTTTTTATTTCTCTATTATGGTGCAACAACCACCCAAGAAGAAGGAACAAACTTTTATTTTAAAGTAATACAAATTTAAAATGGGCTTAAAATAATCCAAGGTAACAAACCCAACAAATCTCCATCTTGCCTTGTGATTGGGACAAATTGTATATGTCAGTAACAAGAGCCAGAAGGCCTTGTCAAAGGACTAGCAAATTTCTTTAGCGCACGCTTTACCTTCTCCACATTTTTGTATGCTTGGTCATTGTCTTTATTCACAACTGTCTCCCCTATCAATTTATACAAATTACCATGAGTCTTTTTACTCTTCATTATCTTCAAAGTTCCTCTAGTAACTTGCATTACTCCATCTCTTGCAGAATGTCCATAGCCCAAACTATCAAATCTACCCAAAGAAATCAAATTTCTTCCAAGTGCAGGTACGTACCTCCCATCACCAAGTTTTTGCACACAACTATTATGCATTTTAATTTTTACAGTACCTTTTCCAATAATATCAAGGCAATCCTCATTGGCCAATCTCACAACCTCATCATCACAAGTATCATAAGTACCAAACCATTCTTTCTTGCAACAAATATGATTAGAACAAGCAGAATCTAAGAGCCAGCAATCGCTATAAATAGCTTTTTCCTCTTCAACCATCATCACATCGGTTTCATAATTGACATAATCTTCGGCAGCTGTCGTAGCATCTTCAAACTTCTCTTTTCCTTTTCCTTTACTCCTTTCAAATTCTTCCATATCTGCTTTCAATTTCCGGCAATAAAATTTAGTATGACCAATCTCATGACAATAATAACATTGTTTGTCTTTATAGTCTGGTTTTGACAGGGAACCTGATCTTGAATTATCTCTATCAAAATTACCACCACGAGACATGCTTCTACCACGGCTAGTTCTAGCAACAAGGACACTTTCTTGGGGTTGATCATTCGATCTTTTCAATTTTTCATTCTCTAATAACACAATAATCACATCATCAACTTTCAAAGTATCTTTTCCAACTAGTAATGTGGTTATTATACTGTCATAATTATTTGGAAGAGATGATAATAGCAACAGTGCTTTATCTTCATCATCAATTTTCATACCAATACTAGCTGTGTAACCAATCTTGTAAAATAATTCACATGATCTCTAATGTCAGCACCAACATCCATCTTCAATTGATATAATTCTTTCTTTAAAAATAGGCGGTTGGTAAGGGATTTTGACATGTACATGTTCTCTAATTTCTTCCATAAGTCAACAGCAAAAGTTTCATTCAGAACATTAAATTTTACCTCAGAAGCTAGGCATAGGCGAATCGTACTGACAGCTTTCATCTCTATCTCTTCCCATTCTTTATCTGTCATCTTATCAGGCTTTTTCTCCTTCCCACTCAAAGCTTTAACCAATCCATGTTGCACTAGAGTATCTTTAACATTACTCTGCCACAGACTAAAATTATTTTTTCCATCAAAGAGCTCCACCTCAAATTTTCCCATTGAACCTTGCATCCTTGCCATAAAAAATACCAGAAGCAGGATTAGAACCCTGCTCTGATACCACTGTTGAGGGCAGTAGAAGCAAAAGTAAACAAACTACACAAAATATTTAACGTGGTTCGGCGAATAATGCCTACGTCCACAACCCAACAAATATATTATAGACAAATTTTCTAAATCGATCTATCGAAAAATGTATTAAAGGATAAATTAATCGCTTATAATTTAAAAGTCATAAATTGATCCTTTACAATTTAAAAATTGGGATAAAGTAGTTTCTCCGTATAGTATTTTATCAATTATATGGGCCTATACGAAATAATCAATTTGTTTCCATTTTTTAAATTAATAAAAACTAATTTGAAACTTTCAAATCCAACGAGATTAATTTGTCTCCTGATATATTTTTAAGAGATCAAATTAAATTTTTATACTCTGTATAATAACATTAAGGAAAAACAATAACAATCCCCAAACAAAGATATGGAAACTTCTGAGAACATATACACAAGCTTGTGCAGCATACTTCATATTTATTGCTATTCTTGAGTTCTTCCTCTGTGCAGAAAGTCTTCCAAGCTCTCCAACCTAATAAGTTGAGTGAAAAATGTCGGACGAGGGCTAAAAGTAGACTTAAGAGGACATCCTTAATGCATGTTGTGTTAGCAGCACTAAAGAAAAGGCCACAAAGAAACCTCAACCGAGGCAGCGCATACTCCTAGATGGCATTCTCACATGATAACAAAGTGAAAAAACCACTGGATGCTTAACAGAAAGGTGTACTTCCAACATGGCAGACGCTCGTTCTGCCAAACCAAACAAATTGATCTAGGAACAAGAACATTGAAATTAATGCATCCTTGTACTGAAAAATGAGTTAAATGAGATAATAGAAATAATAAAAAAAAATGAATCAAAAAGGTGGAATCACTTAAGAACTCAAACCTTTTCTAACAGACACAGGGGGAGGGAGTCTCCAGTGGGATGGGATTGATCAGAGAATGCAGGCCATTGACAAACTGCATATTACAAGGTGGAAAAGCAAGAGAGATGATGTTCATCCCCCCAAACAACAAAATTAAAATGGTATAACAAGTGATGAATATTAAGAACATACATTAACTAGTTATTTTTCAACATCTTTTGTGTGCCATAATTTCTTTTTGAGGGGCTATTATTAAACAGAAAAATTATTTTTTAGACCTCCTTTCATTGATTTTTTTCCCGAGTTTTGTGCTCAAGAAAAGAGTAAAAAGGGATACAAATATTGAAAAATCATATTAAAGAAATAATTTCCATTATAAATAGCGAGTAAAAAATTAAACAGGTTGGTGCAATTCTTTCTGAAATTGAACATCAAAATATCTTAGAGGAGTGATACACAACTACCACTACACTTACACCACATATTTACATAAAGTTAAAAGTTATAAATCAGTATGGAAAAAGTTGTAAATCAGCATATAAAAAATTATAAATAAGTATGTAAAAGCTTTTTGTATATTAGTTTATAACTTTTGTGTATTGATTTATAACTTTTAACTTGATATAAATATATAGTATAAGTATAGTGATGGACATTTATCAATTCTGAATATCTTAACCTTCAATAGACGAAAACTTTCCGCTCCAAGCTGGTTGTTTTGTCACTTTTTGGGCAGGAACAGGTTATCCATCACTCCAAAACTTGGAGCCACATTGTATAGGCCTGCATAGGTCGGTAGGTTTGTCATCATATGATCAACATTTGGTCTGAGAGACATGATATAAAATATAGGGACAGTGAAGATAGAAATGTATTTAAAAAGGGAGATAAGAATAGGGGACAAAAGAATATAAAATTTATGTACCTCCAGAAAGTGGAGACAATGAGAATAGGATATAGAGGCAAAAATTTAATATTTTTCTTCTAATAATACCTCTATACATATTTATTATTTATGTTTCCGTCTTCACTATCCCTGTTCTTCTACAAAACGCTACCATAGTGACTAATTATATAATGACCCTTTTATCCTTATTTTATTTTTCTCTTTGCTCTTTTTGTCCCATCGCTCCCCAACCCTATCTATTGAGTCTTCTCACCTTCCTTTCTACTTCGATCTTCCATACACTTTGCTGGTAAATGGGACCAAATGCAAAGCTTCGGCAATGGTACTCATTCAGCATACAAATGAAATTTATAACCCCTTTCGTGATCACTTGTTAATGCCTCAGTTCTCACTGATTCTGAAAAAATGAAGTGAGGAAAAAAATTTGTTGAATTAGTAAAATTATTCCTCATCTATCCTTTCATCCATCCTAATAATTATTTAAATGAATCATCATCAATTATTTTTAGTTCAAATGTAATTAAACAAAAGTAGAGAATTGAAAAAAAAAAGAAATAAAAAGGAATGCTAGGAGGTGGAGGCAGCATCGGATTTTCAGGTGGCGGAAATTGTGGATGACAAACCACGAATTATAAGGAAAAAGATAGCAGGAGAGAGAGAGAGAGAAAGAAGCTTGCAGCTTTTCCTTTTTTTTTTTTTTAGGAATCAGCGACGGTCTTTGCAGGTGAGCTGAGAAATGTCATCTTCAGTGAGCTGGTGCAGGGGCTTGTCCAAGATCGACCAGAACGTTGCTGGCACCCTCCGCCGTTCATCGCTTCCCGACCCTGCTCTTACAGTCTTACTCTCTTGTTCCTGCTGCTGGCCACCATGTAATTTGACGCTGGTGGGCGGTCGTCAAGGTTCTGGGAAGTAGTGACGGATAACGGGAAAAATAAAAGATGATATAAGAAAAGGGCAAAAGAGGCATATCACTCTACAATTATTTTTTTAATAAATATTTAAATATAAATATAAACTTAATGTTAATTAGTTTCAACCGTTGGATCTATAGATAAATGGCTATAATTTTGTCACCATATAGTAACAAACTTATTGTCGACCATATAAGAATCTGCTGCCCTAGGTATCCATGATTCATTAATTGATTGTCGCGTATGCTTTGTGAAGAAGTTGGATCTTAGTATGTGTTTGGTTCTGTATTTGTAAAATTGATTTTCAATATATAATTGATTTTCCTAAAATTGATTTTGTTAAAATTGATTTTAAAATAAAATGATTTTTGTTTGGCAATTTGATCTAAAATTGATTTTGATAGTAGTTAGAAGAGGAAACACTTAGAAGCAATAATTTTCAATTTCCTATAATTGATTTTGGGCCTAAAATCAATTTGGAGATTAGACTCCAACTGAAATCCAAACAAGGTAGAACATGAATAAAATAAACGAAAAATTACACTAACCTCTCTTAAGGTTTAGTGTTATTGCTTCAACATTATTCTATTTTATAAAACTATTATTGTCCTCTTATAAAATTACTAAAATTATATTGATCTCCCCACAAAAAAGTCCTAGTAGTCCTTCAAGAAAATTTTGCAAGACAATTTAGTTCCTAAAACTAAAATTGTGATCTCTTAAGATTTTAACAATAGAATACATTGGCTCCTCTGTGTACATATGATCTTTTAAACACTAAAGAAATTGCACAATAATCCGTTAACAAGATGTTAAATGATACCTGTGTCATCTAAATTAAGTAGAATAAATTTTAAAATGAATGATTTTGGCGGTTAAAATTAAATAACATGATTCACTTAAAACTCCATAACAAGTCATAAATGATTCATTTTATGCAATTTTGGACATTAAAATGAATGCAATAAGTTCCAAAATGACATCATTTTTTTTGCATCCAACTTTTTAATGGCAATAAGTTCCCTCTTAGTTTTTGTTATGTGTGTAAGTCTACTAATAGAGAGACTAATATGTCCATTATTTTTAATCTCAAGAAATCACAATATTAAATTCTTTTCTTAGGAAACAAAATATTTCAATACAAAAATCTTAAAAAATCAAATAGGGCTTTCACTCTAAATATTATAAAGGTTTTTGACATCTAAAAAATTATTGACTTACAAATATTAAAAAAATAATACTTTTAAATTATTTATATAAAACTAAAAGTATATAAAAAATTAAAATTTAACTAAATAATTTTTTAATTTAACATATAATTCTTTTAATTACACTTTAGAATATTATAATTGTATTTACATTAATTAATTTTTATTATATACAAAATTTATTAATTATTTTTATTAAAATGGTTAAATATAACTTTTACAAATTAAATGATATAAGATATATTAAATGATTGTATATTGAAAAAAATATAATAAAGAATATTTAATTTATATCCTTCATGCAATGCATAACATAAATAACTAGTTTTAGAATAATATTAAGGAAATTTTCGGAAATGTAACCAACTCATTTATTATGTCACATTTTCTCTTTCTTCTAGTGCTTCCAATCTTGAGATCAGAAACAACTTCTTTTTTGCGTTTTTTGTTTTTTTTTTTTTTTTGTTTGGGTATAAAGCCAGGGTATATCCACGGCTGTAATCAGCACCTAATTTCTTCAACATATAGAGCATAGAGATATGGTTCTCTAGCCACGAGACTTTTCTCACCACACGAACAAATTGGATGATATTAGCATATCCTTAGTGTGTGTGTATATATATATGTATAACAATTTAAATAGTAGCCTATTTTCGTTTCCCATTGGTAAAATTTTGTACGCCACGAGTAAGTATCAAAGTTATTAATGATTGTCAAATACATGCTATAAGTGAAAGCAATTTTTCCTTCCACTTAAGGTGATCCAATTTGGATGATTAGAATAAATTTTTGTTTTTCATGAAATAGAAAAATAATAAAAAAAATTGCAACCTCTTTTTCATAAGCTTCTATTTGAAGCTTTAGTGTTTGTTTGGATGGAGCAATTATCAGAGAAAATGTAATTTTTGGAAGGATTTGAAATTCATTATGATAAATATCATATTTGAATACTTACTTAGAAGAAACTATAGGATTTAAAGAGATTTTAAAGTGGAATTTTATCTACCTAAAATAGAGGATTTTGATTTCCTCCTATAAAGAGAGAATTTTGGAAATTCTACACACATAAATATATGTTTTTCTCATTTTGGTAACTCCCATTTTTATTATATTCAATTATAATTTCTTTATATTTATGAGATTTTTGTTTAATGTTATTTTTAATTCATTTTGTTGCATTTTAAATCTTTTAATATTCAGTTTATATTACATGATGTTATATTTATGTATCATTCTATTTTATTTATATAAAAATCAAATTTTATAATTCAAATTTAAAATATTTTATGAATAAAATTTAAGATAATTTATGAAATATGAACTTATTATAATCAGTTAAATTTTGATTATTAATACAAAAAAAGTTATTTAAAAAAATATATTGTGTTTTTTCAAATAATATATGTTAAAATCAACATGATGTAATTAATTCACCCAAACAAAGTATTTTACAAATGAAAGAAATATAATTGTCTATCCAAATAAAAAATTTAAAAATTGAAGGAAATTTAATTGAAGTATTCTAATTTCCTAGCATTTTAAATTCTTTTGTATTTTGAAAATATTCCATCCAAATGCACACTTAGTTTCTCATTCTTGATATATGGAATCTTGACTGTTGAAAAAAAAAACAAAAGAAGTAATAATCTAAATTGGATGATTAGAATAATTTTTTATAAAATAGAAAAGGAATAAAAAATTGTTCTTCATTGATTAGTGAAAGTTTTGAGCTCACTGATTAGGGAAAGTTTTGGAAGGAAACCAAATGCACAATATTGTGCCACCTCATCAATTCCTAATGTAAACATGCATATGTTTGGTATTACCAATTTGAGATATCAGTATTAATAATAAAATTGTTCTAATTGCTCATTTTATTTGTTATGTAAACATAAATATGTTTAACAAAATTTTAATATAAACTTGTAGCACAAGTTCAAAAATTACATGTAGGTATGAGATAAATTAAGATATAATAAATTTTAAATTGTACATTATACATATCAAAAGCTATACATTATAGATATGATGTATTATAAATTTATGACTTATTATCACTTATTATGCACTCATACAAAATTTTACTTTTAAGCTGATTTCAAACTATTTTTATTTGACAATGTAAACTAAAGTTAATTTAGATAAAAGTAATTTTAAAATAATTGATTAGTTACCAAACAATATCTTTTAAAGTCATTAGGATTGGTTTAATCATAAGGGATTTAAATAGTATGCATGAGACCTTTAGTTCAAACATCATAGCGATTAATATAATTTCAAGTTTGATCTCATTTAATCTACATATTTGATTTATCATAATTATCAAATCCTTTTTCAATTATCAAATGGGTATTATCTATCTAAAGTCGGATTTTATTGTAATTGTTATTTGAAATTTGATTTTATATAGATCAAATTTGAAATTTTAAAAATTAAATTGATTGTTAAGAAAATCCATTGATGAGTAGTTTTATATATATCACACGTTTGAATAGTTTCCTTTCTAGTAAATTTTTCAAAATTTTCAATTTTAAAATACTTTAAAAGTTGCCAAGTGACATAGGTTTTCTCTTAATGGTTCTTAAATTCTAATAGTATAGATATGCATTATTTTAAAAATATAATGGTAAGAAAAAATAATAAAACTTTTAAATAAAAATAAAAATATTAAAATAAACTCATAAAATCATGTAAATAAATACGAACAAGAAAATTGATATGTAGAAACCCTTTGAAAGTGTATCTCAAAGTACTATACATACTGCCAAAAACAAAACCTTTTAGGCTCTACTTGCGAGCTGAGGTTTGGAGGGGAAGGAAAGGGAATAAAAGGCAATGGGGGATAGATCTATGTCTAGGAGTTTTTAGATTGATGGAAGGGAAAGTTTGAAGGATTTTTAAAATCCTCCCATATCCTCATTTCTTCCCTATTTTTAGTTCCCCCATTTTAGAGACTTTCAATAGGATATAAATTAAAAATACCATTTTACCCTTATTAGTTTTCGTTAAAAAATCACCATATCTCCCCTCCACCGCCACCTCCTCCTCTGCCACCTCCATCCTCCACTGCAATGTTTCACCACCACTTTCCTCCTGCATTGCCATCCCCTTTCGACGTTGTTTTCAATTTCCTTTGCCAAATCCAATGGCATTCTTCCACCATCATCTTCCACCTTGGGATTCTTGCCGAGATTGAGAAGTAGCTTCACGACCTTGGGCTTCACGTAGCCTGCCGCCATGCATGTGCAGCGCCTTGAGGCCTCCATAGGGTTTACATTGCCACAGTTGCCATTTTTGCACCTGCGCCATCGCTACTCTTGTCTGTGATGCCACACAGCCCCATGAGGCCTGTTGCCTTTTACAAAGAACTCCAACAACAATGTGGTAATAGAACTTTGCCATTGCGATGAGCGCCTCCGCGACCATGTGAAGCCGCCCGCACCGCCATCACTGCCTTTTCTCCACCCTGCATCGTTGTCGAAGTGCCGCCGCATTGGCACTCTTTTCCGGTTGCCTATGCTTACTGCCATACCATGGCTTTTGTTTTCTATTTATGTGTTGCAGTAAGCCAATTTGGGGATTTATTAGGTTTTATTCTTTTTTGATGACGGTGGTGCTACAACTGGTATAGTGTGATGTGTCTTCTTTGAGTATGGCTGTCTTGGTTCGAGTTTTTTTACTTTGTGATCTAAATAATTAATTATTTAAAAATAAAATAATTAAATATGCTAATAAAGGATAAAAATGTAAAGAAGTCATAAAATTTCTATTTCTTTCCTTTATCGGTAGAAATGTGTATTTTTAAATAAAATAATTAATTTTATAAAAATAAAATAATTAAATATTGAAAGTAAGGGTAAAATTGTAAAAATAAACTACAAATCCCCCAATTTTTTTCCTCTATATATTTTGCACTCCCAAACAAATGAAAGATCAATCCTCTGAACTCCTTTCTTCCGCTCCAATGTCTTCCCTTTCCCTTTCCTCCAAACTCCCAAACAAAGCCTTAAGCTATGGAAACACTTTTTGTAGGGTTGCCAAACAAAGCATGACCCATTATCAAAAGCAACCTTTTTGAAAAACCTCACCACAGTTAATAAATGTTGTCTTTGGCACATTATAGGCAACACTTAATAAGTTTACTCAAAGCAATAAGTTATATTAGGGTTACAAGCAAATTAGATCAACTCTATGAATCCAATCAACCTAAACTGAACCAATTCAACTAGTTTGGATTATCGAGTCATTTTGGATAAAAACTAATGAAAATCAATAATAATAGATTCAATTATCATATTTCATAAATTTAAACTAGATAGCATAAGATATTATGTATGATTTTTTTTATTATATATAATGTAAACGGTTGATAAATCATACATTAAACATTTTTATTTTGTTACATGTAATTATATTTTATAGTAGACATTTTTATTACTTCATTATTTATAACATATTATAAATTTTTAATTAATTACATTATTTATTTATGCATTTTAAAATTATTCTAAATATTTATTTAATTGTTATTTATTATCTATTAAAATATTTATTGTGAATTTTTTAATTGTTATATATAATTTTAATTAATTTATTTAAAAATCATTTTTATTTTAATAATATATAAAATAATTAAAAAATAGATCTTAAATATTAAAATCTAATTAGCATAATTCGACCTCTTTAGACTTGATTAAATTATCTATGATTCGAATATGTAAAAGGGGGTGGGATTGATATGTGTAAGTGTATATAATACTTTGCAAACACCAAAAATAAATAAGAGCTTAAGTTATGATATGAATCCGTCCTATCACAGTCAATACTATATGTAAAACACAGCTTTAGTCAAATTGAATGGGGTGTAAATTTTATTAATGAAGTATCATATCTTAATATCTCAAAAAGTTAAAGTATATTTTACTCTATTTTATTTTATTCCCCTCGTATCTCCAATGTCATAATGCAGCTCAATCCATGCTAATGGATAAGCTCGATGTTTTTACTTTTTCTTCCCAGACCGGCCAACCAATTTTAAGCCTTTCTTCGACACTTTCCACACTTTGTATATTTTTTCCCCCCAACAATAAATCTCCAATATTTAAATTGATGCATATGCTAATTTTCAAATTTTGAAAGACCCATATGCTAACTTTTTCGATAATTAAAAATGTTTAACTCTAAATTCAAGAGAAGTTAAGAAAAGCACCCGGAGCTCTAAACGAAGCTAGACACAGAAGCAAGACAAAAGTTACACAACAAATCCTCAATTCTCAAAAATCAAAATCTAATTGTCAAAGGAACGGAACAAGCGCGGCCTGCACTTTGCACTGGACACAGCTTTGTATATTTTATTTTATTTTTCCCCTCGGATCCCCATTGTCATAATGCACCTAAATTCATGCAAGTGGTCACTCGATGTTTTAACCACCTTCTTTTTTTTTCCCTCTAAAGTGACGCCTACTGACATGCCAGCTAATTTGATGTAATTAATATTTTCCACTTGTATATTTTATTAAAATTTTCAAAGACTGCAGTGCGATGAATTAAAAAAAAAAAAGAGCCTCCTCTTTGAACTGTTGGTTCTGGGGTCGGAACTATTGGTGATTCGGGCATATGCTCAAATACTTTAAAAAGACATGCACCATTTTTAAATGCTAGTGTAAATTATACCCATTTTTATTAAATATAGTGTAATTTTATTTTTTTACCTCTTTATTTTATAAAATTACATTGACCTTCTTTAAAAATTTTAATTCATTGCTTTAAGTAATAAAAAAAAAATATGATGTGTATAAATTATTAGTAATAAAATTATAATATTTATAAATATATTATATATATTAACTAAAATACTACTTTTTATCATAAATTATAATTATAATTTTAATATCTAGAAAATAAAAAAGTTATTTTACTCAATCATTATATAAATATTAATAAAATATTATAGTTTAATCATCAATAATCATGTATATATTATATATTATTTTTATCACTTACATTAATAAATCAATATGCACAGGAGAGATCAGTATAATTTTAATGAATTTTAAGAGTCTTTAGTGATATATGATATAATACTTTACTAACACCAAAAATTAAATAAGAGCTTAACTTATAATATAAATCCATCCTATCATAGTCAATACTATATGTTAAACACAATTTTACTCAAACGGGACGGAATGTTAATTTTATTAATGAAATATTATATCTTAATTAATAGCTCAAAAAGTGTAGGTATATTTTACTCTGTTTTATTTTATTCCCGTCGTATCTCCGACATCATAATGCAGCTCAATTCATGCTAATGGATAAGCTCGATGTTTTTACTTTTTCTTCCCAGACCGGCCAACCAATTTTATGCCTTTCTTCTCCACACTTTGTATAATTTTTTCCCCCAGTAACAAATCTCCAATATTTAAACTGATGCATATGCTAATTTTCAAATTTTGAAAGACCCATATGGGAGCTAGTCTTGCGAAGAAGAATATATAAAAAAGCAAAATAGAAAATATAATATACATAGATCAAAACTTGTCGTTGCTGTGAATTTTATAAGACGACTTAGAAGTCGTTTTAGCTAAAGCCACGTGAGAAATAATTAAATAGAAAAAAGTTGTTAGACTTCAAAAGAGGCGTGGCCGTGTGGGCAAGCCTTGCGAAAGATTGAAAAAGAAATGTAGAATATAATATGGATCGAAACTTTCGCTTCTTCTGCAATATTTTTCTCTCTAAAAAATCTTGACTCTTATTTTTCTCTCATTTTTCCTTTCATCTTCTTTTGTTTGAGTATGATTAAGAAGGCTGTCATCTTTATTATTTGATAGCAGCCCCACAATTTTCTTCTCTTTTGTATTTTGTGTCGTTATCTATTTTGTGGTGTTTATATTGTCTTTTTTTTATGGTGTTTGGTTTTCTCTTTTTATGGGTGTGTTGGTTTTTTCTTGTGGATATTTTTCTTTTTATGATATTAGAAATATGAAGGTATTCAAATATATGTTAAAAAGATTTGTGATATTTTCTTCGAGCTGCGGCATTTGTTGTAATGGTTTTTGATATGAAACATGCTTAGATATCGATAGTGTTTGGGTAAAGAATAGAGCCACCTATTGGTTATTAATCCAAACTATGGTAGAAATTTATTTTTGGGTCCATCCCATCTGAAATTAATACTGTTAATTTATAAAAATAAAACATAACACCGTTAGTCACTCATCACTTCCTTTTTTTCGTAGCTATTTCTTGATTCCAGCTTTTTATTTTTACATTGCGTATTAAAAAAAAAACTCCTTCCACAATCATTCTCCTTCTGTTTGGATTTATTGAACATATCTAGCCTTCACAACCATCTCTTTATTTTCTTGCTGTGACTGCAATGGCTACGAGTGCCATCTTTTTAGGTTCTTACTGCTGCTACAACAACCATCTCTATAACAATAAAAATTTGACTAATTACAAGCATTCACAGTGAGTTCACTTCATTGAGGACAAACCAAAACGAGAATAAGGACTAAAAATTTGAGTTTACAAATTTTGATTAAATATTTTGCTACCACCTCTGAGTTGGATTTTGGATGTGGGGGATTTGAAGGATTGAAATTAGAAAGGTAGCTTGGCCGAATGAAAGAAATGCAAACTCTTTCAAATCATGTTTATAAAGCATTCCCCTTTAATTATTTTAGCAAATGGTTCGGAAGGGATACGCGTCAGGGAAACAATTTTGGTTTTAGTCCCTTAAAAAATTTACATTATTTTTTATCCCTCATTTCTTAAACAATTTGATTTTAGTCCTTATCGTTAACCGTTGACATGGCAAACAAAAATTTCAATTAAGAAAATGAATATGTGGCATTTTAGAATTACGAGAGTGACAACTCATACAGATAATTCATGTGATAACCACGCATTTAATAACCCTAAAATTCCCAACTCCCCCAACTATATCCCTCATCGTCATCTTTTCTCCCACGGATGCTTCGGCAAAATTGAAGGAATAACTCATCATTTGACATTGATTGATGATTTTGATTGCATCACTGTCTTATCTTACAAACGTGCTACAGCCAAAAAAAAAAAAAAATTCAAGACATGAATAAAGACACGTGGTTGAAAATTTTCTCCTCGATGCTATAACTTGTTTTTTGCAAAGCTACATTATGTGTAGATGCTTTAAGCATGAACTCAATTGAAATCGTTAATGTTGCCATTGGAGTAGAAATGGAAGCAGCTCTGAAGGAGTGCGAGTGTGTTGGTACTGTTTGAGTCTTCAAGAACCTCAGAAGTTGAGGGAGAAACTCGAAGGTTTTCTGGTGGGCTGGTGGGGTGTGTGTGAATGTGAGAATCGCATCCATTGTAAACAAGAAGTTTCAGCAGTTGTCTGTTTTGTTTGTCCTTTAGTTTCTATTTCTATTTTAATTTATTTTCCTGTTTTTTATTTAAAATAAATTTACCCTTTATTAAAATGCTAATAACATTTTTGAATTATTTATAAAAATAAATGTGTGTATATATATATATATTTATACACATAAAATCATAAATAAATAAATTCAGAAATAATATGGGAATGATACGTGTGATATTTTTCAATGTAAATGAATTCTTGTCACTATTCTACTATTATACATTATAAGAGATAGATAATAGATAATAGACAATAATAATAGTCTATGTATTTAATTCAATGATATTTAAATGTTTTTAGCAAATTAAAGTTAAAAATAATAATAATTATAAACTAACAGCAATAAAAATAGACGGTTGGTAATTAAAAGCTTACGAGACGTTTGCATTTCTTTAGTATACGATAACTAAAAATGTTTAACTCTCAATTCAAGAGAAGTTAAGAAAAGCACCAGGTGCTCTAAGAGTACATAGAGGATAGAGAAGACGAAGCTAGACACAGGAGCAAGACAAAGTCGTGTCCTGCAATTTGCACTGGACAAAGCTTTGTGTATTTTATTTTAGTTTAATTAATTTATTAATCTCTATAATTTTATTAAATTTTTAATTAGATCCTATATTTTAAAAATTTTTAATTCGATCCATATAGTGAAAATAAGTATTTAATTAAATCATTGGTCTATCACCCATTACAAGAATATAAGTGTTAAAAATTTATTCCCAAAATATTCATTTACTATAATTTTACATTAAAAGAAAAATGAAAAATCCACTCATCTCCTTCTTCCACCTATCACCACCACCATTGATTTTTATCATCATCTTCCACCACCAAGCACAAAGATTATGCCAAAACCAAGTTAGGTGCCGCCACAGCATTCCGTCTTGGCCTGTTAAACTGACCACCGCCCGTAGCGAGCGCTTCCTCAAAACAACCTACGTCCACAACTCCTCTGCCGCCGCAATCCCATCGCAGCTCCAGGAAGAGGACATGTGGTCCTCGACAGAAGACCATGACCACCACGTCACTGTCCCTCGCGATGAGTCGGATCCCACATGACAGGAGGACCACCACCACCGCCACGTGGGGTGGGGGGCTGTCCCTGGCATCTGAGGATCCGGCAGGTGGATGTCCCTTGCAATCAATCCCAACAATTAACAAAGTAATCACCCCATCAATTAAGAATTATTAATTGCTGCGTAGTTATTATTACACGGCATTGTAACTAGGAGATCTAAGCGTGTTTGTTTGTAGGAATCAAACCACCTAGGTTATGCAAACATCGTGTGGGCTGGAGAAGTTGTTGGTTGTGGCTCTGTCAAACTCCTTGATTTCACTTCTAGTGTCCTACCATGCAACAAGAGTTTCGAAAATTAGAAAAGCTTGTTTTTTTCTTGTCGACGTGAATTTTTGGTATAATACTTGGTTTAGCTGCTGTCAAGTTCCAATATCATAAATTTGTTGACAGAGTGATCGAGGTAGGTGGTGTAATGATGGGGAAGATTGCAAGGGGCGTCGAAGAAGATGAAGGACAGGGACGAGAGAAGGGTGATACGAGGCGCGAGGGGGAATAAAAAAAAAAAACACTGATATTGTGAGAAGCTTTGTGCTTGGTGGTGGATGATGATGATAAAAAAATAATGGTGGAGGTGACAGGAGGAAGGGGAAACGGAGGAAATTAGGAAGGATGAGGTGGATTTTTATTCTTTTAATATAAAATTATAGTAAATTTTTTTTTAAAATATTCTATTAATTCCCATATTTTTATACCTAAGTAAATATTTATTTTCAGTATAAGAATTCAATTGAAAATTTTTAAAATATAAAAACACAGTTAAAAATTCAATGATATTAATTATAGGGACTAATCAATTAATTAAATCTTTTATTTTTCCCCTCGTATCCCCATTATCATAATGCACCTAAATTCATGCAAGTGGACACTCGATGTTTTGGCCTTTTTTTCCAATCTAAAGTGACGACAACATTTTATGTAATTAGTACTTCCAACTTGGGTATTTTATGAAAATTTTCAAAGACAGCAGTGTGATCAATGAGAAAAGATAAACAATCATCATCATATTTACACCGTAAATTTTCACTAAATTAAAAGTTATAATTAGTATATAAAAAAATTATAAATCACTATCCAAAAAATTATAAACTAATATGTAAAAAAATTTTACATACTTTTTTATAATATTTTTCATATTGGTTTACAACTTTTTATATACTGATTTATAATTTTTTACATATTAATTTATAACTTTTAACTTGATATAAGTATATGATATAAGTATGATAATGATTATGTATCACTCCTCTTGATGGATTAAAAAAGAAGGATGCCGTCCTCTTTGAACGGTTGGTTCTGGTGTAGTAACTATTGGTGATTCAGGCATATGCTCAAATGCTTTAAAAAGACATGCACCATTTTTTAAATACTAAGGTAAATTATGCCGATTTTCTTTTGAATATAGTGTCATTCTATTTGTCACTTCTTTATTTTATGAAATTGTATTAACATTCTTTAAAATTTTAATTCATTAATTTAAGTAATAAAAATATATATGACATGTACATGATTATTAATGATAAAATTATAATATTTTAAAAATATTTACATATATGTTGACTAAAGTACTATTTTTTATCATATGTTGTAATTATAAGTTTAATTTCTAGAAAATAAAAAATTATTTTACTCAATCATCATATTAAATATTAATAAAATATTATAATTTAATCATTAATACTTATGTATATGTTACACAATATTTTTTATCAATTAAATTAATAAATCAATATGCACAGAGAAATAAGTGTAATCTTAATGAACTTTAAGGCTCTTCAGTAAACATTTTACAAAATAGATGGATATTGAGTGTAGTTGCACTAAATCTACGATGATGTCAGTGGAATTTATTTGATACTTTCAAATTGATTTAAAATATGTTAATATTTATACTTGCATTTTTTATCATATATTATATAAAATAGAAAATTATATGAAAATAATAGTATTTGTTAGTTATTTAACTTTGATGAGATGCAGATGGAGTCCAATATAATCTATAATACTAATATTTCAGAGTCGTTTGAGGGAAAGTTTTACATGTATCACAATGAGAATGTTTTAGGGTCCACATCTTTCAAGAAGTTATTCATTAATTTTTAAAAAATAAAACCGCAATTATTACACATTATTAGCATATCATAGATAATCATCTGTATTTAATAATAGGATTGTACTATATTAATTAAATATTTTAAACTATTGTAATGCTTAAATCATGAATTACATTGATAAATTAATTTCACAATTTTATATTAATTTCACATATAAAATTTTTATATTTGATGTGGGTGATGATTTTCTTTTGAATACTATTATATTAAATTCATGAAATTAAGTATATAAATTATAAGAAAGATGCAAAATATATGTGCTAGGTTATATCATTTATCTTTTTCATTAACAATAAGATTATGATAAATTTAATTATTTAAAGGCAAAATATTTTTTGTGTCATTAGTGATAATATTATTTGATTATATATATAGACTAATTCAATTATTTGAAGACCAAGAATATACCAATTCAATAAAAAAATTATATATATGCGCAGGTGAAAATGAAAATCCTGTGAGCACTTAGGATGACCTTAAAATTACACCTTCAATAACCTTTGAGTTCTTGCAAATAATTTTAATAATTTATATTTTAAAATATTTGAATAAATTTTTAAAAAAATCATATAATTCATGAAAATTTTAATAATTTTATATTTGAAAAAAAGTTAGTGTTGAAAAAAATTAAAAAAATTGGAGAAGATTTTAAAAAGAATAAAATTATAGAGATTTATTAGAATCTTATTTATAATTAGAAGTTATTCATGATTAAGATTTCGTATAAAATTTATTAATTGTATAAATCTAATCTATAATACTAATATTCAGGACTCATTTAGAGGAAAGTTTTATACGTGTTACTTCCATAGTAATTTAGGGCCCGTGCAATTTTCATAACTTAATATATCATTAATTAAAATATCATTGAAGATTATAAATTCATACTAATTTGCACAATCTGATATCTAATTTGATATAATAAAGCTTGATTATAAATTGATACGAAAATTAATATTAGTTTCCATAATCTGATCTAATTTGATACAATAAGGCCTAATTAAATACTATGTTATAAATTTTTTTATAGTGTGGCCACTTTCACCCCTATTTATAATGTAATCAGATCTTTTTCTTAATAGAAATTGTAATATGATCAAATCTATTTTAAATTTTTTTAAAGCTAAATTTAAAATTGGCACACTAATCAAATCTATTTATAATTCCAATCAATGATAAGCTTTGTGTATTCTGTTCTGCTTCTCCATGGCTACTTGATGCGATCTGTTGGAGAATGCTGGAGAGTGAAAAGACGAGTTGTTGGACTTTGGCATTTGTCGATTTTCAACAACTCAAACATCAACAATTCTATTGAGATAATATTTATACATGAGTTGGTAAGTAACATATTCGTTTATGTTTTAATATTTTATTAGTGTAATGTAATTGTTTCTATTTTATTTTTTTCTTTTCATTGTTTTTGCTATGATATACTGAGATTTTGAATGGATAGCTCATTAATTAGGTTGTCATATTCTTATATAATTCTCTTTGTTAATTATAAACATGTAAAAATATAGCATTATTTTAAAAGATTTGATTTGACACGTGGGATGATAACAAATAACCAACTATCATGGTTTATAGCTATTAGCGTCCTTTATTTAATAAAAACTATACATGTAAGAAAGTGGTGTTGTCTTGAAGGAATTGATTTCACATGTTTGGGGTGAGAACAAATTATCGACAACCATGTTCCTATGGTTTATAGCCACTGGTTGTGGTATAACTTTAATACATATTGTGCAGGTAAGTATCGTGTAATACTATTTTGTTAATTTCATTCCATTCTTTGTGTTTGTTTATGTACTAACTTTTTTTAGTGTTTCATTTAATTATTAATTATTGTTAATATCTTGATATATTTCAATCTGATATGATGAACAGGAGTTAGAGACCAGTGATAAATTAAACAATTTATGCTAGATTTAGGGATAAAGAGTTTAATTTAGACCATGTTATTATATAAACATAATATTAGCCATGATCGGTATTTTTTTTTTGCCATTTTATATTTATTTCTAAATTACTTTCATTTTCATTGGAATAGCGCTCCTACAATGTATTCAAGTTATGAATTCAATAAAAATGTTGTCTCTTATTTACACTAATATTATTTTGGTCTTTTATTTGTTGTTGATTGTTGATCTAAAATAATTGCAATGTTATTATTTAGAAATTAAGAGTGAAAATAATCAAGATATTGAACATAATAATTGAGGCTTTTATTTTTATCAATTATCAACGTAAAATAAGTATAATATGATTTGAAAAGTGAAATTTATATATTTCAAAATGAAAGAAAATTAAATATCTTTCAAAAGTCTGAATGTTTAAAAATTAAACTATTAACATATATATCACAATCACAATAAAAATATAAATATCACATGGTAAATATTTTAAAAAATCTACATTATGTTTAGCTATTTATTTTGTTTATGGAATCTATTATCCTTAAATAAAATATTTTTATTCGTATTTCAATGACTGATGAATTTATCGCTTTAATTGAATTTACAAAACCTTTTGATATCATTTAAATAAAATATTAATATTTATGTTCTTAATTATCTATCAATTTATTGATTTAACAAGATGTCTTAGTTTAATTAAATTAATAAATTCAATCAAAATATTAATATATTTTTTTGACAATCTCACAAGATAATTTATCATCTTGATTACAAAAAGTAAAATTATTGTTATAAAATGGTTAGTATCAGAATAATTATATAATCATTGGTAGTATTATCTTAATGATATAATGTTGTTTAACTTAAATTAATTAAAATTATTTAGAAATACATACAAATAATCAATGTATGCTAATTCATAATAATATCATAAAAAAATATTTAATACTTTTGATAGTGTTAATAGTATTAATTGATACAAACTTAATTTGATACACTCAATTTTAACAAGTATCGAATCTAATTAATATCAATATATATGATAATAATTTCAAATTCTAACTAAAACGACAAAAAATTTACTGGTTATCTTATCTCATTACTAAAATTTTAATCTTGAATTTACTATTATAATATTTGAGAATTATATCATAGAAACTATTACACATGTCTTTTATACATAGCTATAAGGTATACGTGTCATTCATATAGTAATTTAGAGCCAAATTTTCTTAATATTTATGTCTACAGATTTTTTAAATTAATTTATAAGTTAATTATTAATTATTAATAAAATCAAATATTATAATTATCAAAGATTACTTAAATCAATAAAATTTGAATCATTGAGATATATCCATAGGATTAAGAATCATTAAGAATGGAAAAAATATAGAATTAAGAATCATTGAAAAATGGATTAGATATAAATATATTAGGGTGATAACAATATTAATTGTGCCCATTACAATAAAAAATCCTATGATATGAAAAAAAATAAAAAAAATCTGAAATGCCTTAATCAGATCAACAAAAATTGAGACTATTTGCCGACAACGAAATAAAAGAAAAGAAAAAATAAAAAATGAAAGTTTATAGATCTTACTCTTGATTTTTCCTATTGCGTGTTGGACAGTGAATGTACAGAAGAGATGCTATTGCAATCAGATCACATGCGATAGTCATAAAATTATACTTTCAATAACCTCTGAGCTCTTGCAAATAATTTTGAAAATTTAATATTTTAAAATATTTGAATCAATTTTGAAAAAAAATCAATCATACAATTGATGCCAATTTTGATAATTTTATATTTTAAAATATTTGAATAAATTTTGAAAAAAAAGTTAGTGTTGAAAAAATTAAAAAAATCAGAGAATATTTGAAAAAGAAAAAAATGATAGTGATTTATCATAATTTTATTTATACTAATATTTCAGACTCATTTCATGAAAACTATTATATTACACGTGTCATTTATATAACGATTTATGCCTCACGTGTTATTTATATAATAATTTAGACCCCACTTTTCTTAATCTTTATATCTAAATATTTTTTAAAATTTAATTTATAATTTACTATTTAATTATTTTTCATATGAAATAAAATCAAATATTATAATCATTAAAGAAACAAAAATTACAATAATTAGAGATTAAAATTTGTATTAAGAGAAAACTTATATCAATATAATTATGATCTACAATTAAATTAAAAATCATTAATAGCCTTACATTATGAAGATAATATAAAAAATTATAAAAAAATATTTTCAAAATTAATAAGCTTTAAAATTAACATATTTTTTTTAAAAAAATGGGTAGATCAAATTATTAATGAATTACTGATTGATTTATTTTGATGTGATAATAATTTAAAATTCAATTTTTACCCAATTCATTCTTAATCAAATATTTAGTACTCATTTTAATACTAATATAATAATTTATACTTTATCAAATATGATAATAATTGATAGGTTTAATTAATCCGTTAATCCCTATAGTTCCATTAAATTTTCAATTGGGTCCTTACATTTTAAAAGTTTTCATTTAGATCTCTATACTAAAAATAAATATTTAATGAGATCTTTAACCTTATAAAAATGTTAAAATTAACATAATATGTCCTGAATATTTTTTTTTTATAATTTTATATTAACAAAAATCCACCCCTTCTTTTTTCCCCACCTCTACGGTTCCCCTTCCCCGCCACCACCATCAACCCCAACATGCATTATCGTCCCAAACCAAGCTAGTGCCATCAGTCATCAGCAAGCCTTTCAAATTCAATCATTCATGCACTTGTCTGGAAAACATCATAGCGATTTTGCAATTTCAGGTACATATTTTCGCCCTCAATTACCCTCAAACATAATAGAAAACAACATCACAATTATGTGATCAAAACAAGTCCATCCCCACAGATCAAAGCATAACAAAAGGGGAAGGGGAACGGGAGGCCTTTGGGGGTGGAGAAGGAGCCGCTGTCAAAGGTGAAGCCGAATTTCTTGTCATAGTCGCAGTTGAGGACGATTTCGCGGATATTCTCATCGGAGGTGGTGGTGGCTGTTGAAGGGTTGGGTTAGTCGTAACTGACGTTAGCGTGAACCTTGACAAGCCTTGAGGAGGAGGAGGGGGGGGGGGGGGGGTTCAGTTTTTGGGTTGTGGGCTTCAAATCCGGGAAATGGTGCTTTGGGTGAATGGGGAGGAGTCTGTGGAAGGTGGGTTCGAAGGTAGGCTGAGGAGAGGACAAGAAGGTGGAGACACCATTGGCCAAAAGAGATGCCATGGATGTGGGAGGTGGTTGGCTACACAACGCTGCCAAACAGCAAGAAATTGGATTTGGGTGATTTTACACGGTTTGATTTTCTAAAATGCAAATGTTGAGGTTAACCAATTTTTGTGGCCACACATCCAGCTTTTATGTGTCTTGTGTGCAACATATGCCCGTTCTTATTTATGCCGCTGGCTTTGTTTTGGATGATGATGTTTGTTGGGTTGATGGTGGTGGTGGAGAAGGGGAATGGTAGGGAAAAGGGAAGGGGTGGGTTTTTTTTTTTTAATTATAGAAAAGAATATTTTAGAAATATTTTATTAATTTTAATATTTTTTATAATAAATGATGTGTCAATGACTCAATTAAATATTTATTTTCAGTATATGGACCCAATTGAAAACTTTTAAAATATAGGGACCCAATTAAAAATTCAATGAAACTATAGGGATTGACGGATTAATTAAATCTAATTGATATAATGCTAATATTTAAGACTTATTGCATAAAAATCTTTCATGTGTTATTCATAGAAAAATTATACCCCATTATTTTTATAATCTTAATACTTAAAGTAAGTTTTTGAATTTAATTTACCTTTTAATTATCAATTATTTTTTTCAATCGTACATTCATATCTCTCTACTATTAAAAATATAAAAAATAAAAAATAGCATAAACAAATTA
Organism: Dalbergia cochinchinensis; assembly: GCA_031216125.1. Lineage (NCBI taxonomy): Eukaryota > Viridiplantae > Streptophyta > Magnoliopsida > Fabales > Fabaceae > Dalbergia > Dalbergia cochinchinensis. The sequence continues at coordinate 65,318,419 of CM062375.1, read as the reverse complement.
AAATTAAAATTTAATATATTATATCATAAAATTTTGTGTATACAATTATAGTATTAATGATAGTAAAGCTATTATAATTGTGTTGCATTAGTAGTATTTGTTATTATATATATTTATATTTGAAGTTTAAAGTATTTTTAAAAAAATTTAAATTTTTTAAAAAACACGTAAATATCAATAGGGATTCAAATCTCCACATTAAATGAGGAATAAGAACCCATGATGGGAATGTGAATGAGAATAGAGGCAAAATTCTAAATAAAGATAGGATTAGGGGAGAGTTTTGTAATTTCAAATCTAAAACTTTCAAAAATCATAATAAAAAAAACATCTATCTAACAGTATCACTATATCCTATTTAATTTTTTACAACTTGAACATTTTAATCTACCAATTTCATGATTTTTTCATACTATTTTTTTTGAAAAAAATACATTTAATTTTTCAACACTAAAATATTTAAAAAATAAATTCATAATTTATAATTCTTTAATAATGATATTAAATATTTATTCTAAAAATAAAATAATTATATTATTTTTTATTAAAAATAATATTATAATTGATATACTATTCTAATAATTAAGATTATATAAATTAGAATTATAAATAATTTTTTTACTAATTATTACATGTATTTTAAAATTGATATTTTAATTTATTAAAAGGATATACGAGGAAAGGACATGTAATTGAAATAATATAAATTAAATTTATGCATTATTTTTATTAATTAGAAAATATATTTTATATTTTTATAAATTAAATATTTTAATTTACTAAAAAGATATAAATAACTACGATGATAAAAAAATAAAAAATGGATATACACGGAAATTATGTACAAAGAAGAAAGGAATTAAGACATATTTTACCTTTATAGGGATGACTAATGGAGACTAAGTCTCTGTTTGTTAAATGAAATAGGGACATGATAACACACCTTTATTTTTTAATTATTTTTATTATATTTACATTATGTATATATTTTTAATTTAATTTGGATTATGTTATATCAATATTATTTATTATTATGGACATTTATATTTCAAATTATAAAATATTTTTAAATTTTTTTTTTGAAATTTGTTAATAAACCTCTAAATATCATAGGAATTCAAAATCTCCATACGAAATGGGAAATGAGAAATGGGAAATGGGGACCCATAAAAGAGACAAAATTCTATACGATGATGGGAAGTGTGAAACATGTCTTCTTTCTCATTGATACTCAATGTCATCTCTATAAATGGCTCATGATATAGTAAAATTATCCATTTATTCTTTTTCTTTATTTAGCAATTTTAATTTTCAAAATGTGTAAAATTTTCATAAAATAAGTTCTTTATTATTAGTTATAAGTCATCTATTGAAATATTTTCAATATTATAAACATGATATTTAATATAAGATATAAAATAAAATAACACATTTATATTTTTTCACTTATTTAATTATTTAACTATTAACTTATTTTTAAAATAAATTTATATACTTATTTTTTTATAAAATATATTTAAATAAATTATTATTTATATTTTACAATAATCAATAAACTATTTTTTATTATATGTCAAACGACTAGTATTTTAATAAGAACGAGATGGGTCCAATTCTATCAAATTGAAAGGATGATTTGTGTTATATAATCGGTGCAAGTTATAAAGCTGCAATTATTCTAGAAATAGGGGAATGTGATACACGTGCTAGGATTTCTAATAGGAAGTTTCCCTGTATATATGTTGCCCTTACGCTCTCATTTTCCCTCCACATCCCATTGTTTACCTTACCAACATCTTTCTGCTTTGCTTGTTTTGCATTTCTCATTCATCCTTATCACAGCCAACTTCTTATCCTTTCTTCGGTTTCTTGTCTGGGATAGCGATCATATGTATTAAAAAAAAAAAGGAAGACCACAAGCTAATCCAAATACAAAGGTGTGGAACTGTGAATCTTTCAACTACTATGGTTTTTTTACACAATTATCGAAAAAGGTTTCAAATTTTAACAAAATTTGAGTAAACCTAACAACGAATTTTGCAGGGCCGTAGCTTCAAAATATGGTGAAATACGCATCTGGAGGAGAAAAAAATGTAGAAATGAAATTGTTGCTGGTCGAAAAATAAGAGAGATTCCCTCAATATTAATTTGTCTCTGACTGAAGGTACGACAATAACTTCCTTACGTGCTGGCTGTGCTGGTTTTAGTATAGAATCCATGCCTGAAATGAATATACATGTAAATATTTACATAATATTCTGTATCACGAGTTTGGTTAACTAGATTGATTTATTGGTTCGATACCTTAATTTGTCATCATATACTATGCAAAAATTTTATCTTATTGATCGTTTGCATATTACGTTTTTCATCACGAAAAAGCTCTCATCTGCTGCATATTATGTATTATTTATTTGTTTTTCTCATTTTGTTTGATTTTCTCTTATTGTCAACCGTTTCATTGTAGTCAAATCAATATATGTGAAAAGGTCGGTCGAGCCCATGATTTGGCTTTGAAACAAGGAAAAAAAAAAAAAAAGGTTAAATACAACCTCTCTGTTGGCAGAAAGTTTAATTACACCATACACTCTTCTCTTCTCCCCTCTATTTCTAAAACATACACTCCTCTCCCCTTAAAAAATTGAGAAATATTACACTTTAGTTTTTTTTTTATAATTTTTATTAATCTTTCATTTGTTCATACTTATTATCTAATTTTTCCTGTATCAAAATACCCTTTTTTAATAGTGTTATATATTTTTTTCAAATTAAGATGTATGTTGCATATAATAATACAAAATATTGATATATTTATATATACACGTTTTTAATTCAATTTTTAAAATTTTACTATATAATGAAAATAAATTATACATAGTAAAAATAATTTATAATAATTATTTCTAAAAAATATGTGTACTTATAAGAATATGGTTTTAATTATGACATGATATTTCTTAAATAAATTTTTATTAAACATAATTTACAAATCTAAAATCACTCTTTATATTAATCTAACTTGTAAGTATCAAATATCATAAACTTTTCCAATGTATATTGAAATACATATAGCAAAATTATGGCATTATAAAATCAACAAAAAGGATTAAGAATACCATGATTTGCATCAATTAGCTTTAATTGATAGAAAATTCCAAATCTTAAGAACTAGGGTTCCTAAACCTTCGATTCTATAGTTGATAACCATAGAGAACTCAAAATTGATAAATAGGACAAGACTGATACTTACCTACTACTCTGAGAAGAAGATTAAGAGGATGGAGCAACCTAAAACTTGTGGCTCCGACTGGGTCCTCTCTTAGGGAGAGAAACCGTGAACAATAGAGCAAGGGAAGGAAGAAAGATTGCAACTGCTAGAAAGGGAAGAGGGCAAGACGGGCAGTGGTTGTGTAGTGGCAACTGGTGCAGGTGTGATGGTGGCTGGACGCAACAACAAAAGGGAAGGGGGGTGGGGGGGGGGGAAGAGTGGAAAAAGAAGAATAACGTTTCGGGTTGCTAAGCCCTGTGGTGCATAAAAAAAGAAGAAGAAAAAGAAGCAGAACATGAGGTGAGGAGTTCTCATATGGGAGCTAAGTTATAAAGGTGTGCCTATGGTGCACCTCCCTATGGGTACACCGATGGTGCTTTTTTTTTTTTTGGTATTACAAATACGTACTTTGATCTCATATGTATATAATTATTTATGTTGATCTTAAATATATGTGGATGACTTATAATTTATAAGTGGTATCATATATTATATTTGTTTCTACGTGACAATTAATTTTAATTTTACTTTATATTATATATGTTTATTAGTTTGCCCTCTCTTTTAAAATTCCTAGCTCCCCCTCTGGTTGGAACAATGGCGGAAACAACACATGAGTAGTGATAGCTAGGCAATAGAGCCATTAGAGAAGATGCAGATGGTCAGCGGCAGTACAAGTGATAAGTGGTGGAGAGGTAGTTGACTGAAATATGACTTGAGAAGAAGAAGACAGTGAAGCAAAAGTAAATTATTGAAAATGAAAATTAGAGAATTAAAAATGGGTTAATTTTGTGATTTTTTGAGAGAGGAGTAACACGTTGGCCCCTAAGATAAGTCTCGTACCGTCATGTAGGGGACCAGATTTGTTGGTCTTGCCTTAATTGGGGGCCAACGTTTGTCCATCCCTTCAATAATGCTAGATATAGTATTAAAATAAATGAATGGATGAGGTTAGGTTAGATGGATAAAATTATAAGAAAAATATTAAAAACTAAATAAGTTCGTGGATTTCCAAATTTAACCTCTTTTTCTTCAAATCCAGCCCTCCAACCATCAGCCACCGCCGGTGACTATTCAGCCCACATCCACCCCTCCAGAGGCTATTCAACCCATCACCAACAGCCGCCACTGGCAAGAGCCCTAACACTATTGTTGTTAACTAGAGCTCCAATACAGTTGCCTCCTCTGTGTTGCCCGGCCCATTTCGCACCACCTCCTCCTTTCCTGTCAAGCTCTCATTTTTGTTTGGTTAATTGTACTGAAACACAAAATGCACAAGATTCAAGTGACTATTTCTTAATTATTTTCTAGCTTTTTCATTTCAAGCAGCTCATGGATAGATTGCTGTGAATTTGTCCTCAAAAAAAAAAAAAATTGATGAAATTGCCAAATTGGCAAACTCTTTTTATAGGTTAAAGACTTGGACTTGTTTGGTAAAGAAAAGAAAGACTGATAAAAAATACTATGGAAAATCATATCGGTTAGCCATTTGCCATATATCACCAAGATTAAGCATTGCGATTGCAGATGTATGTTGGTTTAGAAAAATGTCTACTTTGTACTGTGGACAACACCTCATTCCTCAAGATGCTTCAGTTTCAAACTTTTATGTCAACTCTAGTCTGCTGGCCAAGCACTGGTTTATGGTTGACCATGGCTTTGCAAAGATAGCAGTTGGATTGAAAGTATATGGAAGGGTCTGAAAGTAGGTGGACTGCAAGTTGAGCGCGGCTGATGGGAGGAAGAGAAAAGGTTAAAATTTTTTTTTTTAAAAAAAATTCCCCGTGTGTTTTGGGATGGATTAACGTTGGTCAACGTGTAGGGAAGGGACCAATGAATTCTGTTCCATGTGGGTGTTACTGTGCCACGCTGTTGACAGTTTCGTCGTGTAGGTAACAATAATGGAGGCTGTCACTCGTCAGAAACCGCGTCTTCATAATTGCTTCGTCCTCGTGATCTCATTTTTCCAAATGTTCCCATCTTTCAGCTTAGCTTCTTTTGCATAGCATCTCATTCATCATATAGCATACATATCACCACTTGCCCACTCTTCTGTTTCTTGTCTTTGTCTCCACCAGCGACCATGAAATAAAGGCAAATCATAACTTAGGGTCATCCTAATCGAAATGCAAAGGTTTGGATCATTCATAACTGTTGTAGTTTTGTACAAATTTTCAACAAAGGTATCTAAAAGCAATATATATAGCTTAAAAAAGTTTCATAAACCCATTTCACCTTATAGAATGAACTTTGCAGGGCCGAAGCTTCAGAATACGGTGAAAATTCAAAAAGGGGAAGAGAATGTGAGGGGGAGAAGCATATGGGGTAGACAAATGTAGAACCGGAGTTGTTAATTTGTCTCGGATTGAAGGTATGATCCATCACATCCATCGGTGCTAAGTGCTAATTGTGTGTTGTTTTTAGTGCTAACTGTGGTAATTGCATGATATTTTGTATCTCGAGTTTGGTTAACTAATTTTGATATCCGTCAAGGCTAATTTGTACATGTTCATGATATACTATGTCAATTAAAATTTTTATTTTAATTAATTTTATTTTCTTTCTTGCCTTTTTCAATAATTATATTTTATACTTGTATCTTCAAATGTTTTGCAACCTGAAAAGAATTCTCATCTGCTTCATATATATAGGTTTGAAGTAATTTAGAAATAGGGGAACGTGATACACGTTCTAGGATTTCTAATAGGAAGTTTCCCTGTATATATGTTGCCCTCACGCTCTCATTTTCCCTCCGCATCCCATAGTTTACCTTACCAACATCTTTCAGCTTTGCTTGTTTTGCATTTCTCGTTCATCCTTATCACAGCCAACTTCTTATCCTTTCTTCGGTTTCTTGTCTGGGATAGCGATCATATATATTAAAAAAAAAAAAAAGAAGACCACAAGCTAATCCAAATACAAAGGTGTGGAACTGTGAATCTTTCAACTACTGTGATTTTACACAATTATCGAAAAAGGTTTCAAATTTTAACAAAATTTGAGTCGACCTAACAATGAATTTTGCAGGGCCGTAGCTTCAAAATATGGTGAAAGACACATCTGGAGGAGAAAAAAAATTTAGAAATGAAATTGTTGCTGGTCGACAAATAAGAGAGATTCCCTCAATATTATTTTGTCTCTGACTGAAGGTACGACAATAACTTCCTTACGTGCTGGTTTTAGTATAGAATCCATGCCTGAAATGAATATACATGTAAATATTTACATAATATTCTGTATCACGAGTTTGGTTAACTAGATTGATTTATTGGTTCGATACCTTAATTTGTCATCATATACTACGCAAAAATTTTATCTTATTGAACGTTTGCATATTACGTTTTTCATCACGAAAAAGCTCTCATCTGCTGCATATTATGTATTATTTATTTGTTCTTCTCATTTTGTTTGATTTTCTCTTATTGTCAACGGTTTCATTGTAGTCAAATCAATATATGTGAAAAGGTCGGTCGAGCCCATGATTTGGCCTTGAAAAAAAAAAGAAAGTTAAATACAACCTCTCTGTTGGCAGAAAGTTTAATTACACCATACACTCTTCTCTTCTTCCCTCTAATTCTAAAACATACACTCCCCTCCTCTGAAAAAATTGAGAAATATTACACTTTAGTTTTTTTTTATAATTTTCCATTTTTTCATACTTATTATCTAATTTTTCCTGTTTCAAAATACCCTTTTTTAATAGTGTTATATTTTGTTTTTTCAAATTAAGATGTATGCTGCATATAATAATACAAAATATTGATATATTTATATATACACGTTTTTAATTCAATTTTTAAAATTTTACTATATAATGAAAATAAATTATACATAGTAAAAATAATTTATAATAATTATTTCTAAAAAAATAAAAAAATAACATATTTTTTCATGTGCGTATTTTTTTGTTATGCCCGATTTGGAAACGTGACTGGCACGTGAGGAATCTCATCCCAAACCACTAAGTCGTTCTACATGTATATATTATTCATAAAATCCAATCTAAAACACAATCAATTTGCATATTCAATCATAATAACCCTAAATAACCCTTTTTCATGAATTAAATCTGAAATTGTAGCTGTAATATAAAATATATTGAGTTGCTTTATTACAAAAGGATCATGAATGTTATATTATTTTAGATACATTTCAAAAATAAAATTATGGTATACAAAATATAAAAGTATGCATGGTCTGAGACCCTGCCCATAAACCATTGGAGCACTTTACCAAACAGACAAAACACTTTATGATAATGTGAAGCTCATCTCAACTAAAATGCTAATATTGTTGGGGAAGAATTGGAGAGTTCAAGGCTACCACTATATCTGTGAGTAAAAAAGGAAGAAGGGGTGAGTTTTATCTTAAAACTCAGTGAATGGATCTCCACTCATAATCATACATGGAACAAGAACAAATATACATAAATAATAATATAACGTTCATAAATCAAGTCCATATTAATACATAACGACTATGGAAACATTTATTTATGTAAGAGAAGACAATCATATATATTTCTTAATGAATTACAAAAAAGAACAGACTATCCGTAAACTGTAGAGTGGTGCTCAGTCTCAGCCTTGTGAATAAGAGCACCGATTTGAGATCTTAATAGTCCCTAGCAAATCTCATCCCTGGCGGACTGATCTAAATAAGGATAATTTACCCATCGCGTGCGCTTGGTATACCAAAATTAACGATTTAACTATCGTTAACTTACAGCTTTGTTTCTCTTAGTAATTCCTTATTCTAAAACCATACTAAAGTCATAAAAAGGGGGTTCTATAAATTCTAAGTTGATCAGCTCTTAGTTGTCATGAATGAACATAATATTTCACATTTTCTTTCATCAACTTTAATCAACTCATATAATCATAATCAAGTCTAAAATCATGGAATAAATCTTATAAAACAATTGTAGTTCAAATATGGTCCCATGTATATTGAAATCAGAGATTTTCATGAGCAATTTCAAAGGAAGTATTTTCTAGTTCTTACACATTTTTGCATAAAATCCATATCGTGTAAAAACTCAAATTCTCATCTTTAATGTTTTTGTAATGCTAGAAAATAATAATATAATGACTAACATAAGTTCATGAGATCAATTCCACTCACCTAGAGGGGTGGAATGTGAAGAACCAACACCAAAAGAGCTCTAAGGTGTGGGGATGACACCAATATCTACCATAATAACCATAAAACTCATAAATAATCTATGGGTACCTTTAGATTACTCTAAACCATCTCTAACAACATTGGAGGAGTATCTCTGCTTCACAACAACTAAGAACAAAAACACCCTACACCCAAGAACATGGAAGAATGCAGAAAAATAAGGCATAATCTATCAATAAAGATATACCTTGAAGCTTGGGGGAGGTAGATTTGAGCAGTTGTCATGACCCGATTTGGGTCATGACCATCACATGAGGAATCTTATCCTCACGTAAGTCTCGTGATTGCTGTATCATACTATATGCATACTTTATTCATAAAATCCCATTTAAATCATAATTCGACTTAAAATAATTTTGAATAAACATTTTTCTATAAATAAAATCTGAACTGTAGCCGTGATATATAATTCAACTGAGTTACTGTTCTACAAATAAATTCATGAAAGCTATATCAAATTTTAAATACAAAATGAATCATAAAATCAAAATGCAAAATATGAATCTATGGTCGGGGACCTTGCCCGTCATATCACTAGAACACTTTATTATAACCAAAAAGACTTCACTGCAGTGTAAAGCTCACCCAAACTAATGATATCTAATGCTGAGGAGGAGGGAGAAGAGGATCCTAAGCTACACTTGTATCTGTGAGGAAAGGAAGAGAAGAAGGGTAGGTTTTATTACAAAACTCAGTGAGTGGATTCTTACACATAACTGTGCATGGGATAAGAAAATATTATACATAAATAATAATAATGCAGTATTTATAAACATTTCTATTTTCTTTACATAATAACTATTATCTTTATATTTTCAAGAATTATTAAAGAGAACAGATTATCCATCAACTATAAGGAGGAAGGTCAGTCCCTGGCGGATAAGAGTCCATAGCTAAAAGAGATCTTAACGGTCCCTAATGAACCACGTCCCTGACGGACTGATCTAAATTAAGGATAAATTGCCCCTGACAGGCCTTAGTATACTAAGATTAATGGGTTAACTGTCGTTAATTCACAGTTCTATTTCTCTCAGTAATTCCCTAAGTTATATTGAAGTCTAAAAAGGGAATTCTCAACTTTCTAAGTTTAACCATTCCAATTTGTTATAAAATAGAACACAACATTTCACATTTTCATTTTCTCATCTATATATGATTCTCATGAAATAAACCAAGTTAAACAAAAATCATAAATAAATCATGTGATAGCAATCATATTCCAAGTATTGTCCCATGCATTCTGATAAACATAGATTTCATGCTAAGTTTCAAAAACATATACTGTATCCTTGCTAAAATACAATTAAATATTTTAGTTCATGATAAAACTCAAGCAAATATTCTCTAATCATTTCATGATGCTAGAAATAATTTGTAGGATGACCAAAGTAAGGCCATGGGATCAAACCTACTCATATGAAGGAATAAACTATGAAGTACCAACACCACAAGGACTTCAGGGAAGTGGGATGGCACCAATGTCTGCCATTACAACCATAAAACTCATAAGAAAGCTATGGGTATATCTACATTGTTTCCAAACAACTCTAACAACATTAGAGGAGTACCCCTACTTGATAACAGTGAGAGAAATAACAAAACCCAACCCAAGATCATGAAAGAATGGAGAAAATATATAGAGATATAATCTAACAACATATACTCACCTTGAAGGTTGGGAATGATGGATTGAAGTGGATTTCAGAGAAAAAAGGGAATGAAAAATATTAGGGGAAGTTTTGCTTTGGTTTCTGCCTTAGGGAAGAAGGGAGTCTGATATGGTACTTTTAAAAGGGGTTAAGGTCATAAGTGAAACAGTGTCATTTTCTGATACTGTTCTGACACGGGGTGCTCGCTGCAGCGAGTAAAGCTTGTTGCAGTGAGTTAGAAATTCACCACTCACTGTTCCGAACAGGGCTTGCTGTACCAAGTCTGTGCTACTAAACAGGCACAGAAAGGCTTGCTAGTTCTGCAGTGAACATGTTTTGCATAATCTTACAAAACCTAAGGTTGCAACTTGGTTTCCGCATCTAGGGCCAATCCAATTACTTGGGTAAGCCCTGGGGGACCCTAAGGCTATATGAAACTTACCTACAGACATGTGTACCTCGGACATTATAGTGGGGTTGAGAGTAAATGGGTGGTGGAATAGATATTTGCGAGCTAGGTTTTTAGGAAAAATGGGGGAAGAACCGAGTTAGGGGTTTAAAAAAGGTAGGGGTTCAGTAAATGGAATGACGCCATTTCGGTACTGTTCAATGTTTGGGGGCACCGCTATAGCGGTCAGGAGGCTTAAGTGCCCCTCATTGGAAGCACATGACTGCTATAGTGGTCCTGGACTACTATAACAGTTGGTAGAGCATAAAATCATCTTGCTTCACTCCTTAAGAGCTATAGTAGTGACAGCAAGACCTGTGACTGCATTTTGGTTCAGTTAAGCATCTGGGATCTTTCTAGTAGCACGGGTGGATCCCAGGGAACCCTAAGGCTGTACCAAACTTGTTTAGAGACACGTGTACTCAAGGCATTATAATTTTTTAATATTAATATATGTATAAAATATTTAAAATATATTAGAAAGAAAAATATATCCGAAAGAAAAATTTTGTCATGTTACAATAAAAATATATATTAATATTATAACTTAATAGTTGAAAAATATATAATTTAATGTTTAAAAATAATTATTACAAATTATTATTACTATTAATTATTTTTGCTTCTACTTATTTGTTTTCTTAATATAAATAAAATAATTAAAATTCATGTATATAACTCAATATTTATATTATTATAAATCACATATAATTATATTATTAAAATATTATATGTATAAATTAATAAAGGGTACTTTACTCTTGATGCGAGCTACTGTAGGTCAAAAACAAATTAAAATTAATTTATGCTAAGTTGCACAAAAATATAGTAAAAAACATACAATTTAGGTTGTCTCTCAAGGAAGTATTACTAGTCAATTAGAAATTAGGTAGAGTTTGTTTGGAAGACATTAACAAAATGATGGAAAACACTTTAATTAAACAAATTACTTGCACAAGGAGTTTCTACAAGTCTAGAATTATGTCATCAATGGCTCAAAAGAATAATTCACGAAGGTAATTATTTTCACTAATTCATAATCGCACAATTAGTAATATAATTTTACTTGGCTATTACTCAATCAAACAACTGACGATGGGTTTGATTGACATGAAAAGTAGAAAATTATAATCGTAATCCCTAAATGCTTACGCTAACTTAAATGTCAATCACAATAACCTAATTCTTTATCAGAATTAATCCTAATCCCTTTTACCAATTAAACATGATTTAAACTATCAGTCAAATTATGTCCAATTAGAACCTTAACCATGTATGACATTATCAATTGTAAACATACATATAATTAAAGCCGGCTTTCACAAATATAATTACATCAATCAATACAAAAATATAAGATTAGAGAGGAGGAAGAAAGATTGAGTAATCAAACCATAAATTGCAATAAATAATAGGAGTCTAAAACAAAATCCTTGGAATCCTTGCACTAGGTAGAGAAATTACTCCTCGATGGATGGAGAATTACAAATAAAATAACAGAAGTACGATCAGAAATCCCAAATAGGAACTAAAATAGAGACTAGAATGGCTAAAAATCTTAAAGGGAAAGTATGTAGAGAGAAGATAGTGAGATAGTGGAGGCAACTCTAACATAAGTTTGAAGGATGTCTCTAATGTTCTTGTCACGACCTGACTTAGGAACGTGACCAGCACGTGAGGAATTCTATCCCCACGTAAGCCTTTTAGGTGATGTGTCTCTCTAAATGCATAACTTATCATAATATAATACTTAAAAGATGATTTTTCTTCTAAATTAACAACTATTTTTCTGTTTAAAATATAATATTTAATTTCATAAAAACTGGAGATATTTAATATTCAAGCTTCAAAAGCCCCTTTCTAAATTAATCCATCACATGATATTAATCTTAAATCTGATAACCTGCTTAATTATTGAAAATTGAATCATAACTACATGGCTGATCGAATACATAATCTAATCAAAATCAATAGTTGTAATCCATACTTAAACTCTGAAAACATATAAGGAAATACATAAATTTTGAAAATAGTTACAGTATCTCAAAATACATACATGGCTTGAATCCTGCCTGTAATACTACTGGAGCTCTCTAAACTAATAAAAGCCTAAACTAAGCCTTACAGCAATATAAAGCTCACCAAATGATAGCTGTGGCTACTGGACTGGTGATATAAAGATATATGTACCTGCAACTATGAAAGGAAGGAAAAGGGGTGAGTCAACTGACTCAGTGAGTGGATTTTCACCCATCACCCACATAGGACAACCAAAAAAATACATATAATACCATGCATGTGATAATTATAATCATTTGATATTTAAATACATAGCTATATAAGAAAATATTTTTCATTCTATAGATTCATGAACAAATAATTGTAAACTCATAAGCAGCTTGAAATCATTTTAACTAGGGTGCGGTAGAGTCTAGGGAAACAGTATCTGCTGAGTTGAATAAATACTACACATATAATAATGTAAAGCTATCAAAACAATCAAATAGTCCATATCGAACAAGCTGTGGTTACCTAATTAGGTCCCGTTTTCTGTATCTGCTGTGTAGTGATATTGTCCTCTAACGGACAACTTGGTACCAAGATTAACGATTTTGTACAACCATTAACTAACTATCTTTTTACTGATCTCTACTGTTTAAACTAGTTTAAGAAAAACCTGTAGCTGAAAATGGGTATTCTGTCCTTGGCGAAACAGGACTCTAAATTCTTAGTATATTAGGAGTTCTGAATTCATATAACTTTAACAATTTGACTTTAGCATAACTGTGGCTATGAGAATCATGCCCAAGGGATCACCCATTTGTAGGCAATCCAATCTTAAGCCTACAGAATATGTATCTGGCAGTTGTTAAAAATCATACTGAATTTCGTACCTTTTGGTACCATAGAACTAAAGTTCTAAATTCAAATATTATACTATTATATCTTTTTCATATACTGAATAAATCTAAAATCATAGCTTAAAACATTAGGATTCTAAATCGTGGAAACTCTAAAACCACAATAGCATATTTCTTTATAAAACTAATCATGTTTTATTCAACATAGCTCAACTTAATATTCTAAAAGCTTTCTAAAATCCAAAGTTTAGAGTATATACATAATGATATCATAACTCTTAAAACATATTTGAATAAAAAGCAACTAGAAAAAATCATACACTCTTCCAATAATCATTTCATTAGCATATAAAACATTTCCCATACACACAACACAGCAATCATGGTCTCATGGTTTTATAAAACTTATTTTTTTTTCATACTATAGTCAAAATCATAATAGTTACTAGCTTTACCATAACTCGTAAAATCATAGCTCATATATAATCTCATCTCCAACTTCATATATATAACAAACATAATGTATAAAACATAGTTATAATGATGAAATTAAGGTCATAAGTTTGAACCCACTCACCATTTGGAGTTGAGAGTATATGGGCACCACCAATTTGACCTGGAGAGCTTGAAATGGCATCAACAACTGCCATAGAGTGAGCATAAACCCTAGATTAATCTCTAACAATCTCTAGAGAGTTATATTCTAACTCTAACAATATTGGGGGAGCACCTCCTCTTAACAACAATGAGCGAAATAACAAAATTCAATCCAAGATTATGAAGGAATGGAGAGAATAGAGACACAATCTAACAACATAAACATACCTTGATGATTTGGGAGAGCTAGATTAGAAGAAAAGAGAGAAAATGAGGGTTCGGGAATGGAGAGCTTTGGTTTCTACCAAGGGAACTTGAAGGGGAGGGTTTATATAGGGGTATTGGGTCATTAACCCAAAACTGCATCATTTCTGATACTATGCTGTCATTGGTGTACGCAAACCTGGGGAAACAATAACTCGCTGCAGCGAACATAACTTGCTACACTCACTTATTATACAACAATAGCACCCAAACTGCTACACTCACTTATTTATATTTCTTAATTTTAAGTTAATGTCCATTAACTTTAAAACATAAATGTAAATAAGGAAATACCCTTCATTTGGATTCAAATAAAATATCACAAAAATCAAAATCCTAACCAATCAAAATCCAAATTTTTGGATTTAGTTCAAATTCGGGAATTGCGAAGATTTTCTAAACTTGTGTGACAAAAACGAGACGTTTAAGAGCTTCATAAAATTTATTAAATATCTCTCTTTAACTTATTTTCCTCTTGGGAACCATTATTAGGACTTTTGATCCCAAGAAAGTGACTCTATTATATAGCCCTCCAAGGAGGTGTAGGATCCAGACTTAGCGAAATTCATGATTCGACAACCTGGATGGATCCCGGAGGGACCCTGAGGCCGTACAGAACTTGTCTACTGACACGTGTGTACTGGGTATTACAGTTTTGACCTGAAACTATTTATACTGTGTTGATTACATGACAAAATTAAAGCCCATCTGTTGTAAAGATCGATGAGCTAATGTTGACAGTCTGGGCCTTGCATGACCGTTGTAGCGGTCATAGATTGCTATAGTAGTATGCTCTGTTGCTGCCAAAAGGCCTCCCTTATTGGTAGTGACCTAAAACTGCTACACCGGTCTAGACCTTTTGCTGCCACCAAAACTATCCTCTACTGACTACTATAGTTATCTTTACTAATATTGCTGTAACTCCAAATTGCTCCAAGCTCCTCTATGATTTTCAGGCACCCACATAGTATGTCTTTGTAAGCAAATAACACTCACAAAAGAAGATTAAAAGTGCAAGAAACTCCAAAACACATATATTCATTGAAACGGTGCAATTGAACATAATTTCACTCAATGATGCACAATGAGGGCTAAATAAAAACCTACCAAATATCAATCATTATAGCACACAAATGATACAATATACTCATAGTTATAGAAGGAAAATGGTGCATGAATGCAACCCTTTAAGTCAACAATAAAATAATAAGTGTGAGAAAATAAAGAATTAATAAAAACAAGTTGAAAATGGATTAAAGTGTAGCTTATCTTAAATTTATAAGGGAAGGTAATATAAGTTTTGCAAAATAGAAGGGAGGGAAGTGTGATAATACTATCTCTCAAGGGAGGGTGTTGTATTATACTCTTACATGTATAGGGGAGATGAGTGTATATTTTTAAAATAGAAGCGAGCGAAATGTAATAAATTCTTCTATCAGGAAGAAGATTGTATATTACTCTTGAAAAAATAGATTCAAGTGAACTTGCAAAAATGCTAATAAACAAGAAAAATTTACTAAGATATCTCGCTTTAGGTGAGTGTTTTCTGTGATTAAGGAAAAGACATGCAAAGAGTTGGGTAGAGGAAGCAAATGCAGTATAATAAAACAAAGACAAAACACACAATTTAATGTGGTCCAACCTTATATTCACGATTTCACAAACCAATCCAAAATTTTTCGCAACTTTTGAACTGTTAAATTAACAAATATTTTATTACATTGGTAACTCTTAAAAACTATCATATAATGGATCACTCTCACGCCTAGAGGATGACTAAATCCAATAGTCAAATGTCATATTTAAAGGTAAAATCAGTAGCAAAACTCCTACTTCTTTTTAATGTTAGACTTTGGGTTAAATTCCAACTCAAAGGCACTAACAATAGAAAATAAAAAGTTCAAATGGAAGTTCAAGAGGACAAGGACTATCCCCACACCCTGTTTGAGGGACATTGGATGATTTGCGGACCATTATTTGCAAGTCCAAAGATGGCGCCCTCTATTCAAATCTTCCGACAATGAAGTAGGTTCGGGAGAGGATCCCTACGCTTCTAGTGGAATTGTATAGCTCGTTGTTTCTCTAGCGTACTGGTTACAAACTTGAAATCATGTTAAAAATAGATGAATTCACTTCAGTCTATTCTAGGGGTAAAATTTGCCTACATTTGCATTGACATTGACCTATGCAAAACACTGGTGCCAGTATTCACTGCCATGGGGAAAGACTTTCGGGTAGAGTAAAGGCCTCAATCTCGTCTGCTTTAGCTGTTGAAGATACGATTATAAGGTTAAGTTTTGCCTGGAGGGAGTAGCCAGCATCTAGCAAGCTGTTATGGGGGAGAATTTGAGTTATGAGAATTGAGAAATAATAGAGAGAATTATCCTATCCTAATGAGAGGGCTCGAACCATTGACCCTTAATTACAAGAAATCAGAATCAAATTCTTGAGAAAGAGATATATAGAAGAATATTTAAATAAACTCCAAAATAGCTAGTTCACTTACTCCCTTCACAAAATGAGCCTATTCCTATTTATACTGGCATTTGTGTCATAACAAATACTCCTCCCTTTAAAATCAATCTTGCATTTGATGTTGGTAAAAACAAAAACAAGCAGCCTAAAATCCTATTTCCAAATACTCTCAATTACGATGGTTAAACGACATTTAATCCTAAAGCAATTATTTCTATTCTATTGCACCAAAACGACATTTGTATACATATATTTTTCCCAACAAATCTCCAATATTTAAATTGATGCGTGCTAATTTTCAAATTTGAAAAGACCCATGTGGGAGCTAGTCTTGAGAAGAAGAATAAAAAAGCAAAATAGAAAATATAATATCGATCAAAACTTGTCGTTGCTGTGAATTTTATAAGACGACTTGGAAGTCGTTTGAGCTAAAGCCAGCCATGAGAAGAATAATGAAATAGAAAATGTTAGACGTGGCTGTGTGGGCTAGTCTTGCAAAAGACTGAAAGAGAAATATAGAATATAATATGGATCAATGGGTCGAACTTGGGTTTTGCCCAACTCGACTCACTTTAACCCTACACTTATGTATTTTTCCCATCCGACCCCCCAATATAATATCATACGTTGATGTATTTCTATTCCATTTTTCACACTTGTGTATTTTATGAAAATTTAGAGAGACTGCAGTGCGATGAATGAAAAATAAATAAATAAAGACCGCCGTCCCCTTTTGGTTCTGGGGTAGGAATTATTGGTGATTTGGGTATATGCTCAAATGCTTTAAAAAGACATGCACCGCTTTTAAATTCTAAGTAAATTATACTGATTTTCTTTCAAACGTAGTATAATTCTATTTATCATCTTTTTATTTTATAAAATTACATTTATATTTTTTTAAAATGTTAATTTATTAATTTAAGTAATGAAAAAAAGTTATATATATATGATTATTAGTGATAAATTTATAATATTTTAGAATATTCTACATATATATTGACTAAAGTCTCCTATTTATTATAATTTATAAATATAAGTTTAAATTTCAGGAAATAAAAATTATTTTATTCAATCATTATATTAAATACTAACACAATATTATAATTTAATTATTAATAATTATGTACATATTGAATGTTATTTTTATCATTTAAATTAATGAATCGATATGAACAATATAATCTTAGTGAATTACTTTCGGGGCCTTTAGTGATAATTTTATAAAATAAATTAATACTGGATGTAATTGTATTAAATCTTGAAGGATGTCAATGTTATTTATTTTATACTTTTAAATTGGTTCAAAATACGTTAATATTTTTTACTTGTTTTTTTTATCATATATTATGTAAAAAAGAAAATTATATGAAAATAATAGTTTTTATTAGTTATTTAACTTTGATGGGACTGCAATATAATTTTTTTAAGAAGAATGAGGTAAAGTGTACTTTTACCAAATCACAAGGATGATTTATGTTATTAAATCAGTACAATTTATAAAGCTGCAATTATTCTAGAAATAGAAGAACGTGTTATACGTTCTCTAATTTTTAATAGAAGTTTCCCGATATACGTGTTGCCCTCACGCTCTTATTTCCCCTCCGCATCCCGTAGTTTAGATCACCAACATCTTTCCGCTTTGCTTGCTTGGCATTTCTCATTCGTCTTTATCACTTCTTCTTGTCCTTTCTTCGGCTTCTTGTCTGGGATAGCGATCATAAAAAAT
Organism: Dalbergia cochinchinensis; assembly: GCA_031216125.1. NCBI lineage: Eukaryota > Viridiplantae > Streptophyta > Magnoliopsida > Fabales > Fabaceae > Dalbergia > Dalbergia cochinchinensis. The sequence goes on along the minus strand of CM062375.1, from coordinate 65,299,947 downwards.
AATAAAAAACAGAAAATCACAACTTAGGGTCATCTAATCCAAATATAAAGGTGTGGAACTGTGGATCTTTCAACTACTGTACATGTCGTTTTACACATTCGAAAAAGTTATATATAAAATTTATTTATAAAAATTTATATTATATTTTTATCTGTAACAAAATATACCTTTATAATGATAAAAAAAATGAAAAAAATCGTTATAATGGAACCCATTAAAAAAATGGTATTTAAGAGAATTTATAATTTCACGTACACAATGACATATCAAAAAAAAGATACGATAGAGATCCCTCAAAATGGGTAGCAGCTGTAAGTGTGGCAGGGAAGGAACTTCCACCACCATTATGCATGCACAGGCTACTGTACATGTCGTTTTAAACATCTCGTAGCCTTTTAACAGAATTTGGGTGAACCTAAGAACGAATTTTGCAGGGCCCGAAGCTTCAAAATATGGTTAAAGGCGCATGTGGAGGAGAAAAATTGTAGAAACGGAGTTGTTGCTGATCGAAGAATAAGAGAGATTCCCTCAATATCATATTCTTAATTTGTCGCTGACCGAAGGTACGACAATAACTTCCTTATGTGCCACCTGTGTGCTGTTTTTTGTGTAGAATCCACGCCTGAAATGAATATGCGTGTAAACATTTACATAATATTCTGTATCACGAATTTGGTTAGCTGGATTGATCTATTGATTCGATACCTTAATTCATCATGATATATATACTACGTAAATATTTATCTTATAGATCTTTTGGCTGTTATGGCTTTCATCACGAAAAGGTTCTCATCTGCCGCATATTATGTATTCTAGTTTCTCATTTAGTTTAATCTTCTCTTGTTGTCAACCGTTTCACTGTAGTCAAATCAAATATCTGTGAGAGGGTCGGCAGAGCCCATGACATTTGAGGCTCTCTTAGAAATAGTGTGATGATTAGCAGCTTAAAAGAACCAAAAAAAAATTTAGAAAGCAATATAAAATAAAAGCTTTAAGATAATTTTTGTGAAAAAATTGCTACTCCCTCTATCGATAAATAATTGTTCAATTTTAAATGTATACTAGAATTAGAATAATTGGTAGAATATTAATATCAATAAAAATTAAGAATATTTTACTTAATTATCCTTGTTTCTTTTTAATATTTTAATTTTTCTCTCATCTCTTACGATTGAGTCAATATTATTTAGTAGTAGCATTTTGAAAAGAAATAATTAATATTATTTGAATTTTTTAAATACATAATTATTTAAGGACAGAGGGAGTATTTGATTTCAATTATGAGGTGCCATATGACACTTATAGGTAGTTGATTTAATTATATATAAAAGATAATATATAATAAATAGATTATATATATGTAATAGATGACATATGTAAAGACACCTAAAAATTAGAACATATTTAAAAGTAAACGAAGAAAAAAAAATTGTTGAATTCACCTTCATAGAGGGAGAGCTTTAGACAGACAGAGCTTTTAAGAGGGGGGGGGGGGGGGGGAGTTTTCCAATTTTCAAGAGGTGAAAATGGTGGAGATTCTCTTAGAAAAAATGTGGTAGTAAGCAACCTAAAAGATCAAGTAATTTGAAAAAGCAAAATAGAATAAAACATTTAGTAATTGCAGAGGAAAAATATGCTATTTGATTTTAATTATGATGGCATGCACTACAAGAATTTCTCGGATTAGCTACGGCAACAATCCGTTGCTAAGTCATCGCAAGCATGAAATTAGCAAAGGATCAGTGACCAAAGCACCGGTCGCTTTCTGAATGTCGTAGATCAACCTCAAAAAAAATTTCATAGCTAATCGGTCACTGATTTATTTTAGCGACGAAACATTTGTCGCTAATCCATCACTAATCTGCAACTATTATATATAAAAAAAAATGCTTTCTCACATCCCCCGTAAATTAGCAAGGCATTTGTTCGTAACTAATTCCTTGCTAAGTGGTAGCCAATACTAGGCTTATATTTAAAGACTGAGATGTTGATTGTAGCTATTTGGTAGCTAATTTGTCACTGATCCCTTTATGTTTTCCTCGCTAATTGGTAGTTAATCCATCAGCAATTTAAATTAATTACCCTTGCTAATTCGTAGCTAATAACTCATTGCTTTGTGTAAAACTTATCATTTATTAATTCAAATTTTAAACGTTATATATATTATAACTCAATCTATAAAAATTATACCAATATAAAAAAACTCAAATTTAACAAATAAATTGCACGAAATACTAAAATCTGATGGGACTAATTAGTTTCAACCCAAAACGAGTCAATTAAAAATAAATGAAAGTGAAAAATACAGAATGAACCACAACTAAAAAAAAAAAAATGCTAGAACTACATGAAGATCATTGACATAGAAGTAAGAGTTAAGAATTTACTATCATCAGCCTAAAACAATGCAACATACGTTTAATAGAGAAATTAATTTCAATGTTGCCAGCATGTATTTCAAGCCAAAACCTCAATTAGAACTTAAGATTCAACATCTGAAACTATGATGAAAACGAAGATACATATTATAATGATACTCGTCACACTCAGATCTTGATAGTAATGTGAATAACAAACAGGTTTTCATGTTAGATTTAATATAGGTGCACAGACAGTGCGAAGAGTAATGTTGGATTTAATATAGGTGCACAGACACGGCTGGTAAACCACATGGTGCTACTAATTTAAAAAATTGTTAAAATATTTTACGCCAAATGTAAACGATATTTACTACAATGATTTGACACTCTCAAGATCAAATTCAACCTCCTTCATGTTTACTCACTTGAGCCTCAAAGTGAACAAGCCAGGTCACACATTATACTAAATTTGTAAAGCAACAACTTCTAGTTATTTCATCTTCTTGTAACTCACTAGAGATAGTGGAGACGGAGATATAAAAAATATTGTTTCTGTATCTTATGTGGCTATAGAGTACAAGAGATAATAATTGTTTTTGTAAATCTATCAACCCAACTACTGAAAACAAGTTCTATTGCAATGCCAACCCAGAAAAGCTTCCCATTTTGATTTGCAACAAAGATTTGCCTAATCAGCACAATCAAAAGGGCCAGAATGTCCAGAATGTTTAACAAACCCTAGAAAATAGCATTAGAGGAAGCTCAAAATGCACAAAAAATCTTACATCTAACATTGAAGAAAGTCAGAGAAATTCCTCAATGAGCAGTGATGAGAAAAACCCAACCTCATGATGCACCAGTAATCAGGTCCTATGCGCTACGGTGAAAGGGGACACCGGCACCAGCAACACCGCAGCACTGGTCGACGGTGATGACTGATGAGGTCTTGTGCATGGCAGACGACAATATGGGCAGCAGTGGTTGCAGGACTCCATGTGGTTGCAGTGGTCCGAAAGTGGAAGAGAGAAACCTCGTGTAGCACACTAAGATAAAAGGAGCACCGATGCAAGCTGGAGGGGAGCACCACAATCAATTTGCAAGGGATTAGCTCGGAATATATCCCTTGCTCTATATCTTTAATCAGTTTGCAAGGGATTGGGAGGCAAATATCCCTTGCTATTCATCTTTTAAACATTAGCGAGGAATGAGCGACGAAAATATCCTTCACTAAAGTGTAAATTTTGTTTGTGAGGAATATTTGCTGGCTAATCTGTCGTTAATTGGTCACTAGACTTTTCATCCATCTTTCTATGATTTTAGCTACTACTTTATTTTACCTACTGATCAGTGAGGGATTAGTGATGAACATTTTCCTTATTGAATTCTGTCACTAATCCGCAAAATTCTTATAGTGATGTGGCACCTAAAGATTGTTGATTTAGTTGTGTGCGTGCGTGTTGTTGTGTCTTGAGTAAACACCCAACTTAGTCCTTCAAAAATATTGCATTGGACAATTTGGTTCCCAAAAAAAAAGCCCTTAATGTAGTCCCTCGAGAATTGAACATTAAGACAAGTTAGTCCTCCTATAAAATCTATCAATTAAATCTGTGGTTTGTTAATTCGATGGTTCGGCACATTACATTACACTGGGGAATCACACCCATACGCTTTGAGCAATACGGTATTGTTTCAATGTTTACTTTTTCCCCAAAACTTGGAACAACATGATGCAAGGAAAGTCATTTCTTCAATATGAAAAGCGATTTAATTTCTTAAATCCTTCTAAAATGATATAATTTGGATATCAATATGTTAGTTCATGATGCATCAATTTTGTAATGTATAATATATGTCATTTAATTAATAGAGACTTGATGTCACCACCCAAATTTAGGTCGTGGCTAGTGCACAAACTAAATGAACTCATTTAACCTGGCAAGCCTAAGCCTAAGAATATAGACTCGGTAATAGAATTTGCTAACTCTAATACTTTGGCTGTTGAAAAATCCACATATCAGATAACCTATTACAAATCACAATATCATAATCCAGATTCAATACCCAGTATATTCCTAGAATTTCAGTTAGAGGCATAGCAAGGACCAGTTAAAAAAAAAATCATGCTTAAACATTTGTTCATGCACATAAATCAAAATAATCAACCTATGTCCTATAGCCATAAAATACTAGAGTCAACAACCAAAAGTTTCTACTAATAATGGAGTCCTATCAAAAAGGAATCTTCTGGGCAAAACAGCAAATCCCAAGAACCCGCTGAAGGAAAGGACAGAGGTGACTCAAATTGACTTAGTGAGGGCTAAATACAAAGTGAACAAGAAGGAAAAACTAATAAACACACAAACATTGTAAAATAAAATGAAATAGCTTGTAAGTCATGCAATCACCAAAAATGTAATTGCTCTTAGTTTCCATTTTTCCTCCATACTTGGAAAAAAAACATTAATTGAAATATCATTTCTAATAATTAGAAGCTCAAAACGATTACATAATACGCTTTCTCGTTAGTTTTTCAAATTCTCAAATAAATTTAACTCTATCATCTAGTATTTAAATGATTCATGAGAGTTACATAAGAAAAACTAAACTTATGTTAGGAGTAATCTCAATCCATTTAATCTCAAGGTTTATAGTGTCTCAGATCGGGTCATCTCACCCTTTCATCTACATAAAAAATACTTTGTACACATAGGCCATTATATTTCTACTAAGGCAAGTCATATTGCTGTTTATATCTCTTTGTTATAGTGAATGATAGTTCTAATTTAGAATCCTTTATGGTTTTCTCAAACAATAATTATATCAAACATAAATTTACAAATTCATAAATAAATCTCTATGTAATCCCAATCTTGAAAGTAACAATTCTCACAAATCCTTTCAATATAACTTGGAGCATGATATAACAAAATCATGGAGGCTATAAAAATGATAAAAAGAGCTTGTGATCATTTTCAATCCAACCACCAAGTCATAATTAATCATTCTCATAGATAAGAAAACACAATAGCCAAAATAACTAATCAAATAGCTCAAGTAGCATAAGATAAAAATTCTTCAACTTCAATAAAATAGTTTCTCCCAAAAATATAAATTTAAAAGGGCTGCCATTAAGTAAATAGCCACTCACAATATGTTGAAATTAACTAAGCTGCTCCCTAATAGCTCCGGAGGGAGTAGGTGTTAACAGAATCTAAACAACAAAGGCATTTTGACAAGCTTAGATAATATCAATTACAAAACCTATTGAACAAAAATGCCAATATGTGGAAACTAGGTTTCCTATAGATTAGAGAAAAATCAACCCTTGATTCTACTCACTACAATTTATTAATATTAGAGTTTCTAACTTGCTAAATTTATACTTAAAACATCAAACTTGTACCCATCTACTATTTTTGAGAGCTCACAAGCTAAACCCTAGAGTGACAAAAGAGAAAGAGATTGAGATTGTAGACTCATCACCTCAAGTTTGGAAAGCTAATGAGTGCCAAGATTTGATAACAAAATGAGAAAACTATGGAATTTGTTGTGTAAATATGAAGGAAGAAGATGATGAAATGATGTAGGGTGAAAGGGGAGCGAGGGTTCGAGAGTTTCAGAATTTTTTTCGGGTTTTAAACCCACCCTCCCATCCTTTTTTATTTAGTTGTTTTACTTCCTTCTGTCAAAATTTACGAAGTTTCCACTTCTTTCTTTTCTTTTTTATTTTTTTATTCCTTTACATTACACTTAACAAGGGGATTAACTTATTCTATATGTCAATTCTCGTGGAACCACAGAAGGTGTTTATTTTGTTGGGGGACCAAATTATCGGGCATTCTATTTTTGAGGGAGTAAGTTAAATGTTTACTTTATACATGTTTTATAAAATATGTAACAATATTGAAGTTCTTGTTACTTTGAATATTTTTATCAGAGTTAGCTCTTGCATACTCATCATTTACAGCATAAGAAAACAATTAAATATTTTTTTTCGAGATTTTTATATACATATATCTCCTGTTGATTGATATCACGTAGGTGTCTACCCTTTTTTATTTACAATTAAAATTTCGCATATGTTAATTGTAATTCATCATATTATTAACTATAATTATGTACAAAAATGTGCAGGCAAAAAGAGGATGTAGCGGAACAAAATCAACGATGAAGCATGGCTGCTGCTCTCTTTGATTCTTTGCTGAGTCTTTTGACCAATCGGTTGAAGATCTATGTAACGAATCAACTAGCCTATGTGTACAAGTATGAGAAGACTGTTCAGGAACTACACGATGTTGTTGAGGAGCTCCAGAAACAGGAAAAAGATGTGCTTGAACAAGCTGAGGAGGATGAAGACAGATACGGGAGAGAAGCACATGAGGACGTCAAAGGATGGTTGGACCAGGTTGAAAAAATACTCTCCGATTATGAAGAGTTCAAAAAATTTGAAGACCGTGAATGCCTGAGGTGTTTCCTTTCTTTCCCAAATCTGAAGGCAAGGTTTGATAGCGGCAAAGTAGCAGAAGATATTAAAGAGAAGGTTGGAGAACTACAAAAGAAAAAGGAAGGAATCGTTTCTTCTTCTAATGCTAATAATGAAAGCTGCCGCCAATGCCATGAAGCGAGAGTGAATGATGCTTCTTCTTCTATTGCTAATGAATACCAAGATAATGAATCTCGTTGCCAGGGCCCATCTTCCCTTGGTGATGATGCTTCTTCTTCTAATGCTAATGTTGAGGCGGAGGAAAAAGGCAAAGTTGATCAGAATCTCCTAGAAAAAACAGAAATAATCGAGTGTGGTATATTATCTCACCAGGAGGAAGACCAAGATGGGAGAGAAATAGACGACGGTGAGGTAGTCTCTGACAACTCTGAACACAAAAAGGCCTCGGAGAAACATGAAGACCGTGAATGTCTAGGGTTTTCCGTTGATTCTTCTATCTCTCTTGAGGATATTGACTCGATAATGAAGTTGATAACTGGGTCTATAAATCAACTGTTCTACACGTTGAATCCTAAGAAGAAAGTTGCAGAGCTAGACAGAGTTGCTGTCAATCTCCAGAAAGTGAGAGACAAGTTGGGTGATACATCTCAACAGGAGGAAGGCCAAAATAGGAGAGAAACAGACGATGGTGATAAAAAGTGGTTGGATGATGTAAATGAAATACTCTTTAAAGTTGAAAGCTTCAAAAAACGTGAAGACCTTGAATGGGAGTGGCCTTTTCTTGTTGTTCCTAATCCCATCACAAGATATCGTCAAGGCCAAAAAGCAGAAGTTATTAAATTGAAGGTTGAAGGGCTGCAAAAGAAAATACCTCATAATAGATCCGGCAGGCGGGGGCCGTTGTCATTGGGTGATGTTTTTTCGAATGTCGATTATATAAAATTGCAGTCGAGAACAAAAACCATGGATGATATTATGGCAGCATTGGGAGACCCGAGTGCTAGGATGATCGGTGTTCATGGGTCAGCTGGCGTGGGCAAGACAACTTTGGTCATAGAAGCTGCTAAGAAAGCTCGAGAAGACAAGTTGTTCGATGTGATGATTATGGTGCAAGTAACAAGGAGCCCCGTCGTCAGAAAGCTTCAAGGGCAAATTGCTGACATGCTGGGGATGACATTGGAAGAGGAAAGTGAACAAGTGAGGGCAGCTCGCATAAAAAAGAGACTGAAGAAAGAAAACGAGAACACCCTTGTAATCCTAGATGATCTATATGCCCAAGTGGATTTGAATATGTTGGGGATCCCAGTAGAGAATGGTGATGATGGCAAGCTTAGGAATCTCAAAGAATTAGGCAAATCCTCTACCCCTGCGGCTCACAATGAGGAGATTCATAATGATGGCGAGAGTCATAATGATGGCAAGCTCATTCCCGAAGAGGCAAAATCCTCTGGCAGTAAGATGATGAAGAAAACGACCCTCAGTACTGGTTCCAACAAGTCGATAACAGGAAAGCATCATAAAGTGTGCAAGATTTTGCTTATCTCTGAGGTTAGACAAGTATTGGTAAAGCAAATGGATGGAAAAAAAGAGCGGATTTTCTCAATGATCAACTTAGATGACAAGGAGGCAGAGACATTGTTCAAGAATATAGCTGGAATAGATGACAAAAAATCTGAATATGAAAGGGTAGCAGCTAAAATTGCGAGAAAGTGTGATGGGTTGCCCATGACAATAGTTACAACTGCAAGGGCATTGAAGAATCAGAGCTACTCAGTTTGGGATGATAACAATCGGAAGCTTGAAAGGCAAAAGCTAATAGGAACGCCTGAGAATTCTACAAAGTTAAGCTATCAGCTTTTAGAAAATGAGGAGCTGAAGATTACCTTCTTGCTTTGTGCACGCATGGGTCAAGACGCATTAATCTCGGACTTGGTGAAATTTTGCATTGGCTTGGGTTTTCTTCAAGGCGTCTATACAACAAGGGAAACTAGAGATAGAGTACAGACGTTGCTTGTGATGCTCATAGAGTCGGGTTTGTTGTCCAAGAGCTATTCAACCGATCGTTTCACAATGCAAAATCTTGTTCGGAGTGCAGCTCTGTCAATAGCGTCCGAGGAGAAACATGCGTTCACATTGACGGAAGAAAAAATAGATGAATGGCCTGAAGAGCATAAGCTGAAAAGGTACAGTGCTATTTCCTTACGACGTTGTCATGTCACTGAGAAGTTTCCTGAAAGCATAAAATGTCCTAGACTTAGGGTGTTTGAGGTTGAAAATAATGGTTCACAATTGGAAATACCAGACAACTTTTTCAAAGAAATGAAGGAACTTAGAGTGTTATGTTTGACCGGCGTCAATCTCAAATCATTGCCTTCATCAATCAAATTCCTAACAAAACTCAGAATGCTCTGTTTGGAGCAATGCATACTAGATGAGGGATTATACATCATAGGAGAGTTGAAGAATTTAAGAATTCTTAGCTTTTCTGGATCTAATATTGACAGCTTGCCTGTTCAATTAAAGTATTTGTCTAAGCTACAAGTTTTAGACATAAGCAATTTCTCCAAGCTGACGGTGATTCCACCTAACGTGATATCAAGTTTGACTAGTTTGGAGGAGTTGTATATGAGAAACACTCCAATTGACTGGTCGGTTGATGAAAATGCTAGTATTTCAGAGTTGGGGAATCTGAATCAATTAACAAATCTTGACATACAAATCCCAAGTGTTGCCCGTTTGCCTAAGAATTTGTTCTTTGACAAGTTGTACAGTTACAAAATTATCATTGGCTCTTCGAATAGATATTTACCGCCAGGCTTCAATATGCCAGAAAAGTACGAATTGTCACGGTTCTTGGCAATACAGCAAGAGGATGGTTTTGACATTCATTCTCAGAAGGGTATCAAAATGTTGTTCGAAAGAGTTGAACATTTGATACTGGAAGAACTCAATGGTGTTCAGGATATTTTTTATGCATTGAACTTGAAAGGATTTCCATGTCTTAAACATTTATCTATTGTAAGTAATTCTAGCATTCAATCTCTCATCAAGCCAAAGGAGAGGAACCTCCCTGAGGAGGCTTTTACCAAATTGAAGTCATTGCATCTAGATAAGCTCGAGAAAATGAAGCAAATATGCTCTTGTGAATCACTTTCTGAAGCCTCCTTTGCTAGACTGAAAGTCATCAAGATCGTGCACTGTCATGAACTGAAGAGTGCCTTCTCAATTTCTATGGTTGGACATCTAATCGCTCTTGAAACAATTGAAGTTTCTGAATGCAATTCTCTAAAGGAGATTGTCCCTGTGCAAATATCAAATGCTAACAAATCTCTTGAGCTTCCTGGATTGCGCTCTTTGATGCTACAATCGTTATCTAACTTGATTGGATTTGATCCCACATCACCAGCACCTGCAGAAGGAACCAAAATACTATTCTATGGAAAGGTATTCTTAGAACTGTTGTGTAATAAATTTATTATTATTATTTTTTATTTTAAACTCTATTACGTATTTTATTAGTTAGCACTAAAAAGGAAGTTGTTTGTAAGTTGGTAAACTCAAAGATGATTTATTTTGTTGGCGTAAATAACTTAAAAAAAATATCAAAATCAATTTTTTGATTTATGGAGTCACTATTTTTTTTGTGTTCACAGATTTCAGTTTCCAAATTAGAGATAATGAAGTTGTTATCGATCCCAATCCATCAAATGTGGTCCGCAGAAAGCTCTCCTTTTAAAAATTTGATCCATTTGGAGGTGAAAGAATGTGGGAATTTAAAATATTTACTGTCATTTTCAATGGCTAGGAATCTGGTAAAACTTCAAAGACTTTATGTTAGTGAATGTGATCAGATGAAATATATTCTGCAGAGGCAAGAGAGCGATGCAAACGAGAAGGTACATAAGTCCATGTATTATAAATCCGATTTTTATATTTCTATGTGGGGGCTTGCTATTAGAATTTCTTCTATAACTTTGTTTCACTCTAATTTTTTATGAAAAAAAAACTCATTCATACCAGAAATTTTAAGGCTGCGAGGGTCAAATATCTAGTACAATAAATGCTTTGGAACCCATAGTTTAAACAGCATTTAGGAGTGGTTAGGTATCTAATAATGTACAAGAAATCGTTTTCTTTAATCTACTAATAATATAACCGAAATATCTAGTTAATAATACATGATTTTCCATGTTTGTTTTTTCTATATTTGTCCGATTATCAATATTTAAGATTTTAAAATTGAAGTTTGCACCCACAATATTGGGATTTTGAGAATTAGTGTCATTAAATTTGTTTGCATTGTAAGTGGCAAGACAACTATTTCTTAGCCCAAGCCACGATTTAAAACCTTCATAATTTAGTGCTTTTTGCTCTCTATCTCTCTGTTGATTTCGTTCTATCTCTTTGTTGATTTGATTTGTATTACCTTTAATATCTTTCTAACTTGATTATCTTGCTATTGCGAATCATAGCAGAATTGCATTTTTCCAAGGTTGAAGAATATCAAACTGAGTAGGATGAGGAGTTTGAGTGGGATATGGAATTCTGCAGTCCTTATAGTTTCCATTGATACTTTAACCATTGAGGAATGTCATAAGCTGCTCAATGTTTCTATGGTGGGAACATTTCAGAGTGTAGGTAGCTTGATGGTTAAGAACTGCAAGTCAATGAAAGCTATATTTGACCTAGCTGATGCAAAACGATATGCTAGGTCTGAAACCAAGTTGCAAGATATTCATTTAGAAACACTCCCAAAATTGGAGCATGTATTTAAATGGCAGAAAGACCAAGAAGGTGTTCTTGACTTGAAGAGTATACGAAAGATATGGCTTCAAGATTGTGAAAGGATGGAAAATATATTTCCCTATTTTCTAGCCAAGACTGATGAAAATAATCTTGAATCCCTTGTGGTATGGGATTGCTCTCGGTTGAGGGAAATTGTAACCGACAAAGGAGAAGAAGCCAACAACAACGAGCCACGTAGTCCTGTTGAATTTAAGTTTCCTGAACTGGCAACCATTAAATTTTTGGATCTACCAAGTTTCAAGAGCTTCTATCCAAGAGATTGTGAACTAAGTTGTCCAAAATTGAAGGACTTGTCTATTGAAAGTTGTGATAAGCTGGAACCATTTAGAGAAAAATACACAAACAACCGAGGAAAGCGTATTCTCTTTCCTGCAGTGGTAATTGCTAGTCTTTCAACTCCTATGAATTGCTTCTTATTCATGAAAAATGGGGCAAACTTTATAATCCATGTCCAAAACCAAAATAAAACAAAATAGATATTGACATTGCATATATATGTTCACATACTTTTAATATAATTTCACTTTTTTCTTTTCCTTGTTTCTTTTTTAAATTATAGGTGATCAATAACTTGAAGTCTATGCAAATTGAATCGCGACATGCAAAGTCATCAACTAGCTACGACTATCGAAGAGACAAGTTAGAAGAGCTTCAGTTATCTAGATTAAGGAATATAGAAATTCTATATTCTTTCCTTCATCACAACCCTAATCTGAAGAGCCTATCGTTGAATGATTGTTCCTTTGGAGTGTTGGTGCCTCTTAAAAGGCCTGCTAAAATTGAAAGCTTAGGGGTTGTCCCAAAGCTAAAAAGCTTGAATTTAACAAACTTAACTTGGCTTAAGGAGATTGGCTTTGAACGTGACACAATTTTTCAAAGGATAGAGTCGTTGATTTTGAAGGATTGTCCACGTTTGGACATGATAGCACCTTCCTCTGTATTTTTATCCCACTTGACAAATCTAGAAGTGGTTGCCTGCGATAGATTAAAATATTTAATGTCAATAAGAACTGCCAAAAGCTTAGTTCAACTCAACACTATGAAGGTAATCAATTGTAATTCTCTGAAGGAAATTGTATCAGAGCAAGGAAGTGAAGCAGAAGAAGAGAAAGGAAGGGGAAAAGAAGAAAATGCAAGCAAGTTTAGCATCATTTTCAGAAAATTGAAGGCTATAGAACTTGTGTCTCTAAAGAGTCTAGAGAGTTTTAGCAGATCAAAGAGTTGTACCTTTGAGTTTCCATCATTGGAGAAATTTGTGGTCAAAGCATGCTCTAAACTGGAAAACTTCACTGAAAAAGTCAAAGGCACAATAGTTCTTCAAAAAGTATATACTACACATGGAAAGGAGAATAGATGGTGCTGGAAAGGAAATTTACAAGCTACCATACAATATATATTCCAAAACAAGGTACGAGGATATCGATAAACTTTTTTTTGAATTTTCATTTTTCTTTTTGTGATTCTTTTCTCATTATAAATTATTTTACTTGAGCAAAATTTTGTTTGAATCAGTGAAGAATAAAAAGGTTAGCTTTGATGCAATGATATGATTGCTTTGTTTGAAGAATGATGATAGCTTTTAGAATAAAGTTCCATATATTTATGTTTCCGCCACGAGATAGGTGCCTTATGCAATAAACCTTTTTTTTTCCCTAGCATTAAAAAATGAAAAAATAAAACAATGAAATAAAATGACAAATTGATATATATTACTTTCTTCTCCCAACATGGGATAAGGGATGGAAAATGCGAAATACAGTGAAATGAAACCTCTATCTCTCTACCAAAAACATTGCAGCATTGCTTTAGCATCAATCAAATGGTTAAAGGACAATTAACTAACACCATTGTCACAAAAAAATTGCTAGTGAGCTCCAATTATCATAATAAGAATATCTAGTGTATATTTAGTTGGGAGCAAAAAATGAATATAAAAATTTCATTAATAAATTTTATATGTAAAATAATATATGAACTACATTCTTGGAATTTTAACTCCCCTATATACTCACAAATCAAACACACCCTTAAACTAATAAAACATAATATGCCCCTTTGGATAATTACGCCAATAACTAGATAATAGATCTTGAATTAATTTGTGAGTAAAATTTCAAAGAAATGACATGAAATATAAAATGCTTATGAAAAAAGGAATTAAAAAATGCTTATTTTATTTATTTATAAAAGTTTATCAGCCTTAATTTTACGACAATTTTAGAAAAAAGCTTGTTGTTCTTTCTCTTCTTATCTAGTTTTAAACTCTCAAATATATTACTATTCGTCTTCCCTCTAACCACCTGCACCCCTTTTTTGTAATTTTTCCGCTTCTTCTCCTCCAAAAACAGTGTTTTTCATTTTATATTTTATTATTTGCTCCAGTTAATCAAGGCTGGGCTTGGGCCCGTGCTGCACATGTCTATATGATTCTTTACATTTTAGTTTACAGATGCTACGAGGAAGAGCACTGTGAATATATGTTTATACTTTACAGGCATTTTCGACCCAAAAAAAAAGAGTTTGGCATTTGGGTTTTAATGACGTACAATATAGCTAATGATTAACTTATTTTTTAAACCCTTTATTATTAGTTATATTAGGTTTTTAAATAAGATAAAATATTTGTGACTTATAATAATATAAAATATTGATCTATAGTATTTCATTTTTAAAAGTTTTACCATATCAAGAGAATAAATAATTAATATAATAACAATTTTTTTAAAAAAAATTTCAAATTAAATATTATTTAGATATTAATTTTAGAATATTATTATGTATAAAAAGAAAATTACTATTGCATATTGTATATAAAAATAAATTAAGAAGAAGATAATGAGAAGAGTTTTATTATTTTACTATAAAAAATGTATATTAACATTATAATTAAAATTAATAGTTGAGAACAAATAAAGTTTTTACTTTCTAAAAAATAATAATTAAAAATTGTTGTTACAATAAATAATTTGTTTTCTTAATATAATAAAAATTTTAAAATATAAATTATATTAAATATATATAAATTGAATCAAATATATACATAAATAACAATATTTTATAAAGCAAATTATATTAATTTCCCTCGAGGAAAAGAAAAATACACGTACCCCCTCATAAATTTTAAAATTACATATACCTTCCTTATTTCTAACTAATTTCTAAAATCCCAAAATTATCTGTAATCAAAACTAACATCTCATCTTTCTTCGACATTCACCCACCTCCAAAAACCTTAAACCCCCCCAGTTAAACTACTCCAACATCCATAAATCTCTTTACTAAATCACAAAAGCAATCTCAATTTGAAGTTGGTGTCTTGCATTGAAGGGTGAAGGATCCCCTCGACCTCCAGCCACCACCGACTGCAACCCATTCATACTTTCCTAAAGCATCTGAGCATAATGTGTATCAGAGCAACTGAATCACTGCACATCTTTTCCAGTTTCCTTCTTAAAAGGCACTAAAAGAAATTGTCACGTAAGTCTCTTTATCAAGATAAAACCCTTTTTCTGACATCATCTAGAGTAACCCAAAATCATTTCACTATGTCTTTATTGGCCAATATCAATATATCATAGCAATCAAGCTCTATAGTAAGGAACTTGGTCTAAACCATTGTTTCTCACTGACTCAATTGAAAAAGCACGAAGCTTTTCTAGGTTTTTGTCCAATCCCTATAACACGTGAAGAACAGTCTCATGGGTGAGAGAAAGGCAACACTTGTCTAACTCTAGCTTTAACCCTTGGGACCAATCGTTGGCAAAAACTATTAACATAGAAAGAAACCATACAAGAAAAGAGAAAGAACCATGGAGAAGAGGAAGAAAGGGGACTAAGGTTTCATTAGAGTTCCAATAGAATAGTTTTTATAACACAAAGCATA
Organism: Dalbergia cochinchinensis; assembly: GCA_031216125.1. Lineage (NCBI taxonomy): Eukaryota > Viridiplantae > Streptophyta > Magnoliopsida > Fabales > Fabaceae > Dalbergia > Dalbergia cochinchinensis. Next base: position 65,284,454 of record CM062375.1, on the reverse strand, counting down.
AAAGGAAATATATACCCAATAGCAAAATGAAAAAGCTATCTCTAACTAATATATCTAATATTATCTAACATCCCCCCTCAAACTCATAATGCATTAACAGGAAGCATAAAGAGTTTATCAGTTAGAGAATGAAAAGGTTTAATAGAATGTGATTTTGTGAATAAGTTTGCAATCTGCATAGAGGAAGAAACAAAGGGAAAAATAATGGTGCCATGTTGAAGATGATGGCATGTGAGATGAAAATCAATCTCAATATATTGTGCGCTCATGAAAGATCATGTTGTGGGTGATTTGAATTATACTCTTGTTATCACAGTACATAGGAGTAAGTCCAGTGAAAGAAACACCTATGTCAGAAAGTAGCCAACGTAACCAAGCTTTCTTGACAGTGTTAGAAGCCATGGCACGATACTCAGCTTTCTGTAGAAGAACGGAGACAATGTCCTGTTTCTTGCTTTTCCAAGAGATAAGAGAGTCTCCTATGAAAATGCCAAACCCTGTGGGTAGACTTGCGATCAATAGGGTCTCCAGCCTAATCAGCATTAGAGTAAGCACGCAGCTCCAAGGAAGAGGATGAGGGAAAGAGAAGACTCTAAAATTGAGTGCCTTGAAGATATCAAAGAATGCGAAGAACAGTTGCCCAATGCACTGTAGTAGGAGAGCAACAAATTGACTGACAACATGCACAACATAAGCAATTTTAGGTCTAGTAATAGTGAGATACACCAAGTTGCCAACCAACATACCATACAAAGTGGGATCAGATAAAGGAACACCATCAGATGAGACATATTTTGCGTTAAACTCAAGAGGGGTGTCAACAGCTCAAGTATCAAAGAGACAAGCTTGCTCAAGAATATTGGCAATATACTTAGATTGAGAAAGAAGATAACCTCTGGGAAAATAAACAATTTCAATCCCCAAGAAATAGCAGAGAGGACCTAAATCCTTTATCTCAAACTGTTATGCTGGTTGTAATTTTAATTCTACAATCCTATCAACGTAACATCATCTCCTGTGATAATCATATCATCAACATATAAAGAGAGTATAATACAACTATGAGAGGTAATCTTTAGAAACAAATTAGAATCATGATTACTATAATGGAAGCCAAGAGATGCAATCACATTGGAAAACTTCTCAAACCAAGCTCGTGGAGCTTGTTTGAGACTATAGAGAGACTTCTTTAACTCGCATACCTCCCATGGAGTATGAGAAACACCTGATTGAGGGACCATGTAAACCTCCTCTTGTAGACCACCATTTAAGAATGCATTTTTGACATCTATTTGAAAAACATCCCAATGACAAACAGATGCAACTGCAATAAGAGTACGAATGGTAGTCATCTTGGCAACTGGAGCAAAAGTTTCAGACTTGGTTTTGATCTTGTATACCTATTGAGACCTAATAGATGTTTTCCTGGTGGAAGAGGTACCAAGTCCCAAGTATGTATTTTGTGCAAGGTAGAAAGTTCTTCAACCATGACTTGCTGCCAAAGGGATCAAGAACAGCCTATTTTTAGGAAGAGGGCTTAGACAAATTGTGAATGGAAGTTAGAAAAGAAACATAGGAAGTGGAATAAGTGGAGTAAACAGAATCTGCTAGTAATTGAGTAGACTTACGAACACGTGGAGGATAACGGGGTTGAGAGGAAGGGGAAGGATAATCAACAACCACATGAGGTTCTTGGTAGGCCATGGGAACATCTAGACCTGTAAGAGTATCAGTGTCAACCCTGTAATTCTTAACATCAGAGTCATTAGGATTATCACTATCCATGGAAAAAGAATCAACACAAGTAAGATCAAATCTTGTAGGACTATATAAGAGAATCAGAAGAGAGTGAGTCATGTGTTTAAGAAAAATAACATGACAAGAAACATAAAGTTTTTCACTTGCAGGATCATAACAATAATAATCTTTTTGACCATCCCCATAACCAATAAAAACACATATTGTAGAATGAGGAGACAATTTACTACGTTCTACTTGTGGACAAAGAACAGAACAAGTAGAACCAAATACCTTCAAGGAAGAATAATCAGGAACACAACCACATAACTTTTCAAAGGGAGAAAAAACCTGAGATAACAGAGGATGGGATTCTGTTAATTGCATGGGCAGCATAAGAATAGCTTCACCCTAGAACTCACTTGGAACCGAAGCAGACAATTGTAGGGAATGAGCAGTTTCAACAATATGGCGATATTTTCTTTCATCAATTCCATTCTATTGAGGAGTGTCAGTATAAGAAGTCTGATGAAGAGTACCATCAGAAGCAAGTAACTTATAAAATTTATTAGAAGTGTATTCACCACCCAAATCACATCTAAAGCATTTAATAACTGCATTATGTTGAGTTGTAACTAAAGCACGAAATAGATGATAAATGTCAAAAAGTTCAGAATGATGTTTCATAAGATAAACCCAACAATAACGAGTATGATCATCAATAAACGATACATAAAATCGAGATTCACTTTTGGTACGAATAGGTGATGGGCCCCATATATTAGAATGAACCAAGTCAAAAGGGGCATGAGAACTCGAAACACTTTTACTAAAAGGCAAAGCAGAAAATTTAGCAAGTTTGCAACCACAACAATTAGAAATATCACTGGTTTGCAACTTTCCTAAAGCTTCAGTAGAAACTAAATATTTTAATCTAGAAGAAGAAACATGTCCAAGACGAGAATATCGTAAATAGAAACTAGACGATGCTAAGTTCAAATGAAAAGATGACAAGTCAACAGTGGAAGCAACAACATCTGAAACTTTCATCTCATCCAACATATAGAGTCCCTCTGTCTACGGCCTGTCCCAATCAGCCTTCCAAATTGTGGATCCTACACATAATAATTAGTTGAAGACAACAAAACTGAGTAACTAGAATCACATAGTTGACCAACAGAGGCAAGATTCAATGTGAGCTTAGAAATATAGTAAACATATGAAAAGGACAAATTAGATGTGGAAACAGATCCACAAACCCTGCCAAAGATATAGACAACGCTACAGTAACTCCCAAAATCCAACTAGGCTCTGTGATACTGTGTTAACACAGAGAAAAACCATGCAAGAAAAGAGAAATTAAAGAACCATGGAGAAGAAGAAGAAAAGGAGCTAAGGTTTTATTAGAGTTTCAATGGAATAGTTTTTATAATACAAAGCATAAAAGGAAATATATACCCAATAGCAAAATGAAAAAACTACCCCTAACTAATATATCTAATATTATCTAACAAAAACAAGCTCCACAATGGAGTTTGGTTTCAAAGAAAGGTGGATTTTTTTATTTTATTTTGTGAATGTTGCTGAAAAGTGAAAATCATTTGGACCATGTGCGAGAAGGTATAAATGTGGAGACAGTTGGTGCGAAGAAGAAAGGAGTGAATTGGTTATCTACTTCTTTTTTTATTTTTTAAACAATTGGGATAATGGTTGGCGATTGGAAAATTTATAACATAATGAAGGTCATAAATGTCGTATTGTATCTTTTAGGCATGGGTAACTCATGTGCCCTCAAAGATAAATGGTGTTACTGTAATGAGTGTTAAATAATTAAGAGAGACAAATGTAATTTTAAATTTAGGAGGAAATAAGTGTAATTTTGATAGATATCAAAGGGGATCGGTGTAATTTACCCTATTTTATATTATTATAAGTCACCAATATTTTATTTTATTAAAAAACTTAATTTGTACAACTATTAATAAAGGGTAAGTTGATCAAAACTAAAATAGTAAGCTGGAGAAAATATACATTTAATGGAAAAAATTGAAAATGGATTAAAGTGTAACTTATTTTAAGTTTATAGAGTGAACCTCAAGTGAGATCGGTGTAATTTACCTTATTTTATATTATTATAAGTCACCACTATTTTATTTTATTAAAAAACTTAATATGTACAATTATTAATAAAGGTTAAGTTGATCAAAAATGAAATAGTAAGCTTGAGAAAATATAGATTTAATTGAAAAAATTAAAAATAGATTAAAGTGTGACTTATTTTAAGTTTATAGGAAAAGAGAATGTATGTTTTAGAAATAGAGGAAAGAGAAATGTAACTCTTTTTTTTTTAATAAACTAAGAATTTTTTTTCTTCCAAAATAATGATATCCAAACGAGTTCTAAATACTATTTAATTGATATAACTGATGATTAACTTATTTTTAATGTTTTTCAGAAATTTTTAGAAGGCATGGAAGAGCTAAATGTTTCTGATCATCCTGAGCTAGAAGAAGTTTGGCAAAGTAAAGAAGGTCCGCCAAAAGATTGGTTTTACAGTTTGAAAACTTTGAAGCTGAAGGGCTGTAAATTTGATGAATATGCAATTCCATCTAATGTTCTTGGTCGTTTGAAGAGCTTACAAGAGCTGGAAGTGCGTGATTGTAGCGACATAAAATTCATTTTTGAAATGACTGACAATATGATTAGGGAAACACCACTCCGATTGAAAAGGCTGGCTTTAAGAAAGTTACCGAGCGTGATGCATGTGTGGCCACAAGAGGAGGATAAGCAAGGAATTCTTAGCTTTAAAAATCTGCAACAGGTGTCTGTCACGTCTTGTCACAAACTGCAAACTCTGCTACCTGCATCCCTGGCCAGAGAGTTTAAGATGCTCGAGAAACTTGAAGTCGTGACTTGTAAGGAGTTGCCACAAATTGTTGGAAAGGAAGAGCAAGCAGCAGATGGGACAAAAACTGAGTTTGAGTTGCCTCGTTTAACCAGTTTGGTGCTTAAACAGTTGCCAAAGCTCACTTGCTTTCATTCTGCAAGGCTCACAGTGGAGTGCCCTGAGTTAGATTACTTATCTGTGTGCGAATGTGGTGAGTTGGAGCTATTCCACAGCCAGCAAGAATCACATCGCGAGGATCAAGGCAGCAGCAGTAGTAGTACTTCAACTGTCAGACAACCTTTTTTCTCGAATATAAAGGTTAGTAACATTATTATATAGTTTCCTTCTGCACCACCAACCAGTGACCATCAACCCTTTTATTTTTTCATTTTATAAAACAACCTTTTTAAAATTATATCTATAATTCTTATTTGGATTTCAAAAATATTATCTCGTTGTCCAAAAAGTGGGTTTTCATTCTTTTTGCATGTCAAAATAATAAGGATGTTTTAATTTATAGATGCTACTGGAAGGGAGGGCACTGATTTTGTTTATACCTTGTGATTGGATTTTTGAGTTTGCCTGGTGATATATATATATATTTTGACAACATTCTCAAAGTGTCCCTCTTAAATTTTGAGTTGGATAAATTCATTCTTTTATAAAAAAAAACAGACGAATTGATCTGTAATAACAAGAGAACAAACGAGAGCAAAGAGAACAAATGATCGATAGTAATGACAATTTTTATTTTTACTTATAAAAATAAAAATTATAAATTTTATGGCTATTAATTTTGAAATATTATCATGCGTAAAAATATGTTTTTAAATATTTTATATAAAGATGAATTACGTACAAGATAATGAGAAGAGTTTTATGATTTTACTATAAACAATGTACACTAACATTATAAAATTAGTAGTCGAGAACGTATAAAGTTTTTACTTTCTAAAAAATAATACCTAAAAATTATTGTTACTATTAATAATTTATTTTCTTAATATAGTAAAAAATTTAAAATGTAAATTACTTTGAATATATATATATATATTATATTAAATATATACTAAACATCAATATTTTATACTATTATAAGTCACAAATATTTTATTTTATTAAAAAGATTAATATGTAATAATTACTAATAAAGGGTAATTTTGGTTAAAAATAAACTAATAAGCTTGAGAAAATAGAGATTTAATAAAAAATAAAAATAGATAAAAAAAGTTTAACTTATTTTAAATTTATAGGAGGAATGGATGGTAATATTTTTCTTTTTTACCAAACTTGTGACATTCAAACGAGCTTTGAATACTCCCTATAACCCATATAACGATTAACTTATTTATAATTTTGTCAGAAATTTAGTAAAGATGGTCTACCAAAAGATTGGTTCTACAATTTGAAAACTCTGAAGCTGCGGAGCTGTAAATTTGGAGAATATGCAATTCCATCTAATGTTCTTGGTCGTTTGGAGAGCTTAAAAGACCTGGAAGTGTATGAATGCAGCAACATAAAATTCATTTTCGAAATGAATGACACCAAGCTTAGGAAAACACCACTCCCATTGAAAAAGCTGACTTTAGGATGGCTAAAGGATGTGACACATGTGTGGCAAGAGGAACAGAAGGATAAACAAGGAATTCTCAGCTTTATAAATCTACAACAGGTGTCTGTCAGCGGTTGTGACGAACTGGAAACTCTGTTACCTGCAGCCCTGGTTAGACATCGTCTTCAGATGCTCGAGAAACTTGAAGTCGAGGACTGTGGTAAGTTGCCACAAATTGTTGGAAAGGAAGGGGAAGCCGCAGATGGGACCGTTGAGTTTCCTCATTTAACTAGTTTGAAGCTTAAACGGTTGCCAAAGCGCACTTGCTTTTATTCTGAAAGGTTCACAGTGGAGTGCCCTAAGTTAGATTACTTACATGTGCGCAAATGTGGTGGTGAGTTGGAACTATTTCAGAGTCAGCAAGAATCACATCGCGAGGATCAAGGCTGCAGCAGTAGTACTTCAATTATCAGAAATATAAAGGTTAGTGACATTGTATAGTTTCATTCTGCACCATCTACCAGTGACTATCGCTCAACTTTTTTTTTTTTTTTTTTTACTCTTTTCATTTGCTTTGGTCTTCTTTTCATCTTCTGATTAATTCACACCCGTCTGCCGTCCCTTTCATACATCTTTGTTTAACTTCGCCTCTGTTAGGGTACTTCCAAGGTAGAGAAATTGTATCTCAGTTGGAAAGACGCTGAGGTATGGCTGGGACAATCTGAAGATCAAGACCTTCAATGTTTAAGCGAACTTGACCTGCACTTGGGTGATTATGAGGAAAAGAACTTCACTTTGCCCTCTGAAAAACTTAAGAAGGCACTCAATTTAGAAAAGATGAAAATACGCTCTTGTTATAGCCTCAAGAAGATAAAAGCTGAAGGAGAGCTTAAGCACTTGAAAAGATTGGCGCTGTGCAAACTAGATGAGCTGCATTCCATCGTCGGGGTGTGGGAGAACTTGCCAGAGCTCCAGCAATTACGTGTTTTTAAGTGTGGGAGTTTGACAACACTAGTTAAACCCTCAGCAGAAAAAATGTTAACGCACCTTGAGGAGATGTACGTCGAGGATTGCCAATCAATGAAGGAAATAGTGGAAAAAGGGCAAGATGAAACAGCCGCACAAGAGATCGAATTTGAGCGGCTAGAGATGATAAGTCTCGAAGATTTATCAAGGCTTGAATGGTTTTATTCAGGCAATGCCACTCTGCAGTTACCCTCTCTGATTCAGGTGGACATACTGAGATGCCCCAAGATGAAAAGTTTCTCTCAAAAATTGAGACATGTGGAACCACCTTCTGGACTAATTCAAGTTTCTTGCGTCCCACGTGATGAGAGAGAGTTGGTGCTCCACCATGATCTCGACGTCGTCGTAGGATGCCTGCCCTTAATTAAACTGGTAAGAGTTTTTTTTTTCGTGATAACAGGTAAGAGCTTTAATTATTTGAATTAAATTTTATTTAGCTAAATTACATTTATTTTCGATCCCTTGAATTTCATTAACATTATACTTGTCCCCCTCTGGTTTTCTGTCCCACAACTTTGTTGCTTTTATTATTCTATCAATCACGTGTAAGGAGATAAAAATAAAAAAGATTTAAAAATTTAAAATAATTTTTAAATCTATAATATTATATTATATGTTGCGATACATAATTAGTGGTATAGAAAAAAAAAACATAATTTGAGAATAGAAGATTTTGATCCATATTTATCCCATCTCACTTCTAATAAAATTAAGCTCTATTAACACAATTATGGAAATCCCAATGTGCCCGTAGTAAAATAATAATAATAATAATAATAAAATATATGTAAGGCCCCAATACAACATTATTAGCCCCAATAGAAGAATAGATCGCCTTGCGCCCTCTGTTGGCACTTCCCAACATGTGCTCTTTCGTTGTCACTATGGGCACCGTAGGCTAGACTCCATCCAACATCAACGCCCCCACCACATCCATCGGAACCTGCCCATGCCCTTGGACATCTCACAAAACTATCCCAAAATCGACTCGTAACTGAACCCTTCCAACCACAACCTCTTCAGAGACCTTCCAATGGCGTGTTGAAGGATCTGGCAAAGGCATAGATAGAGCTACTAGAGTGAGCCAACTAGGCTCACCAGTGTTGCCTCACCATGGGTTAGGGTCAGAACAAGAAAAACAAGTTGGCTCATTTTAGTACTAAGCTAGGAAAATACCAACTCAACTCAACCCATCCAAGTCGATGGGTCAACCGGATGAACTCACTTATAAATTAAAATTTTCAAAAAAATTCTTAAAATCAAAGCTCACAAAATCTAAAACCAAACCAAAAAATTTATAAAATGATCATCACAATTTAGTGAGTTTTACAACTTAGTAGCAGACTGAATGCCTGTAACCCACGTGAGACAATAGCCATACAACTAATAAAATAAAAAGTAAATTCATAAATTATATAAATCCAACAAATTCTTACTTTCACATGAAGATTTTCAAAAACATCAAGTTTTATAGAAAATAATAGGGAATAATCAATTTCAAGATAAATAGAATAGGAGGATTCACGCTTGAGCAAACATTCCTTTGTGTGATTTTAAAACAAGACAAGTAGAAAAGGAGAATCCACTGCGTGGTTCTAACCAAAGATGATCGAAGTGCACCAAGGCTTATTCTTACTGTTGTTAATTACAGAGTTTGTCAAAGATTCTCCTGAAAACATATAATAAAATCTATGCATATCATATTCAATCAATTCTCAATATTTCCACAAATTGGCCATGTCCAATATCCTCAAATCCATAAAAGAGGTCAATACATAATCAGTTGGTTAGGAGCCATGTGGAAATAGGAATAAAAGAGTAAAAAATAGAAAAATCGAAAAGTATTGATATCAAGTCGTAAATAATAACAAAATCAAACTAAATTAAATCAATTTAAATAAATTTAAGATAATCATTGATTCTTAGCAATGTTGATAACAAAAATAATTGATTCTTACACCATAGGTTAGGCTATGAAATAATTGAATGCAAGTAGATCATTGCGATGAATTTACTTTAAATGTAAAAACTGTATTCAAACTTGTTACAAACTGTAAGTGGATGGTGGTTTAGGGACAACAAGCTTCACTCTGCTCCTCCCTTTCTCATGGTGACCTCCGTGACAAGGATGATGGAGGATACCTGCAAAGACATTCCAACGCCTAAGTAAGAGAGTTGAAGAGCAAGATTATAGTTAGGCTACAGGGTATTAGAACTTACCTTTCTTACTTTCCATTAGCTACTTATACCTTCAAATGTTTCGGTATGAGGTAACTAGCTTTAGAACTAAGGTGTATAGTACGGATGGAATGTGGATTAACGTTAGTACCCTTCTAGAAGGTATCCAAATCTGAATCCGTTATGCACTATGCCCCAGGTGCTCTCGAGTTTCTACTTGATTTTAGGTCCCTTTGTTCATCTTGTCATTCCCGGAGCATTCACAAGCAAGAGGGTTAGGGGTTTTTCCCTAGATTTGGAGATGTCTGAGGTATTCGGTCATTCCGGGAGACTCTTGACTCCCAGATTTTGGCGTGGCCACAAAAGAAAAGGGGTTAGGTTCGTCTTGCCGTGGTTCGAGGTACTCGGGCTATCATGCGCAACTCGTAATTCCGAGAGGGCAGGTATTGGGTGATAGCAAAAGTGTAACGATAAGAATCTCTTTTTTTTTAAAAAAAAAGAAAAATTATTGAGGTTCCACATGCTTAAATCAAGTACAAATAATGGTATGGTATCAAATCATGATGCTGGCAAACAAGTTCGAACTTCTTTACACACCAAACATGAAAATCTAACACATCATCATCAATTTAGTTTATTTTGCCGATTCAAATATTATGACAAACACAGGATGGATCTGTGATCAGTCAGGTCCAACACATCTCGAATCACATTTCCATTATATTAATACTTGAAACTTTTTAGTTTTAATTTTGATAGATACTTATATTTAGTTATTAGTAACCATCAAGCTTCTAATGAATTAATCTATCGCCACGACATATAACGTGTTCTATAGAGAGACCTACATTCTTTCTCCATAGGCTTTTTTCCCCCTAAACTAACAATCTCCTCTGGATTGATGTTATAGAAAGAGTCATACTCTTCTTTTTATTCATTTAACGATGGCAAAAAATTTTGCTATCCATTCGCTAGTTATGTTTTTGATAAGTTGCTTGTTCTAATGTTATGTCTATCTAACTTAAGTAATGCATGTATCTTGCAATTTAGGTAAAAGGCGGGGCCAAGAAACTGAACCACAGAATTTCTAATAATTTTTTTTCAACTACTTGAACGTTTTCGTGGACTCCAACCACAGACAAATTGATACAATGAAGTCAGAATCATGAAACAAATCAAACAAGGAAGATAAATATTGCAGACTCAACAAACGATGAGAAAATTCAAATAAATCATTTATTTGTTAATGGTACTGTGAATCTCATTATTAATACTATTGAACAATTATTTAGCTACTTGATTATAATTTTTGTTTTTTAAAAAATCAAAATACCTATTTTTAAATAAGTCAAAAAAATTTAAATATTTCAAAAAAAAAATATTTTTTAAATCGACTAAAAGACTTCTTAAATAAATTTAAAAAAATTATTTTTAAATAGATTAAAATATTTCTATTATTATTAAATTTTGTTAATAACAACAACACCAACAATAATAATAATAATAATACAAGTAGATTAACATGTTAGACCTGATAAGCTAATTTTTATTGCTTGAAATATGATTTATTTAGTTAAAAAAACATTTTAAAAAGCCTAAGTATAACTTATTTACTAAATTGACTGATATAAATATCTTTTTATAACACGTGAAATATTTTCTATCTCATTAAAATTCAAATATTCAATTATAAAATAATTAACGTATAAATTCTTAGAATGTCATGTCATCAACAATAATTTATACCCATATGTTATCCTTTTAAGCGAATTCACCCTAGATCTACATAATAGACCACTGGAATATCATTACTTTTAAAATTTAGGGATAAATTAAAGAAATTTAAAAGCTTATTTCCATCAATATATATACGGAATATATAAATCCATTCGTAAATATATAAATTATAAATTAAAAATAGTACTACACAATATAATAACACATAAATATGAAAAATAAATAAATAGATTTAATTTAAATACACTTATTTATTATCCACTTAAATTCTTGTATATGTCTATATACATACATATATATATATATATATATATATATATATATATATATATGATTTTTGAAATAGTGGGATAAGAGTCAACCATGTTGCGTTGATATGGAAAAATGTAATTAGATGATTGTGTCAATGTATTAAAATTAAACTCAAAATAAATGCTTGAAAGTATGTTAAATATAAATTATATCGTATTTTCATTAATTAATGACTTTCAATTAATTTTAATATCTATGTAACTTGTAATGGTAACAGTCTAGCCACAGTAAAAAGAGAAAAGTGAGGGAAAGCAAAAAGAGAAAACTAAGAGCTATGGAACTGAATGCTTCTATATTGAATTGCTTGAATGAATTATGTTGAGAGTGAGTACATATATACTAGGGATCTAGAGGATAGGATCACCCTAACTACATCCGAGTTGGCTTAACAAACAATAACAAATAATAACTGAATTACAGCTGTAAGCTAAATGTTGTTAAGAGCTCTTTGAGGTGCTTTCCCTAATATAACTGTGTTAATAGAACTGATTTTTTGTACGCAGAATAGCAAACCTAGCAAAAGTAGCGGTCCTTTTAGGAAGTATTGCAAATGATTTATTCAATTTAATTAACACTGTGCATGTGTATGTTAATATCTACTGAGTTATGAATATACTCCATAATAATAGGTTTCCATGACCTTTTTTTTTTACCAAAAAAAAAACAATAATCTCAGCATCGGCTAGTTCTTGGTGATTACCCTGCGCTGAAAGGGATTTGGCTTGGTGAAGTGCAAACCCCGTTCGACTGTCTATTTAGAAATTTGAACTCTTTGGTGGTGCAAGGGTGTGAATTTCTATCAAATGCAATACTGCCATCTCATTTACTTCCTTTCCTGAGTAATTTGAAAATGTTGGAGGTGCGGAAATGTGATTTTGTCAAGACAATATTTGATGTGAAAGATCTGCAGAATCAGCCTACAGGAAGAATCAGCCTTCCAGGTCTGCAGGAAGTAATTGTTAGTGAATGCAAAAGTATAGAAAGTTTGTTTCCGGCATCATTTCCCAAAGATAACCTTAAAAAATTAGAGGTAAGAGAATGTCAGGAGTTAGAGGAAATTGTTGCAAAAGATGATGCAACTGCCACGGAAGAAGCAAGTAAAAAGATAGCTGTGTTCCCCAACGTGACTTCATTGACGCTATGGAATTTGCCAAAACTGAGGTGCATTTGTTCTGGAATGAGTATTCTAGATTGGCCTGAGTTGAAAAACTTAGATGTCTATGGCTGTCCAATGTTGACGATATTTGCAACAGATTCTCAAAGTTCTCCAGATTCATATCCAGAACAGGGTGAAGATAATTTTCCTTCTGAGAAGCATGGCATCATTTCAGCCCAAAAGGTATGAAAGCTCTCTAACAACTTTCATTGAGTTATTCATAGACATTATTTGGATAGATAGATATAAGATGGGCTTGTTTCATATTTTAAAAATAATAATTTTAACTTAAATTTATACAATAAAAAAATTGAATATTGATTTTTTTATAATAAAAAATTGCATATTGATTTTTTTTCGTAAGGTACTTTGTTCGACTTCTTAAACAGATTCTCTTTTTAAAATAATGATTATTTTTTAAAATCTATTGAAACATGTAAAAGAAAAAAGTGATTTTTTGCCTGAAAAATCTAAAACAAACACACCCATAGATTTCTTCTTTCTGGCTAACATTCTAATGTGTTTATGTGCCTAGTCATGTTCTCCATATAGAGTAGTTTTTGGATACACTTTTATTTTATTTATCATTAGCTCGCTACTCATTTTATTATTAATAAACCTGGCATGTGGTAATCCAAAAAATTTACCGCTAGGGATTTGAAATGCTTTGACATTATTCATAGTGTGAAATATTAAATGATTCATAAGAGGTGAAATTGATTTGAGATAGGAGTTAGCTGCCATTAGAAATTAAAACTGGAAAAGATTGCCATGTTTATTCTATTGGGTGTTGATTTGCATACAAGGCAACTGGTGGGCTTGTTAGTTGAATGAAGACATCTACGATGCTTATACTTAGCCCGTTGGCTATCTTACTTGTGTTATGAATGTACGTTATTCGAAATTGTATATTTAAATTTATATTGAAAAGTTGGTACATCTAATAATTATTTCAGTAAAGTTTAAAAGATATGGTTTTTTTTGCCATAAAAAATGGTTTTCTTTTAATGAGTATTCTCAAATGTATAAAACACAACGTTGAAATTTAATCTTTTTTTTTTTCATGTTATCTCTTTAAAAGTATCTTTAAACACTTTCCCAATATCTTAAAATAGTTATTTAAATTTTATTTTGGATAAATTAAGTTTACAAAATATAGTTTTGAATAATAATAATTCTTAAATAATGCTGATGAAAATAATTTTGGATTTATTAATTTTTTTTTCAAAAACATTTTTCATTTGGGAAACTAAGTTGCATTTATCCTTGTATTCTCTCTTTCTTTTCTTATTGATATCTTATCGATATCGAATCTTAATTAGGTTCCTCCCAATCTGGAGCGATTGATCCTCAACAAGGAAGACTTCATCTTGATTGAGCAAGGACTAGTTCATGTGGACCTCCCAAAACTAAAATTCCTCAGATTGCAGGGCATCTTTAACAATGACTCAGATGCATTATTTCCAGATGTTTTCTTTTCTAAGATGCCACTACCTAGTATACAAGAGTTTGCGCTGGTCGATAGTGCCTTCAAAGAGATATTCCCCTCACAAATGCCTGGCATGGAAAGCTTTTACCAGCTCAAAAAATTGGAGCTTAGGGATCTGGACAGGCTTGAATCCATCATAGGATTTGAGCATAGCCGGCTGGCCCCACTTCTTAAAAATCTACAAAACTTGAAAGTTGTGGCATGCTCTTGTTTGACACACTTGGTGCCATCAACTGTGTCTTTCTCCTGTCTGACTCAGCTGAGTGTAGAGGATTGTGCTGGATTGAAATGCTTGTTCACATCGTCAACTGCCAGAAGTTTGGTTGAACTGTGGAAGATGTCCATCACCAACTGTAAATCATTAGAAACAGTAGTAGCAGTGGCTGATGATGCAGAGGGAGACAAAAAAGATGAAGATGTGGTATTCCCCAAACTTTCTAGATTGTCTCTTGAAAACTTGCCGAAACTTGGAAGCTTTTACACGGGGAATTCAACTTTGAATTTCTCAACCTTTTGGGGGTTTTCGGTCTTGATTACTCAATGCAAGAGCATGAAGACTTTCTCTCATGGTGACGTGATACGCAGGCGAGGTGACCTGGAAATAGATCGAGCCAAATGGGATGATGGTGATCTGAACAGTGTAGTTCGTCAACAGTTTGAGAAAGCTAGGAAACAGCCCTGAGTTCTGGCATAATGTCAATTCCCACCCAACATATGACTTATATGTAAGTGTATGTGTATACTATATTAATTATCAGATGAGCTGAGTTAATTCTCGTGGACAAGCAATATATGCAAATTTACAAACTAAATCTTTATCTGCTTGATTCACGTCAATTTTTTTTTTCCTTCTATTGTGTTATGAAGTGCACTAGTTGGAAGCTAAACAAACAAAGAAAATGATTTCTATTAAAGATTTTGTATATATTTTTGTGCATGTATTGCGTTGCTCTAATTGGAAAGGCTCATTTCATCATCTAACAATGGTCCTTTGTGAAAATTAGTAACCACAGATTGATGTATATACCCGAATTACTTTTAGCCTTCTTTGATCAATTCACTCTTGTTAATAATTTGTTGCAGGAAATTGTTGCCTGCTGAGAGAAGCTTACTTTCATTGCATTCGTTCATGCTAGCCTTGGAAATTAAACTAGTAGTCTAATCAAGCGTCAAAGAACAGAAAGACTTGGACTGTTGGTGAGTTCTTTGCTTTTTTATTTTTTTTTTTTCTGGTTCTTTCTCTGTTCTGTTTTTCGGATTTCATTTTATGAAACATGTTAGTAGAAGATAAACATGAGAAATTAATTCAAATCGGAAATGATAACGGGTTCAATTTGATTTTGCATGGATACCATCATAATTGTGACAACTTGAATTATAAAATTAGATCAGATTATACAAAGTCCAAAATTAATTCAATACAGTTATATTTCCGTTTGTTTTATACAATATGATGTGAACATTGTGAATTTTTTACTCAAAAGTTCGAGAGACAGTTACTCTTCTCATGAAAAATCTAGGATATTTCCCATCTTTCAATTTTGAAAATGTTTTAACTTCCAACAAATGTTCTAACAAGGTTGTTCATGAAATTTTCTTTTCAGGTTCCGTGGGACTCAGAATGCAACAAGAAGACGAGTGGATCACATCATGGCAACAAAATTTCACAAATAAAGGAGTTTTCTTTTCTGCTGGAGTGTGGTGTGCATGAATAAATTACCTGTGCTTCTATATGAAGTGTGGATGGTTTGATGTCATATGAAGGTGTTTTATGAATAAAGTTATCCTGTATTTTTACAGGAGGTGAGATGTGTACGGTTTTTTAGTTGCAGAGAGCGTATTTCACAAATCAAATTGATATGTAATTTTTACAGGAGGTGTGCACTCTGTTGAAGTTACATGGGAGTGTTGTATGAATAAAGTTGACAATGGTATGTAGATGCATTTCACTATTTCTCCATAAGGCTGTCTCATCAACACAGTTGATTTATATCTATGTAGAAGATGTGTATGGTTTTTAATTTTTAAGATGCAGAAGGTATGCTTCTGTGAGCAAAAATGACTTTTATATTTACATGATGTTTGTATGGTTTTAAAACTGCGTAGAGTGTGTTTCTTGTGTCATGGATAGAGTTTACTCGTATTTTCTCAAGATATGAGTTATCAGTGTACTATACTAATTTTGTTAGGTAGCGTTTGTTTACTGTCCTGGAATAGAAAATACATGGACAGTAGAGATAGTGGAGACGGAGACATAAAAAATAGTCTCTGTATCGTGTTTGGTTATGAAGTAAAAGACATGATAATTGTCTTCGTATTTTGTTTAGCAATATGGGAACAATAAAACAAATACATGATAAAAGACATATGTACCCCTATCGGGTCGCCGTTGACCTGCGTTGACCACCCCCTGCCGTCGTTGACCTGCGTTGACCACACCGGTCGGCCATTGACAGTTGACAGGCGGCCAGTCGGCGGTGACCGCCGGTAGAGGTTGCTACCTAAGGGGTATTACTGGAAAAAAAATATTAAATTTCTATTTCCGTATCCAGTTTTCACTGTCCTTACTTTTTGGAGAGACGAAAATACAGAAAAATTTCATCTCTAGGACAATTTTCTGTCCCTGTACCTCGTCTCCATCACCAAACATCATATAGCGACAAAATGTCCCTATATTTATGCCTCGGGACAGCAAACAAATGCATCCTTAGTGTCTAGTTGTACAAATAGTGTGCCTGTTTGGTTTGCACTTTTGAGGCACCAAAAGTACTTTTTAAAAGAATGAGAATAAGATTCTATATGTCACAACTCGATTTAGGAACGTGATTGGCACATGAGGAATTTCATCCCAAGGTAAGTCTCGTGATCACTGAGTCACTTTATTTAAACATAATTTCACCTCTGATATAACTCAACTTGTTCTCTTTGAAATCAAAATGATCATAAACAATTCATTTCATAAACCAAGTCTAAATCTGTGATCATAATACAAAATATATATTGAGTTGATCTCTATGCAAAATAATCCTGAAAACTCTATAATTTTAGATGCAAAAAGAATCATGATAAACCAGGATGCACAATATTCTTTATGGTTCGGGACCCCTGCCTACACTATCACTGGAGTACTCTATATCCAAAAGTAAAAGATACTTCATCCAAGTGAAGCTCACCAACTGAAAGCTTTAATGTTGTTGGGGAAGAGGTGGCTAAGAAGGACTCACAACAACTATTGTATCTGTAAATAGGGAAAATGAGAGAGGTGAGTTTTACTCGTAACCCCTTTCATTGGACAACAACAAAAATTGTGTAAAATCATAGCAATAAAAGTAAAGGTCTAAAAAACTTTTCATATCTACATGCACATTAATTCGAAATCATAAATTTCTCTAAATCATAAATAATAATACTCTAATAGAGAACAGGGATCTCTAGTTATGCACAAAATAAATGGCATAACAAATTCTCTAGTTATGCATAATAAATATAACATAACAATATAATCTCTGGTTATGCATGATAAACATGACATAATAAATTCTCTGATCTCCAGGGTTCCTCAAGGACCCGAACTGAAAGCCTGTCTAGGTTCCATCTCTGCTTTGGTTGAGAATGTCTCTTGGGGACAATTTGGTACCAAGGTTAATGATCACTCATGCCGTTAACTCACTATCTGTTTCTCTAGCTATAGCTACTGTCTAGTTCAAAATCATAAAACTAAACATTTTCTCTAAAACTATATGTACGAGGCTCTACTCTTAGTTGAAAGCTATATTATAAAAGTTATACTACTTTGGGAATTATTTACATAAATCATGGAATCTCTAAGTAACCATATTCATAAACAAATTATTCATAAAATCATTTTACCAACAAATGGTCCCATCATTTTACATAAAAACATATAGTTCATGTTATTATGAAAACCACAATTTTCATAAACTTGATAAATCAACCATATCTCTAAACTCTTTGAAATGTTCTCTAAAACCATGCTATTATGCCACATTCTAAAGAAAATAGCTCTAATCATCAATATAAAGATCGCATGATTGAACCCATTCACCTGAAAGGGGGAATGAATGATGTCAGCACTAACTAACCTTCATGGAGTGGGCATGGCACTAACATCTATAAAAACAATCACCAAACTCCAGATTAATTATGGGTAGCTTTAGATAACCTTAAATCAACTCTAACAATATTGGGGGAGCACCCTCACTTGACAATAATGAAAGAATGGAGAGGAAGGAAGCATAAATCAACAACCAACTCACCTTAAAGCTTGGAGAAGGAGATTGGATGTGGTTAAGAGTGAAGGAGGTAGAAGAATAGGAAATGGTGTTTTTTTTGGGGGGGGGGGGGGGAGGGGGGTTCGGTTTCTTAAGGAGAAACCCAAAGGGAAGGGTTTATAAACGAGTGTGGCGGCCGAGCTCATTTATCAAAACTGTGTTATTTTCTAATATGCTGACTGATGCGAGATGTTGCTACCCGTAATAAATTAAAAATTATTTTAATTACTAAATTATGCCAAAAAATCAATTAGGGTACAATCCAGGTTATCTCACAAGGAAGTGTTATAATTGATTCAAGGGATTTAGGGGTTTTAGAAATGGTAGCAACTAAATTAAATTGAGAAACTATAATAAGAAAATTACTTGCACAAGGATTCCCTCATATTAAGAGTTGTTTAATTATCGGTTCAAAGGATAAATTCATGGCAATGGTTGCTTTCATTAGTTATGCTATCACACAACAATGATGTAATTCTATTTAGCAGTCATACAATCGTACTCTCGCTAAGGGTTTGGCTAATATATGAACTAGCAATTCACAATCGTGATTCTATGAACCTATGCTAGTTTGATTACCAATTACAACAACCTAATTCCTAACAGAGTTAATTTCAATCCCTTACCAATTGGATGTAATTAAATCAATCGACCCAATACCCTAATGATATCTAGATTATGCACGCGAACGAATGCATAACCAAACAACTTGTAAAAACACAGTTACAATAATCATCGCAATTGATATCAAAAGAGAAAGCAAACGGGGAAGAAAAACCAATAATGAATTGCAATTGAGATTGGGAACCTCAAGAACAAACTTAATCCTCAGTTATCCCTGTGTATGATAAAGAGATTACTCCTCCACTGGGGGAGTGTCACAATCGTTGTTGAAAGAAAGCAGTAAATTACAATCCCGAATGGGAGTCAAGACAAAGATTGGGAACTCCCAAAACCTAGAGAGAGAATAGAGTAAGAAAGTGTGGGAATGAGAAAGAAAGTCTCAGCGTTCTTTCTTTGTGACCTAATAGAAAGTTTTTTTTTCCAAAGAACAGACCCCGCTTGTAAAAATCACGTATCACTAACGCTGGTTGCTTTACTTATGATCGCCTGGGCGGTTCCATGAGAATTTCCCTAACTTCGCTCCCTCTGTCCACCGCTTGGTCAGTCATAGACCGCTGGGGCGGTCAACTGAACACTTCCAAGCCTATTTTGAGGTCCAAAACATTTGAATTAGCTCTTCAGTCTAGAAATATAAGTTGTAGCTCTTTGAATAGTCTTTCCAATCCCACAAGAATCACCTCAATTAGATATCTGGAGCTCCAGATATTGGCAAAATACTAATTGAGGGTCAAACTAGACTGTATCAAAACATCAACAATATTTAATCTCGCAACTCAATTTTCACCAAGATGCTCTTCGAACTGGATTTTGAGTTGAACGTGAAAGTTATAGAGGATTTCTTGAACTTTCCAAAATATATTTATTTGCCTTAATCCGATCCATGTAGGGAGAGATATGAACTTTCCATTACAATACTTCCTATAAATAAGCACCATAACTCTACTATGTAGCTCCCCAAATTCTCCCAAATTGAACATTGCTACAAATTCCAGCACTTGTTGGTCTTCATACACCAACATGGGATGTCCCTGCATGTAAATAACATTCACAAAAGAGGATTAAAAGTACAGAAATATTTGTTTATCAAAATGGTGCAAAGAACCATAATTTTATTCAATGATACCCAATGAGCACTAAATGTGAATCTACCAACTACCCATAAATTAAGTACAACTAAGATGTAAAATGTCTAGACTTAGGATAGAGAATGGATGCATAAATGTAACCCATCACTGACATCAACGCCACTTACTGTAGCGAGCCTGACTGACACAAAGGGCATAGGTTGGCTCACCTGTTCGGTGCTGCTAGTATTTCTCGTTGTAGCAGACTATTTTGCAAAATTCTACAATAGCAACACCAGTTCTAAATCCCTTGGCCCTTCACTCATCCGGGGCCTTCTCAGTAACACGGACGGATCCCAGAATACCTTAAGGTCGTAATGGACTCGTCTAAGGACATATGTACTTTAGGTATCACACTACAATAAATGCAATTGGTAAATTTTTCATTCTATTAAAAATACTTTTCAAGCAATTAAAATTACTTTTGAGAGAAGTATTGTGGAAGATACTTTTCATTATAGGAAAAGTATTTTTGAGATAAATTTACTATTACTCTCATATTAATAATTAAAGTAATTTTACTTTATCATATCCAAATAAAAATTATTCTCTTAAACTTCCTTTTGATATACTCAAATCAAATACAAGTTAATTCTTTTAAAAATAATTTCTCTAAAAGTATCTTTTTAACTTAATTCTTTCAAAAGTAATTCTACTAGAAGATGAACTAAGTAGAATAGGTAGTCATAATTTTTATTAGAAGTTCTTTATGAAAATAATTTAACATACTTAATGATAATTATATAAATGAGTAAGTAGTTTATATGATTTTATTCATTCAATAATCATCTTTATTTTTATTTAATTATTTTCAGCAGTTTTTTTCTTAGAAAGTAATATTTCTGTGGATGCATATGATTTATGGATTTAATTACCTACTAATAAAATCCTCTGTCTAGCTTGTTAATATCATCCTATAATCCAATGACACGTGTATGACATTTGTTATTGTAACTATTACATTTTTGTGATTGAACATAATAATAACATGCAAATGGAATCTCAATACTTTGCTGTCCTCCAATTATCGGTCGAATCTTCTATGGGAAGCTTTATGTCATTAAGTTTCTTGATTTATTCTGTATTTGGATTGTAGCATGTTTAGATATACTTTACTTTGGAGAGTCCCAATAGAGGTGGGTATGTAAACCAGTCCGCTCCATTTAGCCCAGTCCGTAATGGACCAATATTAAATGGACCGGACCGGACCGGTCCGTTTCATTAATGGACTAGCATTTTGCTTGGTTCGCGTTCACCTTGTTTAAACCCGCAAGTCCGGGGACCAGTCTGCATTTTTAGCCCAACAGAAAAACATTCCCAGCAACCAAAATCCCTGTCATCAGACAAAACAAACCAGAGACAATACCTACAAAATCCCAGCCAAAATCAAAATACAGATCACACCAAGTCATCAATCATCAACAATCTATCTTAACAAAAAGATTCAATTGCCATATCATAATCTCAATTTCTCAAAAAAAAAAAAAAGGAAAAGGAAGCAGAAACTAAAAGAAAAGCCGCAGCCACCGCCTCCCGCCTCCCTTTGCCTCCTGCACGGTCGCCGGCGGCTTCTTTCCCTCACGTGCAGCAGCCTTCCTTCTTCTTCCCCCCCCACAGTGGCCTTCTTCCTTCTTCCTTTCTAGCTCTGGCTGCCATATTCACCGCCGTCGCGCATAGGTCGTGGTAGACTGGCCTTCCACCAGCTGGCAGCACCTGCCATTCGCCTCAACCCTTAGCCTTAAACGCTGGCTCAGCCGCAAAACCACCCTCTCTGCCACACGTCGGCTCCATCCTTGACAGCTTGAGTGAGAAAGACAAAGAGTTGAGAGATGGAAGTGAGAGAGCTAGACGAGAAGGCATGAGGGGAGTAGCTTTTTTTTTGTTTTCGGGTTCACGCAGAAAGAATAAAAGGAATAATAATATGAGGGGAGTGGCTTGAGTTGTACTAGCACCGTCCCAACAATTTCTAACAAATAAACAAAAGAACTTTTTGACTTACTTTAGTATCCACTGCACATAAGCATTGATGCGTGCCAACTGTCATCCACTTTTTTTTTTTTTGGAACTGTCTTCCGCACTTCACAATCACAGCCCAGTATAGTTCATGGACTGGGCCTAGGAATTGGACTCAAGCATTTTATATTTTTATACGGGTTAGATGGGCTGGTCCATAAATCCGCGGGCCAAGTCTATTTAGCCCGCAGGCTAGGCGGAGCGGGCCAAAAAAGTCCACGGGTTGGCAGGCTAAAAATTTTCTAGTCCATTTTCATGCAGGTTGTGAGTTAAACGAGTTGGTTCGCGGACTGCGGTTCATATACCCAGTTCTAAGATCCAAATCATCTCGGATCACATCAATAAAATTGTTTAACTTGATAATTCACTATTTTAAAAGTCATACAAATAAAAAAATATGAAACAGATTGACTATTAATTTTGTAATTAAAATTGCAAGATGGAGCAATCACTTATCACTTTATAAACACCTTCAGCTCTTTCTGTAGCTCCATTCATAACTCAGGTTAGCAAGGCTCTATGAGACAGGTAGCACACAGATATCAATATATATCAATTATCAAAGTTATCAATGATTTATTTAGATGGCCCGTGTCATATCTCCACGAGTTAATTCATCACAATGTTGTTAGCCATATTCTAATTATATACCATATTTGTGATACTATTATCCAGGAAGACGTGCCATTTTGTTGACATACTAACCACGGTCCACGTATATGAGCGTTTCTTGGAATCCACATTCAACATGCATAAGCTACTTCCTCATGCCTGTTGATTGGTACGCAGACATAATAAGTTATATAAAAAAAATTTTATTATGACAACATTGGAACTAATTATGATGACATTTCAAAAACATGTTAGTGGTTTGCAAATTGCTCAATGCTGCCACCAACATTTTGTGACAAATTCATCTTATTGTTATTCAACAATGGAGCATGATGATAGAGAGATTGTTCTTCTATCTTCACGATAAGGCAGGAAGCAACTGCATTGCACAAACAATACATATCCTTGTCAGTGATGGATGCTCAAGCATTACTACAAAAAGTAAAAAAATAAAGAAAAGAAGACATATACAGTCCTGCCAATGGTCTACTGCAACAAAAATTCTACCAATGTTTTGGAGCGTTTGGAAGAAATGTAGGTACAGTCTTACAGTAAAGCTAGGTTTAAAAACAAATATTCTTTAGTGGCTAACAAAATCATTCAAAATAGGTTTTTATCTCAACTAATTTCAGCCTAGAACTAGTTCTGAAAAGAAATCAAATTTAAGTTAGTTTTATCTAATCCTATCTCCATCTATTTCCTTATCTTTTCCTAATAATTTGAAAAACTGATTAAACTAGTTTCTAATTTAGTTTCAAATCGAACATTAAGTACAAACTAGTTCGTTTTATACAATTCAACATATTTTATACCAATTCAACATATTCAACATTATTAAGAGGTGACTTTTTCACTAATTTATTGTCCTTGTGGCCTTGTGGGTTGGTTGTGCATCTACATGCACATGTTCAGGGACTTCAAGACACCCAAGTGAAACAGGCAAGTGAACTATATAATATTACCAGGAGGCACCTGATAGCAAGACATTAGAGATGCAAAAAATCCAAAGGCCCCGGTGACTCTTGAATTGACTTCGTTGGGTGCCAACTGAAGCAGTCCAACTGCTCCCACTATATCCAGGCCTGCTTTGACAAGTGCTATAGTCCTCTCATTTGACTTCTTAAGTTTAGCATAGTATTTCTAGTTATGCATCCATAGATAATGACTTTACATAAATATATTATAAACAAAATATCCAAATCGATCCCTCAATAATGTATTAGAGGATAAATTAGTCCCTTATAATTTAAGAGTCATAAATTGGTCTTTCATAATTCAGCAAGAGGGATAAAGTAGTCCTTCAATATAGGACTTTATTAATTACACGGACCTACACGAAAGAATCAATTTATCCCCTTTTAAAATTGTGAAGAATCAATTTGAGACTTTCAAATTCTGTGAAACTAATTTATTTCCTGATATATGTCTAAGGGACCAAATTGGATTTTTACAATGTATAATAACATTAAGGAGAAACAGTACCAATCCCCAAATTAAGAGACGGAAACTTCGAAGAACAAATACACAAGCTTGTACAGCATACTTCATATTTATTCTTGTTCTTGATTTCTTCCTCTAACATCTTCATTGATGCAGAAAGTCTTCCAAGCTCTCCAACCTGATAAGTTGAGTAAAAAATGTCAGACGAGGGCTAAAAGCATACTTAAAGGGACATCCTTAATGCGTGTTGTGTTAGCAGCATTAAAGAAAAGGCCCCAAACAAACCTCAACCAAGGCAGCGCACACTCCTAGATGGCATTCTCACATGATATCAAAGTGAACAAACCACTGAATGCTTAAGAAAAAGGTGTACTTCCAACCTCGTAGACGCCCGTTCTGGCAAGCCAAACAAATTGATCAAGAAACAAGAACATTGAAATTAATGCATCCTTGGACTAAAAAATGAGTTAAATGAGATATTAGAAATAATGAATAAAATGAATTGAATCAAAAAGGTGGAATCACTTAAGATCTCATACCTTTCCTAACAGAGTTAGGGGGAAGGGAGTCTCCAGCGGGGTGGGATTGATCAGAGAATACAGGCCATTCACAAACTACATATTACAAGGTGGAAAAACATGAGAGATGGTGCTTAACCCCACAAATGACTTGCTGCTTCCTGTAATCAATAAATCATCTACATATGCTAGGAAATAAGCAGTGATGTTAGATATGGAATAGACAAATAAAGAAGGATCACTTTGACTACAATTAAAGCCATAGGACAGAATGAAAGATTTGAAGGCAGTATGCCATGCCCAAGGAGCCTATTTAAGGCCATAGATGGCTTTCTTAAGGCAGCAGACATAGTATAAGACTTACTAAAGGGATGAAATGATAATCTTAGTTATTCACTTTTCAATAAAGTACACAGTTGACTATATAAAGAGTGAGCAATCCCTATTATTTGGAATCTGTTACAAGAGAAAATATTTTTAAATGTTTGAACTATTTAAAGAGAACAAAAGACTGAATTATTGTAAGTGATGAGATACTGATATTCAGGAAAGGTTGTTCATGTTTGATGGGATGATTGACTCGGTGTAGTCATAATAATCGATCCTTTGAAAATGTATTGAAGAATAAATTAGCCCTTAGGATTTAAATGTCATAAATTGAACCTTTATAATTCAAAAAGGGGGATAAAGTAGTTCCTTTGTATAGTGCTTTATTAATTATATGAACCTATATGAAGGGATTAAGTTTTCCTATTTTTTGAATTGTGAAGAATCAATTTAGGGCTTTCAAATTCTATGAGACTAATTTGTCTTCTAATATATTTCTAAAGGACAAATTAGATTTTTACACTGTATAATAACACTAAGGAAAAACAGTAACAATCCCCAAACTGAGGCCCTATTTGATACATAATATAAGGCCTGATAATATTAGTTAATACTATAAGACCCATTTTTATTACATGTTTGGTATCTTATATGATAGTATAGTGTTATACGATCATATCCATTTTAATCCTACAATCACCATATTAACTTATCAGGTCCCAAGAGGCCTAATTAAACCTGGTACTATTATTTTCTATCACTCAATCCCAAATTAAACCTTCCCTCTTTTACTGGTCTTGCTAGTCGTCACCATCTTACCCTATCTCTCACCACCACCATCAATCAGAAACGAGGTTTGCGCTCAATTAAGTTTTTTTTGATAATTTTTGTAAGTTCCAATTTGTATTTCAACTTTTATGTTCTGTTCGATAACTTTTCTTATTGATAAGAATAGTATCAATACTAGAAACATCGATAACGTAACTTCTATATTCTCTTTCCACGTGTTTAACTTTTGTATCAATATCAAAAATAATATTTTTATTTATCATGTTTCTATGTTTTGCACTTTGGTAGCATGATTCTTTTGGACATTCGTAAGTCCATGCTTAGCCATAGAGTCTTTTTGTTTTTTGGGGTCGGTGCTTAGCCATAGAGTGTAACAGGAAAAATGTGGCACAGCAAGCATTCGATACGATAAAAATTTATATAATGAATTACTTATACTATCAGATCTTATACAATCATATCTATTACTATCGAACCTTATACTATACGATGCTCTAATGGGGCCTAAGAGATGGAAACTTCGAAGAACATATACACAAGCTTGTATAGCATACTTCATATTTATTCTTGTTCTTGAGTTCTTCCTCCAACATCGTCATTGGTGCAGAAAGTCTTCCAAGCTCTCCAACCTGATAAGTTGAGTGAAAAAATGTCAGACGAGGGCTAAAAGCAGACCTAAGGGGACATCCTTAATGCATGTTGTGTTAGCAGCATTAAAGAAAAGGCCACAGACAAACCTCAACCAAGGCAGCGCACACTCCTAGATGGCATTTCACATGACAACAAAGTGAACAAACCACTGAATGCTTAAGAAAAAGGTGTACTTCCAACCTCATAGACGCTCGTTCTGCCAAGCCAAACAAATTGATCAAGAAATAAGAACATTGAAATTAATGCATCCTTGGACTGAAAAATGAGTTAAATGAGATATTAGAAATAATGAATAAAATAAATTGAATCAAAAAGGTGGAATCACTTAAGATCTCATACCTTTCCTAACAGAGTTAGGGGGAAGGGAGTCTCCAGCGGAGTGGGATTGATCAGAGAATGCAGGCCATTCACAAACTACATATTACAAGGTGGAAAAACATGAGAGATGGTGCTTAACCCCACAAAAAACGTACAAAAGAAAAAAGGTATAACAGGTGATGAGTATTAAGAACATCCATGAACCAGTTATTTTTCAACATCTTTTGTGTGCCAGAATTTCTTTTGAGGGGCGATTATTAAATAGAAAAATTGTTTTTTAGACTTCCTTTCATTGAATTTTTTTTCCCAATTTTGTGCGCAAGAAAAGAGTCAAAGGGAATACAAATAATGAAATTTCATATTAAAGAAATAATTTCCATTGTAAATAGCGAGCGAAAAATTACACAGGCCGGTGGAATTCTTTCTGAAATTGAACATCAAAATATCTTAGCCTTCAATAGACAAAAATTTCCGCTCCAAGCTGGTTGTTCTGTCACATTTTGGGCAGGACCAGGCAATCCATGACTCAAAAACTTGGAACCACATTGTATAGGCCTGCATAGGTGGGTAATGCCTTAGTTCCCATTGAATCTAAAAAAATGAAGTGGGGACGAAATTTTGTTGAATTAGTAAAATTATTCCCCATCTATCCTTTCATCCATCCTAATAATTATTTAAATGAATGGTCATCAATTATTGTTAGTTCAAATGTAATGAAACAAACGTACAGAATTGAAAAAAAAAATAGAAACAAAAAGAAATGCTAGGAAGTGAAGGCAGCATCGGATTTGCAGGTCATGGAAATCATGGACGACAAACCAAGAATTTGTTACGACCCACCTTAGGTTATGACTGGCGAATGGGGACACGTTTCCCTGCAAATCTCAACATGCAAGCTTTTATAGAAAAAACGAGCAAAGTTTCCTCTATTTTTTGGACATTCTCAAATTTAAAAATACAACATGTATAAAAATAAAGATAAAATATAGAATCGGGTTTCAAGTATTCTCAGAATGCCCCCTTAGCAACAGAATAATCAACTCAACATAATTCAAAAAGTTTTCTTAACATATAAATTTCAATTCAAGTTCTTATATGTAATTTAAATCAAATCCATTCCTAAAATCAAACACGAATCAAGTTAATTTTTAAACTAGTTTCAAATGTATATTCATAACCACAAAGTATATGTCTAACCATAACTAGAATTGTAGTTCAAAATATAATTCGAAATTCCTTTCCATAATATAGTCTACATATATCTAAGTCTTAACTACACATGCTTAAGCATAAATATAAACATAAACACAAAACTAAATTGAGGACCTTGCTGTGACATATGGAACATTAAAACAGTTTTAAGAGGCTAAAACTCAAAAGCTAAGTTCTAGTATACAAAAAAGGCCTCCCCAGAAAGGCTCAC
Organism: Dalbergia cochinchinensis; assembly: GCA_031216125.1. Classification (NCBI taxonomy): domain Eukaryota; kingdom Viridiplantae; phylum Streptophyta; class Magnoliopsida; order Fabales; family Fabaceae; genus Dalbergia; species Dalbergia cochinchinensis. The sequence continues at coordinate 65,256,249 of CM062375.1, read as the reverse complement.
CAACTCAGACAATTGACTACTATGGAGTTGTGAGATTGGAACCTAGAGCTATATTTGTATTTGGAAAAGAGGGAAAAAATGGAGTGAGTTTTGCAGCTCAATGGTAGACAGAATGTCTATAAGCCACATGAGACAATATATAATCAATAAGTATAGCAATAATAGCATGATAATTCAAATAAATTCAACAAATTGTTTTATTTACAGAAAAGATTTTTGAAAACAACTAGCTTTATATAACATAATAGGGAATCATCAATTTCAGAATAAACAGAAGGATTCACATTTAGGCAGTCATTCCTTCATGTAATTCTAAAACAGAATGGTCTACCCATGCGAGTAGTCATAGAATAGAATGATCCACCATGTGGTCCTAATCATATATAGTCAAGATGCACCAAGGCTAACGCCTACTGTCGTTAGCTATAGATCCTATCAAAGATTCACACCAAAATATATACTAAAGTCCATACATAGCTTAGTAATTCAGTTGTCAACATTTCAGAAGGGGCTCATGCCCAGAAAACTTATTTCCTTTCTCAAATCCATAATAGAAACAAAATAAATTTTCAAATATTGTAAATCTAACTTCCAACTTTTCTTTGTGCAATACACATTTTCCAAATCAAAATCCTATCATCTCATGTGTCACTTTCTTATAAACATAAGCGAACATAATAGATTTAATTTTATTAAAATTATGTAACACAACCAAATAATTATTTTTCAGTTTCTAAAATATATTTAGAGCTAATTTAACATGAACAAAAATAACTGTGGATATAATATCTACTCACAAATTGGTTCAAAAGAATCATAGACCAACTCCCAAGTGTCACCAATCCAACAGTTGATGCTCAAATTCTATATAACTCTAAGAACAAGATCAATACAATATAATTTACACTAATTAGCCCCATATGCTAGAAAGCCCTAAATCTATATATACTTAAGGTCCCAAAAACCCTAATTTACAATGAATGACTACATAGGGAGCTTAATAAGATAATTAGAGCAAGATTATCACTTACGCACTACTCTAGGAGGAAGATTCGAGGTACAAAACAATCCAAAACTCACTGCTCTAAACTGTTCCTCCACTCAGAGAGAGAAACCACAAGCCAGAGAAAGAAGGAAGAAGGAGAGACGCAATTTTAAATTGTGGTGGTGGTGATGATGATGATGAAGATGAGGAAATGGTGATGGTAATTGGGTAGTGTGGAGGTTGTGATGGTATGTGAAGAAGAGATGAGGAAGAGAAGGATGGAAACAAAAAATGAAAAGGAAGAAAAGAAAGAAAGAAACAAAAATGAGAAAGCAGAAAAAGAGAGAAAGAAAAAGAAAGGTGGGGGCTTATAGTGGTCATACCACTTAAGGCCCATAGGCGATCCACTCTCTTTTTTTTTTTTAAAGTTATAACAGAATTATAAGCAAAAAGATTACGAAAAAGAGAGGGAGAAAGAAGCTTGCAGGTTTTCCTTTTTATTTTTTAGGAATCAATGACAATCTTCCCAGGTGAGCTGGCAAATGTCATCTTCAGAGCTGGTGGAGGGCTTGTCCAATATCAACCATAACGTTGTTGGCCCTTGCACTGTTCATCACTTCCCGACCCTGCTCTTACTCTCTTGTTTGTGCTGCTGGCCATTAACTCTGTGTTCCAGCTTTTTCGTCATTGTGTTTGTTGCTGGTGTTGTTTCACTGGGTTTCTGTTCGTCGAAAACATGGTCGGCAATGACGTTGGTGCACGATGGTTAAGGTTCTGGGAAGTATTGATGGATAACGGGAAAAATAAAATATGATATATGTAAGCAAAGGATAAAAAAGGCACATCACCTCTACAATTATTTTTCAATAAATAATTAAATATAAATATAACTTTAATGTTAATTAGTTTCAACCGTTAGATGTAAAGATAAATAACTATAATTTTGTCACCATATGGTAACAAACTTATCGTTGACCATATAAGAATCTGTCATCATGCATATCCATGATTCATTAATTGATTGTCGTGTAAGCTTTGTGGAGAAGTTGGATCTTAGTGTGTGTTTGGTTTAGGGTTTAGGGTTTAGTTGGATCTTAGTCTGTGTTTGGTTCTGTGTTTATAAAATTGATTTCGAATATATAATTGATTTTGTTAAAATTGATTTTGAGATAAAGTGATTTTTGTTTGGAATTTGATCAAAAACTAATTTTGATAATAATTAAAAGAAGAAACACTTAGAAGCAATAATTTTAACTTTACTAGAATTGATTTGGAACCCAAAATCAATTTTGTGAGTAGGCTCCAATTAAAATCCAAACAAGACAGAACATGAATAAAATTAAGGGAAAATTACATTAATCTCCTTTAAGGTTTAGCGTAATTACTCTCAGCTCCATTCTATTTTACAAAACTATCACTGTTCTCTCATGAGGTTACTAAAATTATACTGATCTCCTTCACAGAAAATAGTCTATGTAGTCTCTCAAGAAAATTATGCAAGACAATTTAGTCCCTAAAACTAAAATTGTGGTCTCTATAGATTTTAATAATAGGACATATTATTTCCACTGTGTATATATGATTTTTTAAACACTAATGAAATTGCACAATAACCTGTTAACAAGATATTAAATGATACATGTGTCATCTAAAATAAGTAGAATAAATTTTAAAATGAATGATTTTGGTGGTTAAGTTTAAATAAAATGATTCACTTAAAACTCCATTACAAGTCATAAATGACTTATTTGTGCAATTTTAGATATTAAAATAAATGCAATAAGTTTCAAAATGACATAATTTTTTTTGAATCCAACGTTTTAATGGCATATTATTATTGTATTATGTCATGTGTATAAGTTCACTAACTGAGAGAATAATACGTCCATCATTTTCAATCTTAGAAACCACAATACTAAATTCCTTTCTTAGAGGATAAAATAGTTCGACACAAAAATCTTAAGAAATCAAATAGAGCATTCACTCTAAATACTATAAAGGTTTTGTACATCTGAAAAATTATTGACTTACAAATATTAAAAAAATAATATTTTTAAATTATTTATATAAAACTAAAAGTATTTAAAAAATTAAATTTAACTAAATAATTTTTTAATTTAACATATAATTCTTCTAATTGCACTTTAAAATATTATAATTGTATTTACATTAATTAATTTTTATTATATAAAAAAATTATTAATTACTTTTATTAAAATGGTTAAATATACCTTTTACAAATTAAATGATATAAGATATATTAAATGATTATATATTAAAAAAAATACAATAAGCAATATTTAATTTATATCCTCATGCAATGCACAAGATAAATAACTAGTTTTAGAATAATATCAAGGAAATTTTCAGAAATATAACTAACTCATTTATTATGTCACATTTTCTCTTTCTTCTAGTGCTTCTAATCTTGAGATTGGAAACAACTTTTTTGCTTTTTTTTTTGGGTGTAAATCCAGGGTATTTCCACGGCTGGAATCAACACGTAATTTCGTCAACATATAGACCTCAGAGATGTGGTTCTCTAGCCATGAGATTTCCTACAGACACCAGCAGATTGGATGATATTAGCGTATCTTTTGTATGTGTGTATATATGTATAACAATTTAAATAGTAGCATATTTTCGTTTCCCATTGCTAAAATTTTGTACACCATGGGAAGTGTCAAATTTATTAATATGTTATAAGAGAAAGCAATCTTTTTCTTCCACTTAGGCGATCCAAATTGGATGTTTAGAATCACCTTTTGTTTTTCATGAAATAGAAAAATACTTTAAAAAAATTGCAACGTCTTTTTCATAAGCTTCTATTGAAAGCTTTAGGACATGTTTGGTTTGCGTTTCCAGATTTCAGTTTTCATTTTCAATTTTTCAGATTTTGTGAAGGAAATACTGAAAATTCTGAAAACTATAAAATCTAGTTTTCAGTTTTCATTCACAGTTTTCAATTTCCCTTCACAAAATCCTGAAAACTAAAAACTCAAACCAAATAAACCATTTGTTTCTTATCCTTGATATATGGAATCTTGATTGTTGAAAAAACAAAAGAATCAATAATCTAAATTGGATGATTAGATTAATCTTTTATAAAATAGAAAAGGAATAAAAAATTGTTCTTCATTGATTGGTAAAAGTTTTGAGGTCACTGATTAGGGAAAGTTTTGGAAAGAGACCAAATGCACAATATTGTACCACCTCATCAATTCCACTAATATAAATGTGCGTATGTTTGGTATTACCAATTTGAGATATTGGTGTTAACAATAAAATTGTTCTAATTGCTCATTTTATTTGTCATGTAAGTATAATTATGTTTAATAAAATTTTAATATATACTTGTAGCATAAGTTCAAAAATTACATGTAGGTATGAGATAAGTTAAGATATAATAAATTCTAAATTGTACATTATACATATCAAAAGCTATGCATTATAGATATGATGTATTGTAAATTTATGACTTATTATCACTTGTTACGCACTCATACAAAATTTTACTTTTAACCTGATTTCAAACTATTTCGGTTCGACAATTATAAACTAAAATTAATTTAGATAGAAAATAATTTTAAAATAATTGATTAGTTACCAAACAATATATTTTAAAGCCATTAGGATTGTATAGTGATAAAGGATTTGAGTAGTATGCATGAGGTTTAAGATTCAAACGTCATAACAATTAATCTACATATATTATTTATCATAATTATCAAACACTTTTTTAATTATGAAATAGGTATTGTCTATCCAAAGTCTGATTTTATTGTAATTGTTATTTGAAATTTGATTTTGTATAGATCAAATTTAAAATTAAAAAAATTAAATTGATTGTTAAGAAAATCCATCAATGAGTAGTTTTATATCACCTATTTGAATAGTTTGCTTTTCTATTAAATTTTTTAACATTTTCAATTTTAAAATTGTTTAAAAGTTGCCAAGTGATGTAGGATTTTTGTTAATGGTTCTTAAATATTAATAGTATCAATATGCTTTATTTTTAAAAGATATAATAATAAGAAAAATAATAAAACTTCTAAATAAAAATAAAAATATTAAAATAAACTCATAAAATTATGTAAATAAATACAAACAAGAAAATTGGTCTATAGAAACCCTTCAAAAGTGTACCTCAAATCACTATAAATATTGCCAAAAACTAAGCCTTTTAGGATTTGTTTGTGAGCTGAGATTTAAAAGGGAAGGCAGTGGGGGATAGATCTATTTCTAGGAGTTTTTAAATTGATGGAAGGAGGAGTTTGAAGGATTTTTAAAATCCTCCCATATCTTCCTTTCTCCCCTATTTTGGGGGATTTTCAATATTATATAAATTAAAAAATACCATTTTACTCTTATTAGTTTTTGTTAAAAAAATCACCATATCTTTCCACCGCCAACCTTCCTCCTCTGCCACCTCCCTCCTCTACACAACGTTTCACCGCCACCTTCCTCTTGCATTGCCATCCCCTTTCGGCGTCATTTTCAGAATCTCCTTTGCCAAATCCAATGGCATTTTTCCACCATTGTCCTTCAGCTTATTCATGTTAAGATCAAGAAGTAGCTAGCTTTGCGACCTCGGGCTTCACTAAACCCATTGCCATGTGTAGCATCGTGAGGCCTCTATCGGGTTCACACCACCACAGTTGCCATTTTCGCACTGGCGCCATCACCGCTCCAGTTTGTGAAGCTGCGCAGCCCCGCAAGGCCCGTTGCCTTTTACGAAGAACTCCAACAACAATGCGGTAATAGAACTTTGCCATTGCAATGAGCACCTTCGCGATCGCGTGAAGCCACCCGTGCTGCTGGCAACAAAGCGCCACCGTGTTGGCACTCTTTACTAGTCGCCTATGCTTGCTGCCATACCATGGCTTCTGTTTTCTCTTTATGTGTTGCAGTAAGCCAATTTGGGGATTTAGGTTTTATTCTTTTTTTATGACGATGGTGCTGCTACTGGTATAGCGTGATGTGTCTGTGAGTATGGTTGTATTGGGTCCAGTTTTTTTTACTTTGTGATTTAAATAAATAATTATTTAAAAATTAAAATAAATTAAATATGTTAATAAATGATGAAAATGCAAAGAAGTCATAACTTTTCTATTTCTTTCCTTTATCAGTAGAAATGTGAATTTTTAAATAAAATAATTAATTTTATAAAAATAAAACAATTGAAAATTGTAAGTAAGGTTAAAATTATAAAAGTGAACTACAAATCCCTCAATTCATTTTCTTCCATATATCTTGTACTCCGAAACAAATGAAGGATCAATACTCTAAACTCCTTCCTTCTTTCAACCTTCCCTCCCCTCCAATGTCTTCTCTTCCCCTTCCCTTCAAACTCCTAAACAAAGTTTTAAGCTAGGGAAACACTTGTTGTAGAGTTTTCAAACAAAGCGTGACTTATTATCAAAAGTAAACTTTTTGAAAAATCTCACCACACTTATTAAATGTTGCCTTTGGCACATTATAGGCGACACTTGATAAGTTTACTCAAAGCAACAATTTATTTTAGGGTTACAAGCGAATTAGATCAACTTTATGAACCCAATCAACCTAAATTGAACCAATTAAACTGGTTTGGATCGTCAAGTCATATTGGATAAAAACTATTGAAAATCAATAATAATAGATTCAATTATCATATTTCATAGATTTAAACCAAATAGCATCGGATATTATATATGATTTTTTTGTTATATATAATATACGCGGTTAATAAATCATAAATTAAAATTATATTTTATATTAAACGTTTTTATTACTTCATTATTTATTTATATATTTTAAAATTATTCTAGATATTTATTTAATTGTTAATTATTATTTGTTAAAATATTTATTGTGAGTTTTTTAATTGCTACAATTATTGTAAATTCTTTATATAATTTTGATTAATTTATTTTAAAATTATTTTTATTTTAATAATGTATAAAATAATTAGAAATGAGATCTTGAATATTAAAATCTAATTAGCATAATTCGACCTCTTTAGACTTGATTAAATTATCTATATTTAAATATGTAAAATGGGTGGGATTCATATATATATATATATATATATATATATATATATATATATATATATATAAAAGTGTATAGAATACTTTGCCAGCACCAAAAATAAATAAGAGCTTAACTCATATTATGAATCCATCCTATCAGAGTCAACACTATATGTAAAACACAGCTTTAGTCAAATGGAATGGAATGTAAATTTTATTAACAGAGTGGCATATCTTAATACCTCAAAAAGTGTAAGTATATTTTACTCTATTTTATTTTATTCCCCTCGTATCTCCAGTGTCATAATGCAGCTCAATTCATGCTAATGGATAAGCTCGATGTTTTTACTTTTTCTCCCCGGGTGCCAACCAATTTTAAGCCTTTCTTCGACACTTTCCACACTTTGTATATTCCCCCCCCCCCCCCCCCCCAGCAACAAATCTCCAATATTTAAATTGATGCATATGCTAATTTTCAAATTTAGAAAGACCCATATGTTAACTTTTTCGATAATTAAAAATGTTTAACTCTCAATTCAAGAGAAGTTAAGAAAAGCACCAGGAGCTCTAAACGAAGCTAGACACGGGACCAGGACAAAAGTTACACTACAAATCCTCAATTCTCAAAATCTAATTGTCGAGGGAACGGAACAAGCGCGGCCTGCACTTTGCACTGGACACAGCTTTGTATATTTTATTTTATTTTATTTTTCCCCTCGGATCCCCAATATCATAATGCACCTAAATTCATGCAAGTGGTCACTCGATGTTTTAACCTTCGTTTTTTTTTTTCCTCTAAAGTGACGCCTACTGACATGCCAGCGAATTTGATGTAATTAATATTTCCCACCTGTATATTTTATTAAAATTTTCAAAGACCGCAGTGCGATGAATTAAATAAATAAGAAAAAAACAGCTTCCTCTTCGAACTGTTGGTTCTGGGGTAGGAACTATTGGTGATTTGGGCATATGCTCAAATACTTTAAAAAGTGTGCACCATTTTTAAATGCTATTGTAAATTACACCCATTTTCATTAAATATAGTGTAATTCTATTTTTTTTCACCTTTTTATTTTATAAAATTACATTGGCTTTCTTTAAAAATTATAATTCATTGATTTAAGTAATAAAAAAATAATATATGATGTGTACAGATTATTACTAATAAAATTATAATATTTTATAAATATATTACATATATATTAACTAAAATGATACTTTTTATCATAAATTATAATTATAAATTTAATATCTAGAAAATAAAAATATTATTTTACTCAATCATTATATTAAATATTAATAAAATATTATAGTTTAATCATTAATAATTATGTATATATTATATATTATTTTTATCACTTAAATTACTAATCAATATGCACAGGAGAGATCATTATAATTTTAATAAATTTTAAGTGTCTTTAGTGATCATGATATAATACTTTGCTAGCACCAAAAATTAAATAAGAGCTTAACTTATAATATAAATCCATCCTCTCAGAGTCAATACGATATGTTAAACACACTTTTCCTCAAACGGGACGGAATGTTAATTTTATTAATGAAATATTATATCTTAATTAATAGCTCAAAAAGTGTAGGTATATTTTACTCTGTTTTATTTTATTCCCGTCGTTTCTCCGACATCATAATGCAGCTCAATTCATGCTAATGGATAAGCTCGATGTTTTTACTTTTTCTTCCCAGACAGGCCAACCAATTTTATGCCTTTCTTCTCCACACTTTGTATAATTTTTTCCCCCAGTAACAAATCTCCAATATTTAAATTGATGCATAAGCTAATTTTCAAATTTTGAAAGACCCATATGGGAGCTAGTCTTGCGAAGAAGAATATATAAAAAAGCAAAATAGAAAATATAATATATATAGATCAAAACTTGTCGTTGCTGTGAATTTTATAAGACGACTTAGAAGTCGTTTTAGCTAAAGCCACGTGAGAAATAATTAAATAGAAAAAAGTTGTTAGACTTCAAAAGAGGCGTGGCCGTGTGGGCAAGCCTTGCGAAAGATTGAAAAAGAAATGTAGAATATAATATGGATCGAAACTTTCGCTTCTTCTGCAATATTTTTCTCTCTAAAAAATCTTAACTCTTATTTTTCTCTCATTTTTCCTTTCATCTTCTTTTGTTTGAGTATGATTAAGAAGGCTGTCATCTTTATTATTTGATAGCAGCCCCACAATTTTCCTCTCTTTTGTATTTTGTGTCATTATCTATTTTGTGGTGTTTACATTGTCTTTTTTTTATGGGTGTGTTGGTTTTCTCTGATGGATATTTTTCTTTTTATGATATTAGAAATACGAAGGTATTCAAATCTATGTTAAAAAGATGTGTGATATTTTTTTCAAGCTGCGGCATTTGTTGTAATGATTTTTGATGTGAAAGATGCTTAGACATTGATAGTGTTTGGGTAAAGAATATATCCACCTATTGGTTATTAATCCAAACTATCGAAGAAATTTATTTTTGGGCCCACCCCATCTGAAATTAATACTGTTAATTTATAAAAATAAAACATGACACCGTTAGTCACTCATCACTTCCTTTTTTTCGTAGCTATTTCCTGATTCCAGCTTTTTATTTTTACATTCCGTATTAAAAAAAAAAATCCTTCCACAATCATTCTTCTTCTGTTTGGATTTATTGAACATATCTAGCCTTCACAACCATCTCTTTATTTTCTTGCTGTGACTGCAATGGCTACGAGTGCCATCTTTTTAGGTTCTTACTGCTGCTACAACAACCATCTCTATAACAATAAAAATTTGACTAATTACAAGCATTCACAGTGAGTTCACTTCATTGAGGACAAACCAAAACGAGAATAAGGACTAAAAATTTGAGTTTACAAATTTTGATTAAATATTTTTGCTACCTCCTCTGAGTTGGATTTTGGATGTGGGGGATTTGAAGGATTGAAATTAGAAAGGTAGCTTGGCCGACTGAAAGAAATGCAAACTCTTTCAAATCATGTTTATAAAGCATTCCCCTTTAATTATTTTAGCAAATGGTTCGGAAGGGATACGCGTCAGGGAGACAATTTTGGTTTTAGTCCCTTAAAAAATTTACATTATTTTTTATCCCTCATTTCTTAAACATTTTGATTTTAGTCCTTATCGTTAACCGGTGACATGGCAAACAAAAATTTCAATTAAGCAAATGAATATGTGGCATTTTAGAATTACAAGAGTGACAACTCATACAGATAATTCATGTGATAACCACGCATTTAATAACCCTAAAATTCCCAACTCCCCCCACTATATCCCTCATCGTCATCTTTTCTCCCACGGATGCTTCGGCAAAATTGAAGGAATAACTCATCATTTGACATTGATTGATGATTTTGATTGCATCACTGTCTTATCTTACAAACGTGCTACAGAAAAAAAAAATTCAAGACATGAATAATTCAAGACATGAATAAAGACACGTGGTTGAAAATTTTCTCCTCGATGCTATAACTTGTTTTTTGCAAAGCTACATTATGTGTAGATGCTTTAAGCATGAAGTCAATTGAAATTGTTAATGTTGCCATTGCAGTAGAAATGGAAGCAGCTCTGAAGGAGTACGAGTGTGTTGGTACTGTTTGAGTCTTCAAGAACCTCAGAAGTTGAGGGAGAAACTCGAAGGTTTTCTGGTGGGCTGGTGGGGTGTGTGTGAATGTGACAATCGCATCCATTGTAAACAAGAAGTTTCAGCGGTCGTCTGTTTTGTTTGTCCTTTAGTTTCTATTTCTATTTTAATTTATTTTCCTGTTTTTTATTTAAAATAAATTTACCCTTATTAAAATGCCAATAACACTTTTGAATTATTTATAAAAATATGTATATATATATATATATATATATATATATACACACATAAAATCATAAATAAATAAATAAATTCAGAAATAATATGGGAATGATACGTGTGATATTTTTCAATGTAAATGAATTCTTGTCACTATTCTACTATTATTTATAAGAGATAGATAATAGATAATAGACAATAATAATAGTCTATGTATTTAATTCAATGATATTTGAATGTTTTTAGTAAATTAACCTTAAAAATAATGATAATTATAAACTAACAGCAATAAAAATAGACGGTTGGTAATTAAAAGCTTACGAGACGTTTGCATTTCTTTAGTGTACGGTAACTAAAAGTGTTTAACTCTCAATTCAAGAGAAGTTGAGAAAAGCACCAGGTGCTCTAAGAGTACATAGAGGATAGAGAAGACGAAGCTAGACAAAGGAGCAAGACAAAGTCGTGTCCTGCAATTTGCACTGGACAAAGCCTTGTGTATTTTATTTTAGGTTAATTAATTTATTAATTCCTATAATTTTATTAAACTTTTACTTGGATCCTATATTTTAAAAATTTTCAATTCAATCCATATATTAAAAATAAATATTTAATTAAATCATTAATCTATCAACCGTTACAAGAATATAAGTGTTAAAAATTTATTCCCAAAATACTCATTTACTACAATTTTACATTAAAAGAAAAATGAAAAATCCACTCATCTCCTTCTTCCTCCTATCACCACCACCATTGATTTTTATCATCATCTTCCACCACCAAGCACAAAGATTATGCCAAAACCAAGTTAGGTGCCGCCACAGTATTCCGCATCTTGGCACATTAAGCGACCACTTGCGTGGCGTTTCCTCAAAACAACCTACGTCCACAACTCCTCTGCCGCCGCAATCCCATCGGGAAGAGGACATGTGGTCCTCGACAGAAGACCATGACCACCACCACGTCACTGTCCCTCGCGATGAGTCGGAGCCATGCGCAGCTCCTTGGTGGAGTAGGATCCCACATGACAGGAGGACCACCACCACTACCACGCAGGGTGGGGGGCTGTCCCTGGCATCTGAGGATCCGGCAGGTGGGATGTCCCTTGCAATCAATCCCAACAATTAACAAAGTAATCACCCCATCAATTAAGCATTATTAATTGCTGCATAGTTATTATTACACGGCATTGAAACTAGGAGATCTAAGCATGTTTGTTTGTAGGAATCGAACCACCTAGGTTATGCAAACATCGTGTGGGCTGGAGAAGTTGTTGGTTGTGTCTCTGTCAAACTCCTTGATTTCACTTCTAGTGTCCTACCATGCAACAAGAGTTCCGAAAATTAGAAAAGCTTGTTTTTTCTTGTCGACATGAATTTTTGGTATAATACTTGGTTTAGCTGCTGTCAAGTTCCAATATCATAAATTTGTTGACAGAGTGATCGAGGTAGGTGGTGTAATGATGGGGAAGACTGCGAGGGGCGCCGAAGAAGATGAAGGACAGGGATGAGATAAGGGTGATACGAGGCGAGAGGGGGAATGAAAAAAAAAAAAACACTGATATTGTGAGAAGCTTTGTGCTTGGTGGTGGATGATGATGATAAAAAAATAATAGTGGAGGTGACAGGAGGAAGGGGAAGGGGAAGGGGAGGAAATTAGGAAGGGTGAGATGGATTTTTATTTTTTTAATATAAAATTATAGTAAAATTTTTTAAAAAATATTCTGTTAACTCTGTATTTTTATATCTAATTAAATATTTATTTTTAATGTAAGAACTCAATTAAAAATTTTTAAAATATAAGAACCCAATTAAAAATTTAATAACATTAATTATAGGACTAATAAATTAATTAAATTTTTTTTCCCCCTCATGTCCCCAGCATCATAATGCACCTAAATTCATGCAAGTGGACACTCGATGTTTTAGCCTTTTTTTTCCCATAAAAAATGACGACAGCGTTTTATGTAATTAGTACTTCCCACTTGTGTATTTTATGAAAATTTTCAAAGACTGCTGTGTGATCAATGAGAAAAGAGAAACGATAATCATATTTACACTATACACTTACACTAAGTTAAAAGCTATAATTAGTATATAAAAAATTATAAATCACTATCCAAAATATTTATAAACCAATATGTAAAAAAAAATTTACATACTTTTTTACAACTTTTTATATACTAGTTTATAATTTTTTACACATTAATTTATAACTTTTAACTTGATATAAGTGGGAAATGTGATTATGATTGTGTATCACTCGGATTAAAAAAAAAGGACCGCCGTCCTCTTTGAACTGTTGGTTCTGGGGTAGTAACTATTGGTGATTCAGGCATATGCTCAAATGCTTTAAAAAGACATGCACCATTTTTTAAATACTAGGGTAAATTATGCCGATTTTCTTTTTAATATAGTGTCATTCTATTTGTTACTTTTTTATTTTATGAAATTGTATTGACATTTTTTAAAATTTTAATTCATTAATTTAAGTAATAAAAAAAATATGACATGTACATGATTATTAGTGATAAAATTATAATATTTTAAAAATATTTTACATATATGTTGACTAAAGCACTATTTTTTATCATATGTTGTAATTATAAGTTTAATTTCTAGAAAATAAAAAATTATTTTACTCAATCATCATATTAAATATTAATAAAATATTATAATTTAATTATTAATAATTATGTATATGTTACATGATATTTTTTATCAATTAAATTAATAAATCAATATACACAGAGAGATAAGTGTAACCTTAGTAAACTTTAAGGCTCTTCAGTAAACATTTTGCAAAATAGATGGATATTGAGTGTAGTTACACTAAATCTTCAGTGATGTCAATGTAATTTATTTGATACTTTCAAATTGATTTAAAATATGTTAATATTTACGCTTGCATTTTTTATCATATATTATATAAAATAGAAAATTATAAGAAAATAATAGTGTTTGTTAGTTATTTAACTTTGATGAGATGGAGATGGAGTCCAATGTAATATTTTAATAAGAACGAGATGGGCGCAATTTTATCAAATCATTTGTGTTATTTAATCGGTGCAAGTTTAAAGCTGCAATTATTCTAGAAATAGGGGAACGTGATACACGTTCTAGGATTTTTAATAGGAAGTTTCCCTGTATGTATGTTGCCCTCACGCTCTCATTTTCCCTCCGTATCCCATAGTTTACCTTACCAACATCTTTCAGCTTTGCTTGTTTTGCATTTCTCATTCATCCTTATCACGGCAGACTTCTTATCCTTTCTTTGGTTTCTTGTCTGGGATAGCGATCATATATATTTTTTTTAAAAAAAAAGGAAGACCAGAAGCTAATCCAAATACAAAGGTGTGGAACTGTGAATCTTTCAACTACTGTGGTTTTACACAATTATCGAAAAAGGTTTCAAATTTTAACAAAATTTGAGTAGACCTAACAATGAATTTTGCAGGGCCGTAGCTTCAAAATATGGTGAAAGACGCATCTGGAGGAGAAAAAAAATGTAGAAATGAAGTTGTTGCTGGTCGAAAAATAAGAGAGATTCCCTCAATATTATTTTGTCTCTGACTGAAGGTACGACAATAACTTCCTTACGCGCTGCCTGTGCTGGTTTTAGTATAGAATCCATGCCTGAAATGAATATACATGTAAATATTTACATAATATTCTGTATCACGAGTTTGGTTAACCAAATTGATTCATTAGTTCGATACCTTAATTTGTCATTGTCGCAACCGGGATCGCGACGGGGACGACGAAAGAGAAAAGAATTGTTGAAAATATTGGAGTCGCCACCAAGTTTATTTATATTCGGGAAAACATTGGAAAAACCCCAAAAAAAAAAAAACAATGATCTTTGAAACCAGTTTGAGTTCGGGAATCGGTTATGTATAGGGAAGGGCAGGAATTTAATCCCGCGCACCCCTAGTACACCCGTCCTTGGACGGTACCTTTAATTGTGCAAATTAATTAATAACCACTTTTTTTTAAAAAAAAAATTATTCTATTTACAATGAAACTATAAATAAAAGAAATTATTTAAGAGAAAACTTTTAACACCGAATCTATCGCAGAATTCCTCAGTATCCCAAAATATTAAGTCAACAAGCCGTCACGACTAAATTAACTCTTTATCTACAATAACAAAAGTTAAATAAAATATTTTGAAATAAAATTATTAGGAAAAAAAAATTATAAATAAAACAAAATACATAAATAGCATAGAAATATTAGGAAAATTATTTACAAATAAATTAAGTGGTAAAAAGGTTAATTTTGAAAAAAAGAAATTTAGAATATTAAGCTGTCACAGCTAAAATATTCTAAAACATAAAGTTAATAAACCGTCGCGGTCAAATTAACTTTATTCTTAAAAAAAGAGATATTTACAATTTAATAATTAATTTAAATTAATATAAAAAAAAAAAGTAATAAAAGTATTTACAAACAAAACAATATTACGAAAAAAACCAATTTTGAAAGGGAATTTTAAAATATCAGTCATCATATTTAGAATATCCTAAAACATAAAGTTAACAAACCGTCACTACAAATTAACTCTATTTTGAAAAGAGACTTGAATATCAATAAATCATGTTAAAACATTCTGAAACATAAGATTAACAAACCGTCTCGGCTCAATTAACCTCTCTTTTTTTTAAAAAAAACTCAAATTCCTTTTAGTAAAAGCAAATTTATTCAATTATTTTAAACCTAAAATTCGTAAAAAACGTTTTAAATCTTTTTTCAAAACTCTAATTTTAATGGAAACTAGCAAGATTATATCATAAGTACCGTTACACAATTAATCTAAAAAAAACACATAAATAATTAATACTAAATAAAAAATAATAATAATTCATAAACATAAACTTACAATTAAACAATAATTAAATAAACAAACAAGGGTCCTAATTATTATTAGATTTTTTTTTATCCTTTCTTTCTTAAAAGAACTTTAACACTAAATTCACTTAAAACCAAAGGAATAATTCATTCGTAAATATCAACACCTAATCAATTTAAAAAAAACAATTAAACTAAAAGTAAAAAATCACAAACACCTCTAATTTAAGCAAAATATATAAATATATAAAATAACAAAGTAAGATCACATATAAGTAAAACACAAAATAAAAATAAAATAAAATAAAATAAAATAAAAAAGTTATAAGTACCATTACCTATTTAAATTAAACAAAACACATAACACACATAATAATCAAACTAAAAAAAATCCTAATTATTACCTTTTATCCTTTTCAGTTAAAATATTAACGCTAAATTCATAAAAGAAACTCATTTTTATCCTTTTACAGATAGCTAATTTATTAAATCACACTTGAATAATTTAGAATATTTAAAAAAAAAGATAAACTTTAATGATCCAAAGTGCTTGAATTTTTATTTTGAACTAAATAAAACTCTTTAACCCATTTAAAATCAGAACAAAACTAAATCCAACAAATGAACTCAAGAACTAAATTTGAAATAACATTTACCAAACAAATCGCAAATTCATACCCAAATATATTCGAAATTTAAATAATAATTAACTAAAAAAAGAATGAAAATTAACTTAACTTAATTTTTATCTTTATTAATGCAAACCAAAAAAAAAAAACTAAAATATAAAAAATTCACTCTCTCTCTCTCTCTCACCTCACATTCACTGACGCGCACACACACACACACACACACTAAAATTTTCTCATTTTCACTCACTCACGGTTCCCTCTTTCACCTGCTCACAGCTCACCCACACACTCTCTCTTTCTTTTCCTTTTTTATTCAAAAACAATTCTCTCTCTCTCTCTTCACATGCACACACAGGGCACATTAAAAAAAAGGAAAAGGAAAGTCTCTCTCTCACGTGTATGCACTGGCAAAAAGGGGACACTCAATGGAAAAAAGAAAAGAAGGAAAAGGCAACATCATTCAGCCTTTGCCTCCATACTCACGAAACACACACACACCTATATTAAAAAAACATAGTGCAATTCTCTTTCTCTTTCACGCGGAGAGAGAAGATGCTGAGAATGAGAAGATGGACCAAGAGGGAGAGGGGGGGTTCGCGGTGAAGGAAGCCGCGGCCATATCAAGGCTGAGAAGCCACGACCACGCGGGGTGAAGGGTGATAGAGGAGGTCGCAGTGGTGGACTAAGCTCTCGGTGGTTCTGGGTTTGTGGAGGGCAAGATCGCCTTAGATCGCAGTGGTGGCCGCGCCTGAGGGGCTTCTGGTGGTGTGGTGATGACTCTGATTGGCTTGAGGTGGTTTGGGCGGTGGTTCGGGGCAGAAAGCCGTGACTCTACGACGCACATGGGGCTAGTCTCCGCGGTGGTTTCGCATGGCAATGGTGGAGGGTGGCTGAAAATTTGGGCGGCGGTGTTAAGGTTCCATACGGGATGGAGGTGAGCTTGCGGTGGTTATGGGGTTGAAGATGAGGGGCCGGTGGTGGTCATGGAACTTGAGGGAGGCTGTGGTTGTTATGGTGGTGGGAGGAAGAAGATAGGGCTGAGGGGGAAAGGCTGTGATGGTGGCGGTGGAACTGGGAAAGGAGATGGTGGCTCACGGTGGGAAGAAGTGGATGAAAGGGAAACAGGATGATGATGTGAGGGGAGGCCGCCGGTGGTGGTGGCGTGAGGAAGATCCACGGCCTCCCCTTTCTTTTCTTTCCCCTTTTAATTTTTTTTTTTAAAAAAAACTGGTGATGATTTGTTGTTGTTGATGGATTTACCTTGTTGCTGGGTTATTTCTTTGGGCCATTGTTGATTTCCTTGCAGGTTCTCTTGGATTTGATCTCCGTTTGCTGGCTGATTAGTGCATCAGAATATATTTTTGATTCTTTTTTTGTTTGAATTTTTCTTGCTGAATCCTTTTAAAATTTCTCGGCGATCTGAAAAATTCTCTCCCCCCTGTCTGCCCCTCCTCTCCTCAATATGTATATTGTATCTTTGCATTTTGTCAATTCTGCCGAAAGGGGAACCAAAAAATTCAAGGACATCATCATTCGGTTTTTTTTTATTTTTCTTGCTTTCCCTTACCCCTATGCTTCACGGCCTTGTTTCGGGGAAAGGAGAACAAGGAGAGAAGCCTGAAGACAGCCCGTGACTCCTTTATTTTTTGTTTTTTTATTTATTTTTTATATAAACATGAAGCGAAAAAGAACAAAAGAATAAGAAAAAAAGTAAAATGACAACAAACAACAAAGAAATGTGGATGAGACTTGAAATAATTTGTAACAAAGTTGCTAACATGAGTCCCTAGATGAACAAAACTCTAAAATATGCTAATTTTGATTTTTGGTTTTATGGGCCGGACAAAATCGAGTGTTCACAGTTGCCCCTCTTTACTTATTTCTTATAAGAGAATATGAAAAATCTAAATTTTACACATTATCCTCATAAGGAATAAGTAAAGACATGAACAATGATTTTATTCGGCCATGCATGAAATGTAAACAATCTTGATTTAAATAGCGAAAGAATATGCACCTATGAGAAAGTGAAGTACAAATGCACAAACTGACCGAAATCTAAAGTAGACGGCAAAGACTGTAATTTAAAAGCTGACAAAAGGATTAACTGGAAATATAAAATGACCATCTAGGGTCAACTAGAAATTAAATTGACAGCTGAGGTTGATCGAAATGTAAATTAGCAACTGAGGCGACTGAAAATATAAATTGGCATCTGAGGTCGACTGAAACGTAAATTGACATCTGAGGCCAGCTGAAAATGTAAATTGGCAACTGAGGCCGATTTAAAATGTAAATTGGCAGCTGAGGCCGACTGAAAATGTAAAATGGCATCTGAGGCCGCCTTGAAAACATAAATTGGCAGCTGAGGCCGACTGAAAACATAAATTGGCATCTGAGGCCGACTGAAAACGCAAACTGGCAGCTGAGGCCGACTGAAATGTAAATTGGCAACTGAGGTCAACAAAAATGTAAATTGGCATCTGAGGCCGACTTGAAATGTAAATTGGCAACTGAGGCCAGCAGAAATGTAAATTGGCAGCTAAGGCCAGCAGAAATGTAAATTGGCAGCTGAGGCCGATTTGAAAACGTAAACTGGCAGCTGAGGCCGACTGAAATGTAAATTGGCATCTGAGGCCGACTGAAAATGTAAACTGGCAGCTGAGGCCGATTTGAAAATGTAAACTGGCAGCTGAGGCCGACTGAAATGTAAATTGGCATCTGAGGCCGACTGAAAATGTAAACTGGCAGCTGAGGCCGACTGAAAACGTAAACTGGCAGCTGAGGCCGACTGAAATGTAAATTGGCATCTGAGGCCGACTGAAAATGTAATTTGGAAGAGAAAACAATCTTTTTTTTTATTTTTCAAATCATATGCAAAAAGCCTTGAATTATTCACCTTCAGTTTATACAATATTGAAAAACTAACCGTAACTCAATTGAGCAAGCCTCGAGGAGAACTTTAACCGATCAAACTCACAATCTTAGCATTGGACCTTCTGGCTCATCCAAGACTTTGTTTTCTTCTATGACCTTACTCATTTTTATTCTTCTCCCATTTCCCTTTTTAGAAGGATGATTACTTTTCTGTCAAGCTTAGCTGAAATTTCTGAATTAATGCTAATCATTGATGTATTGCTGTAAACATTGTAGATTGCGTAATTGAAGCTTAAATTTATCCTATTTGAGACATTATGAATAAACATGCATTCAAAGAGAGGGTGGAAGGATCAACTGAATGGACATTTTTACTGTCTGGTGTATTAGATGACACAATACTTTGAATAACAGAAATGCGAAAGATAAAATTTTGGGAGACACAAAATTTTTGCCCCAGTTTAGGTTCTTGGTGGCTCAATTAATTGACTTCTTAAAGCAAGTTGAACATCATAGCCATGATATCTGACGATATGTCTTCAAACCCCCTTTAAAATTGCCCCAGTTTCAATCCTTATCTGCTTGATTCGATGGACTATCAAAAATTGCCCCAGTTTCAGTTGTCAGCGAAGATGCTTATCTTTTCTGCTCTAACTTTTGTCTAGACCGCTCTTTCGAGTTTTCAGCCTAGCGAGCTCTTTTGTTTGTTGTTTTGCCCTAATTTTTGCTTAAGCCGCTCTTTCGAGTTTTCGACCTAACGGGCTTTTTCTTTCTGCTTTGCCCTAATTTTTGCTTAGGTCGCTCTTTCGAGTTTTCGACCGAACGGGCTTTTTAAACATCTCTTCAGGCATAAAATCTTTTAACTGCATCACTGTTGATTGGTTTAGGCAATTCTTGTCCCTCCATGTTTTGCAAAATCAACGCTCCACCTGAGAATGCATGCTTGACAATATAAGGACCTTCATAACTTGGAGCCCACTTTCCTCGTGTGTCCTCTTGATTAGGAAGAATTTTCTTCAGAACCAAATCTCCTGGATGAAAATCTCTAGGGCGGACTCTCTTATTAAAAGCCTTAGCCATTCTGCTTTGATACAACTGGCCATGGCAAATGGCTGTAAACCTCTTCTCTTCGATCATGTTCAATTGCTCATATCGAGCTTTCACCCATTCAGATTCTTCATTTCGACTTCCATCAAAACTCTGAGCGAAGGGATTTCAACCTCTATAGGAGATACGGCTTCTATTCCATATACCAATGAGAAAGGAGTTGCCCCTGTGCTTGATCGTATGTTGGTACGATCTGGCGTGCGAGCATCTGGCAGACATTTCATGCCAATCTTTGTAGTTCACAACCATTTTGGCGATGATTTTCTTGATATTTTTATTTGCAGCTTCAACCGCACCATTCATTTGAGGTCTATAAGGAGCTGAGTTATGATGCTTGATCTTGAAAGTCTCAAAGAACTTTTGAATTTCGGCACCATTGAGGTTAGGAGCATTGTCTGTAATGATCCTTTCTGGAATTCCATATCTGCAGATGATGTCCTTTTTGATGAATCTGAGAAACACCTTCTGTGTGATATTAGCATATGAAACAGCTTCCACCCATTTAGTGAAATAATCTATCGCCACCAAAATGAAACGATGACCATTAGATGCTTTGGGGTTAATCGGACCGATAACATCCATGCCCCACATCGAGAAAGGCCAATGAGATACCATGCTATGCAATTGAACCGGGGGAGCATTGACTCGGTCTGCATATATTTGGCATTTATGGCACTTCCGAACATAACTGATACAATCATTCTCCATAGTGGACCAGTAATAACCGCTTCTTAAGATTTTGCGAGCCATCATATGTCCATTGGCATGAGTTCCACAGATCCCTTCATGAACTTCAATCATGATTATTCGAGCTTCATGAGCATCTACACATCTGAGGAGAGTCGTGTCATAGCTCCTCTTGTAGAGAACTTCACCATTCAGGAAGAAAGCCATGGCCAGTCTTCGAATTGTCTTCTTATCTGCCTCATTTGCACTTGCTGGGTATTCTCCTCTTTGAATGTACTGTTTGATATCATGATACCATGGTTGGCCGTCTGGCTTAATCTCCACATTGTCACAATACACTGGTTCATTTTGCATTTCTACATGGATGGGTTGAACATTAGCATGGACCTCCAAGTTAGTCATCACGGCCAAAGTCGCTAAGGCATCCGCAAACTGGTTCTTGTCCCGAGTTAAATGAGAGAATGATATGTCATCAAAGCGCTCAATTAACTGAGACAAATGCTTCTGATAAGGTACCAATTTCGGATCCTTTGTACGCCATTCTCCATTAACTTGATAGATTATGAGCGCGGAGTCTCCAAAAACCTTTAGTTCTTTGATTCCCAAGTCAATCGCAACTTGCAAACCATTTGCACATGCTTCGTATTCTGCCATGTTGTTAGTACATTCAAAGTCTAGTTTGATAGAAACTGGATACTGCTTCCCAGCTGGTGAGACTACTACAGCTCCTATTCCACATCCATTCATATTGGCCGCTCCATCAAAGTACATCTTCCACACATTCCTCTCTTCCTCATCTTCTCTTTCTAGTGCCAGCACCTCATCATCGGGGAATTCAAGCATAGTGGGTTGTACACCCTCCAGAGGGTTTTCAGCTAGATGATCAGCAATTGCACTTCCTTTGATGGACTTTTGAGTGACATATTTGATATCAAATTCAGACAGCATCACTTGCCATTTTGACATTCTCAATGACACATGAGGACTATCAAATATATACTTTAGCGGATCCATTCGAGAAATCAGCCAAGTAGTGTAATACAACATGTACTGCCTCAACCTCTTGGAAGCCCATACTAACGCACAACAGGTCTTTTCAATTGCCAAATAGCGAGATTCGCATTCATTAAACTTCTTGCTCAGGTAATAAATGGCCTGCTCTTTCTTTCCGGATTCATCATACTGCCCCAACATTGCCTCCAGTGAAGTAGGTAACACTGTAAGATACAGTATTAAAGGACGGCCTGGCGTAGGAGGAATCAAAACTGGAGCTTTCATTAGATAAGCCTTTATTTTGTCGAAGGCTTCTTGACATTCTTCATTCCATTCTCCAGGTTGATGTTTTCGCAGCAACCTGAATATAGGCTCACAAGTACTAGTCAAATTTGCAATGAATCTAGCAATGTAGTTGAGCCTCCCAAGAAAACTTCTCACTTCCTTTTCAGTTCGGGGGGCTGGCATCTCTTGTATTGCTTTCACCTTATCCGGATCCACCCTTATCCCTTCTCTGCTGACAATGAATCCCAGTAATTTCCCTGTGGAAGCTCCAAAGATACATTTATTCGGGTTCAGTCGCAACTTGTATTTTCTGAGTCTTTCAAGCGACTTTTGTAAGAGCGCTACATGACTTTCTCCCTCTTTGGACTTAGCGACCATGTCATCAACATACACTTCAATTTCCTTGTGCATCATGTCGTGGAACAGCGCAACCATAGCACGTTGGTAAGTGGCACCGGCATTCTTCAACCCGAATGGCATAACTGTATAGCAGAATGTTCCCCACGGAGTTATGAACGTAGTTTTTCCTTTGTCATGAACATCCATGAGAATCTGATTGTACCCGGAATATCCATCCATGAAAGAAAATCGGTGATTTCTGGCCGTGTTATCAACAAGAACATCGATGTGAGGGAGTGGAAAATCATCTTTCGGGCTAGCTTTATTCAGGTCCCGATAATCAACACACATCCTAACCTTCCCATCTTTTTTAGGCACAGGCACGATGTTGGCCACCCAATCTGTGTGTCTTGACACCTCTAGAAACCCGGCCTCTAGCTGTTTAGTCACTTCTTCCTTTATCTTTAATGACATGTCAGGCCGCATTCTTCTCAACTTTTGCTTTTTCGGTTCAGCTTCTGGGTACAAAGGGATCTTGTGTGAAGCAATCTCTGGATCTAGTCCTGGCATATCATGATAAGACCATGCAAAAATATCCAGGTATTCTTCGAACAAAGCAATCATCTCTATTTGCTCAGGATTCTCCACTATTTTCAGCTCTTTCTTCTCTTCTTCGGTGCCCATGTTAATTACCTTGACCACCTCATTGTCTAAGTCAAATCCTTTTTCCATGTGTTCTAATAACCCTGAAAATTTCTCAACAGCTTCTTCATCTTCTTCAGATTCATAGCTATTGCAATCAAGTGCAGTAAGAGAATCAATTGATTGGCCTTCAAAATCCCTTTCATGTGGCAAAATTCCTACACTTAAATCCCTGGAAAGTAATTGCGGTGGGTTGGAATGCCAAGACAAATAATGGGTAAAACACGAATAAAAAGGCATAAATTAATGGTCTGAGGAAATAATGATAAAGAAAAGAATAGCGGATGGAAAAGAGAAAAATTGCTAGATAAACATGCAAGTTTATTCAAATAATGTCTCAAAGTAGCATACATAAAAGCAAATACAATTAATACAATCCCAAATGATTACTTTGAAGTAATAACATCAATCATTGGTTCGGCTGTCCAATTCGTTAGCATCTCATTGTGGTTGATAGCATAAGCATTGTTGTATTCTTCAGGCTTCTCGACATCCACCATATTGATGGTTGAACAACAGCTAGCTTCATAACTTTCTTCAGCCACAATTACTTCAGCCGGGTAAGGAAAGGTCTCTTTCAGATGAGGGATCTGTTTCATCTTCTCTTTTGGTTTCTTTTGCTCAAGAGCCATGGTCTTGATCTGCTCCTCCAATGACGCCTCATATCCTAAACCAAATCGGTTAGGCTTCCCTGAGATAGGTAGAGGTGTCTTGATACCCTACAATTGTGGTCCCAGTCCTTTGCCGTGCAGATAACCATTTTTGGTCATGATATGAGCCACTATCTGATTGACATCTTGCCTTGGGAGCTCGTTCTGTTCTTGCTTCAACCCCACCACCTCCAGACTGTGCCATAAGCTGTTTTCCACTAACTCCACATTTTCAACATATGGAAGTGAGACAGGTTTAGATACAATGATTTCCTTCTCTCCATGGATTGTAACGACTGAATCATTTTCAATGTATTTAACCTTTTGATGCAAGGTTGAAGGAACAGCACCAACATTGTTAATCCATGGTCTTCCCAGCAGCATATTGTAATCAGACTCAATCTCCATCACTTGGAATAGAACCTCAAATCGGCTTGGGCCGATCTCCAACGGCAGTACTATTTCCCCCAGGATGTTTTTCTTCGCTCCATCAAAAGCTCTTACGATCATCATTTGTGGTGAAATGTCGTCCTTGCTTATTGACAAGTAGCTCAAGGTCGACACTGGCAAGACATTTAATCCTGACCCTCCATCAATGAGAACCTTAGGCACTATATAGCCTTTGCATTTGAGGGTTATATATAGTGCTCGTGGGTTGGCCTGTGATACAATCTCTTCATTTGAGAAAGTGATCATATTAACACGCTTTACCGGATCCACCATGTTCACCATATTCTCCAGTGAGACATCCGGTTTCACATAAGCATCCTTCAAGACCTTCAGCACTGCCTTTTGATGAGATTCAGATGACAAAATCAGTGACAACAGGGAGATTCTAGCAGGAGTCTTTTTCAATTGCTCCAGTATGTCGTACTCACTTTGTTTCATGATTTTCAAGAACTCCTCTTCTTCATTTTCTTCTCTTTCTTTTCTTCCCGCACCAAGACCCTTTCCCACATTCTCTTCTTCGACAAACTTTCCTTTTTCCAGCTCTCCGGGCCCATAAATTCTTCCACTTCTTGTTATTCCTTTTACCTCCGCTACCACTTCACCCGTTTGGGCTTTCGAGGTTTCCCTTATGTCTCCGTTTGTTTCCACATCAGTTTCATAGTTCCAAGGGACAGCATGTGTATCCTCGTAACTGAATGGTGCTGGTTTCTTCACGGTGATCACCACTTTCTCTGGTTTCGGAGCTCGGTTCAGTGGAGGGATGCGGAGTATGAAGCGATCAATCACATTCACCTCCTCAGGAAGATTCGATTTCCGTTTCACTTGAATCACTCCCAGGTCAAGTAATTCTTGTACTCGAGCTTTGAAATCCCCACAACTTTCTATATCATGACCAAAAACTCCAGAATGGTATATGCAGCTCGACCTTATGTCATCTTTCTCATTATCTTTTATCATGGATGCAGAGGCTGCGATATGGTACCCTGCCTCCTTCAAACCATTGAACACTTTCTCCATAGGAGTTCGGAGACCCATAACCTTCTTAACTAGAGGTTCTTCCACCTCCAAGGCATTCACACGACTTCCTCCTTCGTGTTTTGGGATTGGGTTGTTAACAATATCCGGTTTTGAATCTTCTTGAAAGTCTAGCCTCCCACAAGCGATTAACCTTCTTACTGCTGTTTTGAAACCTTCGCAATCCTCAATGGAATGCCCTGCTATGTCCATGTGGTATTTACAGGTCAGGTTAGATTGTACCAAGCTGGGTATGGTGGTTCTAATGGGTGCACAGGATATGCCGAGATCAAATGAGCATCAACTAACTTTTGAAACAAATCAGCATTCGAAATAGATAGCTTTGGGAAAGGTGGGAAATTGGGGAATCGATTAGGATTTTGGTTTTGAAAATTTGGTCGAGGTGCTGGGGTGTATGTTGGGCGGGTTGGTTGATATGGCCTTATGTGGAGGTTGTTAACTTGGGGTTGGGAATATGAAACAGTGTTTGCGGTTGGTGTGGTTTGATATGGTGGATAGTGAGGGATAGGGGTTTGATATGATCGTGGTCGGGTTGGTGTGTATCGTGGGACGAATGATTGCTGACCATGCACATAGTTCACATCTGTCTCTTTTTTTCTGGGCGGGAAACTCTTTCTTGCGTCTTCACTGCTCATGGGAAGCTTGCCGGCTTTTGCTAAGCTTTCAATTCTTTCTCTAGCAGTTATCAACTCAGAGAAGTCTTTGTATGCTGCTCCTGCCATTGCCCCAATGTAAGGGGATCCCAAGGTTCCCAAGAAGTAAGAACACATTTCAGTTGGGATGAGTGGTGGTTGAACTTGGGCAGCCAAGGCTCTCCATCTTTGTGCATATTGCTTGAATGATTCATCCTTCTTCTTCTGCATAGAGCTTAATTGCTCCCGTGTAGGTGCCACCTCAAGATTGAACTTGTATTGGCTCATGAACAGATCTGCCAATTCTCTCCAGCTAGAAATCTTCGAATGGTCTAGTTGAATGTACCACTCCAGAGCGGGTCCCGTCAGACTT
This sequence comes from Dalbergia cochinchinensis, assembly GCA_031216125.1. NCBI lineage: Eukaryota > Viridiplantae > Streptophyta > Magnoliopsida > Fabales > Fabaceae > Dalbergia > Dalbergia cochinchinensis. The sequence goes on along the minus strand of CM062375.1, from coordinate 65,229,826 downwards.
TCATGGAAGAAATTGATGAGGAATTTTTCATCCTTTGACCATATCGCCATCTTAGTACAATAACTCTTCAAGTGAAATAGAGGATTACCCGTCCCATCATACTTTGAGAAGTCAGGAACCTTAAAGTCCCTAGGGATTACTATATCAGTAGAAGGACAGAGTTGTTCAACCTCCACATACCCATAGGGGCTAGGTCCTTGAATAGCCCGAATTTGCTCTTGAATCTTCTCCATCCATTCCTCTTTGAACTTTCCTTTTTCTGCCTCTGCACGACTATTTTCTGAGGAGGATGGTTGCTTCTGGATGACCACACGAGGTTGCTCCCAGACAGGGGTAACATGCCCATGTTCATGAGTTTGCACATTTTCCAAGGAACGATAACCTTCTCCAATAGGGATTACCAATGGTATCGTGGGCGGTGGTTGCCCATGGAGGTTATTCGGGATTTCACCCATATCATTCATCCCTACAGTGACATTTAGAGCTGCACTTGGTACCACAGGCATACCTAGTGTCGTGGTATTTGGTTGCACATTTGCTGAATGAGCTCCCAATAGGTTAAGTGATTCTTGTATGGCCCGCATCATATCCTCCAACCTTCCTTGGTTGTTTGACAGTTCATTCAGTTTTCCTCTCACTGCATCAACTTCATCGCTCAGATTTCTTCCTACTTCAGAAGTAGTTGTGATTGGGATACCCCTTTCTGCGTCACCATTCCCTCCAGCCATTTTGGTCCGGGCTCTGGTATTGTGAATTCGAGTTTGATCGGTATCGGTTTTCCTTGGGCGCCCAATTGTGATGGATTTTTACCTATTAAAAACAAACTTTAGTGAAAAGAAAAAGACAAAAACATTGCTATTTGTTAGAAATCATCGAGCCGAGTCTTGATGTGAGTATCTTTGATGATAACCGTTCCTCAGAACGTCTCGTTCAAAAGTACTAAGTCATGGACATTGCTACGAGACCAACACAATACAGAGAAACAAAGATTCTTTTATTCATGAAGGCATATTACAACCATCATCCTTCTTACATTGATTCTCACAACAACAAAAGATAATACATTGTAAAGCCACAAATGCCTTCCTTAAAATCTCTCAGTAATCATTTGCTTCATTCTTCCAATCAAGTCTTTACAATAGTCAACAAAACTGCTAATCCCAATCGGGGTCTTGAAAGGGATTATTCCTTGCTCGGCCAATCCTAAGTATCTTGGAACATCTTCGATGGCCGCATTAGCCAATCCTGCCAAGTTTGAGAAGCGAGTCTTCAGCTCATGAATAATGTGGTTTTGATGTTGTATTTCGGAATTCAAACTTGCAACTCTTTCCTTTTCTTCTTCCAGTGCAACTTGATATTCCATGACCTCACCATTCATGTGTTGACTTAGCTCTTCAATCTTCCTTTGGTATTCATTGTTCAATTCTTCCATTTGTTGTTTCATTTGTTCTTCACCTCTTAGCGCAGTTTCTTCAGCAATTTTGGCCTTTCGAAGTAGATCTTTCAGCTGTTGATTTTCGGCTAATGCTTTGTCACGCTCCTGTCTCCGAAGTCCTAGCTCTTTGTTGGCAGCTTTGAGGCATTCCTTGGTTTTCATCATGTGTTCATGCCCCCATCTTCAGCTTCTTGCTTGTTCCTTCTAGGGCTTGATCCTTTTCAGTGCTTTCTCGTTTTAACGTCGTATAGTTATGGCGAACACTTTCCAACTCAGCTTCTACTTGCATCTTTTCCTGTTCAACCTTGTCTAGTTTCTCCTTCATTTCTTTGATTTCTTCATTTTCATGGAAATGCCAGGTTGATGCATCGTTCGGAGGAGTAATAGTTATGACCTTGAAGGGCAGCTTGATCTCTTGAGCCCTATTTTTTACCCATTGATGATAACTTTCTTTCACAGCACAACTTCTAACTCCTAGTTCTTTTCCTTTCTTGACAACCCTGCTCCAGGCGGACCGGATCTTCTGGAATAGGTCAATGTCTTTGGAGTCTTGATAATATGAGACAAACGGAGTAACTGCAGCTTTGGAAGGAGGTCCCATCATGGGATACCCGAGCTGGCGTAATACCAAGACAGGATTGTAGTTTATGCATCCTCGGATACCCATGAGAGGTACATTTGGAAAGCTCCCGCACTGATAAATCAGAGTTTGACCATCCTCCTTCCAAGGATACCATCGTATCATCTTTTCATCCAATTTGGCCAGGTCTTGAGCCCACTCTTGTCCACTCTTCTTCTTGATATTATGCATTCGTAGGTCTTCAATCGGACAAGGCGCCTTGTAATTCCTCTGAAATATGTGCGAAGTAACCCACACATATAGCATCGATGGCAACCACAGAATTCTCTTACCATTTCTCTCATGGCAAAAATTCAGAGTACAATAAACATCTGCCAGGAGGGCTGGAACAGGATTATGGCCATGGAACTTGCGAGCAAGGAATACGTCAATAGCAGCAAAATCTACAAGGCCTTCAATGTTCGGAAATAAGACAGTGCCATAGATGGTGAGGGCCAGTACATCTGCAAGAGTATCCCAATCTTCTTCTCGTGCCAGATGGTGCATGTGCTCTTCCAGGTAATCTCTTGAGAATCCATAGGTCCCATTCCTACATTTCTGTTCTTCATGCAGATTCTTTACACCTACCCTTAGGATAGTTGATAGGGTTTGTAAAGAAGGATAATGGCCTTGGTAATGATAAGGTTTTTCTCCTTCTAGTGGTAACCCCAGAATCTTCTCAAATTCTTCGATGGTAGGTGCTAGTTGGAAGTCTTGAAAAGTGAAACATCGGAGCGGAGGATCATAATACTGTGCCAGTGCTGTAATTGCTTCTTCCTGCTCTTCCACTTCTAAGAGATTCAAGATCTTTCCATACTTTCTGGTGAAAGACAGGCGTTGTCGTAACTTTAGCAGTTGTCCCAAAGATCTTAGGTTTTTTGTGTCAGGTGTCTTGGCCTTGAGACGTAGAGTTCTTTTCAACTTTTCACCTTTCTGACTGTCTGGTCTCATATTTGTTTCCATTTTCCCAAAGATACTCACAATAAGATTTCAGTTCAACTTTCTAACAAACCTGCCGTAACAGAAAGAAAAATTTGATTTAAATGAAAGAAGGAATAATAAACAATTTAGGAAATGAACAGAAATTATGCACAAAGAACAATGATAGGAAATTATGTACAAAGAAAGGAGTTAAGGAAAATGCACGCTCTCTTTGTGTCCTATGTGAGGTAAGTTCTGGAGGTTAATTCTATGGTTCTATGGTCGTTCTACCTTGTGAACACTTTCACTGGGTGGGTCTACATTCTCAGAATTCTATGGCCTCTAGAGTTAAGACTCGTTTCAGAATGTTACCCACAACAGCAGGTGAACCGCTAGGTGTAGGGCATTCACGAAAGAATCACACTCTAGATGAGATTTTCGCAATAACCAAACAGGATGAACATCCAAAATGGCTACCACTACACAATCTCTTACCTATCTCAAGTTACACTCAGACCCGGGTATAAGGCCTCACTCGTATGTGATTAACGTGTAAGTGTTGTGTGTGAAGAGAGCATACAAACCTGAAACCCTAAGACTACCCACGACCAATTCCTGCAAAAACAGTTCAAACGAACACGTACAATATTCAGTAACAGTCATCTACCCTAAGGTTTTTTACAAGTAAAGCTATCAAATAAGCACATGGAAAGCAAAATTCTGTAAAGAGACAAAGCATGCAACAAAGTAAAATAAGGAAAAGAAAACAAACGTCAAAAGGTTATATTTAATTTGCACAACTAAATAAAACAGGCCTGACTCTCTTGGAAGTCCCCAGTGGAGTCGCCATCTGTCGCAACCGGGATCGCGACGGGGACGACGAAAGAGAAAAGAATTGTTGAAAATATTGGAGTCGCCACCAAGTTTATTTATATTCGGGAAAACATTGGAAAAACCCCCAAAAAAAAAAAAACAATGATCTTTGAAACCAGTTTGAGTTCGGGAATCGGTTATGTATAGGGAAGGGCAGGAATTTAATCCCGCGCACCCCTAGTACACCCGTCCTTGGACGGTACCTTTAATTGTGCAAATTAATTAATAACCACTTTTTTTTTAAAAAAAAATTATTCTATTTACAATGAAACTATAAATAAAAGAAATTATTTAAGAGAAAACTTCGGGAACACCGAACTGTCGCAATTCAGGTATCCCAAAATATTAAGTCAACAAGCCGTCACGACTAAATTAACTCTTTATCTACAATAACAAAAGTTAAATAAAATATTTTGAAATAAAATTATTAGGAAAAAAAATTATAAATAAAACAAAATACATAAATAGCATAGAAATATTAGGAAAATTATTTACAAATAAATTAAGTGGTAAAAAGGTTAATTTTGAAAAAAAGAAATTTAGAATATTAAGCTGTCACAGCTAAAATATTCTAAAACATAAAGTTAATAAACCGTCGCGGTCAAATTAACTTTATTCTTAAAAAAGAGATATTTACAATTTAATAATTAATTTAAATTAATATAAAAAAACAAAGTAATAAAAGTATTTACAAACAAAACAATATTACGAAAAAAACCAATTTTGAAAGGGAATTTTAAAATATCAAGCTGTCATAGCTAGAATATCCTAAAACATAAAGTTAACAAACCATCACGGTCAAATTAACTCTATTTTGAAAAGAGACTTCGAATATGAAGCCGTCGCAGCTAAAATATTCTGAAACATGAGATTAACAAACCGTCTCGGCTCAATTAACCTCTCTTTTTTTTTAAAAAAAAAAAACTCAAATTCCTTTTAGTAAAAGCAAATTTATTCAATTATTTTAAACCTAAAATTCGTAAAAAACGTTTTAAATCTTTTTTCAAAACTCTAATTTTAATGGAAACTAGCAAGATTATATCATAAGTACCGTTACACAATTAATCTAAAAAAAACACATAAATAATTAATACTAAACAAAAAAATAATAATAATTCATAAACATAAACTTACAATTAAACAATAATTAAATAAACAAACAAGGGTCCTAATTATTATTAGATTTTTTTTTATCCTTTCTTTCTTAAAAGAACTTTAACACTAAATTCACTTAAAACCAAAGGAATAATTCATTCGTAAATATCAACACCTAATCAATTTAAAAAAAACAATTAAACTAAAAGTAAAAAATCACAAACACCTCTAATTTAAGCAAAATATATAAATATATAAAATAACAAAGTAAGATCACATATAAGTAAAACACAAAATAAAAATAAAATAAAATAAAATAAAATAAAAAAGTTATAAGTACCATTACCTATTTAAATTAAACAAAACACATAACACACATAATAATCAAACTAAAAAAAATCCTAATTATTACCTTTTATCCTTTTCAGTTAAAATATTAACGCTAAATTCATAAAAGAAACTCTTTTTTATCCTTTTCTGTATAGCTAATTTATTAAATCACACTTGAATAATTTAGAATATTTAAAAAAAAAGATAAACTTTAATGATCCAAAGTGCTTGAATTTTTATTTTGAACTAAATAAAACTCTTTAACCCATTTAAAATCAGAACAAAACTAAATCCAACAAATGAACTCAAGAACTAAATTTGAAATAACATTTACCAAACAAATCGCAAATTCATACCCAAATATATTCGAAATTTAAATAATAATTAACTAAAAAAAGAATGAAAATTAACTTAACTTAATTTTTATCTTTATTAATGCAAACCAAAAAAAAAAAACTAAAATATAAAAAATTCACTCTCTCTCTCTCTCTCACCTCATATTCACTGACGCGCACACACACACACACTAAAATTTTCTCATTTTCACTCACTCACGGTTCCCTCTTTCACCTGCTCACAGCTCACCCACACACTCTCTCTTTCTTTTCCTTTTTTATTCAAAAACAATTCTCTCTCTCTCTCTTCACATGCACACACAGGGCACATTAAAAAAAAGGAAAAGGAAAGTCTCTCTCTCACGTGTATGCACTGGCAAAAAGGGGACACTCAATGGAAAAAAGAAAAGAAGGAAAAGGCAACATCATTCAGCCTTTGCCTCCATACTCACGAAACACACACACACCTATATTAAAAAAACATAGTGCAATTCTCTTTCTCTTTCACGCGGAGAGAGAAGATGCTGAGAATGAGAAGATGGACCAAGAGGGAGAGGAGGGGTTCGCGGTGAAGGAAGTCGCGGCCATATCAAGGCTGAGAAGCCACGACCACGCGGGGTGAAGGGTGATAGAGGAGGTCGCAGTGGTGGACTAAGCTCTCGGTGGTTCTGGGTTTGTGGAGGGCAAGATCGCCTTAGATCGCAGTGGTGGCCGCGCCTGAGGGGCTTCTGGTGGTGTGGTGATGACTCTGATTGGCTTGAGGTGGTTTGGGCGGTGGTTCGGGGCAGAAAGCCGTGACTCTACGACGCACATGGGGCTAGTCTCCGCGGTGGTTTCGCATGGCAATGGTGGAGGGTGGCTGAAAATTTGGGCGGCGGTGTTAAGGTTCCATACGGGATGGAGGTGAGCTTGCGGTGGTTATGGGGTTGAAGATGAGGGGCCGGTGGTGGTCATGGAACTTGAGGGAGGCTGTGGTTGTTATGGTGGTGGGAGGAAGAAGATGGGGCTGAGGGGGAAAGGCTGTGATGGTGGCGGTGGAACTGGGAAAGGAGATGGTGGCTCACGGTGGGAAGAAGTGGATGAAAGGGAAACGGGATGATGATGTGAGGGGAGGCCGCCGGTGGTGGTGGCGTGAGGAAGATCCACGGCCTCCCCTTTCTTTTCTTTCCCCTTTTAATTTTTTTTTTTTTAAAAAAACTGGTGATGATTTGTTGTTGTTGATGGATTTACCTTGTTGCTGGGTTATTTTGCTGGAACTGTTGTTGATTTCCTTGCAGGTTCTCTTGGATTTGATCTCCGTTTGCTGGCTGATTAGTGCATCAGAATATATTTTTGATTCTTTTTTTGTTTGAATTTTTCTTGCTGAATCCTTTTAAAATTTCTCGGCGATCTGAAAAATTCTCTCCCCCCTGTCTGCCCCTCCTCTCCTCAATATGTATATTGTATCTTTGCATTTTGTCAATTCTGCCGAAAGGGGAACCAAAAAATTCAAGGACATCATCATTCGGTTTTTTTTTTTATTTTTCTTGCTTTCCCTTACCCCTATGCTTCACGGCCTTGTTTCGGGGAAAGGAGAACAAGGAGAGAAGCCTGAAGACAGCCCGTGACTCCTTTATTTTTTGTTTTTTTATTTATTTTTTATATAAACATGAAGCGAAAAAGAACAAAAGAATAAGAAAAAAAGTAAAATGACAACAAACAACAAAGAAATGTGGATGAGACTTGAAATAATTTGTAACAAAGTTGCTAACATGAGTCTCTAGATGAACAAAACTCTAAAATATGCTAATTTTGATTTTTGGTTTTATGGACCGGACAAAATCGAGTGTTCACAGTCATCATATACTACGTCAAAAATTTATCTCATTGATCGTTTGCCTATTACGTTTTTCATCGAGAAAAAGTTCTCATCTCCTGCATATTATGTATTATTTATTTATTTTTCTCATTTTGTTTAATTTTCTCTTATTGTCAACCGTTTCATTGTAGTCAAATCAATATATGTGAAAAGGTCGGTCGAGCCCATGATTCGGCTTTGAAAAAAGGAAAAAAAAAAGGGTTAAATACAACCTCTCTGTTGGCAGAAAGTTTAATTACACCATACACTCTCCTCTTCTGCATTCTATTTCTAAAACATACACTCCTCTCCCCTGAAAAAGTTGACAAATATTACACTTTAGTTTTTTTATAATTTTTATTAAGTTTCCATTTGTTCATACTTATTATCTAATTTTTTCTGTATCAAAATACCCTTTTTTAATAGTGTTATTTTTTTTTTTCAAATTAAGATGTATGTTGCATATAATAATACAAAATATTGATATATTTATATATACATGTTTTTAATTCAATTTTTAAAATTTTACTATATAATGAAAATAAATTATACATAGTAAAAATAATTTATAATAATTATTTCTAAAAAAATTAAAAATTACATATTTTTTCATGTGCTTATTTTTTGTTACGCCTGATTTAGAAACATACTGGCACGTGAGGAATGTCATCCCTACGTAAGCCCCGTAATTACTAAGTCGTTCCATATGTATATATTATTCATAAAATCGAATCTAAAACACAATCAATTTGCATATTCAATCATAATAACCCTAAATAACCCTTTTTCATGAATTAAATCTCAAATTGTAGCTATAATATAAAATATACTGAGTTGCTTTGCTACAAAAGGACCATGAATGTTATATTATTTTAGATACATTTCAAAAATAAAATCATGGTATACAAAATATAAAAGTATGCATGGTCTGAGACACTGCCCATAAACCACTGGAGCATTTTACCAAACAGACAAAACACTTTACAATAATGTGAAGCTCACCTCAACTGGAATGCTAATATTATTGGGGGGGGGGGAATTGGAGAGTTCAAGGCTACCACTATATCTGTGAGTAAAAAGGGAAGAAGATGTGAGTTTTATCTTAAAACTCAGTGAATGAATCTCCGTTCATAACCATATATGGAACAAGAACAAATATACATAAATAATAATATAACATTCATAAATCAAGTCCATATTAATACATAACGACTATGAAAATATTTATTTATGTAAGAGAGGACAATCATATCTATTTCTCAATGAATTATAAAAAGAACAAACTATCCGTAAACTGTAGAGTGATGCTCAGTCTCGGCCTTGCGAATAAGAGCACCTATTTGAGATCTTAATGGTCCCAAGCGAATCTCATCCCTCATGGACTGATTTAAATAAGGATAATTTACCCATCGCATGCGCTTGGTATACCAAGATTAACGATTTAACTATTGTTAACTTACAGCTTTGTTCCTCTTAAAAATTCCTTATTCTAAAACCATACTAAAGTCATAAAATGGGGGTTCTATAAATTCTAAGTTGATCAGCTCTTAGTTGTCATGAATGAACAAAATATTTCACATTTTCTTTCATCAACTCTAACTAACTCATACAATCATAATCAAGTCTAAAATCATGGAATAAATCTTATAAAACAATTGTAGTTCAAATATGGTCGCATGTATGTTGAAATAAGAGATTTTCATGAGCAATTTCAAAGGAAGTATTTTCTAGTTCTTACACATTTTTGCATAAAATCCATATCATGTAAAAACTCAAATTCTCATCTCTAAATATTTTGTAATGCTAGAAAATAATAATATAATGACTAACATAAGTTCATGAGATCAAATCCACTCACTTAGAGGGGTGGAATGTGAAGAACCAACACCAACAGAGCTCTAGGGAGTGGGGATGGTACTAATATCTACCGTAATAACCATAAAACTCGTAAACAATCTATAGGTACCTTTAGATTACTCTGAACCATCTCTAACAACATATGGGGGAGTATCTCTGCTTCACAACAACTAAGAACATAAACACCCTACACCCAAGAACATGGAAGAATGGAGAGAAATAAGGCATAATCTATCAATAAAGATATACCTTGAAGTTTGGGGGAGGTAGATTTGAGCAGGTGTCACGACCTGATTTGGGTTATGACCATCACATGAGGAATCTCATCCCTATGTAAGTCTCGTGATTTCTGCGCTGTACTATATACATACTTTATTCATAAAATCCCATTTAAAACATAATTCAACTTATAATAATTCTGAATAAATATTTTTCTGTAAATAAAATCTGAAAACTATAGCCGTGATATATAATTCAATTGAGTTGCTCTTTTACAAATAAATTCATAAAGCTATATCAAATTTTAAATACAAAATGAATCATAAAATCAAAATGCAAAATATGAATCTATGGTCAGGGACCTTGCCCGTCACATCACTAGAACACTTTATTATAACCAAAAAGACTTCACTGCAATATGAAGCTCACCCAAACTAATGATATCTAATGCTGAAGAGGAGAGAAAGGAGGATCTTAAGCTACACCTATATCTGTGAGGAAAGGAAGAGAAGAGGGGTGAGTTTTATTACAAAACTCAGTGAGTGGATTCTCACTCATAACCGTGCATGGGACAAGAAAACATTATACATAAATAATAATAATAATAATAATACAGTATTTATAAACATTTCTATTTACTTTACATAATAACTATTATCTTTATATTTTTAAGAATTACCAAAGAGAACAGAGTATCCATCAATTGCAAGGAGGGTGGTCAGTCCTTGGCGAATAAGAACCCATAGCTAAAAGAGATCTTAACGGTTCCTGATGAACAACGTCCCTGGTGGACTGATCTAAATTAAGGATAAATTGCCCCTGAGAGGCCTTAGTATACCAAGGTTAATGGGTTAACTGCCGTTAATTCACAGCTCTGTTTCTCTCAGTAATTCCCTAAGTCATATTGAAGTCTAAAAAGGGAATTCTAAACTTTCTAAGTTTAGCCATTCCAATTTGTTATAAAATAGAGAATAACATTTCACATTTTCATTTTCTCATCTAGGTATGATTCTCATGAAATAAACTAAGTTAAACGAAAATCATAAATAAATCATGTGAAAGCAATCATATTCCAAGTATTGTCCTATGCATTCTGATACACATAGATTTCGTGCTAAGTTTCAAAAACATATACTGTATCCATACTAAAATACAATTAAATATTTTAGTTCATGATAAAACTCAAGCAAATATTCTTTAATCATTTCATGATGCTAGAAATAATTTGTAGGATGACTAAAGTAAGGCCATGAGATCAAACCCACTCACCTGAAGGAGTAAACTATGAAGTACCAATACCATAGGGACTTCGAGGAAGTGGGATGGCACCAATGTCTGCCATTACAACCATAAAACTCATTAGAAAGCTATAGGTATATCTAGATTGTTTCCAAATAACTCTAACAATATTAAAGGAGCACCCTCACTTGATAACAGTGAGAGAAATAACAAAACCCAACCCAAGATCATGAAAGAACGGAGAGAATATATAGAGACATAATCTAACAACATATACTCACCTTAAAGGTTGGGAATGATGGATTGAAATGGATTTGAGAGAAAAAAGGGGATGAAAAATCTTAGGGGAAGTTTTGCTTCGGCTTCTACCTTAGGGAAGAAGGGAGTCTGATGTGGTACTTTTAAAAGGGGTTAAGGTCATAAGTGAAATAGTGTCATTTTATAATACTATTCTGACACGGGGTGCTCGCTGCAGTGAGTAAAGCTCGTTGCAGTGAGCCAGAAATCATCACCACTCACTGTAGCAAACAGGGCTTGTTGTAGCGAGCTTATGCCCTTAAACAGGCATAGAAAGGCTCACTAGTTCTACAGTGAACATGTTTTACATAATCTTTCAGAACCTGAGGTTACAACTTGGTTTCCACATCCAGGGCCAATCCAATTACTCAGGTAAGCCCTGGGGGACCCTAGGGCTATATAAAACTTACCTACGGACATGTGTACCTCGGACATTACAGTGGGATTGAGAGTAAATGGGTGGTGGAATAGAGATTTGGGAGCTAGGTTTTCGAGAAAAATAGGGGAAGAACCGAGTTAGGGGTTTAAAAAATGGTCGACGTTCAGTAAATGGAACGACACCATTCTGGCACTATTTAAGCTTTGGGGGCACCGCTATAGTGGTCAGGAGGCCTAAGTGCCCCTCATTGGAAGCAAGTGACTGCTATAGCGGTCCTGGACTGCTATAACAGTTGGTAGAGCATAAAATCATCCTGCTTCATTCCCTAAGAGCTATAGTAGTGATAGTAAGACTTGTGATTGCATATTGGTTCAGTTAAGCATCTGGGATCTTTCTAGTAGGACGGGTGGATCCCAGAGAACCCTAAGACCATACCAAACTTGTCTAGAAATACGTGTACTCAAGGCATTATAATTTTTAAATATTAATATATGTATAAATAAATTATATGTATAAATTATTATTACTATTCATTATTTTTGCTTCTACTTGTTTGTTTTCTTAATATAAATAAAATAATTAAAATTAATGTATATAACTCAATATTTATATTATTATAAATCATATATAATTATATTATTAAAATATTATATGTATAAATTAATAAAGGGTACTTTACTCTTGATGCGAGCCGTTGTAGGTCAAAAACAAATTAAAATTTAGTTTATACAAAGTTGCATAAAAAATATAGTAAAAAACATACAATCTAGGTTGTCTCTCAAGGAAGTATTACTAGTCAATTAGAAATTAGGTGGAGTTTGTTTGGAAGAAATTAATAAAATGATGGAAGACATTTTAATTAAACAAATTACTTGCACAAGGAGTTTCTACAGGTCTAGAATTATGTCATCAATGACTCAAAAGAATGATTCATGAAAGTAATTATTAATTCATAATCGCACAATCCCTGATGTAATTTTACTTGGCAATTACTCAATTGCACAACTGATGATGGGTTTGACTAACATGAAAAGTAGAAAATTATAATCGTAATCCCTAAATGCTTACGTTAACTTAAATGTCAGACACAATAACCTAATTCTTTATCAGAATTAATCCTAATCCTATTTACCATTAAACGTGATTTAAACTATCAGTTAAATTATGCCCAATTAGAACCTTAACCATGTATGACATTAACAATTGCAAACATACACATAATTAAAGCCGGCTTTCACAAATATAATTGCATCAATCAATACAAAAATATAAGATTAGAGAGAAGGAAGAAAGAATGCAAAATCAAACCATAAATTGCAATAAATAATAGTAGTCTAAAACAAAATCCTTGGAATCCTTTCACTAGGTAGAGAAATTACTCCTCGATGGGTGGAGAATTACAAATAAAATAATGGAAGTACGATCAGAAATCCCAAATAGGAACTAAAATAGAGATTAGAATGGCTAAAAATCTTAAAGAGAAAGTATGTAGAGAGATGATAGAGATAGTGGAGGCAACTCTAAAATAAGTTTGAAGGATGTCTCTAATGTTCTTGTCACATCCCGACTTGGGAACGTGACCGGCATGTTAGGAATCCTATCCCCACGTAAGCCTTCTAGGTGATGTGTCTCTTTAAATACATAACTTATCATAATATAATACTTAAAAGATGATTTTTTTTCTAAATTAACAACTATTTTTCTATTTAAAACATAATATTTAATTTCATAAAAACTGGAGATATTTAATATTCAAGCTTCAAAAGCCCCTTTCTAAACTAATCCATCACATGATATTAATCTTAAATCTGATAACCTGCTTAATTATTGAAAATTGAATCATAACTACATGGCTAATCGAATACATAATCTAATCAAAATTAATAGTTGAAATCCATACTTAAACTTTGAAAACATATAAGGAAATACATAAATTTTGAAAATAGTTACAGTATCTCAAAATATATACATGGCTTGAATCCTGCTTGTAATATTACTGGAGCTCTCTAAACTAATAAAAGCCTAAACTAAGCCTTACAGCAATATAAAGCTCCTCAAAGAATAACTGTGGCTACTGAACTGGTGATGTAAAGATATCTGTACCTGCAACTATGAAAGGAAGGAAGAGAGGTGAGTCAACGGACTCAGTGAGTGAAATTCTCGCCCATCATCCATATGGGATAACCAAGGAAAATACATATAATACCATGCATGCGATAATTATAATCATTTGATATTTAAATACATAGCTATATAAGAAAACATTTCTCATTCTATAGATTCATGAACAAACAATTGTAAACTCACAAGCAGCTTTAAATCATTTTAATTAAGGTGCGACAGAGCCTAGGGAAACAGTATCTGCTGAGCTGAATAAATACTACATATATAATAACCAAAAGCTATAAAAACAATCAAATAGTCCCTATCAGACAAGCTGTGGGTACCTAACTAGGTCCTATTTTCTGTATCTGCTGTGTGGTGATATTGTTCTCTGATGGACAACTTGGTATCAAGGTTAACGATTTTGTACAACCATTAACTAAATATCTTTTTCCTGATCTCTACCGTCTAAACTAGTTTGAAAAAAACCTGTAGCTGAAAATGGGTACTCTGTCCTTGGTGAAATAGAGCCCCTAAATTCTTAGTACACTGAGAGTTCTGAATTTATATGACTCTAACAATGTGACTTTAGCATGTGGCTATGAGAATCGTGCCCAAGGGATCACCTATTTGTAGGCAATTCGATCTCAAGCCTACAGAATATGTATCTAGCAGTTGTTAAGAATCATACTGAATTCCATACCTCTTGGTACCATAGAACTGAAGTTCTAAGTTCAAATCTTAAACTATCATATCTTTTTCATATACTAAATAAATCTAAAATCATAGCTTAAAACATTAGGATTCTAAATCGTGGAAACTCTAAAACCACAGTAGCATATTTCTTCATAAAACTAATCATGTTTTATTTAACATAACTCAACTTAATATTCTAAAGGCTTTGTAAAATCTAAAGTCTAGAGTATATACATAATAATATCATAACTCTTAAAACATATTTGAATAAAAAGCAACTAGATAAAATCATACTTTCTTCCAACAATTATTTCATTAGCATATAAAACATTTCCCATACACACAACACAACAATCATGGTCTCATGGTTTTATAGAACTTATTTTTTTCATACTATAGTCAAAATCATAATATTTACTAGCTTTACCATAACTTGTAAAATCATAGCCCATACATAATCTCATCTCCAACTTCATATATATAACAAATATAATGTATAAAACATAGTTATAATAATGAAATTAAGGTCATGAGTTTGAACCCACTTACCGTCTAGAGCCGAGAGTATATGGGCACCACCAACTTGACCCGGAGAGCTTGAAATAGCATAAAAAACTACCATAGAGTGAGCATAAACCCTAGATTAATCTCTAACAATCTCTAGAGAGTTATATTCTAACTGTAACAATATTGGGGGAGCACCTCCATTTAATAACAATGAACTAAATAACAAAATTCAACCCAAGATTATGAAGGAATGGAGAAAATAGAGACATAATCTAACAACATAAACATACCTTGATGATTTGGGGGAGCTAGATTAGAAGAAAAGAGAGAAAATGAGGGTTCGGGGGTGGAGAGCTTCGGTTTCTGCCAAGGGAACCCAAAGGGAAGGGTTTATATAGGAGTATTGGGTCATTAACCCAAAACTGCATCATTTCTGATACTATGCTGTCATTGGTGCTCGTTGCTGCAGCGAACCTGGGGAAATAACAACTCGCTGCAGCGAACATAACTTGCTACACTCACTTATTATATAATAGCACCCAAACTGTACACTCCCTTATTTATATTTCTTAATTTTAAGTTAATATCCATTAACTTTAAAACATAAATATAAATAAAGAAATACCCTCCATTTGGATTCAAATAAAATATCACAAAAATCAAAATCCTAACCAATCAAAATCCAAATTTTTGGTTTTAGTTCAAATTCGGGAATCGTCAAGATTTGCTAAACTTGTAGGATAAAAACGAGACGCTTAAGAGTTTCATAAAATTTATTAAAAATCATTCTTTAACTTATTTTCTTCTTGGGAACCATTATTGGGACTTTTGATCCCAAGAAAGTGGCTTTATCACATAGTCCTCCAAGGAGGTGTAGGATCCAGATTTAGCGAAATTCAAGATCTGGCAACCTGGATGGGTCTCGAAAGGACCCTAAGGCTGAACAGAACTTGTCTACTGACATGTGTATACTGGGTATTATAATTCTGACCTAAAAACTATTTATACTGTATTGATTACAAGACAAATATTAGAGCCCATCTATTATAAAGATCGATGAGCTGATGCTGATAGACTGGGCCTTGCATGACCGCTGTAGCGGTCATAGATTGTTATAGTGGTATGCTCTGTTGCTGCCAAAAGACCTCCCTTATTGGTAGTGGCCTAGGACTACTACACTGGTCCAGACCTTATGCTGCCACCAAAACTATCCTCTACTGATTACTATAGTGGTCTCTACTGATATTGCTGTAACTCCAAATTGCTCCAAGCTCCTCTATGATTTTCAAGCACCTAGACGGTATGTCCTTATAAGCAAATAACACTCACAAGAAGATTAAAAGTGCAAGAAACTCCAAAACACATGTATTCATTGAAACGGTGCAATTAAACATAATTTCACTCAATGATGCACAATGAGGACTAAATAAAAACCT
This sequence comes from Dalbergia cochinchinensis, assembly GCA_031216125.1. Taxonomy (NCBI): domain Eukaryota; kingdom Viridiplantae; phylum Streptophyta; class Magnoliopsida; order Fabales; family Fabaceae; genus Dalbergia; species Dalbergia cochinchinensis. The sequence goes on along the minus strand of CM062375.1, from coordinate 65,213,648 downwards.
ACCAAATATCAATCATTATAGCACACAAATGATACAATATACTCATAGTTGTAGAAGGAAAATGGCACATGAATGCAACCTTTCAAGTCAACAATAAAATAATAAGCGTGAGAAAATAAAGAATTAATAAAAAATTTGAAAATGGATTAAAGTGTAGCTTATCTTAAATTTATAAGGGAAGGTAATATAAGTTTTACAAATAGATGGGAGGGAAGTGTGATATTACTATCTCTCAAAGGAGGGTGTTGTATTATACTCTTAAATGTATAGGTGAGATGAGTGTATATTTTTAAAATAGAAGGGAGGGAAATGTAATAAATTCTTCTATCGGGAAGAAGATTGTATTTTACTCTTGAAAAAATAGATTCAAGTGAACTTGGAAAAATGCTAATAAACAAGAAAAATTTACTAAGATATCTCGCTTTAGGTGAATGTTTTCTATGATTAAGGAAAAGACATGCAAAATGTTGGGGAGAGGAAGCAAATGAAGTATAATAAAACAAGGACAAAACACACAATTTAATGTGGTCCAACCTTACATTGACGACTTCACAAATCAATCCAAAATTTTCACAACTTTTGAACTACTAAATTAACAAATATTTTATTACATGGGCAACTCTTAAAAACTACCATATAATGGATCACTCTTACTCGTGAAAGATAACTAAACCCAATAGTTTAAAGGTAAAATCACTAGCAAAACTCCTACTTCTTTTTAATGTTAGACTTTGGGTTAAATCTCAACTCAAAGGCACTATCAGTGGATAATAAAAAGTTCAAATAGAAGTTCAGGAGGACAAGGACTATCCCCACACCCTGTTTGAGGGACATTGGATGATTTGCAGACCATTATTTGCAAGTCCAAAGATGGCGCCCCCTATGCAAATCTTCCGATAATGAAGTAGGTTCGGGAGAGGATCCTTAAGCTTCTAGTGGAATCGTATAGCTCGTTGTTCCTCTAGCATACTGGTTACAAACTTGAAATCATGTTAAAAATGGATGAATTCACTTCAATCTATTCTAGGGGTAAAATTTGCCTACATTTGCATTGACATTGACCTATGCAAAACACTGGTGCCAGTATTCACTGCCATGGGGAAAGACTTTCGGGTAGAGTAAAGGCCTCAATCTCGTCTGCTTTAGCTGTCGATTATACGATTATAAGGTTAAGTTTTGCCTAGAGGGAGTAGCCAGCATCTAGCAAGCTGTTATGGGGGAGAATTTGAGTTATGAGAATTGAGAAATAATAGAGAAAATTATCCTATACTAATGAGAGGGCTCGGACCATCGACCCTTAATTACAATAAATCGGAATCAAGTTCTAGAGAAAGAGATATATAGAAAAATATTTAAATAAACTCCAAAATAGCTCGTTCACTTGCTTCTTTCCCAAATGAGCATATTCCTATTTAAACTGGCATTTGTGTGATAACAAATACTCCTCCCTTTAAAATCAATCTTGCATTTGATGTTGCTAAAAACAAAACTAAGCAGCCTAAAATCCTATTTCCAAATACTCTCAATCACGATGGTTAAACGACATTTAATCCTAAAGCAATTATTTCTATTCTATTGCACCAATTGTATATATATTTTTCCCAACAAATGTCCAATATTTAAATTGATGCGTGCTAATTTTCAAATTTGAAAAGACCCATGTGGGAGCTAGTCTTGAGAAGAAGAATAAAAAGCAAAATTGAAAATATAATATCGATCAAAACTTGCCGTTGCTGTGAATTTTATAAGACGACTTGGAAGTCGTTTGAGCTAAAGCCAGCCATGAGAAGAATAATTAAATAGAAAATGTTAGACGTGGCTGTGTGGGCTAGTCTTGCAAAAGACTGAAAAAGAAATATAGAATATAATATGGATCAACGGGTCGAACTTGGGTTTTGCCCTACTCGACACACTTTTAACCCTACACTTATGTATTTTTCCCATCAGACCCCCCAATATAATATCATACGTTGATGTATTTCTATTCTATTTTTCACACTTGTGTATTTTATGAAAAATTAGAGAGACTGCAGTGCGATGAATGAAAAATAAATAAATAAAGACCACCGTCCCCTTTTTGGTTCTGGGGTAGGAATTATTGGTGATTTGGGTATATGCTCAAATGCTTTAAAAAGACATGCACCGTAGTTTAGATTACCAACATCTTTCAGCTTTGCTTGCTTAGCATTTCTCATTCGTCTTTATCACTTCTTCTTGTCCTTTCTTCGGCTTCTTGTCTGGGATAGCGATCATAAAAAATAAACAAAAAATAGAAAATCACAACTTAGGGTCATCTAATCCAAATATAAAGGTGTGGAACTGTGGATCTTTCAACTACTGTGCATGTCGTTTTACACATTCGAAAAAGTTTCAAAAAGTAATATAGCTTTAGCTAAAACTCTTGTAGCCTTTTAACAAAATCTGGGTGAACCTAAGAACGAAATTTGCAGGGCCGGAAGCTTCAAAATATGGTTAAAGGCGCATGTGGAGGAGAAAAATTGTAGAAACGGAGTTATTGCTGATCGAAGAATAAGAGAGATTCCCTCAATATTATATTCTTAATTTGTCGCTGACCGAAGGTACGACAATAACATCCTTATGTGCCATCTGTGTGCTGTTTTTTGTATAGAATCCTTGCCTCAAATGAATATATGTGTAAATATTTACATAATATTCTGCATCACGAATTTGGTTAACTGGATTGATCTATTGATTCGATACCTTAATTCATCATGATATATATACTGCGTAAATGTTTATCTTATAGATCTTTTGCCTGTTATGGCTTTCATCACGAAAAGGTTCTCATCTGCCGCATATTGTGTATTCTAGTTTCTCATGTAGTTTAATCTTCTCCTGTTGTCAACCGTTTCACTGTAGTCAAATCAAATATCTGTGAAAAGGTCGGCAGAGCCCATGATATTTGAGGCTCTCTTAGAAATAGTGTGATGATTTGCAGCTTAAAAGATCCAAAAACAATTTAGAAAACAATATAAAATAAAAGCTTTAAGATAATTTTTGTGAAAAAATTGCTACTCCCTCAATCGATGAGTAATTGTTCAATTTTAAATATATACTAGAATTAAAATAATTGGTAGAATATTAATGTCAGTAAAAATTAAGAATAATTTACTTAATTATCCTTTTTTTCAATATTTTAATTTTTCTATCATCTTTTACTATTGAGTCAATATTATTTAGTAGTGGTATTTTAAAAAGAAATAATTAATATTATTTGAATTTTTTAAATGCACAACTATTTAAGGACAGAGGGAGTATTTGATTTCAATTATAAGGTGCCATATGACACTTATAGGTAGTCAATTTAATTATATATAAATAGATTATATATATGTAATAGATGACATATGTAAAGACACTTAAAAATTAGAACATATTTAAAAGTAAACGAAGAAAAAAAAATTTTTGAATTCACCTTCATAGAGGGAGAGCTTTAGACAAACAGAGCTTTTAAGAGAGGGGGGGGGGGGAGTTTTCCGATTTTCAAGAGGTGAAAATGGTGGAGATTCTCTTAAAAAAAATGTGATAGTACGCAACCTAAAAGATCAAGTAATTTGAAAAAGCAAAATAGAATAAAACATTTAGTAATTTCAGAGGAAAAATATGCTATTTGATTTTAATTATGATGGCATGCACTACAAGAATTTCTCGGATTAGCTACGGCAACAATCCGTTGCTAAGTCATCGCAAGCATGAAATTAGCAAAGCATCAGTGGCCAAAGCATCGGTCGCTTTCTGAATGTCGTAGATCAACCTCAAAAAAAATTTCATAGCTAATCCGTCCCTGATTTATTTTAGCGACGAAACATTTGTCGCTAATCCATCACTAATCTGCAACTATTATATGTAAAAAAAAATGCTTTCTCACATCCCCCGTAAATTAGCAAGGCATTTGTTCGTAACTAATTCCTTGCTAAGTGGTAGCCAATACTAGGCTTATATTTAAAGACTGAGATGTTGATTGTAGCTATTTGGTAGCTAATTTGTCACTGATCCCTTTATGTTTTCCTCGCTAATTGGTAGTTAATCCATCAGCAATTTAAATTAATTACCCTTGCTAATTCGTAGCTAATAACTCATTGCTTTGTGTAAAACTTATCATTTATTAATTCAAATTTTAAACGTTATATATATATATATATATATATATATATATAACTCAAGGTTTTTTTACGCATATAAATTATTTAATATACAATTTTACATGATTGTCTCCGTTTGAAATAGGTTATGCAAATGTCCCATTTTTTGAAAAACAGAAATCAACTAAAATCGACTTCCACGTAAATTGCCGTTGAAAAAAGAAGATGATTATAATCGACTTCTGTGTTGAATGAAAATCGATTATAGTAGACTTCAGAAGTCTACTATAATCGATTTTCGTTCAACGCATCCTTTGCCAGTATAAATAGAAGGCTCCGGCACTTCAACATTTGCCATTACAAAAAATTACAGATTGAGTGTTGTTCGTAGAGAAATGGCATAGAGCTATATTCATGTTCTTATACACTATAATGGTGAGATTATAAACACAGTTGAGGGAGAGACATTTTGTAGTGAGAATCAAGCTTGGTTGGTTGTTCAGCCACCAATTAGTCTGTTACAATTACAGAGCCTAATATTGGAGGAGTATGAGGGAAACAACACACAAGTTTCAAAAATCTTCTATCGGATGCCTGTTGACATTGGCCCGAACGGAATCCGATATAGAAGATGGCGACTTCGGAAAGATGAGCACGTTGATCATATGTTCAGTTATTTTAACTCGTTTGCTGAAGCTCGCACAATAGAGCTATTTGTTGAGCTCCAAGATGGTCTTTTTAGCTCTGGAGGTTCAGCCCCGGATCCATTGCTTCCTACATCTAATGCCGGCCCATCGTTTGAAGTTTCCCGCCATGAGGTATCTTCTCCAAGTTTCGAACACTTTGCTAGGCAGAATGAAGATCCACCAACTCTAAATCCGCAGCCAATAGCAGAAGTTAGTCCGGTTGGCGATTTTGATTTTATTGTGCAGCACCAGGACGATGATAATGATGAAGACGAGGACCCCGATCAAGTGGCAAACTATGATATTGAAGAAGATCAGCAGTTGTTTCATGTGCAGAACTTGGGTGAGCATGTAATGTCTCAGTCTCAGCCCAATTCTCAATCTCAACAGCATCCTAGTCACTACTCAGCTATGGATTTAGATGCAATGCGGTTTGATGTGAGTGGTGCGTCTGGTTCATGTTCAATCATTGGGGGGGAGAATGATTTGACACTCGGTCAGGTATTTCGCAATAAAGATGAAGTCTTGTTTGCTGTTAAGCATTACAGCATTCGAAGAGGCGTTCAATATAAAGTTTATGAGTCCGATCACCAAAAATTTCATTGCAAGTGTGTGAAGTTTGGCATTGACTGTAATTGGAGTGTACGAGTGACTCTTCGCAAAAAATTATAGTTATGGGAAGTACGAAAGCTGACAGGACCGCACACATGTGTGTTTCCAGAGTCTATGAACCAGCATGCTCAAATGGATTATCATATTATTTGTGCCTACATATTCCCTCTTGTGCAAGCGGATCCTACGATCGCCATCAAATCTCTTCAAGCATCAGTGGAGTCAGAGTTGAGGTTCAAAACAACGTATAGAAAGGTATGGCTAGCAAAACAAAAAGCTATATCTATGATTTATGGTGACTGGGAAGAGTCTTATAATGAGCTCCCTAGATGGTTGGGTGGGCTTAAGTCGTACATGCCAGGTACCATTGTGCAGATGCAAACGGGACCATATTATGTTGGTGATGTTCTAGATCAGGATTGCTTTATGTTCCACCGGCTTTTCTGGACCTATCCACTGTGCATAGAGGCTTTCAAGTATTGCAAACGACTTATTTCGATTGATGGGACACACCTGTATGGCAACTATACTGGAACGCTATTGATGGCAATTGCCCAAGATGACAACTCAAATATTTTACCAGTTGCATTTGCTGTGATGACTAGGCTCTGCCTGGCACTGATGACTTCCCTCTGGCGGGGTCGGGGTCGAGGTCGAGGGCGGGGTAGGGGTCGAGGCTTTGGCTCCGGCTGGGGCTGGGGCTCGGCGTGATCATCATCATCATCCAACCCCCCTGCATCATCACTAACTGCCTCATCTGGGTATTGGCGTCTGCTAGCACGCGTACCGGCACGCACACGACGCGCAAAAGATCGTCGATCTGGGACATCAGCAGGGTGTGCAATGTCTGGTGGTGGTGAGGCCTGGTCTGGTACACCATCTGGCAAGTCTCTGAGCTCTGGATCCTGAGGGGCTCCATCCAGTGACAAAAATCTATTAGCAACTAACAAGTACCACTGGAAGTACTCAATAGATGGCCGATCATCATCAGATAGTGAATACTGAACCCGCCACTCCCTACGTGCCTCCCATGCCTGATGCCACGTGAGATGATACTCAGGCCACCATACATGTAGATCCCCTCGGCCATCCTTGGCGTGCAATCGATCAATATTTATCGGGGCAGTCGGTATGTGCTGGGCTCCACCAAACTGTCGGACCACGCGGTCAGCTGCATTCCATTCAACCACAGCAAAGTGTATGAGCGATCCGCAGGCGGCTCAAACATCAGCCTCCTCATAAACAAAGGGAGGTGTAACGTCCCTGACCTCTTCACATCTCAGACGCGGCCCACGTGAAATCAAAATACCCATAACAAATATTAGACTCCCAATTGAAATAACTTAATAGAATAGTTAATAGCAGATTACTTATATGCAGCTTACCCCAGTAATGTCAATCGAATCAATGATCTGCCTATATTGTAGTAGCTTATTTGTGTCGACACTCGTCGAATACCTGAAATGCCTCCACCTGAAATGTACATAATTAGTTTTTCTAATTACAATTTTCACGTATATAAATAAATAACAAATCTAAAATATTCACATAAATATGTACCTCAGTGCCAGTGGAAAAGTTATTGGATGGTGTTGTTCAGGGGCCAATGCAGGTATTCTATACCATGCCCAAGACTGTAGAAGAGGTAAACAACCTGCAATCTCGATGACATTGTATTTCACCGCACGACAAAGCTCACGATAAAGGGATCCTAGAACTGCAGACCCCCAACTAAAGTTTGCAATCCCGTTAAAATTTGTGAGAAGAGGGAGCCACTTCATACGCACCCTAAATCCTGATTTATCAGGGAACAAGATCCCACCAAATAGAACCATTATGTACGCTCTAGTGTATCGAACAATCGTTTGCTCATCAGCATTATGTGGTAATCTCTTGAATGTTTTTGAGAACCAATTCAAATTTATGGAGAATCCCTTTATGTCTTTCTCGTCTGGAACTTCTCCAAGCAAATCTGCACATAAAACCCATATATTCTGATTATAAAATTTCTCCCATGCTCCTATACAGCCACTCACGGGAAGCCCATCAACACGAAGACCCAATTGAAACACAACATCCTCCAATGTAACCGTACATTCTCCGTACGAAAAGTGGAAAGTATGTGACTCAGGCCTCCACCGCTCCACAAGTGCACTAATGAGTGCCCAATCATAATCAAATCTTTGGGACTAGTCAGCAAGAACATACCAGAAGCCAACCTGCCTGAGAAAAGGTTCCATCCTCGGATCTGGTGCTACCATTTTATTGTGGCGCCTAGCTTTTAAAATCCGAGTATCCTATATCACAATATATATATATATATAAGACATTGTTAAATCCTATGAAGTAAACATAGAAATATAAATCGCACTAAACTTTACTAACGTTAGAACAGGCTACATATTCAATAAAATTAATCGATAATAAAATTAAATTTATTATGGTTACAAACACTAAAAATAAAATTAACTAGAACTAAATTTAACAAATAACAAAACTAAAATGCATGTATCCTAGAGTTCTTTTACAAAGTCTAAAACCATGTCACTCACAAAATAAATTTAACAAAATAATAAAATTAAATTTATCAAGGTTGTATTACAGAAAGTCTAGCTTACTAATTTGGACGAACCAACAACATAGCTACCTATGATAGAACTACAATAAAACTAAATATACATACATATTATCAAAAAAAATAAATTTCTAATCAAAATTAAATTAACCTCTACAAATCATTCTAAATTACACAAATTAAAATTTACTTACACAACATAAAATCATAAAATAAAATATACTAAAAAAATTCAAAACTAAATAATATACCTGCATTATCAATTTGCCTGCAATGTGATCTACAAAATTAAGACGATATAAGTAATCCATGAAAATATTAAAACACTTCCTTCCACCTTTCTCAAAAAATTATCAGAGCCTTTCCACCCTCACGCTCACATCATCCGAACTACGATCTCTCTGCTTGAAGTTGGAAGGAAGGTGTCATTTTATAGCCGCACAACCAAAGCTCGACTTCCCCAGCAAGAAGAAGTCGACTAAAGTCGACTAGATTGCCCAAGGAAGAAGTCGACTAAAGTAGTCTCCTTCATAGCCAAGAAGTCGACTTTGATCGACTTGTTTGTTGCTCAAGAATCGATTATAGTCGATTCTAATGTTCATTATTTGCGTCAGTGAAGGTGAAGAGAAAGTCGACTATAGTCGACTATTGTATTACTCAGAAGTCGATTATAGTCGACTTCTATTATGTTAAAATCAGGACATTTCTGTAAACGAATTGAATACAGGGGATACGCGTAATATTCGATACTAAATAATTTATATCTGTAAAAAACCCATAACTCAATCTATAAAAATTATACCAATATAAAAAAACTCAAATTTAACAAATAAATTTCACGAAATACTAAAATCTGATGGGACTAATTAGTTTCAAACCAAAACGAGTCAATTAAAAATAAATGAAAGTGAAAAATAGAGAATGAACTACAAAACTAAAAAAAAAAATGCTAGAACTACATGAAGATCATTGACATAGAAGTAAGAGTTAAGAATTTACCATCATCAGCCTAAAACAATGCAACATACGTTTAATAGAGAAATTAATTTCAATGTTGCCAGCATGTATCTGAAGCCAAAACCTCAATTAGAACTTAAGATTCAACATCTGAAACTATGATGAAAACGAAGATACATATTATAATGATACTTGTCACACTCAGATCTTGATAGTAATGTGAATAACAAACAGGTTTTCATGTTAGATTTAATATAGGTGCACAGACAGTGTGAAGAGTAATGTTGGATTTAATATAGGTGCACAAACACGGCTGGTAAACCACATGTTGCTACTAATTTAAAAAATTGTTAAAATATTTTACGCCAAAGGTAAACGATATTTACTACAATGATTTGACACTCTCAAGATCAAATTCAAACTCCTTCATGTTTACTCACTTGAGCCTCAAAGTGAACAAGTCAGGTCACACATTATACTAAATTTGTAAAGCAACAACTTCTAGTTATTTCATTTTCTTGTAACTCACTAGAGATAATGGAGACGAAGACATAAAAAATATTGTCTCTGTATCCTATTTGTTTATAGAGTATAAGAGATAATAACTGTTCCTGTAAATCTATCAACCCAACTGCTGAAAACAAGTTCTATTGCAATGCCAACCTAGAAAAGATTCCCATTTTGATTTGCAACAAAGATTTGCCTAATCAGCACAACCAAAAGGGCCAGAATGTCCAGAATGTTTAACAAACCCTAGAAATTAACATCAAGCTATAAAAGATAAAGGTAACAATATGTTCATGGTTATACAAGAAATGAGGTGAAAAATGAAATTTTTTATTCAAACCATTGAACTTACTGTGGAAGCTTGGTGAATGATGTTCCCTGGCTTGATCAATGAGAAAAGAAAGTTGAAGTAGCTGTTTTCACTTGTTCTAACTTCTAAAGAACAAAGAATTTTCACTATGGCAATCTATCAAACAGAATAAACGTATTTATTCAATCTATCAAACAAAATAAACACATTTATTCACAAACAAGAAAATAGCATTAGAGGAAGCTCAAAATGCACAAAAAATCTTACATCTAACATTGAAGAAAGTCAAAGAAATTCCTCAATGAGCAATGATGAGAAAAACCCAACCTCATGATGCACCAGTAATTAGGTCTTATGCGCTACGGTGAAGGGGGACACCGGCCCAAAGAAGACCGCAAAGACCGGGTCGACGGTGATGACTGATGAGGTCTTGTGCATGGCAGACGGCAATACGGGCAGCGGTGGTTGCAGGACTCCATGTGGTTGCAGTGGTCCAAAAGTGGAAGAGAGAAACCTCGTGTAGCACACTAAGATAAGAGGAGCACCGACGCAAGCTAGAGGGGAGCACCACAATCAATTTGCAAGGGATTAGCTCGGAATATATCCCTTACTCTATATCTTTAATCAGTTTGCAAGGGATTGGGAGGCAAATATGCCTTGCTATTCATCTTTTAAACATTAGCGAGGAATCAGTAATGAAAATATCCTTTGCTAAGTGTAAATTTTGTTTGCGAGGAACATTTGCTGGCTAATCTGTCGTTAATTGGTCACTAGACTTTTCATCCATCTTTCTATGATTTTAGCTACTACTTTATTTTACCTACTGATCAGTGAGGGATTAGTGACGAAAATTTTCCTCATTGAATTTCGTCACTAATCCGCAAAATTCTTGTAGTGATGTGGCACCTAAAGATTGTTGATTTAGTTGAGTGTGTGCGTGTTGTTGTGTCTCGAGTAAACACCCAACTTAGTCCTTCAAAAATATTGCACTGGACAATTTGGTTCCCAAAAAAAAAAGCCCTTAATGTAGTCCCTCAAGAATTGAACATTAAGACAAGTTAGTCCTCCTATAAAATCTATAAATTAAATCTGTGGCTTGTTAAGTCAATGGTTTGGCACATTACATTACGTTGGGGAATCACACCCACATGCCTTGAGCAATATGGTATTGTTTCAATGTTTACTTTTTCCCCAAAACTTGGAACAACATGATGCAAGGAAAGTCATTTCTTCAATATGAAAAGCAATTTAATTTCTTGAATCCTTCTAAAATGATATAATTTGGATATCAATGTGTTAGTTCATGATACATCAATTTTGTAATGTATAATATATGTCATTTAATTAATGGAGACTTGATGTCACCACCCAAATCTAGGTCGTGGCTAGTGCACAAACTAAATGAACTCATTTAACCTGACAAGCCTAAGCCTAAGAATATAGACTCGGTAATAGAATTTGCTAACTCTAATACTTTGGCTACTGGAAAATCCACATATCAGATAACCTGTTACATATCACAATGTCATAATCTAGATTCAATACCCGATATATTCCTAGAATTTCAGTTAGAGGCATAGCAAGGACCAATTACAAAAAAAAAAAAAAAAATCATACTTAAACATTTGTTCATGCACATAAATCAAAATAATCAACCTATGTCCTATAGCCATAAAATATTGGAGTCAACAACCAAAAGTTTCTACTAATAATGGAGTCCTACGAAAAAGGAATCTTCTGGGCAAAACAGCAAATCCCAAGAACCGGCTGAAGGAAAGGACAGGGGTGACTCAAATTGACAAAGTGAGGGCTAAATACAAAGTGAACAAGAAGGAAAAACTAATAAACACACAAACATTGTAAAATAAAATGAAATAGCTTGTAAGTCATGCAATCACCAAAAATGTAATTGCTCTTAGTTTCCATTTTTCCTCCATACTTGAAAAAGAAACATTAATTGAAATATCATTTCTAATAATTAGAAGCTCAAAACGATTACATAATACGCTTTCTCGTTAGTTTTTCAAATTCTCAAATAAATTTAACTCCATCATCTAGTATTTAAATGATTCATGAGAGTTACATAAGAAAATCTGAACTTATATTAGGAGTAATCTCAATCCATTTAATCTCAAGGCTTATGGTGTCTCAAATCGGGTCATCTCACCCTTTCATCTAAATAAAAAATACTTTGTACACATAGGCCATTACATATCTACTACAACAAGTGATATTGCTATTTATATCTCTTTGCTATAGTGAATGATAGTTCTAATTTAGAATCCTTTATGGTTTTCTCAAACAATAATTATATCAAACATAAATTTACAAATTCGTAAATAAATCTCTATGTAATCCCAATCTTGAAAGTAACAATTCTCACAAATCCTTTCAATATAACTTGGAGCATGATATAACAAAATCACGGAGGCTATAAAAATGATAAAAAGAGCTTGTGATCATTTTCAATCCAACCACCAAGTCATAATTAATCATTCTCATAGATAAGAAAACAAAATAGCCAAAATAACTAATCAAATAGCTCAAATAGCATAAGATAAAAATTCTTCAACTTCAATAAAATAGTTTCTCCCAAAAATATAAATTTAAAAAGGCTGTCATTAAGTAAATAGCCACTCACAACATGTGGAAATTAACTGAGCTGCTCCCTAATAGCTCCGGAGGGAGTAGGTGTTAACAGAATCTAAACAACAAAGGCATTTTGACAAGCTTAGATAATATCAATTACAAAACCTATTGAACAGAAATGCCAATATGTGGAAACTAGGTTTCCTATGGATTAGAGAAAAATCAACCCTTGACTCTACTCACTAAAATCTACTAATATTAGAGCTTCTAATTTGCTAGATTTATACTTAAAACATCAAACTTATACCCATCTACTATTTTTGAGAGCTCACAAGCTAAACCCTAGAGTAACAAAAGAGAAAGAGATTGAGATTGTAGACTCATCACCTCAAGTTTGGAAAGCTAATGAGTGCCAAGATTTGATAACAAAATGAGAAAACTATGGAATTTGTTGTGTAAATATGAAGGAAGAAGATGATGAAATGATGTAGGGTGAAAGGGGAGCGAGGGTTCGAGAGTTTCAGAATTTTTTTCGGGTTTTAAACCTACCCTCCCATCCTTTTTTATTTAGTTGTTTTACTTTTGTCAAAATTTACAAAGTTTCCACTTCTTTCTTTCCTTTTTTATTTTTTTATTCCTTTACATTACACTTAACAAGGGGATTAACTTATTCTATATGTCAATTCTCGTGGAACCCCAGAAGGTGTTTATTTTGTCGGGGGACCAAATTATCGGGCATACTATTTTTGAGGGAAGTTAAATGTTTACTCTATACATGTTTTATAAAATATGTAACAATATCGAAGTTCTTGTTACTTTGAATATTTTTATCAGAGTTAGCTCTTGCATACTCATCATTTACAGCATAAGAAAACAATTTAATATTTTTTTTCGAGATTTTTATATACATATGTCTCCTGTTGATTGATATCACTTAGGTGTCTACCCTTTTTTATTTACAATTAAAATTTCGCATATGTTAATTGTAATTCATCATATTATTAACTATAATTATGTACAAAAATGGGCAGGCAAAAAGAGGATGTAGCGGAACAAAATCAACGATGAAGCATGGCTACAGCTCTCTTTGATTCTTTGCTGAGTCTTTTGACCAATCGGTTGAAGAACTATGTAACGAATCAACTAGCCTATGTGTACAAGTATGAGAAGACTGTTCAGGAACTGCACGATGTTGTTGAGGAGCTCCAGAAACAGGAAAAAGTTGTGCTTGAACAAGCTGAGGAGGATGAAGACAGATACGGGAGAGAAGCACATGAGGACGTCAAAGGATGGTTGGACCAGGTTGAAAAAATACTCTCCGATTATGAAGAGTTCAAAAAATTTGAAGACCGTGAATGCCTGAGGTGTTTCCTTTCTTTCCCAAATCTGAAGGCAAGGTTTGATAGCGGCAAAGTAGCAGAAGATATTAAAGAGAAGGTTGGAGAACTACAAAAGAAAAAGGAAGGAATCGTTTCTTCTTCTAATGCTAATAATGAAAGCTGCCGCCAATGCCATGAAGCGAGAGTGAAGTTGATAAGTACTGAGTATATAACGAATCAACTTGCCAACCTGTGCTATCACGAGAAGAATGTCGAGGCGGAAGAACAAGACAAAGGTGATGAAAATCTCCGAAGAGGCAAAGACATCATCGTGTGCGATACATCTCATCAGCAGGCGGAATACCAAGATAATGAATCTTGTTGCCAGGGCCCATCTTCCATTGGTGATGATGCTTCTTGTTCTAATGCTAATGTTGAGGCGGAGGAAAAAGGCAAAGTTGATCAGAATCTCCTAGAAAAAACAGAAATAATCGAGTGTGGTATATTATCTCACCAGGAGGAAGACCAAGATGGGAGAGAAATAGACGACGGTGAGGTAGTCTCTGAGAACTCTGAACATAAAAAGGCCTCGGAGAAACATGAAGACCGTGAATGTCTAGGGTTTTCCGTTGTTTCTTCTATCTCTCTTGAGGATATTGACTCGATAATGAAGTTGATAACCGGGTCTATAAATCAACTGTTCTACACGTTGAATCCTAAGAAGAAAGTTTCAGAGCTAGACAGAGTTGCTGACAATCTCCAGAAAGTGAGAGACATGGTGGGTGATACATCTCAACAGGAGGAAGGCCAATATAGGAGAGAAACAGACGATGGTGATAAAAAGTGGTTGGATGATGTAAATGAAATACTCTTTAAAGTTGAAAGCTTCAAAAAACGTGAAGACCTTGAATGGGAGTGGCCTTTTCTTGTTGTTCCTAATCCCATCACAAGATACCGTCAAGGCCAAAAAGCAGAAGTTATTAAATTGAAGGTTGAAGGGCTGCAAAAGAAAATACCTCGTAATAGATCCGGTAGGCGGGGGCCGTTGTCATTGGGTGATGTTTTTTCGAATGTCGATTATAAAAACTTGGATTCGAGAACAAAAACCATGGATGATATTATGGCAGCATTGGGAGACCCGAGTGCTAGGATGATCGGTGTTCATGGGTCAGCCGGCATGGGCAAGACAACTTTGGTCGTAGAAGCTGCTAATAAAGCTCGAGAAGACAAGTTGTTCGATGTGATGATTATGGTGCAAGTAACAAGAAGCCCCGACATCAGAAAGCTTCAAGGGCAAATTGCTGACATGCTGGATATGACATTGGAAGAGGAAAGTGAACAAGGGAGAGCAGCTCGCATAAAAAAGAGATTGAAGAAAGAAAAGGAGAACACGCTTATAATCCTAGATGATCTATATGCCCAAGTGGATTTGAATATGTTGGGGATCCCAGTAGAGAATGGTGATGATGGCAAGCTTAGGAATCTCAAAGAATTAGGAAAATCCTCTACCCCTGGTGCTCACAATGAGGAGATTGATAATGATAGCAATCCTAGGAATCCCGAAGAATCAGGAAAATCCTCTACCCGTGGAGTTCACGATGGCGAGAGTCATAATGCTGGCAAGCACAATCCCGAAGAAGGAAAATCCTCTGGCAGTAAGATGACGAAGGAAACGACCCTCAGTACTGGTTCCAACAAGCCGAAAACAGAAGAGCATCATAAAGTGTGCAAGATTTTGCTTATCTCTGAGGTTAGACAAGTACTGGTAAAGCAAATGGATGGAAAAAAAGAGCGGATTTTCTCAATGAGCCACTTAAATGACAAAGATGCACAGACCTTGTTCAAGGAAATGGCTGGATTAGATGACAAAAACTCTGAATATGAAAGGGTAGCAGCTAAAATTGCGAGAAAGTGTGAAGGGTTGCCCATGACAATAGCTACAACTGCAAAGGCACTGAAAAATCAGAGCTTCTCAGTTTGGGAGGATACCAGTCGGAAGCTTGAAAGGCAAAAGCTAACAGGAACGCCTGAGAATTCTACAAAGTTGAGCTATCAGCTTTTAGACAATGAGGAGCTGAAGATTACCTTCTTGCTTTGTGCACGCATGGGTCAAGACGCATTAATTTCGGACTTGGTGAAATTTTGCATTGGCTTGGGTTTTCTTCAAGGCGTCTATACAGTAAGGGAAGCTAGAGATAGAGTACAGACATTGCTTGTGACGCTCAACGAGTCAGGTTTGTTGTCCAACAGCTATTCAACCAATCGTTTCACAATGCAAAATCTTGTTCGTAGTGCAGCTCTGTCAATAGCGTCCGAGGAGAAACATGCGTTCACGTTGACAGAAGGAAAAATAGACGAATGGCCTGCTGAGGATAAACTGAAAAGGTACAGTGCTATTTCCTTACGACGTTGTCATGTCATTGAAAAGTTTCCTAAAAGCATAAAATGTCCTAGACTTAGAGTGTTTGAGGTTGAAAATAATGGTTCACAATTGGAAATACCGGACAACTTCTTCAAAGAAATGAAGGAACTTAGAGTGCTATGTTTGACCGGCGTCAATCTTAAGTCATTGCCTTCATCAATCAAATTCCTAACAAAACTCAGAATGCTCTGTTTGGAGCAATGCATACTAAGTGAGGGATTATACACCATAGGAGAGTTGAAGAATTTAAGAATTCTTAGCTTTTCTAGATCTAGTATTGAAAGCTTGCCTGTTCAATTAAAGTATTTGTCTAAGCTACAAGTTTTAGACATAAGCAATTGCTCCCAGCTGACGGTGATTCCACCTAAAGTGATGTCAAGTCTGACTAGTTTGGAGGAGTTGTATATGAGAAACACTCCAATTCAGTGGTCGGTTAAAGAAGGACAGGAAAGCCAAAGTGAAAATGCTAGTATTTCAGAGCTGGGGAAACTGAATCAATTAACAAATCTTGACATACAAATCCCAAGTGTTGCCCATTTGCCTAAGAATTTGTTCTTCGACAAGTTGTATAGTTACAAGATTATCATTGGCTCTTCGAATAGATATTTACTGCCGGGCTTCAAGATGCCAGAAAAGTACGAATTGTCACGGTTCTTGGCAATACAGCAAAAGGATGGCTTTGACATTCATTCTCAGAAGGGAATCAAAATGTTGTTTGATAGAGTTGAAGATTTGATGCTGGAAAAACTCAATGGTGTTGAAGATATTTTTTATGCATTGAACATAACAGGATTTCCATGTCTTAAACACTTATCCATTGTAAGTAATTCTAGTATTCAATCTCTCATCAAGCCAGATGAGAGGAAGCTTCCTGAGGTGGCATTTACTAAATTGATGTCATTGCATCTCTATAAGGTCAAGAAAATGAAGCAAATATGCTCTTGTGAATCACTTTCCAAAACCTCCTTTGCTAAACTGAAAGTCATCAAGATCAAACTTTGTCATGAATTGGAGAGTGTCTTCTCAATTTCTATAGTGGGACATCTGAGTTCTCTTGAAACAGTTGACGTTTCTGAGTGCAACTCTTTGAAGGAGATTGTCCATGTGCAGACATCACATGCTAACGAATCATCTCTTCAGTTTCCAAACTTACGCTCTGTGATGCTGCAATCATTATCTGACTTTATTGGATTTTATCCCACTTCACTAGCACCAGCAGAAGGGACCAAAATACTATTCCATGATGAGAAGGTATTCTCAAATATCATGTATATTTATTATTCTTTTGTATTCTAAACTCTGTTTCTAATTTTATTAGTTTTCATTAAAATAGAAGGATTTTGTAAGTTGGTAAAATCGAAGATGATCTATTTTCACTGGCATAAATAACTTGAAGGAAAAAAATAAAATCAATTCTTCAATTTATTGTGTCGCTAATTTTACGTGTTGCTTCACAGATTGTAGTTTCCAAATTAGAGATAATGGAGTTATCATCGATTCCAATTGCTCAGATATGGGCTGAAAGAAGTTCTTCTTTTGAAAATTTGATCCACTTGGAGGTGAAACATTGTGAGAATTTAAAACATTTATTGTCATTCTCTATTGCTAGAAGTCTGTTAAAGCTTCAAAGACTTTTCGTTAGTGAATGTGATCAGATGGAACATCTATTCCAAGGGCAAGATACCAATGATAAAGAGAAGGTACAGAAGTGAATACATTACAAATTCGATTTTCATAATGTAGGGGTTTGCTGTGACATTTTCTTTAGTGTTTCATACAAATTTTTTTTACTGCAAAAAAATTCATTCATCCCAAAATTTTACTTGACTTGAAGCTACGAGGCTCAAATATATCTATAAGAAATATTTTTGAATGATTCAGACACCATTTCGGGCACTTGCAGTTTACAGTGTAAATATTTGGAGATTTAGGTTGTTTTTTTTTTTTTCAATTTTGTTTGTGGTTGGGTAACTAATAAGTGATAATGTACATGAAATCATTTAATTGAATCAACCAATAAGATAACCGAAATCTGTAGTTAATAATAGATGATTTTCCATATCCTTTCTAAATTTGTCTATGATTATCCAAGTATCCCAGTGACATGTACAAAAGTATTGTATTTTTACTTAAGATTTTGAAATGAAGTTTGCACCCACAAGATTGTGATTATAAGAATTATCATCGCCAATTTTGTTTGTGTTGCAAGTAGCAATACAACTATTTCTTGGACCAAACCATGATTTAAAACCTTCCTAATCTAGTACTTTTTGCTTTCTAACTCTCTTGATTTGATTCTATCTCTCATTTGATTTGATTTGTATTACCTTTAGCTTCTTTGCTAATATGATTAACTTGCTATTGTGAATCAAAGCAGAATTGCAATATTTTTCCAAAGTTGAAGAATATCAAATTGACTAGGATGACGAGTTTGAGCGAGATATGGAATTCTGAAGTCCCTGCAGATTCCATTGACAATCTGGATACTCTATTCATTGAGGAGTGTGATAAATTGGCCAATGTTTTTACTTGTAACACAATGGAAATGTTTCACAGTCTAGGTAGCTTGACGGTTAAGAACTGCAAGTCAATGAAAGCTATATTTGACCTAGCTGATGGAAAACGATATGCCAAGTGTAAAACCAAAACCAAGTTGCAAGATGTTCATTTGGAAACACTCCCAGAATTGGAGCAGGTATTTACATGGAACAAAGGCCAAGAAAGTGTTGTTAACTTGAACAATATACGAAAGATATGGCTTCAAGATTGTGAAAGGGTGGAAAATATATTCCCTTCTTCCCCAGACATGACTTTTAAAAATCTTGAATACCTTGTGGCCTGGGGTTGCTCTCGGTTGAGGGAAATTGTAGCCAAGGGAGAAGAAGCCAGCAGCAACAACCCAAATAGTGCTTTTGAATTTAAGTTTCCTGAACTGACTACCATTAAATTTTTGGAACTGCCAAATTTCAAGAGTTTCTATCCAGGAGAATGTAAACTAAATTGTCCAAAATTGAAGGACCTGTCTATTGAACGTTGTGACAAGCTAGAACCATTTAGAGAAGAAACCACAAATAACCAAGGAAGGTGTATACTCTTTCCTGTAGAGGTAATTGCAGGTCTTTCAACTCCTGAAAATTGCTTTTTATTCATAGAAAAGCAGAGCAAACTTTATAATCAATGTCCAAAAATAAAATAAAACAATATAGGTAATGACATTGAATATATATACATGTTCACATAATTTTAATATAATTTCACCTTTTTCTTTTCCTCATTACATTTTCAAATTATAGGTGATCAACAATTTGAAGTCCATGCAAATTGAGTCACGATATGCAAAGTCATCAACCGGCTATAATTATCGGAGGGACAAGTTAGAAGAACTTCACTTATCTAGATTAATGAATATAGAAATTCTATATTCTTTCCTTCATCACAACCCTAAACTGAAGAGCCTATGGTTGAATGATTGCTCCTTTGGAGTGTTGGTGCCTCTTAAAAGACCTACTGAAATTGAAAGCTTAGGGTTTGTTCCAAAGCTAAAAAGCTTGAATTTAACAAACTTAGCTTGGCTCAAGGAGATTGGCTTTGAACATGACACAATTTTTCAAAGGATAGAGTCACTGATTTTGAAGAATTGTCCACATTTGTACACGATAGCACCTTCTTCTGTATTTTTTTCCCACTTGACAAATCTAGAAGTGGTTGACTGTGATAGATTAAAATATTTAGTGTCACTAAGAACTGCTGAAAGCTTAGTTCAACTCAGCACTATGAAGGTAATCAATTGTAATTCTTTGAAGGAAATTGTGTCAGAGCAAGGAAGTGAAGCAGAAGAAGAGGAAGGAAGGGAAAAAGAAGGAAATGCAAGCAAGTTAAGAATCATTTTCAGAGAATTGAAAGCTCTAGAACTTGTGTCTCTAAAGAGTCTCGAGAGTTTTTGCAGGTCAAAGAGTTGTGCCTTTGAATTCCCGTCATTGGAGAAATTTGTGGTGAATGCATGCTCTAAATTGGAAAACTTCACTGAAACAGACGAAAGCGCAATAGTTCTTCAAAAAGTATATACTGGAGATGAAAAGGAGAATAGATGGTGTTGGAAAGGCAATTTACAAGCTACCATACAATATATATTCCAAAACAAGGTATGAGGATATGGATACACTATTTTTTGAATTTTCATTTTTCTTTTTGTGGTTCTCTTTTCATTTGCTCATTTATATGTTAAAACGAAGTAATTATTTTACTTGAATAAAATTTTATTTAAATTAGTGAAGAATAAAAAGGTTAGCTTTGATGCAATGATAAAATTGTTTTGTTTGAATAATGGTAATAACCTCTGCACTTGTAGAATAAAGTTGCATATATTCATGTTCCCTGCAACGAGATAGGTGTCTTATGCTATAAGCCTTTTCTTTTTCTAGCATTAAAAGCCATCTATGTATGTATGTGTGTCTATATATATATATATATATATATTGTGTGTGTGTGTGTAACTTTCTTCTCCCAACATGGGATAAGGGATGGAAATGCAAAATACAGTGAAATGAAACCTTTATCTATCTACCAAAAACAATGCAGCATTCCTTTAGCATCAATCAAATGGTTAAAGGACAACTAAGCAACACCCATGTCACAAGAAATTGCACAATTGGTGTGCCCAACACCTCTACCTGTCTATCTGTATAATCTTGGAAAATGCTTTTTCTATGTCTCAATAGGTGCAATACCTATTATTCTGTGAGAGGAGTAATAAAGAGAGAAGAAGTTTGAAGAAAAAAAAGTAAATAGTGAAATTCATATGTGTTTTGTGAATAGGATGATTAGATATTTGAAATAAAACAGTATCAAAATGACACTATTATATACTCTTAATGCAGCAAATCCAAGTTCATCTTCATCATTCTTCTTTGTTTGAGTTCCAAACATCAAAAGTATATTGAGACTATATTTAGTTAGGAATAAAAATGAATATAAAAATTCTATGAACGAATTTCATATATAAAATAATATATATAAAACATATCCATGAAATTTTAACTTCAGTAATTACTCTCAAACCAAACACACTGTTGAACTAATAAAACATCATTTCCCACTATGTATAATTATGAATATAACTATATAATGGATCTCGAATTTGTTTGGGATCGAGGTTAAATTACAAAGGAACGACATGAAATATAAAATGCTTATGAAAAAAAAAATTAAAGGAATAAAAAATGTTGAGAGTCTCGTCTTCCTTCTAATCCCCTGCTCCCTCATTTTTTTATTTTTCCACTTCTTCTCCTCCCAAAAAAAAAAGTGTTTCTTCATTTTATATTTTAGTATTTGCTCTAGTTAATTAAGCTGGGCCTGCACTGCACTTGTGTCTATAATTCTGATTTTAATTTATAGATGGTACTAGGAGGAAGATCACTGTGACTATGTTTATAGTTTGCAGTCAGGCATCTGGGTTTTATATGAAATACAATATAACTGATGATTAATTAATTTTTAATATTTTTCAGAAATCTTTTGAAGGCATGGTTGAGCTAAGTGTTTCTGATCATCCTGAGCTAGAACAAGTCTGGCAAGGTAAAGAAGGTCCGCTAAAAGATTGGTTTTACAGTTTGAAAACTCTGAAGCTGAAGGACTGTAAATTTGAAAAATATGCAATTCCATCTAATGTTCTTGGTCGTTTGAAGAGCTTACAAGAGCTGGAAGTGTGTGAATGCAGCAACATAACATTCATTTTTGAGATGAATGACATTAAGATTAGGGAAACACCACTCCAATTGAAGAAGCTCACTTTAAAAGAGCTACCGGATGTGACGCGCGTGTGGCAACAAGAACAGAAGGATAAAAAAGGAATTCTCGGCTTTAAAAATCTGCAAGAGGCATCCGTCTATCGTTGTCATAAACTGCAAACTCTGTTACCTGCAGCCCTGGCCAGAGATCTTAAGATGCTTGAGAAACTAATAGTCCAGTCTTGTAAGGAGTTGCCTCAAATTATTGGAAATGAAGGGGAAGCAGCAGATGGGACAGTTGTGCTTCCTCGTTTAACCAGTTTGAAGCTTCAGTGGTTGCCAAAGCTCACTTGCTTTTATTCTGAAAGGTTCGTCGTGGACTGTCCCAAGTTAGATTACTTATATGTGGGCAATTCTCTCAAGTTGGATACAAAGGTAAGTAAAATCGACCTTTTTAAAATTATATCTATATTTCTTATTTTAATTTATAGGTGCTACTAGGAGGAAGAGCACCGATTATGTTTATAATTTTCGGTCAGACATTTGGGTTTGACTCGTGAAGTTTGAATATACCAAATTCCAAATATTCTAGGCACCTTTATCACAAGAGCACGGACCCACTCATGAGCTTTTTTTTTTAAAAAAAAAAAAAAGACTCCAAATTGTTCATTGTTAAATTTTGACTTAGGTAATTTGGTTATTCTAAAAAAATTACTAGGTCCCTCAAAAAAAAAGGGTTTCAAAGAAATTCTTATCAATTAAAAATATCAGATAAATTAATCTCTTTATTCATAACCAATTTGATATTTTTTATGATTTTTTAGACATTAATTTGTTGTAATTTTTTCAAAGGAACTAATTTGTTTAACATTTTATATTCTAAATAGGAAATGACTTATCTGGATATTTTTTTCATAATAGATTAGTCTGTCCAACACAAATTTATGAGGGCTCTTGTCCTTTTTTTCATCGTTTGTTCTGTCACCATATTTTTTTCTCTATTTTTTTTCAAGCCTAAGTATTACATTAAGAGTCAGTTTGGATGATCTATTGGAGTAATATTTTTTTTAATTGGTATTTTTAAATAATAATTTAAAAAATCAAAAATTATTTTATGTTTAGATGAAATATCAATTTATGTTTTGATATAATATTAAAAGGTTTTTATTTTTCATCAAACATCTTTTTTCTATTATAAAAAAATTTCCAAGTGATGGAAATTCTAACCTAAAAATGATTTTTTTGTTTTGCTTTACTAATAATTTTTTACTTAAAAAGTTTACCCAAATATATTAAAAAACACAAAATTATTTTTATTTATGAAATAATATTTTTTTAATCAAAATAATGATGTACAAACGACTTCTAAAAACTATATAACTGATGATTAACGTATTTTTAATCTTTTCCAGAAATTTTTTGAAGGCATGGACGAGCTAGCTAAAGATGGTCCACCAAAAGTTTGGTTTTACAGTTTGAAAACTCTGACGCTGTGGAGCTGTAGATTTGAAACATGTGCAATTCCATCTAATATTCTTCTTTGTTTGAAGAGCTTACAAGAGCTGGAAGTGGTTCTCTGCAGCAACATGACATTCATTTTTGAAATGAATGACCCTAAGATTGGGGAAACAACACTCCGATTGAAGAAGCTGACTATATCATCTCCAGACATTTTGACGCATGTGTGGCAACAGGAGGAGCATAAACAGGGAATTCTCAGCTTTAAAAATCTGCAACAGGTATCCGTCAGATTTTGCCCAAACCTGAAAACTCTATTTCCTACAGCCCTGGGCAGAGAACTTAAGATGCTTGAGAAACTTGAAGTCACAAATTGTGATAAGTTGCCGCAAATTGTTGGAAAGGAAGAGGAAGCAGGAGATGCGACAGGGAATGCGTGTGTTTTTCCTCGTTTAACTAGATTGGTGATTTGTTGGTTGCCTATGCTCACTTGCTTTTATTCTCACTCACTTCCGAAAGCTCACTTAAAAGCCATGGAATGCCCCGAGTTAGATTACTTAGAGGTGCGCGGTTGTCCTAGGTTGGAACTATTTCAGAGTCAGCAAGAATCGGATCGCAAGGATCAAGGCTGCAGTTTTTTCTCGGATATAAAGGTAAGCAACATTATATTTTCATTCTGCACCATCTTTCGGTGTGTGTCACTCAACCCCTCCTTTTTTTTTGTTTGCCCCCTCTTTTCATTTGTTGGTCTTCTTTTGATCTTGTGATTAATTCACACCCCTGTCTGCCGTCCCTTTGATACATATTTATTTAACTTTGCCTTTGATATATAGGGTATTTCCAAGGTAGAGAAATTGTATCTCAGTTGGAAATACGTTAAGGTGCGGTTGGGACAATCTAAAGATCAATGCCTTCAATATTTAAGTGAACTTGAACTGCACCTGGGTGACTATGAGAATGAGAACTTCACTTTGCCCTTCGCAATGCTTGAGAAGGCACCCAATTTAGAAAAGATGGAAATAAGTTATTCCGAGAGACTCAAGAAGATATCCGCTGAAGGGATGTTTGGACGCTTGAAAAGATTGGAGTTGTGCCATCTACAAGGGCTACAGTCCATTCAGGTGTTGGAGGGCTTAACAAAGCTCCAGGAGTTACGTGTTTCATATTGTCCACTTTTGACAACACTAGTGCAACCCTCAGCAGCAAAAATGTTAATGGACCTTGAGGAGATAAACGTTATAGATTGCAAATCAATGAAGGAAATAGTGGGAAAAGGGCAAGATGAAGTAGCTGTAGAAGAGATCAAATTTGAGCGGCTAGAGATGATAAGTCTCAAAGATTTATCAAGGCTTGAATGTTTTTATGCAGGCAATGCCAGTTTGCAGTTACCCTCTCTGATTCAGGTGAACATAAGCCGATGCCCCAAGATGAAACGTTTCTCTCAAGGATCGAGTCATGTGGAAAAACCAGCTTCTAGACTAATTCAAGTTTGTTACGATCCACGTGATGAGACTCAGTCGGTGCTCCACCATGACCTTAACGTCGCCGTCAGATGGCTACCCGTAATTATACAGGTAATAGCTTTTTTTTTTCCTTGGTGATAACAGGTAAGAGCTTTATCTGAATCAAATTTTATTTACCTAAATTACATTAATGATTGATCCCTTGAATTTCATTAATATTATAGTTGTACTCCTCTAGTTTTTAAGATGATATTTATCCCCGTCTAACTCCTAATAAAGTTAACCTCTATTATCATAATTATGAAATCCAAATGGGCCCTTAGTTAAGAAAAAAAAAAAAAAAAATCTAAGGTCTCAATACAACATTTCTTGCCCCAATAGAACATAGATCGCCTTCCACCCTCTGTTGGTACTTGGTACTCACCACCAAGCACCCTTCCATCGTCATTAGAGGTACCATATGATACACCCTATCCAAAATCAATGCCCCCACCACACCTATCGGAACCTGCCCATATCCATCAACATCTCACAACACTATTCCAAAATCGACTCATCATTGAATCCTTCCAATAACAACCTCTTCAGAGACCTTCTAGTGACGTGTTGAAGGGTCTCATAGTAGTGCGGTCTTATAGAGCTGTCAAAGTGAGCCAACTTGAGTTGTCTCAGCACGGGTTATAAGTTAGAATGAGAAAAATGGGTTGACTCTCTTTAGTACTAAACTAGGATAATACTAACTGACTTAATCTACTCGAGTTGGTGGGTTAAATGAGTTGACTCACTTACAAATCAAATTTTTTTCCTAAAAAACAGTCTTAAAATCAAAGCTTGCACTCTATAAAACCAAGCCAAAAAATTATAAAATGATTATCACAATAACCCTAATGCAAATATCCAATTCTAAATACCAGATCTCACAAATTTAAGATCAAATCTTCTATTATAGCCTCAACACACACACAAAAAAAAAGACAAGACTACCATAAAGTGGAGTTCTTTTTGACAAAATACCAATGAATTGGGCCAACTCACTTAACGTGGGGGTTATTTAAGTTGAACCCACTGGCATGAGTGTTGAGCTTGCTCAAATTAAAAATAATAATCGAGTTGACAAAAATTGTAGTATATATAGAGTTCAAGTCAAGTCATTCTCCAGTGAACACTAATATTAATTGATTAGAAAAGGGGTTTGTTGTTTGAATGCAATAAAATTAAACTAAAATAGAGTCAAATTACTAAAGACTCTAACCTAAAAAGTTCATCAAACACGGGCATAGGCAATCATTAGTAGGCTTAAGATATGTAATTGATCTACAATTAATTATGATTAATTGGAAGACCTCCCAAACAACACATATCATTCTCCTAGAGACTTCTAGGCATTCAACTAATATACAATCTATCAAGCTGAGATCTTAGCATCCAATAAATTTATTCCTAAAATACAAAAATAATGTAAATCACAATAATGTTGAAAGATACAATTAAGTCTAATTGGAAACCAAACCTACAAAAAAAGGTCTAATATTAATCCATTAAGCACAAAAGAGACACAAAAGACTAAATATGATAGTTAACTAACATATGAAAATCTCACATATCACTTATTTAACTCGTGAGTTATACTGACTTAATCAAATTGACTTACTTTTAAATAAGCTAATATTTTACCAACCCAACCCACCATTTTGGTAGGTGGTTAAACCAGGTTGACTCGTAGGTTACAATTCACTTTGACAACTCTAAGTGCGAAAGCAGTCACCGAGGTGAGATTCCAGGCAGTATGATGGCACAAACGAGGTTCTCAATGGAGGATGAAGTAATCGTAGGGATTAGGGTTTTCAGTTCCGATTGTGGAGGAAGAAAGATTTGCAGTGGTGGTGTTGTTCTTCTAATTTCAGTGCTCTTATGGAGGCGGTGAGGTGAAGGATTAGATGAAGTCAGTATTGAAGAAGCCAAGGAAATAGATGAATGAGGCGAGTTCGGAGAGGATGAGGTAGAGAAAGGTGGAAGTGCAGATTTTGTTTTGCCATAAATGGAGGTAGGGTGCAACAGAGAATAAGCTTTTGGGAAAGATGGTGGGGTGGAGGAGGATACTGCTTTAAGTCTATCTGTTTTTGCATTTTTCACCTTCTTCTTATGATGTTAATTTTATAACAAAAATCACTTTTTTCTATAAATTATCACATGAGATTTTTGTGGTTCTTGTGTTGTTTAATAAATTATTTGATCAGTGTATGATTGTTGGGAATGAAGGTGGAGACATTATGGACTTTGAAGAGGATTAGGAGAAGGGAAGAAGAAGAGATAAAGAGGGGCATTCAATAAAATTTTAGAAAAGAATTAAAGATGAAAAAGTTATTTTTATTTATTTTTCTATTTTTAAAAAATTAATGGACAAATTACACTCACCTTTTTAAAGGTTTGTTGAAGTTCAACTTACATTTCCTTTAGTTGTCCACCCTACAACAACCTCCCATTATTTACAAATTTTTAAAATAAGTTATCAAAAAAGCACACACGTTTACTCCTACCTCTTCTCTCCCAACTCTCCAACTATGTATGATATTTACAGGTTAGGTTTGCATAACATATATGATATATCAAGCACAGTTTGTGGGTTCAAAAAATGCCGAGTGAATTAAAGAGATATATTGTAGAAAGGAAGTGATGGTGAGATGAATTTCAAATTTTGGGAAACGTGGATGGATTTGGTGAACTTGCAAAGTGATATATTCTACTGGAAAAGCTTAAGCATTATTTTTACCTGTGCAATCCTGACAAATGCCATTCAATCAACAACTGGTATTTCATTTTTTCATTGCTGATGTAGCAAGTGTTAGTTGTTATCCAGGTGAGTGCCTGAATTTCAAGTCTCCTTTATTAGTTACTAATTTTGTGGCACTTAGGCAATGTGCAACAATTTTATTGTGGCCAAACGCTATAAATCCATGCCAGCCTCCTTTCTACAAGCCCATATGACCTTTTTCCTTTGACAACTCGACCATTTTCAACCACTTCATGGTCCAAGGAACGAAATGAAATAAAAGTGAAAAAGAGTAGATAAATCAAACGAAAATACCAATGCAATAATTTTGCATATCTTATAAAATCACTGCCAATTTCTGGACTCTTGATACTGTCATTTTCCTACTGCCCTTGAACACCTCAGGTTCTCAATCCCTGTTATCTCTTTCTCTCTTTGAAGCTTCTCTCTTTCCACAATGCTTCTTAATAACTTCGTTGGGATTGATATCAAAGAATTAATCACCCAGGATCTCTTTCACACAGCACTAATATTTCTATCACTTTCTAAGCATAATGGCATATCATGGGAGCAAGGAAGAGGAATGAAAATTTTACAAGCTCACTTCATTTCATATCACTCTTATCATATTACAAAATGGTGCATGGGATGGCCTATATGTAGGTAAAATTACATAATATAATAATAATAAAATCTAGCTTAATCTATAAGCAAAGTAGTAGTAAAGTTCAATTGAAACTTTTCTGCTGACTAGTTAAATATGATAATTGGATAAATACAAATTCAACTTGAATTCTATTTTATCAGATAATCTTCTAGAAGTTAGAAGTAAAGTTTAACTTGAATTCTTCAACATTGATGATGATATGGATAGGCTTAGTTTATCTCTTAACATTGCCTCCCTTAAACCAAGCTTTTAGAACTTAACATTCAAAGTATTTTCTTCAATTTATAAAATGACTCCATCTTCAATGGCGGCTTGGTAAAAATATATGTAATCCATCTTCAATGGCAGCTTGGTAAAAATATATGTAACCTGTTCTTCAGTGGAACAATAATCAATCACTACTTTTTTCTCATTCACTAACTCCCAAATTTTGTGGAATCGGATATCTATGTGCTTCAATCTTCCATGAAATACTGAATTTTTACAAAGTGCAATGGCTGACTTGTTATTACAAAATATTGTTGTAGGAACAATTTGTTTATGATTTGATACTTCAAGAATTCTTCTTAGCGAAACTGCTGCATAGCACATCTTGCTATTGCTATATATTCAGCTTCTGCTGTAAAGAGTACAACAATTGGTTGTTTCTTTGATGACCATGATACCGCTTCTGAACCAAGATGAAATACATATCCTGAAGTATTTTTCTTTGTTTCTATGTCACCTGCCTAATCACTGTCTGTATATCCAACAAGTTTCACATTATCGGTATTTTCATAAAATATTCTATTATTCAGGGTACCTTTCATATATCAAAGAATTCATTTTGCTGCTTACAGATGACAGGCACGTGGCTCCTCTATAAATCTATTGAGTAATCCAACTCCAAAACAACATCTAATCTAGTTGCAGTCAAATATCTAAAGCTCCTAATCAAGCTCTTATAATAAGTAGGATCCACAGTTGTTCCTTTATCTTCTTTCACCAGCTTCAATTTTTCTTCAACTGGAGTAGCAACTGGTTTTGAATTTTCCATATGAAATTTCTTCAAAATATCATTAGCATATTTCTTTTGAGAAATAAAAATCCCAGTATCTTTCTGAAGGACTTCAATGCCAAGAAAATAGGACATCAAGTCCAAATCAGTGATTTCAAAGTGCTTCTCCATAGCCTCCCTGAATTCTGCTATCATCTTCAAATTATTGCCAGTGAAAATCAAATCATCAACATAAAGACAACCAATAAGAATATCTCCAGGCTCAACTAATTTAATGTACAAAGCATGTTCAAAAGGACATTTCTGAAAACCATTTTCAATGAAATAGGAGTCAATCTTCTTATACCAAGCTCATAAAGACAACCAATAAGAATATCTCCAGGCTCAACTGATTTAATGTACAAAGCATGTTCAAAAGGACATTTCTGAAAACCATTTTCAATGAAATAGGAGTCAATCTTCTTATACCAAGCTCTCAGTGCCTATTTCAAACCATATAGAGCTTTCTTCAATCTGTAAACTTTATCTTCTTTTCTAAGGACAACATAACCTGTAGGTTGTTCAACATAGACTTCTTCTTCCAAAGTTCCCTTTAGAAATGCCGACTTAACATCCATTTGATATATTTTCCACTTATTTTGAACAGAAAGTGAAATATCAAACGAATCGTATCTAATCTGGCAACAGCAGCAAATACCTCAAATAATCAATACCTAGTTTCTGCTTGTACCCTTTTGCAACTAATCTGGCTTTATAGCATCAATCTGACTATTGGGTTTATACTTTGTCTTGTACACCCACTTTAGTCCTATAGGTTTCTTATTAACTGACAAATCAGTAAACTCTCATGTGCTCAATTGCATAAATTTCTTCATCCATGGCTCTTTTCCAGTTCTTAATATTAAAGGATTCTTTAAAACTTATTGGATCACAGTCTGCAGATAAAGTAAAATTGATAATTTCTTCATCAGATGGGTCATTATCATTACCCACAACATAATCCTGCAATCTAGCTGGTGGCTGACGATTCCTTTGAGGTCGGTTGGATGGTTTTGGTTGAGTTGATGTCTCTGGTTGTTCACTTCCTTCTATATAACTATCAGGAAACATTATTGGCTCTTTCTGAGATTTTGCTGAGTAGTTCCATGTTCCCTTCTCATCAAACATCACATTT
The DNA here is from genome assembly GCA_031216125.1 of Dalbergia cochinchinensis. Lineage (NCBI taxonomy): Eukaryota > Viridiplantae > Streptophyta > Magnoliopsida > Fabales > Fabaceae > Dalbergia > Dalbergia cochinchinensis. The sequence continues at coordinate 65,183,313 of CM062375.1, read as the reverse complement.
CTGCTGATTATTACCTTCTTCGTCTTTGGATTTTACAACTTGTAATCTTTTGAGTTCGTACTATAGCCCATGAAAATGCACTTCTCATCTTTGTTATCTAGCTTCTTTCTCAACTGATCTGGCACATAGGCATAGGTAATACACCCAAAAACTTTGAGATGGTGTATTGATGGTCTTCTCCCACTCCAAGCTTCTTTCAGTGTCTTATCATAAACACTCCTTGTAGGGCACCTATTCAAAAGATAAACTGCAGTAGCAACTGTTTCTGCCTAAATTCTTTAGACATTTATTTGAATCTTAGCATGCATCTGACCATATCCATAATTGTCCTGTTCTTTCTTTTGGCTACTCTATTCTGCTGGGGAGTATATATGGTTGTCAACTGATATTGTATTCCATGTTGCTTAAAGAAATCTGTACAAGTAAGATACTCTTATCTTCTATCCGTTCTGAGAATTTTAATTTTGCAACCACTTTGCTTCTTTACAAATGCCTTCAATGACTTAAAGGCATCACAAGCTTCTGATTTTTGTTTCAGAAAATATACTCATGTTTTCCTGCTAAAATCATCAATAAAGGTGATAAAATACCTGCTGCCACCATGAGTTGGTATTTCGACGATGCACAAATCTGAGTGCACAATCTCTAACAACTTCTTTGCTCTCCATGATTTTCCAATAGGAAAAGAATCTCTATGTTTTTTTTCCCAATTGACAAGTCTCACAAACACAATTAGAAATTTCAACGGCCAACAAACTAGAAACAAGCCATTTCCTTGATAGATAATTCAATCTAGGAAAGTGAAAGTGCCTAAAATGCATATGTCATAGCCAGTTGTTATCAGGCATTATTGATCTCAAACAAGAAAATTTTTCATGTTGTATTTTTAGTGGAAAAAGTATGTTTAAAGTCATTCTCATCTTTACAATAAACCTCATATTCTTATCAAATATCATGCAGAAACCTTTAATAAATCTATATGTTATAACCTTTCTTTGACAATAGTCATATACTTTATAGATTATGACAAAGTCCAGGAGCATAAAATACATCAGAAATAAAGTTGTTAGAGACGTCTTTGAATTTCATTTCTATCTGACCTTTTCCTAGAATAGGAATGTTTGTATTGTTGCCAAATGCAATGGATGATTTAACTGACTCATCAAGTGAAGAAAATAACTCCTTTTCCCCACACATATGATTGCTACAACCAATATCCAAATACCACATATTTTCATCTTTTGAAAAAGAATTGCTTATCAGAAATAAACTTTGTTGATTAGAATTCTCACCAATATTTTGTAACTGGCTTTCAGCAACATCGGCTTGATTATCGAAATTATTCTGGTTCATCGATCTGAATCTACAATCTACAGCTTTGTGACCTAATTTCCCACAGTGAAAGCAGTTGAAATTTGTTCTCTCCTGATAGTTGTTTTCTCTTCCTCTATCTCGGCTAGCAAGGCCAAAATTTCCACCTCTTCCTTGGTTACGTGATATGAAACCATAACCTATTCCTTGATCATAGTTACTACCACGATTTCTTCCTCTAAAGCCTCCTCTACCTCTGCCTCGATTGTTGTAGCCACAACCTCGTGCTTCTTTGTCATAGCTTGATTCGGTATCATTGTTTAGATTCACCCGACTTTTCAAGGCTTCTTATGTTGTTTTTTCTGTCTTCTCTAAAATTCTGCTAATGTGGCTTTCTATACTGCCTTGTAACTCTGTAATTGTTATTTTATTTGTATTGTGGGACTTTAATATTGTAGTCACCACATGATCAAACTTCATCGGTATGGTGCATAGAATTTTTTTCTACCACCATACTATCTAGAATCTTTTCTCCATACTCTCATCTTATTAACAAGATCAGTAACACAAGAAAAATATTGCTCAATAGTTTCTGAGCTAGACATCTCATATCTTTCATATTCTCTACGTAAAGACTACAGTTTTGATTTTTGTGCCTTTTCAACACCTTGGTATGATAGCTTCAATATCTCCCATGCTTCCTTGGCAGTTTTGGCATTAACAATCTTGCCAAATATTGAATAATCTACTCCTTGATGGATTTGTGACAACGCTAATTTATCTCTTCTTTGAGTAGCTGCATCAGCTCCTTTTTGTAAACCTGGCTCAACAATGCTCCAAATATTGTGAGCCTTCAAGTGAGTGGCCATCAATATCTCCCAATAACTATAATCTAATTTCCCATCTAATTTGGAACCTAACCAAACAATATTGTAATTGTTTGCCATAATGACTTTATAAAAACAATTGTATGAGAACACTCTTGTTCGTCACAAACTTTCTAAACAAATTGGTGCTGAATTTAACCACCTTTGATACCAATTTGATATCAAAGACTTAATCACTTAGGATCTCTCTCACATAACACTAATATCTCTCTCACTTTCTAAGCATAATGGCACATCATAGAAGTAAGGAAGAGGAATGAAAATTTCACAAGCTCACTTCAGTTGATATCACTCTCATCATATTACAAAATGGTGCATGGGATGGCCTATATACAGGGAAAAATTACATAATATAATAACAATAAAATTTAGCTTAATCTATAAGCAAAGTGGTAGTAAAGTTCAATCGAAACTCTTCTGCTTACTAGTTAAATATAACAACTGGATGAATACAAATTCAACTTGAATTCTACTTTATCCTATAATCTTCTAGAAGCTAGAAGTAAATTTGACTTGAATTCTTCAACATTGATGATGACATAGATAAGCTTGGTTGATCTTTTAACAATTATCACAATTTTAGCTACAAAATCTTAGCAAAATTGCCGTTCTTTGCTCTTCCATCAATTTAGTGGGGATCTTGGTGGAAGGGGAAGGAGAGAGGAAAAGTGGAGTATGTGAGTGAAAGAGATGGATGGAGAAGATGAGGGCATATTTGGCAACTCATTCTAAAAATTGGCAAATTAAGGGAGGTTAATGTACGTTAGACAATTGAAGGGGAGATGAGTTGAATTGCAACAAACTTCAAAAAAGATGAATGTAATTTATCCAAAATTAATTATTGCATTAAAATTGACATTATTAAATGGACTATCATGTTTAAGGATGTTTTTGTAATGTCGTTCAAACAATTAAGGAAGATAAATGTCAACCTAAAAACTAGAGGGGTCAAATGACAAATGTAATATCAATATGCCTCAACAAAACTAAATTTCAATTTTGTTTAATTTTGGAGAATATGATGCATGACACAATTCTAATAGCTTATCTTTATCCATACTCACAAAAAAGTAGGCTCATCAAGTTTATTTATAATACACTCACTTGTTTATAGGTCCCCCAATTTTATTGTTGAGATGAGGTGTTGGAATTAGAGAAATTCTTAGATATACTTGGAACACCATGTGAATATGCTTCATGTCCATTAAAAATAAAAAATATTCTTAATTTTGTGTCTTACAATACAAAACTTTTTATGGTTACATTATAAAAAGTGTTATGTTATTCATTCATATATTGTACTTGCATGAGAATTTTGCCGACTTATATTCAATTCACTATTGGATTTAGATGACGTGTGGATCTCGTTCAAGCATGATCCGCACTCCGATTAATTGTAAACGAAATGTAAGTTGTCGGAAGAATTTGATTTCTTAAGTTAATCATGGGTTAACATACAGCATAATGATATATAATTACTGCTAATAAAATAAGATTAAATATAAATAATATTTTACACTACCTATCAATAAAAAAAATTATTTTACACTACTTTTCCTTTCGTTATACATTCATTATGACTCTTACAATGTTTTTGACAGTTTATTAATCTTTCACTGTAAAAACTAGGCACCTTCACTAAAATATACGTTCATATTACCTTAAAAGTCATTAATCATAGTTAAATAAATCCAAATAAGGAGAATCCATATTAATTTAATTTCGTAAGCCCAATTACACATAAATTAGCTTTATTATGTTTTTAATTAAAATTTTATTATGTGTGCAGATATAAATATCTTTTTATGTCATGTCAAATATTTTCTATCTTATGAAAATTCAAATATTCAATTATAAAATAATTAAGGTATCAATTTTTATAATGTCATTTCATCAACAATAATTTATATGCATATGTTATCTTTTTAAGTGAATATAACCTAGATCTACAAAATAGACTATTGGAATATAACTAGTTTTAAATTTATGTATAAATTAAAGAAATTTAAAAGCGTATTTCCATCAATATATATGGAATATAAAAATCCATTCATAAATATATACATTATAAATGATACTATACAATATAATAACACATAAATATAAATAATAAATGGATTTAATTTAAATACACTGACTTATCATCTAATTAAATTCTTTTATGTATATGATTTTTGAAATAGTCAAAGTAAAAGTGAACCATGTTTGGTTGATGTGGTAAAATATAATTGGATGATTGTGTCAATCTATCAAAATAAAATGCAAAATACATGCTTGAAAATATGTCAAATATAAATTGTATTTTCTTTAAATAATAACATTTTAATTAATTTTAATATCTATGTAACAATGTTAATAGAACTGATTTTGTGTAAGTAGAATAGCAAAATTAGCAAGAGTAAGGGTCCTTTTAGGAACTATTGCAAAGGATTTATTCAAATTAACACTTTGTGCACGCTAATATCTACTGCGTTATGAATATACTCCACAATAATAGGTTTCCATGACCTTTTTTTTTGTGAAAAAAAAAATTTCTCAGGATCGGCTAGTTCTTGGTGATGATCCTGCACTGAAAGGGATATGGCTTGGTGAAGTGCAAATTCCATTCGACTGGCTTTTTAGGAATTTGAACTCTTTGGTAGTGAAAGGGTGTGAATTTCTGTCAAATGCAATACTGCCATCTCATTTACTTCCTTTCCTGAGTAACTTGAAAATGTTGGAGGTGCGGAAATGTGATTCTGTCAAGACAATATTTGATGTGAAAGATCTGCAGAATCAGCCTAAAGGAAGAATCAGCCTTCCAGGTCTGCAGGAAGTAATTGTTAGTGGATGCAAAAGTATAGAAAGTTTGTTTCCAGCATCATTTCCCAAAGATAACCTTCAAAAATTAGATGTGAGAAATTGTGCGGAGTTAGAGGAAATTGTTGCAAAAGATGATGAAACCGCCACGGAAGAAGCAATTAAAAAGGTTGCTGTGTTCCCCAAGGTAACCTCATTGACGCTATGGGATTTGCCAAAACTGAGGTGCGTTTGCTCTGGAGTGGACATTCTAGACTGGCCCATGCTACAAGATTTAGATGTTTATCATTGCCAAATGTTGAAGATATTTGCAACAGATCTTCAAAATTCTCCAGATTCGTACCCAGAGGGTCAAGATCATTTTACGGCCCACAAGCATGGTATCGTTTCAGCCCGAAAGGTATTAAACCTCTTAACAACTTGCATTGAGTTATTCTTATATATATATATATATATATATATATATAACATTATATCGTGCTCATGTACCTAGTCAAGTTCTCCATATAGAATAGTTCTTGGATAGACTTGTACTTTATTTTTCATTAGCTCGCCACTCATTTTATTTTATTACGCCTGGCATGTGGAAATCCAAAAAATTTACCGCTATAGATTTGAAATTTTTGGACACCCAAAGTGCGAAGTATATTAAATGATTCATAATAGGTGAATTGATGTGTTTAAGATAGGAGTTAGCTGCCATTAGAAAACTGGAAAAGATTGCCATGTTTAATTCTCTTGGGTGTTGATTGGTACACAAGACACCTGACGGGCCTGTTAGTTGCATGAAGACATCTATGATGCTTATACTTAGCTCGCTGGCTATCTTACTTGTGTTATGGATGTTAGTTATTTGAAATCGTATATTTAAATTTATATTGAAAATTTGTTATAATTAATAATTATTTCATTATATTTTAAAAATGTTTTTTTATCATAAAAATGGTTTTTTTATGAGTATTCTCAAATGTAAAAAATACAATGTTGAAATTACAATTTTTTTTTTCGTGTTATCTCTTTGAAAATAGCTTTAAACCTTTTCCCAATTCGCTAATTGATTTCGATTCTTAATTAGGTTTCTCTCAACCTGAAGCGACTGTCCCTCAACAAAGAAGATTTCATCTTGATTGAGCAAGGACTACTTTCTCATGTGGACCTCCAACTCCAAAAAATAAAATTCCTCCGAATGCTGGGCTTTAACAATGACTCAGATGTATTATTTCAAGAAGTGTTCTTTTCAAAGGTGTCACTACAAGAGTTTGGGGTGGCCGATAGTGCCTTCAAAGAGATATTCCCCTCACAAATGCCTGGCATGGATTTTACTACTAAAAGCTTTTCCCAGCTGAAAAAACTGGAGCTTAGGAGTCTATATAAGCTTGAATCCATAGGGTTTGAGCACACCTGGGTGGCCCCCCTTGTTGAAAATCTACAACACTTGCAAGTTTTGGCATGCACTTGTTTGACAAACTTGGCACCGTCTACCGTGTCTTTCTTCCGTCTGGCTGAGCTGAATGTAAAGGATTGTGCTGGATTGAAACATTTGTTCACATCCTCAACTGCCAAAAGTCTGGTTGCGCTGAGGAAGATGTCCATCATCAACTGTGAATCATTGGAAACAGTAGTAGTGGCTGATGATGAAGAGGGAGACAAACCAGATGAACATGTGAAATTCACAAGGCTTTCTAGTTTGTCTCTTAGGAACTTACCAAAACTTGGAAGCTTTTACTCGGGGAATTCAACTTTGAATTTCCCAAGCTTATCTTCCGTTAAGATTACTGCATGCAAGAGCATGAATGCTTTCTCTCGTGGTAACACGGTACTACCCTTGGAAATACATACAGTCCAATGGGATGATGATGATCCCATTAGTGCAGTCCGTCAACAGTTTGAGAGAGCTAGGAAGCTGCCAGTCCCGATTAGCAAGTCGTCATTTTTCACCCAGGTTAATAAGTAAGTGTGTATACTAAATTAATTATCAGATAGCTGAGTTAATTCTCGTGGACAAGCAATATATGAAAATTTACAAACTAAATCTTTGTCTGCTTGGTTCACGTCAATTTTTTTTTTCCTATTGTGTTCTGAAGTGCACTAGTTGGAAGCAAAACAAACAATAAAATGAATTCCATTAAAGATTTTGTATATATTTTTGTGTATGCATATCATTACTCTAATTGGAAAGGCTCATTTCATCATCTAACAATGGCCCTTTGTGAAAATTAGTAACCAATATAGATTGACGTATATACCTGAATTACTGCCTTCTCCGATCAATTCACTCTTGTTAATAATTTGTTGCGGGAAATTGTTGCCTGCTGAGAGAAGCTTACTTTCATTGCATTCATTCATGCTATCCTTGGAGATTAAAATAGTAGTCTAATCATGCATCAAAGAACAGACAGACTTGGACTGTTGGTGAGTTCTCTGTTTTTTTTTTTTCTGGTTCTTTCTCTGTTTTGTTTTTCGGATTGCATTTTATGAAAAATGTTAGCAGAAGATAAACATGAGAAATTAATGTGAAATCACAAATGGGAAATGATAACAGGTTCGATTTGACTTTTCACGGATACAATTATAATTGTCACAACCGGAATTATAGAACTAGATGAGATTGTACAAACACCAAGATTAATTTAATACAGTCACATTTCCGTTTGTTTTATACAATATGATGTGAACATTGTGAATTTTTCACTCAAAAGTTCGAGAGGCAGTTACTTTTCTCATGAAAAATCAGGGACATTCACCATCTTTCAATTTGGATAATGTTTTAACTTTTGTGTTCTAACAAGGTTGTTCATGAAATTTTCTTTTCAGGATGTTCGCCGGTGGGACTCGGAATGCAACAAGAAGATGAGTGGATCACATCACGGCAACAACTTACAAATAAAGGAATTTTCTTTTCTGCTGGAGTGTGGTGTGCATGAATAAATCACCTGTATTTCTACATGAAGTGTGGATCGTTTAAAGTCACATGAAGGTGTTTTATGAATAAAGTTATCTTTTATTTTTACAGGAGGTGAGGTGTGTACGGTTTTTCAGTTGCAGAGAGTGTATTTCACAAATAAAAGTGACATGTAATTTTACAGGAGGTGTGCACTGTGTTGAAGTTACATGAGAGTGTTGTATGAATAAAGTTGACACTGGTATGTAGATGTACTTCGCTATTTCTACGTAAGGGTGTCTCATGGACAAGGTTGATTAATATGTTTGTAGAAGGTGTGCATGGTTTTAAATTTTTAAGATGCAGAAGGTGTGCTTTTGTGAGCAATAATGACTTGTATATTTACATGATGTTTGTATGGTTTTAAAACAGCATAGTGTGTGCTTCCTGTGTGTCATGAATAGAGTTTACTCGTATTTCCTCAAGCTTTGAGTTACGAGTTTACTCTTTACATATTAATTTTGTTAGTGTCCGGTTCTACAAGTAGTGTGCCGGTTTGGCTTGCATTTTGGAGGCACCAAAAGTACTTTTTAATATCATGAGAATGAGATTCTATAATAAATGTATTTCATAAATTTTTTATTATACTAAAAATACTTTTTAAGTAATTAAAAGTACTTTTGAGAGAAGTACTGTGGAAAGATACTTTTCATTTTATCTCAAAAGTACTTTCCCTAGAATGAAAAATATTTTTGAAATAAAATTCTACTATTATTCTCATATTTATAATTAAAAATAATTTTTCTTTACCTTATTCAAATAAAAATTATTCTCTTAAACTTACTTTTGATATACTCTAACCAAACACAGGTTAATTCTTTTAAAAGTAATTTTTTTCAATTTAATTCTTTTAAAAGTAATTATATTCTACTAGAAAATTAACCAAATGGAATAAATAGTCATAATTTTTATTAGAAGTCATTTATGAAAATAATGTAACATGCTTAATGATAATTATATAAATGAGTAAGTAGTTTATATGATTTTATTCATCTTTATTTTTAGAAGTTTTTTCTTAGAAAGTTATATTCTGTAGATGCATATGATTTATGGATTTAATTACCTACTAATAAAATCCTATGTCTAGCTTGTTAATATCATCCTATATTCCAATGCCACATGTATGACATTTGTGATTGTAACTGTTACATTTTTGTGATTGAACATAATAATAACATGCAAATGGAACCTCAATACTTTGCTATCCTCCAATTATCGGTTGTATCTCCTATGGAAAGCTTTGTGTTGTTAAGTTTCTTGATTTACTCTTATAGCATGTCTGGATATACTTTACTTTCAAGAGTCCCAAATCATGTTACCACATCAATAAAATTATTTAACTTGACAACTCACTATTTTAAAAATCATACAAATAGAAAAATATGAATTGAATTGACTATTATTTTTGCAATTAAAATTGCAAGATGGAGCAATCACTTATCACTTTATAAACTCCTTCAGCTCTTTCTGTTGCCCCATGCATAACTCAGGTTAGCAAGGCTCTGTGAGACAGATAGCACACAGATATCAATATATATCAATTATCAAAGTTATCAACGATTTAGATGGCCTGTGCCATGTCTCCACGAGTTAATTCATCAAACTGATGTTAGCCATATTCTAATCATGTAACATCTATATTTGTGATATTATCATCCAGAAAGACGTGCCATTATGATGACCTGCTAACCACGGTCCACGTGTATAAGCATTTCTTGGTTTTTTAAGTTTGTTGGAATCCACATTCAAAATGCATAAGCTACTTCCTCATGCCAATTGATTGGTACGCAGACATAATAAGATATATAAAAAATTGTTTATTGTGACAACATTGGAACTAATTATTATGACATTTCAGAAACATGTTAGTGGTTAGCAAATTGCTCAATGCTCCCACCATCATTTTGTGACAAATTCATCTTTCTCCAACATCCATAATTCTCTTTCCTAAATCACAAAAGCAATCTCAATTTGAAGTTGGTGTCTTGCATTGCATTGAAGGGTGAAGGATCCCCTCAACCCTCAGCCACCACCACCCACAGCCAACACCGACTGCAACCCATTCATATTTTCCTAAAGCATCGGAGCATAGTGCGTCTCAGAGGAACTGATTCACTGTACATCTTTTCCGTCTTAAAATGCATAAAGAAATTGTCGCGTAAGTCTCTTTATCAAGATAAAACCCTTTTTCCTACATTATCTAGAGTAACCCAAAATTGTTTCACCGTGTTCTTATTGGCCAATATCAATATATCATAGCAATCAAGCTTTAAAGAAAGGAACTTGGTCTAAACCATTGTTCCTCACTGACTCAATTGAAAACCACGAAGCTTTTATAGGTTTTTATTGTTGGGCTCAGAGACTGATTCACAGTGTAATTAAATGATACCAATATATGGCGAAAGTCTCAAAATAAATCAGATAAATTAAATTTACTAATCGGCAGATCGCAAATGAAAAATAAATATCAGGATGAATAGTAATCCACTGTGGGACTCGCTGATCAATATTTACGATGAGCCCACTTGTCACTATTCACGCGGACAGCATAACCGTATCACTATTCTCTTGAATAGTAAAATCGTATCACTATTCACCCTGGTATTTATTTTTCGCTGCGCTGCATCAATTGGTAGATTTAATTCTATCAGATTTATTTTGGTACTTATTACCACACATTAGGCATCATTTAATTACACCGTAAATCACTCTCTCTCTCTCTGAACTCAACATTTATCTCTGAAAAATCACGGGGTACGCTATTTGACCCAAAACTATGCTGTTTTGTCCTTTTATTTTTATTTTTGTTATTAAGAAAGCGTTTTCTTTTCAGTTTTCACCCTTTGTCCCCAACCCCAACCGGCGGCGGAGACTGGCGGCTTCATGGGCCGAGGTCGACTGGTCTCAGGCGTGAGTTGCTGTTTGCGAGGAAGCTCCGGCGGGTTATGGGCACGTTGGGCATGGCACGTAGGAAGCAGAGTACCGGTGAGAGTGGCGACAGCAGCGGCAACAACAGCACGCGGTGGTTGTGGCTCTAGAAGCTAGATCTTCGCGGCTTCGGTGTTTGGGTTTCGCAGAGGTGCTATTGGGACGATTTCAGAAGATGTTGAATATTACATTAAGAGTCAGTTCGGATGATCTATTCGAGTAGTATTTTTTTAACTGGTCTTCTTAAATAATAATTTATAAAAGCAAAATTTATTTTATATTTGGATGAAATATCAATTTATGTTTAATATTAAAAGATCTTTATTTTTCATCAAACATTTTTTTTGTATTATCAAAAAAAATTTCAAGTGATGAAAATTCTAACTTAAAAATGATTTTTTTTTTGCTTTTACTAATATTCTTTTACTTAAAAAATTTATCCAAATATATTAAAAAAACACGAAATTGTTTTTGTTTATGAAATAAGATCTTTTTTTTAATCAAAATAATGATGTACAAACGACTTCTAAATACTATATAGCTGATATAACTGATGATTAACGTATTTTTAATCTTTTCCAGAAATTTTTTGAAGGCATGGACGAGCTAGCTAAAGATGGTCCACCGAAAGTTTGGTTTTACAGTTTGAAAACTCTGACGCTGTGGAGCTGTAAATTTGAAACATGTGCAATTCCATCTAATATTCTTCTTTGTTTGAAGAGCTTACAAGAGCTGGAAGTGGTTCTCTGCAGCAACACGACATTCATTTTTGAAATGAATGACCCTAAGATTGGGGAAACAACACTCCGATTGAAGAAGCTGACTTTATCAACTGCAGACATTTTGACGCATGTGTGGCAACAGGAGGAGCATAAACAAGGAATTCTCAGCTTTAAAAATCTGCAACAGGTATCTGTCAGATTTTGCAAAAAACTATGTTTCCTACAGCCCTGGCCAGAGAACTTAAGATGCTCGAGAAACTTGAAGTCACAGATTGTCGTAAGTTGCCGCAAATTATTGGAAAGGAAGAGGAAGGAGGAGATGGGACAGGAAATGCGTGTGTGTTTCCTCGTTTAACTAGATTGGTGATTTGTTGGTTGCCAAGGCTCACTTACTTTTATTCTCACTCACTTCCGAAAGCTCACTTAAAAGCCATGGAGTGCCCCGAGTTAGATTACTTAGAGGTGCACCATTGTCCTAAGTTGGAACTATTTCAGAGTCAGCAAGAATCAGATCGCAAGGATCAAGGCGGCAGTTTTTTCTCGGATATAAAGGTAAGCAATATTATATTTTCATCCTGCACCATCTTTCGGTGTGTGCCACTCAACCCCTCTTTTTTTTTTTCTCTTATTTCATTTGTTGGTCTTCTTTTGATCTTGTGGTTAATTCACACCCATGTCTGCTGTCCCTTCGATACATATTTATTTAACTTTGCCTTTGATATATAGGGTATTTCCAAGGTAGAGAAATTGTATCTCATTTGGAAATACGTTAAGGTACGGTTGGGGCAATCTAAAGATCAATGCCTTCAATATTTAAGTGAACTTGAACTGCATCTGGGTGACTATGAGAATGAGAACTTCACTTTGCCCTTTGCAATGCTTGAGAAGGCACCCAATTTAGAAAAGATGGAAATAAGTTGTTGCGAGAGACTCAAGAAGATATCCGCTGAAGGGATGCTTGGACACTTGAAAAGATTGGAGCTGCGCCATCTACAAGGGCTACAGTCCATTCAGGTGTTGGAGGGCTTACCAAAGCTCCAGGAGTTACGTGTTTCATATTGTCCACTTTTGACAACACTAGTGCAACCGTCAGCAGCAAAAATGTTAATGGACCTTGAGGAGATAAACGTTATAGATTGCAAATCAATGAAGGAAATAGTGGGAAAAGGGCAAGATGAAGTAGCTGTAGAAGAGATCAAATTTGAGCGGCTAGAGATGATAAGTCTCCAAGATTTATCAAGCCTTGAATGTTTTTATTCATGCAATGCCACTTTGCAGTTACCCTCTCTGATTCAGGTGAAGATAAGGCGATACCCCAAGATAAAAAATTTCTCTCAAGGATCGAGTCATCTGGAAAAACCAGCTTCTAGACTAGTTCAAGTTTGTCACGATCCACGTGATGGGACTGACTTGGTGCTCCACCATGACATTAATCTCGTCTTCAGATGGCTGCCCGTAATTAAACAGGTAAGAGATTTCTTTTTTCCCTTGCTGATAACAGGTAAGAGCTTTATCTAAATCAAATTTTATTTACCTAAATTACATTTATTTCTGATCCCTTGAATTTCATTAATACTTGTATTCCTCTAGTTTTTAAGATGATATTTATCCCCGTGTAACTCCTAATAAAATTAACCTTTATTACCATAATTATGGAAATCTAAATGTGCCCTTAGTTAAAAAAATAAAAATAAAAAAAATATATAAGGTCTCAGTACAATATTTCTTGACCCAACAGAACATAGATCGCCTTCCATCCTCTGTTGGCACTCACCACCAAGCACCCTTCCATCGTCACTATAGGCATCATATGATACACCCTATCCAACATCAATGCCCCCCTTACACCCACCGGAACTTGCCCGAACCCAACGTCTCACAACACTATTCCAAAATCAACTCGCCATTGAACCCTTCCAACAACAACCTCTTCGGAGACCTTCTAGTGGCGTGTTAAAGGTTCTCATGGCAGTGCGGTCTTATAAAGCTGTCAAAGTGAGCCAGCTTGGATTATCCCACCACAGGTCACAAGCTAGAATGAGAAAACGGGTTGACTCTCTTTAGTACTATACTCGAGTTGGTGGTTTAAATGAGTTGACTAGCCTGCAAATTAATTTTTTTTGCAAAAAAGAGTCTTGAAATCAAAGCCTGGCTCTCTAAAACCAAGCTAAAAGTTGATAAAACGATCATCGCAACAATCTTAACACAAATATCAGCCCCAACACCAAAAAACAAAGACAAGACAACCATAAAGTGGGGTTCTTTGTGAAAAATTACCAATGAATTGGGCCAACTCGCTTAACGCGTGGGTTAATAAGTTGAACCCGCTGGCGTGAGAGTTGGGCTTGCCCAAATTAAAAATGATAATCGAGTTGGCAAAAATTTAGTGTAGAGTTCAACTCAAGTCATTCTCAAGTGAACACAGATATTACTTGATTAGAAAGGGGGTTTGTTGTTTGAATGTAATAAAATTAAATTAAAATAAAGTCAAATTACTAAAGAAACTAGCCTAAAATGTTCATCAAACACAGGCATAGGCAATCATCAATAGGCCCAAGATATGTAATTGATGTATAATTAATTATGATTAAAGGAATGAAATGAGATAAAAGCCAAAAGGAGTATATAAATAAAACAAAAATACCAATGCAATAATTTTGCGTATCTGATGGAATCACCGCCGATTTCTGGGCTCTTGATACCGTCATTTTCCTACTGTCCTCTAACACCCAGGTATCTCAATCCCCGTTATCTCGTTCTCTATTTGAAGCTTCTTTATTTCCACAATGCTTCCCTGTAACTTCGCTGGGATTATCACAACTTCAGCTACAAAATCTAAGCAAAACTGCCATTCTTTGCTCTTCCATCAATTTAGTGGAGATCCTGGTGGAAGTGGAAAGGAGAGAGACTCATTCTAAAACGTGGAAAATTATGAGAGGTTAATGCATGTTAGACAACTAAAAGGGAGGTCAGTTGAATTTTAGCAAATCTTGTAAGAGGTGAGTGTAATTTACCCAAATTAATTATCGCATTAAAATTGACATTATTAATGGACTATCATGTTTAAGGGGTGTATTTATAATGTCATTCAAACAATTAAGGAAGATAAATGTCAACTTAAAAACTAGAGGGGCCAAATGACAAATGTAATATCAATATACCTCAACAAAACTAAATTTCCCCATTTTGTTTAATTCTCGAGAATATAATGCATGACACAATTTCAATACCTTGTCTTCATCCATACTCACAAAAAAGTAGGCCCATCAAGTTTATTTATAATACACTCACTTGTTTACAGGTCACCCAAGTTTATTATTGAGATGAGGTGTTAGAATTAGAGAAATTCTTAGATGTATTTGGAGTACCACGTGAATATGTTTTCGATCATGTCCATTAACAATAAAAAATATTCTTAATTTTGTGTATTACAATACAAAACTTTTTATAATGTTATATTATAAAAAGTGTTATGTTATTTATTCATATGTTGCACTTGCATAAGAATTGTACCAACTCAGATCGAATTCACTATTGAATTTGAATGACGTGTGGATCTCATTCAAGTATGCTCCACACTCCAATTAATTGTAGATGAAATGTAAGTTGACATAATGTTCCATGCAATATACATACAAATAACATATGTCTTATATGAAGAATTTGATTTCTTAAGTTAATCATGGGTTAACATATAGTATAGTGTATATAATTACTGCTAATAAATTAAGATTAAATCTAAATAATATTTTACACTACCTATCAATGAAAAAAATTTATTTTACACTACTTTTCCTTTCGTTATACCTTTGTTACGACTCTACAATGTTTTTGACAATTCATTAATCTTTTACTGTAAAAACTAGGCACCTTTACTAAAATATACGTTCATATGCCCTTTATATAAAACCAAATGTTCATATTACCTTAAAACTCATTAATCACAGTTAAATAAATCCAAATAAGGAGAATCCATATTATTTTAATTTCGTAACCATAATTACACATAAATTAGCTTTGTTATGTTTTTAATTAAGAATTTTATTACATGTACACAGATATAAATATCTTTTTATGTCCACGGCAAATATTTTCTATCTCATGAAAATTCAAATATTCAACTATAAAATAATTAAAGTATTAATTTTTATAATGTCATGTCATCGACAATAATTTATATGCATATGTTATCTTTTTAAGAATATACCCTGGATCTACAAAATAGACTATTCGAATATAACTAATTTTAAAATTTATGTATAAATTAAAGAAATTTAAAATCTTATTTCCATCGATATATATAGAATATAAAAATCAATTCATAAATATATAAATTATAAATGATACTATACAATATAATAACACATAGATATAAAAAATAAATGAATTTAATTTAAATACGTTAACTTATCATCCAATTAAATTTTCCTATGTATATGATTTTTGAAATAGTGGGAATAAAAGTAAACCATGTTTGGTTGATGCTGTAAAATGTAATTGGATGATCGTCTCAATCCATCAAAACTAAACACAAAATACATACTTGAAAAAATGTCAAATATAAATTGTATTTTCTTTAAATTATAACATTTTAATTAATTTTAATGTCTATGTAAGTATGTTAATAGAACTGATTTGGTATGGGTAGAATAGCAAAATTAGCTAGAGTAGCGGTCCTTTTAGGAACTATTGCAAAGGATTTATTCTAATTAACACTTTGTGTACGTTACTATATACTGGGTTATGATTATACTCCCCAATAATAGGTTTACATGACCTTTTTTTTGGGGATAAAAAAATTCTCAGGATCGGCTTGTTCTTGGTGATGATCCTGCACTGAAAGGGATATGGCTTGGTGAAGTGCAAATTCCATTGGACTGGCTTTTTAGGAATTTGAATTGTTTGGTGGTGGAAGGGTGCGAATTTCTGTCAAATGCAATATTGCCATCTCATTTACTTCCTTTCCTGAGTAATTTGAAAATACTGGAGGTGAGGAAATGTGATTCTGTCAAGACAATATTTGATGTGGAAGATCTGCAGAATCAGCCTAAAGGAAGAATCAGCCTTCCAGGTCTGCAGGAAGTAATTGTTAGAGGGTGCAAAAGTATAGAAAGTTTGTTTCCGGCATCATTTGCCAAAGATAACCTTCAAAAATTAGAGGTGAGAAATTGTGCGGAGTTAGAGGAAATTGTTGCAAAAGATGATGAAATCGCCACGGAAGAAGCAAGTAAAAAGGTTGCTGTGTTCCCCAAGGTAACCTCATTGATGCTATGGGATTTGCCAAAACTGAGGTGCATTTATTCTGGAATGGACATTCTGGACTGGCCCATGCTACAAGATTTAGATGTTTATCATTGTCAAATGCTGAAGATATTTGCAACAGATTTTCAAAATTCTCCAGATTTGTACGCGGGGGATCAAGATCATTTTACGACTGACAATTACGGCATCATTTCAGCTGACAAAGTATGAAAGCTCTTAACAATTTGCACTGAGTTCTTAAGACATTATTTAGATATATATAGCATCCTTCTTTCTGGTTAACATTATAATGTGCATATGTGTCTAATCATGTTCTCCATATGGATAGACTTTTATTTTATTTATCATTAGCTCACCACTCATTTTTTTTTTCTTTTTGGTATTTATGCAATTATATTAGTTAGAATGAGGTTTGCATCTAATATCTTATGCATGTTACTCAAACTCTTCACCACTAAACCAATTCTAATGGTTTGCCACTCATTTTGTTAGTACATCTGAAAGAAGGAGTTAGACGTAGCTGCCATTAGAAACTGAGAAAAGTTTATTCGAAATTAAATGGCTCCATAATATATAATCCATAATGCATGTAGCTTATTTGAAATTGTAAATCTAAATTCATATTGAAATTTTGTTATTTTTAATAATTATTTCACTGATTTTTTACTCAATTTCTAATCTGATTTCTATAGTTTAAAATTTTTTAATTAGGTCCTTATATTGTATAAAATTTTCAATTGAGTTCCTATGAGTAATAATCATCACAAAAAATAGAATATTTCGAGTATATACTATTAATATTATATGAATATACTATACAAAGATGAAATATACTAGAAATATTATTTTTTTAATAGTTATTGCTCGTAGGAACTCAATTAAAAATTTTATATAACATAGGAACCTAATTAAAATCTTTTTCAATGAGTATTCTCAGCTATAAAAAAAAATACAATGATGAAATTTTAGTTTTTTTAATTTATTTTCAAGTTATCTCTTTAAAAATATTAACAATTTCTTAAAATAGTTATTTTACATGTTTTTCTTTTGGTAATCATAAGGTACTAGTATCCTTTTATTTCCAACAGTTGTGATTAAATATTAAATTTTTTATATTTTAATAAATTAAGTTAGTGGGATATATGACACACTTTTAGCCATAATAATTTTAAATTTATTAGGTTTTTTTTCAACACATTATCATTTGGATGCGCCAAAAACACCATGATGAATTCTTCCTTTATAATAATAATAAAAAAAAAATCATGCCCCTAAACTTATTAAATCGCTGTGAAGTGCTCATTTAGATTGCCAAAATTTTGTGTTGGCAATCAATCATCATCATAATTAAAATATTTTTTTCCATATAATTATTGTGCATGTGCAATTGGTCTACTAATCTTTTTACCCCTGGAAATGAAATAAATGAGATTTGATCATTGGTTTCATTGTACAAATTTCGAAGCTTGGGAAAGTAAGTTATAAGCTCCATTTGTCCTTGTAACCTTTCTTTCTTTTTCTTATTGATTTCGAATCTTAATTAGGTTCCCCCAAACTTGGAGCGACTATCCCTCAACAAGGAAGACTTCATCTTGATTGAGCAAGGACTACTTCATGTGGACCTCCAAAAACTAAAATTCCTCATACTGCAGGGCTTCTTTAACAATGACTCAGATGTATTACTTCCAGATGTTTTCTTTTCAAAGGTGTCACTACCCAGTATACAAGAGTTTGGGGTGGCCGATAGTGCCTTCAAAGAGATATTCCCCTCACAAATGCCTGGCATGGATTTTACTACTAAAAGCTCTTCCCAGCTCAAAAAATTGGAGCTTAGAAGTCTATACAGGCTTGGATCCATAGAGTTTGAGCACAGCTGGGTGGCCCCCCTTGTTGAAAATCTACAACACTTGAAAGTTTTGGCATGCACTTGTTTGACAAACCTGACACCGTCTACTGTGTCTTTCTCTCGTCTGACTGAGCTGAATATAGAGGATTGTGCTGGATTGAAATATTTGTTCACATCCTCAACTGCCAGAAGTTTGGCTGTCCTGAGGAACATGTCCATCATTAGCTGTGAATCATTAGAAACAGTAGTAGTGGCTGATGATGAAGAGGGAGACAAAAAAGTTGAAGATGTGGTATTCCCTGACCTTTCTACTTTGTCTCTTAAAAAGTTGCCGACACTTGGAAGCTTTTACACGGGGAATTCAACTTTGAAATTCCGATACTTTAACGACCCGGAGAATATAGCTTTGGGATTCCAAAAATATTTCGCGGGGGATTCAACTTTGGATTTTCTAAAGTCCAGAACGGAGAATTGGGGCTTTTCCGTCGAGATTACTCAATGCAAGAGCATGCAGACTTTCTCTCATGGTGAAGTGAAAGTAAGCCGGCAAATGAAGCTGGAAATAGATGGAGCCTGGTATCTCGTTGATCTAAACCGTGCAGTCCGTCAACACTTTGAGGAAGCTAGGAAGCAGCCTGAGTTCTGGCATAACGTCAATTCCCACCTAGCATATGACTCATATGTAAGTGTGTATACTATATTAATTATCAGATGAGCTGAGTTAATTCTCGTAGACAAAGCAATATATGCAAATTTACAAACTAAATCTTTATCTGCTTGATTCACGTCATATTTTTTTTTTTCTTATTGTGTTGTGAAGTGCATTAGTTGTAAGCTAAACAAACAAGAAAATGATCTCTATTATATTAAATGATTTCTATTAAAGATTTTGCATATACTTTTGTGCATGTATAGCATTACTCTAATTGGAAAGACTCATTTCATCATCTAACAACGGCCCTTTGCGAAAATTAGTAACCACATATTGATGTATATACCTGAATTAGTTTTAGCCGTCTCTGATTGTGAACAACCGATTTTATTTAATCTTTTTAACAATAAAATCCAACAATTTGCACTTAATTTACCTTCTTTATTTATAGTTTCATTTCTTGTTTTTTTGAAAAATATAAAAACATAAAAATAGAAAATGAAAAGCTGGAAGAAGAGTTCACGGACTCTTGTCTTCCCTTTTCCCCTACCCCGAGATGTGCATGTGAGGCAATAGTAAAAGGGGAATGATGTTGTCCCTGGAAAATGTAGATTTCCCTTTCGGTGATAAGTTGTCGGGGCATCATATACGGAAAAAAAGGATTGGAAAGAAAAAATTCAGGGGACAAAAAACATCAGAACACCAATTTTGGAGATCCTGCAAGCAAGAAAGGGGGATCCGGAAACAAACACATAAGGAGAACCCAACAATAATTCCAGAGGAGAATTCAGCCACAAGGTAAAAATTCATCAGTTCATCAACAATAACAGAATCAGAATTGGCAAGAAAAATTTAAAAGGGAAAGGAAAAGGGAGGGGCCGCGGCGGTTTTAGCCACCACCACCGCGGCCTCCATGTCTCATCATCCTCCCATGATCACCATCATCATCATCTTTAACTTCCTCCTTCAACCACCACCACTCCCCTTTCCATCACCGCCACCACACACCCCTCTGCGAACAACCCTTCCTCCATGAACCATCACCATGGTCACGACTTCCATTCCTACTCACTCCAGTCACCACCATTCTCTCTTCTCTCTCATCACAACAATGGGTCATTCCCATCACCACCGCCTCCTCCAACTACTCCTCCTCCCCTCTCTAGTACCATCATCATCGCCGGTCAACCACTTCCACAACAACACAACCCACCCTTCACCGCCACCTTCCCTCTCTTTCAACATCATCAAAACACCCACCACGTTCCCACCTCACCACCAAGCCAAACACCGCCGGCAACCTCATCTCAAGCCCCACCTCCACCGCACCACTCACACTCCCCTTAGATCTGCCCCTCATCCCGTGAACCGCCGCCTCCTTGACCGCGATCTGCCTTCCCCACCGCAACGCGACGCACCCTCCGCCGCTTTGCCTTTCCTCCAACAGATCTGCTCTCTTCACCGCCCTTCCTTCACTAATCTCCATCTCACTCTCGGCCCCTTCCATCTCCCTTTGCCTCCATATCTCTGTCACTGTGAATATGTAAAAGAAAAAAAGATAGAGAAGAAGTTGAGTGTGTGTCCGTGAGGGAATAAGAGAGAAAGGGAGATTTTGCTTTATTTGAGTAAATGAAAGTGTGTGTGGGTGAGGGGAAAAGAGTGTTGTGAGTGTGTGCGTGTGTACAAACGCGTGAGTGTGCGTGAGAGAAAGTGAGGGAGTAGTGTATATGTGTGTTTGTGAGAGTGAGCTTTGAGTGTGTGATGGGAGTGATGGGTGAGTAATAGATTAAGGTTTTTATTATTATTATTATTATCATTGTTATTATTATTTTCATTATTTTGTTAATTTTGTTTATTTGAATTTGATTCTATCTGGTTTAGTTATTATTTGTTTAATCTTGTGATTATTTTGGGTTTTATTTGTTAAGTTTGGATTTTGTTCGGTCTAAATGTACTTAAAAAAAAAAGAGGAGTTTACTTGATTTGAGTTTAAATTTTAGGTTTGTTTGTTTAGTTAACATTTATTTGTTTATTTATTTTAGTTTAGAAGATCTAATTGTTTGGATTTGAGTATTAATAATAAAAAGGAAAATTTCAGTTGCTTTTAGTTTCAAGTAATATTGGCTTTTTTTACTTCTTTCTTTGAACTTCTTTTTTTAAAAAAAATAAAATACAAAATATAGAAGTGGTGTAAGAAATTAGTTTGGATAGGATTGTTTTATTAGAATAAAATTTGGGTTTATTTTAGTTTAGGACTAAATAAGAGTTTTTTTTTTTACTTTCAGTTTGTAATAAATATTTCGATATTTCGATTAAAAAAAAATTTGTAATATATTTTCTTTTATTTGTGTTTGAACGAAATCAGGTAAATTAATTGCAAAAAGGAAAGAAACAAAAACAAGTGATTTAATTTAATTTCATTCTATTATTTTGGGTGAATTTAATGTTAATGTTTCTGTTAATTGAAAAAGACTAAAAATTAGGACCTTCCTTTAGTTTAATTATTTTAAGTGTTTTGCTTAAATTAATGATGTCTATGTTTATAGTTTAATTATTTTACGCTTATAGGTGTCGCTTAATTTCTATTTTATAACTTTTTAGTTTAATTATTTTATAGGTTTATACGTTTTGTTTAAATTAATTATATAAGGGTATTCATGAATGTTTTTTTTAGTGTCTTGCTTAGATTAGGAATGTTTGTGTCTTATGTTTTTTTTTAGTTCAATTACTTTCTGTGTTTGTGTTTTGATTAAGATTAATTGTGTAATCGTAATATTTTGCATTTCTAGTTTAATCATTTTACATATTTTGTGTATTTGCCTTTGTGAATTACTTTTTTAGTTTTGTTATTTTATATGATTATGTGCTTTGTGTGTATTTATGTTATAAATTATTTTTTCTTTTGGTTTAATTCTCTTATATGTTTTTATGGTTTATTTAAGTTAATTGTGTTTGTGTTCTTAAATTTTGCTTTGTTAGCTTAATTATTATTTTTTTTTTCCGGTTCAAATTCATTGGGTATTTGTTTTTATGCGTTAATTTTGTAGGTTCCTGTTAAAATTAGGATTTTGTCTAAAAAAAAGAAGTTTTATCCATTTTGGATTCAAAATAAATATTTGGTTTTTTTTATTAAAATTTATATGCTTAATTAATTGATAAATTGTATTAAAAAAGGGGAGGTTAATTGAGCCGAGACGGTTTGTTAATCTCATGTTTCAGAATATTTTAGCTGCGACGGCTTGATATTCGAAGTTTTTTTTAAAAAAATAGAGTTAATTTGACCGCGACGGTTTGTTAACTTTATGTTTTAGAATATTTTAGCCGTGACAGCTTAATATTCTAAAATTCTCTTTCAAAATTAAATTTTCACCACTTAATTTATTTGTAAATAATTTTCCTAATATTTTCCTATGCTATTTGTTTATTTTGTTTTCTTTATAAATTTCTTTTTCCTAAATTTTATTTCAAAATATTTTATTTAACTTTTGTTATTATAGATAAAGAGTTAACTTAGCCGTGACGGCTTATTAACTCGATATTTCGAACATTTGAGTTGTGATAGCTTAATGATTCGAAATTTTCATCAAAAATTTTTGTTCTCTTTTATATTTGTTTCTATTGATTTATAAAAATACATAAAAAATAATTTTCTTCTTTTTCTCTTATTGGTAAATATTTATAATTTATATATTTATTCTCAATTTAATTTTGTTCATTTATTTAGTAAATTCCTTATTCAAATAATAGGGTTAATTTAGCCGCGACGGCTTGTTAACTTGATGTTTGAATATCTGAATTGTGACAATTTGATATTCCAAATATCTCTCATAAGGTTCATATGTTTTCTCTTACAAAAAACACCAAAAAAAATTTTCGCTTCTTTTTAGATTCTATTTGCAAGTATTTGTTATTTAGAACAATTCTTTTCTAAAATTATATGCTTATTGTCAAATGTTTTCGTTTCAAATAAAGAACGGTTAACTTAGTCGTGACGACTAGTTAACTCATTTTTAGGACATCTGAATTGTAACAGTTCAGGTGCACTAAAAATTCTTTTCTTTTAAGAAAAATAAATCCCTTTTAATTGTCTTGAAACAGAAAATAAATGTTTGAAAAAGGTTATTTATTTAATTTGCACAGTTAATTAAAGGTACCGTCCAAGGACGGGTGTACTAGGGTGCGTGGGATTAAATTCCTGCCCTTCCCTATATATAACCGACTCCCGAACTCAAACTGGTTTCAAAGACTTTTCTCTAAAAATGGGTTTTTCCAACGTTTTCCCAATTTTAAATAAACTCGGTGGCGACTCCATTTATTTTCAAACAAAAATTTCTCTTTTTCGCCGTCCCCGTCGCGATCCCGGTTGCGACACTGATCAATTCACCCTTGTTGATAATTTGTTGCAGGAAATTGTTGCCAGCTGAGAGAAGCTTACTTTCATCGCATTCATTCATGCTAACCTTGGAAATTAAACTAGTAGTCTAATCAAGCATCAAAGAACCGAAAGACTTGGACTGTTGGTGAGTTCCTTGTTTTTTTTTTTCTGGTTCTTTCTCGGTTTTGTTTTTCGGATTTCATTTTATGAAACGTGTTAGTAAAAGATAAACATGAGAAATTAATGTGAAATCACAAATCGGAAATGATGACGGGTTCAATTTGATTTTGCATGGATACAATCATAATTGTGACAACTGGAATTATAAAATTAGATCAAATTATACAAAAACCAAAACTAATTTACTACAGTCAGATTTTCGTTTGTTTTATACAATATGATGTCAACATTGTGAATTTTTTACCCATTGTGAACATTGTTTTATACAATTGTTCGAGAGGCAGTTACTCATGAAAAATCTGGGATATTTACCATCTTTCAATTTTGAAAATGTTTTGACTTTTAACAAATGCGCTAACAAGGTTGTTCATGAAATTTTCTTTTCAGGTTCGGTAGGAATCGAAATGCAACGTGAAGATGAGTGGATCACACCATGTGTGATGACCGTAAAAAAAAAAAATGAAGTGAGAGCCACCATGCACCTTAAGTGGTATAAATCACTATATACTTCTTTCTCTTTTTTTTTATCTTCTTTTCTTCTCCTCTTCCCCGTAACTCTCTCTTCCCTTCTTCTTCTTCTTCCCCTTCCCGTTCTCCTTCCCTCCCTCCACTTCCTTCTTTTTTTATTTTATTTTATTTTCCCTCAAAACATCATCACCATCTCCATCATTCTCATCATCTCCTCTTCCTTTTCATCCCCATAACCGTGTCTCTCTCTCCTTCCTCTCCTCTACTCCATTTTCTCTCTCTAACTCCATTAGAGGGAGCATGAAGCTAAGGAAGAATTGGAGTAATTTTCTTCACCAATTCTACACTCCAAGTGGTAAATTAGCTCCTAAACTACTCCGTTTAAATTATTGAAATTTCTGATTATTTTAGGAATATTGTTAGGTTTATTGAATTCTAGAATTTGGGGCTTTTATTGATTTGGAGCTAATTTATGTAAATTTGTAATATTGTTAGCTCACAAAAATTAATATTATCTTGTTCCTAGAGCGATAGAGCAATCGGGCATCAACACTTGAAAAGGTGGCATCAAAGGCATTGTTCTTCGGTTCTTTGAACCAATAGCTGTGAATAGATAGTATATCTGTAGGTTACTTTATGCATGATAAACAATATAAAATGGTATAAAGAGCTAAAAGTATGTTGATATAGAAGAAAATAATTTATTTATTGAAAATGTCACTTTATGTTTGAAATGATAAACTTTTATTTGGAGGCCATAATATGATTATTATGCTTGTTAAAATATTTTGAGTTGAACTGTAATGAATATTGAATTTGAGAGCAAATTATGTTACTTTTATATTATGTAATATGCATGATTTTGAGTTAAATTGGGGAAAATTCTATAGTTAGAACCTGTAGTTAACGGCAGGGACGTTAGCCTCAGTGCACAGTGAGAAATTCTAGTTAGCAAGTGAGGTGCTAACCCGCACATAGCTGCAGCTATGTCTGGACTTGTATATGGCTACGGGCCAACTCTAGTTAGCAGGTGTGGTGCTAACCCGCACATGGCCTTGGGTCATGTCTGGACTTGTTATCGTTCTGCTTTGGATAATTCCCCAATGTATTTGAATTCATATGAGTATATATACATTATTATGTTTATATTGTTTTATGCTTGCATTTAGTAAACTATGGATACCCTATCTCTCATTGAGTTGCAAAACTCACCCCGTTGTATTTCCACCCTTTTCAGATACAGGTGCTGGTGCTAATTCTGGTGTTCCTCCGGCACAATCTTAATAAATTCTAACTTGGTGAGCCTTTTTGTAAAGGCCCTTTTAGTTTTCATCCATATGTTGTTTTAGGCTATAGGTGTCAGTTGCTCCATATGTCACAGGCAGGTTCTTTAGACTTGTGTTGTATTTGTATTTGAAAACTTATGATTTAGCTATATATGTTGTGTTTTGGAAAAGATTTGTAAACTTAATTTGGTTTTATGTTGAACTGTGTTGGCACTATGACTGGGATATGCTGAAATATTATTATGTACTGGAAGGGCGCATTCTGAGAATGCTTGATGCCCAAATGCTGTGAATTTATTAGAAACATTGCAGGTTATGTAATTATTTGGAAAACGTCCGAAAAACATAGGAAACTCTGTTCGTTTTTTTAGAAAATTTAGTGTTCTAAGGTTTGCTGGGAAAAGTGTTCCCATGCGCCAGTCATGGTCTAAGTTGGGTCGTGACACCATGGCAACAACTTTTCACAAATAAAGGAATTTCCTTTTCACTGCAGTGTGGTGTGCATGAACAAGTTCCCTGTATTTCTACAGGAAGTGTGGATGGTTTAAAGTTACATGAAGGTGTTTTATGAATAAAGTTATCCTATATTTTTACAGGAGGTCAGGTGTGTACGGTTTTTCAGTTGCAGAGAGTGCATTTTCCAAATAAAAGTGACATGTAATTTTATACGTGGTGTGCAATGTGCTGAAGTTACCTGAGAGTGTTGTATGAATAAAGCTGACACTGGCATGTAGATATATTTCACTATTTCTACATAAGGGTGTCTCATGAACAAGGTTGATTTTTTTTTTGTAGAAGGCGTGTATGGCTTTTAATTTTTAAGATGCAGAAGGTGTGCTTTTGTGAGCAATGATCACTTGTATATTTACATGATGTTTGTATGGTTTTAAAACTGCGTAGAGTGTGTTTCTTGTGTCATGAAGAGAGTTTACTTGTATTTCCTCAAGATGAGTTATGAGTGTACTCTTTAGATACTAATTTTGTTAGTGTTTGGTTCTACAAATAGTGTGCATGTTTTAAAACAATGAGAATGAGATTCTACAATAAATGTGTTTGGTAAATTTTTCATTCTACGAAAAATACTTTTTTCAGACAATTAAAAGTACTTTTAAGAGAAATATTGTGGAAGATGTTTTTTATTCTAGGAAAAATACTTTTGAGATAAAATTCTACTATTACTCTCACGTTAATAACTAAAAGTAATTTTACTTTATCATATTCAAATAAAAATAATCCTCTTAAACATTATTTGATATACTCAAACCAAACATAAGTTAATTCTTTTAAAAGTAATTTTTTTTTAACGCAATTCTTTCAAAAGTAATTCTACTGGAAGATGAACTAAACGGAATAGATAGTCATAATTTTTATTAGAAGTTATTTAGAAAATAGTGTAACATACTTAATGATAATTATATAAATGAGTAAGTAGTTTATATGATTTTATTCATTCAATGATCATCTTTATTTTTAGTAAATTATTTTTAGAAGTTTTTTCTTAGAGAGTAATACTTTTGTAGATGCATATGATTTATGGATTTAATTACCCACTAATAAAATCCTATGTCTAGCTTGTTAATATCATCCTATATTCCAATGACATGTGTATGATATTTGTGATTGCAACTTTACATTTTTGTGATTGAACATAATAATGACATGCAAATGGAACCTCAAGACTTTCCTATCCTCCAATTATCGGTCATATCTCCTATGGGAAGCTTTGTGCTGTTAAGTTTCTTGATTTACTCTTGTTTATTTTTTATTAATATGAACCGACCTGTGTGCCGACGAGTGTTTAAGAAAAATTTTTAAATTATTTTTATTAAATATTACCAGCTAGTTAATTGACGGGTATTTATTTTTAAAATTTTTAATTATTACATATCATTGACGGGTTTACTGATGAGTATTTGAAATTTCACTTGTTGCCGTATAACCTTTGGTATTTCAAGATTTCTGTTGGTAATTATTGGATCTGAAATGCACCATTTCATTAAATGATTTACCCGTCAGTAACCCGCCTTTTTCCCCCAACCGTGCATCTTCTTCCTCCTCACTTCGTGAACCCCCTCTCTCTCTAAACCTTCACCGTCGCCGCCCTTTTTGCTACCATTAGCTACCACTGGAGCTCCGTTCGAGAAATAAAGGCCACCACTACAATCCAGGGGCTTTGGTGAGCATTTTAATTGGTTTACTTTTTTGATTTGGTTTACTTTTTCCGTTCATTTATGGGAAGTAATTATTATTGTTACTTTGTTAATGTAGGAGTTTTCTTTAAGGGTGACAACAATTATCGATTTTGGGACCGGTTTTCCATTCTTATTCTTTATGTTATTTTATGTTTTCTATGTAAATAAGTGTATTGATTTAAATTTATCATATTGAATTTTCAGGATTA
Organism: Dalbergia cochinchinensis; assembly: GCA_031216125.1. Lineage (NCBI taxonomy): Eukaryota > Viridiplantae > Streptophyta > Magnoliopsida > Fabales > Fabaceae > Dalbergia > Dalbergia cochinchinensis. Next base: position 65,155,255 of record CM062375.1, on the reverse strand, counting down.
GATTTGGTTGGACGCCAAGAGCTTTTCCACATCTTGTATTTTTTTACTACTATAGAGGTTGGTAACTAAATCATTGTTATTTATATCGTTTAATGATTTAATATGTATGTAGGATATATAGAGACTTATGTTTTCTAGGATAAAGTTATAAGAAATGAGGATTGCATAATCGGGGGAAAAGGGCGTAGAGGCCCTTCCCCGACTTATTTGTATTATTTGTTGAGGGAGTCTTTGTGTTTGCGGAGATTGCAGGATGCATGTTGTGCAGTTATAAGAGGATGCACAATAGAATGATTTTTAGGAATATGTGATTTGTATATAATTATTAAAATGTAACTGTTTCACCATATCTATTCTGTTATTGATCTTTATAATAATAATATCTATAATTGTTATACTGACTGAAATATGTAACGATGAAAGCTCCTAATTTAAGAGGAGATGCTGTCGAAATTTTGTTAAAAGTTTTTATACGAATAATAGATTAAATAAAAGTAACTATGTTTAAAAAAACTTAAAAGCCAGTTGAATTTGTTTAGAAATAATAATTTAAATAACATTTACAAACCAATTGATTGTGTTTTAAGGACCAAGTAAAATAAATATTTGATATTGAAAGCTCCTAATTTAAGGGGAGATGCTGTCAAAATTTTATTAAAATTTTTTATAGGAATAATAGATTAAATAAAAGTAACTACTTTTAAAAAAACTTAAAAGCCAGTTGAATTTGTTCAAAAATAATAATTTAAATAAAACTTACAGATCAATTGATTGTGTTTTAGAGACCAAGTTAAATAAATATTTGATGATGGAAGCTCCTATTTTAAGGTGAGATGCGGTCAAAATTTTGTTAAAATTTTTTGTAGAAATAATAAATTAAATAAAAGTAACTATATTTTAAAAAACTTAAAAGCCAGTTGAATTTGTTTAAAAATAATAATTTAAATAAAACTAATAGACCAATTGATTGTGTTTTAAAGATCAAGAAAAATAAAAATCTGATAACGGAAGCTCCTAATTTAAGGGGAGATGTTGAAATTTTATTAAAATTTTTTTATAGCAATAATAGATTAAATAAAAGTAACTATATTTAAAAAAAAAACTTCAAAGCCAATTGAATTTGTTTCAGTATGGCCAGTAGAGGTAAAGGCCGACCTAGGAAGGTCGGTTTACCCATTGCCCTTCCCACCCCCTTAGCTACCGCCCTTTCTATCACCTTCGCCATCGTCCCTTCCGCCACCTCCCCTTCCACTACCTATACTTCAGTCCCTACCATCAGCACCTCAGCCTTTACGATGATTCCCACTATTAGGTATGCCAGCCGCTCACCTTCCTCGTATTCTCACTCACAGCCTATTCACATCAGTAACCCCTCCCATAGCCCTACCACTGCCCGACTCCTAACACCGTATCTGAGCAAACTCCTCCTTCCTCAACTGGGTCATAGGCACAGGCTAGATGGGGGGCCACTTGGGCCTGAAGGTAGACCACTCTCGTCGATTAGGCCGGACGGTAATGTATATTATATTCTAATTTTACATTGCTTATGATATTTAAAATATATTGATTGTGTTTTGATTTATTTTATCTATGTAATAGTTTTCATCTATTTGTTGTGGCTCATCACAGGATCACAGAAGTTATACAGAGTCGGTACAGTCATCTATGGTCCACATGGACTGACATCCTAGCAAATGTCAACGAGTCGTGGTAGAAGGCGTGGAAAGTAATTCTATGATTTATTCGCTTTTGTTAAAATATGTTTATATTATTTAATTATATGCTTATATATAATCACTTATGTTCTATAAATTTGTTTATCCAGAAATCCTTTTACATTTAGCCCGAGCATGAGCCTACAGTTAAGAGAGCTTGGAGGATTAGGTCATCTAAGCTAATGCGGGATATGTTTCATGATGTCTGTAAGGGATACATGAACATATCATGGCTGAATGATGCCATACTTAGTGAGCTGCAGCGCCACCGGGCCAGCAACTCGACCTTCAAGGATAGGTCGGATAAGGGAAAGACAAACCAAGCCTCATAGAAAGGCGGGTCGCTGCACACGGGTGGGTCGAGCACCCAGGAGGGGTCTCGAAGGTGTTTAGTAATTCTTTAACCATTCTACATTTTTTAATAACATTTACTATATTTGAATTGTGGCAAATACTATAATTTTTATGACTTTATTGTGCTTATTTGTGTAGAGGAGGGAGTTAAGCTGCCCTCCGACACAGGGCGAGCTATTTCGGGAGATCCACAATCGGAAAGGTGAGCATGGGGGGAGTTTGGAGAGGTCTGGGTAGACCCTCGCTCCAATGTGACCTATGTAAGTTTGAATTTAGACATATCTTTATTTCATTTTTATTATTATTTTCATTTATATCATAATTATTACTTACAATGTGTTTTATCCTTTTTTTCTTTGCAGCACGGTGATCAGGCACAAACCCACAACCAGAACATAAGGCTGAGGCTGGGCCCGATGCTGACGTTCCTCCTCCTCCAAATGAGGAGGGTGTCTGGGCCTAAGAGGTTAGCAGCCCTGAGAGTAGATCCCCATCTTCTACTGCTGGGTCAGCTACTAGGGATGATGCCTTGAGGTAGCGTATGCATGCCCTCGATGTCACGACCCAACTTGGGAATGTGATCGGCACATAAGGAATCTCATCCCCACACAAACCTTTTGGGTGACGTATCTTTATGAATCCATACTTTATAATAATATTATACTTAATTTACTTTCTGAAAATATAATTTCCTCTAAATCGTTATCCCATTTCGTAAGACTGAAATACCTTAATATAAAAAGCTATATGACATTTCCATTAAACATGTAAATCATGAAAACATAAACTGTTTCATTACTTGATGTGAATTTTTAAATTCGAAAATCAACTTAATACTTGGAAAATGAACCATAAGTATATCTATGACTTGTTACATAAACTCAAGTCAACTTTGTCACTTCAAATCTATGCTTGTAAATTGAAAACATATTACAAAATCAGAGACTAAATGCATGGCCAAGATCCTACCTGCACATCTACTGGATCACTTCTACTACTGACATAATTCTAAACTAAGCCACATTTCAAATAAGGCCTACCACTAGAATTTGCTAAATCTACTAAGCTGGATGGAGACTGAACCTGTACCTGCAACTATGAGAGGAAGAGAGAGGGTGAGTCAACGAACTCAGTGAATGAGCTCTCACCCATCACCCACACGGGACATCCAAGGAATACATATATATATATATATATATATATATATATATATATATATATAATACTATGCATGCAACAATCATAATCATTTGATATTCATGTGCATAACTATGTATAGAAAAGATATCTCTGTATTTATAATTTCATAGAAAAGCATCTCTGAGTTCTTACTCTAACAAGAAAATCATTTGTCATTCCATAGATTCATGAACAAACAATTGTAAACTTGCAAGCAATACGAAATCATTTTAACTAAAGTGGGACAGAGCCTAGGGAAACAGCATCTGCTGAGCTGAATAAATACAAATATAATAACTGAAGCTGCAAAGTCAAATAGTCCCTGGCAGACGAGCTATGGGTACCTAACTAGGTCCCATTTTCTGTATCTGCTATGGGGCTATATTATCCTTTGACGAACAACTTGGTACCAAAGTTAACGATCTCATACAGCCGTTAACTAACTGTCTGTTTCTTGATCTCTACCGTCTAAACTAGTTTGACAAAATCCATAGCTGAAAAATGGGTACTCTATCCCTGGCGAACAGAGCCCCTAAACTCTTAGTACACTGGGAGTTCTAGATTCACATAACTTTAACAATTTGATTTTAGCATAACTGTGGCTGTGAAAATCGTGCCCAAGGGATCACCTATTTGTAGGCAACTTAATTTCAAGCCCACAGAATATGTATCTGACAGTTGCTAAGAATCATACTGAATTCCATACCTCTTGTTACATTAAATCTGAAGTTCTAAATTCAAGTATTAAACTATCATATCTTTCTCATATACTAGATAAATCTAAAATCATAGCTTGAAACGCTAGGGTTCTAAATCACAAACTTGCAAATCATAAAACATATGTATTCGTAAGGCTGGGTCATACTCTTATTCACATTTCTCTTACATATATAATTATCTTAAGTAAATATTCAAAACATAGCTTGAAATCTAAATCTTGAAACCATAATAATGTTATAAACTCATAAAACATATTTGATAAAAGAGCAAAGTTGCTACAACATATATTTTCTCAATAAATCCATTCTTAACCATGTAAAACATTTTTCTAAAGCATACAACATAGCAATCATGGTTCCATGGTTTTGTAAAAACTCATTCTTTCATGCTATCATCATAAATCATAATTTTTCTAGTTTGACATAATCATATAAAATCATATTCTATACCTTTTCTCTTCCTAAATTTCAAATTTCACATAGTCATAATGGCTTTAAAAAGGTATTGAGTTTGAACCCGTGAATATGTGGGCACCATTAACTTGACCTTGAGAGCTTGGAATGGTATCAACAGCTGCCATAGAGCAACCATAAACTCTAGATTAATTTCTAATAACCTCTAGATGGCTTAAATATAATCCTAACAACATTGGTGGAGTAGCCCCACTTGACAACAAGGAGAAAAATAACAAAACCTAACCCAAAATTATGAAAGAATGGAGAGAATGGAGACATAATCCAACAACATAAATTTACCTTGATGATTTGGGGGAGTTATATTGGAGAAAATGAGAGAAAAAGGGATAAAAAAAATGGGGAAAAAGGTTTCTACATTCTACTTCTCATTTTGCTAGGGAGGGAAGGCCTGATGGGGTTTTTAAAGGCCAAAAATGAAATGGAGTCATTCCACTTATATCTTTGTCTTTGTTATCAAGCTCATTTACGCCGAGCCTGTTTCTGAGAACTATGCAGCAATAGCATCCAAACTGCTACACTCACTTATTTACATTTCAACTTTAAAACATAAATATAAATAAAGAAATACCCCCCATTTGGATTCAAATAAAATATCACAAAAATCTAAATCCCCACTAATCAAAATCTAAATTCTGGGTTTTAGTTCAAATCCGAGAAAACTTACGATTTTTCAAACTTTTAAGGGCTTCAAAAAATCCATTAAAAATCACTCTTTAACTTATTTTCCTTCGGGGAGCAATTATCAGGACGTTTGATCCCAAGAATGTGGCTTTAACATATAGTTCTCCAAGGAGGTGTAGGATCCAGACTTAGCGAAATCTTGGACCCAACAGCATGGGGGGTCCCGGGAGACCCTAAGGCCATACGGAACTTGCCCACTGACACGTATACATAGGGTATTAGATACTTCCCCCTTAAAAAGATTTGGTCCCCAAATCTGAACTTGCATAACTGGAAGATCAAAGAGATGGAAAACTCAACCACATGAGGTTCAAGGATGGGCTTAAATGCCCGAAACATATTGACATGATACACTGACATATGAGCTGATACTGTAGGAGATAGCGCCATTACTGAAGGTCACTCTACTCTAGCTGAGGATGCCAAATGTCACGCCTAGGGCGACTCCACCTCTAAGGGCAGCTCTTTCCCCTCAAGGCAACAAAGACTCCTATCATGGCACTTACACCGGGCGGCTCCACTTCCAAGGGTAGCCTTTTCCACAGTGCAAGTCCTGGATGAGCACCTATGCTCCACCACCTCATGCTTGTGCAAGCTCTCAAGGAAAGGGCACTAAACGTCACTTTCATCCTTCCTATGGTTATCTTTCTCTTGTATTTGACATTAACTGATATTGCAGGGACTCTTAGTCCTCGATTTCTAAACTCTTTGATTCTCTAAATGAGCGTTATGCTAAGCATTCACATGCCTATACTTCTAACGTGCATACGTACAACACATCAATCATACTCATCATATAAATCAATCAAACGAACAATAGCTTGCTCTAAGATCTCCAGAACACCCTATCATGATAACATGCATTATTGGTTCTCGTGAACTACTCTTCTTACCTTGAGACTTCCTAATCCTTAACCAAACTTCTTCAAACATAAAAGCATGCAATCAAACATTCAATCATGTTTACACTAAATATAGGTTTATGCGATGGAGGCAAATAATATGCTTTTTGTCTATTAACTCCTTACTATTGTGTTATTAAACTGCAACTTAACATGATAATTTCATTTAAATCTCTTTTATCTAACTTACACACATGGGTTAGTGGAAGAGAACATGCATCTTACACATATGAGCTCTTCAAATTACTCTAACATGTTTCTATGATGCCAACCCAAGTAAAACTATCATACATGCATATAGTGCTCTAACTCACGTCACATAACCTTAAAGTGATATCGCTTTTGCACATATAACATAAAAATGAAACATTCCCCCAATCAAAGCATAACTTGTTAAAACATCCAATCTCAAACCAAGTCATTCTCTATTAGCATAAAACAAAATTATCTAAGATACTTGTATTTGAATATCTTAAATCATACACTAATAAAACATGTTTCTAAATTCTTCCATTCCGTTTTAAGAACTGATCGTGGTAGTACGATACTAGTAAAACTTCTTTGAGAAAAACTTTCCACCTAGAATCTTGTGAAATATTTACCAGAAGGAAAAACTTAAGTATGCATAAAAACAACTTTTACAAATGTACAACTTGAGCACTTAATCACATGTTAAGCTTATAAACATAGCAACATAACAACACTTTAAGGAATCTCGATGCTCGTCAACATGGGTTCTAAGGTTATAGATGCATCAAGAGGAGCTATTCTACTCTTTATGCTAGAAGGCATGATAAAATGAACATGCACATGTATGAATTCTCATTCGGTTGAGCTGTCACAATCAGTCTTTCTCTTCCTGGTAGCAGTACGAATAGGAGATCCAACATGACTGTATTAAGCCTTAAGCAATCAGGGTTAAGCGAGCTCATTAACAGAAAGCAAACAGGAGCTTGTATTTAGAGAAGAGGACGCTCATCCCAGGCAGGCAGCAGGGGCTTCGGGTGGAAGGAATCAAGTAAGGTGCGAATATTGTGTTTCAGCGATTTCTTTCTCCCTGAAAAAGCTCCGCTACTCTACGGACTTCCTAACTTGGCCTTTCTTTCGTAAAAGACAAATAAAGAGTATGCCCAAATAGGCTAGTCATTATTTTTTAGTGTTTCATAGGCGCAATGAGTTAATCAATTGGGGAATGGGGGTTTCCGCTTTCTTTTAATGGATGCTGTTCCGGGTGCGCCACATCACTTCCCTCTTTTTAATAAAAAATACATGGTAGTCGGGGAGCCAGGCACATAGAGATAGGGACATCCATCAGTAAGCCAATAATGACAATAATGGATAAGAACATTGGGAAGCCAGCACACGGTACACAGCATACAGGAGGATGAGATCAATACAAGTAGTGGGGAAGCCGGCCAATCAACCATGTAGACAGAAGAAATATAGCAAACTAGCTCGTCAGTACAACTAATTGATTCATTAGGTGACATGAGTTACACAAGCTAATAGGAAATCGGCACGTACCTCGCTTTCTTTCCTCCTCTGGTTGAGTCAATAAAGCTAGCTGCTGCTTTAAAACTATACTGATGTAGTGGGCGGTAGTTGGAAGCACAGTACGGGCAAAAGCAATCCCCAAGCATCATTTTAGAGCTTATTAGTCTTAGTGTGAAACCCAAGAAAAAGGGGTTCAATAGGTCACTATAGGAAGATGAACCCTCCATAAAATATGCCTACTAACATATTCTTCATGCATACTACATTCATATCAGGCCTAAAACATGACTCTAGACGTAAATCATGAATAATGCACCCTTAAAACAACCCATGCATGAGATCAACGGTATCAAGTCACTTAAAATAGTCCAACATGTCACAATCAGTCATCATTCTTACTAGATGTTTACATGTATGATTCGCAGTTTATCGTGATTCTACCTGCTAGCTTCGAGTCACTCACATGGGAACTTCCCTCAGTTAGGGCGGCTGCATCGCCCCCAACTATAAGGTGAAAATGCTGTACTAGGACGCCAGACTGCTCTAGCCTCTAACTCGTTGCTCCCTGAAACAGTGGGCAATTCTTCTTCAGGTGCCCCTCCTGACCACATCCATAGCATGTGGATAAGCCCCTTAGGCACTGGCCCTGGTGGCATTTTCTGCATGTTCGATAGGATGGGGTTGGCCAATTGGCCCACGCTAAACTCTGCCCACTTGGCTGGTCATTCCTTGACTCCTGGGTTGAGCGACGGCAGGGCGCATCGGAGAGGGCGCTAGAAGGTGGCCCTAACTAAAGATGCCTGCTGTTAACCCCTGGGCTAAGCTGATCATGTTTAACTATATCCCCAGTTGATGCACTCTAGCTCTGAGATGCTCACTAACCACTTCCGCTAGGCTCAGAACAGTTTCCTCGAGGCACTGGATATAACGGGTGTTTGTCGACATAGGGCTACTACAGTGACAATGGCAACGGCGGTTCATAGGTAGCATAGCTCAACTGGGAAGAAGGGAAAATATAGGATCAGATCAAGAATTCCAAAGAATGACAAGGATGCTAACTGAACCTGGACATGAGTGACTCTTCCTATGGACCTCAAATAACATCACGTTAGTGCAAATGGCCGCGGTTCTATTCACATAAATGTCATGCTATTTGTGGACACTTGCTCCAATACCATGCAAGGAAACCTAATGCTCTGATACCACTCTGTCACGACCCAACTTAGGAACGTGACCGGCATGTGAGAAATCTCATCCCCACATAAGCTTTTTGGATGACGTGTCTCTATGAATGCATACTTTATAATAATATTATACTTAATTTACTTTCTGAAAATATAATTTCCTCTAAATCGTTATCCCATTTCACAAAACTGAAATACCTTTATAAAAAGCTATATGACATTTCCATTAAACATGTAAATCATGAAAACATAAATTGTTTCATCACTTGATCTAAATTTTTAAATCCGAAAGTCAACTTAATACTTGGAAAATGAACCATAAGTACATCTATGACTTGTTACATAAACTCAAGTCAACTTTGTCACTTCAAATCTATGCTTGTAAACTAAAAACATATATATAATTATCTCAAATACTGAAATTTTATACAAAATCTGAAACTAAATGCATGGCTGGGATCCTGCCTGCACACCTACTGGAGCACTTCTACTGACATAATTCTAAACTAAGCCTCACATCAAATAAGACTTACCACTGGAATGTGCTGAATCTACTAAGCAAGATGGAGACTGAACTTGTACCTGTAATTATGAGAGGAAGAGGGAGGGGTGAGTCAACGGACTTAGTGAGTAAACTCTCATCCATCACCCACATGGGACATCCAAGGAATATATATATATAATACTATGCATGCAATAATCATAATCATTTGATATTCATGTGCAGAACTATATATACAAAAGATATCTCTGTATTTATAATTTCATAGAAAAGCATCTCTGAGTTTTTACTCTAACAAGAAAATTATTTCTCATTTCATAGATTCATGAACAAACAATTGTAAACTTACAAGCAATACGAAATCATTTTAACTAAAGTGTGACAGAGCCTAGGGAAATAGTATCTGCTAAGCTGAATAAATACATATATAATAACCGAAGCTGTAAAGTCAAATAGTCCCTAGCGGACGAGCTATGGGTACCTAACTATGTGGGGCGATATTGTCCTCTGATGAACAACTTGGTACCAAGGCTAACGATCTCATACAACCATTAACTAACTGTCTGTTTCCTGATCTCTAACCTCTAAACTAGTTTGACAAAATCCATAGCTGAAAAATGGGTACTTTGTCCCCGGTGAACAAAGCCCCTAAACTCTTAGTACATTGGGAGTTCTGGATTCACATAACTTTAACAATCTGACTTTAGCATAACTGTGGCTGTGAAAATCATGCTCAAGGGATCACCCGTTTGTAGGCAACTCAATTTCAAGCCCAAATAATATGTATCTAATAGTTGCTAAGAATCATACTGAATTCCATACCTCTTGTTACCTTAAATCTGAAGTTCTAAATTCAAGTCTTAAACTATCATATCTTTCTCATATACTGGATAAATCTAAAATCATAGCTTGAAACGCTAGAGTTCTAAATCACAAAACTTGCAAATCATAAAACATATGTATTCGTAAGGCTAGGTCATACTCTTGTTCACATTTCTCTAACATATAATTGTTTCCTTTAGAGAACAATTACCTGGACTTTTGATCCCAACAATGTGGCTCTAACATGTAGCCCTCCAAGGAGGTGTAGGATCCAGACTTAGCGAAATCTTGGACCTGACAGCATAGGGGGGTCCCAGGAGACTCTAAGGCCATACGGAACTTGTCTACTGACACGTGTACGCTAGGTATTGCACTCGACCAGGAGCTGCAGCAACAGGCACGACTCTTTCAGCAGCTCTAGGAGCAGCAAGCAGGGCAAGCAGCTGTGGAGCAGGAGCTGAGGGAGATCCGAGAGCTTAAGCTCTCCTTGAAGCAATAGCAACAGGAGAAAGCAAAGAAAGAGAAGGCTAAGTTCCGGAAGATGTAGCAGAAGATCACTGCAGATGTGATGACCTTCTTCCAGGACAAGCAGGCTTCAAGATCTTTCGAATCCGGCAAGACACTCCCCCAGATCCCATTCCCCTATATCCCACTCCCCTCCATTTTTGAGGGCCCTTCACAGTCGAATGACATGGATGACGATGATGGTTCATATGGTGATGATGATTATGCCGCCGATGGCATCGACGATGACGACGTCCAGGAGTTTAGCTAGTTTTTACCTAGCTTCATTTATTTTCATTATGGATATTTGTTACATTTATTGTAATTTGTATATATTTTATTGGAATAATCTGCTATTTTATCAATTTAATTGATAATTAGCTTCTTATATAATTAAATAAATAGCAAATTACAAATCACTTCATAGTTAAATAAAAAAATTATTAATTATTACTGACGGGTTTGATCATCGGTAATACGCAATATTTTTAAAATAAATTGTTTTTCATAATTCAAGATATCGTCGATAAACCCGTCGGTAAAATCATGTCTCTGATGGCCATGGTGACACCTTTTATTTAATTGTATTGATGACTTAATATTTTACTACCCGTTAGAATATGTGTCAAAGATTATCGACGAGTGCTTTGCCACCGTCGGTAATATTCATCGACGACATAAGAATCGATGCCCCTGTATCTGTCGGTACGCCCATTGGTGTAAATCCTACCCGTCGGTAATGGCATTAGTTACTCGCCCATTTCTAGTAATATGTATGCTTGTTGGGCATACTGGAGAAAGCGACTTCAGAAATTTGAAGCTTGATAAAATTCAAGCTAAGGTGGAGATTTGTTGATTTGGTGACCTGGAATTTTAAGCCAAAATTGAGAAATCAAATTTGATGGCTTGGACTGAAGAAAACAAGTTGGACAAAATGTTCAAGCATTTAACAAAATTAGTTGGAGGATTCAAATTTGTTCAACAATCCAAGATTTGGTTTAAAATGATGATACAAAACAACAAATTGGTGGTTGCAATTTTTCAAAGGGTGCACCAAATGGTAGAAATTAAGCACCAAACCCATTGACAATCTTGGCATTAGGAACTCTATAAATAGAGCTTGGTTCATCTAGTTCCATACACCAACCAACAATCCATCCTCTCCTTATATATAATAAAATATATATTTATATAAATATATAAATATATAAAATAAAATATATGTCATAAAATAACTAAAAATTAAATTAGGTATCAACAAAATCATAGAACATAACATAATTCAACTCTTAATCAAAATAAACGTTATCCATATAGATCAAATCTCTCAAGTTACTACTTTCCATATTAGAAAAGGAAAAAAATAGGAAATATGATATTTTAGGCTTTTTTTTTAAAAAAAACCCAAAATATGCAATTTTTCTTTTTTTTTACAAAAAAAAAGGTTCGAACCGGTTTTTTAGCCGGGCCGATTTGCCCAGTTTACTGGTTCCCGGCCGGTTCTCAGCGATTCTTGAGTGGTTTTTTACAAGGCGGTTTTCAAGTTCAACCCGGACCGGACAATAGGCCGGTTCCTAGTTCAACTGGTCCGGTCCGGTCTGATTTTCAGAACTTGGATAAATACTTTTGTATGTCCATCATATTTTCATGGTAAAATATTTGTTTGCCACCTTTGCCCGTGGATGTAGGCTTTAAGCTGAACCACATTAATCATTTTATTTTATCTTTGCTTTACACTTCCGCATGTTTATTTTGGTTTACTCTGTTTGTGCATTTTAGGCCCGTCATTTCACATCAACTCTGTATTTGGATTGTAGAATGCTTAGATATACTTTACTTTGGAGAGTCCCAAATCATCTGTTATCACATCAATTAAATTGTTTAACTTGACAACTTACTATTTTAAAATCCATACAAATAAAAAAATATGAAACGGATTGACCATTATTTTTGCAATTAAAATTGCAAGATGGAGCAATCACTTATCACTCTATAAACTCTTTCAGCTCTTTTTGTTGCTCCATGCATAACTCAGGTTAGTAGGGCTCTATGAGACAGATAGCACACAAATATCAATATATATCAATTATCAAAGTTATCAACGAGTTAGATGGCCTGTGCCATGTCTCGAAGAGTTAATTCATCAAAATGTTGTTAGCCATATTCTAATCATATACCATATTTGTGATATTATTATCCAGAAAGACGTGCAATTATGTTGACCTACTAACCACGGTCCACGTATATAAGCATTTCTTGGTTTTTTAAGTTTGTTGGAATCCACATTCAAATTGCACAAGCTACTTCCTTATGCTAATTGATTGGCATGCAGACATAATAAGATATATCAAAAAAATTTTATTTTGACAACATTGGAACTAAGTACGATGACATTTCAAAAACATGTTTGTGGTTTGCAAATTGTTCAATGCTTCCAGCAACATTTTGTGACAAATTCATCTTATTGTTATTCAACAATAGAACATAATGAAAGAGAGATTGTTCTTCTATATTCACGATGTTTTGGACTTCACTGGGGCAAGAAGCAACTGCATTGCACAAACAATACATATCCTTGTTAGTGATGGATGCTCAAGCATTACTACAGAAAGTTAAAAAAATAAAGAAAAGAAGACATATACAGTCCTGCCAATGGTCTACTACAACAAAAATTCTACCAATGTTTTGGAGTGTTTGGAAGCAATGTAGGTACAGTGTTACAGTAAAGCCAGGTTTTACAAAAAAAAAATGTTATTTAGTGACAAACAAAATCATTAAAAATTGGTTTTTATCTCAACTAATTTCAGCCTACAACTAGTTCTGAAAAGAAATCAAATTTAAGTTAGTTTTATCTAATCCTATCTTTTCTATCTCTATCTATTACCTTATCCATTCCTAAAAATTTGAAAAACTAATTAAACTAGTTTTTAATTTAGTTTAAAGCCAAACATTATTAAGTACAAAATAATTCATTTTATACAATTCAACATATTTTATGCCAATTCAACATATTCAACATTATTAAGAGGTGACTCTGTCACTAATTTGTTGTCCTTGTAGCCTTGTGGGTTAGTTGTGCATCTACATGCACATGTTCAGGGACTTCAAGACACCCAAGTGAAACAGGCAAGTGAACTATTATGTTACTAGGAGGCACCTGATAGCAAGATATTAGAGATGTAAAAAATCCAAAGGCCCCACTAACTCTAGGAGTGACTTTGTTGGGTGCCAACTGAAGCAGTCCAACTGCTACCACTATCCAAGCCTGTTTTGACAAGTGCTATAGTCCTCTCATTTGACTTTTTCAGTTTAGTGCGGTATTTCTCATTCTGCATCCATAGATAATGACTTTACACACATATGTAATAAATATATAATAGACAAAATACGTAAATCAATCTCTCAGAAATGTAGTAGGAGACAAATTAGTCACTAAAGATTTGAAAGTTTCAAATTGGTCCCTCACAATTCAAAAAGGGGGACAAAGTGGTCCCTCCATACAGTGTTATATGGATTTGTACGAAGAGACCAATTTGTCCCCTTTTTTGAATTGTAAAACAACAATTTGGAACTTTCAAATTATGTAAGACTAATTTGTCCCCCTAGGACCAAACTTGGCATTTAGTCTATATAATAACACTAAGGAAAGACAGTAACAATCCCCAAACCAAGATATGGAAACTTCGAAGAATGTATACACAAATTTGCACAACATACTTCATATTTATTCTTGTTCTTGAGTTCTTCCTCTAACATCTCCATTGATGCAGAAAGTCTTCCAAGCCCTCCAACCTGATAAGATGAGTCAAAAAATGTCAAACAAGGGTTAAAAGTAGACTTAAAGGGACATCCTTAATACATGTATGTGTTAGACCTTAAGTGGAATAGACCACCTTGTCCTCTCTCTCTTTTTCTTCTTTTTCTCCATCACTCTCCCATAACTCTCTCACTCTCTTCTTCTCCTTCATGTTCTCTTTCTCCTACTTCCTTCTATTCTTCTCTGCTCTCACCTTTATCCATCATGACCACCACCTCCATCATCATCATCATCATCATCATCTTGTCCTCTTGATCTTTATAACTGCCCTTTCTCTCCCTTTCCTCTACCTCCACTTTCTCCCTCTAACTTTCATTTGAGAGAGCTTGAAACTTAGGAGGTGTTGGACTATTTTTCTTCAATATTTTTACTATCCAAGGGGTAAGAAAATTTTTAAATTACTCTATTTAAATTATTATAGCTTCTAGTTAGTTTAGGATTAATTTAGTGTCTTTTGAACCTTATAAATTGGGGGTTTAGGTTATTTGGGGCTAATTGATGTTAAATGATGGCATACTTAGCTCACATGTGCTCTCCTTGTCTTGTTCCTAAAGCACTAGAGCAATTAGGCACAAACACTTGAATTGATGGTATCAGTGAGTTGTTCTTTGATTCTTGGAACTACTAGTTGTGAGTAGATAGTGTATCTGTAGTTTACTTTTTGCATAATATATGTTAAGTATAAGAATTATTTAAGTAAGGAGTCATACAAAAATTTCTGCAATGAGAAATCTCAGAAAAGTTTAGTAGTTCTTCAGAAAAATCTCATAAAAAATTAGGAGATTTCAAGGAAATCTCAAAGCAAAAATATGTTGATATAGGAGAAAATAATTTATTTATCGAAAAGGAGACTTTATGTTTAAATCGAAGCTTAGGCTAGCACTTAATTATTGTGCTTCTTTAATTATTTTAGTTGGAAGGTAAAGTATGTTGAATTTTAGAATATCGTATGTCAATTATTATTTTATGTTCATTGTATCTCATATAATTTGAGTACGGATTTTATGTTGTAAGAGTATCAAGGAATTTGAAATGTGCTTGATTGTGAGATAAATTGGACAAATTCCATGGTCAGAACCTATAGCTAACAGCAGTGGCATTAGCCTTGGTGCACCGTGAGAAACTCCAGTTAGCAATTAAGGTACTAACCTGCACATAGCTGTAACTATGTCTGGATTTGTATTTAGCTATGGGCCAACTCCAATTAGCAGGTGAGATGCTAACCTGCACATGACCTTTGTCATGTCTGGACCTGTATATGGCTTTAGGCTAACTCCAGTTAGCAAATGAAGTGCTAACCTGCACATGACTTTTGTCAAGTTTAAACTTGTATATGGCTATGGGCCAACTCCAATTAGCAGGCATGGTGCTAACCCACACATGACCTTGGGTCATGTATGGACTTGTTATTGTTCTGCTTCGAATAACGCCCTATTATATTTGGATACACGTGATTATGTAAAGATATGTTTTCAATGAATCTCAAGTCATGAATAGAATTATATATATATATATATATGTATATATGTTATAATATTTATCTTATTTTATGATTGTATTCAGTGAACTATGGATATCTTATCTCTCACTGAGTTGCAAAACTCATCCCATTATCTTTTCATCTTTTTCAGATATGGGTACTAGTTCTAGTGTTTCTCCAGCACAACCTTAGTAAATTTTAAGTTGGCGAGCCTTTTTGTAAAGGTCTTTTTGGTTGGAACCCATTTTTTTGTTTTAGCTTGTAGTTGTTAGTTGCTCCATATGTCATAGGCAGGGATCTTGGACTTACGTTATGCTTATGTTTGAGATCTTATTACTTAGCTATATAAACTATGTCATGGAAAGGATCTATAAACTTAATTTGATTTTAAGTTTTGTACTATGTTTTCTATTATGTTTAATAGAGTTTGAAAACAAACTTGGTATCTGGACTATGTTGAGATATTATTATACACTGAACGGACGCATTCTGAGAATGCTTGATGCCTAAATACCGTGGATTTAATTGAAAATATTACAAGTTTTATTTGTATTTGGGATATGTTCGAGAAACAAAGGAGACTCTATCTAATTTCTTAGAAAATAATGTAGATTAAGGCTTGCTATCAAAGATGTTCCCTCTGCACTGGTCATGAACTATGTTGGGTTGTGACAAAAAACTTGGAACCATACTGTATAGCCCTGCATATCTTATCCTTAGTTTCAGCTTTGCCCAAATACAAAGTGAGTAGAGCCATGTCTGCCCTATTTGCATCCAAGGTACTCATTTTTTATGCAAATTGCAACTGTATAACAAAATGACAGCAAATTCATCCCAACTAAATTAGGAGAATAAAAAGCGAAAAGCAAAAGGTGATATTCATACACTAAATGGTTGCTGAAGATGGCAAATATTTTTTATCTATGAAATTTTGCTTTTAGTGGCAATGTGTTAAAACGGCTCTTTAGATGCCATGTAGTGAGTTGTTAGACTCAACAACTACATGGCCATTTGATTTAACCCAAGAAGCATAGACACACCGACTTAGTGGCATATTTATGTGTCGGACACGTGTCAATGTCTAACACCCACACGACATGTATTAGACATGCGTTCAATTAAAAAATAATTTTTTTGAACTTGAACACACACCGAACATGGCTGGACATTGTTCTAATTCACTGTAAACGCGGTTTGGACACCCCACAGACATGTCTGAGTTAGTTTTTTTATTTTTTTTCAAATTTTAATACCAACATGAGCCCAAAATCAACCCTAGTTATTTAGTTGAATCTGTACTGTTGGGTCATTTTATTTTAAAAATTCTTCAGTTGATCACAGAAAAATAAAAAGAAGAATTAATTAGATAAAAAATTATACAAACACAATAAAAAGAAATTTAGACAAAAAAATTATGCAAAATAAAAAATTATATATAAATGCCGTGTCCGTGTCTTGTAATTTTTTAAGTTTGGTGTATCTTCATATCCGTGTCGTGTCCTCCCGTGCCCGTGTCAGTATCTATGCTTCATAGGATTTAACACATAAAAAGTGAATAATCACAAACTTATTCTCAAACTATGCCATTTTTGTATGCTGATCAACTTTGAGAATGACAACAGCTTTTCATATGTTGTTAAAAAATCAACACACATTATTGTTTTCTGAGAACGGTGATTTTAATTCAGCTTAGTTATTAAATTGTAAGCATCTTATATTCTGTTCGGCATATTTTGTAGCGTACAGTCAATTTTTTTAAAATCACTTTTTGGTTCGAATATTGTCCATAGTAAGAAAATAAGGGACAATAATCCAACCGTTGACAAGTACATAATAAGCTCTATTAGAAAGAAAGTGTAAAGCAAGAAACAAAATTCAATCAATATCACCAATGTGACCATTACCCTCATGCTTTCACCACCTGCGATAACAATCACAATGTTTGCGTTAAAATTATGAAATTCGAAGGACATTCGCGCCAATGCATTTCATAGCGCTTTGCTTGATATACTTGGAAACCTGATCAGGTAATTTCGTTGCATTTCACGCCAACTGATAAAAGCATATTCATAACACAAGGATGCAAAAATATTATTTCTTACATAATGAGAAAGAACATAGTTCTATTATATACAATTCATATACTAATTTAAGTCACCACTTAAAAATGATTAATTACAGAAGTCTTGGTACTTGAGTAAGACAAACCTGAAACTTCAATAGGTTGCAAAATATCTACAAAATATTGGAAATAAAACTTTAAATCAAACATCTTGCACCTAGACACCATCATCCTGCCAAAAAGATCAAAATTAAGACGACATCAACTCACTTCATCAAATAATTGAAAGGAGCAAAATCAATGGGCAATTCATATCTGATTGCTTGATTCCCACGATGTCTACCATTCACTAGCCAATAATAGAATAACATGTAGTAAAAATAAGTTAATGAGGATGAAACAAATTTATACACAATTGACGGTGGAAAAGATAGAACCAACAACTATAACCACCCAAGACAAATCACAACACAGATCGGCAACTGAAAGGAAACCTGCTATGGCATTAACATGCTCAAAATTGATGAATAGTCATTGAAACTCGGGATAGCCAGAAATAATAAAGCGCTAATAAATCAATGCTCCCAATAGGCATAATCACAAGCTTGGCTTTATATATATTATATACTGATAGGCAAGAAATAGATCACAACCCTTTTTTCTTTTTCTTTTTTTGATAAAAAGAGAAGAGGCTCAACCTCAAAATAAGAGGGAGCAATAAAAGACTTAGTACAGAAGCAGTTAACAAAGCTCACTAACTAAACAGAAGTAAAAACAAAGCAGACAGCATAATTTGGTAGTACGAAATTATTTGTAAACAAGTCACGATGAGTTGTAAACAACAATAAAATTGAGCGAAGGAAGCTGCAACAAACACACGAGGAGGTGACGACGAGTTATAAACAACAAAAAAATTGAGCGAAGGAAGTTGCAACAAGCACACGAGGAAGCTACAACTCCACAAAAGTAAAAATAAAAAGTCTTTTAAACTTCTCAGAATTGAACACCTATAGCAAGTTGCCCTTTAGTTATTCACTGAGTGTTTTACTTTTTGGCATAGTAAGCATTTAAAAATAAAAATTCTTTTAAACTTCTCAGAGTTGAACACCTATAGCAAGTTGCCCTTTAGTTATTCACTGAGTGTTTTACTTTTTGGCATAGTAAGCATTAGAAAAGAAGCAAGGCTAAAGCAAACTGAAACTGCACATAGTCTTGTCCAGGGAGCATTAGAAGGCTGCTGCTACAAACCCCATATGAGCTCTTCATTGAATCCAATGAGATATGATGAACTATACAGTACTTTCGATAAAAATTTGTTTCATATATTAGTCTTCTCGATACAACAACTAAAGATGCAGTCACTCATTTTTACTTATTTTTGTCAGCAAAAATGGGGAACACTGGGACTTGTTTACAAATAATTTCGTGCTACCCAAAAAAATTTTCAGACCTTTCTCAAAAAGAAAATCTTAGATTCAATTTTTGTGGTTAAAGAAAATAATGTTCCAAAAAGTTACCTTGTAATATGTTCAATACACTATCAATCACAATATTTATTTATAATTATGTATGTTCAATTCCTCCTTGACAGTTGTAGAAAACCAAAATAACTATAGGGAAGTACACGAGGCAAATACTATATATCTAATACGTAGAACAAATAATATAGAAATTTATGTGGTTTGCGGAGTGAATTTAGACCATGGACACAACAGAGCATAGCTTTGCATGACCCAAGATATGGTTTAGCTTGTATTTATCACTTACTTGTGAAGTTATATCTAAACCTGCAATTTTATTAAGTTCCCAACAAATTACCCCCATAGGAGGTTTGAGCAAGTAACTAAAACATAAAATATTAATATACCCATCACATTTCTCAAGTAAATAGCACAGCAAATATGATGATGTGACTCTTTGCGCATAAAGGCTGGTATTAATAATCATAGTGTAGAGAAAAAAAAGAGGAAATAAAATAAACCCAAGCATGTACCTTTAATTGCTAGGTTGATACTCTCTATGTCAAATTGCCAATCTTGCCAAGCCCTTTCAAGTTGCAAGAAAAAGAGATAGGGAAAGAAAAGAAAAAGTGAAGTACCACATCACCAGCAATAATTTCTCCCGTTAGGCAGCACAGGGAACTAAAAAAAGAAAAAGGAGAAAAAAAACCGAAAATAGACGGAATGAAAGGGATTTCAGCGAGGAATAGCAGGAAACATTGACATTTGGTAGTGTACAGCACAAGCTGCAGTAGAATTAGAAACTGTTGGTCTGTTTTTAATGCATAGTAAGTGTTAAATGTTTTTCCATCCATCATAATAAGGAAAAATAATTTACATATGGTGTGTAATAAGGTGTTGTGTTTAGATATATAATTATCAGATGATTTATCTTAATATGGTGTAATTGAATCCATCATTGGTGCATTCAAGACCAAACAACATCTCTACAACACTACCATCCTCAGTCCGCATTTAGCAAATTCTCTTCCTGCCACCTACAATTCGCCTTTTGGCAAATTCCTCCGGTGAGACTGCCATGGACACGACGCCACTGCAGAAGCTGTTGGCCATAGTCCGCCTTTGGCGGATTCCAGCCTAACGCAGGACGCAGGCGGGGACGAGTTGGTGTGCAGCGAGAAGGGAAGGGGAGATGACATGTGGAAGGAAAGGACTTCTGCTCCTTACCGAGGCTACTTCACATGCATCCTCTATTCATCTGCATGTGTCTAAGGCTTTGATACACAGCATGCCTTTTAAAGTTTTTCTTCAATGAACCAGAGTGAAATGATGGAACGAGAAGTGCATTATTAAGGGAGAGTGAGGAGAGTTGAGTTGAGAAGGGAGATGTGCTGCCTATAAAAAGAGGATTGGAGGATGTAAGAATACGTATATAAGAGAAGTGAAGGGAAAAAAAATGGGCCAGAGATAGCTAAAAAAATATTAAGAGATAGTTAATCAAGGAAAATAGTGAAACCTGATAACACAATGAATCCGGATAGCCACATTGCGTTGAAGTGTTAGAGCAAAATGTAATGTATTTTTAATTTGTTATTGAAATTTATATTTTATATATTTTTTTTGTATGTTTAATTGGGCATAAATTGTGTGATTCATATAAAAAATAGCGCCCTAAATTTGTTATTTTTTTAATATATCTATTTAGTTGATTTTTTTTAGCAAAATGAAATTACTTAAAAGATTAGTTAAATATATATCTATGTCTTGTTGGTGGATATATTAATTTAATGTTTTTAAGTTGATATTTTTTGTTAGAGCATTTATTAATTTAATTTTCTATTTAAATCCGTTTACTCGGGCTTGATTAATTTAATTTTAAATTTAATAGACAGCAAAACATGAAAGTCTAATTAATTAAAAGATTAGTTTAATATATTGATTTTTTTTTTAGTAGAGTTTTTAGTTAATTAGTTTTAGTTAATTAATTTAAGTTGATTTAGGTAATTTCTTTCATTTAGTATTTTTAATGGTGATAATTAGAATCACAATTTTATTTCATGTAATGTTATTAAGTTGATTTTTAAGTTGGCTATTTATAGTGAAATTTGTAGTTGATTTGTTTTAGTTGAAACTTGTAGTTAATTAGTTTAAGTCGATTTAGGTAATTTCTTGCATTTAGTTATCTTTTTAGTTGTAGTGATCAATAAAATGAACTATTTTATTTTATTTAAGAATTTTTTAAATTGATTATCTATTTGATTATTTGATTTCTTTCATTTATTATTTTTAGTGGTGATAATTAGAATCACAATTTTATTTCATGTAATGTTATTAAATTGATTTTTAAGTTGGTTATTTATAGTGAAATTTTTAGTTAATTAATTTTAGTTGAAACTTTTAGTTAATTAGTTTATGTTGATTTAGGTAATTTCTTGCATTTAGTTATCATTTCAGGAGTACTGATTGATAAAATGCATTATTTTATTTTATTTAAAAAAATTTTAAATTGATTATCTAGTTGATTATTTGATTTCTTTCATTTAGCATTTTTAGTGATGGTAATTAAAATTACAATTTTATTTCATGTAATGTTATTAAATTGATTTTTAAGCTGGTTATTTAGAATGAAATTTTTAGTTAATTAGTTTTAGTTGAAACTTTTAGTTAATTAGTTTAAGTTGATTTAGGTAATTTCTTGCATTTAGTTATCATTTTAGGTGTAGTGATTGATAAAATATACCATTTTATTTTATTTAAGAATTTTTAAAATTGATTATTTAGTTTATTGCTTAATTTTTTTCATTTAGTATTTTTAATGGTGGTAATTAAACTCACAATTTTATTTCATGTAATGTTAATAAATTGATTTTTAAGTTGGTTATTTATAGTGAAATTTTTAGTTAATTAGTTTTAGTTGAAACTTGTAGTTAATTAGTTTAAGTCGATTTAGGTAATTTCTTGCATTTAGTTATCCTTTTAGTTGTAGTGATTGATAAAATGAACTATTTTATTTTATTTAAGAATTTTTTAAATTGATTATCTATTTGATTATTTGATTTCTTTCATTTATTATTTTTAGTGGTGATAATTAGAATCACAATTTTATTTCATGTAATGTTATTAAATTGATTTTTAAGTTGGTTATTTATAGTGAAATTTTTAGTTAATTAATTTTAGTTGAAACTTTTAGTTAATTCGTTTAAGTTGATTTAGATAATTTCTTGCATTTAGTTATCATTTTAGGTGTACTGATTGATAAAATGTATTATTTTATTTTATTTAAGAATTTTTTAAATTGATTATTTAGTTTATTATTTAATTTCTTTCATTTAGTATTTTTAGTGGTGGTAATTAGACTCACAATTTTATTTCATGTAATGTTAATAAATTCATTTCTAAGTTGGTTATTTATAGTGAAATTTTTAGTTAATTAGTTTTAGTTGAAACTTTTAGTTAATTAGTTTAAGTTGATTTATGTAATTTCTTGCATTTAGCTATTATTTTAGGCGTAGTGATTGAGAAAATGTACTATTTTATTTTATTTAAGAATTTTTTAAATTGATTATTTAGTTTATTATTTAATTTCTTTCATTTAGTATTTTTAGTGGTGATAATTAGAATCACAATTTTATTTTATGTAATGTTATTAACTTGATTTTTAAGTTGGTTATTTATAGTGAAATTTTTAATTAATTAGTTTTAGTTGAAACTTTTGGTCAGTTAGTTTAAGTTGATTTAGTTAATTTCTTCCATTTAGTTATCATTTTAGGTGTAGTGATTGAGAAAATGCACTATTTTATTTTATTTAAGAATTTTTTGAATTGATTATTTAGTTTATTGTTTAATTTCTTTCATTTAATATTTTTAGTGGTGGTAATTAGACTCACAATTTTATTTCATGTAATAGTGAAATTTTTAGTTAATTAGTTTTAGTTGAAACTTTTAGTTAATTAGTTTAAGTTGATTTAGTTAATTTCTTCCATTTAGTTATCATTTTAGGTGTAATGATTGAGAAAATGCACTATTTTATTTTATTTAAGAATTTTTAAATTGATTATTTAATTTATTGTTTAATTTCTTTCATTTGGTATTTTTAGTGGTGGTAATTAGATTCACAATTTTATTTCATGTAATGTTAATTAATTGATTTTTAAGTTGGTTATGTATAGCGAAATCTTTAGTTAATTGGTTTTAGTTAGTTAATTAGCTTAAGTTGATTCGGTTAATTTCTTCCATTTAGTTATCATTTTAAGCATAGTGATTGAGAAAATGCACTATTTTATTTTATTTAAGAATTTTTTAAATTGATTATTTAGTTTATTGTTTAATTTCTTTCATTCAGTATTTTTAGTAGTGATAATTAGACTCGCAATTTTATTTCATGTAATGTTAATAAACTGATTTTTAAGTTGGTTATTTATAGTGAAATTTGTAGTTAATTAGTTTAAATTCATTTATTCAAAGTTTATTAATTTATTTTTTAATTTAACAGACAGCAAGACATATGCGTCCTCGACATTTAAAATTTCCTTATATGAGAAATGAGATACGAGCCTACGTGCAACATGTTGACCTGCTTTGCTTTGCTAGAATCGGTGATATAGCAGTGAATCAGAGGCTTATCTCAGCACTGGTTAAGAGGTGGAAACCTGAAACTCATACTTTCCACTTTTTGTATGAGGAGTGCACCATTACTCTAGAAAATATTGCTATTATATTAGGGCTCCCGGTAAATGATCGACCTGTGATTGGCTCTACTGTTTCTAGCTATGAAACCCTCCTTGATTTATGTCAATATCCACTGGGTGTTCATCCTAGTCCACTAGATTTTAGTGGAGGTGCGATAAATTTAAATTGGTTGAATAACAGAATTGGAATCATGGAAGCTAATTCTAATTTGGTAATTCAACAACTTGCACGTGCCTTTATACTGGCCTTGTTGGACCAATGTATTCTGCCTAATAAGAGCACTGTGAAAGTACTTGCAACTGCTGGAAGATTTGGAGCAAGTTGGATCATATAGCTGGGGCTCAGCTTGCCTTACTGTACTTTTTTGAGGTCTTTGTCGTGCTACTATCATAGAAACCAAAGAAATCAATGGTTGCGTTGTTCTACTGTAAGTTTGGGCATGGCAGCAGATGCCCTTTTGGTTCCCATACCATCTGTGCCTGTTGTTTTCCCCCTCTGCCGAAGGTAACAATTGTTTACTTGAATTTCTGTATTATTCTTATCAAAGTAATAATTAACATCTAATCAAGACAATGTCTCATAGATGGAAGCAACCACTTTATTCTCGTGACGTTGATTTAAAGGACCATCACAATATAAGGTTGTTGATAGATAATTTGGGACATCAGGTAAACATTTGGAATATTGTACAATCTTTTTGTGGTCACTATAATCATCATGATTTGCATATCTGATATATTTTTTTTCTAATGCAGTCTATATTACAGCCATATCTAGATCCTCTGATTTATGCCCTTATTCCAGACGAAGTGTGGGTCGAGCAGTAATTGTTTTCATCTATCACTTCACTTTTATGTCTTGAGGTGATGGAGTTGCACCCAACTGATAGAATTATGCGACAATTTGGGTTGAATTAAGAAATTCCTCTCGACCAACCTAATCTGCAAGGATTCCATAATAAAGACTTAAGGGGATTACCACCCACCAATTAGGAAGACAACATCAACATTGGGTGGCAATGAGGCAACAACGTGCAAATCGTGTATTAATTGGAACTCCCACCGGTGATTATCAACCCTCTGATTTGTATTGGTCTTGATATTTATCTCATATTCGAGCTATATGGTTGTCCTCTGAAGAAGTAGATTATCTAACTGTCCATGAACAAAATGAACCACCCCTCAATGAAGAAGGTCAAGTGCCCACCCAAGGAGAAGGTGTAGTACCGCCCATCCAAGCAGAAGCTCCTCATGGCAATCAACCTCTATTTCTGTAACAGAATAACATTTTTTATTGGGATGTGCACGCATTACAATTTCCTCATGACGAATTCCCTTAGTGTCCACAGATGCAAGAGACTACATAGATCCAAAATCCACCACGACATTCTGTTGGGGTTTTGGGCCGCCACGGCGGTGGTCCTGCAAGGTCTAGTAGGTCCTCATCCAGCAGGAGAATGTCTATTCATCTCCTTGGAGGAAATTACGATTTTGCTCATCTTGGGTGTCAGTCATCTATACAAGTTAGGCTTGACCTCAATACAAATCCAGCTAGTCAATTGAATGATGTATACCGACCACAAATGGTTACATTTGGGATGCCAATTCCACATATGTTATCCCAAGGTGCACAATCGGCAAATACTGAGATGATGCAAAATTTGCAAGATACTGCTATATCTGCCCAACATGTAGCACTGGGAGGTGGGGAACACATAGCCATAGATGAGGAAATAGGTGATCAGGGCGGCGTAGATAAGGGCATAGGTGATCAGGGCTGTCAAGTTAGAAGGCAATCACGTGGCATTATCAATGTGTTAGGAAAGGTTGCCAAGCAAACTGTAGGAACTATACATGATGCATTACGGCCAGGGAAACATGTAAAACCAGCTAAAAGACTAAGCTATTCACTATTTCAACCACCACGGCTAGATGGGAAAAGGAAAGGTCATAAGGGAAGTTGAGTGTGGAGTAACTTTTCATGTAATGTGTTATGTGTTTATGTGTGGACTTTCTATTTCTATTATTTTATGGACCTTGATGTATTTTTTGTTGATGGACCACGAAACATTAAATTAAATGATACAATAAAAAAAATACAATAATCTCAATACAAACATTAAATTAACACAATAAGTAGCATCCATGAAACACAATAAATTACACAATAACATCCATGAAATAAAATAAAATGACAAAATAACATCCAAGAAACAAAATAAAATCACACAGTAATATCCATGAAATACAATCAAATGACATAATAGCCTCCATGAAACAGGATTAAGTGACATGACTATGAACTTGGGCTAGGAGTGTGTGGACAGCAGCTGCGACTATGACCTTCACCTTGACAAAGACCACAACGTCGAGGCCCCCGCATATCACACATATCCATGTCATTAAGAAAGCGAGTGCTCTTAGGCCGGCTTTTGGCTTTGCGCTTTGAAGCGGGATTAGGACAAGCAAGATTAGGACAAATCACTGGACCTCTATATTGGAGCCATGTACTCTGGTGCCCCCAACCCCAAACTGTCTCTTGTACACCTTGCAAACCTTTGCTATTCTGTAAACATCATCAACATACCATCGCCATTCAAAGTTACCGCTATCACAGGCAACAATCACATGACGACAAGGAATTCAATCAATCGGAAATATGTTACTCTTATAAGTGCTGTGATTGGAAGATTGCGAGTTCCCTTTACACAGAATTCATACACTCCACAAGATTTGTGGTCATGTGCCCGCATCAATATCCACCATCAAATGCTTGCACCCACTTTTCCCTTGGAATTTTGTCAAGCCAATCTGTATACTGGGAGCTACGTTCACGCATCTACTCGTAGTGATTATTGAATTCACTTTTACACCTTGAATACCCTGCAGAGAATAATGTTTTTAAAATTTTAATTTATGAAAATCACATCCATAGGCAACAAAATTAACAAACATAAGTGCAATGAAAGTGTAAATTACCCATGCTTATGACAACATATGAGGGCAAAAACAGTTTTTAGATTTGTGCTGAGTTTGTTTAGAATTGAATTCTGGTAGGAAGTCGCAACAATTGTTTCATGAAAAATGCTATTTCCTCCTATTATTGGTATTTAGTATGCAGGTTAATTTGTAGGAAATTGGATCATTACTCCTGTTTCGTATGCCTCTAAATCTTGTGTTTTGTTGTGGGAACATGTTATCGGTTGCTTCTTGGAAATTCAAGGTGTTTACCGTTAAGCACCATTATGTGGTATTGATCATTACATTAACTGGTTATGGCAGTTTCACAATGAACCACTTGAACATAATTATCAATTAATACTATAAAGAATGCCTTGAATTCTTAAGAAATTAGCAGCGATATGCCTAATGCAATACCTATGAAATGCTCTGGGAGGTTTCCACTGACCATTGCTCCTAGCTATTGCTGCTTTAATTGACTCATGGCAATCAGAAATAACACTAACACCATCTCGAGTAACTATATATCTACGAAATTGATCTAGAAAAATTGCCATGCATCTGCAGTCTCCCCCTCCACAATAGCAAAACCAAATGGCAAAATATTCTTATTACCATCTTGTGCAATTGTAATCAGTAAAGCCCCCTTATATTTCCCATACAAATGTGTCCATCTATCTGGATTAGTGGCTTGCAGTGTCTAAATGTCCTAATACATGGACCAAAACTCCAAAACACTCGGTAAAACAGTTGATAATTTGGCATCAGTTTATCACCACGATATGCCTCTACAGCATCAAACTGAATAATAGAACTTGGAACAGCAGCACACATGGCTCCACACCTATGTGGTAACTCCTCATATGAGCGTTCCCAACTGCCAAAAACTTTTTCGATAGCTTTTTGCTTTGCCGACCATCCTTTTCGGTAGGTTGTTGTGTATCCATACCAAGAGAAAACCTCCGCAATCACAGTTTTAACTTTAAGAGATGTGTCAGACAATACCATGGGCTCTATAAATTGTGCAATAGTGTCAGAATCCAACTTCGAGTAGTCCTGCAAAATCCTTGTTGTAGTACAAGTGTGTGGCCTATTATATTTCTTGATTTCTTAAAAGCCCTTATTTTTCCTCAAACTAGCTATAAGAAACCAACCACAACCTCGATCATGTTGTGTGCATTTACAATAAAATGTCTTCGATTCTGACTCCAACACTTTATAATCAACTCCTCTGAGTATGTTGTATGCCTTAATTGCTTCTATAGTTGCCTCCCTCTTATTGAATATCATCCCGACAAATAGTTCACCATTCACAATGGAATCACCTACGAAAAACAATTAAATAATCCACTAAAACTACATAAAAACGTGCTTCTAATCAACTAAAAATAATCAACTAAGAAAATAAAAATAATCAGCTAAAAATGAAAAAATAAATTGCAAGAATCAACTAAAAAATTAATGAACTAAAATAATCAACTAAAAAGATCAACTGACAAAAAATAATCAACTAAAAAAAATCAATTAAACATAATCAACCAAAAAAAATTAAAATTTTCTAAATAATAATGAACTAAAATTACATAAAATCATACTTCTAATCAACTAATAAATTAAAAATAAGCAACTAAAAATAATGAACTAAAAGAATCAATTAAAAATGATCAACTAAAAAAATTGTCAACTAAAGGAATCAACCAAAAATAATCAAGTTAAAAAGAATCAACTAAAAAAATAATGAACCGAAAGAATCAACTAAAAATGGTCAACTAAAACATTAGTGAACAAAAAGAATCAACTAAAAAAAATAATCAACTAATGAAATAAAAATAACCAACTAAAAATAATCAACTACAAAAATAATGAACTAAAAGAATCAACTACAAAAATAATGAACTAAAAGAATCAACTAAAAAATAATAAACTAAAAAAAATCAACTAAAGATAATCAACCAAAAAAATAATAATAACCTAAAATTACATACAATTGTACTTCTAATTAACTAAAAATAATCAACTAAAAAAATAAAAAATAATCAACCAAAAAATTGTAAAAAATCAACTAAAAGAATCAAAATGATCAACTAAAAAAATAGTAAACTAAAGGAATCAACTAAAAATGATCAACTAAAACAGAATATAATAAACTAAAACAAACAGCTAAAAATGTTAAAAAAATTTTAAATCAACTAAATAATAATTAATTAAAATTACATAAAATTGTTTTGCTAATCAATTAAAAATGATCAACTAAAAAAATCAATTAAATATAATCAACTAAAAAATGTTAAATCAACTAATGAACTAAATAATAATCAGCTAAAATTATATATTGATCAACTAAAAATAATTAACTAAATATGATTGAATTTAAACAATCAACTAAAAAAAATAAATCGTGCATACCTATATTTGGATACTCTAATGCTTGTATAGCTTCCAAATTCAAAGCACGTATGAAAGATGACTCATTATTCAAATGTTGCCCGCCTACTCTATTTGACATGCCATCATTATTTTCATCATTATCAGGATCATTAATTGCATCATTATCAGCATATTCATCGCTACTTACATAGTCATCTTCATCGTTCTCTTCCACCATTACTTTCAATTATATGTCTTCATCTGCAAGTGTGTTTAACCCATATTCTACATTCTCAGCAACAACGTCAAAATCAACATACAACTCAATAGCAGAAATGTCTACTTGATACTGCTGATGCGTCTTAAACATTTGTTGAATATCGTTGTTATCCGGTATTCCAACTGTTTGGTATTGCCTGAGACTAGCAAAAATCGGGATAGGACACCTGTATCTTATTGTCATGACTGTTTTTGAAGTGTCACTACTTATCGATTGACATAGGCCATTTTCTAACTCCGCATATGATAAAGTGGTGGGAATTAAAAAGCTAAATGACCTTTCATATATAAACGTGATATCTTTATTGGTATTTGTAACAACTTCACGATTAAAATAAACTATTATATTTATGATACTATTCATTGTCACTCCTTTTTTCAGACACTCTCAGGAACTTTTTTTTCTACAATACTCATATTTTCACAACCCTTTCTACTACCTAGTTACGATGATATGCATGAGTGGACTTGAGAGTTTATATAAAGGATGAAAAATAATTTAATAATAAAAATACTTTGCATAGTTTTAAAATTAATTTTTTAATAAAAATTTGGCAAATGGCGGATTCATTATGTCAGAACGACTACTTTTTCGTTTTTCAAACTTTCAAATTGTTTTATTATTTTATTTCAATCTTAATCCACCAAAGGTGGATGCACTTTTATATTTAATTTTTTTATTTTTTTCTTATTTTGCCTTTAGCTGATTCATTTTTTACGTTTTCTTAAGATTTTTTTTTTTATTTCTGCCCGCCTTTGATGGATTCCTCTGACCGTCACCATACCAAAATTTTTCCCCACAGCTCATATATGTGTAAGACGCCCATTTGAATACCAATTAAAAAAAAAGTCCCTCAGAATAACCAACCATCTATCAAAAAATAATAGAGACCTACCTCCATTTAGACTTACGCATTGTCAATTGTGCATCCAGCACCGTGAAGGGACAGCTGTAAAGTTCAACTTCAAAGACGAAAAAAATTGACATTTGGAAGTGTACAGTATAAGCTACAGTTAAATTAGAAACTGTTGATTTGTTTAATGAATAGAATAACATGCACTAAAAATTAGTTAATGAGGATGAAACAAATTTATACACAATTGAGGGTGGAAAAGATGTAGTACTTGCCACAAATGGATTCCACATCATTGAGTATTGATAGAACCTGCAACTATAACCACCCAGGACAAATCAAGACACAGACCGGTAGCTGAAAGGAAACCTGCTATGGCATTAATATGCTCAAGATTGATGAATAGTCATTCAAACTCAGGATAAAACACCAAGACAAAGAAATAATAAAGCGCTAAAAAATCAATGCTCCCAATAGGCATAATCACAAGCTAGGCTATATATATTATAATGACAGGCAAGAAATAGATCAAAAGTTTTTACAGCATAATTTGCCAAAACACTCAAAAGCCTTTGTTTGATCTCTACAATGATAAGCATTGAGTTGTGTGAGAGATGTGACGATGAGTTATAAACAACAATAAAATTGAGCGAAGGAAGCTGCTACCAACACATGAGGAAGCTACAACCCAAAAAAAAAGGGCTTTTAAACTCATCAAGGGTTGAACACCTACAGCAAGTTGCCCTTTAGTTATTCACTGCGTGTTTTACTTTTTGGCACAGTAAGCATTAGAAAGAAGCACGGCTAAAGCAAACTGAAACTGCACGTTGTCTTGTCCAGGTAGCATTAGAAGGCTGCTGCTACAAATCCCATGTGAGCTATTCATTGAATCCAAGGAGATATGATGAACAGCTGCACAGTACTTTCTATAAAAATTTGTTCCATATATTAGTCTTCTTGATACAACAACTAAAGATGTAGTCACTCATTTTTTACTTATTTTTGTCAGCAAAAATGGGGAACGCTGGCATTTCTTTACAAATAATTTCATGCTACCGTAAAAAAACTTAACACCTATTTCAAAAAGAAAATGTTAGATTCAATTTTTGTGATTAAAGAAAATAATGTTTCAAAAAGTTACCTTGTAGTATGTTCAAAACACTATCAACCACAATATTTATTTATAATTTTGTTATTCACATCCCACTTGACAGTTGTAGAAAAACAAAATGACTATAGGGAAGTACATGAGGCAAATACTATATATCTAATACATAGAACAAATCATATAGAAATTTATGTTGTTTGCGGAGTGAATTTTAGACCATAGACACGACGGAGCATAGCTTTGCGTGACCCCCAGATATAGTTTAGCTTTTATTTATCACTTATTTGTGAAGTTATATCTAAACCTGCAATTTTATTAATTCCCCAACAAGTTAACCCTGAAGGAGTTTTGAGCAAGTAACTAAAAGAGAACATATTAATATGGTCATTGCTCACATGCCCCACCTTAGTCAATATGGTGGCCATATAGGATTTGTGCAATAGGAAAATGGCATGTGGTATGAAATGGACCACAAGAGCTTTGTGAAAGATTGAATGGATTAATTAAGTGAATGAATTAGGAGCTACATTAATTTTTTTATTTTTTTATTTTTATCTTTTTATTTATTTTTTCAGAATTATGTTAGCCCAAATTCAATTTAATGAATAGTATTTTTTTCTTTTTTCAGTTTTTTATTGTTTTTATTTTTATTTTTTTGAGAATTTAATTAGTCCAAATTCAGTGCAATGAATAATACTTTTTTATTTTTTTCAATTTTTTATTTTTATTTATTTATTTTACAAAATTCAGTTAGTTCAAATTCAGTTCAATGAATAGTACTTTTTTAATTTTTTATTTGTTTTATTTTTATTTTTATCTATTTTTCCAAAATTTGATTAGTTTGATTTCAATTCAATGAACATTATTTTTTCTTTTTTTGATTTTTGATTTTTCTCATTTTTATTTTTATTTTTTCAGAATTAGGTTAGGACACGGCATCCATGGTCATTTCATTTCTTTTTCATGCAAACCTTTTTTTCCCTCTTCCTTTCTTTGTTTCTTAATGGAAGACACATAAAAGAATGACAAAGAGAAACAGAGAAACAAACAGATACAAAAACAGACATGGGGAGAAGGTAGGCAAACGCAAAGATCAACGACTGACTATGCTATCAACTACGACGACACCGTGGTTTATGAGCCTTTGTCAAGCTTTTGTTCTTGGGTGAACTGTCAAGGCAGAGATGACTACAATGACAAATTAAATCATTTTCTTTCTTTCATAATATTTCCTTTTCGATGAAATTTGGTTAATTCGATTAACAGTACTTTTTCTTTTTCTTATTTTTATTTTTTATTTATTTATTTTTTCAGAATCTGATTTGTCTAAATTCATGTGATACCCTAGGTACACATATCGTTGGGCAAGTTCCATACTGCCCAGGGTCTCCCGGGACTGACCTGTGCTACCAGGAAGGCCCCAGGATACATGAAAGACCCCTATTGCAGCAAATTTGGTGAACTATCACCACTATAGCGGTCCAGGACCACTATAGCAGTCACAATATGTGGCAGCATGGTTTTACTGCTCTAGAGACCGCTATAGCGATCATCAACAGCTATAACAATGCCAGGAACTCAGAAATAATGTGAAACGCAATGTTTCACATAAGTAAGACCCTCACCCCTTTTTAAACACCCTAACTCGGGATTTCATTCTCCGAAACCAAAACCCTCCCTCTTCAACTCTCTTCCTCTCTTTGCCACTCAATCTAACCCCAATCTTGCTCCCTTCCAAGTGATAAAAGGTTAGATTTTATGGGTTTTGTTGTTCCTTTTCTTCCTATTTCATATCTTAGTAAATGAGTTGTTGTTTGTCTCCATTGTTGTTAAGTGGGGGTGCTCCCTCAAAGTTGTTAGTATATGTTTAGAGTAATCTAGAGCTTCCCATAGGTTGTTGATGAGTTTTATGATTTCAGTGGCAGATGATGGTGCTATTCCTCTTCTTCGGAGTCCCCATGGTGTTGATACTTCACAGTCTACCCCTCCAAGTGAGTGGAATTGATCTTATGGCCTTAGTTTGGTCGTTATATCTTTATTTGCTAGTATTACGGAGTATTTAGAGGGTTGGAAAATAGATTTTTTATATGATATTGCTTTAGGTAAAAATTATATTTTACTAGAAATGCTCCATTTGAATTTTTGCATGAAAATTATAATTTTTGAAAGGCATGGGACTATATTTATTCCATAGGAAGCTTTGTAAAATTTAATCCATGAGTTGATTTGAGTATAATAAATTGGAATTTTTTATGCTTTACGAAATGAAACTTAAGGATTTATGTCTATTATCATTGAGAAATATTGAACTAGAAAAATAGAACTCCCTTTATGATTTCAGTTGGTTTTAGATTAGGAAGAGTTACTGAGAGGAACAAAACTGTGAGTTAACGGCAATTATTCCATTAACCTTTGGTATACCAAGGCCCGCCAGGAGCAAGTCATCCTTGAGCTAGATCAGTCCACCAGGGACACGGTTCATCAAGGACCATTGAGATCACATTAGTTGGGGGCTTTGTCCGCTAGGGACTAAGCACCCTCCTTACAATTGATGAATACTCTGTTCCCTTGTGTAATTCTTGAAATTTTAAATATTTTAGTTAAAATGTAAAATGTCACAACCTAACTTGGGCACGTGACCAGCACATGGGGAATTCTCATTCCCATATAAGTCTCGTGACCTCTAAGATTCTCTATATGCACATTTTAATATAAATCCATTTACAGAACATCATTTAAACTCTAATAAACCATTGGTTCTGTGAAAACATAATCCTAAATAAACTCTGGCATAAACCTCTAAAATTAGAAAACAAATCATTCCAGTTCATTTCCAAACTTGGACCATATCTCTGTGATTCATAAAATATGAGTTGCTCTCTATACAAAATATACATGAAAACTATTGTCACGACTCGGCTTGGGCACGTGACTGGCACATGAGGAATCCTTATTTCCACATAAGCCTCATGACCTCTGTGTTTCTCTATATGCATATTTTAATATAAAACTGTTTGCAAATCATCATTTCATCTCTAATAAACCATTGGTTCTAAGAAAACACAATCATAATCAAACTTTAACACAGATCTCTGAAGTAATAAAATCAATCGTTTCCATTTCAACCTTTAAACATATCACTAAAGTTCGAAATATATGAGTTGCCCTCTATACAAAATATACATGAAATCTATAATCATGTAGATACAAAATAATCATGATAAAACAATGCTAATCAATCTCTATGGTCTGGGACCCTGCCCGTCATGCAACTGGAGCACTCTATCTCTAACAAAAAGCAAAATAGAGTACTTCACACCAAGTGAAGCTCACCAAATGATAAATCTCTACTGGGGGGTGGAGGTGGAAGAGGAGAATCCGCAGCGTCTACAGCACCTATAATGGGGAAAGAGAGAGAGGTGAGTTTCATCTAAAACTCAATAAGCAGGTCCTCACCCGTAACCCTCCCATGAGACGACCAAGAAAATAGATAATCATATACAAATTATTAAAATCAGTTGATGCAATAATCTCTAGAATCATACTCGTATACATGTGAATATAAAATCTCTAAATAAAATTTCTCTGAAAATATAACAACAGTACTCTACGAGAGAAACAAGAATTTTTACTCTATGGTTCTTCAAGAACCTTAATCATTATACTCTATGATCCATCAGGGATCTAGTGTGGACACATAAATAGGTTCCGTTCTCTGGTCTATGAGATTGTCCTCACGAGACAACTTGGTACCAAGGTTAATGATCGGGGTCAGCCGTTAACTCACTATTTGTTTCTCTATAGTTACCATCTAGTCTCTAAACAAATGAACATATTACTTTCTCTAAATCTCTATTCGAACATTTCTCTAAGTCAACTCTATAATTCGTAAATCATTCGTTCAAAATATTATCATGGAAATTTTATGGAAATCTCAATTCAAGGTATAATAATAATACTCTAGCCCTTATGATAAAATTATTTAACAATAATGATCCCATGAGTTTGCAATAAAACAATTATTTCATGCTCTAGCTAGAATTCGCCACTTCAATAATTATAACAAATTAAACGAAGACTCTAATATCTTGAAAACTCTCTTAAACCATGCAATCAATAATAGTTTGAAGGAAATTAACTCTAATGACTAACATAGGGGTCGTAGGTTCTAAACCCACTCACCTGGAGGGGAGGAAATGGTGATGTCAACCCCAACGGAGCTCCGGGGAGAAGGAACGGCACCAACGCCTGCCATTGGAGCCACAAAACATAAGATTAGTCTCTGGTAACCTCTAGATTACTCATATCTAACTCTAACAACATTGGGAGAGCACCCCCACTTAACAACAATGGAGACAAACAATAAACCCAAACTCTAGGATACAAACTGAGAAGGATGGAGACAGCAAAACCCATAAATCTCACCTTTGATCTCTTGAAGGAAGAAGGATTGAAGTGGGTTTGTGTGAGGAAGGAGTGGGAAAGAGTTAAAGAGAGGTAGGGCTCTGTTTTGGGGTGTAATCCCGAGTTGGAATGGCTTAAAATGGGTTGGGGGTCTCATTTACGTGAAACGATGAGTTTTGTACTGTATGTGCACTGCTGACACCGCTATAGCAGTGTATGGCCGCTATAGCGGTCTGCCCTTCCCGATTCCCCCCAACCGCGCCACTTACGACCGCTATAGCGATCCCCAGAGGACCAAAACAGGCGCTGTTCCTATACATTACCGCTATCCCCAGAGGACCAAAACAGGCGCTGCACCAACACATGACCAAAACAGGCGTTGCACAAACACATGACCTCTATCCCTAGAGGACCAAAACAGGTGCTGCACCCATACATAACCACTATAGCGATCCCCTGAATGCTCAAAATAAGGCTGCCACCAACTGTGACCGCTATAGCGGTGACAGTTCACCATCTCAGCTGCATAAAGGGTCCTCCATGCATTCCAGAGCCTTCCTGGCAACACGAGTAGGTCCCAGGGGACCCTGGGGCAATACGAAACTTATCCGCTGTCACGTATACACCGGGTATCACAACTATGCTCATGTAAATACAAAACAACATGATAAACAATGCAATCCATCTCTATGGTCTGGGATCCTGCCCGTCATGTATATTGGAGTACTCTATTTCTATACAAAATGCAAAAAAGGTACTTCACTCCAAAGTGAAGCTCACTAATTGCTATATATATATATATATATATATATATATATATATGCTGTAGAGGAAGAGGCAGAAGAGGAGAACTCGCAGCGTCTACAGTACCTGTAATGAAGGAAGGGAGAGGGGTGAGTTTTATCTAAAACTCAATGAGCAGGTCTTCACCCATAACCCTCTCATGGGACAATCAAAGAGAATAAATAATAATATATATTCATCAAACCAGTTAATGCAATAACTCTAAAGTTCATATCCATAGGAATAACAAATAGCTCTAAAATCAATATTCCGTAGAAATCATAAAACCACAATACACATATAAAGAAACAAGAATCGCCGGTTATGCTCAATTCATATGACATAACAAATCTCTGGTTATGCACAGCATAACAAAGTCTCTGAGTTCTGGGGCACCTAACTAGGTCCCGTTTATTTTTTCTCTGGCCCTAAGGTGACTTGATATACCAAGATTAACGGAATAACTGTCGTTAATTCACAGTCTATTTCTCTATAGCTATTATTTAGCCTATAAGTCATAAAACTTGCCATTTCTGTAAAATTCTGATTTAGCATCTCTCTAGTCATATAGCCCTATAGATCATAATTATGCTCTAGCTATTTGACAAATATCATTTAGCAATAATGTCCCATGAGTTTGTATTAAAACAATTAATTCATGCTCTAGTTGAAAATCATTATTTCGATAAATATAACAAATTAATCGAAATCTCAAATCTCTTGGAATTTCTTTCTAAAATCATGTAATCACTAGTTATTTGAAGAAATTAACTCTAATAACTAACATAAGGGCCATAGGTTCCAAACCCATTCACCTAGAGGGAAGGGAGTGGTGACGTCAACTCCAACGGAGCTCCGGTGAGGAGGAATGGCACCAATGTTTACCATTGGAGCCATAAAGCACATGATTAGTCTCCAACAATCTCTAGAATACTCAAACATACTCTAACAATATTGGGGGAGCATCCCCACTTAACAACAATGGAGATAAACAACAAACCCAAACTCTAGGTTACAAGGTAGAAAGGAAAGAGACAACAAAACCCATAAATCTTACTTTTAATCTCTTGGAAGGAAGAAAGATTGGAGCTAGATTGAGTGGGGAAGAGAGGAATTGAGTTAGGAGAGGATAGGGTTCAGTTTTGGGATGAAAATTCGAAGTTTGAAGTGTTTAAAAGGGGTTGGGCGCCTCATTTATGTGAAACAACGCATTTTGCAGTATTCGTACATTGCTAACACCGCTATAGCAGTCTCGGTCCTGCTGCACTTATGACCGCTATAGCAATTCTGGACCGCTACAATGGTCTCTAGAGCCCAAAAATCTTGTGCTACCACATTCCATAACTGCTATAGCGGTCCTAGATCGCTATAGCTATTCCCAGAATGCCAAAACTAACGCTGCCATCACCTATGACCGCTATAGCAGTCCTAGACGGCTATAGCGATGACAGTTCACCATATCTGCTGCATTAAGGGTCCTCCATGCATCTCGGGGCCTTCTTGGCAACACGGGTAGGTTCAAAGGGACCCTGGGGTAGGGCGGAATTTATCCGCTGCCACGTATACACCGGGTATCACAGTAAAATATATAGAAATGTTACAAATACTGCATTATTGTTATTGTTATTGTTATTTATCTACAATGTTTTCCTGTCCCATGCATGATTATGATTGAGGATCCACTCACTTAGTTTTGATTGCAAAACTCACCCCTCTATTCTCCCTTTTCCTCATAGATACAGGCTTAGCGCAGGATCCTCTCATTCCTCCTCCTCAATTGTAGTATTCTCCAGTTTAGACGAGTTTCACTCCGACGTGAAGCCTTAATATTTTAGTTCATGGTAGATGTGCTCCAATAATGTGATGGACAGGGTCCCAGACCGCATATAGTTATTTTGTATTTTGATTATACCGTGATTCTTTTGTATTTAGCAGTATAGCACTCATAGTCATTTTGTATTTGAGCAACTCAGTTGAGATGTATTTTGCAGTTACAATTATGTAATTTATTTATGAGAAAAATATTTTATTCTAAATTAGCAAGGTTTATTAGTTAAATTGACTTATGATTAAATCATATTTTATGGATAAAATAAGCATATTGTACGGTACCAAGGTCATGAGATTTATGTGGGGATCAAATTTCTTATGTGCTGATCACGATTCAAATCGAGTTATGACAATTCAGTTCAATAAGCAGTGCTTTTTTTAATTTTTTATTTTTACTTCTTTATTTTTTATTTTTTTTGAATTCATGCAATCTAATCCCTGTTACATCAACTAAAAACACCCATCTGTGCGGACACATGTTACACGGCATCATATTGGGCAACAAATGCATAGCCCGCCTTTGACACCTGAGCACCCTATTAATACCTCCGTCACATTTCTCAAGTAAATAGCACAGCAAATATGATGATGTAATTCTTTGCGCATAAAGGTCGGCATTAATAATCGTGGTATAGGGAAAAAAAGGAAAAGAAAATAAACCCAAGCATCTACCTTTAATAATTGGTAGTTTGATACTCTCTATTGGTACGGGCTGGCAGCGGCGGTTGCATGATTCCCGTGGCGGCAAATAATTGAACCACTGGCGGAGTGGTGATCACGGTGTTATGCAGTCTTCTAGAATACTATAGCCATGGAATCCCTATCTCCATGGATTCGTCTTTGTTTTTTGGTCTGACCATGCTGTCCTTTGTACTTTGCTATTTGCTCAGTTGACTAAGAACACCCACTATTTGGGCTGTTGACGCAAGAGGCTTGTGATCGGCTTGAGTTTCAAGTTGGGCTGATAAACATCCACACCATTCAATCTTTTTCCATCCATTATAGTAGAGTCCTAACCCTTTTTGACTCACAACAGGGCATCGAGCACCATGAAGAGACAGCTGTAAAGCACAGCATCAAGTAAATCTCTTATCCTCCTCTCTTTTTTTTTTAATATATCTGTTAATTTTGTAATTAGATCGTAATTTTATATAAAAATATTTCATTAACATATTATTTAGCACCCATCTTAATATCTTTATTTGTTTAAATTTACTTGATATTTTATGAAAAAAGGTATTTTTTATTGTTTTTTGTGAGAAAAAGCAGGAAACATTGACATGTGGTACTAACTGTTGACTACTTACAAATTCTCAATTGTGCATCGAGCACCGTGAAGAGACAGCTGTAAAGTGCAACTTCAAATAAATCTCCAATTTTTTATTGTTTTTTGTGGGAAAAGACGGGAAACATTGACATTTGGAAGTGTACAGTGTAAGCGCTACAGTTGAATTAGAAACTGTTGGCTTGTTTAATGAGTGGGTGGATCCCTTGTTTCCATCATAATGCAGCTCAATTCATGCTAATCGTCAAGCTTGATGCTTTTACTTTTTCTTCCCGGATCTGTCAACCCATTTTATGCCTTTCTTCAACACTTTCCACGGTTAGTATACATAATTTTTCCCAACAAATCTCCAGTGTTTGGATCAGATGCCGGTGACAGTGTGAACCGAAGTTGTTGTCCTTTCCGCTATCACGATTGGCACCTTTGTAACAAAGCTAGAAAAACTACGAAAAATTATTGGAGACTTCTCCAATACATTCGACATACTGTTACGTGTGTGAAGGCAATAGGCAACGATACATGGAAAAATTGGTCGGATCACAGATGGAAAAGAAAAATACTATTTCAACGTGTAAAAATAAATTTTATATATACTAATTAAATATTTATTTTTTAGTATTCAAGTATCAATATTAAATGAAAAAAGAACTATTTATTTTTATCTTAAAAAATATTATTTATATTTATTATGTATAAAATATTATATTAATTTATTTTTTTATTATTAGATAAAATATAGATCTAACTATTTTCTTCGTTACACATGCTTCTAAATAATATTCAATAATTAGTATTCTAATCCCGAGACCTTAATTATTGGATCAACTATTCCTTGCAATTTGCATAATGTCACGTTTTGGATTATGCAGAATATTATGACCCTTTTTCACTTATTATTTTAATTTTGCTTTTTACTTTTTTGGTCTTACTTTTGAGATATATATTGACATGAATTCCGAATATGACATGACATGAACATAATGAATAAACTACAATTATGGAGCACGGATCCAGTTTCCGAAGATAAGGTCATACGGGTGCGCGCGGGGACCAGGGATTTAATTGTAACCGTCAAGATTAAGGTGATTTAGCACCACACCCACCCCTGTCCAATCTTGTCGACTTTAATGTTGACGCTTTCATGATCCTATATAATAAAAATAAACGAGCTATATTATTTATATTTATTATAAATAAAATATTATGTCATTTCACATTTTATTTATTATTAAATAAAATATAAATCCTATTTAAATAGGACTCATATCAAATTTAATGATAGATGAAATGTGAGTCGACATAATATTCTATATGTAGTGAATACAAAAAATATTTTTCAAAATAAAATGTTGCCGGCGAGTAGAAAAGTACTTCCTCCGATAGTTTTAAATTTTCGACTTTTTCTTTTAAATTTTTATTTTACTTTATTTATTTATTTATTAAATTAATAAATATTAATTTTTACTTATCAGTTATATCTTTATTATAATTAATTATACTTTATTTATTTTCATGTTTTAAGAGTAAAACCATATTAAATAAAGATAATTTTATTAACTAATATATGTTTATATATTTCATTAATATATATATATTTATTTATTTATTTTGGATAGTCGAGATGTGATAGAGAGAATAATTTAATTGCATTAGTTGAAATTCGGATGATTTGGCACCATACACATTCCTATGTAATAATATATTCTTAGATTTTACGTTGATGCATACTCTTGAAAATTTTTATTAAAAATAAAAGAAAAAAAATACATTCCAACTACTTTGAATTCTATATCTCTTATTAAAAATATTTTAAAATTTAATTTAATCTCGATTGCTCTTTAATTTTTTATTGTTATAATACATACTTTTATTAAATATACTCATTGAAATTAGGGTGATTTGGCACCACACCCCTCCCGATCCAATACTGTACTCTTAGATTTTATGTCGAGGCGTATTCTTGAAAAATTTTATCAAAAATAAAAGGAAAAAAAATACATTCCAACTACTTTGAATTTTATATCTTTTATTAAAAATATTTTAAACTTTAATTTCATCTCAATTACTCTTTAATTTTTTTATTGTTATAATACATACTTTTATTAAATGGTTATAACTAGCTAATGACAAAATAAGTTATTCCCTCAATTTCAAAATAAATATTATTTTTTAAGGAACTAAAATTATAATTAAATAATTTTTAATTTTTTGTGTCCACTGCAAAGGAAAACGCGTTCTCTTGAAAAAATATTGACAAAAGGCATATTAAGTTCATGAATATGGTTGAATGAACTTTTCCCAAAAAAAAATGTTGCCAGCATATTCCCGGCATACACGATTATTATAACAATGCTAGACTTGGCTCGGAGATAATATAACTAGCATGTCAAGATTATACTGAAATTTCAAACAAATCAAGGTTTTGAAGTGTCAGAAGACAAAAAAAATTGTTTTGCCACACCCATACAATATCGGTATTATTCTTACTTTCATTGGTTGTAATTGAATTTTTATTTTCTATACTTTTAATAAATTAAGTTAGTGGTATATATGACATAATTTTAGTCATAAATAACTGTAAGATACTGATGTCCTTAACATTTATAAGGGTATAGAAGAAATCCAAAAAAAAATACTGGTTTTGGCAGAGTAAATATTATACAGAATTTAATCAATTCAAAATTAACTAAATAAAAGTGATCATGAATAAATTCGTGTGTTATTCATTTGCTTATGCAAAAATATATTTACATTTGGTTTTTTTTCCTTCGATAAATAGGAAATAAACTAATCAACTTGGAATTGTTTATAGTGCTTCCGTAGACAAGCTAAGCAAACAAATACATTTAAGTGATTTTAACTTATTTTAAAACATGAAGTTTGATACTAATTGTTCTACTTAATATTTTGGTAACGTTCTTTCTTTCATCAAAGATCTGTTTAAAGTATTTATTAGGTTCGTTAATTAAGTATTTAGGATCCATTTGAATAATACTGCCTATGATTTTTTTAAAATTTTTTTGAAATTTAAAACTCATATTTTTAATTTGTTGTCCTAATTAATTGTACTATACAACTTATTATTTATGAAAAAAATTATTTTAGTTCTTTTTAAGAAATTTTAGTAAATTATTTCAGAGACCTTCAATGATAACTTTAAAAAATAGGTGGATACAGGGTGTAATTGCATTACATTTTAAAGGATGTCAATGTTATTTATGTTATAGTTTTAAATTGATTTAAAATATTTTAGTATTTTTTCTTGTATTTTTATCATATATTACATAAAAAAGAAAATTATATGAAAATAATAGTTTTCATTAGTTATTTATCTCTGATGGGACGGAGTGCTATGTGCGTGTTGCCCTCACGATCTTATTTCCCTCCGCATCCTGTAGTTTAGATTACCAACATATTTCAGTTTTGCTTGCTTAGCATTTCTCATTCGTCTTTTTCACAACTTCTTGTCCTTTCTTTGGCTTCTTGTCTGGGGATCTTTCAACTACTGCCGTTTTACACAAATTCGAAAAGGTTTCAAAAAGTAATATAGCTTTAGCCAAAACTCTTGTAGCCTTTTAGCGAAATTTGGGTGAACCTAAGAATGAATTTTGCAGGGCCCCAAGCTTCAAAATAAGGTTAAAGACGCATGTGGAGGAGAAAAATTGTAGAAACGGAGTTGTTGCTGATCGAAGAATAAGAGATATTCCCTCAATATTCTTAGTTTGTCACCGACCGAAGGTACGACAATAACATCCTTATGTGCTACCCGTGTGCTGTTTTTTGTATAGAATCCATGCCTGAAATGAATATACGTGTAAATATCTACATAATATTCTGTGTCACGAATTTGGTTAACTGGATTGATCTATTGGCTCGACACCTTAATTCATCATGATATTCTACGTAAATATTTATCTTATAGATCTTTTGCCTGTTATGGCTTTCATCACGAAAAAGTTCTCATCTGCCGCGTATTATGTGTTCTAGTTTCTCATTTATTTCAAGGGTAATAATACTTATATAATAAAATTACATAATAAATATATATTATATATCTTATCATTATTAAATATAATGAGTAAGTAAAATGAATAAAGATCACTCATTACATTTAATAATAATAAGATATATAATATATATTTATTATATAATTTTATTATTTTCATTTCATTATTCTTATTTTAATCTTCTCTTATTATCAACGGTTTCGCTGTAATCAAATCAAATATCTGTGAAAAGGTCAGCAGAGCCCATGATTTAACTTTTGAAAAATAGATTCAAGTTAACTTGAAATAAACGCCAACAAAACATAATTAAAATCCACCTTCTTCGGACACAAACACAGAGTTTTTGAGAGAGAGAGAGAGAGAGAGAGAGAGAGAGAGAGAGAGAGAGGGGGGGATTTTTCAACTTTTGAGAGATAAAAATTATTTGAGGCCCTCTTAGAAATAGTGTGATGATGAGCATTTTAAAAGATCCAATTTTTTTTTGAAAACAATATAGCATAAAAGCTTTTAG
This sequence comes from Dalbergia cochinchinensis, assembly GCA_031216125.1. Classification (NCBI taxonomy): domain Eukaryota; kingdom Viridiplantae; phylum Streptophyta; class Magnoliopsida; order Fabales; family Fabaceae; genus Dalbergia; species Dalbergia cochinchinensis. The sequence goes on along the minus strand of CM062375.1, from coordinate 65,110,826 downwards.
ATAATTTTTGGGAAAAAATTGCTACTCCATTTGTTTTTAAATAATTATTCAATTTTAAATGTACATTCGAATTAAAATGATTGGTAAAACATTAATGTCAATAAAAGTTATGATTAACTTATTTAATTATTTTTATTTCTTTTCAATATTTTAATTTTTTTCTCTTTTACTAATGAATTAATAATATTTAATAATAATATTATTAAAAAAATAATTAATACTACTTAAATTTTTTAAATATAAAATTATTTAAGAATGGAGGGAATATTAGATTTTAATTACAAGGTGCATATGATAGTTATAGGCACTTGATTTAATTATATATAAAAGATAATATATAATAAATAGATTATGTATATGTAATAGATGACATATTTAAAGACACTTAAAAATTAGAACATATTTATAAGTAAACGAAGCAGAAACAAAATATTGTCGAATTCACCTACATAGAGGGAGACAAACACAGCTTTTTGAGAGAGAGAGAGAGAGAGAGAGAGAGAGAGTTTTTCAATTTTCGAGAGGTGAAAAATGTTGAAGGTTCTCTTAGAAACAATGCGACAGTGAGCAACTTAAAAGATCAAGTAATTTGAAAGAACAATATAGAATAAATATATTTAGATAATTTTAGAGTAAAAAGTTTCTATTTGATTTTAATTATGATGGCATACACTACGAGAATTTATCATATTAGCTACGGCAACAATCCATTGCTAAGTCATCGCAAGCACGAAATAGCGAGGGGTAAGCAACCATGGCTTTCTGATTGTCATAGATAGAGGTGGGTAATGGAGTGGCTCGGTCCATTCAGCTTGGTCCGTGATCACCCCGCATAAGCCCATAAGTCCATAGACCAATCCATGTAACCTATTTTTTCTATTCACATTTTTTTCTTACACTGGTCAGCAAGCGGGCGAACTAGTCATTTCCCCCCCCCCCCCCCCCCCCTTCTTCTTATAGCCTTTTCTTATCCCTTATACTATATTATATTTATATAATATATTTTACTTTGCAAAATATATATACACTTTTTATCACAGTCTACCAATTAAATATGCATAACCCCTCCAATTATAAAAAATAGTAAAACTATAAAAGAACATAAATTAATAATTACCAACTATTAAATACTAAATATAAGCAAATCAAATACCAAATACAAATATAAAAAATGGTATAATAAACCAACTTACTAACACCAAAATCCATCCATCAAGAACATAAACCTAAACATTCCTTAAACCCTTGACATAAATAAATACCATAAAATAGAAGCATTCTCTCACTTATGTGCACTAACAGATTAACTGCAGTTCACGCACTGCGCCCATTTAAATTTACAAGCTTAAGTCGACGCTAATCCAAAAAGCTTCACGGCCGATGCACTAAAAATTCTCTAGTTCATTTTCGTACAAGTTGCGAGTTAAATATATTGGTCAACGGATCTAGACCTGTATACCTAGCTTTAGTCGTAGATCAACCTCAAAATAATTTCATAGCTAGTTCGTCACTGATTTATTTTAGCGACGAAGCATTTGTCGCTAATCCATCACTAATCTGCAGGTATTATATTATTATAAAAAAAATTTGCTTTCTCACATCCCTCGCAAATTAGCAAGGCATTTGTCTGTAGCGAATTCCTCGCTATTCAGTAGCCAAGACTAGGCTTATATTACCCTCGCTAATTCGTAGCTAATCACTCATTGCTTTGTGTAAAAATTATCATTTAATAATTCAAATTATATATATATATATATATATATATATATATATATAAATTATACCAATATTAAAAACTCAAATTTAACAAATAAATTAATACTAAAATCTGATGGAACTAATTAGTTCTAAGCCAAAATTAGTCAATCAAAAATAAATGAAAGTGAAAAATAGAAAATAAACTACAAAACTATAAAGGAAAAATGCTAGAACTACATGAAGATCATTGACATAGAATTAAGAGTTTTCTCTAAGGAATTTACTATCGTGAGCCTAAAACAATGCAACACACGTTTAATGGAGAAATTAATTTCAATGTTGCCAGCATGTTTTAATTTCAATGTTGCCAGCATGTATTTCAAGCCAAAACTTCTATTAGAACTTAAGATTCAAAATCTGAAACAATGATAAAAACGGAGATACATACTATAATGATACTCATCACACTCAACTCTTAATAGTAATGTGAATAACAAACAGATTTTCATGTTAGATTTAATATAGGTACACGGACAGTGCGAAGAGTCATTACACCGCTGGTAAATCATATGGTACTACTTATTTAAAAAATTGTTAAAATATTTTACAGCAAATGTAAACCATATTTACTACAATGATTTGACACTCTCAAGACTCAAATTCAAACTCCTCCATGTTTACTCACTTGAGCCTCAAAGTGAACAAACCAGGAATTTTCACACATTATACTGAATTTGCAAAGCAACAACTTCTGGTTATTTCATCTTCTTGAAACCACAGTACACTTAAATATCATTTCAAGAACGCCAAGACATCAAACTCTACCTTATCTTCACCATCACTAGCAAATGAGGCACCATCACAATAACGAAGCTTTACTCTCTTTCAATTAAAAAAAAATCTACAAAATAAGGAACAATGACATGAGCTGTACGGCTTATGCTATTGTAATTGTAAATGAAGACAACTAAGTAATTGTAATTCAATTTGTTCCATACATAGGCTTTTGCTCATAAAATGAAAAGAGTAACAAAATTGCAGTTAACATCAATTCAATTTGTTTCATTGGTAGGAAATAACAAAGGTTGCAACTAGATTGTATTGTAGTTTATACCTGCCCCTTTAGCAGCAGCACTTTGAATACAGGTGAGTCCTACTACCAGCAGAGGATTCCTCCCTCCACCCAAAGATAAGGATGCTTCATGAGCCTCCAACAAGGACAGCTCTGTTTCATTGAAGCGATATTCATATCATACAAATCCATCAACCCAGTTGCTAAAAACAAGTTCTATCGCAATGCCAACCCAGAAAAGCTTCCCATTTTGATTTGCAACAAAGATTTGCCTAATTAGCACAACCAAAAAGGCCAGAATGTTTAACAAGCCCTAGAAATTAACATCAGGCTATAAAAGATAAAGGTAACAATATGTCCATGGTTGTACAAGAAATGAGGTCAAAAATGAAAATTCTTTATTCAAACCATTGAACTTACCGTGGAAGCCTGGTGAGTGATTTTCACTGGCTTGATCAATGAGAAGAGAAGGTTGAAGTAGCTGTTTTCACTAGTTCTAATTTCTAAAGAACAAAGAATTTTCACTATGGCAATCTATCAAGCAGAATAAACGCATTTATTCACAAGCAAGAAAATAGCATTAGCGGAAGCTCAAAATGCACAAAAAATCTTACATCTAACATTGAAGAGAGTCAGAGAGATTCCTCAATGAGCAGTGATGAGAGAAACCCAACCTCACGACGCACCGGTAATGAGGTCCTACGCGCTTACGGTGAAGGGGAGCACCGGCGCCAGCAGCACCGTAGCACTTGTCGTTGGTGATGAGGTCTTGCGCGTGGCAGACGGCGATGCGGGCGGCGGTGGTTGCAGGACTCCATGTGGTTGCTGTAGTCCGAAAGTGGAAGAGAGAAACCTCGCGTAGCACACAGAGGTGAGAGGAGCACCGACGCCGTCTGGAGGGGAGCACCACAATTGATTGTCAGTGCTGACATTAAAATCCATCCGATACGTTTAACAGTTAAACATATTACGTACATTTAATTTAAAACGTTTAGCAATTAAACATATTACTTTCATTAAAAAAACTATATTGATAAATAAAGTTAAATTATATGGATATTCATAAATAATTAATTTTTTTATTTTTTCCAATAAAAAGCCTAAACTAACGGCCAATAGAATTTTATCAAAATGATAAATTATGGTGGTTGATTGTGATAATGGATTGTTATTTTCTATAATTTATCACTTTGGTGGAATACTATTGGTTATCATTGTTAGTATATATAAATTAATTTAAAATATTTTAAAAATATTTTCTTACATTGTTCTTAATAATATTGTAGCAAAACTATGGCTAATCAAAGGAAAAATGAAAAAAAAAAGTGAACTTTAGCATGGGATTAGCGAGACATTAGCTGCGAACATGTTGCTCGCTAAATATTTGTGAGGGAGTAGCTACGCATATACCTCTCGCTGAATATATTTTAACATTTTGCGAGGAATTAGCCCGAAATATGTCCCTTGTTGTACATCTTTAATCAGTTTGCGAGGGATTAGCGCGGAATCATTGACGAGGGATATTTTCGTCACTGAATGGTCACTAGACTTCTCATCCATTTTTCTATGATTTTAGCTACTAATTTATTTTCCCTCGCTGATCCCTTGCAATTCCCTTACCTAATCAGTGAGGGGTTTTTCCTTGTTGAATTCCGTCACTAATCTGCGAAATTCTTGTAGTGATGTGGCACTTATTGATTTAGTTGTGTGTGTGTTGGGTAAACATCCAATTTAGTCTTTTGAAAATATTGTGCTGCACAATTTGGGCCAAAAGAAAAAAATAAACCCTTTATGTGGTCCCTCAAAAATTAAAAAGTAAGACAAGTTAGCCCTCCTATAAAATCTATTGATTAAACTTTAAGGGGAGGACACATATAGTTTGTTAAGCCAATGGTATGACACATTACATTGGGAATCACACTCATACACTTTGATCAATATGGCATTGTTTCAATGTTTTCTTTTTCCCCAGCACTTAGAACAACATAAGGAAAGTCATTTCTTCAATATGAAAAGTGATTTCTTGGATACTTTCAAAATGATATAGTTTGGATGTCAATGTGTTAGTTCATGTGATGAATCAGTTTTGCAATGTACAACATATGCGTTATTTTATTAACGAAGACTAATATCATGACCCACGACCCAAATTTAGATCGTGATCGGCGCATAGACTAAATGAACTCATTTGACCTGGTAAGCCTAAGCTTAAGAATATAGACTCACCAATAGAATTTACTAAACTTTGGCTACCGAAAATTCGACAGAACCTCTCCTAAAACTAAAAAATCCATGTATTAGATAACCTATTACATATCACAACATCATAATTTAGATTCAACAACCAATACATTCCTAAAATTTAGTTAGAGACATCGTAAGAACCAGTTACACACACACACACACACATATATATACACACGCGTGCACACACTTAAACTTTTGTTCATGCACATAAATCAAAATACTCAACCTGTCTCATATAGCTGCAAAATACTAAAGTGAACAATCAAAAGCCTCTTCTAACAATGGAGGCTCACCAAAAAGGAATCTCCTAGGGAAAACAGCAAATCCCAGAAACCCACTGAAGGAAAGGACAAGGCGTGACTCAAATCGACTCAGTGAGAGCTAAATACAAAGTGGACAAGAAAAAAAAACTAATAAATGCACGAACATTTAAAAATAAAATGAAATAGATTGTAAGTTATGCGATCACTAAAAATGTAATCACTCTTAGTTTCCATTTTTCTCCATATTTTTTAAAAAAGAACATTAATTGAAATTCCATTTCTAATTAGAAACTCAAAACAATTACATAATATGCTTTCTAGTTAATTTTCCAAATTCTCAAATGAATTTAACTCCATCTAGTATTTAAATGATTCAAGAGGGCTACATAAGAAAACCTAAATTTATATGGGGAACAATCTCAGTCCATTTAATCACAAAGTTTATGATGTCTCAAGTAGGGTCCTTTCGCCTCTTCATCTAAATAAAAAATACTATCTGCACGTAGGTCATCACATCTCTTTGCTATGACAAGTAGTATTTCCATTTATATCTCTTCGCTACAGTGAGTGGTACTTCTAATTTAGAATCCATAATGCTTTTCTCAAACAATAATTATATCAAACACAAATTTACAAATTCATAAGTCTCTATGTAATCCTAATCTTGCAAGTGACAATTCTCACAAATCCTTTCAATGTAACTTTGAGCATGATATAATAAAATCATGAGGTTATAAAAATGATAAAAAGAGCTAGTGATTATTTTCAACCTAACCACCGGGTCATAATTGATCATTCTCATAGACAAGAAACTAAAATAGTCAAAATAACTAATCAAATAGCTCAAATAGCATAAGATAAAAATTCATCAACTTTAATAAGATAGTTTCTCCCAAAAAAATAAATTTAAAAGGGCTACCACTAAGTAAATAGTCACTCACAACATGTGGAAGTTAACGGGGCTGCTCCCTAATAGCTCCGGAGGGAATAGCTTGCTCTGTGTTAACAGAATCTAAACAATAAAGGTATTTTGACAAACTTGAATAATTTATTTTAAAACAATTTATTAATTAGAGAGTGTAATATCACGAAAATAGGTGCATTTAGGAAAGTGAAGTCTAAGCCATGGAAGTGTTGGACAAAGTTTGAGACAGATTCAAATTTCTTATATATATATATATATATATAAAGTTAACTTAAGCGAATAATGTATCCCAAAAGGAGAAAATAAATCAAAAATTTATAATGAATTTTGTATATGAATGTTTTTATATGCTAATATTCAGTTATTATTTGAATTTGATATTTATTCTTTTTATGAAATCTAGTATTCAGTTGTGATATCACGTTTGATTTTTAAAAAAAACTTTGAAAATATTATCTTATCAAATCTATTGGATCTAATATGTTTATAAGTATCGTTGATATTTATATTTGTATCAATGTTATATATTATATATTTTGTTGGAATTACAAAAGATGAAATATACTATATTTCCTTTTTCACATATGCTCTTTAGAAATTGATTTTAGTATAATTACTACAGTTACAGTAAGATTTATTTATATGTCTATCATTTATATATAGTGTAAATATCAATTAGGATTTAAGAATATATATAATATAAAGTATCAATTTGATGTTGGTTCATTCCTTTTATTAGAGATTGTAATTATTCTATAAAGATTTGAATGTTAGGGTATATATATGTATATATGGAATATTTCATAGATATTACTTTCGTAGCAATGTGTCAGCATAAAGTACTTCATATTGTTAATAGATATAATTTTTCAAGTAGTTATAAAATAATCAAATACTTTCAATAATATAAATATATAGAATTAAATGAATATGTTAGAAAAATATGCTTCCTTATATACATATCAGTTTCATAAAAATTTAAATACAGATAAATCGATACATAAAGATTTTGAAAATATTTGACAATTAAACAATTAAGAACATTATGATTTGGAAATTCATCAATAAATTATAATGATATTTATTTGAAGATATTAGATATTATTTATATGTAACATGTATTATAAATACGATTTGTTACATATTATTTTAATAGAGAATTATTATATATTATTTAAGAAATTATTAATGATTAAGATTATGTGTGAAATTTCTTGATAATGTAAATTATTATTATTATTATTATTATTATTATTATTATTATATAGAAAACATTAATATTGGAACATCACGGCTAGATTTGTTTGTTAGAAAAGAAAAAAAGAGGGAAAGGTAAATAAGAAAATTTGAATATGGAAGAATGCGTGATTTGTTAATTAATTTAAATTAAATTGTATATTTTGACCTTTGCTACAAATGAGGTACTGCAATGCATTGACATGGATTTGGAACTCCTTCTCTTTGAGGTTTAAAATTTTATGCCACTACTATATATCTGAAGCATTATAATACTCTTAAGCAATGTTCTAAAAACCCTAGTTGCTTAAGGATTTCTCCTAGAGAGAAAAACTTGATTTCTATCAATTTTTTTTCTATTAATCTCTTTTGGTAAGTATTCTCATCCATATCCTTATATGGTGTCACAATCCGACTTGGGCACATGATTGGCACGTGAGGAATCCTCATTTCCACGTAAGTCTCGTGATCTCTGAGTCCCTCTAAATGCATAATTTAACATAAAATCCTTTTCCAAAACCTAAATTCATCTGACATATATGTCTAACTCTTTGAAAAACAAATCATCATAAATACTTTCATAATCAAGTTCTAGTATATATCTCTGATACAAAACACACGAGTTGCTCTTAATACAAAATAAACCATAGAACTCGTAATCATGAAAACACAAAATATTCATGATAAAAATATGTCAGTCTATCTCTATGGTCCTGGATCCTGCCTGTCATGTACACTGGAGCACTCTATCTCTAAACAGAATATCAAAAGTACTTCACTCACAAGTGAAGCTCACCAACTGGGAAATCTCTACTATGGGGGAGGAGATGAAAGAGAAGAATCCGCAGTGTCTACTGCATCTGTAATGGAGGAAGAGAGAGGGGTGAGTTTCATCTAAAACTCAGTGAGTAAATCTTCACCCATAACCCTCTCATGAGACAGTCAAGGGAAATAAATAATATATATATATCAAACCAGTTAATGCAATAATTCTAAAGTTCATATTCATATGAATAACAAATAGTTCTGAAATCAATATTCTGTAAACCACAGTATACTAATAAAGAAACAGGAATCTCTGGTTATACCCGATTCATGTCACATAACAAATCTCTTGTTATGCATAGCATAACAAAGTTTCTAATCTTTGGGGCACCTAACTAGGTTCCGTTTATTATTTCGCTAGCCCTAAGGTGACTTGGTATACAAAGGTTAATGGAATAACTGTTAACTCACAGTCTGTTTCTCTATAGCTACTGTCCAGTTCAATCAGAAATCTAAATCTTTTCTCTATATCTCATAAATCTTCTACCCTAGAGTTCACAAGCTCTAGCATATACATATTCTTTACTCTAGAAATCATCACAAGGTTTCACCAATCTCCAAATATAATTATATTCATACTCTAGCTCTTTGATAAAAATCGCTACAATAATGGTCCCATGAGTTTTTAGAAAAACATTTTTTGCTACAATTTGCTGAAATTAACTCTAATGATCAACATAAAGATCATAGAATCTGAACCCACTCACCATTTAAAGCCGAGAGTATGTGAATCTCACCAACTTGACCTGAAGAGTTTGGAATGACACCAACAACTATCATGGAGCAACCATAACTCTAGATTAATCTCTAAAAATCTCTAGAGAGCTCTATTCTAACTCTACTAAAATTGGGAAAATACCCCCACTTGACAAAAATGAGAAAAATAATCGGACCAAATCCAAAATCATGGAGAAATAAAGACATAATCTAACAACATATACTTACCTTGAAGCTTTGGAATGATGGATTCGAGAGAATTTGAGAAAAAGAGAAAAATTGAGGGAGAAGGAGAAAGAGTCGTGTTTCTGCTTCCTTCTGCCCGATTTGGGGGTTTTTAAAGGAATCAGGGTCTCACTGACACCTTTAACCGTGTCTCATGGTCCCCACAGAGACACTTATGACCGCTATCGCGGTCCTGGACCACCATAGTGGTACCTCAAACTGCTGCACCACTTGAACACTCTCTGGTGACAGCTATAGCGGTCCTGGACCGCTATAGCGGTGACGACAACCCCCAACTTCTATGTTTTTCAGTCATTCTGGCATCTGGGTTGTTCTAACACTCACTTATTACTCTCCATTAACTTTAAAATATAAATGTAAATAAGAAAATACCCCATTTGGATTCAAATAAAATATCAAGAAAATCAAAACTCCATCAAATCAGAATCCAAATTTTGGGTTTTAGTTCAAATCTGGAAATTTCTGAGATTTTCTAAACTTGTGGGTTAACAACGAAACATTTGCAGGTTTCATAAAATTCTTAAAAATAACTCTTCAACTTGTTTTTCCTCGAGGAACAATTACTGGGATTTTTGATCCAAAAAATATGGTTCTATCATATAACTCTCCAAGGAGATGTAGGATCCAGACTTAGTGAAATTCAGGACCCGACGGTGGTTCCTAGGGAATCCTTAACACTATACAGAACCTTATTGCTGACCCGTGTACCTCGGATATCACATATGGGTTATGAGTTTGGCAAATCTTTAGGCTATTGTGGTATAATTTTCTCTTTTTATTCAATTCCCAATCAGTCCTGATTCTTGTTTATAATTCTATGGTGATTGAGAATGTCATTCCAGTTCCTTAGTATCATGTAAGCAGTGGTTGGGCACTCACGGTAACAAATGGTGAGTGGGTAGTTGATCATGACTATATTTTAGCAATTAAAAGTATGTTATAAATTGATTATTATCACTATTATCATGAAAATCATATTTTGAAAAACTCATGAGACCATTGTTTGTTACATGATTATCGAACGTGCCACCAAATCAAGTTATATTATATTTCAAGAATATATGATTTTATATGGCATGATATGAATCTTCTCATTAGAAAATAGGTTGACAATTATCATGATTTTACCGTTAAAAATATTATTTAATTATCAGATACTAACAGTAGGCAAGACATCATAGAACAATTTATACAAATATTAGAAAAGATTATTATCTATTTAGCGCAATATAACCCAACTAGTTACCATAAAATGGTTAAGAAGATAAAACAGTTCATAACTACTTAGTAGTTACCGTATGAATAGCAGTTAGAATAATAAGAACTGTCACAATGTCCTCGGAGGGTGTCACGATGAGAATGACAACCAATTTAAGAAAAAGGGAGTCGCCACCAATTTTAATTCTGGCTAAAATTAAAAAACCTTATGATTTGTAAAACTGGTCTTTTAAAGAGATTTGAGTTCGGGAGTCTAATTATGATTAGAAAAGGGTGGAAACTTAATCCCACTGTACCCTTAAAACATCTGTATAAATATGATTACCCTAGAACTTATTATGGAAATTTATTTATAACTTTAAAATATTTATTTTTCCCTAAAAAGAAAATTATAACAATTATATATTTACAAAGAGAAATAAAAGAAGAAAAAAGAACAAATTTTATGAAAAAAATATTTTGGCTTGATAGTTGTTGGCTACGTCGACGTACCCTTTGGTATAATGAAAAACTCAAAGCCACGTTATTCTTGTAGAAAATGAGTGTGTATTGATAGATTTTAATTAAAAAGAAAAAAATTAAAGGATGTGTTGATTAATTTTATCTGCGAAAAGAAATTTTTATGAACCAATTATTTGAGAAAAAAAAAGAGATCCGCTTGTGTATAGGATCCAAGGCAGCACTAGGCTACTCAATAAATCTATACAATTCAACAGTACATGAATGATGTTGATGATGAGATGATGACAAAAAGAGAGAAATAAAAGGAGATACCATAAACAGTGACCACTGGGGAAGAAGAATCTCCTTGCTTGGCTTAGCAGTTGCTCCCTGTTGCTCTCGGTGTTTCTCTAATTTATCTGTGTTCTTCGCTCAAATATCCAAGCCCCTTTGCACTGCTGGACTGGCCCCCGTATATTCATGCTCTTGCATTTCGATCACCTTAATGCTTGATTGATTTTTTTCCCTTTTTATGTAGGTCCGGGATTTGATTGGGATTCTATTTTATAACCTAATTCTGATTGCACAATTATTTCTTGATCACCTTCAATCTCCTTTTGATTTGCATTCAAAATTAAATGCTGTGTTCTCTCCGTGAGCCAACGGGTACAGTTAGAGAGGGAAAGAATGGGCTGACCTTATTTTTCAAATGGGCCAAAAAATAGATAAACAACACAAGATGGGATGGGCTAGGGACCTAAACTAGGATTGGGCTAACTCTCTCTTTCTCTCTCTGTTTTTTTTTTTTTTAAATGAGAAAATGTAAAATGTACCATGGTAAAATATAGTATTCACAAGGACAATTATATCGTTATGTAAATTTCAATTTTATATATATATAAAGCCTAGTCTTCAGTTAAACAACTAGTATAATGTCCAATTAAAATAAGAAATAGTAATATTTAGTATGATAGTATTAGCCAGTTGATAGGGAGTAGCCAATAATTAAGTTATACAAATAGGTTAGTACATACTTATTATGTATTATAGGAATAGCATCTAGAATAATAAGAATAGCTTGAGTAACAATTAAAGTTTAAGTAATAGTTATTAGGTAACATGAGAGGACGCAGTCAATTAAGAAAATTAATTAATAGTTTTGTTGTCTCTATGATTAAATTATGAATTAATTATTAAAGTATAAGAATTGTTCAATATAGCAAAATTAGCTAACTGTTAGCTGTTAGCAGTTTCTAAGATTTATTTATTTATATACTATAAGAGAACCCAATATTTTCTGGGCAATAAATAAATATGTGAATGATAATTAATAGGTAAATAATAATTAAAGGTTCACAGGTAAATTGTTATTATTGTTATTAGTATTGCTATTATTATTGCAAGTGGATTGGTAGACAGTATGGCACAAACAGTTTTTACGACATAATAGTTAATATCTAAATTGTTATTTCATTAGTAGCAAGCAAAATACAAGGAGTAAGTTACAGTCTTTGAATTTATTATTGATTCAATTAGTTTATGTATGTTGAGATCAGTATAGAAGAATTGCATCATGTTTTGGAAAAGTCATTAATCTTGGTATGTCTACCAAGGAGGTGGTGTACGAGATGACCATGGAGGCAGTTTTATGAGATGTTAACCTTGATATGCCTAACTGCTAAGAAGGCGATATATGAAGCAGCCATACAGACAATCTTATAAGTCTTTAATCTTGGCATACCTAGCTACTATATGGGGCAAACTTTTATGATTCAAATATATCATAGGATACAGTCCGTCAGAGGACAAACCCATAAGTAAATGTTTATGATGCAAGTGAATACTTATTGAATATGAATTCAATTTTAAGTTAATTTCCTTTAAGTTGGATTTTATTTAGTTAAGATAGGAATCGAATTAAATGTCTATAAATATTATAATTTTTATTATATAATTATTTGCATATCCATGTTGTATGTATTATTATTATGTAGTTCCTTATTGTCCCATGTGAGCTGTGGGTGACTATCTGCTCACTGAGTTTTGATAAACACATCCTTCCTTTTCCCTTCTCCATACAGTTACACTTGCAGATCCAATTATCATTCAAACCCAGCCTTAATAGCTTTGAAGCTGTTCTCGTGGTGATTTTCACTTTATAGTGAAGTTTAAATTAGGATCATGTTAGAATAAAGTGCTCCAATAGTATGCAGGTAGGGTCCTCGGATATCATTTAGCATGCATGATTATTTTAAGGTTATATTATTTTGTCATAATGATATGATATGTAATTTCTTCTAAGAATATGATTTAAGATTATCTATTTCAATTATGGATTTTGGAACGATTTGGAAGAATTAAATATTTTATGTATTTTATGAATAAAGTTTTCAAGAAGTTTTGAGGAATTAATTAATTTATTTTTATGATTTTATTATGTCACGATCTAATTTGGACACATAACCGGCACGTGAGAAATATCATCCCCACGTAAGCCTGGAGATCTGTGTACTTTTTATATCCATATTGAATTATAAAATCTATATAAGACACAAATGTCATTTTCTACAGGCAAATCATCTATTTTGCAAAATTAATCCCTTGCTCTGTAAAATCGTAGTAATTAAACTAACATTCTCGAATTCTTTTCTAAAGGTGGAATTCATAATATTAGCCAATAGTATATGGAGTCCGTCATATACAAATAACTATGAAAAGTAAAGCTATACAAACACAGGCCGAAATAACAGTTCAGTATACAAAACCATGAAGAAGAAGACCCTCACAGCAGCGAGGAAGTGAAGAGGGGAAGGGCTCTGGCGACACACAAGATGTTTGTCGTTGTGTGAGAAAGAAATGGTTGGACATATTAGGGTTTTATTGGATTAGACCTTGAAGTTGCGTTTTTGTTATGTTATGGGTTTGAACTATTTTTTGACACACGCAATTTGCAACCTTTTGGAAGGGGATTCAGACGAAAAAAAAGGGATTAGATTTCTTACTCCTTTAGAGTTTAGATAGTGTTAACTTTTGAACCAAAAGGAGTGTGTTAACTAAGGACATGCAGCGTGTGTGATTTTAAAATTATGTTAAATTATTAATTACTTATGTTATTTATTGAATTTATTTTAATTTTAAAATACTTTTATATATTTATTTAACTATATCTGATTCAACCGGTTCGATCGATAACTCACTGGTTAAACCAATGACTCACTGAATTGGTGTCTTGATTGGGTTGATTAATGAGCCGAATTTTAAAACTTTGATATAAACCCACTCTCCCATCTTTTTTATTTAATTGTTTTACTTTTGTTAAAATTTGTAAAATTTCTGCTTCTTTCTTTTCCTTTCCTTTTTTTTATTTCTTCACATTACACTAATCAAAGGGACTAACTTATTTTATATGTCAATTCTTGTGAGACCACAGAAACGGTTTATTTTGTTGGGAGACCAAATTATCTGGCATAATATTTTTGAGGGACTAAGTCAGGTGTTTACTATATATATATATTTTATAAAATATGTAATAATATTGATGGTCTTGTTAATTGAATATTTTTATTAGAGTTAGTTCTTTGATACTCATCATTTACAGGATAAGAAAACATTTATATATTGTTTTCCAAATTTTTATATACATATATCTCTTGTTAATTGATATCACGTAGGTGGTCTACCCTTTTTTATTTACAATTCAAATTTCGCATGTTCATTGTAATTCATCATGTTATTAACTATAATTATGTACCAATATGCGCAGGCAAAAGGGATGTAGCGGAACAAAATCAACAAGGAAGCATGGCTACTCATATCTTTGATTCTCTGCAAAGATTTTTGATCAAGTGGTTGAAGAACTACGTAACAAATCAACTAGCCTATGTGTACAATTATGAGAAGACAGTTCAGGAACTAGACAAGGCTATTGAGAAGCTCCAAAAAGAGGCAAAAGATGTGCGTGATAAAGCTGAGGAGGATGAAGACAAATACGGGCGAGAAGTACACGATGACGTTAAAGGATGGTTGGTCCGAGTAGAAAAAATACTCTCCGAATATGAAGAGTTCAAAAAATATGAAGACCGCGAATGCCTTGGGTGTTCCCTTGTTTTTCCAAATCTGAAGGCAAGGTTTGACAACGGCAAAGTAGCAGAAGATATTAAAGAGAAGGTTGGAGAACTACAAAAGAAAAAGGAAGGTGATGAACCTTGTTGCCAGGAAGGCCCATCTTCCATGGGTGATGACGCAATCGCTTCTTCTTGTAATGCTAATAATGAAAGCTGCCGCCAGAGCCATGAAGCGATAGTGAAGATAAGTACTGAGTATATAACGAATCAACTTGCCAACCTGTGCTATCACGAGAAGAATGTTGAGGCGGAAGAACAAGACAAAGTTGATGAAAATCTCCGAAGAGACAAAAACATCATCGTGTGCGATACATCTCAGCAGGCGGCGTACCAAGATAATGAATCTCGTTGCCAGGGACAATCTTCCTTAGGTGATGGTGCTTCTTCTTCTAATGCTAATGCTGAAGACCGTGAATGTCTAGGGCTTGCCCTTGTTTTTCCTTATCTGAGCAAAAGCTATCATCTTGGCAAAATGACAAAAGGTGTTGAAGAGGATGTTACAGAACGGCAAATGAAAAAGAAAGATATTGAATCGATAATGGAGTTGATAACTGAGTCTATAAATCAACTGGTCTACGCGCTGAATCCCAAGAAGAAAGTTGTGGAGCTAGACAAAGTTGCGGACAATCTACGAAAAAAAGTGAGAGACATGAGGTGTGATACATCTCAGCAGGAGGAAGGCCAGTATAGGAGAGAAATAGACGTTGATGGTGATAAAAAATGGTTGGATGATGTAAAGGAAATACTCTCGAAAGTTGAAGACTTGAAAAAACGTGAAGACCTTGAATGGGGCCGGCGGCGTTTTCTTGCTGTTCCTAATCCCATCACAAGATATCATCAAGGCCAAATAGCAGAAGTTATTAAATTGACGGTTGAACAGCTGCAAAAGGAAACACATGATAATAGATCTCATTGGCGGGGGCCGTTGTCCATGGGTGATGTTTTTTCTAATGTTCATTATGAAAGCTTTGAATCAAGAAAAAAAACCATGAATGATATTATGGCAGCATTGAAAGACCCGAGTGCTAGAATGATTGGTGTTCATGGGTCAGCTGGCGTGGGGAAGACCACTTTGGTCATAGAAGCAGCTAAGCAAGCTCGGGAAGGCAAGTTTTTCGATGTGATGATTATGGTGCGAGTAACAAGAAGCCCCGACATCAGAAAGCTTCAAGGGCAAATTGCTGACATGCTGGGGATGACGTTGGAAGAGGAAAGTGAACAAGGGAGAGCAGTTCGCATAAAAAAGAGATTGAGGAAAGAAAACGAGAACACCCTTATAATCCTAGATGATTTATATGCCCAAGTGGATTTGAATATGTTGGGGATCCCAATAGAGAATGGTGGCGATGGCAAGCTTAGGAATTTCAAAGAATTAGGAAAATCGTCTACCCCTGATGGCAATCATAGGAATCCCGAAAAATCAGGAAAATCTTCTACCCCTGATGGCAATCCCACGAATCCCGAAAAGTCGGGAAAACCCTCCACCCCTAATGGCAAACCCCCGAATCCCGAAAAATTGAGAAGATCCTCTACCACTCGAGGTCACGACGACAATATTAATAATGAAAGCAATAGTGGCCAAAAGAACCTCAATCCCGAAGAAGCAAAATCCTCTGGCAGTACGATGAAGAAGAAAACAGCCCTCAGTACAGGTTCCAGCAAGATTTTGCTTATATCCGAGGTTAGACAAGTGCTGGTAAAGCAAATGGATGGAAAAGAAAGGCTGATTTTCTCAGTGAGCAACTTAAATGACAAGGAGGCAGAGACCTTGTTCAAGAATATGGCTGGAATAGATGACAAAAATTCTGAATATGAAAAGGTAGCAGCTAAAATTGCGAGAAAGTGTGATGGGTTGCCCGTGACAATAGTTACAACTGCAAGGGCATTGAAAAATCAGAGCTACTCAGTTTGGGAGGATACCGATCGGAAGCTTGAACGGCAAAAGCTAACAGGAACGCCAGATGATTCTACAAAGTTGAGTTATCAGCTTTTAGAAAATGAGGAGCTCAAGCTTACCTTCTTGCTTTGTGCACGCATGGGTCAAGACGCATTAATTTCGGACTTGGTGAAATTTTGCGTTGGCTTGGGTTTTCTTCAAGGCGTCTATACAATAAGGGAAGCTAGAGATAGAGTGCAGACGTTGCTTGTGACGCTTAGAGAGTCAGGTTTGTTGTCTGACAGTTATTCAACTGATCATTTCACAATGCAAAATCTTGTTCGTAGTGCAGCTCTGTCAATAGCGTCCGAGGAGAAACATGCGTTCACGTTGACAGAAGGAAAAATAGATGAATGGCCTGCTGAGGATAAACTGGAAAGGTACAGTGCTATTTCCTTACGACATTGTCATGTCATTGAAAAGTTTCCTGAAAGCATAAAATGTCCTAGACTTAGAGTGTTTGAGGTTGAAAATAATGGTTCACAATTGGAAATACCGGACAACTTTTTCAAAGAAATGAAGGAACTCAGAGTGTTATGTTTGACCGGCGTCAATCTCAAATCATTGCCTTCATCAATCGTATTCCTGAAAAAACTCAGAATGCTCTGTTTAGAGCAATGCATACTAAGTGAGGGAATATGCTTATGCATCATAGAAGAGTTGAAGAATTTAAGAATTCTAAGTTTTTCTGGATCTAATATTGAAAGCTTGCCTGTTCAATTAAAGTATTTGTCTAAGCTACAAGTTTTGGACATAAGTAATTGCTCCAAGCTGAGTGTGATTCCACCTAATGTGATATCAGGTCTGACTAGTTTGGAGGAGTTGTATATGAGAAACAGTCCAATTCAGTGGGCGGTTAATGAAGGGCAGAAAAGTCAAAGTGAAAATGCTAGTATTTCAGAGTTGGGGAATCTGAATCAATTAACAAATCTTGACATACAAATCCCAAGTGTTGCCCATTTGCCTAAGAATTTGTTCTTCGACAAGTTGTACAGTTACAAGATGATCATTGGCTCTTCGAATAGATATTTACTGCCGGGTTTCAAGATGCCAGAAAAGTACGAATTGTCACGGTTCTTGGCAATACAGCAAAAGGATGGCTTCCACATTCATTCTCAGAAGGGGATCAAAATGTTGTTTGAAAGAGTTGAATATTTGATGCTGGAAAAACTAAATGGTGTTGAAGATATTTTTTTTGCATTGAACATAACAGGATTTCCATGTCTTAAACATTTATCCATTGTAAGTAATTCTAGTATTCGCTCTCTCATCAAGCCAAAGGAGAGGAAGCTTCCTGAGGAGGCATTTACTAAATTGAAGTCATTGCATCTCTATAAGGTCAAGAAAATGGAGCAAATATACTCTTGTGAATTACTTTCCAAAACCTCCTTTGCTAGGCTGAAAGTCATCAAGATCAAGCTTTGTCATGAATTGAAGAGTGTCTTCTCAATTTCTATGGTGGGACATCTAATTTCTCTTGAAACAGTTGAAGTTTCTGAATGCAACTCTTTGAAGGAGATTGTCCATGTGCAAACATCAAATGCTAAGAAATCTCTTGAGTTTCTTGAATTGCGCTCTTTGATGCTACAATCTTTATCTGACTTTATTGGATTTTATCCCCCATCAGCAGAAGCAGCACCAGCAGAAGGAACCAAAATAGTGAAAATACTATTCCATGATGAAAAGGTATTCTCACAACTATCATGTGTATTTATTATTCTTTTGTATCTTAAACTCTATTTCTAATTTTAATAGTTTACACTAAAATAGAAGGATTTGTAAGTTGGTAAAATCAAAGATGATTTTTTTTGCTGGCATAAATAACTTAAAAAAATCAAGGTCGATTCTTCAATTTATTGAGTCACTAAATTTTTGTGTTGCTTTACAGATTGTAGTTTCCAAATTAGAGATAATGGAGTTATCATCGATCCCAATCGATCAAATATGGGGTGAAAAAAGTTCTCCTTTTAAAAATTTGATCCACTTGGACGTGAAACATTGTGAGAACTTAAATCATTTATTGTCATTCTCCATGGCTAGGAGTCTGGTGAAACTTCAGAGACTTTTCGTTAGTGAATGTGACCAGATGGAAAATCTATTTTTCCAAGAGCAAGATAGCGATGCTAAAGAGAAGGTACATTGGTCAACACATTATAAATTTGATTTTCATAACGTAGGGGCTTGCTATGACACTCTCTTCTGTGTTTCGTTCTAATTTTTTATCCAAAAAAAAAAAATTCTTTCATCCCAAAAATTTTACTTGACTTAAGGCTACCAGGCTCAAATATATCTATAAGAAATGTTTTTGAACGATTTAGACACCATTTCGTACACTTAAAGTGTAAATATTTAGATATCTAGGTTGTGTTTTTTATTTTTAATTTTGTTTGTGGTCGGGTAATTAATAAGTGATAATAATATACATGAAATCGTTTAATTGAATCAACCAGTAAGATAACCGAAATCTGTAGATAATAATACATGATTTTCCATATCTTTTCTAAATTTGTCTATGATTATCCATGTATCCCAGTGATATATACAAAAGCAGTGTATTTTTACTTAAGATTTTGAAATGAAGTTTATACGCACAAGATCGTGATTATAAGAATTATCATCGCTAATTTTGTTTGCGTTGCAAGTAGGAATACAACTATTTCTTAGCCCAAACCTTGATTTAAAATCTTCCTAATTTAGCACTTTTTGCTTTCTAACTGTCTTGATTTGATTCTATCTCTCAGTTGATTTGATTTGTATTACCTTTAGCATCTTTGCTAATATGATTAACTTACTATTGTGAATCAAAGCAGAATTGCATTCTTCCAAAGTTGAAGGATATCAAATTGACTAGGATGAGGAGTTTGAATGAGATATGGAATTCTGAAGTCCCTATAGATTCCATTAACAATCTGGATACTCTAATCATTGAGGAGTGTGATAAATTGGTTAATGTTTTTACTTGTTACACAGTGGAAATATTTCAGAGTCTAGGTAGCTTGATGGTTAAGAATTGCAAGTCAATGAAAGCTATATTTGACCTAGCTGATGGAAAACGATATGCCAAGTGTAAAACCAAGTTGCAAGATGTTCATTTGGAAACACTCCCAGAATTGGAGCAGGTATTAAAATGGAAGAAGGGCCAAGAAAGTGTTGTTAACTGGAACAGTATACGAAAGATATGGCTTCAAGATTGTGAAAAGGTGAAAAATATATTCCCCTCTTTTGTAGACAATACTTTTGAAAATTTTGAATACCTTGTGGCATGGGGTTGCCCTCAGTTGAGGGAAATTGTAGCCAAGAGAGAAGAAGCCAACAGCAACAACACAAATAGTGCTATTAAATTTAAGTTTCCTGAACTGACTACCATTAAATTTTTGGAACTACCAAATTTTAAGAGTTTCTATCCTGGAGAATGTGAACTAGATTGTCCAGAATTGAAGCACCTGTCTATTGAACGTTGTAACAAGCTAGAACCATTTGGAGAAGAAACCACAAATAACAAAGGAATGCGTATACTTTTTCCTGTAAAGGTAATTGCAGGTCTTTCAACTCCTGAAAATTGCTTCTTATTCATAGAAAACCGAGCAAACTTTATAATCAATGACCAAAAGTAAAATAAAACAAAATAGGTAATGACATTGTGTGTGTGTGTGTGTGTATATATATATATATATATATATATATATATATTCACATACTTTTAATATAATTTCACTTTTTTCTTTTCCTTGTTTCTTTTTTAAATTATAGGTGATCAATAAGTTGAAGTCCATGCAAATTGAATCGCGACATGCAAAGTCATCAGCTAGCTACGACTATCGAAGAGACAAGTTAGAAGAGCTTCACTTATCTGGATTAAGGAATATAGAAATTCTATTTTCTTTCCTGCATCACAATCCTAGACTGAAGAGCCTATGGTTGAATGATTGTTCCTTTAGAGTGTTGGTGCCTCTAGAAAGGTCCGCTGAAATTGAAAGCATAGGGGTTGTTCCAAAGCTAAAAAGCTTGAATTTAACAAACTTAGCTTGGCTCAAGGAGATTGGCTTTGAACATGACACAATTTTTCAAAGGATAGAGTCATTGAGTTTAAAGAATTGTCCACATTTGGACACAATAGCACCTTCCTCTGTATTTTTTTCTCACTTGACAAATCTAGAAGTGGTTGACTGTGATAGATTGAAATATTTAATGTCACTAGGAACTGCTAAAAGCTTAGTTCAACTCAGCACTATGAAGGTAATCAATTGTAATTCTCTAAAGGAAATTGTATCAGAGCAAGGAAGTGAAGCAAAAGAAGAGGAAGGAAGGGAAAAAGAAGAAAATGCAAGCAAGTTTAACATCGTTTTTAGACAATTGAAAGCTCTGGAACTTGTGTCTCTAAAGAGTCTAGAGAGTTTTTGCAGATCAAAGAGTTGTGTCTTTGAGTTCCCGTCACTGGAGAAATTTGTGGTGAATGCATGCTCTAAACTGGAAAACTTCACTGAAAAAGTCAAAGGCACAATAGTTCTTCAAAAAGTATATACTGTACATGAAAAGGAGAATAGATGGTGCTGGAAAGACAGTTTACAAGCTACCATACAGAATATATTCCAACATAAGGTATGAGGATATGGATAAACTATTTTTTGAATTTTCATTTTTCCTTCTTCTCATTTGCTCATTTATAAGTTATAAATTATTTTACTTGAATAAAATTTTGTACGAATTAGTAAAGAATAAAAAGGTTAGCTTTAATGCAATGATAAGATTGCTTTGTTTGAATAATGGTGATAGCCTCTCCACTTGTAGAATAAAGTTGCATGCATTTATGTTCCCTGCCATGAAATAGGTGCCTTGTGCAATAAATTTTTTTTCTAGCATTAAAAAATGAAAAAAAACAATGAAATAAAATGGCAAATTGAGAGAATTCCATCATTACTTTCTTCTCCAACATGGGATAAGGGGTGGAAAATGCAAAATGAAAAATACAATGAAATGAAACCTCTATCTATCTACCAAAAACAATGCAGCATTGCTTTAGTATCAATCAAATGGTTAAAGGACAATTAAGTAACACCAATGTCACAAAAAATTTGCACCATCGGCGTGCCCAACACCTCTATCTATCTATCTACTCTTAATACAACGAACCCAAGTTCATCTTCACCATTCCTCTTTGTAGTGAGCTCCAATTATCATAATAAGAATATTTAGTGTATATTCAGTTGGGAACAAACAATAAATATAAAAATTTTATTAATAAGTTTCATATGTAAAATTAAATAATATATGAACCACATTCGTGGAATTTTAACTCCCTTATATACACACAAATCAAACACACCCTTAAACTAATAAAACATAATATGCCCCTTTGGATAATTATGTCAATAACTAGATAATAGATCTCGAATTAATTTTGGAGTTAAATTTCAAAGGCATGACATGAAATATAAAATGCTTATGAAAAAAGGAATTAAAAATGCTTATTATATTTATTTATTGTTAGAATTGATCCAAATTCCTAATTGAATATTAATATTGATAGTTTCCTATTTTAGAAATTTTTGGAAAGGATTTGAAAGAAAAAAAATATGGGAATATTTTTAGATTTGAAAAATCTATTAAGATTTGAAAATTTGTTAAGATTTTATGTAGATTTCGAAATTATTAATTATTAGGATTAAGGTAAAATTTAGTGAGTGTGTAAATTATTATAAATAATAGTTTTGAGAATTATTTTAGATATATGAGAAAACTATAACTAAAAGATTAAAAATGGAGAGTGGAGAAAAAATGGTGATGAAAAGGATGACACAGATGATTAAGAGGAAATTGATAAGACTAATGTGATGGAATATTTGCAGCTTTCGCCAGAAAAGTTGCCTTGGTGAAGGGTTTGCAACTTTTGCCAGAAAATTTACTTTGATAGAGGGTTTGCAAGTTACTTTGATAGAGGGTTTGCAGCTTTTGTCAAAAAAGTTATATTGATTATGTTATGTTTTGTGAGTAGTGGCAGTACAAGAAACAATAGTTTATGTCGAAAGTCTTCTTGGCAATGTGGTATTAGGTAGCGTGTTCCGTGAATAGGGATAGATTTGTTTGAGATTCATTGAAATTGGTGATTGTATTCCTCATTAAATTAGTTGATTGATTTTTGAGGCCATGGATGTAAGCAGTAAAGGCTGAACCATGTCAATTTTCTTGTGTTCCTTTGCTTTGTTAATTTAATTGATTTATGTAGGTTTCCCAACAACTGGTATCAAAGCGGATTTTGATCTGTTCTAGTGTTGAAGATGCAAAGCTAGGAATTGCAAATTTGTGGTGGAGTTTTTTTAAAATGGATTTGTGATAAAGGTGGAGCAGTCATGAAGATTTGTGTTTCAGGATTTAAAGATTTGGTGGAATTTGGATCAAGATGGAGATTGTTAGAATTGATCTAAATTACTAATTGAATATTGCTATTGATAGTTTCCTATTTTAGAAATATTTGAAAAAGATTTGAAAGAAAAAAAATGGGAATATTTTTAGATTTGAAAAATCTGTTTAGATTTGAAAATGTGTTAGGATTTTATCTAGAATTGGAAATTATTAATTATTAGGATTAAGGTCAAATTTAGTGAGTGTGTAAATTATTATAAATAATAATTTTGAGAATTATTTTAGATGTGTAAGAAAACTATAATTGATAGATTAAAAATAGAGAGTGGAGAGAAAAATGGTAATGATCAGGATCACAAAAATGATTAAGAGGAAATTGATGAGATTAATATGATAGAAGATTTGCAGCTTTCGCTAGAAAAGTTCCTTTAGTGAAGAGTTTGCAACTTTTACCAAAAAAGTTGTCTTGATAGAGAGTTTGCAGCTTTTGCTAGAAAAGTTACTTTGATGGAGGATTTGCAACTTTTGCCAGAAAAGTTGCATTGATGATGTTATGTTTCGTGAGTAGCGGTAGTTGCATTGATGATGTTATGTTTCGTGAGTAGCGGTAGTGCAAGTAACAATAGTTTATGTCGACAATTTTCCTAGTAATGTGGTGTTAGGCGGCACGTTTGAGATTTGTTAAAATTGGTGATTGTATTCCTCATAAATTAGTTAGTTGATTTGTGAGGTCATGAATGCAGGCCATTAAAACCAAACTATGTTAATTTTCTTATGTTCCTTTACTTTGTTGATTTAATTGATTTATGTAGCATGGGAATTGTTTCCCAACATTTATAAAAGTTTATCAACCTTAATTTTACCGCAATTTAAGAACAAAATTGCTTCTTGTTGTTTCTCTTCTTATCTAATTTTAAACTCTCAAAATATATTACTAGTCATCTTCCCTCTAACTAGGGGTGGAAGTAGGTCAGGCCAAGCCAAGCTTTAACTTAAACGGGCTTGGCATATATTGCAAACATGTAGGGGAGCCTGGACTTGTTACCTAACAACGGCTTTTTTTTTTTTAAGTCCTAGCCTAGCTTTTTTTGAACTTGACTTAGCCTACAAGCCTATTTTAAAGCCTATCTAATATCAAAGTCTTTAAATAGGCTAAAAGTCTACTTTTAAATAAGCTAATAGGTCTCTTGAATAGGCCAAAGCCTACTTCTAAATAGGCTAATAGGCTTCTTAAATAGGCTAAAACCTATTTCTAAATAGGCTAATAAGCTTCCTAAGTAGGTCAAAAAATCTGTAATTTATAACAATTTTCATGAGCTACTTAATTACTTGCTCTTTTACTTCCAAAACCATGACAGCAACCAACAATCAAATAAAAATTTATATGCAAGAGTAGAGCAATTTTTATATACAAATGAAAAGGGAGTAACAATGTTCCATATGTAAAATACATAAGTAAATGCTCTAAGATTATTATAAAGTTGCTCCCATAACCAATACACAAGGAAAACAAATATAATCATTAAGACCCCAAAGTACAACCTCCATACTCGAGAGAGTATAACAATCATGGAACATACAAACAATTCAAGAGAGAAAACAAAACTTATAATGATCCAAAACTACCATAGAGCACACATGAGACCTACACAACAATCAAGATCAACCTGTGTATGTTATGTGTTATCTTGCTGTATCTGTAGACAAAATATCAATATAAACAAATACTGCACCAAGCTATAAACAAAAACAGAAACGCAATTTTGAGTCTACATATAACCATGATACTGTAGCATTTGAAGCAAAGGTCTCTCGAACCAGTATATTATTCAATTTAGGCACATGTTGTGTACCATCTAAATGAATTTATTTTGTATTTCTTTAACATGTATAAAGCTTATTTAAAAGCTTAAAATATATAATTCAAACCTATAAGTCTGAAGCAAATAGTATATAAAATAGTAAAATAATTAAAATGAAGCAAAAAACTTGAAATATTCCCAAAAGGTGCATCAAATAGCCACATGATCAAATCTTCAAATATATTTCTTCTTGTTCGTAGACCTTCGAAAAAAGAAAAATAATTTTTGTTAGCATATAATATATTAACAACAATAAATTTAACATGTATAACATTAAAGAACCATTAAAAAATAAATAAAAGGTTTGAACCTTTAGCTTTCTCTTCAAGTCGTGCTTATGACGAAGCCAATCTCCACCACATATGAGTGCTTTAATCGATTATTCATTTAGCTTAGAGCTATATTCATCAATAACTCTTCCTCCAACACTAAATGTTGACTCAGATGCCATTGTTGAGATAGGAATGGCCAATATATCAACAACTATCTTAGATAATATCTTATACTTCATGCTATTATTCCTCCACCACTCCAAAGCACTTAAAGAACTATTATCACCCTCAGGAATATAAACACCTTCCTCAAGATAGGCATCTAGTTTTGATTTCATTGAGGGAACTGCTTCCTTTTCATGTACAAGGCTCATAATTTGGTCAAATCCAGTGACAATTGAGGATCTTGATGCAAAAGAACTTGAGGAGTTGTTGCTACTTACATTGGAGGAAGATTCTTCAGCATTCGAAGCCACATATTCCTTATATAAATCTTCCAATGCTATATGCACCTTATTTACATTTTCCTCAGCCATTTCTCCAAGCTTATATATTAAAGGAAAACAAATATCAATAATATGAAACATGCACCTAGGATCTAAAACACTAGTAATGGCCATTAGCAAGTTACATTCCCCCCAATATTTGTCAAACTTAACCTTCATTGGAGCTGCCATTTCTTTCATGAAAAGATCTTGATCCTCTGCTGCATTATCAATCCCTTACTTAAACCTCCAAACTTCAACAAGATATAAATTAGCAGTAGGATACTCACTGCCTGATATGATATGAGTGGCTAGACTAAAAACTTCTAAAAGCTTGCAAATTTTCTTAACCTTTTCCCATTCTTCAATTGAAGGTGCATATGCATAATGCGGCTCTCTTTCTTTGTAAGCTGAGAAGACCATCTTAAATTTCAAAGAACAAGACAACATCTCAAATGTAGAATTCCACCTTATTGGACCATCAATAACAAGCTTCCTTTCCTTCAGGTGCTTTTGTTCAACAATATCACAAAATACCTTCAATCTAGAATCATTATGGTTGATATACTTCACACTTTCACGAATATTGTGAATAACCCCCTTAGTTCGATTCAGACCATCTTGCACAAGAAAATTCAGGATATGTGTACAACATCTAACATAAAATAAAGCTTCATCAAGGATCAACTTTGTGCTTAGCGATAAGTTGTCCTTCAGATTCCTCTAGCACGAGTCATTCTAAGAAGCATTATCAACAGGTACCGAAATACTTTATTTTTTATCCCTCATCTTTTGAAACACTTGAAGATTGTGTCAGCTACATCAACCCTACGCCTTGGAGTAGGAACCTTCACAAAATTCAAAACTCTCTTTTGAAGTTTCTATCCCTCATCAATAAAATGCCCAATGATGACCATGTACTCAGCAACTTGGTGGCTTGATCTCCACATATCTATAGTTAAACTAATCTTGCTCACACTATTCAACATTGCCTTCAATGTTTTCTTCTCAGCCTCCAAACAATCATTTCTTATAGTTTTGCGACCCACTTTTTGAAAATCTGAATTTGCATATTGAAATGCCCACATCCAAACTTCATCTTCAACAATGTTAAAAGGATGTTCATGTACCATAATAGCAATGGCAATGACTTCCCTTATCTTTTCATTAGAATATCTTACCCAGGAACTATGAAGGGATTAGTTGCATTAGAGGGCTGGAATGGTATGGTAGGTTGTTTCTTTTCAGTAGCCAAATTTAATCTCCTTTTCAGACAATTTTGTGCATGTCTCCTTAGATAACTTATGCTTGATCCCTTCCTATCAGTAGACAATTTGTCTTTGCAATACTTGCACATAGCTTTTTTCACACCATCAGCAACTACAACTTCATCAAAGTCATTCCAAGCAACTGAAGTTTTCTGTCTCTTTTTCTTTATGACAAAATTTTCATCCTGCTGTTCTTGATTTTGTTCTCCTTCAAGTTTATTAACTTCAGGTCAGGTTGAGTCCCTAGGTACTTGTTGATTAGTCTCACCCGTTGATTAGTCTCACCCACATTTGTGGGTATAGGAGCAGAAGCAATTGTGTCATTATTCTCCAACCGAGAAGACATTATTTTATCCTAAAAGATTAAAAAGGAAAAAATAATAATAAGTATCATTAATAATTAAGATATCATTCAACTGGATAAAATAAATAGAACTTCAAAGGAAAAAAAATAAAGAATAATATTCCACATTCCAAATCATCACTACAGTAATTGAATTAATAATTTTATTTCTACATAATACTTTAAACATAATTCCAAATTAGTAAAGTACAAAATTCTTCATAAATTGGAACCCAGAGACTGACGTCAACACATGTTCAAATCATTCAAAACTTAGTAAAAACAAAAATTAGAAGCCATTCTAACACTGGTTCAAACCATTACTAAGAATTGAAGAATTGGACAAAGGGAAAAAATGTAAACATGCTGTAATGGTAAATCAAATAAAATCTAATAAAAAAAATAAAATGTAACCCAAAAAAAATAGAAAGATTAAATTCAAAGGAAGAAGCTGCTTTATTACTTGGACTAGAAGGGTTGCGACGGTGTGAAGAAGAAGAGTCACAATGGCGACGTAAAACAGCAATGATAGGATGGAGCAGCAACACGAAGGAGCACTATGAAAAGGAGTGCCGCGATGGAACACCATTGTGAAGGAGTGACGGTGGAACAACAATGAATGAAGAAGTTCCGCAACAAAGCACCACCTTGAAGGAGTGGCGACGGAACAACAATCAACGAAGAAGTGTCACGACAGAGTAGCACTGTGAAGGAGCGGCAGCGAAGTGTAGCAACATGTAGGAGTAGCACCGTAAAGAAGCGGCGGTGGAAGTGCAACAAGCTAGCAACACATGAACAACAGTGGAGTACTGGAGCTTAGCGGCGCAGCTATAGTGCCTTGAGGTGAGCCAGTGAGAAATGAAAGGTTAAAATAAAATTAGGGTAATAGGTAGATAGAGAAATTGTGGGTAGTGTCTATGATTATGAATTTATCATAAATCCATAACAGATGATTAATTCTTTTACTGAAATATTAAATTAAATTATTGTAATGTGTAAATTGGAAATCATAATGATAATATATATATATATATATAGTATTATAATAATATTAATAAATAAGTTGACCTATCAGGCTTTGTAGGCTTTTTCTAAGACCTATAGCATGGCCTATTTAGTTAAATAAGCTTTTAAAAAAGTTTTAGCCTAAATCATTTAATAAACGGGCCAGGCCGGGCTGGGCCAGGCCTTGATGGGCATCCTAGCCTATTTCCACCCCTACCTCTAACCCCCTGCTCCCTTTCTTTTTTTGATTTTTCCACCATTTCTCTTCCAAAAACAGTGTTTTTTCATTTTATATTTTATTATTTGATCCAAGGTTGGGCCTGGGCATGGGCCCGTGCCCAGGCTCGTGCTGCACATATCTCTATAATTCTTTACATTTTAGTTTACAGATGCCAGTAGGAAGAGCACTGTGAATATGTTTATACTTTACAGTCAGGCATTTTTTATCGAAAAAAAAAGTTTGGCATTTGGGTCTTATATGAAATGTAATATAACTGATGATTAACTTATTTTTTAATTTTTTCAGAATTATTATAATATGTTTTCAATTTTTTTATTAAATCTCTACTTTCCCAGGCTTATTATTTTATTTTTGATCGAACTATATCAGGTTTTTTGTAATAAGATAAAATATTTCCTTTTAAAACATTGATCTATATTATTTCATTTTTTAGAAGTTTACTAGACCAAGGGAAAAAATAATTAATAGTAATAACAATTTTATTTTTATTTTTCAAATTGAAAATTACATATTATTTAGATATTAATTTTAGAATATTATTATTTATAAAAATAAAATTAATTTTGCATATTGTATCTAAAGATAAATTATGAAGAAGATAATGAGAAGAGTTTTATTATTTTATTATAAAATATGTATATTAACATTATAATTAAAATTAATAGTCGAGAACAAATGAAGTTTTTACTTTCTAAAAAATAATAATTAAAAATTGTTGTTATAATAAATAATTTGGTTTCTTAATATGGTAAAAATTTTAAAATGTGTAAATTATGTTAAATATATATAAATTGAATTAAATATATACATAAATCACAACATTTTATAGGGAAAATTATATTAACCTCCCTCGAGGTCAATAAAAAATACACTTACTCCTTTATAGATTTTAAATTTCACTTTCCTCTCTTATTTCTAAATAATTTCTAGAATCCCAAAATTAGCCGTAATCAAACTAACATCTCATCTTTCTTCGACTTTCACCCACCTCCAAAAACCTAAACCCCCCCAATTAAATTACTCCAACATCCATAAATCTCTGTACTAAATCACAAAGCAATCTCAATTTGAAGTTAGTAATGTTGTGTGAATAATAAAATTACATAATAAATACACACCACATATCTTATTATCATTGGATGTATTAGTGATCCTCACTCATCCATTCACTTATCACATCTAATGATAATAATATGTGTGGTGTATGTTTATTGTACAATTTTATTATTTCCTTAACATTATTCATTTGATGTTGGTGTCTTGCATTGAAGGGTGAAGGATCGCCTCAACCCCCAGCCGCCACCACCCACAGCCAACCTCGGCTGCAACCCATTCATATTTTCCTAAAGCATTCGAGCATGATGTGTCTCTGAGCAACTGGATCACTGTATATGTTTTCCTTCTTAAAATGCATTGAAAGAAATTGTCACGTAAGTCTCTTTATCAAGATAAATCCCTTTTCCTACGTCATCTAGAGTAACCCAAAATGATTTCACCGTGTCCTTGTTGACCAATATCAATATATCATAGCAACCAAGCTCTACAGTAAGGAACTTGGTCTAAACCATTGTTTCTCACTGACTCAATTGAAAAAGCACGAAGCTTTTCTGGGTTTTTATCCAATCTCTACAAAACGTAAAGAACAGTCTCGTGGGTGAGAGAAAGGCAACACTTGTCTAACTCTAGCTCTAACCCCTTCGGACCAATCGTTGGCCAAAACAAGCTCCACAATGGAGGTTGGTTTCAAAGAAAGGTGGACCTTGTTATCCTTTTTTAGTGAATGTTGCTGAAATGCGAAAATCGTTTGGCCCATATAAATGTGGTGATGGTTGATGCGAAGAAGAAAGGAGTGAATGTTTTTCTGTTCTCTTCTTTCTTTAATAATTGTGGTGATGGTGGGTGATTGGAAATTTAAAACATAATGAAGGTTATAAATATCTTTTTGTACGTTTTAGGCATATGTAACGCATGTGGCTTCAAAGATAAAGGATGGTACTGTAATGAGTGTTAAATAATTGAGAGAGATAAATGTAATTTTAAAATGCAGGAGGAAGCAAGTGTAATTTTGATACACTTTAAGAGAGATTGATATAATTTTTCATATTTTATATTATTATAAGTCACCAATATTTTATTTTGTCAATAAACTTAATATTTACAACTATTAATAAAAGGTAAGTCCATCAACAATAAAATAGTAAGGTTGGGAAAATAGAGATTTAATGGAAAAAATTGAAAATGGATTAAAGTGTAACTTATTCTAAGTTTATAGGGGAGAAGAGTATACTTTTAGAAATAGAGGGGAGAGAAGTGTAATATTATTATCACTCAAGAGAGAAAATTGTATTTTAGTTTTTCTTTTTAAACTAAGATATTTTTTTTTTACCAAAAATAATGATATCCCAAACGAGTTCTAAATACTATTTAATTGATATAACTGATGATTAACTTATTTTTAATATTTTTCAGAAATTTTTAGAAGGCATGGACGAGCTAAATGTTTCTGATCATCCTGAGGTAGAAGAAGTTTGGCAATGTAAAGAAGGTCCACCAAAACATTGGTTTTACAGTTTGAAAACTCTGAAGCTGGAGGACTGTAAATTTGAAACATATGCAATTCCATCTAATGTTCTTGGTCGTTTGAAGAGCTTGCAAGAGCTGGAAGTGTGTGAATGCAGCAACATAACATTCATTTTTGAAATGAATAACATTAAGATCAGGGAAACACCACTTCGTTTGAAAAGACTGACTTTAAGATGGTTACCGAATGTGACGCATGTGTGGCAACACGAGGAGGATAAACAAGGGATTCTCAGCTTTAAAAATCTGCAACAGGTTACCGTCTACAGTTGTGACAAACTGCAAACTCTGTTACCTGCAGCCCTGGCCAGAGATCTTAAGATGCTCGAGAAACTACAAGTCGAGTATTGTGACGAGTTGCCACGAATTGTTGGAAATGAAGAAGAACAAGCAGATGGGACAGTTGTGTTTCCTCGCTTAACCAGTTTGATGCTTGGTTGGTTGCCAAAGCTCACTTGCTTTTATTCTGAAAGGTTCACCGTGGAGTGCCCTGGGTTAGATTACTTGTATGTGGGCGACTGTGGTGAGTTGGAACTATTTCAGAGTCAGCAAGAATCACATCGCGATGATCAAGGCTGCAGTAGTAGTAGTACAATCATCAGACAACCTTTTTTCTCGAACATAAAGGTTAGTAACATTATATAGTTTCATTCTGCACCATCTACTAGTAACTATCACTCAACCATTTTATTTTATTTTTTATAAAAAAAACTCTTTAAAATTATATCTATAATTCTTATTTTAATTTCAAAAATATTATTTTGACATCGGGTTAATAACAAGGTTGTTTTAATTTATAGATGCTACTAGAAGGTAGAGCACTGATTTTGTTTATACCTTGTGGTTGGACTTTTGGGTTTGAGTGGTGATATGTATATATTTTTTTTGACAAAATCCTCAAATTGTCCCTCTTAAAATTTGAGTTGGATAAAGTGATTCTTCTAAAAAACAATCTGACAAATTGATCCCACAAAAAATAATAATAATAATAATAACAACAGAACAAAGAAGAACAAAGAGAACAAATGATCAATAGTAGTAACGATTTTTATTTTTATTTATAAAAATAAAAAATTACAAATTTAATAGCTATTAATTTTGGAATATTATTATGCTTAAAAATAATTTTTTTAATATTGTATATAAAGATGAATTACGAACAAGATAATGAGAAGAATTTTATGATTTTACTATAAACAATGTACATTAACATTAAAAAATTAGTAGTTGGGAACATATAATGTTTTTACTTTCTAAAAAATAATAATTAAAAATTAGTTACTATTAATAATTTGTTTTCTTAATGTAGGAAAAAATTTAAAATGTAAATTGCTTTATGTATATATAAATTGTATTAAATATATACATAAATGTCAATATTTTATATTATGATTATTGGTCACAAATATTTTATTTATTGAAAAAATTAATGTGTATAATTATTAATAAAGGGTAATTTTGGTTAAAAATAAACTAATAAGCTTGAAAAAATAGAGATTTAATAAAAAAAAATGAAAATAGACTAAAGTGTAACTTATTTTAAATTTATAGAGAAGGAAAATGTATATTTTAGAAATAGGGAGGAATTGATGGTAATATTATTATCTCTCAAGGGGAATTGGATTTTTACTATGTTTTTAATATAAGAAGATTTTTTTTTTATCAAACTAGTGGCATCCAAACGAGCTTTGAATACTATATAACCGATATAACGATTAACTTATTTATAATATTTTTCAGAAATTTAGTAAAGAAGGTCCACCAAAAGATTGGTTTTACAGTTTGAAAACTCTGAAGCTGGAGGACTGTAAATTTGAAACATGTGCAATTCCATCTAATGTTCTTGGTCGTTTGAAGAGCTTAGAAGAGCTGGAAGTGCATGGCTCTAGCAACACATTCGTTTTTGAAATGAATGACATTAAGATTGGGGAAACACCACTCCAATTGAAGAAGCTGACTTTAAGATGGCTAGAGGATGTGACGCATGTGTGGCAACAGGAACAGGAGGATAAACAGGAAATTCTCAGCTTTAAAAATCTGCAACAGGTGTCTGTCTATGGTTGTGATAAACTGCAAACTCTGTTACCTGCAGCCCTGGCTAGAGATCTTAAGATGCTCGAGAAACTGAAAGTCAAGTCTTGTAAGGAGTTGCCACAAATTGTTGGAAAGGAAGAGAAAGCAGTAGAGGGGACAAAAAATGAGTTTGAGTTTCCTCGTTTAACCAGTTTGGTGCTTAATGCGTTGCCAAAGCTCACTTGCTTTTATTCTGAAAGTTTCACAGTGAAGTGCCCTGAGTTAGATTACTTAAATGTGCGCGAATGTGGTGAGTTGGAACTATTTCAGAGTAGTAGTGCTTCAATTATCAGGAAACCTTTTTTCTCGAATATAAAGGTTAGTAACATTATATAGTTTCATTCTGCACCATCTACCAGTGACTATCACTCAACCTTTTTTTACTTTCTTTTCACTTGCTCTGGTCTTCTTTTGATCTTGTGATTAATTCACACCCATCTGCCGTCCCTTTCATACCTCTTTGTTTAACTTTGCCTTTGTTAGGGTATTTCCAAGGTAGAGAAATTGCATCTCAGTGGGAAAGACGCTAAGGTATGGCTGGGACAATCTAAAGATCAATACCTTCGATATTTAAGTGAACTTGACCTGCACTTGCGTGATTATGAGGAAGAGAACTTCACTTTGCCCTCTGAGAAGGCACCCAATTTAGAAAAGATGGAAATAGGCTATTGCAGTAGCCTCAAGGAGATATCCCTTAAAGGGAAGCTTGAACACTTGAAAAGATTGGCGCTGTGCGATCTAGATAAGCTGCATTCCATCTGGGTGTTGGAGCACTTACCAAAGCTCCAGCAATTACGTGTTTCATGTTGTCCACTTTTGACAACACTAATGCGACCCTCAGCAGCAAAAACGTTGATGGATCTTGACGAGATGTACGTTGAGGATTGCAAATCAATGAAGGAAATAGTGGGAAAAGGGCAAGATGAAACCGCTGTAGAAGAGATCAAATTTGAGCAGCTAGAGATGATAAGTCTCGAAGATTTATCAAGCCTTGAATGTTTTTATTCAGGCAATGCCACTTTGCAGTTACCCTCTCTGATTCAGGTGAACATATTGGAATGCCCCGAGATGAAAAGTTTCTCTCAAGGATTGAGACATGTGGAACCATCTTCTAGACTAATTCAAGTTTCTTACGACCCGTATGATGAGACAGAGTTGGTGCTCCACCATGATCTTAACGTCGTCGTAAAATCGCTACCCGTAATTAGACAGGTAATAGCTTTATTATTTTTTTTTTTACCTTGGTGATAACAGGTAACAGCTTTATCTGAATCAAATTTTATTCAGCTAAATTGCATTTATTTTCTATTCCTTGGATTTCCTTAATATTAGGCTTGTCCTCCTCTAATTTTGAAGATGATATTTACCCGGATGAAAATTTCTGGTCCCAAAACCTTCTCTTCTTTCTTGTTCCATTAATTATGTATTGTCATGTAAGGAGATGAAAATCAACAGAAAATTTAAAAATTTAAAATAGTTTTCAAATATGTAATATTATGTTATATGTGGCAATCCATAATTGGTGAAATAGGAAAGGAGACATATTTATAGACAGAAAATTTTCATCCATATTTATCCCATCTTACTCCTAATAAAATTAAGCTCTATCAACACAATTATGAAAATCCCAATGTGCCCTTAGTAAAATAATAATAATAAATGTAATGTCTCAATGCAACATTATTAGCCCCAATAGACGCATAGTTTGCCTTGCACCCTCTATTGGTGCTTCCTAACAACCGCCCTTTCGTCGCCAGTATAGGCACCGAATACTATACCCCATCCAACATCAACGCCCCCAACACACGCATCAGAACCTGCCGCACCCTTGGACATCTACAAAACTATCCCAAAATCGACTCGTAACTGAACCCTTCCAACTGCAACCACTTCAGAGACCTACCAATGGTGTGTTGAAGGGTCTGGCAAAAACGCAGATAGAGATATCAAAGTGAGCCAATTCGGTACACCCGTGTTGGCTCACCATGGGTCATGGGTTAGAACAAAAAAATGGTTGGCTCATTTAGTACTAAATTAGGAAAATACCAACTCAGCTCAACCCATTTGGGCTGATGGGTTAAACAAATTGATTCACTTACAAATTAAAAATTTCAAAACAAAAAAGAAATCTTAAAATCAAACCCCACAAAATCTAAAAGCAAACCAAAAAATTTATAAAATGATCATCACAACAATCCCAACACAAATATGCAAACTCCGAATATCAAATCTCATAGTCTTAAGCTCAAATCTTTTATAATTTATCACAGTCCCAACACAGAAAAAAAAAAAACCATAAAGTGGAGTTTGTTTTTAAAAAATATCAATGAATTGGGTTAATTGTCAGGACTCAACTTAGATCGTGATTGGCGTGTAGAGAACATGTTTTTTCTGAAGCCTTAACATGCAAACTTTTCTAGAAAATGGGCAGAGTCCCCCTATTTTTTTGGACAATTTCAAAATTATGAATACAATCTAAAAT
Source organism: Dalbergia cochinchinensis (assembly GCA_031216125.1). Taxonomy (NCBI): domain Eukaryota; kingdom Viridiplantae; phylum Streptophyta; class Magnoliopsida; order Fabales; family Fabaceae; genus Dalbergia; species Dalbergia cochinchinensis. The sequence continues at coordinate 65,074,907 of CM062375.1, read as the reverse complement.
GCCATAACTAAAAACCACGTAATCGGGCTTAAAGTATTATCGAAATGCACCCTCAGTAGCAAAACAAATGTTACAACTCAAGTCCAAAAAGTCAAATATCCTTAACTACGAAAATCTAGAGCTAAGTTCAAAACATAATATCAAATTTAGTCATAAGTTTTTCCAAAACATAATTTACATCACTAAGCATGCACAAATTTAAGGACCTTATGTGGAGCATTACCATTCTAACACATCAAACTCAAAAGAATGACATATGTGAAGCATTAACATTCTAACCACATAATCGGGCTTAAAGTATTATCGAAATGCACCCTCAGTAGCAAAACAAATGTTACAACTCAAGTCCAAAAAGTCAAATATCCTTAGCTACAAAAATCTAGTGCTAAGTTCAAAACATAATATCAAATTTAGTCATAAGTTTTTCCAAAACATAATTTACATCACTAAGCATGCACAAATTTAAGGACCTTATGTGGAGCATTACCATTCTAACACATCAAACTCAAAAGAATGACATATGTGAAGCATTAACATTCTAACACATCAAACTCAAAGGAATGGCGATGCAGCTTTCCATGGATTTGTTCTTCCCCTTAGGAGGGAAAATGTATTTGTATGGGAAAGGTATCCATACCGTTATAAGGTATGCTTTGTTTGCCTCTCCAACCGATGTGGGATTAGTTATCCAACTAGAGTTAGTCTAGTTTCCACCCCCAAAGGGGCCTAGTGTCCCCACTGATACACCGGATCTGGTCCTAGCTCTGACATAATTTGTAACAGCCCAAGTTTCCCGATATGGCTCCAAAGTGGATAATATCTGCATCGCCGAGTAGCCTGGGCTGTTACATATTGAACAGAATGCTTCTATATTGAATTGCTTGAATGAATTATGTTGAGTGTGAGTACATATATACTAGGGATCTAGAGGATAGGTTCAGCCTAACTACATCTGAGTTGGCTTAACGAACAATAACAAATAATAACTGAATTACAGCTGCAAGCTAGAGGTTGTTAAGAGCTCTTTGAGGCGCTTTCCCTAATATAACTGTGTCAATAGAACTGATTTTGTGTACGTAGAATAGCAAAATCAGCAAAAGTAACGGTCCTTTTACGAACTATTGCAAAGGATTTATCCAATTTAATTAACACTTTGTGTATGTTAATATCTACTGAGTTATGAATATACTCCATAATAATTGGTTTCCGTGACTTCATTTTTCAGGAAGATCTAGTTCTTGGTGATTACCCTGCTCTGCAAAGGATATGGCTTGGTGAAGTGCAAATCCCGTTGGACTGTCTATTTAGGAATTTGAACTCTTTGGTGGTGAAAGGGTGTGAATTTCTGTCAAATGCAGCACTGCCATCTCATTTACTTCCTTTCCTGAGTAATTTGGAAGAGTTGGAGGTGCGGAAATGTGATTCTGTTGAGACAATATTTGATGTGAAAGATACAGCAACAAATAATTCAAACATGAGTGTTATACCCTTGAAGAAATTGACTCTGGAACAGTTGCCGACTCTGAGGCATGTTTGGAATGAGGATCCCAAAGGAAGACTCAGCCTTCCAGAGCTGGAAGAAGTTATTGTTAGTGAATGCAAAATTATCAAAAGCTTGTTTCCAGCATCAGTTCCCAAAGATAACCTGCAAAAATTAGATGTGAGAGATTGTGGGGGGTTGGAGGAAATTGTTGTAAAAGGAGAAACAGCAGCCACAGAAGAAGCAAATCATAAGCTTGCTACGTTCCCCAAGGTAACCTCATTGACGCTATGGCATTTGCCAAAACTGAGGTGCATTTGTTCGGGAATGAGTATTCTAGATTGGCCTGAGTTGGAAAACTTAGATGTCTATGGCTGTCCAAAGTTGACGATATTTGCAACAGATTCTCTAAGTTCTCCAGATTCATATCCAGAAGAGGGTGAAGATAATTTTCCTTCTCAGAAGCATGGCATCATTTCAGCCCAAAAGGTACGAAAGCTCTCTAACAATTTGCATTAAGTTATTCATACAACAGCTCAAAGGCCTGTCTCTGAGCTAAAGATCTCAAGATATAAAAAAAGGCATATTAACCCATTACAAGTACTATCAATTTTGTTTTCCTTATAAAAAAATTTCATAAAAAAAGTCAAATCCTTACTTTTTTTTCAACCCAGAACGAGTGGAGGAATTTGAAAAAGAAAAAGGTTGTACATGCATTCAAAGCATTAAGAACTTATTATAAAGGAGAGAGACCCCTCACAAACTATATATATATATATAAAACTTAATTATAACTTAAATTTTAAAATAAAAACAGAAAATTAATTTTTTTTCAAAAGTTACTTTGTTCGACTTCTTAAACAGATTCTCTTTTTAAAATAATGATTATTTTCTAAAATCTATTCAAACATGTAAAAGAAAAAAGTTTTTTCCCTAAAAAATCTAAAACAAAAACACCCATAGATCTTATTCTTTCTGGTTAACATTCTAACGTGTCTATGTGCCTAGTCATGTTCTCCTTATAGAGTAGTTTTTGGGTAGACTTTTATTTTATCTATCATTAGCTCGCTGCTCATTTTATTATTAATACACCTGGCATATGGTAATCCAAAAAATTTACCGCTAGACATTTGAAATACTTTGACATTATTCATAGTGTGAAATATAAAATGATTCATAATAGGTGAAATTGATGTATTTGAGATAGGAGTAAGCTCCCATTAGAAATTAAAACTGGAAAAGATTTCCATGTTTATTCTATTGGGTGTTGATTGGCATACAAGACACCTGATGGGTTTGTTAGTTGAATGAAGACACCTACGATGCTTATACTTAGCTCGCTGGCTATCTTACTTGTGTTATGAATGTAGGTTATTCGAAATTGTATATTTAAATTTATATTGAAAAGTTGTTATATTTAATAATTATTTTAGTAAAGTATAAAAGATAAGGTTTCTTTTTCGCCATAAAAAATAGTTTTCTTTTAATGAGTATTCTCAAATGTAAAAAATACAATGTTGAAAATTAATTTTTTTCATGTTATCTCTTTAAAAGTATCTTTAAACACTTTCTCAATTTCTTAAAATAGTTATTTAAATTTTATTTTGGATAAATTAAGTTTACAAAATATAGTTTTGGATAATCATAATTCTCAAATGTTGATGAATATAATTTTGGGTTTGTTAATTTTTTTAAAACATTTATCATTTGGATCAAAATTACCACGCCAAAAACACCTTGATGAATTCTTCCTTTATAATCAAAATGTCATGTCCCCGAACTTATGAAATCACTGTGAAGTAATTTAGATGGCCAAGCTTCGGTGTTGGCAATCATACTAAATTAAAATATTCTTCCCATAATTACTGTGCATGTGTAAATAGTCTACTAAATTTTTTTAACCCATAAATAAAAAAGATAAGAGAGATTTGGGAAGTGGTTACTCTGTACAAAATTTCCAAGCTTGGGAAACTAAATGTCTGCTTAGTTTTAGTTTCAGTTTTTTAAATTTTTAGATTTTGTGAAAGAGATATTAAAAACTAAATAAATTATAAAAATTATAAAATTTAATTTTCAGTTTTAAGTTATAGTTCTCAGTCATAAAATCTTGAAAAATGAATAAAATAGACATAAAATATTAACTTTCAATTGTCCTTGTAATCTCTCTTTATTTACTTAATTGATTTTGGATCCTATTTAGGTTCCCCCAAATTTGAAGCAATTGTCCCTCGGCAAGGAAAATATCATCATGATTGAGCAAGGACCGGTTCCTCATGTGGACCTTCGACTCCAAAATATAAAAATCCTCTCATTGCAGGGCTCTGATAAGGACTCAGATGCATTTCCACATGTTTTCTTTTCAAAGGTGCCACTACCCAGTATAGAAAAGTTTGCGGTGGTCGATAGTGCCTTCAAAGAGATATTCCCCTTAGAAATTATGCCCGACACAGATTATACTACTAAAAGCTTTTCCTCACACCCTAAAAGATTGGAGCTTAGGAGTCTACCCAAGCTTAATTCTATAGGGTTTGAGCACACCTGGGTGGCCCCTCTTGTTGAAAATCTACTACACTTGAAAGTTTTGGCATGCACTTGTTTGACAAACTTGGCACCGTGTACTGTGTCTTTCTTCCGTCTGACTAAGCTGAAGGTAGAGGATTGTGCTGGATTGAAATATTTGTTCACATCCTCAACTGCTAAAAGTTTGGCTGTTCTGAGTAAGATGTCCATCACCAATTGTGAATCATTAGAAACCGTAGTAGTGGCTGATGATGAGGAGGAGGGAGACAAAAAAGATGAAGATGTGGAATTCCCCGAGCTTTCTAGTTTGTCTCTTAAAAAGTTACCAAAACTTGGAAACTTTCACATGGGAAATTCAACTTTGAAATTCCCAAGCTTGGAATGCGTTGAGATTACTCAATGCAAGGGCATGAACACTTTCTCTCGGGGCAACGTGGAAGTACCCGAGCTACGTGAGCTGAAAATTAATGGAGCCGGATGCACTAGGTTGACAGACTTGGCACCGTCTACTGTGTCTTTCTCCCGTCTGACCGAGCTGAATGTAGAGGATTGTGCTGGATTGAGATATTTGTTCACATCCTCAACTGCCACAAGTTTGGTTGTACTGTGGAACATGTCTATCATCAATTGTGAATCATTAGAAACAGTAGTACTGGCTGATGATGCAGAGGGAGACAAAAAAGATGAAGATGTGGAATTCCCCGAGCTTTCTGGTTTGTCTCTTAAAAAGTTACCAAAACTTGGAAGCTTTTACATGGGGAATTCAACTTTGAAATTCCCAAGCTTGGAATGCGTTGTGATTACTCAATGCAATGGCATGAAGACTTTCTCTCGGGGCAACGTGGAAGTACACAAGCTACGTGAGCTGAAAATAAATGGAGCCGGATGCACTAGTTTGACAGACTTGACACCGTCTACTGTGTCTTTCTCTTGTCTGACTGAGCTGAATGTAGAGGATTGTGCTGGATTGAAATATTTGTTCACATACTCAACTGCCAAAAGTTTGGTTGTACTGAGTGAGATGTCCATCACCAACTGTGAATCACTAGAAACAGCAGTAGCGGCTGATGATGAGGCGGGAGACAAAAAAGATGAAGATGTGGCATTTCCCGACCTTCAAAAATTAGATGTGAGCAATTGTGCGGAGTTAGAGGAAACTGTTGCAAAAGATGACGAAACTGCCACAGAAGAAGTGAGTAAAAAGGTTGCTGTGTTCCCCAAGGTAACCTCATTGACGCTATGGGAATTGCCAAAACTGAGGTGCATTTGTTCTGGAATGGGCATTCTAGACTGGCCCATGCTACAAGATTTAGATGTTTACCATTGTGAAATGCTGAAGATATTTGCAACAGATTTTCAAAATTCTCCAGACGTGCATCCAGAGGGTCAAGATCATTTTACGACTAACAAGCACGGCATCATTTCGGCTGGCAAGGTATGAAAGCTATTAACAATTTGCATTGAGTTCTTTGACATTGTTTGTATATATATATATATATATATATATATATATATATATATATATATATATATAATGTGCTTATGTTCCTAATCATGTTCTCAGACTTTTATTTTATTTATCATTAGCTCGCCACTCAATTTTTTTTGTACTTATAAAATTATATTGGTTAAAATTATATTAGTTGCAATGAGATTTAATTTAGGGTCTCATGCATACTATTCAAATTTTACACCATTAAACTAATCTTAATGGTTTGTCACTCACTTTGTTAGCACACCTGAAAGAAGGAGCTAGACTTAGCTGCCATTAGAAAACTGAGAAAAGTTTATTCGAAATTAAATGGCACCATAATATATAATTCATAATTCATGTAGCTTATTTGAAATTGTAAATTTAAATTCACATTGAAATTTTGTTATTTTAATAATTATTTCAGTGAACATTAAAAAATATGTTTTCTTAATGAGTATTCTCAACTGTCTAAAAAATACAATGATGAAATTTTAGTTTTTCATTTTTTTTAAAGTTATCTCTTTAAAAATATTCACAATTTCTTAACATAATTGTTTTAAGGATTTTTCTTTTGGTAATCATAGGGTATATGTATCTTCTATTTTTAATGATTGTGATTGAATCTTAGCTTTTTTATGTTTTAATAAATTAAGTTAATGAAACACATGACACATTTTTAGTCACAAATAATTTTAAATTTATTATTTTTTTTAACACATTACCAGTTGGATACGCCAAAAACACCTTGATGAATTCTTCCTTTATTACAAAAAAAGAAAAGAAAAACTCATGCCCCTAAACGTATTAAATCACTATGAAGTGCTCATTTAGACTGCCAAAATTGTGCGCTGGCAATCAATCATCATCATAATTTAAAAGATTTTTTCCATAATTATTGTGCATGTGCAATTTGTCTACTAATATTTTTAGCCCCAGAAATGAAATAAACAAATGAGATTTGACCATTGGTTTCGTTATACAAAATTTCGAAGCTTGGGAAAGTAAATTACAAGTTCCATCTGTCCTTGTAATCTCTCCTCCTTTTCGTGATTGATTTCGAATCTTAATTAGGTTCCCCCCAACCTGGAGCGACTGTCCCTCAACAAGGAAGACTTCATCTTGATTGAGCAAGGACTACTTCCTCATGTCGAACTCCAACTCCAAAAAATAAAATTCCTCCGAATGCAAGGCTTTAACGATGACTCAGATGTGTTACTTGCGGAAGTTTTCTTTTCAATGGTGTCACTACCCAGTATACAAGAGTTTGGGGTGGCCAATAGTGCCTTCAAAGAGATATTCCCCTCACAAATGCCTGGCATGGATTTTACTACCAAAAGCTTTTCCCAACTCGAAAAACTGGAGCTTAGAAGTCTATACAGGCTTGAATCCATAGGGTTTGAGCACACCTGGGTGGCCCCCCTTGTTGAAAATCTACAGCACTTGAAAGTTTTGGCATGCTCTTGTTTGACACACTTGGTGCCATCAATTGTGTCTTTCTCCAATTTGACTGAGCTGAATGTAGAAGATTGTGCTGGATTGAAATATTTGTTCACATCCTCAACTGCCAGAAGTTTGGTTGTACTAAGTGACATGTCCATCACCAACTGTGAATCATTAGAAACAGTAGTAGTGGCTGATGGTGAAGAGGGAGAGAAAAAAGATGAAGATGTGGTATTCCGAGACCTTTCTAGTTTGTCTCTTAAAAAGTTACCGAAACTTGGAAGCTTTTACACGGGGAAATCAACTTTGAAATTCCGAGACCGGTGGTTTTCCGTCGAGATTACTCAATGCAAGAGCATGAAGACTTTCTCTCAAGGTGACGTGGTAGTACGCGGGCTGTGGAAGCTGGAAATAGATGATGATCTGAATAGTGCCGTCCGTCAACAGTTTGAGAAAGCTAGGAAGCAGCCCTGAGTTGTGGCATTCCCACCCAGCATATGACTTATATGTAAGTGTATGTGTATACTATATTAATTATCAGATGAGCTGAGTTAATTCTCGTGGACAAGCAATATATGCAAAGTTACAAACTAAATCTTTTATCTGCTTGATTCACGCCATTTTTTTTTTCCTTCTGTTGTGTTATGAAGTGCACTAGTTGGAAACTAAACAAACAAGAAAATGATCTCTATTATATTAAATGATTTCTATTCTTTTGTATATATTTTTGTGCATGTATAGCATTACTCTAATTGAAAAGGCTCCTTTCATTAGATTTTTTAAGTAAATAAAATGAAAACAGAGAGATGTTATATAATTCCCCTATTTTCCAATTGGTTACATATATGTCATCTTTTTTAATAGAAGTCGATTTGACTTCTGTTTCGCATACATTCCAGGCTCAAGTCATGTCACGTTATATCATGTCGAATGGGTCAAATAAACACTAAAGTCGATTTGAATTGACTTCATAGGCATGTCAGTTTTTGTTAGATTGTGTCAGGTAATCGGTTGCAATCGACTTCTGTACTATACAAAAGTTGATTTGAATAGACTTCTTTGTATTACAGAAATCGATTGCAATCAATTTCGTACTGTACCTGACACAACCTGATAATTAAATTTTAGTAACATTTAATAATAAATTTTAAATAAGATAAAATACAATACAATATTATTATATAAAAAATTAAATTAAGTTACTTGCACTGTCAATTTACTCACAATATGATCAACAACATCAAGATGGTATAGCTGTGATGACTGTAAAAAAAAAAAAAAAATAAGGACCACCGTGCACCTTAAGTGGTATAGACCACCATATACTTCTCTCTTTCTTTATCATCTTTTCTTCTCCCCTTCTCCCGTAACTCTCTCATTCTCTTCTCTTCTTCTTCTTCTTCTTCTTCTTCTTCTTCTTCTTCTTCTTCCCGTTCTCTTTCCCTCCCTCCACTTCCTTCTTTTTTTTATTTTATTTTGTTTCCCTCAAAACATCATCACCATCTCCATCATCCTCATCATCTCCTCTTCCTTCTCAATCCCATAACCGTGTCTCTTTCTCCTTCCTCTCCTCTACTCTATTTTCTCTCTCTAACTCCATTAGAGGGAGCTTGAAGCTTAAGAAGAATTGGAGTCATTTTCTTCACCAATTCTACACTCCAAGTGGTAAATTAGCTCCTAAACTACTCCGTTTAAATTATTGAAATTTCTAATTATTTTAGGAATATTGTTAGGTTTATTGAATTCTAGCATTTGGGGCTTTTATTGATTTGGGGCTAATTTATGTATATTTGTAATATTGTTAGCTCACAAAAATTAATATTATCTTGTTCCTAGAGCGATAGAGCAATCGGGCATCAACACTTGAATAGGTGGCATCAAAGACATTGTTCTTCGGTTCTTTGAACCAATAGCTATGAGTAGATAGTATGTCTGTAGATTACTTTATGCATGATAAACAATATAAAATGGTATAAAGAGCTGAAAGTATGTTGATATAGAAGAAAATAATTTATTTATTGAAAATGTCGCTTTATGTTTGAAATGATAAACTTTTATTTGGAGGCCATAATATGATTTTTATGCTTGTTAAAATATTTTGAGTTGAACTATAATAAATATTGAATTTGAAAACATATTATGTTAATTTTATATTATGTAATGTGCATGATTTTGAGTTAAATTTGGGGAAAATTCTGTAGTTAGAACCTGTAGTTAACGGCAGGGACGTTAGCGGTGCACCGTGAGAAACTCTAGTTAGCAGGTGAGGTGCTAACCCGCACATAGCTGCTGCTATGTCTGGACTTGTATATGGCTATGGGCCAACTTTAATTAGCAGGTGTGGTGCTAACCCATACATAGCCTTAGGTCATGTCTGGACTTGTTATCATTCTGCTTTGGATAATTCCCCAATGTATTTGAATTCATATGAGTATGTAAATCTATGTTATTAAAAAATCTCATATTATGACTAAAATCCTATTTTATAAGTACATATACATTATTATGTTTATATTGTTTTATGCTTGCATTTAGTAAACTATGGATACCCCATCTCTCATTGAGTTGTAAAACTCATCCCGTTGTATTTCCACCCTTTTCAGATACAGGTACTGGTGCTAGTTCTGGTGTTCGTCCGGCACAATCTTAATAAATTCTAACTTGGTGAGCCTTTTTGTAAAGGCCCTTTTAGCTTTCCTCCATATGTTGGTTTAGCCTATAGATGTCAGTTGCTCCATATGTCATAGGCAGGTTCCTTGGACTTGTGTTGTATTTGTATTTGAAAACTTATGACTTAGCTATATATGTTATGTTTTCGAAAAGATTTGTAAACTTAATTTGGTTTTATGTTGAACTGTATTGGTACTATGATTGGTATATGTTGAAATATTATTATGTACTGGAAGGAAGCATTCTGAGAATGCTTAATGCCCAAGTGCTGTGAATTTATTGGAAACATTGCAGGTTATGTAATTATTTGGGAAATGTCCGAAAAACAGAGGAAACTCTGTCCGTTTTTCTAGAAAATTTAGTAATCTAAGGCTTGCTGGGAAAAAGTGTTCTCATGCGCTGGTCATGGCCTAAGTTGGGTCGTGACAATAGCTCGCTCTCCATGGCTATCAGTATAACACTCCCTTCCTTCCTCTTTCCCTCACTACTTCCTTCCTCTATCACAATTGATCCTGTTATTATATTGATGGCTATGGAGAGCGAGCTCTACCATCTTGATGCTGTTGATCTTGCAAGTAGACTAGCAATGCATGTAACTTCATTTAATTTTTTATTTAAGAATATTGTATTTTATTTTATCTTATTTAAAATTTATTGTAGTTAAATTTGAAATTATTTAGTATGGTGTTATTTCTTTTTTGTTGTTCTGGTACGTTAAATTTATTTTAGTTTGGAATACCGTAGGTAGCATCTAATTGTAATACCCCGGTTTTAAATAAAAAAGTTAGAAAAATTATTCTGAGCCAGCAGGGTGCTAATTACTGTATATCTGTCGTTCCGGGTTCTGAATTTCACTAAATTTGGATTCTACACGTACTTGAAGGGTACATTCTTGGGATCAAAAGTCTCGGTTGTTGTTAACAAAAGGGAAATAAGTTAAAGAATAATTTTTATTAAATTTTATGAGACCTTTAAATATTTCGTCTTTGGTCCATAAGTTTATAAAATCTTAAAAATTCCTGAATTTGAGATAAATCTAAAATTTGGATTCTAATTTGTTGGAATTTTAATTTTTGTGTTATTTTATTTGAATTCAAATGGAAGTACTTCTTTATTTACATTTATATTTTAAAGTTAATGAAGAATAAAATAAATGAGTATTAAGACAAACTAGCCCAATATATACCAATACATAACCACATAGCTGCACAGTTTCACGGTTTCTTTTTCTTTCCTTCCCCTGTTTCGTGAAAACAGAGCAAAGGAAGCACTTCCTCCCTCCATTCGATCTCTCTCTCTCAATTTCAGCCTAGCACCAGCCACTCCTCCCTCCTTCGCCACCAACCACCACCGTACCGCCGTCGCGGCTCTTCCCTGCTATATGCGAACAATAGCGTCCCTCCCTCTCTTTTGTTGATTCAAAGTTGTTGCTTCAATCTCTTTAGGGGATAGCAACACCTATTCCTCCTTCTTCCTTCCTTTGGCTATCAAAGGTACTATGGAGCTCAATCTTAGCTTACTCCAATTTCATGGATGGGTTAGTTGATTTATATTGTGGATATAGGATTAGAGCTCTAATGTGTAACCTTAAGGTCTCATTTGGGGGTTTTGATTATTTGAAGTCAATTTGTGTTATCTTTTATGCTAAATGATGATTGATGATTATGTGATGATGTTTGTGGCGTCAAATACTCTGAAGAGGCATTCTGTCTACTCTACCATGATGTAGGCTTGGAGCACCCTATTCTTGGATTGTGTTGTGAGTGAATAATGTATTTATGGTTAATTGGTATTTAGTTCTATGTATTTAAATATCTTATTGCATATCCATTATCTATTTTGCATTAGCAAGTAAAATGATTTTCTTATTGTGTTCATGTCTTGAAAGTTGCATTTATTAGTCCAAGTGCCCTTAAATTTGTTATATCTTAAGAAGAATATGGAATGAGATTTAATAACTACTAATGATATTACGATAAACACTCTACATGATTTGATACAATGTTATGTATTGTTATATTGGAATTAGATTGTGAGACAAGTATATTTTTTGGGATGCTTATGATTTTGGATAAAAGCTCCATAGCCTTATTTTCTTAAGCAAGGTACCAAACACAGTTTTATTTTGTGACCTTATGATTCAATTTATTCTTTTTTGCATCCTTTATGTTTTACTGAGATGATTAGTTTCTTGAAAGGAAAATAGATGAGTAAAACTTGAGTTTTATTTTATGTGAACAATTGATTTTAAAGGAGGCATCATTGATAGAAATCGTATCTAACGGCGGTGGCATTAGCTTTGGTGTACTTCAAGATAAACCTCAGTTAGCAGGGGGTTGCTAGCCCAACATGTTAGGCCAACATATCGGTATTCTTAGGCACTGGGGATGGGTGTGAAGGTTGCCTAAAAGTGTTGTGAACACAACGGGGATGTGTGTAAGAGCTGCCCAGTTGTGGGATCGATTTGGACATTGTTCTGACATAGAGACCTCCTTGAACTTCTTTTTAATGCATAAATTCCATAATTCTATATCATCACTATAAGAGATTTGTATGTTGATTCTATACTCACTTAGTTTGGTTAATATCTTATATTATTTATTTTTGACTATCCATTATTATTTTGGGACTTGTTCCAATTAACTGTAAACATGTTATTCCTCATTGAGTTTCATAACTCACCCTGTGATTGTTTCTCTATTATAGATTTAAGTGCAACCCCAAGTTCCACTCCTCCCACTCAGTAGGATTGAGTCACTACCTCTTTGGTGAGCCCAACAATGGTGTATGGGCCATTATTTTGTGGCTTCTTGTCTTTATGCTTAGGTGCTCTATTTGATCACAGGCAGGGACCAGATTAGTAGTGTTCAAGTTTATGATCATGTTTATAATTATCTTACATTTTGTATAAATAAATTATGGATGGAGAATATGTGAATTCCCTAATTATGGACTTGTATATGCATGAATGTATAAATACCTATATATTATCCTGTGTTGGACTGTGATTGTAACATGATACAAGTCTTGTATTTGGTAAATGTCCGAAAAATAAAGGGAACTCTATCTATTTTTCTATTAAAGTTTGAGTGTTTAGGCTTGCGAGGGAGTGTGCTCCTTACGCGAAGATCATGGCCAGGGTTGGGTCATGACACTAACAATTTAACTTTCTTATATTTCATTTTATATATAGTAAAACATGAATAGTTATTATAAAACTATGCTTAAATTTATTATTAGTATTGTATATTATTTTATAAGTAAAGAATAAATAAATGGTATTAAATTTGATTATTTAATGTGTTAAAAACATTTTATTTGATATAATAATTTATTGGAAATTATTCAAGTTTTAGAAAACTAGTGGACATTTAATTTAATTTTAATTGACAAATTTGGATAGTTTAATTTTAGGTTTTGTTGATTCTAGTAGAATATTGTAATATTATATGGTGGTAGTTAAAGCATTATATTATTTTATTATTAAGTGTTATTAAAATTAAATCAGGCATAGTACGAAATCGGTTGCAATCAATTTTTGTAATACATAGAAATCGATTTAAATATCGATTTAAATCGACTTCTATACTATATAGAAGTCGATTTAAATCGATTTCTGCATATTATAGAAGTCAATTACAACCGATTACCTGAGACAATCTGACAAAAACTGACATGCCTATGAAATCGATTCAAATCGGCTTTGGTGTTTATTTGGCCCACTCGACATGATACAATGTGACATGACTTGAGCCTAGAATGTATGCAGAACAAAAGTCGATTCAAATCGACTTCCATTAGAAAAAAGGAGGACATATATGTAACTAACTGAATAATGGGGGCATTGTGTAACTTCTCCCTGTTTTCATTTTATTTACATGAAAAATCCCATTTCATCATCTAACAATGGCCCTTTGTGAAAATTTGTAACCATAGATTGATGTGTATACCTGAATTACTTTTAGCCTTCTCTGATCAATTCACTCTTGTTAACAATTTGTTGCAGGAAATTGTTGCCTGCTGAGAGAAGCTTACTTTCATTGCATTCATTCATGCCAGCCTTGGAAATTAAAATAGTAGTCTAATCAAGCATCAAAGATCAGACAGACTTGGACTGTTGGTGAGTTCCCTCTTTTTTTTTTTTCTGGTTCTTTCTCTGTTTTGTTTTTCGGATTTCATTTTATGAAACATGTTTGTAGAAGATAACCGTGAGAAATTTATGTGAAATCACAAATCGGAAATGATATCGGGTTCAATTTGATTTTGCATGGATATAATTATAATCGTGACAACTGGAGTTATAAAATTAGATCAGATTATACAAACACCAAAATTAATGCAATACAATCACATTTCGGTTTGTTTTATACAATATGATGTGAACAATGTGAATTTTTTACTCAAAAGTTTGAGAGGCAGTTACTCTTCTCATGAAAAATCCGGGATATTTCCCATCTTTCAATTTTGAAAATGTTTTAACTTTCAACAAATGTTCTAACAAGGTTGTTCATGAAATTCTCTTTTTAGGTTCGGTGGGACTCATAATGCAGTAAGAAGATGAGTGGATCACTTCATGGCAACAACTTTTCACAAATAAAGGAATTTTCTTTTGCTGCTAGAGTGTGGTGTGCATGAATAAATTACCTGTATTTCTGCATGAAGTGTTGATGGTTTAAAGTCATATGAAGGTGTTTTATGAATAAAGTTATGCTGTATTTTTACAGGAGGTGACGTGCGTACGGTTTTTCAGTTGTAGAGAGTGTATTTCACAAATAAGTGACATGTAATTTTGCAGGAGGTGTGCACTGTGTTGAAGTTACATGAGAATATTGTATGAATAAAGTTGACACTGCTATGTAGATGTATTTCACTATTCTACATAAGGGTGTCTCATGAACACGGTTGATTTATATTTTTGTAGAAGGTGTGTATGGTTTTTAATTTTTAAGATGTAGAAGGTGTGCTTTTGTGAGCAAAGAAGACTTGTATATTTACATGATGTTTTTATGGTTTTAAAACAGCATAGTGTGTTTCTTGTGTCATGAATAGAGTTTACTAGTATTTTCTCAAGCTGTGAGTTATGAGTGTACTCTTTAAATATTAATTTTGTTATTGTCTAGTTATACAAGTAGTGTGCTTGTTTGGTTGCACTTTTGAGGCACCAAAAGTACTTTTTAAAATAATGAGAATGAGATTCTACAATAAATGCATTTGGTAAATTTTTCATTTTACTAGAAATACTTTAATTTTTAAGCAATTAAAAGTACTTTGAGAGAAGTATTGTGAGAGATGCATTTCATTATAGGAAAAGTGCTTTTGAGATAAAATCATCTTGTTACCCTCATATTAATAACTAAAAGTAATTTTACTTTATTTTATCCAAATAAAAATTATTTTCTTAAACTTAAATTTGATAGTTTTAAATCAAACACAAGTTAATTTTTTTAAAAGTAATCTCGCTAAAAGTTTATTTTTTTTTCAATTTAATTGTTTCGAAAGTAATTTTACTACCAAACGGAATAGATAGTCATAATTTTTATTAGAAGTTATTTATGAAAATAATATAACATACTTAATGATGATTATATAAATGAGTAAGTAGTTTATATGATTTTATTCATTCATTGATCTTCTTTATTTTTAGTAAATTATTCTTAGAAGTTTTTTCTTAGAAAGTAATATTTCTGTATGTGCATATGATTTAAAGATTTAATTACCTACTAATAAAATCCTATGTCTAGCTTGTTAATATCATCCTATATTCCAATGACACGTGTATGACATTTGTGATTGTATATGTTACATTTTTGTGATTGAATAATAATAACATGCAAATGGAACCTCAATACTTTGCCGTCCTCCAATTATCGGTCATATCTCCTATGGGAAGCTGTGTTGTCAAGTTTCTTGATTTACTCTGTATTTGGATTCCAGCATGTTTGAATATACTTTACCTTGGAGAGTCTCAAAGCATCTGTTATCAGATTAATAAAATTGTTTAGCTTGACAACTCACTATTTTAAATTAAAAGCCATACAAATAAAAGAAAAAAAATGAAACGGGTTGACTATTATTTTTGCAATTAAAATTGCAAGATGGAGCAATCACTTATCACTTTATAAACTCCTTCAGCTCTTTCTGTTGCTTCATGCATAACTCAGGTTAGCAAGGCTATATGAGACAGATAGCACACAGATATCAATATGTATCAATTATCAAAGTTATCAACGATTTAGAATGCTGTTAGCCATATTCGAATCATATACCATATGTGATATTATTATCCGGAAAGACGCGCCATTATGTTGACCTACTAACCACGGTCCACATATATAAGCATTTCTTGGTTTTTTTAAGTTTGTTGGAATCCACATTCAAAATGCATAAGCTACTTCCTCATGCCAATTGATTGGTACACAGACATAATAAGATATATCAAAAATTGTTTATTGTGACAACATTGGAACTAATTATGATGACATTTCAAAAACATGTTAGTGCTTTGCAAATTGGTCAATGCTCCCACCAACATTTTGTGACAAATTCATCTTATTCTTATTCAACAATGAAACATGATGAGAGAGAGATTGTTCCTCTATCTTCACGATGTTTTGGACTTCACTGGGGCAGGAAGCAACTGCATTGCACAAACAATACATATCCTTGTCAGTGATGGATGCTCGAGCATTACTACAAAAAGTGAAAAAATAAAGAAAAGAAGATATGTACAGTCCTGCCAATTGTCTACTACAACAAAAATTCTACCAATGTTTTGGAGTGTTTGGAAGAAATGTAGGTACAGTCTTACAGTAAAGCCAGGTTTAAAAACAAATATTATTTAGTGACTAACAAAATAATTTAAAATTGGTTTTTTATCTCAACTAATTTCAGCCTAGAACTAGTTCTGAAAAGGAATCAAATTTAAGTTAGTTTTATCTAATCCCATCTCTTCTATCTCTATCTATTTCCTTATCTCCTAACAATTAGAAAAACTGATTAAACTAGTTTCATACCGAACATTATTAAGTACAAACTAGTTCGTTTTGTACAATTCAACATATTCAACATTATTAAGAGGTGACTTTTCACTAATTTGTTGTCCTTGTGGCCTTGAGGGTTAGTTGTGCATCTACATGCACATGTTCAGGGACTTCAAGACACCCAAGTGAAACAGGCAAGTGAACTATATAATGTTACCAGGAGGCACAAAATAGCAAGACATTAGAGATGCAAAAAATTCAAAACCCCCCCCCCCCCCAAGTAACTCTTGAATTGACTTTGTTGGGTGCCAACTGAAGCAGTCCAACTGCTACCGTTATATCGAGGCCTGCTTTGACAAGTGCTATAGTCCTCTCAATTGACTTCTTAAGTTTACCACGGTATTTCTCGTTATGCATCCATAGATAATGACTTCACATAAATATATTATAGACAAAATATCTAAATCGATCTCTATAGAAAGTATTAAAGGATAAATTAGTTCATCAAAATTTAAAAATCATAAATTGATCTGTCATAATTCAGAAAGTAGGACAATTCTCAGTATAGTACTTTATTAATTATACGGACCTACACGATCTGTCCCATTTTTGGAATTATGAAGAATCAATTTGAGACTTTCAAATTTTGTGAGACTAATTTGTTTCCTGATATATTTCTAAGAGATCAAATTGGATTTTACAATGTATAATAACATTAAGGAGAAACAGTAACAATCCCCAAACTATGAGATGGAAACTTCGAAGAACAACACACTAGCTTGTACAGCATACCTCATATTTATTCTTGTTCTTGATTTCTTCCTCTAACATCTTCATTGATGCAGAAAGTCTTCCAAGCTCTCCAACCCGATAAGTTGAGTAAAAAAGTGTCAGACGACTGCTAAAAGCAGACTTAAGGGGACATCCTTAATGCATGATGTGTACAAACAAACCTCAACCGAGGCAGCGCACACTCCTAGATGGCATTCTCACATGATAACAAAGTGAACAAACCGCTGAATGCTAAGAAAAAGGTGTACTTCCAACCTGGTAGACGCCCGTTCTGCCAAGCCAAACAAATTGATCAAGAAACAAGAACATTGAAATTAATGCATCCTTGGACTGAAAAATGAGTTAAATGAGATATTAGAAATAATGAATAAAATAAATTGAATCAAAAAGGTGGAATCACTTAAGATCTCATAGCTTTCCTAACAGAGTTAGGGTAAGGGGAGTCTCCAGTGGGATGGGATTGATCGGAGAATGCAGGCCATTGACAAACTGCATATTACAAGGTGGAAAAGCATGAGAGATGATGTTTAACCCCACAAACAACAAAAGGTATAACAGGTGATGAGTATTAAGAACATCCATGAACTAGTTATTTTTCAACATCTTTTGTGTGCTAGAATTTCTTTTTGAGGGGCTATTATTAAACAGAAAATTGTTTTTTAGACTTCCTTTCATCAAGAAAAGAGTCAAAGGGAATACAAATAATGAAAAATCATATTAAAGAAATAATTTCCATTGTAAATAGCGAGCGAAAAATTATACAGGCTGGTGCAATTCTTTCTGAAATTGAACATCAAAATATCTTAGCCTTCAATAGACGAAAACTTTCCGCTCCAAGCTGGTTGTTTTGTCACATTCTGGGCAGGACCAGATAATCCATCACTCAAAAACTTGGAACCACATTGTATAGGCCTGCATAGGTGGTAATGCCTCAGTTCCCACTGAATCTAAAAAAATGAAGTGAGGACGAAATTTTGTTGAACTAGTAAAATTATTCCCCATTTATCCTTTCATCCATCCTAATAATTTATTTAAATGAATCATCATCAATTATTTTTAGTTCAAATGTAATGAAACAAACGTAGAGAGTTGAAAAAAAAAAGAAACAAAAAGGAATGCTAGGAGGTGGAGCCAGCATCGGATCTTCAGGTCACGGAAATCGTGGATGACAAACCAGGAATTT
This sequence comes from Dalbergia cochinchinensis, assembly GCA_031216125.1. Classification (NCBI taxonomy): domain Eukaryota; kingdom Viridiplantae; phylum Streptophyta; class Magnoliopsida; order Fabales; family Fabaceae; genus Dalbergia; species Dalbergia cochinchinensis. The sequence continues at coordinate 65,056,368 of CM062375.1, read as the reverse complement.
GTCACGACCCACCCTAGGTTATGACCAGCGCATGGAGAACACGTTTCCCCGCAAGTCTCAACATGCAAGCTTTTATAGAAAAAATAGGCAGAGTTTTCTCTGTTTTTCGGACAATCCCAAATTTAGAAATACAACACGTATAAAAATAAAAACAAAATACAAAAATCGGGCTTTAAGCATTCTTAGAATGTGCCCCCAGCACCAGAAATATCAACTCAACATACAACTCAACATAATTCAGAAAACTGTCTCAACATATGAATTTCAATTCAAGTTCTTATATGTAATAATTTAAATCAAATCCATTCCTAAAATCAAACATGAATCAAGTTAATTTTTAAACTAGTCTCAAATATATATTCATAACCACTAAGTATATGTCCAACCATAACTAGGAATATAGTTCAAAATATAATTCTAAATTCCTTTCCATAATATAGTCTACATATATTTAAGTCTTAACTATACATGCTTAAGCATAAATATAAACATAAACATAAAACTAAACTGAGGACTCTGTTGTGACATATGGAGTATTAAAACAGTTTTAACAGGCTAAAACTCAAAAGCTAGGTTCTAGTATACAAAAAAGGCATCCCCAGGAAGGCTCACAAACTCAAACAATTGACTACTATGGAGCCGTGGGATTGGAACCTGGAGCTGTACCTGTATCTGGAAAAGAGGGAAAAAATAAAGTGAGTTTTGCAACTCAGTGGTAGACAAGATGTCTATAAGCCACATGAGACAATATATAATCAATAAGTATAACAATAATAACATCATAATTCAAACAAATTCAACAAATTATTTTGTTTACAAAAAAGATTTTTGAAAATAACTAGCTTTATATAACATAATAGGGAATCGGCAATTTCAGAATAAATAGAAGGATTCACACTTAAGCGACCATTCCTTCATGTGCTTAAAACAGAACGGTCCTACCCATGCGGGTAGCCGTAGAACAAAATGATCCACCATGCGATCCTAATCATATATAGTCAAGGTGCATAAGACTAACGCCTACTGTCGTTAGCTGCAGATCTTATCAGAGATTCATCCCAAAATATATACTAAAGTCCATATATACCTTAGTAATTCAATTGTTAATAATTCAGAAAGGGTTCATACCCACAAAACTCATTTCCTTTCTCAAATCCATAATAGAGACAAAATAAATTTTCAAATATTGTAAATCTAACTTCCAACTTTTCTTTGTGCAATACACATTTTCCAAATCAAAATCATATCATCTCATGTGTCACTTTCTTATAAACATAACCTAACATAATAGATTTAATTTCGTTAAAATTACATAACACAACCAAATAATTATTTTTCAATTTCTAAAATATACTTAGAGCTAATTTAACATGAATAAAAATAATTATAGATATAATATCTACTCACAAACTAGTTCAAAAGAACCGTAGACTAACTCCCAAGTGTCACCAATCCAACTGTTGATACTCAAATGCTATATAACTCTAGGAACAAGATCAATACAATATTAGTAAGCTAACAATACCATTAATTTACACTAATTAGCCCCATATACTAGAAAGCCCTAAATCTATATACACTTAAGGTCCCAAAAACCCTAATCTACAATAAATGACTACATAAGGAGCTCTATAAGATAAATAAAGCAAGATTGTCACTTACGCACTACTCTAGGAGGAAGACTAGAGATAGAAAATAATCCAAAACTCACCGCTCTAAATGGTTCCTCCACCTAGAGAAAGAAACCATAAGCTAGAAAGAGAAAGGAGAAGGAAATGTGCGATTTTAAATAATGGTGGTGGTGATGATGATGATGAAGAGGAGGAGATGGTGGTGGTAGTTAGGTAGTATGGAGGTGATGATGGTAAGTGAGGAAGAGACGAGGAAGAGAAGGAGAGAATGATGGAAAGAAAAAAAGAAAAGGAAGAAAAGAAAGAAAGGAACAGAAACGAAAGGGAAGGGGAAAAGATAAAAAAGAAAGAAAGGTGGGGGTCTATAATGGTCATACCACTTAAGGCCCATAGGTAGTCCACTCTCTCTCTCTCTCTCTCTAAGTTATAACAAAATTATAAGCAAAAAGATTACGCAAAAAAGAGAGAGAAAGAACCTTGCAACTTTTCCCCTTTATGTTTTAGGAATCAACAGCAATCTTGGCGGGTGAGCTGAGAAATGTCATCTTCAGAGCTGGTGGAGGGGCTTGTCTAATATCAACCATAACGTTGCTGGCCCCCTATGCCATTCATTGCTTCCCGACCCTGCTCTTACTTTCTTGTTCATGCCGCTGGCCACCATGTAAACAGTTTTACGTTCCATCTTTTTCATCATTGTGTTTGTTGCTGGCGTCGTTTCTCTGGGTTTCTCTTTGCCAGAAATGTGGCCGACAACGATGTTGGTGCACGATGGTTAAGGTTCTAGGAAGTAGTGATGGATAACAAGAAAAATAAAAGATGATATATGTAAGAAAAGGGTAAAAGAGGCATATCACTCTACAATTATTTTTCAATAAATATTTAAATATAAATATAAGTTTAATATTAATTAGTTTCAACCATTGGATGTAAAGATAAATGGCTATAATTTTGTCACCATATAGTAACAAACTCATCGTCGACCATATAAGAATCTGCTGCCTTGCATATCTATGATTCATTAATTGATTATCGTGTAAGCTTTGTGAAGAAGTTGGATCTTAGTGTATATTTGGTTTTGTGTTTGTAAAATTGATTTCAAATATATAATTGATTTTCCTAAAATTGATTTTGAGATAAACTGATATTTTTTTGGAATTTGATCTAAAACTAATTTTGATAATAATTAAAAGAAAAAACACTTAGAAGCAATAATTTTCACTTTACTAGAATTGATTTTGGACCCAAAATCAATTTTGAGATCAGACTTCAACTGAAATCCAAACAAGACAGAACATAAATAAAATTAAGGAAAAATTACATTAACCTCCCTTAAGGTTTAGTGTAATTACTCTCAGCACCATTCTAGTTTACAAAACTATATCATTGTCCTCTCATGAGGTTACTAAAATTATGCTAATCTCCCCTGCAGAAAATAGTCCATGTGGTCTCTCAAGAAAATTATGCAAGACAATTTAGTCCCTAAAACTAAAACTATGATCTCTCAAGATTTTAATAATAGAACTATATGATCTTTTAAACACTAATAGAATTACACAATAATATGTTAACAAGATGTTAAATGATACATGTGTCATCTAAATTAAGTAGAATGAATTTTAAAATGAATGATTTTAGTGGTTAAGTTTAAATAAAATGATTCACTTAAAACTCCATTACAAGTCATAAATGACTTATTTTGTGCAATTTTAGATATTAAAATGAATGCAATAAGTTTCAAAACGACATCTTTTTTTTTTTGAATCCAACATTTTAATAGCATATTATCATTGTATTATATCATGAGTGTAAGTTCACTAACTGAAGGACGAATATATCCATCATTTTCAATCTCGAGAAACCAAAATACTAAATTCCTTTCTTAGAGAACAAAATAATTTGACGCAAAAATCTTAAGAGACCAAATAGGTATTCACTCTAAATACCATAAGGATTTTGTACATCTAAAGAATTATTGACTTACAAATGTTTTAAAAAATAATATTTTTAAATTATTTATATAAAACTAAAAGTATTTAAAAAAATTAAATTTAACTAACTAATGTTTTAATTTAACATGTAATTCTTCTAATTGCACTTTAAAATATTATTATTGTATTTACATTAATTAATTTTTATTATATAAAAAATTTATTAATTATTTTTATTAAAATGGTTAAATATAACTTTTACAAATTAAATGATATAAGATATATTAAATGATTATATATTGAAAAAAATACAATAAACAATATTTAATTTATATCCTCATGCAATGTACAAGATAAATAACCAGTTTTAGAATAATATTAAGGAAATTTTCAGAAATGTAACTAACTCATTTATTATGTCACATTTTCTCTTTCTTCTAGTGCTTCTAATCTTGAGAGATTAGAAACAACTTTTTTTGGTTTTTTTTTTCTTGGGTGTAAATCCAGGGTATATCTACGGCTGGAATCAACGCGCAATTTCCTCAACATATAGAGCTCAGAGATGTGGTTCTCTAGCCATCAGACTTTTCTCACAGACACCAGCAGATTGGGTTATATTAGAATATCCTGTGTGTGTATATATATGTATAACAATTTAAATAGTAGCATATTTTCGTTTCCCATTGCTAAAATTTTGTACGCCATGAGGAAGTATCAAATTTATTAATGATTGTCAAATACATGTTATAGGTGAAAGCAATTTTTTTCTTCCACTCAGGTGATCCAAATTGGATGATTAGAATAACCTTTTGTTTTTCATGAAATAGAAAAATACTTTAAAAAATTACAACCTCTTTTTCATAAGCTTTTATTGGAAGTTTTAGTGCCTATTTGATTTAAGTTTCCATTTTTTAATTTTTATTTTCAGTTTTTTAGTTTTTCAGATTTCATGAAAAAAAATACTGAAAATTCTGAAAACTACAAAATTCAATTTTCAGTTTTCATTCACAGTTTTCAGTTGTTCTTTCACAAAATCCTGAAAACTAGAAAACTGAAAATAAAAACTGAAAATGGAAACTCAAACTAAACAGACCCTTAGTTTCTTATTCTTGATACATGGAATCTTGATTGTTGAAAAAAAAAAACCAAAAGAACCAATAATCTAAATTGGATGATTAGAATAATCTTTTATAAAATAGAAAAGGAATAAAAAATTGTTCTTCATTGATTGGTAAAAGTTTTGAGGTCACTGATTAGGGAAAGTTTTGAAAGGAGACCAAATGCACAATATTATACCACCTCATCAATTCCACTAATATAAACGTGAATATGTTTGGTATTACTAATTTGAGTTATTGGTATTAATAATAAAAATGTTCTAATTAATTGCTCATTTTATTTGTCATGTAAGCATAATTATGTTTAATAAAATTTTAATATAAACTTGTAGCATAAGTTCAAAAATTACATGTAGGTATGAGATAAGTTAAGATATAATAAATTCTAAATTGTACATTATACATATCAAAAGCTATACATTATAGATATGATATATTATAAATTTATGACTTATTATCACTTGTTACGCACTCATACAAAATTTTACTTTTAAGCTGATTTCAAACTGTTTTTGTTTGACAATTATAAATTGAAATTAATTTAGATAGAAACTAATTTTAAAATAATTGATTAGTTGCCAAACAAAATATTTTAAAGCCATTAGGATTGATATAGTGGTAAAGGATTTGAGTAGTATATATGAGATCGTAGATTCAAATGTCATAACAATTAATGTAATTTCAAATTTGATTTTATTTTATCTATATATCTGATTTATCATAATTATCAAACACTTTTTTAATTATGAAATAGGTGTTATCTATCCAAGGTCTGATTTTATTGTAATTGTTATTTGCAATTTGATTTTATATAGATCAAATTTAAAATTTAAAAAATTAAATTGATTGTTAAGAAAATCCATCAGTGAGTAGTTTTATATCACATGTTTGAATAGTTTGCTTTTCTAGTAAATTTTTTAAAATTTTCAATTTTAAAATGCTTTAAAAGTTGCCAAGTGACCTAGGTTTTTTGTTAATAGTTCTTAAATATTAATAGTATAGATATGCTTTATTTTAAAAAAATATAATAATAAGAAAAAATAATAAAACTTTTAAATAAAAATATTAAAATAAACTCATAAAATTATGTAAATAAATGTGAACAAGAAAATTAGTCCACAGTAACCCTTTGAAAGTGTACCTCAAAGTACTATAAATATTGCCAAAAACTAAATCTTTTAGGCTTATTTGTGAGCTGAGATTTGGAGGGGAGGGGAAGGCAATGAGGGATTGATCTATTTTTAGGAGTTTTTAGATTGATGGAAGGAGGTGTTTGAAGGATTTTTAAAATCATTCCATATCCTTCTTTCTCCCTCATTTTTAGTTCCCCTATTTTTGGGGATTTTTAATTCCTACAATTATTGTAAATTCTTTATACAATTTTAACTAATTTATTTTAAAATTATTTTTATTTTAATAATGTATAAAATAATTAGAAATGAGATCGTAAATATTAAAATCTAATTAGCATAATTTGACCTCTTTAGACTTGATTAAATTATCTATATTTGAATATGTAAAATGGGTGGGATTGATATATATATATATATATATATATATTACTTTGCAAGCACCAAAAATAAATAAGAGCTTAACTTATATTATGAATCCATCCTGTCATAGTCAATACTATATGTAAAACACAGCTTTAGTCAAATTGAATAGAGTGTAAATTTTAGTAATAGTGTTATGCCTTAATATCTCAAAAAGTGTAAGTATATTTTACTCTATTTTATTTTATTCCCTTCCCCTCGTGTCAAACGGAATGCAGCTCAATTCACGCTAATGGATAAGCTCGATGTTTTTACTTTTTCTTCCCGGGTGCCAACCAATTTTAGCCTTTCGTCGACAACTTCCACACTTTGTATATTTTTTTTCCCCCAACAACAAATCTCCAATATTTAAATTGATGCATATGCTAATTTTCTAGAAAGACCCATATGCTAACTTTTTCGATAATTAAAAATGTTTAACTCTCTATTCAAGGCGAGTTAGGAAAAGCACCAGGTGCTTTAAACGAAGCTAGACACGGGAGCAAGCCAAAAGTTACACAACAAATCTCAAAATCTATTTGTCAAAGGATCGGAACAAGCGCGGCCTGCACTTTGCACTGGACACAGCTTTGTATATTTTATTTTATTTTTCCCCTCGGATCCCCGATATCATAATGCACCTAAATTCATGCAAGTGGTCACTCGATGTTTTAACCTTCTTTTTTTTTACCCTCTAAAGTGACGCCTGCTGACATGCCAGCTAATTTTATGTAATTAATATTTCCCACTTGTATATTTATTAAAATTTTCAAAGACCGCAGTACGATGAATTAAAAAAAAAAACAGCCTCCTCTTTGAACTGTTGGTTCTGGGGCAGGAACTATTGGTGATTCGGGCATATGCTCAAATACTTTAAAAAGACATGCACCATTTTTAAATGCTAGGATAAATTATACCGATTTTTATCAAATATAGTGTAATTCTATTTTTTTATTTCTTTATTTTATAAAATTATATTAACCTTCTTTAAAAATTATAATTCATTAATTTAAGTAATAAAAAAATAACATATGACGTGTACAGATTATTAATCATAAAATTATAATATTTTAAAAATATTTTATATATATTAACTAAAATACTACTTTTTATCATAAATTATAATTATAAGTTTAATCTTCAGAAAATAAAAAAATTATTTTATTCAATCATTATATTAAATATTAATAAAATATTATAATTTAATCATTGATAACCATATATATATATATATTATATATAATTTTTTATTACTTAAATTAATAAATTAATATGCACATGAGAGATCAGTGTAATTTTAGTGAATTTTAAGAGTCTTCAATTATCCATGATATAATACTATGCTAGCACCAAAAATTAAATAAGAGCTTAACTTATAATATAAATCCATTCTATCAGAGTCAATACTATATGTTAAACACACTTTTGCTCAAACGGGACGGAATGTAAATTTTATTAATGAAATATTATATCTTAATAGCTCAGAAAGTGTAGGTATTTTTTGCTTTTCGGAAATCAGAGTAAATTTATAAAATAGGCTATGAATTATCTACATAATTCCATATTCATAATATATATATATATATATATATATATATATATATATATGATTAATTTGATACTCTAGAGATAAAGTATGCATGAAATATATTACAAAGGTAAAAAACTTTTATCTTCCTAAAATTATTTTATTTCTTTTATTTTAAAAATAAATTTATCTTTGTGTTTTCCTAGAAATTTTTAAAAATTGTCTCTCGAAATTAAAATGAAAAAAATTATGTTATTAATTTAAATATATTAATAATTAAGTGAAAGAATTCAGTTGTTTCAAACATCAAAATGATTTCTTTTTCAAATTAAATGATTAATTCATACAAAATCATAAATCTATTAAATATATCATTAATTAAGTGAAATAATTAACTTTAGATTTTAAATTTTGAAGAATGATAGTTTAAAATTTTTGTTATCTGTGCGTTTAAAATATTATATATATATATATTTATTTTTTATGAGATATTGTGTGTTTATTATATGTATTAAAAATATCGTATATATGGATTATGTCAATTAAATAAATTAATAACCACATTCAAGTTTAGGTTTAATTAATTTCTCAAAGAAAATTGACTTTCCATTTCGATTTTCATATGTAGCATAGATAACATTCAAAATCAAATAGTATATATATAAATATAATAATACATTTTATTATTATACTTATATGTATATAGCAATAAATGCTATGTGTAGTGAAGAATACACACGGTTTTGTTGAATTTTTTAATAATTAAATTTTAAATGAATTTTTAAAGAATTGTGATGATTAAAAATTACTTGTGGTAATACTTTTAAAACGTATAAATGTTAATACTTTTTTATTTATGCAAATGACTCCATTTTGTTAACATACATTAATTTTTGGACTGAAAAGGCATCTAAGGCTCACGCACGTGCCAACTAAAGTAGATCATCGTGAGGAACATGTGAAGCAATAGTGGAAATTAACATTTCAATTACATGCGTTTTCCCAAAAAAAATAATAATAACTTCTATTAATAGAATGTAGTGCTTTGCACAAATCAAATAATATAATGGATAATTTGCATATCTATAATATTAATATTTTAGAATCATTTGAGGAAAGGTTTTACATGTATCACAATAAGAATATTTTAGAGCCCACATGTTTTAAGAAACTATTCATTAATTTTTAAAAAATAAAAATATAATTATTACATATTATTAGCATATCATTGGTAATCATCCATATTTAATAATAGGATTGCGTTACATTAATTAAATATCTTTAATTATTGTGATGCTGAAATCATAAATTATATTGATAAATTAATTTTATAATTTTAGTATTAATTTTACATCTAAAATTTTTACATTTGAAACGGGTGGTGATTTTCTTTTGAATACTATTATATTAAATTTATGAAATTAAGTATATAAATTATAAGAAAGAAGCAAAATAGATTCGCTTGGTTATATTCTTTACTTTTTTATTAATAATAAGATTATGATGAATTTAATTATTTAAAGGCAAAATATTTTTTCGTGTCATTAGTGATGACATTATTTAGTTATATATATAGACTAATTTAATAATTTAAAGACCAAGAATATGTCAATTCAATAAAAAAAATTTATATATGTATTCAAATGAAAATGAAAATCCTGAAATCACCTTAGATGACCATAAAATTATATCTTCAATAACCTCTGAGCTCTTACAAATAATTTTGATAATTTTATATTTTAAAAGATTTGAATGAATTTTGAAAAAAATAAATCAGTCATACAATTCATGATAATTTTGGTAATTTTATAATTTAAGAGATTTGAATGAATTTTGATAAAAAAAAAGTTAGTGTTGAAAAAAATTAAAAAATTAGAGAAGATTTAAAAAAATGATAAAGATTTATTAGAATCATATTTATAATTAGAAGTTATTAATGATTAAGATTCTATAGAAAATTTATTGATTGTATAAATCTACTATACTAATATTTCAGACTCATTTCATATAAACTATTATATATGTCATTCGTATAGTAATTTAAGCTTCACATGTTATTCATACAGTGATTTAGATATCACTTTTCTTAATCTTTATGTCTAAAGATATTTTAAAACTTAATTTATAATTTACTTATTAATTATTTTTCATATGAAATAAAATTGGATACAACAATCATTAGAGAATCAAATATTAAAATTATTAAATATTATAATTTGCACTGAGAGAGACCTCATGTTAATACAATTATGATCTACAATTAAATTAAGAACCATTAATAACCTCACATTATGCAGGTAATATAAAACATTATAAAGAAAATATTTTCAAAATAAATAAGGTTTAAAATTAACATATTTTTTTTAGAAAAAATGGGTAGGTCAAATTGTTAACGAATTGCTAATTGACTGATTTTGATATGATAATAATTCAAAATTCAACTTATACCAAATTTATTCTTAATCAAATATTTAAGACACATTATAATACAAATATAATAATTTATTCTTAATAAAATATGATAATAATTGATATAATACTAATATTTAAGACTTACTACATAAAAACTCTTTCATGTGTTATTTATAGAAAAATTATACCCCATTCTTTTTATAATCTTAATACTTAAAGTAAATTTTTGAATTTAATTTATCTTCTAACTATTAATTATTTTTTTCCAATCATACCTTCATATCTCTCTACCATTAACAAAATCAATATAAAAAATAAAAAATAGCATAAACAAAATTATAATTCAATATATTATACCATAAAAATTATATATATATAATTATAGTATTAACGATAACAAACCTATTATAATTGTATTGTATTAGTAGTATTTGTTATTATAGATATTTATGTTTTGAAGTTCAAAGTATTTTTAAAATTTTTCATTTTCAAATTTTTTTAATAAACCCATAAATATCAATAGAGATTCAAATATTCATGTAAAATGAAAAATGGGGACCCATGACCAAGATGTGTATGAGAATGGAGATAAAATTCTAAATAAAGATGGGATTAAGGGAAATTTTCTAATTTCAAATGTAGAACTTTTAAAAATTATAATAAAAAATTATTTATCTATATGTATCACAATATTCTATTTAATTTTTTACAACTTAAACATTCCAATCTATCAATTCAATAATTTTTTCATACTAATTTTTTTAAAAAAAATACCTTCAATTTTTTAACACTAAAATATTTTAAAAAATCAATTCTATAATTTACACTTCTTTGATAATGATATTAAATATTTATTAATTTTTAAAAAGTAAATAATTATATTATTTTTTATTGAAAAAAATTATAATTGATATACTACTCTAATAATTGAGATTATATAAATTATAATTATAAATAATTTTTTACTAATTATTACACATTAATTATAATACATATTTTAAAATTAATATTTTAATTTATTAAAAGGATGTACAAAGAAATGACGTGTAATTGAAATCATATAAATTAAATTTATATATTATTTTTATTAATTAGAAAATATATTTTTATATTTTAAATTAAATATTTTAATTTACTAAAAAAAAATAAATGACTATGGATGATACAAAAAATTGAAAATGGGTATGCACAAGAGTTACGTAATGGGAAAAGGAATTGACATATATTTAGCCTTCATAGGGATGATCTATGGGGCTAAGTCCCCATTTGTTAAATGGGAGAGAAAGAGGGATAATACATCTTTATTTTTTAATTATTTTTATTATATTTAAGTTTTGTATATATTTTTAATTTTAATTTGGATTATATTGCATTAATAGTATTTGTTATTGCAGATAGTTTCAAATTATAAAATATTTTTAAATTTTTTCTCTTTTTAAAATTTGTTAATAAACCCTTGAATACCATAGATATTCAAAATTTCCATGGGAAATAGGAAATGAGAAATTGGGACCCATAAGGGGGATGAGGATGAGAGACAAAATTCTAAACGATGATTGGAGGTGTGAGACATGTCCCATTTCTCATGGATCCTCATTGTCATCCCTATAAATAGATCATGATATAGTAAAATTATCCATTTATTCTCTTCCTTATTCAACAATTCCAACTTTCGAAATGTGCAAAATTTTCATAAAATAAGCTTTTTATTGTTAGTTATAGGTCATCTATCAAGATATTTTCAACCTTATAAATATGATATTCAATATAAGACATAAAATAGAATAACAAATTTATATTTTGTCCACTTATTTAATTATTTAACTATTAACTTACTTTTAAGATTAATTTATATACTCAATTTTCTATAAGATATATATAAATAAATTATCATTTATTTTTTTATAATAATTAATAAACTATTTTTTACTAACGACCAGTTTTTAAAATAACAGGACCAAAATCTATAGTGAGTAAGTTGAACGGTTTTTAGACTTTTTCCTAGTAATGAACACTTTATTATATATTACATTTTTAGCATATCTTTTATATTTCCTATCATTCTTAGCCATAAGATTTTTTTAACTTTTTTGCTGAAGTCACCCTTGACATTGCCATATAACTGTTCATAACAAAATACTGGTTTGAACAAATATAAACCCATATGATTCAACGATTGATCTTGACTTTTATACCAATACTTTTGAGAGATAAATACTTTTGCATCAATACTACTTTTTGTAATAATTTGTTTCTATGATCTAATTTCTCGCGCATCATATGTAGTCTCTAATTATAATTTTTGCTCGGTAACCCAAATATCGTGTTCAATGGCATTATAATTATTTGATTTATTTATAGTTTCTAATTAATATAAAATCAATATACATAGATAGTTGAAATGTTACTACTGTATTTATATGTACTATTGTATAATAGATGCAATATGAATTAATTCAATTTATCATTCATAAGAATTCTAGTTCATAGGAAAGGTTCCTTATAAATTTGATAAAATGAAAACTTATTATAGCATTATCATATTCAGATCGATTTATCTCCCATGATTACACTATTAATATCGATGGTTATATTTTTTTATTGTTTCACTATCCTATTAGTGGCTTATAAAGTATTTTAGAAATCATTAATTAATAAAAAATACAAAATTAAACTCATGTAAAATAAAATGATAGACTCTTAATGTGTCCTCAGTTCTTCACCTAATAAAAGAGTATCATAATAATAAGTACATTATTTAATTTTTATAATTTTAATTAATTATAAAAAATTTATTTATGTGATACCCCAGGTACACGAGTTAGTGGACAAGTTCCGTATAGTCTTAAGGTCCCCAAGGACCCATCCATGCTGTCGGGTCCTGAATTTTGTTAAGTCTGGATCCTACACCTCCTTGGAGAGCTATATGTTAGAGCCACTTTCTTGGGATCAAAAGTCCCGGTAATTGTTCCCAATGGCAAAACAAGTTAAAGAGTGATTTTTAACGAATTTTATGAAACCTCCAAACGTTTCATTTTTAGCCCATAAGTTTAGAAAATCGTAAAGTTTCTCGAATTTGAACTAAAACCCAAAATTTGAATTTTGATTGGTTGAGATTTTGATTTTTATGATATTTTATTTGAATCCAAATGGGGAGTATTTTCTTATTTACATTTATGTTTTAAAGTTAATGGAGAGTAAAATAAAAAAATGAAAATAAGTGAGTAGTGAGACAAGTCAAATGCCAGAAGCACCCAGAGGTACTGATAGTAAGCTGAATCAGTTTTACTGTCACTACTATAGCGGTTCAGGATCGCTATAGCAGTCACAGTATGTGCAGGAGGGCAATTTTGGATTCTGAGGACCGCTATAGCGGTCATAAGTGTGTCTGAGCGGGGAGCACGGGCATGTTTGACCACTATAGTGGTTATACACTGCTATAGCGGTGTCAGTGAGCCAGATACAGTGTCAAACAATGCCATTTCATTTAAGTGATCCTCTACCCTCTTTATATACCCCAAAACTCGAGTTTCACTCCCCATTTCCGAACCCTCCTCCTCTTCCATCAATTTTTCTCTCCTTCTCTCAAATCTACTCCATTTCATCATCCCTAATCATCAAGGTATGTTTATGTTAATAGATTTTGTCTCTGTTCTTTCCATTCTTCCATACTCTTAGTATGAGATGTTATTTTCTTTCATCATTGCCAAGTGGAGGTGCTCCCCCAAGGTTGTTAGGGTTATGTTAGAGCCATCTAGAGGTCATTAGAAATCAATCTAGATTAATGGTTGCTCTATGGCAGTTGTTAGTTCCATTACAAGCTCGCTGGGTCAAGTTGGTGGTGTCCATATACTCCTGACTCTAAACAGCGAGTAGGCTCAAACTCATGGCCTTATTTTAGCCATTATGACTATGTTTGATGCATGATCTTTGTGAAATATGAAATTTGAGATGAGAAAAAGTGTAGAATATGATTTTGTATGATTATGTCAAGCTAGAAAAATTATGAATTATGATGATAGCATGAAAGAATGATTTTTTCAAACCCATGGGACCATGATTGCTATGTTGTATGCTTTAGAAAAATATTTTACATGGTTAAGAATGGATTTATTGAGAAAATATATGTTGTAGCAACTTTGCTTCTTTTCAAACATGTTTTATCAATTTACGACATTATTATGTTTTCAAGATTTAGATTTTAAGATATGTTTTGAATATTTAGTTAAGATAGTTATACATATGTTAGAGAAATGTGAATCAAAGTATGACCTAGCTTTACGGATAAAAGATTTTTGAGTTTTGTGATTACGAACCCCAGTGCTTTGAGTTATGATTTTAGATTATCAAGTAGATGGAAAGTGATGATAGTTAAGATTTGAATTTAGAACTTCAGTTTTATGGTACCAAGAGGTACGATATTCAGTATGATTCTTAGCAACTGCCAGATACATATTCTGTGGGCTTGAGATCGGGTGGCCTACAAATGGGTGATCCCTTGGGCACGATTCTCACAGCCACAATTATGTTAAAGTCAGATTTTTAGAGTTATATGAATTCATCCCAGTGTACTAAGAACTTAGGGGCTCTGTTCGCCAGGGATTGAGTACCCATTTTTCAGTTATGGTTTTGTCAAACTAGTTTAGATGGTAGAGATCAAAAAGCAGACAGTTAGTTAATTGTTGTATGAGATCATTAACCTTGGTACCAAGTTGTCCATTAGAGGACAATATCGTCCCACAACAGATACAGATAACGGGACCTAGATAGGTACCCACAGCTCATCCGCCAGAGACATTTGACTTTACAGCTTCAGTTATTATATATGTATTTATTCAGTTCAGCAGATACTGTTTCCCTAGGCTTTGTCGCATTTTAGTTAAAATGATTTCAAGTTGCTTGTAAGTTTACAATTATTTATTCATGAATTTATGAAATGAGAAATGTTTTCCGATATAGCTATATATATAAATATCAAGTGATTGTGGTTGTTGCATGCATAGTATTATATACATATTCCTTAGATGTCCTATGTGGGTGATGGGTGAGAGCTCACTCACTGAGTCTGTTGACTCACCCCTCTCCCTTCCTCTCATAATTGAAGGTACAGGCTCAGTTTCAGCTCAGATTGGTTGACTCAACTCTTTCCCAGTGATGAGCCTTATTTTGGAGTAAGGCTTCGTATAGGTTTATATTAATATTAGCAGGCTCCCGTAGATTTGCAGGCAGGATTCGAGTCACGTATGTATTTTGAGACATTGTAGTTAATTTCAAAGTTTATGTATTTCCACATATATTACTAGAATTCAAAGTATGGATTTCAATTACTGATTTAGATTTATATTATGTAATAGATTGGCTAAGTAACTATAATCCAGTTTTTTTTTTTTTTTTTTGAGATTGAGTAGGATTTCATATTTATATCATATGATAACACAATTTATAATTTCATGATCAACGATTTTAGCCCAGAAATTCTTAGAGTTTGGATATCACTTCTAATTTTATGAATTCAAGTATTATGTTTTAATTAGAGAAGTTGATATTTATTTACAAGAAAACCTTATTTGAAGTATTATTCACAATAAAGCATGCATATAGAGAGATATGTCACCCAAAAGACTTATGTGAGGATAAGATTCCTCACGTGCCGGTTACATTCCCAAGTCGGGTTGTGACAATTTAGTGTTAATTGTGACTCAATCATCATTGTTATATAATTAAACTTGATAATTTTTCATAAAGATGTGTTTAATTTTGATTTTTCCAACTCATCAACTATATTCTATATTATGAAATGAATAAAATTATTATATCAAAAAATATTTATAAAATAAAACATTTTTAGATTATATCAAAATTATGAAAATTTAAAATTTAAAATACTATACTAATAAAAAGTATTAAAACATTCATACTTTTATGCATATAAACAGAACTAAATATAGTGATAAAATTAAATTTTAATCATAAGCATTACGTTCATTAGTATTATATTGTCGTGCTTCATTTTAATTTCACATAACTATATTTATTATTATAGAACAAAAGTAAAACAAACAAATAGAATATGTATATAACAATAAAAATTCATGATATAATCTAAATTAAAACATTTTAAAATTAGATCATATGGAAATTTAATATTTTTAAACTGTACAAATAATATGTTATTAAGTTAGTGCTATAGTAATTAGTCTCAGTACCAGAAAAACTGCTATTACCAACCGATTTTTGAGTTACCAATGGAAAATTTTATTACCGATGGAATTACCAACAGATTTTGTCACCCGGTAATAACATCATCGGAAACAATTACCGACGGAAAAAATCCATCAAAAATCTTTATTGACGGATTCTCCGACAAATTTTTTTAAGAAAATCCGTCGGTAATCAGAGTCACAAATTCCTCTAAAAAATCATCGATGGAAATCATTATTGACGGATTTTTTATTTATTACCGATTGATTTTTCGTCGGTAATTTTTTAATTTAAATTATGTTTTTTAAAATTTTTTAATTTACTGATGGATTTTCCGTCGGTAACATCATCGATAATTGCAAGCACTAAAATTTCAAATTTTATTTTTTTAATTCTACCAACGGATTTTTTGTCGGTAACTAAAAACTGAAATTTAAATTTTAATTCTTTGTTAATTTTACTGACGGAAAATCTGTCAGCAATAAAATCGAAATTTCAATTTTTTTAAAATTTTACCGACAGAAAATCCATCGATAATTAAAAATCAAAATTGCAAAATTTATTTTTTTTAATTTTACCGACGAAAAATCCATTGGTAATTAAAAACCAAAATTTTAATTTTAATTCTTTTTAATTTTACCAATGGAAAATCTGTCGGTAATAAAATCGAAATTTCAAATTTTTTTAATTTTATTTCTTTTTTCATTTTATGGACGGAAAATCCATCAGTAATTATAAATACAAAATTTTGAATTTTATTTCTTTTTTAATTTTATCGACTGATTAACTTTTTGTAAAAAAAATAAATATTAAACAATATTTAGATGACCTAATTATTTAAGGGCTGATTTTTTATTTAACAATAATTATAAATATATAAATACATTTAATAATGACAAATTATAAAAAAATACTCCATAAATAAACACAACAAAACTCCAACATCATCTACAAACATAAGCATAGATGCAACAAAGTCTACAAGGATAAATATAAAAAAGTCAACATATGATAAATAAAGAAAAAACATTAACTCAAATCAGGAGAAGTCATCAGCATCACCATCATTACCACCATCATCAGCATGGCCGATGTGTTTGGCTCCCAACTGTATAGCAAAAAGTACAAAACATCGGAGATCGCATGTCAATAAATTGTTCAAATTATTACAACACGATTCATAGGAAATTAAAAAATTAATTTACTTACTTGTCACCAATACGTATAAACTTTATCCGGTTATTTGCTGTAGACCCATTAGCAACCAAAAATCCAGCAGACACTAGTCACAACAATCAATCTCAGTGAAACAAAGATCAAACCAGAATCCAACATTATCTATCAATACATAGATCAAATCAAAACTCAGAGTCACAAGTCCATCAACAGTCCATTTTAACAAAATCTTGGATCAGAGCCAGAATTCTTACCAAAAAGGGGAAATATCGAAAGAGAACCAGAAACTGATGGAGTTTTAACGGCCGCCACCTCCGGCCTCCTCTCTCATTCTCCAGCGTTGCTAGCTGCCGCCACCACCGTACCACTCCTCCCTATTTTCCTTTACCATCATCTCAACCCACCTGAAAAATTCACAAAACGCCCCAGTTCCCAAATCAGAACCAAACAACAATATCAATTTCTCAACATTCAAAAAAAAAAGAAAAAGAAAAATAAGTAGAAACAATAAGAGGGGGGTGGTTACCACCACTGCCGCGGCCACCGCCATCCCGCCCTCTTCTTTCCTTTTGTCCGCCTTCCCAATGCTGTGGATTCACCTTCCATCGGCCTCCTTCCACCACAATCTGCCTTACTCCACCACCGTGAGACCATCCGTGCAAGACACCACCTTCCACCACCGCTAGATCGTGACGCACCCTCCATCCTTCTCCGCCTTATGCACGTCGCGGACTAGTCACCGTCGCATGGTGACCAGTTTCCCGTCCTTCCCCTCGCCTCAGAGCTGCACCACGAACCGCCCTTCGTCATGGCTCCTTACCACAGGCCGATTCCCCCTTGCACAGTGGAGCTCCTCTTTGCGGTCGAAACTCCCCCTCTGTCCGTAGCTCCCTCTTTCTCCCTCACTCCCTCGGATCCACTCTCTCTTTCCCCCTCTATGCTTCTCTCTTTTCTTCTCTCAGACCCTCTTCCATTTTGTTTCTTTTTCTTTCTTAGTGAATGTGTGAGTGTGTGTTATTAGTGGAGTGAATGAGCGTGTGCGAGTGTTTTGAAAAAAATTTAAAAAATTAAATTACCGACGGATTTTCCATCAGTAATAATTAATTCCCAACAAATTTAAAAATAAATTTACTGACGAATTTTTCGTCAATAATTTTTTATTTTTATTAATTTATAATTCGAGATAATTACCGACAAATTTTCTATCGGTAATAATTAATTTCGAGAAAATTTGAAAATAAATTTATTGACAAAAAATCCGTCGGTAATAATTAATTTCAAAAAATTTAAAAATTAAATTACCGAAGAATTTTTTGTAGGTAAATTTTTATTTTTATTAATTTATAATTTGAGATAATTACCGACATATTTTTCGTTGGTAATGATTAATTCTGAAAAAATTTAAAAATAAATTTACCGAGGGAAAATCCATCGGTCATAATTAATATCAAAAAAAATTTTAAAAATTAAATTACCAATAGATTTTTTGTGGGTAATTTTTAATTTTTATTAATTTATAATTTGAGATAATTACCGACGGAAAATCCATTGGTAAAAAAATATTTGAAAAAAAATTAAAATAAAATTATTGACGAAATTTTCGTCGGTGACACGCGCGCCACATTTCGCGCAAACTGGAGTTAAAATTTCCGACGGATTACCGATGGAAAATCCCTTGGTAACGCCCTCAGTGAAAAAAAAAATTTACTTGGATTTCTCATTTTCGGTCTATAAATCCATCAGTAACCTAGGTTTTTCTTGTAGTGTCTTATAATGATGATTATATTTATATTTTTAATAATGAGATTGTTGAGTGTACTAAATTTAATTTGATTTACGTGACCAAATATTATTTTAAAAAAATCTAATTTAATCTTACAGGGGCTTTTTTTCATTGGAATAGTACAATTTACCATCATATAACAGCATGAGAAGATAGAAAGTATAATATTTTGTAAGATTTAAAATATTTCTT
This sequence comes from Dalbergia cochinchinensis, assembly GCA_031216125.1. Taxonomy (NCBI): domain Eukaryota; kingdom Viridiplantae; phylum Streptophyta; class Magnoliopsida; order Fabales; family Fabaceae; genus Dalbergia; species Dalbergia cochinchinensis. The sequence goes on along the minus strand of CM062375.1, from coordinate 65,036,867 downwards.
AAAACTTATTTATACATTGATATGTGTCATACTTTAACATAAGTGAACAAATATTGGAAATAACTTTTAATATTTATGATCATAAATATTGAAGCAGTAAATTAAAATATAATATAATACATTTAATACATAAAAATATTAAGTAAATTAAAATGAATTAAAAATTAAATTTTACTTAACAAATTACAAATTTTATATTCTATATCCAAAAACACATAAAATTACTTATTTTATTTTATTAACCATTAAAATTTTTTATTTATTATATATAATTTATTTAATTAAAAAAATATCTAATAATACAAAAAGAAATATCAATAAAATATGAAAGCAAGTGCTAAAAGAAAATAAACTATTTTCTTATAGACAGGAAATCAAAACATGTTCAGCCACTCAAAAAGGAATGAGCAGTAAAAAAAATAATAATAATTGTCATCTATCATACTTGTTCACTACATAAAGAATATTAATTAAGCACACACACATATATATATATATATATATATATATATATATACATATATGATGTGACAGTATATTATACTTTATCATAATGAAAACGAAGCAAATTATATAGAGAAAGAAATAAAAGATTGTGTAGAAAATTGAATCAGGGAAATGCATTTTGAAGCATCATGAACTCCGTTGACAAATCTGCCCAAAGCCTCTATCCAGTAGCTTCTCTAAACACTTCGCTTATCTATAACACATGCACAAATTCAAAATATATATATATATATATATATATATATATATATATATATATATATAGTCGTTTGATCCAGTCTGATATGCAGGTGATAATAAAAATGGTTTGTTGACATTATCGAAACTAAATTATTTAGTCAAATATATCTTATAGAAAAATGAGTATATAAATTTATTTTAAAAATAAGTTAATAGTTAAATAATTAAATAAATTGACAAAATATAAATGTGTCATTCTATTTTATATCTCCTTTTGAATATCAAGGTTTTAAAATTGAAAAAAATCTCAATAGATGACCTATAACAATAAATAGCCAATTTTATGAAAATTTTACATATTTTAAAAGTTGAAATTGTTGAATAATGAAAGAGAATAAGTGGATAATTTTATTATATCATGAGCTGTTTATAGAGATGACAATAGATATTCATGATAGAAAGGACATGTCCCATGCTTCGGACTTCCCGTCCCCATTCAAAATTTTTCTTCTGATTCTCCATTCTTATCATTGTCACAGATCTCTTTCCTCATTCCACATAGGGATTTGGATCCCTGTACATATTCATGGATTTATTAAAAGAATTTCAAAAATAATAAATTTAAACATATTTTGAAACTTGAAACATAAATATTTATAATAAAAAATATTAGTAATGCAACATAATCCAAATTAAAAAAATGCATGCATAATGCAAATCCAATATAAATAATTGAAAAAATAAAGATGTTTTTATCCCCGTCCTTATCCCGTTTAACAAACGGGGATGGGGACTCCATCCCTATGAAGACAAAACATATCGCTATTCTCATCTCTATTGTAGGTAATTTCATTCCATGTGTACCAACTTCAGTGATTTTTTATCATCTCTAGTCATTTACATCTTTTTAATAAGTTAAAATGTTTAATTTATAAAAATATAAAAATATATTTCTAAATTAAATAAAAATAATTAATAAATTAAATTTATGTAATTTCAATTACACTCCTTTTCCTTGTACATGCTTTTAGTAAATTAAATATTAATTTTAAAATATATATTATAATTAGTAAAAAAATCATATATAATCCTAATTTATGTCATCCCAATTATTGTAGTAGTATATCAATTACACAATTATTTCTAATAAAAAATGACATAATTTTATAATTTTTTAAAATAATTAATAAATAATTAGTATCATTATCAAAAAAGTGTGAATTATGGGATTGTTTTTTGAAATATTTTAATATTGAAAAATTGAAGTCTTGTTTTTCCAGAAAATTAATATGAAACAATTGTGGAATCGATAAGTTGAAATGTTTACGTTGTAAAAAATTAAATATGGTATAGTCAGATCAAGATGTGTGTGTGTGTGTATATGATTTTTAAAAACTCTATGTTTGAAGGTAGAAACTTCCCCTCCTCCGACCTTATTCTCATTTAGAATTTCATTTCTTATCTCTATTTTCATCATCGTCACGAATCGCTATTCCTCATTCTCATTGGAAATTTGAATCCCTATTTACAACGTGAAAAATTTAAAAAGTGAAAAAATTTTAAAATACTTTGAAATTTGAAGCATAAATATCAATAACAACAAATATCACTAATGCAAAAATTTAAAATAAAAATACATGCATAATGAAATTAAATCCAATAAAGATAATTAAAAATAAAGGTGTGCTAAGATTTTCTTATTATCATTAATTATTATAATAAAAATACTTTTGTTATCATTAATACTATAACTATAATCATTAATTATAATATTATTCTGGTAATGTAATTATAATAGATTTGTTATCTTTAATACTATAATTATATATATATATATACATATAATTTTAATGGTATAATACATTCAATTATCATTTTGTTTATATGATTTGTTAAATAATTTTGATTGAACTATTTTGTTAAATAATTTTAATGAAGAGAAATATAAAGGTATGATTGGAAAAAATAATTAATAATTAGAAGGTAAATAAAATCTAAGAAAACTTTGAATATTAAGATTATGAAAATAGTAGGGCATAATTTTTTCTATGAATAAAACATGGAAAAATGTCCATGTAACGAATTTTAATTATTAGTATTATAGATAGATTATAGATTATATTAAATCATTCAAAAATATATTAACTATGATATTAGGTTTTGTTAAAATATCAAAACTAATGAAGCATAACGTGTATTATTATATTTTTACTATCAATATCACTACAATACAATATGGAAAATGTTATATATTATAATAATTTTTAATAAATTATATATCATAGTAATTAAATTTGACACATTTTCTCTAAATTCATGGACTTGTCCAAGGCTAACATAGATTATGATTAAAAGATATATATCTTATTAATTTTTATAATATATTATTTTAAGGATTTAATTTTAATATATTGTTAATGTAAAAAGATATTTTATATAGATATTCAATTATATAAAATTAAGTATTTAGCTGCTCATTACTATATTTAAATGTAATTTGAATATAACAAAATAAAAAGAATATTATATTTAAACCATATTGAAAACCCTAAAAAACTTATGAATCCCATTTAAAGTAAGTGAATAACCTTTATACTTGAAAATTTCATATTAAAATTAAATGATAATAAAGTGCATGTGAGTTTATAAAAAAATACTCAAGAATTAAATATAGAAAATTCTCTAAATTCAAGTCAAAATAAATATATCATAGTAAATATTTTATATTTTTAAAAGTAAAAAAATATTTTTCAAAAGATAAACTAAATTATTTAAATTAGCATTAAATTAATTCCAGAAGATTTTAATTTATTTATCTTGATAGACATGTTTTCAAATAAAATATATAATTTTAAAATATTCATCTATTATTTATGGTTGACATCATTGTGATAGATTACTTTAATTACAAATTGATAATTACATATTGATTGAAAACTATCATATAAGTTAATTTCAAATTACGTATTCATTGCTAATATATAAATCATGTGTTCCGTATAGAACTATAATATATTTGAAAGTAACCATGACTATATATTAAGCCAAATTATTTTTTGGTAAATAAGCCAAATAAAATAATCATAAAAAAATAATTTGAAATATATCAAAATGAAAAAGTATTTCATAAATTCAAAATATAGAATAAAAATTTGCAAAGTCAAGTAACAACAAAAAAATTTGCAAAGTGATATTACAGTATCTAGTAATGAATTTTGAAATTGGGTTGTGAAGTGGAAGTGAAAGTGAGATTATGATTTATAATTGATGTCTCATAATTGATAATTAATTATAATCGATGCGATTGATATTTATCAATTAAGTGTAATAAATATAGATTGAGGATTCAAATTCTAAATGAAAATTGTGGGCCCTAAATCGCTGTAGAAGCGACACCTGTAAAAATTTTCCTCATCGGAGTCTGAAATATTAGTATTATAGATTATAGATTGTAAAATTAATTTATCAATATAATTCATGATTTCAGCATCGCAATAATTAAAAATATTTAATTAATATAATGTAATCCTATTATTAAATACAAATAATTGTCAATAATATGCTAATAATATATAATAATTGCGGTTTTATTTTTTCAAAAAAATTAATGAATAACTTCTCAAAAGATGTGGGCTCTAAAACATTTTCATTGTGACACGTGTAAAACTTTCCCTCAAACAACTCTGAAATATTAGTATTATAGATAGACTAAAATTGTAAAATTAATTTATCAATATAATTTATGATTTTAGCATTGCAATAATTAAAGATATTGAATTAATATAATGCAATCCTATTATTAAATACGGATGATTATCAATGATATGTTAATAATATGTAATAATTACGATTTTATTTTTTTCAAAAAAATTCGTGAATAACTTCTCAAGAGATGTGGGCCCTAAAACATTCTCATTATGACATGTGTAAAATTTTTCCTCGAACGACTCTGAAATATTAGTATTATAGATTATAGATGTTCCAACACAACAACATACTTAAACACATATATAACATAAGATTGAGTAGTATTATTTGTACTATTTTTGTAGACATCTTTTATGAAAGTCCTTGAGATGTCAAGCAAATATTAGTTGAGGGAAAAAAATAAGACTCACACTCAAACTAATTTTTAAGAGACAAATCAAGTTGGTTTTTAGAAAATGTCATCAAAAGTGGTGCTATCAATATTTCTCATCATGCTAATACATATGCAATAACTAATTCAGCAGCATTGTTGCAGTGTGTACGTGATTGTGTATAAGGGAGATGTTATGAGCAAAACAAATTAAAAAAACAGAATTGATTAATTCATCATCACCTTATGGCGCAGCCACTGAAACCATTATGGCAGAATGAAGAATTTAAAATGATGGAAGAAAGCAAGGTAGCTAGCAAGTTTGAAAAATGAAGAATATCAAGAGGCCTATATCTCTTCTTTTCTTTTTGAACCTAGTACTCTTCCCAAGTCTTGCCCATCAAAATATTTCCTAAATTTTATTTCATGAAGAAGTGAATTGCATGGCTAGGTGAGGAGATAACATTCGAAGACGAAGCAAAATCCATTGGTTCAAAGCATATATAGAAATGATAGCATAATTTGATCTTAATGCCAAACATATATAATTACAAGGAACGTGCGAAACCAAAGGTCCGTGCCAAACATATATAATGTTTATTCATTAACTTTGCAAGTATGTTTGGCTCAATTTCTCTACTCATTAATGTGGCTATACGACTTGCAGGTGCAAACTTTTTGAGCCACCTATTGTTTTTTTTTTTTCAAATACTAATTGAGGGAAATCCTAATCCAAATTAAATATTCACTTGCTATTATTTTTGTTCCTGTGTAATAAATGTAGAATGCAGAAGAATATATATATATATATATATTGATGATAATTTAGCAATGAACTCGTCGAGTAATACATTAAAAAAATTTAAATATAAAATAATATATTTGAAAAAATAATCTAAATTAAAAAATATAAAATTAGATGAAAATAGGATATTAATAAATTTAAAACACTGTACTAATAAAAATGCATTAAAAAATTCATAATTTTGTGAATATAACATAAAAATAAATATAGTAAATAAAATTGAACCGTTACTAAAATTTAAAAATGGTATAATTATTCAAAAACCATACTTCTATTTTGTTTCCATTTTACATATATAAGTTTGAAAACAGAAAAGATGAAAGTGTATACAAAAGGTTTAATTTTGTTGGCCAAAACCCTTTTATTGTGAGGGAAAATATTTGTAATAGTATTAATCTTTATATTCTTGAAAAGCATCCTTTTGTGTGAAATCAATTTAACGGAGGGTGCGGTAGAGCATCAAGAAACAGTATTTGCTAAATATGATAAATACATACATAATAATAAAAGCTATAGAATCATAAACTATAAGGCGGTGCTTAGTCTCTGGCGAACAAAAACACCTGTTGAAATCAAAATGGTCCTTGGCAGACAAGTTGTAGGTACCTAGTTAGGTTTCATTTTATGTAAATGCTGGGGCGATATTGTCCTTTAGAGGAGAACTTGGTACCAAAGTTAATGATCTCATTACAGCCGTTAACTAACTGTTTGTTTCCTTATCTCTATATGCTAAACTAGTTTGACAAAAACTATAACTGAAGGGTGGGTACTCAGTCCCTTGTGAACAAGAGCCCTTAACTGAGATATTAAAACTCTTAAATTCCGTACTTTTTGGTACCATAAAATTGAAGTTCTAATTTTATATTTTAAGTCAACATATTTTCATAATCTAAATAACTCTAGTATCATACTTCAAAATCATGAAAATTCTGGAATCATACTTCAAAAACTAAATCATACTATAAATCATACACTGAAACCGAAGTCTTGAAAGCATAGTGCTATCATAAACTCTTACAAACATATTTGATAAAATATCAACTTGATAAATCATATTTTCTTCTATCAATCATTCTATGAGCACATAGAACATTTTTATAACATGCACTCATCCAAATCATGGTCCCATAACTTTCTGAAAGACATTTTTCATGTTATAGTCAAAATCAGAATATTTACTAACTTTATCATAACTTGTAAAACCAGAGTATATACATAATCTCAGCTCCAACTTCATATATATAACAAACATAATGCATAAAATATAGTTATAATAATGAAACAAAGGTCATGAGTTTGAAGCCACTCACTGTTAGGAGCCGAGAGTATGTGAGCACCACCAACTTGATCTTGGGAGCTTGGAATGACACCAACAACTACCATAGAACAACATAGACTCATGATCAAACTCTAATCACATGTAAATAACTCTAAAACAATTCTAACAACATTGGGAGAGTACCTCCACTTGACAAAAATGAGAAAAATAATGATACCCATAAACTAAAGAAGGAAGAAGGAAGAAGAAAGAAGAATCTAACATAAACCATCTACAAACATACCTTGAAGCTTAGATGATGAGTTAGAGTTAGAGTTCGATGATGAGTTAGAGTTAATTATGTTGTAACAATGAAAATCATGTTATTTCATGCATTCAGTAAGACACGTTATCTAAGAGGCTTACGGAAGGAGCTAGTCCCTCATATGTCGATCACATTCCTAAATCAGGCTGTGACACTTTTTTAATTATTTATCATATTTAATAGCAATTCTTTCCATTTAATTGTTATTTTTTATTACTTTCGCTTTAACTACTCTTTCTATTATTAGAAAAATAGTTAATATTAAACTCCTTAATAGAACAATTGTTTGCAAAAGAATATAATATTAAAAATATATATTATTTAATAACAGAGGAAGTGTTAAGGAAAAAAAATTATGAAATTCCTAATACCTACTTCTACCAGTCAACGTTGGTTTAAGATAATTAATTTAAAGCTAAAAGGCTTACATTCATTCAAAATTTAAATATCTACACATCTTATTTTTTAATTTAAGAATCAGACGGAATTAATATAACTAACGTGAAATAACTTATTTTCCCTTATAGTATTATGGATAAATTGATACATTGACTTTATAATATATTTATTGATTCAAAATAAAAATATTATCCAACAAGGAGTGACTAATCTATAAGTCTTCTCCCAACCTAGGTTTTTTATTTTAATATGGTATTTTAATTTAATAATTTCCCATATATGATATCATAGAGAAATTTACAGAAATATAGTGTTTTACCGATCCTGTTATTGACAAGAATTGATTTTAAAAGTAATATTTTATTATACAAATCTTTCCATTGATGAGACTGAATTTTAAAATCATTTTTTATTAAAATATTACTATTAACAATATTTAATTAAAAAATTACATTTTATCATTCAAAATTTATCATTTATAATATTTATTTATTTAAAGATTATATTCTTATCAATAACTATAAAAATTTATATTATCATAAATTCTGGCTGTAAATTCAATATTTGAAAAATGAGCCCCAAACCTACACTTATGAAATCCAACTAGTGGGAGCCAGATATTATATTCACACGCATCGTGTTTCACGTTGCAAACCAGCAATAATATTCAGAATCTCAACGTGTGATTGATTCACCTATGTGTCAGTATATTTTTATTATTTAAATTAATGAATTGAAATGAATAATGTAATTTTATCGAACCACTTTCAGTGATCGGTTTGGAAAATAGATGGATATTAGATGTAGTTGTACTAAATTTTAAGGGATGTAAATATTATTTATTTTATATTTTTAAATTGATTTTAAATATGTCAATATTTTTTACTTGTATGTTTTTATCATATATTATATAAAAGGAAAAATATATGAAAATAGTAGTTTTTATTAGTTATTTAACTTTGATCGGACGGAGTGCAATATAAATTTTCAACAAGAACGAGGTGGTATGCGGTTTTACCAAATCGCAAGGGTGGTTTATGCTATTTAATCGGTACAATTTTTAAAGCTGCAACACGCTCTAGGATTTTTAATAGGAAGTTTCCCTATATATGTGTTGCCCTCACGCTCTTGTTTTTCCCTCCGCATCCCGTAGTTTAGATTACCAACATCTTTCAGCTTTGCTTGTTTGGTATTTCTCATTCATCTTTATCACAACTTCTGGTCCTTTCTTTGGCTTCTTGTTTGGGATAGCGATCATTAAAAAAAGAAAAATCACAACTTAGGGTCATCTATTCCAAATACAAAGGTGTGGACTGTGGATCTTTCAACTACTGTCGTTTTACACAAATTCAATAAAGGTTTCAAAAAGTAATATAGCTTTAGCTAAAACTCTTGTAGCCTTTGAACAAAATTTGGGTGAACCTAAGAATGAATTTTGCAGGGCCCCAAGCTTCAAAATATGGTTAAAGACGCGTCTGGAGATTGTAGAAACGGAGTTGTTGCTGATCGAAGAATAAGAGAGATTCCCTCAAGATTCTTGATTTGTTTCTGACCGAAGGTACGACAATAACATCCTTATGTGCTGCTACCTGTGCGCTGTTTTTTTTTTTTTTTTATATAGAATCCATGCCTGAAATGAATATACGTGTAAATATTTACATAATATTCTGTATCACGGATTTGGTTAAGTGGATTGATCTATTGGTTCGATACCTTAATTCATCATGATATACCACGTAAATGTTTATCTTGTGTATATTTTGCCTGTTATGGCTTTCATCACGAAAAAGTTCTCATCAGCCGCATATCATGTGGCAGATTTTGTGTGGAAAAAGGAGTTTAGGTCCCAGTGGTGGTTATGAGTATTATGGTAATAAAATAAACATTAAAATTACTTTTGTATTCTTGTCAGCCGTCTCTCTTCCTTCTCCTCTCTCTCTATACTCTGATTTCTTCTAAGCTCCTTCCTCCCCTAACCTTCCTTTTAACTTGAGCACCACTGGCAAGTCATCCCCTAGCTGGTGCCACTGTTCCCACCGCTGTATTGCCTGCCTCCACCCTTCCATTTCGTCCGGCAGCACTGATGGAGGACCAAGACTTTGCCAATCAACCATGGATCTCTCGCCTCTTGCCTAGTTTGAAGATGGAGGACCAGGCATAAATCCAATGCAGCTTTTTTTTCCCCGTTAATCCTATTCATTTCATTTCACATCCTTTTCCTTTATTAAGGATTATGACTGTTCCTGAAATTATCTCTGACTTGGATGGTTATGGTTGTAGTGATGGGGATTCAGATGTAAGATCCTCTGGATGTTGGGAGCTGAAAATCATTGTGGGAAACATGTTGCCATTACAGGCTAAAAGAGATATATAAACTGGTAAGTGGTGCTTCAGTTTGGATGAGGATTCGACTTTACTACAATTGAAAGATGGTTTTTCTTCTGATACTGAGGTAATATTACAGAGCCGTGAAGGGCAATGGGTTGGTGGCGGTGGAGCTAATGGGGTTGCAGAGAGTCACAGTGTGGAGGAGATTAGAGGAGGGGTAAAACAGATAAAATATTAATGGGTAATTTTTATAATATTGAAAAAAAATAACCTGGCATTATTATAACCATCAGATCGACATTTTAATGGACTTTGAGACTACCTAGACCAAACTCCTTTTTTCCCATAATAAAATCCGCCATGTATTCTGGTTTCTCATTTAGTTTAATCAAATATCTGTGAAAAGGTCGGCAGAGCCCATGATTTGGCTTTGAAAAAATAGATTCAAGTGAACTTGAAATAAATAATGCCAATAAAACATAATTAAAATCCACCTTCTTAGGACACACAGAGTGCTTTAGAGAGAGAGAGAGAGAGAGAGAGAGAGATTTTCAACTTCTGAGATATAAAAAATATTTGAGGCCCTCTTAGAAATAGTATGACCAGCTTAAAAGATCCAAAAAAATTTAGAAAACAATATAAAATAAAATCTTTTAGATAATTTTTGGGGAAAAAATGTTGTCATTGAATAATTATTCAGTCTTAAATATACACTAAAATTGAAATGATTGGTAAATCATCAATGTCTATAAAAATTAGGAATAATTTACTTAATTATTTTTATTTCTTTTTAATACTCTAATCTTTTCACTCATTTTTCACTAATGAATTAGTAATATCTAATAATAGTGGTATTATTGAAAAGAAATAATTAATACTACTTAAATTTTTTAAATGTATAATTATCTAAGTATGTAGAGAGTATTTGATTTCAATTATGAGGTGTCATATGACACTTATAGGTAGTTGATTTAATTATATATAAAAGATAATATATAATAAATATTATATATATATATATATGTAATAGATTACATATTTAAAGACATTTAAAAAGTAGAACATATTTAAAAGTAAAGGAAGCAAAAAACAAAATATTGTCGAATTCACCTTATGGAGAGCTTTAAACATACAGAGCTTTATCGAGAGAGAGAGAGAGAGTTTTTCAATTTTCAAGAGGTGACAAATGTTGGAGGTTCTCCTAGGAACAATGTTATAGTGAGCAACTTAAAAGATCAAGTAATTTGAAAGAACAATATAGAATAAAAGCATTTAGATAATTTTAGAGGAAAAATTTGCTATTTGATTTTAATTATGATGGCATGCCAGTACAAGAATTTCTCGGACTGGCTACGGCAACAATCCGTTGCTAACTCACCGCAAGCACGAAATAGTGAGAGATCAACGACCAAAGCGTCCGTCGCTTTCTAAATGTCGTAGATCATACTGATTTATTTTAGCAACAAAACATTTGTCACTAATCCATCACTAATATGCAGCTATTATATTAAAAAAAATGCTTTCTCACACCCCTGACAAATTAGCAAGGCATTTGTCTGTAGCTAATTCCTCGCTAATCAATGGCCAATACTAGGCTTATACTTAAAGACCAATATGTTAATTGTAGCTATCTGGTAGCTGATTCGTCACTGGTCCTTTATGTTTTCCTCACTAATTGGTATTTAATCCATCATTAATTTAAATTAATTACCCTTGCTAATTCGTAGCTAATCACTCGATGCTTTGTGTAATAATTATCATTTATTAATTCAAATTTTAAATATTAGATAGTTATATCTATAACTCAATCTATAAAAATTACACCAATATAAAAAACTCAAATTGAACAAATAAATTACACGAAATGCTACAGTCTAATGGAACTAATTAGTTTGCAGTCAAAATGAGTCGATTAAAAATCAATGAAAGTGAAAAATAGAGAATAAACTACAAAACTAAAAAAAAAAAAATTCTAGAACTACCTGAAGATCATTGACATAGAAGTAAGTGTTTTCCCTAAGGAATTTACTATCATCAGCCTCAAACAATGCAACACACGTTTAATGGAGAAATTAATTTCAATGTTGCCAGCATGTACTTCAAGCCGAAACTTCTATTAGAACTTAAGATTCAAAATCTGAAACAACGATAAAAACGAAGATACATATGATGATGATACTCGTCACACTCAACTCTTAATAGTAATGTGAATAACAAACAGGTTTTCATGTCAGATTTAATACAGTCATAATTTTTTTCGTAAAATTTATTTGTCAAAATAATGTACCACATTTAATGATACTTAAATAAGTTATCTTTATCATGATGATTTTAATTTTTATGCACTAACAATATAAAAATTCTTTATACAATCATCCAATCAAATATAGTCTGCACTAATGCACATAGGTTATTACTAATCATTTCATAATAAAATAATTATAATCTGAATAAATTATTATTATTTATCACTTTAACACTTGTAAATATATTTCAGCCCCAACTATTTACACATTTTTTAATATCGTGCAAGTACATATATGCATTAGAGAGTGGATCATTAGGGCTTTAAGCGGTTTGTGATATGTAGTATCTGTATATGGGGAAAGAGAAAAAGAGGAGAGTTTATGAACTCTTCTACTTAGATATGAAAAGAAAATAGAGATGACAGAAACTAGTCAAAATACTGATAATAGGATTAAAAAAATATTCTCTTCTTACAAATGAGGAGAAAACTAAAATGGGTGAGAGATTTCATGTGAAATGATCATTACACCCTTTTAATTTTTTCAATTGTTCACGTAAATGTCTGTATTGTAGGGCAGATAAAATAATTTTATTTTATACTTGAGAGTTATATATATAATAAATACAAAGGGACAGGCAATTTAATTATCCAAACAAATATTTGGACAAAATTTTCCTTCTATATGATCTTAAATTTTGATTATATATGTGTATATATAAAGCAATTTATCCATAACAATACTTAATATTGATTTCTATTATTATTTTTTTCATATAAAGAATATCTAAAATTGTATATATTTAGAATTTTAATATAAAAATATTTTATAACTAAATATGTCATTCAAAAACTTAATTGGGGTGTCAATTTTTTAATATTTCTTGTAAAAGTAATTAGTATATCTATTTATTTTTGGATGCAGTTTATTATATCTAATTTATAATACATTAGAAATATAAAAAATAAGAAAATATTTACATTACATTTTATTAAAGATAAAAATATTATTTAATAGATTATATTTTCTTTCTCCTGATTTTCTCTCTAACCACATAAGAGAAATAAAATTAAACAGTTTTTTTTTCTCTTCACCCAATCAATAGAAAAGAACCAAAAATTTTATCTTTATTTTCTCTCTATCCATTTTCTTTTTCCCTTTGTTCTTTCTCCTCTTCCTCTTTCTTTCTTCAAAGAATTTTGTTAAAGGATCCAATAAAGTAATGAGTGTCTAATTGATTAAGTTGATTATGCTCATACTTCTTGTGTTAATATCAAAAAATCACACGCATAACTTATATCTTTTAACAAGTTCAAGACAATTATTAATTTTTAAGCACTTTTATGACTATGTACTCTTCTTGATTTCTTGAATATTTGTAAGGATAAAATCTCTAAAATTCTTGATAGAAGCAAAATATTCACTCGGGTGGAATCCTTTGACAAATATTATCACTGTCAATAATTGCATTTTTTTTTATTGCTAGGTCTTACTTTTAATATTAAACAATGAACAAGCCTATGTTTAAAATCCTACCAGTTATTAGGATTCGATTATCAAATATTCAAACGAATTCATTGACTCTAATTTTATTTGACAGTTCTGTCATGCCAAGTAGCATTCAAGTGAATCTTCGATTTGTAGCGGTTTGGACATGCTCTAATCTCAATGGTGATGTATTTTTCATTCTTCTCTTCTCTTCTCTGTCTCGCCTTTTAGTTGGTTCTTACTTTTGCCGGAGTCTACTATTTCATTGCTTGGATTAATTGATCTATCCTAAGTCTTTATTTTGATGGAAGGTAGATTTCTTGATTGAATTTATGTGTAAAATTACACATAAAACTCGATTATATTGAAATATTTATCTTTTTTTAAACTCCTCAACTAAACATATCCAACTATTTTTGGGTCATCAACAAATCCTAAATATTAATATGAGGAAGAGATTGTGGGCTAAGCTAGCATGGTCATGGCCTCCTCTTGGTAATGATTAGAGCTGAGTGTATGGGCCGTGATCCACGGACCAACTCGTTTAACTCACAATCCGCACTAAAATGGACTAGAAAATTTTTACTCCACCAACCTATGGATTTTCTTGGTCTGCACTGCTTAAATCGTAGGCTAAACAGGCCCGACATGCGGATTCGCAGACCAACTTGCTTAACCCACATAGCTCCAATGCTACAGCACTCCAGTCTACAATTCCATTCGGTACTCGGTGTCTAAGCCCAACTACTCAAGGGGAAGGGTGAATGGTCACATAATGTTTAGTGGCCCAAACTTTTTAAAGCTAGGAACCCAAAAAAAAAAAACAGACTACACTTTTTAAAGTTAGGAACCAAATGTTTAGTGGCGAATTAAAAATGTGGATAAGAAAGAAGGATTATCGTACTAGTTCGCGGACTTGTGTTATACATGTTGGACGCAAACCAGGCTAAATTTGAGTCCATTTATGAAAAGGACTAGCCTGATCTGGCCCTTTTATTTTTGGTCTGTCGTGAACAAGGCTCAACGGATTGGGCCAGTCCATATACCAACCTGTAGTAAGGATGGCAATAGGATAGATTGGGGTAGGTTTTAACTCAATCCAATTTATCCTATATCTTATTAGTACTAGTCTCAATCCGTTTTATCCTTACCTACAGGTTTTAAAAATTAAAGCTCGCACATTACTCATAGGTACGTCCCCCTCCCGATATTTTTTCCAAACATTTATAACATTTAAAAAAAACATGAAATCAAATAAGCCAGACCCAATCATCTAAAGTACAATAAATATCAATACTTGTACATGAAGTACCATAGTAGCAAGAAAACAACAAATAAGAAGGAATGAAGTATATAGGGTTAAGGTATTACGATTTCAACTTTTTAAATACACACTTATGGGGTGTTGAATGGGTAGGGATAGGTTAGTGCAAGTTGGGTTTAAAACCTAGCTCGAGTAGGTTGATTAGGGTGAGTAGCCCGCAGGTTGGGTAGTAATTGTCATCCTTATCTCTTGGGTGTATATGGATTTAGAATAGGAGGTGTGTTATCTTGGTTTCCTTTTGCTTTTCTCTGAGATCATATTAGGTAAAAACTAGGATATAATGCATCACATTCTATTGACTGTTCATTCTATAGTACACCAAGTAAGTTTTGGTGTACCACACATCTGGTTATCTAAGTTGTATCAAGATGGGGTGTATATGCACCTATAATTTACTAGAGCACTCTAGTATCACCCAAAAAGTTCCAATATCTTCCTCTCAGAGTCTTAGGCATCTTCCACTTCTTAATAGTTTCTTCCATGGCAAGTCTTGCCATTGGCCACCACCACACTGACCAAGCCATCTTGAGTCACTCCATTATCTCCCCTCCTCCATCTTTTGCAAATCCATTATCTACTGAAATGAAGAAACATAAAAGTTTAATCCCACATTCCCTGGAAACCTAACGACAAGTCTCTTGTTCTTCCAGCTCCTTAGACTATGTGCATCATTTCAAAACATAAAATTGAGATTTTTTTTTCATTTTTCTTCTTTAAAGAAATGATAACAAACGTTGAAAGTTACTGTGGATTGTGGTTGATGTTGATGATTGTAAAGAGTGGAGGAGGTGAGAAAGAATGATATCATCCATTTTCTATAAATACAGAAAACAAAATGTTGAAATGTGGAAAGGGAGTAGGGAGCAGAGATTGGTTGTGCATTTGATGGTGGTGGGGTCACCAGCAATGGTGCCGGAATGGTCGTTGTTGGTGTCATCAACCTCCTTCAAAACAAGCCAAGAGTGCGTATAGGTATGAAGAGAACCTCTAAAATGATTCAACAATAATTGAGTGTGTACGTGGTCTAAAAATCTAGTGGTATGGATTTCGAAGTGTGATACACCAAAACTTACATGGTGTACCACATAATGAACCTCTATTGACCAAATGACTAAACCTAGTAAATTAACCAAAGACTACTATACATCTTTAGTAGAATGCTTTGAACATGAACGTTTTCCCATTGTGCTACAACTCCTCATAAGCGAAAAGGTGAGCATGTCTAAACTTTGATCTATCTGAAGCAATATAGAACATCATACTTTGGCTACATAGAAACAAATCATCTGTGACTTCTGAGAGTTGAGGAGTTGAACACAGTGGCATATGAGCTTATCAAACGCGATGGTAGCCAACTTTATACATCAATAGCATGCTCCGTGATGCACATGAGATTAAAAGTGTCTCTGAGAAGAACCTTGTGTTGTAGAAAGAGGGTCATTGCTTCAAAAAAATCCCAACTGATATTCAGTAGTAGAGGGTGTCGATTTATCATTGTCATAAGTATAATTATCTAACCCAAGACGCAACTGCAACCGCAAGACTCCAAAGCACAAGTCCTTAGTCAGACATCCTAGCATCAAGGCAATTCACCGGCCATAAAGATTAAACACATTATTAACTAGGTGAGAGGTGAGCAACTTATATAATATAATTTTACTCCAAACAAACTTGCTTCAATATCGGTTCTCAATACTAATAAATTGGTTCAAACATAATTTCATAAAATTTGAAATATCTTCAAGACATAAAATATGAATATCAAAACTAAGTTTTCCTGGTATAGGCTGTAGACATTCATAAATTAATAAAATAACTGTAAACTGAAATAAAATTATCATAAATAATACATGAACTGGAATCCAACCTGCACAACTACTAGAACACTCTAAATCTACCACTCCTAACTAAGCTTCATTTCAAAGCAAAGCTTAGCAATGGGGCAACTACTGTACTATTGAAAAAGAGGTATTTGAAATGTTACCGGATCGACAACTGTATCTATAAGGAGGGAGGAGGAGGGAGAGGGGTGAGTCATCAAACTCAGTGAACATATAGCAATCCACAGTTCACATGGGGCAACAAGGAATTGGATAATATTAATACATACAACTCGGATATACAAGCAATTATATAATGATAATATTACATACGTGCCATTCTAATTCTTGTATTAAACAAATAAAATCTAACTTAGGAAATCAGCTTAAAACTGAATTCGTATTCAATAAGAATTCACTTACTTCATGGACATATATTTATAAGATTGTCCTTTCAGGAATCGTATACTCTCGTATATTTGAATCATAAAAGCCTATCTCCATGGTCGCTTGACATACTGCCTCCATGGCAACTATTTATGCAAAGGTTAATGACTTATAAAATTGCCTCTATGACTGCTCAGTATACCAATTCCTTGGCAGCTAGGCATACCAAGGTTATGATCATCTTTTAAGATTGCCTTCATAATTGCTTGGTACATTACTTCCTTAGCAGCTAGGTGTACTCAGGTTAAGGACTTTCTAAACATAAATTATAACTCTGGTTTAATAAATCTCATCATACATAACTTAATTGAATAAAGAATATAATCAAACAATACCAAAATTTATTTCTAAGGCTATGTCTTCTTTTCGCATGATAACAATTAAAATGTCACTCGTTTACACCTGCAGTACATGTCTAATCATTATCTACTTAGAGACTAGGTCTTAAAATGCGTAGTAAATAAATTGATAGCTTAAATTGATGATATTTATCAATTAACTCCACTGAGACTACAAAATACTAAATCTTATTCTTTGTATCTTGTTTGTTGCTTGAGTGATAACAATTTAAATATTAAATATTGTCATAGAAGATAATAAAACAAAACATGCAAAAGATAATAAGACTGAATTACATATACCTCGTGGTTAACTTTTTCTGATCAAAACCTCGAGGTTATCTTATTAATTTATTTAGAACATCATTATGAGTTACTCTTAATATGAGTAATATTATAAGAATAATAAAATTACACAATAAATATACAATACACATATTATCACTATTAAATATGATAAGTGGTTTCCATTCATTCTATTCGCTCATCACATCTAATGATAATAAAATATGTAATGTATATTTGTTATGCAATTTTATTGTTCACATATCATTATTCCCTCTTAATATAGATCGATGAGTAATTCATATATTTTGGGTCAACAAATTGATTTGCATTATATCCTAAAGCAACCCATGTATTTTGAGCATAATAAGCTTTTTCAATTGATTTGAATAAATCATTCTTAGGTCTAAATATGTTTTTAATCCATGTAATAAGTCATTTGAGTTTTGGTCCATCTAAAATTTTTGTTTTAATTTTGGTCACTCATTTTTCCTTTTCTTTGTTTTTGATCCTTATCATTCAAAATTTTGATCAAAACAAGTGCTTTTAAACATGTATTTAGTCATTATAAATGTAAAATTATTATTTTTTTGCCCTTAAATATTTTAAAAGTTTTATTTTAATTCTTAAAAATATCATCATTTAATATAGAATTTTTTGAAAGTGACAAAAAGCAAAATAATGAAAAAAAAGAGAGATCAAAATCAAAACAAAAATTAAGAAGGACCAAGATCAAAATAATTTATATTTATGAGGATTAAAAACATTTAATATTTCAATGCAAACTGCACTGCAATTTTATTTTATTCAATTTGATAACTTAAAGTGCTGATAATGTTGTGATTTAAATGGGCTATTTTTGTTTGGGAATTTCTTAACAATCAAATATGTTGTATAAAACATGTCATGTATAATTTAATTTCTATGAACTGATAGCATAAAATCATATATTATTATTTAATCATACATTGTCAAATCAATAAAGATAGTTGTATCTTACATTGGTTATTTGAAAAGTCATATAAATAAAAGAATTTGATTAAATAAAAGTAAAAAAATTTCTATTACCAATGTGTTAAAATTAAACTCATATATATATATATATGGTTTGAATTAAATTACACTAGTGTAACTTTAAACAAGTATTATACTATTGAATAACTTATTATTAAATTAAGTTTTAACAAAACTGACTTTTGGATTACAAGTCCTGATCATGTAGATCATTGTATAAAACTTCAGAATAATTTAAAATTGTTTGATATAATTTTTATGTACATTGAAATTAATGTAATATATAAGTGCTTGAAATGAAAAAGAATAAGAGTTATATGATTATTTTTTCTTAATATTTAATTTTTATGAAATTTGGTATAAATAACCTTTATGATATGTAATTATAATTTAACAGTTAGATTAATAAAAAATTTATTTTATAAAAAATTATTGAAAGGGTAATTATCTTTAAAGTTACAACGTTGCAGGTTATTCTATATATATATACACATCCAATCAAAAAAATGTATATGTACACACACATATGCTTATATTAATTTTTTATTACGCATTTATACATGTAGATTGAAGCATGCCTATTCCTATCCCATCCATTAATTTTTTATTACGCATTTATGCATACAGATAGAAGCATGGCCATTCCTATTCCCATCCCCGACTGGCTACAACAATATACGTTCAACTTGATAGATGAGTGGTGGGGCAACAGTAATAAAAGTAAATAAATTATATAAAATATTTAATATAATTTGGTGAATAATATCTATATTCACAACTCAATAAATTAATTCACTAATTTTTTTTTTGTGAAAAATACAATCACCAATCTAGCAATCTCCTTCTCACTCAAAGCTTTAACCAATTCATGTTGTACTAGAATATCTTTAACATTATTCTGCCACAGGCTAAAATTATTTTTTCCATCAAAAAGTTCCACCTCAAATTTTCCCATTGAACCTTGCATCCTTGCCATAAAAAATATCAGAAGCAGGATCAGAACCCTGTTCTGATACCACTGTTGGGTCTGATACCACTGTTGGGGCAACAGAAGCAAAAGTAAATAAATTACACAAAATATTTAACGTAGTTTGGCGAATAATACCTCCGTCCACAACTCAACAAATCAATTCACTAATTTCTTTTTGGGAAAAATACAATCACAAATCTAGCAATCTCTCACAAACCCAAAATCTCAATACATCTAATCTCACAAAATAATTTCTCCACCTACTAAAAACTCTCTCAAACAAAACACACACTTTCATCTAAAATGGCACACACTCAATTTTCTTTTTTATTTTTCTATCATGGTGCAACATACACCCAAGAAGAAGGAACAAATTTTTGATTTTAAAATGATACAAATTTCAAATCCTAATTGTCACGTTCAAAGGGGCCTTATTATTATTATTATTTTTTAAATGTACTTAAAATAATCTAACGTAATAAACCCAAAAATGATCATTTAAGGAAGCAACTGGACTCTCTGTGGAATTACAAGGACAAAGTTGAGAAGCTAGAAGAAGCTGTTAAAAAACTCCGAAAGGAGAAACAAAAGGTGCATGATACAGCTGGGGAGGCCGATGACCGATATGGGAGAGAAGTATACAATCATGTCAAAGTCTGGTGGGATGAGGTCGATAATAAAATTTCTGACTATAATCAGTTCAAAGAAGACCCCAGACATCATGAGGCGCACCCCCTAGCTTTATCTAATCTGGTGATAAGGTATGATCTCAGCAAAAGAGCAGCGGATGTTGATGAAATGCTCCAAAAGGAAAAGCATGATAATATTAATATATTATCTTGTTGGTGGGGCCCACTTTCCATGGGTTTTCCACTTGATGATTGTGTAGACTTAAGATTTTAGTGCCTTTTGCTCTCTATCTCTCTCTGTTGATTTGGTTCTCTCTCTTTGTTGATTTGATTTGTATTACCTTCAATATCTTTCGAAATTGATTATCTTGCTATTGCGAATCAAAGCAGAATCGCATTTTTCCAAAGTTGAAGAATATCAAACTGAGAAGGATGAGGAGTTTGAACGGGATATGGAATTCTGAAGTCCTTATAGATTCCATTGACAATCTGGATACTTTAACCATTGAGGAATGTCATAAGATGCCCAGTGTTTTTACTTGTTACGCGGTGGGAGCATTTCAGAGTGTAGGTAGCTTGATGATTAAGAACTGCGAGTCAGTGAAAGCTATATTTGACCTAAAAGGACATGCTTCGTATGAAACCAAGTTGCAAGATATTCATTTAGAAACACTCCCAAAATTGGAGCATGTATCGAAATGGCAGAAAGACCCAGAAGGTGTTCTTAACTTGAACAACATACGAAAGATATGGCTTCAAGATTGTGAAAGGCTGGAAAATATATTTCCCTTTTCTCTAGCCAAGACTGCTGAAAAAAATCTTGAATACCTTGTGGTATGGGATTGCTCTCGGTTGAGGGAAATTGTAGCCAAGGGAGAAGAAGCCAGCAACAACGAGACAAGTAGTCAAATTTTTGGATCTACCAAATTTCAAGAGCTCCTATCCAAGGGATTGTAAAATAAGTTGTCCAAAATTGAAGGACCTGTCTATTGAAGGTTGTGATAAGCTGGAACCGTTTAGAGAAAAATACAAAATTCTCTTTCCTGTAAAGGTAATTGTATTGCTGGTCTTTCAACTCCTATGAATTGCTTCTTATTCACAAAGAAATGGGGCAAACTTTATAATCCATGTCCAGAACCAAAATAAAACAAAATAGATAATGACATTGAACATATATATTCACATACTTTTAATATAGTTTCACCTTTTTCTTTTCCTCGTTTCTTTTTTAAATTATAGGTGATCAATTCGTTGAAGTCCATGCAAATTGAATCACGACATGCAAAGTCATTGATGAGCTACGACTATCGAATAGACAAGTTGGAAGAACTTCACTTATCTAGATTAAGGAAAATAGAAACTCTATATTCTTTCCTTCATTACAACCCTAATATGAAGAGCCTATGATTGTTCCTTTGAAGTGTTGGTGCCTCTTGAATAGCCTGTTGAAATTGAAAGGTCAAGGGTTGTTCCAAAGCTAAAAAGCTTGGATTTAACAAACTTAGCTTCGCTTGAGGATATTGGCTTTGAACATGACACAATTTTTCAAAGGATAGAGTCATTGAGTTTAAAGAATTGTCCACGTCTGGACTCAATAACACTGTCCTCTGTACTTTTTTCCCACTTGACAAATCTAGAAGTGGTTGACTATCATAGCTTAAAATATTTAAGGTCACTAAGAACTGCTAAAAGTTTAGTTCAACTCAGTACTATAAAGGTAATCAATTGTAATTCTCTGGAGGAAATTGTATCAGAGGAAGGAAGTGATGCAGAACAAGAGGTAGGAAGGGAAAAAAAGGAAAACACAAGCAAGTTTAACATCGTTTTCAGGCAATTAAAAACTCTAGAACTTGTGTCCGTAAAGAGTCTTCAGAGTTTTTGCAGATCAAAGAGTTGTGCCTTTGAGTTCCCGTCACTCGAGAAATTTGTATTGAATGCATGCTCTAAACCGGAAAACTTCATTGAAAAAGTTGAAGGCGCAATAGTTCTTCAAAAAGTATATCCTACACATGAAAAGGATAGATGGTGCTGGAGAGGCGATGTACAAGCAACCATACAATATATATTCCAAAACAAGGAACGAGCATATAGAAAAATTATTTTTTGAATTTTCATTTTTGTATTGGTGGTTCTCTTCTCATTTGCTCACGTATAAGTTAAAACAAATGAATTGTTTTACTTGAATAAAATTTTATTTGAGCTAGTGAAGGATAAAAAGGTTAGCTTTGATGCAATGATAAAGATTGCTTTGTTTGAATAATGGTGATAGTCTCTGCACTAGTAGAATAAAGTTGCATATATTTATGTTCCCCACCATGAGATAGGTGCGCTGTGCAGTAAACCTTTTTTTTTATAGCATTAAAAAATTAAAAAGTAAAACAATGAAATAAAATGACAAATAGAGAGAATTCCATCACACACACATATATTCCAAACATGGGATGAGGGATAGAAAATGCAAAATACAGTGAAATGAAACCTCTATCGATCTACCAAAAACAATGCAGCATTGCTTTAGCATCAATCAAATGGTTAAAGGACAATCAATTAACACCAATTTCACAAATAATTTGCACCGTCGGCATGCCCAGCCACCACCTCTCTCTATCTATCTACTCTTAATGCAACAAAGCCAAGTTCATCTTCTCCATTCCTCTTTATAGTGAGCTCCAATTATCATAATAAGAATATTTAGTGTATATTTAGTGGGGAACAAAAAATGAATATAAAAATTTCATTACTAAATTTTATATGTGAAATAATATATGAATAACATTCATGGAATTTTAACTCCCCTGTATACTCACAAATCAAACACACCCTTGTACTAATAAAACAAAATATCCGCTTTCGATAATTATGCCAATAACTAGGTAATAGATCTCGAATTATTTTGGGATTTAAATTTCAAAGGAATGCCATGAAATAGAAAATACTTAGGAAAAGAGGAGTTAAAAAATGCTTGTTTAATTGATTTATAAAAGTTTATCAGCCTTAATTTTACCACAATTTAAGAAAAAAAATTGTTTGCTGTTCTTCCTTTTCTTGTCTAGTATTAAACACTCAAATATATTACTATTCGTCTTCCCTCTGACCCTCTGCTCCCTTTCTTTTTTTAAAAATTTTTCCACTTCATCTCCTCCAAAAACAGTATTTTTTTTCTCATTTTATATTTTATTATTTGCTTCAGTTAATCAAGGCTGGGCGCGGGCCCATGCTGCACGTATCTCTGTAATCCCCCTAGGCTACAATTGGGCAAAATCTATTTTGTATCTCTCTTCCACTTGGACAGTTTCCAAGGATAAGGAGTCTAAAACTAAAATATTGGGATTTTAAATTTTTTTATGTTTTTGATTAGTTAGTGGGCCCATTTGAGCACACTACGTTCACACTAAACAAACCGTATTGTAAAATCTGCAAAGACTACGTGAGCAACATGGCTTTGCAGATTTAGGCCAATTGAGTTATGACCTAAGGCCGCCCATATTAAAATAATTTTGTCAATAGAAATAATTTGTGTTTCATTGCACTTTCAAATATCTTTTTTACTTTCCATTTTTTTAATATCCTCTCAATTTATAAATATTGAATAAAAGGTTTTTCTTTCAAATCTTATTATAGGGATTTTTGTAACATTAAAATTTTAGATAAGGATTCAATCTTTTATCAAGATAAGCAGTGTTACTTTCTTTTCTGTATTGAAAAAAAATAAAAACACACATTTAATAGTTTCAAGAAGAAAGGGATCATGAATTCTATAAGGCATTATATCTTAAATAGACAAGTCCATATTATTAATCTTATTTTTTATAATGATACTCGCATGACAGAAAAAATTAGTCATGGAATGTTTTTTTATTCATATGGATATCTAACAAGTGATATTAATTAAACATATAGATTATATGAACATTTTTTTTATGGGGCCAAAGTCCCAAGGCAATTCAACATATAAATGTCATTATACAAGTAATGATTCAGATTTTATATAATTATTTGTTTATATCATACTTTTTAATTTTATTTAATATGAATTTTTAGTGATTTTTTTATTTAAGAAGACATATGGAAGGGGATGATGGGTTTTTTTGTAACACCCCGATTTTTCTGTCCGAGGGAAATGACCAAAATGCCCCTGAGGTCATTTCCTGACCCGAACTCGAGGGTAACCGACTCGGTCATCCTCGAAGGGTCAACTCAATGTTTGAAGGGGATTGAATGGCCTTTGAATGCTTACGGAAGCGAAAATTTCGTTTCATGATTCAGTCAAAATGACCAAAATACCCCTATAGCGTTTTTACGCGGGTAAACGTGCCGTTTGAGCCCGAAACTTTCCCCAGGGGTTTAAAAATATGTTTTCATGTGTCTAGAGGTCTCTGTTCAAGTCCCGGTGGTCCCGGGCAGTTTTAGTGTAAAATTACGATTTTGCCCCTAGAATAGTGTTTTTGAGCTTAATGACGTAATTAAGCAAACCTAAGCAATATTAAGCTCTAAACGAAGATTAATTTATTTCCCTAATTAATCTAGAGTCAAAATAATTTATTAAAGTTAATTAGAACCTAAAATTGCTTAGATTAAACTTAAATCCCTTTTTAGAACTCAAGACTCCTAGTCTTGGAATCTTGAATAGTGTTTTCTCTCTCCAATTCCTTAAATCAAGGAAATGTGTCTAGATTTGTTTAAACTCTAAATTGAGGATTTAACTCACTAATGGTGCAAGACCACTCCTTAATTATGTCTAGACCACCTTAATTATCCATTTTCCTTACCTAAACACTTTCTTACAAATCCCTAATCTTAAGCATAATCAAAGATACACCTAAACACAACTCTAAACCACAATTAAAATGCAAACTAATCCTCCCCATGGGCTGATGCATTTCGGCCACATCATCCCCTTTGACCACATATTAAATTGTTTTCTCACTCAAAGAACCATGCTTGAGGCCATACCTTGAACCATACCTCACCATACTTTGAGCCATACCTCACCATGCCTCAAGAACACATTATCTCACCTCATGGAACTCATGGAAGCCTCCAATTCTGCACACATGGCCGAAGCCCTTCACCACCATGAGCTCCCTTCATTTGTTTCATTTCTCTATAAATAGAATGCCTTGAGGAGCTTGCATCACTTTTAGATCATCTGCTAAGTTTAGGAAACACTCAAAGCTTTTCTTTTCTCTCAAAGTTCTAGTGTTCTTCAAGTTCTTCAAGCTCTTCAAAGTTCTTCATCATCTTCATCTTCTTCTTCCATCTTCAAGTTCATCACACCAAGTAGGGATTTTCTTTCATGTATTCTTTCTTTAGAGTTCTTGCTTCAAGCTTTATGTTCATAGTTTCTCTTGATTCTTTTTAGAACTTCTTTTCCTCTCCTTGTTCTTACTCATTTTCGGCCATGGGCCTTGGAGAACAAAGGAATGAGAGCTTGATGATGAGAGTTTCATGATGATGTTCATCACTTTAAACAAACTCTAGAGCTTGATTTTTGTTCTTGAGCAAAAGTGTTTCTAGATTTTCCTTTCTTGAACTTTTGAGAACTTTAATTTTGATGATGTTTTAATATGGCTCTATGAACTCAATGATGAGGACTCATGATATTGGTGTTAATATATCATCAAGGTTATGAACTCTAGAGTTTTAAAAATGCATCTTTCTTTCTTGAAGTTTTCGGCCATTCCCTTAATTTTTCTAAGTTTCATAGTTTGATTCCCAAAGATATTATGTTGAGTTCTAAGAACTCCAAGCTTGACTTTACCTTGTTTAAATGAGTTTGGGTTAAGGTTTAAATTCCTTTAAAGTGTTGTTAAGAGCTCTAGAAAGATAAAATGAACTTGCATAATTTATTTTATGCTTGCATTCATATTTACATTCTTGCTATGCATCTTTACTTTCAAGCTATCACCTAAGAACATAAAGATTAAAATGGAACTTGCATCTTCACTTAATTTAAATCTCGAAGCCTTTCTATTTCGGCCTTAAAGTCGATTGTTATTGGGCCTAGAGCACTAAAATAAAGAATTGAACTTGCATTATCACCTAATTAATTTCTCGAATGCCTATCTATTTCGGCCTTAAAGTCGATTGTTGTTGGGCCAAGAGCACTAAAATAAAGAATTGAATCTTGCATATTTACTTTCAAGCTTGCACGTTTAAGATTATGCTTCGCATATTTACTTTCAAGCTTGCACGTTTAAGTTATGCCTTGCATATTTAATTTCAAGTCATCACTTTACTTTGTAAGCAAGATTAAAAATGAAAAGCATGAGCACGTTTAGTTTATGTCGTAACTTAAGAACCTAGAGCTCAAAGACTTGCCCTTTTCATTCCAAGTTAAAGTTAAATGTGAATGCATTCCTTGAATGCATAATTTCGGCCAAGTAGTGATGATGGACTTGCAATGAGTTTCCATCTAGCTACTAGGACCAATAGTCTACGTTTAAGTTTTCCTTAAAGCTTTACAAATCTTCATAAAGTTATGTCACTATAAGTTGTGATTCCAATCTCTTTTAGGGGATGGAATATGTTTTGGTCATTGACCTAAGGCTTCACTTAGCCTCTTGATGAATTAAAATGTTTTGCAAAGAGTTTTAGAAGTTCTAGATTGATTCCAAGAGAAACTAGTTAACTTATGTACCTAGAAATGTCAATTTAACTCTCTTATTGAGGTTAAATAATTTCGGATCTGATATGATGAGTATGATGCTGTATGATGATGTTTTGATGTGTTGGAATGTGTGAGAATATTGTATGATGATGTAGAAGCGATCCTATGCACGATAGGTGATCCAAGAGAGTTATGTATACCCCCTCAATTAGCCCATATTAAATCTAGTGACGACTAGTTAGGATTGAGCTCATTCCTAGGCGATAGGTGAGACGTAGTTTGGTGACCAGATTATCGCCGGGCCGGTGAATCGGTTGGACTTTTTGTGGATATGTTAAGAGGGTGGTCTTTAAGAAAAAGAACTTAAGAGTTTTACTTATGAGAAAGATGCCACAAGAAAAGTACTATGCCTTTTTATGCCACATATATGATTTATGATCCTTTATGATGTGCCCAAGTGTTACGATTTTCATATGGTATTGTCATGCATTCATCAAATATCTGTTGCATTCATGTCATTAAGACACATACTAAAAGACACCCACTTCGGATAATTAGATTTGTAAAGCCTAAAACCAATCCTTATGCATGTACACCTTTTTCATAATTAAAACCGAGGTGGCTGGGGACGACGACGATGACACTAGTGTTAGAGTCGGGAATCCCTACTGAGAATCTCGAATGAGTTTCTCATCCCTTCCTTTTCTTCCGTGTCGTCTCTAGATGAGGACTACAACGAGGTTCGTGATTTCTTTTGAGGCGCGCGCTTAAGGGACGTACTAGCAGACGGAGCAGAGGATCGCTGCGGAAGCATAGATAGCTTAGCTTTTTGGGTTGACACTTATTCAACCCCATATATGTACTAGCTTTTTGGGACGTACTAATAGACTAATGATTAACCTAAATATGTTCTAGAGTATTGGGTTAAAAATTAGGATGTTACATTTTTTATCATTATTTTTTATTTATAAAGTCTATTTCAATAATATATTTACAGCATTTCATACCAATATATTTTAATAATATTTATTTGAAGCTTATTCCGTATGTCTTAAATATCAGTATAAAATTAAACACTCTATATCGTCCGGGTTCCACACTAGGACAATAGATAAATATTTGAAATTTCTTGGTCAGCTTTAACCCTCATATAGTGTTGTTGACATTTAATATTGGTCCTAAAAGCTTACTACAATTCAAGGATTTTAGCCTTCCCTTTTTATTGATTGAACTTTGTATCTTTCAATATTTAAAATGGTTATATTATTTGAATCATTTTATATAACAATAATATTTCAATAGTTAAATTTAGTTCTTTCTTTGCATTTTACTAACCTAACATGATTGGTGCTTCGTCACTTGGTGGCAATATATTGAATATGGAATTTCAAGATGTGATTTCTGTTGTTCTTAAGGTAATAATTTTTTAATGCTGTATTTTTGCATTCACTTTTTCATTGTTTACATTAATCTTAATAATTTCTTGATTCTTTGGTTTGAGAACTTAATAGTATGATTTTACTAATAGGAAAGGTTTCTATTCTTTAGAGTCTGAAATTGAACTTTCTCTATAAACAACCTATTTTGACTGGGTCAGGTCGAAAAGTTTTTTTTTGAAAAATAATTTGTCTTTTCATTAAAAAGAAATTAATAGTTTTATTTGAAGAATGATCCAATTCATGAGTTTTGTCATTTACTCTTTTATTTGTTTTCCTATTTGACAAAAAAAGATTTAGTGCAAAATTGAAAATTTTTTATTTCTCTTCTTTTTCAAGTAAGGCACACACTCATCCAAGAAAATATTAGTTCACCTAATAACAATTACCTCATAGGCTTCTTGGAAAAAAATAGAAAAGAACACCGACATTGCAATCGCTGCCTTTTCACGAACACAATCTGCTATAACTATGTCAATATTTGTGTAGTTTGAATTAAAATTATGACTTCATGAAATATTCATGCCAATATTTTTTTTTAACATTATAGTTAGTACTTTTAAGAAATATAGTTATGAATCATTAAGTACTTTTATTTTATATGATTCGTTTGTAAAACAGGCTAACATTTTATATATGACAAATGAAAAATCATAGATGTTAATCTGTTAATATTTCATGGAAAATGCTTCACACTTTAGGTAAACTAAAATATAATTTGGTTGAATCACATTGTTATGGTTCATGTATATTATCATAATAATTGTTATTTAAATCATATAATCTATTTTACATCTAATATAATTAATATTTCCATGCATCACAACAGTTAGTACTTTAAAAAAGTATGATTATGAATCGTTAATGAGTAATTTTATTTTATACTATTCGTGCGTAGTACGAGTTTCCAACTAGTTCTTTACATTTTAGTGTACATATGCTAGTGGGAAGAGCGCTATGAACATGTTTATACTTTACAATCAAGCATTTTCGACTGAAAAAAAAGGTTTGGCAGTTGGGTTTTGTATGACATACAATATAACTGATTATTAACTTATTTTTTTAATATTTTTCATAAACATTATACTATGTTTTCAATTTTTACATTAAATCTCTATTTTGTCAAGCTTATTATTTTATTTTTGACTGAACTACCCTTTATTATTAGTTATATAAAATAAGATGAAATATGTGTGATTTATAATAACATAAAATATTAATCTCTATTATTTCATTTTTAAAAGTTTTACAGTACCAAGAGAACAAATAATTAATAGTAATAACAATTTTATTTTATTTTTAAAAATTAAAAATTACATACTATTTAGATATTAATTTTAGAATATTATTATGTATAAAAATAAAATTACTTTTGCATATTGTATATAGAGATAAATTATGAAGAAGATAATGAGAAGAGTTTTATTGTTTTACTATAAAAAATGTATGGAAAAGCATGGGCAATAAAGCAAAAGCAATCAAAAAAGCTTTTGGTAATTAGGAGCACTAGTATGTAGAGCTCCCAGAATGGTGTAGAGCACTATGTAATGCTATTCCTAGGCCAATTGTCATGTTTGATGCTATAAAGGCCTACTATGCTAATTCAGATGATGTGGTGCTAAATGTTCGACTATTTCACCAAGTGTTTTGGACTTTTGGCCTTTGCATTGGAGCGTTTAAACACTGTAAACCACTTGTGTAAGTAAATGAGACACATTTGTATGGGAAATATAAAAGAACTCTTCTAGTTTCAGTGGCACACGATGGAAATCAGAATATATTGCCAATTGATTTTGCAATTGTCGAGGGTGAGACTGTACATGCATGGTATTTTTTTCCTAGACCATCTACGCAAATATGTAGTGACCCATGATGGAGTTGGAATTATGTCTAATCATTATGAGTTGATTAAAGCAGCAATAGTTTGCAACAATGATCAGTTGGAACCTCCAAGAGCATTCCATATGTATTGTATTAGGCACATCACTGCCAATTTCTTACGCAGATTCAAGGTGCCATTCTTGCACAGGCTTGTAGTGAGCATAGGTAATTTGCATTTTCCTCCCACTTTTGTCTGAAATAAAGGTTTGATAATGATATTTGATAATTAACGTATCAAACACATTAACTTTTGCAGGGTACTTGAGGACTGAACGTGAATTTAATTATCGTTATGAGCAGATGCGTGAACGTAGCTCAAATTATATTGATTGGCTCGATGAAATTCCTCGAGAAAAATGGGTTCAGGCATTTGATAGTGGACATCAGTGGGGGCATATGACCACCAACCTAGTCGAGTGCATTAATTCCGTTCTAAAGCGTGCTCACAATTTACCTATCACAACACTTGTTAGAGCAACATACTTTTGCCTAGCTGAGTTTTTTGCTCGAAAAGGGTGGGATGCATTTACCTAGCAAAGTATTGGTCATGAATTCTCAGAATTTATCACTACATGACTTCGAGAAAACCAGCAAGCAAGCAGAAACATGGATATCCTTACTTTTGACAGACATTATGAGTCCTTCCTTGTTAAAGAAAGGTCTAGCAAGCAAGAATACAGGGTTGATTTGAGGCACGGATTTTGTAACTGTGGCGATTTCCAGGTAGATCAATTTCCTTATTGCCATATGATTGCTTGTTGTGATAGCAAGAGGTTTGATTGGCACCAATATGTTGATGATGTCTATAGGATGAGACAAATTTGCAAAGTATACTAGACACAGTTTGGAGTAGTAGGACACAAAAGTTCATGGCCCCGGTACAGAGGTCCAAAGATTTGTCTTAACCCAGTCTTAAAGTGCACAGTGAAAGGTCGACCTAAATCTATCCATTACTTGAATGAAATGGAATCTCGTGAGATGCAAGGATCACGACGTTGTGGCCTTTGTTGCGGTGAGGTACACAGTCATAGTCGTTATCTATATGCTGCTGGTCCTAGTTCGTAGTGATGTACTTGTGTTATTTTTATTATTGATGTATTGTACTTGTACTATTTTAGGTTGGTTATTATATCTTTTATTACTAATGTATTATGCTTGTGTTATTTTTATTATGATATGATGTGCTTGCGATAATTTTAATATCGATGTGTTGCCCATATCGTACAAGATTGCAGATTATCTATACCCTATCTCAGCCATCCATGGTCGTTTTGTCAATCGTTTGGTGGAAAGTTTGGATGAATCCATCTATCACATATCATATTAATTAGAAAAAATTATCACAATTTTAACAAAATAAATTAGATCCAATTTTTATCTAGATGCGAATGGAAAACTGATTTGATTGACTGGTATAACAGCAAAAAATGGTACCTAAAATATGCCCATACTTGCAATAATATCATACAACTAGAAATCTCACTACATCTGTGCGCAAAGCATGGCATAATCCCCGATAGAACACAACCAGGCATGTGGAACCCCAACTGTAGTGTTGCAAGTTCTCTATATTTTCTAACAATGGCAGATATTTGCAATGCCCTTCTAATGTGCTCTTGTCAGGCATTAATCGATGGCCTATCAAGGCTAATATATAGGCACGGGTCTGACATCAGATATTTCAATTGGTATTAGTGCCAAGTTACATCATATGTGCATTTAGCCATCTCATACTAAGAACACCTCTAGTAATAGCCTGTTTTAGGGGTCGACCACCAAGTAAGGACTCCTACAAGTCCATCAACTCTGTAGACTTTATGCTAGTCTTTCCTGTGACAACATTACCATTAATAGTGATCCCAAGTAATATGGCGACATCTTCCAGCGTCACTATGCAGTCATCGCAAGGAAAATGGAATGTATGTATTTCTGGCCATCACTGCTTGATCAATGTAGAAATCAAAACTAAATTAATGTCTGCGTGGATCAATTCGGAAAAGTAAAGCAAGCCTGAAACCCTCAAGTACTTGCGTATCTCATTTCTCGGGGGACCTGGGACTATAAAACGAGGTCGCAATAGTCTCATTTTCTATTTCACATGATAACAAATAAAGATTAAATTCAAATCCAATTTCAAGTGTTAAAAACTTTAAATTTTAATAATAAAAACTTACAAATTATTAATTTTAATTTTTCTAATTTATAATAGCACTATTATAATAAAAATAACTAAAATAAAATTATATATTTTAAAACTAAAAATGATAAGAGTTATTAATTTCAAAATTTTTATTATTAACAATAAAATCTGTTATAATAAAAATAAATAACGTAAAACTGTAAACTTTAAAATAAAAAACAAATTAATTAGTAATAAAAATAAAAATTTTAAAAATTGTATATTTCAACATATCACAATAGCGTAATATTTGCCCATAAATAATATCTAAAGTAATGCTTAATTCACTCACTATAAGATAAATAATTTCCCAGTTCGTACTTAGGCCTGATTATAAACAATTATAATGGCATAAATAATCATAATCGTAACATAATCAATACGATAAGAAGATAAGCATTGTGTCAGTTTTATGTGACCCACCGGAAAAGCAGGTATCATTAGTAGATCACGAGTGACACGTGGGTGGTCTGTTTTTGTTTCTTATTTTTCATACATATGTTGCATGTAGTCCTTTTCTTACTTTTGGTGGGAAAGTTATCATGAAGTTTTGCATAAGGTTTGCCTCTATACAAAAAAGAAAGCAACTGTTCAGAAAATTGGATTTGATTTTTCACTATGATCATTAGTTTGGAGTAGCTGAACTAGCCCCTCAATTATTCATAAAATTGGATTCACATGTGAATTGTTAAAAACGTAAAAAATATACGATTTTTCTAAATGATTTATGGTAACTAAATTTCATAAAAATACAAATAAAAAATTAAATTAAAATAATATATTACTTATATTATGATTAAAGATATCCTCTTAAATTTAAAATTTAAAATTTTTCAATTTAAAATTTTTTACCACTCTGAAATCAAAAATAAAAAAGCTCTTAATTCTATCTCTTCCCTCTCTACCTTACTCCCTTGGTTGCTCTCTCCTAAACACCCTCAATATATATATAGCCATTGAGTTTAAGCGTTCGTGAGTGGCAACCATTGCTAAGCAAAATTCACGGGTGAACACACTACGCGGTGCAGCTTTGACTCGCGAAATCTTATCAATGGCGAGTTTTCATGGACTGTCCAGTCTAAAATAGGATTGTTACAGGATGAAACCACGCCTATGATGAGGTTTGGGTTATAGTCTTGTCAGTGCCAAAGTTGAAACTGTGCTAATAGTGGGATTTTTCTAATTATCCCTAACAGTTCAAATCCCATCATTAGAAGACTATAATAGAATAATATTTTTCTATAAATAATATTCAAAGTAATGTTTAATTCAAATACCATAAGATAAATAATTTTTCAAAATTATATCGCATTTTTTATTTTTTTCATAGGATATGATGTGATATCATTTATATCCGCACGTGCACGGCTTCCTACCCCATTAATATAGAACT
Organism: Dalbergia cochinchinensis; assembly: GCA_031216125.1. Classification (NCBI taxonomy): domain Eukaryota; kingdom Viridiplantae; phylum Streptophyta; class Magnoliopsida; order Fabales; family Fabaceae; genus Dalbergia; species Dalbergia cochinchinensis. Next base: position 65,002,927 of record CM062375.1, on the reverse strand, counting down.
GCAATTGTCCTGTATGCCACAACTCAGTGGCTGCAACATGATGGATGGTAGGTCCCATACCGTCGTGCGCGTTATTATTGTACATAGCATAAATTTTCATCAATGTCGATGCTGGGTTGGTAACAATAATGGAGGTTGTTCAAAACCGCGTCTTCCTATTTGTTTCGGGTGCCCGCTCGCCTTGGCCAACGCCAACCGTATAGATAAGATATGTATTATCAGTAAAATGACAAGTGATGATTTAATTAGGTGATGCTATAAGTGATTAATTAGTTTAAATTATTTTTTAAAAATAATTATAATTATTAAAATAAAAATAAAAACAATGAATAGAAAAAATAAAATAGAACCAATATTGTGCAATCAAAGAATTTGGGACAACTAAACTCTTGACAAATTACAAAATAAAAATTTAAAAATATGAACATTAAATATTAAAAATAACTAAATTATAAAAATTCAAAATAAAATAATATGAAAGGAAAAAATAAAAAATAGAAATGTTAACTTAATAGATTTTAGACAAATCAAATTAATAAAAAAAATTCAAATAATAAATTAAAAAAATTTACTAGTAAAAATTAATTAAAATTCAAACAAAACAAAAAAGTAATACAAAAACAAATTCACTAAAAAAGCAAAAATATTACAAAATAAATATGGAAAACAATTGAAATTTAAATACACAGAATTAAAAATATAAAAATAAAAATATACTATACACAAAGAATTCGGACAAACTGAATTCTTTAAGAAATAAATAAAAATAAATATTAAAAATAATTAAAATTAACAAATTAAAAAGAACAACAATGAAAAGACAAAAATAAAAAGGAATTGTACACTCCATAGAAGTCGGACCAATCGACTTCTTAAAAAATATAAAATAAAAATTTAAAAATATAAACATAAAATATTAAAAATAACTAAATTACAAAAAATAAAATAAAATAATATGAAAATGAAAAATAAAAAATAGCACCGTTAACTTAATAAATTTCTGTCAAAACAAATTAACAAAAAAATCAAAATCAAAATAAAAAATTAAAAATTTACTAGTCAAAAGTAATTAAAATTGTAACAAAATAAAAAATACCACCTTCCCCTCTTCCACTTTTCATTTTCTTTATTTTTATTTTTTAAAAAATTTTACATGTACTTTTGTTAAAAATTTTATATTTATTTAAATGAATAAATGATTTCAATTTTAGTAAATTATTTCAGTTTTTGTAACCAAAAAAAAATTATTTCAGTTGCTACGATCTTGTTTTTTTTTTTGCCTTTTCATTTTTATAAATTGCCATTTTGTTAACTTGTGTAATTAGATTTCTTAAATCACTACCCGACAGTAGCAAGCTTATCAATTGCTCATGCCTACTCACATATGCACGCGTGTCAACATATCATTGGCCAATAGAAATGACTGCGACTTTCGATTGCCTTAGAAAATGTATCTTTGTTTCGTCCTCCTGCTCTCATTTTTTCCATCCGTTCCTATCTTTTGCACAGGATCTCATTCACCATATTGCAAATGTATCGCAACTTGTGCACTCTTCACTTTCTTGTCTTTGCCTCCACCAGCGATCATGAAGTAAAGGCAAATCATAACTTAGGGCCATCATAATTGAAACGAGTATAATGTTATTTTCGTCTCTAAAATTATATGTTTGTTTTATTTTAATTTTTAAAATTTTAAAATTAATTCTTTAATTTCTAAAATTACATCTTATAGATTATATTAGTCTCTGGTCAAATAATTATCAGTTAATCATCACATTTTATTGAAGTGACACGTTAAGTGATACATGACATGCCACGTGTCGATAACGTGACATACTGATCTCGTGTGGCATGCTGACATGGTATGATGATATCAGCATGCCACGTGGCATGGTGACGTAGCATCAAATCAAAATGGGTTAGATTAGTCTCTGAAATTTTAAATATGTCAAAATAGTTCCTGAAATTTTTTAATATATGTCCAAAAAGTTCAAAATCCTAAATTTAAGTTCTTTTGATTCATAAAATCTACATCCTTAATAATTTTTAAACTCACTTATTTTTCTCTCATTTTCACACCTTATTTAAATAATTCAAATTTCTAAATATCCTAAATATAATTAAGAGCATAATTAGTCTAAATTTGAGACCCTCCATATTTAACTAATAAAATTAACTTATTAACTATTACATTATATTTCTTAAAATAATGGTAAAAGACTCCAATTTCTCCCTGCTCTAGCTACTCCCCAATTATCTCAAATAGTCTAATGGCTTACCCTCTCCCTTTCTTCCTTACAGTTGCAGATCTAATGATTACTTTATTATCAATTCAGTAGATGCAACTATTTTAGTGGTGAGTTTTATGTTGTAGTAAGGCTTAGTTTAAGTTCATGTTAGAATTAGAGTAATCCAGTAGTTATATAGCATGATTCGAACCATGTATTTCCATTTTGAGTTATTGAATTTATTTTCAGAACTAATATATCTACTTATATGTTTTTAGAATTTAAGTATAAATTTAAAATGTAAATTGTAAATCGAAATTTATGTAACGAGTCAGACAAGTATGTACAATATTTTTTTATTTTCAAATATTAGACCAATTTTCAGATTATGATTAAGATCATGAAATGAAATAATTAATGTTTTTATGAATAGCATATTTGATTAAATTATTTTCAGGGCTATGTATGTTAAAGTATTTAGATTTATGAATTTGAATATTATGTTTTGAATACAGAGTTTGATGATGAGTTAGAGTTAATTATGTTGTAACAACAAAAATTATGTTACTTCATGCATTCAGTAAGACACGTTATCCAAGAGGCTTATATAAAGAGTTAGTCCCTCATGTGTTGATCACATTCTCAAATCAGGCTGTGACACTTTTTTTAATTATTTATCATATTTAATAGCAATTCTTTCCATTTAATTTTTATTTTGAATTACTTTCGCTTTAACTATTCTTTCTATTATTAGAAAATAGTTAATATTAAACTCCTTAATAGAACAATTGTTTGCAAAAGAATATAATTTTAAAAATATATATTATTTAATAACCGAGGAAGTGTTAGAGAAATTTTTTTTTATGAAATTCCTAATACCTACTTCTACCAGTCAACGTTGGTTTAGGATAATTAATCTAAAGCTAAAAGGCTTAAATTCATTCAAAATTTAAATGTCTACGCATCTTATTCTTTAATTTAAGAATCATACGGAATTAATATAACTAACGTGAAATAACTTATTTTCCCTTATAGTATTATGGATAAATTGGTACATTGACTTTATAATATATTTATTGATTCAAAATTTAAAATATTATCCAACATGGAGTGACTAATCTATAAGTCTTCTCCCAACTTAGGTTTTTTTTTTTAATATGGTATTTTAATTTAATAATTTTCTGTATATAATATTATGCAGAAATATAGTGTTTAACTGTTATTGACAAGAATTGATTTGAAAAATAATATTTATTATACAAATCTTTCCAATGATGAGGTTGAATTTAAAAATAATTTTTTTATTAAAATATTACTATTGACAATATTTAATTAAAAAAATTAGATTTTATCATTTATAATATTTATTTATTTAAACATTATATTATTATCAATAACTATAAAAATTTATATTCTCATAAATTCTGGCTGTAAATTCAATATTTGAAAAATGAGCACCAAAACTACACTCATGAAATCCAACTTGTGGAAGCCAGATATTATATTCACACGCATCGTGTTTCACGTTGCAAAGCCAGCAATAACATTCAGAATCTCAACGTGCGATTGATTCACCTAAATGTGTCATTATATTTTTATCATTTAAATTAATAAATTGAAATAAATATATAATTTTAGCGAACCACTTTCAGTGATCAGTTTGGAAAATAAATGAAAATTAGGTGTAATTATACTAAATTTTGAGGATATAAATGTTATTTATTTTATACTTTTTAAATTGATTTAAAATATGTTAATATTTTTTACTTGTATTTTTTTTATCACATATTATATAAAAAATATATATGAAAATAATAGTTTTTATTAGTTATTTAACTTTGTTGGGACGGAGCGCAATATAAATTTTCAACATGAATGAGGTGGGTTGCAGTTTTACCAAATCGCGAAGATGATTTATGCTATTTAATCGGTGCAATTTTTAAAGCCGCAGAACGCTCTAGGATTTTTAATAGGAAGTTTCCCTATATATGTGTTGCCCTCACGCTCTTGTTTTTCCATCCGCATCCCGTAGTTTAGATTACCAACATCTTTCAGCTTTGCTTGTTTGGTATTTCTCATTCATCTTTATCACAACTTCTGGTCCTTTCTTTGGCTTCTTGTCTGGGATAGCGATCATTAAAAAAAAAAAATAAATCACAACTTAGGGTCATCTAATCCAAACACAAAGGTGTGGAACTGTGGATCTTTCAACTACTGTCGTTTTACACAAATTCAATAAAGGTTTCAAAAGGTAATATAGCTTTAGCTAAAACTCTTGTAGCCTTTGAACATAATTTGGGTGAACCTAAGAATGAATTTTGCAGGGCCCCAAGCTTCAAAATATGGTTAAAGACGCATCTGGAGATTGTAGAAACGGAGTTGATGCTGATCGAAGAATAAGAGAGATTCCCTCAAGATTCTTGATTTGTTTCTGACCGAAGGTACGACAATAACATCCTTATGTGCTGCTACCTGTGCGCTGTTTTTTTTTTTTATATAGAATCCATGCCTGAAATGAATATACGTGTAAATATTTACATAATATTCTGTATCACGGATTTGGTTAAGTGGATTGATCTATTGGTTCGATACCTTAATTCATCATGATATACCACGTAAATGTTTATCTTGTGTATCTTTTGCCTGTTATGGCTTTCATCACGAAAAAGTTCTCATCAGCCGCATATCATGTGGCAGATTTTATGGTGAAAAAAGGAGTTTAGGTCCAAGTGGTGGTTATAAGTATTATGGTAATAAAATAAACATTGGAATTATTTTTATATTCTTGTCATCCATCTCTCTTCCTTCTCTCCTCTCTCTTTGCTCTGATTTCTTCTAAACTCCTTCCTCCCCTAACCTTCCTTTTAACTTGAGCACCACTGGCAAGTCATCCCCTTGCTGGTGCCACTGTTCCCACCGCTGTACTGCCTGCCTCCACCCTTCCATTTCGTCTGGCAGCCCTAATGGAGGACCAAGACTTTGCCAATCAGCCATGGATCTCTCGCCTCTTGCCTAGTTTGAAGATGGAGGACCAGGCATAAATCCAATGGTGCTTTGTTTTCCCCCTTAATCCTATTCATTTCATTTCACATCCTTTTCCTTTATTAAGGATTATGACTGTTCCTGAAATTATCTCTGACTTGGATGGTTATGGTTGTAATGATGGGGATTCAGATGTGAGGTCCTCTGGATGTTGGGAGCGGAAAATCGTTGTGGGAAACATGTTGCCATTACAGGCTAAAAAAGATATATAAACTGCTAAGTGGTGCTTCAGTTTGGATGAGGATTCGATTTTACTAGAACTGAAAGATGGTTTTTCCTCTGATACCGAGGTAATATTACAGAGCAGTGAAGCGCAATGGGTGGGTGGCGGTGGAGCTAATGGGGTTGAAGAGAGTCACAGTGTGGAGGAGGTTAGAGAAGGGGTAAAACAGGTAAAATATTAATGGATAATTTTTATAATATTAAAAAAACTTAACCAGGCATTAATATAACCATCCGATCTACATTTTAATGGACTATATTTTGAGACTACCTGCACCAAACTCCTTTTTCCCATCATAGAATCTGGCATGTATTCTGGTTTCTCATTTAGTTTAATCTTCTCTAATTGTGAACCGTTTCGTATAGTCAAATCAAATACCTGTGAAAAGGCCGCAGAGCCCATGATTTGGCTTTGAAAAAATAGATTCAAGTGAACTTGAAATAAATAATGCCAATAAAACATAATTAAAATCCACCTTCTTCGGCCACAGTTTTTTTGGAGAGAGAGATAGAGATTTTCAACTTTTGAGATATAAAAAAATATTTGAGGCCCTCTTAGAAATAGTGTGACCAGCTTAAAAGATCCAAAAATTTTAGAAAACAATATAAAATAAATTCTTTTAGATAATTTTTGGGAAAAAAATATTATCCTTGAATAATTATTCAGTTTTAAATATACACTAGAATTGAAATGATTAGTAAATCATCAACATCAGTAAAAATTAGAAATAATTTACTTAAATTACTCTTATTTCTTTTTCAATACTCTAACTTTTTTCACTCGTCTTTCATTAATGAGTTAGTAATATCTAATACCAGTGGTATTATTGAAAAGAAATAATTAATACTATTTAAATTTTTTAAATGTATAATTATCTAAGGATGTAGGGAGTATTTGATTTCAATTATGAGGTGTCATATGACACTTATAGGTAGTTGATTGAATTATATATAAAAGATAATATATAATAAATAGATTATATATATGTGATAGATTACATATTTAAAGACATTTAAAAATTAGAACATATTTAAAAATGAAAGGAGCAAAAAACAAAATATTGTCGAATTCACCTTAGGGAGAGCTTTAAACATACAGGGCTTTAGAGAGAGAGAGAGAGAGAGAGGGAGTTTTTCAATTTTCAAGATGTGAAATTGTTGGAGGTTCTCCTAGAAACAATGTTTTAGTGAGCAACTTAAAAGATCAAGTAATTTGAAAGAACAATATAGAATAAAAGCATTTAGATAATTTTAGAGGAAAAATTTGCTATTTGATTTTAATTATGATGGCATGCCACTACAAGAATTTCTCGGACTGGCTACGGCAACAATCCGTTGCTAACTCATCGCAAGCACGAAATAGTGAGAGGTCAATGGCCAGAGCGTCCATCACTTTCTAAATGTCGTATATCATACTCATTTATTTTAGCAACAAAACATTTGTCACTAATCCATCACTAATATGCTGCTATTATATAAAAAAGGATTTAATTAATCCATCAATCCTTATAGTTTTATTGAATTTTCAATTAGATCCCTACATTTTAAAAGTTTTCAATTAGGTCTCTATACTAAAAAATAAATATTTGATTGGGTCCCTAATCTTATCATTCACTGCAAAAATGTTAAAACTAACATAATATTCTTAGAATATTCCTTTTCTATAAAAAGAAAAGAAAAACCCACTCGTCCCTTTTCCCTCCCTCCCCCTTCCCGTTCCCCATCCCCACCTCCATCATCAACTTCATCATCAAAAGCTTGAAGGGATTCTCCAACAAAAGCATTCTTTAGTGGTAGGAGTTGGCCCCTCACCAGAATCCATCTCGGTGATACTCAACTCCCTATATGACCACATCAGCCAACTCCAAACCCCAAGTCAAGAAGGACTCCCTCCGCCTCCTCACCTTCGTCTCCTCCCACCCCGACGCCGCCGCCTCCACTTCACCAGGATCATCGTTGCCGTCGTTTGCCGCCTCAAGGGCTCTGACTCTGCCATCTGCGAGGCCTTCCGCAACACCATCAGAGCACTTGCCAACTAGTATTTGAGAGGCGGAGGAGGAGGCAATGGTGGTGGAGTTGGTACGGTTGTGGCATTGTTTGTGAGACCGCAGTTTAAGGTGATGGGAGAGCAGAACAAAGGAGTGCAGGTTGGTGCTGCGGCGTGTTTGGCAATGTGCCGATGGTGATGGTAGTGTGTCAGTGGCGGTGTTCCAGAAGCTGCCCTTGGATCTGTAAGATGTTGGGAAGCCTTAATTTCTTGGTGAAGGCTGCGATCTTGCCTATTGTTGCAAGCTTGTCACACGTTGCTGAAAATGGTGGTGATGGTGATAAATTGGTGATGCTAAGATGTTTTGCCCTTTGTGTGTATGTGTGGTCGTGATTCAGTGAGTATACCCTGGCATGTGTAAGTACGTGGGTAGGGGTTGGTGGTGGGAAGGGGGGAGAGGAGAGGGATTGGGTTTTTTTTTTAATATAAAATTATAAAAAAAAATATTTTAGAAATATTCTGTTAATTTTAATATTTTTAAAACAAATGATGGGTTTAGACACACAATCAAATATTTATTTTTAGTATAATAATCTAATTAAAATTTTTTAAAATATTGGGACCTAATTGCAAATTTAATGAAACTATAAGAAGTGACGAATTAATTAAACCATAAAAAAAAATGCTTTCTCACACCCCTCGCAAATTAGCAGGGCATTTGTAGCTAATTCCTCGCTAATCAATAGCCAATACTAGGCTTATATTTAAAGACCAATATGTTAATTGTAGCTATCTGGTAGCTAATTCGTCACCGATCCTTTATGTTTTCCTCACTAATTGGTAGTTAATCTATCATTAATTCAAATTAATTACCCTTGCTAATTCGTAGCTAATCACTCGATGCTTTGTGTAATAATTATCATTTATTAATTCAAATTTTAAATATTAGATAGTTATATCAATCTATAAAAATTATACCAATATAAAAAACTCAAATTGAACAAATAAATTACACGAAATGCTACAATCTAATGGAACTAATTAGTTTTCAGCCAAAATGAGTCCATTAAAAATAAATGAAAGTGAAAAATAGAGAATAAACTACAAAACTAAAAAAAAAATGCTACAATCTATTGGAACTAATTAGTTTTCTGCCAAAATGAGTCAATTAAAAATAAATGGAAGTGAAAAATAGAGAATAAACTACAAAACTAAAAAAAAATAAAAATGCTAGAACTACATGAAGATCATTGACATAGGTAGAGAGTTTTCTCTAAGGAATTTACTATCATCAGCCTAGAGCAATGCAACACACGTTTAATGGAGAAATTAATTTCAATGTTGCCGGCATGTATTTCAAGCCAAAACTTCTACTAGAACTTAAGATTCAAAATCTGAAACAATGATAAAAACGAAGATACATGTGATGATGATACTCGTCACACTCAACTCTTAATAGTAATGTGAATAACAACAGGTTTTCATGTTAGATTTAATAGAGTCATAATTTTTTTCGTAAAATTTATTTTTCAAAATAATGTACCACATTTAATGAGACTTAAATAAGTGATTTTATCATGATGAGTTTAATTTTATGCCCTAACAATATAAATTTTTTTATATAATCATTCAATTAAACATAGTCTGCACTATTGCCCGTAGACTATTACTAATCATTTCATAATAAAATAATAATAATCTGAATAGATAATTATTATTTATTACTTTAACACTTGTAAATACATTTCAGGCCCTACTATTTACACGTTTTTAAATATCGTGCAAGTTCATATATGCATTAGAGAGTGGATCATTAGGGCTTTAAGCTGCTTGTGATATGTAGTATCCGTACTATTTACAAAATCATTTATGGGCAAAGAGAAAAAGAGGAGAGTTTATGAACTCTTCTACTTAGATATGAAAAGAAAATAGAGATAATAGGATTAAAAAAAATTCTATTTCTACAAATGAGGAGAAAACTAAAATGGGGGAGAGATTCCATGTGAAATGATGATTATACCCTTTTAATTTTTTCAATTGTTCACGTAAATGCCTGTATTGTAGGGCAGATAAAATAATTTTATTTTATACTTGAGAGTTATATATATAATAAATACAAAGGGACAGGCAATTTAATTATCCAAACAAATATTTGGACAAAATTTTCCTTCTATATGCTCTTAAATTTTGATTATATAGTGTGTGTATATATATATATATATATAAAGCAATTTATCCATAACAATACTTAATATTGATTTCTATTATTGTATTTTTTTCATATAAAGAATATCTAAAATTATATATATTTAAAATTTTAATATGAAAATATTTTATAACTAAATATGTCATTTATACTTAATTGGGGTGTCAATTTTTTAATATTTCTTGTAAAATTATTTAGTATACCTATTTATTTTTGGATGCAGTTTATTATATCTAATTATAATACATTAGAAATATAAAAAATAAGAAAATATTTGCATTACATTGTGTTAAAGATAAAAATATTATTTAATAGATTATATTTTCTTTCTGCCTGATTTTCTCTCTAACCACGTAAGAGACATAAAATTAAATAGTTTTTTTTCTCTTCACCCAATCAATAGAAAAGAACAAAAAATTTTATCTTTATTTTCTCTCTATCCATTTTCTTCCAAGAATTTTGTTAAAGGATCCAATAAAGTAATGAGTGTCTAATTGATTAAATTGATTAAGCTCATACTTCTTGTGTTAGTATCAAAAAATCACACGCATAAATTATATCTTTTAACAAGTTCAAGACAATTATTAAGTTTTAAGTACTTTTATGACTATGTGTTCATCTTGATTTCCTGAATATTTATAAGAATGAAAGCTCTAAAATTCTTGACAAGAGCGAAAAATTTGCTCGGTGGAATCCTTCGACAAATATTATCATTGTCAATAATTCCATTTTTTATTGCTAGATCTTACTTTTAATATTAAACAATGAACAAGCCTATGTTTACAATCCTACCCGTTATTAGGATTCGATTATCAAATATTCAAACGAATTAATTGACTCTAATTTTATTTGACAGTTCTGTCACGCCAAGTAGCATTCAAGTGAATCTTCGATATGTAGCGGTTTGGACACGCTCTAATCTGAATGGTGATGTATTTTTCATTCTTGTCTTCTCTGTCTCGCCGTTTAGGTGGTTCTTACTTTTGCCGGAGTCTACTATTTCATTGCTTGAATTAATTGATCTATCCGAAGTCTTTATTTTGATGGAGGGTAAAAGAAGGAAGATTTTTCGTGATTGAATTTATGTGTAAAATTAGACAAAAAACTCAATCATATTGAAATATTTATCTTTTTTTAACTCCGCAACTAAACATATCCAAATATTTTTGGGTCATAAACAATTCCTAAATATTAATATGAGGAAGAGATTTTGGGCTAAGCTAGCATGGTCATGGCCTTCTCTTGGTAATGATTAGAGCTAGGTGCACGGGCCGTGATCCGCGGACCGACCCATTTAACTCACAATCCGCACTAAAATGGACTAGAAAATTTTTAGTCCACCAACCTGTGGGCTTTCTTGGTCTGCTCTGCTTAAACCGCAGGCTAAACGGACCTGACATGCGGATTCACAGACCAACTTTCTTAACCCGCATAGCTCCAATGCTACACAACTCCGGTCTACAATTCCATTAGGTACTCGGTGTCTAAGCCCAACCACTCAAGGGGAAGGGTGAAGGGTCACATAAGGTTTAGTGGCCCAAACTTTTAAAAGCCAAGAACCCAAAAAAAATAGAGACTACACTTTTTAAAGTCAGGAACTAAATGTTTAAAAATGTGGACAGGAAAGAAGGATTACACATACTGGTCCATGGACCCATGGGTTTATATAGGGCGGACACAGACCAGGCTAAATTTGAGTCCATTTATGAAAAGATTGGCACAGTCCGGCCCATTTGGTCTGTCACGAACAAGGTTAAATAGATTGGGCCAGTCCATATACCCACCTTTATTGAGGATGGCAATAGGGTAGATTGGGGCAGATTTTATCTCAATCCATTCTATCTTGTACCTTATTAATACTAGTCTCAGTCTGCCCTATCCTTACCTAAGGGTTTTAAAAATTAAAGCTTGCACTTTACTCATGGGTACGTCTCCCTACCGATATTTTTTCCAAACATCTATAACATTTCTTAAAAAAAAATAACATAAAATCAAATAAGCCAGACCCAATCATCTAAAGTACAATAAATGTCAATACTTGTACATGAAGGACCATAGTAGCAAGAAAACAACGAACAAGAAGGAGTGAAGTAAGGACAGGTTAGTGCAGATTGAGTTTAAAACCTAGCTCGAGTAGGTTGAGTAGGGTGAGTAGCCCGCAGTTTGGGTAGAATTGTCATCCTTATCTCTTGGGTATATATGGATTTGGAATAGGTGTGTTATGTTGGTTTCCTTTTGCTTTTCTCTAAAATCATATTAGGTAGATATTGACAGTTCATTCTATAGTACATCAGGTAAGTTTGGGTGTGCCACACACTTGGTTATCTAAGGTGTATCAAGAGGGGTTGTATATGCACCTATAACTTGGTAGAGCATTCTAATATCGCCCAAAAAGTTCCAATATCTTCCTCTCAGAGTCTCAGGCATCTTCCTCTTCTTAGTAGTTTCTTCCATGGCAAGTCTCGCCATTGGTCACCACCACACTGCCCAAACCATCTTGAGCAGTTGCATTATCTCCCTTCCTCCATCTTTTGCAAATCCATTATCTACCTAAATGAAGAAACATAAAAGTTTAATCCCACATTCCCTTGAAACCTAACAGCAAGTCTCTTGTTCTTCCAGCTCCTCAGACTATGTGCATCATTTCAAAACATAAGGTTGAGATTTTTTTTTTTCATTTTTCTTCTTTGAAAAAATGATAACAAAAGTTGAAAGTAATCGTGGATTGTGGTTGATGTTGGTGATTGTAGAGAGTGGAGGAGGTGAGAAAGAAGGATATTATAAGTTTTCCATAAATACAGAAGACAAAATGTTGAAATGTGGAAAGGAAGTGTGGTGCAGAGATGAGCTGCGCATTTGATGGTGGTGGAGTCACCAATAGCGGTACTGGAGCAGTCATTGTTGGTGTCATCAGCCTCCATCAAAACAAGCCAAGGCTATGTATAGTTGTGAAGAGAACCTCTAAAATGATTCAACAATAATTGAGTGTTTCTAAAAATCTAGTGGTATGGATTTCAAAGTGTGTGATACATCAAAACTTACCTGGTGTACCACAGAATGAACCTCTATTGACACCAAATGCCTAAACCTAGTAAATTAACCAAAGACTACTATAGATCTTTAGTAGAATGCTTTGAACATGAACGTTTTCCCCTCACGCTAGAACTCCTCATTAGTGAAAAGGTGAGCATGTTTAAACTTTGATCTATCTGAAGCAATATAGAACATTATGCTTTGGCTACATAGAAACAAATCATTTGTGACTTCTCAGAGTTGAGGAGCTGAACATATGGTGGTATATGAGCTTATCAAACATGATGGTAGCCAACTTTATACATCAATAGCATGCTCCGTGATGCACATTAGATTAAAAAGCCTCCGAGAAGAACCTTGTGTTGTAGAAAGAGGGTCATTGCTTCAAAAAACTCCCAACCGATATTCAGTAGTAGAGGGTGTCGATTTATCATTGTCATAAGTATAATTATCTAACACAAGAGGTAGCTGCAATTGCAAGACTCTGAAGCACAAGTCCTTATTCAGACATCCTAGCATCAAGACAACTCGCCGGCCATGAAGATTAAACACACGGTTAACTAGGCGAGAAGTGAGCAACTAATAAAATATAATTATACTCTGGAAAAACTTGATTCAATATCGGTTCTCAATATTAATAAATTGGTTCAAACATGATTTCATAAAATTTGAAATATCTTGAAGACATAAAATATGAATATCAAAACTAAGTTTTCTTGGTATGGGTCGTAGCCATCCATAAATTAATAAAATAACTGTAAACTGAAATAAAATAATCATAAACAATGCATGAATTGGAATCCAGCCTACACAACTACTAGAACACTCTAAATCTAACATTCCTAACTAAGCTTCATTTCAAATCAAAGCTTACCAATGGGGCAGCTACTGTACTACTGAAGAAGAGGTATCTGAGATGTTATCGGATCGGCAACTGTATCTATAAGGAGGAAGGAGGGGTGAGTCATCAAACTCAGTGAATAGATAATAACCTACAATTCACATGGGACAACAAGGAATGCATAATATTAATACATACAACTCGGATATAGAAGCAATTAGATAATGATAATATTACATATGTGCCATTCTAATTCTTGTATTAAACAAATAAAATCTAACTTAAGGAAATTAGCTTAAAACTGAATTTGTATTAAAAAAGAATTCACTTACATCATGAACATATATTTATAAGATTGTCCATACAGGGGTTGTATGCTCTGGTATATTTGAAGTATAAAGCCTATCTCCATGGTCGCTTTGCATACTGCCTCCATGGCAACTGTTTATGCAAAGGTTAATGACTTAAAAGATTGGCTCTATGGCTATTTAGTACACCGATTTCTTGGCAGCTAGGCATACCAATGTTATTATCATCTTATAAAATTGCCTCCTTAACTGCTTGGTACACCGCCTCCTTAGCAGCTAGGTGTACTAAGGTTAATGACTTTCTAAACATAAATTATAACTCTGGTTTAGCAAATCTCATCTTACATAACTTAATTGAATAAAGAATACAATCAAACAATACCAAAATTTACTTCTAAGGCTATGTCTTCTTTTCGCATGATAACAATTAAAACAGTTACTCTGCAGTACATGTCTAATCATTATCTGCTTAGAGGCTGGGTCTTAAAATGCTTAGTAAATAAATTGATAGCTTAAACTGATGATATTTATCAATCAACTCTACCGAGACTACAAAATACTAAATCTTATTCTTTGTATCTTGTTTGTTGCTTGAGTATTAACAATTTAAATATTAAATATTGTCATAGAAGATAATAAAACAAAACATGCAAAAGATAATAAGACTGAATTATATATACCTCGTGGCTATCTTTTTCTGATCAAAACCTCGAGGTTATCTTATTAATTTATTTGGAACATCATTATGAATTACTCCTAATATGAGTAATATTATAAAAATATTAAAATTACATAATAAATACACAACATACACCTTATCACTATTAAATATGATGAGTGGTCTCCATTCATTCTATTTGCTCATCATATCTAATATGATAAGGTGTGTAATGTATATTTATTGTGCAATTTTATTATTCGCATATCATTATTCCTTCTTAATATAGATCGGTAGTAATTGATATATTTTGGGTCAACAAATTGATTTGCATTATATCCTAAAGCAACCCATGTATTTTGGGCACAACTTTGAATAAATCATTCTTAGGTCCAAATATGTTTTTAATCCCTGTAAATATAAGTTATTCTAGTTTTGGTCCATCTAAAATTTTTGTTTTAATTTTGGTCACTCATTTTTACTTTTCTTTGTTTTTGGTCCTTATCATTCAAAATTTTGATCAAAACAAGTGCTTGTATTTAGTCATTATAAATATAAAAATATTATTTTTTGCCCTTAAATATTTTAAAAGTTTTATTTTAATTCTTAAAAATATCATCATTTAATATAGAATTTTTGTGAAAGGGACAAAAAGCAAATAATGAAAAAAAAGAGATCAAAATCAAAACAAAAATTTAGAGGGACCAAAATCAAAATAATTTATATTTATGATGATTAAAAACATATTTAATATTTCATTGCAAACTGTGATGCGATTTTATTTTATTCAATTTGATCGCTTAAAGCGCCGATAATGTTGTAATTTAAATGAGCTACTTTAGTTTGGAAATTTCTTGGCAATCAAATATGTCGTATAAAACATGTCATGTATAGTTTAATTTTTATGAACTGATAGTGTAAAATCATACACTATTATTTAATCATATATTGTTAAATCAATAAAGATAGCTATGTCTTATACCGACTATTTAAAAAGTTATACAAATAAAAGAATTTAATTAAATGAAAATAAAAAATTTTCTGTTGTCAGTGTATTAAAATTAAACTCATATATATATATATATATATATATATATATATATATATATATATATATGGTTTGAATTAAATTACATCGATGTAATTTTAAACAAGTATTACCATTGAATAACTTTTTATTGAATTAATTTTTAACAAAATTGACTCTTGGATTACAAGTCCCTATCATGTAGATCATTGTATAAAAGTTCGGAGTAATTTAAAATTGTTTGAAATAATTTTTATGTATATTGAAATTAATGTAATATATAAGTGCTTGAAATGAACAAAAATAAAGGTTATATGATTATATTTTTCCTGATATTTAATTTTTATAAAATTTGACATAAATAATTTTTATAATATGTAATTATAATTCAATAATTAGATTAATAAAAAATTTATTTTATAAAAAATTATTAAGAGTGTTATCTTTGAAGTTACAACGTTGCAAGTTATCCTATACACACACACGCATCCAATCAAAAAATATATATATATATACATACACATATGCTCATATTAATGTTTTATTACGCATTTATGCACGCAGATAGAAGCATGCCTATTCCTATCCCCATCCATTAATTTTTTATTACGCATTTATGCATACAGATAGAAGCATGGCTATTCCTATTCCCATCCCCGACTGGCTGCAACAATATACGTTCAACTTGATAGATGAGCATGTAAGGAAGCAACTGGACTACGTGTGGAATTACGAGGACAAAGTTGAGAAGCTAAAAAAAGCTGTTAAAAAACTCGGAGAGGAGAAACAAAGGGTGCATGATACAGCTGGGGAGGCCGAAGACCGATATGGGAGAGAAGTATACAATCATGTCAAAGTCTGGTTGGATGAGGTCGATAATAAAATTTCTGACTATAATCAGTTCAAAGAAGACCCCCGACATCGTGAGGCGCACCCCCTAGCTTTATCTAATCTGGCGATAAGGTATGATCTCAGCAAAAGAGCACAAGAAATTGAAGCGGATGTTGATGAAATGCTCCAAAAGGAAAAGCATGATAATATTAATATCTTATCTCGTTGGCGGGGCCCACTTTCCATGGGTTTTCCAATTGTTGATGATTATGTAAACTTAAATTCGAGAAGTAAAACCCTGGAGAAGATTATGGAAAAATTGAAAGACCCGAGCGCTAGAATGATCGGTGTTTACGGGTTTGCTGGAGTTGGGAAGACCACTTTGGTCACAGAAGCCGCAAACAGAGCGTTGAAAGATGAATTGTTCGAGGTGGTAACTATGGTGAACGTGACACAATGTCTTGACATCAGAAAGACTCAAGGGCAGATTGCTGACGTGACACAAAGTCTTGACATCAGAAAGACTCAAGGGCAGATTGCTGACATGTTGGGGATCAAATTGGAAGAGGAAAGTGAGTATGGAAGAGCAGCTCGGATAAAAGAGAGATTGAAGAGAGAGAAGAAGAATATCCTTATAATACTTGATGATTTGTGTGCAAAAGTGGATTTGAATATGCTAGGGATTTCATTACAGAGTGATGATGGCAGCAAGAAGAATCTCATTCTCAAAGAAGGAAAATCCTCTACAGCTCGCAATGAGAAGGAGGAGCCAGAACAAACTCTTGCTGGTTCCAGTAAGTTGGAAAGAACAAAGACCTCTGCTGGTTTCAAGGATTTGAAAAAAGAAAGGGCCCCTCCTGCTGGTTCCAGTGAGTTGAAAATAGAAGAGACCTCTGCTGCTAGTTCCAGTAAGGTGACAGAAGGGTGTCAGAACTGGTGCAAGGTTTTGCTGATTTCTGAGGTGAAACAAGTATTGACCCGAATGGATGTGAAGCCAAACTTAATTTTCTCGGTGGGCGTCTTAGAAGATAAGGAGTCAGACACCTTGTTCAGGAAAATGGCTGGAATAGACAACAACAAAAATCCTGAATTTGAAAAGTTAGCAGCTAAAATTGTCAAAAAGTGTGAAGATTTACCCATATCAATTGTTACAATTGCAAGGGCAGTGAAAAATCAGACCCTCTTGGTTTGGAAGGAAACCAATCAGAAGCTAGAAGGGCAAAACGTAACAGGAACGATCGAGTGTTCTACGAAGTTGAATTATGAACTTTTAGAAACTGAGGAGCTCAAGAGTATCTTCTTGCTTTGTGCTCGCATGAGTCATGATGCATTAGTTGCAGACTTGGTGAAATATTGCATTGGTTTGGGTTTTCTCCAAGGCATCTACACAGTAAGGGACGCCCGAGGTAGAGTACAAATCTCTCTTGCGAAGCTGAAACAGTCAGGTTTATTATCTGACAGTTATTCAAGTGATCGTTTCACGATGCCAAATCTTGTCCGCGATGCAGCTTTGTCAATATCATCCCAGGAGAACCATGTGTTCACGTTGACAGGAGGAAAACTAGATGAATGGCCTAATGTGGATAAACTTGAAAGGTATACTGCCATTTTCTTACGACATTGTGATGTCATTGAAAAGTTTCCTGAAAGCATACAATGTCCTAGACTCAGAGTGTTTGAGGTTGAAAATAATGGTTCACAATTGGAAATACCAGAAAACTTTTTCAAAGAAATGAAAGAACTTAGAGTGTTATGTTTGACCAGCGTCCATCTCAAATCATTGCCTTCATCAATCAAATTCCTAACAAAACTTAGAATGCTTTGTTTGGAGCAATGCATACTAAGTGAGGGATTATACATCATAGGAAAGTTGAAGAATTTAAGAATTCTTAGCTTCTCTGGATCTAATATTGAAAGCTTGCCTGTCCACTTAAAGTATTTGTCTAAGCTACAAGTTTTGGACATAAGCAATTGCTCCAAGCTGAGCGTGATTCCACCTAATGTGATATCAAGTCTGACTAGTTTGGAGGAGTTGTATATGAGAAACACTTCAATTCAGTGGTCGATTAATGAAGGGCAGGAAAGCCTAAGTGAAAATGCTAGTATTTCAGAGCTGGGGAAACTGAATCAATTAACAAATCTTGACATACAAATCCCAAGTGTTGCCCATTTGCCTAAGAATTTGTTCTTTGACAAGTTGTATAGTTACAAGATTATCATTGGCTCTTCGAACAGATATTTACTGCCGGGCTTCAAAATGCCAGAAAAGTACGAATTGTCACGGTTCTTGGCGATACAGCAAAAGGATGACTTCAACATTCATTCTCAGAAGGGGATCAAAATGTTGTTCGAAAGAGTTGAAGATTTGATGCTAGAAAAACTCAGTGGTGTTCAAGATATTTTTTATGCATTGAACTTAAAAGGATTTCCATGTCTTAAACATTTATCTATTGTAAGTAATTCTAGCATTCAATCTCTCATCGAGCCAAAGGAGAGGAACCTTCCTGAGGAGGCTTTTACTAAATTGAAGTCATTGCATCTATATAAGCTCGAGAAAATGAAGCAAATATACTCTTGTCGATCACTTTCTGAAGCCTCCTTTGCTGAACTGAAAGTCATCAAGATCAAGCTCTGTCATGAACTGAAGAGTGCCTTCTCAATTTCTCTGGTTGGACATCTAAGCGCTCTTGAAACACTTGAAGTTTCTGAGTGCAGCTCTTTGAAGGAGATTGTCGAGAATGGTCCTGTGCAAATATCAGTCAAATCTCTCGTGTTTCCTGAATTGCGCTCTTTGATGCTACAATCTTTATCTAAATTCATTGGATTTGGTCCCTCATCCCCTGCACCAGCAGAAGGAACCGAAATACTATTATTCCATGAAAGGGTATTCTTATCACTGTTGTGTAATAAATTTATTATTATTCCTTTTTATATTAAACACTATTTCGTATTTTATTAGTTAGCACTAAAAAGGAAGGTGTTTGTAAGTTGGTAAACTCAAAGATGATTTCCTTTTTTGTTGCCGCAAATAACTTTAAGAAAAATATCAAAATCAATTCTTTAATTCATGGAGTCACTATTTTTTTGTGTTGCTTCACAGGTTTTAGTTTCCAAATTAGAAATAATGGAGTTGTCATCGATCCCAATCCATCAAATATGGCTTGCAGAAAGTTCTCCTTTGAAAAATTTGATCCATTTGGAGGTGAAAGATTGTGGGAATTTAAAATATTTATTGTCATTCTCCATGGCTAGGAATCTGGAGAAACTTCAAAGACTTTTTGTTAGTGATTGTGATCAGATGGAACATATTTTGCAGAAGCAAGAGAGCCATGCAAAAGAGAAGGTACATAAGTCAATGTATCATAAATTCGATTTTTATACTTCTATGTTGGGGTTTGCTATGAGAATTTCTTCTATAACTTCGTTTCACTCTAATTTTTTATGAAGAAAAAAGTCATTCATACCAAAAATTTTAAGGCTGTGAGGCTCAAATATCTACTACAATAAATGTTTTTGAGCCCATGGTTTAAACAGCATTTAGGACGCTTGCAAATCAAAGTGTAAATATTTGGAGATTTAGGTTGTGTTTTTTGTGAATATTGGCTGTGTGGTTAGGTATCTAATAATGTACAAGAAATCGTTTTTTTAAATCAACTAGTAATACAACCTAAACATCTATTTAATAATACATGATTTTCCATGTTTCTTTTTTCTGTATCTGTCTGATTATCAAGGTCTCCCGATGATATCTACAAAACTAGTGTATTTTATTTAAGATTTTAGTGCCTTCTGCTCTCTATCTCTCTCTGTTGATTTGGTTCTATCTCTTTGTTGATTTGATTTGTATTACCTTTAATATCTTTCGAATTTGATTATCATGTTATTGCGAATCAAAGCAGACTCCCATTTTTCCAAAGTTGAAGAATATCAAACTGAGAAGGATGAGGAGTTTGAGTGGGATATGGAATTCTGAAGTCCTTATAGATTCCATTGACAGTCTGGATACTTTAACCATTGAGGAATGTCATAAGTTGCCCAATGTTTTTACTCGTTACACGGTGGGAGCATTTCAGAGTGTAGGTAGCTTGATGGTTAAGAACTGCAAGTCAATGAAAGCCATATTTGACCTAGCTGATGCAAAACAAAATGCTAGGTATAAAACCAAGTTGCAAGATATTCATTTAGAAACACTCCCAAAATTGGAGCATCTATGGAAATTGCAGAAAGACCAAGAAGGTGTTCTTAACTTGAACAATATACGAAAGATATGGCTTCAAGATTGTGAAAGGTTGGAAAATATATTTCCCTTTTTTCTAGCCAAGACTGCTGAAAATCTTGAATACCTTGTGGTATGGGATTGCTCTCGGTTGAGGGAAATTGTAGCCAAGGGAGAAGAAGCCAGCAACAACGAGACAAGTAGTCTTGTTAAATTTGAGTTTCTTGAACTCTCAACCATTAAATTTTTGGATCTACCAAATTTCAAGAGCTTCTATCCAAGAGATTGTAAACTAAGTTGTCCAAAATTGAAGGACCTGTCTATTGAAGGTTGTGATAAGCTGGAACCATTTGGAGAAAAATACAAAAATCTCTTTCCTGTACAGGTAATTGCTGGTCTTTCAACTCCTATGAATTGCTTCTTATTCACAAAAAAATGGGGCGAAGTTTATAATCCATGTCCAAAACCAAAATAAAACAAAATAGACTGATATTGAATATATATATTCACATACATTTAATATAATTTCAGCTTTTTCTTTTCCTCATTTTTTTTTAAAATTATAGGTGATCAATTCGTTGAAGTCCATGCAAATTGAATCGCGACATGCAAAGTCGTCAATGAGCTACGACTATCGAATAGACAAGTTGGAAGAGCTTCACTTATCTAGATTAAGGAAAATAGAAACTCTATATCCTTTCCTTCATTACAACCCTAATCTGAAGAGCCTATGGTTGAATGATTGTTCCTTTGAAGTGTTGGTGCCTCTTAAATGGCCTGCTGAAATTGAAAGGTCAGGGGTTGTTCCAAAGCTAAAAAGCTTGGATTTAACTCAGGGGTTGTTCCAAAGCTAAAAAGCTTGGATTTAACAAACTTAGCTTGGCTTCGGGATATTGGCTTTGAACATGACACAATTTTTCAAAGGATAGAGTCATTGAGTCTAAAGAATTGTCCACGTCTGGACTTAATAGCACCGTCCTCTGTATTTTTTTCTCACTTGACAAATCTAGAAGTGGTTGACTGCCATAGCTTAAAATATTTAGTGTCACTAAAAACTGCTAAAAGCTTAGTTCAACTCAGCACTATGAAGGTAATCAATTGTAATTCTCTAAAGGAAATTGTATCAGAGGAAGGAAGTGATGTAGAACAAGAGGTAGGAAGGGAAAAAAAAGAAAATGCAAGCGAGTTTAACATCGTTTTCAGACAATTGAAAGCTCTAGAACTTGTGTCTCTAAAGAGTCTCCAGAGTTTTTGCAGATCAAAGAGTCGTGCCTTTGAGTTCCCATCACTGGAGAAATTTGTAGTGAATGCATGCTCTAAACTGGAAAACTTCATTGAAAAAGTCGAAGGTGCAATAGTTCTTCAAAAAGTATATACTATACATGAAAGGGAGGATAGATGGTGCTGGAGAGGCGATGTACAAGCGACCATACAATATATATTCCAAAACAAGGTACGAGGATATGGAAAAATTATTTTTTGAATTTTCATTTTTCTATTGGTGGTTCTCTTCTCATTTGCTCATGTATAAGCTAAAACAAATGAATTGTTTACTTGAATAAAATTTTGTTTGAGTTAGGGAAGAATAAAAAGGTTAGTTTTGATACAATGATAAGATTGCTTTGTTTGAATAATGGTGATAGTCTCTGCACTTTTAGAATAAAGTTGCATATATTTATGTTCCCCACCATGAGATAGGTGCGCTGTGCAGTAAACCTTTTTTTTTTATTATAGCATTAAAAAATTAAAAAGTAAAACAACGAAATAAAATGACAAATAGAGAGAATTCCATCACACACACATATATGTATCCAAACATGGGATGAGGGATAGAAAATGCAAAATACAGTGAAGTGAAACCTCTATCGATCTACCAAAAACAATACAGCATTGCTTTAGCATCAATCAAATGGTTAAAGGACAATCAACTAACACCAATGTCACAAAAAATTTGCACCATCGGCATGCCCAGCCACCACCTCTATCTATCTATCTACTCTTAATGCAACAAACCCATGTTCATCGTCTCTATTCCTCTTTGTAGTGAGCTCCAATTATCATAATAAGAATATTTAGTGTATATTTAGTTGGGAACAAAAAATGAATATAAAAATTTCGTTAATAAATTTTATATGTGAAATAATATATGAATAACATTCATGGAATTTTAACTCCCCTATATACTCACAAATCAAACACACCCTTAT
The DNA here is from genome assembly GCA_031216125.1 of Dalbergia cochinchinensis. Lineage (NCBI taxonomy): Eukaryota > Viridiplantae > Streptophyta > Magnoliopsida > Fabales > Fabaceae > Dalbergia > Dalbergia cochinchinensis. The sequence continues at coordinate 64,980,121 of CM062375.1, read as the reverse complement.
ACTAATAAAACATAATATCCCCTTTCGATAATTATGCCAATAACTAGGTAATAGATCTCGAATTATTTTGGGAGTTAAATTTCAAAGGAATGACATGAAATATAAAATGCTTAGGAAAAAAGGAGTTAAAAAGTGCTTGTTTAATTGATTTATAAAAGTTTATCAGCCTTAATTTTACCACAATTTAAGAAAAAAAATTGTTTGGTGTTCTTCCTTTTCTTCTCTAGTATTAAACACAGAGATATTACTATTCATCTTCCCTCTAGCCCCCTGCTCCCTTTTTTTTTTTTTTTTAATTTTTCCACTTCATCTCCTCCAAAAACAGTATTTTTTTTTCATTTTTTATTTTATTATTTGCTCCAGTTAATCATGCTGGGCCTGGGCCCGTGCTGCACGCATCTCTATAATCCCCCTAGGCTACAATTGCACAAGGTTTATTTTATATCTTTCTTCCACTTGGACAGTTTCCAGGAATAAAGAGAACTCATGCTGAAATATTAAGATTTTGAATTTTTTATATTTTTGATTGGTTGGTGGGCCCATTTAAGCACACTATATTCACACTAAACAAAAATCCACTATTGTAAAACCAGCAAAAATTAGGTGAGCAACATGACTTTGCAGATTGAGGTCAATTGAAAGCCCCCATATTAAAGTAATTTTATAAATAAAATTAATTGTGTTTCATGCACTTTCAAATATTTTTTTACTTTCAATTTTTGTTAATATCCTCACAATTTATAATTATTGAATAAAAGGTTTTTCTTTCAAATCTTTTTACAAGGATTTTTGTAACATTAAAATTTTGGATAGAATTCAATTTTTTATCAAGATAAGCAGTATTACTTTTTTTTTTATTGAAAAAAAAATAAAAATACACATTTAATAGTTTCAAGAAGAAAGGGATCATGAGTTTTATAAGGCATTATATCTTAGGTAGACATGTCCAAAATTACCTGTAATCAAAACTAACATCTCATCTTTCTTCCACCTTCACCCACCCCCAAAAACCTTAGCCCGCCAATTAAACTACTCCAACATCCATAAATCTCTTTCCTAAATCACAAAAGCAATTGCATTGAAGGGTGAATGATCCCCTCAACCCCCAGCCACCACCACCCAGAGCCAACACCCAGAGCATATTGTGTCTCAGAGCAACTGAATCACTGTACATCATTTCCTTCTTAAAATGCATTGAAAGAAATTGTCACCTAAGTCTCTTTATCAAGATAAAACCCTGTTCCCTAAAGAACGACGTCCAGGGTCCATCCTTATTGGCCAACCATTGTTCTCACTGACTCAACTGAAAAAGGACTTTTCTGGGCTTTTATCCAATCTCTATAAAACGTAAAGAACAGTCTCATGGGTGGGTGAAAGGCAACACTTGTCTAACTCTAGCTCTAACCCTTGGGACCGACCGTTGGCCAAAACAAGCTCCACAATGGAGTTTAATTCCAAAGAAAGGTGGAACTTTTTTTTTTCCCCTTTTTTGTGGATGTTGCTGAAATGCGAAAATCGTTTGGACCATGTGCAAGAAGGAATAAATGTGGTGATGGTGGGTGCGAAGAAGATAGGAGTGAATGGGTTTTCTTTTTTTTTTTTAACAAAGGTTATAAATGTCTTTTTATATATTTTAAGCATGTGTAACTCATGTGCCCTGAAAGATAAAGGGTGTTACTGTTATGAGCGTTGAGTAATTGGGCGAGGCAAATATAATTTTAAAATATAGGAGAAAATAAGTGTAATTTTGACGTACATTAAAAAATATTGATGTAATTTGTCCTATTTTATATTATTACAAGTCACCAATATTTTATTTTATTAAAAAATTAATATGTACAATTATTAATAAAATTAATAAAAAAATAAAATCATAAGCTTGAGAAAATAGGGATTTAATGGAAAAAATTGAAAATGGATTCAAGTGTAACTTATTTTAAGTTTATAGAAAAGAAGAGGGTACAATTTAAAAATAGAAGAGAGAGAAGTGTAATATTATTATGCCTTGAGCGAGGAAATTGTATATTACTCTCTCTTTTTTTCTTAACCAAAATAATGATATCCAATCGAGTTCTAAATACTATTTAATTGATATAACTGGTGATTAACTTATTTTTAATATTTTTCAGAAATATTTAGAAGGCATGGACGAGCTACGTGTTTCTGATCATCCTGAGCTAGAAAAAGTCTGGCAACGTAAAAAACGTCTACCAAAAGATTGGTTTTACAGTTTGAAAACTCTGAAGCTGGAGGGCTGTAAATTTGAAAAATATGCAATTCAATCTAATGTTCTTGGTCGTTTGAAGAGCTTACAAGACCTGGAAGTGCGTGATTGCAGCAACATAACATTCATTTTTGAAATGAATGACATTAAGATTAGGGAAACACCACTCCGATTGAAAAGGCTGACTTTGAGCTGGTTACCGAATGTGACGCATGTGTGGCAACACGAACAAGGAATTCTCAGCTTTAAAAACCTGCAACAGGTGTCCGTCGATTATTGTGACAAACTGCAAACTCTGTTACCTGCAGCCCTGGCCAGAGATCTTAAGATGCTCGAGAAACTACAAGTCGAGTATTGTGACGAGTTGCCACGAATTGCTGGAAATGAAGAAGAACAAGCAGATGGGACAGTTGTGTTTCCTCGTTTAACCAGTTTGATGCTTGGTTGGTTGCCAAAGCTCACTTGCTTTTATTCTGAATGCTTCGCCGTGGAGTGCCCCGAGTTAGATTACTTAGATGTGTTCGATTGTGATGAGTTGGAACTATTTCAGTGTCAGCAAGAAACAGATCGCGAGGATCAAGGCTGCAGTAGTAACAATTCAAAGAGTAGACATATAAAGGTAAGTAACATTATATAGCTTCAGTCTCTGCACCATCTACCAGTGACCATGACTCAACCTTTTTTTTTTTTTTGTTTTCTCCTCTTTTCATTTGGTTTGGTCTTCTTTTGATCTTCTGATTAATTCACACCCGTCTGCCTTCCCTTTCATGCATCTTTGTTTAACTTTGCCTTTGTTAGGGTATTTCCAAGGTAGAGAAATTGTATCTCGATTGGAAACAAGCTAAGGCATGGCTGGGACTATCTAAAGATCAATACCTTCACTATTTAAGTGAACTTGACCTGTACTTGGGTATGAGAAAGAGGACTTCCCTTTGCTCTCTGCAATACTTGAGAAGGCACCCAATTTAGGCAAGATGAAAATATACTCCTGTAGAACCCTCAAGGAGATATCCACTAAAGGGAAGCTTGAACACTTGAAAAGATTGACGCTGTGCTATCTAGATAAGCTGCATTCCATCTGTGTGTTGGAGTACTTACCAAAGCTCCAGCAATTATGTGTTTCATATTGTCCACTTTTGACAACGCTAGTGCGACCCTCAGCAGCAAAAACGTTAATGAACCTTGAGGAGATGTACGTTGATGGTTGCAACTCAATGAAGGAAATAGTGGGAAGAGGGCAAGATGAAACAGATGAAGGAGAGATCAAATTTGAGCGGCTAGAGGTGATAAGTCTCGAAGATTTATCAAGGCTTGAATGTTTTTATTCGGACAATGCCACTATGAAGTTACCCTCTCTTATTCAGGTTAACATAAGGCAATGCCCCAAGATGAAAAGTTTCTCTCAAGGATCGATGGAAACAACTTCTAGGCTAATTCAAGTTTCTTGCGATCCATATGATGAGACAGAGTTGGTGCCCCACCATGATCTTAACGTCATCGTAAGATGGCTGCCTGTAATTAACCAGGTAATAGCTTTTTTTTTCCCTTGGTGATAACAGGTAAGAGTTTTGTCTAAATCAAATTTTATTTAGCTAAATTACATTTATTTCCGATCCCTTGAATTTCGTTAGGTAATTGCTTAGCACTGCCATTGGATATTAACCACATTTCACAAATGTGGCTAAACGAAACCATAACGTGGGTAATCCTTCGTCACTTTCTTTAGCACCACGAACGTCTATTGCCTCGTCTTCGCCTCCGCCTCCATCTCGAACTCTGCTATGTTCAGCAGATCTAAGAGCTTCTCCGTCGTCCTTTGCTCTTGCTGCTGCTTCTCCCTTCGGCTGTCGGAGGCCAGGCTCGCCGTCGAGGCATTGGCGGAGCTGAATCCTTCGCCATCGTCATCACCTTGGCGATGGTTGTAACGGTAGCGTGAGGTGCCGCCGCATCTGACGGTGGCGAGGAAGATGCAGTGGAAGTGGCCGCCGGAGGCGGCATTCTTGGCAGGGTGGCGGTGGTCGAGAACGAGGGATCCAACGTCGTTTCGATGACTTCAGCAGATCCGAGAGCTTCTCCGTCGTCCTCTGCTCTTGAGGCTGGTTCTCCTTCCGGCCGCCGGAGGCCAAGCTCACCGTTGAGGCATTGGCGGAGTTGAATCCTTTGTCGTCGTCGCCGCCTTGGCGATGGTTGTAATGGTATTGAGAGGTGCCGCCGCAGCTGACGGCGTCGAGGACGATGCGGTGAAGGGGAGAGGCAGCATTCTTGGAAGACCCTGTTTGCTTCTGTTTCTTGTCCTGAAGAGGGGTGCAGCAGGCGAAGCACTGCCGCCTCTAATTCCCTCCATTCAATTCACTACCTTGAACACAAATAACCGAGTCTCAAAACAAGCCATTTTTTTTTCATTCACATAATTAGATACATGTACCAGTTTTCCATTATTCATTAGGATTCGATCACAGATAAAACAGGCCAGTATAAAGGAAAGCATCAATATCATATAGTAAGGTTTACATTGAAAGAAGAGTCTCACCCATCTCTTCAATGGGGTTTAGTCACATTATTTTTTCGCTTAACAATATTTTGAAATGTAGTTAAATACCAATAATAACATAGACATTGATTATAATAATAGGCATCGAAGCAATCACCATTTCGTTAATATTGTACTTGTTCTCCTTTCGTTTTGAAGATGATATTTCCCTTGATAGAAATCTTGAATCCCAAAACCTTGTCTACTTTTTTATTCTATCAATCATGTATTGCGATATAAGGAGATAAAAATAAAAAAAAGATCTAAAAATTTAAGAGTTTCCAAATATGTAATATTGTGTTATATGTAGCAATACATGATTGATGGAATAAGGAAGGAAATGTGATCTATGAATAGAAGATTTTCATCCATATTTACCCCATCTAACTCCTAATAAAATTAAGCTCTATTAACACAATTACGAAATCCCAATGTGCCCTTAGTAAAATAATAATAATAAATCTAAGGTCTCAATACAATATTAGCAGCCCCAACAGAAGCATAGATCACCTTGCACCCTCTATTGTTGCTTCCCAACAAGCTGGCGCCCCTCTGTCGCCACTATCACCGATACTACACCCCATCCAACATCAATACCCCCACCACACCCGTCGGAACCTGCCCATACCGTTGGACATCTCACAAACCCTTCCAACTACAATGACTTCAGAGACTTTCCAATGGCATGTTGAAAGGTTTAGCAAAGACGCAGATAAAGCTGTCAAAGTGAGCCATTTGGGCTCACTCATGTTGGCTCACCACGGGTCATGGGTTAGAACGGGAAAAAAGGATTAGCTCATATAGTACTAAGCTAGGAACATACCAACTCAGCTCAACTCACTTGAGTTGGTGGGTTAAATGGATTGACTGACTTACAAATTTAAAATTTCAAAAAAAAATCTTAAAATCAAAGCCCACAAAATCTAAAACCAAACCAAAAAGTTTATAAAATGATTATTACAACAACCCTAACACAAATATGCAAACTCTGAATATCAAATCTCAGAGTCTTAAGCTCAAATCTTTTTGCCACAACTCTAACACACACAGAAAAGACAAAATAACCATAAATTGGAGTTCTTTTTATAAAAAAAATCAATAAATTGGGCTAACTGTCATCATGACTCAACTTAGATGGTGACTGATTCATAGAAAACATGTTGTCCTGCAAACCTTAATATGCAAACATTTCCAGGAAATAGGCAGAGTCACATCTATTTTTTGGATAATTTTGAAATTATAAATACAAACTACAAATGTCACAACTAGAAACCACATAATTAGACTTAAAGCATTCTTGAAATGTGCCCTCAGTAGCAAATCAGATGTCACAACTCAATTCCAAAAAGTCAAATATGCTTAACTAAGAAAATCTAGTGCTAGGTTCAAAACATAATATCAAATTTAGTCATAAGTTTTTCCAAAACATAATGTACATATACATATTATATATATATATATATATATAGATATATATATAACCTGTAACAGAACACTAAGCATAGTTTTAAAATTCGGACCGGTGGTCGACCCGATCGAGGCACCGGGTCATTGGGTCACTGATTGAACCGGTTGAACTGGATTTATATAAAAAAATTTAAATAAAATTTAAATAAAATACAATAAAATAATAACTAATTAACAATTTGACACCCTTTAAGAGGTCTAAATACAAAAACATAAATAAATAACATAAATTCCTAAATATTATTGATATTTCACAATCATGAATCATAATTGACAAGTTCAAAACATAATTATACAAGTAAACTCATAAAGTTTTACATCATAAACTTACAGGTATAATAATATAAATGAAGTTATTATATTTTTCTATAAATTAGAATAGAATATTTTTTTAAGATTTTCAAAAAAGACATAATTTAATAAAGAAAGCAAAAAGGTAAAAAAAAAATGGTTCGACCGACTTGGTTCAACCGGCCAAGTCACCGGTTTTGATACTAAACTGGTCAAGTCGAACCGGGTCGCACCGGTTTCGATACGAGACCGATCCAATTAGTGGCTCGGACTGGTTTCATGACCGGTTTTCCGGTTGAACCAGCCGGTCCGAGCCGGCTTTTACAACTATGACACTAAGCATGCACAAATCTAAGGACTTTGCCCTTGGCATATGTGGAGCATTAACATTCAAGGAAAAAAGGTTCCAATGTGAAGAACATGAATAACTCAAGAATTGGCTAAATTAAAGATGAACCACATGATTGGAACCAGAAGCAGCATCCATGTATGTAAAGAGGAGGAAACAAAAAAGTGAGTTTTGTAACTTAGTAGCAGACAAAATGTCTATAACCTACATGAGATAATAGGCAAAAACTATAAAATAAAAATAAATTCATAAATTATATAAACCCAATAAATTCTTACTTTCACATAAAGATTTTCGAAAACATCAAGTTTTATAGAAAATAATACGAAATCATCAATTTCAGGATAAATAGGAGGATTCACACTCAAGTGGGCATTCTTTTGTGTGATCCTGAAACAGGACAAGTAGGAAAATAGGATCCATTGCATGGTCCTAACCAAAGATGATTGAGGTGCACTAAGGCTAACATTTATTGTTGTTAGTTATAGATTTTATCAGAGATTCTTTTCAAAATATATAATAAAATCTATATATATCATATTCAATTAGTTCTCAATATTTCCACAAATGGGCCATACCCAATATCCTCAAATCCTTTGTCAGATCCATAAGAGGTCAATACATATTATGTTTGTTAGAAGCCATGTGGAAATAGGAATATAGAGTAAAAAAATAGAATAATCAGAAAGTATCGATATCAAATCGTAACATAATAACAAAATGAAACTAAATCAATTTAAATAAATTTAAGATAATTATTGATTCTTAACAATGTTGATAACAAAAATAATTAATTCTTAAAACATAGGTTAGACTATGAGATAACTGAATGCAAGTAGATCGTTGCAATGGATTTACTTTAAATGTAAAAACCGTATTCAAATTGTAACTATAAGAATCTCTTTTTGAAAAAAATAAAATTATTGAGGTCCCACATGCTTAAATCAAGTACAAATAATGGTATGGTATCAAATCATGATGCTAGCAAACAAGTTCGAACCTTCCTTACACATCAAACATGAAAATCTAACACATCATCAGCAATTTAGTTTATTTTGCCCATTCAAATATTATGACAAACACAGGATGGATCTGTGATCAGTCAGGTCTAACATATGTCGAATCAAATTTCCATTATATTAATACTTGAAACTTTTTAGTTTTAACTATGATAGATACTTATATTTAGTTATTGGTAACCATCAAGCTTCTAATGAATTAATCTACCGCCATGACATATAAGGTGTTCTATAGAGACCTACATTCCTTCTCCGTAACCTTTTTTTCCCCTCAACTAACAATCTCCTCAGGATTGATGTTATAGAAAGAGTCATACTCTTCTTTTTATTCATTTAAGGATGGCAAAAAATTTTGCTATCCATTCGCTAGTCATGTTTTTGGTAAGTTGCTTGTTCGAATGTTCTGTCCATCTAACCTAAGTAATGCATGTATCTTGCAATTTAGGTAAAAGGCCGGGCCAAGAAACTGAACCACAGAATTTCTAGTAATTTTTTTTTTCAAGTACTTGAAGTTTTTCGTGGACTCCAACCAGAGACAAATTGATACAATAAAGTCAGAATCATGAAACAAATCAAACAAGGAAGATAAATATTGGAGACTCAACAAATTATGAGAAAATTCAAATAAATCAATTATTTGTTAATGGTACTGTGAATCTCATAATTAATACTATTGAACAATTATTTAACTACTTGGTTATAATTTTTTGTTTAAAAAATAAATAAAACTCATATTTTTAAATAAGTAAAAAAATACACGTTTTTAAATAGATTAAAATATTTATATTATCATTAAATTTTTGAAAATGATAATAATAATAATAATAATAATAATATAGGTAGACTAGCCTATTGGACCTAATAAGCTATTTTCATTACTTGAAACCTGATTTATTTAGTTAAAAAAATCATTTTAAAGCCTAAGTATAATTTATTGACTTAATTGATAGATATAAATATCTTGGTGTGTCACGTCAAATATTTTCTATCTCATTAAAATTCAAATATTCAATTATAAAAGAATTAAATTATAAATTCTTATAATGTCATGTCATCAACAATAAGTTATACCCATATGTTATCTTTTTAAGCGAGTTCACCCTAGATCTACAAAATAGACTACTGGAATATAACTACTTTTAAAATTTAGGTATAAATTAAAGAAATTTGAAAGCTTATTTCCATCAATATATATGTAATATATAAATCCATTCGTAAATATGTAAATTATAAATTATAAATAATACCGTACAATATAATAACACATAAATATGAAAGATAAATAAATAGATTTAATTTAAATATACTTACTTATCATCTAATTAAATTCTTATATATATATATATATATGATTTTTGAAATAGTGGGGTGAGAGTTAACCATGTTTAATTGATGTGGAAAAATATAATTAGATGATTGTGTTAATGCATCAAAATTAAATTCAAAATAAATATTTGAGAATATAATATTTTCTTTAATTAATAACTTTTAATTAATTTTAATATCTATGTTACTCGTAATGGTATCAGTCTAGCCACAATAAAGAGAAAAGTGAGGGAAAGCAAAAAGAGAAAACTGAGAGCTATTGAACTGAATGCTTCTATATTGAATTGCTTGAATGAATTATGTTGAGTGCGAGTACATATATACTAGGGATCTGGAGGATAGGATCAGCCTAACTACATTTGAGTTGGCTTAACGAACAATCTGTAAGCTAGAGATTGTTAAGAGCTCTTTGAGGTGCTTTCCCTAATATAACTGTGTTAATAGAACTGATTTTGTGTACATAGAATAGCAACTTAGCAAAAGTAGCGGTCCTTTTAGGAACTACTGCAAAGAATTTATTCAATTTAATTAACACTTTGTGTATGTTAATATATACTGAGTAATGAATATACTCCATAATAATTGGTTTCTATGACTTCATTTCTCAGTATCGGCTAGTTCTTGGTGATGATCCTGCACTGAAAGGGATATGGCTTGGTGAAAGGCTTGGTGAAGTGCAAATCCCATTGGAGTTGCTTTTTAGGAATTTGAGCTCTTTGGTGGTGGAAGGGTGTGAATTTCTGTCAAATGCAGTACTGCCATCTCATTTACTTCCTTTCCTGAGTAATTTGAAAATGATGAAGGTGAGCAAATGTGATTCTGTCAAGACAATATTTGAGGTGAAAGATCTGCAGAATCAGCCTAAAGGAGGAATAAGCCTTCCAGGTCTACAGGAAGTAGTTGTTAGTGGATGCAAAAGTATAGAAAGTCTGTTTCCGGCATCGTTTGTCAAAGATAACCTTCAAAAATTAGATGTGAGAAATTGTGCGGAGTTAAAGGAAATTGTTACAAAAGATCATGAAACCGCCACGGAAGAAGCAAGTAAAAAGGTTGCCGTGTTCCCCAAGGTAACCTCATTGACGCTATGCGATTTGCCAAAACTGAGGTGCATTTGTTTGGGAAAAAGTATTCTCGATTGGCCTGAGTTGGAAAAGTTAGATGTCTATGGCTGTCCAATGTTGACTGTATTTGCAACAGATTCTCTAAGTTCTGCAGATTCATATCCAGAACCAGAAGAGGGTGAAGATCATTTTACTTCTGAGAAGCATGGCATCATTTCAGCCCAAAAGGTATGAAAGCTCTGTAATAATTCGCATTGAGTTATTCATAGACATTATTTAGATAGATAGATATAAGGAGCGTTTGTTTCATATCTTGAAAAAGGTAATTTTGTAATTTAAATTTATATAATAAAACTAAATTTTTTTAGAAGTTACTTTGTTCGACTTCTTAAACAGATTCTCTTTTTAAAATAATGATTGTTTTTTAAAATCTATTGAAACATGTAAAAGAAAAAAGTGATTTTTTTGCCCTAAAAAAAATCTAAAACAAACACACCCATAGATTTCTTCTTTCTGGTTAACATTCTAACTTGTCTATGTGCCCAGTCATGTTCTCCATATAGAGTAGTTTTTGGATAGACTTTTATTTTATTTATCATAAGCTCGCTACTCATTTTACTATTAATAAACCTGGCCTATGGTAATCCAAAAAATTTACCGCTAGAGATTTGAAATGCTTTGGCATTATTCATAGTGTGAAATATTAAATGATTCATAATAGGTGAAATTGATGTGTTTGAGATAGGAGTTAGCTGCCATTAGAAATTAAAACTGGAAAAGATTGCTGCTAGAAATATTAAGAGTAGGGTACATCCCAAGTGTAATAAACACTTTATGGATGTGAGTGGAAGCGCGCCCAAATTTGTGAAGAAACGGAAAAATGAGGCTCAATGAATACTATTGCATAGTGGGGCCACAACTACTATTCACATAAATAGTACTATGCAGTGGAACCCGCTTTCACTATTATGAGTAATACTATACAGTGGGACCCGCGCGCACTATTTGTAAATAGTATCGTTACTGTTCACACCAACAAAGTAGATCAAGAGAACTGCACACCAATATTTTAACATAGAAAATCCTCCTGTAATTCAGAGGGAAAAATCATGGGCCAAACTCCGAAAAATACTCCACTATATTTAAAGAGTAATTACAATATAGTGTATTCTCAGTGAGACTCTCTTTTACTACAATTTATAGTATTACAGAGATCTAGAGAATAGACCCAAAACCCTCAGTGTATACTCACACTACACTCTTGGAATTTTCTTACACACTCTATTTTTCTCTCACTACAAGAAGCTTATACCACTTCTTTCTAAAACAGTTGAGAAATGCATTCAGCTCGGGATGATTTCCTTCGTTTCCATCCCCTCTATTTATAGAATTTTGAGGGAGTTACTCTGCATGTGCACAGTAACTTCCCGTGATTAGGTGAGACAGATTAGGTGAAGTTACTATGCAAATTACTATGCATGTATAGTAGCTTTGAAAAATCAAAGCCGCCTAACAATTCTCCACTTCGGCTTTGTATTTTGCAACAGCCTTCAACTTCTGCAAATATTGACTAAGTCCAAGCAATTCTTAAACTTGTCAATCGGCAATGGTTTTGTCATCATGTCAGCTGGGTTTTCAGTTGTGGCAATCTTCTGAACTGCAACAGTACCATTATTGATACTTTCTCTGACAAAATGAAGTCTAACATTAATGTGCTTTGTCCTTTCATGATAGACTGGATTTTTGACCAGATGAATGACACTTTGACTATCACAATGTACAACTGGTACATGTTGATTCAACCGAAAACTATCCAAAAGACCGTGCACCCAGATGCTCTCTTTAACAGCCTTAGTCAATACCATATACTCAGCTTCAGTAGTTGATAATGCCACTGTAGGTTGCAACGTCGCCTTCCAGCCAATAGTACATCCAAAGACTGTAAATATATAGCTTGTCAATGACCTTCTTTTATCTAAATCACCTACATAATCAGAATCTACATAACCAATAACTCCGCGGTTCTTCTGACCTTCAAACACCAAACAGACATCAGTGAAACTTCTCAAGTACCGCATGATCCATTTCACAGCTTGCCAGTGTGTCTTTCCAGGTTTGCTCATAAATCTACTTACCACACTAACTGCATGTGAAATATCTGGTCTAGTACACACCATGGCATACATAAGGCTAACAACTGCACTAGAATAAGGCATACGAGATATGTGCTCCACCTTCTCCTCAGTTCTCGGACATTCTTTTGAAGATAGCTTAAAATGTATAGCTAATGGAGTGCCAACTGGTTTGAACTGATCCATATTAAAGTGTTGTAGCACTTTCATAATATAATTTTGTTGTGTCAAGCACAACCTGCCACTATTCCGCTCCCTAAGAATCTCCATTCCCAGAATTTTCCTTGCTATACCCAAGTCCTTCATCTCGAACTCTTTTCCTAACTGTATTTTTAACATACTAATTTCAGCCTTATTATGAGCTGCAATTAGCATATCATCTACATACAACAATAGATAAATCCGCGAACCATCTGGAAGCTCCTTAGAGTAGATGCAATTATCATATTGGTTTCTACTATATTCAGTACCAATCATAAATGCATCAAACCTTTTGTACCACTGCCTCGGGGACTGTTTCAAGCCATATAATGACTTCTTCAATAGGCAAACATGGTTCTCCTTTCCAGGAACTACGAATTCCTCTGGTTGACTCATGTAGATCTGCTCCTCTAGCTCACCATGTAAAAATGCCATCTTCACATCAAGCTGTTCTAGCTCCAAGTCAAATGTACTCACAATAGCTAATAGGATCCGAATAGAGCTATGCTTCACCATAGGAGAGAATACTTCATGAAAGTCAATATCCTCCTTTTGAGTATAACCTTTTGCTACCAGTCTCGCTTTGAACCTAGGAGACTTGATGCCATGGATTCCTTCTTTCCTTTTGTAAACCCATTAGCAGCCGACTACTCTTTTCCCCTTTGGAAGTTGTACTAGCTCCCACGTCTAATTATTCTGAAGAGATTCAATCTCCTCATTCATTGCTATTAGCCACAGTTTTGACTCCTTACTATCTACTGCATCACGGTAGGTGCATGGTTCGTCTCCAACTGCACCATCTGCCATAGCCAAGGCAAAGGCTATAGGCTCTGCATCTAATGAGTCAAGTGCACCGGCAGCAGAATCTAGATATCTTTTTGGTTTCTGAATTTCTCGCCTTTCTCTACCAGTAGCAATACTGTATGGCTCTATTCCTCTAGTTTGTTCACCAGTATCTTCATGTTCATCTTGTTGTTCTACTTCAGGTTGAGTAATTCCTAAAGTACTCGACTGATCTATTGTATCCTTTTCTTGTTTCACCTTCCCACAGTCAATCTCCAGCTCCACCTGCTTCCTAACACCATGATCTGTTTTTGCCTCATCTAAATTTGATTCCTTCTTCTGATTTAGGATTGCCGCCTCTTCAAAAGTGACATTTCTGCTGGCAATGATTTTGGGTGAACTTGCCTTCTCTATTCACCACAGTCTGTAGCCTTTCACCCCTCGTGCATACCCTAGAAATATACACCTTCTTGCCCTCGCCTCAAGTTTACCATCACTCACATGGGCATATACAGGATAACCAAATATCTTCAAATCAGAATAGTTTACGGGTCGACTGGACCATACCTCTTGTGGAATCTTCAGATCAATAGCAGTTGATAGAGATCTATTTATCAGGTATACAATCGTATTGACTGCCTCAGCCCAAAATGATTTGGGAAGTGCTGCATTAATTTGCATGCATCTTGCACGCTCTAGAAGTGTTCTGTTCATCCGTTCTGTAACTCCATTTTGCTGTGGTTTTCCTGGTACAGAATGGTGCCTTACTATACCAGCATTTTTGCAGAACTCCGTAAATTCTTTACTACAAAATTCTCCGCCATTGTCAATTCTTAGTCTCTTGACTGATCGCCCAGTTTGCTTCTCGACCATGGCCTTCCATTGCTTAAATTTGTCGAACACCTCTTCTTTTTTCTTCAGGAAATAAATCCAGACTTTCCTGAAATAATCATCTATCAGAGTAAGAAAATAGCGAGCTCCACCTATAGAGTTGACAGGGGCTGGACCCTAAACATCTGAGTGGACATACTCCAATATTCTCTTGCTGTTATATTTGCCAGAATTGAACTTAACCCATTTTTGCTTTCCAAATACACAATTTTCGCAGAAACCAAGTTTGCAATTCTTCAGGCCTTTCAGTAAGCCTTTGCCAGCAAGTATGGTCATTCCTTTCTCACTCATATGACCAAGCCGCATGTGCCACAATCATGTAGCATCATCATTTCTTTTAGAGGATAGTACAGCAGCAGTTCCATCAATTGTGCTTCCCATCAATAGATAGATCTCGCCCTGCAATTTTCCTTTCAACACCACCATTGCACCTTTGATCACCTTCAAGAATCTGCCCTCTCTAATGAACTTGTGCCCCCGATTATCTAGGACACTCAATGAGATCGGGTTCCTACCCAGTTCTGGAACATGCCATGTTTGAAACGTCCTTTTAGTACTATCATCCAATTTTACTTGCACATCTCCTTCACCTATAATTAGAATTATTCTATTATCTCTCAATCTAACTTTTCCATCCCGCTTTTTATAGGATGAGAAAAAACTTCGATTAGGTGTCATGTGAAAGGATGCACCAGAATCTAGGATCCATTCATTTCCTGTGTCTCCTGTGAATACTGTCAAGGCCAAACCAGCATCAGCATCACTATCATCAGAACTTTCAATTGTTATGTTGGCAGAATCTCCTGATTTCTCCTTTCTCTCTGGGCAATTTCTTCTGATATGTCCCATCTGGTGACAATGAAAGCACTTAACAGACTTGTGCCTTTTGGACTTTGATCTTCTCTTGCTTTTGCTTCCTAATCCTCTCTCTTGACTACGTCCTCTCGTCACAAACAACCCATCTGCAGGACCTTCGGCACTGGGTCCGGATACTAACTTCTGGTGCTCCTTTATCATCAGTGATTCTTTGACATTTTTCACTGAGATATCGGATCTACCATAAAGTATGGTATCAAGAAGTTATCATAAGACGGAGGTAGCGAAGTTAATAAGATCATAGCTTGGTCAACATCTTCTACTTTAATTCCAGCTGCTCCAACATCAGAGATCATTCTGTTAAAGTCATCTATATGCTCTTGCATTGATTTTCCTCCTGAATATTTGAACGTGTACAGTTTCTTTCTTTGATAAAGCTTGTTGGACAAGGTTTTTACATAGTCTTTTTCTTCCAAAGCCTTCCATAGTGAATCAGTAGTTTCTTCTTCCATGACTTCTCGCAGAACATTGTCCGCAAGACTCAACTGTATTGTACTCAGTGCTTTAAGCATCATCTCCTCCTTCTTGTCATCAGCTAATGACTTTGGCAATTTTTCTTTGCCTTCCAACGCCTTTGCAAGACCTTGTTGATTAAGCAATGCCTGCAGTTTCAGCTTCCATAATCTGAAGTCGTTGGACCCGTCAAACTTCTCCACTTCAAATTTTGGCACCGACATCTTGGATCTTAGTCAGAACCTTATACTGTAACCGTATACTAGAATAGTGCAAATCAACTGTAAACTGTGCAACAAGAGGGTTCCCAGGAAAGAGAGGTAGGTCATAATGGACACGCTTAAATACCAAGTCTTTCCTTAGCCAGAAC
Organism: Dalbergia cochinchinensis; assembly: GCA_031216125.1. Lineage (NCBI taxonomy): Eukaryota > Viridiplantae > Streptophyta > Magnoliopsida > Fabales > Fabaceae > Dalbergia > Dalbergia cochinchinensis. The sequence goes on along the minus strand of CM062375.1, from coordinate 64,964,148 downwards.
CTTTCCAAACTGCACTCTCACAGTATCACATTGTCTTCCAGCAACAGCAACCAAGGGTTGATCCTCAAGTACTAGGGAGAAATTCTTTTCTGATGTAGAAGATCAGACTATGTTGCAACCACAGAGTATACTAAGAATAAATCCCACCAAACCAAAACAGCTCTGATACCACTTATTAGTAATATCAAGAGTATGGTACATTCCAAGTGTAATAAACACTTTATGGATGTGAGCGGAAGCGTGCCCAAATTTGTGAAGAGACGAAAAAATGAGGCACAGTGAATACTATTGCACAGTGAGACCCACAAGTCACTATTCACGTAAATAGTACTATACAGTGGGATCCTGCACCACTACTTGTAAATAGTATCATTACTGTTCACACTAACAAAGTAGATCAAGAGAACTGCACACCAATATTTTAACGTGGAAAACTCTCCTGTAATTTTGAGGGAAAAACCATGGGCCAAACTCTGAAAAATACTCCACTATATTTAAAGAGTAATTACAATATAGTGTATTTCCAGTGAGACTCTCTTCTACTACAATTTATAGTATTACAGAGATCTAGAGAATAGACCCAAAACCCTCAATGTATACTTACACTACACTCTTGGAATTTTCTTATACATTCTCTATTTTTCTCTCACTACAAGAAGCTTATACCATTTCTTTCTAAAACAGCTGAGAAATGTATTCAACTCGGGATGATTTCCTTCGTTTTCATCCCCTCTATTTATAGAGTTTTGAGGGAGTTACTATGCATATGCACAATAACTTTCCGCAATTAGGTGAGACAGATTAGGTGGAGTTACTATATAAATTACTATGTATGTATAGTAACTTTGAAAAATCAAAGCCGCCAAACAATTGCCATGTTTATTCTATTGGGTGTTGATTGGCATACTTGTGTTATGAATGTGGGTTATTCGAAATTGTATATTTAAATTTATATTGACAAGTTGTTATATTTAATAATTATTTCAGTAAAGTTTAAAAGATATGGTTTTTTTGCCATCAAAAATGGTTTTCTTTTAATGAGTATTCTCAAGTGTTAAAAATACAATGTTGAAATTTTTTTTTTTTCATGTTGTCTCTTTAAAAGTATCCTTAAACACTTCCCCAATTTCTTAAAATAGTTATTTAAATTTTATTTTGGATAATTAAGTTTACAGAATATTTTTTCGGATAATCATAATTGTCAAATGTTGACGAATATAATTTTGGATTTATTAAATTTTCAAAAACATTTATCATTTGGATCAAAATTACCACGCCAAAAACACTTGATGAATTCTTCCTTTATAGTCAAAATGTCATGTCCCCGAAGTTATGAAATCACTGTGAAGTAATTTAGATTGCCAAACTTCGGCGTTGGCAATCAATCATCGTAAATTAAATATTCTTCCCATAATTACTGTGCATGTCAATGGTCTACTAAATTTTTTTAACCCTATAAATAAAAAAAGAGAGAGAGATTTGATAAGTGGTTTCCCTGTACAAAATTTCGAAGCTTGGGAAACTAGGGTCCCGTTTAATTTTAGTTTTTAGTTTTTTAAATTTGTATATTTTGTGAATGAGATTTTGAAAACTATGTAAACTATAAAAATAATAAAATCCAATTTTCAATTTTAAGTTACTGTTTTTAGTCATAAAATCTTAAAAATTAAAAAATAAAAAATAAAAACTGAAATAGAACGCCGAAAAGATGTTAAGTTTCAGTTGTCCTTGTAATCTCTCTTTTTTTTCTTAATTGATTTCGAATCTTATTTAGGTTCCTCCCAATTTGGAGCGATTGTCCCTCGGCAAGGAAAACGTCATCATGATTGAACAAGAACTAGTTCCTCTTGTGGACGACCTCCTACTCCAAAATATAAAATTCCTCACATTGCAGGGCTCTGATAAAGACTCAGATGCACTTCGACATGTTTTCTTTTCAAAGGTGTCACTACCCAGTATACAAGAGTTTGCAGTGGTCGATAGTGCCTTCAAACAGATATTCCCCTTAGAAAATTATACTACTAAAACCTTTTCCTCACAGCCTAAAAAATTGGAGCTTAAGAGTCTATGCAAGCTTAATTCTATAGGGTTTGAGCACACCTGGGTGGCCCCCCTTGTTGAAAATCTACTACACTTGAAAGTTTTGGCATGCACTTTTTTGACAAACATGGCACCATCTACTGTGTCTTTCTCCCATCTGACTGAGCTGAATGTAGAGGATTGTGCTGGATTGAAATATTTGTTCACATACTCAACTGCCAGAAGTTTGGTTGTACTGAAGAAAATGTCCATCATCAACTGTGAATCATTAGAAACAGTAGTAGTGGCTGATGATGAAGAACGAGACCAAAAAGATGAAGATGTGGCATTCCCGGAGCTTTCTAGTTTGTCTCTTAAAAAGTTGCCGAAACTTGGAAGCTTTTACATGGGGAATTCAACTTTAAAATTTCCAAGGTTGGAATACGTTGAGATTACTCAATGCAAGAGCATGAAGACTTTCTCTCGCGGTAACGTGGAAGTACCCGAGCTAAGTGAGCTGAAAATAGATGGAGCCGGATGCACTAGTTTGACAAACTTGGCACCGTCTACTGTGTCTTTCTCCAGTCTGACTGAATTGAGTGTAGAGGATTGTGTTGGATTGAAAAATTTGTTCACATACTCAACTGCCAAAAGGTTGGTTGAATTGGAAAAGATGTCCATCACCAACTGTGAATCATTAGAAACAGTAGTACTTTCTGATGATGAGGAGGGAGACAAAAAAGATGAAGATGTGGTATCCCCAAAGCTTCAAAGGTTAAATGTGAGCAATTGTCCGGAGTTAGGGGAAATTGTTGCAAAAGATGATGAAACTGCCACAGAAGAAGCAAGTAAAAAGGTTGCTGTGTTCCCCAAGGTAACCTCATTGACGCTATGGGATTTGCCAAGACTGAGGTGCATTTGTTCTGGAATGTGCATTCCAGACTGGCCCATGCTGCAAGATTTAGATGTTTACCATTGTCAGATGCTGAAGATATTTGCAACAGATTTTCAAAATTCTCCAGACTTGTATCCAGAGGGTCAAGATCATTTTACAACTAACAAGCACGGCATCATTTCAGCTGACAAGGTATGAAAGCCATTTTGCATTGAAAGCCATATATAATATATATATAGCATCCTACTTTCTGGTTAAGCTTCTGTGCCTAATCATATTCTCCATATAGATAGACTTTTATTTTATTTATCATTAGCTTGCCACTCATTTTTTTTTTTTGTACTTATAAAATTAAATTAGTTTCAATGAGGTTTTAATCTAGGAGCTCATGCATATTATCCAAATTTTTCACCACTAAACCAATCCTAATGGTTTGTCACTCACTTTGTTTATACACCTGAAAAAAGGAATTAGACTTAGTTGGCATTAGAAAACTGAGAAAAGTTTATTCAAAATTAAATGGCACCATAATATATAATTCGTAATGCATGTAGCTTATTTGAAATTGTAAATTTAAATTCATATTGAAATTTTGTTATTTTTAATAATTATTTCAGTGAACTTTAAAAAATATTTTTTTAATGAGTATTCTCAACTGTAAAAAAATACAATGATGAAATTTTAGTTTTTTTTTTTTCAAGTTATCTCTTTAAGAATATTCACAATTTCTTAGCATAGTTATTTTAAGGGTTTTTCTTTTGGTAATCATATGGTACATGTATCCTTTTATTTTCAAGGGTTGTAATTGAATTTTAGATTTTCTATATTTTAATAAATTAAGTTAACGAGACACATGTCACACTTTTAGTCACAAACAATTTTGAATTTATTATTTTTTTAACACATTACCATTTGGATACGCCAAAACACCTTGATGAATTCTTCCTTTATTAAAAAAAAAAAAAAACTCATGCCCCTAAACGTATTAAATCACTGTGAAGTGCTCATTTAGACTGCCAAAATTGTGCGCTGGCAATCAATCATCATCATAATTTAAAAGACTTTTTCCCATAATTATTGTGCATGTGCAATTAGTCTACTAATTTCTTTTAGCCCCAGAAATGAAATACATAAATGAGATTTGACCATTGGTTTCGTCGTGCAAAATTTCGAAGCGTGGGAAAGTAAATTACAAGTTCCATCTGTCCTTGTAATCTCTCCTCCTTTTCGTGATTGATTTCGAATCTTGATTAGGTTCCCCCCAACCTGGAGCGACTGTCCCTCAACAAGGAAGACTTCATCTTGAGTCGACATGTGGACCTCCAACTCCAAAAAATAAAATTCCTCCGAATGCAGGGCTTTAACAATGACTCGGATGTATTACTTCCACAAGTTTTCTTTTCAAAGGAGTCACTACCGAGTATACAAGAATTTGGGGAGGCTGATAGTGCCTTCAAAGAGATATTCCCCTCACAAATGCCTGGCATGGATTTTACTACTGAAAGCTTTTCCCAGCTCGAAAAATTGGAGCTTAGGAGCCTATATAGGCTTGAATCCATAGGGTTTGAGCACACGTGGGTGGCCCCCCTTGTTGAAAATCTACAGCACTTGAAAGTTTTGGCATGCTCTTGTTCGACACACTTGGTGCCATCAACGGTGTCTTTCTCCCGTCTGACTGAGCTGAATGTAGAAGATTGTGCCCGATTGAAGAATTTGCTCACATCCTCAACTGCCAGAAGTTTCGTTGTACTGTTGAAGATGTCCATCACCAACTGTGAATCATTAGAAACAGTAGTAGTGGCTGATGATGAAGAGGGGGACAAAAAAGATGAAGTTGTGGCATTCCCTCGCCTTTATAGTTTAGCTCTTGAAAAGTTGCCGAAACTTGGAAGCTTTTACACGGGGAATTCAACTTTGAAATTCTCAACCACCTGGGGGTTTTTCGTCGAGATTACTCAATGCAAGAGCATGAAGACTTTCTCTCAAGGTGACGTGGTAGTACGCCGGCTATGGAAGCTGGAAATAGATGATGATCTGAACAGTGCAGTCCGTCAACAGTTTGAGAAAGCTAGGAAGCAGCCCTGAGTTCTGGCATTCCCAGCCAGCATATGACTTATATGTAAGTGTGTATACTATATTAATTATCAGATAAGCTGAGTTAATTCTCATGGACAACCAATATATGCAAATTTACAAACTAAATCTTTTATCTGCTTGATTCACGTCGTTTTTTTTTTTCCTTCTATTGTGTTATGAAGTGCACTAGTTGGAAGCCAAACAAACAAAGAAAACGATCTCTATTATATTAAATGATTTCTATTAAAGATTTTGTATATATTTTTGTGCATGTACAGCATTTCTCTAATTGGAAAGGCTCATTTCATCATCTAACAATTGTCCTTTCTGAAAATTTGCAACCATAGATTGATGTATATACCTGAATTACTTTTAGCCTCCTCCGATCAGTTCACTCTTGTTAATAATTTGTTGCAGGAAGTTGTTGCCTGCTGAGAGAGAAGCTTACTTTCATTGCATTCATTCATGCTAGCGTTGGAAATTAAACTAGTAGTCTAATCAAGCATCAAAGAACAGAAAGACTTGGACAGTTGGTGAGTTCTTTGTTTTCTTTGTTTTGTTTTTCGGATTTCATTTTATGAAACATGTTAGTGGAAGATAAACATGAGAAATTAATGTGATACCACAAATCAGAAATGATAAAGGGTTCAATTCGATTTACACGGATACAATCATAATTGTGACAACTGGAGTTATGAAATTAGATCAGATTATACAAACACCAAAATTAATTTAATACAATACATTTTCGTTTGTTTTATACAATATTATGTGAACATTGTGAATTTGTAACTCAAGTTCAAGAGGCAGTTACTCTTCTCATGAAAAATCTGAGATATTTCCCATCTTTCAATTTTGAAAATGTTTGACTTTCAACAAATGTTCTAACAAGGTTGTTCATGAAATTTTCTTTTCAGGTTCGGTGGGACAGTGCAACAAGAAAATGAGTGGATCACATCATGGCAAGAACTTTTCACAAATAAAGGAATTTTCTTTTCTGCTGGAGTGTGGTGTGCATGAATAAATTACTTGTATTTCTACATGAAGTGTGGATGGTTTAAAGTCATATGAAGGTGTTTTACGAATAAAGTTATCCTGTATTTTTACAGGAGGCGAGGTGTGTGTGGTTTCAGTTGCAGGGAGTGTATTTCACAAATAAAAGTCATGTAATTTTACAGGAGGTGTGCTCTGTGTTGAAGTTACATGAGAGTATTGTATGAATAAAGTTGATACTGGTATGTAGATGTATGTCACTATTTCTACATAAGGGTGTCTCATGAACATGGTTGATTTATATTTTTGTAGAAGGTGTGTATGGTTTTTAATTTTAAGATGCAGAAGGTGTGCTTTTGTGAGCAAAGATGACTTGTATATTTACATGATGTTTGTATGGTTTTAAAACCGCGTAGAGTATGTTTCTTTGTGTCATGAAAAAGTTTAATTGTATTTCCTCAAGCTGAGTTATGAGTGTACTCTTTAGATATGATTTTCATAGTGTCTAGATCTACAAACAGTGTGCCTGTTTAGTTTGCACTTTTGAGGCATCAAAAGTATTTTTAAAAGAATGAGAATGAGATTTTATAATAAATGCATTTGGCAAATATTTCATTCTACTAAGTATTTTTAAAAGAAGTATTGTGAAAGATATTTTTCACTAAAGAAAAAAATATTTTTGAGATAAAATCTTACCATTATTTTCACATTAACAACAAAAGTAATGTATTTTATTCTATCCAAATAAATATTATTAACTAAACACAAATTAATTTTTTAAAAGTAATTTCTCTAAAAGTAATTTTTTTTCAATTTAATTCTTTTAAATGTATTTCTACTAGAAGATGAAGGCTGATTTGAAAATGATACATAATCATAATTTTTATTAGAAGTTATTTATGAAAATAATGTAACATACTTAATGATAATTATATAAATGAGTAAGTAGTATATATGATTTTATTCATTCAATGATCATCTTTATTTTTCGTAAATTATTTGTAGAAGTTTTTTCTTTGAAGGTAATACTTCTGTAGATGCATATGACTTATGGATTTAATTACCTACTAATAAAATCCTATGTCTAGCTTGTCAATATCATCCTATATTTCAATGACACGTGTATGACATTTGTGATTGTAACTGTTACATTTTGTGATTGAACATGATAATAACATGCAAATGGAACCTCCGTACTTTGCTGTCCTCCAATTATCAGCCGTACTCCTATGGAAAGCTTTGTGTTGTTAAGTTTCTTTTATTTACCCTGTATTTGGATTGTAGCATGTTTGGATACTTTATTTTGGAGAGTCTTAAAGAATTTGTTATCACATCAATAAAATTGTTTAACTTTGGTAACTCACTATTTTAAAAGTCATATAAATAAAAAAAATAATACGATACAAATTGACTATTATTTGTGCAATTATAATTGCAAGATGGAGCAATCACTTATAAACTCCTTCAGCTCTTTCTGTTGCTCCATGCATAACTCAGGCTAGCAAGGCTCTATGAGATAGATAGCACACAGATATCACTATATATCAATTACCAAAGTTATCAACGATTTAGATGGCCTGTGCCATGTCTCCACGAGTTAATTCATCAAAATGCTGTTAGCCATATTCTAATCATATACTATATTTTCGATACTATTTGGATGGCCTATGCCATGACCTACTAACCACAGTCCACGTATATAAGCATTTCTTGGTTTTTTAAGTTTGCTGGAATCCACATTCAAAATGCATAAGCTACTTCCTCATGCCAATTGATTGGTACGCAGACATAATAAGATATATCCAGAATTGTTTATTGAAACAACATTGGAACCAATTATGATGACATTTCAGAAACATGTTAGTAGTTTGCAAATTGCTCAATGCTCCCACCAACATTTTGTGACAAATTCATCTTATTGTTATTCAACAATGGGACATGATGAGAGAGAGATTGTTCTTCTATCTTCACGATGTTTTGGACTTCACTGGGGCAGGAAGCAACTGCATTGCACAAACAATACATCCTTGTCAGTGATGGATGCTCAAGCATTACTACAAAAAGTGAAAAAATAAAGAAAAGAAGACATACAGTCCTGCCAATGGTCTACTACAACAAAATTCTACCAATGTTTTGGAGTGTTTGGAAGGAATGTAGGTACAGTGTTACAGTAAAGCTAGGTTTTGAAAAAAAAAATGTTATTTAGTGACTCACGAAATCATTAAAAATTGGTTTTTATCTCAACTAATTTCAGCCTAGAACTAGTTCCAAAAAGAAATCAAATTTAAGTTAGTTTTATCTAATCCTTTCTTTTCTATCTCTATCTATTACCTTATCCATTCCTAGCAATTTGAAAAACTGATTAAACTAGTTTTTAATTTAGTTTAAAACCAAACATTATTAAGTACAAACTGGTTCATTTTATACAATTCAAAATATTTTATACCAATTCAACATATTCAACATTATTAAGAGGTGACTTTGTCACTAATTTGTTGTCCTTGTGGCCTTGTGGGTTAGTTGTGCATCTACATGCACATGATCAGGGACTTCAAGACACCCAAGTGAAACAGGCAAGTGAACTATAATGTCACTAGGAGGCACCTGATAGCAAGATATTAGAGATGTAAAAAATCCGAAGGCCCCAGTAACTCTTGGAGTGACTTTGTTGGGTGCCAACTGAAGCAGTCCAACTGCTACCACTATATCCAGGCCTGCTTTGACAAGTGCTATAGTCCTCTCATTTGACTTCTTAAGTTTAGCACGGTATTTCTCATTCTGCATCCATAGATAATGACTTTACATAAATATGTAATAAATATATAATAGACAAAATATATAAATTAGTCCCTCAAAAATACAGCGGGGGATAAATTAGACATTGGTCTCTCATAATTCGAAAAAAAGGGACAAAGTGGTCCCTCTACACAGTGTTATATGAACATGTATGAATGAACTTTGTCCCCTTTTTTGAATTGTAAAATACTAATTTGGAACTTTAAAATTATGTGGGATTAATTTGTCCCTCTATATATTTCTAAGGGACCAAACTAGGCATTTAGTCTATATAATAACATTAAGGAAAGACAGTAACAATCCCCAAGCTAAGATATGGAAATTTCGAAGAACATATACACAAGCTTGTACAACATACTTCATATTTATTCTTGTTCTTGAGTTCTTCCTCTAACATCTTCATTGATGCAGAAAGTCTTCCAAGCTCTCCAACCTGATAAGATGAGTCAAAAAATGTCAAACAAGGGTTAAAAGTAGACTTAAGGGGACATCCTTAATGCATGTACGTGTTAGCAGCACTAAAGAATGGGAAGAACACAAACAGACCTCAACCAAGGCAGCGCACACTGTGGAACCAAGCCAACAATAAAGAGATATCCGGCCGATCAGTTCTGTATGCTCCTTATTCTGCAGTTGAACAATAAATTTCTTATGCACTGCTAGATGCCATTTTCACATGATAACAAAGTGAACAAACCGCCGAATGCTTAAGAAAAAGTGTACTTCCTACCTGGTAGATTCCCGTTCTACCAAGCCAAACAAATTGATCAAGAAACAAGAACATTGAGATTAATGCATCCTTGGACTGAAAAATGAATTAAATAAGATAGAAATATTGAATCAAAAAGAAAGATTGAATCAAAATGATGGAATCACTTGAGAACTCATACCTTTCCTAACAGAGTCAAGGGGAGGGGAGTCTCCAGTGGGGTGGGACTGATCAGAGAATGCAGGCCATTGACAAACTGCATATTACAAGGTGGAAAAGCATGAGAAATGATGTTTGCCCCCCCGAAAAAAGAATGGTATAATATGTGATAAATATTAAGAACATCTGTTGTGTGCCAGAATTTCTGATTGAGAGGGGCTGTTACTAAACAGAAAAATTGTTTTAAGACTTTCTTTCGTGGATTTTTTTTTTTCCAATTTTTTCATCAGGAAAAGAGTCAGTGGGGATACATATAATGAATAATGATATTAAAGAAATAATGTCCATTATAAATAGAAAGCAACAAGTCACTCAGGATGAAAATATCCTCACCTTCAATATACGGAAAACTTTCCGCGCCAAGCTAGTTGTTTTGTCTACATTCTGGGCCGGACCAGGTTGGCCATCACTCAAAAACTTGGAACCATATTGTATGGCCCTGCATATCTTGTCCCTAGTTTCAGCTTTGCCCAAATACAAGGTGAGCAGAGCCATTTCTGCCCTGGTTGCATCCAAGGTACTCATTTTTTATGCAAATTGCAGCTGTATAACAAAATGACAGCAAATTCATCCCAACTAAATTAGGAGAATAACAAGCGGAAAGCAAAAGGTGATATCCATACACTAAATGGTTACTGAAGATGGCAAATAATTTTATATCTATGAAATTTTGCTTTGGTGGCAATGTGTTAAAATGGCTCTTTAGATGCCATGTAGTGAGTTGTTAGACTCAACAACTACATGGCCATGTAATATGACACATAAAAAGTGAATAATCACAAACTTATTCTCAAACTATGCCATTTCTGTATGCTTATCAACTTCTGAGAATGACAAATTAGCACTTGCGTAAACCCTTCGTCAAGATCAACCACACATAATAAGCATCCCACTTACAAGTATGATGTATCCAGCGGGTCTTCCATCTTTCCAAGTGGAATAATTTGTCATTCTCTGGTTTTGGTGTTTACAATATTCGTGTGTTTGACAACTCACCCCTCTCAAAACTGTCACTTGAAAATTCAATTTACTAGCAAATGAATTCTTTCTTATTCATTGTTATGTTTCTCAACCACAACATTGTAAAAGGAAAAGAATTCCAAAGTCTAGGATACAACAACAATTAGAGGAAGATCTATTTCCATGGTTTCTCTTAAAATGTTCTTTGTTCTACCTCTACCTCTTTTATGCAAACTATCTTTCATTTAATCGATTTTATCGTTGGAGTCTCCATTGACCTTCTGACATAAATGAACCACCTTAGGTGAATTCCTGTTTCAGCACCAAACTGAGACAATGCACCATGATATGCCCCTTTGCTCAATCTGACTTTACAGTCTGGCCTTGGTCCAATCTGGTTCATGCATACTACTTTAGCTCTTCCATAGCAGTATCATCCAGACCTCACTCGGAAGATTTAAATTTCAAACAGGCACAATCCTGTTTCTATACCAAATGAGAACTTGGTCATAATATTAATGTTTTTGGTTTATCTTCTAATCCATTTTTCCCTTCCCCCACAGAGCGTGTATTTCAGATTGATAACTGAGAGGCACATTGTGCTTGCTAATTTTACCCCCAAATAAACCTCTCCAACTTTGATCAATGCTTAAATAACCCTCCACGTGTTTGCAAACTAAAAACTCTAGCTTTTGTTAATCTAAATCAATGTTAAAAGAAGGCCTAATTTCCATAGATTCCAGATAATGTGAAAGCTAATGGCTATAGTCTAGAAAAGTGAATAGGATGATTGTTTTCTCTATGCCAAAATTCTGAATCCAATGAGCAAAATAGAAGAGAATCAATGAAAATCATTATCCAACTTTGTCTACCAACGAAAAAGGAAAGAAAAGAAAAGAAAAATCACACCAGCTTTATTCATTCAGCATTCACCTCATCATAAAAACACCTTTCAACCAAAATAAATCCACCCTCACAGTGGAATATCTTCAAACATTTAACTGATTAATAAGGATCATAAACTTCCATGCACAAACAAAAAGACATTAAAAAATTGAAAAACCAATCAATAACTGAAATTGCAGACTCCAGTGAGTATTATATATAAAACAAACAACGTCACATGAATCACAACACAATATTAGAATTTGGATATTGCAAAACATAATAACATCAAAACAATATTGGAACTTTTTTGCATTACCTCAAGCAAACAAATCCAAAGTATCAAAGAGAGAAAGAGAGAGGTGCCGAAAGAAATGCTGCGTGTCTAATATATAGTCGTGCAGGCCTTGGTTGGTTGGTTCTCTTCTCTCTCTCTGTTTTTTTTTTTTTTTTGGGTCATAAAAACAAATTTTTTCTTTTGTCTCTTTTTGGTTAGCGGAGGAATTCCTCACATTTTAGAGGATCTTCTACGGTTCGGCGATTCCGATGTGGTATGAACCCAAAATGGATAATGATAGAATGGTTCATTCGATTTGGTTTAAGTGTGCCAAAGCGAGAGGGATCCAAGGGTGCAGTTTAGCTTACCAGCAATTTTAGGATCCAATTTTAAGGATTTATTTAGCTTCTTAAAAAAAAAAAAAAAGGAGAATGTGAAAAAGTGATAGGTTAATTATTATTGGATTTTTATTTTTGACTTATATATAATAGTTATCTATAATAGATAATTTATTCATAATACTAATATTTTAGAGTCATTTAAGAGAAAGTTTTACACGTATCGCAATGAGAATATTTTTGGGCTCATATCTTTTAAAAAGTTATTTATTAATTATTTTAAAAAAATAAAACCGCATTTATTACATATTATTAGCATACAATTAATAATCATCCATATTTAATAATAAGATTACTTTACATTAATTAAATATCTTTAATTATTGCGATGTTGAAATTATGAATTATATTAATAAATTAATTTCATAATTTTAGTATTAATTTCACATATAAAATTTTTATATTTAATGCAGGTGATGATTTTCTTTTGAATACCATTATATTAAATTTATGAAATTAAATATATAAATTACAAGAAAGATGCAAAATATATGCCCTAGATTATATCATTTACCTTTTTTATTAACAATAAGATTATGATGAATTTAATTATTTAAAACCAGATATTTTTTGTGTCATTAGTGATGACATTATTTAATTATGTATATAGACTAATTTAATAATTTGAAGAATAAAAATATGCCAATTCAATAAAAAAAATTCTATATATGTCCGTAGGTGAAAATAAAAATTCTGGGATCACCTGGGATGACCATAAAGTTATACCTTTAATAACCTTTAAGCTCTTACGAATAATTTTGATAACTTTATATTTTAGAAGATTTGAATGAATTTTGAAAAAAAAAATCAATCATACAATTCATGACAATTTTGATAATTTTATACTTTAAAAAATTTGAATGAATTTTGAAAAAAAAGTTAGTGTTGAAAAAAATTTAAAAAAATTGGAGAAGATTTAAAAAAATGATAGAGATTTATCATAATCTTATTTATAATTAGAAGTTATTAATAATAAAAATTCTGTATAAAATTTATTAATTGTATAAATCTACTATACTAATATTTTAGAGTCATTTTATAAAAATTATTATACATGTCATTCATATATTGATTTAGACTTCATATGTCATTCATACAATGATTTAAGCTCCACTTTTCTCAATTTTTATGTCTAAATATTTTTTTAAACTTAATTTATAATTTACTTATTAATTATTTTTCATATGAAATAAAATTAGAATTTACAATCATTAAAGAATCAAATATTACAATCATTAAATATTATAATTTGCACTAAGAGAGAACTCATGTTAATATAATTATAATCTATAATTAAATTAAGAACCATTAATAGCGTCACATTATAAAGGTAATATAAAAAATTATAAAGAAAATATTTTTAAAATAAATAAGCTTTAAAATCCACATATTTTTTTTTAAAAGAAAACAGGTTGGTCAAATTATTAACAAATTGCTAATTCATTGATTTCGATATGATAATAATTCAAAATTCAGTTTATATCAAATTTATTCTTAATCAAATATGATAATAATTGATATCTATAATACTAATATTTAAGACTCATTATATAAAAAGTCTTTTATATGTTATTTATAGAAAAAATATACCTCACCATTTTTATAATCTTAACACTTAAAAGTAAGTTTTGAATTTAATTTACTTTCTGATTATCAATTATTTTTTTCAATCACACATTCATATCTCTCTACCATTAACAAAATCAATATAAAAAATAAAAAATAGCATAAATAAAATTATAATTCAATATATTATACCATAAAAATTTTATATATATAATTATAGTATTAATGATAACAAACCTATTATAATTGTGTTGTATTAATAGTATTTATTATTATAGATATTTATGTTTTGAAGTTCATAGTATTTTTAAAATTTTTTAATAACCCCATAAGTATCAATAGAGATTCAAATCTCCATGTGAAATGAAAAATAGGGACCTGTGACTGGGATTTGCATGAGAATGGAGATAAAATTCTAAATGAAGATGAGATTAGAGAAAATTTTCTAATTTTAAATTTAGAACTTTGAAAATCGTAATAAAAAAAATTATCTATCTACATATATCACTATATTCTGTTTAATTTTTTATAACTTAAATATTCCAATCTATCAATTCTATAATTTTTTCATACTAATTTTTGTGAAAAAAGTTACCTTCAATTTTTTAACACTAAAATATTTAAAAAATCAATTCTGTAATTTACACTTATTTGATAATGATATTAAATATTTATTTATTTTTAAAAACTAAATAATTATATTATTTTTTTATTGAAAAATTATAATTGATATGCTACTTTAATAATTGAGATTATATAAATTAGAATTATAAATAATTTTTTTTACAAATTATTACTCATTAATTTTAACATATATTTTAAAATTGGTATTTTAATTTATTAAAATGGTGTACAAGGAAATGATGTGTAATTGAAATCATATAAATTAAATTTATATATTGTTTTTATTAATTAGAAAATATATTTTATATTTTTAAATTAAATATTTTAATTTACTAAAAAAATATAACGATTAGGGATGATAAAAAGAAAATTGAAAATGGATACACACGGGAATTACCCAATGAGAAATGGAATTGGCATATATTTCGCCTTCATAAGGATGATCTATAGGGACTAAGTTTCCATTTGTTAAACAAGATAGGGACATAGATAATATATCTTTATTTTTTAATTATTTTTATTATATTTTTATTTTCTATATATTTTTAATTTTAATTTGAATTATAGTGCATTAATAGTATTTATTATTATGGATATTTATGTTTTAAATTATAAAATATTTTAAAAATTTTTCTCTTTTTGAAATTTGTTAATAAACCCTTAAATATTATAGGGATTCAAAATCCCCACGGGAAACAAGAAATGGGAAATGAGGACCTATAAGGGGGATGGGGATAGAGATGAGAGACAAAATTCTAAACGGTGACAGGAGGCTTAGAATATGTCCCCTTCTCATGGATACTCATTGTCATCCTTATAAATGGCTCATGATATAGTAAAATTATCCATTTATTCTTTTTCTTTATTTGAAATGTGTAAAATTTTCATAACATAGGCTCTTTATTATTAGTTATAAGTCATCTATCAAGATATTTTCAACCTTATAAACATGATATTCAATATAAGATATAAAATAGAATGACACATTTATATTTTATCTATTTATTTAATTATTAACTTACTTTTAAGATAAATTTATATACTTAATTTTCTATAAGATATATGTAAATAAATTATCATTTATTTTTTATAATAATCAACAAATTATTGTTTATTATCTCTCCATATATCATACGTGTCAAACGACTAGTTGATTTATATAGTAAAAGTTATTGATTCATATATAATAGAAGTTATTGATTTAAAAGTAATTAATCTTGACTTTTTTATTTTATAAACTCCTTATTTTAGAGGGTCAAATTCTATTTTTTTAAAGAAAAATTTTTAGATACTTTGAGAGTAAGAGAAAAGTCTTGATTTATTTCATTTATTAATCGATACATTAGTTTTGTGGGTCATTATTATCTCTCATTTTTTTTAACATTTTCAATATAATAGATAATATGTCAATTAATAAATATAATATAACAAATTATTTTTTTGTACTCTCAAAACACATAAGTATTTCTCTTTTTTATAATAATAAAAGGTACTTATACTTCCATTTACTAAGAACCTATCTTAGAAAGTAGACTCTTCGAATGCAACTTATTTACTATTTTTTTTCATCTAAATCAGGATATCCCCACAGTCGGAAACTATGCGACTAATCCCTCATCCATGGTAGGCACATCTTAGGATGGGAAAGCTGACCCGAGGTTTTTTAAGTAGCTTTCTATACTTAAAGTCAGGAATCGAACCCCTGACATTTGGTTAAGAGAGGATAAGTCATTACCACTCAACCACACTCCCCGGGTTGCAACTTATTTACTATTGTATCAAATTCTTGTTAATTGTTTAGTTTTAATTATGAGTATAGTAGAGTATTACATGTTAATTAATTAACAATTAGATGTAATGGTGAGTGAGCTACATTTCGAAGAAGAGAATGATAGTTAAAATCCTTAAAGGAAAAAATATTATTGAAAGACTTTCTTAATAACAATAATATTTGATGATAAAAATACTTTAAAAATAAAACGAACGTATCACATATTAACCATAGAAATATAACAAATAATAAAGACTACCCATACGTATATATGAAATAAGAGGGCTTACATAGTGAACACCTAAATTTTATTTTATTTTTCGTTTTGGTCAACTTGACTTTGATTTTGATAAGTAATTAAAACTTGTAGGATGAAGATATGGAGCTCCAATATTTCAGCACGAGTTCGCCCATACAAAGCAACAATTGCTTGCACGCAAAAAGGATCATCCAAGTCGCCAATACCATATCACCTATTTGAATTTATGACTCACTCTGGTTTATACCGAAAAAAAAAAATTGCACTATCACCAATCAAAGAAAAAAAAAAAGTGCATAGGTAAAAGGTTTCTGAGGGATTATATTAAGTGTATGATTGTATCAACCTAGACAGACGAATTTTTCTCCTTTTCTAGCTATTTCCTAGAACAACAATGAACTCGTATTTCTATGTTCCTTTTCCCAAATACTATTACTTACGCATTCCCCCAATTAAAGTAGCAACTACTATTAATATTTCGAAAGGCACAATGAACATATTATTTCCTAGATTTAAATTATTGGTATTCAAAGTTTATTATTTGGTATCGAATAGTTCCATTTCAACTGAATTGACCATTTTTTTTTTAACTAAGATATTAGAGAATAGAGATGGGATGAGAGTCAAACTTGCGATCTCTCATAACTCATTGAGATATGTATGAGTCCACCATCAGACTACGAACTCACTTGCAACTAGATTGACTAATTATAAGGGCAAAGCTTTTACAAAATAATTAATTTTCATTCTTAAGACTCAAACTCTAAAATATTGTTTAATAAAATTGAGTGATAAATCACTTAAACCAATCAAATTTTATTGATGAACATATTATTTAATTGATGAAAATGTTCAAATAACATTGTTTTAATGCAGCTGAGGGATTAGAAGGAAAAAAATTATTATAATATAATAAGTTGTGCCTATTCACTCCGATGTAACTTTTAAAAGCGTTTAATAACAAGGTATGCCAGTAAATTGCCTATAATGCTTAGAACTTTGGTTCCCACTGTGGGTGGGACACAAATGGCTACAGTGCAAACATGTTTCCGAAGTGAAGTCATCGTGGGGTTGGATTTGTACACAGTGCATGCATTAGTAAAATATATATCTCACACGGCTTCCTGAGTGATTCACTTGCGTTCTGGTGGTGCAAGCACCACAACAATAATTTTGAGGGAAAAAAAAAATGACTAAGACATAAAGGTAACTCGCAAAAGGACAAACTTTTAATATCACTTTGGAAACATTTGATGAATTCAAATTTGTTGACCATAAAAATAAAGACATGTTAAAAGTTGAGACTTCATATATGGTTGCATGACTGAAAAATGAAAGATAATTAGGAGGGGGAAAAGGCAATTAACAGTTCGTGCTTAATGGTGAGTGCTTCATTCTTTATCTAAAGAGCCATACGCAGTGGTCCCAATAGCACTTTTTGTTTATAAAACTTTTAATAATGCTATTACCATGAAGCTATTTAAGTATTTAACGTTCAGTTACTATGAAAATTTTTAATCTCACTTTAAAGCATAATTTAGATTAGCACAGTATTTTACAGAAGTTTGTAGTTAAAGTATGTCTAGATAAGAAAATAATAGATGGACAAACACTCAGAAAATAAGATATTATAACCTTTCATGGAAAACTTGCAGTTAGGTATTTCTTGGATTTAAAGGCATCTGAACTGAACAAACACAAAAGAATTATAAAATACCCAGGTGCTGGATGGTGAATTGATGACTTTATCAATAGGTCATTCTTGTTCAATCACATTGGCATTTGGGATCCAAGCTTGAGCATTGCAATCTACAGACTATAGTGTTAAGTAAGAAACGCAGACTAGTGATAAAGGAAAATCATCATTGTTCTTGAAAATTTTTGCATTTGAATAGAGTTCAAATAATTGCATTACAGGTAATAGATTGTATCAAGGTTTGGTTGATTTAAGTGGTTCAACACTTGTACATCTTAATTCTTAGGTCTTATATTCGAATCTTGTTAACAAAAAAAAATAATAGTAAAAGAGTTTTTTTTTTCCTCTTTTTGATGAATCCAGAGTATTTATCGCTGGATGCAATAACTAATTTTTTTGAGATGTAAAGATCACAAATATGGATCTTACTTTTATCTACAAGATTATTTCGATATATACTATCAAAAATTAAATCCTTAACTAGATGCTTAATAGAGTATTACTCTCATACCATCTGACTTGACCTAGATTAACAAGGATTCAATAGACTCCAAATTGTTCTCCAAGACATTCATCAAGAGCCATACCATAATGAGAACATGAGAGAGAGAGAGAGAGAGAAATAGATGGTACAGGAAGATTAAATATTATATAATCTAAACATTGATTACACATTACCAAGCTTTCGAATTGCACAGTTTTACACTCTAGGCTACTTGTTTCATACAGACAATGAAACAACATTGACAAGAACAAAAGTAATAAAGAAGAAAAGCTTCATGATACTAAAAAAAGATAGTTGCAATGCTTCCTCTTTATTTTCTGCTAAACAGGCTTCTCAGTTTACCTCTTTCCAATCTGTCAAGCAGCTTTTTAGCTCCTGGAATGTCCATCTCAGTAAGCTTCTTCAGATACCCTATTGCTCCATATGAAATCATCAGCTTCTTGCACTTCTTGCATGAAGAGAGTGATCCAAGGCAAGAAACTGCATACTTCTTTGCAGTGTTCTGTGGACTTGGATCAAGCAACTGGACCAGATTTGGCACACTTTTATCATCCTTCTTAACCTCTCTTCGGTTTTGGGACAGAACCATCAAGCTTGCAACTGCTTGTGCAGCAACCTCTCTAGCACTGTTTGCTTTGGCCTCAAGCATCTTGACTAGAAGAGGGATGCAACCAGCTTCACCAATCATTTTCTTCATCTCCATTGAGCCACAAACGCGGCATATAACCGATGATGCGGCTTGCTGAGCTCCCAAGGATCCAGACTTCAGCACATGAACCAAACGGGGAAGCAAACCGAGTGAATCCAAAACATCCTCAGAAACTGAACCAACCAAATTCCTCAGTGCTCCAACTGCAGATTCTTGAGGGAGTGGACCATCAAGATAAGCCAAAAGCCCCCTAAAACCTCCTTCTGATATGACAGACCTTCTCAGATTCTCATTGCTTGCAGTGAGATTCTGCAAACACTCGGCGGCATACTCTTTCGAACCCAACAAAATTCCACAGCTAAGGAGATCAATCATAACCTTCACAATGCCTTCTTCAGCCAAAACCTGCCTCACCTCAGGTACAGATGAGACATTCTTCAGAGTACAAGCAGCTGCAGCCTGCGACACAGAATCGCCAGTTTGGCAAAGCTCAACCAGTGGCCGAACCCCGCCGTGCCCAACGATTGCGCGGGTTGTTTCGGCCGACATAGAGAGCCTCTGAAGAGAAACCGTGGCCTTCTCTTTCCCTACAGCACTGCCAGATTCAACAAGCCTAATAAGGGGTGGCAGAACTCCTTCAGAAACCAACCAGTTTTCACAGCAACTGGATTCCACAAGAGTGCATATAACAGTTGCTGCCTTCTCCCTAATCCTTGGAGATGTTGCTGTAAGCAGCTGAACCAAAGCAGCAACATTGCTCCTACCAAGAACAGGCAAAACACTCTTTTCATCTTCTTTCATCACATCATAGAGCCTATCCAAAGCTCTATGTTTTGCTTCTAAATGACCAATTTGAAGGCGTGCAAGTAACTCCCGTATGTTGCTGTGTGTTGCAACTGCTGATTCAGCCACAATACCAGACAAATTCAACGGCAAAGTAGACTCACCAAGCACACCAGTCTTGATCAACAAGCTGCAATCCTTCAAATTCAAATCAAGTTTCCCAGTTAATGCATCAAGATCACTTTGCATCCTAAGCTTACCCTCATACTTCTCCTTCACGCACAACTCAGCCAATTCAATTGCTTCTCTGAGTGACTTTGACACAGCCTGCAATTGCTCCTTGCAAAGAGCATTCTTGGAGAAGCAAGGGTGGCTAGACAAATCCGATAACCGCAAAGGGATCTGCTCCAATTTCGAAATGATCATCTTCCACCTGCCAGGGAACCCCTTAACCTCGCTTGCCTTAGCAAGTGCAGCAGGAACAAGCTCCTGTGCATGTAACAACCAGTCTTCTGTGGAAAGAGCATCAATTGAAGCAGCATCACCACAATCTTCCACGGCCATGGTTTTCACAATTTTGTTGTTATTAAGACTTGTAGTAGTGTACTAGATGATCACCAAAACTGAAAAGAACATAAGAAAAACCAAGCTCAAAGAAATGAACCAAGATGCCAATTTGTAGAGAAAAAAGCAATGATACTACCATAGAGAAATAAAAAGGAAGTGGAGCAGCTGCAATCATAAAATCTGTAAATTATAAATTAAGGCTCCAATAGAAAATTCTCAGACACAAAAAAATAATAATGATAATAAAAAAGAAAAAGAAGAGTAGGCCAACATCAATTGCATCAAGAATCTTATGATCACACACAAAGCTTGTTTACTAAAAGCATGACTCTCCCCATCAAAACTGAAGTACCTAAAGATGCCCCACGAGTCTTCTTGCTTTAGCAATTCATCATTTAATGCCCTTTGGAAACTTTCAAACACGTCGCAATAGAATTAGATTTTGATATGTATAATAAATGCCGAGTTGAGATATGGTTGTTTGATGAAAATGAAGGAATTGGCTTGTAACGGCTAAAAATGCTGTCCAATTAAGAAGCAGTCGGTCGATATTATTATTTAGTGTACAAATCTAACGCATTAGGCCTAAAGGACCAACGTGGCACAAATGTAATAAGGGGTTCTCTCTTGGGGTATATTGGTCACTTGAAAAAAAATATCTCTACCTTTACTTTTAAACCATGAGTATCAAGAAATAAAGAGAAATTATGAATTATGCTCTGATTACTTATAAAATAAAATTTCAATTCTAGGTCATCGAAGGATTTACTATTAACTTACAGATTTAAAATGTCACCCTATAACTGATCATTGATCAAAATATAATTCAAATTAATTGATACTCAGTGCACTCCTAAAAATTTCCTTGAATTACACATTGGTAGAAGATAGAGAAACAAAGCCACAGCCAAGTGCATAGTGTTTTATGAGGTTGATTCCAACCTATATCAACCGGAAAAGTGTTATTTATACTAGTAATGTTATTTTGACACTCAAAAAGAGGTGTCTATTCAGACATCCACTTTATAATTACTGGATGTAATGGATGTTAAGCATAAGAAAGGACCACCATCATATCCAATAGTTATAAAGTGGGTGTCTGAAAAGACACTCACTTTTTAAATGTCAAAATATCATTACCTTATTTATACCCATGGGTTTTATGAGTTTTATGAGGCATTATGCTGACTCACACCTTATCCATTATTAGATAGGACATAAACCCGATTCAAATATGATTTACAGCCCATTCAATTATAGATTGTGTGCGAGTCAACACCAACACCGTATTCCAAGCATTATCAGTGCATTTACTCATTTCTCTATCAACAGTAGAGGATTCCAGTTTCTAAAGAGAGGCTGCGGAAAAAGGAAGAATCCTTAGCTGTGATTTTCCATCCTTGCCCTCATATATAATAAAGGGGCTACTGGTATGAGAAAGGGAGAGGCTTTACTTTGAAGGGAAGACACTCGTCTCTATCTACAATCTACAAGTTGTATAAAAACACAAGCATATCCAATCAATGATCACTGATTATTATTTTTATTAATAAATAATAAATAATAAATAATCATAATCAGAAAAAAAATCAAGAAAAAAAAAACACATAGATGAGAATTCAAAATAATGAATTTGAATAAAATATAATACCTCAAACCAACTTGACGTGCTCAATATTCAAAGGATTTTATGCTGTCAAGAGCTGTCACTCTAGTTCTCCACTGTTTCTGTGAGCCCAAAAGACAGCAAGAAATTAGAGAGATTCCATAACCTTAATATGTAGATACATGAAAAAGAGAAAATCTTAACTTCATCAAAAATATATTTTAAGGGAAAAAGGGAAAAGGAAGGAAAAGAACAGGACTTTATGTTGTCTCTGAAGGAGGAGATCAAAGGAAAGAAGCAACCGAAAAAACATCTTGAAGGACCAACCTTTAAGGAATGAGTAACTAAGGATGCAAGTTTCTGTAGCTTAATCTTCAAACTTCACACTCTCTCAGTCACACACACACAAACAGAGCACTGAAATGTTTATCATAGAAAAGCCTCCAAAGAGCACCAACCATTCAAAAACAACTTAGCTCTTTGAAAACTATAAATGCACAGCATTCAAACCATGCCAATGCTTCCAAAATCATCAATCAATCAAGACCCACTTGGAAATCAGTTTCTCAGAACCTCAGAAACTGGTTCTGTGTCATAACTGAGGAGCCAGCAGACACAAAAAACGCTCCAAAGTAACTATAAGTGATCCAAAAAAGCTTGAAAGCAAAAACCAACCATATAAAGTACTAAAACTTTTTAACCCCACAAGAAGGCACAAGCACATCACATTACAAAATAAACGTTTTCACAAACATCCCACAATTCAAAAATCAAACTTGATCATTCACACACACTCTCTCTAGGATGGAAGCTTGTTTCAGTGATGGGGGTGCTTATCAACGTTTTAAGGGCTTAAAGGTCGAGCATGTTCAATGATCTGACGGTTGAGATTGTGTTCAGGACAGGTAAGCTTACCGTTGGGATTGGTTGAATTTTGAAAATGCTAAGGATTCTTTTTTTTTTTTGTGGTTGTTTCACGATTCCAAGGTGATGACGTGGTGTGGCAGTGCCACGTGTAATGTGGGGACAGCAACTGCTTTTCAAAAGTACTAAGATCCCACGTGTGTTCAGTCCATTATTGTTCATTGTTCAAGTGTTTAGTGGTTTTGAATTGGTGTATATTTTGACATTGGTCTTGTTGATAAATTGCGAAGATGCCACTCATATTTGGAGAAAATGAAGCATGTGATGTTCGAAGGACTTAAAATTTTTTCTTGTCATCCTCGTTGTTGGTCCATGTCTTTTTGGTCAATTGCTTGAAGGATAAATTGACAAAGAAATTAAATTAACATGTCCCTTATATGAAATTGAAAGACGAGGAATAACCAACACATTACTTTTTTTTTTCCCTTCAATATAATATTAGTCAGGGCGAATTTATGAGTTTTTTTTTTTGAGGGATAGGCATAATCAAGATTTTAATTTTATTGTTAAATTTGAAAATGTGGTTGAGACCCATCTCTTACTTAAAAAATTATATAAATAAGAGAATTTGATTAGATAATAATATAAAGAAACTTCATACTATCAATTTATCAAAATTAAATTTTATAATCAATTCTAACTACACTTGTTAAATAATGTATTGGTCATGTAGCAACAAATACAGGCAACTGTGAAACAGTAAAAGTAATATAAGCTCTGGTTAATGAACTTTGTTTTAGACGTAGTGTAGGATATATTCAAAGCTCAATGTGTATAGATTAACTTAATTGATTTAATTTTCATCCAAACAAAACTTAATTGATTTAATAAAAAAATTTAATATCTATACTTTGACAGTATAAAAAGATTTGATTGGATAATAATATAAAAAGTATATTATTAGTAAATCAAAATTAAACTGAAAAAATCATTTATATTTTAAGAAGTTTGTAAATAAAAAGAAAATATTGTAGTGTGCGTTTTCAGTTGAAAATTTACTTTTTGAATAACAAAAATAACTAAAATTGATCTATTGAATTTAATAAAATTGAATTTTGTAAGAACATTGCTCTTACAAGAAATTGTTATAGAGCTATGTTTGGTTAGAGGGTAAAAATAAAATGTAAATTTTTATAAATGAATTTTATTTATAAAATTATACATGAAGTTTATCAATAAAAAATTTATATTTATTTTTTCTCCTCATCCAAATATAGCCAAGGTGGAAATCACTTGATACAATGTATTTAAATGAAAGAAAAGCCTGCGTGATTTCAAGCATAAGGATTCATTAGCTGCTTGTTGTTTTGATTTAAGTTTTGAAGTTTTCAAGAATTTGTAGGATATTAATTTGAAAGAAAATTAAATTAGTCGAACTAAAAATTATTAGGGTGTGATACCTCAAATCTTTATCATGATAAAAAAGAAGGGCCAAAAAAATCCCATAAGCTACCTTGACTTAGGAAGAGTATTTTTCTTAACCGAAACTTTTGTAAATCCAAAAAAAAAAAAAAATACTGGTAAGCTATAATGTTTATGAACTTTTTTTCTGAGACGATGAAAACCAAATTGCAATAATTATTTAGTAGGAATTTGATTATTGGATGAATTTGGCATTCATGACTTTGGAAACTTGGCTTGATGTAGCAGAGTTGATGAGTCACAACAAACGTGCAACGAAATATTGAAAAATGAAATTTTTACCGGCCAAAAGTGATGCCAGGTTTCAAAATTTGAAGAAGGAATGAACATTCATGGCTCTCAATTGCTACATAGCATTCGTGATTATCGGAGAAATAACAAATGCTAATAAAATGATTGAACTAATCATTTACACGTTTCCTCAGTATGTTTTGACTTAGTCTTGTGCCAAGAAATTTCCACCCTAAATTGGATTGACGAGAATCGCCCGGTAAAACACCATCAGAGATTTTGAATGGTTGTGCTGTTGTGAGCAGCTTGGTGAGGTTTACCTAGTTAAATAGAAGAAAAAAGAATCAATGGTTGAGGACTCCAATATAAGTAACTTTCTGAATTTTATAATGGATCCATATCTTGAAAACTTAAAAACTGTTCTTTTTAATTAAAAAAAAATTGCCCTTTTTGAGTTTTAAGTTTAAATTTGTCATCGACGAGTTTAATAAAAAAAGATCATAATTAACTCACCAATGGAGAGTTTAATTAAAATAATATAATAATAAAAGAGTGATTTTTAAGTTTAACTAAATACTATATTTGCATAAAATTTTCCACAATCTCACATTTCAGTGTAAAACTTATTCAAAACCCATATATATAATAAAAAAAACCCTTATTAAGTGTCTTTTTTAGGTCCACCCATTAGAAAAAATCCCAACCCAAAAAAAAAAAAGGCAGGCGCTATTTTATTTAGATTTGAATAAACTCATTCAAGTACTTTTAAATTAAATTGTATATTGCTCTGAAGTCTCGACACTTTCACTGGATTGAACTCCAGTGTCCAAGTACAGTAATTACTACGCTCATACTGAAATTTTAAGGTTTATTTATTTTTAATTGAATTATTTGCATGATGAGGACACGGTTAAATAGTAGTGACATCCGTACCAAAATAGTAGTAAACATTCATTATGGTCATGTATTAAAACTAGTCCTTTCAAGTCAAAACAAAATAGAATGATGACATAGCTAATATATTGAATGGAGTAACCAGCTCATGGGACAATGATCAACCCCCTTACTTCTCTTCCATGCTACATATTAAAAAAAAGGTTATATCTCTTAACGGTTCGATTTTCTCTAAATATTTGAATCAGTGTATATATATTGGGTGAATTCCACTGCACATCACTGACGGTTAACCACATTCTGAAACTGTGGGCAACAGTATTCAAAATTGTGGCTAATTAAACTCAAGGGTCTAATGCTGTGCCCTGCATCCCTTCGTCCCCTCACTGTGCTTGCATCCCTTCGTCCCCTCACTGTGCTGCTCCTTGTCTTTCACTCATGCTACCCTCTGCCCCATGGTCGTCTTCATCCTCTCCTACCACGGCGACTTCGTGTTCTTCTTCATGATGGTCGTCAACAAATAATGACAATGGCAAGGGAGCAGGATTGGCCGCGACAAACAAGGAATAGCAATGGCGAACAAGCTTGGTAGTGACCAAGCAAGCATGGTGGCAACGATGGAGGAGCATGGCCGGTCGAATACAGAGTAGATTCGTGAAGGCCAAACATGAACAACGACACGGAGACGAATGGCGGTGCGATGACACCTCGACAGTGGGACAACTTGAGACGGTCGGCTACGGCGTTGTATGAGTTGGTTGTCTTCGTTCTTGAAGAAGGAATCAGTGTTGTAGAGGCAGGGAAGGAAGGAGGAGGAGGAGTCAGCGCTGAGGGTTCCGGTTATGGATTCAAGCTCCGCAGCGGCGACGACCAGCGTGTCACGTCTAGTGTACAATAGAATCCGCCATCCCCCCCCCCCCCCCGCCACCCCCACACACACAGAGTTATATAATAAATAAATATGTGAATATTAATTACATTAAATATATTAATCAACTTCCATTCATAATCACCCACACACAACCCTTCTAACCCAGTAATTACCGCCACTGCTCCTCCAAAAGTATAAAAACAAGCCCATACCATTAGCTTTATTTAAGAAATTAAGTAAAATTATAAAGAAAAATGAAAAATAACACAAATGAAGTCTCTCTCTTCATTTTGGCAACCCACCAATGATTGGTCAGTGCTCACAACCGAAATATCTTAGAGAACAGCCATACAATCATAACCATACTTACACCATACACTCATATCAAATTAAAAATTATAAATCACTATATAAAAAATTATAAATTAATATGTAAAAAAAATTTTACATACTTTTTATAATTTTTTATATATTAATTTACAACTTTTATATACTAATTTATAATATTTTACACACTAATTTGCAACTTTAATTTGATATAAATACATAATACAAATGTGATGATAATTATGTATCACTCCTTAATATCTTATTCATACACTGTCAACTTAAGAGGCAGCATTTGATGACGGAGACAACCTTATTTGGTGATAAAAACAAGAATAGAAAACAGAAAAATTATCCCCAAAATGTAAAAACATAATTTCTATACCTTCAAAATGTGAACACAATAAAGATAAAATATCATATTTTTATCTTTTAATAATACCTCTATATATATTTATTATTTATATCTCTATCTTCAGTGTTTCTATATTTCCTATCTGTCCCAGGACGGTGAAAAAACACTACCAAAGAGTCACCCTTTTACATGTGAACGCCTATGAATATCTCTAAAGTAGAATACAAAAATAACATGACTCCACAAAACCCATTCGTCACTTGTTTTCATACATCCCAGCAACACTGAATTATAAACGACAACCTTCAAAAATACTATTGAGCCAGTTCGCATTTCCTTTCCACTCAGTGATTTCATTATCTATCCTGCAACCAAGCTCTCACTCCACCTTCGGTTCGAAAAGGATTTTTTTCTATTTTTTACAAAAAGATATTTCCCATGTAAGAATGAAGAGAACATAAAAACAAAATATTCAAAAATTTTCTCAAATACTATGCAGAGGGTAAATGCTATACACACTCTTCCTTGCAATTAGGTTCACAGCTGATGCTTGAATAAACTAATATTTCAATAAATAGATGAAACAACTCACAAAAATCTACGAGCAAAATCCATCCTTAGGTTGAGCTTAGAAGGGCACTTATACGAACCCCGGGACCCTTTAAAAAAAAAAAAGCACTACAGATACGAGAACTCCTTGATCAACCTCAATAATTAAAAAACTCTACAACTACAAGAAACCAGTACAGATAACAAGGTTCACAGCTTTAATCCATAAAATGAACCACAGGTCGAGGATCAGGCGTTACCCGTGGATTGAACTAATGTTAAATAAATTTTCTTCCTTAAAAACATAAAACTAGAAGAGTAACATGAAAGAATCTAGTACAATGTCTTCGCAAATTGTGCACTAAGGAACAGTAAACAATCAACAAGCATTAAGTTTTTGGGTGCCAAACTAAGGACAGCTAGAATGAAATCAAAATGGTCTAACAATTTCATAGACAGTTCTATTCAAATTTTTCCTCAGGATCGGGACCTATCCCGTGGTGGGGGAGATCGGCTGCAAAAACAGTAAAATAATCAACATAGTACTAGGTCAATATAAATCACAAAAAATAAAAATGATGAATAAATAAAATCAGTAGCTTCATCAGATCAAACCTGTCATATCTGCCATTTATTGGGCTTTCATCTCGTTCATACTTGGGGCTTCCTCTTGTTTCTGGTCTAGAAGCTGGATTTGATCCATGACCATAATCTGGGCTGCCTCTACCTCTGCGATATGGACTCGGAGATCTGCCACGACCATATCTCCCATCAGGGGAGTCAGGGCCTCTTCTATCAGGACTGTACCCATTCCTTCTGTCATCATCATCTCTTATAGCATACTCCACTGTGATAACACGATCCATAAACTTGCTGAATATCAAAGATGAAACGAAAATGTAAGATGCCAAACAAATGGGCCATGTTTTATCTCCTCACCCCAATCCTACCTCCTTCATTGAAAGCAAGCAAATCTAGAGTATTTCTAAGGGATAAAACTTCTAGGGAAAAATAACTAGTCAATGAATGAAAAGCTGATTACAACCTCAGGTTAGTTGCCTCCAAGGCTCTAGTAGCATCCTCCTGGGTTTCATACTGAATAAAAGCAAAATTCCTTCTGATCCTTATATTCGATATTTTCCCATAGGGATCAAAGTGTCTCTCCAGATCCCTCGTCCTAGTATGAACTGGATCAAAATTTATGACAAACAAAGTCTTCGATGGTCTTGAATTAGTTGAGGATTTTCTTGAATCACCTGCCCTTCTACTATCTCGTTCTTGCTACAAATCAGAACATAGTTACACGATGTGAATGTTAAAATCCCTACAATAACCTAGAATTGCCTTCATACTTTCTACCATAAAAGCAATGAAAATAGATGGCAGGTACAAGCAACAGTTTGTTTGAATGTCACAAAAATGAATGTACACACGAAGTACAGCTATTCTCATGAGAAACCAGTCTATTATCAAATGAAGTTCCCCAAAATGACTTATAAATGAATTTCACATGCTAGTTGCCAGACTTCGACACATTTGACTGTCAGATATCATGCTTCCAAATAAGAAATGATGTGGCATAATAATCATATCACTATTTAGCAACTACTATTGTACGTTACTATCACAAACATACCTTGGTCCACTCAACACGTATCCGCCTCCCCTTTCTACCAAATTCTGTTCTATCAAGTCTTCTGATTGCATATTCAGCATCACGGTCGTCTTCCATGTAGACGAAAGCAAACCCTATGAACCAACAATGTTAAGCATAACCAGCAAATAAACTATTTCAGTTGAACATTGAAAGACTCCTGTCACAAAGATGATTTATAGAGGAAGGACAGCATCAATTTTTCAAATATGAGAGAAAAACTCAACATAAAACACTAAAAAATAAAACTGTCAAGAAGTACCACAACACCTGCCACAGTTGCGAAATCATCATGGTTTCTATGTTGAAACATGTCGGAAATTGAACACTGATCAAAAGTCATGAGGAATGAAAAAGCAATGAATGCTGAGGGAATGCAGAATGGCAGGGCTAGGGCGGATCAGGTTATTTCTTCTGGAAAAATACAAGAAGGAGAAGCTGGGGCACATGCTAGAAAAGAAATGCAGAGAAGCACATCCACCCAAGAAGAGCATGGGCATTCCAACTTTCCAAGTAATCCTGCCACAAAGAAATTGTTGAGTACGGGGGTTCATATCTTAATGACAGTTCTCTTCTTTTAAAAGGAAAAGAAAATGTACATCCATTCAAAAGTAACTAGTCAAAGAACATCATCTTGACCCTTTAAGAATCATTTTAAAAAATGATGTCATAGTTGACGGCTCTTCGATGGTAATTTCCGGAAGAAGCAATGGTGATCCAGACTATGAAGCATGCTCCAATTCAAAGTCAACATGAAAACACTAAATTTAAGTCTATAAAAGGCTAAAGGCAAAATAAGTTCTCAGCCTTATGCTTTCATTAACAGAAAAAAGTTCAGCAAACAGTACTGAGGATATTTTATTATTCTCGCCAAAGCATTCAAGGCAGTAATTTGAAATATTTAACAGTTTCGTGATCACATAGGATCTTGGCATACTCACTTCCTTTTTTTTTTTTTCCCCATTTATGTATGTGTTCAAACTGATATCAAAAAAGGGTCAACGAGTTCTTTGAAAAATGGCCGCTTTCAATGGTTGTACATAACATTTTCCTTTCCTAAACAGTACTAAAAACCCCACTGCGACTCAACATAAGAGGACACTTTCATCGCGATTTCCTTATCCACAAACACTACCATAGAAAACACATCAACATTCAAGCAATGCCAGGTCGCCAATCCATTAACCTGCTTTCTTGCAACAAGAGCCCATCTCCGAAACGTCCAATCTGGACCACATAGGTTATCCAAACTACCATGTAACACATTACAAAGAGAACACCAAGTAAAATTCAGCACAGCAAAGCAAGTTCACAAATGTCATATCCAAAAACACTGCTCCTCGACCAAACACTAATCTAATAACTGAAAATTCAAAATACACATTCCATAGTCCAAAATAATGATAACAATTAAAAAAAAAAAAATCGTACAATCAGTAAAACAAATAATAGGGTGGCTTAAAAGCAATGAAGAGAGAACCGGATTGGACCGAACCGGCCGGCCGGTCTGACCGGGTTAACCAGGAACCGGTCCGGTGGCTAGTCCAGTTAAGATAAAAAACCAGAGGAAGTAAAAACTGGTCAAAATCGGTCAAGACCAGGAAAACCAGTAAACCGGACCGGTCTAACCGGTTTTCTCTTTTCAAAACTTAAATTTTTTTTTTTTGTTCTAAAACTTAAATACTGATATTTTATAGCAGTCATAGAGCAAAAATTAAAATAAAATAAAACCAAAGAAAGACACTAACAAAAATTGTTGAGTTGTTTTTATTTTCTCTCCGTCATTCAAAGACTGGTCACTATAAACCTTACCGGTTATTAATAAATATTGTTTTCAAATGCTCTGTGACCCTATTGTAAAACTAAGACTAGAGAAATTTTATATAGATTATGTTTATTTTCATGGACCGGATATTTTTAGTTAGTTATGTTAATCTAAATGATTTAATATATTTATTTATTTACATTCTTATTAATCACATGTATATATTTATATATATTTTTATTACATTCCAATTAAACTCCGATTGAACTAGTTGGACCTCTAAACCTTTGAAATAGTATCTTGACCGATTCAAGGCCGGATCCAATTTTCTATTCCTTGCTTAAAAGACAGAAATTTAAGCCTGAAACTAAAATTGAACAAAAAATAAATAAAATTTAATATTTAAAAAAAATGACATACCGGATTTCATGTCCACTCTATCAACCTTCCCGTATCTTCTGAAGAGCCTTTCAACATCTGATTGTCGCGCGTCGAAATCAAGGTTTCCGCAAAACACGGGCTTCATTGTTTTTTTCTTTCAAGCTGAGTTGAACGAAGCTACAAAATCGCCTTTTGCTCACAGAACCTGAAATGCAATGTTATGAATAAAAAACGATGATTGCCACGATCTCTCGAAAACGGTAGAATTGGACACGGAATTGCGAAAATGGAGACGGGATTGGGTGGATCGTTGACGATGGAAGAAGGACGGAGAGAAGATCTGAAGTTCAGTTGAAGGGAGATAGGGGAATAGTACCTGATCGGAGGAATCGAGGGCTCGGGAGTGGAACCCTAGGAGTGGGAGTTTGGGGAAAATTGAGAAACGTTAGAGAGAGAGAGCGAGAGAGAGAGAGAAAGAGTAGGAAGCACGGGTTTGATGCAGTTGGTGGAAGTCTAGGTCACATTCACATCACATCAGCATGTGTTGGCTTTCGACAAAGGACAAACCTAAACGTCACCGTTTGGGTAAATATCTACCCACTTGCTACTAGTGTGTTTTTCATAAATAAATAAAGAATAAAACGCGAAGGTAGTTTTTCATATTCATGGAATAAATTAATTTTTTATATTTAAAAAATTTTATATTAATTCCTTAAATTTTATAAAATAAAATAAGTTAGTCACTCTGTAAAATTATTATATAAAATATTAACAGAAATATTCACATATTCTATTAACTTACTTGTGTTAATTATTAATTTTTACAGTAAGTTCTAACTTATCTCACTCCTCTATTCTGCACAGAATAAATGCTAACTTAAAATTAAAATCTTTCTTCTGAGTAGAGAACTATGATGAGATAGTAGATGAAGAAATAGATTTAAATGATTACGTTTAGAGTAGTGAGTCAAGTTAAAATCTATTTAACAGTACATATAAATAAGTTAACAGTACCCATAAATAAATTAATAGGACACAACTTAGATGATAATTTTATAAAGAGAATAATTTATCTCTATTTGTGAAATATAATGGATTAATATGAGATTTTTCAAATCTAACAAACTAATTTATTTCCTACTATAAATCTAAGAAACTAATTTAGGATTTTAATCATAAATAAATAAAGCTTAGGTAGATAATACTTTAGAACCTTCACACTAGTGTTTGAAAGGAAATAGAGAGAAAGGAATGAAAAAGGAAGAAGAGTAAGGGGATGGAAGTGATCTTTCATTGTTTGATTGTAAAGAAAATTGGGAGAAGACAGATTAAATAATGCCAAAAGCATGTGGGATCCACTCAAATTTTTTCCTCTCATATATGGACAAAAAAGTATGGAAGGAATAAGTGATATTTATATATTCCAAAAATATTCACACTTATTATTTAAATCCCTGTCTCTAATATTTGTGACTTTAATTTTTTTATTTTAAATAAATTTTAATAATTTATTTTTATGAATTTTTCCTTATTTATTGCTTGATATTATTCTAAACTTGTTATAGTAAAAAATAATTACATTTTCTATTTGATATTAATTAATAAAATTATTAAATATAAAATAAAGATATTAACTTGAATGCTTTTATATAAATATAGATAAGGTTAATTTTTATTATATTTATTTATATTATTTTGATAAATAAATTTATGATAAAATTATATCTAATTTTAATTTTTTAATAATTTCTTAGATAGTTCTATAAAAAATAATCTTTTAGTTTTTCATACTATAAAGATAAAAAAGTCACTTGATATCATTGTTCTTCCTTTCTTTTCACTTTTTCATCTAAACAAACAAAATAAATTAAATTTTTTTTATTTTCTTCCTTACTATTTTTCTTTCATCCAAGCATATCTATGAAAAATAAAAATCAGCTCAACTTCCTACCACTCTATTTCCTCCCTCTTTATTTCCTTCCTTTGCCAAATAGAATAATGTTAGATAGTATCATTCCTTCTCAAGAAAACTCCTTAAAACATATGTTTTAAACATTAATCTTATAAATAAAGTTTATTTGTAACTAAACTTATTTTCATTGAGCTAATCCACGTTTGGTGCTACTATTTGTGCTTTTTTTTTTTGGTTAGATGCTATTACTTTTGTTTGCTATCTTGTTTCATACCAATAAAATTTATACATGCAGCGAGATAAATTATTTGAAGTATACTTTTAAGATAAAATATCTTTGTCTAAATTTAGAATTCAATTTTACTATGATGGCAATCTAAAGTTTTTTTTATATATAATCATTTAATTACATCTTGTTACGAGAGCAAAATATGATTGATGCTCACTTTACTATTTCAAGTTGTTCATATAAGAATATTTGATTAAATGACTATATAAAAAAATTTATACTGTCGATGCATCAAAATTAAAGCCTTTTTATGGTGGTTACTGAATCATTACTTATGAATTTTTTTAAGATTTTTGTAATTAGGAATATTTTAAATAGGTTTGGATATTAAAAAATTTAGAGCTCTATTAAATAATTATAGTAATAATATTAATAATAATTATTAATTATTACTACTATTATTATTATACAAGAAAAAATATTATCTAGTAATCTTTTTTTTATCAAATAGCATAATGTTAATTGCCACTTTGTCACGACTCGATTTGGATCGTAACTAGCACGTGAGGAACCCGATCCCCACGTAAGCCTCGTGATTTCTGTACCGTACTATATGCTTACTTTATTCATAAAATTTGGTTTAATCATAAATCAAATTAACTACTAATCCCTTCTAATTATGAAATAAACCTTTTTCTCATAAATAAATTATGGAACTGTAACTGTAAAATATATTTCAACTGAGTTGCTCAAATTACAAAATAACTATGAATAATATACTATTAAATATATAAGAATCATGGTATAAACAAAATGCAAAATAATCTATATGTTGTTCGGGACTCTGCCCGTCACATCACTAGAGCATATCTACCATGAACAAAATACTAAGGTTTCACGTCAAAGTAAAGCTCACCCAAATTGAAGAATACTACTGCTGAGAAGGAGGAAGAGAATGATCCTGAGCTACACCTGTATCTGTGAGGAAAAGGAAGAAGAGAGGGGTGAGTTTTGCAACCAAAACTCAGTGAGTGGATCCCCACTCATAACTGTGCGTGGGACAAGAAAACACTGTAAATAAATGACAATAACAATGCATCATTCATAAACATTTCTATTTACTTTACATAATAATTACAATCTTTAAAATCTCAAGAATTACACAAAGGAACAGAGTATTCATCAACTGTAGGAAGGATGCTTAGTCCCTGGCAGACGAAGCCCCCAGCTAGTGTGATCTCAACGGTCTCTGACGAACCGTGTCCCTGGCAGATTGATCTAACTCAAGAATGACCTGCCTCTGGCGGGCCTTGGTATACCAAGATTAACGAAATAACTACCGTTAACTCATAATTCTGTTCCTTTCAATAACTCTCTCTAATCTAAAATCAATTGAAGCTGTAAAGGGAGTTCTAAGTCTCTAGTTCGACAATTCTCAACTATAGCAACATAAATCTTTAAATTTCATTTGAAAATTCATAGGAAATTCCAATTTGTTATAACAAATAAATTCATGAATTAAACAATACAAAACTCTTTATGGAATAATTATGGTCCCATGTATTTCTAAAATCTTAATTTCATGTATAGATTTAGATGGAGCATTTCTAAACAAAGCACATTATTTATATAATTACATATCATGTGAAAACAAATTGTTCCAAGTCTCTACATGCTTCATAATACTAGAAAATAATAGTATAATGACCAAGATAAGGTCATGAGATCAAACTTACTCACCTAGAGGGGTAGACTATGAGGTACCAACACCATGGGGACTCCGGGAAAGAGGAATAGTACCAACGTCTGCTATTGAAACCATAAAACTCATCAGTGATTTATGGGTACTCTTAGATTACCCTAAAACAACTCAAACAATATTAGGGGAGCACTCCCACTTGACAATAATAAGAGAAATAACAAGACCAAACTTAAGATCATAAAAGAATGAAGAGAATGAAGATAAAAACTAACAACATTTACATACCTTGATGATTTGGGGGGAGCTAGATTGGAGAGAAAAAGAGAAAATGAGGGTTTGGGGAGGTGGTGCTTTGATTTCTACCTTCTGTAATGGGCAGCACCCCGAAATGGGTTTTTAAAGGGGCCAAAAAATAAAATGGTGTTGTTTCTGTTACTATTTGGGCTCCAAAGGGACCGCTATAGTGGTTAGGGTATTGTGGCACTATGCACTTATGATCGTTATAACGGTACCTCAGACCACTGCACCACGTGAAACACCCCCTGGTGACTGCTATAGCGGTGACAGCAACCCCTAACTTTTGCATTTTTCTGTCACTGGCACATAGGTTATCCCAATTCTCACTTATTAATGTTCTCATTTATTTTACTCTCCATTAACTTTAAAACATAAATGTAAATAAGGAAATACCCCCTATTTGGATTCAAATAAAATATAAAAAAAATTAAAACCCAACAAATCAAAATCCAAATTTTGGGTTTTAGTTGAAATTCGAGAATCTTCATGATTTTCTAAACTTGTGGGCTAAAAACAAAATGTTTAAAGGTCTCATAAAAATCATTAAAAATCACTCTTTAACTTATTTTCCTATTGGCAACAATTATCGAGACTTTTGGCCTAAGAATGTGGTTCTATCATATAACCATCCAAGGAGGTGTACGATCCAAACTTAGCGAAATTCAGGACCCGGCAACATAAATGGGTCTTGGGGACTCTAATACTGCATGAAATTTATTCACTGACATGTGTACCTAGGGTATCACACACTTATATCATTTGTGTGTACTAAACATTGTATTATAATATTATCAGTGATTTAAAATGTGATAATTTTTTTTAAGTGCGGTAATCTAGATTGCTAGTAATCTTGTTGAGCAACATGATAAACACTCATTCTTTCCATTTGATGTGCACAAGTTCAAGACTGCATTCCATCTAAACCTTAGTGCAACAAACTGAGGTCAATGTAATTATTTTATAAACTTATAGGAGTTCGATGTAATGATTTCATAAACTTAAGAGCTCAAAATAAAGGAAAGACAAGTTGAATTTCACCGAACCTGTATTAACCCTCCCCCCCTAAAAAAAAATGAGAGCTATGTTTAACATTAGCTAAGTCAGATACATATTAGATGCTATAATGTTAGTAAGTGGAACCCACTCTTTTATTTTTTTTTCTTTTTTCTCTTTCCTTGTTTTCCCATCTTCCTTCTTTCTTTCTTTTGTTGCGTAGAACCCTTCCCCCTTGTTCATCACAGCTCTTTCTCCTTCTCCCTCTCTTGGTTCCCTCTCTCTATTGCACCACGACCGCCGTGCCAACACTAGCGCCACCATCGCTACGTCCTACCTTTCCCCATCTCTGGTAACTGTGATTCTCTCACCTTGCTTCCTTGCTCGCGATTTCTTTTTCTAGGAGATGAAATAGTAGAGGCTGTGAGTTTCGGGGTGTACCCTCCCTCCATTCTTCCTCTTGGTGTAGTGGCTAGGTGTCTATATTGCTTCATTAATCCTATTGACCTCCCTATGTGATTGTTCATGGTAGATTTGAGATTCTACAACCCTAGTGTTTAAATTTTGGGGTTAATTGATATGAATTGGTGACATCGTTAACTTACAGATATTATATTTGTCTTGTTGCTAGTGTCTTAGAGCATTTAACCAATAACCATTGAATTGGTTGCACTTGAGAATTGATCTTCGGTTCTTGGGAACCATTTGTGAGTATATAATGTATCTATAGTTTACTTTTTGCATAGTAAACTTTAATTATAAATATGCTATTAATGTATTTTATATTTACTTAGTGGATTTTGTTTATAAATAGTCATGGAGTTAGTAGAGAAATTATAAATTTGAATTGAAAATTATTTATAAAATGAAGTACGAAGGTTTCGAAATTCTCGTGTTTATGAAATAAAGTATGAAACTTTAACTTGATTAATTTTTGTAACTTTCAACCTATATATAACATTAAAAATTAGATGCTCTTCAAAAAGTTATTCTTTGTCACTTATCTATGTTTCTTATCTAAGTACTTGCACTATGTGCTAAATAAAAAGCCCATTAAAAGTTTAACCATATAGTAGGAGAGTTGTTTATAGGCAACTAGCATAGGAGGAGTGGCTAAGCTGTAGCCAAGCCGTTAAGGCTAAAGAAGCAAACAAATACAAATACAATCATACAAAATAAGAGCAGTCAAATTTTATCATCTTTTACACGTGAAGAATGGGTTTGCAACGTCAAATCACAAACAAAATTTGAATTAATTAAAAACTCCATTGATAAAAAGCTTGTTTATAGCTTTTAGTGACGTATTGAAATTTAGTAGTTGTTGACGACATAATGATTTAAGGGCTCTACTTCTTCATAACCCTATTCTTTCTATTGTTCCCATTTACCCTTATTGCTATCATCATTTTTTGTATGTTATAATTAAGGAATATTAATTTGTTGCAATTTGAGTTTAGCGGGTGAAATTAGGATGGTTATTTTTTCCTATTATTGAAGACGTGATCCATTTGAATTAAGGCTAATCACCTAAATATGGCCATGAGATGCCCTTAATTTCATTCTTGTCAACTTGAGGGAGAGAATTTTTCCATTAATATGATGAATTATGCCATAAAGACATCTATACAATGACACGTGGTACGTGTGAAGTGTATAATGTTACTACTAACCAATGGTAATAAAGTTGAGTTGAGTTTTGCTGCCTAGACATCAATAATGCATATATAAATTATGAGATTAAGTGGAGGGAATCCTATGGGTTCAAAGTTTTGGGGGTTGGGGTGCCAATTATTTTATAGTACTATGACATGTTTCCTTAAAGGTCAACTCATTCAAAAATTCCAAACTCTTGTCCAATTTTTAGTGTAAGATAGCAAAACTAATGATCTTAATTAGTCGATGATATCAACAAATGTGTTTGCTCATATATATGAGTAAGGAAAAAAGTAGGAAGTGTAATAAAGCTGACTTAGCTTGATGTTGATTATTGATTTAAGAGTGAATTACATACTATAGTGTTCTCATTGGCAAAGTAGCCAAAGTGTGTATGGAATGGCATCACTTGCATAACCCATTAAGGCTGTTACAAACGTTTAAGACACACTCCATGACTAGTTCATAAGGTCTTATAGTGTTTTGATAGGTGAAAAGATTTACAAAAAGACTAAGCTAACCAATTAATAAAATAAGAAGGTATAGTGGACTCAATCAGATTGGAATCCTCTCCCTCCGATCAAAAGATTCCTTTATTTATCAAGCGTTTCATGTAACCGATCAAAGTTTATGATACACTCATAATTATTTGCTAATCGCTTACATTGGTTCTTCATAACTAGCTATTCAGTTATACCTCCAAGAGTTAACATATATCTTTCAATCGACCCCATATATATTCTTAAACATGTGATCATTAGGGTATGTTCCAACTTAACAATAAACTTTCAATACTCAAAATATATCATATCCTTCGATCGGTTAGTTTTATTGGTAGACTAGTCAGAAATCATAATCTTGTTTAGAACATATAGTATAGCTACTAACTAGCACTACAACTATGACGTATATTAGCTATATAATGTTGGGTATGATCTCATATCCAACTTGATCAATGAATTTACAAAAATCAAATTATATTTATTTTATTCACTATTAATTTTTTTTAAAATTGAAATATTCACAATCTATTTTTAACAAGCTAGCAATATAAGGGGAAATGAAAAAGAAAATGGTAAAATTGAACTCTTACTCAAAGCCAACAAACCCTTTGTCATAGGAAGAGAAGGGGCCACGTAAATTGGCACCTAGCAGTGTGTGTGTATGTTTTTTTTAATTAAACATTAATCATTGATGCATTACAAGTCACTTCCATCCACAACACTACATCTAGTGAAAGTATTTGTATTGTTATCTTTGTTTCTTTTGTTCATACTCATATGAGAATCTCCTTTACCATTTAATCCAAAGCAACTTGTTATGTGCTGTAACCAAGGGCTCGACTTCCAGCGATATGGATGATGGATTTGCTAGACGTTCCTCCCCTACCCACGGTTGGTCTAGCGTCTAGTTGGGTATCTGCAAAAGGGACTTTGATGCCTAAGTAAGTTAAGGTAAAGGAAAGAAGAAATAGCAATTTAGAAGAATATGGCTTACCACTATTACACTTTCCATTTTTTATTTATACTTGTAGATATGTCCCAAAAGGGGTGATTTAAGGCTGAGCTGTACAATACGAATGGAATAAAAACCATTACAAGGGATCTTCTAGAAGATGTGCCAGAACCCCCATTCGTCATCACTCAACCTACAATTCACCCAATGTCCACACGTCTCATGGGTAGTTCGGGGGGACTGGGGATCATCGTCGCCGAGATGCCTCCGACATACCTTGGTAGCGTATTGCAATGACTAAGGTTCCAAGGACGCCCAAGATCCGTCTTGTCCAAGGATCCCGAGCTCCAGATGTTAACACAACTCTTGCACAATAATAGTATTTTATACAAGAATAGTAGTAATGTTAGAATTTTTAATATTATGGGTGTGTGTAGTTGAGAAATAAAATTGAGGGCAAAAATTTTATAGATGAATTTCATATGTAATTTTATATACAAATTTCATTCATGAAATTTCTACTTCATTTTTATCTCTTAACCGAACACATAATAAGGTTAAATATACCAAGTGATGAAAGAAAAGCAGAGGTCCTTTGAAAGAATTGCTTCCAGTGCATTTATTAACATGATTGTTTTGATATTATGACTACTTAATTACTCATAGCACTAGAGCAAGAGCAAGGGATCAAAGTCAGGACATACTTCCAGAATACTTGTAAATTATCCATCAATTGTAAAAAGGTAATCTAAAAATCAAACCCTATAGTCATAATGATGCGCGAGTAAAGACCAACTAGATAAGATGAGTTGAGTCCCCTTAACATAGCAAGGGACTTATTCATTTAGATTGGCATGACCAGATGATTACGAATATTTATTATTAACCCAAGAGAGTTATGAAATTAGGTTGCATGGATCTATTCATAATGCACGGGAGAGCTCATGCCCCCACTAAAGCTTGAAAATTCTTTTAGAAGTATGAGTGTGTGTGTGTATATATATATTTGTCTTTATTATTTTATTATATATGCCCCACATTAAGATAAAAATTATATCAAACTTTTTATTATATCTATATATATATATATATATATATAATTTGTCTGTATTATTTTATTATGTATTAAGATAAAAATTATATCAAACTTTTTATTATATCTATATATTGTCCTTTTCTTTTTTATCTAAAATTTTTAGATTTATCACTGATACTAGGAATTCATGAGTCAAATTAATTTAACTAAGTTGAACTTGGCTCGAGTCTAATAACCTATTATTT
The DNA here is from genome assembly GCA_031216125.1 of Dalbergia cochinchinensis. Classification (NCBI taxonomy): domain Eukaryota; kingdom Viridiplantae; phylum Streptophyta; class Magnoliopsida; order Fabales; family Fabaceae; genus Dalbergia; species Dalbergia cochinchinensis. The sequence continues at coordinate 64,923,000 of CM062375.1, read as the reverse complement.
TGATAGGATATTATTTATTAAACTTAGGTCGATTATTATAGTCAGATCAAAGCCAATCCAAAATTATAAGTTGTACAGCTAAATGATATAGATTTATAAGAAGTTAAAACTAAAAAATGGTTCATAACATATATTTCTGCTCTTATTATAATACTATAAAAATGCAACTATATTATGCAGAAGCATTCATTTAAGATAAGAAGTTTTACAATTGATCTTTCGAATTTTCAAAGAATTATGAAATTTTAAATGTTATATTGACTTGGGCCAATCCAAAGAATTGCTTAAATCCAATTAAAAATAAAAACATTGGATCAATTTTAAGAAACCAACTCACGTTCTGGCAATTAGCTTGGGCCATATCGGATCATCAAATTGGGCTAGGTGATGAGCATTTCTATCCAAATCTATAAACCGCAAATGCATGACCAAAAAAAAAACACGAGAATGCAAATTCTTAACGACCAAAAAGACGGAAAAAAATGTATATATATACACATCATATTCTCAATAGTTGATGGCTTAATTACAGAAAAGCCATGCTCAGCTTGAAGCAACGTGGCAAATTGAGATTTGCCCTCTCCTCCTGTGGGTCCATAAACCCAGATTACTGTGCCATCGTCTGGAACCTCCTGAATCTTGCAGAAAACTTCTCTCTGCCATTCCCGCAGACCTTCGTGAGGCCACTTGTATTCTTCCTCGAAACGCTTCCTCTTAACCAGGCTATGGTACCTGTTGTACATATCTGGATCTTCGATTCTAGCAGCTTCTGGGTCCTCCTCAATCAACCTTATCTTCTCCCTCTTATGGCTCCCAACTCTTATCATCAACCCGTGTGTAAACGGGCCTTCAAAGCGAATTCTTATCCTGAATTCTCGAAGCAATCAAGGAGAGGTGTTCACTATGTTGATCCACTCTAAATTCAAACTTGACCAAAAATAATAAAACTCTAATTTCAAAAATTAACTAAAAACAATTTGGGTTAGGTCACTGGCTCACACTTGACCAAACCCAACCAAGTTTAGCTTCTTGCATAACCACATCATATTATACATGCACCATTTTGACCATCTATTTCCATATATGGCTTCACATTGTTTTCTACACAATTTGTCAGTAGCACTTTAGTCGTATACATCAGAAGTGAAAATCACGACTCAGAGAATTGCTTCCCTTGCTTTACTTCTCGCTCATGTTATCTTTATATGATATCCGTATATGAGGATGTCTTTGGTGTTAGGGTAAAAATATAGTGAAAGTTTTTCTGAATAAATTTCATGTATATATTTATATATAAATTTATAAAAATTTATACCTCATTTCAAACCTAATCAAACACTTCCTTAAAGAAACACAGTACAAAGTTGAACAAAGGGACTAGGTTGTTTCTATCTCTCTCTCCCTTTTTTTTTTTGGAATTATGAGGAACTGATAATAGATTTTCAAATATAAAGGGATTAATTTATAGCTAATATATTTTTGAGAGACAAAAAATGAGTATTCAATAAAAGAGTTGATATTTATTCTAGTCCTTAAAATTGCATTCACAAGTGTGATACTTGAGGTACATATATCTGTGGATAAGTTTCATACTGCTCTAGGATCCCCCGGGACCCACCCGAGTAGTCGGATCGGTCTCGGAAGCTAGAATCGAGTTGCACCCTAGGTTTTGCAAAATTATGTAGATTAAGTTTGCTGTAGCGAGCATGAAGGCTCGCCTATTTGCTACAGCAAAGAATACTAGCTGCAATGAGTGATGGCTTGGCTCGCTACAACAAATAAAGCTCACTGTAGCAAGTAACCCATGACAGCACAGTATAAGCAAAACGACGCCGTTTCATTTTTGTCCCAAATATAAACCCATCGCGCTCCCCTTCCCCAAAAGCAGAATTGAAGCAAACCTTTCTCCCCCAAATTTTCATCCTTTTTTTCTCTCATTCTCTCAATCTAGTTTCCCCAATCTCAAGGTAAGTTTATGTTGTTAGATTATGTCTCCATTCTCTCCATTCTTTCATGATCTTGAGTTGGGTCTTGTTGTTTCTCCCATTTTTGTCAAGTGGGGGGTGCTCCTCTAATGTTGTTAAAGCTAGATTAGAGTTGTTTAGAGATTGGCGGAGACTAATCTTGGGTTAATGTTACTCCATGACAATTGTTGGTGCAATTCCATGCTTCGGAGGTCAAGTTGGTGGTATCCATATACTCCTGGCTTCAAACGGTGAGTAGGTTCAAACTCATGACCTTAGTTTCACCATTATAGCTATGTATTATGCATTATGTTGTTATAAATATGAAATTTGAGATGAGCAAATATAGAAAATATGATTTTATATGATTTTCTTAAATTAGAAAAATTATGATTTACGATAATAAAACAAAAGAAAAAGTTTTACAAAACCATGAGACTATGATTGCTGTGTTGTGTGTATGAAAAATATTTTACATGCTAATGAAATGATTGTTGGAAGAATATATGATTTTATCTAGTTGCTTTTTATTCAAATATGTTTTATGAGTTTATGACACTATTATATTTTTGAGATTTAGATTTCAAGCTATATTTTGAATATTTAGCTAAGATAATTATACGTGTTAGAGAAATGTGAATAAGAGTATGACCCACTTTTATGGATAGATATGTTATATGATTTTCGATTTTTATGATTACGAACTCTAGTATTTTGAGCTATGATTTTAGATTATCAAGTATATGAAAGTTATGTTAGTTTAAGATATGAATTTAGAACTTCAGTTTTATGTTACTAAGAGGTACGTAATTCAGTATGATTCTTAATAATTGCCAGATACATATTCTGTGGGTTTGAGATCGGGTTACCTACAACTGGGTGATCCCTTGGGCATGATTCTCATAGTCACAGTTATACTAAAGTCAGATTGTTAGTGTTATATGAATCTAGAACTCCCAGTATACTAAGAATTTAGGGGCTCTATTCGCCAGGGACAAAGTACCCATTTTTCAGTTGTGGGTTTTTGTCAAACTAGTTTAGACAGTAGAGATCAGGAAATAGACAGTTAATTAATGACTGTATGAGATCGTTAACCTTGGTACCAAGTTGTCCGTCACAGGACAATATCGCTCTACAACAGATACAAAAAATGGAACCTAAACAGGTATCCACAATTCATCCGCCAGGGACTATTTGACTTTACAGCTTCAGTTATTATATAAGTATTTATTCAGCTCAGCAGATACTATTTTTCTAGGCTCTGCCACACTTTAGTTAAAATGATTTCATGTTGCTTGTGAGTTTACAATTGTTTGTTCATGAAATTATAAAATGAGAAATGATTTCCTTGTTAGAGTAAGAATTCAGAAATGCTTTTCTATAAATTTATAAATATAGAGATATCTTTTCTATGTATAGTTATGCATATGAATATCAAATGATTATGAATGTTGCATGCTTGATATTATATGTATATTTATTGGCTGTCTCATGTGGGTAATGGGTGAGAGCTCACTCACTGAGTCCATTGACTCACCCCTCTCCCTTTCTTTCAAAGTTGCAGGTACAGGTTCAGTCTTCATCCAGCCTTGTAAACTCAGCAAATTCCAGTGGGAGGCCTTATTTGAAGTGAGGCTTAGTTTAGAATTATGTTAGTAGTAGAGGTACTCCAGTAGATGTGCAGGCAGAATCCCGGCCATGCATTTAGTTTCAGAATTTGTATAAAATTTCAGTACTTGAGACAGTTATGTATATGTTTTCAATTTATAAGCATAGATTTGAAATGGTAAAGTTGATTTGAGTTTATGTAACAAGCCATAAATGTATTTATGGTCCAGCTTCCAAGTATTAAGTTGATTTTCATATTTGAAATTTAGATCGAGTGATAAAACAGTTTTTGTTTTCATTGTTTACATGTTTACTGGAAATGTCATAAAGTTTTCTATATTAAGGTATTTCAGTCTTGTGAAATTGGATATTAGATTTTAAATCAATATTTGGATAACAATTTAGAGAAAATTATGTTTTCAGAAAGTAATTTAAGTATAATATTATTATAAATTATGTATTCATAGAGACACGTCACACAAAAGACTTATGGGGATGAGATTCTTCACGTGCCGGTCACGTTCCCAAGTCGGGTCGTGACAACAAGCCATTGTAGTTTCTAAAATTTAAAATAAGTCAAATTGGTCTTGACTTTACAGATGTGAGTCATGTTAGTCTCTCGGCTCAACTCAATTAATAATTTGTTCGTTAAATGCTACTACGTAACGTTTAATGATACCTAGATATACTTTGTGCTACCCATCATAGTATGAAGACTTAAATGACTTATGTCTTGAATTACACAAAATGAGTCTTTTTTTTATGAAAGCTACAACAATAATAACTTATTTTATGTAATTTCAGATATCAAAATGAGTTATTAAAATTTGTGCATTACGTCAGATGACACGCGATATGTATAGGTGTTATTTAATGTTCATTTAACTATTAACAAATCTAGATCAATGAGTAAACGTGATTCATTTTAATAACTTCAAAGATTGGAATGATCAATAATTCTTAGGATGAGTTTGATTATAGATAAAAATAGAGGATAGATTCTTACAAATAAACTATATATATAATTTTACATATAAAAATTATTTATAAAAACTCACATATTTTTTATCTCAGTGGCCAAACATAAAGAATGATAACCAAAAAAAAAGGTTCAAAGTCAACGGTCCAAAACTCATACAACAAAAGCCCACGTGCCCCTCAAATCACTGTCTCCAACATCTTCTTACTTGTCACTCCATCTATCTATTGTTGCCTGCCACTTGCCACTCTGCATCTGACATACACGCAGAGCACACCAACAATGGCAGATCCAGTGCTTCACCAAGAGATCAACAACGGCATTCACAATCACCAAACACAACCACTCAAAGAGATCGCAATTGACTACACCCCAGAAGCGTGCTCACACTGCCCGCACTCCAACACCATCACCCTCACCTACGACCACCGCGGCGGCGCACGGTGGCGCACCACCACCCGCTTCCACTATGGCGCCTTCGGTGCGCACATCCAGTGCCCAAAGGGAAACACCAACGGCCTCAACTTCAACCTCTACCTCTCTTCCTTAGAAGGTGATGATGATCTTGTACTATGTTTATAACGAGATCTGTAATAACCCCTAACATTGATATGTTTTTGTTTACGAGATTTGTAACGGAAAAATTCAGTTTAATTTCTGTGCATAAAATTGTTTTCAACCGACATCAAATTGGTGCTGCCACAGCAAAAATGGTTTCTTTTCGAGACGATGGATTTGAAAGTTAACCATCTTCGCTCATGTGCGGCACGTGATTGAAGTTTAAAACTCAAAATTAAACTCAAAATACTTGAACAAACTTCTATGCTCTGGAAAACAAATTGTTATGTACCATTTTGCTATTGAGAGGTCATGATTATTTTCTGCTTTTCTGAACCTTAAATATAGGATTTTTAATTTTCATTTAATTTTTATTTATTGAGAGCCTCGTGCGCTGAACCTCCTTTCTTACAACATGATAATAAAAAGAAAATTAAATTAAAGGCTCATTTTGTTGGTGAAGTGATTTACAATATTTGTTTATTATCTAAGTTATAAAATTTCCAGTTTTCTTATCTTTTTATGTGATCATGTGTGTTATCAAAATTATTCTCTCCAATTTAATTTTTACAGGTGACAAGTCCCAGGATGAGATAGACTTTGAGTTCTTGGGCAAGGACTTGACCATTGTGCAGACAAACTACTACAGTGGTGGCAATGGCAACAAAGAGAAGATTCACCATCTGGGTTTTGATGCCTCTGATGGGTTTCATGAGTATGTGATCAAGTGGGGTAGTGATGTGATAGAGTGGCTCATTGATGGGAAGGTGGTGAGGAGGGAGGAGAGGAAGGAGGGTGAAGGATACCCTCAGAAGCCTATGTTCTTGTATGCTTCTATTTGGGATGCCAGCTACATCGATGAGGGGAGGTGGACTGGGAAGTATGATGGCAGTGATGCGCCTTATGTTTGTCTCTATAAGGACATTCATGTCCCCATTGGCACTGCAGTGGAATGATCTTGTGATTAGTTTACGATAGAAGACTATGGTGTCATATATTCCATATACCTTATCCCATCTATTGGCTCAAGACTTAATTGTTGTCGTTACTTGTGCTATACCAAGGTTCAAATATGTATGATGTGCAACACCATCTTAGTATGTTGTTCCTTTTTGTGTTTTAAATACGAGAATAATTTGATTGCATTAGGAAATATTGAGTGCAACAGAAAAGCCTAAAGAGCTTAAAAATAAATTGAGATGAAGCAGTAATTAATTGGAAAATTTGTTGATTTTCCTAATTTCTGTTTGTTTACCACGTACATGTTATCTTTTATCCAGATTTGTTGCTAGCATACTTCTATGAATGGATTAAAATTCTAGCTGTTGCATAATTCTGTGGATTAGATATACATTGGTCGTGGCTAATGTTATATAATCTGCCACTTGAGCTTTGGCTTAATGGTTGCCTGAGAATTGAGGGGCAAGGTTCAACTCCTCTTCCCCCAGCTAGTGATTTACTCCTCTTCCCCCAGCTAGTGATTTAATTTTTATCTCCCTATGTGCAAAAGGAGAAATATAATAACAATGTTGAATTTCAATTTTTCAAGTTTTTCCGGAAATGTAGAGCTGTTTATCCATTTGTTTTACTGCAATGTGAATCATGTGAGGTGAGCAACATAGTCTGAATAAAAAAATGTATTCAAGTTCATGGCCATTAAGCAATTCCAACTGACAAATCTGAAATGGACAATGTGATGTGTTGTCTTCTTATCTCACACTTATTTATATTTATTAATATAGGTCAAGGGTCTACTAGTTTTCTTGGTAGTGTCTTCATCTTTATTTCTAGATTCCTTTCCCCTGATGTTGGTTAGGTTCTCAAATTTAGGGAGGCTCATCCAAATAGATATCTGCTGTTGAAATCTTGTTTTGGGGTATGTCATTGTGAAATTTGCATAACATCTCATCTGACCTATAGCTTCAGAATTTGCAACTGCTTAAGTCTCATGCAAAAATGGATGGTCACATCACTGGATTGACAAATATTTAACTTTGATACTGCATTTAATCATATTTCATAAGTCTAAATTTTTCTGTAACTCCTTAGCTGCAAACCTGATTGTGGATAAATCTGAAGCTATGCAGCTGAATTGATTGGTGGAGCTGTACTAGGATTTGGAATTTAATTTCATTCTAAGAGGAGACAGATTGTTGTTGATGACATACATAAAGTTAGTTTTCTATGGATTGGACTCTCTTGTTATAGAAGACTTTTACATGACAATGAGTTCATTAAATATATATAGAAAACTTCTTGGTAATATATGTAAAGAGAACTGAAAAGAAGGAACAACTAAGCAGACATGGGACATGCTTTACATATATGTGATGAAGCCATATTCTCATTGTGTTTGCAGTTTGGTAATTGGAAGAATTTATGTAATGAAACAGACCATAAATTGAGACATCTGAAGGTTTTTAATGCTGCTGATGTTTCTTGTGAAGCTTATATAAGCAATAGTAGTTTTTTTTTATCCATGCTCCATGAGGCACTAACTGTTGTTATCTCTATGCTCTTTCATGTGAACAAGCCTGAAGGATAGAAAAGGAAACCTAAGGGTGCGTTTGGTATTAGTTTTCATTTTCAATTTTTAAAACTTTTAGAATTTTGTGAAGAAAATATTAAAAACTATAAATAGAAATTGAAAGTTGGATATATTTTTAATATATTTTTCACAAAATCCCAAATATTGGAAAACTGAAAATTGAAACCAAATGCACCCTTCTGCATCGTGCGGCAATTAGTTACCGAAAGTGGACCATACTTAGGGAAATGGAATTACTTTTCCCCTCCCAGCATATTGACAAATCAATGGTTACCTCATTCTCATTATCATAATGGAAGATACATATGACCATTGCCATTTTGCTAAATAGTCTATGAAGTTTCTTTTTGTTTTTTGTCCTTTTTTTTTTAAACTCCTGATTGATTGGTTTGGTTGGTCGTGTCTATTTCTTTCTTTGACTCCCACATTTCGTTGAGCAAAGTGCTATCAACAATTCAACTTGTTGTTTTCTAGTCGCTGTCATGTGACTCATGGCATCTGTAATTTTGTATATCATATTGAGAAAAGTAAAGACTTTGATTTGGTCAGCATAACCGCTGATGGAATGGAAAAAAGAAATGAATTTTAATTGAAACACAGTCCACTGTTAAATTATATCATTCTTAAGAAAAACTTCTCCTATAGTCTTTTAAGAATTGAAAGATAGAATAAGTTAGCTCATATGTTAAATCCTCATGCTCTTTTTTATTTTTTCCTGCAATAATAGATTGTTGGATATTAACTCTAAACATTTTAATAAAATTATTTATATATATATATAACACTGTACAGTACTGATTAATGAACTTGTTCATCCAACAAGCTGATGAAATGAAGGAATGCCTAGTAATTTAGCAATTAAAATTTTAATAAGGCAAAAAGATAACTTGCTACCTTCCAGAGCTTCCTCAACAACTTCACTAGAAGGTTATTCTATTCATTGACTTTTTTTTTCTTTTTTTTTTTTTTGCGCCTCAAATGGCGCCGGGTCTTTGTTTTAACTTGCAATTGTCACTAGAAAATAATGTCGCAGTAAAGATAACACTTACTGTTTATTAGAGTTTAATTTTTAAGCGAGACATTTTTTCCTTTTTTGGTTATGATAATTCACTTTGATATCGTTTGGTTAGGGGATAGAAATAAAAATATAGAGACAATATAAATAGTAGAGATAAAAATATAAATAATAAATATATATAGAAGTATTATTAAAAAAAATATTAAATTTTTATCTTTATATCTTATCCTTATATTTTAGAAGTATAAAAATTTTATATTCCTCTATCTCAAAAACAGATAAATTTTCTGTCCAATATTTTTATTTATATCACCAAATATGTCTTTGTTTTTATCGTTTCTGTATTTATGTTCTCGAGACGACATTTAAGACACCAAAAATAGTACCCAGTTTCAGATAAGGACAAATCGTATCTTACTGTACCTAGGAGCAATAAGATTTGGGTAAGCTTTGACTTGAGATCAAGGCATAACTTTCAACGATCATTTCCATTATTATTTGTACAAAAAAGGCAAAACCGCAATGCTTGCAGCCCTTGCCCAAAAGTGGCCACACAAGGGTGAGAGATATAGCACCAGCGCAGCAAAGTAGTTGAGAGCAGTGAGATTCTCAAACTTAAAAAACTAGATTAAAATCCACAGGGAATCTTTCCCAAACTATAATACCTTATGTCCACCACTAACAGTAGTTTTGGTGTTTATCACTAACAGTATTATATATGCACATTTACATTTTCTTTATAAAAGTAAACAACATAAATGTATGTAAACGTGGATTAATTATTATATTCAAAATAATGTGTTATAACTGTTAATTTTTAGATAAATTAATTAATAATATCAGTTTATTTTATCTAACTATCATTATAAATTTTATCAAAGGTTCCGCATATACTTTTCTGGGTGCGTAGGATTATTCAAGTCTAAATTATGTAAAAAATTTGTATAAGATACTTGATTGAAATATTTGTTGTGACTTATATCTTAAATAACATGTCTCTACCATTTTTTATTAAGAAGTATTTGATTCACAATAAAATCCTATAATAAACTTACACTACACATCTTATTACTATTAGATATAATAAGATGTGAAGTATACGTTTTCCGTAGAATTTTGTTGTAAACCAACTAATTTTTTTTCTTTTGTTACTGGCAAACTATTTTTGCCGCCGAAAATAAAAAGAACAGAAAATTTTGGACAACTCAACTACCCTCAACCGTTTGATCTTGGACAAGACAGCCTCGTTCTCATCAGTGGGTCCACTCATTGAGAATGGACCCCACGAATACGATTCTAAGGTTCAAGAGAATGAATGAACGAACGTTGTCTTTCCACAACTCTCTCCTCTCTTCCTCACCATCCATCCAATTCCTCACTTTGAGTCACACCAAAGCCATTTGGATTCCATACACACAAAAAATAAAAATAAAATAGTTCATTTTATTTTCGAATTTTTTCAGCAGTTTTCTGAATTGGGTCCTCATAATTTTCTCTGTTTTCCTTATTTATCACCTTCTTTATCTCTTTGAACTTGTGGGGTTGTGTTGTGTGATTATGTTCTGCTTGTGAAGTTGGTGTTATGTTCTATTGCTTCTTGTGTTCTTTGTTTTAGCTTCTTGGGTTTGTGGTTGTGTCTGTGTATGTGTTGGTGATTGGTTTTTAGAAGTGAGAGTGTGCATAAATATAGATATAGATACACACATAAATATAAGATATAGATTTATATGATGGGTGGTTCAAGTACCAACTTGGTGACTACAGTCATTGGTTTTGGATTGAGTGCAACTTTCATTGTGTTTGTGTGCACAAGAATAATTTGTGGAAGACTACAAAGGCATGTGGCATCAAGGACTGTATATGAGATTGATTCAAGAGCAGATATAGAACGGGTAATTTCATTTGTGAGCTTCTTCCCCTTCCCCCTTATGCGTGATGTCTTTGCTAATTAACATGATAATTTTGCACATGTAACTTATTTGTACTTTTGTAGCATTTGAGGAATGAGGGTAGCTGGAAATGGAAGTTTATGTTGTGCTCTAACTTCTAATAGTATACTTCAATTCTGTTTGCACAACTTAAACCATGTTTTGAAGGCTACACATTACTAGTTTCAATTCATTTCAGCTTATTTAGCGAAATCATGTTGAGTTATATTTCAACTTAGTTCCAGTTTGAAACCACGGTTTGAGTAAAAGTGAAAAAAAAAAGGTTGCTTTAACAAAAACCATACTCTGCATACTATAAACATATCCTAAAGTCTGATTCAAATGTGCATTCTATTTTGAAGAAGAAATATGCGATGAAAATTTTTAAAAACCTGTTGTATAATTTCAATCAGATGTAGAAATGGGTAATTTATATTAATAATATGCATATTGTCCTTTACCTTAGTGTTTCCTGCTAAGATGAATTAACATGTTCTGATTCTCCTAGTACTAGAGACTTGTTCATAACCAATATCATATACTCTCAAGGTGCCTAATTCGAACTTTTAATTTTGTGTCATTGTGTACCTGTTCATGTTGGGGTGCTTTTTTAATTTTTTTTTTCTTTTCGTTGTTTACTGATAGCCAGAACATCATGTTAATGGCCCTGAACCTGCTCTTCTTGCTGCAATCCCCACTTTGAAGTTCAACCAAGAGGCCTTCAGTTCCATTGAATGTACACAGTTAAGTCCAGCCTTTAATTTGTTGGTCAATGGTCATAGGGGACAAGTTTCCTCATATATAATATATCTATATATATATATATATATATATATTTTCTCCACAGCAGATTTTAACTTTTTGGTGTTAACTAATAGGGTAAATTTGTAAAGAGATTAATTTTGATTCAGCAACCGTATACAATATGTGCTTTGTACTCTCAACTAATTATATCATATTTTTTAGTGGACTTTTAGGGCGTGTTCATGAGTTTCTCGAAATTTTACCTTTCAAACCCCTCACATTTCCTATATTTCCCTTAAAGTGAAATTCAAAGACACGCTCTTGAAAATAATTTTGATAATAATCACACAGTTTTAATGACATGTCTTATATAATTGTATAAGAAACATTTTACATTCAACATGTATCAAAATTAAATTCATTTATCAATACCAACATTGTTCGTTATTATTTCATTTGGATAAGAACTGATGTAGAACAAGCATTTTATAAGTTGAAAATTGGTAGGGTCAACATATTGATAAATAATTCAGTTTGCTTGTACAGGTGTGTGATATGCTTGGCAGATTACAAGGACCAAGAATTATTGCGCATCATGCCTAAGTGTGGCCACAGTTTCCATCTCTCTTGCATTGATATATGGCTGAGGAAACAGTCCACGTGTCCTGTATGCCGTTTGCCTCTACAAAATGCTCTCGAAACAAAACATGTGAGAACTTTGACATTCACCATCAACCCTTCTCTTGATGAGTCTAATACTTCAGAAAGGAACACAGTTGAGGAGAGGCCAGCTGAGTCTAATGCTAGTAGCAACTCCTTACAACCAACTTCCGGAGAACCAGAAGCAAGACAGTAATCATGGTTTTAAATTGCAGCCGTGGTCGCAGATGTAATTGCACTGCAATTACTATAATAGCAAAAAATTGCGAGAAAATATGGGTGGCAGCATTGGTTGCTATCTCGATGCAATTGCAGAGACACTATGATAACAAGATTACGGACGTTAAAACCATGATGACAATGACATAAGAGAGCCAAAGGGCTAATGCTATTTGGGTTGGATTCAAATTCTTTATTTTATAGCCTTCATATTTGACTTTGTGGGGTAAAATGGGGTACCTTAAGGGATTTCTGCAGCTTACATGTATATATTATATGTTTTCTTTTTGTTGTTGTTGGGTTTGTTGCCTTGGATTATTTTAAGCCAATTTGAAAGTTGTATCACTTTAAAATCAAAAGTTTGTTCCTTCTTCTTAGGTGGTTGTTGCACCATAATAGAGAAATAAAAAGGAAAATTGAGTGTGTGCTATTTTTGTGTGAGAGTGTGTGTTTTGTTTGAGTGAGTTCTTAGTAGGTGGAGAAATTATTTTGTGAGATTGGATGTATTGAGATTTTGAGTTTGTGAGAGATTGCTAGATTGGTGATTGTATTTTTTCCAAAAAGAAATTAGTGAATTGATTTGTTGAGTTGTGGACGTAGGCATTATTCACGAACCACGTTAAATATTTTGTGTAGTTTGTTTACTTTTCACGCTTCTATCAGTGGTATCGAGCGGGGTTCCGATCCTGCTTACGGTATTTTTATGGCAAGGATGCAAGGTTCAATGGGAAAATTTGAGGTGGAGCTCTTGATGGAAAAAATAATTTTAGCTCAGTGTGAGTAATGTTAAAGATATTCTAGTGCAACATGGATTGGTTAAAACTTTGAGTGGGAAGGAGAAAAAGCCTGATAAGATGACAGATGAAGAATGGGAAGAGATAGAGATGAAAGCTGTCGATTTATTCGCCTATGCCTAACTTCTGAGGTAAAATTTAATGTTCTGAATGAAACTTCTGCTGTTGACTTATGGAAGAAATTAGAGAATATGTACATGTCAAAATCCCTTACCAACCGCCTGTTTTTAAAGAAAGAATTATATCAGTTGAAGATGGATGTTGAGATCGACATTAGAGATCATGTGAATTATTTTACAAGATTGGTTACACAGTTAGCTAGTATTGGTGTGAAAATTGATGATGAAGATAAAGCACTGTTGCTATTATCATCTCTTCCAAATAATTATGACAGTGTAATAACCACATTGCTAGTTGGAAAAGATACTTTGAAAGTTGATGATGTGATTGTTGTGTTATTAGAGAATGAAAAATTGAAAAGATCGAATGATCAACCCCAAGAAAGTGTCCTTGTTGCTAGAACTAGCCGTGGTAGAAGCATGTCTCGTGGCGGTAATTTTGATAGAGATAATTCAAGATCGTGCTCCTGTCAAAACCAGACTATAAAGACAAGCAATGTTATTATTGTCATGAGATGGGTCATACTAAATTTTATTGCCGGAAATTGAAAGCAGACATGGAAGAATTTGAAAGGAGTAAAGCAAAAGGAAAAGAGAAGTTTGAAGATGCTACGGCAGCTGTCGAAGATTATACCAATTATAAAACCGATGTGATGATGGTTGAAGAGGAGAAAGCTATTTTCAATGATTGCTGGCTCTTAGATTCTGCTTGTTCTAATCATATTTATTGCAAGAAAGAATGGTTTGATACTTATGATACTTGTGATGATGAGGTTGTGAGATTGGCTAATGAGGATTGCCTTGATATTATTGGAAAGGGTACTGTAAAAATTAAAATGCATAATGGTTGTGTGCGAACACTTGGTGATGTGAGTGCGTCATGCACTTGGAAGAAATTTGATTTCTTTGGGTAGATGTGATAGTTTGGGCTATGGACATTCTGTAAAAGATGGAATAATGCAAGTTACTAGAGGAACTTTGAAGATAATGAAGGGTAAGAAGACTCATGGTAACTTGTATAAATTGATAGGGGAGACAGTTGTGAATAAAGACAATGACCAAGCATACAAGAATATGGAGAAGGCAAAGCATACGCTAAAGAAAAAAGTAATATTTGCTAGTCCTTTGACAAGGCCTTCTGGCTCTTGTTACTGACATATACAATTTGTCCCAATCACAAGGCAAGGTGGAGATTTGTTGGGTTTGTTGCCTTGGATTATTTTAAGCCAATTTGAAATTTGTATCACTTTAAAATCAAAAGTTTGTTCCTTCTTCTTAGGTGGTTGTTGCACTATAATAGAGAAATAAAAAGGAAAATTGAGAGTGTGCTATTTTTGTGTGAGAGTGTGTGTTTTGTTTGAGTGAGTTCTTAGTAGGTGGAGAAATTATTTTGTGAGATTGGATGTATTGAGATTTTGAGTTTGTGAGAGATTGCTAGATTGGTGATTGTATTTTTTCCAAAAAGAAATTAGTGAATTGATTTGTTGAGTTGTGGATGTAGGCATTATTCACTGAACCACGTTAAATATTTTGTGTAGTTTGTTTACTTTTACTTCTGCTGCACATAATGCTGGACGGTTTTGTTAGGCTCACCATAAGTTTGACATCAAAGTCTATGAAGTACCAATTGCCAAGTGGAGTTCTCTTGACCGTGGCATCCTTATTGTGAAGCTTACTTGAGCAAGCACACTACTATTATCTATGATCATAGGCAACAAATTTTGTCCCTTGTACGATTGCTTTTTAGTGGCAACTTCTCTAATCCTCGATAATGCTACCTGAAAGAACTGGATCTAGAGAGTTCGAGTGGGACAAATGGACAATACATGCATAAGAAAAAGAATAAACGTTCATATACTTATTGTATTAATAATTAGTGTAGTTCAAATTCTGGATAGTGATTGGTTTTTTCTTTCCCAAAAAGCATGAGTTATTATACATTTTAGTCTATCAACCTCAAAGAAGATTTTGGTTACACTTTCAACCCTGTAGTTAAACGCGTAATAACAATACTTGCATTGATACTCATTCCTAAACTCTTAAAAGGGAAAATGATGCGTCTATTATGCGTTGATGAATCTATAATGAAAATGATGATAACAAACCATGTATGGACTTGTTTATCTATACTTGACCTTGGAAAGGATCTAGTAGCTATCATGTAAACATCGGCATGATTATATGGAAGGAAAGCATTGGAAGAATCTAGCAGTTGAAATGAAGATCGGGAATGAATTTCAAGACATAATCTTTTTAGGCTTCTGATCCAACGACTGTCTCAGAAAAGTGCTGCATAAAAGCAGCATTGTAAATTCAAGTTAGTTGGAATCTTATGAGGTACACAAGTGTGAGAAAGACTAAGTAGTTAGCCTTCTAGGTTGGTAGTGTGTAAACTCATGGTTGAGCATTTGAAAGCATGAGCTAGGAGTGGTTGTTTGTAAACAATACTCAAAGCTTTAGTGGATAAATTAGAATTAATTTTTTTTTTTTTTTGTGTGTAAGTTTCGCTTTCACTTTCTCTTCAAAGATTTATTTCTATATTAATTGGAACTGAATTCTCACCCTAAACACTTCACATATTTCCTTTGTTTTGATACTTTGTCTTTTATTTGCGCTTTCTCCTAGGATCTAGTAACTCCCTACTAGAAATCTAGTAGTAGAAATCTAATGTCTTGAAAGCATTGATTTGTTTATTAAATAGGGATCAAGTACTTTGTTGTAAGTGAGTTGAAACTTGAAACTAATTGAAACATTGTGTTTTAATAATACATTTAAGAGCACATTAATTATCCCTCTCTTTAGCTGTTTCTTCATCCCTTTGTTCTATAATTTCTGCAAGAAGAGGATAATCAATCTGTATGTTCTTGCATTCAATTAGTTTCATGTTTAGTTATAACATGTCACTTACCACGTCATCACTTCCATTTAATGGTTGGAGTTAACAGAAGGACTAATTTATTACAATATATTCAATTTTTGGGATGAAAATGTTACTAAATTTTATTTGAAGAACACGTGTTAAATGTCAACTTTTTCAATTATCAAAATTTATAGAAACTCAAAAAATTTTATGTAGACACTTGATCAGTTTAGTCACATGATTCAACTGAAAGTTAAGTAAGGGTCCTTATTTTAACCCTTTTTAAAATACATTTTTAACTTAAAAATACATAAATAAATTAAGATAAATACATAATTTTTCAAAAAAATGCACTTTTTTATAAATTAAAAAACAAATTTTTAACATATTTTTTTTAAAAAAATACATCTTAAAACATTTTTTCAAAAAATAAACAAGTATATTCTGTATCCATTTATCACTATTAAATTTTGCCAACTTGAAAATCCAGTCACCATGAAAAAAAATATTTTTATCTGATCAATTTTTTTTTTTTAATTTTCACTATTGGTGTTAGATGGATTCTTGCCTGCAATCACAAGTCAATGCAGTTACTGCAATCGTCCTTCATGTCCAATGGAAATGAGACACTTATACATGTGGTCCTAGTAACAAGGAGTTATTTTTTCCTTCCGTATTATTTTATTTTTTCCTTCTAATTTTGTCCAATTTAGTTATATTTAATATTTAATATTTATATTTTAAAATTATTATTTTGTAATTTTTTAACAATTCGGTTGATCCAAATCGTATCGAATGTACAAGACTTTTTATTTTATTTTTGTCTTTTCCTATTTTTTTATTTTGTTAATTTTACTTATTTTTAATATTTATTTTTTATTTATTTTTTAAGAAATCGTTTGTGTACAGTGCTATTTACAAAATTTGGGTGGTCCAAATTCTTTGGTGTCAACAGTAGAATATTTTTTATTTTTCTTTTCATATTATTTTATTTTATTTTATTTTTTAAATTTTGATAGTCTTATGTATATCGTAATACTTTGTATTATTAGTGAATAGTATTGGACCTGTTCATTTTAATTTTTTTTATGAACGAGGTTTGTGAAGTTTTTTTAATTTTTGCTTTTGCCTTACTTTTTTAGTTTGTTTTAATTGTAATTATTTTTAATATTTAATTTTGTTAAAATTTATTATTTCAATTATTTTAACTTTTTTATTTCAATTATTTTTGTTGAATTCGAACTATTTGAAATATGTTAAGTGAACAGTGCTTTTTGTCTTTCATATTATTTTATTCTGATTTTGTCAAATTTAGTTATTTTAATATTTAATGTTTATATTTTATTTTAAAATATGAAGTTGTTTCTCTTTTAAAAAACATAACGCAAATGCCTAAATTATCCTTATTATATCTTTAACTACTTTTAGTCACAATTAACGAATCACTAATGATAACTCTTCAAACAGAAACGTGTTATACTCAGCAAAGTCCATGTTTCAACTCTATTAAAGACATTGATCAATGCCTGTATGAGAGTAGTCATCAAAATTATAATATTCTGATAATATTTTATATATATATTAACTAAAATATCTCTTTTTATCATAATTTATAATTATAAGCTTCATATTCATGCGATGAAAAAATATTTTATTCAATTAATGTGTTAAATATTGCTAAAATGTTATATTTTTATTTTTAATAATTATATATGTATCTCATATTATTATTTTTTATTATTCAAAATAATGAACTAATATCTCTCTAGGAAATGTTAGTGTAATTTTAGTAAATCTCAGAAAAAATTAATACTAATTTTATAAAATAAAAGAATACTTAATATAATTATGCGAAACTTGAAGGGAACTTAGTGTAATTTTTTTTCCTTTTTTTTTCAAACAAACACGACTAAATAAAGTATCATTAATAATTACCTAAAATATTATCTAATATTAAAATTATTCAGCTCCCGTGCCTCAAAAGTGCTCCTAACATGGGATCTGCACAGCCATACAGTTGGCAACTGCGTCAAAGGTACTGACTGACCAATGTATGCGAGTAGACTCCTTGTTGTTATTACATTTGAGGATAGAATACAGTATAACAAGTAAATATAATGAGATATGTTATTTGTATTTATTATATATAGAATAATGTGTAAATTTATATTTTATTTATTATTAGATGAGGTATGAATTTGATGTAAGTGGGATTCATATCAAATTTAATTATAGATGAGATATGAGTTGATACGGTGTCCTTTGTATAATAAGTATAAATAATATTTTTTAAATATAATAGTTCATGATTAAAAAGAAATATATACATTTCAGTGGGCAAGTGGTGGTTCCGTTGGTAAAGTGGAGCACCAAGACGTAGTTTTGGGTGGATGATGGGTGCACACGTGGGATTCATATCCCCTTCCAGCCACTTCCCTAGACTTGCTCGACCTCCTTTCATCAAAACCAAAACCAAACCATCACCAAGTAAGTATCAATTAATAAACTTTATATATCCACTGTTATTTCAATCTCTTATATAGTTTCATGCCCTGAGTTCTAGTGGTAGTGGAACAAATTACAGTTTTAAGCCAATGTCTATATCTATTTGTTCTTTGTCTATTGTTGCAACTGAGAATTGCTTCTTCCAATCCAAATTGTTTCTCATCATCAATGATTGATTTTTACCTCATCAATTATGATTTATTTCCTTCAAAATTTTGAAAACGAAAAAATTGGAATTTGTGAACTGGGTTAATTTGTGTTGCTGCATGCAATTTCTTGCTGTTTAATGTCTCCACATTTGTGAGTTTCTTTGACATTTTGTGCCTAATTGGGGCTTTAATTGAGATAATTCACTGAGTTTGCACTGTTACAGTGTCTCACCCTTATTGTATTGGTTCCTGCGAAAAGGGCATGGAAAGTGATGAAATCTCAGATTAGCAAATATTAATGGACTGTGTGGCAGCTTTGCGCTATGAATTTGTGTAAAATTTGTACCCTTTTTTGAGTTATTGAAGGTTATTATTATTCAGTTAGATTTAGATGAAAGAGAAACCAAGGTTTGTAATGTTACTGTATGCTTATGGTTATGTGATGATAGTTTCCAGCATGAGCATGAGTGAGGATCCAGTTCGTGAGTGGATTCTTTCTGAAGGGAAAGCTACAAAGATAACCAAGATTAGTCCTGTTGGTGGTGGTTGTATCAACCTTGCTAGTCGCTATGACACTGATGCCGGTTCTTTCTTTGTTAAAACAAACAGGTATTAACACTTGCAGCCTTTCCGCTTTTGGTTTGATGATTGAGCTCTCATTTGGGTTTAAAATTTCATGTTGGATGTGTTGCATTGTATTGATCACCTTTTGAGTCTTTGTTCATTCCATTTGGTCCTTATATATGACATGTTTTATGCTGTTGAAAGTTGAAACTCTATATCAGGGGTATTGGACCATCAATGTTTGAAGCAGAGGCTCTTGGTTTAGGAGCCATGTATGAAACGAGGACCATCTGTGTTCCTAAGCCATATAAGGTCAGAAGATTTAACATTAGTATTGTGACTTGTGAATTCTACATTTTTCTCTTAATCTAATGCTGCTTAAGAGGATGAGTCTCGGCACAATGGTAAAGTTATTTTCTTGTGACCTGGAGGTCACGGGTTTTATTCATAGAAATAGCCTCTCTGCAAAGCCCTAAGGCTGCATACATCTACCCTATCCAGACCACACCGAGTGGGAGCCTCGTACATTGGACTGTCCTTTTTTTATTGCATGCTGAAGGTAACTTCTTGTTATGAATTGTAGGTTGGACCACTTCCTACTGGGGG
Organism: Dalbergia cochinchinensis; assembly: GCA_031216125.1. NCBI lineage: Eukaryota > Viridiplantae > Streptophyta > Magnoliopsida > Fabales > Fabaceae > Dalbergia > Dalbergia cochinchinensis. The sequence goes on along the minus strand of CM062375.1, from coordinate 64,903,177 downwards.
TTCTTACATCATTATGGAGTTCATAGAATTCGGAGCATCTAGAGGCAATCAGGTGAGCTACCCTGAAGCTACTGGTAATTAGGATAACTTGTGCACCTTAATTTTAATTCATTGCTTCTCAGTCTGTTCTAGGAAGGAAGCTTGCTGAAATGCATAAAGCCGGAAAATCTAGTAAAGGCTATGGTTTTGATGTTGATAACACCATTGGCAGGTATGATACGCATTCATCATGAAAGTTATCATTGTTGTTGTTATCTTTCATCATGTCTCTTTCCATTTTACCATGACATGTGCTAAATGTTAGGATATATCAGCAAAACGGCCCTTGTTTCGTACTTTGGTTTATACTTTGTAATAATGTTTTGTATATCATGCTGCAGCACTCCACAAATAAACACCTGGTCATCAGATTGGATTCAATTTTATGGAGAGCACAGATTGGGTTACCAGTTGAAGCTGGCATTAGACCAATATGGTGACAGAACCATTTACGAAAAAGGTATTTTTGATCTTGGAACAGGGAGTGAGTAGCCAAGTAGTACCCTTTATGGAATAATTTTTTTATGAAACTCTAAATATTTGATTTAGCTTAGAATCTAAAGGAAACTAAGCGGTGTACTGTTAGCTTTGTCAAACTTGTCATTTGCTAAAGATCTTTGATTATTACTCTTTGGATTCTTTGTAAGTATTGGCATCTTTATTGTGTCTGCTATTTATATCTGATTGACTTGTTCAATAGGACAAAGACTGGCGAAAAGCATTGGACGTCTATTCGAAAATGTCGTGATAGAACCATGCTTGCTACATGGAGACCTTTGGAGTGGAAACATCAGCTCTGACAAAAATGGAGAGCCTGTCATATTGGATCCAGCATGTTATTGTAAGTCAGCAATTGTAGAAAGGTGTTGTATGGCAACCAGAGTTTGGAACCTGGTTAACAGCTGAAATTTTGTGTTACAGGATACCTGATTTAACACACAAAAGTTACAAACAAAAAGGAAAAAGAAATTTTTATTTTAAACTTTGTCTAATGGTAGTGGCGTCTGATTTAAACTTCAGAATCAGTTGTTGAGTCTGTTTTGACCTTCCTTAGCCACTTTTCCACTGTGTCCAAGGCTCAAAATTTGATATTTTATCAAACCCATTCAGAAAGACAACTTTTATTGAGTTGCAGCCCCGGAAGCTATAGTTGCAAACCAGCCATCTTTGGTTGTTATGGACAATATGGACTGAGAGCTGTGGTGTCTGTTTTCTTATTCTATAGATGGACACAGTGAGGCAGAATTTGGAATGTCATGGTGTGCCGGCTTTGGAGTATCATTCTACAATTCTTATTTTGAGGTAATTTTGTTAGCTGACATTTATTAACAAGTAACAATTCATAATTACCTTACTCCTCATTTACCCTTTCTTGATTTCCTTTCCCTTTACTGTTTGTTTCAACTTTCAAGTTGTAGTATATACATCATAATGTTTTTGAAGGAGGACATCAGTCTGAAATGTTGTTGTTGTAATCTGTTTCTTTTCATCCCTTTACTCTTGGAATCTTCTATCAGTGAGCTGAACCTAAAATTTGATCCTGTTGTAAAATGCTTGAATTGACCACAATATCATTGCTTATGCAAGATCAAAGTATGTGAAACAAAACAATGCTTCCAACAATCTTCTGGTTCCAACCGATTTGCATTGTGTCAATTAAGATTAATATGTATCAAAATGACAAGATAGTTTCCATGAACCTTTTGGAAAAACTCTACGCCAACAAATTGACTATTTGTTTGGTTTCTCAGTATCCTAGCTAATATAGGATTGAGAATCCTCTCATGTTCCTTACTAGTATGAGATTGTTATAAGAGATAATTACACAACAACAATGTTGATAAACCAGTATAAATAATGGTGGGGTCTTACAATAGTAAACTTTGTGTCTCTTTGGTAACATGACCCCCTCATGTTAGTATTTAGCAAAGAACATGGGAGGATCCTGATTTGATAAAACAGTTTATAGTTGGACTTACTTGCCATGTTTACATGAACTTGTTTTAACTGTAAATTTCTTGGTATTTGAGTTGGCATGGGAAATATCAGTTTCATACACTAATGTTCTGATGCTGATAAATTCCATATGATTTATCCAGGTGATGCCTAAACAGCCAGGCTTTGAGGAGAGGAGAGACCTTTATATGTTGTATCACTACTTGAATCATTATAATCTCTTTGGTTCTGGATATAGATCATCAGCCATGTCTATAATTGATGATTATCTAGCATTTATAAGAGCCTAGGATTGCTTGCATAATGAGCAAGCATTAAATGTGCTCCAGGCCCTTGTCTTGTAGATTTCACTACTTTCACTTCCCTGCTCAGTTCAAAATGAAATGAGGAAGTGGTTTATAGTTTACACCAATGCAAAGTCATTTAGCTTTGCTTCCTTAATCGAGCGAAGTTTTGCTTTGTTGCTTCATTCAATTTCCCTTGCCTTCATTCAAGTAGAGTCTCAAGTTAAGAAAAGAGGATGACTGATGAAATAAAAATAGAGTACTCTTACATGAATGTAAAATTTTTACGTGAAACAATATATATGAAACCAATTATATATCGTAAAATTTTTCGTGTGAATTGTTGCGTTTAGCTCTCAGAAGGAATCAATACACCCTACTTGTGTCATCTATCATTGAGAGGTGAAAAAAAAAGGAGAGAACTACGGATTTAATTTTAGTGTATTATCAATGTAGAAGTTTTTATGAAAAGTTGTTTATGTATCGTCACATTGAAAGTATCGTTTTAGTTCGGTAAAAGCATAGGAGCATAAAATAGTTTTTTTTTTTTTTGTGGGGAAAAAGAATTACTGACATGTATAAAAATCAATCTCAAAATTTATTTTCATTAGTCATAATATATGTGTCTACATGTTTATATATGGCTACATTTTAATAATGTTAAAAGAGAAGAACATCCTTGGAATTTGTGTCCTTTTTACTAGATTTTAGTAGCTTAATGCTTTAAACATTTGTGTGTATACAATACATTTTCTGCTTAAAATAAAATAAAAAAACACAGAAAGAAAAGCTTCACGTTCAAGCATGTAATTTTCTTTGCTCAACCAGCTTCTCAATTTTAGATCCCATCCTAGTTCAGGCGAGTGGTTTTGTGTTCCTCTAGCTAAGTGCTTTATTTTAACTTGATGAAGACAAGAAAATGTAAGACATCTTGTTTGTTTTTCTTTTGAAGGAAAAAGCTTAATAGTACGAAACTAAACTAAATTCGCTATTCATCTATGCCACTCCGTGAATTTCGCTAGTTAATTATAGACAAAATATTTATTTCAAGTACCATTGTCTTCAGAAAGTTAGATGAAAGCCAGCAATCACTTTTTACAAGTCAAGTCTGTCTAGGAAAAAAAAGTACAAAAAATAAAATACTGCCAATTTATAAGCTACTGGTCAACTTTCTCTACTCTTGCCACCCTTCTACAGCTTCAAAGCAGCAGTATACTTTTCAGAGTAATATCTTCCAACATTTGAGTGGCCTCTTCAGGAACCTTTTAACAACAAAAGTCAACAAAAACAAATAAGGAGAATGGCCTTAAATAATAATAGGTACAAAGAGAAAATCTGAATGCAAACATATTGATACACTTCCAATATAATGTTTTGAAGTAGTCATGATATTAGTCAAACGGTTTTAATAATATGACTATATATGATTGGTTGATGGTGTCAAAACTTTTGAAACTGATATATATTAGAATTAAATCGAAGTATAAATAAATCCTAAAAGAGGGCACAAGTGAAGTTGCATATTTATACCTGGACTAAAATCTTGATACCCAGGTATCTAAATCCTCACCAAAGATCTGCTGAGTTTCTGTTGAAATGTTAAAAATATCATCGATGTTGGCTGCTTCGGCCTCAAAAATGTCAAGTTCCTTTTCATATGATGGTGCTGGCTGAACAGGAAGTTGTGGGGGAAATTGTTGGCGCATGTCATTGGTTTGCAGTGTTGAGCATTGCATTTCATTTTTGCCGGTAGTATAATCCACACAGGAGGCGTCATCTGATCCAAGTGGTCGATCCCACCCGGTGAGATAAGGTTTAGTTGTTGTTATATAATCCACACATGAGCGTAATGCATCTTCATTGATAGCACTTCCATTAGAGAGAAATGCACCTTCATTGAAAACACTTCCATTTGAGAGTAATGCACCTTCAATTAGGACACTTCCATTAGCGAGAAATGCACCTTCATTGAGAACACTTCCATTAGAGAGTAACGCACCCTCATTGAGAACACTTCCATTTGAGAGTAACGCACCTTCATTAGAAACACTTCCATTTGAGAGCAATGCACCTTCATTGAGTACACTTCCATTTGAGAGCAATGCACCTTCTTTGAGGACAACTCCATTTGAGAGCAATGCACCTTCATTGAGAACACTTCCATTTGAGAGCAATGCACCTTCTCTGAAAACAATTTCATTTGAGAGCAATGCACCTTCATTGAGAAGACTTCCATTTGAGAGCAATACACCTTCATTGAGAACACTTCCATTTGAGAGCAATGCACCTTCTCTGAGAACACTTCCATTTGAGAGCAATGCACCTTCTCTGAGAACAATTTCATTTGAGAGCAATGCACCTTCGTTGAGAAGACTTCCATTTGAGAGCAATACACCTTCATTGAGAACGCTTCCATTTGAGAGCAATGCACCTACATTGAAAACACTTCCATTTGAGAGCAATTCACCTTCATTAGAAACATTTCCATGAGAGAGTAATGCATCTCCATTGAAAACACTTCCATTTGAGAGCAATGAACCTTCACTGAAAACACTTCCATTTGAGAGTAATGCATCTTTATTGAAAACAGTTCCATTAGAGAGCAATGAAACTTCATTGAAAACTCTTCCATTCGTAGCATTTTCAACCTGGCAGCTGAATTCTGCGAGTGCCTCTCCATTGCCATTCAAGTTAACTTCACCAGAGCCAGAAGATGTGCCATGGGCAATTCCTTGCAGTGTGCCATGCAGACACAGCTGGTTTTGGCCGAAAGGTGACTCTTGAACACTTGGAATTTGCAAGGAAGGAAAATATGAAGGAGTACCAAGAAATTGCATAGCCATGCAACTTGTGAGACCCTTCTGACACAAATGCAGTGATTCCAAATTTGAATCAGATGGTGGTCTATTCTCATACTGTTGCATTTCATCAGCTTGCTGTTTCAACGTTTGACGATATTTCTGACATAGTTAAACATACAAATTGATCATGATTAATATACCTCTTATATATGCTAAGATGATAATGCAGAAGAAGACTGATTTCTGGTATGTTGCAACAAATCCTAGGGGAAGCTGTCTGCTACAACACAAATGAATCTAATAGTATGGAAAAAAAAAAACCCAAATCAAAATCCTAAAAACTAAAAAACTAATAACTAAAAAATCGAAACCAAATGCACCCTTGGTATTTAGCATATCCATAAAAATTGGCAATTTAATGCACTTATATTGAAACTGCTAGCGAACTTTCAATCGGTATAATAATCTTTTAAGTATATTCTATCTATTCTTAGAGGGTGAGTCTTAATACAATAATAAGATTGCTGCCTTATGATGTAGCGGTCACAGGTTTTAGTTGTGGAAAAGGTCTTTGCTTATGCCACATCTAACAGTACAATGGTAAGAGTTGCTCAAGATAGAAGCACATCAAAAAGAAAAAAGAAACAAACCTGTAAGTAGCTTGAAACATGTTGTTTTGTAATTCCTGGAACATTCATAAACTCATGTATTCTCTTTGGAGTAGCTACACATAAGAAATACAACAACCATTATCATTACTGGTAAAGCATATAGCAAGCTAAGTAGCTATATGGCATGAGACAAACAAACATTAAAACTTCAGTTAATTCTTACCATCAACTCCTGCTAATTTAAAAGCTTCCAAGAACTTTTTCTGTAAACTATCAGTCCAGGTAATTCTGCTCCTTTTCTGGACTGATGGTTCATTTTTCTCTCCTTCTTTGTCTTTATCAAGAGGTTCTTTCTCTTTCCCTTTTGCATTTTGGAGACTCCTTTTCCCTTTATTCTTGGATGGTTGGCATTTTTCATCCTTGTTTGCTATGACTCCCTTTGATACATCCTCAATCACTATTGTTCTATCTTTTCTCTTCCACAATGCAAATTGCCACAGGCCCTTTAGATCAGAAATCATAACCGGCTTTCTAAAACACAGTTTGGCTCCTTTGCATAGTGCTATTACCATTGAATGCTCATCATCATCAGCACTCATAACTACAGGTGCAATGAATAGATACTATATTGGTCAAGATCTCAACACGAGAAATTCTTAGATGCTTCGAAAGTAAGAAAAAAAGTGGTGTTATGTTTTGTTCATGGTCTAACATCTCAGCTATTTCATTAAAAATGCAATGAAAGTGAACAACGATAATGAATTGCAAAGGTTAAGTGTTGTAATGAGAATGGAATAGAGCACCACTTTATTTCTTACTCCTAAGAATTTGTCCCTTATGGCTTCCATATGAGGCTTCAAGTAAGAGTAACAATAGTATAGTCTTGCGTTAATGGTGAACCCTACACGTAGTAACATATCAACTATTTAAAGTATAATTTAAAGTTAAATATATGTAAATATTAAAAAAATATTTGTTGAGATCGCGTCACATGTAGAATTTACGATAAACTCAAATCTATATTAATATTTTTCTCAAAGCAGACAGAAGGCAAAGGTAACTTGAGAACTTACTAAAAGATGGTATGTCATAGCATTCTCTGATTATCTCAATGAGCCCATACATTTCCATGTCGGGCAAGTGATTCTCCATGAGCACAAGGTGAAGCTCATTCTTCTCAATAATGGATAAGGCTTCATAAGCTAGTCTAGCAGTCAAAACTTGTAGGGGGGCAAAAGAAACAGATTCTAAGAATAAAATCCATCCAAAACAATTTACGATTATTTTGTGTCATAAAGTTGGTTAACAAGCAGATGCCAATAAAATTTACCAGGGAAATGGTTTGGACTCAAGAAGCAAAAACAATTTCAATGGCTCAATTAACACTGGCATATTACTTATATTTATAAATAATATTCCTTTCGATCTATAATATAAGTCATTTAAGGTTATATGTGGGAACTAAGGTGATAATAGGATTTCATTGAAAAAAATAAAAGTAAAAACAAAAATATCCTTTATCAATCATTATATATTATTTCTCCATTAAATAATTATACTGACATCCATTCATTATCACACATCATAAATATAAGGATAAAATAGATAAAAAGTAATTATTGATTTCTTGAAATATGAAAAAGATTTATATTTTGCCCCAAATAAAAAAAATCCAAAAATAACTTATATTATGGATGACCGGATATAGTACTAAACAAGAAACATTATTATGGCTGACAGGATAAAATGTATGAATATGGTTAATTTTGATATTTCAACCTCAAATATTGTTCACTTTCACTAACTAATCCATAATCACAAGCCATTAGGACTGCATCAATGACTTACTTGTAAAGCAAGATGCAGCTTGGTGATATGTAATTAAGAAGATGGTTTTAAATTACGATATCAACTTATAAGATAACAAAAGTGAAAAAGAGAAAGACAAGGCATAATTGTCACACTAAACAAGAAACATCATTGGTACATTAAAATATGTTACTATCCCGTTCTTAAATAAATATATTTTTATTTTTTAGATCCATTTATAAAACAATGTATCTTAATATAATTTTTGTTTGGAGTATTAAATTATACAAATCTAAATGAAAAAGAGAGATACATATGTTTATATAAAAAAAAAAACTATAATGAACATTGCTGGTTAAACTTAAGTTTTGAGATAAATATATAAAAGAACGGTTTAATGCTTGAGACTCCTATCTGAGAGAATATGTTAAGAGGATAGATCTATACAGTCTTATCCTCACAAACAGAGAGGCTATCCTTACACTGAAGTTTACCCTCAAATTCTAAGAAAAATATAATTCATTATATTTCAATAGTATCTCCATACAAAAGAACATGTCGATTTGAGGTGAGTGATACATGCACTTACTGATCTCGTACTGAAATTTAACTTTAAAAAATTAAAAGTAGCAATGGATGAAGTTGTATTTGATCCCAATGATTTGATACTTATCATAAACCAACTCTCCAAAATCTAAGCTTTTAGGTAAAGATATATATCATCATCAATTGCTATTCACCTTCACCAATTAATCAATTCACAATTACAAATCATATTGGCATTCAATTAGTATATATCACAGCTATCAATATGACACAATCTGAAAAATTTTCAGGTTACAACAGTATCTGAATGCAATTGAGCAGCCCATAAGCCAAAATATATAAAATAAAAATAACTTTTAGTTGTACCAAGAGGAAGAAAAAAAAGACACTTTAGCTTCCAGAATATTTGTTCATCACCAATTAACTTAAAAAAAAAAATACACATGCATATGGTCACTACATTACCTTCATATCCTAGTGTCCGAAGCATTTTGGATACCAAAGCTAAGCATGTGGAGTCAGCATCTACCACCAAAACTTTGATTCCAGGTATTGGAATAATGTACTTGTCAAACACCATGTTAGAGAGGGTATAATTTCAGAGAAGTGGATTTGGGTGCAAAATATATATTAATGTTGAGTAGTACAAGTTCCACAATTGAGTTGAAATAAAATGTTGAAGGTTGCAAGATGCTTTATAGTAATCAAATATTCAGGGGTATAACATTAATTAACCAAACTCATCTCCACCTAATAAACTAGAAAAATACTAGAACTTTGATCGAATTTTATGTCCAAAATAATGTGCCATAGTTTTTAGCTTTTATATGAATAAATATTTTTTTGGAATAAAATAATTAAATAAATTGTCTAAGGTGATGGCATATTAGTCAAATTAATTTCAGTTGTCTCACTTAGCAGCCCAATGAAGAAAGAACTAAATAGAATTCCAATTCCAATTTTTTATTTGGAATAATAAATAGAATTAAAATTATAATTTTACAATCTAATTACATAAAATTAAAAAATAACTAAAATGAATCCGTCTTAATTCTAAATATATATTCTATAAATTGTTAATTCCAAAACTCAAGAAATATTTCTCTCATCATTAAAATCTATTGATTTAAAGTCTATGTGATTCTCTCTCTTATTTATTTATTTATTTAATAATCATATTACATTCAAAGTGACCCTTAATTTTATTGGTAAGGTTAGCCATGTCATTCCAAAGCAAATATTGTCATCAAGAATGACGGAAACGTTTTCCATTTTCTTTCGTGTTGAATGGATTCGTAGACTCACAATTGATCAGTAACAGTATATTATTCAGATTTATTAGCTCTAAGACTGTAATATCCTTGAAATTAAAAGCAGCTACTGTGCTATTCACTTTTCTGTCTCTTAATTATTAATACTCATAATATCACAATTTTTTTTTAATATATGGGTCAGATGTATCTTCCTAATAATCAAGTTAGGAAAAAACATTTCATATATGATTACTTATCCCTTTTTGGTGGTCAATTATAAAGTTATCTAATCATACATTTTCATGTTATAGAAAACATTTAACTCTCCTAATGATTACTTTAAAAGTTGCATATGTAATAATATATGATAAGTTTTTTTTTTGTTTTTGTTTTCTATGCTATCTATCATCAGAGATTAATCCTTTTATACAACAACATTAGCCATATATAAAAAGGAAATTACTAGCCTCCAAATTTTCATGCATGTGGAGGTTGGCAAGCTTCACCCTCGTTATTTCTCTCATTTAATTGATATTCTCCCTTCATTGTTTCTCTTGACTAAATAATATTTTATATTGATCTCTTTACAAAATAATATATCATTGATATAAAGTTTAAGTGATATTATTATTTGCTAGACAAGTATATTTAAGACTAATTTCATGAATCCACACTATTCTTTGTTAAATAAATTATAATTATGGGTGATTTAGTAATTTCTGCTTGTTCATATTAATTGTTATTTTAATATTTTTCTCTCACTTAATTAATATTCTCCTCTCAGTGTTTCTCTTACCTAAATAATATTTTGTATTTATCTCTTTCCCAAATAATATATTATTGATATAAAGATTAAAGTAATATTTTTATTTGTTAGATAAGTATATTTAAGACTAGTTTAATGATTTTTTTAATAAAAATCTTGAATAATAGATCCCCTCAAATAACATATGTGTTGTTGACTTAGACATGATAATCGACCAATGCCTTAATATTAGACTAATATTTCTTATTGTAAGGATATTAAAACTATGCATGAAATTCAATGAATAAGAAAATTGTTTCTGTATTTTATAAATTTTATTTATTAAACCAAATTTTCAAAATTGTATTTGGCAAAAAGTTAGCGTGAAAATGTGAATGCATAGTCAAATAATTATTCTGAAATGAAAGATCGATAACCTGGAGATCACTCTTAAACACCAAAATTGGTATTTGATAATTTTATTTGTTGATAGACAAATTAGTTTCTAATAAAAGAATTAAATATTAACATTGAGATTCTTTATAATTATAAAAATAAGAAACTATAGGTCCCTAATAATTTTATTAATGGACAATTGGTCCTTGATAAAAAAATATTAATATTGAGGTCCTTCATACTTATAAAAATAGGACACTATAGGTTCTTGACAATTTCGTTGATGGACAAATTGATTCCTAACAAAAACAAAATATTAGTGTTGAGGTCCCTCATTAAACTGCAACCTGCTAAATACCAAGGTTCTGAAAATCGAATTAGGCATTGAACCGGTAAAGGTAAGGGTTCAACCGGGGATCCAATTCAAATATAACAGATATATAATAAAATATATATTTATATAAATATATAAAAATATAAAATGAAATATGTCATAAAATATAATGAAAAATTTAATAGTATACATGTGCATTAGTTAAAAATGATATCAATTACTATAAGGACAGCACTATGGTGTCTATGATGGTCAATGGCTATTGTGTCTATGGCACCATCGGCCGGCCGTTGACCATCATCGCCAGCATGGACCGAGAGTTGACTGTCGTCGGCTAATTGCTAGACCACCCTACACCACCATATTTGGTGAGGACATATTGGAAAATCATAAATATTTATGGGGTATTATTAGAAAAATAATATTAAATTTCTATCTCTGTATCCTATTTTCACTTTTTGAAGGTATAAAATTTTTGTGTTTTCATATTACAAGGACATAAAATTTTTCTATTCCCTGTTTGTATCTCCACCACTAAACATGTCTGTGTTTTCAATGTTTCTATATTTCTATTCTAATATCACTAATTAATGGCTACAGTGCCATACGCACCATAGCCATTGACCACTCAAGGCACCTGACAAACACCCTTACTATAATTGTACACTTTACTTCTTTAAGTTTAAAGTACAATTAATTTAGCTATTTTTTAAGTATCAATTAGAATTAGAATAAGGTCTAAAATACAACTTTAGTAATATATATTGTTAATTTATTTACCTCTCGAAACCATTTTTAGGTGAAAAAAGAAAATAAAAGAAGAAAAGAAAGACAAAACTTGACTCAAAAATAAAATTTCCCTTCTGTAGCATTGAACATGGGGATTATGTGCTTCACATCGTGGAAGATACTGGCTTTTATAATAAAAGGAGAGGCAAGCCATGCTATTTTAACTTTGTGCCTCCTCTACCATAAGATCTACAAGCCATGCTCTTGTACAGCATATTCCACTCCTTCATTGAGTACTTCATGGTGGCAAGTTAATTGCTTTTTCTATAAAAGGAGATGAAGGCCTCTTGGATTTGGTAAAACAATGATGGCCCAAGGTTGATCATCAATGGGCTGCATTATTTAATTTCAACACAGTTAAATTTTTTCAAACACATAAACTGCTAACCGGTTTGAAATGGTTATGATTTTGTCAATTTTTGATCGATTTTTAGATTAGTGGTTTTCCTAGTGTAACTAGATTGAACAGGGCACCGATTCCAGGTTTAGTTGGCTGGTCTGATTTGATTTTCAGAACCATGCTAAATATTGATGTGGACTTTAATTATTGAACTATGTGACATCCACTAATCTCAGTCATTAGCAATTTACTAAATATTGTGTTGTTTTATAATATGTATAAACATTGTACTCTAGCTTTGAGAAAATGATTATGAATCTATGATTTCTAAATCTAATTCCTTTCTTAGAATGATAAACTTGGGGCTAGTAGTTTCTTTCTTAATAATGGATACGGTAAAATATTGGAATATTTGGGGAGGAGTTTGCAAAAAAGAAAAAAAAATATAATGAAAAGGTGTGTTTTGGTGTTGATTGAGATTAGTCGGCATTGCATAGATTAATAATTAAAATTAACATTAGTATTTAATAGATTATAGTTGGCTTAAGGACCTATGTGTCCTTTTTTGTACAATTGTGAGATATCTCAGTACTAATTTTTTATTATTAAGGACCAATTTGTCTTTCAATGAAATTGTTAGGGCATATAATGTCCTATTTTTGCAATTTCAAGGGACTACAATACCAATTTTTTTGGTTAGAAACCAATTGTCCATCATTAACATTGTTAGTGATCAATTTAGGTGTTTACTCATCAAATAATATATTTTAATTTCCTTATTATTATTATATTTTAAAATAATTATTTTTAAAAACATACGTCAATGGAGAGTATATTAATTAAGTGAGAGAAAATATCAAAGTAGCAATTAATATGAATGAAAAAATAGCAAAATTACTCAAAATTAAAAGTTAATTAACAAATGAGGAGCGCGGAATTTATGTTTAATCTAAAATCAAGACTTAAATATATTTTTAGTCCCTATAAATATATGTCATTTTTGTTTTAATCTCTCTAAATTTTTTGCTTTGGTTTTAGTCATCCTTTTTTCATTTTCTTTAGTTTTTATCCATATTGTTCTAAATTTTGGTTTTAGTGAATATTTTTTAATATACATTTAGTTGTTACAAATATTGAAAATTTTACTTTTCTCTTTAAATATTTCATGATCCTTATAAATATCATTATTTAACATCAAATTTACATGAAAGAGATGAAAAACATAACAACGAAAATCAAAATAATAAAAAATTTAGATGGACTATAAAAAAAATGGCTCACACTTACGAGGACTAAAAACATATTTAAGCCCAAACAAAATATGAGATTTGCTAACATGTGCATAAAGGTGTCGAGGTTGCTAATCTCCTTTATCTCCTTCATATAGCTTACCTTTCTTGCAGGAATTTATTTGCTTTGCAATTCATTTTCAACATTATTTCCAATTTTCCATGAATTGCAAATAACTAGGTGTGGAAGTAGGTTAGATGGTTTGTCCCAACATTTGCCCTAGTTTACCTTAGTCTACATAGTAAATAAGCTAAACTAAGGTTTTTCAAAAAGTTTTTTAAGTTCAACATACTAATTAAGCTCTACATAATGAAAATAGCCTATTAGATTTAATAGATTGACCTACTTATATTATTATTATTATTAATAAAATTTTCAAAAATCTAAACATTTTAATCTATTTAAAAATACATGTTTTTAAAAATTATTTAAGAAGACTTTTAGGCAATTTAAAAATATATTTTTTGACATATTTAAAAGTCCAAGGATTTATTATTTAAGAATAGACATTTTTTTTAATTATTGCAAGTAGGTTTCTAAATTAAACAGGCTTCTGTGCCAAACTAGGCTTTTCAAAATATCAAGTTAAGGCTAAAAAAAAAAACTATATCGAGTAATAGGCTAGACTCAAGCTATACTTTCTAGAAATATTGTCTGAACCTATTCAAGTCAAAGTTTCACCTATTTCCACCCCTACAAATAACTAAAGGAAAGCTCCTAGTCTTACTTGTTAAGCTACTATGTTATCTTATTTGCAATTAATCATTTGGTTTGATCTAATAGGGTATTAATAGGCTGGTTTGGATCAGAATTTTGTAAAAAATAAATCCAAACTGATTATATTTAATTAGATTGATTTACTTTTTATTTTTATCACGACTCGATTTGGATTGTAACTGACACGTGAGGAATTCGATCCTCACATAAGCCTCGTGATTTCTGTACCGATACTATATGCATGCTTTATTCATAAAATATGGTTTAATCATAATTTGAATTAACTACTAATCCTTGCTACTTTTGAAATAAACCTCATTCTCATAATAAATAAATTATGGAACTGTAGCTATAAAATACATTTCAACTGAGTTGCTCAAATACAAAATAAGCTATGAATGACATACAGTTAAATACAAAAGAATCATGGTATACTCAAAATGCAAAATAAACTATATGCTGTCCGGGACCCTACCCATCACATCACTGGAGCACATCTACCATGAACAAAATACTAAGGTTTCATGCCAAAGTGAAGCTCACCCAAACTGGAGATACTATTGCTGAGGAAGAGGAAAGGGAGGATCCTGAGCTACACCTATATCTGTGAGGAAAAGGAAGAAGAGAGGGGTGAGTTTTGCAACTAAAACTCAGTGAGTGGATCCTCACTCATTACCATGCATGGGACAAGAAAACATTGTAAATAATAATAATAATACAGCATTTATAAACATTTTTATCTACTTTACATAATAATTGAAATCTTTATATGTTCAAGAATACACAAGGGAACAGAATATTCATCAATTATAAGGGGTACTTAGTCCCTGGCGGACAAAAGCCCCTACCTAATGTGATCTCAATGGTCCCTGGCGAACCGCATCATTGGTGGACTGATCTAGCTCAAGGATGATTTGTTCCTGGCGGGTCTTGATATACTAAGGTTAACAAAATAACTGCCGTTAACTCACAGTTCTATTCCTCTTAGTAACTCTTTCTAATCTAAAACCAATTGAAGTCATAAAAGGGAGTTCAATATTTCTAGTTCAACATTTCTCAACTATAACAAACTTAAATCCTTAAATTTCATTTCATAAATCATAATAAGTTCCAATTTGTCATAATCAAATCAATTCATGGATTAAATAATACAAAGCTTTCTATGGAATAATTATGGTCCCATGCATTTCTAAAATCATAATTTCATGCATAAGTTCAAACAGAGCATTTCTAGTAAAACATATTTTTACATAAACAATATCATATAAGAATCCATTTTCCAATTTTCTAAACACTCTGCAATGCTAGCAAATAATGATATAATGACCAAATTAAGGCCATGAAATCAAACCCCCTCACCTGGAGGGGTAGACTGGAAAGTACCAACACTACAGGGACTCCAAGGGGAAGGGATGGCACTAACGTTTGCCATTGAAACAACAAAACTCATAAGCAACCTATGGGAAGCTCTAGATTGTTCAAACATATACTAACAACATTGAGGGAACACTCCCCACTTGACAAAAATGAGAAAAGCAACAGTACGCATACTAAGAATGTGAAAGAATGAAGACAAAATCTAATAACATTTACATACCTTAATGATTTGGAGGAGCTAAATTGGAGAAGAAAAGAGAAAAAAGAGAGTTTAGGGTGGGTGTATGTGCGCTTTGGTCTCTACTTCTTTTGTGTGGGAGGGGAGCCCGATTAGGGTTTATATTTTGGGGTAAAAGTGAAACGGCACCGTTTCCCTAATACTGTGCTGACCGGGTTGCTCATTGCAGCAAGTCAAGAAAAACCATCACTCGCTGTAGCGAGGATTTCTCACTGCAGGGAGCCCATGCCACCTGCCTATTCGCTGCAGCGAGTGAAAAGTGAGTGTTTCATTGCTACAGTGAACCTGTTCTGCATAATTCTACAGAACATGGTGCCGCAACTTGGTTTTTGCATCTGGGGCCTATCCAGCTACTTAGATGAGCCCCACAGGATTCTAGGGCTGTATGGAACCTGTCTACGGACACGTGTACCTCGGGTATTACAATTTTTTTTTTCCACAAATTTAAGGTAAACTGATCTAATCAAGATCAAGTTGGTTCGGTTTGAATTATTGAGTTAAAATAAAAAATTGTATTTTTTAAGAGGTTTTTATCTACACAACTAACCATCGTGTAAAACTTAATTATGATATGCTTAATAATAGTGTAAATAGATGAAATAAATATAAACAAAGATGATAAAAACTGACTATATTACTAAAAACTTAATTGCAACTGTTTGAAAGTTTAGAGAAAACAAAAAAAAATCCGGTCATCAACTTGAATGTTTAGGGTCATCCAATTGAAAAATCATAAATCCAAAATCAAACCAATAATAATTGGTTTGGAGTGTTTTCAACTTAAAATGAACAGATTGTACGAATCAAACCGAACCAATTTTATTGGTTGATTTGGATTATCGGGTTCATTGAATCAATCTCATCCCCTTGTACCCTTACTATTTAGAGTTGCACCTTTTTCTCATTTTGTGTCCCAGAAATTCATTAACAATATAAAGCCAAGCAGACATTGTTATGTGGACCTATATTATTTAATCATGGGTACACTCTTTTAAGTTCAATGAAAAAAAAAACCCGAAATATATTGCAGCCCCGAGTTGAAGCCCAAGCACCGACAAGGTACCTAATTATTCATTAATTAGATCACCTTTAGCATAAAAGTAATCCTGTGTGGTTAAAATTATTTATCAAAAGTTATATCATAATGTGTCAAAATTTTAGATCATTAGATGAAGATCACTGGTTCATCTAAATTTAAAATTAGTATATCATCAGCCTGTAACAAAATTTCAATTGTCTAATATTTTTCTTTGAATATATTAATTTGAGTGTTGAAATGGCCTTCCAGACATCATTCTCACCATGCATGGCCAAGTTAATTAGGTGCACTATGAGGAAGACCCTAGCTACCGCTCTAGGTAATAAGAGACAGAATTTGATACTTAATTATGCACAACTTGTACACTCACATTGTGTATAGTGCTAACAGAACAATCAATATTCTAGTCATAGTCATTATCATTTTGCCCTATATTGCATATTATTGTTAGTATGATGTGAAAAATGATATTTGTTTATTTTAAAGTAAGATGCGCATGCATGGCCCTCTTCCAAAATAATTCCCATATGTGGACAAAAAAGTACAAAATTTTCAGTGTCCCTATTGTACTATATTGGCAGGACAAGGGCATAGCAAGAGTACCCATCAGCTGGTATGTGTCCCCAAATTACTCCATGTGACGAAGAGGGTAACATGCCATTTATATATATTTTTCTTTTTCATAGAAATTTTTTTTTTGTACGGAAGGTAATTTTATTTGAGCATTTAAAATAAAAAATAATCAAAATATAACTATCTTTCGATACTGGTTATTTTAATTTTTATGCCAGAGCTCAAATCCAACATCACCAATTAGAGGAACGAAGCATCTACCACTCTCATTTTATTTTATATACCATTTATATTTGATATATATATATATATATATATCACAACAATATTTTGGGGCCTGCACATTGATTTGAGTCAACTCAATTCGTCTACTAAACGACATGCTTCCATGTTCAATGACCCCTCCAACCTGATCCTCACTGTCCATCTCACTCCAACTCTTCACTCATGTCATAAAATATATCCCACAAATCAAATGGAGAACCATCCACGCTTCTACATTTTTTTGTCTCTTTCCCCCTACAATACCCCATTATTCTAATCTTTGCACAACCATCACTAGTACTAGTTAGTACTCCCTCACTTTACAGCCAATTCAACATTTAACCTGCGTATATGGGCAACTATATGTCGATATTAATTACTTGGATGGATTATGGAGATCTCCACCTGGAAGCTACCACCCTCCTTCTTCTCCTTCTTCCCACCCCTTTTATATATATTTTCCTCCCACCCTCTTCAATCCCTCACTCTCAAATCACACTCTTCAATCCTTCACTATCCTCAAACCCATTAATCTCCATATTCATTCACTTCTTCCACTTCTTCTATAGGTCAATTTCTCATTGTAGTATAAGTTCAATTACTCCATAGCAAGAAAAAAGTATTGTTGAATACTTCAACAGTTTAACTCTTTAGATTATTGTTTTCTTGTCTATTTTTAACATATTTTCAAAGTAATAGCCAGAGTATCTAAGAATTTTTCCCTGTCTTTTATATCTTGGGTCAGTTTCTTCGCCTACATAGATAAGGGTGTGTATATTTAATTACTCTTGTTCAAATTCATTAGGTGTAAGCCTCGTGCACTCGATTGTAATTTTTGATTTTTGCAAGATGAGTGTAGAGATGCAACAAACCAGGTTCAATTCAATTGAGGGGAGGCCTAGAACACTCAAGGACTTCTTGAGTGAGAATCATTCAAGCTCTTGTTCCTCAAGTGGGTTCAAATCACTTCCAAGGATCAAATCAAATAACGCACACAAAAATAGTAGCATGCACAACCTCATAGAAATGGACCTCAAGTCCAGGAAGAACCCACCAAACTCAGCGTTCCAAACACTCATAAAAACAATTAGGAGCATCTTGGTGAAGAAATCAGCCACTATGATCTTGCCACGTGGCATATCACGCAAGCTATCATCAACATCATCATCAAGGTCAAGGAGAATAATAAGAAACCAAGCACTTTGCAAAGGAGGGAGTGAAATCGAAGTTAGCACCGTGAGGATCAAGGACATCATACGGTGGAAATCTTTCAGGGACATTAATGTGGAGGAGCACAAGAACCAATCTCAACCGTTGGATCTTCCACCACAATCTCCACCGTTGGATCTTCAGTGCTGCATGGTGGTGTCCACAACTACTACAACTACCACTACAACTACGTGCAGTAGCAATGGTTCTAGCTGGAGTGATAGTGATTTTGCCTCAGGGTATTTGTCTTCATGGGAAGCACAAAACGACGACGTTGAAGGAAGTGAGAAATTTTCACTTTCACTTTCACCCCCCGTTCTTGTCGGCAAGGATTTGATGGAACCAACGACAAAGACGGCAAGAGCCAAGGTGAGCAGTGATTTATTACATTAATTAATTACATATAATTTTAATGTGTTGATAATGTGAAAAAAAAATTTATATCATATTTGATTATATGTTTCTATTTGTTAGATTTTTAAAGTAGTAGATAATTAAGGTAAATATTTTGTTATATAATAATATATGATTAAATGTCTTTATAAAATTAATAGAATAAAAAATAAATAAGAATATCTCAAACAAAGTTACTAATGTCTTATTTTATTGCAAGTGTGATTAACCATAATGTGCTAAATTCATATCATGCAAGAATTAATTTCTCTATGACTTTGCATCTTGGAAAAAAAAAAAGTTGTGTCGGCAGTTGAGGGCTTACATATGTATGATGTGTTTGTTAAAGTATTATTTTGTCCTTTGGTCGTTTGTTTTTGTTGTGTGTCTTCACTTCTATCAATTTCACGTTAATTAGGAATTATCTTCTATCTATTTTTTGTTTAATTTATTACGAATAATTATCATATAAAGACAAAGGAGGAGTTTGCCAGGAAATCAACTTGAAGAACAATGTTTTGCGAAATCATATTTATTTTATAATATTTTCTCATATTTTAATCGTGATCTTGCTGTTCACATGCTTGATTGGTCTAACACACAAGCCTTTTTTATTTTTTGGTCAAAAAGAAGAAATGCATGCTATGCATGTTAATTGAGGCTATTTGCTATTTGCACTTGTATATCACAATTAGTTTTCTTCAATGCTAATTTTCATACGAAATGTTAATCGGGGTTATTGTTTTACTAATTAAAATCAATATATGTGTAATTTTAACAGGGAGTTTCATCTTTCAAAGAAGATGAACAACATAGTCCAGTTTCAGTTCTTCAGGTTGGAGAAGATGAATTCTCAACCTTTGATCAATGCCTTTCCAATATTGAAAGTAAGTCCCTTCTTTTCCTACAATAATCTTCCAAATATATCACCAAACGCATATCCTATATGCTAATCAATGCCATGAATAATATTTCTTCATGACTCAAACCAAATATGATACGGATATCCATCAATTGTGCTAGCTTTCCTATGCATACACAAAAATATTGAATTTTCAATTTTCTTTAGGAACAAAGCTTAACTGTGCTATTATATGAGATTGATACTAACCAGTTTTTCACTTTTAAACAGGAAGAAAACAAAAGTTCATTCAATCCGTTCAGAGATTAGAGGGTCTTGACAAATTTGACCAATGTTTTTTATTGGATGACAATTCTAATTACGATGATGATGAAGAAGTACTTGAAGAACAAGATCATATTGAGGAAAGGGCAAGGCAATTGCTACACTGTGTCAAAACAACAGGTTCACAGCAGAGCTGCAAAGACTATGATTTGGATGTACTTTTGTTGGATTTTTTCAGGGAAGAGCTGATTGGAAGGAGAGAAAAAACTTGGAATGATGATGAAGAGTATGAGTTCGAGATATTGAGAACAGCAAAGGATTGGATAATTGGGTCACGTGCTTGTAATATAGGGCATGTGAATAAGGATGGTTGTATCAAGGACATGGATAGGAGAGGCGGATGGAGCAGGTTTGCTGAGAAGGAGAAACAAGAATTGGCTTTGCAGATTGAGATGGCTATAATGCATAGTTTGGTTGGTGAGGTTTTGGAACTGGATGGTTAATTGAAGACCTCTTCAAAGTTCAGTCCAAAGTCGTGAAGATCTTTCGAGTCCAAGTCACGTAAATGAAGAAAGAAAAAAAAAATAGAGAATTTTACTCTTATATTGGTTCAACCTGACTTGAGAAAGATTAGCTGAAGCCCAATAATTTCTTGATAATAATAGTTTAGCTAGACATGAGTACCATAGGAGTTGTAAGGTGTACCCAAATTTAGTTAACCACTTAGATTTATGGGTGTAGTAATCTAGGTGATGGTGATGGATCTCAAGGGTCAACGCATAACTCATGCCATTTTTTGGGGGTTAAGGCACCTACTTAGTTTGTAATTGTTCCATGTATATATAGGGAAGTTAATAAATCAGCATTCAGCACATGTATTTTCCGGTTAATGTTGAAAAGTTCACAAGCTTAATACAGGACATCTCTATAACTATGGCCATAAAATGAGAGTATTAAAAATATTTTTAATTAATCGTCAATATAACATATTTTTGCATGTAAAAAATAATATAACATATTTTTACACTTTTTTTCCCTTGGTCATCACAAGTTTTACGCTAAATCTCGGATCTTGCAAGTGAGTAGTTAACACTTTTGGGCTTGCCATTATATCTATGGGCTTATAGTTGGGTCTCTTTTTGACATAAAGACCAAGAGAGAGTATTTGGGTCCCTTTTCCCTCTTGCACTTTTTGTACACCAAAATATCGAAAAACAAATATATTTCTCTTTATGAACATTGGGAAACCTTGTTCTATTTGCGGCTGATGAATCTGAAATTGATGGAACAACCTTTTTTTGTCAGTTTTTGGTAGTGTTTGTCTACTTAGGTTTTGCTTCCCCCAAATCTAAATCATGTAGCATGTTTATTCCAATAACTATAGTCTATAGACTCTGCGACTAATGATGTGTGCAACTCAAATTTCTCAACCAGTATTCCTATATATCTCTTGTTTGGGTGGCTGAGGCACATTCTAAGCACTCAAATTATGACCACATAAGTCAGTCAATAAATCCCACCATTTGCAGCTCAAAGTCTTTAGTATCTTTCATTTACCACACGCATGATACCATGGCTTGAGTAATCATTTAAGCCCTGAACAAATAAACAACCAATCCAAAGCCTGCCTCCTTTGATTTTTCAAGAAATGCATAATCGCCATGTTGATTTTTGTCTCTCTACCTACAAACATGATTCGTCACCCTCAGTGAGTCCCCACCTGTGGTTTACACCCAACAACTCATTTCACCTTTAATCACCTTTCAAATATAGTTTCTTTTATGAATAACCTTTCAAATCTATTGAATAAAGGATGTTGGAAAATTTGCAGCTGATCAGCCTCATCAGCAATGAAACAGTAATGCTCTTTTTTTTTTCTTAGGATATGACTAATTAATCCATTCTAGCATAGAATTTCTATAAGAAGGTAAATCTCTAACCAAGAAACTCATTTCCATACATATTGTCAGAAATCGAACCCTCAATTAAATGCTAAATATTAAAACTCTACAATTTTGTGGTTTACCTCACTATTTCAAATTATACCAAATTTTAATCAAACTCTAGTATGTACGGCTCAATCATTAAAAAATAACAATGTAATAATAATTAGCTTTTGCTATTAACTAAAAAGAACAATCCTTTTGTGGTAACAAAATAAATTCCTTTTTATACTGTCAAACAAGAGAATTCACAAAACTTGTCAAGCCAGCATCCATTATAACTTCCATTGGTAGATGGTGCAAGTACTTGCAATCACTAAACTAAATTCAACAAATTAAATACATCACTAAAGCAATAAATTTTTACAACTTAAAAGGATGAATAGAAGACTTGAAGTGGTGTATGACCTCTCAAAAAGCCATTCCTAGATACCCCTTTCCCTACTTCATGAGAAAAAATTGGCGACCCCATTTCCTCTGGAAACTCAGGGTTGGAAAAATGGAAAATCCTAAAAGCAAGAAGTCCAAAATGTGCAAAGAAGGATAGTTCGGCCTATAAATAAAAAATAAATAAATAAAAATAAAAAAGAAGGTGATTGATTCACGTAACACCATCTTTGCCCCTTTTGCTTCTGCCTCAACCCCTCTTCTCCTAAATAACCGCTAAAACTGACCCTCAACACATATATCATGCCCCCACTCTTTCCTTTTTTCCCTCATCTTTATAATAACTTCCAAGCTCAAATTCTCTCTCTCTCTCTTATATCCATCTTCTTAATTCTCTCGTGTATCTTTCTCTCTTTGTTATATTAGTGATGGCTTTCAAGCACAGAAAGGGACCAATACTGTTGAGCAGTCCAAAAGCCATAGCTGATGCAGCTTCATGGTATTGTGCACTTGTCCTTGTGGCCCTTGTGCTACTAAGCATGTTCAGGGACAGCTCTTTGCTCCAAAACAGTTACTACAATCATGCCAACTTCGGAGACAACAAAAGCCAACAACAACAACAACAACTCTTGTTGTCACGTCCTTGTGAAGAAATCTATGTGGTTGGAGAAGGTGAGACGCTTCACACAATCAGTGACAAGTGTGGTGACCCTTTCATAGTAGAGAACAACCCTCATATCCATGACCCTGATGATGTCTTCCCTGGCCTTGTTATCAAGATTATTACTCCTTCACATCATATATAGCTAGAAAAAGAAAAAAAAAAAGTTATGTTATGTATGTTGAAAAGGTAATTTAATTATGGCTTCTGGGTTTATTTGCTTGTTTGCAAGTTGTAACATACATGTGTGTGTAATCATCTTTGCCAGACTAGGAAATTGTTATGCTTTATTTGTTGTCATCATCATCACCCTCTTTTAGTTTTCTGCCTCTATGGATTTTGTATATATATCTTCTCAATCAACCTGAAATTAGTTTTTAGTAGATGTATGAAGATTGGAACCTCGTGCTATACTTTTGGTGTGAAACAGCACTCAAAGGCCACTGAAATCTAACTAATTCGACTCGAGTTGTATAGACGGAGAAGAAGGTATAAAGCTCTCATAGCATTATTTGTTCCATTTAAAGATTGGAATCCAAAACTTTACTTGAAGAAAATAAGTATTGGTTGAACTATTTGAACAGCCAAAAACATGGGGAGAAACCTTGTTCTATACTACATCAAAAAAAAGATTTGCTGCAATTTAAAGCACAAAAAAAGTTGTGTTCGATGTTTACTATGGTGAAGGGAAGTTTCAGTTTGCGTTATGATAACATTATATAAATCTTTCATATTTACCTAATTTCATAAATCTTTGCATGTTAAGATTTTTATTTTAGAACCTGTGGATCGGTTGGAATAGCTAGATGTTCTGATAGATTTCTGTCACAATAACCTGTGAAATTAAACACGCACATTTGTAAATGATGGCCAAATGGTGACATTAGTAAATAGTGCATGCGGTTGATGGAAAGAGTGAAGAACAAGCTTCCAAAATGCTTTCATTGTCAAGGAACGATTCTCATAGCTATGGAATGGAAGTATTGAATGCTCTTCGATTCATGATTTTTCTCTTAGCTCTTCCGGATCTCGATTTTTTTTTATATGAGCAATAAGGCTTTTTAATTTGACTAGTTTAATTTATATGCATCAATAATGATAATTTTATATTGTAATGATAAACAATACTAAATGGTTGTGATAATGGATAATTTTTTTTTCCAGTAATTCATTATTTTAATGAAGTTCTATTGATTAATAGTGCAAAATTGTCTCTCTCTGATCTTCCTCATTCTTGATAATTGTTGTTCACAATAGGTGCATACATATTAAATATTATTTATTTATTTTTATTTATTATGTGACTGAAAGGTTGTATCATGATAAACATACTAGGTCTACTTAAGATGAGGACATGAACAAACTATAATGAGAGCAATAATGTTATTTGGATTTTATTGAATCATAGAGGTAGAATACACGCGAGCAAGTATGCTGTCTAGATATGAAAATATAATGTAAAGCATGCATACTACACCCGTCCACTCAAATACAATACGACTAAAATGTAGAAACCATCATTCTGGACAATTAGAAGATATATCATGTTATAATATAACATATAAAAATTATAAAATTAGACGAAAAGGAAAAATAATGATTTTAAAATTGGAATGGATCATTATAAATACATATAACAATAATCACTTATTTATTGGTATTTCCATTTATTTTGGTGTAAAATTTTAAAAAATTAAAATAAAGAGTTGTAAACTCCAATTAGGAGTGTCTGAATATATCCATAAGATATTATTTGATTTTTTTGGTGCGAATATCTATAAAATATTAGGAACAATACATCTGACTTAGATATAACAACCTAGCCTGTTTCGAATACTTTAGGCAACCTGTCTTATGTAATTCCCTTGGTTTTTTTACCTTTTTGTTATGGTTCAAGAAAAACTACTAGATTATTTCATTCTTTAATAAGTATTCATCTTTATTTATATGCATATTTAAAAAATAAATAAATAAATTTAAGTATGTTTTACAATATTATCCTTATTAAAGTACTACAACACTCTTTCATATTTAATCTATTAATTAACTCTATCTCTCTTATAAGAGCATCAACGAAAAAAATAATTAATATTATCTAAAATTTATAAAATGACAGATAATAGTAGAAAAATAAAATCTTGTAAATAAATACTTATTATAGAACGAAAGTAGTATATTATATGGTAGTTTCTCACCTACATTCATTGATCAATACCATCCCATGTAGTTATATTTAGCCACATTTCATAAACGTAGTTAAATGAAATTTATTACTCTTTTGGAACTCTCTCAGTTTCACTCCTCCACTTCCACTGGCACTCCTCACCTCCGCCACACCCTCTAACAACTTAAACTCTCCCGATCTGACAAATCTTTGAAAAATGACACAAGAAAACTTGAGCCATCGAGAAGAGCGCATATGATGCTGGAGAGCACATCATTGGTGGAAGACAAAGAACAAATCGGCAAAAGTAGAGAAGTCGAGTGATGGTGGTAGCTACGAGGGGGATGGGTCATCAATGGTGGTTATGCTCTCATCAATCAAAGCCAATGATGTTCCTTTCACATCCATTTCCAGACTGCTCATGTAGAATATAATAACTTTAACCTTTGCTTCTACCAAGATAGCTAATCGTGTTAAAGGTGAGGATGGTTGGTTTCTCTCTGGAGATGAAGACCAGTGCCCCAAATGGATGCAGCATGCTAGCTAATATGGCAAGTAAGATGAGGAAAGAAGTGGTGATGAACGTGATTGCCTTATGAGACCTTCCTTTTTATTTGTTTTCTTTTTCATTCATCTATTATTATGAATTTTTCTGAAAATTAATGTGTAAATGTTAAAAAATTTCGCACCATGTGTTGTTGTTTTGGTTCTGTTGGATTTTTACCCTAACAATTTGAGGGGTTTTGTTCTTTTTCTTGACCAAAAGGAGGTTGTAGGGGAATGAGAGGACGTAGAGTGTGTGGTTGTTTAGCCAAAAAATTAATTTCATTTAACCACGTTTTAAATATGGAGTTAATTACAACTTGCCACACTATTTGTGTTTAACAACATTTACAAAATGTGGTTAAAGGCAACTAAATTTTTAACTAACTTCGAACAGTCCGAACTCAGTTATTTGTATAGTACTTTGTACAGTCCACACAACATCTGATGTGCATTTGGCCACACTTTTATGAGCATTTAACTACATTTTTTAAATGTGGTTAAATGTCTAATGTGTGTTTCGCTACATTCCGTATTTAACCACATTTTATAAATGTGGTTAAAAGTAATGGTAAACAACTGTATTAACTCTCAGCTGTAGGGGAGTAGCACCATATTATATTACATATACACGGTTGAAATGACAACAAAAATTAAATAACAAATTATTAAACTCAAATGGAAGACAAATTCTTTTAGTGGGAGCTTAGGGTACATTTGGCTTATTATATTTTGGCAAAATTACTTTTGAAATAATTAATATTAAAGGAATTAATTTTAAAAAAATTGATTTATATTTAGGAAAAATATTAAAAAAATGAGTTTAGAAGAATTGATGTGAGATGTAAGAGAAAAATAAAAATTTAATTTTCATATTTTTCTTTTATTATTTTGTATTTAGTGAAAATAAAAATAAAAGATAGTCCAACCAAATTACCTGGTAACTCTCACTAGAATCAATTTTTTTTCAAAGTGAAATATTTTTTCCAAAGCAAAAACTCATATCCAAACCATATCAATTTTTCCAATCCACTTTTCCCAATTCATTTGGAGAATATTGGGTATCCAAACAGGCTGTAAAATATTGGAACAGAAAATAAAGTCTGGAACATAAAGCTTCAAGATGCAGATATATAATTAACTAAATATTAATCTTTTTTTTTATTGAGGTCAGGAATCCATGTTACCCTTAGTAAGTTCTAAATACGTGAACTCAGATGCAAAAACTTTCTTGTTTTTTGTTCTGCCCAAAAGCTTAGGATGAGCCCAATCCAATCAAATCATCATTGTTTCCTCTTTTTTTTCGCTACGATTCTTGCGGTATTGATAAACCAGCAACATCTATGACCAAGAAAAATACCAGTACAATTAAGATTTCCAACAAAAAAAAGACACAATAATCAAGGAAGAGGTAAAGTTGCTAAACAAACGAGACTAGAATATAACGAGACTCAATTAACATCATCGCTAATTTTTTAAAAAATTTTGTTAAAAGGAATTATGTTATTAAAGATAAAAATTATTGAAACGTACGTAATTGCAGGTTTTGATCAATTCTTTTTGAAACGTTATTGATGTTTTATGTAACCCCAGACTACTTTATAGATTGATGACTATTCCACAAGTCAATACGAAAACTTTTTAATGTGCTTTGTCCTTACTCACACGTTTCCTAGGAAAACTTCCCAAGAAGTCACTCATTCCAAAATTGCTCAAGTCAAACACACTTAATCGTGAAGTTCTTTAATGATAGGCTATTGAAAAGAAGATGCATCTTGTTGATATAAGTAATACAAATCAATTCATATGAGTTATCCACAAATATATAGTCTCATATCTATACAATCTTGGGATTCCACTCATTCTCGTATGTAACTAGTTCATTCATGCGTCTATGTGCTTCGAAATCTGCTAAGAGCCGCTCCTTATCCATGTTTTCTTGCATCGACGATCACTCACCATCCTCGTCACCGGGCATTACATGTAATGTAACACCCTAAATTATTTAGAAATTAATTTAAGCTTTATTAACAACAATTTCAATATTTTGACAAATGTAGTGATAATAAAGACGACCTAGCAAACAAGTAAAAAAAATAAAAAATAAATAGTAACTGTGAACATCTGATTTTGTTCGGCCAAAAAAAAATTTCAGTCCATTTCATATGAAAAGTTCTTAGCCCATTTCATTTTTTTTTGTTATGCCCATTTTATTTTTTAGTTTTTTTGGGTTGATTAGAACAAGCCCATTTTGTTTTTTTTGTTGTTATAAAGATGGGGAAACTAGGCCCATTTTCATTTCTTTTAAAAAAAGAGTTTCAGCCCATTTCTTTTCTTGTTATTTAGTTTATTTAATTTAATTAAAAAAATGATAAGATGTGTGCACCAGTTTCAAAAAAAAAAATGGTTTATTGACCACCATTTCCCCTTTTGTCTTTTTCACAATAAAAAGAAAGAAAGGAGTGCCTCTGCACATGCTCCGATCTCTTCCTCAGTGTTTTCTACAAAAAGGAGCACCTATTGCCCTTGAATTTCTTGTAGAGAATAGGAAAAGATGCAGTTCACCAAACAAGGAGCAAGAAAATCAAAGAACAAGAAGCAAGAAAATCAAGAACAGCGGTTGTAAATCTCAATGAAGTCAAATACATGAACGTGCAGCTGAAAAATAATTCAGAAAAAATGGGCTCCGAACAAGAAAAAGAGTCAGAGAAGTGGAGCGCAGATAGAAAAATTTACAAAGATATATAAAGTCATAAATGATCAGCATCGAATCCCCTAAAATAAGCAATAAGGGGGATAAAAGTCTCTCAATCAGACTTACCATATCCAGGAAAAATTGATGCATAATTGTGTATAAATAGGTTCAGAATTCACAGGACTCAGGGGATAACCATCTTGATCTTCCAACTCTCTGATCACCATTCTTCACCCATGCACAACATCCAAATTCCTAGCCAAACCACAAACCAAAAATCATAGCAAACAGCACAGTAATACCCGTAAATCACAGCCATAACCAAAATCCAACATTCTCAGCCAAACACAAACCAAACACTAGAAACCCAAATTCATCAACAAATATTCAATCCATACAACTCCCAAGTTTACCAACAGTCCATTTCAACTCACAAAAATCCCAATTTAGAACCAAACATAGATTCTAATTTCAGAAATTAAAAAAGAGGGAAGTAGAAACAGAACCGCCGTGGGCTTGGGGATGAACCGTCGTGCCTTCTTCCTCTTCCCTTTCTCTCTCGGCCTCCCCACCATCATCCCAACAACTGAGAGCCTCTCCAACCACCACCATCACCATCACTCTTCCCTACTCTCGGCCAAGGCCACCGCCACCACCCTCACCCAAAGCAACCGCACCTCCTCTTTCGCAAACCACCCTTCACTGCCATCATCCTCTGCTTCCCAAAACCTCACCTCCGCGCTCCGAATCCACTGCCACATTGAGCCACCCAAGCCGGCCGCACTCCTCTTCACAGCCGCCACACCTCCTTTCCTCACAGCCAAGCACCCCAAAGCCCAAAACCTCGCCTCCTCTTTCGATCCTCCGCCTGCACCTCACGACCACAAGCCTCCATTCTGGCCGCCTTGCGAACCGCCACAAAGACCGCCACGGAGCTCGATGTGAGCCGCGGCGGTGACCTCCCCCTTGGCCGGCACTCCCCTCGTCTCTCTCTCCGTGATCCATCTTTCACTCTCTTGCTCTCCATTTTCCCTTCTCTATTTTGGTCTCCCACCATGTGCAAATGTGTGTGTGGGTGAGGGAGAGAAAAACTCTCTCTTTTTGTGTTCTCTTCCAGCCGCCCCACTCCCCCTTAACCCTTTGATTGACTTTTTGTGTTAGGTTAGCGAAATGAGTTTAGAGCATTTTTTTGATTGCGTTTGTGTTGGTTTTGAATTTTGGTCTGTTTTCATTTGTTTTTTGGGTTAAGTTTAAGAAACAGGTTTACTTGTTGGTCTGTGTTTTTGGTTAGTTTTGGTTTTGGGGGAAACATTGGGCTTGTCATTTGCATTTTTATTAGAATTTCTTTTCGAGAGTATGGGCAACTGTTGGGCCAAGTTTTTTAATTTTATTTTATCTTATTGTTTTGATCTAGTTTCTTTTAATGGGTTTGGACTAAGTTTACATTTTATAGTTCTGGGCTTTTACTATTTTATTTATAGCCTTATGTCTTAAAAAAAACATTTTTTATTTGTTTAGATTTTAGGTCTTTTGTTGAAAAAATTATTTTCTTTATCCGCGCAATAATTAATAGTCATGATTAAGATGTGGATGCCTCCTTCATTTGTTATTGAATGGAAATGATTTATTAAGTAGCCTAGTGTTACTTGAATCCTATGCGGAGGTTGATTTTCTTTTTTAATAATTGGTCAGTCAAAAATCCATTTTCAAAAATTGAAATCGATCAATACACTTCTATTTTTTTAATTAAAATTCATCAACACACTTTTTCCTACAGAACTACGTGGCTTTGAGTTCTCCATTGCACTAGGGAATACATAGGAGCAGCCAATTCTGATCCTTGTCAAGCCAAAGTTAAATTTTTATAATTTTAGTCTTACTTGTAAATAAATTTTTCTAATGAAATTTTGATTTATAAATGAGATATTTTGTTTTATTTAATTTTCATTTATTTGCATGATATTCTATTTTGAATAAAATGCTAATTTAGTCGTAACGACTTGTAAACTTGATATTTTAGACATTTGAATTATGACGGTTTGATGCTCCAAAATTTCTTTTTAAAATAACATTTTTTTCCTGTAATTTTCTTATAAATAAGAAATGGAAAAATAAATATTTTGAAAAGTTATTAATAATTTGCACAAATCAATTAAAGATACCGTCTAAGGACGGGTGTATTAGGGGTGTGTAGGATTAATTTCTTACCTTTCCCTATGCATAACCGACTCCCAAACTCATAATCTGGTTTCAAAGACCATTTTCTAAAAACAATGGGTTTTTCCATGTTTTCCCAATTAAAATAAACTTGGTGGCGACTCCATATTTTCAATAATTCTTTTTCGCCGTCCCTGTCGCGATCGCGGTTGCAACAATAACCTTGTAGGCTCCACAGACCCGTCGAGACAGTCGAAACTCTAGGATCGAGGCTAGAAGATGCTTAGGACCGAGATAAGATCATATGAAGGTTAGAAATGGTTAGAATGAAATTCTAGACCCAGAATTAAATTTAGAGTATCATCTGTTTTTCTCAGTATGATATTCTACCCGTTTAGTGAAATATCAGTGTGCAATTTTAATATCGAAAAGGCAAGTTACTCTCTAAACTTAAGTGGACCAATCATATTAAGCTAAATGGATAACATAGATTAAAATTTGTCAAGTAAGTTTTAATCACCCAAGGGCTAATATTTCATCTATTTAGTAAAATTTTGATGTGTAGTTCTTATATTGTATGAAACTCATAGTGCAAATTTTATTACTATTTTTGACAAGTATATGACTAGGATTTGGCCATGCCATTGCCTTTATCAAGGGTCAATGAGAATGTTACAAAATTCATGAAATTATCATTAAGAAAAAAAAAATTACTTTGTAATATAAGATTGACATGTGTCTTGTTATAAATGCACAAGACAAACCAACTTACCATTTCGTTCAAGAAGTTCTCCACCAAACCACCAAAGAGACAGTCAAGTTCATCTTCTTCCTTAGCAAAATGAGAACCTTAGCTAGAAACTTAGATTTCACCCAAAAACTCCATGATCCAAAGCATATCTTACATATTACCTCTTACAACTCCTAAATCAACCCTTGTAAGAATACCTTATGCCATCATATCATCAATTATATTGTTGTTTTTGCTGTTCTAAAGAAGGATTCACTTGGGTTAGATCAAGAATTGGTCATAAAATTTTAAAGGAAGCCAAGAAGAACACCTAGAGTTACAAGAGCCAAGTAGCGCTTTATTTATTCTCTTTTCTTTCAAAATTTTCTTTGAAGTTTTCTGATTGATTTAGTTTGGAATTTTTTGTTTTATTGGTTGATAATACATAAATATTGATATGTTTAATTTGGTGGAGTGATTGGATGATCTCAAAATATGTTTGACTCTGTTGCTAGAAATCCCGATTTCAAGCAGGCAATCAAACTTATTCAAATTTTCTGATATAGTTAGAGACTTTAGATTGAACTGAAAATTTTATTGGATATAGCTAACATATAAGGTATCTCTAGTAAAAATTTTGAGTCATTCTAGGCACTTTTGCTATATTTAGAAAATTTCAAGAACCGAGCTGGTCAAGGTTGCTACCTGAACAGTCAATTTTGGAGTGCTGAAATTGTCTAATTTTGTTATTATATCAAATGGTTGAATTATACTTTGAAATTTTTATAAGTTGTTTAGGACATCTTCAAGTCCAATCTTGAATTTTTTGTAGGATGTTATATATTCATTTGACAGGGTAATAAAATCAGGATTTTTGGCTGATAGTTGAATTAAGTAGTTTCTGACCTTTGAATTTGTAGAGTTTTATTAACATTGCTAGAGATTTTATTATGCTTTTAGATTTTTACAGGGCCTCATATACTCTGTTTTGATGAAATTTAGTGGCTAATTCATAATTTTCTTTAGAATTGGAATTCTGGACAGCATGCTGAATTGTTGAATCTATGATGAAATATTAATGATTTGATCTCATTTATGCTATATGAATCTATTAATGATGCTAAGCATATATGGATGTGAATACTTATTACAATTGTTTATATATAAAAAAAAGCATAAGATTATATTTCTTGAGATAGAGAGAGTAAATTTGGTCTGTCAAGAAAAGTAAACTTGACTACCATTGGATTGAGTTGGGAAAAGTAAATCTAACTAGGAATAGGTCTGTGTGAGAATTGAAGAAAATAAATCCAATAATCATGTATAGGAATGAGCTCAGTCCTGAAAAATAGTCTATTACCCAGAAGTGAAATAAACCACCATAGTTAAGGGCTAAGATAGCTAAAGTAGCAATTGTTTTAAGTTACTCTTTATGCTATGTGCTATGAGAATGAGTTTTATTATTTAATTGAGATCAAATACTTATGTGTTAAGTTGACATCACAAATTCTAAGAATGATGATCGCATAAAATGAACCTGCCTCAGATAAAGGTTTTGTAAACTAATATTTCCATTTTTAATTATGTTACTTGCATGCAATATTTGCTTCAGTTTGATTATGAAAATTTTGCATGCAAGTAACATAATTAAAAATGGAAATATTAGTTTACAAAACCTTTATCTGAGGCAGATTCATTTTATGCGATCATCATTCTTAGAATTTGTGATGTCAACTTAACACATAAGTATTTGATCTCAATTAAATAATAAAACTCATTCTCATAGCACATAGCATAAAGAGTAACTTAAAACAATTGCTACTTTAACTATCTTGACCCTTAACTATGGTGGTTTATTTCACTTCTGAGTAGTAGACAGCTTTTTAGGCCTGAAGCCAATCCTATACATGATTATTAGATTTATTTTCTCTAATTCTCACACAGACTTATTCCTAGTCAAGTTTATTTTTCCCGACTCAATTCAATAATAGTCAAGTTTACTTTTCCTGACGGACCGGATTTAATTTCTCTGGCCCAAGAAACATAATCTTATGTTTTCTTTTACGTATAAGCAATTGTAATAAGTATTCACATTCATATATGCTTCGCATCATTCATAGATTCATGTAGCATAAATGAGGTCAAATCATTAATATTTCATCATAGATTCAACAATTCAACATGCTATCTAAAATTTTGGTTCTAAAAAAAATTATGGATCAACTACTAAATTTCATCAAAACAGAGCAAACTAAATTTTCAAACTTATTTTAACAAGTATATGAGGTCTTATAAAAATCTTAAAGCATAATAAGATCTCTAGCTGTGTTAATAAAATTTCACAAATTCAGAGGTTTGAAACTACTCAATTCAGCTATCAGCTAAAAGTCCTGATCTTATTACCCTACGAAATGAATATATAACATCCTACAAAAATTCAAGGTTGGACTTCAAGATGTCCTCAACACCCTGTAAAAATTTCAAAGTATAATTAAATCATTTGATGTAGTAACAAAATTAGACAATTTTAGTATTCCAGAATTGCTTGTTCAGACAGTAACCTTGACTAGCTTGGTTCTTGAATTTTTTAAATAAAGCAAAAGTGCCCAGAATGACTCAAAATTTTTATTGGAGATACCTTAGCATGTTATCTATATCTAATAAAATTTTTAGCTCAATCTAAAGTCTCTAACTGGGTCAGAAAATTCGAATAAGTTCACTTGCTTGCTTGAAACCGGGATTTCCAGCAACATAGTTCAAATATATTTTGAGAAAAATGATTTTTTAGCATCATCAAATCACTCCACCAAATTAAACACATCAATATTTATGTATTATTAATCAATAAAACTGAAAATTCCAAGTTCAATCAATTAGAAAACTTCAGAGAAAATTTTGAAAGAAAATAGGATAAATAAAGTTCTACTTAGCTTTTGTAACTCTAGTTGTTCTTCTTGGCTTCCTTCAAAACTTTTGTGATCAATTCTTGATCTAACCCAAGTGAATCCTTCTTTAGAACAGCAAGAACAACAATATAATTGATGATAGATGATATAAGGTATTCTTACAAAGGTTGATTTAGGAGTTGTAAGAGGTAATATGTAACATATGCTTTGGGTTATGGAGTTTTTGGGTGAAATCTAAGTTTCTAGCTAAGGTTCCTAATTTTGCTAAGGAAGAAGATGAAGATGGGCTTCTCTTTGGTGGTTTGGCTGAGAACTTAAGTTGGTTTGTCTTGTGCATTTATAACAAGACACATGTTAATCTTATATAATAAAATAATTTTTTTCTTAAAGATAATTTCATGAATTTTGTAACATTCTCATTGGCCCTTGATAAAGGCAATGGAGTGGCCAAATCCTAGCCATACAGTGGTAAAAAATTGTAGTAAAATTTGCACCGCAAGTTTCATTTATGTAAGAACTGCACATCAAAATTTTACTGAATATATGAAATATTAGCCCCCAAGTGATTAAAACTTATTTGAAAATTTTTAATCTATGTTATCCATTTAGCTCAACATGATTGGTCCAATTATGTTTAGAGAGCAAGTTGCATTTTTTGGTGTTAAAATTGCACACCAAAATTTCACTAAATAGGTAGAATATCATACTGAGGAAAACAGATGCTACCCTAAATTTAATTCAAGTCTAGAATTTCATTCTGACCATTTCTAACCTTCATATGATCATATCTCGGTCCTGCACATCTTCTAGCCACAATCTTAAAGTTTCGATTGTCTCAACGGGCCCGTGAGGCCCATAAGTTTACTATTTATTTTCATTTTTTTTACTTGTCTACTAGGTTATCTTTATTATTACTATGTCTATCAAAATATTGAATTTATTGTTAATAAAGCTTAAATTAATTTCTAAATAATTCCAGGATGCTACACTTTAAGTATTAAAAATTAAGAGCATGTTGGAAACATCTATAATTAATTTAACATAATTTTTTAACAAACATTAATTTAACTTTATAATCAACAGAATCAATTATATTAATTTATAGAAAAATAGTTTCCGCTTAAATAATATTTGACTTAATTTAAAAATTAGTTTAAAAGTTAAATGTGAAACACTGTTAATATATTTTAATATTACTATATACGAGATTTTAAAAATAGTACGTATAAGAATTAAATATTTCTATTTAATATGTAAAATATTTGTATTTGTATTTTTATATTAGTAGCACAATAAATAAAATTGTAAAATAATTAATTTCAGTATATATATTGATAAGATAATAAGATAAAGATTAAAAATAATGCAAAATTGCAATTAGATAAAAATAGTGCAAAATAAGCATTTTTAAATTTAATTTTAATGTGAAATTAAAAATTTAATTTTAAAATAGATTATTTAAATCATTGAACACTATTTATCTAATATAGAAGATTTTAAAGAAATTTAACTAATTTTTTAAGTACTTTAACATGTTTTTATCCCTATAAATATAGATTATTTCATTTGACGATGAGCTTGTTTTATATTTTTAAAAAATATTATGAAATTTAAATTGAATTTTTCTAACCACTGCCAAATATTGGTTATGGATTCCAATAAGATAAGTTTCTCATTGTAAAGTGTGATTTATGTGTTTTCAAGACGTGAAGATGATTAAAAATATAAAATTTACTATTTGTGGGATCTTTAAGAAAAACTCATTCAAATTTTTTATATAAATTAAAAAAACTTGAAAGCTAATTTTTTTATTTAGATCCTAATTTTTTTAAAAAATTTATTCAAATACATGAAAAGCAATTGTTTTATATGAAAAAAAGTGATTTTCGGTCAAATAAAGCTCATCTAAACTCACCTTTACTCCATCTAATTTTTTTAGCCTTTGGTCCCTCTTTTTTTAATATTATATTTTTTATTCTTGCACTTTATATGTAAGTGTTATAAATAGTTTAAAATATGCATTAATCCTCGTTTATGTTGACAATTTTAACTATGCATTCAAAGTCTTCCTTGATCCTTATAAATATCATCATTTAACAAAACAAAATAATAGAAAGGATTAAAAAATAAAATATAAAACATAGAGAACTAAAATCCAATAAAAAATTTAGAGGGATTATAATCCAAATGATATATCATTACACGTTTAAAAATAAATAAACTATTGATGAGGGTGTAGATTAGTCAATATAGATTGTTCTCTCTTAGGTATCAGGTTTGAGCCTGACATAAATTTAGTTCTAATAGATTTTTATTTGATATTAATTTAGTCATCTATTAAGATAAAATTGACATCAAACTAAAAATATTAAGACTAAGTTGTTTACTCAAGACAAAATATTCATATTAATCACTTATAATTTTTAAAAATAACTGACTGGTCTATACATACAGCTTTGTAGAGTGTTTTTCAAATTGTATGATTTACATGGCCACACCAATTTGTCTCTTTTTTAAAAATATGATGGATTGATTTGAGATTTTAAAATTTTGAGATACTAATTTGTCTCTAATATATCTTTTAGGAGCCAATTTAGGTGCTTAGGCTTTGCTTAAAATATGAGAAAATTATACTTACCTCCTATAGGATTTGGTGAAATGCAATCCACAACTTTTCTATTTTCAAAATTTACAAACCAGGTCCTTGATTTTGGAATATCCTACCATGACCTTCCTTATTAATGACTTTGATGTATAACAAACATATGAGCAATGTATATTTTTAGTGACATCATTGTAAATATTAAATACTGCTATAACCATTAAATAATTTATATGATTATATTATCTTTTTATTAAGTGTGAACACCATATTTTGTCCAAACTTTTATTTATTTTCATATTTATTGTTTTTATATAAAAAAAATCTTGCAAACAGCCTATTTTGATTCCTTCTCAGCCCACTTCATTTTTTTATTTTTAGCCCATCCCTGTTTGTGTACCCTTTTTTTTAGTCTGTTCTTTCAAAAAAAAATTAAAATTATTAAAAAAAGAGGAAGGGAACGTTGGATTCCCATTCCTTTCAAAAAGGGGAGAAAGTGAAGGGAACGTTGGGTTCCCGTTCCTCAAAAGAAGCAAATAGAAGGGGGTTGTCACAACGTGCCCGGAGGGCGCCGCGACTAAGGAAATGACGACCGATTTCAAAAACAAACTTGTAAAGACGGGAGTCGCCACCAATTTTAATTTTGGTTAAAACTGGAAAACCTTTTGATTTGTAAACTGGTCTTTTGAAAAGAGATTTGAGTCCGGGAGTCTGATTATGATTAGGGAAGGGTGGAAACTTAATCCCACTGCACCCCTAATACATCCGTATAAATACGGTTACCCTAAAGCTTATTATGTAAATTGATTATAATTTTATAATATTTATTTCCCCCAAAGCTTATGATAATTGCATATTTACAAAGAAAAAAGCTAAAATTAAAAGAAGAAATAAAGAATAAATTTTATAAAAAAGAATTTTGGCTTGATAGTTATCGGCTACGCCTACGTATCCTCTGGTGCAATGAGGAACTCAAAGCCACGTAGTTCTGTAGAAAATAATTGTGTGTTAGATGAATTTTAATTAAAAGAGAATGAAAACATGTGTTGATTGATTTTAAATTTAAAGAAAGACTTTTTTTTATAAAAAAATTAAAATCCACTTCGCACAGGATTTAGGATAGCGTGCACTATACAATAAACCCTTACACTCTTGTGAAACTTGAGGATGATAAATCATACATCAAAATCACAATTTGTTGCGTGGATTAAAAAAACTTAGTTTTGTGAGACATTTTTTTATCATTTTTTGAAATTTAATACAAGAGGTTGGACAAAACAAAATCGAAAAGACTAAACCAAACACTTAATCCCAAAAACAGTCTGACCCAAAAAATAAAGAAAATGTTTTGTATTTATATTTTATGATAAACGCACTTTTACCCATTTAGATTTTAAGACTGCTAAAATAAAAGAAAAAAAAAACCTATCTGGCTTAAGACCCCAGATGATGACCCTCAACACAAATAAAGAAAACGGACTTGACCCAATAATAAAACAAATAATGAAGCTAGAACTTAAGCCCAAATAATGATAACTTATAATAAAACAACCTAACATAGCCCAATAAAAAAGACAAATCCGAACCAAAACAAGAGCCCAAAAACAAATGGAAAAGGCCAAAAATAATAATAATAAAAAAATAACCAAACTGATACTTACACAAAAAAAAACAAACCTAAATCTCTAACACACACACGCACATGCCAGCACACACACACTACTAACACAACGAAAAAAAAAAACAGAGTGAGAGGAGGCTGAGAGAATGAAGGAGAGAGAGAGCAAGGAAGAGAGGGGGGAAAGAGACGGTGGGGTGAGCGCCGCCAAAGGGGTCACCACCGCGGATGGAGGTGTGGAGGAGTGGCCATCGCGACCGCGGAGAGGGGCTGGCAGCGGGAACCATCGTGGCGGAGACAGCTGAGAAAGAAGGTAGCTGGTCGCGGCGGCGAATGGAGCAAGGGAGGCCGGTGCAGTTGCGGATCCAGCACGGAAGGGTGTGGAGGTTTCACAGAGGCCCACGAGGCTGCGCGCGGTCTGAGTGACGCCGATGTTGCTGCAGTTACGGCGGGCCTTGGTGCTGAGCTGGCGGTGGAAGTTGGGAGGGAAGCGGAGGATGAGGTTGGAGCTCAGGTGTTCACCCATGGTGGCCAAGGCGTGGCCGACCCACCGTAGAGATCAAGGCAGGACCGCACGGCGGTTTTGATGGAGAAGGAGGTGGCGGCCAAAGCGAGGTTGATGACGATTTCCTAGGCGGCGGTGGTCGTGGATCCAAAGGGGTGAGCGGTGGTCAAGCCGGTTTCGTGGTTCACACGGCAGAGGGAGGTCACGCGGATCTGAAGCATTGTAAAGGAAAATGGAGGATGAGGATGGTTCCATGGTGATGATGATGATGTTGAGGGAGAGGGGGCTGATCCGCGATGGTGGTGGAGGTGTGGTGGCTGGAAAGGGAGGTTGAAGATGATGATGAGATAAACTATGGAGATGGAGATTTGTGGAGGAGGCTTTAATGAGGGTGATGATGATATGGAGGCCGCGGCTGGTGGCAAAGGAGGAAGACCGCCACGGCCTCCTCCCAATTTTCCCCTTTTAGTTTCCCTTTTCAGTTAAAATTTGATGATGATGATATTATTGATTGCTGCTGGAATTTTACCTTATTCTTTCTAGTTGTGTTGCTGGGATTTGTTTGGAACTTTCTTGCAGGTAGATTGAGCAGGATCCTTGATGTATCCGTATGTAACTTCTGAAAAATTTTTAGTGTTTGAGTTTTTCTGCTGATTTTGTGATTCTTGTTGATTCTCTGAAAAAAAAAGATTTTGTATCTATCCTTGATAAGGTTTATATGGTTGTTTTCTGAAATCCTCGATCCTCTCAATTTTACAGGTTAGCAGCAACCAAAATCCCCACTCATCACCGAAAAAAAATTCATCTTCTAGCAATGAGTGGAAAAGAACATCATGATTGTATTCCCTTTCCTTTTCTCAGCTTCCTTCTTCGTTTTGTTTGTTCTGTGGTCACGGGCTGTTTTGTTGTGTCACGGGGGTGTTTGCCATTTTTATTATTTTATTTATTTATATATATATATTAACGAGAAAGGAACTGAAACAAACCAAAAAAAAAAAGGCTGTAACAATATGGGTTGAACAAATTTAAAGGTAGGTTGGATAAATTGGAATGGGCTGAGAAGAAACGAAATGGGCTATTAAAATGGGTGACTTTTTAAATAAATAAATAAAATAATAATAATAAAAAAGATTGGACAAAATGTGGTGTTCACAGTTGCCCCTCTTTACTTGTTTCTTATTGAAAAATATAAAGTTCACGACTTTGATATTTTACTATAAGAGACTAGTAAAGATATGAACACATGTTTTGTCCAAATACATGTTGGGAATGCATTGATGATGATGAGTGTGTAATGACATAATGATGATGTGATAAATGATGATGAATACATGATGAGGATGAATGTATGATAACAACGATGATGTGATAAATGATGCTATATGATTTTATAATGAATGAATACTGCTAATGTCAAGTGAGAATAAAATGTGTATGAAAACTAAATGCATGTGAAACTTAAAAGCATATGGAAAACAATGTGAAATTTAAACGCACGAGAGATGTGACAAAACATGAAGATGAAGCATAAGTTTATGAAATTAAAATGTATGAATGCAAATGTGAAAGCAATAAAGGCACTTGAAATTAAAACCTATGAAAGCAGAGCAAAGGACATGTGAAATTTAAAATCTGTGAAGGCAGAGTAAATATTTGTGAAAGTCAGGTAAACAAATGTGAAAGTAAATGCGAAAACAGTGCATGTAAAATGTGAAAGCTGGTAAATAGTGAAAGCTCATAATTGTGAAAGCTGATAAATTGTGAAAGCTGTAAATTGTGAAGGCTATAAATGCGAAAGTCAGAATGTGAAAGTCAGAATTGTGAAAGTCAGAATTGTGAAAGCTGATAAGCGCGAAAGCTGTAAATGTGAAAGCTGTAAATTATGAAAGCTGTAAATGTGAAAGCTGTAAATGTGAAAGCTGATAAGTGTGAAAGCTGTAAATTGTGAAAGCTGTAAAGTGTGAAAGCTGTAAATGTGAAAGTTGTAAATTGTGAAAGCTGTAAATTGTGAAAGCTATAAATGCGAAAGCTGTAAATGTGAAAGCTGTAAATTGTGAAAGCTATAAATTGTGAAAGCTGATAAGTGTGAAAGCTGTAAATGTGAAAGCTGTAAATGTGAAAGCTGATAAAAAACTTGTGAAATGTGACCATCACAAAAGTACGTGAAATATGAAACGTGAAAATAAAATGTTATGATGTGTATGAAATGTATGTGGAAACAAATGCAAGTTAGTGGTTGGCAATTTGATGAATGATGATATTGGAATGATATGAAAATGATATGAATAATGCAGAATTGATGCAATAATGATATAGTGAATTATGCAAAGTTGGAAAAAGGTGACATGATGAATGAATTGATGCAACGCAACACTGATGTAATAATGATGAAAATCGCTTTTTACAAAAGCAAATTTGCCCCAGTTTGAGGTATCTTCGCATTGTTTTTCAAGAAAGCTTTTGTCTATCCCAGATTGACCCATCTCTTTAGATGAAAATCTCTTCATGGTAGATTCAAACACATTTCACTTGGTAATGCTTCAATATCTGCTTATTGTCCCAGTCCCTCCATTTTTTACCTATCTCATTTTCTTTGTGATTCAATCTTGATCCACAAGCTCCTTACTTGACTTATCAATCATGAGCTTTGTTAGTAAATTAGTTCCTTGTTTATATTTCAATCGTAACATCATGATTATGCATAGTTTCAAAAGAGAATACATAGATAAGGATTTTTGGTGGAAAATGAAGGATAATCAGAGACACAGAGAAAGAGATAGGCAATTTTATTGGATTTCAAACTGGAAAGTATTTACAGGATTTCAACAACCAAACAATTAAGAGATAGGGAATGAAGAAAGAAAAGACTAGTAGTACTGCCTTCATGTGATCAACCCAGTTCACTGATCCATCGATTACACCAGACTCAAGTTCTATGATGGCAGGCGTAATCCTTCATTGTGCTTCCAACTATATCATGATCAAATTGCCCCAGTTTCGATAGTCCACATAACTCTTGACCATTGGTTCAACTCTTTATCATTGCATAGGCCGCCTTTTCAGGTTTTCAGCCTAACAATTAGGACTTGCCTTTCTCTTTTAATTTTCATTTTTTTAATATTTTTTTGTTGTTTTGTGCTCTAATTTTTGCCTAGGCCGCCCTTCTGGGTTTTCAACCTAGCGAGCATTTTCCTTTTTCTCTTTTTTATTATTATTTTATTTTAGGCGAAGTACTTCTTCACAGCATCTGAATTGATTGGTTTTGCGAGTGAATTGCCTTCCATGTCTGTTAAGATCAATGCTCCTCCAGAAAATGCATCTTTGACAATGTAAGGACCCTCATGTGTGGGTGCCCACTTGCCGCGATTATTCTCTTGATTCGGCAAGATTTTCTTCAAGACAAGATCACCTAATTGGAATGTTCGAGGATGAACGTTCTTATTAAACGCTTTAGCCATCCTTTTCTGATATAATTGACCATGACAGACTGCATTCAGCCATTTTTCTTCGAGCATATTCAATTGCTCATAT
The DNA here is from genome assembly GCA_031216125.1 of Dalbergia cochinchinensis. Taxonomy (NCBI): domain Eukaryota; kingdom Viridiplantae; phylum Streptophyta; class Magnoliopsida; order Fabales; family Fabaceae; genus Dalbergia; species Dalbergia cochinchinensis. Next base: position 64,860,606 of record CM062375.1, on the reverse strand, counting down.
CTCGTTTTGACCCACTCAGCTTCTTCCAACTCAGCTTCGACTAAGACTCTTAAAGACGGTATTTCCACCTCTATGGGTGTTACTGCCTCCATCCCGTACACCAACGAATACGGAGTTGCCCCAGTTGAGGATCTGACAGAAGTTCGATAGGCGTGTAATGCATAAAGCAGCATATCACTCCAATCCTTGTATGTGATCACCATTTTTCCCAGGATCTTCTTGATGTTCTTGTTTGCTGCTTCCACAACCCCATTCATCTTTGGTCGATAAGGGGCCGAGTTGTGATGCTTAATCTTGAATTGCTCACACAGTTTCTGCACGTCTGTATTGTTGAAGTTTGTGGCGTTGTCGGTGATGAGCCTTTCTGGCAACCCATATCTACAAATGATGTTATTCTTTAGAAACTTCACCACCACTTTCCGTGTCACATTGGCATAGGAAGCGGCCTCTACCCATTTGGTGAAATAGTCAATAGCTACCAGAATGAATCGATGTCCATTAGAGGCTTTGGGGTTGATTGGTCCTATGACATCCATGCCCCACATTGCAAACAGCCAAGGCGATGTAAGAGTATGCAATGGAACGAGAGGAGAATGGATTCGATCAGCGTAGATTTGACACTTATGACATTTTCTGACAAACTCTATGCAGTCTTTTTCCATTGTGAGCCAATAGTATCCTTGTCTGAGAATCTGTCGGGATAATGTGTGTCCGCTAGCATGAGTACCATAAATACCCTCATGGACTTCTGATAAGATGGAGTTTGCTTCCCTAGCATCAACACACCTTAACAAAACTCCGTCATAACTCCTTTTATACAATACTTCCCCTGATAAGAAGAACGACATTGATAGTCGTCTGAGTGTCTTCCTGTCATTCTCATTTGCTGCTGCAGGATATACTTTCTCCTTAATTATCTTCTTGATATCGTAGAACCATGGTCGGCCGTCTGGCTCATCTTCAATGTTGGAACAGTATGCTGGTTCTCTTCTAACTGTCACTTGCAAAGGTCGCACTTCTACTTCCAGATCGAGCTTGGTCATCACAGCCAAGGTGGCTAGAGCGTCCGCAAACTGATTCTGATCACGAGGTAGGTAATGAAAATTGACGTCCTTGAACTCATCTTTTAAGCTCATAAGATGCTCAAAGTACGACAATAATCTATGCTCTTTAACTCGCCATTCTCCATTGACCTGGAAAATGATTAGGGCTAAGTCTCCGTAAACCTCCAAGCATTGCACTCCCACGGATATTGCTGCCTTCAGGCCTGTTATGCATGCTTCATATTCAGCCATATTATTTGTACAATCAAATGCCAGTTTCACAGCAATTGGAAATTGTTTGCCGTTAGGGGATATTAAGACTGCTCCAACCCCATTTCCTCGGATATTAACTGCACCATCGAAGTACATCTTCCACACCGAATCATTTTCTTCTTGTTTTTCATTGTCTTCCTCTACAACTGCTAAGACATCAGGGAATTCAAGCTCCATCGATTGATATTCTTCAAGTGGGTTTTCGGCCAGCTGGTCAGCTATCACACTCCCTTTTATAGATTTCCTGGTCACATACTGGATGTCAAATTCTGCTAGGGCTACTTGCCATTTGGACATCCTCATAGAGATATGTGGACTTTCAAAGATGCATTTCATAGGGTCTATCCGAGATATGAGCAATGTTGTATAGTAGAGCATGTACTGTCATAATCTTTTTGCTGTCCATACTAGTGCACAACAAGTCTTCTCAACAGCCAGATTCCTGGACTTGCAATCATTGAACTTCTTGCTCAAGTAGTAAATGGCTTGCTCCTTTCGACCAGACTCATCATGCTGACCCAATACTGCTCCCATAGACCCATGCAGTACCGTGAGGTATAGTATGAGTGGTCGCCCTGGTGTTGACGGAACTAAGAGAGGTGGACTTGACAGGTAATTCTTGATCTTGTCGAAGGCCTCTTGGCACTCGTCATCCCATTTTCCTGGATGATTTTTCTTCAATAGCTTGAATATCGGCTCGCAAGTGTGAGTTAAATTAGAGATGAATCTTGCTATGTAATTCAGTCGGCCTAAGAAACCTCGAACTTCCTTCTCTGTCTTGGGTGCTGGCATGTTCTGGATGGCTTTGATTTTGTCTGGGTCCACTTCAATTCCCTTCTTGCTGACAATGAATCCCAATAATTTTCCTGTAGATGCTCCAAAAGTGCATTTTGCTGGATTTAGTCGAAGCTTGTAAGTCCTCAACCTTTCAAATAATTTTCTTAGCACTGCAACATGACTTTCTCCATCTTGTGACTTTGCCACCATGTCACCCACATACACTTCTAGCTCCTTGTGAATCATGTCATGGAAAAGCGTCACCATTGCTCGTTGGTATGTTGCTCCAGCATTCTTTAGACCGAACGGCATAACCCTGTAACAAAATACTCCCCACTGAGTGACAAATGATGTTTTCTCCTTGTCTTCTTCTGCCATCAAGATCTGATTATAGCCTGAATAACCATCCATGAAAGAGAACCGATGGCTTCTAGCTGTGTTATCAACCAAAACATCTATATTTGGGAGAGGGAAGTTGTCCTTTGGGCTTGCTTTATTCAGGTCTCGATAATCCACACATATTCGGACCTTCTCATCCTTTTTCGGCACCGGTACTATGTTGGTTATCCATTTTGGGTAGAGTGGGACTTCCAAGAAACGCGCATCAAGTTGCTTCTTGACTTCATCCTTGATTTTGAGCGACATTTCTAGACTCATCCTTCATAACTTTTGTCGCTTGGGTTCCATTCCCTCAATCAATGGGATGCTATGAGCCACTATTTCTGGATCCAAGCCAGGCATATCTTTGTAAGACCAGGCGAAAATATCTATGAATTCATGGAATAGTGCAATCATCTCTTCCCTTTCTGGATTGTCGACTATTTTCACTTCTTTCTTGTCTTCGTCAGTGCCCAAATTCATAGTTTCAACAACCTCATCATGCAGATTTATTCCTTTCTCCATTGAATTTATGATTTTGGCAAATTGTTGGCACAACTCAGGATCTTGATCTTGTTCATTTTCATTTAAGTCTGCTGTAACGCAATAATCAGTTAATGGGTTTTCACAATCATTTGCATGATATGAAGGTTCTGATGGAGATGAGTTCCTGGAATTGAGATAAGGTCAAAAATAAATAAAAGAAGAAAAAAGATAAACAAGGAAAAGAGAATTCGAAAAGAGAAACCATGCATAATCATTTTATTATTCAATTGAAATACAAACAAAGGTGACTAAGCATCCATTACTCAAGGAAAAATAAATCATTCAGGGGAGTAGATTCCCAGTTGCTCAGTGGTTCAAGACTAGGATAAATCAACTGAGGTATCTCCATGATTTCTCCAAGGGTGCTAACAGCTTCAGTTCCCTCTATCATCATCACTGTTGCTGGCGCAGGAAATGTGTCTCTAATGTGTGGGATCTTCTCCTCAGTGGATTCTAGGGGCTGTTTACCACTTGTGGGTTTGTATCCGAGATCGAATTTCCCAGGGTTATCGGGAAGTGAGATCGGATTCTTAATTCCTTGTAGCTGACTCCCTAATCCTTTTCCTTCTTCAAACCCACTCTTGCGCATTATCTGAGCGGCCACTTGATGCACACTACCTTTCGGTTCCACTGGTTCTGCTATCTCAAGGTTTTGGAATGATACCTCGAGGGTGTCTTCAGCACAATCTATATATGGCACTGACACTGGTTTCGTCACCAACATTTCTTCCTCCCCTTTGACTGTTATGAGTTTCCCATCATCTATGAACTTCACCCTCTGATGAAGCGTAGAAAGGACAGCACCTGCCTCATGAATCCAGGGTATTCCTAACAGCATAGTATACCCTGGTTCAATGTCCATCACTTGGAATCTAGTCATGAAGATAGTTGGTCCAATCTGCAGCTGAAGATCAATGGCTCCCATGATCTCCCTCAAAGATCCATCAAATGCTTTGACAATCACTCCACTTGGTTTGATTGTGGAAGGATCAATTGGGAGTTGTTGCAAAGTGGAATAAGGAAGCACATTGAAAGCCGATCCTCCATCGACCAACACCTTTGCAATGTTGCAACCGTGGCATTTCAAGGTGATGTGAAGCGCCTTCGGGCGCCCTGGTGGATGAGCAAAAATTTCACTTTCAATGAATGTGATGGCATTAGTTGTTCTGATTGCACCTACAATTCCTTCAACCCTATCAGAGGTTATGTCTTTGGATACATATGCCTGATCCAACACTTTCTTGATCGCATTACGATGAGTTTCTGAAGATAAGATCAAGGAATAAAGTGAGATTTTCGTTGGTATTTTCTTCAGCTGATCCACCACATCATACTCACTTTGTTTCATTATCTTTAGAAATTCTTCTTCTTCTTCTTCAGGGCTCTTACCTTTGTTTTCCTTTACATGCACCGCTTGGGAGTCTATCACCTGGGGGTTCTTCAATAACTTCTCAGGAGTATAACATCTACCAGTCCGAGTAATTCCCCTTATTCCCGCAACATTTGTTATAGATTCCGATGTTGAAGGTTCTTCATTGCCAGGCCTTTCATTTACTTCCAGGCGATCAGGTTTTGCATGGGTTGCAAGATGAGAAGGCAATCTAGATACCTTGAAGACAGGTACTGATTTTTGACTGGAAGATGTCATTCCAGACATTGATGAATTGGGCTCCACCAGCGTTTCATACCTCCATGGAACTGCACGGTCACTTTCATAAGGAAACGGCTTGGGCACTTTGAAAACAAGTGCTGGCTCTTGGTTGTAGACTTTAAAGATAGGAGGTGCACGATGAATCATGTTGACACTTCGTTCAATACCTCTTGGTATCTCAAGCACCCCCAATTTGATCATCTTTTCAACATAGAGCTTCAGCTTTGGACATTCCTCTATGTGGTGTTTTCCTTCTCCAAAACACTCACAGAGTAGGTTATCATCGTCTTCCTTCACTATCCCTGCTCCTTGCTTTCCTTCAACCTCTAGCTCTTAACCAGCTCTCCTTAGTGTTTCTAGGATCTCCTTTATTGGGAGTTTGTCATTCTTCATTTCTTGACTTGTGCACTTCTCATGACAGATGGAATTCACTTGCCCTCCGCCATGGTTGGGAAACGTGTTGTTTCTTATGTGCGGTCTTGATTCTTCCTCCAGCTTAATGGCACCGCTGTCAATCAGACGCCATACCGCACTTCTAAACCCATAACAGTCTTCAATTGAATGTCCTGGGGAGTTGGAATGATAATCACAAGTTTGGTTTGGGTTGTACCATCGAGGATAGGGTGGCACGAAGGTTTTCCTAGGACGTGGACCTAGCAAGTTGTCTCTACACAAGTGCTTAAATAGCTCAGTGTGGCTCATGTGAAAATCGGGTAAGGGTCTGTTCTCTATTGGAGGTCTAGGAGTGTTGTTGGTATTGAATGGTGAAGGAGTTATAAAGGGATTGCTTGTTTAGTGGGTTTGGGGTGATGTTTGGCGGGTTTGGGGTGGTGTTTGGTGAGGTCTAGATATTGTTGGTGTATAAGGTCGCGGATAGGTGACGTGGTTGATTTGATGGGGATGGGGTGTATATGGTACTTGTGGTGAAATGGTTCTCGGGAATGAAGATTGTTGGTGTGGATAAGATGGGTATTGTGTTTGCTGGTAGGTTGGATAACGGTTTGGTTGAAGAGTGGGTTGTTGAGAGTGGATGTAGTTAACGACATTCTCCTTCTTCTTAAAATGGGAACTCTTCTTGGATTGAGACTCACTTGCTTCTATCTCTATCTTCCCTTCTTGGAGATTAGTCTCAATCCTTTCTCCGATTTCTACTAAATCGATAAACTCTTTGACATGGGTCCCCAGCATATTCCTGAAAAAAGGTCCTTCCAGTGTATGAATGAAATAAGAGCACATTTCTTGCTCTAATATTGGTGGAACAACCCTCCCGGCCATGGCCCTCCATCTTTGGGCATATTCTTTGAAAGACTCATTTTCCTTCTTCCTTATCCCTTTCAGCTAATCTCTAGTAGGTGCAACATTCAAGTTGAACTTGTATTGGTTTGTGAAAGCCTGAGCCAGGTCTTCCCAACACCTGATCTGTGCTCGGTCCATCTGCATATACCATTCCCATACAGCGCCTTCTAAACTTTCAGGGAAAAAGCTTATCAGGAAGTTTTCATCTTTTGACCACATCTCCATCTTCATACAATACATTCGCAGATGCATAATAGGATTGGTGCTACCATCGAACTTGATGAGTTTAGGCATCTTGAAGTCTTTGGGAATAACCACATTAGGAGTTAAGCACAGATCACTAATACTCATTGAGCCATAGGGGTTAGGCCCATGTAGCATTCGGATCTGCTCCTGCATGCTTTCTTGTAGCTCTTGCTTCAGCTTTAGTCGTTCCAACTCCCTCGCAATTTCACTTGTGGATCCAGCTCCTTCATCATTCTCATACCCCGCGTGTTCCTCATGCTCAGCATTTTCAGCATTCACCTTGGCCATATTCACTATATCAACAATGAACTTCTTGAATTCCGGTCCGAACATGGACTTCATCATTTCCTTGAGGTCATCGATTTCTTGACTTAAATTCCTTCCTTCGTTAAAGCTATCTGCTGCCATAGCTTTTTCCTTGCCTTTATCCTTGGTAGACTTCTCTTTCTCAACTCTGGATCGTAATTCGTACGGCTCTCTAGCCGACACACTGGTGTTTGACAAAGCTTTCTTTGAAGGAGCAATGTTTGAAGACTTTATTCCCAAAAGAAGTAAAAAGATAATCAAATAGATAAAAATAAAAACTTAAAGATCCTTTAATGGCGAAGAATCACATTTATTTTGACAGCATCAAACTTGATTCACATCCTATTCAGAGAACATAATGTCCATAAGATAGGATTTGTGACGGATTTAAGTATAGGGGATTGTCATTCCCTAATATACTTTATTATGAGCACACTAGCAATGCGAAACTTGATCTTCTTTCTTACATTCTACACAGAAGAAACAATTTCTATAAGGTAGCAATGTAATTGACAATATATCCAAGGGAGATTTGACTCCACGATAGATATAGTCTTACGCGTTTACTTGAAGAGAAATAGGGAAAGCCAAAGAGTGAATTCATTTCATTTATTCAAAAGAGTACAATTACATCATAGTTGGGTCGAGAATGGCCATTCTCTTTCTTTTAAGACCTCTAGCAAGGCCCTTACTCATGTACATGAAATCACTCATTTCACTTGGCAAATGAAGCTTGAAATTCTTTTGAACTTCTTTCTCTGCTTTTTCAAAATGGTAAATGAACTTCGGAATGTGATAATCAAATTCCTCAGTTAGCTTTGCGTATTTTCCTTTCCATTCCTTAGCCTTCATTGCCCAATCACCAGCTTGTTTTTTCCAGAATCTTCCTGCATCTTCTGTATTCAGAAGTTGGTTTCGACATTTCATGAAACGGGCCCATTCTTGATCACATTCTTCTTTGGCCTGGGCTAATGATGCATTTAACTCTTCTATCTTCAACTGCAATTCTTCTTTTTATCCTTGCATTTCAACTTCTAGCTCTTCTTATATTTGTTCTTGCTCACCAATCTTCATTTTCAATTCTTTATTTTCAACTTCCAGCACTTCTTGCATTTGTTCTTGCTCACCAATCTTCATTTTCAATTCTTTATTTTCTTTGTTTAGTTGACTAATGTACTTCACAAACCTATTCTTCTCATTAGCCACCATTTGGACTTGCTTTTCAAGGTTCTGGATCTTCTGTCTTTGCTTCTCTTGATCAGGGACATCGGCCAGCTCATCCTTCAGTTGTTCAATTAGCTTTTCTCTCTTCTCATATTGGCTCCGAGCAATGACAACTTCTAGCTCTGCTGCTTGCTTTTATTGTTCTAAGAGCCTTATTTGTGCTTTCATAACCTCCATTTGTTCAGCCAATTGAGGATCATTCTTCTTTTCATGAAGAGAAATAGGAACACCTTGAGGTACTTTCCTTGTTTCTCTCCATGCGACGTACTCACGAGTGCTGATCACGAGCAGCTTTCCTAGCTCATCTCTGCCTGCCATATGAACATCTCTCCACGCCTCTTTAACTTCTCGTGATAACATCTTAGTTTGCTCATCTTCCTTGTACCAGAAGTAAAGTCCGCTCAATTGCTCATCTCACGACTTCTTCTGTGTCCAACAAAGTTGTCTGAGTACTATTGTTGGCGTGTATGATATGCAACCTCTTGGACCCATCAATGGTATGCTATGATAATTTCCACAACTGAGAATGATGTGACCTCTTTCATGTTCATACCATGGACAAACCGACTGGAATGATTGTTCTTTTACGTTATCAAATTCAGCCCTCCACTCATGGTCTTCTTTTGGCTTCGTTGGGATACGATGAAAGCTTTTTAGTGGGTCTGAGACACTTCTGATGTGATTCCCTGCATACATATTTGTAATGATCCATACGTACAAGAGGTGTAGGCAACATCGAAGCTTTCTTTTTTGTTTCTGATGGCAGAAATTCAAAGTCAGAAACGTTTCAGCCAACACAGCAGGAACTGGATTTCTCTGCTTATTTTCAATAGCAAAGAAAACATCCATAGCAGCTTGATCAACTATGTCCGGAGCAGAAGGAAATAACACCAATCCATATATAGCAAAAGCCAACACTCTCGCAAAAGTAGTTCACTCTGTTCGATGCCCCATGTCCTTCAAGTGTTCTTCTATGAATACTTTAGTCACCCCTTTGGACTCTGAGTGTCCTGTCAATTTCACTTGAGCCACTGGTACACCCAATACTTTCCCGAATTGCTCTACTATCTTCCCACCTGAAATAGGTTGTTCCAGATGAAAATAAATAGAAGTGTTCTTTTTCACTGGTAATTTTAGCATGCAGGCATACTCTTCAATGGTGGGAGTGATATCCATATTTGGTAGCTCAAAACATCTCAAAGTGGGGTTCCAATACTGAGCAAGAATACTGAGGGCGGAAGTCTCCACTGATATAGATAACAGATCCAGAATTGACCCATATTTGTTTGAAAAGGCTTTTCTGTTTTCTGTGGGTAGCAACTGACTCAATCGACATAAGTTCCCCAGAAAACTGCTATTTCCCCTCACATTGAAATGCTTCTTAAAGTTGGATACATTGCTAGTGTATTGTGCTCTTTCCATCATGTGCTGTCAAGTACGATGTTATTCTTCGACCACCTAAGATCTTTCAAAGAGATAAATAAATAATCAAATAAACGAATGAGTAAATAAGATGTATGCTGTAAATATGGATATTACATGAAAAGAATGCATGTGATGCTATCGAAACATGGATTTTAACTTTATCTTTGAAAGTAAATATGATCAATGAGAAAAGAAAAGAAAATGGATGTTATGCATGATGGAGATATGAATTATTATGCAAAAACTCATAATGCATATTGTAATGTCCATGATAAATATTATATGATAGTAGAAATACATGACGTATGAAAGATGAAGGAAAAGAAGTACGCTCCCTTGTGTCCTAATAAGGTGGAATCTAAGGCTTGGTTCTATGGTCAACCCTATTTGAGATAGGCGTCTAATGTCATTCTAGCAGTGCACAGCTTTTGGGTGGATCTAGACTCCTGAAAGATTATGGTCCCCAAGTTGCCTTTACCAATAAGATAAAGACCCAGTTCCATGAGTCAAACCACAGGGACATGAAAGTCACAATATGGCAACCCATAGTTCCAGTAACAACCTGAGCGGATGAGTCAACGACTGTCAGGGAAGCATATGCCTCACAATAACAACGTCGAAACCCCTTCTTGCCCTATGGTTTTCCAAGGCTCGGGTATAGAGCCCAAGTAGTGTGTGGGGACAGTGATAGTGAAAGTGTGTGTAGGGAGCATACAAATCTTGTAATCCTAAACACTATATACGTTCCTGCAAAATAAATCAAAGAAGCAGATATATACAAGAGTCCTCTACCCTAAGGTTCCCAAAAAAAAAAAAACCTAAGACTTTGAATAACAAATATTAATAAATAAAATAAGCACATATTTATAAAAGGAAGACAATTATTTATAAAACAAGGAAAAAAAAGGTTAATAAAGGGGAAAAAGAATATTATAAAGCTATAATTATTTGCATAATTCACTCTAATAGGCTTGACTCTTACCATGTCCCCAGTGGAGTCGCCAAACTGTCACAACGTGCCCGAAGGGCGCCGCGACTAAGGAAATGACAACCGATTTCAAAAAAAAACTTGTAAAGATGGGAGTCGCCACCAATTTTAATTCTGGTTAAAACTGGAAAACCTTTTGATTTGTAAACTGGTCTTTTGGAAAGAGATTTGAGTCCGAGAGTCTGATTATGATTAGGGAATGGTGGAAACTTAATCCCACTGCACCCCTAATACATCCGTATAAATATGGTTACCCTAGAGCTTATTATGCAAATTGATTATAATTTTATAATATTTATTTTCCCCAAAGCTTATGACAATTGCATATTTACAAAGAAAAAAGCTAAAATTAAAAGAAGAAATAAAGAATAAATTTTATAAAAAAGAATTTTGGCTTGATAGTTATCGGCTACGCCTACGTATCCTCTGATGCAATGAGGAACTCAAAGCCATGTAGTTCTGTAGAAAATAATTGTGTGTTAGATGAATTTTAATTAAAAGAGAATGAAAACATGTGTTGATTGATTTTAAATTTAAAGAAAGACTTTTTTTTATAAAGAAATTAAAATCCACTTCGCACAGGATTTAGGATAGCGTGCACTATACAATAAACCCTTACACTCTTGTGAAACTTGAGGATGATAAATCATACATCAAAATCACAATTTGTTGCGTGGATTAAAAAAAATTAGTTTTGTGAGACATTTTTTTATCATTTTTTGAAATTTAATACAAGAGGTTGGACAAAACAAAATCAAAAAGACTAAACCAAACACTTAATCCCAAAAACAGTCTGACCCAAAAAATAAAGAAAATGTTTTGTATTTATATTTTATGATAAACGCACTTTTACCCATTTAGATTTTAAGACTGCTAAAATAAAAGAAAAAAAAAACCTATCTGGCTTAAGACCCCAGATGATGACCCTCAACACAAATAAAGAAAACGGACTTGACCCAATAATAAAACAAATAATGAAGCTAGAACTTAAACCCAAATAATGATAACCTATAATAAAACAACCTAACATAGCCCAATAAAAAAAACAAATCCGAACCAAAACAAGAGCCCAAAAACAAACGGAAAAGGCCAAAAATAATAAAAAATAAATAAATAACCAAACTGATACCTACATAAAAAAAAACAAACCTAAATCTCTAACACACACACGCACATGCCAGCACACACACACACACTACTAACACAACAAAAAAAAAAAAACAGAGTGAGAGGAGGCTGAGAGAATGAAGGAGAGAGATAGCAAGGAAGAGAGGGGGGAAAGAGACGGTGGGGTGAGCGCCGCCAAAGGGGTCACCACCGCGGATGGAGGTGTGGAGGAGTGGCCATCGCGACCGCGGAGAGGGGCTGGCAGCGGGAACCATCGTGGCGGAGACAGCTGAGAAAGAAGGTAGCTGGTCGCGGCGGCGAATGGAGCAAGGGAGGCCGGTGCAGTTGCGGATCCAGCACGGAGGGGTGTGGAGGTTTCACAGAGGGCCACGAGGTTGCGCGCGGTCTGAGCGACGCCGATGTTGCTGCAGTTACGGCGGGCCTTGGTGCTGAGCTGGCGGTGGAAGTTGGGAGGGAAGCGGAGGATGAGGTTGGAGCTCAGGTGTTCACCCATGGTGGCCAAGGCGTGGCCGACCCACCGTAGAGATCAAGGCAGGACCGCACGGCGGTTTTGATGGAGAAGGAGGTGGCGGCCAAAGCGAGGTTGATGACCATTTCCTAGGCGGCGGTGGTCGTGGATCCGAAGGGGTGAGCGGTGGTCAAGCCGGTTTCGCGGTTCACACGGCGGAGGGAGGTCACGCGGATCTGAAGCAGTGTAAAGGAAAATGGAGGATGAGGATGGTTCCATGGTGATGATGATGATGTTGAGGGAGAGGGGGCTGATTCGCGATGGTGGTGGAGGTGTGGTGGCTGGAAAGGGAGGTTGAAGATGATGATGAGATGAACTATGGAGATGGAGATTTGTGGAGGAGGCTTTAATGAGGGTGATGATAATATGGAGGCCGCGGTTGGTGGCAGAGGAGGAAGACCGCCGCGGTTGGTGGCAGAGGAGGAAGACCGCCGCGGCCTCCTCCCAATTTTCCCCTTTTAGTTTCCCTTTTCAGTTAAAATTTGATGATGATGATATTATTGATTGCTGCTGGAATTTTACCTTATTCTTTCTAGTTGTGTTGCTGGGATTTGTTTGGAACTTTCTTGCAGGTAGATTGAGCAAGATCCTTGATGTATCCGTATGTAACTTCTGAAAAAAATTTAGTGTTTGAGTTTTTCTGTTGATTTTGTGATTCTTGTTGATTCTCTGAAAAAAAGATTTTGTATCTATCCTTGATAAGGTTTATATGGTTGTTTTCTGAAATCCTCGATCCTCTCAATTTTACAGGTTAGCAGCAACCAAAATCCCCACTCATCACCGAAAAAAAATTCATCTTCTAACAATGAGTGGAAAAGAACATCATGATTGTATTCCCTTTCCTTTTCTCAGCTTCCTTCTTCGTTTTGTTTGTTCTGTGGTCACGGGCTGTTTTATTGTGTCACGGGGGTGTTTGCCATTTTTATTATTTTATTTATATATATATATATATATATATATATATTAACGAGAAAGGAACTGAAACAAACCAAAAAAAAAAAGCTGTAACAATATGGGTTGAACAAATTTAAAGGTGGGTTGGATAAATTGGAATGGGCTGAGAAGAAACGAAATGGGCTATTAAAATGAGTGAATTTTTAAATAAATAAATAAAAATAATAATAATAAAAAAAGATTGGACAAAATGTGGTGTTCACAGGGGTGGTCGACACCATCATAGGTGTTTCCCCCACTCCATGATTCTTTTTTTCCTTTCATGATAACAGGTCCAGCCAACTGTAAAAAGGGATAAGAACAATAATTTCGTTGGACCGAGCAACATGATATAAGCATCCAAAAAACAACAGGGGAGGGGGGATCGTAATTTTCAGAGCGGTAACAATTTTCAATCAACCATAAAAAATCAAACCAAAAAAATCAAAAACACATCCTGATACATCAACCAGCCAGCAACAATTCTAGCAAGATCCCAAAGAACAATTCCAAAGAACAATAAAAGAAGAGTAACAAGGTAATCCCAGCAACAACAGTTTCATCAGCATTTGAAATTAACAAAAAAACAAAAAAACAAAACAAAACAAGAAGAGGAAACAGGGAGGAGGCCGCGACGGTGCTCCTCCCCATCATCAGCCGCGGCCACGGCCTCCATAGCTCATCATCATGTCTCACATCATCATCACCACTCCTGAATTCATCCTCCTCCCTCACCCTTTCTCGTGGCCGCGCCGCACCAAGCCCAGCACCTTCCCCTTCGGCGGCTCTGCTATCCTTCTCAGTCTCCATCGCCACCGCCGCCTTCATCATCCATGAACCTTTTGCCAGTCAAGGCATGCCACAACCTCCCCTTCATGGTCGCGTACTCCCATCTCAGATCCACCACCGTATCAGCCTCATAAGCCGCGCGAAATCTCTCAGATCTACCCTCTTGCGGCCGTGAACAACCGCGCCGGAAGGATCTCATCCTCCTCCCGTTGCACTGCCGGAGCCCAGTCTTCCATGGAGAGCGCACCCTGGACTCCACGGTGAAAGATCGGCCCGCGAACCGCCACCCTCCACAGCCCCTTCTCGGACCCAGCACCATCCTCGTATACCCTTCTTTTCCTCGCGGCCGCGATGGCCGCTCCTCCCTTACTCGTCGCCTCCCTTCTGTTCTTTTTTGTGAATGTGTATGGATGTGTTAGAGTGGGAGAGAGAAAGAAGACGTGTCCGTGTGAGTAGATGAGAGAAAAATATTGTTTTTGTGTGTTGAGTGAGTGTGTGCTGAGCGTGAGTAAGAGAGTGGGGATGTGTGTGTCGGTGAGAGAGAGTGGTGTATGTGTGTGTGTGTGTGTGAGTGATTGTGTGTGTGACCGCGTGAGAGTGGGGGGAGAGAGAGGTGTAAATTTTTTTTTTTAAGTTCTTTTTTGTTTTTGTTGGTATTAGTTCGTATTTGGTCTATAGGCTAGTTGGGCTTAGAATTAAAAATCTTTTTTTTTTGTAACTGTTTTTGTTTACAAAATAACTATCTGATAAATTTTTTTTTTTGGGCTATCCCTTCTTGTGTGATAAAGTTTTTTTTAAAGGTTAAAAAAAAAGTAGTAATTAAGATCCTTGTTTTCATTTAGTTTGATTACTTTGTTTTTATGTATTTTGTTTAAATTATTTGTGTGTTTGTGTTTATCGTTTAATTTCGCCAACTTCCGATTGGAGTTTGTAAAATATATTTTCCTTTCACTTAATAATAAGGAGCTTTTCCGGGTTTCCTTTTGAACAATTTAATCGATCAAAAATTTATTTTCAAAATTAAAATTAATTAACACATGTTTTTATTCTCTTTTAAATTAAAATCAACAACGCACTCTTTTTTTTTGTTTTTTAAAATCCACGCAACAACTTGTGATATTAATGTATGACTTGCCATCTTCAAGTTTCATAAGAATGTAAGGGTTTATTGTATAGTTTATACTATCCTAAATCCTGTACAAGAGTGGGTTTTAGTTTTTTTGAAAAATTAGTTTTTTTAATAAATCAATTCAATACATACTTATTTTCTACAGGTAACTACGTGGGCTTTGAGTTCATCATCGTGGAGGATACGTAGGCATAGTCGACAACTATCAAGCCAAAATCCTTTTTCATAAAATTTGTTCTTTATTTCTTGTTTTAATTTTAGCTTTATTTTCTTTGTAAATGTGCAATTGTCATAAGTTTTGGGGAAAATAAATATTATAAAATTGTAATCTACTTGCATAATAAGCTCTAGGGTAATCGTATTTATACAGATGTATTAGGGGTGTAGTGGGATTAAGTTTTCACCCTTCCCTAATCATAATCAGATTCCCGAACTACAAATCTCTTTTAAAAGCGCAGTTTGCAAATCAAACGGTTTTCCAATTTTAACCATAATCAAAATTGGTGGCGACTCCTGTTTTTATTTAAAAATTGGTTATCATTCCCGTCGCGGCACCCTCCGGACACATTGTGACATTAAGTAATAAAAATAAAATCATATATTATTCCCATGGGAGACATTTACTTTTATACTTAATAAAAGGATAATATAATCATTTAATAGTTATAATAATATTTAATATTTATAATATCACCAGTATTATGCATGTGCACTATTCGATTAAAGTCATTAAACTAACGGAGGTCAGTGCAAAATTTTTTAATTTTAACAAGCAAAGTTTGAAAATAAAACAGTATAGATTGCATTTTGCCAAATCCAACGGGATTAGGTGACATTAATCCAGATTTCGATTTGGACCCCTGTATTCAAAATCTGGAAAAACAAATGCCCAGGTTTGTTTTTGTTGTTTCATCGGAAAACATCCAAAATCCAAAAACACAATCTTCTCTCTCTGTCCATAGTTGTTGTGCTTCTGCATCTTTCCCTTCTTCATATCATAACAATAATATATACATTCATTCATCAAATCCCCGAGAGAGAAAGAGTGTGTATATATATACACAGAGAGAGAGAGAGAGAGAAGGGTGTGTGTGCGTTTGTTGTAATAGATAGTTGCGGTGATGGCAACAGATCAAGGAGAGTTACTGGCAGAAGGAACGGTGAGGAACATTCTAGAACAGGAGAGTCTGAAGTGGGTCTTCGTTGGAGGCAAAGGTGGAGTTGGCAAGACAACGTGCAGCTCCATCCTCTCTATTCTCCTCTCAACTGTCAGAGCCTCCGTTCTCATCATCTCAACCGACCCTGCCCACAATCTCAGCGATGCTTTCCAGCAACGCTTCACCAAGACCCCTACTCTTGTCAATGGCTTCAGCAATCTCTATGCCATGGTATCAATTCAATTCAATATCATGCTGCTACAATTACGATAATAGTGATCTCTAAATTCCACTAGATTTGTATGTGCGCGTGTTGTTTTGACTTTTTTCTTTCTCCTGGGGTGGTTGAAAATTAGGAGTTTTTGAAGAATTTGAGCATGCCCCCATGTTGTTAATTGTGCTGTTTATGGTCCAAAACCATGTAATTTGATGCTTTGTGACTGAGCAATATGTTGTTAATTGTCTTGCTTATGGTCCTAAACCATGAAATTGGATGCTTTTTGAGGAGGGATTTTTTCTTCTTCTTCTTTTTTGGGGGGGATTAAAGAATATGCCTTTTTGATGAATTTGAGCTTGCCCCATGTTGTTAATTGTCTTGCTTTATGGTCCAAAACTATGTAATTTGATGCTTTGTGAGAATATTATTTATTTATAGTAAAAGTTATGCCTTTGATGAATTTGAGCTTGCCCCATGTTGTCAATTATAGAGCTTTATGATCGAAGACCGTGTAGCTTGATACTTTGAGAGGAATATTATTTTTCTTATATTAAAAGTTATGCCTTGATGAATTTGGACATGCCCATGTTGTCAATTATCTTGCTTTATGATCCAAAACCTTGTAACTTGATGCTTTGAGAGGAACATTGATGGATTTGAGCATGTCCATATCGTCAATAATATTGCTTTATGGTAAAAATAAAAAATAAAATAAACAAGTGATTTGATGCTTTGTGTGGAATATGAGAACCCTAGAATGTGGGAAATGGTTTTACTTTTTTTTCCCCTCATTTGTCTTTTCTCATTCTGTGTTATGATCTTTCGTAGGAGGTGGATCCTACAGTTGAACATGAGGACATGGGTGGTGGTGATGGGATGGATAATTTGTTCTCAGAGCTAGCTGGCGCAATTCCTGGAATTGATGAGGCCATGAGCTTTGCTGAGATGCTGAAGTAAGAATACTGTGACTTGAAATCTCAATGAACATTTTTTTGTTTTGTCATACCTAACTTTTAAAGTATTTTCTTGAGGCATATAATGTTTATGACATTATAGACTTAATTAGTTTTGAGGTATATGAGGATAGGAGTCCTTCAAAATCCCAAGATAGTGAAGAGAGTTCTAGAGGCCTTATTTTTTGAACATTTTATCACAGTAAAAGTAATTATTAAGCATGTGTATGTTATGGTAATATTAAAATAGTCCTTGTGGAAACAATTTTTAAGGAAATACAAATCCTGAAAGTAGATACTCAGGTCAAAAAGATTATCATTTTTGTTTTACCTTTTTCTTTTCCACTAAACAAATTGCATAGTTCATCAGTGTATTTCTAGCTGGAATCCCATCATGCTTTTGATTCCTGCTCCTCTGGCCTTTTTGGTCACCGCCTCTGCCAGATATCTAGTAAATATCCTGATTGAAGTTGTAGTTCTTTAGCTGATTATTCTGGATCTTTACATTACTTAAGGCAGACAAGAAAAAGGGAATATTTTGAGATTTCATGAATTTCAATTTTGTCATTTGTGTAAATTGGTGAAGATAAGCCTTCAAAGAGCAGAAAAAGATCTTGTTGCTTATTGTAGCATGTTATCAGGAGCCCTTGGACCAGTCTTGAATAAGTAAAATTTATATCCTTTGATGAGTATCAATTTCATATTTCTATAACCAAGTCATTGCACTATTGCAGCGACTGGGCTGATGGTAGTGATGGCAATGTTGGTTGGTGGTAGTGGGATGGTTAACTGTTTCTCCCTTGTTGTATATGATTAATTTCTAAGGAAATTATAATCTGGAGAATCCTAATTTAAATCTCAGACAAAATTGGTTAACCACAAAAAATTCCTATCATAATTTAAATCTTAGAACAACAACAACTAAGCCAAACCCCCTAATCTCGAAAATCCCTTGTAGCATTTGCTGAGTTCTCAGAACTGCATTAGTAAAAAAGTACACAAGTAGTCTGTAGGCCCAACGTTCATGAGAGGTTGCTGCTCTCTGCATATGTATAATACCTTCATACTTTATGTTGGGTCTAACAGGTTGAAGCAAACATGTAACTTTTTTCCTTTTTTTTGGTTAAAAGCAAGCATGCAACTTTAAATGATGACTGTTGACTAATGATTCTTCAAAAGAAAAGGGTGTATCTGAGTAAAGGTTATATGCAAATGAACCAGTGTATGACATGATCTCAAAATCTAATCTAGATCTGATGTTAGACACAGTATATGATCTCAAAATTGTGTGACATGTTTGATTCATGTAGAAATCTGTTAACAGTCTGTGGTGCTTCTATTTCTGGATTTTGATAAAGATGTCACTTTTCTCTTTTATTCTTCATTGTGTTGACCTTTAAAAACTTGTACAGATTGGTGCAGACAATGGATTATTCTGTAATAGTATTTGACACTGCTCCCACTGGCCATACACTCAGATTATTGCAATTCCCGTCGGTTTTGGAAAAGGGTCTTTCAAAAATGATGTCTTTGAAAAATAAATTTGGTGGTTTACTTAATCAGGTACGAACTTAAGACCTCCTTTTCTTACATCAAGTAATATTTTCCTTACTAATTTCAAGTTGATTGGGTTATGTTTCCAGTATTTATACAGTAATTATCAAATTTTATTTTTTAATTTTAATATCTTCGCTCATAAGGGATATTGGTTTCAATGCAATAGAGCATCTTTTTCTAACATATAGAAGACTTATCCATTACCAAAGTCTAGATCTTCAATGAGATTTTTTTTTCCTGCTATAAGTAGAAGGTCTCCTGGCCTGTAGATCGAATTATTGGAACAGATCGTCATTTCATTTGGAGATATCACCGTTTCAATATCAACTTACCATCATATATTTACACTCTCCTGATGTAATTCTTGTCCTCCTGAATATTTCATTAGGGATGTATTTTGGACCATTAAGTGTGGTGACCCCACTCTTAACTGTATTGTCTATCTCACACTGCACTTCAATATGGAATATGTGCCTGTCTGATCTCCACCATTTTAGAATTGCCTCACAGTAGATCTCTTTGGTGGTGTCAGAACTACTGATCAGCCTCTGTATCATAGTTGCATTGTCCATATTCAAATAAATGAGCATCGTTTGATGCGTGTCTAATTTATTTCCTTTATTAGCAATGTTCTTCTCGTTAGCAAAATCCGTCTTTTATTTTCCTACAGATTCAACTTGGTATCGGAGCCATACTATCTTTTGTGACCTATCCTGTCACTATTCAACAACTGAGTTCCTAAAAAGAACTTGGACTCTATTGATTAGAATGCTTTGGGAATTTCATGCCATCAAAGCTATGTTTCTTCTTCCACATACTTTCACCTTTTCTCTTCATCTCTTGGTCATGAATCACTCTGATGACTACTATGTCATCTTTCTGGCAGTTTTTTATACTTCGAACTGCCACTTCTGCCATTGCTGATGAATTTTCCAGCGACTTTAGACAAATCTATTTTCCAAGTTTCTTTTTCGATCTCCTACAGTTTCCGTATGACTCCTTTTGGTCCAATGCCATGACTTCATTATTTTCCAATGCAATATTGATATTGCATCGGAAAATATTGAAGTCGTAGCATTAGAGCAATAAGAGTCATACTCATAGGGAATTGGATAAGTCTTGACTATTGTTCATGTGAAATTATATTGTATTTATTTCTTCCTATCTGCAAATATCAATATTTTGATTGCAATATCTTTCAGGCATTGAACCTCAGAATTTCCACCATATGCCAAACTCCTCTCCTCTTTTATTTTTATACATATTCAAGAGTCATTCTGGATATATACCTTTACATTTGCAATATTCTTATGATATAACTACTGTATTACCTAACTCACGGCAACCTTATTTGTTGATTCATGAGATAGCATGTGTTTGCTTTATCATCCATGGTGTTATAGGAAACTTTTTTGAACTTACTCAACAGATGACTCGCATGTTTGGGATGGGTGATGATTTTGGTGATGATGCAATTCTTGGGAGGCTTGAAGGCATGAAGGATATAATTGAACAAGTTAATAAGCAATTCAAAGATCCGGTACGAGTTCCATTCAATTTCTGTTTTGTATTGTTATTTGAATAATAGTTTCTTGTCTACGATTTTTTCTCCTTAAATTGTAGATCATAAACTTTCAAATAACCTTTTTTTTCCTATCCTTCACTAAATTGTATTTTATGTATTTATGAAAGAAATTGTTCTTATATTGCTTGGATTTGATTGTGGGAGGAAGATCAAACTGAAATGACACGTTGCTGATGTTACATCCCATGTCTCAACACATCGTTGACATATAACCTGCACGGCTTAGATAGGATACTTCTTATTTAAATAAAAAATGTTGCTTTCGATTTTTAGATAGAATTAGTCATTGAAAGTAGAAACAAATCAAATGTTATTATTTTCTTTTTGTTTGCTTAATGGCCAAGGTAGCGAGATCCCTTCACTGCATGAAAGGGACGTCTCCCCATAATTTTGATAAAAAGAATTTACTTTCAATCAGTTTTTTTTTATGTACCCCAGTTCACAGTTTGTCATGTCCTAAAATTTCTTTTAAGCCTCATGAAACACATTTACTCTCTGTTTTAAATTCCCATATTTGTGCTTAAGATGTGAGGCATTAGTTATTTTACCTTGTTGTATTGCATCTTGACATATTATATGCATTGATTTGGTTTCTTGTTTAGTTCCATTCATTCATTTGATGCTTTGTTTGATCAATTAAAGTATGTTGGTTATCATCTTTGAATTATTCTTGATAATTAATGTGCTTGGTTGTATACTTCTGTTGCATTCATCCAAAGCCCAGATACCAATAATCTCCTTCCAACAATTGACCTGTTGTATTGTCTTTATTCACAGGACATGACAACCTTTGTGTGCGTTTGCATCCCTGAATTCCTCTCACTTTATGAAACTGAGAGATTGGTTCAAGAACTTACAAAGTTCGAGATAGACACCCACAATATCATCATTAATCAAGTGATCTATGATGATGAAGGTAGCATGCTTGCCATGTCCTTAATATATATATTTTTTCTTTCTTGTCTTGTGAATATTGCCTGCTGATCTGTTTGTCCTCATAGATGTTGAATCAAAGTTGCTTAAAGCAAGAATGAAAATGCAACAGAAGTATCTGGACCAGTTTTACATGTTGTATGATGACTTTCACATTACCAAGCTGCCATTGCTCCCAGAAGAGGTAGATTGTTGTATACTTGATAGAGATATTTATGGCAGATCCATGTATATATACTACATATATAACTATGAAAATTCTATGAACTGGGGATGGTGAAAAAAAAAAAAGTTGTGATCAGTTGTGAAAAACCATCAATACCTTGCGATTTGTTTTTCCTTTTATCAGTTATTATTCCCTGCTTGTTTGTATTAGACTCTAATTAGCCAGTGCACATTGATAGGTTACTGGGGTTGAAGCTCTGAAAGCATTTTCAAGACATTTTACGACGCCCTATCAAGCCTTATGTAGTAGAGACCAAGTAGAACGGTTAGAGCGCCGAGTATCAGGACTACAGCGCCAGCTAAAAGAGGCTGAAGAAGAGTTGGACAGAGTCAGGAGGGGGAAGCACAAGGCTTGATGATCTCCATTCATGAATAATGCCATTGTTGGCATTTTTGGTTCATTCTTTTTAAAGCTTTTACATAAAGCATCCTCTTCTGTATTGGCTTGCCAATATAAGTCAATTCTATATTTTCCTTGTATTTGATTGATGTTACAACTAGCTTTCTGCTTCTCATGGAAAAAAAAAAGAAAATGGGGCAGTGAGGTTAGCCCAATTTGTTTCATGAATATTCTTTACTTGTATCTCTCAGATTTTGAGTTGGATGATCTCATATCAATGTTCTTTCCTTGTTTCTTTTGAACTTTACAAGGCGACATGTTAAAATGTGCACATGAAAAACCTCTAGTTGTTATCGGTCCACAATTTTATGCACATGTCTTGATTCCATAACTATGCGAGACTTTTTTAAAAGCTTAACACAACGATGCAAGAGCTTTGGTATTGCACTTGCTTAAAATTCGAGTAGTAGTTAATCTTTGCTCAATATTTTGTGAAGAAATTAATCTACCCCATTATGCTGTGTGAATTGTGGTGACTTCCAAGAACCTTGTGTGCCTATAATCATATTGAGTTATGGTTTATTTGGATGTTAGAGAAAATGAGAGAGAAAAATTAAGAGGAAAGTGTGTTTTGTCTGCTATTATTTGGATGAAAAGAAAATATAGGAGAAAATGAGTAGAAAGAAAATGAATACGGTATAACATGGCACCTATATTTTTGTTGTATACTAAATATAAATGTTATTTTTACGTAGTAAAAGTGAAGGTAAAAATTTCATAAATGAGTTTATGTGTAAATTTATACATAGAATTTATCTATGAAATTTTTACCCTTCAACTAAATACACCGTAAATATTATATAGTAATTGAAAATTAATAATAAGTTTTTAGTAACTTTTTCCAAATAAACTTGGATGTGATTTGTTGATAGTGTAAACTATAAGCGTTACTAAATACGAAAATGTTCTTGGTGATGACCAATCACAGTTAGTATGGAGTAAAATCATTTTACTAATAACTAATTTTATGTAATATTTTTGTGGCTTTTGTCTCACTAATTTTGTACTTTCAGGCAATAAGTTATCTTCTTTTTTTTCACGTGAGATGTTATATGCTCTTATGACCCTAAAAGTGAGTATATTATTTATAGAACCATTTATAAACTGTATCGATTGATATTATATTTTTTTGTATAAGTTGTCATGTTTCTAATTATATGATCTTTCAAATAGCCTGTGGTCTTTACTTCATGATCGTAAAACAAGTTTTCATATTGTCATGCATATCATACGGGTGCTTCGATTAAAAACAAGTAATGATAGCTACAAATAAAATATAACTTGTTGATGCATCTTTTTTTTTCCTTCCAAATCAATGGGGTGTCTAAGTGATTGAAGTCACAAATGTTTATCTTAAAACAAATATATTTAAAGAATCATGACCCATCAGCATCGAAGTTGAGATGGCCGAGTTGGTCTAAGGCGCCAGATTAAGGTTCTGGTCCGAAAGGGCGTGGGTTCAAATCCCACTCTCAACATTCTTCAGGTTTTTCTCTCTTTATTTTTGATTGGGCTTGTGATCATTCCTTTTTTCTAAAAAAAGTGGGCTTTTGATCTACAACTGGCCTCTTCCCAATGTCCGGAAAGTTATATATATATATAATGTTTACATTTTTTTTTAATAACAAAGCTATTATCTTTGAAATTTTTATTACAAAAACCAAACAACCTGTTTTCATATTAAATTAAAATTTACGGTCATTGGTTTCAAAAGGATAAGGTTGTTGTCTATCTTATAATTGCCAGAGTAGAGTGTGCATCGTTCCAAAAAGGCAAAAATACACGAAATAGCTTAGAAAAAAATGACAAATAATGACGTATGAATGTTATTACTTCACCATGTGTTTGGAACCTTTAATATGAAATAATATATAAATAAATACTCATGAAAGCTATGTCAATAGCTCGTTTTGTTAAACGTTAGCAAGGCTCCAAATGAAATATTCATTTATTTATGTGTTCTAGTTGATTTTGCAAAATCTTGTAAAGCAACTAGTCCTCTAAAGCTAACAATGGCCATGCTTAAGCCTAGTTGATTTTGATTACTAGCTTTGATAAGTTTTTGGAACACAAAAATGCTGTTGTTCTTGTACAAACATACCTATTTCAGGGGTTGTAAATACTTATGGGAGTGTTTGATAATTGATAAAAAAAAAATGAAGTTTTAGATATTACTTAGTAACTACCAACTTTTTTTTTTCAACACTAGTTTTTATCTAAAGCTAATTTTAGCCCAAAGCTGGTTATAAACAATTAAATTATATTAATTTTATCTGATTTAATTTATCTTCCTATCTATTACTTTATCAAGTCCCAACAATTTAAAAAATTAAATAACTTAATTTTTCAAACTAGTTCCAAACTTCATATTATTTAATTATAGACTAGTTCATTTTTATATTATACCATGTCAAATTGATTTTTTCAACTTGTCAAAAGTCTCTTAGATCCACCCATTTAAAATTAAATTGACAAAGAATTTGGTTGACCACTTTTAAGTCATTGAAAATTCGAGTAAAACCCTTGGATTCCTAACAATTATGCCAATCTAGGAGAGTGAAAAAATTAAAACACTCATGAACAGGTAATTTAGTTCAGTTAAGAGATTCGTAACATCCTTAACTACTTCACCAATGTATCCAAAAAGGATATAATTCGAATCATAAACAGGTTGATCAAGCCTTATAGCAGTATAGAAAGTCATAACTAAAAGATCCATCATCCAGATTCTCTTGGGAAAAAAAGCAAGTTTCACTTTGTTAATGTCATACAAGTCTCACATCCTCGTCAAAAACGATATTGAGTGGAATTATAGACTGTTCAATGCATATGCCACACACTAAGCAATGCAAATGTACGACATTGAGTGGAATTATAGACTGTTCAATGCACATGTCACACACTAAGCAATGCAAATGGATTCCCACATTTGATTGCCAAATTTTTCTCATCATGTCATGGTTCACTGATGACTTCAACAACTCTGTGTATTAAGCAATAATAATCACTTCATCAAGTAGATGATCAATTCCATGCTAGTACTAACCACCATGCAAGGTTGATATAAAAACTACCACATCTTTCTCTTCTAGTGATGTATTCAGCTGACCACTTAGCTCCCAATCACAATCATTCACAAGGACAAGAACTCCAGGTCTCCTGCAAGACAAACCACACAAAGCCAAAATATTTAACAAAACAACACCAATTAATCTTTGTCCTACTAGGCGGGGGTCGGCTACAAGAATGAGACGGACCCTATACTGTCTTGTCATAAATCATGTTTGCAGTTATACCATTAAAATCTAGGTTTCTTTCAACAGTTTCATCTATGGTTTTTCTAGGTTTCCCTCTACCTCTAACTATTGAACTAACTTCCATCTAATTTATTCTTCTTACTATAGCTTCCACATGCCTTCTTCACACATGTTACAACCACCTAAAGCAATATTTTAAGCTAAATTGTTAACAAAGTTCAGCACAAATCTAATGATCAATTGATAATAATTCGCATTATATGCAGATGGAACTTTAGTTATTAACTTATTATTAATCATAAATCAGCTTAAAGCGTTCTTGTTTCTAATGCACAATTCAGATGTATTAATAATATCAAACTTACACAGTATCTCCTTTCATGAACATTTCAGGTCTCTCCTTAATCAAGTTGGTCCGCACCCAAGACAGCAGATCTTTCATGGTTAACTGAGAAGCAGGAAAAGATTTTTTTTTTCCCCATAAAGAATGTCAAACATAAAAGAATGTTCCATGTATATCACATTTCAATAATATTTGAAGTCATACACTACCTTGTCCGATCCATTTTGTTCTTCAACATTCACATTGTGAATCTTCTTAGAGTCACAAAGAAGCTCCAATCCCCCTCTATATAGAAACATGAACAACCATTTTAATATAGAAGACAAAAATCAAAGCTTCTAACCCCAAAGAAGATAATACCCAGATAAGAACACAACAGGAAATGGATTCTCTCGAGTGAAAATTTCACACAGCCTAGTCATATGTTGATTTTCACCATTGATCATGAGGAGAAGCCCTAGTAAGTAATGATGAAAATCTACACATGTCCAACTCATGCAAAATTTTCACAAGAGAGGATCTATTTCCAACACAAGACACTTTGAGCATTAAGTAAGACCACAAAAAGAGGCTGAATAAATCTTAGTTGAGTGTCTAGCTAAAAGAGCAAGCACGATTAACAATAACCCTATTCATAAAATAACCTACAATATCCTGTTTAACTTAAAATGAGCAAAATACCAAACAATATTAGATTAAAATTAGCATGCCTATAATAATATAAATCAGTTCAGGTTTTGAATCACTCTTACAAGCCTACCACACCCCAAAAGACAGTTAATGGCTAAATGCTAATACTAATAATATAATTACTGTCAGTGGGAGAGGAGGATTACCAATAACAAAGGAAAACACATCACAACTAAGCTTGACAAAATAAATCACAAGATGGCCAAAACTACCAGAAAACATCAGAGGGAGAATTTGTGTATAAATTTGGATACTGTCTACAAAACACAGATTCTCAGGAACAATCAAAACCTCAAACACAGATCCCTTTCTTTTTATCTTTTTTCTTTTCCTTTATTAATTATAAGGAATTGTTTCCAATCATAGCTCTCTGGGAACTTATACTCATGTATGAACAAATGTGCTCCAAATATTTATTACCCATAACTAAACAGAACCACATAACATTATACAAGAGACCAAGGAGTAAATATGATGAACAAACATCTAAGCCAAACCAGGTGCTAAAAATTCAAAACCAAAATCCAATTCTCATATTCTTAGCCATAAGGCATTCAAAACACTTGAGCACCCCATAAAAAAACAGGCATCAAACCCCAAAACATGAAACAGAAAAAGAAAAAAAAAATTGAAAAAAAAAAAGAAAAATGCATCAAGACATGATCTTACCCGAACTCGAGTGTGAGCTGCATGTTTCACAATGTTTTCTCAGAGACCCCAAAACCCTATGGAGAGAGAAAGAAACAACTGAATGAGGACAGAGAACGAAAGAACAAGAGGACTTTTAATTTTATTCCGACGCAGCACTAACATATATAATTACATATCATAACCTTCCAACCGCAAGATCAAAATCCAACTCCTAATCTCAACCGTCCATTTTTATTAATATAAAATCACTCTCATCGGACGGCCCATAAATCAGAGAGTGTGTACAATATCAACGGTCAAGATAATATCCTCAATTTCCTCAAAAACCAACACCTCATTCATCTCTTTCGCTCGCTCGCTCGCTCGCTGTTTTGAGTTCCCTGTTTTTAGTGATTGGAACCCATCTTTAATTCACGAAATCTGTGTCCAAAATTTGAGACTTTGGCCATCTGGGCCGCTTAAAATACCTGCAAATTATGCATAGGAGGTTCGATTTTGGTGATTTTGTTTTTGCTGTTTTTCCGATATAATTTGTAGAGTGAGTGGAAGAGTTATGGAAGCTTACAAGAGATGGGTCAGGGAGAACAAAGACTATGTGCACTCCTTGGAGTCTCTCGCAAATGTAAGATTATGTTTTTGGATTTGGCAATTTCACAATATTTATAATAATAGTGTAATTGTGAAATTATTATTAGGTATATATATTCATTCATGTGTTCTATATATGACAGTTTGAGCTTTTATTTGAGATAGTTTGTGACATGATATTTGATTATGATCGAATGGTCTAGAATGCTATCATTGTTGCCCTATAATTCTACATAGAAATAAGTTAAATTTCAGCATAAGGTTGGTGGGGCTATGCATTAATTTCAAAGGGACTAATGTCTAAATGGACGTGTTAGATGTAAAATTATTCATGTATCTTTACTGTTAAACTCTTGGGATAAATTGTTCATAACAATTAGTTGGTTGCATTAAATGTAATCACTCTGCAGCTACATATTTAATTGTTTATCAGCAAAAGTAACAAAATTTGTGAGCAAACGCATGATTTCGTGTTGTTGAGAGTTTCAGTGCCTGTAAGTCTATAAAAACACAGAAGTACACAAAATTCTGTGGAAAATGGTGATTTTGATATGAATTTGTTATTTTGTAATTTAGCTATTGTTGCATTGACTTCTATCCTATAATGCTCTCTTCACTTGTAATCCTGTTTTCACCATTTCATCTTGAGAACAGGAAAGAGAATGAAAATAATTTGGCATTACAGATAAACTGAAAATGAACAAATAAAACTAAAAGAAAAAGTTTTTCTTGCATTGTTATTCTCTGTTTGTACAAATCTATGGAGGTCATTGTGTTGACAGTTGAAGCATAGTTTGCCATGTTATCTTATTTGGGGGTTGAAAATGTGGACAGGGATTGACATGGCTTCTTCCAGAACGGTTCTCGGAATCAGAGATTGGACCTGAAGCAGGTTTTGTGTAGTTTTGGTAACTTTTGGCTACTTCTTTGGAGTTTCAAAATTATATGGAATTTTAGGGAGTTATTTTTCTGTTGGTGCCAAAATGGGAAGAAAAAAGTTCGTATCTCTAACCATTTGTTCATGTTGATCTTGAACATGCTCACTAGAAAACAAAAATAAGTTTACTTGGCTAAGCCTTGTGGCTTCCAATCACATTTCATGTATCTAGTTACTTACATTTTCATTGATTTAACATGGTCTGATTGTCTTCTCCTTTGTCTTCATTTATATTTGACAAACTGGTACCTCATTGAAAAATCGATGATTTGATGCAGTGACGACTACTCTAGGAATTATCACTGCTATCAACAACCATATAATTGATACAGCTCCTGCCCAAAATATTACTGGCTCTGTTGAGCCTTATTCATTTCCTTATCCATTATGCTTATCTGCATTAAAGGATTTGGAAACTTTAGTTGAAGTTGTGGCACAACATTACTATGGGGACGATAAGAAATGGAGTTTCCTTGCTGTTACTGAAGCAACCAAGTAAGCAGCATAATGTAATTTAGCATGTGGCCCTTTTATTATCATTGGTATGCCATTATTATATTATATTATTATTTATACCTATAGTCATTGATCCATTTTTAACTCAGGGTACTCGTTCGGTTATCTTTGTTTTGGAAGAGTGGATATAAGATGCTGCTACATGGAGGGGAGACATCTAATGATGAGACCTATTCAGGTAGTGTTACTTCACACCAGCAAAAAGGCTTTGAGCCTGATGGGCAGCATGGTTCTAGTTATATGAAAAACAATCATGGTCCAAATCCATGGAATCTCGAAGGAAGAGCACTGTCTGCTTTAAGTAAATTTGGAGAAAAGGCAAGGATGGTGCCAGATCCTACTTGGTTGCGTAGGGTTCAACGCCAACAAGCAATTATGGAGCCTGGAGGTAATTTATTTCGAAGATATTTTTGGTAGTATACACTGGTGTTGTTGGTTATAATGCATGTGAAATTCAACTAATACTCATTGTCTTCTGCATTCTTTCAGTTTCAAGAGTAGAGAGGCCAACACTTTTGGCCATATTGTCCAAAAGGGGTCTTCATGGGGCTCTGTTTTTGATTGGAGAAGTTCTATTTATTAGTAGACCACTTATTTATGTTTTATGTATTCGAAAATATGGTATCCGATCATGGACCCCTTGGTTCCTTTCCCTGGCTATTGACTGCATAGGGAACAGTATGTTTTCGCTAGTTACAACATCAGTGCCTGATGGAAAGGAGCAAAAGTTTCTTCTTTCTGCCCCAGAAAAGGATGAGGTCTGAGTTTCTTTAGGCTTCTTTTATTTTTTATCCCCTTAGAAACAAGTTTTTCTAGACTTCAAAGCCATACCATATAGACACAATGAGCACTGGGCTTAATGGCCTTCTGCGTTGAGTCTTGGCTATTAAAACCGCATTTAGAACTCTTATTTTTCTATCCTTTAGGCCTATTCTCATTTTTTGGGCATGGCAGAGAGGTCCCCATAAGTGGCTAACTGTCTTATTCGCTAGTAATTTTCAATTTCAACTCGTTTTAAGAGTTGCTGCTGAAATACTTTTGCTTCAGGTTAAACGACGTAAGCTGTTGTTTGTCCTTTACCTCATGAGAGATCCATTTTTCAGCAAGTATACTAGGTAGAATGTTTTTACATTTCACTCTCTTATTTTTCTTCTTGATTGCACTGTTTTACACTTTGCAATGCTTCTTCTAAGTAAGATAAAAGATGGTACTAAAAATTTTGTTTCTAACTTTTTAGGCAAAGACTTGAAAGCACTGAGAAAGTTTTGGAACCTATACCTATCATAGGATTTCTAGCAGGTGGGGTTTGTGCTTATTTGTTTCCTTTGTTGCCCTATGTCTGCCTTAGTTTCTTGTCATTATTAGCATCTGATCTTTGTTTTTAATATATGTCGCAGCAAAAATTGTTGAGCTTCTGATTGGTGCTCAGACAAGATACACCTACATGTCGGGATCATAATATAAGAATTTATAAACTCCTAGATTGTGGGAAGACATTCTTAATGTGCTTCCATGCTATCTCCAGCCCCAGATTTTTCAAATCACCAAGAGATATGAAATCCGCAACAATTTTGCTTGAAAGGTATGAAACCAGCAAGGCTGAACATTTCTTTAGCACAACAATCCCATTGGAAGGTGTAAGGCTGTATATGCAAAGGTGTGGGGACATACTGCTTGCAAGGATGGCTTCACTCTCAGGTGGGATATTTCATTTAGGAGATTTTGTTCTACCACACAATAGACATGTTTAGGAGTTAAATATTTTGGGGAATATAATTTTTCGTTTTCCTTTCCACAGCTTTTGATTATAAGTTGTTTTAAACTTAAAATAAGCTAATCTGAAATACACACTTAGCTTGTCATTTGTGGATTACACTTGTGGTTCTGAGCATCAATTGGCGAGTTACTATGTGATCCTTGAACTCAGAAAATTGATTCTGCTCTGACGTGTTAAGCATTTAATTTAGCTTATCTTTCATCAGCATCATTGTGTATGTTGAATTATACTTTCTAAACCAAAATAAGGTTATCGAATAATTATGTGCAGCCTATCTGTGTCTTTACATGCAAGTTTTGCTGCAATAATTGCGGTATATATCTATGTCATCTAGGAATATTCATTTTGAGTTTTAGTAACCATCGATGCCTCCAAAATTAAGTTGTCTTATAGTTAAACATGATTGTGAACTGTTCAATATCATTTTGCATACTACGGCAGTTTGGTATGCATTTATTTCATTTAGCCATTTAATATGTCTTATGTCTTGGATGTTTGATCAAAAGTTCTTTATGTTTTTGGCACACTAGTGTGAAAATATTCAGAAACCTCTTGCATTCCTTGTTGTGAATGCTCATCTGGGTAATATACCATCCATTTTTTATTTATGCATTTACTAAGTTTAATTATGATATATTATTACTATCCGGTAGCCCCTCAAATTAGTTGTCATTAAGAATCTCTCAATAATTTTCTTTTCAAGATTTAGACCTTGATCTTCTCCCGATGGGTACAATTTGGTAACGATTGCTATAATCAACTAATTGTGTATTATTGTATTTTGAATAGTTTAAATATTGTGATCGTATAATTAGATAAAGTAATTAGATAAAGAGCGACATAGTATATAAGACTCCTATCTGGTGGAGTCTATGAAAGACAGATATATACAATCTTATTTGACAATCTTATTGTTGGACTGAGTCTCAACAATATTAGTGTGAACACCTGATTTTGTCCGGCCCATAAAACATAAAAGCCAAAATTTTCATATTTCATAATTCACGAATTTCTTTTATAAGTATTTTCATTTAGTTCTTTTAAATTTGTTGTTCAGCCCATTTTAATTCTATTTTAGCTCATCCCAGTTTATCTAGCTTTTTTTATTTATTTTACTTTTTTGTTAAAGCCCGTAATTTTTGGCCCGTTGATTTAAAAAAAATAATAATAAAAAGGGGAGAAGGGAATGTTGGATTCCCAGAATTCCCATTAAAAAAAAGGGAGGGGGGGGAGAAATGGACATAATGATGGCCCCTCCTTGGATGCTTCTTTCGGTTTTTTCCTTTTATGATTGCAATGAGCTGGACCTTGGCCAGCCAACCTGAAGATAGGATTAGAGCAATAATTTTGTTGGATTACCAGACCACATATAGATCCATCATCAACGGAAATTAAAGGGGGGATCAAAAAAAAATTTTGAAGGAACCTGCAAGGAAATTCGAAACACAGTGACAATCCAGCAACAATTCAGTTCAATCAATCCAGCAACTATCCCAGATATGACCTCAAGAATAACGATGAAAAGACAAGGTAAAATCTAACATCAACAGCATTAATTTTGCATCATAATTTTTTAAAAAAAAACAGAGAGGAGAAGAAGGAGGAGGCCGTGGCGGCCTCCACCCCAGCTGCGGCCTCCATGGATTACATCATCATCATCTTCAACCTTTAGCACCTCTTCACCGCCACTGGTCCCTCCTCTTCCTTCGCCTCCACCGCGCCTCCTTCCCACCGCCGATGCCGATCTCGCCTTTCCCGCGAACTCACCAAGTCGCCAGCCACCATCGCACATCAGCCACCACACCTCCACCATTATCGCGGCGTCCCCCCCCTCACGACTTCATCTTCACTCTCCATTTCACAACCACCACAACCATCATCAAACTGCACCCCTTTCCTCACCTTGAACCTCCATAGACCTCATATCATCATCATCATCCACAACCACCATAACCACCAGGAACCACCATCACAGCTTTCCCTTGTACTTCACAGTCACTGGAATCTCCATCACCACCGATCACACTCCATTGTCACGATCTTCGTGAGATCCGTGTGGATCTGCACCTCTTCACCGCCCCTTGTAGGAAGACCACCGCGAGGATGCACATCGCGGAGTCAGTGCCAGAACCGTGCCCAATCGTAGGTTCCACCTCCCTGTGTAGCGCCTCTGCCTGAGACCACCGCGGAGCTCGCCGTGGTTGAGCCGCCCTTCCTTTTCTTCCCCTATACCTCCAATCTTCGCCGCACCACCTTTCTAAACGCCATGAACCACCGCATCCCCTTTCCTTTCCTTTGGTTGCGGCCCCCTCATCCCTTCATCGATCTCACCCCCGCCGCGCCGATCTTCTTTCTCCTCTTCTCTCATACTCGACTTCTCTCTCTCTCCCAGACTTTCTGTGTGTGTGTGTGTTAGTGTATGTGTGATTGAGTGAGAGAGAAAGAGTGTTGTGTGTGTGTGTGGCAAAGACCGTGCGTGTGTGAAAGTGAAGAGAGATGTGTTCGTGTGTGAGTGGGTGGGAGGATTGTGTATGTGTGGGTATGGCCGTGTGTGAATGTATGTGTCGGTGAGAGAGAGTGGTGTAAGTGTGTGTGTGTGTGTGTGAGTGATTGTGTGTGTGACTGCGTGAGAGTGGGGAGAGAGAGAGGTGTAAATTTTTTTTTTAAGTTCTTTTTTGTTTTTGTTGGGGTTAGTTCGTATTGGATCTATAGGCTAGTTGGGCATAGAATTAAAAGTCTTTTTTTTTTTTTTGGACTGTTCCTTCTTGTGTGATAAAGTTTTTTAAAGGGTTAAAAAAAAAGTAGTAATTAAGATCCTTGTTTTCATTTAGTTTGATTACTTTGCTTTTATGTATTTTGTTTAAATTATTTGTGTGTTTGTGTTTATCGTTTAATTTTGCCAACTTCCGATTGGAGTTTGTAAAATATATTTTCTTTTCACTTAATAATAAGGAGCTTTTCCGGGTTTCCTTTTGAACAATTTAATCGATCAAAAATTTATTTTCAAAATTAAAATTAATTAACACATGTTTTTATTCTCTTTTAAATTAAAATCAACAACGCACTTTTTTTTTTGTTTTTTAAAATCCACGCAACAACTTGTGATATTGATATATGGCTTGCTATCCTCAAGTTTCATAAGAATATAAGGGTTTATTGTATAGTTTATACTATCCTAAATCCTATGCAAGAGTGGGTTTTAGTTTTTTTGAAAAAATTAGTTTTTTTAATAAATCAATTCAATACACACTTATTTTCTACAGAACTACGTGGCTTTGAGTTCCTCATTGCACCAGAGGATACGTAGGCGTAGCCAATAACTATCAAGCCAAAATCTTTTTTTTTTCATAAAATTTGTTCTTCATTTCTTGTTTTAATTTTAACTATATTTCTTTGTAAATATGCAATTGTCATAAGTCTCGGGGAAAATAAATATTATAAAATTATAATCAATTTGCATAATAAGCTCTAGGGTAACCGTAGTTACACGGATGTATTAGGGGTGCAGTGGGATTAAGTTTCCACCCTTCCCTAATCATAATCAGACTCCCGAATTTGAATCTCATTTAAAAGCACTGGCCAGAAATCAAAAGGTTTTGCTTTAACCATAATTAAAATTGGTGGCGACTCGCTTTAAAAATCATTATTATTAAAGTCAAGGTGTCCTCCAGACACGTTGTGACAATTAGCAAATTATTTAAAATTATTTTAGAAGACAAAATCATATAATTGAATAATAATTCACTTATCATTCATTTGAGAACAAAACAGCAAATTTAAGAAGAATAAGTAGAAACAAACAATACAGAATTCAACTTGGCAAAGCAGTGGGTGGAAAAAAAAAAAGGGATAGAATGAAGGCTTGTTATGCCATGCCCCATTATTAATCACTCAACCAATCACCTTTCACCAACAAGCATCGTGAATGAAGCTCAAGAGGGCCCCTCCCTCAAGATATCAGCATAGCCATTCTCATCCAATGGAATAGTTCCTCCCACCATTCATAATAAATAAAAGCTATCCATATTCATCCAGAAAAAAATTTAAAAAATAAAAATAAAACGAAACAATTGCGTCATTAGCTAGCAGGCAAAAGTTGGTAGGACAATAAATAAATAAACAATAAATAAAAAATGAATAAATTTTGCGAGATAAGTTAGAGGGGAGTATACCCTACACTATATAAGGTGCAGGAAATTAAACAGGCCCCACAAGCAAAGGTCCCCCATCCAGAAGCTAGTAGAAAAAATGAAGTGAAAATATATTATTTAAAAATAAAATAAAATAAAAAGATAGGGACCAATGGAGATAAAATGGGTCTTGGTCTATACCCGTTTTTGCCATTGGAGGTGGACCCTCTCCCAAACCCAAGACCAACTATAGATGAGAGAGTGTGATAATGGTGGGTCCCACACTTCCACCGCATGAGGGTCCATCACTATTTTTTACCTAATTTTTTTAAAATTCTCATATTGCCCCTCAACTGAGATGTGAGTGACATTAATCTTCGGAATGATTAGACATTTAAGTAGATTTCTCTTTTAGCATATTTTTTCATACACATAAATCTTGAGACTCAAGACTATATACTTGACAAATTCAAATTTCTTCTACTCGAACTAACACTTTACTACTTTTTTTCCCATGACATAATAATTTAGGTTAAAGAGAAGGCCCATTGCAATCTATAACTAAGATATGTATCCATATTCATTAAGCACATGGTGGAAAAATTCTAGACAATCAGCAATTTTTATCAAATTTGAGTTGTAAAATTACATGCTATCCTATTGACTCTTGAATGAATGAGTAAATCTTACCACTTTACATCACAAACCTACCTCTATAATTTCTATCAAAGATTGTCACAAAAATATTTCATGGTAATATTACTCGAGCACTTATATATGTACAATTAACTCGCAAATAGGGTACTCAGAATCAAACTTTAAGTTATGACAATGTATTATTAGAAGACTAAGCGAGCTAACTCTCATCCCTGGGTCCACCACTATTTTCATTTCTCCCTTGTGGTCCACTTACAAAGAAAGAAAGGCCACAGCCACCCAACCCCAACCAAACCAGCATGGTCATGGCCCTATACATATACATGTCTTTCTCCTGCCTTGTGGTACCCACATGCAGGGAACAAAATTGATTGGTGGAAAACCAGCCGTTGGATTGGCAACCGGGCCTGGGCCCACAAGGAGTCAGTGACTGAGGGGGTGGCCCGTACGGATCATCAAGTTGCGGTACGCAGGTGAGAGAGATAAAGTGGGCCTCACGTTACCTATCTGAGTGTGAGTGTGAGTGTGTTGTGTGGTGTGGCCCATCAGAGAGCGTGGTTGGCATCTCAGCGTGCGCACCGGTGAGTGTTGGGCCCACCAACACTCAGAGAGGGGCCCAACCCCTCTTCAGCACTGTGCTGGCCCGTGGGGTCCCCCAAAGGGGGCATGAGAAAAAAAAGAAGTGGAGCCACCCCTCCCCCATCACTTTCTGCAATGAGACAAAACAGAGAGTGAATTATGTAATTTACCTTAAATTCTTTATGCCCCACAGTGATTTTTTTGCAAAAGTTTATCCTATCAGGTAATAGAATTTCAACAAAATAACAAATTATGATATGTAAAACCAACTTTTATGATTTTTCACTTTATTAAAATTTTGTTAGCTAACAATGTAAAATATATAACATTATTATCTATTGTCAGTAAATAGAAATTAATTTCTTTTTGTGTTGATATAGGTACAACACAATAATTAAAGTTTTGTGTAGTTTCAGTTCAAATTTTCTTGTATTATGTTTGGATGAATTCTTTTTGTATTAGTCATAATATAATAGACTAAATATATACAATTTGGAAAAAAAAAATGGGGTAGAATTACTTATTTACGATTATATTATAAATAACTAGCATGTGATTCGTGCAATATTGTAGGGATGCACATGATGATGTAGAATTTGCCCGGCCAGCAACTCATTGAGATTGGTCTCAGGTTATCTGGTATATAGCCAATGAGAGAGAGAGGTAAACCCTAAGACACTATATAATGAGGAATTATTGCATGTTGATATAACATTACTAATATGTTTAGTTTTCTATTTAGAAAATTTCAAATCATGGTTTTCTGAATCACGATTTTGCAATTCCAAACAAATCCAAAAATGTTAGTAATGTCATGCACATGAAAAAATTAAATGGCTACAGATCTCACAAGAACCAATACAAGGCATTGATTTGTTGCAGTAGAAAAAAAAAAAGAAGAGAAAGAGGTAAAATAACAAATAGTAAAAATTAAATTTATGTAAAGTCTGTGCGGGTGATTAATTCCATCCATGCAAATATGTTTCTTGTAGGTATATTTTTGTCGTTACTCTCTGATCTGGTTATGATAGTAGAAAAGTGGGTGAAATTTTAGTGGTTCAACTCACACGTACGTGGTGTTTCTCCAATAGACCCCAGCTTTAGACAGGTTAGTAGGAAAGATTCCTTGGAGGGAGAAAGAGTGAATGACATGGACATGGAATGGAAAGAAATTAAGAATACATGATGGACAGATAGAATGATCCACAAATAATTTTGTTGAATTCACTCGAGACCAAAAGACATTTTGGCGAACGAAGTAAGTGGGCATATAAAATTCTTCTATGATTATTTATTGGAGTCATTATTATTCTTTTTTACTTTGGTTAACTTTTTCATGAAAAAGCAATCAAGTCAATATGGACACATGGTGACCATTTATAGTAGAAAAATATGAATCTGAATGCATCTAACAGCTCACTGCAGTGAATTCTTTTTATTCCTTCAAAGTGCACATATATACTCTTTTCATCATAGAAAATATTTATTGTGACTTTTTTTTTTTAAAATATAAAATCCCTGAGACTTTTGAGTAAGAGCCCTTCGGGTGAAGCCAGAGAGAGACGCGAAATGAAAATAAAGAAAAAAAAAATCTAAGACACAAAACATATTTATTTAAAAACAGAGAATTATTTATATTCTTACTTTAAAAAATAATCTTAAAAGATCTTTAATTCTCGTACTTCTATTTCTTTGATATTAAATCGAGGGAGACATAATGTGAACTAAGTTCCTGGTACTTCTTGATAAATAATCTCCACACCCAATGATAAGTTTTAGGACTTCAATTTTTAAGATACGATTCATTTCAAATAATTCATCACAATGCTTCGACTATATGGCCCATGCACAATTACCACTTTAAATCATTTGAGGAAACTACACTTATCTCCTTGAAAATTTAATATAATTATATTCAATATTATTTTATTTTATTTTATAAATTTATCATTGAGGACTCCCTAAGATTTACTAAAATTACTCTAATATCCCTATAAATACTGTTAATTTAAGCATAAAAAATAACATGTGACATATTCATTCTTATTAATGATAAAATTATAATATTTTGACAATATTTAATATATTGATTATTGAATAAAATACTTTTTTGTATCAGATAAAGATAAAACTTATCATTATAACTTATGATCAAAATGGGGTATTTCAGTCAATATATATTAAATATTATCAAAATATTATAATTTTATCACTAATTATTAAAATTTTATGATAATTTTTTCAGTAATTATGACTTATGATAAAATGATTTTATCACTAATTTGGTCACCATTTATTATTTGAAATGAAAATAATTTTTATATACATAGAGTATAAAATAATTTTATACCGGTCATTTAACAACAATAGTAAAATTAATAATATAGTCCATTTGTATATAAGCACTCAAAATAGTCCATTCTCATAATTTTCTTTAATTAGATCATAATATAAAATTAAATAACTCTAATTTTACACCATCGACCCATCAAAAAATAACCTAATTTCAAATATGGATATGTTCGCATAAACGAAGGAAAGCTAGGACATCACAAAAACATGAATTTTATGAACACCCCCTGAAAAAAAAAAAGGAAGAGAACTGTTTGCATTATTCACTAGCATTCACTGTTTAGCTAGCTAGGATGTCCTATGATGTATACTCCTCTGAGAAAAAAACATACATGCACGTAGCACACGCTTGTAGTATTGACTTTGGATTTGAAGTCTTCGTCGTCATTGTTGTCTTTCTTCTAAGTTTGGTTCTTTATCATTTCTGCTGTTTGTTTTCGTTCACTGAATATTTTTGTTGTTTGAATTGACACGAAATGTCCCACTCTAAAGGCGGTACAATTTCCTGCTCATTGTTCCATGATGTCATTTCTATCTTTCTTTCTTCCTCTCATCTTTAATCTCCTAATTAAAGGCAAAGGGAATTTCTTTCCTTTGAGGCATCCTCCTTTTTCCCCGTCCCATTTCTTCTAATTTTTAATTTATTTTTGCCTCTTTCATATAATTTTCTTTTTCCGATTTCATTGGTATATATATTTCACACACCATCCACCTTTTCGGCTAAGTGTGAATTTTCGTGTTTTATACATCCATCTCTCGTGTTGTTGCCCATTGGATATAAGATTAATTAAATGCTTTCACGCTTTTAAATTAGTGGGTATGGGCAATGCTTTCTTTTTTCGAAAAAAAAAGAAAAAAAAGAAGGATGCGTACGTCCGTGTCCATTGGAGAGAAAAAAGCAGCAGAAAACCTTTAAATTAGTCATGCTCATACAAAAATTATCGTTTGCATGCAAATATTATTTATTCGAAATAATTCCAAGTAGCGAGGGACATACAATCTCTGGCTAGTGTAGCGTTGCAACTTGCAATTTAAAGGTTCTAGCTCTATTATGCAATATAAAAACTAGACAAATGTTTTTCAGGCATTTTGTCTATTTTTTCTATTGGACACTCTTAAAAACTCTTAGACTTAATGAGAAATAAAAATAAATAAATAAATACTACTTCTAGCGTAAGTATGCCCTCAATGTCTCTAATATAACACTCTAAAAAGAACTATTAAAAAAAATGCCATTTTAATCTTTAAAGCACGTGATCATCTCCTATGCATGAGGTTTTCTAGTATACAAAAGAAATAAAAAAATTTATCCAAATCAATGAAAACGTTGAACAATATAAAGAGAAAGAACAATGTTTTCCTTATCCCTCAAATAGTTCATACGATCATCAACTCATCATGCAAGAATCTTATCAACTTCATGTCCATCCTCTTTTTACCCACTCATCTCATCCTCTTCCTCTCTCCCTCAATTCTCATTTTCTTTTTCTTCCTTTTTCTTAAGTTGCCAAATAAGTGAATAATAACATTGACCAAAACTCCCCCAAACGCAACCCCCATTAAGATGGGACCCATCACGTGCAACAGTCTTTAAGCCCCCCTCAATGGGTCCAAAACCAACCATCACCGTAGATCTCTCCCCATGTAAAAAACAATCAACGGTTCATCAAGGGCCCCATCTCCATTTACCCCCAACCCTTCTCATTCTCAAACCTCAACTTCATTGCTATATATATTCACACCAACTCACTAGCACTCTCCCATTCTAACCCAACTCAAAATAACACAAAAACACAAAACACAAAATTTTCCTCTTCCTACGTTGTTCCTTATTGTTGGTGGTGGTGGTGTTGTCGACGTTTTATTCTTTGTTCATGGCCGCGGAAGCTGCGACAACAAACATTGATCTCACACTCGGAGACCCAAAGGGGCCCAAGGAGGAGCCTGAGACGGAAGGGAGCCCGCCATCGGCAATACGCGTGATGCCGGTGGCGGTGCACGTGCCAGCCGGGATGTCCATGAGCATGCAAGTGAACAAGGCCCTGGCCCAAGCTCAGGCTCAAGCTCAAGCCCAAGGCCAGGCCCAAACCCCACCGCCTCAAAAAAGAGCCTCAACAAAGGACCGCCACACGAAAGTGGAGGGGCGGGGCCGGAGGATCCGAATGCCCGCCACGTGCGCGGCCCGGATCTTCCAGCTGACCCGGGAACTCGGACACAAGTCCGACGGAGAGACCATCCGGTGGCTCCTCGAGCACGCCGAGCCCGCCATCATCGCCGCCACGGGAACCGGCACAGTCCCCGCCATCGCCATGTCCGTGAACGGCACACTCAAAATCCCAACAACCTCCCCAAACACGAAAACAAACACGTCAACCGCAGTACCCGGATCCGACCCGGAAAGCGGTGACCCGCCGGGTAAGAAGAAGCGCAAGCGACCCTCGAACAGTGCTTACGTGGACGTAAGCCACGTAACCGACGGTGCGGTTTCTGTGTCCGCGGGCCTGGCCGTTACAACGAACTCCGTAACAAACTCTGTAAACGTCGCGGCGCCAGTAACTAACTCCGTCGCTGCCTCGATTCCGTTTCCGCAGAACGCGGTGCCTGCCATGTGGGCTGCGATTCCTTCGAACGCGTTCTTCGTGGTGCCGTCTATGGCTGCGGCGGCCGCTCCGGGGCCTTCGAACGCGACGCAGTTTTTTACGATAGCGCGTCCGATTTCGGGGTTTGTTTCGTCCGTGGTGGCGCCGGTTCAGTTGCAGCCGGTGGGCGCGACGGCTCCCTCGAAGAAGTCGCCGCCGAGAGCGACGGTTATGGCGCCGAGTACTACGACAGCGGCGGCGACGACGACGCAGATGCTGAGGGATTTTTCGTTGGAGATTTACGACAAGAAGGAGCTTCAGTTCATGTCGCGGACGAGTTCAAAGAATTGATTTGGTTTGAGTATTGGGTTTTTTCCGGCGTTGGAGTTGGAGCACGGGGAGAAGGTTAAGGAGGAGGTGGTGGTGGTGGGGCACGTGCGCACGTGAGGGTGGGGGGATTGAAAATGGCGGGGACCACGTGCGTGTGGGTGTGTGGGTCAACCCGGGAAGTGGAGAGAGAAAGAGGAGAAGGTGGGGGACCTACCTTTTCGCTTGGCTTGAAGCTCCGTGGACCGTGCAAGAGAGGGTACTGCAAACACCAACCCACTATTGCTCTTTCTATCCTTCTTGCAATCTTGCTAGCTAGGGAGTTAATAGGATTTGGTTCATGTACATCGCTTTGCTCAATTTTCAAAGGACAGAAATGTATTGTTATATCAATAATTAATCAAAATTAACAATGTAAATTATCTCACATATATAATATTTTCATTTTGATAATTTTTTAAAATGGAGTATTATATTAGTTTTAAGAAGTTATGTTTTGAAACAAAAAAAAATGTTGTGATTGTCATATTAAATGTTATCGTAGTAAAAGTGTGTTTGATATGAGGTAAGGATTGGGTGAAATTTTTATATACAAACTGTGTGTGTGTGTTTACACATGGAATGTATTTATAAACAATTCATCCTAATTTTTTCACCCCACACCATCCTACCTGAATGATGCTAGCTAACCAAATGCGTGGGGGTTGATAATAATTCTCTTCATGATAACTTTTGATACTGCAGTCATAACTTCCTTTTATTTGAGTTTTTTTTCTAAATTATGAATTAGTAATATAAATCAATTTGATGCTCTAATTTAATAAAATTTTAATAAATTGTTATGTGATCTGTACTCACATTGATTTTTCTTTTAAGAGAGGTGGCATAATAATTTTTTGAAATTCTATTAAACAACTGTGCAAAGTTATTTTATATTATTAGTGGGTGAAAATTAATTCTTAGCCAACGTCATAAATTATTATGAAGTTAATTGTAATACACTGAGATGTTGAAAAAAATTTATACATTCACGTAATTATATAATATCATATCTGTAAATATGATTAAAATTAAACTCAATTATTATTATGAAAATATTTATATTTTATTTATTCATTTGAAAATGTTCTAATTGAAGAATCAAATTTTACTAGCAATGTAGAATGTATCTTCTTCTTTGTTGGTGAGGGGGGTGGGTTCCCCGGGGAAACTCGTGGTCATGTGGTGGGTCCCCCCCGTTCTCTCTTGCACCGTTCTCGAGCCGGCCTTTACGATGTGGTCCCCACTTGGTGGGTCGTCATCGTCAGATAGGGACACGTGTCGATTTGTGGATCGTTGGGCAGGTGGGGCACCACTTTTTCACTTCGACACGTGGGGGTTCCTGTGGTATGGGTCCCACGTTGTAGGACAAGAACAACCTTTAATTTTTGTGTTGTTTGGGGAGGTTTTTGGTTGGACGGAGAAAAACGTGGGTGAGGGGATGAACTAAGAAGATCAAGATAGATTGTGATTAGAGAGAGAAGAGAGAGAGAGTGAATCATTGAATAATAAGAATTGCATATTGGTATCAGATGCGCCAAATCTTTTTTTTTTTGGTCATTTTTTATTGTATTTTTCCATTTTTGGACCTTTTGAGCCACAATGAAAATGAACTCGCAAGAGTAGCTTGTTATTGTTAGTGTAAGTATATCTGACTGTTTGGATCACGTAGGTTATCAATGTGTATTTCATTTTATTATTATTTTTCAAAGAGTAAACCTCTAAGTTGATTCCCAATAAAATCATCACCGAACAAATTCATTCTAAAAAATAGAGATATCTAGCATTATTCTTCAAAATTAAAATCATTGCTTAAATTAATCGTTTTTTTAAGACTAGTGTTTCTAGACCGACAAGTGAAAAACATTTCTTGTATCCTAGTTTATCCCTAGAAATAATCGATATATAACAAATATTTTTTTATTATTTTCAAAGATTACGTTGGACTTTTTCAGTTGTGAAGAATGTACTTGTTTAAAATTTACTCTTTTTTCTTGAAATGATTGATATTATGAAATAGACATAACATTATCTTCGAGGCTTTGAGTGCCATACACCTGCACAATAAATGAACACGTCTAATGTCA
Organism: Dalbergia cochinchinensis; assembly: GCA_031216125.1. Taxonomy (NCBI): domain Eukaryota; kingdom Viridiplantae; phylum Streptophyta; class Magnoliopsida; order Fabales; family Fabaceae; genus Dalbergia; species Dalbergia cochinchinensis. The sequence continues at coordinate 64,817,430 of CM062375.1, read as the reverse complement.
TTTGTTTCATATAACTTTCGGAGAATGGTTTAGTTTGACAATGATATGTATATAGTGAAAGAAGATCAATTGAAGTTCGACCACCATTTTCTTAAATGCATGTTTCTTGAGTTCTAAGGTGGGATGTGATGTATATTTCTTTAGTGTTTCATGGATAGATGTTATTTTTGTATTTACAATATTTTAAGGTTTAAATGTCATTGTGATTAGCCATTGACATAAGAAGAGTGATAATATAGTCCTAGATTTATATGTACCATAACATATAACAGTATAATAATTGTTGATTTTCACAACATCTATATATTATAATATTAAATTATTTTTTAACTTGTTAATATGTTGGCAAGTGTATAATTTACGTGAATCTAAATCTATACTATAATCACTCTTGAAATATTCTTGTCTAAAGACACACTTCCTTAACACTCAAAATTGTGGGGATATGCTGAATAATAAGAACGTTGATTTGGGATTAGGATCCTTTTGGCGTTAATTGAGAGAAAACAAACAGAGATGTTGTCACTGTCTCTCCAGTGCATGGTAAGTCCAACTCCAATCGCTTTTTGGTATAGACAAAGAGAGACAACTAGAATTTTATCCTAATTGTTTGGCTAATTTAAGTCTGGCTTATAAAGACATGGCCATTTTATTTATTTATTTATTGACATGTTATGTAACATACATTTGAATTTAATCTTTCCTTTCACCATTAATTAGAATATCCGCTATTGCAATGAAGTAGTAATCTTTATAGAGTTTTAAATTTTCTAAGGACTAACCACTATTTATTAACTAGCTATAATTGTCGTTTTTATTAAATATACTCATGATGACTTTGTTTCTCAATATAAATCTTCTCCCCTTACCTTCTCTGATATGAACGAATCATTAACAAGCTCGTTGTATTTGTATCAACAAAAAAATAATTTCTACAGAAGTTTAAGGCTTTGATGTGTCTAAGTTTAGTTAAGAAAGAACACATGACGAAGGTCACATATATAGTGTTCCCATTTTTTTTTTTATCCGTAAGTCATTGTTCTTTGAAATTTATTAAATTTTGACTGATCTTATGTGAATCCAGTCAACTTATTATAATAATAAATTTTTCTATATTAATTTTTTGTAATAATCCAAAATCTTATTCATAAGTGTTAACCAACAATTAAAATCAAACAAACATTGATATCTCAAAAAAAAAAAAATGGATATGCATTCTCTATTTTTAATTTCTTTGAAAATGACCTATGAGTACTGGATACTAATTATTTGCAACCAAAAAAATACTAATTATTAAAGTATTTTTGGCTCAGGAGAATCATGATTATCCAGTTCTTTTCTGGTTCCATTTTATATGTTTATTTATTTAACTTTTGACTTTTGAGTGGGGAAGATGGTTTATGCACCAAGAAACACACTCATGAGAACCAAAAAACAATTGCGCCCCCTGATCCTTAAATTATAACATTTTTCTGTAGATACCTTAACACTCTTATTTGATGTCATGTATATCTGATGCATTTTTACTAAAAAAAGAAACAACTTCTGTATATGGATTGATTATGCATCAAATTACCAATCAAGTACAAACCCTTATGTAAGAAAAGGGATGGCCTTCAACGATGCTTTTGAAAAAATATATTAAAAAAAGCAGATTTCATTTCTTTCAACAAAAAAAAAAAATAATCAGTAATAGTGACAGGGAATGGAATAATCAAGTAATGATAAGCAGGAATAAGCACTAACCTTTGTGGATTTTGATGCAGCAAATAAAATCTTAACACCAATCTTCTTATATTAGCTTTCAATTCATTAAGCCACTGTTGAGGTTAAAAATGGAAACCCAAGCAAGTTTATACAAATAGTTCAGGACTTTAGGTTAACATCTTCACTATGTAAAACAGATTGAGCCTATTTTCTTTTAATTAAAATGGCATACAAATTTGGTGTGAAGATAAAGTGATATGTAAAGCAACTTAACCAAAATTGTGTTTGAAAATTAAACAGATTCATTTTTTATAAATGGTATTGCTTCAATTAATATTTTGGATAATTTAGCTTAGCTTTCACCCTAGCTAGAAAGAAAGAGCAATCTTCATATAAAAATAGCTAATTTTTATATTTAATATTATTAGTATAATTATGAAATATAATTTGAAATACAGAAGCTTGTGGCACATCCTGATTCTAAAATCTGACAGTTTATATTCTTATTTTCCTTTAAAAAAATGTCAGCATGATTTAATTTATTCAAATGGTTTAATATATTCAATTGAATTGGATTAGTTTTACCAATTTATTTAAATAAGTTATATATAACTTATTTAATTTTGTTATTTTTTTATTAAGTTAATGTGGTATTTTTCATTGATACATATTGTAATAACACTGAACATGATTGGTTGTACTGGCCCTTTTATCTTGCAGCATTCACCTTACTCTTGCTGACAAAACCATCAATTGTTTATTTCATTGATGAAGTTGTAAATACGTACACTTATTATTCTATATTGTTAGAGGGACCCAAACTCAAAAGGCTTCTTATGCTATGGTGGGGCCCATTGGCCTAACACATATTGGTGGACCACTGAGCCCACAATCCTCACGAAAGGTGTAGCCGCAGATAAGGAAGGGACTAGATTATTATCTCAAGTCCAAATAAAAGAGTGAAAATTATTGACATTTTGTTTAGGCCACATTATGAGCAGCAAGGAACCCATTTTGTTACACTGAAATAAATACGGGACATTATATAAATTAAAAAATTATAGGATATAGATATGATATATATATATATAATTAAAAATTTTAAAAAATAATATATTATTTAAAATATTATTTATATAAATTTTATTTATATTTTATTTTTTTATAAACTAAAAATATTGTGTATTATTTCATTTTTATATTTTTATATATTATAGTAAGGAAAAACAAATCTTAAATTAAATATATATAAACATATGGTGTGTCTTGTAAGGTTTGACACAGACACTTAACGGATTCGTATACACTACTTCCGAATGATGTGTCCGCACTTCAGCTATTCAGGCATAGAAAGTGGACGTCATGCAATTTTTGCACAAGAACAAGGCCAGATGGAGCCTCCCTCTCATTCCTCTCCTGGTTCTCAGTGGGCTGAAATTTGGAGTGTGGAAACTATAGTAGATAAAAAAAATGATTGAATAGCTTATTCATTTGGGACCACCTTGCCACAAAGCAGACTCATACATTTTCAAAAATGATACTTATACTCAATAGCTTTAGACATTGTTTAAATATAATGGAGATTTAGTTTGTGTTTTCGTTGCATAGGAGAAATGTGATAAGTAAATTTAAATTATGGTGAAATCTTTGTGTTAGATTCATATGTGTGTGTTTGATTATGCATTTGTAGAACTGATTTTAAAGTAAAATGATTTATATTTGATAATTCCTCCAGAAGTGATTTTGATAAAGAGTAAGAATTTTCTATTTGTCACAAAATCAGCGATAGATCGAGAAATCAAATAACATTAAGTATGCTTGGATTTCAATTTGGGGGACTTAAAATTGGTTGTTGTTTCTAGATTTGATTCTATGAGAAATGAATTTTTTTTTGCTTCATGTAAAAATTATTTTTATAGGATTTACTAAATATATATCACTTTACTTTAAAATTAACTATAATAAAATTAATTTCGGCATAATCAATTCTACCTAAAATTAATTCTACACATATAAAACTAAGCATACACATTAAAATCCTCCAGAGTCAATTTTGAAGCTCTCAAACCGAAATCCAAATATGCTGTCAAAACTAAGCAGTGTGTGATATTGAAAACCCCAGATAAGTATTCTTATAAAAGATGTTAGTATATCAAAATTAAATTAAGAGATATCATATGTAATATTAATTAACTTTAGAAGAAATTGGTGTAATTCTCAGAAGAAAAAAAAAAAAATCTGAACGGAGACACAAGATTATCCTCTCATGCTTTCACTCAAAATAACCAGAGTCAGACCAAAAGACGGGTCTTCGCTTTCTCAATGTGCCTATAAAGCTCAACTGTGATGCCTTCCTTGTAGCAAGCAGTGACAGGTTGTTGCACAGTACATGCAATTTTGGTCAGAGATGCTCACGTTGTTGCACAGCACATACAATTTTCCAAAGTTATTTTTCGAAACTGATAAAGATTAGGGATATGCTAAAAGGGTCAAAAAAAATTTCAGGAATAATATAGAGGCAATTGTGTTTTTCAATATCCTCTAGTGAGAACTCTTGACTTTGAAGGTTTGTCTTACAATTGGGTCTCACCAAAATATGTAGTACAATAGCCCATGTGGTTCCAGAGAGTATATGCTTCAAAATTCTGTTCAACTAGATTGGTCAATTTATCTCTCTCACAAAGTTACAAAATACGACTAACACTCGAATTAATTCAAGTAGTTTGATACTTATTTTCCTTCATTAAAGTTTAGTATTTGAATTTCGTGATTGGAAAAATGAATTTTTTCTATTCTAAGGATTTCAATAAAAATAAGTTTATAAACTTTTTAATGAATCTCACATTTTAAAAGTTTAAATCACATGTACAACTTACTTTCTTTTTTTCAAAAATCTTTACTAGTTAGAAAACGCTTGTAATGACAACAAATGTTGAGAGAAATTTATTCCTACCATGAATTGACACTGACTCGAATCGGATTAGTTGGAGTCCAATGGATACTAGGTGCCAGTAATCTGAGCAAAGAAAAGGTGGCAAAATAAAGGAAATCATAGCAAAAAGGACACCTCATTAGTTTTGGGCTAGAGCTTGTTTTGTTTTGTCTTTGCGTAGGGCCCTTTTTTGACTTTGGTTTTGTGGCCCTTGTGGCACGCATTGTACTAACCAGAATACTAAAGAATGTGATGTGCCCCAACTTGGTGGATGCACTGCACGTTGAGACAAGTTTTTTAGAGCTCTGGACAGGCTTGGGTCCACCACAGAGCTCCATATGCTGGGTTTGTCGATTTATAACCCCATCATGTGCTGATAATAAAAATCATGCAATATTTAAAAAGAGCAATGCTTTGCACTAAAATAATTCTAAAAAGTAGAAAAAATTGCACTTGAGCCCCTGAACTAAGGTTATATGCAATTTAGATTCTAAATTTTAAAAATATACAGTTTGACCCCTTAAACTTTCTTGAAAATGCAAATTGACTTTTCTATTAACTTTTTCATCCATTGTTAAGAAAAATATCACAAATTTAAGAAAATTTAAAGTACTGAGTTGTATATTTAGAAAATTTCAAGGGCCAATTTGCCCATTTTCCAAAGTTCTGGGGAGTATAATAAATGTACCTTGGCTAAAAATGTACATGCGTGAAAGTTTCAGGATCAAATTACACATTTTTAAAATTTAGGGGTTAAGATATACATGATTTATAGTTTTGGTAGTAAAGTGCAATTTTTCCTAAAACATGTTGACAAAAAGTAAAAGTAATAGTTGGACAGAGTAAAATGATAAGCAATATGTCACCAAATAAAAAATGATTAGTAATATTACATAGTTAGTGTTTAATGTGTATTACTATACACTTGATATGTTTCTTTAATGCATTTCAAAATTGGTTCACCTCTGTATTGCAATTTACATTGAGCCTATCCTAATAAATATTAATGGAAAGCAGTGTGACATGTTAAACTTCAATTCATCAGATGGTTAGATTCTCCTGAATGGCAATGAATGATCCAACTATCTTCCCTCCCACATCAGGGAACTCTTCCTGGCCAGGAAGTGGCTTAACCCTGCCCTTTCTATCAACTTCAACAGGGTATTTGAGCAGATGCCCTCTCATCTCTGTCACCTCATTTGCTGCAAACTGTTTCCAGTTCAGTTCAGACATTGTTCTGACCCTTCTCACACATTCCAGGCTTTCTGGTTGAAAGAAGCAGTCTTCAATTGTACCTGTGTGTTCTGCCCATAGTGACATCCTATATCCATGGATCTGCATAGTTAAAGTTTCACAAATAGTTGCAATTGAGTTAGCATACATGTTAAGGGATAATATTGTATCTATTGCACAACTTATGCTTCGTTCAGAACCAAAAACAAAGCACTAGTACTAGTACTTTTCAATACTAATACGTGAAGCAAAATTCTGAACTTTTAGGTCCCTAAAAGTTACATACACAGATGAATATTTGTATTCTAGGGAATTAGAGGAACCAAATTGTGGGTTCAAACCCCAAATGGAAATAGGAAAACTTTGTAATTTGATTGTTTTTGACTTAGACTTCCATTGTGATTGGGGAAGGCTGTCTAAAACAACTGAGAAAAAGCAAAGAAAAAGGTTGAATGGTCCAAGTGAAAACTAAAAATGGTTATAAGAACAATGGCTTCTTGAGCAAATATGAGGGGCCAATTACTTAAAAAGTCTTACCTGTCCGTGTGGATAGGATTGTTTTATTGCCCAAGTATGATTAGGTTGGTAGGCTCCCATTGCAATCTCAGTGTCCCTTGTTCCTTCCATAGAGCGCTGGTTGATGTTTGCAGACCCCACTATCACATATTCATCATCAACTATCATGCCTTTTGAATGGACATAAATCATGAAACGTCGATTATTTCGACTAATTGCCTGTACACAGAGCACCAACATATAAAAAATTTACAATTGCTGTTGTCAAATTGAGACTGCCATAAAGTACATGATCAAGATGCTTACAGTGACAGAATACTTGTCCTACTCATAAGCTATGCATTTTAGGAAATCAAATTAGATAAAAAGAATTGTTGACACTTGAATGGAGAATATAACAGTTAATTTGATATGCATTCACTGTTTCACACAAGGAAGCTTATTTATCTCGGCACTAAGGCAGCAGAAAAATGTGACTGCAAATGGAAGAACAAGGGAGGGGGAGCATAGGATTCATACTTGTGGACTATTTGCCGGGGGAGGAGTTCCGGATAAAACAACATTATCATGCACATCTACGGCCTCCCGGTTGCCAAGACAAAAGAAATTCAAATAATCCTGTGGAGAGAATGCATCTTCAAGCCCAGCATCAACCAAAGCCTTGTATATTGTCTCATACATCATTTGCATTGTTTTATTCTGCAAAAAATTATTAAAACAAAAAGAGTAAGAAATTCAGTAACCAAGTACTTGCAAGTGCTATTACGATTACTTTAACATCAGGCATCCAAGATTTCTGTACAATTTGATTCGCTTTCCTGGAATAATTTGAATTCGCCTTTTACACCGCACCTCGCAACAGTTTGGAATCATGAAATAACACTAATAATAAAGAAGCTTTCATGGTTCAAAAATTATGTGATGATTGCAATGTTATTTTCTAACATCGAAATTACATTTTATCATATTTACCCAACACATCAGTTCATTGAAAGTAAAGTGACAAAATATTCTGGCAGCCAAGTGCAACAATCATATACAGCCTTAGTTTTGTCCAACAAACATGCAGAATAAAACACCGTGATCACTAGGAAGTATGAGAGGAGGAATATTAGAAGAGTTCAGTAAACTGGACGGCGATATCTTAAGTTATTCGCTGTCAAACATCATGAAAGGAACTAAAACTATAAATTATAATCTTCTTGGAAAAAGCAGTTACAACTTTGTTGAAACTTGTGCCATGATAGAGGCTCCAGTGAGTCAAGTGAACACAGTCCAAACAAAACATGTACAGAAAGACTACGTAAACTTCAAGAGAGACCATTAAAAAGATTTTAATCTAAATGATTTTATTGAAAATTTGGCCTTCATATTGTGAATGAAGAATACCTGCCAAAATAGAATCCTTTGGGTGGCAGCCCCTGTCGGAACACCTTCAGGCCACATCGGAATAATGATGTAGACTGCAAACCTCTCATTTGCTTTTATCTTTTCTGCAATCTTTAGAGCAATTTCCATTGGTATTAAATTATTAGCTCCTGCAAAAACACATAAGTTTAACTTAAAAGAGAGTTTTTCAAAATAAAAGAAATTGACCTCATTAATGATTCATCTTTATACAATAAGTGATACAGAGAAGTTACTAAGAGAGGGCTTAGTGACTAGGGCTGGTTTAGTTTGTAGAAGGTCATAGGTTTGCACCTCCATGCAATCATCGTAGCCAGATAAAGAGAGTAGACGCAGTTGATGGAGGCTTGTCAATAATGTATATTCTACACTTAATAAAATTTTTCAAAAATCAAAATTCCAAAATGTTTAGTTGCTGCATCCTTAACTAATACCTTTAAACTCGAAACCAATAAAACAATATGAATATCCAATGTATCACCTATGACATGCTCATGTGATTTCTAGAGCCTTTCCTACACAAAACAGACCAAATATACAAATATAGCATCCTACAGAGTCGAAAAGAAATTATACTTTTCCTTCACATATTTTGTAGGCTACTCAATTTAATTGGTAAAATATAAATTCTCCATAATGAAGTCTCGCTTTGGATGCTTTATCCTTACAAAAGCTGATATACCATGTTAATTTTAATAATTTTTGTTCAACCTCCTCAACATGGTAACCAACGGAATTCTCGAAGCAACAAGCAAAATTGTGCAAAGGAGAAGCCATACCAAGGTCCTTATTTTGTTTCCAATTGTACGAAGACCCAATGAAGTATTGATTCTCAATGTAAATGTAATGTTGTGCAGCGCGAATGGCCTTCACATATGCTGTATGTATGCTCATGTCAATCAGCACATTCTTCCCACATACTAGGTTCTGTAAAAACGCGGTAAAGTTTAACATTCAATGTCACACACAAGGTGGCTCAAGTCTGAAATCAAAATCAAGCATGAATCAGAAAACATGAAACATTAAAATCTTTCATTCACCTTTCCAGATGCATCCTTTGGCTCCTTTGGGAATCCCTTAACAGAATTTGAATCGATTGAACGAAATATCTGCACGCCAAAGTATACAGAATCAATGGTTTACTTTTAAGTAGCAAGAATGAGAAAAATAAATTGCTTCTAGAAATTCTAAACATTCGTTCAATATTAATGGATAAAATACCTGAACATGCCAGCCTTCAGGATCATCGTCACCAAAACTAGAAGCATCATCAATGCCGATAATATCTGGAATTCTTTGTATCCTAAGCAATGAATCATCAGGTGAACTTCTAAACTTTTTTATCCCTTGAGGTTTTGCAGCTCTTACCCAGCGCTCCTCAAAGTTAGTTAGAACATCATAAGCTGCTGGGCCATCAATTTTAGAATGCAAGTCATGCCATGGCTCTCGTTGACAACCACCAGTATTACCCTGCAATTAAATAACCAACAGAGGAATAAATTGGTCTTCCGTCTCAAAATGTTTTTCGAAGAAAAAAAAACTTATTGGTGTGTAGTACATAATTTCACTGTGATTTCAATAGCTGGTTCTAAATTTCTAATGCTTGAATAGGAAATATAACTAGCAGGAAAATTTTACTGGTGCCAGAAATGATTAATTTCACGCATTGGCAAACTAGCAATTACACCTTATATTGGAGTTATACTTTGCAGCTTTATTATGCATATGCTTCCGTTCACTTGTAGTTTATTAAATGCTTGATGGAAAAATTGAGTGATCATGTACCCAAATGGAGTCTGAAAATAAGAGATTACCGTGAAAGTTGGGTTGTGATAGTCATCCTTATGCAGTGTATGCAGTGTCCTAAAGAGAGGATGGTAGGGAGTATCATATCGCCCATCACACATATCAAGTCCACCAACAAATGCTACAATTTTTCTTCTGTTATTTCCAGCATCAGCATCCACAATTACAGTTTTCTGATGATGTGTATATATTGTTTCAACTTCCTGGTAATTAGAAAAAGAAATTTGATGTTGAACTCCGGAACCAAAACATTAGATGTTTGTGAAGATATAGATTCAAAGCAAACAAGTAGATATAGTTGGTTAGCGGATCTGAACATTGTCATAAATTCTTAAATACATGATAAAAATTAGGTAAATTACTGAATTGGATCACCCTGTCAGCAGTCAAATGTGCATCATAAAATACAGAATTGCCAAAATCAGTTAAAATCTTAATGATGTAAGTAATCAAGCAATGATTGAATGAACTATAGTGAAATATTTCAGTAAGTCATTTTCAAACCAACCCTTTGCTTGACCCAGCTGTGTCGTTTTCCAGCCAGGCGAGGAGAAAGCAACACTTGCACAGAAGAGTGCTTGAAAAATCGTCGAGTTTCCTCATCATGAGTTGCCATGACACCATCCTGAAGGAAAAACAGAGAGTTTTGCATAATGAAAAAGAAATTGTTCAAGGGTCTTTATCTTACTTGAAATAAAGTAAACTTCCAAGATCACACAAGAAAAGTATTAACACAGGACAAAAGAATGGCTTTTTCTATGTCACACATTATCAACATAACCATTTAGACAAGGGCAATAGCAAGTTATATGTTATTGATGCAATGTTAAGACAGATTATAAGCAGAGTTTTACCGGGGAAAAATCACCAGCCAATAAGAAAAGAAAGACTCAAATCGAAATTCAAACAAGTTTTGTTTTGAAGATAGTTTATATTCATTTTGGGCCATCACCAACAATTGGAAGGACAGAAAGAGAAGGAATTATTGAACTAGTGTCTAAGAAATATGTGTCAGAGAATCATTCCTCACTTCTGCTTACTAATTGCCATTATTAAATATACAATTGAGTAATAAACTCCAGAAAAGATTTTATCTCTACATCACGACATTAATTTTTACAACAAACAAAGATCCAAAGAAACTAGATTGATGTGACCATGATAACAACATGCACCAGCAATGCACACATGCAGATAATTGCAGACAAATCCCACCAGCCCTCCCAAACACTGGGATGTAGTAATATGTAGTGTACAGAATTGCATTACTTACTGTTTTATAACCAAGAATGCTTCTTGAAGTAGGGTCATCCCAAATAAGGAGAAGCACTCTTACTCCTTCTTGCGACTTAGACCTCAGGAGATCGCCCAAGATGATATCTGATTTATTACCAGCATCCCTTACCAACCTAACTTTGTGCCACACTGACCACCCAGTAATATAAATCAAACGCTGAGCTTGACGTATGGCATCAAATATGTCAGCCCAACACTGTCCATTAACATAATGCATCCCATTGTCTAGCCTCACATTAGGGAGGCAGCCATCCGGAGCATGGGCATCTTGATATAAAGTAACTCTTCCACCTTTCCTCAATGGAAAATACGTGCCAGGAACCCCAATATGGTCAGGACCTGCTCCTACTCCTAGATGATAAATGCTCAGTTTCGCCATTGGAATGTACTGCATGGATAGACTCAAGGCAGCACCTGGCTTACATGGTTTCCCATTACTATTTAGGATTGGGTAGGATCCTTCTAATCTTTCCCCTGAGTATATTTGTTCCACCGGAATCGACACAACGCCAATAAGCTGTGAACCCACAACATCATTGTCCTTAACGACAAATTGCACTTCAGCAGCATAATGCGCGACAGGAAGATAGAAATGCTGCTCCCAAACGGGGTTCTCATCGTTGGCAATCACAAAAGTCCTCCCAATCACAGCATTTGTGACAGAAATTGTCACATAAGGATCACTGGTATTCTTCCCACCCGCTGCCCCTTCAGTCCCGGGAAATCTACCAAACATATCCCCCAAAGTTTTGTGGAACATGTCCAAATTTGGAAGGTTTTTGGCTCTATGAACCCATATATCTAAATTTCCATGTAGAAGCAAAACTCTCAAAGAAGTTTTACCCTCCCCCGGAACCATCGCCAAACTCTGACTATTCACCGATTCATCAATCATGTCAGAATAAGCCGGACGCATAGAATGATCCAGAGAGCTGGAATGCCTCAAACCTGAGCCCGAATGCGCAAATGGCTGCACAACCGGTGCAGGGGGCGATGCAGGAGCACTCTGCCGGCCATCCGAAAGCCTGACATTGTTCATAGCCTGCTCCAAAGGAGGGTTTGAATTGTTATCACTAGTTTGTGACGCAACTCCTGAAGGACCTAGGTGGTAAGGGGAAGGATAATAAGAGGGTCGAGCAGGATAAGATGGCTGAGACCTCGAATAGCTCAGCTGCGGCGGAGGCCGGTTAAAGTCAGGAGGGCCACCGTGAGGTCCTGAGGAGGGTGATTGAGGAGGTGGTGGGTAGGAATAGCCTAAGGGAACAGAATGTGAGGGTGTGGAAGGGGATTGAGGAGGTGGTGGATAGGAGGAGCCTAAGGGAGCAGAATGAGAGGGTGAGGAAGGTGATAGAGGGTATGAATAGTTGAAGGCATGTGCAGGTGGAGGATGATAATAAGGGTATGGATATGGAGGAGGGGTTGCACCATTTGGATCAGCAGCACCTCCTGAAGGACCTTGAGGTCGTGGATATGGAGCAGGAGGGTTTCCAGGGTAAAAATCTGGGTTTGGATATTGGTATGGTGATGAAGATGATCCATGTTTGTCCATATCTATCAATCAAATACACACAACAACTGAATCCTTAGCTCCTTTCACAACCCCTGATCATGCAAAACAGAACAAGAAGGAAGCAAAAACGAATCAAGATTTTATTTTATTTTCAATCCAAAAGGGTCATACAATATAGAACAATATCCAAAATGGAATTTAATAAAACTACAGAAGAATTAATTGTACACAGAATTTAACAAAAAAAGTATCATCAATGATGGAAGGATTGAAAGGGTGTTAATTGAGACTTAAAAAATAGAAACTTTGATTCAGGATTCTGAAAACTGGTGTGATATAATCAATTATCAATGATGGGTGTTCAATGGATAAGGAAACTTCAGCTGAAAGTGAAGATTTTTAATGAAAAGCTTTTACCTTTATGAAGGTTTTGTGAATTTGGAAGCTTCAAGGAATATCAGAATAAGAAGAAGTTGATTCAGGGGATTCATATATGAATACCTCTCTGACACATGCCACGTCAGCTTGACAACATGTCACATGGTACAAACATAGCTCAGGTGGGGGAATGTACGGGCAATTCCAGGTTCTGAATGTCTACATCTTCTCTGTTTTAACAGCCCAAAAGTGCTAAGAAAGGTAACCGGTGTAGCCGGTGACAGATTTGCGTATAAGACGGTTAGGTTAATTAGGTAAGTAAGGTAAGAGAGAGAGGTGATTGATTGACTATTATATTAGTAAAATACTAATTTGGTTTTGATTGGTTGTTTGTTTTAAGTTTGACTTGGACATAGAAACCTCAAACTTCCAAATTTGGGTTTCTCTTTCTCTGTCTTCTTCTTTTTTTTTTTTTGGTGTTTTCTCTTTCTTTGTTTAACCCTTAAGGAACATCCTCCCATTTTATAATAGCAATGATAATTATTATTATTTTAGAGTTTTTTTTATAAGATTTATCTAATCAATTTTCCAACATCTAAGGACACTAATGAAAAAATGAAGTTTTAATATTGGGAAACTAGTTTTTACATTTTTATAGTATGATACTAACGTCTAAACCAAAAACAAAGTTTTAAAATATATGGGAAGGTATATTAACTTTCTAATATATTATTTTATATTAATTTTATAAGATGATTATTAATAAAAAATGGAGGGAGTAGAATATTTGTTAAAGTGAATAATAATAATTAAATAATAATAATTTTATTAATTTGTATATTTTTATATTTATTAAAATAATTTTTTATTTTTTTTAATATATATTATTTGATTTTTTATAACTATTATGAAGCGGAAGATGTAATAATTAACCATGGAAATTTTGGAGGAAGATGATAGATCAATGACCTAAGCTGTTGAGCCTTGCATCTTTCTTGGGAAGGCAAACATTTGTGCCATTGAGGCATTGATATTTCATAATCAACACTCAATGTCAGTACACAAACACACGACATATTAATATTGTCAAAGGTCAAGATACGCAGTTAAAATTTGCATTCTTCCAACACGCGTTATCGTACACTCAGTTACGTTGTTGAATTTGGGTCTTCTTTTCATATTGGCTTTGACATTACAATATATATTGATATGAATTTAAGGATAAATGTATCTTGGGATGATGTCAGGAAAATCTCACCACAAATAAGTTTTCATAAAAGTAAAAAATAGTTTTTTAATAGAAATCTGGTTATTGATGAGATTTCAAGGATTTTTTTTATATATGGAATTTAGGTGATGTATTTATATTAATATAATATTTTGGAAAAAATTTACATAATATGATATTTTTAGTATAGAATTCGCCAAAGGCAAATTCAACATTGAATCTGTCAATGGCGGATTCAATAAAAAAAATATTTTTACACTATATCCGTCTAAAATTTAACGTAAAAAATAATATTTTTATTAAATCTACCAAAGACGGATTTAATAAAAAAATATTTTTTACAAAATCCGCATTAAAAGTCAAATTCAATAATACATAATTTTTTATTGACGGATTCTAAATATCATATACAAGTAAATTTATCCATTTTCTCATATTAATGTAAATCACCTATAAAAACACCATATATAAATTATTTTTCCGAGATTTCAGTGTGAATTTTGGCAAAGATTTTGAGACATATATTAAATATTAGACTCTTTTTACGTAAACCCGCTTCCAGCTCCTCTCATCATCTCATTCTTTTAGTTTTAATCCGTGAGAAAGTGTCGTATGCATTTACATAAAGCGATAGAGAGCTGGAAAAAGGGGTTAAACTCGGGAAAGATTGGGTAGCTCTTCCTGCTTTCTCTTCTAATTGTTACATTTTATTTTTTTCGTGTTTTAGTTCAAAAAAAAAACAGTCACTCCTTTTCCTTTTTATTCATTTGTTTGTTTGTGTCGGTGGGTTCCTTGTGTTAATAGTCCTATGACAAAAAAAAAATAGTGATATATGTTTGTCAAAAAAGTGTTATGTGAGTGAGACAAAAAAAAAAATGTTGTTACAAGAAATGAATGACACAGCAAATATAATAGTATATTTCAATAGCAATATTGTTACAAACATGAGTGAAGGTGTCATATTTGTATGTGAGAATCCAGCATTTTTTTATTCCTTGTACTATGTCGTTTGCGGAGTTAAAAAGTAGTCTTAAGCAATGCATAGAGCCCCAAACTCCAAAAACAGTGGAGAAAATAATATACAGGGTCCAATATCAATTTTTTAGCTGGTTCACTCAGTATCAAGTAATCGAAATCAGCAATGATGACCACATGCAACAAATGTTTCAAATATACCACTAGCATCGAGCAAAAATACCCGTCATCAAGTTGTATGTTGATTTCAAAGAAGCAGCTCCTATCTTTTACCATCAAGTTGTCAATGAGGAGGAAGAGGCTCACCCGAACACATTTCTAGAAGGAGAGGCGGAATGGGAAGAAAACAATAGTGAAAGTTATGAGGCAAATATGAAAGTAGTGATGATGGTGCCGCTGACTATACCGTCTAATTTCATCCAAATTTTCAAGAAGTTGCAAGAACTTCTAGTGAACCATGTTTGTGCTTTTATTTGGCATTAGGAAATGCCTCAATAAAGCTAGTATATAACTACGAACATTAAATGCTATTAGCTCATCAGAATTTGTGTTCAAGCCTATTTATATGATATGAAACCCTTTCAAATTTTATTTCTCCCGCCACAACATCGGACACATCTGGCCAACCACCAAGCAATTGTTCATACATATTCTGAAGAGCTTTGGTCATGCCATTAGTAAATTTGGTGACCGGTAAACCATTTATGCGAAGTTCCAGTGAAATGGAAACATCCTTCAATGTCACTAAGCACTCCCCAACTGGAAGGTGAAATGTGTGAGTTTCTAGTCTCCACCTTTCTACTAAAGCACTTATTAGAGGTCTATCAATCTCTATTTCAGAAATATGAGAAAACACAGTAGAGACTAGAGGTGGATCTATGGACCGATCCGAGACGGACCACAATTAAACGGGCCGGACCGGACCGGTCCATTTAATAAATGGACTAGGCTTTAAGGTGGTCCACGTCCACCCTGTATAAGCCCGCGGACTAGCGAATTGGTCCGCATAACTAGCCCATGGACCAAATCACAGACTATACGTGGACCAGTAGCAGACCATGCGGACCAACAGCGGACCAGCCCACATAACCCCTTTTTTTCATATTTTTTCGACTTTTTTTTATAATCTATATTATATATTTATATTTATACAGTATATTTTACTAAATACAAGTACAAAAAATAATAGAATACACCAACTCATCAAAGTCTATCCATCAAGAATATAAATGAATATCACAACTGGAAACATTCTCTTACTTATGCGGGCTGGCGGGTTAGTCCGTGAACCCCATGGGCTAGGCCCGTTTAGCCAGTGGGATAAGCAGTGCGGATCAGAAAAATCTGCGGGTTGGCAGACTAAAAATTTTCTGGTCCATTTTCATGCAGATTACGAGTTAAACGGGTTGGTTTGTGGATCGCAGTTCGTATACCCAGCTCTAATAGAGACCAACTTTTTGTAAATGCTCATATATCTCCATTTTCGGTAACTTTATGTAGAAGTGACAAGGCAGCAATAACTCTCCTTCCCGTTACAAATAATAAATTTTGCACTAATTAATAATAAAGTATTATTTATAATATATATTTTTTTTTATGGGCATGTTACCCATTACATGAAAAGTAAAATATGAATAATAATTAAATGTAAATCTTTTAATTAAAAAAAATGTATGTACCGTAATAGAAATTGTAAATAAAAATAAAATAAAATAATATTTTACTAAAACTTATGCATAAAACACTTACAATATTTTGACGAATTTGCTCAAATACGTGTTCACTCGATCACTGTTCTATTAGACACCATTTTTTTTAACACTAAACACACACATGCACACACCCACAAGAAGGCTCACTACAGAAGCTCTCAGTTGAACAAAAAGCCCTTCAAACACTTAGATACAATGCTTTCAACACTTTACTCGCTTGCTCAGACTCTTCCTTCCCAACTTCTGAATTTATAGATGTAATGATACTTCCCGACATGAGATAATGGAGTTGCAGGGGCTGAAATCTTGCCACCCATGTTATTCCCTTTGAAATCTCGCCACCCACGAGATTCTGTTGTGCTCACCCCCTGCTTGCCACATGCTCGGCAGGGCTAGCTCCTGACGGACCGACTTAACGTCCCCTTGCACTCCGCGTGCCACTTGTCCAGCTTCCTGACAAACCACCACGCTAGCTGTCCTCGTGGTTCGCATGCTTCCCTCCATTCTTGGTCTGCTTTGCACTGTTGCTTCAGGTGGTCATTGTTGGTCTGCTTCTCTCCATCCACTTCGCCATTGTTGCTCTGCGTGAGCATTGTTACTCCTGTAATCTCGTCAACCACGAGATTTTTCTATTTATGGACAAGACGCAACTGCTTCTTAGATGTGGGCTATGACCGGTAAATCATGCCCAAGGTGTGATTTGTAGTCCACATCTCAATAAAATTTGTCCCAAATCCATATTAATGATAATAATCAACTCATTATCCATATAAAAAATAATTTCCTGTTGAATTTTTCTTTTCCTTTATTCCTTCAATAAAATTAATTTTCATATATTTTTAATGTAAAATATTGATATTTTATGTGATTTATAAGATAATAAAATTATAAGAATTAAATATTTTATTAATTTAATAATATATACTTAAATAGATGTATAGATTTTTTGACTTATATTAGAATTAAATTCTTATTTATAAATAGTTACTATATAATTGAAGTTATTCTAATATAATTAGATTGTTTGGTTACCTAGTGACTTCTTGGTGCATGACCATCTCATGTATACTCGTGAGTCGTGAGACCTTTGAAAGTTTGTTATATACTGAAATAAAAGCAAGAACAAATTTTGGCATGCTATAATTCATTTTTAATGAAGAGTAGTTGTGATGAGTTGCTCATTTTTTTGTCATGCGTGTGTACTTTTGTATCAAGATGCCTCTAAAAAAGAGCGATTTTGATGTTACAACCAACAGTCCATAATCAAGGGTTCAAGCTTTTATGGATAGAGTTTAATTTTACAAGCTCATCTAATTAAACCTCTCAATTTGAATTATGTACTTTTCAAATGTTGGAGATGAGAACTAAACATATTTATTAACACGATATTAGATAATTGGATAATTTTATAAAAAAAATTATACTATTAATTTATCAAAATTAAATCCTTATGAATTTTTGTTTTTAAGGTATCCATTATTATACTCTCAATTTAATATTAAATATGTGGAAAGCCATACCTAAATTATGCTAAAATAATATTTGTTAGAAAATAATAAAGTAAATTATGCTGACTTTCCTAAGATTTGGTAAAATTCACTTGATTCATTTCTGTTCATCCAAATGACATTGATTTCCCCCATATGCACTATTTATATGTGATAGAGGGGAGTGCCGTGTGATAATTTTATTGGTTCGTGTAAGATTGGTGTAATAATTTCATAAATTCAGAAACTTCCTGAATAGATTTTACAAATAAAAGTGAATTAACATGAATTTCATCAAAACTCAAAGGAGGTAAGTAAATGTGCCCTAAATAATATCTTTATACACATCAAGTATTAAATAAGTCAACGGTAGGATGCTTATTTAAAGAGTTCTTCTTCACTTTTTAAAATAAATTGAATAGTTAAAATAGATGAAGGCCATCAATCTAAATTGAAAGAATAAAGTTCTTGTAACAAAATTATGTATGATATCATTTTAGCAAGTTAACTGCGGGGTGACATAAATGTATAATGAAATGTAATTTTTATGTACAGTTAACTATGTTTCTTTATTAAAAATGTTTGAAAAGTGCAAAGAAAAGTAATTTACTTTGCTGCTATCATTAAGACATCCTAAAGTTATTCTGTGGACATGCTTTCTCCATTTGTGATGTTCTGTTTGATCACTACAATCATTAATGCATGTAAGTTTCAGTCTTTTCAAATGTGCACAATTTAAATAGCAATACTTCAAACAATAAAGTGATGGGTCACACTACCTTGGACTTACAAGTATAATCAATCACGCATGTCTTATAACAATAGTGTGATGGGGTCATCAAATAAAGCTCTTTGCTTCTCTCAAACACTACCCTTACAAAAGGACCTTAACTATTGCCATGTTACTGCTATTGGACTTCTAACATTATATTTACCTGATATCCAAATAAGTGATCCAAATGATGAACTGCCACTAAATTTTGTTCTTCCATATGTAACAAATGTCACATTGTAACTCAACTGCTCACCTAGTCTTCCAAACCTCAAATTCCTTGGTTCAACCTTAATTGATACTCCTTTTGGTTCTTCAACTTTCACATCATAAGAACTGTTAGGACTTCCTACATTTGTGACTACCCTCTTGTGTGTAACACTAGCATTTGTGTCACTTATGTCAAATAGGACAGAAAATGAAGGGTAGTTTAAGTCACCAAGTTGAAGAGCTGAATTTTGGGAACATGTGAAATGATGGCCCTTTGACATTAAAGCAATCTGGGAAGTGGTATAGTTGAGGCTGCACAAGTAGTTTATGTAGTCCTTTGTGGTGATATCATAGACTAGCCCTGGATCAGAAGCACATTCAGGGTTGACATGGCCTGAACCAAATGCGAAAGGGTTAGCAAATGATGATGAACTATTTGATCCAATGTCAGCAAGTGGTGAACCTCTGTTGTTCAATGTGTAAGCTGTGGTCATCAGTGCAGATTTGATAGCTGCAGGTGACCAATCTTTGTGCACAGATTTAAGCAGTGCTGCAATGCCACTAACATGAGGGCAAGACATTGAGGTACCTGAAACTATGTTAAATAGCACACTTCTTTTGTCACTCTTGAGCATGCTTGGGCTAGTTAAGGGTGGCCAAGAAGCCAAGATGTTCACACCAGGTGCAGTTACATCTGGCTTAATCACATCTGGCCCCACTGAACTTGGCCCTCTAGAAGAAAATGCTGCCATTACAGGCGCAGGATCACCATACATTGTTCCTAAAAAGGAAATTGAAGCTGTTGGTGCTTTTGTAGAGTGAATATAGCTTCTAATTATGTTACTTGCTGAGGCACCTAAGGAAGTGGCTGGCAGAATGTGAGAGTCAGCAAAAAGCTCTTCACCTTCGTTTTCTGAGTTGAGTAGTATCATTCCTGCTCCACCAGCCATTTTCACCTCCTCTCCCTTTTCGGTTCTACCATTTATTCCTCGTTCGCAGGCAACTAGTTTTCCATGGACTAGCTTTGGATCAAGTGAGCCTCTGGTGCAAAACTGTGCTAACCTTTGTCCTCCTGAAGAATTGCCATGCACAAGAGGCAATTGGTTTGTCTGCTTGCCATGGTATAGACATGACCCTTTGAAAATTTGTCCATGCCCAAGCTTCACTTCTGTTGGAAAGCTTCTGTCAGTGTAGCTAGCAGCAACAGTCATGATCCATGGGGCAACATTTCCAACAGTTGATTTTGAAGGGCCTGAATTGCCTGCAGAACAAGAAACAAAAACTCCATTTTGTGTTGCCCCAAATGAAGCTATGGCAATACTATCATTGTAATAAGGCTTGGCAATGCCACCTAAAGAGAGTGACAATATGTCAACCCCATCAGCAACAGCTTGATCCATAGCTGCTAGTATATCTGAGTTGACGCAGCCTAATCGCCAGCATACTTTATAAGCTGCAATTCTTGAGGTATACCTCATTCCACTAGCTGAACCACTAGCCATTCCCAAGAAGCTTGCATTAGTCACCAAGTTACCAGCTGCAGTTGAGGTTGTGTGTGTTCCATGCCCTTGAGAATCTCTAGCGGAAAGATAATCCAGTGTTTCATTTATTCTTCCTACAACTTTTTCATACCCTTTGAAAAAGGCCCTTGCACCAATTAGCTTCTTGTTGCAATTTGAGGCAGTGAACTTGGTGCCTTCTTCACAAACACCTTTCCATCTAGAGGGTACTTTGGTCAAACCTGAGTCTTGGAAACTGATGTGTTCAGGCCATATACCGGTGTCAAGGATCCCTATGATCACATCTGAGGCCAAGTTAGGAGCATTCCAAAGCCCTCTTCCATTTTGTAGGCCAAGAAAGTGTGGGGTGTATGTTGTGTGGAGGGTCAATAGTTCATCAGGTATGGCTGAAAGGAAACCATCCACTTGGTTCAGGTATTCAAGTTGTTTACGGGAAGGATGGGCAGCAAAACCAAACATGTTGGTTTCATAAACATAAAGAAGCTGAGGGGCTATCTCTTCCTCTTCTTCTTCTAGTGAAACTTCAGAGATGAAATGAATGACAGAATTGAACCACGGTTTAGTGCTGTCTTGGGAATGAATTGAGGCACTGATCTTGGTCTTGTCCATGTGTATTATGTATGTTTGTTTGTCCACGAGAGCAGCTGAATTTGTCGCCACAAAAGCCAGGCATAGTTGGAGTACCTTAAAGATCATGTTGCCTGCAAAAACAAGTGACAGAGAAGAAACAAGTCAAACATTTTATGCCTTTTAAGTTTGTAAAATATACACATGAACACACCTTTTTTAACAAACATGAATAGGAAGTAAACATGTATACCATTTACCTAGTTTTTCCTTATGTAATATTATGCACTCTAGGAACATTGGTAACTAAAAGAAATAATTCCTCTATTCTTGTTATTTGTAAACAACACTATGCTTCTCCTATGTAAAACTAGGCAAAGATTTAAATGGTATATGGCAAATCAATGTTTGCCCCAAGGATATATTGACTATGAACAAGCATTGAGATAGAGAATCGAGGTAGAGGTCCAAACCTTTATGCTGGCCTTGGCACAAGAACATGAAAAAAGGTAAACTAAACAGATATGAGATGAGGGATGCTAATAAACTCCACACATTGACTCTTAAATAAGCACAAGAAGATAGCTAGGCCTGAAAATTTGAAAATATACATACTCATTGCAATGCAACAATAATTAGTTTACCTTTTTACTGGTCGTATCTTCCACTTCACGACTTCATGCTTTGAATTTATTGATAATAATCCGCAGTCCTCATGTACATATTGTGGAAAGAGCACAAGGTATAATCATGTGCCATTTTGCATATTAAATAGTTCAAGTATCTTTTTTCATTCGGTGCCAAATTATATCACTGATCCATTCTGGGTTACATAATGTCACTGACCACAAAAGTTGTTCCCAATTTTTACTTTTGGCATTCTTTTACCCTCTTTTGTAGAACCTTTCTAATCTTTTCTTGACTTTTTGTGATCACAAGATTATTTCTTAAT
The DNA here is from genome assembly GCA_031216125.1 of Dalbergia cochinchinensis. Lineage (NCBI taxonomy): Eukaryota > Viridiplantae > Streptophyta > Magnoliopsida > Fabales > Fabaceae > Dalbergia > Dalbergia cochinchinensis. The sequence goes on along the minus strand of CM062375.1, from coordinate 64,795,222 downwards.
TGAAGTATCCTTTGAGTGTTATGACGACTTTCATGTGGGCCAAAAGCTATAACAGTATGTAAAGGTACAATTTATTTACATAAGCCCATTAATTCTTAGGACCTTGCCATAATAGGGTTTTGACCCTTGAGAGTATTTTTCAGTTTTAGCCTATGATTCTAACTCATGTTGCCTAGCTAAACAGAGACACCACAACACAAATTTCTTTATTACAGGAGATCCACATAAATTTGCTATGGATAGCATTTGTGATCATCAAATGGATTCCCACCAATTCAGGAATATGTTATATATAGTCTGTGATTTAAAATATACGGTGTTTGGTGAATCCCAAATGCCATCCTTTTACACTTGTAACTAAAGCCATAAACTAGTATGCAAATGCAGGGGCTTACAATTCATGAGCATCTATTGAGTCATTCATAATTGATATGAACTTATTTCTTTTTTTTTTTCGTATAAATCAACAATATTTGAATTTTTTGTAAACATCAGCTAATATAGCTCGAATCGGCTACCATGAGATAAGACTCTCCATGTGTTAATCTTTTTCATTTATGATATTCAAATTTGGAAACCTAGTTTAAAGAAAATAGAGTTATGATATTTGTAAATATTTTACATGGAATATTATGTCAACTCATATCTTATTTATTATATAGAATGTGGTTCATACCCAAATAAAATCCATATTTCATCCATATGTATAAATAATATTTTTCAGAAAAATAATTATTGTATCATTTGAATTAAGCTAGGTCAGTGAAAACTCAGCAATCTTTCAGTGTATGAAGGTAACCAGAGAGGCTTGACATGATGACCTTTCCGACTTAGTCCAAGTTAGTGGAGTCATGTAGTAATGAGTTTCAGACCAAAAAGGTTATGGATCTAAACATCTCTAGGAGGTTTTTAAGTGAGAAATTGGTAGGTCAAGATAAAAAATTTATTCTATATCATTTATTAATTGACATATTAATTATTATCTTAAAAATATTGAAAAAATAGATAATAATAATAATAATTTATAAAATTAATATATCAATTAATAAAATAAAATAAATACTTCATCTTATTCTTAAAACACCCAAGATTTTTTCTTTCTAATGGTTGGCAGAAGTTTTTCTTTTCACCTCTTATGACTTCTCTTCAGCATGCTAACATTTTGGTTATAGCTATTTTTCCATCATTATCACTAATTTCTAGCTTCCTAAATGCGGGAGTTACCACGTGTCGGCTAGGAAATAACCAAAGCCAATGTTTAAGGACCACCAGTTACGTGTTGCATAAGCCTTGTATTCATGATATATTCTTTTGTACTCATTGATATTTTTCATGGTGACTTGCACTCATTGATTTTTGTTGACCAACTGTTATGCGCGTACGGTGAGTGATCATTATTACATGGTGTGATCTCAGTCGTTCCTTTGAGTCCAATTTAAGGCACTTTTCTTCATTCATGAGCTACAAAGAAGCTACTAATTTTTTTGAAATTTTTTTCGGTGTATAGTTGTATAGAAAGTAAGAAAAAATATTTATTTTGATTTATTTATTAATTAATATATAAATTTTATAGGTTATTATTATTTTTAATATTTTTTAATATAATAATTAATTTATCAATCAATAAATAAAGTAGAATAAATATTTTATCTTACTCTAAAATCAATTAAGAAATTTTTTTTGTTTTTGATATGGTCAAAGAAGCTACTATTACCATGAGTGAAGTGGGAGTAAGAGGTGCACATGCACACGAAAGCCAAAACTCCTCCCTCTCTGCCCTTTCTAGTATAGTTCTACTTTGTATAATAAAATTGACAATTATTATATATATTATAGATTAGGTTTAATCCTATGTGTAGTCTCTAAAAATATCACGCTTTTTCCATTTGATCCATCAATTTTAAAAATAAATCGTTTGGATATTATTTTGTTATTAAATATCATGTTGACATCTTAGCTTTTACATAAACATTCACATGGACTAAAAAATAAAAAGATGAACCAAATTAATGAGAAAATTGTGATATTTAGAGGGATAAATGGAAAATTCATGGTATTTTTGTGGAAAATTTTGTTTATATTTTATATAAATAATATAAAATTTAATTAAATTATTTTACTGTAATTATTACTACAAAATCAAACTATTGTGATAAATATTTTTTTAGATGATTATTCTCAATGTGATAAATAAATTCACTAAATTGATTTCTCAGAACGTGGCTTGCCATTTTGTTTGACTTATAGGCTTGCAATATTTCAACAAAAGCAGGCAGGAAAATCTTCCTTGAGCAGCAAAATCCAACGAAAGCAATATTTGTACTTGGATGGTGGCTGTGCAATAAATGCACACGGTTTGAAAGCCTCCATTGTAGAGCGAGGCATCAAATGGAAATGATCATCCAGCTGAAAACATTTTTTCAGCAGTATTAGGAACAGGATTCTTATAGTAAGAAAAAATAGAGAGTAGTGTGTGATATTTTAATTATCTTTTAAATATAATGAAATATTTTTTGGAGTTTGACTCGTAATTTTTTTCTTAAAATTACATGAGGATTTTTCACAATAAAATTTGGTTAGTGATTCTTTTGATTTATTCTTGTTAGTATGAATAGTTGTCACAACGCGTCTTTTGAGTCTTACGACTTTAATGACAACTGATTTTAAAATAAAACAGGAGTCGCCACCAATTTTAATTATGGTTAAAATTGGAAAACCTTTTGATTTGCAAAGTGATCTTTTAAAAGAGATTTGTAGTTCGGGAGTCTGATTATGATTAGGGAAGGGTGAAAACTTAATCCCACTGTACCCCTAATATATCCGTATAAATATGGTTACCCTAGAGCTTATTATGCACATTGATTATAATTTTATAATATTTTTTTTCTCCAAAACTTATGACAATTGCACATTTACAAAGAAAATAAAGCTAAAATTAAAACAAGAAATAAAGAACAAATTTTATGAAAAAGGATTTTGGCTTGATAGTTATCGGCTATGCCTACGTATCCTCTGGTGCAATGAGGAACTCAAAGCCACGTAGTTCTGTAGAAAATAAGTGTGTATTGAATTGATTTATTAAAGAAACTAATTTTTTCAAAAAAAAACTAAAACCCACTCTTGCACAGGATTTAGGATAGTATAAACTATACAATAAACCCTTACATTCTTATGAAACTTGAGGATGGCAAGCCATACATCAATATCACAAGTTGTTGCGTGGATTTTAAAAAAACAAAAAAAAAGAGTGCGTTGTTGATTTTAATTTAAAAGAGAATAAAAACATGTGTTAATTAATTTTAATTTTGAAAATAAATTTTTGATCGATTAAATTGTTCAAAAGGAAACCCGGAAAAGCTCCTTATTATTAAGTGAAAAGAAAATATATTTTACAAACTCTAATCGAAAGTTGGCGAAATTAAACGATAAACACAAACACACAAATAATTTAAACAAAATACATAAAAGCAAAGTAATCAAACTAAATGAAAACAAGGATCTTAATTACTACTTTTTTTTTAACCTTTAAAAAAAACTTTATCACACAAGAAGGAACAACCCAAAAAAAAAAAAATTTTATCAGATAGTTATTTTGTAAACAAAAACAGTTACAAACAAAAAAAAAAGATTTTTAATTCTAAACCCAATTAGCCTATAGACCCAATACGAATTAACCCCAACAAAAATAAAAAAGAACTTAAAAAAAAAAATTTTACACCTCTCTCTCTCCCCACTTTCACGCGGTCACACACACAATCACTCACACACACACACTTACACCATTCTCTCTCACCGACACACACATCCACACACGGCCATACCCACACATACACAATCCTCCCACCCACTCACACACGAACACATCTCTCTTCACTCTCACACACGCACGGTCTTTGCCACACACACACACAGCACTCTTTCTCTCTCACTCAATCACACATACACTAACACACACGCATAGAAAGTCTGGGAGAGAGAGAGAGAAGTCGAGTATGAGAGAAGAGGAGAAAGAAGATCGGCGCGACGGGGGTGAGATTGATGAAGGGATGAGGGGGCAGCAACCAAAGGAAAGGAAGGGGGATGCGGTGGTTCATGGCGTTTAGAAAGGGTGGTGCGGCGAAGATCGGAGGTATAGGGGAAGAAAAGGAAGGGCGGCTCAACCATGACGAGCTCCGCGGTGGTCTCAGGCAGAGGCGCTACACAAGGAGGTGGAACCTGCGATTGGGCACGGTTCTGGCACTGACTCCACGATGTGCATCCTCGCAGTGGTCTTCCGGCAAGGGGCGGTGAAGAGGTGCAGATCCACACGGATCTCACGAAGATCGTGACAATGGAGTGTGATCGGTGGTGATGGAGATTCCGGTGACTGTGAAGTACAAGGGAAAGCTGTGATGGTGGTTCCTGGTGGTTATGGTGGTTGTGGATGATGATGATGATATGAGGTCTATGGAGGTTCAAGGTGAGGAAAGGGGTGGAGTTTGATGATGGTTGTGGTGGTTGTGAAATGGAGAGTGAAGATGAAGCCGTGAGGGGGAGGGACGCCACGATAATGGTGGAGGTGTGGTGGCTGATGTGCGATGGTGGCCGGCGGCTTGGTGAGTTCGCGGGAAAGGCGAGATCGGCGTCGGCGGTGGGAAGGAGGCGCGGTGGAGGCAAAGGAAGAGGAGGGACCAGTGGCGGTGAAAAGGTGCTGAAGGTTGAAGATGATGATGATGTAATCCATGGAGGCCGCCGCGGCCTCCTCCTTCTTCTCCTCTCTTTTTTTTTAAAAAAAATTCTGATGCAAAATTGGTGCTGTTGATGTTGGATTTTACCTTGTCTTTTCTGTCGTTGTTACTGGGCGGTAATACTAGGATAGTTGCTGGATTGATTGAACTGAATTGTTGCTGGATTGTCACTGTGTTTCGAATTTCCTTTCAGGTTTTTTCAAATTTTTTCGATCCCCCCTTTAATTTCCGTTGATGATGGATCTATATGTGGTCTGGTAATCCAACAAAATTATTGCTCTAATCCCATCTTCAGGTTGGCTGGCCAAGGTCCAGCTCATTGCAATCATAAAAGGAAAAAACGAAAGAAGCATCCAAGGAGGGGCCATCATTATGTCCATTTCTTTTTCCCTTTTTTTTTTAATGGGAATTTGGAAAATCCAACATTCCCTTCTCCCCTTTTTTATTTTTTTTTTAAATTTTTTTTTGAATCAATGGGCCAAAAAAAAATGGGCTTTAACAAAAAAGTAAAATAAATAAATAAAAAAGCTAGATAAACTGGGATGGGCCAAAATAGAATTAAAATGGGCTGAACAACAAATTTAAAAAAACTAAATGAAAAGACTTATAAAAGAAATTCATGAATTATAAAATATGCAAATTTTGGCTTTTATGTTTTATGGGCCGGACAAAATCAGGTATTCACAATAGTAATAAGTGGTTCCCATTATAAAATACTATTTATGTGCTTTATTTATTTTTTACTCTCTATAAATTTAAGTGCTCTTCCACACACATCCATAGTGTTGATTACACTTGGGTGCACCGAACTCCCTGGTATTGCTAACACTACCCTGCCCTTGACCTCTCGAGTATGGCAATTAAACAGAAGCTTAATATAAAATCAGGACTAACACCTCTCATTTGATGCTTGCATCAGGCACAATATAAACATTACAGGGGATCAAAGAATTATCTTATATAACAAGTGATGAACAAAATGCAAGAGTGTGTAGAAAGAACTGCTAAATATGTTAGCATACTGATACAAGACCATGCTACAAGCATTATTTTGGATTTTTGGTTATTGCTAACTTAAACCTTTAAGGACTATATATAACGATAGGGCTCCTAACAATGTAACGGGGGCTTCTCCAGATAAGGGAACCTGATACAATTTTCATACTTGGCATAGCTTTTGCTTTCACCACCACCTTGAAGCTCCTCTTCTGCATGGTCCTTGAGAAAATGAGGCTAGTTGGTTCCACTGTGATTTCCACTCCTATAGGAGCTTTGATGGTTGCATTGTAGACGGTTGGTGCAGGGCCAACATTGGTCACTCTTCTCCTGAAAACTCCTAGTGTTGTTTCTTTGTTGCTTTTCACACTAAGTTGTATGGTAGGGTAGTTGATAGCATCATGGCCTAGTGCAGGAACCAAAGAGGTGCAGTTTATAGGAGAGCCAACAAAAACTGATAAGGAGGAACCATTATAGCCCTCATGGCATAAGAACTGGATATAAGCAAAGTCATCCATGTCATAGACTAAACCAGGGCTGGCAGCTCTCGTTGGGTTTACTTGACCAGCGCCATAGGCGAATTCGGCATCCTTGTCAACTTTCTTGCTCATAGGTTTAGCTTCACAAAGAACATAGACAAGTCAAGCCATCTCAAAAGATATGATGTTATGACTTGAGGCACAAGGCTTCAATTCAGGATTTGCATATGATTAAACAAATAACAAAGGTGGAAATAAGCTTTATGAGCCTTTTATAAAACCTTATTTGTGACTCTCTTTTTTTAATAAAAAGAAATGAACTTTTTGTCAAAAGTGATCAAGTTAGTTGTACAATTAATCATTTTCGAAAAGTCATCTTAGTGCTTTTTAGGGAGTAGAAGTATCAAGCTTCTCAAAAAAGTTTTTAGGAACAAGGACTACAAAGTCAAAACAAACATGTCTAATACTATGTATCCAAGCACAAAATAACTTATTTATAAGTTATTTTTCATAAAAGAGTTTTTGACTGAAACTCTTGTTACAAAAGGCCTTAATGAAGCCATTTACCTAGTCAGACCTCAGTTTGTGTTTTGATTAGCTTATTTTAGGTTCAAAATAACTTATAGTTAAAAAACTTACTGAGATAGCTTTTGAAGAAATGTGATCATTTCTTAGAAATAACCGTTGGCAAATATGTTACTAATCTTCACCTGTGGTAATAATGGCAGATCTGATTGCAGCAGGAGTCCAATCAGGGTGAAATGACTTCACATATGCTGCTACCCCAGCAACATGAGGGCATGACATGGAAGTTCCAGACAATAGATTAAATTCTGAAAATCTGCTGTCCCCTTTCGAACCAGTGATCGACTTCCTAAGTGTATAAGATGCCAAGATGTTAAGGCCAGGAGCTGCAACATCAGGCTGTATCAAATTTATTATAAACACACTCAGTTCATAAAATACCAGCTTTATGGTCATTGGTCAATGTACATGCAGAATAGGAAAAAGGCCACAAATGATGCAATGAATGAAAATTTGAAACTGTTGGTACCTTGAGCACATGTTGTGATCCTGGATTTGGACCCCTAGATGAAAATGAAGCAGTAAATGGAGCTGGTCTTTTTACTGCATGGCTCTTATATATCACTGCTGATGGTGACCTTAGTTGAACAAGAAATTCATGTTATGAGAAAAGATTGTTGCAGCAAAGATTCAGTCATGACATTGTTAAATGAAAATCAGTAAGCAACAAACTAGATTTACCTTGTTGATTGTATATAATTGGTAATGTTTTCACCTATGCTACTATTCACAATGGTAGCAGGAGCTACGAAAATTTGAGCAACTTCAGGAAATTGGTCACTTTCAAGTATAGCACCAATGCCTCCAATTTCTTTCACAGTAGCTTCAGTCCCCCATGATCCAAATCTACAGTAAACAACCTTCCCCTTCACCTTATTTGGGTCTAAGGAGTCTTCAATGCAAAATCTGTCAATACATTATATGATTAGAGTGCCCTTTTTGTATCTAAAAATTAACTTGGTGTTAATATCAACAAAGAATGAAACAAAATTACTTTGCATTTTCCTTGCTTGCAGAGTTTCTGGCTGCATCAATCCCATTAACAAGGGGGTACTGTTTTTGTTTTGGATTGAAAGTGCTCACTCCTGCCCCCTGTACAATGTCCACAGTTTGGTGTACACACGAGATATTCATAACAAACACTTAACAAAACATAGAACATCAGATTGCTTATTAATAAAACCATATGACCACCCTAACGGCTACTGAAATTTACTCTACATCCCTCCAAATTACATTTTCTGGTCTTGCATATTATACCACTAGTTGCATGCATGACACATGCTATTGAAATAGTTCTGCACTGGTGAAATAGAATGACTCATTACTATAGAATGTGTTTCCATAAAATAGTTTTCAATCATGCACCAAAAGTTATTGTTTCAATAACAATACTTACTCTATATCCCATTTAAGCTAATTATAGATGTATCTGGAAAATACCTTGTTTGTAAAATCAAAAATTGATTCATGGTGAATGATCTTCTTTCTTTTGTTTTTTTTTTTTTAAAATGGTGCAATTACTCCAGTTAGTACAATGCAGAATATGTGGTTGCCAAAAGAATAGAACTTACAGAAACATTCTTTCCATTCCCCAACTCTACAGTGCTTTTGAAATCCCTATCAATGCCACTAGCTGCTACTGTCACAATCCACGGTGCATTATTTGTGACAGTAGCCATAGCCGGACCATCGTTTCCGGCAGAGGCCACAGTGATTATCCCTTTCCTCATGGCATGAAATGCACCAATCGCTATGGAGTCCTGCACATAACTTGTACTCCCTCCACCGATGGAAATGGATATGACATCCACACCATCATGTATAGCAGCTTCAAATGCAGCAAGTATGTCCATGTCTGCACATGCACTGCCTTCCCAGCAGACCTTGTAAATGGCCAACCTGGCTGATGGCACCGCCCCGCGAGCAGTCCCTTCAGCCAAGCCAAGGAGACTTGCATTTGGGACAAGGTTGCCTGCTGCTGTTGATGCAGTGTGAGTGCCGTGGCCATCCACATCTATGGGAGATAATATGTCATCTGGATCCAGCATTTTATCTAGCTTGAAGTATTTGGCTCCTATAATCTTGCTTCAAGTTTGCCATAGAGAGTTGCCAAGAAGAAGCAAAAATAGATGAACTTAGCTTAAGCCATAGTAAAATTTGTGGAAGTTTATATTAAATTAGAAACATGTTGATCAATATGATCAAATTTAGAAATTAAAACCACCTTCATGAATTACAAATAATACATCCTTAGTGAAGTTTCAGGTGCTAGATGTCCATCTGACAAATATATGCATATATTGTTCATAAGAAGTAAACAACCAACATCAACAAGACCTTCTTTTTCATGTCAATTTTTACTCATAAGTTGCCGTGCTTATAATTTGATAAATTTGGAAAGCCCAAAATGAATTTGAATCATTTAAATCATTCAGCAGAGAAATTATATGGAAAAATGTTTGATGAAAGACATTCATTTTCTATTAATGTACAATTTATGCAAGCATTGAACTGGAAAACTAAATAAAAACATCTACGTAGAGGGAAAAAAAATAATAAATTGACAACTGAAAGACAAACTTCAATGAATATCCAGTAATTGAACCAGAACTATGCACATAGAACCGAACTTAAATTCATTTTGATCACTTGGTATAACTGGTAAACACAGAATAGTAGTAGTTAATTCAATTAATAAATAATTACTTGTAATGGTTATTGCTTAATTATTCCATTAACCACTTGTTTTAGTAAATCCAAATTAACTAATATCAGATACTTAAACTTAATTAAAATAATCAATGACACAGACACTGTCAATCATATGATAAAATCAACGGATTGAGAATAAAGTTACACGATGTGCACATGGATAGGGATGTTACTTATTGCAGCCTGAGAAATTAGCAAAGTGATCACAAGATCCATTCCATTTAGCAGGTGGAGGACCAAGTCCATTATCCTTGAAGCTTTGAAACTCAGGAGTGATCCCTATCTCACAAACATAGTGTTTTACAATTAAATTGTGTAGTAGTGGAGTACTATTTATATAACATTTAACATCAAGAACAGTAGAAATTAAAATAATAAAAAAGAAAAAGTGAAAATTGGGAGAAAGTTATGATGAACCTGTATCCAAAAGTGCCACAATTGTGTCACTCTCTGATTTCAATTTTCTCTTAGCAGTCAAAGGTAACCCAATGAAGTCCCATGATCTTGTTGTGTGTAGCTTGCGGTACTGATTTGGCAATACAGAAAGCACTTCATCCTTGGCTATACATACAAATAAATGTAAAAATGACTATATAAATATACACTATTGTTTATACAAATTACTATACAAAAATACACTATTGTTTATACAAATATGAAGGAGCTAGGGAAAAATGATCACATGCCAGATAACTTTTTGGCTTCATCCTCAGACAGTTTAGCAGCAAATGCATTAAAGCTCTTTGTGTAGCTATACACGATGGATTCTTTGGCTTCAAGGTAGCTGCCAAGTAAACACAAATCAGAAAGTAACAAACAAAATCAAAATAATTATGTCATAGACATTCATTTCACATGGCATTGATGCCTTTAATATAAGAATAGTATTTGATTGCACAAGAGCTGCATAGGTCCCTTTTATGTGACAACATTTTTTTTATGATATAATTGTTTTTCTTTTCAAAATCTATCTCAAGAAGCTTTTGATCATAAGCTGTTTCAAACCCAAAATAAGCTTGTTCACACACACAAATGTGCTTGAAGTATGAAGATAAGGAAAGTGTTCTTAAGATAATGAGGCTACCTTCCTTTAACAGTTGATAGAAGATTTAAATGAGCCTTAATTGCAGTGTTTCTACTCACAGGATCAGTTCTCAGGAAAACAATGTAGAAGTTCTGCAGACAAGCTCTCTAGCACAATTAGGAAAGACAAATCAAATAGATCAAGCCAATACAATATGGAATGAAAAAGAAGAAGAAGAAAATCCATTGCCTTTTGCTCAACACCATTAACTGAAGCCTTGCTCAGCAAGATCATCAGCAATGGAAGCCAAAGAAGAGAAAAGAAGTCGGTAAGTTTCTGTAGAAACATATTTAGTAGTGGCATGCAAGGTTTACAACACATTAACACATGGAAAAAACAGTTTGTAGTTAGTCTACAAGAATAATCTTATATACCATCAGAAATCACAAAAGAAAGGATAAGAAAGAAGGCTTCAATTAATTTTCTCCTTCCATACAAATATAATTAAGCAAGGTTTTCGTAAGGAGAAACTTGTAAGACAGATTACAGAATTTCTTATAGTGAAACCATCTTTGGCTGCGGTCAATGCCACAGATATAGCTTAGGAGTTAGGATTGCTTCAAGAGAAACTTGTATTAACGTTCTCATTTTGATTGATGTTTGTTATTAGTCTTTACCACTTTAAATTAGTCAATGTAGATGAAGATTATTAATTTCTAATGATGATTAAACACGATAAATTGATCACAGGGAAGGTCACAAATTAAGCCTATGGACTCATTTGAAAATCCCATAGCTTTGTGTATTGAGGGTCCAAAACAAAGTTATGAGACCTGTTTGGTATACTTTTTCCAGTTTCCAGTTTTCTAAATTTGTGAAGAAAAAACTGAAAAACTTGAAAACTGAAAATTTCGCTTTTTCGCTTTTTCCTTTTTAAATCTGAAATCAAAACTGCTTTAAAGAAACCAAACAGACCCGAGTTTGTGAAGTTTTTGTTTTTAGAAGCTTCAAGACCCATATCACTGTCAAATGCTATAGAGATATTGCTTAGAAACAAAGACCAAAGAAACGCCCTATACCCTATTCCTTGAATTCAAATTCAAGCATGTTAACAATCTAGCAGTCATTGTTTATCTTCTCTTTGAGGCTTAGCTTGAAGTTCAACCTAAATGAGACACAAGTTAAGATTAAAATATGGTATTGGCCCCCCTTTAAAACATGTCACTATCATATAAAACAACAAAGCTAAGATTGATTTATTAAAATTAAGCGCACAAGTTCAACATGTTATTATCACTTGTGGTCATCAAATTCATATTCTTTTACCCATATTTAGTTTTACGATTTTTTTTGTCAAACAAATATTAACAGATAATATAGTTGTACAATTTGTAAGGATTAGATGTAAAACATTGTTAAAAAAGAACTTGAAGATAGAAGTTGCAAACATTCTTGTCCACATGTTGATTAGTTGTGTAATAGTGTCCTAAGATGGGGTTGTACAAATATCATTACCTAAATAGTAACATGTATCTAGCAAGCATATTTGTGGCAGATCATTGGCCATTAATTTAGTTCGTTTGATTGCAAAAACACAGCCTCGGCTCAGCCTTTGCCCAATGCAGGGGCAAAATAAAAAGAGAGAAGGATAAAAGGAAAGAAGAGAGGGAGAGGAAAATACAAAGTTTTGTTTAAAAGAAGAAAAACAATCTCGTCAAACCTGCACATAAAATTTTGACTAGTCTATTTTTTCAAAAAGAGAGAGTTTTATTAGGCTTCATTGTTTTGGTCAATAAATTGGACTTGGGTTCAGCGTATAATTTCAGGCCATATGGGTTAATCAATAATCCTTCTCCTTTTTATTTTTGGTCATAAATCCACTCATATTCCTAAATGGGTTGCCTTATCGGGCCAATGATATGGGCACAGCCATGCTACATTTAAGGCCTAGTAGCTAGCCCTTGGAAGGGGGCAGAATAATAACTACAGTATCACAAATAACTATAAAAGTGGTCACTCTTTTCTTGTCGGGCCAGTGAAATGGGCACTCTCTCTTTTCAGATCAAGGGGAGCCACCTTCGACCCAAAAAATTGGAAAAAAAAATAATAATTAGGGGAAGCTACCCTGTAGAGGTGTTTCATCCCTCTATGATGGTTGGTAACTCCGATCTGTTTTTTTTTTTTTTTTCCTTTTTCTTTTTAGTTGTTTTATTCTTCGCCCCTTGCCTAGTTAATGGTATCTTTAATCCTCATGTCTAATGAGTTGTGTTGATAGCAGATGTTTAGATCAATGATTTGTGCTTTGGAGTCTTTTGCTGCAGTTGCCTCTTGAATCAGATAAATGTGCTAGTGATAGATCAATAGCATTTATTAGTGTAGGTTGGTCAAGGCTTTTTTCGAGGCTGTGTTCCTCTTTCTACAACATATGTTGTACTTAGAGACTTCGACGATGTGATGTGCACCATGGAGCATGCTACTAAGATATAGACTTGGCTACCACTGTATTTGATAAACTCAGATCCGTTGTATTCATCTCCTTAACTCCAAAAAATCAAAACTGATGTACGAGTATAATTTTTTTAGTGATGCTTCATATAGATTAGAGATTTGGCCATTGATGTATTACATTTCGGGTTTTACATGATCTTTTGTATCTAAGCTTGGGCAATTATTTACTCCCTCTGTTTTTAACTATCATTTTTTGACTTTTCATGTTTCAAAGTATCTATTCATTTACAATATCTAGATAGCATTAATTTTTTTTCATTTCTATCCTTAGTGTAAATGTGTTAGTTAAGTAATCAACATATTTATTAAAAAGAGTATTAATGGCTATATAGAGATAATTTTGTCATCAACTCATAATTTTTTACATTTATCAAGATATTGTTGTTTTGCTTAATATGTGTATTATTTAATTTTTTACTATTATTATGAAACGATGGGAGTATTAATTAATGAATAACTAACAAGAAACATTAACTAACCTTTGGAGAGAAAAAAAACACAAAAATAGGAGAAATTCTTAGATGCTCCAAGAGCATGACAAAGTATTTAGTAATATTCCAAATGTGGATGCCTTTAAGAAAGATATACCTAAATTCAGAAATGGTTGGATAAAGCTTAAAAGATATTTAAATGCCTTAAGAAAAATAAGAGGTTGTATATCAAAAATAAATAAATCAAAAGAATGAGTATATATAAATCTCCATTTTAAATTTATGTGAAATAGTAAATCATGTAAAATCTGAATTGTAAAAGAAAATATCAATTCCAAAAGGGGAAAATAAAATATAAAATTTATAATTGTACATCAATCTTTTTCTATGCCAATGTTTAATTTTTATTTGAATTTGATCTTTAATCTTTTTACGTAATATGATATTCAATTTGTGTAATATTTTATTGAAATAGATTCAATATTGTTTATAATTATCATTGATATTAATATTTGTATTAATATTGTCGATATTGTTAGAATTAGAAAAAATATAGCATACTAAATTTTCCTTTTATCACATATGCTCGTCATAAATTAATTTTTATATAACTTCTAGGATTATGTTAGGATTTATTTAGATATCTATCATTTATATTTATAATGTAAATATCAATTAGGATTTGAGAATATATATATAATAATGTGTAAAGTGTTAATTTGAGATTAATTTCTTCCATTCATTAGAGATTATAATTATTCTATAAAGATTTGATTATCAGTGTATAATATAGTATTCACATATACTACTTTTATAATAATGATATTAGCATAAAGTATTTTATATTGATAATAGATATAATTTTTTTATGCAGTTATATAATAGTCAAATACTCTCAAAAATATAAATATATAGAATCAAATGAATATATTAGAAAAATATGTTTCCAAGTATACATATCAATTTCATGAAAATTTGAATATAGATAAATCGATAGTTTAAGATTTTCAAAATGATTGACATTAACCAAAATTATAACCATTGTGATTTGAAAATGATTTTTTAGGCATTACTGAATTACATTGATACTTACTTGAAGATATTAGATATTATTTATATTTAACATATATTATAAAAATAATTTGTTAGATATCATTTTTATAGAGAATTATTAGATATTTTTAAGAAGTTATTAATTATTAGAATTGAGTGCAAAATTTGCTCATCATGTAAATTATTATTATTTTAAAAAAGAAACAAGTACATAATGTGAATACACCACGATATATGTAATTTGTTTTAAAAAACTCATTAGCATTTTTATTTCAATATACATACAGATATATCCGTGATATAAAAGATAATTAAGAGTATGTTAAGGTAGTTTAAATTTGAATTGTCCAAATAGTTACAAAATTAGATTTAGTTTAGTTATTATCCTTATTTTATTGCTGCTGAAATCATGTAGTTAGTTAGGATATATATCTTTAACGTAGCCTTGTTCTTATGCTGTCAAATATGACCTCTGTTTAGTATTTTACAAATATCTTGAGTTTTAGATATCCAATTGATGCAATTTTTGTGGCATTAGAAAATCAACTCAATTATCTACAAGTGTAATTTCTATCCTTAAGATCAAATTCTAAGAGCAATGGAAGTAAAAGACTTAAGAAAGGTTAAAATGAAAAAAAAATAAAATAAAATAAAATAAAATTTGCTAGTGATATGTTTCATCCCTTAATATATATTTGACACGTTATAGTACTTATAAATATTTTTTTAAGAACCCTAGCTGTCCAAGGATTTTTCCTTAGAGAAAAAGACATAATTTCTCTCAATCCTCTTCGATTAATCTCCTTGGTAAGTGCTTTCACCTTTATCCTTATATGGTTATGAGTTTAGCCAAACTTTAGGCTATTGTAGTGTAGTTTTCTCTTATGATTCTTGATTCTTGTCTATAATTTCATAGCAGTTGAGAGTACCATTTCAATTCTCTAGTATCATGTAAACAGTGGTCAAGAACTCTCGGCAACAAACAGTGAGTGAGTTTAAGCTCATGGCCATACTTTTGGTCATACTTAGTATTTTCTCAACATTATATAAATTGTTTATGAAATTCTAGAAAAACTTATGTCAAATACTTGCTTTCACAGACTATGCCAATTTTCAAAAAAATTATTATTTTTCATAGTTATTATAAAAACCTTATTTTAGAAAACTCACGGGACCTCAGTTTAATGCTTATCGCAGAAATGTTGATTACCATGTTTTCAAACTATGGATTTCCAATTAAGATTTTAGAACATCATATATGATTTATTGAAAGTGTTGAGTAGAGTATGATTCATTGAAAGTGTTGAACAAAGTATGATTCATAAGGGTACCAGTTACCCTTATCTATCACTCCGGGTCCTGAATTTTACTAAGTTTAGATCTTACACGTTCTTAGAGTGTTATATGATAGAGTCACATTTTTTAGATCAAAAGTTCTGGTAATTGTTTCTAAAGGGAAAATTAGTTAAAACATGATTTTTAATGGATTTTATGAAACTTTAAACATTTTGTATTTTAGCCCACAAGTTTATAAAATCTTAAAGATTCTTGAATTTGATCTAAAATCCAAAATTTGGTATTTTAATTTTTATGATATTTTATTTGAATCCAAATAGGGATACTTCCTTATTTACATTTATGTTTTAAAGTTAATAAAGAGTAAAATAAATGAGGACATTAACCGCTATAATGGTCATAAGTGTATCAACGGGGGACACAGGAAACGACTAGACCGCTATAGCGGTCAGTGTCAGTAGGGTAGAAACAAATTCAAACGACGCCGTTTTACTTAAGTGATCCTCTACCCCCTATATAAACCCCCTCCTACTTGGATTTCACCTCCAAAGTCTAACCCTAACATCATTTCCTAGGAGCTTTTCCTCCTCCCACTCTCATCTCTTCTCTTTCATGTTCTAGTATATAGGCATGGTTAATTCTCTCTTATTATTAAAAGGGGATACTCCCCCCAATGTTGTTAGAGTTATTTTAGAGCGATCTAGATGTTATTAGAAATTGATCATGAGTCTATGTTGCCCTATGGCAATTGCTGGTGTCATTTCAAACTCTCAAGATCAAGTTGGTGGTGCCTGTATACTTCTGGCTCTTAACAATGAGTGGGTTTAAACTTATGACCTTAGTTTCATTATTATAACTATGTTTTATACAGTATGTTTATTATATATATGAAATTGGAGACGAGATTATGTATGGACGATGATTTTACTAGTTATGGTAAAGCTAGTAAATATTATAATTTTGACTACAGCATGAAAAATATATTTTAGAAAACCATGGGACCATAATTGGATTGTTATGTGCCTTGAAAATGTTTTATATGTTCTTGGAATGATCATTAAGAAAAATGTATGATTTAAAGATATTTATGAAATTGTCAAATATGTATTATGATTTTATGATATTGCCATGCTTTAAGACTTGGAATTTCAGAAAGCATTTTATTGAGTATTAAGTTGAGTTAGGTTGAATAAAGTATGATTTAGCTTTATTAAAAAATATGTTATTATGGTTTTAGAGTTTTCATGATTTAGAATTCCAGTGTTTTGAGCTATGATTTTAGATTTGTCAAATATATGAAAAGTTATATTAACTTAAGATTTGAATTTGGAACTTCAGTTTTGTGGTACCAAGACATATGGAATTCAGTATGATTCTTAGCAACTACCAGATACATATTATGTGGGCTTGAAATCAGGCTATCTACAAGCAGATGATCCCTTGGACATGATTTTCTTAGTTACAGTTATGCTAAAGTCGGATTGTTAGAGTTATATGAATCCAGAACTCTCTGTGTACTAAGAATTTAGGGGCTTTGATTCGCCAGGGACAGAGCACCTTCCTTTCAACTATGGTTTTTGTTAAATTAGTTTAGATGATAGAGATAAGAAAACAGATAGTTAGTTAACGGCTATTATGAGATCGTTAACCTTGGTACCAAGTTGTTCGTCAAAGGACAATATCACTGCCCAACATGCACAAAAAAGAGACCTGGTTAAGTACCCACAGCTTGTCCAGTAGAGACTATTTGATACATAGCTTTTGTTATTATTATTATTATTATTATTATTATTATATATGTATTTCTTACGCCTAGTAAATACTGTTTCCCGAGGCTGTGAAGCACCCTCAGCTAAAATGATTTTATGATTGATTATGATTTAGAAATGCTTGTTTATAAATACATGGAATAAAAAGCTTTTTTTTTAGCTAGCTATGTATTTAGATATCACATGTGCTTATAATTGCCGCATGCATATTGTATTATATATATTTCGTTGGTTTTCTTGTGTGGGTGATAGGTGAGGATTCACTCACTGAGTTCGTTAACTCACCCCTCTCCTTTCCTCTCATAGTTGCAGGTATATGTTCAATTTCAACCCAGTTTGGTCGACACAGCTCTTCCCAGTGGTGAGCCTTATTTTGGAGTAAGGCTTAATATAGGCTTATGTTAGTATTAGAGGGTTCCAGTAGATGTGCAGGCAGGATTCGAGCCATGCATTATTTTCATAGTCGTATTAAATTTTAGTATTTGAAACAGTTATGTATGTGTTTTCAATTTACAAGTATGAAATTAAAATGGTAAAGTTTGACTTGAGTGTATGTAACAAGCCAGAGAAGTGTTTGTGATTCAATTATCAAATGTTAATCAGATTTTTAGATTTAAGATTTATATTATATACTGAAACAGTTATGATTTCATAATTAAGAAATTTGTTTAAAAAAGGTTTTCAAAGTTTGAATATTAGATATCCTAGTTTTCATAACTTTGAATATTATGTTTTGAACAGAGGAATTAATATTGATTTGGAAAAAAAAATCATATTTTAAGTATCATATTATAATATTTTATATGTTTAAGGAGACACGTCACCTAGTAGGCTTATGTGGGGATGAGATTCCTCACGTGCCGGTCACGTTAACAATTGTCAGATACATACTCTGTTGGCTTCTGAAATTACTATGTTTACAAGTTGGTGATTCCTTGAGTATGATCTTAGAACCTCAGTTATGCTACAATTAGATTGTTATAATTATATGAAAAATTTATCCACTTTAATTGCAAGTTACTATTTTTTTTTTTTAGTAATTAGTGAGAAACAGAACATCGAGTTAACAACTAGAGGATTGATCGTTAACTTTGGCACTAAGTAGTTTGCTAGACGATTAACTCAACCACAGTAAGGAACCCAGGGTGGTGTCCATTATGGGACTTAGATAGGTGCCCATTAGATTAGTCCTTGGCATAGATTCAGTTTTAGCTCAGTTATGTATGTACAGCACATCTCCTATTTCTCTATTAGTTGTTGTCATGAATTTAGTTAAATTATTATTTTCAATACGGTTATGTATAATTATATATAAAATATTTTACATCAGTTACATTTATATTTATACATTATCTTTGTTGTCCCATATAAGTTGTGATGAACTCACTTCTCTTTTTTTATTACCCTTATAGTTATAGTAGCAGATCTAATTATTGTTCAATTTTAGCCTCAAAAGCTATGTAACTGTTTCAATAGTGAGCTTCATGTTGTAGTAAAGTTTAAATTAAGATTATGTTAGACCAAAATGATCCAGTAGTGTACAGGTAAAATTCTTGAAAATCATTTAACATGCATGATTATTTTAAAGTTACATTTTCATACTTCATATCTGTGAAAATTAAATTGACTGAGACTACTTATGTTCTTTTCAGTTCTCACTCTGCTTTCAAGCAATTAGCTGGACATCAATACAAGTTAATTAGTACTGCTGTGTATACTGAGCTGCTTCAGTAAATTTTATTTTCGTTCTTCCCCACCTTTGTCCAGCCTTCTTCTTTTTTCCTCCTTTCTTATTATCATCTTCTCTGCCTATTGAGTCCTTGTTTGTTTTTAAATTTAGACAGCTTCTCTGAAGGAAGGATGTAACTAGCTTTAGATAATTTACTGGGTTAAGATCAAAACGCACTTTATTTAATTTTCACGTTCAGTTCTGGGCTACCCTTCTAGCTCTGGCATTTGGTTTCATATTTACTATGGCATAGCTGATATTATCAGCAGAATAACATATTTGCAGTATGCAAAGTGAACATGGTTGATTCTTCCACTTTCAGCATGCCATCTGTGTCACTTGAATAGTGTATATACATTTTATAGCTAGCTTTGTAATTTAATACACGTTTCTTGATCAAATACTTTTTTCTATACAGGAGGTGGAGACAACATACTCTGTGACGGTGGACGATATTAACTGTCCTTACTTCGACTAAGTTGAGCAACTATGTGATTTTGGACACCGCAACACGGAAATTATTGCTAGCTTTTGCTATTTCAACACCTTATTTTCTCAAACACCCAAACATCCTATTCACAATACATATGGGTCCCACTACTTATTTATTTATTTTCAACTTATTCTCTCTATCACTTCTTTCACATTATATGAGATCATATGAATGTGTCAAAATATTTTCTATTATTATAATCTGGCTAAACTTTTTGATTGAATTAAATGCATGATGCTCTTTTTGGGTGTAGTAAGCGAGAGAAGGACTGGACAAGGAGGATTGGTAATGATCGCCATTTGATATGCATAGAGGATGCTTTTGAAATATCTCGTGATCTGGGTCGAGTGGTGGATAAACATAGCATCAAAGTTCTCAGGGAAGGGTTTGAACGTGCTGCTGATGTTATGCAGTATGATCCAAATCCATGCGTTAAACTTTTCGAGCCCTATGTTCCTAGTTGATTGATTAGTCGTTTTGAATATATAGATTTATAGGTGAGGTAGTGGACCCTCAGCTTGTAAAGCTTCTTTTGCCATATTTTCATATACAACCTTGTGTCATGTTTATGTGTATTTTTAAGGTTTTCAAAATGTAAAATCTTTTGGCCTTCTTGATCTTATATTTGAAAGGCAAGAATTACTGTTATGGGGATCAGTCTTCCGAGATATCAATTGGCCATTAGGCGTTGTGTATAATGTTCCGACATGGTTGGGGCTTTGGGAGCACGTAATGAAACTGTAAATAAACTCAGTTTTAACCATAGTTTGCTCACAAATATACATGTCCCCAACATTAGAGCATTATACAATTATCCTGGGCATCATAGAACATTTGTTGTAACCTTTATACCCTCATATACTTCACTATATGTAACTCTTTCAACTTGGTGTTTTCTGATCTGGGGTTAATTTGTTGTCTGGCAATTGTTGAAGCCATTGATGTGGCTGTGCCATATAAAGAACAACTTATCAATTCCTTAATCTTTTACATTAAAATTGTGTTTTTCTCCTCTTAGTGTGTTGAATGTTAAAGTTCCGAAGGCTTAAAAAAAAGAAAAAAAAAAAGGTTTTTCTTTGCATTATTGCATAAATTGAGGGGTAATAATATTTTGATCATTGGATATCTATTTAGATGCTCACTTTATAACTGTTAAATGTGATGACGATCCCACTTATCTTCAACCTCCATCATATTTAATGGTCAGATACCTATTTTTTAAATATCAAAATATTATTACTCTAAATTGACGGCCCAGCTTGGTCCTTGAGCAAGTCACCATTAAAACTTGGAAAGCAAATGAACCGTTTGAATCGCTGATTTAAAATAAAATTGATTCGTAAATTTGTTCTGACAGATCTCTGGAAGTCATTTCTTATTTTCTTTAAAGTGGGGAAAGAAAAAAAAAAAGTTTATAAAAAGAGCAGCTACACGCGAACAAACAAACGGATGGAACACCTCATGTGCGGGATCCTGCCAAATGCCAATGAGCACGGCTTTGACGGGCGGCTTCATTTGTTTATGAATAATGTTAGTTTGACACTCAAAAAGTGAGTGCTTGTTCAGACACCTAATTTATAATCATTAGATATGATAAATATTAAGGATAAGTGGAGATTATCATCACATCCAATGGTTATAAAATGAGTGTATAAATAGACACTTATTTTTTTAATATCAAAATATCATTACCCTTTATTTCTGGTGTTTTTTTTTTTTGAAGGGTGGAGTCATTGGCTAAAAAAGAATAGAAAGCTTTTTTACACCCGGTGAAAGTGAAAAAAAAATATAAAGGATACATTTTTCATTTAATATTTATTTTCCAATTTAAAGCACAACTATGGGTGTATTTGTTTTAGATTATGAGGGAAATGATTATGAAATGTAAAATTTATATATGATTCAAAATTGAATTGATTTTTTAAAATTATTCAAATATATAAAGAATAATTTATTTAGATTAAAAAAATGATTTTGGACCCAAAAGGCTCATCCAAATGCATTTATATGTGAGTTGAGAGTTTAATTTGTGAGTTGAGTTTACTTTTAATTTTTTAATGTGAGATTTATTTTTTGGATTTAAATGTTAGATGATAGTGTAGAAAAGAAAAATGCTAGATGCTAATGCTAGCTTTGTCAAAAACACAATCTCTGTAACATCCCTTTTTTAAATAGTAATAATAATAATAATAAAAATAAAATAGTTTGTGTGTAACAATTTTAGGTTATGCTCTTACTTAGTAATTTTATATATCAACAATTATTTTAAATATTACACCAAAACTTTAAACTACAAATATTAACTGTATAAAATAAGATAATAAACTAGTGACAATAAACTCATAGTATATTGTACTAAATTAAAAATAAGATTTATTAAGTGTAATAAATAATAATATGTTAAGTATTAATAATTAGATGTATAATTTTTACACAAAAAAAATAAAGGTAGTATACAAAAAAAAGGGGGACGGCGCACACAGCACCGTCACTCACCCACAACATTTTAGCCATAGAAATTTCATTTCTGTGAGCCGTGCATTCATATATATATATATATATCTGTGTGTGTGCATGTGTGTGATTGTGTAAAAGAAAGAGAAGTGAGTGATGTGAGTGAGTGATTTTGAGTGAAAGTGAGAAAGAGAAAGAAAGAACGAGAGAAAGAAAGAAAAGGGAAGAAAGAGAAAGAATAATAAAAAAAAAAAATAGTAAGGTTAGTATACTATAAAGTTCAATAGGTATACGTAATTTTCATCTTCCGGCAGAATTAAGGTAGGGAATGAATTTATTTTTATGTCAAATAAAACCATGACCATAGTTATTATTATTACTATTCATTTTATGCACCATCATTTTTATCACAGATGCTTATAGTTATTTATTTTTATACTATTAATGATCATGAACCTGAATAATAAATTAATACTAATAAAAAATAATCCTCTTCTCTCTCTACCGGTCCCGTCGATTTACCGCGGTCCGATTTCTTTTATCATTTAATTATAATGATTCTCTCTCCTTTTTGGTCAGGTCATGAGATCTGCTGATTCTAGTTTCTTTATTTAATTATAAGTATTCTCTTCTCCCTCTACTGGTTCAGCGTGGACTACCGCCGCTCCAGTTTCTTATTTATATTAATATTTATATTTATGTGATTTAAAGTTTAATTCAAATTAATTAAATATTCCTTTTTATTTATGTTGTTATCTGTTGTACATTAATTTATTGGATCTAACTTCTATTCTTTTGGCCCAATTTATTTATGCATGAATTTATAAATTTTATGTATTTATGTTTCACTATTTAAATTGTTGATTAACAATATTTATTTAAGTTTCATTTATTGATTTATTATATGAAATTCTTTATTGTGAAATTATGCATAATAACTTTTAAAAGAACATGATTAATTAAGATGTGTCGCTAAGGCAGAGAGATAAATGTAAAATCCTTTTATGTTACCTGTCTTGGTTAGAATGATATAAGTGTCTTGTTTTGTCGTCACGATGTAAGAACAATATGAAAGAATGAGAATTCCCTAAGATAAGGTCTTCGACTATGTGTAAAATAAATAGACAAATGAAAGAGAAACTAAAGTAAAACAATCATAATTTTGATAAGATATGCATGACATATTCTATGCATAACAGGTTCTACATGACATATTTTATGATAAATGATTATATTCATATAACGTTATCAGAATATGTGTATTTAAGATGCAGACACTACTAACTAACCATAATTCAAATATTTTTAAAACCACTCATTCTCTACCGGGATTTTTTATAAATTCTCATTTCCCTTTATTTTTATTTCTGGTGGTTTCAGATTAGTCAAATAACACTGAATGGATGGCAGCTACTAGAAATTTATGGCTTATGTTTAATTAATGTGTGATTTTATGTTACAAATTATAGAAATATTCGGTTTGTACTTAATGATATTAAGTTGTCATTGCTAGAACCTTATACTTGTAATCTCTTTATTTAATGTTAACCATTGTGCTTCATGTGTAAATTCATATTATTAGTTATTTTATGAACAGGTGTTACAATCTTGATATATTGTATTTAATTTTTATTTATCAACGGGTTAAAATTATTTATTATTATAATTGCCTAATAATTTATTATTTTTGTGAAATTTTATGGATTGACAAACAATAAATGTGAAACTATATCATACAGAAATTAAACTATATATTACTATTAATCTTTAGAATTTGAATTTACGCAATTTATATGTTATATTGAGAGTGTAAAACACACACCATTCAAATTAATCTCTATTTTTTTGAGAACTTTTTCAATATCCTATAAAATTAACAAGTATTAATATTTTTTAAATAATTATAAATAAAAATTTATCATATATCTCACTAATTAAATTTATTAATATTTAAAATATTTATAATTAAAACATGGTACCCATAACAAAAGCCCTATTTTTTAGCTAATAATAATTGTGGAAAACATGTGGCAACAAAACGACAGTGTTACGACTTGCGAAAGCCGTTGATTTACAAAAATCTTGGATAGATTACAAATCACTTTTCAGATGCACCCAAACCACCCACTTTCATTGCCCAATCATAACACTTGTAGGAGATCCAAAATTCCCATAGCCTACAATGGCAGAGGAAGGACCCTCAAAACACAAGCAAGATCTTCCAAAAGTGCTTGTTCTAGGTTCCCCAACGTGCTTCCCAACCCTGAAGCCACTATACTCTCACAAGTTCCATTTCATAAACCTAAACCCCTCACTCCCACTCCACCAACTCATCCCTCCGCCCTCTTCCTCCATCCTCGCCCTCCTCTGCAGCTCTGGCTTCCCCCTCACCGCCGCCGTTCTCCGCCTCCTCCCGTCCCTCCGCCTTGTCGTCATCGTCAGCGCTGGCACCGACCATATCAACCTCCTCGAGTGCCGCCGCCGCGGGATCCAGGTCACCGGTGTCGAAAAATTGTTCTCCGATGAGGTCGCCGATATGGCCGTCGGATTGCTGATCGACGTCATGAGGAGAATCTCGGCGGTGGATCGATTCGTAAGGACAAGCTGTCACTCTGGCTCTCTGGATTTCCCTCCAGGATACAAGGTTTCCATTTTTTTTTTCATATTTTTATTTTAAATTAAAACGTAATTTTGATTTATTGATGTCATTTAATTTTAAAATTAATCTTTATCAAGAAAAGTTTTTACAACAATTATTAGGTAGGCTATTTTTTATAAACAAATCTTTATTTATTTACAATATATCATTTACCATGTAATAATTAATTGGACAAGTGAAATAGATCATACTTAGTTGATTACGTCAAAATGCTCACTAATAAAATTACAATTCAAATTATAACTTTAACTGATATTTATTTAAAAAAGGCACAAGGATTATTGTTTGATTAACACTAGACTAGATTCAGAAGTGCAAGTTATTTATATTAAGGAAAAAAGTAATTTAGCCTATGTGCTTTAGCTCTTGTGCAGATTAGACATGACTTTTTAAAGTGTGTAATTCGACACGTTATACTTTTTTAACTGTGCAAAATGACCTTTCTGTTAAATTGTCACTGTTAAGTGGTCACACGACATGCACGTGACTTACTTTATTTCCAAAATTGTCTTTTCTTATTTCCCAATTTCCCACCTTAATCCTACCCTAACCTAACCCCTTCCCATCCCAATATGAAGAAACACATGAACAACACACACCCTAATCTCTCATTCTCACCAACGCACACAGAGACACGCTTCTCTCTCTCACACAACACAAATACACGCTCCTCTATTTCTCACACAGACACACATGCAAAGAGAAAGAGAGATAGAGAAAGAGGTAGGGAAAGGGGAGACGGCGGAGCTGCGCTGATGGGCCGCTCAGGGAGAGGAAGTTCAGTGGAGTTGGCAGTGGTGGCCCGAAATCTAGCTCACCGTGAGACCGTGGCTGCTCGTGATTGGTTGGGGAAGGTGGTAAATCCACTGCGGCAAGCAGCGTTGATGGAGAGAGGAAGGTAGATTGAGGGGGCATGAGCGACGACTAAAGTCCTAGCGGTTGTTATGGTGGTGGAAGAGGGAGAGCGGCTTCA
This sequence comes from Dalbergia cochinchinensis, assembly GCA_031216125.1. Classification (NCBI taxonomy): domain Eukaryota; kingdom Viridiplantae; phylum Streptophyta; class Magnoliopsida; order Fabales; family Fabaceae; genus Dalbergia; species Dalbergia cochinchinensis. The sequence continues at coordinate 64,769,331 of CM062375.1, read as the reverse complement.
GATCTAATGATGTGATGAAGATGGGAAAAGGCGCTGCGATGGTGGCTCCAAGGCGGAGGTGAGACTGATGGCCGTGAGGCATAGATGATCGCGGATGGAAGAGCGGTGGTTGGTGTTTCTGATTGGAGGTGAAGGCGGCGCCGGTGGAAGGAGTTGAAATGAGGTTGAGGTGGTGGAGTACAAGAGGGATGGCGGTGGTGCTAGTCTATTGATGATGATGAGGCCACGGTGGTGATGGTGAGAGGAGGACCGCCGTGGCCTCTTACCCTTTTTTAGCTTTTTTTTTGTTTATCAGTGATGATGATATTATTGCTACTGCTATTACCTTGCTCTTTCATTTTGTTGTTACTGGGTTGTATTGCTGATATTTGCTATTGTATGACTGGGGTTAGGGATTCATGATGTTTGCATTGCTCGAAGGTGTTCAAAGGTCAGCATTGGGGTTGGGGTTGGGGTTGCGGCCTTCTTTAGGTAAGCATTTTCTTTGTAGAGGTTGGTGTTTGGGGATGGGAAATAAAGAAGGGCAATTTTGGAAATAAAGTGAGTCACGTGCATGTCACGTGACCACTTAACAGTGACAATTTAACAGAAGGGCCATTTTACACAGTTAAAAAAATATACGGTGTTGAATTGTACATTTTAAAAAGTCGGGGTCTAATTTACATATGACATAAAGTGACAATTTAACAGAAGGGCCATTTTGCACAGTTAAAAAAATATAAGGTATCGAATTGTACATTTTAAAAAGTCGGGGTCTAATTTACATATGACATAAAGTGACAATTTAACAGAAGGGTCATTTTGCACAGTTAAAAAAATATAAGGTATCGAATTGTACATTTTAAAAAGTCGGGGTCTAATTTACACATGACATAAAGTATGGAGTACACTTTACAGCTCGCAAGGGTTACCATAACATATGATGGTTCTGAGCACCAAAAAAACATATAATGGTTCTTTAGCTTCATCTTAAAGTCGAAAAGAGTTACTTTTTAAATGAAATTATTTAAAAAAAATTAATTGGTGTTTATTTGAATATATTAAAAATAAATTTAAGAGAATAATTTGTATTTAAATAAAATAAAATAAAATTAGTTTTAGGTATTTATATAATAATAATAATATGATTTTATTTCTAAAATATATTTTCTAAAATAAAAAGTATCTTCAACAAAACTTCTCATAAATATACTTTTCAGGCACTTAAAAAATAATTTTGGTAAAATGAAAAATTTATCAAAAGCATTGGTTATGGTAAACCCCATTTTTATTATTTTAAAAGTTTTTTTAGAGCTCAAAACAAACGCACAGTAATTTAGGGGTCTATGGAAGAAGCAATGGATCGAGGGCCAAATTTTATTCCCGCTCAGTTTTTAAATTGGGTTATTTGCTGAAATTTGAATCTAATCCGACAATAATTTAACTAATGACTAGATTAATTTGTCTGTCAATTAATATATGAAAAATTTAGACACTATTTAAGTATTTATGAAAAGCTGTAAATTTACATTGTATGTTAATTTTATTTTTTCAGCTATATATTTATGTATAAACAAATATTTAAATGATTTCACATCAAATAAGGATAGTGACTTCATCTTCCCCCTCCATCCCATTCAGGAAACTAAATTTACGCCGGCTATTGTTGTCATTCCTCGACTTTTACTTAAGTTTCTCATTTCTTTTCCTAGTATTTAAGATGGCTAATCCCCTTGTACAATAAATTAATGTATTACCGATAAGTGTGGAACATTTATGATTTTTTGTTGTTGTAGTGATCTGATGATATATTTCAGATTAATTCTGAATTTTTTGGAAAGATAATAAATTCTACAGTTGTAGTGACAACTTGCCAGGAGAAATTTTGTTTTTTTTTTTCCGTGGTGCTTATTTTATTTGAAGCTTCATATGAAAAGGAATAAAGGATTTATGTTTCAGCTATCAGGCAAGCGAGTTGGCATCGTTGGATTGGGAAGTATTGGCATGGCAGTTGCCAAGAGGCTCGAGTCTTTCGGTTGCATTATCTTGTACCACTCTAGGCATCAAAAAGGTGTTACATACCCTTTCTATTCCAGTGTTGTTGAGCTTGCAGATACTAGCAATGCACTTGTTGTGTGTTGTGCACTGAATGAGCAAACACGGCACATAATTGACAAGGAAGTCATGTTGGCGTTAGGAAAAGAAGGATTTATTGTCAATGTTGGGAGAGGGGGTCTCATTGATGAAAAGCAATTGGTCAAGTGTTTGATGGAAGGCCAAATTGGGGGTGCTGGTTTGGATGTGTTTGAAAATGAGCCTCATGTTCCTCAAGAGCTACTTGCAATGGATAATGTGGTTTTAAGTCCACATTGTGCTATTTTTACTTCAGAATGTATCACCCAGTTGTGTGAGCTCGTGGGAGGGAATTTAGAATCCTTCTTCTCAAATATGCCCCTAATTACTCCGGTGATAGTTGGTTGAATTCATCTTCTTGATAGCTCAGTGTCATTACTCAATGATTCTTGAATAAAGTCATGAGTGGACGATATTGTCATGGTATATTGTAAAATTAAAAAAAAAAAGAATTTAAAGAATAAAATCAAATAGGAATAGAATAATGTGAATATTCAATACTGAGTGAAGTTGTTCTATGCTTCTGAACATAGTACGTTATTGATGGAAAACTGCAAAATGATGATTTAATGTGAAGAGATTATTGTCAAAGAATATGAATGATACTGAAAATTAGTTAGAATTGTTAATATTTGGTTAGGAATTAGTTAGTAGGTGGTTATCCTCGTATGTCTATATAAGGGTCATATCACATGTGTACATCACCTTTTTCATTCTATAGTAGAATTTTTCATTCCGTTTTCTCTGTGTTTATGGATTTCAACAATTATGATTGGATGCAGGAATGCAATAGCTTGCCTAAACAAGTCTTGGTTTGGCTGCAGATTTCATCACTGCAATACACAAAGCGGTAACAATGAAAATTAGAGATATCCTTCATTGTTCTTTGTGAGGGAGAAAAGCTCGAGGCTAGTAACAAACTCCAGCAGTAGCTATCCATTATTTGATAATTCATTTTCGGTTTATAATATTATATAAAATTTTATTCATCAGTAATTCGGATAATTTTGTTATAATTATGGGAGTACCATCGTTTTAACCCCTTCAAAATCATATCACTGATAAAGTAGTTTATAAAAGAAATTATATTTATTCATGACTCTCCAAAAATTCATTTCATTTGACAAATTTACTCAAATGTCAACCAATCTCAATTTTCATCAATAGAAGTAATTCTTTTAGGGATTATTTTATTAAAGATATAATTTTTTAAGAGTTAAAATGACCGTTCTATAATGTTAATTTGACATAAAATAAGCTATTTTTAAAAAAATATGATCTTTTGAGACTAAAATAGTGGTTCTACAATGTGAACTTGACATAAAACATAAAGCACAATTACTTCTATTTACAAAAATGGAAGTTAGTTGGTCTTTAGGTGAATTCGTCAAATTAGGTGGATATTTTGAGTGCTACGGACTAATATAGTTTTCTTTTAGGGCTACTTTGTCTGCTACATAGCTTTTTGGGAGGTTAAAATAATAGTTTTCTCATTAATTATTGTAATATTACTTATATAATTAGACACGTTGATTGCAAAAATTATAAATGATTAAAAGAGATGATGTCATAATTATAATAAAATATTAATTTAATTCAATTATTTGTTATATAATTTTTTCGTTATTTTGAAATTCAATTTTTTTTTTCAGTCAACAAAATTTAGTTAAAAACAATGACAGTAACTGCGTAGTATGCCTTCACTTTTGGATTATTTTATCTTTTATATTTTTGCCCTTCAAATCTCCAACCTGAGAATGCTCGAAAGCCCACTTTTTGATAGGTGATGAGTTGTAAATCTCTGAGGAACTTTTTCTCTGTCCAAATGATTCATCGACTTGTTTGCCCCGATTGAAAGGGCTATTTGATGTCTCCGAGTGAAGACTTGAGTCGTGTGGCTAGCGGATTGGAGAAAGTTTTTGGTGTGAAGGAAGCTCCCGCTACAGCCATTTGAGGACGATGCGAAAGGTGTAATAAGCTTAGGTTCCATAGCACGGATCTAGAGCTTTGATAGCATATTAGATATCAAACTGAAGACTCGGAGAATGTTGAATAATGCTTGTTGTGAGAATTGTTGAATAATGCTTGTTATGAGAATTGTATTGTGTTGCATTGAATAAATGACTAAAGAGTACAATAAGAGTGTTATATATACACTTGCTTAAGCCAATAGACTTTGATCCAAGATTTAAAAGGAGAAAACAAAATATAAAATTTATAATAATGTTGCACATCAATCTTTTTCTATGTTAATGTATAGTTTTTATTTGAATTTGATATCTTTAATGTAATATGATATTCAATTTGTGTTATGATGTTTGATTTTAAATTTTAAAAATATTATCTTATCAAAATAGATTTAATATTGTTTATAATAATTGATACTGTTTGATTTTTTTAATTTTGAAAATATTATCTTTTCAAATCTATTGGATTCAATATTATTTATAAATATCATTGATATTAATATTTGTATTAGTATTGTAGATATTGTTAGAATTAGAAAAAATATAGCTTTCTAAATTCTCCTTTTATCACATATGCTCATTATACATTAATTTTTATATAACTTCTAAGATTATGTTAGGATTTGAGAATACATATAAAGTGCTAATTTGAGATTAGTTTCTTCCTTTCATTAGAGATCGTAACTATTCTATAAAGATTTGATTATTAGTGCATATATATAGTATTCACAGATATTACTTTTTTTAATAATGATGTTAGCATAAAGTATTTTATATTGATAATAGATACAATTTTCTCATGCAGTTATAAAATAGTTAAATACTTTCAAAAATATAAATATATAGAATCAAATGAATATGTTAGAAAAATATGCTTCCATGTATACATATTAGTTTCATAAAAATTTGAATATAGATAAATTGATAGTTTAAGATTTTCAAAATGATTTATATTTAACTAAAATCATAACCATTGTGATTTTAAAACGATTTTTTAGGCATTGTTGAATTACAGTTATACTTACTTGAAGATATTAGATATTTTTAACAAGTTATTAATTATTAGAATTGAATACAAAATTTGCTCATCATGTAAATTATTATTATTATTATTTCAAAAGAGAAACATGTACATCAGGTGAATACATCAAGATATATGTAATTTGTTTTAAAAACCTCATTAGCTTTTTCATTTCAATATACATATAAATATATCTGTGATATAAAAGATAATTAAGAGATATGTTAAGGTAGTTTAAATTTTAATTGTCCAAGTAGTTATGAAAAATATAGTTAGATTTAGTCTAGCTATTATCCTTATTTCGTTGTTGCTGAAATCATGCAGTTAGTTAGGATATATCTATAAAAGACCTTTAACATAACCTTATTCTTATGCTGTCAAGTATGATCTCTATTTAATATTTTACAAATATCTTAAGTTTTAGATGCCCTATTGATGTGATTTTTGTGGCATTAGAATGCCCAATTGATGCGATTTTTGTAGCAATAGAAAGCTAATTCAATTATCTACAAGTGTAATTTCTATCCTTAAGGTCAAATTCTAACCGCAGTGGAAGTTAAAGACTTAAAAAAGGTTAAAACAAAAAAAGGGAAAAATAAAAAAAATAAAAAAAAAATTTACTATTGATATCTTTTATCCCCTAATATATATTTGGCACGTTATAGTACTCCTAAACATTCTTTTAAGAACTCTAGCTGCCTAAAGATTTTTCCTAGAGAAAAAGATGCAATTTCTCTCAACCATCTTCGATTAATCTCTTTTAGTAAGTGCTTTCACCTTTATCCTTATATAGTTATGAGTTTAGCCAAAATTTTTGCTATTATGGTATAGTTTTCTCTTATCATTCTATTCCAAATCATTCTTAATTTTTGTTTATTATTCCATGGCAGTCTAGAGTGTCATTCTAATTCCCCAGTATCATCTAAGCAATGGTCAAGCACTCCTGGCAATAAATGGTGAGTGGGTTTAAGCTCATGGCTATACTTTTAGTCATTATTAGTATTTTCCCAGTATTATATAAATTGTTTATGAAATTCTAGAATGACTTATGCCAAATTCTTGCTTTCATGGATTATGCCAATTTTCAGAAAAATTGTTATTTTTCACAGTTATTATGAAAACCTTATTTTAGAAAGTTTATGGGACCATATTTGGTATCTTACATTGTGAATACCCAATTTTATTCGGCCCAATTGAAAAATAAAAAAGGAGTTTTTTTTATTTTGGCCTAGTTCTTCTAAGCCTGGTACCCAAACAAAATTTGCTTTCATTTATGTTGTGGCCCAATTTGTTATATCTTTCTTCCTGGCCCGTTTGCATTCAAAAATAAAATAAAATAATAATAATAATATTAATAAAAGAAAAGGAGCCACGAATTGCGCCTAGGTTGTGTTTCTTTCTGAAAATTCACGGACTCTCTCCTTTCCTTGTTATTATGCGCTTCTCTCTCCCCGATGCAGACTCGTGAAGCAGATAAAGGTTTTTCTTTTTTAAAAAAATGGAGAGCATCATCATGGTGTTGTTAGACTTGGTGCAAGAAGTTTGATTTTCTTTCGGTAGATTTGCAAGCATCCAAGGAAAACAGAGAATACATATGGGGACGAGGAAGAGGAGAGTTGAGGGGAGACCCAGCAAAAAAATAGAAACACAAAAGACATTAAACATCAGAATATCGAACATCAATTGGAGAACCTGAAAAAAATCAACAACAACCAGTCCACATACAACCAGAAAGAAGAAAATCAGAAGCAGCAGCAGCTTAGGTATTCATCAGTATCTTTTTTTTAAAAAAAAAAATTCTTCAAAAATAAAAAAAATACAGTGAAGCCGCGGCCTCCCTTGCTCCGCCGCGGCCTCTCCCCCTTTCTCTTCACCCCAAGCCCCGAGCTGCCATCGGACCTCCACAACCACCCATCACCACTCCACCCCCTCAACCGACCGCCATCATCTAGCTCTTCTCTTCCCCTCTCTCCGCGGACACATCAATCACTACCATCATCTTGAGCCTCCTGAAATTTCAGTTTCAAATCACAAATCAAATCTAAATTCCATTTCTTTCAATAATCAAAAAAAGAAGACACAAACTAAACAAAAGAGAAGGAAAGGAAAGAAGCAGGAGACCCCTGCAGCATAGATCCGAAGCTTCTTCATGCGACGGCCCCCTCCACGAGCGTCGCGCTCCATGGCCACCGAGCCACCACCTCAGCACCACTTCACCCTCTTCACCCCGAGCCTCCGCCGCGGCTTTCCTCCCTTTCGCCATGTCCGCCGTTGTGTGCAAAGGTCCCCAGCGACCCCGATCTATCACTCTTCCTCCACCTCAGCCAACAGCCGCACCGCCGCTCTCCCAAGGCGGCTTTCCCCTCTCGGATCTGCCACCGTCGCAAGCCACTCCTTCGAAACCCCATCACCCCTGACCTCCAGCGCCGCCCCTCCATGGCCGTGACATCCCCATCATCACTCCCTCTGACCCACGACTCCTTCTCAGCGAACCGGCTCCGATCTTCCTCTCATCAAGACCACCGCGACAAATTTCACCACGGCCCAATTGCATCGCTTGTAGTCGCCTTCCTCCGCCTTGATTCGCGAATCACAGCCACAGACGAATCGACCAGCCTCTCTTTCGCACGTTCCTTCCAACGCCGCCTTCCTCGCGCAGTGGCCTCACGGGCTGGCAGTGTCCCCCTGGCTCTATCTCCGTCCCTCTCACTCTCTGTTTCTTTCTCCGTTCTTTTTCCTTCTCTCTCTTTTGGTCTTTCTTTTTGTATGTGAATGTGATATTGTGTGTGTACCGCGTGCGTTATTGTTAGTGTTAGTGCTAGTGTGCGTGTGTATTGGAAGAGAGTAAGAGAAAGGTAGAATTAGGTTAGTAAAATTTAATTAGGTTAAGTAAATTCAATTAGTAAAATTAGGTATAAGAAAAATAAAAGTGTATTGTTTTATTTTATTTTATTTTTTTTAATAAATTTTGAATTTGTTTGGGTTTGTGTTTGTGTGGTTAGTGTTTTTTGAGCGGAGTCAAATAAATTAATTATAAAACAAGAATGAAAAAGTGATTAAATATTTTCTTTGATTTTTAGGTGTTTAGGCACTAGCATTTTCTTAATAAAAAAAAAGAAGGTAATTAGGATCTTTTTTGGTTTAGTTTTTCTTATGTTCAATTTTATGTTTATATTTATGTGTTAATGTCATTTCTATTTAGTTTAACTATTTTATGATTATATTTTGCTTTAATTAAATGCATAATTATATTTATTCTGTTTTAATTTAATTGTTTTATATGCTTATGTGTTTTATTTGAATTGGTTGTGTATTTGTGCTTAGGGATTTATCTTCATTTTTAGTTTAAATATTTTTATTTTATGTGTGATTTTACTTTTTTCAATTTAATTATTTTATATATTTATGTGTTGTGCTTAAATTATTTATGTTATTGTTTATAATTTATTTTTAGTTTAATTGTTCTATGTTTATGTGTTTTTTGTAGTTTAATCATTTTATATGTTTTATTCAAATAAATTGTGTTCGTTTTTTTTAGTTTAAATACTCCGTGTTTACGTGTTTTGATTAAAATTAATTGTGTAATTGTAACATTTTGTGTTTCTAGTTTAATTATTTTATATATTTTGGGTATTTGCATTCGTGAATTTTTTTTTGTTTCGTTATTTTATATGATTATGCGTTTTTGTATGTAATTATGTTATATTTTTTTTATTATCTTATATGTTTATATATTTTATTTAAATTAATTGTGTTTAACTTTGGAGGTTCCCGTTAAAATTAGAATTTTACCTAAAAAGAGAAGTTTTATCCATTTTGGATTCAAAATAAATATTTGGGTATTTTATTAAAATTTATATACTTAATTAATTGATGAATTGTATATAAAAAAAAGGGGAGGTTAATTGAGCCGAGACGATTTGTTAATATCATATTTCAGAATATTTTAGCCGCGACGGCTTGATGTTCGAAATTTTTTTTTTTTAAAAAAATAGAGTTAATTTGACCGCGACGGTTTGTTAACTTTATGTTTTAGAATATTTTAGTTATGACAGCTTGATATTCTAAAACTCCCTTTCAAAATTAGATTTTCATAATATTATTTTGTTTGTGAATATTTTATTATTACTTCTTTTTTTATTATATTAATTTGAGTTAATTATTAAATTGTAAATATCTCTTTTTAAGAATAAAGTTAATTTGACCGCGACGGTTTGTTAACTTTATGTTTTAGAATATTTTAGCTGTGACAGCTTAATATTCTAAAGTTCTTCTTTTTTTAAAAAAAATTAACTTTTCACCATTTAATTTATTTGTAAATGATTTTCCTAGTATTTTTCTATGCTATTTATGTATTTTGTTTCATTTATAAGTTCCTTTTTTTCTCATAATTTTATTTCAAAATATTTTATTTAATTTTTGTTATTGTAAATAAAGAGTTAATTTAGCCGTGACGGCTTGTTAACTTGATATTTCGAACATTTGAGTTGTGACAGCTTAATGATTCAAAAATTTCCTTAAAAATGTTTGTTCTCTTTTATTATATTCCTCGCAAATGAAATAAAATAAATGTTTGAAAAAGGTTATTTGTTTAATTTGCACAGTTAATTAAAGTGCAGTCAGGGCAGCACGGGTGTACTAGGGTGCGTGGGATTAAATTCCTGCCCTTCCCTATACATAACCGACTCCCGAACTCAAACTGGTTTCAAAGACTATTCTCTAAAAAAAAAATGGGTTTTTCCAACGTTTTCCCAATTTCAAATAAACTTGGTGGCGACTCCAATATTATCAACATAAAATCCTCTTCTTCGCCGTCCCCGTCGCGATCCCGGTTGTGACAGATGGCGACTCCACTGGGGACTTCCAAGAGAGTCAAGCCTGTTTTAATTAGTTGTGCAAATTAAATATAGCTTTTCGATGTTTGTTTTCCTTTTTTCAGCTTACTTTATCTAATATTTTCTTTCTTTATGTTTTGTTTCTTTACGGAATTCTACATTTCAGATGTTTGATAGCTCTATTTGTTAAAACCTTAGGGTAGACGATTGTTACTGGATGCTGTACGTGTTCGTTTGAATTGTTTTTGCAGGAATTAGTCGTGGGTAGTCTTAGGGTTTCAGGTTTGTATGCTCTCTTCACACACAACACTTACACAATAATCACGAGTGGGGCCCTATACCCGGGTCTGAGTGTAACTTGAGATAGGTAAGAGATTGTGTAGTGGTAGCCATTTTGGATGTTCATCCTGTTTGGTTATCGCGAAAATCTCATCTAGAGTGTGACTCTTTCATGAATGCCCTACACCTAGCGGTTCACCTGCTGTTGTGGGTAACATTCTGAAATGAATCTTAACTCTAGAGACCGCAGAAATCTGAGAATATAGACCTGCCCGGTGAAAGTATTCACAAAGTAGAATGACCATAGGATCATAGAATGAACCTCCAGAATTTACCTCACATAGGACACAAAGAGAGCGTGCATTTTCCTTAACTCCTTTCTTTGTACATAATTTCTTATCTTTGTTCTTTGTGCATAATTTCTGTTCATTTCCTAAATTGTTTACTATTCCTTCTTTCATTTAAATCAAAATTTTCTTTCTATTATGGCAGGTTTGTTAGAAAGTTGAACTGAAATCTTATTATGAGTATCTTTGGGAAAATGGAAACAAATATGAGACCAGATAAATGTAAAGGTGAAAAGTTGAAAAGAACTCTACGTCTCAAAGCCAAGACACCTGACACTAAAAGCCTGAGGTCTTTGGGTCAATTGCTGAAGTTACCACAACGCCTGTCTCTCACCCGAAAATATGGAAAGATCTTGAATCTCTTAGAAGTAGAAGAGCAGGAAGAAGCAATCACAGCACTGGCACAGTACTATGATCCTCCACTCCGATGTTTCACTTTTCAAAACTTCCAGTTAGCACCGACCATTGAAGAATTTGAGAAGATCCTGGGGTTACCACTAGAAGGAGAAAAGCCCTATCACTACCAAGGCCATTATCCTTCTTTACAAACCCTATCAACTGTCCTAAGGGTAGGTGTAAAGAATCTGCATGAAGCACAGAAGTGTAGAAATGGGACTTACGGATTCTCAAGGGATTATCTCGAAGAGCATATGCGCCGTTTAGCTCAAGTCGAAGACTGGGATGCTTTCGTAGATGTACTGGCTCTCACTATCTACGGCACTATCTTATTTCCGAACATTGAAAGCCTTGTAGACTTTGCGGCTATTGACGTATTCCTTGCTCGCAAGTTCCATGGTCATAATCCCGTTCCAGCCCTCCTGGCAGATGTTTATTGTACTCTGAACTTTTGCCATGAGAGAAATGGTAAGAGAATTTTGTGCTGTTTACCAATGCTATATGTGTGGGCTACTTCGCACGTATTCCAAAGGAATTACAAGGCGCTTTGTCCGATTAAAGACCTACGAATGCATAACATCAAGAAGAAGAATGGACAAGAGTGGGCTCAAGACCTGGCCAAATTGGATGAAAGGATGATACGATGGTATCCTTGGAGGGAGGATGGTCAAACTCTGATTTATCAGTGCGGAAGCTTTCCAAATGTACCTCTCATGGGTACCCGAGGATGCATAAACTACAATCCTGTCTTGGTATTACGCCAGTTCGGGTATCCCATGATGGGACCTCCTTCTGAAGCTGCAGTTACTCCATTCGTCTCATATTATCAAGACTCCAAAGACATTGACCTATTCCAGAAGATCCGGTCCGCTTGGAACAAGGTTGTCAAGAAGGGAAAGGAACTGGGAGTTAGAAGTTGTGCTGTGAAAGAAAGTTATCATCAATGGGTGAAAAATAGGGCTCAAGAGATCAAGCTGCCCTTCAAAGTCATAACTATTACTCCTCTGGACAATGTATCAACCTGGGGTTTCCATGAAAATGAAGAAATCAAGAAAGTGAAGGAGAAACTAGACAAGGTTGAACAAGAAAAGGTGCAAATAGAAGCTGAGTTGAAAAGTGTTCGCCATAACTACACGACGTTAAAACGAGAAAGCACCGAAAAGGATCAAGCTCTAGAAGGAACAAGCAAGAAGCTGAAGATGGGGCATGAACACATGATGAAGACTAAGGAATGCCTCAAAGCAGCCAACAAAGAGCTAGGACTCCGGAGACAGGAGCGTGATAAAGCATTAGCCGAAAATCAACAGCTGAAAGATCTACTTCCAAAGGCCAAAATTGTCAAGAAATCAAGCGCTAAGAGGTGAAGAACAAATGAAACAACAAATGGAAGAATTGAACAATGAATACCAAAGGAAGATTGAAGAGCTAAGTCAACACATGAATGATGAGATCATGGAATATCAAGTTGCACTGGAAGAAGAAAAGGAAAGAGTTGCAAGTTTGGATTCTGAAATACAACATCAGAACCACATTATTCATGAGCTGAAGGCTCGCTTCTCAAACTTGGTAGGATTAGCTAATGCGGCCATCGAAGATGTTCCAAGATACTTAGGATTGGCCGAGCAAGGAATAACCCCTTTCAAGACCCCAATCGAGATTTGTAATTTTGTTGACTACTGTAAAGACTTGATTGGGAGAATGAAACAAATAATTGCTGAGAGATCTTTGAGAATGGCAGTTATGGCTTTATGATGTATTGTCTTTTGTTGTTTTGGGAATGAATGTAAAAAAGGACGATGGGTACAATACCCCTTTATGAATGAAAAATCTCTGTTTCTCTGCATTGTGTTGGTCTCATAGCAATGTCCATGACTTAGTACTTTTGAACGAGACGTTCTGAGGAACGGTTATCATCAAAGATACTCACATCAAGATTCGGTTCAACTGATGATTTCTAACAAATAGCTATGTTTTTGTTTTTGTCTTTGACTTTTCACTAAAGTTTTGTTTTTATTAGGTAAAAATCCGTCACAATTGGGCACCCAAGGAAAACCGATACCGATCAAACTCAAATTCACAATACCAGAGCCCGGACCAAAATGGCTGGAGGGAATGGTGACACAGAAAGGGGTATCTCAATCACAACTACTTCTGAAGGAGGAAGAAATCTGAGCGATGAAGTTGATGCGGTGAGAGGAAAACTGAATGAACTGTCAAACAACCAAGGAAGATTGGAGGATATGATGCGGGCCATACAGGAATCACTTAACCTATTGGGAGCTCATTCAACAAATGTGCAACCAAATACCATGACACTGGGTATGCCTGTGGTACCGAGTGCAGCTCTAAATGTCACTGTAGGGATGAATGATATGGGTGAAATCCCGAATAACCTCCATGGGCAACCACCGCCCGTGATACCATTGGTAATCCCTATTGGAGAAGGTTATCGTTCCTTAGAAAATGTGCAAACTCATGAGCATGGGCATGTTACCCCTGTCTGGGAGCAACCTCGTATGGTCATCCAGAAGCAGCCGTCCTCCTCAGAAAATAGTCGTGCAGAGGCAGAAAAAGGAAAGTTCAAAGAGGAATGGATGGAGAAGATTCAAGAGCAAATTCGGGCTATTCAAGGACCTAGCCCCTATGGGTATGTGGAAGTTGAACAACTCTGCCCTTCTACTGATGTAGTAATTCCTAGGGACTTCAAGGTTCCTGAATTGTCAAAGTATGACGGGACGGGTAATCCTCTTTTTCACTTGAAGAGTAATTGTAATAAGATGGCGATATGGTCAAAGGATGAAAAATTTCTCATCAACTTCTTCCATGAAAGCCTGATTGGACCCGCTCTGGAGTGGTACATTCAACTAGACCATTCGAAGATTTCTAGCTGGAGAGAATTGGCAGATCTGTTCATGAGCCAATACAAGTTCAATCTTGAGGTGGCACCTACACGGGAGCAATTAAGCTCTATGCAGAAGAAGAAGGATGAATCATTCAAGCAATATGCACAAAGATGGAGAGTCTTGGCTGCCCAAGTTCAACCACCACTCATCCCAACTGAAATGTGTTCTTACTTCTTGGGAACCTTGGGATCCCCTTACATTGGGGCAATGGCAGGAGCAGCATACAAAGACTTCTCTGAGTTGATAACTGCTGGAGAAAGAATTGAAAGCTTAGCAAAAGCCGGCAAGCTTCCCATGAGCAGTGAAGACGCAAGAAAGAGTTTCCCGCCCAGAAAAAAAGAGACAGATGTGAACTATGTGCATGGTCAGCAATCATTCGTCCCACGATACACACCAACCCGACCACGATCATACCAAACCCCTATCCCTCACTATCCATCATATCAAACCACACCAACCGCAAACACTGTTCCATATTCCCAACCCCAAGTTAACAACCTCCACATAAGGCCATATCAACCAACTCGCCCAACATACACCCCAGCACCTCGACCAAATTTCCAAAACCAAAATCGTAATCGATTCCCCAATTTCCCACCTTTCCCAAAGCTATCTATTTCGAATGCTGATCTGTTTCAAAAGTTAGTTGATGCTCATTTGATCTCGGTATATCCTGTGCACCCATTAGAACCACCATACCTAGCTTGGTACAACCCGAACCTGACCTGTAAATACCACATGGACATAGCAGGGCATTCCATTGAGGATTGCGAAGGTTTCAAAACAGCAGTAAGAAGGTTAATCGCTTGTGGGAGGTTAGACTTTCAAGAAGATTCAAAATCGGATATTGTTAACAACCCAATCCCAAAACACGAAGGAGGAAGTCGTGTGAATGCCTTGGAGGTGGAAGAACCTCTAGTTAAGAAGGTTATGGGTCTCCGAACTCCTATGGAGAAAGTGTTCAATGGTTTGAAGGAGGCAGGGTACCATATCGCAGCCTCTGCATCCATGATAAAAGAGAATGAAAAAGATGACATAAGGTCGAGCTGCATATACCATTCTGGAGTTTTTGGTCATGATATAGAAAGTTGTGGGGATTTCAAAGCTCGAGTACAAGAATTACTTGACCTGGGAGTGATTCAAGTGAAACGGAAATCGAATCTTCCTGAGGAGGTGAATGTGATTGATCGCTTCATACTCCGCATCCCTCCACTGAATCGAGCTCCGAAACCAGAGAAAGTGGTGATCACCGTGAGGAAACCAGCACCATTCAGTTACTAGGATACACATGTTGTCCCTTGGAACTATGAAACTGACGTGGAGACAAACAGAGACATAAGGGAAACCTCGAAAGCCCAAACGGGTGAAGTGGTAGCGGAGGTAAAAGGAATAACAAGAAGTGGAAGAATTTATGGGCCCGGAGAGCTAGAAAAAGGAAAGTTTGTCGAAAAAGAGAATGTGGGAAAGGGTCTTGGTGCGGAAAGAAAAGAAAGAGAAGAAAATGAAGAAGAGGAGTTTTTAAAAATCATGAAACAAAGTGAGTACGACATACTAGAGCAATTGAAAAAGACTCCTGCTAGAATCTCCCTGTTGTCACTGATTTTGTCATCTGAATCTCATCAAAAGGCAATGCTGAAGGTCTTGAAGGATGCTTATGTGAAACCGGATGTCTCACTGGAGAATATGGTGAACATGGTGGATCCGGTAAAGCGTGTTAATATGATCACTTTCTCAAATGAAGAGATTGTATCACATGCCAACCCACGAGCACTATATATAACCCTCAAATGCAAAGGCTATATAGTGCCTAAGGTTCTCATTGACGGAGGGTCAGGATTAAATGTCTTGCCAGCATCAACTTTGAGCTACTTGTCAATGGGCAAAGACGACATCTCACCACAAATGATGATCGTAAGAGCTTTTGATGGAGCGAAGAAAAACATCCTAGGGGAAATAATGCTACCATTGGAAATCGGCCCGAGCCAATTTGAGGTCTTATTCCAAGTGTTGGAGATTGAGTCTGATTACAATATGCTGCTGGGAAGACCATGGATTAACAATGTTGGTGCTGTTCCTTCAACCTTGCATCAAAAGGTCAAATACATTGAAAATGATTCAGTCATTACAATCCATGGAGAGAAGGAAATCATTGTATCTATACCTGTCTCACTTCCATATGTTGAAAATGTTGAGCTAGTAGAAAGCAGTTTATGGCACAATCTGGAGGTGGTGGGGTTGAAGCAAGAACAGAACGAGCTCCTAAGGCAAGATGTCAATCAGATAGTGGCTCATATCATGACCAAAAATGGTTATCTGCACGGCAAAGGACTGGGACCACGGTTGCAAGGTATCAAGACACCTCTACCTATCTCAGGGAAGCCTAACCGATTTGGTTTAGGATATGAGGTGTCATTGGAGGAGCAGATCAAGACTATGACTCTTGAGCAAAAGAAACCAAAAGAGAAGATGAAACAGATCCCCCATCTGAAAGAGACCTTTCCTTATCCGGCTGAGGTGATTATGGCTGAAGGAGGATGTGTCCCTAGCTGTTGTCCAACCATCAGTATGGTGGATGTTGAGAAGCCTGAAGAACGCAACAATGCTTATGCTGTCGACCGCGATGGGATGCTGATGAATTGGGAAGCCGAACTAATGCTTGATGTTGTTACTTCAAAGTAATCATTCGGGATTGTATTAATTGTATTTGCTTTTATGGATGCTACTTTGAGACATCATTTGAATAAACTTGCATGTTCATCCAGCAATTGTTCTCTTTTCTATCCGCTATTCTTGTTCTTTAGCATTATTTCCTCAAACCATTAATTTGCGCCTTTTTATTCATGTTTACCTGTTATTTGTCTTGACATTCCAACCCACCGCAATTACTTTCCAGGGATTTAAGTGTAGGAATTTTGCCACATGAAAGGGATTTTGAAGGCCAATCAATTGATTCTCTTACTGCACTTGATTGCAATAGCTATGAATCTGAAGAAGATGAAGAAACTGTTGAGAGATTTTCAGGGTTACTAGAACACATGGATAAAGGATTTGACTTAGACAATGAGGTGGTCGAAGTAATTAACATGGGCACCGAAGAAGAGAAGAAAGAGCTGAAAATGGTGGAGAATCCTGAGCGAACAGAGATGATTGCTTTGTTTGAAGAATACCTGGATATTTTCGCATGGTCTTATCATGATATGCCAGGATTGGATCCAGAGATTGTTTCACACAAGATCCCTTTGTACCCAGAAGCCGAGCCGAAAAAGCAAAAATTGAGAAGAATGCGGCCTGACATGTCACTAAAGATAAAAGAAGAGGTGACTAAACAGCTAGAGACCGGATTTCTAGAGGTGTCAAGACACACAGATTGGGTGGCCAACATCGTGCCTGTACCTAAAAAGGATGGGAAGGTTAGGATGTGTGTTGATTATCGGGACCTGAATAAAGCTAGCCCGAAAGATAACTTTCCACTCCCTCACATTGATGTCCTTGTTGATAATACGGCCAGGAATCACCGATTTTCATTCATGGATGGATATTCCGGGTACAATCAGATTCTCATGGATGTTCATGACAAAGGAAACACTACGTTCATAACTCCGTGGGGAACATTCTGCTACACAGTCATGCCATTCGGATTGAAGAATGCCGGTGCCACTTACCAACGTGCTATGGTTGCACTGTTCCATGACATGATGCACAAACAAATTGAAGTGTATGTAGATGACATGGTCGCTAAGTCCAAAGAGGGAGAAAGTCATGTAGTAGTCCTGCGAAGGCTGTTTGAAAGGCTCAGAAAATATAAGTTGCGGCTGAACCCGAATAAATGCATCTTTGGAGCTTCCACAGGAAATTATCGATTCATTGTCAGCAGAGAAGGGATAAAAGTGGATCCGGACAAGGTAAAAGCAATACAAGAAATGCCAGCTCCCCGAACTGAGAAGGAAGTGAAAAGTTTTCTTGGGAGGCTCAACTACATTGCTAGATTCATTGCAAATTTGATTAGTACTTGTGAGCCTATATTCAAGTTGCTGCGAAAACATCAACCTGGAGAATGGAATGAGGAATGCCAAGAGGCGTTCGATAAAATAAAGACTTATCTAATGAAACCTCCAGTTCTGATTCCTCCTACGCCAGGCCGTCCTTTAATACTGTATCTTACAATGTTGCCTACTTCACTCGGGGCAATGTTGGGACAGTATGATGAATCTGGAAAGAAAGAACAGGCCATTTACTATTTGAGCAAGAAGTTTAATGAATGCGAATCTCGCTATCTGGCAATTGAAAAGACTTGTTGTGCATTAGTCTGGGCTTCGAAGAGGTTGAGGCAGTACATGTTATACTACGCTACTTGGCTGATTTCTCGAATGGATCCGTTAAAGCACATATTTGATAGTTCTCATGTGTCATTGAGAATGTCAAAATGGCAAGTGATGCTGTCTGAGTTTGATATCAAATATGTCACTCAAAAGTCTATCAAAGGAAGTGCAATTGCTGATCATCTAGCTGAAAACCCTCTGGAGGGTGTACAACCCACTATGCTTGAATTCCCTGATGATGAAGTGTTGACACTAGAAAGAGAAGATGAGGAAGAGGGGAATGTGTGGAAGATGTACTTTGATGGAGCAGCCAATATGAACGGATGTGGAATCGAGTCATAGTAGTCTCACCACCGAAGCGATATCGATTTCTATCAAATTAGACTTTGAATGTACCAACAACATGGCAAAATATGAAGCATGTGCAAATGGTTTGCAAGTTGCGATTGACTTGGGAATCAAAGATCTAAAAGTCTTTGGAGACTCTGCGCTCATAATCTATCAAGTTAATGGAGAATGGCGCACAAAGGATCCGAAATTGGTACCTTATCAGAAGGATTTGTCTCAGTTAATTGAGCGCTTTGATGACATATCATTCTCTCATTTAACTCGGGATAAGAACCAGTTTGCGGATGCTTTAGCGACTTTGGCCGTGATGACTAACTTGAAGGTCCACGCTAATGTCCAACCCATCCATGTAGAAATGCAAGGTGAACCTGTATATTGCGGCAATGTGGAGATTGAGCCGGACGACCAACCATGGTATCATGATATCAAACAGTACATTCAAAGAGGAGAATACCCAGCAGGTGCAAATGAGGTGGATAAGAAGACAATTCGAAGACTAGCCATGGCTTTCTTCCTGAATGGTGAAGTTCTCTACAAGAGGAACTATGACACAACTCTCCTCAGATGTGTAGATGCTCATGAAGCTCGGATAATCATGATTGAAGTTCATGAAGGGATCTGTGGAACTCACACCAATGGACATATGATGGCACGCAAAATCATAAGAAGTGGTTATTACTGGTCCACTATGGAGATTGATTGCATCAGTTATGTTCAGAAATACCACAAATGCCAAATATATGCAGACCGAGTTAATGCTCCCCCGGTTCAGTTGCACAACATGGTGTCTCCTTGGCCTTTCTCGATGTGGGGCATGGATGTTATCGGCCCGATTAATCCCAAAGCATCTAATGGTCATCGTTTCATCTTGGTGGCAATAGATTATTTCACCAAATGGGTAGAAGTTGCTTCATATGCTAATATCTCACAGAAGGTGTTTCTCAGATTCATCAAAAAGGACATCATCTGCAGATATGGAATTCCAGAGAGAATTATCACAGACAATGCTCCTAACCTCAATGGTATTGAAGTTCAGAAGTTCTTTGAGACTTTCAAGATCAAGCATCATAATTCAGCTCCCTATAGGCCTCAAATGAATGGCGCAGTGGAGGCTGCGAATAAGAATATCAAGAAAATCCTTGCCAAAATGGTGGTGAACTACAAAGACTGGCATGAAATGCTGCCATATGCTTTGCATGCGTATCGTACCAACATACGGTCAAGCACGGGAACAACTCCCTTCTCATTGGTTTACGGAATGGAAGCCGTATCTCCTATAGAAATTGAAATCCCTTCGCTCAGAGTTTTAATGGAGGCTGAGCTGGAAGAATCTGAATGGGTGAAAACTCGATATGAGCAACTGAACATGATCGAAGAGAAGAGGCTTGTAGCCATTTGCCACGGCCAGTTGTATCAAAGCAGAATGGGTAAGGCTTTTAATAAGAAAGTCCGCCCTAGAGATTTTCATCCAGGAGATTTGGTTCTGAAGAAAATTCTTCCTAATCAAGAGGACACACGGGGAAAGTGGGCTCCAAGTTATGAGGGTCCTTACATTGTCAAGCATGCATTTTCAGGTGGAGCGTTGATTTTGCAAAACATGGAGGGACGAGAATTGCCTAAACCAATCAACGGTGATGCCGTCAAAAGATTTTATGCTTGAAAAGATGCTTAAAAAGCCCGTTAGGTCGAAAACTCGAAAGAGCGACCTAAGCAAAAGTTAGGGCAAAGCAGAAAAGGAAAGCCTGTTAGGTCGAAAACTCGAAAGAGCGACCTATGTAAAATTAGGGCAAAACAGCAAAACAAAAGAGCTCGCTAGGCTGAAAACTCGAAAGAGCGGCCTAGGCAAAAATTAGAGCAGAAAAGATAAGCATCTTCACTAACAACTGAAACTGGGGCAATTTTCGATAGTCCAGCGAATCAAGCGGATAAGGGCTGAAACTGGGGCAATTTTAAAAAAAGGGAATTTGAAGACATGTCGACAGATATCATGGCTATGGTATTCAACTTGCTTTAAGAAGTCAATTGATTGAGCCACAAAGAACCTAAACTGGGGCAAAAATTTTGTGTCTCCCAAAATTTTATCTTTCGCATTTTTGTTGTTCAAAGCATTTTGTTAGCTAATACACCAAACAATAAAGATGTTCGTTCAGCTAATCCCTCTACCTTCTCTTTGAATGCATGTTCATTCATAATGTCTCAAGTAGGATAAATTTAAGCTTCAATTATACAATCTAACAATGTTTACAACGGTACATCAATGATTAGCATTAATTCTGAAATTTCAGCTAAGCTTGACAGAAAAGTAATCAACCTTCTGAAAAGGGAAATGAGAGAAGAATAAAAATAAGCAAGATCACAGAAGAAAGCAAAGTCTTGGTTGTGCCAGAAGGTCCAATGTTAAGATTATGAGTTTGATCGGTTAAAGTTTTCCTCGAGGCTTGCTCAATTGGGTTACGATTAGTTTTTCAATATTGTATAAACTGAAGGTGAATAATTCAAGACTTTTTGCATATGATTTGAAAAATAAAAAAAAAAGATCGTTTTCAGATGCCAATTTACATTTCAGTTGGCCTCAGCTGCCATTTTACATTTTCAGTCGGCCTCACTTGCCAAATTTACATTTCGAGTCGGCCTCAGTTGCCAATTTTACATTTCATGTCGGCCTCAGATGCCAGTTTCATTTCTGTCGGCCTCAGTTGCCAATTTACATTTCAAGTCGGCCTCAGCTGCCAGTTTACATTTTCAGTCGGCCTCAGCTGCCAATTTACATTTCAGTCGGCCTCAGCTGCCAGTTTACGTTTTCAGCTGGCCTCAGTTGCCAATTTACATTTCAAGTCGGCCTCAGATGCCAATTTACGTTTCAGTCGGCCTCAGATGCCAATTTACATTTTCAGTCGACCTCAGCTGCCAATTTACGTTTTCTGTCGGCCTCAGTTGCCAATTTACATTTCGAGTCGGCCTCAAATGCCAATTTTACGTTTTCAGCTGGCCTCAGTTGCCAATTTACATTTCAAGTCGGCCTCAGATGCCAATTTACGTTTCAGTCGGCTTCAGATGCCAATTTACATTTTCAGTCGGCCTCAGTTGCCAATTTACGTTTTCTGTCGGCCTCAGATACTAATTTTACGTTTTCAGCTGGCCTCAGTTGCCAATTTACATTTCAAGTCGGCCTCAGATGCCAATTTACGTTTCAGTCGGCTTCAGTTACCAATTTACGTTTTCTGTCGGCCTCAGATACCAATTTTACGTTTTCAGCTGGCCTCAGTTGCCAATTTACATTTCAAGTCGGCCTCAGATGCCAATTTACGTTTCAGTCGGCTTCAGATGCCAATTTACATTTTCAGTCGGCTTCGGTTGCCAATTTTACATTTTAAGTCGGCCTCAAATGCCAATTTACATTTTCAATCGGCCTCAGTTGCCAATTTAGTTTCCAGTTGACCTCAGATTGTCATTTCATATTTTCGGCCAACCCCTTGTTAGTTTTCTTTAAGTGTTGGTCAGCATCGTCTGCTTTAGACTCTTGCTAGCCTTTACATTTGACTTTCTTAAGATGTGCATCTTCTTTTGCTGTGTAGATTTAGATCGTTTGCACTTCATGCATTGCCAAATAAAATCGATATTCATGTCTTTACTCATTCCTTATGACGACAATATAAAAATTTAGGTTTTTCATATTCTCTTATAAGAAATGAATAAAGAGGGGCAACTGTGAATACCCAATTTTATTCGGCCCAATTGAAAAATAAAAAAGGAGTTTTTTTTATTTTGGCCTAGTTCTTCTAAGCCTGGTACCCAAACAAAATTTGCTTTCATTTGTGTTGTGGCCCAATTTGTTATATCTTTCTTCTTGGCCCGTTTGCATTCAAAAATAAAATAAAATAATAATAATAATATTAATAAAAGAAAAGGAGCCACGAATTGCTCCTAGGTTGTGTTTCTTTCTGAAAATTCACGGACTCTCTCCTTTCCTTGTTATTATGCGCTTCTCTCTCCCCGATGCAGACTCGTGAAGCAGATAAAGGTTTTTCTTTTTTAAAAAAATGGAGAGCATCATCATGGTGTTGTTAGACTTGGTGCAAGAAGTTTGATTTTCTTTCGGTAGATTTGCAAGCATCCAAGGAAAACAGAGAATACATATGGGGACGAGGAAGGGGAGAGTTCGGGGGAGACCCAGCAAAAAAAATAGAAACACAGAGACATCAAACATCAGAATACCGAACATCAATTAGAGAACCTGAAAAAAAAATCAACAGCAACCAGTCCACATACAACCAGAAAGAAGAAAATCAGAAGCAGCAGCAGCTTAGGTATTTATCAGTATCTTTTTTTTAAAAAAAAAATTCTTCAAAAATAAAAAAAATACAGTGAGGCCGCGGCCTCCCTTGCTCCGCCGCGGCCTCTCCCCCTTTCTCTTCACCCCAAGCCCCGAGCTGCCATCGGACCTCCACAACCACCCATTACCACTCCACCCCCTCAACCGACCGCCATCATCTAGCTCTTCTCTTCCCATCTCTCCGCGGACACATCAATCACTACCATCATCTTGAGCCTCCTGAAATTTCAGTTTCAAATCACAAATCAAATCTAAATTCCATTTCTTTCAATAATCAAAAAAAGAAGACACAAACTAAACAAAAGAGAAGGAAAGGAAAGAAGCAGGAGAACACTGCAGCACAGATCCGAAGCTTCTTCATGCGACGGCCCCCTCCACGAGCGTCGCGCTCCATGGCCACCGAGCCACCACCTCAGCACTACTTCACCCTCTTCACCCCGAGCCTCCGCCGCGGCTTTCCTCCCTTTCGCCATGTCCGCCGTTGTGTGCAAAGGTCCCCAGCAACCCCGATCTATCACTCTTCCTCCACCTCAGCCAACAGCCGCACCGCCGCTCTCCCAAGGCGGCTTTCCCCTCTCGGATCTGCCACCGTCGCAAGCCACTCCTTCAAAACCCCATCACCACTGACCTCCAGCGCCGCCCCTCCATGGCCGCGACTTCCCCATCATCACTCCCTCTGACCCACGACTCATTCTCAGCGAACCGGCTCCGATCTTCCTCTCATCACAAGACCACCGCGACCAGCCACGGCTCCTGATCGCTTCGTAGTCGCCTTCCTCCGCCTTGATTCGCGAACCGCCGCCAGCAAGGACCGACCTCTCTTTCGCCACGTTCCTTCCAACGCCTCGCCTTCCTCGCGCAGTGGCCTCACGGGCTGGCAGTGTCCCCCTGGCTCTATCTCCGTCCCTCTCACTCTCTGTTTCTTTCTCCGTTCTTTTTCCTTCTCTCTCTTTTGGTCTTTCTTTTTGTATGTGAACGTGATATTGTGTGTGTACCGCGTGCGTTATTGTTAGTGTTAGTGCTAGTGTGCGTGTGTATTGGAAGAGAGTAAGAGAAAGGTAGAATTAGGTTAGTAAAATTTAATTAGGTTAAGTAAATTCAATTAGTAAAATTAGGTATAAGAAAAATAAAAGTGTATTGTTTTATTTTATTTTATTTTTTTTAATAAATTTTGAATTTGTTTGGGTTTGTGTTTGTGTGGTTAGTGTTTTTTGAGCGGAGTCAAATAAATTAATTATAAAACAAGAATGAAAAAGTGATTAAATATTTTCTTTGATTTTTAGGTGTTTAGGCGCTAGCATTTTCTTAATAAAAAAAGAAGGTAATTAGGATCTTTTTCGGTTTAGTTTTTCTTATGTTCAATTTTATGTTTATATTTATGTGTTAATGTCATTTCTATTTAGTTTAACTATTTTATGATTATATTTTGCTTTAATTAAATGCATAATTATATTTATTCTGTTTTAATTTAATTGTTTTATATGCTTATGTGTTTTATTTGAATTGGTTGTGTATTTGTGCTTAAGGATTTATCTTCATTTTTAGTTTAAATATTTTTATTTTATGTGTGATTTTACTTTTTTCAATTTAATTATTTTATATATTTATGTGTTGTGCTTAAATTATTTATGTTATTGTTTATAATTTATTTTTAGTTTAATTGTTCTATGTTTATGTGTTTTTTGTAGTTTAATCATTTTATATGTTTTATTCAAATAAATTGTGTTCATTTTTTTTAGTTTAAATACTCTGTGTTTACGTGTTTTGATTAAAATTAATTGTGTAATTGTAATATTTTGTGTTTCTAGTTTAATTATTTTATATATTTTGGGTATTTGCATTCGTGAATTTTTTTTTATTTCGTTATTTTATATGATTATGCGTTTTTGTATGTAATTATGTTATATTTTTTTTATTATCTTATATGTTTATATATTTTATTTAAATTAATTGTGTTTAACTTTGGAGGTTCCCGTTAAAATTAGAATTTTACCTAAAAAGAGAAGTTTTATCCATTTTGGATTCAAAATAAATATTTGGGTATTTTATTAAAATTTATATACTTAATTAATTGATGAATTGTATATAAAAAAAAAGGGGAGGTTAATTGAGCCGAGACGATTTGTTAATATCATATTTCAGAATATTTTAGCCGCGACGGCTTGATGTTCGAAATTTTTTTTTTTAAAAAAAATAGAGTTAATTTGACCGCGACGGTTTGTTAACTTTATGTTTTAGAATATTTTAGTTATGACAGCTTGATATTCTAAAACTCCCTTTCAAAATTAGATTTTCATAATATTATTTTGTTTGTGAATATTTTATTATTACTTCTTTTTTTATTATATTAATTTGAGTTAATTATTAAATTGTAAATATCTCTTTTTAAGAATAAAGTTAATTTGACCGCGACGGTTTGTTAACTTTATGTTTTAGAATATTTTAGCTGTGACAGCTTAATATTCTAAAGTTCTTTTTTTTAAAAAAAAAAATTAACTTTTCACCATTTAATTTATTTGTAAATGATTTTCCTAGTATTTTTCTATGCTATTTATGTATTTTGTTTCATTTATAAGTTCCTTTTTTTCTCATAATTTTATTTCAAAATATTTTATTTAATTTTTGTTATTGTAAATAAAGAGTTAATTTAGCCGTGACGGCTTGTTAACTTGATATTTCGAACATTTGAGTTGTGACAGCTTAATGATTCAAAAATTTCCTTAAAAATGTTTGTTCTCTTTTATTATATTCCTCGCAAATGAAATAAAATAAATGTTTGAAAAAGGTTATTTGTTTAATTTGCACAGTTAATTAAAGGTACCGTCCAAGGATGGGTGTACTAGGGTGCGTGGGATTAAATTCCTGCCCTTCCCTATACATAACCGACTCCCGAACTCAAACTGGTTTCAAAGACTATTCTCTAAAAAAAAATGGGTTTTTCCAACGTTTTCCCAATTTCAAATAAACTTGGTGGCGACTCCAATATTATCAACATAAAATCCTCTTCTTCGCCATCCCCGTCGCGATCCCGGTTGCAACATACATATTATAGAATATCTTCCCTGTTTATAAAATCTCGAGACCTCAGTTTAATGCTTACAGCAAAAATGTTGATTACTGTGTTTTCAGACTATGGATTTTTAATTAAGATTTTAAAACATTAGATATGATTTATTGAAAGCGTTAAACAAAGTATGATTCACTGAAAGCGTTAAACAAAGTATAATTCATAACAATTATCAGATACATACTCTATTGGCTTCTGAAATCACTATGTCTACAAGCTGATGATCCCTTGGGCATGATTTTAGAACCTCAGTTATGCTACAGTAAGATTGTTAGAATTATATGAATTCAGAGCTTTTGGATTTGTCCAGTTTAATTGTAAGTTATGTTATTTTTAATAATTAGTAAGAAATAGAACAGTGAGTTAACAGCTGTGTGATTGATCGTTAACTTTGGTATCAAGTGGTCCGTTACAGGACTAACTCAACCATAGTAAGGAACCCAGTGTGGTGTCCATTAAGGAACCTAATTAGGTGCCCATTAGATTACTCATTGGCATAGATTCACATTTTAGCTCAATTATGAATGTATTGAACATCTCCTGTTTTTCTACTAGTTATTGCCATGGATTTAGTTAAATTATTATTTTCAGTGCGGTTATGTGTAATTATATATAAAATATTTTACATAAGTTATTTTTATATTTATGTATCATCTTTGTTATCCCACGTAGATCGTAAGTGGAAACTTGCTCACTCATATTTGGTGAACTCACCCCTTCTTTTTCGTCCCCCTTACAGTTACAGTTGCATATTAATTATTGTTCAATCTTAGCCTCAAAGCCATGAAGCTGTTCCAGTGGTCAGCTTCACTTTATAATGAAGTTTAAATTAGGATTATGTTAGAACAAAGTGCTCCAGTAGTGTACATGCAAAGTCCTCGGACATCATTTAACATGCATGATTATTTTAAAGTTATGTTATTTTGTTAATGATATGATATATAATTTCTTCCAGGAACCTGATTTAATATTATCTATTTCAGTTATGGATTTTGGATTAATTTAAAAGAATTAAATATTTTATGTATTTTATTAATAAAGTTTTCAATAAGTTTTGAGGAATTTATTTATTAAATTAGTTATTTATTTTTAAAATTTATTACAAGCATTAATTTAGTAATTTGCTATGATTGATTGTATGAAATTAATTTCAGAAGGCTTCTGTAGGGGACAATATCCCTTATTTGCCGATCATTATTTTTGGGTCGTGACAAATAGTATTGGAGCATTAGGTTTTGTTCCACTATATTGGAGCAAGTGTTCACAAATAGTATACCGTTTATGTAAATGGAAGCGTGTCTATTTGCATTAATGTTGGGTTATTTGAGACCCCTAGGAGAGTCAATCGTGTCTAGATTCATTAGAGAGCGAATGTTTTTTTTACGTTCTTGTCCTAATTCCAAGTTCCTATTCTCATGATAAATTTTGTCATCAGTTATGTACCATGAACTTTGATTTCTAGGATATCTAAGGTTAAATTTGAGAACCAAATTTTTTAAAAGAAGGTAGTATGTAATATCCCAAAAGTAGATGCCTTTAAGAAAGAAACGCCTAAGTTCAGGAATGGTTGGATAAAACATAAGAAATATTTAAATGCCTGAAAAAAAATAAGGAAGAGGTTGTATATTGAAATTAAATAAATCAAAAGAATGAGTATATATAAATCTCTATTTAAATTCATGTGAAATAGTAAATCATATAAAATCTAAATTGTAAAAGAAAATATCAATCCCAAAAGGAGAAAACAAAATATAAAATTTATAATAATTTTGTACAACAATTTTTTCTATGCCAATATTCAGTTTTTATTTGAATTTGATAGTTAATCTTTTTTTGTAATATGATATTCATTTTGTGTTATGATATTTGATTTTAAATTTTAAAAATATTATCTTATTGAAATAGATTCAATATTGTTCATAATAATTGATATTGTTCAATTTTTTAATTTTGAAAATATTATCTTATCAAATCTATTGGATTCAATATTGTTTATAATTATCGTTGATATTAAAATATTTGTATCAATATTGTAGATATTGTTAGAATTATAAAAAATATAACTTACTAGATTTTCTTTTTATTACGTATGCTCATTATAAATTAATTTTTATATAACTTCTAAGATTATGTTAGCATTTATTTAGATATCTACCATCATTTATACTTATGGTGTAAATATCAATTAGGATTTGAGAATATATATATATATAATAATGTGTAATATGCCAATTTGAGATTGGTTTCTTCCTTTCATTAGAGATTGTAACTATTCTATAAAGATTTGATTATTGGTGTATATATATAGTATTCTGTAATACCCTAGTTTTAAATAAAAAATTTGAACTTTTTTTTAATAGGAAGGGCGTCAGTTACCCTTATCTGTCATTCTGGGTCCTGAATTTCACTGAATCTGGATCCTACACGTCCTTTGAGGGCTATAAAATAAAATCACATTCTTCGGATCAAAAGTTATGGTAATTGTTTCCAAAAGAAAAATAAGTTAAAGAGTGATTTTTAATGCATTTATGAAACCTTTAGACATTTCGTTTTTAGCTAACAAGTTTATAAAATCTTGAAGATTCTCATATTTGAATTAAAACCCAAAATTTGGATTTTGATCTGTTGGGATTTTGATTTTTATGATATTTTATTTAAATCCAAATAGGGGGTATTTATTTATTTATATTTATGTTTTAAAGTTAATGAAGAGTAAAATAAATGAGAAAAAATAAGTAAGTATTGAGACAATCCAAATACCAAAATGATAGAAAAATGCAGAAGCTAGATAAACTGTCACATCTATAGTGGTCACAGTGTGTGAGTTTAAAGATTTTTGTGTTCTAAGGACCATTATAGCGATCGTAAGTGGTCAGTATAGGGGGCACGATAGGCCCTAATCACAATAGTGTCCCCCTAGAACACAAACAGTACTCGAAAGCGATGTCATTTCACTAACAGCCCTCCCTTTCTATAAAAAGCCCTTCCCCACTTCTTTCTCCCCTATTTTCTTGATCTAAAATCCCAAACCCATTTCTTTCTTCTTCTCTCTATGTCACTCAAATCTAGCTCCCCCAAATTATCAAAGTTTGTTTATGTTGATAGATTTTGTCTCTATTCTTCTCATTCTTCCATGTTCTTAGTATAAGTTATTATTTTCTCTCATTGTTGTCAAGTGGTGATGCTCCCCCAATATTTTTAGGGTTATATTAAAGCTATCTAGAAGTTATTAGAGATTAATCTAGAATTTATGATTGCTCTATGGCAATTGTTGGTATCATTTCAAGCTCTCTAAGTCAATTAGTGGTGCCCATATACTCTCGACTTCAAACGGTGAGTGGATTCAAACTCATGACTTTATTTTAGCCATTATGATTATGTTTGATGCATGATATTTGTGAAATATGAAATTTGAGATGAAAAAAAGTATAGAATATGATTTTATATGATTATGTCAAGCTAGCAAAACTATGATTCATGATGATTGCATGAAAAAAATGAGTTTACAAAACCATGAGACCATGATTACTATGTTGTATGCTATAGAAAATGTTCTACCTACTTGAGAAAGGTTTTATTAAGAAAATATGTTCTTATGAATTATGGATTATGATATTGTCATGCTTTAAGACTTGGAATTTCAGAGATCACTTTATGGAAATGTTAAGTTGAGCTATGTTGAATAAAATATGATTTGGCTTTAAAAAGAAATATGTTGTTAAGATTTAGAGTTTTATGATTATAAATCCCTAGTGTTTTAAGCTATGATTTTATATTTATCAAGCATATGAAAAGAGATGTTAGCTTAAGATATGGATTTAAAACTTCAGTTTTATGGTGCGAAGAGGTACGAAATTCAGTATGAATCATAGCAACTGCCAGATACATATTCTGTAGACTTGAAATCGAAATACCTGAAAGTGGTGATCCCTTGGGCATGATTTTTCATAGCCACAGTTATGCTAAAGTCAAATTGTTAGTGTCATATGAATCTAGAACTCTCAGTGTACTAAGAATTTAAGAGCTCTCGGCTGCCAAGGATGGAGTACCCACTTTTTTTTTGTTATGTTTTTATTTTAAACTAGTTTAGACGGCAAAGATAAGGAAATAGACAATTAGTTAACGAATGTGATGAGATCGTTAACCTTAGTACCAAGTTATCCATCCGAGGACAATATCTCCTCTCAACATACACAAAAAAGGACCTAATTAGGTACCCACAGCTTGTTTCGACTGAGTTTATGATTTTATAGCTTTTGTTATTATATATGTACTTATTCAACTCAACAAATACTATTTCTCGAGGCTCTGTTGCTCCGTCAGTTAAAATGATTTCATGATTGAATGTAAGGTTATAAATGTTTGTTATAAAATTATGGGATGAAGAGTGTTTTTTTTTTATATAGCTATGTATTTAGATATGAAATGAATTATGATTTATTGTATGTATGGTATTATATGTATATTACTTAGTTGTCCCATGTGAGTGATGCATGAGAACTCATTCACTGAGTCCATTGACTTACCCATCTCCCTTCATCTCATAGTTGTAGGTACAAGTTCAGTTTCAGCCCATTTTGGTTGACGCAGCTCTTCCCAGTGGTGAGCCTTATTTTGGAGAATATGGGTTTATGTTAGTATTAGAAAGCTTTAGTAGATGTACAAGCAGGATCCAAGCAATGCATAATGTTCAGATTTTGTATTAAATTTCAGTATTTGAAATGGTTATATATGTGTTTTCAGTTTACAAGTATGGATTTAAAATGATAAAGTTTGACTTGAGTTTATGTAACAAGTCAGAAAGGAATTTGTGATTCAGTTATCCAATATTAAGCATATTTTCATATTTGAGATTTATATTATATGTTGAAACAGTTATGATTTCATGATTAGCATATTTGGTTAAAAAAAGGGTTTTCAGAGTTTGAATATTAGATACCCCAGTTTTCATGAATTTGCATATTATGCTTTGAATAGAGGAATTGATATTGATTTGGAAAAAAATCAAGTTTTAAGTATCATATTATTATATTTTATGCATTTAAGTAGACACGTCACGCAGTAGGCTTACGTAGGGATAGGTACTCCTCATGTGCCGACCATGTTTCCAAATTGGGTCGTGACATATTCACATATACTACTTTTGTAATAATGATGCTAGTATAAAGTATATTATATTGATAATAGATATAATTTTTTATGTAGTTATAGAATAGTCAAATACTTTCAAAAATATAAATATATAGATTAAATGAATATGTTAGAAAAATATGTTTTCATGTATGCATATCAATTTCATGAAAATTTTAACATAGATAAATCGATAGTTTAAAATTTTCAAAATGATTAATAGTTAATTAAAATCATAACCATTGTAATTTGAAAATGATTTTTCAGGCATTGCTGAATTATAATGATATTTACTTAATATTAGATATTATTTATATTTATCATGTATTATGAAAATAATTTGTTATATATTATTTTTACAGAGAATTATTAGATATTTTTAAGAAGTTATTAATTATTAGAATTGAGTATAAAATTTGCTCATCATATAAATTATTATTATTATTTCAAAAAAGAAACAAGTACATAATGTGAATACACCAAGATATATGTAATTTTTTTAAAAAACCTCATTAGTTTTTTCGTTTCAATATACATACATATACATATATATATATATATATATATATATATATATGTATTTTCATGATACAAAAGATAATTAAGAGATATGTTAAGGTAAGTTGAATTTGAAGTGTCCAAGTAGTTACAAAAGATACAATTATATTTAGTCTAGCTATTATCCTTATTTCAATGTTGCTAAAATCACGCAGTTAGCTAGGATATATATATATAAAAGACCTTTAACACAGCCTTGTTCTTATGTTGTCAAGTATAACCCATATTTTGTATTTTACAAATATCTTGAGTTTTAGATGTCTAATTGATGGGATTTTGTGGCATTAGAAAGCTCACTCAATTATCTGCAAGTGCTATTTATAGCCTTAAGCCCAAATTTTAACCACAGTGGAAGTTAAAGACTTAAGAAAGGTTAAAACAAAAAAAAAGAAAAGAAAAAATAAAATTTGCTAGTGATATCTTTCATCCCCTAGTTTATATTTGGTACGTTATAGCACTCCTAGATACTTTTTTAAAAACCCTAGCCCCCCAAGAATCTTTCCTTAGAGAAGAAGACACAATTTCTCTCAATCCTCTTTGATTAATCTTTTTTGGTAAGTGTTCTCATCCTTATCCTTATATGATTATGAGTTTAGCCAAACCTTAGGCTATTGTGGTATAATCTTCTCTTCTCATTGTAATTCCAAATCATTCCTCCTTGTCTATAATTCCATGGCAGTTGAGAATGTCACTCCAATTCCCCAGTATCATGTAGGGAATGGCTAAGCACACCCAGCAATAAATGGTGAGTAGGTTTAAGCTCATGGCCATACTTTTGGTCATTAGTAGTATTTTCTCAGCATTGTATAAATTATTTATGAAATTCAGGAATGACTTATGCCAAAAAATACTTGCTTTCACGGATTATGCTAATTTTCAAAAAACTTATTGCTTTTCACAGTTATCATGAAAATCTTATTTTAGAAAGTTCATAGAGCCATATTTGATACTTTGCATGTTATAAAATATCTCTTTCCCAGTTTATGAAATTATGAGACCTCAGTTGAATGCTTGCAGCAGAAATATTGATTACCATGTTTTCAGACTATGGATTTCTAATTAAGATTTTAGAACATCAGATATGATCTATTGAAAGAATTGAATAAAGTATGATTCGTAACAATTGTCAAATACAGATTCATAATAATTGTCAGATACATATTCTGTTAGCTTCTGAAATCACTATGTCCACAAGCTGGTGATCCCTTGGGCATGATTTTAGAACCTCAATTATGCTGTAATTATATTGTTAAAATTATATGAATTCAAAGCTTTCAGATTTATCCAATTTAATTGCTAGTTACTATTTTTTTTAGTAATTAGTGAGAAATAGAACAACGAGTTAATGGCAGCATGATTAATCATTAACCTTGGTACTAAATAGTCCGCTAGAAGACTAACTCACCTATAGTAAGGAACCAAGTGTGGTGTCCATTTATGGGGCTAAGTTAGGTTCTCATTAGATTAGTCATTGACTTAGATTCAGCTTTCATCTTAGTTATGCATGTACTATTTCTCTACTAGTTATTGCCATGGGTTTAGTTAAATTATTGTTTTGAATACGATTATGTGTAATTATATATAAAATATTTTACATCCGTTGCATATATATTTATGTATTATCTTTATTGTGCCATATGGGTTATAAGTAGAGACTTGCTCACTGAGTTTTGATGAACTCACCCCTTTTTTTCCTCCCCCTTTTAATTACAGTTACAAATCTAATTATTATTCAGTCTTAGCCTTAGAAGCTCTGTAGCTATTCCAGTAGTCAGCTTCACTTTGTATCGAAGTTTAAATTAGGATTATGTTAAAATAGAGTGCTCTAGTAATGTGCAGGCAGGGTATTCAGACATCATTCAACATGTCTGATTATTTTAAGGTTATGTTATTTTGTTATAATAATATGATATGTAATTTCTTCCATGAAAATGATTTAAGGTTAGTTATGGATTTTGGATTGATTTCAAAGAATTAAATATTTTATGTATTTTAGTAATAAATTTTTCAAGAAGTATTGAGGAATTTGCTTTTTAAATTGTTTATTATTTTTATGATTTATTATGAGCATTAACTTAGTAATTTACTATGTATGATTGCATGAAATTAATTCTAGAAGGTTTCCATAAGGGATATCGTCGTACGATTTTTGGGTCCTCATATATTTGTTGTAATGCCCGGTGATGAAGTTGAAGAGTGATCTCCGGTGCAAGAAAGCATGGACAAGGAGCGGCTTCTGGCAGACTTCCAAGCGGAGGGGTACATGAATGAACTGATTACATACCCGAATGAGAGGGATCATGAGATTGTGTAGGTATGGGATTATACAGTTAATGATGACTTATATGAATTGATTTGTACTACCTATACTAACAAGATGCATCCTTTTTTTCGGTAGCCCATCACAAAAGAACTCCACAGTTAAGCTTGCTTGACTTGGAGTAATTTTGGGATCGGTGACCGCCTGGGAAGTTTTCCCAGGAAGCCTGTGAGTGAGGACAAAGCATGTTAAAAAGACCCGTGCTGGTTTGTAGGGACAGTCGTTAATTCATAAAGCAGTAGGGGATGTTACAAATGGTATCAGAGCCTACACTTCTCCCAGTACGGTGTAGCTCAGGGACGAACCAAGTAGAAGCTGATGGATATGTAACGCCCAGTGACGAAGTCAGGGAGTGATCGCCGATGCAAGAAGGCACAAACAAGGAGTGGCTCCTAGCAGACTTCCAAGCAGATGGGTACATGAATGAACCGATTACACACCCGAATGAGAGGGATCCTGAGACTGTGTAGGTATGAGATTATACAGTTAAGGAAGGCTTATATGAATTAATTTGTACTACCTATACCAACCAGATACATCCTTTCTTCAGTAGCCCATCACAAAAGAATTCCACAGTTAAGCATGCTTGACTTGAAGCAATTTTGGGATGGGTGATCTCTTGGAAGTTTTTCGCAGGAAGCGTGTGAGTGGGGGCAAAACACGCTGAAAAGACCCGTGGTAGTTTGTGGGGATAGTCATCGGTCCATAAAGTAGTAGAGGATGTTACATTTATTCTGTGTCATTCATTAATTAACACATCAGGTATTGAATTAAAAATGTTGAGAAAGTGCAAAACAATGATGACCCATAAATTAATGTATCAATTAATCAATTAAATAGAATAAATATTTTGGCTTGCTCCCAAAAACCTAAGAATTTTTCCAGAAATAGTTGACAAAAAAGTAAGCACACTATCACAAATATCGAAAAGGAAAGATTTTAAATTCTATCTCTATATCTATTGAGTTAACTTATAAAAAGAAGGGAAAAAAATAATTTACCCCTTGTACTTTAAGTCATGTGCAGATTAGACCCCGACTTTTTAAAGTGTGCAGATTACACCTCTTTCTCTTTCTCTCTTTCACACACACATGCAAAGATAAAGAGACGTAAAGAAGGGGAAACGGCAGAGCCGTGGTGGTGGGCCGCTCAAGGAGAGGAAGTTTAGTGGAGTTGGCAGTGGCGGCGTGACATCTGGCTCACCGTGAGACCGCGGCTGCTCGCATCTGGTTAAGGAAGATGGTAAATCGGCCGTGGCAAGCGGCATTGATGGAGAGAGGAAGGTAGATCGGAGGGCGGGAATGGCGACTAAGGTCTTGCCAGCGGTTATGGCGGTAGGAGGGGGGACAGCGGCTTTAGATATGATGATGTGATGAAAAGAGGAAAAGGTGCCGCGATAGTGGCTCCGAGGAGGCGGTGCGACTAATGGCCGCAAGGCATAGGCAGCCACGGATGGGAGAGCGATGGTTGTTGTTGCTAGTTGGAGGTGGTACCGATGGAAGGATTTGAAATGAGGCTGAGGTGGTGGGCCGCAAGAGGGATGGCAGTGGTCCTGGGCTACTTATGATGATGAGGCCGCGGTGGTGGTGAGAGGGGGACTGCCACGACCTTTTCCCCTTTCTTAGTTTTTTTTATTTTCAATGATGATGATACTATTGCTACTAGTATTACCTTGTTCTTTCTTTTTGTTGCTACTGGGTTGTATTACTAGTATTTGCTACTGGTCTCTTTGCAGGTTTTCTCCCGTTGGCTTCATGATGTATCTATGCATATTCTTTTTCTGTGTTGAAATTTTTTGTTTTCTCAGCCATTTGAAAATTTCTTTCTTATCCCCTCCGATTGATGATGGATGAATATATGGTGAGGTAGTCAAACGATAGGTTGAGTTCACTAAATCTTTCCTTTCAACCCCTCCTTCAATCACTTCAAAAAACGGTTCTAAGGTAGAGCTGGGCACAGTCTTGCGAGGTTTAGATCGCGATCAAGAGATCAGGGTTCGTGAAGGGTTTTGATGGAAGGTGGTTTAGTAAGCGATTCACGATGTATAACTGAGGTTAGGGATTCATGATGTTTGCGTTGCTCGAAGGTGTTCAAAGGTTGGGGTTGGGGTCACGGCATTCTTCAAGGAAAGACTTCAGGTAAGCGTTTCTGTGGGCAGAGGTGGGGTTTAGGGATGGGAAATAAGGAAGGGTAATTTTGGAAATCAAGTGAGTCACGTGCATGTCACGTGACCACTTAACAGTGACAATAGAAGGCAATTTAATAGAAGGGCCTTCTTGCACAGTTAAGAAAGTATAGGGTGTCGAATTGCACACTTTAAAAAGCCAGGGTCTAATATGCACATGACCTAAAGCATAGAGGATAAATTGCTTTTTTCCCTAAAAAGAATATGCACAAATAACATTTAAAAAGTCTTTTTAAAAAATGGCAAAGAGATACCAAAAAGCTAATTATAATAATAATTAATTTTTATGCATTGAAAATATAAAGCAACTTTATACTATTATCAAATATAATTTTATTCCTAACTACCAGTTAGCCTAGCGAGATGAGGCGAAGGTCTCTTAAACAATGTCCATGGTTCAAATCTTTAAATTATGAATAAAGCAAACTAAGTTAGGAGATTCGCCACTGTAAGAGGCCTTTATAGTACCCAAGTCCAGATTAGTTGACCAATTGGCCAAATGTCAGATAGTTTCATAAAAAAAATATAATTTTATAAAAAAAAATCAGAAAAGGTAAATGCCCATTAGCACAATTATTCACCATAATTTATATTTTAGTGAAATTCTCCCATGATTAACAATATAAATTTATTTTATAATGTTATCATATAAAAATTAAATTCTAATAGTAATAGGGTAGTTGTAGTGGTTATACTATAATATTGTATACAGGTGACAAACAAGAAGTTTGTACCCTGAGACCTGAGTCATTATCTTAAGTTTAGACATATGATTTCAGTACCTTCCAAAAGTGAAAATTCTTTTAGAAGAGTTTTTAGTCCTTAATTCAAGTCATTTTAACTAATTAAATAATTTTAGGATATGTAATTTACTTCTTGGCGTTCTCAATCAAACAACTTTACGTGTAGATGCAGAGACAAAATTAACCGAAAAATTCAAATACAAATCACAATATGTTAAAAACTAAATATTTCACCATTAAAACTCAAATAAACATACATATATGCATAATATATTGTCCACTTATAGTATTTGGATATGTAATTAAGTAAAAAGTGTATAAAGAATAATTAGGTAAAAAATTGTAAAGAATACTAAATTCTATATATATATATATTTTTTCACATGAAATTTGCCTACGACAAGTAGGGGTGGAAATAGACCAAGCTTTGCTAGGTTTTAGCTTAAATATGTTGAGCCTATATTTCCAAAATAGAGCCTAAACTTGGGCTTATTACCTGATATAGAAATTTTTTATGAACTTAGTTAGGTCTTCTTAAAAGTCTGACCTAGCTTGAAAGCTTATCTAACAACCTATTTTATTATAAAATATTTTTAAAAAATCAAAATACTTATTCTGAAATAAGTCAAAATACTACTAAATATATAAAAAATAATATTTTAAAATAGATTAAAACACTTTAGTTAAAAAATATATTTTCAAATAGATTAAAATATTTCTATTATTATTAAATATTTGAATGATGATAATGATGATAATAATAATATAAATAGGTCAGTCTACTAGGTCTAATAAACTATTTTTATAACCTGAAACCTAGCCTGATTGGCTAAAAAGACTTTTTAAATAATCTTAACCTAGTTTATTTACTTAATAAGTTACACCTAACTAGATCAAATGTAGACTAAGTTAAAGGTCCTTCATGAGTAGCCTGACCTATTTTCAGGACATGTCATTTACTATGTAATATCTATAATAACAATGTTATTTTTCATGAAAGGTACATTTTGAATAAAGAAATCCAAGCTACAGACATGAAAGCATTGGTCATTGGGTGATCTGGGAAAAAAACAAGAACCACGTATGGCCATATAAAACTATCCACACAGGATTTGTTTCATATTGTTGATCATTAGTCAATAAGTACTTGTTCTATCCGTTCATTAATGAGTGCCTCATTAGGGGAAAAAAAATTTAATATTATCTGTCATTTAAAAAGTTTTAAAAAATATTATTAATTTTTTTATTTCTTTTTGCGCTCGCACATTTTCTCTCTCATACACAAACTTCTCATAATATAATTAGAATATACATTTAAATTAATCTCTAACAATTTAATTAATAGACAAATTTATTATTGACAAAAATATTAACATTGAAATTCTTCACAATTATAAAAATAGGATACTATATGGTCATTGACAATTTTATTGATGAATAAATTAGTTCCTGCCAAAAGAATATTAATATTGAGATCCCTTATAATTGTCAAAATAAGGTGTTATAGATCCCTGACAAAAAAAAAAATTGATTTATGTGGCACTCATTAATCCCAAATATTAACATATACTATTTCATTTTTGCAAATCCCTCCCAAATATTCTAAAATTTAATAGAGAACCCCATCCCTCAGAACTTTTTTCTTTCCTTCTTTTGTGCATGACACCCGCTCCCCCAAACCATACAAATGCATGTTCTTTCATCTATACTTGAGAGCAGCTTTTGAATTCCCAAAAATAAGATGGACCTTCGTTATTTTCTCATAATCCATGTCTCGTGATTCATCAAAAACATATTCTTTCAGTGTATTTGTGTCCATTTAATGAATTGATGGAGGAGTGGCTTTGATCTACTGTTAGAAACTTGAAATTCCACTCTTCTTTAAATTAATTTTTGATAGGAAACTAAGCATGGTGATATTGTGCTGTTTTGTATTATGTAATCACTGTACTCTAGTAGTAGACAGTTTTTTTTTTTGGGAAATGATTATGAATTTGTGATATTAGTACCATAGTACCTTCGATTACAAATCTGATTCCTTTTTTAGAATGACAAGCTGGGGGATTTCTTTTTTGATAATGAGTACAATGAAATGTTAGAATATTTGGGGAGGTATATGCTAAAAAGAAAAAAAAAATGAAAGGGTGTGTTTCAGTCAATGTTGATTGGAATTAGTACATTAGTGTCGTATAGATCAATAATTAAAGTTCATGTCAACATTTAATAGGTTGCAAGTGAGTCAGAGACTTATATGTTCTATGTTTACAATTGTATGGGACTTTAACACTAATTTTTATTTGTCAAAGACCAATATGACATATTTTTACAATTACAAGAGATCTCAATATTATGTTTTGATTTTTAGGGACCAATTTGAAAATTTACTATAATAATTATTACCCAATTTCTTACAAAGGCAATTTTATCAAGATAAACTTTTTTATGCATTTTAATTAATCATTTCTAGTCAAAGTGGCAGATAATTTGCTCGTTTTAAATCATTGCATGCATTTTTAAAGGTAATTATAAATGAACGGAGGAAGTAATAATATTTCGAAGTATCTAAAACAGCAAAATTCGTTGTTTGAAAAATGACAGCCTATTAAAACTTGTTCGATAAAATCATGGTGTACCAACAAATGATTGTATATTTGATCGTATAGATTTAGCTGTCTCCTTCCTATGAAGAACTTCACATCTTCCCGTCAGCAATCTCACATGTTCCGACCACCGAAAGGAAAAACAATGAATAACCAAACTTGACTACGTACCCTAACGTGATCAAGCACTCACAGAAATCATGATACCCTAACAATAATGTTGGAGAAAGATGCTTCAAACGAAAATGCCGCACTATTTAGAGGTGATTATATTTTAATGTTTTTTTTTCTATTAAGACAAAGGTTAAATAGTTAAAATCAAAATCAAAATACAGTTTTATTCTATTCAACCATTAATTTTATTTCTATTAAAAATTGTGATAAGTAACGTTGTTATGAAAGAGCATAACAATAGAGTAAGAGAGCATAGTAGCGTATGCTGAGCTCCTTATAATTTGGATTTTATTTTTAACGATATGCAAGAAAATAATTTTATGGCTAGGGATTTATTCCTGAAGAAATTTCATGCTGGATTAATTACGTGGAAGGAAGGGAAAAAAAAGAAAAGAAAAGACCAAGCTAGTGTTTTGTTACTTGTTAGAGAAGTATCTTATGTAAATGTTAAATGTGGGAGAAGATTTTTATGGCAGCTTATCCAATACCATAGCCAGGATTTTAGCTGCCTTTTCCTTAGCCCCGTAAAGTGGAAAAATTATGTTGACAAGGCCACGGCCATTTCTTTTTGAAATCAACGACAGGTGGGGTCATAGATTTTGAAAAATAAATAAATATAAAATTTTAAAATTGTTTGAAAAAATATCCAAGGAAAAGGTCAAAGTGAAAAACAATAGAATAAAAATACGACAAATTACCATGCCCTAAACTAGATTAACTTGACTCTTAACCAACTTATAAAAATTTTAACATTATATATAGTAAAACTATAAAATTTTATAAGTAAGAAATAAAAATTTAGGAGATATTTTGAGATATATATTTTAAAACAAACCATGTGAATTTAAAAATAATATCAAATTATTTAAAATATATTAATGGAAGTATAAAATGTTAAAATTTATTACTAATTATTATAAAAAATATAACTATAAAAAAATTTAACTTTAAATAAGATCACATCAACCTAAAACATGACTCAAATACACCCCAATCCAATAAATCTTGGATTAGGCCAAGTCTTAAACACTCTTATCTAAAGAAAAAGGTTGTATCATAATTTTAGAAATTTAAAAGAGATCAATGTAATAATTTTATAAATTTATAGGTCCTTTAAATAAATTTTATAAATAAAGAAATATTGGAGTGCTGCACGGAGTAAAAGAATTAACTTTCTCTGTCATCATCAGAATTATTTTTCAAAACAGTGCTACCACATGCATGCATCGATAAATATCCTCACAAAACAGCACCACAGAAGAACCGATTGAGTTTTTTGTATACTGCATGTAAAGTAAATAATGAAAGTCGTCAGCTATTAACTTTGTCATGCGAGATCTTTTTGGGATTTTCGGGTGACATTTCATAAACAAGCACTTAATCACTAATTTACTATACTATTTTCCTTATGAAATTCAAATACCCCTTTTAATTGTCCTCCAGAAAACCATATATATAGAATATATTATTCGATATTTATATTCTCAAAATGCGGTCAAAACAGATCAGGCAGTCCACATCCATTGCACGCTGAAGGAAGCACACAGCACGTGGCCTGATGATGCTTATTTGCAATAATTTCGCTTACCATGGGTATCTTAAAAAAAAAAAAACAATTAATTTAATTCCTCAAAGGAAGATATAAATTTAAGGTAACGAAAAATATTTGCTAAAAATTAAATTTTTTTTATAATTTCATAATCGATGAAAAAATCATTTCATAAAAAATCTAAATAAGGCAAACATATAAAATATTCAAAATTGAAAATTACAGTTTATTCTTTTCCAATCACCCGCGTATTCACAATTGACTAAATTTCGACTTTGTTTGATGCTA
Source organism: Dalbergia cochinchinensis (assembly GCA_031216125.1). Classification (NCBI taxonomy): domain Eukaryota; kingdom Viridiplantae; phylum Streptophyta; class Magnoliopsida; order Fabales; family Fabaceae; genus Dalbergia; species Dalbergia cochinchinensis. The sequence goes on along the minus strand of CM062375.1, from coordinate 64,727,857 downwards.
TTGTAGTTCTCATTAATTCGACTGGTTTTTAACGTCTATCTCTCTCAAGCATGATTTCAAATTTGTTGTATGAATTAACACCAATGTTATAGAGTACAAAATAATTTTTGCCACAATGTGAGAATCGTTTATAACCAATAATTGAAGGGGTAGGATATTGAATGGGAGGTGAGATCACTAATAAAACACCAAAATGCATTTTTGTACTCAATTACCTTTCATGAATTTGTACGCCATTTCATGAAAATGACTCCATATATAAAACTATATATTTGATATAAGGTAGTCCATATTATCTTCTTATCAATAATCCACATTACTTTGATAGATTGTCTATCTAAATTACCACTCAAGTGATAGCCTCATAATTTATTTTATTATAAAAATATCCTTTTAAACCTAAAACATGTCTCTCCTATCATATGATATTTCGTTCATCTCATTCGCTATGTAGTTGCGCTCGTAGCACCCTTCTAGCAGTAACCTCGCATTGCAATCTCTTCATCACCTCCCTGCTGCAGTCCACCCAAGCACCTCAAGATAAATGTCAACGTCCTCTTATTTTTACTTTCTTCTCACTATAAATTCACGTCATGTATTTTTATAATTATTACCATTAGCATAGTTGTAATTATTAGACCAATCACATCAAAATAAAGCTTTAGAGGTTTATAATAATAATAATAATAAATTTTTATTTGTAACAAAATTTACGTCAGTTTACTTATAATTATTCACGTCAATTTTTTTAAGCTATGTACAAAACTTTTATAATAATAATAATTATAATTGATGTTTTCTTTATTTTGAGGGTATTTTAGTAAAGGAAATACATTTCCTAATAATCTATTTGATGTACCAAATAAGGTAATTTAAAAGGTGGTAGTTTTATGGAGCATTGTTAATTACATTACCTATACATACAAAACACAGTATTGTAACATTACTAATAATTTAAACGGTAATAATCGTTTTGAGTACCAGTAATCATGTGTCAATGCAAATGGTTAAGAGAAAAAACAAAAAGAGTATGAACTAGTTTAGTCGGCTATAAAAGCAAAATTCTCCAATTAAACCCAAAATTTTACTTAAAAATCAAGTATTAAACCAATTATTTTTATCTCAAGCATTCAGTATATGAAATTTATTGAACTCTAATAAATTCGGTTTGAGCCCTGTCAACTTATTAAAGAAGCAAAATTCTTTCAATACTAATTATTCTATCCGCATCGAAGTACTAAGACGAACCAAACATTGGTGTACGAAGTTAAATCAATCCAGAGTTATATAATTAAAAATAATTTATGAATTTTCAATGAAAAAATATTTGGATTTAATTTAAATGTATTAATAGTATAAAATATTTTCATACTATCATCCAATTAGATTCTCTTGTATGCATAATTTTTGGAGTAATGGAATAAGTGTCAGATTTATTTTTATGATGTAGCAATATATGATTGAATAATTATAAAATAAGTTTTATATCATCAATATATCAAATTCAAGCTCAAAATATTTTACACACTTATTTATATATCTCCATATTTTATTAAAAATATTTGACTTACTTGCTTGCTCCGACAAAAGTCTCTAAAATAGTATCAATATAAAACTCTTTTTTGTATTGAATTTATATTTATATTCTTATATGCTCTACCATTTATCATTTGGCAAATCAATAATTATATTCAAAATATTGGAAGAGTGAGATAATATTGACCTACTCATAAAGCTATCAAAACAGGCCGGGTCACAGGCTGGCCGTGTGCCAATTTTTTCTTGTTCGTTTTTTTCAAACTTCAATAGTTTATGAAAAATGCCAATGAATAAAATCATTTCTTTTTGTTATTGCAATGAGTAAAAATATAAACTATTATTAAGTAGTGATCTTATTCTTACTTTACTTGACAACTTAACTTGATGTAAAAGTGAAGGAAATTTAAAAAATATTTTTTTGTCAATATTTTTATTAGTGTTCAGAGTAGGTCAAATTGAGTCGGACTGAATCAAGTCAACGTTTTATTTTTATTCCAATTTTTTTAACTCAATTCATACATTTATTTTCATGCTATTCAAGTTGGCTCATAGGGCTCGACTTATTTTGATGGCTTTACCTTCTTGATTATATCCTAGAAAGTAAATAATCCATGTGAATATCATATTTTGTCCAAAATTTTATTTATTTTCATATTCATTGTTATTTATAAAAATTTCAGTCCATTCTCTTTTATTGCAGCCCATTCCTATTGCCCTTCCTTAGCCTATTACCTTTTTATTTTAGCCCGTTCCCGTTGCAACCCGTTTTCAAAAAAAACAGAGAGAGAGAATGGGAACGTTGGATTCCCATCCCTCAAAAATAATAATAATAATAATAATAATAATAATAATAATAATAAATAAATAAATAAGACAAAAAACAAAAGGAAGCATCGGATCCTTCTCTTTCTTTTTTTGACCGTTTCTCAAACGGGGAGAGGAAACGAACAGCATCATGAATTCCTCTCCCCAGCAACATCATTCCTTCCCTTGTTAATGATTACAGGTTTATTGGCTAGCTGTAAAAACGGACAAGAACAATAATTTCATTTGACCAATAACATGATAAATCATCCAGAATCAACAACTGGGGGGGATCGAAAAAATTTTGAATCAACCTGCAAGGAAATTCGAAACACAGTGACAAACCAGTAACAATTCAGTTCAATCAATCCAGCAACCATCCCAATATTACAGTCTAGTAACAACACCAGAAAAGACAAGGTAAAATTCAATATCAACAGCACCAATTTTGCATCAGAAATATAAAAAATGTAAAAAAAAAAGAGAAGAAGAAAACTGGAGAGGCCGCAGCCTCCCCCAGGCACACCAAGCGTGGCCGCGGCCTCCCCTCATCATCATCCTCCTTCCACTGTGCCACCACCATCCTCAACCTCTGTTCCTTCACCATCACTATCGGATCCGCCGCCATGACGTCCGGTTGCTGCGGTGTGAGGTCCACCACCATCGCGGTTGCTCAGGCCCCACATCCCTTCAACCTCTCTCTCCCTCTCCATGTAGCCTCCATTCCATCATCTTCATCGCGCCATCACCGGTAGCCACCACGACGACCCTGCAACGCCGCGACCAGTCACCGCCGCGCACCTCCTCCTCCCTGCCATGACTGCCAGTGTCTTCTTTAATTTCCAGATCGCAACCAAAGCCACCACCACCGGTGGCCTCCTCCTACTGTCATCATCATAAAATCGCCAAAGCTCAGCTATCCCCTCAGGCCGGTTCCCCTCATCATCACATAGTCCCTATCGTGAGCCTCCCTTCCAAGGCCACACCACCACCGTGATTCCTTCTTACCGCAACTTCCCAAATCGCCATGAACCCGCGCTCCACCCATCATCATCTTCAACCTCCAAAGTTACCACTGTGCACCACCACTCGCCCCAAAACCGCCACTCCCCACCCATGCTCGCGTCATCATCGGCGTCACCCCGCCGCTACACCTGGTCGCGTTTCCTTCTCCCAACCACCAGATCCATGACTTCCGCGCTAACAGATACCAGATCGAGCCCGAACCACCGCGGATCTCTCACACGAAACAGGCTGCCGTTCCACCTCCGCCTCTAGTCCTCTCCGCGCCTCGCTAGCCACCGCGTCCCGCAAGTCAGTGCCGCCCCAACCATCCTCATCGCCACGCACTCGCGGATATCCCACCATGGTCTCGGTTCTCGACGTGGTGCCGATGGCTTCCTTCGTTCTCTCTTCCCCTCGATCTCTCCTCTCTTCTTTTCTGTTTTCTTCTCTCTCCGCGTGTGAGTGTTAAAATGTGTGTGTATGTGCTGAGCATGAGTGAGAGAGTGAAGATGTGTGTGTCGGTGAGAGAGAGATGTGAGTGTGTGAGCGTGTGCCGCGTGTGTGTGAGGATGTGTGTGAGAGTGCTGTGTGTGTGTATGTGCTTTGTGTGTGTGATCGCGTGAGAGTGGAGAGAGAGAGAGGTGTAAAATATATATATATTTTTTAAGTTCTTTTTTGTTTTTGTTGGGGTTAGTTCGTATTGAGTCTATAGGCTAGTTGGGCTTAGAATTAAATTTTTTTTTTGTAACCGTTTTTATTTACAAAATAACTATCTGATAAAATTTTTTGGGCTGTACCTTTTTGTGTGATAAAGTTTTTTTAAAGGGTTAAAAAAAAAGTAGTAATTAAGATCCATGTTCTTATTTAGTTTGATTACTTTGCTTTTATGTATTTTGTTTAGATTATTTGTGTGTTTGTGTTTATCGTTTAATTTTGCCAACTTCCGATTGAAGTTTGTAAATTTTTTTTTTCTTTTCACTCAATAATAAGGAGCTTTTCCGGGTTTCCTTTTGAACAATTTAATCGATCAAAAATTTATTTTCAAAATTAAAATTAATTAACACATGTTTTTATTCTCTTTTAAATTAAAATCAACAACGCACTTTTTTTTTAATCCACGCAACAACTTGTGATATTGATGTATGGCTTGCCATCCTCAAGTTTCATAAGAATGTAAGGGTTTATTGTATAGTCTATACTATCCTAAATCCTATGCAAGAGTGGGTTTTAGTTTTTTTGAAAAATTAGTTTATTTAATAAATCAATTCAATACACACTTATTTTCTACAGAACTACGTGGCTTTGAGTTCTTCATTGCACCAGAGGATACGTAAGCATAGCCGACAACTATCAAGCCAAAATCCTTTTTTTTATAAAATTTATTCTTTATTTCTTATTTTAATTTTAACTTTATTTCTTTATAAATATGCAATTGTTGTAAGTTTTTGGGAAAATAAATATTATAAAATTATAATCATTTTGCATAATAAGCTCTAGGGCAACCGTATTTATACGGATGTATTAGGGGTGCAGTGAGATTAAGTTTCCACCCTTCTCTAATCATAATCAGACTCCCGAACCTCAAATCTCTTTTAAAAGATCAGTTTGCAAATCAAAAGGTTTTCCAATTTTAACCAGAATTAAAATTGGTGGCGACTCCTGTTTTTATTTTAAAAATCGGTTGTCATTCCCGTCGTGGCGCCCTCCGGGCACATTGTGACAATACACAATAAATATTTTTTTCTTATTTAAAAAAATACTCATCGAGTTTCTTTCTTTTTTGTTTTGAAATAAAGTTTAGGTTGAACTTGAGGGGAAAATCAATCCCATTTCCAGATTAGGGTATACTTTTGGGCTCATTGAAGACTTACGAATATTCGTATGATCACTCATTAATAGAGTAAAGTTTCGCTTTGATCACTTAAATTATATGCGTGCATCATTTTAGTTCCTAAAATTGTAAAAGATAATTCAAATTGGTTTGTATAATAATATTCATAGGAACTAGCTTACATCACTAAAAGGACTATAATCACTGATTTGAATTATTTTTTATAATTTCAAAAACTAAATTGATATTTTTTGAATTTTAAGGCTCAAAGTAAATCTTTACTCCTCCAATATGAAAAAAACTTGATAATAATTGAACCCATCTCATGATATGATTAAAAGAATTTGTAAAATTTTTTTATACTATTGATATGTTTCAATTAAATCCATTATATTCTAAATATTTACGGAGTATCAAAATTCACCTAATTAATTTAAAAAGGTGTTGACAATAACATGTAGCCTCCGGACTCACATGGAGACATCCCAATCACACATACTCGCACTCTCTCCCCCAACCTGTCCACCCCTCTATCTATCTATATAAAAACCACAAACAGCGAATCCTCAAAATAGATGCCAGCACAAATACATCTTAACACAATTAATTAACGTTGTGCAGTGCACGCACTTGTGCTCCTTTACCTTTTTATTGGTATTTCCTTGTTGGAGTCTGTTTCCCTGTCTCTCCTCCTTCTTCCCACATTCTTCTCTCTCGTCTTCACACACTGGTATTCCTCTACCGTACACCCACCGTATCGCTACACCAATGTCGTACACCAACACCAACACCAACACCAACGACATCACCACCCCACTCCTTCCCTCCGATCACCTCATCCTTACCGTCGATCGTCCCACCACCACCGCCACCACCGCCGCCGCCGTTAACCCGTTCAAGTTTCTGGGTTCCGATGACGATGACGAAGAAGAAGAAGAATTGACCGTTCCGCCGCCGCTGACCGTTGACCCGTTCAAGAACAACACGCCTCAGATTGAAGGATGTTACGAGTGGATGAAGATGTTGCTGTGTTTCCCAATTGCGATTCTGAGGCTTGTGATGTTTGGGGTGTGCCTTGGTGTTGGGTACGTGGCTACGAGGTTGGCGTTGGAAGGGTGGAAGGACAAGGAGAACCCTATGCCGAAATGGAGGTGTAGGCTCATGTGGGTTACTAGGATTTGTGCTAGATGGATCCTATTCTCTTTTGGGTATGTCTTTGATTTTCATAATTTGATTTGGGTTCACCTCAAAATCTGATTTTTTTTTTTGGTCTGAAAAAAGTTTTTGTTTTTGACTTGTTCAGTAAGTATCAATGGTCAAATAAATTTCTTAGGATTTGTGCTAGATGGATCCTTTTCTCTTTTGGGTATGTCGTTGAGCTGAACCACCAAACCGATTCAATGGTCAAATGGGTTTCTACTAATCTGGTTTGAATCGGGTTGGTGGTTTTGGATATGATCAGAGAACTAATCTGATTCGAATAGGATCGTTAAGAAGTAAAGTTAAATCTTGACATGATTGAATTTTTTTTTTTTGTTTTACTTTTGACTGAATATAGTCAATTGGATTTCTTTCCAATCTGGTTTGAACTGGGTTGGTGGGTTTTGATGATCAGAGAACTAATCTGATTCGAGTTGGATCGATAGATAGTAAATATTGACACAATTCTTTCAAATTGTTGTTCTTGTTCTTGTTTTTAACCTAAGATCTTAGACAACTTTGTGCTTTCTTTTGAGCTTAGGTTTGGTGATGTAGTGGATAAAATGGATATCATCACAAAATTTTGATTTTTTGATCTAAGATCTTAAGTTTGTACTTGTATGCGCGGTCGTGTGTGTGTGTGTTTCTTTTGTTTTGGCGCCCGCGGGGCGGGGGGTTGTTTACTTAAATGGTTGAGTACGGTCCTTGAAGGTAGGTGAGGTGATAATACGTATGATCATAATTAGCTCACTTCTTCACTTTGTTTATAATTAAGGACGTTGATGTTAGATCTTTGTTAACTGTGTGGTTTCATTTGAGCATAGGTTTGGTGATGTAGTGCATAACTGCATACATATAACCACTAAATTTTGATTTTTTTTTGTCTTTTCTATTTTTCGATTTAAGATCTTAGCTAAGTTTTGTGCGTAATATATTTTTTTTTTCAGTTGAGTACATTGATTTGGGTTTGGTTAGGTGGTAGTACATATGATCATAATTAACTCACCTGTTTTTTTGTTTATGGCTGAGGACGTTGATGTGTCATTAGAGTGAATGTAATCATTGCTTTGATTTAATTTGTGTTCTGATTAAGTACGTTGATGTGACATGAGAATGAATGGAGTGCAATCATTGATCTGATTTAATTTGTTATGCTGTGATGATGCCAAGCCCACTCATAATAAAGAGTAAACACTGAACGGAGTAAAGATCAAAACTTTAGTTGTTTGGTGAGGAAAAAGACAAAGCTAAACTCAGTATTAAGGAAGTGATTCAAGTGACTCTTTCTTATCATTAGGGAAAGGGGGCATGTAATTTCTCATTATTCCAATGCATGCATAATTAATTGGACTAAGTATGATATATTTTTAAATGTAAGACTTTTTTGTCTTGTCATTCATCATATATTATCACTGTGACTAGAAGTCGTTCATTGTTATAGTAACTATCTCAATTCTCAAAAGTCATGCAGAAAGTAATGCATGATTGGCTGACAAAGCAAAAAAAAAAAAAAAAGTTTGACTTATAGTCTATGTATAATATTAAATTCTTACCTAATTTGTGTCACTGAATTTAATGTACTTTTTGGCTTTATTTTTCATTGTTATATTATACAACTTTATCCCATTCTTTCTCCTTTACCTCCCAGTCTGCACTTCCTGGTGATGTTATGCTCAATGGAAGGGGGCATATGTGGATTGAGTCTGACATGTATAGTTTTTGGGGGGCTTTCTCAGTCTTATTAGTGATAATATTGGAAACTAAAGGTAGAAGAGGAAAATATCAAAAGAAACAGGACAGTGACTTTCTAAGTTATATCGTTTGTTATATGAGTAAAAATCTCATCTAGATATACCTGTATAGTTTTTAACTGAAAAGAAGCATGAGTGTTGGTTATTTCAACTTCTATAAGGTTGATTTCAGTTTTATATTAATATACACGCCGATAGCTTAATTTGGTTCTGAGACATTAAGACCTCTGTATTGTTGTCTCCTTCTGGCCTTTGCAGCTATCAGTGGATACAACGGAAGGGAAGACCTGCACCAAGGGAAGTCGCACCAATAATTGTATCTAATCATGTATCTTACATTGAGCCTATCTTCTATTTCTATGAATTATTTCCCACCATTGTGGCATCTGAGTCTCATGACTCCATACCTTTTGTTGGCACCATTATTAGAGCAATGCAGGTAATTTTATGTCATGGTTACATTTTAGCAAGGTGTGCTCATTTAAAGATACAAGAGTACAATCGATTCAGCCATTGTTCTTTCTCTTTTTTCCGCTTTTTTTGTTTTCAGGTTATATATGTTGACAGGTTCTCACCATCATCAAGGAAGCGGGCTGTCAAGGAAATAAAGGTAAAACATTTCTATTTGCTTGTTTATTGTTGTTTGAGCTGCATCTTGTAATAGTCCTTGTTCTTTGATTGTTGATGATGATGTGGCTCTCAGTTGATGTTTAAGTAACCTGGACCTGCTTTCCATTCTCCACTATGTTTCTGGCATCACTATCTTTTGGATATTATCTTTGTTAAGGAGTTTCACATCATTCGTCATATGTGCATATAGTGCCCCTATATTTGCACGGAACATCTGCAAAGTTTGTTAAAGGATATTAGATTAAAATTTAGGAAGAATATAATTGTGAGACCAGACAAAATAATAGAAGGTTTCTGTTCATATGTCGGAAAGTTTGCCTCTTTTTTCTTTTTGGTCATTATTTGGCCTCAAGTAAGAGTTGTACAAGCAAAATGTCTTAGGCTCGAGTTTGCATTTTGCAACATAAATGATTGAGATTGTAAAGTAATGAAAAGTCTAGTTGCCCAAAAACAGGAAGGGAACCTCAGAGTTGAGTGACAATTTAGCATGCTGTAACATTAAATTAGCTTCAGGTTTTGGAACTGAATGGCAAGATCCAAGAATTATTCGAACTAACAGGAGTTACAGGACTGAACAATAGATCTCTTGGGAATGAATTTGTTTCTTATAACTTATCATGTTATCAATTTATAAGCCATTTGATACAGAAATCTGCTTTCAAGGATCTGAATAACAGAAAAGGGCTTCTTGCAATAGATTTCCTCGAGTACTATTATTTCCTGAGGGAACCACAACTAATGGCAGGAACCTTATCTCCTTCCAACTTGGTGCATTTATCCCTGGGTACCCAATCCAGCCTGTAATTGTTCGCTATCCTCATTTGCACTTTGATCAATCTTGGTAAGAAATATGTTTATGAAGATCCAAGCTTCTTTTTTTAGGGATAGCTTATTGTTGACATTTTTTGTGGCGTGCAAATTTGTTTAGGGGTAATGTTTCTTTGGCAAAGCTCATGTTCAGGATGTTCACTCAGTTCCATAACTTCTTTGAGGTATACCCTCTTATGGATTGGTTTGTTCTTTACATTGGTTAGTGCACCACATTGTATGGAAACTTATTATTCTTGAGGTAATTGAATGCTTTAATCTTGAATTGAACAGGTAGAATATCTTCCAGTCATTTCACCCCTGCATGATAAGGAAACTGCTATCCACTTTCGTGAGAGGGTGAGTCTTCTAATTTTGTTTTGTAGCTTTCATCTATGGTCAGAGGATTTTTATATTTATTCTTCTCTGTAGCTTGAAATTTCGGACTTTGGACTGCACAAGTTCATAACTTTTTAAGTGCCGAAAACAACTGTCAATGACTCAATCCTAGAATCCTTTATACTGTGCATACGTGTGTACTTTAACTTTGAATTGAGTTGAGGAAGATTTCTCTCTAGGAATTTGAGAATCTTTTCTTTATCTTTAATGGTCAGTTTGTTATCCCCTTAAAAGTGGGTGCAAAATTCCGGGATGAACTTAATATAAATGTTTGTATGAAAATTCATCCTTAACTTTTCACCCCAAATTTCAATGAGGTAACTTGTGCAAAAATGAAATTCCAGTAAGATGCCAATTAGCAGTGTTTTTAGATGTGGAAAGTAGGTATCACTTCATACCACTAGTTTCACAGTCAAGGCAGCTTGGATTCATCTTTTAAATTAGTTATCTTGGGGTAGCCCATATTGAAGGGAACAACGGAACATTACCAAAACATGCCTAACATTATGTGAACATTGCATGCTTTTAACCCCCTTTTTTTTTATCTTTTCTCTTTTCTCTATTTGTCTGTCTTCTTTTATGAATAAATTCATTGGATGATTCGGTAACTTTTGTCCCCTATATCTATAATATGTGGATAAATGCAGGCTAGCCATGCTATTGCAACTGCAATGAATGTTGTCCAAACCGGACATACATATGGAGACATAATGCTTTATATGAAAGCACAAGAAGCAAAACAGGTGCGCTTTTTTAATTATCGGTTACAATTATATCTTTGTCCTAGTTTCTTAATTTCTGTGGCTTTTAAAATCTTTTTGCTTTCCATTGTATAATATTTTCAAATTCAAACTTGAAAAGCATGTATCTGGTTGGGTTGCGTTTACAATTCACTCAAATATAACATCAATTATGGTTTGAGATTGCTTATTATTTCTTATTTTGCAAGCTGTAGTTCTGAGATAGCAGTTACTATGTCTTTTGTATGCACAATCTCTGCAAACTGAAAAGCATGACGTATAAGAAGTAATGCAAAAATCATGTGATAAACCATTTTTATAGGGCACTAGCAGTCATAAATAAAATACCTTTTAGTTTGGCTTCTTTTGGTTCTCTATCTATTCAAAGAAGTAAGCTTCTAATCACCTATATGTGTTGCCTGGTACATTAAAAGGCAACCAAAAGTGGAAAAAAAATCTAAGAACAAAGCTGCAAGATGGATTTTGAAGAACATTTTACTCAATGTCAAATATCATGTGCATCAGAAAGACAGAGACAACCTATAAATTAAACAAATTTAGAGTTGCGTGTCTTTCACGTGCTGCTTTCTTCTCCTTGGGTAGCCAACTATTAATGCAAATTATGGTTAGCTTAGGTATATCAGGATTGTATTAAATATTTCCTCTTATGTAATTTGTTATGTCTGTCTGCTGAAAATTTCAAGTCATCCTTATTTTATTATAACCTATATTTTCCCTTAGATTTGTTATTGTTATGTTACAATTTACATGTTACTAGTAACTTAGCTGTTCTTACTTGTTGACTTTTGCAGGAGAACCCCTCAAGTTACATGCTTGAAATGTCAAGGGTGGAATCGGTAAGTCCTTACAAACAAATAAGCTTTAATTAGATGTTGTATTTTCTTCAATTTTTTTTTTCAAAAAGTCATTTTTCTTTTCTTTATACCAATGTCTAGCCTGTGGTAATTTTTTTTTCCCTTCATCACGTTTTAAATCTTTCATCGTGTTTCTCCTTTAGTATTGGCAAAAATGTGGTACCTCGTTGTGTATATCATTGGATGCTAGAGATAAGTGGCCCACAGTGTGGCTGCATAATGTTTGAGGAAAAGTTGAAGGGTAACTTCACGTTGATTCTTTATAAAAGCAAGACTTTGGTGTTCCTCAGGGAATTTGCAACTCTCCTATGAGTTTCCTTCTGTTTATATTTCTTTTCCTTTTTGTTGTTGTTTCTAGCTGTCTGATCCTATCTACTATAAATGATTTTTTAAGTTCTTTATTGTATAAGTGAAGGAACTTCTGAACTATGATTTCACTTGTAATATTAGTTCTGAAATATTACCAAAACCATGTGGAGTGAAGGGAGAAAATATTTTGTAAATGGGTATGTTAACGATACTTGGTAGTGCAACACATCCGTTTTCTCCCATTGGTCTGCCTGCATGGTATTACCTATTTGAATTGGACTATCATTGCATGGGAGGTGATGCCTTTTGTAATCCGAGATTGCCAATTTTGGATCTATGGCTTTTTTACCTTTTGATCTATTCTGTTTTATTTGAATCACATTATACTGCTAACAATGTTGCAACGAAGCATAAACGGCAATGTGTTTTTCTCTTCAGTTATTTCATATCAGAAGCTTGGAAGCTGTGGACTTCCTAGATAAGTTCTTGGCTATGAATCCTGATCCCAGGTACTATTATCGCATTCTCATTACTAATTAAGAAAACATTTCTTGCTCAGGTACCAGGGAAAACAATATTATATGCTAATTGATATCCGTGTTTAGTGTTAAGCAATTGACAGTTAAGTCATTATGAAAATATGCATTTTTATAACACAATGCGAAGTTGGAGGTAATTCCATGAAAGACCTCTCTCGGTGATAATTGTTCACAGGAAGTGAAGCATAGAGGTTGAAATAATTGTTTACCCTGTTGGTTGCCAATCATTCAGTTTTGCAGTTACTTGATAACTGCTAGTGTTTGTGGTAATAATTTGATATTATCTTGTGGGAATTAATAAATGAAGTTCATGTCGTGTGTGCAGTGGTCGTGCCCAATATCATGACTTCTTGAGGGTTTTAAGACTTAAGGCCTGTCCTTTAACTGAAAAGGTTAGTTACCAAATAGCTCAATATTTATTTATTATCTTGGGATCAAAATCCCTCAATATTAGGTGTTCTGAGTTCTGATGCTTGTGTGTTTAAGATGGATCAGAATGCTACAATATCATGTATAAGCTTCTAATTTTGAAATAATGTTTTCTTTACTCATTCTTCCCCCTCTTTCTTTAGCTTGACAAGATTCATTCTAAGTTCCATTTTCCCACCATTGTCTTCTCTTTGTTTCCATTTTTTCTGACTTTTTATTTCTTTTGTAAATATATTACAGATATTTACATTCATTGATGTGGAGAAGTGTGGGACAATTACATATAGACAGGTGATTATGTGCAATCTACCCTTTTTTCTTTGCTATATAGATAGACAACTAGGAGTAGATTTACTACATATTACATCTGGACTGGTTCAAAATGTCTTTGTTGATTTTGACACTCATGTCTTAACCACATTCTTGGCCATCGCATCCAGTTCTTGTATGGATCTGCACATGTTATGAAGCAGCCAGGCTTCCATCGAACCTGTGAAGCAGCCTTTGCTGAATGTGGTGGTGCAGTAAAGGCCTACATTGTAGAAGAAGAAGTACTATGCTCTTTCATACACCCATTTCCATTTACTATATATATATATATATATATATATATATATATGGCCTAACTCTAACTTCTTGTTCTTTTCAACTCCTTTTAAATCAGTTGCGAGATTTCATGCAACGTGCTATCCCCAGCTGGAATGAGGATGAGGTAACTTGCATTGATTTAGTAAAACACTATCTTCTTTCGAAAAGCAATATAATCTGTCTACAATATAATCTGGTATCTTTGGTAAATACGGATGAATTGATTATAAACTTCAGCCTATTTTATTTATCCTAGGAACTGCTGCTTTCAAAAAACATTATTTTTGAGCATTTTGATTACAAACAAAAGCCAATTATTTTGGACTTTGGAGTTACAATATTTTTGTCAAATCAACCCTAAGGGTATGTTTGGTTAAGGGATAAAAATGGGGCTAGAATTTTCATGGATGAATTTCATGTGTTATACATGAAATTCGTCCATGAAAATTTTCATATTTTTACCCCTCAATCAAATGCATCCAAAGTATCAAATATTATATAATAGAAACAAATCACTTCATATCTATTTTAGTAATTTAAAAACTTCTCTTCCATATATAATCAAGTTTTTCATGTAATCCAAATAAAATAGACTACCATAAAATCATTCTTTTTGTTCATATATCCGAATATGAAATTGATTTTATCATAATCAATTGAAAATCAATCATACTTATAACCGATTATTGAGTTAATTTTTAATCTCATAGCTAATCCAAGCACACCCTTTTACTGATGTTAACTGGTTACTTGTAGGTTCATGAGCTTTTTGTGCTATTTGATGGTGACAATGATGGAAGAATCAACAAGGATGATTTTCTTTCTTGCCTTAAAAGAAACCCTCTTCTCATTGCATTTTTTACACCTCAACATCAGCACAAGGATTTGGGTGACTATGAAGTGCTAGAGATAGTGTGATAAGTGGATTTTCATGGGCTTAAAATGCTCTTTGGCTTTATAGGGTGTTGTTCTTCTAGGGGAGTGCACAGGAAAAACAAAAGGGGTAGGAAGTTCCTGTGGATTACAAAAAGTAGAGTGCATAAGTTCCATTTTTTTTTCCCTTCCTTTTTCTTAATTTATTTTTTTGCCTTGCCTTGATTAATTAACTCATTAAGCCTAATTATTTTGTCAAAATCTGTGTTTTCCTGCCTCATTTTAACAAGGTCAGTATTACTCAGATAAATTTCAGCTAGTCCATGTCTTGTGATCAAAACAAACTGATCCAACATCTGAGTTTTGGTTCCGGGGACCATAGTGGGCATGCAAGGCTCGATTTAGTTCATGTAAGGTTTCAACAGTGTGAATCTTTCGTCTGTAACAAGAACATTTCTGCGTGTATTTTTCAACCATATGAACATTTAAAAAAGAAAGAAGGTAATGTAATTAATTGGTCTTAATTTTTTGGGTCATTTATTTTGGTCTTATATATATTTGGTATTAAAGAGTGCTGAAGTCAAAATGATGCCAGTGAGGTGAGGCACCCCAATATTAGCAGGTAGGGCGTCAGTGCTCGAATTGGAGATTGATCTAGTTGATGTGGTGGGTATTTATTGGGCTCAGTTTACCACAATTACAACACCACACCAAATTGGGCTAGTTTAAGGTCATTCGGAGGATTCATTGACATCGCCCTTGAACGGTAGGGGATCTTCCTATAAATGGTTATCCATCAACTAAGAATTTAATAGCTGAGAAGAGTTGAATTCATGACCATGGGAAGTCACCGACACAACCCTTGGACCCTAACCATCTGGGCTTACTTCATTTGCCATTTTGGTCTTATATTTTGAGGAGATGCATGCCAAATCATTTCAGCCCCTTCTGTCCTTTCGGTCTGAATTTGGGCCCTTCTAGTTTGATCAATTGAGCACTTTTGGGTCAGATAGCTTAATCGCCACATTATTGTATACCTAACGGCTTTTTAATTTTACCCTCTATATATGATAAGCAAATATCACTTTAGATTGAACAAATAATTATTTAAAATAGAAAACATTAAATAAATGAAGCGACTAATTTTTTAAGTATAACCTCGATATCAATAAATAAAAGAGAAGATTAATTAATTATACTACATTTTGAAGTATTTCAATGAAAAATAGTCTAAGTAAATGTAATCGGTTTTTCTTTTCATTGAAGCCATTTATGTAGCTTTTATTTTGGACTACAAAAAAGTGAAAGATGCCCAAAACTGAATAGGAGTTAAGACTCATAGGATACTATGACCAAAAAAAAAAAACAGAGAGACTCAAGATACTTTTGGGACATTTGCTAAAGAAAAAGGAAAGGAGTTATACCGATTAAAGAGCTTTAAACATGCACCCAAAAAACAAAAAAGAGCTTTAAACATTTTGTCAACAGTAATGATGATATAGTATCAAATTCACGATGAATTCTATACGTGATAATATATTAATTATTTAAAGCATAATGTAAGGTTAAAAATATATAAATATTATAATAGTACTTATTAAGATAATATTATATATAGGATTCATCATAAACACGAGTATTTATTAAAATTTTTCTTTCGTTAAATGCTTCTAATTATTCAAAATAATGAATACAGAATTTTCCCACAAAAAATTCATACGCACTTTGTAAAAATTCATGTAAATGAGATTGTTTAATTGAATAACAATGTAAAAATATTTTATATTATCAGTGTATAGAAATTAAACTCATTCTTTGCAAGGTTAGTAAGTTTCATATTATCATTTATTTTTTTTATTTTTGTGAGCAACAGGTCTAAGCCTAAAACAAAATTTGGAATTTAAGCCACTAAATTCTTTTTGCATTCGTCAAGGCCATGTTCTCAAATGCACTTTTTTTTTTCTTTTTTAAAAAATATTTATTTTGATCTTTAAAATTATATGTGTTTTATTATAGTCTCTAAAATTAAAAAAATATCATTTTAGTCCCTAAAATTATAAATGTGATTCATAGTATTCACATACTAATATTCATGGGACTTAACTTGAATTTTTTAAAAAATAACTAATTGAAATCATTTTTAACAATTTTAACGACTAAATTGATACTTTTTAATTTTAAAAACACACGAAAAACTCAGTAATCAAATTGAACATTTATTTTTATTATTATTATTATTATTATTATTCTGGGTTTTGGTCTTTGTCGTCTTCAAATTATAAAGTTCCTAACATTAAGGTTTCCTCTGCAATTGATTCATTGCGCATTAAATGGATCCAGACCTATTTAGAATCAAAATTGTTCGATGACCAAACAACGTTAGATGAGTACGGTTGTGTCTTTGGCAACCTCGTACTACGACTATTGAGGTATAATGAGTAATCGCCGTCTAAAGTAGTACTCTTATAACATATATTGAGAAGAGAAATAATATTTGTATTCATATTCTGTGAGATATTATGTTAATATATTTTAATTTATCTTTAAATAAGATGTAAATTCATTTAGTTTGGATTTCATCGCTCATCCCAGGACATATAGAAATATAGTAGTACAAATAATATTACTTTGTTAGGAATACTAAATGGACAAATATTTTGTGGACAGAAAGAACGCTTAAAAATATCTCATTCGAATTCCACATATGTAGAACGTGATTCATCACGTTCCCTCTTTGAATATTGGATTTTTTTTCTTCCTCTTTTTTTTTTCCTCGTAAAATTGGCTTCTTGTTTTCCACAAAATTAAATGTTTTTGGCCAACCAATAGTACGACCAACTCTAGTGATAATGGCTGTGGTCCACGAAACACATTCATTGGCGCATGCACATTCACAGCTTAACCTCTTTTCGTCCATTCAAATATATACACTTCTTCCGTTTTAATTTATCTATAAAAAGTTAAAAATTTAAAAAATTACTACTAATTTGTCTATAAACTACTCTTGGAAATAGTACAAAATTGTATCATTGGACAAAAATTTCTATATTTACCTCCATTAGTACAATTATAGTACTTCATTAGTAATATATTATTTTTATTACAATTAATTAAATTAGGCATATTATGAAAGAAAAAATTAATATTATCTTGGTATTAGAAATTGACAGATATTTTAAAAAAAAAATGACAAAAACTTGACAGAAACGAAAAGGGTACATAAGTAAAATAATATAAAAAATCATAACGTGGTTATTGGATTATAAATAGTAAAGAGTAATAAGTTGGAAAATCAAATCGGATGTAAAATTACCTAGAGTATTAAAAATATATAGTATTGATCTTAGATTTAAAAACTAAAAGACTTATTAATAGTTAGTTATTTAGGGGGTGTTGGGATGAGATTCGAAAATCACATTTTCATTGAAAAAAATCAATTTTTCGTATATTTTGATAATTTTTAAAATAATAAAAAAGATAAAAAAAATCAGATTTAAGTTTTTCTGTATAAGCTAAAAAAAAAGTAATTTATGAACAAAATTAATTTTTAACTTTTTCAGTTATATATAAAATTTAAGTTTTATCATTGTTTTAAATATGAAACAAACACACCTTAATCAATAGTAAAAAAATTATTGTTTGAATATTTATTATCCATTAATTATGGCTGCGTATTTTATAGATTTTTTAACTTTTCACAATAAAGTATACTTTATTTAAAAAAATCTTCATTTTTTTTAAAAAAAGACACATTTGTTTTTTAGGTTTTCTAGAAATTTCTTATATAATAAGTGAAAGACTAATATTTCAGTATTCAATTAAGAGCACAAGCGAAGAACACTCCGAACAATGATTTTTCAATACACGTCAATTTTGGGATCGAATTCGATCAAAGATCACATATTCAAAGAACTTGAATCCCTTTTGTTCAAACCAAGTCCCTTTCAGTCTAGTCCTTATAACCCATTCATACTATTTAAATTATTTACCATTGACCCAATTTTAATGACTCGAAAAAGGAACCATCTGAGTTAACTTTTTCCCCTCCCCCCACACACACAAAGAGTAACTTTGTTGCACATGTTGTAATCATCACAGAGTGAGAAAGACATTAGGTCCCTCGTGTAAGTTGATAAAAAACAACAAGGCTTTCCTTTTATAAACATAATCTATACCAAAATTAACGTTGTTAATTATTGTGTTTCTGTTTTGGATACATTGGTTAATTACTGTTATGTATATCCCTACTCTCTCTCTCTCTCTCCGTCCCTCTCATACAAAAAGATCAGTAGAGAAAAACTATTTAAAAATATATATAGCCAAAAGTGAGGTTGTTCTATCAGTGTGTATGATAAGAGTCTTGTGGTCAGAGATTTATCTTTTAAAAAAACTCCTATTTTAAAGAAATTAATCATTATTGTTGGCGATGAATGCCTTAAATATCAAAAAAAAAAGTAAGGTTATTCTTATGAATACAAAAGTAATAGAACAAATGTGCTTATAATATAAATAGTGAAATAAAAAGATGAGAAACTTATTACACATATAACTTGTGGAATAACATAACAAGAATTAGTATAAACAGCTTCGCTAAATGGTAAGTAAAATGAGGCTTCAGCAACCCTAGCCTTATTAATTAGGACTTGAACCTACAAGATAAGAAAAAGAAACAAAAGTACATAATAAAAACATAGAAACACACTACTACTCGATATTGAGAATGCTATTAGGCTGAGGCACAGATATTTTTCGTTTTCTTTATTAGGATAATTTACACATTCACGTGAATAAACTATAACAAATAGTATCCAGTTATAATAAGATATGGTGCATTTTGATTTCAAGATATAACAGCCTAACAATCATGTTATTTATCTCTTATATTTTGTAGCCTCTTTTAATACTTTTAAATTTTTTTTATGACTATATATAAGTTTTTAAAGGATTATTAATTTTGTAACTATTAACAACTTAATTTGTTTTTTGTTTTTCTCTAAAATTCCCTTATCGAATGAAAATAGAATATTAAATAAAGTTTAATTTTTATATATTGACAGTGTAATTTGTACACTATCATCTAATTAATATTTTTCATTTATATAATTTTTTAAGTAATGGATATGGGACATAATTAACTTTACTAATATGATAACATATGATTGGATGTATATAAAAAAAATTAAACTTTATTAAGGAAATAGTACAAGTGAATTATGTAGAAAGGATTTCAAACTTAATATGATGATCAATTGTCAATTCACTCAACTATAATGAGATTCTTTGTGCTAATTGACCCCTAGCTAGAGATGAACATATATGTGGCCAGCATTACCAAGGTTGGTTATGTTTGTTTGTTTGTTTGACACGTTGTATCCTGGATCGCTTCTTTGATTCAGTCCTTCCATAAATTGGCTCAACCATACTTGTGTCGCAATTATAACGAATAGAATCTTTTATGCTTGCAGGCTAATAACTAATAAGCCACCATTAATTAGGTCAGATCCAGTAATAATGTGTGTGGACTCACGCAAATCCTCTTATCAATTGTAGTTTAAGGATGGTTATGCGGGCCAATTCGGTTGATAGAAAAACTAAGAATACATGCGTAGGTCAAAATTGAGTTGATATGCTATTTAAGTGCCTATTTATTTTTCGAAAATCAATTCTTTAAAGTAAGAATTCCTCGATAGAGATGAAATCCACATGCGATGCATTTTACTGATACAAAGTCAAGAAACCCCTCTCTCATTTTCTCACTTTATAGAGGATCAAAATCCTTGTTTTTCAGTTTGTTCTTGTCAACCATATTTCCATCAAACTTGAAATGAATTTAGTTGTACAGTGTTAAAAAAGCTTTTTCTTTTCTCTTTTTGCAATAGGAGTCAACTTACTTTTAGCTATCTCAAAACTCACAAGTAATTTTGTTGGCAACAAGTACGAAGTTACGCTTATCCTTTAGGCAAGTAAAATAAATGAGATGACATTTTACTCTTATGTCTATGTGATAGTACTCCCTTTTCAATTAACTCAAACTTAGCTCAATTTCTCTTATTTTAAGTCAACTTTTAATAATCATGTCTCTAAATTTTTTTTTGGAATGTGAAATGTGAATGCATTTAAAGACAAGCCTTAAAGGCGAAGATATCCCAAATACAAGATGGGCTCTCATTGGTCCAAAGCTGACTATCCTAGTACTCTTTAGATATCTCAACTTATTATCCGGCAGCTAACACATTATAACAACTAGGAACAAACACAGAGATTTAAAGAAAGAAAATTTAAAAGCCAAATTATATACGATTTTGTGAAAATAATCCGGATAGATCAATTTTACTATCCTCAGAATTCTCAAAAATTAATTTGGCATCCCACGAGGGGTGGAAGCATAGCAGGCCACTTGGCAGGGGCATTGGGTCTAATTAAGTTTAACCTATTTAATAAATAAGTTAAGACTTTTCAAAAATCATTTTGGCTAATCAAATTAGGCTCTAGGTAATAAAAATAGTCTATTGAGCCTAATAGGTTAACCTACTTATATTATTATTATTTAAATATCTAATAATAATAGAAATATTTTAATTTATTTAAACATATATTTTTTTTGACATATTTAATAGTATTTTGGATTACTTAACAATAGTTATTTTGATTTTTTTTCAAATGTTTTTATAATCAAATATGTCTCTAGATAGGTTTTCAAGTCAGATAAGACTTTTAGGAAAGCCGGACTAAGGCCATAAAAAATATTTATGTTAAATAATAGACCTAGACTCAAGCTTTTTTTTAAAAAAAAATACAAGCACAGTCTATTTAAATTAAAATATAGCCTAACTCAGTCTATTTCCACCCATACATCCCATTCGCTAAAACTAGTTTTATTTTATTTTTTCTAAATAAAAATGATTCTTTTAAACTTACTTTTTAAAAATATCGTTTTCAAGTACGATTGAATTCTTTTAACTTTAATCCTACTAAGAATATTTTTTAGTTTTTAGTTTTTTATATGAGGAAGAAATTTATAGAAGATTAGCCGCCTCAAAGGCTAATAAATTCCAAATACAAAAAGATGGATCATTTGTCCAAATTTGACTATCCAAGTCTATGTAAATCTCAACTGGCTTATCTGCAACTTTATTACAACATCCAAAAACAAATTGAGATTTTAAAAATGAAAATTTAGAAACCAAATCATAAGCCTTTAGTAACATAACTCCTGAGTGGGATAGACTAATCTTTCTATTCTCAAAACTCTCTAAAACTAATTTAGCATCCCTTCTACAATAGTAGTGTGAAGATCTAGGATTTAATCCAAAGTTCAACGTCAAGGAGAGTTGAAGTTTTGTATGAAGTTTGACTTATAAATAGAGTCTTTGATTATTTAGTTTTGATATCCTCTAAGAGTAAGAGTAATCTATTAATATGAATAGTTTTTAGAAGTTGTCCATATGATAAAAGATTTATAAAAATGATTTGTAATTTTAATCATTTAAAAGTTGTAAATAGTGAAAAATTTTAGATTGATTTGTAAAGTTGTGGACGTAGATAATTAAGGTCAAATCATATTAAATTATGTATGTTATATTTCTTTTGTTTTCGCCACCCAACTGCATTCAAATCTGTTGCTAGAGAAATTCCTTGGAGAGTCGCCCTAAGCCTATGCAAAATGAGGGTCGCATGACCCTTCTATCTTCTTTGTCAATCCGGTGATAAATCGTCCCCTCCAATTTCGAACCAACACACCAAACCCAAATGCAATATTTTCTTCTAATCTTAATTCCTCTAACCAAATTGTATTATTCAACTTAGTGGAAAATCCAGAAAATATTTATAATAGGACAAAAATAATATATAAACATAATAACAAATAAAATATATTATATTTTATTATTTATCTTATTTAGAATTAGTGTGAGATCCAACTTAATTCATTCATAAGGACAAAAATATCCATATACATATAATTATTAAAAGTTCTTCAAAAATTTTATGGGGGCACATGCCCCCACGTTGCTCAACTAACATCCACCCCTGGTTGAACGTTTGGATCGAGATATTGTTTTTGAATTATTTTACACCTTATATATATATATATATATATATATGTATTAAATAGATAGTGAATAACAATAATAATATAGTCTAATCCACATCACATAAGGTACTTCACTGTTTGAATCGTAAAGGAGAGATTCTTTATTGTTATGAGAGCAATATAATATTTTTCTTACTATTCCATCTAATAAATAATATATTTTTTTTGATAATCAACGGACTAAAAGCCCAACTAATAAATAATATATTAATTATTACATTAAATATATAAGATTTATAGTATACAATAATGATTGTAAAAGTTATATGTTATATATTAAATATAACAGAATAAATATATTCTTTTATTCTTTGAATACCTAAATATTTCTTTCTGTTTAAGATATTTATTTTGCATTAAAATGTTATATAATTTTTAATTATTGAAAAACTACGTAAAACATTAAATCAATAATCTAAAATCTTATTTAAACCAATAAACTAACAAGAAGCTTCTACATTGGCCATTGCAACTTGCAAGATAGTACGACTTATAAATAACGAATAAAAAAAGAGTATTGGTAATAGAAAAAAAATATTAAAAAAAGGGGAAGAATATTCTGAAACCAACATTTTTTTTTAATTCCAATATTCCAAAACCAAAATTACAAGTGATTTTTTTTTTGAAAAAAGAAAATGTGCACGAAATTAAAGGCATCGAAATCTAAGAAAAAGTGACGACAGCAAAAGGTTTATGGGGAATGCCGTGCGCACATATTGGCGAAAACATCTGATTCTGATCTCAGTGTGTTGCATTTCAGATTGGTGAGTTTGTGGCCGTTGGATCTAATCAGATGCATCGAAGGACCACAGCACGCTCAGTGGTCCCCCCCGCACCGAACACCTCACATTCTGATTGTTTGCTTTCATTGTTTGCATTGGTATGATAGCTATGCTGTGGGTCTCTCAAATCTAAGTACTTTGACATAAATGGCATGGCTTATACCATTGCCACTTGCCACTCTCTTTGCGTGACATGTGCCAACCACTTCACAACCCACATTCACTACGCTTGTTTATTTTTATTATTATTATTATATTAAGTATAATAATTGAGTAAACAAATTAAGTGATTAAAGAAATAATTTTGACCATCCAATGAAATGTCTCCTTTGTTTCCTCCAATATGCAACAATCTATTGCCAACCACTTCACAATCCACATTCACCCACTCCCTTTAAGGTTCAAGCAAAGATATTGAAAAAACATTTAAGGGGATGTTTGGAAATATTTTTATTATTGTGTTTTCTAAAACTAATTTAAAAAATAAAGTTTAAAACAAATTTAGAAAATAAAAGGAAAAAGATCTGTTTGATAAGTTATTTTTAAAAATAGTTTTTAAAAACAATAAAATGAGAAAATTGTTTGGCAGAAGATTTTTCAAAAGTGAGAAATAGATGCAAGTAGCAATAGCATATATTTAAATACTCAATGAATCTCAAGAGTAGAAGGACCTAGATGCACCACTAAGCTTGTCTACTTATACAATCAGACTAGTTTCCTTGTTTTTCTTCCCCCCAGAAGTGAGAATCGAAAAGTAGTCTAAATCAATAAATGCGCAAAACTACAAAATTGTCACTGCTTTGTTAAGTTATTTTTTAAGGATAATTAAGGACTCAAAAACATATTAAAAGTGTTTTCTGTTTTTTGTTTTTAAAACTTACATTATGTTTTTAATTTTTTAAATCAATGTTAAGAAAATAATATGCCAAACAAGCTTTTCTAATTTTTTATTTTTAAAAATAGAAAACTATTTCAGAAAACACTTTTCAAACGAGCCATTAAATTCTCTTGATTTTTTTTAAATCAGATTTAAATGATTAAATTGTTCTTTTATTCACTTTTTTTTTATAATTTCTTCTTACTAACTTATATATTTATCACATTCTATATATTAGATAAGTACATAACCCAAACAAGTAATTAGGATAAAATTGGCATAAAACAATTAATCTTCTATTAGAATGATAAAATGACAATCAATATGAAATATTTTTTTTTAAATGACTAATAAAATGGAATGGAGGGAGTATAAATAACAAGAAAAAATAAAAGGGGAGAAAAAAAGAGTAAAAATATATGATTTTCTCTTATTTAGATGATAAGAGAAGATGAAAAGAAAGAAAACTTAGTGGTAATTTCCACTAAAAAAATTCTCTCTTAAAGTGAGAAAAAATGGAAAATAATTTTATATTATAAAATTACAATTTCATTCCGTTATCCTCTTGCAGCACTAATGGTTTGGTCCTCTTGGACCTATATCCATGTTACAGGTTCGAGATGGCACTTCGGAATCTTCTACTATCATAAAAGAGAAGAAAAGATATTATTTAGATCAGTTTTTTTCTTCTATTTTTCTATTCAATCAATCAGAGAAAAAAAATGTACTTTTCTATTTCTTATCAAATGTCTTGAAGGCACTACTCTCTCCATTGCGTCTTAATTGTCCTTTTTTTAAATTTTTATTTTGATTCATCTGTTCATTTATCAAATTAAGAATGCATTAATTTTTGTTTATAGTTATACCTTATTATAATTAATTTTACTTTGTTTATTTTTATGTTTTCAATAGCATAAATATATTAATCCTTTGAACTTTAGGTCATGTGCAGTTTATATCATGACTTTTTAAAATGTGTATCGCGACACCTTGAACATTCCAAACAGTGAAAAAACACCCTTGACTTTCTGAATAATATAAAACTTTATGTCATAGCAGGGTGTCGAGTTGCATACAATGAAAAAATAAGGCACTAAATGCACCTGAGAATTCACAAATTAGAAATATTAACGGATTAAACGCAAATAAATCATATCTTCACTATTTATCAAAATTATGCTAAGTTGTATTTTGCATTGTTTTGAAAGTCAAGGGTGTCGCAATATATGTTTTGAAAAGTCAGCGTGTAAACTACACGTGATCTAAAGTTTAGGGGAATAAAATGCATTTTACCCTTATTAATATTAATTCATCGATTTCTTAATATGTGTGTGTTTTGTTTTGTTTTGTTTTGGACAGATGTAATCGAGAGAGTAATTGAAAAGGGAGTTTTTCTAATCAGTGCTTAGGGCACTAGTGAAGGATTCAAAAAATATAAGATTTACATTGTAAAGTGTGATTTCCATATTTCCAAGATGTGGACTTCATTAAAAAGTATACAAACTTGCAATTTATAGAATTCTTAATTAAGGGCATTGGTTATTAGAAAAACTCTTGAAAAAAATCTCATTTAATAGTAAAACATGTTACGACCATATATCTCATCAGATCTCCAGAACAAATTTACTTTATCGACATTACTTCCTTTATTTCTTATTAATAATTGTGGTGAGAAATTGTGTTATTTTGGTAAATTAAAAAGCTAATGTATCTAGCACTAAATTGTGGCCAGATATATTAGCTTTCTAATATACTAAAATGACACAATTTCTCACCACGACTATTCATAAGAAATTAATGGAGTATTAGTGAAACTTTTGTAATCCATCAGAAACATTGGTGCCCGTCTGATTGTGTTACTCAACCACTTGGCTATACTAAAATTATTACTCTCTTTCTTTCATTTTATCTGTTCAAAAATAAAAATAATACATAGATTAAGAAAATAATACATATATCTTGATAATAATAAACAAATATATGAGTAGACTATATTATCATTATTAAAATCATAATTACATGATTACAATGTTATTGAACAATACAACACAATTTAAGTACATTAGGAGTAGTATCAGAGGAAAAAAATTTAATGCTTTTTGATATATTGAATAGACAAATATTAAAAAAAACAAAAAAATAGCCACATAGGGTGAAAAGGGAAAGAGTATTATTTTTTGGTGATCTATTAAACTAATATTCTACTATCTTGTTTGGAATCTCAAATAAAATTATATTGAAAAATAAATCAATGTTCATATAAAAGGAGAGGGGGTTTGAGCTCAAGATTCCAAAAATCAAGGATACCACAACTTAGTTATGGCAACATACATATATATATAAATAGAATTGTGGGAGACATTACTCTAACAATTTTGAAGAATTGAATATTTGAGGTTATGTCCTTCTAATAAATGTATTTATCGGGATTCGAACTTGTGTCATCATCCTTGTAGGGGATCAAGCTGCTTACCACAGTTTGTTGATGTTATGGCACTATGATTCAATTTAAAGAAAATTATATTGAAAAATAAATTAATGTACATTATATTTTTGTATGCAAGATGAGTCTTAGTTAAGTCATACTTTGACTCCAGAGTAGAACAAACTATAGAGTAGAATGATTTTGGTCCTCAATCTAAGCTATTGTTTATATAAAAAAGAAGCTAATTTTATATTGGAGCTTTTAGTTTTCAATTTTTTTTCTTGAATCATATCCGTCTCCTATAACAAAGAATTGACAATAATAAACACTTGGTAGAATTGGGCTTTATTAGAAGCTTATAGCGAGAGATCTAATCCCGGTAGTCGCCTCCATGTAGTGCGGTTTGTTTTGTCCTAAGCAACACATTCTTTCTTAGTAGATAGAGCCATCATTTTGTTTTTAATGAAACATATTTCATGTACAACAACCTATGACAATAAGCTTACACTATTATTATTTTTCTTCTTTATTTCAATATTTTATTATTTCAGTATCTTTCCATCACTCTTTTGCTCCTAGCCCATTATTTTTTACCTATAGTCAATGAGGAGTGGGAGCCAATTTGTTTAGTGGGGATTGCACCAAACAATTTGGATGATCTTGATGCAAATGAGGAAATTTTAGTAGATGATTAGTCTTTGGTGGATTGCTCCAATAAGGAAAAGAGATCCCCCATTGATAAGTCCCCCACTAGTTGTTGGGGATGAGGAGAACAAATCAATCTATCAAGTTCATGTTGCAAGTCGACTCTCCACAATTGGACAATACAAAAAGGACAATTACACTTGGCCACTCTACCCTTAATGGTCCCAATAAGACTATGTCTCTTCCCATCTCAGTGAAGAGTATGCAACAATTAAAAAGCAATCATGTAAACACCACCACATTCAACCATGGGAAAAAGATAAGTGTTTTTGTAAGGCTTCGTTTCATATTTTTTTCCCTCGTTCATTTAATGTTTTTTCTATAGGCCTATTAGCTACGGTGTCTTCGGGGACTTCTCACCTGTGTAGGGTCGATTTGGTAATGCTGTGATTTAGTGGACAAATATTATTTATACTCACAATATAAAATATACCATGTTGATATAATTCTATTTATTATTGAATGAGATGTGAGACTTAGCTAACTAAGATCCACACATTGTGAATACAAATAACAATACTCAATTTGGAGGGGTGCTCTGACTTATAAAAAAATATTAGTCAACTTTTTATGTTTAGTAAATCAAAAAGCAGGGTGTGCTTTTGCTTTTGGCTTGTAAAAGTCAAGGGTGATTTTAAGAGCACCTTATGCATTTTTTTCAGAAATGACTTATACTCTCCGAAATTCAAAAGACTAATACAATCTTATTCCAATTAATGATAATAAATGTAGAAATTATACTCTTTAATATCTATATGCATTATTATCATTTTGGATATTTGGAATATATTTACTAAACACGACTATTGTAGTCTATGTTTATTGAGTGCAACTTTTACATTATTTTACCAAATGATGCTACTATCACATTTTGGGAGTAGCATTTTAAGAGTCCAAAGAGCTCGGCAGCCTTTTGAGAGCCACAACAATACCAACAGAGTTGTAGTTTGTAGAAGTGTACATAGGACGGATTGGACTAGGTATAACAAAGCCCAAACCTGACTCAATATTTAAATCAAGTCAATTTTTAGAATTCGAACCTCGACTTGATAATGACCCTATTATGCATTAGGTCAAACCGGGTCAACCCAAACTTCAATCAATATATGAGAATTTGAATATTCCACATAGCAAAGTTATCAAATTTTACAAATAAGAAAAAAAGATTAAGCAATATTTTACAATATATATTTCAAAATAAATCATATCAATACAAAGATGATATCAAGTTATACAAACCATATTAATTAAATAATAAAATTTTGTAATTTTTTATAAATTATCATTAAAAAACACATATCTATAGAGATTATTTAACTTCGGGTCGGGTTGAACTAACCCGATGTATAACCTGAATTCGGCCCAAAAAGTATACTGGATAAATTTCAATATCAAACTCAGTCCAATGAGCTTTAGGTTGGGTTGGGTTAGGTTGACAGGATGGGTTAGATTGTGAACACCCTTGATTGCTTGGAACTTAGTCCTATTTTTATTTTTCAAATAAAGTTTTATGATCTTTGAAAGAAAATAATAATAATTTCCTTTCAATAGAAGGGGAAGTATTGGAGTTGATGTCATCAGAATTGATTCTTACAACATGTGGCCTCAAAAATGGAACCTTGGCTACCACAATTTCAGCTGAACATCAACTGGCTCAACATGTAATTATGGTGAATCTTCAAATCAATTCTCCCACAATTCTGCGTTAAAGTATCATTCTTATAAGCAGCAATTGATACTTTGTTTGCTATTCGGATTGAATAAATGGAATTGATTCAAGTGTGTGATCCAGCTATTATTATTCCTTAACAGTTCTGATGCAAATTTGTGAAAATGAACTTGAATTGAAATGATAGTGAAAGTGAAGTTTATATACAGAGGTTATATCTCTACAATCAAGTAACTAACTAGGCTAATCAGTTATAAACCAATTCCTTTTTCTTTGAAAACAAAGTTATAACTAATTCTAACAACCTAATCAGTTGAACAAGTTTGCTTCCTTATTCTTCAATACTGAGCTCGGACTCGTCAAGTTGGGTCCCGGTATAATTTCTATGAACAATTTTTTTTCCCTAAAACAAGGTCTACTGTTTTAAGATGCACATAAATTTCAACAAAATTACAGAGCTATACATAATGTATACATAATGAAAATTATTAATCCAAAAGTGATAAATCTATTATTTTTATACTTTACCAATTTTCTTAGTCTAGAAGAGCCAAATACATTAATGTAATAATACTAATATTAATAATAAGAGATAAATAAATTTTATGCAACTAACCTTACGTTAAAATTATAATTTTATTTATATTTTCAATTTATTTTTTTATAATTTTATTTTCAATTTACTTCGTTAATAGATATTAATAAAAAGTTCTGAATAAACACGAAAAGTTTATAGCAAATCAGTCTTGCATTATTTGATGATATTTTGATTTGCACATGGTTATGGTTGGTTTGAAGGTACTTATAATTTGTTTTAAGAAAATTATATGTTTAAGAAACAAATTACACACATAATAAACAACAAAGCAATAATATGTTCTAATTAAATATGAGTTCAATTCCTATACACTGTTATTGTATATAAATTGAATTCATTAAATATTCAAAATTTGATAGAAGAAAGAGTTTTCTGTACCCGTAGAAATGAGATTTATAATATTTTATTTGGTGGTTTACAATTTTCTCATGCAAGATTTACAATTTTTTTTATAATCACCTTTAGGAATATTTCTATTGTCCACGTAGGTTTATAATATTTTATATATAGGTTTACAACTTCTATATCATGTAGAAAACTCTTTCTTCTGCATCCAAAAATTCCTTTTAAAATTTAGATTTATTAAATAAATCTCATCATGTAGAAGGGATATTTTTATTGTTTCTTTTTAGTACAATAAATATTAGAAATCATTACCAATGTTTTTACTGATTGAATACATAAATGATAAGCACATTGTGCGTCTATTCTAAAATCTAGTGTGTTTGGACTAACTCAAGGTACTTCTATATTTAGAGAAAAATAACTTTTTATGTTTCGGGGATTAAGTGCACTTCATAAATATAAAGATAAGAAAAATAAAAACAAAAGGTAAAAACAAAAAGTTCTCTCCATTTGAAATTATGGTGGTGATGATGACACTTCATTTCTGGGTTGGAAAGTTTTCGACCCCTTATTGGTGAGGTCGTGTACGTTATTGTACGGATGATGTTACGTGTTGCTAACATTGTACCATTCCCTCTAATTTTAACCCTGTGACTGTGACTGTGTCCCCACAGTTTCCTGCACCACCAATCCCCTACATCAGTCTCTATTGCACATTACTACTCAACCCACACACTCTCTTTCCTCTTGGCTTCTCATTTTACTTTTATAATTGATAATTAATTTATGATATTTATATTCATTTTATATTAGATACATTGTAAATTCATAATTTATTTATCGTTAGTGAGAATAAACTCTATTTAAATAAATATGTATCTCATTTAATTGTAGATTAGATATAAATTAACATGGTATTTTATATATACCAAATACAAATTATATTTTCTTATAATTTAATATAGAATAGTATTATTTTAACACTTCAAGAATAAGTGTTTAAAAAAAAGTGTTTATTAGGATATTTATTTTATTATTATTATTATTAAATATGATAGATAGATGGAATAAATACGAAGTAATATCATATTTAATAATAATTAAATTGATATTATAATAGACAACCACTACCCACTTTTAAAATATTAAAATAATATTTTTATTTAGTATGCAGATCATAAAATTTTGAAAAAAAGACAATTTCTTTAGTTACAAATTGTGTTTCTTGGGTTTTCAAAATGGGAGTTTCATTCCAAAGTTTATAAACCTGTTTATCTTGGAATCTTTAGCCAACACTGGTTAGAAAAACTCATTTCTAAATAATGTCCAAAGAAGATTAATTAATAATTTAAGTAAAAGTAATCACCACCATAGTAGGAAAACTAGTAGACACAAAAATAACAAAATTTTCAAGCTTATTTGTGAGTGCTTATGTGATAATGTGACATTTTTAAGAGTCCAAAGTGCAAACAAAGGCTTATATCAAAAGTCATTTCTACTGCCTTTCATAGAAATAAAAAATGACTACCATGCAATGCGATCCATCAAAGAATATTTCTTGTTTATTATTTTTGTTTTGAAAAATTATCTATAAATAGTTAATGATTATTTCAGTTGTATGACTATTAGTAATTTTAACTGCGTAATTGATGAATTTATGTTAAAAAATATAAAAAATATGTATTAAGATTTATTAAATTTACATTTACTATTATTTGTTTTATTACATTCATTAAATTTACCGAAATTCAGTTAT
The DNA here is from genome assembly GCA_031216125.1 of Dalbergia cochinchinensis. Lineage (NCBI taxonomy): Eukaryota > Viridiplantae > Streptophyta > Magnoliopsida > Fabales > Fabaceae > Dalbergia > Dalbergia cochinchinensis. The sequence goes on along the minus strand of CM062375.1, from coordinate 64,696,289 downwards.
TTATTTGTTGGTCTCACAAATGATTGTGAAACCCTCAAATTAATTCTTAAACTTTTATGGAATTATATATGATCATATTTTTAAAAAATGAACTCACTCGTACATAAAATCTCTTTGTCAAATTAAACATGTTTAAGTAAACTTTAAGTAAATCGGTAATAAAAACTATGCATTGATCCGTATCACAGGAATTTTTTTTTCCATTATTTTGTTACAAAGTTAAAATTGTTTAGTACTGGTCATAAACATGTTGTTTAATTATGTCTTTTTTTTTATGAGGCGTTTAATTATGTCTAATTACCTAAGGTATATATTTTAATTTAAATGATATTTTTAAAGTATATACTCTTATAATCCTACAAGTCAGTTTACCATTCAAATATGTTAAAACTTTGTGAGCCTATCTAAATTCTTAAATTTCACTGCAGAAATATATACATGAAAATATGCGTATAAATAAGATTTATCCTCCGTCAAAACCTTTGCCCACGTGTGATGTAGAACCGAGTTGGCAAAAGATAATATATTTTTATATTAAGGTTCCTTTGAAACTTCGTCGTCGTCCTTTTTACACATAACATATTTTTTTTTTCATTTCTTTATATCTCCCTAGCTAGTATTCTCATTGATATAAATTCCGCAGCATCATTTCATTTTCATATACACATATATTATTATTTTTTCTTCCCCTCACCAAATTCAACACCTTCCTTTAATCCTGAAAATTTCTTTTTTGGGGCAGTATGCTTTTGTTTTTCCAAAACAAGCAAGGACATGAGGTTTCAGAGTTTTTCTCTTTTACCATATTTAAAGGGAAAAAAAAAAACTCTCACCTACTGTTGTTTCTTAATATGGTGGGGCGTGAGGGAGCAAGGGTGTGGGATCAAGGTGGATGAATAAGGAAAGGTGGGTCTGTGTAAGTGCTTCTCTCCTAGCTAAAGATAATAGGTCAAATCTATTAACACATTCTTGACTTACCTCAATTATGTAGGCATTTCTTTTCTTTTTCTGTTCCTCTGCTGTGAGTGTGTTTTTGTGTGTATTCTGTGTGTGTGCTCTCTTTTGGGTGCTTCCTTTCTTCTGATTCCTTATTAGCTCTCTCTCTCTCTCTCTCTCTTTTTTTGTTAAATTTTTTTGGTTCTCTCCCTTCCCTTCTTTTCTTTTCTTTTCTTTTTCTATGCACAACCCTTTATTCCTCTTTCCTCTTCTAGCTTCTATAGCTTGGCCTAAAAGATTTTCCTAAGATTTTTTTTTTCTCCTGTTCGGTGTGAATCTGCTTCCTCCTTTTGGCAAATTAAAACCCTTTTGATTTCTCTCCTTGGCAAACTGAGAAACTACTTGGATTTGAAGTTGCTTTTTCTAGCTGGTAAGTATCAAAACTAACTCACAAAAGCTCCATCTATATTATGCTTGGTTTTTCAGATCCTTTGTTGTGAAGAAGGACCTTGGAAGATTTACTGTTATTTTTCACAATTAGGTCTCTTTCTTTCCACTCAAATCTGTGTATAAGAACTCTGGCTATTTCCTTGTCTTCTTTTTTAATTTTTTCTTTTTCTTGTATTTGTTATCATAAACTTCCATCTCTTGGTAAGCTTCATCCTTCATATGTCAAACATCCTTTAACATTCTTTTTTCTTTTTGGTTTAATGGGTAACCTTGGATGAGCGATTCTATAATATGTTGCATTTTTCTATCTACTATGTATAAATATGGCTTTCTGGTCTAATATATTATACATGTTCTTGCTTGGAAGGCTCAGATTTGCTGCAAATTTCTCTTCATCTCCTTATAATCAAGAAGGCTTAATTTCTGGTGTTCGTTATTCTACTGGGTGAGGAAAAGACCTTGTATTGTACTTGATTCACTTTCCTATATGTAAGCATTTTTTTTCTTCTATAATTTCATACAACTTTATTTGTGGTCGCTGATTGTTTCACACCACAGTTAAGAAATTAGCTATAAGAAGAGATGGTGAGAGGAAAGACTCAGATGAAGCGCATAGAGAATGCCACAAGCAGGCAAGTGACCTTCTCAAAGAGGCGCAATGGTTTGCTGAAGAAGGCCTTTGAGCTTTCAGTTCTGTGTGATGCTGAGGTAGCTCTTATCATTTTCTCCCCAAGAGGGAAGCTTTATGAATTTGCAAGCTCCAGGTATACGTATATGGATACTACCTTTATTATACCATCCTCTTTAATTTGCTCATGCTTTTCTTGTTCTCGAATTGTTCAATTGCATTTGAGGTGTGCTAATTTTAGCAATTCTCTTCATACGATAGTTCATTTGATCAACTTGTTTGCTAGCTATATAATGATTAAATTTCATGCATACATATATGTATATGTTCTCCATCCAACATTTTCATGATGTAAAATTGTTAATTTGTTCTTTATTTTGTTTGATAAGGTGGGGGGTTCCTGGAAACCTTGAATATTTCATGTGACATTGATAGTATCATATTTGGTTTTCTGACTGGAAATGGACTAAATTATTAATGCTTTTCTCTAAACTTTTGTCCTCCAAACTATGGACTTGAAGTTTCAAATCCAAATATATTATTAATGGAATACTTGATTGTTGTTTAGTCTCTCAGCAAAACTAAAATAGGAAAATCAAAACTGACTACATCTGCTTTGAACATAAGTTGATTATCCCATCATTGTTTAAAACTTCAACAACTCTTACATATAAGCTCCTCTAACTTTTTTTGCTTTTTGTCTACAATATAGGCTGGGGTTTTCTAACTGAGATGATCGAATCTTAGATGAGATTATCTTATTGAATAGGTTTTTATACCAATTAAGCAGTACTACCCCCACATTGACCTTACCAAAATAGTACAAAAGGGTCAAATGATGAAAAGTACTTTTGGTTTCTTCAGTGATGGGCAAGGGAAGGAGCTAGCACATGGTGATGCGGTATCGGGTGTACTAAACACTGACTTATAATATTCATGAGATGGGAGAGACAAAGACTGGAAGTATAGTTATATGGAAAAATATAGTTGATAGTTATATGTTGTGTGTAAATTGATATAAATATCCGATACGGTACAAGTATGGCAATATAGTATAAATCAAACTAAAAATATGTAAAATATAATTAGAAGTATCTGAGGGAATCCGTAACGTATCTGATACAATACACATTCAGTATAGGAATGTGTTGATTATTTTAAAATATCCATACTTGATAGGATAATACAATAAATACTCTTTTGGTGAAGTTTAGTTGACATAGTTAATGTTGACCATGGATTTAATCGACAAAGGATGCAAGTCATGATGTTGTCTTAGCGAAATTTCTATAACAGAAATTTATATACATCTAGCATCACTCTTGTAGAGAAATTTTATTTGTACCTTTTAAACTTCACCGCTTGTAAAAATATTCCTCCTTCTTATACAGTGACCTGCACCGCGCCACTTGATGATGATGTTTTGATGCCTTTTGGAATATCTTCTGAGCATTAAATTATTGCTAATTTTTGGTCTGTGAAGTAGGGTCCCAACTCGGTTTCTGTTATCATCCAACAAAGTGAGTAAACTTTGACAGAGTAGTATAATGTTCCAAAAGAAAGAGAAAAACGTACACTCTTTCTGCGAGGAGCTAGCTAGTGATTTTCCATGAAATAACGTGCAGTGTGATCACCACAGTAACAAGTGGTTACATACTTAACTCATTCCAAGGCTATTTGGACTTTTATTATTATTTGTATGATAATAATAACAATGTTCTGGAATGAGTTTATTATTTGTACAACTCATTCCAAGATCACCAAGATTAAAAGCTATTGACCGATCACATATTGATCAATTTAAAAAGTCATATCACTTTTATATTTTAATTTTGACAATTCATGTAAGATTTGATGGCCAAGAGTTATTCCTCCACCTTCATAATAAATTCTTCCTCTCACTTGAGTCATGAATCATTCCCTTATAATTAGAACTTCTACACTATAGTTGACTACTAATGCTATTGTCAAGTACTTAATTAAGATTTGTTTTAATGTTTTTTAGGAGAGATATTCATAACAAGATCTAGCCTACTACAAGTAATCATGTTCAGGTCAATAATTACTAAGTGCGAGAGTGATTTAGCTTTTCATTACATTCATTGTTAGAGTATAAAACCATTTATATGCATCGATTTCAGCTTAAGTTTTTAAGAGAGATGATTTTATGACATGATATCAGAGCGTCTATAATCAAATGGTCCGGGCTTCGAACCGCCATTCTAATGAAGTTATTTATGCTTCAAGTCTAAAAGAGACATTTGCGTGAAAGGGTATATTCAAATATAAAACCATTCATATGCTTCTGCCCATCAATTTGAGTTTCTGGGAGAGATAATTTCCCAAGAATTCAAAATAGAAGTACAATGAAGTCACCTCTTTTGGGCCTATAATAATCTTCCGAAGTGATAAACTGATGATAGATTTTTTTTCCCTTTAGCATAGATATAGACCAGGCTTCGTTTCATTTTTCTGCTGGGAAAATGAGGATTGGCGACTTGAAATTGGATTCGCCTTATAGGAGCACTCTTCAAATAATTTTTTCTGTGTTTTGGAGTTATAGTTTTCTGTGCACTTCAAGTTTCCTTAAAAAACCTACCCTTCATACGCCTTGGTAAAAATGTGTGTGACTAGAAAAAAAAACTTGCTGAAATTATGCATAAATCAGTTAATTTGTCAGAAAACTGACTTTGACAAAGAGTCAAGACACAAAAGAAAGAAGCTAAGCATGAGTTTCAATACAATATTATGCTTGACAATAAGTCATATATTCATGCAGTCTTGTACTTTAAATATCTATTTCATTAGTCATCTCCTGTGATGTCTTTTCTTTGTTTGGGTTGCTCTCCCTTGAACCTTTTTTCAACCCTAAAATATATTAAAGAATAAATACTGAAGTACAAATTAAAATGATAGGAGAAAACATATACATATGCTGAAGTGAATTTATCAATCTGTTCTGCTCCTGTTTAAGGAAATTAGAAATATCAGTAGGAAATGGTAATTCTTTTCAAGTAGAAATGCTTTTTTTCGGCACATAAAAAAAATTAAGAGACATCTATACATCTTTTATAATGTTATCTGATCATTCTTCTTTATTTTTATAGTTGTAAGTGCTCAATGATTAAATCATAAATTATCATGTTCATTGTACATATTCTAAACATAAGCTTCTAACAGCTTGTAATGTAGCGTTGATTCCTTATGCAAATTGATGACTTTTTTTCAACCATAATTTTTGTGATACTAATATTAGGTAAACTATCAAAAGTACTTTTTCTCTTTAATGTAGTATTAAATCGTAACTTGTTATATTTATAATTATTATTCTTTTTCTGATGTAATGCTAACAAGTATATAACTTGAACTATATTCTTTAGATGACATTTTTTTAGCTTGTGTGTTCTAGTTATTGATTATAGTCTTTACGTTAGAGGTATCATGTGTTTTACTTAACAAATTAGGGGAGTGTTTGATTTTTTTTTTCTATTCTTATTTTCTGATGATATATTTCACTACTAAAAGTATAAAATTATTTTTATTATGTCTCCTGTTTCCAAGACTTTTAAAGGAAATTTTAAAATGGATTTACAATTTCCATTATAGATTTTTGAAAAACATAAAAAATAAAATAATGTGAGATTTTTGTAATTAATAGCTAAAATATATTAAGTGAAAATTGAAAGTAGAAAACGACTTAAACAGAGTCTAGACTTCAGAGAATTTTGATTCATGATATAATATTTGATCTTTATTTATGAGTATGATGATAATAGTTTGATTCTTCACATCTTTATCTTCAAATAAAAGTTCAATTACACCATAGAGTAAAACAGAGGCCCGTGCATGCTAGTGATTTTAGCCTAGTGATCTTCTGAAAGCGAAAGATGTACACTCTTTCTCGGAGGAACTAGTGATTTTCCATGAAAAAACGTGCAGTGTGATCACCAGTGTTTAGTGTAAGAGTAACACGTGGTTACATACTTAACAGTTAACTCATTCCAAGGCTATTTATATTTTTATTATAATAATAATAATAGTAATAATAATGTTCTGGAATGAGTTTATTCTTTGTACAACTCATTCCAATGTCACCGAGATCAAAAGTTATTGACTGGTCACATATGACGAATTTAAAAAGTCATATGACTTCTGTATTTTAATTTTAATTATTTATATAAGATTTGATTGCTAAAAGTTATTTCTCTACTTTCATAATAAATTATTTCTTTCACTTGAGTCATTTCCTTATAATTAGAACTTCTACATTATAGTTGACTACCAATGCTATTGTCAAATACTTAATTAAGATTTGTTTTAACGTATCTTTACCCAAGAACTTAAACTTTTAGGAGAGATATTTATGACAAGATCTAAGCTACTACAAGTAATCATGTTCAGGTCAATAATTACTAAGTGCGAGAGTAGTTTAGCTTTTCATTAAATTCATTGTTAGAGTATAAAACCATTCATATGCATTTATCTCAGCTTAAATTTTTGGAAGAAATAGTGTTATGGTATAGTTTGAGAGTCTCTATGATCAAATGGTCTAGGTGTTGAACTACCATTCTAATAAGTTGTTCACACTCCAAGGCCAAAAGAGACATTTGTATAAGAAGATATATTAAAGTATAAAACTATTCATGTGTCTCTGCCTATCAATTTGAATTTTTTGAAGAGATGATTTCATGAGAACTCAAAATAGAAGTACCATGAAATCACATCTTTTGAGCCTACAATAATCTTTCGAAGTGATAAACTAATGATAGATTTTTTTTTCCCTTTAGCATAGATGTAGACCGGGCTTCATTCCATTTTTCTGCTGGGAAAATGAGGATTGGCGACTTGAAATTGGATTCGCCTTACAGGAGCACTCTTCAAATAATTTTTTCTGTGTGTTTTGGAGTTATAGTTTTCTGTACACTTCAAATTTCCTTAATAAACCTACCCTATATACACCTTGGTAACAGTGTGTGTGACTAGAAAAAGCTTGCTGAAATTATGCATAAATCAGTTAATTTGTCAGAAAATGAGAAATATCAGTAGGAAATGAATTTATCAATCTCTTCTGCTCCTGCTTAAGGAAATGAGAAATATCAGTAGGAAATGACAATTAAATGTTTCTTTCAGCACAATAAATAAAATTAAGAGACATCTATACATCTTTTATAATGTTATCTGATCATTCTTTTTTATTTTTATAGTTGTAAGTCCTCAATGATTAAATCATAAATTGTCATGTTCATTGTATATATTCTAAGCTTCTAACAGCTTGTAATGTATCGTTGATTCCTTATGCAAATTGATGACTTTTTTCAACCATAATTTTGGTGATACTAATATTAGGTACAAAATCATTAGTATTTTTTTTCTCTTGAATGTAGTATTAAATCGTAACTTGTTCTGTTTTATAATTACTACTCTTTTTCTGATGTAATACTAACAAGTATATAACTTGAACTATATTCTTTAGATGACATTTTTTTAGCTTGTGTGTTCTAGTTATTGACTATAGTCTTTGTGTTAGAGGTATCATGTGTTTTACTTAACGAAGTATTTGATTTTTGTTTTCTATTCTTATTTTCTGATGATATATTTCACTACTAAGGTTATAAAATTATTTTTATTACGTCTCCTGTTTCCCAGAGAAAATGACAAAATGGATTTACAATTTCCATTATAAATTTTTGAAAAACAAAAAAAAATAATGTGAGATTTTTGCAATTAATAATTAAAATATATTGAGTGAAAATTGAAAATAGAAAACAAATTTGAATAGAGTATAGGTTTTAGAAAATTTAGGTTCATGACATGATATTTGATCCTTATTTATGGCAACATCAACAATAGTTTGATTCTTGATATCCTTATTTTCAAATAAAAGTTCAATTATAGCACAGAGTAAAACAGGGGCTTGTGCACATTGTAAAAACAAAAGGATTTTGCACGAAGAAACATATTAGAGATATAATATAAACATCTATAGTTTCATTAAAGAAATTAAAATAAAGCATCTTCAATAGAATCATTTTGTGATTAATTGTTGATATTTTAATAGGATTTTCAACAGAAAAAATTGGTGATAGTGAAATAGTCATGAGTTAAGACAATTGTGAATGGAAATGATAAAATGGATTTACAATTTCCATTATAAATTTTTGAATAACATAAAAAAAATAAAATGATGTGAGATTTTTGTAATTAATAGTTAAAATATATTGAGTGAAAATTGAAAATAGAAAACAAACTCCAACAGAGTCTAGACTTCAGAAAATTTTGATTCATGACATGATATTTGATCTTTATTTACAACACAGAGTAAAACAGGGGCTTGTGCACGCTGTAAAAACAAAAGGATCTTGCATGAAGAAACATATTAGAGATATAGTATAAACATCTATAGTTTCACCAAAGAAATTAAAAAAAAGCATCTTCAATAGAATCATTTTGTGATTAATTATTGATAGTTTATTAGGATTTTCAACAGAAAAAATTGGAGATAGTCAAATAGTCATGATTTAAGACAATTGTGAACGGAAATGATAAAATGGATTTACAATTTCCATTATAAATTTTTGAATAACATAAAAAAATAAAATGATGTGAGATTTTTGTAATTAATAGTTAAAATATATTGAGTGAAAATTGAAAATAGAAAACAAACTCAAACAAAGTCTAGACTTCAGAAAATTTTGATTCCTGACATGATATTTGATCTTTATTTACAACACAGAGTAAAACAGGGGCTTGTGCACGCTGTAAAAACAAAAGGATCTTGCATGAAGAAACATACTAGAGATATAATATAAACATCTATAGTTTCACCAAAGAAATTAAAATAAAGCCTCTTCAATGGAATCATTTTGTGATTAATTATTGATATTTTATTAGGATTTTCAACAGAAAAAATCTGAGATAGTCAAATAGTCATGAGTTAAGACAATGGTGAAGGGAAATGATAAAATGGATTTACAATTTCCATTATAAATTTTTGAATAACATCAAAAAAAATTATGTGAGATTTTTGTAATTAATAGTTAAAATATATTGAGTGAAAATTGAAAATAGAGAACAAACTTAAACAGAGTCTAGACTTCAAAAGTTTTTGATTCATAACATGATATTTGATCTTTATTTGTGGCTACATCGATGATAATTTGATTCTTGATATCCCTGTTTTCAAATAAAAGTTCAATTACAGCACAGAGTAAAACAGGGGCTTGTGCATGCTGCAGAAACAAAAGGATCTTGCATGAAGAAGCATGTTAGAGATATAATATAAACATCTATACTTTCACCAAAGAAATTAAAATAAAGCCTCTTTAATAGAATCATTTTGTGATTAATTAATGATATTTTATTAGGATTTTCATCAGAAAAAATTGGAGATAGTCAAATAGTCATGAGTTAAGACAATCGTGAACGGCGTTTGTTAGGTTACCATAGCTGTATGATTAGCCAAATGGTATGATTTTGGTGTAAGTTGCAATGTTTTCAGTGAACCATCTGCTTACTTAAAGCTTTCATTCTCTCTGATGTTGCCTCTTGCCAACTGCCATTGTCCTTCAAGGTTTTGACAAGAAAGTTGATTTGCATATCATAATGGAGAGTAGTACAGAGGTGACAGATGATACTCCATTTGTTTTAGAAGAATTATTAATTTTTTTACTTTTTCATGTTTCAGAATATTTATTTATTTATAATATCTAGATAACTTTGATTTTTTTATTCCATTTATACCCTTAATGTAAATGTGTTAGTTAAGTAATCAATACATTTATCAAAATGAATAATAATGACTATCGAAAAATATAGTTTTGTCAACTTATATACTCTTTCCTATAAGGGTTAGGTCTAGTAAATGGACTTCACTCTTAGCACGAGAATTACTTTGCTCCCTTTCCTAATAAATATTGCTTTGACTACTTTAGTAAATTCATAAATATATTTATACATTATGTATGAATGTACCAAAACAGTCTAAACGACATTTATTATGAAATCAAAAATGTAAAATTTAAATTTTGTTAAGGACAATTGTCGAGAGGGTCTTTTAAGACAGGAGTAAGAATAGGGTTAGCTAATGTTAGTTGAGTTAGTTTGTGATCTTTTAGAGCAGTTCCTAATCTTTTATAACCGATAGGATTAGCTAGCATAGTTGTTATTATTAACTGTTCTTGGATATGGCACTGTATGTTCTATTAACATTGAATGCATCACCATATCAGATTACTCTCCCTCATTCTCTAGCCCTCAATTCCTCCTTTTCTCTCTATTGGTTCCTCATAATGCTTGAGGTTAGAAATATCTTCAAAAGCAATATATATATATATAGATCTGTAATTTTAAAAAATACATTTATTATATAATTAAATACACTTAAGAGATGAAAACTCATGCAGTTTTAATATAACTGTAGATAATCCTGCAGGTCTGTTAAGAATTCTAACCCTCTAATAATTCTTATGCTTAAAATTATATTAAAAAGGATCTTAACATTTTGAGTTGTATTATCCGCTTCTTTTTTACATCATTACAAAACAAAATTGAAAAAAAAAATTATATATGTCAAAAGCTGGGCACTAAAGTGGCAATGTAACTTAGTATACAAGTTATTCTTTCTCCTATGGTATAGTTTGCACTTGGTGATCCATTGTACTGGTAAATCAACTTCCTTTTCCACAATTTGAAATAGAATAATTATTGAGATACATAAAATGAAATAAAATTTAAGCTTGCTACCTATTATTAAGAGAAAACTAGAATTTATTTTATATATATATATATATATAATTGGGGGTTTAATGATATTTGACTTGTAGTGTGACAATCTATTTCTCAGAAGAAGAGATTTAGAGGGTGTCTAATGATTGTACTAATTCAGATAAAAGTACTATTATTATGGCAGAGGTCTAGAACAGGATACTCAATCCTGGTGTTCTTTCCTTCTTCTGGCATCTCCTATGTGATCCAAATAGTGTGTAGGTTTACTAATTCAGCATCAACAATTAATTATTCGGAGTTCAACGTGTTGCTTCAGCTGCACTACTTTCCCAGAATTTCCACTTCTAGCTAGCATGAAACTTATTTTTATTTTTATTTTCTTTCAGACTTTGAATCTTCCATGACATTCACTAGCATTCCCCTTCTTGTCCTGGCTCTAGCCAAAAATAGTAAGCAACTGAAATCTTCCATCACTCAGATGAAGACAACTTTGTTAGATATAAAATAATTCATGTGTAATTCTATCCAACAGTTTCAGTTCTTGATAGAAATAGCTTATGACATGGATATCAAAACCTCTGTGACCAAGTTATTTGGAATTTGATCTTTGTTATCCTCATTTTGATGACATTTACGTGAAGGGACATGTTAGATATAAAACTATTTATGTGCTCTACACATTGACTTAAACTATTAGGAGAGATTCCTCATGACATCCTTAATGCGATATAATTTAGGTAGAAGACAACTACTTTAATTTTGGTGGTGGTGGTGGTGGTGGTGGTTGGGGGCGGGGGGTGGTAAGATGCTGAGTTTTTATTCTTAGATTACGATGTACCTGAGCTTCCATTTTAGGATAAAGATTTATGTACACATAAATAGTTGTCTTGTGGCATATCTATCTATATTAATTGCATGCTTTCCATAGCAGTGTCATGGTAGTTTAGAAGTGTGGATAACAGGTTTTTATATGACGCCAATGGATTCACTACTCCCCTTTGCTTAGCCAGATTTTCTATTGCCACCAAAACTAGTAGGTGCTCATATTACTCAGTGCTCATATTACTCAGCTTAAATTAGTTAAACTAAACACTTGTAAGTTTCGCTTGAATCCTTTTAGAAGAAGGTAGTTTGACTTGTATTATGTCTAGCTAATTTTAAATTTGGACTTATTGCAATAAAATATATTAACATAAAAGCTCATACCCAATTTGATTTGGTTCAAATCTGAATATTTAAAAATACTTAGATGCTCTTGAAGTAAGAGATTTATCTTTTTTCTACTTGTGGTTATATCAACTTTATAAGCCATTCCTATCTTCCTAATCTCACACTATCTTCTTCAAACTGACATGACAACTAATGAATGAATTAGAGTAATAGAAACTGCTTGCTTTAAAAGATCCCAAGAATTTCTCCCAAATGAATGGTTTTAAGCCTAAAACAGATAGCCTAATTATTTAGTACTTCATCTCCTCATGACATGTGCTAATTGCATTGCAGCTAGTTAGAAAGAACTAGAATGAATTCTAATTCAAAAGGTGCAAAAAAATTATGGCAGCATATTGCTTGGCTGCTTGGAACAATTATATTGCTTTATGCTGTAATGTGTATGGAACAGCACTAAGTATCAAATGCTACAATAGTCAAACCATTAAACTTTTTAACTGGTAAATTGAAACTGTAGGGGTAGAGTTGAGTTCTATTGAATGTGCCACATTTGGGCTTGATTTAAAGACATAATATGAAATATAATTTAGGGTTTCATTTTTTAGCCTTTGCTAGGGTTTGGCTGTGCAGTGGCACTGGAAACTTCTATGAAGTACTTCAACCATCCTTGATTGGGCTAGTGTTCTGGCTGTCAAGAAGTTGAGTAATTTAGAGGAAAAACTGTCACAAGGTAGGATCCATTTGTTAATACTTAGGGGTTTTATGATTTCATCATATGCACCTTATATACCCTTTGGTGCTAGTATGCAGTGCAACATAGGGATAAAATCAAGCCAAGCCAAGCATGGGAATCATATATATATATATGAATTCAATGTAATTCAGTTTCAAATTTGAGGCAAGTGATAACCTTTTGTTGTGTGATTCTCCCAAGGTTGCTTTGATGTAAACTTGAATTATGACACAAGCCAATGTATAAATGCCTAAATAATTATAAGTTTGAAAAATTACTTAAATTTTAAAAATTGTGGATAGCAGGAGCAGTGAAAGTGAACTATGACTTGAAGCTAGCGATTTGTAGTAGTGTGGTTTTGAATTCTAGATTCACCTGTACCTTAAGGATTTTACCTAGTCACTCGTACTAGGTTAAAATTGCATAAGCAACTCTTAAGACCTAAAAAGAAAGCTTGAAAATATAAAGTGAAGTATTTGAATCAATGTATTAATGTTTGGTTCTAATACCAGTTGAGTCTAATGAGATAACTCTGTCAAATCAGCAGAATTGAAGTGCTTGTATTGAATCAAGATCTATCATTCTTCACAGATAACATAGCTTGATATCAATGCTACTCAACCTCTACCTGTAGGCTGTATCAGGCAATAGAAGCTATAGCATCCAGATTACATGTAGTTCAAAGTTCCTGCCAGATATGTGGTCAAAATCTGACATTAAAATAGCAGCATATTGAAAGAAAAATTATTATACTTCAATTCAAGAGCCAGATACCTTAGACTTGCAACCAAGCTGACCGATCTTTTCAGTTTTCTTATATACCAAATTTAAAAAATAACAATTATGAGTTAACAAATGTATTAGATATATTCATGTCCAAAGTGTTTATGGATTGCCAAGTATATCTAGCCTTGACTTGGCTAATTCATTGTTAATGATACATTAATATATTAAGTGCTTATCCAAAGAAGTTTCGCTTCCAAATAATGACAAAATAATAAAGAAGAAACTCCTTATCATCCTTCTCCTCCAATCATCTTATTGAGTTTAACTAAGCCCCCTTTCTACCTATCAAACTAACATCCAAGAACTACCCAACTTGGTTCAAACAAAATCTCTATGCTGCTTCTTGCTACCAACAACCTTCAAGGATATGTTCATGGCAGTGTTAAATGCCATCCTGCTAAGCTCGGTTTTGGTGATGAGTGATGATACAGTAGTTAATCAAGCCCTATCTGATTGGAAATGCCAAGACAATTATGTTTTTCTTGCTCTCTTGGGATCCTATGGTCCAGATTCTCAAGTAGTTATGTCCTTGGCTGATGCATGGTCGAGATTGAACAAGGGCCTATGTCAATCATTTCGCACTAGTATTATATCTCTTTAAATAACACCTTGCCTCCAGAACCATAGTTAACTAAGCAAGTATCTGTGTTCTATTCTTTTTATTGCTGATACATTTTCTTACATTAGTCACATAGTGATGGGACACTTCAGCCTCTTCATATGTTTGGCCAGAAATAAAAGTCTTCTCCTAAACTAAGCTCAATTACAATTCTACTTTTGTTATGGTAAATCCTTAAGTCAGACTTGAGTTGCTACAGAATGGAAATTTTTTTGGAAGGTTTGCACAACTGCTTAGGTTTATGATTACTTCATTAAAATATCAAGCACATGAGTAGTGTTTTTATAGCCTTCACGATGCTTGTTATATCTCTCCACCCCAACTTTATCATTATTTTTCCTTTACTTGTACTCTTATTCAGAACATGGCCCATTGTAAAATTTGATATCTTGCAATTTTTTTTCTTCTCAATGGTTTTTTATCTCTTTGATCCTCATCAGTTGTGTCTCCCTTGTTTTCCATGCATGTATGGTCTCAACAAAGGTTTAGTAGACTATCCACAAATAGCAGCAGTAAATTGTTTACAATTTTGTGATGACTTCTTTGGTTACATCTGATTAATTCAATTCCACCAAAACTATTTCTTTTTTTCTTTTTTTTTTTGTGGTAATCACTTGAACTTCCTTAATGAGTAGAAGGAGTAGGCGAACTGAAGGAGGCCAAGTAGTTTATTGAATATATGTGCCATATGGTTTTGTGGCAATCTTCTCCAAAATAATGAAAGATAGAAGCTCTTTCTTCTTGTGCTTCATAATTTGGAGTTGTTTGTTTGTCAAGGCCAAAGTTTGGACTTACCATACTCTTATCAGTGCTTGGTTACAATTTGTAGCCTTTTGAATTTTGAATCATAGCCAAAATATGATATGCTTGATAATTATTGGAACAGTTAGTCTTACAGAACAAATTGTTATTGCTGGGTTAGCCCTATTTTCTTGTACTGCTTTTTCTTTTGGGCAATGAAAGCTAGGGTTTTTGGTTTTCTATGTCCGCTCTCTAATAATGTTTGTATACTTTTTTTGAGAACAATAAAAAATGGGAATGACTAAATCAATGTGGCGAGTCTTCCTGTCTAGACTTTAATATACTGAGAACTAAAGTCCAGTATACAGAAAGATAGGTTGAGCCCAATAATGCATAAAATGCTAACAGCTATTCTATAACAATTAGTAACTAACCAAAGCTTGGTTGGTGCAATAGTTTCCTTTAAATGAGAGCTTGAATATTAAAAACAATCACAAAAGACGACACGACTTGAGTTAGATTAGTTGGAATTCAGTAAATTCTGGATAATAGTTGTTTAGATTAAAAAACAAAAAAAAGTTAGTAACTGACTTCTAGAAAACTCTGGACTTACTTCTGACAGTATTTAATTTGTGCACAGCTAATTAGTAACTTTATTGTAAGTAGCATCACTTTCATGCATAATAATTATTCAATGAGTATATATGCTGATTGGGATTGCTTCCCTAGTGTAATAGAGGTTGTCTTGTGTGAGGTTTGTACGAAAAAGGATGTTGAGGGAAACATGCAGATTAGAGCCAAAAGGATGTCAAATTTGTCATAATTGTTTGGAAATCCAAGGACATCAGATAAATCAGAAAATGAAGTTAAAAAAAAAAAAAACAAAGAAGAACATTCATTTGAATTTTTTCAAAATAGTACAATGTTAATTGAAGCATTATATCAATGAAGGGCATGAGTGAATTTGTGATCTTTCTATCTACTCTTTTCCTAATTATATTACATCTAAACAAAAAAGTATACTTAATTTTTCCCCTTCCTTCTTTTTCATTTTCTCAGTTTGTTGTTGTGAAACATAGCCTTTGGAAAGCATTGATCTTGCCTTTGTCTGATTTCTCAGTTTTTCAAGCAAGTGCCTGTTATTGAACCATGGATCAGCTTTTCTAACAGCAGCAATATATTGGCTTTAATGCTACAGCATACAGGAAACCATTGAAAGATATCGCAGGCATGCCAGGGACACTTCAACAGCAGGACCCAAAACAGCTGAACAGAATATGCAGGTTATACCTCTTTTTCATTTTTTTTTACCTTCCTTAATTAGGCATTCCCTATTCATTGTTCTAGTTTATAATTTTTTTTTATGTGATTACACTCATGCTGATGAAAAATGCATATTCTTTTTTTTTTTTCCCTTTTCCTAATTATGTTTTTCTTTTTGGTTGTTTGATTTGGAGGAAAGGAAGACAAAAGTGCATAGGGCATTAGTAAATGCTTATGAAAATGCACTTGCGTTTTCCTTTCATGATATTTTTTGCCCCTCTTTTCGTTTACCTTTTTGGGAGGAAACAAAAAATGAAAAAGCCTTTTAGTGTCCCTTTCCATACCAAAGTAGACAATTGTTCTCCCTTTATTGTTTGATTATTAACTTTAATTTGGCATTGTACTACTTCAAATGTGCTTACAAGAACGAAGATGCAATAAAATTGTAGTTGTGTCATGTGTGTGCTGATTTCACAATTTGGCTAGTGTATTTTGTATTTTTGTTGAAGCCTAGTGACTAGTGAGCCCATTTTTAAGAGTGTTTCTTTGTTGTGTTTGTATTTGTACTTGTTGGATTTTCAAAATCTTTCAAACATGTTTAGGAGGACTATCCTCCTTTGGATCGTACTTTATGTAGTAAATTTTCTTCTGCTATCAATTTTTTTTTTTCCAAAAAACAGAAATAAGATGGTATTTTAACAATTCAGATGAATATATAGATACACATTATACGATGTCAAAATGATGGACTTAGTGCCAGATGTACAGGTGAAGATTAATGATGAAGCATGTGTCATGATAACTAATTGTCACATTACTCGGTGAAAAGTTTTTTTTTTTTGGCAGAAATACTTATCCCTAGAGCATCTATCTTGAAAATTCATGATGCCTGGTCTTCCTTGCTCTTAAGCTTGAAGCATTTTCACTGCATTTTTGTTCAACACGGTGGCCAGAGAATTTTGAGAAAATTTATTACTTTTGTTCTAGAGTTCCTTAATAGTATATCAAGATCCTTTCACTAATCTCATGGATAGAGGAATTGGTCTCATAAGTGACAAATTTAAAGGCCACAACTCCGAGACATTTAATTGCATAAATTCCAGTCCCTGCCTAAATTCATGCCTGGATTTCTAGATTATTTTAGGAATCATTAATTCAAATTTTTAAGGTCACCATGCATGTTGTCAATATATAATTTCTAGATTAATGATGCATGTTTTAATTCCATGAATCAAAGCCCTAACAAATAAAGCACTAAGCATTTATAGGTAAGTTACAACTCAAGTTCTTCCAAAAGTATATATAAAGAGCTGCTGCATGAGTTGAACACTATGACATAATAAAAAGTATCCTCTTATCTTCCTTGCTCCCAAGATACTAAGCTTCGTATTATTTTCTGCAGAAACCAATAATCCAATATTTTCCATAAGATTAATGTATGCTTAGATTCATACAAGTAATATTAGGCTTTGTGACCTTTTAAGTGCCTTACCGTGGTAAATAATTTCCGTGGTGAATCTAGAACTTTTTAGGATCAATAACTTTGAACAGTTTTATCTTCATCCTTCCCCATAAATGTATACATTAATGTTAACAAGTGGGAATTGGTTACATGGATATCTGTCTATTTCTAGTTGCTTACTGCATTTGCTTATATTCATAGACACTCATTCGAACATAGAATCCTGAAATTAGAATGAAATTGCCTATTACGTATGGCACAGAATATGAAGCAAGAAGCAGCAAGCATGATGAAGAAGATTGACATTCTCGAAGCCTCAAAAAGGTTGAAGATCTTGTTGAATTCCCATTTGTCTTGACAAATTGTTTACATTAAATGTTTACTCTCACACAATGAAAGAATACATTTTGCATCTGTGATTCCCTCAGGAAACTCTTGGGAGAAGGTTTGGGGTCATGCTCCATTGATGAACTGCAAAAGATAGAACAACAGTTGGAAAGGAGTATAAGCAATGTTCGAGCAAGAAAGGTTAGTTTGATAAACAAACATATAGAATTTTACTAGCAAAATTTCAAATTAGTAGACATTTGAATCACAACTTTATATTCCTCAGGCTCAGGTTTTCAAGGAACAAATTGAGCAACTAAGGGAAAAGGTAAGCTGTTGTATACTTGACAGGGTGCATGGTTTGCATATGGATGTGATATTGCATTTGAATTTGCACAATTGCCACAGAATAAAGAAAAATGAAACTTGGTCAAATTGATTCCACTTGCACAACAGGCTACAACTACATGGGAGTCTGCATTTTCATAAAAAATGGTTTAGCCTCTTTTGGTCAAATTGGGACAACCTGTGGTGCAAGTAGCATTTTACCTTTGTTTAAGACTTTGTTCTTGAATTCCTTCTTGAGTTCATGATACTTTAATTCCAATAAAAGATTCAGACTAACGTGTTTTTAATGCAATTCAGGAAAAAGCCCTAGTTGCTGAAAATACCAGGCTCTCTGAGAAGGTGAAGTTACACTTTGTAATGTTATCTGTACTTTTGCATCCTTTGGCTCATTTGGATTATATCTTAGTCTTCCCAATAGAAATCTTGATCCTCAACTTTTGGTGTCAAGCTTAAGACAATCCCCCTTTAGCTAGCTTGCAAATCTTTGTAGAATTGTAGGATTCTTGTGTTATTGTTAAGATATAAAATTATTCATATCTATCTATGCAATAATTAAACCTTAAGCTCTTGACCAAGTGGTCGGGTTTAGAGTTCAGTCATTGCTACTTCCTTCCTAATAAAAATCGGATCCAAACTTTTGGTGTCTAGAGTTTGGTTCTTGCTACCTCATTCCTTTAAATAAAAGAGCTGAATTTCAACAAAAAGTAGGTTGGTTGATGTATTCTTCACGTTTTAAGTTAAAGCGAGGGGATGTGTTAAAATATAAAGCCAATTATGTTCTTCTACCCAACAGTCTAATATCGACCGAAACTATTGCAGTGTGGTATCCTTCCACGGCCAGCAACAAAGGATCAGAGAGAGAACCAACCTCAACCCTATGCAGAAAGTAGTAGTCCAAGTTCAGATGTGGAGACTGAATTGTTCATTGGGCTTCCTGAAACCAGAATAAGGCGCATCTCTCCTACTAAGGTTTAGTTGGAGATTAATTATCTTAATCACTCCCTGTGCAAATATAAAATAAGGGCAAGCCCAGTTAATTGTATCATTAATGTATATCAGATGTGTTTCATGATGATGCTCTCATAGAGATTATGAAATAATTGAGAGAGCTAGAGTGATTTGTTTTGTAATATCCTCAAACTTATTTTGTGGGACTCCAATGACAAGTTGTATTGAGACTCTGAAGACTAATTAGCAATTAAGTTGTATTGAGACTCTGAAGTCTGAAGACTAATTAGCAATTAAGTTGTATTGAGACTCTGAAGACTAATTAGCAATTAAGTTGTATGATTGATGCCATCCTTTTGTAGGGTTTTTGGATGAATGAATGCCTTTTCCTGATTCCTGATCTTTTTTCAGCTATAGCAGAATTTTGGTTGAGTAATAGAATTAACAAAAATTAGATGTAATATCAGGAGAAAGAAATTCGAATATTAAGTTGATTATAGATTAATTACATCTTTTTGTTTTGCATTCTGTCTTTGGAATAAATTTATATGTAGCAGACCAAGTATTCGTATGTAGCTCTTTCTTTTTTCCTTAAATTCCCAAAAAGTCTTGGGTATGGTTCGAAAATTGAGAACAATTGTGTTGCGATATGAAAATTCACAATTGTCTACTGTGACGCGGTTATGGAAGAGCATCACAACAGTAATTGCGGTCACAATTTCAATGCCAAATACTTAGAACATGAATAAATATAATAAATATCAAACACATGAGTTGCCAAGTACAATTTCCGTGCACACTAGATTAATTTCTGACACTCATCCATAATTTACTTGCAGTATTATGGAGGAATAAAGAAAAAAAAAGGGGGGGAAATCTCAGTTATAAAACATTCTTTTTGGTAAAAAAAAAAAAACAGATGGATTGGTTTGGGCGGTGTTTGTTCAACATTTCTAAACTTACTACCCAGTCCATACCTTATAAATTAACGGAGTTTAATTTATCTAAAAAAATATAAAGGAGTTTTAACCCAATCCTATGAAAAAAAGTGACCAAACCAATCGCCTTCACATGAATTGGGTTAGGTTGAAACTGGCAAATTTATGGGTGGACTCAACTATGTTAGACATCTCTTTTGTTACGAAATATTATTTATTTATGGATATTCATATCTTTAGTTGATTCAGTTAAGATTTGATTTGATTACATAGTATCTAGTATTATTTGATGTAATATTATATCTTTTTTCCTTTGGTTATAAATAGCCCTTTGATATTCCATATGTAGTACCTTTGAGATTATCAATAAAACTCTTCTTTGTGATCTTCTTCTCTTTTATTCTTATTTTTTATAACACATTATTGGCACGGCTTTGCTCTCCAAGTGAAGAAACTCATAAATACAGTGCAAGCATGATTCCTTGTTCTAGGATTCTTGGTTTGTGATGGAAATTGAGAGAACATTCAATACAAGGCATAATTCTTTTCCCAGTCCGCTTACACTTACGAAGACACTTGTTCTTAGTTTGTTTTTCTTTCCCTTATATTATTATTATACCATCGGAATAAGGTGGTAAATAAGAAGACTTGAGATAAGATATCCTAACTATATTTATCTTGAATATTATATGTTAAGATTTATCTTTACTCAATAGGTCTTGAAACTAATAAACATGAAAATGTTGCACTCCAGAAGAATTGCACAAAGTAATAATTATTAATTTTTTTAATCTTTAATTTGTTTTTTTTTATTTTTTATTGGACTATATTAATCTATACTCCTTCTACTTTATTTTATTTCTATACCATTCCCATAAGTGAATAAGAATTATACAAAAAAATAGATAATTATTCCTTGAAGTGGATGCATCGTCATTATTGAAAATTATCCAAAAAAATAATTGATTTATTCCTCTATTTGAAAAGATTTTCATATTCCCAGAAGTCAGTATGTCAAAAGATCATTCCATAAAGTAAATGAATCTATTATTCACATCATCTAAAGTGTGTGACATCATATTTTCTAGAAGGAACATTGTCATATTTACATTCCCGAAAGTGGATGTATCTCCAAGGATAATTTTGAATATTGGTAATATATAATTTTTCAATTTTGAGTATTTAAATTAAATACTCATATTCTTCCGAAGAGAATAAAGGATTATGTCTAAATATTTTTAAAAGATCATGGTGATCTTTTTGATAAAGTACAAAGAAGAGTTGTAAGTCTATCACGATAGAACTTGCAGTCGCATTATTAATAAATATATGTTAAAAAATGTTCTTGACTTTTATGTCTCAAATATGCTCTTAGGATAACACTATCAAGAAAAGGGTTTATAATATATCAAATAATGAGTTTTTGTGAAAAATAAATTCATGAAACTTACCCAGTTGGCTTTACTCCATTCACTGAAGTGAATGTGATAGAAAAAAAATTATAACCCCAGAAGTGGTATCAAAGCCGATGGTTTGGCTGGATCATGGCTGTTTATTTGTGCTCGGGTGTGGTATCATCCCTTGGTTAGAGTATTGGGCCAAGATCTTGTGTTTGGTCTTTCCATGAAAGCTTCCGTTAAGGAGGAAAGCACACCATGTTGGACCTCACACTTCGGAGGAGATTATTGATTTTAAGTGTGATAAATGTGATGAATGTTATTGCTATGATATCAAAGTAAATTTGGCATGTACTGTCGTATATTGAGATATTTGTTTGATTTTTATTAAGTATCGTTAAAAGGGAATGAAAAAATGCAAAGGAAATTCTTTTTCAAAACATATTATGAAATCATTTCATGATTAATATGAGCCCTTTGGATGCATCTTTTTATCTTTTATATAAATCTTGATTATTTGATTTAATAATGAAAGTTTTTATTAAATATATTACTTGATTCTATTTTCAAGGAATATTTTATTTTAAAATTTTTACTACTGATTGTTCTCAATATTGAATAAACTAGCTATGCTATTTGTGGCATATTTTATAATTATTAATTATATTTTAATGTGATATTGTTTACTTTATTGATTTATACCACATGATGATCTTATTTATTAGCGTGATTAATATCTCATGAAATAATAATATATGATACTGATATTTTTGAGGTAATTATAATACATGTATTTATATCACCATCATGTCATGACAAAGTTCTTTTCATTTACATGATATGTTAATACTTTGATAACATATTTTGATATTTTCATCTTGTAATAAGATAATAAAATCTTAACTCGATTATTAGCTTTGTAAATATGATTAAAGGCTCTAGAAGAGCTACTATTATATTTCCCAAAGATACAAAATTAATTAGAAATATTAATATCATTCTTGGTAGCAAGATGATTGAAGGCTCCAGAAGAGCTACTATTATGTTTCCCGAAGAAACAAAATTGATTAGAAATATTAATATAATTCTTGATGGCAAGATGAATGAGGCCCCAGAAGAGCTATTATATATTTTGTTTCCTTAAAAAATATAAATGATTCTTTACTAGTTACAAAAGTAATAAAGAGGCTTGGTGAGTCACAAAGATGTTGTTGAAATGGATATCATATTGTGATAGTGAGTGAGAAAAATACTGTATAGCTACATATCAGAACTTCTACTTTAGATAAGAAAATTGCTTTAGAAAATTTTGTCTGCACTTTCTTCTAGTCTATCATACTATATTATGAAAACAATTGAATCATCATATGCTATTGTAAACCAGATGTTTACTAGCCTAAATGATTTTAACTTCTGGCATGACTAGTTGGGACATCCTGAAGTATTGATGATGTAAGGAACTAGTAAAAACTCATATGAGCATTTATTGAAGAACCAGAAGATTCTTCATTATAATGAGTTTTCTTGTGCTGTGTGTTCTCAAAGTAAAATGCATAAAATTACAAAATTGTTACCACTTTTTAAAGCAATTTTTAAGGGTAAGAACCCAAAAACATGTTAAAAGTGTTTTCTGTTTTTTATTTTTAAAACCTACATTATGTTTTTGATTTTTTAAATCCACGTTAAGAAAATAATATGTTAAACAAGCTTTTATAATTTATATTTTTAAAAATAGAAGATTTTTTTGGAAAACACTTTTCAAACGAGCCATTAAATTCTCTTATTTTTTTTAAAGTAGATTTAAATGATTAAATGATTCTTTTATTCACTTTTTTATAATCTCTTCTTACTAACTCATATATTTATCACACTCTATTAGATAATTACATAGCCCAAACAAGTAATTAGGATAAAATTGGTATGTAAAACAATTAATCTTCTATTAGAATTCTAAAACAACAATCAATATGAAATAATTCTTTTAAAAAAAATGCCTAATAAAATGGAATGGAGTGAGTATGTTTTTACCCTTTGTTAGGTTGGGTGAAAAACAAGAAAAAATAAAAGGGGAGAAAAAAGGATTAAAAATATATGGTTTTCTCTTATTTAGATGATAAGAGAAGATGAAAAGAAAGAAAACTTTGTGGTAAATCCCACTAAAAAATATTCTCTCTTAAAGTGAGAAAAAAATAGAATTCATTCCATTATCCTTATCTTCTACTATCATAAAAGAAAGGAAAAGATATTCTTTAGATCAAATTTTTTTTCTTCTATTTTTCTATTCAATCAAACAGAGAAAAAAATTTACTTTTCTATTTCTTATCAAATGTATTGAAAGCACTACTCTCTCCATTTCATCTCAATTGTCCATTTTTTAAATTTTTTGTTTTGCTTAGCTTCATTTGTTCATTTATCAAATTAAGAAATTAATTTTTTTTACCAGTTATACCTTATTATAATTAATTTTATCTTATCTATTTTTAGTTTTTCAATAGCATAATTATATTAACCCCCTGAACTATAGGTCATGTGTAGATTACATCATAACTTTTTAAAATATGTATCGTAACACCCTGAACATTCCAAACAGTGAAAAAAAACCCTTGACTTTTTGAATAATGTAAAACTTTATGCCATAGAACGGTGTCGAATTGCACACAATGAAAAAAAAATGATTAAATACACCTGAGGATACAAAAACTAGAAATATCAACAGGATTAAATGCAAATAAATCATACATTCACTATTTATCAAAATTATGCTAAGGGGTGTTTTAATTTGCATTATTTAGAAAGTTAAGGGTGTCATGATACATGTTTTGAAAAATTAAGGTATAAACTACACATGATCTAAAATTTAAGGAAATAAAATATATTTTACCCTTATCAATATTAATTCATTGATTTGTTAATATCTGTGTGTTTTGTTTTGTTTTGGACAGATATAATGGAGAGAGTAATTGAAAAGGGAGTTTTTCTAATTAGTGCTTAGGGCACTAGTGAAGGATTCAAAAAATATAATATTTACATTGTAAAGTGTGATTTCCATATTTCCAAGATGTGGACTCCATTAAAAAGTATACAAAGTTGCTATTTATAGAATCCTTAATCAAGGGCATTGGTTATTAAAAAAACTCTTAAAAAAAATTTCATTTAATAGTAATACATGTTACAACCATATATCTCGTTAGATCTCCAGAACAAATTTACTTCCTCGACATTACTTCCTTCATTCCTTATTAATAGTTATGGTAAGAAATTGTGTTGTTTTGGTAAATTAAAAAGCTAATATATCTAGCACTAAGTTATGGCCAGATAAATTAGCTTTTTAATATAATATACTAAAATGATATAATTTTTCAACACAACTATTAATAAGAAATTGAGAGAGTATTAGTGAAACTTTTGTAAACCATCCGCAACATCGATGCTTGTCTGACTGTGTTACTCAAACACCTAGCTATACTAAAATTATTACCTATCTCTTTCTTTCATTTTATCTATTCAAAAAAAAAAAAAAGACAGATTAAGAAAATAATAAATACATCTTGATAATGATAAATAGATATATGACTAGTCTATATTATCATTATTAAAATCATAATTACATGATTACAATATTATTGAACAATACAACACAATTTAAGTACATTAGGAGTAGTATTAGAAGAAAACAACTTAATGCTTTTTGATATATTGAATAGATAGATA
Organism: Dalbergia cochinchinensis; assembly: GCA_031216125.1. Classification (NCBI taxonomy): domain Eukaryota; kingdom Viridiplantae; phylum Streptophyta; class Magnoliopsida; order Fabales; family Fabaceae; genus Dalbergia; species Dalbergia cochinchinensis. Next base: position 64,671,108 of record CM062375.1, on the reverse strand, counting down.
TTTTGGAAAAAAAGTAGTCACACCGAGTGAAAAGGAATGGAGTATTATTTTTTGGCGGTCTATTAAACTAATATTCTACTATCTTATTTGGAATCTCAAAGAAAATTTTATTGAAAAATAAATCAATGTTCATATAAAAGGACAGGGGATTTGAGCTCAAGCTTCCAAAAATCAAGGATACCACAACTTAGTTATGTCAATATATATATATAAATAGAATTGTGAGAGATATTACTTTTGCAATTTTAAAGAATTGAATATTTGAGGTTATCCCCTTGTAATAAATGCACTTATCCAGATTCCAACTTGAATCCTCATTCTTGTAGAGGATCAAGCTGCCTATCACAGTTTGTTGATGTTATGGCACTATGATTCAATTTAAAGAAAATCATATTGAAAAATAAATTAATGCACGATATATTTTTGTATGCAAGATGAGTCTTAGTTAATCATACTTTGACTCTAGAGTAGAACAAATTATAGAGTAGAACAAATTTGGTCCTCAACCTAAACTATTATTTATATAAAAAAAGAAGCTAATTTTATATTGGAGCTTTTAGTTTTCAATTTTTTCTTGAATCATATCTGTCTCCTATAACAAATACTTGACAATAATAAACACCTGGTAGAATTAGGCTTTATTAGGAGCTTATAGCGACATCTAATCCCGGTAGTCGCCTCCATATAGTGCGGTTTGTTTTCTCCTAAGCAACACCTTCTTTCTTAGTAGAGCCATCAATTTTTTTAATCAACATATTTGGTGTGCAACAACATATGACAATAAACTTACACTATTACTATTTTCCTTTTTTATTTCAATATTTTAATTTTACTTGGCCCACATTCCTTGTATTGTCTTCTCCCCCATATATTTCCATGGTGTAAGTTTATTGTCATGTTATGTTGTACATGCATCAACTCTCTCTTTTTTTCTTTTTTTTTATTTGCAACAAAACCTAACCTTTACTCCATTGTTCTATAAAAGTATTTTTCCATTGCCCTTTTGCTCCTAGCCCATTAATTATTTTTGATCCATAGTCAATGAGGAGTGAGAACCAATTTGTTTAGTGGGGATTGCACCAAATGATCTGGATGATCTTGATGCAAATGAGGAAGTTTTGGTAGATGATTAGTCTTTGGTGGATTGCTCCAATAAGGAAAAGAGATCCCTCATGGATAAGTCCCCCACTAATGGTTAGGGGTGAGGAGTATGGGTCAATCTTTCAAGTGCATGTTGCAAGTCGACTCTCTACAAGTGGACAATACAAAAAGGACAATTGAACTTGGCGACGCTATCCTATAACTCTTTCCATCTCGGTGATGAGTATGGAACAATTAAAAAGCGATCATGTAAACACCACCACATTCAACCATGGGAAAAAGACAAGTGTCTTTGTAAGGCTTTGTTTCATTTTTTTTCCCTCGTTCATTTAATGTTTTTTCTATAGGCCTTGCTACAATGTCTTCGGAGACTTCTCACCTGTGTAGGGTCAATTGGTAATGCTATAATTCAGTGGACAAATATTATTTATATTTACAATGTAAAATATACCTTGTCTGCATACTCTCATCATCATTGAATAAGATGTAAGACCCAACTAGCTGGGGTCCACATATTCCGAATACAAATAACGCTACTCAATTTGGAGGGGTGCTCTGACTTATGAAAAATATTAGTAAACTTGTTCTGTTTAGTAAATCAAAAAGCGGAGGGGGAGGGGTGGTTTATGCTTTCAGCTCATAAAAGTCAAGGGTGATTTTGAGAGCACCTTATGCATTTTTTTCATAGATAGCTTCTATTCTCTGAAGTTCAGAAGACTAATATAATTTTATTCTAATTAATAAAAATAAATATAGAAATTATACTCTTTAATATCTATATGCATTATTATCATTTTGGATATTTGGAATATATTTACTAAACATGACTATTGTAGTCTATGTTTATTGAGTGCAACTTTTATATTATTTTATCAAATGATGCTACTATGATAGTTTTAGGGTAGCATTTTAAGAGTCCAAAGAGCTTGATAGTCTTTTGAGAGCCACAACAATACCAATAAAGTTGTAGCTTATAGGAGTATACATAGGGCGGATTGAACTGGGTTTAACAAAGTCCAAACCTGACTCAATTTTTTGATCAAGTCAATTTTTAGAATTCAAGCCTCGAATTTATAATGACCCTATTATGCATTAGGCCAAACCGGGTCAACTTGAACTTCAAATAATATATGGGGATTTGAACATTTCACATAGTAAAGTTATCAAATTTTACAAGTAAGGAAAAAAGATTGAGCAATATTTTACAATATATATCTCGAAATAAATCATATCAATACAAAAATGATATCAAGATATGTAAATTATATTAATTAAATAATAAAATCTTATAATTTTTCATAAATTAATATTAAAAAACATATATCTACAGAGATTATTTGATTTTGGGTCGGGTCAAACTAACCTGATGTATAACGTGAATCCGGCCCAAAAAGTGTACTGAGATAAATTTCAAGACCAAACCCATTCCAATGAGCTTCAGGTCAGGTTGGATTGGTAGGTTGGGTTAGATTATGAACACCCCTAATTGCTTGGGACGTAGTCCTACTTTTATTTTTCAAATAAAGTTTTATGATCTTTGAAAGAAAAAATAGAAGGGGAGGTATTGGAGCACTTGATGTCATGAGAATTGATTCTTACAACGTGTGGCCTCAAAAATGGAACCTTGGCTACCACAATTTCAGCTGAACGTCAACTGACTCAACATGTAATTATGGTGAATCTTCAAATCAATTCTCCTACAATTCTGGGTTACAGAATCATTCTTATAAGCAGCAATTGATACTTCGTTTGCTATTCGGATTGAATAAATGGAATTGATTCAAGTGTGTGATCCAGCTATTATGATTCCTTAACAGTTCTGATGCAAATTTGCAAAAATGAACTTGAATTGAAAGGAGAGTGAAAGTGAAATTTATATACAGAGTTTATATATCCACAATCAAGTAACTAGGCTAATCAGTTATAAATTATAACTAATCAATGTTGAACTTGGACTCGTCAAGTTGGGCCCGGTATCATTTCTATGAACAATTTTTTTTCACTACAACAATGTGATCGATGTCTACTATTTTAAGATGCACATAAATTTCAACAAAATTATCGATCCATACATGATGAAAATTATTGATTCGAAAATGAGTAATTCCTCACTTTTGCACTTTGTTAATCTTCTCATTTTAGAAGAGCCAAATTTGTTAATGTAATAATATTATTAATTATTAATATTAATAATAAGAGATAAATAAATTTTATGCAACTAACCTTACATTAAAATTGTAATTTTGTTTATATTTTCAATTCAGTATTTTTATAATTTTATTTTCAATTTACTTCATTAATAGATATTAATCAAGAGTTCAGAATAAACACGAAAAGTTTATAACAATTCAGTCTTTAATTATTTGATGATATTTTGATTTGCACATGCTTATGGTTGGTTTGAAGGTACTTATAATTTGTTTTAAGAAAATTATATGTTTAAGAAACAAATTACACACATAATAAACAGCAAAGCAATAATATGTTCTAATTAAATATGAGTTCAATTCCTATACATTGTTATTGTATATAAATTAAATTCATTAAATATTCAAAATTTAGATTTATTAAACAAATCTCATCACGTAGAAGGGATGTTTTTATTGTTTCCTTTCAGGACAATAAATATTAGAAATCATTACCAATGTTTTTACTGATTGAATACATAAATGATAAGCACATTGTGCATCTATTCTAAAATCTAGTATGTTTAGACTAATTTAAGGTGCTTCTATATTAAGAAAAAAAAAATCCTCAATTTTTTTTGTGTAAATTATTTAAACATATGTGCAGAGTGCGAAAACAATATATTTTTTTCCCTTAACTTTTTTATGTTTCAAGGATGAGTTATATTATTCGTACTTATCATATTTGGTCCCTATTCAAGCAGGATCCACATCCAATCCAATGATGAATGGGATGTGAGTCAACACGATGTCCCATACATGATGAGTATAAATAACATTTTTCTTTGAGAATTAAGTACACTTCATAGATATAAAAATAAAAAAATAAAAACAAAAAGTTCTCTCCATTTGAAATTATGGTGGTGATGATGACACTTCCAGCTTTTTTGGCAAATGTTTTTCAAAGTTGTTTCTGACTTTTAAAAATAAAAAACCAAAATACTTGTTTGATAGAAAATTTCTCACCTTACATTTTAAAAATCAAAAAACAAAACTGTGATTTTAAAAATAGAAAACAGGAAACAATTTTGAGTTATATTTTCAGTTTTTGTGTTTTAAAATTCGTAAAAACACGATGGCATAATTGAAAATAAGTCCCTCTACTATTCTTTGTCATCCTTCGAATCTTGTAAGAGGCTTCCGTGTTATTTTTGGTTGGATTTCTTTCTCATTCTCACCCTGTCACGACCCGATCTAGGCACGTGACCGGCACATGAGGAATCTCATTCTCACGTAAGCCTTATGACTTGTGTGCTACTCTATATGCATATTCCAACAGAAAAGATCTGTTTAAAACAGAAGTTCAATATACAAATCAATTGTTCTTTGAAATCAAGATAATTATATTTGAAATCTCATATTCAATATCTAAAGTCTGTAGTCATAGCATCATCACATATGAAATACCAAAGTATTAAACCACTCATATCCAGCTTGCTCAAAAATAACCAAATCCTTTAAATACAAATCATAATAAGATTAAAAATGCAAAATGGAAAATAGTCTCTATATGATTTAGGACTCCTGCCCGCAATGACACTAGAGCACTCTAAACTGAATTAAGATTGCTTTACTCAAGTAAAGCTCACCAACTAAATCTGTATTGCCGTTGGGAGGTAGAAGGCTGGGAAGAATCTGCAACGTCTATAGTACCTGTAATGGAGGAAGGGAGATGGGTGAGTTTCATCTAAAACTCAGTGAGCAGGTCTTCACCCATAACCCTCTCATGGGACGATCAAAAAAAATAAATAGTCCTATATAATCAAACTAGTTAATGCATTAATCTTTGAAATCATATTCATAGGAATAACAAATAGCTCTAAAACCAATATTCTTTAGAAATCATAAAACCATAGTACACTATTAAAGAAATAGGAATATCTGGTTATGCCCAGTTCATGTGGCATAACAAATCTCTGATTATGCATAGCATAACGAAGTCTCTAATCTGTGGGGGCACTTAACTAGGTCCTGTTTGTTATTTCTCTGGCCTTAAGGCGACTTGGTATACCAAGATTAACGGAATGACCACCGTTAACTCACAGTCTGTTTTTCTATAGCTACTGTCAGCTCAACCAAAACCCTATTCCTTTCTCTATATTTCATAAAGGCTTTTAACCTAAGGTTCAAACTCCATTATATACAACATATCATTCTGGAAATCATATCATCATTTTAACCTTTCTGAACACAGGTAGTCAGAATCCAACTCTTTATAAACACATTTCAATCATATAGTTTATGCCATTTGAAAACTACATTCTCATAAGCTTAATAAATCAACAGAAATCTTTAATTTCTTTGCAAAAATTCCTAAAATCATATCATAAAGCATATTTTTATGAAAATAACTCTAATGCTCAACATAGAGATCATAGGTTTGAACCCACTCACCTGAAGTAGTAGAATAAACAGGGTTGACACCAATAGGAGCTTGGGAGACAGAAATAGCAACAGTATTAACATAACAACCATAATACACTAGATTAACCTCTAATGATCCCTAAAAAGCTCAAATCTATGGTTAACATACCAAGAGAACTTCATTCCCTCTAACAACATGAAGAACCACCATCTACCCCAAGAACAAGGAGAGATTAAAGAGAATAGGAAGGAAAACTAGTAAAATCTCTTATCTTTAAGCCTTGAAAGTGAAATATTGGAGTTAGATTGAGTGAAATGGAGCTTAGAGGGGGTGAAAATGGTGAAAGGACCGAGTTTGGGGGTGAGAGGGCATTTAGGGTTTGTGTTTTTGTGTCTAAACCCCGAAATGAGGGTTTTATGCTCTCTGATGATCGCTGCAGCACTCACCCTTCACACTGCCTTACTAATTCTTGGCCATTGCAGCGCTCATGAGCACTGCGGTCTCACCAGAATATACTTATTTACAAGTTAATGTCCTTATTTATTTTACTCTCTATTAACTTTAAAACATAAATGTAAGTAAGAAAATATCCCCCATTTGGATTTAAATAAAATATCAAAAAAATCAAAATCCTAACAAATGAAAATCTAAATTTTGGATTTTAGTTTAAATTCCGGAATCTTCGAGATTTTCTAAATTTAGGGGCTAAAAATGAAGTGTTTAATGGTTCCATAAAATTCGTTAAAAATCATCCTTCAACTTATTTTCCTCTTGGGAATAATTACCGAGACTTTTGATCCCAAAAATATGGTTTTCTCATATAGCCCTCCAAGAACGTGTAGGGTCCAGACTTAGTGAAATTCAGGACTCAGATATTCAGGACCTGAATTTGTCTAACGACACGTGTACAACTCTAAGCTTTCCTAGGTAACAGTATACCTGGGGCATTACACACACAACCCATCCTTTTCATCCTTCAACTAGAGAGTTCCTTTTCACATAACCCATCCCTGGACCAGAGCACAGCGAGTTCAACGGCGACCTGTGAATTCCAGACTTGCGACCGGTGAAGCCCCGAGATCTACTGGCGTCGCTTGCTGTGAAGGCCAGCCCCGCGACCAGTGAAGGCCAGCCCCGCGACCAGTGAAGGCCAGCCCCGCGATAAGTGAAGCCACGGGTTTGTCCTCATTTGTCGGCCTCAAGACCTAGAAATTCAAATCCACCAACGCCGCTTGCTTCGAGACCCAGCCCCGCAACTTGTGAAGCCAAGTTATTTCACTTTTTCTTTGATCCTCGTTCTATCTTCTTCTTCTTGTTTTTCTTTTGTTCTTGTTGATTTTCTTGATTATTATTTTGTTTTTACTGGGATATAATGTTTGGTTAGTATATGAGCTTGTTGTTCTTGTATCTGATTTGTTCCTGTTTATTGGGTTATAATGTATGATTCTGGGTATTGTATTTGTCTTCTAATGTTGTTTGCTAATCTAGAAAGATGCATTAGTTTGTGGTATTTTTCTTGGATCTGTATCATAATCCTCATTTTCCTTAGTGTACCTTATTTATATTAGTCTTCTTGGATTGTATGTTAGTATGCAATTTTGGATTTTGGTCACTAGCTGTATAAATTGACAATGAAGAATATTTCATATGCTCTCAGTCATTTAGAAAAGGCTTGTTAGAAAACTAATTGGAATGTATCAAATTATAAGTTAGACTATTTGAAATAACTAGTCAGTGCTTACTAAGTTGTGATGAATTGAATGCAATTTTTTGCCTTACTTATCTAGTTTTGCAATGATGGCTTGAATTTTTTGTGGGCTACATTCGATTATTTGTTGAAAACCTACGGTTTTCTGACCCCCGACTCCTGGAGGGAGACTCGCTTCTAGAAATGATCTTCTGGCCAACGCCAAGCCAACAGCTAAGGTCATGATCTTGAAGGAAGAAGGGGTGGAGGCTTAATCAAGCTGCTTTCTCCAGAAGTTTATGTGGCATCGAGTCTAAGCATGAAGGGATTTTGATTTAGAAGTAATGAAATTGTTAGTTTGAAGGCATTAGTATTGTAGTTTCTCTTTTTTTTTCTGTAGTGGCTTTCCACCTCCTCAACAATTTTTTTTTATCAAAAGAAACAAGGTTGAGAGGTTTAAAGCTTTTGCAAATGAAATAGAATTACAAGAGGTTAATAGCATTCTTTTTTGGTTCAATTGTATATATGTTCAGATTAATGTTGTATCATAAAGGAATGTAAAATAATGAATTAGTTTTCAGTTTTGCTTCAGTCGAGATGATGTTAAAGCTTATAAATGATAATGTAAATTATTGATGTTGAAGCTATGAATGACAATGTAAATTTATATGTGAATTCCAATATGGACAACACAACAATGTTGACTAATGAAGCTGTAAGGGAAATGACAAGACATTGTAACCAAATTACAAATTGGAAATGACTATAAGAAAATCATTCATAACTTATAAATAGATTTATAAACGTAAATTGACACCAAGTTGTATTAAGACTATTTTTAAAATGGAAAGTTGTATTAAGAATTTATTTATTAAGTATGTATGAAAATTTGTCATTTGTAGTTAAAATATTATTTACAAAACATAATATTATGTTAAAATTTATCATTTGTGGTAATGCATTTTGGCAAACAGGTTTTTATTTTATTTATTTTAAAAGTTATTTTTTAAAATTATTCAAACAGATTTTCTATTTTTTATTATTATAAAACTATTTTTGAAGGTATTTTGCCAAATAGATTTTTTTATTTTTAAAAAATAAACTTAAACTTATTTTCTAAAACAATTTTAAAAAATGTAAGAACAAAAATACTTCCAAACATGCCCTTCATTTCTGGGTTGGAAAGTTTTTGACTCGAGAAGTGATACACAACTATCACTACATTTACATTATATATTTATAGAAAGTTAAAAATTGTAAATCAGTGTGTAAAAAGTTATAAATCAATATGTAAAATATTATAAACCAATATGTAAAAAATTGGTGTAAATGTTAAGTTTATATATTGGTTTATAACTTTTAACATACTGATTTATAACTTTTTACATATTAATTTATAATTTTTACCTTAACATAAATATATGGTACAAGTATACTGATAGTTGTTTGTCATTTCGCTGTCGACCCTTTATTGGTGAGGTCGTGTACGTTGTTGTACGGATGATGTCACGTGTTGCTAACATTGTACCATTCCCTCTAATTTTAACTCTCTGACTGTGCCCCCACAGTTTCCTGCACCACCAATCCCCCACATCAGTCTCCATTGGACATTACTACCCAACCCGCGCACTCTCTTTATGATATTTAACTTTTATAATTGATTTATAATTGACAATTAATTTATGATATTTATATTCAATTTATATTAGATATAGTGTACCTTCACAATTTATTTACCGTTGGTGGAAATAGATCCTATTTAAATAGGTATATGTTTTATTTAATAATAAATAAGATATAAGTTGAGACAGTATGCTATATATAGTGAGTTTTCAAAATGGGAGTTTCATTACAAAGTTTGTAAAACTGTTTATTTTTGAATCTTTAATCAAAAACACTAGTCAGAAAAACTCATTTCTAAAGAAGATTAATTAATAATTTAAGTAAAACTAATCACCACCATAGTAGGAATACTAGTAGACACAAAAATAACAAAATTTTCAAGCTTACTTGTGAGTGCTCATGTGATAATGTGACATTTTTAAGAGTTCAAAAGTGCAAATAAAGGCTTATATTAAAAGTCATTTCTATTATTTTTCACAGAAATAAAAAATCACTACCATGCAATGCGATCCATAAAAGAATATTACTATGTTTATTATTGTTGTTTTTTGACAAATTATCTATAAATAGTTAATGATTATTTCAGTTGTATAACTATTAGTAATTTTAGCTGCGTAACTGATGAATTTATCTTAAAAAATATAAAAAAGTATGCATTAAGAATTATTAAATTTCATTTATTATTATTTGTTTTATTACATCCATTAAATTTACTGAAATTCAGTTATTTATATGTTCGTCTCACACATAATTGTGAAATCCTCAAATTAATTCTTAAACTCTTATGCATTTATATATAAACATATTTAAAAAAAATGAATTGACTCGCACATAAATTCTCTTTGTCAAATTCGATAGAAAGTAAACTTTAAGTTAATCGGTAATAAAAATTAAGTCATGCATTGAGCCATATCATAGGATTTTTTTTTCTCACTATTTTGTTACAAAGTTAAAACCGTTTATTAGTATTGGTCACAAACATGTTGTTTAATTATGTCATTTTTTTTACCAGGTGTTTAATTATGTCAAATTGCTTAAGATATATATTTTAATTTAAATGATATTTTTAAAGTATATACTCTTATAATCCTACAGTCAGCTTACCATTCAAATATGTTAAAACTTTGTGAGTTTACATAAATTCTCAAATTTCAATGCAGAAATATATCCAAGAAAATATGGGTATAAATAAGATTTATCCTCTATCAAAACCTTTGCTCATGTGTGATGTAGAACTGAGTTGGCAAAAGATAATATATTTTTATATTAAGGTTCCATTGAAACTCACTTGTCGTCCTTTTTACACATAATTATTTTTTTCATTTCTTTATATCTGCCTAGCTAGTCTTTTCATTGTTACAAATTCCGCAGCATCATTTCATTTTCACATACACATATATTATTTTTTTCTTCCCCTCACCGAATTCAACACCTTGCTTTAATCCTGAAAATTTCTTTTTTGGGGCAGTATGCTTTTGTTTTTCCAAAACAAGCAAGAGCATGAGGTTTCAGAGTTTTTCTCTTTTACCATATTTAAAAGGGAAAAAAAAAAACTCTCACCTATTGTTGTTTCTTAATATGGTGGGGTTTGAGGGAACAAGGGTGTGGGATCAAGGTGGATGAATAAGGAAGGGTGGGTCTGTGTAAGTGCTTCTCTCTTTGATAAAGATAATAGGTCAAATCCAGCAACACATTCTTGTTGTGAGTGTGTTTTTGTGTGTATTTTTTTCTGTTTCTTTTCTTTTTCTGTTCCTCTGCTGTGAGTGTGTTTTTGTGTGTGTGCTCTCTTTTGGGTGCTTCCTTTCTTCTGATTCCTTGTTAGCTCTCTCTCTCTCTCTCTTTTTTTCTAGTTTTTTGGGTTCTCTCCCTTCCCTTCTTTTCTTTTCTTTTCTTTTTCTATGCACAACCCTGTATTCCATCCTCTTTCTTCTAGCTTCTATAGGTTGGCCTGAAAGATTTTCCTAAGATTTTTTTTCCTCCTGTTTGGTGTGAATCTGCTTCCCCCTTTGGCAAATTAAAACCCTTTTAATTTCTCTCCTTGGCAAACTGAGAAACTATTTGGATTTGAAGTTGCTTTTTCTAGCTGGTAAGTATCAAAACTAACTCACAAAAGCTCCATCTATATTATGCTTGGTTTTTCAGATCCTTTGTTGTGAAGAAGGACCTTGGAAGATTTACTGTTATTTTTCACAATTAGGTCTCTTTCTTTCCACTTAAATCTGTGTATAAGAACTCTGGCTTTTTCCTTGTTTTCTTTTTTAATTTTTTCTTCTTCTTGTATTTTTTTTTTATCATAAACTTCCATTTCCTGGTAAGCTTCATCCTCCATATGTCACACATGCTTTAACATTCTTTTTTCTTTTTGGTTTAGTGGGTACCCTTTGATGAGCGATTCTATAATATGTTGCATTTTTCTATGTACTATGTATAAATATGGGTTTCTGGTCTAATATATTATACAAGGTCTTGCTTGGAAGGCTCAGATTTGCTGCAAATTTCTCTTCATCTCCTTATAATCAAGAAGGCTTGATGAAAAGACCTTGTATTGTACTTGTTTCACTTTCTTCTGTCTGTAAGCATTTTTTTTTTTGCTTATAATTTCATACAGCTTTATTTGTGGTCACTGATTGTTTCACACCACAGAGAAGAAATTAGTTATAAGAAGAGATGGTGAGAGGAAAGACTCAGATGAACCGCATAGAGAACGCCACAAGCAGGCAAGTGACCTTCTCAAAGAGGCGCAATGGTTTGCTGAAGAAGGCCTTTGAGCTTTCAGTTCTGTGTGATGCTGAGGTAGCTCTTATCATTTTCTCTCCAAGAGGGAAGCTTTATGAATTTGCAAGCTCCAGGTATATATATATATATATATATATATACATACTACCTTTATTATACCATCCTCTTTAATTTGCTCATGCTTTTCTTGTTCTCAGATTGTTCAATTGCATTTGGGGTATGCTAATTTTAGCAGTACTCTTCATACAATAGTTCCTTTGATCAATTTGTTTGCTAGCTATATAATGATTAAATTTCATGCATACATATATGCATATGTTCTCCATCCAACATTTTCATGATGTAAAATTATTAATTTGTTCTTTATTTTGTTTGATTAGGTGGGGGGTTCCTGATGAAAACCTTGAATATTTCATGTGACATTGATAGTATCGTATTTGGTTTTCTGACTGGAAATGGACTAAATTATTGAAGCCTTTCTCTAAACTTTTGTCCTCCAAACTACGGACTTGAAGTTTCAAACATAAATCCAAGTATATTATTAATGGAATACTTGATTGTTGTTTAGTCACTCGGCAAAACTGAAATAGGAAAATCAAAACTGGCTACATCTGCTTTGAACCCATAGTTTTCGGATTCGGACCGATTATTGACTTGATCGAGGCACCGGGTCACTGATTCAACCGGTGGGTCATCGGTTGAACTGGATTTTTACAAAAAAAAATATATAAAAATTTAAATAAAATACAATAAAATGAAAACTAATTAACAATTTGACACTCTTTAAGGAGTCCAAATTCAAAAACTTAAGTAAATAACATAAATTTCAAAATATTGTTCACATTTCATAATCACAAATCATAATTAACAAGTTCAAAACATAATTACACAATCAAACTCACAGTTTTACATCACAAACTTATAAGTTATGACATTACAAATAAAATTATTGTATTTTTCTATAAGTTAAATTAGATTTATTTTTAAGGTTTTAAAAAAGTCATCATTTACCAAAAACAAAGAAAAAAAAGCCAAAAAAGCAAAAAAAAAAAAAACTCGACTCTGTCAGGTTTGGTTCGACCGGCTGAGTCACTAGTTTTAATACAAATCCGGCCAAGTCAATATGAGTCACACTGGTTTTGATGTGGGACCGATCCAAATAGTGGTTTGGACTGGTTTTATGACTGGTTCACCAGTTTTCCGATCGAACCGGCCGGTCCAAGCCGATTTTTAATACTATGTTTGAACCTAAGTTGATTATCCCATCATTGTTTAAAACTTCAACAACTCTTACATATAAGCTCCTCTAACTTTTTTGGCTTTTTGTCTACTATATAGGTTGGGCTTTTCTAACTCAGACGATCGAAACTTAGATGAGATTATATTAGTGAATAGGTTCCTATACCAATTAAGTAGTACCACCCCCACCTTGACCTTATATACCAATTAAGCAGTACCACCCCCACCTTGACCTTATCAAAATAGTACAAAAGGATCAAATGATGAAAAGTACCTTTGGTTTCTTCAGTGATGGGCAAGGGAAGGAGCTAGCACATGGCGATGCTGTATTGGGTGTACTAAACTGTACTGACATATAATGTTCATGACGAGATGGGAGAGTGACAAAGATAGGAAGTATAATTATATGGAAAAATATGGTTGATAGTTATATGTTGTGCGTACATTGGTATGAATATTCGATAGGGTACAAGTACAACAACATAGTATAAATCAAACTAAAAATATGTCAAATATAACTAGAAGTATCTAAGAGAATCAGTAATGTATCCAATACAATACACATTCAGTATTGTGTCGATTATTTTAAAATATCCATACTTCATAGGATAATACAATAAATACCCTTTCGGTGAAGTTTAGTTGACATAGTTCATGTTGACCATGGATTTAATCGAAAAAAGATGCAAGTCATGGTGTTGTCTTAGCGAAATTTCTATAATAGAAATTTATATACATATAGCATCACTCTTGTAGAAAAACGTACACTCTTTCTGCGAGGAGCTAGATAGTGATTTTCCATGAAATAACCTGCAGTGTAATCACCAGAGTAACAAGTGGTTACATACTTAACTCATTCCAAGGCTATTTGTATTTTTATTATTATTTGTATAATAATAATAACAATATTTTGGAATGATTTTATTATTTGTACAACTCGTTCCAAGATCACCAAGATTAAAAGCTATTGACTGATCACTTATTGATCAATTTTAAAAGTCATATCACTTCTATATTTTAATTTTGACCATTTATATAAAATTTGATGGCTAAAAGTTATTCTTTCACTTTCATAATAAATTATTCCTCTCACTTGAATCATTCCCTTGTAATTAGAACTTCTACATTATAGTTGACTACTAATGCTATTGTCAGGTACTCAATTAAGATTTGTTTTAATGTGTCTTTATCCAAAAACTTAAATTTTTAGGAGAGATATTCATGACAAGGACTAAACTACTACAAGCAATCATGTTCAGGTCAATAATTACTGAGTGCAAGAGTGGTTTAGCTTTTCATTACATTCATTGTTAGAGTATAAAAACTATTCATGTACATTGATCTTAGCCTAAGCTTTTAGGAGAGATGGTTTTATGATATGGTATTAGAGCGTCTATGATCAAATATTCCGGGCTTCGAATCACCATTCTAATGAAGTTGTTTACGCTTTAAGCCCAAAAAATATGCTTACGTAAGGGGGCATGTTAAAATATAAAATCATTCATGTGCCTCTGCTCATCAATTTGAGTTTTTGGGAAAGATAATTTCACGAGAATTCAAAATAGAAGTATGATGAAGTCATATCTTTCGGGCCTATAATAATCTTTCGAAGTGATAAACTGATGATTGATTTTTTTTTTTCCCTTTAGCATAGATATAGACCAGGCTTGATTTCATTTTTCAGCTGGGAAAATGAGGATTGGAGACTTGAAATTGGATTCGCCTTATAGGAGCACTCTTCAAATAATTTTTTCTGCGTTTTGGAGTTATAGTTTTCTGTCCACTTCAAATTTCCTTAATAAACCTACCCGTAATACACCTTGCTCTCCCTTGAACCTTTTGTCAACCCTAAAATATATTAAAGAATAAATACTAAAGTACAAATTAAAATGATAGGAGAAGATATAAACATATGCTGATGTGAATTTATCAATCTCTTCTGCTCCTGTTTAAGAGGAAATGAGAAATATCAGTGGGAAATGACAATTCTTTTCAAGTAGAAATGTTTCTTTCAGCACAATAAAAAAAATTAAGAGACATGTATACATCTTTTATAATGTTATCTGATCATTCTTTTTCATTTTTATAGTTGCAAGTGCTCAGTGATTAAATCATAAATTGTCATGTTCATTGTATATTCTCTAAGTATAAGCTTCTAACAGCTTGTAATGTATCGTTGATTCCTTATGCAAACTGATGACTTTTTTCAACCATAATTTTGGAGATACTAATATTAGGTACAAAATCATTAGTATATTGTTTCTGTTTAATGTAGTATTAAATCGTAACTTGTTATATTTATAATTATTACTCTTTTCTGATGTAATACTAACAAGTATATAACAAGAACTATATTCTTTAGATGACATTTTTTTAGCTTGTGTGTTCTAGTTATTGATTATAGTCTTTGTGCTAGAGGTATCATGTGTTTTACTTAACAAATTAAGGGAGTGTTGATTTTTTTTTTCTCTTCTTATTTTCTGGTTATATATTTCACTAGTAAAAATATAAAATTATTTTTATTATGTCTCCTGTTTCGAAGATTTTTAAAGGAAGTGATAAAATGGATTTACAATTTCCATTATAAGTTTTCGAAAAACATAAAAAAAATAATGTGAGATTTCTGTAATTAATAGTTAATATATTTTGAGTGAAAATTGAAAATAGAAAACAAACTTGAACAGAGTCTAGACCTTAGAAAATTTTGGTTGATGACATGATATTTGATCTTCATTTATGGCTATATCAACAATAGTTTGTTTTTTGATATCCCTATTTTCAAATAAAAGTTCAATTACAACACAAGGTAAGGCGGGCTTGTGCACGTTGTATAAACAAAATGGTTTTGCATTATGAAACATATTAGAGATATAATATAAACAACTATACTTTCACCAAAGAAATTTAAATAAAGCCTCTTCAATAGAATCATTTTGTGATTAATTCAACAGGAAAAATTGGAAATAGTTAAATAGTCATGAGTTTTGACAATCGTGAACAGAAATGATAAAATGGATTTACAATTTCAATTATAAATTTTTGAAAAACGTAAAAAAATAAAATGATGTGAGATTTTTGTAATTAGTAGTTAAAATATATTGAGTGAAAAGTGAAAATAGAAAATAAACTTAAACAGAGTCTAGACTTCAGAAAATTTTAGTTCATGACATGATATTTGATCTTCATTTATGGCTACATTGACAATAGTTTGATTCTTGATATCCCTATTTTCAAATAAAAGTTCAATTACAGCACAGAGTAAAACAGGGGCTTGTGCACGCTGCAAAAACAAAAGGATTTTGCATGAAGAAATGTGTTAGAGATATAATACAAACATCTATACTTTCACCAAAGAAATTAAAATAAACCCTCTTCAATAGAATCATTTTGTGATTAATTAATGATATTTTATTAGGATTTTCATAAAAAAAAAAAATTGGAGATAGTCAAATAGTCATGCGTTGAATGCGTGTGTTAGGTTACCACTGCCATAGCTGTATGATTAGCCAAATGGTATGATTTTGGTGTAAGTTGCAACGTTTTCAGTGAACCATCACCTTGCTTAAAGCTTTCATTCTCTCTTATGTTGCCTCTTGCCAACTGCCATTGCCCTTCAAGGTCTTGGCAAGAAAGTTATTTTCCATATCATAATGGAGAGTAGTATACAGGCAATAGATAATGCTCCCTTTGTTTTAGAATAACTATCAATCTTTTTACTTTTTCATGTTTTAGATTAACTACTCATTTATAATATCCAGAAAACATTAATTTTTTTCTTCCATTTATATCCTTAATATGAATATATTTGTTAAGTGATCAATAGATTTATCAAGATGAATAATAATGACTATAGAAAGATATAGTTTTGTCAATTTATATACTCTTTCCTATGAGGATTTAGTCTAGTCAAGGGACTTCACTCTTAGGAATAGAATTACTTTCCCCCCTTTCATAATAATTGTTGCTTTGATTACTTTGGTACATTCATAAATACATTTATACATCTTATATGAATGTACTAAAATAGTCAAAATGACATTTATTATGAAACTGAGAATATAAAATTTAAACTTTTTTAAGGACAGATGTCGATAGGGTCTTTTAAGATAGTATATGGAATAGGATTAACTAATGTTAGTTGATGTAGTTTGTGATCTTTTTGAGCAGTTCCTAATCTGTTATAACCGATAGGATTAGCTAGCATAGTTGTTATTATAAACTGTTCTTGGATATGGCACTGTATGTATCAAAGTTTACTTTGAATGGCAAGTGTCTTGCTCAAGAGTGGCTTGGCTGAAAAGACGCTGTTCTTCACAAAACAATTCAGCAAAACAGGTATCCAAGGAGGGAGAAGGATCACGACTCATTAGATTAGAACGCACATTTTCAAATTCTGAACACAATTGCATCAGAAACTGATCATGCTGGCTGGTCGCATGGACCTCCAACACACTAGGAAGAGCCTCTTTAGAAACCGAAGCGCACACAATATCAGAAAAGTCAGCCCAAAGATTCTGAAAACCAGAGTAATACTGCTGAATAGACAAGCTGCCCTGAGTGTAGTTAGCAATCTCACACTCCAATTGAAATCTTCTAGCTGAATTAGTTTGGTGGTAAACCTTCTTCAAATACTCCCACATGGATTTGGCAGTTTTATGGGAGCAAAGATGAAGAACAATTTATTGATCACAAGACCGAATGATCCAAGACATCACTCTAGCATCCTTGACACCCCATTGAGCTAGTTGGGTAGGATCTTGAGGAGCTTGTACAGTGCCATCTATATGACCCCCATAACTCCTTTCCAGTAACAAACAACCTGAATTGAAATTCCCATAGAGAATAATTTGTCCCTGTAAATTTGACACACAACTCAGAAGTGGAACCAGCCATGATGGGAAAGAGATGACCAGGGCAGACTAGGAAGGAGAGAAAAATTCTATTACAGCCGCAAAAAAGCAGGACGAAGAGAATCCAAGAAGACCAAAGGCAAGACCAAGATGTTGAACAAGAGGCCAGAATAGGAAAAAAAAAATTCCTGCGATGGAATATCAGAAAAAAGGTAACCTAGAAATCAAGGTCTGTTACCATATCAAAGTTTACTTTTTGAATGGCAAAAGATGTCTATTGCCTGAGATTTCATTGAATATATAAAGCAAGGTACAGAAAATAATATGCTATAATCTAGGCTAAATAACAGGATTCCTAGACTATTATGAGGGGATTCTAATTTATTCTATTAATGACTGATTCTATCTTATTTATAGTAATACAACAGAGTAATAACAGCTATACATAATAATAGACGGACATAAATATAATCTATATGAGGTAACAGTATGCTCTATTAACATTGAACGCATCACTAAATCAGATTACACTCCCTCATTCTCTAGCTCTCAATTCCTCCTTTTCTCTCTCTATTGGTTCCTCATAATGCTTGAGGTTAGAAATATCTTAAAAAGCTATATAATATTGATCTGTAATTTTAAAAAATACATTTATTAAATACACTTAAGATATGAAAACTCATGCAGTTTTAATATAACTGTAGATAATCCTGCAGGTCTGTTAAGAATTCTAACCCTCTAATCATTTTTACGCTTAAAATTATATTAAAAAGGATCTTAACGTTCTGAATTGTATCATGTGCCTTTTTTTTTTGTTTTCTACATCATTACAAAATTGAAAAAAAATATATTTCAAAAGCTAGGCACTAATGTGGCAATATAACTAAGTATACAAGTTATTCTTTCTCCTGTGGTTTAGTTTGCACTTGTTGATCCATTGTACTGGTAAATCAACTTCCTTTTCCACAATTTGACATAGAATAATTATTAATGTAAATAAAATGACATAAAAATTAGGCTTGCTACCTATTAGTAAGAGAAAACTAGAATTTATTTCATATATATATATTGGGGGTTTAATAGATATTTGACTCGTAGTATGACAATCTATTCCTCAGAAGAAGAGATTTAGAGGGTGTCTAATGATTGTACAAATTCAGATAAAAGTACTATTGTTATTGCAGAGGGACACTAGAACAGGATACTCAATCCTGGTGTTATTTCCTTTTCCTGGCATCTCCTGTGATCCAAATAGTGTGTAGGTGTACTAGTTCAGCATCAGCAATTTATTATTCGGAGTTCCAACATGTTGCTTCACCTGCACTACTTTCCCAGAATTTCCACTTGCAGCTATAGTATGAAACTTTTTTTTTTTTCCAGTTAACTTTGAATCTTCCATGACTATCACTAACATTCCCGTTCTTGTCCTAGTTTTATACAAAAATAGTAACCAAATGAAATCTTCCATCACTCAGATGAAGACATCTTTGCTAGATATAAAATGATTTATGTACAATTCTATCCAACAGTTTCAGTTCTTGAGAGAAATAGTTTATGACATTGATATCAAAACCTTTATGACCAAATTGTTTGGAATTTGATCTTTGTTATCCTCATTTTGATGGGATTTATGTGAAAGGGTTAGTTAGATATAAAGCCATTTATGTGCTCTACATATTGACTTAAATTATTGGGAGAGATTACTCATGACAACCTTAATGTGATATAATTTATGTAGAAGGCAACTCCCTTAATTTTTGTTTTTGTGGTTGTGTGTGGTGTGGGGTTAAGATGCTGAGTTCTTATTCTTAGATTACCATATACGTGAGCTTCCATTTTAGGATAAAGATTTATGTACACATAAATAGTTATCTTTCTATTTATATTAATTGCATGTTTTCCATAGCAGTATCATGGTAGTTTAGAAGCGTGGATAACAGATTTTATATGACACCAATGGATTCCCTAAATCCCCTTTGCTTAGCCAGATTTTCTATTGTCACCAACACTAGTAGGTGCTCACATTGCTCAGCTTAAATTAGTTAAACTAAACACTTGTAAGGTTGGCTTGAATCCTTTTAGAACAAGGTAGTTTGACTTGTATTATGTCTTGCTAATTTTAATTTTGGACTTAAATTGCAATAAAATATATTAATATAAAAGCTCATAGCCAACTTGATTTATTTCAAGTCTGAATACTTAAAAATACCTAGGTGCTCTTGAAGTAAGAGATTTATGTTGTTTTCTAATAGTGGTTATATCAACTTTATAAGCCATTCCTATCTTTCTAATTGCTCACTATCGTCTTCAAATTGATATGAGAACTAATGAATGAATTAGAGCAATAGAAACTGCCTGCTTTAAAACTCCTAAGAATGAGTGGTTTTAAGCCTAAAACAGATAGCCTAATTATTTAGTACTTCATCCGCTTATGACATGTGCTAATTACATTGCAGCTAGTTAGAAAGAACCAGAATGAATTCTAATTCAAAAGGTGCAAAAAAATTATGGCAGCATATTGCTTGGCTGCTTGCAACAATTATATTGCTTTGTGCTGTAATCTGTATGGCACTAAATATTAGATGCTACAATAGTCAAACTATTAAACTTTTTAACTGGGAAATTGAAACTGTAGGGGTAGAGTTGAGTTCAATTGATTGTGCCACATTTGGGTTTGATTTAAAGACATAACATGAAATATAATTTAGGGTTTCATTTTTTAGCCTTTGCTAGGGTTTGGCTGTGCTGTGGCACTGGAAACTTCTATGAAGTACTTGAACCATCCTTGGTTTGGCTAGTGTTCTGGCTGTCAAGAAGTTGAGTAATTTAGAGGAAAAACTGTCACAAGATAGGATTCATTTGTTAATACTTAGGGAGTATATATTTTCATGATATGCACCTTATATACCCTTTGGTGCTAGTGTGCAGTGCAACTTACGGATAAAATCAAGCCAAGCCAAGCATGGGAATCATATATATGAATTCAGTGTAATTAAGTTTCAAATTTGAGGCAAGTGATAACCTTTTGTTGTGTGATTCTCCCAAGGTTGCTTTGATGTAAAATTGAATTATGACACCAGCCAATGTATAAATGCCTAAATAATTATAAGTTTGAAAAACTACTGCAATTTTAAAAGTTGTTGATAGCAGGAGCGGTGAAAGTGAACTATGACTTGAAGCTAGCGATTTGTAGTAGTATGGTTTTGAATTCTAGAGTCACCTGCACCCTAAGGATTTTACCTTGTCACTCCTGCTAAGTTAAAATTGCATAAGCAATTCTCAAGACGACAAGACCTAAAACGAAGTTTGAAAATATAAAGTAAAGTATTTGAATCAATGTATTAATGTTTGGTTCTAATACCAGTTGAGTCTAATGAGATAACTCTGTCAAATCAGCAGAATTGAAGTACTTGTATTGAATCAAGATCTATCGTTCTTCACAGATAGCTTGATATCAATGCTACTCAACCTCTACCTGTAGGCTGTATTAGGCAATAGAAGCTATAGCATCCAGATTACATGTAGTTCAAAGTTGCTGCCAAATATGTGGTCAAAACCTGACATTAAAATAGCAGAATATTGAAAGAAAATGATTATACTTCAATTCAAGAGCCAGAAAAATCCCACAAGTTTAGAATTTGAATGTCATTCAGTTCACTTTAGACTTGCAACCAAGCTGACCGATCTTTTCAGTTTTCTTAAATACCAAATTTAAGAAATTACAATTATCAGTTAACAAAGATATGTTCATGTTCAAAGTTTTTTTGGATTGCCAAGTATATCAAGCTTTGACTTGTGCTATTTCATTGTTAATGATACATTAATATATTAAGTGCTTATCCAGAAAAACTTCGCTTACAAATAATGACAAAACAATAAAGAAGAAACTGCATATTATAAATTATTGCAAGTATTTATAAACTATTGTGCGGAGAAGGAGATTTGGAAGTAGTTAGTTGAACCAATGAAGAGAACAACAAAAGGCACATTTCAACCTATATATTGGGTCTATTAAACCAAGCATGAATGGTTAAACTAGAAGTTATTTAAAGATCATATAATCACTTATAAAATTATATGGCTTTATATTTTAACCTTAATTGTTTATGTATGATTTAATTGATAGAATTTACTCTTCTCACTCCCATCATTAACCTTGATCCTGTTATAGCTACCACCAAATCATCCTCCTCCTCCAATCATCTTATTGAGCTTAACTAAGCCACCTCTCTACCTATCAAATTAAACTAACATCCAAGAACTACCCAACTTGGTTCAAACAAAATCTCTATGCCGCTTCTTGCTACCAACAGCTTTCAAGGATATGTTCATGGCAGTGTTAAATGCCATCCTGCTAAGCTCGGTTTTGGTGATGAGTGATGACACAGTAGTTAATCAAGCCCTATCTGATTGGAAATGCCAAGACAATTATGTTTTTCTTGCTCTCTTGGGATCCTATAGTCCAGATTCTCAAGTAGTCATGTCCTTGGCTGATGCATGGTCGAGATTGAACAAGGCCTATGTTAATCCATCTCGCACTAGCATTATATCTCTTTAAATAGCACCTTGCCTCCAGAACCAAAGTTAACTATGCGAGTATCCGTGTTCTATTCTTTTTATTGCTCATGAATTTTCTTACATTAGTCACATAGTGATGGAACATTTCAGCCTCTTCATATGTTTGGCCAGAAATAAAAGGCTTCTCCTAAACTAAACCCAATTTCAATTCTACTTTTGTTATGGTAAATCCTTAAGTCAGACTTGAGTTGCTACAGAATGGAAATTTTTTTGGAAGATTTGCACAGCTGCTTATGTTTATGATTACTTCATTAAAATATCAAGCACATGAGTAGTGTTTTTATAGCCTTTCACCATGCTTGTTATATCTCTCCACCCCATCTCTATCATTATTTTTCTTTTACTTGTACTCTTATTCAGAACATGGCCCTTTGTAAAATTTGATATCTTGCAATTTTTGTTCTTCTCAATGGTTTTTGATCTCTTTGATCTTCATCAGTTGTGTTCCCCTTGTCTTCCATGCATGTATGGTCTTATCAAAGTTTTAGTAGACTATCCGCAAATATAAGCAGTAACTCGTTTACAATTTTGTGATGACTTCTTTGGTTACATCTGATTAATTAAATTCCACCAGAACTATTTCTCTCTCTCTTTTTTTTTTTGATGGTAATCACTTGAATTAGGCCAAGTAGTTTATTGAATATATGTGCCATATGGTTCTGTGGCAATCTTCTCCAAGACTCCAGCATAATTAAAGATAGAAGCTCTTTCTTCCTGTGCTTCATAATATGGAGTTGTTTGTTTGTCAAAGCCAAAGTTTGGACTTACCATACTCTTATCATTGCTTGGTTACAATTTGTAGCCTTTTGAATTTTGAATCATAGTCAAAATAAGATATACTTGATAATAATTGGACGAGTTAGTCTTATAGAACAAATTGTTATTGCTGGGTAAGCCCTATTTTCTTGTACTGCTTTTTCTTTTGGGCAATGGAAGCTAGGGTTTTGGTTTTCTAGGTCCTCTCTCTAATAATGTTTGTATACTTGTTTGAGAACAATAAAAAATGGGAATGACTAAATCAATTGGTGAGTCTTCCTATCTATACTTTAATATACTGAGGAAGTCTAGTATACAGAAAGATAGGTTGAGCCCAGTAATGCATAAAATGCTAACAGCTATTCTATAACAATTAGCAACTAACCAAAGCTTGGTTGGTGCTATAGTTTCCTTTAAATGAGAGCTTGAATATTAAAAGCGATCACAAAAGACGACACAACTTGAGTTAGATTAGTTGGAATTCAGTAAATTCTGGATACTAGTTGCTTAGATAAAAAAGTTAGTGACTGATTTCTAGAAAACTCTGGACTTCTGACAGTATTTGTGCACAGCTAATTAGTAACTGTATTGCAAGTAGTATCACTTTCATGCTTAATAATGAGTCAATCAGTATATATGCTGATTGGGATTGCTTCCTTAGTGTAATAGAGGTTGTCTTGTGTGAGGTTTGTACGAAAAAAGATGTTGAGGGAGACATGTAGATTAGAGTCAAAAGGATGTAAAATTTGTCATAATTGTTTGGAAATCCAAGGGCATGAATAAATCTCTTCAAAAATGAAGGAAAAAAAAAAAACAAAGTAGAACATTCTTTTGAATTTTTAGTACAATGTTAATTGCAGCATTATATCAATGAAGGGCATGAGTGAATTTGTGATCTTTCTATCTATTCTTTGCTAATTATATGACATCTAAACAAAAAAGTATACTTAATTTTCCCCCTTCCTTCCTTTTCATTTCCCAGTTTGTTGTTGTGAAATATAGCCTTTGGAAAGCATCGATCTTGCCTTTGTCTGATTTCTCAATTTTTCAAGCAAGTGCCTGTTATTGGACCATGGATCAGCTTTTCTGACAGCAGCAATATATTGGCTTTAATGTTACAGCATGCAAGAAACAATTGAAAGATATCGCAGGCATGCCAGGAACACTTCAACAACAGCACTTAAAATAGTTGAACAGAATATGCAGGTTATACCTCTTTTTCATTTTTCTTACCTTCTTTAATTAGGCATTCCCTCTTCATTGTTCTAGTTTATAATTTTTTTTTTTTAATGTGATTACACTCATGCTGATGAAAAATGCATATTCTTTTTTTTTTTTTCCCCATTTTCCTAATTATGTTTTTCTTTTTGGTTGTTTGGTTTGGAGGAAAGGAAGACATAAGTGCATAGGGCCTTAGTGAATGCTCATGAAAATGCACATGCATTGTTCCTTTCATGATATTTTTCGCCCCTCTTTTAGGTTACTTGTTTTGGAGGAAGCAAAAATGAAAAGGCCTTTTAGTGTCCCTTTCCATACAAAAGTAAACAATAGTTCTCCCTTGTTTGATTATTAACTTTAATTTGGCATTGTACTACTTCAAATGTGTTTACAAGGACGAAGATGCAATAAAATTGTAGTTGTGTCATGTGTGTGCTGATTTCACAATTTTTCTAGTGTATTTTGTTGAAGCCTAGTGACTAGTGAGCCCATTTTTAAGTGTTTCTTTGTTGTGTTTGTATTTGTACTTGTTGGATTTTCAATTTAGGAGCATTATCCTCCTTTGGATCATACTTCATGTAGTAAATTTTCTTCTCCCATCAATTTTTTTTTTCATAAAACAGAAATAAGATGTTATTTTAATTATGAAACATATGCCATGATAATTAATTGTCACATTACTCGGTGAAAAGTTTTTTATTTTTAACAGAAATACTTATCCCTAGAGCATTCATCTTGAAAATTCATGATGCCTGGTCTTCCTTGCTCTTAAGCTTGAAACATTTTCAGTGCATTTTTGTTGAATACGATGGCCAGAGAATTTTGAGAAAATTTATTACTTTTGTTCTAGGCTTCCTTAATTGTATATCAAGATCCTTTTACTAATCTCATGGATAGAGGAATTGGGTCTCATAAGTGACAGATTTAAAGGCCACAACTCCGAGACATTTAATTACATAAATTCCAGTCCCTGGCTAAATTCATGCCTGGATTTTTAGATTATGTTAGGAATCATTCATTCAAATTTTTAGAGTCACCATGCATGTTGTCAATATATAATTTTAGATTAATGATGCATGTTTCAATTCCATGAATCAAAGCCCTAAGAAATAAAGCACTAAGCATTTATATGTAAGTTACAACTCAAGTTCTTCCAAAAGTATATATAAGGAGCTGCTGCATGAGTTGAACAGTATGACATAATAAAAAGTATCCTCTTATCTTCCTTGCTCCCAAGATGCTAAGCTTCGTACTATTTTCTGCAGAAACCAATAATCCAATATTCTCCACAAGATTAATGTATGCTTAGATTCATACAAGTAATATCAGACTTTGTGACCTTTAAATGCCTTACTGTGGTAAATAATTTCCATGGTGAATCTGGAATTTTTTAGAATCAATAACTTTGAACAGTTTTATCTTCATCCTTCTCCATAAATCTATTTCTATTTGCTTATTGCATTTGCTTATTCATAGACACTCATTCGAACGTAGAATCCTGAAGTTAGAATGAAATTGCCTATTACATATAGCACAGAATATGAAGCAAGAAGGGGCAAGCATGATGAAGAAGATTGACATTCTTGAAGCCTCAAAAAAGTTGAAGAACTTGTTGAATTCCCATTCACCTTGACAAATTGTTGACATTAAATGTTTACTTCCACTCACACAATGGAAGAATATATTTTGCATCTGTGATTCCCTCAGGAAACTCTTGGGAGAACGTTTGGGGTCATGCTCCATTGATGAACTGGAAAAGATAGAACAAGAGGTGGAAAGGAGTACAAGCAATGTTCGAGGAAGAAAGGTTAGTTTGATTAACAAGCATATAGAATTTTACTAGCAAAATTTCAAATTAACAGACATTTGAATCACAACTTTATATTCCTTAGGCTCAGGTCTTCAAGGAACAAATTGAGCAACTAAAGGAAAAGGTAAGCTGTTGTATACTTGACAGGGTGCATGGTTTGCATATGGATGTGATATTGCATTTGAACACAATTGCCACAGAATAAAGGAAAATGAAACCTGGTCAAATTGATGCCACTTGCACAACAGGCTACAGCTACATGGGAGTCCGCATTTTCATAAAAAATGGTTTAACCTCTTTTGATCAAATTGGGACAAAATAAAGTGGGGTCCAAGTAGCATTTTACCATTGTTTAAGACTTTGTTCTTGAATTCCCTCTTGAGGTAATGATAAATTAATTCTAATAAAAGATTCAGACTAATGTGTCTTTAATACGATTCAGGAAAAAGCCCTAGTTGCTGAAAATACCAGGCTCTCTGAAAAGGTGAAGTTACACTCTAATGTTATCTGTACTTTGCATCCTCTGGTTCATTTGCATTATATCTTAGTCTTCCTAATAGAAATCTTGATCCTCAACTTTTGGTTTCAAGCTTAGTCTTCCTAATATAAATCTTTTGTTAGGGAATATTAGAGTTGAGTACACCCTAAGTGTGGTAATTACTTTTACATAGTGGAACTTACTTGTCATACTATCCACACCAACAAAAATAAATCAAGAGAACTGCACACCAAATTTTAATGGTTCAAAAATACCCAAGCTTAGAGTCGAACCCTTGCATGCACACTAGAGGAGGGAAGCAGCGCCTTTACAACTAGGCTGGTTGCTTCTTTGTTAATATATGTGGTTGTTTTTATATAAAACATATATTTGACCCCATATATGCATACTGAAGGATGGAAGCAGCCCCATTACCACTAGGCTATTGCTTCCTTTGTTAACACGTGATTGTTTTTGCAAAATCATCCAAATCCCTAGAGCTAGGATTCGAACCCAAGCTCTTGACTAGTGAAGGAAGGATATTACCACCAGACTAGCTCACTGTTTTGTTAACATGCTTCATATATATATACACACACACACACACTCAATTGTATTAATTTTTCTTATATATTAATTTAATGATATCCGGTTGTACCAGTGATCCAGTACTTCAATTACTGAGCCAAGTCTGAAAACTATGGTTTTAGCGCCTATACATAGGAAACTTAAGAGTTACTATGCAAGTATATAGTAACTCTCGTGATTTTGGTGGAATTCGGTGGCACAATTGTGCATCCTGTGCAACAGCTGTGCAAGGAAGATTTTCTTCCTTCCTTAGCTGACTTTTAGCAATTTATGCCACCATTGCTGACAATCTTGATCCTCAACTTTTGGTGTCAAGCTTAAGACAGCCCCCTTAGCTAGCTTGCAAATCTTTGTTGAATTCTTGTGTTATTATTAAGATATAAAATTATTCATGTCTATCTATCTAACAATTTAACCTTAAGCTCTTGACCAAGTGGTTAGGTCTAGAGTTCACTCATTGCTACTTCCTTCCTAATAAGAATCTAGATCCAAACTTTTGGTGTCTAGAGTTTGATTCTTCCCACCTCATTCCTTAAAATAAAATGAGCTGAATTTCAACACAAAGTTGGTTGGTCTTTTACGTTTAAAGTTAAAGCGAGGGGATGTGTTAAAATATCAAGTCGATTATGTTTTTCTACCCAACAATTTAATATCGATCGAAATTATTGCAGTGTGGTATCCTTCCACGGCCAGCAACAAAGGATCAGAGAGAGAACCAACCTCGACCCCATGCAGAAAGTAGTAGTTCAAGTTCAGATGTGGGACTGAATTGTCCATTGGGCTTCCCGAAACAAGAATAAGGCGCATCTCTCCTACCAAGGTTTAGTTGGAGATTAATTATCTTAATACCTCCCTGTGCAAATATAAAAAAATGTTAAGCCCAGTTAATGTATCACTAATGTATATCAGGAGTGCTTCATGATGATGCTCTCATAGAAGATTATGAAATAATTGAGAGAGCTAGAGTGATTTGTTTTGTAATATCCTCAAACTTATTTTGTGGGACTTCAATGACAGGTTGTATTGAGACTCTGAAGACTAGTTAGCAATTAAGTTGTATGATTGATGCCATCCTTTTGTAGGGTTTTTGAATGAATGAATGCCTTTTCCTGATTCCTGATCTTTTTTCAGCTGTAGCAGAATTTTGGTTGAGTAATGGAATTAACAAAAATTAGATGTAATATCAGGAGAAAGAAATTCAAATATTAAGTTGATTATAGATTAATTACATCTTTTTATTTTGCATTCTGTCTTACTTTGGAATAAATTTGTATGTAGCAGACCAAGTATTCGTATGTAGCTCTTTCTTTTTTCCTTAAATTCCCAAAAAGTCTTGGATATGGTTCGAAAATTGAGAGCAATTGTGTTGTGATATGAAAATTCACGATTGTCAACTGTGACGCGATTATGGAAGAGCATCACAACAGTAATTGCAGTCACAATTTCAATGCCAAATACTTAGAACATGAATAAATATAATAAATATCAAGTACATGAGTTTGCAAGTACAATTTCCGTACACTCACACTAGACTCTCATGCAGGAAAAGCCTTGGAGAAGGATAGCTTGAAGTTTTGACTAATTATTATTTCTGACACTCATCCATAATTTACTTGCAGTATTATGCAGGAATTAAAAAAAATAAAAGAGAGGGGGGGGGGGGGGATCTCAGTTATAAAATGTTCCTTTTGGTTAAAAACAAAATAGATGGATTGGGTTGGGCTGCATTTGTTCAACATTTCCAAACCTACAACCCAGTCCATACCTTATAAATTAAAAAAGGTTAATACAGCTACAAACATGAAGGAGTTTTAACCGAATCCAATAAAAAAAAGAAAGAAAAGTGACCAAACCAATCGCCTTCACATGAGTTGGGTTAGGTTGAAACTCGCAAATTTATGGGTAGACCCAACTCTGTTAGACATTTCTTTTATTTTTTGGGATTTTTTTTTTCATTTTTTGGTAGGTAGACATCTCTAATGCTACTATCAGTGGCAACAATGAGTACCCTATAAAAAAAAATTGTATTTTCTTTAATTTTCCTGTTTCATATTTGCCGTAATGTTGTGTAGGAAAGACGATAAATATACAAAAACTGCAGCAATGAAGGGAGAGGGTCTGGTTTTGTTGAAGTCAAGATGCAAATACAATATATTTCACATACTGTTCATTTGATAAGCATATTTAAGATTTAAAACAGTTTGGAATAAAAAAAAAATTAAATAATTTTAGAGATTTATCAGATACCTTCAACTTTTTAAGGTCACAGGTACATTGTAAAAGTTAGTAACTCATATTAAGCAATGTGTGTTATTTTTTTCAAAAAATAAAAATAAAAATTGGTACCATTAAAATTATCACGAATACCAAAGAAATTTTCGTAATTTTAAAAATCACAATTTTTTTTTAAAATTAAGGTGTTACCAAATATACACTTCCATTGCATATTAACTGGGAAAATCCCGGGGGTTAAATGGAATTCCATATCTGGATTTAGAGCAGAGAATCCAGAATCCAACACTGTCAAAGTGAAAGATACAGCTAGTACTGAGTCTTTGTTTTTTCCAGTAAAAAGTTGGTATAGTGAGTCCGAATTCTATTGAATAGTCGTTTCATTTCAAAATAATTGTCGATGAACAATGTGATATATTAAAAAATTAATGTATTTGAATATGATAATTAAAGTGTGTTCAAATATATTTTTTCTAATATATAACTTCATTAAAAATTACATTTACTTTAAAATGGATGAAGTAATGTCTCCAATTTTTTGGTTTTATGATATACCACAGTTATGTATTGAGAGTCCGAACCTTTCTTGCAGCTATCAAAGAAGAAAGAATTGAGAAACCAGAAGACAACTGAGTACGCTAAAGTTTTGATGTGTCAGAAGTGCCTGCATACTTGAAGTACTTTTATTTTTCTTTCACTAAAGTTAAAAATACATGATGAAGAAGCAGGGGCCAATTTTTTTTAACAATAATAAAAATTTTACTACAGAATGTCCTAAAAACAGTAATTAAAGAATTAAAAGTCAAATATTTTTCACTAAAAAATAAAATTTTTAAATTGTTAATGTACTGAAAGTATTAAAAATTCAAAAAAAAATTACATTTGATTTTTTAACCTGTGTCCTAGTAAACAAAACCTTAATATATGTGTATTTTAATATAGTCTCTTAAATTAGGAAATCTTTTAGAAAATAAAATCGTAATAAAAATAATTTTTTCAAAAGATTTATTTATATAAAATAATTATGATAAATATAATTATACTTGATATGTTATTTAACATATATTTTTAATATTCTTTTGTTATAAGACGGATAGAGAAAATATTTTCAAAATGACAGGCTTGGACCAGATAGAAGCAAGAAGTGCTAAAATCATTGGAAGCATGCATTTGCATTCCAATTCCAATGCGATAAATATCAAACCTACAAGTATATATTAGTTATTTCTCTTAAATGTCACTACAAAATTACGTTTGTGGATAATTCAATTTAGCTTTTCTTTTTTTCTTGCAAAAACAAAAAAACACACACACACACACAAGTGATGGAAAGATAAGAGAAAACCACATGAACTCATTGGTGGAATTTTACCTTCAAGTTAATTTCATTCTTCGTCAAAAACATATACTGATTCATTTTATAATTATTTCAAAAATTTCAATTTTGGAGAATTCTAGAAGATTGTAAGCCTCCATATAGTAAATAGAATGATCATTACTTAGCATATGATTGTCTCCCTTGTCAAAGAGGAAGGTTAGGGAGAGACAAATAACACATACGCATAGAGGTTCAAACTTCAAATTAAAGTCCAAACAAATAACAATAACATTGCTTTAAAATATAGTAAAACCATTGTCTATACTTTGTATCCAACTACAGAAGACGCTTTAGAAGTCTCTAGCTTCCCACGCTGGTAATAACAAAGATACAACTTATGCTGGTAATTAACAACAGCCAAATTAAACATAAATCTAATTGAAAAGCATATAAACAATAATTAAGGTGATGAGTCGTCATATACTTTATTAATTAAGATTGATCATCAAAGGACCCATCCTTGCATGAAGTTAGTCTCACAAGCCATGCCCTTAGCAACATTGGATGCCTCAGGTTGGACATAGTGATGGTACCTGTTCAAAAGAAGTGGTTAAATATAATACTTAAAATTAGAATAATTCCTAAACATTATTGAATCTCAATGATTTATATTGCATGTTTCCATATACATTAAATCAATGACACTAGCTTGACACTTAGTATGGACAAATTTGACCCAAAATTGTGAAGGGTATATTATTTCAGGAGATTTCATCTTTTACATCTTTTTATTTTCTTATTATATACTTTTATGTTAATATTTCTAATCACAATTTAATTAATAAAAGTTTGCTTTGTTTATGGGTTTGAAGTGTGAACTAAGTTTAAGTGTTAAGTTAACACAAGTCTAAATATCTATGAACACAAGACCACATATTTGGCATTAACTTTATGTGAAACAATCATGTGCAGCAAATTAAAGAAAATTTCATGAAAATGTATGTACCCTATTTGCAAGAAGGGTTCTGCTTGGCAATCCATAGGATTGGTTTGAGGAGGCTGAAAGGGGAAGCTGCTGTTAGCAGCAGCTGAAGTAGAACTCCACAAGCTTTCCATAGCCTTAAGATTGAATCCTTCCGCTTCAAGCTGAAGATGAAAGTTTTGAAGAAAGAAATACATGAGTAAATTAGAATCTGCATGTTGATTAATTGAATCAAAATTATATATGGCAAGGCATGTATCCTCCACTAGAATGGTGCACCCAATACTGAAGTGTTTGGTGCGATATTTCCAAACCTTGAGCCTAAGTTGCTTATTCATATCTCCAAGATGGCGTTCCTGCAAGATGAATGAAAAAATACCAAAATTGAGGAACTTTTTTGAGGGCCCAAAGATATGTTAAGTTTTAATACAAACATTAGCACATAATGTAAGTTAAGTGTTCAGGCTTGAGAATAATGGTTTACAAACAGATAGGCAATAACTGACCAGGCAACAAAATTTACTGGAATATATATAGATAACAAAAAATAAAGTATTAAAATCAAAAAGTCGAGTAACATTTCTCACCCTCCTGCGAAGCTCTTCCATTTGTTCAATCATAATTTGGGTCTGCAATTCAAATAAAATTTCAAGTATAGTCATCCACTACCAATGTTCAACTTTATTAATTATTATAATAATTAAGATCAGTTGGTGGTGCAACTTATATTATGTAATCTTTATAATCATATAGAAACCAGATCTTTATCACATAATACTAATATATTTATTTTGAAAATCTCATTTCAAGCTTGAAGCAATGAGTTTATTCAATGTCAGTTATATTCTCTCATGTATAACAGCCAGCCCCTTGCCACTAACCTACTCCTTTTGGGTTAATATCTTAATTTGCTTTATGTTTGTTGACAAGCAAAATTTTTCCCCTCCTTCCTTTTTACTTCCCTTCCTTTCCCCCTTACCACTTGTTCAACATGGTTAATTGTCCTATTGTTTTTCACATACGTTAAAAGGTTTCACATAGATTTATATGACGTATGTACCAGTGTAGGTAAGCTGCTACAGAGACAAGAACCACGTTCATAACTTTTCTTGAGTCAAGTTGATGCTATAAAGATTATACCCTATTGATTTTAAACCTTGTAAACATGTTTCACAACCAAATTAAAGGAAAAAGTAGCAAAGCAGAAATAGATAGAGAACAAGAAGATGTGTGCACACCTTCCTTTGCCTGGCTTGTGCTAAAGCTCCTTCAAGCTGTTTCTCAAGATTCTGCAACTCCTTTATGCTCAACGGTCCAAGATCTTCCCCAAGCAGATGCCTGAAATGACATTACATTACATTTGGAAAACAAATTCTTACATGTGATGTGATGGTTATTATGATTTTCTAACTTCTGTTACCGGATTACCTCCTTTTGTTTCTGATCAACATACAACTACTGAAAACAAGAAAATATTGTGACTAGTGGTGATTGGTGAACGTATAAATTAAAGAGTATATGTGAATACCTCTGAGTCCTTTGTAGAGACTCATACTTTGCCTTTAGCTTTGACACCTCCTGGTACCAACTCTGATACATTTACCAACATATAAATTGAAAAATGATTCAATGATAAGATCTAATTATCTGCCGTAATAAATTTACATATATATCATATTATTAAGAATAGCTTAGAATTTACACTCGCTGCCAAAGCAATCTTTTTGCATTCTTTCCGATAAAAAATTATTGCTTTACTTTTCTGGTGAGGACATTGTGCTGCTTACTTTTTTTTCTTCCGATAATTATAAAATCTCGAGAGAAGCAAAAAGATTACAAGGCATGAGTTAAGGAAAAACTCCAAAATATAAAAACTAAAACCAAAATCGAAAAAGAAGGCAAAACTAACAACAAACCCAAAAAAACAAACCACTAAACACAAGATATGTCAAGATCTAGCGCACAACAATCCTAAACTTGGTGTTGGGTGGGAAATTAGCTTCGTGCTCTATTATTGAGTCTTGTTTTCAGTTTCTATTGTATTAATATACACTACTTGTTCTCTTTAGCTTCTCTTTTAAGAGAGTTAAGCATTTATTAATTATCGAAAACAAAAACTGAAACAAATATGACAACCTATCACCGACTATTACCCGACCAAGATCTGATCCGATCCTCCTGATGAAGATGGATGTAAGGAAGTCCTTAATTTCACATTCACGTGGAAAAAAATTCAAGTAAGAAAAGTTAAGAGGCGTTGTAAACAAACAGCAAGGACAAGCAAAGGCTTGAAAAGGAAACAAAGTATTTTATGAAGTTAAGATAGACATGCAAATTTTTTGACTTTTATTGTTGAATTTATATGCCTTATTAGAAGTTGTAATAACGTGCTCTTGAGCTGTAAAATGTAGGCAGAAAGTCGGTGAACACATACCTGAGTTTCACATTCAATATGGTCATCTTGAGGGGTAAAGGAGCACCTTTGGTATCGTTCAATAGTTTTGTTGATGCTGCAAATTAAAGGAAAATCATTAAGTAACTCAGCATCAGCTCAAAGCAAAATGGAAATTACAAAGGGAGGGGGTATTTGAAGTTTTCTCAATCAATGGACTATATATATATATATATATTCCACATATGTTTATGTTTAGATTTGAAGGATTATAACCATAATATCTAAATGATCAGTAATTGAAGATGATAGACATAGATGATAAAAATTCAAATTATATAAAATTAATTAAACATATTTAATTTGCACTCCATGTATAATGCATTCCAGAATGTATTACAACTCTCTAACTAGTTTTGGCTAAAGGATTGCTATTTCTTTAAAAAATACATTTACTTCGAAATATAATTTGAGTTTAATGTACCAATTTCTCATCTTAACTAAAATCATATATATGTACATAAAGCATCATTATTCTTCTTTTTAATTTGGTAATTTCGCATACAAAGATATGATAAAAATATCAAAACAAATTATTCTTACAAAATTGTGTTAGTGCAAAAAATCCATTTTTTTAAAAAAATAAAAATGTTACTATTTCATGATTAGTGGTGATCTTCAATATTCCACTTAAAACTGATTTTAGACAAAGTACCCAGATAAGTTTGGAGCCTACAGGCATGTCACCTATCAAACATATCCATCTAATCACAATGTCCACTGCATATTAATTATTATTTTTTTAATATTTACTTTGAAAAAATTAGCCCTTTCACTCATTTGATTTTCTTTACGGTGAGCATATACAGTTTGTAATTGCATAAACATGCAAGGTAAATGACTGTCAAGTGAAGTGGATGAAAAAGACCCAAGTCTAATATTCTGAAAAAGGAAACGAGGCAATCATGTCATGAGTAAATCATGTAAGCTATATTTCTTTCTTGAAAAACAAGTATGATTTATACATGTAACTAACCAGAGAAACTCTTCATTCCACGAAAAAATAATTAAAATTATGAATTGATCTAAAACAAAATGGAAATGGCTCCTGCCTTCAGCTATCATAATATATTGTTAGTATACAAATTTGAGGGGGAAAAGGCTTCTCTCTGAAAAATATAAAACAAAAACAAAATACATATAACATTAACATTATGTTATGTTTTCTATTAAAAAAAAAGGTGGGGGACAAAAAGCCAAAGACTAAAACTAATAGTGAATAAAAATGTGAGCATCACATACGAGTATATTCTTATATGTACTTCTCCAAGAAAACCTAGATTTGTTTCTGAAGAAAATTAAGTGTTGCAATAAGATAGAGAATACCATACAAACAGAAACACTAAACAAAGGATACAGTTTCTTAATCCCTAATCTTGACCTTAAACAAAGTTTTACTACATCAGACCTTAATTCACATTGCTTGATTATAAGTCGAAACTTCAGGCTAAATCTGAATAAAAGAGTAAAAAAACTTAGGTCATTTTTTTAATCTTTTATCCTCCTTTCCCTTTTCATACTTTCTAAAGGAATGCCTTCATCATGAATCAGATTATACCAATTAGGGCTAGCAACCAAGGAGAAAAAATTCAGCTGCTTCTGTTTTTACTTTTTACCAATTATTACTAGTACCTTATAATCATCTTCACGCAGAAAAACTAAAGCACACAACCAAACTAATTGTTACAAAATTTACATATATAATAAAAAGAAGATAAAGGGAAATGTCTCTGAGAAGAAGAAAAATCAATGAACCTAAAACTGCCTTAAGCCTTAAGTGCTGAAAGGCCTAAGAGTGAAAGACAAGAAGCACATGTATCTCATAGCAACGTGTCCCAGATAAGATTTGATCCCATCGGAGATATAGAGAGATTACAATTATTTGTGGTACACACATATATCTAGATGAAGATGAGATGTAGAACAATTATCTTTGAGAGGAAAACAATGATAGAACCAAAAGATCAAACAGTTGAAAGGGATATGGACAAGGTCAAGAAGAGAAAAGAACTCCACTCTATACATCAAGTACTCTTAAACTGTATGTAAGGCTTTAAGCATTTTTTTTATAATTTTTTTTCATTTTTTCCATTTAGAGGAAGATGTTGGAAAAGCCCTAGATCTTGCACAGCGGTCCAAGAGAGTGAGCCTCATCATCCTTGGACTTTACCTTGCCACATTCATTTAATTTTCACGCACCCTCTCTGATACAAAAAACTGCCATGTCCACTCATATCATATGATTGCTTTCTTCCCTTTTTTCTGGTTTCTTTGTTTCTTCTTTGCTTGTGATTAGAAACAAGAAACGTATAGATTGTACTGTTCCATATGAAAGCTCTGAAACCCTTTATCCCACAATAGAGGGTATGAGAATTGAAGGGTCATATATGAAACGTGTCGATCTGTGATTGGGAGCAAAACTTATGGCATCAATCTTTCTCTAACACATGAAATAGAACCCCCAAAATTGGAAAAAAAGGAAAGGAAAAAAGAAAAACAAGAAGAAAAAAGAAGAACGAGAGAAATCATAGAGGGCTAGCTATTAGATCCATTGATCCAGAAAAGGAGAAACTGTGAGAGAGAGAGAGAAGAGATCGAAGCCAGAAGGGTGTCAGATGCGTGTGTTAGACGAAGAAAACCAAGAATGGAACTTACTGATTGGTGACTGATAGATAAAGAATTAAAAGAAAAAAAAAAAACTTAAGGGTGAAAAAGTTATCAAAGATGTGTGTAGTTGAAATCTTAAAAACATCAAATGCAGTATTCATGGGGCAAAATAAAAGAAAGCCTAAGAAGCAAAAACCAGTGACCATTTTGGTGAAAGAAACTGAGCCAAAGAAGAAAGTGTGCTGCACAGAGAAGAAAAGATGGCATGTGTCTACATGTTATCACCAGAAAACACAAATATCTAAAGAAACCAATGGATTTTAATAACATCTATTGGAATTTGCACCTAACAAGAAAAAAGGACATCACAAAAACTTCATAAAATTATAAGTGCACAAAATAAACATAAACATGAAAAAAAAACACACACACAACAACAACAACAACAAAAGCTGATATTTTTGCAAACAAAATTAGATCATAGAGAAAGAGTTTTTGTTTATATATGCATATATATATATATATATATATAGTATATACCCAGCATTTCCAAATTCATAGAGCTTGCCACGGCTTGAGAAAATGATAAGGGCAACCTCAGCATCACAAAGCACTGAGAGCTCATAGGCTTTCTTGAGCAAACCATTCCTTCTTTTGGAGAAAGTAACCTGGCGGTTGATTTTGTTCTCTATCCTCTTCAGCTCAACTCTCCCTCTTCCCATATTTTCCTCTCTCTCTTTTTCTCTCTGTGTCTCTGTGTGTGTCCTCGAAACTAACACTAACCCCTCACACTCAAAGTCCTATAGATATTTTTATTAGAAATTTGATGTGTTCCTTCCTTGTTCTCAGCTAGAATATGGAAGGAATAAGATAGTGAGATTTTGTGCAATAATTTATAGTAAAAAGAAAGGGAGAGAAAGAGAAAGAGGAAGTAGCAGTTGGTGTGTGACAGAGAGAGATAATGGGGTGGTGTGTTTCAGAGAAGTGGAAGTTAGTGTGTGATATATAGAAAATAGACAATGAACACAGAAAGGGGCACACACACTTGATCTTCTTCTCTTAACAAGAAAATGGAAACCCAAGTTACTCTTATTTTTATCTCATTCCCTTTTTCCAATTTAATTTTGGTAAATATGTGTATGGCCCCTCTCTTTTTCCTTCTTCTTCTTATTCTTATCTTTGCTTCATGTTTTTAATTTTGGTGCAGTTTAGGGTAAAGGAAAAAAATAAAAGGCGAATTATTATTATTGTTTCATATGCATTCACACACACACACACACGCTGTCACAGTGAGTGCCCTGCACGCCCCCATGTGAAAGGTTCTAAATATAGCAGTATTTGTGGAAATGCACTAACCACTGGCTGCTGAGGCAGTTTAGCCCAAAATTGATTAGCATATAGTGATGATGAAAGCAATATATATTGCAAGTTGACTAAGAACTTGTAGGGGGAAAATAAAAATAAAAATTTCTCTGATGTGATAATCATTGTTTTTTTCAGACCATCATCATAAGTTTCATCAGAAGTTTTTCTTCTGGGTTTCGAATTATTTTGAAGCAGTTAGAGAAATTAATATTTAGAATTAAATCTTGTTGCATTGAAGGGTTATATATACGATTATCTAATAAATTACATGTTGAGCAAAAATGTTTGAGTCGCTCCAAAGGGGATTGGGTCACCTTGATTGATCATATGTTCATCTATCATTATGAACAGGATTCAATTCTTAAGGTCTTTTTTATTTTTCTGTTGGATGATTTAGAAATATTTCGATAAGTATTCAATAGGTTAGAAGACATCTCATAATCCTGAAATGCGGTGAGTCCTCCGCTAAATCTAGAAATTGTTTGATTTATATTAATAATGTATTAAAATTAGTCTTAAAATTTTATATGTCTTCTTCCTCCATGAACATCGATTGTGTAAATCAGTTTTGTGCCCATGGAGGAGAAAAGTGAAATTTGGCACGGTGTAATACTTACCCTTTTCCGTGAAAGCACTCTTTCAAATTACCTAGTTCAATTTAAGTCTAACTTTTTAACCCACATGATTATTATATACTGCCACAATTAGCGTCATCTATAATTGTCATGAAAATAATATATAATAATTATGTATCACATTAACATTTGATGATTAATCGGTAGCTTGTCAAATATGAGGAATAATGTTAGCTCAATTCGGCATTATAGCTCTTCTCATATAAAACCTTGACATGGTGCTTGTTTTAATTAATAAAGTTTGAGATCGTGGTGTAAGAAGCTGTAAACTGTTCTGAAAACCGAATTTCAAAAATTTCTGGAGAAGTTGCCAAAAAAAAAAACTTGTTCTTATGTAAGACTAAGTACCTCAAAAAATATTTAATTTTAATACATTGACATTGACGGTATTCAATCATATAATATCATTGTTATAGTCTCACATTGCTGAAAGATATGGTCTAAATAATTTTTTCTTATAAGACCTTGGGTAGTCCTCTTCCATGGACAAACTTTTAGTGTTGAATTGGACCCACTCAATCATAAAATGGTATTAATGTCTATTCTATGATTAGATGCAATCAATTATATGATGTATAAGAGTCTGTGCTATGATTGTTAGAGTCACTCACACATGTCCATGCATGAGGGGGTTGCGTTATAGTCCCACATTGTGATTAAAAAAATGGCCTAGATAGTTTTTACAAAACCATGGACAATATTCCCCATAAGCTAGCTTTTGAGAATTTAGCTAAACCCACTTAATATGCATATTTTTTCCTTGATATTTAACAATGCTATCACTTGCTAAAGCATAAAATATGAGAGCTTGTATTTTAATTTAACCATTGATAAATTAGTTTAAAAATAAAGTGAGATAAAATAAGATTTTATCAATGACTTTAGATTTTTCCATTTCTCTATCTCTAAATTTTTATGAACATGTTAGAAGCTAGAGTGGACGGGAAAACCTCCAGTTCCTCCGATCAGGAGATTTCTCCGTTTATCAAGTGTTTTATATAAGTGATGATGAGAGTTTACAACACACTCATATTAGTTACATTGATTACATTGCTCACTCATAACTAATCAGTCGATTATACCTTCAACAGTCAACAAATCTGCAATCAACACACATACAGACTATGTTTTAACTTAATTTCAATACTCTAGCACTAAATGAAAAGTTAGTTTAATCTTCCAATTGTGAAATTTTTATTTGGCACATCGGTCATTTTGAACTTTGTTTGGAACAGTATCCTTCCTTACTAACAAGGAGTTTTATTTTCTTAATAGTGAATTAATTAAGCTAAAATGAAGCCCAAAGTTCATGCTCCAAAAGTCAGCTGTATTTCCACTTTTAGACACTTGGGCATGAACATCATTCATATAACTCCCTTGGGAGTATATATATATATATCAATAAATTACAACATTTAAAGATTAGAGACGAGAGAAATTCTTTTTGCAATAATGCCGCATGGTTTAATTATAATTTAAATGAATAATAATACTAATCAAAATATATGAAAATATTTGTCTTGGACATTTTAAGAGACAATAACTCCGCCCTTACATAAAAATTGAAAGAGCCAAACAAAATAATCAACCGTATATTAAAGAAAGAAGTAATTAAACAGCTAGGGCATATATATATAATGGATAAAAAAGCTAAAACATATCCTAAATTTCAATAGACAAGAAGAAAAGTAGAAAAACATATAGATATCTGGATAAATGATATGTTTCAAACATAATAGAAAAATCAAAAGAGGGCGCCGGGGGATAGGGGTAGGTTAAGTATGTCTTGGGATAAGAATATGACAAAATACCTTATGAAGATTAAAGGATCTCAACTTGCAAAAGTAGTATTTGCAATTAGCTAAAATTGCAAATAAAATGTTACTTAAGAAAGATCAAACAAAAACGCGTATATGCGAGTGGGGATTAGGTCTCTCTTTTAGACATAGACAAGGGAATTTATTCGAATTCGTTTGATGGTAATACACTTGAGCCCCACCAAACCCTTAATATCAAGGCATTGCAAGCAATTTGTAAGATGTTCATTTGGCTGCAAAAGCATAACGCTACGCTGCTACTCATGTGTAGCCCTATCCATGAATTGACAATACCTTTGCATTCATATAATTAATAAGTAATAATGTAGGTATGTGTGTAAGTGTACTTCCGAGACTTCTCATGAATCTCATGTTCAATGAATCCTATTTAAGGCACTTCTTCCTTTTGCCCCCTGTTCCTCAAAAAATATCATCTCGTGTTGCCGTGTATATCTCTCACTCCTTTTGGTTTGAGAGCATATTTTCTCATTTGAAAATTTATTTATTTATTTTTGGGTGCAATTTAAAATTTAGCTATATATAAAAATTTACTGTTAATTAAGTTTTTTTTATATTTTTCAAATTTTTGTATGGAGAAATACTTATTTGTTGTAAGAGTAAAAAGTTTTTTACTCTGACCTCTTTGTTTTGCGGTTCGAGTGATGGAAAGTATTTTTAGTCATATAGAGTAATTGACCATCATATTTGGTTTACATTTTGCTGCTAAGAAACTTAGTTTTAGATGTTTCAAAATTTACTTCTGTCCATAGCAACTATAAACACACTTTTCACTCTACTTTCATCAAACTGAAAAATTATGTTTACCATATTACCCCTAGTAACATTTTATTTTACCCTCTTTTAAAATTATACTATGTCTTTTTGGTAATCTTATATCAAAGAGTAATTTCATCCTATTCCGTTCAATCATAAACAATTCTTTTAAACTTACTTTTAGAATGTCATTTTCAAACAAAAATTAATTCTTTCAACTTCAATTTTACTAAAAATGTAAATCAAACAGGCACAAATCATTTGCCATGTCAAGCTTGAGATGAGAAAATAAATAAATTAGAATAGAAGAAAATTTTTTGTCATGAAGGCACGTAAAAAAATCCTCTTTAATGTTACTTATCAATAGTAAAAATTTACATATTGTTGTGTTAAATGATTAAATCTACACATAAAAAGGATATACTACCCTTGATTCAGCTAAAATGTATGTACACTTATTATTGTCACACCCCCAAAAAGTAAAAAGTCTGGGACTGGGTGGATGTGAATCTTCATCTTAGTCAGTAATGTTGCTTTTGGTGTTACCTTTGGCCCC
Source organism: Dalbergia cochinchinensis (assembly GCA_031216125.1). Taxonomy (NCBI): domain Eukaryota; kingdom Viridiplantae; phylum Streptophyta; class Magnoliopsida; order Fabales; family Fabaceae; genus Dalbergia; species Dalbergia cochinchinensis. The sequence goes on along the minus strand of CM062375.1, from coordinate 64,629,155 downwards.
AAATACAAAGAGTGGTAGTAATAAATGGGTAGAAGGGGTACTCAGTTTTAATGCATCTAAGTGTGAAAGCTTGCAAAGGGTCAATAAGTGTGAAAACAGAACAGTGGTACACGTCTTCATATTGGGAAAAGTGGTACATGCATATATAGAACTTAGGGAAATCGCCAAGCATTAATTATAATTAAGGGGAGAGAACTACGTACGTTTGAAAAACTTGGATATTAATCTGCTTAATTACTACTGCTAGAAAGTAAAATGGAAAACCTACCTAAGGCGGCAAAACTAGTGATTACATTAGTACTAGATGGGTATCAAACGCATAGTTAGCTTATTCAAGCGAGTCTAACAACGTGGGTTTACATTTCTGAAGCATTAGGTTTAAGTGGTTTCATGTCATAATCATGTGTGATTTAGTATAAATCTAGAACTATAGAATTAATTTTCATGGAAATGTTTTGTTTTTGTATATCAAATTTGGCAATGAGAAGAAAAAAAATCACATATTAACGGGTTTTCTATATCGACATTTTTTTTTTTTCAATAACCTACAATCTTGAGCGGTCTGTGTGTAAAATACTTCGATTATTTCTTGGTAAGACGAGAGTTAATAAATAACAAAATTCATGGAAGTAATGATCATGATCATCAATTTCATATCCTTCTTTTTTTTTCTTTTTTTTTGTGAAACCATTGGCTATCTAACTACTGGCCAACTAATCTGGGTTCGGATATTGCAGAGACCTAATAGGAGAAAGACACTCATAACCCAGTTTGCTTCATTAACAATTCTAAAATTTGAACTCTAGACCTTACTTAAGAAATCTAACTCTTCGTCTCGTTAAATCAACGGGCAGTTCACAGTTTTATATACCTTTATTTACATATGTCACCTAGAGAGTTAAAAATAATCAACATGATACAGTATAGATATCTTGAATTCACCAAAAAAAAAAAAAATTAGAGGTAGAGAGTTAAAATAAAAGTTAAAATTTCCTGAGATTGTCATCAATATATATATATATAGGTACAAAACTATCAGCCCACGAGAAAAAAAAAAAAGGAACAGAGTCACCCATACAAAACGTCAATATAATAGATCAGATAAAGTGAATTTTTTTTTAGAGTTTAATTATAGTATAAAAAATTTTACATTATCATCAAATTATGTATATTATCACATTAAAAGTAACTAAGTCTCACACCAATTACTTAAAAAGTTAATCAAATTAGAGTTGATGTAAAACTTAATTACTTTTACCGATACAATAATATATATGACCAAATAATGGTATAAATTTTTTTCATACTATTAATGTATAGAAACTGAACTCAAAATTTTGAATCACTAATAAGGAATCACCAAATCACTGTAATCATCATCAATCTTTGCATTTATTTTATTTGGATATTAATTAGTGTTTGTATCTGTGCATAATGAAGTTATATCCACCTAGTAGTTTTGAGGTGACAATCATTTTTAGATATAAATTTATTCATATGATTTTACTCATTAGTTTAAACTTTTGGAAAGAAATAGCTCATGATAATATGTCTCTACTCAACAACTTATGTTTTTAATATGATATTTCATGATATAATATCAGAACTTTTATAAACAAATGGTTTAAAGTTTGATTCTTACTAGTTGTATCAGGTATAAAACTCATGTATGTACCACCTCTTCACAACATAAGCTTATTTTTGGGAAAAATAATTCATGGCAAAAATAAATTAAATTAATAAGTAAAATAATCGTTAATTAAAATGGTTTGGGCTTTTATCCATGCAAGTAAATAAATATCAGCCTATGTTGGCGGCAGCAAGGTGTACAAGGAGTGGAGGGAGACGAAGAGTAGGCTCGAGAAGGACCCCTTTATGTTGATATGCCCGTTTTGGCTTGTTTTGTGGTGAATTTGATTGAAATTCTTCGTGTAGTCCCCCCATTGCAATGCCAATGGATCTGGTTTCATGGTGTTGTGACTCATGCTCTGCTTTGGTTTTGGAATCCTCTATTTTCTCTTTATTTAGATTTGAGATTATCGCTGCTAGCTAGATCTAGTTCATCTTTCAAGAGGTGATTGAGCTTTTCGTTTTTAGTTTCATTTTGTTCCCATATTTCAGTTATGTGGCGGTTGGTTTTTTATTTAAGTTTTGTATTTTGGGCTATTGTTTTGTGGTGCTTTTATATGTTTGGTTGTTCATCATTTAAGACTTGCGGTGTTTTGGTTTGTGCTGTTGTCGTCGATGTCTTTGGTGCGTCTTCCACATGATGAAATTGTCTTAGCGCCTCAAACGATGAAGTGCAAATGCTACAATGTTGGATCTAGCGTTGTGTTTCGATTGTTTTGTTTCTTGATTTCTCTTCGGAGATAGCTTTAACAATCCTTGTTGACGTTGTATTTGGAAGTAGCTGTTGATTCTCGTTTTCATTTTTTGTTGCGTTGTTGAACATTTATTGTTCTTTTCAGTTTATCTCGTTGAAAGTTAAGAGCTCGCAACTTTAACGAGGAAATAGTGTGTCATATTTTAATATAATGAGGCTGTGGATGTATTGGTTTGGGGGGCTCATGTGCTATTCATTAAAGTTGTGCTAAGGCACTGCTTGACGTTCATTTGTACTATTTGTTACTCAATTTTGATCGAATGATTGAATTTAGTGGGATGAACATTGTCACAACTCACAGGAAGTCCAGAAGGAGTGCTTCTTTTGCCATTTTAAGCTCACATTCGTCAATTTGTGTGATCTTATTGTGAAATCTATTAAACTATACACACACACACACCAAATGATACAGAGCAACATAGGCTCAGATACTGACTAAAAGGGACACAATTATCATAAAAAATAAAATAATGTAAACTCGTTGTCAAAATATGATTAATACTTAAAATATTCCTGAATTCTACTTAATTTATTATATTCCTAGTGCAATATGCTGTGATCATAAGCTCAACAGCCGAAATTCTAATTGGCATTCATATATATAGCACATTTTTATAGGGGTGTCACATGGTTGGACACACACACACACACATATATGAATGCTGTGACTTGCAAAATTGGCATGATCAAAACCTTTTTCCAATCCACGAGAACACTATAAACCAACAACCTCCAAGAACAAGGATTTACCACAAAGGGTGTGCGAATAGGAAAAGTGTTGAATAAAAGATAAAGGGGGTAAACAAAGTGAGGAAGTCACATGACATTAAAGCCATCCATAATTTTCCCCTCCAAAGGTGGGGTCCAAACAACCCCTAAAGTATTGACTCACTTATCCTTAGGCTTAGGGGTCTAATGTAAAGACCATAGTGGTGGGGTAGTTAGGGCTTACTACTTAGAGAAAGCTTTCATGGGTGTGTAAGGCACATTAATGCCAGTTTCCATTTTTGGGTGTGGCCCCTCACTAGCCTATCAGCCAGTTGAGCTTTCAAGTCGCTCTTCTCTTACTGAGTATGCTGGCGTGGCCTTTGTTTCCTTGCAGTGAAGAGGGAACAAAGAGTACGCAGTTTCTTGGAATTGTAGTTTGTCTCTTACATGAAAATTAAATTCACTTCATTTGGTTTTCCCTCACTTTGCAACCTGGGTGGTTGTGATAAATTAGTAGGTGATAACAAGAAATATTATTATTATTATTGTTTGTGCGTTGGAAAAAATGAGGGTCTTTTAACTAGTGTCTCAAAGATATTATAGTAAATTTCAAAAATTTTTAGTGGAGCTCATATTTTGAAAATAAAAACTTATCATTTACCAGTGTCATTAGAAAAATCTTAAAAAAGTAGATATAAAATATCGACATACATTAATTAAGAGAGAGAGAAACAAATTATGTTGTCTACTATTTCTTTTCTTTCACCATCTACACTTTTATTTTTCTTCCTCTTTATATATATATATATATTGTGTCTATTAGAAATAACATTTATACGTAGAAATAGCATATGAGTTATGTTTTGTGCACTCATATTATATGCAATACCATATCAACTCACATCTAATTTATTGTTGGATGGGGTGTGGATCTTATTTAAGTGAGATTCACATCTCATCTAATAGTAGATAAAATGTGAGTCGATATAATGTCCTGTAACTTGTAAGTGCAAATAATATTTTTCAATACATATATAGTTGAGAGACATGACACTACCTTATCGCCAGCATCGAGCGTTGAACTTTTAAAAGAGGCCACTTTCATGGCACTGCAGCTCATGTGCAGCGTGGGGCTACCCATTCTCTTTTCCCCCATTGCACATTTTCAGATTTTGGATATAAGCTCACTGATTGTGACCTTCGATATTCGTATTAGTATTTATAATAAAGTTATCATTGATAAGAAGTTAAAATAGCTGGCTACTATATTTGATTATATCTTCTTTAAATTTAAATGAAAAGTTAACTTGAAGTTATTTATAAAAAATCCTTCAACGTGCAACATGTTGAAGTTGTGTATATTTAATTAAGTAACAAAGTCATATGGAAACAAAAGCGTATCAATCATACCAAGCTAAAACATTCAGGCATTATTAAACTAGTTTACTTAGTCAACGAAAAACTCAATCAAAGGGGGAAGTATATATAATCGCTTTCAGTCTCATTATTTGAACAATAAGTCGTTCAAAATGGTTATCAAAATATGGAACACATGAAAAAAAATATAGATAAATGTAAAAGTGAGAGAATAATTGAGCCCCACAATTGTTTGCACCTACTAAAACGTACCTATGTTGATAAATCATCGTGGCTTTGACAGTCATGATATAATTGCAGAGAAATATTTCCCAATAATGATGCACCAAGATGTCAAAGCTTGCTCCAGATCCAAGCATACCTGTGCCAAGGTGTTAAGTTTAAAGGTGACCACCTAATTTTGGTCTTCTGTTTTTTCTTGTTGTTGTTGCTGTATGTTGGGGGGCCATTATATAGAATTAACACCACAAATTAAAAATGCTAAGAGTTTAGCCCGATGGGGTTGGCTGAGTAGAGCAAAATTGAATCTATCATTTGACAGGTCACGTGGTTCAAACCCCCACTAATTCTGAAATGAGGTAAATATAAGTCTCTTTATATGTGTTGTTTTAGCTTGGAGGTTTTTTCTATCTTAAACTGTGATATCACTCTCTTATCCTAGATTTTTCACTCAACCAAAAGAAAAAATGTTGAGTTTCTTGGTAGATGGGTGAGAGGAATGGAATCATCGGGACTAAAATTATGACTTTTAAAAGGCCATAAGCCCCAATCACTGCGGTGGGATAATTTGATTTTACTAGTTAGAATTTAAATATATAAAAACCATTTTTATTTTGGTCAAAATTTAAAACCAATTTTTTTCTTCCAATTTTCCATAGATATCCTTCCATTGGAGCTCGAACATGAGGCCACTGTCAAGGGAAACGAGTATCTACTTCTATCCACTCCAGCCTGAATATGTGTTGTAAATAAGAACCAATTTTACTCAATCATAAAAACCTCAGGGGATGTTACAACCTCAACAGACTGTTGTAAGACCATTTTACAATGTCTGTGGGTTCGTCTGGCTCTTGTTTAACTTTTTGGTTTTTAATCAAACTCTGGCTCTTCATCACGTGCATATAACTGAGTACAATGAAGATGGGCCTTTGAAGTGAAAGGCTCTACTAAGGCCTCTGTTTGCTTTGACTTTGTACTGCGTGATCAGACCCAAAAAAATAAATAAATAAAAACTTTGTACTGTGTTAGCATTAAATTAAATAAATTTAATGTGTGCTGTAGCTCTCATTGCTGCAAGGTAAATGTCGATAGTAGTGATTAGAGTTTCCTATCATATACCCATATGTTATGTATGATATTTGTGTGTTTTTTTATTTATGGATTCATCACCACATCAAGTTATCTTTAAGTACATGTTATTTTATTATACTAATATTCTAATGTCATACGTCATAGTTTCGAACATTATAAGGGTATGAGATTTATCTTACCGTCACAGCAGCATCACTTCGTTCCCACTGCTAGAGACATGAATTATATAGAATTGTTGATAGATCAAAACTTTATCAAAGGGCATTTTCATATCACAAGTCCACACTCCAAAGTGAACAGCTTCATGGTCTCATTATTTTTGTTTTTGTCAATTCCTTTTGGGGTTGGACAAAAGTTGAGAAGTGTTTTCATATACCCTCTTAATGGATTTTTTTTTTCTATCTATACTGCTTTAAGCGAAGCCTTTACAAATATTGCATAATATTCGATGTTCTTTAATAAAATGATATTGTGATTTCATAGAAAGAAAGAGAGGAAAATAAAGGAATAAAGGCATCCTTTTCTTTTTAATAAACAACTTATATATCTAGGAAAAATTGACATTTAATTTTTGTAATTACTATATAGCTATGCTGTACCAATACTTAACTTAAAATTTTAATAGTTAAAAGATAAAATTTAATTTTGATTTACTGTAAAATATTTTTATATCATCATTCAATTAAATTCTATCATTTACATTATTTTTCAAATAGTTGGTGTAAATGTAACCACCTTTGCTAATTGGTTGATGTAAAATGTATGATTAAATAATAATATAAAGAGACTTTATACTGTTAATATATAAAAATTAAACTCTTTAATATATAATGATTCATAAAATGGTAACATTTTCAATTATAAAGTATGAAAAAATATTATGTAACTTTGATTAAAAAAATATATATATTCTATAACTTATATTTGTAATAATTTGTTAGGTAATTTATTAGATACTAATGTACAACAGTGAAAATTATAAATCATAATTTGCCTTTTCCATATCTTTTCGTTTGTTTTTAAGTCTCAACTTATCATTTAGTTTCTCCGTCTATGTACACAAAATCTACGATCCATTCTTATTGAACCAATCCTCCCCTATTGGTCAACATGGACTCATGTCAACTTTAAAAAACTACTTGATCAATTATTTAATCATTTTATTTCCAATCAACATACTTCAATTTATTATTTATAAAGTTTATCTAAACTTATATATATTTTTAATTATTTTGATGAATACGTTGATAAATGATGGTCAATATACAATTCTTTGGTAGCATGTTCTCAACAATGTGAACTAAAATAAAAAATGTGATATTCATTGGTCAATTTCTGATTAAAAAAAGTAATTAAAAATATGATATCAAGTAATAGAAACAATAAGAAAAAAAAAATCACTCAATCTGAACATGTGATATGAATTTTTTTTTTTTTTATCACAACAATCATTAATTCACACGTCAAACTGTGTTGGAACTGATCAATGGATCACCCGAATTTACTTGACCAATTCACCATAAAAAATCCGGTATAACTGAGGACCAAACCAACTTATAATTTGGCACGAGGCCAATGCATCTCTGGTTAGATTACCTTATTTACCTATGAACAATGTAATTTGTGCTCCCAAGACATAAGACACCATATCGACTCATATCTTATCTATCATTAGATAAGAGGTGGATCCTACTTGAATAAAGTTCACACTCCGTTCAATGGTAGATAAGATATGAGTCGACATGATATCTCATATATTGTGAATATAAATAATACAACTCTTTAGCTATACAAGCATGGTATCAATTTTTATGATCAGACGGTACATTTCCACATCTATAATTCCTAATACTTCATTGGTAACTCCACCTAAATCTGCCAAAATGCCACAAAGTTAACGCCAAAAGTCGTGAATCTTGAGGTTTTCTCCCATTTAGAATGATATTTTTATATTTAATTCAAATTATTTAGTGCGAGTTTACTATGCATGTTTTAACTTTAGAATGATACTTTTATGCTCACCAAAAAAATCATATTGTTAATTATTTAACCTTAGACTGATATGTTAAGTATTTTTATGCTCATCAACAGCAATTTTCCTCTTCTCTCATCTTGTTATAGTTGCTATCATACTGTTCTGAGAATGTTCTAAAAAGCTGTTATATTGAGAGTTAACTTTTTCTTTTAAGAATGAAACATCAAAACTCCATTCAAAAACTAGAAACTGTTACTATAAGGCTTTATCTAGTAAGAACATAAGCTAGTTGATTAAATTTGGAGAGGCTCATTGAAAATACCACTTGGATAAGAGCTTGGAGAGGTTTGGAAAAAGAATACTCAGTGTTTGTACTGGTTATGTAAATTGATAGTGAATACAATCACCTGGAGGGTGGGGACTGGATGTAGGATCTAAGTTGGAGATCTGAACCAGTATAAAATACTTATGTTTACCTTTCTATCTCTTCCTTTTTCATGTTGCATATCTATTACTTATCACTTTGCATATATTTTTTAAGAAGCTAAAGCTCAAAGATTTAATCAAGTGATTTCGCAAAATTGATTGTTAAAACAACTTGTATTTCTAAATCAGTTTTAAACTTCCTTGTTCTATAAAATACAAGTTCCATTGAAGTTTATTGATGAGATATAAGAAGAATTGTTTTAGTAAACAAGCCTAGCATCATTCTTGATAAAAATAGCTCTCCTGGTTTGAGTACTAAAACTAAGTGTTCAGATCACTCTTTGATTGATCTCTTAGTAAGCTTTGTAACTTCATTTATGAGAAAATCTCCCGAGATAATATGAGACATTTTGTCTAAACATTTCAATTTATATATTAAGTGTGTAGAAAAATTTCAAGAAACATTTAATTCAACCATTTTTCTTAAGTGTTCTGATACCATCATATTCTTATGAAACCAATCCTCCCTTATTGGTCAACATAGACTTATTTCAACTTTAAAGAATTACTTGATCAAGTATTTAATCATTTTATTTCGATTCAACGTGCTGTAATTTATTATTTATAAACTTTATCTAAACTTATATATATATATTTTAATTATTTAGGCGAAGACGTTCATAAATGATGATCAACATACAATTCTGTGAACGAAAAAAAAAAAAAAAGTGATTTTCATTGGTCAATTTCTGATAAAAAAAAAGTAATTAAAAATATGTAATCAAGTAATAGAAACAAAAAAAAATGTATAATCACTCAATCTGAACATCATGCGATCTGAATGACCTTTTTTTTTTTAACACAACAAACTGTGTTGGAACTGATAAATAGATCAGCCGAATTTACTTAACCAATTCGCCATAAAAATCCGATATAACTGAGGATCAAACCAACTTATAATTAGGCGCGAGGTCAATGCATTTGTGGTCAGAATAATTACCTTATTCGGCTATACAAGCATGATATCAATTTTTATGATCAGATGGTACATTTTCGCATCTATAATTCCTAATACTTCATTTGTAACTCCGCCTAAATCTGCCAAAATGCCACAAAGTTAACGCCAAAAGTCGTGAATCTTGAGGTTTTGCTCCCATTTAGAATGATACTTTTATATTTAATTCAAATTATTTGGTGCGAGTTTGCTGTGCATGTTTTAACTTTAGAATGATATTTTTATGCTCACCGAAAGAGTCATATTGTTAATTATTTAGTCGAGTTGAGATTTGAGAATGTTTAGTGCGCCAATCGTCAAACCTAGCCAGTGCTGGATCCTTGATTGTGCCTTGACTTAGTAGCATATGTGGAAAGCGTCCTAAATCCTACACTTTGTTGGAGACACCGTTTGACACTTGGATCACGTCAACTCTTGATACAGACCCAATCAACCAGTGCCTAGATTAACACAAAAATTCACAAGCATATTTTTCATTAATTCCTCTGGTAATAAACCTTGTAGAACGATTTTATTTGAGAATTTTAATAATCATGATGAGGATGAGCACTCCCTCCACCAGTCCTATTTTATTTATTTATTTGGGTGAATTGTCATGGAGTTTATTCGCCATCAGAATCCAGATACACAAAAAGATACAACCCTTGAGGGTGTGCCAGCCGTTATTTATTTTTTCTAATAAAAATGAAATTAATTTTCATATCTTATTATCATAAAAGTATTTATATTACTGTTCAACTATGGTATTTGTTTTTCACACTTATAACGTTGTGGATCAAAATTAAATTGAACAGACATACCCTGATGACATGCTGAACTATGACCAATTTGTATTGCTGTAACAATTAAAGCATACAAAGGTCCTCTCCGACGATAAGTACTTGATGATATTATCTTGTTAGGTGTTGCCGCCATCAATTGCTTCGTCCCAGTCCCTCTCCTGAGGAAGAGATTTTTCTCCGCACATTCCATCTCATTTCCAGTAGCGTGTTGGATCAAATGACTCATAATACACATTGACACGACGTGCTTAATTTCCCATTTTTCAATTTATGCATTTTTTTAACATTTCTCACACGGTTTTGATTGAAAAAGACTAACTGTGTACATTTTTTTTTCCTCTCAATTCTCGTTTATAACTTCTTTTTTGGATGGTGTATGAGAGAGAAACGGAAACAGATAAAATTCCATCAGCTGGATTCGAACCCTGATATTTAATTTTTCTTAAATTGAATATTTTCTGTATCATCATTTAATACTGCACAATTAAATCACCATAAGGATTTGACTGTTATAATTAATTAAGAATTTAATCAAGCTCTTTAATGAGTAATAAGATAAGTTTATTGATGAAGATAGAAGCTTTTATTCTTTCTTTGGGCCGGATTTTTGGTGGGCCGAAGTTTTTTATTCTAATCATGAATGACAAGTATTCAACTAAGTTAAATTTTTACAATAATTTTTAATACATTACTACCAAAGTTACAGAAAAAATTACACCTATTTGATTACAGGTTTGCACTTATTCTATTCCATACTTCTTTCATTTGTAAAATATATACTATTTTTTAAGAAATTTCAATTTGCTTTCTCAAGTGAAAGCGTTTATGTATTTTTTTTTAATAGCAATATAAGAGAAGTAGAGAGTACAAGCAATATAAGAGATGTAATTCTATTTTTTTCCCTTGAAAAAATAACTGATACGCTTTCTTTGGTACAGCGAAAAAGAAGAAAAAAATAGAAGTAAATGACTAGTATCATCATAAGCTAAACCCCACTAGTAACAGCAAGAAGGATAATCTTAGAGGCGGTTGGTAGTTGAGTTTCGAATGAGTCACACTGCATTGTCGCAAGCACCTTCCGCAGCTGGGAATAAACAATCATCAAATTCTGGACCAGGGGGGTATCCTCTCAAATTAAAACTGAAAAACTATCAAATGATGAGAATTTTGTTTTCAAAATTTTAGCAAGAACAAAATAATACTATTTTTAACATTCTAACAAATAATTTTTTATTTGACTGTAAAAATTGTGTTTGTTATCAAACTCGAGAATCACTGATGCAAGCTATAACTACTTCCCAAAAAGGCCTATATTCCACATATGTGGATCTTATTCTGATCACAAAAGCTCTCTAAGAGCCCAACAACTAACTACATGTCATAACAGTCCTCCATGCATTGAATTTGATTCTTAGAATTTTCTCAATAGCCAATACGTATATCGAGATTAAATGGGAAACAAGAATTCAACATAATTCTAACATAATTTCAACCAATTAATTGGCCGAAATTAAATTTATAAAAATTATTTTGTAAAATCAGGAATCCGAATAGAGAATGAAAGGAAATTTTTTTTTTAAAAAAAAGACCAAGTTTGTCTCTTCTCCCAATTTGACTTCTTCTTTTTCTTCTTCCCCTGTATATTCCACGCAACATGATCAACACCAACAACACTTCATTCTCCCCATCATTTATAATATATTCATTTCTAAATCGCCTCTATCCCTCAATAAAACCCTCCTCTCTCCGGTTCCATCGCTCGCCACCACAAAACTCCACAACACAACCCTTCCTCTCCCTTCACTTCTCCTTCCTCTCCGGTTCCAAAACAATGGGTTCCGAACCACAACCCGAACGAACCGAAAACCCGAACCAAACAAACGAACCGAACCAACACCACCACCAACACCAACAACAAAAACATCATCGTACCATCGCATCACCCGAAAACCCCGCTAACGGCCACGAAGAAGCCGTTACTAACAAACAAATCCGTTACAACCAACAGCCCCTCCTCCACCCTCATTCCCTCCTCCCAACACCCGCGCCGCCCCCTCAAAACGACGACGTTTCATCGACCACCACAATCGCCACCTTCCTCCGCCAGCGTAGCACCGACCTCTCGGCAGCAATCGCCAAGAGAATCACCTCGCTCCGCCAATCCACCGAAAACGAACAGGAACACGGCGACAACAGCGAAAACGACGACGTTTCGAACATTAAAAAGAATAATGATAATACTAACAATAATAATCTTGAAGTAACCGAGTTCAACCTCTCAGGTCTCAAGGTTGTGGTGAACGTGAAACAAGAGGCGAAGTTGAAAGGGAGAATAAGCTTCTTCTCGAGGTCGAATTGCAGGGACTGCACCGCTGTGAGGAACTTCTTCAGGGAGAAAGGTTACCGATTCGTGGAGATAAACGTCGACGTTTTCAGGGAGAGGGAGAACGAGCTTGTGGAGAGAACGGGAAGCGCTTCTGTGCCCCAGATTTTCTTCAACGAGAAGCTTTTCGGCGGTCTCGTGGCGCTGAACTCGCTGAGGAACAGCGGGGAGTTTGATCGGAGGGTGGCGGAGATGTTGGCGGAGGAGTGTCCCGGCAAGGCGCCGGCGATGCCGGTGTATGGATTTGATTTGATATTGGAGGAGGAGGATCGGACGGACGAGGTTGTTGAGGCAGTTAGGATCGTGCGGCAGAGATTGCCGATTCAGGATCGGTTGAGGAGGATGAAGATCGTGAAGAACTGCTTCGAAGGGAACGAGCTCGTTGAGGTTCTGGTTCAACACCTTGGTTGCGCGCGTGGCGAGGTACGCTTCTGTATACCGTATGCTTACGTATTATTATTATTATTATTATTTTTCAATCTTCGTTTACGGTATATACCGCGTGACTGGTACGAAATTGGTGGCGAGTGTATTGAGCTTAAAAATTAAAACGTGTTGCGATCAATCTGATTAAGACTTATGAGTTTGTTTAGGTCTTTTATATAATTGAAAATGTGGAAAATTAATTTTTTTCAAAGTTGTTTTTTTAAAAAAATTTATTGAAAAAGATTTAAAAAATATTTTTTAAGATTTTAATAATTTTCAAAAATTATTTAAATATATGAAAAATATTTTTGTAGTGAAAAAAGTAATTTTGATAAAAAATGAAAATCCCATCAGAACGTCCCCTAATTAATTTCAGATAACTGATTTTTGAAACCAAATTCTAGACACTATTTTAGGCATTTACTGTTGATTTTATAACTAAATAAATATTTTAGATATGTTTTTTCAATGAATGTGACAAATAGAATTAGATGTTTTAATAAATAAGAAACTTTTCTGCCATGTATGGGTAGCATGGAACTTAAAATTTTTATTTGAATAAATTTAGATTTTATTTTTGTAATTTTTGCTTTAAAATTTTATTTTTAAAAGAATAGATGTATATTTTTTAGATCTCAAAATTTTTTGTATTAAATATATTATTATATTAATAAAAAATTATATATATATGCCCAAAAATTAATATTAATAGTTTATTTGATTAGGATAGAAATAGGGAGAGAAAGATTGTAGCTCATTTATTTTCACTTAATTCTTATGCATAGGTCCTAATACTTCTACAAAATATTAGTATATTGATAACAATAATATCTCGATTCGACTCTCATCTTTCAAATGAGGGGATGAGAAAGTGAAAATAATAATGTTTAACATTTTATGCAATAATAATTATATTGTTAATTTTAACATTATCAAAGCTAGCTATCAATGATACTAAGTATCATCAAATTAGAGCTTGCTTTAAAATGATAAAATCTGTAATTAGTAAAAGTGAGGGAGAAGGGAGTATGAGTGAGCGTGGGGCATTTTTTTTAAAAAAAAAAATTTGAAAGAAAAGAATGAACGGTATGTATGGTTGTTTTCTGCATTGAGAAGCTTTTGGATATGGCAGAGAACCATAAGCTGTAATAATGACACACACAGGGGCATATGATCATGACACAAGACTCGTGTGTTGGAAGGTTATAATTCGTTTTTAGAAATGATGGTGGCCAAAACAGCTCTACAAGTATTAAATATTAATCCTAAGTTTCACTGGGACAAAAAAATAATTTTCGTACATTTTATAGTTTTAGTTAATTTTATATTATTTTTGAATTGGCTATTATAAATGAAATCTTTTTGTTAAAAGTAATAATATATAGTTGAATAATATTATAGAAATTTTTTATTGATGGTATGTAACAATAAACTAATAAAAAATTATAGTAAAACTTAAAATAGTTTCATAACTTGTTAATGTTCTTAATTATATCAAACTAATTTCCTTTTTCTTTCGACATTTTTGTGGTAAACAACTTAATTTTGACTAAAAATTCAAAATAGAATGAAATGGACAGTTTCTTTTTTTCTTATATTGAACAGCTAGTGTGTTGTGACCACAAGTTTAGTTATATGGGCCAACGGTATAGACTTTCTGAGGGCCTGTGAAATTATAAAGCTACCCTAATCACACAACAGGGGGCCCAATACCAAATGCTTGTAAACTACACGGAAAATTCCATACTCAACGTTGGATTAATCAAACTCCCATCTTTTTGGACCAAACACTCACATACTTATAATTAAAACTCATTTTTTTGAATATTTTTTCATTTGAGTATTACCCACTTTTTTTGAATTGAAGCAAAAGATGACTTATTATTTTATTTTATTAGTTTCTTATACAATGGCAATGCTTGGCCTTGGCTTGTTCGGCACGGCATGTTGTTGATCGTCATCCACTAGGGTCGCATCACTAGCTAAATTGTTAGTGGATTTCTTTTTCAATCATTACGCGATAGCTTCTAATTCATTGAGGGGTGTTATTTGCAACATGTTATTTGATATATTTATACAAAACTCAGAATTAGATTTTTTTATTGAAAAAATTAATTTATGTACACTTAATTAGAAGCTACATTAGTCATGATAATTAATTATCTTACCAACTACTTAAAAAGTTATGCAAATAAAATATTTTTGATGGGATGATAATTTAAAATGTTTCAATTGATATAGGCTATATGTGTAGAAACAGATGATACAAATATCGATTCTCAAAGTTCGTTTAGGACCAGTGAAGTGCTTCCAAACTAATCATCATAAGGTGGGGGAAAATTTGACACCCATACTTTTGAAAAGCATTATTCAGGCCTGTGCATCATTTAGCACAACTAAATCATCAGAAATGAAAAGATATGGCCACTGTTAATTGGGTCTGTCTTTGGAACACTGGAGCAATATTTGCGCAACTCAAATATAGAAGAAATTAAATGCACTATACCTTAAGTACACAAACTTCTTGTGTGTTTAACAGCAATATTAACTTGTTAAAAATTGGTACGCCACTTTCATGATTTCTAGGTTTTAAATATACTTTTCAAGTGTTTAATTTTATTATACTGTATGACTGTCTAAGTTATATATGTAAAACTCAAACATCTTTGCTAACTTGGTAATATATGATTAAATGACTATATAAGAGTATATGGAAATTAAACTCTTTTTTTCATCGTCCTACTTTGAAACTGTTGTCCCAATGTTTGTTTATGTAACCGTAATGTTTCACCTAAAGCTAAAATGTCTTGCATTCCAAAACAAATGTTTAGGCTGTCGAGATTGGAAAACAGTTATCAAGGAAGCACTTCATCCATCATGTTTTCGGGTAAGAAAAGAGCTTTTGGACCTAATGAAACTAGACGCGTAACAATACAATTCTCAATCTCTTGGTGATTTCCTTATATTGGCAATTGGCAACACTTCTTTTTTTCTGTAGGGAAAATGATTTTGAGGAGGGAAACCACCTATATCGTTTCCTTGAGCATGAACCTTTCATCCCCAGATGCTTTAATTTCCGTGGTGCGACAAATGATAGTGAACCAAAGTCTGCAGCTGCAGTTTCCGAAAGGCTTACCAAGATTATGTCTGCCATTCTTGAGTCTTATGCTTCTGATGACAGGCAACATGTTGATTATGAGGCCATTAGCAAAAGCGAAGAATTTCGTAGGTATGCCAATAATGTGATATTTTGTTGCATAATGCGGCTGCAAATACTCTGGATGTTCACGTACTTAGCTATTCTTCATTTCTTCATTGAGTCGACCTTGAAGTCTGCACGTCCATTGTTCACAGTTTGCCACCGTTTGGGATGGTCGGTGACCAATAACGAATCTAGAAAATTTAGGTGGTAGGAGCAAAGACAATACTTACATATAACAAGAAATTTAACATAATTTTTATTTTAATATGGGATCAAGGTTAATAAAATAATAGGGACAAAATAGAAATATACACATATATACTACCAAAAATTGCTAAAATCGGGCCCAATATTTCCTAAGTAGATCTTTCCCTGTCTGTGACCCCCTTGTTTTTCCCTATGTCTATTTTGCCAAGTTTTCTCTCCTAATGTGCCTGAATGTTGTCTAAAGTGATTTTCTTACTGTTTTACTTCTAACTGCAGGTACGTAAATATGACCCAGGATCTCCAAAGGATCAATTTATTGGAACTATCAGAAAACGAAGAGCTTACCTTCTTCTTAAATTTGCATAATGCCATGGTCATCCATGCTATTATTAGAGTAGGCTGTCCAGAAGGTGTAATTGATAGGAGATCCTTCTTCACTGATTTCCAGTATTTGGTCGGAGGGCATCCTTATTCTCTAGCTATTATTAAAAATGGTATCCTCAGATGCAATCGGAGGTCACCATATTCCCTAGTCAAGCCCTTTAGCACAGGAGACAGGCGGTTAGAGGTAAACAATTTTGGATGGAAGATGACCTTATACTATTAAAGATCATAATCTTCTTCTTTGATATATATAATTTATATGGAGTCAGCCCCTATGTAATATTAAACCAGTCCTGTGTTTTGCTTATTATGGTGTACTTTGGCCATATTTTGCCTGGAAAAGTTGAAGAAGTATTTTCCTTTTTCATTCATTTTTACCCCAA
Source organism: Dalbergia cochinchinensis (assembly GCA_031216125.1). Lineage (NCBI taxonomy): Eukaryota > Viridiplantae > Streptophyta > Magnoliopsida > Fabales > Fabaceae > Dalbergia > Dalbergia cochinchinensis. The sequence continues at coordinate 64,612,193 of CM062375.1, read as the reverse complement.
CATGACATTTCTACATCCTATGGTTGCAATAATAGGCTGTCGTTCATATGATATGATTGATTAGGAAGAGAGATTAACTTGTTCCTGAAAAACTGCAGGTTGCTCTTGTCAAGTTGAATCCATTACTTCATTTTGGGCTTTGTAATGGTACAAAGTCCAGCCCAAAGGTGAGGTTCTTCTCACCCCAAAGGGTGGTTGATGAATTAAGAGTTGCTGCAAGAGAGTTCTTTGAGAATGATGGAATCGAAGTGGACTTGGAGAAGAGAACAGTTCATCTCACCAGGATTTTCAAATGGTAGGTACTTTTGGGCCTTTATCCCAGACATGGTTCTGACTGAATTTAATATCTACCTCCCTTCTAATGGAAACTTATATTGGCTGCAGGTTCAGTGGTGATTTTGGACAAGAGAAAGACATACTAAAGTGGATAATTAATTACCTGAATCCCAGTAAAGCAGGCCTTTTGACACACCTCTTAGGCGACGGTGGGCCTATTACTATCTCCTACCAGAATTTTGATTGGTCAGTAAATTCTTGAGTAGTGGTAAACCAATTTGATTCAGCCACTGAAGTCACAGTATATGTTTATTGCATCTGTCCCAGTCTCCCAGATTGTGACATCTTATCTTATTCCTTCCAAAGGAGAGAATTTGAGTGACATGATGCCAAAACAGATAATTCATAGATGTGATATCATTTTTGCTCGCCACCTGTGTGCAGAAACTCTAGATCCTACAGTTTAGATACAGATTTTTTTTTTTTTTTTTTGGTGTGTGAAAAGAAAGGAGTCGGTGTTGATAAATAAAAATTTTGTTAGGTAGTAATAGATTATTGACTATGATGATGCTGTAATCTGCTTCGGAGTTGTAGAATCTCGTCCTGAACTTGTTTAATAGTCTGCTACCAAATTTGCACACGCCTTGGAGCTCTACCATGTGACTATCACTATTAATTTGTTAGTATCATGTTAAGGTTGCTAGTGTTATAGCAAGAAAGTAATATTACAAGTTCTTGTTTATACTATACATGTGCCTATTATTCTCTTTCTACGTATCTTTCTTCCAATTGCTACCTTAGTTTTGGTTTTGGCATGGTGCATTTTGCGGTTGTTGAAGAGTTGCTATGCTGCCTACATCGATGAGATCCTAATCATCGTACTACAAACTTAGTAACTAAGTAACAAATCAAATTATTGATTTTGTTAAACTAATATCGCTAAGGTTTTTTGGTACTAAGTTGAAGAATTTAATTAGAGTTAATGCTTATTTTAGTCCTTTACTTTACACTCATGAGTCATTTTAGTTCCTGACTTTAAAAATGAGTCAAATTAATCCCTGATATTACAAAATGAGTTATGTTGTCTTTCAATTCACTTTTATTTAATAATTCATCAATTAAATGATAATAGATAACTTTAAGTGGTATGTTGACATACTATTTATCTTTTGAAGTAGAATGAAGTTTAAAATAACTCATTTTGGTGTCTAACATTGTACAGAATGAGTCATTTTATGATTTAAAATAAATATTTAAATAACTTATTTTGTGTAATTTTAAACACCAAAATAAGTTATTTTAAACTCTATTATATTTTAAATGACACAAGGTAAGTCAAGGTATTATTTAAGATTATCTACCATCATTTAATTGATGAAATATTAAATAAAAGTGAGTTGATGGACTAAAATAACTCTTGAATATAAAGTCAGGGACTAAAATAAGCATTAATTCAATTTAATTATAAGCATTGTTGCCAAAAATGCCAGCATCCATTAACTAGCTTATAAATGTGTGTATGTGTGATTCCAAACAATAAATTCAAAGTTTAATATTATCATTCAATCACGTATTATTACATAAGTAAAGATAGTTAAGTTTCAAATCTACTACTTGAAAAAATTGTTCAAATAGAATGATTTGATTGGATAATACCATAAAAGAGTTATATTTTGTATGTGAAAATCAAATCCTATATCCCCTCTTTCCGTCTCACTTTCTATCCTTAATAAAATTTTAACATATGTATAGAGATAAGAAAACTTATGATTTTTTATCCAACTAATTTTTTTAACTAAACATTGTTTGAATACATGGCAAAACTCAATTGAAAGGACATAGAGTGGGACAAAGAGATGGGACAAAAAAAATCCAATCCAGATCAAAATTAAACTTATAAATTTATTGCAGGTTAATTGGTGCAATAATTAATAAATATTTGCATAACTAAAATTCAGTTATAAATGAGTGAAATATATCCTGCATAACAAATAACAAATGCTGTGTAAATAAAATGTAATATCCCCTCCTCCCCCCCACCAAAAAAAAATGGAGTTCACAGCTTGATTCATGTAATAAAATATAGGGAGTTTCTTCAATACCTTCATAAAATTCAAGGATAGTAGTATTTTATAATTATTTGTAATTATATTGTACCATATATTTTGCTAACCCAAACTATTAAAATATAAAAAAATTACAATTATTAAAAAGAAGAAGGATAATGGCACCATAGGTATTGAAGGAAAAACCCTAAATATAAATATAATTGTTTATATGAGCACAATTCAGTAGTGGTTGGGGTTAATATGAAACTATGATTAGCTCTGTCAAATGCATACATACTCTGCCAGAGAGATGAGAGGGGGGAAAATGGATTCCCCGAGTTTAATGAAAATAACTAAATAACGAATTGGACCCTGTCATGGCTCAACAAATAAAAAAGGAATATGAAAGGACTAGGTCATGTTTGGTTTAAGTTTTCAGTTCTTCAGATTTTGTGAAGAAAATATTAAAAAATCTGAAAATTACAGATTTCATTTTTCAGTTTTCATTTTCAGAATTTTTTTTCATAAAATCTTGAAAACTAAAACCAAACATACCATTAAATGATAATTGGGCATGGTCATAGTGCATAAGGTTTAGAGTTTATAATTTAGTGTATACAAGATTCGAGATTCCAAAATATATATATATAATATATATATATATATATATATATATATATATATATAAAACTAATTTTTTTAAAATAACATATTATTTAAAATATTATTTATATAAGTCACTTCTACTTTATTTTTCATATAAACTCAAAAAGTTACGTATAGAGTAAAAATAAATAAATTTTAAATTAAATAATATAAAAATATGTTATCAATATATCAATATATCATACAAGATGCAACACAATCACGTCTTCTAGATGTAAAAGGCTTGGTGTGTCGATGCTTCATAATTCCCAACCAAGTCACAAAGCTTCGACAGCGAAGGAAAAAAAAAAAAAAACTAGTCAGAAAACGAAGAGGTCCCTAACAAAAACAGGAAGAGGAGATGAGCGAAGGGCCAAAACGACAAGGAGGGAGGCCACTGCCTCCGCCGCCGCCAAGAGTGTCTATTGCTTTTATTATTTGATTGGAAAAAGAAAAAACGAAAATTAGAAAATTTTGGCTGAATAATGTTAATTTGATTATGTTGGCATAGATTTGAATTCTGTGCTCATACAATTTGTTCATGTACTTACTATTTAATTTGAGCTATTAGCCAAGGTTGGAGCCGTTAAGGCAATCATAGAAGCAAAGGACTTGGTTCAGGTCAGTTAGAGTTTGCTTCAAGTCTCAACCATTATTGAAATTCAAAGTAAAATTATGTGATGTTGATTGAGTCAGCATTCAGCAAGGGACAACTTGATTACTGCACATTATACCATTAAGTTTCTAGATTAGAAGCGTAGTTGCAGAATTAACCACTGTAGTGGACTATTGAGGGTCTATTTGATTTGAGTTTTTAATTTTTAGTTTTCATTTTCAGTTTTTCAAATTTTATAAAGAAAGTATAGAAAATTCTAAAAAGTATAAATTTCAATTTTCAGTTTTCAGTATTTTCTTCATAAAATCTAAAAAATTAAAAATGAAAACTAGAAACTCAAATCAAACAGCCTTAAGAATTTGGGATACATGACCTATGTTTTGTTAAGTTTTTTTTATCTTAATTTATTTTCAAATCATCGAGGCTGCACCCATTTGGCGGTTTATTCATGCTGAAAAACTCAAGAAAATGTAATGATCTTGAGGGTTGAAATTGACAGATTGTAGAGTAGATCCAGATCAGATTGCAAAAAAAAATGTGGAACAAGTAATTGCGGAGAATCTAAAGGCAAGGCAAATCCAGGTCTCCTTAACAAGATCATCCTCTTGGAGAAATTGAATTCAAAGAGCTGATGCTAATACACTGATGCTACCTGCTTAGTGATCGTGGCGCCTACCCTACCAAAGCATGTGATTTGTTTCCGATGTTACTCTCTGGCTTAAAATTTCTGGATATGTCTCATGTATTCATGCCAAGTATACATAATTTGATGTTCTCTCTTGCTAAAACAACAAGATTTCGGAGCAGATTTAATTTGTTTGGATGAATGTTTTCGTTTCATTGTAGGTGGATTTTGGCAACGTATAGAATATACTCTAACAATATGCCCGAGTTTATATGTCACGCATGCATGAGTATCATATGTAAGAATGAATAGGATTCATGAGGGAGGAAGTGACAACTAAGGACTGTTTTCATAAAAGGAGGGCAATTAACAACTAATGACATATCATTCTTCCTTTCTAAGAAATTCGGATTCAAGAAACTGGTCACAAAATCAAGGGGTTTTCTCGATCGGTATCCTTATAGAATTCGAAGGTCTCAATACCTTGTAATCATTACCTTGTAATCATTGGGTGATTAAGGTTGTGTTATGTATCTCACTAATTTAATTTATTAAAATATGGAAAAGCAAAGATTCAATGACAACAATTAAAAAGAACGGTATTGATATTTGATACCAAAGGAAAAATCCAAAATCAATTAATAAACAAAATAATCTCTGCCAGCATATTCACTATAGTTACTTCGTTTAAACAAACAACACGAGACGTATAGAACTGAAAGAAGAAGAAAAAAATTAAAATTAGCTAAACAGTAAAGCATGTACTCATGTGTGTCTACACCAAACCGCCACGAATTAGAGAATGGCCAACTGTGATTGCTGTCGACACAGTCAATTGTCAATAAACAAAAGCTTAGGAGAACAAGTTACAGCTATCGCAATCGTTATAGAAATCCAATAATCACAATCTACGGTCATTACTTGCAAAAAATTATTAAAATAGTTGAAAAAATAATTCCATCTATTAATATTCTCTTTCCTGTTATGAAACTTCACCAATAGTAGGAAATTTCTCTCATTTAATCATTTAAATCAAAAAGATGTTGAACCGTCTTTCAACAGCCTTTTTATTTTGTTCATCTTAAATAAATATAAAAAACACTAAACAGAATTAAAATGCATCATATTGTCATTTATGATGAATTATTTCCAACAAAGGAATATAAAATGCTACACGTGAATGCTCAAAACCTTGAACTGGTAAATTTGATATTAATTGAAATGATTTAGGAAAATAAAATTCATAAATATATGTGATTAACAATATGCTTAAAATGTTGCAAACACAATTAAAGTAAGGATATAATTGAAAAATTTGATCAACTCTTAATATTTGAAATGAACAGAAAAGTTAAAATATAAAACACCTTACATTATTAGATATAGTGAAATGAAAGGAATCAAATTAGTGAGAGATCTTGGTCAATAATTAGTGTAAAAAAAGAGAAAAACATCATATTTTAATAATTAGGAGAGAGAAAATATATTGTTTAATTTCTTCGATGAAATTATCAGAGTCAATTGCTTTATCCATTCTACCATAATTGTTCTTTTAGATTATTGTTTTTCCATATTATAAGAAAAGTGAATCACGTTATACTATATTTGGACATTCACAAGTCACTATATATATATATATATAATGTTATCTCCAAGCAAAACATACTATCCATCAATTTCTCTTCCATCTCCAACTAAGCAACTCAACGAATCCCTCTAGCTTAACATATTTTAAGATTGTTCAATGGCAGCACCAAAGGTGGTTCATATGCTGTTCTTAACCATTGTGACAGCCAGCATAGCTGGCATCACAGAAGCAAATTGGTGTGTGGCCAAGCCTGATGCCACCCAGGAAAAGCTGCAGGCAGCTTTGGACTGGGCCTGTGGCCATGGAGCTGATTGCGGCCCAATCCAGCCCAATGGACCATGCTTCATTCCAAACACCGTAAAAGATCATGCTTCCTATGCCTTTGATAGCTACTATCAACGCCAGAACAAAGCCCTTGACTCTTGTGATTTTGGTGGCTCAGCCATCGTTACCGAAACTGATCCCAGTATGATATCATATACCCATTTTTTTTATATGTATCACACTGCCATGCATCATTGATTACTTATATTATGGACCAGTTTTATCTCATCTATTTTATTTATTTATTTACCCTTTTTTTTTGGGTGTTTGTAGGTTCTCAAAACTGTAAATACCCATCTTTTGAAAGGTATGGCCAGTTGCTTAATTTTGTGTTTTAACATGTGATATGATTTACTTTGTTATCGTAGTAGGAATGGTTTATAGAGAGCGTATTGTTAATTGACTTAACCATAATTGGCTAAACTAGCCTGTGCAAACAGATTTTATGCTAGCCATCACAATTAATTATTTTCATTATCCCCTTCACTGAGTAGATTATACTCTACATCTTATATAATATTTGTTCGATTTCTTATAATGTTCAGGAGTGTTGGGGGAGCAAATGACAATGTGAAATCAAAGCGAAGGATTGCTCGAGATGCTCGTAAGTTGGCCCAAAAATTGCCGGCACAAAGACAGTGACTCAACCCACCAACCAGTCATGGCTCCTCAGTTATCCTACTTTGATTTATGTGTACTAATTACGAGCTCCATTGCTTTGACAATGTACTCTTAATTAATTAAGTCTTATTATTATTTTTTCAAATGATTAACCGGGCTTATTCAGAACTTTGCCCCTTAAATAAGTGGTTAAGGTTCGATTCTCAGCTTTTGTGAATGGAAAAAACTCCTTAACCAGTCTTCTACCACTTCGTGCGTTGACAGACGGGATGGGGGATTAGCCGCACGGCTATCAGCTATGGGGATACCATGGTATTACACAAAAGAAAAAAGAAGTTTTATTATAACTTATTGGTCGTTGTTATATTATGGGTCATATCAATATCTTATAACTGATGGAGTGATATTTTGTAACTATGTGGCCACTCTCTTTTATCTATCAATCCTCTTATAAAATCAATCTTCATAGTAATATAATTAGCTCCATAGATTTGTCGATGTACTCTGAAGTCCTATAATAATAATAATAATAATAATAATAATTTTATAATAATTTTTATAGTGAGTTTTCATGTTATAGATCACATGAACATGAATATTTTATGACAATAATCTTGTAACTTATGTATTCATGAATTCTACGGAGAAATATCATATATAAGAATTAAAACAATACGTCAAGTGCAAGAGAACTGCAAAATAATAAGAATACTTGCTAGTGTTTGTTTATTACTTTCTTGTGGCCAGTACGTTGAAAACAATAACCACATGCAAGCTATTAGTGCATATTATTGTTTTTTTTCCATGTCATTTTCATATATCGAATCAAGATATAAAATATAAAGTTATAATTTATTTATTAAGTTCGATCATTTAGTATATCTTCGACCAACATATATAATTGCTCAGAGTGGCAAATAATACCATGGAAAACGAGGGGAAAAAACTAGGACTTGTTTGGTTTTACTTTTTCCAGTTTTCAGTTTTTTAAATTTATAAAGAAAAAACTGAAAAAATTGAAAATTGAAATTTTCAGTTTTCAGTTTTTCCTTCACAAATTTAAAAAACTGAAAACTGTTTTCAGTAAACCAAACAGACCCCTAGTGTATCTTTTAGGCGAGATGAAGTGATCCTTCCCCACTAGCTTTTTGACTTTTATTAAAAAGAACAATATAAGGAAAAAAAATCAAAATGAATACGAGGGAAAACAAGTAATATGTACCTTCATATGAGCCTAGATACATACACTCATTTGTTTCTTTTTTTTTTTTTTGTACTATATAATCAAATGACACCCTCAAAAGCAAAGAACAAAAACCAAATGGAAAAGAAGACAAATCCTCAATAAGGCAAGAAGTGACATGAACATGATAGGATCAAGGTGGACAAAGATATGAATATTGCCAAGAAATTATTTCAAAAAAATACATTAGATGGTGATAACAATGTTGAATCAATAGATAAGAGTGTAACGTGAAATTATAAATAGTGATTATGGAAAGCTTGATTTTTTCATTGGTTGAAATAAACTCAAAATATATGAACAAATTAGTTTAGTTTTTGATACACAATCCTCTTGAGCATGCAAGTTAAGTATCATGTAATTGAGTTGTCCATCCAATCTCTTCGCTAAATTTCTAATTTTAAACTCAAAACCTTATTACTTGAGTAATTTTTATAAAATGATTTGACTTCTTCTTCAGAATTAAATATCATTCCAATAGTAGGCATCATCATCTTAGAATTTCCTTCATGATCATCCATCTCAAGTTCAACATAAAAATATACGTCAACATTCATTGATGTCACGACCCGATCTAGAAACGTGACTAGCACGTGAAAATCTCTTTCTCATGTAAGCTTCGTGACCTGTTAATTATTTCTATATGCATACTCTGTTCACAAAAACCATTTTAGATAGAAAATTCTCTTTTCTACATACATTTCACCTATTCCTTTTTAAAACAGAAACCATAAACAGTCATAGCTAGTGTCTCGTAAATTAACTCAAGGTCCATATATCTTCATACAATATGCACATTATATATTTACTCGGTTTTCAAATAACTATGAAAATTAATACAAATAAGCTATAAGAACAAAATGCAAAATATGCTCTATGGCCGGGATTTTGCCTACATCTACATTGGAGTATTCTAAATCAAAATGACAGCCATGCTCACCAAATGAAGTCTAGTGCTGTTGGGAGACAGGGGGTGGAGAGGAATCCACAACAGCTGCTTTATCTGTAACAAAATGGAGAAAGGGAGAAGAGTGAGTTTTGTTACCAAAACTCAGTAAGTGAGTCCTCACCTGGATACCCTTGTTATGGGACACCACAGGAGACAAACAATACTACAAAAATAACACTAGTAATATCATCTCAAAGCATTTTAAATTTAAAATTATGTACTCAAAATCATAAATTTCTGTAACTGACCCAATAGTACCCTGATAGAGAAACAGAAGTCTCTGCTCTGGTTACGCACACTATATGTGACGTAACAAAACTCTGAATTGTAAACCTCTGGCTACATTTGGGCATTACATATCGTCATCCCCAGTGTGACAATGAATTCTCTGTAATCTCTGGAAATAAATCTCTGGTTACATCTGGGCGTTACGTGTTGTCGTCTCTAGTGTGACAATAAATTCTTTGTTTTCTCTGGCTCAGGCTACTTGGTATCAAGGTTAACGAATTAACTGCCATTAACACGTAGTCTGTTTTTCTATAGTTACTGTCAGCTCAATCAGAATCTCAATCTTTTCTCTATATTTCATAAAGTCTTCTATCCTAGGGTTCAAGTTTTTGATATCAAATATCTAGTGCCAGTACTCATATAATCTTCCAATCATTTCTAAACAATATAAATCTCAATTTAATGCTTTATAAGTTCACTTATTTAACAACAATCCCAAGTTTTTCAAGAAAACATATCTTCCTGATAAACCTAATAGGTAACAACACAGTATCCAGCAGAAGTCTCAGTAGTTCATGAAATAAACTCTAAAGTCATATATAATATCATGTTTTAAATGAAAATAGATATAATACTTAACATAGATGCCACAGATATGAACCCACTCACCTTAAAGGGTGAACAATGAAGAACTAAAACCAATGGCACAACAAGAAGCAAAATTGACAGCGGTATTTGATATAGAAGTAATAGAACTGTAAATCAAATTTTAAAACCTCTAAATACTCGAAACCCATATCTAACAAGGTAGAAGATTTCTTTCCCTTGAGAAGCCTAGAGAATCATCCTAATATCAAGAAGGAAATGGAGAAAAGAGAGCAGAACCAAGAGAACAAATACCTTAAAGCCGTAGAAATGAAAGATTGGAGTTAGATTGATGAAAAATGGAAAAGGAATGGAAGTTTGGAGGTGAGAGGTCTTGTTTTCCGGAGTGGAGGGAGTAGGGGTTGTGTTATAAGGTGTGTGAATGTTCTGGACCCTGAAATAGGGGTTTTTATAATTCTATTGACCACTACAGTGCTCACTAGAGAGCATAAAATAATCTCTAGCACCGCCTTACTGTTCCCTGACCACTGTAGTACTCATGAGCGCTGCAGCGCTCTCTAGAATGTTCTCCAGACTATACTTATTTACATTTATTAATTTTAAGTTATTCTCCATTAACTTTAAAACATAAATGTAAATAAGAAAATACCCCTATTTGAATTCAAATAAAATATTAGTCCTAACAATTCAAAATCTAAATTACGATTTTTTAGTTCAAATTCGGGAATTCTTATGATTTTTAGTTCAAATTCAGGAATTCTTACGATTCTTACAATTCATTAAAAATCACTCTTCAACTCATTTTCCTCTAAGGAACAATTACCGGGACTTTTGATCCCATGAATATAATTCTATCATATAGTCCTCCAAGAACGTGTGGGATCCAGACTTAGTAAAATTCAGAATCCAAGATGACAGGTAAAGGTGACTTGCACCATTTCTGGCTCGAAAATTTTTTCTAATCCTTTTTATTTAAAATATGAGGTATTACAATTGAATCCTTTGTATTTTACCTATGGAATATAATATAAAACCTACAACAAAAAAAAACCCCAAAAATATTGAAAAATATAGCTATCACAATTGTTATAGAAATCCAATAATTACAATTTACGGTTATTACTTGCAAAAAATTATTGAAATAATTGAAAAAATAATTCCATCTATTAATATTCTCTTTCCTGTTATGAAAATTTACTAATATTAGTAAATTTCTCTCATTTAATCATTTAAAGAAAAAAGATGTTAAACCGTCTTTCAATAACCTTTTTATTTTGTGCATCTTGAACAAATATAAAAAACACTTAACAGAATTAAAATGCATCATTTTCATTTATGATGAATTATTTCCAACAAAGGAATATAAAATGCTATATGTGAATACTCAAAACGTTGAATTGGTAAATGTGATATTAATTGAAATGATTTAGGAAAATAAAATTCATAAATATACGTGATTAACAATATGCTTAAAATGTTGCAAATACACTTAAAGTAAGGATATAATTGAAAAGAGTTTGATCAACTCTTAATATTTGAAATGAACAGAAAAGTTAAAACATAAAACACCTTACATTATTGGATATAGTGAAATGGAAGGAATCAAATTAGTGAGAGATGTTAGTCGATAATTAGTGTAAAAAAAGAGAAAAACATTATTTTTTTAATAATTATGAGAGAGAAAATTAAATATATTGTATAATTTCTTCGATGAAATTCAGAGAGTCAATTGTTTTATCCATTCTAAATAATTGTTATTTTATATCATTTTTTTCCACATTATAAGAAAAGTGAATCACCTTATACCATATTTGCACATTCACAATTCACTATATATATAATGTTATCTCTAAGCAAAACATACTATCCATCCATCTCTCTTCCATCTCCAACTAAGCAAGACAACAAATCCCTCTAGCTTAACATATTTTAAGATTGTTCAATGGCAGCACCAAAGGTGGTTCATATGCTGTTCTTAACCATTGTGACAGCCAGCATAGCTGGCATCACAGAAGCAAATTGGTGTGTGGCCAAGCCTGATGCCACCCAGGAAAAGCTGCAGGCAGCTTTGGACTGGGCCTGTGGCCATGGAGCTGATTGCGGCCCAATCCAGCCCAATGGACCCTGCTTCATTCCAAACACCGTAGAGGATCATGCTTCCTATGCCTTTGATAGCTACTATCAACGCCAGAACAAAGCCCCTGACTCGTGTGATTTTGGTGGCTCAGCCATCGTTACCGAAACTGATCCCAGTATGATATCATATTACCCGTTTTTTTTTATTATGTATTATACTACCATGCATCATTGATTACTTATACTATGGACCAGTTTTATCTCATCTATTTTATTTATATATTTATGTTTGTAGGTTCTGAAAAATGCAAATATCCATCTTTTGAAAGGTACGGGCGGTCGATTAATTTTGTGTTTTAACATGTGATATGTTTTACTTTGTTAACGTAGGAGGAATGGTTTATAGAGAGCGTATTGTTAATTGACTTAACCATGATTGGCAAAACTAGCTTGTGGAAATAGATTTTATGCTCACCATCAGCATTAATGATTTTCATTCGTTCCTTTATTGAGTAAATTATACTACGCATCTTATTCATGGGGATTGATTGATATTAGTTTGATTTCTTATAATGTTTAGGAATGTTGGGGGAGTAAATGACAATGTCAAATCAAAGAGAAGGGTTGCTCAAGATGCTCGCAAGTTGGCCCAAACATTATCGGCACAAAAACAGTGACTCAACCTACCAACCAGCAGCTATGGCTCTTCAGTGGCCCTAGTTTAATTTATGTGTACTAATTACAGGTGCCATGTACTCTTAATTAAGTCTTATTACTTTTTCTTTTTTAATGAATAATGGGGCTTATATCGGAATAAAAATACTTTTATAATAACTTATTGAAAGTTGTTATATTATGGGTCACATCAATATTTTATAACTGATGGAGTGATATTTTGTAACTCTGTGGCCAGTCTTTTTTCATCTATTGATGCTCTTATAAAATTAATCTTCACAGTAATATTCACTCCATAGCTTTGTCCATGTACTCTCAAGTATTATAATAATAATAATAATAATAATAATAATTTATAGTGTGTTTTCATGTTATAGATCACATGAACATGAATATTTTATGACTATACTTGTAACTAATGTACCTATGAATTCTATGGTGAAATATCATATATAAGAATTAAAACAATACGTCAAGTGCAAGAGAACTGCAGAATAATAAGAATACTCGCAAGTGTTTGTTTATTACTTTCCTGTGGCCAGTATGTTGAAAACAATAACCACGTGCAAGCTATTGGTGCATATTATTATTATTATTATTATTATTATTATTATTATTATTATTATTATTATTCCATGTCTTTTTCATATATCGAATTAAGATATAAGATATAAAGTTATAATTTATTTATTTAGATCAATTAGTATATCTTCGACCAACGTATAGTTGCTCTGAGTGGCTTATAATACCATGGAAAACCACGGGGAAAAAACTAGTGTATCTTTCGAGCGAGATGAAGTGATCCTTCCCCCACGAGCTTTTTGATTTTTGTTAAAAAGAACAATATAGGTGGAAAAAAAACAAACATCAAAATGAATCCTAGGGGAAACAAGTTATATGTACCTTCATATGAGTATAGATACATAAACTCATTTGTGTCCATTTTTTGTACTATATAATCAAATGGCATCTTCAAAAACAAAGAACAAAAATCAAATGGAAAAGAAGACAAAACTTCAAGAAAGCAAGAAGTGACATGAACGTGATAGGATCATGGTAGACAAAGACATTAGTAGTGTTAAGGAACTATTTCAAAAAGTGATAATTATGAATCAATAGTGCAGCATGGAGTTATAAATAATGATTGTGGAAAGACTGATTTTTTCATTGGTTGAAATAAACTTAAAATGTATGAACAAATTAGTTTAGTTTTTGATGCATGACCTTCCTCCTATGACGATGCAAGCTAAGTATCATGTAATTGAGTTGTTCGCCCAACCTCTTCCTTGATTTTTTGATTTTAGACCCAAAACTTTAGCTTATTACTTGAGTAAGTTTTGTGAAATTATTTGACTCATTCTTCTGAATTAATAAATACCATTCCAACATGATGCACCATCATCTTAGAATTCCTTCATGATCATCCATCTCAAGTTCAACATAAAAATTTACGTTAACATTCATTAAATCCTCCATATTTTACCTACGAAGTATAATACAAATCCTACAATAAAAACAAACCCAAAAATATTGAAAATATATAGCTGTAATACAAAACCTACTTGAACAAAGAAGCATTGATTGCATACATTAGATCACAACTTTTTAGCATAGGTTTCCAAATATTTACAATTAGTTTTCAAGTATTCAAAATCAATTTACAAGTTTCTAATACTAGTTTACGTATAAAGTATATGATACAAAACCTACAACAAAAAGAAACCCAAAACCAACCTCAACAACGAAGCATTTACTACATATATAATATTTAGCACTTGGTTTACAAGTGCTTAGAATGAATTCAAGGGAACTATAACTAGTTTACAAATATTTTGCACTAGGTATCAACTTTTTAACAACCAAATTCATAATATTCAGAATCAGAATTAAAGTATTTACAACCAGTTTAGCACTTTATAGTACCACTTTCCAATTATTTAGAACCAATTTCTAAGTATATGAAGCATTATTTTACTAGTTTTAGTGCAGTTTACAAGTTTTTAGGATCAGTTTACAAATTTTTACTATCGATTTACAAGTATTTTGTACTAGGTATCAACTTTTTTACCTCCCATTTTACAATATTTAGAATCGAATTCCAAGTACTTTCAACTAGTTTAGAACTTTGTACTACCTCTTTATACAAAAACTTAATTTACAAACTTATTGCATTTGGTTTGTAAGTATTAAACACAATTTTACAAATCTTTTGCCATCGGTTTACAAGATTTTTAAACTTAGTTTATAAATTGTAAGCAATACTTAGTTTTACAAGTTTTTTATACTTGGTTTGTAAACTTGTAAACCTATATTTAAAACTTATAAATGAAACACAAAAAACTCGTAAATCAAGGGGAAAAACTTTTAAATTAATGACAACAAACTTGTAAACTAGTTTTTTAGCATTATTTTATAAGTTTTATCACCAATTTATAAGTTTATCAAACCATTCATTCTTAGGTTAATAATTAGCTCAAAATGTTCACCCACAATTATAATAAATTAATCCCAATGTTGGGAGAAATATCATAGACCTATAAAAAATAAAGTGTAAATGAGGAACCTACATATTTTATAAAGAAGATTGTTGCAGAGAAGTAAAAGAAATATATAGTCTTTTATAGGTAAGAAAGCTACCCTCCTCAAGAGTTGTTGTTCTTGCTATGAGATGAGCAAATAGCCCGCAGGTGACGATGATTGACATGGAAGTGGTAGTGGCTATCTCTTGCGCACGAGAGAGAGAGAGGAGAAGAGAGAATGATCAGTTTGTGTTGTTGCCTGGGGGAGAAAGAGAAATTTGTTTGTATTTCTTTTTTCAAAAATTTTTTGTTTAAGAATAATAATAGTACTTGTATCATACAACTATTTTGTCATTTTCTTTTTATTTAATATGGTAGTGGCATAGCTGTATGGGAAAGTGGCCGATAAATGTCATAACTGATAATCAGCTGTGTCAAATGCACACATACACACCGCCAGAAAGAAAAGTGTAAAAAAAAAAAAAAAAAGGTATTCTCCGCGTTTAATGAAATGATTAAATAAATAATTGGGCCCTATCCTGGCCTAATTGGGCATGGTCGTAGTGTATACGGGATTCGAGATTTGGAGGCCCAAATAGCAACGACTATCTTCCTTTCAATACAATCCCAACCAAGTCACAAAACGAAGAGGTTCCCTAACAAAAGCAGGAAGGACCACTCTTCTTCTCAGGTGTTTCTGCTGCGCCCTTCACAGTGCTTCAGGCGAACTGAAGAGGAGGAAAGAAGAACATTCTAGAAACACCACGCACACACACAGAGAGAGAAAGAGAAAAAGAGAAGAGATGAGCGAAGGGCCAAAACGACAAGGAGGGAGGCCACTTCCTCCGCCGCCAAGAGGCCCACCTGGCCCTCCTCCCCCTCCCTCTCGCCCCCGCCTCGAACCCGTCGATCGCGAAAAGGTTAGGGTTTCTCTCTTCTTCTTCTATTTCCAATTCCCTCCCTCTTTTTTCCATTCTTTGCGCTCAACACCCGTCATACACTCTTCTTTTCACTTTTTTTTTTCCAGACTTGCCCCTTGTTGCTCCGCGTCTTCACCAAGGTGATCCTCCTCTCTCCTCTCTTGTCAATATTTGAATACATTTTAATTTTAATTTTTAATATTAATATTGATTTTGATTGTGATTGTGGTGGTGGAGACTGGGAGTCATCACACGATGGAGGACTTCGCGGTGAGAGGGAAGGAGCCGAAGGACGAGGTTCAGATTTATACGTGGAAGGATGCCACACTCCGTGAATTGACTGATCTTGTATGACGATGCAACTCTGCACTCTGCATTCACTCTATGCCCATTTTGGTTTTTTTTTCTTTTTTTTTAAATGTAAGACTACACTTTGGTCCATGAAAGATTCATGTTTTAACACTTTTGGTCCTCAAAGGTTTGCATTATAACACTATAGTCCATTGTTACCTTTTTTTCGCTCCCCAAATCCTTGGAGAACTCTTCTAGTGTATGCATATGATCTTTTGAGGACTATAGAATGTTACAGTGCCAAATGTGTGGGGGGCTTAAGTGTATGTGATTGATCTTTTGAGGATTAAATTGTTAAAATACAAATTTTTCAGGGACCAGAGTGTAATTTTACTCTTTTTCCTATCTCTCAATTGGTGATATATGTGCTTCTTATATATTTTAATTTAGATTAGAGGTTTTGCTTGTGAGCAGTAGTAGTTGACGTTTGGAATTAAAAGGGGAATTGTGTATGGCCAGCATAGTTTATTATTCGAGATTAATTTTAATGAGATTAATTACCACGCCGATGAATATGTCCAGCTATGATGCCAACTATCTTTAAAGTCATGCATGTGGAAGGAATTGACTGGATAATAGTACAATAAAAGTTTTACATTGTCAATGTGTCAAAATTAAATCCTTATTGGTATTATGATGATAATGATGGAACTTGTATAAGATGAGATGGTTTTGTGTTGGGAATAAAATTGAAGGTCTACTTTGGCACTCTCTTATTTGGGGGGAGGGAGGACCAACTACTACCTAAGAACTTACAGTCTATTGTAGGAAAGTTATAGCAGTGGTATTGAAGATTATCAGGTTGGGACTATTTGTTGCAATCCTAATTCCTAACTGACATGGGTTGAGAAGGCAGTGTAGGAGTTACTACTATCCAAGCATGCTCAGTCCACACACCTTTCATGATGGAATAGATGCTCAATCAGTGTGGTAGCTTTTGATAATATGGTTGTAACTTTTTATTGCAGAGTCTAACTTTTTTTAGGGGGTTTTGTTGTACTCCCTTGAGAAAGGGAGTGTTGTAGAGAAGGCCTGAAATTGATTGCTGTAAGAGTGTGTGAAAGAGCAATGCAAATTAAGTCACCAGAATACAAGATTGGACGAGAATTGACAAGGAATTAAGGTGATATAGAAGGCATTGTTGCAACCGATGATATTTAGGCCTTGTTTGGGAATTCTGTTGCTCTAAAACGTTTGGGAGATTTAGTTGTTTGCAAAATAGCGTAACATGGTTCAAATTATGATTTGGTTAAGATATGGAAAAAAGCTTCTGTGAATTGTGTGTTAGTTTACAAAGTTTTAGCTGAAAGTATTGGGAAAATGTTGTGACAATAGAACATCCGGGAAGTGGATAAAATTAGTTAACAAGGTTATGGTTTTTATGAATTCATATTTTTGATGGCCACAGAAGCTTTGAAAGGTGTTTCCCGAAAGCCACAATATTTCCCAAATGGAGACTTAGGTTACAGTGATAGATATCATTTGGATGGTCTCAGCTGAGGTCTGCTATCTACTATAATCATTGAGATTCTAGACTTAGTTTTTAAGCATTTGGTGAGCCATACTTTTTTCGCAGAGGCTTGAAAAGTTGAAGCCAATTCATTTGTCCATTTTAATGCTCTATTGTGTGATTGAAAACTAATATTCCATGTTATCTGTAATTTGCTTGATGAAGTGATGCTGTTTTTCAGTTCTTTTTTCTTTTTTGTTGGTATGCTTGGCTTGTGTTTGACTGTTTATTTTCTATAGGTCAAGGAAGTGGCTCCTGCTGCAAGAAGAAGAAATGCTAAACTCTCATTTGCTTTTGTGTTTCCTGATAAAAATGGTCGTTTCAAAGTTCAAGAGGTATTATTAACTTGACAGCCTTGTTTTTTCATTTTTTTTAAATTTTTATGCATATACAATAGCTTTACCCATACTTATTTTGATATATTAGGATTTTATGAAAGTGTTGTTGATAATCCTGCGGCTGTGCGCATATGGTAGATCATTCAAATTGATTTGATTGTTTAAGTAACTACATGTATATCTGTTTGTTAATGTGGCCGTGTAAAACTTGAATCCGTGATCTGTATTATTGCCCTGCCCTTCTGACGTGCTTACATGTGTGATGCCCTGAGATTCTAATTGTCACTATTCTTTTAGTGGAATAGGGCACAGGTAAAATGCATGATAAATATGCTTATGCTTAGTACATCATTTCAAGGTTCATATATTGTGAATAATTTGTCTGAGAATTGATTCAAACATACTAAAACTGAATGTGATGCGAAAACTTTGACAAACACCTGTCTCTGAATTTTGTTGTTTAAAGCTAACAAATTCATTTTTCAGATTGCATTTTAGCCATTTTGCTGAAGTTTGTAAACTTCATCTTTGCTAGTTTGTGTGCAGTCAGAGGCACCAAAAGGCATGCCTACGACACTCTGCGTGGGTGCCATTTTGGTGTTGGTGAGGCATTAATTTAGCATCTTATCTGTAACGGTAAGTGGGGGAAAAAAAAAACTCTGATGCCTCAGAAGGGGTTAAGTAGAGTACAAGAATGTTCAAAGAATACCTAAGCAAAATAGTTAAGTGTTTCGCTCTTTTCTTTTTCTAGTCTTATTGCCTTTAATTTGGAAGACTCCAATCCCCTAGCACCTCGAGGATGCCTTTTGGCTTAGATTGTTTTCATGGAAATGTATGATTAACTAATTCCTTGAAGTCAATTGTAATTAGTGTTAAACATCTTTCTTTAGTGCAAAAAGACGTCCATATTTTCTCAAAGTCGTTGAGTTTTTACCTTAGTGGTTGTTTAGTTAGGGAGCAAAAATAAGGATAAAAATTTCCTAAATTAGCAATTAGTGTCATGTGTTTATGCATGAAATTCATCTGGGGAAATTTCTGACTTTTACTCCACAACTAAACATACCCTAAGAGTTGATCTTGTAGCAATTCCTGTGATTATGATTCATAACTTCCATTTTGAGTCAATCTGATATTCTGTCATGCTTGCTTCATGAAGGTGGGGAAGACGCTATCTTTTGGAAATGGAAGATTGGATGATGGCAAGGCTTTAGCTGAACTTGGTTTTGAGGTAAAGAATTTCTGTTGATCTATTCTTGCCCCTATGATTGATCTATTCTCAAATGCTATTGCTCATTGCTGATTTTGTTGGTCAATTTGCAGATTGGTGATTACTTGGATGTGGCGATTATTTAGGTGGCATCTCTAGCTTTGTTATGTGTTTTGGGCTGCTCATGTGTGAAGACCTAGCAACATTTAGTCAATTTCGTAGAAGACACTATTTATGGAAGTGTTTGGTAGTTAATCTAACGTGAACTAAAGCAGTTTTCTTGGATTGCAAAAAATGGTAGATCGATGATTGATCAGACCAAAGATCCATTATGGGACTACTAGTTAAGTTAATGCTGGAGAAGAAATGAAATTACTGCTGCTCAATATTGATTCCTGTGATGAGCTCACCTAATATTTCAAGAAGAGGGTAATGTTCATTGAGAAATTGTTAGATGGACAAAACATAATAAATGTGCAAGGGTAATTGGATTTTAAGAATAAAAACAGGGTCATGCAATGGAATCGTATAATGTTATTCTAATGGATGCCTGTGTAGCGAGTAAATAATCATTACGTCAATTTAGTGTTATTGATAAGAGAAATTTTTATGTGTATTTGGAGTAAGATGAAATATTTATTTTATTTTATTTATTGATGAATAAATTAATTATTGTATTAAAAATATTAAAAAAATAGAAGATAATAACGATTCATATAATTTATGTGTTAGTTAATAAATAAATTAAAATATATTAATGTACTAAGTATTTCTTTATTGTTATGAACATGGTTCACTATTTGGTTGATATACAGTTTAATTAATAATTATAAATGTTTATTGTAAACACTTATAAATTTTATATCTTGCAGGAATTAACAGCTGCAGTTAAGTCTCTCTCTCTCTCTCTCTCTCTCTCTCTCTATATATATATATATATATATATACACACTTTTATATGTATAAGATACCAAATTTATAAATGTTAACAATGAACATTTATAATTATAAATTGAGCTATACATCAACCAAATTGCCTATAGTGAATCACGCTCATAAGAGTATCACTAAATTGTTGTAATAATTATTCACTCGCTACACAGCATCCATAAGAATAACATTATACGAATATATATACATATAAAATGGGGTTTGATGGTTAAATACTAACTATTCATTGATGATGGATAAATATTATTATGGGATGCCAAAGAAATCTCTATAAATTTAAGTAAAAACATTATAAGATATCTTAAGTCTTGGGCTACTGTTTGGAAGGCATGGAAAGGTTGGGAAATTTTAATAAAGGGGGGTTTTCTGACGTTTCTATAAAATTTGGTTGAAAATCTTTTATCTTCATATCATATTTTCTTTCTTGTTCTATCAATCATATATTACTATGTGAAAGATAATATATATTTGGTAACTATTTTAAGTTTTTAAATCACTTTTGATCTTTATCTCCTAGTAATAAATGATTGGTGAGATAGGGAACGGGACATGATTTGGAGATAGATGATTTTCATCCATAAATTTCACAGGTATCGGTATATCTTAAATATTTTTTTGTTAAGAATGAGCCATGTATTTCACTAATCTAATTTTTTTTTTAAATCTATCAAATTATAATTGTTGACTATACATTGGTATTTCATGGATATTGAAATAAAAACCTTTAATAAAATGTATATTTGAAAGTGAGCACAAATGCCGACCTAAAAATTGGGGACGTTGGACTTAGAGGGATTGTAATGGTTTATTGAGAAATTTTCCCTAAAAACTTGGTTTATTTACCATTTTGTCTTTAAAATTTATGAAGCTTCTTTTTTGGAAAAAGAAAACACCCTAATTTGAAAGGATAAATTTGAAAAATAAATTTTGTTCACCTTTTCATTTCATTCTCTCATAATATTATAGGTATATTTTTTTTTCAGATTTTAAAAAATATAAAATATAAATTTTATAAATACTGTAAAAGGTTAAAAATTAATTTGTTTCAAAACCTATTCTGTTTTGGATTCTGATTATTTAAAAAAAAAATCTTAATATAAAGAAGTGATCTTTTTTAAATGACAAATAATAACAGGAAAAGATTTTGACCACACAGAATCTGAAAATCCCATGCAAATGCCCCCCATAACTCTACAATAGAATTATAACTCTTGACTCCCAAATAGAGTAATAGGACTTTAACCCTTCCATTCTTCTTTTTTTTTCCTATTCCATTTCATTGTATATTAACCTTCACCTTCCATCCATTTTAAATCTCCCACACATATGGAGTAATGCTTGCTTTCATATCGTGAGGCACTATGAAAACCTTTGTCCTTTCTAGTGCTCCATTTAGTTTCTTTTTCTTAAAGAATACAACAAATTCTATAATTTTCCCATAGTAATACAAGAGTGAGCTAGTATGTCCAATCCGACTAAGACATAAATGATTGTAAAAGCCTTCTCTAATTGTTTGACTAACTGAGGCTGAAAACAACTGATGCACGTCTTTACTACTTAAATAAGCAATTTATGTTTGGTGTTAAGAATACACAATGATAAACGTAATTTCAACTACAGATAAAACAGAGGTCTTCTGATTGAAACGTAATTGTTTCTTAATTATTGTTTCTCATTTTTTTTTTGGGGGAAAAAAAAAATACTTACAAGCAGTTTGCATTATAATTACCAATATCTCCTAGTTATGTCAAGACCTAGCCTAGAAATTGATGTGCAATATTGATTTTTGTGTGGAGAAAGTCGAAAGCATATGTTGTTTGTTTAATTAATACTGAATGAACTAAATAGAAAGGCGCTAGCGTTTAATTCAGGTTGACCGTAAGGTTTATATCAATCAAGGGTCAACCCATATTTTGGAGTATAAAGCGTGCTTACTTATATATGATATTATTTTAATAGAAGAACTAAAGAGTTGAATTTCGATTATAACGTCGTATGCATAAAAGATAAATGAGGTGAGTCAATTCTATTAACTAGGTGTGGCACTACTTGTTTAGTGTTTACTATAAAAAAGAGGTTTTACCCTATTTTTCAAATTTTGGTGGATAAAATATTTGATTTATGTGTTTTGTTTACCAATAAGAAAAAAGAGACATATTTTATCACTCAGGAGGGAATGACACATTTTCACTCAGTTCTTTTTGTATATCATTGTTGATTCTATTATATTTTAGGTTTAAGTACTCTAGAAGTTATTGTTTTACACTATTTAATAATTTGTAATCAAATCTCTTTATTTTATCAAAATTCACTACTAGAAATCCACGTGATATTGACGAATGTTACTGATGGGTTCAAACTTGTCGGTAATTACTGACGGCATTTCTGATGGGCTATTGTATTTTTCTAATGAAAACAAATTTACGTAAATACTCGTTGGTTTATCTGTCGATAAACGGTGGTGCTAAATATTGCCATATGACGCACATCATTTCCGACGGTTTTATCAACGGGTAGAATATTTTGTTTTTTAATTTTTTTTATATTAATAATTATCGACGGGTATACCAACAGGTCTCTTATTTAATTTATATATTTTTATTTTGTCAGTATATTACTGTCGGATATCTAATTTGATTTTTCAAATATTTTTTATTCAATATAACCGACGGATATATTGACAAGTATCATGATTAAATTAATTTTTTATGTAATTATCGACTACTGGTCGATAGGTGTTTTATTTGTTTTTTACAATTTTTTTGGCTATTTATTACTAACGATTTTACCGATAGGTAGTTAATATTATTTTATTTTAATAATTTTTATTGTTTACTGACGAGTATTTGAATTTTAACACATTGGCGTGCAACCTTCGGAGTTCCATGCACCCGTTGGTAATTATGAAATTTAAAACGCACCGTTTCATTTAAAACATACCCATCGGCAATACGCGGATATGTTCCCAGATCACCTTCTTTCTCCTCACTTTGGCGGTACTTTCTTTCTCTTTCTCTTTCTCTCTCGCTCCTCATCGCTGCCGCGCCTATTTTCCGGCCGTGCACCACCACCGGAGCTCTGTTCGACAAACGGAGACCGCCATTGTGATCTAGGGTCTTTGGTGATCACTTTAATCGATTTAGTTTTTTAATTTGGCTTGGTTTTTCCGTTCATTTATAAGTGGGCATAGTGTTGTGTTTAGGGGTTATGTTTTATTACATTGAAGAGTA
Organism: Dalbergia cochinchinensis; assembly: GCA_031216125.1. NCBI lineage: Eukaryota > Viridiplantae > Streptophyta > Magnoliopsida > Fabales > Fabaceae > Dalbergia > Dalbergia cochinchinensis. Next base: position 64,588,647 of record CM062375.1, on the reverse strand, counting down.
ATTATTGTTATTTATTTTTAATGTAGGAGTATTGTTTGAGAGTGACAGCGATTATTAACTAAGATCGGTTTGCTATTCTAATTATCTTATTTTATTTTATGTGTTTTTATGTATATAATTGTGTGTAGATATAAATTTTTCATGTTAGAATTTCAAGATTGGATTTGGTTGGACGTGGATAGCTTATGCATTCTGTTTATTTCCACTGTTGCAGAGGTTAGTAACTAAATCCTTGTTATTTATATGTTTTAGTATGTATGTAGGATAGAGACATGTTTTGTAGGATATAGTTGTAGGAAATGGAGATTACATGACTAGAGGGAAGGGCGTAGAGGTCCTTCCCCGACTTGTTTGCATTGTTTGCTGTGAGATTCTTTGTGTTTGCGGAGATTGTAGGATGAATGTTGTAGAGTTATAAGGGAATGCACAATAGAATGGTTTTTATTAAAATGTAACTGTTTCACTATATCTATTTTGTTATTGATCTTTATAATAATATTTATAATTATTGAATTGACCGAAATATTTGATGATTGAAGCTCTTAATTTAAGGGAAGATATTGTCGAAATTTCGTAGAAATTTTTTTAGAGATAAAAGATTAAAAATAACTGTATTAAAAAAAAACTTAAGGATCAATTAAAAGAAATATCTGATAACGGAAGCTCCTAATTTAAAGGGAGATACTGTCAACATTTTGTAAAAATTTTATTAGTGATAAAAGATTAAAAATAACCGTATTAAAAAAAAATTAAAGATCGATTAAAAGAAATATCTTATGACAGAAGCTCTTAATTTAAAGGGAGATACTGTCAAAATTCTGTTAAATTTTTGTTAAGTAAATAAGATTAAAAGTAGTTGTACTACAAATTTAAATAGCAATTGAATTTGTATTTGAAAGTAATAATTTGATGTCTTTACAAAATTGTAGGGTCCAGGGTTTATCACAAGCACAATGTTACCTTCAAACGGGTCATGGATGTATGATAGATTGAACCCTAACAGATGGGGGATTAAACCAAAATTTTATAGTGGTGTTGAGGAATTTATGCAGGTAGCATGTCAAACACAACAATTTATTAATGAGGCAAAAGTTAGGTGTCCATGTAATAAGTGCAAATGTAGGAAGTATTTAGATGATGATACGATAAGGGTTCATATGTACAAGGGGCGATTCATGCCGGATTATTGGGTTTGGACTGAGCATGGGGAAGTAGTTAATGCATGGAATCAAATGGGTATGTTTCAGATTAGAAGTAGCTCTAGTGGGATCCATGTAGGTTAACATGATGTGGGTAATGTACTGTGGGAGGATAACTTGGTTAAACATCAAGAAATGATTTTTGATGCCACTGGTCCTAAATTTGCAGCTCGTTATTCGCGGCCTTCAGTCAAGGAGCCCAACCAAGATGCTGTTAGGTTTTATAGTCTTGTAAAGGCTACCAATCAACCTTTATGGGAGGATTGCGTGCACTTTGAGTTATCATTAGCGGTTCAAATGCTAAGCATTAAGTTAGAAGGGAACCAAAGCCAAAGTTCTTTCAATCAGTAGGCTGCACTAATAAGTGAGCTAAGTCTGAATCCTGATGTAATTCTAAAAGATTTTTATCAAGCTAAAAAGTTAGTTTCTACACTTGGGTTGAAGGAAATAAAGATTGATTGTTGCTTGAAAGGTTGCATGCTTTATTATAAAGATGATATTTCATTGACTGTGCGTTAGTTCTGTCAAGAGCCTAGGTTTAAACCTAAGAGACGTGGCAGAAGAAAGTATAAAGATGTCTCTCAGAAAAGAAAGCATTATTTACCCTTAATCCCTAGACTTAGGAGACTCTATGCGTCAATGAGCTCGGCTTCTCATATGAGGTGGCACAATAAAAATCAGAGGGATGATGGTATGATGACGCATCCATCGCACGGTAAGGTGTGGAAACATTTTGATCAAGAATATCCTGATTTTACCTTTGACCCTCGAAATGTTAGATTAGGGCTCTGTTTAGATAGATTAACCCCGAATAACCAATTTAGTAAACCTTATTCATGTTGGCCTGTAGTTGTTACACCCTACAATCTCCTTCCAGAAATGTCCATGAAAGATCCCTACCTATTCTTAACATGTATAATCCCTAACCATGATAATCCAAAAGCTAAGATTGATGTGTATCTTCAACCTTTACTTATGATATTTCAACAAAGCAGAATTTCATGATGAGGGTCGCATTAATGTGGACCATCAATGACTTTCCAACTTATAGAATGTTGTTTGCATCGATGACTCAAAGCAAACTAGCATGCCCGATCTGCATGTAGGATACTAAGGCATTCACCTTCAAACATGGCGGAAAGAACTCTTAGTTTGATTGTCATAGGAGGTTCTTAGATGCTAATCATCCATATAGGCAAAGTAGATATGGATTTAAAAGTAATCTTATTGAACATGAGGATCTTCTAGTTAGAACAAGTGGACGCCAATTGTGGGATCGAGTTAAGGATATTCCAAAAATAACAGAAGTCAGAAAGATAATGCGATGGCTAAGGTATTGAGTATCTCATAATTAGACCAAACAAAGCATTTTCTGGGAGTTACCATTTTGGAAGGATAACTTAGTGCATCATTGTTTAGACATCATGCATATTGAGAAAAATGTGTTTGACAACATTATGAATATTGTAATGTATACAGATCGAACCAAAGACAATGACAAGGCAAGACATGGTCTCGTTGAATATTGCACACGTCCTGATTTGCCATTTACAAGAATTAAGATATGGTCGTTTCTATAAACCAAAAGCCAAATATGCTCTGAATTCCACTCAAAAACAGGTTGTTTGTCAGTGGTTGAAGGGGTTGAGAATGCCCAATGGTTTTGCTTCTAACTTAAGTAGGCGCGTCAATGATGCACAGGGTAGACTTGTTGGTATGAAAAGCCATGATTGTTATGTCTTCATGGAGTGTTTGCTTCCAATTGCATTCAGAGAACTGCCTGATGTTGTCTGGAAACCCCTAATTGAGCTGAGTCAGTATTTTAAGGATTTATACTTTTCTTCTCTTAGGGTTGATGATTTGCTTGTGATGGAAAAATATATTTCTATAATTCTCTGCAAATTAGAGAGAATTTTTCCTCCCGATTTCTTGGACTTAATGGACCACTTGTCTGCACATTTGGCGTATGAATCATGAGTGTGTGGACCAGTTCAGTACAGGTGAATGTATCTATTTGAAAGGAAAATAGGAGGGTTTAAAAAAACCGTGAAAAATAGGTCTCAAGTCAAAGGATCAATATGCCAAGCCTACCTTGCAAAAGAGACTTCAAATTTTTTCTCATTTTACTTTCAGCCACATATTTAATCTAGGTGAACTCGGGTTGGTCGTAATGATGATGGAGGGGAGTATTCTATTCCACCAACATTGTCCATATTCAATCAACCCGGTTGAGCTGCTGGAAAGAGTGAGGCCCGATGGCTGACTTTCGAGGAGTGGAATTCTAAGCACTTACACATTTTGCTAAATGGTGATGAGGTGCAACTATTCAGATTGTAAGTCAATAACCCCCTTTTTTTAAGTCTTTAATGAGATGTTATGCATCGTTACAATAACTTACAATATATTGTTCAACAACAGAAACTTTGAATAATTGCACAATCAAGATCCATTTCAATAATTTCCAGACTATCTTAGATTACATGTAAGACCATTTTGTTAAAATATATAATCTAATATGTTTTTCTCAGTTAATTTTGTTTGATACAACAGTTAGTTTGACATTTTGAACTTAATCTACGTAGGTCCATAATAAAAATAATGGTGTAATATGTTCGCATTTGCTTAATCTAGCTTGGGGGCCCAAAAATAAAGTTGTAATTGGCCCATCTACTATGTTAATGGGTACAAGTTTCACACAACTGATTGGGGTATGGGAAAAAATGGACAATACTGGTGTTTGTATTAAAGGTGATGCTAGGGACAAAGAATATGATTAGTATGAGGTCGTTAAGGAAATCCTTGAGTTTGAGTACATTGATGAACCAATGAAAAAATATGTGCTATTTAAATGTGAATGGTATGATCCAACGTGACTCACTGGGACAAGACAACACAAAAGTTACAAAATCATTGAAATCAACCACAATAGAAGATATGGAAGATATGATCCGTTTATTATAGCCCAAAATGCTAGACAAGTATATTAAATGTCTTATTCGGGGAAGAGTTGGTCACATTGGAGGGTTGTGAATAAGATAAAACCAAGAGGTAGAATTGAAATAGAAGAAGACAATGTTGAAGATGCTTATCAGGTGGATGATCCACCCCTCTCAAGGCTAGTAGTTGATGGAGACAATCTTGAATATCCTCTTCCATTGACAACCGGGGAAGTTGACATAATTGAATGTACAAGTAATCACACAATGAGAAATCACAAAGATGAACTTAGTGATAATAATGGTGATGACTCGGATAATGATCAATAACAAAGTGAAAATGAAAACAGCCCTGAACTTTCAAAATAACTAAGGTGTCTAATATTATGTGCAATATTGTTATGAAATTGTCAATGATTTTTTCTGATGCAATTTATATATTTTTTTGGTTGCCCCTTTTAATTGTTTCAGTATGCCTAGTAGAGGCAGAGGCCGACCTAGGAAGGTTGGTTGATCCACCACCCATTCCACCCCCATCTCTCCCATCGCCTCCGGCACCACCCTTGCCACCACCCCTGCCACTACCTCCGTGACCGTCCCTCCCACTGCCTCCGTTACCACCCCTTCCACCACTTCCGTGACTGTCCCTTCCACTAACTTCACCTCCGTCCCTGCCACCACCACCCCTCCCTTTAACATGATGCCTACTCCTTGGTACATTGGCCCCCCACCTCCGCCTTACTCCTAGTTACAACTTATCCATAGTAGTGACTCTCCCCTAACCCTACCATTGTCTCGACTCCTAGCCCTACATCTCACCACACTCACTACCAGAAAAACACTGCTTAGTGGTGGATTTTTACCGATGGTTTCTTGAACCCCCGCTAGATTGTGTATTTCCCTACAGTTTTCAGTGACTGCCGCAAATCGAATTATTTAGTGGCTATTACTTTTGGAATTGAGGTGGTTTAGGAATTTGCAATGGTTTTAATTTGCTCCAACCTCCGAGAATTGAAAAAAAGAATGAAAAATTAAAACTTAAAAGAACTAAAACCTAATAAGATTCATTTTCCTACTTTTGCTCTCAGACTCTCAAGTTCCTTCTCTCATCTACCCTCTCAGCGGCGCTTCCTCACAGTAATATGGCCAACCGACACCGACAAAGGTAACCGTTCAGCGACATGGCTTCTTTAATGACGACGATGAGTTTTTGCAATTCTCCTCCTTTATTTGCGACTTCGACCCAGATCCCCCCTTTGTTTGCATCGAGGTCGTGGAGGCCTGTAGACTGGAGGGTTAAAAGGATGTCGAGTATGTCGTGGTTGAGAGGGAGTTAGCAGAGGATAATAGGGCGGAGCTCCTCCACAGTGAAGCATTCCTTTCGGAGGTTCCATTCTTGGAGCTTGTCCTCCAACTGAGTGCGTGCTTTGATGTCGTGGTTTTTTCAGTAGGATGGAGTCTTTCTCCATGCGAAGAAGCTCCCTACTGAGCGCGTCCATGCACACTTTCACGAACCGAACCTGCTCGTCCATTGTGAGAGCAAGAGGGAAATAGAGACAAAGAGAGTGAGGGAAACAAAGAGTGTATGTGTTTTTGCTTGCGAAATAGAAGAACAGAGAAAGGGTGTGTTTAGCTTCGTTTTGGTGGATTGGGAGATGTAATTGGCGCATCAGGCATTGTAACTTTACTTTCCTTTCTCAATTTTTATCCTTTTTTGATTGATTTTTATTTTTTTTTATTTTTTTGGGTGATTATTGTTGTTGCCTGTTTCTTCTTGAAGGTATAAGCCTCTCGTTTTTAGGCACAAACTGTATTAGCTTCTGAAAGAGAGGGATATAAAGCCCGAGACGTTTGCTAGCTTGGTCTCTGCTATTCTATATGAGAAAAAGGTAGTTGTAATTTAGATTTGACATCTTATGGGTCTATTTTTAAGCAAAGTTTGTTTAACATGGGTTGAGAATTTCGGTTTGGGTTTTGTGTAGAAAATTGTTATAAAGAAATATCGCCATGAGGATTTCCCCCAATTTTACTATAGCAACTTGACTCTTTAGGTCTTAAAAACAAACAGAAGGGAAAAATGGTAATGTGATGTTGGGTGTTTATTTCGTCAGTGTTGGCAAGTTACAAGACTTGGTTTAATAAATTAAGGTTGCTAATTACTATCTTTTGAGCCTCATAGTTAACTGGGGCTGATAATTTTGCCATTTACTATTGCATCCAAAATTGTTTCTTAGAGGTGTCTAAAGTTGCGAAACAATTAGGTTGATAATTTGAATTTTGACACGGTCAAGTGGGGAATAGTAGTAAAAGTTGTGCATCAAGTTGGATAAATTGGCTACTGACTTTGTTGTTTATGTCTAATATGCAGAAAGAAAGCCTTTCTATTATATATGGAATTGATGGAAGTTGTTTTGAACGATATTATGTAAATCAAGATTTTGAGGATACGTTTCTCTTGGTTAGCTTTGTTCAAATATAAAATTCAGTAGAAATATTTTCATATACTGAGCACCTGTTATTGTTTGTGCAGTTTTGTCTTATCCAAAACACACAAATATAGACTACACTGCCATTACACTGAACAAGGTCATCTTCTAAAGCATTTGATTTAACAAATTTCTTGCTGAGTAGTAGTGGTTTGTTTGTTATTTATTTCGTGTCCTGTCTTAGTTATTAGTACTTGCTTTTCTTTTCACTTTGTTTGAACAGGTTTCTTGGATGACGTATACAATATATCACTATATTGGAAATCTTGCAAGTATTATCAGCTAAACCGTTGGCTTTAGAGTTGGTTAAGAAGGGAAATTCAAGCTCTAATCTAGTTAGTGAATTCATATGTGACTATGGGTTGCCTTGTTTGAATGAAAATTAACAATGGTTATACTTTCTGTCTGTTTTCCTCAGAATCAGTGACAAGCATAATTTGATTGTGCATAAATTAAACTAACCGCGCAATTCATAGCATTTATAATAGTTAAATTAGAAAACGTGACTTAGAGCTTCAAATCAGAGTTCATTGACTTATTAGCTTTCACTTCTTAAGGCTTTTGTCTAAACTATAATTTTAAAGTTCTAATTAAAATGCAAAAATGATATTAGTCATTCAACAATAAAGGTCGTTTACACCATATTTAGCTGTATAGATTATATGGTAATCTTGTGACTCATTTATATAACCTCAAACAGTTGATGACAAACTAATTTACACAAAAGAAAAACAAAACAAAAAAGCAAAGATACGCTACAAGTCCTAATAGGTTTTTGAGTTTTCAACTAGTCTTATTAAGTAATCTTGCCAAGAATGGCATAATGGACTTTGGTACTTGCTGTTTCAATATAAGACTAGTTTTGTTTGTAGGTTTTCACTTAATACATGATGAATTAAAATGTACAAGAAACCAAATGGATTCTGAGGAAAATAGCTAGAAAGTATAAAATAGTGCACATAGAATTCATAATCAGTATACCCACACACTAACTTGTCACTGCTCTTTAATTTATACTTAAACCCTTCTATCTACAGTTACTTAAGTGTCTGTTATGATTGCATGGTAGGTACTATAGAAACCAAAGTCTAAAGAAGGCATTTGAGACGGCTTCTGTCGATCTAACTGTTGATGTGAATACACAGTTGTAAGTAACTGAATTGTTTTAATTTATTAACATTCTGCTATCTCTTTTCTGATAATCATGTTTTATTGTTTTTTGCGTAAGTTTGTATAGCTTCTGGACCACTATATTGATGATAGCTGCTGGAGGTGATCAGTGAAAATATCTTGATGGATTGCAAACGCTGAAATATGATGAATGTTGAAAAACACCCATTTGGTCAAGCTATAAAGTATGACGAAGTTCATCCTCATTCTGTTGTCCTCTCCAGAGACAGTGCTTTTAAAGATTCTAAGGAGTTTTGCAGTGATAGGAGAAATGTATATAGGAACCTATACTAATCTATGTTGGTTTATTTGCTTAATTATTATTTAAATGCTTGTTAAACATCATGTAATTATAGTCACATTTGATTAATATATGTTTTTTCATTCAAAAGTTTCATAACAATGATTATCGATGATTGTGGTGACACAGGTAACCAGGTGTCTTCAATTATTATGCTTTGGAATTTTTTTTTTTGGCGGAAAAAAAGGATTAGCAGCGGTTTGGAACCGTCGGTAATAACTGAATCTTCTGATAAGTTATGAATTTGTGGCGGTTCGAGATTGTGAAAATCATATGAATTTTCGGCGGTTCATTGTGAAAACCTCCACAAAAAGTTCTGGTACCCCCAATTGTCGGAATGGTTTTACGGTGGTTTTAAACCACCGCTAGATTTATGGAACTGCCAACAAATAAACCGCCACCACAACCGCCGGGAAACATTGTTTAGTGGCGGTCGTTCTAGCAGTTGCTACAAACCGCCACTAAATGGTTTAAGGATACCGTTATCCGTGATGGTTTAGGAACCGCCGGTAAACATTTTGCGGCGGGTGAAAACCGCCAGAAATCCCCATGAAAACCACCGCTAAATACCATTGTTTTGGTAGTAACTCCTGCATTCTTGGATGGGTCGTAGACCTAGGACCCGGATGGCAGACCCCTCGAGCCAGATGGTAAGCCACTTAGGCCTGACGGTAGAGCGCTCTGACAGATTAGGTCGGACGGCAGATATAGGTAAGTTCTTGTACAAGTATTCTATTACATTCTAATTTTACATTGCATATGATATTTAAAATTTTTATATTTTTATAACAGTTTTGACCCATTTACTGAGGCTCACCATAGAATCACGGAGGTTGTACAGATGCTGTATAACCATCCATGGCCCACCTTTACTGACATCCCCGCCGATGTCAAGGAGGCGTGATTGCGGGAGTAGAAAGTAATCAAAATGAACTATTTACCTTTGGTAATTTATATATGTTTATATTATTTAATTATCTGCTTATTATTACTAATATATTTTATTTTTATGCATGCAGAGGACATTTTATATTCAGCCCGAGCATGAGCCCACTGTTAAGAGGGCTTAGAAGATTAGGTCCTCCAAGCGCTTGCGAGACATGACGCACAATGTCCGCAAGGGGCACATGGATCGCTCGTGGCTGAGTGTTGCCACTTTTGCCAAGTTGCAGTGCCATTGAGCCTCCTACCTGGCCTTCAAGGACAGGTCAGAGAAGGGGAGGACAAACTAGGCATCCCAGAAAAGCGAGTCATTGCATACCAGTGGCTCGAGCACCTAGGAGGGTACTCGAAAGCATCTTGTAAGTCTTTAAGTCTTTAAATGTTAGCTTGTTACATTTGAATTGTGACAACTACTATATTTTTATGACTTTATTTCTTTTGGATATCTGTGCAGTCGAGAGTGTTAAACCATCCTCAAACCCAGGGAGAGCTCTTTAGGGAGACCTACACCCAAAAGTGTGTGGTGGTAGAGGATTCCAGAGAGGTCTGGGTAGATTCTCACTCCGAGACTACTTATGTAAGTTTCACGTTAGTTATCTTTTTACTTTGCTTTTATTACTTTTTTCATTTATGTCTTAATTATTATTTGCAATTTTTTTTATCTTTTCTCTTTTGTAGCGCGAGTTCATGGACCTATGGGAGCAAGCGCAGACCTAGTATCAGACCCAGATAGCTGAAGTTGGGCCAGATGTTGATATCCCTCCTCCTCTGAACGAGGAGGATGTATGGAAATAGATAGTCAATGGTCCATATAAGGGTCACATATATGGGATGGGATACTATCCTGACAGTAGATCCCTATCCATTGCCACCAGGTCTGCTACTGCGGATGACGCCCTAAGGGAGCATGTGCATGCTCTAAATTAGGAGCTCCAGTAGCAAGCAGCAGGTTGAGCTGCAGTAGAGCAGGAGCTGAGGGAGGTACGACAGCTTAAGCTATCCCTGGAGGAGGAGCATTAGGAGAACGCCAAGAAAGAGAAGATCAAATTTAGAAATATGCAGCAGAAGGTCACTGCTGATCTTATGGCCTTCTTTAGGGAGATGCAGGCCTCAGGATCCTCTGACTCCAGCTAGATGCCACCACAAATTCCTCTCCCCTCCATTGTTGAGGCCTCTTCTCCCTCTGATGCTACAGATGACTATGTTGGGTCTGATGATGATGATGGCGCCAACGACGCTGACGACCAGCAGGACTTTAGCTGAATTTTTATTTTTGATACTTTATTCATCTATCAACCCTTGTATAGATTTCTAATATTTTATTCTTTTTTTATTTTATTTATGATATTTGTTTTGTTATGGTATATGTTTGTTTACTTAATGGTTATTTTATAATTTTTTACTTAATATCATTTCAATCGGGTTGAATTATTATACATAAAAAAATTAAATGCGATTCATAGCCTATATAGGTATTGTACTAAATCGCAATGGCATTAACAAAAAAAAATGATTAAAACTTTCGTCGACGAGTAAAATCGTCGGTAAAATAATAATTTATTTAATTAAAATAATTTTAAAAACAATTACTTATCGGTAAGTCAGTCAATAGTATAAATATATTTTTTTTATTATTTCATGTATCCTGTTGGTAATGTTAGAATAGTCCGTCGGTAATATTAATCTTTTAGCGCCACCTATGACGCCTTTAATCTAATTGTACCGACTGGTTTTTATTTTTTTACCCGTCGGTAGACCCATAAAAAATTACCGACGGGTTACTGTTTACCGTCGATAATAATTAATCGACGGCCACAAATTGATGCCTCTTACCCGTTGGAAAACCCATCAATAAGACCGTCAGTTAGTTGCGCTTTTCTTGTAGTGATTTTCAAGCAAATAATTGTACTATACAAACATTTTCAATTAAATATCTTTGATTAAAAATTTTGTGATTAAATCTCTATTGTTTTATACTGTATAGTGATTTTAGTAAAAAAGTTTGTGCAATATAGAACTTGATTGAATATTTTTGTACATTATAGGGACTTGATTATAGATTTTTGAACTATAAGGATTTAATTAAAATTATTATGCAATATAAGAACTTGATTATAAGCTTTTGAATTATACAGATCTAATTAAATTAAGTGAAACTCTAAGGGCCTATAAAGTAATTAAACCTATATTTTATTAAGGTGAGAGTATCATTAATTGTATATCATTGAAGTATCGGTCTAAGTGGAAGGGGCATGAGTTTCTTAAGCATATACTCTTGGATTCAATCATGAGATTTATATATAAGAAAAAATTACAATTGAGAGAGGTTCCCATTTAGATATTTAATCGTATCTCATTAGATTAATTTCTTACTTGTTGAGTAGCCAATGATATCCTCAAAAATAAAAAGTATCATTAATTATTATTTTGTTTTGTCAAGACATCATTAATTATTTTAAGATGATTTTAAGATCACATCAAGCCGAAAAGTTGAAAAATGAAATCGATGAAATTATCAACCGTGATGATTTGAAAATCTAAAATTTTAAATCTCTAATGACAACCCTTTTAGGCTATTAAAATGTGGAGCTTAACCACTAATACTTTACATCTGATCAACTTATTCAAAACTTATTTTTAAACAAAATTTTAGGTTTGAGTTTAACAAAAGCAATTGACTCCAAAATAGTTTTTATTCTTGTAATAAATTGATTTATGGTGTGTTTATTTATTTATTTTTCAAACAAAAAATCACTTTTCATATAAACTACTTTGTGAATTTTAGCCCAAAATTTTAATTTTTTTTAAACTTTTGAATAGAAATTAATACAAATAAATTTTACGAAAAAGTATATTTTTTTAAACAAATGAGCATCGGTTTAAAAAAAAGAAGAGACTTTTGCATATTCAATACATATGATTCACCAACATGTTTAGGAAGTTACATTATTTTAAAAAAAATTCATTAACCAATACTCTAAGGTAGTTGGTTAGGCAAACCTATTTTTCTTTACTTTAATAAAAAATTAGTTAAAACAAGCATTTATTAAATGAATATAATCTATATTAATTGTATGTACATATGTCAATAGACATGTTCTGTACAGCCTCAGGGTCCCTCGGGACCCACACAGGTTGTCGAATCCTGAATTTCACCAAATTTGAATTCTACACCTCCTTAGAGGGCTATATGTCAGAGCTATATTTTTGGAATCAAAAGTTCCAGTAATTGTTCCTAGAAGAAAAATAAGTTAAAGAGCAATTTTTAATGAATTTTATGAAATCTTTAAACGTTTTGTTTTTAACCTACAAGTTTAGAAATTTTTGAAGATTTTCAGATTTGAACTAAAACCCAAAATTTGGATTTTAATTTGTTGAGATTTTAATTTTTTTTGATATTTTATTTTAATCCAAATGAGGGGTATTTTCTTACTTGCATTTATGTTTTAAAGTTAATGGAGAGTAAAATAAACGAGGGCATTAACTTTATGTCTTAAAATAAGTGAGTGTCGAGACAACCCAGATGCTAAAATCACAGAAAAATGCAGAGATTAGGTGAACTATCATCGCTATAGCGGTCCAAGACCGCTATAGCAGTCATAATAAGAGAATTTTGCGATTTTGCTGGTCTGTAGACTGCTATAGCGGTCATAAGTGTGACAACCAGGGGTCGCAGGAAATGGTGAGACCGCTATAAAGGTGTCAGTTGGATAGAAACAATGTTAAACGATACCGTTTTATTTAGTGAACCTTTCCACCCCCCAAGGTTAGGATTTTTACTCCCAAGTCCAGTTTCTTCTTTGGTCCAATAGCCGCAGTGATCCCATTGTGAGCTTTACATTGTTGTAAGACTTAGTTTAGATTTTTGTTAGTTTTAGAGGGCTCTAGTAGGCTTGCAGGCAATATCTGAGCCATGCATATATTTTGAGATGCTGTATTTATTTTCAGAGATTATGTATTTTCCTATATGTTTTCAAGGTTCAAGTATGTATTTTGAAATGTAGACTTTGCCTAAGGATTTATGTAGTGGATCAAAAAAATGTATCAGTATTTCATCTTTCAAGAATTTAAATCGATTTTCAGTTTATGACAATGATTAGAAGAAAGATCGTATTTTAAGTATAATATTATATATATTATATGCATTTAGAGAGACACGTCACCTAGTAAGCTTATGTGGGGATGAGATTCCTCACGTGTTGGTTACGTTCTCAGGTCGGGTCATGACATTAATGGAAATATGAAGGCTTGATAATAAAATTTGAGCCGATGTTAGAGGATAAAAATGACATAAACTAAATAAACTCTATACACAATTAGAATTTAATTTTTATGTATTAAGAATATATAATATTTTATAGGGTTAAATGCATTTTACCTCTCTGTCATATGCAGTTTACACATTGATTTTTCAAAATGTATATCATGATAGTCTGAACTTTTCAAACAGTGTAAAACATCATCTAACCTTCCAAATAGTGCAAAACTTTAGGTCATAGTTGAATATTGGGTTGAACATAATAAAAATATTAGAGGGGTTAAGTGGACGTGAGAATTCACAACTAATATGTTATGTTGTACAAATTAAAAATATCAGGGAGCTAAATACATATAAGTCATACCTTAATTAGTTGCCAAAATTATGTTGAGACATATTTTGCATGGTTTAGAAAGTTTCAGGTGTCGCGATATACGTTTTAAAAAGTCAGAGTATAAATTGCACATGATCAAAAGTTTAGGAAGGTAAAATATATTTTACTATAATTAATATACTGCTAATTAATAGAAATTTAAGGTGTGCTTAACTTCTGAAGTAATGAGATGAGAGTTAAAGTTATTTTGCAAATATAATAGTATATAATTAGATAATTGTATAAAAAAATTACACTATAATACTATAAATATATAAAAATTGATCACAATACTTTTTGATGTAAAAGATTAGGTGGGAAAATTTAAATCTTGGTAGGTCCCCAAAAAAAAGCTCCCTAAAATTTAAAGCCTTGGCTTCATGAGTAAAATTTGCTGAAGATTTAATTAACTTCCATTGAGTAAAATACCAACCCTAGGTGGCTTCTTAGATGGGGACGGATATGTTTATCACTACATACCGACTGATAAGAAAATTATCATCTTATCCTTAACTTTATCATCATTTATTTCCCTTATCCTCCCTTCTTTCCTTCCTTGTTCTTTTTCCATCCTTTCTTTGATTCCCTGCTAGCAAAACCAAAAGACTGATTTAGATCAAGCACATCAAATTCATCAGGATAAATTGGGATTCACGTACAACCAAGCACATGGGTATCACTTGGCAGTTACCTTAGCATCCCAAATGTTAATAATAGCATCTTCTTTGGCACTAATAATGGTCTTGCTCAACGAAATCCTTCCGTGTGCATGAATTGATTCGCGCAGAGTGGAGCGAAATAAAATAAAATGAAGTAAAATAAAATAATTATTATGTTATATTATTTGAATATTGCAATGGAATGAATAAGAAATTATAAATTTTTTATTTTTATAATATTCTTAAATTAAAATGAACATAAGATTAATAATAGGGATAATTAGTACTTTCATTAAAAAAATAACTCATTCCATTCAATTCCACCTAATTGAGGGAAGAGAAATAAAAGAAAATAGTCAATTAGCAATGCACTTGACGTGAAGAGCAGAAGAGAGCTTGATGGAGGGGTCGGTGGTGGTGGTGAGGGTGAGCTTGTCGACGATGGCGAAGTCGATGGACCTGGCTGGCTGGAGAATCGAAGTTCAATGTGAAGACCTGCTACCCTGTCTGGAAGTTCCAAAGCTCGGCGGTTTAGTTTGGTCAGTGTTGCCCTGTTATGAGGTGAATGGAGTCGCAGCACCAAATGGGGCCACTGTGGTCTGCGAACCACACTTATCGCCTTGTGGTCCTTGGCTGGCGCACGAGAATAGGAGAGAGGTGGCAGTAGGTGGTGGTGGTCGGCAAACGACAATGGAAATGGAGAGAGATGAAAGAAATGAAAAAAGGTCAAAAAAAAAAATATATATATATATATATAAAGAAGAGGGTAAAAGAGGAAATTCATCAGAATTTTTTTTATAAATATCCGGGTATGAATATAAATTTTAATTTATTTTAACCGTTAAATGTTTTAATCAATAATTCAAATTTTGTCACCGTATATGATGATAGACTTGCTAGGAACCATATATGAATCCGCCATCATACCGAACCCCGAACGAGGGAAGTAGGGAGGAAATTGGAAGAACGAAAGTATACTTAGCTACTTGCTTTCGCACAATTGAACTTTTTCTTCAGCTGGCAACGACAACGACAACGACAACGACAACGACAACGACAACGACGTCGTTTCTATTCCCCCATCCGCGCCGTTATCAGATAACTAAACACCGACACAGAAAAGATATTACAAATTTTAGATTAATTCATTGATCACCGCGCGTGATTGACAACCAGGAAAACACAAAGGAAAGCGACAGAAACACCGAGAAAAATAAAAACACAAACCAAAAAACACAGTAACAGAAAAGAGAACACCGCAACCCCCCCCCCCACCACAAAAAACACAGAAAGAAAGTTATCATAGCCGTTTTGTCTCTCTCTCTCTCTAACTTTTCTTCCTCCATCTCACCGAATCAACGCATTGATTCTCTCTCTCTCTCTCTCTCTCTCACATTGTGATTTTTGCAATTGACAGTGTTCTTCTCGCTTACATTGTGATTTTTGCAATTGATAGTGTTCTTCTCGCTTCACTGTCTGTGTTTCGTCAAATGGATTTCGTCTAGCATTGACGGAGCTCACTCTCCCAATCAGATCCCAGTTACTTCAATCCTCACTCTCACACACTGACTCTCTCTCTCTAGAAACTGCTTCGTCAGTTCTCAAATCTTACCGCAATTTTCGCCAATGGCGCCAAAGCGAGGGCTTCCGCTCGCGAAGAACAGAACCAGCAGCACCAGCAGCAGTAAGGTGTCATTGTCGCATTTTCCCGTTCTGGTTTTCGTGCTTCTTTGCGTTTTAGCTCCGACAATTTTCTTCTTTGGAAGAGGACTCTACGCTGCCAGTTAGTTCCTCTCTCTCTCTCTCTCTCTCACTCTCTCAACTTGAATTTTTTTATTTTTTTATTTTTCAGTTTGGGGAATTTTGCAAATCTTGGAATGTAAATAAAAGAAATCGGGATTCAGCACTGGTTAATTCAGTGTTTATGATTTAAATTAGTTTGTTTTGTTTTGTTTGTGTGGTGGTCTTGGTGTGTTTGTGCTGTTTGCTTGATTGGGAAGTCTTTTTATAGCTTGTGAGAGAAAATGGGGATTGATTGAGCAATTTTTAGCTAAGTGTTTTAGTTTTGTTACATTGTTAGTGTAGGAGAGTTTAGTTCTTCAATTATGTGTCATTATGTGTGAAATTTGCGAGGTTGTGAGTGTGAGATTAGAGCAATTCTGCTGACCTGACTTTGTTTGATTGGATGCTGACAGCGTGTCAAAATTAAATTTACGATTTTATCTATTTACTTAATTTTTGGGGTTTTAGTGTTTCCGCTGTTTGTTTGATTGGGAAGTGTTGAGTTTTGAAAAGTGATTTAATTTTAATGCATTGACAATATACAAAATTTTTTCATCACTGTCCAATCATGTTTTGTTACATTAACAAATATCATTGACTCACATCCACTCCTTAAAAGGCCGTGCAATCGAAAGGATTTGATTAAATGACAATGTAAAAGTTTCTTTACACTTTGCACTATCAATGTATCAAAATTAATTTTTTTGAAAAATGGGGATGCGGCACTTGATAATTTAGTGTTTGTGATTTTATTTATATATTTTTAGTGTTTTATTGTTTCTGCTTTTTGTTTGACTGGGAAGTGTTTTCGATTTTTCCCCAGATGTAGGGTATAGCACTAAGTTAGAAAGGAAAGAGCCAAAAAGGAGAGGAATTACAAAGGTGTTATTGGCATCGTTATCTAATTTTACTTTGTTTCCCATTCGTTGATGTTGTGTGGAATTGGGTGATTGGGGCTTGGTATTTTGGTTCATATGGCAGTGAAAAGTGGTGATGGGCAAGTAGATCATAAAAAGGGGTGAACTCTGGCTAGTTCAGGAAGTAGGGAAATTGACTAATTGTGCATTGTCCCTGATGTGACCTCATTGCTTTGACTCTGGAGTTGTTATGTCTTATTATCCTGTCCATTTGTTACACAGTTCCGATATCTGAGAGTCCTTTGTAGTTGAGATATGATCTATTTCTTGATTTGGCATGTTTGTATTAGGAATTTGGGACCATAGGAGATAGTTTCTAGTTGATGATATCGTGTATTTAATATGGGACTATAGGTGTTTGTACCTCCCACTAAATTCAGACATTCTGAATTTTTTCAATCACTGTTGAATTATGTTCACTTTACGAGCTTGCAGGGCTCAGATTTCCTCAGAGAAGAACTTTGAAACTGATGTGGCAAGGCATAAGTTGGTAGGAGTGCATGCTTGGCTTGAGTGCTGGGGACTTTTGTTTTATCTGATTTTATAATGGGCAACTTTTGTGGAATCAGAAAAAGCCTGCAAGAAAAAAAGTATAATGCCGAAATTTATGTTATAAATGTTCTTCTTTTCTCTAGAGATTGATAGAAGCACACACACACACATAGGTAGAATAGACTGAAACAACACACGTATATTGTATATCTGAGAGAATGTAGAAGATGACATAAATGCAATACTAAAGAGATGGGCCTTGAGCACTATAGCAGCTCACGCTCCTTTTGCCACATCCTAACAGAATTTCTGCCCAGCCCTCTCACCCCCAAAGGAGAATTATACTCTTTCTCCACTACCTACACACGTGTCTCATACCTCACCCCTTTTTCCTAAAACCGTTAGGCCTATGATTCAGTAATGGGCCCACCAGATCCTGCCCCAACATCCGAATTAACAAACATTCCAAATCCCATACTACCCCTGTGTTTTCTTCTTTTATAGACTTTTATCGGTTCAGCAAATTTATCCCTAACAATTCTCCCTTCTTGAACTACCACCTTGTCCCCAAGGTGGAATTTTGGGAAATTAATTTTGATATCAGCTGCCGATTCCCAGTTGCTTTCGAACTCAGGCAGACCCTCCCAGCGAATCAGCACTTCTTCTTCCCCTTGATCATTCTTCCGAGTGGCGGCCACGACTTCGGTTGCACACAAGCTCCCACCCTTCAGTAAGCCCTTGTGGTAAAGGCTGGCATTTCGTATCAACTGCCAAACACTTCTTAAGCAATGAAGCATGAAATATAGGGTGCACCAAAGAATTTGGAGGCAGCAATAGTTTGTAGGCCACCTTCCCCACTCTTTCTATCACTTCAAAAAGCCCATAGTACACGGGACTCGGTTTAGTTGACACGGTTGGCTAATGTCTTCATCCGATATGGTTGTATTTTCGTAAACACCTTTTCCCCAACTTGAACTCGATTTCCCTCCTTTTCTGATCTGCCTGAACCTTCATTCTTGCTTGAGCTTTATTCAAGTGCCATTTCAACTCTTCAATCATGGCATTCCGCTCGACTAGTAATTGATTCACATCCTCCACTGTTGACGGCAGGACATCCCCCTTAATAAGTGTAGGAGGCTCCCTTCCATAAAGAATTTTAAATGGGGAAGACTGAGCAGCAGAATGGTATGTGGTATTGAACCAAAATTCAGCCCAAGATAGCCAACGACTCCACTGTTTCGGTTTGGCTCCCGCAAAGCATCTAAGGTAGGTCTCCAAACACCTGTTCACCACCTCTGTTTGTCCATCCGTTTGCGGATGGTAAGTCGAAATGAACTTTAGCTTTGTCCTGCCGCTTAAATACTTCTCCCGAAGCGCTCATGAAGATTCTCTCTATCGATCCACGATAGATGAGGGAAACCCATGCAAACGGACGATCTCCCTGATAAAAAGCTCAGCCACTGTTTTCGCAGAATATGGA
This sequence comes from Dalbergia cochinchinensis, assembly GCA_031216125.1. Classification (NCBI taxonomy): domain Eukaryota; kingdom Viridiplantae; phylum Streptophyta; class Magnoliopsida; order Fabales; family Fabaceae; genus Dalbergia; species Dalbergia cochinchinensis. Next base: position 64,569,652 of record CM062375.1, on the reverse strand, counting down.
TGGTTAAGCCCCAAAAAGTGGGCATATTTAGAGAGTCTGTCTACTACCACTAAAATTGTATCCATCCCTTGAGACCTTGGCAATCCTCCTATAAAATCCATTGAAATATCTTCCCAAACCCTTGAAGGAATCGGTAAGGGTTGGAGAAGACTCTTTGAGACCAAGGTGAGGTATTTATTCCTGTTGCAAACCTCACACTGCTGAATATATTTCTGGATTTGTTGCCTCATACCCTCCCACCAAATCAGTCCAGAAATGCGTTTATACGTTCTAAAGAAACCTGAGTGACTCCCTAAGGTGGAATCGTGAAATTCCTATAAAATTACTTGAATTCTAGGAGAATTTTTGGGAATAACAATCCTCCCCTTGTAATACAATCTCCCTTTCCTCAATTCATACCCTTCCGGTGCCTCCTTCCCTCCAATCAATCCTTGTATGATCACCATCATCAACCTGCACCTCCTCTTCTAGGCCTTCCCATTCCTGAAAGGTAACGGATGAGATGGCTTCAAAACTGAATTGTCTGGAAAGAGCATCTGCTGCTCCGTTTTCTTTCCCTTCTTTGTATCTTATCTCAAAATCAAACCCCAGCAGTTTGGTTATCCACTTTTGCTGTCCCTCCCCCATCAATTGCTGGTCCACTAAATGCTTCAAACACTTTTGGTCAGAGTGGATAATGAATTTTCTGCTTAACAGATAATGCCTCCACTTTTGAACAGCCATTACCACAGCCATAAGTTCCCTCTCATATACTGATTTTTGTTGAGCCCTTTCGGACAGCTTCTGACTCATATAAGCAATTGGTTTCCTCTCTTGCATCAACACCGCTCCAATGCCCTTCCCCGAAGCATCCGCTTCAATAACAAATACCTCTTTAAAATTTGGGACAGCCAGCACGGGTAATGTAGTCATCACCTCTTTTAATTTTTCAAAGGCCAATTGAGCTTCAATTCCCCAATGAAAACCATCCTTCTTCAGCAATTGTGTTAGAGGCCAAGTGATTTTACCATAATTCCTCACAAACCTTTGGTAATAGCCGGTGATCCCAAGAAACCCCCTCAGCCTCTTTAAATCTGTAGGGGTGGGCCAAGTTACCATCGATTCAATCTTCCTTGGGTCAGCTTTAACTCCCTCACCAGAAATTAAATGCCCCAAATATTCGATTTCTTTCTGGCCAAATGAACACTTCTTTCGGTTGATGAAGAGGCTATTAACCCGCAGTTCCAAAGACTTTGTTGTAAATGTTCCCAGTGCTCGTCCTCTGACTTGCTGTAGATGAGTATATCATCAAAAAATACTAAGGCAAACCGCCTCAAGAAAGGTTTTAGGACTGTGTTCATGAGGGCCTGGAAAGTAGAAGGAGCATTTGTGAGCCCGAATGGCATTACTAAGAATTCGTAGTGCCCCTCGTGTGTTCTGAAAGCAGTCTTCTCTATATCTGTTTCCTTCATGCGGATTTGATGATATCCAGATTTAAGATCTAGTTTAGAGAAGATTTGGGCCCCCCCTAATTCATCCAAGAGCTCATCTATAACCGGAATTGGAAATTTGTGCAGGATAGTGATTTTGTTCAGGGCTCTATAATCAACACAGAAACGCCATCCCCCATCCTTTTTCCTTACTAAAATTACAGGGCTAGAGTAAGGACTAGTACTGGGCCTAATTATGCCAGCAGATAGCATTTCTCCCACAATCTTCTCAATTTCATTTTTCTGAAAATAAGGATACCTGTATGGCCTTATGTTGGGAATATTCGCCCCTTCTTGTAACGTGATGGAGTGGTCTTGGGGTCTCAGAGGAGGCAGTCCCGTCGGAAGCTTGCAGATGTCATCGTATTGAGACAATAATAGTTGAAGTTTATCAGGTACTTTTGGGCTTTCGGGGTTCTCCCATTCCGTGCTCCCATTTTCATCCCATGCGGTGATCATGTAACCCTCGCCCTCTTCTCTTAAAGCCTTCAACGTCGTACGGCATGAAACTTGAGTTGTGCTCAACGAAGGCTCCCCTTGAATGGTCTTCCATTCTTCATTTACCTTCCACTGGATATATTGCTTCTGAAGATTTGCTCTAATATCCCCTAAACTGGCCATCCATCCGTAACCCAAAACGATATCCACACTTCCCAACCCAAGAACAAAGAATGATTGGGATATGTGGTTACCTTGGATTTCCACCTCTAGCTTTTCACAGACTCCTAATCCCCTTCGGATCTCTCCCCGTGCTCTCTGATGAATGAGACATCCTTTCTCGGTAATTGAAGGCGCTCCACAAGAGGTGCCGAGATGAAGTTAGCATCTACTCCCGTATCAATTAAGATAATTGCCTCTGCCCCCTTAACGGAACCCCGCAACTTGAACGACTTGTTCAGTGTTGTGAATCCGCGAAAGCTATTAAATGTTAGATGTAGAGACTTCAAGGATAACTCGGTCTCTTCCTCCTCTAACTCCTCTTGCTTTTCTTCTTCGTATTGTCCTTCCTCTGCGGCCTCTTCTAACAAGAACAGCTGATAGTTTTTCAGCTTGCATACATGTTCACGATCCCACCTCTCGCCGCACTTAAAACATAACCCCTTTTTACTCCTCTCGTGAATCTCCTCCTGGGAAAGACGCCTCCTAGCTTCGCTACTTGGTCCTGCAACAGCTCGCGTGCTACCACTTGTCCCTGCAATTCGTCCCTCACTGCTTCTGGAAGTGTGGGGAAAGATCTTATGGTCACTTGGGCCTTTAGATGGTCCCCATGTGCGGTCAGGAGGCCCAATAGGTCCACCTCGCCATTCTTGATTTCTTTCCTCCAGTAATAAGGCCTTTTCTTTAATGTCTGCCAAGGAGCCCAAGTCGAGACTCCTTAACTCGGCACGTAAGTTTCCTTTGAGCCCGTTTAAAAAAATGCCTCTAAGAACCTCATGGTCTAAGTGATGCATTGGGCCAGAAATCTTTTCAAAATCATCAATATAATTCAACACTAGGCCTACCTGCCGTAAGCGCAAGAGCGGCCCATATGGGTCTCTCATCAACCCCGGCTGGAACCTCCGAGAGACTCCCTCCTTGAACGATCTCCAAGACGGGAACTGGGTTTGGTCCTCCCAGATTTGGTACCACGACAAGGCTCTCCCTTCTAATGCAAGCAGCACGACCTCGAATCGCTCATCCCCTTCGATCCCATTCACCCGGAAGTAGCGTTTGATTTTGACTAACCATCCTCCGACGTCATCGCCGCTGAACAACGGAAGCTCCATTTTTCGATCACGCTCACGGTGGCGAGGAGGGGGACTATCCGGAAAGCGGTGCGGTGGTCGGTTGTGCCACTGTTGTCGCTCCCAGTGGCGATGACCAACTCGGGAGTGAGGGGAGCTCCGATCGTCTCGGTCATGCGACCTCGAGTCTTGGTGCTCTCTGCGAGGGGATGAGGGAGAGTGATGCCCCTCATGATTCCCTCTAGAACCCCCAATCCAGCGGTCATCCAAGCCAACTCAGAGTGACGGCCGTCGTGGCGGTGGTGAACGACCACGCGAACGGCATCGATGGCCATCCCTCCTCTCCAGCAAATGTATCATCTGATCCATCCTTCGTCTCAGTTCAGCGACCTCTTCCTCCATGTAGCAGCTTCAGCGAAATGGATATCCCTCACACCCAGAGATGACTGGACTGATACCAATTGATAGAAGCACACACACACACAGGTAGAATAGACTGAAACAACACACGTATATTGTATATCTGAGAGAATGTAGAAGATGACATAAATGCAATACTAAAGAGATGGGCCTTGAGCACTATAGCAGCTCACGCTCCTTTTGCCACATCCTAACAGAATTTCTGCCCAGCCCTCTCACCCCCAAAGGAGAATTATACTCTTTCTCCACTACCTACACACGTGTCTCATACCTCACCCCTTTTTCCTAAAACCGTTAGGCCTATGATTCAGTAATGGGCCCACCAGATCCTGCCCCAACATCCGAATTAACAAACATTCCAAATCCCATACTACCCCTGTGTTTTCTTCTTTTATAGACTTTTATCGGTTCAGCAAATTTATCCCCAACAGAGATCCTGGGAATTTGTTAGATTAGCAAGCAGAGGAAGTGAAGTGTTTACTTCAGTTTGAAATTGAGTGATTCAGCATGGGAGTAACAGGGGCAGTGGCCTTGTGCAATAATATAGAAAAGAAGATGAACAATCTATGATTGTTTATTTAGGCTAGTGCCTAGTATTATATCTGATATGGATAGTGATGCATCCTTCCTGAATCTTTTTGACAACTTGAGTCTATAACATAAACTTTGATCTACGTAGCAAAGCGGACTCGCCAAACTTCACTCTTGCCTTAGTTTCTTTGTTGATTATTAAAAGTTGTCTAAAATTTTATAACAATCCCAAAAATGGTGTCTTATTTCTTTTTCAAAATTTTTAAATGCCCTTGCCTATGTTATGCCATGCAATCTCTGAATATTTTTTTTCAAAAAAAAGGCTTTTAAAGTGAACACATATAGATGCATATTGCTAGTGTGTCATACAAGATCCAGTAGGGACATGTGTCTGACTTGCGAATGTGGCACCAAAATGGTGCATCCATGCTTTATAGCCTTTGATGTTTTGTGTTATTTCATGCTGCAAATATTTCTCATAAATATGATGCACTAACCTGATGTAAGGGCAAAAGGCTTTGCTTGTGATTCCCATGCATGTTTTTATAGAAACAGATGATCTAACTTTGAAATCTGCTAGGGATAATCCTTTGAGAGTATCATGTGCTTGCACCAAATCCAATGACCTAATTTTGCCCCAGTCAGCAGCTGAGCCTATGAAACCTCCTTAAAAATGAGTGCTAAGCTCCAATCAAGTGCACTAAATAGTAGCATAGATTGCCCCTTTACAATGTCATCTCATTTTCTATCTTAATATAATTTTGTATACTTCTTTTCTTCATTTTGTGCTATTCTTTTTCCTAACAGACAATGTTTTTGTTTCTCAGTCACTTATTTGTGCTTTTATATATGTTGGTAGGAAGGATGAACTCTTTTCACGAGATAATAAGCTCAATGTTGTAGGGATAGATGAGTGGACACATTAATCGTGATAGAATTAGGAACAAATGTATTAGAAAGAAAGTTAAGGTAGGATCTATTGTAGAAAAGATGGTAGAATTACACCTTAGGTAATTTGGTCATGTTAGCCTTATTAAAAAAAGGTAGATCATATGGAACGTAGCTCAATAGATAGGGTTAGAGGAAGATCAAGAAAAACTATAAATGAAATCATTAAAAAGGACTTGGATTTAAATGGCTTGTCTGAAGATGTTTTATGATAGGCTGTAAAGATGTCATTTGATTTATGTAGTTGGCTCCATCTAATGGAAAAGGGTTTAGTAGTAGTAATTATTGTTGTACTTGCATTTTTTGTTTGCCAGGTGTCGTATGATAGCAAAACTTGTGTAATAGCAAGAATTGAGTACAAGGGTTGAAGTTCTCAATTTATCATACCCTAAGCAGAAGTGTGGATACTTGCAATTTGGTGCCTAAGTGAACCATTTATGTCTCATATATGTAATCGAGAAACTCTTAGATGCTTCCCGAGCAATGAAAAAGTTTTGTTCTGTACCATTCCTCAATAATCAATACATACGTTAAATATGTTGGCCATGATTGTCTATTACTTTCCCAGCGGTTTTAAAATATAACATTACTTTAATTCCTGTTAGTTTTTTTGACATTAAATGGGCCCCTAAAACTTAAATAGCGGAACGATTAACATTTATATGAATTTCTCTTATGCAATGCATGTTCATGACTTCAATTGCACTGTGCAGATCAAGATGATATTTCAACAGTTCCAAGTAATCAGGTAGCTTGTTTTATGCATTATTATTGGCTATATAACTAGATAGTAGCACTGGATATTACAGCTTCTAGCTGCTTTTATTTGTTTGCCTTAAAAAGTTTTTGACTGCAACAGGTTGCCAAATGGAGAGAATGGCAGGCATGGCAGGACCTTAAATCATTTTTTACTAAAGAGGCAAGCACAGGCTTATAAATAAGATTTCATGATGTATGTTTCACATTTCAGTTTTTTCATGTGCTTCTTGGCTTTCTAATAAATATTATATTTTAGGTTCTTGATGTTATTGTATCCAGCACAAATGATATGGGGCCTTTGAGTCTTGACAATTTCAGAAAAAATAATCTGTCTGCCTCATGGAGAATTGTTGGAGTAGAGACTTCTAATGAGGTTTGGAAGATTGTTTATGCATGGAACTTTCAGTTCCCATATTTCTACACTCAAAGCATTATTGTTGTATTGCTTCTGAATTTAATCAATATTTTAATTTTTTTTATTAAACCTAAATCAGCCAACAACACATGATAGACAAGAAAAACCAAAGATGAAGGAAGCAAAATCTTCAGGTGTTATCATGCTCTATGTCATATATTATGCCCATATTGTAGCTTGGTTTACTTTCTAACTCATTTTTATTTATTTTATTTATTAATCCAGATGGTCAGACTCGGTGGATTGGTAGTCCCACACAGCAAGCCCGAAGGGTGAGCATTATTCCTTGATATTTTCCCTTTCGTTCTTACATATAGGTTAGTGTAAGTTTGCACTGTGGTTATGCATTGGGCCACATTTGTTTTTTCCTTTGAGTTAAGGTTCATTTTAGTCTCTCACTTTTCATTTGTGAGTCATTTTAGTACCTGACTTTTAAAATGAGTCAAATTAGTTCACTATATTGCAAAATGTGAGTTATGTTAATCCCTCAACATAATGTCACTTAATATTCTATCAATTAAATAAGGATAGGCAACCTTAAGTAATATCTTGACATACCATATGTCATTTAAAGTAAAATAAAGTTTAAAATAACTCATTTTGGTGTTTAAAATTATACAAAATGAGTCATTTAAATATTCATTTTAAGTCATAAAATGACTCATTTTGTGCAATTTTAGATACAAAAATAAGTTATTTTAAACTTAATTCTACTTCAGATGATACATAGTATGATAAGATATCACTTAACGTTACACATCATTATTTAATTGATAAAATGTTAAATAAAAATAGAATATGGGACTAACTTGACTCACATTTTATAATATCGGGGACTAATTTGGCTCATTTTAAAAATTAGGGACTAAAATGACTTATAAATGAAAAGTGAGGGACTAAAATGAACATTAAATCTTTTCCTTTCTACAACAAATGCAAAAGTAAATTTGCCACTTTGAGTGGCTTAAGCATTCATTTTGCTTGAAATGATATTTTTCTAGAATACATTTGACACGAGTTGTAATTTTATAATTTGGTTGTCGACTGTACTAAAATTTTTTTCTTATGATTTTTGTTCTGTCTCTGGCACCTCTTCTCTAAAATTAAATTCATTGTTAGTAAATTACTTGTAACCTTCCCAAACACAGAACTAGTTCTTCCAGTGGCCAAACATATGTATAATGTTTTGTTTGAAAAATATTATTTTGACTTGAAGTGGTCCTTTATTTTGTACAACAAAGATGGAAATAATTTTGAGACACACAGGAATTTTTTAGCATCGTCCTTGACTATGATGTAAATATTCTGTTATGAGTTTTGTTCTGTCATTTGTCAATTTACTCTAAACTCAATGTTAGTAAGTTACTTTTGGTGAGCGTTCCCAAACATTTAACTTGTTATTCCAATGCCCAAACATGGACATAAGGTTTTGATTGAAAAATATTATTTTTCACTTGGAGTGGTTTATATTTTGCACAACAAAGGAGGAAATAATTTCTTTCTGTTCTTTATAAATATTTTCTGCAGCAATTAATAGAGAAAAGGAGGGAAAAGCGTGCTGCCGATCTGGTAAAACTGAATGATGAAGTAATTGTCAAACTTGAAAATGCAGCTATTGAACACTCAAAATCGGTTGAGTCAGCTGTTCTGGGTAAATACAACATTTGGAGGAAAGAAATTGAGAATGAAAATGCTGATTCTACTGTTCGGTTGATGCGGGACCAGAGTATTATGGCTAGGGTATATTTGAGTATTGCAAAGATGAAGAACAAGCCAAAACTGTTCCAAGAACTGCAATCTAGGCTCAGAGAGAGTCAACGTGCTTTAGGTGATACTACTTCTGATGCCGATCTAAATCACAGGTAGGAAGCCACAGCCGATGTGCAATTTCCTCAGAAGCATATATAGCTGTTTTTGTGTGCCTTTGTCTGAATTTGCTGAGTTAACTAATTGAGTGTCCATTTATCTTTAGTGCACATGAAAAAATAAAGGCCATGGGTCAAGTACTGTCAAAAGCAAGAGAGCAATTGTATGACTGCAAGTTGGTTACTGGGAAACTAAGGGCAATGCTACAAACAGCTGATGAGCAAGTTAGGAGCTTGAAGAAACAGAGCACATTCCTCAGTCAGTTGGCTGCGAAGACCATACCAAATGGAATTCATTGCTTGTCAATGCGCCTTACCATAGATTACTATCTCCTTTCACCTGAAAAGAGAAAGTTCCCTCGGAGTGAGAACTTGGAGAATCCTGACCTTTATCATTATGCACTGTTTTCAGACAATGTCTTGGCTGCATCTGTTGTTGTAAACTCAACTATTATGAATGCAAAGGTCAGCTGACTGTCTATTCACCATGCCAGTGTTTTTGCCTATGTTTCCTTCACATGCATTATTGCCCTTAAAAAATAGCAAATAATTTGTGCCTTGACAATAGCCAATAGGCTACCTACCTATTGTTCATGTGCAGAATATCTATGGTTTAATAAATTATATTATTAAGAACAACCTTCTTTATCTTTACGTTCTCATCTCTTGGCATCGCAGGATCCTTCAAAGCATGTTTTTCACCTTGTTACTGATAAACTAAATTTTGGAGCGATGAGTATGTGGTTTCTGTTGAATCCTCCTGGAAAAGCCACAATCCATGTTGAAAATGTCGATGATTTTAAGTGGTTGAACTCATCCTACTGCCCGGTCTTGCGGCAGCTTGAATCCGCTACAATGAAAGATTATTATTTCAAGGCAGGCCATCCAAACTCACTTTCTTCTGGTGCTTCTAATTTGAAGTACAGAAACCCCAAATATCTCTCAATGCTCAACCACCTGAGATTCTATCTTCCAGAAGTTTATCCAAAATTGGATAAAATCCTTTTCTTGATGATGATATTGTTGTCCAGAAGGATTTGACTGGACTGTGGGCTGTGAATCTCCAAGGGAAAGTAAATGGCGCAGTTGAAACTTGTGGTGCGAGCTTTCACAGATTTGACAAGTATCTTAACTTTTCAAATCCGCATATTGCAAGAAACTTCGATCCAAATGCTTGTGGCTGGGCATATGGGATGAACATATTCGATCTAAAGGAGTGGAAAAAGAAGGATATCACTGGCATATATCACAAGTGGCAGAATATGGTGAGCATTTGAACACAGCTTTGGTTTGCATTCTCACAGAATCATACGATTACAAAAGATCTTTCACTGACCATTTCCTTTTTCTGTCTGATTCTAAGAATGAAGAGAGGGTGCTGTGGAAGCTTGGGACATTACCTCCAGGGCTCATAACATTCTATGGGCTCACGCATCCATTAAATAAATCATGGCATGTGCTCGGTTTGGGTTATAATCCTAGCGTTGATCGATCTGAGATCGAGATTGCCGCAGTTGTACACTACAATGGCAACATGAAGCCTTGGTTAGAGATTGCCATGACAAAGTATCGGTCTTACTGGATCAAATATGTGAAGTTCGATCATCCCTATCTTCGGAACTGTAAGCTACATGAATAAACCTGATGATTTGGTCGTCAGTACAGAATGGTATTCTCTCTTTCTTCTCCGCTCTTCCCTATTCTCTCTCCTTCCCGTTTTCTGGCTTTGGCTATTTCAATTACAGTGTCAATGATAGATCAAATGTATAAGAAGGGATAGGGTCAATGCTTGTTCATTATTTGCCTCCAACATCGTCTCATTCCCACATCATTGTTTTTACTTCCAATTCATTTAATTTGTTTTACATCATTCTCACCCATTTGAAACGAGGTAACATAAGTAGTATACCTTGTTTACTGTAAAAACTCCTCGTTGTACAATATTTTGATGCTAAGACAAGACTATAAATTGAATATCATACTAATGTATTCTTTTTTTTTTTTTTTTGGGGGTGAACTTTCTTGCTCCATTTTGAGAGCTTAGCTGTCATTTGCATATACTGGATGATATATTTGGCTTATGTTAAGAGAAAGGAGTATTAGTGTGTTTGGTTGTGCATTTGTTGAAGTGATTTTTAAAGCAAAGTTATTTATGTGTGATAGTTTTTCTAAAAGTAATTCAAAGCAAAGTTATTCACGTGTGATAGTTTTTCTAAAAGTAATTCTGAAATCCCTTCCTAGGATCGATTCTAGAAATCAGAATTGATTTTAATCACTTAAAACCAAATAACAAGAAAGATGATAATAAATTTTGGGGGGTTTTAGAATTGATTTTGGATGCACCAAAGGTGCTTCCAAACACACACATATATATCTTGTTAACTTGTTTTGTAGTGTGCTGCAATATGTAATGATGGCATGCCCCATGCTCATGCTACAAGACGCTGCCCATATAATCATGATACATGACAGTTTTTTGGATGAAACTGATTACTTGGTTGTTACCTGTCCTTTCTTGTACACTCTAGGAAATATTTGGGAGTTTGAAATTTAGAGTGGAATGACATGTAGTGTAAATCTTAAAATTTTATACTTGAAGTCCTTCTTTCCTCTTCAAAATCTAAATTTATAAATATTTTCGTAGTTTATGTTTTTCTTAGTAGTTGTGAGACAAAATACGAGAAAGTCGTTTAATTTGTACCTAGTGTTTTGGGTTATTTCTTAGAATCAATCATTCCTAACTCAGCTTCGAAGAGCTAGTAAAATAGTAAATGTGCTTAACAACTATGTTACTTGCATCTAATTAGTAAACTATAAATCATAGGCATGAGTCATCGCGCGATTACTTGATAGGGATACATGGACACGTTAAATTCTTAAAATTGTAAGTATATATTTTAAATTGTTAATATCAATACTTGTGTTTAATATAAAAATTAACGTATCTATTATCGATAGCAGTAACTAATTCCGGATCGAATCTTTAACTATATAGTTAAGAGACAAGATGAATTGTCATCATACCATCTAACTATTTATGAAATTCATTTGGTTAGAAGTAAAATAAAAAAAATGAGGTGATGCAAAGTTGATGAAAAACTTGAAAACAGATTAAAACATAGTTTATTTTAATTTCAATGAGCAAACCCATAAGATTGTTAAATAGGTCAGTCTGGCTCATCAATGCGAGTCCTTTTACGTTCATTGGTTAATGAATTAGGTAAAACAAATGCAAATGAGGAGCAATCCTTTTTGGCGGGTCAAATATTATGGTTAACTTGTTAGCATTTGCTTTATGTTACCTTGATTCATTAATATAATTTTTCCAAAAATTATATATATATATTGGAAATGAAACTTTTTCAATAAAAGTTGTATTGAAATAATTTTTCGTATTTGCATAAAATGTTTGAATGCATGATACGAAACAAAAAAGTCTTAAAATTCAGTTATAGGTGAAAGTATATTTTTGAAACTTTCAATGATAAATAAAAATGAATTATTTCAAAATGTTAATGTTTTTATAAAAATAATATTAAGTATCAAATATATGTATAAGAATTTATTACATTTTATTAATTTGTTATACATGAGTAATTATTTTTATACAGTACAAAATTGAAAACACTATTTTAAAATTATATTTAGGTTGCTGTTAGGTTTCTTCGTGGATAAAACTTTCTTACATGTAAAAAAATCACTTTTAGTTAATACATTCATACATAAAATTTATTTTCAAATAACCAAATATTAAAAACTTATTTATAACTGATTATTGAAGTTTTTTCTCGCAAATAATCTAAATATATATTAATATTTGTTGTGTTTGTCATTTACTTTAAAATTTATATGTAATATAATGTTATGATTAATTTAATTACCATCAATAATTAATTTATATGATAACATAAACTCCTTGGCCCTAAACTTTTTGTTGAAGTTCTACCACTAAATTATCGGGCTGAAAGGATTACTTTCTACAAATCCGAAGAAAGGAAAGGGAGGGAAGAAATGAATTAATTTTGTTAGGCATCCAATCATCACTTAGTTATCAGTGCAAGTAATTAAATTTAATATTGAATTAAAATAAATTCAATTTTTATAATGAATTGTTATATAAAATGCCTTTTTAAAAATTTTACTATAAATTTAACTAGAAGGTTTTCGAATAATTTTCTTTGAATCACTTTACTATGCAATTGAAGAAAAGAGATGAGAGGAGAGATAAATAAAGTTTTTTCAGTTGCACAATTCACTCAAAATAATCAAATATTCTTATAAAATGAACTACACAATTAATAGTGAGTTATTAACTGAAATAATAAAAAACATAATCACTCTCAAGAATTATAGTTTACATTTTTATAATGATTTTATTTTGTATTTTTATCATTATTCTTTAAGTTATTTCATATGGGATTAATTTGATATATTATTAGTGTAAAATTCTTTATATATTATTCAATAATATGGTGAAATATACGTGATTTTTGAGGTAAAATTTATAAGAGCCATTTTTGCGGATATCAAAATTTAATTGGTTGAATGTGTAATTTTTTATATGTAAGCATATACAAATTTTTACATTAACAGCATATTTAAATTTGTTTGTTCTATATAATAATTCTTAATATCAATTTTATTAAAAATTTATATTCCATATTAAAATCTTGATTACAAACTATTATCTTTAATTAATATATATAGTTTATAAAAAAAACTCATCTATGTTCTAGTTTGATATATAAAGATGAATCTTCAAAAGGTAACAGGAAGAGTTTTGTTATTTCACTATTAAAATTATATATATATATATATATATTAAAATTCTAAAATTAATAGTTGAGAAAATATGTAACTTTTATTTTTAAAAAATTATTATTATCAATTATTATTATTATTATCAATAATTTGTTCTCTTAATATAGTAATAATAAAACTATAAATGTATATATAAATATTTATATAATTAAAAGTCAGATATATTTTATTTTGAAAAATACAAATATATATTTTGATAAATTTTATTTTAGTAAATAAAATAAAATTATAAATGTGAAAAAATAGAGAATTAGCAACAAAAAAAAAGATATTTAAAAGATTAAAATGTAACTTATCTTTATTGTTTATAGATAGAATATATGTTTTAGATATAAAACCGATAAAAGTGTAATAATGTCATTTTTTAGGAAAAGAGTTATATTCTACAGAAAATGATAATTCATTTTATAAACTTCATTTCATTAAATACCACCTTATAAAATCAAATTTTGATTAAAAATATTTATATGTATTTGTTATAAACATATAGAGATATTTTATTGATCCATATAGCTAAGTGTTTTAAAACCCAAATTTTTATTTGGGTTCCATAGCATTCCCCGTAATGTATTAGTTATTCTCTAATAGAAAACAGAATCTATCACCACCAAACAAAGAAAAAGAATCTACGGATATTTTCCTTTTCTTTTATGGTTTTCTTTCCAGTATATATTAACATTGAGTACTACTAGTAATTAATAACAATTGTTGATTGACTTTTCAGACTCTGAAAATATTAAGATTCGTCCGTTCATTCTAGACCTTCAACGCCTTTATTTACCCTCCAAATTATCTTTGTGAATCCCTAGATTAGATACCCTTTTCCTTTCCTACCTCCAATAGCTCATACTGCCACATCATTGCGTGTTCCTAGTAATATATATATATATATATATATATATATATAGGCACATATTACAAAACATTGTAGTTAGTGAGCGATATTGTGCACTTCATACCGTAATGGCAAATCAATCAGTGCTTCTTTCACCTCAAGAACCCAAAGAAAATGACACAGAAAACGGAGAAAAGCTTCGATCTTTGATTCATCTTTTATGTCATTTCAATCTAACGTACCCCCTCCCAATTCATATGGCCAGATGATGAGAAGCCATGTTTAATGCTGCCACAACTTCAAGTCCCACAAATTCACTTGCAAGCCTTTCTTTCCGGAGATCCACAAACCATATATCAAATATTTGCTCAAAAGTGAACGAGGCATGCAAGAAGCATGGCTTTTTTCATGTTGTCAACCATCGAGTTTACCATGAACTCATAGCTGGAGCTCATAATCTTACAAATGAATTTATCGGTATGACGTTGCTGGAGAAGTAGAGGGCTCAAAGAACACTTACAAATTATCATGATAAAATTATACTCACCTTTTTTAAAGTTTGCTAAAATATAACAAACATTCTATCTATTTTCAAATTTTACAGTACAAGTCCCTGAGGTTTATAAAAACCTACATTGACTTCTTTTGATATCAGTGACAGTTAATGTTGTTAAATACTTTATGTCTTTTAATAGCATATATGTAAATATTAAGGATCATTATAATTGTAAAAAGACCATAATATCCTTCTTTTACTAAACAATGAAAATATCATTCTATCCCCCCCTAATTTGCACGTTGTGACCGAAACATAGACATGATCTATTTAACAGCACTGACAGTCATTGTTATCATAGGAGGTTAGTGTAGGCTTTTATAAATTTCAGGAACCTGTGCTGCAAAGTTTGAAAATAGAGGAGATGCCTATTACATTCAGCAAACCTCAAGGGAGATAAGTATAATTTTTTCAATTATCATTGATACACCAACAGCTTTATATGAATGTTCTCCTCCAAACTTCCTTGGAAAGAGACACTTGCTTTCCCTTGCTCTTCGGACAAGTCCAGCAAAACTGTGGAGAAATATTTTGTTAATGTTATGGGCGAAGATTTTCGACAGTTTGGCTAAGTTAGAATGGTGGATTTTCCTTTAGTTTCAGAAGAAAAAAATGTTTCTTTTACATGCAAATTAAAGCTTTTGTTATAAAATAAATAGTATGCGTTACTGTTATATGTTCCCCACCCCCCCCCCCCCCAAAAAAAGGAAAAATAAATAATGCCCCTAATATATGGTTGCTTTTATTTTTTTTTCAAAATAAAGAAGAAGTTTATTATTTATCTTTGAAATTCCTAGGGTTCTGTATGAGAACTACTGTGAAGCCATGAAAAATGTCGCTCTTGAGATCATGGAACTTCTAGGACTGAGCTTAGGGGTTGGCAAATACTTTCGAGATTTTTATGAAGAAAATGATGATTCTTTAAACAGGCTGAATTACTATCTACCATGCCAAAACCCAGACCAAGGAACTCTTGATACTTTCACAAGGTGGTTGCTACTACAAGAGAATAGAACTAACTAGCGATCAGGGTGCCGAATTGAACTTTAATATCTACTACCTCCGTTTTCAACTAATTAATTGTCCATTTGGACAAAATAAAACATAAAACATTTAATGTATCTGGCTACAATTATAACTAGATATATTAACTTTTTATTGTGTCAATTCATGTAAATTGACACTTAGTTGAGAATGGATATAGTATCTATTAAGGTTAAAGGAATGAAGTATGTATATTTGTAATATCGGTCTAGTGTGCGATTGTCTTCAACTTTCTAACAGTTATGTATTGTGCGTGCTAGTATGTTGCACTTTCAATAAAAGCTAAGACCGTACATTTTGTGTCTTTAAAAACAAAGAAAATTCATTTGAATTTGTTTATAGTAGAATTTGACACATGTATGTGGCAAAACTGCTTTACGCTAGGTATTAATCAATAAACTTAGAGTTTTGGATGTTAACATTTGCTTTTCCAGATCTTGATTCGAGGATCAAAAAACTACTTATCTTGGATTCCACACCAAAGAATCAAGTGTCAAACAAGTTTTGAATGGAATGGGGATGGAATGAAGTGTAATGTGATTGTGATTGTGTGAATGTTGACCGGCAAAGTATTAAATGCAGAAGAATTGCAAAAATAATTAATTGACAAAGATAATAAAAGTACAAGAAATGTAAAGGAATTAAAGGAAATCTAATCCTAAGAAAACGCGAAATGGGGTTGAGGATAATACTCAGTAGACTCTGAACTTCTTTTTGTCATCTGGATGAATTTTTTTTAGAGTGAGTGTATGAGTACAAATTCCAATCCTTTACAACTATACAGAACTAATATTTATAGACATCCTAGGACTCTAGGATTTTGACATCTGACCTTAGTTGCATTCTTGGATGTTGTCCATGTGTTTTTGATTCCCTTAATTCGTCACACGCCTTCATTGTCCAGCAGCTCCCTTTTTGTTATGCCTTTGCCAAGCTCTTACTAGTAATTGCTAACAATTGTTGTTAATCATTGATGGACGAATATCTGTATTCTACAAGTCATTATGACAATCTTCTTAGGATCTTTTGAATTTTCTAAGTTTAACTGACGAAATCCAACTTCGACCCATCAAACTTCAAGAGTCACTACAAGAAAAACGTGAGTTTCCGAACGGATTTATCTACAGAAAATAAAAAATTTGCACAAAATTTTTTTTTTTTTGGGTCTCAATCATTACCGACGGATTTTTCCATTGGAAATCCGTCGGCATATTTCACGCCAACTTAAAAATGAATATGGAGCGTGAGTTACCAATAGATTTTTTTGTCTGTAATTATTATGAATTATTTTTAATGTAGAAATTAATTTTACCGACATATTTTTTCGTTGGTAACTATTGTGAATGTTTAATTATGAAATCAACTTTACCGACGGATTTTTCCGTCACTAAAATTGATTTTGGAAATTTTTTTTTAGAGAATAATTACTGATGGAAAAATCTGTCGGTAAAATAAATTTCAAAAATTAAATTTTATTATAGAAAATAATTACCGACGAAAAAATCTATCTGTAATGTTAAACAAAATTTTTCAAGAAGATGAAAAAACCTGCGCCAATTAAATTTTATTATAGAAAATAATTATCGACGGAAAAATCCGTCCATAATGTTAAAGAAAATTTTTCACGAAGATGAAAAAACTGGCGCCATTTTGGGTAATTATTGGCGGATTTATTTTGTCAGAAATTTGAAAATCTATCGGTAATCATTTTATCTTAATCTAGACTCTCTCTCTCTCTCTCTCTCTCTCTCTATGTATATATATATATATATATATTTCCGTCGCCGTCCACTGCCTCGCCGCTATCATCTAGCGCCAGCCATCTTCGCCCCTACCCCGCAAGCCTCGCCTCGCGTCAGCTTCGCAAGGCTCGATTTGTCCCCACGTCACCGCCCGCACCCCAACGTCACTCTCCCTAACTCCGTAAGAACTGTGCATTGTCGAGCCCCCTTACCACATCAGTTTCTCTCTTCGCATCTCTCTGCCAAGGCCGCTAAGAACACCGCCACCGCCGCTGTCTCCTCCTTTTGCCTCGGTGAGCATCCTTTTTTTTTTAGTCTGATTTTGGCTATGATTTGGATGGCCCTTGTTTCATTACTTGTTGATTTTTGGGTTGTGTTGGCCGAGCCATGAGGCTTGTGGAGGATGAAAATCCATGGAAATGGTGATGTTGTCTCCCAGGGATTGCATAAGGATTTGGGCTCCCTGCCAAGTGGGTTGCAATTTCACTTTTTTCAAGATAGTTGTAGCCTTGTAGGAATATCAATTAGGGGACCCTATTAAATTATTTATGACTATCAACATATGGTATTATATAATTTGATTGGAATTTATTTATTGCATTGTTGCTTGATTGTTCTACATGGCTGAATGAATAAAGACTTGTTTGTGTACCCTTTTTTGGGTTGATTTCAAATTGTTAATAGAACTTGCGCACGTTATTTTGGGGATTGCAAGACCATGGTCGAGTACATGCTAGTTGAACTTGATGTGTTTGTGGTTCATGCTATTTTTGATTATCGGTCCAGGCAAGGATTATGCTTGGCCTAGTTGGAGAAAATAGAAGCATTGCACCTTTTGTGAAAGTCAACTTAGGATTTGGCATCAAGAACTCTGTTAACATTGTCTTGATGAAGAGTGGCTTAAAATAAAAAAAAATCCCTTACTATTGCTTTAAGTGTTTGTTATTAAAGCCAAAGCAGGATGTGAAATGCAGGAAAAATGATGTGACTGCAAGGTGGAGGGAATTGACTCGTCAGTCAGTATATAGAACTATAGGTGATAAATTTGGATACGCTTTTCTCCCTTAGAGAATGAGAAAATCATGAGGGAATTTCTTTTTCACTAATATATAAGGAACTTGTTGATAGACTGATGTTATTGTCAAATATATATTAGGAATCACATCTGCCAAATAAAATAAATTCTTGACATATCTGTTCTTGTAGTGATTCCATTTTGGTCTTTCATTCAAGTAGCCTTATATTTCTTAGTGCTTTTATGTTCTTCAATGCTGGAAAACATTGTTCAAAATATTATATACTTCATGGGAAAAAGTTTATCATAAGAGCTGTGCTGTTAGGATCAGACTAGTTGTAATCATTAAGAATGTTATAGGCGATGTTCTGTTTTCTTTGCCATCTTATTGCATTATCATTTCTCTTTAACTTTATCTCCATTCATTATATTGCTTCCTTGGAGTGTTGTTAACCTTTTCTTATGGTTTTAGATGCAAGGTAATGTTGCAAAATGGAGAAAGAAAGAAGGAGATAAGGTCACATGGTCCTATAGAGTATTATGACATTTTGATGGTTACATATCACTATTCTATTTGCTTTGATGTATTCACTTTGGAAATTGACTTCTGTTGATTAATTAATCATTTCCTCCTTGCTTCTGATTAATCTAATAGATAGAAGTGGGTGATATACTACGCGAAATTGAAACTGACAAGGCTATACTAGAATTCAAAAGTCTTGAAGAGGGGTAACTTCTTTTTCTTCTTTTCATTTTCCCTTACTAAGTGTTGGATAACTTGTAATTTATTAACTTGTATAAACTAGAGTTTGTCCTCATTTAGAAAATTAATATGCATATTCCACTTCTTAGTAGGCCCTAAGCAATAAATCAGAAGCATCAATGGTGAACAATTCTTGAAAGGCTAGCACTAAGTATCTCCAGATAGAAGACCTTCAGGATTTTTTTTCTTTTTTTTGATAATAGGTCTTCAGCAAATTATGTGAGCAGTTGTATAAGAATTTAAACTGGGGCTCAACAATGTCATTAATAATTTAAACATGCAGTTTCACTTTCACTAGTCTATTGCAGTGTAAACACAGAATACCTACTAGGTGCCACCTATTAATAGCTACCTGCATAAACTTAAAAACATCAAAAAGAGTAAGAAACCGAGAACAATTGTAATTTTAGTTTCTATCCATGACAATACTATGTTAAAACTTAGCAATAAATAATTAAATATGGAGAAAAACACCCATATGGTGTAATTGTTCATTGTTTATTAATGTTGCTATCTTTTATAGTTCATACGCATGCCTAATGCGTATATCTCCATTTTAGGAAACAAATGTCATAATTAGTTTTCATTGAAATTTTGCCATTGTTAATTTGTTTTTTTTATTAATATAATAAAGCCCTTTGGCCTTGTTAATTTATCATTTGTAGGACATACTTGTGTATTGGTCTTCATCACGATGTCTTTTCAAAAGGAACACACTTGCTAAGAAACTCCTTAGCTTGCTGCCTCACCATTCATTTGGCAAGTGCTTGAATAATGTTGGTGGTCTGGACATAGCTCTTTCCTTTTACCCTCAGTGTGCAAATAATGCTGATGTCACCCCAAATGGTGGGATCACTTACATAGCCAAACTGCCAGACATTGATGATGATGGTAGTAGTGGTGGTGGTGATAGTGATGTTAAAGAAGATGATGATGCTGTTGACTTCTCTTGATTTAAGTTATTATTTTTTCTTTATTTGTTATATGTTGAATTTTTTATATTTATGTTTATAGATTTTCTGACATTTTTATCTATTTTATATTTTGGACTTAAATTCATTGCGTTTATTATTTATTAAGCATTTTTTACAATTTTTCATTATTAAATATATTTACATATTTATAATTAGCATTAAATAAAAAATAAGCTCTTAAATATTCAAGGAACGTACAAATTACTGAATATTTATTCCAAAAAATAATTATTGATGAAAATATTCATCGATAATATAAATATAAAAGGGAAGAATTTAAAAATTTAAATTTAAATTAAAAATTAATAATTATTGATAAATTTTTTCGTCGGTAATATAAATACAAAAAAATAAAATATTAAAATTAATAAATTACCAACGGATTTTATAAAATTCAATAATTACCAACGGATTATTCTATTGGTAAAATAAAAATAAAAATTATAAAATTCAATAATTACTGACAAATTTTTTTGTCGGTAAAATATGGATATTAAAAAATAAAAAATTAAATTAATTAATTATTGATGGATTTTTTCGTCAATAATAAAACAAAATCTGTTGGTAATTATTAATCCCTGACGAATTTCTTAGCGATTTGGTTTCTCATTCTTGTGTATCTTTGTTACAAAAATCCATCAGTAAATCCATCGGTAAAATTTTTCGATGGATTTTTTGTGTAGGTAATGTTTTTCAACTACGTTATTACCGATTGACAAAATCCATCAAAAAATCCATTGGAAATGAAATTTTCCATCAGTAATCCAAAAATCATTTCGATAAAGATTTTGCTAGTAGTGAATGTTAACTTGCCATCTTGGATATTCACACTTTGTCATGAATGACTCCCATAGGATTCGTCATGTCGACTGACAAATTAGAAGCTTGGTCAACTTTGTCAAACCTCATAGCTTTGGCCAGTTTAATTTGTCATACCAAACATTTGTCATATGCACAACCTGCATGTCTTGACAACCAAAACCCCTTAGTGGCCTTTGGGCTTACTAAGGTTGAATGCAAGTTTGACATTTTGATACTTGGTAAAAATTTGGTACCAACAGAATCTGGACAAGAACTAATTTAGTTATTTAATTGAAAATGTATTCGACTGACTAGCCGAAATCATAAATTACTAATTGACATAGACAATGTTGACAGTGGAAGCATTCCATCTACTAATGATATGTTTAAGACAGTGGTGTCAAGTGTCAACTTCCTTTTGCAACCCAATAATTTTAGGGTTGAATGTATTTTACCTTTTGAATTTTAGATTATATATAGTTTACATCCTGATTTTTTAAAATGTGTATTGCGAAACTTTAAACTTTTTAAACTGTTCAAAATTTTAAGTCATAATAGGATGTTGGGTTGCATACAATAAAAAAAACCAATAGGTTAATTGCACAAGAGAAGTCATGAACAAGGTGTCGGGTTATACAAATTAAAAACATTAGCGGGTTAAGTGCATATAGATTATATCTTCATTGACTGTCAAAATTATGTTAAGGGATGTTTTATACAATCTGAAAAAGTTTAAGATGTTACGATTCACATTATGAAAAGTCAGGATGTAAATTACATATAACTTAAAGTTTAAGGGGTAAAATATATTTAAACCATAATTTTATGCTGATTAGTTTGGGCATGCAAAGTGTTGAAATATATGGCGATCCAAGAAAAGAGAGAGCACAAATGAGTAGAAATTGAAGAAATGAGAAAGATGATGTATACAAGTAAGATTATAACATTATATATGCTGTATAATGCAACTATATATTATATTACGTCTGTTCTCAAATAAGTGTACATTTGAATTAACTAGTACACTAAAAATCGATGTATCTGCTGGCTACTAATATCTAACCAGCTCTAACTATTTTTTAATTTCAATTATATCCTCTAACACAGAGCTAAAGCAGAAATTCAATTAAATTTATAAGCTGTAAGAATGACATTGTACTTGTGAACATAATTTTGTTCAGATCAATGAAAAAATAAAAATAATAATAATGGTGGTAAAGACGTGAATTATATAAAGTGTTTTAGCTTTATTTTGTGGAAATAGAACTAATGGTGCATGGTAACTTGAACTACACTGCTTAGACTCTTGATAATTTTCTAGCCATGGGAAATTTAGCCTTGTGTGCTGACTTGATACATTACGTATAAACCAAGAAGAAATGTAATTAGACAACAAAATGAAGAAATGGGACAATTTGTGTTCTAAATAGCATAACCTAGGCTGTGGGAACCTCTTAGTTTTCATCCAATTTCTGTTTAGTTTTCATCCAATTTCTGTTTTAGTGCTAAAAATCTTGATTTGCTGTCACAAATTGGCAGCCTGGAAACTTTATCGTATAACTCTTCCTGTGAGAGGTTTAAATTCATGAAAGCCGTGACAAATGAAAGTTATCTTAGAAACAAAAGTTATTGCATACTGGGACCTTAAGAAGTTAATATGTAGAAATTTTAGCGGTATAAATTTCATAAATTTTCCATTCCATATGTGCTTCTAAGAAAGGCACGAAGTCAGATCGGCTATTATACTGTAGGAGGAAGCCTGTGCGTTTGTTAGTAAACTATATGGGGATTTGGTTGAGGGACCAAATTAAATCTTCCCATGAAATTTTAAAAACATTTAGTTTAAAGGAGGAGTGTTCATAACCCAGCTCACCCCAAAACTCATTGAGTCAAGTTCGGATCTTGAATAATGACCCAATGCGCATTTTGGGCCAGGTACGGATTATCCATCAAATTGGTCCGACCTAATTTGAAGTCAAATAATTCTTTTAGAGATTTATTTTACAATAATTTGTGAAGAATTATAAGAGTTCAATTATATTTTATATAATTTGATAGTATTTTTATACTGAAATGTTTGTTTTAAAACATATATCATAAAATATCTCTTAAATTTTATTTTTTACTTATAAAACTTTATAACTTTACTATATATAATGTCTAAATTCCTATATATTGTTTGAAGGTCAGGTTGACCCAGTTCGACCTAATCCATACTCGAGTCATTATTGGATCAATTTCGAGTTCTAAAAATTGATCCTGTTTAAAAATCAGACTGAGTTTGGGTTTTGTCTAACCCATCCTTTGTGCATCTCTAGTTTAATATAATGTCTCTAGAGTAAAGTTCTTAAAATTTTGTGAATTTTAGAAGTGCATAACTACGTTATGTTAATTATGTTAAATTAGGAAGATCTACATATATGATTACTTATAATTATTTTCAATAAACACAAACAGAAAACAAAAACACAAAAAAAAAAAAAATTCTTACAACAAATGCACCCTTATGATGTAGGGAAACATGACTCTAAGAGGCCCATTTGATTCCGCCCTTCTTAATTTTGTATGTTTAAAGATCAAAATGTCCCACAAACATTTAGAATAATGAGAAAATTTGAGTGAACTTCCAAATTTTGATAAACTACTTCGTCTTGGATATTGACCAGATTGCGGTTTTGCTCGTAATTTTGAATAAATGCTTTTAAAATTACAAAATAGCATATGCGTTTTAGGCTATCCCTTATTTTTGGTCATTGGCTATCGCTTTCTAAGGCTAGTAACTAGGGTTGTCAATTCGAATTGGCTTGGACCATTTGGGTTGATTAGCACATTTGGCCGAGTATAGTGTTGTTCCCACCAAGCTCTATGTAGGCTCCTACTAGTTATTCTAGATGACCCATAATTTTGACCCAAAACAAAAAGTATATAGACCATAATTTCTCTATTTATATAATTGAAATTCAAACTTGACCAAATAATAATAATAATCATAATCGAAGTTTAAAAATGTTTGATAACTTATTTGGTTAACTCGCATTAAAATATATAAACTATTATTTGCTAATATACTTAAAGTAGAATCATCACTTAAAATAACGCTTACTTTAAAATTTATTGTTTTAACATACATTAAAAAGAGAAAATTAATAATACATTTGGTTGAAAAATAAAAATGAAAGTAAAATTATTCTTGAATGAGTTTTATATGCAATTTTGTTAAAAAAAAATTTAATCATTTTTTATTTCCTAACCAAACCTACCAAGAGTAAAGATGTTACAATGGTTAAAAAATCAATCGTGAAGATGTACTATTAACAAGATCATGTATAATCTGCTCATAAGATGACTCAATTTTTGTCCACTTATATATGGATTTGGAACCCAAATGTATAAGCTTTTACTCATATTTAAATTCAAATCAATTATTAAGCAGGAGAAATCGGAGATTCAGTATCCATTATTCTTCAGTATTGGTGCTTTACAACGAAATCATTGAAAGAGTCAAGAAAAAATGAATAAAAATCACGTCAATTAGAAGTTGTAACTCATTTTTCATAGGTGAATCTCTTTTTTTACGTAAACTAAGGGCATCAACCACTAAAAGCAGTAGTTATAGATAATTGAACAGATCTCCATCTTAAATACATTTTGAGGCTCATGGACAAGTCTCAGAAGATGAGAAAAAGAGAATCTTTAACCCAGAAACAAGATACAGAAGTAATAATAGGTAAGAATAATCCAAAAGCCTCTCAATTTCTTTCTCTTCATAACTAAGAATAATCCAAAAGCCTCTCGGTTTCTTTCTCTTCATAACTAAGACTTCGGAGTTTTTTCTCACACTTTAGGTTTATATGAGACAATTGCGGTAATCACCATAGCTCAATGGTTACATATGGCATACCTCTCCTAATCTGATCCCTGTGTTAATTAGTGTGGTATGCATTGGATTAAAATCCAAAAAAATAAAAATAAAAACGTTTACAGGCTGGAATTGGTTGAGGGAGACGGTTTGTATTTTATATATATATCCATAGAGATCAAAGAGTAAGAAGATCAGAGCTTCTTATTTATGTTATTAGAAACGTGGCACGTAACTTCAAAACTCAATGACTGCATCTGGATTTTGCAAGGGCAAGTGATTGGTTTGCATGTTCTCGAATGTAGAGAAGAATCAGATACATGCAGTAAATAGATAAATAGATGATATATACATGTAATGTTACACAGGAATCCAATGTTCCAATGGATCACAGATAATTCTTAATTTGTTGCTTTTGCTAAAGGTGGGTATGTTTGGGAGGAATGAAAGGAGACACAAGGCTAAATTTATAAGTGACGCTTATTTGCAAGCAATTTTGGAAATAGAGTGAAGTGAATATTAGGAGATAATGTATATGTTCTTTTCTTGCCATTCAAAACCCTCATTTTTTTAGCCTTTAAATTAAAAAATCAAGAAAAAAATTTGTATAATTTCTCTTTTATCCTCTTATTAAAATTGTTAAACATTTAAACAAGCGTAACATATACCCTCTTTCACTCTACTCTTTACTTTTTTTTCATTTAATATATTATTATGCATTCCCTTTCATAATGTGAAAAAGAAAAAACTTTCAAGCGCTACTTAACATATTGAAGCACCGACTTGTTGCTCACGTACTCTATCATGGCATATAAACCTATGTATTCTAGCATAACTTATTTAATAAACAGGGCATGCTTAAGCTTTTAGAATAACCCATTTAATTAAGATCATTTTGGCTTCTAAGAATCCTTATTTCGCCATTTAGATCGGTTTCTTTTCCCGTCTTCTCAAAAAACTCTTCTTGCACTACGCTATAATTGAGATTTAATAATATTTTTTAGATGTTATTAAATTATATAAAATATTGGTAAAAATTTTTAGTAATATAATAATTTATATACAATATTTATGAAAATTTTACTAAAAATTGTTGATAATATCCTTTTATATTTTCAACATTTTTTAAATGTTACTAAAATTTTTTAACAAAATTGCATGTTAATAAATATTGCCAAAAATTAAATATGATGTAGGGTTTGACTATTTAAACACTTTCATTTACCGAATGCTATTATTTTAGTGTTCAAAGAAAGAAAATGCTAAATAAGTAGAAATTTTGTTAGAATTTTATATTTAAAATTGTGTCATATTTATTATTTTTAAATAAATTTGGGGGTTATATATACCACTTTATTTTGTTTACAATTGCCATGATTTTTGTCAAGAAGTTTTTATATGTGTAACATTATTCTACAAAAAGTCATCTAAAAAATAGTAAAAAGAATTGAGTTCAAAATGATGTAGACCATTTATTAATTATATTATAATTCATGGTTTTCTTTGTTAAAAATCGTTTGTAAATAACATTGAAATGGTACTTACACTTGTCTTTACCATCCCATGACAGCTCTTTCCTTTGCTTTTTTCTCTCCATAACTCCTACAGCTAACTCCAAGTGTCAACTCCTGCAAGATCAAGTTGCAATTCTTATATATAGCTACCAAACATCATTAAACATTGTAGTTAATTGTCTTGCCCAGTTAAAACATAACAATGTCTCAACCAGTGCTTCTTGCACCTCAAAAGCCAAAAGAAAATGACGATGACGGAGAAAAATTTATCTTTGATCCATCTTTTATGTCATATCAACCAAAAATACCCTCAAAGTTTATATGGCCTGATCATGAGAAGCCATGTCTAATGTTACCAGAACTCCAAGTTCCAGAAATTGACTTGAAGGCTTTTTTTTCAGGAGACCCAGAAGCCATTTCAATTGCTTGCTCAAAAGTGAATGAGGCATGCAAGAAACATGGATTTTTTCATGTTATCAACCATGGAGTTGATACTGAGCTTATAGCTAAAGCTCATGACCTCATGGATGATTTCTTTTGCATGAAAATGTCAGAGAAGCAAAGAGCTCACAGAAAGATTGGAGATCATTGTGGGTATGCTGATAGCTTTGCAGGAAGGTTCTTCTCCAATCTCGCTTGGAAGGAAACACTTTCTTTCCGTTACTATGCAGATCAATCTTGCAAAACTGTGGAAGAATATTTTGTTAGTGTTATGGGGGAAGATTTCAAACAATTTGGGTAAGATAATTTGTTTCTAATAAACTGTAAAAGAGTTAAATTGATTTTAAAGGTGTTAACTTCATGTACTTCTAACGTATTTTCTCTTTCTTTCATTTGATTTTTTTATTCAGACATCTTTCTATAAATGATTTAAATGAAAAATGTTATTTGCACGGTTGTACTCATAATTTGTAAGACATACGCCATATCCATATATTCTCATCTATTATTGGGTGAGGTATTAACTCCAGTTAGTTTGAGTCTCACATCTCATCCAATAATAAATGAAAATATGTCAACACATGTTTCACAAATTATAAATTTAAATAACATTACTCAATATAAATTGTTAACCTGACTAATTATAAGTCTTGCAAATAAATGCCCCATCCATGTCTACTCTTCTTTCTTTTTTATTAATGAAAATTTCTATTTCTATTTACTAGGATTTTCTACCAAGACTATTGTGAAGTTATGAGCAATCTTTCCCTTGAGATCATGGAGCTTTTGGGAGTGAGCTTAGGAGTCGGACGCAAATATTTCAGAGATTTTTATCAAGAAAATGACTCTGTAATGAGATTGAATTACTATCCACCTTGCCAAGAGCCTGATTTAACTTTAGGAACTGGACCTCATTGTGATCCAATATCTATAACTATACTTCACGAAGATCAAGTTGGAGGTCTACAAGTGTTTGTGGATGACCAATGGTACTCTGCTCCTCCAAAAGATGACGCCTTTGTAGTCAACATTGGTGACACTTTTATGGTATGGATTTTATAAGAATATTGTCAATTTGCTTTTAATTAATTGATAATTGATAAAATTATTAATAACTGAAGGCTCACTATATATAGTATATTTGGGAGGCCATCTGGTCCTGGAAAATGAAACAACAAATTATATTCATAGAAAAACACATATAAACTACTGGCTGCATTTGATTTCCTAAAACAATTTTTAATTTTTATTTTCAGTTTTGCTAATTTTATGATTTTGTAAAGGAAATACTAAAAATTGGAAATAAAAATTAGATTTCGTAGTTTTCACACAATTTTCATTATTTCTTCAAAAAATTTAGAAAATAGAAAAATGAAAATGAAAACTGTTTTTTGAAATTAAATGCTCTCTAGTATGATAATTGACTTGATTGGCACAAACCATATTTTCATGATTTCTTAAATCTTATACAATATGCTTGAAATGATAATGGTTTTTTTTTTTTCCCAGGCTCTAACTAATGGAATTTACAAGAGTTGCATGCACAGAGCTGTTGTGAATAGCAAAACTGTGAGAAAATCACTAGCTTTCTTTGTGTGCCCAAATGCCACCAAAGTAGTCACTCCTCCAAAAGACCTTGTCACTAAGGAGAACCCAAGAAAATATCCAGACTTTACTTGGCCAGCTTTTCTTGAATTTACACAAAGGCACTATAGGCCTGATAGAAGAACCCTGGATGCTTTCTCAAGGTGGCTGGCACAGCCAGCAAATTAAATTCAAATTGGGTCTGTTAGGTCGGTTTTCTGATATCCTGTAAGGTGGCACTTGGAGGCAAGTTATTTTGGTGGGTAAATGTGTTGAAAAAAGATAAGAGCACAGAAGAAGGCCAAATCTATGATTAGCCGTTAGAATATTAATTAGTGTTTGGGTAGTCCTAGATATGTATGGATGTTAACGAGAATAAAGAGTTCAGCACTTGTTACTGAACCGTACTTAGTTGTCTTCAACATTATAGCTTTTTGAATTATCATTATCTTTTATTATAACTATATTTTTTTATATATTTACTAAAAGTATGGAAGTATTGAATGGTTTAGAATAGTGAATATATAGTTCTTTTATTCTTAGAATAATGTCATAGAGTCAGAAAAATATTGTTAATAATTTGATAGGAATTATATGTGAATTATTTTTTTTCATGAAATGAAATAATTTTATTTTATTTATTTAAAAATTAATAAATATGTTAAAGTTTCTTATTCTATGTCATCTTTTTCTTTTTTTTAAATAAGAAAAAATTATGAAAGACATCGTGGTCGCAATTGTGGAGGATGAAATATTTATAGTTACTTCTCCTCTCAATAAATGTGCAAATTTGTATTCCCATCCATACAGCGGGAGGAGGGTCATGTTGCTTGTTGCTCGTCAAACAACTTGTTGGTTACTCCGTTATTTTTTTCTTTTTCTTGCCTTTGGTACACCCTAAAATATCTCATTATTTACGTTAGTAATTTCACACACAACTCCAAAATTCACCGTCTGCAGGTTGGACTACAATGGACTCATTCCGTTGGTCCTATATCCTAAGCCACCACGACAAAATGTCACTGTAACAATGAGTTGTGCAGTAGCATGCATGCAAATAAGTCATTAATTGATCTTGGCTAAGCTTTTGGTTTTAGCAAGACTAGTGATTGGTTTGCATGTTCTTGAACTTAGAGAAGAATCATATATATATATATATATATATATATATATATATATATATATAGAGAGAGAGAAAGAGAGAGAGGGAGAGAAATTATTAAATACATCTAGAGCTGATTTCAAAGTAACATTTCCGGTATGCCTCATCTTTAACACTCACTTTTAGTTGAAATGTCACTTTAATAATAAATATGACACATATTCACTAGATTGTTTCACATCTTAAGAATTTTTCCATAAATATTGGCATTGATGTATATGTAACGTTACACAGGAATCCAATGCTCCAAGTACTGCAGATAAGCCTTTGTTGCTTTCCATAAAATCATCGGAGCTCCACTATTTGCCGCTCACTCTATGTTGACAATACACTACAAATAGGAACCAAAACCTCCTTTTCACATGTATCTGTCGAAACTGCAACTTGGAAGACAGATATTCAAAATCAGAAGGCAGGAAAAAAATTGAATAAAAGAGACACACAAAAGAAAGAAAGAAGGAAAGAAAATTGGCTTATTATTGCTGTATAATGGTGGTGCCAACATGAAGTTCCCAAGCTTCAGAGATATTTTGGGCGGCAAATTAAAGCCAATATGAAGTGCGTTTTTTTTTTCGGGATAAATTTCGGGGCCCACTATATAAATACAATTGTTAATTCATTTGTCCCACAAGGCCACAATCAATACCATGAGTAAAGACCCCTCAAAAGAAAAATGAAGATACCATGAGTAAAGAGAGAAATTATGAATATAAAAATGATTGTCTTAAATAATTTGATACTTATTTTTTAAATAGTATTTCAAATTCAGGTCTTATAACTAAAAATCAATATTAAAAGAGACTTGCTTTTAAATTCAATTAGTTAAAGTCTAATCAATTCAAAATAGCACAAGATAATTTAGTTCTTAACAAAAATATATATTTCATAATCTTTCTGCTTAAAAATATATGACAAATTAATCTCATTTCAATATTTTCATAGGACTTTAGGATAAATTATTTCCTAACAATTTATAAAATAGTTCAAATTAGTCCTTAATAAAAATATAAATTGAACCCATAAGTCCATTAAAATATAACTAATTTATTTTACATTTTTAATTATAAATGATCATGGAATGTGCTTTTCATTTAGAGGAATCCATTTGTGCGGCACTTTTTTCAAACTTATTTATATAACATGGAAAGGTTAAAAGTTTTCCATCAGTCTTAACATTTACCTTGCTTCTACGGAGCTCCTCCGCTTTGCCGCATTTTAGTTTACTTCTTTTAAAACTAAAAATAAATTTTGGTTCAATTTAATAACTTAAGTGAAGATATGAAAAAATAATAAAATGGAATAGCAAATCATTTTAGTGAATTTGTTTCTGGTTTAAAATGAAATGAGTATTCTACGTTTCATCATTACTTTGGTATAATTGATTAGGTGATAATGCAATAGTTGCCATTGCCTGTGTCACTGCACAAAATTCCCAGACATAGGCAGATACTAAAATAAGCAATTGGGGATGGCCCCTTACAGACAACACTGCTCCAACCCCATATAATGCATCAGTTTCCACCATAAATGGAATGCTGAATTCTTGCATAGCTAAACTAAAAGCAATTTTCCTTTTTGTTATTCTATGAAGATTCTAAGGGAGGTTGCAGATGTCATTAAGCAGCGGAGGACAATGGTGGCAATTGCCAAACCTCAGCTATGATCAAGGAAATGCAAGTCAATCTTAAGATCAATAAACTTATAACCATTCTTAAATCTTTCATTAGTGCTTATAATGCTTTTTTTTTTGAGAAAAAAAATCCTTAAACAAATGGGCTATCAATAACCTATCCAGTTGCAGCATATAAATTTGGCAGATAAATTATACAGGCAGGTTCTATGTGGTAAAAACATAGCATAATCAAGAAGAGCTTTGTATGGAAAATTGAACAGATTCAACAGAACAGGTCAAGAATAGGTGCTGTTTGGCAACCATTTTTAAAAACTGTTTTGTGTTTTTAAAAACAAAAGAATAAGAAATCTTGTTTGTTAATTTGTTTTACAAAATTTGTTTTTAAAAACAATAAAATAGAAATCAGGTTTTGAAAATAAAAAACCAAAAACAAGTTTTGGATGTTTTCAAAAACAGATTTATAAAACAAAACTTGCAACTCCTCCCATCTCCCACAACTCCTCCTGGCACAAGCTCCACCATTTGCCGGTGAAGCTCCGACGTGCCCCACGACCAAGCTCCGGCCGACCAAGCACTGGCAAGCCCCGCGACCAAGCGCCGGCGAGCCTCGCAACTAAGCTCTGACCAGTCCCGCGACCCAGCGCCAGTGAACTCCGCAACCCAACCCCCGTGAGCTCCGCGACCAAGAGCCGGTGAGCCTTGCGAGCCCCGCGAGCTCCACGGCCCAGCCCCGGCGAGCTTCACGACCCAGATCTTCCGCGACCCAGACCAAGAGCCGGCGAGCTCCGCAGGCTTCGCGACCCAGATTTGCAGCGACCAACGCGACCCAGCCCTCGCCATCTGCCTCCACCTCCGTCTTGTTGCGCTTGCCGTCGTCCTTCCTGGCGCCGTGGGCGACCCGTCGCGCACCTCGCTCTTTCTCTGCTTCTCCCTCTCTCTGACTGTTGTGTTGTTGATTGTGTTGATTTCATTGTAAATTGATCATTGTTGTTTGTTGATTTTTGTTATGGTTGTTGGTGGTTGTGATCTTTATTGTTGATTTTTGTTGTGGTTGCTGATGGTTGTTGATTTTTGTTGTTATTGATTTTTATTGTTATGATCTTTGCCAAATAATTTTTTATTTTATCTATTTTAAAAGTTATTTTTTTAAAAAATTACCCAAACAAGTTTTCTTGTTTTCTTATTTTTAAAAATTGAACTTAAACTTATTTTGTAAAACAGTTTTTAAAATAAAATAAAAAACACTTCCAAACAGCCACTAGATATTTCAATTTTCCCTTTCACCATATACATAGCACCTGTGCAACAAATTTTTCCCGTCTACAATGGCCCCCCAGTTGATGTGAATGAATTCATCCCTCTCCAATCCCCTGGCCATATGTTGTCTTGAATACATACAAAAGACAACATTGTAAAGTGTCATAAAATACAGAAATAGATGCAACTAATAGAAATATTATTGTGTCAGCTAGTTAGTTAGAAATTAGATACTAATTAGTTACTCTTTTGAGTCTTATATAAGGCTTTACATCACTTGTACTATACCTCTCATTTTGTGAATTTTATCATGTGTTTTTCTATCAATTCTATCTATCTCGTTCTCCTAACCACCTCATCTAGTAACGCCGCTACTTAGTTACCCCTCTCATGTATAACTATGTTTAGTTACTTCTCTGTTTAACTAAGTTAATTAGGACCTACTTTATCTCCTGTACCTTGTATAAATAGGTCCTCCACATCAATATCAACCAAGTTTTCATTTTGCTATCTTTTGGTTTACTATTATGGTATCAGATTAACCCACCTCCACTGCGTTTTCGCTCTCTCTCTCTTTCTCCCTTTCTCTCTATGGCTTTGGAAACTCCTAGAAATGGTGGAAACACCTTCACTCTTGCTAATATGCAAGCCCGAGTAATCCCTTTTATCTCCATCTGAATGAAACCCCTCCATTGCAACTTGTCACAACTCTTCTCGATGGAAAGAACTTTCATCCATGGCAACGAAGCATGAAGATGAGGTTGTTACTTCGATACCATGAAATTCAACGGCAAGTTCTTCGACATTGAAAATGAATATGGTGTGAAAGCCCATAGGCTTTATAGCATCTTCCACCAGATGAGCATAATGCCCGCAATTCATGTCTTGAGAAACGGGTGAGTTCCGTAAACACAAAGCAGTACTACAACTTTAAAGCTTACATGTAACTCAGCCATCAATTGAAAATACTTCGCAAAAGTTACTGAACTTCCAATAACGCATGAATGATTGGTGAACCGGAAAATAGATCTCTCAAATGCAAAAGTGAATGATATCAAATTATCAATAATTTAGCTCCAAATATCAAGATAATTTGGGGTCCTGACTTCATCTTAGCATGTTCAGTAAGAAGCTGAACAACACAAAATTTTTTGATAAAAAGGAATTTAGTCACATGAGACAGGAGTAGTTAATGGTTTACTTGAAAAGAAAGCAACAAGACTCTTGGCTACAAGTTCACATGTGCCAATGAAATTATCTAAAGTCACTGAAGCAGCATGTGGTGATAGGACAACATTATCCAATGGAATGAGCTCTTTGGGAACATTCGGCTCATTCTCAAACACATCCAAGCCAGCACCTTTTATCTCCCCTTTTACCAAACACTGCACCAATTCCTTTTCATCAATTAGAGCTCCTCGTCCAACATTTACAATAATTCCATCTTTCCCCAATGCTAACATTACCTCCTTGTTGATTATGTGCCTTGTTTGCTCATTTAATGGACAACACAGCGCAAGAACATCACTATTAGAGGCAAGCTCAACAACATTAGAATAGAAAGTGTATGAGACAGATGGCTTCTTGTTCCTTGAATGGTACATAATTCTGCAATCAAAGGCCTCTAGCCTGTTAGCAACTTCCTCGCCAATTCTTCCCAATCCAATGATCCCAACTCGCTTGCCTCCCAGCTGAAACAGAGAGCTGAATACTAGTTATCATTCAATTCAAGCATCAAATCAAATTTACTGTTTCAGTTGTCAATTCCAATTGGTATTCGCATCCTGAATGGTAGGGAAAATTTACTAATCATCCTATCACCATTAAAAAACATAGAATAAAAAACACACAAAAACACAAGAATTGAGTTGGAATAGTGAAAATAAGATCTTCTCCGACATGGAAGCAAAACATAGCAATATTCTGTTAATATATATGCATTACAATACATACAGCTATCCGCAATCATGATATTTAATTTCAGAGTAGGCTTACTACTTTGGTGTCAAAAAAGTGGAGATGAAATCTATTTGGTAGATGACACTGCTTTAGCCTCTCAGTCATGGAAAACGACATCGAAATTATCCTTTTGTAGCCAGAACACAAAATATCTAAATTGAATTAATTTCCTCTATTATTGAGAAAAGTAAATGGATCTTGAAGTTTTCCCCATAAAAATAAAACAAAAATTGATGTTAATCTTTTGACTGTGAATATGAAATGACATCTCTTTTCAAGTAACAAATGATTAAATTGATGTCTATTTCTTTACGGGACTAAGTTGAGGTCATTCGATTGATTTTCCTTATATCCTAAGAATTAAATGACATAACCTATTTTTTTCATATTATTTCCACGTTTTAATTTGACTAAATAAATCTGGGCAAACTACTTCCTCATAATTTGAAAGTCCCCTGTTAATTGCTCACAATTCAAGAAATGAGATAGATTGATAGCTACATATAGGTCCATATAGTTTTAATTGCATGCACATGTACTAAGGACCAATTTATCTCCTCTTCTAAGTCATGAGAGACCAATAAAATGTTTTCAGTTCGAGAGGGACTAATTTGTGAATGATATATTTATTTATGAGACCCCCAAACGGGATATACTGGTTGAAAATTTTAAGAGGGAACAGATAAGGGAATAGAAAATGGTTCATTCACATAATAGTACTTTACTCTTGATTTGATATTGCGATCCATTCTAGGAGAAAAACTGTGCAACAAAATATAAAGCATTCGCAAGCGAAGCACAGTAAGTAGCCAGGAAATATTCAAGAACAACTATCAATTTATCATAAGAGTACCTTTGATCCTAGAGGGAGACTCCATGGCTTAGATGGGCCACTTCTCCTAACATACCGATCAGCAGCAGAGATCTTGCACATCACGTCGATCAACAAGGCGACGGCCATGTCGGCAACATCGGCGGCGAACTCTGCTGTGAGGGGGACAACCTCGATGCTGCGGCGGTGGCACTCGGGGACGTCGATGTGGTCGGTGCGAGGCGGAGAGAGGGGAGCGGGCGGATGATGTCGGCGGTGACTGGCTGGAAGGGGTTGCAGAGGATGACTGGGATGGAGGAAGGGTGGGCGTGGTGGGTGTCAAGGAATTGGAGGAGTGGGAGCTGAGAGGAGAAGGCTTTCAGGAAGAGGTATCTGCGAGAGTGCTGTGATTCGAGGAGGTAGAAGACCAATGGAGGACCCAGTACGACGATTAGTGGTCGTTCCGCCACGGCCGTTGACATTGCTACTGAAACCTCACTCACCAATCCACTACCAACCATTGATGCTGCGCCGTTTGTAGAGAAATGTTGTTGTAATCAACTATTAATATATTCTCATGGAAATCCATTTATTTTAGGTTTGATTAATTCTTTAGTCTTTATAATTTTATTAAATTTTTAATTAAGTTTTTATTTTTTAAAAATTTTTAATTGAATCTTTATATTGAAAATAAATTTTTAATTGCATCCTTCATCTTATCATTTGTTAAAAAAAGTTAAATTACACTGAATAATCCTAGAATAATCCTTAGCTACAATTTTAAATTTGAAAAAATAATCCTAGTCATTCATTCTAATTAGAAAACTAATACAACTAATAATAAATGATCCATTCTAAAAACATCATCATACCTTAGTTTGAAAAAAAAGGCAAATAAAATAAAAAAGAAGAAAAGGGGGTCAGCCTCAGTCCAGATCTGGAATCCCGCCACATTAAGGCATCAAGCAGAGGCTATGAATGTTGTCTTTGCTGTTACCATCGCACGGGATCAAGCACTTCCCCTCCACGCTTCTTTTCCCTTACTCACCAGTACATTGCCACAGGCCGACACCGGGACTTGCAATGAGTGCAGGTGATTTTTAATTAATTTTATAAAACTTTCGAGCATTTCGTTCTTATCTAATAAATTTATAAAATTGCAAGAATTTTTAAATTTAAACTAAAAATTCAAAATTTGGATTTTAAATTATTAAAATTTTAATTTTTCTAATATTTTATTTGAATCAAATGATAGTATTTTCTTATTTATATTTATATTTTAAAGTTAATAGAAATTAAAATAAATAAAGAATGGGTAATTAATAAAAAGATATCCGGTCAAAATATGGTGTTCACAAAGGTAATTAAATGATTCCATATGTTTGGGGTACGCCTGGGATGGGGAGATGATCCCCATACCCAAATCTACCTTGGGCGTTTTTTCTTCCTATATCCACCACCGCAAGGGAAAAATCCCCAAAGTCGAGGCCCTAAATGGAACAGTCCTGCAAGGATCCCTATTCGGTGGGGATTTTTACAACCCCTATATACCGCACCTAATATACATTAACCTCAACTTGCTCTGCTCCTACCCATGGGTTTTAAAAAATTAAACCCACACCCGCCTCGCCTATGCCTACCCGTCTTAGTGAAGAATGGGTTTAAAACTTGACCCATGCGAGGTGGATAACATGGGTGCCCTATGGATATGGTAGCAATTATCATCCCTAGATGGATTAGATTATTGCATATCATTTGCAATTAATTAACTTTAATTATAAAATTCTCACTGCAATCAATTGTTATATATGTGAAAAATATTATTTGTAATAATTATGCGTAGGATACCATGTCGACTTACACTTCTTTCACTATTAGATGGGATGTGGACCCTACTTGAATAGTATCTATACTTTATTCAATGATAAATGAGATATGAGTCGACACGATATCTCATACATAATGAATATATATATATATATATATATATATATATAGACACCCAAATTAATTTCAATTCAAAAGTCAACGATAGTGTTGGCTAAAATACAGAATCTCATCTCTTTTCTTGGATCAGCAAAAAAATAAAGTGACGGAAAATGTTAGCAAAGAAAACAAAATGAAAAGTTGGTTTTTGCTCATTTGGTATACAGTAGAAAATAAAGAAGAAGGGGGTAAAAGTATGTTGGGCCATGTGTGAAGTTTTCTCTTCCGAAAATATACAACGAGGCGGAAAAAATTTGAAATGACAAACATGTATGTCTTCTAAGGGGACAAAATTCATCCTGTGTAGAAAAAAGAATAAAATGGTTATGTTTATATATTTACATTTTCTTTCTTCTAACTATTTTTATTCAACTAAACAACTAAAAAGAAAATATATCTTTCCCTTTATTTTCTCTTCTATTTTCTTTCCTTCCATTTTCTTTCATTATCCAAACAAACCATATCAGAGCAATTATGAGCTTATGCAGATGGGGGAGTCTCTTGTAATGGGAATAAAAAATCTCTGTGTTTTCATGAAACTATTTGGTGACAAATTTGAATCTTGCAAAATTTTCAGAAAATATTTGGTGATTTAATTTTAAGACTTTCAATAAGTGGAAAGCAAAACGAAACAGAACAAATATAAACTTACTAACGCACATTTTCATTTTTTTTTAACACGTAAAATCCACGTAATTAATATAACATCACACTGCTGGAAAGTTAATACAGACACTCGCATTTTTTTTTCTAACTGCATAAAGCTTTGTTTATAGTAATACAGTTCCACTCTGTTATCATCCACGATCCATAAGTTATAATCACACTTCACACACAACATAATGTTACATTAATATATTTGAACAGTATAATGTACTTCTTCATCAGTTTTTTTTTTCTTTTGCAACTTATAACCACACCACACACGCAATTTTTTTAATTTTTTATATTTTGATTTTTTTTAAGCACTATATAAAGCAAACTAAGTAATAGTAGACTGCTTTCTTCCTTCCTCTTCATCAACACTTTTTTGCCATCAATATCGTCTTCTGTCTTCTACCATATCACTGGAATTCGAAATGGATCTGACGAAGGAAGCTGTTGGTATAATAATGTTAGTTTAATAAAAAAATTAATGATTTTCTTATTTTTCCTATTTTCTTCATAAGTTTTTAAAAACCATAAAACATATTGAATATAATATATGAAAATAAAATCTAACCAGACTCGAAGAATCTAAATTTTTTAATAGGCGCAATAAAAGTCATAAAATAAAAATTAATGTTGCTAGAAAAATTAAATAAAAATTATCGCTGAGTAATAAAAATAATAA
Organism: Dalbergia cochinchinensis; assembly: GCA_031216125.1. Classification (NCBI taxonomy): domain Eukaryota; kingdom Viridiplantae; phylum Streptophyta; class Magnoliopsida; order Fabales; family Fabaceae; genus Dalbergia; species Dalbergia cochinchinensis. Next base: position 64,531,431 of record CM062375.1, on the reverse strand, counting down.
ATACAAGAACATTAAATCAAAGAATAAAAAATAAAAAATATAATAAAAATAATGTACAAGACAAGAATAACACTGATATGTCCTTAAGTCACGGGTGAAGGCATAAAAGATAACATCTATCGGTATCACTCATATAATTGATTAAAGGAGGTATACAAAAGGTTTTCATTTTAATTTTTTTAAAAGGAAAATTAGAATTTATCTCTAACTATGACAAAGTTACGAGTCTTGGAGTATTGATAACATTGAGCTAAGCAGAACAAACTAAAATATATTGTAAATCAGATCCGCAAATGCACAAAATCTAATTTTAAGGATTCAAACTCAACCTAAATAGCTTTAGTCCTAGTTGGATTGTTACTGATTAAGTTTTATATTTGTAGAATTAACTTTGAGATAAAGTAATTTATATTTGATATTTAATTTAAAAAGTGATTTTGATAAAAATTAAAAATAAAAATCTCAAAACAAATTTTTTTGCCTTTGTGCAAAATTGATTTAAACCTAAAGCTAATTATGGAGAATGAATTCAACAGAAAATCAAACAAGATAGAAAAAGTGCAAGATTGATTCAGGTGTGCTTAAATCAATTCCGAAGACTCCTAATGAAAAATCAAACATGCACTAAAGAGTAAAAACCCTTAAGTCTAGAGGACATTCTATATGTTTGACCTGTGATGTATGCAGGACATCGGGACCGAAATAAATAAATAAATAAAATGCTCATTTGATTGTGATTATTTTGATTAAGAAAAGATCTTTTGTGTTTTTAAGTATGTTTGGGTAAACTTTTTAACTAAAAGCAGTATCACTGAAAAAAGTAAAAAAAAATCCTTTTTAATAAACTATAATTTCTATCTTTTAGAAAAATATGTCTTTTATAACATAAAAAATATTTGATGATACATAAGAATATTTTAATGTTATATTCAAACATAAATTAATATTATATCCAATCATGAAACATCTTTTACTTCTGTAACAGAATTTTTAAAATAGATTGTTTTAAAAACTTTTGTTTTTTTTTAAAAGGGAATCCAAAACCAGCAAGCTAAAGACAAGATTTATAACTGATGATAAAGCTGAAAATTTTACGTTTATAGCAAGTTACTCCTCCAACTTCATGTCCATATATACCTACATTTGCAATGATAAAAAAAAAAAAAGCAAAAAGGTTTCGAGATTGCTAAAGACATTACTATGATCTAATTGACCTGCATATATGACTATTTGAAGTAGCCATGTGCAGAAAAGGTTATTTGATTACAGCGAGTTAACTATGTATTAGGAGAAAAAATGGCACTTCAATTAAATTTGGTCTCCCAACTAAAAAAGTGCAAAGATTCTGTATTTAAAGAAAGAAAAAAAGAAATTAAAAATCAATTTTCATGCACAAATTGAATAAATATCAAGAAAGTAAACTTTAATTTACTCAAAATTTGAAAAAGAAAGGAATTAAATGCATACCGTCCCCTCAAACGCTCTCCGTATAGCAGAGTTGAGATCAACTACATTCAATACATCAGCATCTTCATCCTCCTTGAACTTAATTGTTGTCCACCTGTTCACATTCACACTAACGGCACCTCCACAGAAACTCTCCATCTTGCGGCAATTGATTACTGACAATTCATCCAGCGATGGCAAACTCAAAGCAACACTCCCACCGTAAAACCTTCCAAGCCTTGGTAGAGAGTGCAGAGACAAGGTCTCAAGTTTATGAAATGTTATCTGCTCCTCACCATCATTCGACGACTCCTCCGCCTCTTCAGACACTATTTCTTCTAATGATTCACAATTTGTTATCGATATGTTCTTCAGTTGGCTCAAAGTTCTGCTCGTTGAAGGTGTAAACAGAGACGCGAGCCCACCACACTGTGATACATTCAAATCTATTAGGTTGGAGAATGATACCTTGCATCGCACTATGTTCCTTAAACAGTGGCATCGATCTATCTGTAGTTTTTCAAGATTTTCAGAAATGGGATCAACCCAAGAATGCTCTAACCCAATGGAATTCAGCTTAGACATGGAACTCAATTTCAAACACTTCACGTGTAAAAGGGTTTTTTCAGCACAATCCACCGTTGTTCTTTCAGAGCTGAATATCTCTCTGAAGGAGCTACAACTCACAACAAGCTTTTCTATGTTGGGCACCTTCTGAAGTACTCCATATGGAAAAGTGTCTGAATCATCATGAAAGCATTGCAGCTGAACAGTTTTTAATTGGTGAAGGAGTTTCGCATGAAATTGCCCATGCCAGATCAGCCTGGCCATTTCCTTGTTGATTGCCAGAAACTCCAAGCAGGGGATGACCTGTGAAGAAAAACCAATCAGGCATATAAAATGATAATGAAAGTAATAAGACAGATATTTATGTGTGTGTTTGCAACAAGAAAATTACTACGACCAACTGCTGATCAAAATTCTTCTTAACTTTTTTTTTTTCTTTGGGTCGCACCTGTCCGTATAATCAATTTTTTAGTAAATAGCATCCTAACATAGCAATAAATTAGCAATACATAATCAGGAGACAAATGCTATTCTTTCTTTTTTTAATAATTATATATATATATATATATATATATATTTAGTAATTTCAATATCCCTACTTATTTGCTATTGTCGGTAGAGAAGTTAATATGTTTGGTATTGTTTCAACTGGGAGTTTAAGAAATTGGGAAATTATATCCGTAAATTATTACAAGTTAAAAGCAAAGGAAGTTAAGGAGTGAATGATTTTCATTCCTTTTTCGCTCTATATTGATATCATGCAAACGAATGAATATTCGTATGTCACCTTTATATATCAATTAATCAAACATGAACTGGAATTTATATCAGAAATCAATGTCCCATAAATGCAATTTATGGATGATACCTCTTCCGCCAAGAAAAGAGCTTGCGGATTCAACCGAATGCCAACTTGGCATTCTGATTGTGCTTCTGGTAAGCTTTGAGACTCACAAGTGAACGTCTTCAGCTTATCACAATGGAACAAGTGTACTTGTGTTAGCTTGGGGCATTCCAATTTATGCGGTCCAGGGTAAAAACACTCGAGTTCCGGCAAAAACCATAGTTTTACGGAGGTCATACAAGGCATGACAAATTCTTTAGTTGCTCCTCCTTTGGCTGCTTCATCCTTTGCAACAATTTCCACTAATCTACCACACTGTTGCACTTCTAGTTTCTCAAGTTTCGTGAGTCTTTTGGCCACTGGTGCTGGAAACAACCTTTCAAGGCTGTCACATCCATTAACATACACTTCTTGCACGTTTTGTAGGCCAATAACTTCTTGAGGATCTGAATCCCAAACATGTTCAAGGTTTGGAAGCTGTTCAAAAGTCAGTTTCTTCAAGCAAAAGGGTGGGGAGAAGCCTGGTTCTGCATTTATTAACTTCTTTTTGCCTTTTACTGTATCTTTCACTTCAAATATTGTTTTGACGAAATGGCATTTGCGGACTACCAATTCTTCCAATTTACATAGCAAGCCGAGTATATGAAAAGGAATTGCAGTGGATAAAAATTCACATCTTTCCACGACCAAAGACTTCAAATTGATGAAACACAGGAATGGGACCGGAAATGAACCATGCCATATTGCATGTACTTCAGGCTTGTCAACAAGCTCCAAATTCTCTACTTCCTCAACAAATTCTGCAAGCTGGACGTGCAACACAATAAAAATGTCAGATAATTAATCAGCGCATATGTTTTGTGGTATATCCATCCAATCGCCTGATATCTATTGGACTTTCAATTGTCTTTCATACTTTGAATTAAATTTTGGTCTGTTTATTTACAGAATCATTTTATATATTTTTATAATATTTCCAGATATAGCTTCTTCTGTTTTGTCATGCTATAACAAAATAAATGAGTTTATTGATTTAGCAACATTAACGACAATTCCGGTCACTGCTATGTAAAATTTGTTATTACTAATTAAGCCAGATGATAATTGGAGATTAGAGTAAGAGATCGACTTTATTATGTTGAAGCATAAGGTGGCAAAAGTTACGTTGTTCTTTCTCACTATTAACATTTTTGATAATTTTTATCCTTTAAAAATTGCTTAATTGAAGTTTCTGTCTTCCCTTAATAATAAAGAAAATAAATGCATACCTGCGCCTTGAAAGCCTTAAGCATGGTGAAATTGAGATCAAATTCCAATGGAGTATCATTTAGATATCTGCTGAATTGAACTCCCGACAACTTCTTAGCAGTTATGGTACCTACGCAGAAAGTATCCATCCTGCTGCAATTGATTACTGACAATTTCTCTAAAGATGGGAAGCTTAAGGTCAAACTCCCTTTGTAAAAGCATTCGAGGTTTGGTAAATATTCAAGTTCCAACTCCTGAAGCTGCCCAAATACTATCTCATTATGATTTGATTCACCTCCCTCTTTAGACACGATCTCTTGGATTGTTTTACCATGCGAGATATCCATATACTTGAGTTGAGCCAAACTTTTAGCTGTTGAGGTGTCAAACAAATGTATCATATCCTCACAATTAGATACAGTCAAACGCATGAGACTCGAGAAACATACGGAAGAAGGTACCAAGTTTCTTAAACGGGAACTAGTTGTTGCTTCCAAGGTTTCTAATTCTTTGAGAAAAGATTCTTCTACCCAAGGGTGTTCTAATCCTATGGAAATCAGTTCAGAAAGAGAAGCCAACTTCAATCCTTTCAGTTGTAATAAAATTCCTGTAGAGTACACATTAGGTCCCTCGGCGCAAAAACCCTCATTGAAGGGACGATGTAGAGATCCAGATGGAAATGCATTTGACTCAACATTAAAGTATTGCAAATCCAGAACTTTTACTTTGTGCAAGTGATTTTCCTGACATTGTCCATGGCAAATCATCTTCAGTTCTTTCTCACCGAGTAACAAGTTGTCCAAGTTGGGAGTAATCTAGGGAGAGAAATGAATCACAAAGCAAAAGTAGGTGTTAAGAGCATTTCAAACAAGTTAGAGCAATATTATAATTAAAAGATGATTTTATGCTTGAAATGAAGAGATTAAAAGGATGAACGAGACAAAATCAAGACTGGGATAATTGAAAATGCTGGAATGGACTCCATAATTATTACGTATTTATTTATAGAGAGCAAGAGAAAAAAGTGGTCGAGCAATTAGTTACCTCTTTGGCACAGCCTTGATCTTCAATATGTGGATCTTGATCTAATCTCTTCAACTGGATACAGCGTAGTGAACAGTAAAAACACTTGAGCTTTGGCAAATCCAGTAGCGTCAATGAGGTCAAACAAGGGAATGTGAACTGTAGATTTGTTCCTTCCGGGGCTGCTTCAACCCTTGCAACAATTTCCGACAAGCCCTCACAGTATGAATCAAGATTCCAAATACTCTCCAGATTTGGCAGCTTCTCTAAGACCAATGTCTTCAGGGAAAAAGGGAGGGGCAGGAGTGCTGGTCCCATACTCATTTTTCTATCTTTTGGTATGCATTTCGCATCAAATATTGTTTTCACAGAACTGCAGTTCCGAACTTCCAGCTTGTGCATCTTATTTAAGGAAGGAAGCAAGTTGGAAGGTAGTACTTCTGATAAAAATTCACACCCGTCCACAACTAAGGACTCCAGATTACTGAAGTATGCGTCTGGGACTGGCAATGAGCCACGCCACATCTCTTGAAAATGTGTTGTGGTTCCAAGTTCCAAATCTCTTAATTTGCAAGCAGATTCTGTAATCTGTACATGTGCAAAACAATAAACGTAATTACAGTTTTTATGATCAGAATAACACTTTACATTCGGAATTATGATTATTAGTTTGTAATGTTCTTAAATTTAAAATGGATTAAATATATATTTTGCTTCAATGACGGACATTTCTTTGATATCCATTTGTTTTTCTTGGAGATAAGACTTAGGCTGACTTGCTTTGTTAATTGTTATAACTAATAGGCTTTCACATTCTATTTGGACAGTGTAACTTATGATTTTTTTTTTTTAACTTTTTAAAAGTTAAAAGTTATATTTTTACTTTTTATTCTGTTTGACTAAACAGCTTATCACTTCTCTAAAAGTTATTCTTAATGCTTTTTGAAAAGTTAAAATATCTAGTTTCTTAATAAGTACTTTCTAAAATACTAAAGTTCCGTTCGGACAAATAACTTATTTAAGTATAGAAAAGTAACTTTTGAAAAATAAGTTATGAATAAGTTATTTTATATTCAAATACATAATAATAAAAGTATTTATTTTTAGTATTTTAGAAAGTGTTTCTTAAGAAACTAGATATTAAAAGTACTAAAAATAACTTTTAGAAAAGTAATAAGCTATTTAGTTAAATAGGATAAAAAGTAAAAATATGACTTTTAACTTTCAAAAAATTAAAAAAAGTTATAAATCACACTATCCAAATAAACAAACCCTCAAAAAAAGTATTTTTGTTGTTATGTATTTGAATATAAAATAACTTATGACTAAGTTATTTTTCAAAAATTACTTTTCTATAAGTGCTTAAATAAGTTGTTTATCTAAATGAGACATCCATATCTCGATGGATGCCAATAATTCACTTAGATAAGATGAAACTTATTTTTATATTTAATAATTTGAATGGATAATTTTTCCATTTTCAATTCAGAAATTGAAATGATATGTGAATTATTTAAGCAAGGATAACAAAATGCAACTGTCAAAAACAAACTAATTCACCTTAAATTTACGTAGTTCTAACATAAAAAAGTAAATTTAAAAGTTAGTTAAAATAACTTCTTAATATCGACTTCCAGATATTGGTTTTTTAAATTAAATCAGATTCACTTTTATAATTAGTACTTTAGTAATTTAATTATTATACAAAATCATATTGTTATATTAAAAATGGATTTAAATTTGATAATTGAAAATTTACAATAAATGTACAAGTATTTTAGAATATAAATTAGCATATATTGGGATATCATTAGATGTCTTATTTTATAATAATTATCTAAAAAATTATATAAAAAGTAATATATAATTATGTTGATTCACAATATTAAAAACTTTCATGCTAAGAATATCAAACTCTAAAAACAATTCCGATTTTAATATTATATTTCAATAAGAACATTTATTCTTTTTAATAGGAAAAAATGCAATAAATACCTTTTTCTCATTCAACTTGCGAATGGTGATGTTAATATCACCTTCCCATCGGATCGCATCTTTGTTGATGACTAAATCTTGATTTATCGTGATAAGTGGACAGAATGTTTGCATCGAGAGGCACTCATCTACGGATAGTTCTTTCAATGATGGAAAACACAAAGTATAATTCCCCGAGTAAAAGCATCTGAGCATTGGTAATTCTTTCAGTCTCAGAGACTGGAGCTGCTCAAATATTATTTGTCCACTATCGTGTGCTTCATCACCTTCTGTAGACACTATCTCTTGCATTGATTTACAATTGCGTATCTCCATCCGCTCGAGTCGAGCCAGGCTTTTGGCTGTCGAGGATGTGAACAAACAGAGCATATTATTGCAGGAAGATACAGCCAAACCAGTTAGATTGGAGAATGATACCGTGCCTGCTGCAGGTACTAAGTTCTTCAATTGATAACACGATTTTACTTGTAATGTCTGGAGATTTTCAGGAATGGGGTGTATCCAAGAGTGCTCTAAGCCAATGGATTTGAGCTTAGAGAGATAATTGAGCGTTAATTCTTTGAGATGCGAGAGGACTCCAGCATAATCGACATTAGGTCTTTCTGCAGAGAACATTACTTTCAATAAACTGCCAGTCACTTTAAGTTTTTCTACATTGGGTACCGTTTGAAGGAATCGGTATAGAACACCATCTGACTGCTCTGAAAAGTTCAGCAAATCTTCAAGTTTTAATTTCTTAGACTTTAGATCCCAAGTCACCGTGGCAGCTCCCATATCAAATGACAACTGCGGCAAATTGTGGATCAGGAGATTAACCTATGAAGCCATGCAAAATAAGGAAAATTATATCATAGGCTAACCGCAATCAGAGTCAAGTCATTTTTAAACAAACTTGTAAAGTAAATTAGTCTACACATATAACAATATAGGGTATAGTTCTTCTTGATGACACTATGACTTATCTTTATACAAGTTTGATTCATTAAAAACCGCACTAATTTTCGTTTAACTCTAAAAGCACAATAGTTATGTGATCTTTCCACAATAATCGCTTGATTGGAATTTAAAGTTTTGAATGAAAATCTTCACCCCAAAGTAAAATTTTAATTATAAATTTATGACTTTGAGATCCTTCATAAAAAGGCAGTTTTTTTATTTTTTATTTTTGACTATTCTTTTGCATGATGAGAAAATAAGGCTGCATTTGCTTCCAACATTCAACTATCCTCTTACTCCTAGGTTTTTTTTCCTTTTTTTCTTAAATAGTGTTGACCAATGAATTTATTTAACAAAAATATATAATAACACAACTAAAGGACGAATTTATCAAATATAGCTCACATCTAACTCTAGCCCAGTAGTAATAAATTGATGAGGAAGTAATACGTAGTTGTCAATGAAGTGTGGTAGCTTCTGGCGATGAACCAAAAATTGGTCATGGAAATATGGCGGATGGCATTACGGATACGGCAGACGCCATGGTGGATGGAAAATATTTTTATATATATATACAAAAAATGCACAAAAAAAATTATTTCAAATATAACAAATAATAAAACTAACAACATATATTTATGAAGAACAAATCTTTGAAATAACTTCATCAAATGCATTACAATTTCAAGAAAAAGATGTAAAATAATCATGACCAATTACAATTCAAAGATTCAAACACACAATGTTATGTCATAACAAGTCATAATAATAGGGCACTCGATGCTAGAAACAAAAAGTAGAATCCAAATCTCAAGTTTAGAAAAAAAATTCAAGCCAACTCAACTCAACACTCTAACACAAATTAAGACAAAGGTAAACTAAAATAAACTATTTTAGTTTATCGTCCATCTTCTCATCCCCAAGGTAATCAATGTCAATGGGTCTATCTGAGGCATATCCCTCCGTGTCTGCTTCTTCTGATCTAAATCATCATATTTGATTTCTACTTCCCTTCTTTTTCGGATTCCTCAGAGTCGTCAAATTGAGATTCTTCTTCTTTAACCACTAGCACCAGAACTGCTACCTTTTTCCCCTTTTCTGAAACTCTAGTACCCACTATTGTTGCACAACTTGATGGTCAATCACCACTTAAGGGTTCTTTCATTTTTTTTACTTTGTCACCTAGCTAGTATATGCTCTAGGCTCTCCAACCCCTGATGCCCTATATACAGTTTCCCAAGTCAAAGTGTTATCATCTGCAAACACAAGTCATCTTTAGCATCATGATCCTCACCTCTAGTTGTCCAACCATCCACTCATTATTACAATCATTAATGTCATCGAGTGAGATATGGTCAATCTCATTCCTAATATCATATCTTTGCTTGAGCGCTTGGTTATATTTCACAAAAACCAAGTTTTTCAACCTTTATGCTCAATCCTATTTCTCTTTTTATAATGAATCTGCAATATCAGTATAATCTAAGCATTACTATTGGTTTTTCTAACAATAACAAAACGCCAAATGATAGAAAAATGCTAATTACATGCTCAAAAACACTCTAATTCTGTTCGCATATCCCAAAGAGCTATCATGTCATGCCCAAAATCCTGATAGCCAATTTTTCCAAATTTGGAGTAGAAAGACTATACATTCGCCACCAATGAGCTACAAATCCAAAGATCATGTAAGCAAATTACTCTAATTTAAAATCAAAAGAAATTTGAAAGGTAAAAGTTGTATTCTTCTCACTAAGTGCAAGGATTTTTCTTTGTGATATTGCAAATTCGTCTCCAAAAAGACCACGAGCACTCTTATAAATTGGCAGCTCAAGTAGAATTTTCTATTACACATCCTGACTTGGAACTTGATATAATTATACAACCCATTTGTGACTTCTAGATCATACTCTAAATCAGGGTTGCCATAATAGAAGCGTGGGTTCAAAAAATGTCTCACTGCATGCAATGGCCAATGGAGTTGACAACTCCATCTATTATCAGTGATTGCAAGCACATCCTTGTATTTCTTTTCATCACTAAAGCACTTCAGGATGAACCCTTTTGCCTTGTCCATTGCCTCATAAATATAACCTATGGTGGGCTTTCTTTCACCATCAACAAGCTGAAGCACACAAATAAGCGGATGCATGATTTTAATGGTGTAATCTACATGGTTCCAAAATGAAGACATAATTGCAATTTTCATTGCTTGCTTGCCCTTAGCATCCTTAGACAACTTATTACTCACCCACTCCTTAGAGTACACATTCTTTGAAGATTTGCTTTTTTCCTGTTGAAGCCTTTCCAATGATGGACAAGATGTGGCAAATTTTGTGACTGCGTGCCTCACCAACTTGTTTGTCAAATGCCTCAACAAACTCAAAGTGCTAGAATGGCTATAAATGAAGCCAAAAAGACAAATTCCCCTTTTAACAGTTTTCTTTAACAAGAATTTTTCCAATGTCTTCTAGAATTAAATCCAAGCAGTGAGCTGCGAAAGTAGTCCAATAAAAGTGTAGTCTTTTCTCTTCCAACATTTTGCCTAGCAAAACATAATTACTCCCATTGTCAGTTGCAACTTGCACAACCTTTTCCTCATTAATTTCCTCACCAAGCCTAAATCAAGGAACTCAAAAACTTTTCACCCGTCTTCACAAAGTTTGAACCATCAATAGACTTGACAAACATTATTCTAGCAGCAGAGTTCACCAAGAAGTAAATCAAGCACCTTTACTTCCTATCACTCTAACCAACTGACATGATCAAAGAACCGTGTTTGTCCCATGAATTGCTTCTTATGATCTTTCATCAAATTTTTGGTGTACTCCACTTCTTTGTCAAGAAGTGGAACTCTTATGTCATGATAAGATAGAGAAGGCAAATTAGGACCAAAGCTTCCATAATGGCTGTCAACATATCACAAAAACTATTTAATTTGATACAATTGAATGAAATTCCAGCTTGATACCACCATCGAGCTATGTATTGATGAACCCTAGCCACTGCTTCCTTATCAAATGCCTCTCTAATATTTTGCTGCCTTAACCTTTCCTTTTTCCTCTTTGCATTTATAGTTTATAATTTCATGAAAAATAAATCCATTGGGCCTTTCAAATTTGCACCTTTCCTCTGCTAGAGGTCACTTTGAAGAATTGTCTTTGGAGGTGGAGGTGGATGCGTAAAACAGAGAAGGGGGCTGTGCAAATGTGGGGCTCGATGGGTTAGAGTTCTCTTTAATAAACCCCCAAAATCCCTAAAATAACCCCATTTTTTTTCCTTGAATAATGGCTACTTTTCTGCCATTTCCTCCATGGGCCGCCATGCCATTCCACCACGCCATGGCGCCGCCATGGTTGCAATTCAACAAAACTGAAGTAATATTAATATTTTACTTCTCATTTTCTTAATTCTAATGCACATTTAAGATTGAACAATAATTCAAATACAAAGGCAGTAATGTATATGACTCCCTTATTAAACATGACAACAACACAAATTAATTAATAATTTCATGTGCACTATTCTTAAAATGTCCTCTGACATTTGCATTGGATCTTCTCATTACCATAAATTAATAATTGAGTAAACACCCAAATTAGTTATAAACAATTTCATTAATAGACAAATTAGTCCCTAATAAAAAAATATTAGTGTTGAGGTATCTCACAATTACAAAAATAGGACATATAGGTCCCTGATAATTTTGTTAATGGACAAATTGGTCCCTGATTACAATAAAAAATTAGTATTAAGGTCTTTCACAATTATAAAAGTAGGACACTATAGTTCTCTGGCAATTTCATTGATGGATAAATTGACCTCTAAAAAAAATATATTAGTATTAAGATCCCTAACAATTGCAGAAAAGGACACTATAGGCCCCTAACAATTTCATTGATGGACGAATTTGTTTATAATAAAAAATATATATTAGTGTTGAGACCTCTCATAATTGTAAAAATATGACACTATAGGTCTTTCACTATACTGCAACCTACTAAATACTAAGATAGACTTTAATTATTGATCTATTTAGCATCTACTAATCTCAATCTACTAAAGTACACCCTTTCATTCTTATAAGTCTCCCCTAGATATTTCAAAATTTAATAGAGTATCACATACCAAGCATGGTAGTATTGCTCTTTTTGGTAATATGCAATCACTATACTCTAGCAAATGGTTCTTTTAGAAAAGATGATTATCAATTTATGATATTGATACCATACTTCCTCAGAATAAAGTAGTGATAAATCATAAGAAATTCAATTCCAAATTTGATTCTTTTCTTCGTGCAACTAACTTGGGGCCAAAAGTTTCTTTTTTGATAATAACAGATACGGTGAAATACTGGAACATTAGAGTAGGAATTTATAAAAATGAAAAAATAAAAATAAAAGAATGTGTTTTAGTTAGTGTTGATTGAAATTAGTGGGTGTCACATAGATCACTAATTAAAGCCCACCTTAGCATTTAATAAGTTACAAGTGAATCAGGGACCTGTATATCCTATTTTTATAGTTGTGAGAGATCTCAACACTAATTATTTATTGTCAGGGACCAATTTGTTCATCAATAAAATTGTTAAGGATCTATAAAGTCCTATTTTTGCAATTGCTTCAATACTAGTAATTTTTTTTGTTACGGACTAATTTGTTCATCAATGAAATTGTTAAGGACTCATTTGGGTGTTTATTCTTAATAATTACATTGACATTAGGTTAGAGATATATTTCTTCGCTCAGCACTAGCTAGCTGAGATTGGGAAGAAAACAGAGAATGAAAGGAAAATTCAGAAAATGCCTATAAATAAAGACTTTGCTAAACAAAGTATTTTGTAAGGAATTTTGTTCTTCAATAACACCTTAAATTAAATGAATACCCTACTGATGTCGATTTCTCGATACTTTGAATTTTTTTGTCTTTGATAACTGCTGGCCAACATTACAGTTTTTACTATTTAGGTATGAGATCAATGAAGAAAAATATTATTTTTTAGAACTGTAAATTAAGATACTCCTAATTATAATGGTGAATGAAACAAAGTCTTAATATTGTTATCTATGCTATTAAGGAACTCATTAAGCCTTATCTTTGTGATTTGTTTTATTTACTTAACAATTTAATTTATTTTGATAGGATTTAATAATAGTCACTATAGTAGTTTCTATTTGCTTTTTGACTGTGGTCATGATGGATTATTAGGCGTGATGAACTTATATGATTTTTCATATCAATGTTTTGAAAATTGCATTTATTAAGGTGTGTACATATATGGTGTTGCGAAAACAAATGTAGCAAGAAGGCTTTTGACGATGAATTATTATTGTTTTCTTATGGAACTGCCATATATTATAATACTAGTTGTTTGACTCGTGAGACACACAGAAAGATAATAAAAAGTAGTTTGTTAATTATTATAAAAAATAAAAAATAATTTATTTACATATATTTTATAGAAAATTGAGTGTATAAATTTATCGTAAAAGTAAATAATAGTTTAATAATTAAATAAGTGGACAGAATATAAATGTGTTATTCTATTTTATATCTTATATTGAATATCATGTTTATAAGGTTGAAAATATCTTGATAGATGACCTATAACTAATAATAAAGAGCCTATTTTATGAAAATTTTGCACATTTTGAAATTTAAAATTGTTGAATAAATAAAAAATAGATAATTTTACTATATCATGAACTATTTACAGGGATGACAATGAGTTTCCATGGAAAAAGGGATATGTCCCAAGTCTCCCATCACCATTTAGAATTTTGTCTCTCATCCCCGTTCCTATCTCCTTTATGGGTCCCTATTTTCCATTTTTTATTTCCCATGAAAATTTTGAATCTCTATAGTATTCAATGGTTTATTAATAAATTTCAAAAGGAGAAAAACTTTAAAAATATTTTATAATTTGAAACATAAATATCCATAATAACAAATACTATTAATGCAACATAATTTAAATTAAAACTAAAAATAGATACATAATGTAAATATAATAAAAGTAATTAAAAAATAAGGATGTATTATCCATGTCTCTATTCGATTTAACAAATGAGGATTTAATCTCCATAGAGCATCTCTATGAAGGCAAAATATATGCCAATTCTTTTTTCTATTGGGTAATTCCCATGTGTACTTATTTTCAATTTTTTATTATCCCTAACCATTTATATTTTTTTAGTAAATTAAAATATTTAATATAAAATATAAAAATATATTTTCTAATTAATAAAAATAAGATATAACTTTAATTTATATGATTTCAATTACATGTCCTTTCCTTATACATCTTTTTAATAAATTAAAATATAATTTTAAAATATATGTTATAATTAATTTGTAATAATTAGTAAAAAATAATTTATAATTATAATTTTTTAATAAAAAACAATATAATTATTTACTTTTGAAAAATTAATAAATATTTAATATCATTATCAAAGAAGTGTAAATTATAGAATTGATTATTTTAAATATTTTAGTGTTAAAAAATTGATGATATTTTTTTCAAAAAAATTAGTATGAAAAAATTATGGAATTGATAGATTGGAATGTTTAAGTTGTAAAAAATTAAATAGAATATAGTGATATATATGGATAAATAATTTTTTTATTATGACTTTTAAAATTTCTACATTTGAAATTAGAAAATTTTCTTTAATCCTATCTTTATTTAGGCATGCACATTTCGGTCACAAGTCCCCATTTTTTATTTCACATTCAGATTTAATCCTCTATTGATATTTATGGATTTATTAAAAAATTTGAAAATAAAAAATTTTAAAAATACTTTGAATTTCAAAATATAAATATCTATAATAATAAATACTATTAATGTAACATATTTACAATAGATTTGTTATCATTAATACTATAATTATATATATAAAATTTTTATGGTATAATATATTGAATTATAATTTTATTTATGCTATTTTTTATTTTTATATTGGTTTTGTTAATGGTAGAGAGATATGAAGGTATGATTGAAAAAATAATTAATAATTAGAAGATAAATTAAATTTAAAAACTTACTTTAAGTGTTAAGATTATGAAAATGGTGGGGTATAATTTTCCTATAAATAACACATGGAAGATTTTTTATGTAATGAGTCTTAAATATTAGTATTATATAAATTATTATCATATTTGATTAAGAATAAATTATTATATTAGTATTATATTGTGTCTTAAATATTTGATTAAGAATATTTTGGTATAAATTGAATTTTGAATGATTATCATATCAAAATCAATCAATTAGCAATTCATTAATAATTTGATCTGCCCGTTTTCTTTTTAAAAAAATATTGATTTTAAAACTTATTTATTTTAAAAATGTTTTCTTTATAATTTTTTCTATTACCTTCATAATGTGAGGCTATTAATGGTTCTTAATTTAATTATAAATCATAATTATATTAACATGGATTATCTCTTAGTACAAATTATAATATTTAATGATTGTAATATTTGATTCTTTAATGATTGTAATATCTAATTTTATTTCATATGAAAAATAATTAATAAATAAATTATAAATTAAGTTTAAAAAATCTTTAGACATAAAAATTGAGAAAAGTGGGGCCTAAATCACTATATGAATGACATATGAAGCCTAAATTACTATATAAATGATATGTGTAATAGTTTTCATCAAATGACTCTGAAATATCAGTATAGTAGAATCATACAATCAACAAATTTTATATGAAATCTTGATCATTAATAACTTCTAATTATAAATAAGATTCTGATAAATCTCTATCATTTTTTTCTTTTTAAAATCTTCCCTAATTTTCTTAATTTTTTTCAACACTAACTTATTTTTTCAAAATTCATTCAAATCTTTTAAAGTATAAAATTATCAAAATTTTCATGAATCGTATGATTGATTTTTTTCGTTTAAAATTAATTCAAATCTTTTAAAATATAAAATTATCAAGATTTTTATTTTCACCTGCGTACATATATAATTTTTTTTTATTGAATTGGCATATTCTTGGTCTTCAAATCATTAAATTAGTGTATATATAATCAAATAATGTGATGACACGAAAAAATATTCTGCCTTTAAATAATTAAATTTATCATAATCTTATTGTTAATAAAAAGGTAAATGATATAACCTAACGCATATATTTTGCATCTTTCTTATAATTTATATACTTAATTTCATAAATTTAATATAATAGTATTTAAAAGAAAATCACCACTTGCATCAAATATAAAAATTTCAGATATAAAATTAATTTATCAATATAATTTATGATTTCATCATCGCAATAATTAAAGATATTTAATTAAGGTAATGCAATCCTATTATTAAATACGGATGATTATCAATCATATGCTAATAATATGTGATAATTACGATTTTATTTTTTTAAAAAATTAATAAATAACTTCTTAAAAGATATGGACTCTAAAACATTCTCATTGCGACACAGGTAAAACTTTCCCTCAAACAACACTGAAATATTAGTATTATAGATATGTCATGTATTATTTTTTACGTAAGTATGACTTGAAAATTTATATTTTATATTTGATTAAATTTGTAAGTTATTTGAATTTTATTTCACTAGACTTTTTAATTCAAGTTAAACATCATATTTTTTGGTCAAAGTTTTTTTTGTTATGTTAAAAGTTTAATTATAGTTAATTTTATGTTAAATATTAATTATTACATATATTAAATATAAGTTTAAAATATTATGCAGCAATATATTAATTATCAATATGAAATAAGTTCTTAATTAAAAGCATTTAGAAATATTACAAATAAAATAGTTAATAAGAAGTGACAATAGATAATTGAGATTCTAATATATAATTCTTAATTTAATTTTAAAAATAACAGAAGCTAACTATCTGAATAACTAAAAGGGCGATTTAGAATTAGTGTAAATAAGGGCAATTAATATGGAGTAACAATACACAATAGCCACTCCCTGATGTTAAAAAGAAAAATAAAGTTGAGCATGAGTTCACCAATCTACAATATTTTCCTTAGTCATTTTGCTTTTCAATGGTTAGGGTTTGTTGTGCAATTTCAATTTTTGGCCCATTTCATAAGGGTAAGATGACTAAAAATGCTATTCAAATACCTAAAAAATGGATGTCTATTATAACACCTATTTTAAAATTATTGAATATGATACAACTAATAGAATATCTAAGACTAACTATTAAATTCAATAATTCTAAAGTGGCTATCACAAAAGGCATCCGAATGTTTAAATAATCCTACTTGTAAGGGGGTAGGCTTGACTCTGTGTGCATGTATTAGTTTTTGTTTTACTTTTTCCTTTTTGGTTTTTTCATGTTTTTCATATTCCTTGTCGAATATTTGACGTATCTTTCATTTCTCTCTTCCAGAGTCAAACATTATTAACTATCAGAAAAAAATGTATATAACATTTATTTTATGAGAACGAATTATTTGAATTTTATTAATCAAATAAAATGAAATAAGGTACTGGTGATATGAACCAAGCTTCGCCAATTTGACGCAACGTAACAAGATATGATTTTCTATCATTATTTAAGGACAATTGGAACAGTAAGTACCTTTTCAACTGCAACAAGGGCTTGCTCCTCTACATAAGCCTCTGCCTCCTGACAACTGAGTATCACCCACTTACACGGATGTAGATGCAGTTCTTCTAGCACGGGAAATTCTAGATTGTGCAGTCCGGGATAAAAGTATTTGAGTTGTGACAATCTTCTTAGCTTCAATGAGGTGAGACTACAAAACACAAATGATTTGGTGTATCCTTCTGAGGCTGTTTCAATATCCTCCGCAAATATCTCTACCAACTGCTCACAGTCTACCATTGAAAGTTTTTCGAGCACGCCGAGTTCTTTAGCCACGGATGCTGGAAACACGTATTTAAGGCTATTACATTTTTTAACGCTCAAATCTCGTAGAGCTTTAAGTCCAATAATTCCTTCAGGATCTCTATCCCATACATGTTCCAGCATTGGTAGCTGCCTTAAAGACAACTTTTTCAAACGGAACTTTCCCTTCGCTTTTTTCACCCTGTAGTCATTTATATTAAAGATGACCTGTACTGCATCGCATCTTTCTACTTGCAGTTCTTCCAAATTCTTAAAGCAAGGAAGTAAATGAGATGGAATTACATGCACAAGATAACCAACACTTGCCACAACCAAAGTTTTTAAGTTTTGAAAGCTGTTCTCTGGTACCAAATCTTTGCCACACCATACTTGTTCTAACTCTGGATCACCGGAAAGCTCAAGACGAGATTTACCGACAGCAACCTATAAAATGATTAAAAAAGAAGCCATTTATTTACTCCAACAATATGTGCAGAAGCTACTGTTTATTTGGGTATATCCTAGGACTACTTGTGTGAGAATGAATTGTTAGACTTGCACCTAAAAATTTTTCCTTGTACTCGAATGTTTTCACCAATCGTTTTTGCGGATAATAGATGATGTCCGGAGAAATATTTGTGCCGTGATAAGTCAGAGCTGCTAAGATATCCAGCATTTTATTCTAAAGAAGAAAGTTTACAAAAATAAAACTATTATACATGCACTAAGATACAGAGAAGCACTTTTAAAAGTGTTTTATGTATGTTTTTCAAAGCTCAACTTTAGTTAGAACGAGATACAGTTTACATATTCAAAGTTCCTTTTTATGTTTATTATTTGAGAAAAATCCTTATGTTCATGCACTAAATGAATATAAAAAATATTTTTTTTTAGTGAAAAGGACAACTAAATATTTCAGAATATATGGATTGTTTTTCTCACGTGGACTGCTAAAATATTGCACGTCGAGATTTAAAACAAGATAGACAAGAAGAACAAGATAAAAAAAAGAAAAGAAAAGAAGAACAAATTCATGGTGACTTGCAATTAAATAACTGAATTTTCATAACAATACCCATTTTTATTACATTTTCAACTCTAAAATATATGATTTAATAGATGGCGCTGAGACTTGTTAGACCCTAGTTAGTTTTTGTGTCGGGTCATTGGCCCCTTTGATTCATAATAAAAAAAAAAAGATGGAATTAAAATAATTTATGAGTTGAATATATATTATGCTTAGCTTAATGAATAACCGTTTTTTTGTTTTGTTAAGAAAATTACTTTTTTGGTCTAATGTTGCATTTTTTTTTTATGGGAAAACTAATGTTGCATATTAAAATATGACTAATATAGCAAGCTGAATGAAAAAATGTTTCAATGTGATTTATGTCATTCTATTAGAAAAAATTATTTAAACTCAACAAAATGTTAAATCGTATGAACCTTATTTCAAAAAAAAAAAAATGCAAAATGATAAAAGCTATTGCATGTTTGTTTATCTATTCACTTGTGATAGGAGAATTAGTTTTGAAGTGTAACCAGTAATAGTACCGTGCTTTGTACGTCCAGTGAATTTAATTGAATTGTGAAGATATATAATTTTAATAAATTTAATTTAAAATATATAAATATAATAAATTCCATTTAATATAAATTATAACTGTATAGAATAAAAATTAAGAAAACAATTAAATACTAACAATTCAATTCTATTCTAGTGTTCCAAAGGACACTATTTTAATATTTTACTTCTAAACTATAAAAAAATAATTAAATGAAATAGTATTTTATAATTTTAATTTTTTATTAAATTTTTACATGTAATTATAATTATTTGAAATAGTTACATTAAGTCAAACTTTATATCTCAAAAACATAAACTAAAAATATACTATTTTACGTTGAGTCAAACTTTATATCTAAAAAACATAAAATAAAAATATACCATTTTGTCATCCCAAAATATTACCAATACATGAGATAGAAAGGAGAGAACAAAAAAAAATACTGAAAAAATATTACTATAATGAAAAATAATAAGAAGCAACGATAATAAGAAAATAAGACATTTTTTTTAACAAAATTAGGAATCGAAAAAAATGTACAATGAAAAATATGAAAAAAATAATGACTTTCGACTAACCAACACGTCCAACTATTAATTAACATTTAAAAGAGAAAAATGAATAAATAGTATAGGAATTGAGAAAATAAAAATAAAAAATATATTAGAAAGAAGAAAAAACAATAAACAATGAAAACAATGAAATTGTTTGTATTTAACAATTGTTAACTTGCTTGGAAAGTGGAACCTTGGGAAGTAAAATAGGATAGAGGAAATAATAATGATACAATGTGAAAAAATTAGGCAAAAAAAATGTATTGTAGAGAATGTATAAAAATTTTAGTAATAGATTTTTTTCTTTCTCTTTTTGATATTAAAGGACGCCAAACGCTTAAAAAAAAAAAAGCAAAGGAATACAACAACAATGGCTCGAAGAAAAAAGCTACCGAAGGATAGTGGCTAATTCTTTTTCTTTTTGAAAGAAAACAAGATTTAAAATTTTTATAATCATCATTTGCGATGTACCAAATCCTAGAGAAAAAAAAAAAGATGCCATTATTAAAATTCCGAATTAAAAACATTCTTCAGAAAAAAATGTTCAAGAATTAAACATCATAAAACATCGAAAAGGAGTATCTAATTAATCAGTGAATGCGTACCTTTTGTATGGTGGCATTTAAGTCATCTTCCCAACACCATTTCCCTTCCTCGAATATTCCTTCAGCGACAAGTCCATTTTGTAGCTTCGGTGCTCTTGTGCGACTCTGGGTGAACGTTTTCATCTTCGGGCAATCTTTCGAAATCAGTTTTTCCAGCAATGGGAACGAGAAGTGACAGTTCTTGTAGCTACAGAAACATGTGAGGTTTCTTAGACTCTCAAATTCTATAGTAATTAACTTGCCAAACTCGATAGCGTTACCCACCACCTCCTCCTCTTCATTAATTCCCTCATCATCATTGGTCACTATCTCCTCTAATTCTGGACAATAGTTTACCCTCATCGTTGTCAGTCGAACCAAGCTCTTTGCCGTTGAGGCTGCCATTAATTTTTTCAATTTGTCACAAAAACTTACTTCCAAATATGTCAATTGAGTAAAGGACACTGTGTGGTGTGCCAACTTGATCAATCTGTCGCAGGCATATATGACCAAGCGCTCTAGTCTCTGGAGAAGCGGGTCTCTTTCAAATCCAATATCCTCGATGGAGAATGACCAGGTCAAAGTCAATTCCTTAAGCTGCCACACGGCTCCCAACCTTTGTCGTGGTGCAGTGTTTCCACTTGGCACTAACTCTCGAATGCTAGGGTGAGGCCAACGCAACTCCAACCCTTCTAGATTAGGAATTCGGTGGAGGAACCAGTAGAGAATCTCAACACTCGGCAGCTCGTGCAAGCAAAGGTGTTTCATACGTTGCATGCGGTACTTCCCTGTGTTGCTCTTGAACCACTCCGCTTCTTTTTGGCCGATTTCCAAATGCTCCAAATTGGAGATTACCTAGAGACCACAAATTAAACAATTAAGTGTGTGTGCATATATATATATATATAGGGACTGCTATCCTCCACATAGTTTATTTTAGACAAAAGTGCACACAACTCTTTTTTCTTAATCAATTTATTATTATGGGTATAATTCTGTAATTTAATTTTGTTCACATTAATATTTATTTTAACTCTTTCACTCATCTAATAAATAATCCATTTCCACTATTTTTCTCACCTTAACAATGTTTCTTTCTCTTTTTTTCTCATGAATTATGAGCTGAAAAATTATGTTGGTATGCAAAAAAAATATTTATTTATGAAATTTTTGTCATTTTAATTTGTTACTTAGCATTTTCTGGGGGAAAAAAATAGTAATTGCATGTGTATGACTAAAAGATAACACTTGTACGTGTTAAAAAGAATTGTATGCATTGAAAAAAAAATTGTAGCGTTGCAATGAAACACATTACAAGCATGGTTTTTCGCATTAATACCCTTCCCCTATAGTTTTATGGTAACTTCATATAAATATAGATTTTATTGCTACGCATATAGAATACTGGTTTTATTCTCACAAACAAAAAATGCTGGTTTTACTACACCGCATGTAGTTCTTTCTTTCTTTTTTTTTTAAGAAAATGCAAGGAAACAAAGTAATAGAAGTTTCATAAATAAATATTTTATTTTTACATAACCAATATAATTTTCAGCTTATAATTCATGAAAGAAAGGAGAAAAAACATGTTGGGTGAGAGAAATACTGAAAATAGAATATTATTTAGGTGAGAGGAAGTGTTAAGATAGTTATTAATAAAGTTGTGTTATTTGTACTCATTATGCGTGGGACACCGTGCCGACTCATACTACATCCACCATTGGATAGGGTATAAATACCATTCAAGTAGAGTACACATCCCATTTAATGATGGATAAAATGTGAGTCAGTACGGTGTCCTACATACAATGAGTGCAAATAACATTTTTTTTATTAATGCGGACAAAAAGAAGTGATAGAGTCACCCATGATAAAGAGAGTTGCGGAAATTTTTTGCCTAAAACAAAATGTGTAGATTATTAACCTACACACACTATGAGGGAATTTTACTTACATTTTATAACACAATAGTTTAGATACTTAGCTGTGAGTTATACACGGCAATGGATTCTTCATTACTATGAGGGAATTTAAAAAATTTTCAAATAGACATTGCAGTTCCTTTATCACAACCAGTTATACCATAGGTTGTTACCGACATGGCAAATATTTTTGAGGACATAGCAAATATATAATTCAATAATTGTTTTAAAAACATAATGATTGTGCATTCAAATAAAATCCTTCACTGATATACCCCGCTAAATTTCAAGGCCATATATTTTACCTGTGCATTTCGTTTTTAATTGATTTCTATGAGTCCATGACAATGGTGTGATTCATATGAGTTGGCAGAGAAAGGCCATTGTTAATGACCACTTTTACCTTTTCAGCTGAGAGGATTGTTCTTCCTTCTTCAGTTGTGGTTTCTGTTGTGAATGCTTCCAGCTCTGGACAATCATTCACCTCCAGCCGCTTCAATTTTGGACAGTCTATAATTTGTGTCCCCTTATAGAAATACTTGATGTTTCGTAGGCAAGTAAGACGTATGGAGGTTATTTCAGGAAACACCAATGGTCTCTTAATTGTTTCTAATCCTGCAACCCATGCAACAATTTCCTGCATTTCACCACAAGATCGAATAGAGAAGTTTTCAAGTTTTGCAAGACCTTTTGGTACTATCGAAACTGGCAAGACATAGCTCAATTTGTGACAAAAAGAAACATTTATACTCCGCAGATTTGTGAAGTTAACAACTCCTTCTGGATCTCTGCTCCACACTTGCTTCAGATTTGGGAGGAATTTTAAAATAATAATCTTCAACTTTGTGTCATCTTTACTTGCACCTTGTTGCAAAGGACATTTGATTTCAAAAATAACTTCCACTGACTCGCAATGGTCAACCTTCAAGCTGTCTAAACTTCGATACCGACCTTGCATGCGACTAGGAAAAATCTTGTCAAGATTTCGACACCTTTCAATATGCACAGAAATGAGATTAGGAAAGGAACCCGCATTGACTTTAGTTGGCCATATGTCCTTTAACATACCCATGTTAATGAGTTGGATTTCCTCCAACTTGGGGAAGATGCCTTCCTGTTTTGTAGCAAGCAATCCATTATTTAGGTAATTAATAGAATCAAGTAATAAAGTGATGAATCTTGGAAAAATATAAAAGCACAACACAAGGAATTAGTGAGCACAGAATATGAAGTACAGCCTTACGCACCTTTGAGTAGTCATTACTATCTCCTTCAGTGGCAAATAATGTTGCCATCATATGACACTTACTTACAAATAGGCCTTTCAGTTTATTCAGACTTCTAGCCACAGACAATGAACATAAATATGTCAAGTTACAACAATCATCCACAGTTAATTTTATTAAGTTCTGAAAGCAGGAACTTGAAACTTGGTCGCTCCATATCTTATGGATCTTGATTGATGACAAATTCAAGCTCTCCAACTTTGGGATTTCAACCTGCAGGAGCGCACACACGAAGTCAATGTATTTTAAAAAACTGATAAAATATTAATCATAAATTAATATAAAATGTCATACCTTTTCACCAAAGAGTGTGACACTTTGCTCATTCTTTGCGTTGACAATTTCTATGTGATCTGTGTGTCTTGCTTGCCTATCCATATATTGAGGTACGGAAATCGTCTTATTATTGGTGACGAAACTGACAAATGATGGTAGCTCTTGCACTGTCAAAGAGCATAACTCAGGAAACTTAACCTTATCAGATACTTCTCCTTCATCAACCACCATCTCCTCCAAATCATCACATTCAGAGGCATCAATTGTTTGCAGATTAACAAGAAATTTAACAATGTTAAAGGAGAAGAGATTCTTCAATTTGGTGCACATCTTGACATTGATAGTCTTTAATCTGGAGAATGAGGCATCTGCAACGGGACTGCAACATATATTCTTTATGCTCATCAGATTGAAGAGGTTGAGACGTTCTAATTTGGGAAAAGCATCCAGAGGATGTGACAGTTCCATTGAGTTAACAATATATTCAATGTCAGTGTTATTTACGACTGACAAGGTTTTAAGGTCAGGGAATCCGTCTAAATTCAACTCACAAACAACATTTTGAACTCCATTAAGCTCTCCCAATAGCAAACTCTCCACTCTTTTGAACAGCATTTTAATTCCTATGAGGAAGTGAATATCCATCCCAGCTTTTAGTTGCAGCGCCAAAATTCTCGAAGCTTCATACTTATTAGGCATCTTGAAATCTCCCATTGAAAGCGTCGTGAAGTCTCCAATCACAATCTTGTAAGCATCTAACTTGTCAAAGAACAGGTCTGTTGGGAAAACATCAGCACTTGGGATGCACACGTCTATAATTTTCAATTCATGCAAATGCTTTAGTTCAGAAAAAACTGAAATTTGACTTTGGTTTGTCTCTCCCTCCGCCTTCATTTCAATCAAGCTCTTTCTTACATACAACTCTTCCAAACTAGACAAGCTTGATATAAAACAAGGTGGAATCAAGTTGCCTATGGAACAATCACTGATGTCTAACAATTGTAGCTTGCTTAAGCCCCCCAACTCCGCTGGCCATTCTTCAATTTTGGATCCTGAAAGGCTGAGAATTCTTAATTTTTTCAGATCCTTAATTATGGACAAGTTACCTAGATGACATCTCTCCAAACAAAGCATTCTGAGGTTTGGTAGACATTTAATTGAAGATGGCAGGTTTAGTAGATGGATTCCGGTCAATATTAATACTCCGAGTTCTTCCATTCGAGCAAAGAACCTATCAGGTATATTCAAAGTGGGATGGTCACTGTCAATGTGCAAGACTCTAAGTCGAGGACAATTTATAACTTCAGGGAGCTCATCAACTATATCACTCTTGTATATAGAAATAACAGTGCACCTCTCAAGTTCATCCTTGTTAGGCCATACATCTAGTCTGTCATTTCTCCAGGTAAATACATTTTTAACCTTGTGTGCTATGGATAGGGCAACATCCCGATGCATATCATGCATGCCAAAATGATCATTAGAATTATCATCCAATAGCAAACCTGACTTTTTTAACTTCTGGATTGACTTTGATACTCTATCACGAGCATCTCCTAATGTATGCACACCTTTAAGTATACCCAAACCAATGCAGTACTTCACCAAGTCCATAATCAATGGTTGATGACCCATTTGTGCACAAAGTAAAAAGATGGACTTAAGCTCCTCGCTTTCAAGATGGTCATAACTCATCTTCATCGGAATCTCCATAGAATTTTGCACTTCCATCAATGTATTTTTTCTAAATTTTTTTAGTGTATCTTCCCACACTGATTCGCTCTCATTTCTTAATGCCTTTCCGACTGTAAGTATTGCCATGGGTAATCCTGCACAGTACTTAACAATTTCTGGTTTAAAATTGGAATTTCCATCTGGCATTTCAGCCGCCTTCTTAAGCAACTTCATAGCTTCCTCATCATTTAACTCCGCCAGAGGGAAAATTGAATTTTTCTTAACATTCATTTTATCAGACAACACTTCTTTATATCTTGAAGTAAGCAAAATTTTGCACCCCTTGTAGCCAGTAGGAGAATATTTACCATCATAATCATCACTGTCTCGTTTTTCTTTCCCTGTCATTTTGTACTCAAAGTCCTTTCTATCTCTGATATTCCCATGGCCTAAATCATCATCATCAAAAGGTATCCCAAACATATTCAAGCTCAATTCATCCCAAAGGTCATCTAGGATTATAAGGGTATTCTCTTTCTTTTGCTTGAATCTCTCTTTCAAACGATCTGCTCGCCCATTCTCACCTTCCCCTTTAAAAGTCAATCCTAGATAGTAGGCAATTTCTTCCTGAATTTTTTTATGGTTTGGATTTCTCGTTACGTGTACTATAATTACCACATCAAACAACTTGTTGTCTCTGGCTTTCTTAGCAATTTCTTTGACAAAAGTGGTCTTGCCCACACCACTAGGCCCATGCACTCCGATCATTCTCACAGTGGATTCTTCTAATTGTTTCACTATCTCTTCCATTGTATTCTTTCTCGATTCAACATCAATATAGCCAACATTAGATAAAGCGGTATTGGGAGGCCCTGGGATCTCCTTACGAGGAACTTCTTCATTCTTACGGTCATCCTTGGTCAGCGACTCGACTTCCTTTGCCATCTTGGCTGCCTTCCTTCCTAGCTTATGCCTGTACCACAAAAAAGGAAGAATGTTCCAGGAACACACCGTCTTTTTGTGGGTTTCAACATCTTTAAACTTCTTGCTATCTTCTATCTTTTTCTTCGCTTCCTCACACCAATTTTCAGGACCACTAAAATTATTTTCTGCATTGTTTCTAACAACCTCAATTTTGTTATCCACAATTTCTCTTTCACCTTCAAGAATATCAGTGCAACGTTTTAGTTCCTCAACATTCCTATTGTAACAAACGATGTAACCAACCTGCCGAATACTCGCCTCTAGTACAAAATCAATGGCTCTTTCAACAAACTTAAATGCACCTTCCATGCTTCGTCTTGATTTTTCTGTACTGCGCCTACATCTCCTTCCCTTACATATGTGAACAGGAAACAAACGAATTGAATTAATGAAAGTATGTAATAATAAAGGTTTTGATCAATGAATATTTAATTACTTGAAATCATCTTCTTTCTCTCGATCCTGCTTGGTTGGTTAATCAGTTGTTAAAAAAAAAAAAGAAAAACTTATTTTGAGTAAATACTCTGAATTGGTTCTCCTGGGATCTTAGTTGGTCCTTTTTTGAGCATCATTTTGATTTAGAGTGTAAAATTAGAATCAACTCTTCTTTTTTATAGAAAAGGAAATTTTATCGACAGAGAAGAAATGATTATAATGGAGGATAAAACATACTTACACATAAAGTAGAAAATAATACCTTTTTTAATTAGATAAAGGAATGCCTATACAATAAGTAGAGTACTAGAGGATGTCTAAAATTGTTATACCAAATAAAGTCAACCGTAAAAAAAAGAAAAATACAACGACGATTCTAGCATTCCTTTCGTAACCGTATACACCAAAGCATAACAAAAATCAAGTACTACCACAAGATTTCTACTTTATTCTTTCAAGAGCCAAAATATGTGAACGCATTCAGATCTTTCTCACTAAATCCATGAGACAAGGCCCATGAATGTTGGGTATATTTGTGTTGATAGTGAGTAGCAAAGTGGAGTGAAGTAGAATAAAAAGGAATAGTGGAGTGGGGCTACATAATTATCCTATTCTATCATTTAGATATATTAATAAAATAGAATAGATATCAAATTTTTTTTGTTTCTATAATACCCTTAAGCTAGAATATAGTAATATTAGTAAGAAGGATGAACTAGTAATTTTATTTAAAAAACAACTCACTCTATCAAATTCCCTTTAATAAGGGAGAAAAGAACTAAAGGAGTTAGTGGAATTGGCAGAAAAAGAGTCTATCCATCTCCAATCTATTCCATCCAAATTTATCAATTCCAAATATAATGAATTTCACTTCACTCTACCATGTTTCATCAGATCCCCCTCCCCCTTCCCCAGCCCAAAAAAAAAAAAGATGAAGCCTTTTTGACTGAAAAAAAAAATGAAGCCTTCTTACTAAAGAAAATAGATGACGGCGGCACTTTCCTCTATAAATCTAGACATACTACATTACTTTGTATGCTAGAATGAATGATTTTTTATTAATTTGGGATTAGTCTTCATTGTGTATTATTGAGTATAATGATGGTTATATGCGTCATTATAATGAATACATATGTTTTGGAGCTTCATATACTTTTTATCCCATTTTGTGATTGTTATTTGCTTGCAGCGACTTCCTATATTGGTGTATGAAGACCATAGAGGTACATAGAGCTTGTAGCAGTGTTCAAATTGAGGTAACTCGAGGAGCTAAATAGAAGAGTTTTAGAGTTCTATTGAGTATATTTGGAGGAAATATCATGATCAAAAATTCATATCTCTCCACAGAGATCAGATTAAGATAAATAATATTTGGAAAGCTCAAGAAGTCCTCTATAACTTTTATATTTAGCTCAAAACCTAATACTAAGAGCTTCTTGGTAAAAATCAAGTTGCAAAATTGAAGGTTGTTGATGTTATGATGTTATTCAACCTGATCTCCAGTTCATATTTTGACAATATCTGGGACTATAGATATCCAATTAAGGTGATTCTTGTGGCATTAGAAAGCTTATCCAAAGGGATACAACTTTTATTTCTAGATTCAAAAGCTAATTTGAACATTTTGGGGCTCAAAACAAGTTTGGAAGTATGCAGATCAGTGTTGCATGAGTACCAAAATGCTACAGTGTAGTAGTCACCAGAGAGAAAAAATGGCCCATAAAGTGGCCCCCCTAATAGTATCATTTCGTAAATAGCGTATTCTATTATTTTGGGTCCAGTTTTGACACTATGATTATATACTCTATATACTTAATTAACCTAGGTTAATAGGGATTTTCCACGCTTGCTCTAAGACTGTCTCCACTTTCTCTACCGTCTCTCTACTATCTTTCTAGATTTTGGGAACTTTCAATCCTTGTTTTGATGCTATTTGGGATGATGTTCGTACTCTTTATTACTTTGATTGTGATCCTCCACCTATGAAGGATTAATTTTCTCTACCTCTTGGGCAAGGATAGTTGAAGATTAAGAGCTGTGATTGAGGTTACAATTTTTAATGCAATTTGTGGCTAATTTTTCTTTCCCTTTCATTTATCTCTTTTTAATATTTAGAGTTATTGCAACTATGTTTTTGAGAGTTATTACATAATTGTATGTTCATTCACGTTGTGAGTTGCATATATAATTAGGATTCTATTAGAGTATTTGGTCAATTGATTAAATTACATCCATTTGGCAAGGGGTTGAAATTAACTCCGTTGGACAATTAGGCTATTATGATTAGTAATTAAACTGGCATAGACTCATAGAACCATAATTATGGATTACTAGTGCATATGTTAGTCAAACCGTTATTGAAGTGCGATTGTGTGACTGCTATTATAATTGCATCATTGTTATATGATAATATAATTAATGAAAGTAACCACCGCCATGAATTGATCTTTTGAACCAGTGATTGAACAACTCTTAATCTAAAGAACTCCTTAGGTAGGTAATTCTTCTCATATAGGTTTCTCTATTAATTTTTATTCTCACAACAATTTCAAACAACCCTCATTTTCCTCATTTAACTAGGAAACTTTCATGTGAGACATGGCACCATAACTATATTTTTTATGCAATTTAGCATAAAATAAATTTTATTTTGTTACGAATAGCGATATTTCGCATCAAATTTTGGCGCCATTATCAAGGAAGTAGTGCTAGTTAAATTTTTTGTAAATAATTTTTGATTTAATCTTTTTCCTTTTTATTTTTGTTTTTTATTTTCGCTTTTAAAAAAAACTTAATTTATTTATTTATTTTATTTTATTATTTTCTTTTTCCATTTTATTTTTCATGTTCACTAACACATTTTTAGTTCCTAAGCATATGGATCTTGTAATGTTGTAGGTACCCAAGTAGTTGATGATGACCCATATTGAAGAATATAATGCCAACTGGATGAGATGAAATATACATTAGAGCAATATGCCATGAGAAGCCATGCTCAGTAGCTACAACATGGGCATGATGTTTACTCTGACATGTCTCAATCTGATTGGTATAGTTGTATAGGTAAAGGATATAAGGGTGTTGAGGCATCTTAACCCTCAAAGTTCGAGCAGCAACTCCAACCATCACCACCTCTCTATCAATAGAGCCTGTAACCACTCCAACAACAAAAAGGTCTATGACTTGCAGTATTAGCAACCTCTAGCATTGTTTGCCTCTCCTACCAAGTATGAATCCCCATGGCAAGGAATGATAAGAATAATGATGTAGCATCAAAAGAGAACTAATGAAGTCTAGCAAGAGATGATAAATGACATAGTTAAGTTCCAAAACTCACGTCCAACAGTCAAGTCCTTCTCAAATTCTGGATGCAATGTCGAGTTTTGAGCAAAATAGTGATACATCTTAACAAGGCACAAACATATGGATGAAACACCACAAGAGGATTTGGTTAAGTGGATATTTAAAATTCCTTGCACTTCACTAGTCACTTTTGATGATCCTAATTATGGTAAAGATATAGATAGTATTGATTCCAATAATGAGATTGATTGTACCTCAGACACAGGCTCTTCAGAGATTTTAGTTGGGAAAATTCAACACCCCACATATATTGAAGATCTATATGCAGAGTCCCCTAGACATCTGCTTTAGAGAGTTCAACTACTATTTCTAAGGACTCCCATGATTATGAGACTATTGATACTACAAAGGAAGATTTCATGGTTGTGATGTTAGCTATAGAGATTGTATCAAGTGTCCAACCATCACCTCTTGAGAGCCAACTATTTTTTAAAAGAAAATTGAAATCTCCTCTCATTGAGCATCTTATAGAGTGAAATGAGTACGTTATTCTAGAGACTGATGCCCAGCTTTAGGCTCTATATGCACTATATAGTGAGCTATGTAAAAGTTCTTGGGAAATTGGTGGTAGGATGTTATAATGGAAAAATTATTTTGAGAATACATATTCCTTTGTAATACCCTAGTTTTAAACAAAAAAGATTAGAAAAATTTTTCTAAACTAGGAAAGATGTCAGTTACCCATATTGTTATTCTAAGTCTTGAATTTCACTAAGCCTCAACTCTAAATGTCCTCGGAGGACTATATTATATAATCACTTTCTTGAATTCAAAAGTCCCGACAATTATTCCCAAGATGAAAATAAGTTAAAAGATGATTTTTAACGAATTTTAGAAAACTTTTAACCCTTTTGTTTATAAGCTACAAGTTTATAAAATCTTAGAAATTCCTGAATTTAAACTAAAACCCAAAAATTTAGATTCGGATTAGGTGAGATTTTAATTTTTATGATATTATTTGTATCCAAATGGGGGGTTCTTCTTTATTTATATTTATATTTTAAAGTTAATGTTCTTGACATTAATTTAAAATTAAGAAATATAAATAAGTGATACAACACACAACACCCTTTAATATAACTCAAACACACACTACTCTATACCTTACTAAAAAATGCGACCTATAGTTCTCTCTCTTGTGACCTAAAAAATACAGTTCGGTAAAAATACTTCCATGTAAGACGACTTAAAGTTGCACCCTAATTGTATTTTTTCAGCAATTTAGTATAAAATAGATTTTAATTTATTGCGAAACCGATAACTCGCATCAACGCCTTTATTAGTCATTGAAAGCACGCATTAACATGACAAAAAAGGCACGCATTAACCACATTTATTAACCAAGCGGTGAGATGTTGTGAATGCTGCTAATAATAGATTAATAGCAATCCAAACAAAAATCTTTGAACTTCTTGAGATTTTTATATTCTCGAATAAAATTATCAATGATAAATATCCCCATAGGAAAGGAAGTAAAGAATTAAAAAGAATTAGTTTTACAAGAGAAAATTTTGAGGAATTAAGATTCAATTCCTTGTGTAAAAGTTATAGAAAAGATAAACAAAATCAAATAAAAGAAGAAAGGACTCTAACAGTAACCTCCATAGCATGCAACTTCATAAGAGAATTAAAGTCATAAGAAAGATTATCCTAAAAAAAAATGGACAAACTTAAGACATTATGCAAGATAGGTAAAAGAAAAGCCCCGGAAGCAAAACCGATATCAACCCAAATGTCTTCTCCCAAATTTAGTTGTGAAAGCCATCACTCAAATCTAAGGTCAAGTGAGAACTAAAAGAAAATAATAACTTTACTAATAAAGTTAGCATCCTACTTATCATAGCATCTTAACTAGTTTGAATTAGTCAATTATGTTTTGAATGAAAATCTGTTTGGTTGATTTAATTTTGTAAAATTGTTAGGATTTATTTTGCTATTTCAGTGGAAGTCCAGAACCACCTCTTGTATATATAATTGATATTAGTCATTCAATAAAAGTCAAGCCATTCAACTCTATTACTTGGTATTAGTAGCTCGTCGCTTAATTGCGTAAATCCTTTAACCATGTCTTCCTCAGATAACACCTCTTCCATTACTGCTACTATTGCCAATGAACCCAACCCCAATCCTAACCCTAATGGTTCCAAAGTTGTTGTTGTTGTCTTCAATGCTAATCACCCTATCAAACTTAACCACTCAAATTACTTTGCATGGAAGGTGCAAATGTTTGCCCTCCTCATTGGTTATGATTTGCTTGGTTTTATCAATAGAACTATCACTTGTCCTGGTACTACTCATACTAACTACAAATTGGTGTTGCCAAGATCAACTTGTTCTTCATTCCATCATCACTTTTGTAGATCAGAACCTCACCACAAAGTTGGGAAATGTCTAGACATCAAAATAGGCTTGGGATATTTTGTTTAAGACTTTTGGTAGCAAGACCAAATCACATATCCTTAATCTCAAGGATTGTTTCTCCAGGACCACAAAGGGATCTCATTCGATTTATGAGCATCTAAGAACATCAAGTCCATTGCTGATCAACCAGCACTCATTGACACTTTGGTTGATGATGATGGCCTTATCATTCATTCCTTGAATGACTTAGGCAATGATTTCAAAGAAGTCTCAGCAGCTGTCCATGCTCATGAAAACTCTCTTAGCCTTGACGAGCTACATGCACTCCTTACTGATCATGAAACATATCCTCAAAGACATGACATTGCCTCTAATCAGTTTGTAGTTATCATGACTGATGTTGTCCACTGTGGCAAGCATTGTCGCTCCAATTTAGTCCCTCATTCAACTTCATCTAGAAAATCCAAAAGAATTCTCTGTCAATTTTCGTGAAAAACCTATCCACATGGCCAAGGTTTGCTATAGGATCCGCGACTATCTCAAGTAAGGACCAATGCATGCAGCTCATCATGCCCATATTGTCATGCCTCCTACCACCAACTCAGATTGGATTTTGGAATATAGTTCATGTCACCACATTCAAATACACTAGCAAAAACCAAGTCATTGTAGGTGATGATATTGCCACTCCCATTATCATCAATACCCATATCTTCTTATTCCTTAAAACTATCAAGTTTTACATGTTCCATCTATTTCTCGCCAAACACTTTATGTTTCTCATCTTAGCAAAACTAACCTTATTCTATTGAATTTTTTTCTAATTATTTTTTGGAAAATGATTTGAAGACAAGAGCATCTCTACTCAAAGGCCTGCATAGGAATGGTCTTTACCATCTACTATCACCATCCTCACTACATGCACTAATCACCTCCACCTTTCTAACCTGGCGTCATACTTTAGGACATCCTTCCATTAGCATTTTCAACCATCTAGCATCTCAGCATCAAATAAAAACAATAAGCACAACACAACCTTATGGCTCTTGTTGCAGTTCCAAAAGCCACAAGCTTCCTTTCTCAAGACTATAGTTGTTAGTTCTAGACCTCTCAAGTCCTTCTTCCTTCCACGTCTAACAACTCAATACCTCCATCTTCTATATCCTTGACACCACACCAACTTACTAACCACATGTCCACTTTACATGCAACCTACAACAATCCAAATAAGACCAATTCCAATGCAGCTTTGATCTAGGTGCCCCTGCCAGTAAATTCCTCAATAGGTTCTAATACTTTCCTTATCCATTTTCTCCTATACATCTCCTAATAATTATCTTCAGCTTGGTCACACACATTCTATGATTACCCGTTCCCAAAATAATATTTTTAAACCAAAAAAAGTCTTTACAACAACAAAACACCCACTACTTAGAAACCTTAAGCTATCCAATGTGAGGGAAGTCATGAGACATGCTCTTGGTGAGAAGCCACAACAGAAGAATTTGATTCCTTAATCCAAAATGGTACTTGGTCACTTGTTCCAAAGTCCAATACTCAAAATGTAGTTGGTTATAAACGGTTGTTTCATACCAATAGAAACCCTCATGGCTTCATTTCTCGATACAAGGCGATATTAGTGGCTAAAGGCTTCATTGAACTGCTAGGTACTAATTTTCATGATCTGTTTGCTCCAATTGTCCATCCTCAAATAATGGTTAAAAACATTCTCAGCATTGCATTAGATAAGTCTTGGAACATGCATCAATTGCATGTTAATAATGCATTCTTGCAAGGTACACTAGCTGAAGGAGTTTTTATATAATAGCCCCCTGGCTTTAAACACATTCTACGTCCAGAGTTGTCATCTTTTAGTCAAGCATGTCTCTACCAAGGACCAGTTAGTGAATATCATGATTAAGCCTCTTCCTCATTCAAAATTTGAAGACTTAAGATCCAAGATGGAAGTTCTCGATAGAAACTTGATCTTCCGAGGACATATCACAGCATCTCAACTAGTTTGAATTAGTCAATTATGTTTTAATTTGAATGCAAATTTGTCTGGTTTTTTTTATTTGTAAAATCATTAGGATTTATTTTGCTATTTTGATGGAAGTCTAGAACCACCTCTTGTATATATAATTGATATTACTCATTCAATATAAGTCAAGGCATTCAACTATGTTATACCATTTCTACCCATACAAATGCAAACTATACTATACTTGTTTTGAATGACTTGTTGATAAAAAGTAGGTTTTAAAGGAAAGCTTACTGGATCCCAAATAGATAATTTGAAGGTTACTTCTCAAAGGAATGCTGTAACATCCCAGGTAGGCGTGCCCCTAGACAAATCCAACACAGTCCTAGGGTCTCTTGGGACCCACTTATGTTGCCGAGAAGGCCCCTGATGTGTGAAAGGCCAAAAAATGCAGAAAACCAAGTTGCAACTGAAATCTGTGAAATTGTGCAGAATAGGTTAGCTATAGCGAGAAATCCTCGCCATAGCGAACAAGCGAACCCGTCTGTCCCTCTTATGCTAGATAGTCTCACTTTAGCAAGTTATACTCGCTACAGCAAGTGAGTTCTGTTAAAGGCTATGCAGATCTCCTATTGGATGGTTTGAACTTGGAGAAGCCAAGGTCCTAAGCCTAGATTTAGTTAAAGATACTCTAGAAAAAGTCCAACTGATTAGAGAACAGTTGTTTGCAGCTCAGTCCATACAGTATTCCTATGCTAATAACTGATACTGAGACTTGGAGTTTACAGTTAGTGATCACGTGTTCCTATGAGTATTCTGCATGAAGGGAGTAGTGAGGTTTGGTAAGTAGGAAAAGTTAAGTCATCATTATATTGACCTGTTTGAGATTCTAGAGAGAGTTAGAGCAGTACGTACAGATTGGCACTGCCTTCTAGTTTATTAGTCATTTACCTAGTCTTTCATGTCAGCATACTTGGCAAGTATATGTCTAATCAGTCCCACGTGCTCATGTCACAAGCAGTCCAAATTGATGGGAGTTTGGCATATGAAGAAGAACTAGTAGCCATTATGGATAGACAGATCAAGAAGCTTCGCTCGAAAGAGGTGGCCTCAGTAAAGGTCATCTGGAGGAATCACTCTAGTGAGGAAGCTACTTGCTAAGCCGAAAAAGCCATGAGGATCAAGTATTTGTATCTTTTCTCTCCTAAAGATATGTTTTAGATTTGGAGACCGAATCTCTAATAAGGGGGAGTATGTAATATCCCAGGCACGTGTATCCCTAGACAAGTCTAGTATGACCCTAGAAGGACCTACCAGTGTTGCCAGAAAGCCTCGGATACTTGAAATGTAGGAAGATGTAGAAAACCAAGTTGGAACTAAAATATGCAGAACAGGTTTGGTGTAGTAAGAAATCCTTGCTACAGCGAACAAGCAAGCCCATTTGTCCCCCTTGTCTAGATAGTCTCGCTGTAGTGAGCTATACTCGCTATAACGAGTGGTCCCGATGTCAACATAGTAGAAAACGACACAATTTTGATGAATGAGCCCCAACTCTATTAAAAATCCACATACATGGCCTCCCCTACCCCACATCGAAAACCATCATTCCCAATCTCTTTTCCTCCCTTTCTCACTCAACCTCATCCCAATCTTCCTCGTCCAAGCTCAAAGGTAAGGGATTTTGTTGGTTTTGGTCATTCTTTCTTTATTTCTTATTTGAGATGATGGATTATTCACATTCTCTCATTATTGTTAAATAGGGGTGCTCCTCTAATATTGTTAGAGTTAGTTTAGAGTTATCTAGAGATCCCTATAAATTGATCTTGAGTTTTATGGTTGTTATGGCAGATATTGGTCCCATCCTATTCTCCAATGCTTTCTTGGTGTTAGCTCTACGTATACTATCCCTCCAGATGAGTGGATTTAATCTCATAGTCTTATTTTGGTCATTGTATAATTGCTTCCCTAGCATTATGAGATGCTTAGAGGATTTGTACTTGAGTTTTGGCATAATAAAACTTTACATGTATCGTGTAGGAATTAGAAAATATATTTGAAAGCTCTAATGAAAGCATTATTGCTTCAAGAAATGCATGGGACTATATTTGAACTATGATTTCTTTAAATGATTCAATTCATGATTTTGATTTGTTTATAAAAATGAAGAATCAGTTATGGTTGATGAAATGAAATGTAAAGCTTTATGTTTATTTACGAGAAATAAGAAATATTGAACTTGGAATCATCCTATAGTACAGTTTTAGAATAGAGAATTACTGAGAGGAACCGAGCTATGAGTTAACAACAGTTAAATCGCTAACCTTAGTATATCGAGGCCCCAAATTATCCTTATTTAGATCAGCTTGCAAAGAATACAGTTTGCGAAGGACCATTAAGATCTCAACTAGGTGCAACATCCCCTTATTACTTATGGATGGTCTATTCTCTTTAGCAATTCTTGAGAAATGAAGATATTTTTTATGCTTTCAGTAAACTAGTGATTTTAATAGCTATTATGTACTATAAATGAAAATGATGTATGAATGTCACATTATTATTTATATATTTTTCTTCCTGTCTCATGTATGGTTGTGGGTGATGATTCACTCACTGAGTTTTAAGATAAAACTCACTCCTCTATCCCTTTTTTCCTCACAGATATAGCTGTAGCCTCGAATCCTCCACCTCTTCATTAGCAGCATTATTAGCTTTAGTTTGGGTGAACTTCATGTTGCCATAAAGTGCTTTGTCTTTTGGTAGAATGCTCTAGTAGTAATGCGAGCAAGGCCCCAGACTATGCATGGTATAGCTTTTTGATTTATCATAATTCATTTTTTTTTGTGTCTAAAATGATACAGCTTTCATAGTTCTTATGTGATAGAGCAACTTAGTACTATTTTGTATCACAGCTGCAGTTTTTTTAGATGACATATGAAGTGAGTTATTCAAAAATTATTATGATTTGGAGATTTTCAAGTTAATTTCTATATATATAGAAATGGATTCCTTTTATGAAAGTATGCATATAGTATAACTCAACGATTATAAGACTTATGTGGGGATGAGATTTCTCACGCATTGGTCAGATTCAAATTGGGTTGTGACAAATATTCAAATTGCTATGATGATACTAAAGGAGCATTTGGCTCCACGAGAAAAAATATATATATATTGAAGATGGAAGATTAACGCCCTCTCAACACCAGTTGTTAAACACTTAAACCCTTGACTAATGCATTCTTAATAGCGCTGAAAACTGAATGGCAAAGGTCATTGACCGCAATGACAAAAAGAAATGGAGAAATTATTGTTACTATTAATTATTTTTACTTAAAAGCTCTCATATTACTGTTACTATTTTTCTACTTATTTATTTCCTTAATATAAATAGAAATTTAAAATTAATATATATAACTCAATATTTATATTGTTATAAATAAAATATATTTTATTTTGTTAAAAATTTGTATATATATATATATAAATTAATAATGAGTATTTTAGTCAAAAATAAAATAATAAGCATGAGAAATCGAAGAATTAATATAACAAATTTAAAAATGGATTATGCATCCTATCTTAAATTTATAAGGGAGGGTAATGTATGTTTTAGAAATAAAGAGAATGGGAGTGTAGAAATACTATCTCTCAAGAGAATAGGTTGTATTATATATATATATAGATAAAAGGGAGGAGCATATATTTTATAAATAGAGAGGAATGGAGTGTAATAAAGTTTCTCTTAAGAGAAGGGATTATATTTTACTCATGAAGTTTCAATGTTGGTTAAGGATTTTATTTGATTTTTTTATGTTTTATTTTCTTAGTGAGCCAACCCATTAACCAAGTGGTTTGATCCTTTTCTAGCTCATTATGAAAGTATGCCAGCTCCATGGTGAGCAACCCACAGCACGTGAGCTCGGCTGACCCACTTGCACATCTCTACTTGTGGGATTGCCATTTTTTTTTTTTTCACATAATAGGAATGGAATTCACTACAATAGCAACCTAGCTTAGGTCCATGAGGTCAAACTGAATAGCAAGTCCAATAAAGCATTCCACCATAATTTTATATAATTATGGTAAATATTAATTAATTTTTATAATTTGATATTAAAAAATTAATATTGAATATAATTCGTTATTTATTTTATTTTTTATAAATCTATCATTTTTTGGTAGAGATTTTTTTTAGTATAGATAAATTTAATCAAGTATAAAATTGTATATATTTATAATATTATATTTATTTTAAATCTATTAACATTTTTACTTCTATTTTTTCATGATATACTATATTAAAATATTACATTTAAATAATTTTATTAATTATTTAAATTCAATGGGATAAAATAAAATTTTGAGAAAGAATATGGTTGAATATAGTTTAGGCAAATATCAAAGGTGATTTATGTCATTTATCCTTTATATTTTTATACTTTTATTTTATAACATAAAAAATATTCAATGCATCTTTAGTATTTTAATTTCTGATCAAAGGTTTTTGGTCGTCCCAATGTTTCCTTGTATATATTATTTTTTGATAATCCTTTTATAAATTATAAAGTCTAAAGTAAGAAGGAGTGAATGGGGTGACTGAGACATACCATCATATCCAAAATAACATTTTTCATGTGTTCAAATACTCAACTAGCCCGACAGTCTATTTTGACATGAAAATGAAAATTTCTGTGCTAGATTAGATTTGGGTTTTGAAAATTGAATTTGGTCCTATTTTAGATGGACTCCACCATATTCAAAGCCAAAATGCCAAATACATAATTCTTTAAAAACTAGTGATAAATTATAACATTTTTAAATTTAATTACTATATTTTAAATAATATGAAATTATTTACCAAAAAATAATATGAAATTATTTAAGTATTGATATAAATATAATTTTATTTTTAACAGATATATATTATAGAATATCTTTCAAATTTGTTAATTGTTTTTTAAATTTTATGCTTTAATCAGGCATAATATTACTTCAGACCTATATATATATATATGAAGCAGATGAGAATTCTTTTCAGGTTGCAAAACGTTTAAAGATACAAATATAAAATATAATTATTGAAAAAGGGCAAGAAAGAAAATAAAATTAATTAAAATAAAAATTTTAATTTACATAGTATATCATGAACATGTACAAATTAGCTTTGACGGATATCAAAATTAGTTAACCAAACTCGAGATACAAAATATCATGCAATTAGCACAGTTAGCACTAAAAACAACACACAGTTAGCACTTAGCACCGATGGATGTGATGGATCATACCTTCAATCCGAGACAAATTAACAACTCCGGTTCTACATTTGTCTACCCCATATGCTTCTCCCGCTCACATTCTCTTCCCCTTTTTGAATTTTCACCGTATTCTGAAGCTTCGGCCCTGCAAAAGTTCATTCTATAAGGTGAAATGGGTTTGTGAAACTTTTGTAGGCTATATATATTACATTTAGATACCCTTTTTGAAAATTTGTACAAAACTAGAACAGTTATGAAAGATCCAAACCTTTGTACGTCGATTAGGATGACCCTAAGTTATGATTTGCCTTTATTTCATGATCGCTGGTGGAGGCAAAGACAAGAAACAGAAGAGGGGGCAAGTGGTGATATGTATGCTACATGATGAATGAGATCCTATGCAAAAGAAGCTAAGCTGAAAGAGGGGAACATTTGGAAAAATGAGATCACGAGGACGAAGCAATTATGAAGACGCGGCTTTTGACGAGTGACAACCTCCATTATTGTTACCTACACGACGAAACTATCAGCAGCGTGGGACAGTAACGCCCACATGGGAGAGACTTCATTGGTCCCTTCCCTACACGGTGACCAACGTTAATCCATCCCAAAGCACACAGGGAATTTTTGATTTTTTAAATTTTTAACCTTTTCTCTTCCTCCCATCAGCCGCCCCCAACTTGCAGTCCACCTACTTTCAGCAGCCGCCACCCACTTGCAGTCCACCTACTTTCAGACCCTTCCATATACTTTCAATCCAACTGCTATCTTTGCAAAGCCATGCTCAACCATAAACCAGTGCTTGGCCAGCAGACTAGAGTTGACATAAAAGTTTGAAACTGAAGCATGTTGAGGAATGAGATGTTGTCCACAGTACAAAGTAGACGTATTTCTAAACCAACATACATCTGCAATCGCAATGCTTAATCTTGGTGATATATGGCAAATGGCTAACCGATATGATTTTCCATAGTATTTTTTATCAGCCTTTCTTTTCTTTACCAAACAAGTCCAAGTCTTTAACCTATAAAAAGAGTTTGCCAATTTGGCAATTTCATCAATATTTTTTTTTTTTGAGGACAAATTCACAGCAATCTATCCATGAGCTGCTTGAAATGAAAAAGCTAGAAAATAATTAAGAAATAGTCACTTGTATCTTGTGTATTTTGTGTTTCAGTACAATTAACCAAACAAAAATGAGAGCTTGACAGGAAAGGAGGAGGTGGTGCGAAATGGGCCGAGGAACACAGAGGAGGCAACTGTATTGGAGCTCTAGTTAACAACAATAGTGTTAGGGCTCTTGCCAGTGGCGGCTGGTGGTGATGGGTTGAATAGCCTCTGCGGGGTGGATGTGCGCTGAATAGTTACCGCCGGTGGGTGATGTTTGGAGAGCTGGAGTTGAAGAAAAAGAGGTTAAATTTGGAAATCCATGAACTTATTTAGTTTTTAATATATTTTTTTTAATTTTATCCGTCTAATCTAATCTTATCCATTCATTTATTTTAATACTATATCTAGCATTATTGAAGGGATGGACAAACGTTGGCCCCCAATTAAGGGCAGACCATCAAATCTGGTTCCCATACATGACGGGACGAGACTTATCTTAGGGGCCAACTTGTTACTCCTCTCTCAAAATATCACAAAATTAACCCATTTTTAATTCTCTAATTTTCATTTTCAATAATTTACTTTTGCTTCACTGTCTTCTTCTTCTCAAGTCATATTTCAGTCAAATACCTCTCCGCCACTTATCACTTGTATTGCCACTGACCATCTGCATCTTCTCTAATGGCTCTATTGCCTAGCTATCACCACTCATGTGTTGTCTCCGCCATTGTTCCAACCAGAGGGGGAGCTAGAAATTTTAAAAGAGAGGGCCAAACTAATTAACATATATAATGTAAGGTAAAATTAAAATTAATTGTCATGTTTAAACAAATATAATATATGATAGCACTAATAAATTATAAGATATCCACATATATTTAAGATTAACATAAACAATTATATACATATGAGGTCAAATATCTATATGTAATAGAAAAAAAAAGGCACCACCAGTGTACCCATAGGGGGATGCACCATAGGTACACCTTTATAACTTAGATCCCATATGAGAACCCCTCACCTCACGTTCTGCTTCTTTTTCTTTTTTTTATGCACTATGAGGCTTAGCAACCCGAAACGTTCTTCTTTTTCCATTATCCTCCCCTTTCTTCCTTTTGTTGTTGCATCCAGCCACCGTCACACCTGCACCAGCCGCCACTGCACAACCGCTGCCCGTCTTGCCCTCTTCCCTTTCTAGCAGCTGCAACCTCTCTTCCTTCCCTTACTCTATTGTTCATGGTTTCTCTCCCTAAGAGAGGACCCAGTTGAAGCCACAAGTTTTAGGTTGCTCCATCCTCTTAATCTTCTTTTTAGAGTAGTGGGTAAGTATCAATCTTGTCCTATTTATCAATTTTGAGTTCTCTATGGTTATCAATTGTAGAATTAGAGGTTTAGGAACCCTAGTTCTTCAGATTTGGGATTTTCTATCAATTGAAGCTAATTGATGCAAATCGGTGGTATTGTTAGCCTTCTTTGTTGATTTTATGATGCCATGATTTTGCTATATGTATTTCAATGTGCATTGGAAAAGTTTATGATATTTGATACTTACAAGGTTAGATTAATATGAAGAGTGACTTTTAGATTTGTAAATTGTGTTTGATAAAAATTTATTTAAGAAATATCATGTCATGATTAAAACCATATTTGTATGAGTATATATATGTTTTTATGTTCATATTGTTTTCTGCTTGCATCTAATAAACTATAGATATTCTATCTTTCACTGAGTTGCAAAACCTACCTCATTGTCCTTCATCTTTTTTTTTTCAAATACAGGAGCTAGTATCGATTTTGTTCCTCCGGCTTAGCTGTTAATCGATGTTAAAATGGTGAGTATTCTCAAGAAGCATTCTTTTATTGTCAAGATCTCTATTAAAATAGTATCTTTCAGTATGTCAGCTACTCCATAGTCACAGGCAGGGTCCTTGGACTTAGGTCATGCTTATGTTGAGATTTTATTGATTAACTATATAGATTATGTATAGAAAGGATTTATAAACTTAATTTGGTTTTATGCTTGAGCTATATGTGGTATTGTGTTCGATAGAGTTTGAAAACTAAACTTGATTATTGTTAATATATGTTGGTCTATACTGAAATATTATTATATTCTAGAAAGGCGCATTTTGAGAATGCTTAATGCTCAAGTGCTACGATTTTTTTTGTGGGGATATTGTACGTTGAATTCTTGTTTGGAAAATGTTTGAGAAACAGAGGAAACTCTATCCATTTTCCTAGGAAATTGTGTGTTGAGGCTTGCTGAGGAAGTTGTTCTCTATGTGTCGGTCATAGCCTAAGTTAGGTCGTGACAAAGATGGTATCAGAGCTATAGGTTTTCCTGTTTAATATGGAGCAAGTGTCCTTTAGTAGCGTCACAACTGTGTAAATGGAAGCGCACCCATTTCCCTAAACTGCGATACTACCAAAGGCGTGTAGGAATGTTGGTTTGTCTTTCATGTCTCAGTTTTCTTTGTGATTCTTGGTGTGCGTGTCATACATCGATAGTCACACATTCTTTCTTCTTTGCACTCCAATTTCAAGGTATTCCCTTCACTCTCATTCCTCGTTAAAAATCTTGCTTCTTTTCTATGTCATCTATAAAGTTTGTAATATTTTATAATTTATGTTTTAAATTGAGGTTTTCCATGTTCACGGGTGTGGTGTACATGTAGAATAGATTTGCAGTTTGTCATGAAGTTATAGATGAGACTTGAATATCATTTATCTATTATGCTTGTTGATTGCATTGAAAATGCTTTTAGTTACATACTATCTTCTTTTCTTTTAATTATGAGTATGATGTAAAATTGTTGGAAGGTATAGACACTTGAATTCAATTGATTGGTGATTAACTAAATGCAGTTTATTTGTGATGTGTTGGTTGTAAAGTGATGGACCTTTGGTCATTGGTTGATGGGATTTCCCTATTTTCCTTGTGTGCGTTCTGGCCAATTTTCTTGGAGATCAACTTTTGGGTTTTTACGGTTATATAACGGAATGGAATACATCTATGACAGAAGATCCATGTTGAGGTTTTTCTTTTGGGCAAAAAAAAAAAGAAAGAAAGAAAACTTGTTTCGAAACTGACATGTCTTACATCTCATTCTAAGCTTGAATTATTCATATGTTATGTGTAGTCTTTAAGTAATGGGAGGTAGACAAAGGTGCATGCTAGTTTTGGTGCACTTTGTAATATCCCCAAATTCATAACTAGATAAATTAATTAAATTTATGATTAAGATGAGAAAAGAGAAAACTAATAGAAATTGGACAAATATCATGAAATATAACAAATAATATTAGAATAATCAAGTGTATCTAGAGAAAAATATAAAGAATTATAAAAATATCATTACTCAGTGGAAATTATGAAAATACATTTACTATGTGAAAGAAATTACAAAACTACTCTTGTCTTGTTAATATATGACAAAGATACCATTATTTTATAATGGAATTAGAAGAATATTACTATCA
The DNA here is from genome assembly GCA_031216125.1 of Dalbergia cochinchinensis. Taxonomy (NCBI): domain Eukaryota; kingdom Viridiplantae; phylum Streptophyta; class Magnoliopsida; order Fabales; family Fabaceae; genus Dalbergia; species Dalbergia cochinchinensis. The sequence continues at coordinate 64,486,681 of CM062375.1, read as the reverse complement.
TTGTCTAATTATAAAAATATCATTGTCTTTGTAATACCCTAGGTTTTAAATATAACGGGTAGAAAATTTTTTGAGCCAAGAAGGGTACCAGGTACCCTAGCTATCATTCTGGTTCCTGAATTTCACTAAGTCTGGATTCTATATACCCTTGGAGGGCTATATAATAGAATCACTTTCTTGGGACCAAAAGCCCTAATAATTTTTCCCTAGAGAAAAATAAGTTAAAGAGTGATTTTTAAGGAATTTTATGAAACTTTTAGACGCTTTATTTTTAGCCTACAAGTTTATAAAATCGTAAGAATTTTTGAATTTGAACTAAAACCCAAAATTTGGGTTCTGAATTGTTGGAATTTTAATTTTTTTGATATTTTATTTGAATCCAAATGGGGGATATTTCCTTATTTATATTTATATTTTAAAGTTAATGGAGAGTAAAATAAATAAGAACATTAACTTAAAAATAAGTGAGTATTGAGACAATCCTGTTGTAGTGCCCGGGGACGAAGTCGGGATGTGATTGTCAGTGTAAGAAGGCACAGATAAGGAGCAGCTCCTGACAGACCTCTAAGCAGAGGGGTGTATGAATGAACCAATTATACACCTGAATGAGAGGGATCCTGAGACTGTGTAGGTATGGGACTATACAGTTAAGGAGGGCTTATATGAATTGATTTGTACTCCCTATACCAATAAGATGCATCTTCTTTTCAGTAGCTTATCACTAAAAAACTCCACACTTAATCGTGCTTAACTTGGAGCAATTTTAGGATGGATGACTTCCTAGGAAGTTTTCCTAGGACAAATATAAGTGTGGACAAAGGACGCCGAAAAGACCCATATTCGTTTGTGGGGACAGTTGTCAATCTATAAAGTAGTAGAGGATGTCACAAAATGGTATCAGAGCCTGCACCTCTCCTATTACGGTGTGGTTCGGGGACGAACCAAGCGAAACCTGGTGGGCATGTAACGCCCGGGGACAAAGTCAAGAAGTAATCGTTGGTGCAAGAAGGGACGGACAAGGAGTGGCTCCTGGAAGACGTCTAAGTGGAGGGGTATATGAATGAACTAATTACACACCCGAATGAGAGGGATCCTGAGACTGTGTAGGTATGAGACTATACAGTTAATGAGGACTTATATGAATTGATTTGTACTACCTATACCAATAAGATGCATCTTCTTTTTGATAGCCCATCACTAAAGAACTCCACAGTTAAGCGTGTTTGACTTAGAGCAATTTTAGGATGAGTGAGCTCCTGGAAAGTTTTCCTAGGAAGCGTGTGAGTGAGGATAAAGCATGTTGAAAAGACCCATGTTAGTTTGTGGGGACAGTCATCAATCCATAAAGCAGTAGGGGATGTTACACTGTCAGCCCAATCCAATACATACTAGTATTTGACCTCCTGGGAGACTGCCTAGGCGGTCATCAGAGAATAAGGCAATGCAGTAGTTGGAGAGGAGACCGCCAAGGCAGTCATTCACCGTCCAGGTGGTCAACAGAAAGCATAAAAACCCCTATTTAGAGTGTCAGAACACAAAACATGACCCTTCACCCCCAAACACCAGAAACTTCATCCCCAACTACTCTCTACCCTCTAAACTCTATTTTCCTCTATTTTCATCAATCTAACATCAATCTTTCACTTACAAGGCTTAAAAGTAAGAGATTCTAATAGTTTTGCTTCCTATTTCCTCTATTCTTCCTTATTCTTGGGGTTTGATCTTGAGTTCCTCCTTGTTCTTAGGTCATCAAGTTCTTCCACCCTTGATGGGGTTTAGAATAGAGTTATTCTGAGATTGATTTAGAGCTATATTGTTTTACTGATAGATAATGGTACCATTTCTATTTTTCAAGCTCCTAGTAGTGTTAATCCTGTTCATTTTACCACTCCAGGTGAGTGGGTTCACACTTGTGATCTCTATGTTGTCCATTAGAGTTATTTTCATGAAATTATAATTTAAAGTATGATTTTAGAGGCTATTGTGTAAGATTTGATATTTATGATGATTTATGAAACTGATGTTTTTAAAATAACATGAACTATGTTCTAGAAAACTCATGTGACCATTATTGATAAAATGATTCTGTTCAGAGTTGGTTTTAATTGTGATTCTTCGATATTTATGATTGTTAAAATGTTTGTTTTATATTGAACATGGATTATGCAAGTGATTAACAGAAATTTTTGAGATGTTAAGGAATATTATTATGATTTTAGAATTTTTAAGCTAATGAAATAATGTTGTTGAGAAATGATCTAGAAACTCAAACATAAAGGGATTCTAGAGCTTGAATCTTCATGAGATTCAAAACAGTTGACAGCTACATACTCTGTGGATTGAAATCACAAATGTCTTCAAAGGGTGATCCCTTGGATATGATTCAAAACCACAGTTATACTAAGGTCAGACTGTCAGAATCAAATAGATTCAGAGCTCATAGAGAACCAAGAGGTTTTAAAGGCTTTCCGAATTTATTCGATTAGTTAGATGGTAACTATAGAGAAACAGGCTGTGTGTTAACCGCAGTAAATCTGTTAACATTGGTATCAAGTAATCCCGAGCTAAAGAACAGAAAAATCGTCACCACACTGGGGACGACGATACGTAACGCCCAGTTCTGACTCGAGACCTATAGTAAGAGAATTTGATAATACATTGGGGACGGCAGTGCGTAACGCCCATATGTATTGGTAAAGTTTCATTCTTATATTCTGTTTCTCTATTAGGATATTGTGAGTTGATGAATAGAAAATTGTGACTTTGTTTTATGGCTAAAGGTATGAAATGTTTTAGAACTTTATCATTATTATTATGGTTATTATGATTTTATTGCATTGTTGTCTTCAAGTCCCATGAAGGGGGTTACAGGTGGGGATTCACTCACTGAGTTTTGCACAAAACTCACCCCTCTCTTTATTCCTATTTCACAGATAGAACAGCTGCTGCAGATTCCTTTCAGTCATCATGCTCTTAGCAATACTAGAGTTTCAGTGGTGAGCTTTACTTGGGTGAAATGTTTATAGTTTTGTCTAGAATGCTCCAGTATAGATGCACGCAGGATCCCAAAGTATAGAGCATGTTTATGTTTTTACATGTTATAACATTGTTTTGGTTTGTATCAAAAAATGGATATTTCAAATTAGAGCAGCTTTATTCATACATGTTTTGTATTATGAATCACACACTATAAAGTTTGAATTATGAAATTTTAGCATTGACTAATATGATTTAATAAACAGGTGATTTATATGAAGAAAATGAATATGTGTTTTGAATAGTTTTATACTCAGCTGTGTATATAGAGAAATCTAGGTCATGAGACTTACGTGAGAATGAGATTTATCATGTACTGGTCATGTTCCTAAATCGGGTCATGACAAAGGAGATATCAGAGCATTAGGTTTCCCTGCATGGTACTGGAGCAAGTATCCACAAATGGTATGACGTTTATGTGAATGGAACCATGACCATTCGCACTAACATGATGTTATTTGAGGCCTATAGGAAAATTCAGTCATGTCTAGGTTCAGTTGAAGTCATTGTTATTCTTTGAAATCCTTGAATCAATATTATGTTTTCCTTCCTTTTAAGTGAGCCCCGCCACCTGTCAATCGTTGTTGTTACTCTCACCACAATTGTACTACATTAAGTACTATCAGTTATGTCTAACACCTTGAGTAGGCCATTCCAAACTTGTAAGAGATAGCCAGTTAGCACAACTGAAATAGAGCATATCAATAGGGAGCACATCTAGGAATGACTAGTTTAGATAGAGGTCAGTTGTGGGTACTATTGGCTAGGGCCACCCTTTTCTCAGTGTCTTCCCCGACGTACCCCATTATGGCCCAACTAAAGGGTCAAAGGATTAGCCAGCCAGAGTAGGAAGGTTTAGTATGGACCGAGTTGGTCACACCCCATTGTTATACAAGCAAACAGTGCTATGGAAGTTAATGCCTATGGAACATATTCACATGCAATCAAAACAGTCAGAAAGGGAATAAGAGGAATAATTACCTATTATCTCAGAAAGTTACAAGTTAGAGAGCAGCGAAACTTTAAACCCCAGAGGAAGAGAGTCAAGAAGAGAGTGACATAGAGTAAGAGGGTAGAATTTCGATGAACGCATGAATCATGCATATAGACATCTTGTAGAGTTGATGGTTTGTTTCTGATGTGTTAATTATTTAAAGAAATCTTTAATGCCATGAACATCGAGTGTGTCATACCTCTAATGGTGCATTGTTGCATAATTCATGTTTGGGAAACTATGTCTTCACATGATAAAGGTATAAAATGCATGTAGAGGATGTTAATAACATGATGTAAAATGCTTAACTAGTTGGAATGTTAATTATGATGATGCATGATAAGAGTATGGAAGGCATATGGAACATGTTAGCAACATAATAGGAGTTAGTAAGCCAAATTTTGGACATTCAATTGGAACCTCATGATTACTAGTTATATCTATTTGCTTTGAATGCTGCTTGGTGTTCTATTATAAATGTTTTCTTGCTCATGACTAGAATTCACGTGAATAGAATATGTGAAGTTTTCATTGATGCCTGAATGAGTGATTTGTCATGTTGACTTGTGACTTGAAAGAAGTAATAGGACTACATGACTAGAGGTGTTCGCATGAGTAGGCTAAAGAAATATGACATGAAAAAATATGTTAAATCGCAAAGTGATAGATTTCTTGTGTTTGGTGTGCGCCATAATGATTGTTATTGATTTGAAGCAAGCATGTAAATAATTAGTGTTAAGTTTCATGAATTAGGAATTGAACCGAACGATAAACATGTGCTAAATGATAGCTAAAGTTTTAGCAATTGGATTCTTTGGGATCTTTAAGAAAGATGATGTAATTAACTTGAACAAATGAATTTAAAGTTTATAAACGATGTATGATTGCTTGTTAAGTAAATGGCTTCATATATATATGTGTGTGATTTTTTTAGCTTTATGAGTAGAATAAGTTTTCTTTAATACATGTGTGACTTTCTATTTCAATGTTTTGAAATGCTATTACTACATATATAAGCATGAGGTATGATTTAGTGGCCATGACTAATTTACTCTTTATGAAAGTTTACAGATTAATCTTGAGGTGATAATTGCTAATGGTAAAAGAAGCAGTAATCGTATTGCATGACCATATGTGCATGTACGAGGAATCATGATGTATTGTGAGATATTCTCAAGTACAAGATAATAGATTTTTCATGTCTAGTGTGTACTATGAATAATTTCCATGTACATGAATTAAGTATAGGAAGCCTGAAATTAACTAACCAAGAATTAGACTAAAGTATGCCTGGGTTGTATGTAACACTCAAAGCTTAGTTCCATCAGGTCTTACAAGGACCAACCATATTTTGGTTAACATAATGATTTGAATGAGTGATAAATATGTCTATGATTGTGCATCCATGACTTTATGTATGAAAATGTATAAGTTGCTATGGGTTTTCAATGATGAAAGAAAAATATTTTACCTTCAAAAGTTTTGTGCCCATATTAAAGGGTTAGGTTTGAGATTAAATATTTTCACATGTTGTGATTTGGTGGTACAATGCGTTCTCTTCAATTGAAATATATGAAATAATATTAATTAAGGTGATGCAATATGAACTAGAGTGTTATTTGCGTGCATGATGGTTTAATTGAATTTGGTATTGTGCATGTGTACTGAAGAGCGACTTAGAGAGGGAGGTTTTGAATCATGAATGTAGGTATTCTGAATAATGGAGTGGAGGAATACACAGATATAGAAAGTATATTTCCTATCCCTTAACTCAGTGAATATAAATTAGATAAAGAAAATCTAAAATGAAATTTACTTTATTTAAGTTGCAATCTGGTAAGATAATGGTAGAGAGTTTAATTGATACAATAAGATAATGAGGAATATACCAATGTATCTGACTATTATGCATATTTGCTTGGTAATTTTCTTATTTACAAATTGAAAATTCATCTTAATAACAATTTGCATGCTGGCTAATTATGCCCTTTGGAACAAAGGACATATGTGGTTTCCCTAATCTGTGCATGAAAATTTCTTGAGAAACATGCTAGGTATAATACGCAATTGGTAATAGGATGATAAGGTAATCAATGGAGTTAATAAGCTAATAAAATGCATATTGTTTACCTTAGAATTAGATGTTAACAATGATATGTAAGCATGCCTTGATGTTTTGAGACATATGTTTATACATGAAAATGTTGACTAAAAGACAAGGGAATTCTAAGATAGAATTGGTACATGAGAACTAATGATACATGTGAATCTAGTAGACAATTTCAAAGATTTTTTTTAGTATAAGTAATGTTGCCTGTGATTGATTGTGTGGTGCATATGATAATTGAGCATTAGGCATATGAATGTCATGCTTGTCCTTGTATTTTATATATGAATAGATAGAGTAGTTTCATTTCCATGCATGACATGAGCATAGAGAGTGAAAAAGATCATGCGCTAAAGGCTAGGAATCCCCATAGTGTTAGCTGACATCAGACACAAGAAAAGAAAAAACCAGAGTAAGAACAAGAGTAATTTAGACATCCAATAAAAATATCATATTAAGAACCCTTGTTATATCAATGGGAAAGGGCTGTCCTTGGAAGTGAAGCCATCCAGACCTGGTAAAAAGGGCATCCACATACAGAGAAACAGACCGGTAGCCATTAAGATGGCACTGTCTCCTAGAGTAACAACTAACATTGCCAGAGTTATATCTTAGAGTATTTCGAGCGATTAGACCCATTCTTGAGACCTATGTCCATCAAGTATTCTACTTCCTTGTTCTTCCAGTTACATCAGTTTAGATTTGGGGATCAAATCATTTTGAAGGGGGAAGAATATTATACCCTAGGTTTTAAATAGAAAAGGTAGAAAATTTTTCAAACCAAGAAGGGTACCAGTTACCGTTAACTGTCATTCCGGGTCCTGAATTTCACTAAGTCTGGATCCTACACGCCCTTAGAGGGCTATATAATAGAATCATTTTCTTGGGGCTAAAAGTCTCAGTAATTGTTCCCTAGAGAAAAATAAGTTAAAGAGTGATCTCTATGTTGTCCATTAGAGTTATTTTTACGAAATTACGATTTAAAGTATGATTTTAGAGGCTGGTGTGTAAGATTTGATATTTATGATGATTTATGAAACTGTTGTTTTTAAAATAACATGAACTATGTTTTAGAAAACTCATGGGACCACTATTAATAAAATGATTCTGTTTAGAGTTGGTTTTAATTAGGATTCTTCGATATTTATGATTGTTAAAATGTTTGTTTTATATTGAACATGGATTATGCAAGTGATTAGTGGAAAACTTTGATATGTTAAAGAATGTTATTATGATTTTAGAATTTTTGAGCTTATGAAATAATATTGTTGAGAAATGATTTAGAAACTCAGACATAAAGGGAATCTTGAGCTTGAATCTTCATGAGATTCAAAACAGCTGACGGCTACATACTCTATGGATTGAAATCACAAATGTCTTCAAAGGGTGATCCCTTGGATATGATTTCATAATGTGATACCCGAGGTACATGGGTCAGTAGTAAGGTTCTGTATAGCCTCAGGCTTCCTTGGGAACCACCACCAGGTCCTGAATTTTACTAAGTCTGGATCCTACACCTCCTTGGAAGGCTATATGATGAACCACATTCTTGGAATCAAGTGTCCTAGTAATTGTTTCTTGAGGAAAAACAAGCTAAAGAGCAATTTTTAATGAATTTTATGAAACCTGTAGACATTTCATTTTTAGCCCACAAGTTTAGAAAATCTCAAAAACTCTTGGATTTGAACTAAAACCCAAAACTTGGATTCTGAATTGTTGAGATTTTGATTTTTTTATATTTTATTTGAATCCAAATGGGGGTATTTCCTTATTTATATTTATGTTTTAAAGTTAATGGAAAGTAAAATAAATGAGCACATTAAATAAGTGAGTATTGAGACAATTCAGTCCAATACATACTAGTATTTGACCTCCTGGAAACTGACTGACTTCCTGGAGACCGCCCAGGCAATCATATGATCGCCCAGGCAGTCAGTTGAGAATTGTGCGGTTCAATTGGAGAGAGAGGGGACTGCCCAGGCGGTCAAAAGTTCATTAAACCCCCAAATCAGACGCAGAATGAACCATAAACGTGATCCTTCCTCCTCTCCTCCCTCTTTCTCTCAAATCCACTCAAATCAATCATTCCAAAGCTTCAAGGTAAGTATATGTTGTTAAATCTTTATTCCTTCATAATCTTGGATTTGGTCCGATCGTTTTTCTCATTTTTGTCAAGTGGGGGTGTTTTCCCAATTTTATTAGAGTTAGAATAGAGTTCTCTAGAGATTTTTAGAGATTAATATAGAGTTATGGTTGCTCCATGACAGTTGTTGGTGTCATTTCAAGCTCTCCAGATCAAGTTGGTGTTGACACCATCACTCCCTCCACTCCAGGTGAATGAGTTCAGATCCTATGATCCTTATATTGATCATTAGAGTTAATCTCAGTTAATTATAGCATGAAATATATGTTTTTCTGAAAACTTATGGGACCATTATTATCAAAGTGATTTTTATTAAAGAGCTACAGTATGGATATGATTATATTTAGAGATTTGTGAAACACTATGATGATTTCCAAAGTAAAGAATATATATATGATAGAGTTTTAGAGAAAATAAGTATTTTTATGATACTCAGAAGTATGGAATTTAATATGATTCGCAACAACTATCAAATACATATTTTGTAGGCCTGAAATTAGAATGGTTGCAAATGGATGATCCCTTGGGCATGATTTCACAGTCATAGTTATGCTAAAGTCATATTGTTAGAGTTATATGAGACTAAAGCTTTCTGAGTTTCAAAATTTTTCTTATTTAAATGATTATATGAATTTCAGAACTATTGATTTTATATGTTAGAGCTTGTGAACTCTAGAATAGAAGACTTATGAGGTTCAAATAAAAGATTTAGATTTCTTGTTGAATTGGACAGTAGCTATAGAGAAACATGTTGTGAGTTAACGACAGTTATTCTGTTAACCATGGTATACCAAGTCGCCCCCAAGGCTAGAGAAATCAGAAATGGGACCTAGTTAGGTGCTCGAGTTCAAAGATTTTGTTATGCCATGATTGACGTGCATAACTAGAAAAAGTATGATTATGCAATGCATAACTAGAGATCCATGTTTCTCTATTACTATAGTTTATATTTATCGAAAAAATCAGTTTTAGAGATATTCTGTTTAAGTATATGAATATAATTTCAGAGCTATTGCATTAATTGGTATTGATGATTACATATGTATTTTTCTAATCTTTGTTGATGTCCTATGAGCGGGTCATGGGTGAGGGCCTACTCACTGAGTTTTAGACGAAATTCACCTATTTTCCTGCCTCCATTACAGGTGCAGTAGACGCTGCAGATTCTTTTCTTCCACTTCCTCCCTCGCAGTAGAGATTTCTAGTAGGTGAGCTTCACTTTGGAGTGAAGTACTTTTTGGTGTTTTGTTTAGAAAAAGAGTGCTCCAGTGTGCATAACGAGCAGGGTCCCAGACCGTAAAGATGGATTGCGTTGTTTCATCATTATTATTTTGTATTTTCATGATTATAGTTTCTATGGTTTATTTTGTATTGAGAGCAACTCATATATTTTGTATCAAAGATATATTTCTAGAGTTTGATTATGAAAGTATTTATAATCATTTGATTTTCAAAGAACTAAAGATTTATATCGGAGATGAAATTATGTTTTGGAAAAGGATTTTATTATTGAATTATTCATATAGAGAGACTCAAAGGTCACGAGGCTTATGTAGGGATGAGATTTCTCGTGTGCCGGTCATGTTCCCAAGTCGGGTCATGACACATAACCACAATTATGCTAAGGTCAGACTGCCAAAATCAAATAGATTCATAGCTCATAGAGAACCAAGAGGTTTTGAAGGCTTTCCGGATTTATTTGATTAGTTAGAATAGTAACTATAGAGAAACAGGTTGTGTGTTAATGGCAGTAAATCCGTTAACCATGGTATCAAGTAATCCTGGACTAAAGTAAACAGAGAAATCCTCACCACATTGGGGACAGCAATACGTGACGCCTAGTTGTAACTCAAGACCTATAGTAAGAGGATTTGATAAGACATTGGGGATGAGGGTGCGTAGCGCCTAGATGTATTAGTAAAGTTTCATTCAGACATTTCTGATTCTCTATTAGGATACTGTGAGTTGATAAATAGAAAATTGTGACTTTGTTTCATGGCTAAAGGTATGAAATGTTTTAGAACCTTATCATTATTATTATGGTTATTATAATTTTATTGCATTATTATCTTCGAGTCCCATAAAGGGGGTTACAAGTGGGGATTTACTAACTGAGTTTTGCACAAAACTCACCTCTCTCCTTTCTCCTATTTCATAGATAGAACAGCTGTTGCAAATTCTTCAGATTCATCATGCTCTTAGCAATACTAGAGTTTCAGTAGTGAGCTTTACTTGGGTGAAGTGTTTATAGTTTTGTCTAGAGTGCTCCAGTATAGATGCAGGCAGGATCTTGGACTATAGAGCATGTTTATGTTTTTGTATATTATAACACTAATTTGGTTTGTATAAAAAATGGATATTTCAAATTAGAGCAGCATTATTCATACATGTTTTGTATTATGAATCACACACTATAGAGTTTGAATTATCAAATTTCAGCATTGGCTAGTATGATTTAATAAACAGGTGATTTATATGTAGAAAATGAATACGTGTTTTAAATAGTTTTATACTCAGCTGTGCATATAGAGAAATCTAGGTCACAAGGCTTACATGAGAATAAGATTTGTCACGTGCCGGTCACGTTCCTAAATCGGGTCGTAACAGTCTTAAATGAAGAAATTACTACATATGCCACTACTTTAATAATTATAACAATACCATTATACCAATCTCTAGACTTGTTATTAAACAAGACTGAATATAAGCCATTGAATTAAAAGTAGAAAAAAAATCAAATGGGTCAATTAACTAAAATTTTCGAATCTCTAGTATAAAATAATAATTTATCAGTATAAGCTTTTACAGATAATTGGTTTAATAGTATGAATAAGATACTAACAAAGTAAATGGTCCAAATAATGTAATCATAGATTACAGAGAAGTGGATGATTATATATAAATAATTAATATGGGATTCCAATTATAAGAATAAAATATAATAGATTTTCCATGATTTAGTTAAACTAAAATATCTTGTAATATCATTTATTAAATAAATTATGATAAAACAAAATGCAACACACATACATATCATACCATGCATGACAAAGTGCATGAAAAAAGGCAAGGCTCAATGAAATTCCATATTACAATCCCTTCATATATGTATGAGCCAAAAATTGACATCATCATGATAGGAAACAAAATTGATTTGATGAATAAATTTATATCATAAAGAGCTCTCGATTCCCACTAAAATAGGCCTACATTAGCCACTACTTCTAATATGATGATTGTGCTTAGGGCTTAGTAATCTAAAATAATTATTACTCTACCCACAAGAGCATCCAAGGAAAATAAATTGGAGCACAATAATCACTCCATTATGGCCATTAAGTCCTGGCCTCAATGGCCTATAAATGGGAGGGAAGTGTGTGAACTCATTGCTCATAACACATTCTTACTAGTCTTTAAGCCTTAGAAACTCCCTAAGTATTCTTTCTCTCTTATTCTTTCTCTATCATTTCTTCTTATGTTTTTCTCTTCATCCTTTAAACCTCATCTAAACACTTAAATCATAAGCCCAAACCTTCACTATTCCTTACAAGAGTTGCAATATTTAACTTTAGTGAGAAATATTTTCTTAAGCACTCAAGTTCTAGAGCCAAGATTCGAGGAGGGTCATCCACTCCAAGGACTCTTGCTCAAGCTCAAGGAAGAAGAGAAAGACTCTTTTTAGACCCTACATAAGATGTGGGAGCTTCATCTTTAATTGTTCAAGCATTGTTGGCTTCTAACCTTACTCATGGATAGAATGCCTCAAACTTGAGTTACTGTCAAAAGTTTTGAATGATTATTTGTAAAATATATCTTTAGGTAGCACAACATGTTCTATTCTATCTTGAGTACTTTTATATGTTATCATACTCAAATATAACTTAAAAAGATGGTATGTGAAACTTGATTTAATAAAGGTGACTTAAGACATGCAAATGGTAGGTGCTAGAATTTCTAGTTATTTCTAGCAGTAGGTACTTCGAAAAGAAATGTTCATAAAATATGAAGTACCTCAAAATGAAAATATTTTTACCATAAACTAGACATCATAGAACACTATTCAAAAAGAATCACCCAAAACGAAGTTCTCTAACTCAAGATATAAATTTTCAAAGTTGAGCCTAAGACTAAAACTTTGAATATGACCTTTCAGTAGTAAAATAGACATAGTTTTCAGACTCGGACTGGTGATCGACTCGGTCGAGGCACCGGGTCACTGGGTCACTGATTCAACCGGTGGGACACTGGTTCAACCGATGGGTCACTGGTCGAACCGGTTGAACTGGATTTATACAAAAAAATATAAAAATTTAAATAAAATACAATAAAATGACAACTAATTAACAATTTAATACTCTTTAAAGGGTCCAAATATAAAAGCATAAATAAATAACATAAATTCCAAAATATTATTCACATTTCACATTCACGAATCACAATTGACAAGTTCAAAACATAATTATACAAGCAAACTCATAAAGTTTTACATCACAAACTCATAAGTTATGACCATACAAATAAAGTTATTGCATTTTTCTATAAGTTAAATTAGATTTTTTTTTAAGGTTTTTGAAAAACTCATCATTTAGAACAACAAAGCAAGAAAAAGCAAAAAAAGAAAAAAATAAAAAGAAAAAAAAAAACTCGACTGGTCCGACCCAGTTCGACCAGCCGGGTCATCAGTTTTGATACAAAACTGGCCGAGTCAAACCGGGTCACACCGGTTTTGAAGCAAGACCAATCCAAATACTAACTCGGGTCGGTTTCACGACTGGTTCACCGGTTTTTCGGTCGAACCGGCCGGTCCGAACCGATTTTTAATACCTTGAAAATAGGTGTAGCTCACTCTAGAAAAATGAAAATAGCCTGATTTCAACTCTGTTGGAAAGCTAATACACAGAGGAACACATCCATGTATGGCATGTATAAAGCCTTTCACCATGAAAATACAGAATAAGAAATAAAGTTGTAGGATAGTGTGTTGAGAGGGTTTGGAAATGGGTAACTTTGCAAGGGTACTATTATATAACCATAAATGTAGTGTTAATGAAATTACCCTTAATGGAATGATGAGTTAGGAATCTTGACTTACTTTTAGGAGGCTAAGATAACAAGTATATAGAAAGTTACAAATTTTCTTGTAAAATATATTAGAACTAAAAATAGAAGATTCAAGTCTTATAAAGGGATAGAGAATTAAGGACTTAAGTTGCAATAAAACTTCAAGAGGAATATATATATATATATAACACTCATGTGGTAGCTTGAAAATATATAAAGAACCTCTAAATATCCAAGGATAATATTTTAAAGTGCGTTAATATATTAATGGAATGCTAAGAGTACAAAGATGACTAAGAGAAAAAGATTTGGTTAGAAATTTATACGAATGGAAAGAAAGACTCCATAATGTGTAAACACTAAGACTTTCATAACCTTCTAAGAACCTTAGGATACATGATTTATTGGCTTCAAATGCTAAAATATGACATGTGATTTAGCATGAAAAGCCTACTATTTGATATAAGGATATATATGAGATATTGTCTATTTGAATATGTAGTGATGAGTTATGAAATTATGAGGATGAATGATTGATTGTCCATGATTTATTTATGATTACTTGATGATCGATATGCATACATTTATTTTCAAATAAAATAATAAAAGTAAAGCCTGGGAAAGTAGCAATGAAAGTCTGGAAAAGTAGGCTTGAGCTGAACTCATGGCATAATCGTTGAGATTACAGAAATGAAAAGAAAATAAAAGTAAAGCCTAAAAAATTACCAATAAGAGTCTGGAAAAGTAAATTTGAGCTAAGCTCATGACTTAACCCCGTAAATTATTAAGATTGCAGCAACGGAAAGAAAGCCAAAAGGTTGTGATGATGGCCACAATATAAGCTCATTACCCTTTAGAGTGGTCTAAGGCATTAATGCATATATCCTGTCAGTGATTAAGAAATATGTTAATGAAAGAAAGTAAAGTGTCATGCATGAACATCATGAATGAAAATGTTTATGTGATTGTGAAGTTTGCAAAGAGACTATTAAGTGAAATGTTAAATAGTAATTGATGAGTTATGTTATATATGCCTCTGCTAATGTTCAAAAATAGTTTAAAAGTAACTGCACTTTAGCTAATTATGTTTGTAAAAATATAGTAATTGAACGATTAATATGTCTACCTTTTTATACTAAACCCGAAGTGACTGAGATGACAACGATGACACTTTTAGTACAAGAAGGAACTCCTACGGAGAAATCTTGTATTTCTCACTCCTACGTTTCTTAATTTTCCATTGTCGTTACCAGAGATAGACGTGTCCACTTAAAGCAACGAAGCTGTAGCTAAGGAAGAAGGCAACACATGAAGATTTCAGACCTTTCAAGAATAAGCACTTTGATATTTAGTATGTTATAGTCACGAGAAGCAGACCAGTAATAGTAGAATTTATATTGTTATTTGTAATAACTTATGACTATGGTATATGCCCTGTTATGACTCATCTGTTAAGTAGTATATTTCATTTTATGTGATGATATTTCTACATTTAGTCCCTTATTTTGCTTATTTAATTTAAGTCAGCAAAATAACTTTGATTACCATCTATGTAAGCGCTATGTATTTCACTTCTCGTTACAGGCTTAAGCTTTCAAAAAGTAATTTAAAAAAAAAAATTATCCACTATTTTTTCTAAGTTAATTTCAAAAGAAAATGAATGTAAGGCATAAGTGACAACTAATAGAATCCAAATACGAACTTAAGCATATTTGGATTCTACTAGGGTGTTATATTATGGTATCAGAGCAGTTCATCCTGTATAAGCCTAAGAATTGGACTGACTATGCTTTTGTTTATGATATCATGCTATTAATCTTATCTGTATGATAGGATGTTGGACTTAGAAATGCATGATTGTCTCGTGATACTACCGTAGTTGCTACCATGCTTAGCCATAGTATTGAACCTGATCAACTCGATATATGTTGTTTGGTATGTTTAGGAACTAATGGCAGAAAATAAACGTATGCATGGAACTTGCAGTAGAGGAAATGATGAACTGGCAAGTGCACTACAAAATATCACTAAAGCAATGCAAGCCCAAGCAGCAATGATGATGGAACAAATGAATAGAAGGTCAGAGAATTTGGTTGGGAACCAAGAGCAAGGGAAGTTCTCAAAATTCAAGAGGGCTGGACCACCAGAATTTAAAGGGACAACTAATCCCAAAATAGCTGATGGGAAGATTCAAGAAATGGAGAAGGTTTTCTCAATGGTGGAATGCTCCGATGAACAAAAGGTGGCATTCTCCACTTACATTCTAAAAGGAGAGGCTACTACATTGTGGAAAGGTGCCAAGGCCTCGCTCAAAAATGCTGAAATGCAGATTACATGGGAGTTTTTCTGTGCTACGTTTCATAAGAAGTATTTTCCAGACCCAGTGAAGAAGGCAAAGGAAATAGAATTCTACTGCTAACACAGGGAAACTGAAGTGTAGCCGAGCACTTATAAAAACTGTTTCTGATTTTTAAAATGAAAAAACAAAATAAACTTGTACATAGTTAAGATAGCTTTTCAATGTCAGTTTTAAAAATTTAAAAACTGAATTTAGATTTTAAAAACCAGAAAGGGGAAACACTTTGAAAGTGTTTTTGAAATTTTTTCCTTAAAAACAAGGTAGATGCACGATGGTATTATTGTAAATATTGTGTTTTATTTATCTTAACACAACTTCGATACCTACATCTAAGTACAATGGAAAATAGAACACATGTTAATTGTCTCCTCCACCTTGCCATTCACGTTGTGCTCCTCCATTACATTTCAACATCAGATCCGTAAGCTCTTCCACTTGAGAAGCTTGCTAAAAGCATGCTCCATAGCCGTCGTCGCTCTCCAGATAAGTTCCACATTTGAGATTACTTTCCCTGTGTTGTCCTTTCTCCTTTTTCTCTTATGTGTAGTCTCTTCTTTTATTGTTCTTCTTTTATTTGTATCTTCTCAGCCTTCACTCTGGCTTCTTATCACGCATATTGGTCTCATAAGGATGCTTTTGGGCTCACTCTAGAGAACTCCAGACAACTAATTAGATTCAGGTGTCATGTTTGTCATGATAGGGATGCTCCAATCTCTCCCTATATGACAAGTAAAGCATTAAGGCTGAAGACAAAGTGGGTGTGTGTGCCTTAGTGAGCTTGAGGGCTCCAATCTTCCCCTATATGACCTTTTGATTGAATTGAATCAAGATTTCTCCCTTTCATCCTTTATCATATCATTTGTAGCTTCTTTGGTAGTTAAGATCCAGATTATTTATTTTTGAATTGATGAATAGTGGGTCAAGATTTTTCGCACTGATGGGAAACTCATGAGCCCATTTATTTTCGTCATGATGTTTGATTCTCTAGGTTTTAAACTTTTTTCCAAAATCAACTAGTCAAACAAATTTTTTATTTTTTATCATTAAAAGACAAGTTTGGGAATAAAATTACCAAACCAATATTTTTGTTCTTTTATTTTTTTAAACCTTAATTGAAACTCGTTTTGAAAAATAGTGATAAGGAGCATTTATGCCACTTATCTTACTTCTAAACCTTAGCTTTTAACATGAGTTTTACTGTGTTGTTGACACAATTAATAAGGATTTTGATTTATTCCTCATTGTGTGATTTTGATAGAATTCATGACTTTTGCATTGATTTTGGGATAATTATTAGATTAGAGCTTGTTGCATTTAGCCTGTCTCTTTGAGTATGATTTTTGTATACAGGAGCTTTGAATCAAGTGCAAGATGTCAAGAACAAGGTTAGAAACTGTTGAGAAGAATTTGGGAGCAAAATAGAAGAGTTTTTGAGTTCATTTGAGCACAATTGCAAAAAGTATTGTAATAAAAAATCTGTATCTCTCTCTACAGGGATTGGATCGAGATAAATAAAGATATTTTGAAAATCTTAAGAAGTCCTCTAAAACTTTTATGCCCAACTCAAAACCCAGTTCTAAGAGCATCTTGGTGAAAACTGAGTTGCAAGATTAAAGGTTACAATATCTGGAGCTACCGACGTCCAATTGAGGTGCTTTTGATGGCGTTGGAAAGCTTATTCAAAGGGTTATAGTTGCTATTTCTAGTGCCAAGGAAAGATTCGGATGTTTAAGGGGCCAAAATGACCAAATACATGAAGATGTCAGTTCTGTCCAATGCTACAGCTCGTGAGATGATGGGATTGCAGCCCACTTATTTGTTTTTGGGCCTACTTTAGCCCATTATTAGAGAGAAGTATTTAAGGGATTGTTATAGACTTTTACCCTAGCTTTTACTCAATTTTAAGCTGCCACTTTCAGTTGCTATTATTCTCTCTCCATCTCTCTCTCTTCTCTACATCTTCGCACTCTCTATTCTTCTCTCTCTAAGGGTTCCATTGGTGAAGGTGCTTTCGCTTGAACATTGTGGCAAGGATTATTGCTATTATTTTCAGGTTCTTCTATCTTCATTGTTGTAATCCTCCAGAGATGGAGGAGTAGATTTCTTTACTAGTGTTGGGATTTCCGGGTGGATTGGGATGACATTTGAGATCCTTTGTTTATATTAAATGCATTAGTTTTTTTAATGTTCTGCAGTTTCTATTCCATTAATTATTGTGGTGATTGCTATAATTTTTATTGGAATAACTAAATTGGCAATCATCGTTTAGGGAAACTCTTTAGGTATATATTGGTAGATCTATTAGTTTATGTTTGAGGGAGAACATTAGAATTAATTTTCCAATTGGTGGTTAGGCTATAGCAATTGATTCATTAAATCAATGTGATTTCTAAATAAATTGGCGATCATCATTCATTAGTTATTTGCATTGGTCAAATTCTAGAGGTCGATTGATCACTAGTAGAATTGCCAGTAATTTATCACTAATAACCACCAATGGGTTTAATATTTGGTCAATAATAATTGATTTCCAATCTTAGGAATACCTTGCACTAGTGTCTTTCTTTATTGTTGCTATTATCTCGTTGCTATTAACTCTCAGTTTCTATTGCTATAATTCTCATTCTTCCAAACCCTCAATTTTCATAACTAAGTATTGAAGCCTCCTTGAGATATGATCTAGGTTGTGCCCTTTGCTATATTTTTTATGCAACTTGTCATTAAAATAAATTTCTAATTTGAAAAGGTAGGTGACAACCCCCATTCAAATAGTTTTGGAAAACTCTAAAACAAAAACACTTTCAAAGAGGCTCTTACTGATTATCTAGTCACCATTAAGAAACACAGTGAAAATCGGATGTTCTCCGACATAGAAACAAAACATCAGCAACATTAGCATAATATATATGCATTACAATACATAATATCTGCAATCATGATATTTAATCTCAAATTGGGCTTGCTATTTTGGTGTCAGAAAAATGGGGATGATATCAGTTTGGTATGGATGACATTGTTTTAGCCTCTCCTTATGAAAAATAACATCAAAATTATTTCTTATAAACAAAACACAAAATATCTAAATTTATTTCATTTTCTATTATTGAGAAAACTAAATTGACCTTGAACTTTTTTTGATAAAAATAAAGCAAAAACTAATGCTAATTTTCTGACTGTGAATTAAATTGATGTTTATTTCTTTACAGGACTAAGTTGAGGTCATTCTCCAATCTCGACCTTTTAGGAATCAAATTGATTGATTTTACTTATATCTTAAGAATTAAATGATATAACCTATTTTTTGACGACGAAATTGTCATCAACATAATATTCCACGAATTAAAATTTAAAAATTCATGGTCCCTATTACTTTACTTAAAATTTAGACAACTAGAAAAAGTTCAACGAAACCATCGCTCTAGATGGCCCATTTGCTTCTGCCCTTCCTAATTTTGTATGTTTAAGGATAAAAATATCCTACATGCATTTTGAATAATGAGAGATTTTGAGTGAACTTCTAAGTTTTGATAAACTACTTCATCCTGGATATTGACCAAATTGTTGTTTTACTCTTAATTTTAAATAAATGTTTTAAAATTACAAAATAGCGTATGCTTTTTTAGGCTATCCCTTTTTTTTTTTGGGTCTTTGTTGGTTGGGGGGTTGTGGTTGGGATGCCAACCAGCTCTGGGTGGTCTCGATACCATGTGCACTTCCAAGATGCATATTGCCTGTGGCCATCTGTGCTGGCCTCTGAGTGCAGTTTTTGGTCATTGGCTATTGCCTTTGAAGGCTAGTAAATATGGTTGTCAATTCCAATTGGCCTGGCCCATTTGGGTTAATTAGCACATTGTGGGTCTACAATTTGTTGAAGGCCGAGTACAGTGTTGTTCCAACCGAGCTCTATGGACGCTACTACTAGTTATTCGAGATGGCCCATAATTTTGACCCACAACAAAAAAGGCTATGGCCCATCATTTCTCTATTTTTTTTTTATATAATTGAAATTCAAACTTGACCAAATAACAATAATAATTGAAGTTTAAAAATGTTTGATAACTTATTTGGTTAACATGCATTAAAATATGTAAACTATTATTTGTTAATTTGTTAATATACTTAAAGTAGATTCATCACTTAAAATAGTCAAATGCTTATTTTAAAATAGTTTTAACATAAATTAAAAAGAGAAAATTAATAATTTATTTGGTTGGGAAACAAAATTGAAGGTAAAAAGATTCTTGAATGAGCTTTATATATACTTTTATTCAAAAAAAATTTACTAATTTTTTGTTTTCTAACCAAATACAAAGAGTAAAGATATTACAGAGGTTAAAACATAATCGTGGACATGTATAATTAACACGATCATGTGTAATCAAAATGACTCAATTTTTCTCCACATATATATGGATTTGGAACCCAAATGTATAAGCTTTTACTTATATTTAAATTCAAATAAATTATTAAGCATGAGAGATCAGAGATTCAATATCCATTATTCTCCAGTACATGTTTTATAATAAAATCGTTGAATGAGTCAAGATAAAATGAATAAAATATAGATAATTGAAGAGATCTCCATCTCAAATATAGTCTGAAGCTCGTGGACAAGTCTCAGAAGATGACAAAAAAGAGAATCTTTAACCAAGAAACAAGATATAGAAGTAATAATCAAGTAAGAATAATCCAAAAGCCTCTCAATTTCTGTCTCCTCATAAGTAAGACTTCAGAGCTTTATCTCACCCTTTAGGTTTATGTGAAACAAGATAACATCTTGGGATATTGGGAATCCCTATCCTGAGCTAGCTGCTGGTATTGTAATTTCATGCATTCAGTGATTTGGATTGCAATTGTGGTCACCACCAATATGAAAGGGAGTCATTCGTAGTCCTAATTTCATGCCATTGCACGTATGCAACTTGAAAGGACCGGAGTCCATTGGAGTCCTATTGTAAGCTGTTATGACCCTTATACGATTATATATGTTGTGGATAGATTTCACAATTGTGGGTTAATATTTCTATTTCTACTCCCACACGTCCATCCGTTCTTCATCTTTACTAGCTCCGGCACAAGCTCTTTTAGGAAAAAATCCAAAAAAAAAAAAGTTTGTATTATATATATATATATATATAGAGATCAGAGAGTAAGAAGATCGATCAGTGTTTCTTATATATGTAATTAGAAATGTGGCACGCAACTTCAAAACTCAATTAATGCGTCTGGATTTAGCAAGAGAAGTGATTGGTTTGCTTGTTCTCGAATGTAGAGAAGAATCATATACACGCAGTAAATGGATAATAGATGATGTATATGCAATGTTACATAGGAATCCAATGTTCCAATGGATCGCAGATAAGTCTTGATTTGTTGCTTTTGCTAGAGGGTATGTTTGTGAGGAATGGAAGGAGACACGAGGCTAAATTTATATGTGACCCTTATTTGAAAGATTTTGGGAATAGAGTGAAGTGACCATTAGGAGATAATGTACAAAGCCCTCATTTTTTTAGCCTCTAAATTGAGAAATCAAAGAAAACAATAGTATAATTTCTCTTTCATCCCTTTATTAAAATTGTTAAACATTTAAACTAGGATAACAAATACTTTCTTTCATTCTACTTCTTACCATTTTTTTCCGTTTCTTATATTATTAATCATTTTCTTTCATAATCTGAAAAAAAAATATTTCAAACGTTACTTAACATGTTGAAGCACTAACTTGTTGCTCACTCTATCATGGTAGATAATCTTGATGTATTATAGTCTAACTTATTTAACAAAAAGGGCATGTTTAAACTTTTAGAACAACCCATTAAATTAAGATTATTTTGGCTTCTAAGAATCCTTATTTCGCCTATTAGACTAGTCTCTTTTCCTGTCTTCTCCAAAAACTAACTCTTCTTGCACTACACTATAATTGAGATTTAATAATATTTTTTAGATGCTATTAAATTATATAAAATATTGATAAATTTTTTTGGTAATATAATAATTTATATACAATATTTAAACACCTTTATTTACCGAATGCCATTATTTTAGTGTTATAAAGAAAGAAAATGGTAAATAAGTAGAAATTTTGTTAGAATTTTGTATTCAAAATTATGTGTCATATTTGTTATTTTTAAATAAATTTAGGGGTTATATATACCAATTTATTTTGTTTACAAATACCATGATTTTTGCCAAAAATTTTATATATATCTTTCTATATGTGCAACATTATTCTACAAAAAGTCACCTAAAAAATAGTACAAAGAATTGAGTTCAAAATAATATATAGACCATTTATTAATTATATTATAATTCATGGTATTCTCTGTTAAAAACCATTTGTAAATAACATTGAAATAGTATTTACACTCGTCTTTACCATCCCATGACAGCTCTTTCCTTTGCTTTTTTCTCTCCATAACTCCTACATCTAACTCCAAGTGTCAACTCCTGCAAGTTCAAGTTGCAATTCTTATATATAGCTACCAAACATCATTAAACATTGTAGTTAATTGTCTTGCCCAGTTAAAATATAACAATGTCCCAACCAGTGCTTCTTTCAACTCAAAAGCCAAAAGAAAATGATGAGGACGGAGGAAAATTTATCTTTGATCCATCTTTTATGTCATATCAACCAAAAATACCCTCAAAATTTATATGGCCTGATCATGAGAAGCCATGTCTAATGTTACCAAAACTCCAAGTTCCACAAATTGACTTGAAGGCTTTTATTTCAGGAGACCCAGAAGCCATTTCAATTGCTTGCTCAAAAGTGAATGAGGCATGCAAGAAACATGGATTTTTTCATGTTATCAACCATGGAGTTGATACTGAGCTTATAGCTAAAGCTCATAACCTCATGGATGATTTCTTTTGCATGAAAATGTCAGAGAAGCAAAGAGCTCACAGAAAGATTGGAGATCATTTGGGGTATGCTGATAGCTTTGTAGGAAGGTTCTTCTCCAATCTCCCTTGGAAGGAAACACTTTCTTTCCGTTACTATGCAGATCAATCTTGCAAAACTGTGGAAGAATATTTTGTTAGTGTTATGGGGGAAGATTTCAAACAATTTGGGTAAGATAATTTGTTTCTAATAAACTGTAAAAAGAGTAAAATTCATTTTAAAGATGTTAACTTTATGTACTTCTAAAGCATTTTTTCTTTCTTTCATTTGATTATTCTACTCAAACATCATTTTATAAATGATTTAAATGAAAAATGTTATTTGCACGGTTGCACTAATAATTTGTAGAATATACGTCGCATTTATATATTCTCATTTGTGATTGGATAAAGTATTAAACTCCCGTTAATTTGAGTCTCACATCTTATCCAATGATAAATAATATGTGTCAACACACGTCTCACAAATTATGAGTTTAAATAACATTACTCAATATAAATTGTTAACCTGACTAATTATAAGTCTTGCAAATAAATGCCCCATCCATGTCTACTTTTCTTCCTTTTTTATTAAAGAAGATTTCTATTTCTATTTCTATTTACTAGGATTTTCTTCCAAGACTACTGTGAAGTTATGAGCAATCTTTCCCTTGAGATCATGGAGCTTTTGGGAGTGAGCTTCGGAGTCGGATACAAATATTTTAGAGATTTTTATCAAGAAAATGACTCTGTAATGAGATTAAATTACTATCCACCTTGCCAAGAACCTGATTTAACATTAGGAACTGGGCCTCATTGTGATCCAATATCCATAACTATACTTCACGAAGATCAAGTTGGGGGTGTACAAGTGTTTGTGGATGAACAATGGTACTCTGCTTCTCCAAAAGATGACGCCTTTGTGGTCAACATTGGTGACACATTTATGGTATGGATTGTATAAGAATATTGTCAATTTGTTTTTAATTAATTGATAATTGATAAAATTATTAATAACTGAAGGCTCGCTATATATAGTATATTTGTAGGCCATCTGGTCCTGGAAAATGAAACAACATATTATGTTCATAGAAAAACACATATAAACTACTGGATGCATTTGATTTCATAAAATAATTTTTATTTTTTATTTTTTTTTATTTTAGAATTTTATAAAGAAAATATTAAAAACTGGAAATAAAAAAAGATTTTGTAGTTTTCACAATTTTCATTATTTCTTCAAAAAATTCAGAAAATAGAAAAAAAAAATGAAAACTGTATTTTGAAATTAAATGCACTCTAGTATGGTAATTGACTGGATTGGCACAAACCATATTTTCTTGATTTCTTAAATCCTATACAATATGCTTGAAATGATAATTGTTTTTTTTTGTTCCAGGCTCTATCTAATGGAATTTACAAGAGTTGCATGCACAGAGCTGTTGTGAATAGCAAAACTGTCAGAAAATCACTAGCTTTCTTTTTATGTCCAAATGCAAACAAAGTAGTCACTCCTCCAAAAGACCTTGTCACTAAGGATAATCCAAGAAAATATCCGGACTTTACTTGGCCGGCTTTTCTTGAATTTACACAAAGGCACTATAGGCCTGATAGAAGAACCCTGGATGCTTTCTCACGGTGGCTGGCACAGCCAACAAATTAAAACACAAAATGGGTCTGTTTGGTCTGTTTTCTTATATCCTGAAAGGTGGCACTTGGAAGCAAGTTATTTTGGTGGGTAAATGTGATGAAAAAAGAGAAGAGCACAGAAGAAGGGCCAAATCTATGATTAGCCGTTAGAATATTAATTAGTGTTTGGGTAGTCCTAGATATGTATGGATGTTAGTGAGAATAAAGGGTTCAGCACTTGTTACTGAACCGTACTTAGGTGTCTTCAACATTATAGCTTTTTGAATTATCATTATCATTTATTATAACTATTTTTTATATATTTACTAAAAGTATGGAAGTATTGAATGGTTTAGAACAGTGAATGTATAGTTTTTTTATTCTTAGAATAATGTCACAGAGTCAGAAAAATATCGTTATTGCCTTTGATAGGAATTATATGTGAATTAGTTTTTTTTATGAAATGAAATAATTTTATTTATTTAAAAATTAATAATTATGTTAAAGTTTCTTATTCTATGTCATTTTTTCCTTTCTTTTAAATAAGAAAAAAATGTGGAAGACATTGTAATTATACTTGTGGAGAATGAAATATTTATTGTTACTTCTCCTCCCAATAAATATGCAAATTTGTATTCTCATCCTTATGATAGAGAGGGTCATGTTGCTTGTCGCTAGTCAAACAACTTGTTGGTTACTTCTTGCCTTTGGAACACCCAAAAATCTCTCATTATTTACTTAGCAACTTCACACACAACTCCAAAATTCACCGTCTGCAGGTTGGACTACAATGGACTCATTCCGTTGGTCCTATATCCTAAGCCAACACGACAAAATGTGACTGTAACAATGAATTGTGCAGTAGCATGCATGCAAATAAGTCATTAATTGATCTTAGCGAAGCTTCCGGTTTTAGCAAGACTAGTGATTGGTTTGCATGTTCTTAAACTTAGAGAAGAATCATATATATATATATAGAGAGAGAGAGAGAAAGAGAGAGAAATTAGCATATACATCTAGAGCTCATTTTAAGGTGACATTTTAGATATGCCTCATTTTTAACATTCACTTTTAGTTGAAATATCACTTTAATAATGAATATGACACATATTTACGAGATTGTTTCACATCTTAAGAATTTTTTCATAAATATTGGCATTGATATATATATATATATATATATATATATATATATATATATATATATAACGTTACACAGGAATCCAATGCTCCAAGTACTGCAGATAAGCCTTTGTTGCTTTCCATAACTCCACTATTTGCCGCTCACTCTATGTTGACAATACACTACAAATGGGAACCAAAACCTCGTTTTCACATGTATCTGTCGAAATTGCAACTTGGAAGACAGATATTCAAAATCAGAAGGCGGGAAAAATTGAATAAAAGAGACACAAAAGAAAGAAAGAAAGAAAATTGGCTTATTATTGCTGTATAATGGCGGTACCAACATGAAGTTCCCAAGCTTCAGAGATATTTTGGGTCGCATATTAAAGCCAATATGAAGTGCATTCTTTTTTTTTGGGGGGGATAAACTTCGGGGCCCACTATATGAAATACAATTGTTAATTCATATGGAAATTTTCAGTCATTCTCAGGATTTTGTCCCACAAGGCCACAATCAATACCACGAATAAAGACCCATCAAAAGAAAAACAAAGATACCGTGAGTAAAGAGAGAAATTATGAATATAAAAATGATTGTCTTAAATAATTTGATACTTACTTTTTAAATAGTATTTCAAATTCAGGTCTTATAAATAAAAATAAATATTAAAAGAGATTTACTTTTAAATTCAGCTAGTTAAAGTCTAATCAATTCAAAATAGCATAAGATAATTTAGTTCTTAAAAAAATATATTTCATAACCTTTCATGCTTAAAAATATATGACAAATCTTCAATATTTTCGTAGGACTTCAGGATAAATTGTTTCCTAACAATTTATAAAATAGAATTAGTCCCTAATAAAAATATAAATTAGACAAATAAGTTCATTAAAGTATAACTAATTTATTTTACATTTTTAATTATAAATGATCACGGAATTTGTTTTTCATTTAGAGGAATCCATTTGTGCGATACTTTTTTTCAAACTTATTTATATAACATGGAAAAGTTAAGAGTTTTCCATCAGTCTTAACATTTACCTTGCTTCTACGGAGCTCCTCCGCTTTGCCGCATTTTAGTTTACTCCTTTTAAAACTAAAAATAAATTTTGGTTCAATTTAATAACTTAAGTGAAGATATGAAAAAATAATAAAATGGAATAGCAAATCATTTTAGTGAATTTGTTTCTTCTTTAAAATGAAATGAGTATTCTACGTTTCATCATTACTTTGGCACGATTAATTAGATGATAATGCAATAGTTGTCATTGTCTGTGTCACTCCATAAAATTCCCAGACATAGGCAGATACTAAAATAAGCAACTGGGGATGGCCCCTTACAGACAACACTGCTCCAAACCCATACAATGCGTCAGTTTCCACCATGAATGGAATGCTGAATTCTTGCACAGCTAAACTAAAAGCAGTTTTCCTTATTTGTTTTGTTATTCTATGAAGATTATAGGGGAGGTCGCAGATGTCATTGAGCAGCAGAGGACAATGGTGGCAATTGCCAAACCTCAGCTATGATCAAGGAAATGCAAGTCAATCTTAAGATCAATAAACTTATAAGCATTCTTAAATTTTTCACTAGTGCTTACGATGATTTTTTTTGAAAAAAAACATCCTTAAACAAATGGGCTATCAATAACCTATCCAGTTGCAGCATATAAATTTGGTAGATAAATTATAAATGCAGGTTCTATGTGGTAAGAACATAGCATAATCAAAAAGAGCTTTGTGTGGAACATTGAACAGATTCAACAGAACATGTCAAGACTAAATATTTCAATTTTCCCTTGCACCATATATATATCACCTGTGCAACACATATTTCCCGTCCACAGTGGGCCCCCAGTTGATGTGAATGAATTCATCCCTCTCCGATCCCCTGGCAATATGTTGTCTTGGATACATACAAAAGACAACATTGTAAAGTGCTATAAAATACAGAAATAGATGCAACTATTAGAGATATTATTGTGTCAGCTAGTTAGTTAGAAATTAAATACTAATTAGTTACTCTTATGAGTCTTATATAAGGCTTTACATCACTTTTATTACACCTCTCATTTTGTGAATTTTATCATTTGTGTTTTTCTACCAATTCTATCTATCTCTTTCCCCAAACCACCTAATCTAATATCACCGCTACTTAGTTACCCTTGTCATGTATAACTATGTTTAATTACTTCTCTGTTTAACTAAGTTAATTAGGACCTGCTTTATCTCTTGTAACTTGTATAAATAGGTCCTCCACATCAATATCAACCAAGTTTTCATTTTGCTATCTTTTGGTTTACTGTTATGGTATCAGATTAACCCATCTCCCCTGCGCTTTCACTCTCTCTCTCTCTTTCTCCCTTTCTCTCTATGGCTTTGGAAGCTCCTAGAAATGGTGGAAACACCTTCACTCTTGCTAATATGCAAGCCCGAGTAACCCCTTTTATCTCCATCCGAATGAAACTCCTCCATTGCAACTTGCCACAACTCTTCTCGATGGAAAGAACTTTCATCCATGGCAACGAAGCATGAAGATGAGGCTGTTACTTCGATACCATGAAATTCAACAGCAAGTTCTTCGACATTGAAAATGAATATGGTGTGAAATACAAAAGCTTTCACTTCCTGAACTCTGCAAGATACAGTAACCAAAGCCCTTAGGGTTTATAGCATCTTCCACCAGATGAGCATAATGCCTGCAATTCATGTCTTGAGAAACGGGTGAATTCTGTAAACACAAAAGCAGGACTACAAGTTCTAAGCTTACATGTAACTCAGCCATCAATTGAATATACTTCAGAAAAGTTACTGAACTTCCAATAAGGCATGAATGATTGGTGAACCGGAAAATAGATGTCTCAAAATGCAAAAGTGAATGATATCAAATTATCAATAATTTAGCTACAAATATCAAAATAATTTGGGGTCCTGACTTCATCTTAGCATGTTCAGTAAGAAGCTGAACAACACAAAATTTTCTGATAAAAAGGAATTTAGTCACATGAGACTGGAGTAGTTAATGGTTTACTTGAAAAGAAAGCATCTAGACTCTTGGCTACAAGTTCACATGTGCCAATGAAATTATCTAAAGTCACTGAAGCAGCATGTGGTGATAGGACAACATTATCCAATGGAATGAGCTCTTTGGGAACATTAGGCTCGTTCTCAAACACATCCAAGCCAGCACCTTTTATCTCCCTTTTTACCAAACACTGCACCAATTCCTTTTCATCAATTAGAGCTCCTCGTCCAACATTTACAATAATTCCATCTTTCCCCAGTGCTAACATTAACTCCCTGTTGATTATGTGCCTTGTTTGCTCATTTAATGGACAACACAGCACAAGAACATCACTGTTAGAGGCAAGCTCAACAACATTAGAATAGAAAGTGTATGAGACAAATGGCTTCTTGGTCCTTGAATGGTACATAATTCTGCAATCAAAGGCCTCTAGCCTCTTAGCAACTTCCTCACCAATTCTTGCCAATCCAATGATCCCAACTCGCTTGCCTCCCAGCTGAAACAGAAAGCTGAATACTAGTTATCATTCAATTCAAGCATCAAATCAAATTTACTGTTTCAGTTGTCAATTCTAATGGGTATCCATCCTGAATGGTAGGGAAAATTTACTAATCATCCTATCACCATTAAAAAACATAGAATAAAATACACACAAAAACACAGTTGAAATAGTGAAAATCAGACTTTCTCCGACATAGAAACAAAACATCAACAATATTCTGTTAATATATATGCATTACAATACATACAGCTATCAGCAATCATGATATTAAATTTCAGTGGAGGCTTAGTATTTTGGTGTCAGAAAAGTGGGGATGACATCTATTTGTTATAGATGACATCGTTTTAGCCTATCAGTCATGAAAATTACATCAAAATTATCCTCTTGTAAACAGAACACAAAATATCTAAATTGAATTAATTTCCTCTATTATTGAGGAAACTAAATTGATCTTGAATTTTTCCCCATAAAAATAAAACAAAAATTGATGTTAATCTTCTGACTGTGAATATAAAATGACATCTCTTTTCAAGTAACAAATGATTAAATTGATATCTATTTCTCTACAGGACTAAGTTGAGGTCATTCGCTTGATTTTCCTTATATCCTAAGAATTGAATGACATAACCTATTTTTTATATTATTTCCACATTTTAATTTGGGCAAACTAGTTCCTCATATTTTGAAGTCCCCTGTTAGTTGCTCACAATTCAAGAAATGAGACCCGTTGATAGCAACATATAGGTCCATATAGTTTTAATTGCATGCATATATATTAAGGACCAATTTATCTCCTTTTTTAAATCATTCAAGACCAATAAAGAATTTTTAAATCAAGAAGTACTAATTTATCACTGATATACTTATTTATAAGAGACCCAAACGGGATATACTGGTTGAAAATTTTAAGAGGGAGCAGACAAGGGAATAGAAAATGGTTCATTGACATAATAGTACTTTACTCTTGATTTGATATTGCGATCCCATCTAGGAGAAAAACTGTGCAACAAAATATAAAGAATTCGCAAGCGAAGCACTGGAAATATTCAAAAACCACTATCAATTTATCATAAGAGTACCTTTGATTCTAGAGGGAGACTCCATGGCTTAGATGGGCCACTTTTCCTAACATACCGATCAGCAGCAGAGATCTTACACATCACGTCGATCAACAACGCGACGGCCATGTCGGCGACATCGGCGGCGAACTCTGCTGCGAGGGGGACAACCTCGATGCTGCGTAGGCGGCACTCGGGGACGTCGATGTGGTCGGTGCCGGCGCTGGTGGTGAGGACGAGGCGGAGAGAGGGAAGTGACCGGATGAGGTCGGCGGTGACCGGCTGGAAGGGGTTGCAGAGGATGACAGGGATGGAGGAAGGGTGGGCGTGGTGGGTGTCAAGGAATTGGAGGAGTGGGAGCTGAGAGGAGAAGGCTTTCAGGAAGCGGTACCTGCGAGGGTGCCGTGATTCGAGGAGGTCGAAGACCAACGGAGGACCCAGTACGAGGATTAGTGGCCCTTCCGCCACGGCCGTCGTCATTGCTACTGAAACCTCACTCACCAACCCACTACCAACCACTGATGCTGCGTCGTGCGTACTATTATAGAAGGAAGAGAAACTCTATCAATAGCAATATATTTTCATTTATCAGGAAATAAACTCCGCTTATTTTATAACTCACATATTTTATCATTTAATAATAAATAAATGTATATTTATACAGTATATGACAAGCACCCCTAAACTATTACATTGGTCAATGTCATTCGTTTTTCTTGTTGTTTAAGTGTAAAATAATTTTATTCAAGTTAGGCTCTCTTTTTTAAAGTGAAAAATAAGTTTATTTGTATAAGCCTAATATAACTTATAAATCCAAAATGATATTGTTAATCTAAATTAAATAAAAATAAATATATTTCACTTTTTCTTTTCATGAAAATTGTTGATGTCAAAATATCTTTCATAATAAAAATCAACACAAATAGTGTTATAATTTAAAAAATATATTATGTATTCTTTCAAAATAAATCTAAATATCTTTGTGCTTATAAGACCAAAAGAAAACCTAGTAGCTAACTCTCATAAAGGAGGGGAAAAAAACCTACAAAAAGGATAGAAAACACCCGTTACAAGGAGAACAAAAATAAAATAAAAGACATAAAGATCTAAGTAACAAAAACAAAATAGTAGGACTGAAATCATAAAAGAGAAATAATAAATATCCACTACTACACTTACACAATATACTTACACTGAGTTAAAAGTTGTAAACCAATATACAAAAAGTTGTAAATCCATATGCAAAAAGTTGTAAACTAATATGCAAAAAGTTTTTATATACTTGTTTACAACTTTTTGCATATTAGTTTACAACTTTTTGTATACTGGTTTACAACATTTTACATACTGGTTTACAACTTTTAACTTAGTATAAGTATTTAGTGCAAGTATGGTGGTGGTTGTATATCACTCATCATAAAAAAGGGATGTCAACAATAATACTCAAAAGACGAGAGAAAAGAGAGGAAAAAAAAAGAAGAAAGGGTTCTCCACTAGTCAATGTCATCCTTTTTAAAAAATAACTTCTCTATATGTTCAAATAATTTTTAAAAATAATTAGAATCTCAAACAACTTATTTTTAATATTGTTGAAGCTATAGAAAGTAAGTTTTAACCGAAAAAATCCTTTTCAATTTTATTAGTCATATGCTGTAATACTTGAGATACACGTGTCCTTGGGCAAGTTCCGTACTGCCCTAGAATCCCCCGGGGCCCACCCGAATAGCTGGATCGGCCCCGGATGCAAAGACTAGGTTGCGGCGCCAGGTTCTGCAGAATTATACGAGCATGCACTCATTTGCCGGGTAAAATATAAAACTCATTGCCGGCAAACATGCGAGCTTTCATGCTCGCTGCAGCGAGTGAAGGCTCACTGTAGTGAAGAAAGTTCGCTGCAGTGAGCAACCCATGATAGCACAGTATCAGTGAAACGATACCGTTTCATTTTTGGCCCTTTTCAAGAACCTATCCGGCTCCCTCTCCTCAAATCAGAAGCAAAAACATGCGTACACACATAAACACACCCTAAACCCTCTTTTCTCTCAAATCCTCTCCAATCCATCACTCTTAAGTCTCAAGTTAAGTTCATGTTGTTAGATTATGTCTTCATTCTCTCCATTCTTTCACATTCTTAGTATGGGTATAGTTATTTCTCTCATTGTTGTCAAGTGGGGGTACTCCTTCAAAGTTGTTAGTATATATTTAGAGTAATCTAGAGCTTCCCATAGGTTGTTGATGAGTTTTATGGTTTCAATGGCAGACATTGGTGCCATTCCTCCTTCCCGGAGTCCTTGTGATGTTGGCACTTCACAGTCTACCCTTTCAAATAAATGGGTTTGATCTCATAGCCTTAGTTTGGTCATTATATGATTATTTGCTAATATTGCGGAGTGTTTTAAGAATTTAAAAATGGATTCCTACATGATATTGCTCTATGTAAAGAATATGTTTTATTAGAAATGCTCCACTTGAACTTATGCATGAAAATATAATTTTAGAAATGCATGGGACTATATTTGTTTTACGAAAAGTTTTGTATGGTTTAATTCATAAATCGATTTGATTATGGATAAATGAGAATTTCTATGATTTATAAGTTGAGATTGAAGATTTTATCTTTGAAAGAGTCGAGAAATGTTGGACTAGAAACACAGAACCCCCTTAGGATTTTAGTTGGTTTTAGAATAAAGAGAGTTACTGAGAGGAACAGAACTGTGAGTTAACAGCAGTTATTTTGTTAACATTGGTATACCAAGGCTCGCCAGGGACAAGTCATCCTTGAGCTAGATCAGTCCACCAGGGATACGGCTCACCAGGAACTGTTGAGATCGCATTAGTTAGGGGCTTTGTTCGCCAGGGACTAAGCACCCTCCCTATAGTTGATGAACACTCTGTTCCCTTGTGTAATTCTTGAGATTTTAAAGATTATAGTTAATATGTAAAGTGAATAGAAATGTTTATCAATGTTGCATTTACCATTATTTATTTATTATGTTTTCATGTCTCATATACGGTTATGAGTGAAGATCCATTTACTGAGTTTTAATTTCAAAACTCCCCCCTCTCTCCTTCATTTTTCCACAGATACAAATATAGCTCGGGATCTTCCTTTCCCACCTCCTTAGCAGTAGCGTTCTTCAGTTTGGGTGAGCTTCACAATGGTGTGAAGCCGTATTATTTTGTTCATGATAGATGTGCTCCAGTAACGTGACGGGCAGGGTCTCGGACCGCATGTAGTTATTTTATTTTACATTTTGATTATACCATGATTCTTTTGTATTTCACAGCATATCACCCATAGTTATTTTGTATATGAGTAAATCAGTGAAATATATGTTGTAGCTACAATTATGAAAATTATTTATGAAAAGGATGTTTATTCCTAAATTAGCATGGTTTATTAGTTAATTTGACTTATGAATAAATTTTGTTTTATGGATAAAGTAAGCATATAGTACGATATCGAGATCACGAGATGTACGTGGGGATCGAATTTCCCATGTGCCAGTCATGATCCTAATCGGGTCGTGACATGTACAAAATTTAGGCAAACTACACATTCTAGTCCCTTATCTTGTTTTCATTTTTTATTTTAGTCCCCTAATCAATTTTCTATTCTTTTTACTCCTCTAACTTATTTTTGTTTTATATATTGGTCTCCTAACTAATTTTCTATTATTTTGGATTTATTTCATTTTATATTATTACGGTATGAAGTAATAAAGTAAAATAAAAGAAAATATATAATTTAATTTCTAATTTTTAATATTTACCCTTATTTGTTTATTTTTTATTTTCTTTTATTTTAATTTGCTGCGTTATACTACAAGAATAGAAAATAAAATAAAATAAATATAAAATTAAATAAAAAATAGGTAAGGAACTAAAATAAAAAACAAAAATAAGTTATATGACCAAAATGAAAAAAAAGAGGACCAAAAAGACTATAAAATTAATGATGTAGAACTAGGTTTAGCTTAGTGGTTTAATGTGATATGTTTTGATGATGACCAATAAATTCAAAAAGATATTCAATCTTAATATGCAATGATATTTGAGTAAATGAATTCAAATAGATATTCAATATAATATATTAAATCATGTGTGGTTGTGTATCTATTATTGTGATATCTAATTCACAAACCATGCCATGATATTGAGTAATATACTTTATGGAAAATATGCAACAGCTCTTTACAAGTGCTTTGATGGTATGATCTTGAGCAAGTTATTATGTGAACAAATATATGCATAATGTGAACAAATATATATGCATGAAACATATTCTATTGCTCTATTCTTAGGAACCATGCATATTGAGATATACATTATGTATGATTGGTTTAATTGTGAAATATATCAATGAATCATACATATTGAATATTTTTAATTAGACTAATGATGATTTTGAAGTGAGTTATTTTGTGTAAAATAGTTCAGGTATCAAGAATGACCTTTGAACAAGAAAGGTTACAACAATTGATGTCACAAGAATGGGGTCAAAGAAGAACTAGTCAAGAGCTTAATGTCCAAGTATTAAGAATGACCTTTGAACAAGAAAGGTTACAACAATTGATGTCAACAATAATGTGGTCAAAGAAGAACTATTCAAGAGCTTAATGGTTAAATCATATTGTTAAAAGGTTTTTCTTTTGATAAGATTACTTGGCCACTTTGTTAATTAATGTTTCAATTGGTTTCAAAATCCTTTTTAATCAAGTTTTTCTTTCAAATATAGTAATGGATTTGATTTTAAAAGAAAAGTTTTGATTTTGAAAGAAAAAGTGATTTAATTGTTTTTGAAATAGTGATTTGATTTTATTTGTGAAAATATAAGTTTGATTTGCAAGGAAATGTTTAAAAGATGTTTAAAAGTGTTTTTAAGATGAAAAAAATGACTTAAACTATGTTTGATACTTAGTTTTTCAAATTCTAGAATACTTGTAATTAATTACCGGTTCATGTAATTGATTACCAGTTCATGACGTAATCAATTACCAGGCTGTTCTTGAGCCCAGAACTTGAATTTTCATCTGTGTAATCTATTACACACAGCATGTAATCGATTACCAGCAAGTGACTATTGCTAGAATTCAAAATTTGAACTGTGTAATCAATTATCAGTTCATGTAATCGATTACCAGACCAGAAATGTGTAAACGGGTGTTTTTTGAAGAAACACATCTTTTGGGATAAATTCCTAACCATCTACATGTTTTCTTGTCTATAAATACTCATCATTTAACACATTTGAAGATATGAGAAAACATTCTAAAAGGATCAACTAACATTTGTTTTCAATCATCAATCTTTTCATCAAACATATGGCCAAAACTCTTATCCTTTGAGAAATCTTCCAGTGCTTCAAGTTGTAATATCTCCTCTACATAGAGAGTGATCCTTTATATATGTAAATGAGTTTTTGTGAGCAAGAGTGAGGCATCCGTTGTAAGAACAAGAGTATGGTATCTTTTGGTTCTTGAAAGACTCAAATGGTGAGACATCCCTTGTAAGAACAAGAGTGTGGTATTGTAAGAATAAGAGTGTGGTATCTCTTGGTTCTTAAGAGACTCAAAGGGTGAGGCATCTCTTGTTAGAACAAGAGTGGGGTATCTCTTTGTTCTTGAGAGACTCAAATGCAAAGGGCAAGGGATCCCAAGGTATAAGAGTAGTCTTTGGTTGTAAAGATTAAAAAGTTAGTGGAACTTTCAAGTGGGTTGCTTGGGAGAACTGGATGTAGGCCACAAGAGGTGACTGACCCAGTATAAACCGAGTTTGCATTCTCTCTTCCCTAATCTCTTACTTTATTGCAAGTTTAATTTATCATCTTTATCATTCTTATTAATACCGGTAATTTTTGTAATTCCTCCATCAAACAAGTTCTATTTGAGTGATTTGTAATATTTATATATTTTCTATAGTCATTATGCTGGGTGCATAATTTGACTACATAAAATTCAATTATTTCTTAAATTTGAAATAATTTTCAAATCACCTAATTCACCCCCTCTTGTGTGATGCTGCCATGACTAACAAATTATGGAACCAATATGAAAAACAAAAATAAATTAGGGGACTAAAAAATTTTATCTAAAATTAAAATTTCATAATCACTTTTTTTAAGTTGAAACATACGCACAATTTACCTATATTTATCAGTTTATTTGAAATACGTAAAATTCACATAAAAAAATAGAGTAAGGTGCACTTTACAACTAGATATTAGAGTTTAATTTTAATCTATTGATAATATAAAATATTATTATATAATTATTTAATAAGATATTTTCATATTATAAAAATAAATTTGATTTTTATATTATTATGTCAAAAATTATATAAATGAGAAGATTTAATTGGATATCAGTGTATCTAAATTAAGTTCTTGATATTAAAAAATAATGGTCCACTTCATTATTTTACAAATGTTTAAATATATTTTTACTTTTATAAATATAAATGATTTTGATTTTAATTCATCTAAAAAAAAGATTTTGGTTTTGGCCCATCTTTTTTTTTCCAATATTATGCTTTTAGTCCTAAGCTCTAACTATAGTCTATATAAGTAATTTAGAATATGCATTTAAGAAATTATTAGTCCCTTCAAATTTTAAATTTCGTCCATGATCCCTCACTTTTAATAAAAGGAGACACGTTATTCTCCAAATTAATTTATCATTTCAACACTTAGTGAAAAAAAATATTCAGCATTAAATTATTGACGTGACCTTCTATCAAATTTCACATTGGCTTATTACTCTTGAATCAAAATTAAATAATCACACTTTGATCATTTTCTTTACTAACTACGCTTGCACATTGTCAAATCCTAACACTCTTCATTATCTAATTCCTTTTTCATTTTTATATATTTCAAGCCAAAACAAGTTATTTCTGGACAAATTACAGGGACTTCCCTTGAGATTTTTTATAATACACTCCTTTTGATATTGTCAATTTACGATACCAAAAAGAAAATCAATGAACATGTCAAAGTTTGCCCTAACCCCCAACCCCTCCCCTACTAGTACCACCCCCATCTCATCCTCCTTTCCACTCCACCCCCTTTCTCTCCCTCACTCCCCTACTATTACTAACCACCTAAGAAGCACAAACACACGTCTGTATATATCAAATTCACAAATAATTTTTCTGAACTCAAACAGTATTGGACATTGCTCTAATTCACAGTGAACGCAGCTTGAACATACCATGGACATGCCTAAGTTGGTTTCTTTATTTTTTCAAAAAATTCAATATCAACATAAACTCAAAATCAGCTCTAGTTGTTTAGTTGGCCTTGTACTATTGGACCATTTCATTTTAAAAATTCTTCAATTGATAAAAAAAAGAAGAATTAATTAGATGTGTGAACATCATATTTTGTCAAGTCATTTTCTTATCTTTATTTGTTTTCATGTTCATTTTTATTTGCATTAAAAAAAATCTTACAAACAATCCATTTTAACTCCTTTCAGCCCATTTCAGTTGTCCAGCCCATTTTCATTTTTATTATAGCCCATTCTTATTCTCAGCCCATTTCAGTTGTCCAACCCTATTCATATACCCATTTTTATCCCTTTCTTTTAAGACTGACCAAAAAACCAAAAAAAAAGGACAAAGAAAAAGAGAAGGAAGTCAAGCACGGGAGTGACAACACCATGATGATGTTCCTACCCACACTCCACCAAATCCGCAAATACAGCTAAGGGGTGAGCTAGGTTCATGGCAGCTAGGTTGTAATATAGGGGAAGGCCATTTTTTTTTTAATACCCATCAGCAACAATAAAAGGGGAAAGAGATACACAAGCAAAAAAGGGATATCCCAGTGGCACCATCCTCACTAATCTCAATCTATCACCCATCCAGAAATCATCCTATAGTCACATAATCACCGGAACCAAAACACAAATTCAACACACAAAAAAAAAAAAAAGAAATCAGAAGTTGTGAGGGACGCCGGCGCTGGCACTGCTGCCGCCATGGCCGCCGGCGTCCCCTCGTTCCTACTTCCCCCATCTTCTTCATCTTCTACACCATCATCATCACCTTCCTCCTCACCATCACAAAATCATCACCACTCTCACCCTTGACATATAACGCCTACCTCACCACACTTTCATTATCATCTATCACCATAATCCATTCATCATCATCTATCACCATAATCTATCAAAACCACTTACACAACAATATCAAAGCCTTCACCTTGTAAGCTCTAACTCCTAGCCCTCCGCCCACAAAATGGAAACTCACATACCTGCAGCAACATCCACCTTTGCCTTCACTACCATCACATAAACCCACCATTGCCAAACAACCACACATTCTTGAACCATCCAAGATCTATCACAACACCACAGCCAAATCAAACCCAAACAAAACTGACCACCACCATAACCATTACCATCACCATCTAGAATTATTACAACCTCCTCACTATCCACAATCAAACCAAATCAAAATCAAAACAAACCAAAAAAAAAAGAAAAAGGGAGGAGGCCGTGGCCACCATTGCTGTGAGCTCCAGCCGCGGCCTCATCATCATCAATAACCTATACCGCCATCAGCTAGCTGAACCTCCATCACCACCGGATCGGTCTCCATGGTGCTCACCACATTGTCATCACCAGAGCTTCCCCATGAAGCCCACAACCACTACGGAACATCCCTTACAAGGCTACACCACCGTCGCACCACAAGCTCGAACCGCGCACCACTGTTCTTCTCGCCACAGAGCCACCCAATCTATCATCTGCACCTCCACACAGCATCCATGAAGATCGCGATCCAACCACCCAATCACCGCCTTGCCTCAAAGCCCAGATCCTCTGAACTTCGGGCCAGCTCCTCCATGTGCACCGTCGCGCACCTCTAGCACCAGATCGCCGCTGCGTGAAGTTCTCCATCAAGGCCACTGTTGCTGGCCACCGGCGCAACCATCTCGGCCTCAACTCCGCGTGCACTCACCTCCGGCTCTCCTCCCAGTTCCCCCAGCATAGCCACGCGCGCCACTGCGGCTCGTGGCTTCTCCCATATTTCTTGCTCTCTCCTCTCTCAGCCTCAATCTCTCTCTCTTTCCCTCTCACTCTCTGTTTCTCTATCCGCTCTCCTTTCTCCTTTCTCCTAATCTTTCTTTTCTCTGTATTTGGGTGCGCGTGTGTTAGTGTGTGAGTGAAAAAGTGTTTTGTGTGAGTATGTGAGAGAACCATGAGGGAGGGCTCTGTATCAGTGCGCATGTGTGAGTGGGAGTCGGTGTAGTGATGATCCCACTCCCAAAATTATTATTATTATTATTATTATTTTGTTATTTTTTTTATTATTTTGTTAGATTAGATTTTAAGTTTGTTTGTTTGAATTTGAATTTATTTGATTTAGTTTCTATTTGTTTCATTTTAGTAGTTGGGTTTTATTTATTGGACTTGAGTTTGTTGTGGTCTAAAAAAAAGATTTTATTTAATTTGGTTCAAAATTAATATTTGATCCTTTTGATTTATAAAAAAAAAAGAGTTTATGATATGTCTTTTAGTTTTTTTTAATATTCTAGTAAAATTGAATAAATTAGTTTCAAGGTAATTTAATTATACAAAACAAAAAAAGTGATTTAATTATTTCTTTGATGTTGGGTGAGTTTAGTATTACTGTTTCTTTTAAATAAAAAAATAAAAAATATAATAATTAGGACCTTTTTTATTTAATTATGTTTTGTTGAATTGTGTACTTATGTTTATAAATGAATTTTCCTTTTTACTATTATTGTGTGCTTTGCTTAAATTAATTATGTGATTGTGTTTATTTTACCTTTTTAATTTAATTACTCTGTGTGTTTGCATGTTTTTGTTAAATTAATTATGTATTTGTGTTTATGAATTAATTTTATTTTTTTAGTTAAATTATTTTATATGTTTTGTTTAAATTAATTGTGAGTTTATGTTTATGATTTAATTTTGCTAATTCTTGTTAAAATTAGAGCTTATAAAAAATATTTTTTTCATTTATCAATAAAAATCCTTTTCAAAAAGAAATTAAAATCAACCAATACATTTCTTCTTTTTCTTAATTAAAATCAACTCAACACAAAATCATTTTCTACAGAACGACATGACTTGTAGTTTCTCATTGCACCAGAGGATACGTAGGCGTAGTCAACAACTATCAAATTAAAATCCTTTTTCATAAAATGTGTCCTTTGTCTCTTGTTTTAATTTTAGCTTTATTTCTTTGTAAATACGTAATTGCCACACTTTTTGGGGAAAAATAAATATTATAAAATTATAATCAATTTGCATAATAAGCTATAGGATAACCGTATTTATATGGATGTATTAGGGGTGCAGTGGGATTAAGTTTCCACCTTTCCCTAATTATAAT
Source organism: Dalbergia cochinchinensis (assembly GCA_031216125.1). Taxonomy (NCBI): domain Eukaryota; kingdom Viridiplantae; phylum Streptophyta; class Magnoliopsida; order Fabales; family Fabaceae; genus Dalbergia; species Dalbergia cochinchinensis. The sequence goes on along the minus strand of CM062375.1, from coordinate 64,446,391 downwards.
CAGACTCCCGAACCTCAAATCTCTTTTAAAAGACTAGTTTGCAAATCAAAAGATTTTTCAGTTTTAACTAGAATTAAAATTGGTGGCGACTTATTTCATTTTAAAATCGATTGTCATTCTCGTCGCGGCGCCCTCCGAGCACGTTGTGACAAAATGAAAAAGATTATACAAATATGATAAAAAAAAATCCAAACCAAAAAAAAGGAACCATACAATAAAACAAAAAATTATATATATATTTGTGTGTGTTGTATATGTCTTGTAATTTTTTGAGTTTTGTATGTCTCTGTATCATGTCCCGTATTCATATCAGTATTTGTGCTTTACATCTAACCACCCATCAACCCCAAAAGTAGAACCATACTCACACTCATCACATCACCTCATTCACTTCTCGTTTGTTCCCTTTTGTTTTGCTTTCAACCCACAACATCACATTCCCAAATTCCCACAATCTATCAAACTTCAAACAATTCTAGTAGCAAAGAATCAATTAAGTGACAGTGTAGCTGGAATTCAAACTCACAAGTAAAGAGACAACTAGGGTACCAACGAGGCCATCGGTTTGGGAAGAATGGAAGACACCTCTGGGACATTTCTGGCAATGGCAGCAACTTTACACAGGGCGCCAATAACCCCTAACTTCGTGTAATAGTCGGCACTATTTTGGGAGTTGCTAGCTTTCATGGCGAAAAGGTACCAAGACTGACACTTCATTACAGTTTGCGATAGCAACTAAACTTCAAAGAAGATGGTGGCACTCTCATAACCACTTAGCTATTGCATTCCAAAGAATAACGCTTCATCACGCAAAGTTGTGCAACATGTAAATTCACTTCAGCTGTGAGTGTGGTTTTGGGGTCGATGGGTAAGGGTGATCAAGTGAAATGGAAGATGGGGTAGGGGTGGTCCTAGTGGCGGAGAGGGTAGGGGCCAATTTTGACATTTTCATTGATTTTTTTGTATTGTAAATTGAAAAATATAAAAAAAAGTGTAATTGTAATGATTTTAAATTAATTAGGGGAGGTGAGTGATTTTATAAAATCTAAAAGAGGTAAGTATAATTATGAAAGACCTCAGGGTAAGTCGCTATACTTTGCCCATTATCTTTTAGTGGTATCATAGAGTTTAATACAACAGAGCACCAACTTAATAGATCACATAGGGTGTGTTTGGTTGGAAGATAAAAATGAGATAATTACACATGAATTCAACCATGAAAATTTTAGTTTACCTCCATTTTTATTCCAACTAAACATATAGTAAATGTTAAGATTATGAGCTAATGTAGGAACTAATGTGTCTTCTTTTGGGAAGAATAGAGGACTGTAAAGGGACTTAAATATTGAGGGACTAATTTATAGTTCAAAATATTGGTAAGAGATGACTCTGGGATTTTACATGAAAAGCATTCACTCAAAAGCTGAAGTAGTTGTCATAAAAAAATTCGTAATCTGTATATGTTGGGTTAAAGAAGGAGATAATTGAAAGTGGATTTAAGCTAAATGAATTTAAGGATGACAATGCAACATGTTTTAGCTCAACCTAACCCTATGCTGTTAGTAGTGGCACCCGCACGAGGTGGGGGCAGGGAGTGCCTCTCTGCTTCCCATCCTCACCACTCAAAATCCTTCCTGTCCCCATCAACGTCCTCAACATCGCCATTTCTTCTTCCGTACAAGGCCCCCAAACTTACTAAATGAAAACTCGGCCTCATAACAACAACTACCAGCCACAAATACACATCGGTAACAAATGAAGGGGATAAAATAAAGAAGCAACAATGATAACAACAATAAATCATATTACCCAAAAAGAAAAAAAGAAACAAGAAGAAAAAGAAGCTCAGACTCAGTTTTATGGCTTAATCCCACAATAACAACAATGACAAAGCACATAGTTCCTTAGCATAGAGTCTGTAGAGATTAGCAGGACTCTCAATTAGAATCAAAGAAACACAGAGTATGTAGTTGCCAAATATTTTCAGAAGCAGGGAGCAGTCCTAGAGATGACAGGAGTGGAAAGAGAAGACTTGTGTGGCGATGCAACAATGTGGCCGAGATGACAGCGAATTGCGATGTGTTGATGGGGGGCGTAGTGAAGGATGACACAATGAACGGAGAACCATGGGAAAGGGCGGTGCGGTGGTTGGCTTAGACTGCTGGGATATGGGTTGTTGGGTAGTGGCGACTCACATAGAAGTAGAGAAAGAAAGGGATGAGTTAGATATAGGGTTTCAAAATTGCAAAGAAAGTGTTTAGTGTATGTGAGGAATTGGATTTGGGCCTTGGAGGTGTTGGGAAAGGAGAGCTAGAAGGGTATCTGGTAATTGGATATTAGGATTTTTTATTTTTTTCAAAAAACATAATTTATTTGAAATGTTCATAAAATACAAATTATATAAATACAATATATCACATTTAGGGGCAATTCAATAATTTCATATATTTGGGATTCCCATAAGACAGGGAGATGATCCCCATCCCCAAATCTGCCTCAAGGGGTTTTTTTCTCCTTATCTCCACCCCTGCAGGGGAAAAATCCCCAAAGTCAAGGCCTTGAATAGAATAGTCCTATGGGGATCCCCATTTGGTGGGAATTTTTGCCATCCCGATGGGGAACCTAATTTACATTAGTCTTAAGTTGCCCTGCCTCTACCCATGAGTTTTAAAAAAAAATTAAACCAGTACCCACCTCACCCATAGATAAAACCCGCCTCATGCCTAGTCATCTTCGTGCTTGTGCCGCACGTACAGTGGGTGCCCCATGGATAGGTCAGCAATTATCATCCCTAGATGGATAATTAGATGATTGCATATCATATGTACTTAATTGAATTTAGTTATAAAATTCTCAGTATAATCAATTGTTATATATATATATCCAACTTATTTTCAATTCAAAAGTCAACGGTAGTGTTGGATAAAATATAGAATCTCATCTCCTTTATTGGATCAGCAAAAAATGAAGCGACAGAAAATGCTAGTGAAGAAAATAATGAAAAGTTGGTTTTTGCTCATTTGGAAAATATTAGAAAATAAAGAGAAAGGGGGAAAAGTATGTAGGGCTCATATGTCAAATTTTATCTTTTGAAAATATACAAAGTGGTGGAAAAAATTTGAAATGACAAACATGTCTTCTAAGAGGACAAAATTCGTCTAGACAAAGTATAGATGAAAGGATAAAATGGTTATTTTCATATATTTATATTTTCCTTCCTCTTACTTTACTATTCAGCTAAACAACAAAAAATAAAATATATCTTTCTCTTTATTTTCTTTCCTTCCATTTTCTCTCATTATCCAAAGAAACCATAACTGAGCAATTACAAGCTAATGCGCATGGGGTCTCTTGTAATGGAAATGAAAAATCTCTTTATTTCTCCACTTGCAAAGTACATCCAACAAGTTGTCATGAAGCTCTTTGGTGACAAATTTAAGTCTTGCAAATTTTTCAGAAAGATATTTAATGATTTAATTTAAGACTTTCAATAAGTGGAAAGCAAAACGAAACAGAACAAATATAAACTTACAACCACGCATTTTCATTTTTTTTAACACACAAAATCCACATAATTAATACAACATTACACTGCTGGAAAGTTAATACAAACACTAGCATTCTTTTTTTTTTTTTCTTTCCTAACTGCATAAAGCTTTGTTCATAGTAGTACAGTTCTACTCTGTAATCATCCATGATCCATAAGCTGTAATCACACTTCACACGAAATATAACATTACACGAATATAGTTGAACAATATAATGTACTTCTTTCAATTTTTTTTTCTTTTGCAATTTATAACCACACCACACACGCAATTTATTTAATTTTTTAAGTTTTGATTTTTTTAAATTTTTTTTTTGCACTATATAAAGCAAACTAAGTAATAGTATTACCGTTTTCTTCCTTCCTTTTCATCAACCCTTTTTGGCCATCAATATCCTCTTCTGTCTTCTACCACATCAGTGGAATTGGAATTGGACTTGACCTAGAAAGGCTGTTCATATAATGGTGTCAGTTTAATTAAAATAATAATAATATTCTTATTTTTACTATTTTATTCATAAATTTTTAAAAACCATAAAACATATTGAATATACTATATGAAAATAAAAACTATTCAGACTCGAAGAATCTAAATTTTTTAATAGGCGCAATAAAAGTCATAAAATAAAAATTAATGTTGTTAGAAAAATCAAATAAAAATTATCTCCGAGTAATAAAAATCATAAATACAAGAACATTAAATCAAAGAATAAAAAATAAATCATATAATAAAAATAATGTAGAAGATAAGAATAGCACCCATGTCCTTAAGTCACTGGTGAAGGCATAAAAGATAACAGTTATCAGCATCACTCATAATTTATTAAAGGAAGTATTCATAAGGTTTTTATTTTAATTTTTTTAAAAAAGAAAATTATAATTTATCTATGAGGGTGTATTTGGTTGACTAATAAAAATAGGGGTAAAAGTTATTTAAATGAATTCTATATGCTATTTTATACATAAAACTCATTTAGATAAATTTTATTCTAATTTTTACTCCTGAACCAAAGAAATCTTTAACTATGAAAAAGTTACTAGTCTTGAAATATTGATAGCATTGAGCTAAGCAGGATAAACTAATATATATTGTAAATTAGATCCGAATAATTTTAAGGATTCAAACTCGTCCTAAGTAGCTTTAATCCTGGTTGGATTGTTACTCGTTTTTGTATTTGTAGAATTATCTTTGAGATAAACTAATTTATATTTGATATTTAATTTAAAATGTGATTTTAATAAAAATTAAAATAAAAATCTTAGAACAAAATATTTTTTGCCTTTATGCCAAATTTATTTAAACCTAAAACTGATTATGGAGAATGAATGCAACAGAAAATCAAACAAGATAAAAAAAGGTGCAAGATTGATCCAGGTGTACTGAAATCAATTCCGAAGGCTCCTAATGAAAAATCAAACATACACTAAAGAGTTAAAATGCTCAAGTCTAGAGGACATTCTACATGTTTGACTTATGATGGATGCAGGACACCGAGACCAAAAATAAATAAATAAAATGCTCGTTTAAATGTGGTTATTTGATTTAAAAAAGATTTTTTTTGTTTTTAAGTATAGTTGGGTAAATTTAGTAAGTAAAAATAGTATCACTAAAAAAAGTAGAAAAAATATTTTTTAATAGACTATAATTTTCATCTTTTAAAAAAATATTTTTTATAACATAAAAAATATTTGATGACAAATAAAAATATTTTAATATTATATTTAAATATATCACATCCAAGACTTACCGACAAAACTTAAAAATTTACGTTTCTGGGTTACTCGTCCAACTTCACACACACACACACACACACACACACACACACACATATATATATATATATATAACGAAAAAAAAAAGGTTTCGAGATTGCTAAAGACAATTATTATGTAATTGACCTGCATATATGACTATTTGAAGCAGCCACGTGCAGTAAAGGTTATTTGATTACAGCGAGTTATGTATGTATGCGGAGAAAAAATGCTACTTTAATTAAATTTGGTCTCTCAACTAAAAAAGTGCAAAGATTCTGTTTTTAAAGAAAGAAAAAAAGAAATTGAAAATCAATTTTGATGCACAAATTGAATAAATATTAAGAAAGTGGACTTTAATTTACTCAAAACTTAAAAAAAGAAAGGAATTAAATACATACCGTCCCCTCAAACGATTTCCGTACAGCAGAGTTGAGATCAACTTTCAATAGGACAGCACCTTGATCTTCCTTGAATTTAACTGTTGTCCACCTGTTCACATTCACACTAATGGCACCTCCACAGAAACTCTCCATTTTGCAGCAATTGATTACTGACAATTCATCCAGGGATGGCAAACTTAAGGCAACACTCCCACCGTAAAACCTTCCAAGCCTTGGTAGAGAGTGCAGAGACAAGGTTTCAAGTTTATGAAATGTTATCTGCTCCTCATCATCATCTGATGACTCCTCCGCCTCTTCAGACACTATTTCTTCTAATGACTCACAATTTGTTATCGATATGTTCTTCAGTTGACTCAAAGTTCTGCTCGTTGAAGGTGTAAACAGAGACGCGAGCCCACCACATTGTGATACATTCAAATCAATTAGGTTGGAGAATGATACCTTGCATCGCACTATGTTCCTTAAACAGTGGCATTGATCTATCTGCAGTTTTTCAAGATTTTCAGAAATGAGGTCTACCCAAGAATGCTCTAACCCAATGGAATTCAGCTTAGACAGGGAACTCAATTTCAAACATTTTACATGTGAAAGGACTTCTTCAGCACAATCCATTGTTGGTCTTTCAGAGCTGAATATCTCTTTGAAGCAGCTACAACTCACAACAAGCTTTTCTATGTTCGGCACCTTCTGAAGTAATCCCAATGGAAAGGTGTCTGTATCATCATGAAAGCATTGCAGCTGAACAGTTTCTAATTTGTGAAGGAGTTTCGCATGAAATTGCTCATCCCAGATCAGCATGGCCATTTCCTTGTTGATTGCCAGAAACTCCAAGCAGGGGATGACCTGCAAAGAAAAACCAATCACGGATATAAAATGATAATGAAATTAATAAGGCAGATATTTATGGAAGTGTTTGCAACAAGAGAAATACTACGACCAAATTGCTGAACAAAATTCTTCTGACCATTTTTTTGGGTCCCACCCAACCCTACAATCAAATTTTGTCACGCACAAATTAAAATCATAGTTGAAAAATGAATAAGAAATCACAAATGGTGTCATCATTATATATTTATATAGTGACAAAATGTAAATAGGAGAACAAGGAGTAGGATAAGAAAAAAGGATAGAAGATCTAAAATCAAAACTATTAAGTTTCTCTTTTCAATGGTAATTTATTTATTCTCATCATTGACCACACCTACCAAAAATATTATATAAGTAATAATATCTTATATTATTCCCTCGTTGGGACAAATGAGAGACTAGCTCTTGGATACAGTCAGCCGCCTAAGTAGAAACTACTCCAAACAATGGGATCTTATACACAAGAATAATCTCAAAATCAAATCTAGGATTTCATGTTTAAGAAACCTAGTCCTTTAATTTCCACCCCCACCAACACCTCCTTTAAATTTAACATAATTTTAGTATACAATTTTTTATACTATCATTTAATAAATAGCATCCTAACATAGCAATAATAAATTAGCAATTCATAATCAGGAGACAAATGTTATTCTTTTTTTCCAAATGATTATATATATTTAGTAATTTCAATATCCCTACTTATTTACTATTATTGGTAGAGAAGTTAATGTGTCTTGTATTGTTTCAACTAGGAGTTTAAGAAATTGGGAAATTATATCTGTAAATTATTACAAATTAAAAGCAAAGAAAGTCAAGGAGTGGATGATTTTCATTCTTTTTTCGCTCTACATTGATATCATGCAAACGAATGTATATATTCGTATGTCACCTTTATATATCTATTTATCAAACAAGAATTAAAATTTATAGCAGAAATCAATGTCCCATAAACGCGATTTATGGATGATACCTCTTTCGCCAAGAAAAGAGCTTGCAGATTCAACGGAATGCCAACTTGGTATTCTGATTGTGCTTCTGGTAAGCTTTGAGACTCACAAGTGAATGTCTTCAACTTATCACAATGGAATAAGTGTATTTGTGTTAGCTTGGGGCATTCCAATTTATGCTGTCCAGGGTAAAAACACTCGAGTTCTGGCAAAAACCATAGTTTTACGGAGGTCATACAAGGCATCACAAATTCATTAGTTGCTCCTCCTTTGGCTGCTTCATCCTTTGCGACAATCTCCACCAATCTACCACACTGTTGCACTTCTAGTTTCTCAAGTTTCACAAGACTTTTGGCCACTTGTGCTGGAAACAACATTTCAAGGCTGTCACATCCATTAACGTACACTTGTTGCAGGTTTTGTAAGCCTATAAGTTCTTGAGGATCTGAATCCCAAACATGTTCAAGGTTTGGAAGCTGTTCAAAAGTCAGTTTCTTCAAGCGAAAGGATGGGGAGAAGGCTAGTCCCGCATTTGTTAACTTCTTTTTGCCTTTTACTGTATCTTTCACTTCAAATATTGTTTTGACGAAATGGCATTTGCGGACTACCAATTCTTCCAATTTACATAGCAAGCCGAGTATATGAGAAGGAATTGCAGTGGATAAGAATTCACATCTTTCCACGACCAAAGACTTCAAATTGATGAAACACAGGAATGGGACCGGAAATGAACCATGCCATATTGCATGTACTTCAGGCTTGTCAACAAGCTTCAAATTCTCAACTTTCTCAACAAATTCTGCAAGCTGGACGTGCAACACAACAAAAATGTCAGATAATTAATCAACGCATATGTTTCATACTTTTACCATACTTTGAATTAAATTTTGGACTATTTATTTACTAGAATCATTTTATATATTTTTATGATGTTTCTAGATATAGCTTCTTCTGTTTTGTCATGCTATAACAAAATGAAATGAGTTTATTCATTTCATAACATTAACCACAAATCTGGTCACTGCTATGTAAAATTTTTATTACTAATTAAGTCAGGTGATAATTGGAAATTATAGTAAGAGATCGACTTTATTATGTTAAAAAATGAGGTGGCAAAAGTTGTGTTGTTCTTTTTCTCAATATTAACATTTTCCATAATTTTTTTCCTTTTAAAATGGCTTAATTAAAGTTTCTATCTTTCGTAAATAATAAAGAAAATAAATGCATACCTGCGCCTTGAAAGCCTTACGTATGGTAAAATTGAGATCAACTTCCAATGGAGTATCATCTCCATAACCTCTGAACTGAACTCCCGATAGCTTATTAGCAGTTATGGTACCTAGGCAGAAAGTATCCATCCTGCTGCAATTGATGACTGACAATTTCTCTAAAGATGGGAAGCTTAAGGTCAAACTCCCTTTGTAAAAGCATTCAAGATTTGGTAAATATTCAAGTTTCAACTCCTGAAGCTGCCCAAATACTATCTCATTATGATTTGACTCACCTCCCTCTTTAGACACAATCTCTTGGATTGTTTTACCATGTGATATATCCATATGCTTGAGTTGAGCCAAACTTTTAGCTGTTGAGGTGTTAAACAAATGTATCATATCCTCACAATTAGATACAGTCAAACGCATGAGACTGGAGAAACATATGGAAGAAGGTACCAAGTTTCTTAAACGGGAACTACTTGTTGCTTCCAAGGTTTCTAATTCTTTGAGAAAAGATTCTTCTACCCAAGGGTGGTCTAATCCTATGGAAATCAGTTCAGAAAGAGAAGCCAACTTCAATCCTTTCAGTTGTAATAAAATTCCAGTAGAGTACACATTAGGTCCCTCGGCGTAAAACACCTCATTGAAAGGACGATGTAGAGATCCATATGGAAAACCATCTGACTCAACATTAAAGTATTGCAAATCCAGAACTTTTACTTTGTGCAAGTGATTTTCCTGACATTGTCCATGGCAAATCATCTTCAGTTCTTTCTCACCGAGTAACAAGTTGTCCAAGTTGGGAGTAATCTAGGGAGAGAAATGAATCACAAAGCAAAAGTAGGTGTTAAGAGCATTTCAAACAAGTTAGAGCAATATTATAATTGAAAGATGATTTTATGCTTGAAATGAAGAGATTAAAAGGATGAACGAGAGAAAATCAAGAGTGAGATAATTGAAAATGCTGGAATGGACTCCATAATTAATACGTATTTATTCATAGAGAGCAAAAGAAAAAAGTGGTTGAACAATTAGGTACCTCTTTGGCACATGCTTGATCTTCACTATGTGGATCTTGATCCAATCTCTTCAACTGGACACAGCGTAGTGAACAGTAAAAGCACTTGAGCTTTGGCAAATCCAGTAGCGTCAATGAGGTCAAACAAGGGAATGTAAACTCTAGATTTGTTCCTTCCGGGGCAGCTTCAGCCCTTGCAACAATTTCCGACAAGCCCTCACAGTGTGAATCAACATTCCAAACACTCTCCAGATTTGGCAGCTTCTCTAAAACCAATGTCTTCAGGGAAAAAGGGAGGGGTAGGAGTGCTGATATGCATTTCGCATCAAATATGGTTTTCACGGAACTGCAGTTCCGAACTTCCAGCTTGTGCATCTTATTTAAGAAAGGAAGCAAGTTAGAAGGTAGTGCTTCTGATAAAAATTCACACCCGTCCACAACTAAGGACTCCAGATTACTGAAGTATGCGTCTGGGACTGGCAATGAGCCACGCCACATCTCTTGAAAATGTGGTCCGAAGAATCCAAGACTCAAATATCTCAATTTGCGAGCAGATTCTGCAATCTGTACATGTGCAAAACCATAAACACAATTACAGTTTTTATGCTTAGAATAACACTTTACATTCGGAATTAAGATTATTAATTTGTAATGTTCTTAAAGTTAAAATGGATTAAGTATTTTGCATCAATGACGGACATTTCTTCGATATCCATTTGTTTTTCTTGGATATAAAAGTTAAGTGACTTTTCAATCATTTGCTATATTACTTGTTATAACTAATAGACTTTCAACATCTTGATAAATGCCAATAATTCACTTAGAAAAAATGGAACTTACTTTTATATTTAATAATTTGAATGGACAATTTTGCCATTTTCAATTCAGAAATTGAAATAATATCTTAATTATTTAAGCAAGGATAACAAAATGAAATTGTCAAAAACAAACTAATTCACCTTAAATTTACGTAGTTCTAACATAAAAAAGTAAATTGAAAAATCAGTTAAAATAACTTCTTAATATCGACTACCAAATATTGGGTTTTAAATTAAATCAGATTCACTTTTATAATTCGTACTTTAGTAATTTAATTATTATAGAACATTATATTGTTATAATAAAAATGGATTTAAATTTGATACTTTAAAATTTATAATAAATGTAGAAGTATTTTATAATATTCCGTTTTTAATATTACTTTCAATCAATACTTGAGGAGCATTTATTCTCTTCAACAAAAAAATGCAATACATACCTTTTTCTCATTCAACTTGCAAATGGCGGTGTTAATATCACCTTCCCATCGGATTGCATCTTCGTTGATGACTAAATCTTGATTTATCGTGATAAGTGGACAGAATGTTTGCATCGAGAGGCACTCATCTACGGATAGTTCTTTCAATGATGGAAAACACAAAGTATAATTCCCCGAGTAAAAGCATCTGAGCATTGGTAATTCTTTCAGACTCAGAGACTGGAGCTGCTCAAATATTATTTGTCCACTCTCGTGTGATTCATCACCTTCTGTAGATACTATCTCTTGCATTGATTTACAATTGCGTATCTCCATCCGCTCGAGTTGAGCCAGACTTTTGGCTGTCGAGGATGTGAACAAATAGAGCAAATTGTTGCAGTAAGATACAACCAAATCCGTCAGATTGGAGAATGATACCGTGTCTGCTGCTGCTACTAAGCGCTTCAATTGATGACACCATTCTACTTGTAATGTCTGGAGATTTTTAGAAGAGTGCTCTAAACCAATGGATTTGAGCTCGTACAGGGAACAGAGCCTTAATTCTTTGAGGTGCGAGAGGACTCCAGCATAATCGGCAGTAGGTCTTTCTGCAGAGAACATCTCTTTCAATGAAATATAAGCCACTTCAAGTTTTTCTACATTGGGCACCGTTTGAAGCAATCGGTATAGAACATCATCTTGCTGTTTTGAAAAGTTCAGCAAATGTCGTCTAAGTTCCAATTTCTTAGACTTTAGATCCCAAGTCACTGTGGCAGCTCCCATATCAAATGACAATTTCCCCAAGTTGCGGATCAGGAGATTAACCTATGAAGCAATGCAAAATAAGAAAAATTATAAGCTAATAGCAAAGATTGTACATTTTAAACTTCATTTATTCTGTTGCAAGTCTGTTAGATCTAGCACAATTATAGTGATTGTAGTCTATTAGTTACCAAGAGTTTAAGAAGCTTAGTGTCAACTTGTACTCTATGCAATCCATTGATATCAATAAATAAAATTCATTCTAGCCTAAAACTCTATATGGTATCAGTCGCTCTAGCTTAACAGCATTGATCCTATGGTTTTCTTTATTATTTAGTCTTTGTAGATCATTTTTCTAAGTACATGTGACTATACCTTATGGAAAATAAGTCAGATGTTTCTCTTATTTTCCTCAATTTCATTCACTTGTTGAAATTCTTTTTAACTTACCATTGGTCTCTTTATATTCTGATATTCATGGAGAATTCATTAAGTTAAGATACTATCTAAGCAAGCATGGCATCTCTCACTATACTACACCTTCACACATACTAGAATATAATGCACCTATGGAACGTGAGCATAAACATATTGTCGAAACTGACAGAGCACTCATGTATTACTCCAAGCTTCCTCCAAAATTCTGGTCTTTTGCATTTCGCACCGTTGTCTATCTAATTAATAGAATGCCTACATCAAATCTGAACATGAAGTCACCATTTGAAGTTCTGTTTCATACATCATATAATCCAATGCATTTACATTCATTTGGTTGCTTATGCTTCCCATGGCTCAAACTAGCACCATGATCCATGCCTTGCATTTTTGTGGGCTAGTCAACATCTCAGTATGCATATTTGTACTTGGACCTTCTCACAATCAAAATTTACATTTCTAGGCATGTCACATTTCATGAAAATCAATTTCCATATCAGTCCATGCATAATCAAACCGAATTTCATGCACAAACTACTCCATTTGCATTTAATCCTCCATATTCTTTGCTACCAAATTATAATCCTTAACTGCATAATCAGCATTCAAATTCAAATCACTTCCCCGAGGCCACCTCTGATGGACATTTGACTGGGCAAATCTTGTCCTCCAATCCAGCAACAGAATCAAAGACTCCCTCAACTTTATCTCCTCATATCTTGGATTCTAGCCCTTCCCCTTCCCCACCTAAACCAACCCAAACCCATCCAATGATAACCAGATCCCAAAATAACATTTCAAACCAAAACAAATCTTCACAGCCACCAAACATCTCATTCCTGAAAATCTTGAACCATCCAATGTGAGGAAAGCAATGAAACACACTCATTAGCGCAAGGCTATGCAGATGAATTTGATGCACTACTAAGAAATAGCAGATGGTCACTTGTTCCTAAATAAAAAAATCAAAATGTTGTTGGATGCAGGTGGCTATTCAAAATCAAAAGAAATCCTGATGGTTTAATATCTAGGCACAAGGCCAGATTAGTTGCTAAGGGATATACTCAACTACCTGGCATAGACTATCGTGACACCTTTGCTCCAGTCATCAGACCACAAATAGTTAAACTTATTCTTACAATTGCATTGAGCAAGTCTTGGCCTATGCATCAACTAAATGTTAATAATGCATTTTTGCATGGCACACTTCATGAAGAAGTATTCATGGACCAACCCCCTGGTTTCAAGCATGACATTTATCCGGATTATGTTTATAAATTGCACAAAGCAATTTACGGACTAAAATAGGCCCCTTGGGCTTGGCATAATGAGTTAAAGTCATTTGTCCTCTCTTTTGGTTTTACTCACAGTAAAAGTGATCCTTCACTCTTCATTTATTCCATGAATGATGTCTTAGCATACATTTTGGTTTGTGTTGATGACTTATTACTCATTGGCAACAATTCTAACTTCCTACATGAGTTCATTTCTGCATTGTCCACAAAGTTCTCATTGAAGAGTCTTAGTTCTCCTTACTACTTCCTTAGCATTGAGATTATTCCTAATAAAGCTAGTCTCTTCCTCTTTCAACACAAATTCATCAGAGACATGTTGGAAAAATTTGACATGTCAGGAGCTAAACCATCCAATACGCCACTATCCTCCATAGCCAAGTTGTAGGTCCTTGACGGTTCTCCAACCACTGACTCTATACATTATTGAAAGGTCATTGGAGCACTATAGTACCTTAATTTAAAAAGGCCGGATTTATCCTTTGCAATCAATAAACTCTCCTAGTTCATGCATAAACCAACTGTGCTGCACCTACAACATCTCAAAAGGCTACTGAGATATCTCAAGTCCACCATCAATTTTAGTCTCCAACTTTAGAAGACTCTATCGTTCAATTTAGTAACTTATACTAATGCCGATTGGGGGGTAATTTAGATGATGGAACATCAACTTCTGCTTTTATTACATTCTTTGGTGGCAGCGCAATATCCTGGAGTTCTAGGAAGCAAAGGACAGTGGCAAGGTCTTCCACAAAGGCTAAATACAGGGCAATTGCTTCTGCTACATCAGAAATCATGTGATTGCTGAATGTTCTTCTTGAGTTACAAGTTCCACAACCTCATAAACTTGTTTTGTTCTGTGACAACATAGGGGCAACCTACTTGTGCTCTAATCTAGTTCTTCATTCTAGAATAAAACACATTTCTCTTGACTTTCATTTTGTTAGAGAACTAGTTCAATCTGGGAATCAACTGGTGTCTCATGTGTCAACAAAAGATCAAATTGTAGATTTGTTGACCAAGCCGCTTTCTCATTCAAAGTTTGCTTTCCTAGACAAGATGAAAATCCTTGATGGAAATTTCATCTTGTTGGGGCATATAATAGACTCCCAGTTGCTTGTTCTAGTCGAAGATTGTACATTTTAAACCTCATTTATTCTGTTGCAAGTCTGTTAGATCTAGCACAATTATAGTGATTGTAGTCTATTAGTTACCAAGAGTTTAGGAAGCTTCGTATCCACTTATGCTCTATATAATCCATTGATATCAGTAAAATAAAATTTATTCCAGCCTAAAACTCTATAGAGTATAGTTCTTCTTGATGAAACTATGACTTATCCCTGCAAGTTTTATTCATTAAAATCTGCAGTAATTTTCGTTTAACTCTAAAAGCACAATAATTATGTGATCTTTCCACAATAATCACTTCATTTGAATTTAAACGAAAATCTTCATCCCAAAGTAAAACATTAATTATAAATTTATCACTTTGAGATCCTCCATAAGAAGGCAGTTTTTTTTTTTTGTTTACTATTCTTGTGCATGATGAGAAAATAAGGTTGCATTTGCATTATCCAACATTCAACTATCCTGTTACTCCTAGGTTTTCTTTATATTATTGAACAATTAAATTTTTTAACAAAAATATATAATAACTATTCTTACACTAAAGGATGAATTTATCAAAAATAGAATTTGAGCACTCATCAAACACGATTGAATACCTGAAGAGAAACGCGGCCCAAGACCCCAAAGGAACAAGACATATTAATTATATTTAGTTATTTTTCAAAAGGGTAAAATTATTAAAATATATTAGAGACCCTTTTTTTATTTTCTAGTTACACTCCCAAAAAAAAGAATAAAACCATTCTAAACCACCTTTCCTAACCTATCCTGCTTCCCATTTAATATCTCAACTTCATAATCCACTTATATTTCTGAAAACTACTCCCTTTATTTTTAAATAATTATTTATTTTAAAAATTTACTTTATCAAGAAATAATTATCTATTTTAAAAAATTTAAATAATATTAATTATTTTTTGTTATTATCTATATTAAATATTATTGACTCATTAGTAAAGAAGAAAAAAAAAAGTTAAAGTATTAAAAAGAAACAAAGATAATTCAATAAATTATTCCTAATTTTACTAATATTAATATTTTACCAATCATTTTCTTAAGGAAAATACTATTTGGCCCGAAAAGATAACTGAGACCAACCAACGAATGAAGTGCACTATCAGTATCACCGTGCAATTCAGTTTGGTTGTATGCACATTCAGTTTTCTTTCCTTCTCACCAATAAATTATCACCACCTGTGTCGGGATGTTGAACTCGGTTTATCTAATTTGGGTCGTGTAGCATTGCTCTTTTCTTAATTCAAGCGCGCATTTAAGAATAGATAATTATTTAAGGAGGGAAAGGGTAACATATATGACTTCTTATTAAACAAGGTGACAACATAATCATGTCAAGGGAGTGGCAATGCCCTATTTATCATTTGCGATTCCATATTAATTGCTTTCGTGTGCATTATTCCTGAAATGCCCTCTAACATTTGCATTATTTCCTCTCATTAGCATAAATTAATTTTACACTGACATTGAATTAGAGATATTTTTCTTCGCTCAACGCTAGCTAGCTGAGATTAGGGAGAACTCAGAGAATGAAAGGAAAATTCAAAAAATGCCTATAAATAAAGACTTTGCTAAACAAAGTATTTTGCAAGGACTTTTGTTCTTCAAGAACAGCTCAAATTAATGAATACCCTACTGAAGTCGAATTCTCGGTACTTTGAATTTTTTTGTTCTTTGATAACCACTAGCCAACATTACAGTTTTTTATACTCAGGTATGAGATCGAGGAAGAAATTTTTTTTTTTCTTAGAACTGTAAATAAAAATACTCCTAATTATGATGGTAAATGAAACTAAGTCTTAATATTGTTATCTATGCTATTAAGGAACTCATTCTCCATTATTTTTGTGACTTGTGTGTTTCATTTAGTTGATACTATAATTTATTTTGATGGGATTTAATAATTGTCACTATAATTTTCTATTTACTTATTGACTGTAGTCATGATTGATTAATTAGGCATGGAACTTAAAATGGTTTTTCAAGTCAATGATTTCTATATATAGTTGCGGGACCAAATATAGCCTTGAGGATTAACGGGGGACGAAATATTTCCGTGTCATATCATGGATCAAGCAAAGAGATGACACTCAATCATTTTTAACCAATTCTTGCCTTTAATAATGCAAAAATAATAAATTGAAGGCTGGACGAACTGTGACATTTATTCCATGTTCTATCGATGACAGTTTATGTTATTGCGATATATGTTATTCCACTTACTATATTAGGATTATTTTGATGTTATTCTGTAGCAAAATGATGATTGAGTGTTACTTTTTTCCATTGGTATTGTTATTCACTGTTGGAGTTTTTACAATGGTTGGCTGATAGGTGCAAGGAGTACGTTCAACTATTAATTATTCTTCCATTTGATTACTGTGTGTCTTTCTGCTTCCCTCTTTGGTTTCTTGCTTTTCTTTTTATCTTTAGTTTCTTTTTTCAATGGCTTAATTCGGTTGTGGACTTTTTGTTATAAGATACTTGATTCATGATGAGATTGATATATGCTGTGTGTATTTCACTGTTTGCTATATATATTTTCCAAATTCATAGAGTTTACTGTTTGTTTGAGAACAAGTGTGGTGAGCTCGCTTTTTCGTTTGACAGCAGTGAGTTGTAGGCATTTGATAAAAGTTGTGTGAGTTTAATTTTTTGTTTCTTTGTTTATTCTCTTTGATGATTATGCTTGCTTTTATTTAGGTGCAATTTTCTATTTGGCAGGTGTGTTAGTTTTCTATTCATGTACAATTTTGCAGCACTGGTATAGCAGCTAATGTATCCGTGGTAATATATATATTATGATCTAAATGTCATAAATGTGGGCTATGCCAAATCCTTTGCTATATCTTCAACCGGTACTATTTTAGTCATTCTCATTAGGGACTAAAATGAAACTTTCAATTAACTTTTGAACATTCATAATGACAATCCTATATTACATTAGAAGTTAATTAGAGATCTAAAATACACAAATTCATATTATTATTAGAAGTTAATAACTAGAGTTCTAACATACACTGTGTGCATTGTTCTGATAGTTCTTGCAGTGTCTTTCACCTGCTTCCTATCTAATCAGAAATTGATATTTTGGTCCTTCTTGAAGGTGATCATACAACATCCTACGATTTCTTTCCAAGAGACCCATAAGATAAAGGGAATGCCTAAACAAATTGAATTTTGCATATGACAATATCATCAGTTAAGATAACTCTTTGACACAATAATTATCAAACCCATAACTATGTTCCTATTCCTACGCTTACTGTATAAAACTGTAGCTTAGTTGAAGTTTAGAAGTTCAAGTAATGTATAATCAAAGTTTATGCCTAAGAAATGGTTTTCACTTTACCTTAATTGAGCATGGTTTTCTTTTACTTCAAGTACATTGGTCTTGACTTATTCATTTAATCCATCATTCTTATAAGATTTGATTTGCACACATTCCTTACTACGATCCTTTTGTTCTCATATTTAATTGTGAATTGATCCTTTTCATTATTCTTATTTCATAAGAATATAATACATCTTAATGGTCCTCCTTCTCATCCTGTAGAATTTGAAGAGATTCTCAATGAGAATCTATGCTATTTTAGAAAATGTGAGCCTAACTCGCAGAACATTTATTCTGTGACATAAAGCATCATTTGGCTATTGCCTGTAACTCTGTTAAATCATTGATGCAGCTGGTTATCTACATATGATAAATCAGATGATAAGGATCATTGTTGGGGTAGGCAAGAAGGCCTATACGTTAGTTATGGGAAGACCAAGCCCTGCTAAACTTGCCAACTTCCCTCAGGTTGAGTTCAATTTAGGCCTGAAGTCCAGATTATCCCAGCTTGGTGTTGTTGCTGTTATTCTAAATTTCCTTTTTTATGATTTTTTTTACTTGCAATTTACAAAGAACACACTTATACTTTGAAGAACTAGCAATATAAGAGTTTTATGCTGATAGTATGTGTTGATTTAGCTTTTAGTTGAAGTCTAAAACCCATTAGACTTTAGATATGGTTGTTTAGATTAAAAAAATATAGTAAACAAAGTTCATGTTTAGATGATATCTACTGATGCTTTTTCTGGTTTATTTGTATAATTATCTCCCTTAGCTTTTTGGTGTTTTTGAAGTTTATTTATCTTGCGGGCATACGTCTTCATGGTGCAAGTCATGTACCAGTATTATATATATATATATTTTTTTTGTCTAGAACTTTTGTTTTGTACTGTTCCTGTTCTGCTGCCAGATGTATAAAAAAAATTAAAAATGCTCTTACTTTGTGCTAAATTTGTTGGTAGTTGTTTTGTTTGCATTAGATTATGTTCTAATGATGATAGAGTGATAGTTTTGATGTTGATTTAGATGTGTAAGAGGTTAGTTATATACTGTACATGATTGATATTATATTTTTGTGATCATAAACCACTCTGCCTCCTGTTTTTTGTGCCCTGTACATGATTGATATTATATTTTTGTGATCATAAACCACTAATAATTTCTGGACTGCTGTATCTCTTTTTGCTGAGGTTTTTGCTGGCTGCTTTTTCAGCCTTTTTGGCTGCAGAATGAAATGGGAGATGGTTTGCCCACGCTATTTTTAATCGGGTCTGTTCTATATATTAATCTTATATGAATAGTGATAAGATTTGCTTCTTTTTTCTCGCTTCCTCTATTTCCCTTCCCTTCTTTCTCTATTTCTCTTGCTATCTTGGTACTTCATTGTGATTTCCCCTTTTTTTTTTATGGTGTTCCATACTTCTATTGTGTTCAACAGCAAGGACATGCCATTCTTTTCCCATAGCTCTATACTTCTATGATGTTTTTTATGGGATGTATTCATTTGGATTTGTATATCTGGAAATGGTTCTATTGCATTAGGGGAAAAAAGGACTAATATATAGTATCAGCAACAAAGAGTACTTGCTTTATAGTTTTCAGGATGTTAAACTTAGGAAGGTCAAAGTACATTAAAACCACTGCTATATTCAGATTATTCCTATAAACTGGAAAGGAAATGTCTTTGATCGTCCAATCACCAAGCACCTGCTTTATAGATGTATCTCATGTTTTTTACATTTTTTCCAAACAATAATCATTCAGGTTTAAAAAAAGGTTAAAAATAACTGTGTGAATGTAATTGACATTAATGGAATATTAACCAATGCATAAAAGCAACCGTATTGTTTGGAAATGATACATACATACTCATTGCATTCACGAGTTACATCGTTTAATAAAGCAGCTGGGGTAGATATTGTGGGTAATATATTTGCTCATGCTGTTTGAACTACTTTGGGCCTAAAAAGTGATTTTAATGCTCAGAAAACAAGAGTGCATGAGCTTGCTGTTGATTTTGGTGGATATTAATTCCTATGAAGTGATGAAATGTGTTGATTAAATCTTTAAGACTACTACTTTGTTCTTACCACAAGTTAAATTGTCCATTATCTTCTGAAGGCATTTAACCAAACTTAGATACTTTGACATTATATTATCTTCGTTGTTGATAGCAAGTTATCTAACCAAATGATAGAAAAACAAATCTACAACCTGCATTATGAGATCAATAGGTATGCAGAACTGAAACTGAGTGAAAGAAAAGACCACTAATTTGTTTAAAACAACTGACGTCATCACGGTCGATTAAATATGGTAAATGAATTAGCATAGTTGACCAACCTCGTAAGTAATAACCATTAAGAAGATATAGTGCTAACAAGTGATATTTATTAATGACACATCGTAATTGAAGAAATAGTTAGGTGCACTAAGAACAAGGGATAACACTTATTTTGATTCATTTATTAATTGACATATAAGTTTTGTGTGTCATTATTGTCTCTACCTCCCCTACATCTTTAATGCAATAGCTGATTTGTCAATCACTAAATGGAACAAAGCAAATATTTTCTCTTACTCTAAGAACACCTAAGAATTTCTCATCTAATTCTAATAAATATGATATCATTGAAGATATGATGTTATGATTGCATTCTCAGTGCCCAATGACATAAATGTCTATTTGGTATCATTTGTTTACAGTCTTTGGGATAGAAATACAGAGATATTGAAGACACAAATATGTTTGGTGATAAAGATAGGGACAGGGACAAAATTTTTATACCTTCAAAATATGGGGATAGGATATAGAAACATAAATTTAATATTTTATTTCTTTCAATAATATCTTTATATATATTTATTATTTATGTCTCTATTTTCACTATCTCTATTGTACTTGGATATTTATTTCTCTCTCATGCCAAATGCTACCTTTCAGCTTAATTACGATTTCTCAGTTTTTTTTTTCTCTTTTTCAGCGCCATACCTCCCAATTTTTGTGTGTATTTCACATAGGGATATGTGTACAGTACTAAACTTGGTGAAATGTGACAACCCATGAAACAAGGGGATTCTCATATCCAGATGCGTCATTTATCTGCAACTTGCATATTTGAGTCCGACAAATGGGTAGATAATATGCCGACCGTGTGGGCTCCATACAATAGTAAATTTGAAATTTGATTTAAAGTAATTAGACAAGCTTTGGTTGTGGTTAACCGTGATTAAACTTAAAATATGTACCAAAAAAAGCCAAAAACTAATGCCACCTGCACCACCACCTTCAACTCCTCCTCCACCCTCTTGGCCACTGTCACCGACTTCCTCTCCTCTCCTACCCATCTGTAACCTTCTATCACTTCGATCTAAGATATTCTTATGGTTCAAGACACAACAACTGCCACCAACCTCCAACAATGGCATGACAGAGTAGAGCAGTTCCAACATGGTGAAGCGATGGCGGCACGGAGCGATTCCATTATTTTCCAGATCTGTAAGAGGCGGTGGTTTGTGCTATAGTGGTCCAGGCAGTGTGAGCATGACGATGCGGGCACCACGGAGGAGCAGACAAGGTGTTGTTCAGTGGTTGAGGCACAATGAAACCCCATTTTTAGTGTTTGGCTCTGATTGTGTGGTTACTTTTTTCTCTTTTCGGTGAAAGTTCTTATGTTGATGAATTTGAACATGGTTTTCGGCTCTGTTGTGGTTCTGTTTGGACAGGCATTGGAGACTTCTTTTTTCAGTAGATGGGTTTCAATAAGATAGGAAAGGAAACATAAAGCTGTTTTGGTGCTATTTGGACTGGCTCTGTTTCTTTCTTCCCCTTCGGACAACCAGTACACGCTCTCCGGCTAATGGGATGCAAGGGTGCACTAAGGGTGTTTTCCATTTTTCCTCCCTAACGTAACTCTAGTCATAATTATTTTTGACCAAGACTTTCTCTATTTACATTAAAGACCACGCAGTGTTTTTATTGGGCCAGCATATATCTTTAGCTTGTAAACCGAAAATTAATCTGTACGTGAGCATGCACTGTGAAAAAAAAAATAATAAAGTAAGGAGTATCTATGCACTTTAAGTGATATGATCACCATAGTTCTTTTTCATACTCTTTTTTCTATTCTCTTTATTCCTTCTTATTCTCTTGTCTTCATTTCTTTCCTTCTTTCCCTCTCATCTTTTCTCTTCCTCCCTATGACACTCTTTCTCAACTTTTTCCATTTTTCTTCTTCCTTTCACTCTCCACAACATTGCAACCACCATCTCCACCCCACATCAACTACTATCATCATCATCACCACCATATAAAACCATGGCTCTCTCCTCTCTCTTTCTCTGTAACTCGCAGTTTCTCTCTCTAAGTAGAGGAACTAGCTAGAGTTATGAGTTTTGATTTGTTCTTTAGCTCTAATTTGTTTTTTAGCTCTAATCTTTCTCCTAAAATAGTGGGTAAATTTTAATAACTCTCTTTTGATTCTATTGAGTTTCATATATATTG
The DNA here is from genome assembly GCA_031216125.1 of Dalbergia cochinchinensis. NCBI lineage: Eukaryota > Viridiplantae > Streptophyta > Magnoliopsida > Fabales > Fabaceae > Dalbergia > Dalbergia cochinchinensis. Next base: position 64,423,932 of record CM062375.1, on the reverse strand, counting down.
TTATGGAGAATTTGTGGGTTTTGGGAACCCTATAGTGTAAAATTGGGGGTTTAGTGATTTGGGGATAATTTATGTAAATTGGTGATATTTTTGGCTCACATATATTATTATTGTCTTGTTCCTAGAATTATAGAGCAATTGGACGCCAATTGGGGAATTTTGGCAGCTTGTGGAGCGTTTGATTTTTGGTTCCTTAGGAACCATTGTTGTGAGTAGATTTAGTATCTGTGATTAATTTCTTATATTATAAATTACTTATGAATTTTATTGAAGCCCTCTTATTGTTGTTGATTGAAAAGTAAATGTGTTTTTGTAACCACATGAGGTAAATAAATTGTTTTATACAATATTATAAAAGATTAGTTTGGATATGATGAACATGAATTTTAGAACTGGAAATTGATTTCTAGGCCAACCCACAATTAAATTGATGTATTGAAAAGTGACTAGAACTTGAATAGTTCATGGGAATGTTTATATTTAGTATCCTGAACGAGAATATTTGGAAAAGGTATTGAATAATAAAAATGATTGATTCTTTTATAAATTATGTTGGGAATGCTTCAAATAGGAACTGCAGCTAATGGCAGGTGGTGTTAGTTAGGGTGTAACTTGATTGATGAGAGTGTTACATGACCATATAAGAATAGTACATGATGGATGAGTGTAGGTCCATGTGTTTGTGATTCCTAATGGAAGGCGGGATCACACGAGGGAATGGCTGTTTGAGTGTGTGTTCGTGATGGAATTTCCTGTCCGATGCCACTTCCCTATATGTATTTATTTTGATTATGAATATGTTTTTTTCCATGTTATGTATATAGATTTCTAATATTATTGATTGATTTTGTTATTGTCTCATGCGGGCTACAGATATTTTATCTACTCACTGAGTTTTCAAACTCACTCTGTTACCTTCCCTCTTTTTCAGATTTAGATGTCAGTCCGAGTTCAAATCCCCCTCCAGTCTAGTAGCTTTCAGACCCCTTATTTTGGTAAGCCCACTTGATCTGTGGGCCACATTGAGGGAAGTGTCCCTTATTCTTAATGATAGATGTGCTCCTTTTTATCACAGGCAGATCAAGAATGGGTTTATGTTCTAAACTTATTTTGATAGATATTTAAATGTGATAGCTATGTACATGTTATGTTTTCCTGCATATGTACTTTGATAGGACAACATCATATCTTTTTATTTTCTGAATCTAATCATTATGGATTAAGAAGTTTTATAGGAACTTATGCTTTGAACTTAAAAGATGAAGTTGATGAGAAAAACCTTATTTTGAAACTTATAATTATACATATAATTATAGTACTCTGGTTGTGCTATGGTATTGGTTATTGTAATAATGTATGTTTACAGGATTGTGTTTGGAAAATGTCCGAAAAACAGAGGAAACTCGGCCTGTTTTTCTAAGAAATTTGTGTCTTAAGGCTAGCTAAGGAACGGGCTCCCTATACGCCGGTCACAGTTCAGATTGGGTCGTGACATGAGGGGTTTTCAGTCTTACCACCTAGCCATACTAAGATCATATTTGAATCTTTCCTAGAGTTTGTTTCTTAAATTAATAGTGTGGATTATCCTTTGATACGTAAGTTCGCAAGGTGGAGGAGAAGGATGATTTAGAATAGCAAGAGGAAAAGAAGCCCTTATCCAAATCCAATTGATATGTTAACTCACAATGATCAGTTATTGTTGTTTCGTTTGCTTATATTTTATTTTGAGTACATTAGTTTACATAAGAGTGCTTAGGTACTTTTACTTTATACAATAGAGTAGCCATGAGCTGAGTTTGAAATACAGTGAGGATGGATTTTGAGCCAATGAGTTAACTTCATTTTGGCCCTAGAATATAAGTATTGTTAGTGTAGCAACCTCATTTTTGTCTATGCCTCTTGTTGCCATGGAAAAAGTTGTCCACATACTACTGAAAAGTAAACTATGATAGTAGGTAAAGATTCATCTTAGGCTGGGATTTCTTTTTTTTTTTTTTTTATAGAAAAGACAATTAAAAAGGATACTATTTACTTTTATATTTTCAGCAAATAGTGTTGTAGAAAAAGTACTTGGTACCAGCTATGTAGTCTGCTTAATTTGACATAATTTCTTTTTATGTGATTTATGGTAGTTGTGTCAAAACATTCATAATGAAGAGTTCTTTATGATAATAGCATTTAATCTCAACTATAAAGACATAAAAAATCAATTGACAGAAGTTTCAAGGTTGATTGTACATGAAAATGTCTTGGGTAGACATTTTAAACTTTTCTTGTTCTTTTTATGATTCACTTAACTGATAGATATACTCTATTAACTTTTATACTACACTTTTATATATTTAGTTCTTCTCATAATGCTTTAAAAGAATAAGATTTGGAATAGGTTATATATGATAAGAAATCTGGAATTCAAACACCGAGGCTATAACTGGTCTTATGAATCTATGGGATTTGGGCCTTTAAATACAACCTTAGTTTTTTAAAATGTTACCCTCAACTTTAATTGATTAGTTAATACATCAACAATGGTAGAGGGTTTTTATCGATATTGAAGAAAAATAGAGGGTGTGATATTAAAGGATAGACAACATATTTTGTATATAAGACAATAATTTAAACACATTTGATAAAACTATCATATTGGACATCCATTTTATTTTAGCAAATTTAATTTCAACATTATTCATGTATATAAATTTAGCAAATGTCACCCTCCCATCCCCTCTGCAACCTCCTCTTTCACCACTTACACCTCCGTCCTTGCCACTGCTCCCCTCCATTTTTGAGGACTTCTCACCGTCTGATGGCATGGACAACTTTGATGAATCCGGTGATGATGATGATGATGTCATTGATGATGCTGATGACTAGAAATATTTTAGTTAGTCTTTATTATTTCATTTTGGATTTTTTTTACATTTATCACACTTTGTGTATATTTTATTATGATATTTTGTTTACTTATTGCATTGATATATTTATTTTATTTTTATTTAATTATTTTCATACTTAACATCACATTAATTGATAAGTAAATTACTATATAAATAAGTAATCAATTAAATCTGTCGATAAAATTAATATAAACCATCAGTTATATTATTTATTTGATGATCTAGGTGACATCTTTAATCTAATTGTACTGTATTTATTTTTATCTCCATCGGTACCTCCAATAAAAATTATTGATAGATTTAATTACCCATCGGTAATATTCCATTGCCGGCCAACAAGTTGATGACCGTACCCATCAGTATAATTCGGACTCGTTGAAAAACCCGGGAAATTCCATCTGTATCCCATGCAATTCTTACATTGCAATTTGACGCAAAGTAACAAGATATAATTTTCTATCATTATTTAAGGACAGCTGGATCAGTGAGTACCTTTTCAACTGCAACAAGGACTTGCTCCTCTAGATAAGCCTCTGCCTCTTGACAACTGAGTATCTCCCACTTAAATTGACGTAGATGCAGTTCTTCTAGCACGGGAAATTCTAGATTGTGCAGTCCAGGATAAAAGTATTTAAGCTCTGGCAATCTTCCTAGCTCCAATGAGGTGAGCCTACCAAACACAAATGATTTGGGGTCTCCTTCTGAGGCTGTTTCAATATCCTCCGCAAAAATCTCTTCCAAATGCACACAGTCTACTACTGAAAGCTTTTTGAGCATGGCAAGATCTCTAGCCACGGATGCTGGAAACACGTATTTAAGCCTATTACATTCTTTAACGCTCAAATCTTGTAGAGCTTGAGGGCCAATAATTCCTTCAGGATCTTTGTCCCATACATGTTCCAGCCATGGTAGCTTCCTTAAAGACAACTTTTTCAAACGGAACATTCCCTTCGCTTTTTTCACCCTATAGTCATTCATATTAAAGATGACCTGTACCGCATCGCAGCTTTCTACTTGCAATTCTTCCAAATTCTTAAAGTAAGGAAGCAAGTGAGATGGAATTACATGCACAAGATAACCAATATTTGCCACAACCAAAGTTTTTAAGTTTCGAAAGCTGTTCTCTGGCACCAAATCTTTATCACACCATACTTGTTCTAACTCTGGATAGCCGGCTAGCTCAAGACGAGATTTGGACTCGACAGAAACCTATAAAATGATTAAAAAAATCTTTTATTTACTCCAACAATATGTGCAGAAGTTACTCTTTATTTGTGTATATCCTACGACCACCTGTGTGAGATTGAATTGTTAGACTTGCACCTAAAAATTGTTCCTTGTACTTAAATGATTTTACCGAATATTTTTGCGGATAATAGATGCCTGGAGAAATTTTTGTGCCATGACAAGTCAGACCTGCTAGGGTATCAAACATTTATTCTAAAGAAGAAAATTTACAAAAATAAAACTGTTATACACGCACAAATTTGTATATTGAGAGAAGCACTTTTAAGAGTGTTTTATGTATGTTTTTCAAAGCGCAAAACTTAGTTAAAATAAGAAACAGTTTATATATTCAAAGTTCCTTTTATGTTTACTTGAGTAGAAATCCTTATATTCATGCACAATGGAACATAAAAAATATTTTTTCAGTAAAGAGGACAACTAGATATTTCAGAGCATATGGATTTTTTTTCTCTCATGTAGAGTTCTAAAATACTGCACGCCAAGATTTAAAACAAGATAGATACGAAGAATACTACCAAAACAAAAAAAAAAGATACGAAGAACAAATTCATGGTGACTTGCATTTAAATAATTGAATTTTCATAATACCCATTTTTATTACATTTTTAACTATAAAATATATGATTTAATAGATGGCACTGAGACTTGTTAGACCCCAGTTAGTGTTTGTGTCAGGCCATTGGCCCCTTTGATTCATTAAAAAAAAAAGAAAAAGAAGAAGATGGAATTAAAAAAATAAGGAGTTGAATTTATATTAAGTTTAGCTTAATGAATAAACTTTTTTTTTTGTTAAGAAAAAGACCTTTTTGGTCTAATGTTGCATTTTCTTTTTGTGGTAAAACTAATGTTGCATGTTAAAATATGACTAATATAGCAAGTTAAATAAAAAAATGTTTTAATGTTATTTATGTCATTTTATTATAAGAAATTATTTCAACTCAACAAGATGTTAAGTCGTACCAACCTTATTTAAAAAGAAACTTGCAAAACGACAAAAGCTATTGCATGTTTGTTTATGAGGTTATCTATTCACTTGTGATAAGAGAGTCAGCTTTGAGGTGTAACTAGTTATAGTACCCTGCTTTGCAAGTCCAGTGAATTTAATTGAATTGTGGAAAAATATATCTAATTTTAATAAATTTAATTTAAAATATATAAGTATAATAAATACTATTTAATATAAATTATAACTGTGTAGAATAAAAAATTACGAAAATAATTAAATACTAATAATTCAATTCTATTTTAGTGTCCCAAAGGAACGTTATTTTAATATTTTACTACTTAACCATAAAAAATAAATAAATGAATTATTATTTTATAATATTAATTTTTATTAAATTTTTACATGCAATTATAATTATTTGAAATAGTTACATTGAGTCAAACGTTATATATCAATAAAATAAAATAAAGATATACCGTTTTGCCATCTCAAACTATTACCAATATATGAGATAGAAAGGAGAGAACCAAAAAATAAAAATACTGAAATTTTTTTACTATAATGAAAAATAATAAAAAGCAATGACAAATAAGATAAATAAGATAAATTTTTTTTATAAAATTAGAAATTGAGAAAAATATGGAAAAAAATGGCTTTCGACTAACAAATATGTCGAACTATTAATTAATATTTAAAAGAGAAAATGGATAAATAATATAAAAAATAAAAAATATATATTAGAAAGAAGAAAAACAATAAAAAATGAAAACAAAGAAAATGTTTGTATTTAACAATAGTTAACTTTCCTGGAAAGTGAAATCTTGGGAAGTGAAATAGGATAGAGAAAATAATAATGATATAATTTGAAATAATTAGGTGAAATAGGTATTGAGGAGAATGTAATCTCCCTTGTGTATAATATAAGTAATTTAAGATTATGTATAAAAATTATAATTATAATTGGATTTTGTTAAAAAAATTTAAAAAATAAAATGATGAATAAAAATATTTTTTATTATTCATCATAAATTATTCATTATAAATATAAAAGTAAAATAGATAAAATATAATTAATATTTTCTTGAAATGTGAAAATAATATATATCTCGAGCTAAATAAAAAATTTTAAGATAACTTATATTACAGATCTGGCATAAGAATTTTAGTAATAGATTTTTTTTTTCTTTTTGATATTAAAGGCCGTGAAACTCTTAAAAAACAAAAAGCAAAGGAGTACAACAACAATCACTCGAAGAAAAAAGCCACTTAAAGATAGTAGCTAATTCTTTTACTTTTTAAACAAAAATTTAAAACTTTTATAATCGTCATTTGCAATGTACCAAATCCTAGAGAAAGAAGAAAAAAAACGGCTTAGATGCCATTATTAAAATTGCGAATTAAAAACATTCTTCAGAAAAAAAATGTTCAAGAATCAAACATCATAAAACATCGAAAGGAGTATCTAGTTAATCAATACGTACCTTTTTCATGGTGGCATTTAAGTCACCTTCCCAATAGCACCTCACTTCCTCAAATATTCCTTCAGCGACAACTACATTCTGTAGCTTCGGTGCTCTTGTGCAACTCTGGGTGAACGCTTTCATCTTCTGGCAATCTCTCAAAATGAGTTTTTCCAACAATGGGAACGAAAAGTCACAGTTCTTGTAGCTACAGAAACATGTGAGGTTTCTTAGACCCGCAAGTTCTACAGTTATTAGCTTGCCAAACTCGATATTACCCCCCACCCTCTCCTCTTCATTTCCCTCATCATCATTGGTCACTATTTCCTCTAATTTATCACAATACATTATCTTCATCGTTGTGAGTCGAACCAAGCTCTTTGCCGTTGAGGCTGCCATTAATTTTTTCAATTTGTCACAAGAACTTACTTCCAGATATGTCAATTGAGTAAAGGACACTGTGTGATGTGCCAACTTGATCAGACTGTTGCAGGAATTTAAGACCAAGCGCTCTAGTCTCTGGAGAAGCAGGTCTCTTTCAAATCCAATATTCTGGATTTTTGATGTGTACAAAGTCAATTCCTTAAGCTGCCATACGGCTCCCAAACTTTGTAGTGGTGCAGTGTTTCCACTTGGCACTAACTCTCGAACGATAGACTCAGGGTAATATCCTCGGTCATCCAGCTCCAACCTTTCTAGATTCGGAATTCGGTGGAGGAGCCAGTAGAGAATGTTAACACTCGGCGATGACTTCAAGCAAAGCTGTTTCAAACGGTGCATGCGGTACTTCTCTATGTTGCTCTTTAACCACTCCGCTTCTTTTTGGCCCATCTCCAGATACTCCAAATTAGAGATTACCTAGAGATCACAAATTATACAATAAAGCGTAAATGTTATATATAATTACTCTATGTAATAAGTGTCTTTCTAGCAATAAAAGTTTGTTCATTTTTATCTGTTATTTAATAGTTTCAAGGAAGTATAAATTATTTTTCTCTAAATTTACTTTTACATAGATTTTCTCACATTTTTCATAACAATTATTGCACAAATAAAATAGAAGGACAATTTTATCAATATAAATTAATTTGTTTTAATAGTTGTGTTTTTTAAATAATTTTTTAATCTATATACGTAAACCTTAAAAGATACTTATTTATAGATCGAGGTAGCATTTATACAGCTGAACATACGGCCAACAATGTAGTTTTCTATAGAAGGAAATGCATTGGTAGGATATATGGGCTTGAAATTTAGCGGAGTATATAAATGAAGGATTTTATTTGAATGCACAGTCATTATTTTTTTTTTCAAACAATTATTTAATCATATTTTGCTATGTCCTTAAAAATATTTGTTTCATTCTTTAAAAGTATTTACTATGTCGGTAATAACCTATGGTATCATTTGGTTGATGGAATGTAACTGCAACGTCTATTTGAAAAAGTTTTAGATTCCCTCGTAGTAATGAAGAATGCATTGCTGTGTGTGTATGATTTTCAGCTTAATATCTCAACTATTGCGTTATAAATGTAAGTAAAAGTTCTGAATGAAAACCCCTAAATAACAAAGTATTAGACATCAAATGATTTATAACAACACATTTAATTTCCTACTATCTTAGAAACATTTGAGAATTTTTCACCATTCTATAGAAATTCGATTGATTTCTATGAAGCCCTGACGATGGTTTGATTCATGAGTTGGAACAATAAGGTCGTATAGTTAACGAGCACCTATACCTTTTCAGCCGAGAAAACTGGTCTTTCTTCTTCACTTGCACTTTCTGTTGTGAAGGTTTCCAGCTTTGGACAGTTATTCACCGCCAACCGCTTCAGTTTTGGACACTCTACAGGATGTCTCCCCTTATAGAAGCAACTCATGTTTTGTAGGTGATCAAACTTTATGGAGCTTATTTCAGGAAATACTAATCGTTCATTCTTTGTTTCTAATCCTGCAACAACTTCCCCCATTTCATGACAATATTGAATAGAAAAGTCTTCAACTTTTGCAAGACCTTTAGCTACTGAAGATGGCAAGACATAGCTCAAATTGCCGCACCCAGAAACACTTATACTTCGCAGATTTGTGAAGTTAACAACTCCATTAGGATCTGTGCTCCACACTTGTTTCAGATTTGGAAGATTAGTTAAATCAATAAACTGCAATTTTGTGTCTTCAAATGCATCTTCCTGTGAAGGACGTCCGATTTCAAAGATAAGTTGCACTGACTTGCAACCAAAAACGTTCAAGCTGTCTAAACTCCGGTACCAACCGTTCATGTGACTAGGAAAAATCTTGTCAAGCTTGCTGCAGCCGAAAATATACACAGAAATGAGACTAGGAAAGGAACCTGCACTGACTCCAGCTGGCCATATGCCCTTTAACATATCCATGCGCCGGAGTCGGATTTGTTCCAACTTGGGAAAGATGCATTCCTGTTTTGTTTCAAACAAGCCATTAGCTAACTGAATCAAGTAACACAACTATGAATCTTGGGAAAATAAAAATGCACAACACAAGGAAGGGTGATAAGCGAGAACAGAATATGAAGTAGATTTACGTGAAATATTTACAAAACTTTTAGAGACCTAAGTACGCACCTTTGAGTAGTCTTTGCTATCTCCTTCAGTGGCGAATAATGTTTCCATCATCTGACACTCACTGACAAATAGGCCTTTCAGTTTCTTCAGATTGCTAGCCACAGACAATGAACATAAATATGTCAAGTTACAACAGTCATCCACAGTTAATTTTATTAAGTTCTGAAAGCAGAAACTTGAAACTTGGTCGCTCCATATCTTATGGATCTTGATTGATGACATATTCAAGCTCTCCAAGTTTGGGATTTCAACCTGCAGGAGCGCACACACGAAGTCACTGTATTTTAAACCATTGATAAAATATTTAATCATAAATTAATATAAGCTGGAGGAAAGCCCAATTTATGCAATATCATACCTTTTCACCAAAGAGAGAAAGGTAAGTTGTGACACTTCGCTCATTCTTTGCTTTGACAATTTCGATGTGATCTGCGTGTCTTGCTTGCCTATCCATATATTGAGGGATGGAAAACGTCTTGTTATTGGTGTAGAAACTGACAAATGATGGTAGCTTTTGGACTGTCAAAGAACATAACTTATGAAGCTTAACCTTATCAGATACTTCTCCTTCATCAACCACAATCTCCTTCAACTGATTGCATTCAGTGACATCAATTGTTTCTAAACTACCAAGAAATTCAACAATGCAAAAGGGGAAGAGATTCTTCAATTTGGTGCACGCCTTGACCTTGATGGTCTTTAATCTGGAGAATGAGCCACCTGTGACAGGACTGCAACATATCTTCTCTATTTTTATCAGGTGGAAGAGGCTGAGAGATTCTAATTTGGGAAAAGCATCCAGAGGATATGATACCCCCATTGAGTTGACAATATATTCAAGGCCAGTGTTATTTACGATTGACAATTTTTTGAGGTCTGGGAAACCATCTAAATTCAGCTCACAAACAACATTTTGAACTCCATTAAGCTCTCCCAGTAGCAAATTCTGCACTCGTTTGAACAGCATTTTAATTCCTATGAGGGAGTGAATGTTCATTCCAGCTTCTACTTGTAGTGCCAAAGATCTCGAAGCTTCATACTTATTGGGCATCCTGAAATCTCCCATTGCAAGCGTCTCGAAGTCTCCAATCACAATCTTGTAATCATCTAACTTGTCAAAGAACAGGTCTATTGGGAAAATATCAACACTTGGGATGCACACGTCTATAATTTTCAATTCATGCAAATGCCTTAGTTGAGAAAAAACTGAAATTTGACTTTGGTTCGTCTCTCCTTCCACCTCCATTTTAATCGAGCTCTTTCTTACATACAACTCTTCCAAACTAGACAAGCTTGATATAAAACAAGGTGGAATCAAGTTGCCTATGGAACAATCACTGATGTCTAACAATTGTAGCTTGCTTAAGCCCCCCAACTCCGCTGGCCATTCTTCAATTTTGGATCCTGAAAGGCTGAGAATTCTTAATTTTTTCAGATCCTTAATTATGGACAAGTTACCTAGATGACATCTCTCCAAACAAAGCATTCTGAGGTTTGGTAGACATTTAATTGAAGATGGCAGGTTTAGTAGATGGATTCCGGTCAATATTAATACTCCGAGTTCTTCCATTCGAGCAAAGAACCTATCAGGTATATTCAAAGTGGGATGGTCACTGTCAATGTGCAAGACTCTAAGTCGAGGACAATTTATAACTTCAGGGAGCTCATCAACTATATCACTCTTGTATATAGAAATAACAGTGCACCTCTCAAGTTCATCCTTGTTAGGCCATACATCTAGTCTGTCATTTCTCCAGGTAAATATATTTTTAACCTTGTGTGCTATGGATAGGGCAACATCCCGATGCATATCATGCATACTAAAATGATCATTAGAATTATCATCCGATAGCAAACCTGACTTTTTTAACTTCTGGATTGACTTTGATACTCTATCACGAGCATCTCCTAATGTATGCACACCTTTAAGTATACCCAAACCAATGCAGTACTTCACCAAGTCCATAATCAATGGTTGATGACCAATTTGTGCACAAAGTAAAAAAATGGACTTAAGCTCCTCACTTTCTAGATGGTCATAACTCATCTTCATCGGAATCTCCATAGAATTTTGCACTTCCATCAATGCATATTTTTTCAACTTTTTTAGTGTATCTTCCCACACTGACTCGCTCTCATTTCTTAATGCCTTTCCGACTGTGAGTATTGCCATGGGTAATCCTACACAGTACTTAACAATTTCTGGTTTAAAATTGGGATTTTCATCTGGCATTTCAGCCGCCTTCTTAAACAACTTCATAGCTTCCTCATCATTTAACTCCATCAGAGGGAAAATTGAATTTTCCTTAACATTCATTTTATCGGACAACACTTCTTTAGATCTTGAAGTAAGCAAAATTTTGCACCCCTTGTAGCCAGTAGGAGAATATTTGCCATCATAGTCATCACTATCTCGTTTTTCTTTCCCTGTCATTTTGTACTCGAAGTCCTTTCTATCTTTGATATTCCCATGGCCTAAATCATCGTCATCAAGCGATATCCCAAACATATTCAAGCCCAATTCATCCCAAAGGTCATCTAGGATTATAAGGGTATTCTCTTTCTTTTGCTTCAATCTCTCTTTCAAACGATCTGCTCGCCCATTCTCACTTTCCTCTTTAAAAGTCAATCCTAAATAGTAGGCAATTTCTTCCTGGATTTTTTTATGGTTTGGATTTCTCGTTACGTGTACTATAATTACCACATCAAACAACTTCTTGTCTCTGGCTTTCTTTGCAATTTCTTTGACAAAAGTGGTCTTGCCCACACCACTAGGCCCATGCACTCCGATCATTCTCACAGTGGATTCTTCTAATTGTTTCACTATCTCTTCCATTGTTTTCTTTCTCGATTCAACATCAATATAGCCAACATTAGATAAAGCGGTATCGGAAGACCCTGGATTCTGCTTACGAGAAACGTCATCATTCTGACGGCTATCAAAGGTCAGCGACTCGACTTCCTTTGCCATCTTGGCTGCCTTCCTTCCTAGCTTATGCCTGTCGCACAAAAAAAGAATACTCCTGGAACACCCTGTCTTTTTGTGGGTTTCAACATCATCTTGAAACTTCTTGCTATCTTCTATCTTTTTCTTCGCTTCCTGACACCAATTTTCAGGACCACTAAAAATATTTTCTCCATTGTTTCTAGCATCCTCAATTTTTTGATCCACAGTTTCCCTTTTACCTTCAAGAATATCAGTGCAACGTTCTAGTTCCTTAACATTCCTATTGTAACAAAAGATGTAACCAACCTGCCGAATACTCGCCTCCAGTACAAAATCAATGGCTCCCTCTACAAACTTAAATGCAACTTCCATGCTTCGTCTTGATTTTTCTGTACCACGACTACATCTCCTTCCCTGGCATATGTCAACAGGAAACAAACTAATTGAATTAATGAAAGTTTGTAATAATTAAGGTTTTGATCAATGAATATTTAATTACTTGAAATCATCTTTCTCTCGATCCTACTTGGTTGGTTAATCAGTTGTTAACCAAAAAAAAAACGTATTTTGAGTAAATACTCTGAATTGGTTCCCCTGGGATTCTAGTTGGTCCTTTATTGAACGTCATCTTGATTTAGAGTGTAAAATTAGAATCAACTCTTCTTTTTTATCGAAAAGGAAATTTTATCGAAAGAGAAGACATGATTATAATGGAGGATAAAACATACTTACACATAAAGTAGAAAATAATACCTTTTTTTAATTACATAAAGCAATACCTATACAACAAGTAGAGTACCAGAGGATGTCTAAAAAGTAATGTTATCCCAACCGTAAAAAAAAAACGAGAGAAAACAATGAAAATTCTAGCATTCCTTTTGTAACCATATACTCCAATGCATAACAAAAACCAAGTACTTTCTAAGTCCATGGGCAAGCCTCGTGAATCTCGAGTATATTTGTGTTGAGCAATAAAGTGGAGTGAAGTAGAATAAAAGAGAATAGTGAAGTGGGACTAATTATTTTACTCTATTATTTAAATATATTAATATGATGGAATAGAAATTACAAATTTTTTATTCCTATAACACCCTCTTACTAGAATATAGTAATATTAGTAATAAGGAGGGACAAATACTTTTATTTAAAAAACAACCCATTCCATCAAATTCTCCCTAATTGGAGAGAAGAAAAATAAAGGAGTAAGTAAAGTGAAAGAACTCTATCCATCTCCAATTTATTTCATCTAAATTTATCAAATCCAATTCTAATAAAAAATTAACTCTACTCTGTTATGCTCCATTAATCCAAACGTAAACTTGCTTCCAAAGAGATCACATTACAGTGCGATACACAATAGATAAAACCGTTTGGACCCCCGGCCCCACAAAACAAAAAGAAAAGATGAAGCCTTTTCGACCAAAAATAAAAATGAAGCCTCTCTACCCCCCCCCCCCCCAAAAAAAAAAGGTAGCTGACACATTTATTCATAACTGAAAGCACACGCATTAACAAGACAATGTGAACTTTTAAATAATTTTACATTTCAATGCAGTATTTATTTCTTTTTTCAATAGTACTCCTAAATGATTTTATTTATTAACTATTAATTTTTTAAAAATATTTCATTTAATATAGGTATATTAGTTTATTCACTATATTTTACTCTTTTTCAACACATTTATTATTTCTCTTAATACTCATACTTGTCTAAAAGTGATAAATACTTTAAAAGTGAGAGAATATTTTATTCAATTAATATGTTAAATATTATTAAAATATTATAATTTTATCATTAATAATTATATATATATATATTATGTGTTATTATTTTTGTCACTTAAATTATCAAATTAATATTTATATGGGTGGTCAATATAATTTTACTAAATTTCAAGAGAGATAAGTAATAATTTTATACAACTGAGAGATGCCAAATGTAATTCTACTAAGCCTTAAAAGATTTTAATGTAGTTTCCTCTCAATTAATTAACCAAACTCAAGTGACACAAAAATATCATGTACGTACTCGATCGTTTCAGGCATGGATTCCACTAAAAACAACAAAACATATATATTTCTTATCAAAAGGGGTATGTACTACTAATCTTTCTAATTTTCTTTTTCCTCTTATGCTATGTTTATTTGATATCATTAATAAATTTTTAACTTCTACGGTCATAACTTTTCTTCCTGGTTGTAAAGCTATTCCATCTAAGTTCCAATACAACACTAAGGATTTTGTTACATTATTATTTGTTAAACTTATAGTAAAATCTGTTATTACTGTAAATATGAGTTTTTGATACGTTAAATTTCCTTTTATTTTTGCTATTATTCATTTTTCTCTAGGATAAATTATTCTATCATCTGATATATACATTTCTAAAGGGGTATCTATATTCTTTTGGAATTCTGCCTTTACTAAAACCTGTGTTCCTGCAAAATATAGAATCTCATTTGATCTTTGTTTTTTATTTTCTTTATTTCTTCTTTAATCATTTGTTGACTTATTAATGGTATTTTCGTTTTTCCTTTGACGTCCTTTATATCTATGGGGTTTCTCTCTTCTAGTTGCTGTACAATATGACTCTTTCTTTTTCTTTAATAATTTCACTATTCCATTAAATGTTTGTTCTTTCATCATACCTTTCTTTTCTAAGTCTAAATCTTTATTTCTTAAGAGTTTCAAATATTTCTTCGTCAAATACTAATTTTCCATGTGAACTCTCTTCATTATTTTCTTCTTCTATATCATATAACTTATTTGTGGGATCAATTATTTCACTCATTATTTTCTTTAAAATTTTCTGACTCACTTTCTATTTCACATTTTTCTTACTCACTATCCTCTACCATACTTCCGCTGCACTCTGATATATCTATATATTCATCATACTCTATATAACTATGAATGTAATGATGGATCATACCTTCAGTCCAAGACAAACTAAGAATGTGGGAAGCTTTTACTCTGCAGCAATAACTCCAGTTCTACATTTTTCTCCTTCAGATGCTTCTCCTCCCTTTTTGAATACTCACCTAAATTTGAACCTTCGACCCTGCAAAATTCATTCTTAGTTGAAATGGGTTTATCAAAATTTTGTTAAAAAGCTAGAAGTTTTAGCTTAAGCTATATTACTTTCTGAAACTTTCAATGTTTCTTTTTCTAGTTTGTGTGAAACTACAACATAACAGTTGAAAGGTCCAAACCTTAGTATTTCGATAAGGACGACACTAAGTTAAGATCTTCCTGTATTTCATGATTGCTATTCCAGGCAAGAAATTAAACTGAAGAGAGCACAAGAAGTTGTGATATGGTGAATGAGATCAAATGCAAAAGAACCAAAGCTAAAAGATGCTCGTAAGCTAGAGAGTATAGGATTGATGGAAAACGGGAGCGTGGGGAGAAAATGAGTGGCAACCTCACAGGGAACGCACTATACATCTGACAATATCAATTATTTTGATGAAAAAGTATAAGACGATACAGTTTCAAGAATTAGTGTAGCCAAGAAAAAAAAGTTTCAAGAATTAGTGCAGCCCCTTTTGTGTTGTCGTTAACAGAATTATTGCAGATTTATAAATTATATTTAATGCGTATTTTAAGAAACAAATCTACTATTAATTTTAGTTTTACGTTTTAAAATATATTAACCTTTACCAAAAAAAAATTACTGAAAAAAATCTGCAGTAATTTTTCTTAGAACAATAATACAGAAACTTAAATAGTTAAGTTGAACATATATATCACTAAATTTTATTTAAATATAAGATCTGATATCATTTGAAAATCTCCAAAGAAAAATATACACATTACTTCTAAAAATATTAATTTATCAGATTCAATTTATATGTACTGTCAGTATAAAATATTTTACATAAATAATATTCAACCATATATTAACATATCAATGAAAATATTTAACTTAACTACTTATTACTTTTAAAGTTCTACAAATAAAAATATATAATTGAATTATAACTAAAAAATGTCTTTAGATTATGGGCGTATCAAAATCAGTCTCTTATTTACCCAATAAAAGTTTATGAAAAATAACTGTATTCATTTAAAAAAAATCTTAAATTCTGAAGCGGGACTATTTTCTCATATTTGCATCAGCTAATCAATCAGCTTTTCGAATGTGAATATTGGATACATTATTTTACAATTTGTTTACTTTCAGGGTGCTCTTTGTCAAATTTGAAACAAAATTATCATTTTAATGCTTGAAATTATATTCAAGTTATTTTAATTCTTAAAATTTAAAAATAAAATTTTTAGTCCTTAAGGTTCAAAATTGTGAGTTAAGTTAGTTGATGACTCCATTTTTCATTGTCTTGCCTGCACATAGTTGCCAACAATGCCCGTTAAGTGATATATTGGTGAGCTAACATCCTTTTTCTTTTTTTTTTTTTGGTAAAGGGAGAAAAGAAAGACAAAAACAAAAGGCACCTAGCTATTTACCAAAAAAAATATGACCTAGTTAAATAATAGGTTTAAATTAATAAAATATATTAAATATACTAGCAGTATCATTTATATATAAAATTCATATTATATTCTTCAATTATGTTTAACTCAAGTAAAATTCAGTTCATGATTTAATGGTAAATTTATACATATATTAATAAGTTACAAGAGATTACGTGTTTGAAAATATGATGATATGAATGAAAATGAAGTTATAAATTAATGTGACTTATATTTATAATTTTAATAATTAAAGAATTAATTTCTAATTCTTAAAAATTAAAATGATTTACCTATATAATTTTAAGGCCCGATACAAACATTTAATCAAAACGAATGTATACATGTGATATAACATGAAGCGTAAAGGACAAGGAGTGCACCTTTATTTTGAGGATGAAACCGTGTCTTTTCTTTCTTTTCTTTCATACTTTACCATAAAAAGGATGAAGTGTATATCTCTTTTTGACAAAGATCAGGTGCGTGTCTTCTAAAGCGAAACATGTCTGTCCTGCCACCAATAATTCATTCCTAGTCAAAAGTGATGGGCGATGAGTTGTAAATCTGTTGTAATTAATGATTCATAAGTTTGTCAGATTAGTTCGTTCTATTAGATCAAAGTGGAGTTAGAAGTGAATAACGGATGGATTTGATCGAATTGAACAAAATCTAAATTCGATTTTATTTTTAAATCGGGTCAAGTTTTGAAATTTGGATCTAATTCTATAAAGATCCAATTTTATACCAAGTTATATCGGGTTAGTCTAATATTTAAATAATATATAGAAATTTATACATCATACATAATGAGTTTATAAAATTTTATAAATAAAAAATAAAATTTAAAAAACATTTATAATATAAATTTTAAAATAAATCATATCAATATAAAAATAGTATCAAATTATATAAAATATATTAATTGAACTTTAAAATTTTATAATTTTTCATAAATTATTATAAAAATATATTCCTTGAGGAATTATTTGAATTTAGAATAAGCCGAACCAACCTGACATATGACTCAAATCAGATCCAAAAAGTACAACAGATCAAATTTAAAAGCCAAAACCCATCCTAATGATTTTTGGACCAAACCGAGCTAGCAGGCCAAGCTGGGTTATAAACACCCTTAAGTGGTGGAATGGTGTTGTTTGAAAACTTAAGGTCCTATTTGATATATAATATAAGACCTAATAGTATTAACTAATACTATAAAACCAATTTTTATCACATATTGTGTGTCACATATGATAGCATAATATTATACGGTCAAACTTTTTTATCTTATGACTATAGAATTCAGTTATCGGGTTACAAAAGGCCTGATAACACCGGAGAGTATTATTTTTACTAGCAAATCTCAAATTAACCTTGACTTACTCTTTTATACCAAAGCCCCACCCGCATCCACCGCCAATAGTAGCCTGCCATACACCGGTCGTTGTGCACTTCCCTCCGGTCACCACTCTTCATCCCCCTATCATTGCCTGTCATCCCCTAATCACTGCTTGCCACTCGCTGTTCACCCCCTACCCTACCTCAATCGTCGTCTACCTATTCTCCATTGTCGGTCATTTCACACACCAAATAATGAATAGTATAAAAACTTATATAATAGATTCTTTGTACTATATTATTAGATCTTGTAATATCATATCTAATGTTATCATACTTTATCCTATATAATGCATCAAATATGACCTAAAAAATATGTCCATTAAGACACTCACTTTATAATAATTGAATGATAAATCAATTAAGTGAGTAAGGACCACTATCTCATTGAATCTAAGCACAAAGTGAATGTTTTAACAAACATCTAATTTGAGAAGGTCGAAATAAATTTTGGATCAGAGTCTATTGGCTTAAGCAAGTGTATATATATAACGCTATTATTGTACCCTTTAGTCATTTATTCAATGCAATACAATACGATTCTCATATAAAGCATTATTCAACAATTCTCACAACAAGCATTATTCAACATTCTCTGAGTCTTCAGTCTGATATCTAATATGGTATCAGAGCTCCACATCCATGCCATGGAACATGAGCTTATTACACTTTTTGCATCATCTTCAATGGCTCCAGCAGGAGCTTCCTTCACACCAAAAACTTTCTCCAATCCACTAGCCACATGACTTGAGTCTTCACTTGGAGACATTAACTACTCTTTTTTTTTTTTTTTTGGTTACAACATCAACTACTCCTTCCAATCAAGGCAAACAAGCTGAAGAATCACTCGGACAAAGAAAAAGTCCCTCGGAGACTTACAACGCATCAGTCATCAAAAAGTGGGCTTTCGAGCATTATCATATTGGAGATCTGAAGAGCAAAAATGTAAATTACAATATAATCCAAAAGCGAAGGCATACTAAGAAATTACTGTTATTATTTTTAACAAAATTTTGTTCATTCAGAAAGATTTGAATTTCAAAATAATGAAAGAAATTATATAACAAATAACTGAATTAAATTAATATTTTATTCAAATTATGACATCACCTCTTTTAATCATTTATAATTTTTGCAGTGTCTAATTATATAAGTAATATTATAATAATTAACCAATAAAACTACTATTTTGACCTTTCAAAAAGACTGTATAGCAGACAAAGTAGCCCTTAAAAAAATCTATATTAGTTTGTAACCCTAATTCACCTAAAGGCCAACTAACATCCGTTTTTAGAAATAGAAGTAGTTGTGTTTTATGTTTATACTGTAGAACCACTATTTTAGTCTCAAAAAAAGCTATTTTTAAAAAATAGCTCATTTCATGTCAAGTTGACATTATAAAATGATCATTTTAATTCTCAAATGATCATATCTTTGATAAAATAATCCCTAAAAGAATTATTTTAGTTAATGAAATCGAGATTAGTTGATGTTTGGATGAATCTGTAAAATGATATGACTTTTTGGAAGGTCACATGTGGATGCAGTTTCTTTTATAAACTATTTTATCAGTGATATGATTTTGAAGGGGAGTTAAAACGATGGTACTCCCATATTATAACAAAATTATCCGAATTACTGATGAATAAAATTTTATATAATATTATAAATCGAAAATGAATTAGCAAACAATAGATAGCTACTGCTGAAGTTTGTTACTAGCCTCGAGCTTATCTCCTTCACAAAGAACAATGAAGGATATCTACTAATTTTCATTGTTACCCTTTTTTTTATTGCAGTGATGAAATCTGCAGCCAAACCAAGACTTGTTTAGGCAAGCTACTGCATTCCTGCATTCAATCATAATTGTTGAAATCCATAAACACAGAAAACGGAATGAAAAATTTTACTACAGAAATGAAAAAGGTGATCTATACATGTGATATGGGCCTTATATAGACATACGAGAATAACAACCTACTAACTAATTCCTAACCAAATATAAACAATTCTAACTAATTTTCAGTATCAATCATATACTCTAACAATAATCTCTTCACATTAAATCATCATTTTGCAGTTTTCCATCAATAACAGATTATGTTCAGAATAGAACAACTTCACTCAGTGTTGAATATTCAAATTATCCTATTCCTATTTGACTTTATTCTTTAAATTCTTTTATTTTATTATAGTTTTAGATTTCTTTTTCAGTTTTACAATATACCATGACAATATCGTGCACTCATAACTTCACAGTATTCAAGAATCATTGAGTAATGACTCTGACCTATCAAGAAGATGAATTCAACCAACTATCACCGGAGTAATTAGGGGCATATTTGAGAAGAAGGATTCTAAATTCCCTCCCACGAGCTCACACAACTGGGTGATACATTCTGAAGTAAAAACAGCACAATGTGGACTTAAAACCACATTATCCATTGCAAGGAGCTCTTGAGGTACATGAGGCTCATTTTCAAACACATCCAAACCAGCACCCCCAATCTGGCCTTCCATCAAACACTTGACCAATTGCTTTTCATCAATGAGACCCCCTCTCCCAACATTGACAATAAATCCTTCTTTTCCCACTGCCAACATGACTTCCCTGTTAATTATGTGCCGTGTTTGCTCATTCAGTGCACAACACAAAACAAGTGCATTGCTAGTAGCTGCAAGCTCAATAACACTGGAGTAAAAAGGGTATGTAACAGCTTTTTGATGCCTAGAGTGGTACAAGATAGTGCAACCGAAAGACTCGAGCCTCTTGGCAACTGCCATACCAATACTTCCCAATCCAACAATGCCAACTCGCTTGCCTGATAGCTGAAACATAAATCCTTTATTCTTTTTCATATGAAGCTTCAAATAATATAAGTACTGTGGAAATTTTTTTTCCCCCTCCCTGTAAGTAGTCACTACAATAGTAGAATTTATGATCTTTCCAAAAAATTCAGAATTAATCTCAAATATATCATCATATCACTACCAAAAAAAATAATAAAAGTTCCCCACTTATCAGTAATACATTAACTAATTGTACAAGGGGATTAGCCATCTTAAATATTAGGTAAAGAAACGAGGAACTTAAGTAAGAATCGAGGAATGATAACAATAGCTATCGTAAATTTAGTTTCCTGGGAATAGGACGGAGAGGGAGGATGAAGCCACTACCCTTATTTGATGTGAAAGCATTTAAACATTTATTTATACATAAATATATAGCTAAAAAGAACAAAAAAAAAAAATTCAACACACAATGTAAATTTACAGCTTTTTCATAAATAGTGTCTACACTTTTCATATATTAATTGTAAGTCAAGTTAATCTAGTTATTAATTAAATTATTATCGAATTGGGTTCAAGTTTAAGCAAATAACCCAATCTAAAAACTGAGCCAAAATAAAGTTTGGCCCTAGATTCACTACCTCCTTCATGGACCTTGAATTATTGTGTGTTTGTTTTACACTTTGTGAGCTCCAAAAGCACTTTTAAAATAATAAGAATAGGGCTTACTGTAACCAACCGATGCCTTTGATAAATTTTTCATTCTATTACAAGTATTTTTTAAGTGCTTGAATAGTATATTTACGAATAGTTTTGTTGAAGATACTTTTCATTTTAGAAAAAAATATTTTCGAGATAAAATCCTATTATTACTATTATATTAATAATTAAAAATAATTTTACTTTATCTTATTTAAATAAAAATTATTTTCTTAAACTTATTTTTAATATATTCAAATAAAAAAATCTTAAGTTTTTTAAATCATTTCTTTAAAAAAGCAACTCTTTTCGACTATAAGATGAAGCAAAAGAACCATTATTTTTTTTTTTGGTACTAAGAACCATCATATGTTAGCGCAACCCTTTTTTTTTTTAAACTGGTATGTTAACGTAAACCTTGCGAGCTGTAAAGTGAAACCCAAAAAAGATGGCGTTGACCACACGGCTGTGGAGAGTGTAATTTGATTTGACAAGCACATAATTAAACTAAGTTAAATAATATATATTGCCTTTTTTAAATAAATATCAATTAAAGTTATAATTTGAATTGTAATTTTATTAGTGAGCTTTTTGACGTAATTAACTAAGTATGATCTATTTCACTTGTCTCATTAAATATTACATGATAAATGATATGATGTAGATAAATAAAGATTTTTTTATAAAAAATAGCCTACCTAATAATTGTTGTAAAAACTTTTCTTGATAAAGATTAATTTTAAAATTAAATGACATCAATAAATCAAAATTACATTTTAATTTAAAATAAAAATATGAAAAAATGGAAACCTTGTATCCGAGGGGGAAATCCAGAGAGCCAGAGTGACAGCTTGTCCTTACGAATCGATCCGCCGCCGAGATTCTCCTCATGACGTCGATCAGCAATCCGACGGCGATATCGGCGACCTCATCGGAGAACAATTTTCCGGCACCGGCGACCTGGATCCCGCTGCGGCGGCACTCGAGAAGGTCGATGTGGTCGGTGCCGGCGCTGGTGGTGACGACGAGGCGGAGCGACGGGAGGAGGCGGAGGACGGCAGCGGTGAGGGGGAAGGCGGCGCTGCAGAGGAGGGCGGGGACGGATGAAGAGGGCGGAGGGATGAGTTGGTGGAGTGGGAGTGAGGGGTTTGGGTTTATGAAATGGAACCTGTGAGAGTATAGTGATTCCAGTGTCGGGAAGCAAGTTGGGGAACCTAGAACAAGCACTTTTGGAAGATCTTGCTTGTGTTTTGAGGGTTCTTCTTCTGCCATTGAAGGCTACGGGAATTTTGGAGCTCCTGCAGGTGTTACGATGATGGAGATTGAGCAACAAAAGTGGGTGGATTGGGTGCACTTGACAGGTGATCTGGAATCTGTCTAAGATTTTTGTTAATCAACGTCTTTCACAAGTCATACTGTTGTTCTTTTGTTGCTATATGTCTTGCACAGTTACTGCTAGCTAAAAATTAGATATTAATTTGGATGGTCTCATGCTTGCTTGTATAACACATATAAATTGCATGAATTCAAATTCTAAAGATTAATAGTAATATATACTTTAATTTCTATATAACGTAGTTTTACACTTGTCGTTTGTCAATCCATAAAATCTCACAAAAATAGCAAATTATTGGGCAATTATGATAATAAATAATTATTATTTTCTATAGTTTGTCACATTAATAAAATTCTATTAGTTAATAATATAAGATTATTTTATACTATTGATAAATGAAAATTAAATACAATGTATTGAGTTTTTTTTTTTTTGGGTAAAGCTAGCGTTAGCATCTAGCATTTTTTTCCCCACACTAACATAACATTTAAATCCAAAAAAGAAATCTCACATTAAAAAAATTAAAAGTAAATTCAACCCCCAATTAAACTCTCAACCCGACATTTGGATGAGCCTTTTTGGGTCTAAAATTATTTTTTCCATCTAAATAAATTATTCTTCATATATTTAAATAATTTAAAAAATCAGAATTTAAAATAATCAATTCAATTTAAAATTATATATAAATTGTAAATTTCATAATCATTTTCCTCATAATCTAAAACGAACACACCCATAGTTGTGCTTTAAATTGGAAAACAAATGTTGAATGAAAAATGTATTCTTTCTATTTTTATTTTTTGTCACTTTCACCAGATTTTATAAAGCTTTCTATTCTTTTTTAACCAATGACTCCACCCATCAAAAATATGACCAGAAACAAATGAGTCAAACCGGTGCTCATTGGCAGGAGGTGTTCCATCTTTGGCAGGATCCCCCACATGAAGTCCTGGGTTGCTTGCTGGCTGTCAAATGATAGGAAGGAATTTTTTAACTTTCTTTTTTTTTTTTTCTCTTTCCCCACTTTAAAGAAATTAAAAATGACTCCAAGATATCTGTCGGAACAAATTTACGAATCAATTTTATTTTAAATCAGCAATTCAATCGTAATGAAAAGAAAATTGGGCCGGACCAGTGAAGCAGGTCACTTGATTAGTGCTAAATTCAAAAAAATCGATAAATCAACTAATCAAGAATCGATCAAAACTAGGAATCGATCTTACCAGACTTTTTTTTTTTTTTGGTTCTAAGATTTAAATATTGATATCTTATGACAGTCATAGAATAAAACCTAAAAAAAGAAAATAAAAAAAAGAACATTAATAAAAATTAGTGGGTTGTTATTCCCCTCTATCCATTGTTAAGTGAATTCTTCACTATGAGCCTTACTGAATTCTTATAGTATTGTTTTCAAATGCTTTATGATCATATTATGAGGTTGAGACTAGAGAAATTTTATATAAATTATGTTTATTTTTATAAACCTATAAATATTTTTTTATTGATTACGTTAATATTAATAATTTAATATATTTATTTATATTCTAATTAATCATATGTATATATTTATATATATTTTTATTATATTTCAATTACATCCGATTGAACCTCTAAACCTTTAAACTAGTACCTTGATCGATTCGATGTCCGATTTTCTCTTAGTTGGCATTTACTTTCCAAGTTTTAATGGTGACTTGTTCAAGGACCAAGCTGGACTGCCAATTTATGCAATAAAGCAAAGAAAAACCTTTTTCTTTTTTAAAGCCAACGGAACATTAAACACGCTAAAAGGAGAAAAACACAATTTTAATGTAAAAAATTAAGGAATTGATAAGTTATTCATTATATGGCACAGCCACATCAACGTCTTCAACAATTGCAAGACAACAAATCAACCCAAGATCAGAAGGACACCAAGTTGAAACAGTTACGTATAGTCAAGTATATGAGGATATGAAGGTTATAACAAATGTTCAATGATGCCCAGGATAATTGTATAATGCTCAAATGTTGGGGACAAGTATATTTGTGAGCAAACTATGGTGAAAACTCAGTTTATTTACAGTCTCATTATATGCTCCCAAGTCCCAACCATGTCGGAACATTATACACAACGCCTAACGGCCAATCGATATCTCGGAAGACTGATCCACATAGCAGTAATTCTTGCCTTTCAAATATAAGATCAAGAAGGCCAAAAGATTTTACATTTTGAAAACCTTAAAAATACACGTATAAACATGACACAAGGTTATATATGAAAATATGGCAAAAGAAGCTTTACAAGCTGAGTGTCCGCTACCTCACCTATAAATCTATATATTCAAAACGACTAATCAATCAACAAGGAACATAGGGCTCAAAAAGTTTAACACATGGATTTGGATCATACTGCATAATATCAGCAGCACGTTCAAACTCTTCCCTGAGAACTTTGATGCTATGTTTATCCACCACTCGGCCCAGATCATGAGATATTTCAAAAGGATCCTCTATGCATATCAAATGGCGATCGTTACCAATCCTCCTTGTCCAATCCTTCTCTCGCTTACTGCACCCAAAAAGAGTATCATGCATTTAATTCAATCAAAAGTCTAGCCAGATTGCAATAATCTCCTCATAAAGATTTAAATGAGCAAAGCATTACAGCTTCAATCCCAACAAAAGCTAGATAAATATGACAACTGCATGCCACAGAAAACAGATAATAATAGCCCCAACGTGATACCATAGGGCAGATACCATAGGGATACTGTGCTGGACAAGAAAGCTAAGATCGAGATATTATGCAGGATCGAAAGGGGGATGCAAAATCATAAAACGTTGAATTGTAACATGGATTATAAGATTCTACCGGAATACATAATTATATTTATATAAATATATATATCACATAACATAAGTAAATAAGTCCAATTAACATAACTAAACTTTAATTAAACATGCATAAAGTTATAACTGACAATTAAGTATTCAAAGATCACATAACTAAAAGTCCACAATTCATAATTAATATTTACTAATTAATATTCTTTTAGAAAAATATCCGACCATATGATATAACCCGCCATTTTTGTTTTTCTTTAGCAAATATATAAAATGAAAAACACAAAATTCCTTTGTATGCTACCATGAAATTGGGTTCGGCTCACAAACCTATCAAAATAGGCTTCTAAATCAGCACTCCAGCATTTCTTCAACTAGCGTTGGGCCTGGCCCATTAGGTTAAGTGTGGAACTCCACTAACCCAATTCCTCTGCTGTCCTAATTTCTTTCTTCTTCACTGTCACTGTTGCTTCAGCACCTCCACCCCTTCCCCACGCGTCACCATCGACTGCTGCACTCACCGCCGGTGTGGCCGTCGGAGAAGCCCTCCAGCGATCACATGAGGGTCTATTGCGAAGGTTTCCAACTGCTTTGCTTCGCTATCGTCTTCTGCTCCTCGTCGCATGTGGCGAAGCCGACCACCGTCGACATCATCTCAGCCTACGGCAGCTTCTTCGCGGGAGTGAACTTCTCCGTCGATGTTCCCCATCTCTCAGCCACCCCAAAACTGTGGTGGGGCAGCATTTGGGGTCAAAGAACAGAGGGAAGGGAGAGCTTGAAGAATTGAAGAACAGAGACGCACAAGAGAGAGGATAGGCAGAGAGCTTGAGAGATAGGTGTGAAAGCTCGCGTATCGGCTGGGTTTTGTCGCAAAAATGGCTTGGAGCTTCCCAGCCTTTGGACGCGCGTAGCTCGAAGAAAACATCCAGTTCCAGCAGCTTTACGATCTTCCCCGGCGATCCCATGACAATTCGACGGCAGCGAGCTGAGGTGAGGAATCGAGATCACCTAGCCTCCTCAAAATCATGGAATCGTACAATCCTACGAGGAAACGCACAATCCTAGCTACCTTGGTGCTGGGAAGCACACGAATGCAAGGACTTGCAACTAGAGAAAGAAAGAATGAAAGAAAATGGCCAGAGAAAGAAAGAATGAAAGAAAATGGCCAGAGAAAGAAAGAATGAAAGAAAATGGCCAACAACAAATTTCAGATTTACTGAATGCTTGACCTAACAGTTTTTTTTTTTTTTTTTTGGGCCTGATTTGTTCAGCGTTATTGCTATCAATTGTGCAGCTCCAAGCAGATGGAGAATGGGGTGCATAAGGAAAGCCTCACACTACTTTCATATTCTAAACCCCGAACATCAAAAAACAACAACCAATTACTATGGAAATAAAAAGAGACAACAATAACCAATGGAACAGGTAAGATAAGGATAATGACAAACAAATCACAGAGATTCTCTTACCTGATTATGGTTCCCATACGCACAGATATAACAGCATTTGCGTAATCATGACAATATGCCCAATAATAGAAAAATCCCCACACAAGTTGAGCAATAGTTTCCCTGTTGCGGTGTCCAAAATCACATAGTTGCTCAACTTGGTCGAAGTAAGCACAGCTAACATCGTCCACCGTCACAGAGTATGTTGTCTCCATCTCCTGTATAGGAAAAAGTATTTAATCAAGAAACATGTATTAAATAACAAAGATAGCTATAAAATGTATAAACACTATCCAAGTGACACAGGGGGTATGCTGAAAGTAGAAGAATCAACCATGTTCACTTTGCATACTGCAAATATGTTATTCTGCTGATAATATCAGCTATACCATAGTAAATATGAAACCAAATGCCAGAGCCAGAGGGCTGGCCCAGAACAGAACGTGAAAATTAAATAAAGTGCAATGTGATCTTAACCCAGTAAATGATCTAAAGGTAGTTACAACCTTACTTTAGAGAAGCTGTCTAAATTTAAAATCAAAAAAGGGCTCAAGAGGCAGAGGAGATGATAATAAGAAAGGAAGAAAAAACAACAAGGTTTGGACAAAACTGGGGAAGAATGAAAATAAAATTTACTAATGCAGCTCAGTATACACAGTAATACTAATTAACTTGTATTGATGTCCAGCTAATTGCTTGAAAACAGACAGTGAAAACTGAAAAGAACATAAGTAGTCCCAGTTAATTTAATTTTCACACAGAGTATGGGAACTATAAAGTTGTGTACAGTTCAACAAAAGGGTACTTCTTACACATAAATAGCACAAGCAGATATATCTTGCCCAAAGCAGCAGAAGGATGAAAACTACAGTACACACCTGTAAGCATGGAAGTATAGCAGGCCTTCGCTGTTGCAAAAAGTGAATGCACATCAAGACATACCTGAAATTAGAATTGCACAAATTATTATTCTAAGGGAAAGATCTTGTCATTCAATCAACCACTTTGATCTTTGCAACATTGGTTCAGTTACTTAATATAAATTAGATAAAGAAGGGAAAGAAAACTCATCTCCACAAGAATAGCACCAGAAGCTAACTTACGCATAGCTAGATAACGTCCCATGGTAAGTTTCATTGACTCCTCTTGACTTTGCCCAATGTTTGATAATAAATGCTAACTGTCGTAATCTTGCATCTATGCATGCATAATCCCGTAGAAGCTTTGTATTTACAACAGCCAGAAGATTGTTGATGCATATGTCACAAGAAATTCCTGTCACAGGATCCATGAGCTTTACTATAGGAACCCTTGCCCGTGTCAAAGCCTGTAAAAGGAATTAAATTAAAGACCCCAAAAAAATGTTCATTGCAAATCAGTTACTTCAAATGAATGTTTCTTGAGCAGCAGTCAGCTTCCTCAATCCTTTGACTCAGATTCCCAATTTATTTTTCAATCACTGAACACAGTGTTTTGCTCTTGATAAAACATTTTCTAGCATTAAATTTCTCTCTTAATACGTAATTCTTAACTTCTTTCACTTATGAAGATCTCTTTCATAAAAATTAATAAAATTAATATAAGGCATTGTCTAATTTTAACATTCCCTCTCTACTTATCTCTATCCCCTTCTTCTTTCACATATTTGATTTATTTTCTATTTATTTCCCAAAGCACCCTTGGCATACCAAAATCTTGCCAAAAGCAAGGGCACATAGCATACCAAGCAACATCCTCTTTAAGGTGGCTTGTTCTTTCGCATGTACACAAGCATTTGTTTAAGAACTATGATCTATGCCTAAAACAAGTGAAACAATAAATGTTAGTCCAGACAAAAATGGACAAAAAGAAACTAGAAAACAAAGCATGTGAAGCATGCAATCATGAACCATTTTTCTTGAAGTTTACAAGGGAGAAAAAAAAAAGAAATATAAAACCAGATGGAGCAATAGTGTGTACGCTGAAATCTATGCACCAGAATTAATCAATAGGTTTCTATGTTACTATGTTAGTCATTGAAAAAGCCCATAAAAACAATCCACAAATCAAAAAACAACACCAAATACTGCCAAAACACAACATGTTCCACGACTATGCCAAAAATAAAATAAAGTCATATTCCCTGCAATGCGACTCCACTTATTTGGAAAGGAATAATAGACTTCCAAAGGAAACATTTTGCCCATGCTTTCCCAAAAACCAAAAAATGAGAAATATACAAAAAAGAGGTATTCTTCGGGTTTGTAATGCTCAGCTAATGACTGCATAACAGTTAGAGAAGTTTCTTTCTTAGACATGCAGAGAGATTGGCAAGCTTTTCTTACTTGATGGGCCTTTACTGTTTGTGGTGATTATGTACGTATTTTTTTGGGTTTCTTCAAGAAGGATATTTTAGTCTCAACTTTACTACTTCCCTAATAATGTTAAGAGTATAAAAATTACAGAATGTCTGTAATTAGGTAAGGACACGTTGATCTAAAGCCAAGTGATTAATTGGACATTTATTCTATTTCTAGGTGATTCACCGGAGCTTGATTAAGGGTTGATTGATTGCAAAAAATGCTCGCAAAATTGCAGCACGCCTCCAGCTTATATAAACTGAAGTGTAGGTCCAAAAATGAATGAACACCTTCTCCAACACCCCCCCCCCCAGGGGGCCGCCTTTCCTTCCTTCCTCATTGCCACCTCCAACTTTCCCCAAGATGATAAATTTTTATTAACTCGAATATAATCAAAGTAGATAGGAGAATTAGAAAATTAAATTTCACAATAGGAAGATAATTAACAGAAATTTACAAATACAGTTAAATTATGCACATGTATGCTCTCACTGCCTCCAAAAATAGTAATTGGAAAAGTATCCAGTGAAGACTAACATAAATCCAAACAAGGGGGTGGAAATAAATATAGAAATATATATAGAAATAAATATCTACCAACTAGAGTCTATTTGTCCCTCATCTAACCCAAAATCCAAAGACAAGCTCCCAAAGCAATTTACTAATTCTCCTCATATATAACAAAAGAATCATTATATCTTCCTTATGCAAAATTCTTAGCAGGCTTATCCAAGAAAAATAGTCAAACATTATTTAAATGAATACAAATCAACAAGATGTATGATAGTAATATTAGCAATATAAAAGCATACAATCTTCTCACCTGCACATTCTGCAGGTTATCTGATTGCAAAATATCCGCCAATTTCATTAGAATCTGAGATTTGTCCATGTCTGCTTCCTCAATAGCAAGGCAAACATCAATGTCACTTTTAGAAACACCAAATGAATTAGCACAAGATCCATAGAGATAAAGTCGTGCTTTTGGCCACTCCTTGCTAACTAATTTCTCTAATAACGCTAATAACTGCTTCTGCTTGACCTTTTCTTCTTCAGGAGGTATTAGAGACTCATATATTGCAAGGAAAGGAACATTGAGATTATCAATGTCCCTTCGACATATCATCTGCCTTTTATACATTCTCGCCCGCTGGCTTAGTAAATGTTGTCCTCTTGAATCTGATGATCTGGCATCCTGATAATTAATTCTGTAAGTAACTCTTATACTTTAACAATCCATTTGTTTCAATCTAAAACAACAAAAGACCATCTGAAACCTCATAATTTGATCATTGATAGCCAAATTCAATACTCAGTAATCTATCTAGATTCTAAATTTTTCCACAAACAGTTCTGGCATTGACAAAAACACCAAGCAAACAGATACTTAAACCACTTAGAGGATTAAATTCAATTCAAAAACCAGTTATAGGGAATGAATGACAATCCATAGTTACCAACAATATCAACAATTTTTTTTAAAGTGTTAACCTTCTCCCGCGCACCGCGCCGCTGCCTTGAGTTGCTCTTCTCTTCAGACTCGTCCTCAACCACCAAGGAATCACTTAACTGCTCCCTATGGGCATCACTATCCTCATCACCATCAACAACCACACTCTGAAGATTCGATCTGGACTCTTCAACATCAACACCAGAGACCGAATGGAGGTGACTTCCAGCAGGTGGCCCAGGGTGATCAAGCTGTTCAGGAAGCCCCATTTCATGCCCCGATTTGCCTCGGCCACCACTCCTTCCACCAGACACCACCCTTAAATTTTCCTTCCTCGTATGCACATCCTCATTCCTACCACCCATTTCACCAGAATCAACCATCACCACTCTATCCTCATCAACCTCCGAACCCTTCCTTCTACCCCCAGAGCCCCAATAACCCTTCCCCCTAGGCTTGTTCCCAAACCCTGGTGGATTCGCCTTACTAGTTTCAGACCTAAAATTCCCAACACCATGAAAACTATTGTTGCTCGCTCTCCCAACCCCTCCCCTACCATGTTCAACAGCATCATAATTACCACCATGCTGCATAGCAACATTAGCATTCCCAGCTGAATTCGGGAAATTGGCATCCGATTTCAAGCTCCCATTGTTGAGCTTCAAGTTGAGCAAGGAATCCAGAACCGAACCCCCATTGAGTGGAACCCCAGGGGCAAAAGCGTCATTGGGGAAAGACCCGAACTTTAGCTTCAGCTCCTGCTGCTTCTGCTGGTGAACGAAAGCATCAACCCTAATGTTATTATTGGTGTTGGTGTTGTTGGTGCTGTTGGTGTTGGTGTTGGTGGTGGCTTCAATTGGAAACCCTAATTTTCGGAGATCGTCGATTCCAATGCTGGAGGATGGAATTGGGGCTAGGGTTTCGGGTAAACGAGGAGTGGGGAAGGGGTTATGGGGTAAACCGAAGAGGTTTGGAGGGAAAGGGGAAGGAGAAGATAGAGAGTGGGGCCAAGGAGATGGGGGAAGGTGGTTATGCTGATGGGGATGATGGTGATAAGAGGGGATGGGATGATCGTGACCGTTGGATGGCCACGGGGGTAAGATGGGGATTGTGGGGCCAATTACGGCGACGGCGGGATCGAGTGCCGGAGATTGTTGTTGTTGCTGCTGCTGCTGCTGCTGCTGCTGCGGTGGAGGAGGGTGATGGGGGTGGTGGTGGGGGCGTTGGATGAGGGAGAGGAGGTACTCGCCGCCGTTGGAGGGATCTGGCGGCGGCGGTGGGGGGTCGCCTCCACCGCCGTTCATGGAGGTGGCGGGGGGGTTGGCTGAAGTGGGAGTGAGGTGAGTGAGTCCCCTTTTTCGAGTAAGAGCGTCTCGTCGAGAGAGAAACAGAGAGCGGGGAAACTTCGAAGCGAAGGTTTGGTACACGTGGTTTGGTGAAATTTATATGGGACTTTTGCGTTATGGTGTTGTGACGAGAATTTTGGATCGGATCATATGTCTCTGTTTTCTTTTTTGAATAAAAAAATGCTGTGCTTCCTTCAATCAAATTTTTCGGTCATGGGGAGTGATTTAATTATAGGATCTAATTTTAATTAACAGATTGTGTAGAAAATTTTATATTATTATTCAATTATATAATGACATAACTAATAAATATGTATTTTTATAATATTATTTAAAATGTTATGTAAAATAATAGATTTAGAAGTAAATTACACTCACCTCTTCTGAGATTTGTAGAAATACAACTCACACTTTCTCCAGTTATCTAGTTTACATTCATACCCCTCTACTTGTCAAATTTTAATTATTTATATTACAGTCACACTCCTCATTCACAAAACAACGTTAGTAAACTTAACATAATGACATTTTTGTGATATTAACTATTTTTAATTAATAAAATTATAAAAATACTTTTACCTATTCTTTTAAGCTTAAAGGTATTTTTATAATTTTATTAATTATCATAGTTAATATCACAAAAATATTATTCTGTTCAGTTTAATAATAATATTCTATGAATAAGGAGTGTGATTGTAATATAAATACTTAAAATTTGATAAGCAAAGAAGTGTAAGTGTAAGGTGGACAACTAGAAATGGTGTGAATTGTATTTCCATAAATCTTAAGGGAGGTAAGTATAATTTATCCTAGATTTAATTGAATGTTGGTGTAAAAAACTTTTAAGGTAATACAAGCTAGCCATGAATTTTAAAGCTAATTCATTCTTAGGGTGATAATTGAACACTTGACACTTGGTTAAAGAAGGAAATAGCCTTTACTAATCCAAAAATTAATTTAATTTAATATGTATAATGATTTAGGTTCTAAACACTGAAAATATAAAAGTTTTTTATACAATTATTCAATTATGTATTGGTGCATAAGTCATAATAGCTAAGTCTCTTATATACTGCTAAAAAGACATGTAAATAAAATATTTTAATTAGATGGCAATGTAAAAGTGTTTTACCCTTGTTCTTATCTAAAAGTGGAGATGAGGCTATAGGTATCTTCCAACGTCCCTGTAAGTGGGGATGCTCAAATCAGTAAATAAATGAGGCGTTGAGGTTTTAAGAGTGTAATGAGTCATAGAAAATTGTGTTAGACAGTGGCATATTGAGCCCCTTTTATAATAAGAGATGACTCATGGTAAATTAGAAGATAATCTTCCTTAAAAGAAAGATATTCCTAAAATTTAGTAGAAATTAGATATATTCCATGTTTAGTGGGAGCTATGATCTAGTATAGAAGATATGATAGAATATTAGAAGATTCCATGAAATAATATAAGGTTAATGGTAGTCAATATAAGAGATATCCCAATCTAAATTGAGAAAAATCTCTAAGAGACCACTATGTCATATAGGCGAGTCTCCAACTCATGCGCTTCATAAATTGGGTTTGATTTTCAGGTTTCTCTTGTAAGAATTTATTTACAGAGTTCAATTTTAATACATTGATAGTATAAATTTTTTTTACGTAATTATCCTATTATGATTTATAACATCAGTAAAATATGGTTGACTCTAATCCCACTACATCAAAAGTCATATATATAGAAGAATTGTATTGTATGACAATATAAAAACTTTGACACTATCAGTGTACTTAAATTAAATCTTTATTTATATGTGTTGTCAGTGTAAAAAACAATTTATATAAAATATTTCATCATATATTGTCGCATCAATAAAATAGTTTGGCTCAATCAGTGACTTCTACCTCCTTGAAATTTTTATAAATAAACATATACATATGACTAAACTTCAATAAATCAAAATTAATCTCTATAAATTATTAGCACAATTCAATGTTAATTAAACCTAAACTATGTAGCTGCCAATGATGCGAGCATAATGTCATACGTGACTCTTAAAAATGTATAATCATTTATAGATGCAGTTTTGGTAGATTATATATCTAAAAAAAATTTATATGTAAAATTTTTCTACGTGTCTATAAACTCATATTGTCACATTATTATCAAAGTTATTTGACTCTTACTATATTAATTTGAAAAATCATACATATAATAAAATATAATTTATTGATTGATGATGTAGAGTGCTTTATCCTAATAGTGTATGTAAATTAATCTCATATTGTATGTGCTCGTATACTTATTGTACACATATTTTTATGAAAATCTTCTTTAAAGAGAACCTATCTCCAAAGTGAAAAAATTGAAGAATATTTACTCTTTTTTACACGCATTTGTAGTGAAACTAACATCTGTGCTGATGCAATAACAAGAAGAGGAGCTAATAAAGAATAGACATATTATTTGTATTTATTGTATATTAGATATTATGTTGACTCACACCCTATTTATCATTGGGTTATACTTCATTCAATCAAATTTTTAAGTAATGGGGAGTGATTTAATTATAGGATTTAATTTTTATTCAATGATAATATAAACAAAAATTTACATAGTCATATAATCTAATCTAATTATATAATGTCACATTAAATAAAGATGGTTAACTTTCTGATTACTACTTGAAAAGTCATAGAAAAGAAGAAATTTAATTGTGTAATAGTGTTAGTATATTAAAACTAAACTCTTAATTATATCGGTTAGAGCTCAATTATATTTATATTTTCATGCGATAAAAAATTGCCACATACTTCATTTTCAAATCAAATCTAATTTAAATTTTAAAAAATTATATAAACTGAATAAGTTATAAATACCTTATTAATTTACATCAAAAGCATATAATAATTCATTCCTCAAGATAAATTCATATTTATTAACACATCTCTATAATTTTAAAAGTCAGTTGCTTTTGTTATCAAATGATGGTACTTATCCTGAGGCAGGTTGGTATGTAGAAAAATTAATGTAATATACTCATCAAAAAATTACCTTAATTTAAAATGTATAATGATTTGATTTCTATACAATGAAAATATAAAAAAAAATTTATACAGTTATTCAATTATATATTATGATATCAGTCATAATAGCTAGGTATTTTATCTACTACTAAAAAAGTTATGCAAATAAAATGTTTTAATCGAATAATAATATAAAAGTGTTTTACACTTGTTGTTATCTGAAAATAGAAGTAAGGTTGTAGGCATCCTTTGGCATCCGTGAAAGCGAGAGTGGAATACCTGCAAAGACACTTCGATACTCAAGCCAATGAATAAATGAGATGTGGAGGTTTTAAGAGTGTAATAAGTGAAAATTGTGTTGCTTGAGTATTGAGCACCTTTATAGTAAGAGGTGATCTCATGGTAAATCAAGGGATAATTTTCCTTGAATAAAGGAGATATTTCTGAGATTTAATAGAGATTAGATATATTCTATATTTAGTAGGAGATATGATATAGGATAGAAGATATAGTAGGATGATAAGAGATTGATTCCATGAGACAATAGGAGATTTTATACTACAATTTAGGAGATATCCTAGGCTAAATCAAGGGAGAATGTCTAGGGGCCACTATGTCATGCAGGCAAACTATGTATGAGCTGAGATATTTGTACTCTGCATGCATGGGACATTTTAAATGGATGATAAGAAGAAATATCTGAGTTCTCTGCATATTGGGCCAATCTCTAGGAGATATATATTCGAGTTTTCTGCATATGAGTTGAGATATTGGACTCATATTTCTAGTCCACTACAACATTATTATTGCATTAGATTAAACTCAATATATGAAATAGGATCTATTATATTAGATTGTATGATAATTAATTATATTATAATCAAATAATTTTTACTTTGAAATTAACTTTACCAAAAACTTGACAATGAGTTTAATAAGCTTTCCAAAATGTTAGAAAAGATAAGACAATAAAATGGAGAAGAAAAATAAGATTAGTGCCAACAAGGGTTAACTTATCTAGTCGATCTTCTACTCATATACTTCATGAATTGGGTTTAATTTTTAAGTTTCTCCTATATGAATTTGTTTATAGAGTTCAATTCTAGCACACTCACAGTATAAATTTTTTAATACAATTATCCAATCACATTTTATAACATTAACAAAATATAGTTGACTCTTACACGCCACTACTTCAAAAGTCATATACATAGGAGAATTTGATTGGATAACAATATAAAAACTTTTATATTATTAATGTGTTTAAGTTAAAACCTTTATGCATGTGTTGTTAGTGTAAAAAAGTTTTATATAAAATATTTAATAATATATTATCACATCAATGAAAGAGTTTGACTCAATCACTCACTATCACCTCCTTAAAAGTTTTATAAAAAATGTATATGTATGACTAAATGTCAATACATCAAAATTAATCTCTATAAATCATTAGCCCAATAATTCAATGTTAACTAAACCTAAACTATCTAGAAGCAAATGATGTAAGCATGATGTCATATATGACTATTAAAAATATATAATAATTTATAGATTCGGTTTTGATATATTGTATAGCTAAAAAAGTTTTATATGTAAAATTTTCTATATGTCTATAAACACATATCACCACATTATTATCAAAGATGTTTGACTCTAACAATAGTAATTTAACAAATCATGCATATAATAAAATATAATTAATTGGTTGATGATGTAGAAGGCTTAATCCTAATAATATATGCAAGTTAACCTCATATTTTATGCACTTGAATACTTATTGTACACATTTTTATGAAAATCTTAAAGAGAATCTCTAAAATGAAAAATTGAAGAATATTTACTCTTTGTTACAGACATTGTAGATAAATTAACTTTTGTGCTAATTCAATAACAAGAGAAAAAGTGCTAATAAAAAAGAGATGTATAATTTGTACTTATTGTATGTAGGACTTCGTATTAGTTCACATTCTCTCTATCGTTGAATAGAGGTATGAACCTTATTCAAATAAGGTTCACACCCCATCCAATAGTGGATAAAATATAAGTTAATGTTACTAATGGGGAAAGATATTGTAATACCTTATTTTGAGATGGACATCCAATATCTTAAAAAAATAAAAGGAGAATATGTAAAGAGAAAATTAGTAGAGAATAAGAAAGGATATAGATCCCACATGCTTTTCTTTATTTTTAGAAAAGGATGTCTAGGTGTTTAACATTCGAAGTGTTGACAATGAAAAGAAAAATGTTATTTGTACTTACTACGCATGGAACACCGTGTCAACTTACATCTCATCCATCATTGGATTGGACGTGAATCCCATTTGAATGGGGTTCACACCTCATCCAATGGTGGATGTGATGTGAGTCAGTACAGTGTCCCATATATGGTGAGTACAAGTAACATAACTTTAATGAAAATCGTCCTACTCAGTATCTAGTCTTCTTCCTTGTCCATCAAATGAAATTTGGACATGTGGCTTTTAGCCTCCTCTATTTCTATAACTATGCTAATTTATTTCTCATATAATTTCTCTCTATAATTATATTTTTGAACAAAAATGGTCTTATCCTCCATAGCAATACTAAGTTAAAAGAGCTGTGAGCCTGTGACAGCCTTGCTCTCCTTTCACTGTTGTCACTTTGGCGTCGCCGTGCCACTTGCACTCCTTCATTTTCTTGCATCATCGGCATGACCAACATATGATTTTGCTTTGGTAGCATTTGGCGAGATTACATTTCGGTTAGGCAACAACGCCCTGGTGGTGATAAAGGAGAGTGATACTAACACGTGCGGATGGATATGAGATGCCGTTGTTGATGGTGAAGAGGTGATTGGAAGAAATGTTAGCATCCTTGATGGCATGGTGTTGTGTAAGAAAATATGTCCCTTATGGCATTAAGTATATGTGTCTTATTTTATTGGTTTAATAAATAAATAATAAAATAAATGAAGGGAAGTTATTAGAATGGTTACCAACTTGATGGAAGTTGGTTTTTGAAAGCATTTTATTCCATTGATTGGTCCTATTCCTACTACTTTTGAAGTCTCTTCTCATTTTTTTACCATTACTAATCAAAGAAGAGAGTAAAGAAAAGGTCAAGAAATAGAAACCCGTTTCTACAAAATTTGCAATCTTTTCAAGTTGGTGTTTCTTTATCTTCATTATGGATCAAGGTTTGTTTTTGGACTCCACAAATTTATTATATATGAGAATCATGAATTTCAAGATTCTTTTATTTTGATACTAATGATAGTTTCTCAATCAAAAACTTTAGAAACTATAACTTACATGTGGTATCAAAGCATTGTTGTGAAATTTATGATTCTCCATGAATAATTATTGTTTCCCTAATTTCCATGAACCCTAAACTATGAAATTGGGAATTTTAATGTAATGCACTTTTCTGTTGCATTCTTGAATTGAGAGAGAAATCATGTTACGCAAGTATTCTTCTCCATCACTGTTGTGCAAGTTTACATCCATTTTGCAACAAACTTGCTTTTCGAAAAGATGTGCCATTACTCTTATTGTTGCACAAGTTTAGTGTAAAAGGAAAGGAAATAAGCGAACAGCACAAACCATTAGTTTAGTGCAAAAAGAAAGAAAATAAGCAAGTAGAAAGCAGAAAAGATTTGTATGCTCGTGCTTATTTTATTTGCTTCAAAAGTATCAATTAGTCATTGTATATGTGACATATAACATGCATCATATAGAAGTTTATGTAGAGTTTGAAAGCAATTTATTTACTTTTACTATGAAGGCTATACGCATAAGCATGAAATATTTGGATTTGGAATTATAGCATGTGAGATTTGTTAATCACCAAAGTGGTCAAATCTGAAAGTTGTTTAATAATTCCAAATTCATGATGTTTTATTTCAATTACTCATAGAATAGATGCAATATTATGTTATTTATGTATGAGTAAATTGAAGTTCATTGTTATAAGGCATTTAAGGATCACCCAAAGGTTGATTAATTGTTCTTATAATTATTGAACATGATTGTTGGTAGTGTAAGTGCACTATTAGTTTTATTTATATATCCAAAGATAATAAATATTTCTAGTTAGTGCATGTCTCATTTCCAAATAATGTTTAAATTTATTAGCATCATAATGCTTATTGTATGTTGATGTATCACCCAAAGGAAAGTATTGATGTACATTGAATGTTTAAATATTTGTTATCTAACTCTATATGGTAAGTTATTTTGTATCTCAAAGCATTAATGTTAAGCATGTGTTAATTGCAGTAACTGTCCCTATATCATTACATTCGCATGCTACGTCTGTTCCAATTTTTAATGGGCTGAATTTTTCTGATTGGTGTGAACAAGTCCAATTCCATCTTAGTGTATTGGATCTTGATTTAGCACTGCAAGTTAAGAAACTTGCTATTATTATTGATGATAGTAGCAATGAAGAGAAAGCCCATTATAAAGCTTGGGAAAGGTTAAACAGGCTAAGCCTGATGTTTATGCGCATGAGCATAGCAAGTAACATAAAATCTGCTCTTCCCAAAACTGAAAATGCTAAAGAATTTATGAAATTTGTAGAAGAGCGCTCCCAAACTGCT
Source organism: Dalbergia cochinchinensis (assembly GCA_031216125.1). Classification (NCBI taxonomy): domain Eukaryota; kingdom Viridiplantae; phylum Streptophyta; class Magnoliopsida; order Fabales; family Fabaceae; genus Dalbergia; species Dalbergia cochinchinensis. Next base: position 64,384,137 of record CM062375.1, on the reverse strand, counting down.
GATAAGTCTCTTACTGGGACATTAATGACTAATTTAACCACCATGAAGTTTGATGGTTCTCATAATATGCATGAGCATGTCATTGAAATGACAAACATTATAGCAAGACTTAAGTCATTTGGAATGGTGGTGCATAAAAATTTCCTTGTGCAGTTCATTTTGAACTCATTACTGTCTAAGTATGGTCTTTCCCATATGAACTACAACACCATGAAGGATAAATGGAATGTGCATGAACTACACAGTATGTTAGTTCAAGAGGAAACTAGACTTAAGAATCAGGGAAACCACTCCATTCATTATATGAACCATCAGGGAACTGGAAAGAAAGTTGAAAAGAAGTATGGAAAAGGAAATAGGCCATTAAAGACTACCGAATCCTCTTTCAAAATCTAGAAGAAAGAATCAAAGAACAAATATCATTTCTACGGGAAATCTGGACACTTTTAGAATGATTGCCCAAAAAGGAAGGCTTGGTTCGAAAAGAAAGGTAATAAGCTTAATGCTTATGTATGTTTCGAATCAAATTTAACTATAGTTCCCCATAATACATGGTAGATTGATTCTAGATGTATAACTCATGTTTCTAATATGATGCAGGGATTCCTTACAACTCGAACCATAAGCCAAAATGAAAAGTTTGTCTACATGGGCAATGGAGAGAAAGTTCCAGTGGAAGCTGTCGGGACTTATCGTTTAATCCTAGACACTGACATCATTTAGATTTGTTTGAAACCTTTTATGTACCTAGTATTTCTAGAAATTTGGCTTCTTTGTCTAAACTTGATGTAGCTGGATACTCCTTTAAGTTTGGAAATGGTTGTTTTAGTTTGTTTAAGCATGCCTGGTGTACTTTGTGATGGTTTATATAAATTGAAATTAGACAGTTTGTATGCTGAAACACTTATGACCTTGCATCATAATGTTGGCACCAAACGTAGTTTGGTGAATAAACATTTTGCTCACTTGTGGCATAAACGATTGGGTCACATTTCCAAAGAAAGAATGGAAAGGTTGGTAAAGAATGACATCCTTCCAAATTTGGATTTCATTGATCTTAATATTTGTGTGGATTGTATCAAAGGAAAGCAAGCAAAACACATAAAGAAAGAAGCCATAAGAAGTACCCAGCTTCTTGAAATTATACACACTGACATTTGTGGGCCATTTAATGCAAATTCTTTCAATAAAGAAAAATACTTCATCACCTTTGATGATTATTCACGTTATGGTTATGTCTATCTATTGCATGATAAATCTCAAGCAGTTAATGCCTTGGAAATTCATGTGAATGAATTTGAAAGGTAGTTAGACAAAAAGGTGAAAATTGTCAGATTTGATAGAGGTGGTGAATATTTTAGAAGATATGATAAAACTGGACAACACCCAGGTCCATTTGTTAAATTCGTAGAAAAGCGTAGCATATGTGCTCAATACACAATGTCAGGTACACCAGAACAAAATGGTGTATCAGAAAGGCATAATGGAGCATTAATGGAAATGGTTAGGAGCATGATGAGTAATGCATCTTTACCCCTATCATTGTGGATGTATGTTTTAAAAACTGCCATATATTTGTTGAACAAGATTCCTAGTAAGGCAGTTCCAAAAACTCCTTTTAAGTTATGGACTGGCAGGAAACCTAGTTTAAAGCACCTGCATGTTTGGGGATGCCAGGCAGAAATAAGGGCCTACAATCCACAAGAAAAGAAATTGGATGCAAGAACAATCAGTGGATATTTCATTGATTATCCAAAAAAACCTAAAGGGTATAGATTTTATTCTCCTACCCATAGTACAAGAATTGTTGAAACTGAAAATGCTCAATTCATTGAAAATGGTGAGACCAGTGAGAGTGAAGCTTCACAAAATATGGGGATTAAGGAAATTAGAGCACAATTTTCTCTTCCTTGTGCTTCTAGTTCTAGACTTGTTGTTCCTTATATTGTTGAACCACATAATAATCAAGAAGAACAACAAGTTATTGATGCCATGGTTAACAATGAGCCAATAATAGAATAACCATAGGAAATAGCATTAAGAAGGTCTCAAAGAGAAAAAAGATCCGCTATTCTGGATGATTATATGGTTCATCTACATGAATCAGAAAATGACTTAAGTGTTGATAATAATCTAGTTTCTTTTCCCTAGCCATAGATTATGATAATGCTGATAAATGGCTAGATGCCATGAAAGATGAGCTTAAATCAATGGAACATAATGGTGTATGGGACCTTGTGGAATTACCTGAAGGGTGTAAGAGAGTTGGGTGTAAATGGGTCTTCAAAACTAAACGTGACTCTCATGGTAACCTTGAATGCTACAAGGCCCATCTTGTTGCCAAGGGTTTTACTAAAAAAGATGGCATTGATTATAAGGAGACATTCTCACCAGTTTCCAAGAAAGATTCTTTCAGGATTATCATGGCTTTGGTGGCTCATTATGACTTAGAGCTAAATCAAATAGATGTGAAGACTGCCTTTCTTAATGGAAATTTAGAGGAAGATGTTTATATGGATCAACCAATGGGGTTTTCAGTCAAGGGCAAAGAACACATGGTGTGCAAATTTAAGAAATCAATATATGGACTCAAACAGGCTTCCTGCCAATGGTATCTCAAGTTCAATGATATTGTCATGTCCTTTGGATTTAAGGAAAACACTGTTGATTGGTGCATATATCTAAAGGTTAGTGGGAGTAAGTTCATATTTTTGGTCCTATATGTTGATGACATCTTGCTTGCATCTAATGACCTTGGTCTATTAAGTGAGACTAAGAAGTTTCTCTTTAGTAGCTTTGAAATGAAAGATATAGGTGAGGCAAGTTATGTGATTGGAATAGAAATATTCCGGGATAGATCATAGGGACTGTTAGGCTTGTCTCTGAAAACATATATCAATAAAGTCTTAGAAAGATTCAAAATGGAAAAGTGCTCAGCATTACCTGTTCCAATTCAAAAAGGAGACAAATTTAGTCTCACGCAATGTCCAAAGAGTGATTTGGAACGGAAACAGGTGAAAGAAATTCCATATGCGTCTGTTATAGGGAGTTTGATGTATGCTCAAACATGTACTCGACCAGATATAAGCTTTGCAGTTGGTATGCCTAGCAGATACCAGAGTAACCCTGGATTGGATGAAAGTTGCAAAGAAAGTCTTAAGGTATTTGCAAGGGACAAAAGATCACATACTTACTTATAAGAGATTTGATCATCTTGAGGTGATTGGATATTCAGATTCAGATGTTGTTGGTTGTGTAGATACAAGAAAGTCTACATTTGGCTATTTGTATCTTTTAGCCGGAGGAGCAATATCACGGAAGAGTGTGAAGCAGCCAATCATTGCTGCTTCTACCATGAAAGCTGAATTTGTGGCATGCTTTGATGCCATGGTTCAGGCTAAGTGGCTGTGGAACTTTATTTCAGGGCTTGGAATAGTCGACAGTATTGCTAGGCCACTGAAAATTTATTGTGATAATTCTGCAGCAGTCTTCTTCTCTAAAAACGACAAGTATTCTAAGAGTGCTAAGCATATAGAATTGAAATACTTCGCTGTTAAAGAAGAAGTACATAAATATAGAATGTCAATAGAACACATTAGCATCGACCTTATGGTTGCTGATCCATTAACAAAAGGGTTGTCGCCCAAAACATTTAGTGCACATGTTGAAAGAATGGGCGTTGTTGCTAAATAGGCATTATTGTATATATACTATGGTGTTATTTGTGTTTTATGTACTTTGACACTTTGAGCTCATGAATAGATGTTTCTGTGTTACCTGTTTCTGAGTTTGTATACATAATAGAGTTGGAATAATGATAACAGGTTTTGTCTTTGATGAAGACATTATTGTTGGACCAATTATATTACGTGCTTCTTATTTGTAGATCATGTTAAGGATGAGACTAACCTTGTAGTACATGGAAGGGACTATGTCGGTTAAATGATGTACAACCGCCATGACTTGTTTTAGTTTTATTCTTGATCATGATGAATGATGTATCAAGAGTAATTGCTTAATGTGCATTATGATGGTTATATTTATTAAGCCATAAGGTGAAATAATGACACATGAGCCAAGTGGGAGAATGTAAGAAAATATGTCTCATGTGGTATTAAGTATATATGTCTTATTTTATTGGTTTAATAAATAAATAATAAAATAAATGAAGAGAAGTTATTAGGGTGGTCACTAACTTGATAGAAGTTGGTTTCTGAAGGCATTTTATTCCATTAACTGGTCCTCTTCCTACCATTTTTGAAGTCTCTTCTCATTTTTTTACCATCACTAATCAAAGAAGAGAGTAAGGAGAAGGTCAAGGAATAGAAACTCGTTTCTGTACAATTTGCAATCTTCTTAAGTTAGTGTTTCTTTATCTTTATTAAGGAACAAGGTATGTTATTGGACTCCATAAATTTATTATATGTGAAAATTATGAGTTTCAAGATCCTTTTATTTTGATACTAATGACAGTTTCTGAATCAAGAACTTTAACTATAACTTACAGTTGCTGCCAGCGACCGGCCCAGTTCAAACAATGTGGTTTTGAACGGGAACTTGAAGGATTTGCCTAGATCTAGATGAGAGCCTTAGATCATTATCAACTTTTAGATGTGAAGCTAACCATTTTAGCTTCAATTTAAGTGTGTTAATGGGTTTTAATTAATTGTACAACGTAAATGAAAGAAAGAGAGAGGAGGTGGAAGCTAAGTAAGTGACCTTTTAAATTTTAAACACAATAAGATATATAATAATTATAGAAATAAATGAGACTCAAAGCCACATGTCCAAATTTCATTTTGATGAACTGGGAAAAGGACAATGCAACAAGACAATTCACTATAAAAAAAAATTATATCTTAGGCAACACTTATTCTGGAAACACTTGAAAGGTGTTATCTATGATACACAAAGGTAATATTTTTTAAAATATTTTTTCTGATATAGTAAAAGTTGTACTTTTTTTAAGTTAAAACATTACTTTTCATAAAGTGGCTTTATGAGGTGTGACTAACTCTATTAAATAACCTTTTATAACAAAGACTATATTTTTAAACTAATGGATCATTTTTCATAGAGCTATGGTAATACTTTTAAACAAAGATAGCAACAATTTTTTAGACATTAATGTGTTGCCTATACATATAAAAAGTAATATTTTTCATGTGTTCCAAAAAATAGTACTGTTTTAGGCCAAATTTTTTGTAGTGATAATAATTTGCATCCATTAACAATCACCACCTAAGAAGGTCTAATTAGTGTTGACGCTTTTGGAACTATGCATATAGACACATATAATTAATAGGTATTAGATATAAAAGCATTTATGTGTTTCTATTTATTGTTAATTAAAATTTTTATGAAAAATAATTCATGACATGGTATAGAGTCCCTGTGACCAAGTGGTAGGGATTTGATCATTGTTATCCCATTTTAATACATTGTTCATATTTCAAACTTCAAAAATAGACATTTGTGTGAGGAGACATATTAATATAAAATTATTCATGTGATTCTATCAATTTGTAAGAATTTTTGGAAGAGATGGTTAATGAACTATAGCTTGCTTTTTTCATCACTTTGCTCAGTATACCAAAAGAAATACTTGTTTTTCTTCAAATTGGATCCAATTTATTAAACTCGAAACTTATTAACTCTTAATCTGATTAAGTAACAAACAATTATGTATGGAAATTTTGGGCACTTGTTTTTTCAAGATATATACATATCTAGCAAAAAATAATATATCAAAAAAAGCATAGGTGAACATAAAATAAGATGAATCTAAATATGCCCAATAATAAAGATATAAACCTATTATAAAACAATAAAGATAATAACTTTATGGATTTTGGCTCATTTACAGTGAGATTATATTCATGCATAGACTATCTATTAAAGTATGCAGTATGTGTACTTTACTAATTATATATTTCTTCTACATTTTACAGAAGTAGTCTGAATTAAGGGTGGTTACTGGTCAGGAACACTCTAAATATCTTATGTAAAATGCAAGGCTCTAAACACGACTAGAAAAATATATTAAACCTAGTCAATTGTGTCACCCTTGCCCATTCATGTCATGTAGTGTTTTATGGTTGCCAGAATGTGTGTGTAAAAATTGATAGAAGTACTAGGAAGTTTTTAAAGGCGAGAAGAGTGATGAACTTGGACAAATTATTTTTTTGGTCAACCAGAGTTAACTTTCAGGGGCAACCATTTCGTCAATTGGGCCATAAAGAAAGGCCTTAAAGGTTTTTCAGGGCCTTGGGGTTAGAGAGAATTAACTGCCCAATATAACATGGAACTTTCTGGGAAATTGGTTTTGAATTTTTTTAGGTGAAATTTGGTATTTAGTGTCAAAAGTAATGACTAATCCCCTCAAGACATAGGGCTTACAAATGTGGGTTTTGCCCCTAGTCACAAGACTCTCCATACACACTATTAGGAATTGAGCCCCTAACTAGACACTTAAGGACCTATCTATGAAATTTGAAATATTTTGATATGAAGTGATGAATAGGTTAAGCTTTCAGGTGTTGATTAAGAAATATCGCGCGCCTCAGGAGTGATCCCGTTTCCTATGTAACCCAAATGTCACTACCTATACTCCATATGATGAAGGGGGTGTGCGCGCGCGTAGGTGGCATGGTATTAATATGAAGACTATTGATATGACAAAGGATGGATTCGAGTTCCAATTTAGGAATGGTAATATAATAATATATCCATACGAGAGAAATATTTAGGTGCACCGAGAATAAGAGATAACACTTACTTTGATTCATTTATTAATTGAGACATAAGTTTTGCAGGTCATAATTGTCTCACAGCTCCCCTATATTTTTAACATAATAGCTGATTTGTCAATCACCAAATAGAATAGACTAAATATTTTGTCTTGCTCTAAGAGCATCTAAGATTATCTCATCCATATGGTATGATCATTGACTTCAACAAGCTGATAAGCTATGCAACTTGATAGATTGTGTACGTTAGTGACATGGTGGTTACTCAGGTATCGATGAGAGTCAACGCCTATGGTGCCTAACATGATGTGTTCAATTGTGCTCCTGACATGTGTGATGGTGTGAAGCAATGCGAGGCCGGATTAGATTAATACAAGACAGTGAAAAACTTAATTACCAAGGATACTTAATTTTTCAAAAAAAAAACTAAAATCCCCAAACTACCCAGGATTCTTAATTTATAAGAAAAAAAAGTTTAAAATCCCCAAATTTATAGAAAAAGAAAATATCATCAAGGAAAGGAAATGAACATAGACCCAGGCACTCTATGGTTTGTGAGTAGTTTATTTTTATATTTTTCTAAATTCCTTCCTTGCTCGAGGCTGATATCTTTTCACAAGAACAAAATTCAGACATTCCGAATTAAGGAAAAAGGGGAAAATAAAAAACTATGAAGAACAAAGTTGACAGTAAAGGAATTCAGGAGAATATAAAAATAATGAACAAAATTTAGAGTATCCTAATTTAGAAACAAGGAAAAAAAGAAAAAAAAATACAACGCATATTTGAATTCGAACTATCCAAATTCAGAGAAAAAAATATAAATAGATAAAAATTCAGAGTATCCGAATTCAGAAGAATTTTAAAAACTAAAAAATACAAAAATGAATGTTGTGAAAAGCAAAATTCAGACTATTGGAATTTAGGAAGATAAGGAAAATAATTTTAAAAAATAATAGTTGTGAAGAACCAAATTACGAATTAAGGAGAAAAGGGAAAATAACAAATGACTGCAGCGAAGAACAAAGTTGACAGTAAAGGAATTTAGAAAAATATAAATATAACTAATAAAATTCGAACTATTCGAATTCAAAAAGAAGGAAAAAGAAATAAAAAAGCAGATAATTGAATTTGGAATATCTGAATTCAAAGAAAAAAGTTTGATAAAAATTTGGAGTATTCGAATTCAAGAGAGTTAAAAAAAAAATACAAAAGTGAATGTTGTGAAGAACAAAATGTAGACTATTGGAATTAAGGAAAAATTAGGAAAAAATTTTAAAAAAAATAATAGTGGCGAAGAACAAAATTTAGACATTCTGAATTAAAGAAAAAAGGGGGAAGAAAAAATCACTATAGTGAAGAACAAAGTTGACGGTAAAAGAATTTAGAAAAATATAAAAATAAACCATGCACAAACCACATAGCACCTGGGTCCATGTTCATTTCCTTTCCTTGATCATATTTTCTTTTTCTGTAAATTTGGCTATTTTAGTTATTTTTTTATAAATTAAGTATCCTTGGTAATTTGAGGATTTTAGTTTTTTTTTTATAAATTAAGTATCATTGGTAATTAAATTTTCTATGTCTACATTAATCTAATCATGCCTTGCTCTGCTTCACACCATCACACATGTCAAGTGCACAATTGAATACATCATGTTAGACATTGTAGGCGTTGACTCACATCGACACCTGAGTAACCACCTTTTATGATACCTTGATGATGTGTCCAAAAAATGGACCAAATTGAGTTCCTCCATTGGAGATGCTCTTACACCTATAGAGGGTAATTGAAAATCTATAAATTCGTAGTTTGAGTAAGACTAGGTAGGAATGTTGTGGTTTGCTTATGGAGCCCCTATCTACCATTATTATACGTCACAAGCTATCCAATGAAGGTGGCTACTCTAGTGCCTAGGCTAGTCAATGCCTATGGTGTCTATGGCACTGCCAGTTGACGTTGACCACTGTCGCCAGCTGTCGACCAAATGTTGATTGACCATCAAACCGTCCCTGTACCACCACTTTTTGTGAAGACACATTGAAACATAATAAATAAGTATAGGGGTATTATTAGAAAAATAATATTAAATTTTTTTCTCTATATTCTATTCCTACTTTTTTAAGTTATAAAATTGTGAGTTTTTCTATCCCTAGGAATAGAAAATATCTCCATCCCATATTTCTGTCTTCACCACCAAATAGATTTGTGTTTTTAGTGTCCCATTATTTCTGTCTCTATATCATTAATCAATTATATAATGCTATAGCCACCAAAGGCATTGAGTGCCTTTGACACCTGAATAATGGCCATCCATTATAATAGTGATAGAGTAAGTGTTCCAATTGGAATCAATAAACTTTAAAATATCTAACCGATGTGCTCCAAAAATAATAATTGATTGTTTAGATTAATGTAAATACTTTTTAGGAAGATATTTATATGTAAATATTGAACTGTTAGTAATATTAAATTAAGATTGCTTAACACCATTTAAGTGGCCCAATACCTCACCTGGTGCGTCGGCGAACAGGAAAATCCATAGAGCATTTTCAATAGTGTATGTCCTCATCATGCAGATAGCCTCAATTTATGCAATATTAATTACCGGTTACCACCAAAATATTGGCTTATGGCGCAAAACGTTACACATGTTGGGCTACTACTCCACCTAGCTAGTAACCTTCCATCAAGCAAGAAAAATACTCCTCATCAACCAATCAAATAACTCTTAGAAAATCCCAAGAAAATTTCTTGATTCAATTACCAATCAATTCACCCTGAATTTTAGAAAATCAACCAATCCACATGTACGCATCACGCATGCTGCATGCAACAACATGCCACCAACACCAAAACAGTTACCTTCGTTGCCTTGCTCTTCCATTATCAGTTTATCATTATCACCAATCAGCACACAAACCAAAGAAAATAAAAGAAAAGCATAAAAGAAAATGTCCAATTTTGATCCATATACCCACCTCGGCATTACCCTCAACTCCGACGGCACCCTCACCAGAAACCTCAAATATCCGACAACCGATGCAAATCCTGAGCCCTCTCCGGGAAACTCCACGGTCTCAAAAGACATAACCATCCACCAAGAAAAGCAAATATGGGTTCGAATCTTCCGACCAACAAAGCTACCTTCCAATGACAACACAGTTGCAAGGCTACCTATCTTGCTCTTCTTCCACAGCGGTGGCTTTGTCCTCCTTAGCCCTGGAGACTCTGTCATCCATACAAATTGCTCCCAACTCGCTGCCAACATCCCTGCCATCGTGGTCTCTGTCGGGTACCGCCTTGCACCGGAGAGCCGGCTCCCATCACAGTACCACGATGGCCACGATGCCGTCCTGTGGGTGAAGAATCAAGTGGCTGACCCTAATGGAGAACAATGGCTAAGGGACTATGGCGACCCTTCAAGGTGTTACCTCTATGGTGCTGGGTCTGGTGGAAACATTGTGTTCAACATCGCAATACTTATTCTCGAGGAGGTATTTCTATCGCCTATTCTTTTTGAGTCGTGAAAGAACTTGGTACAAAGTGATAATGAACAAACATAGTATGATTTTTTTGGGATCTTAAGAAAATAAGTATTAAGAGCGTACATTGTAAAAAAAGAGATACAACATTTTAGTTACAGCCCACAATTACAGATGATTTGAATCGCTATATTTATGTTCACTCTTGAATCTTGATATTTATAATGCCTACTTTAAATGAAATTAAAATTTTGTACATACCATAATTTCTTGCATCTGGGTGTATTTAGTTAGAGTTAAAAGTGGGGATAAAGTTTCAATAAATAAATTTCATATATAATTTTACATATAGAATTCATTTATAAAAAATTTACCCTTATTTTTATCTCTAAATAAAGCACCCCTTTAAAAGTTATATTTAAGTATTTATTATTGTTCATATCATAATTTTGAATGAAATTTAATTTGAGATTTTCAATAATAGAATTTTGATTTTTAACCTAAAATAATTCAATAGGATTTGAAGCCTTTAATAATTTGTGGGATTATCATGAACCAACCCATGTTCAGTGGGGAGAGAAGGGCAAACTCAGAGCTTAGGCTTGCGACGGATCAAATATTGCCTTTGCCTGTGTTGGACATGCTGTGGAAACTGGCTTTGCCTAAAGAGGCTGACCGTAACCATAGGTATTGTAACCCTATGGCGAAAGGGCCACACTTGGATATGGTGAAGAATTTAGGGAAGTGCCTTGTTATTGGGTATGGTGGGGACATCATGGTGGATCGACAGCAAGAGCTTGTGACCATGTTGGTCAAGTGCGGGGTGCAGGTGGAGGCTCGGTTTGATCAAGTGGGGTTCCACAACATTGACATGGTGGATCCTGCGAGGTCTAGCGCGGTTATAAGCATTGTCAAGGAGTTTATCCTTTGAGCTGTTGTTTTAGTGGAATTGATTTTGCAAAATATAATTTGATTTTGATTTATGTATGATTAATGTAAAGTTGGAATGGATATTGAAGTTGAAAAATACTTAAGAGAGTAATTTTTTTTTATTTGAATGGATTTATTAGAATATTGTGACATATAAATTGATTTTTCCTCAATATTGTGAGAATATCATCAAGAACGTGGAGTTTTGGTGGGTGCCCTTTTTGTGTTGGTTAGTGGATGTTAGATAAGGTTTAATTTTGTGACAGATAAAAAAGACAAGGGTGTGTTTGGTTTAAGAATATATTTTTTGTCTTCAGTTTTTATTTTCCAAAAATGGTTTTCATTTTTATTAGTTTTCAAATTTCAGAAAATATGTTTGGTTTACAAAAGCAAATTCTATTTTCAGATAGAGAAAATAATAAAAACATGTTTGGTTTGTTTGTTTTCAAACAATAAAATTAAATTTTAAAATATTACTTATAAATGTTGTGTGCATTGTTTATAAAGTTAAAATTATTTTTTTTCAAAAAATCAAACTGCTAGCTCTTAACTGTCTGAAATATATTTGATTCTTGAGTAAATTGTAGTCATAATATAAAAAGAAATCATTATCACTCTGCTAGAAAACACTAAATGATAAAATGGCCCCAACATTTGATCTTTATGGTTATCTTTGTAGTCATCCAGCCAAAATTTCAGACAAAATTATTGTCACAATAAATGAGGCACATACAATCGCGTTTGTCCTATATAGCTATGATATACAGCAAAAATAATCAAATCAGCTATGTAAAAATTTATTAAATCAATTATTCAAAATTTTGAATAAAATTGTATTGAGCATTCGTTATTGTGGGTGAGTAGAGGTGTTAAAATGAGCTGATTCGACTCATTTGGAGTAGTCCACATTGAGCGGGCTAGTGCTTGCTCAGCCCAATTTGTTCTTGTTACGGTTGGCTTGGGGCCAATTATTCTTGTTCATTTTTTTTATTGTATAGTCTATATAAAATGTCAATAAAAAATATTTTTTATCTTATTATAATGGATTAAAAAATAAAGTATTAGTAACTGGCTAGTGTTATTATTCTTACTTTATTTACGAGAATCGCAAATGAAACTTGATTCTTATTTGATAATTAAATTTCAATAACTTAATTTGATACAATAATGAAATAAATCAAAAAATATATAAACTTTTTTGTCAATATTTATTACTATTTTAGACTTTTTAAGTAAAAAATAGGTTAAAATGTCTAAATTCAAATATTTATAGTTTATATATATAATTTATTATTTAATAAAAAATTAGTATTTGGCCCATAAGGCCTAGCCCACCTATTCAGGTAGGGCCAAATCGAACCAGGTCGAGTCAGGCTAATTTTTAATTTTCCATATATTTTTTCAATCTAGCCTGTTTATTTTTTTTTTGGTCTATTCGGTCTGATCCATCGAACTTGGTCAATTTTAAGAGCATCGAGTCATAGTCTCAAGAGGGTAATTGAACATGCTTTGAAAGGAGGCGGAAGACACGGCGTAGTAAAATATATGGGAAAAGATGAAACTCCCTTTCGCCGAGATTCGAATCTATGCTGTCGAAGTAAAAGGCAGGTGAGCTCACAATATTTACATGCCACGGCCTTTTCATCTGAAAATGTTTCCAGTGAATATTGAATAAAAGACTGAAAAATATCCTTTCCAAATTCTTGCCTCTTTTAAGAAACATTTTTTCAAAATTAAACCAAAATATTTTCACATGTATTTTCTGTTTTCACTGAAAATGAAAACAGAAAATGGGTAAACCAAACACACTCCAAGGTTTTGTGAGAAGTGTGATGTAAAATAATTTGTTTCAAAAACTGACGCAGACAATTTACGTTAGCCAGAGGTTGACACCATGAGATTGAGATATCTAATCCATTGAAATGTCAAAATTGAGGAAACAATCTAAAATAACTTTATAATATTAACCAATAAATTTTGAGAACAATAAAAAAATTATAATAGATAATTATCATATTAAAACCTCTCACAATGTGATATATTTTTTGAATTCTATTAATTGATAGTAAATTAATCGTAGTCAATATTCATATTTTGTTGAACTTTAATTAATATTGATCGAAATAAGAGATTCATTATAAGTACAAAGTTCATATTCTGGCATCAGCAAGAACAAACATTGGAAATTTTATTCACTTATTTTTCCCAAAATAAAGAAAATCATGCACACACAATCATTCACTCAAAAGAGCGACATTCAGAGAGTGGATTTAGAGGTAGCGGAGTGTACGAACTTCTTGATCTTGTCACCCAACTCCTTTGCCTTCTCAGGCTCAAAGATCTCCACAGCATGGTACCCATCGTCCACAAAATGCGCTTCCACGTGCACCCCACGTGCCTCCAAGATCTTAACAAACTCTTTCTGCTTGTCCAGCAACGGATCCCCACCGTACCCGTTGACGAAACACATCGGCAGCCGTCCGATCTTCTCGCCGTGAACCTCGTCCGCGACCGTCGGATTGCAGTACTCGTGGTCACGGTCAGCGCCCTCGGGCAGCGACAGCTTCCACATGAGATCGTTCACGGGCAGGGGCATGATATGATCGTTGACCAGCCTCAGCTCAGAATTTGACCTCTCCGTGCCACTAAAATACGGAACGTTCATTATCATCCCCCTTATATTCAACGGCGAGAGATCGAGGTCGAGCGCACGTAGACCCGCGAAGTAGGCGATGTTTCCCCCAGCGCTGCTTCCCATTAAGAAGCATTTATCGAAGTCCACGTGGTCGCGCAGCCAGGGGTCGGATTGGGCCGGGTTTTGGGCCTGGGCCTTGGCCCATTGGATGGCGTCGATGGCGTCGTCGTAGGCGGCAGGGAGGCGGTGTTCCGGGCACAGGCGGTAGTCGACAGAGGCGATGACGGCGGGGATGCCGGCGGAGAGGGCGGCGCATGAGTTGTGGAAGAAGAGGGTGGAAGGGTGGCAGAGGATGAAGCCGCCGCCGTGGAGGTAGATGAGAAGGGGGAGCTTGCCGGCGGAGGGGGGAGGCGGAGGGTGGGGGAGGTAGAGGCGGATGGAGGTGTTGGCAGCGGGGTTGAGAGGGATGTCCTTGGATACGGCGGGTTGCGGCGGCGCGTGGGGATCTGCAGAGGAGGGTGGGGTTGGGGATGGGGGAACGTTTGGAACGACGTAGTTTCGAGCGAGGGAACCGTCAGGGTTGAGCTTGATTTTGAGGAATTCGTAAGGGTCGAGGTTGATGGTGGTGGTTTCGGATGAAGGTGGTTCGCACATTGTTGTCGTTGGAAGATTGAAAGCAAAGTGATTGTAACTGCCGTAATGTCGTTCAACTTGTGTTGGGTACTGCTCGTGCTTACATATGGTTTATTTATGTTCGCAGCTACCCCCTTTTTTTTCCTTCACATATATTCGGCTGTTGTAGTTATTATTACAATATTATAAATTTTTATGGATTTATCTAAATTTAATTGTACGGTTATACTATTAGTAACGGTAGTTAATTCCCGTATTTACTATTTAAAAGTTCATGTAAATAAAAAATATTATTAGATGACAATTAGTATATATCAATTAGAATATTAGCATATACTTAAATTTTATCTATTAATTATCTATTAATAGTGTTAATTAAAAGAATTTTACCAAACTGTCAAATCATAGAGAGTAGTTGTGATAAAAGTAGTTACTTTTAATAATTCATCATTTGTTAAAATTCTATTAATTGATATTAAATATAAATTAAATTATAAAATTTAAACTCATTTTTTATTAGAATTTAATTTTATACATTAATAATATAAAACTATTTTATATATTATCATATAAATAATTAAAAGTAATTGTTATGTTCATTATTTAAAAAATTTAACTGATTTAGTTATCCGTACATTAAAATTAATTTTTTAATTATAGAACTTAATATTTATGCTGATATAATGATATCTCAGTTACCAGCAAAAATTATAAACCTTTACACGGTCAAGAAACCTTACGAAAAAAAAAAGGCCAATCATTGGGCGTTGTTCCAACCCTAAAAGAAATATCTGTATCGCAATTTTGTTTTTGTTTTAATAATATGTCACTTTCATATCGGTTGAGTGAAATGAGAGGCTACGGATCCTATCATTATACTATAATAATAGATTTTTGGTGGGAAATTACTAGTTGTAGTTAGTACATTTAATTAATATCTGTTTATATTTTGCTTTTTAACTGTATATCACTCTACTGATCATTTCGTCAAGAATAAAGAACTCAATATCAATATAAATACTTCTTTTTGGTGAGTAATATAAATACTTCATTAATATGTAAAAATGACAGATATTATGGATCAAGAATTTTCTCTACAGTGACATTAAATAATACTCACTCCATTTTAAATTAACTGTCACTAAAGTTATTACATATAAGAATTAAGAAAATTATTTAATAGTCTTTATAGTTTAAGAAAGTTAAATTAAAAGACTAATTTATCCTTTTAAAAAATTATGATTGGTCAAAAAAGGTGGAAAAAAAAGAAAATATTATATAATTTAATGTAGACAAAGATAAAATTAGTATTAATTAATCGATGTTTTATTCAAATGCTAAAGTAATAATTATTCTAAAAAAATAAAATTTTAAAATATTATTATTTTAAAATAAAGGTAATATAGAACGAATGAAGTAAATATATATATTTTTCTTCTGTTTTGTTAACAAGGGAATATCTTTTAAGAATAATAAAATCTCACATGGAGTGACTTTTTTTAAAATTTAATACATGTGAAATTTTAAAAATTTATTTTATGTTTTTTTTTCTTCTTAAATGGGAAATGTTTTAAAGAAATTTGTTTAGCTCGACAGTTGATGTTAGCTGGCTCTAGTTGATATTTACCAAATTTCATTTATTACGTATTAATAATACTATCTAACGCCGAAAATGCGGAGTTTCTAAACTTAAAAAAAAAAAAAAGGCTTCACGATCATGAGGGATAAATGTTTTGCTGACTCCATTAATATTAAATTTAAAATTTAAAAAATCAAAATACCTCTCATATTTTTTTTTATACTTCTCTAATTGCATCGATTACAATGATGTTCAAACTTAGCTAAGACCTCGTATAAATTATCTAAATTTTTTGTTACTAGATTAATTCTAATGACTTAAATATCTCTCAGATATGAAAGCTCAAGATGTAACGATACAATTTTAAAATTAAATCTATCTCATTGTGGTAAAATCGAGATAGAATAGTAATATTCATATTCAAATAATAAATTAAAATCCACCTCTAGATTGATAAACTCAAGATAAAACCAAAAAATTTAAAAATAAATCAAAACCTATCGCGAATCAATAAGAAATGCTTTAGTTATTCTTCTACTGACAAGTCTTTGTCTTTGATTTTCTTTTTAATAATAATTTTGTTACTTAACACCATCAAGACCAACTAGCGCTAACCGAAAATGTTATTTTAATATTTAAGAGTGGATATTTGATTAGAATATTTATTTTATTATTATTGGATATAATAATAGTTATTTTTTTTATTAATCTTTCAAATTCAATTGTAATAGGGCAATTATGTCAATTGGATATCTATTTTTGACTTTTCAATTGGAGAATGATGAAGATGTCTGGACTCTACCACCATATGAAAAGCATTTAAGGCGACGAACGGTATGCATTTGATTCCTTTCTTTTATTGATTTTTTCATAAGATAATGGGTACCTAAATCCCTCGCGGCTATCTTTCATTGAAGTTTAAAGAAAATTAAAGTTTGCTTTCTCAAAGTTTATTCAATTATACATGGAAATTGAGTTTTTAAAATTTGTTCTATTAAAGAGTGCATTTTTTTCTTGCATATATTATGTACTATTTCACTCTAATCAAACACCCTTACTAAACATAGCTGCTTCAGAATAGTCATATATGCTCGTCAATTTGATCACAATTATATACCATGTGCAATTTCGACCTCGTTTTTCATTTTTGATTCAAGGATGTAACATTTAAGTATATATGGACAACAAATGGAGGACATAACTTGCTCAAAACATCAGATTTTCAACTTTATCAACCCATCATAAGTCTAGCATGTGGAAAATTCGAATTTTGGCTACAAGCTCTTACTAGGGAAGTTTTTGACTAAATCCAGCTTAGTTGTGCTTCCAGGCTAAAGGTATTTGGGTCAAGTTGGAATCCCTAAAATTCGCTTTAGTGCGTTTCTGGATTAGGTTTGTGTTACACTTTTGTTTGTTTAGTTTAAGACTTGTGATCGACAGCCATTTTTTTTTTTTTTTGCCTATTACCATTACTACTCAATTAATCTTCTGTATAATGTTCTAAAATATTCTTGTTCTTTTATGATTAAATTAATAATCTATTATTCCTTTAATATTAATAAGATTCACGATTATTAATATTTTAATTTTTTAAATATTTTATTATTTATGCTTTTGCAATATTCTATTTTATGAGGAATAGTTTATTTTTGACTACTTTTCTCATATAACATATAAAATTTAATTTTTTCATAAAAACACACAAAATAAAAAGTATACAAATGTATTATGAAAAAAATGTTAAATTTTTATTAAAGTTTTAAATTTTTTGTTTTTATCTTTTAAAGTTACGTAACATCATACTTTAAGTTAGTTACTTATTTAATAATTTTGTACATATAAAATAGAAGTTTATATTAACATTTAATGATATATTATCATATAATTTAAAATTAAATATTATGGCACTATATGAGACATCAAAATCATTCAATAATAATAATAAATTATTATTGGATAACCGTATAACTTTTACTTAAACTTTAGAATTTTATTAATAATTATTTTTTATTCAATTTTTATTATGTAAATAATAACTTATATAGCTTATTTCATTCATATCAGATTCATAGAATAGTAAAATAGAAAAGTATATTGTTATCCTCAAAAGTATACAAAATTTAATTTGATTTACAAAGTAATTTTCAGATCAAGCGAATAATTTTTTTGATGGAGATTAAGACAATCAATTTGTAATAAAATTATTTTTTATGTTAATAGTTAAATTTTATATGTTATCAAAAATAAAGTTTTTTTCATAAAATAGAATATAACAAAATCTCAAATAATTAAATGTTTTAAAATTCAAATATTAATAATTGTGAGTTTAATTAATATTAAAGGAATAATAGATTATTAGTTTAATAATAAAAATATAATAAAGGATATTTTAGGACAATTACATGAGAGATTAATTGAATAGGAGTGATAATAAATAAAAAAGAGTGACAATAGCCAATTCCCATCTTGACATAAAAAAAAAAACTTGTGGTATATATATATATATATATAAGAGATAAATTATAAAGTTCCTTTTATCGGAACTAATACCTTCTATCTTACTTCCTCTCTTAAATAAGATAAAAAGGTTGGAAGTTCGGAATTGTACGTCTGTGAAAACCATATTTTTATGTGAAATGCATAACAGTAGACAAAAAAAATAATTATGGGACCTGCGCTTCTAACCTTCTGCCTTTTCCCTGAACACATTGGTTTTAGAGAATCTACCAAATCTGGGGAGTGTTTGGAATGAAGATCCTGATGGGATTCTAACGGTTCAACTTCTCAAGAAGTTCGTGTTGATGGATGTAAATGCCTTACTAGTTTGTTTCCAGCATTAGTAGCCAAACGTCTTGTGAAACTTGAAAAATTAAAGGTGAAACACTGTAAGGGGTTGGTAGAAATTGTTAGAGGGATTGAAGCAGCCCAGAAGGAACAAATCTAAAGTTTGCTTTCCCTTCTTTGAGCTCATTGACGCTACTGGATTTGTCAAAGCTCAATTATTTTTACTGTTCACTACATTGTGTCGAATTGAAGTTGGCTTGTCTTCCTAATCTAATTTCCTTAGGGTTAGAGCACCTTTGGATAAAAGAATCCTTTCTCAAAAATCTGGAAACCTTGGAAGCAACAAGTTGTTTCAGTTTAAGAAACTTGGTACCTTCTTCCATATGTTTCTACACTCTGATGCGTTTGTCTGTATCTAAGATGATATGATACATTTGTTGACATCCTCAACAGCTAAAAGCTTAGTTCAACTTAAGCAAATGGACATCTCCAACTGTAAATCAATCCAAGAGGTTGTGTGTAAAGAAGGAGATGAAGCACACATCGAGATGAGACAGTATTCGCGTAGCTCCAACAGCTGAATCTTAAAGATTTGCCAAACCTCAAAAGCTTTTACGAAGGGAGTTTTACCTTAAGTGTCCCATCTTTAGAGCAATTGTCAGTAATTAATTGTAGCAGGATGAATACTTTTTGTGTAGGTACCATATGAATGCCAACAATTTGTCAGCAATTTTGGTTCAAGAGTGATGGAGATACTAGCTACTCTATTGGAAGTTGATCTCAATTTTACCATACATAAGGCTTTCAAAAAGAACAGGTATGTATTTATTTATTTTTTATTGATTAATAAAAAAATAAAAAACCTTTACTATGCCGTGCTCTTATTTTTTATTATTATTTATTGAGTAAAGCACAGCCTGCTTTATTAAAAGATCGTATTATTACACTCTATTCCTCTATACAATTAAGCTAAATTATATTTTAACCTATTTAAAAATTTTCATTAATCATTCATTTTTTCATGCTTATAGTTATTATTTTATTTTTGACTAAAATATCCTTTATAAGTTATACATATTAATTTTTTATAAAATAAAATATATATATATATATCTTATAATAATATAAAATATTGAGTTATATGTATCAATATTAAATTAGTATTTATATTAACAAAAGAAATAATTAGAATTAAAAACAGCTAATAGTTGCAACAATTCTTAATAATTATGTTTAAACATAAAATATATGTATTTTTCAATTATTAATTTTACAATACTAGTGTATGTTTTTATTGTAACATCATAAAATTCTTTTGTCATGTTCTCTAAAAAATATGTAATATTTTATTTTAAAAAAAATTATTACAAATTATCATTATTATTTATAATTTTATTTTCTTAATATAGAAACATTTTAAAAATTAAATTAAATACATGTATATATATTGATATTTGTATTATTATAAGCCACATATATTTTAATTTATATAAAAATATATATGTAAGTATTAACAGGATATTTTGGTCAAAAATAAATAATAAATATGAGAAAATGAATAATTAAAAAATTTTAAAATAAATTAAAGTATAATCTTTGTTAGTTTTTTAGAGGAGGAAAATGTATGTTTTAAAAATAAAGATGAGAGAAGTGCAATAAAGTAGCATTCTTTCAAGAGAGGAGGTTATATTTTATTTTTAAAAAATATTAATATGAAAAAATAATTTAATTATTTTATCGTCTAATAATGTGAGACTTTACCTCCCACACTTGAATCTAATAATTTCCTAATAAGTCGGTCTTTTACAGGAATCTCAAATTATAACATTGTATGACAGTCTAACCATAGAAATTTCTATATAGTAATGACTTGTCTGAGATTGTCCTTAATTTGTAGAAAAGCAATAATTTCATTTCATTTTCATTTTGTTATAATATGACAAAATAGAAGGAGATACAACAATGATTTCTATTTTTTGGTACATTAGTAGCAATGTGGTTTGAACTTATGATTTCTGGTAAGCGATCTAAATTTCTTATCATTAACCCACTTCTAATTGCTTGCTTAGTTACAGAAAAGGTTGAAAAAGATATTAAGATGATTATAGAAAATAAACAAACCGAAATTTAATTCAAGTGCAAGGTAATGTAAGAAAATAAACTGAAAACCCAATATATAGTAATTAGGGGCCGGTTGGATGAATATTTTGCCACAACAATAACAAAGATAATTTTGGAGTAACCACATGACATATGTACCGATTAACTAATTTGACATTTTTATTATATTGCACGTCCAGCTTTCAGATTTCGCTAAGGTAATAAAGGATTTGAAGCTTATTGACAAGCCTGATGAGGTACATGAAATCTGGCATGGTTCAATATTTCCGGTCGTCCCATTCCGATGCTTCGTCAATTTGTAGTCTTTGATCGTGGAAAGATGTGAATTCTTATCCACTGCGATACCTTCTCATACACTTCTTTGCTTTGCAAGCTGGAAGAATTGGTAGTTCGCGAGTCAAAACAATATTTGAAGTGAAAGATATAGTAAAAGGCAAAAAGAAGTTAACAAATACAGGACCAGCCTTCTCCCCACCCTTTTGCTTGAAGAAACCGAGTCCTGAGCAGCTGCCAAACCTTGAACATGTTTGGGATTCGGATCCTCAAGAAGTTGTTAGCCTAGAAAACCTGCAACAAGTGTATGTTAATGGATGTGACAGCCTTGAAAGGTTGTTCCCAGCATCAGTGGCCAAAAGTCTTGTCAAACTGGAGAAACTAAAAGTACACAGCAGTGTGGTAGATTGGTGGAAATTGTTGCAAAGGATGAAGCAGCCGTGGAAGGAGCACCTAAGGAGTTTGTGATGCCTTGTGTATCCTCCATAAAACTATGGTTTTTACCGGAACTCAAGTGTTTTTACCCTGAATTGTACAAGTTGGAATGCCCCATGCTAAAACAAGTACACTTATTCCATTGTGACGAGTTGAAGGCATTCACTTGTGAGTCTAGAAGAAGAACCAAAGTATCAAGTTGGCATTTTGTTGTATCCGCAAGCTCTTTTCTTGGCGGAAAAGGTACCATTCATAAATGCAATTTATGGAACGTTATAGGGTTAGAGCATTCCTGGGTAGACCCCATTTCTGAAAATCTTGAAAAATTACAAATAGATCAATGCCATTGTTTAAGGAACGTAGTACCTTGGAAAGTATCATTCTCCAGCCAAATAGATTTGAATGTATGACGGTGTGGCGGGGTTGTGTATTTGTTTTCAGGTGCTTTTTAGGTACAGAACAAAGAATTTTCTGCACCTACAGAAAAATCAGGTTTACAACAGTTTATTTAGTGGTTTACAATATTTTACTAAGTGATTTACGATTTTCTCATGCAAGGTTTACAATTTTGTTTTTGTTTTTGTAATCACCATTGGGAATATTTCTATTATTCACATAAGTTTACAACATTTATTATGCATAGGTTTATAATATTTTTGTATAGATTTACAACTTTCTATTCATCCCACTTACACATTACTTCACCCATTAGTCCATCTCATTTCTTCATCCTACATAAAACTCAATATTCTGCACCTGAGAATTTCTCTTTTTTCACCCTCAACTAACAGAGCTTCATGTCAACCGAAGAACATGTCGATAGAAAATTGTGAATCATTAGAAGAAGTAGTGTCTAAATAGGCAGACAAGTCATCAAATCATAATGAGGAGAAAATAATAGGTTTAATTATGCCACATGTTTCTATAGTTTTACTTAATTTTTAATTAGATCCCTATAATTTAAAAGTTTTTAAGTATATCTCTATAATGTATGAGACTTTTCAATTAGGTCACTGCCATTACAAAAAATACAGAATATTCTATGGAATATTCCATTTCCATCTCTCTCTTCACATAATAGCATGAACTTGATTAAAAATTCTCATACACTATAGGGACTTAATTTAAAATTGAGTGAAGTTATAAGAATATGAAGAATAATTAAACATATTAAGGAAATGATTAAATGAACTTAAAATTAGAGTAAATTTAAATATATTTTATAATACTATCATTATCATATACCCCAACACTCTCTCTCATAATTAATCTATTCACTAACACACATTCTCATAAGCTTATCAAAGGAACAAAATAATTAATTGACAATTCTTGTGTGAATTTAATCATACAAAAGAAGATCTTCAATTCCTACAAAAGAAATTCTTAGGTGCTCTTAGAGTAAGACAAAATATTTACTTTACTCTATTTATTATTTGACATATTATATTTGCATTAAAAATATAGGGAAAATATGAGATAATAGTGACCTATAAAACTTATATATCAATTAATGAATGAATTAAAACAAACATTTTCTCTTATTCTCGATGTACCTAAGTATTTCTCCTACTTACAATTAGTTTCACTAGTATAACATAAAGTCACATTTATTATGAAAAGTTTTTTGCACTTTTTGCATATGTACTTTTTAAGAGGCATCAATTTCTTCTCTTACAGTACTGCTACTTTTTTTTCCCTAATAAATCTTTATACTATCACTTGCCCACTGTGGATTCTATTCCGTGAACACTATACTTGGCACCGTGAAATTTGGTATAATCTTTTCACACCAAATACTAACATTTCTCTATAAAATATTTATCCAAGATATATTGTTCTTCCAAAATTTACCCAAGTATAATAGTTATGATTAGATAAGTGATCATGATGGAGACTACTAATCTATCTAAAAGTGAAAAAAAATGACAAATCATTCTAAAAACCAATTCTAGCTAGTTAGTTTCTTTCATGGTATATAAGATTTTTATTTTGATTTAGTATATACAATTTATCTTGAAATCTTAAATACCAACACGAATGAAATTTCCTTTCATTTATTTATTTATTTTTTATAAATTTAGTGAATGGTAGAATAATTATTTGAAACTTTATGAGTTTCAAAGGTTTAATTATTTTTCAAGTCCCTATAGTTTTGATCAATTTTCAATTAAGTCCTTATAGTGTACAAGAATTTTCAATCAGGTTCCTACCATTATGTGAAGAGAGATGAAAATAGAATATTCTATATTTCAAAGAATATTCTATTTTTTTGTAACGGTAGGGATCTGATTGAAAAAATTTCATACACTATAGGAACTTACTTAAAAACTTTTAAACTATAGGGACCTGCGATATAATTAAACCAAAATAATATTTCATGAACTTAAAACTCTGTTATGCACTCTCTACCATGGCTTGGAAGGTTTTACAATGGCAGAAGTCCATTGAGATCACAAACTTGTCACTTTGTAGTCCACTTTATGTCTTTTAGTAACATCACATTGAGTCCACAAAATCTTGTCACTATTCACGCCAATGTCTTGTCACCTAAGAAGCATGGACACACTAAGTTGGTGGTGTGTCTATGTGTCGGACACCGACACCCACACGACACGTGTTCGACATGCGTCCATACATGTTCAAATTTTTCTAAGCTCGGACACGCACCAGACACGCACCAGACACAGCCAAACATGCATCAGACACGATTCTAATTCACTGTGGACAAGGCTTAGACACACCGCGGATACACCTGGGTTAGTTTTTTTTATTTTTTTTAAATTTTTAATACTAACATAAGCCCAAAACCAATTTTAGTTATTTAGTTAAATCTGTATTGTTGTGCCATTTTATTTTGAAAATTCTTCAGAATTAATTAGATAAGAAAAATTATACAAACATGATCAAAAAATTCAAAAAAAAAGAAACATATAACAAAATAAAAAAAATTATATATATATATGCCATGTTCGTGTTCTATAATTTTTTTTAGTTTAGTATGTCTCTGTATTCGTGTCATGTCCCGTATCTGTATCAGTGTTTGTGCTTCATAGCTTGTCACCTACAGCTGGAAAGTGGAGATCTAACCTTTCTTGGTCCAAAAGATGCAAGATGGAGCCATAGACATATATACAAGATACCCACATCAAAGAGGAACACAACCCGTGTTATGTTGACAACCCAAAGCTAACTCCCATCACCCAAGCTCTCCATAGCCCTTGAAAAACATTCACAAAACCACCACTACCTCCCCCATGCTTGACCACCATGCCATATACGATGAAAGCCAAAGACGCCCCTTGCTCTGAAACCCAAAAAGAGAGAGTAAATAGGTTCGGCATCCTTGTGCAGAGGGAAGAAAAGAGGCTCTCACTCATCCATCATCATCTATAAAAGGTTGGTCTTACTTGTTCTTAGCCCAAGCCACAAAGGAGAGTTTCCATTCTACCATTTACTTACCATTAATCCTCTTAAGCTTAGAAACCCATATATTAAAATCTTGTTTATTATCATTAAATCCATTCCTTTTCTCTAGACGGCGACACACACACACACACATTCAATTCGAGGAGGATGAAAATGTCCTTTTGGAAGTTGATCTCAACTCTACCATACGAAAAGCATTTGGCGATGTACGTACGGTATGTATTTAATTCCTTTCTTTCATTGATTTTTTTTAATAAGATAATAGGTACCTAAATCCCTCGCCGCTATCTTTGATTGAAGTTTTAAGAAAATTAAAGTTAGCTTTCTCAAAGTTTATTCAAGTATGCATGGAAATTGAGTTTTTTAAAATTTGTTCTATTATGGAGTGCATTTTTTTCTAGCACATATTATACTACTTCACTCTAATCAAACACCCTTACTAGACATAGCTACTTCAGAATAGTCATACATGCTCGTCAATTTGATCATAATTATATACCATGTGCAATTTCGATCGACCTCGTTTTTCAGGTTTTATTCAAAGATGTAACATTTAAGCATATATGGACAACAAATGGAGGATATAACTTGCTCAAAACATCAAATTTTCAACTTTATCGACCCATCATAAGTCTAACATGTGGAAATTCGAATTTTGGCTACAAGCTCTTACTAGGTAAGTTTTTGACTAATTCAAGCTTAGTTGTCCATCCAGGCTAAAGTTATTTGGGTCAAGTTGGAATCCTCAAAATTAGCTCTAGTGCGTTTCTGGATTAGGTTTGTGTTACATTTTTGTTTGTTTAGTGTAAGACTTCTGACTTGACAAAAAAAAAAAAAAGCGACCAGGGACACACGTGAATATATATACTACTTCTGACTCTCTCTCTCTCTCTCTCTCTCTCTCTCTCTCTCTATATATATATATATAGTTCCTTTTCTTCAAAAAAACTTAATACATTTTATATATTTATTAACCCATAACTCAAGGACACACGTGAATAAAATTCTTTTAACTGAATTAATTTGCTTGCCAATTTTCATGGACCATTTGAATAACACTACTTTGTGACATTTTTAACTTTTCAGAAGTGAAAAGTTATATTTATAGGTTTTTTATTTTCTTTTTGGTTATATAACTAATTACTCTCCCAGAAAATTATTTTAGTACTTTTTGGAGGATTAAAATGTTTAACTTGTCAATAAATATTTTCTAAAATATTTAAAACTAGCATTTTTGCTATTAGATATCCAAATACTTAGTTATTCTTTTAATAGTTTATCTTACATAAGAGATTTTTGTATTTGGTCAAATACATAAGAGTTTAAATAAACCATTTACCTAGATTGGCCAATACTGCCATTTCTGATTTAGTTATAAATTTTTAAATGGAAAAATAATTTTTTTGTCTCTTATTTTTATTTTTTTTATTTTAGTCTTTTATTTTTTTTTTCAATTTGGTTTTATATGTTTCGTATCGTTTTCAACTTGGTTCCAAATCACTATTTTGTTGCATAAGCTAATGGAAAATTCTAGCGTGACACAATCCACATTAGATCCACGTGTTCGTCAAATGAACATGGTTTGTATTACATGAGTATTTTTTGTTAATTATGTGATAAAACATTGACTTGGGATTAAGCGAAAACAATTTGAAACATAAGGGACTACATTAAAAATATATATAAATGATTAGGGACAAAATTGAAAAATCGAGTAAAGATAAGAGATTTAAAAGTCTATTTCAGCTATTTAAATTTACAAATTCTATTTGAATATAAGATTGGCTCCATCTTAAATCAATCATTGTCGACCATAATTGATTTAGGATTAATTTCCCAAAATTAGGTTTGATCAAAATCAAATAAAGTTAATCTCTATTGAGCAGAGAATTCAAAGTTACCATGTTTAATTCATGGACAGAATAAATATTTCCATAAACGTTTCATTTCCATAAATAAAAATACCGTCATTTTCATTCCCATACGCCTCTATATTGCAAAGAATAACTTTTTGGAGAATAGAATTCCCATGAATGTAAAAACATTCCAAGAATCAAACGTCCCTAAGGTTGTAAGAGTCTTTTTGACGAGAAAGTCCAGTAAACTAATCAGCTTACCTTTGCAATAAACCCCGGATTGAGGTTGAGAACTACATTTGGTTAGAATAATTTTTATTGTATCACTTTAACTGCACCTATTACAAAATCCAGAGTATTTTTCTTTATTTTCTCAATCTAACACAATTATATTAACAGTTTCTCTAGGCTGAATCTAATTCCAATGATAGAGGAAGAAGACATGAAGAAGAGATCTTGCGGCAAAATGTGCTGATGATGAGGAAGCAAAGCTGTCTAGTATTGCTTAGTTTGCTTTACTAGTGTTTTTTTTAAAAAAAAAAATTATTGTGTGCTTAAAAGTTGAAAAAAAATCCGGGAAAGAAAAAAAAAAAGGCATTGCTCTAAATATTAATGCAACGTTACATTGTGTGCGATTATATGTTCTGGATGGTGGACAACGGCACAGTTGAACTATATTACTAAGAACAATGCTTGATGCAGTTTTCTTAAAATAAAAAAAAAGGAAAAAAGAAAAAGAAGTTAGTGTCTGTATTAAGCTTCAGTGTTATTTTTTGTATTAAATTCCAGTGTAATGTTACGTACATTCTTTACATTTATGTAATGAAAAAAAATGTGTTAGTAAGTTTATATTTGTTTGTTTGTTTTTGCTTTCTATTTATAATATACCTGGAATCTGACATGCTGTAGTACTAATCATCATCCACTTAAGAAGTGAGACAATTTATTGTCAGACCATTAGAAGAATACTGTACGAAGATGATACAAATGGTAGATTAAACAGAAATCAGTCCCATTCGATTTTGGAGTCACCATTCCTGCTTTTGGTTTTCATTTTCACAAAGGAATATATGTTCCAATAATAGAACCCTTCGGCAAGATGAGAAATTAAAAAAAAAAAATTAGATTAATTCTTTAATTGCTAACTAAGCTAAAACATAAATCATTTCAATAAATTATGACTAGTCAGAGTCAGCCACTTATATTACATATAGAGGAAGAGTGTTACTAAGATCAAGAGAAGAAATATACAAGTAGATAAGAGGTATGAGGTCCTTTTACAAGATGAAGATTGAACAAGAGATCAAATAATCAATGAAGCAGAGCTTTTTACAAGGACAAAGTCAGCCACTAATACAGAATGCACAGGTCAATTTACTTAACCCACCGTTTATTTAGGATTATAGACACATTACAGTATTAAATTATCGGAATTTGGTAGTCTAATTCTCCTTGCTTACACATAGATATCAGAGGCCTTGAATCAGGAGGTATGACATAGAGAGAGAGAGAGAGAGAGAGAGAGAGAGAGAGAGTACAGCCAATTCAGAAATAGAACTACCAACGACACTACATGCGAAACTTCCTGAAATTTTATACATGAAGTTGATTATTTATTTTCTTATAAAGAGCCACTTATTTTCAATTTATTATTCTATATGGTCCCTGCGATTGAATTTTAACCAGAAATATATTTGGTTTGGTTTTTCTCTGCTGGATGATTAGCATCAACCTTGCTATCAAAAGCGGTTCTCTTTATCTGTTCCAAGGGATTAAAGATACTATGCGTAAGGTATGTCATAGGTACACTGATGATGAAATGATTTTTATACTCGTCTCATTTTCAGGACAGTGCACTCTCCACTTAACTCAGTAACATCATAATCACTTGCAAAAGGCAAGAATGGGCCCAGGATCTGTTCCCCCTTCAACTAAAACCGATACTATTTACATCGGCACAATGTGAATATTAACTTTTAAAAGACACAACCGAAAAAAGATGAATAAATCTACGCAGGTTCCTTTCCCAAGCACACTAAGGTCATCAAATTCTTGATAGTTACATTCAGAAGGCACTAGGCATATATATAATATTCGTTGAAAAGTGGCAAATAGCATCAAAAGCAAACGAAGTATTCCATCTACTTTTAAAAGACCCGGAATTTCCTGCAATTCAACAACTTGTTCTGGCAAAGTCACGTAATTTGTGATTAAAATATGAAACTCATAAAAGTTCGTTAAGATTATAAAATGAACTAAGAACCAGGTCAAAGAGTAAAACAGTCCTATGAAGGGAAAAGGAAATCGATTTATGCAAGGCTTGTAACTCACTATTTGTCTCCTTTTTTTTTCCCCTTTGTTCTGCATTAGTTTTCTACAAATTGTGAAGAAAATTAGAATTGGCCTACAACAATACACCCTCAAGTTAATAACAAAACAAAGAACCCACTCGGTCAGAGCAAAACAGAACTCACCGAGCCTTCTTCCTGGACTTGAACAGAAAATTAGATGGTGGCGACGGTGAGAATTCGAACGGCAAGTGGGGGGTCTCGGCCTCGCCGGAGAGCATCCCCACGATCTCCTTCATGGAAGGCCTCTTCACTGGGGATCTCTGCAGACACAACAAGGCAATTGTGATGCAAAGCAAAGCCTGCTCCTTGTCCAATGAATGAATTGCAGGGTCAAGAAGATCCAACAGCCTCCCATTGTGAGCAAGCTGCCTAGCCCATGAGATCAAATTAGCCCTCTCAAATTCCGACATTGGTGATGCTGTCACCTGAAGTGGTCTCCTCCCAGCAACCAACACCAAAAGCAGGACACCAAAACTGTACACATCACACTTCTCAGATAACTGCCCACCACCACCATACTCAGGAGCAATGTAACACACAGTTCCTCTCATGCTTGGTGTGCTGCTAATCCCACCACTCTTTGGTATGTCCCCACTCACCCAATCCTGACTGTTCCTTCTTCCATTGTGATTGCTCCTGAGCTCACCACTCAACCCATCAAGCCACCAATCAATGCTCCCTCTGCTGCTCTTGCTTTTCCTCTTCCTCTTCTGATCCTTCACAACAACCAAGTCCTCATCTTTCTGCCACCAAGATTCACCACCACCAGCAACAACACCATCAATGCTCCTCTTCTTCTTCTTGCTCTTTTTTGCAAGCTCCTCGCAGAACTCCTCCTTCCACCACTCCCTCGGCTTCCGATTCTTCTCCTTCCTCTTCTTCTGCTGCTCCTCCTTCAACTTCTCATCATCCAATGAAGCCCACCAATCCAACCTCTTCCTCTGCTTCTTCTTCTTATTCTTGCTATTGTTATTGTTACTATTATTGTTCCTCTCTGATTTTTCTGCATCAAAACCATTGCCACTAGGAGAAGCAACCCACTCACTCTTTGGTCTCTCTTTCTTTATCTCACTCCCAATCCACTCCATCACATAGTCCTTCACTCTCCCTGACTCTGATGACCCTCCACCATTGTCCTGCTTCCACCACCAATCCCTCCCGGAACCGCCGCCACCGGCGGCGCAACCCTTCCTCCTCTGATTCCCACTCTCCACACTCACGCCATCAAAACACCCGTCCGACAAGACGCTTCCTTTATCCACCATCACCTCCGGCGACACCGCCGTCGCCGATGTCATCATTTCCGGCGACGCATCCGAGTCCAAAGCCCTCCCCACCGCGAAACTCTCCGGCGACCTCTCAACATCAAAACCCACCGTCGTCCCCGTCGCAACACTCTCCACTTCCTCCACCACCGAACCACGATCACACTCCTCACCACCACAACCACCACCTTCCTCCTCCACAACCACCACCCCAACCTCCTCCTTCACCCTCGCGAGCCCAAAATCTCCAATCTTAGCCTTAAACTCACAATCCAGCAAGATATTACTCGGCTTAATGTCACCGTGTATAACAGGAGGTTCACAACAATGGTGCAGGTACTCCAACCCCTTAGCCACCGAAACGATGACGTCGAAGCGCGTTTTCCAGTTCATAAGCTCAGGGCACTTCCGATCCAGAAGCGCGTCCTGGAGGCTGCGATTCTTCATGAGCTCGTAGACGAGAATAAGCTTGCGGTTCCTTCTGTCGGAGGAGAAGCCTAAGAGTGAGAGAATGAACGGCGAGTTGAGGTTTGAGCATAGGGAGAGCTCGTTGTGGAACTCGCGCTCGCCTTGAAGGGAGCCTGGTGAGTCCATGAGTTTGAGTGCGACGGTTTCGCCGGACGGGAGGGTGGCTTTGTGGACGGAGCCGAAGCCACCGTGGCCGAGTTTTGTGGATGGGGAGAAGGAGTTTGTGGCGCGGCGGAGGAGAGAGTAGGAGAAGCGGCGGCCGTTGTGGTGGTGGTGGGGGAAGGGGGTAGTGCGGTGGAAGGAGAGTTTGCGGTAGAGGTGGAGGAAGGAGAGGAGGGCGAGGAGCGAGAGGAGGAGGAGGGAGACGGAGAGGGATCCGATGAGGAGGATTTGGTGGTTGTTGTGGTGGTGGAGAAGCGGTTGAGCCGCCGTGGAGAGAGGTTGGGGTTGTTGTGGTTGCGCTGGTGGCGGTGACGGTGGAGGACGGGATGGCATTTTTGTAATAATGGTGGTGGTGAGGCCCAGAGACGTCAACCATTCATGTGAGAGAGAGAGAGAGGGAGGGAGAGAGCTGAGAGAGGAGTGAGTTTGCGGAGGCAGCGGGAGAGTGTGATGTGATGATGATGATGCTTCTTTCCTAGTTGTTTGTTTTATGGCCAACCAATATAGGGAAAATAGATAAATGAAGGAAAAATATAAAATAAATAATAATTGAAGTGTGCAGTCTTATTGCTTTTTCCAAAACAAGATAGAATTTGTGTAAAGCTTTTGTTTTTAATTGAAAATTAAGTTTTATATATATTAATATAAAATTTTTATTATTATTTTTTTCCTACAAAATTTAGGTGGATATGTGCGCTATTATGTTTCGTGGGAGTGGATCCCTCTTAATCATTTTTTTATACGAAATGATGATGTTAAATTTTGGAGAAATATTATTTTGACACCTAAAAAATAAATGTTTAGTCAGACACTTACTTTATAATTATTGAATGTGATAAATATTAAAGATAAGTAGAGATTATCATCACATCTAATAATTATAAAGTGTGTGTCTAAATAAAGATTAATTTTTTAGATGTCAAAATAATATTACTCTAAATTTTTACCACTACTTGTATCTCATTTTTATATTATTAATTTTTTTCCAACTCAATCAAAGATAAACGACAAAACATGATCTCTTATATTAAAAATGAACTTGAGAGCATCCTCAACCATGTTTCTTTATATTATTAAGCGGTTTAAATTTTATCACGACTACTTTAAAATTATGTAAATGATAAAATAGACTAATTAATAATGAAGGTTTCCTATATTTTATAAAAAAATTATTTTTATAAAAGATGTTATTTTAGAGAGTTAGAACAAAATAATTGTTTTATATTTTTGAAGACAAAAATTATTTTTAATAAAAATAATTTTTTGTAATTAGTTTTAAAATTGATTGGGATAGTTTGCAGTGGCGCTATTCTCTCTTTTTTTTTTTTGGCGGTGACACTAAGAAATTGTGGCAATGTGAATGGAGTTAAAAAGGTTGTGTTTTTGAGAATTGTGAGTTATGATGTGTTACATATTGTAACGCGGGAGTCATGTTTTGGTGGTATGGATGGTGGCCTAGCTGGGCTGTTCCTTTTCTCACACGGTGATTTTGGTGTCTGGATTAGGTACTTGCAAAGGTATTCCAATGCTCAAGTTAATGACGATGGTCAAAAGGAGAAATATATTAAGAGAATGAATAACTTGCCACAATTATGTTTTCTATTTTCTATTTATATCTTGCGCAAAACAGGCAATTTAGGGCTAAGTTGTATAGTACGGATGATATACAAACCGTTAGAAAGATTCTTCTAGAAGGTGTTAGGACCCACGTTCATCATGCGCTCTCTTTGCGCTCTTCCCAACATCGCTGCAATATCGTGGCATCTGGGATACCTTGGATGTCCTTGGAAAGGAGCCCGGAGGCCTCTTAGGGTCCATATCTGATGCATCTTGCTCCAGCTAATGAAGGTCCGAGGCCTGAGATCCTCAGTCCTTGCCCGATGATGTTTGTAGTGGAGTGAGCATCTGGCAACCTCTCGAATTCTGACATAATTGGTCTCCGACGATAATAGGGTGTTTGTGTTGTTATATGCTTATGAATTGCTCCCTCTTCTAATTAGTATAGGTCCTTTTTAGATTATACAGAAAAATTAAGATAATGATCAGGTTTATTGATTTATATATTACCTAATATTTACTCATTTTTTTTCAATTAAATACTGTAATAAAATTATTTTCATTCATTTTTTAATTAAATAGAGGAATAAAACATGTAAAATATAATTAAATAATTAATGATATTTAAAATGTGAAAATAATCTACATTTTGAATCAGCAAAAAAATTAAAATGTGACCTATATTGATGAGTGAAGGAAGAACAATCTCTAGGTTGTTCATAATAGAGAATTAGCATTATCATCAGGTGACATATAAATATAATGTGAGGTTAAAAATAAAATTAGAAGGACTTACGAAGATAATTCTTTTTGACCGAATTGACTACTACAGTTGGATTTTTTCCTTTTGGGTCTTTTGACGTGTTCTGCAGTCGGAATTTTAATTTATTATTTGTTTCTATAAGAAATTGCATACATATAGATTAAAAGGCCATGTAAGCCTTACCAAAAAATAAAAAAGGCCATGTAAGAATTCTATCTGTGAAATAAATAGAGCGAGACCCACCTTTCAGACATTAAAAGTCATGCTGTCTATTTTATGGTGGATGTTTCATATTAATTTTGGGTGAATGCGACTAATGCTTAAGGAGTTGTGTTCAACCCATTGTTGATATCCTTAACAGTCAGATTTTTTTTTCTTAACTGCAGGAAGACATAAAATTTCGCCATTTTGATTGTACTAGTAGATGTGTAGATTACTTTTTTCTTTTTCATGAATGTGTATTTAAAACTAGTATTAAATATGTGATTTAAGTACTATTAGATGTCTAAATTACATATTTTAAGCTAATATTTATATTGACATATAATATTTGATAAAGATATTTCTCTGATACATAGCAAAAGTAGTTTTTCAAAAAAAAAAAATCAGGAGAAAATCCAATCGAACACTACATGGCAAAAGTAGTGTCGAAGTGCAAGTACCTGTGAGTTGTGCTCGTGAATATAATTTCATCCGATGGCAAGGTCAACGAGAAAATCCAATTGAAGAGAGAGTGAATCTCGTTGGGACTTGGAATGCAAACACGCGCTGCGCGTGGAGTGCTCGCTGGTGTCACGTGCATCAAGCTCCGGAACGTTTACCTCTGCACTCACCACTGTCATTGCCACGTTAGTGGACCCACATTTGAAATAATTCTTCCCATTTTCAACCAAAACAATCTTTAATAAGAAGAAAAAGTTGTGTAAAATAAAACTACCTAATGACTAATGTATTCTTACTGTAAATGCAAAGTAATTGCAAGATATTTGAATCTTTCAAATGAAGGATTACTAGATATTTAGACTTGTATTGTTATTTAAAAGTATAATTAATCCGTAACTCCCTATATTTTCACTAAATTTTCAATTAGATCCGTATATTTTAAAAATTTTTAATTAGATTCCTATACTGAAAATAAATATTTAATTGGGTTCCTGACCCCATTAACCATTACAAAAATGTGAAAGTTAACAGAATATTCTGAGAATATTCTTTTATTATAATTTTATATTTAAAAATCCTTTCTTTTATTAAAATATTACATTAAGAAAAAAATTCACCCCCTCCCCTCCCCCCTCACTCCATTGCATGTCTCTTCACCCTGTCCCGCAACCCAAAACTCAATTGCATCCCCTTTTCCTTAACCACTGAAAATAATCAAGTGTACATCCCATGCCCCCTTCATCTTTTCATGTTCCCAAAGTGATGATTGAGAAATCGGGACACGTTGTTGATGGGAAGAGCAAGTGTGGTACGGCAATTCACGACGCGATGTTGCGCTTTGTGGTGCCTGTTCACGGTGGTTGCTGCTCTGCTTCACGGTGTTGCACTTCGCGGGGTTGAACTCGGCGATGGAGCTCCGATGGGTTCGCGTTCGGTTTAGCGGTGAGAATGGCTAGGTAGAGGCGCGGCCAAATTCCGTGTGATCTCGATGCAATCGTCGTCATCGTCACCTCCAAAAATCTCGAGTTTGTTGCTACTATTGTTACTGTTGTGGGAGGTGTTGTAGACGAAGGACTCAATGTGCAAGGGAGAAGGGGAAGAGCGGGGTCTCTTGAGGACTCGGGAGGGATTGAAGTCGTGGTGGTTGTCCCATTCATCGTCGGAGATTTCATAGAACTTGTGCTTCATTGCCAAAACGACGAATGGGAAATAAAAATAATAAAAATAAATTTAAAAAAAAGAAAGAAAATGTTTTTGTGTTGTGCGTGGTTAACGTGGGTGTTTTGTGGTGGCTGGGCTTGTGCCCCGTAGAGAAGCTGGAAGTGAAGGGTGGGAGAGAGAAAGGCTTTTGGAGCGTTTTGGGTTTGGGACTGAGGTGGATCTAGCACTGCTACTGCTACTGCCATTGCCGAAGGGGAGAAGGTGGGGAAGAGATGGAATTGCTAGGCGGATGTGAGATTTTTTTTAATATAAAATTATAGTAAAAGAATATTCCTAGAATATTCTTTCAATTCTCATATTTTTGTAACGGTTAATTGGATTAGGGACCCAATTAAATATTTATTTTTAGTATAGGGACCCAATTGAAAAATTTTAAAATGTAGGGACTTAATTGAAAATTCAGTGAAACTATAGGGACTGATGATTTAATTAAACTTTATTTAAAAGATAATAATATTTGAGTTTAATTTTTTTAACTGATTTTTACATTGTTATTCAAGCATATATCATTATATTAGTAAAAATGAGTCTCACAGTCTTTATTTAAAAAGTTATGCATATAAAATGATTTAATTTGATTGAATGACAATATAAGATTTTTTTATATTGTCAGTATGTGCATAAAAATTAAACTCATAATATTATAATAGAGAATGAATTTTTGGAAGTTAAATTTTTATATGACCATATCATATATGATTTTTTATTATTAATTTTAAAAGTAAGATTTGAATAAAATACTTCTTTACTTTAGAATATCTGTTTATTTTCAGATAACTTTATGTTTCAAAATATCTATTTATTTTTAGACAACTTTACATCCTAATAGAGCATTTATTTATTTTTTCAATAGTATTCTGAAATAATTTTACTCACTAACTATTAATTTTTTAAAAATTCAATGTAATTATATTAATTCATTCACTATATTTTAATTTATTTTTAATATATTTATTATCCTTTTTGCATTTATACTTGTCCAAAGTAACAAATATTTTAAAATAAATGGAGTTATAAATATAATAGAATTAATTATGAGTATTTATATAAAGAAAAATTATTTGAAAGTTTAGCATAAAAATATCTATTTACTAAATATTGTTGGAATCTACACAAGAATCTCTTGTTTGGAGGTGGCGTTCCAAATGCAATACTTCAGCAGAAAGCGATGCCCATGAATCGGTCTCAGGCTCTCAGTACTGAACAGTCTCAGATCAGATAAAAGGGTTGACCTCTAAACATGCTGCTCAAATATCACTACTTACTTTTCTGCACCTTTTCACTTCCCATCAGGATAAATGTCAAGTTATCTAATATCAAAATAAATTTATAGATAAACTAATTCATCAAAAAAATCTTTTCATGTTATATATATATATATATATATATATTTTAATTTGGGAGTCATCTTTTTGTGCATTTTTATTATTACTCCATAGTAGAGTAACAAAGAATTTTGTTGATCATAAATTCAAACTTCAAACGGAATACCCCCCAAATATGGTGTCCGTTTTCTACTTATTACACCAGCATTGACCCCGCGAAAATTCTAAAGTCAAAAAGGCAATTTTCATTCTACTTCATTCTATATGAAAATTGAGCAGTTGCATATTTCTAACGCAAGTTAATTGATCATACTTATCACTGAAGTTACCTATGCTACTTTATTAGTTCATAACAATCAATAATTGACACCTCTTGTCACATCAAAAAAAACGATACCTGTTTATGAGCATATAAGTGCATGATGACTTGAGAAAAAGATGACAACGAATATGTCTTGCATAAGTGCATTCTTGCTTTGAGAGATGGTTAATTTCATAAATAAAGTTATTCAGAATGCCATTTATGTCACCCAATCAATTTCTGAGTGTGCGAAATGCTTCTCTCTCCCCTTTTTTTTTTTTTTGTTACAAGAGAAAAGAAATGAAACAAGAGAACTAAACTCGCATAAATCTATGCTCTATGTCATCGTCCATGCAACATCTCATGGAAGGGTCAGTCCAGAAATTGAATCTATTGACCTAGCATTGTCTTTTTTAGCCATTAAATCTGTACAATGATTTACTTCACATAGAACATGGGTAATAATCATAATCCATTCACAAGTCATCAAGAAATTAATCTTCGCATGGAGAATAATACATGAATGCATCCTTTCTCTGTTTTCCATTTTTTATCCTTTAATTTTTTGGTCTGAGTGCTTTCCTTTTCTAACAGGAGCAATTGAGCTTTGCCTTTTGGGGAAATGGGAAGTACTCGGTCAAAGTTGATGCATGACAATGTGAGGTTACTTAAAATTTAGAAATGTAATTACCTGTAGTCAAATATTATTTTTATATTTAAAAATGGGTGTCTTGATACTTATTTTATTATTATTGAATATTATGATAGTTTTTATTTTTTTTTATCAAATCATTACATTCAATAATTATAGAATGAGTATCATAATTAGACATCTATTTTTAGATATTAAAATATAAATATTTTTTTAATATTTAGATATATAAATCAAGAAATCATTTAAAAATTATAATTATAAAAAAAATTTATATTAATTTTAATAATTTATATTAATAGAATTGTCTTTTTATTTTATTTATATAATAATTATTATGGGAAGTATAAGAGAATCAATATAAATATAAATATAGAAAAAATAATTAATATTTCTTAAAAATTATTAAATGATAAATAATATTATATTAATTTTTTTTTTCTTAAAAAGACCACTATCCAAAGAGAGAGGGAGTAACACATTTTTGGAATATTTTCCCGTACAATTGAGATTTAACACCGAGAGTTCTCCGTCTGGATCATATTCTAGTAGAAAAAAAAGACAAAAAATAAAATAAGCTTAAAAAAGCCTTGATAAATAGATTGAAAGGGAGGGGAATAGCAAAATTTCCTTTTAAACATTTTGACTCTCACTGGATCAGAAATTTAGGATCCTAACGTGTACTTAACAAGGGAGTGGCTTGAAGAATGTTGGACATGTATCAGATAAACGGAGCCAACACATAATCCAAATCACATTCATATCAAATGGCATTGTGCTAGTTGCACGAAAACACATACTTTGACTTTTTATGAACTTCGCAACGCGAATCCAGAAGGTATCTGAATAAAGAAACAAAAAGACAGAAAAAGTAGCAGTGCTGCTTTTACACCTTACGAGAACGAGTTCCTGGCCAAAACGTATAAAACAACGAAGAAACCAAAGGTTAATTAAATTAATCACTCTTTTGTGATATTTGTTTCTTCATTTATTATTCAATATTGGATTTGATTTGAATCTTTGTTTCTCTTTGTAGGAGAAAGAAAAAGTATGCAATTTGAGATGGAAATTATAATGGGTATTCATTACATGGTGATATATTCCTTCAGTCCTCTTTTAAAATCTTACCTCTTATTTTCATTTTGATTCCCATTCCCGTAAGGATTCAAATCCTTATGAGAATATCTATAGATTCATTAAAATTAAAATAACAAGAAACAATAAATGGAAAACTGAAAACAATACTCTAAAATCTTAATAAAAAGTATATAAATATTCATACTAATAAATATTATTAAAATAATATAATTCAATTTAAAATAGAAAATACATACATAGATATACATTCAATAAAAAATAATTTAGAAATAAAAATATGTTTAGATTTTTTTAGTATATATTTATATATATGAATGAATATTTAAGCAATCTCACGTAAATAAGAATTTGGTGGTTTCCAATGAAGTGAGGACCCCATCCACTCCCCATCATGTTTAGTAAATGGAAATTTCATTTCTATCCTATGAGGACTA
This sequence comes from Dalbergia cochinchinensis, assembly GCA_031216125.1. Classification (NCBI taxonomy): domain Eukaryota; kingdom Viridiplantae; phylum Streptophyta; class Magnoliopsida; order Fabales; family Fabaceae; genus Dalbergia; species Dalbergia cochinchinensis. Next base: position 64,344,967 of record CM062375.1, on the reverse strand, counting down.
AAGTTGCTCTCATTCCTGTCTCTATTGCTAGTAATATATGTGGATACCCGTTTAAACGATTTTTTTTTCCATTACTTAATTTGATATCTTTCGAAATACATATGATTATTATTTTCCACATAGAAAGGTGTACGGCTTTTCATGAAAAAAAAGCCCTCATTATTATATATACTTAGCTAGCTTCACGATCCAGCTTTAAAATTAACTCTATGTAGTATTATTTTTATTTTTATAAACGTAGTAATGATATTAATTTTTGTAAAAAAAATAATATATCATGTGAGGGACCGTGAGTCCCACCTTATTTGGCACTGGTTGGTTATAAAAAGCAGAAAGCCCACTGTTGTCGGGGGGGCAGGAGCTGACCCGTGAGAGCGATATTTCCAAGGCCTAACTGATCATTATGTCCAAGCCTTTACTTTATATTTTACATTTTTACTGCTATTTCTTACTTTTCATAAAATAAAAAAAAGCATGAAGAGAAAACAACAGGCCCAAAGTTTGTTTTCTACTTTGATCACCTGTGTAATCTGCATTAGGAAGAGAATTAATTCCCTGGATTATTATGTTTTATGGTAAGGATCAGAAGAAAAATCAAGGGGTAATAAATTTTTCAGTTAAATAACTTGTTTTTATTTATCTTTGCAAATATATATATATATATATATTATATGTAGCTTTCTAAATTGGAAATTTAAAAATAGATGGTTATTTTATTTCTCTAAACCCTTACATCCGAATATACTTATTAAATCCTACAACAAAAAAACATTAAGTCAATGTGAATATATTATTTTGAATTATTAAAATAAAAAGTGAGTTTTACTACATCGATAATAATGAATTTTAAATTGATGATTTCATCAATATTACTCAAGTCTTTAACTACTATCCACTATTAGTGATTATTGTGAGTAAGGAAGAGAAAATCGGACCGGACATCAAATCGGTTAAGTATGACTTGGTTCAAGGTTTAGAGGCCCAACCTGCTCAATCGAGTTCAACTTAATGTAATAAAAATATATATAAATATATATATATAATTAATTAGAATATAAATAAATATATTAAATCATTAATATTAACATAATCAATAAAAAAATTCATAGATATATAAAAATAAATATAATCCATATAAAATTTCTCTAGTCTCAACCTCACAGTACCATCATAAAGCATTTGAAAACAATATTTGTTAGTAACCAGTGAGGTTTATGGTAAGCAGTTTACAAATAATTGAGAGAGGAGAATAACAACCCAATAATTTTTATTAATGTCCTTCTTTGATTTCATTTTTTTTTATTTTTGCTCTATGACTACCATAAGATATCAATATTTAAGTTTTAGAAAAAAAAATTTTGCAAAAAAAAAAATGGTCCGACCAGTCCGGTTTCCCCCGGTTTTCCCAATTTTGACTTTTCCCAATTTTTTTATGTTAACCGGACCGGTCACCGAACCGGTTCCCCGTTAACCCGGTCGGACCGACTGGTCCAGTTCGGTTTTCTTACCTATGATTGTGAGTCAGTGTAGCTTATTGATAACATCACTAAAATATCATTTATAATTTTAGTTATTTATCAATAAGTATCATTACTTAGCTTTTTTAAAAAATGCATACTCGTTATTTATTTATTTTTTTTACAACAACGTAAAAAATATTAACATAAAAACCAACTGAAGAAATCCAGGACAGTATGAATTAGGTTTAAAGTTTTAGATTGTTATTGTTTTATATTGAAATTGTAGAGTATTATTATAATAAATGAGATGAAAGGTGGAACTCAATTCAATTGAATTTGAACGTGAAAATATTCCTTTGAAAGATTGCCTGTGATACCAAAAGCTTCACCTCCACGTGTCCTGAGATTGATCGAATGATTAAGAATTGTGTATAGCCGTGGCACACATGTCAAAGCTTCTAAATTAATCAAGACTTTCTATCCATTTCTTTGGTAGAATAATGATCAACACATAATTCAAAGGGGAAAAAATAAAAAAAATGATATAATTCTATAGAAGTTTAGGTGTGAGTTAGTGATTTATTTTTACAGTAAAAATTATAAATAAGGATGTATTGCCTTAGAACTATAGGCTATGTCACTCACTAATAAGATACTTAAAGGGCAAACAAAGATTACTTCATATACCGAAGTCCACCCAAGTGTGATTTAGTAATATACTAATATATAAAATTATTATACATATATGTTAATGATAAAAAATAACGTTATTTTTATCTTCATATTATTACAAGAAATTAAACTTTATTGGGTTCGGTAAGAAATTAATTTTAAAATGTAAATCAATGATGTAAAGTTTGAATGTTATAAAAACTCATGATTTCAACCACGATACCTAGCATAATTGGTAATTAATTTGATTCTTTAAGCATCTAGTCAATGATTTAATTTCTGGTTGTATGTATAGAAAGAGTCTTGTGACCAGAAATTTATCCTTTAAAGACATTCTCACCTTAAAGGAATTAGTTATTACTGCTGATAATGTCCGCAGCAACCAAAAAAAGAAAACCCATGTTTCCATTAGCGTCATGCACACAAAACTCGACCTCAAACACGAAGTTAATGTTAATAATTAAAGCTTGAAATTTAAATTCGTAAATTGACTTAAAAGTCCACAACATTGTGGGTAATGCAACTGTATTGAATATCTTCCTTTCTCTTTTTAAAGCATATTTTTGTTAAGAATTTAGTGTTACTAGGCTACTACACCACTTAAATGGTTTGGCCATTTTTGATGACAAGGAAAGGGACGGTGATGTTTGTCTTCATACAACAGATTGATCCTGCGGGTCAGTGAGTATTGTTAGTATATCCTCAATGTGCATTTGTATTAACGTTGAAACGAGAATGAGATGGTTGTCGTATTAAGGTTTTTGTGAACACCATGCACTGATTTGTTCATTATCGTGTTGTTGTATGCTCCACTGTATTTTTTGTCCTATTCCTTCACAATGCCTGTTGCATGTTCTGCACACAGAAATAAGTCATGATACTCCATCATTTTTATTCTTTGACATTCTTTTTCATTTCAGTGGACCACAGGAAAAAATATATATATGTCACCCAAACTTATTCAAAGGGAAATACTGTCAATTTCTGTCATATATATCGGAATAAGATATGATAGCATCATCTTAGATATAGATATATAGAATAATCCCTAGGATATATCTGTATGGATTTAAATTAAATCTCTCCTTCGATTAGAAGCCTAGTTTAATTTGTTGAGTTGACTAACTTTTCTTGAGGGGATCCTCTAATTAATTAAGGGCTAATTAGAAGCCTGTTTTTAGAATAAAAAGACAAATTTTCCTTCTAATAATTTGGTGAAATATTGTTGGTATAACAATGTTTTATATACATACTTATACCCATATTATTAACCACAAGGTTTGGCATTTGCTATTAGTTGGATTTCTTAAATATTTAGTCAGGGGTTCGATTCTTGTTGATGTGCATGGAGAGAGTTTCGTGATTAGAGACAAGATCTCTACATTTCGAAAGGGATCAGTCAATACTTTTGACAATGAATATCATGTATTAGAAACAAAAAAAAACCTACACTCGTATTATTTCATAAAGACTTAAATATGTTATTATTTCCTAAAAATGTAGCAAGGTTTGATTTTAATTCCTCATAAGATTCGAGCTTGATTATAGTCAAATTATTGTAAGAGAAAGGAGATGTCTCTATTTTAATAATTGTTGGAAAACATTTGTTAAGTGATGTCCTATATACAATGGTGGAGGGTATATGGGGGCTAGCGGATTTCATTGTCCCTCCCAAATTTTGGATGTTTGTATTATAGTTTCTTTGGAAAAGTTAACTATCTCTACGTATAGTATACATAATTTATTTTGGTTGCATATATGATATAGAAGTATCAAACATATAAATAACTTTAGAATATTTTTAAAAATTTTTCTCTCATTAATTTTTTTGTTGAGCTCAAGAGATATCTAAGAAAAATTTATTAACTCATTTATTAAAAAAAAAAATAATAAAATAAACTTTAATATAAGAATAATTTAAATAAAAATTATATACTAACTCATTTTATTATTTTCATTTTATATTATTTATATTAATTAATTTGACCGACTCTTATAAAATTTCTGACTTCATCCCTTCCTCTATATCCAAAATACAACTTAAAATTTCCATGTATCATTAATTCACTTCAAAGTGACATGTCCAAATTCGAAGTCAGCTACCAACCAAGTTTTGGGGCCCATTCCACCTCAAGTAACAGTGTCCTATTCAAAAGATGTCAACGAGTTTATCGGTTTATATTTGCTCTCACTCCCAACAAAAATAAGTTTCATTAATTTTGTTTAAGACATATGTGTATTTTTATAACTTCTACCAATTTATGTATGTATAAAAATAAAATATTATACTTATACTCTCATCCCAAAATTTTTTCTTCTGCATTATTCCCCCCACTACCAAGCTCTGACCCAACTAATTAACTAGGCTTCCTCATTACAGCCCAATTCCTCGCCTTATAAAATGTTCCTCCGCCCCTTTATTCACAAGCTCTTTCTCCGGACCTAATGCGAAGTAGTTGATAATGCAAAGCAGTGTATTATGTGGAGAATTGGCATCAACTCGATGAACAATTACTAGACCATTGGATTGTCTATTGTAATTGGGAGTGTACCGTGTATCTCGTAACACTTGTCTTTTGTATGACCAAGGATGCCACAATGATATCAAGTATAGGCAAATCCCTCCTAGTTGTTTTTAGAATTTCCCCCATCAACATTGCCTATGGAAGAATTATCTTTAGCCACAAAAGTTAACTGGGAATATGCAGTTATTGTTGTGATTACACATGGTATCTCCTTTTATCGTCCTTCTTAATTTACCAAGAGCAATGGTAGAATAAATTTGGATTCATGATAATAAATCCTATATGTTATAATATTTCAACCGTCTAAATTTTAATTTGATATTATAATATATAAATATTATAAAAATCAATAATTAATATATGTTGCATGTGTTAGAAGTCAAATCTATATTATCACTTTTCATTTTTCAATAAGAAAACTTTAGAGATTTGTGGCAGTAGATCAATGAGTAATATGTGATCCTAAACTTGATGATCACTATCACTAAGGCCCATAAAGAATGATAGGACAATTCCATTTTCCAAATGATCTGCCAAAGCTCGAGCACCACCACAAGTAAACAAAGAAGGTTGAAAAGCATTCAATTCCTCCAAATGGATTTCAATTTTGTTGAATATTAATTCAGCAGTCCTTTCTTCAATTGATTCACTCTTGGAGCATTATTATTTATTTATTTGAAAGCATTCTTGCAAATCTAATTATTTTCGGTGCTGAATCTACGTATGTAGATGATGATACTGGAAATTAAATAATATCTTTTGGAGAATGACTATTTAAGTGTTGTAACTTCTCAAATACAATGCTAACAGATTAATCATTAACTTATCAACTAACTATTTGACTAATTGCGTGACAATTGATTACTTGACTAATTGGCGAGTTGTGACAAATTTAAAATGCCAAGGAGGATGTGACATGTCCTGTGACTCCTTTCAGTGCGCAAGAACCGAAGGAATTAAGTAATTAACAATGGTATGGGACATTGGTGCTATCAGGTACGTTGGCCTGGCCTTTTAAGTAAGTGTGACTTGATGGCAGAGTAATGGACAAACTCAGCATCTGACTCATCTATTTCACAATGATCCCGTGAAGGTCACAGAGTTCCATTCCTGCTCATAATTCTATGATCTATGGTCCCGTTGCCATAATCAGAATCCCACTTATATGTTCATTTTCGTGATATTTTAATACAAGTTATTTATTCGAGCGACAATCATCTGTCATGTTATGTCACTTTTCTTGTTTTGAAAATCATTTTTCTACCACATAAAAGAGAATCATTTAAAAACTTAATATATAACCAAAGATGCTAATTATCAACCACAAAACAGAGCTAATTATCCATGCAAACTAATTCGATATCCATATTTTTTAAATAAATTTCAACCTAGTTTTGGTTTTTTCTTTCTTTTTTTTATTATTGTTTTTATAGTTGAATCACACTATACCATTATTCATTACACTATCATCTGAAGGAAATTAATAAGTGTCATGTCATTACATGCTTGTACAAGTCTATAACAAGATATTGTTGTTTCTTTTATTTCTATTGGACGGTGATATAAAATTATTTTGCATGGTATGTATATAAAAATTAAATTTATTTTTTGTAAGATTTATAAATTTGGATACACTAAAAATTTTATAGTTTCAAACTAATTGCATATTATATTTTGTATGCCTTTTGAAATAATGTAGTTTGTAATATGAATCAAACACTTCAAATGAAATTATTATATGTAATTGAATACCAATATAATTTTTTCATGTTGATAACATATTAAAAATAATAAAGATATTCTCATCTTTGTCCCTGAGATTGTGTGCTAGTCACTACTGTCTTTGAAATTTAAAAATTTAGTCTATGGAGTTGCAAAATGTATTTCAAGTTAGCCTCTAATTTTATTTTTATTACTATGTTGTGTCATATTAAGTGATATACTGATGATAGATTGTGTCTTACTTTATCTCAGAGGTGACATAGATAAATAATAGGATCAAATTACTAGTTTATATTAAATGTATTTATAATCTTACTTACATGCAAAATTCATTTTTAGTGTTCAATTATGTCTATTTTCACGTGATTTAATTCAAAAAGACTAAGTAAAATGTCAACATTTCACCCATACATCAATTACTATGAAAAATCAGTGAAAATGCGAGGACATAATAATGAAAATAGAGTTAGAAGCTAATGTAAGTCATATTTTATACTTTTAGAGACTAAAAAGTAAATTTTGAAATTTTAAATTTCAAAATGACCTATGCATATAATTTTATGAACTAAATTAATCTTTTACGCAAACACTTGGCAAGAAGGATGGAGACAAGTGGTCTCAGACCACACCTGGTGGGTTCGATATTATGTAGTTACTCAAGGCAACGGATCTTACAATTGCGCTATAGGCCATCATGCCACACATAACAACCATTTAACCTAGAAGAAATCAGGATAATTATTCACATTAAATCAAGAGAGATGAGTGTAAATTTCTCTTTAATCTATAAGTTGGTGTCAGTAGAATAGAAGTAGGACAACAAATGGGTGTCACAGAATTCCACCTCTTATGAGAAGTGAAAATATGATCACAAAAGGGAAAAAAAATTGTGAAAACCTTATTAATGTCCATAGTTATATCTGAATTTCTTTTTCCAACCACTATTTTATTATCAAATACAAGTAGAATAATAATAATAATAAAAAGATGCTAAGGTAATGTATATTTCTTGTGAGATCAGAAATTTAGATTGTGGTAATGAATATTCCACAAATTAAGTGACATAATAATCTACATTTAATTATTATTTGTTATTCTTTGAGACATCGCATTTATGGGTCTGAGATGATTGTATTAATTAAGTGTTCTCGTACTAGGTAATTGTTCAAGGAAAGATCCTAGAATGTTGGAGAATATGGTGTTTATGGAAATGGGAAGATCAAGAGCACCGAAGATCTGTAGATTTACCACATTGCCCCTCAATGTGCGTGGTAGAAGGTGGTGGGGGAAATGAACAAATTCGAAATTATGGTGCCAACTGAGAGATGTGGACAGAACAGAAGCATTTACTGCCTAAAGCTACAGTAGTAGGCTGATATGTGTGGCTCAAAGGCTTGTCAAGGACTTGAGCTTTTGAAGGAACTAGAAAGAACGTGTTTGTCATGCCATCCTTTTAAAGATCATATGGACTTCTGGTGTTTGTAGCACCTATGTTTTGTATGTGGTCAATAGTAGGTAGGATTCTTGGAAATCCAAGAGGTATCCTATAATTGGACATCCTATTGTTTTTAAGACAATGAAATCCAATAAAAATTGAATATTTAAATAATTATCCAGTAATCACAACTTCATACTCATTTGAGATGAGTTTAGTTTGCACTGTAAAAAATAAAAAAATAAATAAATTAATACATAAGTGCAAGTAGTCCAGTATTACCTAGTCGTATATTGAATCTTCTAATAAAAAACATGCAAAATGTAATACATTATTAATAGTCCAAAAATATCGCTTGTTCCAAAATAAAAATTATAGCCCAAAAGCATCTTTACACTAAAATTAAACTTAAAACAATGCAAAAGACAAGTAACGAAACTTCCACCGTAATTTCAGTAAGTTGTTTACAGATGGCATGCCAAAAAAAATCATCTAATTTTTCTCGCCGTTCTTCCCTTCAGGAAAAAGATATTGGATTCGTCTGTTCAAAATAACACATACTAAGCCAACAGTTAATTGCTATGTTCATGAGCATCAATACTCAATAATTTGAATGACATTATTTTTTACCCGGTTTTGAATCACTATGATTTCCAATAAACAAGGCATTCTACAAATTGTTTTGTTTTTATTACAAATCCATGTCAAACATAATTACAGACAAAGATGGTACAGCTGCACTAAAATTGACATTTATGCTATATCAGGTTTCAATCTACATGATTCACATTTAACAGCCTCAGAGAAAATATTCAGAAAAACAAGGCAACATACAGTAATCTATGTATTAAATTACAAAGGCTTTGCACCACCACCATTCTCCTGTGCATTATTGACTGGTGTAGATGAACCACTCTTTCTGGAGGCACCGTGACCTGTGATTGTCCTGCCCATGAATTTTCCGGCTTTGCTCAGTCCACTACCAACAGCTCCAAGACCGCTACCAACAAGGCCAGCACCAGCACCAATGCCGGTTCCCACAAGTCCAGCGCCGGAGACAACGCCAGAACCAACCAGTCCAACACCAGACCCTACTATATGTGCCGCTCCATCTAGTGCATCCATTGTGCTTCCTATCACTCCCTCTGCTTTCAGTTTCTTCCTTTGTTCTAGTAGCTTTTTCTCTGCTTCTAGCGCAGCCAATTGCTCTTCCTTGTTAAATTGATGATACAAGAGCTGCAATTCCAACCAAATTATGTTTACAACTTTCACTCAACTAAGAGGGCTTGTAAGTAACCAACAAATAGTAAGAGCTTAAAATATGCCAATGATAGCAAGATCTGAAAACCTAAGGGGAAGAAAAAATAATTTCAAACAATCTCGAGTTTTCATCCATATAAATATTATGATGTACTATTTCTCCTGAAAGTTTAAATGGCTGGATAGAAGCACATGAATGACTTTACATCTATACACACTACCTCACGCATTGGATTAGAAGCATGGACAATGCACAAGCCTATCTATCTTGTGCTAAAATTCAAATTACTCGTATGTAGAACATAGTCAATAGGATTGAACTTTACATTACTTGGTCATATAGGCTCTGATCCCTTGTCATAAACCACATTTCCTAAAAGCTTAAAGCTGTTGGGTAGAGAGGCATATGAATGATTTGATATTTTAACAATCTATATACCACACAGCCCATGATGATGATGTCGCTATCAAACATAAATAGATGAATGCATATCTATTTATACCTTTACTGTCAAGGTTCCTCGATCCTTCTTATCTTTCACCTTCAATGTATCAAGTGATGGCAGCAATCTCAGTTCAAGCTCCTTTTCAGTTTCTGCTTCCAGGTCAAGGAGGGGTACTTTCACTATTCCCAATCGCTTATCTTGCCCAATGTCTTTATCATAAACCTATTTGGAGAATCATGAACATAATGTACATTAGTTGTATTAAATCAATCAAGGTGTAGCTATAGCTGTGTGTGGAGACAGATAAACCCCTCATTTTCAACCGGGGGTATTAGTAGGCAGACGATAGCAGAATAGAAGGTGATAAAGTATTAGGAGGGTACAACCTCAAGAATGAGTGACTGGGTCTCTTTGTCTTCTGCAATCAATTCAAATGTCTGATTCCAAACAGGATTCAAGTTGTTGTCAATAACCTTGGTTTTAACCTTAAATAGCGGTAGAATATGCACGACAACATAAGGATCTGACTTTCCAATCATTTCCATATTCTTTAAATCATTCGCTTTGACTACAGTCACTGAAAGCCTTCCCTGGGGTTTAAGCTCCAGTTCACTGCAGAAGAAAAAAAAAATAAAACAAAGGTGCTTAAGCAGCGGGAATATATTTGAGCACTAACATTGGAATTGGCATTCCAAATTTGACATATTTTGACCACAATCAGAAAGAAAAGGCAAAAACATCCATAAGTTCATATTTACCTAATATCAACAGGTATGCCGCCAAGTGGAACGACAATCCTATGAGGCCATTGAAGCATATCAGTAACAATTGAGTTCACAGTATCCTATAAAACGATGGATAGATATTAGTGTTAGATGTGCTAGCTAAAAATCAGTGCAAGGGAAAAAGCCAAAAGGGAAGTACATAGAACAGAAGAACTCACATCAATCATATCTGAAATTCCAGGAAGTGCTGTCAAACTTCCGCCAACAGCTTTCAGAGTGTAATCAATTCTGGGTTTTGGCTGATTAAATGTTATTGGAAAAGTCAGTAATTCCAAGACAGGAAAATTAATCAGTTTAGTAGCTATCACTTAGCTGGCAAGGTTGATAAGAGTTATCAAGAATTCAATTAAAATATAGATTTAGGCAAAGAGAAAATAGAACAGATCAATTAAAAACAATAGTGCCCCTGTAGTCATCACGAATTGCACTGTCCTAATAATGGCTATTTGAACCTGGTGAACATAAGTTTGATATGAAGGGATTCATTATCTAGCTATTTGGTTTTTTGCTTAACCAATTGCTTACTTAATTGCTACTTCAAGTAAATGGTCAATCCAAATGCTTTAAACTTGATTTGCAAGAGTCAACCAAAGGGTTTGTAAATAGGAAAACTGTCAATGGAAGATTGAAAAAAAACCATGCATTTTAAGCACCCTCAAGAAATAGTGTGCAAGAAAAATGAGGAATACAAAACAAACCCAGAAAGATGAACCCACTATGCCCTTTAATGCGCATATTCATGCCATCATATACAAACTGATTATTTCCTGCTTTCTTCCCCCCAAGGGTTACCTCAGCGAGTAGGGCAACAACAACAGCAGATATGCAAGGGATCTCTTCAGCAAGTTGGAATATAACACGGGCAATGGTGAAAACCTGTAGATCCTTCAACTGAAGCAAAAGGCAATAGCAATCAAATTTTGACACATCATAGAAGGAAAATGATGAAATTCCACATAGAAAAATACACTGCCGAGTCTAACCTGAATAGGGATTGATGCAACAAGTGCAGCTTCAACAGCCAAAATAATACTGGGATCACCACCCCAACGCAAATCAACGTCCATTATGATTTGACCTTTGGTAAGACTTTGCACTCGAATACCTGCATGGATGAAGAAATCAAGCATAATAAATTCTTTACAGTTGACATACAAAATGATTTAACAGAATATTGATAAGGGGTAGAAACACTTGTGGTGTCAAAAATTCACTTTCTACAACATTTTAATCAGTCATACTGAATGCTATGAATCTATTCAGCAGTTTAATAACGTTTTCATTCAACACTAGTCTTGTTTCATGTACTATATATATTTCAGCCAACAACATTGTCATAAGGCTTATGTTGTATATGATAAAATATTTTTTTAAAATTCCAGTTATCCTTCAACCACAAAAACTCCAGATTTCATCTATTTATTCATTTCGTCTAGTTACATTTGGTTCAATATAGATACCAAAATAAAGTTAAATTATTGACCCAACTGGCATGAAATAATTGCTTGCATCCCTACTTTGGAAAATCTAGAAAGGAATCAGTTGTAACTTGTATCAAAGATATAAATAAGTAACAGTTAAGAAAGATCCCAGCATGCTCTCTCTAAATCAGATAGACTTCCATCATCTCAACATCTCATACGAGCAATCCTCCACTTTGGAGCAAGCAGATAGCTGCTGAGTGTTGGCAAGTCAAGCAAAGTCACACACCCAAACAATTATTCATAAGTAAAAGCTGTCTTCTTAATAAAATTGTCATTACTCATTAGCACTAAGAAGTTCTCAACATGGCTTTCATTGATCTAACATGGTTTGGTACATGCAAACCACTTGCTAAGGCCAGAAGACAAATTTGAAATGGGAGAAAATAAGAGCTAATGGTAAGGATGTCTTTCTTCAGAGAGGATGAGTTTCTCTAAATTATAAACCACAATTCATGATGCGATTTTCTTTCACCTTATGGAAATTTTGGTTGTAGACTTGTAGTTGTACACTGGATTTAGTATATATCATAAAAGCAAGTTAGTTTTACATGAATTCATAAGAAATGATGAGTTCAAAAGAAACTCAAATTTTCTCTTCTTCAAATATTTTGTTTCATAGATAGAAAAAAAAAAAAAATGCCAAAAGGAAGAAAAGAAAGTCTACCAAAAATGGACATCATAAATTTGGAAAAATGAATAAACAAAATTGTCTCACAAATACTGACAGAGCATCCTCATTATCAAGATATGTATAAAAGGAACACCCAGTACGTGGGACTTCCACCAGGTTGGGCTTGAGAAAAGTAGATATATGCAGTAACACCCTCACAACTAAAAAGGTTGTTTCTAGAATTTGAATCTGTGACCCACAAGTCACACGGTAGCAACCTTATTGTTGCGCCAAGGCTTACCCTCTTTCACTATCAGTGTGTATATTTTTGCAGTAAATCTTGAAGGAAAAAGAACATGCAGAGGAATTACTGTTGGTTAATACCTTCAATTTTTGGAGCCACATTTCCAAGTGACAGCTTGCTGAACTTCAATGAAGTAATTCCGGGAGGTCTGTAGTCTTCCAGTAGTGGTTCAACAGATTCTCTGATCACCAAAGTTGCTGCCTAAATGTAAACAAATCCATCAACATCCAGTCAGCTATTTAAGCAAAGTAGGAACACTCCTCAGAGGATTTGTAAGGAAATGAAAGTAGAAGCTAGAGCCTAAGCATGAGGGACAGGGGAATTATGTCCAAGAATGGAAGGTGCATTTTGTATAGAATGCAGGTACACGTAATATCATACAGAGAAACAAAAAAAGGAGAAATAAAATTAGAGGAAGCGATTCAGGATTAAAGGAAGAGGATAAACATATACTGGGTTAAACCTGAAGTTGGATCAAAGGGGTAAACCCAATATATGAGGTAACAGGACTTGCAAAAGAGGCATTGACCTCAAGCATTAAGTTCTAACCTATGAAAGTCTTGTAAGAAACCGATGGCGCTACAAAGCTGTTCTAAACTGTTATACAAATGCATAATAACCAAGCAAGTATACTCACTTCTGCCACATATGGCCAAAGTTTAGTCAGCATCTTGTTTAGCCATTTCACCTGAAAAAGTCCATTCCATGCGGTGAAGAGTCATACAAATTACAAAGAGCACAATCATATGAGAGATAACCAGAATAATAGGTGCATTGTATAAAATCATATCAGTGTAATGCAAAGTAATATTTCCAAATGAGAAAAAAAAAATCCACCTGCTCATATACAGGGAAAGATATCCACTCAGGCAAACTATCACCGCAAAGTTTTTTTAAATCATCTCTATTAAGGGATCCAAGGATTTTAATGTCAGCAGCCTGCAAAGCAAATAAATAATAAATTTTAAGACATGAAAAGAAATATATCCACAGAGTAAAACATGGCAAATTTTTAAAGGCTAGCTTCAAAGACAACTTGACATGATGTACTTGTTAATGTCATACAATTCATCATTGTCCAGTGCAGGAGGCAGATAAAACTAGAATCCATAAGTTAAACATCCACAAATCACACCAATTTGGTTTAGTGTTGTTAATTGTAATATTTTCAGTCAAAACAGTATTTTAGTATTTTGATCACAAGGGTAGTTTAGTAGTTCAACTTACGGTATAACAGTCATAACCAGAATTAATGCCTAGAGGTCATCACTTTTCTAAAGATCAGAGGTCTCAATTTCCTAGAACAGTTTCCGTCTGTGTTGAAGGCAGTGAGAATTGTATTTTGCAGCCAAAAATATCTTAAGTCAGAGACATTGCTTACTAGGGTATGCTTCTGCCTTTCAAAGGACAGCAATTCTACAAATCGATGAAGCAGCTCCTTAATCTTTTTCGACCAAACCAAATGCTTAACAAAAGCATACTCAATATTCTCATCCTACCAATTTCTGTTCCAGTGTATAGTTATTAGACATAACAAGTATGCTGACTCAAGTCAATATTGCTGCTCTATATGATCCTTTCTCACAATGATTCCACCCCTTCACTAGTAGGTTATTAACTATCCTATGAACTCAATGATCTCCCAATTTTTCATTCCAAAATTGAAAAAAAAAGAAGAAAAAGTCAACCACTGGTTACATCTCAGTGTTCATTGACCCTTTCTCCTCCAACATTCATCGTAAAAAAAAAAAAAACAAAGTCAACACAGATAGAACAGCACCACTAATCTCTGATATGCATCAATGAGATTCAACAACACCAATAAAAATTCATACCTTTGCAATTCGCTTGGCACTTCGGTACCTCATCATGCGCTCCCATGCTGCCATCAATGCTATCCCAAACAAAATCCCCATAAAAATCCCAGAAATCAACCCCATTTTCCCAGATTCAAAAACCCCACCTTCCCTATAAACAGCACAAAAAAACACAAACTAGAAAGTCAAAACCAAAAACTACTCACATGAAAAAAAAGCACAAACTTAAGACTCAAACATTAGGAAAACATTCAAGCCAAGCTCAAAATTGAAACTTCAAGTGAAATTTGAGGAAAAAATCTCAAAGGGTCTAACTTTGGAGTATGAAGGCCAATTGGGGGTGAGATTCTGAAGAGAGGCCAAAAGTTGCAACAAAGAGAAAACCCAAATTTATTTCACTCTGGTGCTTATGATTTGAGCTGAGGGAACTTCCTTCTTCCCCTAAAGTGTTTCTATCTCTGCGTGTGTGTTTGTTTTTTCAAAACAGTGAAAAATAAAATGTAAAGTTTCTTGTTAATAACGTCCCTTTCAACTTTCGAGTGTAATGGGTTTATCTTCTCTTCCTCCACACGATTTCAAACAAGGCATTAAAAGCCTTGTAGCTGAGCTACTCAACATCAGCCTTCAATTCTCTTGCAAGTTTGCATTTTTTTAGGGACATTTAGTTTTCATTCAGTGTTAATGTTAATTTTTTGTTCATTCCGTGTTGATGTAAATTTTTTGTGGACAATCATTTATGTATAGTTGCATTATTAGAAAACTTGGACTCTTTTTTGACCTATTTAAAAAACTAATATAAAAAATAAGATATAATTCCTTGACACTATATAAAAAAAAATAGGTTTCATAGCTATCCTACCCTTATATATTCTGTCAGTGGTTATGATTTAATTTTTTTTATTTTATAAATTTAAATAAGTTAGATTAGTAAGATATATA
Source organism: Dalbergia cochinchinensis (assembly GCA_031216125.1). NCBI lineage: Eukaryota > Viridiplantae > Streptophyta > Magnoliopsida > Fabales > Fabaceae > Dalbergia > Dalbergia cochinchinensis. The sequence goes on along the minus strand of CM062375.1, from coordinate 64,329,508 downwards.
ACTCATTTTTAACTATAAATAATTAAAAGATATCAATATTTTTAAATTTTATGAGAATATCGGAGAAATTAAAAAAATTTATGTAAATATAATAGAGTGATTTTAGTGCACATAATTTTTTTTCTACTATCACCTAATTAAATATTTATATTTGCACACCTAAAAAAAATTATATTTATATGACCTTTTAAATAGTGATACGAAAATTAACTATATTTATTGGTATAATACTAAATGAATAGATAATAATATAAATTCTTTTATAATACGAGTGTACGAAAATTAAATTTACAATAATATATATAATGTTAGATATTCAAAAAATTTGTTCCAATTTGGTTGACAGAATAATGAGTTATATATCTTTCTTTTATTTCATTTCATAACCAACACATTTTTTAATCAAAGATGGTGGTTTTTATTTTTCATTTCTTTGTATGGCTAACTCCATTGTCAAATCAAAACAATTAATTCGAAAAATTACCCTTGTTGACCGTTTGGTCCCATTTTTGTTTTGGATATATCGGGCCAACAAGAAAAGTGATAGTTGTACCAGTCGCTTAGTGCCATATGGACTCTTGTCTCTTCCTAGCTGCTTTCGCCATGTCCATTCATGTCTAACCAAATTTACAGGGCAAAGCCATGTGTTCCTTGACTTTTTCAACGGAATGGGAAGGGATTTGGGGAGCTACATTTAGCTTTACCAAGGTCTGTTAAATGTAATGCAACTAAACCCATATGGGGTTAAGCTTAATATCGCATGTCTTCTGGTCAATTGCTTCAGTACTAAGCTGAGAATAGCATTTTTTTTTTCTTTCTTTCTCCTTTTTAATTTGGATATATTTTAAATAGTTTATTGTGTCGATACTTTTATATTCGTAAAGGGGGCGTAATTTTGTTAGTCTTCTTTCCTTTTAGTAGGGATAAAGTCATACTGCCAATTGCTTCACTATTAAGTAGAGAATTGTATTATTCCTCCCTTTTTGCTTAGGATTTATTTTAAATAAGTTATTTGATATGTTCATATTCATTCAAGCCTAATTGTCAATCGAGTGAACTCACTTTCTAAACTTTATGTTCATGTATTATTATAATTTAGGTTCAATTATCAAGTTTTTTTCTCTAATTGTGGATACTCTATAAATACCTTTATAGTCACTTAATAAGGTGTGGTGATTTTTCCCTCATCTTAAACTTTGGCCGACAAAAAGGAAAATAAAGCGGACCAAATTTTGTTGGCCCTTTTCCTTTTTTGGGGTGGGGGGTAGGGGAGAGGCATTAACCTAACATACATATTGTGATATATTAGGTGGGGCATTGAACAAATATCTACCGTAGCATTAGCTGGATGATGATTGGTAGCGCAATATAGCACATCTTATTCCTTGACAAGAATTTAGGTCCCACTTCTTCTGAGAATGTGTGGATCAAAGAAACACAATGGAGGGAGGCACGGTAACTTCTTTTTAGTGTATAATGCACATGTACATTATTAGTAACACTTTCTCTTTGCCCTCACTTTTGTACCTCCCTTTGTGGTGTACACCAAGCTGTAGATAGCAGCAGGCTGTGAGTACTGAGCAAAGCAGAAGAGGCAGAAACTAGAAAGTGAAGGCCGAAGGTGGGAGACGTTCTTTGAAATGAGATCTTCTCCTGGTGGCTCCATTCACAATGATCAACAACAAGCATTTATGAATTTTGATCCATCACATTTTGGAATGAAAAAAATGCTAGAAAGCCAGAAACATTACTAAAATTTTAGAATTATATGGCACGATTGTTGGTTTTTAGATGAATAAATGAATCATATTAGTTTATTTTATTCAACAATCACTGCAGCTTGTGTGGATGAATTTGGTCTGGTTGTGTACCATTACTACAAGTTCTTACCTCCCCTCCCTTCCCTTCCAAAATCTAAACTCATAAATATACCCTTAAAGAATAACACTAACAAACCCTTTTTTTCCTGCAACAAATGGCTTTGACTTTGCAATATTCAGGCATGCTCATGTTATCCAGGAGGGAAAACTTATGGAGGAGTGATGGTATCATCACATCTTGAAGTTATGGGGGGGATACTCAGTGGTCCAAGCACTAATATGATGTGGTAAGGGCAACAAAGCAGCCTTTTGTTTTATTTTATTGATGTTATTTTTGAAGGGAATGCTTTATTTAATGTCTGGACGATGGAGTTGCTGAGTCACTTCCTAGTTCCTATTGCATGGGAAAATCACTGAAGGATATCTTTGGTTTGACAAGGAAATTGTAAAAGTGATGCAAATTCTAATTTGTCAATATACGATAAAAACAAACTAACTTTAGGCGTGATGGAACGACATTATAACCATTATCATTACATCAAAAGGTTACATGTAGTGAGTCATGTTACCGTACATCTGAGGAAGAATTTTTATTCTCCAAGAGCTATTTTGATTTTCACAAGAAGATTTCTGAACTTTGCAGTAACAAGTGGGTTTTCAAAGGTGATAATTCATTGTGGAGGAAGAAAAACTCAATCCACCATAAGTATGTGAGAATTTTTTCTGCAGCTGAGAGAGTCCCTGAATGACACTTGGATTCCCCTCATTCATCCCATCTTTCTTGAGCAAAACAGAAATTTTGCTATATTTAATATTTATATGAAAATTGTTGGATGCATAATTTTTAGATAGCCAAAAATACAGACTTCTTTGATTGCATATAAGTCTACACACTTATGTACATAAGTACATTATCATACGAATAAACTCTAATTTTTATTGGAAAAAAAAAGTTAAAGACTCAAATCTAATAATATAAATGGGAGAAGTGTATGTTCCCAAGATTTTAATAAAAGATGTTCTGCTTGTCACGTAGATATCATTGATTTTTTTGATACGCCATCAGGTACCAATGATTGGAATATTCTTCGCTGAACTTGAGAGATAGGTCTTGAATTGTTAATCACGCTTTACAAATTGATACATATACATACACAAATGGCAATGTAACTAAACTTTTCTCTAACCCTTATTATCTTAGGCTAAAATTATTCATTGTCACTTTTGTGATCGAGAAGACTTGAAAAAAGTTATATAAATTGGTGGCAAATTGTGTCTGACGTTAATGATAAGATCTTGGACAGTGACTTCTCGTGACCTGAAGAACTGTTGATTGATCACAAACAAAACAGGTTCATCTTTTGGGATCTTGCAATAATTTCTTAACTCTCAAACTTTGGAACATTTTCTACATTGACGCGTTGACCTTTCAATGAACCAATTTGCCCAAAACGACCAATATTATAGAAGAGAGAGAATAATATTTTTATAAAAGGAGCAATACAAGATGTTCACTATAAAGGAGATTTCTTACTGATCAAAAGGTCAGTAGTTATTCTTCAGTGAAAGCATTATTTGCAACAAATTGGAAAGCAAAATAGTTTCACCAATCTTTCAAAATTGTCAATCATTAACTCAAACATGCCAATCATTAGCTCGGACTCATTTTTAGCTTCCATTTTTAGGGAGAATATCACTTCATTATTAAATATAGAGCATATCCAACCAGTGCTACAAAAGCATGTAAGTATCTCTCTACTCTAATGTACTGTTGCTAAATTGTAACCAAGTCGAAAACCGTTCTCCAATCACAATAGACCAAAAAATTGAAGATTGGTGAAGATGGATGTCGATTGCAAACATCACACATAACAGTGAAATAGTCCTTTTTAAGTCAATGCCAACATTCTATCTCTATTATTAATATCTTCATCCGACATTGTATCAGCAATTTCATAGGATGATGGATCTTCTTGCATCGAAAAACTTGCACATGCAATCTCAACAACACAAAGGACTGATTTATTCTCTTACTGGCTCTGTCCCTTCGTTTTTTCTTTCAAAAGTTAGCCAGTGACATTGAAAATTATCTACTATACCCCATTCTTCTCGTTAGCATCATTTAATCACAGGCTACTAATGCTCAGAATGAGAGTTTATCCATTTTGCATTCAGCATTCTACAATAACGACCATCACACCTTGTTTCACTAAATGGTATCGCTGAATCATGTCATACAGATTCCACGAAGTTCACATTAGCTGTCAAATCTGACTATAATAATCAATGTTTGGAGAACCGGACTGGACCGATTGAATCAAGAACCGGCATGTTGTTCAGTTCGGGTTGGACCTGAAAATCGTTTTGCAAAACACCGTTAAGAACCGCTTAGGAACCGATAAACTAGACAAACCAGCCCAACTAAAAAATTAGTCCAATCATCTTTTTTTAACAAAAAAAATGCAAAATTGCAACATTTTGATTTTTTTTTTAAAAAAAATCTAAAATATCATATTTCCTAATTTTTTTTCCTTTTCTAATATGGGAAGTAGTAATTTGAGAGATTTGATCCATATGGATAATATTTATTTTGATTAAAAGATAAATTATGTTATATTCTATGGATTTTATTGATACCTAATTTACTTTTTAGTTATTTTATGACATTTTATTTTATATTTTTATATATTTATATAAATACATGTTTTATTATATACCGGTTATATTCCAGTTGGACCCCGATTGAACCGATTAAACCTCTGAACCCTTATACCGACCGATTCGATGTGCGGTCCAATTTTCAGAAATCTGATAATAATCCTCTTTTATCTTAACTCGAAACTGGACATGCAAAGATTTGCAATAAAGCACAACATGGACAGTAAAGCATTCATCGCTTGTGTTAAAAAAAATATATCCTAACTGGCTTCCTCTGATCATCTGCCACAGTAATTTGACTAATTTCTGATGCATTCATTACAATATCGGTCGGACATGAGGTGAGAAAAGGAAAAGGATAAGAGCAAACTAAAGAAAATATATTCAGAGACAAAAAAATTGGGATAAAAAACACTAACCAAACACCCCCAAATGTATTTTGCAGTCATTCTACAGGCAGGGTAGCAATCTCACGTGCACTAAAATTTCTTTCAAAATAATGATACATATCTGTGTATAAGAGCATACACACCTGGAACTATTACTAATGGTGTATAAGAGCATACACTAGAAGATAGGAGACTGCATCATAACAGTAAAACACACCACCTATGATTAGATTGGACTGGATTTAAGAGAAACATAAATGCTAAAAGCAAACGCAAGTAAAACAAGATCAAGGAGCCAAGACAGGTCCTGGTAAGCCATTCATAGTTGCACAGTTGTCAGTCAACATTGCTAAATATCACCATTACCTTGCTGGGCCTTTGACTCGTAAAATAGCCTTACTGTTGAGTAAATGGTAGATGGTTCGGCCATTGCACCATTGCCATAATCCCCGCAAGCTAACCTCTTTGTAACAGGTGGGATGAGAGAAATGCCGAGCTCATCAATGGAGATCAGATGTCGTTCTGTGAAAGGATTGTTCCACATAAAAGTGTTCATGGCTGGCGCAACAAAGAATGGCTTACTGTAATCCCATGCTCGGACAATAGATGTAAGTAGATTGTCGCATAACCCTCCAGCAATCTAGAACAGCACATATTTAAGTTTAGCATATGAAAAGAAAGAAAGCAGGAAATGCCAATTATTCAAGCACATAAATGGAAACATGCCTGCAACCCTATATAAGATTTATAATAAAAGCTGAACATCATACGATGCATAGGAACATACCTAACATTGTACAAACTTGCTTAAAACTGTATATGCAGGTAAGTATAAGCCATGATTTATCGATTAACTAAGTATAGAGACAGAATCTTCTTACAATTATAAACAAAATTACCTTGCCAAGAGTATTTGCTGACAACGGAGCAATGACCATGATATCTGCCCATTTGCGAAGCTCAATGTGAAGCACACTATCGCCTAGTTTTTTCCAACTAGACCATTCATCCTCATCAGTATACAAAATTATATCCTTTGGAATTGCTGCTCTGTCAATAAAATGCAACGATGCAGTTGTGGCAACTGCTCTTACTTCTGCCCATTCAGAGAAACAATGGCAAAGATTCGCGAATTTGACAGCAGCAACACTCCCACTAGCAGCGAGTAGAATCCGAGGCTTCCTTGGAGCAGCAACCACTGACATGTTCTCTCCTTCTGAGCAGGCCATCACCCAGATATTTGAACAATGATCTTAAATATCCATGATTCAAACAGGATTTTCAGCTTACTCATTAAAAACCTTCAAATTGGTAAACTAGAAACACTTCAGAGGACAGTATAATTAAATTAACTGAATGCTTGTACCACATCAATGCAAAAAGGAGAAATTCCTTAGTTATTTTAAAAAAATGCCAACATACATGCATCTAAATTCTAGTCCATAAAATATAACTTTTTTTTGTTCATCTAAAATAAAGTATACTGAACTCCAATTAGTCTGATTCGAGCCCGTCAACTCACTGGGGCAAAACTCTCCCAACACTTTTTTTTTTTTTTTGCATCTTAAGACTCAAACTCATCATCATGCTTAGGATTTCGCTCCTCTAAGGTAAGAAGGTGGGTAAAGTACAAAAATGGAGGGTTAATCACCCTTGGATCAATAACTTCCATTATGCGTGTATTATGTGTGGACCCCACTGAATAATCCAAGGGTGATAAACCCCTCACTTTTGCACTTTACCAACCTCCTTACTAGGAGCAAAACCCCCCCGGTTAAGAGAACCAAGTGCAGAACCACTTGAACCAAGCTTTAGGTAGCTTGAAACAAACGACCATATCTCTATACGATGCCCTGAATTAAAAGTAATCATATCTCCCAGCATCCATATACTACCCACCGCATCAATGCAACATATTGAAGAAATCCACAATCACAAATTCAAACATATACATGCACAAACACACAAATCACCTAGAGAGAGAAGGAAAACTGCTTGTAACAATAACAGTAATCGTTAATAGTGAGGCAAAAAAAAAAAAAAGAAAGAAAGAAAGAAGCAACACAGTTCAATGCACCGGGGCAAAGCAGATTGGGACAACGTTGTAAAGAAAGTGACTAACTTCAATAGTAAATAAGAGATAGAGAGAAAGAGAGGAGCTTGAAGCTTCGAATCTTAAAACATTCTCAGAGAAATCCCAGCAACCACAAAACCCATGATTTCTATTCGTAGAAAACAATGAAATCCGGCAAAAGATTCGATTTTTATTTTTCCAAATTCGATGGGTCGTGCAAAACAATAAAACAATCATAATAAAATAAGAAAAATGCAACACAATGTACCTGTTAAAGAGTTCTCTCTGAGTCGGGTGATGGGTTTGCTAGAAATCACAAGAAAACAACAACCTCGGAACTGAGCTTCAACCTGACACCGACACCTCAATCTCTTTCATGCGCTTGTGCCGAGCTGTTAGAATTGAGACAGAATTTTTCGGTCTGGGAAGTGCGAACTGAACACAGAGCAAACGCAAGAAGAAGTCAGAAACATTGAATAAAGAGATGTAGAAGTGGGCTGAGCTGTTCAACTACGGGTTGTGAGTCAAAAAGAGAAAAGCGGACCCGGCTCAACCCACCCAAGGTGGTGGATGATTACTGGATTATTTATAAGGCTCGGGTTCGGAAAATAAGAAAGAATAATAAAGAATAAAAAAATCGGATGCCCCCAGTCCCCAGATGACAATTTAAGAAAGGTTTTTGGTCCGATGACTGAATATTTGATTTTTTTATATTTAAATAAATTAAATTAATGGAATATGAAATATATTTTTGGTGAAAAATAACTAAAAGATACCTTGAATTTTATAAAATTAACCAAGAAACCTCTATTAAGAAAATTAATTAAAAATATCATCAAATAAAAATTAAATTTAATTACTCTAAAAATTCCTTTAGTTTCATTCAATTTTTAATTAAATTCTCAAAGTTTAAAAATATGTTATCAAATCCTTATATATTATATAAAAATTTTCAATTAAGTTTTTATATTTTAACGGTCAAATTCAAATACTATATAAAATTTTCAATTAAGTCTCTATAACTTAAATTTTTTTTGATAAAGTCCTTGTTTTTTGTATAATATAAAGATTTGATTGAAAATTTTTACGTAATACAGAAACTTGACTAAAAACTTTTGTATAATATAAAGACTAGATTATAAATTTTTAAACTATAGGATTTTGATTAAAAATAGTATTTTGTGAAAAAAATAATAAAAAAATTATGAATTATATTTTTCAGTTTTTAAATCATTAACTCAAATTCAAATTTGACGCACATCTCTTCAAAATGCAGAAGTGTCCTTTCCGATTCACCAAAAAAAAAAATGCAAAATGAAAGCATCTTTATCAAGTTTAATTTATTTTATTTGAAACCATTTTCTGTGCTCTACTTGCAATACAATTTATGTAATGGCCTCACCATGAGTAAATTAGAACATTTAAGATTAAAATATTGCCTACTTTTGTATGATTATGACCTTTCTTCAAGTATAATCTTTATTTTCTAAACTGCAAAGGAAACTTTTTTATACGCAGTTAAAAACATCCTTATCGTTTCTACTCTCTACAGGACCCGATGAGATAGCATCTCACTTGCTAATCTGCCTAATCAAATCTCATGTTGAATTCTAGCTTGAGTGATAACCTGTGTACGCTTTGTAACATCATAGAGAATCAATCCACCTAATAGAGTTCAACAAAATTTCAGCTATATACATCAGATTTAACTTTCATCTTGCTTTGGAATTTCAAGGGCAACACAATGCAAGTAATCGTCCCGACAACCAACGAAAATCCGGCCACCAATCATTATCGGCGAAGAGAATATATCGCCCGGCAAGTCTAGCCTTGCAAATTCCTGCACATCAATTGTCTGTTGATTTTCATCTCCAGAGAAATTCAAGTTCTCTCGTAGTATGTGTATGCCTCCAGAACTGGAACAAATGCAAATTAACCTGAAACAGATAAAACAGAGAAAAAATGCTTGAATTTGATAGCTGGTAAGATGCAGTTACTCCTTTAATTAAGAAAAACAATTATGTTAACCTGTCTGAAGAATGTGAGCCATCAGACTCTAGCTTCAAGTGCTCATCAACATAAGCAGATGAAGTTATTGGATCTTCAACACTGTGCTCCCATAATAGATCCCCCTTCTCCTGAAGTTAATCCAACATGTGGATCAAAACAACGACGAAGCCAAATGAATCAAATTCATAGTGCACATTTTTACATGGGGCATGATCCAATAAAGCCAGCCCTTCAGTATTTGATATTAATAGTTGTTCTTTCTCACTTTATTGCCAAGTTTGGTACTCTAATTAACACTAGAATGCACAACCCCATCCAATTATAGGTAAACTGTAAATCTGACAATGAATACCATACAGTAAAATCCACCAAATAAGTGGTAAAAGCAAGAAGGTAGAAAAATCAAAACAAGTTTATCAGCTATTTCTCACCAGTGTGAAGGAGTACACGCTTCCATTTCTGGAGCATACTAGCACCTACAGTGGAATAAACCAAACAAATTACTGATATCAATAAACAAAACATATCGTAACTTCACAAAGACAAATAGTCTTAACTTTGGATGTGCTACATCCCCAAGTATCGACTTGATTAATCCCAAAGCACTTTCCATATTATCATAATATATATCAATTTTCTATGAGGTTGTTTTTAGTTTTTGAGTAGAAGCTGATATGAATGGCTTCAATTGAGTGATTATTTTTTAGTTGCAAAAGTGATTTTTTTTTTTTCAAAAAAGGAAACCTGAAACAAAAGCACCCTATATCCTAAAACAGACCAAAATCAATTCTCACAATCTTCTATTGACCCGTACAAATAGGACGTGAATAGATGAGTGGATTGAATTCATTAAAACAAAATTAAGAATCAGCTTTGTAAGTTCAATAAGAGAATGACATACCTCATGAGGAAGAGCAGAAGGTATGCATGGCCCAGCAAATATAGGTCCACCAGTTGTTTGCTGAGCAAAATTACCACTAGTGCAAGTTAAAACTACTATCCATTTGGTAAGATAATTTACGATTGCAACCATAACAAAGTCCATACCTTCCAAACTATGGATCCATTTGGATCCAGTGCAAGAACATGCCCATCTACCATGCAACATATGACTGCAACAAACAGGAAAAAAGAAAAATACACCGGTATAAGGAGAAAATCTTAGACCAGACATAAATAGTTGGAAAGACAGACAGCATAATCAAAAGGAATAAAGAGTGATCAACAAACACCAGTTCCATTTTCAGTGACAGCCAGGGAACCAAACACAGGGGCTTCTAATTCATGTACCCACAATATATTAAATGGAGATACCTGGATTTAATAAGGCAGTACTTCAGTCTAATAAGAAAAATAGCCCAATTGAGTTGAAAGGTAACTTCTACATACAGTAACTTCCACATAAGGCAACAGTAACAGATTAATGCATCTCTTGGGTGGATGCTAAGCAATTTCAATCATTTCTTTCTTTCTCTTGATTATATTTTCTTTTCCAATCCGATTCATCACTTAAAGCTTTTCACTCAAAAGCCATGGAAAATCAAGCTATACATGTGCTTGTTTATACCAGTTTGGCTATAAATCAGAGTGGGTGTTAAAAAAAAAACTCAACTAGTGAACACTAGGCCAGCAACAAAATGCTAATTTATAATTCATTAGGCTCTTCATATACATGTCAGTTCAAAGGCTAACCATTAGTTTAACTGTTCAACTCCTTAAGCTTGCTGTGAAAAGGCAAGCTAAGAGGTTTCTGCAGACCTCCTTTAACCCTTACATTACCAGATAAGCCCCTTCTATGCACCCCAATGAAACACTCTGATCATGAGAAAAAAACCTTCACTTCCCTTCCTGTTTTTCAATTTTTTTTTTTTTTTTTGGCTCTTTCCTCTATGGGTCTTTAATTGTCAGTTTCAAAATAAACACTGAACATCAAAGTTGATGCAGTTACCAAGAAATCAACACCTTTGAATCTTGGGGGAAGATGATGGCGTTTCTAATAGAAGATTTTCACAAGATCCAAAGCCTGGAGGTTGGGTATATGGAAACAAGGCACTCTATAGTCTATAATCTATCTCAGCACAGAATTATACTCCCCTAAAGAAATGAATAATTTTAGTTGTTTATTAAAAGATTTCTCGGATTTGGATCCTCTAAAGTGAGGATCTCACTTTATAGAGTAAAGTGAGATAATTTTACCCTTAGATCAATAGAGTGAAAATGGTTTCACTGCTAACTATATTAATCTAAAGATAAAATCTTCTTACTTTACTCTCTAAAGTAAGGTCCTCACTTTAAAAGATCCTTGTCCAGATTTCTCAATTCATCGTACCGATATCGAGATAGCTGTTATACGACCACCAGTGGAGGCCACATAAAGCAAGCCATGAACCTACATGCAAAATTGGTATAAGAAGATAACACTCAGTAACTTTCCAGTTCCAGTATCTGATATGACTGTATTATGCTATTTCAAAAGAGAACATTCACCTCATCAATTGCAGGTGACCCAAATATACTACCTCCGCATGGTAGCTTGTAGACACAGCAATGATTTTTGTAATCAAGAGCATATAAGTTACGATCATGTGAGCCGCACCTGCATATATATTAAATACATGCTGAAAAATTAACAGAGTTTTGTATTAAAGCTACATGTAGCGTATACTAGGGACTCATGACAAAAAGAGACGTAGGAGCATGTAGTATTTGACATAGACTCTTTGAACACATAACTAAGTTCCAACCTTGCTTCTCCTAGTTCATCAATAAAAAATTCTGTACAAAGACTTGATCAGTTTCTTTTTAAGCATGTACTTTGTCTAACACACAAGGAATACTAGTGGGTGTGTTAGCTTGCACATACATTCAAAGGGAGCTCAAAAGCAAAAAAGACAACATAATTACAAGTTTGCCACCCTGTTATTCAACTATTCTCTAAAAAAAAAAAAAAAGAAAAAATGTTTAAAGTGTTTTTGGTCTTATGTTTTTGAAACAACTTATTTTTGAGTTGTAAAACCAACGTAGAAAAAATACCTCTTCAAACATTTTTTTCTTTTATCTTTTTTAAAAACTGAAAACTGTTTTCAAAGAAAGTTATCAAGGAGGCCATAAGATTTGGTGGCAATGGATAGGCAGTTGAAAAAGGTATCATACGTAGATAGGTGGCTTGATATGAATCTCAATGAAAGTCATCCAATACTACTGTCCTATAATGTCAACAACAGAATGGAGATTTTAGGCGCTATTTGTTACAAAGAAAATCTTCTGATTTCATTAACATGGGTGGATCAAATATGCACAAAAAGGTAACAAATCAGTCAAAATAAAGATATGCAAAACTTCTACATTAAGGTAAAGAAATGCATGATCAATCATACAAAAAGAGAAGCATAAAAGATTTACCAGATCAATTGTCTGCTTGTGTCTACAACTGGTTGTGACTTTACCTTCATGAGTTTAAAACAAAATTTAAAATTGACCACAAAAAAGGCATATATCTCAAAATAGAGGGGAGGAAAAATACAAGGAATACGGGAAAAAAGAAAGAATGCAGAAGGACTACAGTTTCTCTGCATATCAAAAATGGAAACTCCCTTGAAACAGCCATGAACAGAACACCCAAGAGAAAACATTTAAAAAGAAAAGAACTCTTAGTATGTTCATTAACGATGTAATATATACCAAATTATCACAAAAATGAAGATACTAGTTCATGTTTTCATTTCCTGCAGCAATCACTACATCCCTTCGCAGGACCAGTGTTATATTAAAAATACTTGACTAAAGGCCCCCCAAAAACTTCCAAGCAGTCCTCAGGAATTCCAAACAAGGATGAATAGGTACAGGAATTTGATACAGCATTAAAACCAGATACCTCACCAGATGTTTGAAAACTCCAACAGACATGTCCATTTGAAAAATCAAGAAAATATATTTTTCCCATGTAACATCCAACAACAACCTAGAGAAATACCATGTGTTAGAACAAATGGACATAAACTTGTAATCTTAATGCACTACAGTAACTTGATACTTTCAATAAACGAAAAACAACCTGGGAAAAATCAGAAACAATCGCTGCTGTACATTCAATGCGTCCTTCTAGCTTGATCTCCCACTGGACAGAACCACTAAACCAATTATTAAGTAGCAATTTTAGTAGTGCTAGAAGCCAAATTCTTTAGAAAGTTTTAGCATCTACTGCGAAAAGCATAGCTATAATCGAAAGAATTTACATTGTTACCATTGAACATGCATACGATAAAACAAAAACCAAACTTCCTGCTTATCAGCTGCAAAGCAGATCTAAAGCAATGGAAGGACATGACAATATAATATGCAAGAACAATTCAAGCAATGATGTAGTTTTAAGCCATGGACAAAGATGTCAAATCTTGTCAAATTCAGGTGTAAATCTACAAGATTGTGCAAATGGAACTTTGGAGAGAGAAGTAGTTAACTTATTTGATCTTTTAGGATATTTTAATGGATTGAAAAGCACAAGGGTATAATAAGTGCTTTACTCTATAGTATCAATCAGCACCATAATGGTGGTTTCAACAAAAGCTAAGTCATCCAGAATGCACAGATGTTTATCTATGATTGACATCATACATCAATCTGTACTAAAAGATTTTCATGTGTACAAGAAACCAATGGGATCAATGTGCACTAATGGTAATAATTAGATTAAGAAAATGAGTTGAAAGTACTGCAAGTTATCATCAGAACTTGGAGACAACTACTAAAAAAATGCACCCAATCACAAAATTTTGATTAATTTTAGATCAACAGTAGGGAAAAGGAAGAAAATGGATCATAACCATTAACACAAACTATAATTTGTTTTTACCTTCTGGCATTTATACAGAGAAATTTATGCGAGTGAGATCCAATGAACAAATAAATGTCTGAGCTTTTAAACACAAGCATTGGTGAAGCATCAACACACGATTCCAAGTGAATTTTCCAAATGTCCTTCATATGACCTCTGTTACCTCTTGGAACATTTGCAGACCAAGTTGTTTGGTGTGTACCAGTAACTGCTGACCACCCTTCATGCAACACCTTGTTGCATCGGCTAAATGAAGATGAACGGAATATTGAAGAGGAATACCACAGGATAGAAGATCCATCACCCCCTGATGTAACATCTGTAGGAGCCCTCTTCAAGCGTTTAGAAGGAGAAGAATTATCATCACTACCTTTGGATATCATCCTTGACAGACGAGGATCAGAATTTTCAATATGATTGGATGAAAAACTGTTATTTTGTCTGTCGGTATTTAGTTTAAAACAATTATCCAACTCATTATGCAAAGGGCATGATCCTCTTTTCTGGAGAAGAGCCATGCAAAGCTTTAAAGGACTTGGATGGTAATAAAGAAGTCTCATATCAATCCCCAAATTGTAAGCAACATGTGCAGCATTAAGAGAGTTACCACCCATCGTAAAGAAATCATCATAATTGCAAACATTTCCAACCATCAAAGCATCATCAAAGGCCTGTTAAATCAATTATAAAATCAGTATCTTCATTTCTGCAGAAAGGACTTTTTTCAAGGAGTAATAATTGGCTGATTATTTCCAGAAGGAAAGTAATGTGGACACAACAATTTTTTTAATAAATAAAATAGTTTAACTGTCAAAAAGCTATATGCACAGACATGCACAATGGAATATACTGAAGGAATAAGATCTCATTATATTATCAGTTCATATATTAATCCATTATTTGTGATGCATCTCGGATCACATAAAGAAAAGATATATTTAGAGCAACCATAGATTTTGTTTATGAAAAAGAAATTTATCAGAAGGTTGAGGGATGAAATGCAACTAGGAGGAGAATAATGAATCCTCCAAAACAAGAAAGCCCGCCTACAAAGGAAAATAAGCAGCCATATATATGTATTTAACAAAATGAACACACTTGAAAAGCAGACATATAACATTACCCTTCCAAAACGAAATAATGCAAAGGCACTATTTCATTCTAACATAGAAAGTGTCTGATTTGAGATCTTCTATGTTGGAGAATGTCTTTGATTAATATTTTCAATGACCAAGGAATACGTTGCATCTCTAATACACTGCCTCATGCTAAAATATTTTGGGCTTAAAGTATGGACAAAGCATAGTCTCTCGGTTTTTGTCCCCAATATTCCTTCCTTGTGTTGAAAATTCAATTAAGAATGGCCAGCAAGGATGAAACCAAAGCATAGAGTCTCTCAGTCACAGGTTTACAGATAAAAAAAATGGAAAAAAGAATAATACTTTGATATCCAATCATGCACAGTACATATTATCAAATACTATACAGTTTACACTATTGTCCAACAATGACTATTCATTTACAATATATAGTTCAATAAAAACAAATCCAAAGGAGAAAATTGTGATTTTGTTCTGATAGACAAGACAATCCATTGTATAAAATAATGAAAGCATACCTTTTTAATGAGTTGCAGAAGACTGTTGCAGTCAACATTAACAACCTTATCTTTGACATTCATTGTCAATAATGGTGAGTGAACCAACAATTCATAATTAACTTTACCAGTCGATGACACAGGAAATGAATCTGTAAAGACGAAACGGTTAGGAACCACAGCTGACGGAAGTTTGTTCATCATCCAACTCCTAATTGCAGCTATTAATAATTCACCCAATCTTTCCTTGTCTTTTAATATAATAAAGGCTTCCAGAAGCACAAGCTCTGCTTGAATATTTCGACAAACTACAGCAGCATCATTTATATATGGATGCTTCCTCAGCAAATCTTCAATTTCTTCCAGGGCAATACGATGGCCATTGACTTTTACAATGCGATCTTTTCTTCCCAAAAATATGAAGTCACCACTTGGCAACTCTTTGACTAAATCACCAGTTCTAAAGTATAATTGGCTTCGGCAAGCATTAACAGAATTCTTATAATCACTGCTTTGAGGCAATCTCACAAATTCTTCAGACTTTATATTAGACTCAGCATAGTAGCCTCTGGAAATGCAGGAACCACCAACATATAGCTCTCCCTCCTTTGATGCACCATTTTCACCAAGAATCACCACATCACAGTTAGTAATGGGCAACCCTATTGGCACACTAGTTAGCATATCTTCCTTCAAAATCAGTGGCATCCTCTTGCAATCAAAATATGTACAATCACCTGAGACCTTAGTTAGAAAATGGAAAAGGGAAAGGAATGCATTAGCCAATGATAATAACAATACAAAAGACTAGGAAAATACAATGCGACAAGCACCATATCAAGAAAAGAAACAATGCTATGACAAAGTTCACTGCACAACAATGTCATAACTGAAACCAGCCAGCAAATACAAATTATAAACTTGCAAAATCTCAAACTAGAAAGATAGCCATCTGCTCTAACCTCAGTACTTCCATATAAATTCAAGATTGATGTATGTGGTAATATAGTTGAAAGCATCTCCCACAAGGTCAAGGGAAACGTTTCACCACTTAGCACAAGCAATTTCAGTGAACTTTGAACCCTCATGCCAGCATGAGCTTGCAATCCAGGAAGAATTGTCCTCATTAACGATGGAACGGCTGTAAGTCTATTAATAAAATAAGCCTACAGAAGCATTTAATATTAAATTGAGGCTAAACAAATAAAAGAAAGTATAATATTATTACTAACTGATAGAGACTAAATGAATACAGAATGGTTCTCAAATATATTTATTGGGCTAGAAGGGAATATATACTTGCAGTTCTTGCCAAATGGGTAAGAAGAATTCAAAAACATAAAAGAAGTAAGAGATTGATACCAAAAATACAAAAATAAAAAAACCACCATACCTGAAGAAAATCTACCACAGAATATACATTTTCTTTGAACTCGTTGAAAGGAGGAATAACTAACACACTAGCAGTCAAAATAGCGCTGAGAAATTCTTGCAGGTGGTCAACAAAGCTAATTGATGTTTTAAACAACAATAGTTCCTGCCCATTCAAAGGATACATTCCTTGCATCCATAAAAAGCGATTTGAAAGACCTAGAAAGAATGTAAAAAATATAGTGACATTCTGCTTTATAGAGACACAATAAAATAATTGTAATGGTTCAGAGATATTCATTTTAAAGACAGATAATTTACAGAGAAGTTTCATTTTATTGTTTCTCAAAAAAGTTTTCTTAGAACTTCCTTTTCAATTCACTTTTATCGCACAGGCCCCCTTTTATTGGTCTTCTTCTCATATAACCAAACCACCTTTTTGTGGATTTCAGTTTGAAGACTCTGCTAAATAAGATATGCTTCTCACGAGTAATGCAGAAGACAAAAAAGTAAACTGATAAATGCACAAACCATGTGACATTATATAAAAGAAATTTTGCTTTCATTTACAACAAACAACTTACCTTGTTCAGTGCCACGTACTCCTTTAGGCTTTCCAGTTGATCCAGAGGTATACATAAGATAACAGAACGATCTCTTCTTTTCATTGGCACAAGGCCATGTCAAATCTTTTGGACAGCTACATTCTTTAAGGCTTTCATCAATGGAGAAGTTCAAAACAGGACAACTAACTGACTTTACTAACCAATGTGATTCGTCAAGCTGGTCCAAGTCACTTTTACCAAATGAAGATGGAGAGCCTATAATGAGATCAGCATTCGAAGAAGAAATAACTGACAATAACCTTTCTTTCGGCCAAAAAGGATCAAGAGGCAAGAATGCGTCCCCACACCTCAATACAGAAAGAACGGCAACAATGTATTCCACAGAAGGTGGCATATATATTCCAACTATCTTTGGCCTATACTCTTCATTTGAGTCAGCCACCGGCTCTGCACTAGGCACAATAGTTTCCAGTGACTCAGATGTCTGAACAGTTCCCTCTTCCTGGTTGGCACCATTGTCACCTGCAGCACAATACCACAGGCCAATGCAACATATCAAGCACAATCTTCGCCCCATTCTAACACATAAAAACACCAATGAATAATGGGACATGACACAATAGCCTGTGCGGAATCTGCTGAAACTTCCAAGAGAGTGAAAATTTCCTTAGTATTAGTTATTGCATTGAGATACTATCATGTAACCTACCAATCATCCCTTAATCACTTTTATAACCATTTCATGTTACTTAGAAGCTAAAAATTACCTGTCCCCTCGCTTTCCCTCCAAACTCCTCCAACCAAACATACCCTAACATATAACCATCTTTACAAAATTACAATTAAAATGATTTCTAATCCCTTCAAGGCTTCAACTACTTAGCAATAAAAATTTCACTTTAGTCCAAGAAAGGCCTCTAGCTTTCTCAAACAATAAGGTAGTGTTAGGTTACTGTCCCATAACACAAAATATCATACAGAGATGTTGTAGATAAAAACCTGTTTGGAGAAAGAAACAGGTACAAAAACTGAAAAAATGTCCCCGTCCCAGGACAAATTTTGCCCAAATTTCTGTTTACCCAAAAATTGGGGACAGTGGGGACAAAAGATTTCTATCCTCACTGTCTCAATGGCTTTGTATTTTTTGTCCAAGTACAATAACCAAGCACTGCCTTAGAAACGTACCTACAAATAGTTCACCAACGCAGAAACACATAAATCGAATCAAAGTCACAGGAACCAATTAATCCCTTCATCTAATGCATTGCATAACAACCTTAAATAAAAAATAAAAACTAGAGTTGATACCCAAGTTGATCCTTAAAAAAATAGTGTAAGGCAAATTAGTCCCTCAAGAAAGGAAACATCAAAATTCAAAATACAAGACAAGTTAATCCCTCCTCATTATTTCATTGAACTTATTTGCGTTTTTATTCAAGACTAATTTAAACTATTTTACAAAGCATTAGGGATCAATTTATTTGTCTTATTTGTGTTTTTATACGGGACCAATTTAAACTATTTTACAAATCATCATAAATCAATTTGTCTTGAAATCCTTCGAAAATATTGAGGAGGAACTAACTTGCCCCATTTCAATGGACCACGAGATGTATTTCTATTCTTAAAAGATCAATTTGTCTGGCACTAATTTTTAAGAACCAAGGTAAGGTCTACCCTCAAAACTACTCCCTCCGTCAAAAAATAATTGTCCAAAAGTCAACATATCAAGCTACAATTGACTTTTGAACAATTATTTCGGTACAAAGTTTGTAAAATAGTAAGAGTATGTTTAGGAGAATGAATATGGAGGGAATAGCAAGGCTACAATTAAGTGGCCATTGTTTGGAAGCAATTTTGAGAGAGTGAAATGACTAGTAAATGACAATATATCTCTCCCTTGCCACTCAAAAGAGCCATGATTATTTGACCCTCCAAACTGAAGGGTCAAGGAAGGAATGAATGTAATTTCTCTTTCCTTCCCTTATTAAAATTAGTAAACATCCAAACAAGGGCAAAACATATTTCCATCCACTCCACTCCTCACATTTCTTTTCCATTCCATCAATGACCATTCCCCTCCATCGCCTACAAAACTCCCAAACATAGCCTAACTAACCAGCTCACTAACTAACTAACCAACCTAAATAACCAGCTCACTGACTAACTAACCAACTAGCTAGCTCACCACTAACTAACAGTCTAACTAACTAAGCAACTGACTAACTGAATTTGCAGTCATGAAGCGAACAACGAACCTTGAGGGTTGGGCTTGATAAGGTGGACGTCATCCGCACCAACGAGGATGGAGCGGAGGCGAGGGGCGAGGGAATCAACGGCGTTCGAGAGACGAGAGTAAGTGAAGCAACGGTCACCGCGGTAGAGTGGGGGGGAGAGCGACTCCACGCGCTCTCCCAAGAGCGTGAAGAAGCTGTCAGAGATGTCGGAGTCAGGGTCGAAGTTGGGAGGAGGATTTCGGCGCAGGCGCGTGGAAACGCGGGCCACGCCGGAAGCGTGAATGATAGCGATACTGTCAGGGTTGGCGGAAGCCACGCGGAAGAACTCGTGAGACACGCAGCAATATTGCGGCGTCTCCATTTCTTCTTCTTAGACTTCGGCGCTTTCACTCTTCATTGAAGGCTCTGGTTGGTTATTGTCGCGGAGCTTGGTTGCAAGGAAAGGAAGGGGCTGGTACTTTGGATTAGGTAAGAATTTGGGATGGAATAGAATACTATATTTTTTTTTTTAGGGGGGTGTTGTGGAGAATAGCGTAGTAAGATTACGGTGTATTTTAGTGGAAATAATTATGCACTTTAAATTTTATGTATGATTTATAAACAAAAAAAATTGAAAATTGATTATCTTTGGGAACTATTTCTTTTACTCTTCTAGTTTCTGTAAATAAAAAAATATGAAAATTGATTATTTTTATATTCTAGTTATTTTTAAAAATTTATTTAAATATATGCAAAATAATTTTTTGAAAATGTGATTCTCAGCACAATAAATCACATCCAAACAGACCTTAATGTCATATGAGAACATTAAAAAGTTAGTTTTTAATGATAATATTTATAGGTAATTATTTTACACTCTCAGCTAATAGAGATTAAAAAAAAAATACTAGATCATAGTGAATAGGTTATAGAATTAGTAGTTACTTAATATAATTTGTAATTTTTAAAATTTAATCAATTGATAATGTAAAATTATTTAATATTATTAGTGCATAAAAAATATATTCATAAAATTTTATTATTAACATGTATAAGTGCATTGGAAAAAAATTACACCATCAATTTTTTACTAAAATGATGTAATATTATTTTTCAATCTTTGAATGAATAATTTTTTTTTTGTCTAATGTAACTTATTCAGTAATTCTTATTGAACCTTAACAAATTTTGATAATAATTTTTACAAAACTAATATGAAATTCAATCACATTAAATATTAATATTATTGAATTATGATTCTAGTTTTTATTTTTTATTACTAGTAAAATCCCTCACGTTATGCATACTGAAGTTAATAGAAACATTGTGAACAGTGTCTTTGAATTTCCAAGCCAATCAAATGAACAGAAGTCCATGGCTTCTTTTGGTGCAGCAAGAGAAATAAATAATCGAAGAAGGCAATTAACCAATTGCCAAATGGTCCAGGAGCTAGTTGGGAGAGAAGCACCGAAGTCATTATTTGTAGCATTGAGGTATTTGGCCTTTGAAGCTCCATAGGTAGAGCATTTGCAGCACTCAAACTGTCCATCGGCAGCTCCGACACATAAGGGTAATTTGTTTTTCTGAGACTTTCTATGTTATGCGAATTGAATGTATGCACTAATGAAAAAATATTGTAAGTATTTTGGGAGTATTAGGATTTAGGATTTGAGTGAAATGTATAACTTTTATATTTTTATTATATTTTTTTAATAAAATATTTGATTGTCATATTTACCCGTAAAAGTCTTTTGCTACTATACTTTCACATTTATTTTGTATCCACTGTTTGTGTCTTTGGATAGTCATTTCAGAACAAACATACTATTTGTAGATAGATTTTACTTACTCTTTGAACTCTAAAGATCAATGTAAAAATAATTAAAAGAATAATATAATAAGATAATTGATAACACACACACACACACATATATATATATATAATATCTATTCAAAGGTTCGATTTTTAGTGATGTATATAGAGAAGATTTTGTGATTAGAGGTTTACCTCTTAGAAGAGCTACCATCTCAAAATGACTAGTCAGTATGCTAGTAATAGTTATCTTAGACAATAAAATATATATGTATAACAAATTCTTTTATCAAGTTCACCATTGACAACATATTATTAACATACAATTCAACATATTATCACATACAAATTCACCGGCTAACATCTCAAATGATTAGTCAATATGCTGGTGATGGATTCCTTAGATAATAAAAAATATATATATATATATATAACAAACTCTCTTATCGAGTTCACCATTGACAACATATTATTAATACACAATTCAACATATTGTCACATACAAATTCACCATCATAACCTATACTCATTGCCATCCAAAAAAAAAAAATTATATACTCGCATACCATTATCACTCTCACTATATATATATATATATATATATATGTGGTTTTTGAATCTTCTCAGCTCAATATTAATTGATATTAATTGGAATGAGCTGGAGTGGTTGAGCCCTACGTATAGTAAGGCCATACTTCTCAGTCATGTCCAACTCTTGCGGCTTTTTCCCATCTACGATCTCCCAATTAAAGCAGTGTACAAGAGAGGCCAAAATGAAGTGCACTGTCCTATGAGCCAATGGCAGTGCAGGACACATCCTTCTTCCAGCCCCAAAGGGAATGAGCTCAAAAGCAAAGCCTTTAATCTCCATTTTGCACTCCAAAAACCTCTCTGGCACAAATGAATTTGGGTCACTCCAAGTGCTTGAATTTCGTCCAATGGCCCATAAGTTAACCAGAACTTGTGTGTCTTTGGGAACTTTGAAGCCACATATTTCTGCGTCGGACTTTGATTTGTGGTGCAAAAAGGGAACTGGTGGGTGCAATCGAAATGTTTCCTTTACAATTGCTTCTAAGTATGGAAATTTTGAGGAGTCTGATTCTTCAGGCTTGCCACCTTTGCCAAGGACTTCTATAAGCTCTTGTTTGGCTCTGGCCATCTTTTCTGGGTCATGTACCAATTCTGCCATTGCCCATTCCACTGTGCTTGTTGTTGTTTCTATCCCAGCAACGAATAAGTCCTACAACAAAATCATGCATTTGTGACACCGGGGTTATTTAGTCGAGTGATGATATAAATGACTAACAAAATGCCGTAAATAGTTGGATGTGTATGTACAGTAGTATATGGATTTGTACATGTATATAAATAATTCTTCTCAATTTTTCTGAATGATCATTGACCGTATCATACTTACGGAGCATAATATAGCCAATATGATTGATGTTTTATAATTGTTCCATTGAAATACGATAAAGATTTAAAATAAAACACAACATTATAATATTATAAATGATTCAAGGGCGATTAACCCCTTAATTGTGCACTTTATCAAACTCCTTACTTTAAATAAGTCAAATTCATAGTACTATGTAAATTTAATATACATGTGCGTGAAGCATAAATCTTGAACCAAAATAGAAACCAATATTTTAAAAGTTTGCATAAATTATGATGAGGATTTAATTTTAATACATCATTAATGTATTATATTTTTATATAATTATTTAATTATATATTATTACATAATTAAAAACATTTGTTTTTATTATAACCATCTCAAAAGTCATGTATATGATAATATATGATTGATTAATAATATAAAAATATTTTATACTAATAATACAAGTTATGAAGTTGTTGTTGTTGTTATTATTATTATTATTATTATTAGCATAAAAATCCAAAAAAAATTATAAATTAAGTATAACTAAAAAATTGGAAAGTGCCCGTAAAATGTTTCCCATGGATACATATTTAACGTAGGTCTTCCACTATTTTAAAGCCGAAACAATTATTGGTGTCATAAAAAAAATTGTAATAATGAACAAGGGTTAACTCTGCAGGAGTTACACACTCCGCTACCAGATAAAATTCAAATCTTAGAGAGGTCACCATTAGAAGGGTGTCTTAATAGCTATAATGCTTGAAGGAAGCCCCAGAAAGGCCACAATAATGATTAGAGAATACACGGGTGAAAAATTAATAAAAAAATAGATTTAATTTATACGTAATAACAGTATATAGTATAAAAAAAATTATTTATATATTTATTCAATCATACATCAATTATGATAGTTAACATCCATAATTTAAAAATTCATATAAATACATATTAGTCATGATAGTTGACACCCACTATTTAAAATATCATATAAATAAAATATTTTTATTATATGACATTGTAAAGTATTTAACATTCGTAATATATCAAAATTAAACGCATAAAATATTATATAAAATGATATATTTTCGTGTAGAATGAAGTACTCACCACAAATAAATGTAAGAAATGGAGGCCACTCAATTCAGCTGAACCATTATTTTCTTCCATTAGAGTGAGGAAAGAATCTAACACATCACAATCACAAGATGCCTCACCAGAACCCATGTTTGAAGAAGCTCTTAACCGCAATCTTTCATCAATGATATCACTGAAATTATTCAATAGCCTCTGAGTACGTTCCTCTGCCCTTCTTCTTATGCCTTGCGGGTCAAGCAAACGAAGGAGTGGGAAAAGGTCTGCCACATTTGCCTTTCCACCCTCTTCCATTATGGCCTCTATAAGCTCCTTGAAATTTTGAGACCCATCATGAGTACTTGTGCTTCCATACTGAGCAAAATCCTTGGAGAAAAGGGTGTTGGACAATGAATTCATTATTGTTGTGAACGCCACCTGACCAATATCAATGGCTTCACCATTTGTGCAGCATGTGCCCACAAAGTTCACCATT
Source organism: Dalbergia cochinchinensis (assembly GCA_031216125.1). Lineage (NCBI taxonomy): Eukaryota > Viridiplantae > Streptophyta > Magnoliopsida > Fabales > Fabaceae > Dalbergia > Dalbergia cochinchinensis. The sequence continues at coordinate 64,305,206 of CM062375.1, read as the reverse complement.
TCTTTCACCTTTATGTTGAAATGATATGAATGATAATCAGAAAGTTGCATTAATATTGATCCTAGCTTATGGTTGATATATACATATAAAAGTGTAACTACTGTAAAAAGTAATAACTGACTAACTACAATGTCTAACAATGGAAGAAAAATGCTTGAAAGTCAGAATTTTTATTCAAATTTATAGGACAGAATAATATAATATGTATCTTATCACTTACATGAATAAATAAATTATATCAATTTATTTTATCTAACAATCATCTTTATTTTCGGCAAAAAACTTTGACAATAAATTCTAGCAGCATAGCGATGCTCACAAAGCCACAATAGAAATTAACTTGATAATTGATTATGAAATATGTTCATCAAAATGGTTTTGTTTAATTTTCAACATCTATTGTCACACTACAATTCTCATTTATTAATGTGTTTAGAATATTATGAAAGTTCCGTAAAATTGAAAAAATAAACACTTCATTAAATTGTGATAATGAACATGTCATAGATCAGAATTTTTTCTTAATTAGGCGAGGGATAATTGGTATTACATATAAGTAATCCTCTCTATTACCTTTCTATGGCGAAGTATGCTGGTGGAGTCTAGCTTTTGAGGGGAGAATATGTTTGTAGCACAAATTTTCCTTAGAGTTGTCCAATTATCTGATACGGGTAACCACACCAAGGAGACTTTGTGGTGGTCAACTACTCTTATCATATCTGGGACTTCTCTGCTTGAAAAGGCTAGGTCATGTTTTGTAAGTGCTTCTTTGGCAATTTCAGGAGAGGAAATGACTATGGTGGTCAAGCTACCAACCTTGAGAGTCATTAAGGGACCATATTTTTGGGATAGGTTTGAGAGTGATTGGTGGGGTTTTTGGCCAAGTTTTAAGATGTTACCTACTATGGGATAAGGGTATGGCCCTGGTGGCATTTTGATGGGTTTATGGCCTCTCTTGATTAGTAGAAGTACTAGTTTGGGGATGATGAAGAAGTGAAGCAATGTTCACATGAGAATCATCACCAGAATTGTCGTGTAACTCTCCATAATGGTGGTGGTGGCGGCTAGGATCTTATCTAACCCCGACTAATTGGATAATGTGAAATCTCTTCCATATGAGCAAATGGGAGGGGTACATATATATATATATATTGAAGGGGTTTGAGACTGTACAAGCCATGAAAATGAAAGGGGATATTAAAATACTATATTTTGCACATGATGTATGCATGCCGATATTTATACAGTGGATATGAATTACATATTGTGAATAGTAATTGATCAACCTGATGCTGGTAATTGATTCATTACGTATCAACGAGTATTATGCAGTGAATATGATTATGAATGAAGGAGATGACTACAATGCGATGAGTGATTTATTATGAGAGTGAGAGAAATAAATATGAGTTATACAATTATATATAAATAATTAGAATTAAAAATTATTAATGATAATTAATGATTATTTGATTAGTTAAAAATATTATGTGATTTTATGTTTTATTTTAGATTATTCACATAAAATTCAATAACCCAAATTTACTTCTCTCACTCTCCCACACTAAGTGATCCCTTCTCACTTACCGCCGTTCCCAGGAATGGTAATCAATTCATGACGTAAATACATAGATTATTATGTATTATATCGAGTGTATATACTATTGAAGATATATTTCATATTATCATGTGGTTTAATTTTGATATATAGTATAAAGTTATATATTCGGTCAACTAATAATATATTCTTTTCATTTATTTTCTCATTTACCAAAATAATAATAATGATGATGATAATTACATATTTGATTTAATATAAGCATAAAGTAAGATATAATTCCTTCGGAGAAAAGGTGACTTTATTACACTCTCCTCCCCTCTATTCATAAAACATACATTTATCTTTCCTAAAAACTTATGACAATCTATATTTTAATCTATTTTTAATCTTTTCCATTTATTTTTTTACTGGAATACCCTTTATTAATAAGTGTGTATATATATATATTAAGTTTTTTACAAAATAAAATATATAGGTGGATTATAATAATATAAAATATTGATATATATTGACATGCACACCATAGGACAAATTAGAATTAAGTGCTTTGTAAAAGAATTCAACACGGATAGCTTCAACCATTGTTGAAGATTTTGGATTCTTTAGGTGACTTGGAGAGAAAGCAATTATCTAAAATGCGCAACGTATCAGAGACATATGAGAATTAATTGGTGATTGATCATGTCGGGCACAATACATCCGGAATCTACATTAATCAGTTGATCTGATTTTAATTTTAGTGTAACAAGTTGTGATTTAATATAAATTGATTGTTATATTTAGTTTATATTTTGAATGGTTTGAGTTTATTTTATGGGTAAATAACAGAGACACCCCTTCATGTTCATTCTCATAAAATCGTAACACTCCAACCCACTTGATACGTCACCGTTAGTGGTGATTTTTTTTTTAAGCTCAGGTTCATTCAAAACCAACGAAAAATTCTTATGGCTATGGGGTGATTTACATAAGAAAGGGGCCTCTACACTTTCCCATTCACACTTACCTATCGGTATAATCACAATCCTAAATCCTGAATAAACTTCCAGGGTTAACAAAACAAAACCACACCGAAACCCATACCACCAGTTACAACACCACGATTGTCACACATGCTCAATCATCCATAACTGAATCTCAAGACACCATCACACCAGCAATAAAAAAGCAAAGAAGGCCTTTCGGTGAAGGCTTTACCAGCAACATCCCATGGTAAAGTTAGAAGACATTTCAGTGAAGCCTTTGTCAACAACCTCCCATAGCAGAAATAATATCAAGTTCTTCATGTCGTGGTCCACGAAGAACCACCCTGATATATTATTCTTGGGAAGTTTTCCAACGAAAAGTTGACAGAGATCTGTGTCAGAGCATGTCTTCCCCATCGAGCCCCAGGTCACGTGCAATGGACGATGCAGCAAGTGATGCAGGTTCTGGTCTTGTCGAGATACAGAGCTCTCCACTCAAGCTACTACAATCGCGTGCCCAATCATGGCCCCTCTTTTTGTTTTTTGCCCTTTTTCACTTTGAGGTGGGTTCCTATCTTTTATTAGACGGGAATCTTTTTTCAATTAGTTTGAGAAGGATAGACGGTGTCTGAAGTGGGTTCACCTCAGTTTTCTTTTCCAGTGGTCTAAAACAATTTCCATTTTGATAAATCATAACCAGGGTAAAGGGGAATATTCGGTTAAAATATTTTCTGACATAATCTGTTAAAGGTGTTAGAGAGTCAAGTGGGGTGTTTTTGTTATTTACCCTTATTTTAATTTAAGTCAAATCTGATTCAAATCTTGTAAGGGTCGTCAAATTTGATTTAAATTGATTTTGATTAAGTATTTTAGTTTAGGATTTAATCTTTCCAGCTAGGATTAATGTTTTTAGATTCTATTTTTTATTTATTTTTACCTACTCATGTTTAAAGAGGCAAAACTTGCCTCCAAACAATTAAGGGATTGTTTGGAAATGTTTTTGTTTTTAAATTTTTTAAAACCGTTTTAGAAAACAAGTTTCAGTTCAATTTTTAAAAACAAAAAAAAAACAGAAAAATTTGTTTGGTAATTTAACTTCAAAAGCAGTTTTATAATGATAAAAAATAGAAAACTGTTTGGACAATTTTTTTAAAATAACTTTTAAAACTAATAAAATAAAAAACTGTTTGACAAATTACATTACTATAAATGACAAATTTTAACTATATATGTTTTATAGATAATATTTTCCATTCATACATAATAAATAAAGTCTTAATACAACTTCCTATTCTAAAATTAGTCTTAACACAACTTGATATCAATTTACATTTATAAATCCATTTATAAGCTATTCATGATTTTCTTGTAGCCACATCCAATTTGTAATTTGGTCACGATATTTTGCCATTTCCCTTGCAGCTTCATCAGTCAATCTTGTTGTGTTGTCTCTATTGAAATTCATATCTACATTTACATTATCATTCATATCTTTAATGTTGGATCCTTATCCTCCTATTCTCTAAACAATTTGTCCTGCATTCCCCACTTACACACATAGTTATGAATTACACAACGTGCTACGATAATAAGGTATTGCCTAGAAGGCTTATATGGTGGCATTCGCCTCAAAATGGAAAATCTTGCTTTCAAGACTCCAAAACATTTCTCAATTGTCACTCTTAAAGAGGAGTGTCTAAAATTAAATAATTCCTTAGTAGTTCTAGCCTGTTGACCTCATCCATGGCACTCTTGTGCATGATATCTTTTACCTCTATAGCGTGGGAGAAAGCCTCCAGTACATGGATACCCAGAATCCTCAAGATAATATGAACCTAAAGCAATGAACAAGTATTAACACGAATATTGACAACATCACTAGATAACAATTAGTAAAGAGCAATTTAACACATAATGAAAATTATGGTATCAAATATAAATATATCACCTTCAGAGGGCCAAGGAAACTTTGCATTTTGATTAATAAGTGCATCTAGAAAAACTTTTGAATCATGAGCACTACCTTCCCAACCAGAATATACCTACATGAATAGCATATTGAAGTCACATATACACATGACATTTTGTGTGATGACTGCCTTTCTACTTTTACATGATGTTTGCTTAATGGCTGGAGCGCATGCACTTATGTGTGTTCCATCAATCGCACCAATACAATTCTAATACAAACACATGATACAAACATATAAATTTATCATAATATCTTAATTTGACAAAAGAAAATAGCACCAAGCATCATATGTTATAAAAGAAAAAGGACTAACCTTGAACCATGGATAATATTTTGGATTATTTCGGATATGCTTAGGCAATTCTGTGGATTCTTACTTTATGATTTCTTTACCTAAGCAACAAATTGCTGTCAAAACATTCTTGAAATGATGAGAAACTTTTTGGGTAGAATGTTGAAATCGATCTGCTATCACTCTATGACGTACATTATGTCCTATAATGAACAAAAACATTGCTATTTGTTCTTCTAAAAACACACCTCTTGAGTTTTCTAAATAATTTTTACTTTTCAATTCTTCACACAAAGCAACATAACATGCTTTTTCTATACACAATAAATCAAAGCAAACTGTTCCAAATCCCTTCAAAAACTTACTAACAAATTGTTGACCACTTGATGCTGATATTCTAATAGGAATTTTATTATAAAATTGGTACTCATAATTAGCAATCAAATTTAGCAACAATAATTCAGCAAATTCAGATTCATCATCACTAGAGTCAGATGAGGATGAAGATCTTTCAAAAGTATCTTCTGAGATACTTTCATTGCTTGAAGAATGATAATCAATTTCCATCACAGTTGAACTTGACATTAAACATAACATGTATTTTAATAAGTACTAGTATTAACCATTACATATTATTCAAAACAACAAAATATATATGTCAAAACAAAGCAGTCACACAATTTTAAAAAACACATACATAATAAGTATCATTAACATAAATATTTATACGTAAAAGTAGTCACTCAAGTCTATCCAACCATGCTTTTCTCCTATGCCCAGTCATACTTAAAAATGCTTCTCTATAATCAGCATCTTTGAATTTTTCCACTGCCTTCATATACGAGTCATCTAAGACATCATCCATCTTTTCAAGCTCTGTTATACATCTAGCCATAGTGTACTCAACTGATGCAACTGTAGAACTAGTGGTTTCTACACTCTTTGCCCTATACCTCTTAGTTCTAGCCATTGAAGCTTCGATTTTCTTCTTAGACGCCTCAACAATAGCTTCTGCTTTTGACTTAGATGACTCAATGAATGCTTGAAGTGCATCTTCTACTTGGATGCTCCCACTCTCTCTCTTTGACTCGTGGTTAGCAACTTTAGTTGTTCTTTTACCACTATGGGTAACTCTCTCTATTTCTGGGCTATCATCTTCCTTATCATCATCATCTAGATTTACATGAACCCCGTCATGCAAAAATTTATTATCAAGCTCAATCTCATCATTCATGTTGGGTGGATCTTGAGTAGAAGAATAATGAAGCACCCCTGTTGCACTACTTTTCTTGAAAATCACTCCCAACAGTTTGTAATTGTCCAAACCTTTCTTCTTAAATGGTGCAGCATTGGGATGTGCCTATAAGGAAATTAAAAAATTATGTACGCTTTTTTTCTTAAAATGTGTGTGTGTATATATATATATATATATATATGAATAGACATGCTAACTTCTATCTAACCCGAATGTAGGTTGACCAAACTTCTTTTGCAGCAGTGACAGTATTTGTTTCAGCATCCCATCCAAATCCAGTTTGTTGCAGCAACTGAGAAAATATTTCATATTGCTGCCTTAACCTATTAAATTTCTGTTTAATTTGTTTCATGTCATATTCATGCCCAGTTCTTTGATTTAGGGTTTGTAAGATAGTTTGCCACACCTTAGGTGAAAACACGTTATTCCTCATGCTCCCCTTGTTAACCTCATCAACTATAATGTTTATGAAGATTTTGACAAATGAAGAGGACCAAAGTGAAGATTCTTTTTTCTCATTTTCCATCTACAATGGTGATCACAAATCAGCAAAAAGGGAAATATAACAATAAGAAGATATTAAGCGGAGTATAATTAAAAAAATTGTCATATAGTTGAAATGAAAATTTTACATCCAATCTAACAATAACATAAAAAATAAAGAAAAGAAGCAAGCATGACAGATAGGTGGTTCATCAATACATATTACCCAAACCAAAGTGATCAAGCTTCTAAGCCAAACAATTTCAGCATCATATATATACAAGCTTTATCAAATTTGTTCACTGAAATTTGTTCATCATGTATACCTAAGCCAAACAATTTTAGCATCATATTTTTCTTTTTGAGCATCAGTTATTCAAGATCAAACATTCTTTGAGCATCATATTTTTCTTTTATTCAAGATCAAAAACCCAAGCTCTTCGTGAAGCAACCCATGCCACCGCGTCCATGGCATTGTTCGAATAAGCCTTAGCAATAACACAGATTCACCATAAAACACAATTAATATCAAGCCTTCCACCATCAAAGAGCAAAACCATGAAACGAACCACAGTTACAATACAAAATCTTATCTTACCAAGCAATTTTCAAAGGCCACAATTTTCTAACAAATAGGCCATATAATGAAATAGGACATCCAATTGACGTTAACAAATCACACCTTCACAAATTCAAGATTCCCATTATCATCATATAAATTATTTCACATATTTTCATGTTCCATTTTATGTAAAGGGCAATTCCATATTACATTTGTTAACATCTCGTCTTTATTCCCCTTAGTAAGCAACAAGACCTTTAATAAATCCCCTCAAAGCTACCTATTTGTTAACAGCAGCAACAACAACAATTTGTTAACGAATCCCTTCATAATTAAACCTATTAGCTGGTACAGATGAAATGCCATATTACATTTGTTAACATCTCTTGTGTTTATTCCCCTTAGTAAGCAACAAGACCTTTAACAAATCCCCTCAAAGCTGCCAATTTGTTAACAGCAACAACAACAAATGTAAGCAACAAGACTGGTAACAAATCCTCTCAAAGCTGCCAATTTGTTAACGGCAACAACAACAACAATTTGTTAACAAATCCCCTCCTAATTAAACCTATTAACTGGTAAAGATGACGCTGATAAAATAAAGCAGCAACAACAACAACAATTACAATTATACAGTACAAACCATGATAAATCAATCCAGATTGTCAATATACAAAATACGGTTTCTTTGAATACTTAGCATGGGTCAATATCAACATCACTTTTGCTACTTTCAACTCACAAAAAAACCAAAACCCACAATTCACTCAACCTGTATAGAGTAAAAGAAATGCTTCCAGAAAAACAGAGAAAGAGAAAGAAAGAGGGAAGGACTCACAGTGATGGAAGATGCGGAGGACGGCAGACGTGGGTCGTGGCACCACGGATCACAGCGGATCGGGGTCACGGAGGAGCAGGTCACAGCGAATCTGGGGTGTTGGGTCACCGAGCGCTGCAGATCGCAGGCTGGGTGGCGGGACTGAGCTTCGCGGTGGAGCTTGGGGTCTTGGGTTGCGGAGCTTGGGGTCCCGGGGCTGCTTGTTCGCGGTGGTGCTTGTTGGGTCACGGAGGAGGGTGGGGGCTAGTTCGCCTGAAGCACCGGCGAATCTGAGGCCTGGCTTCGATGGATATGGGGGGGGCCACGGTGCCGGCTGGTCACTGATGATGATGGAGTTGTGATGGAGTATGGAGTTGTGATGTTGTTGGATGGTGAAATTCTCAAAGGGAAGAAGAAAATAGGGGCTGTGTCTCGAAAGGAAGAAGAAAACAAAAGTTGAGAGTAATTTCAAAATTACCACCGTGTTTTTATCATTCTCTAAAACAATAACACAACAAAACATGTTTCAATGGTTTTTGTGTTTCCGTTTTTAAACTTCAAATTGTGTTTTATTGTTTTTAAAACCAAGTTTTACAAAATCAACAACCAAACAATTTCTCTTAGTTTTTTATTTTTAAAAATAAAAAATAGTTTCTAAGAACAACAACCAAACAGGCTGTAAGTTTTTAGTATCAATAAAATTGTGAGGTTTATTCCTTGTCCTTTTCTATTTTGGTGAGTTTTTGATATTCTTGGCTCTTGTTTCATCTATAAATATTGAGCCAAGAATTCTAATATTTATCCCAGGGTTCTTATCCATGAGCTCAACAGGGGTTACACGCACCACAATTTCATATCTTTTACGGGTTTCGCATCTCTACATGTCGTTCGTATAGTATACGATTAAAGTTTTAAAATTTTTACCATACTAAAAGAATGAAAAAATAATAGTAATAATAATAGGTTTGACATTTTAAAAAATAAAGTGCATAGTCTTTAGATATTAATTTTAGAATATTATTATACATAAAAATAAAATTATTTTTAATATTTATATGAAGAATTACAGGTAAACTATGAAGAAGGCAATAAGATGAATTTTATGATGTTAATATTAAGAATATACATTAACATTATAAAATCAATAGTCGAGGACATACAGAGTTTTTATTTTAATAAAATAATTATAAAAATTATTGTTACTATTAATTATTTTTTTCTTAATATAGTTAAAATTTTAAAAATTAACTTGCATTATATATTTATCAATATTTTATATTATTATAAGTCATGAATATTTTATTTTATTTAAAAATTAATGTGTATAACTATTAATAAAGGGTAGTTGATCAAAACTAAAATAATAATCTTGAGAAAAAAAATTTAATGAAAAAATTTAAAAATGAATTAAAGTATAACTTATTTTAAGTTTGTAGGGGAGGGACAAGAGTGTATGTTTTATTAGAAGTAGGGATGAGAAGCGAACTTGTGACTTCTCGTAACTCATCCAGACACATATGGATCTACCACTAATAAACTGGGGGCTTACTTGCTAAGTCAAGTTTGTTTTTCTAATGTAATAATATTTGATTGGATAACCGTATGAAAAAGCTTTACACTTTTAGCACATTAAATTAAAGTCTAATATATTACTTTTGTGTGGGTGTATGTTTTTGGTTGTTGGGACCGTAAATATTCTCTCGTAGAAGGCAATCTGGCTTGTTCGAATAAGATAGGGCGGATCACTGTACTATATGCACCATATTCAACGTTTACTAATCTTTATTAATAAAAAGTGTTGTTAATATTTTGCTAATATTTGAAAATTATTGCTAAAAATATAAGAGTACTGTTAAAATTCTTTAGTAATATATTTTTGAGTGTAGTATATAGTCTATGTCATTAAATAGTTTTATTAACATTATTGTATGATTTAATAACATTTTTGAAGTGTTAGTATCACTCAATTATATTGGAGTACTGAGGCAACAAAACTCTCATTCTGGACTATTAATGATACGATTAACATATTTTCTTTTTGTGGGTACAAGATAAATAGTTTTTTCATATTAATATGCACCAAAATTAAATGATAAATCATGAAAGTGAAGAAATTAAAACAAATGTTTTAGAATTTTATTTTCATGTACCGATATGGTTATATTATTATCATCTAATTGAAAAGCCCCCGGATTTTTTTTTGTATAGCTTTGTCATTTTTTTTTATCCTCCTCTTCTTCTTGCTTCTGCAATATGTTTTGACCAGGTTGCTGCAATTTTTCCCCCAATAATGAACTCGCATCCCCAAAACGGAGATGGTTGGTTCGATTGTTTTAACTTTGAAAGTTGAAGGGATTGCTTGTAGAAATATTAAAATTGAAATGACTAATTTGTATTTAGATATGATATATTATAAAAAATAAATTTAAAATAATTTTTGTTAATAAGATAAAATAAAATTATTTTCAGAGACAAAATTACTTTTAGAGATAAAATTATAAAAAATGGTACAACATAATTTTAGAATGAGTAAGTGATTGGTTGTAAATACGAAGGTAACAGTGAAATTTCACATCAAAAGTACTTCTTCCAAAATGAAAAATTGCTCCAAAACTACTTCTCCCAAAAATAATTCTAGATGCTTCAAAAGTAATTTTAATGGCTTGAAAAAAAAAAGCCAGTCAAATTTACATTATTCATTTTCATTTTATTAGGTTTTGTCTATGACACACTAGTATACCACACACCAATCATTTAACATATTTATAAAATGTGACTAAATGTTGAAAAATATGGCTAGATATGTGAAAATTTTGCTACACTTATTGCAAAGTGTGCCTAAATTAATCTGCACTTTTAAATTTAACCACACTTTATAAATATGGTTAGATGACTAAGGCTTGGTTTACAAAGCATGCCATAGCCTTGATCCTGATTTTAAGTTTAATAGGAATTACTTTTTGTCAAGTGCAATGCAAAACAAGCATGCACTTACATGAGAGGAAATTTTTTACCTCTGACACTAGCAACTCACATAATCAGCAGTTACACAAAATAGCAAAATCAAACTAGTCTACCTATCAATCAATTAAAATCAAATTCAAAGACCTTATCTTACCACTCACAAGTGAAACACGTGATTTCCCGAATTTAAGTTCTCCTATAGGACGTTGCCTTTTCAAAGGGTAACCAAGGGTGTGATTAATTTGAGTTCTCAATTTTTAATTTTAATTTTAAATTTTTTAAATTTTATGAAAAAAATACTAAAAAATTTTAAAAACTATAAATTTCAGTTTTCAGTTTTTATTTTCAGTTTTCAATATTTTTTTGTAAAATTCTGAAAACTAAAAAACTAAAAATAAAAATTAGAAAAAGGTCATAAGTATCGTTTATTGCACGTGATCTTACATATCGCCGTTTCATTCGTTCATTTTTTTCTTTTTCTTTGAGGAATGATAGGGGAACAACTAACTGTGACAACTTTTGCACATCCACCGCTAAAAAACAAAAGAGAGTTTGGGGTGCATCATGAACTTTAATAAAATGAGTACATGCTAGAACCCTCTTTTTAAAAAACAAAACCCACCTATCACTTTCATCACTTTCCACTCACCCTCGACAGAAAAAAGGCAAATCCCTCCCACACTCATCTCAACACCTCCCTCACTCAGTTATCACCGTGAGCCACCACTATGAGGCATGCCTTCTCGTCTTCTAGCCTTCGTGCCACCACCGTGAGCCATGCCTTCACGGCCCATTCCAAGCGCCACCAACGTGAGCCAGGCCTTCGCACTTCACTCCGATGACATCAATGACATTCTCTTCACCCTCATTTGGTGGTGCCGCCTCCCCATCTCCCTGACTCTCAGCTTCACACCTTCCTCCTCAAATGACAGTATCTTCCTATCTCCATCACTCTAAGGTTGCACAACACCAAGGTATTAGCCTCCAATTTTAGTATTAGCCACTGTTGTTGTAGATTTCTCTGAGCATGTGACTCTTGCAATTTTTCCTCTATGGTTCTTGCATTTCCACTAAGCCATGTTTGACCTCAGTGATGCCGGTGATGAATCCCATTAAGTACGGTATTTCCCAAAAAACTTTAAGAAGCAAAATTTGTTTGAGCTATTTTCTGGTGTAGTAGTGAATTATATTAGACATTAGTTACTCTCTTGTAAAATCCTCACCTTATTAGTTGCATCTAAAAAAGCATTGGGAACTTTATAACTTAAGCTAAGAAGATTACTTTTGAATGGTACATGTTCTAAGAAAGCATTAGGAACCTTATAACTTTAGGTTTCATATATCATTTTATGCTGAAGTGCTGGACAGAGCATGGAACTATTTTTTAGTTAAAAGATAGGTTAAAAGCACTTGATCACAAAATTTTCTTATCAATTGAAATTATAGAACATGAGTTATGAATTTTTGAAGTCATAGGATCTGCGTAGCACAAATTTTGCAACAGTAACTTTAGACAGTCATAACTCAAGCTATAGAGTATGGATTTAAGTGAAACTAATTTTCAATGAAAGCTTAATTAAATTACTATCAAACTGTAAAGTTTGAGCTTCATGTGATTTTTATAGAATTAGTTATGATTTTTCAAACTTTGCTGCAGAGATTAGGATAAGGTGCAGAACTTCTTTTTTTTTTTTCAAAGCATAAAATTGTAAATATTGAAATGAAATGAGACTAAAGGGATATGAAAATATATTGTAAATGGAATCTTCCCATAAAATTTGAGGGTAAAAGGACTTGAATTCTTTTCTTCGTGAAATTTTGAAATTCCTAATTTGTTAGCGTAAAACTAAGCCAACATGTGTATAAATGTGCATAACTTGAGTTATAGGTTTCCTAATCCCTAGGGACTAAAACCAATGAAAGAGAATGTGTGAAACCTTCATGCCATGAGTTGCTGATTTCCATTAAGACATCGATCTCCCCTATTTTTAGGGGATAAGGATTATTAGACAAATTTGGTATGTATATGCAAGGTTAGGATGACTAAGCTTGATTTAGGCTTATGGAACTAAATTACCATGTAGATATTGATGTGAATTCTTATGATTTAATCTTTGTCATTTTGACAGAGAATTGGTAGACATTCTTGTGAGTTCTTGTTAATTTCATTGTTTTCTGATTTAATCATCATATTTGACTATGATGAACTGTGTTGTGATATAAATGTTTATTTTTTATGGGTTATCTTTGCGGTTGTGAATTATGGTATTTTGATGTTGTAATTGCAATTCATTGACTTCCTTTTGGTTCGTCCCTAATTTATAAATTTTATTTGTAGGAGCAAAGGAGCATCAAGCTTAGCCAATATTCAAAATAATTCCAAGCTTAGTTGCTAACTTGTATGGCGATTAGATCATGCCCTTGACAGAGGAAGTCCAAATTGTATTTTTTGAGGATCTTGGATTGATAGTATTGACCCATGGTTATCGTTGGTCTTTAAAAATAAACTAAATGAACTACTTGATTACACCCGAATTTGGATTTATTTATGTTATGGTGGATGTATTGACTAGTCATTGTTTTTGTTTGAGTGAATAACTATTGTAATCCCAATATCTATATGTTTTATTTGGCATCAATTAAGTAAAATATACACAAATTCAGTCACAAATGAGACAACTCATCTCTCTCTTTTTTTTTAGGAATAAAGAAGCTCAAATTTTCAATTTGAGAGGAGCCACAAGAGTGAGTACAAGATAAAAATGAAGATTATTTAGTCAATTCAAATAGTTATCATCCTCTATACTTTTTGTAGCCATCAACTATGAGAATAGTACAAAAACTAAGGAAAGATGCATCCAAAATAGTAAGGTAGCACAAACTAATTCAAATATTAGCATGAATATTATAGGTATACTAAATATATAAGGAACTAATACTCTACCCATGTTTTTTCCATGCAAGTAAGAATATCAAATATGTTGATAAGTTTAGTTATAAATACACATAACTAAGTCACTTCGTTGGTCATTTTACAATTTTTAGAAATTTAATAATGAATAACAATAGCTAATAATACTTGTCTATTGACATATTTTAAGGAGCTTTTAATTTAGTTGAGATGCAACAAACTTATAAGCTTTGACTAAAACTTGTAAGCAAAAATTGAAAGACTTATATGCTAAACTGGTGTTCTTAACTACCATTTTTTCATAGTTTTTCACAGTTGTATGCTATGTGAAATGACCTCTTGGACATGTCACTTTGCTAGAATAGATACAATCGTGCACTTTGAGATGCTTTAACACACTTGCATATGGAGACACTTTGTCTATTCACATGCTTTGAGAAGCTCTTGGCTGAGATGCAGCAAACTTATAAGCTATGAAGCAAACTCACAAGCTCAAATCCCTGGGGAGGTAATTTCACACACTATATAACTATGTCAAAATGGCAGTTAGGAATTCTATTTCTGAATATAAGTCTTTAAACTTGTGCATATAAGTCTTTAAGTTTATGCATATAAGTTTTGCTCACAGCCTATAAGTTTGTTGCAGGTCAGTAGAGAGCTTTCCCAAGAATGTGTGTACAGTAAATTCATGACAGTTAAGAATTCTATTTTGGCATATAAGTTTTTAAAAGTATGCATATAAGTGTTACTCATAGCCTATAAGTTTGTCTGAAAAGTTATACTAAAGTACACTCTGAATTGGTTAAAAATGCTTGCACATGGATTCATTGTACACTCATATTCTTGGGAAAGCTCTTTATTGACCTGCAGAAAACTTATAAGCTGTGAGAAAAACTTATATGCATAAGTGAAAAGACTTATATGTAAAAATGGAATTCTTAATTGCCATTTTGATACATATAGCGTGTGAAATGACCTCCCTAAGGGTTTGAACTTATGAGTTTGCTTCACAGCTTATAAGTTTGCCGCATCTCAGTAAAGAGCTTCTCAAACCATGTGAATTGTGATACCCCAAATACGAAATTTAGTGGTATATGAGTTATTATTATTATTATTATTGGTATTATCTTTATTAATTATTATTACTATTACTATTACTATTATTATTATTGTTATTATTATTATCATCATTACTATTAGCATTATTAGTCCTTATTATTACCATTAGTATCATTATTTATGTTATTAATATTATTATATTATATTATATATATGTATAAGTGCAATCCATGTTGCATAAGGCGTACAGGATTGCTTGTTTAATATTATTATATTATTACTATTATTGTATTCTATTATGTATATTATATATGCATGCGTTTTACACGCATTCCTTTTTAAAATTAGGTAAGTAGCGTGCAGGTAGCATGCATTGATTTTTTTTATATTATTTCCATTATATATATAGGTGTAGGTGTGTGCCTATGTGTGCATTGCAAAGAGCAGAGTGTGAGTGAAAATGAGAAAGAGAGGGAGAAAGCATGAATATGTAAGAAGAATAAGGGGAAAGTGAAAGAGTTCGAAGAACAAAAATAGAAATAGTTACCGGTGTCATTCCTACTCCTCAAGGTCAAGTTGTTGGTGGAAGCACACTCTCTGTCACCAATAGTGAGTGAGTTTAAGCTTATGACCATACTTTTAATCGTTATTATTATTTTTCTATATTATATAAATTGTTTGTGAAACTTTACAATGATTTATGCCAAGAAATATGCTTTTATGGATTATAGAAATTTTAGAAAATTATTGTGGTACTTATCATGACAAATTATTATATTAGAAAACTCATGGGACCATACTTGCTTGTATGTATGATTTAGATTTATTTATCAACCAGAATATTTCATGAATTCTAGTTTTGTACGAATAATAAGAATAATAAATTTTGTTCCTATTAGTTTTTAGCTAATAATTATTAAGAAACAGATTAACGAGTTAATGGCTGCAGGATTGATCATTAACCTTGATACAAAGTGGTCCACTCGAGGACAAGCTTATCTACAGAAGGAACCCAGTGTGGTGTCCATTTATGGGACCTAGTTAGGTACCCACCAGATTAACCATTGGCTCAGAATAATTCCTGTTTCTCTATTAGTTATTGCTATGGATTTAGTTAACTTATTGCTTTCAGTACAGTCATATGTAATTATATATAAAATGTTTTACATCAAGTTGCATCTATATGATATGTATCTTTGTTGTTGTCCCATGTGGATTGTGAGTGGAGGCTCACTCACTGAATTTTGATGAACTCACCCCTCTCTTTTCCTCCCCTTACAGATATAGCTGTAGGTTCAGTTACACCACAGAATCCTCCCTAGTAGTATTGCAGCTTCTTTTGGTGAGCTTTACTTTGGAGTGGAGCTTACGGTTGGTCATGTTAGTTTAGTAGTGCTCTAATAATTGTGTAGGTAGGATCCCGGACATGCATTATATTATTTTAACTACTTTCAGGATTTTAGTTATTTATTTAATTATGTTTGGCTTTGGCCCAGGTTATGGATTTTATGCAGTTTTATGTTCAGTATTTATGATTGGAAGTATTTTAGAATTATGAAATTTATTTAAGTTTGAGATATTTTGAATATATTTGATTATTTATGCATATTAGCTAGACACTTTATCAGAGGCTTCTGTGGGGATCCAAGTCCTCACATGCCAGTTACGTCCTCTAAAGCGGGTCGTGACATGAATGGACAGTAAATCCATGTGCAATGTGTTGAAGCATGTCAACAGTAAATCCATGTGCAATGTGTTGAAGCATGTCAAAGTGTATAATAATCTCATATGAAAATGTGTTGAAGCATTTCAAACTGCATTATCTCTCCTTTGTAATAAAATCTATTAGATTTATAAATAAAAAGGAAAGAAAATATATTGGTTATAGAAAATAATTTCAATTTGCTAGTGATATGTGGAGCAACAAAATTAAAAATTCAGGGGCCGTTATCCTCATAATGCATTAGGGAACTATTTTCAATGTTTTGACAAATTGGAATGAAATGTATATAGATACTACTTTAGCTGTTAAGTAGGGAACTTTTACTAATAAGTTGTTCATAATATGCTAGTAATTTTCTTATAATGCAGGTAAGTTGTTCATAATATACCTTTACATGACAAATTTTCTTATACAACATTATCATGGAGTAAATAGATAAGCATTATACAAAATTAAATATTCATCTCCCGAATAGAAGGTCATCTATTGTACAATTAGTGTAAATCTCATGTAACTTATATTTGCAAATCTATATACATACAAATGGAGGCCTAATAAAGCTTTTCCAAAATGATAGTCTAGACTATCAAAACGTCTACAAATAATTTACATAAAATAAAAAATCTAGAAATAGTTTAAAACTATAGGGACAAAAATATAGTCTATGTCTGTGACAATCAACAAAATGAAGGTAAGAGTATTAAAGGATATTCTCAGTCATCTCTAATTATTACATGAATGAGGTCTAAATCTCCTATTATCCAATTCCTTCCATGCTCATTCCCGATCTCCCTCCTTGAAGTTAATCACACAATAAAACCGATTGAAAGTCTTGTCATCCCATGTCCTTCCAAAGCACTGATTTTAGTAAGGAAACCTCCTTGTCAAAGTAAGCCAATTTGCACAATTGTTTATGTTTATCTTGCAACAACTGAAAATTGGATTTGAAATGTGATCTTAATTTGCTATTAAAAAAAATGATTAAACATATTATATCATTTACTATTTATATTACAAAATCTCAAAATCATGTTATAGTTGATTAGATAACTATGGCTAATATTGACATGCAACGAAGTTTCCATTTCAGGCAACTCAATTTGGAAATTCAAATAGCAAAAAATTTGTTAAATGTGAATGAAAATTATGGATTAAAAAAAAATTAATATGAAAATTGAAAAGGAAAAATAGATATACCAATAAAACTTCCTTGCAAAGTACATGTTAAATCCTTTGAAAGTACTTTCAAATAGCCCAGATACTTAATATTCACTTTAATATAGAATTAAAAAGTGTCATTCCATCATCCTATCCCAACTACAAGTACTCCAAAGCCATAGGAAAACATGCACCCTAACATAAACACAAAGGCACTGACAAAGTTGAAAGCCAACTCCATAGAAAAAAAAACTTTAAAAATAGGAAGTTAATAAAAACCTAAGAACAAAAGGTCCTTCAACACTCACGAGTCAATAGCATCTTAAAATCCAGGCATAAATTCATTGTTGCTATCGCTGCCCAAGAAAAAATCATGGAGAGGAAAATTCCAAAATCCAAACATTCAAAAACATCCAATAACAAACCCGCTACTATTGATATATAAGAAATGACCATTCTTAAGGTAAGAAAGTCAAAAAACAGAAGGCCAATTACCCATTTCCTATTAGTTGCTTCCAATTATAACCTGTCCAGGTTCATTAAGAAGAGGATAACAAAAATCAAAAGCTCATCCAAAAAAGGGAAATTGTGATACCCAAGGTATACGGGTCAGCAGTAAGGTTCTGTATAGCCTCAAGGGTTCCCTGGGAACCACCATTGGGTCCTGAATTTTACTAAGTCTGGATCCTACACCTCATTGGAGGGCTATATGATAGAACCATATTCTTATGATCAAAAGTCCCGGTAATTATTCCTTGGGGGAAAACAAGTTGAAGAGTGATTTTTAATGAATTTTATGAAGCCTGCAAATGTTTCGTTGTTAGCCCACAAGTTTAGAAAATCTCAGAAATTCCCAGATTTGAACTAAAACCCAAAATTTGGATTCTGATTTGATGGAGTTTTGATTTTTGTGATATTTTATTTGAATCCAAATAGGGGATATTTCCTTATTTACATTTATGTTTTAAAGTCCAAGACCGCTATAGCGGTGTCGATGACAGCTTGATGCAGAGCAGCGTCATTTCACTTACTGAGAGTATAAATCATTCGCCACTTTCTTCCTCCCCCAATTTCGACGATCAGAAACCCTTCCCCCTCCATTTTTCTCTCTTTTTCTCAAATTCACTCCAATCCATCATTCCAAGCTTCAAGGTAAGTTCATGTTATTAAATTATGTCTTTATTTCTTCATAATCTAGGATTTGGACCGATTGTTTTTCTCATTTTTATCAAGTAGGGGTGTTTCCCCAATTTTAGTAGAGTTAGAATAGAGCTCTCTAGAGATTTTTAGATGTTAATCTAGTGTTATGGTTGCTCTATGGCAGTTGTTGGTGCCATTCCAAGCTCTTCAGGTCAAGTTGGTGGGGCCCACATACTCCTGGCTTTAAACGGTGAGTGGGTTCAAATCCTATGATCCTTATGTTGATCATTAGAGTTAATTTCAGTAAATTATAGCATGAGATATATATATATTTTTCTGAAAACTCATGGGACCATTATTGTTAAAGTAATTTTTATCAAAAAGCTAGAGTATATATTTAAAGATTTATGGAACATTATGATGATTTCTATAGTAGAAAATATGTATATAATAGAATTTTAGAGAAAATAAATGTTTTTATGATTATCAGAAGTATGGAATTCAATATGATTTATAACAACTGCCAGATACATATTCTGTAGGCTTGAAATCAGAATGCCTACAAATGAGTGATCCCTTGGGCATGATTTCATGGTCACAGTTATGCTAAAGTCAGATTGTTAGAGTTATATGAGACCAGAACTTTTCAAGTTTCAAGAGTTTTCATATTTAAATAATTTTATGAATTTCAGAACTGTTGATTTATATGCTAGAGCTTGTGAACTCTAGGGTAGAAGACTTATGAGATATAGAGAAAAGATTTAGATTTCTGATTGAACTGGACAGTAGCTATAGAGAAACAAACTGTGAGTTAACGGCAGTTATTCCGTTAACCTTGGTATCCCAAGTCGCCTTAGGGCCAGAGAAATAATGAACGGGACCTATTTAGGTGCCCCAGAGATTAGAGACTTTGTTATGCTATGCATAACCGGAGATTTGTTATGTCACATGAATTGGGCATAACCAGAGATTCCTGTTTTTTTATTAGCATACTATGGTTTATGATTTCTACAGAATATTGATTTTAGAACTATTTGTTATTCCTACGAATATGAACTTTGAAGTTATTGCATTAACTGGTTTGATGAATATATATATATATTATTTATTTTCCTTGGCTGTCCCATGAGAGGGTTATGGGTGAGGACTTACTAAGTTTTAGATGAAACTCACCCCTCTCCTTTCCTTCATTACAGGTACAGTAGACGCTGGGGGTTCTTCTCTTCCATCTCCTCCCCTGCAGTAGAGAACTCCCAGTTGGTGAGCTTCACTTTGTGAGTGAAGTACTTATGGTATTCTGTTTAGAGATAGAGTGCTCCAGTGTGCATGACGGGCAGGGTCCCGGACCATAGAGATAGACTGTCACATTTTTATCATGAATATTTTGTATTTTCATGGTTATGAGTTCTATGGTTTATTTTGTATTAAGAGCAACTCGTGTGTTTTGTATCAGAAATAGATATATTAGAGCTTGATTATGAAGGTATTTATGATGTTTTGTTTTTCAAAGAGTTAGATATATATGTCAGAGACGAATTTATGATTTGGAAAAAGGATTTTATATTAAATTATGCATATAGAGGGACTCAGAGATCACGAGGCTTACGTGGGAATGAGGATTCCTCACGTGCCGGTCATGTGCCCAAGTCGGGTCGTGACAGAAATCAAACACAATACAAGGAATTCACCGGGCTTAAAATCTTGGTTAGATATGACCATATATGCATGAAAATCCAAGGGCTCAGAATGTTTGTAGAAGTGTCCAGTTTTGCACAAAATTAGATGCCATGAAGAAACATGATAAAAATCCACAGCTGCAGAAAAACAAGGCATCATTAAATTCGCATGCCCATTTATCAATGTTGATGGCACTCAGAGTGGGTCGTGAAGGCATGGCTCACATTGGTGGCAGTCCACTGGTGGTGGCGCGAAGGCTAGAAGATGAGAAGGCATGCCTCATGGTGATGGCTCACAGTGATGAAAGAGTGAGGGAAGTGTTGAGATGAGTATGGAAGGGATTTGCCTTTTTCCTGTTGAGAGTGAGCGGAGAATGATAGGTGGGTTTTATTTTTAAAAAGAGGGTTCTAACATGTGCTCATTTTATTAAAGTTCATGATGCATCCCAAGCTCTCTTATGTGTTTTAGTGGTGGGTGTGGAAAAGTTGCCCCGGCCAGATGTTCCCCTATCATTTCTCTTTTTCTTTTTAATCTTTGGTCATCGATCATTTATTTATGACCTATGACTAAGTACATTAAATTAGTGTTTATATCATAAAAGTCCTGTGTACATAAGTAATTTTGGAAATTTTCTGTATGTTCTTGGCAGTCATGTGTTGAGACTTTAGATAGGTAGGTAGAACGTGAAATAAATAAATGTGGCTCGTTTTCATTATAAAAAAAAAGAAGGCTCGTTTTCCACGAGTATATTTAACGAGTAATGATATTTTGACATTCAAAAAGTCGGTGTCTAAATAGACACTCACTTTATAATAATTGGATGTGATGGATGTTAAGGATAAGTGAGGATTACCGTCACATCCAATGGTTATAAAGTGGGTATCTGAATAGAATCGCACTTTTTGAGTGTCAAAATATCATTACCCATACTTAGCCATAGTAGTGTGAGTCACACTTCTCCGCGGCCATTGTCACAACTTTAATTGAATACTAGCTTGATCTATGTATCTATATAGAACACATCAATTTTATTAAATATATATTCCCTTATTTATAAGGCTCTCCATTTTTATCGGTGTGAATGGAAGGTATCATCTTTAGCTATTTTGGACCTTTTGAGTCCCGACAAATAATACAGATCAATTTTCAAAAGAAAAAAATTTTAAAATTGTGTCTATAATTTTTTTTTTGTTCATACAACTAATCCAACCTTAATAAGTTTCAATCGTTGTTGCATCAAGCAAAATACAAAGTTTAAATCCGGGAGTGTGGTCGAGTGGTGATAACTCATTCACACTTAATTAAAGGACAAATGTTCGATCCTTAGCTTTAGATATGAAGCAGTCTTAAATCCTCAGACCAATTATCCCACCCTTTAAAATGCCTGCAAGCTAGTAAAGAAATTAATCATCGTGTTCGATGATAAATATCGTGAAAAAAAAAAAAATAGAAGGTTTCAATCGTTACGACATGGAACGGAATGACAACGCAAGAGTTGTTGCCGTGATGAGAGAATGCACACGTCGTATCTCACCGTCACGAGAGGAAACGACAAGAGCTAACTAGATGCCTTTCATCATTGGCCACTGCTTTTGCTTTTGTATGCGTTAAAAATTTCCGTGTAATAACTAGATCGAGTATTTCTTTCTTTAAAGAACTAAATTTTTTCAGTTTTAAATTACACTCAAGTAGTAACATTTAGTTAATGGTTCAATATTTGTTCTTCTCAAATAAAATTTTGTATTCAAATTTTATAGGCAAAAAAGTTAATTTAGAAAGAATGGAAATTTTATAATTTAACTCAACTCAAATTGTATTAATTGGAATATGGCAAATTTTGATTCTCGATAGTTTGAATGAGATTTGTCCAGTGTCTATAAAATTTAAGGCTGTTATTATCATTTAATTATTTATAGGTAAGAATTAGTCATCTTCCAATGCCACCCCTAATCTAGCAGAAGGGGACCACATTGTTGCAATAATTCAGCTGTTGCTCCTGGTACCATCAATTATGGCTGTAGCCAACCAAATTCGATGAAAAGGACCGCTTTCTTTGAAGAAATTTTTAGATGGATTGCATGTTCCACATTGTATCTCACTAGTTCAAAAACTTGTTGGCAACCGGCTTAAACAATATCCAGAAATTAGGTGGATTTTATATGTTTGGATTTATTATTGACCTCCTATTTATTGATCATTAGATTAAGTCATTCAATAAAAATGATATTTATCTAATGACTAATAATAATAATGGATTCATGATGAACTTAAACATATGAGGTTCACATTATAATTTACCGTGGAAACTAACTATTGAATTGTAGCAACAAAAAAAGAAATTTTGATAAGTGAATGGTGCAGATTTGGATATGCTCTATACCTATTAATAAAATGACACTTCTACCAAAAGTGGTAAGTAGATATGCTCCCAATTTAAATGCTACCTTATTAGTAAATATAAAGCATATGTACGTTATGCTCCATATGCATCTAAAAGTTCCTTTTTTTTTTTTTACAACTAGTTACCAACAAGTTTTTGGATTAAGTGACAAATAATTGTCTTTTGTATGGATGAGAGCACAATTAAGTTCAATTTTTGAGAGTCCAAATACATCTAAGAATTTCTCTTTTTGTTCTAAATTAGTTTCATTGTATTGTTTGTATGGGGCTTCCTCAGGTGCAATTGATGTTTTAGGCGATGGTATCGTATTTAACACATTTATTAAATGTGATTAAATTTAGGGCAAAATGCAAATAAATTAAAAATGAAGTGAAATTACAGAGATTTATAGCATAATTAAATCAACTTGAGGGTTGTGCGCAAAGCTATGATTGGAAGGATAAAAATAAAGGGAGTGACAATAAATGACAAGAATAAAGTTAAGTGACTATTATTTAAAAATAATTATAGGGGAGTCAGTGACATGACTAGCAAGAGACAATATGTTCCTCCTTTGCCATTCAAAACTAAACTTTTTTCACTCTCCAAATTAGGTGGTCAAATAGGAAATAAGAGTAATTTCCAAATAAGAAAGTAATATAGTCTCTTTCACTCAACTCCTTACTTTTCTCTCTTATTTTATTGTTAGTCACTTTTTTCCTATCATCTATAAAACTCCCTGTCTTAGCTAGCTGCCCAAAAAGCATATTACACATTACTGACTCTTGGGAAGACTACGCCCGCCAGGTCTGCAAACCAACAACTTGAATAACACATTAATGAAAAAGAATACTCAAAATGCATACAAGCAAAATTGGAAACTATTATTTGATAAAATTAATATCAAAGATATCCAAATGATCGCTCCATCTTCTAAAATGTGAAATTGTGGCTAATAATTTTAAAATATATTTCAACAAAAATGCATCATTATATTAAAAATAAGACATTGTAAAGGAAAAAAAAAAGCATTCTTCAACTCATGTTGACTCGCGTTTTATAAATTCAATTTTTTTTTATTCTTTTGCTTTTGTCTGAATTTCCATTTTTGTTCTTGATTGTGTCATTTCAATCTCGCACATACAAAAAACCAGGTTAGCTTGGGCTGTTCCAACAAGATTTAAAGCTCAGGCTTTGTCAGCCTACTCATTTAGGCACTATGACGCAAATATATACTATTTGAGTTACGTGTCTATATATTGGATAGGTGTCCATGTTCAAGGACGGATGGAGAGGGGGACACGCACGGCCTGACCTTGTCCTCTCAAATCTTTTTAACACACACGTGTGTATATATATATATATATATATATATAAATAAGAAAAAAATATAAAAAATTATTTAATATCAAATAAAAAATTAAATCAAAATAATTGAATATAGAAGGATATTAGTAATTTATGAATATCAACAGAAAATCTTTTATTATTTAGATACATTAACATTCAATTTTATTAATTTATTCTAAATATGTCAGTTAGTATAGGAACTAAGAATTTAAAGATGTTATAAAAGATTTGTACTATAACATCATTGAGAAAAATACTTTATATATTATTTATTTTAATTCATAACAAATTAGAAAACACTTAAATTGAAACTCTCAAGCAATTTAAAATATGCTGATTTACATATTATTGCAAGCATGATATGATTTGATTTTCATAATATATTTTATTAGTGAAGAGTTTTATATACTGATTTACATATTGTTCCAAGCATGATATGATAATATATATATATATATATATAATTTATTTCATATTAACATGTATTAAAAATTTTATTTTATAATATAATTATGATTAATATTTTTTCGGCCACTCCTTTGGATCATTTCTAGATCTATCTCTATCCATGTCGAATTTTACATGATATACTAATGACACACATTTATATATATATATATATATATATATATATATATATATATATATAGTTTAAAATATGTTTATTTTTATTCTAATATAGAAAAATACAATGTAAATAAGATTATAAAAATAAAATAATAAATAAATTTTTGAGTTGGTAATAAGAAAATAAAGCATAATTAAAACTTCTACAAATAATATTTTAAATAATATATTATTTTCTTGAAATTTTTAATTATATATATATATATATATATATATTGTGTCCTGTAATTTTTTAATTTTGATGCGTGTCCCTCGCATCCGTGCAATGTCGTCTCGTGTGTCGATGTCAATGTTTGTGCTTTTTAGGCAAAATGCAACACAAAAGAGATTTTTTTTTTTGGGCCAGAGAAGTGCTTGTTGTTTGATCCTAATATTTATATTTGTTAAATATATAACTTACTATAATTACAATCAATAAATGGTATCAATTATAAAATGTTAACTAAAATTAATAAACAATATCAATTACCATTAATGATAATTTGATACAAAATTCAATTATAGTTTCTCTTCCAATATTTATCGTAAATGACTTCCATTAGATTTTCATTATTTTAGGTGAGTTCTGATTTTCCCAAATAATTATTCCGTTTTCTAAATAATTTCTATTAAATGAGAATCAACTATTAACTATAACTAACATGATATCGTTTGATACACCGATAAAGATTCCAAAATAGAATTCATTGGAATGTTTTTTACTTTATTTTCTCTATATAGTAGACTTTATAATAGATATTAGTGTTATATTAGTACTATATAGAGATATGCAGCTGGACCTTTTTCAATGCATCTTATTCTTTTCAATTTTTAGATAGCAAGGATATTTGAAAATTGAAATTGTATATTGAGAATCACGTACTTTTTTGTTTCCCATTTCTCTTGTTATTATAAACAAATAGTTGAGACAACATATATCGTTTGACGCTATATATATATTTTTTTCCGGGGTAAACGTGGAATTCAATCAACTACGCAACGGTTAACCAGAATAGCCACTGGTTCTTTGTGCTGCTTCCTCATGAAGTCTAGAAGCCATTCATGCTTGTCTTGAACTCTGGACTGCTCAAATATTATCTAAAGAGGGGACTGGAACCACAGCATTCTATCACACATTAAGAATTAAAGAAATCCAAACAAATAATGATTCAATCGTAAAGTGATAACAGCCAAATAATTAAAACTTTTGCATATTAACTAATCGCACTGTAATCCTAATAAACGAATGGCAGACGATTCATTTTAAAAATTGTTATAAATTGCTAATATGAAAAAACAAAAATTCTATATCTACAATCTATCTACAACACAATACTAATATTCAAAACTCCTTTGGATGAAAGCTTTTCACGTGTCAATTCTAGAGTTAGTTAGGGTACGCAATTTTCATAACTTTAATAATTTATTAAAAAATAGAGTTAATATTCATTTTAGTCTTTCACTTTTTACCTATAAGTCATTTTAGTCCATGACTTTTAAAATGAGTCAAATTAGTCATCGACATTATAAAATGTGCATCATGTTAGTCCCTTAACCCACTCTTATTTAATATTCTATCAATTAAATGATAATAGGTAACTTAAGTAATACCTTAGCATATTATATGTCATCTGAAGTATGATCAAGTTTAAAATGAATTATTTTTGTATTTAAAATTATACAAAATGAGTTATTTAAATATTCATTTTTAATCATAAAATGACTCATTGTGTGCAATTTTAGATACTAAATTAAGTTATTTTAAACTCTATTATACTTTCAATGACACATGGTATGATAAAATATTACTTAACATTATACATCATCATTTAATTGATAAACTATTAAACAAAAGTGGAATAAGGGACTGATTTGACTCATATTTTGTAACGGCAAAGATTAATTTGACTCATTTTAAAAGTCAGGGACTAAAATGACTCACAAGTGAAAAGTCAGGGACTAAAATGAATATTAACTCTAAAAAATATGACCATAATTATTATATATCATTAAAGATTATCAATATTTAATAATGGAATATAATTACACTGCAATAAACAAATATCAATCACATAAATTATAATTAATTATGAGACATCAATTATAATCATAATTAATTAAAAGATATCAATTATATCAAACATAAATTTATAAAAGAAAGAGTTAATGGATGGATTAAATATGAGAGAGAGTAATTTATAGCAGCTTTGTAAACTTCCAATCATGGACAAACCAAATACAACCTTTGGATGCTGAATCAAATCAAGATAATATCAAAACAATTAAATAACTAGACATATTACTTTGCATGTATAAATGGATGCTACTGCACTAAACTTTTCCATCCCACAAAACAAACACATCATTCCCATTTACTAAGAAACTAAATAGCAATGGCCAGAACAACACATTATTTTCCCTCTTGCTCCTTCTCTTTGCCTTTGACATGAAATTGAAGGGTTCCATTACTATTGTGTTTGACACAGATGACAGGCCGGTAATGAACGGTGGTGAGTACTACATCTTGCCCGGTTTCGAGGGAGAGGGTGGTAGGGTCACCCTTGTAGTAAACGCTCTTGCTGTTGTTCATTCTCCCTCGGAGAGCTCTCTTGGCTTGCCAGTTATTATATCAGTCAATGGAACTAAGGTTATCGGTACAGATGCCATGGTAACTATCGAGTTCACTAATACTCCAAGTCATGCCAATTCATCCACTTGGATGGTTGCCTTGGATGAATAAGCCAAAGTGTGGTATGTTGGCATTGGCAGTGTTGAAGACCACCTTAGTCATAAGATCAAGATGGGAAGTTTCCAATTTAAGAACTACAATTTGGGTTACAAGTTTGTTTTCTGTGGTGCTACCAACATCATAGATTGTCAAGATGTTGGGGTATACACTGATGGCGATGAAAATAATCGTTTGGGACTCCATGGAGTTGTAGATACATTCAAGTTCAAGAATGCATACAAATAAATATCATAATATGTAATAGAAATTGAACTTGTTTCACTTGGCCGGCCTATTTGTTATATAAGTCTCTAATTTATCATACTTCTCTCTCTCTATTTTTTTTTGCCCTAGCACAAAAATTCCAGAATTGATGGTGTTTTGGAGTAAAATAAAAGAAGAATATCTGCCTAGAGTAGCTTCAAGCGGACCTATTGAAATAACCGCCTAACAATGGAGGTGTGCCACTAAGGCCTCTTGAAAGTTTAGTCATAATTATCTAACTCATCTCATTGTTCAGAAGATAAAAATATTATTACCTGATGAACAGAAAGGTCATATGTGATGTGACATGAAAAGACAATAAAAGGAAAAAGGAGAGGTTCCTTCATGGGGAAGCACTATCCTCTACCCTACTTGCTTTTATCACTCTTTCTTTATATATATCATAGAGAAATGGAAGAAGGGGATAGACATAGATAGGGGGATGAACCCCCTCCTTTTTCCTCACCTTGGTCTTTCCTTCTTCCTCCATTAGCTCTCTTGCCTCGTAGCGTCAAAACTTGTTCACCCAAAACATTTGGTGACTCCACTGGAGAGGCAAGAGAGCATCACAAAAACTGATCTCGACACACTCCCCACCACCTCAATGTCGACGCCGAAGAACACAAAAATGACTTCACCAAGGAAGAACAAGACGAAGACGACAATGACGACAATGAAGATGAAAACGATGTCGTAGCAATCCCCATTGTTGCGGCTGCGCAAGCAGCGATTCAAGATGGAGACCTTGTCGTAGCGGCTGTTGTCGAAGCTGGTCCTAATCAGAGTCCACGACATGGTGATTCGCAGTAACGCGAAGATGAAGGGCTAGGTGATTGAGGTCAAGCTGAAGGGGATTAAGGACACAGCCACCGTGCAATACCTTATTTGATCCCCCGAGGTTGCACTCGCTAGGTTCCAGAGGCTTGTAATCTTTGATTCCGCTAACCTCCGCCTTGAGGCTAGATTGCTGGAGCTCTCTTACACCGCCAATGTCGTCGTTGATGTTTCTGAGGCCGTCAACAAAGTGGAAAATTCAGAGTTTACATGAAACCCTCGATATGACGATCTCAAATGTTTTGAGCGATCGAATACTATATTCATGGCAAGGTTTTGAAGGATGACATGGAGAAGTTGCTAGTAGCTCACCTCACTTTCAAGGACAATCTTTTTGATTCTATGAACCATTTATTCTACAACTTGTTTGCACTGGCCAATCCAATAACTAACAACTTCAATCAAAGTCAACACACTGGAAACTCCATTTTTCAGGTCCAGCTTATTAAAAGACACGTTCAAGCTCCTAAAGATCACCTAAAACACTTTACAGTGCACATCTACAGGCCCGTACAAGCTCTTAAGCTGGCTATACCACCGCTTAGGTGATGAACATTTTTCACCCATGCGAGCTCTTATACCAAGTAGTCTGGTGAGGCTATACCATGACTTAGATGATAAACATTTTCCGCCCGTGCGAGCTCTTATGCCGCATAGTTTGGCGAGGCTATACCACCGTTGGTGATACCACCACTTAGATGATGAACATTTTCCGCCAGCGCGAGCTCTTACGCTGTGTAGTCTAGTGAGGCTATACCACCGCTTGGTGATACCACCACTTAGGTGATGAACATTTTTGCCCGATGTGCCATTGTCACCGCGTTGTGTGGGAGGCTATACCACCGCTTAGGTGATGAACAATATCCGCTCGCACGAGCTATCACACCGCGTAGTCAGCTGAGGCTATACCACCGCTTAGATGATGAACAATATCCGTTTGCGCGAGCTATCACGCCGCGTAGTTAGGCTAGGTTATACCACCGCTTGGTGATACCACCGTTTAACAGTTTCCACCCGCGTGCCATTGCCAACACGTTGGGTGCGAGGCTACACCATCGTTTAGTGATAAAATTTTCACCGGCATAAGCTTTTATCACGCATAATCAGGCGAGACTTTATCAACCTATGACATGTATTAACCCCCCCATTTGGAGGCAAAAGTTGGGCCAAAGAAAATCAAACCAAGAAGAGATACAAACTAATGGAAATGTGTAGAAAATGGCTAGAAGTGCTCAATGAGGAGCCATACCTCCACATTGAGTAGGGAGCTAATATCTTAGGAATAACCTCCTAAACAAGACCCTAAATGGAAACCCCAGAGGTGATGGCTCACCCCCAAGCTGTGACCCCTTGGCAAAAGACCCCTAGGTAGAGATCCGAAAACCCCAACGGGGTGGCTCACCCCTAAGCGGTGACCCCTTGGCGGAAGACCCCTAGGTGGAGATCCCAGCAGTGATGGCGCACCCCCCAGTGAAGACTCCTCATCCCCAAGCGGTGACCCTTGGGCGGGAGACCCCTAGGTGGAGATCCCAGTGGTGATGGCTCGCCCCTAAACGTTGGCCCCTCAGCAAGGACTCCTTGATGGAATTTGTGGGCGAAGGCCCTGCGGAGAATGTATATTGAGGAAATGTAAAGTCCTGTTTTCATTACAGCTGCCAGCACAGAGATCTTGTGATGAGCAAAGCGTTGCCACTTTCAAGTGTTCACTTAAACAAATTGGTGAAGCAAAATAAAGTAAGGTTAGAGCACTACTAATTGAGATAAAGTAAGATTGGGGGCTAAGACTCGACCTAAAAAGGATCACACCCCAAGTTGATGTGCATTAGCATGATGGAAACTTCCCCAAGCATGTAGTAAGGTTTGGTTTGCAAAGGCGAAAGACGGCATTGAGTATGCTCAATGAAGTTCTACACCTCTTCATAGAGTAGGGGGCTAAATGTTTTGGGAGTAACCCATGCTTGGAAACCCCTAAGCAAAGACCCCTAAGCAGGGGTAGCATGAACACCCCTTGGAGGGGATGTTTGGGTGGAGAAGACTTGAGCACCCTGGGTTAGAGGACTCTCTATGCAGTTGGCAGGGATAGTTTGAAAGGCAAAGACCCTAAGGGCAAAATAGCTTGAACTCCCCTAGGTTAGGACTTGTAGGAGGTTACAATAGCATAGCTTACGCGTGCAGTGCTAGCAAAAGAGTAAAACAATTAGTGAAAATGAAGGAATGAACTATGCTCAACAAATAGCTACACCTCTTAGTTGAGCAGGGGGCTAATGTTTTGGAGTAAAATAAAAGAAGAATATATCCGCCTAGAGTGGCTTTAAGCAGACTTAATGAAATAACCATCTAATAATGGAGGTGTGTCACTAAAGCCTCTTGAAAGTTTAGTCACAATTATTTAACTCAACTTATTGTTCAAAAGATAAAGATATTATTACCTGATAAATAGAAAGACCACAGGTAATGTGACATGAAAAGATAATAAAAGGAAAAATGAGAGGTTCCTTCACGGGAAAGCACTCTCCTCTACCCTACTTGCTTTTACCACTCTTTCTTTATGTATATATCATAGAGAAATGGAAGAAGGGGACAGACACAAACAGGGGGATGAACCCCCCCTCCTTCTTCCTTACCTTGGTCTTTCCTTCTTCCTCCATTAACTCTCTTGCCTCGTAGCGTCAGAACCCGTTCACCTAAAACAGATGGCATATCAAGACTTGTTCAAAATATGATATCCTACATATCAACCTTTGATATGAGAATTTTCTAGTTTGTGAGAACTTGTTAATTTTTTTACAAACTCATGTATGTGCAATGTTCCCTCGACTCAAGAAACAATTAAAATAATTAATGTCATTTTAGCATTGCACGAGTGAAACAACCAGTTCAATAAAAATCAAAGGAAAATAAGATTTTAAAAGGAAATTAAAATAGTTATATTAATTTATTGTATCATATAATCAATTGCATGTTGATTGTTTCGTATAAATTCCAAATTACAGCTATTTTTTATGGGAAATTATAGTGTTAACGTAACCTCTACATCTTCATGTAGAGATTTAGAGAGCTTCATGTCTTCATTAATAAGACAGAACATCAATTCCCTTTTTTATTTAATAAGTTATAATTATAAATAATAATTATGTAATATTCTTATACATGTATTGATTATTAATTTAATATTTTGTCTCACTTCATAGGACAAATTTGAAGGCCTCCCCCACAACCATCCTATTACCCATCACCAAGAAGACAACCTCCCCTCTTCCTCCTCCTTCACCGATCCCAAATCCCCCAAAAATGATGATGACAGTAATGATGATAATAATAATAATGGCACTTTCGCTAATAGCCCTCAAAGCCCCACCCCTGCACCATGTTCCTTCACGATGGAGATTGAGTGCATCAACTTCCTAATCATGTTCAGCATCAACTACGTCACCGAGAAACGCGAGAACGAGAACATAGCCCTCTCGTGGTACCTGGCCTCCACTCGCTCCATGAACTCTCCCTCGCCGGTGACGGCGAGGTAGTCGCATCTGGTGGGGGCATAGGCGGTGATGACGAGCTTGCCGTGGTGGCGGAAGGGTCCGACGTAGTTGAGGATGAGGCGGATGCAGCGGCAAAGGTCACAGAGGGAGTAGGGGTCGTAGGTGTCGACAACATATGTGGTGGCCATTGTTGTGATCCAAAGAGGGAGTCATAGCAAAGATACTTCATTTGGGCAAGAGAAAAAGGATTAACAAAAGTGAAAACAACAAACCAAACATGTTTTCAAATTTCTAAAAACTGAAAATGAAAATTATTTTTAGAAAATGAAAATAGGAAATGAAAATAGAAAATATTTTTGTAAACCAAACGCACTCTAATGTTCTACGAGTTTTTGGATTTGGATCAAATATAAATTTCATAGAAGCAACTGTAAAATGATGTTTATAAGAAAAAGCACAATAAATAAATAAACTAGAGACAGGATATAGAGACTATCAATTAGGGAAAAGGAGAGTAGAGTAATGAATAAAGAAGAAAATAAGAGGGGTACTATTGAAGTGAGAGCAAATGTTAAGTTAATAATTAATGTAGGTGTAGGTATAAGAAAGTTACGTAATTATCCACAATTATAATTTGGTTCACAAAAGAAAGAATGGGTGTTTTATCTTAATGAAACGTAGAGCTTGCAAACCTCTACAAAGCAATCCCCATTTTTATATAGTTATATTTCTATTTATTTCTTTAATGTTAGAAAAATTCTAGTAGAAAGGTAATATTTTCTCCATACTTTTTTAATAAGAGTTTAACTTTAATGTATTGACTCTTTTATATTATCATCTAATCAAATATCTTTTTTTGTATAACTTTTTAATTAGTAAGAGCAGAAAGTAATTATTTCTATTGATGCGACATTATATAATTTGATAACTGTTTAAAACTTTGTTATATTATCAATGTATTCGAATTAAATCCTTTTAGTAAACTATTTCTATCCAAATGCACTATTGGAATAATTTTATGCCATTACTTCTCGTGATTCTCCCCCAAAACATCAACTATAGCGCAAACAAATAAATAAACTATATGTTAATTCAATCTTAGCATAGTTCTAGTATAGCATGTCACTTGATCATGGAATCAAGCAAAATAAGCAGGAGAAGATGCATTTTCATTTATTATTTTTGAAACGTTTAATACAGCTTTTTTATTGCAATAATCTTTTCCAACAAACACATTATCAAGGACCATAGAAAACAATAACATCGGGTTTCGTCTTGTAACATTCAAGAATAATCGATTTCAAAATGGAATTAAAGAATGAAATCAAAACATGACTACAAACTATAAGATTTACATGACTATTTTGGAAACTTTCAATCATGGTCAAACTAAATAAAATCTTCAGATACTAAATCAAATCAATATATAATATCAAATTAATAAATAGTTAGATATAGTTTGCATGTATAGATGGATGCTACCACACTCAACTTTTCCATCCCACGAAAAAAAAAGCACATAATTCCCTTCTACCAAGACACAACAATGGCCAGAGCTTTCCCTCTTTCTCTTTGCCTTTGCCATAAAACTGAAGGGTGTCATTAGAGAGGTCATAAACATACCCTGAGAGAGCTCTCTTGGCTTATCATGGATGAATCAACCAAAGTGTGGTATGTTGGTATTGGCAGTGTTGAAGACTATAATTTGGCTTGCCAGCTTGTTTTCTGCAGTGCTACCATGTCAAGATGTTGGGATATACACCGATGATGCCGATGGAAATAATCGCTTGCCTCTCCATGGAGCAAATAAATATCATAATATGTATTAATAAAAAAATGCATTAGCTTTTCATTTCCTATTTGTTATATAAGGCTCTAATTTATCATATCATTCTCCTTTACGATGTATCATGTTTGATAATATGGTAAAATAAAATCAACAATATAATTTTGTGTAATAATTATATTATATTTTTTTAAAAAAATTAGAGCGTACATATATTGAATTTATTATTTTATTTTTCGTTCAAAGGATTTGGGGATTGATAGCATAAATGGCAAGATCTCAATAAAATAACAGTTGCTTGAAATATTAAACTCAGCTAATCAATTATCAACCAATCAAGATTTGTTCAGGCCAATACACTATGGCTTACGTACCAAGCAAACCATGAAAGGCTTTACCCACTGATAATGAAGAAATCTTCCATAGTCAAGGGTAATGTTCTCTCTTCACGTTCAAGAAGCAGTTAAAATAACCAATGCTATTTTAGCAGCACAAATGTCCAAAATAGAGAGGCCGTGCGTTGGTATTATAACGCATTTTTGTCTTTCAACAACGCATATTATGGTATGAAAACCGCTATAAGAGAATTATTCCCTCCGTCCAACAATAATAACGCATGCTGAATCATACCCAAGACTTGATCAGCTGAATTATAGTCCTTTGCCAGAGAGCATATCGTACAGAACTTTTTATATCAAATTTTTTAATTTTTTAGAAAAATGTTATTTGTACTCACTATGTATGGAATATTTGTCTTGAGCTAAATATCTAAATCCACCGTTGAATTTTATATGGATCCCACTTAAATAGGGTCCACACCTCATCTAATGGTGGATGAGATGTGAGTGGACACGGTGTTCCATGTATAGTAAGTACAAATAACATAACTCAATTTTTTATTAATGATATTTTTTTGGGTATGAGAAGTAAGAAATTTTGGAATTTCCGATAGTAGTTCTTTGAGGATAATTATTTTGGAATTATTTCTTGAGATATTAATGTGATGCGTAAGTAAGAAGGTTTGGAGATGTAAGACTTCAAGAAATAATTAATGGTATAGAGTTTTTGTGCTATTTTTTAAGCTATAACAGACATGAGGTAAGTAAAATGAATATATACTCATATTTTTATGTTTCTTAATAAATAATTGGATAATTATATAAAATATTTTTATATTATCATATATTCCAATTAAATCCTTTTAGTAAACTATTTCTATCTGAATACATTGTTATAATAACTGCTATGTCATTTCTTCTTGTAACTCTCCCCCAAAACATAAACTATAGTACAAATAAATAAATAAATGAAAAATTAATTTATTCTTAACGTAGTTCTAGTATAGCATGTCACATGTTCAATGTGGAGAGCAAAATAAGCAGAAGAAGATGCATTTTCATTAATTATTTTTGAAAAGTTTAATAGAAATAGTTCTTGATTACAATAATCTTTCCCAACAAACACATCACCAAGGACCAATATAACGTAAACAAAAACAACTGGTTTTGTCTTATAACATTCAAGAATAATTGATTTCAAAATGGAATTAAATAAGGAATCAAAATATGACCGAAAAATGTAATATTTGGATTATTAGTTTGAAAACTTTAAATCACGGTCAAACGGTCAAACCAAATAAAATCTTTGGATACCGAATGAAATCAAGATAATATCAAAACAATTAAATAAGTAGATATACTATCTCCATTCTCTAATAGTTGTTCGTCTATAAAATTTTATTTTTTAAATATTATTTTTTCCTTTAAAAATTATAGGCAACATTAATTATTATTTTTTTCATGATACCTTTATAAGAGAGAGTTAATGAATAAATTAAATATGAAAGAGAGTAATTTATAGCTGCTTTGAAAACTTTCAATCATGGTCAAACCAAATAAAGCCTTTGGATACTGAATCAAATCAAGATAATATCAAAACAATTAAATAACTAGATACACTTTGCATGCATGAATAGATGCTACTGCACTAAACTTTTCCATCCCACAAAACAAACACATCATTCCCATCTACCGAGAAACTAAACAGCAATGGCCAGAATCAGCACATTGCTTTCCCTCTTGCTCCTTCTCTTTGCCTTTGACATAAAACTGAAGGGTGCCATTGCTATTGTGTTTGACACAGATGGCAGGCCGGTAATGAACGGTGGTGAGTACTACATCTTGCCCAATTTTGAAGGAGAGGGTCATGGGGTCACCCTTGCAGTAAACGCTCTTGCTGTTGTTCATTCTCCCTCGGAGAGCTCTCTTGGCTTGCCAGTTATTATATCAGTCAATGGAACTAAGGTTATCGGTACAGATGCCATGGTAACCATCGAGTTCACTAATACTCCAAGTCATGCCAATTCATCCACTTGGATGGTTGCCTTGGATGAATCAGCCAAAGTGTGGTATGTTGGCATTGGCAGTGTTGAAGACCACCCTAGTCATAAAATCAAGATGGGAAGTTTCCAATTTAAGAACTACAATTTGGGTTACAAGTTTGTTTTCTGTAGTGCTACCAACATCGCAGATTGTCAAGATGTTGAGGTATACACTGATGGCGATGGAAATAATCGTTTGGGTCTCCATGGAGCATTAGATACATTCAAGTTCAAGAATGCATACAAATAAATATCATAATATGTAATAGAAATTGAACTTGTTTCACTTTGCCGGCCTATTTGTTGTAGAAGTCTCTAATTTATCATACTTCTCTCTCTGTTTTTTTTTTATGATAATTATATTATATGTTTTTTAAAAAATAGAGCATATATACTATTAAATTTATTATCTTATTTCTGGTACAAAAATTTCGGGATTGATGGCATATCAAGACCTGTTCAAAATATGATATCCTACGTAATCAACCAAGGGTCAATATTTGATGGAGTGCTAGGGCCGCCAGCTTCGAATCCTGAAGCAAAAATTCTTGATATTTAAGATGATTTTGAAAATATTAACATACAAATAATGTTCATGAAAGTGTTGTATTAAGTAGGATCGTCCATTATATCTGAAACAGTCTCATTAAGAAAGTGATGAAACTTAATCCAACATCAGATGAAGGAAGGGAAGAATCATAAGGGAATCACGCAAAAAGGGCTCTGGAGTAGCTTATAATTTAATAGTATAGCTCAATTATTGTTTCATATTTATTTAGAGGTTGTTAGGAATAAAACACCGCAAATTCACAAGAAAAGCTCAACCGCTAACCCTCAAATTAAATGTGTAGTTGAAGATCAGCACTAGATTTAAAAGAAATATCCCAGAAAAATCTTCAATTGTTAGTTTGTCATTTTATAAGTTTGGAGAATATGGAAATGACCTCTGTTGCTCACAAGCTCTGCCCACAGTCCCCCAGCACCAGCATGATTGATCTCCTGCAGATGAAATTCAAGAGATGGGTCATTTTCTAATATGACATGCTAGAAATTATCAAATTGAATACACACATCCAGATTCCAAGTTAGAAGCAAGCGTCTAAATTACAACCAAACCATTAACCTTGTTAGGTACCAGAGTTATGAAAATAGATCAACGCAACTAAAATAGAGTTGAGAGAATAGGAACTGACACAAAATATTTACGTGGAAAACCCCCTAATGATGAGGGAAAAACCACGGTCAAGAACCGAGAAAGATTTTCATTATGTGGAAGATAAAATTACACCTCTCTTTAAATATAAGGAGAGAACAATAACACCCTCTCTTATACAAGGAGAATACACCTCTCTTTATAAAAATAGGAGAAACTTTCAAAACACACTATATATATATATATATATATTTCTCTCTCTGGATGGGATGTTATGAACTCAGGAGGAGGCCTCTATTTATAGGCGTTTGGTAGTTACTGTGCAATCAATGCAAGAATCTCTCGTGTTTCTGATAGGTGCACCAACCATGTGCACAGTAAATTTTATTGTGCAAGTTTGAAAATTTTGCCTCTGATACGCTAATCTTCACGCGTGCACAATAGAAATTCTACTATGCACGGTTTGAATATTCAAAGTGGCTTTATGCCACTAACAATCTCCCACTTAAAGTCACTTTGGTGAGCTTTCAAAACCTTTTCTCATCTTGCCAGTTCCATGCTGCTTACGTTTTTGATAGGCCATAGGAAGATCTACACCATTTAAACTTGTCAGTGTTGATCGGTTTGGTCATGACATCTGCTAGGTTGTCTTTCGTATGAATTTTCTGCATATCCACATTTCCTTCTTCTACTACTTCTCGAACAAAATGATATTGAACACCTATGTGCTTTGTCCTGGAATGAAAGGCTGGATTCCTTGCAATGTGTAAGGCACTCATTTGTCACAATATCTGATAATCTTTAAGCTGTTTGTGCCCGAGTTCCTCCATTAACCTTTGAATCCAAATAGCTTCCTTGCAAGCTTGTGTAGCTGCCATATATTCAGCTTCTGTAGTAGACAGAGCTACAACAGTTTGTAACTTGGATAACCAACTCAAAGCTCTACTTGCAAGTATGAACACATAGCTTGTAGTAGATTTCCTTTTATCAAGATCACCTGCAAAATCTGAATCAACGTATCCCCTGACAATGAACTCTGATCTTCCAAAACATAGTAAGACTGAGGTTCCTTTAATGTATCTAAGGATCCTCTTCACAGCATTCCAATGCTCATTTCCTGGATCTGCCATAAATCGACTGACCATACCAACTGCTTGAGCAATATCAGGCCTAGTACAAATCATGGCCTACATAAGACTTCCCACCGCTGATGCATACGGTACTCGAGACATTTTCATCTTCTCTGCTTCACTGCTAGGACACATATCTGAGGATAATTTGTAATTCACAGGAAGTTGGGTTGAAACTCGCTTACAATCTTGCATGTTGAAGCGCCGCAAGATTTTCATCAAGTAATTCTTCTGGGAAAGCCAGATCTTCCTGTCCTTTTTGTCTCGGTGAATTTGCATCCCTAAAATCTTGTTTGCGGGTCCCAAGTCCTTCATATCAAATTCCCTAGCCAACTGTGCCTTTAATTCTTGGATTCGATCTTTGTTGGGGCCTACTACCAACATGTCATCCACGTACAACAATAGAATGGTGAAAACATTGTTATCAAACCGCTTGTAGTATGTACAATGGTCTGAACTCAGTCTGTTGTACCCGAGGCGAATTATGAAGGAATCAAATCTCCTGTACCAACACCTTGGCGCCTGTTTTAAACCGTACAGAGATTTGGTCAACCTACAAACCAAGTTTTCTTTTCCTTTTTCCTCAAAGCCTTCTGGTTGGAGCATATATGTCTCCTCTTCAAGTTCTCCGTGAAGAAAAGCAGTTTTCACATCTAACTGCTCAAGATATAAATCAAATGTAGCACACATAGCCAGCATTACTCTGATAGTGGTAAGTCTGACAACTGGAGAAAATATCTCATTGAAATCGATACCTTCCTTCTCAGCAAATCCCTTTACCACCAGTCTTGCACGATATCGTTCCACCCGATCATTGCCATCTCGTTTAATCTTATAGACCCATTTGTTGCCAATGGCTTTACGACATTTTGGAAGTGCAACAAGTTCCCATGTTTTGTTCCTATGCAAAGCCTCCATTTCTTCTTGCATTGCTGCCATCCACAGAGATGCATCCGGACTACTCAAGGCTTCCTGAAAGGTTGATGGCTCTCCTTCTTCTGTTAGAAGACAAAATGCATCATGACTTGCCATAACATAGTCTGAATGCCATGCTGGTGGCTATGTCTGGCGTGATGATTGCCTGACTGCTGTATTATTGGCCTCATCTGGTACTTGTTCATCATGCTCTGGTTCTGCTTCAGAATCTTTTTCTCCAGATTTCTCATCTATTTAGACCGTAGTTGTTTCCTTGACAGTGCTGTCATTTCTTTCTTCACTTTGCAGTTCATTTTCTGCAAATATAACATCCCTGCTGACAATAACCTTGCGGGCAGTGGGATCCCACAAGCGATACCCCTTTACACCGTCAGCATAACCCAAGAATATACATTTCCTGGACTTTGGGTCCAACTTAGTTCTTTCTTGGGTGTTGTACATCACATATGTAGGACATCCGAACACTTGCAGAGAAGAATAATCTGCCGGCTTGCCATTCCACATCTCCATTGGTGTCTTCAGACCAATTGCAGTTGATGGCGACCGATTAATCACGTAACAGGCAGTTTTGACTGCTTCCGCCCAGAAAGACTTGGCTAAACCTGCTGTTCTCAGCATTGCTCTTGTTCTTTCTAGGAAAGTCCTATTCATCCGCTCTGCTATACCATTTTGCTGAGGTGTATGTGCAACAGTGAATTGCCTTTGAATACCCTCATGCTTGTAAAATGCTACAAAATCTCCATCTATATATTCTCCTCCATTGTCTGTCCTCAAACACTTGATCATCTTTCCATATTCAAGTTCCACTCTTGCTTTGAAGTCTTTGAATATTGGAAACGCATCTCACTTCTTCTTGATTGGGTATACCCATAGTCTCCTGGAGTAATCATCGATAAAGGATACAAAATACTTTGTTCCTCCTAGGGACATTTCTGGTGACTCCCACACATCAGAATGAATCAAGTCTAGATTATGCTTACTCCGAGCAGTTGATCTACCAAATGTCAATTTATGCTGCTTGCTTGTAATACAGTGCTCACAGAATGGTAAGTTCACCGATTTGAGCCCAGGAATGAGATTACGTTTCGCAAGAACCTTCAAACCACATTCCAACATGTGGCCTAGTTTGCGGTGCCACATCATCGTTATTTTTTCTGGACTTGCTGATGCAACTGATGCATCTGCCTCTTGCAACGTATCTCCTTGAAGCTTGTATAGATTTGCCACGATCTTTTCTGCTTTCATCACCACAAGAGCACCTTTAACAACTTTCAAGATCCCACCTTCAGTATGGGTCTTGCACCCGAGGTCATCCAGTTGCCAAATAGACAACATATTCTTCTTGACTCCTTGAATTGTACGAATAACACCATCAAACATTTTTATTTTGATAATACCAACACCAACAATTTCTAAGGCATGATCATCTCCCATGAACACAGATCCTTCCGAGACAGGTTCATAACTGTAAAACCAGTCACGATGTGAAGTCATGTGCCATGTTGCTCCTGAATCCATGATCCAAATATCAGTGAGCCGTTTACCGCCTTTAGAACTAATTGCTGCTTCGCTGCACAGGATTTCTCCATCCTCAGAGGTATTCACAACACATCCTTGAGAGGTTGATGCCTCTGGAACTTTATCTACATTCTTCTTGTTATTCCAACAATCTCTCTTCAAGTGCCCTCTTATGCCACATTGGTAGCATTTGAAGTTCTTTCTTCTTCTTGACTTTGATCTACTCCGACCATGACTCCCACTGAAGTCACGCTCCATTGATCTCCTTCTAGTCACCAATAATGCCTCTGCTTGCTTTGAGCTTTCCAATCTATTTTCCTTATTCTTACGCCTGGACTCTTCTTCAAGAATAGCACCAGCGACATCATCAAAGGATAAATAGTTGGCAATATTATTATTTGTGATGTTGATAATGAGTTGATCATATGAATCAGGTAGACTTTGAAATAGAAGCTCTGCATGTTCATTCTCCACTATTTTATAATCTGATGCTGTGAGCTGGGAGAATAACGTGTTCAGATTGTTGATGTGGTCCGTCACTGATGTGGACTCACTCATCCGAAGAGTATATAGCCTTCGTTTTAGAAATATTCTATTGTGAAGTGACTTGACCTCGTACAGTTTGACAAGAGCATCCTAGATCTCCTTTGCTGTCTTCTTTTCTGCAACACTAGACAATACTGAATCTGCCATTGCAAGATGCAAATTGGCAACAGCATTATCATCCATCTCCTTCCACTTTTCATTAGTAATATTAGTAGGTCTGCCTTCAATTGCTAATAAGCAATTATCTTTTCTCAAGATTGCCTTCATCTTCAATTTTCACAGGGAAAAATTACTCCCATTGAACTTCTCAATCTCAAATTTTGCTGCCATAGTTTTATCGGGATCTGTTTCTCTACTAGACCGGTCATTTTTTTTACTGTGAATAGTACCTTATACATGAATAGTACCGTATACGTGAACAGTGTCTGATACGTAAATAGTACCATATACGTGAACAGTGACCAAAAGTAGTAACCCACAGCGGACTATAATCAAAGGCGTGATAATCTTCAGGAGAAATTCTTTTCTGATGTGGAAAATCAGACTAAATTGCAACCATAGAGCATACTAAGAATAAATCCCACCAAACCAAAAGCTCTGATACCACTGTTGGGTACCAGAGTTATGAAAACAGATCAACGCAACTAAAATAGAGTTGAGAGAATAAGAACTGACACAAAATATTCACATGGAAAACCCCTTAATGATGAAGGAAAAACCACGGGCAAGAACCGAGAAAGATTTTCACTATGTGGAAAATAAAATTACACCTCTCTCTAAATATAAAGAGAGAACAATAACAGCCTCTCTTATACAAGGAGAATACACCTCTCTCTATAAAAATAGGAGAAACTTTCAGAACACACTATACATATATATCTCTCTCTGGATGGGATGCTATGAACTCAGGAGGAGGCCTCTATTTATAGGCGCTTGAAAGTTACTGTGCAATTAATGTACAGTAACTTCTCGTGACACGGTAGGTGCACCAACCATGTGCACAGTAAATTTTATTGTGCAAGTTTGAAAATTTTGCCTCTGATACGCTAATCTTCACCCGTGCACAATAGAAATTCTACTGTGCACGGTTTGAATATTCAAAGTGGCTTTATGCCACTAACAAACCTCACCTCAAAGAATATTCCAAGAAACGTCTCTGGAATTGGCCTTCCTGATGCATTAGAAGCATCAACTATCGGTGTCGTATTGAGATCGGAATCAAATTTGGTGGCCGAACAGACAAGGACCACGATCAATAGCTGAAGTAGAGCCGCAGCGCACGAAGCCTCGGATGCCATTGTGGATCGCAACTTCATTCTATCTTATTAAGAACGCGAGTGAGCGAGATTATTAATCTGTTATTCATGGGTACTGAGTGTGGTTTATATATACATGGAGGAAAGTAACTGAGTGGTTAACTAGTCTAAAAAACCAACTAAACTAGTCCTGTCTGAACAAGGATCACTATGTTTACATAGGGAAAAAGGAAGAACCAAAGCTTAGCAAGAAGGGAACACTTGTTTCAATTCCTTCGTATTACCGTTTATAGTGTTTTAGCAGTTTAGCTTACTCTGTGAGGAAAGAGTAGAGCTACAGAAGAAGTAGCTGAACCCGCCACTTCTTTGTTTCTTTTATTTTTTAATTTTTAATTTTTTTCTTTTTCATCTGATTTTGTTTGCATTTTTATTTGTTTTGAAGAACAAGGGTTAAAGAAAAGGATAGAAAACAGACAATCAGACTTTTTAAAGTATATTGCGATTCTCATCCATGATTTTCGTGTCACTCTCCCCCTTCTCTT
The DNA here is from genome assembly GCA_031216125.1 of Dalbergia cochinchinensis. Classification (NCBI taxonomy): domain Eukaryota; kingdom Viridiplantae; phylum Streptophyta; class Magnoliopsida; order Fabales; family Fabaceae; genus Dalbergia; species Dalbergia cochinchinensis. The sequence goes on along the minus strand of CM062375.1, from coordinate 64,261,776 downwards.
ACTGCCACTTGTGGCAATTGGCAAACCATTATCCCTCTTTCGTTTTACTTTTCACTCTTTGTTCATTTCATTTTTGAAATTTTACGGAGAAAATATTGAAAATAAAAATTAAAAATTAAAATTTTTAATTTTTAATATTTCTTTCATAAAATTTAGAAAATTGAAAAATTGAAAACTAAAATCAAATGAACCCTTAATTTTTATGGTTTTGTTTCTGAGAATTAATATGCATAAAAGTAAAAAGTGTTAAAATTAATTTTTTTTAAGTTTATATTTTATTAAAAGTGTCTAATTTAACTCACTATAATGCATTTTTTTTAATTTCAACAAAAGTGTGCTTCTGATTGTATTTAAAGTTAAGTATTTTAATATATATAATTTGTGATCATAGCGGTTTTGATTATGCACACATATTTGGGAATTTTTGTAGAAATAAAATAAAAAAGAGGGAAAACTTTGTATATGTCTCGTTTTGGATGAAACTCAAAAAATGTTATTTTTTTTATACATAAGTCATACTAGGTATGGGCGAATTATATTTACTACATAAGTCGTGCAAGGTACAGGACGATTTGCTGATGTACTCAACACATAAGTCGCACTAGGCTGGATCAACTCAGTGCATGAGTTGCACCAGCCTGACTCGACTTACACAAAACATAAGTCGCATAAGGCTTAATCGACTTATGTCTTGTGCAAGTCGAGCCAGCCTGGTGCGACTCATGCACTGAGTCGATCCAGCCTGGTGCGACTTATGTGTTGCGTTTGTCTATATTAGTCGTCCAGCCTCTTCATAAGTCGCACAACCTCCTCATAAATCGCCCAACAGAAATTTTTAAACCATAAGTCGCACGATAGAGTTTGCAGAGAGTGTTTTTTTAAAAAAAAATTGATGGAGTAACGGAGTCTGACCCGCTACGATAATGAAGGGTACATTGCAGTGAGATTGGAGGAGCTGTAATTTTTTTTATCTTAACTTGTTTATTTTATTTTATTTGATATTTTGTAAATGGGTAGTTAGAATTGGTTAGACAATTTAATGATAAGTGTAGTTTTCATTTTTGATGAAAAGAATTAATTAATTTTTTGTGAAATTTATTAATATTTTAGTGCACTTGTACCTATATAACTTGATTTTGATTTTGTGTAGTTGTAATTGTAGTTATTATTTATACTTATAACTTAGTTAAATTTAAATTTAGTGGTGGTAATTAATTTATTTAGTTAAACTTATTCAATTATATTATTTTTAGTATAAATTTAATATTTTGTACTTATAGTTATTTGTGCTTATAACTGAGTTAAATTTAAATTTAGTGGTGGTAATTAATTTATTTAGTTGAACTTTTTAATAATTATATTTTTAGTGTAAATTTAATTTTTTTGTTTAATTCAATTTAGTTTAATTTAATATTTTACTTCAATTTCAGTTTGTAGTTTAGCATAGTATAATTTTATTTTGTTAAGTTAAATAGTTTGTTCGGTTAATTTAGCCCAGATCGTACTTATTCCACATAAAAAATGTAGGTGAATTTATAAGTTTATGCAATTTTTTTTGTTATTAATTTGTTTAATCTAGGTAAATTAATAATATAGTTTAATTTCAGTTCAATGTAATTTAGCATAATTTTATTTATTAAATTAGTGTTGGTAGTGCAATTGTACATAATTTAGTTTAATTTTAGTGTATATTAGTATAGTATAGCATAATTTTAGTGTAGATTAGATTAGTATAGCATAATTTGTTCCAAGCTTGGGCGAGCTGTACAGCACATAAGTCGCCCAAGGGTAGGGTGACTTATGTGCTGTACAGCTTGCTCAAGCCTGTAACAACTTATGCTCTGGTGCGACTTATGTAGTAAATATAATTCGCCCATACCTGGTACGACTTATGCATAAAAAAACAGGTTGGGCGACTTATATGCTGTACAGCTCACCCAAGCCTGGAACGACTTATGGTCAACTCGTGTTATCCTAGTGCGACTTATGTAGTAAATATAATTCGCCCATACCTAGTACGGCTTATGTATAAAAAAAAGGACATTTTTCGAGTTTCATCCAAAACGAGACATATATAAAGTTTTCCCTCTTTTTTATTTTATTTCTGCAAAAATCCCCACATATTTGACAATATTGACATGATAAAAGTGATGATTCCTCCTTAATTGATAATATGAACTATATTTAACTTTTGGTCATGACTTCCTCGAAATGTAATACGATAATCTCTTAATGTTAACTTCAATAGAGGCAGAAATAACTTTAGCAATGTCGATACAAAGTACTTCTTCAATTCTTTGAATAGATTCCATAGCAAATGATTCACAGTGGTCTTTCATGTTGAGAAGGAAACAATTCCAAGTGAGGATGTGCTGCCTAATGATAATAAACGAAAGTCAAAACAAATAATCGAACTATATGGAGTTATACTAATTGCTACGCGGCCAGAAATTATGCCCAGCTCGAGTGACGTGTTTGCTTGTGAGGTATTAGAAATGCAGTAACAACAAAAAATTGTGAGGACCGCACCAATGAATTTGTAAATATTTGTCTTCCACATGTGTTGAGCATTGCACTTTGGTTATGGGATTTGGGCTCTGTAGTATTCTCGAACCTTTATTATGCCATCGACAATTATATGTTGTATTGTTCAAACTGACTACAATAAAAGAATTGAAGAGTTATTATAATCAACGATGAAAAATGCATACTACATACACAAATGGTATTATGTAAAACCATTAAAAAAAAAACAGGGTATAACACTAAACACTCTTGAAGTTTGGAGTTATTGCACTTCATCTCATTCTTCTATAAATATGACACTCCACCCATTTATATTATTAAACTCATTTGTTTTTATTTTAATTCACTTAACTCATTTTTTTCTTAGGGTAAATAATACTAAACACCCTTTAAATTTGGAGTTATTGTACTTCACCTCATTCTTCTATGAATATAATACTCCACCGCATTTCTATTATTAATCTTATTTTTTTATATTCATTAAACTCATCTTTTCCTTAATATATATAATAAAAATTATAAAATAAATCTAAAATTTTATTATATGATGAAATGCTACAACTTTAAATTTTAAAAAATAAAATCATATTTTTAACATTTTTTTCAAAGTATATAATACTACTCTAATAATAGTATTGAGTAAGATTTATAATTAAATGAATATTATATTTCATATACCAAGTTACTATTTAATATCAAAATTTTATCTTTCATCCATTTAATATTTATGATTATATTAGCATACATATTTTAGTAAAATAGCAAATTGGCTCTTTTATCAATGACTATCAGAATTATTTTATATTTTTGGTACAGTTAAAATTAATTTGTATGATTTTTTTAATAAAAACTATTAATTTTATAAGTTCTTCATTTTTTATTTCGAGTTGAGAAATTGCTAATGCAATGTTAGGTTGTGATATTAAAATCCTTAATATTGTAAATAAAATTTGCTAAAAATAACCTTCTGTTTGATATTAAAATTTAACTTATGGTATAAAATAATATTAATTTAATAATTTTATATACTTTGAAAGAAAAAGTTAAAAACATGATTTTATTTTTTGAACTCCAAAGTAATCATTAAATACCATTGATATAAAGTTACTAACTTTTTCTTTCAAAGTATGTAAAATCATTAAATATTAACTTATTGTGTGAAATAATATTCATTTAATTATAAATCTTATGCAATATTATTGTTAAAGTGATCATATACTTAAAAAAGGTTAAAAACATGATTTTATTTATTAAACTCTGAAATTATTATGTTTTTAAAATTTGAAGTTGTAGTATTTTATCAAATAATAAAATTTTGGATTTATTTTATAATTTTTATTACATATATTAAGAAAAAAGATGAGTTAAATGAATTAAAAAAATAAGTTTAATAATAGAAATGGATGAGGTGTTATATTTATAAAAGAATAGGGTGGAATGCAACAATTCCAAACCTCAAATGTGTTAATGTTATTTATTCAAAGAATAAAAAAAGCTATTTTCTTGTCTGTTACATCTGAGAAGCAATTGGCACCTGGGACTTGGGACTTGGGACTTGGGCCTTTTCTTATGTAAGCTCTTTGACCATCTATGAGCGGCACCCTCTCCGTGGTCTCTCAAATTTTTCTCAGATATATCTATTTGTGTATTTTGTCACAATATGGGCACAGCTACGAGAGGCGACATAAAAATTCGTTTTGAAAATTTTGATGAATGACCATCAATTTTCATTTGTATGAAAAAATCGAGAAAAAAAAATCTGACTTATTAGCGATAATTGCAACATGTTACAATCACCACCTACAATTTAAGAGAGACAATGTAAATTAAAAGTTAGATAAGGCAATTGAACCAGGGAGGGTAGACACCAATCATGGCCGTATTGGGCACTAGGCTAAGCTGTGCTGGGCACTAGGCCAGCACCAGCCATGACCATGCTAGACACAGCGCAGCCTGCGTGAGACGCGCTTAAACACCAGGCAGATCTGGTAGTGGCCGTCTTGGACCAAGCGAGGCATCTGCTAGGCAGACGGACCCTGCTGGCATCAAGCAGGCATGCGTTGGGCATCAGACAGACACCAACCTACCAAATGACAAAAAAAAAAAAAAAATCTAAGCTAAAACAAAATAAGTTAAAAAAAAAACTGACTCACATTTTGTATATTTTGTTTTATTATATACAAAATAAAGCCCCAAAAGAAAAACCTCATTACATGAATTCATGAAAGAAAGAAAGAAGAGGAAAACACCAGCGAACAACAGGTTTACCAAAAAATAAATAAACAAATAAAAATAAACACAACCATAGCCAATAAAAAGGCCAACGAATGAAAAATCCGCAAATAAGGCATGCACTAGTTTCTCACCGAAAAACAGAGCAATGAAAAAGAATAAAACACTGATGATGAGCTTAAATCAACAAAACAGAAATTGAAAAAAATATGCAATCAGAGTTTTGGGGTGTCTGGGGAAGGAGTGGGGAGCCATTAAAAAATAATAAGATAATTAAAAATTTCAGCTAAGACAAAATAAGTGGAAAAAAAAAATACTGACTCACAGATTTTGTATATTTTGTTTTATTATATTTTTAAATTTTCTTTTTCTCTAATGAGAGAAGAACAAATTTAAAACACGTTCACTTTCTCCTAAACTTAGCCTAAACTCTCAAAATAAAACCCAAAAAACCAACCAAGAAAAAATAAAGGCAAAAGAAAACAGATCATGAAAGAAAGATAGAAGAGGAAAGCACCAGCCTACAACATATTTACTAAAACAATGAAAAAAAACTTTTTAATTTGCCAAAAAAATTTGACTTTATTATAAGCACTATCATGTGATTTGTAAATGATTGAGATTCACAAAATATCATAGTTCCCATAATTGTGAGTACACTTGCTTGTTGCTTGGATGATTTGTTTCAATTCCTTCGTATTACCGTTTACGGTGTTCTAGCAGTTTAGCGTACTCTGTGAGGAAAGAGCAGAGCTACAGAAGAAGTAGCTGAACCCGCCACTTCTCCGTTTCTTTTATTTCTTAATTTTTTATATTTTCTTTTTCATCTGATTTTGTTTGCATTTTTATTCGTTTTGAAATTTTTGATGGACTGGGCTGAAGGACCCTTCTTTCTAAATGGGCTGCAAACTTGGACCATGGGGGGAAAAAACAAAAAATTGGGTTCGAACAGAAGCATTATGTTTCGAACCAAATAATAATAATAATAATAATAATAATTGTTGTCAATAGTACGTGAAATATTAATAGTACGTGAAATATTATTTGTTGTCAGTATATAATTTTCAATTAAATCTGTGGTTTTTGCTTTGGTACCCCATGGTACTGGTATCCTTTTAAATTTAAAAGTTGTGATTTAATCATAAGTATTTAAAATAGTAATTGATTTAGTTAGTAAAACACGTGGCAAACTTTTAGCCATAAGTTATCTAAAAGGTACTGGTACTTATGAATTTTATGAGGTACCAGAATAATCCCCTAAATCTGTAGGTAAAATTAATTGTGTGATTCTTTAACATAATTTTTTATATTACACGGTAATAATAATAAAAGCTTAATTAATCTTTTAATCTCTATAATTTTATTAATTTTTCATTAAGTTTATATAGTTTAAAAATTTATAATCAAGTCTGTTGTGTATAAAATTTTATAATTAAGTCTTTAAATCTGACCACTATTTTAAAAATATGAGACTAACTGAAATCTTCTTTGATTTCATCTATTATTAGCTTCATATGGATTAATTAAAATATCTCGGATATTAAAATTTCAATAGTATGTCAAATTATCTCTTAAACTTATCACGGTAGACTTTTATTCTCTCATTATTATATAAGAAACAAGTTCAATTAAATTTTGAAAAAGTATAATATTAGACTGATGTCAACTTTTTTCGATAACAACATGAATTATAATCAATGCTAACTATGAGAAATCCATAAATCCTATGATCAACATATTGTATTGATTAAACATAATATTAATCATCATCAATAATAATAATTGAAAGCAGAAAGAAATTATGGAGCAAAATGAGTAAAAGAATGGCTCCCTTACAATTTCTTATCCAAAGGATATATGAAACTAAAGAACAATATTTGATATTATTTTAATTAAATATAATCCTAGCAATTAAAAGAACTGGGTAATAACTACTATGAGTACTATCAATCCAAATTAACTTCGTGAACAAGTACATAAAATGAAGTAAATTATAATACTTTTATCCATGTATACCGACTAATATTATAACTGATTTTTTTTTTTTTTATCCAGGACTAGTAAGGGATAATATGTCTTTCCCTTATCACTTAAAATCCAATTTTTTTTATCCTTTAAATTGAAAAATCAAGGAAAAAATAAAAGCAACTCCAAACAAAAGAATGATATAGTCTCTTCCACTCTGCCTCTTATATTTTTCTTTCATCTTATTATTAACCGCTTCTTTCTATCATCTATAAAATTCTCAATCATAACTACCCAAAAAGCAGACTACACATTGCTGACTCATGGGAAGACTATGCCCGCCAGGTCTGCAAACCAACAATTTGAATAACACATTAATGAAAAAGAATACTCAAAATGGATACAAGGAAAATTGGAAACTATTATTTGAGAAAATTAATATCAAAGATATCCAAATGATCGCTCCATCTTCTAAAATGTGAAATTGTGGCTAATAATTTTAAAATATATTTCAACAAAATGCATCAATAAATTTAAAATAAAACATTGTACAGAAAAAGAGCATTCCTTCAACTCATATTGACTCGCGTTTTATAAATTCAATTTTTTTTTCATTCTTTTGCTTTTGTCTGAATTTCTGTTTTTCTTCTTGATTGTGCCATTTCAGTCTCGCACATACAAAAAAACATATCAGCTTGGGCCGCTCCCACAAGATTTAAAGCTCAAGATTTGTCGGCCCATTCACTTAGGCACTATAAAGCATATATATACTATTTGAGTGACATGTCTATATATCAAATATGTGTTATGTTCAAGGACAGATAGAGAGGGGGACAGGAAGAGGCCTAACCCCATCCTCTCACATTTTTTTTAACACACACATATGTAAATAAGCAAAAAAATAAAAAATATTTAATATCAAATAAAAATTAAATCACAATAAGTGAATATACAATTGGGTACTAGTACTTTATGAACACGAAAGGAAAACCTTTTATTATTTAGACACATTTACATTCAATTTTATTAATTTATTCTGAATATGTCAGTTAGTTTAGGTACTAAGATTTTAAAGATGTCATAAAAGATTGTACCATAATATCATTGAGAAAAATACTTTATATATTATTTATTTTGATTCATAACAAATTAGAAAATACTTAAATTGAAACTGTCAAACAATTAAGCAAGATATTTGTGATGTGTAATTTATAATTTGATTTTCATAATATATTTTATTAGCAAAGAATTTTATATACTGATTTACATATTGTTCCAAGCATGATATGATAATGTGTGTGTGCGTATGTATATATATATATATATATATATATATATATATATATATATATATATATATATATATATATATATATATATATATATATATATATATATATAAAATTTATTTTTATATTAACATGTATTAAAAATTTTATTTTATAATACAATTATGATTAATATTTTTTTGGCTGCTCCTTTGGATCATTTCTGGATCTGTCTCTATCTATATCGGATCTTATATGACACACATTTTATATATATTTAGTTTAAATTTATTTTTTCTTACTCTAACATAGAAAAATACAATATAAACAAGATTATAAAAATAAAATAATAAATAACTTTTTGAGTTTATAATAAGAAAATAAAGCATAATTGAAACTTATATAAATAATATATTATTTTCTTTAAATTTTTAGCTATATATATTTCATGTCCGTGTCCTAAGTTTTTTAATTTTGATATATCTCCCTAGCATCCGTATAATATTGTGTTCTATGTTGATGTCAATGTTTGTGCTTCTTAGGCAAAATGCAACACAAAAGAGACTTATATTTTTTTTGGTCAGAGAAGAGCTTGTTGTTTGATCCAAATATTTATATTTGTTAAATATATAACGCACTATAATTACAATCAATAAATGGTATCAGTTATAAAATATTAACTAAAATTAATAAACAATATCAATTACCATTAATGATAATTTGCTACAAAATCCAATTATATAGTTTCCGTTCCAATATTTATCGTAAATGACTTCCACTAGAATATCATTATTGTGAGTGAGTTCTGATTTTCCCAAATAATTGTTCCGTTTTATAAATAATTTGTATTAAATGAGAATTAACTATTAACTGTAATTAATATGATATCGTTTGATATACCGATAAAGATTCCAAAATAGAATTCATCATTGGATTTTTTTTTTTTACTTTATTTTCTCTATATAGTAGATTATATAATAGATATTAGTATTCTATATAGATATGCAGCTGCACCTTTTTAATGTATCTTATTGTTTTCAACTTTTAGATAGCAAGGATATTTGAAAATTGAAATTGTATATTGAGAATCATGTACTTGTCATGTTTTTTGTTTCCCATTTCTCTTGTTATTACCTTTGGATGCTGAATCAAATCAAAGATAATATCAAAACAATTAAATAACTAGATATACTTTGCATGCATAAATGGATGCTAGTGCACTCAACTTTTCCATCCCACAAAACAAACACGTTATTCCCATCTACCAAGAAACAACAATGGCCAGAGTCACCACATTGCTTTCCCTCTTGATCCTTCTCTTTGCCTTTGACATAAAATTGAAGGGTGCCATTGCTATTGTGTTTGACACAGATGACAGGCCGGTAATGAACGGTGGTGAGTACTACATCTTGCCCGGTTTTGAAGGAGAGGGTGGTGGGGTCACCCTTGCAGTAAACGCTCTTGCTGTTGTTCATTCTGCCTCGGAGAGCTCTCTTGGCTTGCCAGTTATTATATCAGTCAATGGAACTAAGGTTATCGATACAGATGCCATGGCAACCATCGAGTTCACTAATACTCCAAGTCATGCCAATTCATCCACTTGGATGGTTGCGTTGGATGAATCAGCCAAAGTGTGGTATGTTGGCATTGGCAGTGTTGAAGACCACCCTAGTCATAAAATCAAGACAGGAAGTTTCCAATTTACAAACTACAATTTGGGTTACAAGATTGTTTTCTGTGGTGCTACCAACGCCTCAGATTGTCAAGATGTTGGGATATACACTGATGCCGATGGAAATAATCGTTTGGGTCTCCATGGAGTAGCAGATACATTCAAGTTCAAGAATGCATACAAATAAATATCATAATATGTAATAGAAATTGAACTTGTTTCACTTTGCTGGCCTATTTGTTATAAAAGTCTCTAATTTATCATACTTCTCTCTCTATCTCTCCTTCTTTGTTTTTTTTTTTGTCCTAGCACAAAATTTCAGAATTAATGGTGTTTTAGAGTAAAATAAGAGAAGAATATATCTACCTAGAGCAGCTTCAAGCAGACCTAATGAAATAACCTCTTAACAATGGAGGTGTGTCGCTAAAGCCTCTTGAAAGTTTATTCATAATTATCTAACTCGCTCATTGTTCAAAAGATAAAGATATTATTACCTGATGAACAGAAAGATCACAGGTGATGTGACATGGAAAGACAATAAAAGGAAAAAGGGTAGGTTCCTTCATGGGGAAGCACTATCCTCTACCCTACTTGCTTTTATCACTCTTTCTTTATATATATCATAGAGAAATGGAAGAAAGGGATAGATGCAGACAGGAGGATGAACCCCCTCCTTCTTCCTCACCTTGGTCTTTCCTTCTTCCTCCATTAGCTTTCTTGACTCGTAGCGTCAGAACTCGTTCACCCAAAACATTTGGTGACTCCTCTAGAGAGGCAAGAGAGCATCACAAAAACTGATCCTGACACACTCCCCACTCCCCCAATGTCGATGCCGAAGAACACAAAAATGACTTCACCAAGGAAGAAGAAGACGAAGACGACAATAACGATGATGAAGACAAAAACGATGTCATTCGCAGCAATCCCCATTGTTGTGGTTATGCGAGCAGCAATTCAAGTTAGAGACTTGTCGTAGCGGCTGTCGTCGAAGCTGGTCCCAAATCAGAGCCCACGACATGGCGATTCGCGGCAACGTGAAAATGAAGGACTGGGTGATTGTGGTCAAGCTGAAAGGGATTGAGGACACAACCACCATGCAAGACCTAATTTGAGCCCTCGAGGTTGCACTCGCCAGGCTCTAGGGGCTTGCAATCTTTGATTCCACTAACCTCTGCCTTGAGCCTGGACCACTAGAGCTCCCTCACACCGCCAACAAAGTGGAAAATTCGGAGTTGACATGAAACCCTTGATATGACAATCTCAAATGTTTTGAGCGATCGAATACTATATTCATGGCAAGGTTTTGAAGGATGACATGGAGGAGCTGCTAGTAGCTCGCCTCACTTTCAAGGACAATCTTTTAGATTTTGTGAACCATTTATTCTACAACCTGTTTGCATTGGCCAATCCAATAACCAACAACTTCAGTCAATGTCAATGCACTGGAAACTCCATTTTTCAAGTTCGGCTTATTGAAAGACCCAGTCAAGCTCCTAAAGATCACCTAAAACACCTTACAGTGCACATATACCCGTTTAGGTAATGAACATTTTCCACCTGTGTGAGATTTTATACCACGTAGTCTGGCGAGGCTATACTTCTGCTTAGGTGATGAACATTTTCCGCCCGTGCTAGCTCTTATGCCGCGTAGTCTGGCAAGGCTATACCACCGTTGGTGATACCACCACTTAGGTGATGAATATTTTCCACCAGTGCGAGTTCTTACGCGGCGTAGTCTAGTGAGGCTATACCACCGCTTGGTGATACCACCACTTAGGTGATGAACATTTCTGCCTGCGCATGCTATTGCCGCCACATTATGTGCAAGGCTATACCACCGCTTAGTGATACCACCGCTTAGGTGAAGAACAATATCCGCTTGCGCGAGCTATCACACAGTGTAGTCAGCTGAGGCTATACCACTGCTTAGGTGATGAACAATATCCGCCCACACGAGCTATCACGCCGCGTAGTTAAGCGAGGTTATACCATCGCTTAGTGATACCACCATTCAGGTGATGAATAATTTCCACTCGCGAGCCATTGCCGACACGTTGGGTGCGAGGCTACACCACAATTTAGTGATAAAATTTTCACCCACATAAGCTCTTATGACGTGTAATCAGGCGAGACTTTATCACCCTATGACATGTATTAACCCCTCATTTGGAGGCAAAATTTGGGCCAAAGAAAATCAGACCAAGAAGATATTCAAACTAATGGAAATGTGTAGAAAATGGCTAGAAGTTCTCAATGAGGAGCTATACTTCCCCGATTAAGCAGGGGGCTAATATCTTGGGAATAACCTCCTAGACAAGACCCCTAGATGGAAACCCCAGAGGTGATGGCTTACCCCTAAGCTTTGACCCCTCGGTAGAAGACCCCTAGGTGGAGATCCGGAGACCCCAGCAGGGTGGCTCACCCCTAAGCGGTGACCTCTCGGCGAAAGACCCATAGGTGGAGATCCCAGCAATGATGGCTCACCCTCCAGCGAAGACTCCTCATCTCCAAGCAATGATCCCTGGGGGGGAGACCCCTAGGTGGAGATCCCAGCGGTGATGGCTCACCCCAAACATTGACCCCTCAGCAAAGACTCCTCGGCGGAATCTGTGGGCGAAGACCCTGCGGAGAATGTATGTTAAGGAAATGTAAAGTCCTGTTTTCATTACAGTTACCAGCACAGAGATCTTGTGATGAGCAAAGCGTTGCCACTTTCAAGTGTTCACTTAAACAAATTGATAAAGCCAAATAAAGTAAGGTTAGAGCACTACTAATTGAAATAAAGTAAGATTGGGGACTAAGACTCGACCTAAAGAGGATCACACCCCAAGTTAATGTACATCAGCATAATGGAAACTTCCCCAAGCATGTAGTAAGGTTTGGTTTGCAAAGGCAAAAGATGGCATTGAGTATGCTCAATGAAGTTCTATACTTCTTCATAGAGTAGAGGGCTAAATGTTTTGGGAGTAACCCATGCTTGGAAACCCCTAAGCAAGGGTAACGTGAACACCCCTTGGAGGGGACCTTTGGCTGGAGAAGACTTGAGCACCCAGGGTTAGAGGACTCTCTATGCAGTTGGCAATGATAGTTTGAAAGGAAAAGACCCTAAGGCGGAGATAGCTTGAACTCCCCTATGTTAGGACTCGTAGGAGGTTACAACAACGTAGCCTATGTGTGCAATGCCAGCAAAAGAGTAAAATAATTAGTGAAAATGAAGGAATGAACTATGCTCAACAAAAAGCTACACCTCTTAGTTGAGCAGAGGGCTAATGTTTTGGAGTAAAATAAAGGAAGAATATATCCACCTATAGCAGCTTCAATCGGACTTAATGAAATAACCATCTAATAATGGAGGCATTGCACTAAAGCCTCTTGAAAGTTTAGTTACAATTATCTAACTCAACTCATCGTTCAAAAGATAAAGATATTATTACCTGATAAACAGAAAGGTCATAGGTGATGTGACATGAAAAGACAATAAAAGGAAAAATGAGAGGTTCTTTCACAGGAAAGCACTCTCCTCTACCCTACTTGCTCTTACCACTTTTTCTTTATGTATATATCATAGAGAAATGGAAGAAGGGGACAGACACAGACAGGGGGATGAACCCCCCTCCTTTTTCCTCCATTAGCTCTTTTGCCTCGTAGCGTCAGAACCCATTCACCCAAAATAGATGGCATATCAAGACTTGTTCAAAATATGATATCCTACATATCAGCCTGTGATATGAGAATTTTCTAGTTTGTGAGAACTTGTTAATTTTTATACAAACTCATGTATGTGCAATGTTCTCTCAACTCAAGAAACAATTAAAATAATTAATGTCATTTTAGCATTGCACGGGTGAAACAACTAGTTCAATAAAAATCAAAGGAAAAATAGATTTTAAAAGGAAATTAAAATAGTTATATTAATTTATTGTATCATATAATCAATTGCATGTTGATTGTTTTGTATAAATTCCAAATTACAGCTATTTTTGTGGGAAACTATAATGTTAACCTCTGCATCTTCATGTAGAGATTAGAGAGCTTCATATCTTCATTAACAAAATATCCATTCCCTTTTTTGTTTAATAAGTTATAATTATAAATAATAATTATGTAATATTCTTGTACATGTGTTGATTATTAATTTAATATTTTGTCTCACTTCATGGGACAAATTTGAAGGCCTCCCCCACGACCATCCTATCGCCCATCACCATGAAGACAACCTCCCCTCTTCCTCCTCCTTCACTGATCCCAAATCCCCCAACAACGATGACGACAATAATGATGATAATAATAATAATGGCACTTTCACTAATAGCCCTCAAAGCCCCAACCATGCACGATGTTCCTTCACGATGGAGATTGTGTGCATTAACTTCCTGATCATGTTTGGCATCAACTACGTCACCGGGAAGCGCGAGAATGAGAACATAGCCCTCTCGTGGTACCTGGCCTCCACCCGCTCCATGAACTCTACCTCGCAGGTGACGTCGAGGTAGTCGCATCTAGTAGTGGCGCAGGCGGTAATGACAGGCTCGCTATGGTGGCAAAAGGGGCCAGCGTAGTTGAGGATGAGGCGGATACAGTGGCAAAGGTCACAGAGGGAAGAGGGGTCATAGGTGTTGACAGCATATGTGGTGGCCATTGTTGTGATCCAAAGAGGGAGTCATAGCAAAGATGCTTCATTTGGGCAAGAGCAAAAGGATTAACAAAAATGAAAACAACAAACCAAACATGCTTTTCAAATTTATAAAAACTGAAAATAAAAATTATTTTTAGAAAATGAAAAATAGAAAATGAAAACAGAAAGTATTTTTGTAAACCAAATGCACTCTAATGTTCTACAAGTTTTTGGATTTAGATCAAATAAAAATTTCATAGAAACAACTGTAAAATGATATTTAATAAAAAAAAGCACAAAAAATAAATAAATAAAAAAACTAGAGATAGAATATAGAGACTATCAATTACGGAGAAGGAAAGTAGAGTAATGAATAAAGAAGAAAATAAGAGGGGTATTATTGAAGTGAGAGAAAATGTTAATTTAATAATTAGTGTAGGTGTAGGTATAAGAAAATTACACAATTATCCACAATTATAATTTGGTTCAAAAAAGAAAGAATGGGTGTTTTATCTTAGTGAAAATGTAGAGCTTGCAAACCTCTACAAAGCAATCCCCATTTTTATATAGTTATATTTCTATTTATTTCTTTAATGTTAGAAAAATTCTAGTAGAAAGGTAATATCTTCTCCATACTTTTTTAATAAGATTTTAATTTTAATGTATTGACTCTTTTATATTATCATCTAATCAAATATCTTTTTTTATATAACTTTTTAATTAGTAAGAGCAGAAAGTAATTATTTCTATTAACGCGACATTATATAATTTGACAACTGTTTAAAACTTTTTCATACTATCAATGTATTCCAATTAAATCCTTTTAGTAAACTATTTCTATCCAAATACACTATTGGAATAATTTTATGCCATTACTTCTTGTAACTCTCCCCCAAAACATCAACTATAGCGCAAACAAATAAATAAACTATATATTAATTCAATCTTAGCATAGTTCTAGTATAGCATGTCACTTGATCATGGAATCAAGCAAAATAAGCAGGAGAAGATGCATTTTCATTTATTATTTTTGAAACGTGTAATACAGCTTTTTTATTGCAATAATCTTTTCCAACAAACACATTATCAAGGACCATAGAAAATAATAACAACGGGTTTTGTCTTGTAACATTCGAGAATAATCGATTTCAAAATGGAATTAAAGAATGAAATCAAAACATGACCGAAAACTATAATATTTACATTACTATTTTGGAAACTTTCAATCATGGTCAAACTAAATAAAATCTTCAGATACTAAATCAAATCAATATATAATATCAAATTAATAAATAGTTAGATATAGTTTGCATGTATAGATGGATGCTACCACACTCAACTTTTCCATCCCACCAAAAAAAAAAAAAGCACATAATTCCCATCTACCAAGACACAACAATGGCCAGAGCTTTCCCTCTTTCTCTTTGCCTTTGCCATAAAACTGAAGGGTGTCATTAGAGAGCTCATAAACATACCCTGAGAGAGCTCTCTTGGCTTATCGTGGATGAATCAGCCAAAGTGTGGCATGTTGGTATTGGCAGTGTTGAAGACTATAATTCGGCTTGCCAGCTTGTTTTCTGTAGTGCTACCATGTCAAGATGTTGGGATATACACTGATGATGCCGATGGAAATAATCGTTTGCCTCTCCATGGAGCAGCAGATACATTTAAGTTCAACAACACGGACAAATAAATATCATAATATGTATTAATAAAAAAATGCATTAGCTTTTCATTTCCTATTTGTTATATAAGGCTCTAATTTATCATATCATTCTCCTTTACGATGTATCATGCTTGATAATATGGTAAAATAAAATCAACAATATAATTTTGTGTAATAATTATATATATTTTTTTTAAAAAAATTAGACCGTACGTATATTGAATTTATTATTTTATTTTTCATTCAAAGGATTTGGGGATTGATAGCATAAATGGCAAGATCTCAAAAAAATAATAGTTGCTTGAAATATTAAACTCAGCTAATCAATTATCAACCAATCAAGATTTGTTCAGGCCAATACACTATGGCTACCAGGCAAGCCATGAAAGGCTTTACCCACTGATAATGAGGAAATCTTCCATAGTCAAGTGTAATGTTCTCTCTTCACGTTCAAGAAACAGTTAGAATAACCAATGCTATTTTAGCAGCACAAATATCCAAAATAGAGAGGCCGTACATTGGTATTATAACTCATTTTTGTCTTTCAATAACGCATATTATAGTATGAAAACCGCTATAAGAGAATTACTCTCTCCATCCAATAATACATAAGATCTGAGTTGGCATGATGTCCCATATGTTATAAGTACAAATAACATAAGTCTATCATATAAGAGAGACTCGAAGTATCAGCTATAGCATTCTCGAAGGCCACCCGATTTCTGTAGTGCCAAAGTTCGCAACTAATAGTGGCAGAAAGGAGGAGCCAGCCTACCAAGCTACTCCTTCTCCATAGTTCCCATGCAGACAAGTCGTTTCCCGAAGATTCTTACTCCCCGAGCATCATGCCGTGCCCAACTTCTTCAACAAAAAGGGCTTGATCCTATTACCACTCATTAGTCCTCTAATTACTCTGTTAATGTGTTGATTATTTTTGGTTGAACAATAGGACAGATTTAGCTTGCAATGGATGGCAGAATTCAAGCATAGGTAATGCCATAAGTGGTCAATTTTTCAACTTGGTCTGCTTTGAGCCACCATTGTCAGCAGTGAGCTTAATGCAAAAACCTTTTTGAGTTTAATTTCTATGCATTACTATGATGTAAAATTGTTTTATATTTTTGACCAATAAAATTTTAAGAAAGTATCAAATTATCTTCTTAGGTAATCAACCACTATCATATATATCTCATGATTTGACATCTTCTTAAATTTCTGTTACTTGACAAAATAAAGATTATTTACACTTGTTGTAGTAGTGTATAGAAATTAAACTGAGAAAGTCATCAATGGATTAAAATGTATGTTTGGTTCTGCAGTTGTAGAATTAATTTTAAATAAAATTGATTTTGTTAGAGTTGATTTTAGTTAAATGTGATTTTGAGGTAAAGTGAATTATTTTTGGTAGTTTGATATGAAAATTGATTTTGGGAAAATTGACTGTGTTAATAGTGAGCCAATAGCAAAAGCAAGAAATATTGTTTTTGATCAAAATCAATTCTAAACCTCAAAATCATTTTTAAACAAAAATCAAACTAAAAACCAAACAAGTATAAAATTCTTCAAAATCAATTTTGGTCATCCAAAATCAGTTTTGAGCCTTCCAAATGCAAATCTAAACATGCACTAAGTCTCAGACATTAAATAGTTTGTGCCTTAGGATTTGTGATTTTCTTATTATTTTTATTTTATGTAGCCTAGATATGCCATGTATGTGAAGAGGTGTAAATAGATCAATCCAATCCCAACCAAACTAATTAAATCAGTTCGGGTCATCAGATCACATTGGATAAAATCAATTAAACCTGATAATAATCTGTTCAGGTATTGAATTTCATAAATTTCAATCTAATGACTTGATGGACCCGATTATATATATATATATATAATGTATTTCGTAAGTATATCATACTTTAGTTATGTCTACTAATATTATTAAGCGATATATATATGAAATTAATAAAATTTTAGAGATTTAAAGTTTGTAATTATTTTAAAACAAGTTTTGTGATTTTTTTTATTTTTATTGAATTGAATATAAAATAATAATAATAATCAGCTAACCTAATCATCCAAACCAAACCAACCCGATTGTAATCCGTTTGGCTCGGTTCGGGTTTGGTAAAAAAAATCTAAAACGAACTAAACCTATCAAAATTGATTAGTTCGAATTCATTTTTTCCTCAAACCCAAATCAACTTAACTTGATTACAGCTATAGTCATGTGATTATACTATTTCCTCCCATGCATTCTTGCATGGGTGAGCTTGATTAATCTATAAAAAAAAATTTAGTTTAATTATTTGATATAATTATGTATCATGATTATTTTCTAATGGTAGTTTTCAATACAATAATAAGTAAAAAATTTACTAGTATCCACACAAAAAAAACAGAAAATTTTTATAAATAATAATAAGTAAAAGTAAATAACAATAAAAATAATTATAAAATCATGAATGCATCTGATATATATAAAGAAATAATTAGTAGAAATTAATATAACGTATCAAATTACCTTTTTTTTTTAAATATAAATAAAGAACAAAAAAATTAATTTTGGTTAATAACAATAAATTTTGGTATTATATGTTTCTTTATTATTTTTTAATTATATAAACATTAGATGATAAAAGAATTTATGTGTACATTGTATATTACAGTTTCTTTTTTTGGAGTTGTTAGTATATTACATTTTATTAATTTGTCTTTATTGTTATTCATTTTCGGTTAATATTTTTCAAAGAAAAAGTCATTATTACGGTATTTAGATAATTATGGTATAAAATTTTTTAAAAAATAACTAAATGTTTAGAACATGTTGCGGACAGTAGTATGGATAGATCGAGACTCATAATAGGCTCAATTTGGTTGGCCCAACACAAAGGCCCATGACCTCAAAAGCCATAGGTCGGATCCCACCTCCAACTCGAACGCACGAGGGTTTCCACGTGGCAGCAGTTTCCAACCATGCACGCCCTATTTCCTTTCTTCATCGACGATCACGAACTTGGAGTTGTGGGTCTAAAGGCGTGAATGAGCTCCTAACCCCGATAAACCACTTCCAGAAGGTACTCCTATGAATACCTCCATGGGCTTTAGGAACATGTTTACATTCCATGCTGCACCCTTACTCTGCCAAAGCTGCTACTCATTATTTGGTGGAGTCATTGCAGGCACATCTCCTTTTTCGCTACACACAATCCAACAAGAACAAGGAACGAGTGGTGATCTTGTGTCTTCGATTCCTCACCCTTAACAAGGTGCGTTCATCTCATTCTCTCGTTATATTGGTGCCGTTTATGGGGAAACAATATTGACCATGGTTTCTAGTCATTTTTGGGTGACAAAACATGTCTACATCGAGGAGGATCCTCTCTGAAGTGCACCGTGGACGTCACCACGTTCCTGAAAACAACCTCCACGAGGTCGAAGTGCACACCACATCGGAGTCCACTTCACGAGTGAACAGGCGCCCAAACCGGGACGAAATCCCTGGTACGGAACCTAGCCACCCTCACATGTATGGGGCGAACAACGCCGAGACAGGAGAGACAAACTCTCCCCTTGTAGCTGAAATGCTCAATGTCATAAGGGAACAGGCTGTGACCATCCAAGAGTTGCAATGAGATGTTGACGGCATGAAGGCGATTGAGGAAGACCATAGGAAGCGGGAAGAAGAGCGTTGTGTTGAAGAAAGGCGAAAGAGAGAAGAAAAATTCACTTAGGAACTCCGTCAGAAAGAAAGGGAGGAAGCTCTTTGGCATATGAACGTAGCTATGTGGATGTGCCCCGAAGGCCATCACGGAGTTCGGTCCGAAGAAACCCAGGGCGTCGCAGGGGAAGAACGAGCCATCGGGACCATGGCCCCGACCCATAGAGTTTGAACCCTTGATCCCAACAACGATACCGGGAACCAGATAGTAACAGCCACAGAAGATGACAAACATCCAAAGGCAGCTCCCACCAGGGACGAGACCCCGAGATGACTACTGACGAAACCTATATTTCACAATGCCATCCTCTCTTCCATTTATTCCCACTCCTTTATTATCAAATCACCAGAAATCGTACTCCAGAAAGTGACCTCTTTTCTTTTTTTTTTTTTTTTCCTTGTTGCTATTTCAAACATGCCCCTTTATGTAATTGGTCAATGCTTGATGTTCATAAAATCATAGGTCTTTCTACTGTGAGTTTACTTGGTTGGATGCTTGCGTCAATCCTTTCAGATTTCCATTTTTAGTGCTTTAGCTTACTATGTCACGAAAGGCTGCTACTGCGGAATTAGTAGAACTGCAGCACCCGCCACTTCTCCGTTTTATTTTATAAATTATTTTATTTTATTTTTTCATCTGTTTCAATAATTCTTTTTTTTTTTTTTAGGGGTCGAATCTGTTTTCAGTGTTTTGGGTCGTTCGACAAGCAGTCTATAATTCTTGGGTTTGCTCAAAACAAGGTTTAAGCTCAACCATGTTGGCCTATTCAGTTAGGCAAAATGCTCGACCAGAAAGAGAAATTAGGGAAAATGCACTTTTTTAAATTATAGATGTACACTTTCTTTTAAGAGCCCAATAATGAATTTACTTATGTGAAACATGAACTAAAGGCCCGAATTTGACCCAAAAAAAGCTAAAGGCCAGACAAAGACAACGACAAATGAACAATAAGACCATGACCCGAACAATACTAGCCCAAAGGTTAAAACTTGATCTCTTCCTTTTCTCTAACCCCCGACGCCAATGCGGACCTTGTTACGAGAGGTAAGTGTGGATCAGGCCTTAACGCAGTTGGCTTTCCTACTATCTCTGGAAAGCCTCACTAAAGAGTCACAAACTTGGCTCTAAGTGTATGTTTTGCGAGTTTAAATTTTTGAAAAATGGAGAAGAAAAGGTTAAATTTAGATTTTCAATTTTACATTGTAAATCCTTCATTCTCCTCTCACTCTTCTTAAAATTTAAACTTACAAACATATTTTTGGGATTGAGGTCCCGCCGCTCTCCAACCCAGTTTTCCAGGTGTGTGAGTTGATAAAAAAAAAAAAAGGTTAACCTGTTTCCTTTGATGCGAATTCTGATAACACCTTATAAGTTTAGGTGGATTAGTGTATGGTGCGTCTATGTTTAGCGACACTTTAAAAATGTGGCTCCACAATTTTATCCTGGTGGTGATGCTTGAACCACAATCGGACTACTCCATGTTCTCAATTGTGTTGGCCTTGTTTGCCCTGAATACTTTAATGCTAATTTCGTGTATAAAACCAACCAGAAAGAGTTTAATTTTTACTAGAATAAAGTTTGGTGTATAATTAAATTATACAATAAATACACACCACATCTTATTATCATTAGATGTAATGTGTGGTCTTTATTAATCTCACTTATTTATTAAATTCAATAATAATAAAAAATATAATGTGTATTTATTATAAATTTAATTATACACCTAACCTTTTTTTTTTTTTTTTTAACTATGTCACAACAATTGAAGTGATTCGGTCTCAAGAGCATCTCCTATGAGTTGATCCCATTCTGAACCTCACCCACACGCCACATAAGCATTTATTATAGACCCAGCGTCATAAAGGGCAAATTATCTTGCAAATGAGACTCTCCACTCCAATGGTTGGTCGCATATGAATTTTGAAAGTTGAGACACATGACATGTTTATCAAATATCGACTGAGAAAAAACAAAAAAATTGGGACCGGTCCTTCGCAGTTGGGACCAATCCTCCTTCCATCAATTGGGGCCAATCCCACTTTCATCAGTTGACGCGCATAGATGGGACGCGTTCCATTTTCATCTCCAATGGTGGTACAATAAATGTCCCACAACAGAATAGGGCCAGGACGCCAATTGCCTAGCCGCTGGAAATATCTTACATTTACTATTTAAAAAATCAGATATATTAATAAATTTAATAGAATAGTAATATAAAATTTTTTACAGACCATGTCAAAATTAAACTCTTCTATATTGCTACTACCTATTATTACACGATGAGAAAAATTTTAACCATACGTAACAGTAGGAATTGATATTTGTCTGATGGAAGTTCGAAATCTGTTTTTCTCTCTAAAGTTCCCAAATTTGTTCTTTACTTGTCCTTCTTTATTTTATTTTTCAAAATCAAATAGCCAAACCGCTCAGCAGGCCGCTGGACTTACTTTCGATTACTTCAAAATATGTTTTTAAGTTTATTTTTTAAGGAGATAAAAAAAAAAGAGGACTGGATTGTAGAATAAAATTTTGAGTAAATAACTCATATAGTCTCTCATAAAAAATTTTATAAGACTATTTAATTTTTTAAAAACTAAAATTAAACCTATAGTCCCTTAAGATTTTAATAATATGACATATTAATCCTTTTATGTACATGTGATTCTTTAAATACTAAAAAAATTATATATTAACCTGCTAATATGATATTAAATGATGTATATGTCATTTGAAATGGAATAGAGTTTAAAATGACTCATTTTGATAATTGAAATTCATAAAATGAGTAGTTTAAATCTCTATTATAAGTCATAAAATGATTTATTTTGTATAATTTTAAATATCAAAATGAGTGTAATGTGTTTTAAAATAGTTTTATTTAACTTGCCTCTAATATTTAATAACACATCATTATTATTCTATGTTATATGTGTAAATCCACTAATAAAAAATTAATAAAAAGACTAATATATTTATTATTTTTAATTTTAAAAAATTATAAGATTAATTTTTTTCTTAAAAAATATAATAATCCAATATAAAAATTTTAATAAACTAAATATAATATTTACCCTAAAAGTTAAAAAGTTCACTATATAAATAATTTTGTCCCACCCCATTCTTTTTTAAATATAATATCAACTCAAAGACAAGACACCCTAAAATATCTTAAGTCAGTTGGATGATATTGTGATCAAATGGATTGGAATGAACTGAGGAATCTTTCAGATCATTAAATGCAATGTACGCTAACGAACATCAACTGCATCATATTATATTATTATTTGCTATCTTCGCTTACAGAGTGGAGGATTACAGAACGTGAGGCCTGCTATAGGGACATATCGGTGGTGATGTACAAATATCATAAATTTGTTTCTTGACGTGTGGCTTAAGCTAAAAAGCACATTAAAAAATATATATCTAGACATTAAAATAAGAAAAATAATTATTTATATATGTATAATTGAGCTGATATTATTTATCAATATATATTGAATATAAATTGGTCAACAGTACAATAATTTACTTTTTATAAATCAGTCAACAGTACAATGATTTACAGCTTTTAAATCACTTCCTAACTAGTCAATTTATATTCCCAAAAATCAACCTCAGTCTAAACATTTTAATCCCCGAGCTGCAAAATAAATAGACCCTTAGGCACTCTGGTAGAAGCGGATTTGAGGGAAATTTTTTTTTACTCTTTGTCCAGTGGGTGAGTTACAAAAAAAATGACAGAGAGACTTTTTATAGTTGTTTATTATAATTGTGAAGTGATTCAAAATTCGTAAGATGAAGTCAAGTTTTGCTCTCAAAATCCACCACTTATTAGTGTTCATTTGTCTATGACGCTTTCTAAGCTTCATGCCAAAATTCTTCACAAGTTACACACAAGAAACAAGGAAATAATTCAAATGGTGTATTGATTACCTATATTGATTGGTCAAAGTGTAGTTCGGTATGGGTGTTGCAATATTGAAAGTGATGATGACTTGAGGATGATGTTTGATTGTCATAATCAATTTTCGAAACTTCATGTCATGAAGGTATTCATAGCTTGAGGAGAGTTGCAAATAAGATTTGATAAGAACACTTGCGTTCAAGTATTTGATGAATTGTCTTTAGCTCAACCTTCCCATATCATTTCGATACCAAGTCCAATGGTCTATGAAAACCACGAAGAAATAAATGCAGATAATGTGATGAGTAACCCAACTTTAAGAGAACTGGCAGTCGAGGTTGGTAAAGAGTTCAACTTGATGGTCCAATTGCCGAGTATGAGCCTTACAATGAGCTGGTTTGTGAAGAGAAGCCGAATGGTGATGACATTTTATTTTCAATGTTATTTTTTTTTTTGGAACTTATGTGATTAAGATTTTAATATTGTTTAAGGTTTGAATTTTTTATTAATTTATGATAAAATATGTTATTAGTCGCTTCCATTGTTAATTGTGAATTAAAATATGTTAGCCGATTTTTGAGAATATAAATCGGCTAGTTGGGAAGTGATATAAAAACTATAAATCGCTGCACTGTTGATCGATTTACAAAAAGTAAATCATTGTACTATTGACCAATTTATATTTAGTACATATTGATAAATAACATCAGCCTGATTGTATATCTATAAATAATCATTTTTCTTATTTTATTTTGGTAAAAAATCCTATATTTTTGGTAGTATAATAATGTTTATGTAAAAATATTGATTGATGCGTAGGCCAAATTTTATCAAATAAAAATATAAAAAATTTATCATTTAAGCGGACAAAAGTCAACTAATTAATCATCAGCAAGTGGCGTTTGTTTAATTGTTTGTGATTATCAGCCGAAACAGAGTACTGTTTCTCTCATAAAAATAATTTTAATAAAAAAAAGAGTACTGCTGTTTTTTTTTCTGTTTAGTGGTGTTTCTAAAAAGATAAAAAATCAAGTTTCTATTTTTAGAAGTAGATAAAAAATAAATTTGATAAACCAAAAGCAGTAAACGAGAGAAAAATTACATCAATAAATATAGAATAATTTTGTTTACAGATATATCCTTAATTTTGTTTTTAGAAAAACAACACACACACTCTTTAATTTCCACTTAATAAATGCTTTCAAGTATTCTTGATATTTAACTTGATGAAATATTAAATCAAAATTAATAAATAAATTTTATTTTTTGTATTTATGAAATTAAAATGATTACAATGAGATTTAAATTTAAAACATCATCCATACTATCTAAATCCCTGAGTTAATAAATTAAATATTAAATGCATATACTTTGTTCTGAGACACAAGAGAATGGGCCAAAAAAAAAAAGTGGAGAGTGGAATAAAAAAGTGAGAAACATTCAAATTAGTCTATGACAATTTTATTCATAAATAAATTAGTTCTTGACAAAAAAAATATTAGAGTAGAAGTCTCTCATAATTGTAAAAATTGGATACTATAAGTCCCTAACAATTTGGCTGATAGACAAATTAATCATTGACAAATAAAAAATTTAGTGCTGAAATCTCTCATAATTATAAAAATAGGACATATAGGTCTCTTATTCACGTGAAAAATGTTAAATACAGACATAAACTTTAATTATAGATCTATATGGTATCCATTAATCATAATAAATACTAAGTAACATATACCTTTAATTTTTACCTTTTTATTTTTTTTTATAAATCCTTCCCCTAAACGTTGAAATATTTCATCGTACCCATTGATAAAAAAAATACCTTTGGTCCGCAGCTTACTGTTTTAAGAAAGAAATATGATTTAGAATTGAATTCTTTATACTTTATCACTTCCTTATTTTGAGGCACTATGATACTAATATCATACATTCATAATCATTTCCCAAAAGAGCATAATGATTGCATATTATAAAATAACACAATAGGGTCTTATTTTTATCATTGTGGGACCTCAGCACTAATATTTTTTTTTATCAGGGACTAATTTATCCATCAAAATAAAAATGTCAAAGACCTATTATGCCCTATTTTTGTAATTATGAGGAACCTTAACATTAATAGTTTTTGTCAGGGACCATTTTATCTATCAATAAAATTATTAGGGACCAATGTTATACTGTTTTTGCAATTATAGGATATCTTAACACTAAATTTTTTATTAGGGACTAATTTATTTATCAATAAAATTATAAAGAACCAATTTAGGTATTTACTCCAAAAAAAAAAAAAAAAAAAAGTGATTGCACTTTTTAATTTGAACCGAACCAGCAACATTTTTTCAGAAACTTAGTGCAGTTTTACCATTGAACCATTGGCTGATTTGTATAAACGTTGTTTATCTCTCTTTCCATCTTAGCATTTTCCAAAAATAGTCTTCAAGGAAGGATATGTCACCTGATTTACTACGTGCAGAAAGGAGAAGAGGTAGCAAAAGCTTTAACAATTTTTTATACGAATTTAATTTACATGTATTATTTTGCTTTTAATCAAAATGGATAGCAATCCTCTCTAGTTGGGAGGTAAAAGGACGTTGTCCTGTTTGAATTATCTCAACCCTTCATTAATAATAAAAACACATTGATGGTCAACATTTGGACACGTTATTCTTCGAGCTTTTAATCTAGAATAATACACATGCATCATTTCTCTTCTGTTCGGTCTTCACAATCTTGTTAGTTGATTCAAATGTTCTTTTCAAAGCTTGAATTTTTCAATATACTTAATTTATTTAAATTACATATAAATTAATTTTTATTAAATTTAATTTCTATATATTAACAGTATAAAATATTTTTATATTATTATCCAATCATATATTGTTATATTTGTAAAAATATAGATGAATTTTACATTCACTGTTTAAAAATTCATCCAAATAAAATGGTTTAACTGAATGACAAAATAAAAAATTTTGTACCATCAATGTATCAAAATTAAACTTATTTTTGTTTGATTGAAAAAATTTACAGATAAAATACTAATGGTTATAACAAATTTTAATTTACATGCATTATTAGTATGAAATTTTTTTACAGAGATTCCAATCATGTATTACTAGAGTTTGACTTAACTACCTATTACTAAAAAAATCTTACAAACAGAAGCATGTGATTGAATTAATGACAATCAATGCATAAAAAATTGTTCTCTTAAAACAAAAAATAAAGAAATCTGCTAAAAATGTAATGACACCAAAATAATAGCAAAGTATAATAAGAACATAAAAATAATATACAATTAGAGATTAATTTAAGAGTTTAACTTCTATGCATTAGCATGTAAAACTAATTTACATTATCGGCTAATATAATTTTACTAAAATGATAAATCATAGTGAGTAGTTATGACAATAAGTAATTATTTTGTATTATTTATCACTTTAGTAAAATTCTATTGATTAATAGTAAAGTTATTTTTACATTTTCAATATGAAACATCCATTCATACTAAAGATATTACCAGAATTTTACATACTGCAATGCAACACTTTACATTAGTCTACTTAAGTGTAAACAAAAGTGTTCTGATAAAAGTATTTAATATGACTGTTTACAAATCAAACTATCATAAAACATATAATAATCTTGAACATATTATTTAAACATAACTCAAAATGTTCCTAAAATTTGAAAGAGTCTGTATTCCCATTGGCATAGCTTGACTAATTTGAAATCACCAGAAATAGGAATGAGAATTGAAAAATTCTCAATAGGAAATGAATATTTATAAAATATTTTGAACTATGATGGTTTCAGCTGTATTTACATGGAAACCACACATGACCATATATGCATCTTCGTAAGAATATAATCAAATATCATGTACAAATAAAAATGTATTAGACAAAGCATGTCATGCAGAGATTGTTAAGATTATTATTTCTTTGCCTTAGTTTTTCCCTTTTGTTTGTCTGTTTATCTTGCACATAATCGAAAGCCATCCCATATGGAATTCCTGTTATTTGGTGTTGCTCTTTTAATATCATGATGACAAAATAAGACTTTTATACCATATTAACCAAAGGTAAGTAAAGTAAAGAGATCTTATATCTATCCCTTTGCCAGTTTGGTGGTTAAAGATAAAAATATTATATATATATATATATATATATTCTAATTTCTACTTAGCATTAAACATAAATTCATGATTAAATATTAAAATACATGTATTTAAGCAATAAAATAAAATCTCATAAAATAATTTGTAAGTAAGCTTGGCTAATATTCATAATAAGTCAAAGTATAAAATTTCATGTCATAATTAATTCAATAATCTAAATTCATGTGAAATAACTTTTACTTATTTTTAATATTAGGTTTGATATTTAAATCTTAGTATAGGTCCTTTACAAAAATTATTATGAATACTAACAACTTAAAATATAATATTACGTAGACCATACAATGATTTCTAACATAGAAGAATGATACAAAAATAACTTACAATAGACAACCAAGTAAATAAAAAAGAATATTAAAATAACCTAAATTAAATAATAGACAACATAAATATAAGGAAACAGTAAAAAAAATAGTAAGGTGGTAGTCTGCACTGCACCGATAAGGGGAGAAGGAAATATTTGTAATTGAGTGATAAAATAAAAAAAGAAACTGGAGTGTAGTAAACTGACAAGATCGGTGAGAAATAAGAGAATCCTTTTAATTTAGTTATTAGAGTTATTTTAATCAATATTCATGTTTATAATAATATGTAAATATAAAAGAATGATAAGATAAACAAAATAATAAACAATAGTAATGAGCATGTTTAATATTAAAAAGATGGCATATAAAATAATATTAATTGACAAATGTAGCCATAATTTTTAGTTTGTAAGTGAATTTATTTCCTAAATTATTTTAGAGATGACAATATTGACCTCACTTTTACTGCCACTCCTTCTCCTTCTTTATTTCTCCCTATCTCTTGTACATAATTACAACACTCTCACTGTATAATTCTCTTTCTATTTTATGATACTCATACCCTGTAATTAAGCACCCTTCTTTTATAAGCAAATGCAAGCAGATTTTTTTTTCAAACATTTATGTCATACATGACATTTTCTCACAATACTCCCACACATGATAAAAATGTAAATTCCTTGTTGTTATCTTGCAAAAAAAAAAAAATTCTTCAAATTAAAGATTGATTCATCAGACACCCAATTAATACATGTCCCTAGATTCATGCCACTGCTTAATTAATACATGTCCCTGGATTCATGCCACTACTTAGGTCCTAGTCTCCTACTTTTTCTTTGTTTCATGTCACCTTTCATATCTATTAGTATCACCTCATATTGTATTATTATTTGTATACTTGCAGCATATATGATATCAAAGACTTAATCACCCCAGGATCTCTCTCACAGAACATTAATATTCTTCACTCACTTTGTATCACAAATTCATATATTACAAATGGTGTTTGGAGGCCTTTATATAGGCAAAGCTATACAATATAATAATAATAATAAACCTAGCTTAATCTATAAGCAAAGTGGTAGTAAAGTTCAATTGAAACTCTTCTGCTAACTGGATGAATACAAATTCAATTTGAACTCTACTTTGTCTAATGAATCTTCTAGAAGCTATAAGTAAAGTTTAACTTGAATTCTTTAATCTTGATGATGATATGGATAAGCTTAGTTTATCTCTTAACATTGCCTCCCTTAAACCAAGCTTGTAGAACTTAACATTCCAAGTATTTTCTTCAATTTATGAAATGACTCCATCTTCAATGGCTTGGTAAAAATATCTGCAACCTATTCTTCAGTGGAACAATAATCAATCACCATTTCTTTCTCATTCACCAATTCCCGAATTTTGTAGAATCGAATATCTATGTGCTTCGACCTTCCATAAAATACTGGATTTTTGCAAAGTGCAATAGTTGACTTGTTGTCACAAAATATCGTTGTAGGAATATTTTGTTTATGATTGAATACTTCAAGAATTCTTCTTAGCCAAACCGCTTGTGTAGCACAACTTGCTACTGCTATATATTCAGCTTCTGCAATAGAGAGTGCAACAATTGATTGTTTCTTTGATGACCATGATACCGCTCTTGAACCAAGATGAAATACATACCCTGAAGTGCTTTTCCTTGTTTCTATGTCACCTGCCCAATCATTGTCTGTATATCCAACAAGTTTCACATCATTGGTATTTTCATAAAATATCCTATCATTCAGGGTACCTTTGATATATCGAAGAATTCGTTTTACTGCTTACAGATGACAAGCACGTGGCTTCTCCATAAATCTACTAAGTAATCCAACTCCAAAAACAACATCTGGTCTGGTTGCAGTCAAATATCTTAGAATCCTAATCAAGCTCTTATAGTAAGTAGGATCCACAGTTCTTCCTTTATCTTTTTTCACTAGCTTCAATTTTTCTTTAATTGGAGTAGCAACTGATTTTGAATTTTCCATATGAAATTTCTTCAAAATATCATCAGCATATTTATTTTGAGAAATAAAAGTCCCATTATCCTTTTGAAAGACTTCAATGCCGAGAAAATAGGACATGAAGCCTAAATTAGTCATTTCAAAGTACTTTTCCATAGCCTCCCTAAATTCTGCTATCATCTTTAAATTATTGCCAGTGAAAATCAAATCATCAATATAAAGACATACAATAAGAATATCTCCATACTCAACTAGTTTAATGTATAAAGCATGTTCAAAAGGATATTTCTGAAAACCATTCTCAGTGAAATAGGAGTCAATCTTCTTATACCAAGCTCTTAGTGCCTGTTTCAAACCATATAGAGCTTTCTTCAATCTATAAACTTTATTTTCTTCTCCAGGGATCACATAACCTATAGGCTGTTCAACATAGACTTCTTCTTCTAAAGTACCATTTGGAAATGCTGACCTAACATCCATTTGATATATTTTCCACTTATTTTGAGCAGAAAATGAAATAATCAAACAAAATGTATCTAATTTGGCAACAGAAGCAAATACCTCAAAATAATCAATACTTGGCTTCTGCTTGTACCCTTTTGCAACTAATTTGGCTTTATAGCAATCACCGGTTTGTACTTTGTCTTGTACACCCACTTTACTCCTATAGATTTCTTGTCAATTGGAAAATCAGTTAACTTCCATGTGTTGTTCTTCTCAATTGCGCAAATTTCTTCATCCATAGCTTTCTTCCAATTCTTATCATTAGAAGCTTCTTCAAAACTTACTGGATCACAGTCTGCAAATAAAGCAAAATTGATAATTTCTTCATCAGATGGGTCATTATCATTGCCCACAACATAATCCTGCAATCTGGCTGGTGGTTGACAATTCCTTTAAAGCCGATTGGATGGTTCTGGTTAAGTTGATGTCTCTAGTTGTTCACTTGCTTCTATATAACTATCAGGAATTTCTACAGGGTCCTTTAGAGATTTTGCTGGCCAGTCCCATGTTCCTTTCTCATCAAACATCACATCTCTACTGATTATCACTTTCTTCGTTTCTGGATTATACAACTTGTATGCTTTTGAGTTCATACTATAGCCAATGAAAATACATTTATCACCTTTGTTATCTAACTTTTTCCTCAGCTGATCTGGTACGCGAGCATAGGCAATACACCCAAAAACGTTGAGATGGTGTATTGATGGTCTTCTTCCATTCCAAGCTTCTTCTTGTGTCTTATCATGAACACTCCTTGTAGGGCACCTATTTAAAAGATAGACTGCAGTAGCAACTGCTTCTGCCCAAAATTCTTTAGGCATTTGTTTGAAACTCAGCATGCATCTAACCATGTCCATGATAGTTCTGTTCTTTCTTTCTACTACTCCATTATGCTAGGGAGTATATCTGGTTGTTAATTGATGTTGTATTCCATGTTGCTCAAAGAGATCCGTACAAGCAAGATATTCTTGTCCTCTGTCTGTTCTGAGAATTTTAATTTTACAACCACTTTATTTCTCTACAAATGCCTTAAAGACAACACAAGCTTCTGATTTCTGTTTCAGAAAATACACCCATGTTTTCCTACTAAAATCATCAATAAAGGTGATAAAATACTTGCTGCCACCATGAGTTGGTATATTAACAGTGCACAAATTTGAGTGCATAATTTCTAACAGCTTCTTTGCTCTCCATGATTTTCTAACAGGAAAAGATTCTCTATGCTTTTTTCCCAATTGACAAGTCTCAAGCACAATTAGGAATTTCAACAGCCGGCAAACCAGAAACAAGTCTTTTCCTTGACAAATAATTCAATCCAAAAAAGTGAAAGTGCCCACAATGCATATGCCATAGCCAATTGTCATCAGGTATCATTGAACTCAAACAGGAAAATTTTTCTTGTTGTAATTTTAGTGGAAAAAGTCTGTTTGAAGTCATTCTCACCTTTGCAATAAACCTCTCATTCTTATCAAATATCATGCAGAAATCTTGATAAATCTGTATGTTGTAACCTTTCTCTGACAGTTGTCCTATACTTAATAGATTATGACGAAGTCCAGGAGCATAAAATACATCAGAAATAAAGTTATGAGAGCCATCTTTCAATTTGATTTCTATCTAACCTTTTCCTAGAATAGGAATTTTTGTATTGTTACCAAATATAATGGATGATTTAACTGACTCATCAAGTGAAGAAAATAACTCCTTTTTGCCACACATATGATTACTACAACCAGTATCCAAATACCATATATTTTCATCTTCTGAAAAAGAATTGCTTATCAAAAATAGACTTTGCTTATTAGAATTCTTACCAATATTTTGGTACTGACTTTCAGCAACATTAGCTTGATTGTTGAAATTATTCTGGTTCATCGGTCTGAATCTACAATTTGCAGCTTTGTGACCATATTTCTCGCAGTGAAAGCAATTGAAATTTGTTCTCTCCTGATAGTTGTTTTCTCTTCCTCTACCTCGGCTAGCAGGTCCAAAATTTCTTCTTCTTCCTTGGTTAGGTGATCTAAGACTATTGCCTCTTCCTTGATTATGGTTACCGCCACGACCTCTTCCTCTGAAGCCTCCTATGCCTCGATTATTGTAGCCATGATCTCTTACTTCTCTACCGTAGCTTGATTCAGCATCATTGTTTAGATTCACCTGAGTCTTTAGGGCTTCTTCTGTTGTTTTTTCTGTCTTCTCCAAAATTCTGCTAACATGGCTTTCTATACTGCCTTGTAGCTCTGCAATTGTCATTTTGTCTGTATCGTGGGACTCTAATATTGTAGTCACTACATGATCAAACTTCATTGGCGTGGTGTGTAGAATTTTTTTTACCACCATACTATCTAGAATCTTTTCTCCATAGACTCTCATCTTATTAACAAGATCAGTAATACGAGAAAAATATTGCTCAATAGTTTTTGAGCTAGACATCTCATACCTTTCGTATTCTCGACGTAAAGACTGTAGTTTTGATTTCTGCGCCTTTTCAACACCTTTGTATGATAGCTTTAATATCTCCCATGCTTCCTTGGTAGTTTTGGCATTAGCAATCTTGTCAAATATTGAATAATCTACTACTTGATGGATTTGTGACAACATCAATTGGTCTCTTCTTTGAGCAGCTGCATCAGTACCTTCTTGTAAACCTGGTTTAACAAGGCTCCAAATATTGTGAGCTTTCAGGTGAGTGGCCATCAATATCTCCCAATAGCTATAATCTAGCTTCCGATCTAATTTGGGACCAGACCAAACAATATTATAATTGTTTGCCATAATAACTTTCTAAAAACAACTTATATGAGAATACTCTTGTTCCTCACAAATTCTCTAAACAAATTGGCGCTGGATTTAACCAGCTCTATATGAGAACACTCTTGTTCCTCACAAATTCTCTAAACAAATTGGCGCTGGATTCAACCATCTCTATATGAGAACAATCTTGTTCCTCACAAATTCTCTAAACAAATTGGCGCTGAATTTAATCAGCTCTGATACCAATTTGATATCAAAGACTTAATTACCCCAGGATTTCTCTCACGGAACACTAATACTCTTCACTCACTTTGTATCACAAATTCATATATTACAAATGGTGTTTGGAGGCCTTTATATAGGCAAAGCTATACAATATAATAATAATAAACCTAGCTTAATCTAAAAGCAAAGTGGTTGTAAAGTTCAATTGAAACTCTTCTGCTGACTGGATGAATACAAATTCAATTTGAACTCTACTTTATCTAATGAATCTTCTAGAAGCTAGAAGTAAAGTTTAACTTGAATTCTTCAATCTTGATGATGATATGAATAAGTTTGACTTATCTTTTAACAATATATGTATCACGTTATATACACACACACACGTTATGTATATACATCACGTAAAGGGGTGTATATATTATATATAAGATAATATTATACTATATATATACATTGTGATATTATAAATATATATTTTATTATTTTTTAATTTAGTATCTTAATTTTTTAATCAAAATTTAATTCTTTAATAAATTTATATGAGTTAATATAATATTATATATATAATGAATATAAATAACACACCACTTAATTTAAATGCTTGAAAAATGAGGTGTCCAGTTGTTAACCATCAATGTGTTTTTATTACAAATGAAGGGATGCGACATTCCAAACAGGACAAATGTCCTTTTTCCTCCCAACTGGAGAGGGTCGGGTCCAATGAGAATAAGGTTCTGCGGGATGTCTAATCCTTAGGATTTGGATTGGCAAACCTCTTCAAAAGAATTTCCAGGTATAACAATACATATATTGTTAACATAACAATTTTATACAATTAATTAATAAAATTTCACAGAAATAATAAATCATAAAAAAAAACTATCTATTATCATAATCATCGGTTATAATTTGTCATTTTTTTATAAAATTCAATTTTCATCAGTTATAAAGTTACGTTCTGATGATTTTTATATAGGATCTATTGCATAGAGTAGAACTGAACTGTCAGGTGAAATATTCAAAATTATTTAATCGATTTCTTGTTAAGTTTAGGCGAAATAATAGGTTCATAGATTTCGCCAACTATCCAATTTAAAAATTTAACTTTAATCATACACTTTGTGAATGACATATTAGGCGAAGTAGACGGGGAATGACATACACGGCTGTCGTTTAGTTACACTTGCTAAAAAGGGTGGAAAAGCATGGCTAAATCTTTAAAAGTAATTAAATTCATTCATTGCATTTTGAATATATTTATCACATCATGAATATGACAAAATGTCTGCAGTATAAGGCACCGTGTTCCACTTGTTATATCACAATCTTGACCTAAATCATAATGGGAAATGGTCAAGCGAAATACGGACAAAGCGAGTGAACGTCATTAACTTTATCTGATTGGTTTTGGAAAGAGATGCCACTCTCATTCGTCCATCTCAATTTTTATTAATTTATCTATAATACCCTTTTATACTCTAATAGTTAAAATATTATTTATTGTCACTTTTAATTTTAATAAATTTTACCACAGTCAACTTTTTAAAATGTTTTTTAATATGCGAATACACTTGTTTGTGATTTTTTTCTTACTTTGTGGAAAAATTTAATTTTTACTCGTTCTTTCATATTACATGTTAAATTTAATTTCTCACATTAAAATAAAATATAATTATGCCTTAAAATGATAATCCCATATCAAAAATAAATATATAACTCGATTGAGTATGTATACTGAGGGGAAAAAAAACAGTAAACCATCCATCACATATCTAGTTACATTGAACAAACATATAAATAATGAAAAGATATATAAAATAATATATAACTAATGATATTTAGATTAAATGTCATTGATCGCAAATGTATTTTAAGAAATATGTATTTAAGAAGAGATTAAATGTATAATTAACATTAATAATTTTTAATATATACCAAATATGTATTTTTTATTTTAATGTTAGAAATTAAATTTAATATGTATAGTAATAGAATGATCAAAAATTGAAATTTTTTATGAAATAAAAAAATCACAAAAACAAATGTAATGGTATATTAAAAATATTTTAAAAATTGATAATTTTGAGGTTTATTAAAATTAAAAGTAACAATAAATAATATTTAATTACAAAAGAGAATAGAAGAGTACTATAGGCAAATTAAATAAAAGTTGAATGAGTAAGAGTGACGATAGACAAATAAAAATGATAATAGTTGCTCTTTTGGTGTGGTTTACATTTTCCTTAATTAAAATTATTTGTTTCCTTTCCTTAAGTAAAGAAAAAGTCTACATTCAACAAAAATTTGTGATATGCTTCTCCGAATATGTTCAATCCTCAATGTTTAGGCAGCGTTTGCTAGGTGGATGGAGATAGATATATAAAAATATTGGAGACAGTAAAGACGAAGATAATAATATTAAATTTATATAAAATTGGAGACAGTAAAGACGAAGATAATAATATTAAATTTATATAAAGGTATTATTAAAAAAATATTAAATTTTTGTTTTCATATTCTGTTTTCACTATCCCATACTTTTTAAAGGTATAAAAATTTTATATTTTCTTATCTCCACCACCAAATAAATTTGCGTCTCTATATTTTTATTCCTGTATTACTAACTACATGCTATCTTAGAGATAATGTATTAAAAATTAAAATAATATTATTTAAATTTATAATATGTGATACATCATGCCAATATGTTTTAATATATTATTGTATGAGATGGGGATCCATACCTTAATAAATAATGAATAAAAGTATTGTGATGTAGTATATCACTATTACGAATACAACTAATTTTTTTTTCCTTTTGACCTGGAATATTTTTTCAAAATATTAAGAATCAAACGAACTTTAAATCAATACAGAACATAAACGGATCAATTGAAATACCCCAATTTCGCTGTTTTTCTAATATATACACACAACAGAAGCTAACTAAAGAAGAGAATTGGAGGCAAAAGCCAACCATGGACTCTCTTGCACTTCTTCTAATTTTCTTAGCATGTGCAAGCATTCATGTCCTAATCTCCATGACAGGCATCAAAACACCCAAATCCTCCAAACACCCCCCAGGGCCTCGCCCTTTTCCCATTATAGGAAACATCTTGGAACTTGGAAGCCAGCCTCACCGCGCACTAGCCAAGCTTGCTCAAACTTATGGACCCATGATGAGCCTAAAGCTTGGTACCACAAACACTACCATAGTTATTTCCTCTTCACAATTAGCCAAAGAAGTGCTACAAAAAAATGACCAAATTTTCTCCAATAGAACTATTCCAGACACTCTTAGAGCACTTGATCACCACATACTTTCAGTTGTATGGATGCCACCTTCAGCTCAATGGAGGGTACTAAGGAGAGCTTGTGCTACCAAAGTGTTCTCTTCACAACAACTTGATTCCACACAAGTTCTTCGTCAAAGGAAAGTGCAAGAATTGATGGATTATGTCAAGGAAAGGTGCAAGAAAGGTGAAGCTTTGGATATTGGTGAGGCTTGTTTCACAACTGTGCTTAATTCCATATCAAACACTTTCTTTTCAATGGATTTGGCTCATTACACTTCTGATAAGTCCCAAGAGTTCATGGACATTATGCGGGGTATCATGGAAGAAGCTGGAAGGCCTAATGTTGTTGACTTTTTCCCAATCTTTCGCATGCTGGATCCACAAGGTGCACGTGCGAGAATGAACAATTATTTTGGGAAGTTGTTTTCTTTTTTTGATGGTCTTATAGATGAAAGATTGCGTCTAAGAGAGTTAAAAATGAAATCAAAAGCATGTAATGATGTGTTAGATTCTGTGCTGAAACTCATGCTGGAAGATCATTCACAAGTGACCCGTCCTCATGTATTGCATTTATTTCTGGTAAGTATCTTGGTACCAAAGTGAAAGAAATTCTTATGTGTTGTGAGATTAAAAGGTTTTTGTTAACTTTCAATGCTCAATATCTCCCTTTTTTTTATTATCGAAATTATAGTTGTAAAGTGGAGATTTTAATTCAACAATAAAAAAAAGGATAGAGATTTTGAACATTGAAGAATAATAAAATCCCATTTCTTGTTTTAAGAGATTTTTTTTTTGGGCCTAAATTAGAGTTAGTTTTTGCATTAAAATAAAAAAAAAATATGAATCCTTGCATCATGAGAAAGTGATGCTTGTATAACTTTATTATGTAATAAAGCGTAAAGGAAAACACGCTTCCTATAAAATTTGTCCGGAAATATTGTACAGATGTACTTTATCTTATATGATTTGATCAACTGATTGTTCTAGGATTTGTTTGTGGCTGGAGTAGACACAACATCAAGTACAATAGAGTGGGCAGTGGCAGAGTTGCTACGCAACTCAGAAAAGCTAGAAAAAGTTAGAGAAGAGCTTCAACAGGTCATAGGCAAAGGTGAAAAACAAATTGAAGAATCACATATCTCAAAGCTTCCTTTCTTAAGGGCAGTGGTGAAGGAAACTTTGCGCTTGCATCCAGCCATCCCATTATTAGTGCCACACAAGTCAGAAGATAATGTTGAACTATGTGGTTTCATGGTGCCTAAAAATGCACAAATTCTTGTTAATGTCTGGGCCATGGGGAGAGATTCAAGTATTTGGACAAACCCAAATCAATTTATACCTGAAAGATTCTTAGACAAAGAGATTAATTTCAAAGGCCAAGATTTTGAGTTAATTCCCTTTGGAGCTGGAAGGAGGATATGCCCTGGGTTGCCATTGGCTTCTAGGACTATTCCCATTGTCTTGGCTTCTCTTCTCTATGGCTATGATTGGAAGCTTGCAAATGGATCAAAGGAAGAGGAAATAGATATGTCTGAGAAATATGGGATTTCCTTGCATAAGGCCCAACCTCTCCAAGTTATTCCCATCAAAGCATAATATGAAGATCATGCTTGCACAAATAAAACTTTCAACAAAGTATCACAAAGCTCATGTAAAATTTGAGTAACATTTTAGCCCTGTTGTGTGAATTTTTAAAAATAATGTCTTTAAGGTTCTGTTTCGGGGTTTTTTGTTCACATGCAAAGTGACAAAAATTATGTGATGCTTTTATATTTTGGTTCGTTAGAAATGTTTTCTTTCGTCAAAGACAAGATAATCAACTACTTTAATTGTTTTCTTTTTCTCTTTGTATATTTTCCTTCCTGCTAAGATGGTTGATTAATAATCAGAGTTGTTTATGTGAGTGTAAAGCCAAGCCACTTTTGTGGCTATAGTCAAAAAAGAAGGGGAGAAAACGGTGTGGTATAAAAGTCAGAAAACAGTGCATCGAATCGAGAAAATTAGAGTATTTAAAATCAAAGATTACTGCACCAAACACTAAGAGAGAAAAATTTGATGGATGGGAGAAGCTTCTCTTCCTATAAATAGAGGTCTCATCTATTAGTTTAAGCATTACAAGCAACAAAGAACATCCATAGCAGAAAGAAAAAAATATATATAGTGTTTTCTGAGAGTTTCTCTTTTTTTTTTTTTATAGAGAGAGGTATATTCTCCTAGTATAATAGAGAGTGTTATTGTTTTTTACTTATATTTAAAGAGAAGAGTAATTTTATCTTCTACATTATGAAAATCTTTCTCGATCTTGCTCGTGATTTTTCCTTCATCATTAGGCAATTTTCTCTGTAAATATTTTGTATCAGCTCCAACTCTCTTAACTCTATATTAGTTGCGTTGATCTATTTCCATAACTCTAGTACCCAACAGTGGTATCAGAGCCACTAGTTATAGTCTACGCTGTGGGTTACTATTTACAGCCACTGTTCATAGATGTAGTTGTATACTTTTACAGTATTGTTAACGTATACTGGATTTGTTTCATATACGGCATAAATATATAGTACTGTTCACGTATGTAGTACTATACATGGTGATAAGAGATAACCAGTTTAGTAGAGAAATTTGTATACGTTTACTGGATTTGTTCCATATACAATATATGACACTATTCACGTATACAATACTATTTACATATATAGTACTATTCACAATAAGGGAAAAAAAGGACTGGTCTAGTAGAGAAACAGATCCCGGTAAATACCATGTAGCAAAATCTGAGTTTGAGAAGTTCAATGGGAATAACTTTTCCCTATGGAAATTGAAGATAAAGGCATTCCTGAGGAAGAATAAGTGCTTACCAGCAATTGAAGATAGACCTGCCGAAGTTACTAATGAAAAGTGGAAGGAGATGGATGATAATGCTGTTGCCAATTTGCATCTTACAATGACAGATTCAGTATTGTCCAGTGTTGCAGAAAGAAGGCAACAAAGTAGATATGAGATGCTATTGTCAAATTGTACGAAGTCAAGTCACTTCACAATATAATATTCCTAGGAGAAGGCTGTATACTCTTCAGATGAGTGAGTCCACATCAATGACAGACCATATTAACAATCTGAACACCTTATTCTCCTAGCTTGTAGCATCAGATTAGAAAATAATGGAGAATGAACATGCAGAGCTTCTACTTCAAAGTCTACCTGACTCATATGATCAACTCATCATCAACATCACAAATAATAATATTACCGACTATCTATCCTTTGATGATGTCACCGGTACCATTCTTAAAGACGAGTCCAGGTGCAAGAATAAGGAAGATAGATTGGAGAGCTTAAAGCAAGCAAAGGCATCGTTGGTGATGCGAGGAAGATTAATGGAGCATGACTCCAGTGGGAGTCATGGTTGGAGTAGATCAAAGTAAAAAAGAAAGAAGAACTTCAGATGCTATCGTTGTGGCATGATAAGACACTTGAAAAAATGTTGTCAAAATAATAAAAAGAATACAGATAAAGCTCCAGAAACATCAACCTCTCAAGGATGTATTGTGAGTACTTCTGAGGATGGAGAAATCCTATGCAGCAAGGTAGCAATTGGTTCTAGAGGCAGTAAACGGCTCACTGATATTTGGATAATGAATTTAGGAGCAACATGGGACATGACTCCACGTCATGGCTGGTTTTACAGTTACGAACATGTCTCGGAAGGATCTGTGTTTATGGGAGATGATCATGCCTTAGAAATTGCTGGGGTTGGTATTGTCAAAATAAAATGTTTGATGGTGCCATTCAAACAATTCAAGGAGTACGACACGCGAAGGGCTTGAAGAAAAATCTGTTGTTTATTGGGCAACTGGATAACCTCAGGTGCAAGACCCATATTGAAGGTGGGATGCTAAAGGTGCTCTTGTGGTGATGAAAACAAAAAAGACCATGGCAAATCTATACAAGCTTGAAGGAGATATATTGCAGGAGGCAGATGCATTAGTTGTATCAGCAAGTCAAGAAGAAATGATGATGATGTGGCACACAAACTAGGCCACGTGTTAGAATATGGTTTGAAGATTCTTGCCGAGCGTAATCTCATTCCCAGGCTCAAATCGATTCACTTACAGTTTTGTGAGCACCATGTTACAAGCAAGCAGCATAGATTGAAGTTTAGTATATCAACTGCTTGGAATAAGCACATTCTAGACTTGATTCATTATGATGTGTGGGAGTCACCAGAAATGTCTTGGGAGATGCAAAATATTTTGTATCATTCATTGATGACCACTCTAGGAGACTATAGGTATATCCAATCAAGAAGAAGTCAGATGTGTTTCCAATATTCAAAGACTTCAATGCAATAGTAGAACTTGAATCTGGAAAGAGGATCAAGTGTTTGAGGACAGACAATAGAGGAGAATATACAGATAGAGATTTTCTAGCATTTTGCAAGCATGATGGTATTCAAAGATAACTCACTGTTGCACATGCACCTCAGTAAAATGGTGTAGCAGAGTGGAAGAATAAGACTCTCCTAGAAAGAATAAGAACAATGCTGAGAACGGTAGATTTAGCCAAGTCTTTCTGGGTAGAAGCAGTCAAAATTGTCTATTACATGATAAATCAGTCGCCATTAACCGCAATTAATTTAAAGACACCAATAGAGATGTGGAATGGCAAACCGAAAAATTATTCATCTCTACAAGTCTTCAGATGTCTTGCATATGTGATGTAAAACACCCAAGAAAGAACAAAGTTGGACCCAAAATTTAGAAAATATATATTCTTGGGTTATACTGACAGTGTAAAGGGGCATCGCTTGTGGGATCCCACTACCCACAAGGTTATTGTTAGCGGGGATGTTATATTTACAGAAAATGAACTGCAAAGTGAAGAAAGAAATGATAGCACTATTAAGGAGACAACTACGGTTAAGATAGATGAGAAATCTGGAGGAAAAAAAATCTGAAGTAGAACTTGAGCATGATGAATAAGTACTAGATGCGGCTAATGATACAGAAGTTAGGCAATCATCACGCTAGACAAAGCCACCATTATGGCATTCAGACTATGTTATGGCACATCACAATACATTTTATCTTCTAACAGAAGAAGGAGGGCCATCAACCTTTTAGGAGGCTTTGAGTAGTCCAGATGCTTTTTCGTGGATGGCAGCAATACAGGAAGAAATGGAGGCTTTACACAGGAACGAAATATGGGAATTTGTTGCACTTCCAAAAGGTCAAAAAGTCATTGCCAACAAATGGGTTTATGAGATCAAACCAGATGGTAATGATCGAGTGGAACGATATCGTGTAAGACTGGTGGTAAAAGGATTTTCTTAAAAGGAAGGTACCGATTTCAATGAGATATTTTCTCCAGTTGTCAAACTTACTACTATCAGAGTAGTGTTAGCTATGCATGTTGTATTGGGTTTACATCATGAGCAATTAGATGTGAAAATTGCTTTTCTTCACGGAGAACTTGAAGAGGAGATATATATGCTCCAACCAGAAGGCTTCGAGGAACAAGGAAAAGAAAACCTGGTTTGTAGGTTGACCAAATCTTTGTATGGTCTAAAGCAAACGCCAAGGTGTTAGTACAAGAGAGTTGATTCCTTCATAATTTGCCTTGGATGCAACAAACTGAGTTCAGATCATTGTACGTATTACAAGAGGTTTGATAACAACGTTTTCATCATTCTGTTATTGTACGTTGATGATCTATTGGTGGTAGGCCCCAACAAAGATCGAATCTAGGAATTGAAGGTACAATTAGCTAGAGAGTTTGATATGAGGGACTTGGGACCCACAAACAAGATTTTAGGAATGCAGATTCATCAAGACAAAAAGAATAGGAAGATTTAGCTTTCACAGAAGAATTATTTGATGAAAATCTTGCGATGCTTCAACATGCAAGATTGTAAGCCAGCTTCACTTTCACTTCCTGTGAATTACAAATTATCCTCAGGTATGTGTCTTAGTAGTGAAGTGGAGAGGATGGAAATGTCTTGAGTACTGTATGCTTAGCAGTGGGAAACCTTATATATGCCATGATTTGTACTAGGCCAGATATTGCTCAAGCAGTTGAATTGGTCGGTCGATTTATGCATGACAGATCTATGTAACCAACATTGGAATGCAGTGAAGAAGATCTTGAGATATATTAAAGGAACCTCAGGTGCTGCACTATGTTTTGGAACCTAAGATCCTAGGATATGTAGATTCAGATTTTACAGGTGATCTTAATAAAAGGAAATCTATTACAGGTTATGTGTTCACACTCACAGGCGGAGTTGTGAGCTGGATATCCAAGTTACAGGCTGTTGTAGCTCTGTCTACTACAGAAGCTGAATATATGGTAGCTACACAAGCTTGCAAGGAAGCTATTCAGATTCAAAGGTTAATAGGGGAACTCGGGCACAAACAGTCAAAGATTACTGTGTATTGTGACAGTCAGAGTGCCTTACACATTGTAAG
Organism: Dalbergia cochinchinensis; assembly: GCA_031216125.1. Lineage (NCBI taxonomy): Eukaryota > Viridiplantae > Streptophyta > Magnoliopsida > Fabales > Fabaceae > Dalbergia > Dalbergia cochinchinensis. The sequence goes on along the minus strand of CM062375.1, from coordinate 64,218,493 downwards.
GAATCTAGCCTTTTATTCCAAGACAAAGCATATAGGTGTTCAATATCACTTTGTTTGAGAAATAGTAGAAGAAGAGAATATGGATAGGTTGACGATTCACATAAAAGATAACCTAGCAGATGTTATGACAAAGCCGATCAACACTGACAAGTTCAAACGGTGTAGATCTTCCTATGGCCTATTAAAAATGTAAGCATCGAAGAACTGGCAAGATGAGATATGGTTTTGAAAGCTCATAAAAGTAACTTTAAGTAGGAGATTGTGAGTGTAAAGCCACTTTTGTGGTATAGTCAAAAGAGAAAAGAAGAAAACAGTGCAGTGCAAAAGTCAGAAAACATTGCACCAAATCAAGAAAATTAGAGTATTTAAAATCAAAGATTACTGCACCAGACACCTAAGGGAGAAAAATTTGATGGATGAGAGGATGTTCTCTTCCGATAAATAAAGGCCTCATCCATTAGTTTAAGCATCACAAGCAACGGAGAACATCCATAGGAGAGAGTAAAATATACATAGTGTCTTCTGAAAGTTTCTTCTATTTTTTATAGAGAGAGGTATATTCTCTTCCGATAAATAAAGGCCTCCTCCATTAGTTTAAGCATCACAAGCAACGGAGAACATCCATAGGAGAGAGTAAAATATACATAGTGTCTTCTGAAAGTTTCTTCTATTTTTTATAGAGAGAGGTATATTCTCCTAGTATAAGAGAGAGTGTTATTGTTCTCTCCTTATATTTAAAGAGAGGTGTAATTTTATCTTCCACATAGTGAAAATCTTTCTTGATCTTGCCAATGATTTTTCCCTCATCATTAGGAGGTTTTCCACGTAAATATTTGTGTCAATTCCAATTCTCTCAACTCTATTTTAGTTGCGTTGATCTGTTTTAATTACTTTGGTACCCAACAATTTAAGCTTCTCTTCAAGTTTCACCAATTGCAATGTATTTTTCTTCCATCATTATTTTCCTTTTCAATGCTTTGATTCATTTCCATGATCATATATATTTGGGTCCAGTATTCCACATGTGCAATTATTTTGCTCTCACAAACCCTCTTTGAACCTCACACCAGTGAAGTTATCAAGTGGGTTAAGCCATTCACATTATTGTAGGTGGAAATGTGCATGAGAAAGGGGTTGAATCGTGCATATCATCTTTTCATATTTTCTGAAATACTTGAAAACAAATATTATCAAGTGTAAACTTGTAGTGCAGTAAAAACATAGTTAATGACTTTAGAAAGTAGATCTCTGAAGCATTATAAATAAATTGGTGTTAATAAAGAAGATAAGAGAATGGTGAGAGTAGATATTAGCATATGATGAATAAAAAGGCACAATAGAGAACTACAAAGGAGATCAAAGAAAGAAGGAATTGACACAGAGGATCTTATATTAGTTCAGCCAAATTGCCTACATCTAGTACTCAATAACTATTGTGGTTCCACTAAAAACACTTTTCTCAACTTGAGAAAGAGCAGATGGATAGTCTTTATATTAGTCTTTCAAAACTCTTTTCTATGGTCTTCAGAATTCACTTGCTATCATAGATTGAGTAGTTTTTTTACCGGCCTCTCCAAACTGAACTGAGTAGTCTTGACACTAGCCTCTCCAAGCTCAATCGAGTAGTATTAATATTGGCCTCTCCAAAACTAATCGAGTAGTATTGACACTGGCTTTTTCAAGCCAAAACTCGTAACCAGTAGCAACCTATACTCTTATATTCAAAGTAGTCTTGCACCAGCCTCTCCAAGCTGCTAGTAGTTTTACTCCAGCCTTTCCAAGCTGCAAGTAGTATTTTCCTAGCCTCTCCAAGCTACAAGTAGTCTTTGACTAGCCTCTCCAAGCTAATCCGTGATCGGTAAGAACACCTCATTGTCGTGTTGTAAGTAGTTTTACCGTAGCCTTTCTAAGCTATCTCACAGCAATTACTACCGAATCGAGGATACAAAGGTTAAATGTTTAGGTTGCCACTAAAACTAACCTACACTCAAGTTTCAATAACATATACATGAAAAGTCCCTGGGAAAACTTGAATGACTTTTTTCTAACATTTCTTCCCTAGGAAGAACATAAATCTAATTAAGAACGTAGAAGGAAAATTTTCTAACACTTCAAAGATAAAAACTTATTACATGATTTATTGAATCTTCTAGGAAGTGGGAACAGATTTTTACAGAGTTTCCTTTCTTGAAGAATCAAATCTCTCATTTGCTTTTAAGCACAACATCTTCATATATAGCGGTATTTCCCTTATGACCATTGCCATTAATTAGTTCTCCAAGTGACACGTGTATATCATCCATTTGTGTTTTGGAAAAAATAATCTAGAAAAGTATGCTAATAAACTGTCACATTGGTTGCAGAAGCTATTGTATAATTAAGGTTTCTGATGCTCCTTCAGAAAACATTTTTTCTCTTTCTGATCATGGTTTCTGAACTCCTCCTTCTAGAAGCTCGGGTGGTTGATCAATTAGGCAGAATAGATGGTGTACTAGTTTAAAATTGTGTTTGACTTGAAGATTTGAAATTCAAAATTCAAATTTTCCTCCTTTTCCTGTAGCATTTTGTACTCCACAGTGAAGTGAACTTTCTAACGTGCTTAATTAGTTTCTTGATGAAAAAATTCACTTTCTGATCTTTAATCCAAGCATTTTGATGATGATTGATTTGCTATTGTGTTGATTGAAGATAGTGCAGCATCTGGTCTTTAGAGAATACTTGATATCTTTATGTAAGCTTACTTTCTGATGTCAATTTTCTGAAATCTCAGGTCTTGGTTTCTTGTGGTGTTGAAATCCTCTTCTTATTATTAGCCATTAATTGCTCGAATAAGAATATAATTTCACTTCTACTTCAATTCAAATCTCGTAACATGAGATAAACATGTTTACACATGTATAGTGAATTATATTCTCATTTGAGTAAGCATTGCTCTTGCTAAACGATAGAAACCTATTATATTCTTACATCAGTCGTTCTTCAAAGTATTTTCTTTAAATTGACTTTGTTGTCATTCAAAATAAATAAGCGCATAGGGTTCTAGAGCTAACAATCACACTGTAACTCACTATATATATATATATATAGAGAGAGAGAGAGAGAGAGAGAAAAAGAGAGAGATTGCTAACCTCCATACCTTTATGTGGAGGTTGACAAGCTGCATATTTTGTCTTGGACAAAATAATCCATCCACTTACTAAAATAATCCAACCATTTCTCTCATTTCATTAATATTTTCTTGTCCATTTCTTTTTCTTTTGTTACAAGCTTTTCATTTCCTGTGACATTAAAAAGAACGCAACATTGTTAATGCTAAGAATGCACTACCCAGACATGTTTCATTGTGAAGTGCTTGTGTCTTTTTTTTTTCCCTTTTTTCGTTTTTGGTAAAGTGAACTGCATGTATCTTTTGTTTATTCAAGGAAAAATATGCTCTATGTCGTGTGGAACAGGATGTAATTTTTTTTTCCTCTATATTGTAATGTCCAAAATAGGAACAAGATTGCTAGTATAACAAAAAAGCTTGCCATCTATATATTGGCATCATATCTCGAATTTGACATCATATTATTGCCTTACCATGATTTTATTTCTTTTTTTTAGCAATGACGGTAAGGAAGTGGTTGATGGTCTTACTATCATATAGAGAGAGAAGGACTAGGGGTATAGGGTAGGGGCGACAAAAATACCCACCAATTGGGTTCCCCACAGGATCTGTCCCATTCGAGGCCCCGAGTTTAGGGAATTTTCCCCTGCGGGGATAAGGATGGGAACCAAAAACCCCTTGAAGCAAATTCAGGGATGAGGGCAGGGAACTATCCCCTCGTCCCATAGGGATCCCATTTATATGAATTTAGCAGATTACCTTTATATTTAAAATGCTCTATTTACGTAAGTTATATATTATTGTCTTTTCATACCTATAATAATTTTGAAGTTTTAAAAAACTGTTAAGTGCCTATTTGATTTGGCAGTTCTTTTAGTGGAATGAGAATGAGATTGTATAGTCAACATGTTAGGTAAATTTTCTCATTTTTCTAAAAGTGCTTTTCAAGTAATTGAAATTACTTTTGGGAAAAGTATTCTTAAGATACTTTTCATATTCTGGCAAAAGCACTTTTGAGGTATAATTTTACTATTACTCTCACATTAATTACTATAAGTAGTTTTACTTTTATCTTATCCAAACAAAAATCATTCTTTAAAACTTACTTTTAATACACTCAAACCAAACACAAATCAATTCTTTTAAAGGTAATTTCTCTAAAGGTTATTTTTTACAACTTCATTATTTCAAAAGTAATACTCATAAAAGCTAAAACAAACGAACCCTAAATAAGTAAAGTAATAGAACACATACTCAAGTTTGGAAACTAAAACCCTAATTGGAACTATTTCTTTCTTTATTCCTCTTTGTGCGCATTGCGGCCACCTACCAGACTAGGTCCAGCCACCACTATGTCTTACATCCTTGCTGTATGCCATTCGTCATCATTCCACCTTCCTCGTTGTGCTTTGCAGCTTGCACTTCGCGTTGGTTTAGCCCTCCCCCTTTGTACTTTGGCTTCGTTGGTCGCAGGTTGCATGGTTCATAGCCCTTCCCAGTCACACTTCGGCTTCACAGATCGCATCTCATGGTGGTTCTCAGTGGCCCCTACATCGCGTTTCACAGCCCTATCACAGTTCCCTTTCATCAGTCGCCACTCCATTGTGCTTCACTTCCACAGCTTCGCCACTCCATAAATCTATCATCTATGAGTCATCGGACGATCTATTCTTTTAAATTTTTTTGTTAAACAAACAATTTTATTGTCAACTTGTTTTTATCCTTTAGTAGACCAGTGACTTTGTTTCTCTGTTAAATCAACATGCATTTTCTTGCAATGTCTTTTTTTTTTCTAAATTTTTGTTTTTTAAAAAAATTTACATTAATTCGGGGATCACCATGGAGAACTACGGGAGTCGAGGAATGGGGATGGAGGAACCAAAACCCCCACTGTGGGCATCGAGGGCATGGACAGGGAGCATGTGTACTGGCAGTGACAGGGAGTAGGGAGGCGCCCTGTCCTTGCCCCACTTAGGTGCCACCCCTAGGTATAGGAGATAAAAATAGTGAATGAGAAATAGGAGAGACGATATTAATGAAGTGAGAGAAATGGTTAAAATAATACTTAATGAAAATAGAATGAAATTAAAAATTTATCCATAATCATAAGTTGATTCATAAAACAAGAGGATGAATTGTTTTGTGCAAAACAAAATATGTAGCTTGCCAACTTTGACACAACCTCCACATGAAGGTGTGGAGGTTAGCAATCCCCCATATATATTTATATATATTCAAAAGACCAAAAGCTCACATGGACCAAATTGTTGGGTTCGGCTTCTGATTCTCAACATAAATTAAACGATGCCAAACAATGATGAAAAAAAATTAATGCCATAGTATGACAATGGGCATCAAAATAAATATGGTAAAATTAAATCGACTAACTCATGAAGCACAATGTGCATAACCATATAAAAGTTAGGAATACCAAATTTTAACATGGAAAATTGAATAAAATCACGGGACAAACTCCGAAAAAAATACTTCAATATATTCAAGGTAATTACAAAATATCTTTTTCACGCACTCTTACACATAAGAGGTAAATATAGTATTTCCCAGTGAAAATTCTCCTATTCAAATATTACAATTTTGTAATGTCGAGGAAATAATAGAGATAACAGCCAAAATATTCTCAATATATTTACCCATGCCTATGCTTTTTGCAATTTACTCACATTCTCTATCATTCCTCTTACTCTGAGAAGCTAACTCTTTTTCACTTTACAACTTGCAAATACTCGAATGCATGCTTGATGCTTGATGTGCTCAAAGCATCCCTAACTCTATTTATAGAAGGAAATAGATTTCCTCAAGTAGGAATTTCACATGATCATGTCATGTGTAAATCTTTACTATGGATTACTCTTTCTTGTGAGACCCATAGTAATGCCTACCTTATTAATCAATGGTCCAAAAGTTTATACAAGACATAATTATGCGAAATTTCCACTTGAGAGGATCTCTTCCCATTTATAGAAGTAAAAGTTGTGAACATATCCTAAAAATAATGGCCCTACTAATATAACAAAATTATTTTCCTTCTCCAACCTATGTACTAGCTGATGAGCTGGCTCCTATTTTCTTCAAGAATAAGATTTTTCTGCATTAAATGGAGTCATTTTCCTTACTTTTTCACTTCAAAGTTTACTGCTTGACCCCATATAACTTTGGCCTATGTACTGATTAATTTGAAAAACTTAAAGGATTTTGCTGGTTAGTATCTTTAGAAAATTGACTAAGATTTCTAATGGTGGAAAGTTTTGATACTTCCAATACTTTGAATGTGTTGATTAGCTTGAAAATTTATTTTTCAATGAAAAATTTTTACTTTGAAATCCTTAATTAGTACACTTAGCAAAACCTAAACTTAAAAATCTTTTTTAGTAGGCCAACCTTTGCATATGTAGGCCAGAGTTAAAACCAATCCGTTAGAAAAGTTGACAACTTTTAAATTTTTTGTAAGTTGATTGACTCATATGTGCCTTTGGCCTCGTAGCTTTTTGGTTGTAGTCCATGTAATGTGGGTAATGGCTTAATGGAATGGATCATCTAAGTTTGATAATTCTATTAGGATGAATTATGGAAAGAGTTAAATAATTTCTTTTAATTCCTTTGGAGGACATAAACTAAATATTTATTCAGAGTAAAAATAAAAGTAGATCCCTCTATAGAAGATTCAGTAGACTTAGCCAATACCAATTGAACTCAATTTTGAATTTGTACTTTAGTTACTATTTTGATGTATATATTATTCTCACTTCTGTTCCTATAGGATAAGAATTACTAGTAATCCAATTGTGTATATATATGTAACTTGAATCAGTCAATAAAGTATCCTTCCACGCAACTTCTATATGGTATCATGAGCTAGCTTGCTTAACACCCCTCAATTCTTTTCCATGGCATCACCTACTAATTCTAACAATACTTCAACTACCAACTCTATCATTCAACCTAACTTAGTCATGGCTTTGAACATGCAGCATTCTGTCAAACTCACATGTGACAACTATCCAGCTAGTTTGGAGAGGCCAAATGAATGCTCTCCTTACTGGTTATAATCTTATTAGGTTTATGGATGGATCCAATACTTGTCCAGCCCCTAATCATCGTGATTTTGATTACTAGATTCATCAATATCAACTTATACTTCATGCTATAATCACCACTATTGATCAACATGTTATCAATATGTTACGTAATGTCAAAACTTCTTATCAAGCCTGGAATATTCTTCACAAAACTTTTGCTAGTAACATCAGAGCTAGAATACTACATCTCAAAGAGAGACTCTCTCGATCTAAAAAGGGGTCAAAATCAATTCAAGAATACCTTCAAGGTGTTAAGTCTCTTGCTGACCAACTGGCAATAGTCAGTGCCCTTGTGGATGATGATGATTTAGTTATCCATATTCTTAATGGTCTTAGTGCAAAATACAAAGAAGTATTCGTAGGTATAAGAGCACCTGAGACATCCGTTTCATTTTCAAAATTGCATGATCTACTTATTGATTTTTAAGGCTATTTGCAAAGGTCAACACATCTAACAGATGTCACCAATGTGCTTACTGCACATGTAGCTTCCAAAGGTAAAGTATATCATGTCAAGCCTCATTTAGGATCTCCTTATGATCGTGCACTTCGCTACCATTCCTCAACTCCAACCAGAATACTTATTTGTCAATTTTGTGAAAGGCCTGGTCATTCTACCAAGACCTATTATAAAATTATTGGCTCTAATCACAAGAACAATCTCAAGCAGTCTGCTTATCATGCATAGGTCATGACCCCTGCTGTTAACTGTGACTGAATTTTGGACTCTGGTGCAAGCCAAAACATCACAAATGATCTTGATCATCTCCATCTCAGTCAACCATCTCATGGTACAAATCAGGTTATCATTGGTGATAGTAATTCCTTGCCTATCTCTCACACTAATATTGTCTCAATCCCCACTACCTCTAATCTTTAAATATCACTGATGTTCTTCTTGTTCCATCTATGTCAAAAAATTTACTCTATTTCATCCATTTGCCAAGCTAACCCTGTGCCAATTGAATTTTTCCATGAGTGCTTCTTGATTAAGGATCTGAAGACAAAGTCACCTCTGCTCAAAGGAACACATAAGCATGGTCTCTATCATCTTAGGACAGTACCATCTCCACAAGCATTTGTTTCTTCTGCTACATCTCATTCGCATCATATTTTAGGACATCCCTCTCCTCAGAATTTTTAGCATTTGACATCTCACCATCAAATAAAAGTGACCTCCACTTCTCCATGTGTCTCTCGTTGCAGCTCTAAGAGTCATAAGGTACCTTTTGCTACTTCAACTGTAACTAGTTATAGGCTTCTTGAGTTTGAATACATGGATGTATGGGGACCAGCTCCCATTAGGTCTTTAGATGGATTTCTTTTTTATTTCATTATTGTTGATCATTTTACTAAATACATTTGGCTGTATCCAATGAGAAATAAATCAGAAGTTTCTGTTCTTTTTCCAAAATTCAAAGATGTGGTTGAAAAATATTTTAATCTATCCATTCTTTCCATATACTTAGACAATGGTGGTGAAATCATTAAACTTGGAACATTTCTTGCTTAGCATGACATTTCTCATTTCACTACTCTACCCTACACACCTGAACACAATTCTCGTGCAAAACGCAAACATAGGCATCTAGTTGAAACAATAAGAGCTCTACTACATCATGCTCACCTACGTGAAACATGTTGGTCCTTTGCATTTCGAACCGTTGTATACTTAATTAATCGGATGCCTTCTCCAGTTTTAAGCTTGCATTCTCCTTTTTAATTGCTTTTAAAGTCTGTCTCTAACCCTAAACATTTACACTCCTTTGGTTGTCTTTGTTTTCCTTAGTTAAAACCATACACTAACCATAAGTTACTAAGTCGTTCCAAACCATGCATCTTTGTAGGATATTCCTCTTTCCAATATACATATCTATGTTTTGACCCTAACACATCTAAATTATACATTTCCAGACATGTCATTTTTTATGATGATCAATTTCCTTTTGCCTCATTTGTCACACCTTATTCATCAACTAAACCTCCATATGTAGTACCTAATCAGCACCTGCACTATTCAATTTCACTTAACACTTTGCATAACACACAATCGTCTCAGTCTTATGCATCTACTGCATCACACGGTGACACTACACTTGGAACTGAGGTAACTTTGTCTTCTTATTCTCGATTAGAAACTGATCTATTCCTGGCTCCAACCAATGATCCCTTCTCTACGCCCAAACCCATTCCCTATAGATCTCATTCTATGATAACTCGCTCTCAAAACAATATTTTAAACCAAAAAAAATTTTCTTAGTAACCAAACACCCCATTCCAAAAAATATTGAGCCTTCCAATGTGAGAGAAGCCATGAGATTTTCTCATTGGCCTCAGGCTATGGCTGAAGAATTTGATGTATTGCTTCGGAATGGAATATGGTCTCTTGTACCTCCTCCAAAAAACAGAAATGTTTTTGGTTGCAGGTGATTGTTTCGTGTGATGCAAAATACAGATGGCTCCATCTCTTTATATAAAGCTCGTTTGGTTGCTAAGGGCTTCACGCAAACTCCAGGTGTTGATTTTCATGATACTTTTACACCTGTTATTCGCTCAGACTGTGAAGATGATTCTCACTATTGCCTTGGGTCATTCTTGTCCTATGCATCAATTGGATATTAATAATGCATTTCTTCAAGGTGATCTAACTGAAAATTTTTTTATGGAGCAACCCTTGGGTTTTAAACACAATCTTCATCTAGATTATGTTTGTAGATTGCACAAATCTATCTATGGTCTTCAATAAGCTCCTTGGGCTTGGCATAAACGTCTCAAATCATTCATCATTTCTTGTGGCTTTTCAACTTGCAAGAGTGATTCCTCATTATTTATATACTCTAAAGATAATGTCATTTGCTGTTTTCTAGCCTATGTCGATGATCTTCTCATCACTGGTAACAATTCCAAGTTTCTAGATGAATTTATCCATGCCTGTTAGCCTGGTTTTCACTCAAGAATCTTGGCCAACCGCATTATTTTTTGGGAGTGGAACTTGTTCTTACTAACACTGGTCTTCTTGTTCCTCAACACAAGTTTATGCGAGATATACTTGACAGATTTGAAATAGCTGGTGCCAAACCATCTCCCACTCCACCCTCTTCAATGGCCAAATTATATCTACATGATGGTATTGCTGCAATAGATGCTACTCAGTAGAGAAAGGTCATTGCTGCCCTTCAATATCTTAACATGACTCGCCCGAATCTCTCTTTTGTAATCAACAAACTGTCTCAATACGTGCACAAACCAACCACTGGTCACTTTTAGCATTTGAAAAAGGCTCCTTAGATACTTAAAATCCACCATTAACTTCGGCCTTCAACTCACAAAGCCACATCACTACAATCTAGTAACTTACTCTAATGTAGATTGGGGTGGCAATGTTGATGATTGTACCTCTACCTCAACTTACATCTCCTTTTTTGGGGGAGCAACCCTGTATCATGGAGTTCTAAGAAGCAATGCATTGTGGCTAGGTCCTTCACCGAGGCTGAATATCGAGCAATTGCATCTGCTACTTCTAACATTATGTGGCTAAAGAACCTCCTTAGTGAATTATAGATTCCATTCTCCAATCCACCACTGCTACTTTGTGATAACAGTGGGGCAACCTATCTCTGTGCTAATCTAGTTCTTCACTCCAAGATGAAGCATATCTCCTTGGATTATCACTTTGTTCATGAGCAAGTGCAAGAAGAGGAGCCTAATTATGTCTCATCTCTCCACCAATGATCAAGTAGCTGACATTATGACAAAGCCCCTTCCTCATGCCAAGTTTGCATATCTCAGACTCAAGATGCAGGTTACTGATGCCAAGCTGATCTTATGGGGCCGTGTAGAGGATTCAACAGACTTAGTCAATACCAATTGAACTCAATTTTGAATTTTTATTTTAGTTACTATTTTGATGCAAATATTATTCTCACTTTTGTTCCTTTAGAATAGGAATTACTAGTAATCCAATGGTGTATATATATATAACATGAATCAATCAATAAAAGATCCTTCCACACAAGTTCTATACCCTCTACCAAAAAAAAAGAAAGAATAATAATACAAGATAAACCTCATTTTCTTACATATTCACATATTAATGATGGCCACAAAATAGCATCACACCTTTATGTTGTCCAACTAATCACACAACTAATCAATTATGGCCACAAAATAGCATCACATATTCACATGTATGCTATAGAATCCTTATCTTATCTTGTTTTTTTTTTTTATTTTTGGGTTCTCCAATATCCTTAATTTTTTCATGGATACTGGTACATTATTGGAATTAATGATTGAGATCAAGTCACACCTACGATTTTTTAAACAAAAATATAAAAATTATATTTTAAAAAATGGAGTTTATAGATAGATAATATATAATTTTTAATTAATAATGTATATTGATATCCTTAAAATTATCATAATTACAAAGTAATATATTTTATTTTTATTTTTGTTCTATTTTTTTTTGGCTCGGATTTATTGTTAGGTAAGGGCAGCGCCTCTTTAGCGCCAAAAAATAAATAATAAAATTCTATTTATTATTTTTATTATGTTTTCACAAATTTTTAACACATTAAAAACAAAAAAAAAATAAAAAATAAAACAAGAAAATAAAATTTTAAAAAAAACACCCTTATTGGAGTCTAAGCAACCTTGTTTTTTGTTGTCAAAATGTAACCTAGTCCAATGTACATTAATAAATTAAACCAAAATAAAGTGCATGGATGGCCGTGGAAGGTAATGGTGATTGAGGGCAAATTCTTCTGCTAGCATCAATTGAAACGATCTCCAAACTCCTATTTTAAAAATCACTCTCTCTAAAATATACCTTTCAGATTCAAATAATTGATGGCTGCTGAAGGCGTAAAGTTCCTTTTGCCATTGCCGTGGATTTCGTATTAAGATTGAACCATTCCATATATTTAATTTTAATTATGAGAGACTTAGTCAATAGAATAAAGAAAATGTCGACAAATACATGGAGACAAGAAAATCTAGACAGATTCTGCGTATGCCGAATTCTATTGCCAGTCGCCACTGAAAGACAAATACAAAAAGCCAATTGGTGATCTTATACAGTGAGTAATTAATTAGAAAAAAAAAATTATAGTTTAATGGAAACTTTCATCTTAGGAGTGATAAAATTATTTGCTAGTCAACAAATGCGTATACGTTTCTACGGAAGGAATTCTCAAATTAATTATTGAAATTATATATGTGAGTCATTTTGGTCCATGTTATTTCAATATGATATTTCACCCCAAATATATGATGAATGCCACTAATGCCCCTGTTAATTAATTTTCAATATTGAAAAAGAGTAAAATATATAACTAATTTTTTTGTTACAATAACCAATATTTATTATCTAATGTTTATTATTTTCAAATAAAATATCCTTTATTAATAATTATGTATACTATTTTTACAAAATAAAATAATACAAAATATTAATATATTTATATATTCAATTTAATTTTTAAAATTTTACCATGTCAAGAGAACAAATTATTAATAATCATGATAAATTTTAATAACCAATTTTTAAATTAAGTATTTTCTTAGCTTTTAATTTTAGAATATTAATGTGTGTAAAAATAAAAAATATTTTCTAATATCATATATAAAGATTAATCACAAATAACATAGCAATGCAAGAAGAATTTTGTGGTTTTACTATAAAAAAATATATACTAATATTCTAAAATTAATAGTTGATAAAATATATATTTCTATCTTTACAGAAATTATTATTATAAATTATTATTACTACTAAGAAAGGATTTAATTAATGAATTTTATTTTGATGTACTAATAGCAATTTTTTTACAAGTTATTAGTAATTTTTTTTTCAAATTATCTAACTATATATTATCACACGTATAAAAGATTATTTTTACTTCACTATTTCAAAAGTCATGTATACGAGAGGATTTCATTAGGTAAAAAAAAATTACATCATAAATGCATTTAATATAAATCCATTATTAATAGTTATAATAATTTATAATAATCATTTTCTGTGAAAATAAAAAATATGTATGTTTTCACTATTAACTTCATAGTATTGATATATTTTTTATAGTAAAACCACAAATTCTTCTTGTTGTGTTATTTGTGACTTATCCTTATATGCTATATCAACACGTAATTTTTATTTTTATGCACATTAATATTCTTAAATAAAAAATTGAGAAAGCCCTTAATTTTTTATTTTTATAAAATAATTGTTACAATTCATTACTACTATTAATAATTTATTCTCTTAGTTTAGTAAAATTTAAAACTTAAATTGAATATATAAAAATATAATTTTTATATAATTATAAGACACATAATTTATTTTGTAAAAATAATATACAAGTATTAATAAATGATATATATTTTAAAAAATAATAAATATTTGTTATATTTTACCATTTTTTAATATAATAATATAAATTTAGTGAATAAGACTATTAGTGGCATATCTATCACATAGTTGAGATGAAGTGTCATATTATTGGAATTAGAATATGATTGAGTATTTTTTCTTCAAACATCAAGGGTATTTTTTGTTATTTATCCTATTGTTAATATATTTGATATATGCAAATAATTTGAACCTATTATTCCATCATATCATTTTTAAGGCCAAATAAAATGTCAGTTTATTATCATCAGTATGCCCTTTAACGTAACACTTTAGCAAAAATGTAAAAATAAAGTAATAAAAAATGGAATTAGGGGGTAAAAAGTTAAATTCTAAATCTTAATAATCAATTAAAATGACTTACACATACAATTTAAGGATTAACTTAGATTCACTCCATTTTTATATCGGACAATGATATTTTGATATTTAAAAATGGATGTGTTATATAATATCTATTTTATCACCATTAAATAAGTTTCGAATCTCCACTCACTCAACTCAATAAGATCATCTAATGAGGGAAAAGTGAAGATCAAAACGGCATATCACAATGTCAAAACGGCAATACTCTTTTATATATACGTGTCGACTCATCCAGAAAATATATATATACGTGTTGCTTTTGATAATATATGGAACATTTTCTTTTATTGAAATTAATTTGTAGTCTCAACCTGCAATGCCAATTCATTGTTGATTCAATTGATCGCAACAACACTTTAGAAGCGTTGCTTATAAATGGCAACAGTTCAAAATGTGCTCCAATTGTTAAATAATATCTTATAGTTTAAAGCCGCTGCTTTATAATCGGCGACCATTGCAACCGTTGTCTAATATATGACTACAAAGCCGTTGTCTATTTTGTTGATACAGGCAACCATTATTCCTCTACTATGGCCATAAGTGCAAAAACCATTGCTTAAAGGAATAGATAACGCTCCGCAGTTGTAAAACTGATATCTATTCTATAGGCAATGGTTTTCTTATATATAGTCACAATTTTCAGCCGTGGCGAAAGAAAAAAAATGTAATAGTGTTCAAATGTGTTAATGCTAATGACTGTAGAATCTTCCAAATTGCTGTGAATGGCGCCAACCCAATTAAAGTAGTCCAAAATAAATATGTAAAAGCATGAGAGTAAATGATATCAGAAATTAATGTAGTTGGGCTAATAGCATGTATTCATGGACGCAGATGATAGTCAAAGATTTTCATTATTAAAATAGGATAGATTATAAAATTGGTCACACTCTGTTCGAATCCCAAACCCACAGCACACTTAAAAATATACCCCGTAGTATTTTTCTTATTGATGTGCATACATTCAAGGCACAAAGATTACAAAAAGAAGATTAAACAAAGGAAATCAAAGTATTTTCTGAGATTATGACTACCCAAATGTCAAAATACAAATGATTTGGGAGTGATTTTCTAAATCAAACTCCGTAGCAAGCTCAGCTTAGAGCTTCGGATGCATGCTTTTCAAAGAAAGCATTTAATTAATGTTTTCACGGTCTTGGTGCAGCAAATTTTGACAAAATAATCTAACATGTGTTTTACCATGAATGCATGCACGGAATATAGCATTAATACTGTAACCTTTTAGAATTGAGAAATTTCTTTATTTTAATCTATTTAATAATTAATAAATTACCTATTGTATTACGAATATAAGAGAGGTGGGAGATAATAATGACTCATAAAATTTATGTGTTAATTAATAGATAAATCAGAAAAAATGTTACGCCTGACTCTCAATATATGTCATCATTTCTCTTTAGAATTTGTCACCTTAGAGCACTTTTCCTTTGCATGCTGGACAAAGAAAGAACAAGCCATCATATCAACACTTAATGAATAAATGTAATTACGAATAATAACCGGCTTTTCACAATTTACACTCCATTAAGAATATAACATCCTATCGTTCTATTTCAGCAATTATGGCATCTCGATGCGACTCCGGTTTTATTGGATGAACTCCATATTTTTTCGCAACTCTTGTCGTTATTAGGAAGAATTTGCAAAGGCAAGGGCACCCTAGTCTTTTGGAAACCCCTTGTGAAGGGGTTAGTGTGAGTCTTCGATGACGCGAGCTGGCGAATAAAACTTTGACACAGTGCATTCTACATTATCTTTGTAATTATTAATTAATTTCGTGTCTTGTTGGTTTGCAACAATTATCCCCTTGCGTTTAACCAAATTATATGAAAAGATTTTTTCTTTTGCATTGTTTTTTAATAGTGGGAAAAGTGACATGCTTTGACTAAAATGGGTGGATCCGTTTAATTTTTATTTTTATTTCTAGTCTATTTTCAACTTTTATAAAAATAATAAAAACAGATAATAAAATTAAGAAACATTTTTTTTACTTTTATTATTTTCACAAAACCTTAAAGAATAAAAATAAGTTAAAGAAAATAAAAAAAAACAAACTCATTTTTTATTTCATGTCAATCTTTCTAAATTCATTTTTCTTAGCATCACTTTCAATTGCATAAATCATTTTTTTAATAATTAATTATTAATTTAAAGTCGATTCTTTTGACTTTGATTATTAAAAAAGTAATTTGATCAGTAGTAACTCATATACATAATATGATATATGAGAACTATTGCAAAAAAAATATTCTTATCACCACCTCAATAGAAAATGGATTTTCTTATATATATATATAAATTGCATATTTTTTTTGGTTACATATATAAATTACATATGAGATAGTCATGTGTTAGGCTATATTATTAATACAATATTTTTATTTTAAAAAGATAAGGAAGTACACATCCAAAATCAAAGATAAAAATTTAGATAGGACTCTGTCGTGTGCAATTTGCACACAAGATTCATTTCCTATCCTTAACGTTATGTCTTTCTCTTCCCTCCGAGGGGAAAAAAAAAAATCTTCACGTGAGTACAGTATGTCTCAATCTTGTAGGACAAAATTTTCCAAAATTAAATAGACAAGAACAAAAATGTAGGCATGTGAGGTTCTCATACACCCACAATCACCTCTAACTTCTCGGCTTAATTTGCTGGGCAGGGCATGTGTACATATTCAAAAGAAACTAGCAACAGAAATTAGATTAGCTAATGACCATGGACTATCTTGCATCTCTTCTGCTAATTTCTCTTGTCTGTGCTCTAATTCATGTCCTCATCTCCAAATTAGGAATCAAAACACCCAAATCTCCTAAACTTCCACCAGGACCTACCCCTTTTCCGATCATAGGAAACATCTTGGAACTTGGCAACCAGCCTCACCAAGCACTAGCAAAGCTTTCTCAAACTTATGGACCCATAATGAGCCTAAAGCTTGGTAACATAACCACCATAGCCATTTCCTCTCCACAATTAGCCAGAGAAATACTCCAAAAATATGACCAACTCTTCTCTAACAGGACAATCCCAGATGCTACTAGAGCACTTGACCACCCCATACTTTCAATGGTATGGTTGCCACCAACAACTGAGTGGAGGAATCTTAGGAGAGTTTGTGCAACCAAAGTGTTCTCTGCCCAAAAGCTTGATTCCACAAAAGTTCTTCGTGAAAGGAAGGTGAAAGAATTATTGGATTATGTCAATGAAAAGTGCAAGAAAGGTGAAGCTTTGGATATTGGCGAGGCTTCTTTTAAAACTGTGCTTAATTCCATATCAAACACTTTCTTTTCTTTGGATTTGGCTCATTACACTTCTGATGAGTCCCAAGAGTTCAAGGACATTATTTGGGGTGTCATGGAAGAAGCTGGAAGGCCTAATGTTGTGGATTTTTTCCCAGTCTTTCGCTTGCTTGATCCACATGGTGCACGTGCTAGAATGAAGAATTATTTTGGAAAGTTGTTTGCTTTTTTTGATGGTCTTATAGAAGAAAGATTGCGGTTGAGAGAGTTAAAAATGGAAAGGAAAGCATGTAGTGATGTGCTAGATTCTGTGTTGGAGGTCATGCTGGAAGATCAATCGCAAGTGAGCCGCCCTCAGCTATTGCATTTATTTCTGGTTAGTATCTTGATGCCAATTTGAGAGAAGATACATCAAATTCTTCTTAGTGGTTTTACCAAAAATGCTTCTAATACATAATCTTATTCACCTTTATTGAATAATTATTAGAATTTAATTTTAATACATTAATAACAGTAATCTAATCATGTATGTACTGACATGTCAGCAAATATAATTAACTTTTAGGGTAAATAAAAACAAGCATCCTTGAGATTGGAAGAAAAAACATCTTATTCTATTTTTGTTTCAATATGACAATCCATCAAATATGTGATGGATGCTAATAACGACCCTATTAATTAATTTTTAGTTATTAGAAAAAATAAAATATAACTAATATTTATTATATAATCTATACTATTAATAAAGAGGATTTATTTTGCAACTACTTTTTGATATTTTCTAACTGTATTAGTTTTATTTTGAAGTCCATAAATTCATATTTTCCCCACATTTTCTCCTTTGCCACTCCTTCGTTTGTAAAAAAAATGACCACCTCATTTTACATCATTTATAAAAAAAAAATATTTAGTAAAATTTTATAAATTATTATTATAGAAATATTAAGTAAAATTTTTTAAAAGTCATGCATATGAGAGAATTTAATTGGATAAAATTGTAAAAAATTATACTGTAAATGAATTTAATTTAAATCTATTATTAATAGTCATAATAATTTATAATAATCATTTTCTGTGAAAATAAAAATATGTAATTTTCAACTATTAATTTTAGAATATTGATATGTATATTTTATTATAGTAAAACCATAAGATTCTTCTTATTATGTTATATGCAATTTATTTTTATGTACAATATTAACACATAATTTTTTTACCAATAATATTAAATTAAAAACTGAGAAAATACATGATTTTTATTTTTATGAAATAATTACTACAATTTATTGCTATTATTAATAATTTTTTCTCTTAATCTAGTAAAATTTTAAAAATTAAATTGAATATGTAAAATATAATATTTTATATTATTATAAGCCAAATATATTTTATTTTGTAAAAATAATATATATATATATATAAATATTAATAATGGATATTTTATTTTAAAAATTAATAAATATTAGTTATATTTTACCTTTTTTGTAATAATAAAAATTAGTTAATAGGATTATTAATGCCGTTGCATATTTGGGTAGAGTATCATATTGGAATAAGAATGGGATGAAGTACTTTTTCTTCAAACCCCAAGAGCATTTCTTGTTAATTACCCTAACCTTTATCCCACTTTTTGAAAAGTGAGGTAAATAGAGAGATTTAATTAGATAATGATATAAAATTATTTTACCCTATCAGTATATTTGAACTAAACTATATTCCTCAACCGTTGTAAAAGTTACTAGGATTAAGATTTTCAACTAGGAGGGCTTCTAGGTTGATTAGTAGAAATATTCCTGAGAAAAAATTTGTGGTGGGATTAAAATTTTTCAGCTATTTTTTAAGAATTTAATTTTGACACTTTATTAATGTAAAAAATTTACGTATAATATTTGTTGTCACATAAGTGAAAAATATATATTTGACTCATCCATTTACTATCCTAGGGTGGAAATAGGTTAAATCATAGTTTTCAGACTCAGACCGGTGATCGACTCGGTCGAGATACCGAGTCACTGGGTCATCGGTGGGTCACTGGTCGAACCAGATTTATACAAAAAAATATAAAAATTTAAATAAAATATAATAAAATGACAACTAATTAACAATTTAATATTCTTTAAAGGGTCCAAATATAAAAGTATAAATAAATAACATAAATTCGAAAATATTATTCACATTTCACATTCACGAATCACAATTGATAAGTTCAAAACACAATTATACAAGAAAATTCACAAAATTTTACATCACAAACTCATAAGTTATGACCATACAAATAAAGTTATTGCATTTTTCTATAAATCAAATTAGATTTTTTTTTAAGGTTTTTGAAAAAACCATCATTTAGAATAATAAAGAAAAAAAAATAAAAAAATAAAAAATTGAAAAAAAAACTCGACCGGTTCGATCCGGTTCGACCGACCGAGTCACCGGTTTTGATACAAAACCGGCTAAGTCAAACCAGGTCGCACCGGTTTTGATGCGAGACAGATCCAAATACTAACTCGAACCCGTTTCACGACCGGTTTATCGATTTTCCGGTCGAACCGGCCGGTCCAAATCGGTTTTTATTAATATGGGTTAAATAACTCATTAGTGATTTCAACCTAGCCTATATTTGATCTAGTTTGATCTAATTTAATTAATTTATATTTGAATTGTTGGACATATTTAGAAGTCCTTTAACCTATTTATGAGTAGGTGTTTTGGTTTATTTAAAATTTATATTTATATTGTCGAGGCTTCTAAATAAACTTTCAAACTAATCCAGACTTCTAAGAAGATAGGCATATGTTCATAAAAAAGTTTATATCAAAGTAATAAGTTTAGGCTCAAACTATTTTTGAGGAATAATATAGGTCAAACCTATTTAAACTAAAACCTAGTTTAATATATTTATTTTTATCTCTATATATCTGCCATCTCAAAAGCGTTATACGTATAAATAGGTGCATTCTCAGGTGCAGAACAAAGAGTTTTTTGCACCTGTAAAAATGATGTGGACCAATGCGTAAGTGAGATTAATAGAAAGTTGTAAACCTATGCAAAAATATTATAAACCTATGCAAAAATATTATAAACCTATACATAAATGTTATAAACCTATGTGGACAATAGGAACATTCCTAACAAATATTCCTAAAAGTGATTACAGAAAAAAAGACTTGTAAACCATCTAATAAAAATATTGTAAACCATTTAGTAAAATACTGTAAACCACTGAATAAAATATTGTAAACCTCATTTTTTTACAACCGCAGGAAACTCTTTGTTCTGCACTCAAGAATTCCCCATATAAATATATGATTGGACGAAAGGATAAATTTGTTTTATGCCGATAATGAGTGAAAATTTATTTCATCTTTTAATTAATGCTCAACATCTCACCTTTGTATTAAAATTTTAGTCATAAATTGGTTATTAGCAACATGGTTAACAATTTGAATCAGCAGCTTGGGATGAAGACAGAGATTAAGAAAGTTGACTTTGAGGAACCATGATAGGCAAGAGTTGCCCGTTAATTTTCTACCTCAATCCTAGGCTATGTTTTGTCAGTTAAAAATTAGTTGGAAATTTTTATGAACACATTGAGCACATTCATAAAATATGTACGCCATCTCTATCTTCAACCAAAAATATTCTTAACAGTAATAAATAGGTAGGTCCATTTGGATGATATTACTTAAGATTTTTATAATTTTTTGAAAATAAAAGGTTATACTTTTAGCTTTTTATTCTCTTCGGTTATACAATTCAAGGATGGTTTGGACGAGCATTTAGTAATTTATTGTTTGTCCTTCTAAAGGTATGTTTGGTTGGAGGGTATACATCTATTTTCTCCATCAACCAAACATACCCTAAATAAGATATTTTGTAAAAACAAAAGTTATTTTACATTTGGATTTATAATCAATTTATGTTTAGATATAATATTAAAAAATATTTATTTATTACCAAACATGTTTCTTATGTTATAAAAAAATCTCTTTCCATAAGATGAAAATTATAGTTTCTGGAAATAAAAAGATTTTTTTATACTTTTTTCTTGTGATTCTGTTTTTGATAAAAAGCTTTATAAAAGCATATCAAAAAGGTATAAACAGACTTTTTTAATAAAAAATATTTTTATCAAAATAATGACACAAACAAACACTTATTAATTTATAAAAGAATTATTTTAAAATTTATTGGAAAGTTAAAATATCTAATTTATCAAACAGTAATTTTTACACATGCAAATAAAGACTTCTATTTCTATACAGTAAAATATATAATAACTTATTTATAAATTTCTTTTTATAAATTTCTTTTACTGAAAGAGTTTAAAGAACTTATTTAAGGCCACAGAAGTCATGTCAATTTAACCTCTGCATGCACGTTAGTTTACTCTGTTTGATTCCTTAAAATTTAAATTACCATTATTTTAGTCTTTTGGTTAAGTCTAGTCTATTATATCATTAACTTATTCACCATTTAGACGAAACATACTTAAATAAAACTTGGTTAATTTTCCATTAAATTCTTGGAAAATTTGTCAACGAATTTAATTTGTAGATACTTCACCTCATATAATTTTACTAATTGATGATATCAGGATTTGTTTGTGGCCGGAGTAGACACATCATCAAGCACAATAGAATGGGCGATGACAGAGTTGCTACGTAACCCAAAAAAGCTAGAAAATGCTAGAAAAGAGCTTCAACAATTCCTTAGCAAAGGTGAACAACTTGAAGAATCAGATATCTCAAAGCTTCCTTTCTTGAGAGCAATAGTGAAGGAAACATTACGCTTGCACCCACCTGCCCCATTTTTAGTGCCACACAAGTCTATAGAAGATGTTGAACTATGTGGCTATATGGTGCCAAAAAATGCACAAATTCTTGTTAATATATGGGCTATGGGTAGAGATTCAAGTGTTTGGACAAAACCAAATGAATTCATGCCTGAAAGATTTTTGGAGAGCGAGATTGATTTTAAAGGACAGGATTTTGAGCTAATTCCTTTTGGAGCTGGAAGAAGAATTTGCCCTGGATTGCCATTGGCTTTCAGGACTGTCCACACTGTTTTGGCCTCTCTTCTATATGGCTATGATTGGAAGCTGGCGGATGGATTAAAGGAAGAGAACATGGATATGTCTGAGAAATATGGGATTACCTTGAATAAGGCTCAACCTCTCCGAGCTATTCCCCTCCAAAGCATAATAAGAGGTCCTGCAATATAATCTTGAAATCTAATGAGTGATATGTAATGGTGTATTCATACACAACTACAAGTAATTGTTACAGAACTAGACATAATGTATTGTAATAATTTCAGAAGTTTATTTATGTAATCTTAAAATTAAACGGGCTTGTTATTTTAGAATCAGGTACATAAATTTTAGTCACATTTAAAATGCATGTGATATATTGTAATTAGAGACGGAAGTGATTCAATCCCAGCTGAGTTGGGTAAAACTCAAGCTTACCTCATTAGTTTTGAGATTAGCTCATTAACAATTGAGTTTAAAATTTATGCTCAAGGTCAACCCCCGAAAAGCTCATAGAGCTTGAGCTAGCACATGAGATGGTTCATTTGAATATGGATCGAGTTTTTTAGCTTAATAAGTTAAAATTTTTACTGTAAATACAAAGCTTATTTTCAATATAATTTACACACCATACACATAATGCAAAGATTTATCAAGTTACACTCATTATATATTATTCATGACCAACAAATCATAATGTATATACACAAATGTATCGAGCTAGCTTACAAGCTAGTGAGTTGAACATAGTAAAGCTCAAACTCGACTTATTTAATAAATGAGCTCAAATTATTAGCTCAAACTCGACTTATGAGCTTACAGGCTCATGAGTTGGCTTGAGTCACTTACAACCTTAATGGTAGTAATAAAGGATAAAAGTTTTGTGCTACTAATATTGGTCTAATGCAACATACATCCGTTGCAAATTGAGAATGCAAACATATTCTGTGAGAAGTGAGAAAAGAAGTTTTAACCATTTGATTAAATTATATGACTAAATCCATAAATTAAGAAACTCACGTGCTTCTTCTCTCTCCTTTTTCAAAAATTTACTAATTAATGCTCCTTCTTAATTTATAGATGTAATCTTAGCTTATAATTAAATTTAATGATTAAAAATTTCTTTCTTACTTTTTACATAACAAACTCATTTTCATATGATACGTCTCACATAATCATGAACCACAAATTGTTGGGTTCAGCTACTGATTCCCAGCATAAATTAAATGACACCAAACAACAACCAAATAAATAAATGATGTCAAAGTATAGCATGAATATCAAAATAAATATGGTAAAATTAAATTTACCAATTCATGAAGCACATCAATGATAAATACGTGCATACCGATATAAAAGTTAGGATTTGGAATACCAAATTTTAATATGGGAAATCCTCAAAATACTAAGAAAAAAATCACGGGACAAATTCCAAAAATATATTTCAATATATTCAAAATAATTACAAAATATTTTTTCCATAGTTTTTCATTTTCAAGGGGTAACTATAGTGTTTTCTAGTGAGAATCCTTCTATTTAAATATTATGATTTTACAATATCAAAAAATAATAGTGATAATAGCCAAAATATTCCTGATATGTTTACCTAGACCTACATTTTTCAGAACTTATCACGCTCTCCATAATTCCTATTACTCTAAGCGACTAAATCTTATTTGTCTCTCTTTCTCACTCTACTACTTGCAAATACTCGAATGGTTTGCTTGCCCCTTGATGTATTCAGATGGAAATTTTACATGATCATGTTGTGTGTAACACTACTAGAAATCCGCAGGATACCAACGGGTATGACTCTGTCGGGAGTTATCGATGGTATCCTCGATAGATTGTCGCATTTTTGGAAATTAATGAGTTGATTATTAATTTGTACGACAGATTGTCAGCAAGTCTACCGGTAACTGATGGCACCATTATGCGCCATATGACACGCATGGTGTCTGACGAGTGTACCAACAATTATTTTATTTTTATTGAAATTTACCAATGAGTATATCGATGAGTGATTTATTTAATTTAAATTTTCATTTTTTTTGTCATTAAATAATTAATGGACTTACCGATAGGTGTTTTATTTTATTTTTTTCATTTATTTTATTAAAGATTACCGATAGGTGTACCGATGGCCATTTTATTTTTATTGAAATTTATCGATGGATTTACTGACGGATCTTTGAAAATTTCGTATGTTGACGCACAACTCTTGATGTTTCCATATACTCGTCGATAAACCTGTTGGTAAGAGAGGTTTGAAATGCACCATTTACTCACTAGTAACCATCGTATTTTTAAAACATAATGCCTTCATCTTCCCCATTGCGTTGGGTTCTCTCTCTTTCTTCACTCTTTCTTTCTCTCTCTAAACCCTCACTGCCATCACCTTTTTTGGCACCATGTGCTGCCACTAGAGTTCCGTTCGAGAGACGGAGACCACCATTGCAATTAAAGGAGCTTTGGTGAGCATTTTAATCAATTTAATTTTTTTCATTTGGTTTAGTTTTTTCGTTCATTTATGGGTGCCCATAGTGTTGT
Source organism: Dalbergia cochinchinensis (assembly GCA_031216125.1). Lineage (NCBI taxonomy): Eukaryota > Viridiplantae > Streptophyta > Magnoliopsida > Fabales > Fabaceae > Dalbergia > Dalbergia cochinchinensis. The sequence continues at coordinate 64,193,672 of CM062375.1, read as the reverse complement.
GTTTTATTGCATTGGAGAGTAATTATTATTGTTATTTTACCAATTTAGGAGTTTTGTTTGAGGATAGTAGTGACTTATTGACATTGAGATCGATTTGCTATTCTACTTTCTTATCTTATTTTATATTTTCTATGTAAATAAGTGTGTTAATTTAAATTTTTCATATTAGATTTTTCAGGATTAGACTTGTTTGGACACAGAGAGCTTTCACATTGTGTTTTTTCACCACTATAGAGATTAGTAACTAAATCCTTGTTATTTGTATAGTTTAATATGTATGTTTTCTGTGATTGAGTTTAGGAAATATGGATTGTATGTCTGGGGGAAGGGCATAGAGGTTTTTTTCCAACTTATTTGTATTGTTTAATATGGGATTCTTTATGTTTGCAGAGTTTACAGGATGCATGTTGTGAAGTTATAAGAGGATATACAATAGAACCATTTTTAATATTGTGTGAATTGTATATAATTATTAAGATGTAACTGTTTCACTATATATATTCTGCTTTAATCTTTATAATAATATCTATTATTGTTGAATTGACTAAAATATCTAATAACAAAAGTTCTTAAATTAATGGAAGATACTGTCAAAATATTGTTAAAATTTTTTTAGGGATAAAAGATTAAAATTAACCATATTAAAAAAAGTTAAGGACTAATTGAATGTGTTTTAAAGACCAATTAAAATGAATATATGATGATAGAAACTCCTAATTTAAGGGGAAGTGCTATCAAAATTTTGTTAAAAATTTTTGCAGGGATAAAAGATTAAAATTAACATTATTAAAAAAACTTAAAGACCAATTGAATGCGTTTGAAAGTAGTAACATGAATGTGTTTGAAAGTAATAATATAAATAAAACTTGAAGACCAATTGAATATATTTTAAAGACTAATTGAAAGAAATATATGATGACGAAAGCTCCTAATTTAAGGGGAGATGTTATCGAAATTTTATTAAAATATTTGCTAACGAAATAAGATTAAAAGTAACTGTATTAAGAAAACATATAAAAACACAAATTGAACCTATTTGAAAGTAATAATTTGACATTGTTAAAAAACTGTACATCTATGGTTGCACTGAAATATATGGCTGTAAGAAATTTACAAAGCATTTTTTTTTTGAGACATGAATATTTGTTATTTTTTAAATATAAAGAAGACTCATATTTTAAAGTCATAGTCTATAATTAGAGTGCTTCAGAAATAGATTGTCCCAGATATAATAAAGACATTACCCAAGCTTGTAAAGTTGGCAGTGATGACACTAAAAGGCCTGTAGTAATTGAGAATCATGTACATTTCTTGAAAGTTGCAGTGCACCTTAAACAAATGTACATAATTCTCAGGTGGTGCAGGTCTTTCGACGTCATCATTGCCAACTTCACAATCTTTGGTAATTCTTCATTATATCTTGAATAATCTATTTCTGAAGCACTATGCACTCTGACTTTAAAATAGGAGCCTCCTTTATATTTAAAAAATAATAAATATTCATATATCAAACAAGAACGCTCTATAAAATTTTAATGAAGATGTTGTCAAAATTTTATCAAAATTTTTGTTAAAGAAATAAGATTAAAAGTAGTTGTACTAAAAATTTAAATAGCAATTGAATTTGGATTTGAAAGATATAATTTGACGTCTTTGAGAAATTATAGGTCTAGGGTTTATCACAAGTACAATGTTACCTTCAAACCCATCATGGATGTATGATAGATTGATCCTAATAGAGGAAGATGAAATTGGAATTTTATAGTGATGTTGAAGAATTTATGAGGGTAGCATATTAAACACAACAGTTCATTAATGAGGCAAAAGTTAGGTGTTCATATAATAAGTACAAATGTAAGAAGTATTTAGATGATGATACGAAAAGGGTTCACTTATACAAGTGGGGATTCATGCCTAACTATTGGGTTTGGACCGAGCATGGGGAGGTAGTTAATACATGGAATCAAGTGGGTATGTCTCAATTGGAAGTAGTTCTAGTGGGATCCATGTAGGCCAACATGACATGGGTAATGTGCTATGGGAAGATAACCTGGTTAGACATCAAGAGATAGCTTTTTATGCTGTGGGTCTTGAATATGTAGCCCATTATTTGCAGCCTTCAGTCGAGGAGCGCAGCCAATTAAGATGCCGCTAAGTTTTATAGTCTCCTATGGGAGGATTATGTGCACTCCGTGGCCCACCCAGATTGACACTTGCCAAATGTCAGGGAGCTGTTTACTTAGTTTGTGCATATGGAAGATATTTTATATTTGGCCCAAGCATGAGCCCACCATTAAGAAGGCTTGGAGGATTAGGTCCTCCAAGCGCTTGTGAGACACGATGTTCACAAGGGGCACATGAACAGCTCGTGGCTGAATGATGCCCCCCTTAGTGAGTTGCAGCGCCATTGGGCCTCTAACTTGACCTTCAAGGATAGGTTAGACTGGGGGAGGACAAACCGAGCCTCCTAGAAAGGTAGGTCATTGCATACAGGTGGGTCAAGCATACAGGAGGGTCCTCAAAAGCATCTGGTAAGTCTTTGACCTTTCTACATTTAATATGCTATTAAATATTAGTATGTTATTAAATGTTAGTTTACTACATTTGAATTGTGACAAATATTATGTTTTTATGACTTGTGCATATCTGTGGAGTAAAGCGAGTTAAACTGCCCTTCGACCTAAGGAGAGCTCTATTGGGAGACCTACACCCAAAAGGGTGCGGCAAGAGCAAAGTCAAGAGAGGTCTAGGTAAATTCTCGCTCTGAGGCCACTTACGTAAGTTTCAATTTAGACATATTTTTACTTAATGTTGAAAGTCATAATTATTGCTTATGATGTGTTTCATCTTTTTTTCTTTTGTACGTTGAGTTCACAGACCTATGGAAGAGGCATAGATCTAGTACCAAACCTAGGTGGCTGATGCTAGGCCTGATGTTGATGTCCCTTCTTTTCTAAGCGAGGAAGATGTCTGGGCCCAAGTGCTCAACGGCCTATACAAGGGTCGCATATAAGGAATGGGGTACTAACGTGACAGTAGATCCCTATTCTCCACTATCGAGTCTGCTACTGGAGATGATGTCCTAAGAAAGCGTGTGCATGCCTTAAACCAGGTGCTGCAACAGCAGACATAACTCATCCAATAGCAGTAGGAACAGCAAGTATAACTCCTTCAACAGCTCCAGGAGCAGGTACCAAGCAAAGTAGTAGGCCGAGCAATAGTGGAGCAGGAGCTCAGGCAGATCCGACAACTTAAGCTGCCCATGGAGCAGAAGAAGCAGGAGAAGGCTAAGAAAGAGAAGATTAAGTTTAAGAAGATGCAGTAGCAAGGTCACTGCTGATGTTATAACCTTTTTCAGGGATATGCAGGCTTCAAAATCCTCTGGCTCCAGCAGGATGCTCCCCCAGATGCCTCTCCCCTCCATTTCTGAAGCTTTCTCTCCCTTCATGGTGTAAACGATTCCATTGGATTTGATGATGATGATGGGGCCAACGATACTAATGGCCAGTAGCTTTTTTAGTTATTGTATTAGTTTATTTTTCTATTATTTTATTTTTTCACTTTACATCACTTCAATTGGTAATTGAATTATTATATAAAAATAATTAAATACGATTCATAGTTTATATATGTGAGTTATAAAAGCCCAATGGCATCAGTTAAAAATAATTTGTTAAAATTTTACCGATGGACATACCTATTGGTAAATAATTGTAGTTTAAAAATTAAATTATTAATAATATACCAAAACCATCGGTAAATAGTAATAAAAATTATTATTATTGTTTTAGATAATCCGTTAGTAATATTATCAATACCTGTTGGTAATATATTAATTATTTGACGACATCTGTGATGTCTTTAATATAATTTTATCGATTGGTTTTTCATTTTTAATACCCATTGGTATAACCAATGAAAATTACCGATAGTTTTAATAACCTACCGGTAATATTCCATCAACGGCCAAAAAGCCGATGGCATGTAACTATCGATAAAGACGCGGGTATAATTAGTACCTGTCAGAAAATTCATTGATAACATCGTCGGTTTCCCGCGCTTTTCTTGTTTTGTAAGTCTTCACCATTGATTAATTTTTCTTATATGACTCATAGTAGGGCCTACCTTATTAATCAATGGTGGAAATTTACACATAACATGATTATGTGAAATTTCCACTTAGAGATTATATCTTCCCATTTACAACGTGAGCCATACATGTTATTTTAGGATGCTTGGAATCTTTTTCCCGCTGTAGCCGCCCTTTCCTTTGAATGGGTGGTCCGCTCTTTTAATTTATTGCCCAATTGGCATATTTACAACATATCATGGCGTATTCAATTATTCATTTTCATAACCCTCAACCTGCTCTTATAAAATACCATAGGATTGCTAAGGATGGGTATGTCCCAATTGAGCTCCAACACTCTCTTAATAGAATGAGAGCCTAATCTCCTTATCGTGAAGTCTTCATATTGCCATTTGGCCATTTTCGACTTTGCCTAGAACATATAGGCAAAAGCAATGTGAATGAATACTCTGAAATTATTTTCCTTCTCCGAACTACGTACAACTTGATGAAGTATGCTCCAATTTTCTTCAAGAATATGATTTTATTATTATTATTACTATTATTTTGCTTTGCATTAACTGGAGTCGCTATTTTCCTTACTTTTCATATGTAGGCTAAAGTCAGAGCCAATCTGTTACAAAAGTTGACAAATTTCAAATTTTTTGTAAGTTGATTAGCCCATATGTGCCTTTGGCTTGTCAGTTTTTGGTCAGTGCATGTAACGTAGGTTAGGGCTTCATAAAATGGGTCATCTCAGTTTGATAATTCTATTTGGATGAATTATGGCAAGAGTTTAATATTTTTTTAACTCCTTTGTAGGATACAAACCAAGTATTTATAGGGAGTAGAAATAAAGGTGGATCCCTCAACCAAAAAAGGAAAATACAATATAAACCCCATTATCTTATATATTTAAAAGGCAATTAGATTTGAACTTAAGATCTCATAATATACTATTCAAGCCTCTCACCATTAGCTCAATCTTAACCATTTTGACCCCTTTTGATGTATAGTATAGGGCTTAAAAATATTAGCTAATGTTATAAAACTATTTTTTATCACATGTTTGGTGTCACATACAGTAGTATAATATCATACGGTTAAACCATTTTTATCTTATGGCTATATGATTAAGTTATCAAGTCCCAAAAAATCTCATAACACTTGATAGTATTATTTTCACTAGCCAATTCCAAATTAAGTTTGACGCACTCTTCTGCACCATCCCCTCCCAACATAGCCGGTAGTAGCCTGCCACCAGTTGCTACCCTCCCATCACCGGCTGCCGGCCCCCGCTTGTCGGTCACTGCTTGTCATCCCCTAGTCGCCACTTGACCCCTCGCTTGTAGCGTCAACCGTCGATCATGTGGAGCATCAAACAATGGATAGTACAAAAACTTATACAATTGATATCTTATATTTTACTTTTAAACCTTGTACTATCATGTCTAATCCTATTAAGTCTTACACTATACAATGCAACAAATAGGGCCTTAAATAACTATTGTTTTTATTTGTCAAAAACTATTATAGGTAATGTTTTGTGTGGCCAAACAGAATTAAATGGAAAATCTCAGAAGCCACTAGTGGCCAGAAACCACTCAATTTGCTTCACGTGATTAACAATAATAAAGACAATAACGACACAATTAATCAATTATGGCCACAAAATTGCATCACATATTCACATGTGTACTATAGAATATTTATCTTATCTTGCTTCTATTTTTATTTTTGTTGGATAGAGTATTTTTAGAAGCTAATGTATTTTTTGAGAGGATTTTGAAATTTCTTGCTTAGATATTAACAAAAGGTAATTTCAAAATTCTAAATATTTTTATTAGATATTCTCATCATTTATAAAGAGTGAATTTCAAATCCCCTCTCCATTGAGAGAATTTGGAAATTCCCTCTCATTATTGTCTCATAACTTTCACTCTAGCAACTCTACTACCATTCATCAATCACTACTTATCCACCATTGGTTGGCTAGCTATCGCCATTCCCTGCCCACCCAATGCTGATCATCGCATGCCCTCCGCTGATCGTCGCTCGCCCACCCACCGCCAGTTGTCAACTGCCTGCTCGCCTCAAGTTGCCAACCGATTGCCGCCAGTCATTGACTGCATGCCGTCAATGGCCGACCTCCGATCATCGGTCACCAACCACCGCCACCAGTGTCTGGCCACCCATTGCCGATTGTCCTCCTACTGTCCACCACCACTCTATCGTCTACTCTTACTTATATTGAAGGGGATATAATTTCATCATGTAAACAAAATATTTTGTAAATGAAGCTATTTAATTACATTATCTTACTAAAAGAATTTAAAAATTTCAGAATTCAATTGAAGCAATTAGAATTCCTTACATTTAAAATTCCCTTAATTTTGATAATAATCTATCTAAATGCAACCTTAATTTATTCGCGGACATTGATAAATTATTGAAATTAATAGTTGAGATGAAGCCACATATTCAATTTTGAAACAAAAATATAAAAATTTTATTTTATAAAATATAGTTTATGGTTAGATAATATATAATTTTTAATTGATACTGAATATTGACATCCTTTAACATGATTATAAAGGAGTCTCCTTTATTTTTTATTTTTATTTTTATTCTTTTTCGTTGCTTAGAACTGTTGCTAGGTAGGGGTGTTAGCCTTCTTAAATTCAAAATAATAAATAATAGAATTCTATTTATTACTCTTATTATGTTTTTCACAAATTTTTAACACATTAAAAACAAACTAAAAATAAAAGATAAAACAAGAAAAGAAAAGAAAATAATAAATAAACATACCCTTATTGGACTCTAGGCAACGTATTCTTTTTTTTTTTTAGTCCAATATATATTAATAAACCAACATAAAGTGCATGGATGGCCCTGGAAGGTAATGGCGATTGAGGGCAAATTCTTCAGGCAGCATCAATTGAAACAATCTCGAAACTCCTACTTTTAGAATCACTTTCTCTCTAATAAACCTTTCAGATTCAAATAATTGATGGCTGCTGAAGGCGTATAGTTCCTTTCACCACGGCCGTGGATTTCGCATTAAAATTGAAACACTCGATGACTTAGTCAACGGAATAAAGAAAATGTCGGCATATACATGGAGAGATAAAATCAAGATAGATTCTGCGTATGCCGAATTCTCTTGCCAGTCGCCACTGAAAGGCAAATACAAAAAGCCAATTCTTGAACGTATACAGTTAGTAATTAATTACAACTAAAAAAAATTATATTTTAATGGAAACTTTCATCTTAGGAGTGATAAAATTATTTTGCTAGTCAACAAATAATGCTTATACGTTTTTGCAGAGTGAATATTTAAATTAGTATATGAAATTATATGCGTAAGTTATTTAGTTCCCAAGATCTAGAAATTAACTTTTCAATTTCAAAATATATAAAATACGAGCCACATTAGTTCTTGTTCCTATTTCTGTTAACTAAGACATCATTTTTTTTTAATTGATATTTCACATTAATTGACATATCAGTGATAGAATGTTATTTTCCCTGAGTACCCATCATCAGCAATGATTAATCTCTTTGAGGCAGAAACCTCTTAGAGGGTAAGTTTTCAACCATAGGATTTTTTTCATATACACTGTCAGGAATTGAACTTATGACTAGATGCTTAAGGATAGAATAGTATTCTACTTAACCTTTGCCAATTGAATTGCATGGAAATAAGCATAGTTCAATACTACTATTATTATGAATTTAGCATATAAATGATATTGTTAATATATTTGACATATACTAAAAATATGAGCCTATTGTTTAATCATATCACTTTTGAGACCAAGCAAAATGCTAGTTTATTACCAATGTGTCATTCAATATGATTCACATTTTACAATGTCAGGGATTAAAAATAATTTTTAAATTCCAATGATCAAAATAATTTATGCATGTATACAATTTTAGAGATTAACTTGAACATTTGGTCCGTTTTCGTATATATGTGTTGATTCTGATAATTGATGGAACATTTTTTTTTTCATTTGAAATTAATTTGTAATCTCAGCCCGCAATGCCAATTAGCCAGCAAAAATGTGGATGAGTGGTTTTATTAACCTTTTAAATTATTACCGCTAACAGCTACCTAGTATTTTTCTAATTGTTGTGAAATGGCAGGGGCCCAATTAAAGTAGTTCAAAATAAATTGAAGTATAAGAGTAAATGACACCAAAAATTAAGTTAATATGGTTCAGTTAACAATCTACATAGCAGTCAAATATTTCATTATAAAAATATGATAGAGATACAAAATTAGTCACATTATACTCATATTTCAAGTGCCAAACATTTTTAAAATACTTCACAATAGTTTTTCATCGGTGTATATACACTGAGCACATAAAGATTACAAAGAGAAGATTAAATAATAAAAAAATCAAAGTATTCTTAAGCTACCCAAATGTCGTAGGATGCGTGATTTGGGAGTGGTTTTCCGGGCTTTGTAGCAAGCTCCATATATAGAGCTTCAGATGCATGCTTTTCAAAGAAAACATTTAATTAATGCTTTCCTGATATTGGGCAAGCAAATTTTGACAATAATTGAACATGTGTTTTACCATGCTTGCATGGTATATCTATCCTTCTATGCTATTAATAAAGAGGATTTATTTTGTAACTATTTTTAGGTGTGTCCTAACTCTATTTAATTTTATTTTGAAGTTCATTCAATGTAATTCTTCCTCCTAGTTTCTCCTTTCTCACTCACTTCTTTTGAAAAAAAATAACTATCTCATCTTAAGCCATTTATAAACAAAAAAAATATATTTAATTTTATTAATACTTAAAAGATAAAAAATATGGCTCCAGGCACTAGTAGCACTAATAACCTTTTAGAATTTGCAAGTTAGAGCACTATATCTTTGCACGCTAGACAAAGAAAGAACAAGCCATCATATTAACACAAAGAAAGAACAAGCCATCATATCGACGCTAATGAATAAATGCAACTACATATAATAAACGGCTTCTCACAATTTTATACTTCATTAAGAATTTAACACACCACCGTTCTATTTCAACAATTATGGCATCTCTATGCAAGTCTGGTTTTCTTGGATGAACTCCAGATTTTTTCGACACTCTTGTCGTTATTAGCAAGTGGTCAAGGGTAGGGCACTCTAGTCTTCTGCAAACCCCATGTGGAGGAGTGAGTGCGAATCTTCGATGACTCGACCCTGTGAATAAAACTTCACCACGGTGCATTCTACATTTGTAATTGTTAATTACGTGTCTTTTTGGTTTGCAACAATTATTCCTATGCTTTTAACTAAATTATTTGAAAAGAAATGATTTTGTTTGCTTCGTTCTTTAATAGTGGGAAGTGTCATGCTTCGATTAAAATAGTAGGATATGTTTAATTATTATTTTTTAATCTATTTTCAATTTTTATAAGTTTATAAAAAATAATAAAAAGAGATAATAAAATTAAGAAACATATTTTTTTTACTTTTATTATTTTTCACAAAACTTTAAATAATAAAAATAAAAATCAAACAAACTCATATTTTCTTTATTCAACGTCAATCCTTGTGAACTCAATTTTCTTTATAAATTAATTTTTTCATAATAAATTATTAATTTTAAAGTCAATTCTTTTGACTTCAATTATTTAAAAAGTAGTTTGACCAAAAGTAACTCATATATATAATATGGTATATGAGAAGTATCACAAAATATCCTTATCACCAACCTTAACAGGACATGGATTTTCTTATTTATAAATTATATATGAGAGGGTCATATCTTTATCTATATCATTAATCTTTTTAATTTTAAAACGATAAGAAAGTACACACATAAATCAGAGATGAAAATTGAGATAGGACAGTATGTCTCAATCTTACGGGACCTAATTTTCCAAAAAGTAAACAGACAAAACCAAAATGTAGGCATATGAGGTTCTCATTATCTCGTACACCCACAATTACACCTAATTTCTCGGTTCAATTTGCTGGGCAAGGCATTTATATATTCAAAAGAAACTAGAAATAGAAATTAGATTAGCTAATAATCATGGACAATCTTCTGCTAATCACGTTTGTATGTGCTCTAGTTCATGTCTTGATCTCCAAATTAGGCACCGAAACACCAAAATCTCCTAAACCTCCTCCGAGGCCTAGCCCTTTTCCCATCATATACATTATCAAGAATCGAACTCATAATTAAATGCTTAAGGAGCTCAACTAAATATCAAATATACTAGGTCTTGTGATTATCATTAATATTAGAGTCTTGTTATTTTGATGCATATATGCAACGCATACCGTGACGCATACGGTACGGATTGAGTTATTATTGATGTGCGCTATCACTATGAGACCATGCGGTAGGTGGAGATGCTTAAATTTTTTTAAAAAAAATCATAAGAAAATGAAAAACAAATTGGTGCTATTATCTGTGAAACTTTCCCTATTCTCCCATTGCATATTCTCTCCCTCCTTTTGTGCTCTCCGAAAACTCCTTCACCCTATGCTCTTCAATTCCCTTTGTCATGCCAATATTACCTCTTCCTCCACCTTCCTTTTCTTCTTCTACCCAAACCAGCAAATCATGCTTGTTTGTTTCTCGTCTTTTTACCCCTTGGTGGTTTCCTTCTCATTCAACATCTATCGATCATCTTCTTCATATACTACCACATGGTACCACCTAATAAGCCCTTCTAAAAGAGATGATAGTGGTTTAATTTTTCGAAGAGTATCTTGAGTTGTGGAGTTATTGGAGAAAGATAGGGAATTATGGGCTTAGTGTGACTTCACTAGTGCGACAAACAGGGAACAGTGCGACGGTCACGACGATGCCACAATGGAGGATGACTCGATGGAGGTAGAGAGTTCTGCAGTCTTCTACTCCCTTTCATTTCTCATTTAGATCTGTGAAGGGATTTGGTCTGTAGGTGTGAAATGTTTTGGGTCATGCATGGTTCTAATTTGGGGTTTTATTTTGATGATTTTGATCCTTAATTATGTTTATGTTCTAGCTTTGGTGTTTGATTGTGGGTGAATTTTTTCTTCTAGCACTAACAATGACACTTTGTGATAAATTTGGATTCCATATAATGATATAAATAAGTTGCAACTACAGTGTATTAGTGGAACAAGGGTTTCAAAACTATAAGAAGATTGGGACAAAGGGAAGATTGGTCTACATTCTTCAAGGTAATTATTGTGGCCTCTGTGCTTTTTTTTAATAAATTATAAGCAAGATAATTGCTTCCTTTCTATTTTAATTCATTTTATCGTGAAGTCTTTTTCTTTTTCTGAATATTTGATGTTTATGCAAGCATTATTTATTTACTGAGGATGCATGTATTTTGTGTTTTATGGATCAATGATTTGGCTTTTGTAAAGATGAGTTCCAAGTTTCTATATCTTCTAAACTAGAATGCAGGACACCATTTTGCTTTCATGTTACATGTTGCTATTATAGGTTCATTGGAGTGTTCTACATATGATGGAGCCCATATTTGCAATGCATTAGCTGTAAGTAAATTCATGTTCTACACTCAAGATTTGTTTATAGTTTTTTCATCCTAATATTATTATCATTTTTGGAACTTAAGGACCTGAGGATATCTTAAGGACATTTCTTTTGTAAATGAGTTTTTTTTTTAACTTGTTCTTGAAAGCAATCTTAATCCATTCATGGTAATTGCTTTTTTATGTAAATGAATGAAGCTCTCTAAAAAATAGTTAGAGTTTCAATCACCTCATTGTATCATTTCTCTTGCACAAGGAAACATAGTTCACTTGTACTAATTAATTTGATCCAACATTGCTCTTTTCAATTTAATTCCTACAGTTGAAATGGCTTGTGGAGGCTAGTTGAATATGAAAGAACTGGTGTTCTCGAACTTGTACAAATAATTAGTTTATTAAGAACCAAATATTGATAACTAACCACTTTTATTCCATATAATAAATTTCACTAAAACTGTTGAACCATGTAAATTTTGTTATGCTTTACTTAAGTCAAAGTGAAAATCTTTAAATTTCTATGAATAAATAGATTCCTAGAGACAGTATATAAGAATCTATAAGCACTCATTTTCCACAATTAGATTCATGAGTATATCAACTAAAATTCCAAGTTGTTTATGCATGATTACACAAATATCCTAAGACAATATAAAAATGTGGTGTACCAATGGCAATGCCTAAAGGCTTTGCATAATAATAGTATGTTTAATTGTCAATCAAGATGAGACCTATTTATGGTAAAAAAATACCGGATAAACTGAATTGGTTGTTATCCCTATCCTTGGCTTAGATATTTGTAATAATCCCTTATTCTAGGGGCATGCATACAAATGAGAGTTCAGCTTGAAGAAATTAAAATTTGGTGTTAATATTAGTGAAATTGGTGTTTTTGCTCAAATTGTGTTGGCTCATATTTAGTTTTGTCTTCTGATCCCACTCTTCAATTTGTTTTACTTTTTATTTGTTAACTTTAGGCAAATAGGACAAATAAAGATGAACCTTGATAAGCAAATCCTATCTTGGTATTGTCCAATTATCTTTTCTTACACCCCTATGTATTTTGAATTACCTAATGTTCTTTTGTACTATTGCTTCTTATATTTATCTAATTTTTTTCTTGTTCTCTTGATTTTTTATAGGTACCTAAGTGGAGTACAAGGAATATGAAGATTAATGTTTCCATGAATGAGATATTTTAATTTTAATTTATTTGCTTTGTTCTAAGTCCATTTATTAGTTTTTACTTCAATACAAAGATGATAGTTATGTAGTTTGGTCGTATTTTGATTATTATCCTTCAAACCTTTTGATGTTTACATGTGGTAGGATTTGGATTTGTAATATTTGCAAATTTCTACTTTTCTTCAAAGAAGGCTATTGATTATGTTGGCTGTATTTTGATTTTTAATGATTAATTAATGTGGTTTGAATATGTTACTTTTAGCAATAGAACATTATCTTATATATCATGTTGTGTAAGGTAGCTTAAAGCATTTAAATGATGCTTTGGGTAATAATTGAATTTTTTTAAAGAAATTTATCGGGTGAAAGAGAAAGAAGATAAGCAATAAAATTTTAAACCCTTTGCAAAGGATAGTAAAATGTTTTTAAACCGCATTTAAGGTAATTGATGGATTAAAAACAAGTTAAGAACATTCCTCAGCACTCTAGACTAATGGAGTATGTCTAGGTGCAATTTTGCCAGTGGTTAGTAAATGAGTCAAAAATGTTGGTAACTAATTAAAAAGGTTGGTAATTATTCAAGTTTTGCATAAAAATTGAGTTAAAAAATAAGTTTAGATGACTTCAGGCTCTAAATTGATAAATTGATCCTCAACGCAATATCAAATTTGTGATTCAACACTAAAGCGATTCAAAAATTTTACTGATATTAGTTGTTAATTTTTCTTTAACATGTTGATAATTTTAGTTCAAAATGTTGGTAATATTTTCAAAAAGTTGGTATTTGTTCATTTTTTGTTTATATATTCAAATAAATTGGAATTTGTATTAAAGATTGAGTTAGAGAAGCCTTAACACAACATCTAATATATACTTCAAGATCAAAGAGATTTGAAATTTTTTCTATTTTATGTTGGTAAGTGCTGCTAATATGTTAGTGATTTCTTATTAATTTGTTGGTGATCATTCAAAAAATATTGATAAGTACTTCCAATATGGTGGTAACTCATTTTCAGTTTGTTAGTGATTATTTGAAAAATCTTGTGTCTTATAATTTTGTTTTTCTATATTAAAGGAGATATGAATTTTATGACAAATTGAGTCACAGGACTAGTTTAGAAGCCTTATAAACTCTAGTGACTCTATGGATTGATGAATCAAGCCTGAACACAACATCCAAGATGTACTTCAAGACCAAAAAAATTGAAATTTTTTTTTGATATAAGTTGGTAACTGGTCTAAAAATGTTGGTAACTTATCTAGAAATTTGGTATCTTTTCAGTTTTAATTTAATTAAAAAAATAGAAATTTTATAAGAAATTGAGTTAAAGAAATAGTTTAGAAGTCTGATCAATTCTATGAATTGATGAATCTAGCCTCAACATTACATCCAATTTGTATTCATAGATCAAAGTAATTGAAAAAATTTTCTGATATAAGTTAGTAAGTGGTATAAATATGTTATTAATTCTTTATCAAAATATTAGTAATCTATCAAGAAAGTTGGTATCTTTTCAATTTTGATTTAATTAAAAGTTACCAATATTTTGATAAAGAATTACCAATATAGTAGGACTAGTTATCAACTTATACCAGAAAACTCTTTGAATAATTTTAGTGTTGGGACATAAATAAGATGTCATATTAAGGCTCAATTGATCAATTTATAGAGCCCATGTCCTCTAAACTAGTACTTTAACTTAATTTTTCATAAAATTCTTATTTCATTTAATTTAAATAAAAATTGAAAAGATACTAACTTTCTCAATAAGTTACCAACATTTTGATAAATAGTTACCAACATATTTAGACCACTTACCAACTTGTACCAGAAAATTTTTTCAATCATTATGACGTTGGAATACAAATTGGATGTAATGTTGAGGATAGATTCATCAATTTATAGAACTCACAAGACTTCTAAACTACTTCTCTAACTCAATTTATAAAATTTCTACTTCCTTTGATTAAATCAAAATTGAAAAGATACCAACTCTCTTGATAAATTACCAACATTTTAATAAAGAATTAACTACATAGTTAGACCACTTACCAACTTGTATCAGAAAATTTTTTTCAATCACTATGACGTTGGAATACAAATTGGATGTAATGTTGAGGATAGATTCATCAATTTATAGAACTCATGAGACTTCTAAACTACTTCTCCAACTCAATTTCTTATAAAATTTCTATTTCCTTTAATTAAATCAAAATTGAAAAGATATCAACTCTCTTGATAAGTTACCAACATTTTGATAAAGAATTACCAACATATTTAGACCACTTACCAACTTGTATCAGAAATTTTTTTCAATCACTTTAATCATAGATTACAAATTGAATGTAATGTTAAAGCAAAGAGTTCAAGTGTTCCATTGTTAAAAGTAATCTACTCAAATCACATCAATTATTCATTAAAAAATACAACCAACATAGTAACATTCTTTTGAACAAAATAGAAAATCACAAATATTACAAATCCAAAGTTTACCAAATGTAAAAATCCAAAGATTTGTTAGACTATAACCAAAATACAACCAAACTACACAAAGATCATCTTTGAAATGAAATAGAAATTGAAACATATACTTAATAAAAGCAATGTAATTTATATTTAAAGATCTCAATCATGGAATTATTAATCTTCACATTTCTCAACCATGAAATTATTAATCTTGATGTTTCTTCATCACATAAGGCTTATATAAAGTCCCTTTCTAAAAGAACCCTTGTATCCTTCCCCACACGTTCCACTAAAACATAATTACATTTTTAACACTAAAACAAATTGTTTGCTTTTAAGCTTCGTTTGAATCATCATCCTACTCCCAGTTATTGTTGTCATCTTTATGCTCTAAACTTGTTAAATTCCAAATTTGGCACTGCACCCGAACCAAAATGAAATGGTGCTAGCTTTGACTTGAGAAACTAGCATTTTCTCTACATGTATAATAATGAAGTTAGTTAGATGTTCTTTAAATATCACAACAGTGAAATAAAAGCATGAGGATGTTATTCCCTAATGACTGCAAATTGATGGTAATATAACATTAACATAAGTGAATGTTGTGAATGAATATGGATTCTGGTTAGTATACTAACTTAAATAATTAAAATCTCCATCCCATCCATATCCTTTCCCTATTCCCAGGTTTACAAGGCCTTATATATAAATAAAAACAAGAAAAGAAACTATTGGTTCCTAAATAAAAATTATGTTATCACAAAGTCCCATTTGAGTGGTTCTTTAGTCATACAAATAGACTTTCTACTAATATTATTTGGCACTAGCCAATGAAGTAAAATAATAATGTCACACAAAGGACAAGAAGAATAGTACAATAATGAACAGAGACATTAATCACAAAATTCATTAGAATTTAAATAGTAAAAGAAGTTATTTCGTCCCTGGTCTAGAAAGTATTACTTATAAGTTATACTTATTCTTCATCAACAAACTTTATACCATAGCCCTCTTACAAAATTTCACAAGTGCCAGACACCATCATAAGTTTATAAAATGTAACAGTATAATTTGCACAAATAGAAAATCAGTTTCCTTGCTCAATATTGAAAACTTTGCTTTATTACATTAGTTCTGATTGACCTTTTGCTAAAAGGAATATAATGTGATATGCATACAAAAGACACATGGTCTACTGATGTAAATGTTAAAATTCCTTACAAAGATGGTAGAAAGAATAATAGCTAGGAGTTAGTCCAGATATTTTTGGATTACATTGAACATGCTAAATACTAGTTCACTCACACTTGCACTAATTGTGTGATAATATTATGCCTACTTACACATGAACTATTATTGGAATCTGCAGAAACCACATTACATGGGCATTGAATATATGATTGGAGTTTTAATTAATCAAACACATATATCTTCTATGAATTTTCAAAGAAATAAAAACGAATCTAATGCTTAAACCATCAAAACAATATTTTAGCTGGATGATAATTCTATGAAGAAATGAGGAACGTTATTTAATTATTTAGAATACATCACATCTTTTTCAAGTCATCTTTTTTGTTTTGTGGCCCTGTATGAAATTATTATTTCTTGCTCAACAGCCTCAGTAACATTTTGACATCCATGTATCTGTTATTATAGTGTCATGGTTTGAGATCACTCCTTAGACAATGATAAACAATTATATCATGACAGGTCCTCCCAGAAAATTTTATACATTCAACACATATATCCCAATTTACTTATTTTTTTTCCCTCAGATATAAATGCATTCCTAGAGTTCCATATGTTCCATACAACAAAAAACAAAATGAATGTTTCTTTGTTGTTAAATACATATGGATCAACCCCAAAAATGTTCTTTTTCCATCCCTCAAATCCTAAATTCGACAACTTCACAGCACAACAAAAAAAAAATCACAACAAAGCACATTTGTCACTTAGCCTTAAATTTTGTAAGGGACAAAGACACATGCACACAGAGAAGAGGAAAGGGAGAGAGCAAAAAAAAGAGGTTACCCCATTCGACCTCGAGACTGTAATAGCAAAGATTGTTGGTGGCGGTGCAGAAAAGAACAAACAGCTAAACTTCACAAGGACTGATGGCCAAACAATGCTTAATAGCAGAGGAGACAAGCTTTGGGTGAGGTGGGTAAGGATTGCTTTTGTGGGTGGAGAGAGACAGATGACGTTAATTTCAAGCTCAAATGGAGAATGAGTTTCAAGTGGAGATGAAGAGGTAGGAGAGAGTTTGGGGTGAGGAGGAAGTGAACGGGTTTGCAATTTTATCAGATTGAGAGATAAAAGGAGAGTCACATAAAGGGTTTGAGGTTAAAGGAAAATGAGATGATGTAGGCTATTTTTTTTCTTTTATTATTTTTTATTTATTTTTTTAAATCTCACCCCACCATATGCTTTAACAATGAAGGTGCATAATAACCTTCACCCAATTCCGTACGTATGCGTCCATGTAGTGCGTCGCCTGAATGCGTTAGAATAAGGTTTCTCTTAATATTATTTTGGATGAAACACAAACATACAAACAAACAGATACACCGTGAAGTCAACTGCTGATGCTTATCAACTGATAATACACTATGAAGTCAATTATGATGTCCACAAACAAACAAACCTTTACCAACCAAATGCAATTTTTCTTTTAAATTTTTTAGCAAACCTTTACAAACAACGTGCCGCGGCCTCTCCCCTTTGTTGCAGATATAGTTGCCGTGTCGCCAGTGGCAGCTGCTTGTGGCCTCGCCCGTAGGCGATCTCCGCACCCCAACATCTGCTGCCTTTCCTCTTCTCTCCGCTCAGCCGGCGCCACACCGCAACCTCCCCACTACCCAAGAACACTGATCTCGCGGCCACCCACACTGACGTTCACAAGCCGAAAACCACCGCCTTCGCAGCCGATCTCTCCATCGCTTGTCCATGAAATCCTGCCGCTATCCGAGCAGCCACGGCCGTGAATCGTGGACCTCTTCTCTGCGCGACCTCTGCCGTCGTGCTTCAGCCTCCATGATCCGCGACCTCCCATTCCTTTCCCACACAGCCGCAACTTTGGTTCCCTTTTGCCCAGCCACTAAGACGCCTTTGCCACCGGCACCCCCAATCCATCCTTTTTCTCATTGGATCAGCCTTCTCCCTCTTCCTGATCTCGCATCAGCAACCGTACATCCATAAGGGAGTTGCTCCTTGCCCCACAAATTTCAATTCTCCGCCTCTAAGATAACGCAACCTCGATCCACTCCTTGCTCCGTTGCCGCTGCAGGTGAGCCACGCCGGAGTTGCTGCACATTAGAGAACTATGCCGCCGAGACAATCCAACCTCCATTCGTGTTCATGTTTCATGTTGTTCATTTGTCAAGTTCAGTAATGAATATATGTCTTTATAACCAAGGTTCTTCCAGCTTATATCAATATAGTTAGGAATTGCTCTGGCTCTAGTGAAGAGAAGCCACTGATGATGTTGGTGGTGTGAGAGGGGTGGTGAGGGCATTGTGATAGGATGAGAGTTTGAGAGGTTGAACGCTGGCGTGAAAGGGGTCGTGAGGGGGATGTGAGAGATGAAAGTCCAGGAGTTAATGAAAAACAATTTGGGTGTCATGGGATCAATATTGGTATGATTTTTAGTCGTGATGTAGGACACAATTTCAGAATGCTAACAGTGGGAGGGTTTATGAAAAATGGAAAATGTAAAATTATGGGAAGTCGTTAAACCAAGCCATACGCAACTATGAGGAGTCAAGTTTTACAGTGTTTGTGGATAATTTACCTTCAACCATGACAAACTCATGGTTATGGCAGATTTTTGGGCATGAAGGTTATGTGATTGATGTGTATCTATCAAGGAAAAGAGAAGATTAATGACAAACCCTGTCACGACGCAACTTACGCCATGACCGGTGCATAGGGAACAACTTCCCTAGCAAGCCTTAACACACACAATATCCTAGGAAAACGAATAGAGTTACCTCTATTTCTTGAACATTCCCCAAACACAAAAATTCAATCTACAATATCCCTACAAAAAAAACCACAGCACTTGGGTATCAAACATTCTTAAAATGCGCCTTTCCAGAATATAACAATATCTCAATATAAGCCAATATATATTAATCATAATCCAGACTAACAGTCTAACCACAATACCAAATTAGGTTTATCAATCTTTTCTATAACATAATCGATACAGTTAAATAATAAAATCTCAACCATAAGCATGATCCTAAGTCTAGGGACCCTGCCTATGACATATGGAGCAATTAACATACTAAAAGATATTATTTTAAAAAGGATCTTGACAATAAAAGAATGCCTTCTTAAGAAGGCTCGCCATTTAATATTTGCTTAACAGCTAAGCTGGAAGAACAAAGCTGGTACAAGCACTTGTATCTGGAAAAAAAAAAAAAGATGAAGGACAACAGGGTGGGTTTTGCAACTCAGTGAGAGATAGAATATCCATAGTTTACTAGATATAAGGATAAAACAATACAAACATAATAATGTATATGTGCTCATAAGAATATGGTTTTGAGTATAACATGAGATTTCGAATTATAATCTCAAAAATAGTTACTAAAATACAATTCCTCATTCTCACGTAAAATCAACTTTAGTATCAAATACTCAAATACCCATAAGAGTTATATAGGAAGAATAAATTTTATTTGGGGAGTATTCTCAATCCGTCAATCACAAGGTTTATTATTTCTCAAACAAGATTCTTTCAAATTTTATCTCACTTAGTGAAACAATGTCCACATAGGCCGTTACATCTCATCGCTACGACAAGTCAGTAATGCCATTATATCTCTTCGTTATGACGAACGGTATTGCTATTATACCTCTTCACTATGGTGAGCGGTAATACCGTTATATCTCTTCGCTATAGCTAACAGTATTGCCATTACTTCTCTTCATTATGGCAAGCTGTAACTTCATCTTAGAACCCATCATGGTTTTCTTAAATTTTTATCAAACACAATTTATAAATCTAAATTCAATCTTTATATTAATCTAACCTTACAAGTATCAAATATCATAAACTTTTCCAATGCACACTGAAACAACGCATAGCAAAATCATGGCAATATAAAATCAACAAAGAGAGCTAACAATAATTTCAACCAAATCATCAAGTCATATTTAATAATTAAAGTTTACAATGCAAAAAGTAAATTGCAAATATACTATCTACTCACAGATGGTTCCCAAGGAACCATAGAATACTCCTCAAGCTATCAAAAATCTCCAGTTGACATTTGTTTATTCTATAGCTCTAAGAACAAGACAAAAAAAATTTCAGAGAGTTAACAATACCACCAATTTGCATAATTTAGCTTCAATTGATAGAAAATCTCAAATCTAAAGAACTACAATTCCTAAACCCAAAATTCTATAATTGACAACCATAGAGAACTCAAAATTGATAAATATGAAAAGATTGACACATACCCATTACTCTAGGAGAAAGATTAGCGGGATGGAGCAACCCAAAACTTGTGGTTCCAACCGGTTCCTCTCTTAGAGAAAGAAACCGTGAACAATGGAGGAAGGAAAGGCAGAGAGATCGCAGCTGCTAGAAAGGGAAGAGAACAGGACAATGCAGCGGTAGTGGCGACTGGTGCTGGCGCGACGGTGACGGTCTTGGCTGTCGCGGGTGAGGCAACGGTGCCAGTCACATGTTTCTCGATGACGTCGCCATTTGGAGGAATTTTTAGTGAAATCTATTCAGTTAGCTTTAAAGAGAAAGAAGAGACAAGAAATTTGGAAGTTGTTTGGATGAATTTGGTTGAGAGACAGGAGAGAAATTGAAGAGAAAAGATAGAGAGAGAGAGAGACATTGAGAGGGGAGAGAGAGAGTAGCATTCACGGTAAGGAAAAGGAAGAAAAAGAAGAAGAAAAGAGTGTCTTTTGGAGGGAGAGGTGTCCGTAAATTTAAGATCTAAAGGGTGAGCCTATGGTGCACCCCCCTTATGGGTGCACCGGTATAGCCTATCCTCTGTTTTTTTTTTTGGGGAGGGGTCACCACAATCCCTTTTTCCTTTGTTCGGTTTGCCTTTAAACAAGACATGCAAAAGGTGATAAAAGTGGTACATGAAGCAGTTCTAGGAGGATCAAAAATAGTGGTGAAGAAGGCTAAGTATGGGAGATTCAAGAAGAATGAAAAAATAGTGGAGAAGGCTGATTATGTTTATCCAAAACAGAGGAATGTGAGTGAAGCAGGAAATGGAAGGTTGGTGGATGGGAGATCATATCGTCAAGTCCTAGCACCTGTGGTTATCAAGGCAGTGCAATAGAGACATCAAGGTCCTAGAGTTAGAATGGTTAATCAATATGAAGAAACAGATAATCCACAACAAGCAATTGTGATTAGCCTGGAAAGAGACAAAGCGGAATTGGAAATGTTATCTAGGAGCATCGTAGGAGATACTAAGTATCCAATTAATAGAGAAATATTGGTAGAAAAGCTTTTTCATGAATGGGGTTTGATTTTGAAGGTCTCGCCTATGGGGCCTTTAAAACTCTTATCACTTTTGAATCTAAAGTAGATATGGAGGCAACCTTGCAATTAGAACCTAGTGGTTTGAGCAATCACTTTCGGAGATTAAAGCATTGACACCAGTAGAGTAGTGTAAATCAAGAAAAGTATGGCTTGAATATTTTGGGGTTCTTCCTCATGCATGGAATATTGATTCGTTTAGTAAAATAGGTGAGATATGGGGATCATTTGTATGCATGGATAAGAAGACAAGTGATACAACAGATTTTGGAGTAGCAAGAATGCTGATTTATACAAATTTCCTGCAAATTATACAAAGGTGGATTGTGCTAAATGTTGATAGGAAATGATATGACGTGTATGTCAAAGAACTTGGTATCGAATGTGTGAATATATGGAGCATGGATAAAGATCACTAACACAATGCATTGGCTCGTAAACCTGATCAAGGGGATAAGATTGGATGTACAGAGTCGAATCTTGAAGTATGAGAGACAAAAATTTGAGGGTCATAAGAAGATGGATGTGAATCTCTAAAGAATGTGGAAAAGGAAGCAAAAGAGGCGAGTGTAGAAGTTGAAGAACCAGCCAATCAACCCAACGACGAGACTGACAGGCGAAGTGGGACCATCTCCATTGAAGATGATAGAAAAACTGAAGACTTGGTGGCTTTAGTCAAGGCACCCCAGTAGTTGGACGGTACTTTGGCCTCTATGACATGGTTGGCCCAAATTTGGGAGAAGTTAGTTCAACATGGAAGGACCATAGTCCATTACACCCACCTGGTTTTGGGGTAGGAGATGATGGGCCAACACATCATGATGTTAACATAGAAAGCAATAAGATGGTCAAAGTTTAGGATTTTAATACATGCACAGATAATAATGAAAGGGAAGCAGATGGTATTAGGGATTCAAAAGAAACAGAGGAAACAGAGGGAGATGGAAAAAGGATGCTGATTGATACAATTTTCCTGCAAATTATACAAAGGTGGATTGTGCTAAATGTTGATGGGAAATGCTATGACGTGTATGTCAAATAACTTGGTATCGAATGTGTGAATCTATGGAGCATGGATAAAGATCACCAACACAATGCATTGGCCCGTAAACCTGGTCAGGGGGATGAGATTGGATGTACAGAGTCGAATCTTGAAGTATGGGAGACAAAAGGTTACGGGTCATAAGAGGATGGATGTGAATCTCCAGAGAATGTGGAAAAGGAAGCAAAAGAGGTGAGTGTAGAAGTTGAGGAACCAGCCAATCGAGCCAATGACAAGACTGACAGGCGAAGTGGGACCATCTCCATTGAAGATGATAGAAAAATCGAAGACTTGATGGCTTTAGTCAAGGCACCCTAGTAGTTGGACGGTACTTTGGCCCCTATGACATGGTTGGCCCAAATTTGGGAGAAGTTAGTTCAACATGGAAGGACCATGGTCCATTATACCCACCTGGTTTTGGGGTAGGAGATGATGGGACAACACACCATGATGTTAACACAAAAAGCAATAAGGTGGTCAAAGTTCAGGATTTTAATACATGCATAGACAATAATGAAAGGGAAGCAGATAGTATTAGGGATTCAAAAGAAACAGAGGAAACAAAGAGAGATGGAATTGTTGTTCCCAATAATGAAGAAGAAAAATTCCAAATGGTGAAGGAAGCATGGAGCATAGGCAGAGCGCTCGAGCTAACAACGACAAATAATTTGGAAGTAGTTCAGGCTCGCTCTTGCTGAAGAATTTATGGAGAAAAAGGATGATAGCAAACAGAAGAAGAGAAAGAAAGGGAAGTTACGACAACAGAGAAAGCCAACAAGGCTAGGTTAGTCAAATGGTTTTCCAAGTTTTGTTCCTGGATATTAAGGGGTGTTGGTATGTGTGTAATAGTAGGAGTGGTGTGGCATAAGAAAAAGATGTTTGGGTGTTTTTTTCGTATTTTTTTATTATTGTTTGTTTCTTGGGTTTTTTTGTTAGTTGTCTTTGAGGAGGTTTTGTCTTTGCTTTTTTTGTTTTTTCAAGTGTGTTAGTTTGGGTGTGGTTGGACGTCGTCTTTGTACTTTCTTTTCTTACCCCACTCTTTTCTATAAGGATATATAGTGTTTCAATAATTATCAAAAAAAAAAAAAAAAGATGAAACACAACCTTGATCTATTTTTCATTATAGCAGGAACACACAAACTTCTTCCAGAATTTGTTAGCAAACTCTATAGCTACTAATTTATCTTACTCAATTTTATTAATTAATCGTTTCAGGATTTATTTGTGGGTGGAGTAGACACAACATCAAGTACCATAGAATGGGCAATGGCGGAATTGCGAAGTAACCCAGAAAAACTAGAAAAGGTAAGAAAAGAGCTTCAAGAGGTTATTGGAAAAGGAAGATTTCAATTTGAAGAATCACATCTCTCAAATCTTCCTTTCCAAGAGAAGTACGGAAGGAAACTTTCTTCCGTTCGTGTCCACCCCACACCCATTGTTAGTGCCACACAACTCAGAGGATAATGTTGAACTATGTGGCTAAATATGGTGCCCAAAAATATACAAATTCTAGTTAATGCATGGGCTATGGGAAAATATTCAAGTATCTGGACAAACCCAAATGAATTCATGCTTGAAAGATTCTTGCTGCAGAATAACATTGATTTTAAAGACCAAGATTTTGAGCTAATTCCCTTTGGAGTTGGAAAGAGAATGTGTGCTGGACTGCCATCGCCTTCTAGGATTGTTCACATTGTTTTGGCCTCTCGTCTATATGGCTATGATTGGAAGCTTGTGGAGGATTAAAGGAAGAGGACATGGACATGTCTGAGAAATATGGATTACCTTGCATAAGGCTCAACATCTTCAAGCTATATATTCCCATCCAAGCATGCAACAAAAATGATATTCCAACACCCAAAAGTAGATGTCTAATTGGGACACTCACTCAATCACCATTAAATGTGATAATGGCTCAACTTTCTCCGCTCATTCATCACATTTAATAATGACAGAGTGAGTATCCTAATTAGACACCCACTTTTAAGTATTAAAGTAGCAATGCTCAGCATACAATATGAAGATGATATTTGCATAAATAAAGTATTTATGAAAGTAAATAAGATCTATATCTCATTCAATATAATATATTAGAATGTGCCAGTATAATATTCTATAAATTATGATTACAAACAACATTTCAAAAATTTTAGAAAACAAAGTCTCTAAGTTTCTATTTTGGCTTTTAGTTTAATTTAAAAACAAAGCCTTTAAGGCTCTATTTCACGTTTTAGTTATTCACATGCAAGGTGATAAGAATTATGTGATGGCCATGCCTTTATATTTTGGTTCCCTTTGTACTTACCCGCTAAAATGGTTGAACAAAAAGAGCTGTGTATGTTTGATTCTCCAATTTCGTGATTGTAACACAAAATCATTCCTCTATCTTCAGATGTATGTGCAAATAAAGACGATGATAGACTTGCTTTTTGGAATTTCTTTTTTTTTTCATCTTTGATAATTGATCTCCATATACTGACATAATCCCAGGCTTGTCGGTAGTTGCACTTAGTACTTCGACATTTCTTTCCTGGTTCTCACTTTTTACTCCCTCAGAATAATTACATTTTTTTCCTTCACTTTTTCACATTTTAAAATATTTATTTATTTATAATTTTTAAATAGTATTAATTTTTTCTTTCATGTATACCTTTAATATTAATATGTTGATTAAATAATCAACCTATTTATCAAGAAGAATAATTATTGTTATACAAAAATAAATTTATCAACTTATATAACTTTATACATTTGTCTTATCTTAATAATATGTGTATTATTTGGTTTTTCACAGTTATTATAAAACAGAGGAAGTAGTATATATTGCAACCACTATATTATCAAATTTTAAAATTCTTGTTGATTTTAAATATACACGTTATGTGAAATTATTTTGATCAATTTGAAATTTTGAATATACGACCTACATGATTTGGATTACTAATTCAACAGTAATTAAGTTTTATTGAAAGTTACATAAGGAATGGATCTTTTCATTAAGGGTTGGGGTATGTGCACCCACCAAAATTTGATCCTTTTATATTCATCTATTTATTTTTTTTTTTCTACTTTGTATTTGAGAAATTGAGATGATTTTGATGCACTTTTGGGTGTGTACTCGAATGTTGTGATATGAACGTAGGTTATTCCTATTATGGACGAGAAGCTACATATGTCGTTGGAAACATTTATCCATCAAAAAGTTATGCTACGCCCTTAACACAACAAACGAATTTACAAAAAAAAAAAAAAAAAGGAAGAGAGAGGAATCGAGAAAGGAAAGGAAAAAAAAAAAGCAAACAGGGAAAAGCAAGACCTTTATTGAATTATTGATTGAAATTGAAAGGCTGGAACGAGTGAACCCCTTTTTTTTGGTTACACGAGTGAACCACTATGATCACACGCCAGTCAGACAGGAAGAATTTGGGATGAGGGGAAACGGATAAGAAATTGGGATTACTTTGTTAAGTGGTGATGGTCACGTGACTTTTTTGAATTTCTTAGTAAAATCTCAGCTATCCTAAAGGTTGAGATTTTTATTCTCACTTTTCATATAACAAAACCATTCCCATGTCCATATATATATATATATATATATATATATATATATATATATATATATATATATATATATATATATATATATATATATATATATAGTTGATCTTACATTTTCTATTAGCATATATTATAATATTTATTTGATGATATGACTTGTTATTGGCTCTTAGTGTGCTATTTTTGGTCTTTTTTGATTGAGTCTCTAATAACTCGAGTAAACCTACGCTTTAATTCTTACGCCTCTATTTATTTTAAATAAAAACGAAAGGGTGTAGAGATCGATGAAAGAAAATAGAGAGAAATTATTAACTGGTTTTCTCTCATTTGGATTGGGTGAAAATCTGGAAAGGAAGAGAAAAATGGTCCTCAGGATCCATCTCATCAGTTTTTTTTTCCACATTGTTGATAACTAATCTACAAGTATATTGAATCATTCAAGTAGTAAAACAAATAAGTAAGAGTATCGTGCCTTGAAGATTGATGTTATCAAATAACTATTTACTAATTAAATTTCTATCTTGGTTTGTTTTTGCGTATCCATATGTTGATTTGGTGTAAATAGTGTGTTCACTTTGATTTGGTCTTTAGGACTGCTAATTGGGTCGTGAATTATGTGGCAAAGAGTGGTACTACTTTGGACTTAGAGCATTTCAGGTGGAATAATTCTGGAATGGAGTTCAATAGTATTATTGAAACTAATTTATCCTCCTAGTCTTGATCGTGTATTTGTATTTTTTCCTTAAAAAAAAAAAGTTAGAAGTTCGGGTTAGTCTGAACTTTTTAATGAAATCAATGATTTCTTATTATTGAAGTTGGAGATTAACATATTAAAGAATATAATGGATTATAAACAATTGACTCTAATTCCTTAATATTAATTCTCCCTTTTCACTCTAACATATTGATTCCTTAATTATATGTTGAACAAATAGGGCGCTAAAGCACACAATTGTAATCCAGAAATCCACACAACCACAAGATAGATTCCTAACTTTGAGAATTATGTATTTTATCCCTAGAACTAGGACATATGCAAATTTCTCAATTTATGCATGAACTCTAAATAGCCCATGATAAGCCACATCACAAATTGCAATAAAAATAAAAGATAAACTTTTAATCGACCAATTCCAACATTAGGAAATATAAACTCGGCCACAACATTCCAAATTCAGATTTTATCTTACGTACCCTGCCAAAAAGTCCACAAATTCATTAAGAGAAAAGTAAACAAAAGAAGAAAACAAGAGAAAGATGAAAAAAAAATAAAGAATTGAAGTGATGATTGCTTAATCCCTCATTCTCTAGCTCTCCTTTGCCTCCTCCAAAAGTTTGAGGATGTTTTCCCTTATTTCTAACCTAAGAATTTCTCATAGAGTTATTTAAAATGAAAAGTTGGAAACAGACTTGCAGCAGAGGCCTAGGTGCCAAGATTGGGAGCCCAGCGCCAGAACCAAATCTCTCTTTCGGGCTTGTACGTTCTAGGTGCTAGAAATGGATGCCTGGGTGCCAAAACACCAACACCAAGCTTGTGACTTGCACATGATTTTTCATCCCTTAGCTGCGTGAATTGGATTCTAGCATCTTCATCAAAACTCTATTTTTTTTCCTAGATTTCCAGTACCACCAAAATCAGCTCTATCCAAAATCCATAGCTCCAGCTATGCTCAAATCATCACAGCAAGGTCAAAAGGCATCACAACTTGGATTTCTCATTGAAAGTGACTTCTTGGTATTATTCCTTCAAAATACCATCTTCAAATGTCACACTTGAGATTAATACCAATTATTGTGAACAAGAAAATAAAAATCAAAGATAAATAAAATCCCAACAGAAGCAAAATAATTTCAATTAAAAATGTCCAAGTGGGAAATAAGCAAACTTAAATTAAAATCATTAAAATCTGAAGATTCTAGTATATTTGAAATTGCATTATGAGCTGATTATTTCATAGGGTTATCAATTGCACAATGAAAATAAAAAAGCATCAACGAAAATAAGTGAATGGCATTTATATCTTTAAAGGTTTTCAAAAATTAAAAAAATTAAAATTTCATATAGCAATTATTATAGTTGAACAGAAAAATTAAAATAAATTTATAATTAAAATAGTCATAGTTTAAAATTTTTATTAATATTATTATAAGTTATTTATCTATTCAATTTTTTATAAATTATCTATAAATTAAATTAAAATAATTCAAAACTTTTAATTGCAATAAAGATATATATGTCATTTTGTCCAGTTATCATTTTCCTTTCTCCTCATTTTCTTTCTTTCCATTTTCTTTTCAGTCATTTTCTCTTCACATCAAAACATATCATAAAAGAATTTTCTTTTTGACACTTTAGTGCTTAAAAGAATAAAAACATCTATTTTAATTCTCAAAAGATTTCACCACAAAAAAAATAAGTATTTTTAACATTTAATTACATTAAAAGTGTTAATAACAATATTGTCAAAAAATTAATTTTGACATAACGTAAATGTTGAAAATATTTATAAGCTTTGATTAATAATTATAAAATGTCAAAAAAAAAATACAGCTCACCTAATCTCCTCTCAATATGCCCTTCATTATTATGACAGTTAAGGTTTTGATGCTCCCTAGCATTTCTGTACCCTTCTCTCTCTCTAAGCTTCTCCTTTTCTCTCTTAAGTTTTTTTTCTCTCTAGAAGAATGTGTGTGGAGTGGTATGAGTCATGTTTCCCATCGTGTAGAGGTGCTACGACTTATGCATTGTAAGTGCCTAATAACCATATTTCACAGCACATAAGTTGTGTCATTCCCATACAACTTATGTGAAATTTTTAATTTGATTCATTCTAGTACTTATATATAATAAAAACGGGACGCATTTTGATTTTTTTAGATTAAAATATATTTCAAGTTTCCCAATTTTTTTATTTTTTATTCCTTAAAAATCCTGGAGACTATTGGCCGCCCCACTCTTTGCTAAACTGTCTGCAGAGGAATAATGATACAAACCAAAACGATTATGTTGTCTTAAATTGCCAGCACCCAATTTTTGACCGAGTTTCGAAAATATATCAATTTCACTTCATCTCTTTCTGATTTAATTTAAAAGTCATTTACGATATTATGTCATTAGCCAAAAATGAAAAAAGTTTTTGCGTCAGCCTAGTTTGTTTTGGTCCAAAGTTAAACAGTACTTTTTGATAACGGTAGCCCATTATTCATGTTTGTTTCAGGACAGCCCAGTTACCCCTTTTTGTTACAAGCCCAATTTGTATTTTACATTCATTTCCGTAAAATAAGAAAAAAGGATTAAGAAAAGGAGGAACAGACAAGCAATGGTCACGAGCACCATCCTGCCAAATACATGTGAAGAAACGGTGGACAGAATCATGGGGTTCCTCCCCCACTTCTCACAAGAAGATGAATTTCTTTCGGTGGTGAGCTGGGAAGTACACTACAGCCAACCGGTAAAAATTGCAAAAGTGGGATGAACATTACACAGTGGAACACCCATATAAATACCCGGCAGCATCAGAAGAAAAGGGGAGGGACGATCAACAGAACACTATCAGCCAGAGAGAGCAAGATTTTTCAAACAGAGAGAGAAATCACAAGAGTCCTGTAAATATACCACAAGAATCCAGCAACAAATTGAGGAAGAGAACCAGCAATTGAGTCCAGCAACAAGAAGAAAATAAGGTGATAACAACAGGAATAACATTATCATCATCAAAAAGAAATTTAACAAAGGGATAAAAAGGGGCAGAGAGGTCGCGGCCTCCCCTCACCGCCGCGGCCTCCATCATCTTCTTCTTCTTCTTCCTCTTCCTCCCCAAACCTCCATAACCACCGCAAGCCTCCACCCTTCCTCACCATAACAGCCGCGAAGGATCGATCCTTCCTTTCTCTCTCTTTTCAGTGTGTGTATGTCAGTCAGTGGGTGGGAGAGAATGTGTGTGAATGTTTTGTGTTTAGTGTGTGTGTGTGGGTGCGTAATAGAGAGGGTAGTGTTTTAGTGTGATGTGTGTGGGTGGGGAGTGGGTGTGGTGACTAGCCCCACCCCCGAATTTTTCTTTTTAATTTTTCGTTTTATCTTATTGTGTCAATGAGTTTAGGTTGTTTGGTGTTTTACTTTCTTGGATAAATATTTGTGTGTGCTTCTTCTTTTTTATTGGATCTTTTTTTTATTATTATTTTGCCATTAAGTTGATTATGCTCTAAAAAGAGTTTTTGTTATTTTTGTTTCAGCAATCCTTTTAAAGTCTTTGAGTGGAATTAATATATATATATATATATATATATATATATATATATATATATTAGTTTAGGGAGTTTTAATTATTCATTTGATGTTTAGTGAATTTTAAAAAAAAATCAATAAAAAGATGTTATCTAGGACTTTGATTTGCTTTTAATTTTCAATTATGTTATTTGTTTGTGTTTTTGCTCAAATTAATTGTATGCTTGTCATTTGTCTATAATATTTTTTTTTAAGTTTATGATTGAAATTAGTGTTTATTAAAAATAAATAAAAATATTTTCTTTTCAATGAACAATAAAAAAAATCATTTCAGTATATTTTAATCCGTGCAATGATCAATAATAGTGATTAAGGAACAGATGTTACCTTCATTGCTATTTGAATCATAAGGGTTCGATGAGTGGGCCTAGTGTTAACTTGGATTCTATGCAATAACGGATTTGATGTGTTTTGTTACAAATTCTGTTCTTCATAAATAAAATTTGTCAACTTAGAATCATTTTCTAGAGAACTACGTGGCTTTGAGTTCCTCATCAGTCTTTAGAGGATACGTAAGCGAGCACTTGTCAAGTCAAACTTTAAATTTTCATAATTTTGTCGTCGATTTTTTCTTATTTCATTCCCTCTATTTGTAAATATTTTAATTTAATTTTTCTCATTTATTTGTAAATATTGTATTTGCTTATCTTTTTGGATAAATTTTATATGCTTTAAATTATTTTAATTTGCACAATTAACTTTTGGATAACCGTTTTAGGACGAATGTATCAGGGTACATGGGGTTTAATTTCTACTCTTCCTTATGCATAAACAAACTCCAGAATCTAGCTTTATTTTAACAGATCAGTTTAAAATTTTTTATAAAAAAGTTTTTCCAATGATTTTTCTTAATAAACCTTGGTAACAACTTCATGAAAATATTTTCAAAAACATATTTTTTATCACCCGTCGCGATTCTGATTGCGACATAAATGATTCAAAACAAAAGTTTTCTCTTAATTTAAAAAGGTCTAAGAATTTCTCCAAAAATTATGTGATATTTGATATTATGGTTAGAAATTTGTCCTTCCATCAAAAACAACATAATGGTATCCCAGACTTGAGATCTAGTTTTTTGCTTGGCGTTTGCGCTATTGGCCCCGTTGACCACAAAAAGGAAAATTAAATAAATAATTTTTCTTCTTCTTTTTGGTCCTTTAAAAGTCGATCGTTCTAGGGATTAATGAGTATATAATTTTTCTGGTATCCGAATTAATGTATTTAAAATGAAATCTTTTAAAAACTAAAGTACATATATTTAATCCTTTAAATACTGAAATGTTAAAATAATTTTGTTTAGAGATCAAAGTACAGATCTACCCACATAAACTTTACCAGCTCAATATTTTTTGCCCAAATGCAATATGCGTTTCCTTTGTAATTACTACATGGAAATTATGACAAAGAATATCCTAATGACTAATTATAGCCAATTAGTTTGTTCCCAAGACATTCTTC
This sequence comes from Dalbergia cochinchinensis, assembly GCA_031216125.1. Classification (NCBI taxonomy): domain Eukaryota; kingdom Viridiplantae; phylum Streptophyta; class Magnoliopsida; order Fabales; family Fabaceae; genus Dalbergia; species Dalbergia cochinchinensis. The sequence goes on along the minus strand of CM062375.1, from coordinate 64,161,571 downwards.
AAGTTAGGAGTATTCTAATAGGATACAACTTTCCCGAAGTCAACAGAACATTCAAAGTTAGGCATAAATTTTAAGTACGCAAATTAATATCGGACGTAACTTTTGGTTTTATGTCAATTGGGCTCAGGTTGGATCATTTCAGTCATCATAGTTGATTCCTATCTCCCAGTATTTGAAAAATGATGTAAATAAAAGAATATAATTGGATGACCGTGCAATGATAAAGCTTCAACAAAATTTTTAGGGGGGCTAAATTATGTTAAATTTTTTCTAATCATTATTAGTCATCAAAATAGAGTTTAGAGTTAATAAATCCATTATTTTGTTGCTATTAAAATCTTATAATTGCTTATCTATTGTAATAAAAAATATTTATCTCTAAAATGAAGTTCAATTGTGATATGATTTTTTATTTTTATTTCTTAATTGGAAAATATCTTAATAGAGACTTTTTAAGTTAGAGAAGCCCATTTATATTGAGTAGCATCATTCATACAAAGCAGTATATTTAGACTCTCTATTTATTATACAAAACTTATCTCTATGGGTGTGTTTATTTTATACTTTTTTACAGAAAAATAATTTTTAAGTAAAAAAATTTAGAAAATTACTTTTTATAGGAGCTATTCATGTGATCTTATATTTAAAAATTAAAAATAGATTATAAGACCTTTAAAATAATGGGTGATAAGGTCAAGATATAACAATGTATAATTAAATATTTGTATAAAAAAATTTACATTGATAGTTCATAAAAATTAAATTCACACACACACACACACATATATATATATATATATATATTTTAAAAAAATTGGGGGACCATGGAGGTATATATATATAAATTTTTAAAAAAATTGGGGGACCATGCCTCCATTGTCTTAACTAAAATCTGTCAATATGACGGTATAAAACACTTTTATGCATACATGTGTAATGAAAAAAAAAAAGCAGTGAAAGAAGTAGGTGAATGATATTTGTACCCTTAAAGATTCTTGAAAAATCAATAAAATTTAAAATTTCATATAACAGGTATTGTAGTTGGAAGACTCATTTATGTTGAAAGGAAATGGAGTAGTGATTAGGATACTTTGTTATAGAGACAATACATGTTATATAAAATCTTCTGGTGTTATATAAAATTTCATGTAACATGTATTGTAGTTACTTTTCTTGATAGAATGCATTGTAGTCACTTTCATAATCTCATATGACAGATTAAGATAGGACCCTCTCATGTGTAATGTGCAGAGGAGAAGATTCATTTCCAACATCAGCCTTGCATCTGTTCCCAAAACGTATCTTCAAGGAAGTACAATGTCACGTTGTTGTCGGGCCTAATTTTCCAAAGTAAACAGGGAAAAACAAAATGTAGGCACGAGTTTCTCATGCACCCACTGTGACACCAAACTTCTCGATCGGTACTGCGCAGGGCATGTACGTATTCAAAAGAAACAAGCAATAGGAGATTTTATTGCAGCTAATAAACAATGAACATACCCAATGGTAATAGTGTATGTCCTAATTAGTAGTACAAATAACATTATTGATCCCAAAATAATGAGTTTTTTACAAATATAAAATTATTAAAATCATATATTATATAAATCCCTAGATATTTACAGTATTACACAATTGTCCTTTTTTTAATGTAATAAAAATCGGTTTAAATCGATTTTAGTGAAGCTCAGCGAGAAGAATGCAGAAATAGGTTTAAGCAGGTTTTAGTGTAACCGTCACATCGCATGTATGCAGAAATCGGTTTGAGCAGATTTTAGTGTAACGTGATGTAGAAAGGAGACAGAAAAATAAAAGAGTAGTTACAAGAGAAATTGAGTTGCAGTATAGCAGAGTTGTGTAAATATTCTTATTTATTATAATGAAGAAATTATAAACATAGTAGAGGGTGAAACTTTCATAAGTGATGATCAAGCATGGTTGGTTGTTACTCCACCTATTAGCTTGTTAGAGTTATAGAATAGACTACTAGAGGAGTTTGATGGAAACAACAAGCAAATTGCAAAAATAGTTTATAGAATGCTGGTAGATATTGGGCCAAACGGGATCCGATATAGGAGGTTTTGAATTCGAAAGATGAGCATGTAAGTCATATGTTTTCTTATTTTCACTCATTTTCCGATGTTCGTAGAATTGATTTATTTGTGGAACTCCAAGATGGTCCTTTCAGCTCTGGTGGGTCAGATGTAGGTACATCATCATTTGTGACAGCATATCATGCATCCCCATCTTTTGATGTGTCCCGTGATCATGATCAGAGTTCACATTGCAAAAGTAAAATATATATTAATTAAATAATTAAATTTAACCTTTATGTATTTTTTTTAAAAATACATATGCAAAATGAAATTAATCTTTTTCCATGGCTTTTATTTATACTCGAGCCATGCAGCACCGCTTCTCGACATGAAGTAACATTGTCACAGAGCCTTGCTTCTCAAAATCTCGCCAGAAGCAAGATTCCCTGCTTTATTTAATCACGGGAGTGGCGTAATTTCTTTGTATTTAATATTATTAAATAGGATGTGGTTTCTTTTCAGTCGAAATTTGTAGGTGGACAACACGTGGTTTCTTTTTTGTTGATGCTTTTCAATTATTTTGGGAGGCAGTAGTGGTAATCACGCATGCTGCATGATTTAAATGGGCATATGTATGTAATTTACGCCTAATAGTCATATTATTGATAATGATACATTTGAAACCCATAAAAGAAAATTTCCTTGCAATTAACTTTATATATTACACATAAAGGCAAAAAGGAGAAATAAAATAAGATTACATGCAAAAATTAATCATTTGGTCAGAGGTTTTATAGAGGAAAATTTGGCAATTATGAAAAATTATACTATTAATAAATAAATAAAATAAAAAAATTAGATAAGATATGGTGTTCAATAGATATAAATAACACACATCTAAAGTCATATTTAAAAGTTTTGAGAATGATTACAGCATAGTTCATTGAAAAAGAGAATAAAAAAATATGTAATATTTTTGCTTGAACTCATAATTTCAAATAGGTTTTATCTTTGATACTTATGGGTATCATATTCTTTTATTTTTAACGAATGTGATTGAATATTTAATTTTTTATATTTTATTAAATTAAGTTAATAAAATACATGACACATTCTTAATAACAAATAAATAAAAGATATTGATACCATTTAATTTTATAACAGCATCGAAGAAATTCCTTTAAAAGAACAAAAATAAATAAATATGGGTCCCAAATAAAGTGTATGATGTAAATATGATGGTGGTTATATATCACTTATCGATTACAGAGTTTTTTAAGTATATAAAATCAAAGAATGTTTATATTATATATTGGCCTCAAGATGATTTTGTGAATCTACTCGAACCGAATACTGCATCACGTTGCACTAAAATCTGCTCAAGTAGATTTTGTAAATATGCTCAAACCGATTTCTGCATACATGCGATGTCACGGTTACACGAAAATCTGCTCAAGCAGATTTTGTAAATCTGCTTAAATCGATTTTTGCACTCTTCTCGTTGAGCTTCGCTAAAATCGGTTTAAACCGATTTTTATTACATTAAAAAAAGGACAATTGTGTAATACTGTGAATATTCGGGGATTTATATAATATATGATTTTAATAATTTTATATTTGTAAAAAACTCCAAAATAATTAAACCGATAAAAGAAAGGCCAAAATTTTCCTATATATATCGTTCCTAACTAATGGTTTTCCCGTGAGTATGCCGCCTTTGATTAGAGCTATATAACCATGGACTATCTTGCACTTCTTCTGCTAGTTTCATTTGCGTGTGCTCTAATTCATGTCCTGATCTCCTACTTAGGCATCAAAACACCCAAATCTCCTAAACTTCCACCGGGGCCTAGTCCTTATCCTATCATAGGAAACATCTTAGAACTTGGTAACCAGCCTCACCAAGCATTAACAAAGCTTTCTCAAACTTATGGACCCATAATGACCCTAAAGCTTGGTAACATAACCACCATAGTCATTTCCTCTCCACAATTAGCCAAAGAAGTACTTCATAAAAATGACCAAATCTTCTCTGGCAGGAAGGTTCGAGATACTCTTAAAGCACTTGATCACCATAAACTTTCAATCATATGGTTGTCACCATCAAGTCAGTGGAGGACCATTAGGAGAGTTTGTGCAACCAAAGTGTTCTCAACCCAAAAGCTTGATTCTACAAAAGTTCTTCGTCAAAGGAAGGTGCAAGAATTGCTGGATTATGTCAAGGAAAAGTGCAAGAAAGGTGAAGCTTTGAATATTGGTGAGGCTTCTTTTACAACTGTGCTTAATTCCATATCAAACACTTTCTTTTCTTTGGATTTGGCTCATTTCACTTCTGATAAGTCTCAAGAGTTCAAGGACACTATTTGGGGTGTCATGGAAGAAACTGGAAGGTTTAATGTTGTGGACTTTTTCCCAATCTTTCGCTTGCTTGATCCACAAGGTGCACGTGCAAGAATGAAGAATTATCTTGGAAAGTTGTTTGCTTTTCTTGATGGTCTTATAGAAGAAAGATTGCGCTTGAAAGAGTTAAAAACGGAAAGCAAAGCATGTAATGATGCGTTAGATTCTATGTTGGAAGTCACGCTGGAAGATCATTCACGAGTGAGCCGCCCACAACTATTGCATTTATTTGAGGTTTGTATCTCTATGCCTATTTGAGAGAAGATACATCAAATTCTTGTAAGTGGTGTTGCTAAAAATGTTTCTTCTACATAATCTTATTCACTTTTATTGAATAATTCTTAGGATTTAATTTTAACACACTGATAGTATAAAAATATCCGTTCAATTATGTATTGACATGTTAGTAAATATGCATTATTTTGACCTCAATACTTAAAAAATCATGCAAATCGAGAAATTTAATTGAATGATAGTATAAAATAATTATACATTATCGGTGTATTAAAATCAAACTTTAATTTTTAACTAATGTAAAAATTACAACTCATATTATTGGTAATAAGATTTTCAACTAGCTAGGAGAGATTTTAGATTGATAAAGTAGAAGCATATAGTAACATTCTTGAGAAAAATTCTTGTGTTAGGAGATCACAAAATTTCTATTATGTTTTAAAAGTTTAATTTTGACACATTATCAATATAAAAAAATTATGCACGTTCATCTAATATTTGTTGTCACATAAGTAAAAAATATTTTACTCATCTATTCATCGGCGATGGTAATAGATCAAGCGCCTCATTAGGGGATTCGATCTAACCTATATTCAGTCTAGTTTGATATAGTTTATTTATATTTATTTAACATATTTAGAAGTTTGACAAAAAAAATGTTTAGAAGTGTTCTAACCTATTTAAGAGTAAGCATTTTGGTTAATTTAAAACTTTTATTATTAAGCATGTCTCAAAATATTTTTTCAGACTAGACCAGAATTTTAAGAAAATTAGGTTAAGATAATTAAAAAAGCTTATGTCAAATAACAAGCCTAGGGTCAAACAATCTTTTAAAAATATAGGTTAAGTCTATTTAACATAAAGCCCGATATAACATAGCCTATTTTCATCTCTATATATCTACTACCCTAAAAGGTCTTATAAATATAAACATATGACTTAATGACAATATAACCTTATTTATTTTTAATACTGATAGTATATCAAAATTAATTTCATCTTTTAATTAATACTCAACATCTCACTTTTTGTATTAACATTTTAGTTATAAATTGGTTATTTGGAACATGATTAACAATCTAAATCAGCATGGCAGAAGATGAAACTTATAGTCTTTGAAAAAAATACTTTTTTTCTTCCTTTTCTAGCGATTTTGTTTTCAATAGAAAGTTCTATACAAACAAATGAAAAAACATAAAAAGATCCTTCTTTAATAAAAACAATTTTTCTTTATCAAGATAATGATACACAAACGCGTAGTTATTTGCTTTTAAAAATTGGGAAACTAAAATATTTAATTTATCAAAAAGTAATTTTTTAAGCAATTTAAAAAAACATTTATTTCTACATATTTAAATATATAATAATTTAAATATAATTTATTTTTTATGAATTTATCTTTATTTAAAGAGTTTAAATAATCTATTTATCTAAATGGATCTGATTATGGTTGTGGAAGTCAAATCAATTTAGCCTTTGCATGTAGGTTAGTTGAATCTGTTTGATTCCTTAAAATTTAAATTACAATTATTTCAGCCTTTTGATTAAGTCTAGTCAAATCTCATTAATTAATATATCCATTATTGAAATGAAGCCTTAAATTAGACTTGATTAATTATTAATTAAATGAAGATAAAAATCTTGGAAAGATTTGTCAGTAAATTGGTAGATACTTCATCTTATATAATTTTACTAATTGATCATATCAGGATTTGTTTGTGGCTGGAATAGACACATCATCAAGCACAATAGAATGGGCAATGACAGAGTTGCTACGTAACCCAAAAAAACTAGAAAAAGTTAGAAAAGAGCTTCAACAATTCCTTAGCAAAGGTGAACAATTTGAAGAATCAAATATCTCGAAGCTTCCTTTCTTGAGAGCAGTAGTGAAGGAAACATTACGCTTACACCCACCTGCCCCATTTTTAGTACCACACAAGTCTGTAGAAGATGTCGAACTATGTGGCTATACGGTGCCCAAAAATGCACAAATTTTGGTTAATGTATGGGCTATGGGCAGAGATTCAAGTATTTGGACAAATCCACAAGAATTTATTCCTGAAAGATTCTTGGAGAGTGATATTGATTTTAAAGGCCAAGATTTTGAGCTAATTCCCTTTGGAGCTGGAAGAAGGATTTGCCCTGGATTGCCATTGGCTTCTAGGACTATTCACATTGTTTTGGCCTCTCTTCTATATGGCTATGATTGGAAGCTCGCGGATGGATTAAAGGGAGAGGACACAGATATGTCCGAGAAATTTGGGATTACCTTGAATAAGGCTCAATCTCTCCGAGCTATTCCCATCCAAGCATGATCTGAAGTGCTGCGATATGCAATCCTGAAATCTAATATGTGATATGTAATGGTGTATTGATGATACGCAACTACATGTAGTGTATTGTAATAATTCCTAAAGTTTATTTTTGTAATCTTGAAATTAAATAGATTTGGTATTTCTAAATGAGATAGATAAATTTTAGTCACATTTAGAATGCATGTGATCCATTGTAATTAGGGCTAAAAGTGAGTTGATTTAAGCCAAGACGGGCAAAACTCAAGCTTTCCTAGTTAGTTTTGAGCTCGGCTCGTCACAATGATCTTAAAATTCATATTCAAGCTCAACTCACTAAAAATTCATCGAGCTCGAGCATGCTAATAAGATCGCTCATTTAAACAGGGATTGAGTATTTTAACTTAATTAATAAGTTAGAATTTTTACTATAAATACAAAGCCTATTTTCAACATAATGTATATGCCATGGACATGATGCAAAGATTTATCAAGTTACATTCATTATTCATAATCAACACATCATAATACATATACACAAATATATTGAGCTTGCTCAGGAGCTATTGATTCGAACAAAGTAAAGCTCAACCTCGACTCATTTAATAAATGAACTTAAATCATTAGCTCAGGCTTGGCTTATAAGCTCATCAACATTTTGAACTATTAACAAATTAAGTTGAAAATAGCTCACGAGTTGACTTGACTCACTTCTAACCCTAACCATAGTGTAATAAAGGACAAAAGTTTTGTGTGACTAATATTTCTCTAATGCAATATACATTTATTGCAAAATATAATACTTGGAAATGCAAGATAAATATTTGAGAAAATAAGGAAGAGGGAGAAAAAGATAGAATACGTTGAACATTATTGAGTAATCATAATTATGATCTTATACAAGAGTATGGTGCTATAGATACTAATCAATTATACATAGAATGCATGAAACATCTAATGCACAAGATTAGTATCCCTGCTAATAGACCAATCGATTGTTAACTCAGTCTATGAAGCATAGACATTGACACGGATACGAGAGATATACCAAAATTATGGGATACAGACACAACATTTATATAACTAAAAATATAATGAAAATGATACATTATTAGTCAAAACATCCTTTATATATGTTTCACTTATATTTTATTTTTTTATAAACTCTAAAAATTTATGTATTATTTCTTTTTTATAATACTATTTATATTGTGTTTTTCTATGTCAGAGTAAGAAAAAAAGTAAATTTTAAATTAAATATTTAAAAACATGTGTCATTTTGTGTCATGCAGATCTGATGCAGACATGTGTCCAGCAGTGAACACGACATCCAAATAGTGTGTTTGTACTTCATAGGACTCACCCTACTGATCCTTACAATTAACATTTGCTTTCATGATCATTTATTTAAACTACCCATACATTTACACAAAACTCTAATTTTCTGCCAACATCAAATGAAATAAATTCAAAATACCATCCTTTAAAACAGCTTCTTCCCTACAAAAATCTTTTAGATTCAAACAAGTTTAGAAAAATGTTATATAAACATATTTTATATTCATGTCGATTCATATTTCATTCGTTATTAGATAGATGCAAATTTCACTTGGACTAAATTCAATCCCATCTAATTAGTAATTTATAGATGAGGTGTGAGTCAATATAATATTTAATTCAAAATATATCCATATATATAATTCAAAAATTTAGGTTAATTTGTCTAAATGCTTCAATCGATTCTATAACCATCTGTTTACTTGGATATTTGAATAGTGCAATACTAGCACTTACGCCAACTCATTCTACATCAACATGTGGCTATGGGGTACAGGAAACGGATATGGATTGCGCATTTTAGGCAATTTATGCTAGCTAGTTCTATGTCAACATGTGATGGATATTGAAAAAAGAAAGGTTATTTTAACACCCAATAATGATAAAATCGGTTTTCTAATTTTAAGTGTTAAAATAACATTTCTATTGAAAATGGTGCTGACATTTTTTTGGGGTCAAATAAAGCAATTCCATTAGTAGTAGAAGCAAACCAACTATTTGCAAGCCCAATACAAATCTTTAAAAGCAACCCACAGTTAGCAAACCAAGATGGGACAAGAATCCTATCTAGTGAGATTGGATACGTGACACACCAATTCAGAGGGAGCTTGTTTTCCAATGAGTGAGAGGCCACATGATTTTAACTTACAACTGAGTTTGCCCTCCCAAAGGGAAGTGTGGTATTTTTATTTTTAGTCTAAAAAAATGGTAAGTATTTTCTATTGAAAATGGAACTAACTTTTTTTTTGGGTCAGAGATAGCAATTTCATTAAGACTGGAAACAAAAAGGCCAAACTACCCACAGGCCCAATATAAAATAGAGCTGATTTTTTTTTGGTGATTTGTATTTTCATTTCTCCTTTTTTCTAGCTGGCTTGGGCCTTTGCCAGCTTTTTTTTGTCATGAATCCTTGACACCCAAAAAAAAAAGGAAAATGGTATGAAAAAAATTAAAGAAAATTAAATAATGAAAAAAATAAAGGCAGCCAGAAGTTTATGACATATCATCCTTAACTCCTTAGTTCCAAATAGAAACTGAAATATTGAATCTGAGTTGGTCTACTTTATTGGTGAGTCGGGAAAATGTCAACTCGACTTAACCACATACTTAGTGGGTTATGCCGGTTGGCTTGCAAAATAATTAAAAATAAAAAGAAAATATAAAATTCCTTAAATTTGTTCAAAAAGACAAGAAAAAAAAAAAGGAGGAATGGAGCTTTGGTGAACCTAGAAGTTTTTTTCCTTCTATTTTTTTGGTAGAGAACGTGAGAGAATATGAGGTGAGTATGTAGATTTTGACTTATATAACCCACAGTTATATAGGTTGAACCCACTTAGCCGCAAGTTAAATAGGTCGGGCCAAATTGATCTGCTTTGAAATGAGTCAATATTTTATCAACTCAACCCATCAAAATGGTGGATTGGATCAATTTGGTTGGCGTGCTGCAACTCACTTAAACAACTCTTATTCATGAGCATGTGATCTTTGCTTAGGGCTACATGTTTCCATGGCCACGTCTTAGGTGGTGAAGACTTAGTTTGTCACCACCATGGCTCCAAAATCCTAACCATACAATATCACATCTAAGGGTTCACACTAATTCAAATTACAATTTATATTTTGAGTTTAAAATTTAGGAAAATGATTGTACAATCGATTTGTCCATTTTACCTTCATCTTCTTCCCCATCAAATCATTGATACTCCCCATTCTTTTACATCTTCCACTACTTTGCCACCACCACCACCCATTAACCTTGTCATCGTTGGCCCTACTGCCACCCCCACCCCAACCTTCCTTCAACAACCTCATTATAGCTCCACAACCTAGAATATCCCATTACACCTCTAACATCTGTGCCTTCATCTCACACTGCCATGGCCACCACAAGAGAAGCTTTGTGGAGCGACCCCCATCCTTCTGTTAGCACCTCTATTCATGAGGGTTCTAGAATGTGAGTGTTGAGCACATTGGGTGTTGGGTGTGAATGCCATAAACCAAAAATGGAGTAGTACTATGGTGGTGGTGGTGGAGTTTCCAAAGGTTAGGTAAAGTTTGGTTTTTGTGGATCTCAGACATGAAATTTGGAATAATTTTTCTTTTGGTGAGAATTTGCAAAATGGTTACTAATTAGTGCATGGAGGTTATATGATAATCTATGGTACACGTTGAAAGTCATAAGATATGTGACCAATTGTCACAATGTTCCCAAAAAGTGGTATAATAAAAATGACAACAAATTTAATGGAGTTGCTAACAATTTTAATTATGGAAAAATTGGAATACGTTTGAATGTAGTAAAAACTCGTCTTTTGAAAAGATTTCAGTCCAGAAGTCTAACTATGAGTAGGAAAAGGTGAAAACTCAATCCTACTACATCTCTAATACATTCATATAAATACGGTAATCTTTGAGCAAATTTTAGGAAAAAAATGATTTTGATTTGATAGTTATTGACTACGCCGACATATCCTCTAAGCTACTAACATATGAAGAGAGAGCAATTTTTTAAAATGATAGTTGTTGACTGTTGCACGGATAACAAAAAAAAAAGAACAATTTTTTAAAATATTTTTTATTTTCTTAAATTAGGAAAAAAAATAAAAGGGTTAGTAATTAAAAAACTTATTTAGTCCAAAAAGAATCTTAGCAAAAAAAAAAACAATTAGAGAAGACACTAAAACAAACAATGACTTAAAGCCCAACAGTTAGAAAAACAATACCCAATCATTCCTTGATAAAAAAAAGACTCTTTTTAACCAAAAGTAAATCCATATGCTTATTCTAAATAAGACAAATCCCTAAACCCATTTTCATCAACCTATGTCAGGGTAAAAAGAAGATAAAGCTAGGGATTAGGGGTCTAATTAGGACGATAGTAGAGAAGGGAATGGAGAACAGAAACAAGGAAGAGTAAGGGAAATCTGTGTTTGGAAGTGGTATTGATGGGGGATGTGGCAAGACCCTCTTCTACAATGATTTTAGAGACCCCCTAAATCGGGGGGACAACCGCAAAAAGGGAGTTTTTTTGGGTGATTTTCCTAGTTTGCCTTTTTTTCATTTTCTCATATTGAAAAAGGCCATAAAGTAAAGGATGAAAATGGACAATAAATTTATATACCATTTTATTCCACTCACTTAAATTATAAACTCCCAAATAATAAAGTGATCCCTTATCATCCACTTCACTCCTCACCTTTATTTTCTACTCCATTAATGACCATTCCCTTCCATCCTCTGCAAAACTCCTAATTATAGCATAAGAGAAGAAGACAACGGCGTATGGGATCATGGCGGAAGGGGCTGTCATGGCAACGTCCTTAGCTAGCTACTACGACACAAGGACGAGACCACTATGCTCTCCGGCGACATTGGAAAAGTCACCGTAGTGGCGACCTTGTGGCCAAGACTAGCAGGTTCACAAGGGTTGTTGCCGCGGTGCTTTCTGTCAATACGCGACGCGTGACTAGCAGCTAAATTTCGCTAGTTAAGGGTTGAGGCTTGGTTGTTATCTGGTAGTGGTGTTGAATATGGTTCACAAGCAAAGGTTGAAGCTTTAGGTGGTGTTTTGTTGGTGGTTGTGAATGTGTGTAGATTGTAAGTGATGGCAGTGGCTGTGGTGGTTTTGAATGTGTTTAGATTGTTGGAGATGAGTGTAGTAGTTTGGAAGTGGTGATGGTTTTAGTGGATTGCAATTGGATGACGATACTGTTGTTCTTTCTCTTCTTTGTTTTTTGATGATTTTTGGCTATGGCTTTGACTTTGGTGGGGTTGATGCTTGGTTTGAGAGGGTGATGGTGTTTTATGTGTGTGTGATAGGGGCAGTGGTGGTGGGTTTGTATTGTCTTGAGTGATTGAAAATAGTGAGGGCTGTGACGAGTTCAAGGTTAGCTGAAGGTAATGTTGGTGGCTCTTAGGTATGGCTAAGATAGTAAAATGATGGGACTGGGTATGGCTCTTGGAAGGATGACTGCCGCCTCCTGCCCCTTTATAAAATTTTTATGTAATTGATCAAAGAGTAATTTGAAATTAATTGACTGGGATTTGATAATTGAAATTTAAAAATAGATTTGATAGAAATTTTGAGTGAAAAAGATTTTTTGGAGTGTGCTAAGAGAATTTTGTAGTTGTCAGTTTCAAGTCTCATGGAGCATCCAATTGGTCAACCACATACTTCTCTAGAGGAAGAACTTTGTGATACTAAAGATGATAAGGTTCTTTTCTTTGAGAAGCAAAAGGTTCAACATGATTTAGATGATTGCTAGAAAGCCCTTGTTGGATGAATCCTTGGAAACCATTTGTTACCTTTAGGGATAGTAGACAATACTCTAAGCATGATTTGGAATCATCTAGAAAGATTTAGAGTCATGGAGTATGGAGACCATACCTTCTAATTTTCCTTTGCTAGAGATATTGATGCATTCGTGTAGAATTGGGCTCATCATGGTTTTTCAAAAATTATATCTTAATGAGTATTGAGGAAGAAGATTTCTGTAGGGTTCCTATAAGGGTACAAACATATGGAAGGCTAGGAAAAATTGGTCTTTGAGAATGTTGTTGTTGCCCCTCAAGATATAGTTAAACCCCTAAGAAACTTGTTGATGATCTTTCCTTATATTTTTCTTGTTCTGCTACCTACTTTTAGGATATGTTTGGTTTGGTTGTAAAAATATGATGTAAATTTTCATGAATGAGCTCTATGTGTAAAATTATATATAAACCTTATTTATGGAAAATATACCCCTATTTTTATTCTCCAACCAAGCATACCTTTAGTAGTAGTGTAGCTGAGTGATCCCCTCTCTGTTTTCTTTTGCTTTTAATCCTCTGGGACTAACCTTTGATTTTTTATTAATGAAAATTTCTATATCTATATTTGATAAAACAAAAAAAAAGGTAATTGGAAAGTTATTCATGCATACCCATTTTCCCACGTTGCATAGGGTAGTTGTTAGAAGACAAGTCGAAGGGCTAAAAGTGGTATTATTATATAAAAGAGGAGATATTGATAATGAAGTGATCCCCAACATACAACAACATTATAAATTTTGTTATCCCTTTTCTCTTCCTTTTTAACTATTTTAATTTAGTTCAAGTAGTTCATCTCCAAACCTTTTTGTGTTGTTTTTGGTATGAAGTTGTTGTTTATCAATAAAATTCTAATTCCACATATTATCTTTGTTCAAAACCTATGTCTCTTCTAAGCATTTGAAAAACTTATAACTAAATGGTAGATTCCTCTCTTTTGTGCAATCGCCTGCATATATTTTAGGATCAAGAGTGATTTTATGTTCTTGACTTTATTTATTCTAATAAACTTAGCTGAATCCAAAATTCATGATAACAAGTCCTTACATAAAAATAATTTTTAAACGAGTCCTTATAAATGCAATTGTTTATAAACAAGTCCATACAACAAATAAAAGTTATAATTTCATGAATCTTACATGGTTCATTGAGTAGTGATGAGTATAATCCGTCTATTTCACTTGGTCAATGAACTATTATATGACAAATTCCAAACAATAAAAAATACACACCGAAGTCAATTCATACTTAATTGGTCAACCACGTAAAACTCATGAAATTATAACTCTGCTCAAGACTTGTTTACAAACAATTTCATATGTACAGATATAAGAATTCAAAATCAAAGATACATCTAAGGACCGAATTTTATTTTAACCTAAACATATTATATAGATTAAAGTCTAAATTACTTATTGGTATTTGTCTTTGCATTGAGTCTAGTCCACATAATATTAATTTTGTTTATTTTTTGTTTTATATGGTATCCACAGTTGACAACAATGATTAATCTCTTCAAAACAAGAGCTCATTAAAAGAGATAAATGTCCGGCCACAAGACCCTTACCATTTACATCATCAGAAATTGAACTCATGGCTAGATACGTAAGGAGTCTAGTTAGATACCAATTGTGTTATGCTGGTGATTGTTATTAATATTATTTAGATGAAACACAACCTTGATCTATTTTTAATTATACGAACACGCATTCTTCTTCCAGAATTTGTTAGCAAACTCTATAGATACTAATTTATCTTATATGATTTTATTAATTAATTGTTTCAGGATTTATTTGTGGGTGGAGTAGACACAACATCAAGTACCATAGAATGGGCAATGGCGGAGTTGCCAAGTATCCCAGAAAAACTAGAAAAGGTAAGAAAAGAGCTTCAAGAGGTTATTGGAAAGGGGGAAAATCAAATTGAAAAATCACATATCTCAAAGCTTCCTTTCCAAGAGAAGTACTGAAGGAAACTTTCTTCCGTTTGCGCCACCCCACACCCATTGTTAGTGCCACACAACTCAGCGGATAAGGTTGAACTATGTGGCTATATACGGTGCCCAAAAATGCACAAATTCTAGTTAATGCATGGGCCATGGGGATAGATTCAAGTATATGGACAAACCCAAAAATCAATTCATGCTTGAAAGATTCTTGTTGGAGAGTAAGATTGATTTTAAAGCCCAAGATTTTGAGCTAATTCCCTTTGGAGTTGGAAAGAGGATGTGTGCTGGATTGCCATCGCCTTCTAGGATTGTTCACATTGTTTTGGCCTCTCTTCTACATGGCTATGATTGGAAGCTTGCGGAGGATTAAAGGAAGAGGGCATGGACATGTCTGAGAAATATGGATTACCTTGCATAAGGCTCAACCTCTCCAAGCTATATATTCCCATCCAAGCGTACAATATGAAGATGATATTTACACAAATGCAAGTCTATTTCTGGTTTTAGTTATTCACATGCGAGGTTATAAGAATTATGTGCTGGCCATGCTTTTATATTTTGGTTCCCTTTGTACTTGCCCGCTAACATACATGGTTGATCAATAAGAGGTGTGTATGTTTGATTCTATAATTTCCTGATTGTAACACGAAATCATTCCTCTCTCTTCGGATGTAAGTGCAAATGAAGACGATGATAGACTTGCATTTGGATTTTTTTTTGTTTCGGCTTTGATACTTGATCTCCATATATTGACATAATCCCAGGCTTGCTGGTAATTGCCTTTTTTATATCGACGTTTCTTTCTTGGTTCTCACTTCTTACTTTCTTTGTTTGAAAATAACTATAATTTTTTTTACTTTTTCATATTTCAAAATATATGTTCATTTACAATATATAGGTAGTATTAGTTTTTTTTTCCATTTATACCATTAATATTTATATGTTGATTGAATAATTAACATGTTTATCGAGATGAGTAATAATTATTATATAAGTATAATTTTATTAACCCATATAATTTTATACATTTGCCTTACCTTAATAATATGTGTATTATTTGATTTTTGCCAATTATTATAAAGCAAAGGGAGTAGTATATATTGCAAGCACTGTATCATCTTATTTTAAAATTCTTGTTGATTTTAAATATACACGTCATGAGAAATTATTTTTGATTAATTTGAAATTTTGCATATATGATCTATATGATTTGAACTACTAATTCAACAGTAATTATGTTTTATTGAAAGTTTATTCAATAAAAAGCTATTCAATAATGTAACCATTACTTAAAGTTATGGTATAACTTGATCTTAAGTGATATATATATATATATATACACATACATGAATGGATCAATTCATTAAGGGTTGGGTATGAGCTCCGCCAAAATTTGATCAGTTTTATATTTATCTATTTATTTTTATTTTTCTATTTTGTGATTTGATAAATTGAGATGATTTTGATGCACTTTTGGGTGTGTACTGGAATGTTGTGATAGGAACGTAGGTTATTCCTATTATGGACGAGCTGCTACATATGTCGTTGGAAACATTGATCAATCTGAAATTTATGCTACGCCCTTAACACAACAAACGAATTGAAAAAAAAAGGAGGAGAGAGGAATCGAGAGAGGAAGGGAGAAAAGAAAAAAAAAAAAAAAAGAGACAAGCAAAAAGGGGAAAGCAAGTTTGGAATTTTAATAGATCATTGTAGCATTTAATATTGATAAATATTAAAAAAATTATAAATGTAAGATAATTTGCATGTGTATAAATATATATAAATTAGCGTACTTTATTCTATGAAATTAGGACAACTTTTATTAAATTTTAATAAGCAGCGAAAAAAATGTTTTTAATAATTATATCTTTAAATAAGTTATTTTTGAATTTAACAAATAAATAACATAAAATAAGTATGATTTTTTAAAAGATTTATCATATCAAACAGTCGTTTTTATCCAACTATATTTATTGAGAAATAATTTTTCATACCCTTAACTGTAATTTTATATAAAAAAAATACTTTTATATATGTCACATACATTTTTTGATAATTTGATTAATTTTAATACATTGATAGTGAAAAATTATTTACATCGTTATCCAATCAACATATTTTGTTTAGATGTCTTTTTAAGTAATTAATATAAAAGTCAATTATCATCACACACGTATGTTTGTGTACGTAAGTATTAAACAGACAGTTAATTTTATTATATATATCGATATATGATACGAATGGCCACATACTTGCTGATTCAAATATTCACTTTCCATTTTAATTTGATATTAATAGTTTTTAAGTGTTTGTTTCTTGTTTCTTAGATTACTTTGCCTTTTCATTTTACTTTAATGGTTTTTAATTAATTGTACTTTTTTTTGTCTCAGATTACTTCGTATTTTATTGTGATTAATAGAAAATGAAAGTATAATATTCAATTAATAATTTTATTGCTTTATATAAATTTGAGTCACTATATTTCAGTTCCAATAATAAAGCTAATATTATTTTATGATAAATTCATAATCTTTATTACAACACAATTTAGTTGACAGGAATATAATTTTATAAATTTCATAAAATGAAGAGGCCAGACAGGTTACTATAATATTTTTATCATCATTATAACATAATGCTTCAATTATATTGATTCGATTTATTGCATTTACAAATTTTAAATGCATTTGTGTCAATTCATCGACCATGATTACAACTTAACAAGATGAAATAATATTATATATATATATATAATCTAAATGAAAAACAATTTCAGATTAGACAAAAAAATATGGAATTATGAAATTTTAAACACTGTACCAAATATTATACTTATAAAATTCATAATTTTATGAATATAATTTTTTATCAAAACAATGACGTACAAACGACTGCTTATTAATTTGTGGTTGAGCTCATAACCTAGTGGGTATGGTTGTCTCATCTACTCTTAGAGTGGAAGGTTATGTGTTTGACCCTACCTCTTTCCTTTGATCCCCTATAAAAAATTCCTAACATTAACGTCTTTATAAAAAAATTAGTACTTGTTAATTTTTTAAAAAATATTTATTTGGAAGTCAAAATATTTAATTTATCAAAAAGTAATTTTTTAAACATTAAAAAAAGAATTTAATTTCTAAATATGTAATAATTTATTTATAAGTTATTTTTGATAAATTTCTTTTACCTAAAGAGTTTAAATAACCTGTTTATCCAAATAGATCCATGTTATGGCCATGGAAGTCATTTCATTTTCGCCTCCAGATGCACGTTAGTTTACTCTGTTTGATTCCTTGAAATTCAAATTACCATTATTTTAGTCTTTTGATTAAGTATGTATAGTGCCATATCATTAATTAATATTATGTATTTAGACGAAACATATATACTTAAATTAAAATTGATTAATTTTTCATTAAATGAACATTAATTTTTTGTAAAATTTGTCAACGAATATTGAGATAGTCCATCTTATATAATTTTACTAATTAATTGATTATATCAAGGATTTTCTGTGGCTTGAATAGATACATCATCAAGCACTATAGAATAGGTGATGGCAAAGCTGCTACGTAACCCCCAAAAAAGTTAGAAAAGTGCTTCAACAAGTCCTTAGCAAAGGTGAACAACTTGAAGAGTCAAATATCTCAAAGCTTCCTTTCTTGATAGCAGTAGTGAAGGAAACATTACGTTTGCACACGCCTGCCCCAACTTTAGTGCCACACAAGTCCATAGAAGATGTTGAACTGTGTGGTTATATAGTGCCTAAAAATGCACAAATTCTTGTTAATGTATGGGCAAAGAATAGAGACTCAAGTATTTGGACAAACCCAAATGAATTCATGCCTGAAATATTCTTGGAGCACAAGCTAAGATTGATATTAAAGGCCCGAATTTCGAGCTAATTTCTTTTGGAGCTGGAAGAAGGATTTGCCCTGGATTGCCATTGGCTTCTAGGACTATTCACATTGTTTTGGCCTCTCTTCTATATGGCTATGATTGGAAGCTCATGGATGAATTGAAGGAAGAGGACATAGATATGTCTAAGAAATATGGGATCACCTTGAATAAGGATCAACCTCACTGAGCTATTCCCATCCAAGCATAATATGAAGTGCTGCAATATGCAATCTTGAAATCCAATGGATGACATGTAATGGTGTATTAATTTACAACTACAAGTAATGTATTGTAATAATTTCAAAAGTTTACATAATCTTGAAATAAACGGATTTGTTACTTCAGAATCAACTAGATAAATTTTAATTGTATTTAAAGTACATGTGAAACACTATAACTAGGGCTAGAAGTGGGTCGAGTTAAGTTGCTTGACTCATTGGTTTTGAGCTCGATTCATTAACAGTAGAGTCTAAAATTCAAGGTCAAATTCGACTCGCTAAAAGTTCATCAAGCTAGCTTATAAGGTAGCTCATTTAAATATGGATTATTGAGCCTTTTAACTTAATAAATTAGAAGTTTTACTATAAATAAAAGTCTATTTTTCAACATAATTTACATAATATACACACGATGCAAAAATTTATCAAGCTACGTTCATTGGTCATAACCAACACTTATATATATATATATACATATATATATATACATATATATATATAGATATACATATATACATATATATACTCATATATATACATATATACATATATATATATATATATCGAGCTAGCTTACGAGCTAGTAAGTCAAACAAAGTAAAGTTCAAACTTGGCTCATTTAATAAATGAGCTTATATCATTAGCCCGAGCTTGGCACATGGGCTCATAAGCTGACAAAATTTTTGAGTTATTAGCAAACTAAGCTGAAAATAGCTTACGAGATGGCTTAACTTACTCCAAGCTCTAATTATAATAATAAAGGACAAATTTTTTTGCTACTAATATTTCTCTATTGCAATATATATCTATTGTCAAATATAATAATTGAGAATGAAAAATGATAACTCCTTTAGGAGTTATGTTTTTCTTTAGTTTTCTTGAGACATTTGGTTTGTTCATAGTTTGTTTTAGTTTTCTTGGTTTCTTTTTTTACATCATTGGGTTTAAATTCTTGCATGATTACATTCATATTTAACATTAGCATTATTCCTTTTAATATCATCTCTTTTCAATTGTTCAACTTGTTATCTAATTAACTAGAATCGATACTTGAATTATCCCTGTGGGTACGACAACCCTCTTTTTTACTCTATTACTTGACGACCTAGTATACTTGCTAGTGTCACTCTCCTTTGGGAGCGATCAAAAAACAAATGTCTGAAAAAATGAAGAGAGAGAGAATACTTTGAACAATATCAAGTAATCATAATTACGACCTTATACAAGAGTGTGGTGCTATACAAGGATGAATCTACTAACAAAGTATTATGCCCCCACAAGAAAATTATGATTTCAAAGTATAGGGGTATGAGCCCCTACAAAAATTTTATGATTTGTTTAGAAGTGGGTATATATATTGCCTTCCATTCTTTATCAAATTTGATTCCACATTAATATAAAAATTATAGAAAATTATATTAATCTCTTTTGAGGTTTGGTATAATTACACTCAGTACCCCTCTATTATATAAAACTGTCACTGATCTCCCATAAGGTTTACTAAAATTACACTGATCTTCCCTAGAGGTTCTAATTCATTAATATTTTTTTAAGTAAACTTAAGGTATTCACTAATGCAAGCAATGACTAATCTCTTCAAAGTGTAGAGTTCACAGACATGCTGGGTTTTGCGTTTGCCAAGAGACTAATGCAAGCAATGACTAATCTCTTCAAAGTGTAGAGTTCACAGACATGCTGGGTTTTGCGTTTGCCAAGAGACTCTCTTCATACACACCATCAGGAATCAAACCCCTGACTAGATGTTTAAGGAGCTCAGCTACCTATCAACTATACTAGGCCTCGTGATTACTGGTTCATTAATCTAAGTGACAAAAAGATAACATAAGATATATTTACATAACTATTAATAATGAAATTATAATATTTTGGCCATATTTACACATTAATTGAATAAAATACTTTCTTTCACATGAAAATGAAACTTATAATTATAACATATGGTAAAAAAAAGATATTTTAGTTAATATACATGTCAAATATTGTCAAAATGTTATAATTTTGTTATAAATAATCACGTGTATGTCCCATGTTATTTTTTTATCACTTAAATTAATGAATTAATATTTATATGAGAAGTCAATATAATTTTAGCAAACTTCAGGAGAAATCAGTGATAGTTTTCCAAAATAAAAGGGTGCCAAGTGTAATTAAATTAAATCTCTGAGAAGATGATTGTAAATTACTTTAAAATTATGTAAAATTTATTGTTGTGTATAAATATTATTTATACCCCCACTGATTAGATTTTTGAGAAATGTTAAATGTCTACTATCAAACTTACACCATATACTTACACCAAGTTAAAAAGTTATAAACCAGCATACAAAAAGTTATAAACTAAGATAGAAAAAGTTGTAAACTAATATGTAATATTGTAAACCATCTTGGTTTATAACTTTTCGCAAATTGATTTATAATATTTTGTACGTGGTTTACAATTTTTTATATATTGATTTACAATATTTTACTTGGTGTAAATTTAATAGTGGTTATGTATCACTCCACTAGATTTTTTGGTTCCGTCACGAGTGCTATCTATACCAACCACACATACCTAGGGTGCATTCTACATACAATGCATAGGATTAGTATCGCACCTACTAACAGACTAACATATTGCTGACTCAGCCTAATGGTCTCTACAACTCATATTTGCTTTCATGATCAGTTACTAACCATGCATTTACACGAAACACTAATTTTCTACCAACATCAAACGAAATAAATTCAAAATCTCATCCTTCAAAATAGCTTCCACCCTAAAAATCAACCTTTTAGGTTCAAATAAATTTGGAAGAATGTTATATAAACATATTTTGGGTTCATGTTCATTCACATTTCATTCATTATTGGATAGATACAAATTTTACTTGGATTCAATTTACACCCATCTAGTTAATAATATATATAGATGATGTGTGAATCAACACAATATCTAATTTAGAATATATCAGCATAAATAAATTTAGGTTAATAAGTTGAAATGCTTCAATCCATTCTATAACCATCTATTTACTTGGATAGTTGAGTGGTGCAATTTTGGCACTTATGCCGGCTAGTTCTACATCAACATGTGGCTATGAGGTACAGGAAATGGATATGAATTGCGCATTTGAGGCACTTTATGCCAGCTAGTTCTATATCAACATGTGATGGATATTGAAGAGAGTAGTGTTATTTAACACTCAATAATAATAAAATGGATGTTTTAATTTTAGATGTTAAAATAACATTTTCCTATTGAAAATGGTGTTGACGACTTTTTTTTTAAGAGAAAGCAATTTCATGAATAGTGGAAGCAAGCAGACCAACTATTTGCAGGCCCAACACAAGTCTTTAAACACAGGCCGCAGTTGCCAAACCAAACACACTTTGTGGCACAACGATGTACTACAAAGAATCCTATCTATTGAGATTGGATATGTGACACACCAAGCTAGAGGGAGCTTGTTATCCAATGAGAGAGAGGCCACATGATTTGCAGCTTAGTTAGCACCCCCAAAGGAAAGGGGTTTTTTTTGGTTTTTGGTTCAGAGAAAGCAATGTCATCACGAGTGGAAACAAGCAGGCCAAACTACTTGCAGGTCCAATACAAAATGGAGCTCATATTCTTCTTTTTCTTGGTGATTTGCTTTTTTCCTTTTCTCCCTTTTGTAGTTGGCTTGGGCCCTTGGCCTCTTTTCTTTCTTGTATCCCTATCCCAAAAAAAAAAGGAAAGTGGTTTTTCAGAAAGCCAAAGAAACTCACAATTTTATGATATATCATTCGTAATTCCTTGTTTCCTGAGCATGTGACCTATACCTAGGCCTATATGTTTCCACATCCATTTAAAAAAGAGAGTAAACAACCTATTTGATTCTAATATTTTTAATTTTATATTAATGTGATTCTAACAAAATTTTGAAATCAATTTAGTTCTGGCTTTTTTCATTTGATATCGGTTTAGTTATTCATTTAAAGTTGAAATCTAACAAAATGACTAAATTAATGTTAAAATTAAAAACATTAAGACTAAACCAGTGTAAATGGGGCGAGCAGGCCCTAACCCCCTCCATTTATTTTTTTCTAAAATGTATATAATAAAAAATATAAAAATATATATGTTAGTTTATATGTATAAACTTTTATTTTTACTTTTAGATACACTCAAATCAAATATCATTTTATTAACTCCTCTTAAATTTATCAACTTATGGGACAATATTGAAATAATGTGGTAAAACTGCTTTGATGCAATTATTTTGAGGCAAATGTTCGACATATAATTTATTCTTTGGCAGCGGAACACAAAATATTAGACGGAAGAAAAAAGAATGTGAAGTGTAATAAAAAAACAACCTAGAACTCCAAATAATTATAATGCGTCATACTCATTCAAGAAATTTATAATATTTATTTGATAATATAATTTATTATTTTCGACCCCTCCATATCCGTCCCTGTTCCTACAACAAATAAAAGGTATAATTTCATGAATCTTACATGACTGACTGAGTAGTGAGTATGATCCGACTATTTCACGTGCTTAATTGACTATAACATGACAAATGCCAAACAATAAAATACATACCGAAGTCAGATCATGCTTGCTTAACCACAAAAAACTCATGACATTATAAGTCTACTCAACGGTGGAGACTTCTTTACAAACAGTTTCATATGCAGAGGTATAGGAATTCAGAACCAAAGACACATCTAAGGACCAAATCTTATTTTAACCTTAACATTATTTAGATGAAAATCTAAATTACGTATTGCTATTTGTCTTTGCGTTAAGTCTAGTCCATATATCATTAATCTTATATTATTTAGATGAAACACAAACTTGATCTATTTTTCATTACATGAACAAACATACTTCTTCCAGAATTCGTTAGCAAATTCTAAATACACTTTATCCTAAAGATTTTATTAATTAATCGTTTCAAGATTTATTTGTGGGTGGAGTTGACACAATATCAAGTGCGTACCATAGAATGGGCAATGGCAGCAGATTGCTATGTAACCCAGAAAAATTAGAAAAGGTAAGAAAAGAGCTTCATGAGGTTATTGGAGAAAAACAACAATTGAAGAATCACATATCTCAAAGCTTCCTTCCCTTAGGAGCAGTGGTGAAGGAAACTTTACATTTGCATCCACTCCACACACCCTTTGTTAATGGCACAAAAGTCAGAGGATAATGTTGAACGATGTGGCTCTATATATGGTGCCCAAAAATGCACAAATACTAGTTGCTGTGTGGGCTATGAGGAGAGATTCAAGTATGTGGACAAACCCAAATGAATTCATGCCTGAAAGATTCTTGGAGAGTAAGATTGGTTTTATAGGCCAAAATTTTGAGCTAATTCCCTTTGGAGCTAGAAGGAGCATGTGTGCTGGATTGCCAATGGCTTCTAGGATTATTCACTTTGTTTTGGTCCTCTTCTATATGGCTATGATTGGAAGCTCCCGGGTGGATTAAAGGAAGAGGACATCAACATGTATAAGAAATATGGGATATTGGGATTACCTTGCATAAGGGTCAACATCTCCCGGTTATTCCCATCCAAGCATAATATGAACTATGAAGGCATTCGCGAAAATATCACAAAAGTTGAGGCAAAACTTGAATAAGATTCTAGGCCTATTGAAAAAATTAATTCAACAAAAAGTTATTCAACACAATTGCTTACAGTTATACTGTTGTGGTATAATTTAATCTTAACTCATTTTTATTATAGGGACAGATCTATTCATTGAGAGTTGGGGAATGTGCCCCCCACTAAAATTTGTTCACTTTATTACAATTACATGAGTATATACATATTTTGATCTCCCCCCTCCCACACACACATATATATATATATATATATATATATATATATATATATATATATATATATATATATATATATATATGAGAATGAAAAATATAAATCTGGACTATCGAATCTTATTTTAATAGTTAGGATTAAAATATAAAATAATATGACTTTTTAAAATGATTATGTGACTTTTTAATAACTTTTAATCATCACTATCCGTATATAATTATATAGTCCAAATTTAATCTTTTCATTTGATATATTCTATATATATGATTTTTTAATAACTTTTGATTATAACCATCCATATATAATTATATAGCCTAGATTTGATCTCTCACTTGATACATTCTATATATATAAAGTAATGTGACTTTTTTAAGTGATCATGTGACTTTTTAATAACTTTAAATCATGATTATCTATGTATAATTATATGGTTCAGATTTATTTTTCTCAATTGATACATTATATATATATATATATATATATATATATATATATCACAAAATTGATCTTATCTTTTTATTAGCATATATTAAAATATTTATTCGATTATATGATTTGTTACTTAGCTCTTAGTTTTTTTTTAACTTTTTTGTCTTCTTCGATTGAGTCTCTAATAGCTAAAGTAAATCTACGCTTTAATTCTTAAGTCTATTTGTTTTGAATGAAAATGAAAGGATGGAGAGAGCTAGAAGAAAGAAAACGAGGAGATTATCTCGTTTTCTCTCGTTTAATTTGGCTTAGGCGAAAAACTGAGTGTGGGAAGGAAGAGAACATGGTCAAAGGGAACCAGCTCGTCAGTTTTCTTTCCTCGTGTGCAATGAAAATAAAACTTAAAATAAAAAACTGAAACACCAATTTAATTCCTCAAATTTACAATGAAAGATAAATTAATCTTTTGGATTTGAAAAGTCTAATTCTAGTCTATCAAACTTCACAAATGGGATAACTTAGTCCCTCTGTAAAATTATTATTTGAATTGTGTCTTGTCAACTTACTTATATGTGTTATTAATTTATTTATGTGTACTATTAATTTTCATAGTAATCATAACTTGCTTTACTCCTCTAAATGAAGTTGTTTAGATATTCTTTTTTATCTTCTCTCTTACTATAGCTCTCTACTCAAAATAACATCACATGTAAATAAATTAATAGAATATGTGAATATGTGAATATTTCTATTTACAGTTTAGATAATAATTTCATCAATAAACTAACTTGTTTTTATTTGTAAAATTTAAAAAATTTGAGAGATTAATTTGTCCTCATTATAAATTTGAGGGACTAAATTGACATTTAGTCTAAAAAAAACAGTGAGCGAAGTAGGCAAATGATATTTGTACCTTAAACGTTTTTAAAAAATCAATAAAATTTAAAATTTCATATAACATCACTAACATGTTTTGTAGTTGAAAGAGTCATTTATTTTGAAAGGGAAAGGAGGGAGCTGTGACTAGATACTTTGTGATAAGAGACAATGCATGTTATATAAAATCTCCTCGTGTTATATAAAATTTCATATAACATGTGTTGTAGTTACTTTCATAATTTCATATGACAGATTGAGATCGGACCCACTCATGTGTAAAATGTGCAGAGGAGAAGATTCATTTCCAACATTAACATTGCATCTGTTCCCAAAACGTATCATCAAGGAAGTACAATGTCACATTATTGTAGAAGTAATGTTAGTTTTACGTACAAAAAGCGAGTATATATTCAGATATCCACTTTATAATTATTGGATATGATAAATGTTAAGGATAAGTGGGAACCACCATCATATCTAATAGTTATAAAGTGGGTATCTGAACAGATACCCACTTTTTGGGTGTCAAAATATCGTTACCCTTATTGTAGGGCCTAATTTTCCAAACTAAACAGGGAAAAACAAAATATAGGCACGACTTTCTCATGCACCCACTATCACACCTAACTTCTTGTGCTAGGTTTTGTTATTTCAAAATCCAATTTTTTCAAACACCCAAACACCTCATTCATAATATATATGAGTCTCATCATTTGTTTTTTTTCCTAACTTATTATCTTTTCATTACTCTTCTCATATTACATGAGATCTATATGAATCTCTACATCCATGTGAGTATCAAAATACCATTTCTCCTCGGTGGTGGGCAGGGCATGTACATATTCAAAAGAAACCAGCCATAGAAGATTTTATTGCAGCTAATGAGCAATGACCATGGACTATCTTGCATCTCTTCTGCTAATTTCTCTTGTGTGTGCTCTAATTCATGTCCTCATCTCCAAATTAGGCATCAAAACACCAAAATCTCTGAAACTTCCACCAGGACCTAGCCCTTTTCCTATCATAGGAAACATCTTGGAACTTGGCAATCAGCCTCACCAAGCACTAGCAAAGCTTTCTCAAACTTATGGACCCATAATGAGCCTAAAGCTTGGTAACATAACCACCATAGCCATTTCCTCTCCACAATTAGCCAAAGAAATACTCCAAAAATATGACCAACTCTTCTCTAACAGGACAATCCCAGATGCTACTAGAGCACTTGACCACCACATACTTTCAATGGTATTGTCGCAACCGGGATCGCGACGGGGACGGCGAAAAAGAGAAGAATTTAGTTGAAAATAAATGGAGTCGCCACCAAGTTTATTTACATTCGGGAAAACCTTGGAAAAACCCTTTTTTTTTTTTTTAAAAAAAACAATGATCTTTGAAACCAGTTTGAGTTCGGGAGTCGGTTATGTATAGGGAAGGGCAAGAATTTAATCCCACGCACCCTAGTACACCCATCCTTGGATGGTACCTTTAATCAACTGTGCAAATTAAATAAATAACCTTTTTCAAACATTTATTTTCTGTTTTAAGACAATTAAAATAAATGAGCAAGTTTAAATTGAAAATAAGTATATAAATTACAAATATTTACAAATAAGAGAAAAGAAGAAAATTGATTTTTATTTTTATAAAGAACGTAAAAGAAAAACAAATATTTTTTGAGAGAATTTTCGAGTCATTAAGCTGTCACAACTCAAATGACCAAAATATCGAGTTAACAAGCCGTCACGGATAAATTAACTCTTTATCTATAATAACAAAAGTTAAATAAAGTATTTTGACATAAAAAAAAGAATTCATAAATAAAACAAAATAGTCATAAAAAAATTAGGAAAATCATTTACAAATTAAGTGGTGGAAAGATATTTTTGAAAGAGAATTTTAGAATATTAAGCTGTCACAGCTAAAATATTCTAAAACATAAAGTTAACAAACCGTCGCGGTCAAATTAACTCTATTAAAAAACGTTGAACATCAAGCTGTCGCAGCTAAAATATTCTAAAACATGAGATTAACAAACCGTCTCGGCTCAATTAACCTCCCCTTTTTTAATATATTCATCAATTAATTAAGTAGATAAATTTCAATAAAACACTCAAGTGAATACAAAATGGATAAAATCTCTCTTTTTAGACAAAATTCTAATTTTAACGGGAACCTTCAAAATTAACGCATAAAGACAAACACCCAATAAATTTGAGTCAAAAAAAAAAAATTAAGATAATTGAGCTACCAAAGCAAAATTTAAAAAAACACAAACACAATTATCCTAAATAAAACGTACAATTAAACTAAAGAACACATAAACATAGAACAATTAAACTAAAAAAACATAAACACAAACATAAATAATTTAAGCACAACTCATAAATATATAAAAATAATTAAATTAAACAAAGTAAAGAATACACAATAAGTCTCGAAAAGAAAAGAAAAAAAATAAAAAAAAATAATAATAATAATAAAAAAGAATAAACACAAATGCACAATTGATTCAATCAAATCAACAAATAATAACAATAGTAATAATAATAACGATTAACTCATAAACACCATTATCCATTTAATTTCAACCAAACGCATAAACATATAATAATAAAACTAAAAAAAACATAAATATACAAGACATGTAAGCTAATTAAACCTGAAATGCAAAAATATTACAATTACGCAAAATTTAATCAAAACGTATAAACACAAAGTATAAAATAAACTTAGTTCATAAACATAAGCATAAATATAAACATACAATTAACAAAACATATACACAAAAAAAAAAAACTACTCTTTTTTCTCTTTTTTAGTCCTTTTTCAATTAATAGAGACATTGACACTAAACTCACCCAAAATCAAAGAAAAAAAAATGAATAAATTATTCTTCCTTTTTGTTTTATTTTACATAAGTAAATTGCCTTAAAATGATTCATTTAATTTTACTAGAATATAAAAAAAGGAATGACATGTCATAAAAATCTTTTTTTTTTTTATATGAATCAAGATGTCAAATATTAACTTTGAATCGAATTAAATAGAATTCTTTCTTGATTCATTTTAAAATCACAACTAACTTAGATTCCAATCAAACATAAATTAAAAATTAAAATCGAACAATGATCGTATAAACAAATTTAAACACACAAACTTAGTTCCTAACTTAATAAAAACAATACCAACAAAATAAAATAATGATGAATATAATACATTTCCTAATTAATCTAGCACTACCACTATCTCCCACTACATATATACTATACATATATACTAACCAGCACACGAAATACACACACACACGTATACAACATATCCTCACGTTCCAAAAACCCATACACACGCTTGCACTCTTTGATTTTATTTTATTCTGTTTTGTTTTTTTTTTTTTTAAAAAAAAAGAAGGAAATAAACAGCTGGAACACGTCTTGCTTTTGCTTGTCTCTTCTTAACGTTTTCTTTTGCGAATAAACAGAGACATAGAGAGTGATGGGAAAGGACGAGAGAGAGAGTGAGAGGGAGATCAAGGCCGTAAGGCCGAAAAGGGGAAGGGAAGAGCGGCGCGGGCGGAGCCAAGGCGGAGGAAGGGGCGGCGTTGGCTCGATGCAGTCACAAAGGGGAGGCGAGACCGATCCAGTCACGGAGGGGGAGGCGAAGCCGATCCGGTCACGAAGGGGGAGGCGACGGCGTTCGCCGAGGTTGAGATCAGAAAGTTGGTCAGCGAAGGGAAGAAGGAACTCGGTGGCGGCCGATCTAATGGTCTACGGTGCTGTGAAGGAAGAAAGAGGAACGGCTGGTGGTGGAAGGTGGTGGCGTTGCGGTGGAGGTTGTGGTTTGGGTCAACGACGACTTCGTTGCCAACTGCGATGGTTTCGACCTGTGTGGCTGGATGATAGGCGGAGATGTTGGCCTTGACTCGAGCGTCGGCGAAGGACCGGACGCGCGGCGGAGGAGAGGAGCTCGCTCGGCATAGCGACGACGGCCTTGATGCCGAGTTGGCAAGCGCGATCGGGGCGGTGGCGTCGGTGTCGTAGAGCTTCACACATGTCAGGCCCTGCGACTTCAATAGCTCCACCACCTGCGACGGCACAGGTAAGTCATTTGTCACTATCCCATAGTTTATCCCGATGGAACCAGCTTCTGATGAGGAAGCGAAAAGTGAGATGAGGACGAGGAAGAAGAAAGAGAATGTTAGGGAAGCTATGGCTGCGCTCTGTTTCTCTTCTTTTTCCTTTGTTTTTTTTTTTTTTTTGAAATATTTTCTGAATGGGAATTTTCAGGTATGATTAACATGAAGATGATGATGATGCAACGGTGGAGAAGGGAAAGATGGTGGTTCAGGGGCAGTGGCTGAAGCTTCGGTTGAGAAGGGAAAGGAGGTTGAAGGTGATGGTGCTGAAGAGGGGGCCGCGGCGGTGGAACAGGGAGGCCGCGGCCCCTATGCTTTTCTTTCTTTTCTTTTTTTTGTATATGTACCTATATCTACTTCTGATTCTTCTATTTTTGATGGCTGGATTACTGGAATCGTATTCTTCTTGCAAGTTTCCCCTCGATTTTTCTGAACTTTTGATGATCTCTGTGTATATCTTTTGAAGCTTGATGATTGTTCTCCTGGATTTTTTTTTTTTTTGCTTGCCGGATCTTCGTTCTGATGTTTTATGTCTCTCTCTATCCCCCCCCCCCAAAAAACAAAAGAATTCTCTGTTTATTCTTATCCCCCCACCCACCGAAAGAGAAAATTAACATTCAAAGACACTATCATTGTGTCCGTTTTAATTTTTCTGCTTTTCTTGTATCTCTATGCTTCACAGGTTTGCTTTGGGTAAGGAAAAAGGAAACAGAAGACTCTCGTGACTCTTTTATCTTTGTTTTTTCCTTTTTTCTTTTCTTTTTTTTTTAAAAAAAAACCAAAACAAAAAAACAAACAGCAAAGAATTTTATTTTCAAAAGAAATAATTAAAAAAGTAGTAAAATTAAATAAAAAGATAAACTTGATGCACATTTGGATTTATTGTTAAAAGATTGAATAAAATCGGTTGTTCACAGTTGCCCCTCTTTATTCATTTCTTATAAGAGAATATGAAAAACTTAAGTTTTATATTTTCTTCATAAGGAATGAATAAAGACATGAACATCGATTTTGTTCGGCAAATGCATGAAATATAAACCACCGAAATCTAAACAACAAGATGATATGCATATATGAGAAAGTTAAATGCAAATGCACAAGCTAGTAAAAATTCTAAAGCAGACGGTGCTGACTAAAACTTAAAAACCAACAAGGGGTTAACTGGAAATGTAAAATGGCAATCTGAGGTCAATTGGAAATTAAATTGGTAACTGCAGCCGACTTGAATGTAAATTGGCATCTGGGGCCGACTGAGAATGTAAATTGGCAGCTGAGGCCGACTGAAAACGTAAATTGGCATCTGAGGCCGACTTGAAATGTAAACTGGCAGCTGAGGCCAACTTGAAACGTAAATTGGCAACTGAGGCCGACTTGAAATGTAAATTGGCAACTGAGGCCGACTTGAAATGTAAAATTGGCATCTGAGGCCGACTGAAATGTAAATTTGGCATCTGAGGCCGACTGAAATGTAAATTGGCAACTGAGGCCGACTTGAAATGTAAAATTGGCATATGAGGCCGACTGAAATGTAAATTGGCAGCTGAGGCCGACTGAAATGTAAATTGGCAACTGAGGCCGACTTGAAATGTAAAATTGGCATCTGAGGCCGACTGAAATGTAAATTGGCATCTGAGGCCGACTTGAAATGTAAATTTGGCATCTGAGGCCGACTGAAATGTAAATTGGCAACTGAGGCCGACTTGAAATGTAAAATTGGCATCTGAGGCCGACTGAAATGTAAATTGGCAGCTGAGGCCGACTGAAATGTAAATTGGCAACTGAGGCCGACTTGAAATGTAAAATTGGCATCTGAGGCCGACTGAAATGTAAATTGGCATCTGAGGCCGACTTGAAATGTAAATTGGCAACTGAGGCCGACTAAAATGTAAAATTGGCAACTGAGGCCGACTGAAATGTAAAATGGCAGCTGAGGCCAACTTGAAACGTAAATTGGCAACTGAGGCCGACTTGAAATGTAAATTGGCAACTGAGGCCGACTTGAAATGTAAAATTGGCATCTGAGGCCGACTGAAATGTAAATTGGCAGCTGAGGCCGACTGAAATGTAAATTGGCAACTGAGGCCGACTTGAAATGTAAAATTGGCATCTGAGGCCGACTGAAATGTAAATTGGCATCTGAGGCCGACTTGAAATGTAAATTGGCAACTGAGGCCGACTAAAATGTAAAATTGGCAACTGAGGCCGACTGAAATGTAAAATGGCAACTAAAGCCAGCTGAAAATGTGAATTGGCAAAGAAAACAGTCCTTTTTATTTTTCAAATCATATGCAAAAAGCCTTGAATTATCTACCTTCAGTTTATACAATATTGAGAAACTAACCGTAACCCAATTGAGCAAGCCTCGAGGAAAACTTTAACCGATCAAACTCATAATCTTAGCATTGGACCTTCTGGCACAACAAAGGCTTTCTTTTCTTCTGTGACCTTGCTCATTTTTATTCTTCTCCCATTTCTCTTTTTAGAAGGACGATTACTCCTCAATCAAGCTTAGCTGAAATTTCTGAATTAATGCCAATCATTGATGTATTGCTGTAAACATTGTTAGACTTCGTAATTGAAGCTTAAATTTATCCTGCTTGAGACATCATGAATAAACATGCATTCAAAGGGGAGGTAGAGGGATAAACTGAATGGACATTTTCATTATTTGGTGTATTAAATGACAAAATGCTTTGAATAACAGAAATGCGAAAGATAAAATTTTGAGAGACACAAAATTTTTGCCCCAGTTTTGGTTCTTGGTGGCTCAATCAATTGACTTCTTAAAGCAAGTTGAACACCATAGCCATGATATCCGGCGATATGTCTTCAAATTCTTTTTGAAAATGGCCCCAGTTTCAGCCCTTATCTGCTTGACTTGCTGGATTATCAAAAATTGCCCCAATTTCAGTTGCCAGCGAAGATGTTTATCTTTTCTGCGCTAACTTTTGCCTGGGCCGCTCTCTCGAGTTTTCAGCCAAGCGAGCTCTTTTGTTTTGCTGTTTTACCCTAATTTTTGCTTAAGCCGCTCTTTCGAGTTTTCGACCTAACGGACTTTTCTCTTTTTGCTTTGCCCTAACTTTTGCTTAGATCGCTCTTTCGAGTTTTCGACCTAACGGGCTTTTCAATCATCTCTTCAGGCATAAAATCTTTTAACTGCATCACTGTTGATTGGTTTAGGCAATTCTTGTCCCTCTATGTTTTGCAAAATCAACGCTCCTCCTGAGAATGCGTGCTTGACAACGTAAGGACCCTCATAACTTGGAGCCCACTTTCCCCGTGTGTCCTCTTGATTAGGGAGAATTTTCTTCAGAACCAAGTCTCCCGGATGAAAATTTCTAGGGCGGACTTTCTTATTAAAGGCCCTAGCCATTCTGCTTTGATACAACTGGCCGTGGCAAATGGCTACAAGTCTCTTCTCTTCGATCATGTTCAATTGCTCATATCGAGCTTTCACCCATTCAGATTCTTCCAGCTCAGCCTCGATTAAAACTCTGAGCGAAGGGATTTCAACTTCTATAGGAGATACGGCCTCCATTCCATATACCAATGAGAAAGGAGTTGCTCCTGTGCTCGATCGTATGTTGGTACGATATGCGTGCAGAGCATACGGTAGCATTCCATGCCAGTCTTTGTAGTTCACCACCATTTTGGCAATAATCTTCTTGATATTCTTATTCGCAGCCTCCACTGCGCCATTCATTTGAGGTCTATAAGGAGCTGAATTATGATGCTTGATCTTGAAAGTCTCAAAGAACTTCTGAACTTCGGCACCATTGAGGTTAGGAGCATTGTCTGTAATGATCCTTTCCGGAATCCCGTATCTGCAGATGATGTCCCTTTTGATGAATCTGAGAAACACCTTCTGTGTGATGTTGGTATATGAAGCAGCTTCCACCCATTTAGTGAAATAATCAATCGCCACCAAGATGAAACGATGACCATTAGATGCTTTGGGGTTAATCGGGCCGATAACATCCATGCCCCACATCGAGAAAGGCCAAGGAGACACCATGTTGTGCAACTGAACTGGGGGAGCATTGACTCGATCTGCATATATTTGGCATTTGTGGCACTTCCGAACATAACTGATGCAGTCATTCTCCATAGTGGACCAGTAATAACCACTTCTTAGGATTTTGCGCGCCATCATATGTCCATTGGCATGAGTTCCGCAGATCCCTTCATGAACTTCAATCATGATTATTCGAGCTTCAAGAGCATCTACACATCTGAGGAGAGTCGTGTCATAGTTCCTCTTGTAGAGAACTTCACCATTCAGGAAAAAGGCCATGGCCAGTCTTCGAATTGTCTTCTTATCCACCTCATTTGCGTCTGCTGGGTATTCTCCTCTTTGAATATACTGTCTGATATTATGATACCATGGTTGGCCGTCCGGCTCAATCTCCACATTGTCACAATACACCGGTTCACTTTGCATTTCTACATGGATGGGTTGAACATTAGCATGGACCTCCAAGTTAGTCATCACGGCCAAAGTCGCTAAAGCATCCGCAAACTGGTTCTTGTCCCGAGTTAAATGAGAGAATGATATATCATCAAAGCGCTCAATTAACTGAGACAAATGCTTCTGATAAGGTACCAATTTCGGATCCTTTGTGCGCCATTCTCCATTAACTTGATAGATTATGAGCGCGGAGTCTCCAAAAACCTTTAGTTCTTTGATTCCCAAGTCAATCGCAACTTGCAAACCATTTGCACATGCTTCGTATTCTGCCATGTTGTTGGTACATTCAAAGTCTAGTTTGATAGAAACTGGATACTGCTTCCTAGCTGGTGAGACTACTACAGCTCCTATTCCACATCCATTCATATTGGCTGCTCCATCAAAATACATCTTCCACACATTCTCCTCTTCCTCATCTTCTCTTTCTAGTGCCAACACTTCGTCATCAGGGAATTCAAGCGTAGTGGGTTGTACACCCTCCAAAGGGTTTTCAGCTAGATGATCAGCGATTGCACTTCCTTTGATGGACTTTTGAGTGACATATTTGATATCAAATTCAGACAGCATCACTTGCCATTTTGACATTCTCAGTGACACATGAGGACTATCAAATATATACTTTAACGGATCCATTCGAGAAATCAGCCAAGTTGTGTAGTATAACATGTACTGCCTCAACCTCTTGGAAGCCCATACTAATGCACAACAAGTCCTTTCAATTGCCAAATAGCGAGATTCGCATTCATTAAACTTCTTGCTCAGGTAATAAATGGCCTGCTCTTTCTTTCCGGATTCATCATATTGCCCCAACATTGCCCCGAGTGAAGTAGGTAACACTGTAAGATACAAGATAAAGGACGGCCCAAGCGTAGGAGGAATCAGAACTGGAGGTTTCATTAGATAAGTCTTTATTTTATCGAAGGCCTCTTGGCATTCCTCATTCCATTCTCCAGGTTGATGTTTCCGCAGCAATTTGAATATAGGTTCACAAGTACTAGTCAAATTTGCAATGAATCTAGCAATGTAGTTGAGCCTCCCAAGAAAACTTCTTACTTCCTTTTCAGTTCGGGGGGCTGGCATTTCTTGTATAGCCTTCACCTTATCCGGATCCACCTTTATCCCTTCTCTGCTGACAATGAACCCAAGTAATTTCCCCGTGGAAGCTCCAAAGATGCATTTATTCGGGTTCAGTCGTAACTTGTATTTTCTGAGCCTTTCAAACAGCTTTCGCAAGACTACTACATGGCTTTCTCCCTCTTTGGACTTAGCGACCATGTCATCTACATATACTTCAATTTCTTTGTGCATCATGTCATGGAACAAAGGCAACCATAGCACGCTGGTAAGTGGCACCGGCATTCTTCAACCCGAACGGCATGACCGTAGCAAAATGTTCCCCACGGTTATGAACGTAGTTTTTCCTTTGTCATGAACATCCATGAGAATCGATTGTACCGGAGTATCCATCCATGAATGAAAATCGGTGATTCCTGGCCATATTATCAACAAGGACATCAATGTGAGGGAGTGGAAAATCATCTTTCGGGCTAGCTTTATTCAGATCCCGATAATCAACACACATCCTAACCTTCCCATCCTTTTTAGGCACAGGCACGATGTTGGCCACCCAATCTGTGTCTTGACACCTCTAGAAACCCGCCTCTCTAGTCGCTTAGTCACCTCTTCTTTTATCTTTAGCGACATGTCGGGCCGCATTCTCCTCAACTTTTGCTTTTTCGGCTCAGCTTCTGAGTACAAAGGGATCTTGTGTGAAGCAATCTCCGGATCCAATCCTGGCATATCATGATAAGACCATGCAAAAATATCCAGATATTCTTCGAACAAGGCGATCATTTCTGTTCGCTCAGGATTCTCCACTATTTTCAGCTCTTTCCTCTCTTCTCCGGTGCCCATGTTAATTACTTCGATCACCTCATTGTCTAAGTCAAATCCTTTATCCATGTGTTCTAGTAACCCTGAAAATCTCTCAACAGTTTCTTCATCTTCTTCAGATTCATAGCTATCGCAATCAAGTGCAGTAAGAGAATCAATTGATTGACCTTCAAAATCCCTTTCCCGTGGCAAAATATTCATAGCATTTAGGTCCCTGGAAAGCATTTATGGGGGTTGGAATGCCAAGACAAATAATGGGTAAAACACGAATAAAAGGGCACAAATTAATGGTTCGAGGAGATAATGATAAAGAAAAGAATAGCAGATGGAAAAGAGAAAAATTGCTGGATGAACATGCAAGTTTATTCAAATGATGTCTCAAAGTAGCATACATAAAAGCAAATACAATTAATACAATCCCACATGATTACTTTGAAGTAATAACATCAATCACTGGTTCGGCTTCCCAATTCATCAGCATCATATCGTGGTTGACAGCATAAGCATTGTTGCGTTCTTCAGGCTTCTCAACATCCACCATATTGATGGTTGGACAACAGCTAGGGACACATCCTTCTTCAACCATAATCACTTCAGTCGGATAAGGAAAGGTCTCTTTCAGATGAGGGATCTGCTTCATCTTCTCTTTTGGTTTCTTTTGCT
Source organism: Dalbergia cochinchinensis (assembly GCA_031216125.1). Lineage (NCBI taxonomy): Eukaryota > Viridiplantae > Streptophyta > Magnoliopsida > Fabales > Fabaceae > Dalbergia > Dalbergia cochinchinensis. Next base: position 64,124,378 of record CM062375.1, on the reverse strand, counting down.
CAAGAGCCATGGTCTTGATCTGCTCCTCCAATGACGCCTCATATCCTAAACCAAATCGGTTAGGTTTCCCTGAGATAGATAGAGGTGTTTTGATACCCTGCAACCGTGGTCCCAGCCCTTTGCCGTGCAGATAACCATTTTTGGTCATGATATGAGCCACTATCTGATTGACATCTTGCCCTGGGAACTCATTCTGTTCTTGCTTCAGCCCTACCACCTCCAGACTGTGCCATAAACTGTTTTCCACTAACTCCACATTTTCAACATATGGAAGTGAGACAGGTTTAGATACAATGATTTCCTTCTCTCCATGGATTGTAATGACTGAATCATTTTCAATGTATTTAACCTTTTGATGCAAGGTTGAAGGAACAGCACCAACATTGTTAATCCATGGTCTTCCCAAAGAGATATTGTAATCAGACTCAATCTCCATCACTTGGAATAGAACCTCAAATCGGCTTGGGCCGATCTCCAACGACAGCACTATTTCCCCCAGGATGTTTTTCTTCGCTCCATCAAAAGCTCTTACGATCATCATTTGTGGTGAAATGTCGTCCTTGCTTATTGACAAGTAGCTCAAAGTTGACACTGGCAAGACATTCAGACCTGATCCTCCGTCAATGAGCACTTTAGGCACTATATAGCCTTTGCATTTAAGGGTTATATACAGTGCTCGTGGGTTAACCTGTGATACGATCTCTTCATTTGAGAAAGTGATCATATTGACACGCTTTACCGGATCTACCATGTTTACCATATTCTCCAATGAGACATCCGGTTTCACATAAGCATCTTTCAGAACCTTTAGCATCGCTTTGATGAGATTCGACGACAAAATCGGTGACAACAGGGAGATTCTAGCAGGAGTCTTTTTCAATTGCTCTAGTATGTCGTACTCACTTTGTTTCATGATTTTCAAGAACTCCTCTTCTTCATTTTCTTCTCTTTCTTTTCTTTCCGCACCAAGACCCTTTCCCACATTCTCTTCTTCGACAAACTTTCCTTTTCCCAGCTCTCCGGGCCCATAAATTCTTCCACTTCTTGTTATTCCTTTTACCTCCGCTACCACTTCTCGCGTTTGGGCTTTCGAGGTTTCCTTATGTCTCCGCTTGTCTCCACGTCAGTTTCATAGTTCCAAGGACAGATGTGTATCCTCGTGAATCGAATGGTGCTGGTTTCCTCACGGTGATCACCACTTTCTCTGGTTTCGGAGCTCGATTCAGTGGAGGGATGCGGAGTATGAAGCGATCAATCACATTCACCTCCTCAGGAAGATTCGATTCGCTTCACTTGAATCACTCCCAGGTCAAGTAATTCTTGTACTCGAGCTTTGAAATCCCCACAACTTTCTATATCATGACCAAAAACTCCAGAATGGTATATGCAAATGACCTTATGTCATCTTTCTCATTCTCTTTATCATGGATGCAGAGGTCGCGATATGGTACCCCGCCTTCTTCAAACCATTGAACACTTTCTCCATAGGAGTTCGAAGACCCATAACCTTCTTAACTAGAGGTTCTTCCACCTCCAAGGCATTCACACGACTTCCTCCTTCGTGTTTTGGGATTGGGTTATTAACAATATCCGGCTTCGAATCTTCTTGAAAGTCTAGCCTCCCACAAGCGATTAACCTTCTTACTGCTGTTTTGAAACCTTCGCAATCCTCAATGGAGTGCCCTGCTATGTCCATGTGGTATTTACAGGTCAGGTTTGGGTTGTACCAAGCTGGGTATGGTGGTTCTAATGGATGCACAGGATATGCCGAGATCAGATGAGCATCAACTAGCTTTTGAAACAGGTCAGCATTTGAAATAGATAGCTTTGGGAAAGGTGGGAAGTTGGGGAATCGATTACGATTTTGGTTTTGGAAATTTGGTCGAGGTACTGGGGTATATGTTGGGCGGGTTGGTTGGTATGGCCTTATGTGGAGGTTGTTAACTTGGGGTTGGGAGTATGGAATGGTGTTTGTGGTTTGTGTGGTTTGGTATGGTGGATAATGAGGGATAGGGGTTTGGTATGATCGTAGTCGGGTTGGTGTGTATCGCGGGACGAAGGATTGCTGACCATGCAGATAATTCACATCTGTCTCCTTCTTTCTGGGTGGGAAACTCTTTCTAGTGTCTTCACTGTTCATGGGAAGCTTGCCGGCTTTTGTTAAGTTTTCAATTCTTTCTCCAGCAGTTATCAACTCAGAGAAGTCTTTGTATGCTGCTCCTGCCATTGCCCCAATGTAAGGGGATCCCAAGGTTCCCAAGAAGTAAGAACACATTTCAGTTGGGATAAGTGGCGGTTGAACTTGGGCAGCCAAGGCTCTCCACCTTTGTGCGTATTGCTTGAATGACTCATCTTTCTTCTTTTGCATAGAGCTTAACTGTTCCCGTGTAGGTGCCACCTCAAGATTGAACTTGTATTGGCTCATGAACAGATCTGCCAATTCTCTCCAGCTAGAAATCTTTGAATGGTCTAGTTGAATGTACCATTCTAGAGCAGGTCCCATCAGACTTTCATGGAAGAAGTTGATGAGAAATTTTTCGTCCTTTGACCATATCGCCATCTTAGTACGATAACTCTTCAAGTGAAACAGAGGATTACCCGTTCCATCATACTTTGAGAAGTCAGGAACCTTAAAGTCCCTAGGGATTACTACATCAGTAGAAGGACAGAGTTGTTCAACCTCCACATACCCATAGGGGCTAGGTCCTTGAATAGCCCGAATCTGCTCTTGAATCTTCTCCATCCATTCCTCTTTGAACTTTCCTTTTTCTGCCTCTGCACGACTATTCTCTGAGGAAGATGGCTGCTTCTGGATGACCACACGAGGTTGCTCCCAGACAGGGGTAATATGCCCATGCTCATGAGTTTGCACATTTTCCAAGGAACGATAACCTTCTCCAATAGGGATTACCAATGGTATCGCAGGCGGTGGTTGCCCATGGAGGTTATTCGGGATTTCACCCATATCATTCATTCCTACAATGACATTTAGAGCTGCACTCGGTACCACAGGCATACCCAGCGTCGTGGTATTTGGTTGCACATTTGCTGAATGAGCTCCCAATAGGTTAAGTGATTCCTGTATGGCCCGCATCATATCCTCCAATCTTCCTTGATTGTTTGACAGTTCATTCAGTTTTCCTCTCACCGCATCAACTTCGTTGCTCAGATTTCTTTCTACTCCAGAAGTAGTTGTGATTGGGATACTCCTTTCTGCGTCACCATTCCCTCCAGCCATTTTGGTCCGGGCTCTGGTATTGTGAACTCGAGTTTGATCGGTATCGGTTTTCCTTGGGCGCCCAATTGTGATGGATTTTACCTATTAAAAACAAACTTTAGTGAAAAAGGAAAAAGACAAAACATAGCTATTTGTTAGAAATCATTGATCGAACTGAGTCTTGATGTGAGTATCTTTGATGATAATCGCTCTCGTAACGTCTCGTTCAAAAGTACTAAGTCATGGATATTGCTATAAGATCAACACAATGCAAAGAAACGAAGATTCTTCATTCATAAAGAGGTATCATACCCATTGTCCTTTTTTTTACATTCATTCCCAAAACAACAAAAGACAATACATCATAAAGCCACAAATGCCTTCCTCAACATCTCTCAGTAATTATTTGTTTCATTCTCCCAATCAAGTCCTTACAATAGTCAACAAAATTACAAATCTCGATTGGGGTCTTGAAAGGGATTATTCCTTGCTCGGCCAATCCTAAGTATCTTGGAACATCTTCAATGGCCGCATTAGCCAATCCTGCCAAGTTTGAGAAGCGAGTCTTCAGCTCATGAATAATGTGGTTCTGATGTTGTATTTCGGAATTCAAATTTGCAACTCTTTCCTTTTCTTCTTCCAGCGCAACTTGATATTCCATGATCTCATCATTCATGTGTTGGCTTAGCTCTTCAATCTTCCCTTGGTATTCATTGTTCAATTCTTCCATTTGTTGTTTCATTTGTTCTTCACCTCTTAGCGCAGTTTCTTCAGCAATTTTAGCCTTTCGAAGTAGATCCTTCAGCTGTTGATTTTCGGCTAGCGCTTTGTCACGCTCTTGCCTCCGAAGTCCAAGCTCTTTGTTGGCAGCTTTGAGGCATTCCTTGGTCTTCATCATGTGTTCATGCCCCATCTTCAACTTCTTGCTTGTTCCTTCTAGAGCTTGATCCTTTTCAGTACTTTCTCGCTTTAAAGTTGCGTAGTTATGGTGGACACTTTTCAACTCAGCTTCTATTTGCATCTTCTCTTGTTCAACCTTGTCTAGTTTCTCCTTTACTTCCTTGATTTCTTCGATTTCATGGAAATCCCAGGTTGATGCATTGTCCAGAGGAGTAATAGTTGTGACTTTGAAGGGCAGCTTGATCTCTTGAGCCCTATTTTTCACCCATTGATGATAACTTTCTTTCACAGCACAACTCCTAACTCCCAATTCTTTTCCTTTCTTGACAACCTTGTTCCAAGCGGACCGGATCTTCTGGAATAGGTCAATGTCTTTGGAGTCTTGATAATATGAGACAAACGGAGTAACTGCGGCTTCAGAAGGAGGTCCCATCATGGGATAACCGAGTTGGCGTAACACCAAGACAGGATTGTAGTTTATGCATCCTCGGGTACCCATGAGAGGTATATTTGGAAAGCTTCCGCACTGATAAATCAGAGTTTGACCATCATCCCTCCAAGGATACCATCGTATCATCTTTTCATCCAATCTGGCCAGGTCTTGAGCCCACTCTTGTCCATTCTTCTTCTTGATGTTATGCATTCGTAGGTCTTCAATCGGACAAAGCGCCTTGTAATTCCTCTGGAATATGTGCGAAGTAACCCACACATATAGCATCGTAAACAAAGACCGCAATTCTCTTACCATTTCTCTCATGGCAAAAGTTCAGAGTACAATAAACATCTGCCAGGAGGGCTGGAACGGGATTATGACCATGAAACTTGCGAGCAAGGAATACGTCAATAGCCGCAAAGTCTACAAAGCCTTCAATGTTCGGAAACAAGACAAGGTCTTTGTAGATGGTGAGGGCCAGTACATCTACGAAAGCATCCCAGTCTTCGACTTGAGCTAAACGGCGCATATGCTCTTCGAGATAATCCCTTGAGAATCCGTAAGTCCCATTTCTACACTTCTGTGCTTCATGCAGATTCTTTACGCCTATCCTTAGGACAGTTGATAGGGTTTGTAAAGAAGGATAATGACCTTGGTAGTGATAGGGTTTTTCTCCTTCTAGTGGTAACCCCAAGATCTTCTCAAATTCTTCAATGGTCGGTGCTAACTGGAAGTCTTGAAAAGTGAAACATCGGAGTGGAGGATCATAGTACTGTGCCAGTGCTGTGATTGCTTCTTCCTGTTCTTCCACTTCTAAGAGATTCAAAATCTTTCCATATTTTCTGGTGAGAGACAGACGTTGTGGTAACTTCAGCAACTGACCCAAAGATCTCAGACTCTTAGTGTCAGGTGTCTTGGCTTTGAGACGTAGAGTTCTTTTCAACTTTTCACCTTTCTGACTGTCTGGTCTCATATTCGTTTCCATTTTTCCAAAGATACTCACAATAAGATTTCAGTTTTACTTTCTAACAAACCTGCCATAATAGAAAGAAAAATTTGATTTAAATGAAAAAAAAAAGAAATAGTAAACAATTTAGGAAATGAACAGAAATTATGTACAAAGAACAATGATAGGAAATTATGTACAAAGAAAGGAATTAAGGAAAATGCACGCTCTCTTTGTGTCCTATGTGAGGTAAATTCTGGAGGTTAATTCTATGGTCCTATGGTCGTTCTACTTTGTGAACACTTTCACTGGGTGGGTCTATATTCTCAGAATTCTATGGTCTCTAGAGTTAAGATTCGTTTCAGAATGTTACCCACAACAGCAGGTGAACCGCTAGGTGTAGGGCATTCATGAAAGAATTACACTCTAGATGAGATTTTTGCGATAACCAAACAGGATGAACATCCAAAATGGCTACCACTACATAATCTCTTACCTATCTCAAGTTACACTCAGACCCGGGTATAGGGCCCCACTCGTTTGTGATTAACATGTAAGTGTTGTGTGTGAAGAGAGCATACAAACCTGAAACCCTAAGACTACCCACGACTAATTCCTGCAAAAACAACTCAAACAAATACGTATAACATTCAATTATAGTCATCTATCTTAAGGTTTTTACAAATAAAGCTAGCACTATAAATAAACACATGAAAAGCGAAATTCTGTAAAGAGACAAAGCATACAATATTAGACAACGTGAGGTAAGGAAAGGAAAACAAACATCAAAAGGTTATATTTAATTTGCACAACCAAATAAAATAGGCCTGACTCTCTTGGAAATCCCCAGTGGAGTCGCCATCTGTCGCAACCGGGATCGCGACGGGGACGGCGAAAAAGAGAAGAATTTAGTTGAAAATAAATGGAGTCGCCACCAAGTTTATTTACATTCGGGAAAACCTTGGAAAAACCCATTTTTTTTTTTTTAAAAAAAACAATGATCTTTGAAACCAGTTTGAGTTCGGGAGTCGGTTATGTATAGGGAAGGGCAAGAATTTAATCCCACGCACCCTAGTACACCCATCCTTGGATGGTACCTTTAATCAACTGTGCAAATTAAATAAATAACCTTTTTCAAACATTTATTTTCTGTTTTAAGACAATTAAAATAAATGAGCAAGTTTAAATTGAAAATAAGTATATAAATTACAAATATTTACAAATAAGAGAAAAGAAGAAAATTGATTTTTATTTTTATAAAGAACGTAAAAGAAAAACAAATATTTTTTGAGAGAATTTTCAAGTCATTAAGCTGTCACAACTCAAATGACCAAAATATCGAGTTAACAAGCCGTCACGGATAAATTAACTCTTTATCTATAATAACAAAAGTTAAATAAAGTATTTTGACATAAAAAAAAGAATTCATAAATAAAACAAAATAGTCATAAAAAAAATTAGGAAAATCATTTACAAATTAAGTGGTGGAAAGATACTTTTGAAAGAGAATTTTAGAATATTAAGCTGTCACAGCTAAAATATTCTAAAACATAAAGTTAACAAACCGTCGCGGTCAAATTAACTCTATTAAAAAACGTTGAACATCAAGCTGTCGCAGCTAAAATATTCTAAAACATGAGATTAACAAACCGTCTCGGCTCAATTAACCTCCCCTTTTTTAATATATTCATCAATTAATTAAGTAGATAAATTTCAATAAAACACTCAAGTGAATACAAAATGGATAAAATCTCTCTTTTTAGACAAAATTCTAATTTTAACGGGAACCTTCAAAATTAACGCATAAAGACAAACACCCAATAAATTTGAGTCAAAAAAAAAAAAATTAAGATAATTGAGCTACCAAAGCAAAATTTAAAAAAACACAAACACAATTATCCTAAATAAAACGTACAATTAAACTAAAGAACACATAAACATAGAACAATTAAACTAAAAAAAACATAAACACAAACATAAATAATTTAAGCACAACTCATAAATATATAAAAATAATTAAATTAAACAAAGTAAAGAATACACAATAAGTCTCGAAAAGAAAAGAAAAAAAAAATAAAAAAAAATAATAATAATAAAAAAGAATAAACACAAATGCACAATTGATTCAATCAAATCAACAAATAATAGCAATAGTAATAATAATAACGATTAACTCATAAACACCATTATCCATTTAATTTCAACCAAACGCATAAACATATAATAATAAAACTAAAAAAAACATAAATATACAAGACATGTAAGCTAATTAAACCTGAAATGCAAAAATATTACAATTACGCAAAATTTAATCAAAACGTATAAACACAAAGTATAAAATAAACTTAGTTCATAAACATAAGCATAAATATAAACATACAATTAACAAAACATATACACAAAAAAAAAAAAAACTACTCTTTTTTCTCTTTTTTAGTCCTTTTTCAATTAATAGAGACATTGACACTAAACTCACCCAAAATCAAAGAAAAAAAAATGAATAAATTATTCTTCCTTTTTGTTTTATTTTACATAAGTAAATTGCCTTAAAATGATTCATTTAATTTTACTAGAATATAAAAAAAGGAATGACATGTCATAAAAATCTTTTTTTTTTATATGAATCAAGATGTCAAATATTAACTTTGAATCGAATTAAATAGAATTCTTTCTTGATTCATTTTAAAATCACAACTAACTTAGATTCCAATCAAACATAAATTAAAAAATTAAAATCGAACAATGATCGTATAAACAAATTTAAACACACAAACTTAGTTCCTAACTTAATAAAAACAATACCAACAAAATAAAATAATGATGAATATAATACATTTCCTAATTAATCTAGCACTACCACTATCTCCCACTACATATATACTATACATATATACTAACCAGCACACGAAATACACACACACACACGTATACAACATATCCTCACGTTCCAAAAACCCATACACACGCTTGCACTCTTTGATTTTATTTTATTCTTTTTTTTTTTAAAAAAAGAAGGAAATAAACAGCTGGAACACGTCTTGCTTTTGCTTGTCTCTTCTTAACGTTTTCTTTTGCGAATAAACAGAGACATAGAGAGTGATGGGAAAGGACGAGAGAGAGAGTGAGAGGGAGATCAAGGCCGTAAGGCCGAAAAGGGGAAGGGAAGAGCGGCGCGGGCGGAGCCAAGGCGGAGGAAGGGGCGGCGTTGGCTCGATGCAGTCACAAAGGGGAGGCGAGACCGATCCAGTCACGGAGGGGGAGGCGAAGCCGATCCGGTCACGAAGGGGGAGGCGACGGCGTTCGCCGAGGTTGAGATCAGAAAGTTGGTCAGCGAAGGGAAGAAGGAACTCGGTGGCGGCCGATCTAATGGTCTACGGTGCTGTGAAGGAAGAAAGAGGAACGGCTGGTGGTGGAAGGTGGTGGCGTTGCGGTGGAGGTTGTGGTTTGGGTCAACGACGACTTCGTTGCCAACTGCGATGGTTTCGACCTGTGTGGCTGGATGATAGGCGGAGATGTTGGCCTTGACTCGAGCGTCGGCGAAGGACTGGGACGCGGCGGCGGAGGAGAGGAGCTCGTTCGGCATAGCGACGACGGCCTTGATGCCGGAGTTGGCAAGCGCGGTCAGGACGGTGGCGTCGGTGTCGTAGAGCTTCACACATGTCAGGCCCTGCGACTTCAATAGCTCCACCACCTGCGACGGCACAGGTAAGTCATTTGTCACTATCCCATAGTTTATCCCGATGGAACCAGCTTCTGATGAGGAAGCGAAAAGTGAGATGAGGACGAGGAAGAAGAAAGAGAATGTTAGGGAAGCTATGGCTGCGCTCTGTTTCTCTTCTTTTTCCTTTGTTTTTTTTTTTGAAATATTTTCTGAATGGGAATTTTCAGGTATGATTAACATGAAGATGATGATGATGCAACGGTGGAGAAGGGAAAGATGGTGGTTCAGGGGCAGTGGCTGAAGCTTCGGTTGAGAAGGGAAAGGAGGTTGAAGGTGATGGTGCTGAAGAGGGGGCCGCGGCGGTGGAACAGGGAGGCCGCGGCCCCTATGCTTTTCTTTCTTTTTTTTTTTGTATATGTACCTATATCTACTTCTGATTCTTCTATTTTTGATGGCTGGATTACTGGAATCGTATTCTTCTTGCAAGTTTCCCCTCGATTTTTCTGAACTTTTGATGATCTCTGTGTATATCTTTTGAAGCTTGATGATTGTTCTCCTGGATTTTTTTTTTTTTTGCTTGCCGGATCTTCGTTCTGATGTTTTATGTCTCTCTCTATTCCCCCACCCAAAAAACAAAAGAATTCTCTGTTTATTCTTATCCCCCCACCCACCGAAAGAGAAAATTAACATTCAAAGACACTATCATTGTGTCCGTTTTAATTTTTCTGCTTTTCTTGTATCTCTATGCTTCACAGGTTTGCTTTGGGTAAGGAAAAAGGAAACAGAAGACTCTCGTGACTCTTTTATCTTTGTTTTTTCCTTTTTTCTTTTTTTTTTTTTTAAAAAAAAAACCAAAACAAAAAAACAAACAGCAAAGAATTTTATTTTCAAAAGAAATAATTAAAAAAGTAGTAAAATTAAATAAAAAGATAAACTTGATGCACATTTGGATTTATTGTTAAAAGATTGAATAAAATCGGTTGTTCACAGGTATGGTTGCCACCAACAAGAGTGGAGGAATCTTAGGAGAGTTTGTGCAACCAAAGTGTTCTCTGCCCAAAAGCTTGATTCTACAAAAGTTCTTCGTGAAAGGAAGGTGAAAGAATTGTTGGATTATGTCAAGGAAAAATGCAAGAAAGGCGAGGCTTTGGATATTGGTGAGGCTTCTTTTAAAACAGTGCTTAATTTAATATCAAACACTCTCTTTTCTTTGGATTTGGCTCATTACACTTCTGATAAGTCCCAAGAGTTCAAGGACATTATTTGGGGTATCATGGAAGAAGCTGGAAGGCCTAATGTTGTGGACTTTTTCCCAATCTTTCACCTATTTGATCCACAAGGTGCGTGTGCAAGAATGACCAAATATTTTGAAAAGTTAATTACTTTTTTTGATGGTCTTGTTGAAGAAAGACTACACTCAAGAGCTGTGGGAACAAAATCCAAGACTTGCCAAGACGTGTTGGATTCTGTGTTGGAACTCATGTTGGAAGACAATTCGCAAGTGAGCCGACTTCATGTCTTGCATTTAGTTCTGGTTAGTAACTTGGCTGTCAAATTTAGTTTTTTTTTTTTTTTTGGGGTATGGTCAAATTTAGAGTTTAATTTAGGATTAATGCAATGGTTAAGGATATAAAGGGAAAAAAAATTCAAAGCTTTTTAACAGGTCCATATTTTAAAAATGTCAAAATTCATCTTCCTAATACCAAAATTTCTCTCTTTTTAATAGACTAGATAAATTCTAATTTAAATTCAAATTAAATCAATAAATAATCAAGAACGTAACTCATATTGTGAGAAGGAAATAGATTTATACTAATTTATACAAGCACTTATCTAACATAAAAAAAGGGAAACTTGGTTGTGAGAAGGAAATCAATTTATACTAAATTATATAAAGATTATCTAACACAAAAGATAAATGTCTCGTGTATAATATTCTTTTACAGCAATTTTACACGTCTAGTATATAGAGATATATGAACTCTAGAGTTGTTTTCTCTTCATGTGCCTCTATATACTAGATGTGTAAAACTATTGTAAAGAAATATTGTACACTGATATTTCTCATCAAAAAAATAAATATTGTGGTATCGAAAAGATGAATTTTTAGGTTCGAAAGAATGAGCCTTGCTAAAAAGTTTTGAAATTTTGTTTGCTTGGTATCTTTATCTAGGGATGGTAATATGATAGATTGGGTGGATTTTAGCTATCCCAGATCCCATCTCACACCTTTATTAAATTAGTCACAATTCACCTCTAGCGGCTATTGTTTTGTGTGTGGGGGGGATAACAAATAGATGGAGTGATTTATTATGAGAATGAAGGACATAAATCAGAAGGGGATGACAAGTAGAATGAGTGATTTATTATAAGAATGAAGGATATAAATCGATATATATATATATATAAATAAGTTATTAGTACTAATTAGTCATATATATCAGGATCTGTTTGTGGCGGGAATAGATACAACATCAAGCACCATAGAATGGGCAATGACAGAGCTGCTACGTAACCCAAAAAAGCTAGAAAAGGTTAGAAACGAGATTCAACATGTCCTGGGCAAAGATGAACAACTTGAAGAATCACATATCTCAAAGCTTCCTTTCCTAAGAGCAGCGGTAAAGGAAACTTTACGCTTGCATCCACCTGGTCCATTTTTATTGCCGCGCAAGTCAGAAAATGATGTTGAACTCTGTGGCTATATTGTGCCCAAAAATACACAAATTCTGGTTAACGTTTGGGCCATAGGGAGAGACTCTACTATTTGGACAAACCCAAATGAATTCATGCCTGAAAGATACTTGGATAGTAATATTGATTTTAAAGGCCAAGATTTTGAGCTAATTCCCTTTGGAGCTGGAAGGAGGATCTGCCCTGGATTGCCATTGGCTCATAGGACTGTGAACATTGTGTTAGCTTCTCTTCTATATGGCTATGATTGGAAGCTCTCAAATGGGCTAAAGGTAGAGGATATGGACATGACTGAGAAGTATGGGATTACCTTGCATAAGGCTCAACCTCTCGAAGCTGTTCCTATCCAAGCTTACAACATATGAATTAATATTTGCACAAATGAAGCATTCATGAAACTATATCACAAAGGTTATACATAACTTGAATAAAATTTGGTTCCTATTGTAAAATAATTTTAATAAGTATATGTCTTTAAGGTTATTTTATTTGGGGTTTTATGTTTTCATATGCAAGGTGACAAAAATTGTGTGCTATGCTTCTATATTTTGGTTACTTTACTTCCCAGTTCCCACTAAGATGGTTGAACAATATATAAGAGGTGTATTACCTTACATTTCAAGCTTTTATTCCTAGCAGTGTGTATAAATTTTCAAGTAATGACATAATTAACAAGTATGTCGATCAACATTGTGGACAAGTTGGTAATTCACATTGATTAGTGAAAAAACTATAATAATAGGCGATATTACCCAACTCTATAGTTATATGAAAATTGCAAAGTCATTGTGCACATGAATGCCCATCTAAGAGATAGTATTACCTACTGTTACAATCTTCTCACTCCCACATAAATTTCCTTACTACATACAACCACAAGTGTCGTTCAAATTAGTTACCGACAGAAAACAAGAAATGGAACCATTTTTTTTTTTTCTGGTTTCACTTATCACCGACAGATAACTGTCAAAACAGTTCACGTCAAGCGGCATAGGATATAGCGTGTATGGTACCAACGGATTTTTTCATTGATAATTTATTAGAATCATTTTTTTCAAAAATTGAATTATTACAATTTTTTCGTCAATAATTGACTAGAATTATTTTTTAAAAAAAGTTAAATTTATTGACGGATGTAAAATAGAAAAAATTTTAAAAAAATTAATTTTATCAATGAAAAAATTCATCGATAATTATTTTTAAAAACTTTATAAAATAATTTTAGCAACAGAATTAACCGTTGGAAATCGAAAAAAAACCACTAGTACTACATGATTAGTTAAACACTGCGTACACCTATCCGCCAGTAATTAAAAAATCGGTTAGACACTCGAAGATAAGGGGATTTGCATGCGAGTTTCCCTTCATTCCCTCACTTTTCTTCTCTCTCTTGCACGTGTCGTGGCCGCGCACGGAGAATCACGAAGACCACCAGCCCCACGTCGAAGGAGGAACTGCACAGCCGCCAAAGGAAGCCTTCCACCTCATTCTCTCTCTCTCTCTCTCTCTCTCTTTCTCTCTATTTTGGCCGCGAAGGACAAGATCACGAAGACCACTAGTCACACCGCTGAAGGAGGAAGGACACCGCCAAAGGAGGAACTGCGCCGCCGCTGGAGGAAGCCTTTTGCCTTATTCTCTCTCTTTGCTTCTCTTTCTCTCTGCCGTGGGTGTTCTCTCTGCCACCATCTCGAAGCTTGGCGCGCCGCCACTGGAGATGTATTGACGAGCAGGAGCGTCTCCTTTCCATTCTCAAGGTAATAATTCATTCTCCATTCCTTTCATGAACTTTGTTCTCAAAGCCTCTTTAGTAACAAAAATGGAAGTAAAGTAACAAGAAAGAAGAAAACCAACCTCCAGTGATGTGTTTTAGATATAAATATCCTCCATTCTTTAATTTGCTAACTACTGCTAAATTGATCCTCGGATATGGTTTCCAAAATCTTACTCCATTTTAGATATTAGATTATTTAACACAAACTGATTGGCAAGAATCAAATTTGATATGAACAGTCTTAACCAGATCTATGTCTATATATATCAAACAAGTATTATGAATCTGGGAATAGGGGCCAACAAAAAAGAACTATATCTATATAAAGGGCTGAAAACCCAAATGAAAAGGCATACATCCTTATATTCTTGCACAAGTATCACTAACTGAAAGTAATATTGTGCATTGTATTCTACTTTTTATTATTGAGAATGAAGACATGCACAAATTTTTTTTTACTAAGCTTGATTAATTAAAACAGTACAGGGCACATCCCTCTATGCCTCTTACCCAAGTATATCATTAAAATTTTGTGCATTGGTATTCTACATTTTACTATTTAAAATTATTTCTAGAATGTAATAGCTTCTATCGTTTTAAAAGGATTCTCTTCCCTAGCTTCCTGCAAGATGAAAAATACTTAACATGATAATCATTTGGAGGAATTTATTTTGATGCCTATAATTGCAACCAGACCTATTTTAAAACTAGGAAATGCAATACTGTGTTACAAATGCCACAAACTGACAAACAAGACAAAAAAAACATGGAGCCACGATAAATTATTTGCAGAAACCTGGTTTGTAGAGGGGCATTAGGAAGTTTGGAGTTTGGAAAAGAGTGATAACCACAAAACTTATGACCTTCGACCAAAAAACATGAACTTATGCCCATTTTCGAAAAAAGAGAAAAAACTTATGCCCTTTTTTCTCGTTAAATATTATATTTTTTAACGTTAAACAGAAACTAAATATTGAACACTTTTTCTTTGTATAAAAATTAAAACACGTGCTCTTTATCTATATATCATGATTGGTCATCACCCACTTCATTTTATTTCTTTTGAAGTTACTAATTTAAATAACTGATTTTGTTATATAGCGTTAAATCCGGTTGGAGCATTTTTTTGCTGGAGCATACAATTCTTTTGTCCTTTTTAAGGTATATGATTGTTTCTTCTCCTTATTTAATTACATTTTTTTTTAGGATAAAGGTTTATAATTTCTAAAATAGAGTTGTAGGAAATTAGGATTCCATAACTGGGGGGAAGGCGTGAAGGTCCTTCCCCGACTTGTTTACATTATTTGCTATGGAGATTGATTATATATATGGAGATTACAAGATAGGCATGCTGTGATATTATAAAGGGGTGTGTTCTAAAACGGTTTTAGAATCTTTAAATATTTGTTGGATTGAATTGTGAATTTTACTTGACTGGACTGATATATGTATGCATTGAAATTAATTTTTGGCAAGTCTTAGTTTAAGGGGAGGTTTTTCTCTTTTAAAAAAGAATTTAAAGAATTGAATCTCAATTTAAAGGGGGTTTGCCAAAATTTTGTTAAGTTAAAGAGTATAATCTACTTACTTAAAAGACTTTTACTTTTAGAAGATGGTTTGTTGAAAGATATTTATAATTGAAGAAAATTCTAATTTATAAAACTTTAAATGAATTTGGTATGTTATTTTATACATTCAAGAACAACGATTCCTACAAATAGATTATGGATGTATGACAGGATACACCCAATTAGTGGGAATTAAACATGGATTTTACGCAGGAATTATACAGTCTGTAAAGGTGGCTTGTCAGATAGTACAATTTATGAATGAACAAAAAGTTAGGTATCCCTATGCTCAGTACAAATATAGGAAATATTTTAATATGGACACCATTAGGTATCACCTGTATAAGGATGGTTTTATGGCAGATTACTAGGTTTGGACTATGTATAGGGAAGTTCCCACACAAAATTTAGAACATACTAGTGTTGAAAATACATATGTTAGAGGTAGTTCAATGTAATACCCTAGGTATTACTATCACCTAGGAGAGCTTAGAGTTGTACACGTGTCGTTGGCAAATCCAGATCCTAAATTTCACTAAGCCTGGATCCTACACGTTCTTGGAGGGCTATATGATAGCACCATATTCTTGGGATCAAAAGTCTCAGTAATTGCTCCCAAGAGGAAAATAAATTGAAAGATGATTTTTAACAAATTTTATGGAGCCTTTAGACGCTTAGTTTGTAGCCCACAAGTTTAGAAAATCTCAAAAATTCCTGGATTTAAACTAAAACCCAAAATTTGGATTCTGATTTGTTGGGATTTTGATTTTTCTGATATTTTATTTGAATCCAAATAGGGGGTATTTCCTTATTTACATTTATATTTTAAAGTTAATGGAGATATTAACTTAAAATTAATAAATGTAAATAAATGCATTCTGGAGACTACCCCAGTGGTCATATGACCGCCCCAGCAGTTAACAGAGAGTTAAGCGGTGCAGCAACTAGAGAGTGGACCGTCCAGACGGTCATTAACCGCCTAGACGGTCAACAAAATGATTAAAAAAAAACCCCCATTTCGGGTTTCAGAACACCAAAAATAACCCTCACCCCCTGAAACTCAAAACCCCATCTCCCATTTCTCTGTCACTCCATTTTCATCAATTTAACTCCAATCTTTCACTTCCAAGGCTTAAAAGTAAAAGATTCTATTAGTTTTGCTTCCTATTCTCTTCAATCTCTCCTTGTTCTTGGGATAGATGGTGGTTCTTCATGTTGTTAGAGAGAATGAAGTTCTCTTGGTATGTTAAGCTTAGATTTGAGCTCTGTAGGGATCATTAGAGGTTAATCTAGTGTATTATGACTGTTATGTCAGATACTGGTGTTATTTTTGTCTCCCAAGCTCCGTTGGTGTTAATCCTGTTTATTCTACCACTCCAGGTGACTGGTTTCGCACTTGTAATCTCTATATTGTCCATTAAAGTTATTTTTATGAAATTATGACTTAATATATGATTTCTAAAGATTATGGCACAAGATTTGATACTTCTGTTGATTTATGAAATTGTGATTTTCTTAATGGCATGAATAATATGATTCATGAAAACCATGGGACCATTACTGTTTAAATGTGTTTATAAAGATTTGGATTCTGACTACAAGTGTTTAGAAGGGTTAAAATGATAGTATGATTTCTAGAATAATATGTTGTATGTGATGAAGTTTTGAACCTTAGGTTAGAAGCCCTTATGAAATGTAGAGAAAGGAATGAGGTTTTCGTTAAGCTGACAGTAGTTATCGAGAAACAGGTTGTATGTTAGCAACAGTTAATCTGTAACATCCCCTGCTGCTTTATGGATTGACGACTATCCCCACAAACCAATACGGGTCTTTTCAGCATGCTTTGTCCTCACTCGCACACTTCCTGGGAAAACTTCCCAAGAGATCACCCATCCCAAAATTGCTCTAAGTCAAACACGCTTAACTATGGAGTTCTTTAGTGATAGGCTACCGAAAAGAAGATGCATCTTGTTGGTATAGGTAGTACAAATCAATTCATATAATCCCTCTTTAACTGTATAGTCACATACCTAATACAGTCTCAAGATCTTCCTCATTCAGGTGTGTAATCGGTTCATTCAAATACCCCTCCGCTTGGAAGTCTGCCAGGTGCTGCTCCTTGTCCGTGCCTTCTTTTGCGCCGCCGATCACTCCCCGACTTCATTCCCGGGCGTTACATACCCACCAGCTTCCGTTTGGTTCGTCCCCAAACTACACCGTACTAGTAGAGGTGCAGGCTATGATACCATTTGTAACATCCCCCACTACTTTATGGATTGACGACTATCCCTACAAACCAATACGGGTCTTTTCAGCATGCTTTGTCCTCACTCACATACTTTTTGGGGAAAACTTCCCAGGAGGTCACCCTTCTCAAAATTACTCCAAGTCAAGCACGTTTAACTATGGAGTTCATTAGTGATAGGCTACCGAAAAGAAGATGCATCTTGTTGGTATAAGTAGTACAAATCAGTTCATATAAGGCCTTCTTAACTGTATAGTCTCATACCTATACAGTCTCAGAATCCCTCTCATTTGGGTATATAATCCGTTCATTCATGTATCCCTCCGCTTGGAAGTCTACTAGGAGCCGCTCCTTTTTTGTGCCTTCTTTTGCACCGACGATCACTCCCCGACTTTGTCCGCGAGCGTTACATAATCCGTTAACCTTGGTATCAAGTAATCCTGGGCTAGAGTAAACTGAGAAATCCCAATTACACTGGAGGTGACGATATGTAATGCCCAGCTGTGACTTGAGACTTATAGTAAGAGAATTTGATGATACACTGGGGACAGCGATACTTAACACCCAGATGTATTGGTAGAATTTCATACAGAGATTTTTGTTTCTCTATTAGGATACTGTTGAATTAATATAAAGAGAATTGTGATTTTGAATTCCTAAATATAAGCACGAATGTTTTAGAACCTTACTATCATTATTATCATTATTATTATTATTGTTGTTGTTGACATGTTGCATTGTTTCCCTAATGTTCCATGAAAGGGGTTTCAGGTGAGAATTCACTTACTGAGTTGAATTCATTGACTGAGTTTTTGTATAAAAACTCACCTCTCTCATTCCTCCTATCTACAAATTTAGCAGCTGCTATGAATTCTTCCCAGCCTCTTACTTCCCAGTAGCAATAAAGACTTAGTTGGTGAGCTTCATTTGAGTGAAGCAATCTTGAATCCGTTTAAAGTGCTCCAGTGTCATTGCAGGTAGGAGTCCTGATTTATATAGAGAATATTTTATATTTTGTATATTTGATCACATTATGGTTTGTATTTAAAGGATCTGGTTGTTTCTAAACCTACTGGATACGAATGGTTGACATATTTACATTTTACTTATGAACAATATTATGATTATGGATTTTAGATATCGACTATGAAATTTCAGATATAATTATTTTTGATTTCAAAGAACAGGTGATTTGTATATTGAAATTCTGTTTTAAACGGATCTTTTCTGTTGGAATATGCATATAGATCAGACTATAGGTTGTAAGGCTTACGTGAGGATGAGATTCCTCGCGTGCCAGTCACGTGCCCAAATTAGGTCGTGACATTCAAGCAGAGTTAATATCGGTGAGCATGTCATGAGAAATATTAATTGGGAGGATAACTCTATATGATATAAGGAAATGATTTATAAGAAGGAAATGATTTAGATTATAAACCTTCTATCGAGACTACTAATGCCGAGGCTAAGAAATTTTTCTCTATATTGGAGTCTGTAAGAGCCCCTCTATAGAAGGGTATGTACACTCGGAGTTGTCTCTAGTGATTATGATGTTAGCTATAAAGTCAGAAGCTAATCAAAGTCAAAATTTATTTGACCAGTGGGCAACATTGATGAGTGAGATTAGTCTAAACCTAGTTCTATTCCAAAGGATTTCTATCAAGCCAAGAAATCAATTTCAAAACTCAAGCTATAAGAAAAAATAAATTGTTGTTTGAAGGGATGTATGTTGTACTTCAAAAATGATGCATACCTAACCTAATGCAAAGTTTGTGAGAACCCTAGGTTCAAACCCAAAAGATCTAGAAATAGAAAATATAAGAATGTTCTCTATAAAAGAATGCACCATGTGTCCTTAATTCCAAGGTTAAAGAGGTTGTATGATTCAATGAGTTCAGCACCTCATATGTAATGGCACTTCAAGAATAAGAGAAACAATGGTGTCATGACCTACCCTTCCTATATTGAATTCTAGAAACACTTTGACCAAACTTATCCTGATTTTACTATGGATCTTAGGAATGTTAAGTTAGAGCTTTGTGCAGACGAATTTACTCTGAATAATCAATTTAGCAAACCCTATTCTTGCTAGCTTGTACTTGTTACACCTTACAATCTCCCTCCTGAAATGTATATGAAAGATCTTACATGTATCTAACTTGTATGATCCCTAGCCCCAATAAGCCCAAAGCCAAGGTCGTTGTTTACCTCTAACCATTAATTGATAAACTTAAATAGTTGTGGTATTCAAGTATACAAACTTATGATATTTTCATGAAACAAAATTTCTTGCTAAGGGCATCATTTATAAGGACTATCAATGATTTTTTGGCCTATGGAATGTTGTCAGGTTGGTTGACACAGGAAAAATTGGCAGGTCCAATTTGTATGGAGGATACAAAGGCGTTCACATTGAAACATAGTCGGAAAAACTCGTGATTTGACTGTCATCGAAGGTTTTTGGAACTTGATCATGAATTTAAGGATAAGAAGAACACGTTTAAAAATAAGATGGTTGAACATTATGAGCCTTATATGAGGCTAAGTGGTAACTAGGTTTGGCATAGAGTTAGAGATTCGCCAAAGACAATTGAACTGGGTAAATCCATACGATTTCTAGGATATAGGGTTGATCATAATTGGATCAAACAAAGTATATTTTGGGAGCTACCTTATTGGGGGGATAATCTAGTTCATCATTGTATTGATGTAATGTATATAGAAAAAAATATGTATGATAACATTATAAACACTGTGATGGACACTTTTAAGACTAAGGACAATGTGAAAGTAAGGAAAGATTTGGAAAATTATTATAAGAGACCTGAGTTGAGTTCACAAAAGTTCCCAAATAGCCATGTATGTAAGCCAAAGGACAGTTATGCACTAACTTCTATGTAGAAACAATCTATGTATAGGTGGATGCAAGAGTTGAGGATTCCTGACGGTTATACCTTAAACTTGGGTAGATGTGTCAATATTGTACAAGGACAAGTTTTTGGCATGAAAAGTCATAATTGTCATATATTCCTAGAGTGTTTACTTTCAATTGCATTTCAAGAATTACAACTCCCTGTTTGGAAGCCATTAATTGAGTTGAGTCAATATTTTAGAAACTTATGCTGGTCCATTATGAGGGTTGAAGATCTCTTAATCATGAAGAAAAACATTCCTATAATTATGTGCAAATTAGAGAGAATATTTCCTCTTAGTTTCTTTAATCCAATGGAATACTTGCTCTACACTCGACATACGAAGTATAGGTGTGTGGGCCGGTTCAATATAGATGGATGTATCTGTTTGAAAGAAATATTGGAAGTTTTAAGAGAAATGTGAAAAATAGGGCTAAAGTAGAAGGTTCCATATGTGAGACATATATATTAAACAGGCCATCTTTCTTTTTTTTCTTATTACTTTAAGCCACATATTCAATCTAGATGAATAAGGGGTGGTCGGAATAATTATGGGGGTGAAAGTTCAGTTCAACATACTTTGGCTGTATTCAGTCAACCCGAACATGCTACTAGAAAATCCAAACCCCATTGGCTATTAGAGAGAGAGAAAAAAAAAAACATGTTGTGCATTTGAATATCTTAATCAATTGTGATGAAGTGCAACCATTTAAAACGTAAGTGATATCAATGTATTACTTTCAATTGTTGATACACTAACATAAATCAAATCTTGTTTTACTTGTAATATTTAATTTGTAGGTATTTTCAACAAGTTGATGAGCAATACACTCTTGAACAATTTTTAGTATAGTTCAGATCCTTTGTATGTGATCTAATTAACTATCTAGTAACCATTTGATCCAACATCACACACATGTTCTAATTGTCATCTTTTGTGTTGATGTTTTAATTTCAATTATTCATATAGGTGTTTGATAAAAATAATAATGCTTCATGTCCTATTTACAAAGTTTGGCTTGAGGTGCTGCTAACAAAGCAAACAATTGGTCAATGTATTATGTGAATAGATATAAGTTTCATACATTTGAATGGAGTCGAGGGAGAGCGACAAACAATAATAAGGTTTGTGTCAGAGGGGATGCAGGTAGTGGGGAGGGTGATTGATATGGAGTAATCAAACAAGTACTGGAGATTGAATATGTGGGTGATGGAACTCAAAAATTGATAGTGTTGTTCAGTAGTGATTGGTATGACTAAAGACGTCTTAACAAAACACGCATACACAAGGTGAATCATACTAAGAGATACGATGCATATAATCCTTTCATCATTGCTCAGAATACAAGACAGGTATATTATGCATCATACCCTAGAAAGTACAGAAAAAATTGGAAGATGGTAATGAAAACTAAACCTAGGGGTCGAGTTGAGGTCGAAAAACTACCTGACGATACTCATTAAGTGAATGATCCAATCCCATCTCAGGTTGTCGTTGATATAGGAACAATACCAAGTTTGCATTCTAATTCAGGTGAGGATAAGATAATTTACTCTTCCAGTGGTTAATTTGTGAGTGAACACAACAGCGATGGTAGTGATGGGGAGGATAAGGAAAATGAGTTTGAGGAAGATGTTGAGATTGAAAACGATAAAGATAGTCCTCAACTTTTAGATAAAATATGATGTGGCTAGCCTCATACTTATTACATATTCTTATTTTAAATTATCATATTATTTGGTTTTCATACATTGTTGTTCCTTTTTCAGATATGGCACCTAAAGGGAAAAACAAGGGCAAGGGGAAGGGTGTCCCAAATAATCAGACAATATATCACCCCTCTCGGTCAAGCATCTACCACAGCCGCTCACACATCCACTTTTTAGCCCCTCCATGCCATGACCCTGTGCCCATCAGGAGTTTACTATGATATCTGCTGCTATGCATGTGATTGAAGTGGTGCCTTCACCTCCACTACCACCGCAGATCCTATCCTCACCCCCATACACAACTTACAAGGGTGTGCTGAAGGCGGGGCAGTTGGTGGCTCCTCGGCAGGGCAATCAGGACATAGGCCTATATGGGAGCAACAGATACTGGTTGTACATCTCGATAGGAACATGTAAGTAATTTAATTATTCAATTCATGAATCTTATATAATAATTTGAACAATTTCATAATATATAATAATATTGTTTTATATTATTTGCTATGCAATTGGCCTCCAGCCACATAGGCCATGCATGAGATGACACACAGCATCCAGAAAATATATGAACAACCGATTGAGTCATTTGGCAAGCTAACGAAGGATGAGAAGATGAACTGGTTTCTTGAGTGGAAGGTAAAATAAAACAATTATTACAAAAATGTGTGATTTGCTTTAGAAACTGCTATCAATTACTTTTTTTAATTATTTCCATGTGTAGGGCCATTTCATCATCCATCCCAAAGATGAAGATTACATGTTTAAGGTCTTGAAATCCAAGGCAGCTCACAGGCTACAAGACATGTACATTGACATTGGAGAATGGCAGGATAAGACCCTTAGGTGCATGACTCAGGCCAGTTTGGACACTTTGTAGCAATATTGGAGAAATGAGATATTTAAAGAGAAGTCTTTGAAAGCTAAGGCGAGCAAAGTATCATCGGATAGTTTAGTCATTATTTTAAATATTTTTTAATTCCTCTTGTTAAATTTATATTTTCACTTACTAATATTTTGCGTGTTTCACTCAAAATACAAACTAATAAGCTTAATAGGCCACCCATACAGAGTGAGTTGTTCAGAAAAACTCACGCATATGACAGACAAGACATGGGCCGATCCTCACTTAGAGAATATTTGGGTATATATGTTCTAATGACTTATTGTTTGCATGTATATTTAATTTATTATTTAATATATTTGATAGAGGTTTAATTAATTTTATTTTTATTATAGATGCCTATGAGCAGCGCTATCAAGAGGCTACAATCCAACAGGAGCAAAGGATCGTAGCTGGTGAGGAGTGTCCACCGATTGATAAGGACCAATTGTGGCAAGAGGTAGTCTGTCACTACTCAATTTGGGTACGTGACCAGTACATGAGAAATTCTGTTTCCATGTAAGTCTCATGACCTGTATTTCTCTATATGTACAGTAATCACAAAATCATTCAAAATATAGCTTTATTTTCTATATACAAATCACCTGTTTTGTCAAATGTAAATCTCTCAACCTGTAATTAAATCTGAAGTCATAATAGTCAAACTGAAATTTCACAGTTTATCTCTAGAGTATGAAATGATAATACCAACAAATAAAGTCCAGTATATACAAGCAACTATGATAATAAAATCATATAAGCACATCTCATGTTTATATCAAAATATATAAGGAACTATGGAACCATACGAAATGTCTTCCCTTGAACTAAAAATGTAATAGGTGAATTTATAGCACTTGTATGTTATGTTTTCCCTTGAATTTATAGCACTAAAAATATATAACGTTAAGTAATGTTTTAACATATTATATATCATTTTCCGTTTTCATTTTTAGTTTTCCAACTTTCCTGAATTTGTGAAGAAAAACTGAAAAAATTTGAAATCTGAAATTTATAGTTTTTAGAATTTTCAGTTTTTCCTTTACAAATTTTGGAAAACTGAAAAACTAAAAATAAAAACTGAAAACTCAAACCAAACCCAATTTTAGGTGCCTGTATCACTATCAATCCCAAGCTTTCCAAGTCGCGCCGATTTTTTCTTTTCTTCTTTTTTTTTCAGGAAAACTACTAGACCAACTAGGCTGATTCACTCGATGTGTTGGTTCTTAGGCTATCCATAACAATTCGCTATCAGTTTCTAAAAAATAGGTTTTAGGGGCCAACCCAGTCCGAACACAGGATTGATTCCTAGTTCAATCGGAATGATTTTTGGAACTATGTTGAAACTTATGATAGGTTAATTTTGTAATCTAAGATATTATTATTTTTATATAGTGAGTGTTTTTAATATTTTGATAAAATTCTATCGATAACTCTTAATTATTTGTTATTAAGAATGTGTCATTTTCCCCACCATTCTAATTTGTTAAAATCTAAAAAATTAAAAATTCAATCATAAATATTAAAGATGAAAAGGTACTAATATCGCATGGGTACTTAATTCATGTACTACTTATCAAAAAAATAAAAATAGAAACTTTAACCATGAACCATGTAAATATGATCTAGAGCTCATTTGAATGTGCTTTTTTAATTGAAAAAAAAGATCTTTTATATTTTCCGGTATGTTTTGGTAGTTCTTTTTTTAAGTAAGAGCATAATCACTAGAAAAAGCAAAAATGATATTTTTTGAGAGCTTATAATTTTTATTTTTTGAAAAAAGATCTTTTTTAACAATAAATAAAGACCTTTTAATATTTTATCCAAATATAAATTGACATTATATCTAAATATAAATAAATTTTTACTTTTTTAAATTAAAAAAACTTAATTATAAAAATTAATTAAAAAAGATATTTTCTGAGAAGCTAATCCAAATAAGCTCCTGCCGGTGAAAAATGCTATATGTTCTAGAAGGTCCAGAAAATGACCATTGTATCCACCTTTGATTAGAGCTATATGTTCGGACATACAAGGAAAAGAAACGTAGTCGCCACCGGAGAAAAGCTTGAAGTCAGTAGCCGTGGACTATCTTGCACTTCTTCCGCTAATTTCCTTTGTGTGTGTTAGCATTCATGTCCTCGTCTCCAAGTTAGGTATCAAAACACCCAAATCTCCCAAACTTCCACCAGGGCCTAGCCCTTTTCCTATCATAGGAAACATCTTAGAACTTGGGGGTGATCCTCTCAAGGCAATTACAAAGCTTTCTCAAACTTATGGACCCATAATGAGCCTAAAGCTTGGTAGCAACACAGCCATTGTCATTTCCTCTCCACAATTAGCCAGAGAAGTACTCCTAAAAAATGACCAAATCTTCGCTTGCAGGACAATCCCAAATGTTGCTACATCACTTGACCACCGCATGCTCTCATTGGTATGGATGCCACCAGCAACTGAGTGGAGGAATCTTAGGAGAGTTTGTGTTACCAAAGTTTTGTCAACCCAAAAGCTTGATTCCACAAAGGTACTTCGCCAAAGGAAGATTCAAGATTTGATGGGTTATGTCAAGGAAAGGTGCAAGAAAGGTGAAGCTTTGGATATTGGGGAGGCTTGTTTCACGACAGTGCTTAACTTCATATCAAACACTTTCTTCTCCAAGGATTTGGCACATTACACTTCGGATAAGTCTAGGGAGTTCATGGACATCATTTGGGTATCATGGAATTAGCTGGAAAGCCTAATGTTGTGGATTTCTTCCCGATCTTTCGCATGTTAGATCCACAAGGTGCGCGTGCAAGAATGAACAAATATGTCGAGAAGTTGATCAATATTTTTATGAGCTTGTAGAGGAAAGGTTAAGCACAAGAGCTTCAGAAGTAAAATCCAAAAGTAGCCAGGAAGACGTGTTGGATTCTCTATTGGAACTCATGCTGGAAGAGAATTCGGAACTGAGCAGACTCCATGTAGTGCATCTGTTGCTGGTAAGTATCCTGGTTATCAAATTTAGAGTTTTATTTAAATTCAAATTAATAAATAATCAAGAATATAACTCAGAGAAGGAAATGGGTTTATACTAATTTATATACAGATTTATATATTCTCAGCATCCCATAATATAGGCAATTTTCAGGCAATGCACATAAATTAAGATGGTAATCGATTTTCATTATTTTCTGAAAAAATAAAAGTAAATGACAAATATAAATTATTTCTTTGTTTTATTATATAGTTATACCGGAATCCAGTCATTCTCTCTAATTACACATTTTCTCTCAAAGGGGTATATTTAAAAAAAAAATTATTAATGATTTCTTCAAAGGTGGAAGCAATTGTACTATGAAACCACTAAAATATTTCGGAACTTTGTTTGGTATGCTTAACTAAGGCAATATGCACATTCATCACATGATTACTGATAAGAGATATTGGAAGGAAAAGATTTTTTTTTTTTTAACATTTTTACTTTCACTTTTTCCCAGTATGAAGAGCTGCTAATATTTTTTACGTTCATTAGTTTTAGATAGGACCATCGTTTTCTATGTTGAGCTCCGCAAGAAGGGGAAAGCTACGGCTAGAGTTGCAATCTGACCCCCCAAAAGAATAAAAAACATAGCCAGGGTTGCAACTTCATAATTTATTCCATCTTACTTGCATCAATAAAAGACATTTCTACTACTATAAGGGAATTGACTACATTTATTCCATTCTATTTGCAACTTCATGTCAGGATTTATTTGTGGCTGGAATAGATACAACAGCAGCACCATAGAATGGGCAATGGCAGAGCTGCTACACAACCCAGAAAAGCTAGAAAAAGCTAGAAAGGAGATTCAACAAGTCCTTGGCAAAGATGAACAACTTGAAGAATCACAGATCTCAGATCTTTCTTACCTAATAGCAGTGGTGAAGGAAACTTTACGCTTGCACGCACCTCCCCCATTTTTATTGCCGCACAAGTCTGAAGATAATGTTGAACTGTGTGGCTATGTGGCGCCTAAAAATGCACAAATCATGGTTAACGCATGGGCCATGGGGAGAGATTCGAGTATTTGGACAAACCCAAATGAATTCACATCTGAAAGATTCTTGGAGAATAATATTGATTTTAAAGGCCAAGATTTTGAGTTGATTCCCTTTGGAGCTGGAAGGAGGATTTGCCCTGGTTTGCCATTGGCTTATAGGACTATTCACATTGTGTTAGCTTCTCTCGTATATAGATATGATTGGAAGCTCTCAGATGGGGTAAGGGTCGAGGATATGGACATGTCTGAGAAATATGGGATGACCTTGCACAAGGCCCTACCCCTCCACGTTATACCCATCCAAGCATAATTATTAAGTAGTGCAGCTGGGCCTCAAGAAACCAGTACTTCTCTTCTCCTCTTACCTGCGGGCTGTGAATGTGGCTCAACCCTTTCACAATAATTCTGGCATCCCTTTTCCTGAAGATATAGTCTTTTTTTTCTTCTTTCTCTTGTCTTCTCACATTCTCCTTTACATGATAGCTTGAGTGATTTTTCATCTGGTATATCTTCCGGGATAGAAGTAATCTGGAGCCATTTGAGAAGATGTGGTGATAGCTCGTTCATTTGTAGATCCCATGGTTGCTAAAAAGTCAAGTTGTATCCAAAGATTGTGTTTGTGATAAGTGATAATCTACGACCTCTGTTGATGATTTTGGTTAGGATTTATTTTATTTTGTGTTTAGTGTGGAGACATATTGCCTATGTTCCGATTCTGTTTGCTCTAAGTTTATTATTGTGTAGATTAGTTTGTGAGTTGTTTCTAGTTATGTTTCTTTTGCTGTTTTTATTTTGCTACTTGTAGTTTCTACTTTGACTTTGTTTTCACTTGTACTAGCCAGGACTTCAATTGGGTTGAGCTTATTAATGTTAAAAAGAAGGGATGCTACTTGTGAATCTTATGGGAATCTTATGATTGGTTAATAGAATTAAAAGGTAACTGGGGAAATGATTAGTTCTAGATAGGTAGATGCATAAACCAAATTCTACTGAATATCAATATATACGTTCAAGGTGAGTTCTTATATGGTCTTGGATGAGTTTAGACTATTGGGGACGGTGAATAGTACAATATAGTGGGTTCAAATTAAATTATAGTGTCAAGGTTAAAAAACAAAGGATGAAAATGGATGGGTTAGATTATAATTTTTAAAATTTTATTAAATATAGAACTAAAATATCCATTTGCAGAGACTAGAAGAACCCTCATTTCAAAATCGAAAATTGGGCTTAGAAACCCAAATAAGGTTGAACCATATGTATTATTACCTCATCGAAGAAGAGGGCGTATCCACGAGAAGCTGAAGGTGCTAATGGGTGGGAACAGAGAGAGAGTTCCTGATGTCGGGAATTGCGAGGAAGAGGAATTTTTTTGACTAAAGTGCAGGAGCACAACAATGTGCTTGAAAAACGAGTTTTATACGCAGTTTTGAAGTTAAAACATTGAATTAGTTTAAATAGATTTTTTATATGTGGAGCTTCAGAAGCGAGGCTGGCAGATGGAAAAGAAAATGAGGAAGAGGATGATGGAGGCACCAACGCATATGCCAAGAACAACCCAAAAGAAAATGTCAAAGATGGAGGTTGGGTTGGATAGTTGGTTGCTCACTGTGCACGTGCTACTCGAATGATCTGGCATTCCTGACACTTTTGTTGAATGTAATTTGGAATTGAGGTTTCGGCTACATGAGAATGAGAATTTTCGGAAGAGAGAAGGGAGCAATGTGTTAACTCACAAAAATACTACAGTGCTTAACTCACAAATCAATCCCTAAAATCAAATAATGGATCATAATGCAATTTCCCTTGCTTGTTAGTGTAGAATTTCTAATTCCAAATTTTTATTTGCAACTTTATTGATGTCAGAAATTCAATTTCTAAATGTGTTCACAACAAACTAATCTAAATCATTGGATGATAATATGAGCGGTTAGGATTTCGTCACCACCATGGTTACAAACTTAAACTCCTTATATCAGAACATACAATATGTTCAAAGTCAAAATTCTCCCCTGAAATTCAAAAGTGTTTGTAATATCTCAGGTTTATATATTGCTAGAGAAGCCTAGTATAGCTTTGGGGTCCCTCGGGATCCATCCATTTTGTCGGGAAAGCCCTAGATGCTCAAAAGTCAGTTTAGATGGAGAATAGGTGTTTCTGACACCGCTATAGCAGTGGAAAAGGGGAATGATGCCGTCCTTGCCAAGTGGATGACTGCTATAGTGCTCTATTGGTCAGATGCATGGATTTTGGGATGTGGGTTGCGTTCGACCATTATAGCAATACCCTTCGTACCCAAAACAGTGCAAAACAACATTGTTGGGTTTAGTGAACTCTTTTACCAACTCTATATACCTTTAAACTCGAGTTTCCACCCCTATCTCCAAACCCTATCACTCCAAATCTCTCTTCCACTCCCTCCACTCTCAACCTAACTCAAATCCTCCCTCTCCAAGCTTTAAGGTGAGTAAATGTTGTTAGATTATGTCTTCTTTCTCTCTTCCCTTCCATATTCTAGAGTTGGGTGTTATAGTTTCTCCCTTGTTGTCAAGTGAAGGTGCTCTCCTAATATTGTTAAAGTTAGTTTAGAGCTGATAGAGAGTATTTATATATCTATGTTGCTCTATGGCAATTAAGATATTTTGGCAAGAATGTTGAACAAAGTATGACTTAGTTTCATGAACAGAAATATTATTATAATGTTAGAGTTTGTATGATTATGAATCTTTCCATTTCAAAGTATGATATAGTTATTAAGTTATGAAAAGATGTTAGTTTGAGATATGAATTTAGAACTCCAATTTTATGGTACTCAGGAGTATAGGATTCAGTATGATTCATAATAACTACTAGTATATTCTGTGGGCTTAAAATTGAAATGTCTACAAATGGGTGATCCCTTGGGCATGATTTTACAGTCACAATTATACTAAAGTCAGATTGTTAGTGTTATATGAGATTAGAGCTTTCAGAGTTTCAAGAGTTTTTAGATTTAAATGATTTTATGTATATCCAGAGATTTTGTGATTTCAAGAGTAAAGTAATTATATGATATAGTTTTAAACCTAGAAAAGAGCCAGAACAGAGTCTTAAAGAAACAATTAGTTTTTATGATTTAGAGACTAGACAATAGCTATAGAGAAACAGACTGTGAGTTAACAGCTGAATCTGATTGTTAACCTTGGTACCAAGTTGTCCTTAAGGGCAATCTCACAGAGCAGAGATAGAACCTAGTTAGGTGTCCGATTTAGATCCTTGAGGGTTCACAGAGCAGAGAATTTGTTCTACCATAGTTGACATTCATAACTAGAATATATATATATATATTATCATGCAATACATAACCAGAGATTCATGTTTATCTAATAGAGTACTGTTATTTATGTTTTAGAAATTATTGATTTCAAAGCTATTATGTATATGTATGCAAAATGATTTCACGATAGGTTATGGATTTAGAGATGCTAGTTTATGAATTGTGGAGTGAAAAATGTTTTTCCATGGTAGATATGTAGATACAAAAAATGTTTTTGCCAGTTGTATGTAGATATTTTGTATGGTTGTTGTTATCCCATGTGGGTGATGGGTGAGAATTCACTCATTGAATCCATCACTCACTAATCTGTCTTCCTCCTCATAGTTATAGGTACCAACGTTATTTAGCCTCCTGTCTAGTAGACACAGTTGTTTCTAGTAGTTAGTCTTACTTTGGAGTAAGGCTTAACTTAGAGCCATGTTACTATTAGAGTGCTTCAGTAGATGTGCAAGCAGGATCTAAGCTATCTATTCATTTTAAAGTTATGTATCTAATTTCAAAGTTATGTAAATATATAGATATGTCTACAAATTTCATGTATTGAATCAAAGTTATAGAGTTTGACTAGAGTTTACGCAATAAGCTAGAGACATATGTATAATTCAAGTTTCAAGTGCTAATCAGAATTTCGCACTATGATTAAGATGTTATAGATATATATAAATATTAAAGGTTTCAGTTTTATGAATTCGAACATTATATTTTAATTAGAGGAAATGATAGAGATTTAGATGAAAATATGTGTTTAGAATGAAATTTTTATATTTAGAGATACACGTCACCCAAAAGACTTATATGGAGATGAGATTCCTCACGTGCTTGTTATAGTCCCAAATCGGGTTGTGACAGTGTTAACTCACAAAAACATGCTTTTTGTAGTGGAACTTTTTCCTTTTTCTTTTTTTGTTTACAAATAACAAGCTCAAACCCAGGAAAAGCCTAACGGTGGACCCAAAAAAAGGGGGGAAAGCCCAAAGGGATTGACAAGGTTATAGACAAAACCAAAACAAACACTCCAGACCAAAAATTAAGAGGAAAAAAAAAGACAACAAAGAAATAGACTGAAGACCATACACATAAAGAACAATAGCAAGCTACAAACCAAAAACATAACTTTGACAAAATAAATAAATAAATAGCATGATAAAAGTCAATAGAAGGATGTTTGTCAGGTTCGGCCAACCAACAAATCCATAGGTTTTGGCCAAACCCAACCCAAAAAAAATACTAGTTGGATTAGGTTGAAAAAAATCCTAATCTTTAAAGGTATGAGTTGGGTTGTGGATTGTAAATTTTCAACCACCCAACCCAACCCATCCAATATTAAAGCAATAATAATAATAATGTACATGTTTATCATTTTATGTTGCAACATGTTTTTTATAATTTTTTTTAAGATAAAATACAAATGAACCAATGAAAAATAAGTGATCAACAGCCATTTTTTGGGTCAAAACAACATAATGTTTTGTCAATCCAATATTCCAATGAACCCAAATTATGTATGCTCTTTTAAATTTATATATATTGAGATTTATCACATCATTATTGTATTTGCTATAAGATAAATATTCAATTATATATATTGATAAAAAATATTTTTATAATACATTGAATCCACATGTTTAATCCAAACCCAATCTACTCATGAATGAGTTTGATTGGATCGGATTGAAAGAAATTTTTTTCCCAAACTAACCTAATCCAACCCAATCCACTAATTGAACGAGTGGTCCGGGCCCATAATTCTTCCCAAACCCACCCAACCCAACCCAACCCAGCTCATGGAAACCCTAGTAGAGACATTACAAAGAAGCATAAAAAGGCACAAACCAGCGCAGGATCATCTCAGGCCGAAACACTAGAAGATAACTTGTCCCAACAATATTGAGCCAATACCAATATCTGAAATTTATTAAACATCAATTAATATGGTTCAAACTCGATCAGCTCATTACAATGTTAAGTATTATTGATGAGTGATAAACCAATTGCATGTCAACAAATCTTTGCGGGTTGAGACTATAACATTAAACAATTCGAATAAAAAAATTTCCATAAAGAAAAGCAACACGTATATATACAAAGTTTGTGTCAGCACTTATTGACTCGCAATAGGAGACTCATATTGGATAAATGCTTGCGCGAGGAAATACTGGTCGCGTGACAACAAATGCTCATTTTTTTTCTGAAAAACTAGCAGCAAGCGCGACTTTCTAGTCAATAAATGTAATTAAATAAAATTTTTATATTATAATTTAACCTTTTATTAACTATTTAACACACTGTCATTTTCTTCTTTCCATCATGACATCTCTCTCTCTGTATATATAATTGAACGAGTTCCTTCGTATTTGTCGCCACCATTATGGTTGTTACGTTACCAACCAAACTGATATTTTATTACGGTATTGCCTATGATACACCAGATAAAATAAGGTGTATCACGTATTAATTATTTAAGTCATATTTGACAAATGTGATTGAAGGTTGAAAAGTGTGGTGATTGCATGTTAATCTACCCACATTTATAGAATGTGTTCCCTGTGTTATGATTATCACCAATATGGTAGCTTATTTAAATTTTGCCTACGATACACATGGCAAAATAAGGTGTACCCACATTAATCATTAAGTTATGTTCAATAAATGTGATTAAATATTGAAAAAGTATGACTACATACTAGTAATTTAGCCACACATATTAAATGTTGCTAAATATCCGGTGTATATTATACATTTTCTTGGGGGTACCATAAGCCTTGGCCGTAATGTGGCCCACCTCTATAACTCTAGTCTTTTTCACACCACAAGAAGTCGAAACATGTACAGGTGTGAGCGACGTTTGTGTCCCAGATGATGCAGGTTGTCAGCGTTCGTTGGATAAACATTAATTATCAGTTTTGATATTTGATATCTTCAAACGTCATTCTACACAATTATCTTTATATTAATCATAGGCTTTTGCCCCGTACCCAATCAATATATATATGGAAATGGTTGAGATTTACCCAAATTCCTATATCGATAAGAAATAGAAGTATTGATAATATTTTGTTCTATAAATATGGCTTTATTTATTTGAATTTGATTATCCTCTAAAAGTAGGAGTGATCCATATGGGTAGTTTTTAGGAGTTATTTATATAATAAAATATTTGTAAGGATGGTTTACAACTTCAGCCGTTCAAAAGTTATGGATAGTGAAAGATTTAGAACTCCTTATAGGGATTGTGAATTTAGGCAGTTAAGACCGAACCACGTTAAATTTTTTCTCATTTATATTATTTTTTTTCTTGTATTGTTTTCTCTATTGAGAGAGTTTGTTCTTGAATTTATTAACAGAAACTAGCCAGAGGAATGAGAATTGCAAACCAATAATCATGGATTACCTTGCGCTTGTTCTGCTAATCACCTTTGTTTGTGCTCTAATTCATGTCCTCATATCCAACTTTGGCATCAAAACACCCAAATCCCCTAAACTTCCACCAGGGCCTAAACCTTTACCCATCATAGGAAACATCTTGGAACTTGGTAGCCACCCTCACCAAGCACTTGCTAAGCTTTCTCAAACTTACGGACCCATAATTAGCCTAAAACTTGGCAACATAACCACCATAGTTATTTCCTCTCCACAATTAGCCAAAGAAGTACTCCACAAAAATGACCAAATTTCCTCTTATAGAACAATCCCAGATACTATTACATCACTTGACCACCACATGTATTCAGTGGGTTGGATGCAACCTTCAGCTCAATGGAAAACACTTAGGAGAGTTTGTGCTACAAAAGTGTTCTCTTCACAACAACTTGGTTCCACACAAGTCCTTCGTCAAAGGAAAGTGCAAGAACTGATGGATTATGTCAAGGAAAAGTGCAAGAGAGGTGAAGCTTTGGATATTGGTGAGGCTTTATTTACAACCGTGCTTAATTCCATATCAAACACTTTTTTTTCTATGGATTTGGCTCATCACACTTCTGACAAGACTCAAGAGTTCAAGGATATCATTTTTGGTATCACGGAAGAAGCTGGGAAGCCTAATGTTGTGGACATCTTCCCAATCTTGCGTATGCTTGATCCACAAGGTGCTCGTGCAAGAATGACCAAATATTTTGGAAAGTTGTTTGCTATATTTGATGGTATTATGGAAGAAAGATTGCGTTTAAGGGCTCTAGAAATGGAACCCAAAACATGCAAAGATGTGTTAGATTCTGTCCTAGAAGTTATGTTCGAAGACAATTCTCAAGTGACACGCCTCCATGTAATGCATTTACTTCTGGTCAGTATATATCTTGTCCACTAAATTCCATGTTTTTGGTAGCAAGAGACATACTTTTTGATTCTTAGATAAGTAAATGATATTGTAAATTTTAGAGTAAACAAATTATTTTTTATCTTTGATATTTTCAATTTGATATCAACTTGATCTTAACAAAAAAATTTATATCAATTTGATCTTAATAAAATTTTCCACATCAATTTAGTCTTAATATTTCTTATTTTGATATCAATTTATTCGTAACTTTTTTTATTTGAACATCAATTTATTCATTTCATCAAAGGAAAAATCTAACAAAATGACTAAATTGATATCGAAATTAAAAATATCTAAATTTAAGACTAAATTGATCGATGCCAAAAATCTTGTTAGGACTAAATTGATATCAAATGAGAAATGTCAGAACCAAAAATATTATTTACTCTCTATTTTATTTCATCCTATTGTCATTTTATAGCTATAAATATTATTTTTTCCACAATTGTTTCTTCTTCTATGGTATCACTCTTATCTTCATATCTACCCTAACATGTAAATAATAAAGTCATATCTCCTTGCATCATGAGAATAAAATACTTATATAATTAATTTTATATAAACAATAAAGAAATATGTACATCCCTGCACTTTAAATAAAGTATGCACTTATATAAGATTAAAGATATAGATGATTGTGTACAAGCAATATAATAGAGTCATCCATGACTAGATAAGAATTCTCTCAGGCTAGGAGATAAAAGAATTTTATTATGATAAGATTTACAATTCTGTCTTCTTCCTTTCATAACATAATACTCTCATGTTAGTAAGGGAATCTCAATCACAAAGTCGTTGAGTTGGTAACATCCCCAACGCTGATTGATTGGCAACTTAGCATTAAAAAACAAGTGACAAGTTGGTCTTGGGGAATCATTAAGAGTGGTTGGCTAGAATTGTCCCCATCATCCAAGTTTCCAACGTAATTTTAATGGATTTATATTAGGAATTTAGGATACTAAATATGAGTTGTACCTGTTCAAGCTTTATCGAGGTTAACTAGTTTTCAAAGCATTGTGAGAATTTGCAAGGCTAAAAGAAAAGGCCTTCTAAAACAACTCTGACTCCTTCACATGATGGCCATCAATAGGGAAGTCGAAGAGTCGCACACATTAGACTTATAGAGAGCAGACCTAATGGGTAGAAATCCATCAGATTAAGAGTTATACTGTTATCCACACTAATGAGTTATAGCTTTCCGAACCCAGAACAAACAGATCAATTAAATTAATAATTGAGCTTTAAGATTCTGTCCCAGCATGGATCACATAATAGTCTGTATTAATCATAGCCAAAATATCGTAATTGACTGCAGCATACAAGAAGAAAAATATTTAGGTGTTCTAAGAAGAAGAAACTATATTTATTTTGTTCCATTTAATAAATAATGCATTAGTTTTGAGGGTTATTGGTGTCTTTCCCTTTTCTTGCATATTTAGGTAATAGTTCATGTATCATATATTAAATAAAATAGAGCAAATACAGCTTCCTGAACACCAAAGAATTTCTCCATTCAAGAATTATTTGATAATTCTAAGTTTCTAACATCCAAGTCACCCACAAGCTATGTCTATAGAGTTACAACTTCATTTATTTTTGTTCTTTACAGCAACAAAAACTACAGTATATCTTATAGATATTTCATCTTTTGTATTCTTGATAACTGATCATGCCAGGCTTTATTTGTGGCTGGCGTAGACACAACAACAATCACCATAGAATGGGCAATGGCAGAGCTATTACGTCACCCAGAAAAACTAGAAAATGTTAGAAATGAGCTTAAACATGTCCTTGGCAAAGATGAACAACTTGAGGAATCACATATCTCAGAGCTACCTTTCCTAAGGGCAGTGGTGAAGGAAACTTTCCGCTTGCACCCTCCTGCCCCATTATTAGTGCCACACAAGTCAGAAGATAATGTTGAACTATGTGGTTACATGGTGCCTAAAAATGCACAAGTTCTAGTTAATGTATGGGCCATGGGGAGAGATTCAAGTATTTGGACAAACCCAAATGAGTTCATGCCGGAAAGATTCTTAGAGAGTGAGATTGATTTTAAAGGCCAAGACTTTGAGTTAATTCCCTTTGGTGCTGGAAGAAGGATGTGCCCAGGTTTGCCATTGGCTTATAGGACTGTGCACATTGTGTTGGCCTCTCTTCTACATGGCTATGATTGGAAGCTAGTGATTGGGCTAAAGGCAGAGGACTTGGATATGTCTGAGAAATTTGGGCTTACCTTGCATAAGGCTCAGCCTCTCCAAGCTATTCCCATGCAAGTATAACAATGAAGATGATATCTGCAGAAGAAAATTCTACTTAAATCCTCATGTTAGTAATTGCATAACATCTAAGTTGTATTGCAACTTTTATTAGATGATTTAATTGCAAGAGATTTTGATGACTTTAATGTTATCTTGTGAATTGAACTTGGATTCTCTTACATCAAAAGACACAATGCAAGCCTTTCTCGGTTGTGTAGTTAATTTTATGCGGGTAAAGTAATTTTTCACTACTACTTGTTGTTGATGTTAAAATATGGAAGAATTCACAAAAGTAAGATGATTACAAGTTTTTATTACTCCTGTTATTAGGATTTTCATACAAGCATGTTTGTTTTGGATGTAAAAATTGGAGAATTTTTATACATAGATGATTCTGCGCGTGTAAAATTTCATATCCGGCTTTGATATTTGCAAGGTAAACAAGATGTGATATTTTTATAGTTCGATTAGAGATGTATTTTCTTCAATAAGTTTATCACCTCAAACATTCCTCATCCATGTTTTCCAAGCACAAGTTGAAGTTCTTCTCTAACTTTAAACAATTTTTATGGGTTACACACATCAACTCTGTCATTGCCTATTCTAGTGTGCTTGATGTGTTGGGCTCAGAGACTGATTCATAGTGTAATTAAATGATGCCAACGTATGACAATGAGTACCAAAAAAATCCGATAGAATTAAATCTATCAATCGGCGCAGTACAGCGAAAAATAAATATCATGATGAATAGTAATTCACTGCGACCACGACCACTATTCACTACATCACTTGTCACTATTCACGTGGGGCCCACTTGTCACTATTCACGCAGGCAGCTCTCAGCAATGGAACCGTACACTATTCGTGTGAATAGTAAATTCAGAGTACTATTCACTGGTGGGACCCACGTCACTATTCACGCCACCAAAACATATCAAGAAATATGTACACCGAATTTTTAACGTGGAAACCCCCAAATACTAGAGGAAAAACCACGGAACAAACTCCGAAAAATATTCCACTATATTCAGGATAATTATACAATATCCTTTCCACACTCTCCAACCCAAGAGGTAAATATAGTGTTTCCCGGTGAGAACCCTCCTATTCAAATACTACACTTTTGCAGTACCAAGGAGTAATAAAGATGATACCAAAAAAATGTTCCCGGTGTATATACCCACACCCTACACTCTCTGGGATTTACTCACACTCTCTATTTTCCTCTCACTCTCAGAAAAATAACACAAGCTCTGTGTATTTTTCTCTCTATGCAGCTTGTATCTCCGCTGCTGCCTGTGATCTG
Source organism: Dalbergia cochinchinensis (assembly GCA_031216125.1). Classification (NCBI taxonomy): domain Eukaryota; kingdom Viridiplantae; phylum Streptophyta; class Magnoliopsida; order Fabales; family Fabaceae; genus Dalbergia; species Dalbergia cochinchinensis. The sequence continues at coordinate 64,086,221 of CM062375.1, read as the reverse complement.
AAGCTGCTTCCTTGCCTCTATTTATAGAGGAAGTTTAACGCGTGCACAGTAATTAATTTACTGTTCATGCGTTGAAAATTCTCCTTCAGTGCCGACTCTTTACACGTGAACAATGATTTCACTGTTCACGCGTGGAAAAATCTCTTCCCCGGCCGCTTCAAACTTGCCGGCTGGACCCCACATGATGTTGTATCTATCCCAGCTATAAACATATCCTGGTATAAATCACTGTTCACGCGTGGAAAAATCTCTTCCCCAACTACTTCAAACTTGCCGGCGGGACCCCACATGATGTTGTATCTATCCCAGCTATCCCAGCTATAAACATATCCTGGTATAACATCTTCGATCGCTAGATTATTTTCAAGGTGAGAATGATGCAAAGCTTCACCTTTCTTGCAACATTCATGCAAATAATCGAGCAAGTCTTGAACCTTTCTTTTGCTGATGAATTGCGCAGAGCCTAGCTGTTGAGGGGAGAATATTTTTGTGGCACAAGCTAGCTCTTCTATGGCTTATCCACTTAGCTGATGCCACCAGCATCCAAATCATTTAAGTTTTGCAGTAGTCCTCAAGTAGTATCCACATGCTATTTGGGATTTTTCTGCGAGAAAAGACTCTACCATTTGTATGAAATGCTTCTCTGGCTATTTCTGGAGAAGAAATCACAATGGTGGTTATACTACCCTACTTTATTTGCATCCTATATATGATCAAATGAAGAACTGTTGGCACAAAAACAAATGTGAATTTCCGAGGATGGATGATGGTCGAGGAGAAAAAAGTCGATTATGAAAAGAATAAGGGTAAAAAAAAGTAGCCTATAGTTGGATGTGTGGCTAATTAATGAGTGGTGATTAATAGTTCTCGAGTGAAATGTGTTAATAAAAAAAATTTGACCTGAAATAACCAGGAGGGGAAAATAAGATAAATACTCTCTTGCTTATTTAGTCAGACAGAAATGAAAGAGATAAAAAAAATGTAATGCCACACCCTACTTCATTTACTACATGAAATTAACAATAATATCTCAACCACGCCGCAAATTAAAAAGCATCACACGCATGCCTTGTTTGCTAATTGAATCTTTATATTAGTAGCCAAAATGTATGCTTGGTTTGAGTTTCCAGTTTTCATTTTTAGTTTTTCAGATGTTGTGAAGGAAATACTAAAAATTCTGAAAACTACAAATTCCAGTTTTCAGGTTTTATTTCCAGTTTTCAGTGTTTTCTTCACAAAATCCTAAAAACTGAAAACTCAAACCAAAAGTACCTAAACTTTTATGGGAACAACCCAGAGAGGTTGAGCCTTATGTAATATAATCCCATAAGTCTGACCCATATCCATATCCTCTGGTTTTAGCTCAGCAAGCTTCCAATCAAAGTGATACAAAAGAGAGGCCAAGATGGAGTTCATGGCCTTAGAAGCTAAAGGCAATCCAGGGCAAATTCTTCTACCAGCACCAAATAGGATAAATTAAAAATCCTTGCCTTTAAAATCAATTTCACTCTCCAAAAACCTTTCAGGTTCAAATGAATTTGGATTACTATCTCCAAATGTTTGAGTCTCGTCCAATTGACCAAGCATTTATTAGGATTTGCACATTTTTGGGCACGGTGAAACCAGCTAACTCAACATCATCATTTGCCTTGTGAGGTAACAGAAATGGTGCTGGTGGGTGAAGCCGCAAAGTTTCTTTCACCACTGCATTAAGGTAAGGTATGAGCCTCTTCCATTTGCCCAGATTTGCCAAGAATTTGATCAAGTTCTCCTCTAAGACTTATCAATTTCACAGGGTTGTGTAACAACTCTGCCATTGCCCACACCAATGTGCATGATGTTGTGTCTATCCCAGCTACAAATAAATCCTGATGTAACACCAAGTAAAAATGAAGTCTATGAGATCGTTTCCTTGGTGAAAATGAAGCTTGTTCAAAGGAAAATCAACACAAGCAAAATTGATAGACCTTGGATAAACCATATGAAGCTATAGTTGTGTCTCACCCCCACTAATATATATTTGTAGCATTAATTAGAAGTTCTCTATGATTGAAATTTAAAAGACGAAGAAGAGCCCAAATGATTAATTAATTATCTCCTTAAATATAATATATTCTCATTAATGTGATAACTAGACAATGATAAAATTCAATTACTTTATTTGACTTCAACCCCAGTGCCAAAAGCGACCACCATTTGCAGTTGGTAGAGTAAACAACTTTTTTGCCCCCAATATTTTTAATTTTATATCAATTTCATCGTAAAATTTTTTACACTAATTTGATCCCAATAAAATTTTTATATTTACTAACTCATAATATTTTTAATTTTGATATCAATTCAGTTATAATATTTTTTATTTTAATATCAATTTAGTCATTTCATCCAAATACAAATCTAATAAAATGACTAAATTAATGTTAAAATAAAAAAGTTTAGATCAAATTGATATAAATTTTTTTGTTAAGATGAAAATGATTATTTACTCTAATTTTTATTTTCACCATAAAAAATAATGTTGTTCCTGACCATTAAATAATCTAAGGTCCAAACCACACAATTTCTTGTTAGCAAATGTTATTTCAACACCTAAAAATAGGTGTTCAATTGAAACACGCATTTTATCATTATTGGATATGACCAATAGATTACACATTACTTTAATTTCAATCATCAACATAATAGTGATTGTCCCCTTTTTTCAAAAAATTTCACCCCAAATCTACCCTTCAAAAAATATGTTAATATAGAGGATGAAATTCTTCTGTTCTGTGAGCCAATTTTGCAAAATAAAAGAGCATCAATGGGGTCACAATTTACTTATACGTAAAAGAATACAGTCCAATCAGTCATTCATGTAGATTTATGTTGTTAATTAAGACTGAACATATTATTTTTTGGAGTGATGAACTTACTCATTGCTAGTCAACAAGCGCTTAAACGGTAAAATAGGAAAGTAAAATATATTAATGCAATGCAAATCTTCGCAAAAAATCACAAGTATTTCAAGAGAATTTGGAGACAATATCTTAATATGGAAAGTAGATTGTGAAAAAATACAAAAATACATTTACCCACTCTCTTCGTTAATTGTGAAAAAAATCTAAACCCTCATCTCTCTCACTTGCTTGACGACAACAAGAAAGTAGGTAGAGTATATTTATAATTTTATTAATTAGGAGTAGTTAATATCACAAAAATATTATTCTGTTAAATTTAATAACAATCCTCTGTTAGTGAGAGATATGAGTATAATATAAATACTTAAAATTTAACAAGCAGATGGGGTATGAATGTAAATAGGACAACTAGAGAGGGTATGAGTTGTATTTTCATAAATATCAAGGGAGGTGAGTCTAATTTACCCTATTATTTTTTGGATTGATGAACTTACTCATTGCTAGTCAAGAAGTGCTTAAATGGTAAAATAGCAAAGCAAAATATATTAATGCAATGTAAATCTTCACCAAAAATCACAAGAATTTCAAGAGAATTTGGAAACAATATCTTAAGATGGAAGGTAGATTGAAATACTCACCCCAAATAATGATAACGGATGCAGTAGCAACTCCACAACTTTAGGATAGTTTATTTGAATTTTGCAATCTTTATTAGCTTTCTGTTTTAGTTCCTACTTTTCTGCTTTTCTGGTATGATCTTGTAGTAACTCTCTCAAATAAATAATACTACTCACGGGTTTGTATTTGCTCTACGCAAAGCCTTCCACTGAAATACTCTCATATGGTATCAGTTTAGCCTTAGGAATACTCCATCTTTGTCCCACCATGGCTGACCACTCCACCAATACCAATCCTCCTCACCCCTCTCCATATCCTTATCCTACCTTTTTTAACATCAACAATTTTGTCTCCTTTGACCTTACACCCAAGAATTACACTCTCTGGCGTGCTCAGATACGAAATCTGATTGAGAGTCAAGACCTCGGAGGCTTCATTTCAGGCAACACTCCAGCACCAATCCCGCTGATCCCCTCCCTAGGCTCTCCTCGACCACTTGGCATGAGGTTCGATTAACCCAATCCTAACTTCATCAACTAGAGAAAATTTGATCATCTCGTTCGTTCATGGATTACTAGTTGCTTGACTGAAGTGGTGCTGGGTTTGGTGGTTGATCTTGAAACCTCACATGAGGTATGGTCAGCTCTTCAAGAGGCATTGGCTCAGACCTCTTTGGAAAGTGAGTTTCTCATCAAACAAAAATTGTCCCTGTTATCTAAAGACTCCTCTCAATCAATCAATGATTATATCAGGTACTTCAAGTCTTTATGTGATGACTTGTCTCTCATTGGCAAGCCTCTTTCAGATCAAGAGAAAGTTTTTCATCTTTTACGTGGCCTTGGGTCTAACTACAATCTTTTCAATACCACAATGCTTCATCCCTCACTCCCCACATATCACTCTCTTGTTCCTCAACTTATCAACTATGATACCTGAACCAATGAACTCACCAAAACTGTCACCCCAGCCTTCTATGGTGATCACAAACCCAAACAGTTCAAGTATCGATCCTCGCGCCCCCCTTCTCTTCTAAAGGTCACGGTTTCACCCCTTACTCCTCTAACCGCAGTAACACCACTCCCACCCGCTCTCCATCTATGCAGATAAAATTTCAAATCCACTCCCTAACTACCTTCCGCTACACACATCTTATGCTCACACGCCTTAAGTTTGGAATTATCCGCCCTAATCCCAAGTTCCTTCTTCACTGCAATATCATCCCCAAATAATCGAAAACAATCAAAACTGTACTTCAACATCCAAGATGGCAAAAGGCCATGGAAGAAGAACTACAAGCTCTCATTGATCAAAACACCTTCCAATTAGTCCCACGTTCACCTGATATGCGTGTTCTTGGCACTAAGTGGGTCTAGTGCACAAAATTAAAGGCAGATGGTTCTCTTGACAAGCTTAAGGCAAGGTATGTTGCAAAAGGTTTTAATCAAATTGCTGGAGTAGACTTTGTTAAAACATTTTCCCCGGTAATCAAGCACGCTACGGTGCGCCTTATGCTGTCTATTGCTTGCATGAATGGTTGGCGACTCTACTAATTAGATGTCAAAAATGCTTTCTTACATGGTCCCTTGGCCGATCCCATCTATGTCTCTCAACCTCCAAGCTTTATCAATTCTCTTTTTCTTGATCATGTCTGAAAGTTAAACAAAGCTTTATACGGTCCTAAGCAAGCTCCACGCACTTGGTTCAATCGGTTCAGCACCTTCCTAGTTGACTATGGTTTCATTTGCAGCACTGCTGACTCATCCATGTTTGTGTTTAACCAACATGATTCTATCATGATTTTGTTACTATATGTGGATGATGTAATTTTAACAGGAAATAACAATTCTACGCTTGCTAGCTTCATCACTTCCATCAGTCGTGCTTTCAACATCAAAGACATAGGTCAAGTACATTTTTTCCTTGGCATTGAAGTACAACACACTGATTATGGTCTCTTCCCTAGTCAAGCCAAGTATGCGCAGGATATCCTTGAACGTGCCAACATGCATGAGTGCAAGTGTATTGCTACCTTATTACTACTTCAATGAGACCAATATGATGAAACTCTCTTCTCAGATCCTAGCTTGTATCGTAGTCTTGCAGGTGCCTTACAATATCTTACATTCACTAGGCTTGATCTCACTTATGCAGTCAATCACCTGTGTCAATCTATGCAAGCTCCGACCAATTCAAATTACAAGGAAATGAAGAAAGTTCTCTGCTATGTCAAAGGCACAACTACCCTTGGCATGCGCATCACTTCTGCCTTAGACTCAAACCTCTATGTTTTTGCTTATGCGAATTGGGCTCGTTGTCCGCAAATGAGGCGATCAACTACTGGTTACTGCACCTTTCTTGGCAGCAATTGTATTTCTTAATGTGCTAAGAAACAACCCACGGTTGCTTATTCTACCACCAAGGTTGAGTATCCTACAATGGCTTCAGCAACTACTGAACTAACTTGGCTGAGTTTTCTTTTGGGAGACATTGGGGTTCCTTAATGAATCCTCTAAAATTATTTTGTGATAATCTCAGTGCACTACATTTATCTGTCAATTAGTACGGGTGTCGCAGCCCGCAACAATTTAGAAAATAATTTCGTAACCAAATCATACACAAAATATAGTTATAGTGTAATCCGGGTCGTCTCACATGGAAACAATGTAATTGATCCTAACAAAATTGGGGTTTTTAGAAATTGTCAACAGCAAATTAAATCAAGAAGAAATTCAGTTAGAGAAATTACCTGCACAAAGGTTTCTTTGGATTAAAATTGTTCAGTCATTGATTCGAGAAATAAAATCATGATAGTGGTTGCTTCCGTTAAAAATGTAAACACATAACAATGGAATAATTCTGCTTAACAGTTACACAATCGCATTCCCGTCAAGGATTTAACTAAATAAAAGAACTAGTAATTCACTATCGTGATCCTATGAACTAATTCAGTTTAAATAACAATTATAGCAACCTAATTTCTAACGAAATTTATTCCAATCCCTTGCCTAATGGACAAATATCACATCAGGATAACAACTCTACCTAATATATAATTGCAATAATTCACACAATCAATAATTGCAAGAATTGAAAAGAAGGAAAAGGAAAACCAACCACGATTGCGATAAAAATGCGAAAATCTCATGAACAATTTCAATCCTCAGTTACCCTTGTGCACGGTAAGGGAATTACTCCTTCATGGGGGGGAGTTTCACAGTTGATGTTGAAGAAAAAGCTGTAAAAATTACAATTAGAAAAGCTAAAATTAAACAATAGAGGAGAACCCTGGCCTAGCGAGAGAGTGAGAGAATTCTCAATTCAAAAACCTAAAGCTCCTCCTCCCTCTCAAAGAAACGGGGTTATATTTACAAAATTCGAGAGCACGCACGAAGATGTTGGCGAACACGAAAAAGCAATCCCACTTATGACCGCTATAGCGGTTGGACCGCTATAGCGGTCATGGCAATGTCGGGCACGTTGCTGCTCCAATATCCTTCTCTAGTGACCGCTATAGCAGTCCCAGACCGCTATAGCAGTCCTACCTTGCATGGTCCATGGGTTCCTTCATTTGGGAGAGTTCTAATATTGATTTCTAGCTTTGCTCACCAATTGGGAATTCCTAATATTCAACAAAACTCACAAGAGGTTAATAGCACAAGAAATTTTCAAAACCAACTATTTATCACAAAATGATGCTAATAACCATGAAATTACTTGACAAAGCAATATAAGGACAAAGTGCAAACTCACCAATTAAGCATCAATTAAGTACAATTCAAATGCAAATATTCAAAGTTAGGATGACAAATGGGTGCATAAATGCAACCCATCATTAATCCTGTCTTATATTCCATAACCAAGCATATTCAATTAGAATATCACTTTGTAAGGGAAAAGGTTGCTCAAGGTACTCTTGTCACATGTTATGTCCCATCTCATGCCCAACTTGTTGATATTTTCACCAAGTCTTTATCTCGTCAAGTCTTCTCTCCTCTCAGATCCAAACTTGGCATTCATCAACCCATGCCAAGTTTGAAGGGGGCTGATAACGAATGCAGCAGCAACTCCACAACTTTAGGATAGTTTATTTGAATTTTGCAATCTTTATCAACTTTCTATTTTAGTTCCTACTTTTCTGCTTTTCCGGTATGATCTTGTAGGTACTCTCTCAAATAAATAATACTACTCACGACTTTGTATTTGCTCTAAATAAAGTCTTCCACTGAAATACTCTCAAAAATAAATATAAAATATCATTGCGACTCAATTGCGAAATACTATCTTCTTTGATAAAGTTTAGGAGTGAATCTAACACGTTGTTGCATTCCTTAGATTCTGTAGCTCTTAAACTCATTCTTTCTTCTATAACACCATCAAAAAATGCAAGCAATTTTTTATGGTGATTTCTCCTCCTTGCCTTTGCACCCTGTGGATCAAATAATCAAAGGAAAGGGAAGAAGTCTACAACATTAGGCCTTCCAACTTCTTTCGTGATGCCAAATATGATTTCCTTCAACTCGTTGTGAGACTGATGATTACTATCAGATGCATGATAATGAAACAAATCCAAGGAGAACAATGTATTTAAAATGGAATTGAGAACTGTTGTGAAGATTGCGTCACCAAAATCAAAGGCTTCACCTTTCTTGCTACATTCATGCACACAATCTTGCAAGTCTTGTACCTTTTTCTTGCGAAGGAATTGTGTAGAATCTAGCTGTTAGGGGGAGAATATTTTTGTGACACAAACTCTTCTACTTAGTTGATATAGCCAGTTATGCAATTGAAACCTTGTGATGGTCCAGTGTCCTGGAGGTATCTGGGACTGTCCTACTAGAAAATACAATATCCTTTGTATGGAGCACTTCTTTGGCTAAATCACTATGGTGGTTATTGTGCCCAGCTTGAGAGTCATTATAGGTCCATAAGTTTTGGAAAGGTGAGTAAATGAGTGGAGAGGGTTGTTGCCAATTAGATCCAAGATGTTTCCAACGATAGGATAGGGTTGAGGGCCTGGTAGAAGCTTGGAAGATTTGGAGCTTTTGCTGGAGATGAAGAGAAAAATAATAAATATGGACACAAAGGATATGATGAGTAGCAGAAGTGTCGAGTAGTCCATTATTACCCAATTGGCTTCAACTTCTTACTTCTATATATCGCAGAATTAGAGGAACTCCTCCATAAATAGGATTGGATCATTTATAGTTTTATAGAAACTGTACCAAATCAAAACCACCAAAAATGATCTCATTTTAGCTACCTAGCTAGCTAGATCGGAACTGTACTTAAAACTAGGAACATTGATATTCTAACACCTAAAAATGGATGTTGAATTGAGACACTCACTCCATCACCATTAGATATGATGGATAAGTGGAGAAATTAGGGTCACCATTACATTCGATAGTGATGGAGTGGGTATCCCAATTGAACATTCAATTTCAGGTATTGAAATAGTATTTTTATAAAATTATACACCATAATGTTTTTAAGAAAATTATAACTTACAGTAAAATAAAAAAAATTACAAATTGAAATAGAAGTTACACTTTAAGAATGTTAGAAAGGTAAATATGTGTGTCCAAAAGGAGAGAAATAACTCTTTCGGGCATGGGGCCTGAGCTGTTACCGGGTTTACTATGGGATAAACTGCCTTGATTCCTCGAAGCCTTTCAGTGGCAGGCGTCCTTTCACAGTGGCAGGCATCCCTTGCCATAAAGCCTTTCTTGGGCTTTTGGGTTTTATTTTGTCCACTACCAAAGAAGCAGAAACAACTCTAAATTATTGTACTTAACTCTGATTTTTGCGACACGTGTAATATTGTGGGTCATTTTTTTCAATATGGGCTGCAAAATTTGCTATGAAATAAGTTTGTTTGGTGATTTACATGAATATAGTTTGTGAAATCTCACCAATGACAGGATTTCATTAAAAAATATATATAATTTTTTTAAAAAAAACCTCTCAAAACTATCGACCATATTTAATAAAATATTGTTTTTTGAATAAAGTAGTTAAAATATTAATTTTTTAATTCAAATATCGTCAATGGCAATATTTCGAAAATAAAATATAATTTTTTTCAAGTGAAATCTCACCAATGACAAGATTTCACACCACAATAGTGTAATTTTCCCCTTACTGTAATATATGAAACATTGTTTACTTCATAGGGGGATTCTTAAATGCAGTGGGCAATCAATACTTACGCTGCAGTTATTTGTGGCAGTGAATGAGAAGCTGACATGTGGCGTGGTGGGCCATGATGGGGTGTGCTAAGCAGACGGGATTGAAGTAAAAAATTAAGCCAAAATGTTCTCTCAGTGTTGGTTTTAATATAACTATAAATGAATGACAAAAAATGTGATCTTTAGAAGAAAAAAAACTTCATTTTACGTGACAGTATATCATGTACTTATATGTGTACTTAGATCTTCAATATCTTTTTCAAATCATTTTTAATGTTAAATCAATATTTTATCACATTGAATTGAAGTAACATGTGCACATATTTTATGAAATGACAAAATAAGCGAATTAGTTTGACAACAAAATTTGAAACGCATTAGGAACCATTGAAAAAAATTTTGAAAAATTATTTTATAATAGTAGACGTGGAAAAAAATTATCATCCTATTACAAAGATCACAATTAACAATTAAACAAAAAATAAAAAATAACGAATTGAAATAACAAATTAAAAAAATTTACAAGTCAAAATTAATAAAACTTATAAGAAAATAAAAAAGTAATACGAAAGAAAATTTAATAAAAATATAAAAATATTACAAAACAAATTTGAAAGACAATTAAACGTTAAGAAAATATAATTAAAAAAGTAAAATTAAAAAATATACTGTACACAACAAAGAATTCAGAAAAATCGAATTCTTTAAAAAATAAAAAAATAAATATTAAAAAAATTAAAATAACCAAAATAAAAATCATAACAACGAAAAGAAAAAAATTTAAAAAGGAACTGTACACTTAATAGTAGCCGGGCCAACCGACTTCCAAAAAAAATTAAAAATATAAAATATAAAGAATAACTAAATTATAAAAATAGAATAAAATAATATGAAAGCAAAAAATTAAAAATAACACTGTAACTTAACAGATTTTGGATAAAACAATTAAACAAAAAATAAAAAAACTAAAATAACAAATCAAGAAAAATTTGCAAGTCAAAATTAATTAAACTTATAACAAAATAAAAAAGTAATATGAAAGCAAATTCAATAAAAAAAACAAAAAATTACAAAACAAATATAAAAGACAATTCAACTTTAAAAAAATAGAATTAAAAAGGTAAAATTAAAAAATAAATATTAAAAATAATTAAAATTATCAAAATAAAAATCACAACGAAAAAAAAGGACTGTACATGTAATAGAAGTCGAACCAACCGACTTCCAAAAAAATATAAAATATAAATATAAAATACAAAAAATAAAATACATTGCTATGGACCAGATACACACTTTCTCACAAATACCTAAATTACCCTCCGTATGTCTTTTTAAGAAACACAATACAAACAGCAACATGTCATATGTCTTGTAAAAGAAACACAATGGAAAAAGAACCTTCTCAATAGAGCCAGGAGACTTTGTCTTGCGAAGTCCGTCATAAGTGTCGTTCTTGTGTACCTTATGCAAACTGTGTGGGTGCCTCACCAAGTTTGTTCAGATATTGATAGGGCGGTGCGCAATTTTATTTGGAATGGCAATAAGTCAACTCGCGGCTTCAATCTTGCAAACTGGAACACTATTACTATGCCAAGGCATAATGGAGGTCTGGGGGTGAGGATGGCATGTCTAATGAATACATCATTGCTAGGGAAACTTCCTTGGATGATGATAATAGAGCCAAACAAACCATGGGTTCAGTTACTCTATCACAAATACGTTAGGGGAGGCATCTTTATGCATTCGGCTGCGCCTAGTGATGCATCACATATTTGGAAAGATATTCTTTGTGCGCATGATGCTTTGCAGGAAGGGTTTGAGTTTGGTTTAGGCTTAGGTGATTCTTCTTTTTGGTATGACGACTAGCTTGGGGTGGGCCCCTTGTGTGGGCTTGTGCATTTTTGTCAAACTTGAAGCTTAGAGTGAGGGATGGTTGGGTGGATAATCATTGGCGGCTGGAGTTACTTCATACTTTGATTCATGATCATGTTAGAGAATTAATTCTCCACAAAACAAGTCCTACGTTGCAAGGTGCAGATTGCTGGGTGTGGAATCCTCATGCATCACGCGTCTTTACTCTTGGGAGAGCGCACCAAGAGAAGATCAAATTCTTTGTTTGGCTTTGTTTAAAGGATATTGTGCCAACGAATGATATGCTCTTCCAACGCCATTTGGCAGGTTCTCTTTTGTGTTCCCCTTGTCATACTGAGTAGGAGACTATTATTCTTTGTGTGCGAGATTGCGTTGCCTCTCGTGCAGTGTGGTTGCGGGTTAGGTTTGCTCAAGACCTGGCTTTCTTCTTATTGGATTGCGAGAATTGGTTGAAAAAGTATTCAAGGGCTGAGGAGAAGAACCTTTTTCTAGTTTGCCTTTGGTAGGTTTGGTGCTAGATGAATAATTAGGTGTTGGATTCGGAGCATTGGACACTTCATAAGGTGACGGGGATAATCTATCAAGCCATATGCGATGCTGACCAGGTTCAGTGTAATCATTCTAGTGCTATTTGTTGGTTTCGATCTCAAGAAGGAGTTGTTAAGTTGAATGTCGATGGTAGCAGATTTGATAGTAGTCATACATGTGTCATTGGTGGGCTCATCCATGACCATGAGGGCAGTTGGCTGTGTGGCTTTTCTTATGCGGCCCCTTGGAACGATGTGACTATTCTAGAGCTTATGGATGTGAGGGATGGGTTGCGTATGGCTTGGGATAGTGGTTGGCGTCAGGTTATTTGTGAATGTGATAGTGCGAAAGCCATTTATCTTGTGGGCGACCTGACGGGTTTACGTGCACATGGTTTATATGCCTTAGTTAGCGAGATTCGAGATTTGTTGCAGCTCTGCTAGGAGGGGCAGGTGTGTTAGGTTCCAAGAACGGCAAACTAATGCGCTGATCATTTGGCCAAAATGGCTGCTTCGTGTGTTGCTAATAATTTGGTGTGGGACACTCCTCCCTCAAGGATGCTGCACCTATTGCAGCAAGACCTGGTGTAATTTTGCTTTTCGTTTCTTTGTTCAATTACCAATATATATATCCCACTTTTCCAACCTTCCAACTCCATCATAGGCATTGACCAATATCTGTATGGGAGTAGACACCTACTTCATACACCATAAAAAAATAATTAACCTATTATTTTTTTTTGATTGGGTATAATTACCCTATTATTGTGGCGGGGAAATCCTGCTTGACCAAAATGGACAAGATGTTAAAGGTTGTGATCAAATGTTTATGAGGAAGTACGTGTATCGTATATTTTTACTCTGTTTTTTATGTGCAGCTTTCCGTACTGATTGTTGGTAGCTCCTCTAAGGTCCCATATGGATGTGTCCAAAGCAGAGACAAATCCAAATTATTAGATAATTATTTTTTAATTAAATGATATTATGTATATAGATGTGTTTGGATGTGATTTTTTTTAATGGTAAAAGTTACTTTTTTGATATAGAAAAAATTACTTTTTGTATATTTGAATAATTTTTAAAAAATAAACGATTAAATAGTTTTTGAGTTTTTTGTTTTCTTGTTTAATTGTTGGCAAGTTTGTAGGAAGTGGTGGGTTGCAATCACAGAAAAATAATAATAAAAGACAGAAAACTTACAATTGGAGAATACTGCAAAAGAGCTTAAACAAAATAAGTCAATGTTAAACAAACATAACAAGTTTGAGCGTGAAGCTCTCTTTTGCTATGGAAATAAAAAACAAAAAAAGAAAAGAGAAGTTCTCTATCTATTCGTGTTGACAAATTATAACATGGATCTTATATATTTAGGGTTTATCATGAACCCCTATTATTAGCTATTAAATGATTATTATTTTTATTGAATGATTCGATCCAACAACTAATAATAGGGAGGTTCATAATACACTTAAATATAAGATGACCACATAAAACCCACCATACTTGTTAGGAAAGGAAATGGAACAACTAACAAACATATATATCATTTAAACACAAGTTCATTTTTTATATTAAAAGATTTCTCATCTTCTCATAATTTATTTGGACAGGGTCTTATGTGATTCCAAGCAGGTTTAGAACCACATGATAACAAAATTTGAAATGGTTGACATTATTTCAAATTAAATTTAATATTTTGATTTCAATATTTAAAAAGGTAATTTCTAAGAGAATTTGTCCATTTTACCCTTTTATCTTCTTTCCAATATCTCCTTCTTACTTCCTTCCATTATTGTGCCACTACCGCCACTGCCAACCTAGTCACCGATCACCACCGCTGCCCATCACCGGCCTTGCCCCCACCCGCATCACCGGTGTCGTCCACCCTAATACAACCTCCTTCAACACATCACCACCTTGGTTCAGCCCAAAAGTACCAAGTTCGGACTGTGAGGGTGATGTACAACTGCAGCATGGAGCTCCATTTTTTCTCTTCCAAAAGCAAATAGTCCATTTTTGGGTAGCTACCAACATTGATGACCAAAGAGTAAAAATTAAGGATAAATTTCAAAGTCTCTGATTGAAGTTCCAAACCCAACCATCCCTTTGATTCTCCTCTCCCTCTTTCTCTTCCGGCTTGTTCCGCATTCTCTCCCCCTTTCCAGCAAGGTTCCAACTTTCCGTCGTCAATGAGCAGGATGATAACGACAGACAACAATGATAGTCTGACTCTATCTGTTGATTTAGAAGTGCTAGATCCACTCACTCCACCTCACATATCCATCCTCAAGTCCTGGTCTCACAAGAGAAAAAAACCCTCTTCAATCCCTTGATTCCTCACTCTTAGATTCTCAATTCCCCTTTTAATTTTTGTAACATGCGATTGTCTTATCGTATTTGCAAATTGTACAGCTCCTGAATTAGATAATTACATTTTTGTTTTCTTGAAAATGCCAATTCCTTTTCTCTGTTATTTTTGTAGTTTGTACAGTTCGGGTTTTAGATGACGAGGATAGGGGGAGAATCTGATTGCAAAATCAGACTTTGCTTGGGGCCCTTTTCTGGGTTTTGGTGAATTGAAATGGGTTTGAGAAAGTGAGGAAGGTGAGCTACCGCCGAAGAAGAACGGATGAGAGGTAAACTAAGAGTACAAGAGTAATTTCATATTTTGGAACCATATGGTGACAAACTATTCAAGGACCACATAAGATGCCGCCGGCTGAGTTCAGATTAGTTGAAAGTAGGTTAATTTAAACCTCTAGCCACCAACATTACCATAAAACTTATCCTGGAGCAATAGCAAATAACCTCATCAAGTAACACAATTCAAACAATACCACAGCTCTTAACAGTAGCAAATTCTTATTTCTAACACGAGGACAATCATAAGTTCTTGAAGGCCAATAGAGTGGCATCATTGCCATGTCTCTCTACCAAGGTAAACATAGCAAAGGAAAAAAAATGCACTAACAAAATTCAATCATCCGTGACTCGAAGAAAAAACATAGAATAACGATAATATCACCGCAAACCTTATACATGTCATCCATCACTTATTGTAAACTTCATAAATGCCATCCATTCAGTACCTCCTAGGGTAACGATCCACAAACCGACCTGAAGGGCACTCATATGCCAGGTGACCACGACCTCCACAGTTGTGACAAATCATCAAGGGCCCCATGCAATCCCTACTCATGTGACCCAATTGCTGGCAGTTCCTGCATACAACATCTCGGTAACCACCACGTGCACCGCCACTGCTGCCACCGCCTCTGCGATCCCCCAGAACATTGGCTTTTGGACACTGCCTAGCCACATGCCCAGAAACATTGCACAAGTTGCAAATGGGATCATTTGGACACTCCCGTGCCAAATGGCCTGTCTTCCTACAGTTGTTGCAAGCCTTCTCATTCGTACATTCAGCTGCAATGTGGCCCTGTTTATAACAGTTGTTGCACAACCTTAAGTCCCCAGGAGGCATTGGAGGAACTGTGCAGTCCCTAGCTTGATGTCCAACTTTACCACAGGTATGACAAATGCCTTCATTTGGACAATTGCTAGCCACGTGGCCAGGTTCTTTACAGTTCCAGCACAGCGATTTTGTGGTGCATTCAGAAGCAATGTGCCTGATCAAACATTCAAAAGCTGAATCATAAAAGCAGCCACTTAAGCCACAACACTGGTTAGCAGATACCACAAAGTTGAGATCTCTAAATTTGACATTAATAGAATAATACTGTTATTTGTACTTGGAAGACCTTAGATTTGGAGGTCATAAAAATCAAACAATCCACATCTTAAACTAAAATTTATCAATGCGCTGGTAACAGCGAACAGTGTCAATCAGCCTTTTGAAGCTGCAGTTCTCACATCCTGGCTCATGCAAGGCAAAGGCAAATAATGATTATTAAAAAAAAAAAGGACTGGCTATTTTCTAATTCTGAGAAGCAGTGGCATCAGTAGAATGATCACAGAGAAAAAATGCCACAAAATAAAAATGTACAAGATGATGGGGGTCACATGAAGTAGTTATCATTACGCTCTCATAGAAGGAGGAATATTATTCTGCTGTTAGATTTCAACAAAGAAAGAGGTTGTTATCGCAAGAAACACTTGAAACATGTCACTTAGATAGGTTGCAGTATCAGCTTAGATAAACTATAGCAGAAGCAAGAATATGGAAAAAAACAAACAAGTAAATGGGACAGCATGCAAATAGCAACAACACTAAAAAAGAGTTTGATTAAAGTGGATGTTTGACATCTTTTGACAAATTAACAGATTTCTCACGAGAAAGTCCCACAGCTTTAATCCTGTAAAAAATGAAATCTACAACTGAAGAAAAAGGAAGACTAGAATCCAATAACAAAAGCCAAACCACATTATTTACACAACTAAAGAAAAAAAAGAAAATGAACATAAGATGAATGATGATAGGTGAATCCCTAAAAGTCATCAGGCCAATTATGATTCTAGAATACAAACTCAGTTCCATACACACTACCGTGTAACATAAGAATGAATATGGCAGAACATCACAACGGTGACATTACTGACATCTACACTTCCTAGTGATTGAGATTCTTCCGAAGAAATGCCAAAAGAGATTATTCAACCTTGCTAGCATATTCGAATACAAGTAAGAAAATGTAAATAAAGATTTGTCTGCAATAGATCCAATAAATAACTTTCTGCTTAAGACTCACTGCAATTAGGCAAAGCCCCCATAAAAGTCAACGCAAGGAAAGTTCCTTACCCTTAGTTATTTACTAAATCATTTTGCACTCCAGAAACCAATATACTTTATAGCAAGCAGCATACCCCACTGAATTACATGATCAGTTCTAAAGAAACAGAGAATAAATTTCATACCCAGGAAGGCCACAATTGTGGCAAACTGCAACATTAGGGCATTCTCTAGCATAATGACCAGGCCTCTTGCAGTTCTTGCACAAACTATCTCGGCTGACAAAAAAGACAAAAGGAAAATAGTGTTACTGTTGTCAAACGTCTTGGTGTACACCACTCAGGTACTTACCTAGCTAAACAAATCAGAACAAACCACTTGATGTATTCCAGACTTGAGACGCAAAGCACAAAATTTAAGTTCCGAACTAATCAAAACAGCAGGCAGATTAAGAAGACAGGATATGAAAAGATCAATAAATAAATAAATAGGTCATGCTTAAGATAAAGACAAATTACATTGATCTCTCAAGTTTGATGAAATTCACCCCGAACAAAATTTGCTCTAAAGGTCCCTGAATTTGTGAAATCATCAAACCGACCTTCCATGAGTTTGTAAAATCATTACACCGCCCTCCCCTCCATTGTACATTGAACAATATGTTTAGGAAGGGTCAATATCACCCAAACAAATAGAAGGAAACCGGGGTGAATTTCATCAAACCTAGGGAAAGTTAAGTATAATTTTCCCTTAAGCTTTTACAAATGACACAACTAAATTTGTTTTGACTTCCCAACCTTCTGTTTGGATTGGTGGAATAGACCAAAATGGAATTGTAATAAGCTCCATCAACTGGATACAACAAAATTAAATGGAGTGCAGTGGAAATGGCCAGAGCCTATTCCATCCAATTCCATCATATTCCTCTATTTTTCTTCCCTCCCAACTTAGGGGGAATGGATGGAATGTAAATTATTCCAAACAATGGAGTAAAATAATTATACCACTCCACCACTTACCACCAATCCAAACATAGCCTAACCAACCAGTAAATTAAGTACACGAAGTAGGCAAGCAGTAAATAAACAGCTAAAATCCGAAAAATAAAACAAACCTGAAACCCCCGCGACGTGAATCTCGCCTGTAAGGTGCATCACGATAGGAAAATCGATCTGAGCGGGCCCTACGATCCATTGGGCTCCTGCTCCTGCTTCTGCTACGGCTCCTGACACTGTCTGAACTCATTTTCTTCAATCTAATTCTATTTTCTTTCCCAACTTCTTTCTACCACCACCACTACAAACAACACCACCAGTCGCCGCCCCTGTCCACATCACAACCACACACACCCAACATCATATTCATCCATAAGCCAAACCCAAACCAAACCCCTACCCCTTACCTCCCCTTCAAAACAGATAAATCGCAAATTCCAACAACAATTTAGAATATGAAATTTCAACAACAGGCAATCCATCATCTCACACTCACATCAATCAAATTATCACTTTACTACTCAGCACGCACCCAAAACAACCTGTTACAGTGTGCAATCCTGTAACAGAAGAGATTATTTTGTATTTTTTCAAGACACATGGTCATGGAATCAGAAGAAATCAAACAAGTTAGATAACATACATACCCGAAACCACAAATCAGAGGACACGATTCCTGGGAAGAGAAGGGAGACGCAACCGCTATTGATGAATGGAAGAAGAGATGAAGTGATGAATGGAAGGAAAAGAGATTATGCAAACTGAGAAGGAAAGAACTCGGAAGCGGCGCAGGGTGAGTGAGTTAGAAATGTTAGGGTTTCTTCGATTTGTTTATTTTTTTTGGGTCAGAGTTCAAGAGGTTGCTTTGGTGTTGAAGGAAGGAAGTAAAGGTTCTAACAAAAGAAAAAAATTAAATAGAATAAAACAAAATAAAGGTTTGTTTTACGAGTTCAATTAAAAAAAAAGTTTATTTTATGAGTTTAATTTCTATATACCAACTCATTGTAATTCAATCAAATTATTTTATTTACATAAAATTTTAAGTAGTGTGTGAGACTTTATTATTTTTATTCACATGGTAATATGTGATAACAATGTAAAATAAATTTATACTGATGGTACATAGAAACTAAACTCTTATTTTATTTCATAAAATTATATATGTGTTTCATTTTAATATCTAAAATTAAGAATAAAAATTTAAGAAAATATTAATTTAGTTTCTAAATTTACAAATTAATCCCTATAGTATAGCCTGTGGGGATTAAATTAAATCATCTAGAGGACCAACTTTAATCATATTTTGTAACTATTAATTTCATGGATTAGAAGAGAAACATGCATATAACTTCAAGTATCAAAATGAAATCATACTTGATATTGAAGGTTGCCTTGCCATTTAATAATTTAATGTATTTTTTTTTTCTTTTTTGGTCTTCCCATGGTATCTATTAATGGATCCAATGACAAATACCTGGTGTACTATAGGTAAATTTAAGTAGGTAGACAGTTTTATAGCTATTCAATTCCCACCCTGGACACATTGATTAAGGGTCGGGTTCCTAATAATAACACCTTGGTTCAATTGAGATAATAATTTAATATGACTCTAAACCTCAATCGACTTGTTTTGGGTCGAATTTTTTTTAAAAAAGGGTTCTAAAGTGACAAAATTTATTCTGCTCCCTAGCCCAGCCCAGCCCGCATATGTGTAAGCCCGCGAGAGAGATTGGAAAAAAGGCGTCTTTGAAATTCTTTTGGGCCAAGATTACCAATACTTCGAAGTTCACTCAGCTGTATTTATTCTAACAAAAACAAACCTCTATTTATTATAGTCGAGCTAAGTTCATCATTTTGAAAGTAAAGAGAAGAGAGGGGGGGGGGGGAGGGGAAAACCAACAATAGACCAGAAGGAAAAAGCTACACTCCATATTTAAATATATTTGTGGATAAGCTAACTTATATCAAATTTATTTTCTTTTGTTGCATATATCTATTTTATTTAAGATATACTTATTATTTTTACCTAAAAACTTTATTATAAGTGTGTTTAAATTCAAAATGTTATATTTTATATCTATAAAAAGTGCTTTTTCTCCAAACATTTTCATTTGTTTATGTTAAATGCTAAATTGACTAACAAAAAGCTATATCATCTAATCCTAAATGCTAATCAATAGTGTAATAGTACAAGGCATATCATGATATTGGACAAAAATGAGTTATTAGGGTTTTTTGTTGGTCATTGACGGGAGAGGGGGTACAAACTAAAAAGACAAACCAAATCTCTTTATGTTATGTTATATTTGATATCTTTATATTTTATAAAATATAAATTTGTGCATTTTATGAATGTTATATTAAAAGTATTAAATGAAATATCAGTTAATCTATAAAAAAAATTAACATAATTTACCCAAATTTTTAGTGACTTTTCTTTGTTTTGCAACACGTGTCATCTGAATCAACCTTGAGAAGATTACTACGGACCGAACCAAACCTTCTTTAACCTGTGTCTCCTTTGATTTCTTAGAAGAACCACTAAATTCCACTTTCTTTTGATAATATGCCATATCAAAGCAAGAATTTGGAATGATTTTTTAAGAAAGAAAAAAAAAAGGCTAACACTAAAGAAGTTTTATAAAATCCAAATAAGTTAAATCTATAGCCATTGGAGTTGTGAAAACGGATTAGTCGCTCTATTAAGTGTGTTTGGTAAAATAAAATCCAACTTCTTTCCATTCGTAAAATTTGTTCAAAAGAATCCCGAGTTTGTAAAATTATTATATTAACATATATGAATTTATAAAATCATTATAAGGTCCTTCATTTGTTACATGTTGAACATTTTAGGGGAGGTTAAATATCGCTTGGATAAATAGGTGAATTTCACTCAAACCTCGCTTATAGAATTGGTGGTTTCTTTTTAGTGTTTTGATTAACATGACATTTTCCCTTGCTTTTTTTTTAATGGGAAATTTTTAAGTACTTTTAGAGTAAAATAAAGTATTTATTCTGCGCCATTTATTGATTAATAAATCAGTTATTATATTAAAAATATAGGAAAAGTAAGAGACAATAATGACCTATAAAACTTATATATTAATTAATAAATAGATCAAAATAAATATTTTCTCTTATTTTCAGTATAGCTAAGTATTTCTATTCTTTGATTTCACCATGGAAAAGACTTTAGATATTTAGCAAAGAAAGGATGTATGCAATGGAAGGGTATGGTGGTTTGGCATTTGTTGTGGGCTATAGCTCGGTTGGAGCTCTATAGGTGCTTTGGATGGATGATTCAAATATCTAGTTTGGTTGCAACTGCTGCATGGAAATTGTTTGTGCCTAAACGTTGAACTTTTTTCTATTCTTCTAATTATTTATTGAGACATAATAAATATATATTATATATTTAATAACTTATAAATTTTTAAATTTATTTTAATTTTTATCTTTACTCATATTCATAAATAATTAAGAAATAAAGAATGAGAGATCACTTAGAAAAAGATTTCTATCATAGTTCTATTAGCTTATGTTACCATGGCATAAACGTGGCATCATTTTTCTTGGCTATTTAACAGCATGTTTGGATGGCTACAATTTTCACGTTGCGGCCAAATAAATGAATTAAGTGAAATTAAAAGTGTTTGGTTTGAGTTTTTACTTCCAATAAAAGTGTTTTACTTTAGAAAAAATTAATTATATTGAAAGCTAAAAATTTTAGTTTTTACTTTTCTATCTCATATCAATTCTTCTATACCCAATTTTTAATATTTTTCCCAAATGTAAATCAATTCTTTCAAAATCAATTATTTAAAAATCAATTCCTTCAGTATCAATTATTTTAAAAGTAATCATATCAAAATATAAATCAAACGGATTCAAAGTAGTGAATGATAATGAATCCATTTGGTTTAGATTTTGGTAAAATTACTTTTGAAATAGTTTATATTAAAAGAATTAATTTTAAAATAATTGATTTCTGTTAGAAAATATATTAACAAAATGAGTTTGGAAAAATTAATATGAGATGAAAAAATAAAAGTAAATATTTTAAATTTTTACTAGAATCAATTATTTTGAAAGTAACACATTTCTTCTGCAAGAAAAAAATTAAACAAACGCTTTGGCTTCCTACCAAATTGATTTTACCCACCGCAGCCCCGAAATCTTTGCCAGACCAAAGAGGCTGAAGTCGTCTTTTCAAGTGATATATTCTTCTTCTTCTGTGGTGGGAAATTGGAGATGTCTTTTCTAGTAGTTCTTATGTGTATGGAATTAAGCTTCGATTATTTTATGAGTAGTCTTGGTATAGTTCTTCATGATGCTTAGTTCAGTTTATGCTAAAATAATGAATCTGGTTTTGCTTGCTCTCTTTCTATTGAAGGGTTTGGAGTTATTTGTAAATTTGAACTACCAAAAAGAAGTTGTGTTTGGGTAAAAATTAATCTTAAATTATAATCAGAAATTAATGATTTCAAAAGGAAAGTGCTAATGTTCATGACATATGGCGTCTTCTCTGTAAAGATTTGAGCCCTTGCAACTCTTGACCTCGCTGTCAATGATTCCAATGGTAAGAGGGGAAAGTAGGGCATGGGATGGCAGCAGGGGCGGTGATTGGGGTGACGGTGATAATAGTTTTCAGTGATATGGATCGAGGAGGGCGGCCTTACAGGGAGGGATTATAGGAAAATGTTGTTTCAATACTTATTTAAGTGTAGACACCTATCATGATGTGCGAGAAAAAATTAACAGAAAAAATAAGTGATAGACCAATGAATTTCGTGAATAAGGTGATTGGACTTTGTTAAGATTATACAGTGTAATGGTATCCTGCTCTACAGGGAGTATGCATCCTTCGCCAACTAATTTTAGCAAAGTAACAATAGAGAAAACAAACAACCATGTTAGCTCTTGAAAAGATATTTCATGAAGAGAAAGGCCAGTTCATCCAATTTGGTGGTGGTGGTCGGCAAATTTGGGAGCTAGCTAGGTCCATACATTGGTCCCTAGATCATGACAGTTTTCGGACCTTAGTGAAAAGCTTTCACTCTTGAAATGGAATTGTTTGTCATGATCTCATCTCTTAGCCTATCTCTGGATAACGACAAAGAAAAAAAAAACAAAAAAAAAAAGCTGTCCATCTTTGGATATTTTACGATGAATGAAATGAAGTAGATGAAATTGAATGAATAGTCTAGTTTCATTGTCTGAACATCAAATGTTGATTAAAAAAAAAATGTTGACCTAATAATTAATTAAAGAATGAAAAATACAGAAAAAAAATTCATTAGAATTAGTTTGAATAATAAGCCATATCATCTCATTCTCTCTCCCTCTCTCTCTCTCCCTCTAAAGGATATGTCATCCCATTATGTTTAAATTAGAGGACATGAATGAAAAATAAGGATATTGAATTGTATAAAATAAATTTTTTAAAATACCATTTTATTCTATCTAGATTAATAGAGTAAAAATTTATTTTAGTCTCTGAATCTATAAGTATACTTCAATTTAATTTTTAGTCTTTGAAATTGAGAAACCAAAAACTTTAATTCTTGAAGATGTATAAAATGGCTCAAATTAATTGTTTTGATGATTTGAGTAAATCCCTAAGAACATTATTTTAGGGGCTAACTTGAATGATTTCTTTATAATTTCAACAATTAAATCATTAATTTTTTAATTTGAGAGACTAAAATAAACTACAAATATAATTTCAAAAATAAAAATTAATCTCTACTTAATTTTCAAATATCCAAATAATATAACTTATACTGGACGATTTATATCATGCTGCAACATTTGATCGCTTTGCATCAATCAAAATTCAAAAGATAGATCTCAAAGCCAATTTCAGGCCACTCCGAAATGAACGTCAACAATTTTGAGCATAAGATGGCAAAGACATATTAACAAAAATAAATAGCCGGTCTTATTTTGAATTAACTTGTACTCCTGGGCTACAAGTGATCCCGAACTACTTTGTTTGCTACATGAAGAAAATATCAAATTAAAGTGCCAACAATACCACAACTATGGCCAAAAGATGACAGATAGTATCATTGACTAGTCACATCTAGCGTTTTTTTTTTCGGTAACAAGTGCTTTTTTTTTTTTTGGGTAACACGTCTAGTGTGTTTGAATTGTCCTTTGGTGAGTTAAAAATTAATTTTGATCCCAAAAATTGATTCTCTCAATTCTTTATGTTTGAATTTTAGTCGTGGCTTATAGAGGTCAAAATCAATTTTCATCTCTAGAAAGGAGAAGTAAAAATTTATTTCTTTCTATCAAAATCACCTTTAAAGAACTTTTTAAACATAAATAATTTTATTTTAAATGCAATTTTATAAATGTAAAACCAAATCTATAATACTAATATTTCAGAATTCTATGAAGGAAAATTTTTCAAATTTCATAACGAGAATGATTTATGGCCCACAATTTTCAATAAATCAATTATTAATTACTTTTTTGAAAAAATAAACTATAATTATTACTTTTAACATAATATATATGTAATGTATCTCATAAAAAGTTTTTAACATATCTATTTGCTCTATCGGTATGTTTCATCTTGCTGAATTCTTCTGTCTTACATCTTCTCTTTGTTTGCTACCATAATGATTGTTTGACTATTTTTTTATGTTTATATTATTTTATTATAATATTATTACAAAGATTTCAACTCACAACAACAAAGGTATCTTCTACGTCTTCTTCATCTTTCTTTTCACGGCCTATTGCATTTTTATTTTCTTTGTTATTTATCTTGTATTCTCCACTTCTTTTATGATATTAATATATTGATATGTAAATCTGTAAATTCCAGCTATAAAATGTAAAATCTTTTATTGTTACGCGTGATAAATTTTTATTATTCACTGATTTTAATTTTATGAGTTCGTAACCTGTTCTTAACTTTATCATGTTCTTTTTTATTGTTTTCATTTTATTTTTCTTGTTCACTTTTTTTTATGTTAAATTCTGATTGTTTTTATTTTAATTTTCTTTCTAATTGTTTCCATTTTGTTTTTTCTTTGTCATCAATTTTTCCTTTGTCATGCATTTTTTATTTTTTTATATATATAGTCCTTGTTATCATTTCTTTTTTTTTTTTTCCAAATTGCCTTATGTGTTTGGAGTAGATTATAGCATTATTTGCTCAAAGGTTTTGTATTGTTGACTTACCATTCTTATTTATCTCTTTTGGTTCTATTCCTACTTTTATTTGTTTAATTAATCCTTGCATTTGATCTCTATATTTATTATGTTTAGGACTTTTCACTGTGGTAACTCATCTATTGCTTCTATTCATATGGCCTTTTTGTTGAAAATTGATCATTTACTGTACTTTTATTCTATCTATAATTTATTCATATAAGTAAATGATTTATTTTATGTATTGAGTCATTATTATCAATTTTTAAGCTTAAGAAAGCATAGGTGAATCAACATATTTTTTAACTCATGTTGGTGTTATTTTTATGCAATGCAAATTTCAATCTCTACAGGATCCTAAAAATTCCTAAGTTTATTTCCATGTTAGATATTTTGTTTTTCAATAATTACATTTTTTGTATTATATATGATGTGTATATTTATAAGATTTTCGAGATTTTGGCAATGATATGTAAGTTTTTTTAGTCTTGGATAGAAGTAATGATTCATGGACACCCAAAAGAGAAGATGAATGCTAACATAAATAAGAGGATTTTCAAAACCAGGTTTTGCTGACTAAACAAATTGATGAGTCATCAGTTATTTTGCAGGAATTAATAAGGAGAAAAATCTGTATTAGTCATTAGAAAGTCAATTGCATAAGGGTTATGATATTCCTATGTTATTCTAGCAAATGAGAGGGAGAAAACGAACATTATGAGAGCAGTTACAATTTTCATTACATATAATTACTTGATTAGGAAAGGGACCTTTATTTTAATTTTATCGCATATAATAATAAAAATAGTCCAAGATACATGCAATTTCGTTAAATGATTTTCATCATTGATTGATGGTTCATGTTACAACAACGTTAATTCCATATTAAATGTATTTATTTAAAATAACAAATTAAAATGGAACATAAAAAAAATAAATGCATTTATTATATGAATCAATTTCTTAATTTGAAATGAATAAGTTTCAAATTGAATTTAAATGATATTTTGAATATATAAATTAAAAGCCTTTTAACAAGTTTATATATTTTTGTCCACTAAAGTTGGAAATTTAAAATTTAGTAATTAATGGTATTCTTAGGTCTATTAATAATTGAAGATTGAAGCAATGAAGATTTGAACTTTCATATACTTGGAATCAACTTTAAAAATTGAGATTTGAATTAATTTAAAAATTGATTATTATGTTTAAAATTGACCAGTTTGTATTTAAAGTTCAAAATATAAATTAATTTTATTTTCTTCCCATTTGATTTTTAAATAAATCATTTTATATTGAACCGTATAAAATTTAATAGAAATTAGAAATTCCAATAATTCAATTTATTGTGATTTATTAAATCAAATCAAAACATGTCTAAATCAGTTAACATATATATATATATATATGCTAATCACATCTACAATATTAATTTATATCTATAATATTAATATTAATTTATTTGTTTACTATTGTTGATTTATACAATTCCAATATTCATAATAATTATTTTTAATATCCAGGCAATTTATGTTGAAATCTATATGGCAAAAAATGTTGTATATTATTTTAATAACCTTATATATTGAATTTTTTTAAAATAATTAGTTATAAATAAAATAAATAAATAATCAAAATTAATTTTAAATAATATATTTATTTTTTAAAATATAAGTGTTTGAAAATATTTTAAATCAGATAAGTTATATTGTTTTACTTAAATACCCCTAATTACCAATTAATTAATATATAACATTGATTAATTACTATATATTGTTTGTACTTATTGATAAAATGATAACATATATATAATATGTTACTCTCTCTCTCTTTCTCTCTCTCTCTCTCTCCCTATATATATATATATATATATATATATATATATTTATATATATATATATATAGACACAAGTGTAATGATATCTTATCAATAATATTGATTTATTCTTAATTTACTAAAATCAAGAAGATAAATCAATAAATAAATAACAATGGAATGTCTTTTTTTATAATAAACATTGATATCAAATGTAATCATTTTATACACTATTTTTTATTTTATTTCAAGATTTGATATATAATAGATTTTATATATTATTTCAAGATTCAGTATATAATATATACAATCCACTATATTTAAATCAATATATACATTAATTTATAATATTTTTTATAAACTAAAAATTCATCCTTGATTTACTAAAATGAGGTAAATAATTTATTATATAATAAAAGCATTCATTATGATTGTTTATCAATTTTATCTTATAACTCTTTTACTATCTTTATTGGTTATTTTTCTTTTAACTTTTTTATTTTATTCTTTTTTTAGTATTATATGTATGGTCTAACAGTTAGTTATCACTTTTACATAATGACATTTATAAAAATTAAAAGAGAATTTTAAAAATATTTATAAAGATAAAAACTAAATTTTTAATATGTCTAAAAGTCAAATACATATTTTTAGTATAGTTATGTAGGGCTTAAATTCAAAATGACAGAGACCAAATAATTTATGAAATTATAATTTCTTATTTAATATAAAATTAAGCCTTAAGTATTCAGCTAACACAATTATAAGTATTTTCAAATTATCCTAAAAAAATGATAAATCCATGTGTTAAGGTTATTGAAAAATATTTGTTTTTTTTTAAATTTGAAAGCTTAATATATGAATATAGTTTATTAAAATTTTCCCATACATTTCTTAAACAATGAATTTGTTGAAGGTATAAAGAAAATTATTGAGTTAGCATCTACCAATCAGTTAAGGAAACTCTTTGTTACATTATTAGTGACAAACACAATGAGCATGTTGCTATTTGTATGGGACCATGTCTATGAACTTTAGAAGATAAAATCTTATATGATCGAAGAAGAATATTAAGGAATTAAAGTATACTTTAAATTGTAATTTAAATTTTTTATCAGTGATTTTAATATTATATTTCCAAATTTTAATGACAAAGATTACATTTTTTAGAATAAGTTGAGAGTTTTATGTTGTCATATAAAAATTATTATTTTTTGTATATCTTTCTATCCTAGGTTAATAGTTAAAGAATTTATCTTTTAATTGAAATTGAAAAGTTACTTAATTCAAATAAAATATATTTAAAAGAGTTTAAGTTCATGTCATACTCAAATAATTCTCCACTCAATTAATTTCAAAATCATCTCTTAGCTTAAAGCTAGAAAATGACAGAGAGCAATTGTCTAATGATCTTAAAGGGTACTCATCTTCAATTAACGAAGTTCAAAAGATAATTTATGATAATATAATAGACTTAATAACCACTAAGAAATGAGTTTTTTTTTTTTGTATACGGTTATGGAGGAATCGATAAAATATTCATTTGGAAAATATTTAGCAAACCGATTTAAAACGAAATTAGGTATAATTAAAATCATGTAAATTAAATTTATTCATTATTTTTTATTAATTAGAAAGCATATTTTATATTTTCAAAGTACATATTTTAATTTACTAAAAGTATGTAAATAGCTATGGATGAGTAGAAAAGGTCAAAGCAGGTACCCTGCAGGGATTTAAATATCTATATATATATATATATATATATATATATATATATATATATATATATATATATATATATACACACACAAGAAAATCTTATCACATATTCCTTTTTCGTTTTAATTATCTTTATTGAATTTGTATTATGTATGTATTTTCATTTTTAATTTGGATTATGTTGCATTAGTAATATTACGTATATTTATGTTTTGAATATAAAAATACTTTTCAAATTTTTCTCTTTTCAAAATTATTTTAATAAACTTGCGAATACCCCATATGGATTCAAATCCATATGAGAAATAGAGAATATGGATCTGTAATAAAGATAAGGATGGGGATAGAAAGTAAAATTTTACACGGGGATAAGATAGGGAGGTATGTATCCTCTTTCATGGACACCAATTGTCATCCTTATTAATAGTATCTGATTTTGTAAATATATTCATTTATTCTATTTCATTATTCATTAATTTCAACTATTGAAACATGCAAAATTTTCATAAAATAAACTTTTTATTATTAGTTAAATGTGCCTACTGAGATTTTCTTAACCTTATGAACATGATATTTAATGTAAGATATAAAATAGAATAATTTATTTCATATCTATACCCATTTATATTTTATTCATTTATTTAATTATTTAACTATTAACTTATTTTTAAAATAAGTTTATATACTCAATTTTCTATAAGATGTATTTAAATAAATTATTTATTTTTTATAATGATCAATAAATTATTTTTTATTATCATCTCGTGTATCGTACGGGTCAAACGACTAGTACACTAATCAAAACAGCTAATCTTTAATGGGTACAACACATAGAGGTTGGGCTTTGTGTAATGTGATCCCATAGTTATAACCCATATCTATATCTTCCGGCTTCATCTCATTAGCTAGCTTCCAACTGAAGTGATGCAAAAGAGAGGCCAACATGGAGTGCATGGCTCTGGAAGCCAAAGGTAATCCAGGGCAAATCCTTCTCCCAGCACCAAATGGTATAAGCTCAAAATTTTTGCCTTTGAAATCAATTTCACTTCCCAAAAACCTTTCAGGCTCAAATAAATTTGGGTTAGTCCAAATGCTTGAATCCCTCCCAATTGACCACACATTTACTAGGATTTGTGCATTTTTGGGCACCATGAAACCGGCTAACTCTACATCATCATTTGACTTGTGGGGTAGTAGAAATGGAGCCGGTGGGTGAAGGCGCAAGGTTTCTTTCACCACAGCATTAAGATAAGGGAGCTTTGATGTATGAGACTCCTCAAGCTGTCCATCTTTGCCAAGAACTTGTTGAAGTTCTTCTCTAACTTTATGCAATTTTCTGGGGCTGTGAAGCAACTCTGCCATTGCCCATTCTAGTGTACTTGAAGTTGTATCTATTCCAGCAACAAATAAATCCTGGTGCAACATCAATAAAAGAATGAAGTTCAACAAATTATTTGCAAGGTTGAGAATGATGCTTTGTTAGGGGGAAGAATGCATAAAGGTTGATTTTGGTGAAATTAAGGAAATATTAATTTGGCCATCTTTGTATTTGTAAAACAATTCAAATTAATTTTTTTAGTAATCCACATTAGTCTCACACACATTATATTGGGGACTAATTTGAATATATTTTACAATTTCAATGACTAAATAATTAATTTGTTAATTTCAAAAGTTAAAATAAAATATGTATATAATTTTAAAGATTAAAATAAAGTAATAAACGTTTACTCTAGGAAAATAAGAAAAAGAAGGTAATTTGAAAGGGTCATAGGCAAATTATTCCAAAATTGATAATACATCATTTTGTAACTTGATCATGACATGTAGGGCCAAATTCTGCCCTACAACAATAAAACAAAATCTTTTCCCATACAAATTATGATAACAATTCATCAATGAAAGGAAAATGAATAAAGTCAGCCAATCATGTAACACTAAAAGAATAAAACTGTATCAAGAAACTACACGTAACACAAAATTTTGTTGCTTGAAGAGAACTTGTATGTTTCAAGCTATGAAAGCGATCAACGGACCGATCCAAAAACTATTCAAAGGAGGAGCCAAAAGAAATCATAATTATATATATATATATATATATATATATATATATATGTATATAATATTTTTTAAATATATGTTAACATAAAAAAATTTCTATATATATAATCATACCATACTTTATGCAATATATAAAACTCGCCACTAATATAACATATTTTAAAAGTCATATTATTATAAATATTTTACTTGAATATTCAAAAGTTTTAAGGATTTTGTTATTTTGACACCCAAATTCTTAAACACCCAAAAATATTATTCATAAAATATTGAGTCCCACCATTTATTTTTTCTCCCAACTCATACTCTTTCCACTTCTCTCATACCCACATAAGCCAGATCGGTGTCTATACTTATTTGAGTGTCAAAATAATATTTTTCGAGTTTTAATACTAATTACGTATGTCTGTACCATAAACTGACTACAGATTTAGTTATACATAAATAAACAACATATGAAATATTTTTGGGCATGATACTATAGTACAATTTTTTTTATAGTTTATTTCATAAACTAACTAATATATTTAGAAAGAATTAATAAAACTTGATATAAATATATCTAAAAGAATACAAATAAAAGTGTAATAGTTTTTTTTTTAATATATACATATTGTTTCCAGTATTTTTTTATATTTTTTCAGTTATATTATGTATATAAAATTGAGAGGAGAAGGAGAGGGGGTGGAGGGGAAGGCGGGCTCTATCCCTCCCGATAAAATTGATTGCTACCAAGCAGAAGCTTAAATAGAAAAATAGCTAAAAAAAAGGCTTTAAACCTTCAACAGAGTTCATAAGTGTTTCTAGAGAATTTGAGAATAAGAGTTCATAAGGCTTTAAATTTGACTAAAATTAATTAATACTCACCATGAGTAAATGCAGAGCATCGTTACGACTCAATTCAGAGCTCTCTTCTTTAATGAAATCCAAAAGGGAATCCAACACGTCCTTGAACTCTCTAGAATTCGTTTTTGAGCCATTTGAATATTGCATTCTTTCTTCAATAGCGCTGTCAAAAATTGCATACAACTTTTCATACCAAGTTCTTGTCTTCGCACGTGCACCTTGTGGATCAAACCATCGGAATAAAGGGAAAAAATCTGCAACATTAGGCCTTCCAGATTCTTCCATAAACCCAACGATCATATCCTTAAAATCTTTATACTTGTCATCAACAGAACCATTATTACAATGAACCAAATCCATAGAAAGAAAAGTGTTTGATATGGAACTCAGGACTGTTTTAAATATAGCCTCACCAATATTCAAGGCTTCACCTTTCTTGCAACATTCATGCACATAATCTAGCAAGTCTTCAACCTTCCTTTGGCGGAGGAATTGTGCAGAGTCGAGTTGTTGAGGTGAGAATATTTTTGTTGCACAAGCTCTTCTTAGGCTTCTCCACTTGGTTGATGTTGGCAACCATACAACTGAAACTTTGCAGTGGTCCTCGAGTGATGACCATAATGTATCAGGGATTTTCCTGCTTGAGAGGATCATGTCATTTTTGTGGAGGGCTTCTTTGGCTATTTCTGGAGAGGAAATCACTATGGTGGTTAAGGCACCCAACTTGAGAGTCATTATAGGTCCATAAGTTTTGGAAAGGCGAGCGAAAGCATGAAGAGGGTTGTTTCCAAGAAGCTCTAAGATGTTTCCAATGATGGGATAAGGTTGAGGACCTGGTGGAAGCTTGGAAGGCTTGGAGCTGTGGATGATGAAGGGAAAAAGAATTGCTGTGACAAAGGCTATGATGAGTAGGAGAAGTGTTAGATAATCCATTTTTGCCTCTTTCGATTCTTTTGTCCACAAATCCTCCACTTAAATAAACATAGAGAACCGACAAGTGCATGCATCAGCTAGTAGGAAGCTGTACAAGCTTAACTAATTAAAGGTCTCGGATTTGAGCCCAGGATATACTGCAGCTGCGTTAAAACTCAATTTTGCTACCGGCTCGAACAAATTACTACCAATAGAAGGATAGACATAGTTTAGACAAAAATAATAATAATAATAATTATTATTATTATAATAAAGATCGGGAGAAGAATGCAGAATAATCTTCGAAAGCATTGGTCACTAGACGAGACAAAAATGTAATTATTGTGTACCAAAGAAAGAGACAAAAATGTAATTATTGAACTCCACGTATTCGAAAAAAAAATGAGAAACGTGTGGTATAGGATTGATTGCCTGTGGTTCAAAAAAAATTATTGATGTTAGCTAATAAATTAACACAGCAGAAGTAAAATTCTGCATTTTTTTTTTTATCAAGTGTGGGGTCCAGCTGAAAAATGTGAAAATGTAAAATCCATAAAACATGGCATTGGAAGGAACAGTCGGAGATTGCAAAAGTTTCAAGGTGCACACTAAAGAGTGGTTGGTTTCGGTACAAACATGAAAAAAATCTTCTTTTATGGTGCCAAACTTTGCGGCGTTCACACTGCTTATAGCTTCTACAAATAGAAGTAAAATTCATTCACCACAGGAAGTAGCGGCATAGTAAGAGAAATATACTGAGAGGGTTTATTCGCTAAGAGGGAGAAAAAATAAACTGAGTAAACCTCAAAGAGGTAGAATATCAGTAAATATATTAGGAATATTTCAGGTATTATTTTCATTATTCTTTGGTACGATAAAATTATAGCATTTGAATAGGAGGGCTCTTATTGAGAAACACTATATTTACATCTTATGGAAGTGTGGAAAAGACATTTTATAATTCTGGAGTATTTTTTGGAATTTGTCTCTTGATTTTGCCTCCCATATTTGAGAGTTTCCATATTAAAATTCAGTGTTCATTTTCTTTTTGGCTTTGCAATATTTATTATTAAAGCACTGTGTTGATTGGTAAATTTAATTTTATCATATTTATTTTGGTGTTTATAATCACATATTGATATCATCTAATTATACTGTGAATCAGTCCATGCACCAGCTTCAAGTACTCTTTCTATTTGTTATTAATAATCGTGGAATACCGCATCATTTTAGTACATCCAAAAGCTAATGTATCTATAGCATAAACTTACTATTAACCTAAAAGATACAGCAACTTCGAA
This sequence comes from Dalbergia cochinchinensis, assembly GCA_031216125.1. Classification (NCBI taxonomy): domain Eukaryota; kingdom Viridiplantae; phylum Streptophyta; class Magnoliopsida; order Fabales; family Fabaceae; genus Dalbergia; species Dalbergia cochinchinensis. Next base: position 64,052,606 of record CM062375.1, on the reverse strand, counting down.
GGTCAATTAACAATAACTAAAGGTGTATACTATTCAACTTATAGTCTAGTGGTTATGATTATCTCCTGTACTTTTGAGAGAATGATAACATATTTGACTTCTACCTCCCCTCCTCTATTCTCTCTAGAAAAAATTCTTAATTTTAATACCTTTGTTAAAAAAAAAACTGAGGACATATTTGGTATAGGGTAAAAATATGAATAATTTTAACCACGAGATGTAGCGTAATAGTAGCTCCTATTGTTCCCTAACTATGTGATTGGAGATTCAATTTTCATTCATGGGAATGAAATACAGTTCATAATTAGCCGTTTATCTCTTCAAAAAAACTCCATTGATGAGAGAATTAGTTATCGATGCCGTCAATAAACAAAAAAAGATATGAATGATTTTTTTATAAATAAATTTTATTAATAGTTTTATAGAAATTATTTTTGAAATTAAATTCTCTTTTCATTTTTATCCCATATCAAATACACTAAAAATAAGAGAAATATTTTGTATATAATATTTTTTTTACAACAATTATACATCCTAGAGTATAATACACATAATATTGTGCCGGGGCAGAAGAGAAGGGGTTATAATATTTTTCATTTCAAACTCTAAAGAAAAGATTGTTATAGAGAGACGTGCACACTAAAGATTTTTGAAAAATGATATTTCACTTTTTTTTTCTTGTCGGTGCGCTGCTTCGGCTGCTTTCTGCTGCTGCTTTTTCTGCCTGCTAGTTTTGATCCGAGAGGGCCCGTAGCAGAGACTACACTCCAAACCAACAGGCCAGTCGCGAAACTTGCTTCGGCTGATTTAAATAGCCAGAAAGCAGAGATACTTGTGAAACTCACTTTGAAATTTGGAAAATCATAAATGAAGCTTTCTCTTTGATACCAATTCTTAAACGCGCGCGAATAGTTAGTTTGGTGTCAGTCAATATCACTCAATAACAAAATAAAATTTTAATATTTTTAAAATTAAATATAACAAAATAATAAATAAAGTGTTTAATTTTAATGGACTGTAAAAAAATTTTACACTGTCATCCAATCAAATCTCTTCTTTTATATGATTTTTTAAATAGTAAAAATTAAAAATAATTATATTTATTTATATGTAATTATATAATTAGATAAATATATAAAATTTCTTTATACTTTTATTATATTCTAATTAAATTCGTAAACAAAATAAGCCTTATCTTACTAGCTGAGTTAGACAACACCATAGCATTTTATCGTGTGAATAATAAAGGGAACAAGTAAGGAAACTCTCATTGAAAATTGCTATAAATTCTAAGATCCATATTCATTGGTTGAAGGATAGGAATATCCGTAAAGAATGCAATCCAAGAATCACCATTCACAAAAACAAGGGACCAATGACAATGGCAAGGACCTTCTTCGCCCCAACAAATAAACAGGAATGGTTGTCAGTAGATTGCGTCGTCGTAGCCTAGTGGCAGCTCTCCTGCTCATCACAATAAATATCACGATAACCATCAAGATGGATGGAACATTTTTTTGGCAACAAGAGATTACCGTTAACCTCAAAGATATTAGACAATGTATACATACTAGTATAACCAGTGTAGTATGCAAGAACATTAACAACCTTATTCCACATTGTCGCCGGATGTATCTATGGTCCTTTGCTGCATTCCTCCTCCTCCTTTTCTCAACAAATGCTTCAACTTCGCCAGATGACTGAAAATAGTGCGTAAATGTAGAGTTATGAGAAAAGACAATCGTAGAATGATATAATAGGAACAGGGGGAAACACAGATATTCTAAGACAGATACCTTGAGTTGCTTATACTTCTCAATAAAGTCTTTGCTTCCGCATTTCCGCTGCAAGGAACCAAAATAAAGAGTCAACATCTACTTCGTGTTAGTTTTCACCACTGAACCCTTAGTTAGATTTATAAGATTGTCATCAAACCTAATTCGGAGGCAACAATGGACTAGATTATTTTCAAATCATACTACGTAGATATGGCTAGTGTTACAAGACTATCGCAGATTGCAAGCATCATCTTCATCGTCAAACAAATTACCACTAGTGAAACCTGGAAAGGGAATTCAGGTATAATGTTGAAACTATTCAAGGGTTATAAAAGTCTATCTAATCAAGCAGCATCAACTCCATTTCCGAATATGTACACTTGCAGGATTTGCATGAACCTTAATCTCTCTTAAAATGAAGCAGGTGGAGAGAGAGAGAGAGAGAGAGAGAGAGAGAGAGAGAGAGGGAACAAGGAAGGCAGGAGAGGTGTTACAGTTCTTGGGATAAAATGGACGTTTTCCCTGCTCTGCTGCTTCTCTCTTTCTTCTTGTGCTTAGCCAATATCTCCGCATCGATATGCTTTGCTGAACCAGACTTCAACTGTTTACCCTGAAAACATACGTATGTGTGATCAAGTAAATCAAAATGTCACGCCTCAAGAGGCAGATGACAAACTCCTAGGACAAGTACTTACAATCCAGGATATACGTTCTTCTATTTCATGGATTCTCTCACGATCTTTGCATCTTTTCAATCCCTTCTTTAGAGCCTGTCATGCCAAGAACATGCCATAAGAGGGAAGTCATAGAATTAGCTTGAGACTATTCTACAATCAGAATCAGGAAGACTACCCCTCTTTCAGCAGGAAGATCATTTTCATATAAAAAATTATATCTCTTCCTAAACCTGCAAGTCCAAGCACAGATATATTAGTAGAGCCACTCAGTTCCCATCATATGAAACAAGGGAAGTTTCCAGATTTGATTAAAAAAAAAAATAACTTGCATAAAATAAAATGGCAACATTGAGAAAAAAAAAAACTTGCATTAAATTGCTCGTGTATACTGCAGCACGAATTAAATAAAATCTAATAGAAAGAAAATGCTATGATCTAGGAGAGGACCGCTAATTTTTTTTAATATAATTAAATACTAATTCCCACGAAAATGCTACCAACTTAAAGGAATTGCAGGTATTAAGAACTAGCCATAGCATCACACCCAAATGCCACTCCCAAAGAAACATGCTTCAGTAATGGAGTACAACAGAAATATACCTATTTCTAACTCATCCCTATGGTAAGACAAACATCCTATCTTACAACAAGCACCAAGAACATGCTTGAATTTGGGTGTTGAATCAAATATGGGATTGTCTAAATCAGACCTTTTGGGGACTAATCAATAGCTTCAAATGTGATTGCTTGTCATGCAACAGGAATACATATGGTCAAAATGGTCGTTCAACATTATCTGTCAGCTTCTAATGCATAGTGGAGACATGACACTTTAAGTCAGCATTGGAGATTTCATTTAGACGAAGAACTATCTATGACAAAAAAACATTTTGAACAATTATTTTAAACGTATGCGTGAGAATAAAATTTCCCTACATCAAGCCAGACTTTAATGTAAAATTTGCTTTGATCTATCCACTGCTTTAACCATTCTCAATTCTTAGTTAACTCCTTCACACGAATGGTATCAAGATTTTTCAAACAATAATACTGGAGGAATGGCACTTGTCTAGACAAGTTCTCAAATGTTAAACATTGACATGATGATTGCTACAAAAAATTACATAATATCTTCACACTAGCTTACTGGACAAAAATTAAACCGCAATAAAAGAGCACACATGTCCAGAAATGAACATTCCCCTCTCAGGATCAAGTCTTCCACAGAGATTCAAATCGCGGATCACATACAACCTAAATATCATTGAAGGTACACATGATTCAGCACTTAGTGAAAAGCTTTCACTCTTGAAATGGAATTGTTTGTCATGATCTCATCTCTTAGCCTATTTTGGATAACGACAAAGGAAAAAAAAACAAAAATAAAAAGCTGTCTATATTTGGATATTCTATGATGAATGAAATGAAGTAGATGAAATTAAATGAATAGTCTGGTTTTATTGTTTGAACATCAAATGTTGATTAAAAAAATGTTGACCTAAAAATTAATTAAAGAATGAAAAATAGAGTTAGAATTTTTTTTCAAATAAATAATAGTAGTTCAACCATCCCATAGAGGAGGGGAGCAATGGATGAAGTATACATAAGGTTCACTTACACCCTGTGCTAGAATTAGTTTGAATAATAAAAATTTGAAGTTATATAATTTCATTCCATGCCATATCATCTCATTCTCTCTCTCTCTACACGATATGTCATCCGATTATGTTTAAATCAGAGGGAATGAATGAAGAATAAGGATATTGAATTGTATAAAATAAATTTTTAAAAATACCATTTTATTCCTCTAAATTAATAGAGTAAAAATTTATTTTAGTCTTTGAATCTATAAGTATCCTTCACTTTAGCTTTTAGTCTTTGAAATCAAGAAACTAAAAATTTAATTCTTGAAGTTGAATAAAATGGCTCAAATTAATTATTTTGATGACTTAAGTAAATCCCTAAGAATATTATTCTAGGGACTAACTTGAATGATTTCTTTATAATTTTAACGATTAAATTATTAATTTCTTAATTTGAGAGACTAAAATAAATTACAAATATAATTTCAATTTTCAAAAATAATCTCTACTCAATTTTAAAATATCCAAATAATATAACCTTATACTGGAAGATTTTTATCATTCTGCTACATTTGATCACTTTGCATCAATCAAAATTCAAAAGATAGATCTCAAAGCCAATTTCAAGCCACTCCGAAATGAACATCAACACTTTGAAGCAATAGATGGCAAAGACATATTAACAAAAATAAATAATCGATCTTATTTTGAATTAACTTGTACTCCTAGGTACTAAAGTTATGAAAATAGAACAACATAACTAAAAATATAGTTGAAAAAATTAGAACTGACATAAAATATTTACATAAAAAAATTCTCTAATGATCAGGAAAAATCACAGATAAGACCGGAAAATATTTTTATTATATAGAAGATAAAAATTATATCTCTTTCTAAATATAAGGAGAAAATAATACCATTCTCTCTTATACTAAAAAAATATATCTCTCTATATAAAAGTAGGAGAAACTCCTATAAAATACTATGTGTATTTTTTCTCCCGTTTTTGTTGCTCTACATAAAACTGAATGCAAAGCTTTCCAACTTGAAAATTACTGTACAATTAATACACAGTAACTTCTGTTATTTCGGTGTTCACATGTGAAGTTATACAGTACAGTAGCTCTACAAGTGTATGTCCGGTGCAGCTATCTTTGATTCCTCTCTCTCTCTCTCTCTCTCTCTCTCTCTCACACACACACACACAAGTGGCTTTGCGCCACCAACATTCTTACGTATAGAGGCTAAAATTCAATTACTAGTAATCCCGAACTACTTTGTTTGCTGCATTAAGGAAATATCAAATTAAGGTACCAACAATACCACAACTACGGCCAAAAGATGACACATAGTATGATCGACTAGTCACATCTAGCGTGTTTTTTTCGGTAACAAGTGCTTTTTTTTGGGTAACACGTCTAGTGTGTTTGAATTATCCTTTGGTGAGTTAAAAATTAATTTTGATCCCAAAAATTGATTCTCTCAATTCTTTATGTTTGAATTTTAGTCGTGGTTTATAGAGATCAAAATCAATTTTTATCTATAGAAAGGAGAAGTGGAGATTTATTTCTTCCTATCAGAATCAGTTTTGTTCATTCTGCTACATTTGATCACATTGCATCAATCAAAATTCAAAAGATAGATCTCAAAGCCAATTTCAGGCGACTCCGAAATGAACTTCAACAATTTTAAGCATTAGATGACAGAGACATATGAACAAAAATACCGATCTTATTTTCGATTAACTTGTACTCCTTCCTTGCGTATTTAGAGTTATAAGTAAAAACAAAATCTCAAAAATTCACTTACTAGTGATCCCGAACTACTTTTGTTTGCTACATGAAGAAAAACAAGTGCCTTTTTTTTTTAAAAAACACATCTAGTGTGTTTGGATTTTCATTTGGTGAGTTAAAAATTAATTTTAATCCCAAAAATTGATTCTCTCAATCTTTAGATTTTAGTCATGGCTTTTAGACATCAAAGTCAATTTTTATCTCCAGAAGGGGGAAGTGAAAATTCATTCCCTTCTATCATAATCACTTTTAAAGGAGTTATTTAACATATATCATTTTATTTTAAAATTAATTATGATAGAATCAATTCCACTTAGAACCAATTTTATAAATGCAAAACCAAATACACTAATCAAAACAACTAATCTTTTGTGGGTACAACACATAGAGGCTGGGCCTTGTGTAATATGACCCCATAGTTATAATTCATATCTATGTCTTCTGGTTTAATCTCATTAGCTAGCTTCCAATTAAAGTGATGCAAAAGAGAGGCCAACATGAAGTGCATGGCTCTAGAAGCCAAAGATAATCCAGGGCAAATCCTTCTCCCAGCACCAAATGGTATAAGCTCAAAATTTTTGCCTTTGAAATCAATTTCACTTCCCAAAAACCTTTCAGGCTCAAATAAATTTGGGTTAGTCCAAATGCTCGAATCCCTCCCAATTGACCACACATTTACTAGGATTTGTGCATTTTTGGGCACCATGAAACCAGCTAACTCTACATCATCATTTGACTTGTGGGGTACTAGAAATGGAGCCGGTGGGTGAAGGCGCACGGTTTCTTTCACCACAGCATTAAGATAAGGGAGCTTTGATGAATGACACTCCTCAAGCTGTCCATCTTTGCCAAGAACTTGTTGAAGTTCTTCTCTAACTTTAAGCAATTTTCTGGGGCTGTGAAGCAACTCTGCCATTGCCCATTCTAGTGTACTTGAAGTTGTATCTATTCCAGCAACAAATAAATCCTGGTGTGACATCAATAAAAGAATGAAGTTCAACAAATTATTTCCAAGGTTGAGAATGATGTTTTGTTTGGGTTAAAAAAAGAATAAAGGTTGATTGTAGTCATTGAAATCATATGTGAAATTAAGAAAATATTAATTTAGTTGTCTTTGAATTTGTAAAATGATTCAAATTAATTCTTTTAGTAACCCAAGTTACTCTCCATATACATTATCTTATGAACTACTTTAAATATATTTTAAATATATTTTACAATTTCAATGACTAAATAGTTAATTTCTTAATTTCAAAAATTAAAGTGAGATATGCATATAATTTTAAAAATTAAAATGAAGTTATGAACCTTTACTCATGGAAAAAAGAAAAAGGCCATAATTTGAAAAGATCATAGGCAAATTATTCCAAAATTGATAATATTTGTAACTAGATCATGGCATGTAGGGCCAAATTCTGCCATACAACAATCAAACAAAATCTTTTCCCATACAAATTATGATAAAAATTCATCAATGAAGGGAAAAAGAATAAAGTCAGCCCATCATGTAGATATAGCAAGCAAAAAGCTTAAATAGAAAAATAGCAAAAAAAAAAAACTTGAGAGTTACAAGTGTTTCTAGAGAATATTTGAGAATAATATCTAACAAGAAAAGTTGACTAAAATTAATTAACACCCACCATGAATAAATGCAGAACATCGTTACGACTCAATTCAGAACCCTCTTCTTTAATGAAATCCAAAAGGGAATCTAATACGTCCCAGCACTCTCTAGAATTCGTTTTTGAACCACTTGAATATTGCATTCTTTCTTCAATAGCACTGTCAAAAATTGCATACAACTTTTCATACCAATTTATTGTCTTTGCACGTGCACCTTGTGGATCGAACCATCGGAATAAAGGGAAAAAATCCGCAACATTAGGCCTTCCAGCTTCTTCAGTAATACCAAAAATAATGTCCTTAAAATCTTTATACTTGTCATCAATAGAACCATTATTATAATGAACCAAATCCATAGAAAGAAAAGTGTTTGATATGGAATTTAGGACTGTTTTAAATATAGCCTCACCAATATTCAAGGCTTCACCTTTCTTGCAACATTCTTGCACATTATCTAGCAAGTCTTTAACCTTTCTTTTGCGGAGGAATTGTGTAGACTCTAGTTGTTGAGGTGAGAATATTTTTGTTGCACAAGCCCTTCTTAGGCTTTTCCACTTAGCTGATGTTGGCAACCATATCACTGAAACTTTGCAATGGTCCTCGAGTGATGACCATATTATATCAGGGATTTTCCTATTTGAGAGGATTATGTCATTTTTGTGGAGGGCTTCTTTGGCTATTTCTGGAGAAGAAATCACTATTGTGGTCATGGTACCCAACTTGAGGGTCATTATAGGTCCATAAGTTTTGGAAAGGGGAGTGAATGCTTGAAGAGGGTTATTGTTTCCAAGAAGCTCCAAAATGTTTCCGATGATGGGATAAGGGTGAGGACCTGGTGGAAGCTTGGAAGGTTTGGAGCTTTGGATGATGAAGGGAAAAATAATTGTTGTGACAAAGGCTATGATGAGTAGAAGTGTTAGATAATCCATTTTTGCCTCCTTGGATTCCTTTATCCACAAATCCTCCACTTAAATAAGCATAGAGAACCGACACGTGCGTAGATCAGCTAGTAGGAAGCTGTTCAAGTTTAACTAAAGGTCTCGGATTTGAGTCCGGGTATACTGCAGCTCTGTTAAAACTCAAGAGCGAGAGTTTTATTACCTTAATAATCCTACCAGCTCGAACAAATTACCACCAATAGAAGGATGGATCTAGTTTAGACAAAAAATAAAAAATAAAAACAAATAAAGACAGGAAGAAGAATGCAGAATCTTCGAAAGCATTGGTCACTAGACGAAACAAAAATGTAATTATTGTGTACCGAAAAAAAAATGAGACAAAAATGTAATCATTGAACCCCATATCTTAAAAAAAAATAATATTATTTTAATACTTAAAAAGGTTGGTACACCTATTTTATAATTATTAAATATAATAAATATTAAGAATAAATGAGAATTATCATTATATTTAATAGTTATAAAGTGAATGTTTAAATAGATATTTATTTTTTAGATGTTAAAATAATATTAAAAATGAAAATAAGAAACGTGTGGTATAGGATTGATTGCCTGTGATCCCAAAAACACTTATGGAAGTTAGCTGAAATATTAACACGTCAGAAGTAAAAATCTGCACTTTTTTTTATTATCAAGTGTGGGGTCCAGCCGAAAAATGTGGAAAAGTAAAATCCATAAAATATGGCGTTGAATGCAACAGCTGGAGGTTGCAAAAGTTTCAAAGTGAACAGTAAAGAGTGTTTGGTTTTGGACTTTTGGTGTAGGCGAAAAAATCTTATTTTGCAGTGCCAAACTTTGTGGCGGTCACACTGCTTATAGCTTCTATAAATAAGCAGTAGAATTCATTCATTCACCACCAGAAGTAGAGGCATAGTAAGAGAAATGTACTGATATTGTTTATTCTTTAAGAAAGATAAAAAATAGAGAGTGTAAGTAATTATAAGAGAATATAGGATATTGATAAATATATCAAAAATATTTTAGGCATAATTTTTATTATTTTTTGATACTGTAAAATTATAATATTTGAATAGAAGGGTTTTTATCGAAAAACATTATATTTACCTTCTATGTTGGAGATAGTGAAAATGACATTTTGTAATCATCCTAAATATAGTGGAATATTTTTCGGCGTCTGTCCCGTGATTTTTCTCCTATATTTGAGAGTTTCTATGTTAAAATTCGGTATTCATTTTCATTTAGCTTTGCGATATTTATTATCGATGTGCTACGTCAATTGGTAAATTTAATTCCATCAAATTTATTTTGGTACTTATTATCATATAATGATATTATTTAATTAGACTCTGAATCAATCTATGTACCCAACATCAAATACTCTTTCTAATCGTTATTAATAGTTGTGATGGAATATGCACTATTTGAGTACATTCAAAACCTAATGTATCCAAAACATAAACTTACTATTCACCTAAAAGATACAGCAACAACGAAGGTCAATTAACAATAACTAAGGGTGTGTACAATTCAACTAATAGTCTAGTGATTACGATTATCTCCTGTACTTTTGAGAGAATGGTAACGTATTTGACTCCTACCTCTCCTCCTCTATCCTCTTTAGAAAAAATTTTCAACCCTAATGTCTTTGTTAAAAAATAAAAAAATAACTAAGGGCTAAGGGCATATTTGGTATAAAGTAAAAATAGGAATAATTTTACTCACGAGATGTAGGGTGGTGACAACTCACATTGTCCTTTAATTATATCATTGTGGATTTAATCCTCACTCATGGAAATGAATACAGTTCGCGTTAGCCATTTATCTCTTCAAGAAAACTCCCTTATCGAGGTGATTAGTTATGAATAAATTTTATGTATAGTTTTATAGAGATCACTTATGAAATTAAATTCTCTTCTCATTTTTATCCCATAACAAATACACTAAAAATAAGAGGAATATTTTGTATATAATATTTTTTTTTTACAACAATTATACATCTTAGAGTATAATACGAATAATATCGTGCCCCACTGGGCAAGAGGTTAAGGGGTTATAATATTTTTTATCTCAAACTCTATCATAAAAGATTGCTGTAGCGAGATGTGTTGTAATGACTACACAAAAAAGAAAGAGGACCACTGTGCACGTTAAGTGGTATAGACCACCATTGTCACAATCCGACCTGGGCCCGTGACCGACACGTGGGGAATCCTCATTCCCACATAAGCCTCGTGACCTCTGAGTCTCTCTCTATATGCATAAAATAATATACTTTTCATCTGAATCATAACTTTCTCTAAAACTCTGTATAAACTGTATATATGAAATTATAAAACTGAATTACTTAACATATGAAGCTTTGAAAACCTTTTAATTATACTCTGAAAATCCATTCAATATGTGAACCGAATCATAAGTAAATATCTAGTTTATTACATAAACTCTAATTAAATTCTATAAATTTCAAATCCTCACTTGTGAATTGAAAATAGATACATAACTTTTCAAATACTGAAACCAAATACATAATCTGAAAATAATGCATAGGTCGGATCCTGCCTGCACGTCTTCTAGAGCACTCTACTCTAACAAGACTCTAACTAGGCATTACTTCAAAGTAAAACTCACCACTGAGAATGGCAATGTCTGCCAAACTGTAAGCTGAGTAACGTCTGCACCTGCAACTATGAGGAGGAAGGGAGAGGGGTGAGTCAACAGACTCAGTGAGTGAGCTCTCACCCATCACCCACATGGGACAACAACAACCATATATAGATATACATGCACTGGCAAAACATTTTCAATATTTAACATAACTACTCTCGGAAAAATACTTTCCATGCCATCAATTCATAAACAAGTATTTTTAAAACCATAATCCTTCACAAACCGTTTGATATTCATGTATATAATCTCATAGAAAATATATCCCTGTATCCAATAATTCATAAGAAAATGTCTCTAAATTCTTACCCCAACAAGGAAATCATTTCTCAAACATATAATATCTCTTAAATTAATATTCTCTTAAAACATTGGTAATTTCTGAAAATCATTAATAATATCTGAAAACATAAACAACAGTACTCTACTAGAGAAACAAGAATCTTTGCTCTATGGTTCTTCAAGAACTGAAGATGTTATACTCTGTGATCCATGGGGATCTAATGCGGACACCTAAATAGGTTCCATTCTCTGCTCTATGAGATTGTCCTCTCGGGACAACTTGGTACCAAGGTTAACGATCGGGTTTAGCCATTAACTCACTGTCTGTTTCTCTATAGCTACCATCTAGTCTCTAATTCAATAAACATATTATTTTCTCTAAATTTCTATTATATACTCTAATATGGGAATTAAACTCTTTCATACATGATTACTCTATTTCTTGAAATCATCAAGATAATTCATAAAATCTTTGGATATAATCATACTCATTCTCTAGCTCTTTATGAAACGGTTTAAATATGAAAACTCTTGAAACTCGAAAAGCTCTGGACTAATATAAATCTAGCAACCTGACTTTAGCATAACTGTGACTGTGAAATCATGCCCAATGGATCACCCGCTGCAAGCATTCCAATTTCAAGCTTACAGAATATGTATCTGGCAGTCACTACGAATTATACTGAGTTCCATATTTTTTGAAATATTACAAAACTGAATTTCTAAAATCTCATTTGTCAAGGTAATCTTTAGTATTATAATAAAACATCTCTACTTTATATTCTTTGCCAAAATATCTTAACTGATACTCTAAAATCATATTTTAAAATCTCTAGTCTTGAAACATAATTATGTTGTAAGTCTTGAAACATTTTGGGTATGCTAAGAGCTTATTAAATCGTATAATCTCGCACTAAATCTCTTTATGAATATATGTAAAATATTTTCATAGCACTCTATACATCAATCAAGGTCCCATGGTTTTGAAAAACTAATTTTTTCACGCTATCATCATAAATTATAATTTTTTTCTAGCTCGACATAATCATATAAAACCATATTCTATAATTTTTCTCATCTCAAATCTCATAATTCACAAAGATCATGCATCAAACATAGTCATAATGGCTAAAATAAGGCAATGAATTTGAACTCACTCACCGTTTGGAGCCGGGAGTATGTGGGCACCACCAACTTGACCTCCGAGGCACGAAATGGCACCAACAACTGCCATAGAGCAACATTGACTCAGGATTAGTCTCCGCTAATCTCTAAGCAACTCTAATCTAGCTCTAACAACATTGGGAGAGCACCTCCACTTGACAACAATGGATAAAACAATAACTCATAACAAGAGGAAGGAAGAACACAAAGGAAACTAACATAAATCAACAACAAAACTTACCTCTGATCTTAGAAGGAGAAAGATTGATGATGGATTGGGAGAAAAAGGGTTGGAGAGCTCCTTGGGAAGGTTGGGCTTCGGATTTTAGGAGTGAAGCCCGAGTTTGGGGTATATAAAGGAATGGAGGGGCTCATTTAATCAAAACTACGTCGCTTTCTACTGTTTCTGTCAAACTGACACCGCTATAGCGGTCTCGCCATACCCGTGACCGTAACTGACTCACTTATGACCACTATAACGATCCTGGACCGATATAGCGGTCTATAGGCCATCAAAAACACAAACTTGCCTCATTATGACCGCTATAGCAGTCCCCAGGGGAGCAAACATAACGCTGCTGCCACACATGACCGCTATAGCGGTCCTGGACTGCTAAAACCGTTGTTGACACCTACTGTGACCGCTATAGCGGTCCTGGACCGCTATAGCGGTGACAGTTCACCAACCTTGCTGTAATAAGGGTCTTTCCAGTCTCCCGGGGCATTCCCAGCAATACGGGTAGGTCCCAGGGGACCCTGGGGCAGCATGGAACTTGCCTAATGACACGTGTACCTGGGGTATCACAACCATATACTTCTCTCTTTCTTTATCTTCTTTTCTTCTGCTTCTCTCCCCGTAACTCTCTTCTTCCTTCTCCCTTTCTTTTCTTTCTTTCCTCTGTTCACTTCCTCCCCTTTTTGTAGGTCTCTCCTTCTCACTTCTTCCATTATTCTTCTTCATACCTTCACCAATCATTCCCACCACCTCCATCATCATCATCTCCTCCTCCTCTTCATTATCTTCCACCTTTCTCTCTCTCCTCTATCTCCATTTTTCTCTCTCTAAACTCCATTAGAGAGCTTGGAGCTTTAGAAGGAATTGGAGTAATTTTCTTCATTAATTCTATTCTCCAAGTAGTAAATTATCTCCTAAACTACTCCATTTAAATTATTGAAGTTTCTAATTATTTTAGGAATATTGTTAGGTTTCTTGAATCCTAGAATTTGGGGTTTTTATTGATTTGGGGCTAATTTATGTAATTGATAGTATTGTTAGCTCACAAATATTAATATTGTCTTGTTTCTAGAGAGATAGAGCAATCGGGTATCAACACTTGAATTGGTGGCATCAAAAGAGTTATTCTTCGGTTCTTTGAACCAATAGTTGTGAGTAGATAGTGTATCTATAGGTTACTTTATGCATGATAAATTGTGATTATAAAAATAAAATTATATGAAGAGTTGAAAGTATGTTGATAGATGAGAAAATAGTTTATTTATTGCAAATGAGCCATTATGTTTGAAATAGAACTTTTTCATTTGGATGCCAGAATTTGAGTATTATATCTATTTAAATGATTTCTTTATCAAATTATAATTAATATTGAATTTTAGAATAATTTATGTTAGCTATTAAATTTGACGTCATTTATTGTCCATTATGTCTCATATCACTTGAAGTTGAATTTTTATATTGTAAGAATGTCATAGAATTGAAATCGTGTTGGAAACACCAATGATGGTATTTATGAGAATTGTTAAGTCTATAATAGTCAGATTGAAAATGTTTTGGGAGTGAATCTAAGTAGAAACTGTAGTTAACGGTAGGGGCATTAGCTTTGGTGCACCATGGAACTCCAATTAGTAGATGAGGTGCTAACCCGCACATAGTTACATCTATGTCTGGAATTGTATTTGGCTATGGGCCAACTCCAGCTAGCAGATGAGGTGCTAACTCGCACATGACTTTTGTCATGTCTGGACTTGTATGGCTACAGGCCAAGTCCAGTTAGCAGGTGTGGTGTTAACTCGCACATCATATTGGGTCATGTCTGGACTTGTTGTTCTACTTTGGATAACTCCTCATTATATTTGGATTTACATGATTACGTAAAATTATGTTACCAAGAAATTTGATGTTATGGCTAGATTAATATTTTTTTTTATGACTACATATACATTACTATGTTACATTGTTTTATGCTTGCATTTAGTAAACTATAGATATCTTATCTCTTGCTGAATTGCAAAACTCACCCCATTGTATTTCCACCTTTTTCAGATACAAGTGCTGGCGCTAGTTCTAGTGTTCCTCCGGCACAATTTTAATAAATTCTAAGTTGGTGAGTCTTTTTATAAAGGCCTTTTAGTTTTCATTCATATTTTGTTTTAGCCTATAGATGTCAGTTGCTCCATATGTCACGGACAGATTCCTTGGACTTATGTTGTACTTATGTTTGAGAAGTTATGACTTACCTATATAGGTTATGTTTTGGAAATGATTTGTAAACTTAATTTGATTTTATGTTGAACTATATTGGTATTATGAATGGTATATGCTGAAATATTATTATGTACTGAAACGGCACATTCTAAGAATACTTGATGCCTATATGTTGTGAATTTATTCAAAAATATTATAGGTTATATTTTATTTGGGAAAAGTTTGAAAAACAGAAAAAACTCTATCCAATTTACTAAAAAATTTGATTTGTTAAGGTTTGCTGGAAAAAGTGTTTCTATGCTCCCATAATAGCCTAAGTTAGGTCATACCACGTGTATACTAAAGATTTTTCAAAAATGATATTTCACCTATTTTTTTTTTTTGGTCAGTGCGCTGCTTCGGCTGATTTAAATAGCCAGAAGGCAAAGATACTTACTCACTTTGAAAATGGGAAATTCATAAATGAGGCTCTCTCTTTAATGCCAATTCTTAAATGCAGATAGTCAGTTTGGTGTCTGTCAACATCACTCAATAACAAAATAAAATTTTAATATTTTTAAGAATTAAATATATATACTAAACTATTTTTAGAAACCTAGATATAGGTATAATAATAAAAAAAAACATAACGCTAGAAGAAAAGCCAAAAGTTGATATTTTAAGAGATACTAAAATTAATTTTTTTAAGAGATATTTATATTGATTAAAAGTATACTTGGTCCAATTATTTTTTCCGTGATTAATTTTTTTTTATCTGAACTACTAGATTATAATATTTATAGTCTAATTTCAGTAATCATATAATCTCAAACATAACTTGTCCATTCAACAATTCAGCTCTTTTTCCCTTTTTGTTTTTTTCCCAATAAGCCAATTCACCTCTCTTTGATTAATATCTAACTTTTTTTATTTTCTCGCAAAAACTAAATTTTCGTCCTTCATCTTCTAGAGATATTTTGATTTTATTCAAAAAGTTTCTTTTATTTCAATTTTGTCCCTGAAATTTTAATAATATCTTAATATTATTCTATTTGATAATAATATCAATTCTTTTCAATGGAGATTGTTGATCGGCTGAATCAAACATGTCCATTTTTATCTGTCATGTTGTATATATAAAAGTTTTATTTTCATCCATAGTCCTTTAAACTCTAGTGTCAATGGTTCAGTTGTCTACAAATAAGATCAAGTTCATTTCAATAAAAATTATTAGACCAAAATAAAGCTTTCACTTGTATAATAAGGCATATAAAATAACGAATATTTTAGAGTTGAATATATAGTATTTGTTAGTAAAATTAATGTTGTTCATAAATATATAGGATAATATAGAAACATTATCAAAACGTTAGTGACAAAATTGAAACTAAAAAAACTTTAGGGACCAAAATTGAAATATCACTAAAGAGAAGGGATGATAATAGAGTTTTTGCTTTTGTTTTTTTTGACAGGTTTGGTATCTATATTTTAAAGTTACTCCATTTTGACTATTGTCACTCCTATTAATCTAGCTTTTTATATAGTCATCCTAAAATGTCTTTTCCTCTTTATAATTTGTAAACTAGTTATATATTATTATTATAAATATTTTAAAAAATCTGTCAATATTTTTTATTTGTGGTTTTATATTTTTTTTCATTTTGAAAAATAATATATCACAAGAAAAATGTCTTTCCATAATTTTGCGAAAAACATATTTTTCCACTAATTAACATAACAATTATATTAAAATTTTCCACTAAATGTGTTTTTTTTTAATACCAAAAAAATATATTAGATTTTTTTTATAACATATATAGCATTTAGGTTGGTGTAAATGTACGCAATATCATATGTACCCAATATTATACAAACAAACATTTATAAACTTTTATGTAATATTAAATAAAATACTGTATTAGTATTCATTACATCAATCTCTCATTATCTAATATTTTCTTTATTAAAAGTTAAGGTAACATAATACACATTGTTAGTAATTTATTTAATAAGTTACAAGGAAGAGTGTTGTTAAGGTTTCAGTTATCTGTGAGATCAATTGTCACATGTGCAAAAGTAAGAGAAATTACATGTGAGATTGTATTCCATTTAACTGAATCAACCCATAGTGGCCTATAAGTTTCGTTCACATGTATTGTAAGAAGACCGCCACTCAAACCTTTTTCTCTTCACCTTCTTGCATACCACAATATAAGTCTAAGGTTGATGTAATTGTAGGGTCCAGCCGGCAAGATTGAAGCGGAAGGAAATTTTCAATGCGTGAACAGTGAAATCACTATTTACGCATGATGATGTCAGTGCTGACATAAGAATTTTCAACGCGTGAACAGTGAAATCATTGTTCGAAGAATTCAGTACTGAAGGAGAATTTTCAACGTGTGAACAATAAATTAATTACTGTGCACGCGTTAAGCTCCCTTTATAAATAGAGGCAAGGAAGCAACTTCAGATGTATAAGCAGCAGCGGATGAACGAGCTGCAAAGGAGAGAAAAATAACAGAGAGTGTGTTATTTTTCTGAGAGTAAGAGAAAATAGAGAGTGTGAGTAAATCCCAGAGAGTGTAGGGTGTTGGTATATACACCGAGAATATTTTTTGGGTATCATATTTATTACTCCTTGGTACTGTAAAAGTGTATTATTTGAATAGGAGGGTTCTCACCAGGAAACACTATATTTACCTTTTGGGTTGGAGAGTGTGGAAAAGATATTTTGTAATTATCCTGAATATAGTGGAATATTTTTCGGAGTTTGTCCCGTGGCTTTTTCCTCTGGTATTTGGGGGTTTCCACGTTAAAAATTTGGTGTATATATTTCTTGATCTATTTTGGTGGCGTGAATAGCGACGTGGGTTCCACCATAGTGAATAGTAACTCTGAATTTACTATTCACATGAATAGTGATACGGTTCCATCTGAGTACTGTCCGTGTGAATAGTGATTAGCGGTCCCACCGTGAATTACTATTCATCCTTATATTTATTTTCATTGCCTTACGCGTTGGTAGATTTAATTCTATCGGATTTATTTTGGTACTCCTTGCCATACATTGACATCATTTAATTACACTATGAATCAGTCTCTAAGCCCAACAGAAATAAACAAATTAATTAAAATATTTATAATTTATATATCATTTCATAGATTTTTTTTAAATGAAAAAAATAAGGTAAAATTGTTTCTCTTTAATTTTGAAGAGTTGGAGTCTTTCATGTAGTTTATCACCTAAAAAAAAAAAATTCAAACATAGTTACCACTTATTAGTTATGTTTTTTCTTTTTATTTTTGCAAACAGGAAAAATATTTTTTGTATAATAATTTTTTTTTACAAAATGAAAAAAATATAAAAGCACAAATAATATAATATTAACACAATTTCTTAAAAAATATTTGTAATATATTATAATAATAATATATAACTAGTTTATTAATTGTGCATAAAAAAATTAGCTGAATTAAAATGACAATATCCAAAATTATCCGCTCCCCCAGCTTCATGCTTGCATCTTACGACTGCATCTTGATAAAGCTAACCTTCTAACTTTTGTCTTTTTTGGTCATGCCAACCTCCTGGCTTGTGTTAGCACGAGCTGCACGTGTCTGAAAAGTCTAGGCTATATCAACAAAAGATATTTTAAAAAAAAAAACCCGCTCACATAAAGAGAAATATTATTTTGACTCATATATTATGGGACACTATACTAACATACTCATATCCATCATTTGATAGGGTGTGAGACCTAAATTAAATGAGATTCACATCCAATTCAATAATAAATATGAGTGTGTCGACACAATATCCTACAAAATATGAGTCAAAATAATATTACTCTTACATTAATTAAGTGCTTCAAGAATTCAATTCCCCCGGAAATTAAATTCAATTCTCCGATTTATAATCAACTAAATCTATGGAATTGAATTCCAACTGAATTGAATTTTATTAAAAAGTCTAAAAGTAAATTATATTAAAATAGATGTGATTTGCTCATAGATGTGTACTTATAGAATAAAACATCCAAAATACCCAAAGAGTTATTTTGATTGTATTAATGAAGGATAAAATAGTCAAAATATCCTAGGAAATTGAACTCAATTATATAATTTACTGGTCTATACCAGACATATGACTTTTACGGCGTTTGGAAATAGTGAGATGAAATTGAATTGAATTATTATATTTAGAATACGTGCAGTAAATTAAAGAATTTAATTTAATTCTTTGATTTTGGATAGATCTAAAAATGAATTAATTTAATTATTTTTATTATTTTATCATTCATTAATAGGTTAGGTTAAGGTTATTTTAGTATTTTTATTTGTTAAAATTCAATTCTCACATCAAATTAGACTCATTTAGGTCTGATTCTAATTTCATGGTTTTGACAGATTTCAATTCTTGAATTATATTACTTCCAAATTAGGGAAAAAAAAAATTCAATTCCTTTGTAGAGTTGAATTCCAAGGGTTTCCATTCTACTCGAGTAACTCATTCCAACACTCTGTAAGTAATCAAAGAATTCCTGGAAGTAGATAAATATCAGGACATGCTCGACTTCTTCAGGGCCTTATGAAACCGGTTCAAGTGGTCCATAGTTAACCATTTAGTCACATATAGTTACTTGTGAGTGTGATTGCAGGTGATAGTAAGTTGATAGTCATTTTTAATTTGAAAGTTTCTTAATTTTATATAGGCTTAAATGTGTTCCGGTTCCTGAAAAAAATAAGCTAATTTTTGCTTTGGTCATTGTAAATATTTTAGTTTAGTTTTAATCCAAATATTTTTAAACTTGCTTGATTTCAGTCCCTATTTCATATGATTGTCGGCTGTAAAGTATAATTGAATGACCCAACTTGGATTTAACATGGTACTATTAATTTTTCAGCGACCATTTACTAAAATCAAGGACCATTTCTGGTTTCAACATTTTTTTTTCAGTTCAACATTTTTCAACTGACCTTCCGAGTTCCACACTTTTTCAGGGATCATCGTTGGTTTCAGATCATCATTTACTAAAATCTAGCAATTTAAGAAATATATGAACTGAAATAAAATAAAGAAAATTTCAAAGACCAAAATTAAAATTTGTTTATTTTTCAGGAATCAAGAAAAAATTTAAATTTTTTTATATATTTATAAGAATATTCACCATATATTGTGAGAATCTTATTATAAGATAACATTTTTACTTTGATCCATGAAAAGATACAAGTTTCTGTAAACCTGGCCTCTTCATCTTAGTTTTAACGATTGAATCCTGTATAGGTTTTTTCAATGAACGTAAACAATCGAGAGGGTGCCTAATCATGAATTGGAGAGGGATGGGAGGCTGTTAGGTTCTCATGCAGAAGGCCACAAAAAAATGCAATACAGTGTGCATAAATGTATGTGATATAAGCGGGACTAGTTTGACCCAAAGTATTTAGGAAGAGTTATATTTTTTTTACTTAAATATTGATTGAGATAAAAATTGCAATTCACTCTCAATTTATATCAATTAGTGTAAAAACGCCTAAAGTATCTTCAACAGGGGTACAAAAATTTATCCCAAAAAAGAAAAGGGATACAAATAATATTTTTCATCTAATAATGAAAAAGGCTGCAATCTTAAGACATATGAGAGGTTTGGAGGATATCGATATCGTTGGGATAAAAATTTGAGGTGAAATTTGATATGATGAGAGCGACGTGCATCTATTTACTGACGCAATTTATTGTCACAATGTGGCCTCTGTAGATCATCATCATGGCCTAAATACTAGCTATAACAAACTTGGCAGCATTTAGATACTGAAGTTGCCATTAATGCTAAAATTGGGTGATTATACAAATGAGGCAACTTTATCAAATTCTTTATATCAGAAGAAGACACGATAAACCTTTTTCTATTTAATTTTGAACTCATAGGAGTTTCGAAATTAGCTTTGAGTGATGTGGGGGTAAGATAGTCGCCCGAAATGCCAAGAGCTTAGTTGCTTTTATCTTCATAAATCACTGAGTTACACTTTAATCACATTATCACATGCTGCTTAACACTCCACTTAAATACCCGCATATGCTTTCAATTTGAGTAGCTGTCAAATGGACATTAAATTCGAAGGGGGTTTTTCTCCAAGCACGCTATGATGCTAAACGAAAATAAAATATAGCTTATAAAGTTCTATTTTTTATTCTTGGAGGAGGAGATCAAAATTCCATAACAAACGCGGGGCAAAAGTCAAGAAGAATGGGAAACTCTCATTGAAACAACAACCACCGCCTAAGTCTTATCCCACTACTGGGATTGACTATATGGATCAGACGACGTCATAATATTTTACTGTGTAGATAAGAAAGGGAAAAAAGCAAATAAGAAAGGGAAAAAGTAAGGAAACTCTCATTGAAAACTTCTATAAATTCTAAGATCCATATTCACTGGTTGAAGGATATGAATATCCGTAAAATATGCAATCAGAGAATCACCATTCACAAAAGCAAGGGACCAATGACAATGGCAAAGACCTTCTTCTTCTTTCCTAACAACAAAACACAGAATGGTTGTCAGTAGATCACATCGTAGCCTAGTGGCACCTCTCCTAGTCATCACAATGAATATCACGATAATCATCAAGATGGAATATCTTTTTGGCAACAAGAGATTACCGTTAACCTCAAAGATATTAGACAAAGTATGTATAATAGTATAACCAGTGTAGTATGCAAGAACCTTAAAGTTAACAACCTTATTCCACATTGTCACCGGATCTACTATATGGCATGTATCTATGGTCCTTTGCTGCATTCCTCCTCCTCCTTTTCTCAACAAATGCTTCAAGTTTGCCAGATGACTGAAAATAGAGCGTAAATGTAGAGTTATGAGAAAAAACAATCATAGAATGATATAATAGGAACAGGGGGAAACACAGATATTCTAAGACAGATACCTTGAGTTGCTTATACTTTTCGATGAGTCTTTGCTTCCGGATTTCCGCTGCAAGGAACCAAAACAGAGTCAACATCTACTTCGTGCTAATTTTCACCACTGAACCCCCAGTTAGATTTATAAGATTGTCATCAAACCAAATTCGGAGGCAACAATGGACTAGATTGCTTTCAAATCATACTACGTAGATATGGCTAATGTTACAAGCCTATTGCAGATTGCTAGCATCGTTTTCATTGTCAAACAAATTACTACTAATGAAACCTGGAAAGGGAATTCAGGTATAACGTTGAAACTATTCAAGGGTTTTGTCTATCTAATCAAGCAGCATTGACTCAATTTTCGAAAATGTACACTATATTGCAGGATTAGTATGGTCCTTAATCTCTCTTGATATGAAGCAGGTAGAGAGAGAGAGAACAAGGAAGGCAGGAGGGGCATTACAGTTCTTGAGATAAAATGGACGTTTTCCCTGCTTTGCTGCTTCTCTCTCTTTCTTCTTGTGCTTAGCCAATATCTCCACACCAATAGGCTTTGCTGAACCAGACTTCAACTGCTTACCCTGAAAACAACATACGTATGTGTGGTCAAGTAAATCAACATGTCACGCCTCAAGAGGCAGATAACAAACTCCTCGGACGAGTACTTACAATCCAGGATATACGTTCTTCTATTTCATGGATTCTCTCAAGATCTTTGCATTTTTTCAATTCCTTCTTGAGAGCCTGTCACGCCAAGAACATGCCATAAGAGGAAAGTCATACAACTAGCCTGAGACAATTCTACAATCAGAATTAGGAAGACTACCTCTCTTTCAGCAGGAAGATCATTTTCATATAAAAAATTATATCTCTTCCTAAACCTGCAAGTCCAAGCACATATATATTAGTAGTGCCACTCAGTTCCCATCATATGAAACAAGGGAAGTTTCCAGATTTGATAACAAAAGCTTGCATAAAATAAAATGGCAACATTGAAAAAAAAATCGCATTAAATTGCTCTCATGTATAATACCGCACGAATTAAATAAAATCTAATAGAAAGTAAATGCTATGATCTAGGAGAGGACTGTTAATTTTTTTTAATATAATTAAATACTAATTCCCAAGAAAATGCTACCAACTTAAAGGAATTGCAGGAATTAGGAACTAGCTATAGTATCACACCCAAATGCCACTCCCAAAGAAACATGCTTCAGTGATAACGTAAAACAGAAATATACCTATTTCTAATGCATCCCTATGGTAAGACAAACATTCTATCTTACAACAAGCACCAATAATGCTTAAATATGGGTGTTGAATCAAATATGGGATTTTCTAAATCAGACCTTTTATGGACTAATCGATAGCTTCAAATCAAATGCAATTGCTTGTCATGCACTAAGAATACATATCGTCAAAATAATGGTCGTTCAACATTATCCATCAGCTTCTAATGCATAGTAGAGACATGATGCACTTTAAGTCAGCATTGGAGATTTCTTTTAGACAAAGAACTATCTCTGACATAAGAACATTTTGAATTGAACAATTATTTTAAACTTATGCATGGGAATAAAATTTCCTCACATAAAGCGAGAATTTAATGTAAAATTTGCTTTGATCTATTGACTGCTTTAACCATTCTCAATTCTCACTAAGTAGTTAACTACTTAACTAGAATGGTATCAAGATTTTTCAAACAATAATACTGGAGGAATGGCACTTGTCTAGACAAGTTCTCAAATGTTAAACATTGAAATGATGATTGCTACAAAAAAATTACATAATATCTTCACACTAGCTTACTAGACAAAAATTAACTGCAAAAAAAGAGCACACATGTCCAGAAATGAACATACCCTTCAGGATCAAGTCTTCCACAAAGAGATTCAAATCGCGGATCACGTACAACCTAAACATCATTGAAGGTATACACGATTCAGAAAAAATATCTAGAAACATAAAAAGGAAAGATATTATGCATATTCAAATTAAACATAATTTTCATATCACACTGCACAACTCCCTAAAATTGAAGAACTTCTAAGTATTATTTACATAGCAGAGGACATTGTTGTAATACACCAATGCCGGCTCATATCCTATATTTACACATGTGAAAATGAAATCAAAGGGTTAATCTAGTACGAGGATGTGTGTGCACAAGTAAAGCAAACAATAAGCAACAAGCTGCAAAAGTTCTTATACCCCTCCATATGCCTTGCAAATGGTTGTTACAAGGAAGGTCTAAAATACTAAAATGTTTTGCAAAGAAGAGGCCCTGACTAGATTTTGAATGATCACACAATGTGTTTCATTGTTTTAATGAAAAGCAAAAGCATATGCAAAAGTAAAGCACATTACACTCAACAAAAAGGTAAGAAAACTCAGTCTCAAACCTTCTTAGGAGCTTGGATGATCTCTCTTAAAGCAGGAACTGGCTTCTTGCTACTAGCCTCCATTGGCCTAGTTAAGCACAAAAAGCAGTTATTTATATGCTTTTAACCACACTGAAACCAAGGCTTGTCTGCTTGAATTTTTCTTATTTTAAAAAAAATGAACAAACTACCCAAATCGGTCTCTCTGACATAAAACATGGTGAGACAAACTCAAATGAAAAATGAAATTGACCACCATGCTGAGGTTTTTTCATTTCTCACAGACGGGTCTGTCCCATTAAAAGAAAAAAAGCACCTTTCTGATTCCAAGACATATAGAAAAAAAATATTAAAATAATTCAATAAAATTTTTAAAACAAAAAACAAAACTAAGAAAAACCTACTTATAAACTCACTTTTTCTTCCTAAGCTGAAACGAATGCACAATCAATTACAAAAATTTATTACAATACCTATTCTTGTTTGCCCTTTTCAGCTTTTTGTCTTCTCTATTTTTCTGGAAAAATGAAATTGTCCCATTCGAGCGTGCTTTCTGCAACTCCCCGAATGTTACATCAGCCAGCTCCTTCTTTATCTCCTCCTCCTCTTCCTATAAACATCAAGATCAATCACACATACCATCAACTTTGTTTTTTTTTTTTTTAAAATTCTCTCTCTTAAAGAAAGAAAGTAAATGCTCATTTTGATCTAATATGGACTCCACATTAGTTCCTATAATTAAGAATTTAGTCCCTAAAATTTAAAAATTAACAATTTAGTCCTGCCATTGCAAATCAGAAATTAGTTTCAGTCACATCACAGTTTTGCATCTCTTAAGGCTAAATCATTAAATTTTTTAAGGATAAATTACATCTACCTTCCTAAAATTAGGTGCTATTACACAAATTACAAATTAGGCACTATCACACAAAACCCATAGAATTTGTAAAAGAGTAAATGTTCATTGTGGTACCTAAAATTGTATGCATACTTAATTTTTGTCCCTGAAATCAAGAGAGTATCAATTTAGTCCCTAAAATTGCAGAAAGTGATTCAAATTAGTCCCTACAAAACATTCACATAAGCACTAACTTGAATCACTTTTTGCAATCCTAGGGATTAAATTGATAATTTCTTAATTTCAATAATTAAATTGAAACACACATACAATTTCAATGACCAAAATGAACCTTTACTCATTTGTAAAAGTATGCAATAACCTCCCCCTAAGCTTTATGTGATATTACACTCGATGCCCTTATACTTTTGTTAAGTATGATATGAACACCCTATAAACATAACCCTGAGTGGAGAGGTTAGTGTAAGCATGATAAATCGAATGGTATCTCAGGAGGTAAGCATAATTTATCTTCTTTTTTATTGGATTTAATTGTCATGCACTGACAGTGTAAAATTTCTTACATAGTCATCTAATCATATATTACCACATAAGCCATGATAGTTGACTTTTATACCCATATCCAAATTAAATGTTTTAATTGGATCAAAATTAAATACATTTTTATTTTATAATTTTATGAACGAAAGCGAAATGAACATAAACTTCAGGAAATAAAATCCATTATTTTTTGTGGGAATAAATAAAGCAAAAACAAAAAGGGAAAACTCAAAGGTTTATGGTTTGTCGAAGTTACCCACATCTTCCGAGGAAGAATAAGAAGACTGGTCCATGTCGCTCTCCTCCTCGGATTGGGTTTGAGGGGAATCTGGGATTCTGCTTTTGCCGTGTTTCTTCATCTCGAATTGAAGATTATAGGCTTATAGCTGTGCGGAGAGTGCGTGTGAGTTGTTGTAAGAATAATAGACAGAGAATCGAAAAGGGGAATAATGAATAATAATAATTAAAAAAAAAACTTGATAAACCCAAAAAAATAATTTAAGAAAATTAAAAATAAACAGCAAATAAAAAAAATAAAAAATCATCTACACCTATAAGTCACACAAGAATACACAAACTGATTGCATCAAATAAATCCAATCCAAGCTCCAATGTGACCTTCAGTATCACTCATTCACTAACAAAGTGCAACCTTCAAACTAACTAAAAATTTAAAAAACATGAAAAAAGAAAATGCCCGTTCCCATAATTCGTGAGCAAGAGAATCTCAGAGAGGGGTACCAACAAGTGGAAGGAAGAAGCTTGTGCCACGGCGGAGTAAGGAGGCGGAAGCAAGGGACTCGCAGCAACAGTGGATTGCAGAGACGGGACTTGACTGAGGGGAAGAAGAGGGAGCCTACGATGGGGAGGAGCGAGGAAGTGGCTACTAGTCAGGGTGTGTGGGCTGGGCCCGTCATCTTGGGAGACTTTTGGCCCAACAGGTTTAAACCCTGCCAGAATCCCTTAAATCCAGGGACGACAAAAAAAAAAAATCTCTTTTTCTAAATTTTTAATTTTTTATACTAATACTTTTTTTCCTGATAAATTTTATAGTAATACTTCTAAAATCTTTAAAAATGTAATGTATAATTAACTAACAAGTGGTAGGTCACCTAGTCGACTTTTATCTCATAGAGGCTTGGGTTTGATTCTTAGGTTTTTTTTTTTATTGGTGAATTATTTGTAAATACTCGATGAATTTGGAGACCTATCTTGATTTTGGATTGGGACAAGCTTTCTCTCGACCTAAATTTTATAATACAAAAAAAAGAGTTTAATTTATATGCAGACAATGTAAAACTTTACTTGTAAAAAAATAAAAGATGATTGAATCTTATACATACTACTTGAAAAATTGTTTAAATATGGTAATTTAATTGAAATATAGTGCTAGTGCACAAAAACTAAAAAAATTAGGTATTTTCTTCTGTATCCCATGGATACTAAAATCCTCTGTGTCTTCAATGTCTGTGATTGAATTATTGGTTTTATAAATTTTAATAAATTTAGTTATCAAAATGCATGATATATTATTGGTCATAAATAACTAAAATGTATCTATACCAGATAAGGGTGCTATAGAAACCTAAAACAAAATAAATCAACTACAAAGTAAATATTATTAGAGTACTAAGTTTTTTTTATTTGGAAATGTTTACCTATACGTTAATTTCGGACACATAATTTCACTTACCTATTCCAATTTCTTTTTGTGTATCTTCATGTTTTTTCAGGCCAACTTTTCGTATAAGCCAAGGTGCGCTTGAAAATCTACTAGCTAGCTAAAAGGAAGCTTAAGATACGGGCGAAGGGAGCAAACGAGAAGAGCAAAGCATGCACCAATCGAGGAAATAGGATTGGTTTCTCAAAAAATTGGAAAAAATATATAGAATGTTTCTTTCGTATTTTTCATATTTTGACTGAGCAACCCAAACAGAACAGAGCCATTTGCCAATAATCCTTGCTACTCTCGCGCCCAATTCGCCCGCACTGTCTCTCTCTCTCTCTGCCATTTCCGTTTCACGCTCTTCGATCGAATCCTCTTTCTCGTTCTTCACGATCGAATTCCAACGCTGGATTCTTCTGCAAGGTAACCAACCGAATTCCAAATCACTCCGTTTTTCCTTCCTCTGTTTTTTCCTTTTCACGTAATTGAAACAATGGCGATTTCGAATCTCGAGCTACGTGACGAATGCGTGAAATGTGTGCGTGTGCATGTATGTGATGAGCTGAGGAAGATCCGTTTCGTTGAATACTTTTTTCTTCTCGTAATGTGAGAGGCGATTGTCCAAGGCGATTCTGTTTTTTGACTTTCGTGAGCTGATATCAACATTTTTTTTATTTTCGAATTTTTCAAGTTGTTTAGATTGTCGCATGCATCGTCTCACTGCTTCCGCATTTTGTCTTGCGGATGGTAAGAATGTTTTACGTGTGTTTAGTGAAACTCAAGCTTTCCAATGGTTTTGCAATGTTATCGAAGTGACGTGGTGTTATGTTTTCTTTTGAGAATTTCAGCTAACTTTGCTGTAATGTTGGTTTATTATCTGCAATTTGATGAGTAACGGCTAATGTAGTTGGTGGTCATTCTAACTGTTCTCTCTCTCTCTCTATTATTTTTAGAATCTTAGCAAAATTTGCAGTAATATCAGTTTAGTATTTGTAATTGAATGTTTTAACGGGTCAAATTAGTGGGTGTTCAATCGAAGTGGTGTTATTTATTTATTTTATTTTTTGATAACTTCACCAAAATTTGCAGCGATGTTATAACGGCTAATGTTGTCAATTATTTACCGAAGCGCCTGAGTGCATTACTATTATTATTATCATCATCATTATTATAATATTATGGACGATTGATATTGGTTATTACGTTTTTCAAAAGAGAATTTATTAATTCTGCTACTTGCAGGTGGATTGGGGCTTCCATTACTTGAATGAATATTGGTTGGCTTCTTTGGAAATAGTATGATGGAAGAGGAGGATGAACCGAAAGAGATAAAAATACCTGACAATGAATTAGGTAGTGGTGTGGGGCAATTTGGTGAGAGTCCTCAAAAGGAAAATGTAAGTGCTGGCATTGGCGCTGGGGATGCACAATTAGATGAAAAGGTGGAATTGCAAGAACATAAGGTTGATTCTGCAACATCAGTTGTGGATAAAAGCCAGTTTGAGCAAGTGTCTTTGAAAGATCAAGAGAAGAACAATGAGTGTGTGGAATCAAATCGACCTTTGGATTCAGAAAATGTACAACAACCAATTGGTGGAATTGGTGGAAATGCAGAGGAGGATTTTCGATATTCATCTGGGTTGTACTCGATGGAGTATAATTCTTCCCCAGTTGCTGACATGCAACACGATAACCTTCCATATAGCCCTGGGTCAGAGGGGCATTTTGGACATACATCTGCCTCATCAGTTGGTTTTGATTCACCTGGATTTTCTCCTGTTGCTTCTCCACCAAAGCCTAGGCAAAAAAATGGTATGCCAACTGTGTCTGCAGAATTGCTGCATTTAGTTGATTCTGCTATCATGGGGAAGCCAGAAAGTATGGAGAAGCTGAAGAACATTGCAAGCGGCGTAGAAATTTTTGGAAGTGGTGAAGAAATGGATAGTGTGGCTTTCTTAATTGTTGATTCACTTCTTGCAACAATGGGTGGTGTTGAAAGTTTTGATGAGGATGGTGATAACAATCCTCCTAGTGTAATGCTGAACTCCAGGGCTGCCATTGTGTCAGGTGAACTTATTCCTTGGCTTCCTTACGTAGGTGATTCTGAAGTTGTCATGTCACCTAGGACGCGAATGGTAAGGGGACTACTTGCCATATTACGGGCTTGCACTAGAAACAGAGCGATGTGCTCAATGGCTGGTCTGTTAGGAGTACTGTTGAGAACAGCAGAAAAAATTTTTACGGTAGATGTTGGCTTAAATGGGCAAATAAGGTGGGATGGAACTCCCTTGTGCCACTGCATACAATACTTGGCCGGGCATTCTCTTAGTGTTTGTGATCTTCATAGATGGTTTCAAGTCATTACAAGAACCCTTACCACAATTTGGGCTCCTCGCTTAATTCTTGCAATGGAGAAAGCAATGAGTGAAAAGGAGTCAAGTGGACCAGCTTGCACTTTTGAGTTCGACGGTGAAAGTTCTGGTTTGCTAGGTCCTGGTGAGAGCCGCTGGCCATTTATCAATGGGTATGCATTTGCAACGTGGATCTACATTGAATCATTTGCTGATGCACTAAATACTGCAACAGTTGCTGCTGCAATTGCTGCAGCTGCAGCGGCCAAGTCTGGTAGAACATCAGCAATGTCAGCTGCAGCAGCAGCTAGTGCACTTGCTGGTGAAGGTACGGCACACATGCCACGGTTATTCAGTTTTTTATCTGCTGATAATCAGGGTATAGAGGCTTATTTTCACGCTCAATTTTTGGTTGTTGAAGTTGGTACTGGAAAGGGAAAGAGATCTGCTTTGCATTTTACTTATGCATTCAAACCACAGTGCTGGTACTTTATTGGTCTTGAACATATAGGGAAGCATGGAATTATTGGGAATGCAGAAAGTGAAGTTAGGTTATATGTAGACGGATCTTTGTATGAAAGTCGTCCTTTTGAGTTCCCTAGGATTTCCAAGCCCCTTGCATTTTGCTGCATAGGAACTAACCCTCCTCCTACTATTGCTGGTTTGCAACGACGTCGGCGTCAATGTCCTTTGTTTGCTGAGATGGGCCCTGTTTACATCTTCAAGAAACCAATTGGCCAAGAAAGAATGGCACACTTGGCTTCCAGAGGAGGTGACATAGTCCCTTCTTTTGGTAATGCAGCAGGTCTTCCATGGCTTGCAACAAATGCCCATGTGCAAAGCAAGGCAGAGGAAAGTGTTTTCTTGGATGCAGAAATTGGAGGTTTCATTCACCTGCTCTATCATCCTAGTTTGCTTAGTGGCCGTTTCTGTCCAGATGCTTCACCTTCTGGAGCTGCAGGTCAGATAATTTCTGTGTTTTGGTAGTATGGTAATATATAAATTTTTATGCTACGGCATGAGTCCATGTCGATTTTTCATGCAGAAATTTATTTATACATTTATATGATGGGTTTTTTTTAATAACTTTTTGGGTTGGTACATTTTTTATGCACAACAATGGTTGCTCTTTCTCATTTAGTGAAAACTATTCGTTTGGCTATTTTTGTTCCCTTTTTGTAAAGTGCAAGTTTCTTTTCATTTATTCTTGATATATATTGTTAGAGTTTCACATTGCTTAAAGATATGGGTTTAGATAGCCTTTATAAGAGCTTAGGCAACCCTCCCCCTATGAGCTAACTTTTGGGGTTGAGTTAGGTAGGCCCAATCAATTCTAAGACATATGTTGAAATTGAGGGTTTTTGATAATGGAAGAAGAAAACAGAGAGAGTAGAGACTCAATAATATGAAAGTATATTTGATATATTGTGTTGTTATTGTAATACAGTAAGGTAATCATATTTATAAGGTAAAAATAAAATCTAATCATAATGATAGAATCAACCTAAATAAATCTAAATCATTCTAAGATATGATGTGAAATATTCTAAGATATAATAGAGATATTATTATATATTTCCTTATTTCTAACACTCCCCATCAAGCTAAAGCTTACTAAGCTTTAAGCTTGCTACAATTAAGCCCTTAAAATATAAAAGAATCTCCAAGAAAGAGTAGCAAAGCAACTTAGGGATGCTAGATACATCTGAAAAAATAACACAACAAGGCAGTTGGAATGATCATCAACTTGAACAACATGTTGGAGAATTGCATGACTAGGAAGAAGAAGAGATACAGCTATCAGTTGAGTTTCCAAACAGCAATTAAGGCTGTAAATGGTCCAGTAATGAAGGCCGGAAGAGACACAATGAAGGCTGGAAGATTCCCAATACATGCAATAATAGATTGCAAGAACAACATATGAAAGTCTTGAATAGTTGAAAAAATGGAGATTCAAAGCTAGAAGAGCATAGTATTGGCGTGACTGAGTGAAAGACAAATATCATTATTCGTAGGATTCACAATATGAGGTTAGTAAGGAGCACAACCTAACGTTCATCATTCACAGGTCACAACCATGGATCACAAGTAGGGGTAGAATTGGAAATAAGAAAAAAGTGACGTCCTCAAAGGGCACAAATCGTGAAACAAAAAACAAATTCGGGAAGAGGAGAGCAGTGCGAGTCAAACGAAGTAAGCGGTGACCAGAACGGAGGCTGGACGCGTAGCCACGCACGGCCAAAAGGAGTGGCGGCTGAAAACACCACAGAAGGAAGGAGGGGCGCGTGGGAGAGCGTGACAGCAGATCTGGAGGTGCTGTCAGCCGCACAGGGCGAGGTGAGGCTAGTGGTGGGGTCGGCGCTGTGAATTGGCCTGGGGAAAGCTCACTGGCGGCAGAGGAAGGCAATGGACAGTGGTTTTCTTACTGCTGGAAGTGACACATAGTAGGGAAAACATGTTTCTATGCACAGCTTTCAAGGATTGGCGGCGTAGGAGAAGGTGAGCATGGTGGTGGGCTCTCTGGCCGAGATTGGCGCTGGAAAAAGGTCACCTAAGCCAGTGACAGGTGGTGTATGATGGTTTTCTAATTTTGGAAAGCAAGGACATTATCAAACCTGAAAAAGAAAATTGGAGGGATTGACAGGTGGAGCAATGGTAGGACAGAAAGAAAAGTAAAGATAGTGGGGGATACAAGATAAGTGAGTTTCAAATTATTGAAATCTCTACAACGGAACAATGGACACAGGTCATGGCGGATGGTACCTCTCTAATACCATGTTGAAACTGAGGGTTTTAGATAATGGGGGAAGAAAAGAGAGAGAGTAGAGACTCAATAACATGAAAATATATTTGATATATTGTGTTGTTATTGTAATACAATAAGGTAATTCTATTTATAAGGTAAAGATAAAATCTAATCATAATGATAGAATCAACCTAAATAAATATAAATCAATCTAAAATATGATATGAAATATTCTGAAATATAATGGAGATATTACTATATACTTCCTTATTTCTAACAATATATAAATCAAGAACTATTCAGATTTTGAGAATCATGCGATTAGACAAAAAGTTAGGAACTTGCATTGAGTTCAGTTATCTATGAACTGAAACAAAACTAAGTTACATTTTTGTTCCAAGTAATAAAATTGGAGGTGATTAGCTGTTTTGTGAGGATATTCAACAGTGTGTGCTTGGTTTAATTGTAATAAGTTTCTTTAACCCTTTGTTTGGCTTTTAATCTTGTTCGTAAACAATAAATTAAGCTGAGCTGGTACATTTTAATGTATCATTCTTTCTTAGTTTTTTTTGCCCCTTCTTCGTGATATCTGTATTTCTTGAAACTATTTCCTTGATGGATGCTGGTTCTTTTCATCTCTTGTCAGTTTTAATTATGACACCAGTAATCATTTGTTGGATCAAAGATCACTCCAAACATTTCCATTATCAGTATTTAAAAAGACTAGAGCGATGAGTTTATCAGATGATTACATATATTTACTATCGCAACACGATAACATTTCATTTTATGCAGTAAGGTGTGAAAAATATGTTGTCGTCTATTCTACTTATGGTTCCTTTGTCATGATTCAGGAATGCTTCGACGTCCAGCTGAGGTTCTTGGGCAAGTCCATGTTGCCACACGAATGCGACCTGTTGATGCTTTGTGGGCATTGGCTTATGGTGGTCCGTTATCTTTGCTTCCCTTGGCAATAAGCAATATGCATGAAGATACTTTGGAACCAAAGCAAGGGAATTTTTCTGTATCTGTAGCCACTACATCTCTTGCTGGTCCAATATTTCGAATTATATCCATGGCTATTCAACATCCGAAGAACAATGAGGAGTTGTCTCGTGGCAGAGGGCCTGAGGTCCTTTCAAAAATTTTGAATTACCTTCTCCAAACCCTATCATCCCTTGATGTTGGAAAGCATGACGGTGTAGGAGATGAGGAACTTGTTGCAGCCGTTGTCTCACTTTGTCAATCTCAGAAGATCAACCATACGCTTAAAGTGCAGCTCTTCGCTACACTGCTGTTAGATTTAAAAATTTGGAGTTTATGTAGTTATGGAATACAAAAGAAACTTCTATCATCACTTGCTGACATGGTTTTCACTGAGTCGACAGTGATGCAGAATGCCAATGCCATTCAGTTGCTTCTTGATGGCTGCAGAAGATGCTATTGGACTGTTCCTGAAAAAGATTCAGTAAATACTTTTTCTCTGACTGGGGTGACAAGACCAGTGGGTGAAGTCAATGCTTTGGTTGACGAGCTCTTGGTGGTTATCGAACTTCTAATAGTAGCAGCATCTCCTTTAGTGGCATCAAATGATGTCCGATGTTTACTTGGGTTCATGGTTGACTGTCCACAACCTAGTCAGGTGGTGACATGAAATGCTTTTACTCTCTTCTTTTGTTGTGGGATAATGAAAGGAAATTCTTAGGCAAGATGCTAACCCAAAACACAAGAAACAATTACATTCTAAACTGCTTTATCTCTTCTAATAGAATATCTATATATCATGTTTTATGTGGTCTTGAACAAATGTTGCCGTGAATGCTGAGGGAGCATAGGAGGAAAGGTAAGATAATGAACAAATATATTTGGGCAAAAGTTGAAGTACAGAGGGGAAGATGACAGAAACTTACTGAAGGTGGTCCTGTCATGTGAGGAAAAGACCAATAGAGGCTTCAATGAGAAAAACTGATCAATTGTATGAGTAAAGAGATAGAGGAAGTCTGAAGGATACTTTAGGAGAAACCATTAAAAAGGCACCTTGATATAAAATTTGGTTTTTGATAGAGCTATATATTGCCATTTGATTGATGTAGCCTACCCACATAATGAGCTATATACTGCCCTCTTTTCCTCGTAGCATCACATGCTCTCGTTTTATGGCCATTAAAAAAGGAAAGTACCCGCCTCTGAATGTTAAGTTTCACACTATTTAAGGATATGACTAAGATTGCCTTTGTAAACACGTGGTCATCCCTCACCTTGTGAGTTAGCTTTTAGTGTGGAGTTAGGCTCACAATCTTAAAATGTTTCAAAGTCTATTTTGTAATTGTTTTGAACCACCTGCAAATAGAGTCCAACAAACTTCTCGCTCTAGATGTCAGTCTGAGGTGTGAGGGGGTGCATTAAGTTTTACATTAGTTGACCCAAAAAATGGAAAGGTTCATTTACTTAAGAATATGACCAAGATAGCCTTTGGGCATCCCTCCCACCTTGAGGTAGCTTTTGGGGTGGAGTTATGTCCGTAGTCTTAAGATTGAATAACTGAAGTATCAGAAACTTTGGGTCACCGATAATTTATAATCTCCTGTGCATTGTATTAGGGAGCAGAAATTATCTACATTCATTTCTCAGTGGCACTGCTAATCGTATCCGAAGTGGCTTATTTTGAAATTTGAAATATCTAACATGAATGTTTAACATGTTACTTTTATTTCAAAAATATCTATCAATTATCTAAAAGATGTACTCATTAGTTACTTTATTTTCCAGATTGCTAGAGTGTTGCATCTCTTCTACAGGTTGGTTGTGCAGCCAAATACATATAGAGCTCACACAATTGCAGAAGCATTCCTAGCATCTGGTGGGATAGAAACTCTTCTTGTTCTGCTTCAAAGGGAAGCTAAAGCTGGAGATAGTGATGTCCTGGAATCAGTGTCAAAGCACCCTGAACTTTCAAAAACTGAGACTAATGGTAGCAGTGAATTCAGAGAAAGATGCCAGGATGATGAAGGATCTGAGGAGAAAAGTGAATACATCTTACAAGACAATGACCAAGGTTCTCAATCTGTTGACAGTGGCAGTAACCTTGATCCTAGTTCTCCTCATGTGAATAATGAAATGATGCCATTTACCTCTGAACTTCCTTTGGGCAAGAACTTGGGAGGCATAAGCCTATCCATTAGTGCCGACAGTGCTAGAAAAAATGTTTACAATGTTGATAAAAGTGATGGCATTGTTGTTGGGATCATAGGTCTCTTAGGAGCATTAATAGCTTCTGGGCATCTTAAGTTTGATTCCCGTGCTGGCCCAGATATATCAAGCAACCTTTTGGGTGATGGACTACAAGATGGAGGTGGTACTATGTTTGATGATAAGGTTTCTCTTCTTCTTTATGCCTTACAGAAGGCTTTTCAAGCTGCACCCAACAGATTAATGACTAGCAATGCTTACACAGCTTTATTGGCTGCCTCGGTATGACAAACTCTCTCCACCTTATCCCTACTCCTTACCTTCAGAAACACAAATATTACTGGCAGTTATTGACTTATTGTGGTATGTTTCATGTTTGGAGAATGGCAACTGACTTGTCATTTTATATTTATTATTTTATGGAAGTGCTATATGCTATATGCTTTATTTGTTTTGAATTTGTTGTTCTTGTTTGGCCATTATGAGCTTATGGGTTTTTGTTGTAGAAATTTCAGTGTATCTTTATAATTATTTGAGGATATGAACATCTTTTCATTTGTAAATATGATTCGACTGAATTATAGACAATAATTGATAATCCCACGTGCTACGTATGTTTATGTTTTGATGTTATGACTTATATATACTTACCATATGAAATGGATAAATTCTCTTTTTCTATCTTGGCCAATGTCCTTTTAGTGTTACATGTGTCCATATTTACATGAATAAATTCATAGACGTTTTCTATGTCTTGCCTTTACATGGCTATGAAATGAAACTTGTGTAATGTTAAATTGGCATTTGGATACTATCATTCTTACACTGATATATAATACTCTTCTATGAAATGCCTTGATATCAAATACCCTGGTGTTGGAGATTCCCATGTTTCCTATGCCAACCAAAACAACACATAATCCCCATTTTTTCATTTACTATTTATTTGAATCTGTTCTAACAGAATGACATTTTCAATAAGCATTCTCTATTCAAATGCTATTGTATCATTCTTTCACATTTTGTCTGCCACTTTTCTGATAGTGGTCATGCATTTTCTTTGACCATTTTTTTTTTCTATATACTGGCTAATCTTTTTTTGTTTTTTCTCTGTAAAAGGGAAATATATCAATTGAAAATAGAAGAAAACACTCAGATGCAAATGGCAAGATTCCTCCTATCATCGTATTAGAATAATAAAACTAAGCCTTCAAGCCCTACTGAAGAAACCCATTGAAAAAATGTCCTTAGCTGACCAAGTTTCTATAAAGGAATGTCTATCCTCATTAGCTGATGTTTTATTCGCCCATGTTTCTTTGATCTTCCTTCTTTCCATTTCAGACCAATGCTTCTTCAACAGAGGATGGGTTGAACTTCTATGATTCTGGTCATCGGTTCAAGAATTCACAACTTTTATTGGTGCTTTTGCATTCCCTTCCATTTGCATCAAGGCCTCTGCAGAGCAGAGTGCTGCAGGTATTAGCCTAGCCATTAACTTCTTTTGACAATATGCATCTAATGTTTGTACATTGTATTTTACTTTGTTTTCTGAGGTTGTTTTTATTTCAGTATCATGTTTTTGCACTTGCTTGATTTATGCATTTGATTTTCTTTACAATTTACCTCTTTATCGATGTACTGGCTTAATTGATGCCTTTGAATTTTATGTCACATATTTCTTCATCGATTATTATTCTTTTCTTTATATTCTCCAATATCAATCTCAAAGATTAGGGTTAAACATACTAATCATTTTCTTATCCCACTAGAGTTTGTTCACATGCAGGCTGAGGCTGGTAAAAACCTTAAAACCAACCAGATATAGCTTCTTATCATCTAGGCTATTTTCTTTCTTCTTCTTCTTGTCCTTCTTTTTTTAAAGATTAGTTGTCTAACTGTAATCTATGTTTAGAATTTTAGATGACTTGTTTTGAAACGGAAATGTTTTTATAGCCTCTCGATGGTGTGCAGTACATGTATGGCAGATATGCAGAGGGACTGGATAGCGCTCATGTTTTGGGCTTTTCTTTGTGGCTTTCAAAAAGGAGAATATCTTCATTTTACCTTTTCGTTATTTTTAGTTGCTTCTTTTTAGTATATTTTCTTTATATTATGACTTTCTTTGGTCTCTCCATTTCTTTCTGGTCCTGTGAGTACAGTTTTGTTTATTGCACATGTTGGCCTTAAGTACTCCTTGTTTTGTAAAATTTAAGGAATGTAGTGCATGTATGTGCAACAGCCATATAGAAAATCTGTTAGTGGAATTTAGTTAGATGAAGTAGGAGTTCCAGTTCTGGATATGTTTCCCACTGGATAACTTGTTTTATACTACCTAGTTTTGAGCTGCATGTTTGTGTATGATTTCAGGATCTTCTATTTTTGGCTTGCAGTCATCCAGAAAATAGAGCCAGTCTGACAAATATGGAGGAATGGCCTGAATGGATTCTGGAGGTCCTGATATCAAACCATGAGGTAATAATATACATACTCCCTATCTTGGATTATATTTCACTCTTATCCCGAGGCTATGATTAAGCCTTCTTAACTCACTATCAATAGACCATCTGGCTTTCTCCCCCTTAATTCCTCTCCTATGGTAACCAGAGTGTTGCTTCTTTCCTTCTGTTAGAGATGCTTATACAGGAAGATTTCAGTTGCTGCTGCAGAGCCTGCTAGCCATGGGTTGCCAGGAGAAGAAAATCTTGTTGGACACTGCTGCCTATAATGACATATTCAATAGCTTTCTATCCAATAAGGCTGTATTGAAAGCCTCATGAATGATGGTTTTCTTCATTGTTAACAAGGTCTTCATGTTTCTCCATCCAGGGAAACTGCAAATATCACTGTGTCAGTTATGAGCCCCATATTTGGCTATAAGGAGCTTAACAGTTGGGCTTGTGTAGCCAAGTTGGCCTATCCCACCTCTGCCAAGCTGGGATATCCCACCTCTATGTACTTGAAGTTTGATATTGGGTCTCAGAACCCAAACTACCAGGATGACATTGGCAGGGCAGCCATCATTTTCTGGGTTCTGGAGGTGAATCGTGGTGACTGAATGAGCTTTAAATGATATCATTGAGGTTTGAAACTATGGTACTACATGGGAGGCTAAGTCAATGCAGCAATGGTGATGCACAGCTTATTTGGTGTTAACAGGAACTGCAGCTGTCATGGTGTTGGTTTTCCTTGGAAAGTAATTAAGGAGAAGAAAGTCGCTTATTCCCTTCCCAATTCCTATTAGAATAGGTGGCAAAATGGCAGCTTACTGATAGCTATTTGATTTGACTGAAATAGATGATTACTCTTGACATGAGTGGTATGCGCTAAGAACTGGCATGTGAAAGAGTTTAATGACTGTTACTGTTCCACAACAATATGGTTGTGAAAGGGAAAAGTACCAGCTACAAATGACTAGAAATAATTGTGAACTTATGTGTGTGTGTGTGTGTGTGAATAAATGCCAGCTTCTTGTGTGAAGTTATTCTTTTATGATGTAAATCTAGTGCAAAATTCTTTAGTGGTGCTACTTACATACTTTGGTTTGACAGATGGGTTCAAGCAAATCATCTGATCTCACAAACCTAGGAGACATAGAGGACCTTATACATAACTTCCTTATCATCATGCTTGAACATTCAATGCGCCTAAAGGATGGATGGAAGGTTGCTATTATTTGAATTATTACCTTCCTTTTAAACTTACTTCATGTCACTGCTGATTCTTGCCATGATGCACTTATGAGATCTCTCTATTGACAATGGAATATTTTTTTCCTTTCTTTTATGTATTAATTCTTGGTTCTTTGGCTGGAGCTGTAACTGTTGAATGTCAAATATTGTTAGATCATACTTGAAAACATGAAATGAACTGAAAATAATTTTCTTGGTTCACTGGAGTTCTGTTGGGTGTTTGGTAGGAGCCTTATGGGTTCATTTCAACTTGTGGGGTAAGATTTGGTTGTCATCCTTGTTGAGTTTCATTTGGCTTGCAGATGTACAGAAGAGCATTTTCTTTTCTTTTCTTTTTATTTTCCTATTTAATACAGAATGAACATTTTCTTTTTGTTAGAAATGGAAATTTATTAAGGAAGAAGTTTTATTTGATTGGGAAGTTAAAAAATAGTACTGGGCTCAGAAACAAAGAAACCAAATGAAAATTGGGAGCTAAAGAGTGTGGAAACTGCAACAAAGCTGTCTTTTAGTATTCTATTTTTCCTGGAATTTCTATATGGGGCAGCATTTGACTGCTGAAATGCTGTGGAAGATCTTAGTCATCATGCAATTGCAATATCTGTCTGCTGGAATTTAATCAGTATTTCTAGCACTCTGATTTAGTGATTTTAAATTTGATTGCTTGTTTGATTTCTGGTATTATCAGGTTTGTTCATACTGTTTAGTGTTGCTAAAATTTTGTGTAGGATATTGAAGCAACAATTCATTGTGCCGAATGGCTTTCTATTGTGGGTGGATCTAGCACAGGAGAACAGCGAATTAGGTAAGTTTATGCATCCATTATGAGGTCTCATTTTTTCCTTCTCCATTTCTACTATTATGTATCTGTCATGGTGTTCTCTTTCCTTTTGTTCCTTGATGCAGTTTGAAATTGTTTCTGAATTGTTTCTGTAAACTTATTTGGGGAGAATGATTTTTGAAACTATAATGTGTCATGCCATGTGACTAGTATGATATTAGGAGTAGTGGGAATATTGTATTGAAATAATAGAAGTCATGCTATTGGAATAATAGCAGTCTTCGTTATTGTTCTTGGGAAAATAAATTTTGTTTCTTTCATCTTATCTATAAATATCAATATGTTAAGTGCAATATCATCAAGCATTGGACCTGAAAATTAAAACTATTCTGCCACACATTGTTGTGACACTCATTCTTCTCTTTTATTTTCTACAAATTCAACATAGTATCAGAGCGGTACCATCTTCCAAAACTTATCTAATCACTATGTTGCCGCTTATGTAAAATATTCCAATTGCTCAATTTTATCACTCACTCTTGTTTTATCTTTTGATTTGTAATACAAATCAAATTTTAATAATTTATGAAATAGTTCAAATTGATTGCTAATAGAAAGACAAATAAGATAAATAAATCGATTAAAATATTAAGAAGGGACTAACCTGTTCTACATTTTTAATTGTGAGTTTACCAAAATATTATTTGTTTGACGCTATTTTTGTTGGGAACCAACTTGAAGTTTACTTTTTCTTTTGTATGTTGTGACTTTCTTTTAAATTTCTAAGTAAAAATTAGAAGGTATATACTATTATTCTTTGCATGTATTATTTATCTTTCAGCACTAGCGCCCCCCCTGATTCTAGTTTAGCTTTGTAGAAAGAATTATGAAAAAAAAATTGGGGAAGACTTTTATAAAAATCTTTCTATGCTACCAAATTATTCCCTTTTTCTCTATAAAAAGTTTTCAGTTACAGATTGTAATATTTTTAATATGATTTATATGATCTTTTTTTGTAATGTCTTGAAGACGTGAAGAATCGTTACCTATATTTAAGAGGAGACTCTTAGGTAGTTTGCTGGAGTTTGCTGCACAAGAATTGCAGGTTCAGGTACATATTTTTTCTGTCATTATTGATTTTCCTTATAAACAGTCTCATATATGCTGTGGCACTCTGTATTCTGATATTCTATTTTCCTTGTCAGTCATTTT
Organism: Dalbergia cochinchinensis; assembly: GCA_031216125.1. Lineage (NCBI taxonomy): Eukaryota > Viridiplantae > Streptophyta > Magnoliopsida > Fabales > Fabaceae > Dalbergia > Dalbergia cochinchinensis. The sequence continues at coordinate 64,011,364 of CM062375.1, read as the reverse complement.
TGTTCTCAGTGTCTATGCTTGTCTAGAAATAAATAGCTCCACTTATGCCTATGCACACTTGGAAATTAAAATCTGTATGTACAGGAATGTTTGCAGATGCAAATATTTAGATTTATTGTCTTTTACCAAAAAGAATGTAGGAAAACAGCAATAATGTCTACATTCAGATTTTCCTTACTGCAGACTCAAATTATTGCTGCGGCTGCTGCTGGCGTTGCAGCCGAGGGCTTGTCTCCAGATCATGCTAAGGCTGAGGCTGAGAATGCTGCTCAACTGTCCGTGGCTTTAGTAGAGAATGCCATTGTGATACTTATGCTTGTTGAGGATCATTTACGATTACAGAGCAAACAATCCTTTTTACGTGCTACAGATGTCTCTCCTTCCCCCCTCTCTCTTTTTTATCCAATCCATAATAACTCAACATCATCGTCAACAGTTGGAGAGTCAACAGATTTTATGGGTGATCGGACATCATTATCTAGTAACTCTAGGGGAGTATCTCTAGATGTATGTGTACAGTAATTTAAAAAGACATTCATGCCTACATGTCATAAATTGAGATGGATGTGTACTGTTTATAGTTTTGCTATCCAATTTTTGTCCGTTCCTCTAAAATTTGTGCAATGGCATTCTATTCTACATAAGCCTTTTTTTTTTCCTTCTGAAAAAAGAAATATATATTTTGCATACATTTACTCTTCTTAGACCCATCTAGTGGGAGCCTTGTGTACTTTCGGCCACCCTTTATATGACTTAGATTCATTTTGTACAGTGCTTTTCATATTTTCTCCTTATCTCTCTAATTTTTTCACCATGCTCTTTGTATAGTTCCTCCCCCCTCCCCGCCCCCCGGCTTCCTGAGTTCTGCTTATGTTTATTTCAACATTGGTGAGATTCATGCTGTCCAATGTTTTCAGGTCCTTGCTTCCATGGCTGATGCAAATGGTCAGATCTCGACTTCAGTGATGGAGAGGCTTGCTGCTGCTGCAGCAGCCGAGCCTTATGAATCTGTTTCTTGTGCTTTTGTATCCTATGGGTCCTGTGCTAAGGATTTAGCTAATGGCTGGAAATATAGGAGCCGCTTGTGGTATGGTGTTGGCCTTCCTTCAAATGCAGCTTTATTTGGTGGTGGTGGGAGTGGATGGGATATTTGGAAGTCAGCTTTGGAGAAAGATACCAATGGCAACTGGCTTGAGCTTCCTTTGGTGAAGAAGTCTGTGGCAATGCTCCGGGCATTATTGCTAGATGAGTCGGGGCTTGGTGGCAGTCTTGGTATAGGTGGAGGGTCAGGTACTGGAATGGGGGCGATGGCTGCATTATACCAGTTATTAGACAGTGATCAGCCATTCTTGTGTATGCTTCGGATGGTTCTTCTATCAATGAGGGAAGATGGTGACGGGGAAGAACATATCTTGACCAAGACTTCAAATATTGATGATGGACTGAATGAAGGAAGGAAATCACGCTCAGCACTTTTGTGGAGGTAAAGTAACCTTTGTGATCTAATACACTTCCAGCCTATTTTCTAATCAGGATTAATTGACCTTGAATACATTTGATCTTTACTTGATAAAGTTCCATACAAGACCATCTACATTGACATTTGCTCGTTTTTCCTACCTCATTTTCCCCTTGTACGGTCAGCCACTGCTTAGGATCTGCCTTTTTCCATGCCACTTTTTACAGTGTCATTTTTCTTTTTAATACAGGTACTACAAGTTCAATTTCACAATTTTCCATATATTATCTTTCTTTCAATATCAGACATTACTCCATAAACTAAAGCAAGATGAGTTGGACTACAATTTATTGAAAAAGTAGAATACATTGCTCATTTTTCCTCCTTCACTTTCCCTCTCTATGGTCAGCTAATGTTTAGGATGTAATTTTTTCACTACTACTTCTGACTTTATTGTTTTCCGTTTTAATATTGGTACTACAAATTGAACTTCACAACTTTTTATTTTTGTTCTTTCGATAACAGACAAAATTCAGTAAGCTAAAGCAAAATGGGTTGGACTACAAACTGTATAAGTATGACTCTGACATAAGTTCATAACTCAAACCTTAGTCCAAAGCATAGAACCCAAAACAAAAGTAATCGTATGAAACATTTAACCCTCCACTACTTTATTGTTGTAAACATCCCTAGCTTTCTACCCTCAAGTCTTCAACTCTATGTATTTTGTGTGTGGTGAATGTATACCTTGGTTAGGAGGTATTTTGGGTGTATAAGGTTTTGGGTATTAAGTGAAGTGCTATCACTTTTGTATTTCTTTTGTTTTTTTTTTTTTTTTTTGCTTAATGAAGTATTTGGCTGTCACCTTGGCCATTGTAGATAGGCAATAAAGTTTAACAACGTAAAGTCCTTGCTTGTTTTTTTCCTACACTTCGCATTTTTCACATCATTTGTGCTACATTGCATGTGCGCATAAATCTATTTGCACATAAGGTTATAGAAAGTTTATTAGAAATTTTTTTTTTCTATACTATTTGATAAAAGAAGAATTTTAATAAGATGACAAGAAGAACTCAAAGATTAAGAGGACAATAGATCCTTTTACAAAAACAAGAACTATCAAAAGAAAAAACCATCAATAAAGTAAAGCTTTCTATTATTTCAACATATCTGAGAGAGAAATCCCTCTAAAAGGATCATGACCTCTATACCAAATGGAGGCCAAACACCTAATTTTATTCCACAAGACTTTAAAATTTATCATTTACTATACGAGAATAACATTCCAAAAAACTACACCAAAAAATGGCATATAGCATGCTTTGCCACAGATTTGGTTTTCTTCCTTTTCCGAAATCTTGTTGTATTTATTTATTCTTGTAATTTGAACAGCGTCCTCTCGCCTGTTCTCAACATGCCAATTTCGGATTCTAAGAGACAAAGAGTCTTGGTAGCATCTTGTGTGATTTATTCTGAGGTTAGTAATTTCATTCTTAACATTTTCACTATTTGCACCCTATGTTAGACTGTTAGCCAAGGTATGTGTCATTTGTCCTTCTTTTGTGCGCAACTATTGTAGTTACCATAACACAACATCTGGTCAGGTGTACCATGCTGTTAGCATAGACCAAAAGCCTCTTCGTAAACAGTACCTTGAGGCTATTTTACCCCCATTTGTTGCTGTCTTAAGGAGGTGGCGACCCCTTTTGGCTGGAATCCATGAACTTGCAATGGCCGATGGTTTGAATCCTCTTAATGTGGATGATCGTGCACTAGCTGCTGATGCCCTGCCAGTCGAGGTAATTTAATGTGCATTAGGTGCACATACACACACACTCCGAAATAGATGTATGAGCATAACTTATACCTACACATTTGCACATGTGGATTATAACACACATGTACTCATGTGTATGTCCATGTGTTGTTCTAATTCCTGCCTACAAGCTTGGGTTTCACTCTATATTGTTACTGCCATATTTTCATAACACTTTCTGGTATTAACTTTGAGTCATAAGGCATTTTCATTAACTTAGTGCTAACTGTAAAAAGTGTACACTGTTGAATTTGTATGTTTTCTTGTTTTGGTCATTAGTTATGCATCTCTGCTTTGCTTGTCACTGAAATAATGGATGTAAGGAAAGTTCAAGTGATCTGCTTAAAATAAGCTTCTGTATGATGCTGATATTCTATTCATTTATATGAATTACTGCAATAATTTAGTTATGCTTCTGAAATTTTTTTCAGGCTGCTCTTGCTATGATATCTCCAGCCTGGGCTGCTGCTTTTGCATCTCCGCCCGCTGCCATGGCATTGGCCATGATAGCAGCTGGTGGTTCAGGTGGTGAAAGCCATGCCCCTCCAAGAAATGGCCATTTTAGGCGTGATACCTCATTGCTGGAATGCAAACAGGCTAAGCTTCATACATTTTCAAGCTTTCAAAAACCTTTAGAAGTCCCTAATAAAATACCTCCCTTACCCAAGGACAAGGCTGCTGCAAAAGCTGCTGCTTTGGCAGCTGCTCGTGATCTTCAACGATTTTCAAAGATTGGTTCTGGAAGAGGTCTTAGTGCTGTTGCAATGGCTACATCTGCTCAGCGAAGGAATGCTAGTGATATGGAGCGAGTTAAGAGGTGGAATTTCACTGAAGCAATGGGAGTTGCATGGATGGAATGTTTACAGCCAGTTGATACAAAGTCAGTGTATGAAAAAGATTTCAACGCTTTGTCATATAGGTTCATTGCCATTCTTGTTGCTAGTTTTGCTTTGGCAAGGAATATGCAACGGTCTGAGGTTTGTTTGCTAATGTTTTACTAATATTTTCAGATTATAGTGAGATACGGTGTGTTAAAAATTTCTTGTTTTCCAGATTGACAGGCGTGCTAATGTTGATATAATAGCTAGGCATCAAACCAATATTGGAATTCATGCATGGCGTAAACTTATTCGGCAGTTGATTGAGATGAGAACTCTTTTTGGGCCTTTTGCAGATCATTTATACAGCCCGCCTCGTGTATGTTGTAATATAACTCTCTACATTGTCATCACCAAACTTGCATTGTTTCTATCTTGTTGTCTCTCTCCGGCCTTCAATTCTCTCTAATGAGAATATGGAGAGACTCTAGGGCGATGTGCATTTCTTGGTGTTCGTTTAGTTTATAAGCATGAAACAAAATCATAAAATTCAAAACAGTAAGTTCAGCCTTCTTGTACCAGCATGTATGTGGAGGGCTTTTGGTCTTGCAAAAGTAGTGGAATGCTCTTTTGACCTGATGCTCTGATTTTTCCGTTTATTTTTTCTTTTCCTTTTTTGGCTGTTCTTGGTGGATTTCTTATCTCCACAACTCATCCTCTTCTATTGAAATCTTAGATTAAAAATGTGTCATTTCACCACGCTGATTAGTTTATAATTTTCTAGGTTTTCTGGAAGCTAGATTTTATGGAAACTTCTTCCCGGATGAGGAGATGTTTGAAGAGGAATTACCGAGGGTATGATCATTTAGGTGCTGCAGCCAATTACGATGATTTTTTAGGGAAGAAAGATGATCAGAGCACAACAATTTTGTCAGCGGAAGCAATCTCTATAGAGGGTGTAAATGAAGATGGAGAACTTGTGGAAATTGAGAATTTTGATGCTACGGTTAATGATATTGAAAATAAAGCAGTGAATCCACCTACATTTTCTGAAGCAGCTGAGCAAACTGTACAGACATCTTTAGAAACCAGTGCTACTGAACTTGCAAGTGCTGAAGGTATTGTTCAGAGTTCTTCAGCCATTGCACCTGGGTATGTTCCAAGTGAATTCGATGAAAGAATTGTTCTAGAGCTACCATCATCAATGGTCCAGCCACTTAGGGTTTTACAGGGAACCTTCCAAGTACGTTTATTTGGTCTAATTTAAAAGTAATTTATAATTCTTGACAGTTGACAATGAGTTATTTATTCTATGCATTTAAATTGCTCTGCTGGTAGTAAAACTATCATGATGATATTGCTTGATATAGAATTTTTGAGAACTGTGTTGCCTTTATTAGTCTATTGCATTATGTACCCACTTTCAGGTTGATTAGATTGGTGGGATTTTGAGAGTGCTGCTGGTAAAGAAAAAGAGAAGAAGAAAATTAAAAAAAATATATGAGTGAGGAGAAAAACAATGATGGTGTGAGCTTAGTTGTTGTGAGAGTAAAACTTCAAATTGATCCTTGAAAGAGTTGTAAGACATCAACTTGGTTCTTAAGAGATGAGGTGCATCAATTTGGTCTTCGAAAGTTTAATTTTTATCTTATAATAGTATGAATTTTAATGTGATGTATAGGATACAATCTCTTCATTGACCCTAACAGGTAGATTAGTATAAAAAAAAATTCACTCTTTTGAGGACTAAATTAATGTCAAAATTATTTTGAGGACCAAAATGAAGTCTCAACTCTTTCGAGGACTAGTTTGGACTTTTATTCATTGTTTTTATGAATTTGATGAATGATTTCTTAAAGAATAATTACTTTTTTTAAAAAAAAAAAAAAGTTGGTATTATCATCTGTTTACATTTTGGTTTTGGTGGATACCTTTAGTTTGGATTAAGTTCCATTTCATTGATTAAGAACTTACATCGTGCTTTTCATTTAGCTTCATTGATGCTCAGCATATTTTGAAATTAATGGTAATTAATGGGCTGCAATTTTTATAGTCATTTCTTTTAGTACATTCAATTTCTATTTCTGAATGTTGGCTCCTGGGCTTGTTCTTATAAAGTATAAATTCATTAAGACTTTGGTTGAGTGGAAAATGGAAGGAAGGTGAGAAGAAGGAGAGATATTGAAAGGAAAGAGATTAATTTCCTTTGTTTGGTTGTGAAAGGAAAACTAAGAGGAAAGAATAAACAGTGAAAAGTTGTCATTTGGTATTATTATCTTTTTCTTTCCTCTTACTTTTATACACAAACAAACAAGAGAAAATTAATTCTTCTTATATTTTCTTTCCTCTCATGTCCCTTTCACCCAAACATTCTTGTGGAAAATAAAAATCCACCCATTTTCTTTTCTTTCATTTTCTTTCCTTTTTTTTTTTCCTTCAGCCAAACATAAGCTAAGAAATTGGGAGGATAAGGAATCTGCTTTGAATTAATACTGAACAAACAAAAAACCACAAAGATAAAAAAGAGAGCATCAATGGAGCAAGGTTCTCCAATCTCTCAAGAAACTTGCTAGGTATACCCTATTAAAAAGGCCATGTGCATTGCTGAAGGCAAAAAAGGTGTGTTGTTTAGTGCTTATTTTTGTATAAGTTTTTCCCTTTTATTGTGATTGAGGGTGGTTCCCTTGGAAGGTTTTGGGGCAATTGTCACGGCTCCTTTCTTTTGTTTTCTTTTTTGGATGTGCTTATTTTGTGGCTTTCTTTGGGGATTTTCATTTTTTCTATTAGCTTTCTGATTTCTTATGGAGGATGCTTATTCACTTTTGTAGTTTCCTATTCTTATCTCATAATATGTTTTTTTTTTTATGAAAAACAAAAAACTAAATGCCTAACCTTATCTGTATCCTAAATCAAGTGTCATGTCATAGAAACCTCAAATTATTAGAATTATGCAGGAAAAAAAATGTACCTAACTAAGTGTTTGGAAACCCTTGAACTGAATTCACTCAAGAATTGGAATTCAATTTCTTTCAAATGCCCAAAAGTAAAGCAGAGCTAATGAGGTCTGATTTGGTGATGGAATTGGTGTTGGAAAATCATCTACCCAAAACACCCTTGATATACTATCTCCTTTCCTTTTCTCTCCCTTTCCCTCCCTTCAAGTTTTTTATCATTCCTCAGTTTTGTGAACGTCTCTCTTTCTCTCTCTCCCCCTCCTCCGTCCCCTCAATTTTGTGAACGTTCCTTTCCTTCTAATTTAAAAAAATAAAAAAGAAAAAATAATCCTTTCCTTAATTTTTTTTGTCGGAGTTCCTCAATTAATTTTGTAAATGTTGGTTGTTCCTTAGTTTTTCTGTTGTTCATGACTTTGTCACAAATATCAATTAATTTAGTTGATTTTAGTTTTTTTAAATGTTCTTGAAAGAGTTATTTTGTTGAGTACTTTGGTGGTTTAATTTTAATTGTGCCATACTGTCTATGAATAATTGAGTTTGTTATTAAAATATAATATTTTATTAATAAATGGTAAAAGAGTTCAAATGAATTTTCAGGTACATTCCAAATCAAAGAATTGAATTCAATTATATAATCTAACAGTTTATTCCAAATTTAAGAATTCAATTCCATTAAAAACTGAATTCAATTGAATTCAATTCTATCACCTAGTGACTTTCCAAACACCCTTAAAGTGTTAAAGTGTCGTATAGATTACATATTGACCCAAAAATGCACCATGTACAGATATTAGGAGAAAGGGTCCTACATGGCCTGTCAACATGTCATTAGTAAACAAAACACAAGCATGGATACTGTAATCACAGGAGTTTTTCTAAATACTCTGGCACATTATATTTGAGAGCTTTTGTTGATCTATCTTCTTTCCTTTATGATTTCTGTAGCTTTGGTTTGCTTTCTAGAGTCAAAATACATAGAAACTTTTTGTCGGAGGCTCATAAAATCTGATGTTGAAGATTTGCACTCATTTTTTTGTGAGAAGGATGCATAAAGGATTTGAAATTGTTGTCTTTGCTTAGGTATTGTGATTGCACTATTGTGAATTGCCATTGTCTTATCGTAGGTAACCAGTAAGAGGATAAATTTTATAGTTGATAAGAGTGAGGGCAGCACCATGATGGATGGTTCCGATTTCAGTTCTGAGGCAAGGGACCAAGAAAAGGATCGTAGCTGGTTAATGTCATCTCTTCATCAAATTTATAGCCGGAGGTGAATTCATTTTGTTGACCAAAAATAATCTTTTCATTCTATTATATGTATGTCTTGTCATTTTGGTTATGATGTATCTATTGCCATTACATTGGCATTGGATTTTCCGTTGGCAGTATTTTTTAGTTGCATTTAGTTTCACCATTAAAGTTGTGGAAGCTTCTCTACTTTCCTTGAGCTTTGTTGATCTAGAGATGATTTTTACAGGCAACTCTTTGTCCTTAGCCTTGCTATTGGACTAGAAAGTCTTGGCTTCCATTTGGGGCTTTGCTCTAGATTTGTTTCTACTTTCTAGGAGTCTCCTAGATGGACATGAAAATCGATTTTAAAATACTTTTCTATCAATAAGTTTGTATGCATTTTGCTTTTCTTGTGAAACCATTTATGGGTCTCCTGACTCCTTGTCTATTAACTTTTTATTGTCTTGGTATTAAAATCATCTTTCAAGCATTTGTATGTCAATTGTGGAAAGTGGTAACCAACCAATCTGATTGGTTGAGTTTGGTCAAGAGAAAATCTGTTCCTAAGTCAAAATAGCTGTAATTGACAGCTATCGAGTTAACTTGGGTCAGATCAGGTTAATTAGGTTGATTTTTTAAACGGAAGAAAATTCTAATGAAATGATAAAAAAGGAATGTCATCAGGTTGAAAGTGGTATTGTGTTAGGAACAGAATGTCAAATATACATGATTTATATTTTATAAAGTTAACCAGGTTCATTTAGTTGGCTCAAAAAATAATCTACAGCTGACCCAATTTGAGGCTTTTACACCCAACCTTTCTTTGCATTTGTGATATATATATAAAAAGTGTGATTCTACCTAACAACTTATCCTTTTAGAAGAGATGATCATGACATAGTATTAAATACTCTATGATCAAATGGTTTAGAGCCTAATCATTGTTGTCCTCCTTTCTTCTATGTATAAGTTAAATTGTAGACTTGTGTCTTGTCTACTTTTCAAGCCCGAGGGCTCTTGCATGAAAGGATGTGTTAGACATAAAAATTATTTGTGCCTCTCCCTATTAATTTAAGTTTTTGGGAGAGATGGTTCATGATAGAGTCAACCTGATCCATTGGTTACGATATATATTAATTTTTCATATTGAATTTGATGGTGTTCATTTGATGGGTTCGTGTCCACATCACATACAAGGTTTGGATTCGAAAGGCTCCTTTGAAATTACCTTTGAAGTTCATAACTACCCATTATTCTCGTGTTTTTGTTATAAGTATTGAAGTTCTATGTGGGGAGGATTTAACTGGCCCTAGCTTCTGCCTCTTTTGCTATAATTTAAGAATTAATTCGTACAATCCTCCAAGACAGATAATACTATAAAAATTGAAAACTACCTCAAAAGTCTTAGGGTTGTTTTGGTTCAAAGAATAATTTTCTATTTTCATTTCCTTTTTTTCAATTTGTTTCCTATTTTTTATGATTTTGTAAAGGAAACAATGATAATTTGAAAATCCAATTTCAGTTTTTATTTCCTTCACAAAATCCTACAAGTTGGGAAATAGACTGAAAACAAAAAATGAAAACAGATAGCAAATTGAACTTATATTGTGTTTGGTTTGGTTTCTGTTTTTATTTTCAAATTTTATGTTTCCATTGCTTCTTGTTTTCAATTTTTTATGAAAAAAAGAACATGAGGAAAAATTGTTTTTACAATTTCCATCACAAGTGTTTGAAAATAGGAAACAAAGTGAAAACAGTGTGGCACTTCTTTAATTATTTGTGAAAACATATATTTTGAAATTGAAATTAGAGAACAAACCCCTCCCTCCCAAGGTATGTTTGTGAGTTTGGATTTGTATAAGCCCTTCCTTCTCTTTCCCTGCGGTAAAAAAAAAAATCCAAATTCACAAACACATCGTTAGTCTTCTTATTTAACTATGATGTTTGTGTTGAACCATAAGAATTGCTCTGGAGTTGAGGGCCAAACTTGGATAATCCCAAAATGGTCATTTCAAAGGAAATTAGCCACCTTACAGTGCAAGAATAAGTGTCCTAATAAAGTCGGCAACTAACAACATTAGTCATGAGTTAAGTGAATATTTCCTTGTATGGAAGAACGTTCTTCCTTTTTGGCTTAGGTACCTGTTTTCTGGTTGATACTTGATAGCTATATTATTATGTTAATGTCCACATGCAGTGAAAACAAAATAATGTTTTTAGTTGTTTATCAGTAGTGGTTCTTGTTACAGATATCTCCTTAGAAGAAGTGCGCTGGAGCTATTTATGATGGACCGTTCAAACTTCTTCTTTGACTTTGGGGTATTTCTTTTCAAATGTGCCGCTTTCTTTCTTTAAATTTTCAGGAATATTATCTTGGATTTGTAATATCATTAATGTTCCGCACTTATCCTAATACATCCCTTAATGAAATTTCCTCATCAGTGTAGCGAGGGACGAAGGAATGCATATCGAGCAATTGTTCAAGCGCAACCTCCTCATTTAAACAATATATATTTAGCTACTCAAGTAATATCTTTTCTTTGACCATTCTTTTTCACAAATCCCCCTTCATCTGGGCTTAAGATAGCAATAACTATTATAAACTTTACAGCTTTCTATTGTGATTTTTCTGACATGTTTCCTTTGTCTCTGTGTGATTCTTTCTTGTTTTGGTGCACTCCTTATGGTTGTTAGCCCAAGAACCTAAGAATGTACCTCTTTTTGCAGAGGCCTGAACAACTTTTGAAAAGAACTCAGCTTATGGAGCGCTGGGCTAGGTGGGAGGTAAGAAGTGAGCCTTAACTGATTAAAGATATTAGTTCCTCCTATGATTTGCACATGCACTATATTCATGGAATTTATAATCCCTTGCACAGATCAGTAATTTTGAATATCTTATGCAACTCAATACACTGGCTGGGCGTAGTTATAATGATATTACCCAGGTGACCTTTTTGCTTAATTTATGACTTCATATCATTAAACTCTTTATCTTATCTCATGTTGTTATTTGGTATTTATTTATCATTATTGTTTATCATTATTATTTATTTCTGGCAGTACCCAGTTTTCCCCTGGATTCTTTGTGATTACAGTTCTGAGAGCTTGGATCTTTCTAATCCTTCCTCTTACCGAGATCTTTCTAAGGTATTATATAATGAATCTTGATTCAATCTGTTCAATGGAAAATGCTTTTATGTTTTCTCTAATAATTAATGCTCTTGATGTGATGCAGCCTGTTGGTGCTTTGAACCCAAATCGTCTGAAGAAATTTCAAGAGAGATATGCTAGCTTTAGTGATCCGGTCATCCCCAAATTCCATTATGGATCACACTACTCAAGTGCAGGAACAGTGGGTTTCCCCTCTTTTTTGTTGAATAAATTTCTCGGATCACTCTTGATCATAGTAGTCTGTTAGCATCCTAGTAGATATGCTCTTTTTGTACCTTCAGTGCTGCATTTGATGTTGGGGCTTCTGATTATTTTTTTAATGTGTTTTTATTCGTTATGCGGTGCTATCCAGATGATTCAATCCATTTGTACCTTTTGTTAAGGGTATGTTTGATTTGATGGAGTTGGGTGAAGTGGAGCGGAACGGAATGAAATGGTATTTTAATTTGTTTTATTGTTTGGATTTGTCAAACTAGGATGGAATGGAGTGAAAATGGATAAACTTCATTCCATCTAATTCCATCCATTTTTCTCAAATTTCTTCCTCTCCAAATTGGGCGGAATGGAATGAAATGGGAAATATCCAAACAATGGAGCAGAATAATTATTCCACTCTGCTCCACTCCACTCCATTCTAGTGTGGAGTTTGATTCTATGGCATGTGCTCCCAGTGTCAGTTATTTTAGTACCTTCTCCGTTTAAGTCCCGCATATCTTGAATTACTTTAATAAGTTGATAACTGTGAATAAGTTTTGGCTGCAGTATATTGGTATGTTTGAAGGACTAAGCATAGAATCATCTGAACATACAACATTAACAAAATTAACAAAAATAGGGGAATATATTTATTGCATATGGGAAGATGATTTTAAAGGGAAACCATGTTAACTATTACAGCCAGGATGTTTCAGAATGTTAAAGACGTCTAGATGAAACTAGATGGCTCCTTTTGGCTTCCTAGTAACATTAATCTAATTAGGACTGTGTAGATAATAATTAAATTAGACTGGTTAACATTTTATCAATGTCAACCAAGTCCTAATGGGGAAGAAGACCAAAAGAGTTAGCACCTCGGGAAGCTAATAACCCTAAACAATTGTGATATTTTAAGATTATGCTTTTTTGATATCTTGATGTAGCATTGGTGTTTCTTTTTGGCTTTGCATTGAATTTTCCATTTTGCTTATGTTGATAGCATAGAATAAATCACCATGATGATGTGTGATGTTTCACTTTTTAACTAAAATAGCAATAGAAGCAACTGCTCATTATGTAAATTATGCCCACTAATATGGTTGCATCTGAGTTTTTTTTTAATTATTATTATTATTAGCATTAGTTAATGGTTGTTATCTTTTGTAGGTCTTGTATTATCTTGTTAGGGTTGAACCATTCACTACCCTTGCAATCAAACTTCAAGGTGGAAAATTTGATCACGCGGATCGTATGTTTTCAGATATTTCTGCTACTTGGAACGGAGTTGTTGAGGACATGAGTGATGTGAAGGAACTGGTAAATCTATTAGCTTTAACAACAAAATAATTGATTGGTATACTTGTGTACTATTCTTAGATTCTTTTGTATCTTAAGCATTTTTTGCCTCCTTATCTCGACTTATAAGGTTCCTGAGCTATTTTACCTCCCTGAGATCCTCACTAATGAAAATTCAATCGACTTTGGAACAACACAGTTCGGAGAAAAACTTGGTATACTCTCTAACATTTTCTGAATTTGTTTCTTTAGAAGATTTCATAATATATTCAAATGCACATTGTAGTTAATAGCTGTGATTTTCTTCTACCATACCAGATACTGTGAGACTTCCTGCTTGGGCTGAGAATCCTATTGATTTTGTGCATAAGCATAGGATGGCTCTGGAGAGTGAGTATGCATCTGCTCATTTGCATGAGTGGATTGATCTCATATTTGGGTACTTTTTTTTCCCCCTTATTTTTCAGTTTCACCCATTCTTTTAGAGTGTCCCCCCTTCTTTTCCTCTTGTCCTTTAATGATATTAATTTTTTTTTTTCATAAGTTTTCCTTTTGGTATAGATATCTGTAACATTCCTTTATAAATTTCCATTATATTCATAGTTGACAGTTTACATCTAGTTACATTAGTGAGTTGGACCATGCAGGTATAAGCAACGAGGCAAAGAAGCTATTGCAGCAAATAATGTTTTCTTTTATATTACATATGAAGGGACAGTGGATATTGATAAAATATCTAACCCAGTATGTTTCCTTTGCTTCTCCATATTTTCAATTCAATTGGATGCTTGAATAAAATGCAACCTAAATCAAAAGAAAAGAGAAAGAATCATCAAAATATAGTCGCTTGCTTCTTGAGATATGAGAATAATCTTCTTTGCCTCAAGGGTTAAGGGACATGTTAATTATACTATCTTGTAATATATGCCTTTTGTCTTTTCTTGATGAAAGGAAGAAAAATGCAGTTCTTGTTGCTAATTGGCAATCTCACAAGATCTTATTTGTGAATGTTTGGTTTAACTGGTAGGACTAAATTATGCTAGTCTTAATTGAGAAACTTGACAGTTGGAATGTAGTTTGAATTCTAGATCTAATATGTTTTCATTAATGCTTATATTTTAAGGAGAAATTTGTCTATAGAGTTGTTTTTCGATATGTTTGTTCTCTACTTTGGCTCTACTGCTGCCTGTCTAGCATATGGATTCTTTGAGGGAGTCATCTTATATGGCATAGGTATCGAACTCTCTAGTCTCGGTGTCTTTTTCCCTGTGTGCCTTTTTTTTATTGGTTTCCTTGTCTGAGCATATTTTATCCTCCTTTTCATTGCATTTCATCTCTCTCTCTCTCTCTCTTTTTAAACTGAATTTCTATCTTTTATTACCATTTTTTTTTTTAAAAACAAAAAGTGATCCTTGCTTTGTGGATTTTGATAATCATGCATATCTGCAAAAAATGGAGCTTTAATAGCAAAAGTTATGATCAATCAGGATGACTAGACAACGGCATGGATTGATGATAGTTAACAATATGCGATTATATTGGATCTAGAACTGGTTATGTGAGCTTTCTTTGGATTGAAGAGATAGTCCAGAGAAAGCTCACATAACCAGTTCTAGATCCAATATAATCGCATAGTGTTAACTATCATCAATCCATGCCGTTGTCTAGTCATCCTGATTGATCATAACTTTTGCTATTAAAGCTCCATTTTTTGTGTTGATTTTCTTGTCAAATACTGCCCCTTCAACTAGTAATGCTTTCCAGACTAACAAGCTTAAAATTTTCCTTTGACCTCAATGTCTGTCTTGTTCCAATTTTCTTAAGGACCAAAAGTAACAATTTAATATTTTTCTTGTTTGATAGTTAAGGTTAAAGAAAATCAAACTGTCCATTCATCAAAAATAGACCAAGGCTAGATGGTAGTCCATTTAAAACATTTGTTATTGCTATGGATGACTTCTTTTGGCTTTTTCTATTTGGCATAAATATATTTTTTTGTCCTTGAAAATATAATGCTTTATGGTTTTGGTCCCTTGAAAATTCTACATCATTTCAATCCCTCACTTTTGAAAAATGAGCATAAACAAATGATTCTTCTTGCAGCACTCTCAAATGCCCGGTCAAGGGTCACCTATGCTCACTTTTAATAAATAAGGACATGAAAGACACAATCACGAGGCCTAGCACAATTGGTAACTAGCTGGGTTTCTAAAGCATCTAGTCAAGGATTTGATTCCTGGTGGTATGGAGAGGGTTTTATGGCTAGGGGCAATACCCATGTTTGTGAGCTCTACACTTCGAGGGGATTAGTCACTACTTTAGGCGATAGATACTCTTGGTTTATCCAAAAGAAAAAATGACATGAAAGACAAAATTTATTTTGGGACCAAAACCTAAGAGTACTATATTTCAGGAACATAATTTATTTAGGATTTATTAATTATGAGTATATGAATAATTTGCTATTATTGATTTTAAGAGAATGAATTAGGAAAATTCTGTGTCATAAGAAAAGAGTAAAATTTAATGAACCTTGAATTTGTCTGTGGAGTGCATTCTATCAAAACATTTACTTGAAACCTCCTTAGTTGCACCTGAACTCGACAAATATGTATCTTTCTGTAACTTATTACTCCTTTCTGTGGATAACAAGTAAAGGCACAACAGCATGCCACACAAGATCAGATTGCTTATTTTGGACAGACACCATCCCAACTTCTGACTGTTCCTCATTTGAAGAAGAAGCCATTAGCTGAAGTTCTGCATTTGCAGGTAACTATTAACTTCATTGGTTTGACACCTTTAAATACACAAATACATCTTTCTGAGTGAGCATCTATGCATGCTTCAGTAAGCTTCCTTTGTTCCTTAAGTTAATGGTTTATTGGACTTTCAGAAATATCTATAACACAGATGACGGATAATTGGTAATTTGTGGTTAGTCAAGCATGGTTAATGGGCTATTGGCTGATCAGTTTAATTTCAGCTCATAACAGTGGGATCAAAGAAAGATAGTAACAGAAATAATCATAAAGGTAAAATGCTCAAACACCTCTCCAAGCTGTCATTGGTTGGAGCAGAGTGCATGAATTTTTCAGGAAAAATTCCTTATCCGTATGTGTTGTCATGTTCTTATGTGTTTTCATGTCTTCTATTTGGTGCTCTCAAAATGGTTTCTTTCATGGTATTAGGGATCTGAAAGCTTATCCTTTTACATGTCTTCTCATTCTAATGAATATCCTACCTAAATGCCGAAAATGGTCTAATATTCCCTAGCCAAATGCTCGGTGTATCAACAAAACTCAAATATTGAGATGAAATGCATCTGCACTGTCCCTAACTGTGATGAAGTGTGTCGATAAAGCTGAACCTATACATCTTAAGATTTGTCCCAGAGCCATTGTGATGGAGTGTTTTTTATATCAGACTGTTGATGACAAGTGAATGTGATTATAATGATAATACATATAATATTTCTTTGCATATCAGACTATATTCCGAAACCCAAAAGAAGTCAAACCATATGCTGTTCCATCCCCTCAACACTGCAATCTACCTGCAGCTGCTATTCACGCATCTTCAGATATGGTTGTGGTTGTTGATATGAATGCACCGGCAGCTCATGTTGCACAACACAAGTGGCAACCCAACACACCTGATGGCCAGGGTACTCCATTCCTTTTTCAACATGGGAAAGCTACATCAGGCTCTGGTGGTACACTTATGCGCATGTTCAAAGGGCCTGCTGGTACTAGCGAAGAGTGGCTATTTCCCAAGGCATTGGCTTTTGCTGTTTCTGGAATTAGAAGCCAAGCTGTCACTTCTATAACATGTGACAAAGAAATCATTACTGGTAAATCTAGAAGAGCTAACATTGTTCAGATATGCTGCCTAAAGTAATTCTTTTGTAAAATGGTATCTTATATCAGAATAATGGTCAGCATAAAATATTAATAAGCATTAGAGTGGATTTGTACTAATGCCTAGAAACATTCTAAAAAATTAGATGATACTGTTTATCAATGTGTTTTGTAAGGAGAGGAAAGAGGAGGGGGGGGGGGGGGGGGTTCTTGGATGTTTGCAGTGTTTACTTTCATAGCAGTTGGTATTTCTTTTGTTTCCTCTACCCTTTCTTAGAAAGAATACAAAATTGCTTGTGGTATGACCCATTTTTTTCAATAGAAGAGGAAATTAGTTAAGAAAAGGATCTAGATACAAGAATAAGGAGGATAAAATTAATCAAATAAAAAATTAAATTAAAATAGTTCCAACCTCTATTTGATGGAAAATACCCACTAACCGAATCAGTAGCAAAGCACAATTGAGCTATAACTGCAGCCAGATGTTTAAATAAAGACTTCAATATTGCAGGCATTTTTGGCAAGTTGGATTGATTGTTTGTGAATGGAACTTGCCATCAACTATAAAATCATAGAATTAATCATTGTAAAACACCATCATTTTAGCCTCTAGGTAAGATGAAACCGTTTACTATAACCCATAAAGCATGACAGTTGGGCATCAGAAATCCTTTTTCTGGGAATATTTTTTTTTTTCCCGCTTTATCAGTAATTTTTTATTCACCCTTCCAGCTCTTACAAAGTATTTTAGAAACTCGCACTACATTTGTTGTTGCTTTAGTATGCTGGATATTTTGACATCTAATTTGACAATCTGGCTTCTGGCTAGGTGGGCATGCTGATAATAGTATTAGGCTAATATCCTCAGATGGAGCTAAAGCCTTGGAAACAGCTTATGCACACTGTGCTCCTGTGACTTGCCTTGGCCTTTCACCTGATAGTAACTACCTGGTGACAGGATCCCAAGATACAACAGTATTAATCTGGAGAATACATAGAGCGCTTGCATCTGGGTCAGGTATCATGTCAGATTCTTCCACTGGCTCAGTGCCTTCAACCAGCAGTAGTTCTTCATCACACTTGTTGATAGAAAAGAATCAGAGACGCCGTATTGAGGGTCCCATACAAGTACTCCGAGGGCACCACAGTGAAATACTCAGTTGTTGTGTCAACCCAGATCTTGGAATAGTTGTTTCTTGC
Source organism: Dalbergia cochinchinensis (assembly GCA_031216125.1). NCBI lineage: Eukaryota > Viridiplantae > Streptophyta > Magnoliopsida > Fabales > Fabaceae > Dalbergia > Dalbergia cochinchinensis. Next base: position 63,993,365 of record CM062375.1, on the reverse strand, counting down.
TCCCAATCATCAGATGTTCTCTTGCACTCTATGAGAAGGGGACGTTTAGTCAGAAGGCTGGATGGTGTGGAGGCCCATTCTGTCTGCCTTTCCTCTGAAGGGATTGTCATGACCTGGAATGAATCACGACATACTCTCAGTACCTTTACTGTTAATGGTGTTCTGATTGCTAGAACAGAATTAGCTTTCTCTAGCAGCATTAGTTGCATGGAAATTTCTGTTGATGGGAGGAGTGCACTGATAGGGATCAATTCTCTAGAAAACAATAAAGCCTGTGGTAGTTGGAATTTGCAGCCAAGTAAGTCAGGTATTACTGATTTTGATCCACAATCCAAAGAAGCTCATGAAAGCAACAGAATAAATGCTCCATCACCATCGATTTGCTTCCTGGATTTGCACACACTGGAGGTACGATATCATGATGTTTAAATTGGGATGCCAAAAATAAATTACACCTTTTATCTCACATTAAACTGCTACATTATGTGTTCTAGCTGCAAACTTGTTTTTATCTAACTCCAGAAATTGTGTGTATTTCACACACCATAAGTGTACCAATGAACTTCATGACTCACGAAGTTCATCCATGAAATTTTGTCCTTCATTTTTACCTCCATACCAAACACATCTTAAGAAAACATTCTTCCAAGAAGAACCAACAATCAAATTGTGGTTTGTGTTGTTCCCTCCTTACTTGTATGTGTAGCATCTTATTTATTTTTCTTCTTTATTTTCTGTTTTTTTTGGCTGAACTATCACGGAAGACATCAACATATTTGAGTTTTTAAATGAAACAACTCAGTTGTGAGTTCTAACTAAACAAATATTCTGCATCATGGTCCAGCTTTTTCCTTTGTGTGTGTTTGATGGTGTGTGTTCTCCATCTCCTGCAGAGACTGTTCTTCAATCCTAACCGCTCTGCCATACTATTTTCTGTAGGTATTTCATGTCTTGAGGCTGGCAGAAGGACAGGATATCACAGCTCTTGCTCTAAACAAGGATAACACAAATCTTTTGGTTTCAACTTTGGATAAACAATTGATTGTCTTCACTGATCCAGCTGTAAGTTAAATCATTTTTTATAAGGGTCTTTTCAAATATCAATCATCACTTATCAGTGGATTACTGTTTTCAATTATCTGCTGTGTCCTTGGAGGAAGGATTTTTCTAACTCTTGTGAATTGTGGAATTGGATAAACTTCCTTCATTTCATAATCTAGTATCTTAAATGAGCAATCACTGTTGCACATAATTTGGAGTCCCACAGTTCACACCCGTCCAATGTGGTGGATTTTGATATTTCAAGTGTGCCTATGGGACCAGCTGCACACAAATCACATTGTTATGTTAATGCCTACTCTGTGTTATGCCAATCACATTGTTATTCCAACAACATATGCATGTTAATGCCTACTCTGTACACCGCGGGTGGTAACTCTTCTACTTATTGCATGCAGTTAAGCTTGAAGGTGGTCGATCAAATGCTCAAGCTTGGTTGGGAAGGCGATGGCCTTAGGCACCTCATAAAATCATAGCTTTTAGGGTATACAAAAGTGGATTACAGTTCTATTTATACATAATAACAATTAGGAAAAGTAGGATGGGGTTATAGCAGTCCTGTTTATAAGAATTTTTTATTCATCCCTTTGGTTCAGAGATGTCTTGTAACGTGTGACGGTCAACTCTTACCACCACAGTCTAGGCTTTTAGATTTAGCTCAGGGTTCTCTCTCTCTGCTCTCCCAGTTGTGCTGAAGTACTGATATTTGACAAGTTTCTGACTGAGGATTGAGCCATTAAAATTTTGTTCTTTAAATTATTTTTATTGTAGTGAAAGAAAATATAATAGCTATTCTAAATCCCACTTTCTGTATCCTTTCTTTTTTTTCCTTTTCTAGTAGAAAGTTGATGAAAACAAGTTTAAAGGCGCGTCTGTGTTGGGCAACCATACTAGCTTAGAGTCTTAGCAATTATCGCAAAAAGGTACATATGTTGCGGCATTTGTGTGCTTTAATTATCTATTATTAAGCACTGGTCTCTCCCACGAATCAGTTTAAGCACATATTTATAAGGAGTTATCTTTCCATAACATCCTAATAAATATATAACTATTTAGTTTCCATGATGAAACATGGGTTTTTCTTGAAAATTTATTGTCCAAAGATTTTGTCAGTAGTCATGCTTAAAGCTTGGGTTTTGATTAAGTAGCACTATTTACTCAATTCTGGAAGTATTTAATATGATAAGATATTGTCCAAAATTTATTTAATTCATTTGTTGAACAAGTTTAATTCAAAAGACTTGACACTACTTATTTATTGGAGTTTAATTTAACTTTTTCATTAGTATGCTGTTTAGTTGGTAATGTTGCTAACCATTAATCATATCATCCGATTACTGCTTATTGCAGAATGAACAGTTTTCTCATAAGGATTTCTAGAATTGAGCTGCAACAACTTTGGGCACAATTAAAATTTCATTTGTAAGCGTAACTTACTTAATATTTGTCCCTCTCTCTAAGTGTGCCTTTTGATTAACTTATTATAAAATTCTAAACAAAATTTAACGAAATAACTTTTGGGGAAAAAAAAAATAGTTGCCAAACACGCTCTTAATTGTAGATTGTGGTAACGATGTTGGAAGTTTTATCAAATACTAAGCTACATGAAATATTAAAAATATGAAAATGAAACAGAGGTTTAATCCTTTGAAACACCGAACCAAATGTAACCTTTACAGTTTGAGGGTTGAGATCGAGTTGTCACACGGTGTAATGAACATATGGAGGCTGAAGTGTGACAATATGGAACTGGTTCGACTAAAGCACTTTCAACCACAAAAAGAAAATGAAAACAAGTCAAAATGTTCACCCCAAAAGTGGTTGATTGTAGTAGATGTTGGATACCAAAGTAATGGAAACAGATCAACGCAGCTAAAATAGAGTCGAGAGAATAGGAACTGGCACAAGATATTTACGTGGAAAACCCCCTAATGATGAGGGAAAAACCACGGGCAAGAACCGAGAAAGATTTTCACTATGTGGAAGATAAAATTACACATCTCTCTTAATATAAGGAGAGAACAATAACACTCTCTCTTATACTAAGAAAAATACACCTCTCTCTATTAAAATAGGAGAAACTCTCAGAACACACTATATGTATATATTTCTCTCTGGGATGGGATGAAATGAACTGAGGAGGAGGCCTCTATTTATAGGCGCTTGGAAGTTACTGTGCAATCAATGCACAGTAATTTCTCGTGAGTTTGGTAGGTACACCAAACACATGCACAGTAAATTTTACTGTGCAAGTTTGAAAATTTCGTCTCCGGAGGCTAACCTTCACGCGTGCACAGTAGAAATTCTACTGTGCACGGTTTGAAAAAATCAAAGTGGCTTTACGCCACTTACAATCTCCCACTTAAAGCCACTTTTGGTGAATTTCAAAACCTTTTCTCATCTTGCCAATTCCATGCTGCTTACGTTTCTGATAGCCCATAGGAAGATCTACACCATTTAAACTTGTCAGTGTTGATTGGCTTTGTCATGACATCTGCAAGGTTTTCTTTAGTATGAATCTTCTGCATATCTACATTTCCTTCTTCTACCACTTCTCGAACAAAATGATATTGAACACCTATGTGCTTCGTCCTGGAATGAAAGGCTGGATTCCTTGCAATGTGTAAGGCACTCTGACTGTCACAATACACAGTAATTTTTGACTGTTTGTACCCGAGTTCCTCCATTAACCTTTGAATCCAAATAGCTTCCTTGCAAGCTTGTGTAGCTGCCATATATTCAGCCTCTGTAGTAGATAGAGCTACAACAGTCTGTAACTTGGATAACCAGCTCACAGCTCCGCCTGCAAATGTGAACACATAGCCTGTAGTAGATTTTCTTTTATCAAGATCACCTGCAAAATCTGAATCAACGTATCCCCTGACAATGAACTCTGATCCTCCAAAATATAGTGCAGCACTTGAGGTTCCTTTAATATATCTCAGGATCCTCTTCACAAAGATTCCAATGCTCATTTCGTGGATCTGCCATAAATCGACTAATCACACCAACTGCTTGAGCAATATCAGGCCTAGTACAAATCATGGCATACATAAGGCTTCCCACCGCTGATGCATACGGTACTCGAGACATTTCCATCCTCTCTGCTTCCTTTGCTAGGACACATATCTGAGGATAATTTGTAATTCACAGGAAGTGGGGTTGAAACTGGCTTACAATCTTGCATGTTGAAGCGCCGCAAGATTTTCATCAAGTAATTCTTCTGAGATAGCCAGATCTTCCTGACTTTTCTGTCTCGGTGAATTTGCATCCCTAAAATCTTGTTTGCAGGTCCCAAGTCCTTCATATCAAACTCCCTAGCCAACTGTGCCTTCAACTCCTGGATTCGATCTTTGTTGGGGCCTACCACCAACATGTCATCCACGTACAACAACAGAATGATGAAAACATTGTTATCAAACCTCTTGTAGTATGTACAATGGTCTGAACTCAATCTGTTGTATCCGAGACGAATTATGAAGGAATCAAATCTCCTGTACCAACACCTTGGCGCCTGCTTTAGACCGTACAGAGATTTGGTCAACTTACAAACCAAGTTTTCTTTTTCTTTTTCCTCAAAGCCTTCTGGTTGGAGCATATATATCTCCTCTTCAAGTTCTCCATGAAGAAAAGCAGTTTTCACATCTAACTGCTCAAGATGTAAATCAAATACAGCACACATAGCCAGCACTACTCTGATAGTGGTAAGTCTGACAACTGGAGAAAATATCTCATTGAAATCGATACCTTCCTTCTGAGCAAATCCCTTTACCACCAGTCTTGCACGATATCGTTCCACCCGATCATTGCCATCTCGTTTGATCTTATAGACCCATTTGTTGCCAATGGCTTTACGACCTTTTGGAAGTGCAACAAGTTCCCATGTTTTGTTCCTATGCAAGGCCTCCATTTCTTCTTGCATTGCTGTCATCCACAGAGATGCATCCGGACTACTCAAAGCCTCCTGAAAGGTTGATGGTCAGCCCTTCTTACGTTAGAAGACAAAATGCATCATGACTTGCCATAACATAGTCTGAATGCCATCTTTGTGTCATGCAGCGTGATGATCGCTGGCTATTGTATTATTGGCCTCATCTGGTACTTGTTCATCATGCTCTAGTTACGCTTAATCTTTTTCTCAGATTTCTCATCTATCTCGAACCGTAGTTGTTTCCTTGATGTCTTTGTCATTTCTTTCTTCACTTTGCGTTCATTTTCTCGCAAATATAACATCCTCTTGACAATAACCTTGCGGGCGTGGGATCCCTAGCGATACCCCTTTACACCGTCAGCATAACCCAAGAATATACATTTCCTGGACTTTGGGTCCAACTTAGTTCTTTCTTGGGTGTTGTACATCACATATGTAGGACATCCGAACACTTGTAGAGAAGAATAGTCTGCTGGCTTGCCATTCCACATCTCCATTGGTGTCTTCAGACCAATTGCGGTTGATGGCGACCGATTAATCACATAATGTGCGGTTTGATCGCTTCGCCGTAAAGACTTGGCTAAATCTGCTGTTCTCAGCATTGCTCTTGTTCTTTCTAGGAGAGTCCTGTTCATCCGCTCTGCTATACCATTTTGCTGAGGTGTATGTGCAATAGTGAATTGCCTTTGAATACCCTCATGCTTGCAAAATGCTACAAAATCTCCATCTGTATATTCTCCTCCATTGTCTGTCCTTAAACACTTGATCCTCTTTCCAGATTCAAGTTCCACTCTTGCTTTGAAGTCTTTGAATATTGGAAACACACTTGACTTCTTCTTGATTGGGTATACCCATAGTCTCTGGAGTAATCATCGATGAAGGATACAAAATACTTTGCTCCTCCTAGGGACATTTCGTGACTCCCACACATCAGAATGAATCAAGTCTAGAATGTGCTTACTCCGAGCAGTTGATCTACCAAATGTCAATCTATGCTGCTTGCTTGTAATACAGTGCTCACAGAACGGTAAGTTCACCGATTTGAGCTTGGGAATGAGATTACGTCTCCGCAAGAACCTTCAAACCACGTTCTGACATGTGGCCTAGTTTGCGGTGCCACATCATCGTCGTTCTTCTTGACTTGCGGATGCAACTAATGCATCTGCCTCCTGCAACGTATCTCCTTGAAGCTTGTATAGATTTGCCACGATCTTTTCTGCTTTCATTACCACAAGAGCACCTTTAACAACTTTCAAGATCCCACCTTCAATATGGGTCTTGCACCCGAGGTCATCCAGTTGCCCAATAGACAACATATTCTTCTTCAAGCCCTTCACGTGCCGTACTCCTTGAATTGTACGAATGACACCATCAAACATTTTTATTTTAACAGTACCAACACCTGCAATTTCTAAGGCATGATCATCTTCCATGAACACAGATCCTTCCAAGACGAGGTTCAGAATCAGTAAAACCGATCCACGATGTGGAGTCATGTGCCATGTTGCTCCTGAATCCATGATCCAAATATCAGTGAGCCGTTTACCGCCTTTAGAACTTATTGCTGCTTCACTGCACAGGATTTCTCCATCCTCAGATGTATTCGCAACACATCCTTGAGAGGTTGATGCCTCTGGAGCTTTATCTGCATTCTTCTTGTTATTTCGACAATCTCTCTTCAAATGCCCTCTCATGCCACATTGGTAGCATTTGAAGTTCTTCCTTCTTCTTGACTTTGATCTACTCCGACCATGACTCCCACTGAAGTCACGCTCCATTGATCTCCCTCTCGTCACCAACAATGCCTCTGCTTGCTTTGAGCTTTCCAATCTATCTTCCTTATTCTTACGCCTGGACTCTTCTTCAAGAATAGCACCAGCGACATCATCAAAGGATAGATAGTCGGCAATATTATTATTTGTGATGTTGATGATGAGTTGATCATATGAATCAGGTAGACTTTGAAGTAGAAGCTCTGCACGTTCATTCTCCACTATTTTATAATCTGATGCTGTGAGCTGGGAGAATAAAGTGTTCAGATTGTTGATGTGGTCCGTCACTGATATGGACTCACTCATCCGAAGAGTATCTGACCTCCGCTTTAGAAATATTCTATTGTGAAGTGACTTGACCTGCAGGTTGACAAGAGCATCCCAGATTTCCTTTGCTGTCCTCTTTTCTGCAACACTAGACAATACTGAATCTGCCATTGCAAGATGCAGATTAGCAACAGCATTATCATCCATCTCCTTCCACTTTTCATTAGTAATATCAGCTGGTCTGCCTTCAATTGCTGATAAACAATTATCTTTTCTCAAGATTGCCTTCATCTTCAATTTCCACAGGGAAAAATTACTCTGATTGAACTTCTCAATCTCAAATTTCGCTGCCATAGTGTTTACCGGGATCTGTTTCTCTACTAGACTGGTCACTTTTTTTTACTGTAAATAGTACCGTATACGTAAATAGTGCCATATACGTGAACAGTGTCTTATACGTAAATAGTACCGTATACGTGAACAGTACGTATATTATACCGTATATGGAACAAATCCAATATACGTTAACAATACTGTAAAAGTATACAACTATACGTATAAACAGTGACCAAAAGTAGTAACTCGCAGCGGACTATAATCAATGGCTGTGATAATCTCAGAAAAATTCTTTTACGATGTGGAAGATCGGATCGTTCGCAACCACAGAGCATACTAAGAATAAATCCCAATGAACCAAAGCTCTGATACCACTGTTGGATACCAAAGTAATGGAAACAGATCAACGCAGCTAAAATAGAGTCGAGAGAATAGGAACTGACACAAGATATTTACGTGGAAAACCCCCTAATGATGAGGGAAAAACCACGGGCAAGAACCGAGAAAGATTTTCACTATGTGGAAGATAAAATTACACATCTCTCTTAATATAAGGAGAGAACAATAACACTCTCTCTTATACTAAGAAAAATACACCTCTCTCTATTAAAATAGGAGAAACTCTCAGAACACACTATATGTATATATTTCTCTCTGGGATGAGATGAAATGAACTGAGGAGGAGGCCTCTATTTATAGGCGCTTGGAAGTTACTGTGCAATCAATGCACAGTAATTTCTCGTGAGTTTGGTAGTACACCAAACACATGCACAGTAAATTTTACTGTGCAAGTTTGAAAATTTCGTAGGCTAACCTTCACGCGTGCACAGTAGAAATTCTACTGTGCATGGTTTGAAAAAATCAAAGTGGCTTTACGCCACTTACAGTAGAACTGTAGAAGTAAACTATAATTCAAGGTGAACCTTTACCTATGGTATCAGAAGTTTAAATTCTGAAGTAAACTACGATTCATTTTCAGTCTATTCCTACTTGCTAGAGTAAGGAAGCCCAAAACTACCCTGTCCCCATAAACCCAATATTAAGAGAAATGTTATTTGTTCCCATAAACCCAATATTAAGAAAAATGTTATTTGTACTTATCGGAATATTGTGTAGACATACTCATATTTACTTTTAGAAAAGGTGTGAATTTTACTTCGTTTGAAACCCATATCTCATTCAATGATATATGCGAGTGTATCGATAGTGCCTTATAAAATGAGTACAAGTGAGATTACTTTTCTCTCAAAAATGTTGGCCTTACTGTTCTCTGACACTGCCTTGCGATTAAGATGTTGCTTCAACCGTCAAATTCAAGTAAGATACTGCACTAGATGGTACAGCCCATACATGCTGCTATCTCAAGTAGACAACATACGCATGGTTAACGTTCAGTCATCTGTATTACATGATGAATTGCATCAATATAGGCATGAAGTGGATGAAATCATCGACAAATTGTTCATCTGACATGTCTGATAGATACCACGCGTTGATCTTGCGTAATTGGTTCTAAAATTCGGAATGTCATTCCAGTATAATAAGCAATGGCATTCAACTGTTACCAACACCGTGAGAATCCTACCGTATTGATAGCTCATAAACTCTGCTGAGTTCATTAGAGGTTCCGGTAGGAGAAATGAGGGTAAAGTGTTATGGCAAGGCGCAAATTATATTTCTTGGTAACTGAAAGTTTGGGAAAGAGAGATTGTCATATTTCAAGGTCAAGACATACAATCTACAGATTGAGGTCATCACTAGTACAGTCAAGCCAGCTCCTACGTTGTTCATTTTTGCCTTTGGTTAGAGCATAATTCTTTAAGATTCTAGAGGTAGTTTCTGACCTTAGGGGACACACCTGGGAGCTGGTTTTCAATTTTTTCATGGCTTGTTACCTTTTTGGGTACTTATTTTTTTAAGGAGTTCCTTCTTGTACTAATTTTTTTTTATCTGTTTTGAAGCATGAGTATACTTGATTGTGCTCTTTATCCGATGTACTTTTCTTGTAATATATTTCTTTTTTTATATATAAATATAATATAGAATACAGTCCTTCATTTACTTGGTCGAAAACAATAACCTATCTACTAACCATAACTATGAAAAGAAATGCATCTTCATTATTATTGAACTACTTAGAGCTTCTTAACAGAGTTTGGATTGTTTCTAAAATCATCTGCTAATCCCTGTATCTGTGGAAGGCTTTGACTTCGATACCTCCATCAATATGAAGAGTTATCATTGTCTTGTAAGTGACAACCTTCTTTTCATCATTCAATTTGAAGCGGAAACAGCCTAACAAAACTGCTGAGAATATCTTCATCTGTCTGTAGGCAAACTCCTTTCCAAGACAAATCCGAGGACCTGCCTGCAGATGAATGGAAATTCACTTGAGATTACTGAACGAGTACTTGAGCGCTTCACTTACGGCATCAGAACAAAACGTTGCACGTAAAATATGTGCAGATGCCAAATGTCCGAAGCAAAAGTCTACTGACCTGGAAAGCTGTAAACTTGAAAGGACTCTCTGGCTGAAAAATGCCATTCTCATCAAGCCATCTTTCTGGTCTAAATACTTCTGCATCATCACCCCATAGGAATTTCATCCTACCCATTGCATAAGGTAGATAACATATCACGTCTCCCTCATTTACACTATATCCATCTGGTAATGTATCATCAGCAAAGCAAATCTTTGCATCCTGCATGAAAGAAGTCGATTCATATACTTCATCTACAAGCATGCCAAATGTACAACCACCATTAACAGGAACATCAATTACAGCAGTAGATTTTTAGCTCCAGCTGTAAGTTGCTTCTTTTTTTTTTTTTTCTTTTTTGGTTTTGCATTTGTCATGTTTACTTTATGCTACAATTTCAAATACAGTGTTAATAAGTCAATCTTGGGATTTAGAAACCAGAAAATATCATTAACAGTGTAAGCCTAGCTAGCACAAAACATCTAGTCATGTCACCTTAACTGATGCTTTAATTCGGACCGTTTATCCTGGCAAGACTAGTGGTTAAGATATGCTCCTCCTACAATCAGCGTGACGTTGAGATAAACTTCAAAATTATCCTTACCAGTGGAAGTGCTGGATAAAGTCTGAGAGTTTCAGTAATTGCTGCTTGGAGATAGTTCATCTTGTCAAGAGCTTCATCCGTTACACAAGACACAAACTCGGTACAGCTACAGATTGTTTTCGTGTTTGTGGCTTCTTTCACTTCTTCTGCAGCTTTTTCTTGTACTGCAGGATACTTACACAGCACATAAATGAACCATGCAAGTGTGCCAGCTGTTGTGTCTCTGCCAGCAAGAACAAAGTTCAGAATTATATCTCTCAAGTATGTTGAATCATATTCCTTCGATTGCAGAAACCTTGAGAGAATGTCACCTCGTTTGCTCTGCATAGTCCATGCAAAGTGAAAAATGCATAATTTGTATATTTTCTTTGTAATCACAAACACAACTTGTAACCAGTAGACTTACAGCAGAGTCATCCTTGGAAATCTGTATTTGCTGAATTCGTGTGTTGATTAGCTTAAAGATAAATTCATCTATAATTTTGGTATTCTTTCTTAATGTGGCCTCTGATCCAATGTTCAGAAATTTCTTTATCTTCCAGAAGACATCAGCATGACGGAAAATAGTAAGTGCATTTGAGGTATCAAAAGCATCAGCAAAGTTCTTCCCTTCTTCACTTGATCCACACATGGTGTCAAGTTCAGTTCCAAATGCAACTTGGAATATTGAATCCAAAGTTGATTTCATGAAAAGGCCCTACATAAGTTGTTGGATCAAGTTAACATGTCAAACAAGAAGATGAGAGAAGGAAATCTGATGGTATGTCTGAGAGAATATATACACCCACTTGCATTTCCAATGTCTTATTAGAAGTTGCAGCTTCAGACACATTGTTTGCAAGTTTTGCTGCATTCTTTCTGAATATGGAAGTGCTGAAGTCCCTTAACATCCTGGTCGAGAACTCATGACTTGCTATCTTCCTTTGCTCACGCCATTTCTCACCATCAACAGTGAAAATCCCATCACCTAGTAAATCCTTCAAAATCTGGTGCATGAACAATCCCTGCACAATTTTTGAGATAGTAAAAATGAAGCCATTATGCCGGATTTCATCCTTTTTAAGAATCGAATAGACACCTGTATATTATGTTGATTAATCAAAATTCCACATAATACCATCTATGTACCTATTATTATTTTTTGCTCTTGCCAACCACCTTTTTATTACTACCTATTTCCCGAAATATCTGTTTGAGCTCTTCTTGAGTATTCTCCAAATGTTACAGGCTCTTTAGAATATTTTAATATAATAGAATTTAATTTAATGCTTATATTTAGAATAAATTATAGAATTTAATTAAATTTTTTAATTTAAAATATATCTAAAAATAACCTAAATTTCTTATTTTAATTATTTTATCCTTAAGTAATAAAATATAATATTTTATTAACAAATTCAACACAAAATGACACAACTTCAACCGGACCAAAACATCGTTTAAAAAACAATGATAAACCAAACCAAAGCGTTTTATAGAATAAATTTATTAAACATTTTTTTTCTAAGAGCAAAGCAAAAAATAATAATAAAGACAAAACAAAATCCTCTAACGTCAATATATCAACGTAATTACATAACTCGGTAAGTACCCATTAATTTATTTATTTATTTATTCTTCCCCAACCTCAGAAAAAGAACTATGGACCATAAGGAGGGAAGACGATGCAAGTAGATAAGAACAGAGAATAGAGCATCAATATGTGGGAGAAAAAGCAACAAACAAAATATCGCAAGACAAAAAAGCTATAGCAAACAGTTTCAGGTGGAGGGAGATTTGGTTGAAGTAACAGTGGAGAGTAGAGGGGAGAAGAAGTGGACGAGGGTTAGATGGTATAAGGGCCGTTTGGATACATTAATTTTTTACCCTAGTTCCATTGGCATTAGCTTTGATTTGCTTTCAACCTTTTTAAAAGAATTGAATTTCATTTGAATTTTAATTCTATACAATTTTTTAATTTCAATCAAAGAACTAAATTGAATTCCTTAAAAGAATTGAACTTTTAGGATTTCCAAACACCATCTTAATATATAAAAAATATTCCTAATGTGTTAACTATAGCATAGAAATAATCCACTCCAAAAGGAAGAGGGAACCAAACTATTATGATATTCAGATTTTGAAGGAAAACAACTCAATTTGAAAGACATCATTGCTAACGCAACGTTCTTTCTGAAACAGAAATATAGAGATACTGAAAACACAAATTTATTTAATGGCAAAGATAAAAATAAGAGATAGAAAAATTTTATATTTTTGAGAAAGAAAAACACAAAATTTTTATACCTTTAAAATATAGGGATAGTAAAAATATGATATAAAGATAATAATTTAATATTTAATAATACTTATATATATATTTATTATTATGTATCTGCCTTCACTATTTTTATTATCCCTGGATTTCTGTCCCTATTCCCCTTCCAAACATTAGCTAAGTGATCTCACATATAAAGTGGATGGCGAAAACTCAGAATCTCTTGATCTGTTATTAAAATAAATCAATATAATAATTAAAATAAGCAACCAAAATAAATATAAGAGTAAAATCCCAAATTAATTTTTCAGGTTTATAGTAAGAGACAAATTAGTTCCTCAAATTTTATAGATGAGAATAAGTTGGTCCCTCTATTAAATTATTGTCTAAATTATTAATAGAAATATCCATATATTCTGTTAATTTACTTACATACGTGTACTATTAATCTTCATAGTAAGTTCTAATTTATCTTATTTCTCAGTTCTGTGTAGAACAAATATCAACTTAAAGTTAATATTTTTCTTCGCAGCAAAGATAACAGATAAAAAAAATATCTAAATGACTTTATTTAGAGGAGTGAGATAAGTTAGAATCCATCATTAAAATTAACAGTATATATAAATAAGATAACAGAACACATAAATAAGTTAACACGGCACAATTTATATGATAATTTTATAAAAGGGCTAACTTATTCTTTTAATAAAATTTGAAAAACTAATATAAATTTTCTAAATCTGAGAGATTAATTTATTTCTCATTATAAATTTGAGAAACTAATTTAAAAGTTTAGTCTAAATATGATTGATGACTCACCACACATTATCACATTATAATGTTTTCCAAAAGTCGAGTATTAAACCCATTTAAATTGCTTTGAAAATCAGAAAATCCATCAATGATTTTATTCGGCAGCTGCAGTTGTTCGTGTATGACATCATAAAAATCATAGGCCTCAATGTAACATTTTTTACAACTTGAATAATGTTTGTGATTTTGAATTTTAAAAAAGAAGGGATGAGAAGACTTGCAGTGCCTCTAAAACTTAAGCTCAGAAGTATATCCTTAAGAAAATCAAAGCTAGAATCTCTAAAAATACCTTTCACCTATCCCCTAATTAAAAATTATCAACTCAAAAAAATAAAAAATGTAAACAAAGAGTAGTTTATATATATATATTTTAAGTGAGACTCACCACTTTCGTGTAAACTTCTCATCAACTACAATCAAATCTTATCCCACAATACCTATATATTTCAAATGATATTATAATATTCTGCCAACAATAAGCCCATTAACATTAGATATATCCTAGTAGTTCACATATAGTCAACCATTTCATTTATATTGTGTGTTTGGTTAGAGAGTAAAATTGAGAATAAAATTTAATTAAATGAGTTTCATATGTAAAATGATATATGCAACTCTTCTAAGTAATTGTTATTCTTAACTTTACTTCATAACCAAACACGAAGAAAAAAAAAAAAACCTCTAAGAATATATTTAATTAAAAAATAGATATCAAAATAAATTTTTTATAATTAAAATTTTTATATAAAATTATATATAATTTTACGTATAATACTCAGCAAAAAAAAATAATTTATCCCTACTTTTAACTTCTAAGTAAGCCTACCCAAACTATTTCATCAGTAGCATCAGGAATACTAATCTGCCTAGTGATCTAATATCAATATCTATTCATCCCCAAAAATGTCCATTTTGCCATCACTGTAATAAAGCATCAACCTTTCCGTAATTCTCAAAATGGGTTTTGAGAATGTACTCAACATTCACCGGGTCTGAAGTGTAAATCTCTTTTCTGAAGGGGCTGAGCAACCTGTAAGTCTTGTACTTCCCTGCAAGATCAGTCATGTAATGGTGCAGCCTGTTCAAGTTCAGAATCTGGTTGAATACTGTGCCAGCAACAGGATGGTACTTCTTTCTGTGCCTCTCGTTCAGTTTTCTGAACAGGACTTGGACCAACAAAAGAACTAAACATGCAGAAAGAGCGGCAGAGAAATAAGGATTTGAAAGAAGATCCATGGAAGGCACAGTGGGTTGTCGAAACTGGTTGGTGCTGTGTGGATGGTTAGAATTGATTTTATCGTAACGTCTCGAAAGAAGGTACTAAATTTTCTGTTGATTCTTGGTGTCGATGGCGACTAATACCCACGGTGTTGTCGCTTCTTTAATAGTGACATGACATATTATGCCCTTGTGCCGTTGGCAGATAGTCTTGGACGCTGGACATTAATAAATGAGGAATGATATGGTGACGCAACAAAGGGACGCATATGTACGGATAGGAAAGATTGTTATATATTACAGAGAGGAAATATTATATATTTGATAATTTTATATTTTATTAAAATAAAAAATAATAAAAATATATAAAATATTATAAATAACTTAACATTTAACTTCAATTTTATCTACATATAATAATAAAATCATAAATAATTAAATAATGATAATTCAATCATGTTTTTATGTATTCAATGAATATTATTTTCATAAGATTATAAAATCTTTGACGTATAACTAAATAATTAATCGAATCATTATTTATTATATTTTAATTTTTTCTTATTAATATTTTACTTGTAATACAATATATAACACTCACTCAAACTTTATATTTAAAAAATAAAATCAAAATATAACATCTTGTTATCTCAAAATATTGCCAATATAAAAGAGATAAATGAACAATGAAAAATATTACTGCAGTGAAAAAAAAAGTCAATCGTTTCGCTAGCCAGATATAAGAGAAGTTTGATTAAAAAGAAAATTGAAAATAAAGAATTGAGAAAAAACTGAAATATGGTATGTATATTTGGGATTGCTAATCCCCACATCTTCATCAAGATTAGCAATGTGTACATTTCGTTTTGAATATAAAACCGTTTTTTCTCTCTCTTAAATTCAATTTGTAATTTTGGATATATAGTATTATAATTTTATTTAATTCATATTTATTTTCTTTCATCTAATTAATATCCTCTCTCCATTATTAATTTGTACTTGAATTATTTCTTTATATTTTAATTATATGAAATTCTTAAATGCTAGATAAATATAAAACACCTTTTTAATTATTTGATATTTCTTTATTCTTTATGCCAAAATGAAAATTTTGAACGTTTCGAACCAACAAATATTAACATTATAAATTTTCAATATATTTGTGAAGCTATCAAGAATTCCAACCTTTTTTTTTCAGTGTACATGGGATTCAAATTTTTATATATAAATACATTAATAATGGCTCATTTGTTTAGTTTATATATACATAAGAGAGAGAAAATGAAATTTTTTGTTCAAAATAAAATATAGAAATTGTTAACCTCCATATATGGGTGTGAAGGCAAGAGGAAATTTTAGGAGAGCTCATTGTAATTTGTTCTAAAGAGAATGACTTCCTATCAAACATGTGAAACTATTAATAACATTAAAGAGTTCAAAAAATTATAAAACTACTAAATTTGAGATTTTAACCACTTATCTAAATCTTGTAATAGGAAGTAATATGATGAGAGAATATAGAAAATTCAAGCAAGAAACACCCTCATCTAATGTGTCTTTAAATGATATCAAGGACTAATTATATCACAGATTCCTATAATTTTATCCAATTTTCAATTAGATTCTTATAATTTAAAAGTTTTCAATTAAATTCTTATATTATATAATTTTTTAATGAAGTCTCTAGGAATAACAACGGTTATAAAAAGAAATATTCTTAGTATATTCCATTTCCTTCTTTCTCATCCATCTTCCTTCCTCACACCCCAAACATAAAACAACAACACAAATCAAGCATTTGCAAGTCTTTTCACAAACCATAAACCATTGTCTATTGTAACCCAATACAAAACAAATATGATGCATCTCAGAATCCATCATATATATATATTCCCAAACCCTTTTAAACATTGCAAAAAGATGATGAATGCAGAACCAGAAACAAAAAAAAATGAAAGAGAAGGAAAGGGAGAGAGGTTGCCGCCACCACTAGCTCTGCCACCGCATCTTCATTGCTAAACCTCCACTGCCAGCCATCACCGTCGCGTCATCGACAGTAGGAGCTCGTACGCCGTTGTGTCGCCAGTTTCCTCCTAGCCTCCTTCGTGCCCCCTTCTCTCTGCCGTCGCGTAACTAGGAACCAAAAGGAGGCGGCAAGCCCCCAAACCAGAATCAAGTACAAATCCAAGCCTTCCAAAAATAAATCAAATTATCAAAAAAATAAAGTTAACAAAATAAACCCTTGAACAATGGAGATTTTGGCACCAGCCTCTTCAAGCTACTTCTTGTATGCCTTACACTGCTGGGAACATCCTCGATTACAACGTTGAGCTCTGTCTTCTCCTCCATGGCTGGAGCAGCGTCAGCGGCAGCTTCAGTGTCAACAGCAGCTTGAGCATGGCAAGAGAGAGGGCGAAGCGGAAGAAGAAGAAGGGGAAAACGGAACAGGAATTGGGGGATTTTGCTAGAAAAGAAATTGAGGTTGTGGAGGTTGACGCAAAAGGTGAGATCTAAGGGGAGGGGCCTCTTGAGGGCATTGAAGTTAGGTGGGTGAAGATTTTGAATATTCTGCTGCCTACGCCTATACAAATGGAGATGGGAGCAGCAACAACAACATGGTGGCCACAATGCAAATGGTGACCCTTTCCCAATGCCTCTCCCTCTAAGGCCACATTGCTCTGTTGTAATTTTTTATCATATTTTAATGTATAATTTTTGTATAAACTATATTAAAAGATGTACTGATAAATATGCAATTTGTACCCATAGATTTCTATTCTACATATGTTAAATGATTTAGATCAATGAATTTTACGATACAAATAACTTTATTATATGTGCCATAGCATTGCTGGAAATATTTTTGTAATGGTGATTAACGGCAGAGATCCAATTAAAATGTTTTTAAAAAATAGGGACCTAATTGATAAATTTTAAGTTATAAGTACCTAATTGAAAATTGAGTGAAATTATAGGGATCTATAGTATAATTCAAGATTCTGAAAATCGGACCGGATATCGAACTGGTTAGGGTAAGGGTTCAGAGGTTTAAAGGTTCAACCGGTTCAATCGAGGGTCCAATTGGAACATAACCGGTATATAATAAAACATATATTCATATAAATATATAAAATAAAATATATGTCATAAAATAACTAAAAATTAAATTAGGTATCAACAAAACCATAGAACATAACATAATTCAACTTTTAATCAAAATAAATATTATCCATATGGATCAAATCTCTCAAGTTACTACTTTCCATATTAGAAAAGGAAAAAAAAAAGGAAATATGATATTTTAGGCTTTTTTTTAAATAAAACCCAAAATATGCAATTATTCATTTTTTTACAAAAAAAAAATGGTTCGAATCGGTTTTTTGGCCAGGCCGGTTTACCGATTTTTAACGGTTCTTGAGCGATTTTTTGCAAAGCGATTTTCAAGTTCAACCTGACCGACAAAGAGTTTGCTTTCCAGATTCAACCAAACTGACCTGGTCTGGTTCGATTTTCAGAACAGTGATATAATTAAACCTAATATCAATAAATATTAGAAATGAGAAAACAAAGAAAAATACTAAAATGATATTTTCACAATCAAAAGAGTCAAATGTCTCAACAATTTGAAATAAGAAAAGTACATGATTTGCAAAAAAAAAATCAGAAATAAGGAATTTTAAAAAAATGACCAAGAGAGATAAGGGAAAAAACCTTGGTTATCCTGGAAAAAATATGATTTGAAAGAAAGTAAAAGAAATAATAAACAACTGTTTATTGTAATTTGAAAGAAAGATTAAACCAAAAATGACATATTACGAAATTATATTTTCCATAACAAAAAATTAAGAATATTAATAATATATTAAAATATATACTAATATATTTTAAAATATTTAATAGTGAATTAAAACACAATCAGACTTGTCAAAGTAATTGACTTTAAAACATTAAAGTAAAAAAAAAATTGTGAAATGATGAATATTCAATTTTTATTGGTCGTTCTTAATGAGTAAGGACAATAATAAATAACAATACTTCATAAATAACAATATAATAGATAAAATTATAATAACTTTATTCTAAAGAAAATGAACATCAGCAATATAATATAGAGTCAAATTAGTGAAAAGTTAAGCTAAAAAATATTTTATAAGAAATTATTATAGTTTTAATAGATTATATAGATTAAAAAATGGAATGCTATGTTTACGGTGTTTGTATATATATATATATATATATATATATATATATATATATATATATATATATATATATATATATATATATATATATATATATATATATATATATATATATAAGAGAGGGCGGGAGAGAGAGAAAAAAGATTACTTTATATATTACATTTTAAATTATATATTTATTTTAATCTGTAAGAAATATAAAAATATGTCCATTCAAATTTAATAAAATAATACATTTTTTATCACAAAAAAATACATTTTTAGTATGATATGAATATATTTATAATCAACAATCAAATCAGGAGAAAATGTTATAAAAATTCAATATAAGTTTGGCCGGGAAAGTTATTGCGTACAATGTTCACAGATTTTAATATTATATGGAATACGAACTATAAAATATAGAATATTGATGATATATTTTTTTATAGTATAAAAGACATAAAATTTGATGTTAGAGGATTAAGCTATATATATTTATGAGTTTAATTTGAACACATTATCAGTATAAAATAATTTTATATAAAAATTTAATTATATATTGTCATACAGTAAAAATATTTGACTCAACTACTTGTTAATTCAAAATTTTACAAATATGATTACATGATTGATTAGTAATGTAAAACTTGTTTGTATCAAAATTAAACATTATTTGTATCTATTTATCTTCTTTCATAATAAATAAGGAAAATGTTTTATATAATAAAAATATTTAATTTTGATACACTAATAGTGTAGAAAAATTTTATATAATCATAAAATCATGTCACATAAGTAAATATGATTAACTTTCACTTTCACTGTAATGCTCGGTGACGAGGGTGGAGAATGATTGCCGATGCAAAAAGACACGAATAATAAGCAGCTCTTGGTAGGCTTCTAAGCGAATGGGTATATAAATGAATCGATTACACACCAGAATGAGAAGGATCCTAAGACTGTATAGGTATGGGATTATACAATTGAGGGTGACTTATATGAATTGATTTGTACTATCAATACTAATAAGATGCATTTTCTTTTCGATAGCTAATCACTGAATAACTCTATGGTTAAGGGTGCTTGCCTTGGAGAAATTTTGGAATTGGTGACCTACTGGGAAGTTTTTCCAGAAAGCATGTGAGTGAGAATAAAGTACGTTGAAAAGATCTTATGTTGGTTTATAGGGACAATTGTTAATCCATAAAGCAACCTCTTACATTCACTACTTGAAAAATTATGTAAGCGAGAAAGATTTGATTGAAAGATAGTATAAAAGAGCGAACACTCAATGTATCAAACTAAACTCTAATAAAAATATATTTTTTGCCAACCATCAAATCAAGAAGAAGAAGAATTTTATCATAATTAAAAGTCATGTGGTCTTAGCCAGGGGACTGGGTCTTTTCACACTAGGTTTTTCCACTTAATTTATTTTGCCGAGCGTCTGCTAATTGCAAGTATAGAATCACCTTCTTATGTATGGCCAATCTAATACACGGGAAATCAATGGATATCAACTCATTTATTGTGCTTAATGAAATTGCCACCCTATGTTCATGTTTGGTAAACATGCACATTCATTCCTTCAAAGTTCCTATTGGATGATTTTTCGGTAGCATATATTCTTTTGGTGATTTTTATGTTTATTTTAAACTTTCGGGAGTCAAGATAAAACAGAGAGACTGAGTACAATTACAAAAGACTCAGAGTGAGAGAAATACTTCCCCTTTCTTTTCATTTCATATTGAAAATTTCATTTCCAAAAATCACAAACAAATCCATTACCTATATCACACTCATCCCACAATCCCCCTTTTACATTGAAATGTCTCCTCGAAAAATGAAACCACTCAATAATAATGCGGATAGACTTAGGGCAAGCTATAGTGGCTCGATGGGTGCAGGCCTTGGAATTGAATGGCATGCATTTTGTTTACCGTCCACAATAGCCAATGAAAGAAATCTTATTTAACACCACATCATTATTATCTTTTTTTCTGTAATTTATTTGATAGAAAATCAAATGCTTTCATTTGCAAAATGAGAGCAACGGTGATGCGATTCTTCCCATTTTAAAATCCAATCATTTTTCTACATTGTGAGAGAACGTCCTTGGGGTTTGCAAGGAAAGGGACGATTGCTGCAGACCATGGTGCTGTAGTCTTGATGAACATCGCATGGAACACGCCCTTTCTTCCTTTTTCTTCTCAGATTTGCTGGAATCTGCTAGCGATGGCGATGAGTCAATCATGGCCGCTGCAGAAGCAAAGGTATGACAGGTTCTGTGGTTCTTTGTGTGACAAAGGGTTGCTCGCAAGTGGAGCCATAGCCAGCGCGAAGAAGAGCACTCAACTCCGAAGGGGTGGTGTAGGGGTTGTGCGATGGTGTCAGGCAATGCAGCTCGCGATGTAGAAGGCGATGACAGTAAGGCTCATGGAGGTGTGGCAATGTACTCCGAAATGATGGTAACTTTCGATCTTTTTTTAATTTTCCAATACAACATTCTGCCTCCTGTGTATGTTTCCATCCATTGGCTTTCTTTTTTTATCTTGCTAAGGTTGCAGAACAATTTATAGCAGCTGTTAGTGAATCTATAAAACCTTCACATGAAGTGGGATTCCTTTTTTACCACAACCCCGATGCTCGTTACATTTATTAAATAAAAGTTTCAGATAAAATACATATATTTGATGCTTATAGTTTAATCTGATTTGTAAAGTCTTATTTTTTATAACTCTAATAATTATGAAAATATTTTTATGTCAATTATTATTATACATATGGCAGAAATTATTGTTGAAAAAAAATGGGGTTAGAAATGAGGCTTTTTTTAACCTATATGAAAAAAAAAATTGATTATATACCAAAATCTCATTTTTTGAAGATTAACTCCACACATCAATTCTTTTTATATAGAGGCAAAATTAATTAATTGTGACTAGATTTCTAATTTCGCAAGCATAAATAAATCAATCAATAGTAATTAGATTTTCCTTTTTATTTTTGTTAAAGAAGTCGGTCAATAATGAATAGATTCGTTTTTATGTTGTAGTAACTAAAATCGGTTGCTTATAGTTAGATTTTCAACCTTATCAATTTTTTTTTTTTTTACTACACTTGTTGGAAATCGGTCGATAACGGTTAAGATTCTTGTCTAAAGAATATATTAGCCCATATTCTTGTTTTAAACATTGAAAATATGAGATAACATTTTTGTGTACAATATTTTTGTATAATATACTCATTTCTTTTTATAATATTTGTCCACTTTTAGATACTTACCATTTCAAAATATCTATCTATTTTTTGATAATTATACATTCCAATACATATCCCTAAGTAATTTCACTCACTACCTATTAGTTTTTCAAAATCATTTTATTTAATAAGTGTATATTAGTTCATTCACTAAATTTTTACAAGGCTCTGAATACATGTATCATCTTTTTTAAGGCGAGTTCTCAAGTGAAGAACGGTGAGTTTTCTATAGGATGAAAAAATATGTTGGACCAATTGGTGTAGGACATGTGTAAGTGGCAGTCAATCTTTGTCATCTATGTTGACTATAATTAGTAGTGGAGTTAACCTTAAGCACGGCTTTTCTTGTGAAACAACAAACAATCCTCTATTTCTCCCACCACCACCAGCTACCGCTACCCACCATCAATATCACCATGAAACCATCATCTTCATCCCCAAATCTCTGAACACCTGAACGGCGGCCCCCACAACGTGTATGACAGACATTATGAAAGGACGGGGAAACCCACCACGAAACGTAAACCACCACCACCAGTCACCATTGTGCCCTTGAACAGATGGTGGCCTGTTTCGCCACCCAAAGTATGATCACCATGAGCCACCAAGGCTGCCTAACCCTTGACCGTCGCTACCAAAAGGCTTACCGCCGTGGCCTTCTCCGCTTTCAGTCGCGCGTCTTTGAGGTCGTCTGACCCAATGTAATTAGGAAAAAAAATTGTAAACCTATAAATAAGAAGTGGCAAACTTGTGATTATAAGTTGTAAACTTATATGGGAAATAGAAAGATTCCTAAACCTCTTAACTAAGGCAAATAGAGTCCCAAACCTCTCGGCCAACGTGACTAGGAAAAAAGGTGTAAACCATGTGTGAAAAAGTTATAAATAACTTGGCAAAAAGTAGTAAACTTATGTTAGAAATTGTAAGCCTATGTGAAAAATAGAACCAATTTGATTAAAAAAAAAAGCAGTAAGCCTTGTATGAAAAAGTTGTAAACCTTTAATTAAAAAGTTGTAACTCTACACTTAGAATTTGTAAACCTCTTAACCATCCTGATTAGAAAAAAAAGATGTAAATCTTGCATGAGAAATTGTAAACCACTGAGTAAAATATTATAGACCTATACGGAAAATAGATAAATTCCTTATCCTCTTAACCAAGATGATTAGAAAAAAGCTATAATCCTTATATGAAAAGTTTTAAACCACTGAGTTAATAGTTGTGAACCAATTATTAGAAGTTATAAACCTATGTGGAAAATGGAAAGAGTCCTAATCCTAACAAACATTAGAAAAAATGCTGTAAACCTTTTGTTAAAAGTTGTAAACCACTGACTAGTAAATTGTAAATCTATGCCTAGAATTTGTAAACTAATATGAAAAATAAAAAGATTCCTAAACCTCTTAAACAAAGTTTAATAGAAAAAAAGCTGTAAACCTTGTTAAAAGAGTTGTAAACTACTAAGTAAAATGTTGTAAACCTCTTAGAACGTGTTACTCATTGGTTTACAAATATTTTCACACATGGTTTAGAACATTTTCTATATTCACGTTGGTTGAGGTTTGGGAATCTTCCTATTTTCCATAGGTTTCCAACTTATAAGAAGAGGTTTACATCGTGTTACTTATTGGTTGTCAACTTTTTATATCATATTTACAGCTTTTTTTTTCCTAATGACATTGATTAAGAGGTTTAGAGTCCTTCTATTTTGTACACAAGCTTACAAACTTTTAAGCATAGGTTTACAACCAGTTTAGCAGTGGTTTATAGCATTTCCTTGTGGTAGTTAACAACTGTAACTGTAACCTATAACACTGGGTAATAGGATTTAAAGAGGTTTGGTTTTTCATACAACATTGTTCCCTATATACAACATATCAACATATTGTCATACCATATATTCATCTCACCTATACTAAGCTATGATTATATACATGGCTACAAAGAATGGTGGAAATAATCAAACAAATATATACATAAATGCAGTATTTACATAGAAATCAATTCACATCCTCCCTCTTGTTCCTTGTCCTAGGCCTTACATGTGATGTGGTATATAGGGTGGTTATCTTACTACTGGGCTGCCTAGCCCTCTTGCATAAATATGTCTTTTTATCTGGTTGAGTAGGTTTGGCTGCCTTTTTTGCACTACCTTTAGTAGCAGGACAATCAGGAGTTGCATGAACAAAGCCTGCAGCCCTTAATTTGGGTTCAATTGCTGAAATTACATGGTCCCTTTTTGTGTTGTGCTTGTCCATCATCCACCCAACCAGTAAGTCGCGGCGAATTCAAGCCAACTGGGCCTATGGTAATCAACATCAACAATTATCCATGCAGGACTGCTTGATAAGTATTTAAGGGAATCCAAAGAAAACATGGAACTTAGTTCATCTCGTACAGGCATCGTCAGACCCCTGTCATATGTAGTCTCCTCATCCTACACGTCCATGTACTTCATCACATATATTCCACAATCATCTCTGTATGGAAGGTGGAGGTAATAAAGTTTATACAAGAAGGACATATTTATTGGTAGTCGATACAAATGTTAGGGTTTAGGATAACGCACTTGTTCGGTTATATAGGGAGCAACTCTATCTTCAGGTCAAGGTGAAATGTTGGGTCCATTGTTGGGTCCAGCATTACCATTAAATCTCTAAACCGTACAACCTGGCAAATTAAATCACAATCAGTGTGCACTGTAACATATAATCAGAAGCCAATAACTCAAAAGTGATGCATAAATGAATTGATCCACATAAATAACATTAACATACAATGAGGGAGTCCAGGAAATCTTTTTCAGTTTTTTGAGCAAAGTCATTAGCAGTTTTACGTCCGAGTGAATCCAAAACATGCACCGTTTTGGCTTGACGATTGAGGATATAGCACCACCAACACTCTTTATATATGCAAGGAGCAAATATCTGCAACACCGTTTAATAACAATGTATTGGCACTGATGAAACTTTATCCTTAAAATTTAAATATGCCCAATGATATTACCATGTACTTAGGAAAATGACATATCAGATTGTGGTTTGACTGATCCCTATCAAAAAATCCTATCCACTCTCTTGGGTCTAGCAGGGGGGCCTCCCTTTCCTTGTGCTTATCAATGTCTTTAGTGACTGTTTCCTAGAGTAACATAAAGAAAAATATTCATATCCATATCCCTAAACACATAGGTTCACGAATCTCAGTTATTAACATGAAATGATAAAAGAGATTTGTAAATATCGCAAACCAAGAACTCAGATAGTATTTGTTGGGGTTTGCCTTCTTATTCTCATAAAAATTGAGGTGCCCTGCATGAAAGGAAACAACCTACAAGCAAAGGATAAGACCAAAAGTCATTAATGGCCCAACACAGTCAGGAAGAAAAACATGGTCATATACACATTCTATACAATATTGCTTATCCATTGCCTAGGTGCCAGAGTTTGAAGTTCCTTGCCATGTATACAACTTACAAGCATAGATTTAAACATTTTTACACACTAGTTTACAACATTTTTATACACAGTGAGTAAATAGTGAGTATTGGATAAGGAATGGATAAGCAACGTTGTATGAATGTGTATATGACCATATTTTTCTTCCTGACTGTGCTGGGCTGTTTGTGACTTTTGGTCTTGTCCTTTGCTTGTAGGTTATTTTCTTTCATGTAGGGTACCTCAATTTTTATGAGAAACAAATACTATCTGAGTTCTTGGTTTGCGGAATTTACAAATCTCTTTTACCATTTTATGTTAATAACTGAGATTTGTGAACCTATGTGTTTAAGGATATGGATATGAATATTTTTCTTTATATTACTCTAGGAAACAGTCGCTAAAGACATTGATAAGCACAAAGAGAGGGAGGCCCCCCTGATGGACCTTAGAGAATGGATGAGATTTTTTTATGGGGATCTATCAAACCGCAATCTGGTATGTCATTTTTCGAAGTACATGGTAATATCATTTGACATATTTAATTTTTAAGGATAAAGTTTCATTAGTGCCAATACATTGTTATTAAACGGTGTTGCAGATATTTGCTCCTTGTGTATATAAAGAGCATTGGTGGTGCTACGTCTTCAATCGTCAAGCCAAAAAAGTGCATGTTCTGGATTCACTCGGACGTAAAACTGCTGATGACTCTGCTCAAAAATCTGAAAAAGATTTCCTGGACTCCCTCATTGTATGTTAATGTTATTTATGTGGATCAATTCATTTATGCATCACATTTGAGTTATTGGCTTCTGATTATATGTTGCAGTGCACACTGACCGTGATTTAATTTGCCAGGTTGTACGGTTCAGAGAGTTAATGGTAATACTGGACCCAACAATGGACTCAACATTTCACCTTGACTTGAAGATAGAGCCGCTCCTTATACAACCGAACAGGTACATTATCCTAAACCCTAACATTTGCATTGACTACCAATAAATATGCCTTCTTGTATAAACTTTATTACCTCCACTTTCCATGCAGAGATGATTGTAGAATATATGTGATAAAGTACATGGACGTATGGGATGAGGAGACTACATATAACAAGGTCTGACCATGCCTGCTGTATGGGATGAGGTAAGTTCCATGTTTTCTTTGGATTCCCTTAAATACTTATTGTTGATGTTTATTATCACAGGCCTAGTTGGCTCGAATTCACCATGACTTATTGGTTGGGTGGCTGATGGACAAGCACAACACAAAAAGGGACCATGTAATTTCAGCAATTGAATTCAAATTCAGAGCTGTAGGCTTTGTTCATGCAGCTCCTGATTGTCCTGCTACTGAAGGTAGTGCAAAAGAGGCAGCCAAACCCACTCAACTGGATAAAAAGACGTATTCACGCAAGAGGGCTAAACAGCCCAGTAGTAAGATAACCACCCTATATACCACATCACATGCAAGGCCCAGGAATAAGAGAGGGGGATGTGGATTGATTTCTATGTAAATACTGTATATATATATGTGTGTGTGTGTGTTTGATTACTTTCACCATTCCTTATAGCCATGTATATAATCATAGCTTAGTATAGGGAGATTTGTATATGATATGACAATATGTTGTATACAGGAAACAATGTTGTATGAAAAACCAAATCTCTTTAAATCCTATTACCCAATGTCATAGGTTACAGTTACAGTTGTTAACTACCATGAAGAAATACTATAAACCACTCCAAAACTGATTATAAACTTATGCTTAAAAGTTTGTAAGCCTGTGTATAAAATAGAAGGACTCTAAACCTTTTAATCAATGTCATTAGGAAAAAAAAACTATAAAAATTTGACAACCAATGAGTAACACGATGTAAACCTTTTCTTATAAGTTGTAAACCTATGGAAATAGGAAGATTCCCAAACCTCAACCAACATGAATACAGAAAATGTTTTAAACCATGCATGAAAAAATTTGTAAACCAATGAGTAACACATTCTAAGAGGTTTACAACATTTTACTCAGTGGTTTATAACTCTTTTAATAAGGTTTACAGCTTTTTTTTTTCCTTCTATTAACCTTTGTTTAAGAGATTTAGGAATCTTTCTATTTTTCATATTAGTTTACAAATTCTAGGCATAGATTTACAATTTACTAGTCAGTGGTTTACAACTTTTAACAAAAGGTTTACAACCTTTTTTCTAATGTTTATTAGAATTAGGAATCTTTCTATTTTCCACATAGATTTGTAACTTCTAATAATTGGTTTACAACTTTTAACTCAGTGGTTTACAACTTTTCATATAAGGATTACAGCTTTTTTCTAATCATCTTGGTTAAGAGGATAAGGAATCTTTCTATTTTCCACATAGATTTATAATATTTTACTTAGTGGTTTACAACTTCTCATGCAAGGTTTACATCTTTTTTTCTAATCAGGATGGTTAAGAGGTTTACAAATTCTAAGCATAGATTTAAAACTTTTAATTAAAGGTTTATAACTTTTTTATACAAGATTTACTGGTTTTTTTTAATGAGATTAGTTCTATTTTCCACATAGGCTTACAACTTCTAACATAGGTTTACTACTTTTTGCCAAGTGGTTTACAACTTTTTCCCATATGGTTTACACCTTTTTTCTTAGTCACGTTGGTTGAGAGATTTGGGACCTTATTTTCCCCATAGGTTTATAACTTCTCAGAACAAGTTTACAACTTTTTACTCAATCATTTACATCTTTTTCACGCAAGGTTTATAACTTTGTCCCTAGTCATATTAGTTAAGAGGTTTAGGAATCTTTCTATTTCCCACATAGGTTTACAACTTATAATCACAGGTTTGCAACTTCTTATTCATAGGTTTACAATTTTTGTTTTTTTTCCCCTAATCACATTGGGTCAAACGACCTCAAAGATGCGCGACTGAAAGTGGAGAAGGCCACGGTAGTAAGCCTTTTGGTAGCGACTGTCAGGGGTTGGGTAGCCTTGGTGGCTCGTGGTAATCGTACTTTAGGTGATGGAGCAGGCCACCGTTTGTTCGAGGGTGCAATGGTGAATGGTGGTGGTGGTTTACATTTCGTGGTGGGTTTCCCCATCCTTTCATGCTGTCTGTCTTACATGTTGTAGGGGTCGCCGTTCAGGTGTTCAAAGATTTGGGGATGAAGATGATGGTTTCATGGTGATACTGATGGTGGGTGGCGGTAGCTGGCGGTGGTAGGAGAAACAAAGGATTGTTTGTTATTTCACAAGATAAACCCTGCTTAAGGTTAACCCCACTGCTAATTATAGTCAACATAGATGACAAAGGTTGACCGCCACTTACACATGTCCTACACCAATTGGTCCAACACATTTCTTTATCCTACAGAAAACTCACTGTTCTTCACTTGAGAATGCACCCTTTTTTAATATCTATGCTTGTCCAAAAGTAACAAATATTTTGAAATTGATGAAATATTTGTTAGGCCAGCGAAGTACAAGAATTAAAATGGGCCTACCACCTTATTTATTTTCTTCCTATATTGTAAATATATTATACATGTATCATTTTTTTTATTGTTATTGTTCATACTCTGATATTGATAGATTAGTTAGTCAGTAATGTCGTTGTGATACTTCAGGTCCATGTGTTCCTAGACAAGCCTAGTGCGACCTTAGTGTCCCCTGGGACTTACTCGTGTAACTAGGATCTAGATGCAAAAAGTCGCTAAGAGATGCAAATCAACCTTTTCTATTATCGCTATAGCGGTTAGGCTACTTTTGGGTTTAAGTCATAGTCTCTGGAGGCTGCTATAACAGTCATGTGTCATGCTCAACCACTATAGTGGTGATAGACACTATAGAAGTACCCTGATGTCAAAACATGTCCAAAATGACTTAGTTTCATTTAAGTGACCTTCAACCCTATAGATACCCTTCCCATATGTGGTTTGTCTCCAAAATCCAAAAAACTAACTATTCCAATCTTCTCCTATCTCATTACTCTTATCCTTACTCAATCTTACCTCCTTCAATCTTCAAAGTAAAAGATTTTTTACGGTTTATGCTACGGTTCTTCTCTTTCTTTCCTCTCCATGCATTTAGTCATTATTGTTCTTAGTTGTTGCCAAGTTAGGATACTCCCCCAATGTTCATAGAATTCTTTTAGAGTGTTCATGAATTCTCATGATTTTCTTTTGCTTCTATAGCAAATGTTGGTTCCATTCCTGCTCCACGGAGCTTCTTGAGTGCTTACCTCCCCTCCGAGTAAGGGAGTTCAATCTTATTTTCTCTATTTTGGTTATTAAAATTATTTTCTTGGCCTTATGGCATAGAAGCGTGATTTTAGAGACTATTTTAAGATGAGTATAAATTATTAAGGATCCTGGCAAGTTTATGAATTTTATGATTTTCAAGTAAGCATGAAAATTGGTTTGCAAAAAGTCATGGGATCATATTTTGTTGTTTAAGTGCTTTATCAAATGCTTATAACTAAATATATGAATTATTAACAGCTCTACACATGCTTGGTATTTTACGGGAACTTTATATTCATGTAATTTTGCTTTCAAATTCAGAAATTGAGCCTAATTATGGAATTTAGAGGAAAATTAGGAAATTTCAATTTTCTTGTTAGATGATAGCTATGGAGAACAAACAGTGAGTTAATAGTTGTAAGATGATTAACCTTGGTACTAAGTCATCCATCAAAGGACAATCTCACTCTATAGAGTATTCAGAGAATAGAATCTATTTAGGTCTCCAACTATGTGACTTTGTTAGGTGCCCTTCAAAGATCAAAGTATATCTATGTATTATAATTCTATACTATATAAAGATTCAGAGATTCTTGTTCATTATTAGTTTACTGTTACGCAGGATTTACAAGATTAATTGGTTTTAGAATTATTATGTATTAAATATCAAAGTTGCTTTATGGATGTTGCATTTATAGTTATTATTATGTATCATTATTAGTTGTCCTATGTGGGGGTTGTGAGTGAGAATTTACTCACTGAGTTTTAGATAATGAAACTCAACCCTATCTTTTCCTTCCCTTTATAGATACAGCTACTATATCATATCCCCCTCAGCCTCCTCCCCAGTAGTTGTAGATTTTTAGCTCACTGAGCTTCACTTTGCAATAAAGTATTTTGTTTTGTCATAGAATACTCTGGTGATTTACAGGCAAGGTCTCTGACCATACATATTCTTTTGCACATTCATTTGAATTCGAATTGTATTTCTGAATTTGTAGTTTTCATGATTTTGGACAGAGCAACTTGAATTATATATATCATGTTATTGTTATGGATTTTAGATTTGATTCGTGAAATGGATTTATGCCAGTTAATTATGTTTGATAATGCAAGTTGTTTATATTTTAATAAATGAAAAATAATATTAATTATGCATATAATAGGACTCAATGACCATAAAACTTACATTGGGATAGGATTCCTCACGTCCCGATCACGTTCCCAATCGGATTGTGATAGTCGTCCTCCTCTTTGATTAATTTCCAGTAAGTACATTTTCTTGAATAAAGTTGAAAAGGAGATTAAAGTGAAAAATTAAGAAAAGGTTTTAGACCTCAATTCACCATTCTTGAGTTTATTGAGACCACTTGAGAACATTAGTTATAATTTGGGATATCAATTATCACATCAAAATTAAGATAGCATCTACATTTTTTAACTTATTATGATGGTATCTAATTTTTTCCAGTGCTTCTATCTGTTACAAGTTGCAATATGGTCTTTCAATATCCTTAAAAAAATAATGTTTTTGTCAGTGTATTCGCGGAATTATAGTTTGTGTGGGTTTGTTTTAAATAAAAAAAAAATTGGAAAGGTTGGAAATATACCCATTACCAACCAACTTCAATAACAAATATACAAAAGGAAATCTAGTTAGCATTAATCGATTTCAGTAACAAAAATAACAACGAAAATCTACCTAGTATCGACCCTTTTTTTATGATTGGAGAATTATAAATCTAGTCACAATTAATCGATTTGGCCTATATAAAAAAGATGGATATGCGAAATTAATATTCAAAAAATAAGATTTTGGTATATGATCAATTTTTTATTTTATATAGGTAAAATTCTTCATCAATATAAAAAAACTGAAGAAGTATTAAGTATATCACGAGACAAAACAAATGAAAGAGAAATATAATAATAATAATATTAATATAATAATAAAACAATGGATTTGATAGTTTTAGGCGGGATAATGGGCTGAATGGAATGCATACAGATTTTATTAATTATTATTATTATTATTATAATATAGAATATACATTATACAATATAAATTACATTTAAAAAGGCACAGGTAAAATTATTATAAAAAATTAAGTTTGAAGATAAACATAATTTATTCTATAATATTTTCATTTAGCTAACCTGTCCTCATCTGATGGAAGAGGAGTTAGTATTTAGTTATATTTGATATATTAAAAATTAGATTTAATTTTGACACACTATCACTATGTAAGAATTTTTTTTTTCTTCCCAGAAGCTTTATTAAAAGCCATCATATTGTTTACCATTCTAAGTCTAGAGACTTTCTCTTCTAATCTTTTTTTTTTAAAGGCAGACAAAAAAATTTTTTTTGTTAGATTTAACAACTATGTATAGTAATTTTTTTTATATATTCATCTAATCATATATTGTCACATTAGTTATGATAGTTAACTTTTTCATCCACAACAGACAACTCATGGAAATGTGAGATTTTAATTAAATAAAAATATAAAAATATTTTACATTATCATTGCACCAAAATTAAACTTTTTTATGTTTAATTATCCAATTGGTCCCTATAAAGTTTTACTCAATTTTTAATTAAGTCACTATAGTTTAAAAATTTATAAGTAAATTTTTATAGTATATGAGATTTTTCAATTTGGTATTTGCCATTTTGAGAAATAAAATATTCAAGAAATATTTCATTGATAAAGTGACGAGGAAGATAAAAATATAATATTCATAAAATATTTCATTTTTCATAATGGTGGAAACTTGATTAAAAATCTTATATACTATAGGGAGCTAATTATAAGTTTTTAAATTATAGAGACCTTATTAAAAATTGAATAAAACTATAAAGACTTGTAGAATAATTAAAAAAAAATTAGATGCTTACTTAATTATATATTATTATCTTCTTTAAAAATACTTAACTTTTATAATAACTAATTTAAAAGGTATAAGTTCTATGTGTTTGGTATAAACCCTACATGGAACCTTTGCATAAATTGTAAATCACCTAGGAAACACAGACACTGATACGGACATAGGACACAACACGGACATGGATACAGAGACACACTAAACTTAAAAAATTACATGATACCAACACGGTATATATATATATATATGTGTGTGTATGTGTGTGTGTGTGTGTGTGTGTAATTTTTTATTTTCTTATATAATTTTTTTTGTTTGAATTTCTTTTTGTTATGTTTGTATAATTTTTTTTATCTAATTGATTCTTCTTTTTATTTTTTTGATCAACTGAAGAGTTTTCAAAATAAAATGACCTAACAGCACAAGTCTAACTAAATAACTAGGGTTGATTTTGGGCTCATGTTAGTATTAAAATTTGAAAAAAAATAAAGAAATTAACTCAGGCGTGTCTATAGAATGTCTATACCATATTTACAGTGAATTAGAGCAATATCAAGCCGTGTTCAGTGTGTGTATAACATGTGTTATGTGGATATCGGATACTGACACGTGTCTAATACTAACATGTTCCGACACATGGACACTCCATTAAATTGGTGTGTTCGTGCCTCTTAGCTAATCACCCTAATCACTTGTCTCGTGCTAGGTGCCCTGATATTTTTTTTCTTTTCTATTATTCCAAAAACATTAAGAATTTTTCTATTGCTTTAGACAGTGTTTTTAACACATTTAAGCCTTTTTTTTTTATGAAAGCACATTTAAGCCTTTCAATATTTCTGTATACCATTTAGAAAATACATCAGAAAATAAAAAAGTACACCGATGTAGTATTATCAACTACGAGGTTTTGAACATATTGCTAAACCTTCCCAGCCTAAAGATTTTATCTAACTTTGCTTGGTCCACGTTTTTTCATTTATGAGTAAAGTTGCAAAGGTCTCGTTATACATAATATACACTTTGTGGCTAGTTTTCAAGCCTACTAGTCAGGACCAACATGAGACATGCGTTCGGAGCATTAATTGAAGGATACAAAATGTCAAAACATGCGGATATGGTTTGAAAAATAACAATCATATCTGTGGTATGTCAAAAAATTGCATTAAATATTTTTCGCATCATTTGACACTTTGATGTCTATTTAAAGGTTTGTTCCTCATGTTTAAAATTAACTAAAAATAAGTATCTCCTTATTTTTTTTTTGTCTAATAGAATAGAATTATTTCTTTTCGTAAATTTTTTTTTAATGAGTTAAAAGTATATACAATAAGAAAAATATTGTGAGGTACTCTGGGTATATTTAAAATTTAGATTGAGTAGAGTATATTTACCTTTTATATCTTTATTATATTTTTATAGTGAAATATTTGATTGTTACATTTACTTATGGACACAGACTTTAAGTCGAACCACATAAATTTTTTGTGTCATTTATTTTATGTTTCCACATATTTATTTTGTGCCATTCTATTTCTACATTTTTGACCCGTCATTTCACAGCACATAATTCCTGGACAATCTACACTATATGCTTATTATTTACTTGAACGATATCAAAGTCAATTAACAAAACTTCTCCTTATCTGTAAGAAATAATATATTTTCATTGCATTGTGCTTTTTGAGATTTCATAAAAGTCATCTTAGGTCTCCTCTATTTATCCGAATAATATTAACCTCTTTCAAATATATTATTCAATATGGAATAAAAGTAAGGATGGTATAATAATTTTATAAATACAGAAGATTGAAAGTTGACGCAACAGTTTCATCAAAAACTCATAAGTCTCTTTATCATATTTTATAAATAGAAAGGGCGTAGGTTGAATTTTACTAAAGCTCGGGATAATTCAATGTAACTTATCCTATTTTCGAAAGAGTAATTTACACTCTCGGAATTTAGCACCAAAATTTTTGTAAAAAAGACATAAGTAATTGTGAGATGAAATGACAAAATACGCTCACTTTGAGAAATTGAAGAGATCACAACTAAAGCTTTCGCTTTCATATTTACTTCCTGGTTGCATGCAACTGCATCATCTGATTCATATTAAAACAAATCCCCTAATAACTTGCCTAACACGCAACTGCATCTTAGCATAGCCAACCTCCAGGCTTGCCGAACAGACATTAATTGTGCTAGCACTAGCTGCATATTTCTATAAATTCCAGACCATTATCAAGATAAATGAACGCTAGAAATAGACTACATTAGTTAACATACTTGTACAGTGTAAGATAAAAAAAAAGAAATCAATGAGACGTTTTAGTAGTTCCGGGTGGTCATGACTCGATTCTGACAACATGCTTATTGGATCAACTTCGGATCCTCTAATTTGACTCGAGACACTTTTTGCTTGGAGTTCAAGTCATTTTTTAAGTTGATTTAGGTAAGTCTAAAATCAAATAAATTTTTTAGAATCATATGATTTATTTTAAAATATGTAATATAAAATATGTCTTAAATTTTATTTTTTACTTGTAAAATTTTATAACTTTATTATAAGTAATGTGAAAACCTTTATAAGTTGTTTAAAATCCAGTTTGACCCCGTCATTAATTGAGTTATCGTCGATTTGAGTTCGGGCTTCCAAAAATGGTCTAGTATAAAAATCAGATCGTGTTAGGATTTGATCCAACCAGACCTGTCCTTTGTGCACTACTAGCTCTTACAATGTACCAAACATATTTTTGCACCGACACTTCGGTATTGTAAAATGTTGAAAGACATATTTACCCTTAATTAATAATTATTTCTACCACTTTGTGTTAAGACGTGTGAGTTGCATGTATAGGGATCGACTCAAGTGAGATGAGTAATTTAGTATGAGAGTGATGGGGGAGTAAATTTAGATTGTATAATCATATATCGATGGTTAAGATTAAAAATTATTTAACGATTACATGATTACTTAAAGAAGTCACATATGACCTTATATTTTAATCTTAATCATTCATATAATTTTCAACGGGTGGAATTTACTCCTTGTACTCTCAATGAATTATCCCTGTTATTTGAATAGTTATATATATAAGAATTGTATTGTTTGGACTTCAAATAATAGCAATGAGCCATGTCCTTAAAGAAGCTTGTTGTAGCAATAAGTGTACTACTATTATTGTCTTATGTGTTGTTACTATTATTATGCTAGAGTGATTTGAAAGTCACTATTATCGCATGGTATAGTTCAATGGCGGAGCTTGAAAAGAAATTTTAGGGGAGCCAAGTAACATGTAACATAGATGATGATAACAAAATTAAAATTAATTATACATCACATATATAATTTTTTAAATATATTGAATAAGAGAAATATTTTTATTTGAGAGATAAAAGAAGCAAATCTTAAGCTACTATGATTGATCTAATCATTAAGGATGTGGATAATTTACAATAAAAGTTGTATTGATCACTTACAAAGTGAAATAATTATATATTTTACATTTAGCCATTTTTTTAAGATCTAATGACTAAGTTTGCTCCTCTCACTCTATAAACTCTTTGCAAGTTTTAATAAATCACAAATAAGAGATTGTTTTACCTTATAATGTTGCTCTTTTTTTTGAATGACTTGAAAGTGTCAACAATTTAATCAATATTTTAGTATTCGGCAATTTTCCTTTGACAGTGTATTTAATTTGGTATGACTGTAAAAGTGAAGGGAAAAAATTATGAATAAATTTAGTGTGTAATTTCGTTGATAATTTTATATGTAAAATCAAATATTAGCTCATAAAAAAAATCTCTCATTTTCACCATATCAAACACATCCTTAATATAAAGAATCATACTATTTATAAAAAGAAAAAACTCGTCTTTATTATATTTATTGCATGATAGCACATAATTTTTTTTTTCAATTAGAAAATAAACTAACAAACTCTAAGTTCAAAAACTCACATTTTTTTTTTATGGATAGCATAGCTGTAAACTTTGAATTATATGAGTAATTGGAAGGAGATACAGGTACAACAAAATGAAAAAACCAAAACATTACCCCTAAGGTAACAAAGTAATCCTCCTAATCTAGAAATTATGCAAAACACGAATCTACCTATGATGGCAAACAAAACCCTATATGTTCAAGTATTTGAAACTACACATAATAAGTTGCATATTAAAATTTACTGCACATGTATCTCTGCTCCACACCGATTGCATCGCTACTCAATCATCATGAACCCAAAATTCATTTACCAAAATATCACATTTATATAGAGTAATATTTATTATCAAATCTATTTATTACACAAAGTATATATATAAATTTTTCAAAAAATTTTTTGGGGGCATTGTCCTAACTAGGCTCCGCCCGAGTATAGTTAGTCATGGGGAAGCCACGTAGCAAAGAAGTGTCATTTTATAATAAAGTATCTAAAGAATAATAGCTATTATTGTCTTATAGGTGAAAGAAGCTATGTTGTCATGTAATGTCATAGAGGTCATGAGTTGTAACTCTAGGATATGAGTTATAAACTCTACTTTGTCTCCTTGTAATATCTAGAGTAGAGTTCGTGTCATGAGAAACCAATATTATAAAAAGGCTTCCTTTGTCTATAAAAGGGAAGCTGCGTCATCTTATAAAGATCATCCGAAACTTGGAATAAAATTTCTATTGTGTGTTATAAATCCAATATGTCTTTCTAAATACTTTCCTCTTCCCGAAAGTTTAATCTCACATATACAATATGCTGCTCTGATAAAAAGAAAAAAGGGAGAATAACAAAACAAATGAAATATAGAGTATGCTCTACATTTGCCTCTATATGAAGATCTTGTACATCAGAAATATATCCGAGTAAAGATCCATTGCTACCGGTCTTTATTATTTTAGATGCATGGTTCTTATGAGTAATTGGGGCTTGAAAGTAAGGTTAAATGTTTTGTGTGTGTGTATATATATATATTGATTATCACAATAAATCACAAGTTTTTGCAGTTGAATTGATAAAATTCAATGCCGAAAACTAATTATTCAATAAGGGTCATTCTCATCTATAGTTACTATTCAATGCAAGTGATGCAATTGCTTTTAACCACATTTTATAAATGTGGTTAATTGTAAAAATAATATGGCTAAACACCACCCATCATCTTCATCTTCTTGATCTCCTTCCCTGTCGTGATGGCGCCGTCACCGGCATTTCTAGGTTTCATTGCAACCTCCAAATCAACTGCTCTAAACCGACAAACACCACTAAAGGGAAGAAATTCTTCACAAAGATGCACAACACCATTAATACCATTTTAGTTTCTATCGTCATTCAGTTACCCCTTCATTATAGTGAAGCACTGCCGCCACCACAACAACCTTGAACCATCACTAGAGCCTACAAACCCTCATCGCTTGTCTCACCGAACCTGCTCCACAGTTGCTAGAGTCCACAAACTCCCATTGCCTATCTCACCGGACCTGCTCCACCACCGTTAAAGCCCACAAATCTCCATCGCTTGCTTCGCTAGACCTGCTCCGCAACTGCTAGAGTCCACAAACCCTTACCGACTATCTCACTGGACCTTATCCACCACCACTAGAGTCCACATCTCCTTTACCTTTGCATCTCATCGCACCACCACAAGCACTGCAATAAGCAAGACCGTGATCCCAACGTCTTCCATCGCACTGCCATGACCACGTAAGGGATTAAGCTGAGGGAGGGTGTGCCATGCAATAGGTCTCATGAGGGGATGAATGGAGGATGATGCTGACATGGAGGAGGCCTGGGTAGAATGGAGCTTAAGGAGGGAATAAGGGGTGCTAATGGTGGTGGTAGAAAGGGTAGAGTGTATATGGCTGTTTAGCGACAAATTAAATTTCATTCAACCACATTTTAAAAATGTGGTTAATTTCAACTTGTCACACTATTTGTGTTTAACCATATTTACAAAATGTGGTTAAAGGCAACTGAATTTTTAACTAAATTCGGACCGTCCAATTGTACAATACTTTGAAGTGTGTTTAGCCATACTTTTATCTGCGTTTAACCACATTTGAGAAATATAATTAAAAGCAACTGCAAATATACACATTGATTCTCAACTATAAGGGAGTGCGCACCCTTGAGTAGTTATCATTAAATTACAACTTTGTACTAGTTTTATGTATGGGGAGAAAAATCGTCTGCCCTAACTAATTTGCACTTTTGTGTCTCATCAATTAATTTTTGACATCTAGAAGATGCTCCGAACACCATAAATAAATATCAAATATCATTGCAAGTTAACTCGAAACTTTATTCATTGCCAAAATTAAAAGGGGAATCTAACACATCCCTGTTCCAATTAGGATTCATTTTTGAATCACTACTGTCGCAACTGGGATTGCGATGGGACAACGACAAAAAGAATTTTATTTTGAAAATTATGGAGTCGCCACCAAGTTTATTTAAATTGGGAAAACCTGGAAAAACCCTTTTTATTTCAAAAAAAGGTCTTTGAAACTAAATTTGAGTTCGGGAGTCGGTTATGCATAGGGAAGGGTAGGAACTTAATCCTACACACCCCTAATACACCCGCTCTTAGACGGTACCTTTAATTGATTTGTGCAAATTATTAATAATCTTTTGAAACATATTTATTTTTATTTTATTATAAGAAAAGAGAATACTAAGTTGTCACAACTCAAATGTTCCGAGGTATCCAGTTAACTAGCTGTCACAGCTAAATTAACCTTTTTATTTGAAATAAAAATTTTGATAAATAAATGAATAAATTTAAATCGAAAATGAAAATATAAACTATAAATATTTACAAATAAGATAAAAAAAGAAATTTATTTTTTATATTTTTATAAAAAAAATATAAAAGAAAAACAAATATTTTTAGGAAAATTTTCGGATTATTAAATTGTCATAACTCAAATGCTCGAAATATCGAGTTAACAAGCCGTCATGGCTAAATTAACATCTTTATCTAAAATTTCCCACATAAATGAATATTAAATAAAATATTTCAAAAAAATATATTAGAGAAATTATTTATAAATACAATAAAATACAGAAATTGCATTAAAAAATTGCAAGTAAAAAAAATATTTAAAAAAATTACAAATAATATGAATTATGAAAAATTAATTTTGACTTGACAGAGATCGAAATCGCCTGCTCCTACGTATCCCCTGGTGCAATAGAGAATTCAAAGTCATGTAGTTCTATAGAAAATGATTTTGTATGTTGTTTAATGAGTTTTAGAATATTAAGCTGTCACAGCTAAAATATTATAAAATTTAAAGTTAACAAACCATCGCGGTTAAATTAACTCTATTTTTGAAAAGAAATTTGAATATCAAGCTGTCACAGCTAAAACATTCCAAAACACAGAATTAACAAACCGCCACGGTTAAATTAATCCCATTTTTTAAAAGAGATTTTAAATATCAAGCTGTCACAACTGAAATATCTTAAAATATGTAATTAACAAGCCGTCCCGACTCAGTTAATCCCATTTTTAAGAAATATAATTTATCGATTAATCAAATAAATAAGACAACTAGTAAAATAAAAAAAAATTGGAATTTATTTTTAATCCAAAATGAATGAAACTTTTTTTTTTTATATTTTTGACCCAAACTAAACTTAACCCAAAAAAATAAACCTAAAACCTAAAATTAAAATAAACACTAGACCAACGAAAAAAACCAAATCCAAACAAACAAACTCAAAATTTATTCCAAAAAAATAACACTAACTTAAAAAAAATAAAATAAAACCAGTACACTTTTATTTTCCTTACACCTAATTTTACTAATTTAATTTACTTAACCTAATTTAATTTTACCAACCTAATTCTACCCTTCCCTTACTCTCTTCCAATACACACGCACACTAGCACTAGCACTAACACTAACACACGCGGTACACACACAATATCACATACACATACTAAAAGAAAGACTAAGAGAGAGAGAAGGAAAAAAACGGAGAAAGAAACAGAGAGTGAGAGGGAAAGAGTTATCCGCGACGGCGGCGAAGGGAAACAGCAAAGGCTGCCCATCACGGCGCACGCGCGGCCGTGCTGTAAAGAGGATGATGGCTCAGGTTATCATGGCGCAGTGGCGAGGAAGGGAGCCGGCTAGAGCTTTGCGATGATGAAGGAAGGAGGCGGAAGCATGCGCTAGAGGGAGAAAGATTCGGCCACCGTGCGGTGGTGCAGACTGGGTGGCCAGCTTGGGGGCTGGCCGCGGTGGAGGCTTGTGGTGTGGGTGTGTGGATTTTGAGCAATGAAGGGTGTTGATGATGGTGGTGATTCATGGAGGAGAGCCGTCGGGTGAGGAAGCTTCAGATATGCACGGCAGGGACCTCGCGCGACTGAGATCACAGTGATTCTTCCTATTTTCTGCTTCTTTCCTTTCCTTCTCTTTTACTTAGTTTATGTTCTCTTTTTTTGGTTATTGAAAGAAATGGAATTTATATTTGATTGTGATCTCAAATTGGAATTTTCAGGAGACTCGAGATGATGGTAGTGATGGATGTGTCCGCAGAGAGAGGGGAAGAGGAAAACGGTGGCAAGAGGAGGAGGAAGAAAGGAAAATGGGAATGCCAGTGGCCACGGCGGTGGCAGTGGTACCGCCGGCGACCCTTGCAGCTTCTGATTTCTTTTTTTTTACTGTTGAATTTCGCTCTGATGTGTGGATTGAGACTTTGTAAGTGGAATTGGACTGTTGTCTATTGATAAACTTTGGATTGTGTTTTCAGTTTTGATTTAATCTGTGTTTGGCTGAGGTTTGAGCTTAAGATGTGGAATGGAAATGGGTGTGCTGGGTTGGTTATGGGTTGTCTAGAGTTTTTGTTGTTGTGTCCGTTCCCCTCCCCCCTTTTTTTAACCCCCCCCCCTTTTTCTTTGTTGCTGGTGATGAATGTATATATCCTCGTTCCTCTCTGATGCCAGAATCATCTCCCCCTTTTCCAGCTCAAGCAATCTGTAAAAAGAAAAAAAAAATCAATTAGCCACAGGAACCTCATTATCATGTTTGCCACTCTTTTGATTTCTATCATCCCTAGCTTCACATGTCTTTGGCAGGGAGTGTAGGAGACAGGGAATGTGGGAGCCCGTGACAGACAACCTATTTTCCCTTTTTTATTCTTATTTATTTATTTTTTGCAACCGGAAATGGGTTGAACACTTTTTGTAGAATGGAAATGAGCTGAAACAAAATAGATTGGTTTTTCTCTTTTTTATTCAATGGGCTGAACACAAATTTTGTTTTTTGAAATGGGCTGAATTGATTTTTTTTTTTTTACAATTAGAAATGGACTGAAACACTTGGACTTTTTTTTTAACATAGGTCAAAACGTAAAACAATAATAATAATTAAAAAAAACTAAAAACAAGGTCTAAACTAAATTCATTATCATCAGTCTAGAAATAGGTTAAATTCTAAAAATATGTCAATTTTGATTTTTGTTTTAAGGCCGGACAAAATCAGGTGTTCACAACTATCCCTTGAGTGCATTATCTCTTCCATAACACTACCAAAGAGTGCTTTCAACTTTGTATAAACGATGTTTAGCCCTTGCCCGTACACCTTGTAAAACAAACTATTGTGTCCTTAAAATCTTGATACTAATGGTCAAAAGCATAATACTGAGCTAAATCCATAGAAAGAAGGATATTTGACGCATGGAATTGAGGACTGTTATAAAGATAGCCCTCAAAAAAATCCAAAGCTTCACCTTTCTTGCAACATTCGAATTTATAGTAATAATACATCTGATCGCGGATAAAAGTATGATAGAAATTTTTATGAATGATTTTCAAATGCAATTTTACATATGAAATTTATCTAAGAAAATTTTCATCTCATATTTATCTTTCAACCAAACACACCATTAGTCTTGAACCTTTCTTTTGCGGATGAATTGTGCTTAGTCTAGCTTTTGAGGATAATTGTGGCACAAGCACTTCTAAAGGTTTTCCGCTTCGCTGATGTGGGCATCCATATCACTAAATTTTTGCAATAATCCTCAAGTAGTGTCCTCAGTTGTTCATCAAGTATATATAGGAACATTTTTGATAGATACCACATATTGATCTTGCTTAATTGGTTCTAAAATTCGGAATGTGTTTTTACGGTTTAAGGCTATTAGCAGAGTGAGTCAGAGAATCAAGTATGCAGATATTCAGGATTGCTCAACAGTAAGTATTTTGGAGATTATATATAAGCAAACTTCTTTTCAGGGTCCAACTAAAATCGACAATGCCATTTAACTGTTACCAACACCATGAGAGAATCCTACCATATATATTGATAGCTCATAAACCAAGCCATGTTGGTTAGAGCTTTCGGTGGGAGAAATGAGGAGAAAGCCTAATGGCAACGTGCAAATTATATTCCTTTCTTTCTTTTTTAACCCCTTTTTATGATAAAATGTTAAGAGCTTGTTTGGTTTTGAAAAATAATTTTTAATTTTTATTTTCTGTTTTCACT
The DNA here is from genome assembly GCA_031216125.1 of Dalbergia cochinchinensis. Taxonomy (NCBI): domain Eukaryota; kingdom Viridiplantae; phylum Streptophyta; class Magnoliopsida; order Fabales; family Fabaceae; genus Dalbergia; species Dalbergia cochinchinensis. The sequence goes on along the minus strand of CM062375.1, from coordinate 63,950,145 downwards.
TAGTTTTATGTTTTTTAAAAATATTGTGAAGGAAGCAATGAAAACTACAAAATCCACCTTTTTTTATTTTCTAGTTTTCACTATTTTCTTCACAAAATTCTGAAAACAGAAAATTGACTAAAAATTGAAAATAAAAAGTAAAAATTGTTTTCTAAAATCACACACCTTAGGGAAAAGAGAGATTTGTCCTATTTCCTCTTGGTAAAAATGCAATTTTTCTCTGTTTTGCAATATAAGGATACTTTCTTATCCACTTTATGACCGATGTACTTTTCTTGTGAAATATTTCTCTTTTCTCCTCCAATATAGAATAAACTCCTTCATTTACCTGGTGGAAAACAAAAACCTGTCAACTAGTCATAACTATTAAATACACCTTCATTCAATATTATTGATTTACTTTGAGCTTCTCTGTAGAGTTTAGACTGTTCCAAAACTCATCTGTTAATCCCAGCATCTGTGGAAGGCTTTGACTTCAAGACCTCCATCAATATGGAGATTTATCATTGTCTTGTAAGTGACAACTTTCTTTTCATCATTCAATTTGAAGCGGAAACAGCCTAACAAAACTGCTGAGAATATCTTCATCTGTCTGTAAGCAAAGTCCTTTCCTAGACAAATCCGAGGACCTGCCTGCAGACGAATAGAAATTCACTTGGGATTACTGAACAGCTAACTTAGCGATGCAGTTGCGGCATCAGAACAAAACATTGCATGTAAATATGCACAGATGTCAAATGTACTAAGCAAAAATCTACTACTAGCCTGGAAAGCTGTAAACTTGAAAGGGCTCTCTTGCTGAAAAATGCCATTCTCATCAAGCCATCTTTCTGGTCTAAATACTCCTGCATCATCACCCCATATGAATTTCATCCTACCCATTGCATAAGGTTGATAAGATACCATATCTCCTTTGTTTACACTATATCCATCTGGTAATGTATCATCAGCAAAGCAAATCTTTGCATCCTGCATGAAAGAAGTCTGACTGTGACACACTGACACTTGATTACTATCAAGCCAAATGTACAACAACCATTAACAGGAACATTATTGCCAGTTGTAGATTTTTAATAAAACATGTAGTCATGTCTCCTGGTGCGGTGTTTTAATTCAGACCATTTACCCTGGCATGACTAATGGTCAAGATTTGCTCCTTCTTAAATGAGAGCGATGGTCAGATAAATTTCAAAATGATCCATACCACTGGAACTGCAGGATAAAGTCTGAGAGTCTCAGTAATTGCTGCATGGAGATAATTCATCTTTTCAAGAGCTTCATCCGTTACACAAGCCACAAACTCAGCACAGCTACCAATTGTTTTTGTGTTTGTGGCTTCTTTCACTTCTTCTGCAGCTTTTTCTTGTACTGCAGGATACTTACATAGCATGTAAATGAACCATGCAAGTGTGGCCGCTGTTGTGTCTTTGCCGGCAATAACAAAGTTTAGGATTATATCTCTTAAGTATGTTGAATCATGTTCCTTCCCTTGCAGAAACCTTGAGAGAATGTCTCCTTGTTTTCTCTGCATAGTCCATGCAAAGTGAAAAATACATACATATATATATATATATATATTCTTTGTAATCAGAAAAACAACTTTTAAATAGTAGACTTACAGCAGAGTCATCCTTGGAAATCTGCATCTGCTGAATTCTTGTGTTGATTAGCTTAAAGACAAAATCATTTAAAATTTTGGTGTTCTTTCTTAATGTGGCCTCTGATCCAATGTTCAGAAATTTCTTTATCTTCCAGAAGACGTCAACATAACGGAAAATGGTAAGTGCACTTGAAGTATCAAAAGCATCAGCAAAGATCTTCCCTTCTTCACTTGATCCACACATGCTATCAAGTTCAGTTCCAAATGCTACTTGGAATATTGAATCCAAAGTTGATTTCATGAAAAGGTCCTACACAAGTTGTTGGAGCAAGTTAACATTGCCAACCATGGAGATGAGAGAAGGAAATCTTATAGTTCCTTTGAGAGAATGTATATACCCACTTGGATTTCCAATGTCTTATTAGAAGTTGCAGCTTCAGACACTATGTTTGCAAGTTTTGCTGCATTCTTTCTGAATATGAAAGTGCTGAAGTCCCTTAACATCTTGGTGGAGAATTCATGACTTGATATCTTCCTTTGTTCACGCCATTTCTCTCCATCAACAGTGAAAATCCCATCGCCTAGTAAATCCCTCAAATTCTGGTAGTTGTACAAGCCCTGCAGAAGTTCATTGACGAATAAAAATGAAGCCATTATGCCTAACTCATCCTTTTAAGAATTGAACTCCTGTATATAATGTTGATTAATAGTTCCACATAACATCATATGCACCTATTATTATATTACTATTTCAGTATTTGCAGAAATCTTCGGTTAAACTCTTTTGCAGTACTCTCCAAATGTTAATATATGAAAAACATTCCTAATGTGACAACCATAGCATAGAAAGAATATACCCCAAAAGGAAAGGGGCAAATTGCCATGTCCAGATTTTGCAGGAGAGCAACACAATTTGAACGACCTCATCATTACAAAGTGATCTCACTAATAAAAAGGGTGCAGGAAACTCAGAACCTCCTGGTCTTTTAATAAAATAAATCAATCTTATAATTAAAATGAGCAAATGTTGACTCACAACACAGTATAAAGTTTTCCAAAAATTCAGTATTCGACCCATTTCACTCACTTTGAAAATCAGAAAAAACATCAATGGTTCTATTTGGCTGCTCAAGGTGTTCAAATATGGCATCAGGAAAATCATAGCTCTCAGTGTAACATTGGGAAATCAAAGCAAGAAGCTCTACAAATACCCTTTTTCCTATCCCCTAATTAGAAGTGATAAACTCAGGGAAAGCAAAAATAAAACTAACAAGTATGAGAGTGTTTGTTTGTCCTTTTTGTTTTCTAATTGCAACTCACAATTTCGATATAAACTTTCCAACAATGATGAAACCAAAAAAGACCCCTAAACACACCCTCCGAAAATTTTGTATGTAAATGTTTGTCTTTTTTCTGTTCGAGAAAATTTTAAGGATTAAAACTTTTGATGTCGCGTGTTTGTCATAATATCTGACAAAATTTGAAAGCTAACATGTACAATATCTTGTATCACAACCCTCCATTCCCCTTCAAAATCCCCCTTCAAAATCCAAACTCACAAACATACCCCAAAATTATTTCATTCACCAGTAGCATCAGAAACAGTAATCTATATAGTTATCTAATATATATCGATTCCTCCCCAAAAAGTCAAAGTCGATAAAAGCTGCCACCTTTCCATAATTTTCAAAATGGGTTTTGAGAATATACTCAACGTTCACTGGATCTGCAGTGTAAATCTCATTCCTGAAGGGGCTGAGAAGCCTGTAAGTCCTGTACTTCCCTGCAAGGTCAGTCATGTAATGGTGCAGCCTGTTGAAGTTCAGCAGCTGGTTGAATACTGTACCAGCAATAGGATGGTACTTCGTTCTGTGCCCCTTGTTCAGTTTTCTGAACAGAACTTGGACCAAAAAAAGAACCGAAACTGCAGAAAGAGCTGCAGAGACATAAGGATTTGAAAGAAGATCCATGGATGGCATGGTGGAGTTGAGGAAACAGGGTGATGCTGTGGAAGTCAATAGATTTTGGTTGCTATATTCATTCATGATTATGATATTTTAAAAATTTGTTTTAATAAAAATACATTTAAAAGAAGTATGTAATAATAATTAAATATTTTTTAATGATTTGCATATAATGCTTTTAATGTAGTGACTATTATCATTTTTTATGAGGTCACTCTAAATAATACAAATATGATTGTTTATGACAAATGGATACGGGTTTTGACAAAGGCAGATATAACTGGATATAAATTACTAGTTGGCCTTGACTTTTCTTTATTATCATTTGCGTCTTCCATTATTCAACTTCTTAAGAGCATGATTAAGTAATCTTGCTCAATTGCATATTTTGAATATAGGATTTATGTTTTTTAGCAGCACAATTGATATCTATTGATATTTTCCCGTTGCCGATTTGCGAGGCGATGATGTATTTGAGCTTTCTTCTTGAAAATAACAGAGGTATAAAAAAATAAGAAGGCATTGTTCAGCAATGAAATGTCAACTTGTGAGCAAAGATTTAATTAGTTTTACATGTCAATCTTACATCTTCAACGAGCAAAGCAAACACATAAGCTAATAACCTCTAGAAGGGCAAAGTTAAAAAGATCTAATGATTCTCGTCCAAATACATCGCTTTGCTTTGAGATTGCACTTCTTATAGACTACCTTTGAACTGCACATAGAGGGAGACCCTTGTCCATGTGAAGTGTAAACATGACCCTGTAAGTTACATGATTTGTTTCACTTGCCATTTTAAACCTGAAGAATCGAATAAGAGTCATTGCCACTATTTTCATCTGCCTAAAAGCAAAGTCCTTCCCTAAGCAAATGCGAGGACCAGCCTGCAAATATTGCGGAAAAAGAAAAAAAATTTAATATAATTATATATATCCATAGAAAGTAGCTTTCAATTTTCATCTTCTTTTTTGAATATATTTTCTATTTTTAGTATTTAGTGAAATAAATTGTAAAACCTAGAAATAAAAATTGCTAATTGGATTTTGTAATTTATATGATTTCTTTCACAAAATCCTAAAGGGTAAGAAACTTTCCAAAAATAGGGTATCATGATTGAAAATTGTTTTCTGAAACCAAATCGAAACCTAGAAGAATAAGGGTATATGATATAGGGATACTGACATGGAAAGCTATGAATTTGAATGAAGATTGTGGCTGAAAAACTCCATCATTGAGCCATCTTTCAGGCCGGAATTCTTCAGCATCATTCCCCCAAATGTAAGGCATCCTTCCCATGGCATAGGCCAAGTAGTACAGTGAGTCCCCTTTATTCAATCTGTAGCCATCAGGAAGGATGTCAGGTGCTTCAGCTGTTCTCCCATTCTTGCATCACACCGAAGAAAAATTACATTAGTATTTACATCATGTGTTTCTATTGCTGCATAACATGGTAAGTGGATAGTAATAGAGTCAAATGAAAGCCCGGGAATTAGACAAATTCAATTACAAGCATTGAATTGATACTTATTTCACTTGAAGAAATGAGATCCGTATCTAATTTTTTACTTGTCTCACTCAAAAAAAGAGTTATTGGATAAAAATGTGTGACACATTACTTGGAAGCGAGTCCCATAATTTTTTTTAAGAGTGTGTCAGATAATGAGTCTCAATTTGTGAGTACAAATATCTTTACTAAATTTTCAACATCCAAGTTGTTCTGTTAATTTCTAAGAATATTCAATGGTTTGAAAGGTAAAATTGAGAAATTAATAATAAATACTTCATGAATATGTTGGAATGACAAATGTTACAAACTAGGAATTTTTTCTTTCTAAAGTAACAGATTAAAAAGCAGAGAGAGAACGTGTGACAATATTAGTGTGAAGAAAAAAATAGAAGGCTGAAAAAATTTGGAATACCAAATTGATGATTTACTCTAGAAAATCTCACCACTGGGATTGCAGGATACAGCCTCAGTGTTTCTGTTAATGCTGAATGAAGATAATGCATTCTCTCAAGGGTGGCATCAGTTATATTGCTCACAAATTCATCTAAATTGGGTTGACTTTCATGGGTGCAAGTAACATCCTTCGCTTCCTGAGCAATCTTTTCCTGTATAAGAGGGTTCTTGCACATCATGTAGAAGAACCATGACAAAGTGTTAGCACTCGTGTCTTTTCCAGCAATCATAAAGTTCAGAATTATGTCCCTCAAATACTGGTCAGTCATGTTTGCTGGGTCCTTCCCACTCTCCAGCAAAAACCTTGAAAGTATGTCCTCCTTATCACTCTGAAAACAACCACAAGATTTTGTCATTTTTATCAATGCAGAAATTTAAACAAACAGAATCTAAGTAACCTATCATCAAGAAGAGCCAAAAAGGTGCAACATCGAGTTAGCTTTCACCAAAAGCTAATGAAAAATTGAATGTATAGATCAAATGCTTATTAATATGGTCCAATATGGAATATCTATTTTCATTTTTTTTCTGATAATGATATCTATTTTCATTTGATGGCTCATTGTTAGAGTGGTACCACAAATATCTCATTTGGACCCAAAAATTTAAGCCAATAAGTATATGAGTTCAATTTTAATGTATTGATAATATAATTTTTTTACATTGTGATCTTATTAAATTCTCTTATTTATATGACTTTTTAAATAGTGAGAGTGAGACTCAATCACTTATGCTGATATGGTAATACATAATTGAATGATAATGAAAAAAAAGTTTTGCAATAGAAATTAAACTCTAATTATATTAATATTTTCACTTATATGGTATTCACTTGATCCATAATTTATCAATATGAAATTATATCATCACCACTTAAAATTTATATCGTCATGACTTTCTTTACGACAATCACATGTGTTCACTTCTCTGTTACAACAATCATTTTTTGCCATATAGATGATAAGTAATATCAATAAGAAAAATTTCCACATTAGATGTTATTCAAATGGAATAAAGACAACATTGAGCACGGAATCGTTGGAAGTTATTGAACTCACCGAAACCTTCTTGCTGAACAAAAGTTCCCTTTTGGCCTTGATTAGACTATGCACAAAGCCATCAATTATCTTGACATTCTTCTTGAGGGCAGCTTCTGATCCAATGTTAAGAGCCCTCTTGACCTTCCAGAATGGATCCACATAGCGCCTATAGACAAAAGCATTTGAATCATCGAAGGCCTTAATGAACACATTTGCCTCTTTGCTTGATCCCTCCAAACAACGCAATTCCACTCCAAACCCGACTTTAAATATAGAGTCCAAAGTGCACTTCATTAGAACATCCTAGAGTTTTTTTAAAAAAACAACAACAACAGTAAAATCTCAGCATTCATATCTTGCTCTATATAACTAATTAACAATAATGGCAACTAATTAAAAACGACAAACTATAAAGCAAGTCTTGACTTCCCTATGTACTTAGTATTTGTTTGGATGACAATTTTTCTCAAATTGATAATAAAAAATTGAATTTTTTCAATATTCTTTTATAGAAAGTAAGAATTTTTTTATTTTGTCCAAAAATACTTTTGAGAGTGAAATAGACCTAGCCTAATGGATCAAGATGCTCAGGTGCACATTCCACTTTCCGGTATCCACTTTACAAATTAAAGTTCGGTGCTGCTAGCCATATATTGATTAATTAATTAATGGTTTAGATTTGATAACATGTAACACATAGATAATAATAATCCATGAACCTTTTTTTTTATTTTATGTAGTAAAACAATGAACTTGTTAGAAATGCTCCTACTAGCACTTTAGATTTTAAAGGGTACCTTGATACTTCATTTTATTTTTATATCCGAAAAAACAGTTCATTTATTTGTTTCTTAAGAAATTATTTCATAGTCACACTCACAAGTGTTACCTTAGGTGAATTTGGTAAGATAATACAATTCTGCAGATTTCCTTTCTATTGTACGTGCCCATTTTGATATCCAACCAGATATGAAATGGATCCCCTCATGTAGAATTATGTGTTAATTCACACCATTTAATTATCTCTATGTTTTAAGAAGGATGAAAAACTACACATAGGAAATGAAAGGTGATGATTAACAATGGTATATAGTGATTGTAAAAAGCAATGCTATAAAGTGGAAAAAAAAATATTAGGATTTTTTTACAATAAGACAATGGTAGTCATTAGATGAAATAAATAAATATAACCCACTTACTTATTAAAAATCATCAAATTTTCCTCCTTATTTTGTCAAATTAATCCAGGTTACAACATAAGCTTCAGAAGCTAATTAATTATCATCACAATTTAGAACTGCATTTCCCATTCTGCAAGGCAAATTTAATCACTTACTTGCATATCAAAGACCAGACCATCATCCGAAAATCCTGAGACAACTCTAACCAACTTGGCAGCATTCCATCTAAAAACATTGCAGCTGAAGTCTCTAAGAACTCTTGTGGAGAACTCAAAACTTGCTAGCTTCCTCTGCTGCCTCCACTTATCAGCATCAACATTAAAAATCCCCTCACCAAAAAGATCAACCAAGATGTCATGGTTATGTTTCCCTTTGGAGTACTTCTCAAACTGGGTTTTGAGCATGTACTCCACATTTCTTGCATCAACTGTGTAAACTTTGCTTTTTCTGGGAGCAAGAAGCCTAAAAGTTGGATGTGTTGTGGCAATGTCTTTTTGGTAATCATAGAGGGTGGGGAAGTGGAAGAGCTGGTTGAAGACTGTGCCTTTCACTGGAGGATATGTTGGGTCCCCTATGGATTGTCCTATGAATATGGTGAGTGCGAGGAAACAGAAGAGAAGGATGAGACACAGCAAAAGAAAGAACAGCCATGAAAACAAAGCAAAGAACATGTCCATCTTTGGTGAGTGTGAATGAGTGTTGTGGGAGAGACTCTGCATACAAATAAATCATTTACCGTGCGGTGTGCATCTAGAACCTGGGGTTATAGGCATACATATAAAATTGGAGAGATTAAGGGAGAAAAAACAAAAATGATATTCTAACGTCTAAGAGTGGGTGTCTAATTAGGACACTAATTCCATCACAGTTAGATACGATAGTAGCCCAAACTTTCCCCATTTATTTATCACATTTAAAGATGATAGAGTGAGTGTTTCAATTCGATACCCATTTTTAAATATTAGAATAATTATGTTAAAAAAAATGTATATTAAATAAAGCTATAGCAAACTGTTTTTCATAGTACATGTACCTAAGGAGCTCTTTTTTTTTTTTTTTTCAAACCAAAGATGGGTCTGAAATTTATTCCATCCATAAGAGAGAATACAATGTGATCTCAATGGACATCTTGGTGGGGATCATGGCTGCCCTATAAGCATTTGATTTTATTCAATGAAAGAAATAGTTTATATACTATTCCTAGCTACAAGCATTTGCCATTCATATGTGGAAGAACCAAAAGGAAGCATTTTCCATTCTTCAGCGAATGAAAGCATTTGCCATTTCATTTGTGAGCTATGTAGGTCCAATTCGTGATGTTGTAGGGGACGATGGCGCGGAGAAAAAGTAGTTTTTCTGGTCCAATAAAATATACATATACTGAAAAAAACCAAAAAGATTAACGTGCTGGAAAGGATGATAAGAGAAAGAAGGGGAGGCAGTGGCAGTGCGTAGAGCAGTGTTACAAGTACGCATCCTCTTGTTGCAAAAACTTGCTTCTTGTTTTTCCATGTAATAAAAAATTATGTTGACATTGGTAGTATAAAAATAAATAAATAAATAAAAACAGTTGACGTTGGCATCGGGATGCAGAGCAAGCCCGCGTAGATGCCGGGACAAGCACGTGACAAGGATATAAAATTTTAAAAATATTAAATAAAAATAGATATCGTTACATTCAAAAAAAAAAAAAAATAGAAATCCTTAAAAACCATTTCATAATTTTGTAAGTAATTAAAATGATTTGATTAAAGATAATAACATATGTATAAACAATTTATATGCTTATGAATCTAATCTCATGAACAATTCAATTAATTAAGCTAAACTTATAAACTAGTTCAATTTCAAAAACAGATCTTATATTTATAGATTTTATTAATGTTTGTATTTTTAAATACATATTAAAGTATCAAATAAAATATTATTAAATGAAAATAGAACTATTTAACATCTTGAAAATTTCTTAAAAAAATATTCAATAATTTTAATAATTAAAATAATTTAATTAGATATTAATACTACTTTTGAGTCCTTAACACATGTTTTAACTTTTAAAGACGTGTGTAAGCAAAATTTATTCCTTTTATGATAATTTGTATTAAAATATATGTGAAAAGTATGGGAAATATTAATTCATACAAATATGTTATAATTTATTTTATGGAGAAAATTTTATTTTGGGAATTAAAAAAATCTAAAAGTTATATTATAAGAACTATACGAAATTCACTATTAATTGTAAATTAATTATAACTTATATATCTGTATAGAATCTAACAAATATCGTAATTGATCATAAACACTCGTGTTTTCTTTCAAACATACACAGCATGGGACGTCACATAATTATGCTTGATGATACAAACCTCTTTTTACAGGCCCAATCAGCAACTCAAGAACAAAATAGAATTATTCATCATCTGTAATCAACCAACAAACCCAAAGTTTCATAGAAGCCCACTGGCAAATCTGCTTACTCTTCCTTCACCTAGCAAGATGGCAGAGAGCTATATTGCAAGAAGATTATCATTATTTCAACTTTCCTTAAGAGAAAGAGTTTCATTATTCAAACATAACATTAATTAGCATAGCAAAATATAACATCCCCTTACATAAATATACATCATATTATTTTACCTTAATATATACATACTTTAGTATTCATCCACATTCATATAAAATCATAAACATATTATGTCCCACACTATATTCACACATAAAGCTAAAAGAAATAATTTCTCTCAGGATAAAGGCCTTAACAAATAGTTCTCAGTAATACCAAGGTGAAGCATTATTGGATATGTTTTTTGTATATAACTCATTGCTTTAATTACTTCACTTGTCAGTTGTCACCCTACTCATCATGACCTTGGAACTGCATGGAGGAAGAGGCCCTTATCCACGTGAAGCGTAATCATCACCTGGTAGGTCACATTTTTTGTTCCATATGCCATTTTAAACCTGAAGAATCGAACAAGAGTCATTGCCGCTATTTTCATTTGTCTGTAAGCGAAGTCCTTCCCTAAGCAGACACGAGGTCCAGCCTGCAATGACACATTATATTGAACATTACATAAGCTAGCTTATTGAAAAAAATTCTTGTATAAGACTAAATTTAACATTTCATATTTTCAAACATTTACGTTAAATTTGTGACGCTTGTAAGCAAGCAAGTGTATCTTAAACAAGTTTTATTGCAAATATGTTTGAATATAAAATGTTAAATTTGTGTCCATATAAAAATCTTTCGGCACAATGAAGCAAAACATTGGTACGAACATGGAATGCTACGAATTTGAATGGAGATTGAGGTTGGAAAACTCCATTGTTGAGCCATCTTTCGGGACGAAATTCCTCAGCATCCTCCCCCCAAATGGAAGTCATCCGACCCATACCATAGGACAAATAGTATACTCCATCTCCCTTTTTCACTTTGTGGCCACTAGGAAGAACATCGGGTTCCTCTGCTGTCCTCCCATCCTTGTTGAATCATACCAAAGACAAGTCGATCATAATCTAAATAACATATTATTGCAATGTTGCTTATGCAGCCAAACATGGCAGGTTTAGATTAGAGTCACGTGAAATAAAAGCCATAAAGAGCAATTCTTTTACAAATGAATAGTATATAAGCTCATGAATTTATTTTTGATGCATGTAAGTATAAAATAATTATAGACCCATCAAGAGAAATATTATTTGTGCAACTAACCACTTACGCACAAACTGGATATGTAGCATGTGAAGATGATGATACCCTAAAATAACATTTTATACAGCAAGGAAGAGATAATTCAAGATGGTTTTGAAAATGTTCATAAATGGTACCAAAGGGACTGCAGGGTACAGTCTCAAGGTCTCAGTCAATGCTGCATGAAGATAATGCATTTTGTCAAGGGTGGCATCTGATAGATTGGAGAGAAACTCATCTATGTTGGGTTGGACTTCATGGCTACAAGTAACATCTCTCACTTCTTGTGCAATCTTTTCCTGTACAAGAGGGTTCTTGCAAAGCATGTAGAAGAACCATGTAAGAGTGTTTGCACTTGTGTCTTTGCCAGCTATCATAAAGTTCAGAATTATATCCCTTAAATACTTATCAGTCATGGTTGTTGGGTCCTTCTTGCTCTCCATCAGAAACCTTGAGAGGATGTCCTCTTTGACATTCTGAAATCCATATCAAACTTTAAAAGTTTCATCATTAAATGTTTAGTTTAAAAGCAGGACTTAAGAAAAAAACTAATCATTTGGAAAACTAGGTGGTGCAAATATACTATATCCAAAGTTTCACCATATGGCTATTCAGAGTTTTAAATTGCAATTGCAGTCACAGTTGCAATTGCAGTGTGATGTGAAAAATTGTGAAAAAAACACGGTCAACACGGCCGCAAGTGCCACTGCGATGCGGTTGTGGAGAGCACTGCAACAATAATATTGTGGCCTCAATTGTGGTTGCGTATAGATCCAGATCCCTTAAGAAACTTTATGAAGTGAAACATTCACTAGTTACAATATAATATAAATCATAAATATGTTCGTTTCATACAGAAGACTAGACAATAAAGAACTTATCAAAATGTGTGTGCTAGAATGATATAACATGCTTATTTATTCTTAAATAGGTGAGTTGGTGATACTACTTTAATTTATCCAACTTCCAACGACCATCTTTATTTTCTGTAAAAGATTATGAGCAACTTTTCAGACTTTGTAGCACTGCCCTTAACATCTTACTTAGGCAATCAGCACCATTAATATGACTGACATCACCTAATTCTTTCTCCCATTTTTGCACCATTTAAGTTACATACAGCAGATGAATTATTCAAATGAAGCACAAACGATGTTGACGGGGGAAACAGAAGTCCTTGGTCAACTCACAGATTCTTGCTGAACTGCCAATTGTGCTTTTCTAGTCTCAATTACTCCATTGACGAAGTCGTCTATTAATTTCACATTTTTCTTGAGGGTAACTTCACTACCGATGTTAAGGTACCTCTTGAGCTTCCAGAATGGATCAACAATGCGCCAATAAATCAAAGCATTTGATTCATCAAAGGCCTTCATGAATTCAATTCCTTCTTTGCTGAATCCCTCTAAGCAATTCAATTCTGTTCCAAAACCAACTTTGAATATGGAGTCCAGAGTGTACCTCATTAGCATATCCTAGAAAAAGAGCACACGTGGTGTGTATATATATATCATGCTTCAAATTTTAGGTCCATATAATGGGATGTTAGCAATTGAAAGGTAAATCTAATAAACTAAGTCCTACTTCTAAATCCTTCTGATTTCATTTGAGTTCTTTTTAGAGAAATTATTACAACATAATGCTCCAATTTTGTACTTGAGTCCAATTTTAACACTTTATCATATGTGCCTTAAATTTCATGTAAATTTTAATAAAAGCTTTGAGAAAATAACATGACAAATACAACCCAAAATTTACTCCAAAATGTTATTACCAAGAAAAAGACCCCTAAATAAATCATACATAAATTAAAGTATACAAGCGAAATCATTTCTGAAACTTGGAGAAAGCTATGGTCCTATTTTTCTTATGTTCATTCATCAAAGACTAAAGTATGAGAAACATTAGTTTTAGATTAAAGATGCATTCACAGAAAACCATGATTCAAACAAACTTAAGGCATGCTACTAGATTAGAGAATCAGAATGATCCACAGCTTCATAGAAAATTTAACCACTTACTTGCATATCAAAAACCAGCCCCTCATTAGAAAATTCTGACAACACTCTGACCAACTTGGCAGCATTCCTTCTAAAAACTGAGCAACTGAAATCTCTAAGAACTCTTGTAGAGAACTCATAGCTTGCAAGCTTCCTCTGCTGCCTCCACTTGTCACCATCAACGGCAAAAATCCCCTCACCAAAAAGATCAGCCACAATATCCTGGTTGTACTCCCCTTTGGAGTACTTATCAAAATTGGTTTTCAGCATGTGCTCAACATTTCGTGCATCTACGGTGTACAAATCGCTCTGATAAGGCGCGAGAAGCCGGAAAGTTGGATGTGCCTTGGCCATTTCTGCAAGGTAATCATGTAGGTTCTTGAAGTGGAATAGCTGGTTAAACACTGTGCCTCTCACAGGTGCATATTCTGGGTCCCCTATGGATTGTCCCTTGAGCATGATCAACAAGATGAAACATGAGGCCAAGAAGAAAACAAGAAAAGAGAAGGCTATGAAGGTCAACATGGTGTACAAAAAAGCCATTTTCTCAGTATGTTTGTTCATCCGAGGCTGTGATCAAACATAAGGGGGATGCTGTGGTTGTGAAGCCACGGAAAAGAAAAGACAAAAACAAACAGGGACAGAAAGAGACAGTAGGGTGGTTCATCGCCCAAGTCTCCGCCTAAGTCTCCCATATCAATCTTGTCCCTTTCTTGTTGCATAAACGATAAATGTTTACTATCATATTTATATTAAATTATAAATTATAAATTATAAATTAATATATAAAAAATTATAAATTAAGATGTAAAAAGTTATAAATTAATATATAAAAATTTTAGCATACTTATTTAAAATCTTTTATATATTAATTTATAATTTTTTATATGTTGATTTATAACTTTTTACATAATAGTTTATAACTTTTAACTTGCTATAAGTGTGTAGTGTAAGTGTGATGGTGGTTGTGTATCACCCTTCTTCTTATTGTTCTAGAGTTTATTTTAGAACTAATGAGCATTTAAAAATGATGAACAAGTACATGTTTGATATTTTAAATATAAATCTAGTAAGTTAAAAACTCTAATATCAATAGATTATAATGAGGAGAGTTAAAGCTTGATTTTTCTCTAATATTGAGGAACCCTCAGTTTCATGAATTTGGAATTTTATTCAATAGACCCTCTAATTGATAAATTATTTTAAAATAAACTATTTAAAATTGTCAAAATATTTATCTTTGCTAGATTCTATTGTCGCAGAGCGAGCTACTCCCTTTGAAGCTGTTAGGGAGCGGCCCAGTTGATCCCTTTCAGACCATGAGCTATTTACACAAATGACGATTTATGTTTTAAATTATTTCTATGGAAGAAATTAACTTATTTGGTTTGATAAAAATTTTATTCAGAGCTACTTGGATTATTTAATTAATTTGATTAGTTGATTTTTTTAACTATGATGGTTATTAAGTATGACTTGATGATTTGATTGAAATTGTTACTAGCTCTCTTTTATTGATTTTATAATGTCATGATTTTATTCTATGTTATTTCAATTTATATTGGAAAATATTGTGATAGTTGATATCTCCAAGACTAAATTAATATGTGGATTGGAATTTGGATTTATAAATTGTGTTTGATAAGAGTTTGTCTAAAAAAACTTTGATGGATTCTAAGTTGGAACCACTGTTCACTATAGCAAAGAGATATAATGACAAAATCGTTTGCCATAGTAAAGAGATGTTACGACTTATGTGCACACAGTTTCTTTCAGTGAGATAAAAATTTGAAAGAATCTTATTTGAGACATCATAAACCTTATAATTGATTTATTAAGATTACCTCCCAAATAAAATTGGTGCATCTTATATAACCCTCATGAGTAATTGAGTATTTGATGCTGAAATTGATTTTATGTGAGTGTGATGAATTGATGAAAATAGTAAAAAAGTATATTTATTAATGTGTGTAATTTCAAATACATACTAAAATATCGGATAAAAATTTATAAATGAAAATAGAATTATTTAACATTTTGAAAATTTCTTAAAAATATTTAATAATTTTTAAAAATTAAAATAATTTAATTAGATAATAATATTACTTTTGAGTCCTTAACCTGTGTTTTAACTTTTAAAGATGTCTCTAAGCAAAATTTATTTCTTTTATGAAAATTTTTATAAAAATATATGTGAGAAGTATGCGAAATATAAATTGATATCCAATATGTTATAATTTATTTTATGAAGCAACTTTTATTTTGGGAATTAAAAATATAAGTTATACATAAGAAAATTATACAACATTCAATATTAATTTTAGGTAGTTCCTTTTCGACTTTCACCTCCCTCTTCTCCTATCTCCTCCGAGAAGAATTGTTAACTTTAATACTTCTGTTTAAAAAAATTGTAACCTCTATATTTCTATAGAATAACAAATATCCTAATTAATCATAAACATTTACGTTTTCTTTCAAATATATACAGCATGGACATTGCATTATTATGCTTTATGATACAAACTTGCTTTACAGACCCAATCAACAACTCAAGAACAAAATATATTTATTCATCATCTGTAATCAACCAACAAACCCAAAGTTTCATAGAATCCCACTGGAAAATCTGCAAGATGGCAGACAGCTATATATTGCAAGAAGATTATCGTTTCAAATTTTCAACTTTCCTTTAGAGTAAGAGTTTCATTATTCAAACATAACATTTAACCAGTATAGCAAAATATGATATGATATCCTCCTCTAACATAAATACATAGCACATTATTTTATTTTAATATATATACATACCTTAATAATATTCATCCACAATTACATAAAATCATAAATATACTATGTCTCATACTATATTTATACATAAATGTTAAAAAAAAACATTTCTCTTAGAATAGAGGCCTTAAATAGTTCTCAGAAATACCAAGGCGAAGCATTATTGGATATGCTTCTTGTATAGTTCATTGCTATACGATTCACTTGTCAGCCTATTCATCATGACCTTGGAACTGCATAGAGAAAAAGGCCCTTATCCATGTGAAGTGTAAACATCACCTTGTATGTCACATTTTTGGGTCCATTTGCCATTTTAAACCTGAAGAATCGAAGAAGAGTCATTGCCATTACTTTCATTTGTCTGTAAGCAAAGTCCTTCCCTAAGCAGATACGAGGTCCAGCCTGCAATGACACATTGAACCTTACATAAGCAAGCATATTAAAAAATTAATTCTTATATAAAAAGCAAGTTTAACTTTTCATATACATTTACGACAAAATTGTAAGGCTAGTAAGCAAGTGCATCTTAAATAAGATTTTATTGTAAAGATATCTGAATATTAAATTGTTAAATTTGTATCTATGCAAGAATCTCTTGGCATATTAATTGAAGCAAAACAATGATACGAACATGGAAAGCTACAAATTTGAATGGAGATTCGGGTTGGAAAACTCCATTGTTTAGCCATCTTTCGGGAAGAAATTGCTCAGCATCCTCCCCCCAAATGGAAGTCATCCGACCCATACCATAGGACAAGTAGTACACTCCATCTCCCTTTTTCACTTTGTGGCCATTGGGAAGAATGTCGGGTTCCTCTGCTGTCCTCCCATCCTTGTTGAATCATACCAAAGAAAAGTCCATCATAATCTAAATAAAATATTATTGCAATGCTGCTTATGCAGCCTAACATGGCAGGTCTAGATTAGAGTCCCATGAAATAAAAGCCACAGAAAGCAATTCCTTTACAAATGAATGCTATACAAGCTCATGAATTTATTTTTGAAGCATGTCAGTATAAAATAATCATATATCCGTTAAGAGAAATATTATTTATATCATGCTTCATGACATCTCTAAAGGGACACTTAAAAGCATCTCTTAAATATTGTTTGAGAATGAGTCCCAATTTTTCTCTCAGTCAAAAGTTTAAGGAACACCTCAAGGTGTCCTTTTCAAGCATATCCTAAAACTGATTCAGTAATGTGAAATAAATTTGTGCAACTAGCCAACTATCATAAGCACAAACTGGTTAAGTAGCATGTGATGATGATGATGACATCCTAAAATAAAATTTTGTACAGCAAGGAAGAGATAATTCAAGATGGTTTTGAAAATATTCATGAAAGGTACCGCTGGGACTGCAGGGTACAGTCTCAAGGTCTCAGTCAATGCTGCATGAAGATAATGCATCTTATCAAGGGTAGCATCTGTTAAATTGGAGACAAACTCATCTATGTTGGGTTGGCCTTCATGGCTACAAGTGACATCTCTCACTTCTTGTGCAATCTTTTCCTGTACAAGAGGGTTCTTGCAAAGCATGTAGAAGAACCATGTAAGAGTGTTTGCACCTGAGTCTTTACCAGCTATCATAAAGTTCAGAATTATATCCCTCAAATACTTATCAGTCATGGTTGTTGGGTCCTTCTTGCTCTCCATCAGAAACCTTGAGAGGATGTCCTCTTTAACATTCTGAAATCCACCATATCACACTTTAAAAGTTTCATCATTAAATGTTTAGTTGAAAAGCAGGATTTAAAGAAAAACTAATCATTTGGAAAACTAGGTGGTCCAAATATACTATATCCAGAGTTTCGCCATAAGCCTATTCGGGGTTTTAAATTGCAATGTTACGGTGCGATGCTAAAAATTGAAAAAAAGAAAAAAAAAATGTCAACGGCCACAATTGCTGCTGCCAAGCGGTTGTGGAGAGCACTAAAACAGTAATATTATGGCTGCAATTGTGGTTGCCTATAGACCCAGATTCATTAAGAAACTTTATGAAGTGAAATATTCACTAATCACAACATAATATAAATTATAAATATGTTCGTTTCATATAGAACGTGTCAAAATTTGTGTGCTAGAATGATATAACATGCTTATTTATTGTTAAATAGGTAAGTTGGTAAAACTACTTTAATTAATCCACCGACCACCTTTATTTTCTGTAAAAGATTATGAGCAACTTTTCAGACTTTGTAGCACTGCCCTTAACATCTTAATTAGGCAATCAACACCATTAATATGACTGACATCACCTAATTCTTACTCCCATTTTTGCACCATTTAAGTTACATACGGCAGATGAATTATTCAAATGAAGCAGAAACGATGTTGAGGGGGGAAACATAAGTACTTGGTCAACTCACAGATGCTTGCTGAACTGCCAATTGTGCTTTTCTAGTCTCAATTACTCCATTGACGAAGTCATCTATTAATTTCACATTTTTCTTAAGGGTGGCTTCACCGCCAATGTTAAGGTACCTCTTGAGCTTCCAGAATGGATCAACATAGCGCCAATAAATCAAAGCATTTGATTCATCAAAGGCCTTCATGAATTCAATTCCTTCTTTGCTGGACCCCTCCAAGCAATTCAATTCTGTTCCAAAACCAACTTTGAATATGGAGTCCAAAGTGCACCTCATTAGTATATCCTAGAAAAAGAACACACGTGGTATATATATCATGCTTCAAATTTTAAGTCCATATAATGCGATGTTTAGCAATAGAAAGGTAAATCTAATAAAGTAACTCCTACTTCTAAATCCTTCTAGTTTCATTTGAGTTCCTTTTACTGAAATTATTACAACATAATGCTCCAATTTTGCGCTTGAGTCCAATTTTAACTCTTTATCATATGTTCCTTGAATTTCATATAAATTTTAATAACATCTTTGAGAAAATAACATGACGAACGCAACCCAAAACTTACTCCAAAATGTTATTACCAAGAAAAAGACTCCTAAATAAATCATACATAAATTAAAGTATACAAGCGAAATCACTTCTGAAACTTGGAGAAAGCTATAGTCCTATTTTTCTTATGTTCATTCATCAGACTAAAGTGTGAGAAACACTAGTTTTAGATTAAAAATGCATTCACAGAAAACCATGATTCAAACAAACTTAGAGCATGCTACTAGATTAGAGAATCAGAATGATACACAGCTTTACAGGAAGATTTAGCCACTTACTTGCATATCAAAAACCAGACCCTCATGAGAAATTTCCGACAAGACTCTGACCAACTTGGCAGCGTTACTTCTAAAAACTGAGCAACTGAAATCTCTAAGAACTCTTGTAGAGAACTCATAGCTTGCAAGCTTCCTCTGCTGCCTCCACTTGTCACCATCAACAGCAAAAATCCCCTCACCAAAAAGATCAGTCACAATATCCTGGTTGTACTTCCCCTTGGAGTACTTATCAAACTTGGTTTTCAGTATGTGCTCAACATTTCGCACATCTACGGTGTACAACTCGCTCTGATCAGGCGCCAGAAGCCGGAAAGTTGGATGAGCCCTGGCCATTTCTGCATGGTAATCATGTAGTTTCTTGAAGTGGAATAGCTGGTTAAACACTGTGCCTCTCACAGGTGCATATTCTGGGTCCCCTATGGATTTTCCCTTGAACATGATCAACAAGATGAAACATAAGGCCAAGAGGAAAACAAGAAAAGAGAAGGCCATGAAAGTCAACATGGTGTACAAAAAAGCCATTTTTTCAGTATGTTGTTCATCCGAGGCTGTGATCAAAGATAAAGCATATATTATTTGCATATTTGTAAGTGCAAGAGAGAGGGAGAGAGAGAGAGGAGGGAGTTTTGGTATATTTGGTGACAACGAAAGGAAGAGACACAGCTTAGCCAATCAGATAAACTGCTTCAACTTTGCAGCTGGTGTGATGTAAAGTAAATATTCTTTAATAATTCCATACTATAGCCAAATAATTTAATTTTATATGAAAAAATACTCTGAGAAATTATAAGATACTTTTCATGTCATATAGTAACCTGAAGTTTGTCCTTTTCTTTTTAGCATTGGAAACTTACGGTTGAGGAGAAAATTTTCCAATTCGTGAACAAAGCTTGCCTCCGAGCTTGAGTGCTTGGACACTCGGAAATAATTCAAATAACTTTTCCTTCCTTAAAGAAATGGTATTTTTATTTACAAAATTATAAAGATTGGCTCTGCATCAAAAAAGGAAATAACAGAAAATTTGCTGTTTGTAAACTCAGTAAGATTGTTTGAACTTGAACCATTGGATGAAGAGATTACCATGCAGACAAGATGATTATATCATGTGTATATAGGATAAGTCTGAAGTATGTGATGGCAATCATGAACCACCAGGAACATAGCAGCATGCTCATCTGCAATTTAATAAGCTATACAGCGAAAAATTGGTCAGAGATTCAGTTTTGTCAAATTCTTACAAGATGGATGAAAAATATTAAAGCTTATCCTTTAATGATTCTGAAGTTTGAACACACTGCTCTGTTTATTTCTTTAGCAAGCAATTGGAACCAATTTATAACTTCATGCTTATGTTAAACCAGCGAAGGAAACGAAAAAAAGGCTTATTCTTTGAATTGAAGTCATCACACTTTCTATTTGAAATCTAAGTTTATAAAAGTTATATATAACCTTGTTTCTATCAATTTAATTACTATGGACATCTTGTAGGGGGGAAAACGAAAAAGGAATCACAAAAAGACAGTTTTCGCTTCTTGATGAATATGAAACAAACCAAACGAAACTTTGGTGTTTTCTTTATTTCCTTGTAATGAACGTTTACTTTGATTAAATGATGAACCATTATCTATTCCCTCATTTTGTCCTGTTTTAAGTCCTCTTCTTAGAATTTAACATGTCAAAACCATGACAAGTTATTTTTTTTTCCTGGAATGTAAACAAGAACATCAAAGCTAAAATCTATTCTATCTGAAAGCACCAAGATTTTATTAACAAAATCACCGAAGAGGCCTATAGTTCATCAGTTTATACATTAATACAAACTAATGTATCCAGCATTAGAGGCACCTTATTTATAGAGTACAGACCAAGCCTTATTTCAATTATGTACCTTAATACAATCCATAATGCATCATGGCAGTGCAATAGTATATTTACAACATACAATTTGGCTCATGATGAATTACTTATGACCTTAATTTGAGCTATTTCAAGCAAACATCTTTTGAGAAGCCATTCACACCTATATTGGTATTGACCTCAGATAAGATTGGAGAATGAGGATCCCACAAAGGGAAGCAAGAGATAACAACTTTTCCCCTAGCTCTTCCGGTTTCTAGATATTGAAATGCCTCAATCACATTGTCGAAATGATATGGACCAGTGGGATCAATCACAGGTTTCAGTTCTCCACTTTCCAAATAAGGCCTAAGCTTTTCCAAGCTTTCCCCAGTCACAGTCAAGCTTGAATAAACTGCTCTTGCATGCGATGGAGGCCATGTTATATCGACTATTGCTGCGTCATCCTTTGCTACACCAATAGATTTCTTGCAGTCACCTGAAAAATTTTAAAGCATGTTGAACTTTATTGGGGAAAAAAAAAACAGCAGATGTATGGTGTAATGCATGTCATCAAATTAAAAATTCAATTGATTTAGGTAGCCTTGTTGGTAAC
Source organism: Dalbergia cochinchinensis (assembly GCA_031216125.1). Classification (NCBI taxonomy): domain Eukaryota; kingdom Viridiplantae; phylum Streptophyta; class Magnoliopsida; order Fabales; family Fabaceae; genus Dalbergia; species Dalbergia cochinchinensis. Next base: position 63,928,272 of record CM062375.1, on the reverse strand, counting down.
AAACTAGTAACAAAATTGAATTAGTCTGCAAAAGACATGAAGCATTTCTTAAATCTTAACAAAACTGACTGCAACAAGAATTTTTAGCATTTTCTTTGAAGAAGTATCTTTACTATGATAGGGAAAAGTGCAAAGTGAATAGGAGGTTATCAACATCTAGTTTACTCTCTCCAACCTTGCCCTTCAACTTGTAACCAGAACACTCGCAATGTTTTGATATTAAACATTTTCAGAGTTCTACTTGCACATCTTTAGGATCTGGATGTGTCATCAGAAAGGTATAGTAATAAGTATTTCAATGCATCATAAATGAAAAGATAGTATTGTAAGAAAGAAATTATGTTGCAATTCAATCACAAGAAACTGATATTGAATTTTACATGATGAAACTTGTTACCAATTGTGTCATAAAGAAAATCAAATTTCTCCTTCAAGTCTTCATATTTAGTCTTTGTATAGTCCACCACCTCATCAACACCCAACTTATTTACAAATTCCACTTTAGGGGTGCTGGTTGTAGCCACTACATAAGAAGCTCCATACATTGGTTTGGCAAGCTGAAGAACCAAAGTTCCAACACCACCTGCTCCACCAACAACAAAAACTGTCTGGCCCTTCTTAAAGCCTGCGGTGGTGAATCCTTCCATTGCTGTCTGGACTGCCAAAGGCAAGCTAGCAGCTTCCTCAAATGAAAGACATTTTGGTTTTCTTGCAACCAAGCTCTCCTCCACAACAACGAATTGTGCTAGAGTTCCAAGCTGCTTTGGCTTTTCCCCAGTATTGAAATCCTGGATGTTACCATAGACCTCATCACCTATGTCAAATTTTGTAACTTCAACACCTTTTCCCATCACAACACCTGCCATGTCACAGCCAGGAACCACCTGCATAAATCCTAGTATTGATCAGAATCTCCCTGACTTAACATTGTACTAGTGACAAATATGGAAAACAGTTAATGTTCTTAAAATTTAGAAATGAGCACCCCAGTTTAATTCCCAGAAAACATGGTGCTTCAATTGTTCTGAAATAGGTGACTTCAACTACAGAAGCTTGCTAAGAATCCGGAAATGAAGAATTCCCAGCTAAATCTCAACTTACATTTAATTTCATCATCTGTTAAATTTATGCATAGTACTCTTGAAACTCTTCCCTAAAGCTGCTCTTCAAACTGGCAAGCGCATATGGCTTAAAAAATCATGTTATGTGTATGCACAAATTATAATATAAATTATGCCAAATAAAATCTTCATTTCTAAATATTCCAACATCATGAAATCTGCTCTAATATGTGCAATCAACATTTTAGGTACGTTAATTTTTCAGGTCCACATTCATAAACCATCATATCATTGATGGTTGACAATCATGCACTAGCCCTTTGGTCCTCAGGAAAAGATGTTACCACCTTATGATAGTGTCTTTGTGACAAAACAAATGACTACCTAGATGTTGAGAGACACACAGATTTATCTTCTACAATGACTTCAGTTTGGTACTCACAGGAAACTCAGATGGAAAGATGGGGCATTGACGCCTTTTGAAATCAATCGGATTCAAAGCAGCAGCATGAACTTGGACAAGCACTTGATTATGCTGAGGAGTAGGAATAGGTAACTTCCCCAGCTTAAGGACTTCCTTAGGACCATACTCCTCGTGGAACCAAGCTTTCTGCAATTTCATGTTAAAGTTCAGAAGTTTTCCTCTAAAATGTTTTTTAAACAATTGGACCTCACAAACACTATATCAAGTTGAAGAGTGAGCCAAAGCGATGTAAAGGCCACCAAAACCAAGAGAGTTGAAGAATCTACGAAGAAAGAGTGCATGTTTATCTAAGAGAGATTGTCTATTTAAGAAAGACATTGAAAGTGACAAATTACCTTCCAAATGAAAATAATGTAATGTTATCCTCAGAACAATGAGAGCTAATGCTAACAATAGGACCAAAACATGAGTAAAAACTAAAGGGTAGAAAATGGAGATGTCATGCCATAATACTTCTTAGACACTGCATGAAATAGCTAATGGAAATTGCTGAGTCAATTATCAAATACTGGATAGTGAATACTGCTCCAAAGAAGCCTATGAAATATGTCTGATGTTTTGAGAGAACTGCTACATTAATGCAGCTGTTGTAAATTCTGGTGAAATGGTTGAAAGAAGCTAAAAATTTTGTAAACTTGAGCCTTATAGATACTTGACAGGGGTAAGAATGCATGCATCTGATTCTTTTCTTATCTCACAATGTTGGGAGCCCCATGCATTGTTAACCCTCGTATTTTCTCTCATTTTACTTCTTTTCCCTTGTCTTTTTGGTCTCAGTTCTTATACAAAATTCCATCTAAACCCGTTTGTCATTTGATTTATGCTTGAGAATATGAAAAGGGAATTGCAATAAGCCTGCAACATTTATACTTGAACCTTACCAATGGATCCTTATTGTCATTCTTGTGCTGCTATGAACTTTCATATCATCACCAAATATATGTTAAGTACAAAACTAACCAATAAAACAAAATGGTTATTTTAGACAGACCCCGAGCTAACCTAAGGCCATAATTGAAAGTAATTATTCACAAACATGGACCAATATATTATCTCATACTTGAGGATAACCAATACATGAATGGCTCTCATAGGTTGTTGATAAGCTTGTGTTGTGTATGAACAGAAATTCATTAATGTGGACGACAAGTGCATATCCGAATGACACGACAAGTGCATATATTTTCCATCGGTTGCATTATTTGTGCATAGAGATTTAGATACTCAAATCGATACGTGATAACTTTAGTTCAAAGCGTGAATTTTAATTATGTAAATGTTGAATTGGCATATTATCTTCCTTTGATCTTTGATTTTATTCCTAAATTTGTATATTTTATATGAAACTTGCAATATATAGACATGCAAATTGCTTAACATTTCTATATAGAGCTAGAACAGCAACACGGACAGGTATCTGAAGACTAATTGCATGCATCTGAACATTTTGTATCATTTGCAATTTTTTTCTGTCTTTAAGATATCTCTAATCTCCAGCATAATCGCAAATAAGAGGTGCTTCCAATAATTTTCCTTCAATATTTGAACATTAATGGTTCTTTTACTTGAAGTGCAGCTGGCTTAACACTCAACCCTTATTGGTCTGTTATGGGCATCGTATTTTGTCATTACTATTTTATAGTCATTTTCTTTTTATGTCCTTTTCATTTATCAATATCTTTGTCGGCTCTTTCTTTCTTCTGCCGTTGTGGGGTCCAACCGATGGGCACCACCGTGCGAAATGAAAGAAAAAATAAGAGAGAGGAAAGAATTTTCAATTTACTGTGAACACTGTCCGAACTTTTTTTTATTATTATTATTTATCTACGATTTAATTATTTCACGGGTCTCTATTATTTTACTTAATTTTTAATTAGATTCCTATAATTTAAAAGTTTTTAAGTAAATCTCTATAGTGTATGAAATTTTTTAATCAAACCCCTACCATTATAAAAAAAACAGAATATATATTTTTTGAAATATGAAATATTCCATTTTCAACTCTCTCTCCACATAATATTAGACTTTATTAGAAGTTAGTTACAACCATAGTTATTGTAATCATTGTAAGAAGTTACTTGTTGTAATCGTAGTTAACAAGTTTGTTATTTATCTCATTAAGGAAGCAAGTCTGTTACTTCCAGTTGTATATATACATGTTACCTCATCAATAATATTCAGTATATTCATTCATTGTATTCTAATATGGTATCAGTGATAAACATCCTTTTGCTCTCTCTTCAAACTTCCTACTGAAGTTCTTGCGATTCTCTGCAACTCTATTTCCTTCTTCCTTCTTGCTGTTCGTTCACCAACATGGCACAACCTTATCTTACTAATGATCCCTCCAGCCCTTACTACCTGCATCATGCTGATCACCCAGGATTAATTCTGGTGTCTGAAGTTCTCACATCAGACAATTATTCATCTTGGAGTAGGTCCTTCAAGATTGCTTTGTCGGCTAAGAACAAATTTGGTTTCTTAGATGGCTCCATTCCAATACCCTATGATCCTTCTCTACAAGCTGCTTGGGATCGCAATAACCAAATACTCATGTCCTGGCTAATCAATGCCGTTTCAAAGGACATTGTTGAAAGCATCATTTTTACTAATTCTGCTGCAGAAGTTTGGAAAGATCTCCAAACCAGATTTTATCAGCAAAATGGCCCCCGAGTCTTTGAACTTCACAAAAGGTTAATACTACTTTCTCAAGGTTCTCTTTCTATTAGTCAATACTATACCAAGTTGAAGAGCATCTGGGAAGAATTAAATTCCTTTAAACCATCTTGTGATTGTACATGTGGTGGATCACTTCTTGAATCATACAAACAAGAATATCTTATGTCATTTCTAATGGGGCTAAATGAGTCATATTCTATAGTTAGGGGTCAAATCCTTCTAACAAGACCCCTTACCAGATGTTACCAAAGCCTTTTCTTTTCTGCTACAAGAAGAAAAACAACAACAACTTGGTCAGTCTTCACAAAACTCTTAAGAATCACAGATGGCATTTGCTGTAAAAACAACAAATGACATGTCAAAGGACAAATGCAAGAAAGAAAGACCAAAGTGCTCTTACTGTGGATACTTAGGTCATACTAAAGATAGATGCTATAAACTAGTTGGTTATCTCCCTGGTTTCAAAAGCAAGAAAGCAGAAAAAATAAATAAGGACTGATTGAAAATTCTTATATACGATAAGGATTTAATTAAAAAGTAATCAAAACTATAGAGGCCTGAAGAATAATTAAACCTTTAAAACCCATAAAGTTTCAAATCATTATTCTACCATTCTCTAAGTTTATAATAAATAAATAATAAATAAAAGAAAATTTTATCAGCGCTAGTATTCAAGATTTCAAAATAAATTGTATACATTAAGTCAAAATTAAAATCTTATATACCATGAAATAAATTAACTAGCCATACCTTTTTTTTTTTTACCTATATTATATGAATTTTGTGCAATAATGTTGTCTGGGACTTACACATCCTATTTTTTATAATTGCTAGACACCTCAATACTAATATTTTCTTATTAAGGATCAATTTGCCTATCAAAACAAAAATATCAAGAACCTATAGTACTCTATTTTTTGTAATTATGAGAGATCTCAACAATAATTTTTTTTGTCAATGACCAATTTGTCCATCAATGAAATTATTAGGAACCTATAAAGTCTTATTTTTGTAATTGCGAGAGATTTCAACACTAATATTTTTTATTAGGAATTAATTTATCTATTAATAAAATTATTAGAGACCACCAACCTAGGTATTTTTTCCAAAAACAAAATTGCATATTAGGGAATTCCATATATAATCCAAATCCAACTGGATTAATTTTTGCTCGAGCCAAGTCATCGTATAGGAGCAAGTCTTTACAGGAGCTCTGCTGAGGTGAGTCATTCAACATAGTTTGTTTTATTTTCTTTTCTTTTCGAACGAAGACCTGGGGTCTTCCTCGGTTTTTGTTGCATCTTGTACACCAAGTAGTCAGCCCTCCCCATTTCCAATTTCCAGTTACACTTACGTATATTTGGCTGAAATAATTAGTACCATTGCTTTCTTATCCTTTAAATTGAAGGAAATATGCATGTCATTTTTCACTCGTGTGTTTTGTAGTTTTAAGGTCAATGACAAAGCAGTAATTTAATATTTCAGTCGCTCTTTTTTTTTCAATCTTTCCCTTCACTTATTTGATATTTTCAGTCACTTAAATTATTAGTGTCTTATTCTAATGTTATATTAAGAGTAAACTCCCAAATTATTGACAAGTATTATCAAATAAATTTGTCCCTAAAAAAGAACGACCAACCCTGATTTTCAAAGGCTTTTGAATTTTTTTCCAGAGGATTTTCAATTTTCACTTTATTTATAGTCTTCATAGTTTCACTCAATTTTAAAGTAAATCCCTATAGTGTATGAGAATTTTCAATTAAGTTCTTACCATTATGTGAAGAGAGAAATGGAAATGGAATATTTTATATTCCATAGAATATTTTTTTTAAACTGCAGGGATCTGATTGAAAAATCTCATACACTATAGATACCTACTTAGAAACTTTTAAATTATAGTAACTTAATTGAAAATTGAGTGAAACTATAAAGACTTGTGGTATAATTAAATCTTTATTTATTTATTTCACTTCATTTCATTAGTTTGTTTCCTCCTTTTGTCAGCCCAATCCTTTTCTTTTTTAGTTTAGGCCCCTAGCTCATCCCATTCTATCTAGTTTGTTTATCTGTTGCTTTTGGTCCAGTTGTCAAGGATGCCAGCCCATTCTTTTCCTCCCCCTCATGAAGGCATTTGGAGAATTTAATTCCCATGGCAAATCAGAATAGGGATTGAGATAATCGTGCAATCGGAATCAAAGTTAAAGACACAATCCCAATCAAATTAAATCCATCCCTCAATCAGATCAGAGTACTCCTAGTTATATCCGAAAAAATCAATCAGAGACTAGGGAAATTAATTGGCAGATGTGTGTATATATATGAGTTAAACCATCAGAGAAAGAAAGGGGGAGCAGATTAGCAAATCACACAAGCACACATAGAGAAAATCAGTAAAAACATACACAGAAACACCACAAGGATTTGGGGCTTGGATAGACAGTTGGTATTGCATTGTTCTTTTCCTCTCAATTTGTTCTCACTCTTCCACCAACACAATAGATAGCATCATCTTGCCTTAACCCAAAATGGTACTCTAGGCTAGCAACCTCAGCCACCACCACAAACCACCTCCACTACCCATCGGCAGGCTGAACCAGTCCACGAAACGGCCACCCTCACAGCGAAGGTCCAGTGCACGATCCATACAACACCATAAAATTGAATTCCATACTTCTTGATACCATAAAACTGAAGTTCCAAATTCAAATCTTAAACTATCATAACTTTCCATATACTTGACAATCTAAAATCATAGTTCAAAGCACTGGGGTTTATAATCATAAAATACGAAAATCATTTAACAAATTTATCCATAAAGCTGGGCCATACTCTTATTCACATTTCTCTAACATATATATAATTATCTCAACTGAATATTCAAAACATAGCATGAAATCTAAATTTTGAAAACATAATGAGATCATAAACTCATAAAATACATTTGAATAAAAAGCAACTAGATAAAATCATATATTCTTCCAACAATCGTTTCATTAGTATATAAAACATTTTCCATACACACAACACAGTAATCATGGTCCGATGGTTTTGTAAAACTTTTTCTTTTATGCTATCATCATAAATCATAATTTTTTAAGCTTGACTAATCATGTAAAACCATATTCTATACTTTTTCTTATCTCAAATTTCATATTTCATAAATATCATACATCAAACATAGTCATAATGGCTAAAATAAGGTCATGAGTTTGAACCCACTCATCGTTTGAAGCTGGGAGGATATGAGCACCACCAACTTGACCTAGAGAGCTTGGAATAGCACCAACAACTACCATAGAGCAACTATTACTCTAGATTAATTTCTAATGACTTCTAGATAACTCAAATATAACCCTAACAATATTGGGGGAGCACCCTCCACTCGATAACAATGAGAGAAATAACAAAACTCAATCCAATATTATGAAGGAATAGAGAGAATGAAGACATAATTTAACAAAATATACATACCTTGATAATTAGGGATGATGGAATGGAGTAGATTTGAGAGAAGGTGAGAAAATGAGGGTTAGGGGATGGAAAGCTTCGGTTTCTGCTAAGGGAACCCGAAGGGGAGGGTTTATATAGGAGTATTGGGTTATTAACCCAAAACTACATCATTTTTGATACTGTACTATCATCGGGTGCTCGCTCTAGTGAACATAGGGAAATAACAACTTGCTGCAGCGAACATAACTCGTTGCAGCGAGCCTGTTCTGCAGAATCATGCAATAACAGCACCCAAACTGCTACACTCACTTACTATTCTGTAGAATTAATGTCCCCATTTACTTTACTCTCCATTAACCTTAAAACATAAATATAAATAAGGAAATACCCCCTATTTGGATTTAAATAAAATATCATAAAAGTCAAAATTCCAATAAATCAAAATCTAAATTTTGGGTTTTAATTCAAATTCGGGAAAACTTACGATTTTACAAACTTGTGGATTAAAAACGAAATGTTTAAGAGCTTCATAAAATCCATTACAAATCACTCTTTAACTTATTTTCCTTTAGGAAATAGTTACCAAGACTTTTGATCCCAAGAATGTGGCTCTAACATTTAGCCCTCCAAGGAGGTGTAGGATCCAGACTTAGCGAAATCTAGGACCCGACAATATGGATGGGGCCTGGGGGACCTAAGGCCATACAAAACTTGTCCACTGACACGTGTATATTGGGTATTACAACATCAAAAGGAATTATGAGGCTTAGAAGAACAGAGACAATAGAAATCAGAGAAGTCAAGACACAACTGATGATGAAAATACCACAACCCCTATGACAAATAGGGAAGTGGTGTTACTTTCTTTTGTAGATGAAGAGTGTCATGTTGTAGATTCATGTATTGAATGGGTCATTGACTCCGTAGCTTCGTATTATGTCACTCCCAATAAGAAATTCTTTATTGTGTATGAAGCAAAAGACTTTGGCAAAGTAAGGATAGAAAATAAAAGTAATTATAACATTATGGGAGTTGATGATGTGTACATTCAAACAAATATAGGATGTAGACTGACATTGAAGAACATATGATATGTGCCAGATTTATGCCTGAATCTGATCTTCGTACATGCTCTATATCTAGCAGGATACCACAGTAACTTTGGTGATGGCAAGTGGAAGCTTTCCAAAGGTTCAATGGTGGTTGCCAGAAGGATGTTGTACAACACTTTGTATAAGACTCAAGTTAAGTAGATTGGAGGGTTGAATGCAATTGAGGATGATGCTTCACTAAATTTGTAGTACAAAAGATCGGCTCATATGAGTGAAAAAAGATTACAGATTTTGATTAGGAAATCCTTCATTCCTTATGCCAAAGCGATAGCTCCCTTAGGAGTTATGTTTTTCTTTAGTTTTTTTGAGACATTTAGTTTGTTGATAGTTAGTCATAGAGTATCTTTTAGCAAAAGATTGAAGTTGAAAAAGAATATTTTGGATATGGTTTACTCTAATGTATGTGGTCCCATGGAGGTGGAGACTCTAGGTGGTAGCAGATATTTTGTGACGTTCATTGATGATACTTCAGGAAAAGTGTGGGTTTATTTCCTAAAGAGGAAGGACCAGGTGTTTTAATACTTCAAGAAGTTTCACGCCATGGTGGAAAGAGAATCTGGGAAACCTTTGAAGTGTCTTCGTAGTGACAATGGAATGACTCTGGTGATTTTCTCTACCCCACAAAGAAAAGCCTGGGGATCTTCTATTGTGAGATGCCCCTGGAAGGTGGGCGAATCCATCCTCCTGAAGTGCTCTAAAGTTAAGTCGTCGGGATCTCTAACTGGTGCCTGCACCAGGGGTGTCTGCACCGGTGGTGGCTGGACGGGTGGTGTCTAGACTAGGGGTAGCTGAGTGCCAGCCTCAGTCCGCCGCTGTGAGGGCCACCAAGGCTTGCTCTAGTGCCTTGAAATAGGCCTCTGAAACCAAAGATCAACTGCTACAATGGTGGCAGTGAGAAGAAGAAGAATGATGTAGAGGAGGCATGCTGGATCTGAAAGAACATGAACACAGGGATAAGACACAGATCTTAAAAGGAAGACAAGACTCTAGCTCTGAACTTAGACATGACTGACCACTCTAAAGGCCTCAAGTAACGCTTCGTTAATGCAAATGGGCGCGCTTCTATTTACAAAAATGCCATGTTACTTGTGGATACTTACTCTAGTGACATGCAGGGAAATCTAGCGCTCTGATACCATTTTTCTCACGACCCGATTTGGGCACGTGATCGGCATGTGGAGAATCCTCATTCCCACGTAAGCCTCGTGACCTTTGAGGTTCTCTATAAATCATTGTTTCCATGAAAATATAACAATAATAAACTCTAGTATAAATCCCTGAAGTCAGAAATCGAATCATTTTAAATTCATTTCTAAACTCTGAACATATCTCTGAGGTTCAAATATATGAGTTGCTGTTTATACAAAATATACATGAAACCTACATGTAAATACAAAATAATCATGATAAAACAATGCTAATCAATCTCTATGATCCGGGACCCTGCTGGTCATGTAACTGGAGCACTCTATCTCTAACAAAAAGCAAAATAGAGTACTTCACACCAAATGAAGCTCATCAAATGATAAATCTTTACTGCGGGGGTGGAGGTGGAAGAGAGGAACCCGCAATGTCTACAACACCTGTAATGGGGAAAGAGAGAGGGGTGAGTTTCATCTAAAACTCAGTGAGTAGGCCCTCACCCATAACCCTCTCATGGGACAGCCAAGGAAAATAATTAATAATATATAAACCATAAAATCAGTTAATGCAGTAATCTCTGAATTCATACTCACACATATAATTATATGATATCTCTAAGTAGAATTTCTCTGAAAACATGATAATAGTATTCTATGAGAGAAACAGGAATCTCTACTCTATGGTTCTTCAAGAACTACAAATGTTATGCTCTATGATCCATCAGAGATCTAATATAGACACCTAAATAGGTTCCATTTTTTACTCTATGAGATTGTCCTCTCGGGACAACTTGGTACCAAGGTTAACAATCGGGATTCAGCCGTTAACTCGCTGTCTATTTCTCTATAGCTACCGTCTAGTCTCTGATTCATAAATCATACCATTTTCTCTAAAACTCTGATGTAGTATTTCTCTAGACATAAACTCTATAATTCATAATTGTCTTTCTTAGAAATCTTCATAATAATATCATAAAATCTCTAATCATGCAACGAAAGTACTCTAATCCTTTGATAAACATCATTTAGCAACAATGGTCCCTTGAGTTTTCTAAAATATACATTTCATGCTCTAATTGAAAAAAAAATCATCTCTTTATAAGCATATGTATATATATCATTCAAATCTCTAGTCTCTTTAAATCATTCTCTAAAACATGCCATTATGTTATCTCTTAAGAAATTAGCTCTAATGACCAACATAAAGGCTATAGGTTCTAAACCCATTCATCTGGAAGGGAGGAAGTAGTGGCGTCAACACCAACAGAGCTCTGGAGAGGAGGGATGGCACTAACGTCTGCCATTGAAGTCACAGAACTCTAGGTTAGTCTCCGATAAACTCTAAATGACACAACATAACTCTGATAGCATATGGGGATTAAAGCTGTGATCGCTCATTCTCGCTGCGGCAAGCTTCTTGCCCGCGTCACTCACTACAGTGAGTTTGTCTCTGCAGAACTCGCATCCCCACATCACTGTGACAGAAATGGAGACAACCCATGATACCCATACCTAAAAACATGTAGGAATGGAGAGAAAAACACTACACGAACTCTAGGTTATCATATAGGAACGAATAGAATAACAAAAACCCATAAATTTCTTACCTTTGATCTTGGAATGAGATGGAATGGGGTTAGATTGAGTGAAAGAGGGATTGGAGAGAGTTGGGAGAAAAAGGGTTCCGGGTTTGGGGTGTAAATCCTGACTATGGGGTGTTTAAAAGGGTTGGGGGTTCACTAAATGAAACTACATCATTTTTGCATTGTGCTGACACTAGGCCCGCTCACTGCAGTGATCATTCCTCGCTGTAGTGAGACTATTTTGCAAAATTCTGCAGCAACAATGCTCGACCTGTTTTCCAAGGCTCCCAAGCTATCCAGGGCTTTCCTGACGGCACGGGTATGTCCCGGGGGACCTTAGGATAGTACGGAACTCATCCGCTGCCACGTATATATTGGGTATCACACAGGGAGCAGAGACAGAAACTTGACGATAGAGTCATTCTTTGCATATTTATGTATTAGGAAATGAGAAATTTGGCTATAAGCTATAAGATCCGGAAAAAAAGAGGGTCATAAAAAGTAGAGACATAGTGTTTCATGAGCAAGGAACTATGTCACATTCTGCTATTCTAGAAAAAACTGATGAATCTGATGCTAAGGTTGATTTTACATCAGTTTCTCTTCATAAAGAAAATGCCACAGAAAGGGGAGGGGTTTAAGACCATGGGATTTGATGATCAGCCAACAATTGATGATGCTGGAAATGGAGGAGGTGTTGAGCAAGGGGACCAAGCTCATACACTATAGCTTAGAAGATCTAATAGAGAGCGACATCCATCCTGTAACTACCCTAGATCGGAGTATGTCCTTTTCACTAATGAAGGGGAGCCAGAGACTTTTGAAAAATTTTAGATTCATAAGGATACAGTTCAATGGATTAAAGCCATGAAAGAAGAAATGGATTCCTTGCGAAAGAACGATACTTATGAGTTGACAAAACTCCCTGAAGGCAAGAAAGCCTTGAAGAATAAATAGGTATTCAAGCTGAAGAAAGATCATGACAAGCTAGTGAAGTATAAAGCTCGCTTGGTTGTAAAAGGCTTTGACCAAAAGTGAGGGATAGATTTTGATGAGATTTTCTCTCCAATTATCAAAATGAGTTCTATTCGAGTTATACTCGCATTGAAGGTTACCTTGGATTTGGAGCTTGGGCAGTTAAATACGAAGACTGCATTTCTCCATGGTGATTTGGAGGAAGCTGGAAAAGAGCTGATGGACTTGGCAAAGTGGAGACCAGGCAGCCTATCCCGAATGTCACGGTACAAGTGAAGAGAGCATGTTTAGGCAGTGATGAGGCTTATGGATACTGCTCTTAACACCATTAAATGCTTGAGAAATGAATGGTTATTGCATGAAGAAAGTTGTAGCATGAGATAAGTTTCAATTTTGTGCCGAGTTGATCGACATGGATTCCAGATAATTTCTCCTAGATTATTTCCCTATCGACTGGAGGGGGAGAATTGTGGGGTCTAGCTGATGGGCCCCACCTTGTGAAATGAAAGCAAAAAATAAAGGAGGGGGGAGAATTTTCAACGTATAAACAGTAAAAATTACTGTGCATGCATGAAGGATTTCGGTGTCGTGAGACACGCAAATAAAATTTTCTCCTACAGCTGTAATACGTAGATCGCGTTTACACTACATGAGGTGCCTATAAATAGAGGTGACGATTCATTTAACGATACAACGAGCAGCAAGAAAAATAAGAGCTGTACAGAGAAGAAAATACACAGAGAGTATGTTATTCTCTAAGAGTGAGAGGAAAAATAGAGAGCGTAAGTAAATCTCTAAGAGTGTAGGGTGTAGGTAAATACACCAAGAATATTTTTAGGTATCATCTTTATTATTTCTTGGTACTACAAAAGTATAGTATTTGAATATGAAGGTTCTTACTGGGAAACATTATATTTATCTTTTGGGTTGTAGAGTGTGAAAATGATATTTTATAATTATCTTGAATATAGTCGAATATTTTTTGGAGTCTGTCATGTGGTTTTCCTCCGGTATTTGGGGATTTCTATATTAAGAATTTGGTGTGTAAATTTGTTGATGTATCTTGTTGATATGAATAGTATTGTTCATGTGAATAATATGTGATTTTACTATTCATGTAGTGGCAAGTAGGTCCCACCTTGAGTTACTATGTACCTTGATATTTATTTTTGCTGTGCTTTGCTGATTAGTTGATTTCATTTTATCGTATTTATTTTGGTACTCATTGTTTTACATTGGCATTATCTAATTATTCTGTGAATCAGTTCTTGAGCTGTGGTACAAAGCTTTTCTCTTTTCCGAAATGATTTGACATTCAACAAACATTAGAGATTAGTTGAGAATGTTAGGAACATAGATTGTAAGAACAATCTAACCCTCATGCACTAACTATATATTTGTCCTCCGGGGCAAGAATTGTTGCTGTACTGGCTAGTTCTTCATTAATCTTGACATGTTAATAAAAATATAGAAAGTTGCATTTACATGTTATATACTCTAATGGCATTCGTTCAGAATATGTTTATCATAACTTTTTTCAATTCGGAAAATAATAATTTTGAAAGCTTTCAAACTCAAAAGGGTTCATAATATTAGATTTATTTGGTAACTTAATTAGTTTTAACTCATTTTTGAATGATTTGATTTATGCAACTCATAGCTTACTCGTTACCTAGTATAATGTTATTATACTGCAATCACAATCTCCTTCACAATTCATTAGCTTCTAATCTATAATCTATAATAGAAATAGAAAAAATATGACTAAAATCACAGCATAAAATATTTAAATTTGGGGAATTTCATGGTACATTTCAAAGAAAAACAAGGCAGATTTCAAATATTTTAATTACTGATTTCACTCTTTTAAAGTAAAGAGGTTGGTAAAGTACAAAAATAAAGAGTTAATCACCCTTAGATAAAATAACTTCTATTGTGTGTGGGTTTCCTTAAATGATCCAAGGCCCTCAATATTATACTTCACCTATCTCTTCACTTTAGAGTTAACAATATAAAATATTTTTATACAATCATTCAATTATATATTATCATATCAATAAAAGATAATTAACTCTTTCTCAATTGCTTGAAAAATTATAATTTTATTGATCACTGTCAACACATTTAAATTAAATAGTCTTTTATTTTTTTTCAACATAAGTCATGTATATCGCCTTTTTTTTTTGTGGGCACACCATGCATATCTCCTTATCTTCCAATATCTTCCTTCCATCATTGGCCTGTATATGTAAGACCCATTTCTATTCCAAAGCCCCAAGTCATTTTGGGCCATATCTTTGGGTTGTTTTCCCCTCAAAAGAAGACAATCAAAACGACGCGTTTGGGTGGCTCCACCCGGGCAAAGAGGAGAACGATGGATTCAAAACGGTCTTAGGCGGTTTCTAACAAATTCAAATTCTGAAAAACAGAACCTTTCTTCCACCGGAACCAAAAAAAAAAAAAAAAAATGGAAGAAGAAAACACGAAGCGGAAATGGTCCCTCGAAGATTTCGAGATCGGGAAACCTCTCGGGAAAGGGAAATTCGGCAGAGTCTACGTTGCCAGAGAAATCAAGGTTTTTTCCCCCTCTTTCTCTATTCTCTATTTTAATTTCTTTTTTTTTTTTCTGTTTGGTTACTCGGAAAATTCCCGAGAAAACCGAAACATGTGTGAACTTGATTCCCTCGCCGTTCAAACCTGTTACTGTAATAGGGAGCTGTTTTTTGTTTAGTGCAGTATTCCATGCATCAACGTACGTGCTGATTTGCCAAGTGTTTGGGAACCAGGTTGTAACATGTTTAAGTGTGAGATTTCTGAGAAATTCACGAGCGTTGTGTTGCTTTTGTGATTCATCAAACATAATTACTTCATTTTAATTTATATATATATATCATGTCCAAATATATTTGTATAATTGGTCTTCAGGATTTTGGAAATTTACAATGAGCAATGCTACTTGATATCGAATAATTTATTCGAAATTTTTTTTGTGAATGGATTGTGAATGACCATCAGACCATGTAATGGATGATTATGTGGGTCGTCAAAGTTGTAAATTTAAAAGAACGAAAAAAAAAAAGATTAGCTTTGATACACTGTTGGTGTGAAGTGTTTTACAATGTTAAGTGGATCATGTAAGCTTATATATATGACTTTTGAAAGATAAAACACTTTCAACGAATACATGGAATATAGGTGTCTCCTCATTTGTATTTATATTTGTGAAACTGAAAAGTAATCCATAAATTCAGGCTTGTTCATTTATAGCTGTTCAATTGGGCTGAATGGAATTTTTTTATATTTATTTTTTTGATTTTGTTTAGAGCAAGTATGTGGTTGCATTGAAGATTATATTTAAGGAACAGCTTGAGAAGTATAGAATTCATCATCAGCTAAGGAGGGAGATGGAAATACAATCCAGTCTTCACCACCCAAACATACTGCGTCTATATGGTTGGTTTCATGATGAGGAGCGTGTTTTTTTGATTCTTGAATATGCTCACTATGGTGAGCTTTACAAGGAGATTAGAAAAAGAGGCCACTTAACTGAGAAGCAAGCAGCCACGGTAATACTTCCTTAGTGAGTGTGTGTCTGACTAATTGCTGGAAAAACTAATTATAATGAAAAGCTCTCAAATATGGAACTGCTTAGAGAAATGAAAAAAGGTACTTGGAACTTGCACACTATATTTATCATTGGGCTAATAACATGTGATCAATGTGTAGTATGTGCTGATCATAGATAGTAACTGATACCATTGTGCAGTGATCTGAGTTATATGTGATAATCAATATACACTATCTAGGGACTAACGTATATCATGCGGTGACCGGTATAAAAATGGGGTGTAAAGTGCAAAGCTTAGAGAAATTTAGTGAAAGTGAGTTAGAAACTAAAGAAACAATTAAGTCTTCTAAGCAGAACTTACGTTATATTGTATACTTACCATCATATTCCTTCTGGAAGCAAGTCTTTTGTATTATGTTAACTCTAACTTTTGTTTATTCTGAAATTTTTAGTATATTTTGAGCCTCACAAAGGCATTGGCATATTGTCATGAGAAGCATGTTATTCATAGGGATATCAAGCCAGAAAATTTGTTGCTTGATCATGAGGTATCTTTTCCCTCTTTGTACCTGCCCTTTTCTTGTGCTAACATTGTGTGTGTTTCTTCACTTTGTGTCAACATGAGGCAATACAATCGGAAGAAATTGAGTTATCTGTATAATATATATCACTGATTATTGATATTCATTTCAATCTCTTTTGCTGCAGACCCCACCTTTTGACCTCCTAATTATAAGCTATTTTGAAAATTGTAAAACTCCTATAAGTTTTGACGTATTTTTCAGAAGCATTTTAGCTTTGTCACGCTTGTATCTTTTTCTTCTCTTCTCCTCTTCTCTGATCCCCTTTCCCTGTCCTACTCTCAACCAAGAGAAGAGTCTTGAAAGTAATCTTAGACTGAAAATGTAGCTTATTGTAGATGTATGATGATTCTCGTTTGGTAAAGTTGAAAAAAAAAAAAAAATAAAGTCAGATATTTACATTTGAGCCTTAAGGGAAGTAGGGAACTTGAACAACTAGTTTGATAATGGCTTTGTTGCAGGGCCGTCTTAAAATTGCAGACTTTGGTTGGTCTGTACAGTCTAGAAGCAAAAGACATACCATGTGTGGTACATTGGATTATTTAGCACCTGAAATGGTAGAAAACAAAGCTCATGATTATGCAGTTGATAACTGGACTCTAGGTATCCTTTGTTACGAGTTCCTATATGGTGCTCCTCCATTTGAGGCTGAGAGTCAAACTGATACCTTCAAAAGGCATGGAAGTGCATGGGAATTGTGGTTTGTAAATCGAATGACACATTTGCTATGTTATGTAATGTATTTGGACTTGTGCAGGATAATGAAGGTTGACCTTTCCTTCCCTTCTGCGCCTTTTGTTTCTTCTGAAGCGAAAAATCTGATTACTCGGGTATGTTGATATCTACATATTCATATCCAGGCATAGCTGAATACTTTCAGTCGATAGATTTAGTTCTTATTGCAATCTGTAAATTGGTGCAGCTCCTGGTGAAAGACTCCTCAAGAAGGCTCTCACTTCACAAGATAATGGAGCATCCTTGGATAATCAAGAATGCAAATCCTATGGGTATCTGCAAGTAGCATCAACTCTAGTCAGTCTTTTTCAACTGTGGCCTTGAGAGATCAAGGCTGAATTCTACATCTGATAATGTAAATACAACAACATGCATGCAAAATTTGAGTTTTTCTGAGTTCATGCATATTATCCCCTTGAAGGACACTGTCCATTGCTGTGGTGATTAGGAAGGTTAGAATTCTACATATATATTTCATATGCAGAATTGTAAGCGGCTTTAAGAATTCAACATGTTGGTGTCAACGTTGTGTGTATAGACAATAATGAGATTCGTCCATTCAAAGTTTTAAAACTAGTTTCATGTATCATCCTAAGTTCTAGCTGCACGTCTCATGCTATATGGATGAAAACGTATAAAGCAATCCTAAGTTTCATGTACAGGATTGAATGCTTTTTCCTCTTTTGGGTGAGAGGATTGAAGATTTTGACATCTGTACTATATATAAAAGGGATTCTACGCTGTAACTACTCTCTGTTCTATATTTTTACTTTGTATTTTGTCTTATATAATTTCCCCCCATTTTTACCAAGTTTACATTCAGCTTTACAAGCTTCCTTCTCATTTGTAAATAATCCTTTAAACATGCACTCCCTTGTCCCACGTTTCATGGCAGTTTCCGGAGGGATGTTGACAAGACTCTTCCGTTTTGAAAGCTGTTTACAATCAGTGAACTCTTTCTTCTAGTATGTAGTGCTCTACCTAATGCAGTCGCAAAATACATCTGCACTCAACCAGTGAAAAGTTGGTGAATGAGTGAGTCAATGATGCTTCAGATCTTGTGCTGGTTCGATTCAGAGAAAGATGAGATGAATTGACTCATGCAATCAAGGAAACGAAGTTCTACATATTTGCGGAGGGGATAAATAGAGTAGCCAGTTTTCTACTCAAACGCTGCTTTCAAAACGGTTCTTAGGATAGTGTTGCCGTTCTTATTTTTGAGGTTTGCCATCTTGTTGCTCAAATCTGCTTTGGTTTGCTCCTCCAGCATTCCTGGGGTTTTGCATTTAAGGCCTGCTCCTCTAGCACATTTCTTGAGACCCTTTTCTTTTCTGGAGCCATACCAATTATCAATGGAGGTAAATCGTAAGTATATCTTCTTGGGGTGAATTTTATCGAAGTTTGTGGATTTTCTTTTAGAATTCCTTATTGCAATTTCTATAATTAGAAAGATCAAACACCCGCCGTTGACTCTAATTTCATCCTTGCATGACCCTTTTGCTTTGAACTGTTTCTTCCACTTACCGTTTTCAGTTTTATATTTGGGGCATTTGAATGGGACTTGCTGGCTTTCATCCAAAAATCACCCTTTTGCCTTGTTTTTGCAATTTTCTTCCACGAAATTTAGTATCAACTGGCTTTTAATATCTAGTGTTATATTTAAAAGACAGCTTGAATATAAGGTATCAGAACCAAATTTGTGGCTATATACCGCTCTCTGTTTTCAATTTTTCTAAATATAAATAGTGTGATGTGTAAACTTTAATGATTGCATATAAAATTATTCAATTTTAAGTGATAGAGTCTAGCAAATCAGAAAAGTCTTAACCGTGATGGATCTGAGCATTTGATGGAACTTCCAGATTTCTCTAAAGCCTCAAGTCTTGGATATTTGTTCATCCATCTGTTTTCTTTCTCCATAGTCTTCGACTTGTAAGTCTACGAGATTGTCGAAAGCTTGAGAAACTTCAGGTAATGATCTTATCCAATTTTAGTAAATCCTAGAATTAATTGTGGAAACATTTTCGAAAATTTAAATTAATCTTTTTGACACTAATTTAATTTTTATAAAATAAAATAAAAATAATGATTACTTTAAAGGTCAAACTAGTTTCGAAACACATTGAAAATGGAGTAGTTTTAAAATTCATAATCATTGTTTACTCCTTAAATGGATCTACCATAAAGAGATTAATCATTGTCATATCCTTAAAAATTAAAAAAAATTTGTTTGAAAAATAATGGATTGTATTTAAAAATATTTGAAAAAATTAATGTCGAAAAATCTTTGAACCACTAATTTTAGTGCGTATTGCATACAATATCACTTATATGATATCAAATTCTGTATTTTAATTTTCTATTAACTTTTATTAAAGCCACCAAAATATCAAATCACTGTAGGTGGGTGTGTTGATAGTTATTTTCTATAATTTATTATTTTAGTACAATTTTACCGGTTGATAATGTGAAACAATTTTATATTAGTAGTGTATAAAAGGTAATTTTTTTGATTTTTCAAAATAAGTAACTTAGGGTGTGACTACAAGTTATGAAGGAAAGAAGATGGAACGTGTTTAAAGGATTTTTATTTTACCCTTATTTTGGAGTATAAAATGAATGGAGGACATACAATACATTTTTATAATTATTTTACCCCTTATTAAAATGATTTTATATATTTAATTTGTTTCATAATAATATTTCAAAAAAATTTAAAGTATAGTGCGTATTTTATAAATTAGAAAAATATTTCCCTTTTGGAAAGTACTTTGTCATCCAAAGTTTCTCAAAAGTATTAATCTTCTCCCAAAACCTAATCTCGTAATTGTTTTACCTCTAAAAACATTTTTTTCATCAATAGTTTTCTAAATAGTTCCACACAAAAAAAAAAACTTCTATAAAAAGTGGGAAAAGATTGATGTCCCATGAGGATTAAAAATTCAAGTACCACTTCAATTGAGCATTTTACTATTCTGGAGAAAAATATATATAACTAGAATAAACAAGTGATTTGAACTAATTCTAAAAAACTAACAAAATTAAAATAGAAATGTGAAACAATATAGTTAAAC
Source organism: Dalbergia cochinchinensis (assembly GCA_031216125.1). Taxonomy (NCBI): domain Eukaryota; kingdom Viridiplantae; phylum Streptophyta; class Magnoliopsida; order Fabales; family Fabaceae; genus Dalbergia; species Dalbergia cochinchinensis. The sequence goes on along the minus strand of CM062375.1, from coordinate 63,907,828 downwards.
GACAGATGTTAGGGGTTTATTTTTTCAAAGTTTCTTAGCTTTGCATTATCTAATTTTCACATTCTTCTTTTGATAATAAAATTTCCAATCGAGTTACTCATAATTAATAGTTATAGCACGATCCATGATATTAAAATTCTCTTAAGATAAATTAGACAATCATTTACTTGTACTATTTTAAATTTATTGTAAGTATTAAAAACAAGCATTCCCAAAGCACATTGGCATAAGGTGCCACTCCGAGACATGGAGTTTACTCAAATGCAAGAACAAGGATCAAAATTGTATCTCCATAAAGGCCTGTCGTGTGATCTTTTTGGTTTTGGTTGAAAATTGTTGTCTTCTTACTAAGGAAATGTTTATGAAAATGAAATGAAAGCTTGATTATTGATTTGTTGGATTTTTTTTGTTATGAATTTTCAAGTGGCAGCAGATGATTTTCCTCCATTCAAATGTAATTAGTTGGCTGAACAAATAAGAGGTGATTACTTTCTACTGATGAATATAGTGGTTATAATAAGTAGTCTGAAATTTGTTAGTCAAAATAAAATATAGTAATGAGTTGGACTTTCATATTACAAGAGGAAGAAATTTCTTGCTGCTGGGATTATTTTAACCCTTGATGGTAATTGGGAGAAGGAGAGTTTGCTCCTCACTTTCCTTTGTCACTTTCACTCACTTTCTGCTAACCATCCAAAGATAATATTAAATATCTGAATTATTATTTTATTATAAGGGCTAGGTCTTACATGGTAGATTTGGTGGAGAGGTTATTTAGACAGGCCTTGAAAACGTCTTCTGATTGAGCATCGAAGTTGTGAACCGTACGCAAAGTAAAACTAGAATAGAGGATATTTTGTAATTTAATTCCAGCTGTTCTCTTTAAGCCGTTGATTGGTATCGACAGGTCCATATCCGTCATTATTCTGCAAATTTCTAATAGTGACGGTTTTTTTATTTTGTATGAGTTTTAGATAAAGTTTATATTGGAATATAATATTATAGAAAAATTTACAAGAATACGGTGGTTAGTAAAAACTCGACATTATTGAGTTTATTATTATATTATTTTTTTTAAACTCATAAATACCGAGTATTATATATTATTTCTATTAAACACGGCATTGTCAAATTCATTTCTAAACTATTATTTTTTTAATCAAAACTCAGTAATGTTGAGTTCTCAAACCATAATTAGGTAAATTTTTTAAAAACAACATATTTAGCTGTTATTGGGGGTGCAAACCCCATACAAATAAAAAGGACTTGAAAAATGTCACTTTGCACCAAAATCTAACATAATTAGCCAAAATAAACACCATATCCACACAAGAGATGAGAATCCAAAAATGACCAAAAAAAAAGTTCATAATCAAGGAGAAAAGTACAAAGGAAGTAGACAAATAATTATCTTCAATCTAAATTCTCACAATAATTATCTATGTTGGGGTGATTTTTAACCTCCACAATCTTGTTTGTTTTTTTTTAAAAAAAATTGCATTTTTGCAAAGCCTCCGTAGTGAAAATGCGGTTCTTTATTTTGCATATGAGTTTTAGATAAATTTTATATTGAAATATAGTGTTATAGAAAAATTTACGAAAATATGGTGATTGACATTATCGAGTTTATTTTGACATTATCGAGTTTAATTTGTTATTATTTTATTTTTTATTAAACTCGACAATATCAAGTACTATATATTATTTTTAGTAAACACGTCGTCACTGTCGAATTCATTTCTAAACTATTGTTTTATTAATCAAAACTCCACAATGTGAGTTCTCAAACCATAATTTGGGAAATTTGTTTAAAACGCCACATTTTCGTGCTATTAGGGGCATAAATACTGTACGAATGAAATGGACTTGAAAAATATCTTTATGAACCAAAATCAAACATAACTACTCAAATCAAACACCATAGCCATTCACAATATAAGAATCACAAGGAGGAAAAAAAACCATATATAATAAAAGACGCAATAGTTTACATGTGGTGTTTGATTTGACTAATTATATTTGATTGTGGTTCATAATGACATTTTTCCTACGGTGGTTTTCTAAAAACGCAATATTTAAAAAAGTGAAAAAATTGCAAGGCTAAAAACAGATGCAAAATAGGTAATTATTTTGAGCATTTAGATGTTGGTAATTATTCTGTTTCCTTCCTTTGTATTTTTCTCTTTGATTATGTTTTTTTTTCATTTTTGATTCTCATTTTGAGTGTGGCTATGGTGTTTATTTTTGCTAATTATACCTTATTTTGGTTCATAGTCGCATTTTTACTATACCAATATTTTTTCAGCAAACAAGTTGAAACTACTAAAAAATGTCAGAAATCTACTTTATGCTTGATAGATTTCAGGTAGAAAAAATGGTTGAAAATCTAGCTACAATCAACTGATTTCACTAAGAAGAGGGGCCCATACATAAAAAAGAATGAATGTGCAAAAATAATATTCAAAAAATGATAATTTTATATTAAAAGAATTTTTTAAATTTATATTGGTAAAAAAGCCATAAAAGAGGAGTAATTTGATAAATGGTGCGTTTGTATGGGATTTTTGAAGGCCCAAAATAGCTTTTTTCATCCAAAACAATCACTTTTCATATATTTGAACAACTTTTTAAAAATAATTAGAATCTCAATAAAATTAGTTTTTCAATTTTTCTGTATAAGCTAAAAAAGTATAGTTTTTGAAAAAAATCAATTCTCAATTTTTTAATTATAAATAATACATTTGGATGAGATTATTTTGTCGTAAAATTATTTTTTCACAAAATAAAAATTATTTTTAATATATTTGAATAATTTTTCAAAATAATCAAAATCTAAAAAAAATAATTTTTAATTTTTTATAAAATCTTGAAAAATATTTTGAAAAAAAATTATTTTTACATTTTTTAATTATATATAAAATTTATGTTTTATGATCACTTATTCTAAAATCTAAAATAAAGCATCCAAAATTTATATTTTATAATCATTATTTTTAAAATCTAAAAGAAATGCACTCAAATAGTTTGAGAAGAGTGATATTTAGGCAAATAGTTATTTTGAAACAGGGTCATAATGGTAATAGAACCTTTTTTTTTTCTTTTTGTGGTGTGGGAATAGGTTGGTGCAAGGAGGGTGTGAATAGCAGATTCCCCATACCAGAAAGATCATGACAAAAACATAAACTATTAATATTAAAGTGTGTGCATCCATTTTCACAAAGGTTGAGCAGCATGTTATGTTGATTTCCAAGGCATGTCCTTATTTGCTTTTTGACTTTTATTTGCTCTTGGCCTCTTGTGCATGCTACCTGCTCAACAATGTTTGGATTCCTATTTCATCAGCTTCAATGAAAGCACCCAAGGCGTTAGGCATAGCCAAAAGCGCTATTTCATCCACATATGGGGTGTAATTAGAATACCCACTCTATCACTATTAGATATAATAGTGGCTCAACTTTGTTTACTTATCCATAACATTCAATAGTGATAAACTGGGTATTCTAATTGAACACTTATTTTTTCGTGTTAAAGTAGCAATGATCTACCATAGTATTACTAGAAAAATACCAAAAAAATATCATGAGGGTTACCGGTCGATACCCCATTGTGTACAGTGATTTGAGAAATCACAATGCTATTTTCGTATCCAATTTTTTCAAATACCTAAATACCTCCGTAAAATATATAAGTCTCATCACTTATTTTTTTTCTTTCAACTTATTCTCTATCAAATACTATGCAACTATGTGCACTATTTACAACAACAGGGTAAGTTATTATCTGCATGATGATATCGATAATCAGCTACTTTCATCAAAGTATACCCAAAAATTGTTGTCTGAGAGTCATACTTGCTCTGATATTCTTTTTTTTTTTCAGAAAAAAGTTGCTCTGATTTTCAAATTTTTCACCATTTTTTATTTTATTGATTTATTTATACAAAACCTTTTCCCTATTAAGAAAAAAGTTGCTCTAACTTTTTCAGAAAATGCAGTCTAAGAAACTATCCTCAGTCTCCTCCCCTTTCCCTATACGTCGATTTGCTCTTCCAGTCAGACTTGAGAAAGATAGAGCGACGTTACAAGCCCGTCGTCCTAAACCCATCACGTGTATATGTATATCAAGGCCAATAGACCACTCACCCGCCTGTGGCCTTTGTACCGAAATAAAATAAAAAATAACATTATCTACGAAATTCTCTCATTTTGAAATTTAAATACGCATCTACATTCTTTTTCTGTATTAGATAAATCGGTTAATAATGTGTTGAGTCCAAATAACATAGAAAGCGGTCAAAAGCTGACCGACTCCTGTTCAATATGAAACCCAAAGAAATCGGTTAGCTTATAGGTGATTCCAGGGGAGCAAGATCGGACGGCTAGGGTGAAGGGTAGTTGGATCGTGCGGCTGGAAACACGATTTCGCCCAGTCCGCTGCATGCGTGACACGTGGCGAAATCGGTCAACAGCCAACCGATTTTGCCACGTACGGACCGAGCGAAATCGTGTTCCCAGCCGCACGATCCAACAAGCCTCACCCCAGCCATCCGATCTCCAGCACAATGTGACTATATATGTGTGTGTGTAGCGGGCATGAGTCAACCGACTCCCTCTTATCTCTTGCTTGCTGCGAAAATTCTGAGTGAAAGGAAAGGAAATTTTTACACTGAGTGAGAGGAAACAACTTCTGAGAGTTTGGGAAAAAAAAAAAGTTTAACGTGAAAGGTGGTATAAAAAAGAGTAAACGAGATGAGACAAAATGATTTTAGGCGGTATGACAATTTTGGACACATTGCAGCAAATCTTCATTTGGAGGTAAATTTGTATTAATTTATTACATTAATATATTATATTCTGTTATTATTTTTTAATTCTGTCAATGTTTTTAGTTATAAAATTAAATTAGATTAGTATATATTATAGTTAGATTATAAAAGAAAAATATGTCTAGTATATAATGTAATTTAATTTTATTGATGAACATGTTTAGGAACAAAAAATATTTTAATTAGTTTATTAAAATATTTTAGTTAAGTAAATATAGTATACTCATGTTTTGTAATTAGATTAGAAATTTTAGTTAAGTAAATGCTGCATCTTAAATTTTTTAGATTAGAAATTCTTTATTTTTAATTAGAGCATTTAGTTGTTTTAGGGAGATTAGTGCACTTTAAGCACAATTTGTTAGTATAATTAACTTAATTAGACTAATAAATATTATTGTTAGATTATACTATAACATATTTTGTAAATAATATATTTTAATTATATTGATGGATATGTTTAGGAAATTAGTCAATATATTATATTTAGCAAACTTGTTTATTTTAATTTGATTTCTTAGTTGTTTTAGATAGATTAGTGCACCATAAACCTATTTTAGTTGTATATGTTAATTAGATTAGTAAATATTATGGTTAGATTACAATATAAATAATAGATGTAAAAAAATATGTTATTTAGAATAGTATTTTTTACAATTGGATTTGTTAGGTAGTTCTTTGGGTTAGCTTAGTTATCATTTAATTAGATTGGTGCAATTTTAATCTAGTTACTATGATAATTTTTTTTTTATTTTGTGTTTCAGCCGGCTCGTGTATTGCGTGGCAGACGAGACCATATGAAAAGGGTAAATCTCTGCATAAGGCCATACTTAGAACAGGCCGGTTTTTGGCATGCTGCACAAATAAATTTTTTTGAGTATGACAATGCTCTATTGTCTGTATTTGTGGAGCGGTGGTGTCCTGAGACTCACACATTTCACTTGCCTTATGGAGATATAAAATACACCAAATGCTTCTCCATAATCGCTTACAAGATATAAAATAAATACCACGCAATACACCAAATTATCACAGACATTAACTTGTAGAACTAACAAATAAAATGCACACAACACACCATATGACTTGATCTGCTTTCTAATTGCTTGGGCCCGCTTGATATGAGGAGGTGGCTGCTAAGGTGGGGCATCGGCGTCTGGTGTGACCTGCCTGCCTACACAGTCCACATCTCTTACCATGTCCAGATTCAACTTCATCCATTTCATTTTGAATTCTAGTTGACACTGGGCGTCCTTTTTTGGCTCGTCTAAGCTCAGGATTTGGTCGTGTTGGAGGTCCACACCATGGTGGCCAATATGCTTCATTAGCAACCGGAGTAAACTCCATTCTGTACACTTCTAGAACAGATGTCATGCGATATACATAATCAACATAAGTACCCCATTCCACTTGTGCTTCAGTATGTGCACAGGCAGCAAGTACATGACGACAAGGATAATGTAATGCTTGAAATTCTCCACAATCACAATATCTAGCCCCCAGTCTGACTCTATAAGTTCTTTGGCTTTAATTACCTACAGGATGTGTCTCCTCTGCAACAAAGGACTCATCAGAGCGTGAAAAATTAGTAACAAACATGGTCCCCAATGATTGTGTATTCTTGTGATATGCTCGCATCAAGGCTTCACGGAACTCCCAACCAGCCGCTAGTTGTGCCTCTGCCTGCTTCCCCCGTTTCACAAATAATGCCGCAAGTAACCATATTGTACCTGGCATAAATGACTTCAAAGCCAGTAACCATTTTGGAAGCTCATTGTATGACTCCTCCCAATCACCATAAATCCGAGCAATGGCCTTCTGCTTTGCAAGCCATGCTTTCCTGTATGAAACTTGGAATTCATACTTTGAATAGACTGAGGCCTGCAATGTCCTAATGGGAACCGTTGGATCAGCTTCGACTATAGAATGAATGCTAGTAGCAATGACGTGAATATCCAGTTGTGAGTGTTTTTGTGAAATTCCTGCAGACAAACAAGTATGTTCCCCATTGTACTTCTTAATCTCCCATAGTCCTTTCTTCCGTCGATATATAACACGAATGCTCCAATTACATTCTCTACCAAAGTGTTTGCATTGCCCTTGATATTTCACATGATCTGACTGACATACCTTATACTCAGCTCCCTTTTGGATGCTATAGTTCTTTACAGCAAGTAGTACAGATTCTTTATTTGGGAACTGTTGCCCTTCATGCAATTGATTCACTCCATGTAATTCCATTGGGTTGCTATCATCCATCTGATTCATATTTATTGCTTCAAAATTTAAACTTGAATAATGACCAACTTGTTGACTTTCAGATTGTGATGGAGTTTGGGTTGTCGACGATTGGCCCTGGGTAAGAGGCACCACCTCCTCATCTATCTTATCTTCGAATAACTCTGTAAAATTTAGAGTATTTTTACTAAGCTGATACAACATATTGAAATTTATTGGACCAAATCTACACCTCAAATTATATGTCAAAATATAAAATATTACAAACATTAAAGTGTAATAAAAGGAGTTTGAGTAATTACCTTCATTTGGGTCCTCTTCGGAATCCTCCTCATTAGAAATATCATCATAACTCGGATTTGGTCCGATTTGGGCCAAATTATTGCCAACATTCATTGCAAAGCTTTGGCCACCTACCAAGCAATTCTCATTTTCCAGCATACAATTTTCATTCTGCATTGAATTTGAAATTGCTAATGTTGGAGAACGTTGGGCTAATGACCCTTCAACAAATGCAGGATCAACAGCAGATCCCCTAGAGCTTAAGTTCAAGTCCCCCAGAGCTATGAATACCTCCATAACACTAAGATGGGGAAATCGAGCATGACAATCGAACATCATCCCGATGTCATCGTCAGTTTGAATCAGACAACTTGTGAAGCGTAACGTACCTTGCCCAACCAACAATGGCAGCCGATACAACATTTGTATTATTTGCTTGTTCAGTTGTTGTAACTTGTGCAGGATTTTCTCATGAAGCTCAACAATAGTCATGGACGAACAAGCACGCACAAGTATTGGATTTGGACAACAAAATCTTACCCCATCTTCTGTATTTTGCACTACTTCACAATTATAGTGTACAAGAATATAACCTCTTGCTGCCATTCCTCTCTCAAAAAATCTCACAAGACTTGCAGGGACTCAGTCTCTCACAAAAGCTCTAAACTCACGACTACTTTTCTCCTTCAGACAGAAAATGGTATTTTCTTCTTCAGATAGAGAACTCAAAATGTGGATTTAGAGACTCAGAGAAAGCATGAGGGGAGATTGAAACCGGGGAAGGAATGGCTGAGAAGATGAGATTATATAAACACACAGAGGGGTGGAGATGCATGAAAGCGGGTGTTTAGAGACAGAGAGGAGGCATGAGGGGAGATTGAAAGCGGCCAAGGAATGGCTGAGAAGGTGTTTAGAGACAGAGAGGAGGCATGAGGGGAGATTGAAAGCGGGCAAGGAATGACCGAGAAGATGAGAGATTATATAGACGCGGAGAGGGGTAGAGACGCATGAAAATCGGTCAGCTTTTGGGTGACACCAGAAACACAAAGGAATCACCCAATATCTAACCGATTCCTTTGAGTTTTGCAATGGTCAGAAATCAGTCAGCAGTTGACCGCTTTCTTTGCATCATTTGTTTTGAAATCACTTTACAGTTGACCAATTTGTCTAACGTGCAAAAATAATGTAGATACGTATTTAAACTTCAAAATGGGAGATTTACAGATATAATGTTATTTTTTATTTTAAATTGGTACAAAAGCCCCCGCCTGTTGGCCTGTACGTGTAAGTCATTGATTTTTCACACAATAAAAAAGTAAGGCGCTGTAGCCATAGTATGCAAATACATATATTGCTAACATATGCCATAGGCTATATAAATATAAATTTGACTATATCTGTAGAAATTATCATCAATTTTATTCAAACGAAACATTACACATTATGACATTTATTGTGCAAGTATTTTAATGTTTTGATACTCAGTTCTTCATTTCAAGACTTTCTCTAATTTGCTTGAAAAATATTGGTTTCTTTTTCTTTTTTGTTCCCTCGAAAACTTCAAAGGGAAGAGTTATGGCATGTGGTGGGTATATGATAAAGACAAAAAAAAAAAGAAGTATCACATGAATCTTTACATTAGTTGAAATAAATAAATATAAACTGTAAAAACACAAAGGGAATACATCAGTTAACTTCATATATTATTTTACATATAAAACTCATTTGTATAATTTTACTTCTACTTTTACCTCTCGTTTAAAACACGCCCCAAGGTGGATGATATGACACAATATCTACATTATATTAGATAGGATGATAAATAAAAATTTTGACATGTCTTAATTGTGTGTAAATTTTTATCACTAATTAACAAAGTAAGACTTAGACAAAACAATCACACTAAATTTATATATGACCTAATTATATATAACTTTCACTCGAGTTAGTTCATTCTCAATTGAAATAACAATAAGATAGGAAAAATTGCGAAACAAATGTTAGAGTCTTACTTCAAATAATTTGATCATGATAATATTAAGAAAAGATAAGTGAAAGTCAAATATAATTTATGATTTTTCATCAAAAAAAATTAAAAAATATGACTTAACAGGCATGTCAATATCCGATAAGACGCTAGTCATATATAAATCTTTTCCCCCAAAGGCTGGTAATGCTTATAGAGAAATCATAACAAAAGAAGAAGGAGAAGAAAAAGAAATAAATTAATCTAAATACATGTTTGATTAAATTGATTTAGTTTTACACGTTTTTTTTTTTTCATTCTGTCACATTAGTGGTTGGAAATTCGGTGATCTCCATCGAATTCAAATTCAAAGAAAGGACGTTACACACTACTTTGTCACGAACTGACTTTCGCTTGGTACGCACCTATCTTCCGAAGTACTCGGAACTTTCTTTGCGTCTTTTCCGTTAACTTCATCAATGACGACTTTAAATGTACGAAGCATTTATTTTTTTTCTCCTAAGACTGAACTCAGTCTAACGCGGTAGAGAGCTTATTGCGGTAGAGAGCTGATTCAGGACGCCTTCAACGATCCCATCATTGTAAGCTTTCCTTCTTTTATTTTGTTATTTATTTGTGATCTTCATTCACATAAAACCCTGTCGTATTTTCAATTGCTGCTTTGGCTTGTTGTGGCATGTTGTTATATGTTATTGATGAATTAACATCTATATATACTTATAACGTAGATTCAATTTTGTTTATGAAGTCAAAATGTTAAGATCGATATGATTTGATGAGTTGATTATTATTAGTCAAAGTTATAAAAAGACTTATGAATATAAGCTACTCAAATCTCGCAAATTTGAGTCATAAGAACAGTATATTGCAAGAAATAAATGCTTTTTATTTCTTTTCTTAATTATCAGAAGCTTTATAAGAGGTGAAGTTAATTAGTTAGCAATTAGCAATAGCAACGGATGATCATACCAAAGAAAACGAGAGGCATCTTTCCTTCTTGAGTTTATAGCCATGTGCAAAGGCTTTAATTTTTTTTCAACATTACAAAGGATTAATTGGTTTCAGTTTTCAATCTTTATTTTCAATTTTTTAGTTTTTAGGATTTTGTTATGTAAATATTAAAAAATAGAAATGAAAACTAGAATTTATTATGGGTTTGCTTGGTTTGAGTTTTCCAGTTTTTAATTTTTATTTTCAGTTTTGAGTATTTCCATCACAAAATCCTGAAAATTGAAAAATTACCAAATAGACCCATATACAGTTTCAGAATTTTCAGTATTTTCTTCATAAAATTTAAAAAATTAAAAAATCAAAAATGAAAACTGAAAACTGAAAAATCAAACCAAACATGCCCCAAATTGTTATTACCCTTGGATTTGACATTACAATTACTGAAAAGGGATCATCTTTTTGTTTTTTCACATAAACAATATTTGATATATGTTTTGTTGACAATTAATTATCATGACTTTGTTTCAATTCTCTATATTTTCTTTTTCGCCCCCTCTATATGAAAAGGTGTTATTGAGTTTGATTTTATGTCATCAATGATAATCTCTTCTTTTATCCTTATCTTGTTTTTCCAGAATGTCTTGTGGACATGCTTTAATTTACAAACAAGCCCAATCCTGACTTGTGTGGATGAACCGATGGAGTAAATTCATGCACAATCAATGCACTTCATATCAAATGACTTCTTCTATGTCTACTACTACTTCTTCCTCAACTATTCCTAAGATAAAACATGATATCTTCATGAGTTTTAGAGGTTCAGACACTCGCCGTGGTTTTCTTAGCCATCTGCTCAAGGCATTAAGTCATGTAAAAATTGAAGCATATGTAGATTACAAACTTAGAGAAGGAGATGAGTTATTGTCAGCACTTTCTACAGCAATTGAGGAATCACAAATTGCACTAATCATATTCTCAAAAGACTATGCCTCATCAAAATGGTGTCTTGAAGAGCTTGTCAAAATAACTGAATGCATGACAAAATATGGGCAAATTGTGATACCGATCTTCTATGATATAGATCCATCAGATGTACGACATCAAAATGGGTGCTACAAAATTGCATTTGCTAGACATGAAAAATTGTTCGAGGGCAACATAAAGAATGTAGAGAAATGGAGAATTGCTTTAAAGAAAGTTGCCAATTTATCAGGATTTCACCTTACAAATTTTGGGTTAGTCTATCTCCTTTTAAATACCAGGAGTTCATTCTTTAAATTCTAGCTTTTTCTTCTTGATTTTTGTCTATCACTAAGCTTGTGTTTTTCGTCAACAAATACACTAGTTTACTCACTAGCTCAGGCTCACTATACACGATAAGGTGCCACTAGCCGACTCATGATTTATCATCATTACATATTGAGACCTGACTCCAATATCTTAAATTGCATTTGCGTCAATCCATATACAAACTGAAAGCCATGAATATATTCATCGCTCACTAGAGATTTCCAGCATCATGTGTTGATGGCATGGTTGAAGTAATGGTCAATCATAAATAAAAAGGCAAAATGTAGTTATCTCCTTTGATGTATCAAGAAATGACACTCTATCTCATTTCTTTTAAAAATCTACACTTCACTAAGGGTGTATTTGATATTTTCTCTTTTATAATTTATTTTTTTATAAAATATATACTAAATAATAAATATAATTATAAAATAAATAATAAATTTAATTTTATAGACTGATACTATAAAATAAAATATTGATAGATAAATTTTTACCAAAGTTGACATTTTTTTTTATTTTTTTTATCAATTTATGGTTTAATCATTTTATACTCTCAGTTTATAGAAACTAAATTCATAAATAAAATTAAAAATTATATCAAAAGTTAATAATAATTTTTATTAAAAAATTAATAATAAAATTTTAAACAAATGAGATATAAAAATTAGATAAAATTTATTGTAATATTAAAATATATAAATAAACATTAATTATTCTTAAAAAATAAATAATACGTGGTAAATAATATTAGTAATAAATAATATTAATATAAAATATAATTATATGAATGAGATTTAAAATATTAAAAAATAATTTTTATAAATAAATAATTTAATTATCACACTTATTAGTTAGCTATCTAGCATGATTTGATACTATTTTGAATTTTTATTAGTTTTGAATTTTACACTACATACTAATAAAAATTCAATAAATTGTCAAACTATGGTTAGTAGTTATCATAACAAGCAGTTACCTAGTATGATTTAACACTTTTTAAAATTACTATTGCCTGATTTATTTTACAAATATTATTTTTATGAATTTAATTTTGATCTATTGATAGTGAAAGTTTTTTTATATTATTATCTAATTAATCATTTCATTTAAATGACTTTTCAAATCATGTATATAGGAGTAAATCACTTTAGCTATGAAACAATATATGCTTAAATACATTATAAAACTTATTTCTACTATTAGTATATCAAAATTAAATTCATTAAAATAATAATTGTAAAATAAATAAATCAAATGTAAATGAAAAAATAATCAATAAATAGAAATGATTATTATTAATTTTTAATTAAAATAATTAATATGATATAATTCTTAGTATTAGTTATGAATTTAGTTTATATAAACTAATAGTATAAAATAATTTTAATCATGAACCGATAAAAATTCAAAAAAGTACCAAATTTGATAAAAAATTATCTGCCAATATTTTATTCTATGCTATCAATATATAGAAATTAAATTTATCACTTATTTTATAATTAATTTTATTATTTAGTATATAAAATAAATCATTAAATAGAATGCACCAAACATATTCTTAGTGAAATAGGGTGGAGTGTAGGTTTTTTAAATAAATGGGGTAGTGTCGCAACCGGGATCGCGACGGGGACGGCGAATTTAAGAAAAGAGAGTTTTTTTTTTTGAAAATTAATGGAGTTGCCACCAAGTTTATTAAAATTGGGAAAACATTGGAAAAACCCATTTATTTCGAAAGATGATCTTTGAAACCAGATTATGAGTTCGGGAGTCGGTTATGCATAGGGAAGGGTATGAATTTAATCGTACGCACCCCTAATACACCCGTCCTTAGACGGTACCTTAGTGAATTGTGCAAATTAAGTAATAGCCTTCAAAATCTCTATTTAAATAAAGAAAAACTATGCAAAATATTTACAAATCAAATGAAAAATTTATGAAAATTTAATTTTGGCTTGACAGGGATCACCTGCTCCTACGTATCCCCTGGGGCAGTGGGGAACTCAAAGTCACGTAGTTCTGTAAAAATGATTGTGGGTTGATAAATTTTATTTATGAAAAAAAAGAATTCATAACAAGAAAATCCGTTATTGCACAGAATTCAAGCTAGCATTAGGCCACTCAATGAATTCCCATGATTTAAATAACAATGAAGGTAACATCTACTACTCAATTATCGTTATTGATCGTTGCACGGATTAAAAGACTTTTGTGAAGAGGTAAATCCTTTAGAAAATAGAATCCGTTCTCGCATTGAGATTTAAGTTAGCATTTGGCTACTCAATAAACCCTTATGATTCAATAACAATAAAGGTAACATTTGTTACTCAATTATCATCTTTGATCATTGCGCGGATTGGAACAAATCTTGTCAAATCAATGGAAACCCATTTGTGTACAGAATACAAGTTAGCACTAGGCTACTCAATGAATCCTTATGATTCAATAATAGGGAAGATAACATTTGTTATTCAACCACCATTATTGAACATCGCACAAATGTAAAAGATTGAAAAGGCCATTTTTTTAAAAAAAAACAAGGTTTTTATTTCTATTTCATATATTTCTCTTTTAAACAAATTCTAATTTTACAGGAATTGACAAAGTTAATTCATGAATGCAAACACAATTAATTTGGACCAAAAAGCATAAACATATAAAAGAATTGAAATAAACAGAAAATTGATTCATAAACATAGTTATACACACAACACATAATCATATAAAATAATCAAACTAATAAATACACCAAAAATACACACTTAATTCAAGCAACACACCAAAAATATATACATATAAAAAAAATAAAAAAAAATAAATAAATAAATAAATAAATAAATAAAAAAAATCACAAGCACACAATTAATCCAAACAAAATGTGTAAATATAAAAAAATAATAAAACTAAAAAAAAGAGAAAAAATAAAATAAAATAAAATAAAATCACAAATACACCAACATGTAAAATAAATAAACTAGAAATACAAAATTATTACAATCACATAATTAATGTAATCAAAACATATAAACACATAGTATTTAAACTAAAAAAGGTAAAATAAATATAACTAAACAATTAAAAGAGAAAACTTCAATTATGTACTTATAAAATTAATTCAGAGATAAAATTATTTGTTTAAGTAAAAACACTAACAAAATGTAATGATTAAAGACTAAGAGCAAATCAAGGGTCCTAACTACCATATTTTTGTATTTTTAAGATTTAAACACAAAGTTCACTAAAATATTAAACAAATGCTTACATAAATTCCTAAAACAAATTATTCCACTAAAAAAACCAACTCTCTTTTTATTTTAAACTCAAACTACACTAATTCCTAAATAGACAAATTTAAAAGCCAAAAAAAACTTAAACAAAGCAAAATAAACTCGAATCTAAACACATAATTTAAAAATTTATTCTAAAAAAAAAAAAAATAAAACTAATCCAATCCAAAATAAATCTTAAAACTTCTTTTTTATTTTATTAATTTGAAACTATCCCTAACTTAATTCTAACTACTCCCTACACACTCACACACTCAATCACCGAATTTTCTCTCACGTGCACACACTCACCTACCTGCACCCCACTCGCTTTACACTCACACACTAACCTAACCCACTAACTTACTAACACAAAGAAAAAAAGGAACGGAGACAGACGAATTGGGAGAGAGAAAGAGTGAGATAAACCGAGGGGAGAGAGAGAGATGGGAAGGACCGCGGCTGGCAAGATTCCCGCGGCCATCGCGTCCTTGAGGGGAGGCGAAGGGCCTGCGAGTGAGAAAAGCGCTGGGTCTATTGCGCAAGAGGAGCCGCGGTGCAAGCCATCCCAGATCGCGACGATGAGGCGGAGGACAGTGGAAGCTCACGGCTACGGAATGCAGATTCGGGAAGAGGGGGAAACCGGAGGGTAGAGGCGGTTCTAGTGAGGTTGCAGCTGGTGGGAGCTGCGAAGGCCGAATAGGGAGGACGGAGGCTGATCCGGCGGTGGTTGGGCTGAGACCGATTCGCGACTTCTGCGACACTGAGGTCGCGAGGGCGGTGCGGCGACCGGGTTCGGGCATAGCGAGGAGCGAGGAGCAGCGAGGACGGGGCCGTGGTGATGGCAGCGGTGCAGATTTGCCGGCGACGATGACGGTCTGCAGAGGAGGTCCACCGTGACTTCTTCTTCAACATTTGATTTTTTGGATTTGCTTTGGTTTTGATATTACTGTCTAGTTTAGTTTGGAAGTGATTGTGATGGTTATGATGATAATGAAAGAGGGGAAAGGCAGGAGGTGGTTGTGTCGATGGAGGAGGAGAAGTAGTGGCGGCCATGATGAGATGAAGCATGTAAAAGGGGGGGGAAGGATGGAATGGATGATGGTGGTGTAGAGGGGATGATGGCGGTTGGAACGCCAGTGGAGGCCTTGCTATGGCCGTGGAAGCCGCGGCCTCTCTCCCCTCCCTTATTCCCTTTTTGATTTTTTTTATTTACAATGACACTGCCAAAAAAAATAATACCTCTGATACTTGCTTTCTTTTGAATTCCTCTCTGTTCTTGCTGACCCTTTCTCTTTTTTCGGTGATTATGGCAATTTTGGTGGTCTTTGCACTCTCTACTTCCCCGAAAAAAACCATCCCCTCATTGTCACTATTTGCGGTTATTTATATTGAACCGATTTGCAATTTATAATTTGTACCATGCTTGAGCCAGCGAACCTGCCCCCCACGCTTCAACCTTGCCCATCTTCCCCGTTCTCGGTGTGTCATTTGGCAGGGTACCCATATCGCTTGCAGGGGAATGGAAAAGGGAAGCTGTGTCTGCCACTTACTCTCCTTTTTTGAATTGGAACTGCCATGCCACTTTGCCTGTTGCACATTTTTTGATTTTGTCCATCATGTTTGTTCGAGGCGTGCAGGAAAGGAGATGGAGCCATCACTTACCCTTTATATTATTATTCTTTCCATTATCCCATTATCCCATTTTAATATTGCCCTCCATGTTTGTCTTCAACGGGAAATGGATGGTAGTGTATGTCACTTTCATTTATTTTTATTTTGTCCCTTTTTTCAAAACAAAGTGATAAAGTAACTATGATGATGAAATTGCAAATTTTTGGATTTTTGTTTAAAATTTGGACAAAATCAGGTGTTCACAGTTGCCCCTCTTTATTTATTTCTTATAAGAGAATACGAAAAATCTAAGTTTTTACATATTATCTTCATAAGGAATAAGTAAAGACATGAACATAGATTTTGTTCGGCAATGCATGAAATGCAAATGCAAGACAAAACAAATTCCCACTAAACATTCAAGAAAGTCACATGTAATGCTGCAGTTCAGAAAGCAAGATATGTGTGACAAGAAACATGACATCCCTCTTTACACGCAAGATAAGCAAAAGCTGACGGGACTGACAAGAATTTAAAAGCCAACGGGGCTGACAGACAATTGAAAAATCTTGCGACTAACTGGATACGGATCCACAAGTGACATGCAAAGATTTGTGACCAACTGGATACGAGTCTACAAGCAACAGAAAATTAAAAACCATGCGACCAACTGGATATGGGTCGACATGCAACAAGAAATGGCAATCTGAGACCGGCTGGAAATTAAAATGGCAATCTGAGGCCGACAAGAAATATAAATTGGCAATCTGAGGCTGACTGAAAAATGAATTGGCAATCTGAGGCCAATAGAAAAAGTAAATTTGCAATCTGAGGACGACTGAAAGATGAATTGGCAATCTGAGGCCGATAAGAAATGTAAATTGGCAATCTGAGGCCGACTGAAAAAGTAAATTGGCAATCTGAGGCCGACAAGAAATATAAATTGGCAATCTGAGGCCGACTGAAAAGTAAATGAATTGACAATCTGAGGCCGACAAGAAATGTAAATTGGCAATCTGAGGCCGACTGAAAAATGAATTGGCGATCTGAGGCCGACAAGAAATGTAAATGGCAAACTGAGGCCGACAAGAAATGTAAATTGGCAGTCTGAGGCTGATTGAAAAGTAAAAATGGTGGCAATCTGAGGCCGACAAGAAGGGTAAATTGGCAATCTGAGGCCGACAAGAAATGTAAATTGGCAATCTGAGGCCGACAAGAAAAAGTAAATTGGCAACCTGAGGCCGACTGAAAGATGAATTGGCAATCTGAGGCCGACAAGAAAAAGTAAATTGGCAATCTGAGGCCGACAAGGAAAAGTAAATTGGCAATCCGAGGCTGACTGAAAGATGAATTGGCAATCTGAGGCCGACAAGAAATGTAAATTGGCAATCTGAGGCCGGCTGAGAAGGTAAATTGGCAATCTGAGGCCGACTAAAAGATGAATTAGCAATCTGAGGCCGACAGAAAAGGTAAATTGGCAATCTGAGGCCGACTGAAAGATGAATTGGCAATCTGAGGCCGACTGAAAAATGCATTGGCAATATGAGGCCGACAAGAAGAGTAAATGCTGACTTAGAAAACAACGATTTTCCATTTTTCAACGTTATATTCAAAAAGCCTTGAATTTCACATTCTTGAAAAACTAATCGCAACCAAATCGGGAAAACCTCGAGGAAGACTTTAACCGATCAAACTCATAATTCTTCCGTTTGACTTTCTGGCACGACTCAACTTGTCTTGCTCTTGCAACTTTGCTCACTTCCTTCCAATTTCTCCTTCTTCCCTTTTTCAGAATAATGAATACACCTCGGCCCAGCTTAATTGGATTATGACGCTAGTTATTGATGTATTGTTGTAAACATTGTTAGATTGTATAATTGAAACTTAAATATATCCTACTTGAAACATCGTGAATAAACATGCATTCAGAGAGAAGGTGAAGGGATCAACTGAATGGACATTTTCATTACTTGGTGTATTGGATGACGAATGCTTTGAACAACATAAATACAAAGTTTTGGGAGACACAAAATTTTGCCCCAGTTTAGGTTCTTTGTGGCCCAATCAATAAACTTCTTACAGCAATTTGAACATCATAACAAGAATATCTGACGACATATCTTCAAATCCCTTTCTCAAAATTGCCCCAGTATAGATACTCTGCATCTTAATCAATCAATTTCCTTGCTGCAAATTGAAAATGCTAGCCCTGATATCTGATGATATGACTCCGAACCTTTTTCTTTCCAAAAATTTGCTCCAGTTTCAGCCTTTGCTCTACTTGGTTTACTAGACAAACTCAACACTAAAAATTGCCCCAGTTTCAGCCCTTATCTGCTTGATTTGCTGGACAATCAAGAGTTGCCCCAGATTCGATTGCAGCGAAGATGCTTATCTTTTTCTGCTCTAACTTTTGCCTAGGCCGCTCCTTCGAGTTTTCAGCCTAGCGAGCTTTATTTTGTCTCATTTTGCCCTAACTTTTGCTTAGGCCGCTCTTTCGAGTTTTCGACCTAACGGGCTTCTTCTCTTTTTTTTTTTTGTGGTATCGTTTTAAGCATAGAACTTTTTGACTGCGTCACTATTGACCGGTTTAGGCAATTCCTGGCCCTCCATGTTTTGCAAAATCAATGCTCCACCTGAGAATGCTTGCTTGACAATGTAAGGTCCTTCATAACTCGGAGCCCACTTACCCCGTGCATCTTCTTGATTGGGGAGAATTTTCTTCAGCACCAAATCCCCTGGATAAAAATCTCTAGGGCGAACTTTCTTGTTAAAAGCCCTTGTCATTCTACTTTGGTATAACTGACCATGGCAAATAGCTGTAAGCCTCTTCTCTTCGATCATGTTCAGTTGCTCATAACGAGTTTTTACCCATTCAGATTCTTCCAACTCAGCCTCCATTAAAACCCTGAGCGAAGGGATTTCAACCTCTATAGGGGATATAGCTTCCATTCCGTAAACCAATGAGAAAGGAGTTGCCCCTGTGCTTGATCGTATGTTGGTACGATACGCGTGCAGAGCATATGGCAGCATTTCGTGCCAATCTTTGTAGTTCACCACCATTTTGGCAATGATTTTCTTGATATTCTTATTCGCAGCCTCCACTGCGCCATTCATTTGAGGCCTATAAGGAGCTGAATTATGATGCTTGATCTTGAAAGTCTCAAAGAACTTCTGAACTTCGGCACCATTGAGGTTGGGAGCGTTCTCCGTAATGATCCTTTGTGGAATTCCATATCTGCAGATGATGTCCTTTGATGAATCGAGAAACACCTTACGTGTGATGTTGGTATATGAAGCTGCTTCCACCCATTTAGTGAAATAGTCTATTGCCACCAAGATGAAACGGTGCCCGTTGGATGCCTTGGGATTAATCGGGCCGATAACATCCAGGCCCACATCGAAAGGCCAAGGAGACACCATGTTGTGCAATGGAACCGGGAGCATTGACTCGATCTGCATATACTTGGCATTTGTGGCACTTCCGAACATAATTGATACAGTCATTCTCCATTGTGGACCAGTAATATCCACTTCTTAGGATTTTGGCGCCATCATGTGCCCATTGGCGTGAGTCCTAGATCCGCTTCATGGATTTCGATCATGATTGTTCGAGCTTCATGAGCATCCACACATCTGAGAAGGGTGGTGTCATAATTCCTCTTGTAAAGGATTTCACCATTTAGGAAAAAGGTCAAAGCTAGTCTTCGAATTGTCTTTTTGTCCACCTCGTTTGCACCCGTTGGGTACTCTCCTTTCGAATGTACCGCTTGATATCATGATACCACGGTTGACCATCTGGTTCAACCTCTACGTTACCACAATATACTGGCTCGTTTTGCACCTCCACATGGATGGGTTGGACATTTGTGTGGATCTCCAACTTAGTCATTACAGCCAAAGTTGCCAACGCATCCGCAAATTGGTTCTTGTCTCGAGTTAAGTGGGAGAATGATATATTATCAAAGCGCTCAATTAGTCGAGACAAATACTTCTGATAAGGTACCAATTTGGATCCTTTACGCCATTCTCCATTAACTTGGTAGATTATAAGTGCAGAGTCTCCAAAGACCCTCAATTCTTTGATTCCCAAGTCAATCGCGACCCGCAAACCATTTGCACATGCTTCGTATTCTGCAATGTTGTTTGTACACTCGAAGTCTAGTTTGATAAAAGCTGGGGATTGCTTCCGACTGGTGATACTACAATGACTCCTATTCCACATCCTCTCATATTGGCAGCTCCATCGAAGTACATCCTCCAACCGTTCTCCTCTTCCTCATCTTCTCTTTCTAATGTCAACACTTCAAAATCAGGGAATTCAAGCATGGTGGATTGAACATCTTTTATAGGGTTTTCGGCTAGATGATCAGCAATCGCACTTCCCTTGATGGACTTTTGAGTAACATATTTGATATCGAATTCAGACAGCATCACTTGCCACTTTGACATTCTCAATGACACGTGAGGACTATCAAATATGTACCTCAACGGATCCATTCGAGAGATTAACCAAGTGGTGTAATACAACATATATTGTCTCAACCTCTTGGAAGCCCATACTAATGCACAACAGGTCCTCTCAATCGCGAGATAGCGAGATTCACAGTCATTAAACTTCTTGCTCAAATAATAAATTGCCTGTTCTTTCTTTCCGGACTCATCATATTGCCCCAACATTGCCCCCAGTGAAGTGGGTAACACTGTAAGGTATAATATCAAAGGACGGCCTGGTGTAGGAGGAATCAAAACTGGAGGTTTCATTAGATAAGTCTTTATTTTGTCAAAGGCTTCTTGGCATTCTTCATTCCATTCTCCCGGTTGATGTTTTCGCAACAACTTGAATATAGGTTCACAAGTGCTAGTCAGATTAGCGATAAATCGAGCAATGTAGTTGAGCCTCCCGAGGAAACTTCTCACTTCTTTTTCAGTTCGGGGAGCTGGCATTTCTTGTATTGCCTTCACCTTATCTGGATCCACCTTTATCCCTTCTCTGCTGACGATGAACCCGAGTAATTTCCCTGTGGAAGCTCCAAAAACACATTTATTTGGGTTCAGCCGTAACTTATACTTCCTGAGTCTTTCAAATAGCTTTCGCAAAACGGCCACATGACTTTCTCCCTCTTTAGACTTAGCGACCATGTCATCAACATACACCTCAATCTCCTTGTGCATCATGTCATGAAATAGTGCCACCATAGCACGCTGATAAGTGGCACCAGCATTCTTCAACCCGAATGGCATGACCGTGTAGCAAAATGTTCCCCACGGAGTTATGAATGTAGTTTTTCCTTTGTCATGAATATCCATGGGAATCTGATTGTACCCAGAGTACCCATCCATGAATGAGAATCGGTGATTTTTGGCTGTATTATCAACTAGAACATCAATGTGAGGGAGTGGAAAATCATCTTTCGGACTAGCTTTGTTTAGATCTCGATAATCTACACACATTCGAACTTTTCCATCTTTCTTAGGCACAGGAACAATGTTAGCTACCCAATCAGTGTGTCTTGATACCTCCAAAAATCCCGCCTCTAACTGTTTAGTCACCTCCTTTTACCTTTAAAGACATGTCAGTCGCATTCTTCTCAACTTACCTTCTTTGGCTCAAACTTACGGATACAAAGGGATTTTGTGTGAGGCGATCTCCGGGTCCAATCCTGGCATATCACGGTAGGACCATGCAAAGACATCTAAGTATTCTTCAAACAAGGCGATCATTTCTGTTCGCTCAGGGTTTTCTACTATTTTCAGCTCCTTCTTTTCTTCTTCAGTTCCCATATTAATCACCTCAACCACCTCATTGTCTAAATCAAATCTCTTCTCTGTATGCTCCAAATGACTTGCAAAGCGCCCAATAGCTTCTTCATCCTCCTCAGTTCAAAGCTATCACAATCAAATCTTTGTAAGAGAATCAATTGACTGGTCCCCAGAGTCCCTTTCATGTGGCAAAGTGTTCATAGTATTTAGGTCCCTGGAAAGCATTTGTGGGGGTTGGAATGCCAAAAAAATAGTGGATAAAACACAAATAATACGGGAGAATGCCAATTAATGGTTTGAGAAAATGGTGATAAAGATAAAAAGGAAACAAAAGAAAAGAGGTTGAAACAAGGAAAATGGAAGACACAACGAAATATGCAAATTCATTCAAATGATGTCTCAAAGTAGCATATATGAAAGCAAACAATTAATACAATCCCAATAATTACTTTGAAGCAATGACATCAATCAATGGTCCAACTGTCCAATTCATCAACATCTCCTCACGGTTGGCAGCATGAGTATTGTTGCATTCTTCAAGCTTCTCAACATCCACCATATTGATGGTTGGACAACAGCTAGAGACACAACCTTCTTCAACCATAATTACTTCAGCCGGATAAGGAAATGTCTCCTTCAGATGAGGGATCTGCTTCATCTTCTCTTTTGGTTTCTTTTGCTCAAGAGCCATGTTCTTGATCTGCTCCTCCAATGATGCTTCATATCCTAAACCGAATCGGTCAGACTTCCCTGAGACAGTCAAAGGTGTTTTGATACCCTGCAACTGTAGTCCCAACCCTTTGCCATGTAGATAGCCATTTTTGGTCATGATATGAGCCACTACCTGATTGACGTCTTGCTTTGGAATCTCTCTCTGTTCCTGCTTCAGCCCCACTACCTCCAGACTGTGCCATAAGCTGTTTTCCACTAACTCCACATTTTCAAAGATATGGAAGTGTGACTGGTTTTGATACAATGATTTCTTTCTCCCCATGAATCGTGATAACTGAACCATCCTCAATGTACTTAACTTTCTGGTGCAAGGTTGAAGGAACGGCACCCACATTGTTAATCCATGGTCTTCCCAGCAGCATATTGTAATCAGACTCAATCTCCATCACTTGGAATAAAACCTCGAATCGGCTTGGGCCGATTTCCAATGGCAACACTATTTCCCCAAGGATGTTTTTCTTTGCTCCATCAAAAGCTCTCACGATCATCACTTGCGGTGAAATATCGTTTTTGCTCATTGACAAGTAGCTCAAGGTTGACGCTGGCAAGACATTTAATCCTGACCCTCCGTCAATGAGAACCTTGGGCATTATATAGCCCTTGCATTTAAGGGTTATATACAGTGCTCGTGGGTTGGCCTGCGATACGATCTCTTCATTTGAGAAAGTGATCATATTGACACGCTTTACTGGATCCACCATATTTACCACATTCTCCAATGAGACATCCGGTTTCACATAAGCGTCCTTTAAGACCTTTAACACCGCCTTCTGATGAGTTTCGGATGACAAAATTAGTGACAACAAGGAGATTCTAGCAGGAGTCTTTTTCAATTGCTCCAGTATGTCATACTCACTTTGCTTCATGATCTTCAGGAACTCCTCTTCTTCATTTTCTTCTCTTCCTTTTCTTTGCGCACCAGAACCTTTTCCCACGTTCTCTTCCTCGATAAGCTTTCCCTTTTCCAGCTCTCCGGGTCCATAAATCCTTCCACTTCTTGTGATTCCTTTTACTTCCAGAACTTCATTCTTTGTTCCACCTGCTTGGGCCCTTGAAGTCTCCCTTACTACCTTAGCTTCATAATTCCAGGGCACCGCATGCGTGTTCTGGTAACTGAACGGTGTTGGTTTCTTCACGGTGATCACCACTTTCTCTGGCTTCGGAGCTTGATTCAGTGGAGGGACGCGGAGTATGAAACGATCAATCACGTTTACCTCTTGAGGGAGATTCGACTTCTTTTTGCTTGAATCACACCAGGTCGAGTAATTCTTGTACTCGAGCTTTAAAACCCCAACAACTTTCTATATCATGACCAAAACCTCCAGTGGTATATGCGGCTTGACTTTATGTCATCTTTCTCATTACCCTCCATTGCAAGAGCAGGCGTTGTAGTGTCATAGCCGGCCTTCTTCAAACCGATGAAAATTTTCCCCATGGGTGTTCTGTGACTCAACACCTTCTTAATCAGGGGTTCCTCTGCTTCCAAGGCATTTATCCGCCTTCCTCCTTCATGGTTTGGAATTGGGTTATTAACAATATCTGGCTTTGACTCTTCCTGAAGGTCTAACCTCCCACAAGCGATTAGTTTCCTCACTGCGGTCTTGAACCCTTCACAATCCTCAAGGGAATGCCCTGCTATGTCCATGTGATATTTGCAAGTAAGGTTCGGGTTGTACCAAGCTGGGTATGGTGGTTCTAATGGGCGCCTGAGGATAGAATTTGCAATCAGATGAGCATCTACTAATCTTTGGAAAAGGTCAGTGTTTGAAATAGACAGCTTCGGGAAAGGTGGAAGGTTAGGGAATCGGTTCCGATTTTGACTTTGGAAATTTGGTCGGGGTGTCGGAGTATTTGGGTAAGTCTGGTAGTGTGTGGTAGGATAGGTAGGACGTGCTGGCTGGTATGGCCGTATGTGAATGTTATTAACCTGAGGCTGATGGTATGGGGTAGTGTTTGAGGTAGATGGGTAAGGGGGGACAGGGGTTTGGTAGGTAATCATCTGGGGTTGTGGACGTGTTGATGCATACCTCGGGACAAAGGATTGCTGACCATGGACATAATTCACATCATCTCTTTCTTCTTGGCGGAAACTTTTTCTTGTGCCTTCATTTTTGGTGGGAAGTTTGCCAGCCTTAGCCAAGCTCTCAATTCTTTCTCCAGCAGTTATTAACTCAGAGAAGTCCTTATATGCTGATCCTGCCATTGCTCCAATATAAGGGGATCCCAAGGTTCCTAAGAAGTAAGAACACATTTCAGTCGTGATAAGCGGGGGTTGAAC
Source organism: Dalbergia cochinchinensis (assembly GCA_031216125.1). Classification (NCBI taxonomy): domain Eukaryota; kingdom Viridiplantae; phylum Streptophyta; class Magnoliopsida; order Fabales; family Fabaceae; genus Dalbergia; species Dalbergia cochinchinensis. Next base: position 63,882,605 of record CM062375.1, on the reverse strand, counting down.
TTGGGCAATAAAGCTCTCCATCTTTGAGCGTATTGCTTAAAGGATTCATCTTTCTTTTTCTGCATGGAGCCTAATTGCTCCCGTGTAGGTGCCACATCAAGATTAAATTTGTATTGGTTCATGAACAAATCAGCCAATTCTCCCCAACAGGAAATCTTTGCATGATCTAACTGGATATACCATTCTAGAGCCGGTCCGGTCAAACTCTCATGGAAAAAGCTAATGAGAAACTTTTCATCCTTGGACCAGATTGACATCTTGGTGCAGTAACTCTTTAAATGGAAGAGTGGGTTGCCAGTTCCGTCATATTTCGAAAAATCCGGAACTTTAAAGTCCTTAGGGACAACCGTGCTAATAGGAGGACAAAGTTGTTCAATCTCCATGTAACCATAATTGTTTGGTCTTTGGATTGCCTTAATTTGTTCCTGGATTTTCTCCATCCATTCTTCTCTCAACTTGTCCTTCTCTATTTCTGCACGGTTGTTCCCCGAGGAGGAGAGTTGCCTTGGGACGATAACCGGAGGCTGCTCCCAAATGTGGGTAGCGTGCCCATGCCCTTCAGCATTTGTATTCTCCACAGCGTGATATCCTTCTCCAATGGGAATAGTAGTTGGTCTTGTTGGTGGTGGTTGATCATGGGGATTATCATTTGTCCCTTGCGTGACATTCGTGAGTCGCATCCGATACCAAAGGTATGGTTATCGTTGTAGCACTTGGTTGTACACCTACCGACATTCCCAATTGGTGCTGGTCTTGGTGGCCTCTCAATAAGTCAATTGACTCCATCATAGCTCGCATCATCTCTTCCATTCTTCCCTGGTTATTTGACAACTCGTTCAGTTTTCCTCTTACTGCGTCAACTTCCATGCTTAAGTTTCTTCCCGGTTCAGGAGTAACTATAGCTGAGGTGGTTACACCTGATTCAGAAGCAACTACAGATGGGAGGGTCCTCCCTGGTTCAGTGTTTCCGCCGGCCATCTTGGTTCGAGCTCTAGTGTTGTGAACACGAGTTAGATCGGTATCTTCTTTCCTCGGGCGCCCAATGGTTGCAAGGTTTTATTTTTCTCTGTATTCCTATCACAATCAAAACACCAAAACTTAATTTTCATTTTTTCATTTTTTTTTTATTTTCAAGGCAAATCTGACAGATAAAGGTGAACAAAAATCATTAAGAGTTCTTTATGCAAATAAGAATATTCCGCCCCTGTTCTTATGGGTATATCACCCTATAAGTCAAGGTGCGGTTAACAGCAAATCTCTTGGGAGAAATTGCTCCTCTATAGATGCTATACAATGAACACTAGCAATGCAGTTCTTTTTTTCTTCGTGACTGAGCTTCTCACTTCCTTGCACAAGGGTAAGCAACCTCAAGGCAAGGAAAGTGATTGATTGCTTTCTAGGGGAACATTTGATCCTCTACAGAAAGTATCGAGCAGATTAGTAACACGAACATAGAGAATTTCATTCATTTCAAGACAAAGCTTTGAGTACAAATCATTCCAGAATACATCACACATGTGCCGACAAAGAAACGATTACATCAAAAGGATTTTTGGTGGCTACATCAAAAGTTTCATCTTCTTCTTCCTAAGGTTCTTAGCAACACTCTCACATGAATCCATGAACTCCACCACTTCTTGAGGTAACTTGAATGGAGGTATCTTACTAATTTGCTCGCTGGCCTTTTCAAATCGATAAAGAAAGTTTGGAATGTAATGACTCAACTCGCTAGTTAGCTTTCCATATTTCTCTTTCCACTCAAGGGCCTTTTCTCTCCATGACTTTCCAAATTCAGTCGCGTCAACAAACATATCATGATATTGGTTTGCTGAAGTCCATCTACGCACAGCATCATGTTTTGTTTGTGCCAACAGTGTTGACAAGTGCTCCACTCGCTCTTCTAGTTCCTTTCTCTTGTCCTTCTCTTTGTTGACCTCCATTTTTAGAATTTGTATATGTGTTTATCTCGCTTGCTGACCTCCAATTCTACTCTTTCCACCATGCGATTTTTCTTGTTAACCTCTTTCTCCAACTGATTCTTTTCTTTTACAAGCTTGTGGAGTCCTCCTTCTAACTCTTGGATCTTGGCCAGGTGCATGCTTGATATTTTCTCTTTACCTTTTCTAGACTTGGTAATTTCTGCTGCTTCGATGCATTCGTCTTTCAGGGCCTCAATTTCCTTAGCCATTTTCTCGCATCGGCTTTGAAGGATGATGTTCTTTAGATCAGCTGCTTCCTTTTTCTCTTCCAAGAATCGCATCTGTGCCTTCATTATCTCTACCTGAGATGTTGACGGAGGTGTTTGTAGGATTTTCATGGGAGTTGAGCTGCTTGGAATATCTTCGAGCTTCCCAATTCTTGCTTTTCTCCATTCTTTGTATTCTTGAGAGGAGGTTAGTCGTTGTTGCCCGAGTTCCTTTCTTCCTAGGATTTTGACATTGTCCCATGCCATCTTGATCCTCTTTTCTTGCTCCACAGTGCTTTTATCCTTTTGATACAAGAAGCTAAACCCTTCAAGCTGCTTTTCTTGTGGTTTTGTTTGAGTCCAATGAAGTTGTATGAGTACTAATGCAGGCATATAGGAGATACATCCCCTTGGACCCATCAAAGGAACGTTGTGAAAGTCACCACAGCTATATATAACATTTTCTCCGTGGTACCAAGGGCAAACCCACTTGAAAGAATCTGACTGAATCTCCGAGAACTCCTTTTTCGGTGGTGCTTCTTTCTGGTTTATTTGTATATGATGGAAGCTTCCCAATGGATCAGGAAATAGGCCCATGCGGTTATTGGCATATGTATGAGTCATAAACCAGACATATAGCATTGGTAAACAACACCGTAGCCTACCACCATTTTTCTTGAGGTAAACCCCCAAGGAAAGAAAAGTATCTGCCAGTATTGCTGGAATAGGATTCATGCCTTGTGTCTCAAATTTGAAAAACACATCCATGGCTGCCTGATCAACAAGGTCTGGTGTGAATGGGAATAGAACCAATCCATAAATAGTCAGTGCTAATGTTCGATTGAAGAAGTCCCAATTTCCTTGTCTTGCCAATGCTTGCAAATGAGTTTCCAGAAAACTTCTCTTGATTCCTTGAGTGGACCCCCTTACTTCAATTCCCATCCGGTTTGCTTCAACTCCGATGATTTTGGCAATCTTTTCTCTAATAACATAATGCCCTTGATAGAGATACACACCAGATTTTTCTCGAATTGGTAGCCTTGTCATGACCGTGTATTCTTCCATGGTTGGCATCGCATCGAGATTAGGCAACTCAAAACAGCCAAGAAAGGGATTCCAAAACTGTGAGAGAGCACTTAATGCAGGTGCTTCTACTGGGATAAGTAACAGGTCCAATATACGTCCATATGTATCTTTGAAAGATGACTGGACTTCATGAGGCATCAACTGAATCATTTTCTTTACTTGCTCTAGCTCATTGTTAGTCACTGTAACTCTGATATTTCTTTTCCAATCACATGCATTGCTAGTGTTCATTTGTGATGCTTCCATTTGCTTTGAACTAATGATGATTCTTGCTTTATTGACAATCAAAGGCAACTCTGGAAAATGATAAGATAAATGAGTAAAACAATGAAATGAAGAGAAAGGTAAAAATGCATACTCTTATTGAGAATATGATGATGCATAAATCCATGAGAAATGAATGAATATGGCCATTAATGGAATGCTTATCTACATCATGTATGCCTAGACACCTAAACGTACAAGGCATGGCCAAGTTATGAGATGATGAAATAGCTGATGCTATGTGATGATGTTTTGATGCAAGATTGACTAATAAAGCGTAAAGAAGTGTAAAGTAAAAGGATGAAAGAAGCATGCTCCCATTGTCCTGGAGGGTTGAACTTAATAGATGGGGAGTTCAAAGGCCAAAACCCTAATTTGGGTGGTTGCTACATTCAACTAGGCGTGCATACACTCATGGTGGATCTAGACTTCTAATTGTCATGGTCCCCAGATTGCCCCTGTCCATGGGACAAGGATCCGACTTTCGAACCAACCACAAGTAGGGATGAACCCTCTCAATATGATTGACCCACAAAGTCAGTAACAATCTGAGTGGTGTCTCAACAACTATCAGGTGAGCATGAAGCCCCTCATGACAATGTCAAGAAACCCCCTATCCTTGGTTCGCACAGGCTCGGGTATAGAGCCCCAAAAAAGTGTGTGAGATAGGTGATTGTGAAGTGTGTGCAGGGAGCATACAAACCTTTCAATCCTAAAACCATATACACTCCTGCAAAACAAAATACAAACGACAGATACATACAGAACAACACTTGTCATCTACCCTAAGGTTTTAACAAATTAAGTTGACACTAATAAACGAACACACAAAATACAAATCTCTATAAAGTAATAGAGTAAAAAAAACTGTACAAAATAAGATAAGAAAACAAAAGCATAAAGAAAAACAAAACAAAAGGCTGTATTTAATTTGCACAACTAACTAAAAATAGGCCTGACTCTCTTGGGGGTCCCCAGTGGAGTCGCCATCTGTCGCAACCGGGATCGCGACGGGGACGGCGAATTTAAGAAAAGAGAATTTTTTTTTTTGAAAATTAATGGAGTCGCCACCAAGTTTATTAAAATTGGGAAAACATTGGAAAAACCCATTTATTTCGAAAGATGATCTTTGAAACCAGATTATGAGTTCGGGAGTCGGTTATGCATAGGGAAGGGTATGAATTTAATCGTACGCACCCCTAATACACCCGTCCTTAGACGGTACCTTAGTGAATTGTGCAAATTAAGTAATAGCCTTCAAAATCTCTATTTAAATAAAGAAAAACTATGCAAAATATTTACAAATCAAATGAAAAATTTATGAAAATTTAATTTTGGCTTGACAGGGATCACCTGCTCCTACGTATCCCCTGGGGCAGTGGGGAACTCAAAGTCACGTAGTTCTGTAAAAATGATTGTGGGTTGATAAATTTTATTTATGAAAAAAAAAAAGAATTCATAACAAGAAAATCCGTTATTGCACAGAATTCAAGCTAGCATTAGGCCACTCAATGAATTCCCATGATTTAAATAACAATGAAGGTAACATCTACTACTCAATTATCGTTATTGATCGTTGCACGGATTAAAAGACTTTTGTGAAGAGGTAAATCCTTTAGAAAACAGAATCCGTTCTCGCACAGGATTTAAGTTAGCATTTGGCTACTCAATAAACCCTTATGATTCAATAACAATAAAGGTAACATTTGTTACTCAATTATCATCTTTGATCATTGCGCGGATTGGAACAAATCTTGTCAAATCAATGGAAACCCATTTGTGTACAGAATACAAGTTAGCACTAGGCTACTCAATGAATCCTTATGATTCAATAATAGGGAAGATAACATTTGTTATTCAACCACCATTATTGAACATCGCACAAATGTAAAAGATTGAAAAGGCCATTTTTTTTAAAAAAAACAAGGTTTTTATTTCTATTTCATATATTTCTCTTTTAAACAAATTCTAATTTTACAGGAATTGACAAAGTTAATTCATGAATGCAAACACAATTAATTTGGACCAAAAAGCATAAACATATAAAAGAATTGAAATAAACAGAAAATTGATTCATAAACATAGTTATACACACAACACAGAATCATATAAAATAATCAAACTAATAAATACACCAAAAATACACACTTAATTCAAGCAACACACCAAAAATATATACATATAAAAAAAATAAAAAAAAAAAAATAAATAAATAAATAAATAAAAAAAAATCACAAGCACACAATTAATCCAAACAAAATGTGTAAATATAAAAAAAATAATAAAACTTAAAAAAAGAGAAAAAATAAAATAAAATAAAATAAAATCACAAATACACCAACATGTAAAATAAATAAACTAGAAATACAAAATTATTACAATCACATAATTAATGTAATCAAAACATATAAACACATAGTATTTAAACTAAAAAAGGTAAAATAAATATAACTAAACAATTAAAAGAGAAAACTTCAATTATGTACTTATAAAATTAATTCAGAGATAAAATTATTTGTTTAAGTAAAAACACTAACAAAATGTAATGATTAAAGACTAAGAGCAAATCAAGGGTCCTAACTACCATATTTTTGTATTTTTAAGATTTAAACACAAAGTTCACTAAAATATTAAACAAATGCTTACATAAATTCCTAAAACAAATTATTCCACTAAAAAAACCAACTCTCTTTTTATTTTAAACTCAAACTACACTAATTCCTAAATAGACAAATTTAAAAGCCAAAAAACTTAAACAAAGCAAAATAAACTCGAATCTAAACACATAATTTAAAAATTTATTCTAAAAAAAAAAAAATAAAACTAATCCAATCCAAAATAAATCTTAAAACTTCTTTTTTATTTTATTAATTTGAAACTATCCCTAACTTAATTCTAACTACTCCCTACACACTCACACACTCAATCACCGAATTTTCTCTCACGTGCACACACTCACCTACCTGCACCCCACTCGCTTTACACTCACACACTAACCTAACCCACTAACTTACTAACACAAAGAAAAAAAGGAACGGAGACAGACGAATTGGGAGAGAGAAAGAGTGAGATAAACCGAGGGGGGGAGAGAGAGAGAGATGGGAAGGGCCGCGGCTGGCAAGATTGCCGCGGCCATCGCGTCGCGAGGGGGAGGGCGAAGGGGGCTGCGAGTGAGAAAAGCGCTGGGTCTATTGCGCAAGAGGAGCCGCGGTGCAAGCCATCCCAGATCGCGACGATGAGGCGGAGGACAGTGGAAGCTCACGGCTACGGAATGCAGATTCGGGAAGAGGGGGAAACCGGAGGGTAGAGGCGGTTCTAGTGAGGTTGCAGCTGGTGGGAGCTGCGAAGGCCGAATAGGGAGGACGGAGGCTGATCCGGCGGTGGTTGGGCTGAGACCGATTCGCGACTTCTGCGACACTGAGGTCGCGAGGGCGGTGCGGCGACCGGGTTCGGGCATAGCAGGGAGCAGAGGAGCAGCGCGGGGACGGGGGGGCCGTGGTGATGGCAGCGGTGCAGATTTGCCGACGACGATGACGGTCTGCAGAGGAGGTCCACCATGACTTCTTCTTCAACATTTGATTTTTGGATTTGCTTTGGTTTTGATATTACTGTCTAGTTTAGTTTGGAAGTGATTGTGATGGTTATGATGATAATGAAAGAGGGGAAAGGCAGGAGGTGGTTGTGTCGATGGAGGAGGAGAAGTAGTGGCGGCCATGATGAGATGAAGCATGTAAGGGGGGGAAGGATGGAATGGATGATGGTGGTGTAGAGGGGATGATGGCGGTTGGAACGCCAGTGGAGGCCGCGGCTATGGCCGTGGAAGCCGCGGCCTCTCTCCCCTCCCTTATTCCCTTTTTGATTTTTTTTATTTACAATGACACTGCCAAAAAAAATAATACCTCTGATACTTGCTTTCTTTTGAATTCCTCTCTGTTCTTGCTGGCCCTTTCTCTTTTTTCGGTGATTATGGCAATTTTGGTGGTCTTTGCACTCTCTACTTCCCCGAAAAAAACCATCCCCTCATTGTCACTATTTGCGGTTATTTATATTGAACCGATTTGCAATTTATAATTTGTACCATGCTTGAGCCAGCGAACCTGCCCCCCACGCTTCAACCTTGCCCATCTTCCCCGTTCTCGGTGTGTCATTTGGCAGGGTACCCATATCGCTTGCAGGGGAATGGAAAAGGGAAGCTGTGTCTGCCACTTACTCTCCTTTTTTGAATTGGAACTGCCATGCCACTTTGCCTGTTGCACATTTTTTGATTTTGTCCATCATGTTTGTTCGAGGCGTGCAGGAAAGGGGATGGAGCCATCACTTACCCTTTATATTATTATTCTTTCCATTATCCCATTATCCCATTTTAATATTGCCCTCCATGTTTGTCTTCAACGGGAAATGGATGGTAGTGTATGTCACTTTCATTTATTTTTATTTTGTCCCTTTTTTCAAAACAAAGTGATAAAGTAACTATGATGATGAAATTGCAAATTTTTGGATTTTTGTTTAACGGGCTGGACAAAATCAGGTGTTCACAGGTAGAGTACCATTTCATAATATCTTAAGGGAGGTAAGTGTCTTTTACCCTAAATAAAATGATAATTGATTATTAATCTTCTATGTTTTAGGAGGAAATGTTTCACTTTGCATTGGTGATAAATAATAATGTAGTTAGATTTATTTTCTTTGTTATAGGACTGAAGCTAATCTCATTGAAGAAGTTGTCCAACGTGTGTTGACAAGGTTGAATCATGTGCCTGAAGTTGGTTTAAAAGGCCTTGTTGGAATTGATAAACCAATTGCAGATCTTCAATCACTAGTATTTTGCAATGGATCAGAAGATGTTCGTGTTATTGGAATTTGGGGCATTGGTGGTATTGGTAAGACAACTATTGCCGGTGCATTATATAATATAATGTGTTCTGAATTTGAAGGTGGTTGTTTTCTAGAAAATGTAAGAGAACAATTAGAAAAATATGGAATAATTAAGTTAAGAGATAAACTTCTATCCATATTAACAGAGGAAAAAGATAAAAATATTGGCACTCATGGCGTATCAGCCCATTTTCTGAGGAGACTTGGCCGCAAAAAAATTCTTGTTGTTCTTGATGATGTCAATAATCCAGACGAAGTTATAAACTTAATTGGAGGACATGATTGGCTGGGTCCAAGAAGCAGAATTATTGTTACAACTAGAGATAAGCATGTGATTCATAAAGAAGCTGACGATATATATGAAGTTAAGGAATTAGGATGTGATGATGCTCTAAAACTTCTTAATTTGCATGCCTTTAATAATGGAAATCACCTCCAAATGAATTGGCATAAACTAATGATGAAGGTGGTTAAATATGCTAAAGGCCTCCCATTAGCTTTGAAAGTTCTGGGTTCCTTTCTCTATGGCAAAAGTGCTGAAGAATGGGAAAGTCAGTTGCAGAAACTTCAGAAAATGCCATTTCCAAAAATTCATGCTGTTTTGAGACTGAGTTATGAAGGGTTACATGAGGAAGAAAAGGATATATTCTTATATATTGCTTGTTTCTTCAACATCGATTGTAGAAAATATGAGATACAAACTTTACTAGATGCATGTGGTTACTCAACATCTATTGCTTTGAGAGATCTTCAAGATAAAGCTCTTATAAAAGTTTCTAGATATGAAAATGTATCTATGCATGACTTGATTCGAGAAATGGGTCGAGAAATTGTTCGTGAACAAAATATGAAAAGACCAGGGGAACGAAATCATTTATGCAACCCACATGACATTTATCATGTACTGAAACATGATGAGGTAAGAAACTACAAGAAAATTTCCATTGTAATGTCATGCTTTAGTTTAAATTTAAATTGTTCTTAATATATTACTCATAATTACTATCACTAAAAATTAAAAATCATATCCTGTCTTTGACTAAATTTTAAAATTGGTCCCTCACATTAAAAAAAGAGAGAAAGAGTTGGTCATCAGTACAATTCTATACAGTGTATGGAGAGAATAAGTGTCCCATTTTTCATTATACATAACTGTATGGATAAGCCAATTTTTCTCTTTTTTTGAAATGTGAGTAACCAATTTGAGACTTTTAAATTTTGAGAAACTAATTTATCCCTCAATACATTTCTAAGGAATCAAATTGAATATTTTGTCCTACTCTTTTCACTTTTACTTTAAACAATTTCTTTCTTGATGGAAAAGTATTATATTTTTTGATAATATAAAATCTTTATTGTTATGTTATTAATATGGCACAAAACTTTATTACAATTAAAAGTTGAATTCCTTTAGTTAAGAAGTTAATTTTGATACATTATCTGTATCAAAAAGTGTAAATTATATAATTACATGCTACCATATGAGTAACCTTTGAGGTGATGAGATTGAAAATCAAACAGTTAAACTGACATGACAAAAAATGGTTAAATAGTTGTGTAAAATTATTTTATATTAGTAGTATATCAAAATTAAATTTCTAGTTTATATTTGTCGCCCTCAAATAAATTATTTTTCTTTTTTATTATCTACCTTTTATTTTTTCTGGGCAGGGGACCAAGCGTATTGAAAGTATAACTTTAGACATGTCAAGAGTTAGGCATCTGAGTTTAAATCCTCAATCCTTTGCTCCAATGGTCAATCTAAAACTGTTGAGATTTTATAATTCATATCCATATGGTAGACACAGCGTAGTGCATCTTCCAGAAGGCCTTGAAACATTGTCAAATAATCTAAGGTTTTTGTATTGGGACCAATACCCGTCAAAATCCTTTCCAGCGACTTTCAAAGCAGAGAACCTTGTTGAACTTCATATGCCAGGAAGTCAAGTTGAAAGACTCTGGGATGATGCTCCGGTACGTGGGAATTATAGTATTTATTTTTCTGCTTAAATAGCTGTATTAATATGTTAATGAATATTTATAGTCATGTAGATATTGTGTGCACTGTGAGAAAATTTTAGAAAAATTAAGATAATATGGATACCAAAAAATAATCAATAATGATAATAACAAAATAAATAGTAAAACCTAAAATTAAACAATAAACTGAAATAAATGCAGAAAATATAAATTAATGTATAAATTTAAAATAAATAAACTGCACCAAAATAATATAAGTTTAACCAAATAATATATTAATATCTCAATAAAATTTGTTATTAAATATTAATTTTAAAAAGGGCTAAAATTAAGATAATTTTTATTAAATTTTCTCTTAACTTTTCATCAAATTCTATGAGTTGGTCCTTGTTTTATCATAAAGTTATAATTAATTGAATATTTCAAATCCATATGTAAGATAATCTTTCCTTATTTTTAGTATTAGATTTTATTTATATTTTACCTCTAATTTATGTGCCTAATAGAAATTACTATAAATATTAACAACTCAAATTAACATAATATATATAAACAATATAATAAATTCAAAAATAGAAGAATGATAAAATAATGTGCAATAGATAACAACAATAATAAAAGAAATATTAAGTTGACTCAAATTAAATAGTGGACAACATAAATACAAAGAAAGGGTAAAATAAAAAGAAGAAATTGGAGTGGTAGTAGTCTTGACTGCTGAGGATAGAAGAAAATCTTCCGATGGAGTAATAAAATAAAATGAAGAAAGTAAAGTGCAGTAAATCTGCAAGACAAATGAGGAGAGAAGAGAATTTTTTTAATTAAATGATTAATATTATTTTAATCAATATTTGAATTTATAATTATCTGTAAATATAAAAGAATAAAAAATAGAATAACAATTGTAAATAGTAATGGGCAACTTCAGTATGAAAAGATGGTAGATAATTTTTAGATATAGTCCTAATTTTTATTTTGTATAAAAATATATCCATTTTCTATCTGCTTCTATCTGTAATAACACATATACAACCACTACTACACTTTTTTTTTTTTTTTATAATACCACTATTACACTTTGTTCTTCAATCACCTTCGTATTTCCCTTCCCCTTTATATAGATTGTAAAAGACAATGCATCATGAATTTTACCAACATGTGGCCATTTTTTTCCCTACCCTTTGTTTTATTTTTATTTTATTTTATTTTATCTTTTGTTAGCTTTTGTTGTCATTTTTGTTATGACTAATAGGCAAATGGAGGTGCATTAATGCAATCCTCAACCACCTACCCTTTTATTTATTTTTATTTTATTTTATCTTTTGTTACCTTTTTGTTGTCATTCTTTTTATAAAATTGTACATTTAATTATTAACACTCAATTTAGTGCTTCTTATTATCCTAATAAATATTATTTCTATCATAATATAACATATCTTGAGTTTATTCTTATTAATTTACAGTCATATTTTAAATGGTTATTATCTCCATTTTAACTTTTTGATATATTCTTTAAAATAGATATTGATACAAAATAACCAAGTATGAAAAAATAAAATATTTAATTTATATATAGAAGCTAAAATTACTATCACACAAATTATCTTATGAAAAAAGGGATGCTACATCTTGAGGCTTGCTTTGTCATAACTCATGGTTCTTCTTGTATGATTGTGTATGTGGTTGGAGTAAGCTTATCATGTGCAATGTTATCAAACTCTTGAGTTAACTCGTAAACTTACAAATTTACGAGTTATGTTCCCTTATTGAGTTTACGAGCTGAGCTTTGAGTTTATGAGTTGAAGAGTTTATCTAAATTTCATGAGTTTAGAAAAATTCTTGATTTTGATAAAATTGGTCGTGTGTATATTATCTTTGTTTCTTTCTACTCTTCTTGTTGAGGTTGAGCCAATAATACTCATTTAAAAAAATGTCAGAAAATGACTATTTATTTAAAACAGTCCTTAACAAGATAGTCTAGTCATTGAGTGATATTCATTTAGTATTGTACTCATGTGGTGGTAAGTTGTACAGTTTAACATTATAATATAAAATGGTAAATTAATTGAACAATAATTATAAAATAACAGAAAAACTATTTAAAATTAAATTACTAATAAATAAAGACTTTAATTTAAGAATGTTTGAGCGCAAGTATTTTTTTGATGGAAGATCATTTAAAAAGAACAATTAATCTACTTTTATCAGTGTTAGAAAATTTGTAAATGACTATATGATATTTTAGTTGGATTGAAAATTACTTTTAAATTAAGATAAGTGAAAATGTGACAAATGCCGATTTTTTTATATGACAAAGTTAAATTACACGTTGTGAAATGCTGAAATCAATTCAAAATTTTTCTCTTGAATATAATATTGGGAAGATATTATAAAATCACTCTAAACTTTACCTTTTCACAAATCACTAGTGCAAACTTTAAAATCTTTGTAATTAGTCCCTAAACTTTTATTAATACTACAATAGACCCTTTGTTTTACTTTTTTGTTTTTAATTATTCATATAATACTAGTATAGTAACACACAAAACATATTAACCATTCGTGTTACCTTAAATTTTTACTATTGATCAATTTATTTGTTGTTCAAGTACTTTTTATTCAAATAGCTGAATTAATAGATAAAACTTTTAAAATATAAATATAAATATATTATAATAAAAAATTGCTGTTTTTTAAAACTAAGATATTAGGTGGTTTGGATGGAAGTCAAACTCATGATCTTTCTTAGTTGATTGAGAGATACAAGAGTTTACTATTAAACTGTAGGCTCATTTATAATAAAAAAATTGCTAATTATAAACAATCTATTTAATAATAATATAAAGTGATCAATAGTTTACATCAATGAATGGAAAAATCTTACTATTTACAATAATAACTATTAGTAATTTAGAAAATTCTTTCATTGAAAAATCTATTGAATTATAAGTTAAAATTTGAGGATTAATTAGTAAGATTTTAAAGTTTATGTTGATACTTTATAAAATAATATAAATTCAAGGGGTTTGTATACTTTTTTCTTCTTTGGTCTCCATGGAGTTGTATGTTGGGTTTTTCAGTTTGCTTCAAGCTTTGATTTTGTACATTTTTAATGTTTGTCCTACCTTGCTATTCCTTGCCTTTGTGGGTGTGTTTGAATGAATTGTGGAGCTTCCTTTTTCTGTTCACATATTGCGAAAGCAAAAGTTGTGGAAACTGATATTGTGATATTGTGTGGGTTTTGGATAATTATTATGAAGAGATCGAAGATGATGGAATTTTGGGGTTGGTAGGATTTATTTTATTTTTGTTTTTTTGAGGAGGTACACAGCGACAATAGATGGTGATGGTTGAGTGAATGATGGATGGTGATGGTGGTGGAGTGAGGTGAAGAGTTGAGTGGTGATCAATGGGTAATTTTTTCTCTTAAAAATTCTAATTTTTTATTTTAAAAATTATAATTTTTATTTTTTAATTTTGCATAACTATTAAGTCTACATATCTGAACCATCAAAACAATATCTAACAGTTAAAAAAAAAATGAACCAAATTATCAGCCACCTATATTCATGGCTATATACTACTATTTGTCTTTGAGTATGGATACCATTGTATGTTTTATTTGGTTTTTATAAATTTAAATAGTGTGAAGTATAAACTTTGATGATTGCACTCTTTTAATTGATGCAGAATCTAGCAAATCTGAAAAAGATTGACCTTAAAGGATCTGAATTGGTTGAGCTTCCGGATTTCTCTAAAGCCTCAAATCTTGAATATGTAAATCTGGATGGATGTGTAAATTTACTTTCCATTCATCCTTCTATTTTCTGTCTCCAACGTCTTCGTTGGGTGAGCCTAACATTTTGTGTGAGGCTTAAGGAACTGCCAGGTAATTTCCTATACAATTCCAGTAAATCACCAAATTAAGTGTTAAAAGATTTGCAAGAATTTAAGTCATTCCTTCTTATATTGATTTGATCTTTTATAGTATATTCTCTGTTTGGAAATATTTATTTAATTATAAATACGTACTAAAATTAAGAAAATTGTTAAATAGTTTTTATCTTAGAAAAATTTAGGTGCATTTTACAAAAGGGAGTAGCTATTGCTGCTTTATTATGTCTATTGTCACCTATTATTATATCAATTTTTTATTTAGTATCACCAAAATATCCTTATTCTCTTTTAATTATATGAATGGTTAATGTAAATTATTTATTAATTATCATAGTATGATCAAAAGTTATTGTTGTTAATTTATTTAAAAACACATTTAATTATTAAAAAATTAATATTTATATCTCACTTTTAATTTTTGCACTGTGACTAGCTATTACAAGTGTTGCTAATTAATTTATTTGACATACTTATTTTAAATCTAAATATTATTTTTTAATTTTTATGCAAAAATTATGTAAACAATATAATATTGAGTGTTTTATGAAAAAGTAATAAATAATTTTTTGATGGAAAGAAATTATAAATGAAACGAATAATAATAAAGATATACAAATAAATCCTAATGCACAATTACAGACCTTATTTTGTAACATCCAACTGTTACATAATTAAAAATTATCAAACAAACAAATAACACCAGGAGCTTATTTCTACTATCATTTGTGTGACTGATCTATGACTCTACTTTTGCAATTTGGAAGTCTTCGTCAGGTGAGATGGGATTATGCTGTCTTGCTATTCTAAATTTTTCTCTGGTTTTGGTGGTTATATGATTGATCTTATGAAGTTTGAAACGTTTGAGTGTTGCCATTCTATAAGTGTTGCTACTGTTTCTGCTATTGGCAATTTGGATTTTGGGTGCTCAACGATGATTTTATATTTTGGACAACGATATTGGTAGATAACTATTAATTGTTTTAATCAGTTCAAAAAAGAAAAAAACTAAAGAAAGTTTTAAACAAAATATCGCAATATAAGTTTATATATATATATATATATATTAAGTGATTATATTAAATATATGTTAGCTTTAATACCTGTAATATATAGTTACCATATAAAAATGAAAAATAAAATATATATTAAATATTTTTAAATAATTAAATTTGTTTTAAATTGAATTGAAAATAATAACTTTTAATAATATTATGAAGACTAATAAATAATTCATACTAACTACTAAGAAGCACGGATACACCGACTTGGTGGCGTGTCCGTGTGTCGGATATGTGTCAGCGTCCGACACCCACACAACACATGTTGGACATGTGTCCAAGTAAAACAATAATTTTTTGAGCTCGGACATACATTGAACATTGCTCTAATTCACTGTGGATGCGGTTTGGACACCCCACAGACATGTTTGAGTTGGTTTTTTTTATTTTTTTTTCAAATTTTAATACTAACATGAACCCAAAATCGACCTTAGTTATTTAATTAAATCTATGCTGTTGGGTCATTTTATTTTAAAAATTCTTTAGTTGATCACAAAAAAATAAAAAGAAGAATTAATTAGATAAAAAAATTATACAAACACTACAAAAAGAAATTTAGACAAAAAAAATTATACAACAAAGTAAGAAAAAATTATATATATATATATGCCGTGTCTGTATCCTATAATTTTTTGAGTTTGGTGCGTCTCTGTGTTCGTGTCCATTTCAGTATCTGTGCTTTATAGCCAACCATTCATATAATTAGAAGGAAAAAAAGGTATTTTGGTCAAACTAAACAAACATTTAATGCAATAGAAGTGACAATAGACATATGAAAATGGCAATAGTGTCACTCTTTACAGAATTATCCTTATTATTTATCTCTCTTCTTTAATTATCTCTCATTTTTTTTCACTTAGTTTCTTTTCTCTACTATTTAATAGGGATATAGTTGAAAAGAGAGAGTATACGAATAGATGATCATAAGAGTACTATTGTAAAATATGATTAGATTTATATAATTTTAAGTTCAGTCAATCATTCTCTTAATATGTATGCATAAGTAAATATAAATATTTATTAGAGAGCAGGGGTAATAATTAATATTGTATAAATTTCTTAAATGGACAACTGCTTATGGAAATGTAAAATTTTAAGATTGGACAATTATTTTAATGGAGAGAGTAAAATAATGATTAACTTAGAGTAATGACTACTGTCATCTCATTTTGTCTATCACGCTTTGATTTTGATATTCCTTAATCAACCTTACTCAAAAACAAAAGTACAGTTTATCCAATTCTAAATGCATTCTGAAATTAAGAAAATTATTGAAATAGTCTTCATCTTAAACGTTCACTTAGGGTAATAAATATTGTTATTTCATTTTGTCTATCATGCTTTGATTTTGATATTCCATAATTAATCTTACTCAAAAACAAAAGTACGGTTTATTCCTAATACATGAAGGATGTCTCTCACGTCTAAAAAAAAAAAAAGAGTCTCATTCAAGTTCTCTCATCTGTTTGTTCACCGTGAGTCATCTGTTGCAGGTTTATATAATTACCCAAAAACAAAAAAATGTTGCACATGTATATATGGTTTTGGAAGGACAAGCACCATTGGTTTTGTCACTACACCTTTTATGAGTGCTATTATATCTATTGCTTGATATTTAATGATTATTACTATAATGTTCTTTTTAGCTTTTTGTTGTAGCCATAATTAATTAATTAATTGAAAATGACAGACTAATATACTCCTTAATTTTGATAAAGATATACTCTTTAATATTGATGCTTTGAAAATTGGCTTGATTAGGGTAAACATTTAATTAATATGAGATTATTTAAGATGTATTAATTGAATTGTAAAGATAATAAAATTTAAAATTATTATTCTTACACAACTTGTGGAACACAAGTATGATGTGAAGATAGTGTTATATTTTTGTTTTGTCAAGCAACAATTTATTTAAATTTATTTTATTACATTTTCCAATTTAAGTTAAACATTACGTTTAAATTAAGAGTTTTTTGGGCCTAATCTAGTGGTATAATTATTGTTATTTTTTAGTAATAATTAGTATGATATTTAAATTTAAGTTTGGATTGTGATGACAATAATAATATACAAATGTTTAAATTAACGTTGTATCCGGAAAATTGAAAATTTTAAAAAGTTCTTGGTATTTAAAATATATATAAAAAATCTCCATAATTCTTGAAAACAATCTTGTTGAAAACTTAATAGTGAATAGAACTTACGAGCAAAGAGCGAATAAAACTTTCCATTCTTTTTTATCCAAAATTTTATAACACTTACAGGATGATAGATTAATTTTATTTTAAAAATTAATAAATTAAAAGGAGATTTTATTTTTAATATTAATTAGTATAATTATTAAATTTAATTTCAAATATGAAAGTTTATATGAATAAGAGTTCAACGCTTTTTAAATTACGGGTATTTTAGAAATTTCAAGACGGAGGCATTAGAGTAAATTGCCACTCCTTTAATTAGAGCCCAAACTAATTAGTGTATGAATATACATTAAATAATTAAATTAATGTCTATTTAAAAAATAATAATAGACTAAGTTGATATTCATAATCCTTTAAAAAAATTAATGTCAAAAAAATCTTTGAAGTACTAATTTTAGTGCGGACAAGATCACTCATATATGATATCAAATTCTATATATTTAGTTCATTTGATTTTGAAATCAATTAATGATATATTAACTTATCCAAGGGTTTAATTTCTATATATTGTAATATATTTTTATACTATTATTTAATAAAATTTTATTGAGATTACTAATCATGATTAGTGATTATGGTAGTGAGTTGTTATTTTTTATGATTTATCACTTTAGCGAATTTTTTTTTTGTCAATATGAGATAAATTTTATTCTGTCAGTAGATAAAAGTCGAATTCTTTTTTTCCAAAATGAGTAACTTGGGGGGTTTTTAGGAGTTATGAAGAAAAAAAGATGGAAAGTGTTTAAAGGATTTATTTTACCCTTGTTTTGGATATAATATGAATGTGAGGAAGAAAATGGAGGATATATAATATATTTTATAATTTTATCTTTTATTAAAATAATATTATTTAAAATTTTTAAAGTATATATATATTATATGAAGTAAAAAAGGATTTCCCGTTTGAAAAATATTTTTTCGTCTAAAATTTCTCAAAAATATTAATCTTCTACCAAAATTAATCTCATTATTGTTTTATCTCTGAAAAAAAATTTCTCATCAATATTTTTCTTAATTTTCCATTTTTTCTTATTTTTTAAATATTACACATAGCCTGTTAATTGCGGTTTCCAAAACAAAAAAAAAAAAATGAAACAAAAACTACGATAGATAGGAATGAAACACTGCAAACATAAAATGTCCATTTGCATTTGGTACAGATAAGCCAACTGCTTCGAATTGACACTCTGACTATTACATTAATAGACCATGTGCATTGAGTCGATTACATGCAAGGACAACCATGTCTAGAATAGGGGAAAGAAATTAATTGAAAAACTTAAAAAACGGGAGTTTATCAGGAATTGAGGGGTTAATAAAAACACAGAACTCAAATTAAAACTCTCAAACATAATAAAACAGTAAAACCCTTCAAATCTGTGCCCAAATAAAACTCACAGGCATTTGCCCTCATCTACAGCAAAATTAAATATCACATTCCATCGTAGTTGTTTTGAGAATTTGATAAAACAAATTTAAGTAACTTGATCTAAATTTTAATTTTTCTTTTTGCAATATTTACACTTCAAGACCTCTTTTTAAGTTTTTGCCTGGTTTTGATTTTGAATGCTCTAACCTCACGTAGTTTTCCCTGATTTCCAATAAAAATCATCATGTGTTCATAAACATTACAGATATTGAAGCATTGCCCTCATCGGATAGGTTTTGCAGCACACTTCGCTACTTGGACCTGGAAGGATGTGAGAGATTGAAGCGCCTACCAGATAGCTTGTCTAAGCTGAGTGCTCTTTCACGTCTTAGTTTTACGAATTGCACACAGCTTGACACCTCAAACCTACAAAACATATTGGATGGCTTGTCGTCTTTAAAGACCTTACTTTTGGATAGGTGTCATAACTTGTTTGAACTCCCAGAGAATATCAGCAAGTTGTCTTTGTTACGGCAATTATCACTTGAGAAAACTAACATCAAAAGCTTGCCAAAAAGCATCAAACGTCTTCCACAGCTAATAATTCTCAACGTAATGGATTGCAAGAGGCTCCGGTCAATACCTGAGATTCCAGCATCCCTCAGTTACTTAGCTGCGGATGGTTGCACATCCTTGCAGAGACTGTTCACTCCAACACCTGAATTGATGGAAGAACGCATTAGGATCATGAGTGGAAGAGAACTCTTTGCAAGGTCATCCTTTTCATTTGACAAGTGCCCAAATTTGGGTAAAGATGCACTTGATGCTATTTCGGCATATGTTAACCCTAGAGCAGCTTATCTTAAAAAGTATGCTTTGAGGGGGTCGTCAAAGGACTGAATCATATCTCTCACACAGCTACCCTTTCCCCTTTTTTTTGTAGATAGGATAGTTTAATTTGTAAGAGTTGAGTACACAACCTTTATTTTTTTCCTTTTTCAAACGCTCTGCTTTATTTTAATTTTTCTTTTCTCATCCTTTATGACTTTCTTTTGTATTTCATTAATAAAGATTTGTTAAAAGTCACATTGGATGTTTTTCTACCAATTTCACATGGGAGTTTTATGCATTTTGTAAATAGATACCTTGAATTTTAATTTCATCCCAATTACTCTTTAAACTATTATTATTGGTTAAATAGATCATTTTCTTAAATAAATGTATTTAACTATCTGAAAATAATAAGATTTGAACAATAAATAAATTAGTAAATGGTCTAATTAATAATGTAAAATAAATGGTTAGTAAGTTTTTTATGTGTTATTATACCATTATTGTTTGAGCAAATTTAAAACAAATGAATCTATTTAAGTATTAGTCAAAGTTTAGGGACTAACTGAGGAGGATTTAAAATTTGTGGTAGTGATTGGCAAAAGAATAAAATTTTAGGGTGATATGTATATTATATTAAAACAAACAGGCAAAAACATTTTTAACATGTTTTCTGTTTCTTCTTTTAAAGTGCACCTCCCCATTTTTTTGGTCCTTTAATAAAAATAAGTTTTTTTTAATATGTAAAAAAGGTTTCTTGGTACCCCTAAAAAATTTAAATATACCAGTATCTCTTAGTTATTTACGCTAATTAAGAATGTGTCATTTGGCCCACTAACTCAAATTTTTCTTAAATCTGTTAAATCACAATCGTTGATTATACAAACGGAATCCAAAACAAAAACCTATTTGAAAAGTAAATAATGTTTTGAAAAAATTTGTCAAATAGTGATTTTTAATGCAAGTAGGAGAATGCACATGAGTAACTTGTCCATGCCAGGACACATTCTAGCATTTCTATCTTTTCTCTTCTCCCCTCTAATACTCACAACAAGCACTTCCCTAGTTTTCAACTGTACATTGTGTTCTTTCTCAATTGACAAAAACAATAAAATTTAAGGTAAAAAGGACCGTCCAATTTCAACTCAATTATCACTTTTTTGAGCTTATCATTCTAAAGTTTCAAGCTTTTTATTTTTTCCTTCTATTTTCCCCTTTCCTTGGTAGTTTTCTCTCATTTTTTCAGGAACCAAACAGAAAATTTCTGAGATGGCAAGCGCAGTGGATGATGTGGGAAACCCAATCAAATCATGGTTAATGATAATTTTCTATGATTTGTCATTATAGTAAAATTTTATTAATTTATAATGTGAAATAATTTTATACTATCAGTATATAAAAATAAATTTTTTTCAAAATGAGTAACATAGGGTGTGTTTACAAGTTTAGAAGGAAAGAAGATGGAAGGTGTTAAAAAGGATTTTTATTTTACCCTTATTTGGAGTATAAAATGAATGGAGGATATACAATATATTTTTACAATAATTTTACCCTTTATTAAAATAGTTTTATATATTTAATCTGTCTAATAATAATATTTTTAAAAAATTGAAATTATAGTGTTTATTTTATAAAGTAGAAAAATATTTCCCTTTTGCAAAATACTTTGTCATCCAAAGTTTCTCAAAAATATTAATCTTCTCCCAAAATTTAATCTCACAATTGTTTTATCTCAAACATTTTTCTCATCAAATTTTTGCTAAATAGTTCAACAACAAAAAAACTTCTATAAAAATATTTTTCTTATACTTCTATTTTCTCTTTTCTAAAAATATTGTACAGTCTCACAATATTTGCAAAAAAAAAAATATTGTCATAAAACCAAAGACAGATATAGGAATGAAAGCATTGCAAATACAAAAAGCCCATTTAATGCAAATTATCTAACTGCTTCGAATTGACAGTGTGACAATTGCATTAATGGACTAAGGTGCATTGAGCGGACTGAATGCAAGGACAGCTTGTTTGGTACAGAGGAAAAAGATAATTGGAGATGTGGGTATAAAACTCCCCAACATAATAAAACCTCTCAAATCTGTCCCCTTTCCCTCTCTTCTTTATCAAAATAAAATTCAAAGCATTCATCATTTGGTTTGAGAATTTGATATGATAAATTTAAGTAACTTGATCTCATTTTTTTTTCTCTTTGCAATATTTACACTTTAAGACCTCCTAGTTTTTGTCTGGTTTTGGTTTTGAATGCTCTAACCTCAAGGAGTTTTCACTGATTTTCAAATGAAAATTATTGTGTGTTCTTTAGCATTACAGTTGTTGAAGCATTGCTCTCATCAGATGGGTTTTGCAACAATCTTGACTTCTTGAGCCTGCAAGGATGTGAGAGTTTGGAGTGCAAACCAGATAGCTTGTCTAAGGTGAGATCTCTTTCACTTCTTTATCTTGAGGGGTGCACAACGGGTCAAATCATATTGGATGCAACGCATCATATTAGCAAGTGAAACCGTTGCGTTTTCAATGTCATATTTGTCATTTGATAATTGCCCAGATTTGGATAAAGATGCACATGATGCTGTTTTGGCATATCTCATGATTAATTATAAATAATTTAGTTTTTAAAAATATTTATCATTATTATTGTTGTCGGTGGTGGTTTTGTTGTCGTTATTGTTAGGATAAGATGGATTTTCCCTCCAAACTTTTAGATAGTTACACTCTAATTTTTTAAAATGTACATTGTGACACCTAAATTTTTCAAACAGTACAAAACACCCATTAATATAATTTTGACAAGTGATGAAGGTATGATTTATGTATACTTAACCTCTTTAATGTTTTTAATTTATACAACCTAACATATTATTTGTGCATTCTAATGTACACTCATCCCCTATTTTTTTATTGTGTGCAACCGACGGCTTATCTATGATATAAAGTTTTGCACTATTTGGAAGTAAGTCATTTTTTGTACTAATAAAAAGTATAGTGTCATGATACATGTTTTAAAAAGTGAAGGTATAAATTGTATAAGACTTAAAGTTCAGGGGTAAAATACATTTTATCCTTATTATTATTTTCATATTTTTTAATTTTTATGTTCAATTATTATATTATTATTATTTTTTATTATTATATTGATGAATGTGTGGATCAATTGGCATGGATTCTTCTAATTTGATTGGATACTAATGTATAGAAATTTTACACAAATTTAAATGAAATCTATAATCCTTCTTCTCTTCTCTTTCTTTATCTTTCCATGTATGAGAGTTGTTGAGGGGCTATCATCTTTCTTTGTGGTGAAAACCTTACTATTTTTTTTTCTCGTTTCTTGGGTTAGTGTTTTTCATTTTGTTTTCATTGTCCAGGAGGATTTCTTTATCCCCTTCAGCATGATACTTAATTTGTGATATTATGAAAATCAATTCTGGTAAGTGCACCGAGTCCAAAGTAACAAGATTGGTGAAAGGGATTGATGTCCCATCAGGATTAAAACTTCAAGTATCACTTCAATTGAGCATTTTACTATTATGGAGAAAATATATAACTAGAATGAACAAGTGATTTGAATTAATTCTAAAAAACTAACAAAATTAAAATAGAAATATGAAACAATATAGTTGAAGACAAACGTTAGGGATTTATTTTTTCAAAGTTTCTTAGCTTTGCATTACCTAATTATCACATTCTTTTCTTGATAATAAAATTTCCAATCTCAGTTACTCATAATTGATAGTTATAGCATGACCTGTGATATTAAAACCCTCTTAAGATAAATCAGACAAGCATTTCCTTGAACTATTTTAAATTTATTGTAAGTACTAAAAACAAGCATTCCCAAAGCACATATATTAGCATAAGGTGCCAGTCCGAGACATAGAGTTTTCTCAAATGCAAGAACAAGGATCACAATTGTATCTCCATAAAGGCCTGTGATGTGAGCATTTTTGTTTTGGTTGAAAATTGTTGTCTTCTTATTAATTTTCTTGAGTTGTGTTTGGCATATGAGGAAATGTCTGTGAAAATAAAATGAAAGCTTTATTATTGATTTATTGTATTTTTTTTTTGGTATGAATTTTCAAGTGGCAGCAGATGATTCCTCCATTCAAATGCGGTTAGTTGGATGAACAAATAAGAGGTGATTACTTTATACTGACGAATATAGTGATTATCATAAGTAGTCTGAAATTTTTTAGTCAAAATAAAATATAGTAATATGTTGGACTTTCATATTACTAGAGGTAGAAATTTCTTGCTGCTGGGATTATTTTAACCTTTGATAGTAATTGGGAGAAGGAGAGTTTGCTCCTCACTTTCCTTTGTGACTTTCACTCACTTTCTGCAAACCATCCAAAGGTAATTAAATATCTGAATTATTATTATTAGGGCCAGGTCTTACATGGTAGATCTGGTGGAGAGATTATTTAGACAGGCCTTGAAATAGTCTTCTAACTGAGCATCGAAGTTGTGAACCATAAGCAAAGCAAAACTAGAATAGAGAATATTTGTGTAGTTTAATTCTGCTGTTCTCTTTAACCAGTGGATAGGTACCGACGGGTCCATAGTTATCCCACAAATTTCGAGTAGTGACGAGTTTTTGTTTTGTATGAGTTTTAGATAAATTTTATATTAAAATATAATATTATAAAAAAATTTACAAGAATATGGTGATTAGTAAAAGCTGGACATTTTCGAGTATATTATTATATTATTGTTTATTAAACATTACATTGTCGAATTCATTTCTAAACCATTATTTTATTAATCAAAACTCGATAATGTCGAGTTCTCAAACCATAATTTGGTAAATTTGATTAAAACAATACACTTTGGTGTTATTGGGGTGCAAACCCCATACGAATAAAAAGGATTTGAAAAATGTCACTATACACCAAAATCCAACATAATTAGCTATACTAAACACCATATCCACATATAAAATAAGAATAAAAAATGAAAAAAATATTTCATAATCAAGGGGAAAAGTACAAAGGAAGTAGACAAATAATTAGCTATAATCTAAATTCTCAAAATAATTATCTATTTTGGGGTGATTTTTAACCTTCGCAATCTTGTTTGATTTTTTGTAAAAAAAAATTGCATTTTTGGATAGCCACTATAAAAAAAAATGCCATTATATATGAACTACGATCAAGCATAATTAGCCGAAAAAATATTGCAGCTGTTTTTAACCTCCACAGTCATGTTTGATTGTTTTTTTAAAAAAATTACATTTTTGCAAAGCCTCCACAGTAAAAATGCTGTTTTTTCTATTTTGTATATGAGTTTTAGATGAATTTTATATTGAAATATAAGATTATAGAAAAATTTATGGGAATAATGCGTTTGGATGGGATTATTTTATCCCAAAATCATTTTTTCACAAAAATAATAATTTTTCTTGTATTTGAATAATTTTTTAAAATAATCAAATTCTAAAAAAAATTAATTTTCAATAAATTATTTTCAAAAAAAATATTTTCAAAAATTATATATAAAATTTAAGTTTTATAATTACTTATTTTAAAATCTAAAATAAACACATCCAAAATTTATATTATATAATTATTATTTTTAAAATCTAAAAGAAATGCACTGAAATAGTTCGAGAAGAGTGATATTTAGGTAAATAGTTATTTTGAAACGGCGCCATAATGGTAATAGAACCTTCTTTTTCTTTTGGTGGAGTGGGTATAGGTTGGGGCGGGGATGATGTGAATGCCAGATTCCCCATGCCAGCAAGATCATGACAAAAAATATAAACTATTAAAGTGTGTGCAACCATTTTCACAAAAGTTGAGCAGCATGTTATGTCGATTTCCAAGGCATGTTCATATTGACTTTATCACGGGATTTGCTCTTGTGCATGCTCCAGGCTCAACAATGTTTAGATTCCTATTTCATCAGCTTCAATCAAGGTACCCGGCAAACCAAAAATGTCATTCCAAAATCTCAAAATGGGTGTCTAATTAGGATACTCATTTCATCATCATTGAATGTGATGGATAAGTGAAGAAAATTGAGGTCACCATTATATCCGATAGTGATGGAGTGAGTGTCCCAATTGGGTACCCACTTTTGGATGTTAGAAGCGTAACACTCTCATGATGTTACCAGAAAAATACCCAAAAAAAATAATGGGCTTACCAATCAATACTCCCATTTTATATAGTGATTTGAGAAACAATAATACTATTTCAACACCTGACTTTCTCAAATGTCCAAATATCTTGCTCACAAAACACATGAGTCCTATCACTTACTTTTTTTTTTCCAATTTATTTTCTCTCCACTGGATAACTATGTGCACCATTTACAACAACAGGATAAGTTATTATTTGCATGACGATATTGATAATCAGTTACTTTCATCAAAGTGTGGATTTTGTGTAGGAATAAAATAAAAAAATGGGCAACTTGAAATATGTTCTATTATGAAAAAAAACTTGATGAAATGTGTCTTGGTTTTACTATATATAAATCAGACTAGAATAAATCGAATTAAAATTTATATATAAATCACACAAAGGTGGTATGACTTATACACACATCGTTGGACACCTATAATGCATAAGTCATATAAGGGTGGCACGACTCATGTGCAGTCCTATTTAAACCTGTGATTAAAATATTATAAACCCCTTAACAAAAAATTGTAAACCTCTAAATAAAAAGTTGTAAACCTCGTATTAAAAAGTTGAAAATCTCTTATTAAAAAGTTGTAAATCCCTTATTAAAAAGTTATAAATCTTTGATTAAAAAGTTATAAACCCTCTAATTAAAAAATTGTTAACCCCTTATTAAGAAGTTGTAAATCTCTTATTAATAAAAAAAACTTTTTAATAAGAGGTTTACAACTTTTTAATATGAGGTTTACAACTTTTTAATATGAGGTTTTCAACTTTTTATTTAGAGGTTTAAAACTTTTTATCCAGAGATTTATAATTTTTTAATAAGGTTTTACAACTTTTTAATAAGAGCTTTATAACTTTTTAATACGAGATTTATAACTTTTTAATATGAGGTTTATAATTTTTTATTCAAAGGTTTACAACTTTTTCACCGAGATTTACAACTTTTTAATCACTTGTTTACAACTTTTCATAGCGTCTTTTTATCTTAATGTATCTTTTTTTTTAACCATCCATTTTACCCTTCGGTGATCCGAATAACATTTTGTCTTTTTTTTTTAGATACATATAATTCAGCGCAAATGCCTCTAACCACTCATTTAAAATTAATACTTGGCATAATTTTGGAGTAATCTGGATGTTTACAGTTTATTTAGCTATTATGTTCACAAAATATCACCCATTATTTATAGAAATAGTGTACACTTAATAAATAGGTTGTTCCTGCATATGGAATATTTAAGAACACACGAGTTAAATTCTTCCATGAATGCATGATCCACCTATGCATATCTCAACAACCCAGTTGATGTGCTATAAAATAATCCACCAAAAAATATAATTATAAGGAAAATAACTTGTAACAAAGAATCCTGTTATCCTGCACAGAACCCAAAATAATTATTCACTAATCCACTTTTGTAGTAACTCTGCAAAATATATAATCTTCTCCTCCACTAAAACAAAAATGGAAATAACAAGTGGTCAGATTATAAGTGTTAGGGAGTAGTTAATATACCTACAAGATCAGTAAAAAGGTTTACAACTTTTTGCTCATGGGTTTATAATATTTTACCACTGATTTACAACTTCCTTCCACGCATTTACACCTCACATTTCCACTTTTAACCTTAGTTGCCAGCTTTTAACAAAATCATTCCTAGTTTATTTTTTGCTGAAAAGACTCTAATTAAAAAAATTCCCATGCATAACTAGAGTTTAGAATATTTTTAAAAATATTTACAACTTTTTGCTCAAGAGTTTATAACATTTTTAAAAAGGTTTACAAATTTTTGCTTATAGATTTCTAACATTTTATCATTAGTTTACAACTTTTTTCCTTGCATTTACAGCTCACCTTTCATTATTAATGTTAACCTTTATATTCTAACATAACAATTCACAGTTTGTTTTCTTGCTGAACATATTCTAAAAATAAAACTATATTTTCTGACATCAACTGGAAATGATGAACTCACATGCCTTACAATACAAACAGAAATGCCTTTACAAATCTTGAGTAAGTGTTGAAGATATCATTTTCAAGTTCTCTCTCCTATTCTTCCTCGAAAAATTGATAGAAAAATACAAATGAAATGAGTTGTGCACCGAAAACATAAGCTGGTTTATGCTTTTTTTTTTCCTCCTCTGCAGTGACGCCATGAATGAAAGCTATGAGGGGGTGGGAGAAATGAACGAGAAAAGCACAGGATAGAGACCGTCACATGTACGCTTCTTTGTTTTAGCATTTTTTTTTTTTGCTTGTCATTTTTATCCCTCCATATCCATATCATCTCCATACTCCATTTTTGTCATTTTACTTGGTGTAAGTAGCTGATATATATATATTATAATGGTGATCTATCATTTCTCAATTGATTTAGTTTTACATCTTTTTTTTATTTTTTTCATTCTGTCACATCAGTGGCTGGAAATTCGGTGAACCCACCAAGTTCAAATTCTAAAAAAAGACTTTACACAGTTTACTTTTGTCACGAACTCACTTCCACTCGCCACGCCCTACCTTCTAAAATACTCCGAACGTTCTCTGCGTCTTCTCCGTTAACTTCATCAATGGCAAGTTTAAATCCATGAAGCATCTCTTCTTTTTCTCGTAAGACTGAACTCAGTCTAACGCCGTGGAGAGCTTATTCAGAACGCCTTCCACGATCCCATCATTGTAAGGTTTCCTTCTTTTATTTCTTTATTTTTTTGTGATCTTCATTCGCATAAAACCCTGTATTATTTTCAAGTGCTGAGTTGGCATGTTGTTATATGTTATTGATGAATTAACATTTATATACTTATAACGTAGATTCAATTTTGTCTATGAAGTCAAAATTTTAAGATCGATGTGATTTGATGAGTCGATTATTATTGGTCAAAGCTATAAAAAGACTTATGAATATAAGCTACTCAAATCTCACAAATTTGAGTCATAAGAACATTATATTGCAAGAAATAAATGCTTTTTATTTCTTTTCTTAATTATCAGAAGCTTTATAAGAGGCGTAGTTAGTTAGCAATTAGCAATAGCAGATGATCATACCAAAGAATACGAGATGCATCTTTCCTTCTTGAGTTCATAGCCGCTGTGCAAAAGCTTTAATTTTTTTTTCAAACACTACAGAGAGTTTTACTTGGTTTTGGTTTTCAATTTTTATTTTTAGTTTTTTAGTTTCAAGGATTTTATAAAGGAAGTACTGAAAATTGGAAACGACATCTGAAAACTGAAATTTGTTATGAGCCTGTTGGTTGAATTTCCAGGCTGAAACCAAACAGATCCATATACAGATTTCAGAATTTTCAATATTTCTTTCATAAAATCTGAAAAATTGAAAATGAGAATTGAAAACTCAAACCAAATATTTTCAACCCATGAAAAAGGGATCATCTTTTTGTTTTATCAGTTATATCACATAGACAATATTTGATATATATTTTAATTTGTTGACAATTAATTATCATGACTTTGTTTTAATTCTCTATATTTCGTTTTTCTTCCCCTCTATATGAAAAGGTGTTATTGAGTTTGATTTTATGTCATCAATGATAATCTCTTCTTTTATCCTTATCTTGTTCATTTTAGAATGTCCTTTAGACACGCTTTAATTTACAAACAAGCCCAATCCTGACCTGTGTGGATGAACTGATGGAGTAAATTCACGCACAATCAGTGCACTTCGTATCAAATGAATTCTTCTATGTCTACTACTTCTTCCTCAATTACTCCTAAGATAAAATTTGACGTCTTCATCAGTTTTAGAGGTTCAGACACTCGCCGTTGTTTTCTCAGCCATTTGCTCAAGGCATTGAAAAATTTTAATATCAGTTCATATTTCTTTTAATTTTCATGCGAATTTAATCATTTCATCCAAAAAAAATCTAAAAAAAAAATTGATTTTAAAATTAAGAAATGTCATAATCAAATTGTTATAAAAATTACATTATGACTGGATTGGCGTGAAATTGAAAATATTAGTTATCTACTCCATTAAAAATGGACTCATAATTGCTGGGTAAGCGGAGGAGAGTTTCCTTCTCACTTCGCTCGTCACTTTGCTCCTCACTTTGCTCACTCTGCCGACAACCTTAAACAGTAACCTCGCTCCTTCGCCGCTTCTTCGTGTAGATCATCAGTGGTACCAAGTATCATCATCACTATAAGGCGTTCGTTTCACGCGGTAGATCAGATCTGACAGGGAGATATTCATTCATTCATTCAGATAGGCCTCTGAAATTAAAAGTTATCTAAATTGAGCATTGAAGAAGAATATGATATGGCCTTCATCCTCAACATCTGAGCACTGCGTGTGTAATTGCTTGTTTCTCGTCTTTGTTTTTGCTTTTATTGTTTTAATGGCAGAAGGTAAAGCATCGGAACAGGTTTGAGTATTTCACAGGTATATGCCTTCCACGACCTCGATCATCTCTGAGTTTCTCTTCTTTTATTCACTTTTTTTTTCCCTTGTTTTGCATGAAACCATGTTTGTTGACTGTTGTACTACGTCAGGTGCTACTTTCGCTGGCACATTAGCATATGTTGATGTCGGGTTAAAATAGAATTTTGATGTAGGTTCAAGATTGCTAGTCTTGCTTTTGCTCGTGTCAAAAGAAAATATAGTACTACATTAGAAAATGACTCATGGTATTGCTGACAGGTGAATGATAGGCAGCTTCGTGCTCACTTTCCATTGTTGAGAGGCGAACCATATAATGCTCTATTCATAGTTCAGACAGACCTCTCAAAACTCATCCACCTGTGCATTGAAGAAGCGATAGGTAAAGAAAAAGATGAGAATGGAGCGCTTGCGACACCAATTTATTCAAGACTACCTGCTGAGTACTTCGAGCGATTGTTTGCTTCTTGTTCTTGTTTTTGCTTTGAGTATTGTTTTACTGTTTCATTGGCAGAGCAGCCTTGAGTATTTCCGAGGGATGCCTTCCGCAATCCCATCTTTATGAGTTTTCCTTCTTCTTCCTTTTGTGTGTGTTTCTACTTTGGCACGTTAGCTAATGTTGTTTGACTAGAATTTAGAATGGAATTTTGTTGTAGGTTCAAATTTGCTAAATGAATGCAAAATATCGAGATCCGTAGAATTAGAGTTGATTATCACATGAAATGATCGATTTTAAGTCTCACAAAATTCACAATAAATAAAGGACTTTGACTCTCTCTTTTCTTTTTCTTTTTTGTCTAGATAATTAAGATTGGCTCAAATAAAGCTCCCAAAATAAGGAGGAGCCGCATACAGAGTACAATCAAAAGGAAACAAAGCTGTTTATCTGTCAAAAGAAACACTTCAAGCACATTACAACTGTAACATCCCTTGCTGCTTTATGGGTTGACGACTGTCTCCACAAACCAACACGGGTCTTTTCAGCATGCTTTGTCCTCACTTGCACGCTTCCTAGGAAAACTTCCTAGGAGGTCACCCATCCCAAAATTGCTCCAAGTCAAGCACGCTTAACTGTGGAGTTCTTTCAGTTTGGGCTACCGAAAAGAAGATGCATCTTGTTGGTATAGGTAGTACAAATCAATTCATATAAGCCCTCCTCAACCGTATAGTCCCATACCTATACAGTCTTAGGATCCCTCTCATTCGGGTGTGTAATCGGTTCATTCATGTACCCCTCCACTTTCGAAGCCTGCGAGGAGCCGCTCCTTATCCGTGTCTCCTTGCACTGGCGATCACTCCTTGACTTCGCAATCCCCGGGCATTACATGCCCACCAGCTTCCGCTTGGTTCGTCCCCGAACCACACCGTACTGGGAGAGGTGCAGACTCTGATACCATTTGTAACATCCCCTGCTGCTTTATGGATTGACGACTGTCCCCACAAACCAACACGGGTCTTTTCAGCATGCTTTGTCCTCACTCGCACACTTCCTAGGAAAACTTCCCAGGAGGTCACCCATCCCAAAATTGCTCCAAGTCAAGCACACTTAATTGTGGAGTTCTTTCAGTTTGGGCTACCGAAAAGAAGATGCATCTTGTTGGTATAGGTAGTACAAATCAATTCATATAAGCTCTCCTCAACCGTATAGTCCCATACCTATACAGTCTTAGGATCCCTCTTATTCGGGTGTGTAATCGGTTCATTCATGTACCCCTCCGCTTTCGAAGCTTGCCAGGAGCCGCTCCTTGTCTGTGCCTCCTTGCACCGGCGATCACTTCCTGACTTCGCAATCTCCGGGCATTACAACAACACCTCAGCAATTTGAACACCTAGAATTACTTGCAAAGATACCCCTTACTTAGCAAAATTTTGATGAGACTTGTACAGAAACATCATCTCAGATCAAAAAAATTTCCTGAATTTCCACCACACTGCTTTCAATCTTTACCTCCAGACCGTTAAGACCATGTTCCAGTGTTTGCACCTGTAAACAACTAAATCCTGTTCCTGCACTCCTGTTTGTGCTGTCTTAAGTCTTAACTTTGTCCTCAACCAATCAGTTGCACGGATCCCACCCATCTTCTGGACTTTTGCTTCCTTAGATATCAATATCAGAACTCAGAAGCTTTACAACGGGGGAAGATAGCACAACGCCAAGAAACTCAAGGGAAGTCACAGAAAGATAAAGAAAGGTTTAAACATAAAAAACTAACTTCAAAAGAAATACTGAATATGAGAAAAATGTGAATTGATAACTAGTGTATATAAAAGGAGTTGTTTATTCGTCTGTAATATGGGGCTTATATCCCTTTATTAAAGCATGATTTTTTTTTATCACATCGTCGAAGAATCCGTAAAAAAAGATAACATTTTGTGTTACCTCAATATTTGATATTTTACTGACAAATTGTCATGGCTTAGACGCGTAGTTTCAATTTTTTTCCCCTCTTTTTTTTCTATCCTTTTGTGAACCGGTGTTAAATGAGTTTGATTATATGTCATCAATGATAATCTCTTCTTTTATCTCTATTTTGTTCTTTTCAGACTGTCTTTGTGGAGTTCACGGAAAAGACCAAGACTGACTTGTGTGGATGAAGTAAATTCATACACAATCAGAGCACTTCATGTCAAATGATTTCTTCTCTGTCTTCTGTTTCTTCTTCCTCACATGCTCCTCGGATAAAATATGATGTCTTCATCAGTTTTAGAGGTTTAGACACCCGAAGTGATTTTCTTAGCCATTTGCTGGAGGCATTAAGGCGTGCAAAAATTGAAGTATTTGCGGATGACAAGCTTAGGGAAGGAGATGAGTTATCACCAGCACTTTTTACAGCAATTGAAAAGTCACAAATTGCACTGATCATATTCTCGGAAGACTATGCCTCATCAAAATGGTGTTTGGAAGAGCTTGTCAAAATAACTGAATGCATGACGAAAAATGGACAGATTGTTGTGCCTATCTTCTATAAAGTAAATCCATCAGATGTACGACATCAAAAGGGTTGCTACAAAAATGCATTTCCTAAACACAAGAAACCGTTCAAGGGCAACACTATGAATGTAGAGAAATGGAAGACTACATTGAATGAAGTTGCCAATTTATCAGGATTTCATTCCGACAATTTTAGGTTAGTGTATCTTCTTTTGATTTCATTCTTTAAATTTCAACCTTTTCTTCTAAATTTTTCTCTATCACTATGTTATTTTGCCAAACAAATACACTCTTGTTTACTCGTAAGTTCTGGCTTATAATACATGACAGTGCAAGCCATCACTTAATGCTACATTACAGCTAGACTTGATTCTAGTAGTTTATGCAAATATATAGTTGCAAATGGTTTTCATTTGCCGCAGTACATAAGCCAAAACCATCAATAGTTAGATACTTCTAACATCGTCTGTTGATGGAATGTGTGACTGAGAATTGAAGTGATGGTCAATCATAAATGAAATGATCACCGGAAAATCTTTCATGTTTAGTGGGAAAATTTTTCATTTTTCTTGGATGATAATTAATTATATAGTAATGTATTAGGCTTCCATTTCTCTGTTACAGGACTGAAGCTAAGCTCATTAAAAAAGTTGTCGGGCGTGTGTTGACAAGGTTGAAACAGAAGCACCAAGTTAACTTAAATGGTCTTATCGGAATTGATAAACCAATTGCAGATCTTAAGCCCCTAATATCTTGTACCGGATCAGATGTTCGTATCATAGGGATTTGGGGCATGGGAGATATTGGTAAAACAACTATCGCTGGGGCATTATTTAACATATTGTGCTCTGAATATGAAGCTTGCTGCTTTTTAGCAAATGTAAGGGTGGAATCAGAGAAGTCTGGAATAATTCAGTTGAAAAGTAAACTTATTTCCATCTTATTGGAGGAAAAGGATCTAAACATTGACATTCTGGATGGAGTACCAGGTAATATTTTGAGTAGACTTTGTCGCACAAAGGCTCTTATTGTTCTTGATGATGTCAATGATTCAGATCAAGTTACAAGTTTGATCGGAGGACATGATTGGTTGGGTTCTGGTAGCAGAATCATTGTCACAACTAGAAATGAGCACGTGATTTGTAAAGAAGCTGATGATATATACAAAGTTAAGGAATTAGGATGTGATGATGCTCTAAAACTTCTTAATTTGCATGCCTTTAAAAATGGAAACCACCTCCAAATGAATTGGCATAAACTCATGATGAAGGTTGTTGAGTATGCTAAAGGCCTCCCATTAGCTTTGAAAGTTTTGGGTTGCTTTCTTTATGGAAAAAGTGCTGAAGAATGGGAAAGTCAGTTGCAAAAGCTTCAGAAAATGTCATTTCCAAAGATTCAAGCTGGTTTAAGACTAAGTTATGACAGCTTAGATCGAGAAGAAAAGGATATATTTTTATATATTGCTTGTTTCTTCCATGAATGCATTTCGAAAGATGTAGAAATTTTGCTTGATGCAAGTGGTTACTCAACTTCTATTACTTTGAGAAATCTTCGAGATAAAGCTCTTATAGAAGTTTCTAGCTTAGGAAATGTGTCTATGCATGACTTGATACGAGAAATGGGTCGAGAAATTGTTCGTGAACAAAATATTAGAAGACCAGGGGAACGAAGTCATTTATGGGATCCGAATGACATTTATCGTGTGCTGAAGAATAATGAGGTAAGAAACTACGAGAAAATTTCCATTATAATGTCATGTTTCAGTTTAAATTTAAATTTTTATTAGTGTACTATTTCATGCATACTATTACTAAAATTAAAAACCACATTGCTGTAAACTTTACTCTTTGACTAAATATCCAAATTAGTCCATCAAAAATGTATTTGGGGACAAATTAGTCTATCAATATTTAAAAATCTCAAATCGGTCCCTCGAATTTAAAAAATGGAGGACAAATTGGTCGTTTATATAGTTCCACATAATATATTTTGTCCTCTGTACAGCTCCACAAGATGTACGGAAGGACTAATTTGCCCTATTTTTCATTGTAAATAATTGTACAGATGGATCAATTTTTCAAATTTTTAACTTTCTTGAATGTACAAA
The DNA here is from genome assembly GCA_031216125.1 of Dalbergia cochinchinensis. Taxonomy (NCBI): domain Eukaryota; kingdom Viridiplantae; phylum Streptophyta; class Magnoliopsida; order Fabales; family Fabaceae; genus Dalbergia; species Dalbergia cochinchinensis. Next base: position 63,847,271 of record CM062375.1, on the reverse strand, counting down.
TTGATCCTTCCATTCATTTTTCATTAATTGTATACAAAAAATCACAAACTTAATTTTTCATTAATTAATCCTTCCAGTTTTCAGTTTTCATTTTAGTTTTTCAATTTTCTAGATTTTGTGAAGGAAATATTAAAAAGTTTAAAAACTACAAATCCCAGTTTTCAGTTTTCATTTTCAGTATTTCATTCATAAAATCTTGAAAACTGAAAACTAGAAATTGAAATCAAGCAACTCTTTAGGGTATCGGATTTAACATTTAGAAAAGTTCAAGGGGTCAATATATATATATGTTTCAAAATTCGAGGGGCATAGTATAATTACTTTGGCTAAAATGAATATTTGTGAAAGTCTAGGGTGTTGATTTACATATTTTTAAAATTTAAGGGATAAAGTGTGTTACATCCCTTGCTATTTTGTGAATTGATGACTGTCCCCACAAACTAATACAGATCTTTTCAGCGTGCTTTGTCCTCATTTACATGCTTCATGGGAAAACTTCCCAGAAGGTCAACTATCCCAAAATTACTTCAAGTTAAGCACGCTTAACTATGGAGTTCTTTAGTGATGGATTACCGAAAAGAATATGCATTTTGTTGGTATAGGTTATACAAATTAATTCATATAAGTCCTTCTTAACTGTATAGTCCCATACCTACACAGTTTCAGAATCCCTCTCATTTGAGTGTTTAATTAGTTCATTCATGTATCCCTTCGCTTAGAAGTCTGCCAGAAGCTACTCCTTATCCGCGCCTTCTTGCACCGGCAATCACTTATGCCCTCATCACCGGGCGTTACAAAGTGCGCATGACCTATCATTCAGGGGGTGAACTATAATTTTGTCCTAACAAAAAACTCTCTATGTCCCATTAAAAATGGGTATTTAGCCTATTTTAAATCATGCAATAATTAAATATAAAAAAACTCATCATAATTTTAGGAATATTTTCCAAATCTCCAAACAATTTCTTTTTCTTGAGAGAAATGGAAAGATTATTTGATGATATAAGATCTTTACATTGCATTATCAATTCATCAATTGCATTTACTTAATTTAAAGTTTTAATGTTGATACATTTTCATAAATTACTCATATAATAACACATGGAATTTTATTTTTTGTTTTTGGTCAGATATGGTTAGATGTAGTGATAAATTATTTACACCAATAATATAATAAAATTAATCTCTTTAGGTAATATATATGTGCCTCAAGTATAATATTTTTCTTTTTGATGAGTTAGTTACCTTTTACTTTTGTCTTTTTTTTTTATTGGACAGGGGACTGAACATATTGAAAGTATAACCTTGAACATGTCAAGAATTAGTGATCTAATCCTAAATCCTCAATCCTTTGCTGGAATGGTTAATTTAAAGTTTTTGAGACTACATGGATGCTTATCAGATGGACATAGTAGGGTGCATCTTCCAGAAGGCCTTAATATGCTGCCAGATAAAATAATACTTTTTCATTGGGATGGATACCCATTGAAATCCTTGCCGGCAACTTTCAATGCAGAAAATCTTGTTGAACTCCATATGTCAGGAAGTCGTCTTACAAAACTTTGGGATGGTGTACAAGTACGTGAAAATTATATTTTGTTTTCTTCCCAAATAGTTGTATATATGGATAGGTGTATGATTAGGATAAACTATAAGGTAAACCATTTATGTTTGGATTTACTAGAGACCTCTTATTAGTCACTAAATAATTATTATTTTTATTAAATAGTGTAATCCAAGGATCAATAAACAAGTGATCCATGAGGTGAACCTCTTATGGATTCATTATGGACCTCTTATTACTAGTCACTAAAGAATTATTATTTTTATTAAATGGTGTAATCCAATGATCAATAAACAAATGATCCATAATGAATCCAAACATATGAGATCCACCATAAAATCCATCGTACGATTAATTATATCAATGCAAATTCATGTATATATTGCGTCCGATAAAATCTCTCAAAACTATGATAAGGATACGGAAGATACATACAAAACAAAGAAGAATACCAAAAAAATAATAATAATTAGCAACATAAATATAAGGCTTACACATCATATTTGTTATAGGACTTCAATAAAATGTCAAATGATCTGGATTCCTATAATCCTACCATGCAGCCTGGTATGTGAATTCAAATTATAACCGACCATATATAATTCACACCCATTTTACACATTAAATGAATGAGTTTCATATGTTATTTTATACATAAAATTTATTGAAGTAATTTTTATCTTCATTTTTACCCCTAAATCAAACATAACCATAATGAAGAAATTGTTAAAGTAAATGTTAGCTATGTATGCCTATTAAAAAAAAAGTGAAATTCGCACCGTCTATTGTGAAAAGTACATTGAAAACATACTTTGTGACAATTTTCTATCCCTCTACCTTCTCAACTCTTAGAAAGTAAATTTTGATTAAGCATCTTCTTTTTAACTTAATTAATTATTATTGTCCATAAATTCACATTAATAAATATGCATAAAATTAATCTACAAATAAAGCTTAAATAAAAGGTCATAAAATGATCGATAATAGTAATAACAAATTAAATAGTAAAACATAAAGTTAAATGATAAATTAAATTAAATGCACAAAATATAAATTGATTCGAGTTGAATGGTGGGAAGCATAAATACAAAGAGAGAGGTAAAATAAAAAGAAGAACTCGCAGCGATAGTAGTTCACACCAAACTGCTAAGGAGAGAAGAAAATCTTTTGATTAAGTAATAGAATAAAATAAAGAAATTGAAGTATAGTGAACTGACAAGGAAGACGAGGAGAGTAGAGAATCTTTTTAATTAAATAATTAAGATTATTTTAATTAATATTTAGATTCATTATTATCTATAAATATAAAAGAATAATAAAATAGAATAACAATCATAATTATAGTGACTAAATTCAATATAAAAAGATGATAGATAATTAATAGATGGAGTCATAGATTTTATTTTGCATATAAGTAAATTCATTTTCTACCTATGAATCTACGTAAAGATAAAAATAATATGCACTGCTAAACTCATATTCAGTTCTTTGTTTCTACGATGGCCATGCACCCCCCCCCCCTCTCTTTTGTGTGTGTGTGTCTCTCTCTTTATATATATATATATATATATATATATATATATTCTTTGCCATAACACAGGTACAGCCACTGCTACACTTCATACCACCTTCGTATTTCCCTTCCCCTTTATATATAGATTGTAAAAGACAACGCATCTTGACTTTTACCAAAACACAGGTACAGCCACTGCTACACTTTATATCACCTTCGTATCTCCCTTCCCCTTTATATATAGATTGTAAAAGACAACGCATCTTGACTTTTGCCAACACATGGCCATTTATATATATATATATAGATAGATTGTAAAAGACAACGTATCTTGAGTGTTACCAACACGTGGCCATTTTTTTTGGCGTTTGGTTTTTTTGCTTTTGTTGGGGTTAGATTTTTTTTAATGTTTTTTTGTTTTACAAGAACATTTAAGAGATTTTAAACATGGCTATTTGATTAATCTTTTTGGTAATCTATTTGTTTAAGTTGTTAGACTTAAGAGTTTATTGAAATTCTGTAATAATTTTGTTATTATGGACTTATGTTTTTTTTTAATAGGCCATTAGAAATTATTTGACAATATTAAACTTTATTTTTTTTTGTTTGCCTTTAAACTTTGAATTTGGATATACTTTTGATTAGGGTAACTAGTAACCAATTATTGTCTTTATGACTAATAGGCAACTGGAGGTGCATTAATGCAATCCTAAACCACCTACCTTTTATTTATTTTTATTTTATTTTATCTTTTGTTAGCTTTTTGTTGTTATTCTTTTTATATAAAATTACATATTAATTATTAACACTCAATTTAGTACTTCTTATTATCCTAATAGATATTATTTCTGACATAATATAACATATTTTGAGCTTATTCTTACTAATTTATAGTCATATTTTAAATAGTTATTATTTTTATTTTAAATTTTTTATTTATCCTTTAAAATAGATACTGATACAAAATCACCAATTACAAAAAAAAATAAAATATTTAATTTAGATATAGAGACTAAAATTACTATTACACAAATTATCTTATAAAAAGGGGTACAATACAGCTAGAGGCTTGCTTTGTCATAACTCATGGTCTTGTATGATTGTATCTATGGTTGGAGTAAGCTTATCATGTACAAGGTTATGAAGCTGTCGACTTAACTTGTAAACTTCTTACAAATTTATGAGTTATATTCCCTTAATGAGTTTACGATTTGAGCTTTATGAGTTTATGAGTTGAAGACTTTATCTAAGTTTTACGAGTTTAGGCAAATTCTTGAATTTGATAACTTTGGTCGAGTGTAAATTGTCTTTGTTTCTTCTTGCTTTTCTTTTTGAGGCTAAGCCAACAACACTTACTTTAAAAAAAAAAACTACGCCAGAAAATGGTTACTTATTTAAAATAGTCCTTAACAATAGAGTCTGTTCATCTATTAAATTGAGTGATATTCGCTTGTTATTGTATTCATGTGGTGGTAAGTTGTATGGTTTAACATTATAATATAAAATTGTAAATTAATTAAACAATAATTATAAAATAATAGAAAAAGTATTTGCAATTAAATTACTAATAAATAAAGACTTCAATTTAAGAATGTTTAAGTGCAAGTTTTTTTTGGTGGAAGATCATTTAAAAAGAAAAATTGATCTACTTTTATCAGTGTTAGAAAATTTATAAATCATTATATGATAATTTTGTTGGATTGAAAATTACTTTAAAATTAAGATAAGTAAAAATGTGACAAAGCCGATTTTTTTTTATATGACAAAGTTAAATTACACGTTGTGAAGTACTGAAATCGATTCAAAATTTTTCTGTCTTGAATATAAAATTGGGAAAATATTATAAAATCACTCTAAACTTTTACCTTTTCACAAATCACTAATGCGAACTTTGAAATCTTTTTAATTAATCCCTAACCTTTAATTAATACTTCAATAGGCCCTTTTAATTTATTTTGTATTACTTTTTTATTTAAATTTATTCATATAATACTAGTATACTAACACACAAAACATATTAAGCATTCATGTTACATTAAATTTTGACTATTGATTAATTTATTTGCTGTTCAAGTACTTTTTATTCAAATAGCTTAATTAATTGATAAAAACTTTTAAAATAAAATTAAAATATAAATATATTATAATAAAAAAATTGCTATTTTTCAAAACTAAGATATTAGGGGATAGAGAAGAAGTCAAACTCACGACCTTCTTTAGCTGATTATGATATACAGGAGTCTACCACTAAACAGTGGGCTCACTTGCAATAAAAAATTGTTAATTATAAATAATCTATCTAATAATAATATAAACTAATCCATAGTTTATGTCAATGAATGGAAAATTCTTACTATTTACAGTAATAACTATTGGTAATTTAGCAAATTCTTTCATTGAAAAATCTATTGAATTATAAGGTAAAATATGAGGATTAATTAGTAAGATTTTAAAGTTTATGACTATACTTTATGAAAGAAGATAAATTCAAGGGGTTTGTATACTTTTTTTTTCTTTGGTCTCCGTCGAGTTGTGCGTTGGTTTTTTTAGCTTGGTTCGGCTTGTTTGGAAGTGTTTTTGTTTTTCAAAATTGTTTTAAAGAATAAGTTTAAATTTGGTTTTGAAAAATAGAAAAACTAAAAAAGCTGGTTGGTAATTTTATTTTAAAAACAGTTTTATAATACTAAAAATACAAAAATATGTTTGGTTTAAACTAAGACAACATCAAAAGGGGAAGGGGAAAATGAGCCACAGCTAAAAAAAAAAAAAGGAAGGTGAAGAAAGCCGCGATGGCAACAGACGGTGGCGTGGTTGGGCTTCTCAGACGACATGATGATAGCGCAACAGTTCACGATCGGGTTTGGCGGCACTATATTGTTGCTTGCGTTGTAATGCAAAACAGATGTGCGAGGGTGGTGGCTTCGCGACAGCAACAGTGGCGCAAGGTAGGGGCAACGAGGCACAAGACGTGACTAGGAGGAGGTATTGGTTGGACGCGCGACGGCTCGCGACCAAGTTTGGTTGCGCTTTACTGCTAGTGGCTTTGCCACGGCATGGGCGGCGATGGCGACGGCATGGGTGGTGACGACGATGGCAGCCTAAGACATTTTCTATAAGAGAGCTTCTTCTCAAAGGTTCTAGTGATGTTTATTGCAGGTGGTATTGTGAAAGAGGTAGAGGAAGAGGGTTCTTGTTTCTGAAATAAAAAAATAGAAAACAACTTTAAAATGTTTTCCATTTTCTGATCTTATAACTCATTTTTAGTTTTTCTATTTTAAAAACTCAACTTGACAAAACATGCTGCCAAACATGTTTTTCTGTTTTTTTTTGAAAAAATGAAAATTGGTTTTAAAAGTGCTTATCAAGCAGGCCTTTGTCTTATAAAAATTCTAATTTTTTATTTTAAAAATTATTATTTTATTTTAAATTTTACTTAATTATTAAATCTACATATCTGAACCATCAAAACAATATCTAACAGTTAGAAAATCCAATGATTCAAAACTATCAAGGAACCAAATTATATATTTATGGCTATATACAGTGGGTTTTATGGTAGATTTTATATGTTTTGATTCATCATGGACCTCATACTTATTGATTATTGGATCAAACTATTCAGTAAAAATAGTGATAATCTAATAGTTAATAATATGGGGTCTATAGTAGATCTAAATATATAAGGTCTACCTTATAATTTCCCTATAATACTATTATTTGTCTTTGAGTATAGATACGATTGTATGTTTTATTTAGTTTTTCTGAATTTAAATAGTGTGAAGTATAAACTTTGATGATTGCATGTACAACTCTTTTAATTGATGCAGAATCTAGCAAATCTGAAAATGATTAACCTTGACAGATCTGAATTGGTTGAGCTTCCGGATTTCTCTAAAGCCTCAAGTCTTGAATATATAGATCTGGAAGGGTGTGTAAATTTACTTTCCGTTCATCCATCTATTTTCTGTCTCCAACGTCTTCGAACGGTGGACCTAGAAGATTGCGTAAGGCTTGAGGAACTCCCAGGTAATTTTCTATACAATTCCAATAAATGCCCAAATTAAGTGTTGAAAGATTTGCACGAATTTAAATCGTTCCTTCTTGTATTGATTTTACCTTTTATAATCTACTTTCTGCTTGGAAATATTAGTCTAATTTTAAATGCATACTGAAATTAAGAAAATTATTGAAATAGTCTTCATCTTAAAATTAAAGGAGAGAGAGATAAATAATAAGGTAGTTTTCTTAAAAAATAAGATTTTTTATTAATAATTAAAATTTAACGGATCTAAAATCAAGTATAATGAGTTCATATTTTATAAATTATCTTAAATTTTATTCATAAAAATATTTAAAATTTAAATTATGAAATTTAATTATTATATAAATAAAATGGAATATTATATAAATATAATATCATGTAATATAAATTGAATATTAAAAATTTTAAATGAAACAAAATAAATTAAAAATAATATTAAATGAAAATCTTATAAATATAAAGAGACTGTAATGAAATATAATAAAAGTAAGACTTATTAAACTGAGAAAAACATATACTTGTACTTATAGGGATTTTAAAAATTTTCTTAGAAATTAAAATTCACTATTTTAAGTAGATAAAAGTTTCCTCTACAAATCTTGTGGATTCTGTAATTTTTTCTAAGTTAATATCTAAACATGATATTTTATCATGATAAATTTTAAATACTTCCAAAAATTACATTTCCCTTGTAATTGTTTCGTCCAAACGCACGCTTAGGGTAATGAATATTGTGATTTCATTTTGTCTATCACGCTTCGATTTTGATGTTCCATAATTAACCTTACTCAAAAACAAAAGTTCGGTTTATTCGTGATACATGAAGGATGTCTCACACGTCAAAAAAAAAAAAAAAAAAAAAAGCCTCATTCAAGTTCTCTTATCTGTTTGTTCACCGTGAGTCATCTGTTGCAGATTTATATAATTATCCAAAAAAAAAAATGACTTTGGTTTTGTGTAGTATACTTTTTATGAGTGCTATTATATCTGTTGCATGATATTTAATGATTATTGCTATAATGTTCTTTTCAGCTTTTTATTGTAGCCGTAATTAATTAATTAATTAAAAATGACGGACTAATATACTCTTTAATTTTGATCAACGTATACTTTTTAATATATTTTGATAAAGATATACTCTTTAATATTGATGCTTTGAAAATTGGCTTTATTAAGGTAAACATTTAATTAATATGAGATTATTTATTATGTATTAATTAAATTGTAAAGATAATAAAATTTAAATGTATTATTCTTACACAATTTGTATAACATAAGTATGATATGAAGATAGTGTTATATTTTTGTTTTGTCAAGCAACAAGTTATTTAAATTTAGTTTATTGCATTTTCCTATTTAAGTTAAACATTACGTTTAAATTAAGAGTTTCTTGGGCCTAATTTAGTGATATAGTTATTGTTATTTTTTATTAATTAATATGATATTTAAATTTAAGTTTGGAATGTGATGACAATAATAATACACAAATGTTTAAAACGACGTTGTATCCGGAAAATTGAAAATTTTAAAAGTTTTTTATATTTAAAATATATATTAAAAATCTCCATAATTCTTGAAAATAATCTTATTGAAAACTTAATAGTGAATGGAACTTACGAGCAAAGAGTGAATGAAACTTTCCTTTCTTTTTTATCCCAAAATTTATAACACTTAGAGGATGATAGATTAATTTTATTTTAAAAATTAATAAATTAAAAACAGTCAATTTTTATATTTAATATTAATTAGTATAATTATTAAATTTAATTTCAAATATAAAAGTTTAAATAAATAAGAGTTCAACACTTTTTTAATTAAGGGTATTTCAGAAATTTCAAGATGAAGGCATTCGAGTAAATTTCCACTCCCTTAATTTAGAGGTCAAACTAATTAGTGTATGAATATACATTAAATAATTAAATTAATATCTATTTTAAAAAAATAATAGACTAAATTGATATTCAAAAAATCTTTGAACCACTAATTTTAGTGCCGACAAGATCACTTATATATGATATCAAATTCTGTATATTTAGTTCATTTGATCCTGTAATCAATTAATGATATATATTAACTTATCTAAGATTTTAATTTCTGTATATTGTAATATATTTTTATATCATTATTCAATAAAATTTTACTGAAATTACTAATCATGATTGGTGGTTGTGGTAGTGAATAGTTATTTTCTGTAATTTATCACTTTAGTGATATTTTATTTTTGACAATGTGAAATAATTTTATTCTGCCAGTAGATAAAAGTTAAATTCTTTTTCTCAAAATGAGTAACTTAGTGGATTTTTAGGAGTTACGCAGAAAAGAAGATGAAAGTGCTTAAATGATTTTTTTTACCCTTATTTTGGATATAAAATGAATTTGAAGAAGAAAATGGTGGATATATAATATATTTTATAATTTTTTATTTTATTAAAATAATTATATATATATATTTAATATGTTTCATAATAATATTATTTAAAAATTTAAAGTATAGTGTATATATATTTTATGAAGTAAAAAAGTATTTCCCCTTTGAAAATTATTTTTATCGTCTAAAATTTCTCAAAAATATTAATCTTCTACCAAATTTAATTTCATAATTGTTTTATCTCTAAAATTTTTTTTCTCATCAATATTTTTCATAATTTTCCATTTTCTTTCAAATATTACGCACTGTCTGTTCATTGCGGTTTCCAACCAAAAAAAAAAAATCACGAAACAAAGACTAGGTTGATAGGAATGAAAGCATTGCAAATATAAAATGTCCATTTGAATTTGGTACAAAACAGCCAACTGCTTCGAATTGACACTCGACAATTGCATTGATGGACCAAGTGCATTGAGTCGACTACATGCAACGACAACCTTGTTTAGCATAGGGGTAAAAGATTAATTGGAAAACTTAAAAAATAGGAGTTTAGAAGGAATTAATGGGTTAATAAAAACACACAGAACTCAAATTAAAGAGTGCAATAATTAACACTCAAATGACTTTAGTGACTATAAAACAAATTTAAGTAACTTGATCTGAATTTTAATTTTTCTTTTTGCAATAATTACACTTTAAGACCTCGTTTAAGTTTTTGCCTAGTTTTGGTGTTGAATGCTTTAACCTTAATGGAGTTTTCACTGATTTCAAATAAAAAATCATCGTGTGTTCATAAACATTACAGATATTGAAGCATTGCCCTCATCAGATAGGTTTTGTAGCACACTTCGCGTGTTGTTCCTAATCGGATGTAAGAGTTTGAAGCACCTACCGGACAGCTTGTCTAAGCTGAGATCTCTTGAGCTCCTTGATCTTGACGATTGCATACAGCTTGACACCTCAAACCTACAAATCATATTGGATGGCTTATTGTCTTTAAGAAGGTTATATTTGGAAAACTGTCGTAACCTGTTTGAACTCCCAGAGAGTATCAGCAAGTTGTCATCGTTAGAGAACTTATCACTTGATGGAACTAATATCAAAAGCTTGCCAGAAAGCATCAAACATCTTACACACTTGGAATATCTCTCCTTAAGAGATTGCAGGAGGCTCCAATCACTACCTGAGATTCCAGCATCCCTCTCTCTGTTGGATGTCGATGGTTGCACATCCCTGGAGAGACTGTTCACTCCAACACCTGAATTAGTGGAAGAACACCTCAGAATCAAGAGTGAAAGACAATGGCCAACGTTAACCTTTTCATTTTATGATTGCCCAAATTTGGATAAAGATGCACTTCATGCTGTTTTGGAATATGTCAAATGTTGCCAGGAGCGAAAGAGAGACCAACTGATCTTGAAAATGAATGGTTAAAAGGGTTTGTCAGAGAACTGAATTCGGCAACACATCTTTCACTCAGCTATCCTTTCCCTTTTCTTTTTCTTTTCCCTCGTACTGTAGATAGAATTGTTTAATTTGTAAGAGTTGAGTACATAACCTTTATTTATTTCTTTTTCTTTTCAAACGCTCTTTATTTTAATTTTTCTTTTCCCATCCTACATACCTTTCTCTTGTATTTCGTTAAAGACTTTTTAAAAGTCTCATTGGATGTTTTTCTACCAATCTCACATGGGAATTTTATGCTTTTTGCAAAGAGATATTTTGAATTTTAATTTCATCCCAATTACCCTTTAAACTATTATTATTGCTGAAATAGATCATTTTCTTAATCAAAATGTATTTAACTATTTGAAAACAATAAGATTGAACAATAAATAAATTAGTAAAGGGTCTAAATTTAATGTAAAATAAATGGTTAATAAGTTATTATTGTATGAACAAATTTAAAACAAATGGGTCTATTTAAGTATTAGTCAAAATTTAGGGACTAATTGAGGAGGATTTAAAATTTGTGGTAGTGATTTGTAAAAGGGTAAAAGCATATAAACAAACAACCAAAAACATTTTTAACCTTTTCTATTTCTTCTTTTAAAATACACCTCCTTTTTTTGGCCTTTATAACAAAAAAAAATTTATATTTGAAAGGGGTTTATTTAGTACCTCTATAAAATCAAAGAATAGTGGTACCTCTTAGTTATTTGTGGTTAAGAATAAGTTACATGTCATACTAATCTAAGTTTTTTTTTATATATATATCAAATTACAATTGTTGATTAAATAAAGCTAATAAAAAAAGGTGAGTATTATCCTATAGTTGTTGGTCAATGCCTCCCCTACAGTTGGCATTTAATCACATTTCATAAATGTGGGTAACTGAAAAGAAAATACTGTACTTTAGCTAGAATTCAGAGGAACCGAACTCTTAAAAAATTGGTGCCACATTTTATGAATGTGGTTAAACGAAATTAATTATGTTGCTAAATACAAAATAATCTCCACCTCCTGTCAATCTCCATTTCTCCTTCCACCTTCACTTCCCCCTACTTCTGCCATACCCATCTCCTCCTTCCTCTGACACCACCATCACCAACCTTTCCTCTCCCCTCTACCACCACCACCACCCCTCCACCACCACTATTACCACCCCTTATTCTTTTGAGTGCAAGGGTAGCAGGTGGCAACAGAGGGAGGCTCCACGGTGACGGGTCGGTAGATCCACGGCTACAGCGGCTACACAGACTGGTCTGGCATGGTGGTGTGCTCCGCGGCACTGTAGTGGTGGTTGCTACACGAAGCGGGGCGGAGGCGCGAAGATGGTGGCTTCGAGGACTGGAGACGTGACGACTGCATTACCAGCGGCAACGATGGCAAAAGGCAGGGGCAGTGATTTATTTTTTAGGACTTTTGAAGTTTTAACTTTGAATGAGATCAAGACTTCATTTGGTTAGTTCCACATTCCAACATCACGGAGGTCGTGTTACAGTCCTAAATCAATTCCTTCTCTAACATCACGGAGGTCGTGTTACAGTCCTAAAGCAATTCCTTCCAACATCAATTCCCCAGTTATAGTCTCAGTGCAACCGGTGGTATCATCATGTCCAAGCCTCCACTTGCTAGATTTCTAAACAACTTAAAAGCCTAATGCAGTAACCCCAAAATTCCAAAGAAACACATCAGCCTCAGACCTAAGCTTTTCCAACTCTCTATCAAAGTCACCACCAAACTTCTCACTCCTCAAAGCTACCCTGTGCCTATCGATAGTAAAACACCAAATCACAAAAACTAATTTCCTCACTTCCTTATTATTGTATTGTTAATAATAAAGCATAGCTAAAAAATTCTAACTATTTGTTTTTGTTTGTTCAGAATCGATGTTGTGTGGGGTTGATATTGTTACCTATTACATATACATATATATATATATATATATATATATATATATATATATATAGAGAGAGAGAGAGAGAGAGAGAGTGAGTGAGTGAGTGAGAGAGAGAGAGAGAAATAGGGGATGAGATGGAGTGAAGAGAGGGTGGTGGTGGAGGAAGGAGGAAATGGCTTAGTAGCGATGGTCATCGAAGGAAGAGGGGTGCAGTGGAGGTAGGGGCACTGAGAATGGAAATCTATAGAGGAAGGAGACAGGGAGGGATGTGGAGTGTATTTTGGTAGTTTGCCACATAATTGATTTTATTTAACCACATTTATAAAATATAATTAAATATAATTGCATTAAAAGACTTTGACTACCAACTGTAGGTGAGAATCCCCCATAAAAAAATCTATTTGAAAAGTAAAACTATTATTTTAAAAAAATTATCAAATAGTAGTGATTTTCAATGCAAGTAGGAGAATGTTTATCAGTGACTCGTCCACCCCACAGTGCATTTTAGCATTTCTATCTTTTCTTTTCTCTTGTCTTCTCACCTCTCAGTACTCACAACAAACACTTCCCGAGTCTTCAACTCTTCATTGTGTTCTTTTTCAATTGACAAAAGCAATAAAATTCAAGGCAAAAGGTCCTCCAATTTCAATTCAATTATCACTTTTCTAAACTCACCATTGTAAAGTTTCAATTTTTTTCCTTCTATTTCCTCCTTTTCCCCAGTGGTTTTCTCTCATTTTTATTGGGAACCAACAGAAAATTTATGAGATAGCGAGCATAGTGGATGCTGCAGGGAACCTGATCGCAGCATCGATGGTGCTGATGTTAGCATCAAAACACACTGGGGTAAGGTGCCACACGAAGAATGTGGAGTTCCTCAAATGCAAGAAGAAAGATCAGAACCCTAAAAATTGCCTCGATAAGGGGCGTGATGTTACGTGTTGTGTCATTGGCTTGTGAATTTTTCTGATTTCTGATTGTTTTCTATTTGGTGTATATTTATATGAGTAAATGTTTGGGAATAAAATAAAAAAAATGAAAGGAAAGCTTTTTTTTTATAACTTTGACATGATAAATGATTCGTTGGATTCCAATGCGTTTTAGTTGGCTAGAGAAAATAATAGTGGCTAGAGTAGCAGTGAGAGCAATTTTTGGTATTGAGAATAGAAGTTATTGTGTTTTTTTTTTTATATATATCAATAACAAACTGCAGTTAGATTGTAGAATGTGTTGTGATGTTTGAGAAGATTGGAATTATGGTAGTAAAACTACTTTCACACCCATTTGTATTACAAAACAACAAGATTTCCTTTGCTAGCCATTGGATGATTTGTTGAATGTGTTTATCATCTGTTGATTTAGCTCAAGGGCATGCAATTAGTTTTTTTTCTCTTTTTAGTGCTTTTTGTAAAGAAATTAGGTATGCTAGTACATTAGTGAAGTTATATTTAAGTTCTTATTTTTCCTCTTTTTTGGCTTTTGTTTTTGTTTGTGTGTTTGTTTCGTGGTTTTGGGGGAGAAAGAGGGGGTGATTGTTACTGAATTGGTATTGTACATGTGAGGATCAGAAGTCGTGGACTACCTTTATGTAACCTTCATTAAGGGACCAAAGAATAGAAGAGTGCATATGCAACTCATGCTGATCTTGCTTACAAATACAAAGATTACCAATAATTGTCAAAGTTTTTTAGTGGATTGTGTAGAATTGACATCTTTTGTTCATTCATATCCTTTCCTCTAAGGTCATAAAAGTGTTCATATTCCCTTTATAGTTCCCTTCCCCTTTCTATTTGTTAACTTGGTAAATGAATATGCAATTTGTTGAAATTAGAAGCAACTGGAATGTGGCTTTTCTGCCTCCCTTTGATGTTTTACTACACTTATAGGTTGTGTAGGCAGTTTGGAGAGCTACATTACACAAAAGTCTCTAGTGGTTGTTTGCAAATTTACCTGTCATGAGGATTCATGATCTTTGTTTATTGATGTTTTTACCCTGGTATCACCAAATCCATAGATCATGCAATTTTGTTCGGTGGTTACAACAAGTGCCTTTGATCATATATTGAGATGATAACCTCCCTTGACTTACTAGTGCCATATGTTATGGAAAAGTGATAATAATAACAATAACTAGGTTGCAGCTTGGCATTATTATTATTGTGTATTTTCATATATTGGGCGTTGCTAAGGTCCTGGTCCCTCTGGACTTTGCTTATTTGACATGTGATAAATAGTAACTACCCTATTGAAAATTTTATTGTATGAATGCTTGATTAGATGTTTGTTCTCACATACACATTTTTTATTTTTCATTTGGCATCCTATATACACCTTACCAACAATTTTTAGTTTGATGACTTCTTGAGTATTTATGTCTTCCTATCATTGCCTTTCGAATTTTCTTCTCAAGAATTTCTGAGTGATACTATTAAATGCATGTTCTGCAGTCTGAAGGATCTACTAAGAGTGCGCAAAAGAGATGGATGACTGTGTTGGTTGCATTTACTACCATACAAATGAATTAGACTTGTGTCGAAAAGAGCAGGAAGCATTCAAGAAAAAATGTTTCTTGGAATAAAAGGATGCACTGCACTTGTTGAAAATAACACCGGAGCGATTTGGAGTGAGCAAATACACCTGTGTCGCATGTATTCACTGATTGTTTGTTTGTATGAATCTTTATCTTTGACAATGTTGGTAGTTGGTGATCTAAATTTTTCTAGAGAAACATCCAAGAAGGACAAAATAATCCCTTTCACAGATATTTACTTACAAGAATTTTTTAAGTTGATACATGCTCATGATTTGATGTCTATGCGAGAAATGTATGTTTTCAGGTGCCTTATAGATACAATCTCTTTATTTAAATGTCAAAATTTGACAATAATATGTGACAACTATACAAGTCAGATTTTGATGTTATATTTTGGCGTAAACTTACATTTTTGTTACATGTATACTAAGGGTGGCTTGGTCAGCTCCTCTTAAAGATGTGTTTGGTCGAATGGTAAAAATAGAGTGTGTTTATTGTATGAAATTTTTTGTTTTTTCATTTTACCTTACAATCAAATATACCCACATGGAGCAAAGGTTGGTAGATCAATTATCTATGATCAACTAAGGTGGAAACATTCCATTCTAGTCTAGAAACACTTACTGCTTATTAGTCTATTAATAAGATATTATTATTACAAATATGTGCACAGAACATTAATGCAATAGAGGTTGTCGTATCAAAGTCAGAGAGGAAAAAAATGAAAGAAAACTGATGGAGAGAATGATTAGATTCACATGGCTAATATACATTTATATAGTGTCGTCGCTTATACTGGAATGTCGACATAAGTAACTATTTAATCAAGACAACTCAGTCACAACAAGTTTTACTAACTTTATTTGATCTAGTTAATTGGTTACTTTCCCTAACAAGAGATCTTGGCTGCAAACTGTAATAATCATAAAGATGAAGAACTAAATCTATCTGTTTACATACAACTAACGACGGAACATGCAAATTGTGTCATCATCAATATCAAAACTTGGTTAATTATGATTCGATATTTATTCCCTTTAATAGGATTCAAAATGTAAGTCTTATAATGAAAAATCAAAAGATAGTGTTGGTAGAATTTGACCTTTATAATAAAAGATGCCTATACTTTAATTAGTCAGAACCCAATAGATAGAGTTAAATGATGATATACTAAGAAAATAAAAAACTCATCAACTATAGTTCACCAAGTGTGACCAATATTGAATTTTTGAAGTGGCTTATAGTAGGGTGGTTGTCAGATGTCCTAATTTTGCATGGGTATCGTTGCCTGCATAATAGAAAAAGTTTTTATTGCTTTAAATACTGTATATCCTCTATTATTGATTAAACACCAGTGATCTAAGGAGTGGAATCCATGACGTGTCCATCCCTGGTGCTTCTTCTAATCGATCCATTATAATCCTTCCTTTGCTATGTTTACATGTGCTGCTATATTCTCATTTAATGCAAGCAAAACGCATAGCTCTCCCGCCCCATGATTAGCAAGACTATGCTTGTGTACAATTTTGAATTCAACCAATGAATGCTACTCATTGTCCCAACCTCATACATCTCTCTACCATGCATTGGTCAGACAAGATTTTCAAAATCTTCTTCTTGCCAAATTCTTGCTCCAGTTCTGCAATATAAATAAAAGCAAGTTCTTCTGTGGCGATGAATAAGTTTGGGACTATATGGTCCCAAAATCTCATCCATTAAAAATTGAATCCAAGGGTTAAAATCAAATTTAATTAAAAGATATATATTTATATTTTATTATTTTTTAAAACATTATTTTTTAATAATTTGTCCATTATACCCCTTTTGTCTTTCTTCAACAGAACCCATTTTTAGTTTTTCTTTCTCTTTCACCTTTCATCACCGTAGCCACCACTCACCGGTGACCTCACCAGCACCAACTGGCGGGCCGAATCCAAGTCCTCTGCCCCTTCCGCTACATCGCCGCCCTCGTGAAGTCCATGATGCCCCTCGACGCCTCTTTCCTCCTCTTCTTCAGCCTCCTCCTCTGGTCCAGCTCCGTCCTCGTCACTAGCTTCGATGGTAGTGGCGGCAACGCATGGTGGAGGGCTGGGCTTCCTCTCTCTTGGCCTTCCTTTTGAACCTCTAAGTCGTCGCTGCATGTCCACTCAAATCCACAAACCAAAACCTCCAGATCTGGGATGTTCCAACCTCCACATCCATGATACATGTGACTTCACCATACTGAAAAGGCTCCAAACTTTCTCACTAGAAATCATTTTCCACTGCCATGCTCTGATGATATCTCATTAGCTTGGCCAAAGCATGGGAGTTCTACAATTAGATCTTTGAATTGGTGGCAAAGTTCTAGCCTTTTATTTGTAATTAGAGATAGATTCTGGCACTTGTATATGATACCATTTGGTATCATTGTTTTAGATTTTTATGTAATATGCTAATTGTGCATTTTTTCTGAGATGGATCTAAAATGAGAAACAAGATAAAGGAAACAAAGGCCAACAACAAAGCATACAAAGTATCACCGAGTAAAGAACCAATAACAGAACACACAAATGCACTGCCTCTTCCCACTGTAAGATCAACATGCATCCAGCATAGCAGTAGCAGACTTTGTTGAATGGCGCTATGCGCACAGCCAGCTCCCACAAACCAGTTTGAGAGGAAAAATAATGTCTTCTACTTTCGATTTGGATGTGTTTGCAGAACAGAGAGCAAGCACCGATGGCCAAACAATAATTTCATTATTTTCTTTATATTATAATATTATAATTCTCCACATGGTCGCAAACTTGGTTTGCTCTACTTTAGAACTTGCCTATAAATAGATATAGACATCCAGTTCATGGCTTGGCATTTCCATAGGATTTGAAGCTGATCAGTGATCATAAGTAATGATACAGTGAATAAAGTTTAAAATTCAAAATTTAAACATGTATTTGAAGGAGGGAAGACATTTATTATCCCTATCCTATAGACTCCCATGGACAACATCTTCTCTACCAAAACCTCACCACAAAAAAAGAAAAAAACTCACTTTCCCTTTCTGTCCGACCCCTCCCTCCCCACCACCCTACCTCCATCTCCATTCCCATCTTTTTCTCCTTTTCAAAAATTGATTCCAAAATTTCTTCTCACCTCAGCATCTTCCATCTTTACGGGTCTCTCGCCCCTTGCTCCTCAACTTCATCATTCTCACCATCTTCATCGCCTCCAAGCTCTACCACCACTACCACTCGTCGTCGGAGTTCCTGATCCTCCTGGCGGCGCCCTTCATCTATGTTGCTGCCCTCTTCCATGGAACAGCACTGACACCAGCCTTTCAGATCCCAACCCTGACTTGGTTAAGATCTCACAACCATCGCATACCCACATTCCGTACTTCTTGGTCCAAGCAGCGGCAGTGAGTTCGCACGGTGCACCTCACGGCGGCTAATGGAGCTGCAAGCGGCCGTGATGGGGCTCACGGGCCTGCAGTAGTGCCTGAAAGTCAATGCCGGTCTTGCAACGGTGGGAGAATATGATGGCAGAGTCGAGATGCAAGCGCTGGTGACTTGACTCTGGTGATGGTGGCTTACGGTTCAGAACGACGATGGTGGCTGAGAGTACAGCGAATGGCGACAAAGAGAGGTTTTGACTGGCATCTCCTCTCTTTTTAATTTTTACTTTTTGTTTTTAGGAATTGATGGTTGTTGGGATTGTGATTTAGAAGGGGAAAAGATCAACGTTGTTCAGCAAGGTTTTGGTTGCGTGCCAAAGATCGATTTTCTGTCAGTTTAGGAAGCTCTTAGGTGATGGAATGGAAGAATTGAATTCCACTTAAATTTAAATTGAATTTTTTTATTTAAAATAAATCTTTTAAATTATAAAATGAATTATATATTTTAACTATTTTACTCTTCATTAATAAAATATTATATTTTAATAACAACAATATAATCCTTATCCTACTAAAAACAAAACAAAATTATAATGACAACAATATTTTTAAAAATGTTTTCAAAAAATACTATTCATCAAACTATTACAGGTCAAAGCTTAAGAAACAGACCATGAGCCAAATACTAATATTTACATCTGACTGAGAAAATGCTACCTTAGGAACCTCAGGTAATTTTTCCTTTTAGGTATATTATTTTTCGATTTGAAGTGAAATGCTACGTATGCATGTGTATATCGTTTGATGTTACCCATATCTCATTTGCCTGTAGAAACTTGATCGAAACTTAATCAGTTAACAGAAATGGTTCGAACCATGATTAGCTAATCAATAACTTCATTGGACAAAGCACATGAGAGAGAAAAAGGTAAGACGATATGGGGAATTTAGAAACAAGCATATGCAACAACTTCATTGGACAGAGAAGGCTTATAGCGTAGTGTAGTGTGCTGGTTCTAATTTTGAGATTAGGGTGTTTTGAGTTTTATTCGAGGAAAGAAAATTTGGTAATTTTAATTTTTAAAGTCAATTTCATCACTAAATCAGACTCCTTTTGCTCTGATTTGAATTCCTGAGTCTTGTGAGTATTCAATCCCATATGATTTCAATTCCTATATTTAAGTTAGTTCTGAACAATGGAATTCAATTCAATTTCTTGATGGAATTGAATTCCAGGGGTTTCCAAATGCTCTGTAAAGGGTTTGGGGTTGACACAAATAGAGGTGACGAACATGGCTGTGAGGTCCTATAGGTTCATGCCTCACCAGAAAACAAGGTTCATCCTTTTCGATTTCTACAATTCCTATTTCGAATTGGAATTTAAATTTAAGCGCATCTCTGATTTCATTTTTTTAAAATTCATATGAGATTTTCCAATTTCAGCTAGTGACATTAGGTCCTAGATCTGTGATATTTTGAAATTTTGTGAGTTCTTTTGTTTTTTGTTTTCTTCGTGTTAAATGTGTTTCAAATGCAATTCGAAAAATCCAACTTGGGCATCATGAACGTATGGGGTCTTCCTCTGCAACTATTGCTCCCCACTGTTCATGAAGCCATGGCGTACACATCAACTTCTTGAGGCAAGTTTTTTTTTTTTTTAATTTAAATTTGTTGAGCTGGTTGTAGTTAAAAATGTTGATGATGATTTTTTCCCCTTAAATTTTTATTTTTTTATGTGGGAAGTGGCCATGTTGGTATGCAATTTGATTGTGCAGCTGGTTATGTGTTAGGAGTGCCATGATTTTGGATTGAGTAATGCGTCATGGCGAATATGTGTTTTCTTTTGGGCTTCATATATTGTGTTGTCCTTTAGTCTTATTTACAAATTGCATATGTCTTCACTAAATTTCAAAAACTATGATGTTTTGGTCTTATAAACAAATTTTTAACCCTCAACTGTTTAAAACCGTCTTTTGAAGAGCTTCCTATTCATTTAATTAGTCCATTAAGCCTCACACGTGGAAGTGAGACACGAAATGATGACTGCATCATATGGATGTAAACATACTTGCTATCTCCAATTGTTGATATACTAAGGTTTTTTGTTTCATTACTGCTCTGCTGATATTTTTGCATAAGATTGATGAATGACTTGGTCATGGCAGAGAGGTGCGTGGATAGAGGCCTATAACTCCAACAGATTTTAATAGCATGTTTCTATATTTTCTAGCTTATTTTAGGTGTGTTTGTATATCACTAGATGTCAGGTATGGTCTTTACATTCTTGCTGGATATTTGTAGCCTTTGTGGCTAACTACTTCTCTTCTCTTTTTTGTCGGATGAGTTTCTTCAATTATCGACACAAAAAAAACCTATCTCATTTTATTCTAATGTTGTATGTTTATTTCCAATTTCTTTATTCGGTTTGTTATAGTCCTGACCTTTAAAATTCTACTATGCGGAATTATTATCTTTGCTTTTTTATTGTTAGATGAAATCAAGGCCTTTCTAATATATATCATTTCTGGTTCATTTTGTCTATCCAATTCCCAAGGATTATTTGGTTTCTCAATTGTTTTGTGCTCCTACTTTTTGCTTATATAAGTATATCTTGATGACATGTTAGGTGAATGCTCCTGATGAGAAGGATATTGGTCATGGTACATCGATGCTATATGGTGTTGATTCTGGTTATAAATGATGAATTCAAACAAATCTTTGGATTTTATAGAGAATAAGAAGGCTATTTGATTCAGGTCTTCCTTACTACCTCAGGCTGTGGCTATTTCATTCAGGAAAAGAATTAAAGGCGTCCTAATCCATCTGAATAAGAGGTACAATGCCACATTAAGTTCTGCCCATGATTTTGTCCCAATCCCATTATTCTCTTAAGCCTTTTTATCTCTTTCTTGGAACCTATTTCTTTCCTTTACTTTTAAATAATCATGTCAGCAACATTTTGTTCTTTAAAATATTCTAATAAGCTAATAGATATTTGAGTGTGGTAAATGACTTTCCATTGATGCTTTGCGATGTTCTGAGAAATCCTTACATAGACTAATACCATCTATTATTTTAATCTAAAATTCGTAAATATGGTTTTTTTTTCTTCTTTTTTCCTTTATTTTAAATTGTATTGTTGATGCTTTAACTTCCTTAGTCTGCGTTAAACCAAAAGCTTGAGTGCTTGATGCTTTGAGTTTCTCAGTCTGTCTTTAAATTATGTTGGAAGAAGTATACTGTGGTCTTGAAGCTCGAAGTCGTTCTTATGCTGACAATGTTACGCTATAGATCTAAACTTTTGTTTTTTAATTGTTTTGGTTGAGATTGTGATTTACCAATTATTATTTGTTATATTTTCATACTTTGCGATTGATTTATAGAGTGAGTTGCTGCTGCCTGAGAGTGTTATCACATTATTTCAGATATTTTATTTATTGTGTTTAGCGATATGAGCATTGTGAATTTTGTTCCAAATGACTTTTTGCATTGTGAATCATTTGTGTCAGCGTCAAATTCAATTTTGTCTCTTTTTTATCTTTATCCTATGATTTATGTTTTATTTCTTCCTGTTGATGCTCTCAGACTGTTAGTGGCAGCAGGGTGTTGCTTGGTGGTGAATGACCTGAGATGGTGATGGCAAAAAGAGTGGACAAACTGGCTAGGGAAACTCCTGAAAGACTTCTCTGGCATTCTTGGCTATCCCAACAACCGCTGCTCACAATGTTGAGTTGATTTCTTAGCTCCAGGCAATGCACCAGGAGGAGGGATGTATTGCAGGAATTGACGTTATCTATGGCTTTGTAAGTACTGAAACTAAATTGAGTTGCTGAAATTTATTTGATTAATCACCATTCTTGAAATGCTGCATTTTAGTGTATGAGACTCTCATTCCTTTCTTTGCATGATGGATCTTAAACGAGATTACACTGCTCTTATAATTGATATAAAATTTGCATCTAATGAAATATCTAGCATGTCTAATTAACGTGGAGCTAAAATATACTATTGATTGTAACACTAATTAGCTTGAACTTTTTAGGAATAGTATTTTATTGTAAGCTTTAAAAATGAAATGGTTCAGAGGTTCTTTCAACTAGCTTGCTACTATAAGTATTACCGTACTTGCTGTATACAATCATCAACTCAAGTAAGTATTAAAGTTCTTGATTGTGTTTTCAGAAACCTCATTGATGCTTATGAGTCGTGTTGCACTCAAGACTTTAGTTATAATAAGTTTGACCAAGTAAATCTACCTTGCTTCTGGTCCCTTAAGAAATAGTGAAGGTATTAGTTGTATACAATAAACATATGGCACACCTTTTATGCTATATCGAATGCTCATTTCAGTTTGCATACTTAATTACATGTGAAAAGCTTTCAAATCTCACTTTTTAATTTAAATCATAATGACCACCATTCAACGTATTACTTGGTCAGTAATTCAACTATAAATATATTAAACTGGAAAGAATATGCACATAAACTTAGAGGTCCAGATGCCATGAAGCCCATAATCTAATGATTTCCATATATGATTCAGCAAGTATAAACAGTCTGGAATAAATTGTTCTCTAATTTTAATAAGGTAATCTTTTCTTAATATATAGACAGCTTATTATATGCAAACACTAACTAATGGTAACAAAACACTTCTATTTGCAATTATTCTAACCATCATATTGTTTGTAGGAGCGTTGGTCTCAATCCTGCAATAATGCTGCAGATATTGAAGTAGGAAGCTTGATTATACTTTCAAAGACCATTTGTGATGAACCTGGGGTTGTAAAAGCCTTCTGAATTCTCATCTGGAGATTATAACTAGTCTTCAACTAAAATGAGAAAAATGATCAAGGAGCATGAAGAGTGAATAGATTTGGGGAGAAGTTCGACAGTCTAAGTTATTTTATATGTCTATTTTGTTTATCTCGATGGAATGGTGCTATTTTTGTTGGCCTCACTCTGCAAGGCTTTTATCGTGTACTCTGGTAGTAAAATCTAGGACTACTTCAATGCGATGACTGGTTCCGTGAAGTCATTCTTGCAACAAATAAAATACTGTTTTAGTTTTCTGCATCATCAAAATACACTTTCAACCTATTTATACTTTAAATTACAGTATCGTCCCGTGCACAGCCCGGGCTATTAAGCTAGTACAGTATAATAGTTCAATCATCAATGGCACTGTTAACCGATATAAACTAAGGACTGCATGATTATCGTTTTGTTCTCATTATTGCTGCTAGCTTATCCTATAAAGAAAATGACAGCCATATAGTGTATGAAGGTGGGAATAGCAAATGGAAGTACAATCACGTGTGGTGTCATGGTGTAACTAAGCCCAAAACTCAACCGCATTTAAAGAATCATACGATAGTCAGAAGAATCTCATCCCAATCATTTGAGTTGCAGAGGAAAATCATGCAAAGAACCTAATCTTTAATTCAAATATTACCCCAACCTATCACAAGCCTTATTCTCACTAGTGCTGAAGCTTGACTCTCATCGACACACCTCGTTCTCATGAACATTAAGGGCATTCTCACTAATCAAGACCCAAAAGGAGCCAACATTCTCCCAAATCCAAACAATAAGGCTCAATACCAGATCCAACATTGAGCCCAACAATCCCAACACTAAGCCACGAGCTATAGTGATATACCATAGTGATATTAAGCAGTGTTACACAAAAAACTTCTAAATAGTTTCATTGATGACCATTACCAACACCAACAATTAAAGCTCAGCATTAATATCAACCAAATAGTTAGAGCCTAGAAAATTTGATAACACATAAGTTCTAACCAACCTAGTAGTATTTAAGCAAGGCCAAACTAGGCAAAACCTTAGGCTAATATGCCAAGCCCAGAGACCTCACCAAGAAGATAGGATAATTGGTCCCAAAGCATATGCATTGCCTTCCCAAAATGGATGTTTAAGACCATTTAGTCTCATCCCCTATAAAATCCCTATGATCTTAACTGGGATAGCTGAGATGATTGAACTCAATTTCTATCTCTTTAGCCTCCTTACTCACACTCAAGCTCGGGGCTAGAGGGCTTGCGAACCAGCCAGGGCAAATGGCCTTGATTCCCAAATATATAGCCTCTTCAGTTTTAGTTGAACTCGAGGTTGAAGGGCTTGTGGATCGGTCAGCACTAGCCTAACCTACACCCTCAAATCTCTATTCTTCGCTTTTAATTCCCTATGTGCCTCAAGACTGGGGGGCTTATGGACCTATTGTACTTGATTGACTTGCATCCTCTCGCATATTGGCCCCAGAATATACCTTCGCCTAGCCTAACAGGCGCTGACCTAACAAGTGAGAGTAAGAGACACAATCACAATTTCTTCCATTAATATCTTGTGAGCCCCCCTCATTAATGTTTGGCCAGTATATATATGCCCCTTTTGTAGAGGGAATGGACATCTCATTTTTTAGCTAAATATACACATCCTCTACCTCTAATTAGGCAGCAACAAAAACAATAATCACTCCCCTACATTAAAACCCAACATTGGGCAATGAAAAAGAATGGAAAAACAAAGCCAAATAAAAATAATTAAACTGATAAAATGTTCAAAAATATACCTAGATTGCAATAATGGGCTTGGTCTTGTGAAAGAAGGCTCCGATGGCAGCCAACCAGTGGTGGCTGTGGCAGTAGTGGTGGAGAGAGAGAGAAGTTTTGCAAAGTGAGAAAGAATAGCTCTATCTCGTGTTATTTGTGCAGGTTATCAATGAAAACCCATCGATAACCATTGAATGAAATAGTGTGTTTTGAGTTTTCACTAGTTACTGATAGATTTACCGACAGGTGAAGGGGAATCCAAAGAGGTGCGCGCCGACATCCAAAAAATTCAAAAACCTATTGGTAATCTACTTAAAAAAATAAAATTTAGTTTAATATAAACCTTTCAATGTGTCCGTTGGTAGTTAAAAAATAAAATTAATTTAATTCATATATTGTCAGTATATCCGTCGTTAACTCGTTGAAAACTTACATTTAAGAAAATAAAAAATAAAAAAATGTGCATATCGGTGCACCCATCAGTACGCCATTCCCTCCACGTAGCGTGCTTGCATATACTAATGGGTTACTGATGGGCCTAGAATAAATATGCACCCTTCCATCTAGTAAACCTATTGGTATACCCATAAAAAATGGCATGTGACATATGGCACTTGATGGCACCAAACACTACTGACAAGTATAGCGATGGGTGATCGTTTATTTTTTTAATCAAAATCTAAATAATAAAAAAAATGTGTCAACCTGTTGATAGGTATCAATGAGTTCGTACCTGTCATGATCTTGCAAATTTCCAATAGTGGCAGTTTTCTATTTTGTATGAGTTTTAGATATAATGTTATAGAAAAAATTATGAGAATATGGTGATTAGTAAAAACTTGACATTATCGAGTTTATTATTATATAATTTTCAATTAATCTCATCAATATCGAGTATTATATATTATTTTTCACTAAAGATGACATTGCCGAGTTCATTTCTGAACTATTATTTTATTAATCAAAACTCGATAATGTCGAGTTCTCAGACCATAATTTCGAAAAATTGTTTAAAACACCACATTTTGTTGTTATTGGGGGGTGCAAACCCCATAAGAATAAAAAGGACTTGAAAAATGCCACTATGCACCAAAATCTAATATAATTAGTCAAAATAAACACCATGTCCACACACAAAATGAGAATCAAAAAAATGAAAAAAATAGTCATAATCAAGGAGAAAAGTACAAAGGAAGTAGACAAAATAATTATCTATAATCTAAATTCTCAAAATAATTATCTATTTTGCAGTTATTTTTTAACTTCTGCAATCTTCTTTGATTTTTGTTAAAAAAAATTGCATTTTTGGAAAGCCACTATAAGAAAAATGCCACTATATATGAACTATAATAAAACATAATTAGCCGAAAAAATAATACTGCGCTTTTTAGCCTCCACAATCATGTTTGATTATTTTTTAAAACTAATATTGCAATTTTACAAAGCCTCCATAGTATAAATGCGATTTTTTTTATTTTGTATATGAGTTTTAGATAAATTTAATATTGAAATATAAGATTATAGAAAAATTTACAGGAATATAGTAATTAGTAAAACTCCACATAATTGAGTTTATTTTGACATTATCAAGTTTGTTATTATATTATTTTTCATTAAACTCGACAATATCAAGTATTATATATTATTGTTATTAAACACGTCATTATCGAATTCATTTCTAAACTATTGTTTTATTAATCAAAACTCGACAATGTGAGTTCTCGAACCATAATTTGCTAAATTTGTTTAAAACACCACATTTTGGTGTTATTCGGGATGTAAACGCCGCACGAATGAAATGGACATGAAAAATGTCATTATGAACCAAAATCAAACATAACTACTCAAATCAAACACCATAGCCATACACAAACTCAGAATCATAAAGAGTTAAAAAAAAAAAAAAAGAAGCCATAATCAAAGACGCAATATTTTTCATGGGGAGTTTCATTTGGCTAATTATATTTGATTGCGGTTCATAATGACATTTTTCCTATGGTGGTTTTCTGAAAACGAAATATTTTAAAAAAAATAAAAAAAATTGCGAGGCGAAAAAGGATGCAAAATAGGTAATTATTTTGAGGATTTAGATTATGGTAATTATTCTGTTTGCTTCCTTTGTATTTTTCTCTTTGATTATGGTTTTTTTTTCATTTTATTATTCTCATTTTGAGCGTGGCTATGGTGTTTAGTTTTGCTAATTATACTTGGTTTTGGTTCATAGTGGCATTTTTACTACATTGGCTTTTCAAATATTGCAATATATACTTTTTCAAAAACAAAGAATCAAATAAAATTGCAGAAGTTAGAAACAGTTGCAAACATGTTAAAACCACCACAAAATGTCAGAAATCTACTTACACTTGACAGATTTTAGGTGAAAAAAATGGTTGAAAAACTAGTTATAGCCAACTGATTTTTCACTATTAAAAGAGGGAGGGGGTAAATCTAGTTTATCTTGATTGATTTCTAAGTGTTTTAGTCATTAGAAATCTACTCATATTTAATCAATTTCATCCATATAAAAAAGAATGAATGTATGAAAATAATCTTCATGAAATGATAATTTTATATTAAAAGAATTTTTAAATTTATATCGGTAAAAAAGCCATAAAAGAGGAGTAGTTTGATAAGTGGTGCATTTGTATGGGATTTTGGGGGATCCAAAATAACTTTTTTCATCCAAAAAATTATTTTTCATATATCTAGATAACTTTTTAAAAATAATTAGAATCTCAATAAAATTGGTTTTTCAGTTTTTTTATATAAGCTAAAAAGAGTAATTTTTTTAAAAAATTAATCTTCAGTTTTTTAATTACAAATAATGCGTTTGGGTGGGATTATTTTATCCCAAAATCATTTTTCATTAAAAAATCACTTTTCATATATTTGAATAATTTTTTAAATTAATCAAAATCTAAAAATAAATTAATTTTTAATTGTTTTTATAAAAGCTAAAAAAGGCATTTTAAAAAAAATTATTTTCAACTTTTTCAATTATATATAAAACTTAAGTTTTATAATCACTTTTTCCTAAAATTTAAAATAAATGCATCCAAAATTTATATTTGTAATCATTAATTATTTTTAAAATCTATAAGAAATGCACTCAAATAGTTTGGGAAGAGTGATATTTAGATAAATGGTTATTCTGAAACGGGGCCTATAAAAGAACCTCCATTTTCTTTTTGTGGTGGGGGGTAGGTCGGTGCAGGAATGATGCGAATGCCAGATTCCCCATACAAGAAAGATCACGGCCAAAATATAAAGTATAAACTATTCAAGTGTGTGAAAGCATTTTCACAAAAGTTGAGCATCATGTCATGTTGCTTGTGATTTTATCCCTTGATATTCTGTCGTGCGTGCTAGGTTGCTGCCTGCTCAACAATGCTTAGATTCCTATTTCGGCAGCTTCAATGAAAGTACCAGACCGGTAGGTACACCCCAAAACCTCGCTTATTGTAGTCGATAAAGCTTTCTCTTTCTTATTAAGAGCGAGTTTGGTGGACCTCCTTTTTCTTTCTGTGATTCGGGGTGAGTTGGTGCGGGGATGATGTGAACGCCAGATTCTCCATACAAGAAAGATCGTGGCAGTGTGCAACCATTCTCACGAAAGTTGAGCAGCATGTTAATGTTGATTTCCAAGGCATGTTCAAATTTGCTTTTGACTTTGTCTCGGGATTTGCTCTTGTGCATGCTACCTGCTCAACAATGTTTGGATTCCTATAGGCACACCCCACAAAGCTTTGTTTCTCTTTCCTGATTAAATCGTTCTATGACTTTGTAGAGAAGGAGACCACATAATATCATGGTGTTACAGAGAAAAACACCAAAAAAATATCATGGGGTTACCAGTCGATAGCCCATTTTGTACAGTGATTTGAGAAATACCATGAAGGCACGAACCATGTAACTATGTGTACTATTTACAACAACAGGGTAAGTTATTATATGCCCGATGATATCGGACATATATATATATATATATATAATGTTTATAACTTGAGAAATATTAGAATCTCTTCCCCAAAGGCTGGCTATGCTTATTGGAAATCATAACGGAAAAAAGAGGAAGAAAAAGATATAAGTTAATCCAAATACATGCTTGATTAAATTGATTTAGTTTTACAGTTTTTTTTCCCCTCATCATCTCACATCATTGGGTGTAACTTTCGGTGATCTCCACCGAATTAAATTCTAAGAAAAGACTTACACGCTTTACTTTGTCGGCCAAGGATTAGCCCGTCCCCACTGGTCATTCTGAAAAAAATAATAAAATTATCTAACTTATAAAAAGGTACAAATTTTATTAATATACAAAGATGTCCTTTTTATGCCACTCATATTTTAATTTTTTATTTTTATCTCTCCTTCCACCGACATATCTCCTCTTCGACTCTTCCTTCTTCACTATCACACGGTCCACACTGTCACCAGCCTCCACCACCATCATCAAAACCGCATACATCAAGAAAAGAAAAAGATACATAGCAAATAGGTCCTACTCCTGATCAAAACATGAATATAATTTTTAAGCTAAAAATCCAGTATTTCAATTTTAATACTCATTAAAATGTGATTTTCAGCTAAATTGAAGATCTAGCAGCGCTTCCATGCCCACTGCCCCTTCCAACTTGAAGATCTATTGTCTGCATAAAAGAAAAAAAAATATTAATGAGCGCTTTGTTGTTTAGACCAGCAGCAAACTCAACATTGTCGTGTAACCAAAAAAAAAAACCTCAACATTGTCGTTGAATACCCAACAATTCCTGTACAATTGGTTTTGGTTGATGTAAATTATATCTATGCATTGTGATTTTCTATTTTTTGTTTTTTGGATCAATCAAATCAAGTTTCTAAATTTGCTGTGAGCTTAGTTGAAAATCACATTTTAGTGGTTTTTTTTTTCCCCAGAGGCTCTCTTTCTGTGAAAATTATTTGAAGCTATTTTAAATACAAAATAAGTTTCATGCTAATGTCCATAGAGAAATCATAACGACAAATTAAAATTAAAATCGATATACATGCTTTAGCTTATTCAAATATTTTAATGTTTTCCACATGCCTTTTAAGTAAAACATATTTCTTTTTTCTTGAAAAGAATTTTAAGAAACGAGCCCTGAACAAAGACAAAATTTAAAATAAAATTTTAGCATATAAACCATTTTTACAAAAACGGTTCTATATCATTTTATTTATATTTTTAATATTTAATACAAATAAAAACATATGTGTACGTAATCTGTTAAGAGTTTAATTTCTTTGAAGTAATAAAAATATAAAAATAGCTTTATATTATTAATGAATATAAATTTAAAATATCAAATCATGCTAAATAATTAATTATTATAACTATCTATCATGATTTAATATTTTCTTAAATTCATATTATTAATTAATAGATGGATTGACGAAGGATTTGCAAATTTGGATGGGTTTTAACGGTTGTAGGGGTGAAGCCTGATGTTATAAAGCAATGAAAGATGACAATTAAAAATAATGGTATATATAAAATATAAAAGTTTTTTTAAAAGAATAAAAATATTAAATATTATAATGAATAATGAGTTTTTAAAATTTCTAAAGTAGTAGATGCATCAAAATGTTTAAAAAATCATTAATTTTGATTTCTTAACGAGGGTAATGCAAAAACCCAAAATATAACAGTCAGCCTTTATACTTTTTTATTTCATTAGCTGAGATCTTATTTATTTGCAATACAAGAATGCTTTTTAATAAGAATTTAATTTAAATATACTATTAACGTAAAAAAAGATTTACATAAATATTCAATTAAGTATTAATATATCAGTAAAATGTTGGACTTAATCGCCAATTTCTTAGCTTTGAAAATCTCACAAACAAAAACATATGATTAAATGACAGTATAAAACTCTTATATTGATAAAGCATTGGAATTAATCTCTTTTAATAAATTAATGTATCATTATTTCTTATATTAAATTGAAGCATCATTAAATATATTATATTTAGTTATATTGGTATTCAAAATTTTTGTTATATTAATATTTAAAACATAAACAATTATTTTTAATGTATTAATAATATAAAATAGAGTTTAATTTTAATATATTGATAGTTATGTAATCACAAATTGCTTTATCAACAAATTATATTTGACTCTCATCTAATTACCTTAGAAGTCTTGCATATAATAGGATTTGATTGAATGGTACTATAATTATATAGATGTTTTGAAACTAGTGCGATATATTATGATTGTATTTAAATTAAACTCAGAAACAAAAATATATTAATTTGTTCTATGGAAGTAATATGGTTGATTTCTTATGAGGTATGTCAGGAACCAAATATCATGACCGACACATAAGGAATATTGTCCCTTATGAAAGTCTTCTGAAATTAATTTCATATAATCATGTATAGTAAATTATTAAATTAATATTTATAATAAATTATAATAATAAATAAATAAATAAATTCCTCAAAACTTATTGCAAACTTTATTAATAAAATACATAAAACATTTAATTATTCTAAATCATTCCACAGCCCATAATTAAAATAAATAATCTTAAATCATATTTCTTAAAGAAATTATATATCATATTATTATGACAAAATAACATAACCTTAAAATAATGATGCATGTTAAATGATGTCTGAGAACCCTGCTTGCACACTACTGGAGCACTCTATTCTAACATGATCATAATTTAAACTTCACTACAAAGTAAAATTCACCAATAGAACAGCTATATGGCTTCTAAAGTTGAGACTAAATAATAATAAGATCTGCAACTGTAATTGTAAGGGGGAGGAAAAAAGAGAAGTGAATTCATCAAAACTCAGTGAGCAAGTCTCCACTCACAATCCACATGGGACAATAATAACATACATAACATATATATGCAAGTAATAAAAATATTTTATATATTTAGATACATGTAACTATACTGAAATAATAATTTATCTAAAATTATGACAATAACTAGTCGAGAAATAAAAATTATTCTGTACATATCAATATTTAAACTGAATAGTCGAATCTGAGTCAATAGCTAATCTG
Source organism: Dalbergia cochinchinensis (assembly GCA_031216125.1). NCBI lineage: Eukaryota > Viridiplantae > Streptophyta > Magnoliopsida > Fabales > Fabaceae > Dalbergia > Dalbergia cochinchinensis. The sequence goes on along the minus strand of CM062375.1, from coordinate 63,814,909 downwards.
ATGGGCACCTAACTAGGTCCCATAAATGGACACTTCACTAGGTTCCTCACTGTGGATGAGCTAGTTCTCTAGCGGATCACTTGGTACTAAGGTTAACAATCACTATTGCGGCTGTTAACTCACTGTTTTACTTCTCACTAATTATTAAAATAATAATAATAACTTGCAATGAAATTGAATAAATTTAAAAGCTCTAAATTTATATAATTGTATTAATATGACTGTAGTATAACTAAGGTTCTAAAATAATGCCCAAAAGTTCACCAGTTAATCACATGATTTTAGAAGCCAACAACGTATGTATCTGACAGTTGTTATATTCTAACAATATAATTTTAGCATAATTGAGGTTCTAAAATCGTGTCCAAGGGATCATTAACTTGTAGATACAGTGATTTTAGAAGCCAACAAAATATGTATTTGACAATTATTATGAATCATATTTTGTCCAACACTTTTAATAAATCATAGCTGATGTTCTAAAATCCTAATAGGGAATTCATAGTATGAAAATATGATAATCATTATTTCTGCTATAAATATTAAACTGAGATATCATAATTTCATAAATTGGGAAAAAAATATTCTATAACATGCATGGTATCAAATATGGTCCTATGAGTTTTCTAAAATAAGATTTTTAATGATAACTGTGAAAAACAATAATTTTCTGAAAATTGGCATAATCTATGAAAGCATGTATTTGGCATAAGTCATTCTAGAATTTCATAAATAATTTATATAATGTTGGAAAAATACTAATAATGACAAAAAGTATGATCATGAGTTTAAACACATTCACTGTTTATTATCGGGAGTGCCTGACCACTGTCTACATGATACTAGAAAGCAGGAATAATACTCTCAACTGCCATATAGTTATAGACAAGAATTAAGAATGATTTGGATTTGAATAAGAAGAGAAAACCATGCTACAATTATTTAAAGATTTATTAAACTCATAACCATTCAAGGATAGAGATAAGAGCACCTACTAGAAGAGATTAATTGAAGAGGATTGAAAGAAATCTATTTTTTTCTCTCGAAAAAAAAAATTTTTGAGAGATTAGAGTTCTTAAAAGAATATTTAAAAGTATTATGAAGTGTCAAATATATATGAAAAGTATAAAAAAAAATATAATCCCAACGACAAGCTCCATAACGGCACGCGAACCTACTTTGTGTTCCGCTTTTAACGCTCCTTAAAACGGTTTGACATTTCAGCTTTTGAAGTATACACATATATATAACGTTGCACACCAATAATAATATATTCCCTTGAACTGCCAACCAAACTTATAGTAACGTCGCATACTTTGTTATTTTTTTTTGGAATAATAATAATAATAATAATTCATAAATCAGTAAATTTTATATTTAATTTAATCATTAATAGCTTCTTATATAATATCTAATAATTTTTTATAACATGTAACAAGTCATATTTATAATATATGTTAAATATAAATAATATATAATATCTTCAAATAAATATTATTATTATGAAAGTTATATATGTGAAATATTCCATATATATATACTAACAGTCAAATCTTTATAGAATAATTATAATCTCTTATAAAAGGAATGAACTAATATTAAATTGATACTTTATATTATATATATATATATATATATATATATATTCTCAATTTCTAATTGATATTTACACCATAAATATAAATAATAGATATCTACATAAATCTTAACATAACCTTAGTAATTATACTAAAATCAATTTCTAAAGAACATATGTGAAAAGGGAAATATAGTATATTTTATCTCTTATAATTCCAACAAAATATATAATATATAATGTTGAGACAAATATAAATATCAATAGTGCTTATAAACATATTAGATCGAATAGATTTAATAAGATACTATTTTCAAAATTAAAAAAATGAACTTGACATCACAAACTGAATATAAAATTTTATAACAAAATAAATATCAAATTTGAACAATAACCAACTTTCACTTCAATAACTTAGATTTGATATTCCTAAAGATACTAATTTTCGAGATATTACGCTGGTAGCGGTGAATATACTTTATTTTGAGAGATACATGGATAAACGAGAATAAATTCTCTTATATGGAAAAATACACATAAGAGGATCATATTTTCACCTCCACTCTTGAATCTTTTTAATTTAAGATAAAAATACACACAAAAGATTTAATGGTAAGGATGAAAATATAGCCCTTTCATGTGTGTGCTTTGCACATAAAATTATTCATTTCCGTATATAAATTTACCAAGTTGATTTTAAATATTTTTATAATAATAAAAATAGGTTTTACTAATTTTATATAAACTATGTTTTCTTAGTTGTGAATTTTATCGATTCTATTATTAGTGCAACAATAAGACAATAAATTAATGCTCTTCTAAGGATTTTCTCATTTTCAACGGTAGTATGAAGCTTTCTACTGTTAGTCAAAGTAAAATATATAGTAATAATACATTAAAAAAGAGGAAATAATCATTCTTATTTTAAATATTAATTTATATTATTTATTTTGATGTCAATTTACTCATTTCATTCACACAAATATCTAAAACAAATGGATTTTAAAATTTAAAAATATTATAATTAAATGATTATAAAAATTATATTATGACTAGATTGAGTGAAATTGAAAATATTAGATATTTACTCCATAAAAAATGGACTCAAGATTGCTCAGGAAGTGAACGGGAGTTTCCTTCTCACGTCGCTTGTCACTTTACTCACTCTGCCGAATTTAAACAGTAACCTCGCTCCTTCACTGCTTTTTCGTGTAGGTCATCAGTGGTACCAAGTATCATCATCACTATAAGGCGTTCGTTTCACACAGTAGATCAGATCTGACAGGGAGATATTCATTCATTCAGATAGGCCTCTGAAATTAAAAGTCATCTAAATTGAGCATTGAAGAAGAATATAACGTGGCTTTCATCCTCAACATCTGAGCACTGCGTGTGTAATTGCTTGTTTGTCGTCTTTTGTTTTGCTTTTATTGTTTTAATGGCAGAAGGTAAAGCATCGGAACAGGTTTGAGTATTTCACAGGTATATGCCTTCCACGACCTCGATCATCTCTGTGAGTTTCCCCTTTTTTATTCACTTTTTTTTTCCTTGTTTCGCATGAAACCATGTTTGTTGACTGTTGTACTACTTCGGGTGCTACTTTCGCTGGCACATTAGCATATGTTGATGTCGGATTAAAATAGAATTTTGATGTAGGTTCAAGATTGCTAGTCTTGCTTTTGCTCGTGTCAAAATAAAATATAGTACTACATTAGAAAATGACTCATGGTATTGCTGACAGGTGAATGATAGGCAGCTACGTGCTCACTTTCCATTGTTGAGAGGTGAACCATATAATACTCTATTCATAGTGCAGACAGACCTCTGAAAACTCATCCAACTGTGCATTGAAGAAGCGATAGGTAAAGAAAAAGATGAGAATGGAGCGCCTGCTACACCAATTTATTCAAGACTACCTGATGAGCACTTGGAGCCATTGTTTGCTTCTCGTTCTTGTTTTTGTTTTGAGTATTGTTTTATTGTTCTATTGGCAGAGCAGCCTTGAGTATTTCCGAGGGATGCCTTCCCCGATCCCATCTTTATGAGTTTTCCTTATTCTTCCTTTTGTGTATCCTTCTACTTTGGCAAGTTAGCATATGTTGTTTGATTAGAAATTTAGAATGGAATTTTGTTGTAGGTTCAAATTTGCTAAATGAATGCAAAATATCTAGATCCGTAGAATTAGAGTTGACTATCACATGAAATGATCCATTTTAAGTCTCATAAAATTCACAATAAATAAAGGACTTTGACTCTCCTTTTTCTTTTTCTTTTTTGTCTAGATAAGTAAGATCGGCTCAAATAATGCTCCCAAAATAAGGAGGAGCCGCATACAGAGTACAATCAAAAGGAAACAGAGCTGTTTATCTATTAAAAGAAACACTTCAAGCACATTACAACACCTCAGCAATTTGAACACCTAGAATTACTTGCAAAGATACCCCCTATCCAATCAGTTGCACGGATCCCACCCACCTTCTGGACTTTTACTTAGGCGTCAGTATCAGAACCCGGAAGCTTTACAACGGGGGAAGATAGCACAACGCCAAGAAAGTCAAGGGAAGTCACAGAAAGATAAAGAAAGTTAAAAAGGTTTAAACATAACAAACTAACTTCAAAAGAAATGCTGAATATGAGAAAAATGTGAATTGATAACTAGTGTATATAAAAGGAGTTGTGTGTCTATCCCTTAAGTTTATTCATCTATAATATGGGGCTTATATCCCTTTATTAAAGCATAATTTTTTTTATCACATCATCGAAGAATCGGTAAAAAAAGATAACATTTTGTTTTACCTCAATATTTGATATTTTACTTTTACTGACAAATTGTCATGGCTTAGACGCCTAGTTTCAATTTTTTCCCCCCTCTTTTTTCTTCTATCCTTTTGTGAACCGGTGTTAATGAGTTTGATTATATGTCATCAATGATAATCTCTTCTTTTATCCTTATTTTGTTCTTTTCAGAATGTCTTTGTGGAGTTCACGGAAAAGACCAAGACTGACTTGTGTGGATGAAGTAAATTCACACAATCAGAGCACTTCATGTCAAATGATTTCTTCTGCGTCTCCTCCTTCTTCTTCCTCACATGTTCCTCGGATAAAATATGATGTCTTCATCAGTTTTAGAGGTTTAGACACTCGCCGTGGTTTTCTAAGCCATTTGCGCAAAGCATTAAGTCGTGCAGGAATTGAAGCATATGTAGATGACAAACTTAGAGAAGGAGATGAGTTATTGCGAGCACTTTTTACAGCAATTGAGGAATCGCAAATTGCACTGATCATATTCTCAAAAGACTATGCCTCATCAAAATGGTGTCTTAAAGAGCTTGTCAAAATAACTGAATGCATGACAAAAAATGGGCAGATCGTGATACCGATCTTCTATGATGTAGATCCATCAGATGTACGACATCAAAATGGGTGCTACAAAATTGCATTTGCTAGACATGAAAAATTGCCCGAGGGCAACATAGGGAATGTAGAGAAATGGAGAATTGCTTTGAAGAAGGTTGCCGATTTATCAGGATTTCACCTTACAAATTTTGGGTTAGTGTATCTCCTTTTAAATACCAGGAGTTCGTTCTTTAAATTCTAACTTTTTCTTCTTGATTTTTGTCTATCATTGAGTTTGTGTTTTTTGTCAACAAATACACTAGTTTACTCGCTAGCTCAGGCTCACTATAGATGATAATGTGCAACTAGCCGACTCATGATTTATTATCATTATGTATTGACACTTGATTCCAGTATCTTATATTGCATTTGTGTCAATCCATATATAAACTGAAAGCCATGAATATATTCATCGCTGACTAGAGATTTCCAGTATCAGTTGTTGATGACATGGTTGAAGTAATGGTCAATCATAAATAAAATAATAATTGATGATTAATCTTCTATATTTTAGGAGGAAATGTTTTATTTTGCATTGATGATAAATGATAATGTTGTTAGATTTACTTTCTCTGTTACAGGAATGAAGCTAATCTCATTGAAGAAGTTGTCCGACGTATGTTGACAAGGTTGAATAATATCCCTGAAGTTGGTTTAAAAGGCCTTGTTGGAATTGCTAAACCAATTGCAGATCTTCAGTCACTGATATTTTGCAATGGATCAGAAGATGTTCGTGTTTTAGGAATTTGGGGCATTGGTGGTATTGGTAAGACAACTATCACTGGTGCGTTATATAATATAATGTGTTCTGAATTTGAAGGCTGTTGTTTCTTAGCAAATGTAAGAGAACAATCAGAAAAATATGGAATAATTAAGTTAAGAGATAAACTTCTGTCCATATTATTAGAGGAAAAAGATATGAATATTGGCACTTATGGCGTACCAGCCCATTTTCTGAGGAGACTTGGCCGAAAAAAGATTCTTGTTGTTCTTGATGATGTCAATAATCCAGATGAAGTTATAAACTTAATTGGAGGGCGTGATTGGCTGGGTCCAGGAAGCAGAATCATTGTCACAACTAGAGATAAGCACGTGGTTTGTAAAGCTGATTATATATATGAAGTTGAGTTATTAGGATTTGAAGATGCTCTACAACTTCTAAATTTGCATGCCTTTAATGGAAATTGCCCCCCAATGAATTGGCAAAACCTTATGTTCAAACTGGTTGAATATGCTAAAGGCATCCCACTAGCTCTTAAAGTTTTGGGTTCTTTTCTTTATGGCAAAAGTCGTAAAGAATGGGAAAGTCAGTTGCAGAAGCTTCAGAAAATGCCATGTAAAGAAATTCAAAATGTTCTGAGATTGAGTTATGAAGGGTTAGATCGAGAAGAGAGGAGTATATTTTTATATATTGCTTGTTTCTTCAATAGATATGATTGGAAAGATGATGTAGAAATTTTACTGGATGGATGTGGTTACTCAACTTCTATTGCTTTGAGAAATCTTCAGGATAGAGCTCTTATAGAAGTTTCTAGAGATGAATCTATATCTATGCATGACTTGATTCGACAAATGGGTCATGAAATTGTTCGTGAACAAAATATTGATAGGCCTGGGGAGCGAAGTCATTTATGGGATCCAAGTGACATTTATGTTATATTGAAGCACAATGAGGTGTGAAATTAAGAATAAATTATCATTTATAATGTCCTTTTTTATGTTTAAATTTAGTTTGCTGTTAATACTTGATATATTATTTTAACGTGCATCTCACTAAATTTTGTAAGTTTTAATTAGAAGTTAATATAGTTTTATTCAATTTTTAATTAAGTTCTTATAGTTTAAAAATTTCCAGTCAAGCCTTATACTATACAATTTTCAATCAAGTTTCTATAGTTTAATAATTTGTGATCGAGTTCTATACTGCATAAAAAAAAATTTGATTTAAGTCCCTATATATTATGGAAAATTTTCAATCAAGTCTCTAACTTAGGAAATTCATTGAAAACTTTTGTATAATATAAAGATTTGATTGAAAATTTATTTCCAGTATAGGGAGTTGATCAAATTGAAAGTTGAGTAAAATTATATATATAAACCTCTAGAGTAATTAAACTATTTTGAAAACCATATCATTAATTTTTTTCACTTATACAATAAATAATTTCTTTCTAAATAGAAATGGCATTATATGGTTTATTTGATAATACAAAATGTTTCACCATGTAAAGTATTATCAGTTTAGCAAAAAAAAGAAAAAATCATTTTAAAATCCAGTTTCTTTAGTTTAGAGATTAATTTTGATTTGCTGTCAATGTTATTGTCGTTTAATGAGTGTGAGAGAGTTAATCACTTATTGACGTAATAATACATTAGTGAAAGCTTATACGTAAAATATTTTTATGCTAATAATATGTTAATATTAAATTCATAATTAATACATTGTTCTCGTATAAATTGTTATTCTTTTTGAATTACTTACCTTTTCTTTTTTGCTGGACAGGGGACTGAAAATATTGAAAGCATAACCTTGGACATGTCAAGAATTAGTGAACTGAGCTTAAGCCCAGATTGCTTTGCTAGAATGGTCAAACTAAAACTTCTAAGATTTCGTGATTATTTAGCCGGTTCACATAGCAGGGTGCATCTTCCAGGAGGCCTTGGAATACTGCCAAGTAGTATAAGGCTTTTTTATTGGGATGGATGGCCTTCCAAATCCTTTCCAGGAACATTCAATGCTGAGAACCTTGTTCAACTTCGAATGCGAAGAAGTCGTGTTGAAAAACTTTGGGATGGTGCACAGGTTGGTGGAAATTGTTTTTATTCTTTTATTTATTTTCATTTCCTATGATAAAGAGTTATGTTATTTATACTTATAATATATAGGACACTATATTAATTCACATATCATCCACTGTTAGATGGGATGTGCACCTCATTTAAGTAGGGTTCATATCTCTTCTAATAGTAGATGAGATGTATGTTGACACGGTATCCATGCCTTATAAGTATAAATAACATTCTGGAGGTGCATTGATGTAATCCTCAACCACCTACCTTTTTATTTATTTTTATTTTATTTTATCTTTTTGTTAGCTTTTTATTGTTATTCTTTTTTAATAAAATTACACACCTAATTATTAACACTCAATTTAGTACTTCTTATTATCCTAATCAATATTACTTCTAACATAATGTGACATATTTTGAGCTTAATCTTATTAATTTATAGTCATATTTTAAATATTTATTATCTGTATCTTAACCTTTTAATTTATTCTTTAAAATAGACATTGATATAAAATAATCAAGTAAGAAAAAATAAAATATTTAATTTAGATATAGAAACTAAATTACTATCACACAAAAAATCGTATGAAAAAGGGGATGTTAAAGCTTGAGGCTGGCTTTGTCATAACTCGTGGTTCTTTTTGTATGATTGTATCCGCTATTGGAGTAAGTTTATCATGAGCAAGGTTATAAGCTCTTGAGTTAACCCATAAACTTCTTACTAATTTATGAGTTATGTTTCCTTATTGTGTTTACGAGTTGAATTTATGAATTTACCTAAGTTTCACTAATTTAGACAAATTCTCGAATTTGATAACCTTGGTCGTGTGTATATTGTCATTATTTCTTCTTGCTCATCTCGTTGAGGTTGGGCCAATACTACTTATTAAAAAAAAAAGCCAGAAAATGATTATTTATTTAAAACAGTCCTTAACAAAACGGTCTATTCGTCTAGTAATTGAGTGATATTCGCTTATTACTGTACTCCTGTGGTGGTAAGATGTACAGTTTAACATTATAATATAAAATTATAAATTAATTAAACAATAATTATAAAATAATAGAAAACTATTTACAATTAAATTACTAATAAGTAAAGACTTTAATCTAAGAATGTTTAAGTGCAAGTATTTTTTTGGTGGAAGATTACTTAAAAAGAAAAATTAATCTACTTTTATCTGTGTGAGAAAATTTATAAATGATTATATGATACTTTGGTTGGATTGAAAATTACTTTTAAATTAAGATAAGTAAAGATGTGACAAATGCCCATTTTTTTTATGTGACAGTTAAATTACACGTTGTGAAATACTGAAATCAATTTCAAATTTTTTTCTTGAATATAATATTGGGAAAATATTATAAAATCACTCTAAACTTTTACCTTTTCACAAATCACTAGTGCGAACTTTAAAATCTTTTTAACTAGTCCCTAAATTTTAATTAATACTTCAATAGACTCTTATTTTAATTTTTTCGTATTACTTTTGTGTTTAATTTATTCATATAGTACTAGTATAGTAACACAAAACATATCGACCATTCATGTTACATAAAATTTTGACTATTGATTAATTTATTTGTTGTACACGTACTTTTGATTCAAGAAGCTGAATTAATAGATAAAAACTTAAAAAAAAAATTAAAATATAAATACATTATAATAAAAAATTGCTATTTTTTAAAACTAAAATATTAGAGGATAAGGATAGAAGTGAAACACGTGACTTCCCTTAACTGATTGAGATATATAGTTGTCTACCACCAAACTATGGGATTAGTTATAATAAAAAATTGCTAATTATAAACAATCTATTTAATAATAATATAAATTAATCAATAGTTCATATCAATGAATGGAAAAATCTTACTATTTACAATAATAACTATTAGTGATTTAGCAAATTCTTGCATTGAAAAACTATTGAATTATAAATTAAAAATTGAGGATTAACTAGTAAGATTTTAACGTTTGTGATGATACTTTACAAAGGAATATAAATTCAAGGGGTTTGTAAACTTTTTTTCTCCTTGGTCTCCGTCGAGTTGTGTGTGGGGTTTTTTAGCTTGCGTCTAGCTTTGTTTTTGTACATTTTAATGTTTTTCCCCATTTGCTATTCCTTGCTTTGTGGGTGAGTTTGAATAAATTGTGGGGCTCCCTTTTTCTGCATGTGCACATATTGAGAAAGCAAAAGTTGTGGAAAGTGATATTGTGATATTGTGTGTTTTGGATAATTATTACGAAGAGATCGAAGGTGGTGGTGATGGTGGATTTTTGGGGTGGAGAGTTTTTTTTTTTCTTTTTTTTGAGGAGGTACACAATGACAATAGATGTTCGTGGTGGTGGTTGAGTGAATGGTGGATGGTGGTGGAGTGAGGTGAAGAGTTGAGTGGTGATTAACGGGTATTTTTATCTTTTAAAAATTGTAAATTTTTATTTTAAAAATTATTATTTTATTTTTAATTTTACTTAACTATTAGATCTACATATTTGAACCATCAAAACAATATCTAACAGTTAAAAGCCCAATGATTCAGAACTAGTAAGGAACCAAATTATATATTCATGGCTATATATTATACGGTGCGTGTTATGGTGGATCTCATATGTTTGGGTCCATCATGGACTTTCTATTTATTGATCATTGAATCAAACTATTCAACAAAAATGATATTCATCTAATAGCTAATAATGTAGGATCTATAGTGGATCTAAATATATGATGTCTACCTTATAATTTATCTATACTATTATTTGTCTCTCAGTATGGATACCATTATATGTTTTATTTAATTTCTTTGAATTTAAATAGTGTGAAGTATAAACTTTGATGATTGCATGTACAACTCTTTTTAATTGATGCAGAATCTGCCAAATCTGAAAAATGTTGACCTTGACGGATCTGAATTGGTTGAGCTTCCGGATTTCTCTAAAGCCTCAAGTCTTGAATATATAGATCTGGAAGGGTGTGTAAATTTGCTTTCCATTCATCCATCTATTTTATGTCTCCAACGTCTTCAATGGGTGAACCTAGCCCATTGTGTAAGGCTTGAGGAACTTCCAGGTAATTTCCTATACAATTCCAATAAATGCCCAGATTAAGTGTTGAAAGATTTGCAAGAATTTAAATCGTTCCTTCTTATATTGATTTGATCTTTTATAATATACTCTTGTTTGGAAATATTTGTCCAATTATAAATGCATATTGAAATTAAGAAAATTATTGAAATAGTCTTTATCTTAAAATTAGAGAAGAGAGAGATAAATAATAAGGTAATTTTTTTAAAAAAATAAGATTTTTTATTAATAATCAAAATTCAACTAATCTAAAATCAATTATAATGAGTTCATATTTCATAAATTATCTTAAATTTCATTCACAAAATATTTTAAATTTAAATAATAAATTTTAATTATTATATAAATAAAATAGAATATTACATAAGTACAACATCATGTAATATAAACTGAATATTAAAAAATTTAAAATGCAATAAAATGAATTAAAAGTATTACTAAACTAAAATCTCATAAATATAAAGAAACTGTAATGAATATAATAAAAGTTAAATTTACCAAAATGAGAAAAATATTTACTTGTACGTATAGAGATTTTCAAAATTTCCTTGAAAATTAAAATCTACTATTTTAGATAAATAAATTTTTTTTTAAAATCCCTTAAATTCTATAATTTCTGATAAGTTAATATCCAAAGAGAATATTTTATTATGATGAATTTTAAATCTTTCTAAAAATTATATTTCCTCTCTAATTGCTCTATCCAAATGCACACTTAGGGTAATGAATATTGTCATTTCGTTTTGTCTATCATGCTTTGATTTTGATGTTCCATAATTAACCTTGCTCAAAAACAAAAGTGCGGTTTATTCCTGATACATGAAGGATGTCTCACACGTCCAAAAAAAAAAGAGTCTCATTCAAGTTCTCTCATCTGTTTGTTCACCGTGAGTCATCTATTGCAGACTTATATAATTATCCAAAAAGAAAAAAATATTGCATGTGCATATCAGAGTTATTAAACTCGGACTGGTGATTGACTTAGCTGCACTATCAGGTCACTGGGTCTCAAATTGAATTTGATTAAATAAATATTAAAACGTAATATATATATATATATAATTATTGTCACATTTTTTAACAAAAGTCAAATTGGCCTAGTGGTTGGTATATGTGCATTACACTTCTAGGCATAGAGTTTGAACCCATGGACTCAAACACGAGGAAATTTTGAAATAAATCGTCAATTTCTTGTGTGTGGTCTTGTCAGCGGATTGAAGCACCGGTTCAACCTCCAATTGATCGGCCGGTTCACCCCGATTTTGATCAGGCTTGATCGAGTCAAATGTAGGTTCGATCCAACTGATGAACTAGATCGGTCAGGTGACCGATTTATCAGTTTTTAATTCGAACCAACCAGTCTAGTCCGGATTTAATACTATGGTGTATATGGTTTTGGATTGGCAAGCACCGTCAGTTTTGTGCACTACACTTTCAATGAGTGTTATTATATCTATTGCCTGATATTTAATGATTACTACCATAATGTTCTTTTCAGCTTTTTGTTGTAGCCGTAATTAATTAATTAATTAAAAATGACAGACTAATATACTCTTTAATTTTGATCAACATATATTTTTTAATATATTTTGATAAAGATATACTCTTTAATATTGGGGCTTTGAAAATTGGCTTGATTAAGGTAAACATTTAATTAATATGAGATTATTTATTATGTATTAATTAAATTGGCTTGGTTAAGGTAAACATTTAATTAATATGAGATTATTTATTATGTATTAATTAAATTGTAAAGATAATAAAATTTAAATGTATTATTCTTACACAACTTGTGTAACACAAGTATGATATGAAGATAGTGTTATATTTTTGTTTTGTCAAGCGACAAGTTATTTAAATTTAGTTTATTACATTTTCCAATTTAAGTAAAATATTACGTTTAAATTAAGATTTTTTTGGGCCTAATTTAGTGGTATAATTATTGTTATTTTTCAGTAATAACTAGTATGATATTTAAATTTAAGTTTGGAATGTGTTGATAATAATAGTACACAAATCTTTAAAACAACGTTGTATTCGGAAAATTGAAAATTTTAAAAAGTTCCTGATATTTAAAATATATATAAAAAAATCTCCATAATTCCTGAAAATAATCTTATTGAAAACTTAATAGTGAATGGAATTTAAGAGCAAAGAGTGAATGAAACTTTCCTTTCTTTTTTATCCAAAAATTTATAACACTTAAAGGATGATAGATTAATTTTATTTTAAAAATTAATAAATTAAAAAAAGTCAATTTTTATATTTAATATTAATTAGTATAATTATTAAATTTAATTTGAAATATGAAAGTTTAAATAAATAAAAGTTCAACACTCTTTAAATTAAGGGTATTCTAGAAATTTCAAGATGAAGGCATTAGAGCAAATTTCCACTCCCTTACCTAATTAGTATATGAATATACATTAAATAACCAAATTAATATCTATTTTCAAAAAAATAATCGACTAACATGGATATTCATAATCTTTTAAAAAATTGATGTCAAAAAATCTTTGAACCACTAATTTTAGTGTGGACAAGATCACTTATATATGATATCAAATTCTATATATTTAATTCATTTGATCCTGTAATCAATTAATGATATATTAGCTTATCTAAGAGTTTAATTTCTATATAGTGTAATATATTTTTATACTATTATTCACTAAAATTTTATTGAAATTACTAATTATGATTGGTGGTTATGATAGTGAATAATTATTTTTCATGATTTATTATTTTTGATAACATAAAATAATTTTATTTTATCAGTAGATAAAAGTTAAATTCTTTTTTCCAAAATGAGTAACTTTGGAAGTTTTTAGGGGTTATGCAGAAAAGAAGATAAAAAGTGTTTAAAGGATTTATTTTACCTTTATTTTGGATATAAAATGAATCTGAAGAAGAAAATGGAGGATATATAATATATTTTATAATTTTATCTTTTATTAAAATAATTATATATATTTAATGTGTTTCATAATAATATTGTTTGAAAAATTTAAAGTATAGTATATATATGCTTTATGAAGTAAAAAAGTAGTTCCCCTTTGAAAATTATTTTTATCGTCTAAAATTTTTCAAAAATATTAATCTTCTCCCAAAATTTAATCTGATAATTGTTTTATCTCTAAAAACATTATTTTTCATCATTTTCCATCATTTTCCATTTTCTCTTATTTTTTAAATATTACATACAGTCTATTCATTGCGGTTTCCAACAAAAAATAGGAGTTTAGGAGGAATTGATAGGCTAATAAAAACACACAGAATTCAAATTAAAACTCTCAAACATAATAAAACCCTTCAAATCTGTCCCCTTTCTCTCTTCCTTATCAAAATAAAACTCATAGACATTTGCCCTGGTCTACAACAAAATTAAATTTCACATTCCATTGTAGTTTGTTTTCAGGATTTGATAAAACAAATTTATGTAACTTGATCTGAATTTTACTTTTTCTTTTTGCAATAATTACACTTTAAGACCTCGTTTAAGTTTTTGCCTAGTTTTGGTGTTGAATGCTCTAACCTCAAGGGAGTTTTCACTGATTTCAAATAAAAAATCATCGTGTGTTCGTAAACATTACAGATATTGAAGCATTTCCCTCATCAGATAGGTTTTGCAGCATACTTCGCGTGTTTAAGCTAAACGGATGTAAGAGTTTGAAGCACTTACCGGATAGCTTGTCTAAGCTGAGATCTCTTGAATTCCTTGATCTTAACGATTGCATACAGCTTGACACCTCAAACCTACAAATCATATTTGATGGCTTATCGTCTTTAGCATGGTTATATATGGATAATTGCCGTAACCTGTTTGAACTCCCAGAGAATATCAGCAAGTTGTCATCGTTAGAGCACTTATCGCTTGACGGAACTAATATCAAAAGCTTGCCAGAAAGCATCAAAAATCTTACACACTTGAAACTTGTCTACTTAAGAGATTGCACATCCCTGGAGAGACTGTTCACTCCAACACCTGAATTAGTGGAAGAACACCCCAGAATCAAGAGTGAAAGCATATTGGCAAGGTTAAGATTTTTTCTTAAAGATTGCCCAAATTTGGATAAAGATGCACTTCATGCTGTTTTGGAGTATGTCTTTCCTTGAGTGAAAGAGAGAGCAACTTCTCTTGAAAACTGAATTCGACAACACATCTTTCACTCAGCTATCCTTTCCCTTTTCCTTTTTTTTTCCCTCGTATTGTAGATAGAATTGTTTAATTTGTAAGAGTTGAGTACATGACCTTTATTTATTTCTTTTTCTTTTCAAACGCTCTTTATTTTAATTTTTCTTTTCCCATCCTATATACCTTTCTCTTGTATTTCATTAAAGACTTTTTAAACATCTCATTGGATGTTTTTCTACCAATCTCACATGCTTGGGAGTTTTGTGCTTTTTGCAAATAGATACTTTGAATTTTAATTTCATTCCAATTACCCTTTAAACTATTATTATTGCTGAAATAGATCATTTTCTTAATCAAAATGTATTTAACTATTTGAAAACAATAAGATTGAACAATAAATAAATTTGTAAAGGGTCTAAATTTAATCTAAAATAAATGGTTAATATGTTTTTTATGTATTATTATACTATTATTGTATGAACAAATTTAAAACAAATGGGTCTATTTAAGTATTAGTCAAAATTTAGGGATTAATTGAGGAGGATTTAAAATTTGTGGTAGTGATTTGTGAAAGAGTAAAAGTTTAGGATCGTTTGATATATATATATATCTATAATAATAATATTTCAGAGACACATATCATACTGAGAATATTTTAGGGCTCACATCTTTTGAGAAGTTATTTATTAATTTTTTTAAAAATAAAACGGCAATGTTTATATATTATTAGCATATCGTTGATAATTATTTGTATTTAATAATAGGATTGCATTATATTAATTAAATATCTTTAATTATTGTGATTTTAAAATCATGAATTATATTGATAAATTAATTTTATAATTTTAATATTAATTTCACATATAAATTTTTTATATTTGATGTGATTTTTTTAATATTATTATATTAAATTTATGAAATTGAGAATGTAAAATGCAAAATATATGCGCTGGGTTATATCATTTAAATTTTTATCAATAATAGATTATAATGAATTTAATTATTTAAAGGCAGAATATTTTTTATGTATTATTTGATTATATATATAGACTAATTTAATGATTTGAAGACCAAGAATATGCCAATTCAATAAAAAAAAATTTATATATGTACGCAAGTAAAAATGAAAATCCTGAGATCACCTAGGATGGCCATAAAATTATACCTTCAATAACTATTGAGTTCTTACAATTAATTTTGATAATTTTATATTTTAAAGATTTGAATGAATTTTGAAAAAAAAAACCAATCATACAATTCATGACAATTTTAATAATTTTATACTATAAAAGATTTGAATAAATTTTTTAAAAAAAGTTAGTGTTGAAAAAAATTAAAAAAATTGGAGAAGATTTTAAAAAGAAAAAAATAATAAAGATTTATCATAATCTTATTTATAATTAGAAGTTATTAATGATTAAGATTCTGTATAAACTTTATTGATTATATAAATCTACTATACTAATATTTCAAACTCATTTCATGAAAACTATTACATATGTCATTCATATAGTGATTTAGGCTTCACATGTCATTCATATAGTGATTTAGGCCATACTTTTCTCAATCTTTATGTCTAAATAGTTTTTTAAACTTAATTTATAATTTATTTATTAATTATTTTTTATATGAAATAAAATTAGATATTACAATCATTAAAGAATCAAATATTACAATAATTAAATATTATAATCTGTACTAAGAGAGAACCCATGTTAATATAATTATGATTTACAATTAAATTAAGAACCATTAATAGCTTCACATTTTGATGATAATATAAAAAATTATAAAAAAATATTTTTAAAATAAATAAGCTTTAAAATCAACATATTTTTTTTTAAAGAAAACGGGTAGGTCAAATTGTTAATGAATTGTTAATTGATTGATTTTGATACGATAATAATTCAAAATTCAATTTATACCAAATTTATTCTTAGTCAAATATTTAAGACATATTATAATAGTAATACAATAATTTATTCTTAATCAAATATGATAATAATTGATATAATACTAATATTTAAGACTCATTATACAAAAAGTTTTTCATGTATTATTTATTGAAATATTATACCCCACCTTTTTCATAATCTTAACACTTAAAGTAAGTTTTTGAATTTAATTTATCTTCTAATTATCAATTATTTTTTTCTAATCATACCTTTATATCTCTCTACCATTAACAAAATCAATATAAAAAATAAATAATAGCATAAACAAAATTATAATTCAATATATTATACCACAAAAATTTTATATATATGATTATAGTATTGATGATAACAAACCTATTATAATTGTGTTACATTAGTAGTATTTGTTACTATAGATATTTATATTTGGAAGTTCAAGGTATTTTTAAAATTTTTCATTTTTAAATTTTTTTAATAAATCCATAAATATCAATAGAGATTCAAATCTCCATGTGAAAAAAATGGGAACCCATGACTGGAATGTGCATGAAAATAGAGGTAAAATTCTAAATGAAAATGATATTAGGGAAAATTTTCTAATTTTAAATGCAGAAATTTTGAAAATCATAATAAAAAAATTATCTATTTACATGTATCACTATATTCTATTTAATTTTTTACAACTTAAATATTCCAATCTATCAATTCCATAATTTTTTCATACTATTTTTTTTTGAAAAAAATGCCTTCAATTTTTTAGCACTAAAATATTTTAAAAAATCAATTATGTAATTCATACTTCTTTGATAATGATATTAAATATTTATTAATTTTTAAAAATTAAATAATTATGTTACTTTTTATTAAAAAATTATAATTGATATACTACTCTAATAATTGAGATTATATAAATTAGAATTATAAATAATTTTTCCTAATTATTACACATTAATTATAACATATATTTTAAAATTGATATTTTAATTTATTAAAAGGACGTATAAAGAAATGAGGTGTAATTGAAATCATATAAATTAAATTTATATATTATTTTTATTAATTAGAAAATTCATTTTTATATTTTTAAATTAAATATTTTAATTTATTAAAAAGATATCAATGGCTAGGGATGATAAAAAAAAGTTGAAAATAGATACACACCGGAATTATCTAATGAGAAAAGAAATTGGGACATATTTCACCTTCATAGGGATGATCTATGGGGGCTAAGTCCCCGTTTATTAAACGAGATAAGGACATTGATAATACATCTTTATTTTTTTAATTAGTTTTGTTATATTTGTATTTTTTATATATTTTTAATTGTAATTTGGATTATATTGCATTAATAGTGTTTGTTATTATGGATATTTATGTTTCAAATTATAAAATATTTTTAAAGTTTTTTTTGTAAAGTTTATTAATAAACCCTTGAATACCATGAGGATTCAAAATTCCTACGGGAAACAGAAAATAAGAAATAAGGAACCATAAGGGGGATGAAGATGAGGATGAGAGACACAATTATAATTAGTGACGGGAGGCGTGAGACATATCCTCTTTCTTAGTGATACTAATTGTCATCTCTATAAATAATTTATGATATAGTAAAATTATCTATTTATTATCTTTCTTTATTCAACAATTTTAACTTTCAAAATGTGTAAAATTTTCATAAAATAGGCTCTTTATTGTTAGTTATAGGTCATCTATCAAGATATTTTCAATCTTATAAATATGATATTTAATATAAGATATAAAATAAAATGACACATTTATATTTTGCCCACTTATTTAACTATTTAACTTACTTTTATAAATTTATATATTAAATTTTCTATAAGATATATGAAAATAAATTATCATTTATTTTTTATAATAATCAACAAACTATTTTTTATAATCTTTCCATGTATCACACGGGTCAAATGACTAGTATATATATATATATATATAAACAAACAACCAAAAACATTTTTAACCTTTTCTATTTCTTGTTTTAAAATACACCTCCTTTTTTTTTTGCCTTTATAACAAAAAAAAAATTATATTTGAAAGGGGTTTATTCAATACCTCTATAAAATCAAAGAATACTAATACCTCTTAGTTATTTGTAGTTAAGAATAAGTTACATGCCCTACTAATTTAAGTTTTTTTTTTATATTTATCAAATTACAATTGTTGATTAAACAAAGCTTATAAAAAAAGGTCACTACTACCCTATAGTTCTTGGCCAATGTGTTCCCTACAGTTGGCATTTAATCACATTTCATAAATGTGTATAACTGAAAAGAAAATGCTGTACTTTAGCTAGAATTCGGAGCAACTGAACTCTTAAAAAATTGGTGCCATATTTTATGAATATGGTTAAACGAAATTAATTATGTTGCTAAATACAAAACAATCTCCACCTCCTTTCAATCTCCATCTCTCCTTCCATCCTCACTTCCCCCTACTTTTGCCACACCCATCTCCTCCTTCCTCTGACACCACCATCACCAACCTCTCCTCTCCCCTCTTCCACCACCATCACCACCCCTCTGCCACCATGATTACCACCCCCATTCTTCTGAGTACAATGGCAGTAGGTGGCGACAAAGGGAGGCTTGTGGGAGGCTCCACGGTGGCGGCGCGACAGATCTATGGCTGCAGTAGCTATGCGGACTAGTCTGGCATGGTAGTGTGCTCCGTGGCACTACAATGCTGGTTGTTACACGAAGCAGGGCAGAGGCGGAAAGATGGTGGCTTCGAGGGTTGGAGACGCGATGGTTGTATCACCGGCAGCAACGATGGCAAGAGGCAGGGGCAGCGATTTATTTTTTGGGAATTTTTCAATTTTAACTTTGAATGAGATCAAGGCTTCTTTTGGTTGGTTCCACATTCTAACATCACAGAGGTCATGTTACAGTCCTAAATCAATTCCTTCCAACATCAATTCCCCAGTTATAGTCCTAGTGCAACCGGTGGTATCATCATATCCAAACCTCCACTTGCTAGATTTCTAAATAGCTTAAAACGCTAATACAGTAACCCCAAAATCCCAAAGAAACACAACAGCCTCAGACCCTAGCTTTTCCAACTCTCTATCAAAGTCACCATCAAGCTTCTCACTCCTCAAAGCTACCCTATGCCTACATATATATATAGAGAGAGAGAGAGAAAGAGAGGAGGAGGGGGATGAGATGGAGTGAGGAGAGGGTGGTGGTGGTGGAGGAAGGAGGAGATGGCTTAGTAGCGATGGTCATCGGAGGAGGACGGGTGCAATGGAGGTGGGGGCACTCAAAATGGAAATCTACAAAGGAAGGAGACAGGCAGGGGTGTGGAGTGTATTTTGGTAGTTTGCCATATAATTGATTTCATTTAACCACATTTATAAAATGTAGTTAAATATAACTGCATTAAAAGACATTGATTGTCAACTGTAGGTGAGAGTCCCTATAAAAAAACCTATTTGAAAAGTAAAATTGTTATTTTAAAAAAATTATCAAATAGTAGTAATTTTCATTGCAAGTAGGAGAATGCCCATCAGTGACTCATCCACCCCATGGTACATTTTAGCATTTCTATCTTTTCTTTTCTCTTATCTTCTCACTTCTCAGTACTCACAACAAGCACTTCCCTAGTCTTCAACTCTTCATTGTGTTCCTTCTCAAATGATAAAAACAATAAAATTCAAGGTAAATGGTCCTCCAATTTCAATTCAATTATCACTTTTCTAAACTCACCATTGTAAAGTTTCAATTTTTTTTCTTCTATTTCCCCCTTTTCCTTGGTGGTTTTCTTTCATTTTTATCGAGAACCAAACAGAAAATTTATTAGATAGTGAGCATGGTGGATGCTGCAGGGAACCCGATCTCAACATCAACGGCGCTGATGTCAGCATCAAAGCACAATGGGCTAAGGTGCCACACGAAGAACATGGAGTTCCTCAAATGCAAGAAGAAGGATCATAACCCTAAAAAATTGCCTCGATAAGGGGCATGATGTTACGCATTGTGTCCTTGGCTTGTGAATTTTTTTGGTTTCTCATTGTTTTTGGTTTAGTGTATATTTATATGACTAAATGTTAGGGAATAAAATTAAAAAAAATGAAATAAAAGTTTTTTTTTAACTTTGACATGGTAAATGATTCTTTTGATTCCAATGCGTTTTAGTTGGCTGGAGAAAATAATGGTGGCTAGAGTATCAGCGAGATCAATTTTTGGTATTGAGAATAGAAGTTATTGTGTTTTTTTTTTTAATATCAATAACAAACTGCAGTTATATTGTAGGATGAGTTGTGATGTTTGAGAAGATTGGAATTATGGTAGTAAAACTACTTTCACACCCATTTGTTTTACAAAACAACATGATTTCCTTTGCTAGCCATTGGATGATTTGTTGAATGTGTTTATCATCCGTTGATTCAGCTCAAGGGCATGCAATTAGTTTTTTTTTTCTTTTTAATACTTTTTGTAAAGAAATTAGGTATGCCAATACATTATTGAAGTTATATTTAAGTTCTTATTTTTCCTCTTTTTTGGCTTTTGTTTTTGTTTGTGTTTGTTTCGTGGTTTGGGGGAGAAAGAAAGGGTGATTGTTACTGAATTGGTATTGTACATGTGAGGATCAGAAGTCATAGACTACTTTATGTAACCTTCATTAAGGGACCAAAGACTAGAAGAGTGCATATGCGACTCATGCTGATCTTTCTTACAAATACAAAGGTTACCGATAATTGTCAAAAAATTTTAGTGGATTGTGTATAGGATTGACATCTTTTGTTCATTCATATCCTTCCCTTTAAGGTCATAAAAGTGTTCATCTTCCCTTTATAGTTTCCTCCCCCCTTCTATTTGTTAACTTGGTAAATGAATATACAATTTCTTGATATTAAAAGCAAATGGAATGTGGCCTTTTTGCCTCCCTTTGATGTATTACTACACTTACAAGTTGTGTAGGCAGTTTGGAGTACTACATTACACAAAAGTCTTTAGTGGTTGTTTGCAAATTTACCTGCTATAAGGATTCATGATCTTTGTTTATTGATGTTTTTACCCTAGTATCACCAAATCCATAGATCACGCAATTTTGTTCGATGGTTACAACAAGTGCCCTTGATCACATATTGAGATGATAACCTCCCCTAACTTGCTAGTGCCATATCTTATGGAAAAGTGATAATAATAACAATAACTGGGATGCAGCTTGGCATTATTATTGTTGTGTATTTTCATATATTGGGCGTTGCTAAGGTCATGCTCCTTCTGGACTTTGCTTATTTGACATGTGATGAACAGTAAGTACCTTACTGAAAATTTTATTGGATGAATCCTTGGCTTTTGCAAGGAGATTTTCGTATTTCGCTGAATGGAGGAAATCTTCACGATTATTATGAGTTATCATTGTTTGATGCATTCTCTGATACAAGAAAAGTAATTACACGGGTTTCATTTCCAATTGACTAAATGTTTATTCTCACATATACATTTTTTATTTTTCATTTGGCATCTTATATATACCTTACCAATAATTTTCAGTGTGATGACTTGTTGAGTATTTATGCCTTCCTACCATTGCCTTTCAAATTTTCTTCTCAAGAATTCCTAAGTGATACTGATTAAGTGCATGTTCTGCAGTCTGAAGGATCTCTACATCAAGAGTGCGCAAAAGAGATGGATGACTATGTTGGTTGCATTTACTACCATACAAGTGAATTAGACTTGTGTCGAAAAGAGCAGGAAGCATTCAAGAAAAAATGTTTCTTGAATAAAAGGATGCACGTACAGAACTAGTTGAAAATAACACCGGAGCGATTTGGAGTGAGCAAATGCACCCGTGTCACATGTATTCATTGATCGTTTGTTTGTATGAATCTTTATCTTTGACAATGTTGGCAGTTGGCGATCTAAATTTTTCTAGAGAACACATCCAAGAAGGACAAAATAATCCCCTTCAAAGACATTTGCTTACAAGAATTTTTGAAGTTGATTCATGCTCATGATTTGATATCTATGCGAGAAATGTATGTTTTCAGGTGCCTTATAGATATAATCTCTTTATTTGAACATCAAAATTTGACAATAATATGCAACAACTATACAAGTCAGATTTTGATGTTGTATTTTGGTGTAAACTTACATTTTTGTTACATGTATACTAAGGGTGGCTTGGTCAGCTCCTCTTAAAAATGTGTTTGGTTGAAGAGTAAAAATAGAGTGTGTTTATTATATGAATTTTTTTTTCATTTTACCTTACAATCAAATACACCCACATGGAACAAAGATTGGTAGATCAGTTATCTGTGATCAACTAAGGTGAAAACATTCCATTCTAGTCTAGAAACACTTACTACTTCTTTGTCTATCAATAAGATATTATTATTATAAATATGTGCACAGAACGTAAATGCAATAGAGGTTGTGGTATCAAAGTCAGAGAGAAAAAAATGAAAGAAAACTAAAGGAGAAAATGATTAGATTCACATGGTTAATACACATTTATATAGTATCGTCACTTATACTATAATGTCGGCATAAGTAACTATCTAATCAAGCCAATTCAGTCACAACAAATCTTACTAACTTTATTTGATCTAGTTAATTGGTTACGTTCCTTAACAAGAGATCTCGGCTGCAAATTGCAATAGCCATGAACAAGAAGAACTAAATCTATCTGTTTACATACAACTAATGACGGGACATGCAAATAGTGTCATCATCAATATCAAAACTTGTTTAATTATGATTTGATATTTATTCCCCTTAAAAGGATTCAAAATATAAGTCTTATAATGAAAAATCAAAAGATAGTGTTGGTAGAATTTGACCTCTATAGTAAAAGATGCCTATAATTAAGTTAAATTAGTCAGAACCCAATAGATAAATTTAAATGATGATTTATTAAGAAAATAAAAAACTCATCAACTATACTTCACCAAGTGTGACCAATATTGAATTTTTGAAGTGCTTTATAGTAGAGTGGTTGTCAGATGTCCTAATTTTGCATGGGTATCATTGCCTACATAATATAAAAAGTTCCTATTACTTTAAATACTGTATATCCTCTATTATTGATTAAACACCGGTGATCCAAGTAGTGGAATCCATGACATGTCCATCCCTGATACTTCTTCCAACCAATCCATTACAATCCTTCCTTTACTATGTTTACATGTGCTGCTATATTCTCATTTAATGCAAGCAAAACTCATAGCTATCCTGCCCCATGATTTGCAAGACTATGCACGTGTACAATTTTGAATTTAACCAATGAATGCTACTCATTGTCCTGACCTCATACATCTGTTTACCATGCATTGGTAGGACAAGATTTTCAAAATCTTTTTCTTGCCAAATTCTTGCTCTAGCTCTGCAATATAAATAGAGGCAGTTTCTTCTATGGTGAAGAATGAGTTTGAGACTATATGGTTTTAAAATCTCATCCATTAAAAATTGAATCCAATAGTTAAAATCAAATATAATTAAAAAATATATTTATATTTTATTATTTTTTAATAATTTATTCATTATACCCCTCTTGTCTTTCTTCAACATACCCTATCTTTATTTTTTCTTTCTCTTTCACCTTCCATCACCGCCGTCACCACTCACTAGCGACCTCACCACCACCAACTGGCAGGCCGAATCCTCCTGAAGTCCTCTGCCCCTTCTGCTGTAGCGCCACCCTCATGAAGTCCATGATGCCCCTCAACGCCTCCTTCCTCTTCCTCTCCAGCCTCCTCGAGGGCCTCCTCCTCTAGTCCAACTCCGTCCTCGTCACTGGCTTCGATGGCGGTGGCAGCAGTGCATGGTGGAGGGACTGGGCCTCCCTTTCTCTTGGCCTCTCTTTTGAACTTCTAAATTGTCGTTGCATGTCCACTCAAGTCCACGAACCAACACATCCATATCTGGGACGTTCCAACCTCCACATCCACGATACATGTGACTTCACCATACTTCAAAAGCTCTAAACTTTCTCACCAGAAATCATTTTCCATTGCCATGCTTTGATGATATCTCATTAGCTTGGCCAAAGCATGGGAGTTCTATAATTAGTTCTACAATTATTGTGAATTTATTTAATATAGGGAATTGTTGATCTATTGGAGCTACCTCTAGGACTTCTTAAAATTATAGGTTCTTAATAAAATTTTGAAGCCAAAAGTGAAGGTACAAAAGCTTCCAAGTGAATTTTTATATACCATGTAAAACAGATTGGTTTAGCAATTATTATTTTTAATTGAAATTCAGCAATTATTATTGCACCATAAATGTTTGCACTAAACTTTTCATAATAACAAAAATTTTTGTGTTACGATGTACAATTATCAATATATATATATATATAAAATTCACTGTACTTAGCATTTATTGCTATGTGTTATCAAAGAGAAATGTGCCAAAAATAAAATTTATTATATTTGTATTTATATTTATATAGCTAATTATGGCTACAATGTTATGAATTACTTTTTAATATATTATATGTATTCAACGTGATATGCATAGAAAAATTTATATTTATATAATTAGTTATAATTCCTTTGAAGTTAATATAAATTATTTCCAATAAAATACATTTTAATTTTAATTAATTAAATGATTTTAAAATAAAAATATTTTGTCTAATCTTAAAATAATTTTAGTTTTATTTTTGAGAAATTAAGCTAATTAATTATTTTTTATATTATAAAGGTCATAATGATCTAAAATACTAATTTTATTATTTAAATTTAAACTAATGAAATTCAATGAAAAATGAAGCTAATTAATTATTTTGCATATTATAAAGGTCATAATGGTCTAAAATACTAATTTTATTATTTAAAATTTGAAATAATTAAATTCAAAGATATAAAATTAAAATTAATTTATTATTATGTTTTATTAATTTTTCTTGAGAATGTTAGGTTCATATTCCTTTAAAGTTGGCTATTGAATAGTTCAAAAGTAAAAATATTTTTTATTCTACTTTAAAACTTAATTTTAAATGTTGTGCAAATTAATTTAAAAAGCAAAAACAATAGTTTGAGCTAACACATTAGGAAAATTATTTAAATTATTATGAAGTTTAATTCAAAGATAACAATTTGATATTATTTTATAACCACTATTAAATAATATTGTTTTTATAATTACAAAAATAAATTGAATTTTAATTATAAAATATGATTAATTACTGTAAAATATGCAAATAGAATAAATTCAAATTTACATTTTTTGAGAAGTTAAGCATATTAATTCTTGAAATTCAAATCACAAAAGGATGCTTTTCAAGAATATAAAGATTAATACTATTACAAATATTTTCCCTCACAAAAAATGGGTTTTGGCCAACAAAATTAAACCTTTTGTATACACCTTCATCTTTTCTGTTTTCAAACTTATATATGTAAAATGGAAACAAAATAGAAGTATACTTTTTGAATAATTATACTATCTTTTAAATTTTAGTAATGGTTCAATTTTATTTACTATATTTATTTTTATTTTATATTCACAAAATTATGAATTTTGTAATGCATTTTTATTAGTACAGTATTTTAAATTTATTAATATCCTATTTTGATCTAATTTTATATTTTTTAATTTAGATTATGTTTTCAAATATATTATTTTATATTTTAAAATTTTTAATGTATTACTCGACGAGTTCATTGCTATAATTATCATGTGTGTGTGCATATATATATATATATTCTTCATTGCATTCTATATTTATTACAAAGGAAAAAAAAACAAATAATAGAAGGTGAATGTTTAATTTGGTTTTGGACTTCCCTCAATTAGTATTTTAAAAAAAAAAACAATAGGTGGCTCAAAAAGTTTGCACCTGCAAGTCGTATAGCCACATTAATGAGTCGAGAAATTGAGCCGGACACACTTGCAATTGCATTCATTAACTTTGCATTAAAAATGTGGTCGTGCATAATATGATAAACATTTTAGCCTTTTGTGATCTTGAAACTGAAATCCAATAAATAACCAGTTTCATAGCAACGGACCTTTGGTTTTGCACATTTGTTGTAATTATGTTTGGCATTTAGATCAAATTATGCCATCATTTCTATGTATGCTTTGAACCAATGGATTTTGCTTCGTCTTCGAACATTATCTCCTCACTTGGCCATGTAATTCACTTCTTCATGAAATAAAATTTTGGAAACATTTTGATGGGCAAGACTTGGGAAGAGTACTAGACTGTACTCAAAAAGAAAAGAAGAGATATAGACCTTTTGATACTCTTCATTTTTCAAACTCGCTAGCTACCTTGCTTCCATCATTTTAAATTCTTCATTCTGCCATAATGGCTTCAGTGGCTGCGCCATAAGGAGATGATGAATTAATCAATTCTGCTTTTTAATTTGTTTTACTCATAACATCTCCTTTATACACAATCACATACACACTGCAACAATGTTGCTAAATTAGTTCTTGCATATGTATTAGCATGATGGGAAATATTGATTGTACCACTTTTGATGACATTTTCTAAAACTATCTTGATTTGTCTCTTAAATATAGTATGAGTCTTATTTTTTTTCCCTCAACTAATATTTGCTTGACATCTCTAGGACTTTCATAAAAGATGTCTACAAAAATAGTATAAAAAATACTACTCAATCTTATGTTATATATGTGTTTAAGTATGTTGTTGTGTAATGAATTTGTGCATGAGTTATAGATGAACAAAGCGTTTAGAGAAGCAACTGGATAGAGCTTTGAGCAGATTTATCCACGGAGTTCATGATGCTTCAAAATGCATTTCCCTGATTCAATTTTCTACACAATCTTTTATGTCTTTCTCTAAATTTGCTTCGTTTTCATTATGATAAAGTATAATATACTATCACATCATGTATGTATAGATATGTGCTTAATTAATATTCTTACGTAGTGAACAAGTGTGATAGATGATAATTTTTTTTTTACTGCTCATTCCTTTTTGAGTGGCTGAACATGTTTTAATTTCTTAACTATAAAAAATAGTTTATTTGTTTTTAGCACTTGCTTTCATATTTTATTGATATTTCTTTTTGTATTATTAGATTTTTTTTCATTAAATCAATTATATATTATAAATAAAATTTTTTAATGGTTGATAAAATAAAATAAAACAAGTAATTTTATGTGTTTTTGGATATAGAATATAAAATTTGTAGTTTGTTAAATAAAATTATTGCTTTTAATTTACTGAATATTTTTATATATTAAATGCATTGTATTATATTTTAATTTACTGTTTCAATATTTATGATCATAAACATTAAAGGTTATTTCCAATATTTGTTCACTTATGTCAAGGCATGACACATATCAGTTTATAAATAAGTTTTAAGAAATATTTTAAATCTTATGAAATATTGTACTTTCTATCTTCTCATGTTATTATATGATGGTGAATTGTACTATTCCAATGAAAAAGAGCCCCTGCAATATTAAATTAAGCTTTTTTTAAAAAATATTTGATCATATAAACCAAACTAAATTTAGTAAACACAATAATCTCATTATTAAAAATATAAACATAATTATCATTATAAGACTAATTACCATAGCACTAATTGTTCAAATTGAATTTTATTAATAACATATTATTAGTACAATTTTAAAAATATTTAACTTCCAAATGATCTAATTTTAAAATGTTTTAATTCAGATTTTGTCATTAAGTTTTAACGTTATATACATACTCTATTTGTTTATTTTACTTTTATTCTATAATAATAAATATAGTTTATGAGAAATTAAAATGAAGCACTACAATATAATACTAATGAACATAATGTTTACGATTAAAATTTAATTTTATCATTATATTTAGTTCTGTTTATATCCATAAAAGTATGAATGTTATCAATACTTTTTATTAGTATAGTATTTTAAATTTTAAATTTTCATATTTTTTATCTAATCTAAAAATGTTTTATTTTATTTCATAATATAGAATATATAGTTGATGAGTTAGAAAAAACAAAATTAAACACATCATTATAAAAAATTACCAAGTTTAATTATATAACAATGATGATTGAGTCATAATTAACAATAAATAAATATTTTATAATTAATTAAGATTACAAAAAATAAATAATGTACTTATATTATGATACTCCTTTATTAGGTGAAGACTTGAGAACACATTAGGAGTCTATCATTTTATTTTACATGAATTTAATTTTGTAGTTTTTATTAATTAACGGTTTCTAAAATACTTTATAAGTCACTAATAGGATAGCGAAACAATAAAAAAAAAATTAACCATCGATATTAATAGTGTAATCATGGGCGATAAATCGATATGAATGTGATAATGCTATAATAAGTTTTCATTTTATCATATTCATAATGAACCTTTCCTATGAATTAGAATTCTTTTGAATGATAAATTGAATTAATTTATATTGCATCTATTATACAATGGTACATATCAATACTATAGTATCATTTCATCTGCCTATGTATATTGATTTTATATTAATTAGAGACTATTAATTCAATACATCAAATTACTATAATGCCATTGAACACGATATTTGGGTTACCAAGTAAAAATTATAATTAGAGACTACATATGAGCACAAGAAATTAGACCATAGAAGCAAATTATTACTAAAAGTAGTATTGATGCAAAAGTATTTATCCCTCAAAAGTATTGGTACAAAAGTCGAGATTAATCGTTGAATCCTATGAGCTTATATTTGCCCAAACCAGTATTTTGTTATGAACAGTTACGTGGCAATGCCAAGAGCGACTTCAGCAAAATGGTTAAAAAAATCTTATGGTTTGAGAATGATAGGAAATATAAAAAATATGCTAAAAGCATAATATATAATAAAGTGTTCATTACTAGGGAAAAGTCAAAAAACCCTTCAACTTACTCGCTATATGTTTTGGTCCTGTTATTTTAAAAATATGCAAACTATCCATAATATTATTTGATTTGGTCAAAACACTACTTTCTATTAATAGATGTTAGTTTTTTTAATGGAAAAAGCATGTAATTGAAATGTTTATTTCCACTATTGCTTCACAACATGTTCCTCCTGATGATCTACTTTAGTTGGCACATGAGTCTCAGATGCCTTTTCAGTCCAAAAACTAACGTATGTTAACAAAATGGAGTCATTTGCATAAATAAAAAAGTGTTAACACCAATTTATACATTTTAAAATATGGATATTCTAATTACTATTGATCAATTTTGTTGTGCATAAGAGATAAAGAAAAAATCAGCATATTCTTACCACAAGTAATTTTTAATCATCACAACAATTTTCTTTAAAAATTCATTTAAAATTTAATTATTAAAAAAATCAGCAAAACCGTGCGTTCACGGGCTTAATTTCTAGTTTCTTAAAAAAAAGTCTTAATAAGCAAATGAAGGCTATCTATTAAAAAAAAAATAATGGCAAATGAAGGCTAGAAACTGTGTTGAGGAATCCTCACTGTTTCATCTGCTAGCTTAAAGTGTCAGCACAATGTTGTTGTTGATGGTTTGAATTGAGTTATTCTTAATTGGTTAACCTTTTTTTTTCCCTACACATTTCTTCGTGTTTACAATAGTGGGAGCTTTATGCACCGTAATTACCCTCCTATGTTTCTTTCATTTTCTTCATTTCTTATATCTTATTGGTCTCAATTCTTAATACAAAATCTCATTTAGATACCAGTTGTCTAAAGCAGCAAAAGGTCATTTGCTCTACTTGAGAATGTGAAAAAAGAATTTTTAGTATGTTGTGTTTTAAAGTACCTGTTATACTTGTCCAAAGTTGCTAAGACCAAATTAAAGGATTTCTAAGTAGTGAATGAATTCGTTGGTTTGTCCCATGTTGAGGACCAAGTTGGTGACACTCAAAAAATTGCAAAATAGTCTCTCCGCATGTTCTCTTAAGTGAAGGTCCATATTGTATCCATTTTGCAAATAGAGTCTTGTGCCATTTACACTTTAGTGTGGGAGGGTTAGGACTTATATGCATACTACGGAAGATGAATCTGAAGCTGTCAAATCAAGTGCGAGTAGGGATTGTAACATCGCCGGTTCCCTGACAAGCTCTGCAAAGGATGATGATATATGAAACATCGTCTGGAAGTCTCGTGTTCAACGATGCAATTCTACAGTATGTAATTCATCTGCTCCTATAGCTAGCATCCCTTTCTTTCCCATTTTTCACATAGAGAGGGTATATATATCTACAATTAATATTAGGGCATATTTAAGTTGGCATTTGAAGGATAATTGACTAACTTGTGTGTATTTTGTGTATAGTATATAGCGGACACCCTCCCATTTGGAGGAGTTGGTGAGAGTGGGTTTGGCATGTACTACGAGAAGTTTTCCTTTGATGCGTTCAGCCACCACAAGGCCGTGGCTAGAAGATGTTACTACACTGATTTTTGGTTCAGGTTTTTGTTATGACCGCAGAAAAAAAAAAAAGGACCACCGTGCACCTTAAATGGTATAAACCATTATATATTTCTCTCTTTTTTTATCTTCTCTTCTTCTCCTTCTCTTCGTAACTCTCTTCTCTTCTCCTTCTTCTCCTTCCCATTTCTCTCTCTCTTCTCTTCTCCCTCCATTCATTTCTTCTTCTTCCATTCTCTTTACAAAATAATATCACCGCCACCTCCATTATCCTCCTCCTCCAACTCTTCATCACCTTCCACCATTCTCTCTCTTCGCTACCTCTATTTTTTTTTCTCTAACTTCCATTAGAGAGCTTGGAGCTTTGGAAGGAATTGGAGCGAATTTCTTCATCAATTATTCTTTCCAAGTGGTACACAAGCTTCCTCACTACTTGGTTTGATTTATTGAAATTTTTAGTGATTTTAGAATTAATATTAGTGTTCTTTGAACCCTATATTTTGGGAATTTTAGTGATTTGGAGAGAATTTATATTAATTGATCATATTGTTAGCTCACAAATATTAATGTTATCTTGTTCCTAGAGTGATAGAGTAATCGGGCATTAACACTTGAATTGGTAGCATCAGTGAAGTTAGTCTTCGGTTCTTTGAACCAGTTTGTGAGTAGACATTATGTCTATAATTATTTTTAATTATGCTAAATTAGCTCTAAATGTATTTTAGTAAATTAGAAATTGAAAAACAATTATTTGGCTATGTGTACAAGTTTAATGAAAGTAAGCATATAGCTTATGTTTTAGTTGAAAATTTATACATGAGACAATATGACATGATTTGGAAATTACATAATGAAATATTAAATTTTATATGTTTGAAATTGTTGAAAGTTATTGACCCCTGATAGGAATTTGAGAAATGATTTATGGATAGTAGGGATGACCTTTTTTGCTGATATATATAGATTAATTATATTTTGGGGAGAATCTCTGACAGGATCTGTAGCTAATGACAGTTAGCGTTAGCCTTGGTGCACCTTGACTATATTTAACTAGGACCACTTGGTGGATCCTTTTGTACTACGGCTACTCGAATGAGTAAAACCGTTCTGTTTCAGGATCACATGAAGGAATGACCGTCTGAGTGTGAATCCTTTTGTTTATCCTAATTTGAAAATTCCCTATTAATTTATATAAAGATTGTTGTATTCAAAAAAAATTCCTTTTCATTATAAAAGAATTGGTTGAATTTATGTGAATTAGAAAATTATTATTGTTTTACTTTTGGATTACATATTGTCTCATGTAAGTTATAGACATCATGCCTATCACTGAGTTGCAAAACTCACCCTGTTGTTTCCCTCTATTTTCCAGATACAGGAGCAACTCTAGGTACCAATCCCGAGGCTCCTTAGTAGCTGATTGTCTGAGTTGGTGAGCCTTTTTGTAAAGGCCCTTTTTAATAGTTATCTATATTTTGTTTTAGCCTATAGTTATTAGTTGCTCTATATGTCACAGACAGGTTCCTTGGACTTGTATTTTGCTTATGTTTGAGAACTTATGACTTAGTTATATAGAATATGCTATGGAAAGGATTGTAAACTTAATTTGGTTTTATGTTGAACTGTATGTGGTATGATATTTAATAGAGTTTGAAAGTTAATTTGGTATTATGTACTAGAAGGGTGCATTCTAAGAATGCTTGATGCGAAAGTGTTGTGAAATTTATTGGGATTATCACAGGTTGTATTTTAATTGGGAAATGTCCAAAAAATAGAGGAAACTCTGTCCATTTTTCTGTAAAATTTTGCATGTTGAGGCTTGCGAGGGAATGTGTTCCCTACGCGCCAGTCATGGCCCAAGTTGGGTCGTGACAAAGTTAGTATCAGAGCTTTAGGTTCCCTGTGTAATATGGAGCAAGTGTCTTTTAGTAAAGTCACGATTGTGTAAATGGTTGCGGGCCCATTTTCACAAAGTGCAACCCTATAAGAGGCCTAATAAAAATGTCTTCTTGGTCTATTTTTAAGTTGTGTGGTATTATGTCATTCTTATTATAAAACTTCTACCTGCGTTCTTATTCCATGTTCAATCAAATAGGTACGATGCCTCTTAGGAAGCATTAATGCAATGTGAGGCTAGGAGGTTATTGATAACTCCTTCAGGAGTTATGTTTTTCTTTAGTTTTCTTAGAACTTTTAGTTTTTTCATAGTTAGTTTTAGTTTTCATGGTTTCCCTTTTCATATTATTTGGTTTAAATTCATGCATGACTATACTCACATTGAATCTTGTATTCTAGTTGTGTTTTCCATTGTTTTGTAGCTTTTTGGAAGAAGAATTAAGGAAGCATTTGAGCTAGGATTGCAAAGGAGCAAGAATTGGAGCTGAAGGGATGTCAGAAATCTATGTTGGAGTGAGGGTCCTGAAATTAAAGCCATGCTACAGCGTGGGAATCCATGCTACAGCGTGGCTTGCTGTCAGAATTCTAAACTTTTTCACTTAAGCTATGCTCCAGCGTAGGCATAGCCACGCTACAGCGTAAGTGCATGAATCTGACATGTGGACTGGGCCTCTATATTGACTCTGGCAACCCATGATTGGCACAAAAATCTAGGCAATCACATTGGAAAAGGGGGCATTCATCAAAATACCAAATTTGGAAAGGAGATACCTAGAGCTTGGGAGCATAGGGGATTGGAGATTTAAGAACTTGAGAGAGAGACCTCTCTTGGATTGTTCTTCAATTCTTATGTATTTTCTTGTTCATGGCTTCTTCTCATTTCTCTTTTAGTTGTGTTGTTTCTATTTCATTTGCAATGAATTGTAACTAAACCCTTACTAAGGGTGATTTATGGATGCTTTGTGTTTGACATTATGCTAATATGAATGAATGTGTCTTGTTCTCATTTGATAGTGAGTATTGTATTTGAGTTTATTTATCTTGAATTACTTGATCACCAATTTAGGATTATAGGGTTTTTACAAATTTGAGAAAAAGAGTAAGAATTATGCCTATGAATACAATGCCATGAGTTGAATGACACCTAGAGATAGGAAAACGTGATTCATGTGATAATTAAGGGTTTGAGAACTACTTGTAGACTTAAGCATGCTAAGAGATTAGGTGTTTAACTCTATTTGGGATGGCATTAAATGATCTTGAGAAAGTCTTTTAATGACATGATGACTCCTACCATCACTTTATTGAATTTGGATAAGACACATTGATATTTATGTTGCATTTCGTTAACACATAGTTGAAGTAAATCACCTTAGCATTTAATTTCATCTATTCTTATATTGCTTTCACATCGTTTTAGCACTTTAGCATTATTCCTTTTAATATCATCTCTTTTCAATTATTCAACTTGTTATCTAATTAACTAGAATTGGTACTTCAATTATCCCTGTGGGTACGACAACCCTCTATTTTACTCTATTACTTGATGACCTAGTATACTTGCTAGTGTCACTCTCCTTTGGGAGCCATCAGTTATAACATTTCTAATATAGGATCTAAGCAAGCTCCTTCTCCTTCAACTAAACAGAAGGGGTGAAGCCAGGCTGGAGGCCATAGAGGTCAAGGCTGTAGTGGAGGCCATAGAGGTAATGGTTAGGGTGCAGGCCGTAGAAGGATGGCTAGACCCAGGCTTGAACCTGAACTTGAACTCGAACCCGAATCCGAATCTGAACCCGAACCCGAATAGGTTGAAGCAGTAGGCCTACAAGGGCAACCAGTTGATCTTGATGCACGGATGTTGGGCATGCAGCAAGCCATCGATAATTTGGTGACACTCTTAACCTAACACTAAGAGATGGTGTCCAACCACATGCTAAACCTGCCCCTGACACTCAAAGAAATGCCCAGCCTTTTGGACATGAGGAAGTAACTATTAAAGCATACCTCCGATTAAATCCACCTACTTTTACTGGGGACTCCATAGATGAAGACCCACAAGAGTTTTTAGACAGATCAAAGAGAGCCCTCAGGGTTCTCAGATGTGAGGATGGCAGAGCAGTTGATTTTGTATCCTATAATCTTCAAGACACCGTAGCACACTAGTATGAAGCTCTTTGAGAAGAATGTGCGGCTGATATGAGACCACTTCTAATGTGGAAAGAATTCTCTCAAGCCTTTAGGGACAGATTCTTTCCAGATAACAGAAGAGAAAGACTTGCTGATGCATTTGAGAAGCTAAAACAGGCTCCAAGAATGTTGATAATTGAATATGCTACTAAGTTTACCAAGCAGTCTTGATTTGCACCACATTTAATTGCAAATGAAGTAATGAAAGCACGAAGATTCATCAAAGGGTTGAGAGAGCCACTATGTACCAATCTACTTCCTGAAGTTGGTAGAATATCTTTTGCTCAAGTGGTTGATGTTGCTTATGCTATAGAGACGACAAGAGAAGAAAATAGAGCTATAAGGAAATTGGGAAAGAAGCCTAAAATGAAAGGACAATTTTCTGGAGGGTCTTTTAGGGGATCAGGCATCAGGGGTATCAGCACCATCGTGGCCAACCGAGCCGACAGCAGGTACTGTCAGTTGGAGCCGCATCATCTGGGCCAACTCCAATGAGTGTCTCAGGTTCAAGATCACACACTGGGAGTTTATCTCATCTAGGTACCCATGGGTTAGGACAATCGAACTATGTTAAACCATTTTGCTAGCAGTGCAAAAACTATCACATAGGGAGCTGTCACAAGGCTATAGGAGCTTGTTTTAATTGTGGGCAATATGGCCATATGAGGAGGGATTGTCCTCATGCCCAAGGAGGTTTCGGGCAGAGTTCAGTACAATGTACAGGACCATTACCATCATTTTCAGCTTCATCTCCAAATGACTCCACTGGCCCTACTAACAGAGGAAGGGGTAGAAAAGTAAATGGCAGAGGTCCTGGCAATAAGGGCTCAGGCCAATCAGGTAGAGGCTAAGCAAGAATATATGCTATGACACGCCAGGATGCTCAGGCATCCAATTCAATGGTGGCAAGTACCCTTCAAATTTGTTCTTTTGATGCACGAGTGTTGTTTGATTTGGGTTCCATACATTTATATGTGTCTTCATATTTTGCATATCACTTTGGTAAGCAACCAGGGTTCTTGGAAAGCTCGTTTTGGGTTGGTACTCTAATGGGAGAATATTTGTGGGTTCAACTAGTGTTTCAGTCTTGTGTCATCAGTGTGAATGGGGTTGATACCCTAGCTAATTTGATACCTCTAGAGATGGTTCACTTTGATGCCATCCTAGGCATGGATTGGTTAGCATCTTGTCATGCCTCTGTTCATTGCTATTCCAAGATAGTGAGATTTGAGGATCTTGATGGTCCGTCTTTTGAGTTCAAAGGGGATAACTGTTTTACCCTGGCTAGTCTAATTTCATCTATGAATGCCTTGGACTTGATGAATAAAGGAAATCAAGCCTTCCTTGCGATGGTCAGAGATGTTAAGGCCAAAGTGCCTAGCATTGGTCAAGTTCAGGTGGTTAAGGAGTTCTTAGATGTATTTCCAGAGGAACTACTAGGGATGCCTCCTGAGAGAGAAATAGAGTTTGGCATAGATTTGGCTCCTGGAGTTCAACCTGTATCCATTCCTCCTTATTGTATGGCTCCTCCTGAATTACGAGAGCTAAAGGATTAGTTGCAAGATATGTTTGAAAAAGGTTTTATTTGTCCAAGCACATCCCCATGGGGAGCCCCTGTGCTCTTTGTGAAGAAGAAAGATGGTTCAATGAGGTTATGTGTGGACTATCGACAGCTTAATTAACTTACTGTGTGCAATAAGTACCTTCTACCGAGAATCGATGATTTGTTTGACCAGCCTCAAGGAGCTTCTTATTTCTCTAAAATCGATCTCCTCTCTGGGTATCGCCAACTAAGGATTAAGGACGAAGATATTCCTAAGACTGCTTTCCGTACCACTGAGTTGTAAAACTCACCCTGTTGTTTCCCTCTATTTTCCAGATATAGGAGCAACTCTAGGTACCAATCCCGAGACTCCTTAGTAGCCGGTTGTCTGACTTGGTGAGCTTTTTGAAAATGTCCTTTTTAATAGTCTTCTATATTTTGTTTTAGCCTGTAGTTGTTAGTTGCTCTATATGTCACAAGCAGGTTCCTTGGACTTGTATTATGCTTATGTTTGAGAACTTATGACTTAGTTATATAGAATATGTTATGGAAAGGATTGTAAACTTAATTTGATTTTATGTTGAACTGTATGTGGTATGATATTTAATAGAGTTTGAAAGTTAATTTGGTATTATGTACTGGAAGGGTGCATTCTAAGAATGCTTGATACCCAAGTGTTGTTAAATTTATTGGAATTATCACAGGTTGTATTTTAATTGGGAAATGTCTAAAAAATAGAGGAAACTCTGTCTGTTTTTTCTGTAAAATTTTGCATGTTGAGGCTTGCGAGGGAACGTGTTCCCTACATGCCGGTCATGGCCCAAGTTGGGTTGTGACAATTTTACTTTGTGGTTCAAACCTGTCACAGTGTAAGAGGAAGGTGTCTTCTTTATTTCATTATTTTTTTTGGTACTTTGGGCACTATTCATCAGCGTGCTGATTTGCAAAGTGCTTGGAAATTAGGTTGTATCGTGTGTAGGTGTGAGATTTGTGAGAAATTTATGAATTTTGTATTTTTTTTATGATTTATCAAACATGATTATTCATTTTAAGTTATATATATGTGTGTGTGTGTCCAATTATATTTGTATAATTGGTCTTCAAGTTTTTGGAAATTTACAATGAGCAGTGTTACTTGATATCGAATAAATCATTCGATTTTTTTATTTTTTATTTTTTTATGAATGGACTGTGAATGATCATGTAATGGATGATTATGCAGATGGTCAAAGTTTTAAATGTTAAAAAAAAAATTAATTTTGATACACTTAGTGTAAAGTGTTTTATAATGTTAAATTGATCATGTAAGGTTAAATCTATGACTTTTGAGCTGGTTAATATAAGAATCAATTATTTTAATGGGTACATGGAATATAGGTGCTACCTCATTTGTATGTATTTGTATTTGTGAAATACATTCAGGTTATTCATTTATAGTTGTTCAATGGGGATGAATGGAATTTTTAAATTTTTTTATTTTTATTTTTATCTTTTTGATTTTGTTTAGAGCATGTGGTTGCATTGAAGATTATATTTAAGGAACAACTAGACAAGTATAGAATTCATCATCAGCTAGGAAGGGAGATGGAAATACAATCCAGTCTTCACCACGCAAACAAACCGCGTCTACATGGCTGGTTTCATGATGAGGAGTGTGTTTTCTTGATTCTTGGGTATGCTCATAGAATGGAAATATGGAACTAGTAACTACATAAAGGAAAGAGACACTGAGACATATATGATGGTGATCATTGTGCTAATAACCTGTGAGATCAATGTGTATTATGTGGTGATCATAGATGGTAACTGATTGCCATTATGCAGTCATCTATGTATTATGTGATGAATGAAGATTATCATACAGTGTCAGGGCTTTTTTCTTGTGGTGAATCGTATAAAAATGGGGTGTAAATTAAAAAGCAAAACTAAGAGAAATTAAGTGACAGGGGGTTAGAAAGTCCAAAAAGTATTCGAAAGTCTGCTAACCATAAAGTATGTTATATTTTATGCTTGCCATCATTATTCTTTCTAAAGCAAGTCTTTCGTATTATTTTGACTCTTAACTGTCGTTTATTCTGAGAATTTTGGTATATTTTGAGCGCATTGGCATATTGTCCTGAGAAGCATGTTATTCACAGGGACATCAAGCCAGAAAATTTGTTCCTTGATCACGAGGTATCTCTTCCCTCTTTGTACCTTCCCTTCTCTTGTGCTAACAATGTGTACGTGACACGAGTTGTCGCAACTCACAAGAAATTAAAATTTATTTTATGTTAAATTGTATTAAAAATGTAGTAAAAAACACAACTTATATCGTCTCACAATGAAATGTTACTAACCAATTGAAAATTGGGGGTTTTGTTTGGAAAAATTAATAAAATAATAGAAGAAAATTAAATTAAATAAATTACCTGCACAAGAAGTTCCTGTTCATCCAAGATTGTGTTATCACTGACTCAAAAGAATAATTCACGCAGATAGTTATTATAACCAATTCATAATTGCACAATCAGTGATGTAATTTTAGTTGATAGTCACACAATTGTACATCTGACCAAGGGTTTGGTTAATATGAACACTAGGAAATCACAATTGTAATCTCGAAATGCTTACACCAACTTAAATACCAGTCACAATAACCTAGTTTTTATTAGAATTAATTTTAGTCCCCTTACCAATTAAGCATACTTCAAATTGTCAATTTAATTTTGTCCAATTGAAATTCTAACCATGCATGACATTCATAATAGCAACCACATACAAACAAAACTGGCTCTCAAAAATATAATTGTATCAACTAACACAAAAATATGAAAGAGAAAGGAGAAGAAGAAATATTGGAAAGTCAAACCGTAAATTACATTAAAATAATGGGAGTTTCAAAACATAATTCTTTGATCATTGAAATCCTTGCGCTAGGTAAAAAAACTACTCCTCCATAAGTGGATGATCACAATCAATAGAATAGAAACTACGATCGTAATCCTAAACGGGAGCCAAAACATTGATTGGAAAATAAAGAGAGTAGAGAGAGTGGATGTAGACCTAAAATAAGGGTAAAAGATCGTTTTTGTCCTAGGCAAAGTAGGTATATATAATACATCATTACAGTGTGAAAAATGGGCCTCAAGATAATAAAAAAAAACTCTATTTTATGAACTGGTCTCGCATAAACACCTCTCCATGCACTTTCAAACCCATTTTGAGCCCCAAAATGTTCGAATTAGCTTTTGGGCTTAGAAATAGAAGTTGTAGTTCTTTGAATAAACTTTCCAATGTCATAAGAATCACCTCAATCGGACAACTTTAACTCCAGATGTTGTCAAAATACTAAGGGTCAAACTAGACAGTATCAAAACATCAACAATTTAAGCTAAATATGAAAATTATAGAGGGCTTTTTTACCTTTTCAAAATATCTTTATTTGTGTTAATCTAATTTATGTAGAGAGAGATACAAATTTTCTATTACAATACTTCATGCAAATGTACTCAAATGAGCTCCAAAACTCTTCTATTTAAGTCCAAAATCCTCTCAAATTGATCACTGCTACGAGCTTCATGCACCTCTATGATTTTGATACACCAACATGGAAAGTCCCTATAATAAAATTACTCTCACAAGTAATGACTAAAAGCACACGAAGCTCTAAAAAATATTTGCTCATCAAAATGGTGCAATTAACCATGATATTGTTCAATGATTTGCAATGAGGACTAAATATAAATCAATCAAATATCAACCAATTAAACACATAAATAATGCAATATGTCTAGAGTTATATAGAAAAAGGGGTGCATAAATATAACCTATCAATATGTTGCTTCATTTTGTGTTAACATGTGGCAAGGCAATCAGAAGAAATTGAGTTATCTGTAATCTTATTGATAATATTGTTGATACAACATTTGGCAGTTCATTTCAATCTCTTTTGCTGCAAACCCGCCTTTTGACCCTTTAAAGATTGCAAGTTATTTTGAAAATTGTAAAACTCCTACAAGTTTTGACGTAATTTTTTAAAAGTATTTTAGCTTTGTAACACTTGTATCTTTTATTCTCTTCTCCCCTTCTCTAATCCCCCTGGCCTACTCCCAACCAAGGAGTCATGAAAGCAATCTTAGACTGAGCATGTAGCTTATTGCAGATGTATGATGATACTCGTTTGGTAAAGTTGAAAAAAAAGAAATCAGTTATTTACATTTGAGCCTTAAGGGAACTTGAACAGGTAGTTTGATGATGGCTTTGTTGCAGGGCCGTCTTAAAATTGCAGTTGGTCTGTACAGTCTAGAGGCAAAACACATAACATGTGTGGCACATTGGATTATTTAGCACCTGAAATGGTAGAAAATAAAGCTCATGATTATGTAGTTGATAACTGGACTTTACGTATCCTTTGTTATGAGTTCTGTTCCTCCTTTTGTGGCTGAGAGTTAAGCTGATACCTTCAAAAGGTATGGAAGTGCATGTTAATTGTGTGTAGTAAATTGAATGCCACTTTTGCTATGTTATGTAATGTATTTAGTCTTGTGCAGGATAATGAAGGTTGACCTTTCCTTTCCTCCTGCGCCTTTTGTTTGTTCCGAAGCCAAAAATCTGATTACTTGGGTATGTTATCAACATATTCATATCCAGGCATCAGCGATACTTTTAGTTGGCAGATATAGTTCTTATTGCCATCTGTAACTTGGTGCAGCTCCTGGTGAAAGACTCCTGAAGAAGGCAGAAGATAATGGAACATCCGAGGATAATCAAGAATGCAAATCCTATGGGTATCTGCAAGTAGCATAATGTTTACTCAGTCATTTTCAACTGTGGCCTTGAGAGCCTAATGCTGAATTCTACATCTGATAATGTAACACAATAATATGCATACAAAATTTGAGGTTTTTCTGAGTATAATATCAGCTTGAATGATACTGTTCATTGTTGTGGTGATTGGGAACGTTAGAATTCTACATATCTATTCATATGCAGATTTGTGAGTGGCTTTAAGAATTCACCATGTTGGCGTCAATATTGTGTATATTTGGACTGAGAATGAGATTCGTCCACTCAGTTTTAAAACTAGTTTCATGTATCATCCTAACTGCACGTTTCATTCTATATTGAGGAA
This sequence comes from Dalbergia cochinchinensis, assembly GCA_031216125.1. Lineage (NCBI taxonomy): Eukaryota > Viridiplantae > Streptophyta > Magnoliopsida > Fabales > Fabaceae > Dalbergia > Dalbergia cochinchinensis. Next base: position 63,772,932 of record CM062375.1, on the reverse strand, counting down.
TAAAGTGATCTCATACTTTCTATTGGTTCGAGGCTTCGAGCACATAAAACACTCACAATTGATTAGGTTAGTAGCTGGAAAATCAGACTTCAAATCTGTAAAAGTAGCAGAAAATTACAGGACATAAAACAGAGGTAGAGCAAAGAATGAGGTGCTGTAAAACCATCGACCATATTCTTTCATTTGCTGATTTGTTCAAAAAATGCAGCAAAAAATTACAGCAGTAGTAGCAAAAAATTTCTGACCATATTAGACACATTTATAGCCATATAATCATGTTTCTAGATTAATCCAGCAAGAATACATCAGTAAAATGCACAAAATATTCACTAAACATCGTATGACTAGCACATCACTACTTTTATGGGCCAAAAACATCAAAATAAGTCAGCCTAATCCAACAGTTTCACGTGTAGAATTGAATATCGCTTTAGTTAAATGAGAAAGTAAAAGTATAATGTTAAGCGATACTTAAATATACCATATGTTATTTATGAAGACTTAAATGGTTTATTTTGGTGTTTGGTATTAAAAAAAAAAAAAAAGTCATTTCATTGAATCAAAATCCTCTGTATCCATAATTTCTGTACCATACCCTGTCTTGCCAAAGAGTATTTGCCACCTGGATTAATTTTCTAGGTCATTTATTCTAAACGGGAGTTAAAGAATTTTAACGGGGTTGCACGTTCCACCTCTCGTATTGTTCTTTTGCGTTGGCGCAAAGATCACTGGCAACCATTAACGCTAGTACTGATGGACCAATAGAATACAGTAATCCATTTAAAAATGACTCATGATTGCTCACAAGTTAATGTTATAGTTTCCGGCCTGCTCATCACTTTCCTTTGTCATTTCCTCTCATTATCTTCGAAACTTCCGAAAGTATTGCCAACTTGCTACGCTTCTTTTTCTTGTGAAATTCATCAGTGGTGGTAACATTAAATAATAATCCTTATCATCATTATTATTAGGCCTCCGTCTCACGCGGTAGATCAGAGCTCATAGATTTTATTCAGACAAAGAGACAACTGAAAGTAAAGTCATCCAAATGATTGAGCATTGAATAAGCGATATATAGGTAGAGAAGAAAAGATGAGAATAGAGCGCCTCCTACACCACTTTATTCAATACTACTGCCTCAGCACTTTCAGCAATTGTTTGTTTCTCATTCTAGTTTTTGCTTCATTGTTTTATTGTTCGCAGAGGGTAAAGCTTCGGACTAGCTTTGAGTATTTCAGAGGGATGCCTACCACGATCTCATCTTTGTAAGTGTTTGCCTCCTCTTTTTTTCAGTTTTTCGAGTAAACACTTTAGTTTGCACCTCAAGAATATTAAATCAGACAATTTAGTTCGAAAGAAAATAAATAATAATTGAAACAAAGGTTAAGCTAGTCTCTCTATTAAGTTTTCGTAAATGAAATGGCGCATGTGGTGTGTTACAATATTAATACATCACATATACTGAAGCATTGACGTCCAAATGACGTCTTTTTGGAAGGAGACTCAAGAAATCACTTCCTTACATCACGTTGTTCTAAGTTTCAAGGGAAAAAATAAACACTGAAATAACATTGTATTGCTCTAGGAATGCAATGTGATTCTCACCTATAACATGACATACCGTATCATTGACTTAATAGCTCATACATGTCATCCTAGGCTTAATGGATAAATTTTATAGAGAGATTACCTTGTCCTATGTTTCTGCTCTCGAGGGATCATATGAGAGGTTTGTTTTCTCAAAGAACCAAAATTGTACAATGCAAAATTATTGAGGGACTAACTTGGGTGTTTTCTTCTTTTTTTTGTGTTTTTTCACATTAAATGATCCATTTTCAAAAGCAGTCAAGTCTTTGAAATTTATCTTCTTTAGGTTCTCCCCTTGAGTTAATTAGTTTATGGACGGGTTTGATAAGTTTCTAGAAAAAAAATAGATATTTTTAAATAAGATATTTTTAAAAAGTAAAATTTAATTTATGTTTGGATATTTAAAATTAATTTATGTTTAAATAAAATATTAAAATATTTTTTATGTTATATAAAAAAAAATTTCTAGAAAATGAAAATTATGACCCTAAAAAAATATATTTTTATACTTTCTAGTGATTTTACTTTTATAAATATATATATATATATATATACACATATTAGAAAAGTAAAAGGTATATTGTTAATAACTTTTTTTTTATCAAAATAATCACACACAAACAATCGAGTGCTATATATGTAAACCTGGGGCTTATTTATATCACAACATCAAAAGAATCCTTGATTCTTCTTCCACCCATGATTTTTTTTACATTTACGAGTACTGTTCCATAAAATAGAATCGCCTTTGTCTTTACCACAATATTAGATATATTTTGCTGACAAATTGTCATGGCCTAGATACTTAAGTTAATCATCATTTTGGTCAATTACAAATATATGGGGGAACAAATTAGCCTTTCAAAATTTAAAAGTTTTCTAATAGTCTATTACAATTAAAAAATGGGAGAAATTGGTGGTCCCTATATACAAATTTGTCTTGTGATTTTAAATCATATTTTTAAATTCTAATAGACTAATTTGCCATTCAATATATTTATGCGATGCCAAAATAACTATCTACACTAAGTTTCAATTCTCTTTGGTTTTTTCTTCTTCTTCTCTCTTTTTATGAATAGGTAGCAATGAGTTTGATCTTATATCATCATGCTAACCTCTTCTTTTATCCTTCTTTTTTTCTTTTCAAAATGTCTTTGTGGACACACTTTAGTTTATGGAGAAGATCAAGATTGACTTGTGTGGATGAAGTAGATCTCCACAATCAATGCACTTCATGTCAGATGACTTCTTTGTCCCCTGCTTCTTCTTCCTCAGATACTCCTAAGATAAAATATGATGTCTTCATTAGTTTTAGAGGATCAAACACTCGCAATGGTTTTCTTAGTCATTTGCTCAAGGCATTAAGTCGTGCAAAAATTGAAGCATATGTAGATTGCAAGCTCAAAGAAGGAAATGAGCTATCATCAACATTTTCTACAGCAATGGAAGCATCACAAATTGCACTAATCATATTCTCAAAAGACTATGCTTCATCGAAATGGTGTCTGGAAGAAAATAACTGAATGCATGATGAAAAATGGGCAGATTGTGGTACTTATCTTCTATAATGTAGATCCATCGGATGTACGACATCAAAAAGGATGTTACAAAAAAGCATTTGCTAAACATAAAAAATTGCTCAAAGGAAACGTAAGGAATGTAGAGATATGGAGAACTGCGCTGAATGAAGTTGTCAATTTATCAGGATCTCATTCCACAAATTTTAGGTTAGGGTTATTCTTCTGAATATCTAGAATTCATTGCTTTAACTTTTGACCTTTTTCGCTAGATTTTTGTCTATTACTAGGCTTGTTATTTTGTCAAACAAATACACTATTCACTCATTAGTTTAGGCTTATTATAAATGATAGAGTTCAAGCCATGAGTTAATGTTGCATTACATAGCTAGGCTTGATTCTAGTAGTTTATATAAAGAGTGATGCTAGGGAGCTTGGAAATTCTGGCTAGAAAATATGACCAACACAGTTGGCATACATGTGGTGAATTACTAATGCATTGATGGAAATCATGAGCGGTTGAAAAAATTGAGGTGAACCTATCATATATTGTCACAAAATTTTGGAAATTATTTTTTGACAAAAGGAAAAGGTCTACAAGTATTTTCTTTATACAAATAGTAGCAAATGGTTTCATTTACTTCAATCAATAAACCAAAAGCTATATGTGCATACATATATATTTATAGCAGCTGGTTAGAGATTTTTGACATCATCTATTGATGAGATGTGAGACTTAGAAATGAAGAATGTCAATCGTAGATGAAATCATCATTGAAAATCTTTCTTGTTTGATGAGGAGGTGTTTCATTTTTCTTAGGTTGTTAGTAATAAAGTAATTAGCTTCCTCCTTTCATTTTTTGTTACAGGACTGAAGCTAAGTTCATTGAAGAAATTGTCCAACACTTGTTGACAAGGTTGAATCATATGTAACCAGTTGACGTAAAAGGCCTAATTGAAATTGATAAACCAATTGCAGAACTTTAATCACTAATATTTTGCAACTAATCAAAAGATGTTCGTGTCATAAGGATTTGGGGCATGGATGGTATTGGTAAGACAACTATTGCTGATACATTATTTAAAATATTGTGCTCTGAATACAAAGGTTGCTGTTTTTTAGAAAATGTAAGAGAACAATTAGAGGAGCATGGAATAATTAAGTTGAAAAGTAAGCTTATTTCCATATTATTGGAGGAAAATGATTTGAACATTAACATTCCTAATGGAGTACCAGCTCATGTTTTGAGGAGACTTCATCGCAGAAAGATTCTTATTGTCCTTGATGATATCACTAATCCAAATCAAGTCAGAAATTTGGTCGGAGGACGTGATTGGTTTGGTCCAAATAGTAGAATCATTATCACAACAAGAGATAAGCATGTAATTCATAAAGAAGCCGATGATTTATATGAAGTTAAGGCATTAGGATGTCATGATGCTCTAGAGCTTCTTAAGTTGCATGCCTTTAATAATGGAAATCGTCACCAAATGAAATAGCATAAACTCATGATGAAGGTGGTTAAATATGCTAAAGGCATCCCATTAGCTTTGGAAGTTTTGGGTTCCTTTCTTTATGGCAAAAGTGCTAAAGAATGGAAAAGTCAACTGCAGAAACTTAAAAAAATGCCAATTGCAGAAATTCAAAATGTTTTGATACTGAGTTATGAAGGATTAGATTGCAAAGAGAAAAGTATATTTTTATATATTGCTTGTTTCTTTGAAAGAAGAGAAATAAAAGCTAGTGTGGAAGCTTTACTGGATGCATGTGGTTACTCAACACCTATTGCTTTAAAAACTCTTGAAGATAGAGATCTCATAATTGTCTCTGGAGATAGAATGTATGTATCTATGCATGACTTAATTCGAGAAATGGGTCAAAATATTGTCCGTGAACAAAGTGTTGAAAAACCTGGGAACAAAGACATTTCTGGGATCCTAATGACATTTGTCATCTATTGAAGCATGATGAGGTATGAAACTATGAACAAGTATTCATTATTTAAATTTAATTTGCTGTTAATGTATTATAAGTATATCTTCACTAAGTATCGAAAACCACATAGTTGTAAAAAAATAATTTTCTCTTTAACTTTTACCATCAACGATTTCTTTCTTGGTTGAAATGGCATTATATGATCACTATGAAATTTTTAATGTTGTGTTATCAATTTAGCAAAAGTTTCTATTTTATTTAAACATTTAATTCCTTTGTGTTCCTGACTCAATTTCTAAACCAAATTAAAATAAGAGATTAAGGCAAAATAATCACAATATGATGTGAAAGGAGGAAAAAGGTCCTAGTGTGAGGCTTCCAAGGATGTGGGTGCAAAGGATGGTGCCCCATGATGTAAGCTTAGAAAGCAAATGTTAAGGCCTTGAAAACTACTCCCTCTTGTGGGACTTTTGGATCTTACAATTTCTAGCAAGGGGCGTATAGCCACACTAGAGCGGCCCAAGAGATGGGGAATAAGCTTCCACTTCTATAGAATCAAGGATACCTTGTCAATAAGAGAGGGAGAGCAGCCCTTAAATGTGTGAAACCCATTTCTAGTAAGTGGACTATACCTTAGCCCACACTCCAGTTACAAGACATCCCTAAAATGGTAGTATTTGTGACTAGAATAATACAAACATCCCTTTTTAGCCGGACCTGTAAAAGCCGACAGAGAAGTGTCACTTGTTGTCCTGTCACCAGGATCTTGGGAACACTTGGCCTAACAGTACACATTACCATCCCATCTATGGTGGCAAGGGGAGGAAGTTTCTTCCTCATGGCCAACGGAATGGGAACATAGTCATATACACACACAGAGCACCTCATTTCATTCAACAACCATCACACGATCTTGACTCCCAACATCAGCCATTTGCACAACCTTGATGATCTCCATTTACAAGGATACCCATTCGTACGTTCGAAACCGCATCCTTTCACGGTGACTCCCATACACGGTGAGGGTGACCAAGAATGTCCCCCCACCTCGAAAACCAAAGAGAACCCAAGAGAGAGAACTATGGCGTCTTTACTATTGGGAAGAGGAAAAATGCTTCCAATCATCCCATCCTTCTCTAGAGGCTAACAAGGTTTATTCTCTACCAAGGCCACCCAAGAGAGTTTGTTCTCACCCTTTGCTATTCTTCGCATTCTCCTTATAAGCTTACAAATCCATTCCGTTTAACACACCTGTAATCCCTCCCGCAAAATCTGGTATGAAACACTTTGCTAATATGTCGTCCTTGAATAAATTAATGTTCTTTTTAAATTATTTATCTTTATATGTTATTGGACAGGGGACAAAGCATATTGAAAGCATAACCTTGGATATGTCAAGAATTACTGATCTGAGCTTAAGTCCTCAATCCTTTGCTAGAATGGTCAATCTAAAATTCTTGAGATTTTATCATTCATATGGTACACTTAACTTGGTGCATCTTCCGAATGGCCTCGGAATATTGTCAAATAATAGGCTTTTTCATTGGGAGCAATACCCATCAAAATCCTTTCCAACGACATTCAATACAGAGTACCTTGTTGAACTTTGTATGCGAGGAAGTCATCTTGAAAAGCTTTGGGATGGAGTACAGGAATGTGGGAATTATAGTATTTATTTTTTTCTTAAATAGCAGTATTAATGTGTACAAATATTTACATCAAATGTAAATACTGTGTAAATATGATACAATTTTTAAAAAATTAAGATAATAAAATACAAAAAGGTTTAATTCTTTTTGCAAATTATTATTTAAAAAAATAAATTTGAATTCAAATTACATTAGTGGTATGCGGTAGAAGACCGTTGAAAAAAGGAATAATTAATTTACTTTTATCTGTGTTAGAAAATTTATAAATTATCTAAATAGAAGATAATATGCAATATATGATATATTTCCATTCTTAAATAATTATTCAATTTTATATATATATATGAAACAACTGAAAAAGTACTCTCAATATTAAAGAAATTTGTGTGTATTTTATTAAATTATCATCATTATTTAATTAAATCTACTTACTCTCTCCTCCATGGCTCTCTTTTTCTAATTCATTATTATTTCTCTTTCATTTATTTCATAAAGGTTTAACTAGGAAAAAAAATCAATATTATTTATATTTTTTAAAAACAATCAGTTATCCGTAGAAAATTAGAATTCTAAAAGTGGACAATTATTTGAAAATGGAAGCTTAGTATTCTAGTAATTTTAAAAGTTATTTTTGCGTCTTTAAATTAAGAACAGATGCCAAAAAAATTTTATATGACAGTTAAATTACACCTGCCAAAGTCAATTCAAGTTTTTTTTTTTTTAATAGAGTAGACATTCAATTGGTCTCTAACAATTTTATTACTAGACAAATTGATCCTTGCTAAAAAACTTAGTATTGAGGTCTCCACAGTTGTAAAAATATAATATTATAGGTCTCTGACAATTTCATTGATGAACAAAGTCTCTGATAATAAAAAATTAGTATTGAAATCTCACAGTTGTAGAAATAGGGCATATAGATCCTTTACTCACCTGTAACCTATTAAATACTGACATTAACTTTAACTATTGATATATGTAATACTCACTAATCCCAATCAACACTAACTAAAATACACTATTTTATTTTTATTTTATGAATTTTTATTTTTGTAAATTGTTGTCAAAATGTTCCAATATTTCATCATACACATCATCAAGGAAGAAACCCTTGGCCCCAAGTTTGTAATTCTAAGATAGGAATCAAATTTAGAATCAAATTATTCTTTATGTTTTATCACCACCTTATTCTAAAATACTACGATACCAATATCATAAATCCATAATCATTTCCCCAAAATAGTTGTCTGCTACAATATAGTGATTGCTTATTATAAAACAATGCAATACTATCATGCTTGATTTTCTATCAAAAACTTATTTACAAAAGAGTGGAATTCCAAGTTTTTAATAGTAGATCAAAGTCATTCCCGACCAATTCATTAAATGAGCATAAATATACTAAAAAAAATATGTTTTTAGTGAAGGGCCATATTTTTACAATTGTAAGGGACCTCAAAATTAATATTTTTAGTAGGGACCAATTTGTCTATTAATAAAATTATCAGGGACTTATAGTGTCTTATTTTTGTAATTATAAGGGACCTCAATAGTAATATTTTTTTATCCAACATCAATTTATCCATTAATAAAATTGTCAGTGATCAAATTGGATGTATACTCTTTTTAATATAATATTAGATATTAAAAGATATCCGATACCAGAATTCATAAAATGAAGACAAGCATTAGCTACCAATCCACATATATCTTTGATAATTGCATATAAAACTCTTTTGAATTATGCAGAATCTAACAAATCTGAAAATGGTTGACCTTGATGAATGCGAGCGATTGATGGAACTTCCAGATTTCTCTAAAGCCTCAAGTCTTCAATTTTTAATTTTGGATGGGTGCGCAAATTTATTCTTGGTTCATCCATCTGTTTTCTCTCCCCAAGATCTTGAACTTGTAAGCTTACAAGATTGTCGAAAGCTTCAGAAACTCCCAGGTAATATCTTATCTAATTCTAGTAAATGCTCAAATTAATTGTCGAAAGATTTGTGAAAATTTAAATTAATCATTTTTATAATAATTTGATTTTTTGTAATATAAAATAATGACTGAATCAGATTTCAAACTAATTAGCGTATAAATATACATTACCAATTGAATTACTGTCTATTTAAAAAAAATAATTGACTGAATATATATTCAAGATCTTTTTAAAAAAATTGATGTCGAAAAATCTTTGAACCAGTAATTTTAGTGCAGACAAGGTCACTTAAATGATATAAAGATTTTATATTTAGTTCATTCAATTCTCAAATAAATTAATGATATTATAATTTTTTAGAGTTAAATTTCTACGCTTTTACAATGTAAAATAGTGGTAGGTAGTTCTCATAGTGGGCATAGTTATTTGGAGTCATTTGTCACTTTGTCACTTTCGTAAAATTTTATTAATTAATAATACAAAATAAATTTACACTGTTAGTATATAAGAATTGATAATTTTTTTCAAAATGAGTAAGTTAAGGTGTGTCTATGAGTTAGGAAGGAAAGAAGATGGAATATGTGTTTAAAGAATTTATTTTACCTCCTATTGGAGTATAAAAAGAATCTGCAGAAGAAAATGGAGGATATACAATATATTTTTATAACGTAGGCTTTATTAAAATAAATATATGTATTTAATGTGTTTCATAATGACACGTGGTTAAAATGAATATCATCGTGGTAGGATCAATTAGTTTTTTTTGCTATCATTACTTGGTTAGTTTACTCATCATACTTAACTTAGTTAGTTGGTATTTAGTTATATTAACCATTCTCAGTAGTTGACAAAGTGGCTTAGCATATATTGCAGCTGCTCGGTGAATCGTAAACAACTAGATTCATTCGCTAGGTTTTTCGCCCTCATAAAATTATAAAAAAAAACGCGCGCGCGCGCACACACACATTATCTATATAAATGCAGTCCTGCATCTTTAACTATCAATTTACGAAATTTCATTTATATAGGGGAAATCCCTGCAAGATGCAACGATTTCTAAAATAACTAGAAATCACTCGATCACTACAACTTGCAGCGATTTCCATTGATTTGATTTTAGCTATATAATTTCTACTAACTCAAGTGATAATGCGTGAGTGATTTTGCTTCCATTATTTCATCTTCTAGTGTTGCTATTCAGTTGTGAGAGAGCAAAATAATCAAGAAATATTACATGTACGAACACATTGGTGGGAAATTACCCCTACAAGGGAGGGAAACAGATTTGTGAGTTAGGGTTCAACGTGTATTGTTGATCCGTCAATCACATTCTTAGAGTTGAAAAGCAAAATATTGCAACGGCTGGATGAGCTACACATGAAAATTAAAAAAAACATTTTATAGGTTGCCCTTAACAATTGGGCAATGTATTATAAACCATAAGATTGTTGCTTGCCATTTCAACACTTTCACCACACTTTTGGAGTAAAAAGATTGGAGAGAAGTGAATGTTTAGAAAGTGACTGCATGTGAAGGACCATTTCCAACTATTCGATATATATAGGTAAAGAAACTGAAAATCATTATAACTTATAGCGATTTCCAACAATTATGACCCGTGTTTTCCAAAATCGCTATCACTTACAACAATTTCTAATTATTTGTAAATCATTGTAATTTATAGCAATTTTCCCTAAAAATATGAACTTTTTGTATTTTTGTAGTTAATGATCCGTTCCAGTATTTATATAGATATATAATGTGTTCCTTTTATTTTAGATGGGTGAAAAACTCTTCATTCTCTCCATCAAGTAATATTCAGTTGATTGATTCTCTCATCTTTCCCTCTCAAACTTGCTCTCTTGTTCTTGGGTTTACCAATTTTCTTCATAGTTGTGAATTTTGTCATGAATTTCTTTATAGCAATATTATTTAAATTTTTTAAGTATAGTACATATATTTGGTGAAGTAAAAAAAAAATATTCCCTTTTTAAAATATTTTTGTTGTTTAAAACTTCTCAAAAATATTAATCTTCTCCCGAAATATAATCCCATAATCGTTTTATGTCTAAAACATTTTTATCGTCAATATTTTTCTAAAAGTTCCCCAAATTTTTTCTGTAAAAATATTTTTCTTAATGGATTACGTTGTAAATGGATTACATGCATTGAGTAGACTGCGTGCAGGGACAACCTTGTTTGGTAAGGGGTAAAAAATAATTGGAGAACTTGAAAATGGGAGTATATGTCACAGTACATCTATATACCCTCATCATAGTAGTACTATATTTATTCTCTCTAATCTGTTTTAGTTAGTTAACCTGAGTTAGTTATATCTGTGTTAGTTTGAGGGTGAGTGAAATATGTAGAGATATATCTTTCACTTTGTTTGAGAGAGTAAAAATCTTCTAGAAGAGATGAGATGCGATAATCATCATCACCTTTGATTGCATCATGAAGGAGAGCGTTCCACGCATCAAGTGCTACCATGCACTGGAGCATACTCTGTGCGATCTCGTTGCTTAAAGATCAAGTGATCCAAGAGAGAACCAGAGTGGTGCATCGAGACACCAAGCATCAAAGATTGGACCCGTGGGATCGGGTTTCTGAATTGACCCATCAAAACCTCACGGGACCAAATGTGATAGTCGGATTGACCTAGCAAGGTTGAAGAAATTATGGAAATGTTTAGGTTTTCATTCGAAATTTTGGATTGTTAGTGTAAGAATATACACACGTGACTAGAACTCACACTTAGTTACTATATTCAGTTAGCCTTGTTAGATTCAGTTAGGAATCCAACTAAGAGTTTGTTACTAAGGCACTCAGCTTGCAAAGCACGCGTTGTGCTTGTACAGCACTTGTATAAATACCAGCTACAGTGTACAAAGCAATAATCAATGAAGCATTCCCAATATTCAGTATGAAGTTTCTCTTTGAACTCTTAAGCCTTGAGCTTGTCTTACATGGTATCTAAGAGCGAATTTTTCGATCCATGGCCGATCTACCACCTCCAAGAGTGGAGGATCCACCACTAACTCCACCACACTATCCACACTCTTCCACTGCATCTTCCCAATCCTTCCAATCTCACAGCTTCAACAACCCCGTTTCTTGCAAACTCAACAAAGATAACTTCCTTCTCTGGCATCAAGAAGCCATTGCCACCATTCGAGCTCACAATCTTGAGCATCATCTAGATCCGAATAAAATTCCTCCCATGTACTCTTCAGCTGAGCACGCAGAAGCTGGAAAGCAAAGAATCGAATTCAAGAACTGGAACCGCCAAGACAACCACCTCCTGTCATGGCTTCTCTCATCTCTTTCGGAATCCCTTCGTGTTCGGATAGTAGGATGCACCTTCTCCTATCAAATCTGGCTAAAACTCGAAAAGTTCTTCGCATCTCGGACACGCGCAAAGGTGCGTCAACTCAAGATTCAACTAAAAGGTACAAAGAAAACCTCCTCCATGAACTCCTATCTTCTAGATCTGAAAAAGATCACCGATCAACTAGCTGTGGTTGGATCTCCGATTGCCACTGAAGAATACATTGAAACCATACTTGATGGTCTTCCCATTGATTACAATCCGTTAATTACCTTCATCATCTCAAGACTTGATCCCTACTCAATCAATGAAATGGAAGAGTTGCTGTTGAAGCTCGGATCGAGCATTGTAACTCTCTCGAGCTCTCTCCAACTTCGGTACAAGCTCATATAGCTCAGAACCAACCTTCTCAGCATTGGTCCCGAGGCGGCGGTGCATATTTCAGTAGCCGTGGCCTTGGCAATTATCACGGCCGTGGTCGTGGTGGCCGGCGTGGAGGCCGATCTGGTTTTGGAGCAAGACCTCAGTGCCCATTGTGTGGAAGGCAAGGTCACATGGTCTGGGACTGCTACCATCGCTTTAATCCACATTATCAACGCCTTAACTTCTCCTTCTCATAATATCAGAACAACTACAACAATGAAGGAAGACAAAATCCAGATCAAGACCTCACGCCTCAAGCTTACTTCACCAATCCATCGTCTACAACTCAACACTACTCTCAAGCACTAGTAGCAACTCTTTCCACTGTGTATGATCCACTTTGGTACCCTGACTCAGGCACTTCAAACCATCTCACTCCAGATCCCTCGGTCTTTGATGCAAAATCAACCTATGGTGGCAATGATCGTGTCCAAGTAGGTAATGGTGCAGGTATGAGTATAAAGCATATAGGACATTCAACATTATTTGTGATTCAAACCAAAAATCCTTTGATCTGCATCATTTAATGCACGTTCTAAGCCTAACCAAAAATCTGCTCAGTGTTTGGCAGTTTTGCAAAGAGCATAATGTCCTCTTTGAATTCTCAGCTAACAATTGCTGTGTGAAATCTTAGGATTCTTTGGAAATACTTCTCCAAGGCAAAGTTAAAAAAGGCTTCTACTACTTCCCTGACTTACATGCTGTTGTTCCTGAAAAACATAAGTCTCCAAAAAATGTGCATAATACCTCTGACTTGTATTCAGCATTTACTGCTTCCAATCTAGTTGATAGAACAAATACCTTTGCCATTTGGCATGCTAGACTAGGCCATCCTGGAAGTAGAATTGTTGAACATGTTCTAAAGTTGTGTAATATTCCATTTACATTGAATAAATGCATTGAAGTTTGCAAAGCATGTTGTCTTGGAAAATCTCATCAACTCCCTTTTTCTACCTCAACCACTGTTTACTCACAACCACTAGAACTAGTTTATTGTGATGTTTGGGGACCTGCTCCACTCCCCTCACATGATGGAGCTAGGTACTATATTAGTTTTGTTGATACACACAGCGGATACACTTGGCTATATTTGCTAAATCAAAAGTCTCAAGCATTTGAAACCTTTGTAAAATTCAGAACCATGGCTGAACTCCAACTAGGACATAAACTTAAGGCCTTACAAACAGACAATGGAAAAGAATTCCTTCCCTTCACCAAATTTTTACAATCCAATGGCATACTACACAGATTAACCTGTCCACACACACATGAACAAAATGGCACTGTTGAAAGAAAACATAGACATGTAGTAGAAACTGGCCTCACCTTATTAGCCAATGCCTCAATGCCTGTCTCCTTCTAGGGTGAGGCCTTCCAAACTGTTGCCTTCCTCATCAATATTCTACCATCTCAAAAACTGCAATTAAACTTTCCCTTCTTCAAACTTTACCAAAAGCAGCCTGACTATACACTTCTCAAGGCCTTTTGCTGTGCCTGCTTTCCTCTCTTAAGGCCTTACAACAAACACAAACTTGATTTCAGATCTGATCTATGTCTATTCCTAGGATATTCTGAAACACATAGAGGTTACAAGTGCTTGAGCTCATCTGGCAAAATCTACATCTCCAGACATGTTACGTTTGATGAAAATAACTTTCCTTATGTCTCTCACTTCTGCCCTCCAAATGTTAAGTCTCAAATTGCCTCTCAGCAGTCTCAAGCCATTCCCAAAATCCCTTTAATTTCCACTGAATCACAAACAAATGTTCCTAATGCTCATACTCAATCACATCATATACCTGTTCCTACCTTGCACAATTTTTCAGATGCACAACTCGCTCAAGCATCAGATTCACCTTCCAGCCCTTGTCTCACTCCACTACCAGCACCAGTTCAGCAATCAAGTCCCTCACTGTTGCCACACAGCAGCCCCAACAATGCTGTCCCACCCACCACTGTCATTTCCAGCACTGATATCCTCTCATCAACAAAGGGTATTGTGCCCATCAATACTCATCCAATGGTGACTAGAGCAAAGCAAGGTATTTTCAAACCAAAAGCTCTTACTGCATCCTTACTTCCCCACTCTGCTAAGAAAGCTCTAGAAAACACACAATGGCTCCAAGCTATGCAAGAAGAATACTGTGAACACCTGATTTTGTTCAATCTTTTAACAATAAAATCCAAAAATTTCCATCTAGTTTACCTCTTTTATTTTATTTACAGTTTCTTTAATTACTTCCTAAAAATATATATATATAAAAGCTAATTAATTATTAGTTGTTTTTAATTTTAATTTATTTCAAAAAAAAATAAAAAAGAGGAGTCACGGGCTCCTCTCCTTTTCTTCCTCCGAAGATGCGCATGTGACATATAGATAAGAAAATTTTCAAAAATATGGAGAACATCATGATAGTGTTGGTAGACTTGGTGCAAGAGGTTGGAGTTTCTTTCGGTGGAATGGAGGCATCCGAAGGACATATCTTTACATATTGAGGGGAACGGGAATTGAAAAAAAAAAATTAAAAATATCATCATCGGATGTGAGAGACCTGCGAAGAAACCAGAATCCCAATCCAACAATACAAGTCCAGTAACGCAACCCAGAAATAAAAAAGAACAAGGTAATACCATCATCATCAGCAATATCATCATCATCAAACATAAACAAAAAATTTTAAAAGAAAAAAGGAAGGAGGAGGCCGCGGCGTACCTCACCACACTCGCTGACCTCGCGTGCCCATCACCATCATCTTCCCCCCCTCTCCAGCATCATCATCTTCAACAAACACCACCCTCACCACCGAGCTCCACCGCAAACAGGACCTCTTGCCTAGCTCGATACGGCTCGTAGTGAGCACGAAGCTTCTACCAGACGGTCGCGGCAACCACCCTCGCAAGCTCCACATGACGGGACCTGCTTGCCTGGCTCGGCCACGGCTCGCCGTGAGCACGAAGCTTCGACTTCAAATCCGCAACAACCACCACCTCGTCACCTATAACGGCCGCGGCTCCCTCGCCTTGCCTCCGGTAAGCGAAGCGCGACCTCGGCGCTCCAGTAGCTCTCGCCATCCCGATTCTTTCCCTCTGCCGTGGAGCTCCTCCTCCTCGACCTCGTGCGGCCGCGGCCTCCGCCGCTTCATGCGGCGGTCTTCTTTCTTTCTTTCCCTGCTTCCTCCTCCTCTCTTCATGCGGATCCTTCCTGTACAACCGAGCCACTACCACGCCACTCCCTAAGGACCTCCACCACTCAACCCCAAACCGGATCGGCCTCCGCCTTGGCCATGCGTTTCTTCCGCCGTGCATCGTAGGATCGGCCTCCCATCCTAGCGTGTATCGTGGACGCCATAGCGTTGCGCTCCTCCTCACTCGTTGCGATCACCTATTCTCGGCGAAGCCAAAGCCGCTTCCTTCCCCTTGGCCAGCGCCTTTGCCACACAATCTTCCTCTTCCTCGCTTCTTGATCTCTCTTAGTCTCACCCTCAATACCGCTCTCTCTCTCGGTCATTTGGGTGTGTGTGAGTATGGGTGAGAGAGATGATTTGTTGAGTGTGTGTCTGTGTGTGTAATGTGTTGGTCCATTGAGTGAGTTGAGAGGTAGTATGAGTGAGTGAGTGAAAGTGTGTGAGAGTGTATCGTGTGTGTGCGTGTGTGGGAGGAGAGAATCAATTGGTTTAGGTAAAATTAGGGGAATTAGGAATAGATTTTATTTTATATTAATAATGTCTTATTTTTGTTCGAATCAAAATATTAAATTCGTTTATTTAAATTTTGATTTTATTTGAGTTTAGTTTTGTTAATATTCTAGTGAAAATGAATAAATTAGTTTCAAGATATGTAATTATGCAAAACAAAATGAAAAGAGTGATTTAATTATTTCTTAGACTTTAAGTGAAGTTAGTGTTAAAGTTTTATCAGTAAAAAAAGATAAAAAATAGTAATTAGAACCCTTATGTTTTTGATTGTTTGTGTATGTTTTTGTTTAGTTATTTGTTTCTATTCATAATTTAATTTTCCCTTTTTACGTTTATGTATTTTTGTTTAATTTAATTATGTAATGGTGTTTATAAACTTTTTTTTATTTTATTTTATGTGTTCTTACTTTGAACCATTTACGTATTTATTTTTATTTTAATCTTTTATAGGTTTATAATTTTTGCTTAAGTTAATTTTGTAATTATGTTTATGGATGTGTTTTAGTTTAATTCTCTATCATGTCTATGTATTATTTTATTTTATTTTATTTTATTTTTTTATCTTGTCAATTTATGTGAAAACTATGGTTTTGTCTAAAAATGAAATAAAACAAAAATATGTTTGTTGTTTATACTTTTTATTTTATTATATTTTATTTTACTTTATTTGTTTATTATTATCTTTTTTTTTTTGGATTCAGGTTAATTCAGATTTAAAAAAAATAAAAAAAATAAAATAAGAGATTTAAAATATATATATATATAATCTATTTTTTTTTTGGATTTAAAATAAATATTTGGTTCTTTTTATTAAAATTTATATGCTTAATTAATTGATAAATTATATTAAAAAAGGGGAGGTTAATTGAGCTGAGACGGTTTGTTAATCTCATGTTTCAGAATATTTTATTTGCAGCGGCTTGATATTGAAGTTTTTTTAAAATAGAGTTAATTTGTATGACGGTTTGTTAACTTTATGTTTTAGAATATTTTAGCTGTGACAGCTTAATATTCCAAAATTCTCTTTCAAAATTAACTTTTCACCACTTAATTTATTTGTAAATAATTTTCCTAGTATTTTTCTATGCTATTTATGTATTTTGTTTCATTTATAAGCTCCTTTTTTTCTCATAATTTTATTTCAAAATATTTTATTTAACTTTTGTTATTATAGATAAAGAGTTAAATTAAGCGTGGCCGAACTGTTAAGCTCGATATTTGAGCATTTGGTATGTGAACTAATCTTGAACTTTCCTTAAAAGTGTTTGTTCTCTTTTACATTTGTTTCTATAAAAATACATAAAAATAATTTTCTTCTTTTTCTCTTATTCGTAAACATTTATTATTTATAGATTTACTTTCAATTTAAATTTGCTCATTTCTTATTCAAATAATAGGGTTAATTTAGTCGTGACGGCTTGTTAACTTGATATTTGGATATCTGAGTTGTGACAATTTGATATCCCAAATATCTCTCATAAGGTTTTTATATTTTCTTTTTACAAAAACACCAAAAAAATAAATCTTCGCTTCTTTTTTAGATTCTATTTGCAAGTATTTATTATTTAGAACAATTCTTTTTTTAAAATTATATGCTTTTTGTCAAATGCTTCGTTTCAAATAAAAAACGGTTAACTTAGTCGTGACGACTAGTTAACTCATTGTTAGGACATCCCAATTATATGATTCGGTGCACTAAAATTTCTTTTCTTTTAAGAAAAATAAATTCCTTTTAATTGTCTTGAAACAGAAAATAAATGTTTGAAAAAGGTTATTTATTTAATTTGCCACGATTAATTAAAGTCTAGTCAGGGCGGGTGTACTAGGAGTGCGTGGGATTAAATTCCTGCCGCCTATACATATGTGAGCTCAGAACTCAAACTGGTTTTAAAGACTATTCTCTAAAAAATGGGTTTTTCCAACGTTTTCCCAATTTTAAATAAATTTGGTGGCGACTCCAATATTTTCAAACAAAAATTTCTCTTTTTCGCCGTCCCCGTCGCGATCCCGGTTGCGACAAATACTCAGCCCTCATGAAGAACAACACCTGGACACTTATGCCCCTTCCACCAAACAGAATAGCCATAGGATGTAAGTGGGTGTTTAGAGTCAAGTATAATCCTGATGGTTCTATCAACAAACACAAAGCTAGACTAGTAGCCCAAGGTTTCCATCAGTAAGAAGGCTTTGATTTCCATGAAACTTTTAGCCTAGTTGTCAAGCCAACAACAATTAGGATCATTTTCTCCATTGCACTCACACATAAGTGGCCAATACACCAAATAGACTTCAACAATGCCTTTCTCAATGGAGAACTTGAGGAATCTGTTTTTATGAAACAACTAGAGTGCTTTGCACATGAAAATTCTCACCTTGTTTGCAAACTCAACAAACCCTTGTATGGCCTAAAACAGGCTCCTAGAGCCTGGTTCAGCAAGCTACACACTGCCCTGCTGTCACTTGGGTTTTCTGCAGCAAAATGTGACTCCTCCTTGTTCACAAAAGTCACCCCACAACTCACACTCTATGTACTAGTCTATGTGGATGATGTTATCATTACTGGCTCCTCCAAACAAGCAATTCAGAACCTGATTTCTTCACTCAACATAAAGTTCTCATTGAAGGACCTGGGAACACTTCACTATTTTCTGGGAATAGAAGCTCACTTTTCTCCTGATGGCAACCTTTATCTTTCACAAGCCAAATATATCTCAGATCTCCTCTCCAAAGCAAACATGAGTGACTGCAAACCCATGTCCACTCCCATGACAAATGGCCTCAAACTCACCAAACAAGACATTGATGCCTTTGATAACCCCTCTCTCTATAGGTCAATAGTAGGAGCTCTCCAATATGCAACCATTACTAGACCTGAAATCTCTTTCTGTGTAAATAAAGTTTGCCAATTCATGAACCAACCATCCATGTCTCACTGGCAAGCTATCAAAAGGATACTCAGATACTTGAAAGGTACTACAACTCATGCACTTAGACTCAGACCCTGCCCAAACTTCAATCTATTTGCCTTCTGCGATGCTGACTGGGGCAGCGACCCGGATGATAGAAGGTCCACATCAGGGCTATGCATTTATTTTGGCAGCAATATTGTCACTTGGTCCTCTAAGAAACAAGATGTTGTCTCACACTCAAGTACAGAAGCAGAGTATCGTAGCCTTGCTTCCACAGTTATTGATCTCATTTGGATTCAATCACTGCTAGCCGAACTCCAGCTACCAGCCTCACTCACTCCCAGCATCTACTGTGACAACTTAAGTGCAGTAATGCTCACCGCTAACCCGATTCTTCATCATAGGTGCAAGCACTTTGAGCTTGACCTTCATTTTGTTCGAGAAAAAGTTGTTCAAAAGCATATCACGGTTAGCCACATTCTAGCTCATGAACAAGTGGCAAATGTCCTTACAAAGGCGGTCTCATCTACTCAATTCCCATGGCTCAGAACCAAACTTAGAGTTGAGTGCCTCCCCTCTAAGTTTGCGGGGGGATGTTAGTGTAAGAATATACACACGTGACTAGAACTCACACTTAGTTACTATATTCAGTTAGCCTTGTTAGATTCGGTTAGGAATCCAGCTAAGAGTCTATTACTAAGGCACTCAGCTTGCAAAGCACGCGTTGTGCTTGTACAGCACTTGTATAAATACCAGCTACAGTGTACAAAGCAATAATCAATGAAGCATTCCCAATATTCAGTATGAAGTTTCTCTCTGAACTCTTAAGCCTTGAGCTTGTCTTACACGGATGAATGAAAAAAGGGCTTGGGGGATTGAGATTAGCATTCGCCATGATTGAAAGGTTGAAAAATTGATGGCGAAGAAGTTGATTTGTGTGAAAGGTAGAGAGACCCAGGGACTAGAAGGACCGATTATTCAAGCGGATACCATGTGAAGATGCACAATCTCAACAAGAAAAAGGAGCTTGATTCAAGATCAAAGCGAGAGAAAATAGAAGGGAATTCTAGAGAGAACCTTCTCATTTCGTGTAACTGAAAATACTGCTACAACTGAGTGTTTAATTTACAGCAGAATTATCTTCTAGGATTTATAGTTGATGAAACTAACACAGCCATAACTAACTCGGGTTAACTACCTAAAACAGATTAGAGAGAACAAATATAGTGCTACTATGATGAGGGTATATGGATGTACTGTGAAATATACTCCCATTTTTAAGTTGTCCAATTACATTTACCCCTTACCAAACAAGGTTGTCCCTGCGACTAGTACACTCAAGGCACATAACTTTTGATATATAAAAAAACTTTGAGGAACTTGTAGAAAAATATTGACGAGAAAAAAGTTTTTAGATATAAAAAATTCATGAGATTAAATTTCGGGAGAAAATTAATATTTTTGAGAAATTTTAGACGACAAAAATATTTTGAAAAGGGAAATATTTTTTTACTTCTGTACTTAGGAAAAAACAATATTACTGTAAAGAAATTCACAACTATGAAGAAAATTGGTAAACTCAAGAACAAGAAAGCAAGTTTGAGAGAGAAAGATGAGAGAATCAATCAACTGAATATTACTTGATGGAGAGAATGAATCTAGTTGTTTACGGTAAAGAGAGAATGAATCTAGTTGTTTACGGTAAAGTAGCTACACGTATTGAGCCGGTGTCAACTACTGAGAATGATTAATATGAGTGATGCTATTTAAACACCTAAAAAGTAGGTTCTTTTTGGAATATTTATTTAATAACCATTAAATGTGATGTGATGAATGAAGTGTGTGAAATTTAACATCACATTCAATAGTTATTAAGTGGGTGTTCCAATAAACACCTACTTGTTGGGTGTTTAAATAACATTTTTGTGATTAATATAACTAAAGACCAACTAAGTTAATATGATGAGAAAACTAACCAAGTAATAATAACAGAAAAACTAACTTATCCTACCATGAAGATCTTCATTTTAACCACGTGTCATTATGAAACACATTAAATACATATATTTATTTTAATAAAGGCTAAATTGTAAAAATATAATGTATATCCTCCATTTTCCTCCACAGATTCTTTTTACATATACTCCAATACGAGAGTAAAATAAATCCTTCAAACACATATTTCATCTTTACTTCGTAACTCATAAACATACCGTAAGTTACTCATTTTGAAAAAAAAATTTATATATTTACAATTTAAAATTGTTTCACATTGTTAATCGACAAAATTTCACTGACGTGATGACAAATCACTATAAGAGGACTTGAGGGCTACCCCTCATCATATATTTTAATGATGAAAACACTCAAGAACCCTCATCATATATTTTCTCTTCCTCAAATTAAAACTTCCAAGCATATTAAAACCACTCAAATCTGTCCCCTTCCCTCTCTTCCTTATCAAAATAAAACTCACAGACGTTTGCCCTCATATTAAAAAAAAAAGAAAAAAAGTATACTTCACATTCCATCATTTGATTTGAGAAATTGATAAAATAAATTGAAGTAACACGATCTATTTTTTTTTTAATCTTTTTGTAGTGTGTGTGTATATATATATATATCCTCTTTAGGTTTTTGTTTGGTTTTTGTTTTGGTTTTGGTCATGAATGCTCTAAGCTCAAGGAGTTTTCACTGATTTTCAAATGAAAATTATGGTGTGTTCCTAAACATTACAGATGTTGAAACCTTGCCCTCATCAGATAGGATTTGTAGCATGCTTTACTCCTTGAACCTGAAAGGATGTAAGAGTTTGAAGAACCTACCAAATAGCTTGTCTAAGCTGAAATCTGTTTCATGTCTTTATCTTGAGGAGTGCAAACAGGTTGACACATCAAGCCTACAAATCATATTAGATGGCTTACCGTCATTAATATACTTATACTTGGATAGATGTCACAATCGATATGAACTTCCAGAGGATGTCACCAAGCTGTCATTGTTATGGGAGTTATCACTTCAGGAAACTAATGTCAAAAACTTGCCAGAAAGCATCAAACATCTTCCATATTTGAAATATCTCTACTTAACAAATTGCAAGAGCCTCCAGTCACTACCTGAGATTCCAGCATCCCTCTCTTACTTGGATGCTGATGGTTGCACATCCTTGGAGAGATTGTTCACTCCAACACCTGAATTGCTGGAAGAACACATTAGACTTGAAAGTGAAAACAACGACTTTACAACCTCATGTTTTTTATTTTATGATTGCCCCAGTTTGGATAAAGATGCAATTGATGCTATTTGGGAGTATGCCAAATGTTGCAATAAGAGAAAGCGAGCAACATATGCTGAGAAGTATGCTTGTGAAGAGATGTTGTTAGAGGACTGAATTTGGCAACATATCCCTTACTCACCTATCTTTTTTTTATTTTTTATAACAGATTGTTGATAGGATTGTTGGTATTTCTAAGAGTTGAGGACATATATTTTTTCAAACGCTCTTTATTTTAATTTTTCTTTTCCTATCATATATGCCTTTCTTTTGTATTTCATCAAAGGACTTTTTAAAAGTCTCATTAGGAGGTTTTTCTACCCAAGTCACAAGTAAGATTCAAATCTTATTATATTTAAATTCTTGACACTAATTCACTATCATTGAGAACAATTAATTTTTGATAGCATCGTAAGTATTTAAAACACTTTTAATAATTTTTATGTAATATGGTATTAGGCTTAAAAAAAAATTTTATAAAAATATAGAACTTTTTCAGTATTTCGAAAAATCTTACTTAATTTAAGTTTTTTTAAAAATAAGTATAAATAACCCTTAGAAACCTTAAAAATTAAAACAATCTGTCTTTGTTGCAAGAGTAAAATGTGGAGTGGTTACATTGTCGTTCACATTAATTCTTTTTGAAAAATAATCTTAATAAGCAAGTGCTTTCTGTAACACTGGTGATGAAGTCGAGGAGTGATTACCGGTGCAAAGAAGACATGGACAAGGAGTGGCTCATGGCAGACTTCCAAGCAGAGGGGTACATGAATGAACCGATTACGCACCCAAATGAGAGAGATCCTGAAACTGTGTAAGTATGGGACTATACAGTTAAGGAGGGCTAATATGAATTGATTTGTACTACCTATACCAATAAGATGCATCTTCTTTTCGGTGGCCCATCACTAAAGAACTCCAAGTCAAACTTGGAGTAATTTTGGGATGAGTGACTTCTTGGGAAGTTTTCCTAGGAAACGTGTAAGTGAGGATAAAGTATGCTAAAAAGACCCGTGTTGGTTTGTAGGGGACAGTCGTCAATCCATAAAGCAGTAAGGGATGTTACACTTTCGATCAACAGAATTAGTTCTTCTTGGGGGTGTACAAGGGGCGAGTTGGGATGGGTTGGACCAAATTCTAACCTGACCCAATTTTTAGACCGGATCATTTTTTAAAACTCGACCCGACCCAATAAATGACCGGGTCAAATTAGGTCAACTCGACTTTTAAACAACTTGTGAAAATTTTGACATTATAGATAGTAAACAAATAAAAAAATTTCAAGAGATATTTTGAGAAATATCTTTCAAAACAAACCATCTTACTATAAAAATTATATCAAATTATCCAAAATATATTAATTTAAACATAAACTCTTATAATTTATCACTAATTATTAAAAAAATATAACTATAAAAGAAATTTTGAATTCGAGTCAGGTCAGGCCAACCCAAAACATGACCTAAACTCGACCCGACAATTGTATTGCGTCAAATTAAAAAACCCAGATCCAATCCAATAAGCTTTGGACTAAGATAGTTTTGGTCTTGATCACCCCTAGTTCTTCTTACTGCAATATGTAAATTGGTGCAACTCCTGGTGAAAGACTCCTGACGAAGGCTCTCACTTCACAAGATAATGAAGCATCCTTGGATAATCAAGAATGCAAATCCTTTGGGTATCTGCAAGTAGTGTCAACTTTAGTCATTCATTTTCAAATTTAACTGTGGCCTTGAGGGATTAAGGTTGAATTTTACATATGATAATGTAATATAATAATATGCATGCAAAATTTAGTATTTATTCTAACCTATTCTCATATGAGTGAAGTTTAATGTTATGAAACCGTGTTCGCAATTTTTCTACGAATGCTTAATCCAGAAGTCTCCTTTGTCATTTTCATTGACTTTCCGCGCACTTTCCAAAACAAATTGTCAACTTGCTTTGCTTCTTCGTGTACTCCATCGATGGTAACATCAAATTTCCTACGTATTATTTTATTTATTATTTTTTCCTTTAAAGTGTTGACCATCAAACAATAAATATCCTTATCATTATTATTAGGCCTCCGTCTAACGCTGTAGATCAGAGTTCATAGAATTTATTCAGACGGACCTCTGATAACTCATCCAACTGTGCATTGAAGAAGCGATAGGTAGAGAAAAGATGAGAATGGAGTGCCCGCTACACCAACTTATTCAAGACTACCTGATGAGCACTTGGAGGGATTGTTTGCTTCTTGTTCTTGTTTTTGCTTTATTGTTTTATGGTTGGCAGCGGTTGAAGCATCAGAGCAGCCTTCATTATTTCCGACCGATACCTTCCCGGATCCCATGTTTGTGAGTCTTCCTTCTTCTTCCTTTTCTTTGTGTTTCAATAAAACAATGTCGGCTGTACTAATTTCAGGTAGGCTACTTTGGCACATTAGCATATGTTGTTTGACTAGAAATTTATAATGGAATTCAAATTTGTTTATGAATTCAAAATATCTAGATCCGTAGAATTAGAGTTGACTATCACATAAAATGATGATCCATTGTGAGTCTCACAAAATTGACAAAATAAGTAAGATTGGCTCAAATAAAACTCCCAAAAAAAGGAGGAGCCGCATCAGAACAAACAGAATACAACCATAAGGAAACAAAGCTGGTTATCTATCAAAAGAAACACTTCAAGCACATTACAATATACACCTCAGCAATTTGCACACCTAGAATTACTTGCAAAGATACCCCTTACACAATCTGTAAAATTTTGATGAGACTTGTACAGAAACATCATCTCAGATCAACAAAATTTCCTGAATTTCCACCACACTGCTTTCAATCTTTACCTCCAGAACGTTAAGACCGTGTTCCAGTGTTTGCACATATAAACAACAAAATCCGGTTCCTGCACTCCTGTTTGTGCTGTCTTAAGTCTTAACTTTGTCCTCATCCAATCAGTTGCACAGATCCCGCCCACCTTCTGGACTTACTTCCTTAGGTACCAGTATCAGAACTCAGAAGCTTTACAACAGGGGAAGATAGCACAATGCCGAGGAAGTCACAGAAAAAATAAAGTTAAAAAAGTTTAAAAATAAAAAACTAACTTCAAAGAAATACGAAATATGAAAAAAAAAATGTGAATTGATAACTAGTGTATATAAAAGGAGTTGTGTATCTATCCCTTAAGTTTATTCGTCTTTAACCAAATATGGGGCTTGTATCCCTTTATCAAAGCATAATGTTTTTTTTATCACGTCATCGAAGAATCCTTAATTCTTCCACCCATGATTTTTGACATTCACGAGTACTGATCCTTAAAAATAGATCACCTTTTGTTTTACCTTAATATTTGCTATATTTTACTGACAAATTGTCATGGCTTAGGCGCCTAGTTTCTTTTTTTTTCCCCTTATCTTTTTCCTTCTATCCTTTTGTGAACCGGTGTTAACAGTTTGATTATATGTCATCAATGATAAGCTCTTCTTTTATCCTTATTTTGTTCTTTTCAGAATGTCTCTGTGGGGTTTATGGAGAAGACAAAGACTGACTTGTGTGGATGAAGTAAATTCGAACAATCAGAGCACTTCATGTCAAATGATTTCTTCACTGTCTCCTCCTTCTTCTTCCTCACATGCTCCTCGGATAAAATATGATGTCTTCATCAGTTTTAGAGGTTCAGACACCCGTCGTGGTTTTCTTAGCCATTTGCTTAAGGCATTAAGTCGAGAAAATATTGGAGTATATGTAGATTACAAACTTAGGGAAGGAGATGAGTTATCATCAGCACTTTTTACAGCAATTGAAGAGTCACAAATTGCACTGATCATATTCTCGAAAGACTATGCCTCATCAAAATGGTGTCTGGAAGAGCTTGTCAAAATAACTGAATATAGGATGAAAAATGGACAGATTGTTGTGCCTATCTTCTATAATGTAGATCCATCAGATGTACGACATCAAAAGGGTTGCTACGAAAATGCATTTTCTAAACATAAGAAATTGTTCAAGGACAACATTATGAATGTTGAGAAATGGAGAGAAACACTGAGGAAAGTTGCCAATTTATCAGGATTTCACTCCACAAATTTTGGGTTAGTGTATTTTCTTTTGAACATCATGACTTCATTTTTTAGTTTTAACCTTTTCTTCAATATTTTTGTCAATCACTATGCCTGTTTATTTTGTCGAACATCATGACCAAGTGTGAGCGATGACTTATTATTGCATGACAGTTTGCCACTTGATCATTCCAATAGCATATATATACACTTAATGGTTGTATTTTGCTCGGTCCATACCAAAAGCCATGAATAAGATTTCCAATATCATCTGTTGATGGAATGTGAGACTGAGAATTGAATTAAAGGGTCAATCAAGAGAGAAATGATAACCCGAGATTAATGTTCGATGTTTTATGGGGAAATGTTTCAATTTTCAGTAATGATTAATAATAAGATAATTTTATTTCTTTTCTCACAGGACTGAAGCTAAGCTTATTGAAGAAGTTGTCAAGCGTGTGTTGAAAAGGTTGAATCATATGCCTGCAGTTGATTTAAAAAGCCTTGTTGGAATTGATAAATCAATTGCAGATCTTCAGTCGCTAATATTTTGCAATGGATCGAAAGATGTTTGTGTCATAGGAATCTGGGGCATTGGTGGTATTGGCAAGACAACTATTGTCAGTGCATTATTTAATATAATGTGTTCTGAATTTGAAGACTCTTATTTTCTAGCAAATGTAAGAGAACAATCAAAGACACATGGAATAATTAAGTTAAGAGATAAACTTCTTTCCACATTATTAGAGGAAAAAGATCTAAACATTGGCACTAGTGCAGTGTCAACTCATGTTTTGAGGAGACTTCAGCACAAAAAGATTCTTGTTGTTCTTGATGATGTCACTAATCCAGATGAAGTTATAGACTTAATTGGGGGACGTGGTTGGTTGGGTCCAGGAAGTAGAATAGTTGTCACAACTAGAAATAAGGATGTGATCTGTGATGATAGAGCTAATGGTACATATGAAGCTAAGTTGTTAGGATCTCAAGAAGCTCTACAACTTCTAAATTTGTATGCCTTTAATGAAAATCACCTCCAAAATTCGCATAAACTCATGATGAAGGTGGTTGAATATGCTAAAGGCCTCCCATTAGCTTTGAAAGTTTTGGGTTCTTTTCTTTATGGCAAAAGTGCCGAAGAATGGGAAAGTCAGTTGCAGAAGCTTCAGAAAATGCCATATCCAAAAATTCAAGCTGTTTTGAGATTGAGTTATGAAGAGTTAGATCGAGAAGAGAAGAGTATATTTTTGTATATTGCTTGTTTCTTCAATAGAGATGACAAGAAATATGAGGTGCAAGCTTTACTAGAGGCATGTGGTTACTCAATGCCTATTGCTTTGAGAAATCTTCAAGATAAAGCTCTTATAGAAGTTTCTAAATACAGAAATGTATCGATGCATGACTTGATTCGAGAAATGGGTCGAGAAATTGTTCGTGAACAAAATATTGAAAGACTCGGGGAACGAAGTCATTTATACGACCTGAATGGCATTTATCATGTACTAAAGCATAATGAGGTAAGAAACTACGAGAAAATTTCCATTGTAAGGTCATGTTTTAGTTTAAATTTAAATTGTTATTAATGTATTATTTCATGTATACGATCATTAAAATTAAAAAGCCACATTGCTATAAAATTTATTCTTTGACTAAATACCCAAATTGGTCAATCAAAATTGTATTTGGGGACAAATTAGTTCATGAAAATTTAAAAGTTTCAAATTAATCTCTCATATTTCAAAAAAGGAGGACAAATTGATCCTTCGTACAGTTCTGCACAATGTACTTTGTCCTCCATACAGTTCCACAAAATGTAAGGAGGGACTAATTTGCTCTATGTTTCATTGTATGAAATTGTATGAGGGGATTAATTTTTTTTCCCTTTTTTGAAATATAAATGACCAATTCGAAACGTTTAAATTCTAAAGAACTAATTTATCCCCTAATATATTTATAAGGGACAAGATTGAGTATTTTGTCCAATTCTTTTCACTTCTACTTTAAACAATTTCTTTCTTGATAGAGAGTATTATATTTTTTGATAATATAAAAATCTTTAATGTTATATTATTAATACGGCACAAAACTTTATCACGATTAAAAGTTGAATTCCTTTAGTTAAGAAATTAGTTTTGATATATTATTCGTATAAAAAAGTTTTATACAATTATATAATCAAATGCTATCACATGAGTAACCTTAGATGTGATGAGATTGAAAATCAAACAGTTAAATTGATATGACAAAAAATGGTTAAATAGTTGTATAAAATTATTTTATATTAATAGTATACCAAAATTAAACTTCTAGTTTATATTTGTCGCCCTCAAATAAATTATTTTTCTTGTTGACTATCTACCTCTTATTTTTACTGGGCAGGGGACCGAGCGTATTGAGAGTATAACTTTAGACATATCAAGAGTTATTGATCTGAGGTTAAATCCTCAATCCTTTGCTCGGATGGTCAATCTAAAACTCCTGAGATTTTATAAGCCATATCCATATGGTACACCTAGTGGGGTGCATCTTCCGGAAGAAGGCCTTGAAATATTGTCCAATAACCTAAGGCTTTTTCATTGGGACCAATACCCGTCAAAATCCCTTCCAGCGACATTCAAAGCAGAGAACCTTGTTGAACTCCGTATGCGAGGAAGTCATGTTGAAAGACTCTGGGATGATGCTCCGGTACGTGGGAATTATAGTATTTATTTTTCTTCTTAAATAGCTGTATTAATATGTTAATGAATATTTATAGTCATGTAGATATTGTGTGCACTATGAGAAAATTTTAAAAAAATCATGATAATAAGGATACCAAAAAAATACGTATAGAAGATCGAAGAATATAAAAATTTAATAACAAGGTGAACATATCAAATAATCTAGATTCATAATTTTAATTGATGATTATCAATCAATGTTATGACTAATTATTGTTAACTATTAATTACTATGTAATAATTAAAAAAGTATTATATAATAAAAATAGTTAGAATTATTACTAATTATGAATTTTGATAATAGTAAAAATAATAAATAACAATATTATTATTAATCATTATTAATTATTATGATAATAATAAAGAATATTATATTATAATTATATTTAAATAGTATTAGTGAATAATAATAGCTAATTATTATGACAATAATTATTATTTTGTCTCCTGTAGTGGCTTGTGTAACACCCACTCATACTATAACTAATGACATGAGTTTTCACAGGAAGTATAACAATTCGTATTAATTAACATAAGCATAAATGAAATGTCTACAATAAGTATTTAATGTCATTAATTATAAATTGAATATTTCTAAAATTCACAATAGAAAACCACACTTAATTAAGCATAATTCCATATATCCCTAGCAACTGTCTTCCTTTAGGCATTACTTAGTTAATCTGAAACTACCTGAAATAAAAATAAAGAAAAATGGGAATTTAAAAATTCTCAATAGAAAATGAATGATTTTAAAACATTTGAATGATGGTTGGTTTTAGTTGTATCTACACGAAAAATACACATGACAACAATAACATTATATAAACATAATCGAATATCATATCATAAATAAAATATATCATGTAGAGCATGTCAAACAAATCTTACTAAAATTATAATTTGTTTACTTTAGTTTTTACTTTTATTTCTGCTTGTTCCACACATAGTCAAAGGCCTTATCTTAGTGTGCGTTTGGATGGAGCAGTTATAAGGGGAATATAATTTTTAAAAGAATTTAAAATTTATCATGATAAAATAGCCTGTTTCGATATTAACTTCGAAGAAATTGTAAAATCAAAGGGATTTTAAAAAGGAATTTTATCTACTTAAAATAGAAGATTTTAATTTCCACCTATAGAGAGAACATTTTGGAAATCCCTATACGCACAAATATATATTTTTCTCATTTTGGTAAGTTTCACTTTTATTATATTCCACTAAAGTTTCTTAATATTTATGAAGGTTTTCATTTATTGTTATTTTTAATTCAGTTTTTGGCATTTTAAATTTTTTAATATTCAGTTTATAGTACATAATGTTATATTTATGTATCATTCTATTTTATTTATATAAAAATTACATTTTATAATTCAAATTTAAAATATTTTATGAATAAAATTTAAGATAATTTATGAAATATGAACTAATTATAATTGATTTTAGATCGGTTAAATTTTGATTATTAATAAAAAAAATCTTATTTTTAAAAAAATTACCTTATGTTTTGTAAATAAAATTTGTTAAAATCAAGATAATGTAATGGCCTCACCCAAACAAAATATTTTACAAATTAAGAAAATATAATTATTTGTCCAAATAAAAAATTTAAAAATTGAAGGAAATTTAATTGGAGCATTTTAATTTCCTAACATTTTAAATTTCTTTGTATTTTGGAAATACTCTATCTAAATACACACTTAGGGAATTCCTGTTCATTTCTTTGTTCCTTAACATTATGATAACAAAGCAAAACTTTTACATCACACTAATCAAAGCAAGTAACATAAAACGATCTTATATCTATCCCTCTACCTTTCTGGCAGTTCAAAGTAAATTTTGATCGAGCATTTTCATTTTAAATTAATTAATTGTTATTGTGCATAAATTTACATTAATAAATATGCATAAAATTAATTCATAAATAAAGCTTAAATAAAAGCTCATAAAATAATAAATAATAATAATAAATTAAATATTAAACATGAAATTAAATACTAAACTGAAATAAGTGCACAAAATATAAATTAATGTATAAATTTAAAATAAATAAATTTCACCAAAATAATATAAGCTTAATTAAATAATAAAATAATATCTCAGTAAAATTTATCAAACCATAAAGTTATCAATCTAAATTTTGATTTCTAAAGGGACTAATATTAGGATAATTTTCATTAAATTTTCTCTTAACTTTTTATCAAGGTCCATGAGTTGCTCTTTGTTATCATAAAATCATAATTAATTTAACATTACAAATCCATATGTAAGATAATCTGTACTTATTTTTTGTATTAGATTTTAATTATATTTTACCTCTAATTTATGTCCGTTACTATAAATATTGACAACTTAAATTAACATAATATATATAAACAATATGATAAATTCTAAAACAAAAGAATGATAAAATAATGTGCAACAGATAACAACAAAATAAAATGAACATTAAATTGACTTGAATTAATAGTGGGCAATATAAATATAAAGAAAAGATAAAATAAAAAGAAAATCTGGGCGCCACACTAAACTAATGAGGAGGGAAGAAAATCTTTTGATTAAGTGATAAAATAATAGAAAAATTGGAGCATGGTAAATCGATGAGACCAATAAGGAGGGAAGAGAAATTTTTTAATCAAGTGAGTAATGTTATTTTAATCAATATTTAAGTTTATAATCATCTATAAATATAATGAAATAATAAAAGAGAATAATAATTGTAATTAATAGTGGACAACTTCAATATAAAAAGGTAATAGATAATTAATAGATGCACTCGTGATTTTTATTTTGTATAAAAATAAATTTATTTTCTATATGGGAATCTGTGTACCCCTTTCGCTCTCCATGTATATTCTCCTTTTGTGTCTCACTTTTTTCTTTTTTGGCTAACCCTGGTTCTCTTTGCAATAACACAGACACAACCACTACTGTACTTTGTTCTTTTATCACCTACGTATTTCCCTTCCCCTTTATATTGATTGTAAAAGATAATCCATCTTGACTTTTACCAACACGTGGCCATTTTTTTCCTGCTGGTTGCATTTATGTCTAATAGACAAATGGAGGCGCATTAATGCAATCCTCAACAACCTTGGTTTTTATCTATTTTTATTTTATTTCATCTTTTGTTGGCTTTTTGTTTTTATTCCTTTTGTATAAAATTACACACTTAATTATTAACACTCAATCTAGTGCTTCTTATTATCATAATAAATATTATTTCTAACTTAATATAATATATTTTTGAC
Source organism: Dalbergia cochinchinensis (assembly GCA_031216125.1). Classification (NCBI taxonomy): domain Eukaryota; kingdom Viridiplantae; phylum Streptophyta; class Magnoliopsida; order Fabales; family Fabaceae; genus Dalbergia; species Dalbergia cochinchinensis. Next base: position 63,740,662 of record CM062375.1, on the reverse strand, counting down.
CTCATTCTTATTAATTTATATTTATATTTTAAATAGTTAATATATGTATTTTAACTTTTTGATTTATTCTTTAAAATATATATTGATACAAAATAACCAAGTACCAAAAGAATAAAATATTTAATTTAGATATAGGAACTAAAATTACTATCACACAAATTATCTTATGAAAAAAGAGATGTTACACCTTGAGGCTTGCTTTGTCATAACTCATGGGGGTTCTTATATGATCATATCTGTGGTTGGAGTACACTTATCATCTGTAAGATTATCAAACTCTCAAGTTAACTCACAAATTCTTCACAAATATGCGAGTTATGTTCCCTTATTAAGTTTATGAGTTGAGTTTTATGAGTTGAAGAATTTACCTAAGTTTCACGAGTTTAGGCAAAGTTTTGAGTTTGATAAATCTTAATCGCATGTATACTGTCTTTGATTCTTCTTGTTGAGGTTGAGCCAATAATACTTACTTAAAAAAAAAAGAAACTACACAAGAAAATGATTATTTCTTTAAAACAATCCTTAACAAAACAGTCTATTCGTCTAGTTATTGAGTGATATTCGCTTATTATTGTGCTCGTGTGGTGGTAAGTTGTACAATTTAACATTATAATATAAAATTATAAATTAATTAAACAATAATTATAAAATAATAGAAAAACTATTTGCAATTAAATTACTAATAAATGAAGACTTTAATTTAAGAATGTTTAAGTGCAAGTATTTTTTTGGTGGACGATCATTAAAAAAGAACAATTAAATTGTAGGCTTACTTACAATAAAAAATTGCTAATTATAAACAATCTATAGAATAATAATATAAATTAATCAATAGTTTATATTAATGAATGGAAAAATATCACTATTTACAATAATAACTATTAGTAATTTAGTAAATTCCTTCGTTGAAAAATATATTGAATTATAAGTTAAAATTTGAGGATTAATTAGTAAGATTTTAGTTTATGATGATACTTTATAAAAGAATATAAATTCAAGGGGTTTGTATACTTTTTTCCTATATTATTAGATATTAAAAGATACTAAAAGATATTCATACCGAAATTCATAAAAATGAAGACAAGTGTTAAGTATCAATCCACACATGTCTAAAAGGTCTTAGAACCATATTCGTGGTGAGAGATAATTTGGTCCTGCACTGTTTTGAAACAAACAGTGATCCTATTGTTTTTCTTATAAAATTACCAAAACACCCTTACATTTTATTAAACCATCCATTTCTGGCTTTACCCCATTTTTTCGTCGCTGTCATCCTTGCAAGACCACCATTGCCATTCTACCATCTCCATCCACCTCCTTCAATCTCGCCTCTTCCTCGAGCACCTCTCTCCGACGTGACCGTTGGAGCTGTCAAAATGGTCAGTCCATCAACCAATTTTTTTTTGGTTTCTTTTTTTAAATTTTATAGTTCATTTAATGTCAATGAAAAAATACTTTCTTATTCATTATAATTAGTAAATAGTGTTATTTGATGCCATAACGATGTAAATCAAAAAATATATATATATATATATATATATATATTGTCAATATTTATTATTAGTTTAGACTTTTTAAGTAAAAAAAAATGTCAATGCCAAATGAATATTCGAGCCATCAGATTAGCCCAGCTCATTTTTCCTCCTATTTCTTTAGTCTAGCTTGCATATTTTTTCAGGCTTTTCGATAGGCTCGGCTCTAGCGACCGTCACCGCCCTCCCCCATCTTTCTCCACTGTCATAACTAATCCGCCCATCGTCATTCCCATTTGCCGGCAACCCCTTAAACCAAATTCCTTCTCAACCATATCTATTGCCCTTCTCCCGGTCTCCTCCCTCATCGTCAATCCTGTGACCAGCAAGACTAGTTAGATTCCCTTGCATCAACCACCTGTGACAAAGACCATGGCCGGCATTATTTTTTTTGGGGTCAGGTTCAGTGCAATTCCATTGAATTTGCTGTTCAATATGAACTCAAGTTGATGTGGCAGAACATATGGGTCTCAAGATTGATTGGTTTTGAGTTCAATATGGAAAAATCATACATTTTTTGTGTTTTTTTTATTCATACGTATTTATAGTATGTTATCAGCCACAAAAGATTATCTAGGTTTTTTTTAGTCTCCATGGAGTTGTGCGTTGGGTTTTTCAGTTTGCTTCTACCTTTGATTTTGTACATTTTAATGTTTGTCCCCAGTTGCTATTCCTTGCATTTGTGGGTGTGTTTGAATTAATGAATTGCAGAGCTCAATTGATACTGTGATACTGTGGGTTTTGGATAATTACTATGAAAAGATTAAAGGTGGTGGCGATGGTGGACTTTTGGGGTTGGAACGTCTCTCTCTCTTTTTTCGTTTTTCTTTTTTTTGAGGAGGTACCCAGTGACGATAGATGGTGGTGTTGGTTGTTGAGTGAATGATAGATGATAATGATAGTGGAGTGAGGTGAAGAGTTGAGTGGTGATGAATGGGTAATTTTATCTTTTAAAAATTCTAATTTTTTTATTTTAAAAATTATTGTTTTATTTTTAATTTTACATAACTATTAAATCTACTTATCAGAACCATCAAAACAATATCTAAAGTTAAACCACTCATATTTGTGGCTGTATACTACTATTTGTCTGAGTATGCGTACCACTGAATGTTTTATTTAGTTTTTCTGAATTTAAATAGTGTGAAGTGTAATCTTTGATGATCACATGTACAACTCTTTTGATTGATGCAGAATCTAGCAAATCTGAAAAAGATTGACCTTGAGGGATCTGAATTGGTTGAGCTTCCGGATTTCTCTAAAGCCTCAAGTCTTGAACATATCACTCTAGATCGGTGTGTAAATCTTATTTCCATTCATCCATCTATTTTCCGTCTCCAACGTCTTAAAGGGGTCAGCCTAAGATATTGTGTAAGGCTTGAGGAGCTTCCAGGTAATTTTCGATACAATTCCAATAAATGCCCAAAGTAAGTGTTGAAAGATTTGCAAGAATTTAATTCATTGCTTCTGATATGATTTGATCTTTTATAATATACTTTCTATTTGGAAATATTTATCCAATTATAAACACACATTAAAATTAAGAAAATTATTGAAATAGTCTTCATCTATCTTAGAAAAATTTAGGTACATTTTATAAAATTATCCTTATTATTTATCTCTCTCTTCTTGAACTCTCTCATATTTTTTCACTTGGTCTCTTTCCTCTTCTATTTAATAGGGATATAGTTGAAAAAAAGATAATTAATATTGTATGAATTTCTTAAATGGATAATTATTTATGTAAATGTAAAATTTTAAGATTAGACAATTATTTCCAAATAGAGGGTAAAATAATGATTAGGGTTTCGTTTTGTCTATCACGCTTTGATTTTGATATTCCTTCATTAACCTTACTCAAAAACAAAAGTACGGTTTATTCCTGATACATGAAGGATGTCTCACACGTCTAAAAAAAAAAGCGAATACCCTCTCTCAATATTTTTGCGTCGGACTATTTCGTCGTTCAAAAAAAGAAATTAATATTATGATCCCTCAAGATTAAAAATGATAAAACATTAGTTACTTTACTAATTTTTCATTAGTGGATTTATACATGTCATTAAAATATTAGAGCCAAGCTAAATGAAGCAATTTTGAAACATATTATACTCATTTTGATATTTAAAATAACACAATGAATCACCTTATGATTTATAATAGAGATTTAAATGACTTATTTTATAAATTTCAATCACCAAAATGATTCATTTTAAACTATATTTCATTTCAAATTACGTAATACATCACTTAATATCATGGTAACAGGTCAATATGCAACTTTATTAGCATTCAAAGAATTATATATATACAAAGGAATTAATGTGTCCTATTATTAAATTCTTGAAGGACCATAGGGTTAATTTCAATTTTTAAGGGACTAAATAGTCTTATGAAATTTTCTTAAAAGATTGCCTGACTTATTTATTTAAAAAAAAAAAAAAGTCTCCTGTTCAAGTTCTCTCGTCCATTTGTTCACCGTAAGTCATCTGTTGCATATTTATATAATTATCCAAAATGAAAAAGATGTTGCCCATGTATACATGGTTTTGGAATGACAAGCACCGCTGGTTTTGTGCACTACACTTTTTATGAGTGCTGTTTATCTATTGCGAGATATTAAGATAGTGTATTATTCTTACACAAGTATTCTATGAAGATAGTGTTATATTTTTGTTTCGTCAAACAACAATTTATTTTATTACATTTTCTAATTTAAGTTAAACATTACGTTTAAATTAAGAGTTTTTTGGGCCTAAGTTAGTGGTATAATTATTGTTATTTTATAGTAATAATTAGTATGATATTTAAATTTAAGTTTGGAATGTGATGACAATAATAATATACAAATGATTAAAATAACGTTGTATCCGGAAAATAAAAAAATTTAAAAATTTCTTGAAATTTAAAACATATATAAAAAAAATCTCCATAATTTTTGAAAATAGACTTATTGAAAACTTAATAGTGAATGGAACTTACGAGCAAAGAGAGAATGAAACTTTCCTTTCTTTTTTATTCAAAACTTTAAAACACTTATAGGATAGATTAATTTTATTTTAAAATTAATAAATTAAAAGTAGTTAATTTTTATATTAAATATTAATTAGTATAATTATTAAATTTAATTTCAAATATAAAATTTAAATAAATAGGAGTTTAAACTTTTTAAATTAAGGGTATTTTAGGAATTTCAAGATGAAGGCGTTAGAGCAAATTGCCACTCCCTTAATTTAGAGGTCAAACTAATTAGTGTATAAATAGACATTAAATAATTAAATTAATGTCTATTTTAAAAAAATAACTGACTAAATTGATAAGAGAAATTTTTAGGTATTTTTATAGCAAGATAAAATATTTATTCTGTTTTATTTATTTATTGATACATTAGCTATTGCAAGGGAAGTGAGACAATAATGGCCTGCAAAATTTATATATCAATTAATAAATAGATTAAAATAAGTGTTTTCTCTTGCTCTCAATGCAACTAAGGTATTTCTCATATTCAAAATCTTTTAAAAAAATTGATGTCAAAAAATCTTTGAACCACTAATTTTAGTGTGGACAAGATCACTTATATATGATATCAAATTTTGTATATTTGCTTCATTTGATCCTGAAATCAATTAATGATATATTAACTTATTTAAGATTTTAATTTCTATGTATTGTAATATATTTTTATATTATTATTCAATAGAATTTCATTGAAGTTACTAATCATACTTGGTGGTTGTGATAGTGAGTTGCTATTTTCTGTGATTTATCATTTTAGTGAAAATTTTTATTTTCGATAATATGAAATAATTTTATTCTGACAGTAGAAAAAAGTTAATTTCTTTTTTCTAAAATGAATAACTTAGGGGGTGCTTAGGAGTTATGAAGAAAAGAAGATGGAATGTGTTTAAAGGATTTATTTTAACATTGTTTTGGAATATAAAATGAATTTGACGAAGACAATGGAGGATATATAATATATTTTATAATTTTAACATTATATTTATTTAATGCGTTTCATAATAATATTATTTAAAAATTTCAATATATATATATATATATATATATATATATATATATTATGAAGGGAAAAAGTATTTCCACTCTGAAAAGGATTTTTGTCATCTAAAATTTCTCAAAAATATTAATCTTTCCCAAAATTTAATCTCATAATTGCTTTATCTCTAAAAACATTTTTCTCATCAATATTTTTCTAAAGAGTTCCTCATCAAAATTTTGTATAACAATATTTTTCTTAATTTCCATTTTCTCTTATTTTTAAAATATTATATACAGTCTGTTAATTGCGTTTCCGAAAAAACAAAAAACCATCATGAAATAAAAACTAGCATAGATAGAAATGAAAGCATTGCAAATATAAAATGTCCGTTTGCATTTGATACAATTCAGCTAACTGCTTCGAATTGACACTGTGACAATTGCATTAATGGACTATGTGCATTGAGTCAATTACATGCAAGGACAACCATGTTTAGTATAGGGGTAAAAAATTAATTGGAAAATTTGAAAAATGGGAGTTTAGAAGAACCGATGTGTTAATTAAAACATATAGAACTCAAATTAAAACTCTCAAACATAATAAAACCCTTCAAATCTGTTCCCTTCCTCTCTTCCTTATCAAAATAAAACTTACAGACATTTGCCCTCATTTAAAATGAAATTAAAGTTCACATTCCATCGTAGTTTGTTTTGAGGATTTGATAAAACAAATTGAAGTAACTTGATCTAAATTTTAATTTTTCTTTTGCAATATTTACACTTTAAGACCACTTTTAAGTTTTTGCCTAGTTTTGGTTTTGAATGCTCTAACCTCAAGGAGTTTTCACTGATTTCAAATAAAAATCATTGTGTGTTCGTAAACATTACAGATATTGAAGCATTGCCCTCAACAAATAGGTTTTGCAGCACACTTCTCTACTTAAACTTGGGAGGATGTGAGAGTTTGAAGTACCTACCAAATAGCTTGTCCAAGCTCAGATCTCTTTCACGTCTTATTCTTAAGGATTGCATAAATCTTGATACCTCAAACCTACAAAACATTTTGGATGGCTTATCGTCTCTAACGGAATTAAATTTGGATAATTGTCATAACCTGTTTGAACTCCCAGAGAATATCGGCACGTTGCCATTGTTATGGCATTTATCACTTAGGGAAACTGATATCAAAAGCTTGCCAGAAAGCATCAAATATCTTCCATGGCTAGCAATTCTCAACTTAATGAATTGCAAGAGGCTCAAGCCAATACCTGAGATTCCATCAGTGCATTTGTCTTGGGTGCCGAGGGTTGCAGATCCTTGGAGAGACTGATCACTCCAACACCTCTGGAACGCATTAGAATCATGAGTGGAAGAGAACTCTTTGCAAGCTCATCCTTTTCACTTGATGTCGTTTAGGCACATGTTAACTGCTGCAATAAGAGAAAAAAGGAGCAACTAATCCTGAAAAGTGTGCTTAAAAGATTGTCAAAGGATTGAATTCGGCAATATTTCTCTCATTCATCTATCCTTTCCCTTTTTGCCCCCTCGGATTATAGATAGAATTGTTTGATTTGAAAGAGTTGAGTACACAACCTTTTTTTTATTCAAACCCTCTTTATTTTAATTTATCTTTTCCCCATCCTATATGCCTTCCTTTTGTATTTCATCAAAGGCTTTTTAAAAGTCTCATTGGATGTTTTTCTACCAATCTCACATGGGAGTTTTATGCTTTTTGCAAATAAACACCATGAATATTAATTTCATCCCAGTTACTCCTCAAACTATTATTGTTGTTTAAATAGATCATTTTCTTAAACAAATGTATTTAACTATTTGAAAACAATAAGATTTGAACAATAAATAAATTAATAAATGGTCTAAATTTAATGTAAAATAAATGGTTGATAAGTTTTTATGTGTTATTATACCATTATTGTATAAACAAATTTAAAACAAATGGGTCTATTTAAGAATTAGTCAAAGTTAGGGACTAATTGAGGAGGATTTAAAATTTGCGGTAGTGATTTGTAAAAGAGTAAAAGTTTAGGGTGGTTTGAATATATATATATATTGAAAAAACAACTAAAAACATTTTAACCTGTTTTCTATTTCTTGTTTTAAAATATACCTCCTATTTTTTTTTTGTCCTTTAAATTTTTTTTATATTTAAAAAGTAAAAGCTGTTTTTGAAAAAAGTTTTAATGCAAGTAGCATAATGCCCATGAGTGACTTGTTCACCCCACGATCCATTTTAGTAATTCTATCTCTTCTCTTCTCACTTCTTAGCACTCATAACAGACACGTCCCTGGTCTTCAACTCTTCATTGTGTTTTTTCTCAATTTACAAAAACAATAAAATTCAAGGTAAAGAGTCCTCCAATTTCAATTCAATTATCACTTTTCTGAGCTCATCATTCTCAGGTTTCAAACTTTTTTCCCTTTTATTTTCCCCTTTCCTTGGTAGCTTTCTCTCATTTTTATAGGAAGAAAGCAGAAATTTCTGAGATGGCAAGCACCTTGGATGCTGCCGGAAACCCGATCCCAACATCAGTGGTGTTGATGTCATCGTCGAAGCACATTGAGGTAAGGTGCAACGCAGAGAACATGGAGTTCCTCAAATGCAAGAAGAAAGATCAGAACCCTAAAAAGTGCCTCGATAAGGGGCATGGTGTTACGCGCTGTGTTCTTGGCCTATGAGTTTTTCTGATTTCTCATTGTTTTTCGTTTGGTGTATATCTTTGAATAAATGTTTGGGAATAAAATAAAAAAATGAAATAAAAGTTTTTTTTTTACTTAAAAATGGTAAATGATTCTTTCGTTTACAACGTGATTTATTTTGTTGGAGAAAATAGAGGTGGCTAGAGTAGCAGTGAGAGCAATTTCTGGTATTGAGAACCCAAATTATTGTGTTATTTCTGTTATGCCATCAATAACAAACTGAGTTAGGTTGTAGGATGTGTTGTGAAGTTTGATAAGATGGGAATTATGATAGTAAAGCTACTTCGACACCCATTTATAGTGCATAACAACATGATATCCTTTGCTACCCGTTGGACGATTTGTTGAGTGTGTTTATCATTAGCTTATTCAGCTCAATGGCATGTAATCTGAATTTTATTTCTTTTTTTTCTTTAAGAGGGGAAACATTTTGTGAAGAAATTAGGTTGCTACTACATTGGTAAAGTTATTCTCAAGTTCGTATGTTTCTTCCTTTTCTTTTTTCTTTTTCTTTTAAGAGTGAGTCTCGGTGCGACGGCAATATTACTACTTTGTGTGGTACATTGGATTATTTAGCACCCAAAATGGTAGACAACAAAGGTCATGATTATGAAGTTATTGATAACCGGACTCTAGGTATCCTTAGCTATGAGTTCCTATATGGTGTTTCTCCTTCCGAGGCTGAGAGTCAAGCTGATACCTTCAAACGGTATGTAAGTGTCTAGCAATTTTGTGTAGTAGATTAAACAACACTTTTGTTTTGTTATGTAATGCAGTTAGACTTGTGCAGGATAATGAAGGTTGACCTATGGTTTCCTTTTAACCCTTCTGTTTCTTCAAAAGCTAAAAATCTGATTACTTGGGTATGTTGATATCTCCATATTCATATCTAGGCATAAGCAACTACTCAGTCAATAGATTTAGTTCTTCTTACTGCAATCTGTAATTTGGCACAGTTCCTGATGAAAGACTCCTCACAAAGGCTCTCACTTTGGAAGATAATGGAGCTTCCTTGGATAATCAAGAATCCTATGGGTATCTGCAAGTAGCATCAACTTTAGTCACACTAGCAGAAAAATGCGTGTTTCCAACGGATTTTACTGGTAGATTTTACAAAAATAACTAAAAAAATGGAAAACTATTATTGGCAGATTTTTCTATCGATAATCCCCTAATAATATTTGTGCTATCTACCACCAAATTTAGCGTGCTCATTACCAGAGAATTTTTCCATGGGTAATTATCAATAATTTTTTAAAAAAAATGCTATTATTGGTGGATTTTTCCATTGGTATTCGAATTTTCAATTATCGCACTTGACAATTGATGTTATTGACAAATTTTTTGATAGAGAAATCCACCGATAATAGGAAAATATTTTGTATTTTTTAATATTACTGTCAAAAAAATCCATCGTTGGTTGGGTTAAAAAATATTTTTTAAAGAACTTGTAATATTACTGACGGATTTTTTCACTAGTAATAGTTTAAGTGAAACACTGTGTTTTTCATTCAAGTTACTGATGGAAAATCTGCCAGTAATCATTAAAAATCTAGCAGTAAGTGTTTTAAACATTCAATCACTCACCATCCTCCCTCATTCTTCTCTCCTCAGTTTCACTTTCCTCTCTATCTCCTGTGATTTTCTGGCCATTGCTCCCCCATGTCGCCACTATTTTTAGAAGGGAGACCACCATTGTCTTTATCTTAAAGTCTTCTACATTTTAATCAATTTTATTTTTTGATTTGCTTCTATTTTTGTTACCCTTTTTTTCTTACTTTTTTCTTTTTGTTCATGAGTAATGTTGCCACCGCCACCACTGCCCTTGCTTGGCACTACCACTGCTCACCATCGTCGCCACTAGAGATGGTACTAGAGGTGAGCCTTTTTTTAACTACTAATTAGGTTTATTTTTTTGTAAATTATTGGTTTGTTGCATTATTTTTAAGTGATAATCACTTTTTCACTTATGCCGCCACCACCTACTGCTGCATCCATCAAAGTTGCTCCCGCCATCATAGTCGCACATGAAAATTCAATTCTTTTAGAAAAATATTTTCCAGTAAATTTTTCTGCCGGTAATATTTTTACTTTTTTTAAAAAATACATTACCAAGGAAAAAATCCACTGACAACACCCAAAAAATTTGCTGATAATGATTTACCATTGATGAATTTTTAACAAATTTTTTCAGCCGGTTTTCAACAGATAATTTCTTTTGTAAAATCCACCAATAATTCCCTCAGAAAGGGTCATTGACGGAAAAATCCATTGGACAAAATAGATCAACATTTCAATGAAATCAGAAAATAATACCACACTAGTGTGGAACCCATGATGCACAAGAATGTAATCATATATTAATATATAAAGTTATATTAAAATAAAATATTAATAAAGATTAATAAAGTAAATGATATTATCAAATTGCAATGAAAATAAAAATGATAAATATTATTAGATAAAATAAAAATACTATAATCCAGTTGAAATTTATAATCCAAGACAAGTACTGTAGAGTATTGACTTCAGATGGAAACAAAGCAGGTACTATGAGGTGTTCTTTTATTCGAAAATAGAATTCATACAATTGAATATTTAATATTAGACATATGAAATAAATTTTTTAAATAAGAGTTAATAAAGTAAATAATTTACTAACATATATTATTATGAAATGATTAAAATATATTGTCAAAACAAACTTAACTGTAAAAAATAGTTATCCCTTCCCATTTTTTTTCTAGAATAAGAAAAAAAATTGTATTGAATAAAATAAAAATGATATCAATTGATAATAATCATATAGTATGTAAATCATTACTTATATAATGGCATACTTGTATGTTTTGGGGCTAGGGCCCGTTATTTAGAAAAAAATTTGCATAATGTATATGTTCAATATCACTTATTAGATATCAATATTAATAAAAAAAAGTTATTCCATGACTAAATAAAAATAATGTTGACCTATTTTAAGGTAGATTCTCGTTGTAAAAATATTTGTGCAATATATATATGTCTAAGTCTAACAACACTTGTTGGGTACTAGTATTAATTAAAAAAATCATTATATAATTACAATAAAACAGGACTCATAGTTCCCAGTAACATGATTTGCAATCTGTACAACTTGTTTTTGAGAATGTATAATTGAAAAAGGGGTCCTTCTAACATGGGCAAGGACTTCCATGGTCCTTCCTCCGTGTACGTGTATTTGTTCGGTAGATAAGGAGTGGTCAAATTCCTTGAAATTACACAATGACACAACACAAAAAGAAGTGAACACTGGATATTGTGATTGCAATCCATATTAAGCTTCTGCAATTAGTGTTAATGGTAGAATAAAACAATAATTGGGATGTGAATATACACTACACACGAACATGTGTAGATAACTGTGAGGGAAAATTTTTGACATAATAATATTTAATTATAATTCAAGAATAAGTAACAATGAAGAATTTGTCTTTGGTAAATTAGAACCCATTTGACACGCCTGATAGGATAAGGACTGATAGTATAAGATCTGATAGGATAAATCATAATAAACTTTTAATATTATATAGTGTTTGATGTAACACTGCATAAGATATTTGATTTTATGTTCAGTAATATCATATTATTTATTTACAAATAATTCTAATATATTAATTAAACATTAAATAAATCAAATAATAATAAAATAGAAATTTTTATTATAATAATTTTAAATATTGTATTTATGTAAATATTTACTAATTAAAATTTAAGGTATACTAAATTGTATTATTTGTTTTAGTATTTTATAAGTATTTAATATTTCAATAATATATATAAAAAATACAATTTTATAAGTTTTAATATTTTAAAACTTTAATCATAATTATTTAAATTTAAGTTATTCATCATTACTTTTATATATTACGTATTATTATTATTTATTTATATATTTTATGAGTTAATAATGAATAATTTATATTATATATTAGTTGTTGTTTATTTAAAATATTTATTATATTATTTTATTTACTTTTTACCAATTATATTTATTTTTAATTTTATTATATATAAATAAATTGATATTATATAATATATGTACTTATTTTGTCATAAAATGATTTGATTGAAAATTATTTTAAATTTTATAATCTTATTTTATTATAATTTATTTAATAATTATTTAATTTTAATAAAAAATAATCTTGCTTATTTTCAAGTTTTCATTACCATGTAATCTTAATTTTTTTTATGATTGCACTATAAAAATCTATACTTATTTTCAGATTACTAAACAATGAGCTTCACAAATTTCACACTTTGAGTTATTCTTTTTCAGAAAGATGGTTGTTTAATGAACCTAAATGATTTGATTTAGAAAGAAATGTTCATATACATTGTTTAGAAATAATTATTTGTTTAGTTAATAAAAATTTCCAGAAAAAAAACCCCAACTATCTACTTCTATTATCCATAATACTAATATTCAAGACTCATATGAGGAAAAATTTTCCAAATGTCACAATGAGAATGATTTTAGGCCCACAATTTTTAAGAAATTAATTATTAATTATTTTTTAAAAAAATAAGACTATAATTATTACATATTATTATAATATCATTGACAATCATTGATATTTGATAGTAGAATCACCAATTATTCATATTCCATAAATCACTTTTAAAGCTGTCTCAAGCATTTTAACGTAATATATATATATATAAAGTATCTCATGAGAGGTTTTTCACATATCTATTTGCTCTATAGATATATTTCATCTTGCTGAATCCTTCCTTCTGGCTTCTTCTCTTTGTTTGTAATCTCAGTGATTGTTTGACTTTTTTTTTATGTTTGTATTATTTCAGTTCAATGTATTTACAAAGATTTCAACTCACAACAAAGGTATCTTCTTCATATTTCTTCTCATGTCCTATTACATTTTTGTTTTCTTTGATATTTATCCCATGTTCTCCACTTCTTCTATGATATTAATATATTGATATGTAAACCTGTAAATTCCAACTATGAAATGCGAAATCTTTTATTGTTATATGTGATAAATTTTTATTATTCACTAATTTTCATTTTATTATTTTGTAATATGTTATTTTTATTGCTTTCATTTTATTTTTCTTGGTCACTTTTTTTTATGTTAAATTCTGATTGTTTTCATTTTAATTTTCTTTCTAATTGTTTCCATTTTATTTTTTCTCTATCTTCAATTTTTCCTTTGTTACGCATTTTTTATTTTTTATACATAGCCTTTGTTATCATTGCTTTTTTTTAACCAAATTGCCTTCTATGTTTGAAGTAGATTATAGCATTATTTGCTCAAAGGTTTTGTGTTATTGATTTATCATTCTTATTTATTTCTTTTGGTTCTATTCCTACTTTTATTTGTTTAATTAATCTTTGTATGTGATCTTTATATTTGTTATGTTTAGGACTTTTCATCATGGTAGCTCATCAATTACTCCTATTCAAATGGCCTTTTGGTTGAAAACTGATCCTTTGCTGTTCTTTTATTTTGTCTATAATTTATTTGTATACATAAATGATTTAATTTATATACTGAGTCATTATCATTAATTTTTAAGCTTAAGAAAGCATAGGTGAATCAAAGTATTTTTTAACTCATGTTGATGTTATTTTTATGCAATGCAACTTCCAATCTCTATAAGATCCTAAAAATTCCTAAGTTTATTTCCATTTTAGATATTTCATTTTTCAATAATTACATTTTTTTTGTGTTATATAGGATATGTATATTTATAAAATTTTCATATCTGCCAGATTTTGGCAATGATATATAGGAGATTTTCAATCTTGGATGGAAGTAATGATCCATAAACACCTGAAAGAGAAAATGAATGCTGACAGAAATAAGAGGATTTTTAAAACTAGGTTTTGCTGACTGAATAAATGGATGAGAGTATACCGAAATTGATAAGAAGAAAAATATGCAAGTCATTAGGAAGTCAATTGCATCAAGGTTATGATATTCCTATGCTATTATTGTAACTCCCTAGTACTTACTTCTATGTACTCGAGTCACATAAAAATTAATACCAAGGAATTACGCCCTATTTCATGAGTCTTTAAATATTAGACATAAATGTTGCTAAAAATTTTAACGAAAATTTGGCATAACAACGACATAGGTACCATGCCTCCTATAGGACAGAAAAATCATAAACAGAACAATCAGTCATTCCTTAGCTCAACTTGCTGTTCAAAATATCACATTCCAGTATCTCACATATCATCAGCATAATACACACAGTGTCACTCAGTCTACAACATAAATATAGTAATGTAATATCAGGAGATATGCGACCTCAGGCCACAAAATACAAGATATAGAAGAGATAAAGAATGTCATGACCCAAATACATAAAAAGATTTAGTGTTATAGCACACTCTCCAAGTAAGGCAAAAAAAGAAAACAACAGTACTCCAACAGCTAATTTTCTGCATTGGGATTTACCTGCTCATCTAGAGATGATATGGAAAGAAAAAGAAAAAGGGGTGAGAAATCAATTGAAATCTCAGTAGTACATATGCAATTAACGTGATATCATAATCATCTCCAGTCTACCTTGGTTTCATTTGAAATCATTAGTATATAATTATGAGATTCAATTTTAGGATTTCACAATCGTTCTCTTCCAAGGTAGAGGTGTCTTTTAGCATGGTCTTAGCATGAAATGTACATGTATGCATGAAAGAAAGGACTAGGCTTATATATTAAATGTCACAAACATGTATAAATGGCTATCCTAATGCAAATCATTAAGAATATCACAGTTCAGGTCTTTTCTTTAGCCCTATCTACTTCGTAATCTTTGTGTCTCTATCTGTTCCTATTGACCTAATTGTTCCTTTCTCTCACTTGATCTGGGTTTAGATACTTTAAAAGATATGAGCTCATACTTAACTGGTCATCACTGATTCCTTAATGTGAACCAACACTGAAACCCTCATGTGTACCATAAAGAAAGTCAATACCCAGTCGTCACTGGTCCTTAAAACAATTCAGTGTTGGAATCCTCTTTGTTGACATAAGTCAACCTTTAATCTTTATGTCTATGTTCTGATTTCTTATTATTTAGATTTTCCTCTCATTCCCTCTTTACTCTAAGCCATTATTTTCTCATAAGCAATGCAAGCATAAATTTTAATGAGGAATTCTACAATCCTTTTCTTTAAAATAAGAAATATCAAAATTCAGTCAAGTATAATAAATTGTCACTAGTCATCCAAAACAAGTTTTTCATCCTAAATCCACTTAAACACAGTTCTCCCATTTAGATTTTTAGAATTTATACAACAACCCCAAACTTTAGTGAAATTATAATTTGACCCCAAATTTTGTATATGATAAAAAAATAACTCAAATCACATATATCCACTCCATTTTTCCTGTAGATTCCAAATATTTGATTAGTTTTAAAATAAAAATTTTCCTTATGGGAGAACTTGCCTCAGCTGAACCCATATATCCCAAAATCCAATCTTTTGTAAAACTTTGAAACATAATATCATGCTATCCAGAAATTTCAGTCTCAAAGAAAAATGCAATTAAATTGATAAACATCATGAAAACAGAGCAAAATCATTTTTTAGAGATAATTCAATATGTCCCTGAGATTCTGTAAAAAATTTCAAATCATAAAAAGATCTCTAGATATATTAACAAAATTACACAAATTCGGAGGTCAGAAACCACTTGTTTTCAGTCAATAATCAGAAAACCCAATTTTTTTATCCTATCAAATGAACCCAGAAAATTCTAAAACAATTCATGGTTTAACTTCAAGATGTCCACAACATCCTGTAAAACTTTCAAGTCATAAATCGATCATTTGGTATAAAAACAAAATTATACAAGTTCAGTACTTCAGAAATTACTGTTCACTCCGAATCTATAAGTTTCTCCGTTTCTGAATTTTTAAAAATACAAAAAGTCATCTAGACATCTCAAGAAAAATACTGAAGATACATCCCTATGTTAGCTTCATCATATAAAACTTTTAGCTCAATGTCTTGTCTCCATCCAAGTGAATAAAATCATACAAACTGAATTGTCTGCATAAATCCAAAAATTTCAGCAACACAACATACAATTTCTTTTAATCTTTCTAGCATAATCATTCATCAAAACTCAAAATCAGATAACAATATAAGGTACATAAGTTTAAACATAAACCCCTACCAAAAGATGGTTTTTACCAGAGATCAAGACAGCCACAATCTCCTTGATGTTTGATCTCCCATGTAAGGAAGCAAAACTCTTTCTTTCTTTTGACCACGAATTTGGTCTGCTCCAAAACAGGTAGGAGGAGGCTTCTTCTTGAAAAACTAATAGTGGATTTGAGTTTGTTAGGTGAAAGAGCTATGAAAAAGTGTATTTATTTGTTGGATTTGGTATAAAATTGAAGAAGCTATGGTAGAGGAAAGTGAAGAGAAAGAAAGAAGAAGGTGAAGACATGGAAGAAGGAAGGGAAAGGAAGAAAGAAGATGATGAAGTGTGTGTGTGTACCGTAAGTGGGAAGGGAAAAATGAGGCTTGGGTTTTCTTTCTTCTTTTTTTTTAATTGTGAGAGTATGTGTGTGTATAAGAAGAGTAGTTTGACAACTAGATGTATGTACATGAGGATAGCTTAAGGATTCACACACAAAATCACTAAAATAAATATGAAACATTGGTAAAAATATTATTTTCACACACTTCTAATTCCAGACAAAGATTATTTAATTCATCCATTAACTAATCGAAATGATTAGTACATAGAAATTGGGGTGTTACATCATATATTAAAATCTATAAACTAAAAAAATTTAATTAAAATACATATTATAAACTAAATTAAATTTATAGACTATAAAAAAATTTACTTTATTCATAAAATTATTTCAAGTAATTATTATCTACAACTACAAAGATTAAAAATATTTCAAGTAATTAGTTCTTATGATACATAAATTAAAATACATACACTACACTATTCAAATAAAAAAAATACACAATTTCAAGTTGTTAGTTCCTACAACTCCATAAAGTAGAAAAATTCATTAAACTATCTCAAGTAATTTAGCTCTTACAAGTACAAAAATTAAAAATATTTTAATTAAACGAAGGATTTTGATTTGCAACCTAGCATTTGCCTCGGTAATAATAGGTAGTACTTACTATTTATAAAGTTAAGTTATCTGTTTGCTTTTTAATTAAGTTTTACTTATATTTAAAAGTGTAAATTATATTCCAATCAACATAAATAAATTTTATAAGTTATATCTATAGATCCATTGTTTATTTAACTTTGATTTTATAAGTGAGAGTTCTTTTCCCATGCAAAATAAACAAAATAATAAAATATTTATTCAAAAATATTTGCATAAGTCTCATTACTACAACATAAATGAGTTGAGGAGTTAATGAAAAGACCCATGGTCCTTTTTTTAAAAAAAAAATCTAACTTAGTTCCTTTAACTATATAAATTAAAATAAATAAAAAATAAAGTAAATTTTGTTGTAGTCTATAAATTTAATTTAGTTTATAATATGCATGTTTAATTAAATTTTTTTAGATTATAGATTTTAATATATGATATTTATTTAAATGTTTGAAATTGCTGAGAGATTAATAATATTTGGTTTATTTATTTATATACTTTCATATTTATTTCAATATGTAAGTTTAGTTTAATTTAAGTTTGCTGTTGGTTAAATAAAGTCTACAATAATTTGTTAAATTTTGATATTATAATATGTTTAATTTATGAATAATTAATGTTGATAATACTTTAGTAATGTGACTTTAATTTTGGATTTTGACAGTAAAATTGGACTCCGTCTTAAGAGTTTTGAATTACCTCACAATTTTAATGAACAATCATAAGAAGTCTCTCCCCCATTTTTTTTAGCCACCCACTCTACAAAGAGGAAAAAAAATCTCTCTCGCATAAAACATTTAGTGTGGGAAGGTTTGGGTGTACATAAATCGGCTAGCTGCTAGCCGATTTAATACTGACACTGTTTCCACGTGTACCCGTTAAATCGTTGCACAGTAAAATGCGTCATACATAAATTGTTTGACAGCTAGCCGATTTATGTGTACTAGAACGTTCTACTGTTGGCCGATTTATATTACTCCTAAAACTAGTGTATATTGGTAAATAATATCAGTCTAGTTGTACATCCGTAAATAAATATTTTTTTTATTTTTTTCGGTGAAAAAGGCGTCTGTTAATTGTGGTTTCCAACCAAAAAAAAAAAATCATGAAACAAAAACTAGGTAGATAGGAATGAAAGCATTGCAAATATAAAATTCATTTGAATTTGGTACAAAACAGCTAACTGCTTCGAGTTGATACTCTGACAATTGCATTAATGGACCATGTGCATTGAGTCGACTACATGTAAGGCCAACCTTGTTTAGTATAGGGGTAAAAAATTAATTGGAAAACTTAAAAAATGGGAGTTTAGGAGAAATTGATGGGTTAATAAGAACACAGAAGTCAAATTAAAATTCTCAAAACACAATAAAGCCCTTCAAATTTGTCCCCTTCCTCTCTTCCTTATCAAAATAAAACTCGTATACATTTGCCCTCATCTATAACAAAATTAAATTTCACATTCCACCGTAGTTTGTTTTGAGGATTTGATAAAAACAAATTGAAGTAACTTGATCTAAATTTTAATTTTCCTTTTTGCAATATTTACACTTTAACACCTCTTCTAAGTTTTTGCCTAGTTTTGGTGTTGAATGCTGTAACCTCAAGCAGTTTTCACTGATTTCAAATAAAAATCATCGTGTGTTCGTAAGCTTTACAGATATTGGAGCATTGCCCTCATCAGATAGGTTTTGCAGCACTCTTTGCAACTTGTACATGGAAGGATGTGAGAGTTTGAAGCGCCTACCGGATAGCTTGTCTAAGCTGAGATCTCTTGAAGTACTTGATCTTGACGATTGCATACAGCTTGACACCTCAAACCTACAAATCATATTAGATGGCTTATCGTCTTTAGCGATGTTAAATTTGACTGATTGTCGTAACCTGTTTGAACTCCCAGAGAGTATCAGCAAGTTGACATCGTTGAAGCAGTTAGCAATTGAGGGAACTAATATCAAAAGCTTGCCAGAAAGTATCAAACATCTTACACACTTGAAATGTCTCTACTTAAGAGATTGAAGGAGGCTCCAATCACTACCTGAGCAACTTCTAGCATGTTGGATGTCGATGGTTGCACATCCTTGGAGAGACTGTTAAGTATTTGAAAACAATAAGATTGAACAGTAAGCAAATTAGTAAATGGTCTGAATTTAATGTAAAATAAATGGTTAATAAGTTTTTTTTATGTATTATTATACTATTATTGTATGAACTAATTTAAAACAAATGGATCTATTTAAGTATGAGTCAAAATTTAGGGATTAATTGAGGAGTATTTAAAATTTGTGGCAGTGATTTGTAAAAAAGTAAAAATTTAGGATGGTTTGGTATATATATTAAACAAACAACCGAAAACATTTTTGACTTGTTTTCTATTTCTTGTTTTAAAACACACCCTTCTTTTTCCTTTAAAAGAGATTTCTTTGTACCTTTATAAAATGGAAAGATACTAGTATTTTTTAGTTATTTATAATTAAGAATAAACTACATGTTCTACTAATCTAATTTTTTTATATCTATTAAATTATAATCATTGATTAAATAAAGCTAATAAAAATAAAAAACCTATTTCAAAAGTAAAATTGTTATTTGAAAAAAATTATCAAATAATAGTGATTTTCAATGCAAGTAGGAAAATGTCCATCAGTGACTTGTCCACCCCATAGTGCATTTTAGCATTTCTATCACTTCTCTTCTCTTCTAACTTGTCAGTACTCACAACAAACACTTTCCTAGTCTTCAACTCTTCATTGTGTTCTTTCTCAATTGACAAAAACAATAAAATTCAAGATAAAAGGTCCTCCAATTTCAATTCAATTACCACTTTTCTAAACTCACCATTGTAAAGTTTCAATCTTTTTTTTTCACTTCTATTTTTTCCCTTTTCCCTGGCAGTTGTCTCTCATTTTTCTCAGGAACCAAACAGAAAATTTACGAGATGGCAAGCACGGTGGATGCTGCAAGGAAGAAGAAGGATTGGAACCTTGAAAAATTGCCCTAGTAATAAAGGGCGTGATGTTACGCGCTATGTCTTTGGCTTGTGAGTTTTTCTGATTTCTCATTGTTTTTTGTTTGGTGTATATACGAGTAAATATTTGGGAATAAAATTCAAAAAAATTAAATGAAAGAATTTTTTTCAGTTTGAAATGGGAGTTTTTTACAGGTCTAAAATAAAAAAAAATCAGATATTATATATATACCTCAAACTGAAAAGTATTACAAATATGTTGTGTTTTTTATTATATAGAAATGACTTAAACCGATTTCCATGTTTACATATCGAGCCAGATCTATATTTGTTTATAAATCGACTTAAATCACTTTAGCCAAATCGATTTAAATTGATTACTATATCATGTCAAAACGTATTAGCTTGTGTCAAAAATCATCTCAAATCAATTTTAAAATTAACTTAAATTGATTTTTGACACAATTTGATGCAATCTGACATGCTATAATAATCGATTTAAATCGATTTCATACTGTGATGTTGGTGGAAATAGCAACCAAGAAATCGATTTTGATGCAACTATGCGAATATACAAATCTTGGTTGCCAATATCACTTTATTTTCAGGCGGTGACGACTCCGAGGAGTCCTATTTTATATATATATATAACAATTTTAATATAAATACTTAGTGTATTGTTTTTTAAAAAAGTGAAAGTGTGTTTGCAAATAAGTTTATTAATATTTTGGAAAAATTAAAAGAATACTTTTTTATCTTAGGACTATGAATATCATTAAAAAATGTTATCAAAATTTATTCATATAAGATCATTTATGATAGCACCAATTGTATGTGTAGCACATAAATGAAATTTAAAATAGAGGGACAAATGAAAAAGAACACTTTATCTCCCAACCAAAGGTCATGTGACTTTACTCCCAAACTTTTAAAAATGCAAATTGACAGCCCTTAGGCAACAGAAGTCGATTTCTTGGTTGCTATTTTCACCAACATAATAGTAAGAGATCGATTTAAATCGATTATTTTAGCATATTAAATTGTGTCAGACTTACTTAAAAATCGATTTAAGTCGATTTTAAAATCGATTTGAATCAATATTTTATACAATCTAACATATTCTGACATGATACAATAATTGATTTAAATCGATTTGGCCAAATTTAAGTTGATTTGTCAACAAATATAGATCTGGCTCGATGTGTAAACATGAAAATCGGTTTAAGTTTATTCTGTATAATAAAAAACATGACATATTTATAATACTTTTCCGTTTGGGACACATATATAATATCCCATTTTTCATTTTAGATGTGTTAAAAAACTCTTGAAATGGTAAATGATTCTTTCGATTCCAATGTGTTTTATTTGGCTAGAGAAAATAAAGGTGACTAGAGTAGCACTGAGAGTAATTTTTGGTATTATGAACCGAAGTTATTTTTTTTTATATCAATAACAAACTGCAATTTGATGATAGGATGTGTTGTGATGTTTGAGAAGTTTGGAATTATGACAGTAAAACTACTTTCACACCCATTTGTATTACAAAACAACATGATTTCCTTTGCTAGCCATTGGATGATTTGTTGAATGTGTTTATCATCTGCTGATTCAACTCAAGGGCATGCAATCAGTTTCTTTCATTTTAATACTTTCTATAAAGAAATTAAGTATGCTAGTACATTAGTGAAGTTATATTTAAGTTATTATTTTTCCTCTTTTAGGTTTTTGTTTTTGTTTGTGTGTTTGTTTTGTGGTTTAGGGGAGAAAGAGAGGGGGTGATTGTTACTAAATTGGTATTGTACATGTAGAGATCAAAAGTTGTCAACTACCTTTGTAGGTAAAAATGTGCACGAGAAGGGAAGGTTGAATCGTGCTTTCTTTCATTTTACTTATCTAAAACATTTAAAACAAATACTATCAAGTATGAAACTTATAGTGCAGCGAAAACTCAGTTAGTAATTTTAAAAGGTAGATTTCTGAAGATGAGATAAATAACAGAAAGGTAAAATCATTATATCAGCATATGTTAAAGAATAACGCGTAACAAAGAAATGTAAGAGAGATCAAGGAGAAAAAGATGTGACACAAATATTTTATACTGGTTCAATCAAGATTGCCTACATCTAGTACTCAACACATGTTGAGGTTCCACTAAACATCTTTCTCAATCCGAGAAAGAAAAACTGGATAATCTTCATATTAGCTTTCCCAAGCTCTCATTTATGACCAGCAGACAACTCTTACTACCACAAATTGATTAGTGATTCACTAGCCTCTCTAAGCTGAAACGAGTAGTTATTCCCCAACTTCTCTAAGCTTAATTGAGTAGCCTTGTACTAGGCTCTCCAAGCTAACACCTGTGACCAGTAGACAGCCCCTACTATCATAAACCTGAGTAATTATTCACCAACCTCTCCAAGCTGAACAGAGTAGTTATTTACCAGCCTCTCCAAGATGAACCCGTGACAAGTAAACCACTTGTTCCATGTCCTATTGAAAGCAGTCTTTAACTAGTCTTTCCAAGCTAAACTGTGACTAGTAAGAACACCTTATTGTCACGTTGCAAGTAGTTTTACATTAGCCTCTCCAAACTATCTCACAGTGATCATTACTGGATTGAGAATATAAAGTTATTGTATTTGGGTTGCCACTCAAACTAACCTACACTCAAGTTTCCTTAACATATACATAAAAAGATCCTAGGAAAGCTTGAATGAATTTTTTCTATCATCTTTTCTTAAGAATAACATAAATCTATTCAAGAACATAGAAAGAAGATTTTTACAAGTAAGGAATCTGATTACATTGATGATTTGAACCTTACTGGAGATGAGGAGAGATTTTTGTAGAGTTTTCTCTTCTAGTACGGAGTCTTTCTCTATATGTTTGAGCACAATATCTCTTATTTATAGAGGGTCTTCCTTGTGACCATTACCCTTGATCAGATCTCCAAGTGACACATGTTGATTATCCATTAGTGTCTTGGAAAAGCACTCTGGAAGAATAGGCTGACAGTTTGTCAGATTTGTTGCAGAAGCCGTTGTAGCATTAAGGTTTTTGATGTCCCTTTAGAAACTACTCTTTTTTCTGAATGTGGTTTCTGAACTCTTTCTTTTAGAAGCTGAGGTAAGTTGATCCAGTTGGCAAAAGAGATGACATGCCAGTTCTGACACATTTGACTTTTTCAAATTCAAATTCAAATTTCCCCCCTTTTCCAGTAATGTTTAGCACTCCACAGTGAAGTGAGTTTTTTGAAGTGCGGTATCAGGTCCTTGATGATTCTTTGATCTTCAGGTCTTCAATCCAAACTTTATAATGATAAAAAAATTGTGATTAGGCTGATTGAAGATAGTGTAACACCTGACCTTTAGAGTTTGCTTGATAACTTCATTGTAAACATACTTTCTGATACGCGTGCTACTTTCTGAAGTCTTCAAACTTGGTTTCTTGCATCGTTGATATCTTCTTCAAATCGTTAGCTATTTTACGCTTGAATAAGGATATAATTTCACTTCCTTTTCAGTTCAAATCTCTTAACATGAAATAAACATATTTGCACATGCAGTATGAATTTTATCCTTGTTTGAGTAAGTCTTGCTCTTGCTAAATGATAGAATCATGTTGTAATCTTACAAGAAACTTAAGACAACCATCAGTCATTCTTCAAAGTATCTTCTTTAAATTGACTTTGTTGTCATTCAAAATTTGTTAACACAACTTGAAAAGGTTCTGGAGCTAACACCTTTGTGCAATCTTCATTAAGGGACCAAAGAATGGAAGAGTATATATGCAATTCATGCTGATCTTTCTAACAAATACAAAGATTACCAATAATTGTCAAAGTTTTTAAGTGGATTGTTTAGAATTGACATCTTTTATTCACTCATATCCTTTCTCTTTACGTCATAAAAGTGTTCATATTCCTTTATAGTTTCTTCCCCCCCTTCTATTTGTTGATTTGATAAATGAATATACAAAATGAGGTTACTTTTTTTGAAATTAGAATCAAATGGAATATGGCCTTTTTGCCTCTCTTTGATGTTATATTACAACTTATAGGTTATGTAGGCAGTTTGGACTGCTATACTACACAAAACTCTCTAGTGGTTATTTGCAAATTTACCTATCATGTGTAACACCCTAATAGAACCCAACTACGCTTAAGTTCACATTTGGATTCTATTAGTTATCACTTATGCCTTGCACACGTTTTCTTTTGAAATTAACTTAGAAAAATAGTGGATAATTTTTTCTATATAAATTACTTTTCAAAAACTTAAGCTTGTAATGAGATGGAATACATAGCGCTTGCGTAGATGGAAATCAAAGTTACTTTGCTTACTTACTTAAATTAAATAAGCGAAATAAAGGACTAAATGTAAAACTTATCATCATATAAATTGAAATATAACTACTTAATACATGAATCATAATAGAGCATATATCATAGTCATAAGTTATTACAAATATCAATATAAATTCTACTATTATTGGTCTGTTTCTTGCAAATAAAACATACTAAATATTGGAGTGCTAATTCTTGAAAGGTCTGAAATCTTCACGTGTTGCCTCCTTTTTTAGCTATAGCTCTATTGCTTTAAGTGAACTCGTCTACCTCTAGTAACGACAATGAAAAAGATATATAGGAGTGAGAAATACAAGATTTCTTAGTAGGAGTTTCTACTTGTACTAAAAAAGTCATCGTTGTCATTCCAGACACTTCAAGTTTATTATAAAAAGGTGAACAGGTGACGATTCAACTATCAAACTTTTCACAAATGTGATTAGTCGAAGTATAGTTGCTTTTAAACTAATCCTATAACAATAATAGAAATATCCATTCCATACTTCATCAAGCATACACCCAAGCATATCATATAAAATTAAAATGGGCAATAATAACTTAGGAAATGCATGTATTTCATTCATGGTTACTCATCATCAAAATGATCACCATCTTTCTTTCATTCCATTTTTCTTTCATTAACACATTTCTCAATCACTTACTAGATGAATGCATCAATGCCTTAGACCACCCTAAAGGGTAATAAGCTCATACCGTGGCCCTCGCTATAACCTTTTGGTCTTCTTTCTGTTGCCGTAATCTTAACGGTTTAGGGGGTTAAGCCATGAGCTTAAGTCCACTTTTCCAGACTTTACTTTTATTTTCTTTTCGTTATTGTAATCTCAACGGTTAAGTCATAAGCTTAGCTCAAATCCACTTTTCCAGACTTTCATTGCTACTTTCCTAGGCTTTACTTTTACCATTTTACTTGAAAATGAATGTATGCATATCATCACGTAATCATAAATAAAGCATGAACAATTAATCATTCATCCTTAACATTTCATAACTCATCACCATACATTCACATAGACTATCTCGTAAACATCCTTATATCAAATAATAGGCTTTTCATGCTAAATTACATGTCATATTTCATCATTTGAAGCTAATAAATCAAGTATCCTAAGGTTCGTAAAAAGTTATGGAAATCTTAGTGTTTACATATTATGGAGTCTTTCTTTCCATTCTTACATATTCTAACCAAATCCTTTTCTCTTAGTCATCTTTGTACTCTTAGCATTCCATTAATACATTAATGCAGTTTAAAATATCATCCTTGGATATTTAGAGGTTCTTTATATATTTTCAAGCTCCTGCATGAGTGTTATATATATATATTTCCTCTTGAAGTTTTATTACAACTTAAATCCTTAAAAATCTTTCTTTACAAGACTTGAATCTTTTATTTACGGTTCTAACATATTTTACAAGAAATTTTTAACTTTCTGTATACTTGTTATCTCAGCCTTCTAAAAGTAGTTCCAGATTCCTAACTCATCAAGCTCTCTATTAAAGGTAACTTTATTAAAAACACATTTATGGTTATGCCATAGTACTTTTGCAAATTTACCCCTTTTCAGAGCCTCTTAGCACACTATCCCACAGATTTATTTCTTATTACGTATTTTCATGGTTCAAATAGTTATACATGGCATATATGGATGTGTTTCTCTATGTATTAGCCTTCTAAAAAAGTTGAAACTAGACTATTTTCATTTTTATAAAGTGAGTTACACCTATTTTACTATTGAAAGGTCAGATTCAAAGTTTCAGTCTTAGGCTCAAATTTGAAAATTCATATCTTGGGCTAGAAAACTCCGTTTTAGGTGATTCTTTTAGAGAGTATTCTATAATGTGTCTAGTTTATGGTAAAAATATTTTCATTTTGAGATACTCTATATTTTATGAACATTGCTTTTCAAAGTGCCTACTACCAGAAATAACTAGAAATTCCAGCACCTACCACTTTCTTGTCTTAAGTCACATATACCATCCTTTTAAGCTATATTTGAGTATGATAACGTCATTAAAGTGCTAAGAATAGAATAGAACATATTGTGCTATCTAAAAATATATTTTACAAACAATGATTCAAAACTTTTGACAATAACTCAAACTTGAGGCATTCTATCCATGGCAAGGTTAGAAGCCAACAATACTTGAACAATTAAAGATGAAGCTCCTACCTCTTATGTAGGGTTTAAAAAGAGTCATTTTCTTCTTCCTTGAGCTTGAGCAAGAGTCCTTGGAATGGATGACCCTTCTCGAATCTTGGCTCTAGAACTTGAATGCTTAAGAAAATATTTCTCACTAGAGTTAAAGATTACAACTCTTATGAGGGCTAGTGAAGGTTTGGGCTTAGAATTTAAGTGTTTAGATGAGGTTTAAAGGTGAAGAGAACTCTTTGAAGAGAAGAACATACAAAGAATTGATAGAGAAGAATAAGAGAGAAAGAACACTTAAGGAGTTTCTAAGGCTTGAAGACTAGTAAGAGTGTGCTATAAGCAATGCGTTCACACACCTCTCTTCCTTTTATAGGCCAAGAGGCCATGACTTGAAGGTATAATGGAGGGGTTTTAGTGCTTCAATTTGTTATTCTTGGGTGCTCTTGTAAGTGGAGTAATAATTATTTTGGATTACAAAGTGCTAAGCATAATCATCATGTTAGAATTAGTGGTTAGTGCTAATTTTAGTGGAAATCAAGAGCTCTTTATGACACAAATTTATTCATCAAATCAATTTTGTTTCCTATGATGATGATGCTAACTTTTGGCTCATACGTACATGAAGGAATTGTAATATGGAATTTCATTGAGTCTTGCCTTGTTTCATGCACTTTGTAATACATGGTATGATATGTATGTGTGTTGTATTTTGTTTTATCATAATTTATTTAATAAATGATATTATAAGATATTATATTTTAACCAAATCATGGCAAATCTATTATATTTTATTCGTATAATTGGAATCCCAGGTTAATTATTTTAACATAATCATCCACTAACTCCATTATCTAGCATTAATCCAATGGCTTAGATTCATTCTTGTTTAGTGACAAGTTTAGAAATTGTATGATGGCATTTATAATTAGTAAATTAGTGGCATATGTAGTAATTTTGTCACGACTCGATTTGGGCACGTGACCGGCATGTGAGGAATCTCATCCACATTAAGCCTCATGACCTGTGTGCTGCTCTATATGCATATTCCAACAGGAAAGATCTATTTAAAATAGAATTTCAACATACAAATCACTTGTTCTTTGAAATCAAAATAATTATATTTGAAATCTCACAATCAATACCTAAAATCTGTAGTCATAGCATCATCATATGTGAAATACCAAAATGAAATACCAAAGTATCAAACTACTCATATCCAGCTTGTTCAGAAATAACCAAATCTTTTAAGTACAAACCATGATATAATTAAAATATGCAAGATGCAAAATAGTCTGTATATGAATCATGACTCCTGCCTGCATTGACATTGGAGCACTCTAAACGAAATCAAGATTGCTTCACTCTAGTGAAACTTACCAACTGAACCTCTATTGCTTCTGGGAGGTAAAAGGCTGGGAAGAATTCGCAGTAGCTGCTGTATCTGTAGATAGAAGAGGAAAAAGAAGAGTGAGTTTTTATACAAAAACTCAGTGAGTGAATTCTCACCTGGAACCCCCATCATGGGACATTAGGAAAGTAATGCAATAAAGATCCATATTAACGATAGTAATGATAGTAATAATAATAATAAGGTTCTAAAATATTCATACTTGTATTCATAAGTTTAAAATCACAATTCTCTTTATATAAACCCAACAGTACCGTAATAGAGAAATAGAAATTTTTACAAAGAACTCTACCAATACATTTGGACGTTACATATCACCATCCCTAGTGTATCATCAACTTCTTTTACTATAAGTCTCGAGTCACATATTACGTTATGTATTGCCATCCCCATTGTGACAAAGATTTCTTTGCTTACTCTAACCCGGGGTTGCTTGGTACTAACGTTAACGGATTAATTGTCGTTAACACACAGCCTGTTTCTCTATAACTACTGTCAGCTCAACCAAAACCTCATTCCTTTCTCTACATTTCGTAAAGGCTTCTAACCTAAGGTTCAAAACTCCATCATATATAACATACCATTCTTGAAACCATATTATCATTTTAACCTTTCTAAACACTTGTAGTCAGAATCTAACTCTTTATAACCATATTTAAACAATAATGGTCCTATGGTTTTTTCATAAATTATATAGTTCATGCTATTTGAAAATTACATTCTCATAAATCTGATAAATCAACAAAAATCTCTAATTTCTTTGTAGAAATTCCTGAAATCATATTATAAAACATATTTTTATGAAAATAACTCTAATGCTCGATATAAAGATCACAAGTTTGAACCCACTCATATAGAGTGGTAGAATAAACAGGATTGATACCAACAAGAGTTTGGGAGACAGAAACAGTATTACTATCTACCAGTAAAGCAATAAAACTCTAAATTAATCTCAAAATAACTCTATTCTAACCCCCATAAATAGTAGAAGAACCTAATGACATAATAACAAGGAGGAACTCAAGATCAAACCCCAAGAACAAGGAAGAATAGAGGAAATAGGAAGTAAAACTAGTAGAATCTCTTACCTTTAAGCCTTAGAAGTGAAAGATTGGCGTTAGATTGATAAAAATGAGGTGAGAAAGAGGTGGGAGATAAGGGTTTTGTTTTAGGGGGTGAGGGTCGTGTCTGTGTCTGGAATCCCGAAATAAGGGTTTTTATAAAACTTGGACCACCTGAGTGCTGAATGATTGCCTGGCAGTCCCCTCTCTAGCTGCTGCACTGCCTTATACTCTGATCACTGCCCAGGCGATTATATGATTGCCTGGGGGTCTCCCAGGAGGTCAAATACTGGTATGTATTAGACTGGGCTAGCTGGGTTGTCTCAATACTCACTCATTTTATTTTACTCACTTATTTTACTCTCCATTAACTTTAAAACATAAATATAAATAAGAAAATTTCCCTCATTTGGATTTAAATAAAATATGAGAAAAATCAAAATCCCAACAAATCAAATCCAAATTTTGGGTTTTAGTTCAAATTCGAGAGTCTTCAACATTTTCTGAACTTATTGGCTATAAACGAAGCGTTTAAAGGTTTCCTAAAATTCATTAAAATTCATTCTTCAACTTATTTTTCTATTGGGAAAAATTATCGGGGCTTTTAATCCGAAGAATATGGTTCTATTATATAGCCCTCCAAGGACGTGTAGGATCTAGACTTAGTGAAATTCAGGACCCAGATTTGTCTAACGACACGTGTACAGCTCTAAGGTTTCCTTGATAACATAATACCTAGGATATTACAAATTTTCTAATTCAAGACAATGATATTTTTATAATTAGACAATGATAGTGGAATTCTGCTAATTCCGTTTATAAAATAATAATTATCTTTATCATTTATTAATAAGATAAGAGTAATTTTGTAATTTTTTCTACATAGTAAACGTATTTTCATAATTTAATTTCACTAAGTAATGATATTTTTGTAATTCTTTGTATTTTTCTCTAGACACACTTGATTATTCTAATATTATTTGTTATATTTCAAGACACTTGTCTAATTTCTATTTTTCATCTTAATAATTAATTTAATCTAGTTATGAATTTGGGGATGTTACATCATGAGGATTCATGATCTTTGTTTATTGATGATTTTACCTTAGCATCACTAAATCCACAGATCATGCAATTTTGTTTGGTGTTCACAACAAGTGCCTTTGATCACATGTTGAGCTGATAACCTCTCTTAACTTGTTAGTGCCATATGTTATGGAAAAGTGATAATAATAACAATAACTGAGATGTAGCTTGGCGTTATTATTGCCGTGTATTTTCATATATTGGACGCTGCTAAGCTCATGGCCCTTCTGGACTTTGCTTAGTTGACATGTGATGAACAATAGCTACCTTGCTGAAAATTTTAATGGATGAATACTTAGCTTTTGCAAAGAGATTTTTGTATTTCGCTGAATGGAGAAACCTTTATGGTCATTATGAGTTATCACTGTCTGATGCATTCTCTTATACAAGGAAAGTAATTACACAATTTTCATTTCCAACTGATTAAATGTTTGTTCTCACATACACTGTTCTTACATACACATTAAGTTTTTATTTTTCATTTGGTATCTTATATACACCTTACCAACAATTTTTAGTCTGAGGACTCCTTATGTATTTATGTCTTCCTATCACTACCTTTCGGATTTTCTTCTCAAGAATTTCTGAATGATACTGATTAAATGCATATTCTACAGTCTGAAGGATCTACACGAAGGGTGCACAAAAGAGATGGATGACTATGTTGGTTGCATGTACCACTGTACAAATGAATTCGACCTGTGTCGAAAAGAGCAGGAAGCATTTGAGAAAAAATGTTTCTTGGAATAAAAGGATGTACCGTACTTGTTGAAAATAATGCCAAAGCGATCTGGAGTAAGCAAATGCACTTGTGTTGCACGTATTCATTGATCGTGTGTTCGTATGAACCTTTATCTTTGACAATGTTGGCAGTTAGTCATCTAAATTTTTCTAGAGAAACACATCCAAGAAGCACAAAATAACCCCCCTTTAAGGACATTTACTTACAAGAATTTTTGAAGTTGATACATGCTCATGATTTGATATCTGTGCAAGAAACGTATTTTTTCTGGTGCCTTATAGGTAAATCTCTTTATTTGAATGTCACAATTTGACAATAATATGTAACAATTATACAAGTCAGATTTTGATGTTATATTTTGGTGTAAACTTACATTTTTGTTACATGTATACTGAGGGTAGCTTGGTTAGTCCCTCTTAAAGTATGTTTGGTTGAAAGGTAAAAATGGGGTGTGTTTATAATATAAAAATTTTGTTTTCATTTTACCTTACAATCAAATATACCCAAGTGGAACAAAGATCAATTATCTATGATCAAGTAAGGTGGAAACATTCCATTCAAGTCTAGAAACACATACTCCTTACTAGTCTGTCAATAAGATATTATTATTATTATTGTAAATATGCGCATAGAACGTAAATACAATAGAGGTTATGGTATCAAAGTCAGAGAGAAAAAAAATGAAAGAAAACCGATGGAGAGAATGATTAGATTCACATGACTAATACACATTTATAGATAGTGTTTGTTTCCTGTCTCTAGGACAGAAATATGGAGATATTGGAGACAAAAATCTGTCTGATGGTGGAGACAGAAACAAGAGACAAAAATTTTTTGTCCTCGGGACAAAAAAAAATATAAAATTTCTGTACCTCCAAAATATAAAGACAATGGGGACGGGATACAGAGACTAAAATTTAATATTTTTTTCTTCAAATAATACTCCTGTACATATTTATTATTTATATCTCTATCTCCACTATTTCTATTGTCCCTGTCCCCTTACCAAATGCTACCATATAGTGCCGTCACTTATACTGTAATGCTAAGTCGGTATAAGTAACTATCTAATCAAGCCAATTCAGTCACAACAAATCTTACTAACTTGATTTGATCTAGTTAATTGGTTGCTTTCCCTAACAAGAGGTCTTAGCTGCAAACTGCAATAGTCATGAAATAATTCTACCTGTGTACATACTACTAACGATGGAACATGCAAATAGTGTCATCACAAATATCAAAACTTGATTAATTCTGATTCGATATTTATTTCCCGTAATAGAATTCTAAATATAAGTCTTATAATGAAAGATCAAAAAATAGTGTTGGTAGGATTTGACCTCTATAGTAAAGATGTCTCTACTTAAGTTAGGTTAGTTGGAACCCTATAGATAGATTTATTGATGGTTTATTTAGAAAATAAAAAACTCATCAACTAGACCTCACCAAGTGTGACCAATGTTGAATTTTGAAGTGCTTTTTCGTAGAGTGATTGTCAGATGTCCTAGTTTTGCATGGGTATCGTTGCCCGCATAACAGAAAAAGTTCTTATTGCTATAAATAGTGTACATGCAATACAATAGTTCAATCATCAATGGCACTGTTAACCGATATAAACCAAGGATTGCAAGGTTGTTTTGTTCTCATTGTTGCTGCTAGCTTACGCTATAAAGAAAATGACAGCCATAAAATGTATAAAGGTGGGAATAACAAATGGAAGGACAATCACGTGTGGTGCAGTTGGTTATCGCGGTAGTCTAACACGCTAAAGATCTCCAATTCGAGTCCGGCGCTGCTACGCTCTTTTTTATTTTATAACTTTCTGCCTATCCATCAAGGTTTATTTTATAACTTTCTGCCTATCCATCGAGGTAAATCATTAATGTGAAGAAAATACTGGAAATTGATCTCTAATAAAGAAATACTAAAATAATTTTGTTTACATATAATATTTTATTTATAATATATTAATAAAAAATAAAATATTAAAAATAATAAAATTAATTTATTTTTAAGTATATTTTAAATCAATAAATTTAATTTAATTTTTTAATTCATTAACTTATTTCAAACACAATAATTCAATTCCATTTTATTAAAGTATTCTAAACACCTTGATAGTTTTTTATTATCTTTCTTCCGTTTCAATTTGGGTGGAATAGGAAAGAAACTCTCTTGTTTTTCTATTTTTTATTCATAAAATTATCATAATCATACTTTATTTCATTATTAAAATATCTAAATAATAAAATAGAATAATTATGTCACTTTACTTTACTCTTCTTTACTGGATTTTATTCCACTCCTACTTACCACTCTTCCAAATATGAGAAATACTTAGATGTTTCAAGCATAGTTTTAAAACTGGATGAGTGATCGGCCGTCAAGGCGTGGTCACTGAGTCACTGGTTATTACTAGTCGCGGGTTAAACCGGTTGAACTGGATTTTATTAAATTATTATATAAAAATATAACTTAATGTCATTAAAAATAATATATATAATTGATTACATATAAAAACATAATAACAAGGTTGACTTAGTGGTTGGTGCATGTGCCCAAGTTCTACTAGTGCCCAGACTAAGGTTTGAATTCCACTAGGTGCAATTTTTGATAATTTTCAATATTTCACATGATGACCTCTTAGTGTATAATATATATATTAAATGCAACATAAATAATAAGAAACATCAATAGCATAGTGGCAAGGGTGCTACTCACTCTCTTTGAGGGAGGGGGTTTGAATCCTTGCATGGGAATTTTTGGTGCATAGTGAACCGGCCGGTTGAACCCTTCACCGATTCGTAGTTCAAGCAGAACGGTCCAAAGCGAACCTGACCTGCAGGGTGGCGTTCATTTGGTTTAATTGAGCCAAGTAGGTCTCAGATTTTCAATACTATGGTTTTAAGAATAAGAGAAATTATTTATTTGATCTATTTATTTACAGACATATTAATACTGTGGATTAATATTATCTCTTATTTTTTAAATTTTTAATATAATAATTAATATATTAATTAATAAATACAACCGAATAAATATTTTCTATTGTTAAGAGTTTCTCTACGTACTTACCCATAAATTGCCTTTGGGTGACTTGTCCACACCCGGCACATTTTGACATTTCTGCCTTTTTGGAGTACACTAACCCTCCCTCACAACGAGCTCAGCCCTACTCTTCATTGTGTTCTTTCTCCTCTTTCTCTATTGACAAATACACCGACAGAACAACAAAATTCAAGGTAAAGGATCCTCCAATTTGAATTCAATTATTACTTTTCGGAGCTTATCATTCTAAAGTTTCAATCTTTCTTCTTTCTTTTTTTCTTTTGGTTAATTTTCTCGGGAACCAAAAAGAAAATTTCTGAGATGGCGAGCGCGGTGGATGCTGCCGGGAATCCGATCCCAACATCGGCGGTGCTGATGTCAGCATCGAAGCACATTGGGGTAAGGTGCCACGCGGAGAACGTGGAGTTCCTGAAATGCAAGAAGAAAGATCAGAACCCTGAAAAGTGCCTCGATAAAGGCCGTGATGTTACGCGCTGTGTCCTTGGCCTGTGAGATTTCGTTTTTCTTTTTTTTTTCATTTATTTTCCGGTGAAAAATGACTGCTTTTCTATTTTTCATTGAATTTTGTTTTGTATATGAGCAAATGCTTGGGGAAAGTGAGGGGGGGGGGGGGATGAAATGAAAGCTTGTTTTTCGATTTATTTATTAGAATTTTTTTTTTTTGTTGTGATTTTGAAATGGTGAATGGTTCCTTCGTTTCCAATGTGTTTTATTTGGCTTGAGAAAATAGTGGTGGCTAGAGTAGCAATGAGAGCATTTCTGGTGTTGAGAGCCGAAGTTATTGTGTTGCTTCTGTTATGACATCAGTGACAAACTGCAGCTAGGTTCTAGGACGTGTTGTGATATTTGAGAAGATGGGAAGTATGATAGCAAATCTACTTTCACACCTATTTTTATCCAAAACAACGCAAGTCTCTGCAATTCATTGGGTGAGTGGTTATCATCAGCTCAAGGGCATGCAATCAGAGTTCTCTTTTGCTTTTTGGGTAAAGAAATTAAGTATGCCAGTAGCTTACCTGAAGTTATATTCAAGTTCAAGATCTTATTTTTCTTCTTTTTTGGAGAGGAGAAGAGAGAAAAGAAGAAAAAGGGGGAGGGGGGGGGGGGTGGGTTGTTTCTGGCTTGGTATTGTACCACTCTTGCACCAAGATCAGATGTCATTGACTTGCTTTGTTGACCCCTCATTGTTTCTATTTGTCTGCTGAGCTACGATCCCATTTTTTTGTATATTTTGGACCATTCATTGGAATTTTTCTGTGTGCATCAAACCTTAGCTGTTAAGTAGTAAGGCATTCATTCTGCATACTATTATTTGAAATATCCTATATAGTCATAACTGTTGTGCTAGAATGATTTTGGCATGCTTGCTGACTGTTGAATGTGTGAGTGATTGCTATCACCTTATTCCATCTAAACAGTCACCCTTGAATCTAGCTGAATTCTTTCAAAATTCCATCACTTTTTCTTTATGGTTGTGTGCATTGCTCATTGTCTTTGACTCTTTTCTCTTCTTTTATTAAAATGGAGGTACCAAGACATTGGTGAATGGTGATGAAAGTTGGCAAATTTAATATTTATGAAGGTTATCTAAATGTTTTCTCTTTGATAGGCCTAATTGTTATTGGCACTGAGTGCCTATTTGCAATGGTTGTGGGTGAATTTCTTCCAGTTCTTTGTGGATTGCTAATGATTTTTCTTTAACAGATTGATTTTGACATGCTTCTGATTTTATTAGACTACTGAATATATGTACTTCTAAAGCTTAAGAGTAAATATTAGCGCATAGCTATACGATCAGTATTGTGTACAGGACTAAATGTTGGATGATAAAAAGTTAACAAGAAAATAATAAACTAAATGTTGCGAGGATGAAGATGTTGTGATGGTTCAGTGGACACTCTAACCATGATAGGATTAGGAATGAGTATGTTAGAGAGTTGGGGTGGCGCCTATTATATAGAAGATGGTGGAATCTCACCTTAGGTAGTTTGGGTGTATATGGAGGATATCTGTAGAGGCCCCAGTAAGGAGAGTGGATCATATGAAGATAGTCTTGTAACTAGAGGTAAGGGAAAACCTAGAAAAACTATAGGTGAAACAATAAAATGAGATTTAAACGTTGATGGTTTAAACATAAATATGATATATTAAAGAAAATATGGCATTGTTTGATCTATGTAACTTACCCCCCTAGTTGGACTTGACTTAGTTGATGATGATGACTGAATCTATGTAACAGTTCGGACTTACTTATTCTTATTTGTTGATGATTTGAAAATTCATTTTACAGTGATGGCGATATCTATCTTTATAAGAATTTTAAATGAAAAAATGATTTTATAATTCACACCCAGGCCACCGCCAGTATATTTGAAATTTAGTTCAATCTGTTAGGAGGGAGGGAGGGAGTACCATATGTTGAAATTATAACATCTCTTGCCATGAGGATTCATGATACCCTCATATCTCAAAATCCATAGATCATTCAGCCACAACTAGTGCTTTTGCTCACATGTTGAAATTATAACATCTCTTAACTTGGAAGTACCATACATTTAGGGAAAAGTGATAATGAATAAAAATAATAACTGGGATGATCCGTATGTTTCATACTCATATTACATGCCACCACCTGCTGCTTGCAGCTGGCATTACTATTCTTGTTCATTTTCAGATATTGAAGGTTGCAAAGCTCCTGGTTCTTTTTGGATTTTTTTTTATTCAACATGTAATAAATAGTAAATACCTTGCTGAAAATTTTATTGGATGAATCTTTGGCCTTTCCTTTGAGAGGAGCTTTGTTTTTCAGTTAATAGAGGAAACCTTAATGTCATTTTGAGTTATCACCAGCTGATGCATTCTCTGTTACAAGTGATGCAATTTCTCTGTAATAGTTCATATACACACAAAGATACACATCTTTTCATTTCTAACTGATTAAATGTTCATTCTCACTTCTCACATACACATTACGTTTTTATTTTTTATTTGATATCTTATATTATATGCACCGTACTGACAATTTTCAGTCTGATCACTCCACAATATTCATGTCTTCCTATCATTGCCTTATGTGTTCTCTGTAACGCATTCTGGATTTTTCTCTTAAAGAATTTCTGAGTGACACTGATTAAATGCATGTTCTGCAGTCTCAAGGATCTACACCAAAAGTGCACAAAGGAGATGGATGACTATGTTGGTTGCATGTACTACCATACTAATGAATTCGACTTGTGTCGCAAAGAGCAGGAAGCATTTGAGAAAAAATGTTCCTTGGAATGAAAGTTTGCACTGCCCTCTGTTGAAAATAATAACACTGGAGATTTGGAGTGAGCAAATGCAGCTGGGTCACAAATATTCATTACTCATGTGTTTGTATGAATCTTTATCTTTGACTATGTTGGTCATCTAAATTTTTCTAAGAAATGCATCCTAGCAGGAGAAAGCAATCCTTTTCAAACACAATAACTTGGAAGAATTTTGGAAGTTGAAACATGGTAATAATTTGATATCTATGTTCTAAATGCATGTTTTCTGGTGTCTCAGAGATACAATCTCATTATTTGAATATCAGAATTTAATAAAGTAAGTTAGCTTCAGCACTACAGGAAACTAACACCACCTTTGGTGACCAGAACTGGAATAAAGGAGACTGCTTGCTTCAGCAATGCCAGTCTTGTTGAAGAGATGCACTATTATTATAGAATTTCAGAATTGCAGTTCATATAGTAAAATTTCATTCGACGTCTTTTTTCTTTGTTTATGTTTCACTGGACTTTCTTTAGTTTTTTCTGTTAGACAAGTGAATGCAATAGCGGTTGTAGGGTATCAAAGCCAGAGAAAAATGATGAAATAAAACTAAATAAAACGGAGAAAAATTCAGAGAATTGCAGATGTATATGCTCTGATAATGATTTGGTTCACGTGGTTATACATTTATATAATGTCATCACTTAGACTATGAAGCTAAGTCGCCATAGCTATCTATCTAAGAAAACCAATTCAGTTGTAACTAATCTAGCTAATTTAATCTGATCTAACTAACTGGTTACTCTCTCTAACGGAGATGTATAAGCTGCAAGCTATAATATCATGTAGCAGAAAAATTAAAATTTGTCCCTTTACAAACATCTACCCAACTCACAAATAGCTTGACATGAGATTGTTGGGGTTGAAAGTAAACATAACGACCTGGTCATGAATAGGAAGCCCTCTGTTGCCATATCTAGTGATAACAACACATCATCGTGGACGTTTAGTTAATTCGGGTGCTTTAAGAATCTTAAATTTAAGTTTTATAGATGAAATTTTTTTTTACATAATTATTTAATCATATAATGTTATATTAGTAAGTGTTTTTAACTTCTACCTTTACTTGAAAATTCATAAAAAAAAAGAGAAATTTAATTGAATAACAATGTAAAATATATCAAAATTAAGCTAAACAAAAATTGATGTGGGGAGAATTTTACTTTAATAGTGAGTCGAATCTATTCAAGTCAAATTAACTCGATTTTGATTCACCCTATAGATACTAGTGATTCATAAAATGTAATTTTGGAAGAAAAAAAACCACTCATCAACTAGACCTCACCAGGTGTGATCCATGTTGGATTTTGGAAATGCCTTCCATTAGAGTGATTGTCAATTGTCACTATTTTTGTAAGGGTATTCCTGCCTACATAATAGAGGGGGAAAAAACCGTTAAGTATTGCAAATCTAATATACTAGTTCGATGGCAGTGTAACTGATTTCGACTAAGGACTGTATGATTGTCTTTTTGTTCTTGTTAGGGCTTGGTAGTGCTGCTATATTATACCTGTTTCATCACATGAATAAAAGGACAGTCATATACTGTATGAAACGAAGAAAAACTGAAAGACACACGGCAAGATCATCAGATGGGGTGTCGTGGTGTAGTTGGTTATCACGTCAGTCTAACACACTGAAGGTCTCCGGTTCGAGTCCGGGCGACGCCAATTTTTTACTTTTATCACTATTCTTCAATTATCCATCAAAGTAATTCATTGAGGTCATGATAATTTTCTAGTACATGACACATGTGATAGGCCTAAATCTGTGAACATTGTTACACTAGTACATAATTTCTAATTTTCAATTGTCATCATTCCAAACAAGAAAATAATACCAAGGTGAAAATGCTAATTGACTTAAAAGACAATGTTGCAAGAACACATCAAAATCATAAGCTTAATTTAAATTTCATTAATCGTTGTGAAGACAATACATAAGAAAGACCTCATTAACCTTTTTCTTCAAGGAGACCATTGTTCACTTTACACAAAACTGATCTCAAAATGCCTGATATAGCTAGGCCAACGTGCTCACACAAACATTAAGACATGTTTGGATACGTGAAAACAGCTTCTTAAAAAGAAGCATAGCTGCAATCCTTCATGGTGTCAGTGATGGTGGTGTCTGTGTCAGTGCTGCTGCTAGGACTCTTCTCATTGCGCCATGTCAATGGTGCACTTGCCGGGATTGACATGGAAAGATTTGTGTTAGGAATTGTGCAGTATGCTTTCTGGATGTTGGTTGCTGTGGCAGCAGAGTAAGGCAACCGAGCATCGGTGACGGCAGAAGTTGTAGCAGTGACTGGTTCATGATCTGTGAAACGCCTTTTAGCGCCTCTGTGCATGTGTGTGGCGCAATACTTCTGACCAGGAAGAACAGCACTCTTGCACCGCCACTTCTTGCCATCGGTTCTCCGGCACCTACCGGGTTCAAGATCTATAATGTTTCTGTCATTGAGGTATGAACTATTGCATCCAGAAACTGTAATCTCCGCGGAAAAAAGCGGTAAAGCTGCATCAGTTTTTTGATTGAAAAAAACTTTACCCTCATGGTTACCAATAACATTAACATGCAAAGAAGAGAGTTCACAAACTAATAATTTCTCAGAAATGAGACATACAATTTCTGAAATATTTATATAGGGTACAAGTCCAGGGAAGTATTGAAATGAACATGGACAGAGATGGGAAGGGACTAAGCTTTTTACCAGATCACGAAAGTATTTTTTGGCAGGGATAAACTATCTTTTCCTTTTTATATCAATGCTGATATATTTAAATGTAATCAAACACACTGTCGTGTGACTACCTTTTCTATGCAGTTGATGTAGTTTCTTACAGCTAAAGGGAGATAGTCAAGATTGGTCTTACAATGTGTCTTTTGGATAACTCTATTTGAGAACTAACTTTTACTTGATAACTCTTCTTTGAACAAGAGGAGACGGCATTTTTGGACTTAATCCTAACATGAGATCCAGACAGCAATTCTCACACACCAAAGTAGAAATGCCAAAGGTATGAAGGTGCATCCGGCAACACTTAAATATATCGAACAGATCAGAAATCTATGACTTGCTAGAGCAGAAATCATACAATTATTATAATCCAGTAATATCAATGACATCTGAGATTTCTGAGGTTAGGATTAAACCCCTGACCCTCAGAACATATAACAACAAATAATACAGAACGTTTACCAAGCTAAGTTACAGCTTCTTTTGTTGTGTTTGTAGCATGGGGCGGGACCATGGGAGACTACTAGGAAACTTTAGGGGCGATTAAGATATACGATCTGAGAGTCATTGTAGCCAACTTCACTTAGCAAGAAAGGTTAGGTTTGTTTTGTTGGGGTGGGAGAAATCCTCTAGTCCTATAAAACCGTACTGTAGAACACAGAAGTTGTTGCAAACTCACCAATATTACCATGAAGAACACTCCTTGGAGAGAAGTCTATTCCAGTAGAGATGCAATTACTATCGCAGGTAACGCTTCCTTTCCTAGCACTTCTAACACTGATGTTGCTGATACAGCTCTTAGTCTGGTTATCTTTCTTGCATATATTTAGGCTACTTCTGTTATCTGAAGCAACAAATGCCCTGCTGAACTTTGTCACCTTAGGTGCAACTGCAGTGTTGTAATCAGCAGAATCTATGGCATGTTTCAATCTATTATTAGTAGATGAGGTGTTGGCTATAAAGAGGCTCCTTGATGGGGTACAGGAAGATCCGTCGATGGGTTGAATGCATAAAGGGTTTGGACTTGAAACAGCAGATTCTGTCTTTGAGGCTAGTATGGTATGTAACTTGCTAGAAGGCTTTGTTATCAAAGGAGAGTTAACATCAGATGTTTCCACAGGCTTTCTTGAACGATTACGACCCCTGTGCATGTGCCGTTCACAGTACTTCTGATCAGGCACTACATTCTTGCCACACCTCCATTTCTTTCCATCAGTTCTTCTGCACCTATGCGGTTCAGGATCCACCATACTCCCATAATCGAAACCCTGGCGACTGAATTCTGTTAACACAGAAATGAGCAAAAATTAACCGAAAGATAAAAATAAAAAACAATCATTACCTTCAATCATATAAACAACACAAACTCTTGGGATAAAAAGGAATAATAAATTTGGCCTGCCTTTCTAACATATCAAAATCACTAAATGGGGCTTTCTATTAATTAAATCCACTAGCAGATCCTTCAATAGCATGTTTGAATCTTAGTGGTGCGCCCTGGAAACCACGATTTAAAGGTTGCAAACTGAGCTCCAATTCATTTCAACAATTTTTGCAAAATCATGTTGAGTTATTACATTTTAAGATGATTTTTAAGTCCCAATACTTATTTGGGCAAAACCAGAACCCAAAAAATAAAAAAAAATAAAAAAAAGTTGCTATTTGGTTGAAGTAAACCACAGTTTTCAAAACAACAAACCAAACACAATCTAAAATTATTCTCCTAACTCTTGCAACAAAACCACAAGACAAAACAAATTTCGCCAATAATTAAGTCCAAAAGAAACAATGAGTTCATTCCAAGACAGACCGAGACTGATCCTCTAATAAACAACCAACCACCCAACTTAAGGAAAACTTGACCTCACTCAAGAATAAAGACCAAAAAAACAAACTAAAAAATCATGCAAACACAACACATATATACAAGATATAATGAAAAGGGCATGAGCAAAAAAGTTTCTACAAAACCTGACATATAGCTTGGTAATTGCTTATGGTTATGGAACTTGCTAGCACCAGCAGCACTGGCA
Organism: Dalbergia cochinchinensis; assembly: GCA_031216125.1. Taxonomy (NCBI): domain Eukaryota; kingdom Viridiplantae; phylum Streptophyta; class Magnoliopsida; order Fabales; family Fabaceae; genus Dalbergia; species Dalbergia cochinchinensis. The sequence goes on along the minus strand of CM062375.1, from coordinate 63,698,328 downwards.
CTGTTAAGAAAGGGAAGAACAAGGTGGTGAGGGAGACGTATGTTATAGGCAAAGTGGTTAAAGATGAGAACTTGATGGTCAAGCTCACGCCTCTGAGCTTCTGTAAACAGAAAGCAGCATAACCTGTGGTGGTGGTGTTGGCATGCCGTGATCACAGGTTTTATTGCTCCTCTTTCTTCTTCTTCTTCTTCTTGTTCTGGCTTTGTTTCAGTGTGTGCAGTGTCATCAGCACCAAACCCAATATCAACAAGAAGACTCTTCTTCTTCACTCTAACAACAACATCATCATCAACACTCTTCATCCCTTGTCCCATGTCAATCTTCTTCTGGGGCCCACCACCTTCACAAAAGGCCACAAAAAAAAGTGCAAGAAAAAGAGTTAAAAAGGCACAAAGGGAAAAAAAGAAGCATCAATGTAGTGGGAAAATAGTTAAAAATAAGTAAAAATAAATATATGATATAAGAAAAAAATAAATAAAAGAAATTATGGGGTGGAAGAGGAACCAGAAGTGTTGTGTGAAGAGGGAACAACTCGAAGAGGTTTAGCTTCCATTGTCACATTCACATAAGCTTTACCTTTTTTTATTTTTCTTTTTTACTTACTGGGTATGTTAAGTGTTATCTGTATAGTACAAAGGAAAAAATGCTTCTTCTTTTTTTTCTCTTTTTTCAGTGTAAATAAATTGACAATCTTTAAAAGGAGATTTCAAAAGCTTAAATAAAGAAAAGAAGCACCTCTTCATGTATGTCTCAGGCAACAACTTCTGTAGACAGAAGGTGAAGTGAGGGAGAAAGTGAAAAAAATGAGGGTGGACATGAGTTTAATAACTCATATATGAATATGATTATCCTTGAATCCAGAATGAAATAAAAGTGTTAGATAATTAAAATTATCCTTATTTTATTTTAATGTCTCAAATTAATAAATCGTTAAGTATGATTTAAATTGGTTTTTAGAATAATATTTACAGAGATTAATTTGAATAGTTAAAAGAATAAACTTAAATTAATTTATGTAATTTTAAAAGTTGAATTATTTAATTTCTTAAATTTCAAAAGTTTAAGTGAAACACACATAATTGAATCCTAATTTTATTTAAGACACTTTTGTTTAAACCAGTGTATTATATTAAATTCATTGCTGGTGTAATTAAATAAAAAAACTATTAAATTTATGAAGATAGAGAATGAAACTGAAAAAGGAGTAAAGGGGATCATCAGCGGGTTCTGACATGCAGCCTTATTACGTAGCAGTGAGTCACATTCAGACAAAAAAGATGAAAGCTATTATGTGTAGGCGTGTGAGCCTCACCCTCATGTGACTGGACTCGTGTGCTTTTGTTAAGGTTGCATCTTAAATTTATTCACATGGTATTTAATTATTTTTGGAGTTGTAAAATGTGGATATTGGATTGGAGTTGATCACCTGACCCAAGATTCTCAGCCACAAGAATTCTATAATCTAGTTCGCCCTTGCATTTATGCTTAAGATTCCAGAACTAGAATTATGATTTTATTTTAAAAGACTAAATTTGGTTCGGACAGTCATATATGAATAATTAAATTAAAAATTAATTAATAATAATTATTGGTCATATATCTAATTAAAAAAATTATATGATTATAATTTTATATTTTAATCTTGATCATTCATATAAAATATAATAATTGAACTTATTTTTTTATGGTCACAATAATTATGTTTATATATATATATATATATATATATAAACTTAAGAAAACTTTTTATAACATGCACCCCTCAGCTAGCTTAAATTCAATAAGATTTTAGTGTTAAAATCGAGTAAAAAAAATTAGAATCACTTCTTATTGAGTAAGTCTATTATCAATAAATCGATAAAGTTTAATTTAACTTGATTTACTTTCGGTCCTTAAATGACCTTTTTTTTAATATAAGTTTACTTATTATCTATTCTTTTCAAGAGTAGTATTATTTAAATATCATAAATATATATATATATATTGAGACTCTCACTTTATTAATATTTGATATAATAGATGAATGAGATAAATGGATACTATCACCACATTTAAAGGTAATAAAGTATATGTTCTAATCAATATTTACTTTTACAATATTCAAATAATATTTTTTGTTCTTTTAGTCTATGCAAATTTAGGTTTTTGGGAAAAATTAGGTAAAGTGAAGTTTAGTACAAAAAATAATTACAAATTATTTATAAAATAAAAAATTTGATACTGAATCACAAGAATAATTTTTATTGATTTAATTAATTTATCAATTCCTATAATTCTTCTCATCCTATACATTGTGAACTTTTTTTTGCAATAAACTCCTTTTAACATTCTACCATAATCAAAATTTAACTGCAACAAGCAACTAGAAGCTTAACTCATTAGTCATTTTCACTAGGACTTACCCTCTTTGTCAAGAAAGCGCCAAAAGTTTTATTTTTTCATGATGGGTTGCTAATCTTCTCTTTGGTTCTGATGATGATTTTGAAAGGAAAACTTGAAAGGAGAGAGAAAGAAGAGTTAAGAGGGGAGAAAAAGGAGGTTGGGTCACGTTTATGCCTTTTTGTTAAATTTGAATCAAGTAAGAATCTCATTGAAGTGAGAAAGTGAAAATATTTCCATATTTGGATTAATAAATCACATGGCATGTGGAATCCATTAATGGATCCAATGATAAGAATGTCACGCCCCGGCTTAGACATGTGAGAAATCTCATTCCCACATAAGTCTCGTGACTTGTATCATCTATATATGCACATTTGAATTATGAAAAATCTATAAAATAATTCTTCTATATACAAATCACCTGCTCTCGAAATCATAATCACAAAACTGAAATCTCGTAGTCTGTTTCAAAGTCTAATATCATAATACTATGAAATATGAATAAAGTCTGTGGTGTACAAAACATCCCTAAAAGTAAGTTCAAGTAAATATAGTCCCAATTTACATTCCTCTATACAAAACATGAAAATATGCCCACTATGCCGGGATCTAGCCTATATTTATACTGGAGCAAATCTAAAGAAAAATACCAGACACCTCACCTAATAAGCTCAGCAACTGAAATCTAACGTTGTTGTAAGGAAGATAGTGTAGGAGTATTCGCAACAGCTGTTCTATCTGTAAAATAGGAGAAAAGAGAAAAGGGTGAGTTTTGTCACCAAAATTCAGTGAGTAAGCTTTCCCTTGAAACCTTCTTTCATGGGACACCAAGGGCAGATACATAACACCAAAATAACATTAACATTGATAAAAATTTTAAAATATTTATATTTATAGCCAGATAATCAAAATCATAGTTTACTGTAAACCAACCTAACAATACCCTAATAGAGAAATAGAAATCTCTGCTCTAGTTACGTATATTATATGTGACATAACAAAAGTCTAAGTTTAGGTCTCTAGTCACATTTGGGCATTTCATATTATTGTCCCTAGAGTGATAATAAATCTCTGTTATTTTTGGCTCGGGTTACTTGGTACCAAAGTTAACAGATTAACTGCCATTAAAATGCAACCTATTTCTCTATAGCTACTGCCAGCTCAATCAGCATCTCAATCTTTTCTCTAAATTTCACAAAGTCTTCTACCCCAAGGTTCAAAATTTTCTCATATAACAATACTCAACACCGTTAAACATATAATCAGCATAACAACTTTGTATATGCTCAAAATCACAATTCAGACTCTTATGCATTCATTCCAATACAATGGTCCCATGGTTTTGTCAAAACAGGTTCATGCTCTTATATCAGAAATTCAAAACATAATAATAGCATAATTTCTCAAATCTTTCATAGCACCCTTTATAAATCATGCATAAAACTAGTTCTTTAAAATAGCTATAATGACTAACATAGAGATTACAGATGTAAATCTACTCAGCTGGAGTGGTAGAAGACACAAGAATAGCACCACCAAAATTCTAGGGAGCAAGAATGGTGCTTGTATCTACCATTGAAGCAATGGAATTCTAGATTACCTCTAAATACTCAAATCTAACTTCAGTCCTACCAAAAGAACACTATGGCATATATATAATTAACACCGTATTAAACCCCTAGGAACAAGAAGAAATTGAAGGGGAAAAGGGTAAAATTAGAAGAACAATAAAAAATTGAAATTAAAATTAAGAAAAAAAGGAATAAAATGAAGTTTGGAAGTGAACCTGGGGGAGAAGGCCAATATTTTCGTGTTTAGAGGGTAAGAGTGTGTGTGTGTGTGTGTGTGTTCTAGACCCCGAAACAAATGATTTTATGAAAATTTTGAGTGTTGTAGCCCTCATTAGAGCACATGGTTCTTTTGACTAACACTGTCTTACTATTCCAGAATCACTACAATGCTTACTGAGCACTGCAGCTCTCTCCAGAGTGGTTTTTTCTCATATCTTCATGCTATAATTCAAGTGTTGGTGTGTATTGAATTGGATTGTCCCAATATTCACCTATTCTCCATTAATTTTAAAACATATATGTAAATAAGGAAATATTCCCCACTTAAATTCAAATAAAATATATGAAAAATTAAAACCCCAACAAATCAGAATCCAAATTCTGATTTTAGTTCAAGTTCAAAATTTTTTAAGATTTTATTAACTTGTGGGATAAAAACGGACTGTCTAGAGGTTTCATAAAATTCATTAAAAATTGTTAACTAACTTATTTTCCTTTTGGGAATAATTACTGAGATTTTTGATATCAAGAATGTGATTCTATTATATAACCCTTTAAGGACGTGTAGGATCCAGACTTAGGAAAATTCAGAACCTAGATAACAGATAAGAGTAACTGGCACCCTTCCTAGTAAAAAAGAATTATTCTAATATTTTTATTTAAAACTAGAATATTATAGAGAACCCTTCACTTTCTCACGTTAAAGAGATTATCACTCTAGAGGATCATAAAAAAGGAAGAGATAATAAAAATATACATGTAGGGTTTATTGCTATAGTTTTCTCCACATACGCGGAGAGAAAACTAGGTGATGTAGTGCATGTTTTGGAACTTATGGAAACAATTTTATTCTAGATAAATAACACAAAACACCCTTGAGATTTGGAGTTATTGCACTTCACTCTATTTTTCTACAAATATAACACTCCACTCCATTTCTATTATTAAACCCATTATTTATTTTTTTGTTTTCATTAAACTTATCTTTTTCTTAATATATATAATAAAAATTATAAAATAAATCTAAAAATATATTATTCCATGAAATAATAAAAATTCAAATTTTAAAAACATAATAATTTTAGAGTTTAATAAATAAAATTATGTTTTTAACTTTTTCTTTCAAAATATAGAAGACTACTTTAATAATAATAATAATATTGAGTAAGATTTATCATTAAATAAATACTACATTTTACACAATAGGTTAATATTTAATATCAAAATTTTAGCTTACATCTATATAATTTGATGAGATTAATTGATATACACTAACAATGTAAATTTATTCTACATCCTTAACCAATTAACACTTGACATATCACTATAATTTTAATAACACACCACTTTTTTCTAGTTTTTCTCATCAATTCATTAATGTGTCAAGTTTTAATTGGTTAAAGGTATAAAATGGGTTTACACCATTAGTGCATACCAATTAGTCTCCTATTTAATAGTTATGGTTATAAATGTTTTAATTAGCATACATGTTTTAGTAAAATAAAATACCAAATTTACTCTTTAGACAATGTCTCTCGGAATTATTTCATACTTTTGGTACAGTTAAATTTTTTTTGGGTGAATTGTTTTTGAAAAAGTTATCCATTCTATAAGTTCATTTCTTTTTTGAGGTTGATAAATTGTTAATATAATTTTAAGTCGTGAATATTAAAACCCTTAATATTGCAAATAAAATTTGCCAAAGGAAATATTCTATTTTATATTAAAATATTAACTTACGACATAAAATAATATTCATTTAATTATAAATCATATTTAATATTATTAAAATAATTTTATATACTTTGAAAGAAAAATTTAAAAACATGATTTTATTTTTTGAACTCAAAAGTAATCAATAAACACCCTTAATATAAAATTATTAATTTTTTTCCAAAGTATATAAAATTATTAAATATTAACTTATTGTATGAAACAATTGTATGAAATAATATTTATTTAATTATAAATTTTACTCAACATTATTATTAAAGTAGTCCTATGTAATTTAAAAAAATTAAAAAATATTATTTTACATTTTTAATCTCTGATAATTATTACATTTTTAAAATTTAAAGTTATAGTATTTTATCAAATAATAAATTTTTATTATATATATCATGGAAAAAAATGAGTTTAACAAATTTTTAAAAATTAATTGAGTTTAATAATAAAAATGAGGTGAAGTGTTACATTTATAAAAGAATAGAGTAAAGTGCAATAACTACTGTAAACCTCAAACGTATTTAGTATTATTTACCCTTTTATTTTCTAGAAAACAAACCATTTAACCAAAATTAATCTTGTATGGGTAATTTAACAAGTTGTTTCATAATTAAAAAAAAAGTTGTTTTTAGAAAAAGAAAGTTGAGCTAAGATTCGAGCATTTTGCTTTTCTTTTTTTTTATTTTAAAAAGCTGCTTTTATAATTCAAAGGCTAATATACCTAAAAAAGAATTATTTTTTAACAATTCAAACGACACAAATTAAATTAAAATCATTGGTCAACTAAAGTATTCAAATATAAATTGATTCTAAAATAAGTGATTATATAAAAAAATTATTGAAATAAGGAATAATCTTGCAACTTTTCCAAATATACTTGGAGTGTTTATATTTGAAAAATTACTATTTTGTCTTTATTACTTTCTTATTTACTATATAACATCCAACTACACAAAATTCATTTCCATATCATTCTATTTTCTTTCCTTTTATTTTTTTCTTCAACTAAGCAATATAATAGAAAAAATATATTTTCTTTTTTCTCTATTATTTTTTCTTTTTTTCTTTTTATCCATTTTATTTTTCTATCCAAACAAACTACCACCAGGGAGTCAATTACAATAACTTTTACATTATATAGATTTGAATAAAAAAATTTAAACTAAAATTTTATTAAATTAAAGGGACCTCCAAGAGTGAATGCAGTACTAGGAAGTTGGAAGTTGGAATTTGGAGAAAAGAAAAATAGTCAGACCTAAAAATAAAAAAATATTAAGAGAAGTCTTTTTATCAGGAAAATACGAAAAATAAAATAAAATTCTCATCATTTTAATTTTCAAGTCCATTTTGAAAAACATTGCTCACAACATAGCTCAATAAAAATATAAAATAAAATGAACTGAACGGGCAGCTCGAACACGCAACGAACTGCTCCCGCCGGCCGCCTCTGCTCATCTGTGTCCTCTTCCTCTTTGCTTGGTTAAGTGTTCCTCTCAATTATCGATGAACACAAACAAACGTTATTCTGTGTTTTCTCATGTTCCACTCCCAAGTTTCCTTCAAAACCCTTCATCAGTTACCGTTACAAAGGTATTTCAAACTTGGGTACAAGTTTTTAAACGCTTTCAAACATGAACACCAAGTGTTCGACCATATTTCTCACCCAAAATTTGCGTCTGTTAACCGTTCCATGCTTACCCTTTTGCACAACGACCTTCCCTTTCATGCCCTTTCTGTTTTCAAGACCCAGTTCCAGCTAAGTTCCTTTGACATTGTTGATGAAGTCACCATTACCTTGTCCCTCAAGGCATGTCAAGGGGAGCTAAAACTTGGCTCCCAAATGCATGGTTTTGCGGTGTCTACCGGGTTCGTTTCACGCGTCATGGTGTCGAATTCGCTCATGAAAATGTACTGTAAGAATGGGAGTTTCGGGAGGGCTTGGCACGTGTTTGAGAATTTGAGTCACCCTGACATAGTTTCTTGGAACACCATGCTTTCGGGGTTTGAGGAGAGTGTTGATGCTTTGAGTTTTGCTTGCTCTATGCATTTAAATGGGATTGCGTTTGATCCTGTAACATACACCACTGCTCTTGCTTTTTGTTTGGATGATCGTGGTTTTTGTTTTGGGTGGCAATTGCATTCTCTTGTCGTGAAATTTGGATTTGGTTGCGAAGTTTTTGTAGGGAATGCGCTTATAACCATGTATTCGAGGTGGGGGAGGTTAGTTGAGGCTCGGAGGGTGTTTGATGAAATGCCTAGAAAGGATTTGGTTTCCTGGAATGCAATGCTTTCGGGGTATGCTCAAGAGGGGGAATGTTGTGGGTTGGAAGCAGTTTCATTGTTTGTTGACATGGCAAGACAAGGTATGAAGTTGCTTGACCATGTTTCGCTTACGGGCGCGGTTTCAGCTTGTGGTTATATGAAAAACTTAGAGCTAGGGAGGCAGATACATGGTTTGACCCTGAAAGTGGGATATGGAACGCACGTTTCAGTTTGCAATGTTTTCATCTCAACTTATTCAAAATGTGAGGTCCATAGAGATGCAAAACTGGTTTTTCAGTTCATGAGTAATCGCAATGTAGTCTCTTGGACAACAATGATTTCTATTGATGAAGACGATGCAGTGTCTCTTTTCAATGAGATGAGAATAGACGGTGTGTATCCAAATAATGTTACATTTATAGGGCTAATACATGCTGTAACGATCAGGAATCTGGTGACAGAAGGTCAACTGGTTCATGCATTCTGCATAAAAAGCAGCTTTTTGTCAGAACTAGATGTCTCTAATAGCCTGATTACCATGTATGCCAAGTTTGAGTCCATTCAAGAAGCAAAGAAGATTTTTGAAGAGCTTAACTATAGAGAAACAATATCATGGAATTCATTAATTTCAGGGTATGCTCAAAATGGGTTGTGTAAAGAGGCTTTCCTTACATTTTTATCCGCCATAATGGAGATAAAGCCCAACCAATACACATTTGGCAGTGTCTTAAATGCTATTGCTGCTTCTGAGGATATATCTTTGAAACATGGGCAACGTTGTCATTCTGAGTTGCTCAAACGTGGTTTAAGCAATAACCTAATTGTTTCAGGGGCTCTGCTTGACATGTATGGCAAGCGTGGGAGCATAACTGAGTCTCAAATGGTATTCGACGAGACACCTATAAGGACCGAGTTTGCTTGGACAGCAATAATATCAGCCTATGCCCGACATGGAGACTATGAGTCAGTAATGAGTCTGTTTACGGAAATGGAGAGGGAAGGAACTACTCCTGACTCCATCACTTTTCTTTCTGTTTTGGCTGCATGTTGTAGAAAGGGAATGGTTGATGTAGGCCATAGAGTCTTTGACTCCATGGTGAAAGAACACTCAATTGAACCAACTCCTGAGCATTATTCTATCATGGTGGACATGCTGGGCCGTGCAGGACTCCTAGATGAGGCAGAAGAGTTGCTGCACCAGATTTCAGGAGGACCTGGACTATCAGTGTTGCAAAGCTTGCTTGGCTCTTGTAGATTACATGGGAATGTGGAGATTGCTGAGAAGGTTGTTGATAGGTTGATAGAAATGGATCCTGCAAGTTCAGGTCCATATGTGTTGATGGCAAACTTATATGCTGAGAAAGGGAAGTGGGAGAAAGTAGCTGAAATAAGGAAAGGGATGAGAGGGAGGGGAGTGAAGAAGGAAGTGGGATTGAGTTGGGTGGATGTTGGTGGTGTTGATTCCCTATATTTGCATGGTTTCTCATCTGGGGATAAATCACACCCAGCGTCTGTGGATATTTGTAGGATGGCAGAGTTTATGGGATTGCAAATGAAGTTTTCAAAAGAGAGCATAGAGAGGGAACGAGAGTGGTATCAGGAGTAACAAATCCTAAAATAAATAGGAATTTGATAGTTGATTTACTATGGAATGGATGGTCAACCTAATCATGGTCGTTCAAAAGAAATTGATTAATTTTTTTTCTTCATTTATATGTTGGATACTGTTCAGTTTACATTTAAAATATCGATGGATGTATTGGGACTTTCAATTAAGCTTTGTTGGTTTTGCTTTAATTCATCTGGCATAGTGATCATCACTTTCAGAATTTTTTTGGTGCTATGTCCATGTGGTTGTTATGATGGGACAATATTCCACTGCAACATCAAGGGTTTCATGATTCGAGATGGAGACCCAACTGACACTGGCAAAGGGGGGGCCAGTATATGGGGCAAGAAATTCAGTGGTGAGGTAAGGGAATCTCTCAAGGTAAAGTCCTGCACTGTGCTAATTGCTGTGAAGCCATGTCGTTACTGTTTTGAGTTCCTTTAGCTGCATGTCTGATATACTTGTTTTGAGTTTGAAACTCAATGTTCACTTGGAAATATCGAATTTAGGTATTCAAGTCGCTCATACTCTTAGTTTCAAGCTTATGAACTTAACTGGGATTAATACCTGACGTTTGTGTAGTCTAAGGGTATAAGCTCCAGGTTTGATAGTTTTGGTACTAAGCAGTGAAGAGAAAAGAATTTCTCTCTAGTTTATGTTGCTTACTGGTTGTCTTTGTAATTATCAGTTGCAGGAACCAGAAGGAGAAAAATTCTTTGCTGATTGAAAGCTTGAGGTCCAAGTCTTAGAAAAATAAAGAGTGAAAAAGTGCCGGGAAATGATTCAACACCTTGAAGTTTTCCTTCTCACTAGTATGTATCATATAGAATGAATCAACATGATTATCAATTAATCATGTTTAATTGCACAGACGTGGTTATCAGAGGACAGAGGACAGCATTGTAACTGTCACAATTCTTCCACAGTTCCACTTGTTTATCAATGTCTAGAAATATTGTTTGGTTGAGTTGTTCCTATGATCATACATAAATAAGGCTGTAATGCCTGTTTTTTAGCATTGAAATAGTAAATTACAGAAAGATAGGCGTACAGAAAATTATCTGGAAGCAATAATGAATGAAGAGGGAACAATTGTTCAGGGGTGTTATGATTTGGGTGAATACATGCTATGCTGAAAGAGAAATGGTATGGTCTATGTATTATAGGTAAATGGGTGCAAGATTTTGGTATATCTAGCATTCTCATTCAATGCAACTAGCTGTTCTCATAATTTGCAGAGGATTAATCAACATCCCTTCATTCTGATCTCAATTGTATCCCCTCATTCTGATCTCAATTGTATTTGCAGATCTTATTTAGTGGATTGCCTTGTGAACTCATCATTGCAAAATTGACAATTTGCTAGATTGATAAGCTAGCCACCATTGCAAAATGATTCGGATAAGCCACGGTGTGCGTGGAATTGGATTCATTTTACTCTTTTTCAATATTTAATTTTTTTTTCAAAAGAATAGCACTCGTGACGTAATATAAACCACTAATTTATAAGTACCCATAGGTAAGAATTCAATTAAGTCCTTCTATTAAGGTTTGAATTTAGTTTTAAAGTCCTTTTTTTTTGTTCTATTTATGTTCTTAATACTTTCAAAATGCAAACAAAGTTTAAATTATGATCGAAAGCTTGACATTTCATATGTTGTTGAAACCTCTAATACTGTATGATTATATTTTATGTTTTTTGGTCTGGAGATGATACTTTATGTTTTGTTGTAGTTTTCTAAAATTGTAATTTGACCTTTATTTCAACTTTTATGTTTCTAGTTTGGATACATGCTACGAAGAGATTTAAGATTAAAACATCTTGAAAACATTAGGAACATAAATAATAATAAAAAAATTGGACTAAATTAAAATTTCAGTAAAACTAAATAATCCCTGAAAAAGTGGACGCTATCAACTTTTCTTTTATTGTTTTTTGGTCTCAAAGTTGGGTGTAGCCCAAGGTAGATGAAGTCTTAAGGCCGCATGCATGGGCTTAAAAATAAAAGGCTGTATTGATCCAAATAAAAAAGAAAGCTTGACCTAAAAAAATAAAATAAAATAAAATAAAAAGAGAAAACTCACTTATTTATTTTTGTAAACTAAAGGGAAATTCGAATTTCCACCAAAAAAAAAAGGAAAATTCGAAATATTCAGGCCGCATTGATCCAAATAAAAAAGAAAGCTTGACCTAAAAAAAGGCAACTGAGATAAAAAAGAAGAAAAAAAATTCACTTATTTATTTTTGTAAACCAAAGGAAAATTCGAAATATTCAGGCAACCCAAACCAAAACCCATATAAAATGCTCTAATGCGAATCGACCTTCCCTTCCTTCCAGAAGAATCTAGCAATTAGCAGCAGCAAGGAAGGCTTTGATAGTTCGTTGATTACAGAAATCAATCTTCTCAGAGCTGAGCTCGTTGCGTTCGCGATTCATTGTCTCTTCGTATTATTACCTCACCAATCAAAAATCAAAATCAAAATCAAATGGTTTGTTAGTTAGTTTCATCAAACACCTTGCATGCATGCGTGTGCTGTGTGTGTTCTTCCATAAAGAAACAGCGAAAATCTCACTCACTAACCCTATTCTGTTGTGTTGTGTTGTGTTGAAACTGATATTGTTGTTGTTTTTGCAGTCGGTGACTCTGCACACAAACCTCGGCGACATCAAGTGCGAGATCTTCTGCGATGAGGTCCCCAAAACCTCCGAGGTTCGTACCTATCCCCCACCCCCCTTCCCTTCTTCTCTTCCCTTTCCGTCCTATGTATTTTCGTGTGTAATTAGCTTTTTTTAAAATCAATTTAATCTATTATTGGTATTACTAGTTAATTAGTTCAAGCGTGTGGATACTTTTTTTTTTCCAAATGAAGTTAGGTTTCGAATTTTGGGTTTGTGATTGGTTCTCATAAAACTAGTGATGTAGAATCAGGGTAAAATTTTTTATTAATTAAGTAATTAATTTAAATTAAGATGATTACTTCACTTTTCCGATTGAACAGTCACAGCTGCGTACTTAGTTTCAAGTAAGTTGACATTTTATTCGACTAAAGCCATCTTTTGTGTTTTGAGTTTGTGAGCTAAAGAAACTAACACCCAATACTGAAGAGCTTTTGGGCTCCTATGGGTGAATGGCTTCTTTAAATCCTTGTGTGAAATTCAGAGTAGCTTATGAATAAGCTATTCTGCATTTGAATGTCAAGTAACAGAAGTGTTTGTTTTGAGTGGTTTAAAAGGTGCTTCTTGAGAAGCTATATATCTTAGTTTATCAAGGAGAACTAAAGATGACTTTTTCAAGAAGTAATAGTTACGTAGCTAAACAGAGCAAAAAGTTAAATTGTCACCTTTGGCTTCCAAAAATTTTAAAAGAGTTATAGGTAATGTTATCTAAATGGGCCCTTACTCTACAGTTGATTGATCTAGTAGGAGCTAGATTAATTAGAGTTCAATGGACTACTAAAGCTTGCAGTTTAGACCAATGAATAAATTAATTAACCTATTAACTTAAATGAGATGATTGCTTCACTTTTTCAATTAACCGATTAATCATTGAGAATGAAACCATGACTGTATCCTTGTATTGTGCAATCTAATGGCGTTTTAGAATAGTCATTTGTTCCTTGTTCTTGTCTGAGTTTCAATTAGTTGTTTCTATCGAAAGGTACTTTGACAATCAATTTCGAATTATCGTGTTCTATGTGGTTTTGGTCCAGAATTTTTTAGCACTATGTGCGAGTGGTTATTATGATGGGACTATATTTCACCGCAACATCAAAGGTTTCATGATTCAAGGTGGCGACCCAACTGGTACTGGCAAAGGGGGTACTAGTATATGGGGCAAGAAATTCAATGATGAGATAAGAGAATCTCTTAAGGTAAGTTCATGCACTGTGCTAATTGCTGTGAAGCTATGTCATTGGTGTTATGTGTTTGTTTAGCTGTTTCCCCTGTTTTGCTCAGATTGAGTTTAAATCTCAATGCTAAAATATTGGAACTATGGAATTCAGCTATAGAAATGGCATGTGGTTTCAAGCTTATGATTGTGAACATAACTAAAGATTAATACCTCATTTTTGTGTTGTCCGTCAAAGGATATAAATAGTGCTTATGTTAGTGGCCATGAAGTTAAGATTACAATTGATTTATATTGCTATCAATCAAGAGGATGCAATGGAGAAACATCTTTGCTTGCAAAGTGACTTTTAAAATTACTTCAAGCTGTGTATTCAAGGCTTATTTCTTACAATTTTCATCCAATAATTCTAAGAGAACTATTATTATATTTGACAAAGTATCAGTTTAATCATAATCTGATTAGATTCCCTTAGCTTGTCAAGAACTTCGATTTTAGGTGTATTGAAATATAGTTATCTTCTAGCATCGAAATTGAACTACCTTTCTGTTTTATGTTGGTAGTGGTTGGCTTGGAGCTGGTATAGGCATAATAGGACATTACTTGAGATGTGTTTTATGGAGCAATAATTATAGACATTTTTTCTCATCTAATGATTATTTTATAGTAGTTAACTGGTTGCATTTTTTGTGTGTTCCAGCACAATGCAAGGGGTATATTGTCAATGGCTAACAGTGGTCCAAATACTAATGGAAGTCAATTCTTCTTAACTTATGCAAAGCAGCCACATTTGAATGGACTATATACTATTTTTGGCAGAGTAATACATGGATTTGAAGTTCTTGATATCATGGAGAAGGTAGCCTATGCTTCTGCCATTGTTAAAACTTATTTAGCAGTTCAACAAAGAGAGGAACAGAATATGATCAGAGAAGACAATAAATAATATATATTTATGTTGTGCAGACTCAAACAGGGGCTGGGGATCGTCCACTTGCAGAGATAAGGCTCAATCGAGTAACAATACATGCTAATCCACTTGCTGGTTAGACTTGTCTCAACAGTTATTATTACCAAAGGGGAAGGACAAAGGGAATTCTTTCATACTCAATTTGAGTGCTCGACTTCTGATTCGGAGAAAGAATCATTTTGATAAGTAGTAAGATGTACATCAAATTAACATGTTTGTGAAATATGCATGGAGTGCCACAAATACGTTTTTATTGATTAGTGTAGTTGGCCATTTTTGTAATGTTTAGAGCTGGGTCTACATATATCATCTGCCTGAGGACCAAGCCATGGTGTGTTGGTGATGTGAAGCGCCAATTGCCAACTGCATGCCTCAAGTAACTATAGTTGCTTAAGCCAGTTACAGTACTCCTTTTGTCTTGGATGGTAAATTGGCTGTTTTACTACCATTAGCTTACTCCGCTACATCAGGGCCTTGATTTAAGCTTTAATAGCTCACGGATGTTAAAATTACACGACCAATGATCTTGAAGCGAAGCAAAAGATATACTAGGAAATGTTTAAAGGCTTGATATTTTAAATGGAGTTGGCCAAATAGAATTTGGGATAATAGGTTCGTTAGGATGATATTCTATTTGGGAGTGTTCATAATCCATTTCGTCCCGCCAACTTAGCTTGGCTCGAAACTGATTGGGATAGGTTCGGGTCTTGAAATTTAATCCAGTACGCTTTTCGGGCTTGGTTCAGGTCATACGTCAGGTTAGCCTGATCCGGTCCGAGGTCAAATAATCAGTTAATAGATATATATTTTTATAATAATTTATAAAAAATTATAAAATTTTAAAGTTCAATTAATATATTTTACATAAATGATATTATTTCTGTATTGATATGTTTTATTTGAAATTTATATTGTAAAATATCTTTAAAATTTTATTTCTTATTTGTAAAATTTTATAACTTTATTATGTATAGTATATAAATTTTTGTATATTATTCAAATGTCGGGTTGACTCGGTATGATCTGGGATATAGTTGGGTCATTATCAGGTTAGGTTTTAAAAATTGATCCGATTTAAAAATTTAGCTGGATTTGGGTTTTGTTTAGTTTGTTCTAATCCGTCACTTGTACTCCCTTAGTTCTTATTGCCATTGACTGGTCTTTGCCTTATCAGGGTCATTGCCATTGACTGGTCTTTGCCTTATCAGGGGTATTGTAATATGTGTGTGAATTTATGCCAAAAGAAAAAATGCTAAGATCTGTAATCTATGTTTCAAGGGTGCAAGAATTTGTGTGTGTGAATTAATGCTAAGAGTTTGGCTCAGCTAATCTAACTTCTTTTTCCTACAAACGACTTTTTTTTTCTCAATATAAAGTCTGTTGGATGCTGGAATTTAAACTGTATTGCGGGATTTTAATTTCAATTCTAATTCTAAAAGAATAGAATTTTAAATTTTATGTTTGGTCTTATTCAAGAATTGTGATATGATTAGTTGAAAATAAATGGGAAAGAGAAATAATTATATAGACTCTATTTAAGAGAGATATTTGATAAGTTTTTGAATTGATAAGTCATATGATATAGGTTAAGAATTAAGAATGATTCATTTTAATGTGAAATTATAATTATAATTTTCTTTGTTACTTTAAACAAGAAAATTGGAATTGATCCATCTAATTTTAAATTCAAGCTTTAATTTTATGTCTAATTCCTTATGTCAAGCGTACACTGAGTTTACTTCTTTTCCTAGAATCGCCTCTCTTGAAGTAAGTTTACCTACTGTTTATTTTGGCGAAAACTAAGGTTTCTTTCCGGGGAAATTTGGGATAAGTGAAAGTCCATCAAAACCCTTATAAAATATACTTACAAATAAATGATGATAATTAAAAAAATTGAACCCGAATTATGAAGATAATGTCCATAGAATCGACTAGCAAACTAAGGTGGCAAAAGACTGGCCGAGGAGAAAATTTTGTTGAGAAAAGATAAATGTCCACCATCACACTTACACCATATATTTACATCAAGTTAAAAATTATAAATCAATGTGTAAAAAGTTATAAATCAAGATGTAAAAATTTGTAAACTAATATGCAAAAAGATTTTACATACTTGTTACAACTTTTTACATATTAATTTACAATTTTTTGCACACTGATTTATAACTTTTAACTTAGTGTGTGTGGTGTAAGTGTGATGATAGTTGTGTATCGCTCCTCAATTTTGTTAGCTCTTAGAGCGTTATAGACATGTTCTATATTCAAGATATATCTTACTTATGACCAGTTTTAATGAATTTTTTACCTATATAAAATAAATAAAGTGATATATTATATATATCACCCATTATTAAAAGTATTATACATATATTCTATGTTTAATTAGATGAAAATCAATTTCACTCGATTTCAGTGTTAACAAACACAAGTCAAATGAAAATTTCCTTAAGAATCGTCTTAAATCGATTTACTCAAATCGATTTAAATCAATTACTGTAACATGTTAGAGTGTGTCAGAGTATATGAAAAATTGATTTAACTCGATTATAAAACCGGTTTGAATCGATTATAAAATTATTTATATCAGCTTTTATTCCAAAGCTAAATATAGATTATTTTAAGTAATTTAGCTTTTAAAAAGAAACTTATATGAATAAACTTTATTAAAAAAAATTATAGATTTTGTAAAAAAATCAAAATAAATGTATTCAAAAATGTGTTTGATGAATAAAAATAGAGTTGAAACTTTTATAAACCATTTTTATATTTATAATTACGTATGAAAATTATTCATAAAAATTTTTATCACTTTTTTTCTCCTCTTACACGTAGTGTTAGATTTAGGTAAAAATAAAGAATAATCGTTCTAAATGCACGTTGAAACTGAAAAAATATTAGAAAAGTATTAAAGTTGAGAAAAGTTAAAAATAATTTAGTAAGTTGTCATTTTTTTATTCTCCTTCTGTATTTCTCTCATCTTCCAATAATATTTAATAAAAATATTATTTCATAAATAATGGATATTGGTTTAAATTTTTTTAAAGAGTAGTATTATTTTATATTTATATTTTATAGAATATCATATTAATATATTTTTATTTACTATTAAATAAGATATGAATCTTAAAATAAATGTAATTTATATTTTATTTAATAATAGATAATAGTATGTTTACACGATATCCTATTAATAATTTTTTTTTAAACAATATTTTCAGACAAAGAATCGAAATGCTCAATTACTCAAGTACTGAATGACAATCATGATACAATGATGAAGGTGGGAGAGAGAAGTCCATCCTCCATCAGAGAGAGTCACTCACCTCACAGTCACAGTCGAGTACACTCACTCACTGAACCAAAACTCTTAAGAGTTGAGTTGAGCTTGGTACCAAAATCAGGTAGGCTAGGGTTTCAAAATGGCCGCCAATTCCTCCCTCTCCCTCTCCCTCTCCCTCTCCCCATTGCCGAGAGAGAAGGATCCCACGCCACCCAACCTCCTCACAACCATGCCTTCTTCCTCCACCTCAAGACCAAACGGCGTCGTTCCGCACCACCCTAACTCCTCCTCCCCCTCCTCCTCCACAAAGCAAAACCAGCTGCAGCAGCAAAAGCAAAATCGAATGAAGCGGTTGACACCAAAAGAGTTCTTTCAGTCTGTGGCGTTGAATATCGCTTCCCAACCAGCTCCCAAAAGCACCGACCCTCACGCTTGGGGCGTCCTCACCGCCATTTCCAACAATGCTCGCAAAAGAACCCAGGTTTTCTTCCCATCATCACACCTTTTTGCTTCGCTTTTGCATTCACTCATTAATGTGGCTTTTTTCCTTCTTTTTTTATTTGGTACATTGGCTAATAAAAGGGATAAAAACTCATTAATGTGCTTAATTAATAATTATAATTGCATGTTTGGATTTCCACACTTTATAGGAAAAAAAAATAGTCACTTTTATTATTATTATTTTTTAATGAACCAAAAAAAAAAACTTGGACGTGATCAGGTGCGTTTTAAAAATGTTTAGTCCGAATCCCAATAAAAGGTTCTCAATGACCAAAACTAAAATTTACTTTATTTTTTAGTGGGAAAAACCATATTTGTGTCTTTTACGAATATTTATTTGATTGGTTTAATTAACTCGGCACTTCTTTTAACTTAAAGCTAGGTGTTTAAGTTTATTAAAAATCTGCATCACTAGAGTTTTATCCCCGCGTTTGGCTGACTTGGCTTGAGCTAGATTAGTGAGAATCCAATAGACAGTGGTTTAGGGCGGAAAAAAAATAACTTTTTGTTATTTTGAAAACATGTCTAAGTGTCTTGACCTTGACTATAAGTTTTTTTCCCCCCCTTGGTTTTTAAGGTAGTCAAACCCCTACATTGTCGCAACTAAGAGGCACTCTCACCAATTGCCTACTCCAGCGTTGATTATAAGTTATTTTGAATACAAAATAAGCATATTTAAACACATAAAACACAGGGAATGGAAAGATGTAGTATATATAGGATTTGGATCCTTTGAAGTGAGATAGAGAATAAAGTGAGCAATTTCACTCTTGGATTAATAGAGAAAAGAGGGTCCCACTTTTAACTTTATTAATCCAAAGGTAAAACCTCCTTACTTTACTCTCTAAAGTGAGATCCTCACTTTGAGATCCTCACTTTAGAGGATTCTTACTACACATGCCCACTTCCGTACTTTACTTGCATTCACTTATTATTGCAGTTAATTATAATGGCATGTTTGGATTTGGTCAAATTATAGGGGGAATTTTTTTTTTTTTTCGTTCAAAAATGGCCTAAGAAATATTTTGATTGTAAGTTATTCTGAATGCAGAATAAGCTTGTTCAAACACAATGTAGGACAAGGAGAAGGGATAATTTTAATAGTATGTATACACGGTCATTTAATGATTTGACCAGGACATGGCATTTAGTGAGATAAAGCTTCTTCTTGTTATTGTTGTATATACATGCACATTTAGGTAGTATTTGTTTACTGTCTCTGAGACATAAATACAGAGACACTGGAGACAGAAACCTGTTTGGTGGTGGAGACAGGAATAGGGGACAGAAAATTTTTCTATCCCCAGGACAGAAAATTTTTCTATCCCCAGGACAGAAAAACACAAAATTTCTATACCTCCAAAATGTGGGGACAGTGAGGACAGCATACAGAGAAAAAAATTTAATATTTTTAAATTTCAATAATACCCATATACATATTTATTATTTTTGTCTCTGTCACCACTGTCCCTGTATTTCTGTCTCTGTCCTTGTATTTCTGTCCCAGGATAGTAAACAAACGCTACCTTAGGTATTGTTTGGTATCTGTCCCAATATAGTGGAGACAGAGACAAGTAGAGACAGTGGAGACGAAAATATTAAAAACACTGTTTTTGTATTGTGTTTAGTTGTAGAGTACAATATATGATAACTGCTTCCATATTTTGTTTGGAAACATAGGGACAAAACAACAAGTACATAATAAAAGACATTATGTACCTATCGGACCACCGCTGGGCTGTCGTCGGTTTGTTGCCAGACCACCACTACACCACCCATGATTGTGAGGTCACATAGGAAAATATTAAATATGTATAGGAGTATTATTGGAAGAAACACATATTAGATTTTTGTCTCCATATCCTGTCCTTATTGTTATTGTCCCCACTTTTTGGAAGTACAAAAATTTTCTGTATTTCTGTCCTTGTGATTTTTCTGTCCCTGTTTCTGTCTTTATCACCAAACAGGTTTGTGTCTCCGGTGTTTTTGTATATCTATCCCAGGGACAGCTACCAAAAGCTATCTTAGTGAAATGGGTTGTTATTGGTAAATACTAATCTTAATCTTTTTGGAGCATTTGTTGAATTTCATTTGATTGGGAGAACTGTAACCAGGGGATAAATATTTTTTTGACTGCTGATGAGCACTGCATTGGGCGATCGGTGGACAACTTGTGTTTCCAGATTGATTCCAACTCTATTGGTGCAAATCATTGCAAAATTTATAGGATGAGGGTTACCAATGAAAATATGGAGGGCACAATGTCCATATTCCTGAAAGATACCAGGTCATTGCCAATTCTCTTTTGGATTTATTTTTCATGTATTGCTGGTGTAATTTTAGACCACTATCAAATCATGCATTGCCACGTAGTTTAAAAAGTTTCATTCTTTTGATGATGTGCCAATTTATGACTAAGTTATGAAAGTATGTCAAAATAGGATTTTCTTCTTTGGTCCCTCTCATGATTTTTGTTCAGCTCAAACGGGACATACCTAAGCTGGGAGAAGTTGAAAAAGGATAATGCTGGTGTCAAAGTCCACCATGGGGATATTATATCACTTGGTGCTCCCCCTGATCATGGTAATATGAGTTCCTGTCAAATCCATTGACTCCATATTTTTCAGTTTTTTTTTCTCCATTGATTCCACCTTTATCTTCAGTCATCATCAATGTAGGTTTTTAATTTTATTCTTCTGGTTAATACTTCTGCTTCCTTCACTAATTGAACATACTTGGTCTTGTAATATCTTTTAACTATAAAAGGTTTTTAAAAAACTGAAGAAATTATTATATGAGAATTTAGAAACCAAATAAATGCTCTTTTCCTTGCAGCTAGCATTAAAAAGACTGATATTTTATTTTATCCGTTCTGTTTTTAAGTGTTGTTATAATATATCAGAAGAAACAAAATGATTATGTTGTAGATGGGATTTTTTTATAGTCTTTATTGTATTACAACTTCTGTTGCATTTCCTTTTGCTTCTTGATCCTGTTTATTGACTAAAGTTTGTTTTTCTTTTTCAGAAGTTTATGAATAGCTGCTTTTGTGCATTAACATTTGCAAGGCTTGCAATATGTGTTTGTTCTCTTTCCAAAAAGAAAACTGTTTTTGTTCTCTTTCCCAATTATAAAAATTGTTGCTCTATCTTACAGGGCTTGCATTTGCTTTTGTATATCGAGAGATTCGTGCATCTGCTCCCATGCCAGATAATGCAGTTCCTAAACGAAAAGCAGGTAGTGTTATGAACAGTACAACACATACATGCCATTCTTACTCGTTCTAGCATTCTGCTCTGTTATGCTCATAAGCGGAATTCAGATTTCTAATTTATGAAGGTTTGAAGTTTCACATATGTGATTCCAGTCATAGTTTGCTATATGTTGTGCTATGATGTGGCTGTCAGCAACTGATTGTCATTTGATCAATCTTCTTCAATAGTTATAGCCTATAGATTATGCTATTTTAACCATGATACTGATTTTGGTTTTTCTTCACATATTTATTTCTTTTCTTCTTTCCTTTTATTTTCTTAAATATATAGAGGAGGCAGGTTCTGTAACTAAGAGATTGAAAGGTTTAGGCATTGGTGCTCTTGAGGGTCCCGTGTCTCTTGATGATTTTCAAAGCCTTCAAAGATCAAACACGGTGTGTTAATTTAGAAGGTTGAAATATCATTGAGGGGTGCAAGCCATTTTCTTTCTTTTATGTTATCCGATGTTGTTGGCAGGAACTGAGAAAGCAACTGGAGAATCAAGCTGTTTTAATTGATACTTTGCGTAGTGAAAATCGTGCAGCTGTTAAAAGGCATGAAAATGTATGTAATTTGCATTGAATTTATGGCTTCTTTCTCCATGTTACCCAAAGACTAGAATGCATGATATTTAATGACTACCTGTGCATCTAATTGATTCCAGAAGAAATGTTTGTCTTGATTTCAGCTTTTTTATTCATATGACGTATAATCTTCAATATCTTGCCCAATTTATGATCCATTGTCTAGGAATCAAAATCAGTCAAAGAGTCAGTTGCAAAATGTTACCTTGGTCAATTAAAAGAATTACAGTCAATGGTGGATCGCAAAAGCAAGGAATTGCGGGAAGCCAACAGAGCATCTGCTCAACAGAAACATGCCTTGAAAACCCTTAACGAGAGGCTTAGTGCTTGCATGCAGTCATGTGCTGAAGCAAATGCTATAATAAGCGGGTATGAGTTGTTGAATTCTGTTGTTGGATTGATCATTGATGTAAATATTTTAGGACATAAGAAATTCATATTATGCAGTTTCAGCTTCACCCTGATTCAGGTTGATTTCTATATTGCCATCTAATTGGACATTATGGAAATGGTTCAGTTTGTCTTTTCATGTTGAAGTTTGTTAAATTAATTTTGAATCACTTTTGCATGAGGATGGACCTCTTGGAGCTTGCTTTCTCCTATCTTCTTTTTTTCCTTTCTCTCTCTCTTTTCCCAGATAATTGAAGATAATAATATTTATGTCGGACTAATTCTCTCATTCTCTTGCTCACTTGCAGCCAAAAGGTAAACATTGCTGAACTGAAGGAACAATTAGATGTAGAGAAAACAAAGCGAAAAGAAGAGCAGGAAAAGGCTGCCGATGATCTAAAAGTTGCTGTACATAGAGCCCAGTCGGAGGCTCAAGAGAAATTAAAGCGACTTGCTGATGCTGCCTTAAGAAGAGAAAGAGAAGTGCAAGAAACAATAAATAAGCTCCAGGTTTGAAAGTTTTGGGACTAAGCACTGAAGAAAGTAAATTCTATCTAGTTTAAGCTGTTCACTGGTTGTCTTTCTCATTATCGGTTACAGGAGTCAAAGAGAGAAAGTTCTTTGCTGGCTGAAACCTTGAGGTCCAAGCTGGTAAGACTACAATGCTGATCCAGTTAGCCTTGCCCTAAGTCAAAATTTTCTGTACGTAAAGTGTGTTAGGTACTTGGCTAATTATGAAGTGGGCCTTACTTGTAATTGTTGAGTATGTGGGATGAGAGGGAATGTTGAGCACTCTTTTGAAATTAACTGCTGAGTCAGCACTCAGCAGTTTCTTGAGAGGGAAAGAATGGGGAGAGGAATATGATTATAAAGGTGCAAGGGGGAGTGGGGGAGAGGTAGGCTGGTACTGGCTTAGCCATTAGGCATTGGGAAAGTGGACTGCTATAGTGTCCAAATCTCTTCTCTCATTTTCTGCATTACTCGTGTTTTCTTCTTCCACCTTAGCTAATTTCTCTTTGATTTCAGCCTGAGTGAGTGTGAATAATACTCAGTTTCCACTGTTATTTGTTTTTCCTCTTGTGGTTTCTATCAAAATGTTATTCGTTCTCTGTTGCAGGAGGATACTAGGCAGAAGTTGGTTGTCTCCGATAATAAAGTTCACCATTTGGAAACTCAAGTACATGAAGAGCAGCTGGCCTCTGCAAATGGGATTAATGTAACGAGATAATTTTATATCGAGTTTCGTGTTGTTTGTTCATATTTTTGTTTGTTTTCAGCTGCATGTAAACACTAATTCACTGCTAATTCATGGAGCAGAGAGTCGTAGAACATCAACAGGAGACAAGAAACTTATGGAAGGAGCTTGAGATTGAAAAGGTATAGACAAAAAAAGTTCATGCCATAGAATGTGTAGCATTTATTGGATAGAAAACTTATGGAAATTATGTCTTTTTTGTAACCGTACTTCTTTGCTCTTGCTTCTAAACTTACCTTGCTAATGTCACTGCCATAAGGCTGCTAAGATATGATAAATGCCATGAGTTTAATTGACTAGTGCTCATGGTCCAAAGAAAGAAGCTTCACATAGTTGATCTGTCGCTTCAGCTTCCCGTGCGTTTTTTGTTCTTCTTTCTTAGTCGATTTTCCTGTGCTTTTTTTGTTTTTCTATCTTATTTGATTTTCTTTTAAAGTTTTATTTTAGTGACGTTTCGTTATTTGTTGCTGCTACTCGCAGGGAGCTCGGGAAGAAGCTTGGGCTAAAGTTTCTATTCTTGAGCTTGAGATAAATGCTGCCATGCGAGATCTTGATTTTGATAGGCAGAGGTTAAAAGATGCTAGAGAAAGGCTTATGCTTCAGTAAGGACTTTATCTTATTGCTAATAATGATCGTCTCCGATTTGAACAGTGTATGTAGAATTGATCCACATGATAAGCATATTTCCAGTGCAATCTAATTGCACAGACACACTAGAATAGAATATGATAGAGACTACAGATATGGGAGAGTATATGAGAGAAGGAAGAGGTAATTAGGACAGAATAAGAGAGGATGTCAGCTGTATAGTAGCTAGTTGAGTGGGAAAATTAGTTAGAAAGAGCAACAAGAAAACAAAAGGAGAGCAAAGAGGTTTGTTTTAGGCAGTTATTCATTCATTTCTGTTATTGTTTTCAGAGTTGAGGGCTCTAACCTCCTCCACCTCTTGTACCCATTTCTAGGGTTCATCAGTATTTGCTGAGTTCCCTGTTCTCAATAAAGATTCATATTCCCCCTAAGGATATTGGTCCTATCACTGGTATTAGTAGTCTTGGATCCTGAGCCACAATTTCATGGCAGCATCGAAGATGGAGAAGAAAATCGAATCAATGGAAGGAACGCTGGTAGCGATCTAGAAGCAGATCGAAGAAGACAGGGCAAGAAACGCGGAATCGGTGGCGGCACTCACCGCCGTGCTTCAGAATATGACAGAGCGGTTAGGTAACTTGGAGAACAACCGCGATCGCGAGTAGAAACGAAACGGAGGGAACCCCCATCGTGTCAAATCAACCAACAACGAGTGGCGTGACCACTGCCGAGACGAAGGCGACGGCGAAGGAACTTTGAACGGGAACGGTCGCTCTCGGAGTAGCAATCAATGGAGGCAGATCGATGTTCCTCTCTTCCATGGCGAAGACGCGCATGCTTGGATTGATAGTATCGAAAGATACTTCCAGATCCACGACGTTCCTGAGTCGCAATGGCTCTTTGTCGCGAAGATAGCAATGGAAGGGAAGGCACTGGTGTGGTTTCGATGGTGGGAAACTTCCACGGTTGAATTAGATTGGTTAGGGTTCAAAGAAGCGGTGGTCAAGAGGTTCCAACCCAAACTGAGCCTCAACCCTTACGAGCTGTTAGAACTAAAACAAGATGCCACTGTCCGTGACTTCCGAGAAAAGTTCGAACTATATGTGAGCCCCCTAAAAGTCACGGAGCACTGCTACCTACAAGGACTATTCCTTAATGGACTCCGCCAAGAGGTTAGAGCTGAACTCAAACTCCTTCGTTATGACACACTTGATGAATTGATGAACATGGCAGAATTAGTGGAAAGTAAGAATAAAATGCTCCAAAGAGGGGTAAGCAAACCCTTTCAGAGGTTTCAGATAATTCCTTAGTGACTGGAAAAGGGAAAAGTAATCTCCATGGGGGTAATGACGTAAGTGGAGGAACAGGAGGCAGAGAGGAGGAAAAAGGAGGCCAAGGGATGGGGAGAAGAGGATTCAGATCTATTTCACAAGGAGAAATGAACGATAAACGTATGAAAGGCCTTTGTTTCACTTGTGATGAACGTTACACAAGAGACTACATTTGTAAAAACAAAGGGTTTCGCCTAATGATACTGGAAGAAGAGCAAGAAGGGATGATTGAAATTGAATGGCACGATGCAAGGGATGACCTAAGAGAAACCACTCCCCAATTACAGCTAACCTGTAAGAGCATGCCAGGAAGCACTTTACCGAGATCCATAAGAGCATGGGGAGAGGTGGCTAGCCACAAAGTATGTGTCCTAATAGATCCAGGTGCCTCCTACAACTTCATATGTCCCTCATTGGTGGAAGAAGCTGGGCTACCAGTCAATGAAACCACATTTGTGGTGACAGTAGCTTCAGGACAGCAAACAAGAGGACAAGGCAGGTGTAATCTGCTTACTATTAAGTTCCCTAGCTTGGAGATAGTTGAAGATTTCTATATTTGCCCATGAGACAATTCTGAACTGGTCCTAGGATTGGCTTGGTTGGACAAGTTAGGCGACAGCCTGACCAACTTCGGGAAATCCAGAATAACCATTAAAACAGGGGATAAGTGGACCGTACTGCAGGGAGCACCTGAACTCTGTTATGGGTGAACAGCTCTAAGGGCTGCCTTGAAGGACTTAGAACAGGAGAACCAAGGGTTCATGATCCAGCTTTGGCCAACTATCACTCAGCTGGCCCATACTACAGTAACTCCCTTAGTGGTGCAGGAGGTGCTAGATGAAAATCCAACGGTGTTTGAACCATTAACAGGGCTACCACCACCCCGCAACAATGACCATGCCATTACCTTGAAGGAGGGTGTTGCAATCCCCAATCTGAGACCATATAGATACCCCCACTATTAGAAAAGTGAGATAGAGAAGCTGATCCAAGAAATGTTGGCAACAGGAATAATTAGACCAAGTGCAAGCCCATTTGCTAGCCCTATATTACTGGTGAAAAAGAAAGATAATAGCTGGAGATTTTGTGTTGATTATAGGGCGCTTAATAGCATTACTATTCCCGATAAATTCCCAATTCCCGTGATAGAGGAATTGCTGGATGAACTAACTGGTGCTACAACATTTTCAAAGCTGGATTTAAAATCAGGGTATCATCAAATCAGAATGGTAGATAAGGACATTGGAAAAACAGCATTTAGAATGCATGAAGGGCACTGCGAGTTCCTTGTAATGCCGTTCGGGTTCACCAACGCCCCCTCTACATTCCAAGCATTGATGAATGACATTCTAAGGCCTTTTCTAAGGAAGTTCATATTGGTATTTTTTGACGATATACTGGTGTATAGTAAGGACTAGGAGAGTCATGCAAATCATCTCAAGGCTGTCTTTGATGTACTGTTACAACAAAAATTAATCTTGAACAAGAAGAAATGCGATTTTGGGGTGACTGAGGTGGAATACTTGGGCCATATTGTTTTTGCCAAGGGAGTAGCTGCTGATCCTCGTAAAACAGAAGCAATGTGACAGTGGCCAGTGCCTAAAGACCTCAAAGCCCTCATTGGCTTCCTAGGCTTAACCGGTTACTACAGAAAATTTGTTAAAAATTATGGGGTTCTTGCTAAACCACTCATTGACTTGACCAAGAAAGACGCCTTTATGTGGTCCTTTACTGCCCAACAGGCATTTGAAACGCTTAAACAAGCTATGGAAGAACTTCCAGTGTTGGCAGTCCCTAACTTCTCACAACCATTTGCCCTAGAAACTGACGCCTCTAGCCATGGGTTGGGAGCAGTGCTATCTCAAGAAGGCAAACCCATCGCCTATCTTAGCAAGGCATTGTCACCCAGAGCTCAACAGAAATCAGCTTATGAGAGAGAGTTGATGGCCATTGTCTTTGTGGTGCAGAAATGGTGACACTATCTCCTTGGCCGCCACTTCATCATGATCACTGATCAAAGAAACCTTAAATTTCTGACTGATCAGCAGTTAATGGGGGAGGACCAGCTGAAGTGGACCTTTAAATTGCTAGGGCTTGACTTTGAAATCCAATTTAGACCAGGATTGGAAAACAAGGCAGTTGATGCCTTATCCCGCCAAATGCTTTTTCAGGCAATTTCAGTAGTCCAAGCAAGCATGTGGGAAACTATAACAACGGAGATAGCAGAAGATAGCCACTTCTGCAACCTTAATCAGGGAACAGGGGATTTCCCAGGTTATAGCTTACACCAAGGGCGTTTATTCTACCAGGGAAGAGTGGTGATTCCCCAAAACTCATCCCAAATACCAGTCCTCTTGGCTGAATTTCATGACTCTCCCTCTGGTGGCCACTCCGGATTCTTCGGAACATATAAATGCCTAGCAGCAGCAGTATATTGGCGCGGCATGAGACAGCAAGTTAAGGCATATGTAGCTGGATGCCAAGTATGCCAAACCAATAAATATGAAACGCTGTCCCCAGTTGGGTTGCTACAACCACTGGCTGTACCAAGCCAAGTCTGGTCAGAAGTCTCCATGGACTTCATTTCCGGACTGCCGCGATCAAAAGGAAAGGATTCTATCATGGTGGTGGTGGACTGCCTCACCAAATTTGCCCATTTTCTCCCTCTCTCACACCCCTATACAACCAAGGAGGTGGCTCAACTCTTTGTCAAAGAAATTGTCAGGTTGCACGGCTTCCCCTCCCTCATAATTTCTGACAGAGACCCTATATTCCTCAGCCGCTTCTGGTCTGAGTTATTCCACACGTCGGGTACTAAGCTGAAGTACAGCACCTCTTACCACCCATAGACAGACAGCCAAACAGAGGTGATCCTTGGAATCTTACCTCCGCTGCTTTATTGGCACAAACCAAGGCAGTGGGTTGACTGCTTAGCATGGGCAGAATATTGGTTTAATACCACATTTCATGCCTCCACCAAGACTTCTCCTTTCCAGGCCCTTTATGGGAGACCCCCATCAATTCTATTTAAAGGGGAAATGTACCCTTCCAAAGTCCCGGAGGTGCAATCCCTGGTGGCCTGAAGGGATGAACTGTTGGATGAGCTTAAATCCAATTTGGAAGTGGCACAACAAAGGATGAAACAATATGCTGACAAGCATAGGCGAGAATTAATTTTTGAAGTAGGCAATTGGGCATTTTTGAAGTTTCAGCCCTATAGAATGAAATCCTTGGCCAAGAAGACCAATAAAAAACTCAGCCCCCGATTCTATGGGCCGTTTCAGATCCTTGAAAAGCTGGGACCAATAGCCTACAGGCTCGAATTGCCAGCTGATTGCAAACTCCACCCGGTTTTTCATGTTAGCCGCTTGAAGAAGGCGTTACCCCCACAAACATAGCCAGCTGACCTCCCTCCAGGGCTGTCAGAAGAAGGAATCCTACACACCTTCCCGGAGGAGGTCCTGGAGAGCCGCACAACCCAGGAGGGTGCCACCGAAGTTCTGGTCAAGTGGAAGAACCTGCCATCTGAAGACAACTCGTGGGAGGCCTTCAGCAAGTTACAGGAGCAGTTTCCTGAAGCTCACCTCGAGGACAAGGTGGATTTACAGGGGGGGGATAGTGATAGAGACTATAGATATGGGAGAGTATATGAGAGAAGGAAGAGGTAATTAGGACAGAATAAGAGAGGATGTCAGCTGTATAGTAGCTAGTTGAGCAGGAAAATTAGTTAGAAAGAGCAACAAGAGAATAAAAGGAGAGCAAACAGGTTTGTTTTAGGCAGTTATTCATTCATTTCTGTTATTGTTTTCAGAGTTGAGGGCTCTAACCTCCTCCACCTCTTGTATCCATTTCTAGGGTTCATCAGTTTTTGCTGAGTTCCCTGTTCTCAATAAAGATTCATATTCCCCCTAAGGATATTGGTCCTATCAGAATATCAGAGAATAGCATTCTAGCTGTCATAATTGTTCCACCTACTTGTTTATCAATGTCTAGAAACTTGCATATTCATTCTGTAGTCATACATAAATAACACTGCAATACCTGTTTTTAGCATTGAACTAGTGATTAATAGAAGGTAAGGCCTGCAGAAAATTATCTGGAAGCAATAATGGATACAAGGAGAGTAAGGTTGAGGGAAATTCTCGGGTGTTACAGCCCATAAATGATGATAAAATATCAGAAAGCCTGAAACTCTATTGATGGACTCCCACATGTCAGAATGTTTCCTTTGTGACAGGATAGCATATTTCTTTCATCGGGTTGTATGAGTAAAGAAGCTTATAGTTATATCCTTGACAGGTTTTTAATGTGATTGAAGAAAGTTGCATTTCTAAAATTTGATAATCATTTTTTATCCTTCTCATTGTTGAAGATGTTACTTTATCCTCTTCTGTGTTGCAATTGTTCCACCTTTTTAACAACTATTTTCTGGAGATCAAGATAACAAAATTTCTGAGATGACTTAGTAAAATTCTTTAAAAGAATGTATACATTTCTACCTTTGATCTTGGACCACTTTTAGGCTACCCCAAAAATAAAAGGGGATAAAGAATGTTGAAGCATCAGTTCAACGAATAGGATTGCCCAGTGGCTGAGGCAACCCTATTTAGATACGAGGTCTTTTGGGCAATTGCTGCACGTAAACCCTTGGTCTATTCACACATCCTTAGTCCTTTACTCGAGCACAAGGTTAAGCAGTGCTATCTCAATCTGGCAAATCTGTGCACATCCTACCTACTTATAATTGAGTTTTTTTGACTAGCCAACAAAAGTTTGCTTCAATTGAAAATGGAGATATTGATGTCCACAAGTAAGTCATTCAAGTTCATTAACTTTAGATGTAAGTTCTACTTGGTTAGTGTTATGTTGCATTGTATAGTTCTAGTGTGAAATGCTGATTGACAGCATTGGCACTCAATGTTGCTTTTTTATGCAACATGTGCACGCCTACCTCAATCTTCATGGTGATGATAGATTTCTAGATTTTTGCTGAAGCTCAGTCACTAAATAATCATGGTTATGTGGCATGCAGGGAAATGCAGCTTCGAGTGTTTTATTCCACAACTGAGGAGATACAATTACTTTTTGCTAAGCACCAAGAACAACTGAAGGCCATGCAGAGAACTCTAGAAGATGAAGGAAACTATGAGAATACCTCTGTTGATATGGATGGAGTCATAGGTAGAACCTCAGCCCAAGGAAAAGAAGTTGCAGGATACCATAGTAACTATGCTGCGAAGGCCGGACCAGTTACTTCTGCACAGAAGCTTAGCAGAGATCAAGTGGAACTATCAAGTGATGAAGCCAGTGTCACTGAGAAGCATGACTGTGATGTAAGAAGTGAAGAATGCCAAAATACGCAAGAGTCAGAATTCACGAATGCATATCATGACCATGGTATTAGTGGTGGCTTTGGTTCTCCTATTGACGTTGTTGTCACAGAACCTATGATAGAAGGAGATGCTGTAGGCACTGAGCGAGTTCTTGAAACTGAACGTCCTGCAAATTGTGGTGGTGGAGACTTGGATTTGAGCAAGTGTGATGCTCTAGCTGGGGACATCATGCGGTTTGATGATAAGCATGTTAATGTACAAGAAACCGGAGACCATGTTCAAACAACTTGTAGGGAAATATTACATCACTCACAATCAAATAATGCCATAGACACTCGGAAGACCAGTGACAATACACAAGTTTTAGAAACAATCAGAACAACAGACCTTGTAACTTCTGAAGTTGGCGGTAGCTGGGCTTGCAATACGGGCCCATCTGTGCATGGAGGAAATGAATCTCCAAGAAGCAGGGACAAGAATGCAGGTTCTGCAGCATTGCTTTATTTGAATTGTATGGTGGCTGTGTGTCAGAACACTCCTGATGCTACTGGCACTGGGCACAATGATGAACGAAGACCACCAAATGAGACAATTGGCATTGTCTGTATATCTGACTCAGAAACTGAGAATTTTAGTGACACTGGGTCTGATGACATAGCCGATGCAAAAGATGGATCAATGTCTGATGCAGAAACTGTGGGTGGTGACCATGTTGAGGACGATCCAAAGCAGTATGATTCCACGAATGAAAATGATGAAGCCACACAAGAAGATTCTGTTGGATAGTAGCGGGGAATGTGTATTATAAATGAAAGTCTTCATTTGGGTATTTAAGTGTACATTTGTCGGAAACTCCTGTGTTCCTAGAAACGAAGTCTCTTCTTTTTTTGCCCCTTTATATATATTTAGGGCATTTGACTGTATATAGTTTTTCTGCATTCCTATGGATTTTCTTCCCATTTTGCTTGC
Source organism: Dalbergia cochinchinensis (assembly GCA_031216125.1). Lineage (NCBI taxonomy): Eukaryota > Viridiplantae > Streptophyta > Magnoliopsida > Fabales > Fabaceae > Dalbergia > Dalbergia cochinchinensis. Next base: position 63,666,253 of record CM062375.1, on the reverse strand, counting down.
ATTATTTTGTTGCCTAATTTTCATTCAATATAAATGATGTGCGAATGTGCTATCAACATGGCTGGTAATAACGGGGATATAAATCAAGAGTGGCCAGCAACAAGTAACGAAGTTCAGACCTTTCTGAACTTGGTTCTCCATACCATGTATCAGATTCAGACTGTTGGAGTAAGTTTACAATTTTTAAGCCGAAGAAAAGCAGTGATAATATAGCCGATGGAAGTTCTATTCTATGCTTACATTGCTAATTAATTGATAATGAACGTTTGTTCAGTTAAAATGGAATGAAGACTAATTTTAACGGTATGATTGCTTGGAGTAAAAATGGAGAAATTTTCAAAAAATGAGCTTCATGTGTAATAGTAAACCATCATCTAATGAAAGACTTGAACACTTTCACCATGTTTTTTAACAAATCGACAAATTACGTAAAGACATCTTACAAGTAATGATAGCAAATTAATGTTTTTTTTTTTTCAAATTATTTAGGGCATTTTTGTAAACATTTCTGTGAGATTAATCCCTATCACAATTAAGAGACTTTCCAAACAATTGTCTGCTTCTAGACAAATTAACTTCAAAAGGCTTTTAATACATATTCATGTTGATTGAACTCGAAGTAGGAACAACCAATGAAGTAATTATTAGTAAAACTGCCTTTATTCCACACCACTTATGATTTGTCATCAAGAAAATGAGTTGTCATTGACAATTCATTCAAACATTTCGTAAATTTTTTTTTTTTTGTAATATAACAATTGAAAATCACTCACATTTGAAAAATGATATTAAATAAGCGGATGGCCGAATGATTAATGAAAATCGTATAACACCCTAAAGTCAAAACTAACACGTGTTTATAAATTGCTTGACGACTAGTATATGAAACTAAAGGTAAAAGTTAATAGGAAGATAAAGGTAGAAAGCTGAAATACGAGCAGATTGCTCTAGCTATATCAAAAGTCAATGAACCGTGCATTGGCAATAGAAAATTATTTATCTTTTCTTTTGTTGAAACAAGCTTTTGTTATTTGGTGAAATATTGCCTTCAAGAGACGGTACGAGGTTTATACCCTTATAGATTTTAATAATATCTGTACCTTTTAATTATTTATAATTAAGATTGGGTCATGTGTCTTATTAATTTAATTTATTAAAATATAAAAAAATAAATATTCATTTACAACTATTGAAAATAAGAAGGATACTGATGCCTATAACCAAAATCTAAGTTAATTTATTAAATTATATACCAAAACAAATTAAATATTATTTTATTGAGAACTTCTTGAAATATCCTTAAAATAAGAAAAGATAATTGTTTTGTCTCATTTATTAATTGATACATTTATTATATTAAAGATGATGTTGAGAATATAGGAGATAATAATAACCCTGAAAACTAATATGTCAAATAATAAATATGATAGGATAAATATTTTCTCTTATTCTAAGAACTTTAAAATTTCTCTATTTTATCTTTGTTCTCACATCCCACACTCTTATAGCTATGAACCCTATCAACACTTATCATCACTAGCTAGCTACTATTACCTTCCTATCCCATTGTTATCATCTTTACTAGCAAGTACACCACCTACCACAATTATAAGCGCTCTATACGGTTTAATATGAATAAATATTTGACATATATCGCAACCATCCCTCTTTGGTTTCAATTGAGAAAGAAATATATTCTAATATGAATAGATGTTTATATACTGTATGTATCAGCACTATAATGGTTTTAAGTTGCAGTCCACAACACAACTGCACTACTTCTGACTATATTATAGACAAATAATCATATGTTTTCTCTTTTACATTTTACTTAGTATGAAGTCTAGAGTACTGGATTAAAGAAATTCTGAAATCAACAATAGCCTTAAATGTATTTAAGTGAGAATTGAAGCAGATGATGGGTTGTTATTAACAATTTTTTCATTTCAGTAGTTGAGCATTAATTAGTTTTGTCTCCTGGTAAGTGATAAGGCAGAAATGCCAGATTGCAGCTCACTTTCAATACGCAATTATTTATTTTCCTTTGTTTCATTCTGATGAGAATTTCTTGAAGTTTAAACTACTTAACTAGGCTGCAAATTGCAGAAGTAGATAATGTTCGTTGAGATAATCTGCATGCATGTGCATTCAGGTTTCCATGCATAATTTAATTCTATGTTTATAGCAATAGATGCACTGTGTTGGTATTGTTCAAAGAATAATGCTACAATACAAAAACAATTGTCAAGAATTTTAATAGGAAATAATACTAGTCTTCAATTAGATGAAATAAAGTACTATAACCATTTTTATTTGGTTTTTCACAGATATCTTCCACCAGAGACAATCTTATTGGAACATTTGGGATTTCATAGTGATAGAGCTCGTTCGAAACCAACAATTTCATTTGAGGATTCAAATCTGAGACCATAGACCCGACAAAAATTAAAGAGCATCTGCCACCACTTCAATCCACAATAGCATAACCTATTTACTAATTTAAGAGTTTGCATACAAGTCACACCACTCACACAAATAAATTCGGGTAAATATATGGATTTTCAGCTTTTCATTGTTCAAAAGAGTATGATGAATATTCGAAAGGAATATATTGCTTTCCTTTATTGCATTAGATTCCAGGGGTCAGTTTTTATCCAAATCTGGTACAAATTCATATAGAGCTATAATGTGCATGTTTAAAATAATGGTAATGATGATAATGTTAACACAAGAAGAAAGGTAAGTCATGATGATGATGAGGATGTGTACCAATTTCGAAGGAAATCAATGGTAGTGGATAATTGAGTGGCAGGGAGAAAGATCATAGGTTTCTTATTTGAATTTTGAAGGGAATTGAAATTGTAATGTTGAGGTGGACCACAAGGTTGACGGTGAGTGGTGCATGAGGCGCTAGCAGTCAAAACATAAGTAGTGCATGTGAAACTACTGCTGCTCTCCAACTCACTTCAAGCTATACTTTGTTGACAAACATCCCTGTCCATGTATATTATATAACCTTGTTTGTGATGAAAAGTTAGTGCCAAGCATTGATCAAATATATGAAGAAGGAGTTTCAGATATTACCTTAACAAAATTGAAGGTTGAAACCAATTGAATGTATGGTTATCTTTTTCAGTTTAGATGTCAACAATTCATGGTTTTGTACGTAATGTCCCGGATAAATTAAAGCAAGATATTATTAATCGTAAAAAAGTAAGATCTACTGTAGTTCCTTTTGGAAATTACAACTTATGATTTTTAGTCATATTCTTCCTTTTTATCATGATTGGCAAAATAGCTTATTATTTTTTAAAAAATTTTCTTAATACTTTTTAATAAGTTAAAATATATACTTTTTTAAGAATCATTTTTTAAAACATTAAAAATAAATAATTTTATTATTATATATTTCAATATAAAGTAATATATTCATAAATTATTTTTTAAAAATATATTTATATAAGTGATTAAATAAGCTACTAACCCAAACAAAACTTATATATTAGGTTTTTAGTCACATTTTTCAAGTGCGGTTATATACTCTTAAAAATCTAACAAATAAATTTAGCCACATTTTTTAACGTTAAATCACGTTTTTTAAATGTGGCTAAGTAACTGCTATGGTACACTTGTCTATTGTATCACAACTTTGACTACAACTCATAACAGTTGAATTAAGAGCCAATTAAACTTTAATTCAGTAGTTTATGGGCATAGGGAACATTATTTTTTTTTTCATTTTCATAATTCTGAAATTATATTGATAGTTTTGAACTTAAGGTGACTCTAACTCCTCACTTTAATTGCTTCTAACATTAGAAATATTTAAGCCAACAGGAAAGCATTTAAAGAAGAAAATTTTTTTTACAAAGAGTCAACATTAGAATGGTGTTCTGTATTTTGGCTGCAATAAGGGTTATTTTTTTATTTTTGCTGCTTCTAGAACGGTGTCTTGTATTTTTGCTGCAATAGGTGTTTCTTTGGCTCTCATTGTAGTTTATTTTCTTTTTCGATTGCAGTTGAACATGTTCCTCTCTCCTTCCTTGGTTTAAAGGCCTAGGTTTTGATCATTTTTCTGAAAAAAGATATATATAACCAGATAAGTTACACAATCATTTTCTGACGCTAGGCATTATCTCACACACAGTACCCTTTGGTATGCAGACCTATATACTAACATATGTCAAACACTGCTTAGCACTTCTGTAAGGATGATAAATTGATTGAGAATTATTAATTATGTATAGTATTGCTTAGATAGTGTCGTTGAGATTTTAAAAAATATATTATAAAACTTAAATTTTATATTTAATTGAAAAAATTGAAAAATAATTTTTTTAGAAGTTACTTTTTTTAACTTTGATAAAAAAAATTGAAACTGATTTTTTTTAGAAGATACCTTTTTAAACTTCAATAAAAAAACTAAAAAACTAATTTTTTAAAATTCTAATTATTTTTTAAAAATATTTGAGAAGTAATTTTTTGGAGTGGAAAAAAATGATTATGAGCTGAAAAAAGGTAGAAACAAATGCACCTAAAAGCTAAAGATTTTTTTTTTATAAAAGTTTAGGTTAAAGGTAAGTGACGATATCCCATCAAGATCAGGAAAGACCTTTCAATCTCTTTGAGGATTTTCGAGAGAAATTACATATTACTCGGCCAATAAGATCCCCACATCAATTATGGTCAAATCTTAACCAACTCTGCCCACCCTCCTTGACATCTAAAATCCAAAGATTGATCTGTATAACTTATCCCTAAATTTTACCCGAAAACAATTCGATAAATTATCAAGTATAGATGTTTCAGGACATCATTGATCAGCCGACAAAAGAATCTTCTCTTAAGTTAGAGGAAACAGATATGGATGAATGTTAACTAGTGCTTTAAATGATTACTACTATACATTACCAAAAATAAGGCACAATAAGCTAATCTTGAAAATATGGAGGGATTTTGATACCATAGTTGACTATACCAACATCTTCATCCGGCCGTAGTGCAATAAGTACTTTGATGGTATATTAACACAAGAAATGAGTGAAGGCTATAGTGGCCTTGTCCTCATCGAATGGCTCAACCTTCCTTGTTCAAAAGGCCATGATGAGGGATTCAAGTAAGAACCCATATTCATTTTTCTTTTTCCCTTGAATACATTAAGAACCCATCTTTTATTGGAATTGGAATCCACTTTTGTACATGTAACATGAATATACGTACACGTATTTACACAGCAGACATATTCTAGCAGGTATGAAAAAGGATACATGTCACCGTGATGAAAAATTCTTCAATACACAATTCTAACAAGTTATCTTTAGTCAAACTTACAAAAAGGTTGATAGAGCCCACAATTAAATAAGTATTTTTAGAATAAAATTGATGAGACTAGCTTCTATTGTAAATATATCTAAATGTGAGTGTTAGAATGATATTTATATAAGAATTTCTCCAGCATCATGGCTACTAAGTTACTTTTGTTCCTTTTCTTTTGCTTTGCCCTTCTTTTATAACTTTGTATGGAAATCTTTTGATTCCAAATAGTGTCATTTTCCTTGTTTCTTAATTATTTATTGACACATGACAAAATAAAAATCATAACATATTTAAAAATTTATCAATTAACTAATATATAATATCTATCAATAAATAATTGAGGGAATTTCATCTTTATAACTTCTATACTAACTGAAAAGGAGGCCCCTCTAAGCCATCCACCCGCTTTGCTTTGAAGTCTCTCTCTTCCCCCCTCTCTCTTTTTTGGCATTTCAAACCAATAAAAAAAAACACAAATTTTTGGGAGTTTTTATTTGATGGGTGCAACTTCTTGATATATGTTTGATACGGCTCTCAAGATTTTCAAAAAAACTTCAAAATATACAATTATAACAATAATTAAAATGTTGTTTTAGCCATGAATTCCATCAACACCCATACACCCTCCTCTACTTCTCTCTCTCTCTCTCTTCAGTAATTTTTTATTTTAGCCCCACTATATGGTACGAATGAGCAGTAAGCAAAATGCACGAATCACACATGGCATGCTACCATTAAAGGAAAAAAAAGGGAAGATAGCAGTTTCTGCATGACCCATCACAATAAACTGATTTTGTAAACATCTTCGTTTTCAAATTCATTTCTCATATCACCAAAAAGATTTTCAATCCAATAATCTTTTCTGTTTTTATTTTTTGATTTTCCTTTACAATTTTGTTTTCTTCCTTCTTAATCTTGGGTGTCGTAGGTTTCTGAAAAATCCGGGTGGTGAAATAAAAGCTCTGTAATTATAATTATAGTTTTTGACATGATCGATGTAAGTGCTTAATTAATTCAAAAAATAATATTAGAGTTAGGTCAAAGATTAAAATCCATAGCTGACACTTTTTGCAAGTGAACTTCCGATCCAAAATTACAAAAGAAAATATTTTGTTTTGGGTCCGAAGTTTAAGCAAGGTGAATTTTTATTGCAGCTAACACGCTGAAGGGAACATGTGAAGTGGCTTAGGCTAATTAGTTGGACCAAAATGCCAGCTCCCGCTACGTACCATCATAATGCATATATTTATAAACAAGAGAAATAGGTGCTCTTAAAATAAAAAAAAAATATTTATTATGTTTTATTTATCAATTACCATATTAGTTATTGTATAAAAAATACAGAGAAAATGAAAGATAATAATAATCTATAAAATTAATATGTTGATTAATAAATTGAATAGAATAAATGTTTTTCTTAGGACAACTAAAAATTTTTCCTTAAAAAAAAATACACACATCCAATGGATGTGAGAGGGGGGCATGCATGGTGGTCATCATAATGATGGAGAATAGGATGAAGCGAAAATGGGCTTCATTTTCCAAATAAATGAGCATGGCTTTGGTACTCAATTACATGAAGGAACAGGACAAAGAAGGGACCTAACCACATTAACTACTACCCCGTTCATCCTCACTACCTGTACCCTTCCAATACTACACTCGTTTTCAGTATATTTCTCGTGCACACGCGACTTTCACGTGCAAGCATACTCAAAACATTTGACTAATACTATTAGCTTTATCGGACTAACATCACCATTGTTATTCCATACGTTTGACATTTTGATCCGTGACATGTCCATGATGAGCGCAATCCCTTATGCTTTAAGTGACTGCAAGAAATCATAAGAAAAATAATGTTATTTCAATACCCATTTTTTAGTGTGTTATCCACATATCCATTTTATTATCATTGAATAATATTATAATATATTCTCGTCCTCACTCATCTCATCTAATAGTAATGAAGTACTAGTCTGGATGGGACATTTAAAAGTGGATGTTGAAATAATATTATTGTTATAAGAAAATGAAATTGTAAATCTATTGTAGTTTTAATTTAGCCTTGTGATAAGCATTTAATTTAATCTAACAAGTAGTATCGGAGCAAATTAATCGGCTCAAACTCCTTATTGATGCTAATAATAAGAGATTGTTAACTTTATTTAGTTTCGCCCTTAAAATTTAATGGCTTAACATTTTCGACTCATGGCACTTGTATTGGAAAAGTTCCTTATGCTTGATACGATACTTAAAAATTATAAGAAATATAGTTGCCTCCCTTGTTCATCCACTCTATACAATTTTTGATCTAGCGACCGATATATAAGCCTTTGATCCAACAATATGAATTGCTTCTCTAATAACTATAAAAGACTTATCGAGTCAGATTGACTATACATATGAATAAAATATTTTTGGTTTCATATTTTCAAATCTAGCTAATGATTAATCATAATGACATTGCTTTGAGTTTTCATTGCTTGAACTTAGAGAAACCCAAAATGACAACTCCTTAATGTGAAAGTAAAAACACACACAATAGAAAAGTTGCATCTGCTTTTCAAACAGAACATTTCTTAGCGTACGTACTTATATTAAGACCAGCTAGCCTTACTAATTATATGAAACAAATTATAACTTTTTGACCATATACTGTTAATTAATTTGAATTTCTTGTTGAATTTATGTTCTAATCCAGTTAAGTTCGAATTATGGAATGCTTATTGAGGGCATAATGTAGGTGTAATTTATAACTAGTTGCTCGACAATGTGAAAAGATTCATCGATTTTTTGTCATTTTCCTACTAAACACAATAGAGAACAAAGGCATGTACGAACATATATAATTAAAATCATTGAGATGTTTAGGTGGAATCGAGCAGGCATACACGCGCACCGAATCAGGGATATTCGAAACTCGGATAATTGAAACTTGAAAGGTTTTATTATTATCTAAATCTCTTTTGAGATCAAAAGGAGTGCAGTTTCTAAGAGGAATGCTATACAAACCTCAAAATCCAATTTTAAAAACCATGGTATATAATAGTTCATCTCTATGCAATCTTGTGGAAAATTTAAAGCACTCCAGATGGCTATATATGGATGCTATTACTACAGTTCCAACATAACACTGTTTTATTTTCCTATTAAGAAAAGGGGCAATCAAAGCAGGGTTATTCTACAATTTTCATAAGTTCACTGAATTTATTTTTCATGCATAGTCAGCATGCATAAAAAGTCATCTAATCATGCATTATCATGTTAACATAAATATTTGACTCAATAATTCACCGGTATAAAAGCTACACAAATAAAAGTATGTGATAATAATTAGATGGCAATGCAAAACTAATTTATCCTGACTACTTATCAAAATTAACCTGAATTGGTCTTCCCCTTTTTATCTATAAGAAAACTAAAACCGGTCCTTTTCTTTTTAACTTACAATCTTGGAAAATTTATATAAACTATATAATAATGAACAGCAAAATGTTTGCATTACTTAATTTGTCAAGATGTCCTCGGCGGCAGGCAATTCTGTCTGTTGAATTTCCACTGATGGGGACTACCTGCAGAAAAGCTCTCATGCAGACATAGGTGTAACAATAACTCTCTTGAAACTATAAGCAACCACACAGAGGCCCATTTTCAAGTGAACACGAGTAATAATGCAGGTTATTAGCCACTTTGAGTATCGTGTCAAGATTAAATTGTCTTCTTCCATAATAGAAATGTGTTTTTCTAACTATTTGTTAGACATGAATACGATTCCACAAGTTTTTAACATATACATTAATTAGTTAGTAGGTATGCATCACTGAGTGACCCAGTTTTTTTCTTATTTAATTTTATCTCTTTTTCAATTATCTTATTTTGATGTTTTCCTTTGATTACACCCCGCGTGACTCTATGACTTATTTCCACTTTAGAGTTTGAAGATCCGTTGGTAATAGTGAGGGCCTAAACAGCCCTCAAACTGAAGGGGAAAGTTCTAAAATTCTAAAAGATGTAACTCAACCTCAAATAGTTTGACGGTCACTTTGTCAAAAAAAATTCCTATATGGATGCAAGTTTAGCAACTCATATTTACACACACTTTCAATAAAAGTTTTGGGATTCATAATTTAAGTAATTATATTTTCACTAAAGTTTGTGGAATCCACTTTTATTATAAGTGTGTCTAAATTTGAGTTATTGAAATTGGATAATCCAAGAATCTTTTCGCTGTGCCCTCACCTATGCATTACAGGCTTACACACACCAACTCAAGTTTGAGTCGCCTTTTAGGCTCAAAAACTAGGCAATCAAAAGAGGTCAAGAAAGAAGAGAGACATTTTTCTTCACCGTCCTTCTGCCTTCCTCATCTAATTGCTGGCCTTTGTAATCATGACTCCTCGTGCCATCATTGCTATGAAAAGTCTCTCTCTCTCTCTCTCTCTCTCTCTCTCTATTGTGCGGATACAAACACACAATCCATCCCCTATATCACTTTTCTTTCCCTTGTGGTTTCTTATCTAGATTCTCTCACACTTTATGGCTATATAAACCAACCTTACTCCTCACTTTGATCACATAAAAATTAACTTCCTATTTTCAATTGTTTATTTATTGTTACTCTCTTCCTGCAAGAGAACTTTTATCTCAAGCTTCTTGCCCTTCTTTTGAGATAACACAAAGTGTAGAGAGAGAAACGATATGTGCTATTTCCCTTCAAAACAGACCCCATATGTTCCTCTTGATTGTGGCCTTAAAAGTCCATCGCCATCCAAGATACACCATTGGCACCTTCGGTTGAGCCTCCTCAAAAGGTACTTTCCTAGTTTCAATATCCTTTTGGCTGCGTCTTCATACACTTGTGTGTGCATGGTTTGCTTGAGTTTAATTGAAGTAAAAAGCTATAGAATGATAACCGTGGTCAGAATTTAGTTGTAAGTAGCAGATTTATTTACTTTATAAATAAAATAAGCGGCTCATACGAATTTATTTCATTCAATAATTATTATATTTTTTTTGCTAAAAACTCTTGTAATATATTTGTTTAATTGGGTAGCATTACTCTTACTTGAATGAGCTAGTTATCATTCAAATTGTGAAATATTTATCTCTCTAATTCTAACATTATTTGATTCAAATACAGCTTGATCATGAATTTAATCGGTTGAACAAATTAAATTATAATCTGAAGATCTAGCATATTTAATTTCTATATGATTTTAGAAAAAGTAGTGCTAGATAGCAAGAAAATATTGATAGAATCTTTAATAAAAACATGATTGTTGTTAAATTAAATATATGTTACGACTCACTCATTTATCTAAAGGCTAATAATCATATTAGATCATTCTAACAATAAAATTCTGATAAAGTTTCTAATTATTTAATATTTCTCTTTTAGAACATTGTCTAAAATTTCATTAGGCTACCATTTAAGTATGAACACATCATCTAATCTGTTGGACTTTTCACACTCACACACACACATATATAATAATTGTAATAACCAGCTTATTTGATGGTATGGTAAAAATACAATTAAAAGGTAATATAAACAAAAAAAAATGGTCATAATGCATCTAAGTTATTTTTATTTTGTGTCACGTGATATTGATCCTTATTTGGTGATATTGGCACAGAAGGAAAGCACAATTGAAAGAAGCAAGACAGAGGAGAAGGATGGTCGTCGTGCAGGCACAGGTTGAGATGAGAAACTTGAAATTGTACATAGAGAACAAAAGCTTAATAGAAGAGAATGAGAAGTTGAGGAAGCAAGCCTTGCTTCTTTACAAAGAGAATCAGGCCCTCTTATCTCAGCTCAAAAAGAAACTCTCTGAACAAAATAACGAAACAGATCACTAGCATTGTGCTAATATAGTTCATATGTCGTGCCCAAGAGTAGGGAAAATTAGAGGGTCTGTTTTGTTATATATTGATCTTATTATGGAGCCCAAAAACATCATTTCCTCTTGTTTGTTTCTTTGTTTGAGGTTATATTTAATTTTCTTGCAATAAGTTTTGAGAGTTTAATTGTAATCCATTACAAGGATACAGAGTTCTCAGTAAGGTTGCTCCTATTACAATATAATTAAGAGAAAATTACACTAAACTCTATCAAAATTTAGTGTAATTACACTCAAGACTCCTCTATTTTACAAAATTATTATTGACCTACCTTGAGGTTTACTAAAATTATGCTGATCTCCCTTATATATACTAATTTGTTAATTTAAGTGATAAATAAAGATAATATGTGGTATATACATAATTATTAATGATGAAATTATAATATTTTAATAATATTTGACATATATATTAATTAATATATATTTTTATCATAAGATGTAATTATAAGTCTTTTTTTTATGTGATGAAAAAGTATTTTATTCAACTGGTGTGTTAAATATTATCAAAATATTATAATTTTTCATTAATAATTATGTATGTATTCTATCTTATCTTTTTTTATCACTTAAATCAATGAACTAATATCTGCATGTGAGATTAATGTAATTTTATTAAATCTCAGAAGAAGTTAGTGATAATTTTATAAAATAAAAAAATGGTGACTGTAATTACATTAAACCTCAGCAGAGATAAATGTCAATTACCCTATAATTAATCATGTATTGTCTTGCCTTTTACTTCCTAGGGGATAATTTGTTGAAGGAAAGTTAATAAAACTACGGGACAATTAGTAACCCAGGACAACTATATATGGGGCAATTCGTTTATAAACATGTATCTTATAATAATATTAATATTATACCTTTCCAATAGGATAAACGTATAAAATAAACTATTACAATTAACATCTAGCTACAAGTCTCTGCAATTACTAATGATTTTTTTCCTTCATTCTTTTGTGTGCACACATAGGTAGTCCCTGCTAGGTTCAATCTCCTGAAAACCATATGTTTAACTCTGCATCAGCTCAGTGAGCAACTGAGCATATTCACTTCACGGGTTCAAAAGCCAACATATATCAGCAGAACTCCAAAATAGGTGTAGTAGCAAATGGTCTTTCTTAACAGTTAGAAAAAATTGACGGGAAAAAAAAAATGAAAAGTCATAGCCCCACATGGTTAGTCATAGCTTAGAGCATAAAAATGCATAAGCAGCTCTAATTTGGAAGTAGATTAAACCAGTTTCCAGCTACAAATAGCTGCCTAAGAAAAACCAACTCTCGTTTTATTGTTACTCTAACTGACTCTATTGTACATCAGCTGGTTTTTGAACTTCAGCAAAACTTAGAAAAGATACAAAACGAACTTAAGCAAAACTTAGAAAAGGTACAAAACCCCACACTAAGAGTAACTTAAAATGAAACTAGAAAAAGGTAATATAAGTTAATATCGACCAACTAAGATAAAGTCATCATCATCAAGAACCTCAACATCTTTGTCTCCAACAAAATGCTCTCGGCCAATTCGCTTCACCAGATTGACAAACTCTATCCTTTTCTCCGCAGGGAGAGGTACATAGGGAAGCCTGAAAACTGGCCTGGCAACCCCGAGTTGAGCCAGAGCCGTGTTCAGACCGATCGGGTTCGGCTCCTGGAAAAGCCAGTCAATTAGAGGCAGGAGCTTCGAATTCAATGCAGAATTCTTGCCGCCAAACATGAGGTCTCGCATTAAACCAGGAACCAGGTTGCTGGTAACAGATATCACTCCAGTAGCCCCATAACCTCCCCATCTAGCCTCATGGCATTCATCATCATTACCGCTCCACACAACAATCCCATCAGTCGTATACTGTTTGATCCGGTCATTTCCGACACACTCCTTGACACCAGCCAAGTTGGCACTCTGAGTCAAGGTTTGAATAACATGAGGAGGGATATCTTGACCAGTCCTTGAAGGTACATTGTATATGATGGTAGGGCCCATGGAAAGCACACTTTCAAAGTGAGAAACCATGCCATCCACAGAGGTTTTGCCATAGTAAGGGTTTATATGAAGGGCAGCGTGCATTCCAACAGCAAAACCCTGCTCGCTGGCATGAATTGCTTCCCTTGTGGAGTTGCTTCCAGTGTTGCCAACAACCTTAATTTTACCACCAAAACAATTGACCGTGTGCCCGATAAGCATTATGTGTTCATCCCAGCTCATTAATTGTCCTTCACCAGTTGTGCCACCAACAATAAGACCTTCAACGCCATTTTCAATCTGCATATTCACCAAGTCATCATATGCTTCTAAATCAAATCGGCCATCAGGTAGATACGGAGTTTTGACGGCAGTTATCAATCTCAGACACTTTATGTCCTCGGTCGATGTCCTGCAAAAATAGTGCATATAAAACTTAATTCCCTCCAAGTTTCAACAAAGCTTCATCCTTATATATTCTCATGATGTTTGCAAACTTAACTGTACATACTTGGTCAAAAAGTTTAGATCCTTTAAAAGACAGTCACGAAGACAGAAACTTACATCAACATATGTTAGAACATTTAAATTATACACTTTGTAGAGGTGCTGATTTTAATTATATAAATCACTTAAAACCTGATTAGCAGATCAAGAATACAGATCTAGTTGACATGTAAGCTGGCATTTCCAAACTAAATCTCAAAATAAATGATTAAAAACAATACATATTAAGTTCAATGTAAAAACAGGAGAAAGAATATCGTTTACAACCCAGATACTTGTTCAGAAGTTAGATAAAAAGGTCAATTCCTGCAGTTCTTCCCAAAAATTCTATCCAGGGCAAGATTCCAAATGATTTTACTTAATCTACACAATGGACACTTATAATTATAAAATAACATATTGGAAACGAAATGGAAAATATAGACTTTTAATGGAATGATTCATTTTGGAACAGCAGATTAACAAATTCATAATTCAAACCCACCTATTTTTCACCTCAAAGCTGCGCATCGGGAGGTGGAGATCAGGTATGATAGCTGCTCGTGGAGGCTTCCAGTATGAGGTCCTGGTTCATACAAAATAAATATTGAAATGATCAAACAAACCAACATCTGGATTAGTGGCCACTAGACATGGCATCTTTCTGCAGTGCAATTGGCACCAACCATGGGTCTAACACTTCTCAAAGTGACAACATAAATACAGGGGTGGAACAAGGTTAACAAAACCTTTTTTCATTATGACTTTAGTTAAATGTTGATTTTGATGCATCCCAAACTTTTTATTCGACTTCCACCAAAGGTTTTCAAACTCAAGAGTTTATATCAACTCATATTATTTGTGGTAAGATCGTAAAATTTAATTGCACAGAAGACACAGACAGAAAGCATTCTTGATCATGGCAATCTGGGAAGAGGTAACCAAGCCACAACAAAATTTCAAAACAAATCATCCACACATTAACAGTTAAGGGGAAGCCAATGACTCCCAGCTTATGACAGTGTCATACCTTCAAAACTCCATTGGCTACTTATCATAAGTTATATTCTCATTTGGCTACAATGTTAAAAAGGGCGTTAGCTAACTGTTCCCTTGGATCCTTATCATCATTCAGCTAAATGTTTAAAAGAGAAACAAGTAGCAGAAAAATGGCATTACTAAAAATAAATTGGTTGAAGGAGTTCAAATCAATGAACAAATTCACCAAGCAGAACTTTTTTTTCTCTTAAAATAAAAACGCACAAAAGTAACTAATCATGTATAACAACTAGTAACTACTGTAATGCAGTGAATATAACACAATTACAACCTCACCATCAATAGTCATAACCCTTTTTCCTATAAGATACAAATGATGCAGTAATAATCTAAATAACCCCCCAAATCGGAACTAGAAATGTTCAGCAAGATAACAATCTCCCATCCGAAACCCATTATAGTAAGGCTGACACTGATGTCAGACATCAATCAATCCACATGGGCATTGAATTTGTCATTAATAAAAAAAAATATAAATAAATACTCAGATTAGTCCTATACGAGGCATCAAATTTTCCCTTAAAATATTCTTTATATCAATTTAGTCCCTTTAGCTATAAAATAACAATTGATTTAAGGATCAATTTCACGTCTTAATATACACTGAGGACTAACTTATGTCGCCTTACGTCACACATACAAACATAAAAATATAGCCTCTGATTTGAGTGTTTCTAGTTTCTACTAAAATAGCAAACCAAAAACTCATGCAAAGCAAACACAACAAGATAAAACACGCAATATTTTTTTTTTCAAAAAAAGAAATCAATAAATAAAATAAGTAACAGATTAAATAAACAAAGCTGATTTTTTTTTTCTTTTACCCATTAAACAAATTTTTAAAAAAAATAAAGAAGAGTTTTTTTTTTCTTTATTTTAACCTCTTGTTGCCATCGGTGGCATTGGTGGAGCGGAAAACAGGGAAATCGGAGCCTCTGAAGGAAGCGCTACAGGTTTTCAGCATCGCCGCCATCGCTCACACGAAGGAATCAAACCGCCGAACCCGCACAAACAACAACGAGATCCGACCCGATTTGAATGAGTAATAGATAGATAGAGAGAGAGAGAGAGAGAGAGAGAGGGAGGGAGAGGAGAGTTTGAAGTGATATTTTAGATAATAATAGTAATGGGAATGGTAATGATTGTGGTGGTGGTGGTGGCGGCGGAGTAGGTCTGGAAGAGGCGGGAAGCGAGGGAGGTCCGGCAGAGCATGACGTCAGATTCCGGCGGGAGAGTGTGTGTGTCTTCCGTGTTGGGTTAAGGGGAAGGGTGAGAGTAGTAGGGTTTTTAATTTAAGGGAGTGAAGTGAAATTATGAGAGGAAAAGAAGGAGGTGACTTCATTCAGTCAAGCTACCTGATAACGAAGCTAAGGTCTATGCATTACTCTTTTCCATTTTTTTTAATTATTATTATTATTATTTTTATTTTTATTGGTTGTGAACACTCTTTCCATTTTGACTAGATATAATCTCTCACAATTTGTGATCGTTCAATTTTGATATTTGTTTACACAGCTTTCCGATATTTTTTTTTTCATTTGAATGACTTTAGCGATAGATATATAAAAAGCCAATTATTTTAATTCATATGATAATACATAATTAGATGTCTGTGTAAAATTATTTTTATATGATTAATACCCATCAATTCAATCAAATTTATTAAAGGGAATAAACTTATCTCTTCGGATAAATCCATACAATTAAAAAGCCATTGTATAAATATAGTGATAATGTAGTGAGTGATGACTTGCTTTAATATCATATTTTACCTCATCTTTGTGTGTTAATCATTCGTAATTGTTCTTGAGAAGATATAATTTTCTTGATTTATCTAATATATTTAGTTTATGACTGTGTTTTGATTTGAATTTAAGTTATTATTTTGAGGACATGTAGATAAAGATTTTTTACTTTGTTTGTTTCGATAAAAAATAATTGCAGCGGTTGCAAAAATTGAGGAAAAGGAGTTGAAAAGGTTGAAAGATTTGGAGCAATTTTCGGATCAAATTTAAGATATAAGAAGATAAGAAGATTTGCTCAAAATTTAGGAGAAAATTGTGGGAAATTCATTTTTAGACTCTGTTTTCTTTGAATAGAGGATTGGTGCATTTTCGATGAGCATGTTTATCTTTTTCTTTTATTTTTTACCTGATTTGCTAAATCAAATTTAGCTTAAGGGAATTGTAATATCAT
Source organism: Dalbergia cochinchinensis (assembly GCA_031216125.1). Classification (NCBI taxonomy): domain Eukaryota; kingdom Viridiplantae; phylum Streptophyta; class Magnoliopsida; order Fabales; family Fabaceae; genus Dalbergia; species Dalbergia cochinchinensis. The sequence goes on along the minus strand of CM062375.1, from coordinate 63,649,328 downwards.
GACATTGAATTGTCATTATAAATTTTGAGAAATTCAATTAGTAATTGAAATGGGAAAGAAATTAAGTTAATATTAGGCAACACAAAATTCAAGAACTTGGATGAAATTATTTCCCTAGCATGTCTTTTATTGATTGTTTCTCCATATTTCTTATTGCTTGTATGTTTATTTTGTTTTATTTAATTTCATCAATTCTTTTATATTATGTTTGCTTAAATATTGACACACCCAAATGAATTGGTACTTGCTGTTAATCCTCGAGAAGGTAACAATCTTGTACTCATCTTTTATTGCTTATAACCCATATACTTGATGGGGTGATTTTCTAAATTGGCTAACAGGTCCTTGTTAGAGACGTTAACCATTTGCACTTCAAAACTTTAAAGAAAACATTAGGAACGATTATAGACCTTTGCAACAAGCCAAGCTTCTTTAGGTTGAACTTGACTATGTCAGAGACCAGTATCTTGAAATAGGGTCATATATCTAAGTAAAAGTCCCCTTCTAATAGTACTACTTTTGTGCACATAAATCTCATAATTGAATCCAAGATTTTATACTTAACGAACCCAAGCCTATTTTATATGGATTAGCCCTCATTGATTTCTATATTTAAACATTAACAATAGAAAATATAGTGTCAAATATAATAGACAAATAGTAACAAATTACAATATATCACATCTAACTATATACCTCTTTTGCAAGTAACCCCACAGTCTAGTGGTAGACTTTTATATGTCTCAATAAGTTATGAAAGGTCAAGAATTTAACTCTCATCTCCACCCTTATTTTTAACTACACATGACATCTTCACACAATAAGAAAAAAATGCCCTCCAAACACATACTATAGGTTACAAATTATATTAAAAAGGTTAGCAAGGGACGCGATAAAAAGAAAAACATAATAAAAGTGGTTGGCGAATGTCCATGTATGTTTATTAATCTATATAAGTAAACAAGGAATTTATTAATCTATGTTTGCGTTAGATCCCTTTATGTGATACCCCAAGTACACGTGTTAGTGGACAAATTCCGTATTGTTCTAAGGTCTTCTGAGACTTACCCATATTATCTGGAAGGCCCAAGATGCATGAAAGACCCTTGAGCCTGCAATTTTGGCGAACTGTCACCGCTATAATGGTCCAAGACCGCTGTAGCGGTCACAGTGTGTGGCTGAGTGTGTTTGGCGAGAATATAGACCGCTGTCCCCTGAGACCCACCCATATTGTCAAGAAAGCTCAAGATGCATGAAAGACCCTTGAGCTTGCAATATAATTTTGGTGAATTGTCATCGCCATAACGGTACAAGACCACTATAGCGGTCATAATGTGTGGCTGGGTGTGTTTGGCAAGAATATAAACTGCTATGGCAGTCATAAGTGAGGGGTTTAAGGGGCACGGACAAGCAGGACCGCTATAGTGGTATCAGATATGCTGAAACAGTGTGAAGCGGTGTTATTTTGCATAAGTGAGCCCCCAACCCCTTTTAAAACACTTCAAGCTCAGGATTTTCATCCCATTTCCAAACCCTTTTTCCCTTTCCTCACTCAAATCCAACCCCAATCCTTCTTCTTTTAAGAGATCAAAGGTGAGATTAATGGGTTTTGTTGTCCCTTTCTCTTCTATTTCATATCTTAGTAAATGAGTTGTTGTTAGTCTCATTGTTGTTAAGTGAAGGTGCTCCCCAAATGTTGTTAGAGTTATTTTGAGCAACCTAGAGGTTGTTAGAGTCTAATTTTGAGTTTGTAGCTTCAATGGCGAACGTTGGTATCATTCTTCCTCTTTGGAGCTCCGTTGGTATTAACGCAATCACTCCCTATCCTCTAGGTGAGTGGGTTAGGAGCCTATGACTATTACGTTTGTTATTAGAGTTAATTTCCTTAAATTATAACATGATTGCATGATTTTAGAAAATGTTTCAAGAGATTAGAGGCCCCGATTGGTTTGTTATATTTATCAAAATGATGATTTCCAACTAGAGCATGAACTTTATGTTTTAATGTAAACTCATGAGACCATTATTGTCAAGGTGATTTTATTAAAGAGCGAGGGTATGATTATGGCTTGATTAGAAATTTTGTAAGATTACCACAATGATTTTAAGAGAGAAACAACTATGAATTATAGAGTTTTATGCCTAGAGGAATGCTATAACAAAGTTTTAGAGAAATTAGTATGTTTTATGAATTAGAGGCTAGACGATAGTTCTAGAGAAACAGACAGTGAGTTAGCAGTTGAACCTCGATCGTTGACCTTGGTACCAAGTTGTCCCGAGAAGACAATCTCATAGAGCAGAGAATGGAACCTATTTAGATATCCACATTACACTGATAGATCATAGAGCAAAATATTTTCGGTTCTTGAAGAGCCATAGAGCAGTGATTCTCGTTTCTCTAGTAAAGTGCTATTTATGTTTTTTGTCAAAGAATTTTCGTTCAGAGTTATTTCATATCTATATATGAATATGAGTTTAGAGTTATTGCAGTAACCTGTTTTGATGACTATTATATAATTATTTGTTCTCTTGGTTATCCCATAAGAGGGTTATAGATGAGGACCTACTCACTGAGTTTTAGATGAAACTCATCTTTCTCCTTTCCTCCATTACAAGTGCAGTTGACGCTGCAGGTTCTTCTCTTCGACCCCTACAGTAGAGATATTTCAATTGGTGAGCTTCACTTTGGAATGAAATATTCTTTTGCGTTTTGTATAGTGATAGAGTGCTCCAGTGTACATTGCGGGCAGGGTCCTGAACAATAGATGTATTCTTTTGCATTTTTGCACCATGATTTAGAGTATTTGGTTTTTTTTTTTTTTTGCATGATTGTAGTTTTCATGGTTTATTTATATAGAGAGCAACTCATTTATACATATATTATGATCACAAACTCTAAAGCTTGATTATGAAATGATTTATGATTTAAGAGATTCTTGATGTTGGTTATGTTTTTAAAGAGCTAGAGATTTATAAATATGAACTTACGTTATAATAAATAGATTTTATTATTAAATTATGTATATAGAGAGATTTAGATATCACAATATTTACGTGGGGATAAGATTTCTCACGTGCTGGTCACGTTTCTAAGTTGGGTCGTGACACCTTAATCACAAACTTATTCTATAATAATACAATTAGAAATTCATTCTCAAGAAAGTTTTTCCACATAGATGATTCTTTTTCAATGAGAATTTTATATGTAATTTTTTTTTTGAACATCTATATATATAGTAAAATTCACTGCATTTTACATTTAATACTTACACTACGATTAGTGCATGCATAACTATAATTTGTAATGAAAATATATTTTTATTTTCAAGTATTAGGTGATTCAAATAATACAATGTATGATTAAAACACTCTAATTTGTGATACTTCAATTCTATATGTGAATTTTTTATTTTTAAATTTAAATGGATGAAACTTTAAATAATATAATTTTTATTTATATATTAACTCATGATAATATAATTTTTTAATTTTTAGTTTTAATCTACATAAAATTAAAAAATAAATTGATACACACACACACATATATATAATTAGCCACAACCTATATTAAAATTTATTAAAATAAAATACTTTCAACATTATAATAATTTTTTATAGATACGTTATATGTATTTTATAACCCTTAACTTTAAACCGAAGATCTTTTAAAGTGTATTTATAAAAAAAATTATTATATTTATATTACACAATTTGTAATGTTATTTTTTATATATATAGGGGCAACTCAATGGTCAATAATTACTTTTTAGAAATAAAACCTATTTAATTTACACAATATATATATATATATATAATATTTTTAATGTAGATAATAAATATACATATTTTAACGTTTAAAATTTATTCTTTCACTTAATTAATATTAAGTTTAAATGATTTATATTCTTATATGAATTATGTTATTTAATTTAATCCTTTGTTGCTTAACTAATAATACTTTCATTTATTTTATTTAAATAATATTCACATGTGTATATAATAGACTCTATTATGGAATTAGTACACAAAGGCTAGCAAGCAAATATCTGTACTAAACCTTTTATTTTATGAAATTATTAAATAATTTACAAACTTAACTTATTAATTTGTATTATTTTTCTTCAAGCCAAAATATAATTAATCATTACAATTTTCGAATTAATCATAAATAGCAATCACATGCACCAGTAACTTTTTTTCTTTTTACTAACTTTTCCTTCAGAATATTTTTTTATCTCAAAATTAAATGAGATTTTTTGTCTTTTTGAAAATTAAAAGAATTCATATAACTTCAATTATTACAACGCATTTGGAGGTCTATAATTTGTGGTTTACAATAATTTATTAATTTTAAAACCGAAATGCACTAAATTAGCCTCACAATGATCAACTTTGAAGTAGAACTTTATTTGCTTTCAATTATTGTTGTGATGCCAAAAAAAAAGGGTCTCAAACTAGGCACACAAATAGATACCAGGATAGGATCAATGCAATATTAATCTATTGATCATTCATTTTTTTTATGCTTGGAATCTAAGGGGCATCTATTCAAAAAGTCATGACCAAGAATGTTGCTTTGAGATGTGAGATAATTACTTTCTACTCATTTATCAAGTTCTAAATTCAAGATTATTTTTAACGTGTTTTCTCTTTTCTCTTTTTGATTTTCTATCTTTTCAATTGAATTTTGGTTACACTTTATATGCTAGCTAGGCATTTCTTGGTTTTAATTTATTTTGGTGTTGGCCCTCTCAAATTCTTTTACCTTCCATGTTATTCAACATAAATCTTGAGCTAGGATATGCTGCGTAACTTTGGAATCAGGTGATTTTGGCAATTCAATTAATTAAATAGCCAATGCTATTTACCGACGTTTTTCGTTTTCCAGCGGTTAGAATATTAGCTTTCGTTAAAAACATTAATAAAGTAACCTTACTACGGTTTTCCGTTTGGGCAATTCAATTCAAGTACGTAGCGGGCCTTTGTTTTTAATAGTGAAGTGGTGAACGATGATTAATGGGGAATTTAAGAAAATGTTTCGTAAATATAGCTATTGTTCATAGCATAGGATAATTTTTCACGGTACGTTGTAAATTAAAGTTTTTTTTTTTTCATGCACTCTTGTGTCAAATCCTCACACCAATAGTGTCATATAAATAAATTATTTTGTTGAACAGTCCAATAGACTTGTTTCGTAGTCTCATTAGTTAAAGTATAAAGTTAGGGAGAAGTGATTATTATATTTTGGAAAATATTAGCTTTGAAAATCATCAGTTTTATTTAATTGGCAATAAGTAATTAATAATACACGTGGTTATTAAATGTTACATACAACTAGTAGCCACCATATAGGATTACATAACATAATAGTTTTTTTAGTCGGTTCAACATTTAATAGAGACCTAAATGTAAGGGTAAATTTGAACAATTTTAAAAATATTTGGACAAATTTTTTTTTTCAATAACCATAACCAAGACTCGCTTATTTTACGAAACCAAAAACATATTTAAGCAATAACAATAAGGACTTCCAATTAAAATGCAATGTGGAATAACTTTCTAAATATTTCATGAATTTAATTTTGTTACACGCTATCATCTATTACCACATTATTAAAAATATTAGATAGCGTGTGAATGAATAATAATGTGTTTGTTTTTAATTGATAGAGTATTAAAATTAATCACATTATATTTTTTTTTGTTTCTTATTTCTTTATTCATTGTACATATTTTAATTAAATTTAACAAAATAATTTCAAATAACCAATTGCAATCATTGACGTTTTTTTAAGTCAAATCAACAATAGGAAAAAAAATTCTACTTACATGGCGAAGACAATGATTTTAAATTAAATTTTGGACACATCAACACATTTCGGTTTTTCAAATATTCTCAATTTTATGCAATAAAACGTTGTAAGTTGGTACAGTTAGTTATTGATTAACTACCTTTTCCGCCAATCTATTGTGTAGCTTGTTGTATATATTCTCTCACATTTAAGAAATAAATCAACTTCGGCATTATTCATTTCATTTCTGAAATATGGTAACAGAAGATTCTCCATAAAATTCTCTCAAACTTTCGTGTATCGTCGCTTGCTTTTTACCTTCATTTTCTTGCCATCTTATTCTTGTCACTCAACAACTCATCGAGATTGATCAAAAATCATGCTTTCATTTTTACCAAGATCTTCACACTCACTACTAGGGACAAGTTTTGTTTTGTTGATGGCTACTTTCCTCATTTGAAATATTGTTATTAACAAGAGACGGTGGGAGAGCGGGTAGGCAACTCTCTCTCTCTCTCTCTCTCTCTCTCTCTCTCTCTCTCTCTCTCTATATATATATATATATATATATATATATATATAATACCTATTTTTAGAAAAAATCACCATGGCTGAGTTAGTGCTAAAACATTGTAGATTCAAACTTTATTGTCTTTAAATTTCGATGTACTAGAAAAAAAAATATATTGAAAAGAAATAGAAGATGTATCACTTTTTTTTTCATTTAGATATGCTTAGATCCAATTTTATTAATTCCTTCTAAAATATTAGTTTAAGAAATGCCTAATTGAAGCTCTTAAGCAACCTAGTAAAATATTTTAACTTGCAGTTTATAATTAGGCTTTCAAAATATTTTTATCACTCATAAAATTTACATATAGTACAAAGTATGATATGATAATATATATAATATTTTTATATTAATAGATATTTTTTAAAAAATTTATAATATAATTATGGTTTAATATTTTTGGCCCCTCCTTTGAGCCATTTCCGGATCTGTCCCTAATTGGGGCTCTCTCTCATATTGTAATCCCTTAATCACAAACGTTACATAGATATCAAGAAAAGACCTCTAACACTGCCTTTAGCGCGCATTCTTGTTCTCATATATGCTATAGGTGAGAAATACCAGGGCACAAGTTTTAATATAAAACTCTACTCTCATGCATGGAAGTTGACAATGATTGGCTATGAAGGAGTGATGAGGAAATGAAGTGGTGGTGGTAGACAAAGAAGAAGCAGAAGAAGAGATTGGGGGGGGGGGGGAAAGGGAAAGTTCGCGACCTGAGAGGCAAAATATGTGTTTATGAGGGCCACTCACTCGGGTTATTTTACGTTAGAGTCCTCCCAGTTATGTAAAGCAAGAATTAAGTGTTTGATGTTTTAGAAAGACATGAAACAAAGTATTTGTATTTTTCTTAGCTGTGTTATGACTTGAGCAAAATGTTTTAAGTTTTGAATTAGCATGAGCATCGAAAATTTTTATATATTATTGAGGCTCTTTCATCATTTGCGTATTGTTTTTACATATGAATTCTATGTTTTATTTTTGGCCATGTCTCATGTTTAGTGATAAACATATCTAATCCTCACCGTGTTCTTGTAACGCATTCCTTCTCTATCTCTTTATTTTTAGATCTACATTCCTCTGCTTATTAGGTCCTGCCCTATCGGCTTCTTAGGACCTTGCTGACTGTACTTTTTGGGTGAGCCCTCTTATGGTTGCTAGCTTTCGATTTTGTGATGCCATGAGGCAAATTCTTGTTAATAGTGGGCTTCATTTGACACAGGCAGGACTGATTCGTTGCTGTGAATACTTAATGTTTTCTTGTGTTGTTGAGATGTTGATGAGTATTGTATATCTAAGATTATAATTGTCATGTTTAGTCTTATGCTATGAATTTGGAACTCCACAAATGGGTTGATGTGTATATAGGTGGATTCTCATGTGCCATATGCAGTCAATGCCTATGATGCTCAAACAGAGTTTATACCAATTTTATTCTCTTCTTCCAAATCAATTCTTCTACTTCTCAGACCTGAAACCCACCTCTAACAGCACCACCGCCACCGCACATCCCCACCATGTGCCGCAGCCCCACTCCAAACTCCTTCGCACCTCTGTTTTCCACGGATCATCCTCTTCCTCCTCCTCGAAGCCTCCGATGCCCTTAGCATCCTCTTCCTCCTCCGTTGATGCCATCATCATCACCACTACCAACCCCCTCAATTTTAGGAAAAAAAAAGGAATTGAAAGAAAAAATGAAAGAAACAAAAGGAAAAAATGATTTTGGACTGCCCAGATAAAAAAAACTGTCGCTTGAATTGAATTCAGATATTCCAAATTCAGTTTAAAAAAAAAAACCTTTCAATCATCACCCTCGCCGCCATTCGCTGATGGGGTTGTCCCTCATACACCCTCTCCTCTGCAACAATGGCCCTGCCCTCTCAAAAAAAAAATCCCAACTCAGAATCTTATCCCCAAATTCGAGGTGGAAGGTGGTGGAGGAGCTAGACAGCGTCGAGGTGGATTGCGGCGGCAGAGGGAGTGGAAATGAAATTGTCGATGGGGAAGGCAATGGAGGGAAGCACCGTGAGCTGGTGGTGATGAAGGGCTTGCGTTGCTGTATCATTGTCGTGGAGCAATCATCGAAGTTGCGGACCTTCTTTGCTGGTGCTCCATTACCGATGGACAAGATGAGGAGCTCCTCCACACCATTCATCGACCAAAAGTTGCGCTTGTTGTGGAAGACGTGAGTGATGGCGGTGGCCGTTGGGTTGTTCATGACGAGTCCGCCATCGATAGATGCGAAGTGGAAAGGATTGAAGAGCCTCGGCATTGCTAATGTGGCACGGCTCACCTTCCAGAGCTCGAAGCCAAAATCCAATTAGCAACATTATTTCTTTATTTAGCCACATTTTTAAAATATGGCTCAATGTTAAAGGTATCATAGGTATTGACCGCCTTTGACACCGGAGTAAGCACTATATGTGTGTGTGTGTATATATATATATGAGCTGATTGGGCGTGGGTACAAGACATGTCTTTCAACAAAGCTGGCACTGACAAAAAAAAGTGACCTTAAAAGAGCGTATTTTTTAGAATAATCAAGGATGGAGAAAGATGCACAGTGACCAACGGAATGCACTTCTACCTTAAGATGATTAGGCAAAATGGCATGAAAAATTATGTAATCCTTGATAAGAATTAAAAAAAGGGAAACATAATTTATTGCATGTAATGTTTCCGTACAGTTTAAAGTCTAACAAGTGGTTTTTACGCTAGAATGTTCAAAACAAGCCAAAAAAAAAAATCAAGAGGAGGAGTTTGAAGAAGGTGCATTCATGTCCACAGTAGAATTGTCTTGATGGATATGCAATTGATGGAACTATTGTTTGACCTATGTTGAACTCAAATGATTAGAACGATCAACTAAAGCTGCACTTGGAAGTTCTTCAACAACAATGACATGGTGAATTGAATGAAGCTGATTTTGGTTTACCCTTGGAATGATCATATCCAAGTGGATAACCATGGAACTTGTAATATTTATCTTGAGTGACCCAAAATATCACAATGAGCACATAGAGAGGCATATTTCTCTTGACAAACGTGGACTTAACATATACATATGTTGTTGTCATGTGCAAGTGCTTTCACCAAAGAAACCTCTCTTTAACTTGATTCTCCTCATGGAGCACTAATTAAAGAGAATACCTTATCCTCATAATGATCTAACCTCGATTAGAAGATAAAGATTCATTCAACCTGTGAGAGAAAAGTATGCAGTGCATATTCTATTTATAAAAGATTCTAAAGAGATCGAATTCCTCTAAAATACAAGAAGAGAATGAAAACCCATCAATTCTGACCAAATACTCTTGATCTTGGTAAAAATTATGTTACCGTCAAAGATCCTTTAGATAAACTCACCAAGGCATTATTCAATTGGAACAAGTGGACGAGGGTCATTCCATTAAAGCACGGTCTAATGTTCCCCCAGTTCCACGTATTCAGAGGCAACCTATGCCCTATGTGGGATCGGATGTATTAGTGCAGCGATTTCTAAAGCTTGACTTGCTTACTTTCTCAACAATTTGGTGGTAGAGGACCCTAGTTTTTTTTCAAACAAGACAAGCAATTAAGTCATATGAGTTATCATATGTGAGCATGAATTACCCCGCTTATCGTAAATTGTTTATTCGTACCCACGGGTAATTATAATTCAAATGTAAAACAACGAGTTCAGCGACTTTTCGAAATGCGAAAAAATAATTAGTTTAGTGGTTAAAAATGTGTTCGAAATTTAGTTATCTCCACAATTTGGATCCAAAGTTTTGGAGAAAAAAAAAACTTGGATCTAAAGTTTCTACTAATCAGTGTGCTATTTGGCACGAAAAATATTTATGTGTAGAAGTTATCAACAAAGGTCAATACAACTAATTAATTCGGGCTAATTATTTATAATTTTTTTATGGACAGGTGGAGCGGTTAGGTTAGGTGAAAGAAAGGGTTGAAAATAAAAAATGCGAACGTTATGTTCTAGAATTTTTATTCAACTGATAATACAATGGTTGACTGTCTAAATACATTATTTAATAAAAGAGAACATGAAATATTTCTGTTAAGTATACAAAAATAAAGAAATAACTATGAATGAAAAAAATCTCAATTATGATCATTAATTTCTATCAATTTGCCAATATTTTGATTAATCTTAATCTATTCTTACCTTTCTTTCCTAATCACAACTCTGGTGATATTTAACCGGTTTTTAGACATGCAATTGACATGGATCTTTCCTTCTTGAATATATGTTAATACGCCTTATCGCGTATATATTTTTGTTTGAACAAGTGCAATACACTTCATTGCAGATTACATACACATATTGTCATCATTAAGTTAGTTACTTGTAATTTAGCTTTTATATTTCTGAGATAAAATAAATTATTTACTTTCAAATTGAATGCATTCATAATCTAGTTCAAGTCTATCACATAAACTCTAATAGTTATAACCAAAGCTGCGTATATTTTTTTCATTTTTTATATTAAGAGTTACAATATTACTCCTTACATTTACAATAAAATAGAGAATCCATAATGTGAATATCTGATTTTGTCCGATCTTTTAACAAAAATCCAAAATTTACGCCTAGTTTTCTTATCCTATTTTATTTTTATTACAGTTTTGTTAATTATTTCTTTTTTAAAAAAAAGGGTTTTTCTAGTTTATCAATTGTTTCAACCCAATTCATTTATTGCAGCTCATTCCTTTTAATTTGATACCCAAGTTTCTTTTTGTAGCTCATTTACGTTTTGTCCATAATAAAAGGGTCCAACCATCCCAACCCATTTCAGCCTTGGCCCGTTTTCATTTAAGAAAAAGATAAAACAAAAAATAAATAAATAAAATAATAAAAAATAGAGGAGTCACGGGCTCCTGTCTTTGGGTTCCTCTCCTCTTCTTTCCCTGAAACAAGCTCGTGAAGCATGGGGATAAGAGAAAGCATGAACAATAAAACAGACACAATGATGATGTCCTTAAAAATTTTGATCTCTCTTTTGGTGGAGTTGAAAAAAAATAATAACACAGGGTATACAGATGGAGGATCATCGGAGAAAGAGAAAAAAAAAAGACAGAGAGCAATAACATCAGAGCAAAATTCATCAAAAGGAAGATTCAAACACATACACAAAAAAATGAGAAGACCAATTTGAGAACCTGCAAAGAAATCAATCAGTCCAGTAATACAATCCAACAAGAACAAAAAATCAGAAGCAGCAGCAGTAGTCTAGGTATTTGTTTCAGTTTCAATTTTAAAATTTTAAAACAAAAAAATAGTGAGGTCGCGGCCTCCCTGCTCCGCCGCGGCCTCCCCTCCCTTTCCTCCCTTTTCCTTCATCATCTTCTTCCTCCTCCATCACCCCTCAACATAGTCTTCCTCATCATCAACACTATACCACCCCCACCACTCCTTCCCCTTCCAACCACACGACAACCGCAACACCACAACCACCATCTCCGTCATGAACTCGCGGCCTCCACCTCCATGAATCACCATCATCTTCTTCCCCTCAACCTCTCCATCATCACAACCATTAGCCACCATCATCGTCACAAAGCCACCACCACCGGCGGCCTTCTTCCATTATTATCATCATTAAGCCGTGGCCCTCTAGCACCTCCCACTTTCCTGATCTCAGCCATACACCACTACATCAACCGTCCTTGCCACAAATCACCCTTGCACCGCGGTGAACCCATCGAGCTCCATAAGCCACCGCCAGCCTTCACCCTCCGATCTATAAACTCCATTGCCGTTGCTAAGCCTCCCCTCTACGAGACCAACTCCGCGGCTAGCTTCTTCTCCCTTCGACCGCCAAAAATGCTCTTAGCCACCACGATCTCACTTCGCGAAGCTCCGATCTGCCACCACGCACCTAGCAAGCCACCACCGCGACCTCCTTCTTCTCCTTGCTGGATCAGCCTCTTTTCTCCTCCCTTTGTCTTCTCGAGCGCTGCCCCTTTCCCAGTCCGGCATCACCGCATGACCTCCCTCTCCTCTTCAAGCCACCGAATGCTCAATGCCATGGCTCCTGCCTTTGCGCGGTGGAGCACTGCTCCGCCTCCCCCTTCCCTACTTTCCCTTTCGTGATCTGTATCTTTCCCTTCCCCTCTCTTTTTCTTTCAGTGTGTGTTTGTGATAGGAAGAGAGCATGTGAGAATGTATGTGAGTGTGTGGGGTTATGTTAGTGCGTGTGGGTGACACCCTTTACAGGAACCCATCCCCTTCTTTTGTTTAATTTTCTTTTTTTAATCTGTGTCTATCTTCGTTTTTTTGTTACAATCTGTCTCCTCCTTTAATCTAATGTTTTTTTTATTATTTATTTGTTTACTTGAGTGCTATTCCCTTTGCAAGTCAAAAAAGTTTTTTTCAAAAAACATATGGATTGTGGTGCCATTTTGTTGCTGGTTTGCTTATTTTTTATTTTTTTTACGGGTTTTCCATTCGGGCTTTAGTTCTCAATTCGGGTTTAGGCCATACAGATTCGTGCTTTGTTGTCATTGTTATTTTTGGTCTCTATTTCGATTTGTGTAAAAAAGGAAGACTTTGTTTAATTTTGTTTTAAAATAAATTTTGGGGTATTTTGATTTTTTTAAAAAAAATAATAATCATTAAATTGCATTGTGAGAATAAGATTAACTAAGTCGTGACGGCTCGTTAATTTTATATTATGAAATATTTTAGCTATGACAGCTTGATATTCAAAATTTCTTTCGAAAATAAAATCAATCAACAAAGAATTATTTTCTATAGAACTACGTGACTTTGAATTCCCTATTGCACCAGGAGATACGTAGGAACAGGCGATTTCGATCCCTATCAAGTCAAAATTAACTTTTCATAATTCATTTTATTTGTAAATTTTTAATACTTTTTTTACTTGTAGTTTTTTTATGCAATTTTTGTATTTTGTTATATTTACAAATAATTTCTCTTTTTTTTAAAATATTTTATTTAATATTCATTTATGTGGGGAATTTTAGATAAAGATGTTAATTTAGCCGTGACGGCTTGATAACTCGATATTTCAGGCATTTGAGTTGTAACAGCTTAATGACCTGAAAATTTCCCTAAAAATATTTATTTTTTTTCTTTTATATTTGTTTTTTTTAAAATATAAAAAAATAAATTTCTTTTTATCTTATTTGTAAATATTTATAATTTATATTTTCATTTTTGATTTAAATTTATTCATTTATTTATCAAAAATTTTATTTCAAATAATGAGGTTAATTTAGCCATGACGGCTTGTTAACTTGATATTTGGACATCTGAGTTGTGACAACTTGATGTTCCAAATATCTCTCATAAAGATTTTTATATTTTCTCTTACAAAAATACCAAAAATAAATCTTCACTTTTTTAGATTCTATTTGCAAATATTTATTATTTAGAAGAATTCTTTTATTTTAGTGCAAAATCAGTTTAAATTATATGTCTATTGTCAAATGCTTCGTTTCAAATAAAAAATGTTAACTTAGTCGTGACGGCTTGTTAACTCATCATTTAGGACACCTGAACTGTGACAGTTTGGTACTCTAAAAATTCTTTTCTTTTAAAAGAAAAAAGAAAAAAACAAATTTCTTTTAATTTCCTTTTAATAAAGAATAAATATTTAAAATGGGTAATTATTTAATTTGCACAGTTAATTAAAGGTACCGTTTAAAGACGGGTGTATTAGGGGTGCGCAGGATTAAACTCCTATCCTTCCCTATGCATAACCGACTCCCGAACTCAAATCTGGTTTCAAAGATCATTTTCAAAATGAATGGGTTTTTCCATGTTTTCCCAAATTTTAATAAACTTGGTGACGACTCCATAATTTTTAAAACAGAAATTCTTTTTTTCGCCGTCCCTGTCGCGATCCTGGTTGCGACACATAGTCCACCAGTGTTGAACACAATTTCCCCCTTTTTGGAAGCTTTTATGAATGCAATCTTGAATACAGTTTGCATCATCACATGGCTGGTCTAACCTTGGATTGTCCATGCTTGACTTTGTTTTTTTTTGATAAATTAGAACAGCTCAACCTCCCTAAGATGGAGGGGAGCAAAAGTCGAGACACAAATTCAGCGAAACAACAGACACAAAGTAATAGCAAATTGCTAGAGGCATATGACAACAATACAAATCATCATCAAAAAGAAGAAAAAGAGACCAGTCTAGAACAAAGCTAGACAATGTAATACTAAGTAAAGAGTACTCAACCAGCAATAATCATGAGAGGTGAAAACATAATCCCTATTCAGGGTGGAATCTTCACACTCCAGCACAAGCAGCAACAAGACACTCACTAACGATCACTCATCATGATAGAAAATTACCACTTCAATAGTGTATTAGTAGCTCAAATCCCAAAACCAGCCCAGCAAACAATGAAAAAGGAGAAAAATAACGTCATTTTTTGTTATTTCAGATGTGGTTCCTTTAATTGCATGCAAATTATTTTGAACTTTGAATAGTATTCACCCAAATGAAGCACAACTCACATCCCCCTTCCAGCAACCAACCATCACAGAGGACACACTAGAAGACGAGGAGGACGAGCCACAACTTTAGAGTAGCAACCACAGTCACGTCTGGTGTCAGCGTCGCCGTCATCGCCAGTGAAGGTCACGTCTCAGCGCTATGGTGTCAATGCCGCTGTCGATGTCAGAGAGAAGGATAGCGCCGGGTAGGGAGACGATGGACGAAAGCTCTTCACATCACCACCGCCATTCGTGCCTCAGCCTCGCCAGAGCAGTGCCAGGGAGGGAAGGCGGAGGACGCAAAATCGAGGGGTGGCAGAGCACAGAGGGGAAGGTGGAGGCCATGGCCGCGTGCTAGCAGGCGACAGAAAGCCGATCCTCTGTGGCAAGCTCGCAGCGGCATTTTGGTGGCCTTGGCGGTGCTAGCGGAAGCACAAACCAAGCAACAACGATGGATGGGCTTGACTTTGTGATGATGATAGTGGTGTGAGGTTAAGGAAGGGGTGTTGCGGTGGCTGGGAACCAAGCAACAGTAGAGAGAGAGAGAGAGAGAGAGAGAGAGGGGTGTCCTAGCGGACGGTGGTTCACAGCTGTGAAGGGCTGGGCTGTGGTGGTGGAGTTGGTGGTGGCGGCAGTTGTGGCCCTCTTTTCCCTTATCTTCTGTTTCATTTTTTTCCCCTTTATTTCTAGTCCTAAGGTTGGTTTAGATTCAATGATTTGGGGTTTTGATTTTGGTTTGGGTGACTTTGAGATTGAGTTTGTTTTGTTTAAGGTATTGCGATGGGTTTGTGAAAGGTTGATGGTGATGACGTTGGAGATGTTGTGCAATGATGATAATGGAGGTCAAGGTTTTGTTTGGAGAGGGTGATGGTGGGTGTTATGGTGGTGGTGGATCTAATGGTGATGGTAGATGATGGTTGGTGATGTGGTTATGGTGGTGATGCCATGTATGATGGAAGAAATTACGATGGTGATTTGATGACATTGGTGATGTAGGACAAACGTTAAAGAAAGAGAACCATGGTGACAGTGTTGGTGTTGATGGCTTAATGGGTTTGAAAGGGTGAAGTGAATAATGGTGGCATGGTTGAGTCCCTCTCTAATCTGTGTTTTGATTCGCACCATATGTGTGTGATGATTTTTCTTCTTCTTAAGCTTAGGAAGAAAATGAAAATCAAAGATAGCAATAAGGAATGAAGAAGAAGAAGATACATTTCGATATAAAATCAATTTCTACAAACCAAACATATTTTCTTTATTTTCACTTTCTAAAAACAGAATTTATATTTAGAAACCAAACATATTTCCTAATTTTAAAAATATGAAAATAAAAATGCTTTTCACAAAAGGAAAATAGAAAATAAAAATAAGAAATATTTTCACAAACTAAATACATCTTTATATTGATCAATATATCTCACATATTGAGGATTAACGCCCTCCTCCATGAGTCTATCACCCACAGTTTCAGCATTTAAATGTTTCATCCCCTCACCTATTAAACTTCTTCGAGCCCATTCAAGGGTGTCATCATCACACACTTCCCCCTCAACACGATGAGGTTTGTACCGGATCCCACTAGTATTACCGACAGGCTTACCCCCAATTTCATAGTTCTTCCCTAGCCCCTCAGCATCCACATCATATGCAGTCTTTGCATCCCATGTTTGGCAAGTAACATTGGCATAAGAGCGTCCGTCCCTCGTCTTAAGGAGAGGCGCTATGTTTCTTGGTTGTCCACTTTTCCCACAGTTTTGCAAGGACTTCCCAGTATTCCGTTTTCTCCCACATTTAGCCAAACTAACGGAAATGACGCATTCTCTAATCTTTGTCCCATTCAACTTTCCCATAGCCCTACATGCATCCTCATGAGTTCTATATCTTTCAAACCCAAAAAAATTGCAATTGGATTTGCGGATTTTCCTAGACAGTTACACCTCCACCATCTCTCCATGAAACTTGAAAATTTGGTTCAACCACATGGGAGTCATCTATTTGGGTAGGTTATCAACAAACAACAACGTTGTTTGGTTCCTCTCGTTTTTACCTTGGTTAGTGTCAATACCACCAATCTCCCTTCTAGTCAAATCAACCCCTCCTCCTGCATTCCCCACCACTACTCTCTGACTCTCTCTCATCATCTCACTCTCATTGACAATACAGATAACACCCAAAAAGAAAATTAAATCTCAGACTTACCGGTTGAAGAGTTACAAATCAAACTGAACAAATTCATTGAAACAATATCCCATTCTCAGCAAAATGTCATCTTTCATTGTCGTATGACATCAGGCTTCATCCTTGTCCGCTAGATCTGATCTAACGTGCGAATTCGGAAGTTCTCTTCGATGTTTAGTGCCAGCAGATCAGATCTGATGCTTCGTGACGGCACTTGGCGACAGAAAGGCTGACGGCGAAGGACAGATTCGGCTTATTGGCGATCTCCGCGGAGGTGCGACACAGCTAGACAGCAGAAGCAGAAGCTGTTCGCGCAGAAGCGACGACGATTTCACGACCAAGAAGCAGAATATAATCTTCTTGTAATCGCTGATCTTCCTCCTGAATTTGTCATTTTTTCATGAATGTTTGACATTCCGTCATGTCCCCGGCGTGGATAGATCTTATCATACCTGACGTTGGTTGTCCTGCAAAGAGAATGAAGGTAATGATTTGATGCATACTTGCTTTCCTCTTGTGGATTTCGACGTATCATGAACATAGAATTATGAATATTGCATTGTAAATTAATTAACCATTCATTACCCAATACATGATTACAAGACACGTCTATTGATCTTGAAATAAACATACATATCGCTCTAAGAAATTTACACAAAATACGATTTAAGATACATAAAGGTTACAGTCGAAACTTAATTAAGAAGTAACAATACTAAAGAATATTCTATATTTTTTCAGCAATTTTAACTACCCGTTTGTTCGTAAAACTATTGAAGAGATGAAATCAATTTCTTCTTTCTTACCTGAAGCGATAAGCAAAGTGATGCATATGATTCCTAAAAACAAATGTTGATAAACGCGAAAAGTCATTTTGTAAGAATTTCAACTCAAATTGTGTGAGATGGAAGGTTAACATCGACTTCGTTATATAGGGTTCATTTGGACGAGATTTTAAGAAAAAAATTGCTAAGCTAATGCTATTTACTGACGTTTTTCATTTTTCACCCATTAGAATGTTAGCTTTTATTAAAAACATTAATAAGGTACGTCCTTATCATGGTTTTGCCGTTTTGGCAATTCAATTGTAGCAACGAGCCTTAGTTTTTAACACGTTCTGAAAATCGGACTGGATATCGAATCGGTTGAGATAAAGGTTCAGAGGTTTAAAGGTTCATCTAGTTCAATCGGAATATAACCGATATATAATAAAATATGTATTTATATAAATATATTAAACTACAAAATAAAATATATGACATAAAATAATTAAAAATTAAATTAGGTATCAACAAATCTTATAGAACATAACATAATTCATCTCTTAATCAAAATAAACATTATTTATATGGAACAAATCTCTCAAGTTACTACTTTCCATATTAGAAAAGAAAAAAAATTAGGAAATATGAGATTTTAGGTCTTTTTTTTTTAAAAATCCCAAAATAATACAATTTTATATTTTTTTTATAAAAAAAAATAGTTGGATCAATTTTTTGGCCGAGTTGGTTTGCCCGGTTTACTAGTTCCCGAGCGGCAATTATTTATAAAGCGGTTTTCAGGTCCAACTCGGACCAGATAACAGGCTGGTTCTCGATTCAACCGGTTCGACCAGCTAGTCCGGTTCGATTTTTAAAACATTGATTTTTAACAATAAACATTGATTAATGGGAAAAAGAAAATTTCGTATATATAGCTATTTGTTCAGAGCATGGGTATATGGACAACTTTTCACAGTCCATAGTTAATTAATTTTTTTCTGTCAATTTTCTACTAAAATAGTGTCATATAAATAATTTATTCGGTTGAAAAATCCAAGACAGTTGTGGCCTCACCGGTACAAGTATAGAGTTACTGAAAAATGATTGTTATATTTTGGAAAGTATTAGTTGTCAAGACTACTTGTTTCATTTAATTAAGAATAGGCAATTAATGACACATGATTATGATATGTTATATATAATTAGTCGCTACTATATAGGGTTGAATAACATGATGATTTTTATTGGTTAATTCAACATTTAATAGAGACCGCAAATTGTAAGGATAAAACCAAACCGTTTTGAAAATGTTAGGACAAAAAAAAAACAAAATTCAATGACCAAAACCAATATTTGATTATTTTACGGAAACAAAAAACATATTTAAGCAATAATAATAAGGGCTCCTAATCAAACTACGATGTGGAATTACTTCCTAAATTTTTCACAAATTTAATTTTGTAACTTTTTTACATTGATATATAGTTTATTAAAATTAATCATATTTTTTCGCTTTTTTATTTCTTTATGGGTTTTGCTAACTAATACAAGGGCAATGGTTCAGAGATTTCCAAAAACATAAGTTTACTATTGAAAAATATGATTGTTATATCTCCAGGTATGAAGTCCATCAAAAAAAAAGTGTAAGCTTACTTATTGTGGAAATCTTAACCAATGGTCTAAGAGCGTTACAAACCCTTTCTTTATTCATTGTATATATTTTAATTAAATTTACCAAATATAATTTTAAATAATCAATTACAATCATTGACATTTTTTCAAGTCAAATCGACAATAGGAAGAAAAAAAAAATTCTACTTTACATGCGTAAGTCAATGGTTTTAAATTTTGGACTCATCAACACATTTCGATTTTTCAAGTATTCTCAATTTTACGCAATAAAACGTTGTAAGTTGGTATAGTTAGTCAGCGGCTAACTACATTTTCCACCAATTATTGTATAGCTTATTGTATATCTTCTTTCACGTTTAAGAAATAAATAAACTTCAGCATTATTCATTTCATTTCTATAATATGGTATTAGAAGATTTCCCCTAAAATTCTCTCAACCTTACAAGTTTAATTTCATGTATTGCCGCTTGCTTTTTACTTTCATTTTATTGCCATCTTATTCTAGTCACTCAATAACTCATATGTCGAGATTGATTACAAATCACGGTTTCGTTCTATGAAGATATCATCACGCTCACTGCTTAGCACAAGTTTTGCTTTCTTGATGGCTAGTTTCCCTATTTGAAAGATGACACTGTTGAGTGATGATTCTATGGCTATGTTTTGGAAGGACTTGCAAGATTGATTTAGTCAAGCTAATGGCCATAGCTTGCTTTTTCCAATCGAAGAAAGCCTTGGTGAGTTTATTTAAAGGATCTTTGACTATAACATAATTTTTGCCAAGATCAAGAGTATTTGGAAAGAATTGGTGGCTTTTTATTCTCCTCCTCTTGTGCTCGGGGAGTAATTCGATCTCTTAGGGATTTTATATAAACTAAATATGCATGTGTGAACACCTAATTTTGTCCGGTCCACTAAGCAAAAGTCCAAAATTCGCATGTTTCATTTATAGTTATTCCATCATTTTCTTTTTGAGAGAATTAAAAATTAAAAAAAAAAAAAGAGTTCAATCCATTTATCGCATTTTGTGTTTTTGTCCATTTATCTTTCAACCCAAACTGTTTTTGTTTCGGTTTTGTCCAAGCCCATTTTCTTTTTGTTACAAACCCACATTTGTCTCTGTCCAACAAAAACAAAAAAATACAAAAAAAAATACAAAATATAAAAACGGAAAAAGGGGAATGTGGGGTACATGCTCTGTTTCAGCACCCCAGTTGCACGCCTGCAACAGGAGTGGAGGCCTCCACCTAGCTCGAATCTGGCAGAAGCATGGGGAGCATGCTGCAGTCTTCCCACTTTGGTCTTCACGCTTCAGCAGCACATGAGGATGGGCGATGGAACACTCAAATGTGGGAGACATGCTTCAGCCTTCGGCCATATCCTGCACACCCACAAACAGAATGCAAAATGATGGAGCACTCAAGCGTGGGGAGCAATTCCATTTGGAGTTCCTGCATTTCAGAGAGCATGGAGATATCTTTTAATTAACCAGTGCAAGCTCAGTATAAGGGGATTCAACAACAACAATGAAGGGGGGGTATCACCAAGTTTTCAGAGACATGAATTCAAACACAGTGACCATCAAATATCAATTGTTCTGAACAGAGAGCAAAAACAACAAGAACTCTAAACTAGAAACCAGCAGAATATCAGCTAGAACTCAAGCAAAGCCAAATCAATACAACAGTTACGATAGAGACAGGTACACATCATCATCATCCTCATCATTACCATCAGAAATAAAAAGGAGGAGAAAAGAAAATAAAAAAAACGAAGAAAGGGGAGGAGGCCGCGGCGGTTTCCTTCCCCAGCCGCGGCGGTTTCCTCCACGTCATCAACATCATCATCCCATCTCATCCCCTCAAGCCTCTGCTGCCATGGCCGCCCCGCGAACCACCCCAGCTCCACCACCCCTTCTTCCCTTCACGGCGCGGTGACAGGCGCTCCTCCCCTGGCATTCGCGATGCCGCCATGGGCTCCTCCTTTTCACGGCGCTCCCTCCTTTTGTTTCGGCACTGGCTCGCGAACTCGCTACCGCGGTCCCTCCTCTTCCTTGCCTCCCTCGCCGCGCGCGGCTCCTTCCTCCACCACCATCGCTGACCCCTTGTCCGGGAACCGCCGCCCAAACCGCCGCTCCTCCCAGCCGCTGCAGCCGTGACCTCCTCGATGGTCATCATGGCGTGCGCGCTTCCTCTTCGCGGCCATCGCCTCGGAGCTCCTCCTCTTCTACTTCCCAGCCGCACCACGTTCTGCCCCTCATGGCCGCGACATCTTCTTCCTTCGGCTGCGATCTGCCAGCCCACCGCCGTGGACGGCTCACTGCCGCGGCGGTCTTCTCCTCCTTCGCGACTGCCTCTTTGCATGAGCGCCCCCCTCCCTCTCTCTCTCACCTGGATCTCTCCCCTCTCTCTTAGTCTCTCATTTTCTCTCTCCTGGTCCACTCCCTCTCAGTTCTCTCTTGTTACTTTTGATTCCTTTCCCTTTGTTTTTAGTGTGTGCTGTTAGTGAAATGTGAGGGAGGGAACCGTGTGTGTTAGTGAGTGGGTGTGTACATGTGTGTGATGAGTGTTTTAGTGAGTGTGTGCGTGTGAGAACCGCGAGGGTGAGTGAGGGAGCTTTGTGCGAGTGGGTACATGTGTGTGAGAGTGTGTGGGGAGTGGGTAGAATTTAATTTAGGATTAGATTTAAATTAATAAAATAAAAAAAAGAGAATTTTAAGATTTATTAGGTTGGGTTAGTATTATTTTTAGAATAAATTTTCGAATCATGTGTCTAAACTCTAGTTTATTTTGCTTTTGTTTTAAATTTTTTTTTTTTTGGCTTTTAAATTTGCCTATTTAGGAATTAGTTTAGTTTGAGTTTAAAATAAAAAAAAAAGAGAGTTGGTGTTTTTTTTTTAGTGGAATAATTTGTTTTAGAAATTTATGTAAGCATTTGTTTAATATTTTAGTGAATTTTATGTTTAAATTTAAAAAAAAATACAAAAATATGGTAGTTAGGACCCTTGATTTGCTTTTAGTCTTTAATTATTGCATTTTGTTAGTGTTTTTACTTAAATAAATAATTTTGTCGCTGAATTAATTTTATAAGTACATAATTGAAGTCTTTTTTATTGCTTAGTTATATTTATTTCACCTTTTTTAGTTTAAATACTATGTGTTTATGTGTTTTGATTACATTAATTATGTGGTTGTAATAATTTTGTATTTCTAGTTTATTTATTTTACATGTTTGCGTATTTGCGGTTTTATTTTATTTTTTTTTATTTTTTTTTAATTTATTTTTTTATTTTTTTTCTTTTCTTTTTTAGTTTTATTATTTTTTTATATATTTACATGTTCTGTTTGGATTAATTGTGTGCTTGTGATTTTTTTTTTATATGTATATATTTTTGGTGTGTTGCTTGAATTAAGTGTGTATTTTTGGTGTATTTATTAGTTTGATTATTTTTATATGATCATGTGTTGTGTGTATAACTATGTTTTTGAATTAATCTTCTACCTATTTTAATGCTTTTATATGTTTATGCTTTTTGGTCCAAATTAATTGTGCTTGCATTTATGAATTAACTTTGTCAATTCCTGTAAAATTAGAATTTTGTTTTCTTTTATTTTGTTTAAAAATAAAAACCCTGTTTTTTTTTTAAAAAAAAGGGCCTTTTAATCTTTTACATTTGTGCGATGTTCAATACTGGTGGTTGAATAGCAAATGTTATCTTCCCTATTATTGAATCATAAGGATTCATTGAGTAGCCTAGTGCTAACTTGTATTCTGTGCACAAATGGGTATTCATTGATTTGACAAGATTTGTTCCAATCCGTGCAATGATCAATAACGACGATTGAGTAGCAGATGTTATCTTCGTTGTTATTTAAATCATGGGAATTCATTGAGTAGCTTAATGCTAACTTGGATTCTGTGCAATAACGGATTTTCTCGTTATGAATTCTTTTTTTATTATAAATAAAATTTACTAACCCACAATCATTTTTTAGAGAACTACGTGACTTTGAGTTCCCCACTGCACCAGGGGATACGTAGGAGCAGGTGATCCCTGTCAAGCCAAAATTAAATTTTCATAAATTGTTCATTTGATTTGTAAATATTCTGCATAATTTTTCTTCATTTAAATAGGGATTTTGTAGGCTATTAATTAATTTGCGCAATTCACTAAGGTACCGTCTAAGGACGGGTGTACTAGGGGTGCGTACGATTAAATTCATACCCTTCCCTATGCATAACCGACTCCCGAACTCATAATCTGGTTTCAAAGATCATCTTTTAAAATAAATGGGTTTTTCCAATGTTTTCCCAATTTAATAAATTTGGTGGCGACTCCATTAATTTTCAAAAAAAATTCTCTTTTCTTAAATTCGTCCCGTCGCGATCCGGATTCTGACAGATGGCGACTCCACTGGGGACCCCCAAGAGAGTCAGGCATATTTTTAGTTAGTTGTGCAAATTAAATACAGCCTTTTGTTTTGTTTTTCTTTATGCTTTTGTTTTCTTATCTTATTTTGTACAGTTTTTTTTATATACTCTATTACTTTATAAAGATTTGTATTTCGTGTGTTCGTTTATTAGTGTCAACTTAATTTGTTAAAACCTTAGGGTAGATGACAATTGTTGTTCTGTATGTATCTGTCGTTTGTTTTTTGTTTTGCAGGAGTGTATGTGGTTTTAGGATTGAAAGGTTTGTATGCTCTCTGCACACACTTCACAATCACCTATCTCACACACTTTTTTGGGGCTCTATACCCGAGCCTGTGCGAACCAAGGATAGGGGTTTCTTGACATTGTCATGAGGGCTTCATGCTCACCTGATAGTTGTTGAGACACCACTCAGTTATTCTTGACTTTATGAGTCAATCATATTGAGAGGGTTCATCCCTACTTGTGGTTGGTTCGAAAGTCGGATCCTTGTCCCATGGACAGGGGCAATCTGGGGACCATGACAATTAGAAGTCTAGATCCACCATGAGAGTGTCATGCGCCTAGTTGAACGTAGCAACCACCCAAATTAGGGTTTTGGCCTTTGAGCTCCCCATCTATTAAGTTCAACCCTCCAGGACAATGGGAGCATGCTTCTTTCATCCTTTTACTTTACACTTCTTTACGCTTTGTTAGTCAATCTTGCATCAAAACATCATCATATAGCATCAGCTATTTCATCATCTCATAACTTGGCCATGCCTTGTACGTTTAGGTGTCTAGGCATACATGATGTAGATAAGCATTCCATTAATTGCCATATTCATTCATTTCTCATGGATTTATGCATCATCATATTCTCAATAAGAGTATGCATTTTTACACTTCTCTTCATTTCATTGTTTTACTCATTTATCTTATCATTTTCCAGAGTTGCCTTTGATTGTCAATAAAGCAAGAATCATCATTAGTTCAAAGCAAATGGAAGCATCACAAATGAACACTAGCAATGCATGTGATTGGAAAAGAAATATCAGAGTTACAGTGACTAACAATGACCTAGAGCAAGTAAAGAAAATGATTCAGTTGATGCCTCATGAAGTCCAGTCATCTTTCAAAGATACATATGGACGTATATTGGACCTCAAGTATTTATCCCAAAGAGAAGCACTGCATTAAGTGCTCTCTCACGCTTTGGAATCCCTCTCTTGGCTGTTTTGAGTTGCCTAATCTCGATGCGATGCCAACCATAGAAGAATACATGGTCATGACAAGGCTACCAATTCGAGAAAAATCTGGTGTGTATCTCTATCAAGGGCATTATGTTAGTAAAGAAAAGATTGCCAAAATCATCGGAGTTGAAGCAAACCGGATGGGAATTGAAGTAAGGGGTCCACTCAAGGAATCAAGAGAAGTTTTCTGGAAACTCATTTGCAAGCATTGGCAAGACAAGGAAATTGGGACTTCTTCAATCGAACATTAGCACTGACTATTTATGGATTGGTCCTATTCCCATTCACACCAGACCTTGTTGATTAGGCAGCCATGGATGTGTTTTTCAAATTTGAGACACAAGGCATGAATCCTATTCCAGCAATACTGGCAGATACTTTTCTTTCCTTGGGGGTTTGCCTCAAGAAAAATGGTGGTAGGCTACGGTGTTGTTTACCAATGCTATATGTCTGGTTTATGACTCATGCATATGCCAATAACTGCATGGGCCTATTTCCTGATCCATTGGGAAGCTTCCATCATATACAAATAAACCAGAAAGAAGCACCAGGCTGGAAAAAGGAGTTCTCGGAGATTCAGTCAGATTCTTTCAAATGGGTTTGCCCTTGGTACCACGGAGAAAATGTTATATATAGCTGTGGTGACTTTCACAACGTTCCTTTGATGGGTCCAAGGGGATATATCTCCTATACGCCTGCATTAGTACTCAGACAACTTCATTGGACTCAAACAAAACCACAAGAAGAGCAGCTTGAAGGGTTTAGCTTCTTGTATCAAAAGGATAAAAGCACTGTGGAGCAAGAAAAGAGGATCAAGATGGCATGGGACAATGTCAAAATCCTAGGAAGAAAGGAACTCGGGCAACAACGACTAACCTCCTCTCAAGAATACAAAGAATGGAGAAAAGCAAGAATTGGGAAGCTCGAAGATATTCCAAGCAGCTCAACTCCCGTAAAAATCCTACAAACACCTCCGTCAACATCTCAGGTAGAGATAATGAAGGCACAGATGCGATTCTTGGAAGAGAAAAAGGAAGCAGCTGATCTAAAGAACACCATCCTTCAAAGCCGATGTGAGAAAATGGCTAAGGAAATTGAGGCCCTGAAAGACGAATGCATCGAAGCAGCAGAAATTACCAAGTCTAGAAAAGGTAAAGAGAAAATATCAAGCATGCACCTGGCCAAGATCCAAGAGTTAGAAGGAGGACTCCACAAGCTTGTAAAAGAAAAGAATCAGTTGGAGAAAGAGGTTAACAAGAAAAATCGCATGGTGGAAAGAGTAGAATTGGAGGTCAGCAAGCGAGATAAACACATATACAGCCTAAAAATGGAGGTCAACAAAGAGAAGAACAAAAGAAAGGAACTAGAAGAGCGAGTGGAGCACTTGTCAACAATGTTGGCACAAACAAAACATGATGCTGTGCGTGGATGGACTTCAGCAAACCAATATCATGATATGTTTGTTGATGCGACTGAATTTGGAAAGTCATGGAGAGAAAAGGCCCTTGAGTGGAAAGAGAAATATGGAAAGCTAACTAGCAAGTTGAGTCATTACATTCCAAACTTTCTTTATCGATTTGAAAAGGCCAGCGAGCAAATTAGTAAGATGCCTCCATTCAAGTTACCTCAAGAAGTGGTGGAGTTCATGGATTCATGTGAGAGTGTTGCTAAGAATCTTAGGAAGAAGAAGATGAAACTTTTGATGTAGCCACACAAAAAAAAAAAAAAAATCCTTTTGATGTAATCGTTTCTTTGTTGGCACATGCGTGATATATCCTGGAATGATTTGTACTCAAAGCTTTGCCTTGAAATGAATGAAATTCTCCATGTTCGTGTTACTAATCTGCTCGATACTTTCTGTAGAGGATCAAATGTTCCCCTAGAATGCGATCAATCACTTTCCTTGCCTTGAGGTTGTTTACCCTGGTGCAAGGAAGTGAGAAGCTCAGTCACGAAGAAAAGAAGAGCTGCATTGCTAGTGTTCATTGTATAGCATCTATAGAGGAGCAATTCCTCCCTAGAGATTTGCTATTAACCGCACCTTGACTTATAGGATGGTATACCCATAAGAGCAGAGCGGGACGTTCTTATTTGCACAAAGAACTCTTAATGATTTTTGTTCACCTTTATCACATTAATTTTGCATTGAAAATAAAAATGAAAAATGAAAATTAAGTTTTGATGTTTTGATTGTGAAGGAGAAAGAGAAAATAAAACCTTGCAACCATTGGGCGCCCGAGGAAAGAGGATACCGATCTAACTCGTGTTCACAACACTAGAGCTCGAACCAAGATGGCGGCGGAAACACTGAATCGGGAGGACCCTTCCGTCTGTAGTTATACGAATCGTGGAGAACTATTTCAGCTGTAACCACCTCAGCTATAGTTACTCCTGAACCGGGGAGAAACTTAAGCATGGAAGTTGACGCAGTAAGAGGAAAACTGAACGAGTTGTCAAATAACCAGGGAAGAATGGAAGAGATGATGCGAGCTATGATGGAGTCAATTGACTTATTGAGAGGCCACCAAGACCAGACCAATTGGGAATGCGGTAGGTGTACAACCAAGTGCTACAACGATAACCATACCTTTGGTATCGGATGCAGCTCTGAATGTCACGCAAGGGACAAATGATAATCCCCATGATCAACCACCACCAACAAGACCAACTACTATTCCCATTGGAGAAGGATATCACGCTGTGGAGAATACAAATGCTGAAGGGCATGGGCACGCTACCCACATTTGGGAGCAGCCTCCGGTTATCGTCCCAAGGCAACTCTCTTCCTCGGGGAACAACCGTGCAGAAATAGAGAAGGACAAGTTGAGAGAAGAATGGATGGAGAAAATCCAGGAACAAATTAAGGCAATCCAAAGACCAAACAATTATGGTTACATGGAGATTGAACAACTTTGTCCTCCTATTAGCGCAGTTGTCCCTAAGGATTTTAAAGTTTCGGATTTTTCGAAATATGACGGAACTAGCAACCCACTCTTCCATTTAAAGAGTTACTGCACCAAGATGTCAATCTGGTCCAAGGATGAAAAGTTTCTCATTAGCTTTTTCCATGAGAGTTTGACCGGACCGGCTCTAGAATGGTATATCCAGTTAGATCATGCAAAGATTTCCTGTTGGGGAGAATTGGCTGACTTGTTCATGAACCAATACAAATTTAAACTCGATGTGGCACCTACACGGAGCAATTAAGCTCCATGCGAGAAAAAGAAAGATGAATCCTTTAAGCAATACGCTCAAAGATGGAGAGCTTTATTGCCCAAGTTCAACCCCGCTTATCACGATCGAGATGTGTTCTTACTTCTTAGGAACCTTGGGATCCCCTTATATTGGAGCAATGGCGGGATCAGCATATAAGGACTTCTCTCGAGTTAATAGCTCTTTGGAGAAAGAATTGAGAGCTTGGCTAAGGTGGCAAACTTCCCACGAACAATGAAGACACAAGAAAAAGTTTCGCCCAAGAAGAAAGAGACAGATGTGAATTATGTCCATGGTCAGCAATCCTTTGTCCCGAGGTATGCATCAACACGTCCACAACCCCAGATCATTACCCAACAAACCCCTGTCCCCCGTTACCCATCTACCTCAAACACTGCCCCATACCATCAGCCTCAGGTTAATAACATTCACATACGGCCATACCAGCCAGCACGTCCTACCTATCCTACCACACACTACCAGACTTACCCAAATACTCCGACACCCCGACCAAATTTCCAAAGTCAAAATCGGAACCGATTCCCTAACCTTCCACCTTTCCCGAGGCTGTCTATTTCAAACACTGACCTTTTCTAAAGATTAGTAGATGCTCATCTGATTGCAGCCTATCCTGTGCGCCCATTAGAACCACCATACCCAGCTTGGTACAACCCGAACCTTACTTGCAAATATCACATGGACATAGTAGGGCATTCCCTTGAGGATTGTGAAGGGTTCAAGACCGCAGTGAGGAAACTAATTGCTTGTGGGAGGTTAGACCTTCAGGAAGAGTCAAAGCCAGATATTGTTAATAACCCAATTCCAAACCATGAAGGAGGAAGGCGGATAAATGCCTTGGAAGCAGAGGAACCCCTGATTAAGAAGGTGTTGAGTCTCAGAACACCCATGGGGAAAATTTTCATCGGTTTGAAGAAGGCCGGCTATGACACTACAATACCGCTTTGCTCTTGCAATGGAGGGTAATGAGAAAGATGACATAAAGTCAAGCCGCATATACCACTGGAGGTTTTGGTCATGATATAGAAAGTTGTTGGGGTTTTAAAGCTCGAGTACAAGAATTACTCGACCTGGGTGTGATTCAAGCGAAAAAGAAGTCGAATCTCCCTGAAGAGGTAAACGTGATTGATCGTTTCATACTCCGCGTCCCTCCATTGAATCAAGCTCCGAAGCCAGAGAAAGTGGTGATCACCGTGAAGAAACCAACACCGTTCAGTTACGAGAACACGTATGCGGTGCCCTGGAATTATGAAGCTAAGGTAGTAGGGGAGACTTCAAGGGCCCAAGCAGGTGGAACAAAGAATGAAGTTCTGGAAGTAAAAGGAATCACAAGAAGTGGAAGGATTTATGGACCCGGAGAGCTGGAAAAGGCAAAGCTTATCGAGGAAGAGAACGTGGGAAAAGGTTCTGGTGCGGAAAGAAAAGGAAGAGAAGAAAATGAAGAAGAGGAGTTCCTGAAGATCATGAAGCAAAGTGAGTATGACATACTGGAGCAATTGAAAAAGACTCCTGCTAGAATCTCCTTGTTGTCACTAATTTTGTCATCCGAAACTCATTAGAAGGCGGTGTTAAAGGTCTTAAAGGACGCTTATGTGAAACCGGATGTCTCATTGGAGAATGTGGTAAATATGGTGGATCCAGTAAAGCGTGTCAATATGATCACTTTCTCAAATGAAGAGATCGTATCACAGGCCAACCCACGAGCACTGTATATAACCCTTAAATGCAAGGGCTATATAATGCCCAAGGTTCTCATTGACGGAGGGTCAGGATTAAATGTCTTGCCAGCGTCAACCTTGAGCTACTTGTCAATGAGCAAAAACGATATTTCACCGCAAGTGATGATCGTGAGAGCTTTTGATGGAGCAAAGAAAAACATCCTTGGGGAAATAGTGTTGCCATTGGAAATCGGCCCAAGCCGATTCGA
The DNA here is from genome assembly GCA_031216125.1 of Dalbergia cochinchinensis. Lineage (NCBI taxonomy): Eukaryota > Viridiplantae > Streptophyta > Magnoliopsida > Fabales > Fabaceae > Dalbergia > Dalbergia cochinchinensis. The sequence continues at coordinate 63,619,101 of CM062375.1, read as the reverse complement.
GGTTTTATTCCAAGTGATGGAGATTGAGTCTGATTACAATATGCTGCTGGGAAGACCATGGATTAACAATGTGGGTGCCGTTCCTTCAACCTTGCACGAGAAAGTTAAGTACATTGAGGATCGTTCAGTTATCACGATTCATGGGGAGAAAAAAATCATTGTATCAAAACCAGTCACACTTCCATATGTTGAAAATGTGGAGTTAGTGGAAAACAGCTTATGGCACAGTCTGGAGGTAGTGGGGTTGAAGCAGGAACAGAGAGAGATTCCAAAGCAAGACGTCAAGTAGTGGCTCATATCATGACCAAAAATGGCTATCTACATGGCAAAGGGTTGGGACTACAGTTGCAGGGTATCAAAACACCTTTGACTGTCTCAGGGAAGTCTGACCGATTCGGTTTAGGATATGAAGCATCATTGGAGGAGCAGATCAAGAACATGGCTCTTGAGCAAAAGAAACCAAAAGAGAAGATGAATTAGATCCCTCATCTGAAGGAGACATTTCCTTATCCGGCTGAAGTAATTATGGTTGAAGAAGGTTGTGTCTCTAGCTGTTGTCCAACCATCAATATGGTGGATGTCGAGAAGCTTGAAGAATGCAACAATACTCATGCTGCCAACCGTGAGGAGATGTTGATGAATTGGACAGTTGGACCATTGATTGATGTCATTGCTTCAAAGTAATTATTGGGATTGTGTTAATTGTTTGCTTTCATATATGCTACTTTGAGACATCATTTGAATGAATTTGCATGATTATCCAGTAATTTTTATATTTCGTTGTGTCTTCCATTTTCCTTGTTTCAACCTCTTTTCTTTTGTTTCCTTTTTATCTTTATCACCATTTTCTCAAACCATTAATTGGCATTCTCCCGTATTATTTGCGTTTTATCCACTATTTGTTTTGGCATTCCAACCCCCACAAATGCTTTCCAGGGACCTAAATACTATGAACACTTTGCCACATGAAAGGGACTCTGGGGACCAGTCAATTGATTCTCTTACAGCATTTGATTGTGATAGCTTTGAATCTGAGGAGGATGAAGAAGCTATTGGGCAGTTTGCAAGTCTGTTGGAGCATACAGAGAAGAGATTTGATTTAGACAATGAGGTGGTTGAGGTGATTAATATGGGAACTGAAGAAGAAAAGAAGGAGCTGAAAATAGTAGAAAACCCTGAGCGAACAGAAATGATCGCCTTGTTTGAAGAATACTTAGATGTCTTTGCATGGTCCTACCGTGATATGCCAGGATTGGACCCAGAGATCGCCTCACACAAAATCCCTTTGTATCCAGAAGCTGAGCCAAAGAAGCAGAAGTTGAGAAGAATGCGACCTGACATGTCTTTAAAGGTAAAAGAGGAGGTGACTAAACAGTTAGAGGCAGGATTTTTGGAGGTATCAAGACACACTGATTGGGTAGCTAACATTGTTCCTGTGCCTAAGAAAGATGGAAAAGTTCGAATGTGTGTAGATTATCGAGATCTAAACAAAGCTAGTCCGAAAGATGATTTTCCACTCCCTCACATTGATGTTCTAGTTGATAATACAGCCAAAAATCACCGATTCTCATTCATGGATGGGTACTCTGGGTACAATCAAATTCCCATGGATATTCATGACAAAGGAAAAACTACATTCATAACTCCGTGGGGAACATTTTGCTACACGGTCATGCCATTCGGGTTGAAGAATGCTGGTGCCACTTATCAGCGTGCTATGGTGGCACTATTTCATGACATGATGCACAAGGAGATTGAGGTGTATGTTGATGACATGGTCGCTAAGTCTAAAGAGGGAGAAAGTCATGTGGCCGTTTTGCGAAAACTATTTGAAAGACTCAGGAAGTACAAGTTACGGCTGAACCCGAATAAATGTATTTTTGGAGCTTCCACAGGGAAATTACTCGGGTTCATTGTCAGCAGAGAAGGGATAAAGGTGGATCCAGATAAGGTGAAGGCAATACAAGAAATGCCAGCTCCCCGAACTGAAAAAGAAGTGAGAAGTTTCCTCGGGAGGCTCAACTACATTGCTCGATTCATCGCTAATCTGACTAGTACTTGTGAACCTATATTCAAGTTGCTGCGAAAGCATCAACCTGGAGGATGGAATGAAGAATGCCAAGAAGCCTTTGACAAAATAAAGACTTATCTAATGAAGCCTCCAGTTTTGATTCCTCCTACACCAGGTCGTCCTTTGATACTGTACCTTACAGTGTTACCCACTTCACTTGGGGCAATGTTGGGGCAATATGATGAATCTGGAAGGAAAGAACAGGCCATTTATTATTTGAGCAAGAAGTTTAATGATTGTGAATCTCGTTATCTCGCGATTGAGAGGACCTGTTGTGCACTAGTATGGGCTTCCAAGAGGTTGAGACAATATATGTTGTATTACACCACTTGGTTAATCTCTCGAATGGATCCGTTGAGGTACATATTTGATAGTCCTCACGTGTCATTGAGAATGTCAAAGTGGCAAGTGATGCTGTCTGAATTCGATATCAAATATGTTACTCAAAAGTCCATCAAGGGAAGTGCGATTGTTGATCATCTAGCCGAAAACCCTATAAAAGATGTTCAATCCACCATGCTTGAATTCCCTGATTTTGAAGTGTTGACATTAGAAAGAGAAGATGAGGAAGAGGAGAACGGTTGGAGGATGTACTTCGATGGAGCTGCCAATATGAGGGGATGTGGAATAGGAGCTGTTGTAGTATCACCGGTCGAGAAGCAATACCCAGTTTCTATCAAACTAGACTTCGAGTGTACAAACAACATTGCAGAATACGAAGCATGTGCAAATGGTTTGCGGGTCGCGATTGACTTGGGAATCAAAGAATTGAGGGTCTTTGGAGACTCTGCACTTATAATCTACCAAGTTAATGGAGAATGGCGTACAAAGGATCCGAAATTGGTACCTTATCAGAAGTATTTGTCTCGACTAATTGAGCGCTTTGATAATATATCGTTCTCCCACTTAACTCGAGACAAGAACCAATTTGCGGATGCGTTGGCAACTTTGGCTGTAATGACTAAGTTGGAGATCCACACAAATGTCCAACCCATCCATGTGGAGGTGCAAAACAAGCCAGTATATTGTGGTAACGTAGAGGTTGAACCAGATGGTCAACCGTGGTATCATGATATCAAGCGGTACATTCGAAAAGGAGAGTACCCAACGGGTGCAAACGAGGTGGACAAAAAGACAATTCGAAGACTAGCTTTGACCTTTTTCCTAAATGGTGAAATCCTTTACAAGAGGAATTATGACACCACCCTTCTCAGATGTGTGGATGCTCATGAAGCTCGAACAATCATGACCGAAATCCATGAAGGGATCTGTGGGACTCACGCCAATGGGCACATGATGGCGCGTAAAATCCTAAGAAGTGGATATTACTGGTCCACAATGGAGAATGATCAGATCAATTATGTTCGGAAGTGCCACAAATGCCAAGTATATGCAGACCGAGTCAATGCTCCCCCAGTTCCATTGCACAACATGGTGTCTCCTTGGCCTTTCTCGATGTGGGGCCTGGATGTTATCGGCCCGATTAATCCCAAGGCATCCAACGGGCACCGTTTCATCTTGGTGGCAATAGACTATTTCACTAAATGGGTGGAAGCAGCTTCATATACCAACATCACACGTAAGATGTTTCTCGATTCATCAAAAAGGACATCATCTCCACATATGGAATTCCAGAAAGGATCATTACGGAGAACGCTCCCAACCTCAATGGTGCCGAAGTTCAGAAGTTCTTTGAGACTTTCAAGATCAAGCATCATAATTCAGCTCCTTATAGGCCTCAAATGAATGGCGCAGTGGAGGCTGCGAATAAGAATATCAAGAAAATCATTGCCAAAATGGTGGTGAACTACAAAGATTGGCACGAAATGCTGCCATATGCTCTTCACACGTATCGTATCAACATACGATCAAGCACAGGGCAACTCCTTTCTCATTGGTTTACGGAATGGAAGCTATATCCATATAGAGGTTGAAATCCCTTCGCTCAGGGTTTTAATGGAGGCTGAGTTGGAAGAATCTGAATGGGTAAAAACTCGTTATGAGCAACTGAACATGATCGAAGAGAAGAGGCTTACAGCTATTTGCCATGGTCAGTTATACCAAAGTAGAATGGCAAGGGCTTTTAACAAGAAAGTTCGTCCTAGAGATTTTTATCCAGGGATTTGGTCTTTGAAGAAAATTCTCCCCAATCAAGAAGATGCACGGGGTAAGTGGGCTCCGAGTTATGAAGGACCTTACATTGTCAAGCAAGCATTCTCAGGTGGAGCATTGATTTTGCAAAACATGGAGGGCCAGGAATTGCCTAAAGCGGTCAATAGTGGCCTTGATCAAAAAGTTCTATGCTTAAAACGATACCAAAAAAAAAAGAGAAGAAGCCCGTTAGGTCGAAAACTCGAAAGAGCGGCCTAAGCAAAAGTTAGGGCAAAATGAGACAAAATAAAGCTCGCTAGGCTGAAAACTCGAAGGAGCGGCCTAGGCAAAAGTTAGAGCAGAAAAAGATAAGCATCTTCACGCAAGCTGAATCAGGGCAACTCTTGATTGTCCAGCAAATCAAGCAGATAAGGGCTGAAACTGGGGCAATTTTTGGTGTTGAGTTTGTCTAGTAAACCAAGCAGAGCAAAGGCTGAAACTGGAGCAAATTTTTGGAAAGAAAAAGGTTCGGAGTCATATCATCAGATATCAGGGCTAGCATTTTCAATTTGCGGCAAGGAAATTGATTGATTAAGCTGCAGAGTATCTATACTGGGGCAATTTTGAGAAAGGGATTTGAAGATATGTCGTCAGATATCCTTGTTATGATGTTCAAATTGCTGTAAGAAGTTTATTGATTGGGCCACAAAGAACCTAAACTGGGGCAAAATTTTGTGTCTCCCAAAACTTTGTATTTCGTATTTATGTTGTTCAAAGCATTCGTCATCCAATACACCAAGTAATGAAAATGTCCATTCAGTTGATCCCTTCACCTTCTCTCTGAATGCATGTTTATTCACGATGTCTCAAGTAGGATATATTTAAGTTTCAATTATACAATCTAACAATGATTCACAGCAATACATCAATGACTAATATTGTAATCCAGAAACTTCATTCGAGTTTGACGGAAAAGTAATCATCAGTTTAAAGATGGAAAAGTGGAGAGGAAAAGAAGAAATGAGCGAGGTCACAAAGGAAAGGAAGGTTGTAAGTCATGCCAGAAGGTTCAATGCAAGAAGAATTATGAGTTTGATCGGTTAAAGTCTTCTTCGAGGATTACTCGATTCGGTTACGATTAGTTTTTCAGGAATGTGAAATTCATGACTTTTTGAATATAACTTTGAAAAAAAAATGGAAAATCGTTGTTTCCTAAGTCAGCATTCATTTTCAGTCGGCCTCAGATTGCCAATTTACATTGCTTGTCAGCCTCCGATTGCCAATTTACATTTCTTGTCGGCCTCAGATTGCCAATTTACATTTCGTGTCGGCCTCAGATTGCCAATTTACTTTTTCAGTCGGCCTCAGATCGCCAATTTACATTTCTTGTCGGCCTCAGACTGCCAATTTACATTGCTTGTCGGCCTCAGATTGCCAATTCATTTTTCAGTCGGCCTCAGATTGCCAATTTACATTTCTTGTCGGCCTCAGATTGCCAATTCATTTTTCAATCGGCCTCAGATTGCCAATTTACTTTCTCGTCGGCCTCAGATTGCCACCAATTTACTTTTCAGTCGGCCTCAGATTGCCAATTTACTTTTCTTGTCGGCCTCAGATTGCCAATTTACTCTTCTTGTCGGCCTCAGATTGCCAATTCATCTTCTTGTCGGCCTCAGATTGCCAATTTACTCTTCTTGTCGGCCTCCGATTGCCAATTTACATTTCTTGTCGGCCTCAGATTGCCAATTTACATTTCGTGTCGGCCTCAGATTGCCAATTTACTTTTTCAGTCGGCCTCAGATCGCCAATTTACATTTCTTGTCGGCCTCAGACTGCCAATTTACATTGCTTGTCGGCCTCAGATTGCCAATTCATTTTTCAGTCGGCTTCAGATTGCCAATTTACATTTCTTGTCGGCCTCAGATTGCCAATTCATTTTTCAATCGGCCTCAGATTGCCAATTTACTTTTTCAGTCGGCCTCAGATTGCCACCAATTTACTTTTTCTCGTCGGCCTCAGATTGCCACCAATTTACTTTTCAGTCGGCCTCAGATTGCCAATTTACTCTTCTTGTCGGCCTCAGATTGCCAATTTACTCTTCTTGTCGGCCTCAGATTGCCAATTCATCTTCTTGTCGGCCTCAGATTGCCAATTTACTCTTCTTGTCGGCCTCAGATTGCCAATTCATCCTCTTGTCGACCTCAGATTGCCATTGCTTTTAATTTCTTGTTGTATCCAGTTGGTCGCAAGGTTTTTTAATTTCCCGTCAGTCTAATCAACCCAATGGTTTTTACATTTCTCATGGATTTCTATCAAGTTAGTCCGATTGTTTTACTTTTTAATTGCAGCATTACATGTGACTTTCTTGAATGTTTAGTTTGAATTTGTCATGCATTGCCGAACAAAATCTATGTTCATATCTTTACTTATTCCTTATGAAGATAATATGTAAAAGCTTAGGTTTTTCATATTCTCTTATAAGAAATAAGTAAAGAGGGGCAACTGTGAACACCTAATTTTGTCCGGCCCACTAAGCAAAAGTCCAAAATTCGCATGTTTCATTTATAGTTATTCCATCATTTTCTTTTTGAAAGAATTAAAAATTAAAAAAAAGAGAGAGTTCAATCCATTTATCGCATTTTGTGTTTTTGTCCATTTATCTTTCAACCCAAACTGTTTTTGTTTCAGTTTTGTCCAAGCCCATTTTCTTTTTGTTACAAACCCACATTTGTCTCTGTCCAACAAAAACAAAAAAATACAAAAAAAATACAAAATATAAAAACGGAAAAAGGGGAATGTGGGGTACATGCTCTGTTTCAGCACCCCAGTTGCACGCCTGCAACAGGAGTGGAGGCCTCCACCTAGCTCGAATCTGGCAGAAGCATGGGGAGCATCTTTGCGATCTTCCCACTTTGGTCTTCACGCTTCAGCAGCACATGAGGATGGGCGATGGAACACTCAAATGTGGGAGACATGCTTCAGCCTTCGGCCATATCCTGCACACCCACAAACAGAATGCAAAATGATGGAGCACTCAAGCGTGGGGAGCAATTCCATTTGGAGTTCCTGCATTTCAGAGAGCATGGAGATATCTTTTAATTAACCAGTGCAAGCTCAGTATAAAGGGATTCAACAACAACAATGAAGGGGGGGTATCACCAAGTTTTCAGAGACATGAATTCAAACACAGTGACCATCAAATATCAATTGTTCTGAACAGAGAGCAAAAACAACAAGAACTCTAAACTAGAAACCAGCAGAATATCAGCTAGAACTCAAGCAAAGCCAAATCAATACAACAGTTACGATAGAGACAGGTACACATCATCATCATCCTCATCATTACCATCAGAAATAAAAAGGAGGAGAAAAGAAAATAAAAAAAACGAAGAAAGGGGAGGAGGCCGCGGCGGGTTCCTTCCCCAGCCGCGGCGGGTTCCTCCACGTCATCAACATCATCATCCCATCTCATCCCCTCAAGCCTCTGCTGCCATGGCCGCCCCGCGAACCACCCCAGCTCCACCACCCCTTCTTCCCTTCACGGCGCGGTGACAGGCGCTCCTCCCCTGGCATTCGCGATGCCGCCATGGGCTCCTCCTTTTCGCGGCGCTCCCTCCTTCTGTTTCGGCACTGGCTCGCGAACTCGCTACCGCGGTCCCTCCTCTTCCTTGCCTCCCTCGCCGCGCGCGGCTCCTTCCTCCACCACCATCGCTGACCCCTTGTCCGGGAACCGCCGCCCAAACCGCCGCTCCTCCCAGCCGCTGCAGCCGTGACCTCCTCGATGGTCATCATGGCGTGCGCGCTTCCTCTTCGCGGCCATCGCCTCGGAGCTCCTCCTCTTCTACTTCCCAGCCGCACCACGTTCTGCCCCTCATGGCCGCGACATCTTCTTCCTTCGGCTGCGATCTGCCAGCCCACCGCCGTGGACGGCTCACTGCCGCGGCGGTCTTCTCCTCCTCCGCGGCTACCTCTTTGCATGAGCGCCCCCCTCCCTCTCTCTCTCACCTGGATCTCTCCCCTCTCTCTTAGTCTCTTATTTTCTCTCTCCTGGTCCACTCCCTCTCAGTTCTCTCTTGTTACTTTTGATTCCTTTCCCTTTGTTTTTAGTGTGTGCTGTTAGTGAAATGTGAGGGAGGGAACCGTGTGTGTTAGTGAGTGGGTGTGTACATGTGTGTGATGAGTGTTTTAGTGAGTGTGTGCGTGTGAGAACCGCGAGGGTGAGTGAGGGAGCTTTGTGCGAGTGGGTACATGTGTGTGAGAGTGTGTGGGGAGTGGGTAGAATTTAATTTAGGATTAGATTTAAATTAATAAAATAAAAAAAAGAGAATTTTAAGATTTATTAGGTTGGGTTAGTATTATTTTTAGAATAAATTTTCGAATCATGTGTCTAAACTCTAGTTTATTTTGCTTTTGTTTTAAATTTTTTTTTTTTTGGCTTTTAAATTTGCCTATTTAGGAATTAGTTTAGTTTGAGTTTAAAATAAAAAAAAAGAGAGTTGGTGTTTTTTTTTTAGTGGAATAATTTGTTTTAGAAATTTATGTAAGCATTTGTTTAATATTTTAGTGAATTTTATGTTTAAATTTAAAAAAAAATACAAAAATATGGTAGTTAGGACCCTTGATTTGCTTTTAGTCTTTAATTATTGCATTTTGTTAGTGTTTTTACTTAAATAAATAATTTTGTCGCTGAATTAATTTTATAAGTACATAATTGAAGTCTTTTTTATTGCTTAGTTATATTTATTTCACCTTTTTTAGTTTAAATACTATGTGTTTATGTGTTTTGATTACATTAATTATGTGGTTGTAATAATTTTGTATTTCTAGTTTATTTATTTTACATGTTTGCGTATTTGCGGTTTTATTTTATTTTTTTTATTTTTTTTTTAATTTATTTTTTTATTTTTTTCTTTTCTTTTTTAGTTTTATTATTGTTTTATATATTTACATGTTCTGTTTGGATTAATTGTGTGCTTGTGATTTTTTTTTTATGTATATATTTTTGGTGTGTTGCTTGAATTAAGTGTGTATTTTTGGTGTATTTATTAGTTTGATTATTTTTATATGATCATGTGTTGTGTGTATAACTATGTTTTTGAATTAATCTTCTACCTATTTTAATGCTTTTATATGTTTATGCTTTTTGGTCCAAATTAATTATGCTTGCATTTATGAATTAACTTTGTCAATTCCTGTAAAATTAGAATTTTGTTTTCTTTTATTTTGTTTAAAAATAAAAACCCTGTTTTTTTTTTAAAAAAAAGGGCCTTTTAATCTTTTACATTTGTGCGATGTTCAATACTGGTGGTTGAATAGCAAATGTTATCTTCCCTATTATTGAATCGTAAGGATTCATTGAGTAGTCTAGTGCTAACTTGTATTCTGTGCACAAATGGGTATTCATTGATTTGACAAGATTTGTTCCAATCCGTGCAATGATCAATAACGACGATTGAGTAGCAGATGTTATCTTCGTTGTTATTTAAATCATGGGAATTCATTGAGTAGCTTAATGCTAACTTGGATTCTGTGCAATAACGGATTTTCTCGTTATGAATTCTTTTTTTATTATAAATAAAATTTACTAACCCACAATCATTTTTTAGAGAACTACGTGACTTTGAGTTCCCCACTGCACCAGGGGATACGTAGGAGCAGGTGATCCCTGTCAAGCCAAAATTAAATTTTCATAAATTGTTCATTTGATTTGTAAATATTCTGCATAATTTTTCTTCATTTAAATAGGGATTTTGTAGGCTATTAATTAATTTGCGCAATTCACTAAGGTACCATCTAAAGACGGGTGTACTAGGGGTGCGTACGATTAAATTTATACCCTTCCCTATGCATAACCGACTCCCGAACTCATAATCTGGTTTCAAAGATCATCTTTTAAAATAAATGGGTTTTTCCAATGTTTTCCCAATTTAATAAATTTGGTGGCGACTCCATTAATTTTCAAAAAAAATTCTCTTTTCTTAAATTCGCCGTCCCCGTCGCGATCCCGGTTGCGACAGCATGCATGCGCATACCTGACCTCAGTGTGCCTATAAACCACCAGATTTGTTGGCCGACACATAGTACCACCTTACTAAATTGCCTATAAATTAAATCACCTTATTTTTACCAGCTAGCATGGATGCACCTACCCATGCTAATGAAATCCCTACTATTAGTATACAGTCATTGCCCCAAGGTTCCTTGCTCAAAATTCACTTCACAACCACTACTGAGCTCAATTAGGGGAGACATGAAGAAAAAAAAAAGAAAATGAAATGGGTATGCGTCAAAGAAGAAAAAAGCAAAAAGAAAAAAGAAAAAAAAATAAAAAGGAAACCTTGAAAAAAGAAGAAAGTGAAAAGATACGAAAACAAACCGTTTGTTGAAATGTCAAAAATCAAAATTGTTGCAGAGAAATCAGCTCTTGAACTGCTGAAATGGTGAAATTTTCTCACAAATTAGCTTGGTGAGGTAGTACTGCACATGGTGGTTACTCTTGCATGAATCATTGATACTATTCTTCCGATTTGAAAGAGAGATGATGATACCAATCGTACATTAACGGGTACATTTAATTATTTTTCGCTATTCTCACGTGAATAACTAAATAATATATATGGGCAAATTAACACTTACCCGCATGAACTTCTTTGATGAAGTTAATTTCAACTCCTCTTTATTTATTTAAATGATATTAAATTTTTTTAGATTTACTATTTATTATTTAATAGATTGATAGAATGACATTATTATGATTCTATAAATCTTGGAAAGGTTGATATAATATTTTCACAATCTCAAAGATTTTTTAAGTAAATTTTACAAATAGAAAGGAATCGAATTGATTTTTATCGAACCTCAAGGTAATATAATTTAACTGTAATTTGCCATGATTTGTTATTTTGGTATAATTCTATTGGTTGACACTGTAAAATTATTTTATATTGTTAGTGTATAGAAATTAAATTTATTTTAATTTTAATATCAGCATAAAAAATTATACCTAATAATAAAACATATAAATAACAAATTATTCAAAGCAACGTGAAGTAGTTAAAGAAAAATGTTTGACACGCATATCATAAAGTTGTGCCATTTCACATTTGTAGGAAGTGACATACCTGGAATACAACTACATAAAGAGTAAAATAAAACTAACTATAACATCAAATGATAAAATTACGGTGGCTGAGAGTTTAATCCATAGTAATGTTAATGAGGATATTCTAGTCAATAAAAAAATTATTAAAAATCAAGCATATTTAAATGTGTGGAATTTGAATGCTTGATTCGATTTGCTACAGAATATGATAGCGAATGCCAGCTGCTTCTTTTGGATTCTAACCCAAATTGATCTAATATTAATTGTCACCATGTCTTTTATATGAAGAATTTAATTTTAATGGACTGAAAATATAAAAATATTTTATATCATGTTTTAATTAAAATATTTTATTTAAAAAAATTTCAATTAATGAATAGTATAAAAATTAATTATCATAATTTATATAATAATAAATAATTAAATAATTATATATATATTTTTATATTATTAGTACATCACAATTGAATCCTTATATAAAACCAATTAACTTCAAAACCTCAATGATAGAGGATTTTCTGGTGGTCCGGGATCGCATAAAAAAATGCTAATTTTTGGTCAAAGGCTAGAATAGAAGTAAGTGCATGTTGTTGTAGCCCATTGCTCTTTGATGGCTACTTTATGCAACATGATGTTGACTATTGAAAGCTCAAAATTACATATGCAGAATCATGTGGGTACTAAATAAACAGTCCATATGAGACCATACTATTATTTATGGGAAATAATGATTATTACAAAAAGTTTTCCTACATGTATTGTATAAGTTTTCCTTGATTGATCATCTTTTTTATATTATGTCTCTTGTATCCTATTTATTAATTATAGCTTTTGTATTTTGTTAGCTTTTATAAACAAGTTTAATTACTTTAATACACACTATCAGTAGTATAAAATTTTTTTATATTATTATCCAATCATATGTTTCTATTTATAAGACTTTTAGAGTATTGTATAGTTAAGCCAAATATTTTTTTTCTAATAATATGTTAATACATAATTAAATATATGTGTACTTTTTTTATATTGATAATATATTAAAATTAAATTATTTATAAAGCACAACTAAATTCAAAATTGAGTATTTATATATATGAGACGGCATCCCCAAATGCAAGCAAACTCAGTTTCAAAAAAAAAAAAATTATTTTAATTTTTCTTATTAATAAATGAACACTTGATGTACCAATAAGATGTTAATGTGAGTGAAAGGAGTTCAATTTTTTTTTTCTAAATGTGTTTCTGGGTTTAAGGCATACATTAACAAATAATTCGTGTTACTTGTTACAAGGTTATTGCCAAATAATTTCATGGATTTTAATTTTGATAATTGATTTTCTCAAACTTTTGATACAATAAATAATCCACTCTTGTGTGTGTATGTGTCCTTTTTTCTTTTTTCTTTCTTTTGGAATTTATTACCACCATTCTTGCGGATTTAAGGCATCACCAACACCACCAAATTAATTGGGCAGTTTAATATAATGGCGACTTGTGAGGCTGTGAGTGAGTTGCGACTTCGTTGCATTGTCTTTTGGGCACTTCTCTGTTCCTCATGCATTCACCCCCTTTACCAACCAGTCCATTTGAGTTCCACAAACAAAAAACACACAGTGCTATTTATTGTATGACTTTAGTATTATACAATTGGAAAAAAAAAATTAAAGATCTAGTTTTAATGCTATTTAATTATATATTGTTATAGCAATAAATATGATTGACTATAATATAAATTATTTTAAAAATCATATAAATAAAAAAAACTTGATTAGATAACAATGTAAACATTTTTCATACCACAATCCATCAAAATTAAATTAAAAAATTTAATGCCAAAGATTTTTTTTTCAGAAGAATTTTATTTTACGCCTTTTTTCAATTTCATTATGGCTACAATGCAATAATGTCAGATTTGCTTTTTTTTTCCACACTACTTTTTAGATAAATATCAAATTTCTTTAATTGTTCACATATACATGATTGTAATTAATCCAGAGATTTTATAACAAACTACGATATGGTGTAATTAATTAATTCATAATGATGAATAAACTATTGGTTTGTACAAAACGTGTAGGCATCAACTAATATTAAAATAACTTTATTCTATAATAAATCAATCTTATTCGAATCATATTCCTGGTAAATTTACGAAATAAAAAATTATAGGTCCATTTAGTTTTTATTTTCATTTAATGTTTTTTATTTTTATCTTATTTTCAATTTTTAGTATTTTACCAAAAAAATCAAAAATTTTAATATTTTTATTTTTACTACAATTTTCACAAAATTATAGAAAATAAAACGGGTCAAAAATAAAATAAAATAAAATAATAATAATAATATACACTGTTCATGCAAGAACTTGATTTTTGGTGCGTCTGTTTGGGTCAGTTTCTTTGTCCTCGCATGGCCCACCCGGTTTCCACATCGCCCGTCACTCATCGTCAGTCGCGGCCACGCTTTTTCTGTCTCCTTCACTCACTCCAATTACAATTTCTATTTTTTCTTCTCTCTCTATCTTTTGCTTTTCAATTATAGAATCAATTTTAAGTTTTTTTTAGTATAAAATTAATTTTAATTTTAATACATACAGTGGTTCAATTTTTCAAATAATGTAGGAAGTGTTAATTATCTAACTTACCTGACAATAATAATTAATTTTTTATAAAATATAAAAAATTTAATTTTTATACACCAACAATATAATATAATATTATATAATTAAAATTCTTAATTTACATGATTTTTTAAATAGTAAATTGAGACGTAATCACTTTTATTATTATAGTAATTTATGACTTATTGATAATATATCAATGTATAGAAACTAAAAGAAAATAAAAATATATATTTTGTACACAAAAATTACTTTGTCAATATATTTAATTATTCAAATAGTTGGATATTGATTATTTTTAAATAAGATTTCATATTGAATTTTGTGAGAGATTCTATCTTATAATAAATCGTTCAATTTAAATAAAATTTCGCCCAATTTAAATAAAATTGGCCAAATCCACTGTATATAATATTTTATATTTTATTAAAAAAGTTTACTACCAGTTACAACAAGATATTATATTCAAGGTCTAAATCAACATTAAAAAGAAAAAAAGAAAACCGATCAAAACAATACCCACTACTCGCCATTATCTCAATCCAATAAGTGTGAGAAATGATAAATTAAGTTTTATCATGTTGACGATGAATAATGCATTTTTTTCCTTCAAATAATTGATTTAGAGTAAGAAGCAGTCGTTGTCCTAATCATAAATTAAACATTTATTGGTTCATCAAAATTACTAAAAAACAAATTAATTTCTTCCGGATCAATTTTTTATTTTTTTTAATTTCTCAGAAGTAAAATGAGACTTTTAACTTCTAAAAAATTGAATTGGATATATTTCTGAGAGATCAAATGTTTTCTCTAAATTAAATTATCATATTAATTAACATTAAATCCATTTCAAAAAACTAAAAATGAGCCGGCAAACTCACGAGTTCACCACCGCAACGCAAAACTCTTGTACACACTTTTTGCATTTGAATTTCCAAGTAAACTCACTTCACCTTCTTCTTCTTCTGATCTTCTTCTTCCGTTCGCTAAAGCTAACAAAGCTATGGCTTCGAGCATTCACCGAAACGGCGTCGCTCAACGCGGAAGCGTCAAGTTCGATCGACCAGGCGGCGGCAACATCAACAACCTCAGAACGACGTCGTCGCTCAAGCCTCGCCACCTTCCCTCGCCGGGATCCGCAGCCGTCCGCCGCGGCTCCCCCTCCCTTCCTCCCTCTCACGGCGGCGACGCAGGTCTACTAAAACTCTCTCACTAACTCTTTCCGATTCCATTTTCTTCACATTCCACAACATGCGAAAATTTCAATTCCATTCGTTACTCTCTTCACTCTCACATTCACAACGCGAGAGAGAGAGAGAGAGAGAGAGAGAGAGAGAGAGAGAGAGCAATAGGAGAAAAAACGAGTTATGCAAATGTAGCTCTAAGTAGGACTCAACTCAACAACGAAGCACAGCTACATTCGTTCGATTTTTCACTTGATTAAGATAATTACGACTTCAACTTAACCAAACTAATTGTGGAGACACGTTTTCTATTAGCAACATTTGGTGGTGGTTCTTGCTATT
Source organism: Dalbergia cochinchinensis (assembly GCA_031216125.1). Lineage (NCBI taxonomy): Eukaryota > Viridiplantae > Streptophyta > Magnoliopsida > Fabales > Fabaceae > Dalbergia > Dalbergia cochinchinensis. The sequence continues at coordinate 63,603,691 of CM062375.1, read as the reverse complement.
TTCTGTTATAGCGTTCAATTTTATTATGTCTTTTTTTTTTCCTGGTAATTTGGTAAACCGTGGTTGATGAATCAGAAAATTAAAACTAAAAAGCATGTGATGCTGTGTTGGACCAACGATGTCTTAATTTATGATGCATGCTAGGTGGCCAATGCTTTTTTTTTTTTTTGGATCCGGGTGATTAAGTTAGTTATTTAGTTAAGAAAGGGTGCTAGATTTGCTCTATCATTTGCTGAATTTATGTTTAAGGTGTTCTTTGAAAAGTTTGTTACCTGTGATTTTTAGGGTGCGTTTGGCTTTAGGAAAAATTTGAAGTTTTCATTTTCAAGCTTTCCTGTTTTCAGAATTTTATAAAGGAAACAATGAAAACTGGATTTTGTAGTTTTATAGTTTTCAATATTTCCTTTACAAAATTCAGAAAACTGGAAAACAGAAAATGAAAATTGAAAACTGTTTTCTGAAACCAAATGCACCCTTAGTTTTTTAGATTAGACATTGGGGTAGATTAGATTTTGAAATTAGTGATGATGATGGTGTTGAAAAGGATCTAGAATAGTTCATTTCATGGAGATATGAGGGCACTTATTATGACCTTCGGCGAATGTGTCCAGAAACTCTAATCTAGATATTTGGTTCTAATCTTTATGCTTAAGTTGTATCTGTTTTGAGAGTCAATTCTTGAGATGCAAATGTTCAAATCTTGGTCTTTTTTTTGTTGTGCTTTCTGCTGTGGTGATATCGTCACACTTTTGTTTGTTTTTCATCTTGCCTGTGTACAGTTCCTGGAAGAGTTCGAGTGGCTGTAAGATTGAGACCTCGAAGTACTGAAGAAATGGTGGCGGATGCTGATTTTGCAGACTGTGTTGAACTACAACCTGAGGTGGATATTGATCACCTGTCGTTATGGACATACCTTTTTTTTTTTTTTCATTGCATAAGCTCTGTTTAAGGTTTAAATAACCTTTCTTTCTAAATATCTTTTTCAGCTTAAAAGGTTGAAGCTTCGGAGAAACAATTGGGATTCAGACACTTACGAATTTGATGAAGTGCTCACTGAATTTGCATCACAGAAGCGTGTTTATGAAGTTGTAGCTAAGCCAGTTGTAGAGGTCTGTTATGATGATGCATTTCCTAATTGTTCAAGAAGGTCCTTTACTTAGCCATTTATTTTTGCTTTACTTAGTGTATGGTTTGATTAGATAACCATCGTTCTTAGAGGTAATACAATGTCTCGATCAATGGATTGCCATGCTTTTCAATGTTCTGTATAACTTGTAGTTCAATATATGGTTTGTAGAGTGTACTTGATGGCTATAACGGGACTGTTATGGCCTATGGTCAAACTGGTACGGGAAAAACTTTTACTCTTGGACAACTGGGGGAGGAAGACACCTCTGATCGCGGTATCATGGTTCGTTCCATGGAGGATATTTTAGCCAACACATCTCCAGGAACTGATTCTGTCACTGTCTCATATCTGCAGGTTGTATACTTTTAAGTATATTACTGCAATTGCATCATATGCATTGGTTTCTGTTTTCATACTTTTTTTGCATCATACTGCACTTATATAGCCCTTAAGGTTGTGCCCTGTTTGCTTTGAAATTGCTAATGTCCTCTGTTTATCTTTCTGTTGCTTTTTGGCCATTTTAATGTTTGCTGAAATGTTTAATCATTTTGTTTCCTCCAAAATGTGTAGCTTTATATGGAGACTCTCCAGGACTTGCTGAATCCAGTAAATGATAATATTCCAATAGTGGAAGATCCAAGAACCGGTGATGTGTCTTTGCCTGGGGCGACCCTTGTAGAAATAAGGGACCAACAGGATTTTTTGGAGTTACTAAGAGTTGGGGAAGCTCATAGAGTTGCTGCTAACACCAAGATGAATACTGAATCTTCTCGTAGTCATGCTATTCTGACGGTGAAATAATGAACTGTGTTTTATTTAATTTTGAATTATATTTTTAAGTCATGAGTCAAGATATCCAATTAGTCACTGTTTAAAAATAATATCCAATCTTGATGTATTATCTCCTCTCACAGGTACATGTTAGGAGGTCTGTCGTGGAAAGTGAAGATATTGGTTCAACTGAAAATGATGATGCCCCTCACTTGACTAGACCTTCAAAGCCACTTATTCGAAAAAGCAAGCTTGTTGTCGTAGATTTGGCAGGATCAGAGCGTATCCATAAGTCAGGTGTACACTGAAACTGATTTTAAGATTTGTATGTGTTTGGAAATGTGTATACTTTTATTAATACTAAACTTGGTCCTTTTTTTCCCACCAGGAAGTGAAGGGCACATGCTTGAGGAAGCGAAGTCTATCAATCTTTCACTTAGTGCACTAGGAAAATGTATTAATGCTCTAGCAGAAAACAATGTTCATGTACCATTTCGTGATTCAAAACTTACTAGGCTTCTTAGAGATTCCTTTGGAGGTAAGGTGCTTTACTCTGGTTTGTTAGATATCATGCTGTAAGCCTTCAGTTTTTCATCATCATGTGATAAAATATTTTAGTAAGATGCCATTTATGCTTTAAGAAGCTGGTTTCTTCATCCTTGTCTGACATGTTGACCATATCATTCTTCTAGTCTATCTGCATTTATGGACATCCATCCTACTCGGTGAAACAAGCAGTGGTTTTGGTTATATTTTTCTATATTCTATGTGTTATGTTCTACAATCATCTGCAGGAACTGCTAGGACCTCCCTGATTGTGACTATTGGTCCATCTCCACGACATCGAGGAGAGACTTCTAGTACTGTATTGTTTGGCCAAAGGGTCAGTATTCTTATCTGTGTTTATCCATACACTGTTAGGTATAAAACCATTATTAGACTCAACCTAATAGCTTAAGTTTTTCACAGAGTTGGTTGTTGACATGGTTTTGGCACCTTTTGACCATGTGGTTAGGACGTAGGAGTTTGATCCTTATCACCCCTATCCTTTGTAGTTAGTTTAAAGTTCACTTTGAGTTATGGTGCGTTATCCATGCTTTAAGCCCAAAGGGCTTTTGCTTGAGGGGTTGTGTTGGGGATATAAAACCATTATGAGGCCTTAACCAAACATCTTAAGGTTTTATTAAAAGTTGGCCATTGACACAATCTACACTAAATATCATTATCAAAATCTTTACATCTTTAAATTCCTGTTCGTAGTATATTTTTCAAGGCTTAAAGTAACTCTGATGCCAATGTTGAAAAAATATATGAAAAAATGTGTTTTTTTTGCCCCATCCCATTTGTTGCAATTCTCACGTGTCGTTTAATTATTAAATGCATTAATTGACAGAATTAGATGTTCCCACCTCCTTGTGCCATGCATTCATCAACTCTTGCTAGTATCTAATTTTCATTCTGTCTAGTGAAGTTTCCTCTAACAATTTGTAGTATCTGCAATAATTCATCAGAGTTTTTGATTGACTTATTAATGCTATTTTTCCTGTTATATATCTTAAGATTATTATGATTACTAATTCAAATGAAGTGCTTTTTTGACATTTGATATAGCTCACTGTGCATAAAAGATGCATTGATGTGTATTTATGTGTCAGGCTATGAAGGTTGAGAATATGCTTAAAATAAAGGAGGAGTTTGATTATAAAAGTTTGTCTCGGAAGCTTGAGATACAATTAGATAAGCTTATTGCAGAAAACGAAAGGCAGCAGAAAGCTTTTGAGGATGAAGTTGAAAGAATAAATTTGGAGGCACAACACCGTGTTTCTGAAGTTGAGAGGAGCTTTGCAGATGCATTAGAGGTTTGTTGTACACTATCTTGGCCACAGTATCTGATTATTAAAATAAAATCTTAATAGTCTTGAAATGATTTATAAAGTTTATGCAACATGCTGTGTGGATGAAGGTTTTAATATATTTCATGTACTTCAGATTTTATTGTTGATTTTTGGTGATTTTCTGGACTTCCTGGGCTGTGAACAGCACTACAGACAGTAATTATAAGGTTATAAAGAAATTAGAATAATTTGTAAGGTAGATTAGGGTCTCTGGCTGATGAAACAGATCTGAACAGGGAATTATAATAGTTGGAAGAAATTAAACTTGAAAGATGTAGGTAGAGTAGGCCTAGACTTCACTGCTAGGATTGTTAGGCATCATGACCTTGAGGACACGTCATCCAAGCTACTAGGATGCAATATGAGTGTGGTTGCACCCGTTCCAAATTGTCAAAAAATTGCAGTTTTGTTTGCAAATCCAGTAAAACCTCTGTACATCTAGACTAAGATTAGACATGGTGCACACCTTCACTTCATCTATTTTTGAGAACCATGTAGTAGGATTTTTTTTTCCTTCATTATAACAACCTATCTTTACTTTCTGTCTTATATTGAGATGTTTCCTGTAGAAAGAAAGATTGAAATGCCAGATGGAGTACATGGAATCCATTAGGCAGCTGGAGCAGAAGTTGGTGTCAAGTCAAGAAAAACATATCTGTAATAGTTTTGTCGATGGTCGTGGAGAGGTATTCCATTTCAAACTAAAATTATTCTGGAAATCTTAAAATGGATTCTTTGTCTTTGTTTATGATAAATGGGGGATATTTTGGGATATTACCATATGTGAAGGATCTATCTGTCTCTCCATAACTATTATTATTGCATGCATGGGTTGTTGTGGAATGTTTCTTTTGAACATGCAGTAATTACGTTTTTTTTCTTTTAATTTGTTTGAAAGACCTATTCTCCAAAAGCTTAAATTGTTAGATAAAAGCCCATAAATGATTTTATGTCTCTAAATGGCCCCAAGAGCCTTTTGGACTTAAATGCATGGACAATACATGTGCCATTTTATCTTGTGCCAAAATTCAAAATAACACTGAATAATGGGGGCTGCAAAGATCAGCTCTTGACCACTTGGTAATCAAGCTCTGATACTATGTCAAAGACAAAATATCACAGAAGCTTAAGCCACTAGCTGAAGCCCATTAATAGTTTAATATCTAAACCAATTTGCGCTTGATTTGGTTCTTTCCATTGGTATGTTAGATCACTCCTCTATATAAACATTTGGTTATAGATTTGGTTCTGTTTTGTATTTTTGTTCCCAGTTTATCTTGTCATTTAAGTAGAATGTTTGAATAAACACGTGCTCTAACTATTTAGACCGCTAAAGAAGTACCACAGACTAAAATTTTTACAAATTAGGTGCTTTGGCAAATTTGCACTTCCTCCTGTTCTGCATTCTCTTGACTTAGCATGTAGCGGCTTTTCTGGATGTTCAATTGTGATGTGGGATGGACTGTGGACAGCCCTTGTAGTTGATGCATTTCCATTCTGAATTAATTTACATGTTTCTAACGTCTAATTCCAAGCCAGACTAACTGCAGTTGGGTCGTGCTAATTTTGTGGCATAGTAGTTTTTCAGTTATATGTATACTTATTTAATTTTTAGATAATTGAAGTACTTAAAAGATGGGAATCAAACAGCTTTACCTTGGTTATATATTTCAATTTCGGCATGACTATCCAGCCAGCTTCTATTTTACGACTTTCCTAGCTGCCTTTCAGCATCTTTGTGCCAGTTTTCATAGATTTTGCTAATTCCGTATTATTATCAGCACTTATTCACTGGTATGTTCTGATAATTGGCTTGTGGAAGTAGCATAGCTAATCGGCTAGTGATATCCATTTTACATTTTTTTTAATTTTATTTTCTTTTGCCTGCTTGTTCATTTGTTTAGTTTTTGTTGGTGCAGGAGGGCACAGCATCTTCTGCAGATGAAGTTGCTGAGGTCAAAAAGCTGTTTGAAATTGAAAGAAATAGGAGAAAGGCAGCTGAAGAAGAGGTAGAAAATCTAAAAAGTCTGCTGGGGAAATATACACATGCGGAGGTGAATTTCAGTTAGACAATGATCCTCTCTGACATCTTTATTTTCTAAGCATTGATTTTTCTGGTATATCCGAAACTTTTTGGTGTACTAGGCAGGAGGGGATGCAGAGATTATAAAGCTTCACAGAATTCTGGAGGATGATGCTAATCAGAAAAAGAAACTTGAAGAAGAAATAATAATATTAAGGAGCCAATTATTGCAATTGAACTTTGAAGCTGACCAGGTATTTGTGTTACTTTGAATCTTTGACTCTGCATGCAATATGTACTAGCCTGGACCTGGAGTATAGACATTGACAATTTTGATAAATTAGTAATTTATAACTATAGTTGGGTGACTATAGTTTCAAAATTTTCTGAATGGAGCATTAAGGTTGGGTACCATTATAAATTACTAACAGTTTTATCGGTAAGGACCCAGTTATAAATCTTTGAAATCAAATTCCAAGGACCTATTTACAAGCATTGAAATACAGAGACATAATTGAAAATCCATGAATAGTATTGGGACTTGCAGGTTAATTTTAACCCAGTTCTTATGACATCAAGTTTTCCTCTCCACATAGCCTCTTGCTCCCATTATTTTCTTTGTTTTCATTTTTTGGGGGCAGAAATTTGATAGAATGTTGTTTATTTTCTTTCATGTGAATATAATTTAATGTTATGGCCATAGATGAGAAGGTGTATAGAAAGTGGAGGCTCTCCTGCTGTGGATTCTTCAATGTCTCAAGGTTGGCATTCCCGACTCAAAGACAATGGGAATGGCCAGAAGACGTCTGCTGCTACACTCTTTGAGCAAGGTACAAGTTGGTTGAGTTAAAAATGAAACTTTACTTCCTCCATATGTATATGACTCACACTATAGTTAACAGTTGGATTGCAGAAGATTTTGTCATTGTTGGAGTCAGATGATGCGAATGTACGAGTACATGCTGTGAAAGTGGTAGCCAACCTAGCAGCTGAAGGTTGTTGCCATCATCTTCTTAATGCTGTTATCAATCTGTTGTTTCTGGCTTTCTGCCACTTGTTCATTGATGTTTGGCTAGCAATATATTGAAAAAATAAGTGCACTTTTCATCCAAAAAATGACCTGATCCTTGTATTCTTATTTTTGTTGCATTTGTCTTTGCACATTAAAATAAGCATATTGTTTTATGTTAGACTCTCTTCAGACTGTCATGTATCTTCTGAAGAAATTTAGTTTATCACAGTAGATCTTGGCCTTTGATCTAAAAGTTTTGGTTTTCTAGTTGATTTTTGTCCCCAAGAATGCCTAGATCATCATAGTATCTTCTATAGAGTGGTTGTGACTTGTGATTTTTATCAAACATCCTGTTTCTTGAGAAAAAAAGATTCTAATCAATCTGTTAATTTTCCATGAACAATTGATCTGTTTTGGGATGAATGTCGCTCAAGTGCAATCATACTTAATTTTTACTTTGTTCCAGCCTGCCAGATTATTTCCTCATTTTTGCCACATTTTCATTGTATTCATACTCGAGGCTTTCAAAGAAATTTCCTACTATAGCCTACTCGGTAGTGTATATAAAGATTTTTGTAATTTATCTCTAATATGCAGAGGCAAACCAAAAAAGTATTGTTGAAGCTGGGGGTCTTACTTCCTTGCTGATGCTGCTTAGACGATATGAAGATGAAACTGTTCGCAGAGTAGCAGCTGGGGCAATTGCCAATCTTGCCATGAATGGTGATTGTTTACTTGCATATTTTGTTCAAAATGTTTAACTGGGTTGTACTTACTAGTTCGTTAGTATTAGTAGTTAGAGATTTTGTTCATTTAGCTACTTTTTGTGTTGATATTTCTTTGCTTTCTTTCACAACAATGCAGAAGCCAATCAAGAAATTATAATGGCTGAGGGAGGAATTACTCTATTATCAATGACTGCCTCTGATGCTGAAGAACCACAAACTCTTCGAATGGTTGCTGGGGCCATTGCTAACCTATGTGGGAATGGTATATTTACTTGTTTCTATACAATGTTGAAAATATTTGAATTTCAGCTTTCAAAATAAAAACAATACAATAAATAACTAAAAGAAAGTTTGTGATTAACTAGTAGTTTGTCCAATTGTGATACCAAGATTGGCTACTATTGCTGAATGATATGCATTCCATAATCTGTGACCTTGATGATATCAGCTATTCACAGTTTTGCCTTGATGTTCTTCATCCAGATAAAATATTAATGAAGCTGAGATCTCAGGGAGGTATAAAGGCTTTACTGGGAATTGTCAGATGTGGACATCCTGATGTTCTTTCACAAGTTGCACGAGGAATTGCCAACTTCGCTAAATGTGAATCTCGAGCTTCTACTCAAGGTTTGCTTTTTCTTCCTTGTCAATAATTTATTGTCAATGGTGAAAGCGGTCATAGCAGAGAAGATATGTTTCCTTATGTCAAAAATGGGCAAAGTTGTTGCTGGACAGCTGCAATGAAAATATCAGTGCATTGACTAGCTATTAAGGTGAATGTTGTGATTTTAAGGAATTCATTGCTACTGACTCGCCCCTACTCTGCCATGTCCCAATTTTGACACCGCCAAATTTCTTGCTCCAAATGGAAGATAACCGATATAGAGGTTTTAGGCAGTAACCTGATAACTATTTTGTGCATTCACAGGGATAAAAAGTGGCAGATCTTTTTTGATCGAAGATGGTGCACTTCCATGGATAGTACAAAATGCTAATAATGAAGCTGCACCAATCAGGCGTCACATTGAGCTTGCACTCTGCCACTTGGCACAGCATGGTAAGTGGGATTCTTGTTATGTTATGAGTTTGTCAAAAGAACATTCTCATAAAAATTAAAAACCACTTATTTTATATGATATTGCAGAAGTGAATGCAAAAGACATGATCAGCGGAGGTGCCCTTTGGGAGCTTGTCCGGATTTCAAGAGATTGTAATCGAGAGGACATACGGAATCTTGCTCGTCGGACTCTTAGCTCTATCCCACAGTTCAAATCTGAATTGCGGCGATTACGTATAGAATACTGATGGGAGATCTACTTGGGACTACCCTTCCTTATTATTGTCCACAGCTCCAATGAGACTGATAAACTGATGAACTATTCAATTCTGAATGCCATTTCGGTGAGTTGCACAACTTGCTATTTTTGTGTAAGAGAAGCGGGGGGTTTAGCAAGTACATTGTTTCTACTTTCTAGTTACCAGTTTCCTAGAGTGTTGTATATGTACATAGAAGGGGAAAGAGATGAAGAAAAATGAGGTTTTGGTAGGGGGAAAAATGATGCGGATATGTTCAGTTAAACATGGTGGAGTCAAACTTGACTGCCCCAAATTACATGGAGTTGCCCAATGTTGTATTATTTGATTTTTCAAATAATGAAAATCATTGTTATTCTTTTGGAAAGTGGCCGAGGAGTGTTGTATCATGAGAAAATAAATTTATAAAGAGCTGGAAATTTCCAGAGGCCTAATCGTAGTTCGTTGTTGGTCTTCTAAAATATTGTAATCGTTTATCTGTAATATTTTAATTCTATTGCTATTGTTGTAATTGTTAAATTGATGCGATTGCGTTTGTGTTATTGGATGTTGATGAGATATTTTTGTTGAGGTGATAATACTTCTACCATTGATGTGGTTGGAAATAACAAGTTCAACAAATGATGTAATTCACATTTGAAGAGGGAAAAAAAGTGTCAAGTTACTTGCTTTTACAACTTTTACCCAATCTTTCAAGAAAACGGAAATAATATTTCTGTCTGAAAAAGAATGATGAATACAAATAAAATTGCTAATTAAAAACTAGTAATATTGAAGAATAAGGACCAACAATAACTGTACAGTTCAAAGTCAAAGTGAATTAGTGCTTAAAGGAAGAAACAAAGGGTATATTTACCTTTTAATTATGTAATAAATTATGATTACAATATGCATTAATTTAAATGTAGATAATATTTTCTTAATTTAAAGAGAAACTCATTTAATCCAATACAATTGGTCTTATATTTTTCTAATAAAGAATGAGTCGAGAAAATATTTCCCTGTTCGATCATCGACAAGATCAGTGTTGTCAGACATACAACCCATCTCCACTTTCAAATGCATGAGATTGAGGCCTAATTAATTAGTAACAACAAGCACCACAAGGAAACTAACACACGCCTATGAACGGCAGGTCTAATTAAAACGATACTCCGAAAATGCAGGAACTAGTCGATATTTGATCAATTTGACCAACGCAAAAGCCTTCATGCAAGATAGAAAGTGAATGCTTTTTTTTTATTTTTTCAATTTAGGATAGAAGGTGAATGCTGGTCCATTGAGATTTGGCCCCACTATTCATTCTTATTCTTCTTGAATTGTTATTTTGTTAATTTCTTCGATTTCCTTTCTCCATTTTTCTAGTGTGTATCTCTTTACATCTTATCTCATTTGAACTTCTTCACTCGTTTTGATGTCTTCGTCACTACCTCTCTTGTGTCCTCTTCATCGCTTTCTCATTGATGTACATTCATGTATCATTATGACTTAGACTTGATTCCTAAATATCTAAATGGTAAATAATCTGTAAGTATTTAGTATGTAAATGCTCGACAAATAATCCATAAACATATTCTGACCTTACAGTATAGCGAATTTTCCTGCAACCTATTTATTCACCAAAAAAATAATTGATTTAACCATGTAAGTCTAGCCTTCTCATGTATATATATATATGGACTCGGCCTTTTGTATCATTCACTCTGATATATATTTGGTCATATTCTTCCCATTGAAGAGTCATGATACAGCGAACCTAGTAGACCAAAAGCAAAAATGGATAAGCACGACATACATCTGGCTCCACTTTCTCCTCCCTTCTCACGTGGCTATACCGCCTCTTCCATGTTATATGTAATTAGCATGCAATGTGGGTGCTTCTCCCATGGATCTTCATGCTAATATATATATAATGGCTCTAACACTAACTGTATGTTTGGTTAGAAAATAAAAATGAGAGTAAAAATTCTTCAAATAAACATTATGTGTAATTTTACACATAAATTTTATATAGGGAGATTTTATCTCCACTTTTACTCTCTAACCAAACATACCGTAAGTAGGTCACCAAAGGTAAAGATTTGCTTGTGATATAATTGCCCAATGCACTATGTATGTAGAAGAGGGTTCGAAACTGGTAAAAGCAGCGCCGTGTAAGTAATGTAATATGAATGAACATTGATAGTACTATTTGGATTTATACCTTAGGTCATTGGCTAAAAAAGTAAAAGAAAACATTTCTAATTTTTAATCTTGGAATGATGAATTTTTGTGCTTTCAATGAATGTGGCCCCCTACAAAAACCCTTATTACTATTTAATTTACTATTTAAATTCTTATTTTGAAATGGAAACGGAGGCTTATTACTTCGAGCAGCATTTGCTTCTCACATACTCGTCGGATAGTTTTTTCAGCCAATCATCTAGTTCATTTTCTTAGATTGAAAGTGCGATAAAATTACAATCATCTCAAGTGGTTGAAAATGAAGATGCATAATACATACTTGAAGAAATTTTTGAAGGTAAAATGTCATTTATGAATTGGGTCCTAGGGACAAAGTACTTGGGGAAATAGAGAGTGGATAAGGGATAGTGCCACTCCGAATGGCTCTTAACATATCTTAGGTAGCATAAGCCTTTCTTGTAAGAGATGACACACCTTCGTTGAACAAAGCATGATCAGATCATGGAAACCAAGTTATCTCCAGCGTAGAGGACAAAAGTGGAACATCCGTGACTGTAAGTGGGGAAGTTGGAGATATATAAGAATCTTAATTCGTATCTAGCTAGGAGTCAATATATATGTCACATTACTATAATAAATAAATTTAAACAAGAATTTAGAATCTTTAACATCTGAGGGGCATCTAAGCTTTAAAATTTGATTCTTTCCTTAATAAAACAACTTGGCAAGCTACTAAGTTTAGATGATGAAAAAAATTTATGTTTATTTATATACAAGTTTAGATTAACTTATTTTATATTGAAAAAATAAACTACAATTTTTTTTTAATTTTGAGCTAGAATTTTAAAGAAAATTCAACGCAAATCCGTAATTCGGCTTCTTTTTGCTTTTATTAAGTGGGAGGTACATATATATGTAGCACGTCGAGGAATGAAATATGCACTTGTTTGCTCTAGTAGTATTTTCTTGTATAATTTCAAGAATGATGTAATAGGGGATTTGATTTTTTTTTTTAAAAATATTGTCCAAGTCTTATCTTTAATTTTCTTTTTAATTTTCCCCTTATTATAGTCTTATAACTTTTGTTGTGAGTTAGAAAATTATCATTTCTGAACTACTTGTGAATTAAGGAGTCCACAATGACATGAACAAAGAAATAATTAATAGCCCACATGAAGCACAAGAAAAATATACCATGTGCATTTTAAAATAATTAAATAATTTTTAAAACATCGCATATAATCCAAATACATGCATATTATTTTCTTTAATAGTTGACGACTTGTACAGAAATCAGACCTTAAAATGTGTTACTGAGGATGTGTTTAGATAACGAAAATTGCCACGCTTTTGTAAGCTAATGCGTTGTGAATAATATCAATTTATTAATTATAATTTTATATATTTCGTGAATTGTAAATTGTAATTAAGTGTCAATACCTATTGAACTTATAATTGACAAAACCTTGAAATAAAGGAAACACATGCGTGAAGCATGATAATATATTTGGTAAGGTCTTAAAAATGTCTATTTCATGATCAAATGTAGTTATTCTTCTAGCATCCAGAAATGTAAGTGAAATTAATATTATATAAAAAAAATTGAATATGAATCAAGTTAGCGAAACAAACAAAATTAACTAGACATGGTACATGCATATGCTTTGATCACCCCATTCGCCCTTGGATCAGAATTTTGAGTTGGTCGTGGACTTGTCCAAATATTTCTCCTGGAAGAGAATATGTTAAATGTTGGGAAAAAGAGGAGAGGAAAACATTCAATGTGTAAAGGACAAAAGGCAAAAGGGTCTTATTTCTTTCAAAAACCATTTTGGAAAGAAGTTTTCAAATAGAATCTCTCAATCAGATGCTGAGTATGATGGCATTGTACGCGAGGAAGATGGCGCAGATGGGTTTCTTGAGGCACATCATACGTGCGAGTTGGGTAAATGCCTAGGCTTATATATAGTATAGATGACAATGAGGTTATCATCGCCTTGGCCAAGACCCATAAGTTGGGTTTCGAGCAGCATAGTTGAACACTGGGGATTCTGTTGTGTTCTTAAGGTCCTTTTTCTCTTTTCTTTATGTTGATGTTTGCGCTTTTATTTTGAGCCTCTTGTTTTTTCGTTTTGTATTTTGCTTTGGAGTTGATACTTGTCATTTTTGTTCTCTTCTTTTTTTTTTGTTTTTTAAGTTTTAGAGTCATCTTAATCTGCTCATTTACTACTCTCTTGAGAATTTAGTACTTATTAACTATTGAAAAAACATGCATATGCTTTGTCTATCAACGAATACTACCACTGCAGGATTTTGAACATTAATAAGGGAACCAAAATCAGCCTAAATATTATAAATATAACCGGTAGAGGGTAACTTACTATAGTATTTCCCTTAAGTCTTTACTAGAGGTTCTAGTTATGTGTTGAGTGATATATACCTATATAATCATTTCTCATCATCCCTAATTCTCTCTTCTCTTCCTGCGCCCCTCAAAAACATTAAAAAAAAACCCAAAACTTAAACTGATGAGTAGAGATAAATGTGACTATAAAATTATCTCATAAAAATTTAAGTTTTTAGAAAAGATTTCAAAATATAGTATTAAAACCATTATAATCAAGTAATCATGAGTTTGATCCTTATTATTTCCTATTTTAATAAATTACTCAGATTTCACAATCAAAAATAACATTTGTATGAGGGACTGTGTTAGAGATACGTGAATCTCTGACACGTCTCTTCATATGAATACTGCTTTTGGGCTGAGCGTGAACTTTTTTTCACAATACAGGGATATAATAATGATCCAACTCCTAGCCTTGCTTATGTTAGGTGAAATATCATCCATAAATTTCTTCCAGAGAAAGAAGAACTAGACACTGCATGCTAAGGTAGCTAAGAATTAAATTGGGATGGATTGGAGAATTAATGCCGGCTTTGACCTGCATACTTGTTAAATTGCCAAAGGCTTATCATCAAGATAATGAATTCCCAAGTAAATGACCAGGAGAAGAAAGACGTTCATCATCGTGGTATCTTTTAAGTTGTATGTTGTTGTAAATGTAGTTTCAAATTCCAAGTGATGCTCACCATGATGAACCAGAAAGGTGTAATCATCAAACAAAATAGTTATGGTCCACCAATATGTACATTACACATCTAAGAACATAGATAACTAAGAAAAAGGACATGAAATTAAACAACTAAAAGTTACGTCCCTATATTTATTCCATGGTTTTGGTGCTCTTAGCTAGAAGTGAAGTGATAATAAATTGGTCTCGCCACAAAAACAATTAGTAGAAAATATTCTTTGAAGTGACATGGGAGCAGTTCCCGATTCTGAATGAAAGGACTCTAAACAACGTTAATTAAAGAGATGATCAGTTCAAGATGCTTCGGGTTCCCTTCTTTATTGTGAGACCCGTATATAGTCATAACTCATAATATAATAAAGGACTTGGAATTCAGTGAAATTAATTTTCACCTAGTAGTGTATAGGTTTATTATGAGTTAGTAGAACTACTTAGAATATGTATATATATTGGAGAAATAAAATAACTGAAAAGTTCAACAATATTATTGCATGTTGTTTGGTTGTGAAACTAAGAAAAGTGAATGTGACAGTGTCCAAAATATGGCACCATTAACACAAGAATTGTTATATATAGACTTTTTTCATGAGGCAGTGTTTCAGTATTGAGAATGAACTTTGGGAACCGCTGATCTACAAGAAAACGCAGCTAGAGGAACTGGACAAGCTAAGAATAGAATCCAAGGAAAAGATGGATATATATTAAATAAACAAAGCACATGTTGGCATTGGCGGAATATATAACGGTGTAAAGAAGCGCAGAGCTAGGGTTTCAAGGAGCATCTATTCCATAATCAAGACAAAACTCTGAGTTTATTTATGTCTCTCTCTCCCCTATTTCCATTTTAATATAGGAAAGATTCCTCTACAGACATAAATTTATTACTTCATATGTAAATACACACACAATAAATTAAATTGGTGAAACTCATAACTCTATAAAATTGATTCCTGTAAAGAAATACAAGTGTCAGTAGTTTGCTTCTTGTCTTGTTTTTCTTTTGTTTAGTCTTCCCGACCAAAAAAAAGTGTATTAAATTGATATGATACAATACTATTATGATAGTATATTTAAATATGAAGTGATAAATTTGCATCAATAAATTTAGTTTTTTAATATATAGAGTTTTGTAAGAACACTAATTAATAAGGCACTAAAATTAACAAGTTTTTTTTAATTGAAGATTAAGATGTTTGAATGTTCAATGCCTTGGGTGTATGAAAAAAGTTCAAAAACTTATCACTTCTAATTCTTAATATTGCCCAAATAGCGTCTGATAAAAAAAAATTAATTTTAATTTATTGACTATGTAAATCTTTTTTATACAGTCATTTAATCATATTTCATTACATTAATAAAATATGATTGATTCTCATCCTATTATTTAAAAAATTATTTAGTATATTTAAATTAAATCCTTAATATGCTGTAGCCAGTAACTTACCTCAACTTTGATTTTACTTCTTTCCCCCCCTTTGTTTCTCAAGTGCCAATGGCACTAGCCACTAAGAGAGAGGCTTTAACGCTTGCTCCCTAGCTAAGGTTCTGTTTGTTCTGGTTGTTGCCTCGAAAAGGAGCTTTTTCACAGAGCCGCGCACGTGTGACCCAACACCCAATGCTCATCTCTGCCTCCATAATAAACCCTAATCACACAGAGACAGACAAACAGAGAAGTGAAGCCCATAACCCTCCATTCTCCTTATTCCCTGTAATGAATCAAAAATTTTACAGCCCCACATCAATATGTCACTTCCTTAGAGTTATCAACTTATAAAGAATCCGAACAATTAATATTTAATTAATAATTAACTGCAGCAATCAATAAACTGAGTATAGTATTGGAGTAGTACAAAGACCTAAACAAAGAATAGAAAATGTTCATGACATGATAGTAATGATAGTGCTATTTTTTTAGAATATGGGGCGTGAAAAGTGTGGGAGTTTGGGTGTAATGATGGGAATTAGTAGCATAGAAAGTGAGACTTTGAATGGTGATGATGGCTGAGTTAGTGTTGTTCTATCTACAAAGGAGGCTAATTATTATGTCCAAGACTTTTTTCCTTGAAGTAGATATAAAATTTAGAACAAGTTCTTAAATTATGTTTTATGTGGGGTTATTTTTAATAAGATGGTGTGTATATTAGAATCTGAATCTTGGTTTGGAGTCCTAGAAACTACACACCCCGGAACACGAGAGAAAAAAAAAAGGCACAAACGAAAAAAAGGAAATTGAGAAAAAGGAAAATGGATAACCATTTCTCTTTTCATCCCTCTGCAAAGATTGACTGATAAATTATCAGACAAGGAACTAGAATAGCAGCAAGAAAATGGAGAGGGAAAAAAGAAGGAATGAAAAAGAGACATAGACAGAAAGAAAGAAGGAGCACATGCTAGCTTATGGCTGATGCGGTTGCTGCTGCTTCATCTTGAAGCAACGCCAACTATGAACACTTTAGTTGAACTCTAGAGAGAAAACCAAAAGTAAAATTAAATAAAAATAAAGAAATAAATAAATAAAGGAAGGAAAACAATAATCAGATGTAATAATCAAACCCCACCAAAAATTCATGAATTTATACATCCTTCTTCAATTCAACACTGATGACAATAGTAATAACAACACCCAAACTAATTAAGGCCTTTCCAATTAAGCATAAACTAAGTTATATGGAAGAAGAAGGAGAATGAACATTGATTAAGAGAAAGTCAAAAAGAAAAAAAAAAAGATAACAAAAGCAAAAAAAAAAAAAAGGAAAAACAAGGTAAATGGAAAATCATGAAACATTTTTTTTTTGGGGTTAATTAGAAGGGAGGGCGAGCACTGCCACCACCCCAGTAACCCTCAGCAGGCAATTGGCATGAATTGAGAAGATTTTGAGGCACTCCATGGAACATTGATGAACTATTAGGATCCCCGACAAGTTGTTGCTGATGCTGAGGTTGCTGCTGCTGATGCCCCACAATTCCTGGTGACCCTAACCCTCCACCGCCGCTCCCCGGCACCCCCACCGGCCCTTCCTCCTCCTCCAACGGCAGCCTCTCATAGGCGGCATTGCCGAACGAGGCCGCCATGATCACCACTGGCCCAGCCGCCAAAAGTGGCCCCACCACGCTCCCGCCAACCACCTGTCCCTGTCCACCGGCCAGGTATATGGCCAGTCCTGATGCCGCCGGTGGAGCCGGTGGTGGCAGGAATGACCCGGACAGGGACAGAATCTCAAACCTACCGTGTAGGGTTACCACGGCACCCGGCGAAGCCGGCTGCCGGAGGGTGACGTTGGTGACGGTGCCGCTACCACTGAGGATGCAAACCCCACGCTGACGCCGCCGCGCGAAGACGGTGACGCTCTCCATGATGTCACAACCGTTGGCCACTTCCATGACATGAGATCTTAGCGCGTTTGCACTGTCCCTAGTGATGATGATGGGTGGTTTTGGCTTGTTCTTGGACCCTGCTGGTCTTCCCCTTGGTCTCCTCGAGATCTCGCCGGATTCTCCTCCGCCTCCGGAGAGCGGCTCCTTGCCGTCTCCAGTTCCGCCGGAGGGGGGAGTGGCGGGGTTTTGGTCTTCACGGTCACGTTTTTGGCCACGGTTTTGGTCCAATTCTTCAGTGTTTTGGTTGTTGTTGGTGTTGGTGTTGAGGTTGTGGTGTGGTTGGAATTGGTGGTGAGGGTGTAGGTGAAGGTCTCTAGTGAGAAAAGGTGGTGGTAGAGGACGTCCTTGTGCTGCTACTGGGTCCATTGATTTGGTTTCCTCTGATGATCTGATATGAAAATGAAATGAAAACTCTCACAACTCACAATTAACCCTAGCTAGATTTTTTGTCCTTGAAGAGAGAGGGCTAATTAGGATCTATGTGGTGGAGGTAATTTTGCCGTTGTTTTAGCAAAGTGGGGTTTTCTTTTCTTCTTTTTTTCTTTTCGGTTTTTGGTTTTGGTTTTGGTCTTGGGGAAGAACTAGGTGTGGCTAGGTGGTGGTGGCATGCTTACTTGGTACTTACCTCTTTGAGTGAAAGGTTTTTCAGAGAAGGCACCAAATTCTGAGCTGAATCAATTCCACCATTTGATGAATATGATCGATGTGTCTCATGCGTGAGGGACGTTTGATTTGTTGATTGGCAACCCCCCTTTGTAAGAACCGGTAGCTCAGGGTTTGGAGGAAATAGGGTGAGAGAGAGAGAGAGAGAGAGAGAGATAGCGAGTGAGAGAGTGCTCTTTTTCACTCTAAGTTTCTGAGAGAGGAGAGAAAAGGAGGAAGAGAAACGAGTTGAGTGGTTTTGGTGTTGGGTTATTAAGGGGAACTGTGGATGGTGACGGTGGTAACTGTTATTTGGTTTGAACAATGGAATTTGCGTATTAAAAGTTAATATTGATGGTAAACGTCATAGAGAGATATGAACTTTGACCAGAATTATTACTACGAAATATTTTATTAATATAGTATTTGAATATTTAATGTAGAAATCTCATAAAAAATAATAAAAAAGAGTTCCATTATTATGCACGGGATCTATCAATTAATAGAAATTCAAGAAAGTGTCTAATGTCATGGAAGATAAGTATTATAATAGATAGTTATCTAACATAAGATGTTACTTTCTTGAATTTCTTATGGTCAATCTATAAAAATTACTCACAAAAGGTACATTTAAAAAAATAGATTAAAAGTTTATATATTAGCCTCTTATTAATTATATTTATAAAATATTTATGGGTTGGTCAAAGTGATTAGGTCTTTCACTCATTTAAAAGGGTTTCAGTCTTTGAAATTGAAAGACTTAAAATCCTTTCTAAAACTATTATGAATCAAATAACATTAAGTCAGATTTTTGGTAATAGGGATCAAAGGTGGATTTCAAAATAAAAATCTATAAAATATTAACTTTTTAGATGAATAAATAATATTTTTCAGTATTTTATGTTTTCTTATATGTTTATTTTTTAATATTTTGATATATAAATAATATCACTAATTTTTTATAAAAAAAAAAAAATCTTCTATCTCTCCTTTAATTTTCTCTAACCTTCAAAGTTAAAATTCGAACGTTTTTTGGGTTATTACAGCGTTGTTGCGTTAGGGTTAGCTAGGTCCAAGGAATGGGATGATGGGTTTGATCTTGGTAAGACACAGCGTGCAGCGTGCGCATGGGCGGTGATGTGGGCCCCACATATGTTCAACACTTCCATGCTTGTGTTGCGCCTGTGCCCCTTCTGATCTTGTTTCTGTTTCTCTTAAATTTCTCCCTCTAACTCATGAATAGGTGTAGGCGTGTTTGTGTGTGTATGACACTATACCTTCTCCATCCTAAAAGCCTGCAAATTAAGAACACGTTCATCTTTCACTTATTGGCCAAAAACCTTACTCACTCCATTCAATACTCCTTATTCTTAAATTTTATTTCAACATTCAAAATTGCATATTAGATTAAAATACTAATTATATTATTATTAGATGAGATGGATAAGTAAAAATGATCAGAAGACGCATCACATCTAATAGTAATAACTAAGATGGACGCGTCAATAAGAACTTACTTTTAAAATGTATGTATAAAATTATTGTTCTTTGTATATACCTTGTCTTTTTTTTTTTTTATCTTAGCTATGCCTTCTTTTAAAATTTACTTTCAGCTTCTTCTTCTTTTTTTTTTTATAAAATAGACGTAAGTGTAACAAATAAAATTTGTGAATAAATAAATAAGCCTTAGATAAAATTAATAAAATCTCTTCTATTCTAAATATGTTTAAATATGAAATATTAAATTTATATTCATGTGAGAATGAATTTCTCCACTCAGCCACTTTCTATGTCTATATGCCTTTGGAATTCATTATTACCACGTCTGATGGTTCCCAGAATTGGTATACTTCAAAGTTCAGCCTCAGCTGTATCCCGTGCTTCGGAACTTTCTTTTGTGTAAATTGTAAAATATTGCATCTCATACCAAAAAAAGTAAAACATTGTGTGTATCCCTCATTAAAAATTTTCAACACCCTCAGAACTATATACTATATTTATAGTCAGAAAAACAATTTCTTGATTCTTTTATAGCACTCTACTACCGAAGTATGAGTGCCAACCATCACGTATGTAATCTTATTATATTCGTCGATTAAACTGTACTGTTTAAATGCATGTATAAAAGTGGAATCCATTTAGATGAGATATAAGTCTTGATATACTTATACAATTTAATAATTTTTTATGAATATAAGATTTCATTAATTCGACCATCAAAGTTAAAGTTCTTACTAAATAGATCAAATTTCATACAATTTAAAAATATTTTGATAGTTTATCATACTACTTTATTTTAATGGATAATATGTTTTCGAAAATAATAGTAAATATCAATGATTATAATACATGTCTATTATTATCTAATTTTCTAAAAAATGATATATTTGATTGTCAATATAATATTAAATAATTTTATGATTGGAGTAATTTCAATTTCTATAAAAATTTATTGAAAGAAGTAAGTAAGTATATATATATATACGCACGTTATTTTTTGGTTTTGGCATACATGTATGCACACATTTACTTTTTGGAGCTCTATCTTTTATAAAGAAACGTATCTCTTCTAACCAATCACTGTACTGTTTTGAAAGCCACGCAGTCAAAGAAAACGTTTATTTTCATTATAAAAAAATCCGTTCATTCATTAAATTAAATGAAAATACATAGAGAAACATTATAAAGTCATCTACCAGTACTTGAATCCATCAATTTAATTAGGGTGGACTTGGATATTACCTTTAAAAATAAAAATCTTCAAAATAAAAAAAATTATATATGAGATGACTTTGGTGGGGTGTATATATATTTATATACATAGAGAGAGAAGAGATTCATTTAGCCTAAAAGTGAATATGTTATACTCATTTTACTAAATATCTTCTTATTAATAATATATTTCATCAATTCAATCATTAAATCATGTGAAATTATTTTAATAATTAAACATATCAAATTTTTTTAAAAAAATAGACATTAATAGATATATTATGTAATACTTAAAATTTATATGCATTTTTAAAGTTATGTTATACATCCAAATAAAAAAGGACAATGAAATATATCAAATTATTTTAAATTTTCATACACTTAATTTATATAGTAGAAACTTATAATTCAACAATTGAATTGATGAATTTCAATACCTATATATATATGACTTTACAAAGTGATGTGAAACCTCTACCGCGTAGGCTAAAAAAGTATACAGCGCGGGGTAAATGTTTTTGAAAAATGAGCGGTTAGACTCTTTTGTAAGCAACAACTTTGATATCTATGGATGGCAACTCTTATATTCCATATTGTAATTTTTGTATTAGGGTATAGTTGATTTACGAATAAAACTAGAGTGAGAAATTTTATAAATACTGCGATTCATACATAATTTTACCAAAATATCATTAGAGAATTTTAACTACATTTTTTTATATTTTCAACAACCTTTTTTATGTTACTAAAAATCTTTTAACAACACTTGTAGTTTATTACGTTAAATATATAATGAAATTACGTATCTAGATTTTAATTATGATGTATTGTTAATTAGTACAAAAGTTGTTTGGTTAGCCATCCAAGTATATATCATAATATTAATTTTTGTTTACTCTAACAAACAGAAATTCAAAAATAAAATGTAGTAATATATGATATGATTAGTTAACTATGTAAAATATTTTAGGGTTAAATACATTTTATCCTCTGTACTTTAGGTATTATATAATTTAGATCTAGACTTTTAAATCTTTGCAATTCGACGCCTTGATTTTTATAGACTGTGCAAGAAGATCCTTCTGTTAACTAGACATTCAATGTCGCCGTTAAATGGTCATGTGCTAGTCACATGACTCATTTAATGGAAAAAAATGCCCCTCTCCTTTAAACTAATCCCCAAACCCAATCCCACCATGGAAAAAAATGCCCCTCTCCTTTTAAATCTTTGCAATTGACACCTTGATTTTTATAGATTGTGCAAGAAGGTCCTTCTGTTAACTAGACATTCAATGTCGCCGTTAAATGGTCATGTGCTAGTCACATGACTCATTTAGTGGAAAAAAAATGCCCCTCTCCTTTAAACTAATCCCCAAACCCAATCCCAACCCCGTCCCTGTGCAAAAACCAATCACACAAAACTCAAATCCATCATCTGAATCCAAAAAATCGAAAGATCCATTAGTTGAACAACAGAAATGAACCGTCAAAAATACACTCAAATCCATTATCTCAAACCAAAAAATCGAAAAATCCAATCACACAAAACTCAATCATACATACACAAACACTTTCCCTTGGAGAAAGAAAGGAAGCTGGTAAGAGGAAATAAGAAACCAAGAGAGAGAGGGGAGAAAAAGAGAGAGAAAGGGAGCTGAGTGAGGAAGAGGGCATGAACCACAACTGCCCAGGGGAGGAACGATGAATCACCGCCACATGAGGGAGAAAGAAGTCGAAGCCTCGCGGCGGTGGGCTGAGGTGGAGTAGCCGTGGGGGTGTTGCGAGAAGGCTTGGCTCGTGCAGCGGCCATGTGAGAGGGGGTTAGCGGCAATGGAGCTTGGGAGGAGGTAATGATGACGGTGGAGGTTCAAGGGCAGTGGGTTAGGCACATAGAGGTGGCCGATCGATGACTCCTGGAGAGGGAGAATTGCTTGGTGCATGGCAGAGAGGCGGCAGCACGGAGGTGGCCATGGAGGATGGTGGCCGTGGGTTCATGGTGGTTTGATGGAGGAAGGAGTTGAGGGAGAAGATGATGATGGCGGGTGCGGTGGCTAGCTCAAGTGGTGGTTGTGGTGGTGCTCACAGTGGAGGAGGAAGAAATGATGGGCGAAGAGGAAGAAGATGATAGAAAGTGATGGTTGCGATGGAAATTGATGGTTTGTGTTCCAGTTAGAGGACGAGGGAGCTGAAGGAGTTTGATGGTTTTTGTTCGCATGGGGATGGGGTTGGGATTGGGTTTGGGGATTAGTTTAAAGGAAAGGGGGTTATTTTTGTCCATTAAATAAGTCATGTGACTAGCGCATGACCATTTAACGGTGACGTTGGATGTCTAGTTAACAAAAGGGCCTTTTTGCATGGTCTATAAAAATTAGGGTGTCAAATTGCAAAGATTTAAAAGTCAGGGTATAAATTGTACAACACCTAAAGTACAGAGAGGTAAAATGCATTTAACTCAATATTTTATACTAACCAATGAGAGCTAAGTGTATTAAGTACTCGTACAAGTAATAATAAAACGATTACTTGAGCATTATTCCTACCAGGATTGACATAGTCAAGTACCAATTTCCTAATCCAAATAAACGCTATATAGAAGCAAAATTCAAGCATACAAACTAAAAATAAAGAATCAAATCATATCTAAACTAACAAACTAACAAGAGAATCTAGAAATAGTGCGATTTGCAAGAGTCAAAATTAAATGCATGAAAGGGATGGTAGGATTTTGACACCTAGTTGTTTCTATTAGTAATTGAGCTCTGAATCTAATGAAAAATTATCTATTCAATTGATGGAGGTTTCTAATTCTAAACAAAACATTTTTAATCCCTAAAACCCTTCCTTAACTTGGATCCTATGGGTTAAAGACTTTAATACTCTATGGAATTCCTAATTAAGAAATTATCAATCTCTATTTCTAGTCAATAAAAATTTATGGTTTCTATCTTTATGTCTAAACCACGTAGCAATTTTTCAATTGCCTAGCTTCGCAACTCATGATATCAATTCGAGGTAGGTCAAGCCACAAAAGTATTAAGCACAAAGATAAAATCTTAATTGAAAAGAAGTTTCATGAAATTAAAGGAAAACTCAATAAATCATCATCCCAATATAGGTTATTACATCACTACTCTAACATAAAATTAAAAAGAGTCGCTACTAAAAAAATGGTTATTACTAGTGGATGTTATCGCGGAAAATTTTGTTATTGGCAAATTTTGACACACAATAATAACATCATTGGAAACTATTATTGATAGATTTTTTTCCAACATTAACACTGTTTCTGAGGGAATTATTAGCAAATTTTACCAAAAAAAAGTTCATCAAAAACAGGCTAGAAAAATTCATCAGAATATCATCAGTGGGAAGTTATTATAGACAGATTTTTTAGGTGTTATTGACGGATTTTTTTCCTCGATAATGTGTTTTTTAAAAAATTAGACTTATAGGTAGATTTTTTTGCTGGTAACATTAATTCAGAATTTTTTAATTGTATATTGCCAGCAAAAAAAATCCGCCCAAAAAATCATTTTTCAAAAAAATAAAATTTCTGTGCATCTATGATGATGGCAGCAACTTTGATGGCAACGGCAACAAGCAATGGCGACAGAATTGAAATAAAGGGTAATTACCACTTAAAAATAATACACCAAATCAATAATAAATAAAAAAACTAATTAGCACTTAAAAAAAAAGACTCATCACCTATAGTAGGGTCTTCAACGACGGCAATGGTGAGTAGCAGCGACAAGCAAGGGAAGAGGTGGTGGTGACAACACTATTCATGAACTAAGAAAAAAAAAGAAGAAAAGAGTAAGAAGAAAAGAATAACAAAAATAGAACCGAATCAAAAAATAAAACCGATTAAAATGTAAACAACTTCAAGAAAGATAATTGTGGTCTCCTTATCAAAAATAGTAGAGCAATAACCAGAAAATCATCAAAGATGGAGAGGAGGGATGGATAGGAAAGAGACTCACTATAAACGAAATGAAGGAGGGTGTGTAGTTGGATATTTAAGACATTTACCGATAAATTTTTAACTATTATTGGTATTTTTGTCGATAACTTAAGCAAAAAATACAATGTTTCACTTAAACTATTATCGACAGAAAAATTCACCAGTAATATTACAATTTCTTAAAACAATATTTTTTAACTCAATTACTAGCGACAAATCAGTCAGTAATATTAAAAAAAAACTTGTTGTTAGGTTGTTTTTCCATCGAAAAATCTATCGGTAGTTTCAACCGTCAGACTTGATAATTGAAAATTTGAATATAGGTGAAAAAATCCGCTAGTATTATTACCAGAGAAAAAATCAATTAATAACTTCAACTGTCAAATGGGGTTTTTAGAAAATTCAAATACCAATGGAAAAATTCACTGGTAATATAATAAAAAATCTACTAGTAATGGGTTAATTTTTTTAAAAAAATTATCGATAATTTATCAGTGAAAAAATTTGTTGATAATGAATGTGTTAAATTTAACGCTAGATGGAGTGAATATTATCAACGAATTGCCAACAGAAAAAAATTTGCTGCTAATGGTTTTCCAAAAAAGATTCTATTATTTCTTTCTTTTTTGCAGGTAAATCCGCCAATAATACTGGCGGAAAAAATCCGCAAATAGAATTCGCTGAAAACACATGTTTTCCTAATAATGAGTTTAGCCAATAAATTTATTCAAATATAATGGAAGAAAGAATATAATTAAAATAAATCAAGACAAAAAATCAAAACAGAAGCATATTAATATCCTTCTATTTTGAGCGCGAGTTTTTCTGGCCTAATAGTGATTTTTTTTTTCTTATTATGAATTATTTTCCTTGGAAATGGATAAATGGGTTCCCATAGATCTTCTTCTCTGACGCAGCGACCGAATCCTAGCATAATTCATTAATTTTGATCTCAAGTTGGCTAAGACAAAAAAAAAAAAAATCTCAATTCTTAAAGTAATACTGTATTTATAGGTCTTCTCATGTTTTACAGTTTGATTAAGGCTTCATTACAAATAATAGACCCAAAACATTTAACTGGGGTTATCATGTTTACATTCATCTCTCCTGAGAATAGATAATATCACACTATTTTTTTCCTATTCTTTAACAACACTTACTAGGAAATCCTAGTAACAATATTCATATAAAAAAAAAACTAATAACAAAATCAAAAAAAAAAAAAAAGAGAAGGGAGACATGTGGGGACATGGGAAATTGGAAGGGGGACCCACCGGAACGATTAAGGCGAGGAGAGTCAGAAACTGTCCTTTTAACTCATTAGCGATGACCCTTGTTTTTAGGGATGCAATGAAATGAAACGCAATGCCCTCTTTCTTTGTGCTTTCGACGTTTCTAGGTTTGTGGGGTCCATTCCCTTACGTGTCCCTTCCCCGCCTTCCAACTCTTCCTTATCTTCTACGACGCTGCAATTTCAATACAAACCTTTGTGAAAAAAAAAAATGGAAGAGTTTGAATTACTTTATTTGAAGTTTGAAAATAATTTTCTTTTTGCAGAATGTTCAATTTATAAAGAGTAAAGCTTCTAAAATATATTTTGTAATTGGATTTATTTTAATTGATCTCTTTTAGAAATTAATTATTTTAAAAAACAAATAAGTGAAAAAATAGCAGTTTTAAAATATTTAATACATTAATGCCATGACATATTTTAAATTGAATTCAAAATAAATTTAGAATTAAATAAATATCTAAGCGTGTATTTTGATAATAAAAATACATTTGACTTAACTGTCCGTGATTTCATACCTTATTCTTTTGGCTCTTTGGTTATGCTTTCTGCTTCTGGTTTTGTATCTTTGACTATAGGGGTTTTTGTTTAGTTATGTTCTTTTTCGTCCTTTAAGATGTATCTTCTATGTTTGTATGTTTGGTATCCTCCCAGCCTCTCTGGTTTGGTTGAGTTTTTGAAACTTACCAAAAAAAAAAAAAATGACTCAACTGTCGCATATGTTAAAAGTCTTACAAATTAAACCATATAATTGAATGGCGCTATAAAAAAATTTTATATTGATAATGTATCAAAATTAATCTTCTATATTTAATATTATTCCTTTAGATAAGGATATATTATTTTGGCATTGAAAATTCAAATTGACGGAAATTATAGGTCCACATTGAATTCAAGATCAAGGCATGATTTCGAGTCATCAATAATTTATAATGACATTTTAAAATAA
Source organism: Dalbergia cochinchinensis (assembly GCA_031216125.1). NCBI lineage: Eukaryota > Viridiplantae > Streptophyta > Magnoliopsida > Fabales > Fabaceae > Dalbergia > Dalbergia cochinchinensis. The sequence continues at coordinate 63,576,607 of CM062375.1, read as the reverse complement.
TTTTTTAATAGAACCAGTCATGGTAATAGATAAATAGATAATGCTAGCTAGATGAGTCAATGCGCTTGAAAAATTCTGATATGCTCATACAAGGAAGAGTATTTTTTCCTCCACAGTGCATTATTCTTTAGATGTTGGCTTGGAACCAATTCATAAGTACAATATTAAGAAAATTAATAATCGAAAAAGGTCATCAAGGGAGAAAATATTTGCTCCGTGGTGTTCAGAAAACTCGTAAAAGATACGTACTTTATGATTTTAGCCGTACGATCTCACATGCAAATTACTTTTCAACAAATGACGTAGTATGTATTTTCTTAGCATCAACCTCCAACTCTATCCAAAGTAAGCCTCCATTTCCGGCATGATCTCCATTTGGAACAAGTTTACTCCCTATAATGAGATGTAGTTGTGCACTTGGCTTTGAGCCACACATAGAATTTATTAAGTTAGCTTTTTATCCCTCAATTTTTTATCTAGATTGTTTGACAATGTAAATGGACGGAGAAAGCATTTTGATTAAATTGAGAAAAAAATTTAATGATGTAAGAAAGAAATAAAATTAGTGGATAAAGGTTTAACATGGCCCTCTCATTTCAACCCAAAAAAAAAAAAAACATTAAATTAACACTCGAGGATCCACTCACATAAATGATGCATTGATGATGAAATGGTGCATGAATGTTAGATGGCTAAGTAAATAAGGGATTGGGGTGAAGGAATCAGCCCCACCTGATGTTAGACGCGGATGTCAGGCGCCGTTGGATGCTGTCCCCACGTTATGATGTTCTCACGCAGCCTTCCAACTTGTGGCACGTGCATGCATTATGTGTACCTGTACTATTCTCCACTTAACACACACCAAACTCACTTTGAGGTTTTTCCTTTTCTTTTTATTAATTTCACTGCTGTGATCTCAAACTTTGCGGCTTAGTTTAGAAGTAAGTAATATGCTTGCATTATTTTTTTATGCACTATGAGTTTATAGTATTTTAAAAGTCAAGAAACAATAATTAGAGATTTTAATTATCTTAATGGTAAATCTTGCATAATCATGTATTAGTACTTCACAATTTCAATTATAAGGTTATTATATTAATTTCGATATACTGTCAACATAAAAATTTTATATATTATCATCTAATCATATACCGTTATATCTCATTTGAGTCTAAGATGTCCTGTATCCGACTCCTTTTGGTTGAAGGAGGAGCTCTGGTGGCTGAGGCAATCTCTTATTATTGTTTAGCTGTGCCTGTTCATTTTTGCGTGCACCCTCAATGGGGCGGGTTGTTTGGTTGTTCTTGTTCGTTTTCGCCTGCACCCTCAATGGAGTGGGCAGTGGCTACCTCGGTTTCATTTCATTGCTTTGAAAGCAATTCAATTTTCAAGTCTTTTGAAGACAAAACACTATCCCAAAATTGATGAGGCCCTTTTGGTGAGAGAAGTTCAATTGGAGTTCCTCCTGCTTTTTATGGTTTGTTTGTTTTTGGTTATTTTTTGGATTTAGTGTTTTATTTGTATTTTTTGTTTTTGATTTATAGAGCTTTTTGTGTTTGTTTTGGGGTTTGGGTAACTTTTGTATATTCGTTTTTGTCGAGTGAAATACCTTTTGTAATTAAGCTTCTCTCTATGGGATCTTTATGAGAGTTAAGTACTATCTAATTGTCAGAAAAAAAGAAGAAGACGAGTTTCAAAAGTCTAATAAATATATGATTGGATGTCAACATAATATAATTTTTATGATGATATTATGTTGAAATTAAATTCTTGAATTATATTACTAGTAAATTTTGTGAAAATATTTCATAATTAATTAATATTGATTAACTTACCAGATTTACTAATAAGATAATAACAGTATTTACTTATTGACACTTGATTCTTTAAATCCAGATTTGTTAATAAAAAAATTAATTATTTGATACCAGTTAGGTGTTAGTTTGAGTAAAAAGAATTCAAGTTTTAAGCAAATAGTGTCGATTTTATTTTAAAATTTATGTGTATACAAAAATATTATAAAAAAAAGAATTTCCTACTTAAACATCTAGCCGTATATTATTTTATCATTTGTCGAATGAGTAGATACATTAAAATAAATCAATAATATATATATAGAATTTGGCTCCTCTAAAGTGAGGAGATTGGTAAAATGTAAAAGTGAGGGGTTTAATTATCCTTGGATCAATAACTTTTAGGTTTAATTAATCAGCTAGTCCCTATAGTTTCACCAAATTTTTAATTGGGTTCCTATATTTTAAAAGTTTTCAATTGGGTTCCTATATTATACAAATTTTTTTAATTAAGTCCCTAGGGATAACAATAATTATAAAAAAAAAGAATATTCTAGCACATTTCATCCCCTTTTGTCTCATTCATCTTCCCTCCCCACCACCCATTGTAGAGGCAGGTACACACAGGAGCCCCCTGCATCCATCATTATCATTAATAACTAATCTTTCACCCATAATCAAACATAATATCAAATTCAACCAGAATCACAAATAATGTCAAATCACAAACAAAAAATAAACCAGAATCAAGCACAAATCCAAGCCTTCCAATAACAAAAATCAAACCAATTTACATCGCAAACCAAAAAAAATCCTCAACCATCATCCTCTGTAAACCATTTTCAACACCAACCATCTTCCAACATCTCAAACACAGCTAAAAAATCATGAACCAAACAAACAAAGCTACAGCCAAATCAAACCAAACAAAAAAAATAGTAGAATCAGAAGAGAAAGAAGGAGTTTCCAGCCAAAAAGCTGAAGCTGCCTGCCGATGAGCTTCATGTTGATGTTCTTTGCTGTACTAGCCCTTCTTATTGCTAATCAGTGGCACCGTGATGGTCTTAGCGGCGGCACCAAGGAGTTGGCAGCGGCTTCAATGGTGTTGCGTTGTCATGAATTGTTGAAGGCCTTCATGTAGCAAAGGCTCGCGGCTAGCGAAGCCATGGCGGTGTCACGGAAGAAAGAAGGGGAGGTCACTACTCGATGACTTGTTCTATCTGTTCATCGAAGTAGGAGACTAGCTGGCTCATGGGGAGGTCGTGTGTCACGTATTTTGCAACCTGCGTGAACGGTGGTTTTCAGCACCATGGGACAGCAGGCGACGCAGGGGTCTGTGCGAATGGCTGTGCTAGCAGCGGTGCAGAGTAGTGGTGGCATGATGACGGGGTAAGTAGGTCCTAGGTGGAAAAGGAGGAAGGGGTGCGCCTTCGTTGCTAGAATACAAGAGAGCTTAGTGTGGGTGAGGTTGGCAACGCTGCCCGAGGTTGGGGATAGAGAAGAGGGGAGAGGGTTGATGATGTTAGTGAAGAGAGAGAGGTGAGAGAAAAGAAAATGAGACTTTTTATTATGCTTTGGTAGAAATAGGTGCATAATTATAATGTGAAATCTCATCTTTCAAATTACATGATATGTGAATTCTATATACATTGAATGGTGTAGATAATAAGTTTTACAATACATCTAACTTCATTAAGTGCATCATAGTATTGCTGGATATATTTTTATAACGTGGTTAACGGTAGGGACACAATTGAAAAATTTTATACACTATAGGGACCCAATTGAAAACTTTTAAAATGCAGGGACCCAATTGAAAATTCGATAAAATTATAGGGACTAAGGGATTAATTAAACCCAATATTTTGAAAATCAGACTAGACTGGTCGGTTGAACCGGGAATCCGCCTATTGTTCAATCTGGGTTGGATCTGAAAATCGTCTTGCAAAGAATCGCCCAAGAACCGCTGAGAATCGCTCGAGAATCAGTAAACTAGGCAAACCGGCTTGTCAAAAAATCGGTCCAACCTTTTTTTTGTAACAAAAATATAAAATTGCATCATTTTTGGGTTTTTTTTAAAAAAAGGCTTAAAATCTCATATTTCCTTTTTTTTATTCTTTTCTAATATGGAAAGCAGTAACTTGATAGATTTGAACCATATGAATAATATTTATTTTGATTAAGAGATGAATTATGTTATATTCTATAGGTTTTGTTAATGCCTAATTTATTTTTTAGTTATTTTCTGACATATATTTTATTTTATATTTTTATTTATTTATTTAAATACATATTTTATTATATGCCAGTTATATTCCGGTTAGATCCCCGATTAAATTGATTGAACTTCTGAACCTCTGAATCCTTACCTTGACTAGTTCGATATTCGGTTCGGCTTTCAGAACCTTGATTAAACCTAAATTTTATCATGTATGCATCATGTGTGAATTTCACTAAATGATCTAAGAATAATTAATCTCTCACTTTTATACTTTATCGATCTCCTCATTTTAGAAGAGTCTATCCCGTATATTTGATATACAAATATTGAGTCGGAGTTAAAGGCTCCAAAAGATAATTCAAAAAATGGAGAGTGAAAAACTATACACGTGTAATGTTTTCCTCCTAATTTAACGGGGAATATTCGTTGGGTCATGGGTGGTGAATGTGAGAAGAGAATGAGGAAAGAACAGCATATCTTTTCTGTCACTTCACAGCAGCTTGGCTGGCCTTAAGACTGGTTGCTTTCAATTCAATTATAGAACTCAAAGGTTTGTCATTCTTTTTGGTCATGTTGCTTCCTCCAACATTACAGTGTGAGTGCCTTACTCGTGCCGGCATCCTTTGTCTTGTTTGTGTTTTACTGTATTACTTTAATTAGATTAACCAGACTAGTGCTATTGCTATAATTATGTTATATATAATCACAATAGCAGCATGCATAATTCCCAATGAGATTAGTCTAATGGAAGTGAATGAATCTTGAACAAACTTTATCCATAAAGTTGGGGATTTGAAATCAAGATAGCTTTCTTGAAAAAGGATTATATTATTTACCACTTCAGGTTACCAGGCTTAGACTTCCCCTCTAATTAACCTTTGCTTGTCAAAAAATAGTATAGCATGCATAATTCTTTTTGGATGAACTACTTAATTTTTAGAAAATTTAAATCCTATCAACTTAGGTGGATAATTATGAATGCAATAATTATTGCATAACAAGCATGGTCCCATGCTTAATAAGTTCTAAACTTTTAATGTGATTTTGTTGATTGCCCATATCATGCCCCCACTTAAACATATTGTCCCGGTCCCCACTTGTTATTAGTTTAGCCTTACAAGTATTTTCCCTTTATATATAACTCTCTTATTAAGCACATGTATAGTTTTTTTTAAGCTATGCTTTTAATTTTTGTTCTTCTCAATTAGAAAATTAAATAAATTTCCCATCAAGGGAGGAATGCGGTGGAAAAGAAAAAGAAAAAGAAAAGAAAACAGTTATAGTTTCGTGGAGCTACATATATTATTTCACAGATTTCGTTGTGCTAGGGAACGTAGTTGCGACCAGGAACAATTCTTACCTAAACATGATTTAATGTAGAGATACAAATTATTATTTGATATTGAGATGTCGTGAGGACCATAATAAAAATAGGTTCATATTCAAAATAGTTTTATATACATTAAATAATAATTTAAGTACCTGAAAGATAATAAACTGCGCAACAAGGCCCAAGCTGATAATTTCTTATCAATCAATGATTTGTTATTTGCCTATTTGCAAAGAAAGATTGACTTTTGTTGGGAGAGGAAGAGAGCAAATAGTGTTCCAAGACGGTTTTGGATTTTCTTAATGATTTTTAGGAAATGATAAACATATATTCGGTTATAAGGTCCCCATTGGTGGAATAACTCCAAATCCAGGCATCAATTAAGTCGTGCAAAGTTTTGAATTTTGTTGTTTTCTTGCTTTTCTTTTTCTTTTGTCTAATTTGAGTTTACTTTCACAAGTACTATAATTTATCTTTTTTTTAATCAAATTTGATGTTTTCTTTCTAGAATTGTCTCTTTTTTTTTGTGGTTGTTGAACCTTAAAAGGGATATTATAAAAAAATAGCAAATTGACCTACAATATAAGGAGCGGGAAAATGGTGCGAAAGGTGGATTGTCGACATGATTTGCAAGACGCGGCCTAGTTGAAAATCATTTCAGTATTTGGTTCTTAACATTTAATTTGTGCGGGAAAATTGACTTGTTCCTGAGTAAATACCCAAATGTATGAGGGGACAGATTTTGAAAATATGTCTAACACATTTAAAAAAATAATAATTTAATCCCTCTGTACAAATTCGTACGATCAAAAAAACACTATATGTAAATGTATGGGAAGACCATTTTGTCTCTCATTTTGAAATGTGCCATACTGATTTAGATCTTTCAAGATCTAGGTATTAATTTGTTCCCTAATACATTTTTAAGAGACAAGTTTAAGTATTTTGTCTTTGTTCTTTGTACTTCACGATTTAGTTGCATGATTTCAAATTTACATGTGTATATAGAGAAGTGCTAGAGAGTCCAAACCGAACCATTAGAATGCAATTTTCGGACTGAAGTGTTAAGTAGTGAGTTGATAGAAGGAAGCTAATATTGTGTCAAATTAGTAGTGTTGGGAGGTTAAACTAGCATACTCTCATACAAAATTATGGTGTATGGACTAATATATTCTAATAATTATTAATTGTGGAGCATATCAAGGGATTGAAAATGAAAAGTTACAATAGTAGTCATTAATTACTCAGGGTATTATTAGAACAAAAAAAATTATACTTTATTGAAATGTGAAATTGACAGATATTTTAAAAAATGATTTTGCATGAAAGTAAACAAATATTCTTAAGGGGGAGTAACTTTATAATAAAGCAATTGTAGTGAGATGTGTCCTATTTTTTTTTTGATAAAACACTTCTCAAGCAATCTATTAGTAGATGCGAGGCAACAAGAATGAGTTCAATGTTTAACATCACCCATACACTAATGGAGGCGACGACAAGCAAGAATAAACAAGACATACAAATAACAAAAAACAATAATCAGGAACAAAATAAAATGAATCAAGCAATATGATCTCATGGTGATGGGAGGTCATCTTATTACACCACCCTGCTGTCTCCACAACAGCCCCTTTGATATTGCCATCAAGGCTATAGTAGATGACCCATGAGATAACATTCCACTTAGCATTGCGGTTTCCATCTTCTTACCTGATCTAGATTTTCAGTGACGGCTAGAGATTAAAATGGAAATTATTCATTCCAACCTTTTGTCCAAAACACAAATCTCATCGTCATTGATTTAGATGTGTCCTTGGTTTTCTCATTCTCAATCATTTTCATGGTCAAGGTAAGATGAATAAAAATCTTTTGTTTATATTTGTTCATATTAACTAACCTTATACATAAATGTTCATGAAATCATAAGAATTGAAATAAAAAATATGATGACCAATATTATAAGCATGTTAGGATTTTTTTTTTGGGAAAAGATCCATTTAGTTTTCAAAATCACTCTTAATGATTTTTTTTTATTGTACATTATTATGAATACAAAATTAGCTGATTTTGATACATTGCCAATATAAAAAAGTGTTACCCTATTATCATGTAAGCATATGCTTTTTATTTTTGAAACTCTTAAAGTAGTAAGTGATTGAGTCAAAACCTTTTATGATGTGTGATGATCCATGATTAAATATCTATGTAATTTTTTTATACTGATTATGCATCAAAATTTAATTCAATAAGTTAACCTAAATAATAGTGTATTTAATTATATTTAAACCCACTATTGATAATATAACACACTTTTACATTATTTTCCCATTAAATTTTGTACATATGCATGACTTTTGAAATAGCGGAGTAAAACTCATTTGGCTGATTGAATTACCGAATAAGAAAATTTTTTATTATCAATTGAAACTAAACCAAATAATTATTGCATCTTTTAAAAAAATAATATTATCTAAAAACACGAAAATTTCTAACTACTCATTAATGATAAAGAAGCACGCAATCAAGACAAGAAAATTTTGAGACTATAATTTTCTCACATGATTGATGATTTTAATGGCCAGAAGCTTTATGCCAAGGTGCAGTTTGAGGCTATCAAAAATGATTTGACTAATTTATGATGCTACTAAACTACTACATGGCTGTGCAGATGTTGGTGGTTGAAACACTTTAATTGAATATCACATCTTCCTTGTCGCTTTCCAGCAATTAACAAAGAGCAAGAAAATTGGCCTTTGGTGCTACCATTTGGCAAATGAAGCGGTCAATCAAAAGGAAAAGGCAAAGAAACTAATTCAACATGATCACTTCTCTTTTGTGGGTATTTTTCCCCCCTTTGCACTTGGCAGGGAAAACGATAGCTCCATTATTGCATATGAATGAAAAATGAAACAATCATGTTGGAAACAGTTCATCTTATACTAAACTTTCTCGTCTTATTGCGTCAAATTTGAGTTTTTCCCATTAATTTTAGGACTATTACCATTTCAAAAACACTGATTAAAATTTTAAAAATAGTAAATTTTTTAAGTTTTTAATACATAGGGTGTATTAAGAACTTACAAATTTTAGTTCTTCCATAAAAATTTACTACTTAAAAAATCTTCATCAGTAATAAAACCGTTAATTTTAACAGTTTGACGACCTGAAGAAAATATATTACATAGTGGATTAGTGATACAATATGACACATAAATTTGAATCGTTTTTTGCAGGTATAAATATGAAAATTTAGCATCGGAGAATTTATTCCCCAGTCATATTACAATGTTATCTATAGCTATACATATATAAAGAAAATTCTACACAATAATTCCAAAAATACTCCTCTTAAACCTATTATGAAAACTACTTTCACATCTATAACTTCCTCTAACTTCTCACATTTTTCAATTTATTATTTCTTTCTTAAATATTTTAGAAAAATAAAAAAGGAAATTGGTTGGCATGTAAATGTCTGTCAATTTGCTAATAATATATAAAGAGGATTTAGCTGATAACTACTTTTTAGTATCTTCTCAATGAATTGAATTATGTTTTCAAATCTATTAATATATCTTTTAAAATAAACATATATACTATTTTAAAATAAAACAATTATTGTCTTGCAATTAATCATCTATTCACCCCACGCTGCACTGCCTGCAATGGCTTGCAAGCACGGAATGCGAAAACAAATGTACACTGTTTTTACACTACTTTTGTTTTCTACACTATTTTGATTACTATGTATGAGGTGGATTAATTTTTTTCAAAAAAAAATGAACATTATTTTAAGATTTTTCCTTTGATACCTCATAAGACGCTGATGGTATCTTTATTTTTGTATTCAACTGTGATGATCAAAGCTTTGATTTTCTCGATTTCAATAAATTGGATTAGCGGTACACATGACACATTCTTAATAACATAATTAAAATATACCCGTTTTTAAATTTTATAAGGACTCCTGAAAATCCCCTTGTTTTGACAATAAAAATTATATACAAATAACTTGTTGCTTGACAACACAATAGTCCCTGGCAAAGTGATAGTACAGTGTTACTTTCTTATGAGTTATTAATTGTTTCATACATGTTTTATCGATCTATTTAATTAGAAAGAGAATAAGTGGACATGAATTTATTAGAATATTTAGTTAAAGAGAAAATGAGTAGAGATTGAATAATAGAATAGTATTTATATCATTTATTTTTTTTAAAAAAAAATTAATAAAATATAATTATTATTTTAATTCCCGTACATAATCCTAAAATGACTTGTATTAAACATCGGATGAATTGTTCAATTTATTTAAGAACCTAGTGGAGGCAGCAAGGAGGTGAAAGAATTGGAAGCACGTATAGGCTGTTATGTTGTGTATGCATTGCACACGATCAAACACAATAAATGCGGGCTGTGTGTTTGACTGAGTGCATCGTCCACAGTGCTGTAGGTTGAATGGCAAACCAAGGCGTGTGGGCGTGAATGACTGTAATGTGAGTGCAAGAGAGTGAGTTTGTGTTCCTTCTTCTTCTTCTTCTTCTTGTTTTGTGTACTGAGTGATGAGTGTGCGCGTGTTTAATTCACTGATACTGAGAGGGCAGAACAGAAAGGGAAGAAAACAGCAGACAAGAGAAGAGAGGAGAATTGAAGTTGTGTGTGATGGGGTGGTCGTGTTGAGTAGCTAGGGAAAAAAATTTATATAAATATAAATTAGACATCTCATATATTCATAATAAATTTGGTAAAATTTAAGGATAAGTGGATATATTTTAAGTGCTTTTCCTAACTTAGAATACTTGTTAAGCATACTATAAAAGATAAGTTTCAAATTTTTTTTATGGATCCCATATCTTAAAGGGTATTGATTAGATAAATTCCGATTTTGAATAAGTTGTCACAATATAAATTTATGATTATTATTATTTTTTGTTAACATTTAGTACCTAAATTTAAAGTATCTAACTTATATTTGTATAACTAATATTTAGTTGGTTCAAATAGTAATATTTATTTCTTAAATAAATTACTGAATTTAAGTCTTATAAATTGAAATATTAATGTTAAAATTTTTTTTATCTCATAATAATCAGACCTAAACTAAGTAAATTAGTTAGAAATTTGATGCAAATTAGTTAGAGTTGAATAAATTTGTGTTTTAATGAATTTTCCTTTTCCGAATAAAAATTTGTTAGACTGTGTGTAGTTGTAGAGGTTGCGGTGTGATGGAGACCAACACCAAAGAGCACGAGTGGCCTTTCCATGCGCCTAAGGGGCCCAATCAAATCCAACCTTATTGCTTCTTTGTTGCACTGTCATTCCTGAATTTCTTATTATAATATCATCGCAGGAAGGACTGCAGTGCACAGAAGAAAGAAGAAGGAGATCACAGTGGGTGAGGCACCGCGTCTCTGTCATCCCCATCTCTGTTTTCCTCAATTCAACAGCACCAAACTTTACGACACTTCGAAAACAACTGGAACACGATGCAAATTAAAAAAGATAAAAAGTTCCAGGCCACATAAGAGAAATTTCCATTATATAAAAATATAGATAAATATGGAATTCTTTCGTCACATTTTACTTTATTTCAACTTATTATCACTTAAAATATAGTATATATAGGTCGGAACTTGGTTAAGAGGGATAATTTATTGTATTGAGAGCAATAAATCTTGACATTTGAATCTTATATAAATTGTCAAGATTAAAATATAAAATTATGTAACTTTTTAAAATAATTATATGATAATTAATTATCATTAATTAATATTCAATCTTGATGATCCATATATAATTATATAACAGATTTACTTTTTTTACTTTTTACCCATAATAAATTACTTCTATCATTTGAGTCATCCTCCCTCTCTCTCTCTCTCTCTCTATATATATATAAAACTCAAAATAATAATCATAATGGTCCTACATATAGATTAGATGATATATCAATAAATATAATTTAAGCATAAGTAGTCAAAAAAATGTCACCCATTTCATTCCATGCCATGATTAATTATAAGACCTAATGCAATTACTCTTTTAGGTCCTTGATATAAATCATTTTTAGGTTTTTTTTGTGGTTCAAAATATATATCATTTTTATATTTCAATGACTCATTAATTATATTATACTTGTTTTATCCTTTCTATTTAATTAGAGAAAAAATAAGCAAAGATGAGTTTATTAAAGTATTTAGTTGGAGAAAATGAGTGAAAGTTGAATGATATATAAAAGGGCATTTGTGTCCTCTATTTAGCTTTCATTTTTCAGAAAACCCATATGATCTAATAATTACCTTAATTCCTATGTATAACCACAAAATAACTTATATTGCTAATCAGAGAGAGTATATTAAGCTAATTAAGATTCACTCAATCAATGAAATAAAGCAGTTTTAACTATGAAATGATGAATTCCTTCACCTAAATAATTATTTATCAAGAGGTCTGGTGTCGCCGCATGTCCTTGCTCGGACTTGATTTGGCATTGGTGAATTTTTTAGAGTTATTAAGCTTTTGGGGTTTTTAAAAAGTTGCTCTTTAAAAATCATAATTGGACTATTGTTTGGTATAAGTTGCGCTTAATAAACAGAAATCACAATTGCAATATTTAGTAAATAAGTTGCTGCCATAATCCAAAATGAGTATAATAGATATAGGTGCATATTAAAGTAGATAATTTCTACATTTATTATCATTAAATAGAGTAAAATCATAATAATTTTTTAAATTTTAGAGAACATAAATTAACTTAAACAAAAAAACCTCATTAGATACTCTTAAAAGTACCACTAACCTTTAAAATCCTAGAGCAAAATCAGCCTAACTCTTTAGTTTACTAAATAAAAAGTTGGTTTATATTTTTCTAAGTTAGAGCACTTTGTAAAGAGCATTACTAAATCAGCCTTGAACTTGCACCATGCTTATCTTGACATCAGAATGGAAAAAGTTCTTAGTAAACTTGTCTCGCAAAAAATTTCAATCTTATCAATAACTATGTAGGCAGATGTCATTATATTACTAAATTAAAATAAAGAATACTTGAAAGTCTCTCTATCTGGATCATGGAAAATAATAAAATTCAAAAGAAATATGGATGCTTAGTAGTTAATCTTTTTTAGTAGTTATTAATGGATACATGGAGGGGGATCTAACAAAGTTCAAAGGTACAAAGCTAGATATGATAATAGCAAGCTTTGACATCCAATTTGGATATAGATGCCTTGTTTAATACTAGGTTAATATATACATAATATTAAATTAGGTTAACACAGAAAATTGAAATCCAAGTTTAATATCAGTGTCTGCTGAGCTACTAGCTAGATTTGGACATCTGGTCTAAATGGTAACCTGGAGTATCAGCTTTAATTGCTTTATTGAAAACAATATGTTCGACTTGATTCTTTTCTTAATCAATTGATAAGATATTGTTGTGAATTTCTGGAAAGTACTTCTATAACTAAGTGAGCTTGATTGTCTGTACCGAAAAAAAGTGAGCATGATTATTCTGTCGACTGGCTTGGCAATTGTTTATGCGTGACTAAGCAAGTTTTATGCATGCGTTTCTTTTAACTCATCTTTAGGTCTTCTGATTTCGAACCTGTAATGATAAGAGTGACGAAGAACATGTGTTGTAGAAGAAATTCTTTTTTATATCTTTGGGTTCACTTTACTAAGTAGGCGAAATTCTCTTCTTTTTTTCTTTTCTTCATTGTACCACTACGTAATTCAGACTGAAATAATTATTGGATAAAAGTTTTTGAAAACATAGGTCTCATACACATGTACTCTCGCACAAATCTAATAAACATGAAAATACTAAAAAAATATTAAAAAGATAATAATGAATATAAGATTATCATAATTTATATGGTTCAACAAATTATGTCTATATTCACTCTATGAGAATAAATATTTTCACTATGAAAAAAATAACATCAAAATATCACTTTGTTCTTATACACAAAATCTTTGTACACACTCGTTATCTCACACTAGGTCATTTATTTGTCAAGGATCCTTAACACCGAAAAATTCTTATTCTCTATACCTAACAAGTTTTAAATAAGTACTCCTAACAAAATTTTCATATCCTAAGAAATTAATCAAACCACGTAAACAAATAAAATCTTTAAGATTCTACTTTCCTTAATTTAAATATTCCTACACTTAAAGGATACATATCTTAAATAAAAGACGAAGCTATCAATTTAATAACTCAAGGATACACATGACATCAATTTAATGTTTCAAAGGTTTTTTTTTTTTTCTATCAATTTAGTCTGTGAAAGATACACATGATCAATGTAGTTCTTGAAATATTTTTTATATTAATTTAGCCCCTAAATGATGATTGTGACATCATTTCAATCCCTAAAAATATATGTGCATCTATTTAATCCCTTATTTTTCTATATATTAATGAACTTATTTGATTTTATAATACATCTTTTTAAAACTAAATTGATGTCACATGTATTTTTTAGTGCCTAAATTGATGTAAAAAATATTTCAATGATTAAATTGATATAACATTAACTTTCAGAAATTAAATTAATATAACAAATATTTCAGAGATTAAAAAGATGTCACATGTATCTCTGACAGATTAAATTGATAGTTTAGTTTAAATAAAATCAATTACAATCTTTTCAAAACATACATATAAACCAACAAATCAACTTTTGTATAAATTTTTTCACACCATCAACCAATCATGATTGTTACATTATTGAAAATATTTAATCACAATATTATATTTACATCAAAAGTCTTATATTGAGTGTATGTTAAATTTAAAGTCTAAGAAATATGTATATACCAAGACACGATATTAAAATTTGAACATTTTATAACTAGCTAAAGGTGGTAGCTAGGTTGGGTTTGCAAAGTAGATCATATTTTTCATAATTCCTGGCAAACTATCAAGTCAAAAAGAAAATTCTCACTTTTAAATTCCAGCAGGATGAACATGTTTGTTTGTAATTGTTTCATACGACACCGGAAATTTGTAGAGATTAAAACAGTTTAAGTTTTTTATTAACTTTCATGAAATTAATTTTTTTTATAATTAATAAATGCTCAACTAGTCTCCAAGAGAAAAGCTAAAAAAATTAATGTTCTCAAGAAGAGTGTGTTACCTATTACTCATTCTGCTTTTGAATAATTGTCCATATTTAAATACTTAATAAAATTAAGAAAATTATTAATAAAATATCAATATTAATAAAAGTTAGTAGTGATTTATTAAATTATCTTTGTTTATTTTCAATATTTCAACTTTCTCTCTCATCCGTCATTAATGAATTAATAATAAGGGTATTATTATAAAAAAATAATTAATGCTACTTAAATTTTTGAAATGCACAATTATTTTTAGACAAAACCAATTTTTATAATGAATAATTATTCAAAGATGAAAATAATATAAATCTGGACATATATACAATAAATTGTGTTATATGTAACTACTATAAAACTTGAGAGAGCATAAGAAACAAAATTTTATCTCAACACATTACTTTAAAAACTACAAAAACAACAAATATATGTGCAAGGCCCCTGGTGTCATTCTAACCATCGATCTCTTGATGACAACAATGAGTTTATCATTTTAGAGAGCAATTTCATGTCCTTTAATTAAACATAGAAAAATATAAGAAAATGATGATGAAGAAAAATAAACAAATAATTTGTGGAGGCAGGGTTTGGTGATTGGTTGAAGAAGAATCCTATTTTATTAAGGCCATTTCCGGAACTACCGGTCCGTCTTCTTCTGCTCTTCATGTTACTTTCCTCCTTCTCATTACAATTCACATTATCAATCTCTCTCTTCTATGAGAAGAAGACAAGTTGAAAAGAACCTTACTATTATAAAAAAATTAAGTGTGACAATACACCAAACCACCCCGTCTCTTTCTCAAGAAACAAACAAATTAAGTAATATATAAAAATTAAATGGAAGATTAAAATAATGACACAACAAAAAAAGCATCACCTTCGAATTTGCAGTCAACGATTCCCTTCACCAACTCGCTTAGCTTCCTAGGTTCTAAAATCCAAGTTTCTTCATCACCACTATTGGTATACATTTTACAACACCTCCACTTCCAATGTTCACTATACGTACGTATCCACTCATCAATTGGTTAATATAATCATGTCCCTTTAATATTACTTCTATTGCCTCTCAAACTTCATCTTATTTCAACAGTCACATACCCACCACTTACCTCAAAAAGACAAATTAATCAAAGAATGGAACGGCTCTATCTTATTTTATTTGTGAGCACTATGTTTTTATTTTCATTTCACTTAGATTAGTTGCTTTATAGGACGGTATAATGGTACTTTAGTGATCAATTTTGTTAGTGACATGTAGAACTTGCCTTTTTTTTTCGACACATGAACTTTAGCCACGCAGTTATGGAATTTGATTGACAAGGATAATTAGGTAAAGGTTGGCGAATAAAATTTCCTATATTTTACAATGAATTATTAATAATATTTCTAAGTTGTGACATATTACA
Organism: Dalbergia cochinchinensis; assembly: GCA_031216125.1. Taxonomy (NCBI): domain Eukaryota; kingdom Viridiplantae; phylum Streptophyta; class Magnoliopsida; order Fabales; family Fabaceae; genus Dalbergia; species Dalbergia cochinchinensis. Next base: position 63,560,731 of record CM062375.1, on the reverse strand, counting down.
TACAAACTTTGTTAATTAGCTCAGCAGAGCTGGAGGACCTTTATGTGTGGACCACTAATTAAGTTCATGTACATATAATAGTGATGAAAGGAAAAGAACTCGCTATCTTGCATTAATAGGTATGATGTGATGTGATAGGCATTTCATTAACTTTCGTTGTTGTTTTTGTTGATGTCCAAAGAATTTATATTAATAATATCCAGTTCACAAAGTTTATTCTCTTAGTTCCATTATAATTAGGCAAAGCATTCCCTAGTTTTACCGGCATTTACAACAACGAATTGAAGCAACTCAAGTTAAAAGGATTAATAGTTTCTATATCATTACAACATTTGCCATGTGGATATCAATATGGATTTAATTATGGTGTATTGTTATTGTAACACAATCATATCTGAGGCTGGTTTTGCCTTTGACGTGTTCTCTCAGTTTTGCGCATGATAATTTGATGTTTTGTTTCATTTTATTTCTGTTGTTTTTGTTTGTTTTGTTTTTCATGTCTGTGTTAGGTTCAACATCTGATGTACTTATGCCTTTTTTTCTCTCTCCAGGAGTCAAGTGATTTTTACTTATCGAAAAAAAATGGAAGGTCACATATATTATAAAACACTTTATTAAAAATTTATTAAAATTAGTCTCTATATATAAATTATAAATATTCATAAAGCAGGTGAATTGAACTCGGTAACTTTCTTGCTTGTGACTTTCTCCAACCTTGCTGAACTCTTTCTTCTAGTGTAAGCATAAACTCTTTCTCAGTAATTCACAAAAAGTTGCTTTAGCTTCGGTCAATGACCCCAAGCTAAGACAGATTCAAATATCAAGACTCAGGGGTTCACAAAGTCTATCACAAACCAAGTTCAAACTTGGGTTCACGGATTTATAGCTAAAGTACAAAAATTTGTGTGTGTGTGTGTGTTGAACTTTGTGAATGATATGTAGTCCTCGAGAAAGACATAGTCATCCCTTTAGAGAGAAGAAGAAATTAATGAATGTGTCCGTAGAAAAAACCTATTGTAAGATCATGTTACTTCTGCAACATTATTATAATAATACAATGCTTATCTTAATCAACTCTTTCAAACTAAACAAATGGGAACCCAGGCCACTAGCTATCTAGTCTAATTAAACAATTATTAATAAAGCTAATCCAAAGAGCATGGACCACTTCCAAAGGAATATTTTTAACTACCAATTCCATGTGAAGGGCACCTATTGCATCGAACCTAGCACGATGGTGCATGTTCGCACTCTTCCACAAGCCACTTTTCACTCAAAGTGGGTTGAGATTGTTGCACACACATCTCTTGTTCTCCATGGAAAGCCAATCCAAAGCTTTCAGAATTATGTTAATTAATTAATTCAAATCCAATTTGAGCACTTTGATTATTTTAAGGGCTAAATAGCCGTCCAAACTGAAACTACCATGTGAAGGATTATGATAGATTTGGATCCTTTCTAGTCATCTCTGCACCCCTTGCTCGTTCAACCTCTTTTCTAATGAAACTTTACAAACAATTGGGTAGTATAACGTCAACGATTTTGCTTCAATTTAATTGGTTGGTGCGTGCAAGGTCCTTAGTGCCAATCTTAAATTGTTCCCATGCATCATATACTTTGAATTTGTATACATTAAGATTTTGGGGCTTACTATAAGGTCACATTTAGTGTTGGGTCAACATTAATTAATGAGCCGTGTTTAAAAGGGTGTAATAGGAGTGTTGAGTGTCTAAATCTGTGGTTTTGTAAGGGTGTAAGAGATAAATATTGGCTAATAGGTGTTATCAGTAAGATGTGTAGTATATTGTTTTGCTTCTCTTCTTTTAAGAGTTGAGACATTGTCTAATTATTTTAAAAAAAAAACACAACAACTTTATTCAAGCGTTAAATTAAAGTGATCTTGTAGAATTTTTAAGGTCAATTTTGGTGCCAAGCTTGACATTAATGTTGTGATGAAGAAACATATGTTCAAGTAATAATTCAAAAACCAAAAGGAGAAAACTGTGTCTTGGTGTGAAATTTATAAAAGGGAAAGAATTATCTAATCCAATTGTGAAACCCCATGATTCCGAGGTCAAAAACATAAAGATAGAAAGAAAGAAAAAAGGGAATTCCGTACTTGGTTTCTTATCCTACAATTTAGAAAAAGGGAGTGCATGGCGATAAAACATTATTCATTTGGAAATGAAATTTTATATTTACATATGTAGACTTAATTATATATATCAATAAATATTATAGGCTGATACTCACCTAGGGAAATAAAAAAGGAAATAGCAAGCGTTAAAGAATTTAGTTCCAACATATTTGGAAGTGATTGCAATTATAGTTTAGAAACTTCGGTGGCAAATTTTAAAAAGCTTGCTAGTAATTAAATTGATCTTTGCTGGGGCTGAGGGAACTTATAATACGCATAGTATTAAAATAAAAGAACACTGCTATGACACATTGCTGTTTGATATCTATGAGAAAAGGAGTTTGTCTTAAAAAAAATGCTCTTGAAAGAGTGATAGTTTAGAAAACATGACATGCTACGGTTTTATAGTACATTCTAGTTTAAGTTATCAATGAAAAGTGTTTTTCTTTTTGTTTAACAATTCGTTTTTGCCAATTAAAATTTCCATTTGCTAGGAATGATTGTTGGTAGAACCTGAACACCTCAATAGATTAATGTCTAAGATATATACTAGTGAAAGTGTCACAATATCGCGTATCTGCTTTAGGTAAATTACTTAAAAATACAGTGTTGTCGATTAAGCCACTTGAGATTTTAAAAACCATCGTTAATAGAGTATGTTTAATTGGTTTTCATCATATTGTATATAATAACTGATAGATTGTGTTCAAGATATAGTGTCCTCTCATATATAATTCTTGTCCTTCGCTGTCCTATCAAAGCTACATAAATGGGTAAAATAATGGGTTTTATTTTAATTAGATACGTAGTATATAATGTCATAATATTATTACAAAATGATACTATATGTAGTAAAGCTCAAGCTAGGATTGAGATGTATCTGAATGTAACTATTGTAAGAAGATGTAATTAATCATACTAAGTTTTTTTCTTTCCTCCCTTGCGCCTGATTTTGCAATCTTTTAAATCTTCAAAGCCTGGCTCCAACATTTCTAATATTTCGGAACAAAAATGGGTACTGTATTTATATTATCTAACAAATATTTAAAACAGGAAATTTCGATATAGTTTTCTAAAATAGGATAATGTTAAGAACTATTTTTATAACTTGTCAAAAAACTAAAATCAAAAATGAAATTCTAAATATAAATTTAACTGTGATACAGCTAGCAATTAGCATCAGGTACTCATGTTAAAACCGTTTTTTGTTTTTTTTTTGTATTTTTGGGATCATGATGTCAAAAGCCCTTTTTTTAATGATTTTTTTTTTTATGGTGGGTCACTAATATTTGGATTCATTAGAAATTTTTTTAAAGTATCTGAAAAAAATAATAATTATCTAACGGTTAATAAATAAAATGTCCATCATAGACTCGAGTATAAAATGTCTATCTTATAATTGGTCTATTTTTATCGTCGTGATGATGTTAAAAGTTAATTATTTGTTTTTGGTCAGGAAAATTAAAACTGTTAAATGCACAAGTATTGCGAACGGTTCTCCGAAATGGGCCATTGGTCTTTGTAGACTATCTCTAGCTGGTCCAGTTTCTATGATCCAAAGAGGAAAATGATGGGTCCCAAGTGGTTTGGGATTATTGACCAAAAAAATGAAATTAACCGATTTAGAAGTTATAGGCCCAATGAAAGTGACTCACCTGAAAGGAAATGCAGCAAAAGGAGCGATGGTCCCAATGTAGAAATAGATTGCTTTAGATTTTTCTCTCATGACCAAAGAAATAAAAAATCTCTCGCGTGTATCCGTGCGTTGTGGGTGTGTTTCTCCTATATTAGCAACAATAAAGTTTGACACTTTCACCTTATACATTGTGAATATATTTCTATTGTAAACTGAGTTCATCAATTTTAGTGGTGGATTTGTATTATAGATGAGCTGGATTAAATTTAAGGCTTTACTTTGACCTCTCTAGATATGTGTTTGGTTGAGGTAAAATTGAGAAGGAATTTTTTATAGATAAACTCTACGTATAAAGATTAATATTGGCTAAGATTTCCTGATGTACGTATAAAGTATAAATTAGTATATCCTCTAACGTTAGGCCACTTTGGTCAGTTTAACAAATTTTAGAAGGTATAAATATTCATTTAACTTACAGCTGCTACCAAAAAGTGCAGTCCTCTTATTTGGACACATTAAATTAGTGTGCCCATTTAGGAATTTGCTTATAAATAATTTAGTGAATAATGGGAGAATTGCAATCAACAAAACTGTCATCAGTCACAGATCTGCTGAGCCTAAAATTTCTCACTTGTACACATGAAATCTCTGGTATTTATTCATAAAAGTGTCGATGGACATACAGAACAATGGTGTACAGATATTATTATTCTACCAAAAACCACAAATTAACAATTAATTTTAAAAGTAAATAAAATGCAAATAAAAAAAATTACTTATCATGTACAACTTGACTTAAGTGATAAGTAAAATATAAATAAGCGCTTTTTTTTCCCGCAAAGAATTACTTACGCAATTTCTGGTTAGGGTGGTTATTAGATAAAATCCTTTTTAAAATGGTGACTCTAAAGTTTGAACCCCTTGCAGATGTGACTGTACCTCAGTGACACAGTTGCACCTGATGCAATTTTAGGATCAGGGTTTAATTCCTGTAATGGGATGAATGCACCCCTTTCATTGCCCTCGACCGAAAAAAAAAAAGAAAAAAGCATTTATATTGTGCTACTCACTTCTTAGTTTGGAAGAAAGAAGCATAATATTAAAAAGGATCTACAACTTTAGTATGTAGATGTTAATGTTAACTATGCTGATAGTGGTGACGCATGTACAAACAGCAAAACAGGTTTCTTAAATAGTCTCTACAATTCCCTAATAATAATATATACTATAAGTTACACTCACACTCAGATCTTATAGTTAATACAGCAATATTTTACAAAGTGGCTATGTTTGGTTAGAGAGTAAATTTTTCATAAGTTTTATGTGTAATTTTATATATGAAACTCAACCATGAAAAATTTTATCCCCATTTTCACCTTCTAACCATTAATAATTGATTATCTAGTCTACTAAATTAATACAAAGATAAGAGTTCAAATTTTAGACAAAATCTTGCTGTTGTACTATAGCCCGTATGAACTTTAAGTCCCAAATTTTAAAAATGTACAAATTACTTTTGTAAATATTTATTTTTTGTCAAAATAAGTATATTATATTCCTGAATTTTGACACACGTGTAAATTGATATCTGAACTTTTTAAAAGTACAATCGATATCCCAAAATTTATTAAATTTATGGTATTTTTACTAATAATTGATGAAAATGTTAGTAAAAGAGTTAATTTGCATATTGAGGAAAGTTCAGAAAATTGAATTACAATGTTTTAAATTTAGGATATAAAGTAGATATAACTTACATGATCTATAATTGAAGACCTAAATATAATTTTCTCTAAATTTTATGAGGGGGAGAAGAATATGTAACATTACAATTTACAGCATATAATCTTTCTATATATAGCTTTTGCAATGTTACTTTAAAGTTCATACAAAAGAATGGGCAATCCTTGCTGATAATGTAGAGTTTCGAAGCAAAAAAAGAGGATTGGCAGCTGTATTCTTTATAACATTAAAATAATCACCGTTTGAATTTATCAACCTTCAACTTCTTCTTTTTTTTTTCCAAGGACAAAATCAAGGATAAAGTGATAGAATCAAGAAGGAAAACGTCTTTTCTACGCACATTTTCGTCCAATGCACTATATATTGATATTGGTCAATAAAAGAAATTCTGATGGTGATGACAAGATTTTGTAAGAATTGTGAGAAATTTCATTTGCATAAGTAACTCCACTGAATCAAAAAATGGGTCCCAAAACCACTGAAAGCTAGACAATAATTTAATATTTATCTACTTGCAGTACCGTAAAACAACCTAACTAATGTTATTATAATAATATGTGTGCTTCCACCATTGAACAAGATAAGTATGAAATATAAAGGTACAATTCGTTTGATTCCTTTTCATGTTTTGCCTAAGCTTGCAATTCATAAATATCTGTAATGAAGATGATGTGTTCACCATGAAAAGGTAGGCTTTTACTATGAATAAGACCATACACTAAATGACTGACATATGGCCCACGAAAAATTTATTGACAATGAACAATTTTTGAACAAAAAGAGAAGAATGCATTCACCAATGCGAAGAAAAAGACAACCTATGATACAAACACATGGCTCCACTGCACTCCCATGTATGCTTGGCACATTGTGTAAAGAATGGTACCTAATATCAGTTGTTTGTGCTCTATCAAGGTAAAACGACACCCTAGCTAATTGACAATTTCTTTCTGAGGAATGGACGAAAAAGATAACAGTGTAGTGCACATAACTCATGTTAATCTCTTTTGTTCTTTTGATCAAATCATTAGAGTGGAGAGACAGTAAGACTGTAAGAGACAAAAATCATTTGATTGCTTCCATTTCATCATTGAGATTACTTAGAAAAGAGTGGACAGTGATAAGAAATCAGAGATACTGGTGCATTCCTATGTACTGGATTTCACGTTTTTCATTTGCACAAATGGCGCTATACAAAATTTTTTTGCTTGGAACATTGTCTACTAGACAGAATACATTATAATTCTCCTCCTCTAAAAGTATTCAATCAGCCTAAAGGAGGATTTTGTGTTGGTTAATCTCCTCTCATCCAATTTGAGATTCATTTGGGAGTATGAACATAATATGTGAGTAAAACAAACAGAAGAAAAAGGAGGAAAATAAATAAATAATACTAAAAATACAGAACAAACCCATTTTCAATTTCGCATTCAGGTGCTAGTTGGCAATTCCCTTTTTCATCATGGATCTAAATTCATCAAAATCAACAAACCCGTCTCCATTCTTGTCAACCCCTTTGATCATGCGCTTGCACTCTCTGAGGCTGCAATGATCACACCCTAGATTGAGAAGAACCCTCCTAAGTTCCTTAGCTGAGATTAGGCCATTCTTGTCAGTGTCAAAGAGAAGAAAAGCATCCATGAGATACTCATCTTTCTCTTGGACACTTCCACTTCCATTTTTGTCGCCACCACCTTCTTCTTCTATGTCCTCCTTCATGACAACCATGAACTCATCCAAGTCCACAAACCCATCTCCATTGAAGTCCAACACTCTCACCATGCCTTCAGCTTCTTTTGCAGCTATGCCCTTGTTGTATCCAAGGCATGAAAGCACTTCACTGAGCTCAGTGGTTGATATCTTACCATCCCCATTTGTGTCAATGAGCTTGAAGACTTGTTGGAACTGACTAGACAACCCCATGTCAAAGAAAGAGGTTGAGAAGTCAAAACTTGAAGAGAATCTGTTGTTGTTGGCTCTCCTTCTCCAGCACCAGAAACTCATCATGTCCATGCTTCTTGTCTGATTGAGGAGGCACTTGGTTTTTCTTTGAAGAAAGGGAAAGCAAGTGGTGATAGGTTGCGACATAATTGAAGGGTTAGACTAAGACTATACAGATGATAGGCGCAGTGACTATAAAAAGTAATTATTGACTGTGTAGAAGAATGATATTTGTTTTGAGGGGTATGAGGTGTTCAGCTTTAGGAGTTATGACAAGACCTTTTGTCCCCTTCTAATAATTCTCCAAGCTTTGTGAGGTCTAAACTTTCAAGAGGCTACAGAATATAAAGGATGAACCCTTTGTGATACAAAACCCGGTATCTTTATATTCTGTAGGCGCTTGTTTTTCGGTCTTTCCATCACCAGGTTTTGGAAATTCCTTTCTTTGAATCATGCATGCTAGCAGATAAGGATGGGTTCCTAGTGAGTGATTAGTGATTACTCGAGTTTGATTAAGGCCTTGTTTGGTGTCATGGTGGGTGGTGGAAAAGTCAGAAAAATCAAGCACAGAAAGTGCCCACAAACCACAAATTTCATTTTCATCAGTCTACAATTATTTTTGTTCTCTACCTGTTGTAGTCTGTGCCAGGACTACAACTGGATCAGTGACAAAGCAGTTACCTAGGTAGCTGTATTTGGATTTTGTGGACAAGAAGACCGCCATCTTACTGGGGAACTTGTGTTCCATACTTCCATTATTGATCTGTGTGAATGCCTATTATAAAAGAGGGCTGGAATTGGATAACGAAAGGCGTTTTGACAATGCATATTTGCGTTAGTGGTAGTCTCATTTTCAGACGTAAATTTCTCTGTTGTATTGCATGATTGCATCGCTCTGCAATCAATTGATTGCCTCCCATCTGCAGCAACAATAATTACATAATGGACCCCGTTCACACTAGTTCCACATACAATGAAGCAAACTCTACTGAACTCTATCAAGCCAAAATACAAGACCCAAGCGCCAAGTTGATTTTCGCTTTTATTTTTATTTTCTATTTTCAAATTTTTTTCTTCACTTTTAAAATTTTATAAAAAATAAAAAACAAAAGACAGATTTTCTGATTTTTCATATTTTCTTTATAAAATATTGAAAAACAGAAGAGTAATCGAACATAGGCATCAAGCGGCCCCCAAATTTATAAGATTCCTAGTCATTTGTCCACTACCGAATCATGGAACGTATATTAGTTGCTCAGTAAAATCAAAAGTAACAGCATTTGTGTAAGAAGAAAGTACCAAAGCACTCGGAAACTTGATCGGCGTACAAATTAAGACGTACAACTTATAGTATGATATGAAAACAAGATCTCCCTTCACAATTCACACACTTAAAGCATAATATTCCTCATAGAAAGGAGCTTTACTGATCACGACTGACGTTTTAAAAATTACAACTACCAAATTAATCACCAACCACAAAAAAATAATAATAATAATTTTTACAGGAGATAATAATGCTTAAAGACTAATTCCTTTCAAAAATGAGTAAAAGTTAAGCATACAACATTAAGCCTCTGGTAATACAAATCAATTCTGACCGCAGAAGCTACGCTTCTGAAACATAGAACTTGGAAGGTGTAAGCTAACACAATCACTACCAACTTTTCATACGATGTCGAACTATATTATTGACAAGTAATAAAGGAGGGTAGAAGAAATTATGAACAAGATTTAAACAAAAATATCCTACATCTCAAAATGCAGGGTTGGTCATACCCAAACGATCAACATGACTGCAGCAAGACAGGACCAACTGATAAACTGAGCATATCACTGAGAGCAACCTGGACTTCATTTGAGCCATGTTCGCAGCTCACCAAGCTTGAAAGGAGAGGGAAAAACTGAGACAGGTTCTTCTCAGATGAAATATCTCCCAAACTACAAATAGCCTGAAGAGTAGCCACAACCAGAGGTGAACGAGCAGCCAATTCTCGCCGCTTACCAGAGCCTAATGGAATTAACCAATGTGGCTGTCTACCATGAGAAGATTCAGATATCCGTCCAGAGCTTGCAACTTCAATATAAAACTCCAAGACCTCCTGACAAAGCCGAACGAGATGAGATTCAACCTCAGCCTCCTCATAACTATGAGGCCTGTCAATAACAAGGTTCTGTAAAAATGTAAGACATATTTGGTACGACTCATTCTCAAGGCGTAACAGTGGAGGGTCTTGCATTTGGGTCACGGAAACAAACTCTTGAAGCTTTGAACGTAAAATAGTATTGCTGTTAAGCTGGTGGGCATGTAATGCTACATCATGCATAGCATCAAACAGGACAAGAATGTGTTTTGCTGAAAGGCAAGCACGATAAATGTTATAGATCTCCATCACCGCCTGCCAATTTCAGGAAGAGAGTTAACATTATTCTTCTAAAACTACAAGCATCAATTTTAGCTGAGATGCATAACATGATTGTCAGTGTACATTAATATGTATGGAAATGAGGTATTGAATGGAAAGATACATTTCTTCTGACTTCGTACATATTCCTAAGTCCTACATAATTTTAACACAACTAAAATATTAAGAATCTAAAGTTAAATATCAGTAAAAGAAGATCTTGATCAAAATATCAAAATTCCAAGAAACTAATGACTGAAGAATTTTATCACTTTATGTTTTTAAAGAAGAAGAAAAACTGTTATGACTTCTTCGATTATTTTTTTCCAAAGGATGCCAACAACCGGATGTGAAACAGGATAACATAGGCTAAAGTGCCGGTAAAGCAGCCCAGGAGGAAGCTTCTATTGGATCAAGAATTTCCTGTCTCCCTGAACAGTTTAAATGCTGCTTGAACTACAACTCCCTTATACTTTCGATAAAAGCATTTTAACAAATTTGAATAAGGACTTGTTTGGGAAAACAGCTTATTCAAGGCCATATGTAGAAGAAATTTCTACAAAGTAACCTGGATTTGAATACGTAGTAACAAAAGTGTTTGTTTTGAGTGTTTTAAAAGTGTTTTTCGGAGAAGTTAGACATTTCAACTTTCCAAAAAGCACTAAAAATATATATATATTAGCAGCAATAAACTATCAAGCCAAATGGGACAAAATGTTAAAAATGTAACTTTTGACTTCTAAAAAGTTGTATAAAAAAATATTAGTAATGTCATCCAGACGAGCCCAAAGCATTTACCTGAATCAACAAAAGCTGAACAGCAGCTCGGCTTTTTGCATCAGATAAATATACATAAAAGCGACGAGTTCTCAGGCTTGCTAAAGTATTTGGTGAGCCAGACTCAACAAGATCTCTGTCATCTTCATCTATTGAAGCATGTACATAATTTCTAGTTATAAAGTCTTCACTTTCAAGGAATGAAAAGTTAGGGAGGGTTGCATTTGCTGCTTCTTTTAGGGACAAAACCACTTCTGACCACTTTTCATTAGAAAATAACTCGCCAGCATTACTCATCAAACGAACAAATGCAGCAATACCAATGCCAGCAAGGTTTTGATGAGGGCGCTTTATAAAGCTTACAAGAAGCATTAGGACCTTTCTTAAAAGTGGATTGACAGTGCTGTAAAAGTTGACAAACAGATCTACAACCAATTGGAGGGCCAATGTGCATGTCTCATAAAGCCAGGCATCCTGATCAAGCTCACCATCAGTCTCCGCTTCATTCACCGGTGAATTACTCCCAGAAGGATCAATAGAATGTCGAACGTAATCAAATATTGGAAAGAGGACAGACTCAAATACTCTTTCCCATAAAGGTAGTGAAAAGAGATGGCCATGGTTGCGCAAGGTTTCAAACAGGATTTCCAAGGCACTCTTCCTTATCTCAGGCCTTGGGTCAAAGCTAAGCTCAGATAATCCTGCACAAAATAGACCAAGAATGAGTACATCTGCAACAAGCTAAGCTTCTCACAACATGAAATAAGATGGTAGCAAGAAGTTATAATCATTTGACCAATTTAAGAATCATATATTAACTACTTCCTTAATTCATTTGACAAAGAACTTAATACAATGTCCTCACCAGCCAATAAAGGAAACCAGAAATAGAGATGATCATCCTTGTCAGTCACCTCTCCATTGTCTTGTTTCCCTTCTTTTCCTGTTCGAGGTGAAGATGAGGAAATCTTTCCAGAATTTTCCTTATCCTTGTTCCTTGATGATGAGCCAAGGTTTCCTTCTGCTAGTTTGGTTGCACAGAACCGAAGAAAAGCAATGGCATTCAGGCTAACCTCTTTGTTGAATCTACTATTGGTGAATGCAATAAGACAATTCACACAATCTGCAAACGTAGTGGTCTCAGTCTCTGTGATGTATGGAAAATAATCTCGAATAATCTTCTCAATAATTTCAAAAGCCAAGAGTACAATGTTTTTGTGGTCATCATAAGCTGCTGTTGTGAATACCTGAAACCAAGTCCATGAGCAGTAAGTGGGGGTAAAAAATCAACAGATAATCAACATAAAACATTCTGTTGCTCTATCAACAACAAAAGACAATAGTTGATCAGCTCTACCATGAACATGCTCTTCCATCCTGACTTGACATTGTTCACACGTGATAAAATCATTTGAGAGACACATCTGATAATTAGTTCCCGAATTTCAACAGCACTACTCTTCCGCATAACAACAACAAAAGGCTTCATAAAGTCATTTTGAAAATTATAATTAGCTAACTCTTCCCGCTCCAGAAATTTCATAGACAACTGGCGCAAGGAATCCATTGCAAAAATTGCAATTGAAAGGTTTCCGGAACAGCCAATGGTTACAAAGAAATCAGAGAGAACATGCCAGATGCTCGACCACACAAGCCTGATGCGGTTCATATTATAGTGCCTGTTACATATAATCATGTCAAACAAAATAATTTAGACAGCGTGCATAAATATCAATCAAACATGAAACATAAGTCATATGCTTGATGCTCTGCCACGACTCTTGTTTTTTCAGATCAATTGCATCTTCCCACCTTGATCTTTGGGGAAACTTGTAATGTTTTTATCATCAATAAAATTGAGCACTTTTTCAGCCATTTAGCATCCAAACTTGGGGGTTAAAAGCAACAGTTGGCCTCTTCACATGCAACCCCATATGATGTATACCAGAATTGCACAGGAAATATAGTTCAATACAACAATTTGCCCAAACAGCAAAGGATTTTGCTTGAGGTTTGAAGATTTAAAAGGGGCAATCAACCAAAGTTGGCAACATGCCCAGTTTACATAACAACAAAGAATATTGCGACACCCTAAAAGATTAAGGTGCCAAAGTGCCATTTTCTACTTTTTCGTAATAACCCCCACCCATAAACCCCAAGAGCCATGAGATTAAAATAACAAAAACTTGAGAGAAAGGGAGATTTTGAAGGGCCAATCAACCAAATAAGAGAAAACCAAAGTGGCAGAGTGCTCAGTTTATAAACAAAGAATATCGCAACACCCTGAAGGATCAAGGTGCCAAAGTGCCATTTTCTGGTTTTTTTTGTGATAAACCTCCCCGATGAACTCCAAGAGCCACGAGAAATAATGAAAGTTAAGAGTTGAGGGCAAAGAAATAGCATTCAGTAATACATACGCAATCTCAACTATCTTTGTAAGGCTGAAAACTCGTGGATCAGATGGAGATCTCAGTTCCTCCATGGAGACCTTGCATAGAGCCTTAACGAAATCTATTATGGCCTCACTGTTCAACTTTTGACTCCTCGTGAATATGCGATTCATTTCTGAGCTTCCAACTTGTTCCAACATATTCAAATTAGAAACTATACTGTTCACCTGTTCCGATGTGACTGCTCCAGAAGCATTACCGCCAATCCCAGCACTGTCATATGAACCTCGCATTAATGTGGCAGCTGCATACTGCAGCCTCCCAGGCCCCTTCTTCTTCAAAACAGGAAGAATGGTTGATTTTGCTTGCTTTGCCTTTTCTGAATCATTCTGAGGGAAGGCAAAGAATGTGGCATCTGGTGGAGCCCCCTCTCCCAGAAGATGTAGATGCTCAAACCGAGAAACACAAGTCAAGATATGCTCCCAAGCTTCTTGTAAGTAGTTTCCATCCTCATCAGCAATAGTAATAATTGCCTATCAACATTACAGATTGCAAATCCAAAATCAAATGAAGTTACCAGCAAACTTAACATCAGGTTTTAGTACAAAGAATACATTACCACAAAGTTAAAGGAACCAATGTATAAAAACTATAATACATATTCAGATACGTTATCTCAAATAGTTTTCAGCAAATGCAGCAAAACTCCTCAAAAAACCCATGAATTTTGTAATAATCAGATTCACAGCAGAAGGGAAGGCAAGGCCAAACTATTGTGTTTTGTCTTATTGGGATTTATGTAGTATGCAGTGACAAAAGCAATTCCAGATAGTAGCTTTAGACAGGATAAAAACACCCATTTAAGAAAAAGTAAACATGGACTTGAAATCATAAAAGATGTCATGGGAAATTGGGAATGTAATGACTACACAAGCAGTTGCATTTTGCAAGGAGGGCAATAACGTTGAATGAAGTAACATAACACATAACGTGAATTGACAATTGAAAATAACTTCAGGTTGTCAAATTGTTCAAAAGCCAGTTAGAAGAGAAGTTAAATTCCACCAACCTTAATTGCATCTACATTTTTCTGCTTAATATCAGCAGGAGAATGCAGAGAGGTAAACTTTGCCAATGAAGTCACAAAAGCATCACGATGAGTCTTCATGGACATTACAGAAGTAACATGAATAGCATAGCGGAAGCCATCAAGACACAGAGATATTACAACTTCATCATCACTTTGATCAAGAGGAACACTGAAGGCAGCTAACATTGGTGCCCAACACACCTCAATCATGAATCTAAGGATTACAACATCTGTTGCTGCATAATAGACTGACCTGTAAGTAGTGAGCAAATACATATCAAGAAAAAAAGTTATACGAAGCAATTCTTTTTTCCAAAAATTATGAAAGGTACTGCACTACAAAAGTACAAAGAATAAATCAACTTCAAAATTCCGAACAAGTGATAAAATCGGCATTGAAAGAATTAACAACAAAAGAAAGAAATACACTACTGTGAACATTTCAGAATCTCAGATTGATACACCACACTTCAGATAGAAATGGATAGTGTGAAAAACAGATAAAAACTAGTATACGCGGTAGGATCCATAAACAGCCTGGAGAACAAATGCAACAGAAGATTCTTCATGCCAAAAACAGAATCACGTTAAATGGCATGTAAGGCCTGAGAAAAGAATTTGGAAAGCTAATAACCTCTCTAAAATGGGGGAAAATATGGGTGAACATACTCAGTTTTGCGAGCTTTTTCTTTGAATTGTTCTTGCATATGACGGATAAGATCATCATTGGTTTCCATATGACTGTCTTCCCCACGCTTACGGATCACAATATTCAATATACTATCCAAGCCTAAAAGTCTATTAGGGTTTACAGCCTGTTTTTGTTGTAAAGCAATATCATTTTCTTTCATTTTGATCTCATTTTTGGATATTCTCTCAAACAAGGACCTCAAGTATTCATCTGGGAGATCTTTTCCATCATCAATGCCACGGTTGTTTCTTATGAAATCATCGGCAGACATCTGCATAACTCAAGGACCAAAATGGGAATAAGACACCACGTCTATCATAATTATTTGTAAATATATTAAGACAACTACCAAAGCACACCTTGTTCTTCACTGTAGGATTGTGAGCATCCGTGTTGAGCAATATTACAGAATAAGCAAGGACATATGCTGTGTCAGCACTAGAAAAGGCCTTCAGATTACATTTACAGTAACGTTCAGCGAACTTCTCCATAATCCGATCAATTTTCTGTGCCTCACCAGGCAATCTAAAGCCTTGGAGAAAGACCCTGATTGCCTCATCAAATTCCATCCCTTGAAAGTCAAAGGAATCCACATAGGCATGCATTACCTTCAAGGATAATTCTTCCCTTTCTCCCAGATAATCACCAATTAAAGTCTTGTTCAGCCCAGATGCATCTTTAAGAAAAGCAGCTATATCCTCAGGTGAATTACCCACTTTATTGGCATTGATGAGGAACTCAATTCCTTTCGTAGGCTTCCTATTAAAAAGTGATATACCTTCCTGCCATAAACTTGCATCAGCTTCATCAACAAACAGCAAAAGATGAAACAGAGAAATACTTGCTCTCAAAATCTTATACCTTTTGCTTACCTGAAGTTCCAGTTTATAAGCCCGGCGTTGCTCAATAGTTGAAACATCAGATGCGTCAGTAGATATTTTGGGAGGAGAGTCTGTTCCTTCAACTGCACCTTCTCCATTCCCATTTACCATGGTGAAACCTCCAGATTCAGTGCTGTTATCAGCTGCTTCAACTTTCTTGGCTGAATGAGGATCTGGAATGCGCAATTGTTTGTTCAACCAGTCCCCCATTGATTCTAAAACAGCAACTAAGCTTTTCATGGCTTCAAGCTTCAGTGTTGCCTCTTGAGGGGGCAAAAGTGTGGTGGTTACACCAGGAGGGACACCTTGAGCAGTCTTAAGAAGTCCATTGACCATCCTAGGAGGAACTGAACAATTAGATATAAAATATACAGAGTAATGAGAGCATATTAACTTTCTAAGCAACAATCAAGAGAACCACAGCAACACCATTCATGTTCTAAATATGAAATTGCACATATTATCGACAAAGTAAATCAAAGAGAATATGAAATGGTAAAAATTCACATAAACTAAAACATAGCAAACCTCTCAAATATGTTGGATGAATTGACATCACAGTCATAATTGAGAAATATGTCAACCAATATCTGTGAATCGTCACAAAGTTTCCCTAGAAATCGCAGCACTATCATCTTCTGCTGAAAATTAGGTTGAGAAACATTTTCTAGGACCCTGAGAACAATCATAGGGAAAAAAACTCCAATTTCTGCTTTCAATCCAGCTCTAAATCTTGATACCAAACTGATGAAGATGGAGCATGATAGCTGGAAAACAATCAGAAGAGTTGAAGCACTGTTCTTCAACAATGATAAACATAAGTACTGCTTGATGGCACCTAGAAACCTGCTTACTCACAACCAAATGCAACCATCAGTAGTAGTATTATATATCATTCAGGAGAGTACATAATTAAATAGAAGATAGAATACTGTCAAGTAGTGTACAGAAAATGGAGAAGATAATGTTACTTTTTAACTAATGATAACTTAAAACAAGGAAATCTCAAACTCAAAAAAAAAAAAAAAAGAAGGTTCCATATAAAATTTGAGATAAAAGAATAAAAGGATAAAAAATCACAACACAATAATAGTCCATCCATAGTAAAAAATAAAATAGCAGAAGAAGAAGCATATGTAACCCATGCACTGCCAGTTTACATAATTTAATCAGTTACTCTACTAACTCCTGCCAAATCAGTTATGAGGAAATGAGGGGTACATAAAGCTGGAATGACACAACTAATGAGGTTGACTAAATTTGGAAATAATGAAAGATTGAAATTATCATTTTACACACATCTAATTGTTCATTAATTTTTACTGGTAGCGTGAAACAGGAAGATCTTGCCATGGCACTTGAATGCTCAGTGCAGTGCCTCATAATAATGTGTAAGATGCTGGAGATTCAAAAATCAAGGCATGCATAGCATAAATTATCACAAAGAGAAACCAAACCACGGTGACTTTACTATTATAATATGTAAGAAAATGTTGGTACGTGCAAAACCAAATTTGCATGGAATTTTTAGGTTCAAGTGAACCCATATTTATCAAACACTAGTATCCACAGTAGCCAGTAGGTATTAAGTAGCTTGTAAATTTCTAATAGTAGTTACTTTTCCCTTTTAATATACAATCAATCCCAAATACCTGGGAAAGACAAACAAGCTTGATTACCAGATATGCTTGTAGCAACTTCTTCCTCTACCTTAGAGATTTTTGGATGAAAGAGTTTGGAGGGGAGGGTGGGTGAGGAGTAAATTTTCAGATAGTGATTTTTTTTTTCCATTTTATTAAGATAGAAGAATAACTGCCACTGGTATTTGCTCTTACAAATTTATACAAATGTCATCATTGAAGTAAGAGTAGGGATTTAGTGTACTCCATGCATATCATGCTCAAAATATTCTATATTAAGGTTATTCACTAAGCCAGAACCTTATATAATTTAAGTATAATACAATTGTGAAGCAAGTGAAAATATCCAACACTTGATTACATACTTGGTAGTTCAAATTTTATGACACTCTGCGCAATATCAACATGAGAACTAGCCATAACTCAATGGTCAGCTTGGCTAATATCATTTTCTATAAGGAATGATTAGATGTTTTAACTTGAAAATCTGCTATTCCTACATTAATATCAACGGTTCCTGAATTCCTAACCATGTAATGTACATACAAGAAATAGATAATAAAATATTTACTTGACAGAATCTCCACACAATGTATTCAAGTTTAATTCAGAAACTACACCTTTCAATTTTCTACAAACAAAATGCCAATGTTTAAACTAAGTTCCTAACTAATTTTCTACAAACTAATTTTCTATCAAGGAATTCTGGGTAAGACAAGATACCTTTCGCTAGTCCTGAAGACAGCTCCAGCATTCTCCAGCAAAATCTTCAGCAACTCCAAGGCCACAATCTTCCCCTTCATCAACTGTGGATCAGCAGCTGCCTCTTTAGGCGGTGTCTTCATCGACAGCTTGCACAGTGCCCTGAACACCAAAAAAGCATCCCTCCTCAACTTGTTACCAATCTGAACCTCCAAATCATCATCCCTCTCCACCAACTCACCAGCATCCACAAGCTCCCCTTTCCTCCCCTCCAACGCCGTCTTATACATACTGATCTCCCAATACTTTGCATCCAACATGTCCTTATCCGTCGAATCCAACAAATCCGTAGGGTTCGTGCTCTCCACTGTCGTCATTGTGGTCTCAAATGCACCATCATGCCCTCCCAACAACGAAACCTTACCACTAGGCGTCGCAGAGTTCAAAACACCATCAATGTCCTGCATAATCTTAGTGATAAACCCTTGTACAAACTGCGTCATTGAGTTATCACCGTCCGATTTCTCCACAGGCTCCATCAATTCAGCCACCACGATAGGCTGAACCGGAACCGTGGAAGAATCCGCTTCCATTCTCCTAAACACAATCACAAGCATCTGAATCAACGACGCTTTCGCCGTCGTTTGATTCACCATGTTCTTACTCAACAGGTATATATCGTAACAAGTTCTAACAATCAAAAGCAAGCAATCACCATGAATTCGCAACGAAATCGAAGTTACCGCAGATAACAGCGTTTTCAGAACCAGCAATTCCATCGCTTCGTCTCCCAAATCGTGGCACTTGCAAACCGATTCGATCATATTCGAAAGCAATTTCGCTTCCCGCGCGGCGCCGCCGGGATCCGCCTCTCCTCGGAGGTAGCCATGCGCGATGATCTTCTGGATGGCATCGACGCTGGGATCGGCGACCTTAAGCACGCCGGAGTTCGCGGCGTTGATGAGAGGGCTGAGGATCGACTCCGAGTCGGCGAGGGAGTATTCCACGGGGCCGCCGTCGTGTAGCGGTCCCGGCGACGAGCTTTCCGGCTCGCCGCCGTCGGAGGGAGAATCCGGCGGCGACTGTTGAGCCTGCGGCGGCGAGTTAGACCTGAGCCTCTCGATCACCGATTTGCACTCGTGCGCGAGCTTCGCGTGCTTCCGCCACGACGAGTTCTTGACAATCCTCTCGAGAGCGGGGACGACGACCTGACTCAGTCGGGAATCAGCTTCCGGAGAAGCCATTCCCGAGTTGCGGAACGAGTTGCGACTCGGTCACCCGCTCGGCTCGAGATCTGAGAGGTTCGGGATGAGAATGCGGGCGAATTCCGAGCTTAGGAACGTGGTTCCATGAGCTGAGAGAGTGAGTTGGGTTAAGCTCGGGGTGTGGTTCGGCAATGGCGGCGATTTGACTCAGTGAGTTAGCGAGGGAGAGCGAGCTGAGTGAGGTTTTCCGGTGGGGATCTGAATTGCTGAGAGAAAAACGTTACTGAGTTTTGTCTCTGAGCGCCTTTTTCTTGGGTTCGCTCGCGGTGCAGGATTCAACTAATTTGGAGATGAATTGACGTTAAAACCCTTTCGTTCGTTGTGAATGGTATTGGTTTTCTTTGTAATAATGGAGATGACGTAGAGGTAATTGTGGGTCTTGAGAAATGGAGAAAGGAAAACGGTTGTTCTCACAACGTTTTTTTTTTCCGTGAAGTAAATCTCTTCTTTTATTATTTTTGTCTAAAGTACCGCTAATTTATCGAGGCTTGAGACAAATTTGTCCTATTATAGAATAAACTTCTCCCAATATTTTTTAATTTATGAAATCCGAATCCAAAATTATTTAAAAAGAGCAGATGCCAACTCAATTCAACAGATGAAACGTTCTTAAGTGAAACTCTCGTTTTCTCTTTGAATAGTATAATACTAATGTTATCAATTTAGATCTATCCATCATCTAGAAACGTATTTATCTTAATTTAATACTAATAAAAATAAGATAATTTTTTTTGGTATAAAAAATAACATAATAATATATAAGAACTTTGTATAATAATATCATTGACTCTAAACCAATTAAAAAAATAAAATGAAAGGTATTATAAAAAAATAAAATAAAATAAAAGGTGTAACACTTCGATAATATTTTCTTATTAAGTCTTTTTTATTAGACGAGGCATGGATCATTTGGATTGTCTTACAAAACAGTAAATAAATCAATGCAAGTCCATGTGAGTGGTGGAAGCAACCATGTTACTAAATACTAAGCAAAAGACTTCAGAAGTACGTTTTCTTTCATGAAAGCATGCACGTTAGAGTTGTGTAAACCTCAAGACTTTGCTTTTTCGCATTGCGAAATGATTGCCAAATCTATATGTCATGCATAAAACCATCACAACTTGGCACTTCTTTATTCTTGTGTGTTCATTGAGGTACACTAGTGTGGTGTGGGGTGCCACTCTCTTGGGTCGTTTCACCTCACCCGAAATCCTTCGCTCGCCCAAGACTGTATTGTTTACAGCAGATAAGTTCATAGTCAAATGGAAAAATAAAACTACAATAATGCTACATAATCACTTAATCTGTATGCTTTTTTTTTTCCAAAGATAGATGATATTCATTTATTAAATGAAACGACAATGTCGTTTATATCCATTGGACAACTGCACAAGAAAGATAGATAATTCCCAAAAGTAGCTATTAAGTCATTACAATGAAAATTCTTAAGAGAGATGAGGCAGAGATCAACTTAGTCTTCTAACTTCATCTTCTAGGCGGTGTTTGGTTTGTATCCCAGGACACAAATACAGGGACAGACTGTCCCTGTATCATGTTTGGTGGCAGAGACAGGGTATGAGGACAGAAAATTTTTTTGTCTCAAAGATAGAAATTTTCAGTATTTCTATCCTTCCAAAAAGTGGAGACAATCGAAACAGGATACAGAGACAGAAATTTAAATCCTTTATGGGGAAAGTGGGGAAAATTGGGATAATAATTTTTATGTCTCTGTCTCCACTGTCCCTGTATTTCTGTCCTAAGACACTAACCAAACGCTACCCTACAGTCATCACTGAAGAGAGTATGAACTAAGTATCTGAATGTTTCCTTTCAAACACTGGTTCATTGCGAGCTAGCCAGATTCTCTATAGGATGCAAGCCATTAGATTCGGGGATTTATGATTCATTTGTGAGTTTTTGGTCTCTACTATCATATCAAGCCACCATTTCCAAAAAGAAGGGGTGAAGGGATTGGAGATTCAAGTCGGGGAATCCTGCTCTTATCCATACATCCGCAGAGTGAGGGCATGATACAAAACTGTGAAGCACTAATTCTGGCTCCGCTGAACACCATGGACAGAGTGGATCTATGTGTGAGATTCTAGAATGGAGCCTTTGTTTAACAGGAACCCCTTCATGTGCTAGTTTCCACACTAGAGTTTTGATTTTAGGTGGAGCTTTAAGTCCCGTGATCATCTTCCACAACTCCTTGTTTGCGTAGTATGGAGGAAGGGATTCAATGGGAGGATGGAAGAAATTGAAAGCTATTCTGTACCCCGATTCCATAGTGTAAGTGCTCTTATTTTCTGGCTTCCAAGTAAGTTTGTCTTCCTCTTTAGTTGGGACTATGTGGAGAATAATCTCTGCTATTTCAGGTTCAAAACTTGCATTAATTACATCTTCATTCCATGACCCATCCTCAGTAATGAGTTGACTCATTAGCTAAACTCTAAACCCTAAACCCTAAACCCGATTCCATAGTGTAAGTGTCCTTATTTTCTGGCTTCCAAGTAAGTTTGTCTTCCTCTTTAGTTGGCACTATGTGGAGAATAATCTCTGCTATTTCAAGTTCAAAACCTGCATTAATTACATCTTCATTCCATGACCCATCCTCAGTAATGAGTTGACTCATTAGCTGAATATTATTGTTGAAGCATGCATTCTGTGAGAGCCGAAAAGGGTAGATTCTCTATACCCATGACCCATCCTCAGTAATGAGTTGACTCACTCAACTTGTATGCTTGCTTACTATAGAATGTAGTCTAGTATGTTAGAATAATAAGTCGAATTCTTAAAATAAAACCATAAGAGAGTGGAAATGTGAGAATTTTTTTTTTATGAAGGATTATATGTTAAAAAAAAAACGTGACCGCCCAAGTAACTTAGCTCTTATTTTAGACAAGAGGATTCTATTTAATAAGCAATTTTGCTAAAAGCAAAAGAGATAAAAGTAAAACTAACTCATCGAAGCCTTCTGTTTTTTTCATCTTGTCATGCTAATAAAGGCTTCCTCTTCCCTTTTCTTTACTGTTTTTATTTTTTGGGTCGAATTTGGTTGATCCCTTCTCTTTCTTTTTGGGTCAAAAACCTTTCTTTTGCCAACTACCATTTTTATTTGTCACACAAATGGTTGGGTCATTTAGGCAAGATGGGCCAATTACACTCGTTACATAAGGCCTGGCCCATTGTTTTCCATTTCGTGTTTCTATTTTTTCCCATTTAGGTTAGGGATTCCATGCAAAGTTTTGCCTTGCAAAAAGTTTCCTTCCAATTTTCGTGATCATACGAAGATCCATTGTTATTGCCTTATTGGAAGAAAAGTTTATTTGAAAATCTGGAAATCACGACCAGAAAAAAGAAGAAGAAGAAGATGCTGGACATATTTGTTAGGGGGCTTTTGATTTTTTCAAAGTTACTATGCTTGCATAGTAACTTCACCTAACCCTCTCACCTGACCACGGGAAGCTTCACAAGACACGATAAGAATCTCACCAAACTCTATAAATAGAGGATAAACGGCTGAAATCCATCCCAAGTTCAATCGCATTTCTCAAATGCTTTTAGAAAGAAGTAGATGTTCTCTCAGTGAGAGAGAAGTAGAGAGTGTGTATAAGAAAATTCCAAGAGTGTTGTGTGAGTATACACTGGGGTTTTGGGTATATTCTCTAGATCTCTGTAATACTACTAATTGTGGTAGAAGAGAGTCTCACCTTATCCATTATATTGTAATTACTCTTTAAATATAGTGGAAAGATCTTTCTGAGTTTGGCTGGTTTTTCTCTCAAAATTACAGGAGGGTTTTCCACGTTAAAATATTGGTGTATAGTTTTCTTGATCTACTTGGTTGGAGTGAATAGTAACAATACTATTCACAAATAGTGACACAGTCCCATCAGATAAGATTATTCGTAATAGTGTCGAGAGTCCCACTACATAGTACTATTCACGTGAATAGTGTGTGAGTCCCACTGTGCAATACTATTTACCGTGCATCATTTATCCGTTTCTCCACAAATTTTGGCGCGCTTCCGCTCACATCCATAAAGTGTTTATCACACTTGGGATGTACTATACTCTTGATATTACTAACAATATTCTCGCCACTTGCATGAAGAAAAGAGGATTCCCAGACCTAAAAAAAAAAAAGAAAAAAGAAAAGAGGATTCTGGTGGATGTTATATGTAGCTAAATTTTCTCGATATGGTCAACGTACGTTTAGCAACAAATAGGGAGTCAATATATCCAGCACCGTATAGCATGTATAGGGCACAAATCACATAGCAATTAATTTTCTTTTTAAAGTATGGTTTAACAATAAAAAAATTATTGCTATGCACTATTTATAGTTTAATACTTTATATATTGTATTAAAAATGCAACCAAAATGATAAGTATGATGACTTGTAAAAGTAATAAATTAAATGATATAAGACACAAAATAACATATTTTTCTTGTTCTAAAAACCTTTAAGAAAATATCAACTACTAAATCATTTGAATCCAAAGAGCTAGTAGGTCCATGACTAGATCAACTTCATGTGTTGCCTTCTTCCATATTAGGGAATTAGGGTTTATTTGATTTGAGTTTTCAGTTTTTCAGTTTTCAGAATTTTATAAAGGAAAAACTAAAAACTAGGTTTTATAGTTTTCAAAATTTTCAGCATTTCCTTCATAAAATATGAAAAGCTGGAAAACTAAAAACTCAAATTAAACAGGCTCTAAGTTACCTTTGATTTTTTTAGTGTGATTAAGGATGTGCTTGCTTTTAGATTTTGAAAAAAAGTGATTATAAAACTTAAATTTGATATACAATTGAAATATATGAAAACTGATTTGTTTTCAAAAGCTAACTTTTAGCTTATACAAAATAGATAAAAGCCAATTTTTTAAATTTTAATTAATTTTAAAAAATTATTTAAATATACGGAAAATAAAAGTTTTTGGACAAAAAATTGTTTTTGGGCTGTCACCATCGTATCCAAATACGCCCTAATAATAGTAGCGCTAAATCTATAATGAAATGAAGGTGTAAAGGCTTAATTAAATGTAGTTTGTAGTTTCAGTGTTTCACATTGTTAATTAGTTGATCCATCAAGAAACTTCAATTTTATTTTTAGGGCCAGACATTAATAATGCACACTTCATAAACGTAGTCTCTCTAAACACGATACATACAACAATTTGATCTAACCAACACCAAAGAAAGTAAGAAGCCATCATCAATGGAGGGCTCGCATATTGAACATAGTAGAGGCTCGAAAGATTCCGGTTGGATCTCCATTTTATTGTCATGATTTGAAGATTATGGATTTCACATGACTCACATCTGTTGATGCGATGAAAAGAGTTGCTAGATTTTTTTTTTTCAGGCCATGAAATATAAGGTGTAATATAGTTCTAAAAGATGAGAGCTCAGTTCAAGTGTGATTAATGAGAAATTATATGATTGATTTTCCATTATGATGATGTGAATTGGTTTATCTAAAAGTTAGGCAAGTACACGCAATGAAGATGTGCACTCCTTCACAACGAACTATGATCCTAAGGTGGTTTAGTTACAAGTATATCCTGCTTACTCAAAATACAAAGTACATCAAAGTAAGTTTCAAACTTTTTTTTTTTTATTATTGACTTAAAGTTTAAAGTTTAGATAGAGGAAAACTTATTTTAACCCAAAATTAAGAAATATGACTTCAAATTCGTCAAATGTTCCTCACTAATAAAAAGAACTTAGAATTCAAATTTAAATCATGACAATCTAAAAGCAAAAAATTGAATAAGTGAGTTATTAAACATATTGCCACTAAGCTTTTGTCTTTAATTTACATATTCATTAATTCACTGGATTCAACTCAATCAATTAAGCAAAGCTCTTTTCAAACTAGGTTTAAAATTCAAAGACATTTTAGATAAAATTTACTTAGAATTACTATCTACTTTTAGTGATCAACTATATATACTATATACGCTAGCAGGAATAATATTCTCATTATTATGAGCCTAAACATTAGCCTGTCTTATATTTTATTTTACTTGCTTTACTGTTCGACGGGTCAGTTGCACTTGCAACCACCCATCCTAGGCATTAACAGCAGCCCAACACTGTTCGACCCCATAAAGTTTCTGTAGCATCGGGAAACAGCCTCAGCTTTTGCCCATCGTTAGTTTCCAATCTTGACCTTGTGGCATAGTACTTATTTACTGGTCAATACCATAATTCTAAATTCCAATCATGCAAATGAACAAACATTACAACTGTCATTGTACTTCAGCGCAATTTATGACTTGAACCAATTTTAAATTTAAATGTATTCGCCTCATACATGAGAGAATAAATTGCTTACCCCATTTCATAATAACAGTAAAGAAATCCAAACAATATATATATCAAGGAAAATAAAAAAACATCTTGATAAATATAGAAAGTTATAAGAATTGATAAAATTATGATTGTCTAGTCATTATTACTCATAATGATAAATATATTGAATGCTTAATATATATATATTAGGGGTATAAATGGATAAAAAAAAAATTAATGTTACTTAGATATTGTAAACAGACAAATATTCTGAAACATAAAGAAATTAAAAACCGACAGTTATTGTGAAATGGAGGAAATAATTAAAACTGTATTTCAATTTCGCTATATATTCTCGAATTGGTCAAAATTAAATAATTAGTTCTCAGAATTCATGAGCCACATAAATAGTCCACAGCAAAATAATGCAGGTCTACATCTGCAACAACTAGTATTTAAAACATATAATGAATAAAGGAAAGGAGGGGGTTAAAAAAAATAAAGATATAAAGAACAATTATAATAGTTATTACTTTAATTTCTCAATAAGAAATTAAACATTGAAAATTTAACTAAGATCTCTTCCTAGTCTTCCATACAAGGAAAAGATTAGTTGATTTATGTCAATGATTGATTCATTTTGGAGGGGAATGTGTTGAGGGTGCATTGGAGGCAGGAGCTGAAGGGGAAGACCCATATCTACGCAAAAGCTCACGAGCCAATGCTTGAAGATCACCACCACCACCACCACTGCTACTTGCTGATGATGATGATGTACCACTACCCAAAAATTGACGAGGGTCTATGGGCCTATGCTGCATGGCCCATGAAGTTTGGGCTGGGATGGGCTCAAAAAGTGTGGATAAATCGTATGTGGTCGGGGCGGCGGCAGTAGCGACGGCGGCAGATGGGAGGTCAGAGATTGAGAGCACTGGAGGGGCTATGGTAACTTGCGGTGAAGAAGGTGGTTGTGGTGGTGGAGGATGGGGTAACTCTAGGGTGGCAAGGTGGCCTTGTAAATAGGAGAGTTCTGCTTGTAAACTCACTACCTGTTGAACCAAAAAACAACGAAAAAGAAATCATCAACAAAGGGAATTTATGCATTTGAGTAATACAACTTAGCCATAATTACTATTTACCATAATTGTTGTCAGAATTTAGTAAAAGTTAAAGAAAATCATTTTAAGTCAAGATTTAAGTTGTCTAGTATATTTTTCTTTGCAATTTTGTTAGTTCAATGTCTTATTACTTCAACAATTTTTAACTTTGATACATATAAATGTTGTAATTATTGCTGAACTCCTTCAAGAGCTTGGGTCAAAATGAAAACATTAGACTTTATAAATGTTTCATCAATAATGTGAGAAGTATGTTATAATATTTAATTTTCCAAATGTAGCATGTTTATCTATACAGAAGATAAGTGAAAATGAGTAGAAATTTCACATTTATCATTAGAGGATCAAGTGATGACTTGGATGATAAGTTATTAGTATAATATTATCACTTGATTCTTCAATCACGTACATGAATTCTTCACTCATTTACACATGAATCTCTAATATATAATAGCATTACCACTTATATCACTAAAATCAGTTGATTCCTAGTTATGAATGTAAAATCCTTACTCATTGACACTTGAATCCCTTATGTACGTACACTCCAAAACTTACATCAGAGATAACAAATCCCTTAATTTCACAAGTTAAAATTTAACATGATTTGCAATTTACTCTTTATTGAACTAGTAACTTTTAAATTCATGATTTTTTTTATGGGTTTTTGGGTACTTTAATCCATTAATTTTCAACCATTTCTTTCATATTCCTTTGTCTGCTCCAAGCAGGTTCAAGACTATGGAACACTGTCATGAAAGGTGGATATTATTGATTCTCCTAAAATCACAGGGGCAAGGGGTTTCCTTAGCTTATGCATATTCCCGTGGAACAATTTTTAATAGGACCTTGAACAACACAAAGATGTTGAGTTTCATGAAAGTAAATGAGCTTAAGATTGACAAGTATGAAAGCGTGACTTCAAAACAAATTTCTCGGGCTTAGTATTAAACAAGAGTTTTGTGCAAACCAAGTTACTTGGGAAAAATAAACAAATTAATTTGATTAGACTTTAAGGATAAAATGATTCTATGAAACAGTAGTACCAATCTTGGTTATTCGTCTATTTATAGCTTCTTTGTTTTAAAAACTAGTATTGTCTCAAATTATAGGTGATTTAAGAATATTATAGAAATATTTTATTTTATTTTTTAACTTAGTCCATAATTAACATTCATTCTCTGATCAACTAATCAAATAAGAGATTTTTTTTAAGCTATCAATATTTGTAAGTTTGTTGGTTGGTTTTACTCCATTTATTTTATTCTATTTGTCAAATTTTTTAAAATTTTATTTTTAAAATATCCGTCTATTTGTTATTTCAAGGAAGTGTTAATTTTTCTATTTACCAATATTATCCTTAATGTAATAAATTATTTTTACCTATTTTAATTAATTTTATTTACTTATTTTTATGTTTTAAATTAAGCAATCTTGTTCCTTACATAACTTTATATTTTTATTATTATTAAGATTTATTTATTATTTTCTTAGTACAATTGTATTTTTTTTATCTTTTAATAGGTGGAGTAAAACTGAGAGACTAGCTAATTTGATTCGAACCAAAGCAATCCATTATAAGAATAATTAAAGCCCTCTGTTATATTGTTTAAAAAGACTAATTTCTTTTAAAATTCAGAATTTCCAACAGTGGCCAATTATGGGCATAGGGATTAGACATTTGATAATTATACAATTATATAAAATTGTTCTACTGATTACTAAGATAGGGAGGATGGCTATTAGTTAAATAGTCACATGAAAGAGTACAATAACCTTTAAATATTCATGGATCTTCGTTGTAGAATTCCTTTGAAATTCTTTAATCTTTATGTTGCTAACGAAAATAAATTCTAGTGTAAAACATAAAGTCATATTGTTGATCAAAATAAAAAATTGTCACATGATTAAATCTTTTCACATAATCTGGAACCATATAATATAGGAATAGCAGGAAAAGAGCAAGCAACCATTATCATGCTTTTACTTCTAGTTTTTCATTATCTCTGCAAATAAGCAATTTGCAAAACAATCTAAGTTTTTTTTAAAAACGACAAAAAGGAAAAAGAGAAGTCCACAATTTAAGGAAGATTGCTGGCTTGATGGTGTCTTATATATCTTTCCCCAACCCCATCACTATTTTTCAAAAATAAAATAAAATAAAATGGATGGAAATTGTTGTGAAAATCTTTTTAATTAGTAAGGTCATTTTAAAAGAAGGGTAGGGACAAAAATTGTACTAGTCCTATCAAAAATTGCCTAAACCCAAGAAACTAACCGACCATCTCCTTAAAACCAGCAAATACCAAGAGGCTAATGGCCCCAAACCTTAGACTATTAGACTTTAACCATTTGTGTAACTGCCGACCGCATCATTTCTTAATCAATTAAGCGTTGTGAATTTCAGAATACAAGAGCATAGAAATTGTCCCCTAGGTTCCATGGTCTTGCTTGCATGGCCTACCCTTTGTTTTCCTCTTTCCCACAAACCCAACTTTTGTTCCTCTTTCAGAGGGCACAAAGCACTACTAGCATGTATGTAAAGGATGTGTTGAAGAATGGAATGGAGAGATTTCTCTTTTCAGAAAAAAAAAAATACATGCTTTGAAAATGAATAGATTCGACCTCATGCTTATAAAATGAATGGATTTCTTTTGGTTACATAAAAAAAATGAATGGATTAATTCTAGAAGAAAAATAACAAGTATAAAGATAGAAATTAATTTTGATATACTATGTAAGTGCCAAAAAAAAAAATTATACTATCATCGAATTATACATTTATGTTTTTAAGGTTTTTAAGATATTGAGAAATCAAGTCAATACACTTTGATGACTAAGATAATATATGATTTTATGTCTTTATAAAAAAAATTTATGCTAAAAGTGTATTAAAATTAAATTCAAATACAAAAATTCCTTTTTTTTTAATAAATTAATTTCCTTTCCATCCCCTTCTACAATTGTAAAAGGTTGCAAAATGTGCATCGAAGATTTGGACATGAGAAGCGAGAGGGGTCTAATCCCCGTTTCTATGCTTGGCTTAAAAACAAAACAGAAACTGGGTATTACGTTAGACAGATTTGTGGTCCGTGGTCTCTATGCCAACTTGGTATACATAAATTTAATAGTAGCAAATTAAGAATCCCCTCTACACCTACAATACATCTCTATTGCTTTCTAATCCTGAATATCTAGAACTCCACATTAAGCTAAGTAACTCATTACTTATTGTAAAGTCAAGATAAACGCAAAAAAGGAATTAAATGTGAGTCTTCAAAGAGCTGACCAAATTCAATTCTAAGTTTCATCTAGCTAGCTACCATAGCTGGCAAAAGCGTAGGAAGGAGATATACTGATAAGACTGCCAAAGAAGAAAACAAATAATAAATATGCCAAGAGCATCATCATCTATCTTCATCCTTATCTAGAATCACATGATCGATTAAGCTATTCTACTCTAAATCAAACTAACAATTAATTAATGTCAATTAATTTTTACCTGTTGTTGAAGAGCAAAGATATGAGCAACACAACCATACACAGGGTCCCTAAGCCTTGCTTGTGCTTCATAACAAATGGTGACCACAGCATCAAGCCTCTTGTGCACTGGAATGTTGAGGAGAAGCTTGGACACGTTGCTTGCACCAAAGACCTTGTGCACCGCCGCAAAGTGTGCAGCACCTTGCTCCGAATCAAAGTATGGTGCAAAGATACAACCTGGCACGCACTTCCTTCTCAAGAACTTGCACGCGCCACAAGGGCCACCACCACTGCCACCACTACTACTTCCTCCACCACCACCCCCACCACTAGTACTTCCACTACAGCTGGAATTTATACTCATTTTTAGTGGGTAAAGGTTCTTTTTTGGTTATAACTGATTACGAGGTTGTAATAATTTTGTATAAGAAGGTGGTGAAAGGCATGTGATTAGGTTAAGAAATTAAAGAAGGGTTTGTGGGGATCACAGCGTTTGAAGGAAGAGAGGAAGAGATGGGGGGAAGAAGAGGAAGAGGAGAATGAAGAGAAGGAGAATTAGAAGAAGGAAGAAAAAAAGAATTAATGTTGTGTAGTTGTACGAATTTTAGGGTTTGGTGGGGGTTAGTATTTTAATGATGGAATTTAAAAGGGAGGTTAGAAATAGAAGAAGAAGTCTTTAAAGCCACGCGAGGATGCACAAGGCTTAACACCTCACATTTAGTTGCTTGCGTGAAGCAAACATGCGATAAGCCCCTTGCTATTATCCTCATCAACATACACACATCCCCCTCTTTCCTTTTCTCTCTTTTTATTCCCCTCTTTTTGGCCTTCATTCAATTCGCCTCGTGAATTTATATATATCCAACATAGCTCATCGTGATCTTAATTCCCTTTGATTTAGTTAACTCCTAAATACACACACATACACTATCTAGGTGCATATTCATGTGTGGATGTGCGTGAGGCATATATGAATGGGAAGGAAAGAAGGTTTTGATTTTGAGCAAAGATGATGATGTAAATCTTGAAAGAGGTTTTTGTTGCAGACCCCAAATGGAAGAAATATATAATATATATAGTTTAATTTTAATATACTAGCAATATAAATTATGCTTTTAAGCAAATCCTTTCATTTGGATAACTTTTTAAGTAATTAATGTGAGATATAACTATCTTTATTAATTTGATAATACAACCGATGTAATTTTAAGTGAAATTATATCACTCACAATTTTCTAAGAAATAAATATTTTGTCAATCCATTCATTAAATTACATTTACTTCATCATAAGAATCTTTTTTGTCAAGTTTCATACAAACTAAACATTAATAGCAATGCAATCATATAGGTCTCATTCTTATTCATTTTAAGTATACATATATATTACATTTATTTTGATATGCATAAAAATAATGACAAACAATATTAGATTAATTTAAAATTTTATAGTCATGATATATATGATATGAGCTTCTAATCTAACGGAGAATGTTATAAAAATTTGCTCCAATAAAAAATTATTCAATGATGTAAAATTTATTTAAAATTATATCAGTGTAATTTTATCCTAACTTTTATATATATATATAATTAAAATGGGATAATTCATATATAAGACATGAAAACGTGTCAAGGGGAGTGTCTATATTTGTTACTGCGTGTTTTAAGCAGCGTGGAGGGCAAAAGACGCCAACTCTGCTTTCTCTATTGTATTGTATATTTCATTTCTCTTCTTTCTTTCAGTCACACAACACAATGGTTGAAAATGACACGCCTTGCCTTTTGTCTTTCCCCTTCTTTACAAAATGCCAAAAAGCAGCTTAGCCTACGAGTTACGCACTTACTATGCTAGAAAAAATGACGTGAATAACACAGGTTCTCTAAAATTGTTGTAATTGTTATATATATATTTGTGTTTTTGACTATATTGGGAGTGAGCAATAAAAAAATGGCTGCTCAGCCAAGAGGGAGTTGCATACCAGCTAATGCAGATGTAAGCTTGCATACAGCTGCTTCTAAAATATTATGATTTTTTTTTTTCAAATATCTATGTTTGAATTCTTTTTAATTAATGAAATCGAAACGAATTAGCTGGTTAGTTGGAAAGGAACCGAAGAAATGAAATAATGTTACCTTCGTTTTGACTGAGTGATTAACAATAAAACAGAATGAAATTTTATTAAATTTTTTTAAAAATTATAACGCAAAGGAACACAATAAAATATTTATATTGTTTATAAGTTATAAATTTTTAGTTTCCTCTCAATCTTCATCTATATTTCATTTTAATCTTGGGAAAATATAAAGAGGTTCGATTAGGGAGAAAGAGAGAGAACTAAATCTCTCTTAGTCTCTTTCGTTTTCTATATGAGAAAAGACTCATGGCTTGAAAATAAAATTCGTAATGTAGTACGAATAGTGTTAAGTTGCATGGTTTTAATGAAAATTCACTTTGCTTTGATTCTTTCAACCAATGATCAGCATGAATTCATACCGTGACCCTTCAAGCTATATTGCAGTTCTCTTTCTAGGTACATTTAAACTCTTTAACAAATTAAAGAAACTTCTTCACATTTTCTTTTTGTTTTCCTCATTACGAATAAAGAAGCATATTGTAGGATTAATTAGGAGATTGATTCTAATATATTGTGAGTATAAAAATAAGTTTTATCAACCAATTCTATATATATTTATAGATTTGTGAATTTTGGAATATCAATGGCAAGAGTCAACACTTTTACTGATCTGCAATCGGCAATATATGATAT
Organism: Dalbergia cochinchinensis; assembly: GCA_031216125.1. Classification (NCBI taxonomy): domain Eukaryota; kingdom Viridiplantae; phylum Streptophyta; class Magnoliopsida; order Fabales; family Fabaceae; genus Dalbergia; species Dalbergia cochinchinensis. The sequence continues at coordinate 63,527,762 of CM062375.1, read as the reverse complement.
GATTGTGAATATATATATAATTTTAAAGGTTTATAATGCATATTGCTATTCTTAACTTTTATACTTTTACGTAGAGGTTTGCAAACTTCATATATATTTTATTTTTTAAAAAAATACTCTTCTCCTTTTAAAATCAACTTATAGTATAATATCTACTTTAATTAAACACTACTTTGACTTGTCACTTATTTATTCAATTTAATCTCTTTCTATTTTAAAAGTAGATAAATAATTAAATTATCCACGACCATAAGATATTTTAATTATGAAGTATATCAAATGATTATTAATTGTGTATGGACCAATATACTCTAATGATTATTAATTATGAAGTATATCAAATAATTGAGAATAAAAAGTTAAACTAATTGTCATTAATTACTCAGGAGTACTATTAAAATAAAAAATAACTTTATTAAAATAAAAAATTAATAGATATTTTAAAATATGATTTTATTTTAAAGTAGACAAATATTTTAAAAGGTAGAAATTACCTAACATTTGCAAATACATAATGTTTTTGAAGTCGTATATATATTGGAAAATTGATGGGGTATTTTTAGATGCTTCCATTATTTATTTATTTTTTCAACGATTTCGTCATCAAAGTAATTATTTTTGTATGTATCAACCATCAACAGTTACTTCAGAATTTGAAGGCACCGACCCAATTGTAAAGTAACATTAGTATTTTTTTTTAGGGTAAGATAATATATATTTATAAAAGAAACGAATTGCATTATTTTGAATATATATTTTAATTTTAAAATGTTGTTAATATAATTATTGTAATGCATCTAGCTTCTGAAATAGTTACTATGGCATTGAAATATTTTTGGTAAATGGTAGTACAATATGAAAAATTGTATATATCAAACTAAATTCCCATATAATTGGCTTTTTCAAAGGAAGAGTGAAACTTGTTTTTACATTAATTAAGAAGAATGGTGTAACTAATTTATTACAATGCCCACAATTCAAAGTCTATGCATATATTATGACAGATATTTTTCATGTGCAATTTAATTTGCAATAATTTGCATTTACAAGAATAACTTTAATTTTTAAATAGTTTGTTAAAATTGCTTCATAATTTTAAGTTGAGACAAAATTATTCTAAGTATGTTTCTAATTATTGATAGAGGTGGTCAGGTGAGGTACCACGAACTCATGAAGATCTACTTGTGAATTTTGAGCCAATAACCCCAGTTCAAACTTAATAGCTTAACATAAACTTCACTTTAAATTATATTTCTCTTAGTGAAAAATGTAGCATTATTCTTAACAATATATACTACTCTAGTTTTATTGTATCCGATCCATTTATTATAACATTTCAATTATTCCTTCCTGTAGAAAGGATCGGTGCTTGAACATTTTATTAAACATAAAATATTTTCAAATAATTAAAAATAATAATTGTTTTTGTATTTTGTTACATTTATTTCTAAAATATAAAATATTAAAAACTCATAAAATAATAGACTTATCCTACTCTAGGACATAATATGTTTCCAAACTTGCCAAACAGTCATAGAAGTTTCTATAAATCATTTATTAACCAAAAAAAAGCACTTAGAAATCGAACTTAAATTATGATCATATGTATAGTGCTTTTTTCCTTTTTGGTATGCAGGGATATATATAAGATTTCTTTGACTTACATTCTCCTCACATTAAACTAAAACAAAAACTTTTCAATACATTATTTTTAAATAATAAAAATTATTATTTATCTTAAAAGTATTTTTTCCTTTTCCAAAAATTAAAACAAACAACCCTCGTAGGAAAATCAATTATGTGAACCAACCAACCATGCATCAAACACATAGAGAGCATGGAAATAAAAAAGAGTCAAACAGACGGGTTCGGCATTCAAAGGGTAACAATGGAAGACCAGCTCGAATGTGAGGGCGCCACGTGTGAAGGGGGACTGTGTGCGTCAAAATCCAAAGCAATGACCTCACTTCGCTTAAGCGGGCCCCCTCGCCGCTCACTTCAATGGAAAGAAAGTAGCGTCTTCTTACTCTTCCATGAAATATTTTTTTCTTCCTTTTCAGTTATTTCTTCATTTACAATTGTTTCATCGTCATCATGTAACATTAATTGAAGCAAAAGGAAAATAAAACAAAAAATATTTGAAGTTCATTCCGGTTCTTAAATTACATTCTTAAGTTATTTTATGCTCTCAAATTTTAAATAAGTTTAATTGATCTCTTACTTTATAAATGAGTCATATTAATCCTTTTTAATATATTTGTAAGTTTAGTTTTGGAGAAAAAGCGAGAAGAGAGAACTTGTAATATTTCCCTCTCCTCCCTTTTAAAACTCAAATTCACAAACTTATGGTATTTTTGGATTGGTAAAATTGGTTGGAGTGGATTGAAGTGAAGAGAGATTTTATTGGTTCTATTATTTAAATTTGTCAAAGTTGAATAAAATGAAGTGAAGATCGATAGACTACGTTCATTCCAATAACTCCAGTAATTCATCTCAATTTTCTTCCTCCAAATTGGGACGAATGACAATAAAGTGAAGAAATTATTTCACTCCGCTCTATTCCTCTCAACTTCATTCTATTCCACTCTGCTCCACCACCATGTTTCATCAATCCAAACATACTCTTACAATACCGATCCATCAACACTGTTAGTTCAATACCGATGTGTAATGTTGGGTGACACTCAAACATACCATTTGTCTTGACATCAAAATGAGTAACTTAAAGTTGGCATATCATGTTTGTAAAGTACAAGATCAATTTGAGTCATTTCAAATTTTAGAAATTAAAATGACTCATGAGTAGAAATTGTCAAAATGGGCCAATCTGGCCCGATTTTCTCAGGTTAACCCATTGCGAGTAGTGAACTAGAATGACAAAACCAAGTTGGCGAGCCAGAAAAATGACAACCTAGCTCAATCACCCCAGCTAGTTGGTTACAACAAGTTGGCCACTAGAAAATTAAAAATCTGAAACCACAAAAAAAAATCTGAAAAATCATTAAAAAAACTTAAAAAATATAAATCTTTTATCAGGGCCAAAAATATATAAAAAAGAATAGAAACATTATTTGAAGGAAACACAAACCCACAAATTAGAAAATCCACAAATGAAAAACAGGACCAAGAAGAGGAGGAGGACCAGGTCTAGAAGAGCCATAATAGTAGAAGCAACTCAAACGTGGACCAGCAAACCATGATGTGGCGGTGTGACTCCTTGGAAGTCAAGGGCAATGGTGGCGCATTCGGTGAGTAGAAAGGGCGAATCGTGGCAGAAGGAGGAGGAGACGAAGACGAAGACGAAGAAGAATGGGAGACGAAGGAAGAGGGGAGGCACAGTGAGTGACAAGACTCACAGGGAAAGCAGACGTATAGAGTCATAGAGGTAGAGCAGAAGCATGTGGCAGTGGGTGTTGAGAGACAAGAATTAGGGTTTTTCTTTGCCCATGGATTAACTGAGCTAGGACATTTTGACACACTTTTACACGAGCTGTCAATTTAGCAACCTAACGCCCAAAATTGTGGGTTCAACTAGTTTGGCTCACCGATCAAAACCCACTTTGATGACTCTACGCACGAGTATAACAAGGATTAGAACGAGTGTTAGTTGAAAAAAATTTGATTTATATTGTATATATTTTTTTAGATTTTTTATTTATTTATTACAAAAAAAGTTTGACTGTAAATATTATAAATATATTTACCAAAATACCCTTGTTCAATAACTAATTTATCAATACATATTTATAAAAGGGATTCTTTGTAAAATCACTCTCGACTATCTAAATTAGGTTGTGTTTTTTTTTTTCCAAGGTCATGGAGATGTATTCTATAGTAGTATTAAAAATAAAAAACGCCCCACGCCTCAGTATTAACCCACTTTGCATGCCACATTTTCTTCCCATCTATAACTGGAGTGGATTCACTTCGTATCCACTGTAGTTGCACATCCACTTTCTCTTAAAAATTAATCCACGTTGCTCAGAGATGTTGAACCACTACTTAGTTGGTGAATAGATGAATAAAAATGTTTGCTGTATTAATGCGAAGAATGTCACTCAATGTTATAAATATATTTAATTATATTAATATCGCCTTCACTGACACGATAATATCAATCAAGTCACTATCTATATTGACTGTAACATGCACTTATTGTGCTATGGAAATTTATTAAGTTATCAATTTGCCTAACCCCACCACAAAAGCTAAACTCATCTATGTATATATCAGCCAAGATCTCCTAACCTAATTGATGTGGGACTTGTACCATTCCCGAACCTTTTTTTTGTTTTTTAGGTCAGGCTAGGACCGGAGTGTCTCAAACTCTAAGGGTCGAACACGTGACTCTTTACATCTTGCAGAGGCTTAGACTTGCCATTTCTGTTGGCCTCGCTATGCCGTTCCATTTAGATAGTGTGTCCATGTACAAAGAACTGAAAAGATGGCTCAACATGATTCTCAACTCTTTAAGAGTATATTTGGATTGGTAGAGCATGGTGGAGTGGAACAGAGTGAAGCAGAGTAAAGTGAAGCAGAGTAAAGTGAAGCAGAATAATTATTTCACTCTATTGTTTTGTTCTTTTTATTCCATCCACTTCTCCCAATTTGAAGGGAAAGAAAATTGAGAAGAATAGATGAAATTAAATGAAATGGAGTTCATCTTTCCCTATTCATTCTATTTAAATTTCACAAATTCAAATAATGAACCAAATTAAAATATCACTTCACTCCGCTTCACTTCACCCAACTCCACTAATCTAAATAAAACCTTAGATTGTATATATAGATCAGAGAACCAGAAACATATAATCCACTAACCAATGTAAAGGTTGACTTTGATACCATATGATATGGACCTATCTAACTTCACAACAAAAGCATCTCAAGAATGAAGGTTTATAGATCCATACATAAAACACCTTCAAATGGAGGCTTTAAAATCGTATTGATAGAGACTCTTAACAATTGATATCTGATGACTAAACAAAATCATTATTTAGTACAGCCCTCTACAACTGTATATTTGTGTCTTTTCAGTTAAAGTTTTTTCCACCCTGCTCTCCACTTATTTTAATTATTTATTAAAAAATAATTTCCTTCTTGTTCATTCCAGTAATTAAGAAATCGTGTATTAGCTTCATCCAGACACACACATCTCCTGAAAAGTACAGTTGCCATTCAAACATAAAGTAACCAAAATTAATTATATTAAAAAGTCATCATCATGTGGCTAGTTCAAGCAACATTGTCCCCAAATGGGTTTGAAAAAACAAAAAAAAACAAGCATGAGGCCCTATTATATTCATTGCAGCACATCATATACAAGACCCATAATTTAAATCTTTGAACTAGCTCATAACCTTGTCTGGGTAGTGCCCTGTGATTAGCCCTGCCTAATCTTTTGTTGACACCAAAAATGCACCATTCAATAGGGTGATAATCTATTCTAATTAAGGACCCCACTAGTTCCCTTCCACTCGTGCGGTCAACACCTGGGGATGATTGAAAATAATTAGTGCAATTTGATTATGATTGCTTACAGGAATTTCAGTTTGAATAATTACGTTTTTAAACTACAGGATGTCACCTGAACATGCGGCAAATTAGCTGCTTAAGTACATTTATTAACGTATAGCTCAGAAAAAGGGAAATAAAAAGGATGATTGTGTTATTAAAAGACTTGGAAATTAAAGGAGGGGTCAAAGAAAGAGCCTGGACCAGATCAATCATGATGTCAAAGAATCACTTTTAATTCATTATAGTCAAAGTATCTATAAATCTAGTGCCACAATATTTAAATTATGATTATTTTTCAACCCCATTTTTCCTGTGATCTGCAGTAGTTATGCTTCTATATTGCATGCAAGAGCCATTTTCCTCTTGGTAGATATCTTTTCCTTGTCGATGAAGTATGTGCGTGTTTGTTATTTTTTACATAAACTATATGAGAAAGGAAGCAATTATATGGACATGGCACCTTTCCTCATAACAAGGGTACTTTTATATGATAACAAAAAAGTGGCAAAACCGATTTGACCAAAAGCAATCCATGAACTAGTGAAGAAGGCCCTTTTCAAACTGGAAAAGAACTTGACTCTTCTTTTAAAGTTCAGATGATTTTCTTGAGCCTAACTAAAGTAATCAATGTGCTTAAGACCATTTTAAAGAGTATATATTGGCTGTGAACATTTTCACAGCAAAAGTAAGTCATATATTACTGCGCTTGATGGCAAATGATCAGCAACAAACTTTTGTAAAGGCAGCTTCAGCCATTAAAGGTTTTTGGGATAAAGATTAATTTTTTCTTTTAAGTTGGATATATTTAAGTGCATTTTATAACACTATCTTATCACATACTACAATATTTTTTATCTACTAACTCTCTTTTAAGGATATTAAGGAAAAAATAATTAATATTATCTAAAATTTATAAAAAATAGACAATAGTAGAAAAATAAAATTTTATAGATGAATACTTATTAGAGAATGAAGGTAGTATTATTTTATTTTAAAGAGATAAAAAGTAATTTTAATTATCCATCATAAGTTTTCTACTAACACAAATTCCTCTTTCTGCTTAAACATGCCAAAAGTCCCGATAAATCTATTCGCTTAATATTGCGTCGCCTCGTGAAAAACATTGCTACAGTGATTATCAAATTCAACAGGCCTTTTTAATTGAAGGGTTGCCACTCTTCACTACTTAACAAACTTCCTTGACACCCACACGACTTTATTAGGACGCACTTAGGTGCTGGGTTTAGCTGTTAATGAATCTTAATACTCATATTTTAGTTTTCGGAAAACTACTATTTTGATCCTTGAAATTAAAGATCATATCGGCGGTAAAATAGTCTTTAAAAGAAATTATATTTGCTAGTAGCCCTAAAAAAATTCACCCTATTTGACAAATTTACCCAAAGACCTATTGAACTCTATTTTTGTTAACAAAAGTGTTTACGTTTTATATTTTATGTCAAGTTTATACCGTATATAGAGCCACTTAGTTCCAAAAGATCGTATATTTGAAAAAATAGCTCACTTTATACTACGTTGACATTGCAAAATGATCACTTTAGCTATCAAAAAACTATATCATTGACAAAACAGTCGTATAATAACTACTTTTGTTGGTGAAAATAGAGCGCAATTGATGTTTGTATGAATTTATCAAACGAGATAAATCTTTGAATGATCACAGGTGAATATAGGTTCTTTTAAAGGTTATTTTGTCAATGATATGATTTTTTTTAGGGTTAAATTGATGGTTTCCCTAACATTATTTCCCTAAAACTCACATCAAATCTTAGTATCTATGCTCTTTTTGCTTTGAGTGGAATCTTAGAGTGTTTTTTGCTTCAGTTTTTATTTTTAATTTTTTAGTTTTTATAATTTTGTGAAGAAAATATTGAAAATTAAAAAAGAAAATTGAAAACTATGGGCTCATTTGGTTCGAATTTTTCAGTTTTCTAATTTTTGAGATTTGGTTGAAGAAAATACTGAAAACTATGAAAATTACAAAATCCAATTTTCACTTTTTATTTTTAGTTTTCAGTATTTCTTTCATAAAATCTTAAAAACCAAAAAAATTGAAAATAAAAACTGAAACCAAATAACCCTAAGTTTTGTAAATTTTATAGTTTTCAATATTTCCTTTATATATTACTAAAAATTGAAAAACTGATACAAAAATTGAAATCAAACACACCCTTAGTAATTCCCTTGTAATTCAAATAAAAGAAAGGATAAACAACACAAACCACCCTTGACTGTTGGTTAAATTGCACTCCATCCCATTCTTTCTAAAAAATTGCACTCCTCCCATTAAAATTAAAGACTAATAAAAAATATTACTTTGCAATAATTTTTTTGTTTTATAGTATGTAAGGAAAAATAAAAGTTAAAAATATCTAAATATTTTTTAAAAAAAGCTAGAGTGTTCTATAATTTTTTATTTTTATATTTGATTGAATTAATAAATAATTATTAATACAAAGTTAATAATAAATTACATTGACATAAATTATAGTTTTAAATATAAAATTTATTTTTAAATTTTTTAAAAAATAATGAAAAAATTTTATTTTATTATAATTTTACCTGTTTACTAAATATTTACTTAAGATTAGAATTATTCGTAATAATAAAAGGATAATTGTATATTATATAATGGAACATCTCACATAATATTACCTCATACAATGTATAATATTAAAATTTTAACAAGTCTAATACTGTATATTAGACCTATGATATTAGGTATATTATTAGATCTTTTCCTGTTAGATATACCAAATATGACTTAGGCCCACAACATTTCACTGTAACTTCATTACTGACAACATAGATTACCAAGGCAATTTACATATTTACTTCTAGTTGGAATATGGCCTGGCCTTCTGGGAATGTCTATGCTTAAATTACCACCTAGGTACTAATCCTAAATTCTATTATATATCATCACCATCATCTTAATAATAATTAATAATTAATTAATATTATTAATAATTATTTTTTTTATTTTTACTTATTGGCATACAAATTATTATTAATTAGTATTAACATTCATATTCATATTATTATAATTATAATTATTAATTATTACTATTAAATATTAATTATCAAAAGAATAAATGTGGCAGAGTGCAGTCAAACCTCAAGGATAGTTTATCCTATTTACTCTGAAAAAAATAAAAATGTTAATTGAAAGGCGTCTTTTCTCATTAAACATGAAGCTATGAGACAGCCCAACACACAAAGGTAGTTTGATAAGGGGATAGGGATAGAAATACAGGGATAGCGAAGATAGAAACATAAATAATAAATATGTATAGGAATATTATTGGAAGAAAAAATATTAAATTTCTGTCTCTGTATCCTATCTTCATTGTCTCCACTTTTTGGAGGTATATAAATTTTGTATTTTTTTATCTCGGGTTTTGTTCATTATTATTGTCTCTCCTTCCAAACATGTTTCTGTCTCTACTGTCTCTATATTTTATGTCATGTCTTCTAAACCAAACACCACCAAAGGTGTGAGGGCAAATTCTCCTCTAACTTGACTTTTTTTCCTATACTTATTTTTGTTATTAGAGAAATGTAGTCGAGGTTTAGTTTTGACTAATGAAATCACCACTTCTAGGAGTACTTTACATAATCAAGTTTATCGCTTGAAATCACGTGTGAAAATTTCTCAAAAAAAAAAATAATAATTTTGATACATTGAAATTTAATTCATTAGAAGACTATTAAAGGGTTTCAGCACCCACACTTATTATTTCTATCCGATAGTAATGAAGTGTACACATTGCTACCAAAAAACCAATTCCATTCACCTATTGGCTTCCAATCAAATCAGAATGAAAAATTCGTTTGGACCTTTAGATTTTGAATACAGAAGTCATGACTCCGAAGTCAGGAAGCAACCTCAGATACCTTTTTGAGAGAAGCCATATAAGAATGATCTGAACTCTATATGTGCTTACAAGCTAAGTACTCATAATCCCATATACTATTGTAGATGTAGCCTATTAATCTAAGTTGTGACTAGTAGTTTGGCGATCATATAGTACTATATGCCACATAGAGTGGAACTGTGTGGAAAGGACCTATACATATTGAGAGTTTGAACTAAGGTACGTGGCAAAAGCTCACTACTCTAGCTCATTAATTTGATGTAACTTCTCATGATCTCTAAATTGAACTGTTTCCATTCTTACTGCTAGGCACATAGCTACTACAACATTGCTCCACCTAGAGGCATGCCCCTCCGAAATGCATAAAATTAAAAACAATATTCTTTTATCCTTTCAATTTTTCTTAACAAAATATTTGGCTTATTAAAAATTTTCAACATTTTTTCTTAGAGTTCATTCACAATTTTATGATTTAGAGTTTCTGTAACTGTAACGTATATTAGTATCTATGAGTTAATTTGTTGTGTAGGGGTACTCATCAAACTATGACATGTGCCCTAAAAACCCTATAGAGTATGCATGTTCCACCATGTTTCTTCTCTACCAATCAACATCTCCTGATTAAAATAATGGAAAGTTACCATGCGTAGTATGACTTGTAAATTCAAGATTGTTCTGAGAGAACAAACATTCCCATTTCATTGTGGGAGAAATGGTAACGAAATGAAGCACAACCAGACCCCCACTGGGGGGCTAGTGTCCATTTCTTGAATATGGATTTGACATAAAGAAAACAAAGTGAAAACGCATACTCTCATAGACTCATGTACGTATGCACACCATGTTCCTAGTTCCCACACTCACCATCTTCAAGCGCATGCAGTGCTCACCTATTAAGTATTAACCCTTCTCATTGCTTCAAAAATATGATGGCACATCACGCCATACACACTCTCACACACACATACCATTGGTGGGTCCTTTAATTGTGTGTTGTGACTTGATGTGTTGTAATCACATCACGCATGATTTTTTGTGCCTCATAGTCACTTCACTTTTGCACACATTTAGTCCTCTCCCTTCACTCCTTTCAGTATGGGCTTTGCTTCACCTCTTGAACCTTCCGTCACCCCTCACCTCACTCTATGTGTTCCTTTTCTATTAATGTGATTCAAATTAATTTAACTATTTTTACAATTAGACACTCCTCTGGTAAATTATTAACTAATTAATGAAGCACGTAATATATCAATAACTTGTGCAACTGATCCAGTTCTTATTGTGTTTTAATTATAAACTTTTTTTGTGAAAAGTCTTGGAAGATATTTAATTTCTCATACACTATGTTGACTCATCCATAATTTGTTGTTGAAATGATAAGTTTTTGTTTTAAATATTTTGTGATTATTTTGTTTTATGTGAAATGTGTTCAATAACTCCGCTCTTTCTAACACGCAAACTCAAACTTTGATGATGTGAAGAATAAAGCAGATGGAGTAACAAAGTTCACAACAAAGTGAGTTAGACAACGTTTATAACTTATAAGTGCTCTCAATGGTCAACTCGTATTAGATACGTACGTAAGCATGCAATCATTAATCATTGGAAGAGGCTCTCTCTCCCTCCCTCTTCTTTAGTGTATGGTGAGTGTGTTAACATAAATTCTAGTGTTTAGATTAAGAAACAACTGCACATCTAAGTACCATATCCCAAAATACAAGGCAAGTGTGTCAGCAACCGAGGAGGAGGATAAAGTGAAGAAAGAAGGGGATTGGAAATGACCATAGCTAGCTGGCTCCTTTTGTTTTATTTTGATCAACGAAATGCCCAGCTACTACAGCCAATGTGTTGGTACGGCAAGACCCAAGTCCAATGGTTAGGAAAAAAAAAAGAATCTGTGGCCCAACACTGTTATTTGGTAGCATAAAGAATGCAGATATATAGATGGATGAAGCATAGTTCACAAAATACAATTTGGGTTTAAAAATATCATTAAGCAGAGAAGCAAAATTCAATCAAGCATATATGTAAGCGCACAAAAGCGCTAGCGGCGTGTATGCATTCACTCAATAAAAAGTTAACCATGCTCTACTTCTTGATTTTACATGTATTAGTTATTTTAATGTCTGAATTTCAAAATGAATCATATTAGTCCCTAGTTTTACAAGAAAAATGTTATTTATACCCATTATACATGAAATACTATATCGATTCACATCTCGTCTATCATTTGATTGAATATCAATTTCATTTGAATGAGATCCACATCTCATCCAATGATGAATGAGATGTGAGTCAGTATGTCCGTGTCTCATGTATGGTGAGTACAAATGATATAACTCGTTTTACAAACATAAGTCATGTTAGTTCCTTCGCTTAAGCCAAACATACAAAAGATAAATTTTATAGCAAGGACTAATTTGAGTTATAATTACAATTGTGAAGGACTATTTTGATTTAATGAGTGCAATAATAAAAACTAATTTTGAGTCATTTATGATTTTTATGGTTTAACATGATTAACATTTTTAAAATAAGACCAAAATAACTCATTTTAAAGTTAAGGATTAAAATAACTCACATATCTAAATTTAAATATATATTAAAACGAGGATCAACTCCTCAATAAAACAATAACAAAATGTATCAACACATGACAGTTTAAAGATGTTTCCTCCCTCTAACTAGTAATTTTGGGTTCTAACCTTGAGTGTAAAATAATTGGTGTCAGGAGAGAAGACATATAACCCTAAGGAATCTTGAATACTTGAACATGATTGGTGGAAAAATACATATAAAAAATCCAACCAAATCAAAAGCAAAAAGTGTGTATATGTAATAAGTGATGTTGGATTATTGGTTCACGTTCAAAATTTTGCCAATTACCCACCCTAATAGACTGTCAACCTTTTTTAAGTTTTGGTGGTCGTTTGACCAAAGGAGCAACGCTTCAACAAAGCACTTTTCACCAACTTGGATTAGAAAACCTAATTTGAAGACTCTGCTGTGAGTCTGTGACTAATATATAAGCCATAACTATATCCATATGTACATAAGTGATTCTGTGTAAAAACTCTAAATAGCTAGCTTTTCCCCAAGTATTTTTCAGAACTTACATGTTATATATAGTCACATATATACTTACCCAATTTGTGGTGTTTATTGTACGTGCATCTTTGAATTGATACAGGTATTCAAGATGCCCAGTTATGTATGAACAAAATACATAGATATCCCTGCAGATATTTAGTATGCAGATGTAAGATAATAAACATGGACATCTTCGCATTAGTCTTGTGGGCTTGTGATGTCTTTTCCCCTTTAGGTACGATGACTTGTGGGGAGCCACATCGTGATTCAATGACAAATTAAGGTACGTGATTAGTGAGAGTTTAGAGTAAATTTGATTAGAAATGATCATCTACAAAGAATCACAAGCAATAATTATATATGGTCAAGATTATATTGTTCCATACTCAATGACTTGCAAATTGTACCCAAAAAAAAGTAGTCTTGTCCCACCACTAAATGAGATTGATTACATGAATCAATAACGTCATACTCAATAAATTGCAAACTGTATCTCTCGATTATTAACAAAGTGAATGATAAAAATACTAATTACCAAATAAATGTATGTTATTGGTATACTTATCTTTATTATTGACGAGTGCTATCTTCTATTAAATAATTATGCAATGTTTGATCATCATTATATCATAACTGAACAATTGAATGTCATGGTATAATACATTTTTTTTATGAATATGCTAAGTTATTTGTGTGCGTGTATATACACATAATTAGAAAGTGATGTCTTAGGTGATCAAAATAACAACTAAAAAAATGCATGACATATATGATGTAATTTTAAATATATAAGACGATATGATCCACACTTAGTTAATTTAATTGTTTCAATAATTTTAAGTTTTCATCATATCATATAAATAAGAAAAAAAAAGTGTTGGAAAACTTTTACTTTAATAATGGACAAATCAAATAGTTGAACGAAATTAATCAGTCTAATTCCAATAATTAACCTTTGATCCAGGACCAAAAAGGCAAGATATATTATCATAGTAAAGTAAAAGTTGTAAATACTCTAGTCCTTAATTTATATTTGAAATGCTATTAGGCCACATATATGACAAGATAAATAAATTTAATACCTACCACGGCAAAGAGTAAAAAATTAGAAAGCAGAACAAGAAGTGTATTCAACGAAATTAATCTAGTACCGCATAAAACCAACCAATGCATGAGCCAAGAACTGGCCCTGTGAATATGTATCTGTACGAGGTGAAAGAAAGCATGGAAGCACAGTGCTGCAATAGTGTTTTCTTTCTGTCATCTCGATCTTCCTTCCCCTCCTCTCCTCTCTCTGTCATTTTGAGGCTAGCTTCTCCCTGTTTCGGTCATTTTCAGGAACAGGAAAGTAAAATGGAAGAGGTGACATCTGAGAATTACAGGTCTAGAATCTAGGATAGATAGATTTATGGATGAATGAAAGTGAGAAAATATATTTACACAATTTTTCTTTATGCAACACAAATTTAAAAATTTAAGATTTCATGTTTAACTATATTTATAATAAAATTGACAGATACATCCTGATTCTAATGTAGTTTTTTTTCCCCTATTTATAAAAATTTAAGTTTAGGGTCATGAATATTTATATTAATATAAGATTAAGACAAGTTTCTAAATTTATTAAGTATTTATAGATATACTTATAAATAATTGTCAAACAAAGAAAATCTAAGAATCAAATCTATATATGTCATGATGATGTATAAGTGGCAAGCCAAATAAGTAAGTTAACCCCTATACATAAAATATAATAATAATTAAATGTATCCAAAACATTCTAATAAAGTTGATAAAAACAAAGGAATAATCAAATCTGTCTAAAACAAAGTTACTACAACATAATTATATTGTGAATATACTTAATATGACGTTAAAAATCTGCATTTATAGCATAATTTGCATTAAGTGATAGGATGTTTCTCCCACGTGCTGTAGGGGAAGTGGCCTGGCACGTGGCTTCCAGTGCGGCGGTTGGAAGCTGATGCTGTGTCACCTACTAACTCAGCATATGCACACTGTGTTTGCTTCACGCAAGCCCTCTTCTCTTCCTTCCCTAATTTTCTTCTTTTCTTCTCACAAATTTCTTGCGTGGCTTTAAAGTTTCAAACTTTGAACCAAATTCTCCACCCCGACAGAAACACAAACCCTTCAACACACTATTATTACAACTCTAATAAATCAAAACACTTTAGAAAAAACCAAAGCATGCACTAAAGCCAAAATAAAAATAAAAATTAAATAAATAAAATCGAATGACCAATAATAGCTAGTCCATCCCAAGTGAGTGACCCACCACCAAAAGCTTCCACTCATAATTCTCTCTACACATCAAAATCAAGTTAACAAGTAACAAACAAACAAACCCATCATCTATCTCCTTTCTCTATATCTTTTGTGACCCACAAAATTTTGGTTGAAACCCTTGAACAAGAAAAAGATTATTAGGCCATCCAACCCCTTCTTGAGAAGATCGAAAAAGATGGATTGTGGAGGCAAGATTGGTGGGAGTAGTGAAAGAGGTGGGCCTTGTGGTGCCTGCAAGTTCCTGAGGAGGAAGTGTGTGAAGGGTTGCATATTTGCACCATACTTCGACTCTGACCAAGGAACTGCTCATTTTGCTGCGGTGCACAAGGTGTTTGGTGCAAGCAATGCCTCCAAGCTACTCATGAGGATCCCAGCTCACAAGCGCCTTGATGCTGTTGTCACTCTTTGCTACGAGGCTCTGGCTAGGGCTAGAGACCCAGTTTATGGCTGTGTTGGTCACATCTTTGCTCTTCAGCAGCAGGTATACACAAATTACCCTTTTCCTCTTCTTCAGTTCAGTAAATTTTTTTTTTTTGGGTCAAAAATCACAGGTAACATTTTATTGGAGGCAATCATGTTTGAGTCGAATAATGTTACTGTATCTTCAATATTGAATACTGATCACTTTGTTTGCTCTTCTTTACCTTCTTAATTTCATCATTACTATAACTATGGCTACATATTTTGAAATAATTTGATTGTAGAAGTTTTACACTCAATGTATTAAAGTTAATCTCATTTTGAAACGGGAAAATATGAGTGTAGAAGCAAATCCATCAAGGGTTTTGATTTGTTTCTCTTGCTTTAATGGTTTCTGTTTTATTGCATTCACTTTTCACCAGCAGTCCAGCACCACCCTTTTACATATCATTTTTACAATAATTCTATGTTGAAGCTTAGAACATTCATAAACTTACAAAATGACCATAATATGTTGGAAAAATGAAGAGAGATCGATGCTGCGCACATAGAATGTGAGCTAGCTATATATGCTCAAAGGACTATTACAACTCGTTATCGTTCTTTCTCTTTATTAATCATTCTGTTTATTTTGTTACTTGCCATTTTATTTTAAAACTGAAGACCTTAAATAGATCAAACCGAAGATGAGGAATGTGTATACTATGCTAACTTTCTTATTCTTGAATCAAGAGTGCATATATACTCTTATATATAGTAGATCAATCATTCGCTACTCCATAATAGGTCTGATTCATTTAGTTAAAGTGATCTAATTAATTAATATTGATTAAAGAAGAAATGTGCAGATTAGTTACCAAATAAAATGCATCAAGTAAGACATTTTTGGTGATCATGCTAACATGCGCATAGGTGTGACTGGGAAGTACTCCTGTACTCTTTAGTGTAGTCCCTTGACAAGTGCCACTGTTCTGCATTCCTCGTAGGTCAAGATCTTCCCATTTAGGATATTATAGTATGAACACTGTACTGTTTTCTTCGACAAGTTTGTCAGCTTTGGTTATGTTCTCTATGGAAGCCATAAACTACAAAATTACGGTGCCCCCTATTAGCTAGTGTAGGTAGGTTTTATGATTTCAAGACTAAGCCCATCATATATATATATATTATATAATTTAAGAATTTAATTTTGACACGTGAAAATATATTCTAAGTATTATTATATAAATAAAAATAATTAAATTTGATATTTATTATTTTAAAAAAAATAAAATAAAATAAAATAATTTGATTGAATGAGAATATAAAAGTTATAGAAATCATATATACTCTAAGCTTAGTTTATATATATGCACACTATACTTTGATATTAACTATGCATAAAAATTAATCTATACTATTATATATAATGCGTATATATTAATATAATCAATTACACTTGTTAATACCTTGTTTGTAATATACAGAGCCTACTGAAAAGGTCAACATGATTAGATTTACCATAAAAATTTGGGTACCTGAAATCTATGTACTATGGAAATTAGGTTTCTCAAGGGAGAACTTTGTGAAATCCATGTTAACATGCATTTTTTTAAAAGAGAGGGGTGGTGGTGGCAGCCGCCAAGTGGATGTGGCTGACTATGGAAGGCTATAATTTGTTGCTTGCCGGAGCTACCAAGCAACGCAATTAGCAGCTCGAGAAATATTCAAATATTTCTAGTTTTGACTTTCAGTCTCTCTTGCTACATATAGTTTACGGTACACACACATTTTGTACATTAGCAAATAGTAACCAATATTCACATTGTGAGAGTTTTACTGCATAAAAAAATTAATGTAGATGCTCCTTCCCGTGAAATTTCTAGCAGTCCCTATATATTTAATGTTTGGGGAAATTTTAGTTTGACCTTAAGGCAGTATGATACTGACTTTTTCAAATGTCCCCTCTATAGTTAATTATTGTTTAACCAGACTTGACAAATAATATTGAACGTGACATTTGGTGAGGTTAATATCTCTTTTTAATACAGTGGGGAGTGGAGAGTTTTCGGATAGTGGAGTATATAAGTTAGACCTGTTTATGATTGAAAATATTAGAAATCAAAGGAATCTGAGAGGAAAATGTTTTCAAAAAGCAAGGTAACTTTGAATATTTATTTATTATTAATTATAAATAGAGATTAATTTTGATAAACTGACTATTAATCACAAGTGTAACTATTATAATATATTTTTTCAATTAAAGATCAAAATATACTTTTAATAATGTGTTAGTATATGATTGAATAAGAATATAAAAAAATTAACCTGTGCATTAAAGTTAAATCCTTATAAACATGTGTTAAAGTAGAATATCTATTTTTCAATATGGAGAATATCTATTATCTTGAATTCGTTATGATAAGATAAATTCACATAGTGTTGCTTTTAAGAATCCAATTAAATTGTTTTGACTAGTCTATATCGACTGCATTTGATTCTTCTACTTAACAGATTGCCTAATCTTATGCGTGATACAATAGAAACCAACTTTTTCCTTATCTTTGAGAATGCATTGAACATAATCTAAATTTTAAGATGCTATAATTGAGTGGCTGAGCCCTGTTCGTACAGTTTCATCCGTTCAGCCTGTGATTAACCAAAGGAATTAGCGACTTATCACTTGCACGCAGTACATTGACTCCATATTATTTTTTCCCATCTAGTGACAATTATTGGGCACATAATCACCAATGGATTCCTTAGCTTTAATTAGGCAGAATCCCATAGTCTATGTGATCAGTCGCCAAATAACAATTTATTAGTCCCTTCTAGATTCTTTACTCCGCAAGAGAGAAAGGAAAAGTTACTTGGATGAGATTGATTATGCCTTCTCTATTGCAACTAAACAAGCAGCGTAAATGTAACAGACAACATAAAATATTAATTCCCAAACCACAATAACAATAGTAGTAGTAGTAATAATGATTATTGTTAATGTTTAATAAGATTATCCTTTAAGACTATATTGTAAATACTCTTCACATGCATGTAGATGATATGGAGTGTGACAAAATTAAATATATTTGATTCCGTGCACATGGTGTGTGTAAGTGGACATATAATCTCTATCCTTTTATCTCTGACATTTCTTGACTGGTGGTCTGTTTCATGATTAGGATGAAACTCTTTAATCAGTTAATTCTATTTCTTCAAAAAAATTCTGTTGATTCGGCTATTGAATTGTAGAAACTTTTTAGTGCCCTTTTTAATGAGATAAAATATTTGATCCATTTCATTCACTATTTAGCACAAATTTTATGAGTTGTCATTATTATCTCTTTTTTTATATATTTTTAATGTAAAATCTGATATATTTATTAATGAATGTAATAGCATAAAGATTTTATCTTATCTTCTGAGTACCTCTAAGTATTTTTCGATAAATTCGTATTCATGGCAAGTCTGCATTCACTGAGGTGCTACTGATTTTTACTGTTGCTCTATATAAATGTGTTAGAATCGTGTAGCCCTTCATATTTTATCATATAGTACTTTTTTTTTTTGGGTGCATAACGAAAGAAGAAAAAGAAGCTTTGAAAAAAATCAAATTTACAATTGAAATACCGAATATTTTCGAAATATACTATCGGCAGCATATATTGATATGATGTTTATGAAAGTGTCAGACCTGTTGTTATCGAACACTTGTAGTTTGATTAGTACATATATTTCTTTTAATTATATATTACGATATCATCATGATGACAACTTTCAATTCCTGCCCAAGATGTTAGATTTGAAGTGTACTCAAACTAGTAAATTGCATCAACAAGACAACAAGCTCCAATTCATTTTTTTTTTTATTTTGATTAATTCTTAGAAGCAAAAAACAAAATCATATTTTTAAAAATTTTCTAACTAAAATTTGGTTACAAGTTATTATGAATCGGATATAACACACACTAGTATACATCACTTGGATCAGAGTAACATTGCATAACCCTGTTGAATGCATAAAAGTGATAGGTTAACCAGCTCTGGATTTGTATGGACCAGGTTGTGAACTTGCAGGCAGAATTAACATATGTTCAAGCCCGTCTAGCCACAATGCATCGCATCCCTGTAGCTGCTCCCTTTCCACACCCTTCAATCTCTTCTACACCAACAAGTCTTCACTCCTCCGTAGACAACTTGGCATCAAATGCTGACTTGCAAAGTGCCGCTAACATAACCATGAACTATGACCCTTTTCAGCCACATTCAACATCACTAGAAAGAAGCAGCTATATCAACCCATCAGACCAGCAACTCGAGGATGGTGATCTTCAAGCTTTGGCTCGAGAGTTTGTGTCTAGGTACTTCCCAGGAGTAAGATTCCAGCCAGCTAATTCTCACTAAGGTTTTATAGTCTCGTGTTTCTTCTTGTATTTTGATGCCAATGCTTTTGTTTCATCAAGTCTAATGGAATTATAACCTCACTTTATTTGCTCATTGCTAATGGTACTGACAGTTAGAGATGTATTGGTGGAAGAGAGAGATGTACTTTTTTTAACATGATGGTTTATGTAACTACAAGATCAGTGGCTCCTCCCCTTATATTTGGCTAAGTACTTTTCTATGTCATTTCTCTGTTTGAGTTTGGATTTTGGAGTGTATTGTTGTGTTGCATGTGGGTCGGGAGCTTACTGACCACAAATGACTAGTTTTGCTGCATTAATCGATTCAGTTTTTTGGGTCATGGATTCAATTTAAACATCGTAAACACCTGTTAAGGATACTAGTATTCATAGCGCCCCATCGCAATATATATATGTTCAGCATTTTTGGAGGAACTTACTCATCGGAACGAGAAGTACATCTATCTCTTATGTGCTTGTTGGGGTGGACTAGACTTAAATTAACATTTCTTTCAGTTAAAACAGTGGTTTTCAAAGGATTGATTTTTTCCCATGTGAAGTGAGTCACACAATCCAAAGGATAGAACGCAATTTTCATTGGATTACAAGGCCATAAAATCTCAACTCCCACAATCGACTAGAATTGAAAACCAACTGCACCAAGTTCTACGATTTTAATTTGGGTCCTCGGGAAAGGGCAGAGTTAAAGACCAATGCAGCCGAAAGCATATGACTGTGATGAATAGTTAGTAATTTGCTGCTATTCACGACACATCAATCACATAGCGTACTATGTGATGAATGCATGTTAATAACACTACTCCACGATGACATCATGGGCGCTGAAATATTTCCCAACCAGATAATGAAGATACCACTTCCTCAATAGTACTGAAGAAAGATACTAGATATTCCATACAACTTTCTGCTCATATTTGCTGTAATTACACCAGTTACTCAAGACAACATTCTAAAGAATCAGTAGTACATCCAAGAACATCTTAGCTTTGCCACAATCCAGCTAACAGCAATGCTCTCTAAAGCTCTGCATTGTTATATATATATATATATATATATATATATAACTATGAAACTATACCCCAAAGCTATGCTTAAACTCTCAGCCCAGAGAAATATAAAACAAATCCTCTTCAGCAGTTCTGTTTATGACAATATTAGAGATAGGCTTCATGTCAACACAAATTTGAACAGATCTAAGTTCCAACTTCCAAACCAATGATGACTAAAAATGATATTCAAAACATAGCAGTCACCAAGAAAGAGAAAAATTAAACCAATGACAGAGACTCCAAATCAATGCAAGACACCCATAGTTGTTAGTATTGTCATATTGTGTATGTTTATTGTTTTCTAAAATCTTTAAGCACTATATCTATCATATATTGTCCCTTAAATAGTCTTAACAAATAAAAATGATAAATATAAAAATATATGTACCATGGTAACACATGCGTTTACCATAAATATCAGCAAGATGCAACTGAATAACTCTTCCATTCACTGTATATTGTACAATAGTACCAATTTCTCACGGATCTGTTGCTCATGAGATACACACTGGTTATATAACTAGGATCCGTGTCTCCAAGCCTCCACAGTCTTCAACAGACAGACATACACAGAAGACATACTGATCCAGAATTCTGAACTCTAACAAGGCAGAACAACAAACAGCTAAGGAACAGAGATAAAAATTTACCCCTAACAACTACAACAAAACAAAACAAAGAGAAAAGAATCAAATTTGGTCTCAATCTTATGTTTCTTCATTCTTGTCAAAGCTGATGGAGAATTAAAGCTTCAGGCCTTAGTCAGGGTCGCACGATGACAACAAAGAAGAGATGGGTGCAACTGTTTGCTTCTCAATTTGAATCCCATAATTATTGCCAAATCAAAACATGGCTGCATCTGTTTGCTTACCAGCTATCAGAAGGTATGAATGTTGTTGATGGCATTTACATAATGACTTAAATGCTATGCACAAACCGTGTCTAATAATATTTATTCGTATGGAAACAAGACCATTTTCATTCATTGTCCTAAATTCTAAATCCTGTGTTATGACAACACCTCAAAGCTGTACAGTATATGTTACTAGACATTGAACAGTATACACCATAATGTTTGGAGAGTATTCCAGAGCACAATCTGTGCATAAAAAATCAATATTCTTCACAAATTGGCTCAAAGCGAAGAAAACTTGGAGCATACTTACTATTATAAATATTGAGAATGAAGAAGGGAAGTTCAAGCCACAAATGAAGGACATGATCAAATTTCATAACAGTTAACAATACCTAAGAATGCACCACTACTACTAGAGAGATTCAAAAGGAGCTAGTCTAGAACAGTGATAAATACTAACACAATGAAAAACAAGGGTGCACATTAATCTGCATTTTTAAGTTTTAAAACATAACCCTGCTATTTATATATGAAAGCATACCATGTTTTAGGCTATGGAATGATCTTTGTCCTTGCAGTTTATGGCATCTTTCTCCAGATCAGTTGCCTTCGAAGCCAATAAAACTTAAGCATAACATATGCAGTTATATTAGGTACTAAAAAGGTGGTAAATAACTCTAGCCAAAAATGAAAAAAAAAAAAAACGCTGATTCTTATTCAACCTGTATACATATTAGACAAGGCATTGAAGGACTGTATGTTCTCACAGTTGTTGTTTGTTTGCCCCCAAACTGAAAATTGACAGCTAAACGTGACAATTGGAGCTCACAGGGAAAGCTCCTATTGAAAGAGTATATCTAAAAGTATAATTTCAAAGAAATATGTAATAAACACGACAAATTCCATACAATAATACTAGACAGGGTTCCATCAACTATTTGGACCATGAAATTAGTTGATGACAGTGATCTTATCCACATTTTCCCTTCCACTCGAAGATGCTATTGTAAGGTAGATAAATGAGACCCCTGGCACTAACTATTATACCACCACACAAAACATAAGGCCAATGCCTTAATTAACACCAGATATGGATTAGACAGTGAGATATGTACTAGATATGTCATCATATGTTCATAGTGTGTGTCATTTCAATAAAACGTATGAAAGGAATGAACTCAGATTTGCAGTAAAAATCAATCTCAAGTGCAGAATTCCCATTTTCCCCAGGTATAGAAATAATGATTGCCCAGCCAAGGAAACCATGTAAATGCCAATTAAAATGTACGCTTGAGTTCAATGAAGGGATTTGGATATTGAAGATTAAATGGTATACATGCCACAAAATGGGAGAAGGAGACCAAATGAAGTTCTTGAGGGAAAAGCTGGATGTACCTTAGGATATCTGTAATGGCACCAACAACCTGCGATCTTCAATTCGGTATGAAAGTAATAGCCTATAACAGTGCCAGATGACCCAAAAAGTAGGGTGGCGCTACATGACCATATATATTGGGTTGTCTCACAACAGTCACCCCTATGTCATAGCAACTAATAATCGTCTTCACGTCAAGCCAAAAGCCAAATGATCTTTTACACATAAGAAATGAGTAAATATGTAGAACAAATGGTCAAGGAGTAAAGCACATTCATGTCATAAAGAATAAGCTCAAACACAACACAATGGAATACAGAAACTAGTCATGAATGGCTCGTAATAATCATAATACGTACAAAAATCTCTTAAGTTGCACAAAACACTGAAGGACCAACATAATAAAACTGAAGGCCAATAAAAAGGTTACCAGATATAGTCATACTCATAACAAAGTTATGTGCAAAAGAAGCATAACCGGTCATACTTTACAGAACAACACGCAATAAATACACCTAAAAGATAGCATGTGAGCGGCTCCAATCTTCTGTATACATAAATATACAATCCCACTTCTATTTTGCCGGAAGGGGTAAATAGCCTCGACGGAATCTGATCCCTAAGTTAGATGAGGATTAACTCTGATGTATATTACATGGCACGCACTATAAAATCTCTCCATGACGGAATGCGCTGTCCCCACAATCTGCACCAGTATCCAAACCACAAGGGGAATCATACCACTTAGCATTGTCTTGGTAGAAGCTATCAACCTGTATACAGCCAAGGCTGCCTACATCTGAAACTATACCCTCATCGTGCCTGGTCGGCTTGGTTAGCTTAGTATCCTCGCAATCAAGGATGCCCTTCTCATCAACAAAATCACTGCATTTCAACCACTTCTCTGGCTTACAACTTTCGCTTATCAGATCCTTCTGGCTCCTACACTCAGCCCTCATATGGTCCCAAGAAACCACTTCGCCCAATGTCCTTCCGAAACTATCATCATCATCCTCAATCAACTCGGTATCCTTCCCATCCCCATACATCCTCTCATGGTGACTACTCCAATTCGCAAGATCATTATCCCCAACCAACACATCATCCTCATGAGACTTATCAGAAATCAACCCAATCGGCTTCAACCCCACTTCCCCTAAACTCCTAACCTTACTCACAATATCAAACAACTCCCTAGAAACCGACCCCAACAACTCCCCTGGCATCTTCGAAACCTTCCCTTCAAGCATAGCAACCTCAGCCCTCAACTCCTGCACCTGCTGCAAAACTGAAAACTGCAAATCCCCATCATCACTCCTCATCAAACCAAACCCATCACTCTCCAAGTCCTCACTAACACCATACACATTCTCCTGATCCATCAAATACCCTCCACCCTTATGCCCAACAACCCTGTGCATAATCCTAGCATTCCCATCCAACGGCCCAGGCTCATGCCCAGAATGCACAGCATAAAGCTTAAAAACCGCAACCCCTTCTTCCTGATACACAAAACTCTTATCCTTCTCATTATAATTCGCAATCGGAACAATAGCCCTAATCCTAAACCCACACCCACACCTCTTAGAAGCATAAGGCTCCCTCTTCAATACCTTCGACTTCTTCGCCGCCGGCTCGCCGGCTCTATGGCAAGCATAATCCTTCACCTCCGCCATAAACGGCTTATACCTGATATACTTCTGCCTAATACACAACACAACCTTATGCTTCGCCGCAAGCTGCTGCAACCTAACCGGCACCTCCTTCGCCGGCACATCGAAACTCTCAGTATACTCAAACCTCCGCCGCTTGCTCCTGGCGGCAGATGCAGCAGCTCCGCCGCCGCCTACGGCGGAGGAGCAAACGGGACACGCGGCGACACAAACCCTAATGTAACTCTCCGGGATTCCGTAGAATTTGGCTCCGACGGTCCACATTTGCTTGATGCGTTCGATTGTCTCCTTGAGGCCGAGGTGTCGCAAATCGGTGTCGCCGTGGGAGGACATGACGATTTCTTGCCACTGGTTGATGTGGGAGACGAATTGGGAGGTGTTGTTCTTGAAGCAGAGGTTAGGGTTTCCGTTTTGGTCGGGGTGGGTCTGGAGCTTGTCCTGGATGCGTTTCCAGGCGGTGAGGTAGGCCGTTTCCTCGTTGCGGTCCTTCCAGACGGTGCGCCATGACTTGAGGACGGGGCGAGGGGTGGCGGCGACGATGTCGGAGGGGGAGGGGAGGCGGCGGTGGAGGAGGGAGCGGATCATGAGGGAGTGGGATTCCGGGTTGAAGGTGTAGAATTGGGAGGAGATGTGGGGTTCTGGGGAGATGAAGAAAGGTGGAGGAGGGGTTGTTGGGCTTGGGCTTGGGCTTGGGCCTGGGCCTGGGGGGAAGGAGGGGGAGGCGGGGAGTGGGAGGAGGAGGAGTGGGTGGGTGGGGAGTCGGAGGGGGAAGGGGAGGGAGGGAAGAGGAGGGAGAAGGAGGAGGGGTCTGTTATGGTGGTGGCGATCTGGTGGTGGTGATGGTGGTGATGGGGGAGGAAGAGGTCTTCTTCCTCTGTTTTGCTGGAATTCATGGTGACAGAAGAATGTGTACACTGTGCAGAGAGGTAGAGAGAGAGAGAGAGAGAGAGAGAGAAGTCGGGGGAAAAAAGGGGGAAAGTGAGCTGTTTTATCTCCTTCTCTCCTTCTCTACGCTGTGTGTTTTGTGTTCTCTGCTTTGCCTGTTGAGCTGCTGCTGCTTGTTGATGTTGTTGTTGTGTAGCTAGCTCATTTATTTAATAAACTTATAATAATAATAATTATTTTTTTTATTTTGATTGCTCAAAGTGTATCTCTCAACCGGCAACCAAGGACTAATACTTTCGAAAGTTAGAAATCACCGAAGTGGGTATTACTTCTTCCAACAAAGCCTTTTTCTATCCACAAAGCAGGATTCGAATCCCTAACACTTACTTAAAGGACCCAGCTATCTACTAACTGTGTCAGATTTTGTTGGTTAATAATTATTATTATTAGACTACACAATACATACCCCTCAAAATTTTAAAAATATATCAAGAAATAAATTAAATTCATATAATTTGAAAGTGTCAATGTTCATCCATTTCAATTTATAAGAGCTGATAATTGAAAAACTAGTCTGTTTGTGCCAGTTTTTCAATTTGTTTTTCTTTTTTAAAAATGTGAGTTATTGATTTGAGATTTTTCATATTATGAGAAGTTAATTTATTCTTTGATATATTTATGTGGGATTAAAATAGATATTTTTTTCTTATTCTTCTTCTTATTATTATTATTATTTAATTTGTATATATTGATAGCGTAAAATAACTTTACACTCTCAACAAATAGAAATTTACTAAAGTGACAAGTCATGGAAAACAATCATCCACCATGAGTTATCATTTTAGTAAAATTTTATTAGTTGACAGTATAAAATTATTTTATATTATTAGTATATAAAAATTAAACTCTATATTATTATTATTATTATTATTATTATTATATTTAAATTTTATAAAAGTTTATATGTCATATAATTATATATTGATATTAATAAAAATAATATTTGAGCCAACCACCTATTATTTTTAAAGTTTTATAAATAGAAGTATATAATTTAGACAACATTATAAAATGCGTCCACACTAATAATATAGTAAAATTAATTTTTATCTATTATAGTTTGGTTTAGCCATTCACTTGGACCGAAATTGATTTTAATGGAAGCTAAAAGTTTTAGCTTTCACTTTTTCATCTCATATAAATTGCTTTAAACTTTTTTTTAAACATATTTTTCAAACATAAATCAATTAATTCAAAATTAATTATTTTAAAACAAATTCTTTAAAAATCAATGTCACCAAAGTCTAAATCAGACAGACCTTATGGGATCAATTTTAAAGATAGTGACAAATAATGTCTTAAAAATACTAGTTAAGAAATTATATGTGATCTTTTTTCTCTCAAACAAAAATTTTCACTTTTCATTTATTTTTTTAATTAGTGTTCTTAACCAATTCTTTCACAATAATTTATGTTATCAATTAATCAAATTTATAAAATATGATAAATAATTGTTATAATAATTTAATATTCATACACTGATAGTATAAATTAATTTTACTGTGTGAACCTATGAATTTTAATAAAATGATAAATTATAAAAAATAACTGCCTACTATAGTAATCATCTACCATGATTTAGTTAAATTGGTGAAATTTTACTATCACGCATAAAATTAAACTCTTATTATAATGGATAATTATTGTCATGATTTGTTTTATTAAACTTAAAGAAATTCTTATGTGGACTTAAGTTAATATATTATATTTATATACAATCATAATAAATATAAATCTCATAATTTTTATTCAACAGATATTCACTTATTCATGAATTTTAGTAAGTATTTTATCAATGCGTCTAAGAATGAATGGTTCCTACATTAATTTTTTTTAGTTATTTAACTTATTTTACACTTCTGAGTGCAGAGTCATTTGTTATTGATGTTGATGATTATCATTATTATTATTATTATTATTATTTTGTGTTTGCGATGTCATTGTGCATGGCGCTCTCTTTCTCTCTGACAATTTTTTTTGTATTATTTTTGTGAGGAGAGAGGTTCACTCAGCTTGCGCTCGAGGGCTTTTTCCCTACTTTGTCTTCTTCTATTGTCGTTTCTTCAGCTAACATCAATCTCAACTCTGGTTTTCTCTCTCTTTTATTTTTGGAATAAAATATTGTGACATTTGTGTACATACCAATTGTCGTTACTTGATTGTTATTTATCTCTTTTTATTTATTTTTAAGTTATGTTAAGTACTTTTATATATATATATATATATATATATATATATATATATATATAGGGGTGATTTACTGTACAGTAGAATGATCAAATTCAGCTATATAGCTGTGTATAAATGATCGAGATTAAGAATTAATTAATAATAATTAATATTTATTTACTCATATAAAAAAGTTACATAATTTTATATTTTATTTTTAAATTATTTATATAAAATTCAATTATCAAAATTGTTCTCTCTCACTTTCACCAAAAAAACCATTTTTCTCATATGAATCGCTGATGTACACACTCATTGTTATTTACATTGTTTTTTGAGTGTTTATGACTCGAATTGGGGTTGGCATAGAGCTTATCAGATCAAGCTCTAGTCATGAAAATTTTATTCTGTAGAGCTTTATAACAATTACACATTATCTGAGGGCAATTAAACCCCACCCCATTTTCTTACTATACCATCTTCCTTATTTTAGATAAATCAATTCTCATAATTATCAAAAAGAGAAAGATAAGTCAAATCTCATGCATTAAGTTGGCGCAACTGGATTCAAAGATACACAAATTTTTTCAAAGTTATATTATTAAAATAATGGTGATAAATGATAAAAATGTTATAAGCCCATTAATACATTACATATCATCCTTTTATTTTTATATTGATATAATTTATATTAAAATATAATTTATAATTAAACTATCGATCTCCTAAATTTTTCTTTAATTTTAACATTTTTTATTTTATTATATATAATACCCAAATTCATATGTGTTATTTAAAATATTGAGCTAACCAAATTAATTTGACTTGGTTATTAGTCAGGTTACCTAGATCTGAATTTTAAAAACAATATGATAAAAAAAATAAGATTTAATTCAAGTCTAACTAGTCCCAAGTCCTTTCTACATTCTTAGATTTTTTTTTTAAAGTAAACTGCTCTGTCGACTCTTAAAAGGTTAATGTGTTGATCGATAAATTAATTGTTGAAAAACATTTTATTAATTTATAGTACACCAATGATCAATTATTGTACTATTGTTAATGGGCTATGTTTGTGTTGAGAAAATATGTTTAAAGAATTAATTTATCAACAAATTGATTGTAATACCCTAGGTTTTAAATAATAAGATTAGAAAAAAAATTTCAAACTAGACACAGTGCTAGCTACCTTCACCTATCATTCGGGTTCTGGATTTCACTAAATCTGGACCCTACATGTTCTTGAAGGGCTCTATAATAGAGTCATAATCTTGGGATCAAAAGTTCCGATAATGGTTATCTAGAGAAAAATGAGTTGAAGAGTGATTTTTAATGAATTTTATGAAACCCTTAAATATTTCGTTTTCAGCCTACGAGTTTATAAAATTATAAGAATTCTCGAATTTGAACTAAAATCCAAAATTTGGATTCTGAATTGCTGGGATTTTGATTTTTCTGATATTTTATTTGAATCCAAATGGGGGGTATTTCCTCATTTATATTTATGTTTTACAGTTAATAGAGATTAATTTAAAATTAATAAATATAAATAAGTGAATACAAAGATAGTCCAGACAGCCCAGTCTAATGCATACCAGCACCTGACCTTCTGGAGATCACCCAAGCGGTCATCAGAGAGTAAGGCGGTGCAGCAAGTCAGAGAGGAAACCGCCCAAGCGGTGAACAGATTTATAAAAATCCTCATTTCAAGATTTTTCCAAACCAAACACGACCCCAAATGTCCTCTCACCCCCAAACTCGATTCTTCCACCATTTTTCCCCCTCCAAGTTCCATTTCACTCGATTTAACTCTAATATTTCACTTCTAAGGCTTAAAAGTAAGAGATTTTGCTAATTTTACCTTCTTTTCCTTCAAATCTTTCATGGTTCTTCGGATTTTACTGATATCCCTCTATGTTCATGAAGTCATGGTGCTCCTTTCGTCTTAGAGTTGGGTTTGAGCCGTTAAAGAGATTATTAGAGGTTAATCTAGAATATTATGGCTTTTATATCAGATAGAGGTGTCATCTCTTGTATCTGGGAGTCCTGTTGGTCCTATTGGTGTATGTTCTTCATTGTTCATCCCACCAGGTGAGTGGATTCGTATCTGTGATCTCTATATTGTGCATTATAATTATTTTCATAAAAATATCATTTACTATTTGAGTTTAGAGATTTCTGTAAAGAAGTTTGAGATTTCTATTGATTTATATGTTTTAGAACTCCAGGTTTTAGAGCATAAAACTGGTTT
Source organism: Dalbergia cochinchinensis (assembly GCA_031216125.1). NCBI lineage: Eukaryota > Viridiplantae > Streptophyta > Magnoliopsida > Fabales > Fabaceae > Dalbergia > Dalbergia cochinchinensis. The sequence continues at coordinate 63,497,811 of CM062375.1, read as the reverse complement.
TTGATAAAACTCATGGGACCATATTTATTATACTGATTTTATGTAGAAATGATGACATATGTGATTGTTGGAGGCTTTTATGGTTGTTTTAATAGATTATGAAATTGATTTACGTATATGAAATGGTTTTATACCTAGATATACAGTTTGGAGAAGAAAATGGAATTATAATTGCAAGCTTTGCTATTTTGAAGCATGATATTAAGTTTTCTAATTATGAAAGGCTTGATAATTGAGATGTATTTTAGATCATTAATTAAAAGGCCTTAGAGCTTGAATCTTCATGAGATTCAGAATAGCTGACGGCTACATACTCTGTGGAGGTATGGAATTATAAATGTCTACACAGAGTGATCCCTTGGACGTGATTCCATGGCCATGGTTATGCTAAGGTCAGACTATTAGAATCAAGTGGATTTAGAGCTCTCAAAGTATCAGAGTTTATTGTTGACAAAGAATAATCTAAAGATTTAGACATAAAAGGATTTTTGAGCATGAATCTTTGTATGACTTAGAATAGTTGGCGGATACTTATCCTAAGGACTTGAAATCATCACATATGATTTCATATTCACGGTATGCTAAGGTCAAACTGTTAAAGAGTCATAGAGATTCAGAGCTCATAGATAATTAAAAGGTTTTAAGGATTCCCGGATACGGATGGATTTATTTAATTAGATTAAAAGGTAGCTATAGAGAAACAGGCTGTGTGTTAATGACAGTTAATCCGTTAACCTTGGTACCAAGTTGCCCGAGTCAGAGATTATATGGAGATTCACTGTCACACTGGGGATGGTGATACGTAACGCCCAGATGTGACAAGAGATTCATATTCAGAGTTTTGTTATGTCACAAATATTGTGTGTAATCAGAGCAGAGATTACTGTTTCTCTAGGGGCTACTATACTATGAACCTGTATAATTTCAGGTATAAAAGCAACATAAGAAGATTGTTTTTGAGTTGTCACATCACAATTGGAATATACACATACATATATATATATACACACACACACACACACACACATAAATGAATACTTTTTGAGTTTTAATGATGTTATTATGATTGTATGCATTATTTTTTGGTGTCCCATGGAAGGGGGTTTCAGGCGAGGATTCACTCATTGGGTTTTGGTAACAAAACTCACCTTTTTCTCTCTCTCCCCTATTTTTACAGATAGAGCAATTGTTACGGAGTCTCTTCAACCCCTTTCTCCCAGCCGCACTAGGCTCCAGTTGGTGAGTCCTGCTGCCATTTTGATTTAGATGCTCCAGTGTAGATGCAGGTAGGATTCCAGACCTTAGATCATGTTTTACAATTAGCATACTATGATGATATATGCATATTCTGTATTTAAAGGCATATTTGTATTAATTTCATAGACATTTTGAAGTAGAGTTAGTTTTATATTGTATTATGATTTCAGACTTCAGAGACAGATTATGAATCAATGGACTTGATTATTTCGATTATTTTAATTACTTTGAATTTAAAGAATAGGTGACTTATATGTAGAAAAAGAGAAATTTTCAAGCTTTTATGGTTTTTATGAACAGAGCATATATATAGAAACAGTTAACAAGTCACGGGGCTTACGTGAGAATAAGATTTTTCACATGCCGATCACGTTTCCAGATCGGGTCGTGACATTGATATTCTAAAACCTTATTTGTCAATATAAAAGTTTATCTTTTAGGGACTAATTTATTAGTGCCCTAATCATAGTTCTTAAATTAAACTCAGATTGATAATCGAGTCAGTCAATGTACTGGGTCATTGGATTCCTGGTTCAACTAGTGAGCCACTGGTTCAATCAGTTAAATCGAATTTAACTAAATAAATATATTAAAATATAAAATAATTCAAATAAGTATAGAATATATACACACACACTATTATTTAAGCAAGTTAAGAACACATGTGGCTTAGTGGTAGTAGAATCAACTTCTTTCCCTCATGTTCCTAGTTTGATTCTTGTATGTTTCATTTTTTGAGATTAATGAATTTAAACTCAAAATTGGTTCAACTCACGCCTGTTGAGTGCCCTAATCCATGCATTGATATTTTAAGAATCAAAATTATGATTCTAAGTAGATTTTTTGGAGAGATTCTTACATAGAAATTAATACCTCATATTTACACATGCTCACAATTAAAATGGTTTTATTAACTTCATTTAATATGCACCTACTTGTTATTAAATTTTACTAACTTTATTGTAAGCATGTGTGAAAATAAAGTACTCCCTCTGTTCCATTCATTCCAACTGTTCATTTTTTTTTTAATTTTTTGTTTCACTCCATCAGTCCATTTATCATATCAAAAAGTATTAATTATTATTTATCAATTATACCCTTAGTGTTATTATTAATTGTACCTTATTTATTTTTGTTTTGTCAAGAGTATAATTATATATTAAATAGGGACGCACAATTTTGTTAATTAATACACTCTTATACTATTATCAATATTCATTCATTGCTTCCTTGCAATATGCACATTTTTTTTGGTTTTGGACGGTTGAGATGCAATGGAAAGAGTATTAGACTTGTACTCATGCAAAAAATAAATTCCTTTTTCTTTTGTACCTCTTGTTAAGCTTGTTATGGTGTTTGAAAATCTATGGAATTGAATTCATTAAAGGAATTGATGAATTTAATTTCTTTATTTGGAACTAACTAATGTCATAGAATTGAAATTCAAACAGAATTCAATTCTGTCAAAAAGTCCAAAAATAAATCAAAGCCAAACATGTCCAATTCGCCCATAGAATTGTGGCTAAAAGTTGATACACCCATAATATCCCAAAACCATATTATGGTATTTTACTAATGAATGATAAAATAGTCGAGATAAAAAATTTAATTTTTGCTCAATATATTTTAAATCAAGGAATTGAATTTAATTATATAATTTATTGATTTATTATAAGAATTAAAATGTTAACGAAATTGACTTCATTTCTAATTTTTTATTGTAAAGCAAGAGCAAGCACAAAAAGGTGAAGCGGAAAACGCGGGATGGTTGGTATTCAGGAATGTGTATTTTCAATTGACTTGCTCCACGATCCTTCGTTCTTTGTCGTCACCACCAACGAAACTCACCAAAACTTATTTTGGCCTCTTATATTTGCACTCTCTTTGTTTTTCATGTTAATTTTAATATACAATTGGCATGAAAATATTTTACATATTTTTCTAACCATATGTTGGCATATTTGTAAAAGTATTTGACACTCAAATCCATTAATTATGAGATCTCATATATAGTATTACATAATTAAATAGTATTGTAAAAGTCTTTTACACAATATAACAAAATTAATCCCTTCTCCTTTTCTCTCTATTGAAGCTAGTGCAAGATTTTCCTCTTCATGAAATAACATTTATGAAAAGTAATTAATAGCATATGACCGGGCACCCTCTGTGGATGCTTTTATTACATCATGAAATGAAAAGAGAAAGGAGAATTTCCCTAGAAAGTATTAGCAGAGGGGTATCCGAAAACGGAAGGAAGATCTAGCAGCATAAGAACGAAAAAGATACCATAGTTAGCTAATATGCCAATAAAGCATTACAATTTGAAGATAAACAAAAATATTTGGTTCAAAAAGCATTATGGATTGTAGATAAACAAAATTTTACTATTACTTGGCAACAAATCAAACTCTTACTAGTTCACATACTATCCGCCACATTACTTGATGTATTTGAGGTTCTGACTTCAATTTCTCCCTTTGTCCTTTCTTTCATACTTTGCAGACAGGGCAGTTGGACTGGGTCCAAAGTTAAACAATGTGCCAGTTTTCTCTTTATTTATTTTCTTTTAATTAGTTGACTTAGCAAATTCGTGGTTAAATAAAGAAAAATATAATTTTGACACATATTTTATTGAATGCTAGATCAATATACTCTCATTTACTATTGAGTTTTTTTACCTAAATAAAATAAAAGAGGAGAGATGCTATGTTTTTCCCCAATTTTCAATCTAGTTATGCAAATGTCCTTTTTTTTTAATGGAAGTCGACTTAAATCGACTTTCTCGCATAGCAAATTTTTTTCATGAAAAATATACTGAAGTCGGTTCAAATCGATTTTTGCACTGCAAAATAACCAAGGAAAGGTCAAATCATATCGGGCGAACCAAAAATACACTGAAGTCGACTCAAATCGACTTCATATAAGACAAGTCAATTTGGTGTCGGGCGTGTCGAAGCAGTCTGAAAGTTAGGTCAATTGACTCGCAGTAGAAACATCAAGTCGATTTAAATCGACTTATAGATCAACTTCTGCTACAACTTGGTGTAGTTGGAAAACTTGATAAAACCATGTAGTTCTTCAAATGCACCAAGTTGTAGTAGCTCCATCTCAGGTCTATTAATATAGAATTTTATGAAGTTAAAGTCAGATACCAAGAGATCGTTACAGATTTATTTACTATGAAAATACACATTAAACAAAGCATTTATCAAAATAAACATTTTATTTACGATCAATAAAAAAGATAAAGTCAACGACTTATAAGATCGTATTCTCAAATAGTGTTAATACGTATTAGGAACAGTGTAAAGTCGGGTACAATCGACTTCTGTACTAATATCTCACAATATCTGTCCCGAAATAAAATTATTCTTAAATAGATATTTACGTACCAAATTGAATTCATATAAAAAGGTGATATATCATGCATGGAGGGCGCTTTCAGGATGTCTACGACCTCTTCTCTCTGATAGTGGGAATAATTAAGACGGATAAGTATTGAATTTGGAATATCCACTATGTTGTGTTTGTGTTTGTAATAATAAAACCTGTGACTATTTTTGCTGTTAGTACTCTCTTGTTTTCATGCGGCATCACAGAATTATTTCCTTTTTCCTTCCCACGTGTTTAAGTAAGTGGACATATCCTTCTCAACTCAAAAAAAAAAAAAGTGGACGTATTTTCATATCTTCTTATTATATATCATGTTGTCGTCTCTTTTTCAGCATACTTGCCTCGCATATGTTCCAGTTAATCAACCATACACACGTAGGAGAAATTATTATATGCTAATGGACCGCCGATTAATTAGATTGTGTTCATATCTGATGATAAAAAATGACATTTTAAAATAAGACTCAGCATTAACTTATATTTTTACATAAAATGTCACGTATTCGACTATAGGTGAAAGCACAATTCAATCAGTACTTTATAAACATCTAATAATTTCTCAGCCATAAAAAGAAAAGACAAGAAATTCAAGTTAACCACCGTGTCCAAATTGTGATGAATCCCAGTTGTTCATCCAGGGGCGGATCTACATGGTTAGTCCGGAACATACACAAGGATGCCCCATTAAAATTTGGAAATTTATTTAGAAATATACATGTATTTGACCCCGCACCATTTTATTAAATTTGATTGCACACTACGACAAATGTTATATATAAAACATTTTAGTAAGCGTATAAATTAATTTTACCCCAGCACTTAAATTTTTTTGGATCTGCCACTCATCTTCTTTCGGTAACCACTCTGTGTTGTTCGGTCTAGAAGACCTTATCCATACGACCATACGATACGGGCTGACATGACAATGTTACTTTTTCAGTTTTTCCCCTTGCTGCTTGAAGACCTTGCTAATGATATGGCTAAGTGGGGGTTAACGAATATCTGCAAGAATTATGGAGGCATAGTTTTGCTTGAATTTCATTATGGAAAGACACATTTCTGAATACACTCATCTGACCAAGGTAACTTCATATATACATGGAGAGGATCACTTGAGAGAAATGGCTAATTGTTAGCCTGACACGATGTGTTTTAATTTGTCATTTTTTTTTTGTTCTTACATCAGTAATCTTTGAATTTGAATTCACATATAGGCCACTCTACTGATGCAGCTATCCTAGCACCTGAACACTGTTATTTCACTTAATTTTTGGTGATTAATTACTCGGTCCCTGGCTTGCGTTTCAATGAAGCATATTATGAGATGTAAACTTTACTCAATTATGGTTAGTTAACCATGCAGTAGCCTTATAAAGCAGCAGTAAGATCTATTAGAGTATATTTGGTTGGGGATTAAAAATTGGATAAATTTTCTATGAATGAAATTTATGTATAATTATACACATAGAGTTTATTCATGAAAATTTACACTATATTTTTGCCCTGACCAAATATACCCTTAGTGATTAATTGTTTAAATTTTACCAAGACCACTTTGCTTCTACTTTTAATTAACTTTTTTTTTCCCCGTGTGGTTACATACTTTTAATTAGCTTATTCTCTAGTCTCCCCCCTCCAAACCTGGGAACATCTATCACATACTTTATCGGGTAATCTTTAATGAAATATTAAAGGACTTAAATTGATAGTAGTTTATACTATATAGTATTAGTGTATATACGTGCCTAAATAAATATTTTGCACTGTATCAAAATTTTTTAGGTAGGATTTGTTTACTGTCCTGAGATAAGAAATAGAGGGATAATGACAGAAACACAGGGATAATGAAAACTCTGAAAATGAAAACATAAATAATAAATATGAATAGAAGTTGGAAGATAAAAATATTAAATTTTTATTTCTATATCCTGTCCTCACATTTTGGAGATATAAAATTTTTTTATTTTTCTATCTCCTATTCCTAAGAAAATTTTTCTATCCCCTGTTTCTATCTCTACCACCAAATAAGGTTTGTATCTTCAATGTCTCTATATTTCTATCCCAAATATGATAAACAAATGCTATCTTAAGGAATTTTGTATCCACGTGTCAAATGAATGTTAACTGTGTCCAACAGCTTCACTTATATCCCAGCCATGATATTAACCTTTTTTTTCCCCTGTTGTTCGGTCTGTCTTGACTTTTGCTGTCATCATTCATAGATTGAAAGTGCTGTGATTTAACCCAAAATTCCATGTCGATAAGAAATAAAAGTATTACTAGTATTTTGGCTTAATATGGCTTTGGTTATTTTGAGTTTTGTTATCCTAGAGTGATCCATATGAATAACTTTTAGAAGTTGTCTATGTGATGAAATATTTGTAATGATGGTTTGTAATTTCAGCCGTTCAAAAGTTATAGATAATAAAAGATTTGGAACTCCTTGTAGGATCATAGACGTAGGTAGTTAAAGTCAAATCACGATAAATTTTATCTCTTTTATATTGTTTTCCTTTTTATGTGATTTTCTCTATTGAAAGAGAGTTTATTGCTTGTATTTTTCCTTTCGCTGCCCACCAGAAAGTTATAGTGATGTAATGATTTAATAAAGAAGGGCACTGTAATTATATGGGATCTTTGAAGCATATAGGCTTCTTCCTCATTTTTCTTTTCTTGTTTTGAAGTTTCGGATGTTGTTTGATAAAGTTACAGCATGGGAGAAAGAAAGGGCCAAAAGGGTCATGAGTTTATGTGTGATGGCATAAGCATTTTTAACTTAATCATGCAACTTGTGTGACATAATATGCCAAATCTTTATGAAACTTAGCTGAGCCAAATACCTTTTTTGAAAATTCTGTCCAACATGAACTGCTTTGATACATAAAATTGTTTTAATTTTCTGGATGCATCACATATCTTTTCATTTATATATTCTGATGACTATCTTCTCATATGCTTGAAGAACATAGAACCTCTTAAAAGCAGGAGAATGGGAGGCAAAAGACAAACCAAGGGGATAGAGGCATGCATATCATTGTAATCATGTGTATGAGAGGGCATGCAATTTCCTTCGTGTAACATTTTGCTTGTTTCAACTCAAGATCTATATTATTCTTCTTGTATATCAATTTTAAAATCAAAAGAGAGTTCAAGCACAAATGATGGATGGCCTTTATTGAAACAAATTTTCTCTCCAACCTAATCCATATCTAAAAGGTTGAAAGGTGGCTTCCAGATCTTCAGCATGGAATTCCAATGATCCTCAGAAAATATTCCATTTGAGGAGCAATATACACATATATGCTTGAAGATACAACAACAACTACCTAAGCCTTATTTCAGGTGGGGTCGGTTACATGAATGCCATAGTGTTCTATTGAGTGTGTTGCTTCCTGGCAACGACCTAGCATTAACACTCTCGTCTATGATCCATGGTCATGCCATGAAGCTTTGACAGAGTTTCATGTTTGGTGCTGTCATGGCCTAACACATCCTCCTCTTTTATCTGGGCTTGGGACCAGCTATATTAAGCTTCCTAGTAAAGCTTAACATAGGCGAAGTTATGCTTCAAGATCCAAAACATAAGAAATTCTTCTATTATTCAGTATAGTCCCATAAAAAAGGGTAGCTAGCTTTACCAGCCAGAAAAGAACATCTCTACATATATGCCCCTTTCTGAAAACACTCAGTTTCTGATCCAATGGTTGAGACCTTTTAGAATTTGTGTTCTGTCAATGTTCTGCTATACTATAACCTGTTTTTGATGGGTGGGATTTCTTGCAATTTCTTTAAAAATATGTAGGCGATTCGTTTTAATTTGTAATAGACCTTCACTTCGATGCTCCCTTATTTGGAGGAATACTGTGTTACCTCAGTTCCAGTTGTGGAGATTGGTTAACAATTATGGGGAAGAAGTTAGTTAAGCGAAAATAAGATAGATAGCTTGCAAACAGCTTGGAATTTTTTTTCTTTATTAAAGGATTATTGAACGCGTGTGTGTCTTGGTTTCAACATATCCAACTTAAAAGTAAGTTTATTATTTCAATAGGCAATATTCTCAAACACCCCGTTCATACGATATATGGATTCCATCATTTATTCTTTCTCTTAACTTATTCTTTTCTCATCACTCATTTCACATCCATATGGACTTATGTGTCCACACCCATATCATTTTTGAAATATAATTACCCGGTCAAAGAATGATTGAGTACAATATGCGATCACTTTCAAAAGTATGTTAAAAGATGATCTTTAATAATAAAAGTCAAGTACTTAATCGATCCTTCTACTATTAGGTGGTATTAAATTTTATTATAATTCGCTACTTTCAGTTTTCAACCATTTTGATTGGGACTGTTTTGGTTGCCATTGGTAATATTGTAGTAGGTGAATTTAGTCCTCTATTAAATGCTTCTATCAAATTAACACCGACCACGTTTGACTTCCATGATCAACAGAGTTTATTTTTTCCCTCACCGTGTTTTTTTTGTTTTTCAATGGGATTTTCCCCCACCGTTTCATGGAAATACTGTCTTAAACTCCATCGTTTATATATATTAGCAAGTAGCAACTACTATTAACACTCCGTGTAAAAAAAAAAAACTAGTAGTAGCACCTAATTGTGGATTTAATATTGTTGGGTGAGTGAAATTGATGACCCAATTTTATTGATTTGTTGACATGGCCATGTTGTTGGATTCATGTCCGAGAAACACTTTTTTTTCAGAGAAAATTCCAAAATAATTAGTATTTTATGTCGAATGTTTTGGGGTCGATCCGAATGATCGCTACGAGCTAGAAGAACTCTCAGGTGGTCCGCCTTGTTGTGATTCCCTAACTGAGAACAGATGATGTATCTCCTTTTGTCTATGTTACCTCTCTCTCTTTTTCTCACACCTTCTTCTTCGTTCTCTCTGGTATTTACATGTCTGTCTCCTTCACCTAACTTGACATTGGCCCATGCTTAGGCCATACTACAGTCCATGTCAGGCTCCAGATAGCTGTCCTGTCAGGTCTCATGGAGTTGTCACATCACATGCCCATCACCGCATCCAATCTCCTGTTTTTACTTCCTTCGGTTGCCCCTTGCTATAATAGCGTGCTTGAACTCTTCACTTGAGTGCCACCGCCACGTTGAGCATGCGTTGTACTTTACTTTTCTTGACTTTCTATTTAACTCATCCGAATGTATTTTATGATTTTCATGTTTTTTTCCCAGAACACCGAACAAATTAGTTCTCAAATTAAGAAAAGAATAACACTTCTAATTACTCTTATTAATAAAATGATGTCACTATTTTGGTGTAAAGAACATTTACAATGAAATAAGTGAGTGCAATTAGACCTTTGAGCACTGTAATGAGACAAAAAAATGAATTTATTTTACTAGTTTGAATGCCTACATGATGAGATAGAGAATAACTCATCTTTAGGATAGAGAAACTATTTTGGGAATTTACTGAACTCATCTTTATGAATTTTTGGTGATTGTTGATTAAATAGTTTTACGAAAAAAAAAAATCTGTATTTAAAATATTGCTTAAAAATAAGATAACATTTTAGGAAAATTTATTTTACATCTTTTTTCATGCCATGTAAGATTTTATGTCAATTTTTTTCACAGAAAATATATATATTTAACTTAAAATTTAAATAACACAACATTATTTGATTTTTTTTCATGGATAAGAACGAAACAAATAAAACATCATTTGAGTTTTTTTTTTGGACAATACAGAAACAACAAAAAACTGCATCATTTGAGTTTACAAAATAAAGTAGATTTTTTTTATAAGCAGAACTAAGCTACTAAAATTGAGTTAGTAATAAATAATTTTGATAGTTTATCTGAAATTGTAGGTTCAGACTTTGGTATTACCAATGCACCAAAATAAAAAAAAAGCTAAATTATTTTTTAATTTATAATTTAATTTTGATACATTGATAGTATAAAATATTTTTATATTACCATCTAATCAAAATCTTTTATTTATATAAATTTTTTTAAAATATAGTGAGTGAAAAAAATCAATTATTATACATAACTAATATAGCAATTCATGATTAAATAATCGTTAGTGCATAAAAATTAAATCATATTCTTTTTATTAGTAATACTTATCCTCTTAGGAGGGTTATTTGTGACAATTATAATATAGAGAGATTTTTTTTTCCACAAGAAAGAGAATTTTATTTATATATAACCTTAACAATGCTTGTAAATTCAAAAACATATTCTAACTAGGTTGAACATGAAATAGATACATTTTACGTTTTGAACTAACCTCGACCTTTGGCTTTGCTCCTCAGCTACGAAAAGTGTTGAAGTCTATAGAATGTATTACTTCTCCATCCAAAATAGATCTAAACATCTTTATACCCGTAAAACTATCAATAGAGAAATACTCATAAGGAAAAACTAAACACCCACAAGGGGAAACCAAATAGCCATAAAGTGGACAAAAAACAACCACAATAGGGACAACAAAAACAAAATGAAAAACACAAATTTAAGGAAGAAAAATGGTAGAATTGGCCTCACAAAAAAGAAAAGAAAAGAAAAGTGGTAGCCTCTTTTATCAGCACTCACACAACGAAAATTAACAAAGCGCTCGAAAACTCCTGTAATTTAATTTTATTAAGGAATTGAATTAAATTTCATATTTCGGAAACAACTTAAGTGAATGAATTGAATTTCTATAGGAATTGAAATATAACAAAACTAAGAAATTGAAATCAAACCCAAATGGATGTGATTTAGTGTGAGAATTGAATTTCAACAAATGAAAATATTAAAATAATTTACTTAAATATAATGTTTTATTTCTAACTTATTAATGAAAAAAATAGTAAAAATAATTAAATTATTTTATTTTTAGACTTATTCTAAATTGGGGAATTGAATTACATTCTTTAATTTACTCAGTCATTTCAAACATAAGAATTTAATTCAATTTCATATCATTAAAGGTTTTCAAATGGCATAGAAGAGAAAATGGGAGAAAAGGAATTATAGTCAGTTAGAGTTAGTGGAGTAATTTTTTTTTAAATGGCTAACCTTTTTTTTTAAGGTAATGAGTTAGTGGGAGTATTCAAAGGATAAATAAACCTTATCACCACCCGAGATTTTAAGCTGATTAGTTCACTCTTAATTGATTGATTTCGGTGAAATCGCTCCTAATTGATTTAAATTAAAGTCACTAGAATTAGATTAGTAAAGGGTTTTAAGTAATTTACCACGGAAAGATGTACCAAAATATTGTTTTAGATTAGTAACATTATACCTATTAGGAATGACTTAAGCGGTGAATAAATTTAAGCAATTGATGATTTTTTAGAAGTGTTTGAGTACGTAACTAATATTTAAAAAATTAAGAATATATATATTTTGACTTTGACATGAAAAATAAAAAAGCATAAAGATTTAATTTTGATATATTTAGAGTGCATTTGGATTATTTTTTTTCATAGAAAAAACACTTCTTTTATTCAAAAAAGTGCTTCTATGTATTTTTTAAAATGCTTGGATTGACTTTTTTTTAAAAAAAAACTAGTAATACCCAACTTCTGAAAAAAAAAGACATAGAAGTGCTTTTGTTAATAAAATTACCTTCAAAAACTATCATTCACTATTATTTATAATTATAATCTTATCATTGCCAAACCATTAGACTTCTTTCTCACTCCTAACAGGATAAGCGCACACACACTTCTCATCTCCTCACGTCACACAAGCGAACAAACGCGCACACACACACCCCTCTTATAAGCCTATGCTTCAACTCGGTGTTGGGGTCTATATAAAAATACATAATAAAGATATCAACATTTTGGAGAGACAATTTGTAGATGATTTTATCGAATGCTAATAGCTGTCAAAAAACTAGAAAATGATATCATAAGTCATTTTGATTATATATTTAGAGATATCCCTAACCATATTAAAGAGCACGAACGGTATATTGACCTTATTTTAAGGATTGCATTGGCACCATAATGACACTCATATAGTTATCCACATACCTATTGATACACAGGATTTATAAGCACTAATGTATTTGTTGTATGTGATTTTGCATGGCCTAATTGAGAAGGTGCTACCAATGGCACTAGAATATTTATGGAATAACTGCAAAGACAAAAATAGTTGAACTTTTATTCTTATTCTTTCATGTAATTTGGTTTTAAAAAAATATTTTTATTTTGGTTTATCCAAACAGACTTATAAGAAGTAAGAACACTTAATAATTAAAAGCACCTATTAGATTGTTTATCTTAACACAAAATAACTTTTTCTAAAAAAAACTCTACTGAGTAATTAAGTAAAAAAAATAATTTTTTTAAAATTAAACCAATCCAAATAGACTATTAGTCATTTAAAATATAAATAATTTTTATATGGTCATTTAATTATTAATAATTATGACATTAAAACTATTGTATTTTTTATTATGAGATAATTTTGATGGATACTGCATATAAATCAAGTCATTTGTCTATAAATACTGCATAATTCAAAAAAAAAAAAATTACATGGATACTGCATATAAATCAAGTTATTTGTCTATGAAAAAAAAAAACATGTATACAAGGTATATGATAATGACACGCAATGCTCCCCCAATCACTGAACTACGTTTTAGATTATAACTCATTCTTCCTACCCCATGTGGAGGAATAAAATATATTCACCCTTAAATGATTTTTCTCATCATTCTTCTTTCTTTTCATACTTATCGGATGGTTGATTGAGATGTATGTTGAGTGAGAAAAAGCTCTTCCTCCATGCACATGTAAGAATTGTTCTTTTTATTTTTTGGTAAGGGTAAGAATTGTTCTTTAGAACACTTTAGGTGGCTACTTAATGGCATGGGAGAAAGATGAAAATAAAACGTTATAAATAAAGAATACTTGATGTATAAATTTGATTAATCATTTTTCTATATAGTCTATCTTTTACCTATAATAGACTGTATAATATTCTTTGCGTTTATACAACTTTTTGAGATGTGTGTTTGGTTTAAGAGTTTAACAATTAGACAACTAAAAAAGTAAAATGATACTATCTATGAGTAATGTGCCTAGCGTTTTTCTAAAATAGAAAAGATTGTTTTACTTCTTGTTTTTTTAAAAAATGGTTTTTAATGAACTTCACAGATGAAGTCGTGAAAAAAAATAAAAGGCGAAGAATACGACAGATGGATGGATAGTAATAATGTTGGTTGTGACTTGCGAGCCATTCGCATACGCTAATAGAAGCAATTGCTGTGATAAAATTCAATATTTAACAAATTATAAATTCAATTCTACCGATGCCTATTTTATATTGGTATGTTTGGGACGAGATAAAAATGGAATACACATGTATCCGAAAAAAATAGAATACATATTTTTTAAAATTAGATTGAGTAAATTATTTTGACATGTCTTAAGATTAAATTATATTATATATTATATTTTTTATTTGTTATGTTTACATTGATCTTTCTTACAAAAATGCAAAATATTATATTTAGGGCGTGTTTGGTAATCGTGTATAAAAATTAGACTTTACTTATAATAAAAAAAATTCACTAAACTTGATTAGTACGTATAAAAATTTGAGATTTGAATATTAGGCGTGAATTTAAAGTTCAAAGTTGAAAGTGTCAAAGACAAAAGGCCATTATGTTGGGTTTGACCAGTAGGCATGAGACACAGCATGTGGACTGCACTAACGTGACCTTACCTGGAAGAGAGAGAGAGAGAGAGAGGGTAGTAGTGACCTAATCTAAGGTGTGTGACTGTGAGTGTCTGAAAGCCGAAGCAACCTAGGACAAGTGCAAACGCCTCATGGCTGAATCCAAAATCCCAAGTCCCTTATGGGTGTCCTACACGTGGAGTACAAGGGACATGACATTGGACTTTGGTCCTTCTTTGACCCAAATTTAATGAACACCCTACCCAAACTTCAGGTAGGAAAATATATATTGAAATTACCGGTTTTCAAATTAGAGAAATCATGTCTCCTCCTTTCATGCAAGAAATATAGGAACATAGTCGGACCTTCACCAAATAACAGAATATTCATACCAAATATTTTTTGGATAAATTATACACATTTCTCTTAAAATTTATAAAATTATAATCTACATTTTTTTTAATTGTCCAACTTACATACACATTTTTCTACTTATCAAATTTTAAGTATTTATATTACAGTCACACTCTTTATTCACAGAATACTGTTAGTAAATTTAATATAATGATATTTTTATGATCTTAACTATTTTAATTAATAAAATTATAAAAATATCTTTTACCCACTTTGATAAGTTTAAAAGTATTTTTATAATTTTATTAATTTTTAGGTTTATTAATGGTGTTCTGTAAATGGGGAGTATGACTGTAATATAAATACTTTAAATTTGACAAGCAGAGAGGGTGTGAGCGTAAGTTCGACAACTAGATGAGGTGTGAGGTGCATTTTCATAAACTTCAACGGAAATGAGTATAATTTACCCATATTCTTATTTATCATTGATCTTTATCCTAATTTTAAAATATTTCTATGTTCCTCCCTAATACATTCACTATTATTAGTCATTATTTATTACTTTCTCCGTCTTTGAATAATTATCCAATTATAAATGTATATTAAATTTAAGAAAATGATTAGAAAAATATCAAAATTAAAAAAATTAAAATAATTTACTTAATTGTCTTCATTTCTTTTTAATATTTCAACTTTCTTTCCCCCTTAATTATATCTCTCTTCTCCTCTAATGGTATTTAATAGGATATTGTTAAAAAGAAATAATTAATACTATTTAAATTTTTGAAATAGACAATTATTTTTAGGCAAATTTTTTTAAAATGGATAATTATTTAAAGACGGAAGAAATCTGTGAAAGAAGAATAACGTATACTCCATTTGTTCCTTTTTAAATGTCTCTTTTCAGTTTTTTTCTTTTGTGTTCCAGATTAAATGTCATTTTTGGGATTTCAATGAGTATTTAATGATTTTATTCCTAATATACCCCTTCACTCATTAAGATTTCTATTTCCAATATCTTTGCAAAATGTAAATATTAAAGAGAGAAAGAAGATAAAATTGGAGAGAGAATGAGTGGATATATCCCTTTCAAAATATCTATCAATTTAAGACAACCATATATTAAGAAAGATAATAATGATATTAGTAATTGAGTAAAATATAGTAAATAGACTAATAATATATTCCCACATATTATTTAATATAGCACAATATTTAAAGTTAATATTAAATAAAATACTTTAAAATGTGAAGTGAATTAGGGGTTATATTGGAAGAAAAAATTAATATCTTATTAAAATATAAAACCAATAGATATTTTTAAATATATTATTATTTAAAAGTGGATAGATATTATGAAAGGGAGGGAGACATTAATAGAGTGAGAAAAAATAAAATGGTATTTTCATCTCTCATTATTACTTTTTAGAAAATAAATGAAATTCAATCTTTACATCAATTCACATGCAAAACTCAAGAGATATTTAAAAGGAAATAAAAGGGAGTAATTATTTTAAAATTTAAATTCTATGCCTCTAATAATTTATTAACTTTTTGATGTATTAGTTTGTCCATATAATAAATTAATAGGAATGACGAAAGTATTAAATACTCATCTTATCTTATACTTCCTCTATTTCTTAGCACCGGACATTTTTCAGTTACATACAGGAATTAAGATAATTATTAAATCTTGTTAATTTTTTTAAAAATAAATATAAAAGAAACAAATATTCTTCTATCATTCTACCTCAATTTGTTATCTGTCTAATTAAATATGAGCGATGTTAGGTGTATAACTAAATTATATAATAAATGTATATCATACTCTTTATCATTATTGGATTTGATGAATGAGGGGATGAGTGTGGACCACACATCACATTCAATAGTAGTAAGATGTATGTTGTGTATTTATTGTGCAATTTCGTTTTACACCAAATATTATTCATTAAATATTTCAAAAAACTCATCTCCATTTATTTTTTCTCTAATTAAATGGAGGAGTAAAAGATGTATGAAATAATTAATAATTTATTGAAATGTAAAAAATGATCTATATTTAGAGTAGAAAAAAATCTAAAACCAAGTTACATTGAGAATATGAGGAAGTATATGACAAAAAAATGATGAATGAAAAGGATAAAAGAAACATAATTTGGAGACGTGGTTTTCATCCCAAGAAAAGATGTCTGTGTTCAATTCCTTCCTTGATTCACTGTCGTTTGACTATTTTAAAAATAATTATTGAAAAAAAAAATGATACAGTATTTAAAAGTGAGTCCAACTTGTGACTATAGGTATTCTACACTTTATTCCACTTGAACTTTTCTTTTTCCCTTTATGCACAAAAATCTCTTGTTTTCAAACTCAATTTATTTGCAAGATCTCAATAATAATGATTTCGAAGAAAGCAAAACGTTGGATTCTTCATTAAGGAAACATCTCATATTAATGATTGTGTTTGAATTTTATTTAGAAAAAAGATTGGATAAAGATGCTATACTCAATTGAAAAGATAACAACAATGAAAAAGGTTATTTAAAATTCTTTACACATTATAATATAATTTTTCTTGTGAACTGAACATAATCGGTTTAAATCATTGCCAGTTGAATGCTTTATATTGTTGAAAATTGATATGGAGCTAACATAATGAGGACTTCGAATTCAAAATTCTATAAATATTATAACGTCGTTAAAGTTCACGCATGTTACTTTTGAATTTTTGATCTACTGCTTCTCTCATAATTTCAAAGATGAGCAATAAATATCTTTTAGTTACAAATTAAGAGGGTATATGATTCCATTTTATGCTCCTTTTTGTTAAAGACTGCGAATCATTTTTGATAAAAAGGGTGATTAAGGATCGTTTTTTATACTCAAACTTTTAAATTTATTTATATATTCAATTTTTCATGATTTCTGGAAATTAAATTATATATCTGGCAAAGAAAATTCGATGAATGGTTTAATTTTTATTTTTAAACTTTAAGCCATTATTCTCTTATTTTAATCGCACGGCATACTTGCATTCATTAATATATTTTCACCTAAAAAGATTATATATTTTAAAATTTGAGGATCTCTTTTAAACTTCTCTTTTTAATTTAGGATATTTATTATCGGAAAAGCAGTCACTAATTTCTTGAATGCATATAGCTCATAGATGTGGGTTTTATCGGCCATAAAACCTCTCTGTACATACCATCAAAGATCAAATATTAACTAAATGGTTAATGTATCCAATTAGCTATCAATTATATTATATGTTTGAAACTTTAAACATATGTATATAATTTGTAAGTTTTAAGTTTTAACTAATAATTTTATTTCATCTTTTAATTCTAATTTGTTTAACTAAGATATTAAAGAATAGATATAAAATGAGAGTCAATTTGATCATCGAGATGTACATGAGTCTATTACTATCTTACTTATTTTCAATTCCGAAATTCCCATACACCAAAATAATATATTATAGTCAGGTGAAGCGTTAAGAGAAATTTATAATGGTTAATTTAGGTTAGATGACACGTAACTTTAAATTTGTTGATGGAAACCATTACTTTATGAGCAAGATAATTACTTTTTCTTTTATGCTTTTTTGTGATGGTATTTTCTCTTTGACACTCACGGGTAAGGAGAGTCCTTCCCAACCAAGGGAGCGACCTGCTACAAGGACCCATTCCCACTGTCACGTGCCACGGTGATGTACATTCAGATTTTTTTTGGTCATAAGTAATAAATATAAATAATGATTAATAAAATACTAAGGGTATGTTTGCTTTGCTTGTTTTCAGTTTTTAGTTTTCTATTTTGTGAAGGAAAAATTGAAAAAATTAAAAATTTTAATTTTCAGTTTTTCTTTTATAAATCTAAAAAACTAAAAACTGAAAACTGAAAATTGAAAAATTTAAAGCAAACAGGCCTGAGTATCTTATCCTTTTCTGTTTCGTTTTCTTTATTAGATATGTGCGCAAGTGCATTAGATCATAGTCGATTGTTTGCCTCCGATTTTTGGATTTACAAAACCAAACCAATTACGTCTAACTTCACCCGTCAAATTTAATAATTAGAAAAAAAATCTATTGAATAATTAGAGAAATTATGATAAGTTATCCTAAAAGTGGTATATTTGTTAATTATTTTTAGAATACTTTTTTTTTGTGAGAACAAAATTAAAAATAAATAAATTAAAATCTCCAACGTTCCATTTGACACTTTTTTTATTATAAATTTTAGGATAAGAAAATGACACCTCAGGGAATTCCATTTGACATTTAAGTTTGAGTATGAAATTAAAGCTTAACATTTGAATAGACTTTTCAACTTTAATTTTTATGTTTTGAAATAATTTACGAAAATCTCAATTATTGTTTTATAAACCATTTTCATTTTTTTTCATCTAATTGAAAAATAAATAAAATGAGCTATATTTTAAAGATTAGCAAACAATTATGTTTATTAAAATTTAATATGAATATCTCTCTGTTTATTAATACCAATTTCAAATCTTAAAAATAATTGTTTGTCTCTCTACCAAAAGAGTTTTAATGATCCTTCCCCATTTATTTCCATTCAATTATATTTATTAAAATTTTCTATTTTAATGAAAGATGTTATATAAACATTTATTATATTTTGATTTATTATTTTAAATAATTAAATATGATTGCGAGTTTAATATTTTGGAAGAATTTAAGATTCCTCTTAAAATAGTATTAACACTTCTTTACCGAAGAAAAAAATAGTATTAACACTTAACACGTTTCAAAATTCAAAATATGCTTTTCGGTCATTTATTCTCTTTAATTAATTAAATGATTGCTAAATTGCTTTATTTTCTTAAAAAATGAATATTTAACATTTTTTCCATCTGATCACACTGTACTTTTTTTAAAAATTCAGGTATTTCAGCATAAAACAGTATTATAAGTAGATATTTATGAACAAAGTATACAGCAACATGGATTAAATCAAAGATAATTTTTGTATGGAAACAATCTAATCCTATTGCCACGTTAATTTAGTCTTAATTAACACTAAAATATATTTAATTATAAAATAAAAATAAGATATAAATTTTTATAAATAAATTTATATATAAAATTACATATGAATTTCATCCAAAAAAATTTATCTCAGTTTTTTTTTTTCATAACCGAATATTCCTTGACACATTCAATGTATTTTCCAAAAACATAAGATAAAAAGAATAAAAAAAAGGTGCTAAAGAAAAAGAGTGAAAGAAGATCCTGGCGTAACTTCAGTGGCATAACTTCATAATTTTAGAAGGGTAACAAGGGCATAATATATAGCCTATGGTCTTTAATTTTGAGAAAAAAGACAAAAAGCAGGTCAGCTGCAACAAAAAGGTTAGGCCGTCCAACACTGCCTTTTGCAGCTTTAAATGTGAAAATTAATTAATTTGTGAAACAAAATTTCAAAAAAGGTTGCACTTTAGTTCACTCTAATTTACATTGCTTTTTCTAAATTTACCATATTAACCATGGTTCCAAATATTTTAATTTGATTTTGAAAAAGATTTATTAATTACCCCTTGCGGACCTCAAATTGTTCTTAACCAAATTGTATTTATCGGGTTTAGCAATTCATTCAAATCAAATAATAATAAATAATAAAAAAATCTTTGTATTTAAGCATACTTTATTACACTCGTTTTATCTTTGGTTTTTCCTCCCTGATTTTAATTTTTTTAATAATAATTGT
Source organism: Dalbergia cochinchinensis (assembly GCA_031216125.1). Taxonomy (NCBI): domain Eukaryota; kingdom Viridiplantae; phylum Streptophyta; class Magnoliopsida; order Fabales; family Fabaceae; genus Dalbergia; species Dalbergia cochinchinensis. The sequence goes on along the minus strand of CM062375.1, from coordinate 63,477,389 downwards.
AACAGTTGTGTTTATTTTCAGCTTTCCATTTTTCTCTTTTTCAACTTTCAATTCGAGCAGCTTTGGAAAAACCAACCAGCCAACGGGTTTTTTCATCTCCTGAAATTTGTAAGTTGCTTTCAGGTCTCAATTTCTGGTGCAAACAGTTTGTTAAGCTCATATATAATTTTTTTTCTTTTTTGTGTATCTTTTTAATTTTCATTTTCTGGGGTGAGTGAGCTAGTTTAAGTTCTTATTTGAGCTGAAAAAGAAATCCCGAATAACAAGTGTTTTCAGCCTTAGAAGAAGCTTGCTGTGAAGTGTGGAATCACAGTGACAGGTCATGATCTTTGCATTCTTAAGAATATCCACAGCTTGATGTTGATACGCTTTTCATAAAGAATACAAGGAGCTTTGTCTTAAGAAAATTTTATTTCCTTTTATTTTTACTATTATTTTGGTTTTTTGTTAATATTTTTTTTCCTTGAGTTTCAGCTTTCTGTCTTTCAAAGTTTAGGAAAATGGTGGGTATGAAGCAGATTTATGCAAAAGGGTGTAGTTTATTTTTCTGTTTATGAAAAGCCTTTGTTATTTTTGGATTGCTAGTGCTTTGTTTTGAGGTTGCAGGGTGAGAAATATTTGGAGCAAATGAATGGCTCTTTTTTTTTTAAACCAATTTTTTTCATAAATTTTCTTGGCCAAGCGGGGTTTTTTAAAAATTTATAAGATTTTGTATTATTTTACTAATTTTTGTTATTTTTTTCTTTTATTGGTCAGATATTATTTTCCTGTCTTTTGTTTTGTGGTAAAATTTCTGGTTCTAGTATTTGAAACTGAGCAAGTACCCTTCTTTCAGAGATGAGAAGTGAGAACAAAGACCAAAAACAAAGTTAACTTTGATCCAAAAATAACTGCATTTCTTTGTAATGATTCTTCACTCTGAATCTATAGTGCTGTATTTTTTTTAGATTCTATGCATGGCTAAAGTTCGTAGTGAATCTCTGGTAATTATAAGGAAAGAGCTTCATGTAAATCCAAAGTTTGAGTCTTTTCTTTACCCTTCTTTATCTCTGAGACCCTTTGATGGGTTTTCACCGTGACTTTTTAGCATGCTTAAAAAAGGTTCGAACTTTGAAGGCAAAGGCATTGATTGGTTGGGTAAAATTCATGATTTTTGTTGATATCTGGGGTTGCAGGTGTTGGTTTTGGTTTATACAGAGTTGGGAGTTGTGATAATTTAATATATGCATGGAAGCAAGAGAAGGCGTTAGTTCTGGGGTTACAGTGATAGGGGCAGAAACTCCATCATCATATCACGTGGCACCAAGAAGTGAAGCTCCAAACCAGGTCCATGTCCCTGAAGCAGCAGCGGTGGCGGCGGCCGCCACTGCTGGTGTTGGTGTCTCTCCGGTGAGCGCAGCGATGGATGGGACGGCGGTTAAGAAGAAGAGGGGTAGACCAAGGAAGTATGGTCCAGATGGGTCTGTCACCATGGCATTGTCCCCATTGCCAATCTCATCTTCAGCTCCGCCTTTGAATGACTTTTCTCATTCGTCTGGGAAGCGGGGGAAGCCGCGGGGGATGGAATACAAGCAGTCGAAAAAATTTGGGTTGGATCATCCAGGTAATGGTCATTTGATGCTTTTAATGCTTATGTTTGCAAAATTAAGTGTGAAACCAACAGCAAGTTCGCAAACCTTTCATTTTGATGAAGTTTATGCCATCTTCCTTCTTCTGATAGTGAAATTCTTGTTTTTTATTCTCTGTTTGCTTCCTGTCAAACTTCTAAACTATTTTGATTGAATCCATGAGAAAGCCCTCAATTTTATTTTTAAATAATTTATTGAAGTCATATGTTTGTACAGAAAGTTTTTCCGAAGCCAGGTGCAATGAAATAGTGTGCAAATTTGTTGTTTCCATGCATTGAACGGAGATATTTATCTTAGCATGATTTTCCTAATTTCTGAATGGCACAGTTCCTTTCCTATTTTGTTAGGAAAATGTCACCAAGCTAATTGGTTTTTGTTTAAAATAGTCACATAATTCATATAATCATTCTGGAACATTATATGACTGCTTTTATAGGAAAAACTGCATACTTAGTAAGTTTCAACCCATTTCGCCTAATATCTGTTCTTGGTACTTCTGTAGGCGACTTATGCTCTGATGGTACAAACTTTATGCCACATATCATAACTGTCAATGCTGGAGAGGTATGCTTCAGAGGCTTTTTATTTATTTTTGGTTTTGGGAGGGTGGTTTTGTTTTTTTTTGGGGGGGGGGAGGGGGTTTAGAGGAGGAGGGTAGGGTTTCTGCCTCATTTATTTCAGCTAAGTTTGCCTTGAATTTTTCTCTTACCTTTCCTTTGTCACACTTTCTCTTGAGGTTCCATAATATATGGATGTCCCTAAATATCTGATATCTTTGCCTTCACTTTTCTGACATATGGTTCGGTGTAAAACTCTGTCCATTGTGTAGAGGGTTACTCAGCTGCCTTTTGTGGTATACTATGGACAACCATTGCTAGCTTTTTATCTGTTCTGTTTGTTTGGAACTTGGAATCTAATGAATATAGCATTGAAATTTTTGGTTTTTTTTCAGAGGGTTTATTGTTTATTCATGCATTTGTAGTTATGGGGACACCAAATATATTAAATTATTCTCAGACACTGTCTTCTACAAATAAATCAGTATCAAACTGGATATTATCTAGTGTGGAAATAATTAATAGGGATTGTTGAGGAGGAGAGAGAAAAAAGCTTCTTGTTTTTTTTTTTTTTTTTGGGGGGGGGGGGGGGGGTGGGTTGGGTTTAAGAAAAGGTTCAACAACCAGGTCTAAGATGCAAGTTCAAATGCATCACTGGTTTTGTAGCGTTCTCATGGATCGTTGAGAAGTTGTTTGGTATGATAGCCAAAGGCCACATATGCATTGTCCGGTTGTCCCTTTCTTTGAGGGCTGGATTTTTACATTTTTCTTTTTCAATGGTTATTAATACTCGTCTCATGTATTTGTTCTGATAGTGATAGCTATAGAGGGGAAAAAAAAACTAGGACTTGTTTCTTTTTGCTCATATACTCAGAAACACAAGACTAGACTGCAATTATTTAATTATTATTTAATTCTTACAGAGTTTGAAAATTCTTGTGTAATTTGTCTCTGTCATTCTTGTTTAATAATCCATCACTTGGTACTAGATCTTTGATATCCTTTGACGAGCAAACATTCTATTTTATTCACTCCAGTTAAGTTACTTTTCTTGGTAACAAACTAAGTTACTTTGAATTTAGTAGAAGTTAATTTCTAATATTTTGAATAGAAGAAAAAAGCTCAATGTTTTGTACTTTTTGTCTCTTTGTTGTAGAGAATCCTTTATTCATACTTTCCCTTAGCCTTCTGTATATTTTGTGATGTTCAATCTACCTTAAGAGATGACTAATGATGTTACTTTCCTTTACTCTTTGATTGTTGCAGGACATAACAATGAAGGTTATATCCTTTTCTCAGCAAGGACCCCGAGCTATATGCATCTTATCCGCTAATGGTGTAATTTCAAATGTGACACTTCGTCAGCCTGATTCTTCTGGGGGCACTTTGACCTATGAGGTGCAGCAGTATGCCATTGATTAATGTTCATTTTTCATTACTTTATCCAAACTTTCCTTTTCTGCTATTACATTTTAATGCAGTTTAATTTAAACAAGCTGTGATCCTCAATTTCTTTAAAGTTTCTGTCCAACAAAACAATACTTGTTCATTTTTAATTATCTCTCGTTTAAACTCAGAAACTTTGCTATTTAAGCTCAAGCATGTGTGAATGAAACTCTTGCTTGCGCCTAATCTTCAGTGGTTTCAGATTGACCTTTATTTCTCTTTCAAGTTGGATGCCTTGTTGCTGATTTGATTGTTGTTTTATTTTCTTTCTGCCAAAAAATATTTGCAGTTTAGGATTGAACCTGAGGTTCCTTAACCTCGATATGTTTGTTGATAAGGTTTTGTTGCTTCTAAATTTATGCATTAATGAAGTCCATGAGGGTTATCCTAAATTAATTACTTCTGCGAACTACAAAAGGAAGATATGCTTTTGGCATGGTGACAATTACATGGTTGTTAATATTAATAATCAGCACTTGAAATTTGGGATATCAGTAATGATGCCCTGAACTTATATAGGCTGGCTTTTGTAAACACTTCCTGCTTAGTAAATTAATCATAATGGTGACAAAGTTAACTTTGATGGTATGGTAAAATTTTACTAATATATCTGGTCAAAAAGTCAGTGTTGTTGTTAGTCATTATGCTATCTGTTGCCATTGGCTGTCAAGACAGGTATCTCTTATTATTGGTAATTTGCATGAAATAAGCATATGAGGAAGATTTACAGTAGGAATAAACAAACAGATTATCAAGCGTGGTTAATGTATATGTTGCTCAAGATTCGAAGTCGTAGATACGTGAAATTTATAGAAACTGATTATCAAGCTGATCACAAAAAAATTTGCTTGTAACTATTTATAGAAGTAAATCTCTTGTTACTATTCATAGACTTAATGTTTAGAAATAAATCATTTGTCCATATTCTATAGAGTTCTTTAAATTGGAAGTTGGAGCCACATTTTGGCCTAAACTCAAGATAGATAATTCATGAAATACAGGCAAAGGCTAAGATCAGTTGTGTGTTGGTTTTTAACAGTATATAAGTAAAATTTTGATGGCTCTCTTATTTCCCTATCATATGATATTAGAAATAGCTGCAGCAATGATGGTTTGACCAGAGATGAGGGAGACTTGATTGTGCGTCTAGTTGAATATACACTAAATTTGGACGTGATAAAAATGGCTTTTGGTGTAATCTTTGATTACTGTGAAAATTAGAGAAGATGCCAGAGATCCCAAAATGAGGATAGTAGTTTTTACGCCTAGAGACTAGAAATGGGTTAGTTTAGGATTGGCTGGACCTGGAAATGCCTGACATAAATTCTGGGTTTGCCCATGTCTTTGCTTGTTCTTGATGGTCATATGCCTAATTTCATTACTGGGTTGGGAATTATGGCTTTTTATTTGTTTATTAATATGGGCTCATCATGATGCTAAAATGAGGTTTTTTTCTTCCCCTTGTAGGGCCGTTTTGAGATACTTTCCTTGTCTGGATCATTCATGCCTACTGACAACCAAGGAACAAGAAGCAGGACAGGTGGCATGAGTGTGTCTTTGGCAAGCCCTGATGGTCGTGTTGTAGGTGGCGGTGTTGCTGGCCTTCTCATAGCTGCTAGTCCGGTGCAGGTAAGCATTCCCCCATGTTTCCCATTTAGGATATGATCAATAACGTGTAAGTTCATGTATCTCCTTGGAAAGTGAACCAAATAAATTTTTTGTGATCTGCCTCTCCACATTGGATCAAGGCTGTGTGTACATCTATCCTTCCTGGATCCTATCAGGTGGGAGCCTCTTGCATTCGGCCACCTTCTCCTTATTATATCCCTAAACAACATAGGGTTGGGAATGGAAAGAGGCTAGTTTGCATGCCTCAACAATTTTACCAGAGAAATGCTGTAGTATTGCTTTTGATGCAAATCTACGATACAACACATTTCGTCCTCAAAACAAAGGATCATTTAGGATGGCTAATGTAATTTTCAGGTGGTGGTGGGAAGTTTCCTACCAAGCAACCAGCAAGATCAGAAACCAAAGAAGCCAAAGTCTGATTATGCACAAACCACAGTTACTCAAGGCTTTGCAGTTTCCTCTGCACCACCCCCAAATAATGCTGAAAAAGATGATGTCATAGGTGGTGGACATGTGATGCAAAACTCCGGAGCCCTTAACTCCCCAAGCCTTAACCCTCCCTCAACTTTCAGAAGAGATAATTGGGTCAACATGCACTCCATGCAAGACTCAAGAAAGTCAGCCACTGACATCAACATATCTTTGCCTGATAGTTAAAAGTTGATGATCAAAAAGTACTTTGCTGACAACAACAATTGATGACTGAGATGTTACTCTTGAAGTTCACAGTGTTCTCTCTCTCTATTATCTAAGATTGTTTCGAAAACCTTTATTGTCTGATGTTTTTATTCATCACCATAGGATGCAGTGTTCACCACCCTTTTCACAGTGTTTGTAAGCTGCAGTTAGTAGGTTTTACATGTTTCTTTCTTATATCAGGTAGAGTATCTGATTTGTCGGCTGATTAGGTAGATGCTGCACTCTGCAGTGTTATGAGTAGGCTAATTCGGATGTAATGAATAACCTGTTTGCCTATATATGACTGAATTTGATGAAGCTTTTGATCCGCTGAGTAGGTATTTGCTTTTGAGTTTGCCTTTTTGTTTTTTTTTTTAGTTCCTTTTTCAGTTCCATGGTATGTTGAGATTTGTTCCTATGGTTTAAACTTTTAGGAAAGGAAGATGTTGTTATCACTAGTAAATCTCCCAGAATATTATTATCGTAGTTATGTGGCACATTATTATTAAATTTTTTAAACTTTTCAAACACCAATGTTAAACTTTTGTTTTGTTTTTTTTTTTTGGGTTTTCTGGCAGTCTAGCATCTATCTTTGAGAAAAGAGTATTCTAAACCTTTTATAAATGAATTTGAAAACTTTCTTAATCAATTTTTAAATTTTTTAAAATATCTCAATAGACTCTTGTGCTAAATTTGTTATCTCATCAATAGCAATATTGAGTAAATGCATATCATATTATCTATCTATTTATGTGAAATTTAGATTGTTAATAATTTTTTAAAATTTAAATTTAATAACATTAATTTGTTAAATAAACCGCTAAAATTTCCTATGTTTACACTAGTGGAGTGTGGCATAGGGGTGAGGAATAATTACTCTATTTTATTGTTTGGATATCTTATTTTATCCCGTCCTTTTTAATTTGAGGGAGACAACTGAGAAGAGTCGGTGAAATTGGATGGGATGAAATTCATTCATTCATTTTCATTCTATTCGAAATAAGTTTGACAAATCCAAACAATACAATAAATAAAAATCTCACCACACTTTATTGAACTCCACCGGTGAAAAATACATATAATAAGATGTTACTGTCTTTTTTGCACAAATAAAGGTTTTGCCATGCAGATTTTTTTTTTTTTTTTCACAATAGATAATCCTTTTGCGATACAAATTTATTGATGAACTATCAGCTTTCAACTATATTTGAACTTGTTGCATTTTCTCTCTCTCATTTCCCCTCCCCCCCCCGGGGTAAACTCCCACGACTATGCGAAGGTCTCTGAAAAATTGCGAAAGCTTGCGAATATTTTGATCAGTTAGAAGGAATAATTGATTTTATACTATATACATTTAAAATTACTAATGTAGAATAACTTCTACATTAATTTATCAAGCAATATACTTTTTGTTGGTCAGAAACAATATTAGATAGTTCAAAGAGCTCAACAGCCCTTAAATAGATTTGGACCCATACCTTTTGTTTTTCATGGTCAGAAAATAAGACCCATGGCTAACCACAGATTATTATATCCAGATACATGTTTAGGCTTTTACAATATTCTATGGCCTAATAGGAGAAAAAGCAGGGATATGGGCTCTGTAAGGAAAGGCCCATTGGAATCGACCCATAAAAAAGTTCCACGTGAAATAATTACAGAACCATACTACGACGTCGTTTTCAGTTTCGTGTTTCCAAAGCCTGATCTGAAAAACCTCTCAAGACCAAAGACGCACTGGAAAAAGTAGAAAATTACAGAGCCAGCGACGTCGTTTCCTCGCCCTAGTTTCTTCTTCATCATCTTCTTCTCCTCCAACGTTGTGCACTCTCATCAACGATACGATGACGAAGCAGCACGCTAATTGGTCTCCCTACGACAACAATGGAGGGTACTCTCTCTCTCTCGCTCTCTCTCTTGATTTCGTTAACTGCACTTTGTTTTTTGTTTTTTTTTTTGTTTTTGGTTTAATTAATTAATTCTTGTTTTTTGGGGTAGATCTTGTGTTGCGATAGCTGGAGCTGATTACTGTGTGATCGCAGCGGATACGAGGATGTCGACCGGTTACAACATCCTCACTCGCGATTACTCCAAAATCTCCCAACTGTATGTAACCGTCACTATCTTCAATTTCTCCATTTTATTATCAGAAGTTTCATTTTTCCCCCTTTTTTCTTTTTCTTTTTTTTTGAATTTTTGAGGTGAATGGACACTCGTTTTTTTTTAAAAAAAAATTGGGTTATGTAATTATGCTCTTTAAGGTTATGAATTGGGACTTTTTATGAGAATTTCTGATAATTTTTCCTTCTTTTTAATTTTGTGGCAGAGCTGATAAATGTGTGATGGCTTCCTCTGGCTTTCAAGCTGATGTTAAAGCTCTGCAGAAGGTGCTGTCTGCTAGGCATTTGGTGAGTCTAAAGAGTCTCAACACTTGTAAATTACTTAAATACTGTTTTCATTTGCAAGCTCTTTCAAGTTAGCAACTGCTATGCTCTGTGTTTAATCTCTTAGTTATCTGGTCTGTCAAGAAGTTTCATTGTGTTGGTTTCTTGTTTCTTAGATTGTTAGATATCTGTTCCGGTTAAGTTGGAGTAAAGAAATTTGCTTGGTTCCGATTTGTTAGACATCTCTGGTGAAAATTTACTTCTCTTCAACTGAAACAGTTGAGGTTGTTAATTGCAACTACATCTTTTTCTTCTTCTTCTTCTTCTTTTTTTTTTTTGTTTTTTTGGGGGGGGGGGGGCATAAAAAATTGGATTGAAGATGTTAGGGAGGGGAGTAATTATGACATTTGTTGGTTCTATCGAAGTTTTTGTTATTTTTATTTTTTCGTATTGTCCAGGGGAAAGAAAGATGAATTTTTCTTTCATGCCCATGTAATTATATATTAAAAATTGTGAATAAAAATGAGGGAGATGATAAGGATGATTGAAACTAAAAATTTATGTTAGGAAGTAGGAACCAGAAAAATTTTCTGCTTTTGTTCCAAAAAAAAAAAAAAAGAAATCTGCTTAGATTAGGAAGGTTTCCAATGTCTATCAGTTTTTTAAAAATTACTTTGCACTATAACATCTCTCTGTGTTGGTCCCATGCTTGAATCAACTAGTTTTCACCTGAATGACATGCTGAATTTACTACGTTGTTAGATGATAGCTATTAGTATGGGGAAACTGTAAATTGGACAGGTTAATTGTTCTGTACCTTCTTTGACACTCTTATTTTTAGTCTACTGTGACAAAGAAAACGAGAGGCTTTGTTGTAACTGATGTGATATCATCCTTTTCATTTTGAATGCAGATATATCAGCATCAACACAACAAGCAAATGAGCTGCCCTGCAATGGGTCAGCTGCTTTCCAACACTCTCTATTACAAACGCTTCTTTCCTTATTATGCTTTCAATGTCTTGGGTGGCCTCGATAATGAAGGTACATAATTTATCTCTTCCTATGATTGTTCATGTACCGTTATCTTCTTGCTAAAATGTACTTCATTCTGAAATAGGAAAGGGATGTGTCTTCACATATGATGCTGTTGGTTCCTATGAGAGGGTTGGATATAGTTCTCAGGGTTCTGGTTCCACCCTCATTATGCCATTTTTGGACAACCAATTGAAGTCTCCCAGCCCACTGCTATTACCTGCCAAGGTGAAGTTCTCGAACCAATTCTTTGCTTGAAATATTTGATTCTGCAAATTTCCAGCGATATCTATATAAAAATTTTGAAATCTTGCAGGATGCTGTTACTCCGCTGTCTGAAGCAGAAGCAATTGACCTGGTCAAAACTGTTTTTGCATCTGCAACTGAGAGAGATATATACACCGTAAGTGTGTGTTACATGAGTTATCGCCAGTTGACATTAGAATAAACTTGTAACTCAGTGTTGATGTTCTTTACAGGGAGATAAGGTTGAAATTGTCATCCTAAATGCTAGCGGCATTCGTAGGGAATACATGGAGCTAAGAAAAGATTGAAGCTCTGCACAGAAATGTATTGTTGGAGGTGCTTTACCGGGATTGAGGATGTTTGAAATACTCCTAGGGTTTTAAATGCCATGGTGGTTTTTCCCATGAGGCAACATTGAGAATAGCGTTTCCAGTGTGAAAGCCAATTTGAACAATTGCTAATCAGTTCGCTTTATAACTAGAACGTGCTTTCACTTTAAATTTGCATTGGATGTTGTTATCTGAGGTTTATTTATTCAAGTATACTATGTTGAAAAGCTTATTAAATTTGGTTTTGTTATCTCAGGCGAAATTCAATCAGCTCTGCAGCTACTATTTATGTAATATGCGTTACTTGGCTTATGCATCCAATTTCATATGGTAAAAAGCATACATTTCAATTCACTTGAATTATAGAGCAATAATGAATGGTTATAGCAAAGAAATAGACCAATGAATGAACTTGGAGATAATTTGGGATGAATAGCTTAATTTTATTCCTTCCAGCAAGAGTTACAGTTGTGTGCTAAATGAATTCTACAATTCAAATAACATGAAGAAATGTCCTTTTCTTTCAATGATTAAGCGAGTTTTGTGATCTACTACAAAATTATTCAATGTTACACGGGATATGTGCCAAACATGCAACATATAGCCGTTAAGTTCAATTCAATTGATTATTTTTGCTAATGCTGTTGTGACTTCTGCAGAGGTCGCTTATATAGTTTCTTTAGATGCCCATCCTCTCTTCTCCAACTCTTCTCGCAATGCCTGCCAGCAAGCAATAAGTTTTCATCACATAAATGTATGAGGCTGTACTTTTGTCAACCTATTTTTTGACCTTACTTTTCAGCCAAATATATGTACAATTACTTAAATTTATGTCAAGTTAATAAGAGATTAATCAAGAATGAAGATAGCTAATTGAGACCAAAATTTGTTAATCTTATGAAGTTAGTTGGCTTCTCTTACTTGATTTGGGGAAAGAAGTAGTATTTAATGTAGGATCAAGAACTTCTCTATGTAACATTGAGAAATCAAACAAGAGTGATGAGGTTGTTTACCTTGATTCTTTTCCTATTTGCATCAAAATCAAAGTTTCCAAGCCGGGATGCAGATCGATACTCCACAATTGAACCCTTACCCGGTGGGAACCAGAACTCAACATCATCCACAAACTGTTAAAACACATGAGGAAAGAGGAGAGTAGGAATTAAAGCGCCGTTCTTCACACATCTAGATGCAAAGAGTGATTATCTTGCTTGATGATAAATTTACACATACCCCCAAGATCGAGCTTTGATACTCCACTCTAATATAATCCTCTTTCCTTTCAACTATTCTTGGTGTAAATCTGTCTGGTGCTGTTGATTCTATCTGCATAATTATAAAGAACTGGTTTTAGCTTTACTTCAATGACATGAAAAGTTAGTATCGTCAGCTACTACAACCCATTGGGAAAACGATGCAATGTGCAACATGATCCTTAAATGTTTTTTTAATGTGCACTTTAGTGCTTTTGTCAAGTTTCTGTCTATTAAGTTGCACACTTTTCTAGTTTAAAGGCTAAAATGCTCATGATCTGTAATTTTAGAGAGTAACGTGGAGTTTTTCCCAACCCAATTATAATCATTGATTAATTGTTGATAGCTAGTGTGACAAGGGAAAGAAAATTGCAATCCAGAGGTAAGACTCATAATGTCAATTTAGATTTATTACCACGTCTATCAGTTCCTCCATTGCCTCTTCCCTGCTCACAGGATCTTTCCTACCTTCAGGGTTATAGTTCCTGTACAAAATTAAAATTTCTTTATGAAAAAGTGACCCCATGATTCATGTATTGTCGCTGTCAAATAAAGTTTGGATTTTGGTGGGACCAAGCTAGAGATAAATTAAACCACGCCCCCCCCCCTCCCTCCCCCCAAAAAAAAAGGACAAAAAAAAAAAAAGAAAAGAAAAACCAATGGGTGTACTATCTCACCGACCAATGAATATTGGTCAATGTTGAATAACACAAGCCAACATCGGTTGCACTAGTTTCACGTGGTTCAAAACGTGATAAATTATTCCAAGTATACCACAGCAACGTAATTCACATGGATATACCATCTGGGATTCCTTTTTGACAAACCCTAAGCCCGTATTAATCACTATATCCTTAATAAGGTGTAGGAAACCCTCCTCAAAATGTCATTTTGACAACGTTACTGAAATTAAGGCCAAAATAACAATAGGATCAAGATCCGGTCTTGTTATTCATTAACATGAGAACGTCATTTTATGAGAAAGATAGATCCAAAAACTAACTTGACAGATCAATATAAATAACAATGAGTTCCACTATAACAAAATTTGTGTGATGGTAAATTCTACCATAACAAAAATTGTGCCTTTTTCGCTGGTCTTCGTAAAATCTTAGCTAAGCATAGACATTATTAGGTGTGTTTGCTTGAGAGGTGAAAACAGGGGATAAAAATTACTTAAATGAACTTTGTGTTATATTTTTACTTCCGTTTTTTAACCCTCCAACCAAAGATATCCTCACAAGGCTGTATAATGGGTGATATCAAAATTGCAGCTATTTCAAATGATCCTAGAAAACGAAGCCTAAAATCATTAGAAGCATAAAGAAATGAGCTTTTACCAAGGAGGAGCATAATGGGTGATATCACTGATATTCTCAGAGGTTGAAATGCAGTTCTTGGTTGCTGGACATAGAGCTAATGATGGTGGGCTTTTCTGCACTCCAAGATAATCAGGCTTTTTCCCACTGCACCAAAAAGACAATCCAAATTTAAATTCTCAATTTTATTTTACCACTCATTTCCAATAACAGAAAAACAAAAACCAAAAAGGTTCTCAATACTTACTTACCCTTAATTACTCATCATTTATTAAGTAATTACATCAAATCTCAAATTTAAAAATCCAAATTTTCATTCAAATCATTGTAAAAGGAGAAAAAAGGTAAAATTTCAAAGTTAATAATGAAAAACAGAGGAGGGGTACCTGAAATTGAAGATGGCCCCAATGGTTGCTAATTCGCTGCTTCTCAATATGAGCTCCCTTCAAAACACCAAAAAGAATTGAATTTTAGAGATTTCAGAAAATGGGCATGAACGGTTTCAATTCATCATTAGGTAGTAGCAGCAGCAGCAGCAAAGAATAAGAAGTGAAGAGAGTGAGAACCTTCTATTGAGTTGCTCTGAGGGATTGTTGTCTTCATGCTTGTGGCAGAGAAGAATACGTGGAGGAGAAGAAGCGTTGTTGTTGTTGGGTTTGGAGTGAAACTTGAGGTTGCAAAAGAAGGTGCTTGAATATGCCATTGAAGCCATTGTTAGAACGAGTTGAGAGGAAATAACAATAAGAAAAGGAGGTTGAGCCTTTGAGAGCAATATCACGCTTTCTATTTTCACAATGTGAGTGATGGTCATTCACGTGGGTGAATTGTTTTTATATTGGCCCCTAACGCGGCGGCTTTTTGATCAAAACCTTTCAGTTCACTCACGGAAACGGGTTGGCAACTTCGCATTTACGTGTTTTTCAATGGGTTTGGATATTTAGAAAAGAAATTATATAATTACATTATTTCATATTTTTGGGTGCTTGTCAATTTCATAATTATACCCATAGTTTAGTTGTAAACTCTTGCTTATCTCAATTATAAAAGATCTTGAGTTTGACTTTTATTCTCACTTTTTATGCCCTGAAATATCTTAGTTTAAAAAATCAGGTACTTGTCAATTTTGTGTATATACCGTAATAAAGATCTCAAGGTGTATTTTGTTTTTTGTGCTAAGGTGTATTTAATTTCAGATTTTATTTTCTTATTTCTAGGATTTTAGGAAGGAATTAAGGAAATAGTAAAAATCAAAAATTAGATTTTATAGTTGTAATTGTTCCTTTAAAAAATAAGAAACTGCTTGAAAACATGAAATAAAATTTAAAATAGTTGTGTTGGTAGTGTAAAATATTTTTATATTTATATCTAATCATGTATTACCATATTAGCAAAAGTGGTAAGTCTCACAGCCATTACTTAAAGGATCGTGCAAATGGAATGGTTTGATTAGATAATAGTATGAAATAATTTTATACTATCAGTACATAAAGATTAAACTCAAATTAAAACTATTTTTTAAAGAGTTTAATTTCTTTGTATTGATAATGTAAAAAAAATTTACACTATCATATAATCATGTATTATCACATTAACAAAAATAGTTGACTCTCATATTTACTCCTTGAAAAATTATTCAAATGGAATGATTTGATTTGATACTAATTTTTTTTATATTATCAATATATAGAAATTAAACTCTTTTTGAAACCAAACACATCCTTATTTTTTCAATAATGAAATATTCAGACTTCAAATTCGTTGTGTGTGTGTGTGTTTGGAAATGCACTTGTAATCTATTTTTTTTTTAAAAAATTACTTGAGGAACAAATGATAATAAACCAAGTAAAAGACGATTTGAAATATATGGACTCAAATTGAAAAAATAAAGATAAGGGATCAAATTAAATTGGAGAAGATAAGTTCTATTTCAATTTTTTGCTTTATATGTGTAACTGTATTTATAAGAGTTTAATTTTTATGAATTGAAAGTGTAAAATAATTTTTCACTATTAATTAATAAATGTTATTAAAGTAACAAATTGTGATGGATACTTGTTATACTTGGTAGTTATTTTCTATAATTTTTCATTTTGATGACATTATATTGATAGACAGTATAAAATTATTTTTATAGAAACTAAATTATTTTTATAAATGGTTTAATTTTGATGAATTAACAGTAAAGAATTTTTTTATATAGTTATCCAACTACATATTGATACATCATTCAAACAAATTTGATGCTTGCTTTTACTACAAAAATTATGCACATGAAATGATGTTATTGGATGAGTTTTGTTATATTCCCACGAATCCTTTTAATACCAAAACAAGTAAGAGAGTAAATACAATGTAGGAATATAAAGTGAGTCATAGGATTTAGCATGTAGGAATATTTGCAGACTATTTAGTAGAATAATTTAGAATTATTCGTAATTGGATATAAACAAATGAAAATAAATGCATAAATCTTCTTGGATAATTAAAATGCAAAATTAAATGCATGTGAAATGATCTTATTGGATCTAACTATTTACATTATGAGTGTGTTTGTGTGTGATTATTTTGGCAAATAATAACTTTTTGTGTCAAAAAAATTATTTTTATATATTTAGATAATTTTTAAAAAATAATTAAAATTTAAAAAAATCAGTTTTTTATTATTTCATAGAAGCTAAAATTAATAGCTTTTAAAAAAATTAATTTTTAATTTTTTAATTATATATGAAATTTAATTTTATAATCATACTTTTTAAAATCTAAAACAATCGTACCCTAAATTATTTTATGAATGCAAAAATGAAAATAAAACATAAACCGAACATCTTGTTTAGTGTCCCACTATTCGGGCATTCACCAACTTTTGGTATATTTAAGCCTACCCTTTGAAGCGGGAAGAGAGACAAGCACAGCAAATAGCGTCACTCTCTCAACACTTCACACAGCTTCTTCTGCAAGCTTCTATCTCTGTCTCTTCATTTTCTTCTTCCTTCAACTTCATGGCTCGAAACAAGGTTCTATTCTTTTTCTTCTTTCTCCCTTTCTTTCCATTCCCCAATTTCAATCACAGTGAGTTTAGGGTTTTGAAAAAAAATGAATATAAATTTTTAATTTTTGCATGTGCTTCTTGTTGTAATTACTGGTAATCCAAATACAGGAAGCGTTGGTTTTGCTGCTCGATGTGGGGCCATCCATGCATTCCGTTGTTCCCGAAATTGAGAAAGTTTGTTCCATGCTTGTGCAGAAGAAGGTCTATTATTTACTCATATTCCTCACCCATCTTGTGTTTGGTTTATGTTTTGGGATAAAAGGATTGTAATCTTATAAAATCAGTTTTATTTTTTTCGCTTCTTTTTTGAATGAAAACTGTTTTAAAGTAAATTGTTATGTTTTAGTGAGGAAAAACAAAATAGATAGTAAGCCAAAATAAAAAAAAAAGAACACTTTAAGCTGAAAAATAGCTAACAATTTTTTGAAGCTTTTGATTATAAGTGGAACTCATTATTTTGACGAGTTAATTTTGATGCACTGAATTTCATCCAATCATATATTGTCATATTTGCAAAATAAGTTTGACTCTAAGAGGATTTGATTGGATGATAGTATAACAAAGTCACTGCATTCAAATTAAATCTTTACTATGAAAATGTTTTCAATTAAAAATACTTTCAATTCAATACATCTAAACATAAATTGATTTTTACATAATTAAATAATTAATTAAAAAAAAGAGCAAAAAATTAATCATTTAAATAATTTTAATCTCACAGTTTTTCCAAATACTCGCCAAGAGCTGCGAGAACATGGCATGACATGACCTCTGTTTTTGGTTTATTGTATGTGCAGCTGATCTATAGCAAATATGATGAAGTGGGAATTGTCTTATTTGGAACAACAGGTGCTTACTTTGATCCTTATGAATATGTTGCAAAATTGCATTGCACCATGTTCAGTTGGTGTTTATTATCATGTCATGTGGTATGAAGTTTTAATTGCACTGAAACGATGAAAACTATTCTGCCCTTTTACCACTAGGTGAACTAGTTTACATGGATTGAATGGTGCTGTTATGTTCCTTGCACTGATAAATTTTAGTAATTTTCAATGCCAGAATGGAGAGTAAGAAGTCAATGGATCTTCTTTGAGTATCTTCCAGCTATGTTTGCTGTGTTTCATTCTCATTCTTGTGTAATCTTCACAATGTTGTGTTGACTGTACTGAGTCTTTGCCATGTTGATTTACTGTTGTTGGTGTTACTATTGCTGCTCAGGATGCAATGTCTTGCTGGCAGGACCCTGCTTTAGCATTGTTGATTGTTTTCTTTGATTCAGTGAGTCATTTTGTTGTGACAAAATTTGATCAAAGGCCTTCCTCACTGGTGTTTGATGTTGACATTTTTCAGACACTGATAACGAACTTACCACGGAAGTTGGTGGGTACCAACATGTTTTGGTTTTGAAAAATATTAAAGTTGTCGATGGAGATATTGTTGAGGCTTTACAACAACTGCCTCGAGGAACTTCTGATGGCGATTGTATCCACGAAGTTCTTGGTTCTTTACTCTTGAAGCATTTACATGTATAATGTTATTATTCTTTTCTGTATAATTCTCAATAAAAGAATTATATGCTTTAGATTTTTGATCAACATGAAAATATTCATACTGCTTGCTACTGGCTAACCAGATCATGGACATTAAAAGTATCCCTTATGCAAGTTCTTTGACTTTAGACTATAAAATTTTGTAAACTTGTGTATCTGATTTCTGCAGCTTAATACTCTGCAACATTTTTGTCTTTTGTTATTCCTTTTCTTTCTCTAATTTTGCAATAACTGGCTGCTTATGTGAAATAAACTGGTATTTCTTGTTCCATTAATTTATTTGTTTTGTCAATAATATGTGGTGTTTTCGTTAACTTTTTCCTGTTATATTTTGTTGCATGATTTGATCCCATATGGATTTTGCCTGTCTTTTACCCTTTATTGGATACCTTGACTTTGATGTTAGTTCTTGACGCTATAATTGTTGGCATGGATATGATGATAAAAAAGTTTGGAGAAACTAATAAGGGAAAGAAACGACTCTGTCTTATCACAAATGCACAATGTCCGATACAAGAGCCTTTTGAAGGAACAAAAGAAGAGCAAGTTACCACCATTGCAAAACAAATGACTGTCCATGGTATGAGAATGGAAAGTATAATTGTGAGAGGAAAGCCTAATCAGGAGGCAAATAAGAGAATAATGGATGAGAATGATCGTCTGTTAAATATTTTTTCAACGGAAACGTCTACAAGGTTATTGTATGTGGAGAATCCAATTTCTTTGTTTGGCGCCCTTAGAACCCGAAATATAACTCCTTCTACAATTTTCAGAGGGGATCTTGAATTGAGCCCAAAATTGAGGATAAAGGTGAGATCTGTTGACTGTTGTATGCTATATAATATATAATATAATTCCATTTCCAGGTCCATGATGGGTGCCTTTTTGAAGTGTCATTACTCATTATATTCATTTTGAGCCCGTTAGAATTGAATACTTTGAGCCAAGGTGAACTTGGGAGGGCATAACTGCCATTGTTTTCTCTTGCATCTGGATCATAATATTTAACATTCTATTTCTCTTATATGCTGCTTCATGTTTTCCTACTGCAATTAGTGAATTTAATTTGTTTTGTGGTTATTTATATCAAGCAGCAAACACAGAATTTCATGGTACAATTGAAGATTACTTGTTTATTTTTCCCAGTCTAGCAACTGGATGCCCCCTGCAAGAGTATTAGTGTCCTGTTGTGGGAAAAAAAAAAAACGTATTTTGTTTTCATGAAACTTCAATTATAACCAGGTATGTGTATACAAGAAAACAGCCGAAGAGAAGTTTCCAACTCTGAAGAAATATTCTGATAAGGCTCCTTCAAATGATAAATCTGCCACACATGAAGTCAAAGTAGATTATGAGTACAAGATTTCTGAAGGTCCTGATAAAGTTGTCCCCCCAGATCAAAGAATTAAAGGTTATCGTTATGGGCCTCAAATAGTTCCTATATCCCAGGCTGAGTGGGATGCTGTTAAGTTCAAACCAGAAAAGGGCGTGAAGCTTTTAGGATTTACTGATTCTTCTAATGTATTGAGGTAAGATTGTATACGTTTAATTTGATTTGAATTTGCTAATGGAGATTTCCTGACTCTTTATTTCTTCTCTTCTTCATCTCTCCTCTTCTCTTCTCTTCTTTTCTGTCCTACAATTTTCACCAAAGACACCAATACATGAAAGATGTCAATATCTTCCTAGCCGAACCAGGAAATATGAAGGCCATGCTTGCAGTCTCTGCACTGGCAAGGGCTATGAAGGAAATGAATAAGGTGGCAATACTTCGTTGTGTTTGGAGACAGGGACAAGCAAATGTTGTCATTGGGGTATTGACGCCAAACATATCAGATAGACAGAGTATTGTATGTTTTTGCTGTCTCTTTCATATATATATATATATATCCACTGCCTTGATTTCTCAATTTGGTTTTCAATAATTTCTGTTTTCCCTGACTATGCTGTGCAGCCTGATTCATTTTACTTCAATGTACTACCTTTTGCCGAGGATGTGCGAGAGTTTCAATTTCCTTCTTTCACTAATTTCCCGGCACCGTTACAGCCAAATGAACAACAGCTAGAGGCAGCAGCTAACTTGGTAAAAATGCTTGATCTTGCTCCGCATGCGAAAGAGGAAGTTTTGCAACCTGATTTTACACCAAATCCAGTCCTAGAGGTACAAATTCTCTGCACTTATTTGTTTTTTCTAGTTTATTTCTTGCCTTCTTTATTCATTTATATTTTCTTGTTTCATTTTTTCTTTTGATTTTTTTTCTTAGAAGGATATGATTTTTATATTGGTGACATGAGAACTTTCTTGTCTAATAATTGTTGCTTGGGCTGCGAATCGACGTTTAGCATGCCTTGTTTTGGCTATAGCTGTTACTGGTATATTATGCTTATGATGTAGAGATATTATGCTCGGTCCTTGCTATCCGGTATATTTTAAGTCAATCAGCTTATTTACCCCACTTGTTTAAAATCAGCGTTAAGATGAAATTGAAGGTAGAGTAGAGACTCTTAGTATCCTGTCCTCCAAATAAAGAAATGTTACCTTGAGATAACGCTAATGGATGTGTTCAAATATCTTTTCAGCGCTTTTACCGTTATCTTGAGCTGAAATCACAGCATGCTGATGCTGCGGTGCCCCCTCTTGATGACACACTCAAGAAAATTACAGAACCTGATGCTGACTTACTTTTCCAAAACAAATCTGTGATAGACTTATTTCGTAGCTCTTTTGAGCTGAAGGAAAATCCCATGGTAAGAACGTGAGCTTTTGCTTATTTGTTACAATTTACAAACATCAAGTATCTTTTTACATTTGAATTATCATGCAGCGAAAAAAGTCAAGGCGACTCTTGCAAGAAAAAAGGTCTGCTTCTGGTGAAGAAGTGGGTAAAGTAGACATTGCTGCTCTGCCTTCAAATCTCATTGAACATGAGTCTACTACTAAGGTTGAGAACATTGGGGATGTGACTCCTGTCCAAGATTTTGAAGCCATGTTTGCACGTAGAGATAGTCCAGACTGGGTTGTAAAAGCAATTAACGATATGAAGGATAAAATATTTGATCTGGTAGAGGACTCCCACGAAGGTGATAACTATCTTAAAGCATCAGAATGTTTAGCTGCACTTCGCAAGGGGTGCATCAACGAGCAGGTAATCCATCTCCCTCACTTTCCCACATAAGATTCAGTATGACTTTCCATGCTTAACCTCTTTTAATTTATTGTTATCCCTCTTGGCTGTATTTGAGATCCACCATAACTGGTTGTTAAATTCACCAACTTTTTTCCTGTGAAGGAACCAAAACAGTTCAATGATTTCCTTCGTCGTCTTTGGAATTTCTGTCAAGAGAAAAACCTGAATAGTTTCTGCGAATATCTTGCTTCTAAGGGACTCACCTTGATCTCCAAAGCCGAAGCTGTAGACAGGTTTTTTGCGTTATCTCTTTTCTTTGGTTGCATAGTTTGTTTCTTCCTTTTTTTTTTCCCCATAATTTGGTATTGTGTTTCACCTTACAGCGAAGTTACTGATGATGAAGCCAGAAGATTCATAGTTAAATCCGAGCCCAAAGTTGATTGATTCCTTAGCTAGATGTGCTGAAATATCTAAAGTCATTGTTTTTATATCCCGTTGTAATGATTAGATATCCTGTATAAACAATTGTTTTGCAACATGTAGCAATACACTGTAAATATTATCTTTACACTAACATGAGATTATGCTACTTGATTTCAAGATTATTAAACTTGAGTTAACTCGTCAACTCTTCCCCTAATTGAGTTTATAATCTTACGTGTTGAATTTTACGAATTTGAGTTGAAAAATTCACCTAAGCTCCACGAGTTTAGATAAACTCTCCAGTTCAATAACCTTGCTTGATTTGGTTTGTGGGAGAAAAAATTTCGGGCTTTTTAAGGGGCGAAAGGTTTTTGATTGATGTTAAATTAATTCTGTTTCTCGTTTTCGATGAAATAATGCATACCAATTCCCGTTAGCAGTTTGGGCTGATGGACCATAAAATTTCAGTTATTTACTTTTCTTTGTCGGGCAGGTCAGGCTTTTTCTTTTTTTTTTTTTTGTATTTCAAGTACATGTACTATTTTTTACCGAGAAAAGAAGTAACGCATACTTAATCTGATTTTGGCTCATAAAACTTGCAGTCACAGCTCACAAATAATAACGTGTTGCCACGTAAACGTAACTATATTTATTAAAGGAAATTTCAATGCACTTTATTTAATTTAATTGGTTCTTTTAAAGAAAATACCTTAAAATGAAAAATTGTCAAAATTTAATGGGCGGAATAATGTAAAATGTTTAGCGATTCTTGTGTAACTAAAAAAGAGTTATATCATTTTATTTTTCTCAACGACTGTTATAATTTTAGTTAAAAAGATTACAATATATCTTTAAACTATGTTACTATCATTCTTCTTTTTTAAATAATGTTCAAGATTGAAGTTTTGTAAATAATTTTATTTTTAAATTTGATTTTTGATATATTACTAATATAAAATATCTTTATATGATTTATGATCATATATTACAACAACAGAAAAAAGAATTAACAATTACAAATTATCATAATAAAAGTCATTCATTCATTAACATATAATTAAATGAAATTAATCAAATAAAACTATTTGTAATACTTATCTTTATACAGCTTAGTCGATATCCAATAAGTTATATATATACCAGTATATTAGAAAAAAGAAAAAAAAAATCATTACGAGATTAAACACATCTGGATATAAACTCCTTGCTTCCAAGTTCCAAATATCCTTACTTCCTTACTTGAATAGATATTGCCACGTGAGTCTGTTGACTCTGCTCTGAAGTACTTCTCTTGTGTGGCAGCATGGACCCAAATGCGCAGGTTAAGGTAAATCATTCTTCTGTCTGCTTTGTTTCATGTTCATTTCATCATAAAGTGATTATATCTTATAAAGTAAGAAAGCAGCAGGGGATTATTCACCATTGAATCAATATATTATATTGTCTATATATACCACCCAATAAATATACTCACTTTTTCACTACCGAGGATATTAATCATTCACTCATGAGTGACTATGTTGAACGGATATTGGTAGGAGTACGTGACACAATACAAGTAGACTATTTAGATGTATTGGTGCATCATAGATGAGTGATGATCATTCAACATATTGTTTTGGTTGTTTTACCTAATTACACGTTTGCATTTGCAGAAGAGTTGTGGTGGCAGTAATAATGATACATCATCAAAAGTTGTGTTGTATTCTTACTGGCTTAGCTCCTGCTCATGGCGTATCCGCTTTGCTTTGTGCCTCAAAGGTTCCTTCTTCACCTGTTTTTTTTTTTTTCTTCATATTTTCCTATCTTACTAATTGCTTCTCTCAGTTTATTTGTGAAAATGAAATTTTTATCATTTTCTTCTTTCTGGGTCTTGATTTTAAGTTCTGACAGAATGATCTCTGAGTTGTTTTTTTTTTTTTAATAATGTTCCTTATTTCAGAATGATCTCCAATGCTGTTTTATTTTGTATTCAGCTGGGAAAATACCAATTCGTGTGGGAATTCAGAAATTTGATCTATTAGTTGGGATTTCTTCTTTTACTTTGTTTTTCTTAAATTTGAACTGGCTAGGGATCCCATATGAGTACAAAGCAGTGGACCTTTTAAAAGGAGAACAATTGAGTCCAGGTGAATGCAGAACTCTAGCACATATTGTGTTTTTCGGGCCAAAATAGAGTTTGACTGAAAACCAATAATTTATTAATGCTTAAATTTCAGAGTTTGAGAGATTGAATCCTCTCCATTATGTTCCAGTATTAGTTGATGATAATGTGGTCGTTTCAGACTCTTATGCAATATTTCTGGTAAGTCTAATGCAACAATTTGCTGAAACAACTTGATTACTCAACTCAATTCCGGCTTAGGAATCCATTTCTGGGTGACCTGGGTTATATCAAATCATGTGGATCCTAAAGATGGCCTTGAGTGGGAAAATTATCAAGTTACTTTGATTCTTGAATTTCTTTTCAATAACTTGATCAATGTCCCCAATAACGGTTTGGAGTTCTTTCTTCAAATTGAAAACTTCATATCTTCATTTCTCCCTTTGTGCTTAGTATTTGGAGGAGAAGTACACTCAGAAGCCACTGTTGCCTGTCGATCCTCAGATCAGAGCTCTTAATCTTCAGGTAAAATTTACAAGGATTGAATTTTTGGATTTACAGCTTGATTTCATTGAATCAATAATTATTTTCTGTTAATCCTACCAGTTTGGTATCTTTTGAAACAATTTATTGGGAAAAAAAGCCAGTCATGTTGATAATTCTTCTAGTTAAAGAGTATACATCCAAATATCTGGTAGCTTATACAAATGCAAGGTATATAACATGAAAACCATGCATTGTAATAATTTGCTCTGTATAACTTGATTCTGCAGTCCAATCTGTTATTTGAAAATACATCCTAAAAAGAAATGATCTGACACTGATAGAGTAATAGGTTCAAATTATTGTGTTCTAGCTGTGAGAATACGCTAGAAATAATGGCTCAAAATCTGTTCTACTTCTATAGCTTAGCTATTATCTGATAATTATATTATTCTACAGGTAGCAAGTGTGATCAACTCTAGTATACAACCTCTTCATATGATGAGTGCTCTGGTATCTTCTTTTCATTTGAAATGCTTGGAACATCCGTGTACTCAAAATGTTTTGCGTTTTTGACATTTTTATTTTTGTACAGAAAGATATGGAGAAAATATTTTGTGCAGAATCAAAACAGTGGGCCCAATTTATCATAAACAAAGGTTTCTTGGGTGAGCATATTTTACACTAGCTATTTCATGTCCTTTTCTTTTTTTAATTGTTTCAATAATTTTTGGATTTCTCACCTTCTCTTTTACTTGGTCAATGTACCAGCACTTGAGAAGTTATTGAAGGATTTTGCTGGAACATATGCCACAGGGGAACATATTTATATGGTACCTTCTGGTTGTTCTTAAACCTTCTTTTATTTGCTACAGTGATTGCTTCTGTATGATTTGAATGTTTTATTTTGAGTCGTTGTTCTCCATTATGAGGTCAGTGCACAATACCGGAAAAATCTTTTGAAGGGTGAAAAGAGATCATAAGGGGGCCTTTCTTTATATTTCTTCTACATAATTTGGCAGAAGATTGTTCTTTTGCTTCTCATATCCCCCTTTATTTTAGTTGTCATGCTGGGTTTATCAGTCACAGAATTAAAAAAAATGAGTTTAAGTATCATGTTATTCTTTGAGATTCTTGCTTGCCCCATTGGAATTATAATTTTCTCTGGAATAAAGGGTCCTTACTGCTCATTCAAAATGTTTACTTTGCTCAAATGGTTTAGGTGAGAAGGCTTCCTAAAAAACAATGAAAGTTTATGATACTTTGAAGTTAAGCACTTAAACATCCAACTGGAAATGCATATCTAACAAAGTAAATATTGTAATATGCAGGCTGATGTATTTTTGGCCCCCCAGATTACGCAGGCAGCTAAGAGGTTTGATATTGATATGGTATACTTCTGATGATTTATTGATACATTTTATCTTATATTGGTAGGGAGTAGACATAAAACTATTGCCTTTTTTTCTGTAACTTTTTTTTTATTATTATTTTTTTAATCAAAGTTTAGTAGTTGTGTCATTTGGTTACTTTCTAATACTTTAATTCCTTTAAAACTGAGTTCATACCATTTGGTGTCACTTGCATAATCAAAGTATAATAGGTGCCTTTCTAACCTTCAAGTTTTAGAATATGATGAACATCGTAAATTTTTTCTTTTTGCAGTCAAAATACCCAACCCTTAGTAGGTTATCTGAAACATACAGTGCTTTGCCAGAGTTCCAAGCCTCATCACCACAAAGACAACCTGATGCCTGCAGTACTAACCCTTGACTGCCTCAGTATCTTCAATTTTTATTTTAGTTTGTGGAGAAAATACTTTGTTGTTGTAATGATATATTTTTGGATTTGTGAATACCACACAACTTGGATATGCTTGTCACAGGGCCTCCAACCTCCAACACAACACTAATTATGTGATTGGAAAAGCAGAAACTAGACTGCTTTTGTTGCATTTTGTAATCAGTGTTTGCCATGACTACATTTGCATATCCAAAATATCTGCCTTAAACAGCTTCATCAGTTAGAATTTCAAACTTGTTTTATTAGTTGATCAATTGACACCAACCGGTAGCTATAGTTAAATATGATTTTTTTTTTCAGAACCAATGAATTAAAAAGTAGTCGAAAGGGTTGAAATGCCTGCCAAAAGTTTTATTGACCAATTTGGTACTAAAAATATTAGTACAATAATACTATTCATTCAGCCGCTATCAGTCGTTTTAGAATTTATATGCTAAGTTTAATATTGAAACAATGCACCCTTCATCGAACTTTTGATTATATAGAAAATATTAAAGAATTATTAAAGCTACCAAATTATATTAACAGTATAAAAATTACACATATTTATAGATAGATGTGTTGTGTATGCGCATTGTTCATCAGATAAGTAATAAAATCTGAACCACAAGCAACAAGCCCGTCTAGCTCAGTCGGTAGAGCGCAAGGCTCTTAACCTTGTGGTCGTGGGTTCGAGCCCCACGGTGGGCGTTTTTGAAATTTCATTTTTAAAATGTTCCCCAAACATGGTTTAGCAAATAATTTCGTTGTGTAGGGTGCATTTACACTTTCTCCCAACAGTTTCAATGTTCCCTTCAGTTTTGCGATAAAGCCTCTTCATTTTGAAACGCTAAAAACATCATACTTGCACAGAGCACCGCGCATTTTTTTTTTTCTCATCCAAAATACTTCATTTTTCACAGGACCAGAGCAAGTGTTTGTGCTGTCTAGTATGCGTTCTGGTTGGTCGAAAGCCTGAAACCTACTGTTGGTAAAGTTAATTTCAAAGGCATTCTCTTTAGATTAAAATAAGCACTGCAAGTTGCATGTAACGAGCATTAATAAAAGATTTCCAATAACTCCTCCTTGTGGAAATGGATCATTATGGAATAATCGCTTTAGATAACAGATTATTCCAAAGAATGAATCGCTTTTTCTTTAAACAAGAATTGTGTAAGGATCCTTTTAATCTATACACTATAATAAAGGGAATTCCCCCCGCCCCCCCCCCCAAAAAAGAAAACTGCTTTTGGTGTTCAACTTTTTATACCGATTTTAACCCTATAAATAGTTAATTTAATAACAGTTTCGCACAGTTAAAGCTTTTTAGATGGGGTCTTTTTTTCAAATTGGCCTTCATAGATGTCGCGCTCAAGCTTTGAAACACAATTTAAGGCCATCTATATGTATGCTTTGCATTATGGCAATCCAGGAAGAACAAATACTCCCCAAAATACAATTTTTATATGCCCCCATAATACCAATTTACTTCATCTATCTCCTTTTCATTTTTGTCCTTTTCTTTTTCATGTATGAGAGAATACACAGCGTATTTGAAGAAACATGGCCTCGACAAAGCAAGTAGGATATGTTGTGAGGACAAGGAAAGCATGAGAGGTAATAATACAATTTTATTCATGTAACCTATCAAATGAATGTGTAAATTCAACTTTGTTATTTCAATCACCTTTAGTAT
This sequence comes from Dalbergia cochinchinensis, assembly GCA_031216125.1. Taxonomy (NCBI): domain Eukaryota; kingdom Viridiplantae; phylum Streptophyta; class Magnoliopsida; order Fabales; family Fabaceae; genus Dalbergia; species Dalbergia cochinchinensis. The sequence continues at coordinate 63,450,665 of CM062375.1, read as the reverse complement.
TCTGACCTACATACGTCATATGACGGTGGCAAATTTTTTTCGGATGCAAAGGCTGTCAATTAGTGATGATTGTCATCATATACCTGAGACGATTGGCGTTCTTAGTGAGATACTTCTTTATCCACATATTTTGATGAGGTGGTGCTTATGTTTGTGTATGGTTGTTCTATTTTGAAATGATCGAGTACTATTGCCATTGACGAGGTCTTCATTTTGCGTGCTAATTGAGAAATAGCAAATGGGTGTAAAGGAATAAATCAAGCATAATTTGTATTTGTTTTTTAATTATCTTATCTACATTGATCAAACTAAGTCCAATAGTTATCATGTTGCTCTATTAGAAACATAAAGAAAAACCCAGTTTGTACATTTTTTAAATTATGTTTATGCATTTTTAAAATTTTATAGATAAGATTGACATAGTCTATAGTTAAGAAAAGTAAAATATTTTTTCTATCATATATTTAATTATATAAAAATAACATAAAAGATAATACAAAAACATAAAACATGAAAGTTAAAAATATTAATATAAAAAATGAAAAAAAATTGGCTTGATAAGCACCACAGTACTCGACAGGCCACTAGATCTAATTAAAACATTTTGAACCTTAAATAAACTAGTCTATTATACACACTAATCATACCCCTTCCAAAGATGTAAAGACTCCTCGCTTCACCAAATTAGTCACATTGGGCTCATTAGCAACCAAAATGGACTACTTTTTGCGTCAACTCACCAAAAAGATTCCTAGCCACTAAATTCATCTCGATACAAGCCTGAAAAAAAAAAAAAAAAAGGACACCTATCAATTTTAACTTGTAATATTTTCACATTTTACACATCCCATGATTCCGCGCAGCTTCCACGAGTTGCGAAACGAGTAAACAAAAAATTCATCACTTTCCGAAGCATCTCTCTTGCAAGTAAATTAGTTGTCATGTAGGAGCATGCTAAAGCTAGAGAGTAGTGTACTGAGGATGTAGTTCAGGATAAATGCAGTGATGAAGATGCTTTCAACTTTCTTGACATCACTGGTTGTGGCTCAGCAAGGATTAGTTCCCTTCCTGCAAAAGACAACATGGTATTCAAAACATATATACACACCCCAGTCAAACATAGTTTGGTCTTCCCAAATTTTGAATCAAATTCTTTTGTCTTTTACTACTTTATCCTTAAAATTTTGTTCTCTCTTCCAACAGTTTAGCAAGTGAGAACTATATCAACATGATTTTGAAAGAAAAATTGTGTCAACATCGGAAATATGTTAGGAACTTACCTTATGTATATAGCCAGATGGAGTAGAGTAAGATAGATATGCAGTTTTTTTTTTTCCACTCTTGAGCCATCATTCATCGACGTGATTTAGATTTTCCTTTCAACCTTTTTTTGGAACTCACATGCACAGGGCGTTCTTGTGTCTCCAGAAGCACTTCACTAAGCATTTGCAACCATAACTTTTCAAAGTGTTTGTGAAAACTCTGTTGAAACCAATCCAAAATTTCTGAAAATAATTCCTTTGGATTCTCCTTCCAAACCATTCTTAACATAGCAGAGCTATCAATAAGCCTGCTCCTTAACTTGCTTAAAAGATTCCCCACCCTTTTTTGACCCAATGCTTCTCTCTTCATAATACTTTCCGGAGAGGCTGACATGTATTTCCTTGCAGATTTCAAACACGGACAAACCTGGCCTTCAAGCAAAGCATACGCAAACACTTGCATGCGATAATCATCACTGCTAATAGGCAATGAATGCTTCGGAAGCTCCCAACAGAAACGTCCAAAGGTCGGGATGACCCAACATTTTACTTGGTCAGTCTGGGCATCGTAGAAAGGTCTGGGATCCATCAGGGGTGGAGAGAAGATGCATGAAGATTTGGCATGCTCAACAAGCCAAGCAGGCTCCACACTCGTTACTCCATGCATGTATGCTCTCTTGGCACTTGTTATCCCTTCTTTGTTTGGTCTTTTTGTCTCTAGTAGTTCATTGTAAACCAAAAACTCGGGGGCTACAATCGAAACTGATGACCAACGATGAAGGAAAACACTTTCTTCAACCATGCATGATTGATACCTAACAGCACTAGACCTTTTCTCTCCATCAGCTGCCCTAGAAGAAGCTGTAATACGTTTGGCAACCCTATCTGCCCAGCCAGCACATATTGCCTGACAAATGAACCTTTCCTCAACCAGGGAAAGAGGATACCTTTCAGAAGGAACCCGCCAAGCATGTTCTACATCCTCCAGAGTTCCATAAATCCAAGAGTATTCTTCAAAACCACCTTTAGTACTCTGGTAAAAGACCAGCTTAAGTAACTGTTGTCTAAGTTTCGACATTTCCTCCATGGTTTTGAAGTGCAATGCATTCCCATCACAGAAGTCTACTGAGTTCTGTGAACGTTCAAAACACTGCAAGGCATATGCTATAGTCAGGGCATCACTAGTAACAACACGAAATTTTTCACGTGCAAGTTTAGCAGTTTCTTTAAGTTTCTTTCTCCTTAACTTCTCTTTCTTATCGATGTCTTTTTCAATGTTTCCCATGCCAGGTTTATCACACATCTCTGAGTCTTTGCTGCTATCATTTCCTTCATATTGCATTATAAAAGGATTTGACAAACTCAATGCTGCAGCAGCTGCAAGAGCATATGCTAAAAGGAGACTCGGATTGCATTTATGCTCGTGCCTTGTTCTTTTAATAACAGTGAGAATCATTCTAGAGTGACGAGGACTCAATGGATAAAGTGCCATGGCTTTTCCCAAAGTTGTTAGTTCATCCTTGCTATCAAGTGCTTCTAGAGCTTTCAAGCAATTCTCAGCTTCAAGCAGGGAAGCAGCCTTAAGAGAAGTAGGAAATGGGAAGTTTGCAACCTGGATAAGAAGTGATATTAGTAAGTAAATAAAAACCTCAAACTAAAAGATTGGAAAGAATACACATCACTAGACAACTGAAGCTTAATAACCTATGCAGTATGGAACATAATTGACAAGTTGGGAGCAAACTTGTAATTACAAGTAGCATACTATGTTCTATGGCCAAATAGTAACAGAATAAATGAATACAATCTTGCTAATGCTATGGGTAGAAGGAGCTCTTGGCTTCAAAAGGAAGCCATTCCTTCATTCAGCCCAAGATAAGCAGTCAAGCTATCAAAATGGAGAAGCACCAAAATAAGCATAAACTACTCTCTTCCCTCCTTGCTGGTGATAGCACCCAATATAAACAAGCAGAAGAAAAGAAAGCTCAAAGCAAAAAAAGTAAAATATTAAACCTACCTTTTTAATGTGCATGGATTTTAACAGGAGGACAATGCCGGGAACAGGTACTTTCTCAACTTCAGCAGGAGAGTACTCAGGACATTCATTACTAAAGACTGCAGATGAATAGAGACGGTAACAGTGTCCAGGTCCAGTTCTCCCTGCTCTGCCCGCACGTTGAGCAGCAGATGCCTTACTAATCCATTGTACTTCATACGTTTCCATGCCGTTAGAGGAGTCATAATTCTTCACTTTTTCCCTTCCAGTATCAACCACATACTTTATCCCTGGGATTGTTAAAGATGTTTCAGCAACGTTTGTGGCAACAACAACAAGCCGCTCTCCCTCCTTGACTTCTTCAAAAACACGAAGTTGGGCTGCTGCTGGCAGCATGGCATAAAGAGGAAGAATAAAGAGCGCACCAGGAGAAAGACCACCATTTTCTCTAGAGCTCTTCTCTCTGAAATCTTTTGATTGGTCTAAACCACCTTCTGTATTCACAGAAGTCTGCTCCCCATCCAAGGTGTTTAATGGAGCCTTCCCAGACAATGTTTCAAAAGCAGCCCTCAGCAAAGCAAGTCTTCCTTCCTGTCCTAAGACATTAACAATATTGCTCTGGTCCTCTAAATGCTCAACATTATCATCACCATTGAATTCCAGATCACTCTCTGATTCTGAATTATAGGAATAGTCAGATTCATTCCCACCTACATCATTCTCATCTTCATCAAAAGCACTAAACCGATCAGTTTGCTGGATAGCTGAACTTCCAGGGATATCAAATGCTTCATTGATCTCATTAATATTTATTCCCTCAACAGAATTTGTTTCAGGGACCACAGTCCCATCACTTTCCACAGGCCCTTTAACCTTTTTCATGACCAATTCCCTTGAAGCTTTGCGTAGCTTCCTGCACAAGTCCTCTACTTCCCTTTGCCCAGTGACAAAGACAAGTATGCCCCCAGGAGGCAACCTCTTGTGAATTGCCAAAACCTTCTTATATGCTGCCCCGACATAATCTGTAATTTCTGTTTTCTTAGCAAAGTACACTGTTACTGGAAATTGCCTTGTAGGAACTTCTATCACGGGTGGCGGAGTAGGGAATAATCTTCCAGAAGTGAAGTCTTGTACTCGCAAGGTGGCACTCATCAGCACAAGTTTTAGTGGAAAAACAAGTTTTTCTGGACTTAAACTTCCCCCTGAACGCACCATCTTCTGCTGTTCATTATAAAGCTGCATTAATAGAAAGATAAAATCATACAGATTGGAATGTCAGTGGTATCTGGAAAAATTAATATATAGTATGTACAGGGAAATGATAAAAGATCTGATAGGAAATAATAAAAGATCTGCTATAAAATCAAATTGATCTCATTACCAAAAATTAAAAAAAAAAAATCAAATTCATCTGTAAAAAATTGTAAAGTAAAACTCTCACCATTTGACGAGTTTTAATTACACGTGAGAGCATCCCAATCAGGATATCTGTGTTCAAACTCCTCTCATGAGCCTCATCAAGAATTATTACAGAATAACGCCTCAATAAAATATCATTCTGCACGAGAAGGAATTCAATTTATTTATCAATATACGTACATATGATCCAGTCATTATATTGCACTTGCAGTAGAGGAAGTAATAAAAGTAAGACAGTTACATCAGGCATCATATCCTAGTATAGCAGGCAATTGTCACAACAACAATAAAAAGTAGAAACAATGCAATAATGACATTTAATGATGCCTGCAACTACTAACAGCAACAACCACTATACAAACAAATGAAAAAGGAAAATTTATAGTCAATCAATTTTCAGTTTCCAGTCTAAAGTGCTATGGAATATGTAGAATACATAAATGCACTCACATTCACACTCAGGTAATAATGTTCTCAATTAAAATGTACATGTCCTCAAGTAATTGATTTCCTTAGAATGATAGATTCAAATGCTCCACAATGGACAATAAATCATTCTATCACTTATTAAGCTTTCAGTAAAAACAATGCTCCTTAATATAAACAGTTGTTTCCAAATTTCTATGAATTTATCAGCATATTTTCTCACAAACTGAACAAATTTTTTTGTTGAATTTATGATTTATTACTCAGCTACAAACTTGACAGGACTTGTCAAAATGAATAAGTAAAAAATCAGTGAGGTATATAACAACCTGAACTTCCCTTAGTAAAATTCCATCAGTCATAAACTTGATAGAACAATTATCTCCAATCATCTTGTCATATCTAACTTGAAAGCCAACCTCCTTTCCTAGATGAAGACCAAGCTCATATGCCACACGCCTAGCTGTAGCAAGAACAGCCACCCGACGTGGTTGAGTAACACCAATAATACCATTGTGAGTATCGGATTTGCTCGATCCATAGCCAGCTTCATAAAGAAACTGATAAATTTAGAGGGTTAAAAACCATAATCAATGGATAAGCAAGTTTATAATGATAGAAGATATCAACATCATACTCAAGTATCAGACATAATCACCTGAGGAACTTGAGTTGTTTTACCACATCCAGTTTCTCCGCATATGATTACACTAGAATGGTAATTTATAGCTTCCATTATCTCTTGCTCCATCATGACTATTGGGAGATCATTTCTTTTGTCTTCAACCTCAGTTGGTCTGTATACATGCACAACAGTAGGGGTAGTTGAAGGTCTTTGAACAAATAGATCTGGAAGGTTGCTCAATCCATTGATTGTGTTAGGGGTTTCATCTGTCCTATCCTGTTCCATGTCAAATAAAAGTCCCAAAAAGCATTAAACTATGGGCTAAAAGATCATTCCATAAAGGAGGGCATCATTTAACAATATACATGACATATTAATAAAAAACTACATTTATGTATGTATAAGGCATAATTTAGTAAATACACAATTATACATAATGATTTCTTCCAATACACAAAAATAGTACATGAAAGGATCAGATCAAACATGTTATACAATGAATGCACAAGACAAACAAATATAAGGTTTACTACTTCATAAGTCTTACAATACAAATAAAGTTATACATCCATTGTCCAAACGACAAAGTTGAATAATACATTGTACCTTACACACACTCAAACAAACTGAGCAGGAACCATACCTTTGACTTCAAGCCTTTTATCTCATCATTAGAACAAGACACAGCAGGAGAACTTCTGATTTCATCAGGTCGCTTCTCAATGGATTCATTCCCATGGACTGATTCTTCAGAGGATACCAATGGATCAGACGTTGCATTTAAGACTTCTCTCTCTGTTCCAACTGCTTGAAATCGAATGAGGTCATTCTCCTCATCTTCCTGCGCCAAATGAATCTCTTCTGCTTCAGGTTCAATACTATGGGAAAAATCCTGTTTCTTAAGCATCTCATCATCACTCTGTGGAACCTCCAATCCTTGTTTTAATAAATGTACAGCTCTCCTACGTTTTTCCTGCAAAGTCTCAGCCTACATCAAGCAATAGTATCAGTAAACTTTTGTCTTTAAGACTCATGGTTTTTTTTTTTATTTTTGAAAAACTATCACTGTTTTGACAATACAAACCCGATTGATATTCCAAGAAGGTTGCAAAAGTGGATATGCAAATTCTGGAAGTGAGTTATCTCTGCAAAAAAGATAAAAATATCCAAATTTTGATCAATGACTTGGTGCTTCCCGCACAGACAACTTAAATAAAGATTCACTCACATACTTTAATGTCTCAATTGTTTTTGCCATGAGAAGTTGTTTCTCCTTGTCATTCTGCATAAACCAGGGGAACCAAACTAAGTCCAGTACCCCAAAAAAATTGGCAAAGGAATGTCAAAAAAGCACTCCCCATTTTTTTTGTTGATCCCACAAAAGACTAACCTCCAACTTCTTCAGCTTCTTTTTCTGAGGTTTGGTCAACTTCTGTTTCTTACTTGATCCAACCTTTCCATGTTCCTAAAACAACAGAACTCTTATCACACAAACTGTGCAAAACAAGGCATGCAAACTGAATACAAAAACTAGGACAAGTTTGGTTTTATTTTTCAGTATTTCCTTCCCAAAACCCTGAAAATTGAAAAACTAGAAATAAAAATTGAAAATTGAAACCAAGCAGGCGGGTAAAAATTTCAGTTTTCAGTTTTTATTTTCAGTTTCCACTATTTTCTGTACAAAATCATCCTGAAAACAGATTTCTGAAATCAAACAAACACTCATTGTGCAACTGCCCATACCTCGTTGTTCCCCTCCTTCCTTTTCTTCGTCTTCCTAGCTGGCATGATTAGTGCATTACTGTCACCACCTCCCAAACTACCCCATCAAGCAAAAAATGAAGGTTGATTCAGAGGATTAAAACCAAACATTACTCATGCATGGAAAAGCAAAAAGGTCTTTTTCCTTTAAGTTTTTCAACAATAGGTGCAATGTATTTACCTTTGCGAATTGAGCTCAATATGGCCCTCAAAACTTTCCCACGTTTGCATTTTTTTTTCTTTCTGCAATAGAAAAAATGAGAAGGCGTGTAGCGCTGCTTCGTGAGCGGTAGTAGAACCGAGGAAGAGAGAAAATCAGCTTCAATGAGATATATGACACAAATAACAATTCACTTTTTGTTACTTCCCTACGAACAAAAGGAATGGAAAATTGAGAACCTGAGGGAGGCGGCGGTCCGGCGGTGGTGGGCAGTTGGCGGGGGAGGGGGCGGCGGTGGCCGGCGGAGAGAGAGGACTGATGGCTAAGGGGCAGGGGCGGTGGCGGCGCGAGGATGAGAGGGAGGGAGAGTGAGTGAGAATTCGGCAAACCTTTTTTCGATTTTGTCAAAAAAAAAATCATTATTTCAGATTGTTTTTACTAAAATCCTTTTTTTAAAAAAAAAGAAAAGACAGTTGGGTTACAAAATGGGCCTGGAATTGAAAATCGGGCTGGGAAGGTGCAAAACGCAGAAATCTATGGTTTGGCATTGTTCAGACCCAAAAAAAGTAAAAAAGGTTTGGCATTGTTTCTGCAATAAACATGAGTGGTTTATGTCATTGGAGCCTTAGGAAGCCCATCAGTTGCCATCCTCTCAGCATCCCTCCCCTCCACCCTATCACCTAATACCAACCCCACAGCACTCTCCCCCTTATCTCCCTCATGCGTTTCAGATACCTCACTGTGTTTCGGCCTCACTCACTTCCCCGCTCTCTCCCATTCTCAATCCTTTGTTTAATAAAACATCCTTAATTAGATTTTTTTTTTTTTGAAATTGTGAGCCTACAGTATTGTTTGTTGACAAAAAACAACGACGTACTAATAAAACAGCTTCAACGAGATATCTGACACATAACAATTCACTTTTTGTTACTTCCGTAGAAAAGGAATAGTCGCTGTGACTCAAACAGCTCCACCAAGAGTAGAACCAGGCATGAAAAGATGAATTGAAAAATTATATACACTTGTGGCTGTTTTATACTATTTTAGTTGCACTTGTGATATCGTAATTACGAACATGAGAATGAACTTGATTAAGCTTTTAAAGTAAAGTAAAAAAAAAAAGGAAGAAGAAGGTAAGAATGTAAACTTATCTTTAAATTATTTAATGATTATGAATTACGATTAGACATTTTATTGATCTAAAATATATATTACTTTCTTGCTTTGTTTGAAACTTTATCTAAAATAAAAATTTCTTCACACCCATTTCTATATAATGTAATGAGAGTGGAAAGGGAATAAATATGGCTTTTCAACCCAAATGCAGTTTCTTTTTAAGAATAAGATAATAGCAAGTCAAAGTTAAAATTGATCTTTGTTGATTAAATATTTTGCATATTTTGCAAAATACACTCAAACATTAAAAGCTGGATAATATGGAAGATTTTTTTTTGGTAGGTAGCAAATATGGAAGATGTGAATACAACAGTATATACTTTACGAATCGAATCAAAAAAGAAAAAAGTATATACTTTATTCAGGTAGCCTTCTTTCTATACACACTTTCATAGCTTATAACAAATGTCTTTCAGACAAAGGTAGTGCCGACAATGGGCATGACAAAATTTGTATAAGACAAAGGGTCTTGTGTTCATCCCCTCGTCATTTGTCAACAGGGCATAAACTAGCTATGTATAAGCAGTTACGGATGATTAACTGATACAAAAACGGATTGCCAACCTGTTTGCAATCAGCAATCTTCAGAAATAACTTATATCCCCAGGCCGTCCGGTGCAATTTGGCTGTCACACAATAACTTCAACTTCTGTAGCATTCCATAACACCAGGAAAATGAAAATTAACCGGTCAGAAGAAATAAATAATTACGGAATTTTTTCCTCTAGCAAAATCTGTGTATCATGATTTACATGGTATTTTTACTCAGGGAATGCAAAGAAAGACCCACGTATATCCTCCAACTTAATGCCTAAAACTAATATGAGTGATTAACTTTAAAAATGCGTGTGAAGTTTTGGTGTAACTTACTAAATGATTTAAGGGATCCAAGTTAAAAAGCTATATATATAAGTTAAGCCACCTTTAGATCATTACGGCGAATTGGACTCATAACTTGATGATTAAGGATGAATATTCCTTCTTTCTCACTTTAAAGACAATTTTTCCTGAGAGGAGTTTTTTTTTCCTTACAATCCACGTGCTGTGATTGTAACAAGGCCATGCTTATGTTATAGTATTTTCCTTCAGATATATATTTCGATGGAAATTTCTCTTGTTTTCCTTCACCAATATTGCTCTTATATTCTCTTAAATGCATAGTGAGAGATCTAGATCATACAAAATAGAGAAGTTAAAAGTTGAATGCAGACAGAAAGAGGAACAGAAGCCACGCACAGGAGATGGAGATATGACAATTCAACTGAATGTACTTCATACCCTGTTAGTTGGATCAGAATACTTCTCCACAAGTTGGAATCGTTTCACATGGATGTAAATTATAAAAGATCTTTCACTTCATTAATTGAAAAAGAAACTTTCAATAACGTGAAACACCTTAAATGTTGACCAACAAAGCGAATCAAATTGCATAAGTGATTAAACACTGCTCGTGAGCTATTACACCTTGTGAGAGAATTTGCAAAAGTGATCAAGAAGGGTTATTACCGTAAGATATTGTGGAGGATCATCCATGGAAGAAGTACCTAGGATTATTTCTCTTTTCAGTTTTGTTGTCAGTTTGTGGCATACTCGGAGCTGGAAATAAACAAAATAATTTCAGTAATTAAGTTATTACAGTTGCAGCATCCCATAGATATTTACGAAAGTTCTTGATCATATTCTACCTCAGATCGACTAGCCCCGCCAATAATAAACACAAAGATTCGCTTTCCCATCTTCTTGAAATCAGTAGACATGTTCTTCAACGTGGAGTCACTATTGACGGTGGGAAAAGCTATAAGTTGAGGGTGGGAACTCTACTCATTTAAAAAGTACAATTCTTTTCAAGTAAATAAATTACAAAGTTCAGTTAAGGGAGTAATTCATTTCACCTTGAATATCCATCGTCTGAAGTACGAGACCGTGCCCAGTTTGCCGTCCGCCTAGATCTCATTGAATGTGGAGCAGCAGTTGGAGCTGGCTGGGTTGGCTGGGTGCGTTGGCTGCTCCTAACAGAGCCCACTTTGGAAGCTGGACTTGGCTCATTTTTATTTTTACATGAATAGTCACTCTTTTGTAAGTCACCCTTATTGAGATTTCCAATGAGCTCCTGAAAAACAAAATTCCATTCGTACTTCACATTGGTCGTGTAAAGCAAATAATATTGGAAGCTGGCATTGATGTGTTAAAAGCAAGCAGAAAGATTTCTTATGCGATCTCCTTCAAAAGTTTAACTCATATTTTCCCTCATACAATTACAACATGAAAATAAGCCCAAGATAGAGCTTCAAGAAGGAAATGGCTCTTGACCCTTGTTTAATAGATAAGCATTAGGAAATGTTTGGGAGTTTTTTAAATGATGGGAGTAGTAATGGAATGGAAAAAAAGGTGAGAGTAGAGTGAAAGAGACTTTGTCACACAATTGTTTGGAAGTTGCCTTTATTTTATCCTTATTTTGCCAATTTAGAGAGTACAAAAAAACTTAATTTTAAATGGTTAGGGAGAAACACATTGTCTTTTACTAGTCATGCCACTCATTTCTCGAAAATTAATTTCAAACAATGATTATTTAAGTTTAGCCTTCCCACTCCATCTATTTTCATGCACCCGGTCATAAGCTTATTTTCTAATGTTTTTCTTTGGTTGAAGAAGGAGACTAGGATACAATAATAACTTGTAGTTGCAGGCTAGATTATATAACCTTTCCACCATGCCTTTTAATATTTAACATCAGCTAGTTGCATCCAGTCCGCTCTGCTTATACAATTTTACTTTCATAGAAAAAGGAATGCAACTTGGTATTTACACATAACCTCTCCCAGTCCAGAAAATGTGTGTATATTCGCAGTTACTTTATGATCTCTATTCACCAATTATAAATAAGCCATAAAACATACATGGGACATTTACCAGGGACTGGATACTAACCAACTTCATTCCATACAAGGACAACATCATGTTATAAAATGGTGAGTCCAAAAGAAGCAAGTAAAGTAGCACAAAATAAATATATGGAAGTGTAAAAATAAATGTCACAAGGAATTGATGTAATTTGGCAGATAGCCTATGTCCAGAGACAAATGCGATAACCTAATATTTTACTATCGAAATATGATAGAGATATAAAAGGTGAACAAACTCCACTCAAAATGCAAATCCCCAATATACCCAAAATATCTCATAATATTTTTTCATCATATATACTCTCAAGACTCAGAGAAGAATATAAAGAAAGCAACAAATTCTTCTATATAACCAAATGAGTGGAAATGAAACTGAGAAGTTGATTTCGATTGCTTGGTGCCCAGAGTTGACGAATCAAGCTCTATTTATAGAGCTTTTGAGACAAAGTTTTCAACATGACAATCAATGCTATTTGTTGCTAACTTCCTAACTTCATGTCCCTTTTGAAAATTTAACCACTTCAATTAATTTTCCTCCCCCATAGGCTTTTGCTGCACTAAAAGTCAATTTGAACCTTTTGTCTATAGGCTTACAACCATAGGTGTGAAATTCAAGTCACCTAGTCTCCAAATCTCCATATTGACTTGATTTTTCATCCAGCTCTAAAAGATTTTAAAATCACCTTTTCCAATTTGTTCATAAGAGTAAACTAATATATTGTGGATGCCAATTAAGTCCAAGCAATCCTTGAACTTAGCTAACTTCATTAATATATTGGCTGGATTATTTAAGGTACCAATCTTCTTTATTACAATAGCACCTTGAGAAGTAATCTCCCGAATGAAATGAAATCTGACATCAATACATTTGGTTCTCTCATGATACATTTGATGTTTGGTCAAATATATAACACTTTGACTATTACAATAAATAACTATAACATCTTGTTTCAAACCCAAATTGCTTACTAAACTTTCAAGCCAAATGGCTTCCTTCACCTCTTCTGCTGCCACCATATATTCGGCTTCTGTAATTGATAATGAATGCATTAGTAGACTATAGAGTCACTTTTAAATTAGCTACACTACCTGAAAGCGTGAAGACCTATCCAGTCAAAGATCTCCTTTTGTCAATATCTTCAATATAATCAAAGTCAATATAACCAATAACATTGTCACCAATGTTAGAACTCATATCATATACTAAGCTAACATCTGAAGTACTTCGAAGATACCAAAGTATCAATTTCATTGTTTGCTAATGCATCTTGCTATCTACTGATAACACTAATGCATGTGAATATCTGGTCGAGTACATATCATAGCATACATTACACTTCTAACTGCACTAGCATAAGGAACATGTCACATCTGTTTCTCTTCTTTAACAGCATGCGGTGAATATACAACTAATAATCTAAAGTAGGCTACTAATTGTGTACTTATAGGCTTTGCATATTGCATTCCAAAGCGCTCAAGTATCTTTTCAATATAGTTCTTTTGAGACAAATAGAATTTGCTAGCACACTGATCTCTATGAACTGCTATGCCTAAAATCTTCTTAGCTGCACTCAAATTTTTCATTTCAAATTTATCACTAAGTTGCTCCTTCGGCTTTTTGATCTGAGACATACTCTTAGCAGCAATGAGCATGCCATCAACATGGTGGAGGATTCGTTAGTACCCTTAACTTTGAGACTAATGTTAGTCCTCCCTTAAAGCTAATTAAAATTACCAATCTGACCTTTGTAAGTTTTCCATTTTCATTTCAACCCTTCTTCATTTCTTTCTTCCCCATCATCTTATCACATGCCTCCACTTCTCCATTGTCACTGCTACCATTATAGTATTGCTGTTGGTTGTGAAAAAGTATTTGCCGCCCCTCAAGCATGAAGGAAGGTTTCCAGATCCTCATGTAAGGTTTGATAGGCCACCCTACTGGACTTAGGGGTCAAAGATGTCCTAAAAGAGATACTTCTTTGGTGAAAGGGAAGTTTGAGAGATGACCACTATCTCTTCCTGCACCTCTATTGTCTCATTGTGATTCATGGGCGCTGTTTTTGGCACCACAACCACATTCTTCCTCTACTGTTGTGCTTTCTTTTTGATATGCAACTGTTCAAGCTTTGGACTCGAAACCACCGGTTTTAGACCACTAATTTTCTATGTTCTTACTTGTGATAATGGTGGAAGTCACAGTTGTTTGCTCAAACATATTCAAACTTTGCACCAAATGAGGAGGTGCACCACCTATAGCGCCTAGCTCCAAAAAAGGGGAGAAACAAGGATAGCAGGAACATGAAATAAATTTTTGGATGCAATAATTTTTTCTGAAAAAAATCAGCAAACAAACCTCCTCTAACCCTTAAATGACCAACAAATAATTAATTCATAATTATTATCTAAACTTTGCAGTTTCCTGCTACCTACTTATGGTGTTAATACTGCAAGGGATTTCAAATTCCAGTTCCTTGTGACGCTGTGCATGGCCTCAAGTTTGTTCACTGATTTCTGACATCTCTAGTTTCTTTTAAAAAGGTTTTGATTTTCCATATAAAAAATATGGTTTTGATTTTAATGGAAACACAGTAGCATCCAACCATCCAAAGCAAGACAACAAAACGAAGGAGATGAATAGGGTGGATGAAAAGACATATGGTTGATGAAAGGATAAACTATTAATTTTAGAAAGCATTTTAATGTTATTTCATAAATGTATTTTATAAACCATTGATAGGCCAGACAAATGATCGCATATTGTATCATGATTGAAGGCCTTATTTTGTCCCATTTGAGAGGAGCAACGTTACTCCACAAGATGTAAGGAGCAACGAATCGGTCACCCATCAGCATAAAACATCAACAAATAGACAAACAAATCATTTGCGAGCTTTCTATGGTAAACACAACAGTCATAGTCACTCATTTTGTAATCATGACTTAAAATGAAAGTATGAAATCTTTTATACTACTAATAAGGAGACTGCTTTAAGTCATATTATGACTTTTTTAAGAGAAAAATATAATTCTTCTTGCATTGATCAATGAAACCATCTGGTTATTGCATGTAGATCTATTCTTCAAGCTCACCAAGAAGAAAAGCTGTATTGACATCAAGCTATCCAAGTTCTAAGTCAAACAGTGCAACCATAGCAAGAAACACACAAATAAAGCTGTGTCTTACAACAAAACAAAATATATATTTCATTGAAGTTTATTTCTTCCCTTTAGCTAAAACCTTTGCAACTAAGTATGCTTTGTGTTGAGTTTAGCCAACTCCAGAGATCCTTTCTTTTTCTTGAAGATCAATTTGCAATAAATGCCTTTATGTCCTTTAGGTGGTTTCATTAACTCCCAAGTCTTGTTTTTATGAACAGACTCCATCTCTACACTTAGCAACAATCCATTGTGCAAACTCATCACTCGAGATAACCTTATGATGTGTGGTAGAATCTTCTATATCCATATTCTCTGCCACCGATAATGCAAATAAGACTATGTTTGCATGACCATACTTCTATGGTGGTTTTATTTGCGTCCTTTCTCTATCTTTAGTGAGACTATATTGCTGCAACTGTTGTTGTACATATACAACTTCAGCAATATCTTATTCTTCTTCTTGAATGGGCTGATCAGAGGTATATTCTTGCATCTATTTTGGTGGTTCAACTTCAAACTCCACCTGCTCGCTTGCATCTTGGTCTTTCCATATTGTCAACTTTCTTTTTCGGGTGAAGTATGGATGATTCATTGAACTTGACATTTTCTGTCGATAATGAATTTGGATGATGTAGGTTTAGTATGGCACAATCTATAACTTTTCACCCCAGTTGCATATGCAAGAAATATGCATTTTATTGCCCTTTGCTTAAGCTTTCCATCACCAATACAAGTATATGCAGGACATTCGAAAATTCTTAGATTCGAATAAAACAAAGTGAAATTTAGAGTGAAGGCAACAAACTAATAGCCTATGACTACGAGCAAAGGTGACAACCTAATATTTCACTGTAGAAATATCATAGAGATATAAAAGATGCACATACTCCACTCAAAATCTAAATCCCAAATACACCCAAAATACCTCAGTATTTTGCAATTTTTAAAGTTGTGAGGAGAGCTTATGGATAGTAAATTAGGATTCCAGCGACTTTTGCCACTTATGATTAGTGTTCACAAGAGCGAGACGATTCAATGTCTTACAATGTTTGGGCAACATTCTTGCCGGAAGGATTTTTTAGGAAGCTCGCACACCTATCAAACATCCCTGATGGATGGAATAATATGATGAAGAAGGGGGCGAAAGTATAGAGGAAACTCTGGGAAGAGAACAAGGAGATCTATGAAATAATATCTTCTACCGGAAAAGCAGAAGCCTTTTTAAAGGAGGCTATTCCGGAGCAGATGGAACTCTTTGTACTCCAAGAACAAGTGAAAAATAATTGATACTCTGAACACTCAAAGAGAAGAATATAAAGAAAGCAACAAATTTTGAACACTCAAAGAGAAGAATATAAAGAAAGCAACAAATTTTTCTCTATAAACGAAACTAAGAAGTTGATTTGGATTGCTAGGTGCTGAGAGTCGATGAATCAAGCTCTATTTATAGAGCTTTAGAGACAAAATTTTCAACATGACATTTAATGCTATTCGGTGCTAACTTCCTAACTTCATGCTCCCCTTTGAAAATTTAACTACTACAATTAATTTTGCTTCCCATATGCTTCTGCTGCACCGAAAGCTAATTTGGACCTTTTGTCCTTAGGCTTGCAAACCATAGGTGTAAAATTTAAGCCACCTAGTCTACACATCAATTCATAAAACAAAGTGAAATTTAGAGTGAAATTTTCATGCCTCAGCATCAACGAACTCAGTAGCATAAATGCCACAATATGACAAGGAAGTATATATGCAATGATAACATCAAAGCATAGAACCTAGCTTAGAGAGCCTGATTTAGAGTGAGATTTTCATATGCCATGGCATCTTTGGGGTATGACAGGGACAAATGCCACCATTTGACAAGAAATTACACATGAAGAAGCTAGTTTAACTAAATTAACATGCAAAGTACTCGAAGTGGACATGTTTTATAATGACAGGAAATTAGGCAGATCAATTTTCTATCAATTTTTTTTTAATATCATAAATGGAAAATGACAGGAGAGATTAAAGCACAGAAAGCATGATCTTTTGTCATACCTCTATCATGGGATAAAATCGTAATAGTTGCCATGTTTCTTCTTCCTCTTCAGTACGATCTTTTCGTGTTGCTTGGTTTGTCTATGCAAGACAAAAAAGTTTACACATAATTGGGTGTGTGCAAGAAAATTTATCACACGGCGGCACGCAAGAGAACATTCTGCAATACAATATTACCTGCATCCTAAAACATCTAAAATCCTTAACAAAGAAGAATCAACCGTGTATATATTTTGACTTAGCAACTGTTATTATTTTTGTCAATCTCCATAACATATTTCCTCTTTACTTTTTGGGTTTTCAAAAGCATAAAATGACTACATAGCCTTACCTTCTGGTTACTAAACTTGAGTGAGAAACCACCGGCGGCAGACGACTTCTTGTTTGATGATCCCACCAGTAATTGCATATTACTAATCACTTTCATGTCATCGGGTGACAATTTTGCTAACTGATTAGATACACAAACCATCCATGAAGTAACATTTGTTAGCCACAACTTTTACATAATGTATACATACATCATAAGGCATGCTTACAGTAAATTCTTTTCTTTTGACTTACAAAAATTATTATTCAAGTGATTGATAGATTCTGAATGCCTAGACAATCAGATTTGACCACAGAAATAAAACATATCAGATTCAGATTGCAAATCTGATTTTATGTGCCCATTTGATTTCACTTTTTAATATTTTTTTGTCTTCCAGTCTTTGTACTTTTTTAGTGTCTTGTTCTTAACAAATTCCTTTCTTTATCGAAAAAAATCAGGTAATGTGACGGGCAACCAATTTTGATCTGTGTCTTAGACAACTCTGCTAGATTTATGTAGGAGCAAATGAACAAGTTATAAATAAAATGTGAGAAAGTGAAAATCATTTCCTGACTTCTAAACAGTGAGAGATGAACATAGAGGGCACATAGTGTGATGAACAAACTCTCCTAACAACTTAAGTTATTGGGTAGAAGTACAGAAGTAATTTTATATTCTAACACACCTCACACAAGGGCCTCTTTTGGGCTTCAAGTTTAGAAGAGAGAAATGTTAATGGTACTCAATTCATCTTGGACACTATGCTAATTCGTCTATCATTCACCATTGAAATGATAAGTTGTTTGTTTTAAATATTTTGTGATCATTTCAATGGTAGATGAAGGATGAGTCAGCATGATTTTTTAAGAAAAACGAGTTTAAATAATATAACTCTTTAGAATAATGGGGCCAACTAAATCACTTGATCATCATGGATTATCTATCGGAAAAACTTAATTTATTGAGTAAAGATAAATGAATGGTTTTATAATTTAGGCACCCATCATCATCACTAACCTTCAAAAGAACATGAATCTGATCAGAATATCGAACATCTTGTATCACAAATTTTGAAGGTATGGAAAGAATGAATTTCATGGTTATTAGGAAATTATTTTCATAATAACAATGAAAAAAAAACTAAAATCGGAAGAATAAGAGAACCATGTACATTCCATAGAGTTGGTAATGACCTGCATTAGCTTTGTAGCTTTGTCACCTTCAAACTTTTCAGGATAGACAGATGCATAAATCATCAACAAACGCAACTTATATTCAGGAGTTGTATTCTGCATGCGGTGAAAAATTTTAGTAAAGAAAGTGTACGTAGTGTGTTAAACAACAAAGGGTTAAGCGTTCAGTACAAGACCTGCTTTGTTCTTAGAAAGTTTATAACGTCCTTGGCTCCAGCATCCCCAAAAACAAGATCTTGCTCCAGTTGTCCTAGCTCTCTAAGTTCAGTTTCTCTTATAATTTTATTGATCTTTCCAGCTATCTGCATTGAATTTTTCAAGCACAATCGTCAGAATAGAAATATATTTCCATTTTGCGACCCTTATCAAATTGGGAGTGTCATATAGTATAGGTTGTTGCTTGTGTCTAAGCTCAGCATGAATTCTCACGTCCTCTTAGACTCCACTGTCTCAAGTACAACCTAAAATTATTCCTACACAATTATAAAGAAAGAAATAAAAGAAAATGAAAGTAAAATGGAAATGAAAAGAACCTCCACATGGAGTGAAATCTTTTCCACTTGTTCAGTGTATTGGGGCAGAGCTTGAACCAGTTTTTGCAGGTCCCGTGTAGATAATTCACTACCTTCTCTGCAGAGATCAAATTTGTACTTTCTTAGGTTAAAAGTATGTGGGACCGTGCCATGCTCAAAAGAAATAGTCAAATGAAGTGAAAATAGTAGAAGGTGAAAAATAATGAAAGCTGTTAGGACCAGGCAAGAGCGACTGTATTAATATCTCTAAAACCTCATCTTTTAACTTCTAGGCTTGTAGACCACCTTATCACGAGCAGAAACTTAGATCACCAATGTTTAATCAGAGCAACAGGGATTGAATTATACTTCTGGCCATTAGAAACAACACATCTGGTTATCTTGAACTGGGAACAGTTAATTAAGGTTGTACACGTCTTAATATCCCAATTTCTCTTTGATCTTACGGTTCTAAACCCATATAAATTTAAAGTGCTAAACCTGCATTATTTGATTTCTGCACTGACGGTGGATTAGCCATCAGGGTCGGTTTCAGGGACATTTATATTCATGTATACTGAGTTTCTTTCGATAATCCTATCAAGTGAAAAATTTCACTTACGGAGATAATGTTTGGAGGCACTGAAATTGAAGACTTGGTAAAATGAATGATGACAATACAGTGAAAGCGAAGACCTCGGTCTGGACTGGCATTCATGAAATGGCCAAAATATTCCATAAAGTAAGGAGAAAAATGTCAGAGCAAACCTTCCACTTTGTTGAATTTGTGCAGCTTTGTTCTTTGACACGAAGTTGGTAAACTTTTCATGCAATCTTTCACTGGCCTGGTATTTGAGTTTGTAAAAGAGCATTGGTATTTCATACTAGGTATATTTGCATGTGAGCTGATAATAGTGAACGAGACATACATCTGCTATGTGTGTATGGCGAAGTTCAAGCCAGACTGAATCATGGTCTTCTAGAAGGACCTCCTTTCTTTCAGGCTGACCTCCCGTTTTGCTGGGAACCTGAATGAAATATATGCATCGTTATCCCCAATCAAAGTAGTAAAATGTAGAAACTTTTCCACTAGAGGAAGCGGAGAGGAAACGAGCAAGTTATACCTCATGTATATATTTATTTCCATCCATATTCAACAAATCATGGCACATAGCATCATAGGTCCATTCGTGAATTATAGGAGCAATCTGCAATGCAGTTTCAACACTTCTATAAAAAAATGAGATATAAAAGAAAAGATTCATAGTGAAGAGAAATATTTTTAACCTGGTCTATGGATCTATCCACAATGAGCAGGTCGCATGTTTCACTTTGTGGAAAGTTGGGAATACTAGATTTATATTTAGAAATCAAGTCCCAAATAGCATCTGCTAGCTTGGTAGGGACTAATTCACGAGCTGTTGGCGTATACTCATCACTTTCCTTTGCAGCACGATACCACAGGTTTGGAAACTCCTAATACGATGGAAACATTGGGATAATGCCCTTTCAGGAATTATAGGATATAATAAATACAAAATTATGGGCTATGAAGTTTCGGTACTCCATTTTTGTAAAAGTACCCGTTTCCAGTAAGTAGATCACCGATGACTATTTTTTTGAAAATTTTTTTTTTGGATAAGATAGGGTATAGCTAAGCGTAACTAAATTTGGGTACACTAGTTTAATAAATTTCTATATTATTTTTATATTTTTTCTTTCTTTTTTTTTTTCAATTCCATTGAGGCCTACCCTTCCCCATACCCTAATTTATTTTTTTGGAAAAAAATGGAATGTAGTATTGTATAATTTTGTTCAATTTTATGTTAAAATTGTATTTTAATTTTCATCGCATGATATATATATATATATATTCCACCTTTTCCAAAACTTTTATACCCTGTGCTCGTATTAACCTGTACCCATATCCATGCAGGATAGATTATGGGCTACACTGAGCTGTCAAATTAATCATTTATAAAATTAATCGGAAATTAGAAGACTCCGACTAGTTTTTTTCACAAAAAATTCATCCATTAAATGAAACTAACGAGATAAGGAACTAACATCTAATAATTTCTGTAATCATTAATTTGTAGTATAACTGCCTAAAAGGCACACCTTGGAAAGTACAGACAGTACAAGATGAAGTACATAACAACTGGTAAAATCAGTTTCGAATTGAAAATTTCAAGTATATAGTCTCTGATATAAAATATTTTCATGTGATGTAGTTATAACAACAAAAAGAAAGGAAGAGATTTTTTTAAGCAGAAAGCTATTGTTAAGTTTGATTGAGAGAAATAAATGATTCTAGAGAAGAGAGTAAAATAAAAGGAGAATCAAGTATCAATCACAACTTGGATAGTAGAATTTGGAAAGTATGCAGATGTAGTATAATTTGACATTGTTCATATCGAGATCAACAATAATATGCTTCAACTGAAATTATGAAAACAAGTAAAAGAAGTTGTCAGTTGTCACAAATTTGAGGGAGACAAGTAGTCCATTTTAACCTTCATCTTAGTCAATGACAAATTAGAATGTGGGATGCGAAAATAATACCTTCAATGAAGCAAAAACTGTAGCTATTCGAGTTGCCATATTATTCAAGCAGGCATTGAATCTGCGAGTATTCTCAATGTTACCATAAAGTTCTTGCAATGCTGCTTCTTGATCAGTGATAAATGCCTGCAGAATAGAAATCTCAGTAGACAAATCATTTCTTTTATACACATTCTGAACAACATGTAAAAACAAAGTCAACAAGGACATTATTGCACAGAGTAGCTTCTTTTTTAATACAAGGACTTTCTCAAAAATCAGATAGTTAATTTTGGTCATCACTTGGACGTGATGCCCAAGCAATTTAGAAGAATAATATGCTTAGAGTATTCTCACACATTAAAACCAAGATAATCATATATTCTCCCAAAATTAGTTATATTCTCTGAGTTTAAATTCTCACTCACCACCGACTTGAATTCCATATTTAGTTTTTGAGGTATTTATTTATTGCTCATGTAATGTAATTTATAAAATTAGGCATTGCAATCTCGAACTCAATTGGAACACATCTCTAGTTAGATCTATCGTTAAAAAGAAGATGACAAGCTTGGGATCATTTGACAAAACCATGCAATTAGGAATTCCTCTTACAACTCATCCGGTTAGTCAATTATTACACCTCAGAAAGTAGAATAACATTTTTATGAGAATGATTTGCAATACTATAGATTGAGACTCGACAGGATAATGGACTAACATGTAAATCAATGAGGCAAATAGTTCAATATGTAATGCGAGGACATTGCACTAAACTGAAACATGAAATAGCTTTATCATCACATACCTGGCTATCTATAGGAAAGTATTCCAAATTCATCTGCAAGATAAAACAAAAACCAATTTCAGTAAAAGTCAATTTGATGATGATAACATGCTGATAACTTCATACAAGGGGAACAAAATCATGACCTCTCTCAAGGCACCTATGCGGGGTAAAACACTTGTATCACTCTTGATATGGTTTAGAAGTTCCTTTGGGATTGGAGAACTGAAAAATACATAGGCTCTGAAAACAATGGATGGGTGAAAACAATTTGCAGCCGCCGCCACGCCCCACCCCCCCCAAAGAAAAAAGAAGAAAACAAAAGAAAAAGAATGAAAAATGAAACAATCAGTTTGGTCCTAAATCAAGCTTTGTAAAAGATGCAACAACATTTAAAATTCAGGAAAAACCAAAGTTCTCCGCATACTTCTTGTATAAGGGCTCCCTTCCAGACATGTCAGACAAGAACATGATCACACTGCATGCTAGCAACAGATGTATTTAATATGGATAAAAAATTGCTAGTGAAAACAAAATATATAACAGAGAGAAAAACTTGCAGTTAAAGTATAATGCATGGAGGGAAGATAGAAGATTGGATCAAAATAGAAATACATATTTTTTTAAAGAAAGCAGATTAGAAACATGATTTAACCCTGAATTTGAAACCGAGATAAATAATCACTAACAAGCATAGTTCTAGCCATTATTACAGAGATTAGAAGCACGCAACCCTAAATTTTTTTTCCTCTCTCTCCCTTTCTCTCTCTCTCTCTATATATATATATATATACACCCATTATTAGAGAGATCTCTCATTGAAGTCAAGAAAAAAGAAAAAGGTTCGGACACATATTAACTTCATCACAACAGATCTAACAATAAACTCTGAAATAGTTAAACTAATTACAGAAATCATAAATATCTGATATAGTGAAGTTGAAAGTGGCAACAAGAAAGAAGCGGACAACAAGCTACTATATATGCACTTGCAAGTACGGAACTTGCAAAATATACCAGCAAAATGTAGTTACTGTGTAACAGTATAAGGAAGTTAAACAATGGTGCTATTATGATATAATCTATTAAAATCCCAACAAACATTGTGCTATAATGGAAGACTTGTCCTTGAAGAATAAAACAATTATTTCATTTATTACTTAATACTTATATCTGTTGTGAACTTAAATAAAATGGAAATTTATAACCAAAAGACAAAATTACTTTTCTTTTGAAGGCTGGATGAAATAAACAGCATCCATAGATGGTAATGGTTGCCTTCTCCGGAAAAGGTCTTCAACCACTGCAATGAGATGTCAACAGTTTATATAATACCAATATTTTGACAGAGTAACCACGGAGCAAATGTTGTACTATAGCTGGCTCAGTAAATATCTGAGCAAAAACATTAAAAGAAAATGAAAAGCAGAAAGCAGCGAAAATAGACAATTTTCAAATCCAAAATGAGCTTGAAAAATATAGCTCAACACATGAGCTTTTGCAGTCAGTTAATGTAGCGCGCATAGTGAGGAGCATTTATATAGTTTTGGTATTTTAACACCCCAAACATAGTTGTCTATTGGACACCCACTTTATTATCATTGGATATAATGGTGACCCCCACTTATCTCATTTACCTATCGTATCTAACGATGATAAAGTGGATGTCTTAATGGACAGTCACTTTTAGGGTGTTGAAATAGTAAAACTCATTAGGAATGTGTGATTTCTTAAGGTTCTTACAAGTAGAAAGTGACATTTAATTCCAGTGGACTTCTTAAGCATCTAGCTGACAATTTTATGATCAAGAAAAAGGCTTCTTGCAATGGCATGTTTCGCTTGTGCCATCAATCAGAGTAATTTGGTACTTAAATAAAACAGACAGAAAAAGATATAAACCCAAAAAAGCCCATATGATTTAGGGTTCTTACAAGAAACTTCTTGGTCTGTGATATCTGCCATTTTACATGAATGTGACACAACTTTAACCGTGACTTTGTCCATTATGAGCACCTGCAAGAATTAGGAAAGCAAAAAGTTTGGTTAACATCAGCCAACAAATTGAATTAAGTAAAGAAGAGATGCAAAGATAAGCATATTAAAGACACACCTTCCAAGCTTTTGAATCTCCTGACTTTGACGATCTAATCATTTCATACAATAATCCTATCAGCATCCAAGCAACCTTTAGTAAGATTATGAAACAAGTCGAGGGAGTGAAGCTAATACATGCACAGATTGAATACATCCCTTCAAGCAAAAATTTCAAATGATCTGGTTACATCTAAATTTTCATTGTTGATCCATCTTTTTCATCAGCGGTGAAAATCTACCCTTAACTAAGTCACAAGAAGATCCATATAGCACGCAGAACACTTTACTTAAATTTCTTCTATTTTGAGCTTTGAAGGCTAAACTTTTCTCTGAAAAATAACAATAGCTAAACAAAAGTAGAAGCCTAGCATTACAATACGGTTTCAAAATGTCAAAATTATGAAATCTGAATATCTCTTCTTGTGCAATTTTCTTCCCAAAAAAAAATGTTTCTTCTACACTTGAATTTTACACCTAAGCTTCATTATCATTAGAACCATTTTTTTACCTGAAAAGCGTATCAGTTCATTTTCTAGAAAATTACAGGCATTGTGGAAAAATCTGAATAAAAAAAATAGAAAAAAAGAAAAAAAATCCACAAATTCAACAAATTCGCTCCGTTTCAGAAGATAAACTCCGAAATTTTAATTTCTAATTCGAATGCAATGCACATGGAAAATTCTGGAATTCTTAGTGTGAGGATGTTCCGATACTGAGCTCTCTCTGCTTCGGAGCTCAGCATTGTTCAGATTTAGAGAGACCGAAGCTTCACAGCCAGGACAAACCACGATACATCTACGATTTTTCTTTTTTCCTTTTATTTTCTTCTTCTTCTTATTCTTGTATTTGATTTTCTGAACCAACATTTCTCGAGAAACAAACGGAAAAGGAAAGAGAGGGAGAGAGAGAGAGGGAAAAAAAGTGCGCGTCGGAACGAAATGGATCTCACGATCGCGACTGAATTGCTTGAATGGCTTGTACTCCGACGCGCCGTATGAGGCCTCTGAATCCGATAGCGACATTTTTGCGATTCGAGCTCCGAACGCAGATTCGAGAATTCGACAATGGCGAAGAAGAGAGAGAGAAAGCCGTTGGAACCGTTAAGGGATGGAAGACCGAGAGAGCGAAGAGAAGTTCGCTATATGTGGTACTACGTGTGATTTGGAACTCGAGTTTCGGTAACGTTTTTGCGCTCTCTCTGAGTCAAACCCAATGAATTCACTTTTATACTGGGTTTCAAACGTTGTGTCCATAGTCCGAATATCTAATTATTTGAAGAATATATAATACTTTCAGACAAAAAAAAAGGAAGAAAATAATATGTAACACTTTTTTAAAAAATGATATATAAAACACTTTAAACAATAAGATAAGAGTTTAATTTATGTGAATTTGCAGTGAAACAGTGTTAGGGTATAAAAGTTCCATGTGTACTATTAATAAGGTTTTAAAAATTAAACCGGATATTGATGCGTACAAAATACTGATTTAAAGATTTATTTATCGAATCAATATAAGCAGGGTTAATTGGGATGTAATATATATAGATAAATTATAAATATAAGAAATATTAAATTTTAATATATTGACAATGTAAAAAAATTTTATATTATCATTTAATTAAATACCTTCATTTGCATATTTTTTAAAGAATGGAGATGAAAATTAACCAAATTTCCTAATATAGTAATATTTGATTAGATGATTATGTACAGTATTTTTACGTGCATCAAAATTAAATACGTGTAAATTATCAAATAATAATTTTTGCTCAGCTCCAAAATTTATTAACATTAACTAAATAAAATTTTTAAACCAAACTTTTTGTTCTCAGAGAAAATTTCATGCCTGACTATAATTGGCGTTGGATTTTAAAGCTTCGTCCTTCATGTGCTAGAGAAAGTTCGTTTCCTCCTTTGGCTGATCTCCCACCTAATGGTCTCCGTTTTGCTAGACATGTTACGGATAGCCCTACGTGCACCCGCTGTTAAAAAGGGGAGGAAACTACCCTTCATTGTATCAGGGATAGTGGTAAATCCTGGACTATCTGGCAGCATTCCTGATTTTCAGTCTCAGGACCTAAGAGGCTGGTTTGCGGAGTTCGTGAAGGGGGATCGTGGGTCCTTATTCTTCTTATCTATTTATTGTTTGGTGGCTTTGGAGAGCTAAATCAGCTGACTCATTGTAGAGGTTAGTTTCTCTGTTTTGTTCGTTTTCTTTTTCTGAAGGAACTACAAAAAAAAAATCACTATTTCATGCATTCCAGCCAAAGGCCCAACATAAATGGAAAAGAAAAAATGAATGTAAGTATATAAAGCCCTACATATGACAAAAATCAAGTCTATATCAAACGACAAAAAATTAGCCTATCTCACAACTTTGGCGTTAGTTGGCGGAGGCCTCCCACTCTATTTTCAAGGGTATAGTTTTGGTACTCGTTTAAACCTTGGTCTGTTTGGATTTGTGCAGTGTAGTGGAATGGATGCAGTGGAATGGAGTGGAGGGAAGTGAAATTTTAACAAACTCTATTAATATTTGGATTTGATAAATTTGGATGGAGTGGAAAGGAAATATATGGACTCCATCATTCCTTTCTATTTTTCTTCCAACAAAACTAGGAGAAATGAGATAGAATGAAAATTAAAATTTTATCTTTCTAGCTTTTTATTACTAATATTGTACTAATGGTACTATTATAGGAATAAAACTTTATAATTGTAACAATTTTATTCAATTTCATTGACATATACAACTAATAAAGTGAAATATTTCTTCATTCCATCATTGAGATATATGACAAGGGAGTGAAATAATTATATTACTCCACTATACTCTCTTTCACTTTATTTTATTCTATTTTTTTTACCACCAATCCTAATATAACCCTAAATAATACCTAAAATGGGAACCGCATCATACAAGTGCCCAATATTATTGAGTCTTGGCCCATGTGGGCTAGGGTTGACAATCCACACTTGGGAAAGCCTTTTTAAGACCAAAAGCCACATAGGTCAAGTGATCCACCAAATTTCCTTAACTTTTTTAATGGGTAAACTCTATCCCTAACTCACATATGGGCAACGACCAGAGTCAACCCATTTAATAAATTATAAACTTGGATTTTTTGTAAGTGAACAACCCATGGGTAGGTCCTAGTCCACTTGGTCCACATGGTCTTTTTCCTTTGTGAACCTTTTATGTGGGTCTTTTTGGACAGCTCTAGCAACAATTGAGTCTCTAGAATTTGAGCCTTCGTCTCGGTGTGCAGCTTGCTTAATAGTGCACTTGTGCTTGCGGTATTTCTATTTTTTTTTCTTTTATGAATTGGTATATCCAATTGTATTTCTCATTAATAATTATAGTTAATATTCAATTTTAAAAATAGAACAGCTTTAAATGAGTATTCTTGATAGCTTACTTGCCCAGCTAGATTAATAAAATTTACTGTGTTCTCAGTAGTGACTTTTTTGACTTTCTATGGTTGGTAGGGTTGGCCGGTTGGTGAGGGGGAAAATGTCTGCTGCAGTTTTCTTTTTAACCTTTGTCTCGTTTTCTTTTCTTTTCGTGGTCTAAGGGTTGGTGCCTAGTCTAAATTGGTTGCCGTTAATTATATTTGGAATATTTAAGCCAATGCTTTGTACGACCTTACGCATGTTACCTTGCTAGTCCATCTTTTCTTATGGCCTTTAATTCAAAACCCTACTATAGGTGGACTAGGACTGAATGGTTCTCTTATGAAATGTTAACATCATTTTCTCCCAGCGAGGACACTAGTTAGAGCCTTACTAACTAACTTCGATCCCGTAGTTAATTTAACATCACATGGTTATATACATATAATATTTGGCTTATTTTTCTTCATGTCATTTATCATGACTTATCACCATTTTAGTGAAAACGGAAAAGAAAAGGCACTTTAACATTAAAAAAATAGGAAAAGAGAGAAAAAGGGAATTTTTATTATTTAATTTATTTCGATAACAATCAAAGCTTTATGCATACATTGGCCTACATGCCATACACCATACGATTTTTTTAAATAAAATCTATATATTCAAAGAGAAGCCGGCACAATGCATGGAAGTTAATAAAAGCATGCTTCAAGCAACCAATCATCTTCTCGGCCCCTTTATTGTTTCTTTAATTCCATGATTAACTTGATGATTTAAGATAACCCCTTTCCTTGCAGCATTGAATGGCTGCCTCAAATGTTTCCTCAGTCCCATACTTGAACTCAAATCCAGCATCAATGAGTTTCTTCGAGTTTAGATGTGGTATAATCTCACCCTTCTTTTCCTTTATCGACCTAGAGGATATAAAGAGAAATTTATTAATGTTAGTTACAATGAGATCAAAAGGCACTCATATGATCAATAATGATTTTTTTTTTCCATATAGAAATGACAATAAATAATAAATAACTCACTCCTTCGAAGGAATTTTAAATTCTGGGTGTTTTGCGCGAATGATTTCAGCTATCTCTTCGAGAGTTACACTGCATGGTGAGCAATTATATCTTCCTTTTGGATTTGGATGCTCAAGCAGGAAAATGTGTCCTCTTGCCAAATCATCCACGTGTGCTGTAGGGAAACGAAGGAGAGCGCCAAATTGATCGTGCTCATCTGCAGCATCAATTTCTTTTGGTTATGAGTATTTTACTTGAAAAGTAGTCATATGTGTTCATCATATATGAGCATAATCAATTTCGGGAGGACTTAAAATGTGTTGATATTGAATATAAAGTCTCACATCATCAAAAAAATTCATAGAATCAATTGAAAATATTGGACAAACTAGATCATATGCACATAAATCGATTTGACTTATTTCATGATTCTTGAGGAATCAATTAGTCCAATATTTTAAATTATCAATGACTTTTGGATTTTTTTTTCCTGAAGAAACCAATTTACCTGACACAAAATTTTCACTTTTTATAGTTAAAAAAAAAATCCACCCCAATTTTTCAGCAAAAGCAGTTATTAGAAAGGAGTTAACACACTAAAGAACTCACCAAATAACAAAGACAGAGAGGTATGAACTGAATCAGGGAGCTTAGAACAAATGAAAGGTCCAAGAACAAAAGGAGGGATCAAAGACACAACATCCAAACCATTCTGTTCTCCAAACTCAAGTGCAGCCTTCTCAGCCAAAGTCTTGGAAATACCATAAGCCCAAGAGAACTGCTTTGTCTCATTAAGAAAATCAACATCACTCCAATAACTCTCATCCATGTCTAGTGCCCCAGTTCTGTTATGAATAACAGCAGAGCCACTTGAAGTGTAAACAACTCGCTTCACAGTCTTTGAATTCAGGCATGCTTTCAATATCCCTAAGGCCCCATCAACGCTTCTCTTGATCACTGCCTCGTGGGGCTCGTTTACTTGGAAATCAACTGGGGTTGCTGTGTGGAACACCCCAATGCACCCTTCAATTGCTTCTGTGAAACTCTCTGGGTTGCTTAGGTCAGCGTTGAAAATTTTTAGCCTTTGGGATGCACCGGGTAAACTTGTGAGGAAGCTAACATCTTTCTTGCTGTTTGCTGTAATGTCAAACATAGAACAAAGCAAATAGTTACACAAATTGTTGCAACTAATAACCAAGAATCTTTTTTTATATGGAATTGTACATGTATAACATGAATTCAATTTTGATTCGGTAAAAAGTTTTATATAGATATGTAATCATGCATTGTTAGATTAACAAAAACTATTTAACCTCTATATCCATTACTTTAAAGTCTTTTATATATATATATATATATATATATATATATATATATATATGTAATCATGCATTGATACTTTGACTGAGAGTGAAAATTAGAGGTGAGTTTTAACTCAAATATCACTTAATTATGAGATATTAGATATAGATTATATCATCCTAATGCTTCAAGAATATAGAAAAATTTATGTAAATAGATAAGCGATTGAATGCCTATAGAGCTATAAAATCCTCTCTATACATATTACTAGGATTTAAATCTCTTACTAGATGTTTAAAAAATTCATCTAGCTATTGATTATGTTAAATCTTATGATTGTATAAAACTCTTTTATGTTGTATAATATATCTAAACTAATCTCTTATAATAAACCGGTGTAAATAAATCTTGATAAAGAGAACAAAATTTTGACGATAGTTAAATTAAAAATATTAGAAGACATATATTGTTACCGAAAAAAAAGATAGTATTGTATCGAATTACTTAACATTTGATTAAGATAAATCTTATTTATTTCTCCTCTTTTATCTTTTTGAAATGTTGGATAAAACTGAAAAACAAAAAAAAAATTCTCTCTTATTCTCACTTAATTTAAGAAAAACGATGATGAAAATGGAAATCTTACCTGGACCAGATCTAATAGTAGTGCTAACAGAGTAACCTTCCTGAAGGAGTCTCTTGATGATAATTGAAGCAATGAACCCTGTACCTCCTGTAACACATACTCGTCCCTTTCCCTCTTCCATTTGCGCACACTTCCTGGAGCAGTAGCGTATCCTTTTTTCCTTTCAATGATATGCTTCTAACTCTAATAGCTTCGAGAGCCACTTGATGCACTCTGAGGGAGAGAGCTTCGTGTATATGTAGATTCTTGGTCCATCCCCCTAGCACACATACGTCGACCAATGTTTTTGGCAGCTCATTGGAGGACGTAATATTAAAAATTGATTTGATTTAAGAGTGACGATATACACAGATTGAATAATGTACTTAGAATTTTGACTAAAGTTAAGGATGATGATTACCTTTCTTTTTTGATCGAAACAACTCGATATTTTATGAATTTTTTTTGGTTACGATATTTTATGAATTTGATTAGTTAAAGTATGTACATACTTGATGTTGTTTTAATTGAGAAAAATATCGAAATATTATTGTTTCTTTGTGAAGATTATTTATCGAATATTTAAACTCTCATTTTCATGTCAGAGACCAAATTAGGATGATAATTATTTAGGATAATCTTTTGGTGTATAAAAAAAAAATTTAAGTTTGAGAGGAAAACTCATCTGATTTAGATTTAGAGTATATTTGATTAGAGGATGAAGATAGAGATAAATTTTTTATCATTGAATTTCACATATAAAATTACATATAAAACATAATCATAGGAATTTTATTTCTATTTTTATTCCCTAACTAACTATGACCTTAGGATAATCTTTTGAGGAAAAAAGAAAAAGATTATGTGTTCCATCAAACGAAGATACGTAAGATGTTCTTTAATTGAAATAAAATAAAATAAGATGAGAAGATTTCTTATGTTAAAATATTTTTTGATGAAAGCTGCTTTATCTTGATATTCAACATAGACGGCCACTACGTTGAACACAATGTCAATGGTCGCATACTGCTTGACTTTTTGTTCCAAGCACCTTCACCAACCACGTCGATAGCAGCCAGAGCCACTGTATGGCAGAAGGAACAATAGAGATAATAGAGTAATATTAATATATGACCTATATGGGTGATTTCATTTGTCAGTCCACCTGTACAAAATTGCACAAATCCTGTGAAATGAGATATCTGCAACATACCTACGCACGATAAAAGCAAGGGTTCACACACCGCCCAGGTTCTACTCACACCAACAAAAATCACATATTGTAACTGCTCAATATTGTATATATGATTATTAAGGTAATTTCCCGATTTTACAAATTGCTCTTTCACAAACAATTTCGCTGTAACAAATTAACAATGAACAACACTAACTTGAATCACATCCAAATTGTCCATAGCAATTTGGAAAAGAAAAATGAAACTCAAAATAATATCTACTACTTACTCAAAGCTCACACCAAATTACTTCAAAACATGGGCAAAGGCAAAGTAATGCGAGCATCATTCACCACAAAATACCTAATCTAACCAACATTCACCACATTGTACCCAATGTGTCACGACCCAAAAATCATGACCGGCACATAAGGGATATTATTCCTTATGGATACCTTCTGGAATTAATTTTATGCAATCAAGTGTAATAAATTACTAAATCAATACTCATAATAAATCATAAAAATAATTAAATAAATAAATTCCTCAAAACTTCTTGAAAACTTTATTAATAAAATATTTAATTCTTCTAAATCATTCTAAAATCCATAACTGAAATAAATAATCTTAAATTATGTTCCTGGAAGAAATTACATATCATATCATTATGACAAAATAACATAATCTTAAAATAATCATACATGTTAAATGATATCCGGGAACCCTACTGCACATTATTGGAGTACGTTATTCTAATATGATCCTAATTTAAATTTCATTACAAATAGCTACATGATTTCTGAGGCTGAGATTAAACAATAATTAGATTTGCAACTGTAACTGTAAGGGGGAGAAAAAAGAGAGGGATGAGTTCATCAAAACTCAGTGAGCGAGCCTCTACTTACAACCCATGTAGGACAATAAAGATAATATATAAATAGACATACAGTTGATTTAAATACATATAACTGTATTGAAAGTAATAATTCAACTAAATCCATGACAATAACTAGTAGAGAAACATGAATTATTCTGTACATATATACCTGAGTTGAATAGCTGAATCTGAGCCAATAGCTAATCTGATGGGCACCTAACTAGGTCCTATAAATGGACACATCACTAGGTTCCTTACTGTGGATGAGGTAGTCCTCTAGCAGACCATTTGGTACCAAGGTTAACGATCAATTCTACAGTCGTTAACTCGTTGATCTGTTTCTCATTAATTACTTAAAAATAACAACTTCCAATTAAATTAAATAAATCTAAAAGTTCTAAATTCATATAATTCTAACAATCTGATTGTAGCATAACTGAGGTTTTAAAATCATGCCCAAGAAATCACTAACTTGTACGGATAGTGATATCAAAAACCAACAACATATATATCTGACAATTATTTTGAATCATACTTTATCCAACACTTTCAATAAATCATAGCTGAATTTCTAAAATCTTAATAGGAAATCCATAGTATGAAAACATGGTAATCAATATTGCTACTATAAACATTAAACTGAGGTCTCATAATTTTATAAACTAGAAAAAATGTATTTCATAACATGTAAGATATCAAATATGGTTCTATGAGCTTTCTAAAATAAAGTTTTCATGATAACTGTGAACAATAATAATTTTTTTGAGAATTGGCATAATCCGTGAAAACGTGTATTTGACATAAGTCATTCTAGAATCTCATACACAATTTATATAATGTTGAAAAAATACTAATAATAACTAAAATTATAACCATGAGCTTAAATCCACTTAACATTCACTATTAGGAGTGTCTAACCACTGCTTACATGATACTGGGGAATAGGAACGACACTCTCAACAACCATGGAATTATAGATAACAAGAATCAAGAATGACTTGGAATTGAATGAGAAGAGAAAATTATACCACAATAATCTAAAGATTTGCTAAACTCATAACCATATAAAGATAGGGGGGTGAGAGCACCTACTAGAAAAGATTAATAGAATAATGTTGAGAGAAATCCTTTTTATCTTTAGAAAAAAAACCTTGAATGGCTAAGGTTTTTAGAAGAAATATTTATGAATGTTATAATGTATCAAATATATACTAGGAGTATAAAATTATAATCACAGACTGAACTTACCCGCGTCCGGTGCGCCCGTATAGCGTGGAAGGATCATGTTTCAACAATTAAGAGTTCCTAAACTTACGGTTTGACATGTACGTGACTTTATATATACACATGTTATTTTATTTTTCTTTTCCACAAACCAACACCAGCCATGGTGTATTCACGTTATTAACAAGGTGGGTTTTAATAATAATAATAATTCACAGTAAATTTATGTTTAATTTAATCATTAATAGCTCCTTATATAATATATGATAATTCTCTATAATATGTAACAAATTATATTTATAATACATGTTAAATATAAATAATATCTAATATCTTCAAATAAATATCATTATAATTCATCAATGCCTGAAAAATCATTTTCAAATTACAATGGTTATGATTTTAGCTAACTATCAATCATTTTGAAAATCTTCAACTATCGATTTAACTATATTCAAATTTTCATGAAACTCATATGTATATGTGAAAATATATTTTTCTAATATATTCATTTAATTCTGTATATTTAATTATATTTTTGAAAGTACTTGACTATTTTATAACTGCTTAAAAAAAATTATATCTATTATCAATATAAAATACTTTATGCTAATATTATTATTATAAAAGTAGTATATGCGAGTACTATATATATATATATGTTCTCAAATCCTAATTGATATTTACACCATAAATATAAATGATAGATATATAAATACATCATAATCTTAGAAATGATATAAAAATTAATTTATAAAGAGTATATGTGATAAAAAGAAAATTTAGTATACTATATCTTTTCTAATTCTAACTATATTTACAATACTAATACAAATATTAATATCAACAATAATTGTAAATAATATTGAATCTAATAGATATAATAAGATAATATTTTTAACGTTTAAAAATCAAACATCATAATACAAATTGAATTTCATAAAATGATTAAATATTAAATTCAAATAAAAACTGAACATTGACATAGGAAAAGATTGATGTACAAGATTATTATAAATTTTATATTTTATTTTCTCCTTTTGAGATTGATATTTTCTTTTATAATTTAGATTTTACATGATTTATTATTTCATATAAATTTAAAATAGAGATTTATATCTATTCATTCCTTTGATTTATTTATTTTTGATATATAACATCTTTTCCTATTTTTTTAAAGCATTTAAATATCTCTTAAGCTTTATCCAACAGTACCTGAGCTAAGGCATATCCTTCCTAAAGGCATCCAATTTTGGGATATTACACAATATGAGCAACCTTGACCTCTTACGGAGCAATGCCAGCTTCTTTAAAGTGTGAAGAAGAAAAATCGAAAGGATGGGTGGCTCTCACTATGTCAATTCAAAAAAAAAAAAAAAAAGAATCTCATACGAGAAACTTAGGCGGACGAAAGTGGTTGAAAGAATCTAGGATGAGCAAAAACGATGAGGTCATTGCTGATATGAGAAACTCAGGGTTGAACGAATCTAGGAGGAGCAATAATGGGAGGAGCAGAAATGGGAGCTTCTTAAATAATTTTCTTTTTCTTTTTTCTTAAGTAAACCCTCAAGTTGGTCCCTGACAACTTTAGAGTTGGATAATCTGGTCTCTGACAAATAGAAAGTGTTAACTTGGTCCCTGACAATATCAAAAGTCAGACAATTACTAGTCCCTGGATGGAAATATTAACGGTGCTGATGACAATTTCATTATCGAACAAATTAGTCCTTAACGTCATTTATACAAATAAAAAAAAAGAAAAAATCTTCACCATCACACTCACTCGTCCCCACCATGAAAACCCCATTATCACTAACCTTGAACCCTCATTCTTCTCCTCTATTATATTTAACTTAATCACCTTTTTCTTCTTTGAGCCGCCATGAAACTAGGACCCACTACTACCATCCATTGCCTGAACCACACCTTCAACTGTGAAAACCATTTTCTTCTCTCAGCCTCTAAATAGCAACCCACGACAATGACGACGATGTTTGAGGCGGAGCAAGGCTATGTCAGTTTAGAGGATGGCTCAAAGATAGAGGTCCTCACAACAGCGATGAAGCTTACATCCAAGGCAAGGTGGTTCCATGGTTTCATGATGATGATGTTGTGGCACCTTAGGGAAAAAAGAAAGAAGGAACGTGATGGTGGCTAATGGTAGATGTGGAGAATAACAACCGTGGAAGAGGAGTTGCTGCTTGCTTTTTTTCTATTCTTACTCCTTTTCTTTGTTCTTTCAGTTTTTTCCATTTCTTTGATAGGATTGACTGGTATTTGACATTTTGTTTGGCTTATGGCTAGTTTTGGACATAGAATGCTTCCCTTTTTTGGTTGATTTATGAGAAATTTCTAGTTTTGTTTTTAAGCTGTAAGGTTTGGGTTTGTGTTTTGTGGTGTTTGCATTGGTAATGGGAATGATGGATATTTTGTTTTTAATCTGGAAAAAAGGATAAACTTTAATGGAATGGATGGGGGGTAGGAGATATGAAGATGATGGTGGGGTTTCTTAGCCAGTGCCGTCATTGTTGTTGCCACAGAAGAGGAAGATCTGTCATTGTTGCTACTGATATTTCCATTGTTGTTTATGTTGTTGCTTCTATTGCTGATGCTGCTTCAACTTGTTGGGTGAAGGTGGTGCAGAAGAACTGTTGTTGTTGTTGGTGATGGTGGTGGTGTTGGGGCATTGGTTCAAGGGTTCGAGTTTGGGGATTATGAGAAATGGGGTTAGGATTTTAGGGGTGGTGACGGATAAGGTATTTTTGGTGGTAGTGGGGGGATTCCAAGGGCAAGAGAGTGGTGGTGGTAGTGAGGATGAGAGGATAAAGGAAGAAAGTGGATGTGGATTTTTTTTAAAAAAATGATGCCAAGAACCGATTTGTCCGATAATGAAATTGTCACTAACACCATTAATGTTTTCTGTCTAGAGACCACCAAGTGTCCAACTTTTTACATTTTCAGGGAGCAAGTTACACTTTCCAATTGTTAGGGACTAGCTTATCCGACATTGAAATTGTCAAGGACTAACTTGAGGGTTTATTCTTTATTCTTTTTTTTTTTGGTTTCCTCTTTTAGTTGCTCCTAATTTCAAACATAACCTGTTTAATTAACGGTCATCACATACACTGTGGAAGGATTAGTTACTAAATCGAAAAGATAAACTAAATCCCATGTGTCTTACTTAAGTCTATGTAGTTGCTCCTAGTCCATGAGACACCTCATGCTGAGGTATTGATCACGCACCTTATCTTAGAATGCACCTAATTATATTTGGAATATTTAAGCCAATGCTTTGTATGACCTTGACTGACGCAACATATTTTATTTCCTATCCATGCATACTTATCGCATGTTATTGTTACCTTGCTAGTCCATCTTTTCTTATAGCCTTTAATTCAAAACACTACTATAGGTGGATTGGGATTAAATGGTTCTCTCATGAAATCTTAGTATCATTTTCTCCCAACCAAGACACTAGTTAAGAGCCTTATTGATGGATTGCATTTATGCACTTATTTTCCATCCTAACTCTGAATAATTTGCATTTGAATTGTATTTAATTGATGTCAAATTAGGGAATTTTCACTTTGTCCTCAACATGTATTGTTGAATAATTTTGTAGCTATCATCATAGCTTTTAATGAATTCTCACACTTTGGAAGTTCTCTGTGCTTTTAATCTCTTTTTGGGGTTTTTCTTGGTAACAGGGACTTCTAGGTTGGTGCATTAAAGTAGAAAAGGACTTAGAAACACTGTTGAGGTTATGATGCTATCTAGTTTGACCTTTAGTCAATGTTGTTCTAATATCTCGAGCTACAAACGTTCGATTATGGTGATTCTTATGGCATTGGAAAGCTTATTCAAAGAGCTACAACTTCTATTTCTAGGCCGAAGAGCTAATTCAGATGTTTTGGACCTCAAAATAGGCTTGCAAGAATACTATTCATCGTCCAGGCGGTCAATGACTACCTAGGCAATGAATAGAGGGACACGTTTTTATGGAATGCTTCGCAGGACTGCCCAATGGTCTCTGACCGCCCAAGCATCATATGTTTACTGTCCACGTTGTTCTGGGCCCGATTTGGCAGGCCCAAGGAAGGAAAAAAGGAAACGACTTGTTCACGGAGACTGATTCGGTGGATTCATGCCACTTTTGGATTTTTTTTCTCTTTCTCTCTAAAAATCTCTCACATTCTCTCTAGGTTTAGGGTTCTCAGTCATTGTTGGATTTTGGTATTTTCTAGGTTGTAATTTATAGCTTTTTTTAAACAAAGATTGTGGCACTCCCCTTCTGAAGGAGTAATCTCTTTACCGTGTACAGGGATAATTGAAGATTAAGATTGTTCTTGCTGTTCTTATTATTTTAATTGCAATTTATGGTTGGGTTTTCTTCCTCGTTTGCTTTCTCTTTTGATATCAATCGCGATGATTATTATAATTATTTTTTTAAGAGTTGTTTGGTTGTGCATTCGTTTGCGTGCATAATCTAGATACCATTGGGGTATTGATTTAATTACATCCAATTGGTAAGAGATTGAAATTAACACTGTTAGGAATTAAATTGCTGTAATTGGTAATCAAATTAACATAGGTTCATAGAATCATGATTGTGAATTACTAGTTCATATGTTAGCCAAACCCTTAGCGGGAGTATGATTGTATGACCGCTAAGTAGAATTGCATCATTGTTGTGTGATAGCATAACTAATGAAAGTAACCACTGCCATGAATTTATCTTTTGAACCGATGATTGAACAATTCTTAATCTGAGGGAATCCTTGTACAAGTAATTCTTCTTATTATAATTTTGCAATTTATTTTGGCTTACTCTAATCTCAAAAACCCCAAATTTCTAATTGGCTAGTAACACTTCCTTGTTAAACGACCTGAATTGTACTCTTTACTATATTTTTTGTGCAACTTAGCACTTTATAAATTTTAATTTGTTTGTGAGTCGTGACGGCTCGTATCACTTACTAACTAACTTCGATCCCATAGTTAGTTTAACATCACATGGTTATATACATATAATCTTTGGCTCATTTTTCTTCGTGTCATTTATCATGACTTATCACCATTGTTGTGAAAACGGAAAAGAAAAGGCACTTGAACATGAAAAAAAAATATGAAAAGAGAGAAAAAGGGAATTCTTATTATTTAATTTATTTCGATAACAATCAAAGCTTTATGCATACATTGGCCTACATGCCATACACCATACGATTTTTAAAAGATAAAATCTATAGATTCAAAGAGAAGCCACCACATTGGAAGTTAATAAAAGCATGTTTCAAGCAACCAATCATCTTCTCAGGCCCTTTTATTGTTCCATTAATTCCATGGTTAACTTGATGATTTAAGATAACCCCTTCCCTTGCAGCATTGAATGGCTTCCTCAAATGTTTCCTCAGTCCCATACTTGAAGTCAAATCCAGTATCAATGAGTTTCTTCGAGTTTAAATGTGGCATAATCTCACCCTTCTTTTCCTTTATCGACCTGGACGATATAAAGAGAAATTTATTAGTATTAGTTACAATGAGATCAAAAGGCACTCATTATGATCAATAATGATTTTTTTTCCATATAGAAAAGACAATAAATAATAAATAACTCACTCCTTTGGAGGAATTTTAAATTCTGGGGGCGTGTGGATCGCGGAATATTTTAATATTCCTGGGAATCTGAGGTCTGGAATGAATGATTCCGGTGTTTGGTTGAAGCTCAGAAAAATTATTCCCTGGAATGTTTCATTCCCTGGAATGAAAATAATCCACTTTTTATTCCCACCCAGCACCATGGGAATGTTGGATTCCCATGGGAAGGGAATCAATGTAAATTTTTGAAAAGACAAAATTACCCTCCCTAAACCCACCAATTAGCCGTCCCCCCCCCCCAAAAACTCACAGTCACACACTCCACTTCCCACAACCCTAGCAGAGCAGCTTCTCTTCGCGCCGCCATCTCTACCATCTCCACCGACGACAGCTACGGTGGAGGCCGCCGCGAACCAGGTTCCCTTCTTTGCCTTTTCTCTTCCTCCATCTTTGGCTTCTTCTATTCGTCTCTGTTTTCCATTTTCGGTTCTTCTATTCATCGATCTACGTTGATGAAGATGATGGTCTATGTTGCATTTTTTTTTTCAATGATGGAGTGCTGATGATGCTTATAGAATCATCAAAGGAACACTCTCCATAACTCGGAATGATATATAATATCATACATTTTCTGGTAAGCAAGACCCAAAATAAAAAAATTTTGGTAACTCGCAGAGCCTATATCTGTTTGTAATTGCTTAACTGTGCATGATCTGCTTGATGAAATGTCTGAGTTGATTTTCTAGAGCTATGTTGTTGCATTGATTTCTGCGTTTAAAAGTTATGATTACAACTTGTTTGATGTAATGTCTGTACAAGGGAATGTTTGCTTAATTCCTTTCTTTTCGGTTGAGAGATTCAGCACCCATCAAAGTAAGGAAATGATTGGGTTGGCTTGTGTACCCTTTTCTCTTATTGGACAACAATTTGGTAAGAAATTAAGTCAATAATTTGAAGAAGTCAACTGAGCAGGTGAGTCCACGTTAACTTTTAGTAGAATCCATTTTAATGAGACACAGAACAAAAACTTCCAAATTGACCGCGCTGATATTTGATGTTTGATATTGTCATAGTTTTCTGGAAGCACTATTGGCTTATTGAAAAGCAACTAGCCTTTGGCCTTAAGTTTGTACTAGTTAACGCATGCTACAAGCTAAGTGCAATTATAATTAACAATGTATAAAAACAGAAGTACCTGTACTAAATACAATTAGATATAATCTTTTGTTATGTCTAATGAAAGCAAAAGATTGAGTATAAGAAATAACAAAGATGGGAATTGACACAGGCCTTGAAGTATTGTGTGACACTATTAGCATCATTCATGTGTGTTAACTAGTATTAACTTGACAATTTCTTTGGTTACATTTGTGTAACGCTATTAGCATCATTCCCCATCCACCAATAAAAATTCAACATGTGTAATTTATGGGCAGTTGATTTTTTTGAAAAAAAAAATTGTATGATGACTTATTTTTCAATAAATGGGTGAGAAAAAGATATGAACGTAGAGAGAAAAAATCTGAATCCAGAGATATTACCACATCACTTCTGAATTGCAATTGTGACTTGAAAAATAAAATTCATTTAAAGGTGCCTTGTACATAGTGATATATAGTTTGTGATTGCTGTCTCAGATGTTAAAAATACTCATTGTAACAGAAATTTTACTCTGGTTTAGCTATAATATGGTAGTAATGGCATGTTAATATAGTAGTAAGTTCTCATAGTTTGCTGAATAAATATGATTTTGAATAAATCTGATTCTGAAACCT
Organism: Dalbergia cochinchinensis; assembly: GCA_031216125.1. Lineage (NCBI taxonomy): Eukaryota > Viridiplantae > Streptophyta > Magnoliopsida > Fabales > Fabaceae > Dalbergia > Dalbergia cochinchinensis. The sequence continues at coordinate 63,409,314 of CM062375.1, read as the reverse complement.
GATTGTGAGATTTTCTTTATTGTTTTCACAGCATGGATCGTAAAAAGAAGATGAAAGTTGTTGTGTTCTTGATCTTACATTTGGAGATGATAAATATGCATTTACTTTTGATGTTAATGGCTTGTCTTGCATTGCTAGTGGATGACTTGCCAAATAAGAGAAGAAAGTTGGGTGATAGCCATAGTAGACAAGTATTGGGGGATGTAAATGTTGAAAGGATTATTTTCATTAGTGACTTAGCATGCATTGAGAATACAAGAATGGACAGACATGCATTTCATGTGTTGTGTGGCATGCTTAGAGGAATTGGGAAGTTAGAACCAAGTCGAAATATGGGTGTAGAGGAAATGGTTGCAATGTTTTTACATATATTAGCACATGATGTTAAAATTAGAGTAATAAAAAGACAATTTGTGAGATCCGAAGAAACAATCAGTAGGCGGTTCAATGATGTTTTGCTGGCTGTTTTGCGATGCCATAAGCATTTGCTTAAGAAACCTCAAGCAATTAGTGAGGATAGCACAGATGAACGATGGAAATGGTTCAAGGTAATTTGTTGAAATATTTCCTAGTGTTATTCGGTTGATGAGCGTAATTTGCTTTAGGCTTGTATTAATTAATCTTTTCTTTGGATTTCTAGAATTGTTTAGGAGCCTTAGATGGTACCCATATCCAAGTGAATGTTCTTGAAGCTGACAAGCCTAGATATCGAAACAGAAAGGGTGACATAACCACCAATGTGCTTGGAGTGGTTGCTCCTGACATGCAATTTATATATGTCATGGCAGGCTGGGAGGGTTCGGCTGCTGATTCTAGGGTATTGCGAGATGCACTATCTCGTAATAATGGGTTTAGTGTTCCGCAAGGTACTTTATTGAGGACTTAGTGTGTTATCATCCCTCCATTTGATGTTTCATTCATTTATACTAAGTTTCTATGTCACATTTAGGTTACTACTACTTGTGCGATGCTGGATACATGAACTGTGAAGGATTTCTTGCACCTTATAGAGGACAGAGATATCATCTGAGTGTTTTCAATCCGCAAAACCAGCCTACTACACCCCAAGAATTTTTTAATATGAAACATTCACAAGCTAGGAATGTTGTAGAAAGAACATTTGGAATATTAAAAGGAAGATGGGGAATTTTAAGAAGGAGGTCCTTTTATCCTGTTAAGACACAGGGAAGAATTATAACTGCTTGTTGTCTTCTACATAATCATATTCGAAGGGTGATGACTATGGATCCTGCTGATAATATAGAAGATCAACATATGGCAAATGATTCAGAACTAGATGGTCATATGATCCACCATATTGAGACAAGTGAAGCTTGGGGTAGATGGAGGGATGATCTTGCTCGAGGCATGTGGAACCAATGGAGAAGAGGACGTCGTGCTTGATGATTGTACTCATTTATCATATGTCTTGTTTTTTTTTTTAAGGATTTTGGTGTGATTTGATATTTGCAATGTTTATTTCCAGAACTTGAACTTATTTAGTGTCATCCCATATTGAATTATCTATGTACTTTTAATATTTTCAGTTATCAACAATACTTTATAGTTCATGATATCTTAATAATGTGTGTTGTATTTATAATTCCACTTAAATAGCAATGGAAGATAGCTCACAGCTTAATGCAAAGCAAACTAAGCATCAATGGACGCCTCAAGAAGATGCCAAGTTAGTTGAATGTTTGGTTGAGCTTGCTGCCACTTCATGGAAGTGTGATAATGGCACTTTCAAATCTGGTTATGCAAAACAACTGGAGAAAATGATTAATGAAAAACTTCCTGGATGTGGTCTTAAAGCCAATCCACACATTGAGTCTAGGGTGAAGATGTTAAAGAAGCATTACTTTGCTATCGTTGAGATGATGGGCGCAAGTGGCTTTGGTTGGAATGACACAGACAAAATGATTGTGGTGGAGAAGCAAATTTATAAGGAATGGACGAAAGTAAAATTTCAACTTTCTTTGGTTCAAATTTGTATGTTCTAGCATTTTAATATTATTTTGCTTTGTTGCTTTACTTTTGATTTTAGTCACATCCGAATGCAACTGGCCTTTACAACAAGTCATTCCCACATTTTGAGGAGCTAGGATCTGTTTTTGGTAAAGATAGGGCCCAAGGAGCCAACGCAGAAGATCCAGCTGAAGCAGTTGCTGCCATGGAATTTGAACTTGAAACGCAGATGAATAGCTTGCAAGGAGATCAAAACTTAGATCCAAGTTTGGCAGAAGCAGAAACTGAATTTCAGGATGATTCTGAGGTATATATTATTATTTATTTACTGGAAAAGAAATTGACATTGAGTGGAACAAGCGCCAACCTGGTTTAGTATATTTGGTTTAGTCTTTGAAATGCTCTTATGACTTAGGTAAAAAGTTTGAATCTTGTAACTTCTGCACAAAAAAATTATGTTTGGATTTTGGATTCTAAAACTAACCATGGTAGTTGCATCTCATGACTTATTCTTCGTATAGCTTGAAATATGCGCTCTGAATTAGAATTTGGAAAGTTTATGCTTTTGGTGCAAGTTGGGTGCGTTTATGAGGTGGCAGTGTGTAATGTTGAATCGGTCCTTATTCATGGAAAAGGTAGGTTGAAGTGTGCTCATAACGTAGGATTTTGATGCTTAAAACAGAGTTTTGAACTGAAAGCCTAAGATGAGTAAGTGTGGTTTATAATTTTTGGTGTTGCTTCCTGGGATTGTGTTAGTGTATGCATTCTTATGTGCCATTGCCGTGAGATGCCACTTCTTTATAATTCTGTGTCTTAAAAATATTTTCAGAATTTCATATTAAAAGATTTAAGAGATTAAACCCTCATTGAGATTTTGAGAGATGCCACTTAACAAGTTTCAAAGATGTGTCTTTGCTCCATTAGACTCATTGACTACTGTGAATACTCTGGCTTAAACCATTGGAATTAAATTCCTAATCCAATTTAAACTGTGATAGCATGCATGAGCCGCGCATCATGTTTTAGCTGGATATATACTGCTATACCAATGCTGAAGGCTTGAAGCCTTTCGAACTCATTTCATAGGAGTTATGACCATGGTAAGATGCATTTGGATGATCCATTCATTTTTTCTGATCTACATTTAACTATTGATGGAGGCCATTGATAACTTATTTGTTCAATTCAGAAACTGAATTTCAGGATGACTAATAACATGTTTTCCATTTGATTTTATTCTCTACTACTTTATTTTGCTAGAAAGTGGATATAAACATTTGGTTTTATTGTACTTTTAGATACTTGAAACTCCGGGTGGTATGAGTTCTTCATCTACCCAACACAAGAATAAAAGGAAGAGAGATAACAAAGGCTTAAGCTATGAAACTGCTGAGGTGATAGCTGACTCAATCAAAGATATTAAATCTGCATTTGAACTGCATTCTTCCCATATATCAGACTTGGTTACTTGCTTTAAGGTCTAGAAGGAAGGAGTGGATAAAAGAATGAAGCTAATGGCTATGTTAAGAGATGTTGATGGCCTGTCTGTTGATGAAAGAATGAAGGCTACTATTATTATATCAAGGGACAGTAGCTTAACTGATGTGTTCTTCTCACTCATGCCGGAAGATATATTGGGATTTGTGAAGACAGTCCTTAACAATTATTCTTAGATTTTAATTTTCTTATTTTAAGACAATCGAGTGACAGTATGTGAATTGTTTGCTCTTATGTTGGATTTGAATTGGTACTTAGATTTGATGTATCGTACTTATGGATTATTTTTAAGTTTGAACTTATGTTATGACATTTGCATCAGTTGGTTTGTGCTACATATCATATTTATAGACTTATTGAATGTGATTGAAAACTAATTATCTAGTTTAAATTGATGGAGGTATTTTGAAAATTATACTTAATTATGAGTTTAATGTGATTAGAAATTATTAATTTAGTTTAAATTGATAGGGATATTTTGAAAATTATACTTAATTATGAGTTTAATGTACTTAGAAATTAATTATTTAGTTTAAATATGATAGGGGTATTTTGGGAATTATACTTAATTATGAGTTTAATGTAATTAAAAATTAAATTTTTTGTTTAAATACGTAGGGGTATTTTTGGAAAAATGCACAATATTCCCAGGAATGTTTATATCAACCAAACACAATAATAGTTCATTCCTAGATATATTATGTAAGATTCCTGAGAATATAACTCGCAAACCAAACATAGAAATAGTCCATTCCTGGGAATATTGTTCCTGGGAATAGGATTCCTGAGAATATTGTTCCCAGGAATATAAAATCACTCCGCCAACCACATGCCCCTCTGGGTGTTTTGCGCCAATAATTTCAGCTATTTCTTCGAGAGTTACAGTGCATGATGAGCAATTATATCTTCCTTTTGGATTTGGATGCTCAAGCAGGAAAATGTGTCCTCTTGCCAAACCATCCACGTGTGCTATGGGGAAACGAAGTAGAGCACCAAATTGATCTTGGTCATCTGCGGCATCAATTTCTTTTGGTTATGAATATTTTACTTGAAAAGTAGTCATATATGTTCATCGTGTATGAGCATAATCAATTTCGGGAAGACTTAAAATGTGTTGATATTCAATATCAAGTCTCACATCATCAAATTGAAACCCAAATAGCCACTTGCATACCTACGAGGTAAAACCCAAATTAGTTCATCTTAAATTATACATCGGACAAATTGATATTTCTAAATAATAATTAGATAAATTGATTCCTCAAGAGAAAAAATTCAAAGAAATCACTGTAAATTAAAAATATTAGATAAATTAGATTATCCACACAGGAATTGATTTGACTTATTTCACGATTCTTAAGGGAATTTGTCTTATTTTTTCTAAAAAAATTAATTTGTCTAATATTTTAATTGCCAACAACTTTCAGAATTTTTATCCAAATGAACCAATTTCCTGATGCAAAATTTTCACTTATTTATAGTTTGAAAAAAAAAAATCCACCCCAATTTTTCAGCAAAAGCAGTTATTAAAAAGGAGTTAACACACTAAAGAACTCACCAAATAACAAAGACAGAGAGGTATGAACTGAATCAGAGAGCTTAGAGCAAATCAAGGGTCCAAGAACAAAAGGAGGGATCAAAGACACAACATCCAAACCATTCTGTTCTCCAAATGCAAGTGCAGCCTTCTCAGCCAAAGTCTTGGAAATGCCATAAGCCCAACAGAACTGCTTTGTCTCATTAAGCAAATCAACATCACTCCAATAACTCTCATCCATGTCAAGTGCCCCAGTCCTGTTATGAAAAACGGCAGAGCCACTTGAAGTGTAAACGACTCGCTTCACAGTCTTTGAATTCACGCATGCTTTCAGTATCCCTAAGGCCCCATCAACGCTTCTGTTGATCACTGCCTCGTGGGGTTCGTTTTCTTGGAAATCAATTGGGGTTGCTGTGTGGAACACACCAATACACCCTTCAATTGCTTCTGTGAAACTCTCTGGGTTGCTTAGGTCAGCGTTGAAAATTTTTAGCCTTTGGGATGTACTGGGTAAACTTGTGAGGAAGCTAACACTTTCTTGCCATTTGCTGTAGTGCCAGACATATATAGAACAAAAACAATTAGTAACGCAAATTATTTCAATTCAGCAAGAACTTTTCGTTTAGCGGAATTGTTAGTGTATAACATGAATTCAATTTTGATTCAGTAAAAAGTTTTACACAGACTTGTAAGCATTCATGGTTACATCAACAAAAGTATTTAACCTTAATATCCATCGCTTTAAACTCATATATATGGTAGGAAAATTCTTATATATCTTTTGAGACGTATTTCATATTCAATAATAAAATGATCTTTTAAATAGAAATGAAAATTAAAGGTAAATTTTAATTTAAATATCACTTTATTATTAGATATAGAGTATATCTACCTAATGTTCCAGAAACATATATTAAAATTTCTACAAATAGCCATAAGCGATTGAATGCCTATATAAAATTCTTGTATAACTTGTATTGAATTATTTAACATTTGAATAAGATAGAACTTATTTATTTCTCCTTTTCTATCTTTTTGAAATGCTGGGTAAAACTGAAAACAAAAATTCTCTCTTATTCTCACTTGATTTAAGAAAAAAGGATGGTGAAAATGGAAATCTCACCTGGACCAGATCTTATAGTAGTACTAACAGAGTAACCTTCCTGAAGGAGTCTCTTGATGATAATTGAAGCAATGAGCCCTGTACCTCCTGTAACACATACTCGTCCCTTTCGCTCTTCCATTTGTGCACACTTCTTGGAGCAGTAGTGTACCCTTTTTTCCTTTCAGTGATATATTCTGATAGCTTCGAGAGCCACTTGATGCACTCTGCATGAGAAAGCTTCGTGTATATGTAGATTCTGGCTTGTTTTTGGCAGTTTTTGGGAGGACGTAATAGTGGATTTTTTTTCTTTATAAAAGACGTAATATAAAAATTGATTTGATTTAAGAGTGACGATATACAGTTTGAGTGATGTACTTAGAATTTTGACTGAAGTTAAGGAGGATGATTATCTTTCTTTTTTTAATCGAAACGTACAGCTAGATATTTTATGAATTTGATTTACTTATATTATGTACATACTTATTGTTTTAATTGAGAAAATATAAAAATTGTATTGTTTCTTTCTGAAAATTACTTATCAAATATTTCCCATTTTCATGTCAGACACCAAAACTCTTTAGGATGATAATTATTTAGGATAATCTTTTGGTTTATAAAAAAATTTTAAGTTTATGAGAGGGAAACTCGTCCAATTTAGGATGATCTTTTTCCTTTTGCTGCGTGAAAAAATAGATTATGTCTTCCATCAAACGAAGAAACGTGAGATAATGTTCTTTAATTGAAATAAAATAAAATGAGAAGAGTTCTTACGGTAAAATATTTATCGTTTAAAGCTACTTCACCTACATATGCAATATAGACGGACACATACGAAGCATAGATACTAACATAGACACTAAAAATGACATAAATAAGGATATGAAAATACACCAAATTCAAAAATTTATAGGACATAGACACGGTATATATATATATATATATATTTTTTTTTATTGTATGATTTTTTTGATCTTTTTTGTCTTAATTTTTTGTCGTATTTGTATAATTTTTTATCTAATTAATTCTTCTTTTTTTCTATAATCAACTGAAGGATTTTCAAAATAAAATGACCTAATAACGCAGGTCTAACTAAATAACTATAGTTGATTTTGAACTCATATTGATATTAAAAATTTGAAAAAAAAAATCAACTCAAACATGTTCGCGGCGTGTCCAAACCTTATCTACAGTGAATTAGAGCAGTGTCCAGTCATATACGAGTTCAAAAAAATTCTTTTGACGTGTAAGGACACGTGTCTTGTGGGTATTGATATCCAACATGTATTCGACACACAAACACACTACTAAATTAGTGTATCCGTGCTTCTTAGGTTGACACAATGTCAATAGTCATCAACTTTTTGTTCTGGACCTGTCTCACCAACCCCATCATATAGTACTAGCAGCTAGTAAGTGAGAGAACATTAGATATATGAAATAGAAATGATGCATATACACCTCTATATTTATACCATGTTCTTTTATCTCATTACATGACAAAATAGGAGTATGTACTACATGAAGGATAAAAAGAAAAAAGAAAAAGTAACATCACTTCCATTCAGAACTTGTTATTTTTCCCTCTTTTTGTCTTGTTCTTCTCTTTCTCTCCTACTGTCCCTCTGAAACCTTGCACTATCTCTCTCTCTCTCTTTCTCTTTGTCATGTTTATCTCTCCTGTTCTTCATTATTCACAAGAAGAAAAAAAAAGAAGGAGGATTAAGATCTGTTGATAGCACATAAAACTAATTCTCACATATGAAAACTTAGTTTATTTCATTTGATTTTTCATGTTAGTTCATGTCATTTTATTTTTCATGTATTTGTGATTTATATCGGAAAATATAGATGATTACTTTTTTTCCTTCAGTTTTTTAGTAATAAAATGAGTTGAGAATGATTCTGCTAGAAGTTATTATTGTTTGAAACTAGAGTTAGAAAATTGTAAATATGTGTTTCGAAAAGTTGTAAACTAATGTGTAAAAAATTGAAAACTAGTACGCTAAATGTTATAAACCGGTAAATCAATTGAAGACATATACTAAATAGTAGAACTGAGTATACGGGCCGCGATTCGTGGGCATATCCATTTAACTAGCAGTATGCGAAAATGGACTAGAAAATTTTTAGTTTGTTAATCTGTGGACTATTTTGGTCTGCACCGCTTAACCCGCAGGCTAAATAGACTAGGGCCGAGGGTTAGCGGACCAGCTGCTAACCCGTATAATAATTTTTTTTGGCCAAAATATAAATTAATTAGTATATAACCTTAGTTGATAAGAGATAATCACATAGCTTCACAATCTAGCCTATGTGCCAAAACCTAGCCCAAGTCCTAAGCATTATGTTGCTAGTTGTACCTAACCACTTGCCCTCATTAGCTTTTTCTTATTTTTTAATTATCTGAAGAAAGAAACCATCTCTCAACCCTTATTCTTTCCTTTCTCTCAAGTTGCAGGCTCACAGCGACTTTCTTTGCGTCTCAAAAGTCGATCTTTTGACTCTAAAGCACACACTCCTCCTCTTCTTTCCTCAACAATTTCATTGCATGCACCATCGTGTCCCTCATCGTGAGCAATTGCCTCATTGTTCTCTTGCCACTACCATCCACCGATGGGTTTCGCTTGCTAGTAGAGACACCACCGTTGTCAAGACGCCATTGCACAATAGCACCACCACACCGATCTTCTTATGTTCATTCATTTTTTAAAAGTTGTTTAACTTTGATTTTTGGTTTTGGTTTTTGTGATTTGGTTCTAAGCCTACGAGGTTATGTCTGAGTTCTAAAACTTTCTTATTTTAATTTTTCAGTGAGTTATGGGGGGTCAACTGGTCCGTGAATTTGTGGGCTTATGCGGGGCGGATGTAGATTAGTATATATTGGACCAGCTCAATCCGACCGGTTAAACTATAGGCCGTCGAGGATTGAGCTAAATGGATCGGGTCAGCCTGCATACCCAAGTCTACTAAACAGTTTCGGGATTAACTGTGAAATCATAAACAAAAAAGTTATAAATCAATAAGCAAAAAATTGTAAACCAGTACGCAAAAAGTTGTAAACCCCAAATCCTTAATTGTAAACTAATTGAGAAAAAATACTAAATAGGTTCATGATTAATTGTAAACTGGTTTATAAATTTTACATACTAGTTTACAACTTTTTACGTATTGATTTACAACTTTTTTGCATATAGTTTCACATTTAGTCTTGAACCTATTTTTTATGTCCTCAACTAGTTTGTCGGTTTACAACTTTTTGTATACTAATTTATAATTTTTTGTATACTGTGAATACCTTATTTTGTTCAGTCTTTAACAAGAAAATCCAAACATTTACATTTAATTTGAATATTTCATTACAGCTTCATTAAGTCTTTCTTTTGAAAAAAAAATTGCTGGTTGTTTATATTTTCAAAACAATTAAAAAAAAGAAAAAAGAGCCTAATTTATTATTTCAGCTCAGTTTTATTAGCCTGATACCCAATTGGTTTTAGTCCATTTGTGTTAGGTCCATCCATTTCAACCCATTCCTATTTTGTCCAAAAAAAAATTGGAGAAGAACCTGTCATTTTCTGTTGTTTTGTAAAATAAATAAATAAAAATAAAAAGGGAGACTGAGGAGTCACGGGTTCTCTCCTTTCCCTATTGCTATGTTCTCTTCTTTCCCCGAGACAGGGTCGTGAAGCATGGGGAGGAGGGGAATTTTTATTTTCAAAAAACGTGGAGAACATCATGATGATGTTCATCTCCACTACTTGCAAATCGCTGAAGTTTCTTTCAGTGATGAGTTGGGATCACACTACAGCCAACCTACAAAAATTGTTTTGGTCAACAGAGAGCTACGAATATAAATTTATCATCATGCTCATTGTTTAAGGATCAGCCGGAGAGAGCAGGATTTTTAAAACATAGAGAGAAATCACAAGAAATACACAACAATAGAGAGAAATACACAAGAGTCCTGCAAATATACAAGAATCCAGTAACAAATTGAGGAGCAATTGAGTCCAGCAACAACAAGAAAATAAGGTGATAACCAAAGCAAGAATATTATTATCATCAAAAAGAAAATTAAAAAAAAGGACTAAAAGGGGACAAGGAGGCCGCGACCTCCCCCCACTGCCGCAGCCTCCATCATCTTCTTCTTCCTCTCCCTCTTGTTCCCCATCCTCCATTGCCATTAAATCCCAACTTCCTTCACTCCAGCCCTCATCGACGCCATGCCTTCTCCATCCTCTCACTTTTTCGGCCACCACTACAACTCCTCCTCATCTCACATTATCATCACCCCACAACACCATTAAAACCACCACCGTGCCAAAGCCCATCAAAAAAGGTTGCAAACCGCACACCTAACCATCAGATCCACCGCTCACCACTCCAGTGCCGTGTAAGACCACCGCTGCCAGCCCCCTAAGCCACTGTGAACCCACAACCCCCACCATTGCGAGATCGCCTCGATCTCCTCCAACCCCTTCGCGCGAACAATCGCGGCTCTTCTTCCTCTCCGTGAACTCCGATCTTAGCCTTCTCCACCGTCACGCCTAGCCGCGGATCCTCGAATCCCTTCACCACCGAACCCAGCCGCACATTCCCCTTTCTCCGTTAGCCTACAACCACCACCTTCTCTCTAAGCCGCGACTGAACCATCGCACTCCAAGCGACCGCGAACCGCCACCCCACTCCCTGGCCGAATCCTCTATAGCAGCAGCCTCTCCCTCTCTTCCTCAACCACGATGGCCACCCTTACATGTTGACCACTTTTCTTTGCTCTTTTCTTTTGTGATCGTGTGTTGTTGTGTTAGAGAAAGGGAGGGAAAGATGTGTGTGTGCACATGAGAGGAAACAAGAGAAGTTGAATGTGAAAGTGGGAAGGTGAGCTGTGTGTGGGTGAGAGAGTGTGTGCCGTGTGAGAGAGAGTAGGTGTTTTGTGCGTGTGTCGGTGAGATGAGGGACACGTGTGAAAGGGAGTTGTGTGTGTGGGGCTACGGGTGAGAATTTTAATTTTTTTTATCATTATTATTAGTGTTGTTTTTATTTTGTTACATTAGATTTTAGAGATGGATATGGGTTGTATTTATTTGATTAGTGTTTATTTTAAGTCTCTAGGTCCTATTTCTTGAGTTTGAGTTTGTTATGATCTAAAAAAGAGATTTTATTTAATTTGGTTTATAATGAATACTTGAACAGTGTGGTTTACTAAAAAAAAAGAGAGTTTTTTTTTGTAATGATTTTAGATTGTTTGAATAGAATTAAAAAATAAAAAACAAAAAGAATGATTTAATTGTTGCTTTGATTTTGAGTGAATTTTACTTCATTTTTAAAAAAGGAACAATTTAATTGTTTGTTTTTATTTTGAATGAATTTAGTGCCAATGTGTTTTTTTTAAATTAAAATGGTAAAAAAAAGGAAGATAGTAATTAGGATCCTTATTTTTTTAATTGTTTTATATGTTTTGTTTAATTATATGTTTATGTTTATGAATTAATTTTATTTTTGTTTGGTATTAATTATTTTATATTTATGTATTTTGCTTAAATTAATTATGTAATGGTGTTTATGAATTAATTATTTTTTTAGTTTTATTATTATATATGTTTATGTGTTTTATTTAAATTAAATAGGTAATGGTGTTTATGAATTAATTGTTGTTGTTTAGTTTTATTATTTTTGGTGTTTTGCTTGAATCAATTGTGTATTTGTGTTTATTCTTTTTAAGTTTAATTATTTTATATGTTTATGTGTTTTGGTTAAGTTAATTGTGTAATTGTGAATTTTTTTTTTAGTTTATTTTTCTATGTTATGTGTTTTACTTAAATTAATTGTGTATTTATATTTATGAATTAACTTTGTCAGTTTCTATTAAAATTAAGGTTTTGTCTAAAAAAATGAAATAAAAAAATATGTATTTTTCTTTTTTATTAATAAATAATTTTTTTAAAAAAAAAACTTCTACATTTGTACGATGTTCAATAATGGTGGTTGAATAGCAAATGTTATCTTCACTATTGTTGAATCATAAGGATTCATTGAGTGGCCTAGTGCCAACTTGAATTCTATGCACAAATGGATTTTTATTAATTTAATAATCAATTTTTTTTTTTGTTAAAATTAAAATTAACTAATATTTTTTATTTTGATTCACCTTTTTAATTTAAATCTGCCAACTCATGAATATTTTCTATAGAACTACGCGACTTTAAGTTTTCCATTGCACCAGGGGATACGTAGGAGTAGGTGATCCTATCAAGCCAAAATTAAATTTTCATAAATTGTTTATTTGATTGTAAATATTTTGTATTGTCGTTTTATATTTAAAAAGGAATTTTGAAGGTTATTAATTAATTTGCACAACTTACTAAGGTACTGTCTGAGGACTGGTGTACTAGGGGTACGTAGGATTAAATTTTTACCTTTCCCTATACATAATCGGCACCTGAATTCAAATCTGGTTTTAAAAATCATTTCTTTAAATAAATGGGTTTTTCCACGTTTTCTCAATTTAAATAAACTTGATGGCGTCTCAATAATTTTCAAAACAAAATGCTTTTTTGCCATCCCCGTTGTGATCCCGGTTGCGATATGCACTGATTTACAACATTTTGCATACTAGTTTATAACTTTTTATGCACTGATTTATAATTTTTTGCATATTGATCTATAACTTTTCATAACATGCATTTATAGTTTTCTAACTTTGATTTCTAATAATCACAGCAAATCTCAACTTCTAACAAAGCCATTATTAATTCATTTTGTTGCTAAAAAATACTAAAAAAAATAATAATTATTCATGTGTTAAGATATAAACCATAAACACATGAAAAATCAAATGGATTGAGATAAGCCTTCATACGTAAGGATTAGTTTTATATGCTGTTAATAGATCTTGATTCTCTTTATTATTCTTTCTATGAAAGAAAAAGAACAGGAGAGAGAAATATGATAAGGAGAGCGAGAATTAAAACTTCTAGATGGATGGTGGATGAGAGAAAAAAACAAGATAAAGAAAGGGAGAGAACAAGTTTTGAAAGAAAATGACGTTTTTCTTTCTCTTCTCACTTTATCCTCGATAATATATACTCCTATTTTATCATATCTTGAGATGAAATAGTATAGTATAAATATGGAGGTGTGCATGTATTTTTTTTTTTTTGGAGAAAATAATATCAATATTAATATATGGGTGATTCCATTCCCGAAGGGCTCCATTCGTCAGTCCACCTGTTATTTCAAATTCCTCAATTTCATGTAGCCAAGACCAGAAAAAACAAATGTACACGCAAGGTATAATTCTTCGTTTCAAGGAAAAAAAATATATAATAACAATAGTACTCTAATATCTTTTGCAACAATAACAATAATACTCTAATACCTTTCCCGTTCATGGCATTGAAAGTTGTACCCGTGATGTTTGGATAATTTCATGGTGAAACAATCTAGGTTTTGGCCAACGCAAGAAATAGTTGCTTCTGCATTTATATTCCCACTTTCCAGTAATAAAAGTGTTGTGATATTATTATCGATAAATTATAAGGTAAATTTTAAATTTTTAGATTCATAGTGAATTATATTATTTATTATCTGATGAATAATATTTTTATTAAATAGTTTAATCTAATAATTAATAATAGGAGATCTATAATGAATTTAAAGATAATAGGTCCATCATAAAATCACCTATTTTTACCATCCAAATTACCTCTCACTAAAAGAGAAATATTAAATTATAATATTAAACTTATATCATTTTATTAAATATATATTTAAAAGTGATTTTTATTAATATTATGCAAATAATATTTATGCTATCATAATCACTTTACCATAAGATTTTTAAACATAAATTACTTTAACATCAACTCTCTTTCAATCAAAATCAATTCTAATTCTATAAAATCAAGTTGACACAAATTCATATTAGAGGAGTGATACATAATCATTACTATAATTACACTATACACTAATATCAAATTAAAAATTATAAATTAGTATATAAAAAAATTAATGTACAAAAAGTTAAAAATAAATATGTAAAAATATTTTATATATTAATTTATAAATTTATTTATAATTTTTTATATATTGATTTATAATTTTTAACTTGATATAAGTATATAATATAAATGTAATAATAGATATTTATTATTTATTCTCGTATTAACGAACTTCAATCCAAACATTCAAGCTGAAGTGTTGAACCACGATTAACTGTCGCTTTCATGTCCTCCAGCAGCCCCACCTACCTAGCTATGTGTTTGTTGGATTCACGTGGACCATCCTAAAATAACGTTCAAAGGGCCATCAATGTGAATTTATGCAATATTAACACGTTTGGGCTGCACGTTTGGGTTGCGTGGTTGCTTCGAGAAAAATTGATCTTGAAAGACGTAATTTTTTTTTTTTATTATCAAAATTACTATTAAACATAAATTTGTTGTTCAGCATATAGGATGATAATGCTATATTTTCACGTTTATCTCATGATAAGGTGTGGCATGATAATAGTTCATTTTATTCTTTAATTATATAGTTGGGTGTTCAATCCTCATCGACGAAAACCTAACATTTGCTGGTTTTGTTGGGTGTTCAATCCTCCCAGGATATTCACGTTTTTCCTTTTTTCTCTTGTCTATAAAGCGGGTTACTTGTTTAAAGAAAACCTAACATTTGCTGGTTTTGTTCTATCATATAATTTGCATTCGACGGCTTGCTCCAAAACGAAACCATATTTAAATGAAAGTGAGTTGTACGGTGCCCTTCAATTTCATTTCATCGTTGCCTTACTTAGTTCAATAACATAAAAACATATGGACTAGAATTAGGCAAAATTAATTTACACTCAATAATGAAATGTCGACTTTCCCCTTTCCAATTGGAATAATTCTATTTTAACACTCATATGGGTATTATAAATGTAAGAGAAGTGATAGAGAAAAAACAAATTAAAAAAATATAAGTGACGAGAACTATGTATTTTGTGAATAAAATATTTGAATATTTGAGAAATTAAAGTGAGTGTTAAAATAGTATGGTTGCGCCTATTGCAACTTAGATTGGATCATCGCTTCTCTTTCTCTCACCTCTGTTACTCACTGATCGTTTCTCTAATCCACTGCCAATCATTCCACTCCCGCTACTGCCACCACTTCAACATTCTCCTTTCTCTGAATTCAGATATCTTTTAATTTGATGTCTTTTTTGTGCGGTTCTGATTTTGATAAAGCGTTTGTGATTCTCTGCAAAAGAAGTAACATAATTTGAAGTTGGTTGGCAGTGTCTTCTTGCACTCTATTTCTGTTAAGGTCTGTTTGGTTTAAATTTATAGTTTTCAATTTTTTAGATTTTATAAAAAAAATATTAAAAAATTTATAAATTATAAATTTTAGTTTTCATTTCTAGTTTTTAATATTTTATTCATAAAATCCTAAAAATTTAAAAATAAAAACTGAAAGCTAAAACTAAACATATTCTTAATATTTTCTATTGCCATTGTGCGGATGGTGATAGTTTCCTCGCTTTGAAATAACATCATTTCTGTTATGCATAGATCTTGGTTTTAAAAAAAGCATTTATTTCTTTTGATTGAATGGGGAAATTACGGTTGTGCATTGGGGGATGGCTATGAGCGCATTGTTGTGGAAAGATGTCCAAGCCAGAGAGGAGTGAGAGATCATAGCGTTAGGAAGGGCAAGGTTTGGGGTGAATAATGAGTTTGAGAGATAGACAAGGTGAAAGGCTCTTAATGGTCAGGGTGTTGTCGAGGTCGAGGTCAAGGGTGAAAATGTTGATGATACGAGCAATCACATCGGTGTTACAGTGGTGGTTGTCGGCGAGAACAAGAAGCAAAGAAAATAAGGGGGCAAAGTTGACATTTGACTTCTTGAGTGTTAATAAGGGACATTTATACCTTATCTTGCTTCTAAATCTTAGCTTTTTGCATAAGTTTTGCTTTGTTATTGATGCAATTAATTGGAATTTTGACTTGTTCCTTATTGTGTGATTTTGATAGGATTAATAACTATTGCACTAATTTTGGAATCGAATAAATTGTAATTACACCATGTTGAGTTTAACTTGTCTCTTTGAGTAAGGTTTTGTGCACAAGAGTTTTGGATCAAGTGGTAAAATGTCAAAAGCAAGGTTGAACACTCTCTGGAGGAGGCTTAGAGCAAATAGGGAGAAAAAACGTGAAAGTTCACTCTCGGGTGAATACTGCAGTGCTCATTTTAGTGCTACAATGCTTGGCAGAGCAACAACTATAAATTTTTGGAACCACTCTAGTGCTAGCGACAGACAGGACATCAGATCACTTATATGTTTTTGGGTCCCATTTTGGGCTATTCTAAAGAGTAGTATTTAAGAGATTGTGACGAATTTTTACCCTAGTTTTGACTGCACATTTTAGGTTGCTATTATTTTCTCTCTACATTTCTCCTTGCTTCTTCACTATTCTTCTCTCTCTTATGGATTCCATCGGTGAATTGCTTTGTCTTTGTTGATTGTAGTTAGGATTGTTGTTATTATTTCCAGATACATTTTTAGATTCATTATTGTAATCCTCCAACTAAGAGATGGAAGAGTAAATCTTCTTACTAGTGTAGGGATTTCTGGATGGATTGAGATGATATTTGAGATCCTTTGTTTATATTGAATGCATTAGTTTTCTTAATGTTCTTCGGTTTCTATTCTTATAATTATTATGATGATTGCTATAATTTTCATTTGAATAACTAGATTGGCGATCATCATTTAAAGAAACTCTTTAGGCATAAATTGATGGATCCATTGATTTATGTTTGAAGGAAAACATTAGAATTAACTTTCTGATTGGTGATTAGACTATAACAATTAATACCTTAAATCATTATAATTTTTGAATAAATTGATATCTCATTTATTGGCTGTTTGCATTAGTCAGATTTTAGGGATCGATTGATCACTAATAGAATTACTATTAATTAATTACTAATAGCCACTAATGGATTTAATATTTGGTCAATAATAATTAATTTTAATCGAGGAATACCTTGCACTAGTATCTACTTCACTATTGCTATTATTATTTAAATTTAATTAGTTTGCATTAATTCTTATAACTCCTGATTCTTATCAACTAAGATAAAGCCTCCTTGAGAGACAATTTAAATTATACCCTTTACTATATTTTTTATACAACTTGCATTAAATTAATTTTCTAATTTGAGGAAATAGGCGATAATCACCGTCAAGTGTCAACCAGCTTTGTCTTATTTTAATACATATGTTTTCAGTTTATTGAACTAGCTAAATAAGGCACCATAGGGCAATAAAATTGAAGGCCACCATAGAACGCACCCAACGATTGGACCAAGCTGGCAAAATGGCTCTCATTTAGTAAGGGTCCACTGTGTTTTTTTTTCTATTTTTAAATTTTTTTTACCATATAAATATGAATTCCCAAAATCTTGGGTAGATGAGAGTTAGATCATCAACCCTTATATATTAGAATTAAAATCAGGACGACTTACCAATTACCAATAAGATATAATTACAAGTTGTGCTACGAAATCTTATTAATTTAACTATGGATTTAATTTCTACACATGAATAGTATAAGATGATGTAAAAGTTTTTACATAATTATTCAATTATATTTTAACACATCAGCTATTATTGTTATTTTTCTCACCTACTACTTGAAAAGTCAAGTTATAAAAATAAAATATTTTGATTGGATGATAATATTATGATACACTTTTACATCATGGAAATTAAACCCTTTAAATATATCTTATGTTTTCTAATGGACATGAACTTTCTATTGAAGAATAAAAAATAAGCGGGTTAACAGGCTTGTCCGCTAACCCACAAGTATAGCCCATTATGCCGCCCGGATTAAGCGGAGCAGGCCAAAGGCCTGTGAATTGACAAGTTCGGATATTACTTATTAGTTCTAACCTACGCAAACAAAGTGAGGATTAAACAGGTAAATTTGCGGATCCCGGCTTACATACTTAGCTCTATTTAGCCCTTACAATTAATATATGTTTTTACCAACTGATATAATTTTTAATCATAATATTTTGAAATTAATATTAGTTTTTTTAAACAAAATTTAGTATCACTTTAATTTTAATATTTAAAAATTTGATTTCAATTTCATCAAATTATTAGCAACTTTAATTTCAGTATGAGATTTTATTTGATTGAGCAATATTGCGTGCTTATGTGTCTTTATTGACTAATTAAGGAAGACATTTTTTAATCTCATCAACTTAAAAATAAAAAATAAATAAAATTAACTTAAAATCTTATCAACAAAGTAGTTTTTATTTTCTCTTTTTTAATTATTTTCAAATTGATAAGGTAAAAGTTTTCTCCCCCTATCATTCAACGCGAAAAAAACATACGTAAATTTAACCAATTAACTATGATGAATAATAACAAAAATTATTGATGATTTTGATAGAAAAATGAAATTAATGTCAAGTTTCAAAGTGTCAAGACTAACTTGTTGCGGTTTCTTTTTTTATCCAACTGATGTCAACTTTAAAATATTATAACTGAAAAAAACATATTTCCTCCTTTTTCGTAGAAGACATTTTTCCTGGAAAATCACATATGGAGAGTTGAGTTTCCCAGTTTTTCACCCCAAATAAAATCAAAAAATTAATTAAAAACAAAAATGGACAGTTGAAACAATTTTTATATGAATAAACTATTTTGAAATTGTTACGTGATTTCATTTGGGCCTACAAAATCGCTTTGCACATGATTTCGTAGGAGATGCCTATGAAAATATGACGTCAACACGTTTTCGTAAGGCACTCTACGAACCAATATGAAGGAGATTTCGTAAGAACCCCATTAAAATCAGATATAGACAAGCCTATATATATATGGTTTCATGGATGTGGTCCCCGACTTCCTTTTCACTTCACTTTTTCACTTTTCTCACTTTCTCTTAAAATAAGTCCTAATTCCGAGTTATAATGACGCAAAACAATCTTTACTGACTTGATGCAGACACACATATTGCTGCGGGATTGGATGTAAAGTATTTCATTTTAATTTTATTAAATTAGTTATTTGATAAGTAATTAATTTGTGCACTTAATGTTAATTATATTAATTTGTACGTTTATTTGAATGCATTTAGGGTTTAATTAGTCAAAAAATAATTAGCTTTTATGATTAGGGTTTATTAATTAATATTTAATTACTAGTAGTAGTTAATAATTTATTTAGGATTATTCAGGATTTCTTGCCTAATAATTGATAGTTTGTTTAATTATTTGTATTGATAAACCCTAAGTAGAGTTTATTTTCATCATTTTTTTTACACAACATGCATTACTTACTTTATGTAGTAAATGATCTCTACCGACTTGATGCTGACACACATATTGCTGCATAATCGGATGTAAAGGTATTCGAATTAAATTTAATTAGCAATTAATGTTAAATTAGTACAGCACATAATATTAATTTTATTAATTTGTTTATTTGCATGCATTTAGGGTTTAATTAGTATGTTAAAGTAGCCATATAGTAATTAGTATGCTTAATTAGTCAAACAATAGTTAGCCTTTGTGGTTAGGATTTATTAATTAATATTTATTAGCCGTATATAATTTATGTAATATTTTTTGGAATTTTTTTCCTAGTAATTGATAGCTTTTTTGGAACTTTTTGCCTAATAATTGTTAGTTTGCTCACTATTATATTAATAATAATTAATTTGGTGTTGATGATTTTCATTCTATTTGTACAACTTGATCGAGTCTTGCAACCTAGGTGGTTTGAGGCCCCAACGAAATCGTCTAATTTATTAAAAAAGTTCATAATTGTAAATATACTTTGAACGGTTCATTACTCAATTTCCATGGTTTATTTGTATGAAAAAGCCTGAGTTTCCCTAGCCATTTTATTTTTGGGGAATACTCTAGTGCAATTGGTGTTTGGTGCAGTTGCACCGCACAACCACAAACACCATCTCCATAACCACCACCAACACCACCGCCACCGCCAACACACCTCGAGGTCTCAAGGCAAATCGTCTGCCTCACCATCTCCGCTGCCACTTCCTCCTCCTCTGATGGCCCTTTCTCTGTGACCTTCCCATCTTCTGCTTCGTCGCCTATTCCCGCACGGCCAAGAACCTCAACCATGTCCTCTAGCTTTTGCGCAAGTGTAAGCACCGCTGCATCCGCACCGCACCATGTCTGAAGGCAAATCAATATATTTTTGCGTAAAAAATATTGCACCCACTAAACTCTATCAGTGCACGTGTTAACCACTTCATCTACCACCCACGCCCAACGTCATCGTCCAACCACACACAGCCCTATTCTCCCAAAAATCATCTTGCCGTTGCAGAACTCAGCAACACCATCAGACATTGACTAGCAATATCACGTGAGCAATCCCAAATTTATTAGTGCACGCACAAATGTAAAAGATAGAAAAAAAGAGGAAAGGAGGGAGACAATTCAAATCCTCACAACACAGTCGACTCCTCGGAAAATAAACACTTAGCTTACTAGCCATATCAATTACCCAAAAAAAAAAAGCTTACAAGCCATATAATGATAACCAAATTGAAGGGAAAAAGAGGGAAACAACTCTTCTTTTCCTCACTATTAAATTAAATTCTCTCAACTTTTTATATGATTTCTCTAATAAAGAGTTAATTGTACTTGAATTTTATCCCTCTTTTTTTTGCTCAAGGATAGAATAGCTTTAATTTATGAGAAAAAAGCAAACATTAGGTCCCAAAGGACTTTAGGCTTTTTTTATTTGGTAATAAAAAAAGGACTTTACGCTCTAAACAAAAAGGGAATAATTTTATCACTCTTGAATTATAGATTTTGTGTATTTTACCAGAAAATTTTAAAAATGTATATATTGACCACTTAATATTTTTGAATGTGAACTGTAATCCTTATATTAAATTTTTACTTATTGTTAATAATAAAAAATATGTGCACTATTATTAGCTATTCAAACTTTAGGTCAAGAGCAATCCAATATCCTAAACTAATAAATAACACGCAGCTTGATATTTTAAACTTTACTAAACATATGTTGTTTATGTTAACAACAGATAAAAAAATAGTTAGAGTAAAGCTAGGTTGGATTAGATGTACCGTTATGACTCATTTATCCATTCAAATGTTATTATTTATACCACATCATTCTAACAATTATTTTCTAAAAATGAAAAAATTCTGAATATCTAGGATTTTTTAAAAAGTCAATAAAATAATTAATTTACATATTTTTAAAATTTTTCTGCAAAGTACATAAGGCCTATTGCTCATGAACAAAGTATAATTTTTCCCAAGTAAATATCTTTAAGTGAAAAAAATATGTCTACTATAAGAATAATGCAATACTAATTAAAAGTTAGTGGCGTGAGTACATTAGCCTTCTCTCTCTTTTTTGTGAGGGACAATAGCCTTCTCCAAGTTTGAGTCGTAAATAAAAAAGTACTCTTAAAAGAATTCTTCATATAAATATCCAATACCAAGCGCATACTACAAATATAATAAATAACCCCTTTTAGTTTTTAAGAGTTGTAACTATCACATTATTGTTCTACTTATTATTAATAATATTAAATTAGTTTTCAATGATAATTGATGCTATTATTTTTTTGTCGTTCGTACATAGTGCAAAAATTTAAAGACTAATTTAATAAAAAAGTAGCATATTTCACGACCAACTCAATATTGTTTAATATATATATATATATATATATATATATATATATATATATATTTGAATATCAATAAAGTGTTAGTATGAATGAAATGGACTCAAGGGCCTTAAACATTTGGGAGAGATTTTGCTAAGATGTATTTTTTTTTAGGATATCATTGTCAAATATAGTGACTAATTTCTTCACATATAATAAGTCTATTTAATGGAGTAGACGTTAATTATGAGTTTTAAAACTACTTTATTTCTAAGACAAGAATCAAACCCACTTGATTAAAGGAGCGTGTCATTTCCATCTCACTTAGCCCCATGCTTATTTCGCTAAGATGTCTAAGCGTACTATGAGAAATAAAAAATATATATTTTAAAATGGTTAATATTATAATAATATAATTAGAAATTTATTCTCAGGGAAGTTTTTTCACAAGGCAAATTCTCTTTCAATCAGAATTTTTTGGGTAATTATTTTTATTTTTTTAAAGTTCTAAATATCATATCAATTTATTGTAATATTGTATGAAATCCTTTTATTATGGAATTATAATTAATAATTCAATCAAATTATTGAAATGATAAATAATTATAATTAGATAAATAATTTAAAGATACAACATTATAAAGTGGGGGACTATGAGTGGGAATATTAAATAATTTGTGTTGAGCATGAATATGAAGAAGGATTAAGGAGCAACAAGATTACGTATTTTGTATAGAGTGATAATGTAACTAGGATCATAAATGTTGAATTCAATCAATTGTTGTTGATTTATTAATTTAGCAAATAACATTTAAATATTGTTAAATTCAATAATTATTATCAATAAAACATATTGATGGAAAATCTAAATAATTTAAATTATTATTAATTGTTTTTTAATTATAGGTCACTCAAAAGATACACAATATAGTATTAGTTGTAGAATGTAATCAATTTACTTATGATAAAAAAATACTAATTTAATAACTCAAAGCAACAAATAATGATGAATTTAGAAGGAAAAAAAGCAACAAATGAACACTTTTTTTAAAAATTAATTTAAAATATTTTTATAATTATATAAAAATATTAAATTGATTCAATATATTTATTATTTTTATATTTGACTTATTTAATTGATTCATATGATGCACAGGTACTAAATTAGTTTCATATAATTATGAGTAAAAATTGCACGTAATATCAGCTACTAGTGTACTAATATTTACTTTTTTAAAAATGTAGTGATTTGATTATTATGATTTCTGTTTTTTTTTTCCTTTTAGCAATGTTTTCATTTTGAATTCATATGTGTCGCGAGAAATTAATTATAACAAGTTTCATTCATTAAAACTAATGAAATAAAATTTTCATAACGATTTATTTTCAAATTATTTTGTGTGATACGATGTCAATTAAAAGAGAAACCAATAGAAGTATTTACTTACTTGTCTAAACATGCTTACTTATCTCCCAAAGCCAGTGATAAAACTACCAAATTCATTTATAAAAATAGTTATCAGTCAGCTGATTTCAATTACACGCCATAATGGAGTACCCAAAAAAAAAAAAAAACTCACCATAATGTTTTAAAAAATTATTTCCGTTCAGATGTTAAGTTGTTAATTATCTTTTGTTTTGGAAAATGACAGCTCATCAATTAGTTACTAATATGGGAGATTAGGCTATATTTATTTAAAAGCATTGTTTCAGAAATCAATTACAACTTAATATTTTGAAATTTTGAAAAAAAAAATTCCTAAATTCAAACTGCATAAACAAATATATATGTGATGAGAGGGAAAATTGTTTTCCATGTCTTATTTTATTTATTTCTTGTCTTATTCGTTTACTTTTCGTGGTCCAAAGGCTTGGCAGTGCGCCTAGTCTAAAATGGTTGCCCTTTTTATAGGAATATTTAAACTTGCTCTGGAAGAGGTTGACCATACTAGCATCTCGCTTAAAATATATTTTTGAATTTAGATTCTGAATAAGAAAAGAAGGGAAAAAATTTATGAAATAATTTTATATTATAAGCCTTTTTTCTTTTAAAATCTAAACTCATAAACATATTCTTAAAGTAAATATCTCTTTTAATCTTAATACTTTGAAATTAATATTAATTTAAATTTGAAAAAATGTTTAATATCAATTTTCTTCTAATATTTTGAATCTTAGCATGAATTTTATCATTTAGTCAAATTTTATCGCTAATTTTTGTCACTATTCATCACAATTAGCATATTGATTTTGAATTATGTTGCTTATTTGTCTTCTATTATTGATGACATGAGACAATTTTTACCTCATTAATTTTTAAAAAATATGAATAATTTAGAAATAAAATCTTGCCCTTTAAATAACCAATCTACGTTACTAATAATTCAAACTCATTTTAGAAAAAATTTTACGCATATCATTCACAAAGCTATTTAGACGTATCACTTTCTCAATTTTTATATTTAAAATAATATTTTAAATTTAAAAATTATAATCATTAAAGATTACAATCCACTTAAAAAAAGATTATAATGAAAATAAAATTATAAAATCTACTTTTATTTATATATTAATAATTTAGACTCATTTCAAAGAAATTTTTACACGTGTCATTACTAGAGCTATTTAGACCTCATTGCTCTCTCAATCTTTGTATTTAAAATAATATTTTTAATTTAATTTACATTTCAATTATAAATTATTTTTCGTATGAAACATAATTAAATATTACAATCATTAAACATTACAATCCATGCCAAAAACCAAAAAGATTACAATGAAAATATAATTATAAAATCTACTTCTACTATCTACTATACAAATAATACAGGATCATTTCAAGAAAACTTTTATACATGTCATTCATAGAGCTATTTAGGCCTCATCGCTTTCTAATCTTTGTATTTTAGGTAATGTTTTGAATTTAAAAATTACAACCATTAAAGATTACAATCCATACACAAAAAAAGGGATTACAATGAAAATAAAATTATAAAACCTACTTCTACTTATATTAATAATTTAGACTCATTTCAAAGAATTTTTACACGTGTCATTCATGGAGATATTTAGACTCCACCGACTTCTCAATCTTTTTATTTAAAATAATATTTTAAATTTAATTTATATTTAATTATAAATTATTTTTCATATGAAACAAAATTAAAGATTACAATCCATGCCAAAAATAAAAAAACATTTGAATGAAAATAAAATTATAAAATCTACTTCTATTATATTAATAATTCAAACTCATTTTAGGAAAACTTTTGCTCATTATCTACTATACTAATAATTTAGACTCAATTCAAGAGAACTTTTACACTTGTTATTCATAAAACTATTTAGGCCCTACCATTTTCTCAATATTTATATTTATACTTATCTACTATATACTATATTAATCATTCAAATTCATTTCAGGGAAACTTTTACACATATTGTTCATAGAGCTATTTAGGCCCCACCACTTTTTCAATCTTTTTATTTATAGCAATATTTTGAAGGAGAGCATAAAAATTGCAAGAGAAAGAGAGAGAGAGACTGAATGGAAAAATAAGGGTTTGAGGTTCAAAAGTGAGGAAAAATGAATATATATTGATTAAAATAGTCTAATCATAATTCACCAAGTATGACAATTATATCTCACATTAAAATAGTGCAATATTCATGTAATTAAAATTAGAATTAAAATTTGATTACACATATAGAAATTATTTTTTTAGTGTAAATTAGATCAAATCATTAACCTAATTTTGCACATGTGAAGTTGATTATAATCATGAAATTAAATAAATATGGAATGTTCAAATTTGAATTGTAGGAAAATCTATATCTATACTACTAATAATTCAAACTCATTTCAAAGAAAATTTTGCCACATACTGTTTTTAGAGTAATTTAGGACTCATAATTTTTATAACTTTAATAATTAATAATTTTTAAAATAATTATAACCATAATTACCCTATATAATTAGAATAACATTGAAAATTATCAGCATTTAATAGTAGAATTACACTGTAATAATTAAAGAATGAATTTTTAGATATTTCCTTGCAAATTGCAATTCAAACTTGAAGATTCAACATTTACAAAAGAGAGGGTGCAGTATAATTATATTATATCTCAAGGGAGATTAGTATACTTTTTTCTTTATATTTTATTTATTTATTTAATTATTTAGTTATTAAATTATTTTTAAAATAAATTTATATAGTCAATTTTTCATAAAATATATTTAAATAATTTTTATTTATTTTTAATAATGGTCAATAAACTATTTTTTATCATCACCCTGTGCACTATTTATTACATTCTAAACTTTATATCATGTTCCTTAAGTTGTTGATAATTTATTTTAATAGTCCAAATCCATTTAAGACAACCTTTGTTTATTTTTAGTATTAGACTTGATATTTTATTCTTAATATAGGCCCTTTACAAAAATTACTATAAATACTGACAACTCAAAATAATACAATAATAGATAGTCTATAAAAGAAATTCTAAAATAAAAGAATAATAAAATGGATTATCATTTTTTTTCATGCAAACTAAGTTTTACCCGAAATAAATGACAACTGCAAATTCAATTTCTTGTTGCAGTGGATTGAAGGGGCAGGTGAGTTTGGCTATCTCGACATTTTGGTACCAAACAAAGGAAACACAAAAGAAAACTTCAATTATTGGCCATGCAACTCACTATTAGAATATTGGTATCACCTCTCTTAGCTTATTAACGGCTGATGATTATATTTGAAACTGATTGATCGTGATGCTCAAAGAGGACACGACCTTAAGCCTGATTTGATGTACATTGATGACAGTTTCAGCAAACTGCTCTACATATTTTTTGTCCCTACATGATACATTCATTAACTCCTCTTAGATTCTCACTTTTAGGTTCACTTTGTCTTCGTTACTAAATATTTACATTTAAAGACTTCATTTTGTAAATTACCCATATGTAGAATCTTGTCTCTCTTCATCTGTGCTCAGGAACTACTTGTGACGTTGACATTTTTCATGTCATAGCTGAGATTTTAAACATTAGGTAATACATAGCAATAGCCCATTTATTTTATTTTATTTTATTTTTTTGGCTTTATGGTGCATCAGTGCATGTCATAACTGCGGCCTGAGGGCTTGAATCATTTAGTTTTGTGAACTTATTTGATCATTCAATTATAAGTTCATGCCTAAAAGTCTAGATCCAATATATTTTATGTGCTGTATATTTGTATTTTATATTGTTATATTGTATGAATGTTGCATGTTTTCATCATTTTCCTTCTGAATATTACTAGAACACTGACGTTCCTTCTGGTCAAAATTTCTGAGTAGAGGCGGCAGGAATTAAGAAACTTGATTTACTTACTTTGTTGTAATGGATGGCAAGATCACGTTGTCGCAAATCAAGTGCAACTTGCAATACTAGTTAGTTGGTGTCATGGTGGGTTCTGTTGAGGATAGTGTTTCCGCTGTGAAGCCAATTTGAACAAATGTTAGTTTGTTGGCACTATAACTAGACTGTGCTTCCATTTTAATTTGCATTGGATGTTACCTGAGTCTATTAATTCACGTCTAATCTGTTGAAAAGAATCAAAAAAATTTTCATGTATCTCAAGCAAAATGCAATTCACCTCTGTAACTAGTGCTTATTTATTATGCCTTGCCTGGATTATGCTTACAAAGTCGTATGGCAAACAATACGATAATAGTAAAAAATAAAAAAATAAAAAGCAAACAAAAGCAGTAACAAATTCTTCAATATCTGTCACTGCTGGAAATCAACATCTTTTATCACTGGCATTATTGAACACTGTTTTATAGTGGCACAACTTCAGAAAGTGGTTCAAATCTAAACAACAGATTAAATTCTAACAGCTAGATAAGTGACATGACATTATAGTGAGTGAGTCACATCAATTGTAAGGATCTACAATTTTGTTTCTTGCCCATCCCCATCCTTCATTTTGGCTCTCTCTAGCAAGTCCTGTCCGCCCAATATCAAATTGTTGGTTTAAACCAAGGTCTGCCATGACAAGACTAACATGAGTGAGGAATTCCCCTCCCCTCCGAAGCTGCTGAGCATGTGCGCTCCACTCACACTGACCTGCAGCATAAGTCAACATCTCTATCCACACTTGACAGATCACCTCCCATGGACGTTGAAGATTTTTCAGCTGCGAAGCAAGGTGGCACCCTTCATGTAACACAGATTTGCCACTATTTTCTTTTCTAAGTCGTTGCAGTGGCTGATCACTTTGTGTGTGCATTTGAATTAGCATTCTGGAAGCGTCTGCGTCAAGTTTGATAGATATTTGCCTCCGTTGCAATATCCTTATAGCTTCCCTGAAAGTATCTCGAACATGTGTAATTCTGTCAATCCATTTAGGCAGCATGAATGGACGCATGAGTAAAATATACAACATGTAATCGGATAAGATTTTGCTCGCGTGCTTGTGGGTCTTATTATCACTGTCTGCAATAGAGTAATAGCAAATATCAGTTGCTACATGCCAAATAAGGAGGCTGTGATCGAACTCAACCTCTACACTCCAGCGAATCTCTTTATTGACGTCGTCGCTGAGTACACCATTACCCCTGTAAGAAAGCAATTTCCTCAGATCATCTAAATCATATCGACTTTCCTCATATCTCTTACGTTTCGCCAAAAGTTGTTCAAAGATTATCTCCTTCAAATTATCATCTGCACCTTCCCATTTCCTTTGCAAATGCAATTCCAGCGCAAAATAGATTCTGAAAAGCACATCACTTCCAATACATTTTATAACCCTTTTCTTCACGCAGAAACTCAATAAGGTGTGCTGAGCCAAATATCCTGACCACCTCTTCTGACCGTGACGTAAAGCCCAACTAGTCAAGTTGTGCTTTGAGCCATTGTTCTTGGTTAGCCAACGCATGGTCCGGTCAGAAAAAAGAACCGAAACAAATGCATAAAGCTCAAGTGAAATGGCCCCAGTGAGCAAAGCATACGTTATAAAAATGTCAGCCCTTGAATAGTCATGAGCCTCAATGAAGACAGCACATGTAACAAGAGCAGTTACTATGGAGAAGACACTCACCGATCGAAAAATGAGGCCGAGTGGAGTGTAAATTATAGGAGCCTTCGTGTACAGCACGTCATACAAAAATCCCAGTTGGACCTCAGCTAATTTAAAAGCATAATGACTCTGTTTTTTGATATTCCTGATCTCTTCTCCGCTTTCTGTCTTCTTTATTAAAATCGATGAATAGCTTCGTTGACCTTCTGCAAATCGTAAGCTTAGATTTGCATAAAGTCGCTTGAGCATGGAAAACAGGGAGTATCCTTTATGAACATATTCCAGCTCATCAGGATGCTCAGGATCAGCATAAGCACGATTTAAATCAGCGGCTTGCACGGGAGGAGCTGAGAGCAGAGAGTCTTCAAACTGTTCAGGACTGGCTGATCTTAGAACCCAGGTGCGCTCAGCATACTTTATAATCCCAGAAACGAACACAGGTATGGCTACAAAGGTCAAAGCACTGTTGCTCCAAGACCTTAAGTAGATGTAGAAGGCCACAGCAACCTGGACAAGCAGACCAAGCAAGTGCCTTAGCCATAAGCTGTTGTCCTCTAAGGAATAAGCAGTGATTGTGTCAGGGCCACCAAGATGCAAGAGAAGAAACGGAGCCCAAAGAGCCTGCAGCACATGGTTCCTATCCTCTGTGTCTGCATCTCCCTGGTTGTTTGCAAGAGTTCCAAGTGAAACCGTGGCTAGCCAGTCTGCTGACAAATATGTGACCCAAACAAGTGAGCTTATGATGCTACCTCTAGCATTTTTCCTTCGAGAGCCGAACATGATGAGGATAACTTGCCATGTGAGGCTTAATACAACCAGCATGCGGAGCTCCCATTTGTTCCACAGTTCTCTAACGTGTTCTGGGAAGATCTCCATGTCAGTCTCTCCTCTTGATCTTGCAACAGCAATGCGGTCACAGTCAGTCTGCAACAGACGATATTTTAGCCAACAGCAACCAATGCAACAGCAATAAGAAGTATATTTCCATGAGCACTCAACAGTACATGATTCCGTATATAATGTATAAAAGAAGTTGTCTAACTCCACTCAGAAAAATTCGTTCAAAAGAGAGGATTGTCCAACAGTTCACCAATGTTCTTTGCTCCCATTTGAGGGAAGAAAGATACTATGGATTGTACTATCCCATTTTCATAAAATGTTTGAGATATTCTTACGTGGACATAGTTCCACATGCTCAAATTTAACCGCGCTCCCATAAAAAACAAACTCACCATCTTTATTTAAAATAAAATAATTTAACTATAGGTCATATTATCTTTATTATGGGTGTATTTAAATATAAGTTGTTACACTCGTATGTATGTAATAGTTTTTCCAAAATGTTTTGTGTGTAGTAATTTTATTTTTTAAATATTTTCTTGATTTGATTCAGTTAATTTTGTTAACACTACCTAATTAAAAATAAATTAATCAGTCAAGTAGTAAAATCTTGGAAATTAATAATGGTATTTTTAATAAATATAAAAACTATTATATCAATTAAATTATTTGTATTGACAATATATAATAATAATAATAATAATAATAACATATGTTTTATAAATATTTTAATAGATATAATTAAGATAAATAAAAAAGTGATAAAAATATTAAAAATAAAATAATATATTATTGCCTTGGGAACTAAGTCTCTGAGCCCTGTAAATTGAGATTGTGAAGACTTGCTCACACAAGTTCTCAAGAAAAAGGAAAAGCAAAGTGAAAAAGAGCCAGGGAAATGAAAAAAGAGAGAAAATGAGAGAGACAGAAAAAAAAAAAAGAAAAACAGGAAGCTTCTCACTTTTTTGTCCTGTGCTTCCTTGCTTGCTCGACCAAAGCATAGTTACTTTTGTTTTTGAGTTTTAAAACAAAATAAACTCATCAAATTCAATCGTAGGTTATAGATTTCTTTTAAAAAAATCATCTCACGAACTTTGCAAATGAAGTAATTTTTTTTAACTATCCAAATAATTTTTTATTAACATCAACTTTCAAGGCGATTGACGTGGCAAATGACTATTTCTTTCTCAAATTCCTGTTGAAGAGGAGTAATATTCAATTTATGATTCTTATTAAAAATAGATAAAGATGTTGGCATTGAAGTAGATTAGATAACTGCTAAATTCTCAAACAAAAGAGAAAAATTCTAAAAATACTTAAAAATTTGAAAACAACCATCCATAATAACATAGGAGCCGGATACCTTAAATTGAGTTGGTTACTTTAATTTAAAGAGTAAAGTAAGTTAATAGTCAAGACTTTACTCAATTGTAAAAAACAAAACTGAAAACAAAAAGATAAACCCTACTTTCATAAAATGCATGCTTTTAGATTTATTAATTTTCGTTTTCAAACATTATTTTACTTCATTTGTAATTTTGATGAAGCATTCCAATATCATATTTAATAGATTTAAATTTTAGAACCCTACTTAATGTAATCTTACCACTTCTAAAATTATTATTATCAAGTTAAAAATTTTATTCTAGTTATTTTTATCTGTATATCTTAGTAATTTTTATTTATTTTATAATATATAATTAATTTAGGTATATATATTTATTGATAATTAATTATTTTTTATATCCCAATTAAAATTGGTTGAATTGCTAAATCTTTAAACCAATTCTTTATCCCGTTCAATATTTAGTTTCATTTTCTTAATCTTGATTTTCTGATTAACAAGGATGAATTGGGAATTCTACAAATTATTTTAAAAGTAAGACCATACATACCACCTTGGCACCTATATTTTAACACTTTAGTACTTAAGAGATCAATTTCATATGCTTGAGTTGTTCACATATTTGTATTATAATTGTTACCATTTTCTTTAAAATCAGAGTGTTATAACGTCAAACATTTAGAGGAAAGTGAATGCAATAGATCGTTTTCCAAGATCAAAATGCAATTTTACTCTCATTTTTACAAAAATTAACTTTGTTTTAACAAAGTCAGCTGTCATGTTTAAAAATTAGAGTCAAATGGTGCAAGAGGTAAATGTAGTTACCTATTAAAAAAGAAAAGAGACGTCAAAGTGAGCCACTATGGATTGCGAGTTAGAATTTTAAAATGGGTTGACTAATTTTTTTGATGAGTCAAAAAAATATTAACTCTATTTAACCCACCCGAATTAGTAGGTTAACAAATTGACTCACCAAAAAATTGAGATTTTTAAAAAAAATATAAAATTAACTCAATAAAACAAGAAAATAATATGAAAAAGGCTAAAAGAATAACAAAAAAGAAAATACAAAATACATGCACAATAATATGCCAAAAAAAAAAAGTCAAGGTTAAATTCAATCCAAACATAATATTCATATGGCGTCTCGCATAACACAGTTTTTTTTATTTTTTTATTTTCAATGTGGTGATAAACTGCAGGTGATAGGTTTATTCAGGCAGGCCAAATCAAATCGGCTATGCTAACTCAATTTTTTTAAGAGCTCTCTCACTCGTGGACGGTTCCGCCCGAGCTTAAACACTATTTGGGGAGGTAGTGTCCAAAAACACTTTCAGAACTCGGAGAAAATGTCTTGTGGATATTGGCTTTTCAATCAGTGGGTTACTCTAGTGAAGCTTCAATAAAAGCTTCATGAATGAAGCTATATGCTGGAGCAACTTTATATGGATACTTGTTCTATTTATTGCTTTCTTTGAAAGCAAGCTGAGGATGGTTCTATGAAGTCTGATACACGTAGAAGTGGGATAGTGTTGACATTGTCCACCCATCTATACCGTTGGAGAAGACGTCTTGCATTTCTCAATTTTTGTCTACCATGGATCTCCTCATCAACATGGCAGCTAAGCTGTTGGCGGGTTTAAAATCTCCGGTGGTGGATCGAAGGATGTCATCAACGCTTTTCATGGTGCATGCTTCAATCCTCGATGCCGCTGAAAATGCTGAAAGACAACGACTGAGAGATGAAGAGGTGAAGAAGTGGTTGGAAGACGTTAAGGATCTATGCTACGAGGTGGTTGACGCGGTGGAAGAACTGAAACTGCAAGAGGCCAAAAAGGTACTCTTTTTAGGCCATCGTGTTTCTATTTTCTGTCCACTCCGATGCCATAAGATGAAAGCCATCTCCCATAAGATGGAAGACAAGCTGAGAGCCATGGAAGACAAGCTGAGATCTTGTCACAGATGGAAACCACAAGAGCAAATTAGGAGTATGTCGCAACGAAAAACTTCTTCTTTAGTTATTGAAGCGGATATACGTGGACGACATGATGAAATTACAGCTTTAATTGAAAAGCTGCTCAATCCGAGTCCGGATGGTCAAAAACAGGATGTTCAATACATATCTATCGTTGGAGTGGCTGGAATAGGAAAGACTGCACTAGCCCAAGTTGTGTACAACCGTGACCAAGTGAGCCATCATTTCGAATTGAAGAGTTGGATTTGGGTCTCGCAACAATTCATTCTGTCAGACATCGCTCAGTCCATTTTGGAAGGTTTGACAGGTAAGCCTGTACGTGGTGAAGTTGGATTGGAAAGCTTGTATCAGAGAATTGGTGACATTATTGGGGGGAAAAGATGTCTTCTTGTTCTAGACGATGTTTGGAACAAAGATTATTACAGGTGGGAACCACTAAATAGTCTTTTCAGATATGGGGCTCCTGGAATTACTATTTTGATAACCACACGCAGGGTGGCAGTTGCACGAGCAGTGGGATCCAGAGAAACAGACATCCTTCATCTAGGTAATCTTTCAGATCAGGATTGTTGGTCCATTATGAGGGACGCAGCATTCAGTGCCTCAAACTTCAAGCCAGATGCAGAATTAAAGTTTTTCAACGAATTTGGCGCGGACATTACACTGAAGTGTCATGGGGTGCCTCTTATTGCTAAATCTCTAGGTTCTGAATTGCGTCACAGAACCTCTTTCCGAGAATGGAGGGAATTATTGGAAAACTATGACCAACTCTGTATGGAAGATTTAGGACTTGGTCCTGATTCGATTCAAGAAGAAGAGCAGGAGGAAGGAGGCGGAAGACAGCGGACAATTTCTTTTGTTCATGCAGCAGCAATACATGGTCGAGATGAAGAGAGAAAAGATTTGATTGGAAAGTTAAATACAGGATGGGGTACTAGAGTCATTTCTATTGTAGGGAGTCCTGGAAGTGGAAAGACCGCACTGGCCCAACTTGCTTACAGCAGTCCTCTGGTGGTGGAGAGGTTTGAATTTAGGGCATGGGCATTTGTTGGTGAGCAATTCAATCTAAAACGGATTGTAAAGGCCATCATGCAAAGTTTGACTTCTAATCCAGTGGTTGATGTTGAAATTGAAGCATTAAAATTTAGATTTTCTCAAATTGTGGAGCGAAAGAGATGTCTCTTTGTTTTGGACGATGTCCGGAGTGAAGATGATAATCAGTGGCAGTATCTAATGGCGGTTTTCACTGA
This sequence comes from Dalbergia cochinchinensis, assembly GCA_031216125.1. NCBI lineage: Eukaryota > Viridiplantae > Streptophyta > Magnoliopsida > Fabales > Fabaceae > Dalbergia > Dalbergia cochinchinensis. The sequence goes on along the minus strand of CM062375.1, from coordinate 63,375,045 downwards.
TTGTCGTCCAGGAAGTAGGATTTTGATAACCGCACGGAACGAAGCTGTCGCAGACGTAGCAGGATCCCTATCAAAAAACATCATGCGTCTGAAGGCTCTTTCAGAATCGGCTTGCTGGTCAATTATCAAGGATCACGCATTTGGTACTTCGATTGACGAGGCATATGAAAAAGAGATTTTCGAAGAAGTTGGCAGAGAGATTGTAAAGAACTGTCATGGGGTGCCGCTCATTGCAAAATCGGTAGGTGTTATCTTGCGTGGCAAAGATCCTACGAAACAATGGCGAGAAGTATTGGCGAGCGATGTATGGGGGGATTCAACAGACTTGAAGTTTCCACTAATGTTGACCTATTCTTCGATGCCAGCTGAATTGAAGCAATGCTTGTTGTATTGTTCCATCTTCCCTACAAATCACTCAATAGACGCAGACAAACTGATCAAACTGTGGATGGCACATGGTTTTATTGCCTCAAAGAAAGATGAGATGGAAAGAGAAGGATGGAGGTACCTTATACAATTGTTAGACCGCTTTATCTTTCAAGAATTTAAACCGGATGATAATGGTAGCTTCAAATGCAAATTGGATAGCGGAATGAGTGACTTTATCCATTATCTTGCACAAAATGAATGCCATGTAATGCTTCTTGATTATGAGGAAAATCATCGAGGGACTAATGTTCCCACCAAGCCTCGTCATTGCACCCTAAATGTTGCATCTGAAACTTCTTTACCGGATTCCATTGCCTATGCAGAGAAACTACACACTTTGATGATTTTGTCTGAGTACTCTACCGTAGATCCAACAAACCTTGCTAGTCTACTGAGTCATATGAAGATGCTGAGGGCATTAGACTTGAGCTCTTGTTCAATAAAAGAGCTTCCATTGAAGGTAGGGGAAATGGCACTACTAAGGTACATTAACCTATCTTTCAATCATGACTTGAAGGAATTGCCTGAAGCAATTTGTAGTTTGCTTAATTTGCAAACTTTAAATCTTAATGGATGTAATAGTCTTCGAAAACTACCAAAAGGTATAGGAAAATTAATCAAGCTACGGCATATTGAGATTCTTTGGACAACAAGTCTCAGCTACCTACCAAAAGGGATTGCAAGTTTAACTTCGCTCAAAACGTTGAGTCGTTTCTTTGGGAGCAGCTGCCGTGGTAGCAGAGCATGTAATCTTGGAGATTTGAAGGAACTAAACTACATTCAAGGGTGTATAGCCATTGATGGGTTGGGAGTTGAAATTGTAGCATCTGATGCTAAAAAAGCGAGTCTAAAGGATAAGAAGAACCTGCTTGGCTTGGAACTATGGTTTTCTACTGTACGGCTAGAGGAAAATGATTGTGAGCTACTTCGTTCTCTGGAAGCACCTCCTCAATTGCAGTGCCTGGGGATATTTTACTACAGAGGAGCTTCATTCCCCAACTGGATGATAGGTTTGGAGAAATTGACACACCTAATGCTTGCTGATTGTAGCAAATGCAATAGTCTTCCTCCTCTTGGGAAGCTACCATCCCTTGAATCACTTGAGGTAAAGAACATGTCTAATGTTGAGAAGCTGGGTCCTGAATTTCTGGGAATAGGATCAGACAACGCTGATGGTATTGGTGAGGAAGGTTCCTCATCAACAATTGCATTCCCAAAGCTGCAAAAGCTTCGCTTCCAGGCATTGAATAAGTGGGAAGTGTGGGCTGAATTAGATGGTGATGGCAGATATGCAAATATTATGCCTTCAATTCCTTTATTTATTACAAACTTCCCAAAGTTAAGAGCTGAATTCGATGGTGATGGCAGATATGCAAATATTATGCCTTCAATTTCTTCTTTATCAATTACAAACTGCCCAAAGTTAAGAGCGATTCCTGATTACATCAAGAGAAAGAAAAATTTGAACATGGTCAGACAATAAATGAGAGACTGTATAAAGGAGCATATGCAGGTAAAGTTTTCTTCAAACTGTCCTCAAGTAAACATTGGTAGAGGAGTTGTTATTGTTATTATTATCATTACATTTTTTCAAATATGTGAACTCCGCATAGGATGCAACTGTCATTTCAGATTTTCAGTTATGCTGATTTTTGCAAATTTAAGTTTATGGGCTCCATTAACACATTCGAAATCCTGCTGTTTTAATTATTTTCCAGTTCAGTGTGCCCAAGCTTGAGAACTTTAGTTCAGCGCTTCATCAAATTCATTAGCTCGTTACATGATGTTTTGGAATACTATATTTTTTTTTATAAAATATCTTAAGTTACTTTTTAGTAAAATATTTTTTTGATGTCAAAATATGTATTTTGAACTATGATCAATACCTGTGAAGTGTTAACGTCATCATTTCAGTTTACTGTTTCTGTTATTCAAATTTTATTTGGGCGAATTTGAACTTTCTGTGATTGGGGATTCAATATAATTAGTAATACACGCCGATTAGAATTAGTAGTTCAAAATTTTAGATTGTACTATATTATTGCTTGAGTAAGGCTTTCATATGCTAGTTGGATCATAATCAATTTTCGCTTATATACAGAATCTCCATCTTCAATGAGTTATTAATGGATTTTCTACCTTGCTGGATGAAGGTCCAGTTTCACCTCCAAGTGAATCACCAATTTAGTATGCTTGTTAACCATCCATGGATCTGTTAAAAGTGTGATGCCCCGATTTTTATTTTGATCATAATTATATATTAATTAAAATTAATTAAGTTTAATTAGAGATTAATTTTTTTAATTAATTACATGATAAATAATTATATATTTCTAATTTAATTTTGTCTCTTAGCTTTTTGAGTGCATGATTATGTTCATTCTTGTGTTAAGTTATGCAGAAGTTGAAAATTAGAGTATTTTAAAAATTTAAAACTACCTTTAATAAAAAATTTCAAATTTCCTCCCAAAAGTTTAAAGTTTCAAAATACGTAATATCATATAAATTATTTGAATTCATGGCGCAAAGAAATGTCATTTTGCTTGTTGTTTTGCAATTAGTTTAATCATTTTATGAGAATGTGAGCAAATTACACTAGCACTCCTTAGTCCCTATCTAATGCCCACACTACCCTTGATGAAACAAAAAAAAAAAATCAACCCTAGCCCTTGTAAGCAACAGTCGCAGCCTCCCTCCCCTCACATCCACACACTATACATTTTTTCATTTTCTTCCTCACACCTACACCACCACCATCACCATGAACCTCTAGCCCACCTCTATACCAACACCTCCCTAACATCCAAATACTAAACCTCAACTACCTTTGCAAGGAAAAGCTCATCCCTTTCCCCCAATCCCAGCTGTTGGCCACAGACTCCTCAAACCTAAGGGAGGAGATTTTCAACCCCCATTCCTTTCCTTTGACACCTTCAAGTTAGTAAGGGTTTGTTTATGAAAAACCTTCCATTTTGTATGTTATTAAGCTCTAAAATTTATTTTTTGTTGGTTTGGTGTTTACGCTTGATTTAGTTTAGAAAATGATGCATTAATAGTGGAGTTTTGTGTTCTTTAACTTGGATTGATGATAAATGAGAATTTGAGCTTGTGTTCCTTTTTTTTTACTGTCGGATTATTGGGGGATCAAGGGGTTTAGGGGCTATTTTATATGATTGTAGAAGGAAATTATGTTAAAATAAGATTTGTGACTTATGAATATTAACTGTTGATTGCTAGAATTCATGCCAAGAGTCATTTTCATACATTTGTTTTTATATTTTTTGCTACTGCTGAAATTCTAATTTTGGGGGGAGGGGACAAAAAGGGTGAAAACATGAAAGATTTATGTTGGACTTTGTAGACACAAGTATAGAAATTTTTTTTTTAATCTCTTTAGCCTTGCATTTCTTGAACAATTTGCAGCACTTTTCTAGCCTTTTGGGGGCTGCTATAGCACTGAAATGCATGGTTTTCCAGAGCTATTTCGTGCAAAAAAAGGATATATATGAGGGTGGGAATTGGGTATTCAAGGGTAGGAATTTAATTGTGACTTGTGGTTTTTTGGGTATATGCTTAAGAGTTGTATTCTTTTCATGACATTTGAGGAACAAAATGCTAGAAAATTTTCTAGCAACTATAATTCAATGTTAGGTGATGTTTTATTCTAAATGAAGAGTCTTAGTTAATTTTGAGTACTCTAGTTATTAGATGTTTGAATGTGTCCTTTTGGTTATGAAATGTTTAATAAATGGTGATAGATTGCTAAAATTTTTCCAGCATGTTGATCCTCCCATAAAGTGGCGAATTGGATTTGGTTTCTTACATCCTTGACTCTTTGTTTTGTGTACAAGTGTTAGGATGTAATGATAATGCATTTGGATTGAAAATTTGAAGCCTTTGAACTACTTTATTTGAGCCGAAAGATAAAATTTCTGGTTTGAGATTGGACATGTTGGTCTAAATTTGATATTATCTTGATGCTGTGAACTTTGAATATTCATATGTGGATGATATTGTGTTATTGTTAATTATATTACTAGAATATGTGACCAGATGAACGCTAGCTGGGTTCAGTCCTTTTCCGACAATTGGTTTAGGCACTTTTTTGTTATTTATTGAGTGACTTTTGAATTGAAACATGAAATGAAGGAAACGTAAGCTTTGTTATTAAAATACATAAAGTATATGTCTGTCTCTCCTAATAACCTAGGAGACTTTTATATGGTGTTGGAACATGAGATTCAAAGAAGTTAAATTTAAAGTTTAAGTGAAGTTTTTCCCCCTTTATCCCCATTTAAATCTAGCGATAGCTAGTTACGTTGAACTCATCTTAGGCAATAGGTTATTCTGAGTGTAGGTGACGTTATATCGCCGAAGGCAGTGAAGGTGACATGAGAGAAGGTGATATACTGAAGGAACAAAAACTTAACAAAACAAAGTGCTAGAGAATGTGTTATGTCTTATTCTTTTACTTGTTCATGCAAGTTTCATCCTATGTGATTTAATGTGCTAATAATGGTATGTTCTCTAGATCATTATTTGTTAATCAAGAACTTTTAAAAAACTTAAAATATGTGTCACTTTGATTTTTTATTTTTTACAACCAAATGAAATAAACCAAAGCATGCTCACTTATTTTGTAATTAAACCGAAGTGATTGGAGACAACAACAATGACATAAACTTGAACTATTTTTATTTAATTACTGAGATTCTTTTGGATTCTCACCTTTTTTCTTTTTTTGTGTCGTCTTCAGACAAGGTAGCAGACTAGGATGCTGGAGTTGCTTGAGTTTTGGAGCTATCCTATGCTTGGAGACTTAATTATTATCTTCTGTATATCTTGTGTTTATCTCTTGAGCATGTGGACTAATGATTCTCACTTATGTTTTCCTTATTTTGAGACTCCTACCCTTTATGGATGACTGTATTTGAGATCGAGCCATAGTTAGGATTTATTTATGGTTTGTTCTTAATCAAGATATCATGTTCTATGGGGATTATATCAGGTGGTGCTGTCCTTCATGGACCCATGCTCTCCTATAATATGCTAGTACCATATTATACTATGATGTGATGACATGTGTTGCTATATGTTTATGATAGCCAAGATTTGTTCTATTATATGTTTTTTTTTCTCTATAGATGTTCTATTATATGTTTATTATTAGGTAATTGTAATTTTACTTACAAGTTGAGCTAGTTTTCATTATGCGTTGACGAACGAGACTGCTTTTTTAAGGTTTTTTTTTTTTTAAATTATCCTCTATCTTCTGCTAAAAGTATTTTCGAGTAAATGAAACATACAAAATCAAAATGTAAAAAATCTAATAATTAACCAATTATGACGTATGTATAAGAGGTTAGTAATTAGGGTGTTACACAATATGCGATGTCCATAGAATGCTGCAGAGATGTGCGTGTATTCAAGTTTTTAGCTCTCTATATTTGAAGGGTCTTAAGAAGTTAAAGATTAAAGGTTTGCCATGCCAAAGGTCCAGTTTCCCAAATAAATTGTTTCCTTGTTGCTGCTTCCAATTTGGAAAACATGTTAGGTTCTAATACTATGATGATGTAATATAACTAAAAACTATATTGTGCGCTTGCATGACTATTTGGTTTGCCTTTTGTATTTTGTGTGGTTTCACTTTGATTGCATTTTTATAATGTTTCCTGATGGACTTCTAATAACACGATGTAAACTACTGTTTGTGTGGTTGGAAATTTGGAATCACATTTTGTGTGATTGCAGTTTTAAGTTAATTTTGGTGAATTACGCCATCAACCATTAATCATATATTACTATGAGTGACTTCTAGTGAAGTGATTATTGTAAGAAACATATACTTTCATTCATATGCTAGCATTAATATATCTACTAAAAAGAAAATAAATCTACCAAAAATAAAAGCTAATATTAATATATAATTAAATTAAATTAAATATGCGAAACTGCTACATTACAATGCATTAAAATTATATTTTTTTTTACCCTTCTGTGCAATTGCACTCGATTTCTATTTTATGTAATGTCATTTTTTTTTTACTCCAGTGCTTATTTGCCCTCTGATTCCTTCGTATTTAATTTTTTTTTTTCCCGATATTTCAAAGACAAGAACAGGGCTCGACAACCTCCACAAAGAAGAGGAGCAAGAAGAGATTATTTTTTTCCTTTTTTTTTTTTTGGGTCAGAGGATCAAGAACAGATTCCAAATATCAAAGATAAAGCGAACCCTTAGATAAAAGATAACAGAACCAAATATACATGACCCACAGGCAAAAAATAAACACCTAGATTAGCCTTCAAGCTTATTTACCCCGGGGCACTAAGCTAGCACACCAACCAAATGCAAGTGCCTCTGATGACACAACATGCTTAACCTTTCTGAGGGCAGCATCAGATAGATCAGCAAGCTTCAACATCTTACGAGCCACCTAAATTTTACCATCTTCGTGCCATTCGGCAATCAATGCTTCAATTTGCAGCATATAAAATGAAACGCCGCATAATTGCATTGCATTTACCATTCTCTGATTAGTGTTCATGTCCACCAAATAGCTATCCTGGTTTCATGACAACATTTCATTCCATTCTGCCGTCTTTCCCAATGAGCTTCTATCATGAACAACCAATACATTTTCAAGCCAACTTTTTTATATTAGTTTATCTAACCAGTACCTTAAGAATCAAAAATAAGGAAAACTAATGGAAAGATAAGAATTCATGTTTCCAAATGTAATGGCTCTACTAAAAACTTTTGAAACGTTCTTTCTCTCTTCCTTTTCTAATTTTATTATTTTACATATAATTGTTTAATTGTGCGAGCCCAAGGTCTTCTTTTCTATTATTCTATAAATTTTTTATGATAAAATTATTTTTTATTACAGCTCTGCGATACTGCGTGAATAAAATTTTGACAGAAGCGTTACAAAACATCGGAAGCGTAATATCATTGGAAAGGAAATAAAAAAAAAAGTTAGTGAAAAACAAAACATAAAAACTGGTGCAGAGTAAAAAATATGATTTTATATGGTACACAACTTGAAGTATGGTATACCATACACCAAGCCTCTAATCATATTTATAACATATGATTAAATTCATTCAACACACTTTTGAATGAATTTAGTCGTATATATGGCTAAACACCAGTATGGAGTACACTACACTTCATCTAATCTATTACAGCCTTCACGAAAAAAATATACTATAACAATAGGAAAAATTATTATTATTATTATTATTGTTGTTATTATTATTATTATTATTATTATTATTATATGAATACAAATCTAATGCATGATTGTTATAAGAATAGCATACATGCACAAGTTTTGAGTCGGTTGAAATTATGAATTCAAACAGGGGTTCATGATTGTTGCTTGGTGGAGTATGCCCGGAAGCCATAACTATTGAACACTACCAAAACAAAAAATAATATCGTAGCATGAGAAAGAATCAAAAAAGAAGGAAAAGAAGTCCAATAGAATGGAAAGAAAAGAGAAATCGCAATATGTAGGAAAAAAAATTTGAACCTTGCAGTGTATAGGAAAAATGAAAGTGAGAGGAATACATGGCTAGAGCAAAATGAGGAGAGATATTATGACAACGGAAAATAAGTAAAAGAAAGCGTACAGGAAGATAGAGGAAAAAGAATGAAACACGTAAGAGAAGACAAAAGGAAAAGAAAATATAAAAACGAATCTGAAAAGCCAAAAAATTCAGATTTGGAATCAATTGATATTTCAAATTTATAATAATTAATTGTTTATTTTAAAACTGAATGCATTGATTGTAATAGTCTCCCTTGATTGATTTTTTTATTAGTTATTGAAATTGATTAACAATTTATACTAATTGATGGATCAATCATAAGATGACACGTATCTCTTACAGGTTTGTATTTATATATATTATTGATTATTGATTACTGATTTGTATATATGATTGATTCTTGATTTAAAGTTACACTATGAAATGACTTGATTCTGATCCATCTGTATTTGTGGTTAGGATCAAATAATAATTTTAAGCAACCAATGCACCGTTGAAAATTTATTTTGTGTGTGTAGCTTTATATATATAGTATGGAGGATTCATTAACAGCGGTGTAAGACTCTACACCACTTATGCTTTTAATAACTTTTTAAAGAATATAATTTTTGACCACTGAACCATTGACTTATAAGTTATAACTGCATATCATATTGATTATTTATGTCAAATTAAAAAAAATGCCACTTATAAGGTCATGGTCAAATAATTTTTATTTGCATACATTTAACAAATATATATTACATTGATTTGTATATTTTCAAAAAATGTATTGAGCCATTTTAGATTAATCTAAAATTTTATAGAGATCATTTATAATATATAAACTTTCAATCCAATGATAGATATTGTATAAATTTCTTCAATAAAAAATTATCAAAGGTGTAAGATGTATATCAATTATTGTACTAGTGTAAATGGATTATTCCCTTCTCTCTTTGTGTTTGTCTATATGTATTGTGATACTGGTGTATACGTGGCAACAGATAAGTTTCTACTGTCCTAGGGTCCGCTGGCACCCACCTATGTTATCAGGAAAGCCTCGGATGAGCAAAGAGCCATTGAATGCAGGTTGGGTGCTGTTGCTGTAGAATTCTGCAAAACAAGCTCATTGTAGTTTTGCTACAGGGAGTGGCAGCTTCTTAAAGCTCGCTATAGAGAGCCGGCCCGATGACAACACAATATAAAATGATGCCGTTTTATTTAGTGAGCCCCCAACCCATTTAAAGCAACCCATACTCGGGATTTTCATCCCAAAACTGAAGCTCTCCCTCTCTCACCCTCTCCAAACCCTCTTCCACTCAATCTCACTCTATTCCTTCCCTCCTAAGGTTCAAAGGTAAGATTTTTGTTGGGTTTTATCACTCCCTTCCTCTTCATTCCATGTTCCTTGGTTTGCGTTGTTGTTGGTCTCCATTGTTATAAAGTGGGGGTGCTCTTCCAATGTTATTAGAGTTATGTTTGAGTAACCTAGAAGTTGTTGGGGTCTAATTTTGAGTTTTGTAGTTTTAATGGCAGACATTGGTGTCATCCCTCCTTCTCGGAGCTCCATTGATATTGACACCATCACTTTCTCCCCTCCAAGTGAGTGGGTTTCAAACTTATGACCCTTATGTTGGTCATTAGAGTTAATTTTCTTAAATTTTAACATGATCGTATGATTTTAGAGAATATTTCCAAGAGATTAGAGATCATCATTGGTTTGTTATATTTATGGAAATGATGATTTTTAACTAGAGTATGAAATTTATGTTTTAACGTTAACTCATGAGATCATTATTGTCAAAGTGATTTTATTAAAAAGCTAGAGTACATTTGTGATTTGATTAGAGACTTTATAAATTACCACGATGATTTCAAGAGTGAAATAACTATGAATTATAGAGTTTTATGCCTAGAGGAATGTCATGACAGAGTTTTAGAGAAAAATAATGTTTTAGGAATTGGAGACTAGATGGTAGTTATAGAGAAATAGACAGTGAGTTAACAGTTGAATCCTGATCATTAATCTTGATACCAAGTTGTCCCAGATGGACAATCTCATAAAGCAGATAATAGAACCTAGTTAGGTGTTCAATTTAGATCCCAGAGGGATCATAGAGCAGAGAACTTGTTATGTCATGATTAACATGTATAACTAAAGAATATAAATATGTATACATTATACGGATTATGCGGTTATGAAATGCGTTACCAAAGATCTTCGTTTCTCTAGTAGAGTACTATTATTCATGTTTTCCAAAGAATTTCTGTTTAGAGTCATTATGTATGTGTGTGTGTGTATAATTTTAAAGTTATTGCATTAACAAGTTTTGATGACTATCTAAAATTATTTATTCCTTGGTTGTCCCATGAGAGGGTTATAGGTGAGGGCTTACTCACTGAGTTCTAGATAAAACTCACCCCTTTCTCTTTTTCAATACAGATACGTTAGCTACTGCAGGTCCTTCTTATCCACCTCCTCCCTAACAACAGAAAGTTCTAGTTGGTGAGCTTTACTTTGAAGTGAAGTATCTTTTAGTATTCTGTTTAGAGATGGAGTGCTCCAGTATACATTGCGGACAGGTTCCCAAACCATAGAGATAGATTGCATTGATTTATCCTCATTATTTTATATTTATATGATTCTAGTTTCATGGATATTTTGTATAAAGAGCAACTAATATATTTTGAATCTCAGAGATATATTTAGAACTATGGGAATGAAATTGATGATGATTATGTTTTCAAAGAGTCAAAGAATTATTAGAGATTAAATGATATTTTATAAACAGATTTAATATTAAAATATGCATATAAAGAGACTTAGAAGTCACAAGGGTTACGTGAGAGTGAAGATTCCTTATGTGTTAGTCACGTGCCCAAGTCAGACCGTGACATGTACATATATGCTAATAGTGTCAAAATTACACTCACATAATATCAAAATTATTTTTTTTTAAATTGCATGGATTTAATATAGACTTCATCTATCTCGTAGGAATGTCTAATTTAATACTTGAATTGAAAAAATTTTATACCCATACAGTATTATTAAATAGAGTAAGTATAACATAACTTACTCTTAAAGTATATAGACCTCACATAAGAGGAAAAAATCTTGATCATTAAATCTTAAATTAATAACCAAGAATAAAATATAAAATCATTTAACTTTTTAAAATAATAATATAATCATTAATTATTTATTAACTATAAATTTTGATCATGTGAATCTCGCCCGTCAAATGCTAAAAGCTAATTACGAAACAGAAAATTATTAAAAAAAAAAGAGATAATTAAGATGCTTTATAAAGAAGAAAAATTCATCCTTCATGCCAAAAAGTATCTTGGAAAGAAATACTCAAGGCACCATGCTTTTCTTGTTTTTTACTTTTATTATTGGGACAAAAAGTAAAATGAAAGACTGTTGCTATATGTTCAAACACCTAAAAGGTTTTTTTGAAAATAAAATATGCACGCAAAGGAAGCATCATGTTCACCTTTTCTACAAGAACGCTGACGTTATATTCCCAACAACTTGCAGGCATGTTAGAATTATATTTGAAGCTAGTTTCCTCGCTCCAAAAATTCTGTAAGAATCTCCTATTTGATTATTTCATACTGATACGCAATAAAAGTAATTAACCTGTTCATAATTCTAAGTAATCAATTGATATCTCCTACAAACTAATTAACTACTTTGCATTGTAATATTATTCTCTTTTTCAAATCAACCTTGTCCTCAAAGTTGTAAAAGAAGAGGGAAAAAATCTTATTTCTATGTTCAACTACTAATATTCCTAACAAAACTTATTTTCCTGCTAGAAAGAGTTTCAGAAAAAAATGCAGATAATTTCAGATTACATCACCCTAAGTGTAAAAATTTGTTTGGGCCCTTAATGCATCAGGAAAACATTTTTGTTGTAGCATCCTTCCATTTGAGTTGGGTTTGGCCCATTTCTTCTCTTCTTTTGAAGACCCTCTTCTTTTTCACACTCTCAATCGTTCCTGGTCCATTCCTTCACAGAGCCATTTCTTGATGATTTGATGGCTGGTCGAGCTTCCCAGGCCGAATAGTTTGGCTCATGGGAACGGGCTAATGCAATGGCATGATGATGTTTGTCTAAGCGTATGTTCCACTTTGAAAAATAATCTAAACCAGTAGTGAAAAAAATATGCATACACACCAAGCGTCCTTCGGATATACCATGGATCTTGGTTGGAAGTGTTTCAAAGTGTTGTTGATAAGATGCAATTGATCCCGTCTGTTTCGGCCCTTTCAGATATCTAGGAATTGATGAACTTCTTCCACGTTTTCCATGCAAAACTCTCGATAAAAGTGTCAATGATCAAACTATATTAGAGCCTAATCCTCCAACTCCGAGAATTCCATAAGAATCTACTATTTGATTAATCCACACAAATTTACAATAAAAGTAATTCCCTTTTTTATTGGTTTAAGTAACCTATTAATTGATCTGGGCTGTAACATCGTTTCTTTTTTCTTTATTCCTGTGCTTTTTTTGTCTATGAGCTAACAAACCTCGAGACCTTAGATCCCCAATCACTTGCATAGTTTCTTTTTTCTTCCTTCCTTCCTTGCTTTGGGGGAAAAAGACAAAAACTTCTTGTATCTAACTATCTATGCTATCAAGTTTTTCAACAGACGTTCCTGCAAAGAAGTGGAGAGTCGAAAACAAAATGATCAAGACCACGTGATTTTCAAGAATGCCCTGGAAGAGGCAGAGAAACGACAGCACAATGATCAAGAGGTGAAAGATTGGCTAGCTGGCATTAAGGGTGTATACTATAAGGTGATAGATGCTTGTGATGTTACAATTCGAAGGTATGTTGCAGTCAAATTTAGCATTTTAGTAATGGATAAATAATAGCCTATTATTTACATTTGTCTTGAGATAGCTCCTCATGGTGAAGAGGAAGATTAAAACTTATATGTTTGTCTCACTGTATAATATGTGGTCATCATATCATATCTTTGTACAATTGAAAATTCCCTCTTTATCCAATTACTCTGATTCAATATTAGGCTTTGAAAATATTTCCACATTGATATGGTAAAAAGCTGAGTATCAGTGGTTTCATTGAACATACTATACGAACAATTGAAGTTTTTTCACTTTCTTTTGACGCATGAATTTTTTTGCAATATGGGAGAAACTTGCGTCACAAGTTTAGGCAAAACAAGAATGTTCATCGGTGTTTTAGGCATCATCTATTGTAGCGTTAGAAAATGAAAACAAACCACTAATGATTTATAATATATTTAAAATACCCCACCATTAAATTTGATTTTGGATGGATGTATATTCCAACATCAAGACAAATGCAGGCCATGGGGATGAACCCAATGAGAAAAAAGAACAATAAAATTCAAATTAGCCACTTAGCTGATAACGGGGAATAAACAAATTGTTCTGCCTAAATCTTTCTAAGTGGTTCCTCTGTCCAATATTTAATAGTGGTAATGCTAGATATGTCTGTCAGCAAGAGTCATATTCCTGAGACCTATGCTTTTCCCTCTTACAACGAAGATAAAACATGAAATACATAAATGAGTTACAAACTTATTTTTATCACATATTCTCTGCTGAACATTATTATTTCAAAGCAAGTGCTGAAATGCAGAATATACATTCAAAGGTAAACAAAAGTATTAAACCCAGCCAAGTTGAGAGGCACAAGCATGTGGAGTTTTTGGGTTAACCAGAAGATGCTAGAAGACCAGCATCTGGGGATGCTAGTTTAGTTCTTGCCCATCCCCACCCTTTATTCTGGTTATCCACTGGAGTTCCTTTGGTCCCGAGAACAAAGTGTTCACTTAAACCAAGATCTGCCATGAGAAGACCAACATGGGTGAGCAACTCCCCCCCATTTCGCAGCTGCTGAGCATGTGAACCCCATTCACCATGAGTTGCAGCATAAGTCAGCATAGCTGTAAAGCAGGGCGGCATGCATCAAGCAACACAGACTTGCCACTCCTTTCACTTCTAATCACATCTAGTACTTGGCTTTGTGCGTGCAGTTGGATCAGCATGTTGCAAGCTTCTTCACTGGTATGGACAGGAAACTTCTTTCGATGAAATAGCTTTATGGCATGATTGAAGGTGTCTCTGACATGTGTAATCCTATCAATCCATTTAGGCAGCATCAAAGGGCGCATAAGTAGAATATAAAACAAATAATCAGATAACCACTTGCTTGCTTTACACTTGGCATTCGTGATCTTATCCCCGGAGTAGGAATGGAAACAAATATCTGTTGCAACATGCCATAGAAGTATACTGTGATCAAACTCAACCTCAAAGCTCCAGCCAATTGACTCATAAAACTTCTCTTCTACCACATTATTACCTCTATGACAAAGCAATTGCTTGAGCTTTTCACCATCACTGTTCTTGTAAGCCTTATATTTAGTTTCCAGCACTCTTACAATCTCAGATTTCAGTTCATTATTATCATTGCCCACCACAGTTTTCCATTGCCTTTTGCGGAGCAGATTGAATTCGAAAGAGATGTTGCTGAGAAGATTGGTTCGTATGAGTCCTTTCTTTTTCAAGCAAAACTCCACTAGGTTGAGTTGACCAATGTACCCTGACCACCTCTTCTCACGACACAAGTGTCACGACTCGACTTAGGCCATGACCGGCGCATGGGAACACTTTTCCTAGCAAGTCTTAGAACACTAAATTTTCTAAAAAAACGGACAGAGTTTCCTCTGTTTTTTGAATATTTCCCAAATAATTACATAACCTGCAATGTTTCCAATAAATTCACAACATTTGGGCATCAAGCATTCTCAGAATGCGTCATTCCAGTACATAATAATATTTCAGCATATCCCAGTCATAGTGCCAACACAGTTCAACATAAAACCAAATTAAGTTTACAAATCTTTTCCAAACATAACATATATAGCTAAGTCATAAGTTTTCAAATACAAGTACAACACAAGTCCAAGGAACCTGCCTGTGACATATGGAAAGAATCGACATCTATAGGCTAAACCACATATGGATGAAAACTAAAAGGGCCTTTACAAAAAGGCTCACCAACTTAGAGTTTATTAAGATTGTGCCGGAGGAATACCAGAACTAGCACCAGCACCTGTATCTGAAAAGGGTGGAAATACAACGGGGTGAGTTTTGCAACTCAATGAGAGATAGGGTATCCATAGTTTACTAAATGCAAGCATAAAACAATATAAACATAATAATGTATATATACTCATAAAATAGGATTTGTATACTCATATGAATTCAAATACATTGGGGAATTATCCAAAGCAGAACGATAACAAGTCCAAACATGACCCAAGGCCATGTGCGGGTTAGCACCACACTTGCTAACTAGAGTTGGCCCGCAGCCATATACAAGTCCAGACATAATTGCAGCTATGTGCGGGTTAGCACCTCACTTGCTAACTAGAGTTTCTCACGGTGCACTGAGGCTAACGTCCCTGCCGTTAACTACAGGTTCTAACTATAGAATTTTCCCCAATTTAACTCAAAATCATGCACATTACATAATATAAAATTAACATAATATGTTCTCAAATTCAATATTCATTACAGTTCAACTCAAAATATTTAAATAAGCATAATAATCATATTATGGCCTCTAAATAAAAGTTTATCATTTCAAACATAAAGCGACATTTTCAATAAATAAATTATTTGCTTCTATATCAACATACTTTCAACTCTTTATACCATTTTATATTGTTTATCATGCATAAAGTAACCTACAGATATACTATCCACTCACAGCTATTGGTTCAAAGAACCGAAGAACAATGCCTTTGATGCCACCTATTCAAGTGTTGATGCCCGATTGCTCTATCGCTCTAGGAACAAGATAATATTAATTTTTGTGAGCTAACAATATCACAAATTTACATAAATTAGCCCCAAATCAATAAAAGCCCCAAATTCTAGAATTCAATAAACCTAACAATATTCCTAAAATAATCAGAAATTTCAATAATTTAAACGGAGTAGTTTAGGAGCTAATTTACTACTTGGAGTGTAGAATTGATGAAGAAAATCACTCCAATTCTTCCTAAACTTCAAACTCTCTCAAATGGAGTTAGAGAGAGAAAGTGGAGGTGTGAGGAGAGAGAGAGCAGTTATGATGAAGAGGATGTGGAGGAGATGATGATAATGGAGGTGGTAGTGATAATTGTTGATGATGGAAGCAAAGATGATGGTGAAGAATGGAGATGAGGGAGAAAGAAAGAAAGAAGTGAAGAGGAAGAAGGGAGGAGGGGGGTTACGGGAGGAAGAAAGAAAGGGAAGGGAGAATTACGGGGAAGAGGGGAAGAAGAGAAGATAAAAAAAGAGAGAGAAGTATATGGTGGTCTATACCACTTAAGGTGCACGGTGGTCCTCACTTCATTTTTATTTTTTTTATCTACGGTTATCACAATCTTCCCCCCTTAAGAAATTCGGTCCCCGAATTTCCAATAACTCGAAGATAAGACACATACCTCAAGAATCAAACAGATGTGGATATCTGGCTTGCATAGCCTCTTCCGCTTCCCAAGTCGCTTCCTCTCTAGAATGGTTATTCCAAATCACTTTCACTGACACCACTTCTTTTGATCGAAGCTTTTTCACCTGTCGATCAACAATGGCCACCGGCTCCTCCTCATAGGATAATTTCTCATCAAGTTGGATCACTTGAGGAGAGATTACGTGAGATGAATCAGGAATATATTTTCGAAGCATAGAGACATGAAACACTGGATGAACCATAGATAATTCAGGGGGTAGTACTAAATGATATGCCACTGCACCAACCCTATCTAGAACTTCAAAAGGGCCAATGTAACGAGGGTTGAGCTTTCCTCGTTTACCAAATCTTATAACTCCTTTCGTAGGGGAAACCCGAAGAAAGACATGTTCTCCTACAGAGAACTCCAAGTTACGTCTTCGATGATCTGCATAGGATTTCTGCCTACTCTGAGCAGTCAAGAGCCGTTCTCGAATCAAACGAACCTTATCAAGAGATTCTTGTACAAGGTCAGGACCTAGCATCTTAGCTTCACCAACTTCAAACCAACCTATGGGAGATCTACAACGCCTCCCATATAAAGCCTCAAAAGGTGCCATTTGAAGACTAGCTTGGTAGCTGTTGTTATATGAAAATCTATAAGAGGTAGGTAATTACTCCAATTTCCGCCGAAGTCCAAAACACATGATCTGAGCATATCCTCCAGAATTTGAATGATTCTTTCGGATTGTCCATCCGTTTAAGGATGGAAAGCTGTGCTGAGATTAAGCCGAGTTCCTAAGGCTTCTTGGAAAGCTCTCCAAAACCGAGCCGTAAATTGGGCCCCACGATCAGATATGATGGAAATCGGAATCCCATGAAGTTTGACAATCTCATCAATATATAATTGTGCATATTGATGAGCTCAATATGTGGTCTTTACAGGCAGAAAGTGAGCTGACTTAGTCATACGGTCCACTATAACCCATATAGAGTCATACCCTTTTATGGTGCGAGGTAATCCTGTTACAAAGTCCATAGTGATTCGCTCCCATTTCCATTCAGGTATTTCTATCTGTTGAAGCAATCCTGTGGGTCGCTGATGTTCAGCCTTAACTTGCTGACACACCAAACAACGAGACACGAAGTCATCAACATCTTTTTTCATGCCTTCCCACCAGTATAATTGTCGTAGATCCTGATACATCTTAGTTGATCCAGGATGTATAGAGTACCGAGAATTGTGAGATTCTTCCATAATGGTTTTTCTAAGATTTCCAACATCTGGTACGCATAAGCGGTTACCAAATCGAAGCACTCCCTCTTGGTCTATTACAAACTCAGAGGTTGCTTCACTTCTAACATCATCCCGCAGCTTAAGCAATCTCGGGTCTTCATTCTGAAGCACCTTAATCTGCTCCATGAGGGATGAATGGGCTCTTACATGAGCCAAGAGTATCCCAGACTCCCCCAAGTCAAACTGAACACCACAAGCCTCAAGTTTGTGAACTTCATCCACTAATGGTCTCCTTACAGGAGCAATATGAGCCAAACTACCCATAGACTTTCTACTCAAAGCATCTGCTACAACATTAGCCTTTCCAGGATGGTACAAGATGGTACAATCATAATCTTTAAGCAACTCCATCCACCTTCGTTGCCTCAGATTCAAGTCCCGCTGCTGGAATATGTACTTTAAACTTTTATGGTCAGTGTAAATTTCACATGTCTCGCCATAAAGATAATGCCTCCAAATTTTCAAAGCAAAGATTACTGCTACCATCTCTAGATCATGAGTGGATAGTTTTGTTCATGCTTCTTCAACTGCCGTGAAGCATAAGCAATGACTTGACCATGTTGCATCAAAACACAACCTAGTCCTATCCGAGAAGCATCACAGTAAACTGAGAAACCTCCAGAACCAGAAGGTAATACAAGCACAGGTGCTGAGGTTAGGCAATCTTTAAGTGTTTGAAAGCTTTTCACACATGCATCTGACCACTAAAATTTCACATTCTTCTGAGTCAACTTAGTCAATGGCGCAGAAATTCTTGAGAAATCTTTAACAAATCGACGATAGTAGCCTGTCAATCCTAGAAAACTACGAATCTCAGTAACTAAAGTGGGTCTTGGCCATTGTTGGATTGCTTCAATCTTCTTCGGATCCACCATAATCCCATCCTTGGATACAATGTGACCAAGAAAAGCCACTTGATCAAGCCAAAATTCACATTTGGAGAACTTGGCATAAAGCTTGTGATCCCTCAATGTTTGCAGTACAATCCTTAGATGGTATTCATGCTCTTCTACACTCTTAGAATATACCAAGATATCATCAATAAAGACGATCACAAAGTGATCCAGGAAGGGTTTGAACACACGATTCATCAAATCCATAAAAGCAACTGGGGCATTCGTTAAGCCAAAGGACATCACCAAAAATTCATAATGCCCATAACGAGTACGGAAGGCTGTTTTAGGAATATCCTCATCTTTGACTTTCAATTGATGATACCTAGAACGAAGATCAATTTTAGAGAAACAAGAAGCTCCTTGAAGCTGATCGAATAAGTCATCAATCCTTGGTAGCGGATATTTATTACGCACAATAAGTTTATTAAGCTGCCGGTAGTCTACACATAGTCGCATTGAACCATCTTTCTTCTTCACAAAAAGCACTGGAGCTCCCCATGGGGATGTGCTCGGACGAATAAAATCTTTCTCTAGCATATCTTGTAACTGATCTTTTAACTCCCGTAATTCTGCAGGAGCCAAGCGGTAAGGAGGAATAGATACAGGTTCAACTTCTGGGGCCAAGTCTATGCTAAACTCTATCTCTCTCTCAGGAGGCAATCCTGGTAATTGATCAGGAAACACATCTGGGAATTCTCTAACCATGGGGACTTGGTCAATGCTAGAAACTTCAGCCTCAACGTCTCTAACCATCGCAAGGAAGGCTTGATTACCTTTATTCATCAAGTGCAAGCACTCATGGATGAGATTAAACTAGCTAGGATGAGATAATTATCCCCTTTAAACATGAAGGATGGACCATCTGGAATGTTAAACCTCACTACTTTAGAATAACAATCGACATTGGCATGATAAGGAGCTAACCAATCCATGCCTAGGATAACATCAAAATCAACCATCTCAAGTAGTTTCAAATCAGCTAATGTATCTACCTCATTCACGCTGACAACACAAGACCAGAACACTAACTGGATCCACAAAGATTTTCCTATTGGAGTACTAACCCAAAATGGATTTTCCAACAACTCAGGTTGCTTGCAAAAGCGAGATGCAAAATATGAAGATACATATGAATGTGTAGAACCCGATTCAAACAAAACTTGCGCATCAAAAGAGCAAACTTTGAGTGTACCTGTAACAACTTCATTGGATGCTTGAGCATTGTAACATCCCCCGCTGCTTTATGGATTGACGACTATCCCCACAAACCAACACGGGTCTTTTCAGCGTGCTTTGTCCTCACTCGCACGCTTCCTAGGAAAACTTCCCAGGAGGTCACCCATACCAAAATTGCTCCAAGTCAAGCACGCTTAACTGTGGAGTTCTTTCAGTTTGGGCTACCGAAAAGAAGATGCATCTTGTTGGTATAGGTAGTACAAATCAATTCATATAAGCCCTCCTCAACTGTATAGTCCCATACCTATACAGTCTTAGGATCCCTCTCATTCGGGTGTGTAATCGGTTCATTCATGTACCCCTCCGCTTTCGAAGTCTGCTAGGAGCCGCTCCTTGTCCGTGCCTCTTTGCACCGGCAATCACTCCCCGACTTCGCAATCCCGGGCGTTACATGCCCACCAGCTTCCGCTTGGTTCGTCCCCGAACCACACCGTACTGGGAGAGGTGCAAGCTCTGATACCATTTGTAACATCCCCCGCTGCTTTATGGATTGACGACTATCCCCACAAACCAACACGGGTCTTTTCAGCGTGCTTTGTCCTCACTCGCACGCTTCCTAGGAAAACTTCCCAGGAGGTCACCCATCCCAAAATTGCTCCAAGTCAAGCACTTAATCGTGGAGTTCTTTCAGTTTGGGCTACCGAAAAGAAGATGCATCTTGTTGGTATAGATAGTACAAATCAATTCATATAAGCCCTCCTCAACTGTATAGTCCCATACCTATACAGTCTTAGGATCCCTCTCATTCGGGTGTGTAATCGGTTCATTCATGTACCCCTTCGCTTTCGAAGTCTGCTAGGAGCCGCTCCTTGTCCGTGCCTCTTTGCACCGGCGATCACTCCCCGACTTCGCAATCCCCGGGCGTTACAAGCATCCTATCGTGTCATGGCAAATACCCGTGCTTGACCTCTGCCCCTTTGACTTAACCCTCTACCACCTGGGCTTCTACCACCTATTGCTCTACCACTAGAACCAAAGGGACTCCTTGGGGAAAGGGCTGATTGAGATGATGCTGGTATGGCTTGATGGGCTGAATTTTGACCTTGGACCTCTCTTGAGATTGGGCAATCTCTCAAAAAGTGACCTGTTTGTCCACAACCATAACATGCCCATCTATTCTCATGACAATTTCCAAAGTGGTGCTTCCCACATGTTCTGCATAATGGCCTTATTGGGCCGGATTGCCTGGAACCTTGTATGCTCCCTTGAGATTGGCTAATATAATAAGGTTTAGAGCCAGATGCAGTCATAGGAGTAGATACATAAGGTGTGGCTCTACTTGAGTGCTCCTGATATTATCTTGGAGCAGTGTAACCTCCTCCTGAGCTAGGACCTCCAGAAAAAACTCCTTTCATCTTAGGTTTCTTAGCTAACTCCCTTGTAGCTCTATTTTCTTCTCTTGTTGTCTCCAGAGCATAGGCAACATCTACCACTTGAGCAAAAGACATTCTTCCTACTTCAGGAAGTAGGTTGGTGCATAGTGGTTCTCTCAACCCTTTGATGAACTTTCGTACTTTCATTACTTCATTTACAATTAAGTGTAGTGCAAATCTAGACAGCCTGGTGAACTTAGTAGCATATTCAGTTATTGACATTCCTGGAGCTTGTTTCAGCTTCTCAAATTCATTAGCAAGTCTCTCTCTTCTGTTGTCTGGAAGGAATCTATCCTTAAAGGCTTGTGAAAATTCTTCCCATACTGGGGGTGGTCTCATATCAGCTGCATATTCTTCTAATAGAGACTCATACCAGTGTGCTGCGGTACCTTGAAGATTATAGGATACAAAATCCACTACTCTGCCATCCTCACATCTGAGAACTCTAAGGGCTCTCTTTGATCTGTCTAAAAACTCTTGTGGGTCTTCATCTGCAGAGTCCCCGGTGAAAGTAGGTGGGTTTAGCCAGAGATATGCTTCAATAGTTACTTCCTCACGTCCAAAAGTTTGGGTATTTCTTCGAGCACCAGGGGTAGGTTCATCCTGTGGTTGGGCTCTATCTCTTGCCTGTTGGGTTAAAACTACCACCAAATTGTCGATGGCTTGCTGCATGCCCAACATCCGTGCATCAAGATCAGCTGATTGCCCTTGTGGGCCTGATGCTTCACCCTGTTCGGGTTCGGGTTCGAGTTCGGGTTTGGGCTCAGGTTCAGGCTCGGGTTCGGGCTCAGGTTCAGGCCTAGTCGTTCTTCTACGACTTCCACCCCAACCATGACCTCTAAGGCCACTACCTCGACCTTGACCTCTACGGGCTCCACCTTGACTTTGCACTCTACGGCCTCTACCTTGACCTTGTCCCCTTCTTCTAAGTGGAGGATTGGGAGCTCAGTTAGGTCCTGCATTGGAGAGGATATAACCTCCTAGCCTCACGTTGCGTTGACGCTTTCTAGGAGGCATCGTACCTAATAGATTGAACATGGAATTAGAACGCAGGTAGAAATTTTTGAATAAGAATGACATAATACCACACGACTTAAAAACAAACTCAAGAAGACATTCCTATTAGGCCTTTGATAGGATCGCGCTTTGTGAAAATGGGCCGGCAACCATTTACACAATCGTGACTCTACTAAAGGACACTTACTCCATATTACACAGGGAAACTTAAGCTCTGATACCAACTTTGTCACGACCCGACTTAGGCCATGACCGGCGCATGGGAACACTTTTCCCAGCAAGCCTTAGAACATTAAATTTTCTAGAAAAATGGACAGAGTTTCCTCTGTTTTTTGAACATTTCCCAAATAATTAGATAACTTGCAATGTTTCCAGTAAATTCACAGCATTTGGGCATCAAGCATTCTCAGAATGCGCCATTCCAGTACATAATAATATTTCAGCATATCCCAGTCATAGTACCAATACAGTTCAACATAAAACCAAATTAAGTTTACAAATCTTTTCCAAACATAACATATATAGCTAAGTCATAAGTTTTCAAATACAAGTACAACACAAGTCCAACGAACCTGCCTGTGACATATGGAGCAACTGACATCTATAGGCTAAATCACATATGGATGAAAACTAAAAGGGCCTTTACAAAAAGGCTCACCAACTTAGAGTTTATTAAGATTGTGCCGGAGGAACACCAGAACTAGCACCAGCACCTGTATCTGAAAATGGGTAGAAATACAACGGGGTGAGTTTTGCAACTCAATGAGAGATAGGGTATCCATAGTTTACTAAATGCAAGCATAAAACAATATAAACATAATAATGTATATATACTCATAAAATAGGATTTATATACTCATATGAATTCAAATACATTGGGGAATTATCCAAAGCAGAACGATAACAAGTCCAGACATGACCCAAGGCCATGTGCGGGTTAGCACCACACTTGCTAACTAGAGTTGGCCCGTAGCCATATACAAGTCCAGACATAACTGCAGCTATGTGCGGGTTAGCGCCTCACTTGCTAACTAGAGTTTCTCACGGTGCACCGAGGCTAACGTCCCTGTCGTTAACTACAGGTTCTAACTATAGAATTTTCCCCAATTTAACTCAAAATCATGTACATTACATAATATAAAATTAACATAATATGTTCTCAAATTCAATATTCATTACAGTTCAACTCAAAATATTTAAATAAGCATAATAATCATATTATGGCCTCTAAATAAAAGTTTATCATTTCAAACATAAAGCGACATTTTGAATAAATAAATTATTTTCTTCTATATCAACATACTTTCAACTCTTTATACCATTTTATATTGTTTATCATGCATAAAGTAACCTACAGATATACTATCCACTCACAGCTATTGGTTCAAAGAACCGAAGAACAATGCCTTTGATGCCACCTATTCAAGTGTTGATGCCCGATTGCTCTATCGCTCTAAGAACAAGATAATATTAATTTTTGTGAGCTAACAATATCACAAATTTACATAAATTAGCCCCAAATCAATAAAAGCCCCAAATTCTAGAATTCAATAAACCTAACAATATTCCTAAAATAATCAGAAATTTCAATAATTTAAACGGAGTAGTTTAGGAACTAATTTACCACTTGGAGTGTAGAATTGATGAAGAAAATCACTCCAATTCTTCCTAAACTTCAAACTCTCTCAAATGGAGTTAGAGAGAGAAAGTGGAGGTGTGAGGAGAGAGAGAGCAGTTATGATGGAGAGGATGTGGAGGAGATGATGATAATGGAGGTGGTAGTGATAATTGTTGATGATGGAAGCAAAGATGATGGTGAAGAATGGAGATGAGGGAGAAAGAAAGAAAGAAGTGAAGAGGAAGAAGGGAGGATGGGGGTTACGGGAGGAAGAAAGAAAGGGAAGGGAGAATTACGGGGAAGAGGGGAAGAAGAGAAGATAAAAAAGGAGAGAGAAGTATATGGTGGTCTATACCACTTAAGGTGTACGGTGGTCCTCACTTCATTTTTTTTTTATCTGCGGTCATCACAACAAGATTGGTCTACAACGAGTAATGCAACGGCGCACAAAGTTTGTGAAACAATCACTCTTCCTCTTGGTCAACAATTGCAATGTCCAATCAGACAACATAAGTGAAAGAAATGCATAAATCTCAAGAGAAACCGCCCCAGCAAACAAAAGATATGTTATAGCAACGTCAACCCTTGAGTAGGTGTTGTCAATGACAATATGGAATGCAATAAGAGCAGCTACAATGGAGAAGACACTGACCAATCTCAAAACAAGACCTTGCCACTTATATATTATGTATGCCTTTGTATAAAGCACATCTAATAGAAAACCAAGTTGCACCTCAACCAATTTGTGGGCATCCGTCACCAAATTTGGCCCATTACCGTCCTCGGCCAGCAGCAAGGAACAGCTTTGCCATCCTTCTACAAACGTTAGGCTTAAATCTGCATAAAGATGCCTGAGCAAGCCAAACAAAAAGAACCCTTTGTGCTCACACTCCAATTCATGAGTGCCAGCCTGATTAATGTCCTTCAAATCTGGGGCCTGAAGGGTCAAGACTGATGAGAGCAAAGAGTCTTCAAATTGGTCAGGGCTAGCAGCCCTAAGAGCATATGTCCTCTCTGAGTACTTGATGATTCCAGAAACAAACACTGGGATGGCCACAAAAGTTAGAGGGTTGTTGCCCCAAGACTTTAAGAAGACGTAAAAGGAAACACTAACTTGGACAAGCAGGCCAAGCAAGTGCCTTAGCCATAAGTTGTTGTCCTCTAAGGAATAAGCAGTGATTGTGTCAGGGCCACCAAGATGCAAGAGCAGGAATGGTGCCCATATTCCCTGAAGCATTTGGTCTTTGCTCTCTATTTTGGATTTGGATATGTCTGAATCTTTTTGGCCGTTGGCAAGATTCCCCAATGACACTGTGGCTAGCCAGTCTGCTGTTAAATATGTCATCCAAACCAAGACACTAATGGTGGCACCTTTTGTAATGCCCGGGGATTGCGAAGTCGGGGAGTGATCGCCGATGCAAGGAGGCACGGACAAGGAGCGGCTCTTGGCAGACTTCGAAAGCGGAGGGGTGCATGAATGAACCGATTACACACCTGAATGAGAGGGATCCTAAGACTGTATAAGTATGGGACTATGCAGTTGAGGAGGGCTTAGATGAATTGATTTGTACTACCTATACCAACAAGATGCATCTTCTTTTCGGTAGCCCAAACTGAAAGAACTCCACAGTTAAGCGTGCTTGACTTGGAGCAATTTTGGGATGGGTGACCTCCTGGAAAGTTTTCCTAGGAAGCGTGCGAGTGAGGACAAAGTATGCTGAAAAGACTCGTGTTGGCTTGTAGGGACAGTCGTCAATCCATAAAGCAGCAGGGGATGTTACACCTTTGCTATATTTCCTCATGTTCCCAAGTATGATGAGGATAACTTGCCACAAGAGGCTCAGTAAAACCAGCACACATAGCTCCCAATCATTCCATAGTGATATTATGGATTCCGGGAAGATCTGCATGTCTTCCTTCTCTTTAATGATTCACAGCTTCAACAAACCTACACTAAGAATAAGTCAGGGCACAACCATTTATGTTTTCTAATGGAAAAATAAATAAATGCTAAGGATCAGTAAGTACAATGTACAAGAAGTACTCAATAATCATCAAATGTTGAAATTACTATGAGAAGGATAGTGAAATTTATTTTAGAACTGGTAGAAGGATCACTAAATGTCACTTAATAGATGAAAAATACCCTAATTTTCATGCGGTCAATGTTAATAATTTAGACATCTTATTTTCTATTTGTAGGGTTTCTTGTTAATAATTTTCCTTTTATTTTTGCACTTCTAGTAGCTTCTGGCGAATAACTAAGTTGCAATCATGTTGATCAGCATATGCAACTAAATTTTGATAATTTTTCCTCGTGGTTATTTAAGTTAATTTTTTTGAGTTCAACTAAATTTGTCGATTGGTTAGACTAAAACGTTTTATGTATTTTCTTTGGTGCTGAAACCTCATACAATGAAATTATTAAACTCTCAAGTTAATTCTTAAACTTTTATAAGTTTACAATCTTATCATAAAAATGAATTTTTCTAAACTCTCGATTTTGATAACCTATAAGACTACACAGTTATTGAATTCTAGTGTTAACTCTTACACTCTTACGAGTTTACAATCTTATCATATAAAAATAAGTTTATCTAAAACTATCAAGTTTGACAATCTTGAATGTGATCATTGCATGGCATGCCAAGCTAACTTAAGTTTTGAATCAATGTTTAGCTATGTATTTTATCCTAATATATGTAATGAAATTTTAGTTTGAGTCTCTGCAAAATCCTAAGTTTGGTTTCAATCCATTTTTCCCTTGAAATAAATATACTTTGGTCCTGTTGTTAAATGTTGAGCTAGTTATTGAAATTAATATCCTAATTACTGATGTCAGATCATCTTCGTAATCCATATATTGAAATTTATTTTCCAACTTCATTAATCTTTCTTCTTTTCTTTTCTCTTCTCTCTCTAACTGTATTCTTTCTTCTTCCTTATTGTTCCTTCTCTCGCGCTCTATCTACAACTAAGGCTATGTTTGGGAGATTTAAAAGGATGGAAGGAAGTGATCATTAATGGAATAGAATAAAAAGTATAGAATGGAATGGTTAGAGTACATGTCATCCTTTTATTTAGAAGTTTATAATATAAATGAGTGGAATGGAAAGGTGTATGCACTTGATTTACCATTTTTGTCCCTTTATTCTATAAAAGATGTATTTCATATATAAGATATTCAAAATAACAAAACAGCAAAATCGTACAAACAATTAAGCTTCCCTCCATGTCCCCCCAATTTGAGGGTTAGTAAATCTATTGTTTCAGAGGGCTTGAGGCTCTTAACATCCCTCCCCATCCTCCTTATAAACGACTCACAAACACCCATTTTATGGATTTAGGTTTCCTTTCCTTGCCATTCCTCCTCTAACATCCTTCCAAACAAACCCTAAAGTCTTTGTTCCTGCTCTTCTTTTTTTCTCTTTCTAGGTTTCTTTATTTTTTCCCCATTCCTCAAAAGTCCCTCAATCCCTTAAAGTGAAAACCAGTAATCATTATTGAAGCATGCAACTGAGATTAGAAATTAGTTAGAGTTAGTTAGGTTTGTTAGATATTAGTTAGTGCTTTGTAGCTTATTATACTACTTAGCCTGTATAAGGTTGCACCCCACTTGGATTACCCCACCCTTTATCATTTGGTAAATTTTACCATTTGTGTTTTCTTTTGATTTGGTCTATTTCTTTCTCTACTGCCATGGATTTCAACTAGGTATCATAGCCTTACCATCTACCTCGAACTTTTTCACTGCTGCCCTATTGTGAGTTTTGTTCTCTTGTTTTCTCTCTCAGTAAATAGTTCTTAGAAAATAAAAGAAATCTCTTGACACTAGCTCACTTTCAATCTCTGATTTCACCATCATTTTCTATTTGTGCCATCATTTCTTTGTATTCCCTCTATATCTTAAATTTCCTAAATTTTTAGGGCTTCTTGGTTCTTCTTGGTATTTGTCACGACCCAACTTAGGCCATGACCAGTGCATGGAAACACTTTTCCCAGCAAGCCTTAGTACACTAAATTTTCTAAAAAAACGGACAGAGTTTCCTCTGTTTTTCGGACATTTCCCAAATAATTACAACCTTTCCAAAACATAACGTATATAGCTAAGTCATAAGTTCTCAAACACAAATACAATACAAGTCCAAGGAACCTGCCTATGACACATGGAGCAATTGACATCTACAGGCTAAACTAACATATGGATGAAAACTAAAAGGGCCTTTACAAAAAGGCTCACCAACTTAGAATTTATTAAGATTGTGTCGGAGGAACACCAGAACTAGCACCAGCACCTGTATCTGAAAAGGGTGGAAATACAACGAGGTGAGTTTTGAAACTCAATGAGAGATAGGATATCCATAGTTTACTAAATGCAAGCATAAAATAATATACACATAATAATGTATATGTACTCATAAAATAGGATTTTAGTCATAACATGAGATTCCTTAATAACATAGATTTACATATTCATATAAATTCAAATACATTGGGGAATTATCCAAAGCAGAACGATAACAAGTCCAGACATGACCCAAGGCCATGTGCGGGTTAGCATCACACCTACTAACTAGAGTTGGCCCGTAGCCATATACAAGTCCAGACATAGCTGCAGCTATGTGCGGGTTAGCACCTCACCTGCTAACTAGAGTTTCTCACGGTGCACCGAGGCTAATGTCCCTGCCATTAACTACAGGTTCTAACTATAGAATTTTCCCCAATGTAACTCAAAATCATGCACATTACATAATATAAAATTAACATAATATGTTCTCAAATTCAATATTCATTATAGTTCAACTCAAAATATTTTAACAAGCATAATAATCATATTATGGTCTCCAAATAAAAGTTTATCATTTCAAACATAAAGCGACATTGTCAATAAATAAATTATTTTCTTCTATATCAACATACTTTCAGCTCTTTATACCATTTTATATTATTTATCATGCATAAAGTAACCTACAGATATACTATCTACTCACAACTATTGGTTCAAAGAATCGAAGAACAATGTCTTTGATGCCACCAATTCAAGTGTTGATGCCTGATTGCTCTATCACTCTAGGAACAAGATAATATTAATATTTGTGAGCTAACAATACCACAAATATACATAAATTAGCCCCAAATCAATAAAAGCCTGAAATTCTAGAATTCAATAAACCTAACAATATTCCTAAAATAATTAGAAATTTTAATAATTTAAACGGAGTAGTTTAGGAGCTAATTTACCACTTGGAGTGTAGAATTGGTGAAGAAAATCACTCCAATTCTTCCTAAGCTTCAAGCTCCCTCTAATGGAGTTAGAGAGAGAAAGTGGCGTAGAGGAGAGGAAGGAGAGAGAGAGAGGCACGGTTATGGGGATGAGAAGGAAGAGGAGATAATGATGATGATGGAGGTGGTGATGATGTTTTGAGGGAAACAAAGTAAAATAAAAAAAAAAAGGAAGTGGAGGGAGGGAAAGAGAACGGGAAGAAGAAGAAGAAGAAGAAGAAGAGAATGAGAGAGTTACGGGAGAAGATGAGAAGAAGAGAAGATAAAGAAAGAGAGAAGTATGTGGTGGTCTATACCACTTAAGGTGCACGGTGGTCCTCACTTCATTTTTTTTTTTTGGATACCACAGTATTTTCCATAGCTTATGCAGAGATTGAGTTCCAATTCGATTCAGTTCATCTTCTTGGTGGACTAAGTTCTTTGGTTTCAGATTTGGTTCATCTTTATATCCTTCGTCGAGGTTCACACTCTGCCTTTGACTTCCCATCGCCACCATGCGTAGGTCATTAGCGTCTCTTGTGTCCCGCTAGCAAGGTTGTTTTTTCTCTGGCAATCTTCATGTCTCTGGTGGGTTTGCATTAGTTTAGTGTTTGTGATCTCTTTCTAATTTATGTTTGGTTTTCATTGTAATATCTCAG
This sequence comes from Dalbergia cochinchinensis, assembly GCA_031216125.1. Lineage (NCBI taxonomy): Eukaryota > Viridiplantae > Streptophyta > Magnoliopsida > Fabales > Fabaceae > Dalbergia > Dalbergia cochinchinensis. The sequence continues at coordinate 63,345,211 of CM062375.1, read as the reverse complement.
GTTCATATGTCTCTAGATAAGCCCAGTATGACCTTAGGGTCCTCAGGCACCTACTTGTGTTGCCAGAAAAGCCTCGGATGCAAAGGTCAACATGATGTACAGATTTGCTCTCCTTATCACCGCTGTCGTGATTGGGAACCACTACAGCAGCCAAGGTGTTCTTGGGTTGGGTTAGTGGCCTTTGGCATAGCGGTCATGCACATATGGTAGGGGCAGCTGTGCTCCCTAAGATCGCTATGACCCTTATAGCAGTACCCCTCGATGTCAGAATAGTGTAAAATGACGTAGTTTCAATGAAGTACCCCTACCCTATATAAACTCTTCCCCATTCGTGTCTCTCCTAAAACCAGGAACATAGCTCCCAAATGCTCTTCCACCCCTTTCACTCTCAACTCCACTCAATCTTACATGCTCCAAGCTTCAAAGTAAGAGATTGTTATTAGTTTATGTCCTCGTTCTTCCTATTCCTCTATGTTCTTGAGTTGGAATCTTATATTCTTAGTTTTGGTTAAGTCTTGGTGCTCTCCCAATATCCTTAGAGTAGTTTTAGGGTGTTTATGATTTCTCGTAGGTTTATTTCAATGGTAGATATTGGTGCTATCTCCGCTTCCCAAAGCTCTTTAGGTGTTGGCATTTCTCATTTCACCCCTCCAAGTGAGTGGGTTTGATCCTATGTTCTTATGTTAGCCATTAGAAATATATTTGCTAGCATTATTTAGAAAATTAAACTTGAGCTTTATCATGATATAAATTCTATATATGTTTTGCAAGAATTAGAAATTTCGTTTCAAAATTATTCATGAAAACCATTGATTTTCCAAAATGCATAGGACAATTCTTGAATTCAAATTGTTAAATATGATTTATTTATGATCCTATATGAGATTTATGATGATAAGATTTAGCAATATTGGATTGGGTTTGTGAAAAATGATTGATAAATTAAATTAAGAGTTGTTGAACCTAGATTCATAGAATTCCCTTTTGACTATAGTATGATTTTTAAAAAAAAGAATTATTGAAAGGAACAGAGTTGTGAATTAACAACAGTTACCCACGGAGGGCAAATTATCCTTATTCAGATTAGTCCACGAGGGACGTGGTTTGCAAGGGACTATTAAAATATCAAAGAGGTGCTCTTGTTCACAGAGGACTGATGAGCACCACCTTACAGTTATTGGATATTCTGCTTCTATTTTAATTCCTTAGAAATAAATGTTTCTTTATGCTTCTTATAAATCTGTGTTATCACAGCTATTATGTATTATATATAGGAAATAATTTTTGAATATTGCATTATTATTTATGTACCTTTTATTTTGCCCATGTACGGTTGTGAGTGAGGATCCACTCACTGAATTTTAAAATACAACTCACCCCTCATCTCCTTTCCCCTTAAAGATGCAGTTGTTGTATAAGATCCTTCGCAGTCTTCTCCTCAATAACTATAGTGCTTTTAGTTGGTGAGCTTTACTTAATAGTGGAGTGTTTTGTATTTTGATATAGAGTGCTCTAGTGTTGTGTGAGTAGAATCCCAAACCATATATGCTATAGTATTTTGACATCACGATTCATATTTCTTATGTATTTAAAAGTATATAGTTTTCATGGCTTTTGTATAGAGGAACTTAGATTATGTTTGACATTATTGTTATGAATTTAGATTTAATATATGAAATGGCTTACTCGGGTTTATTACTTTCCAAAAATGCATGTTGATTTACATTTGAAAATTGGAATTTATGTCTAATTATACATATAGTATGACTCAACGACCATGAAGCTTATGTGGAAATAAATTCCTCATGTGCTGGTTATGTTCCCAAATTGGATCATGACATTCTTCCATTGAAGATCAATCTTAGTTTCATTTGATTGTTCATGGACTTTGTGATTGTGCTTTAGATTTTGTGCATTAGATTTTCATATCAATAATTTTTTATTCATCAAGACTTGATTCTTGGTTTTAGTTTGTCCTTGAAAATTTTGGCTTCATTGACTCTTAGTGATCACATTTTGGCTTCATCAATTTAGTATGCTTGTTAACCATCCATGGCTCTGTTAAAAGTGTTTGAAAGCTGTAACCAATGTGCGGCCTCCATTGAATGCTGCAGCGGTGTGCATTCAAGTTTTATGCTTTCTATATTTGAGGGGTCTTAAGAAGTTGAAGATTAAAGGTCTGCCTTGCCAAAGGTCCAGTTTCCCAAATAAATTGTTTCCTTGTTGCTGCTTTCAATTTGAAAAACATTTTAAGTTCTAATACTATGATGATGTATATAACTAAAAACTATATTGTGTGCTTGCATGACTATTTGGTTTGCCTTTTGTATTTTGTGCGGTTTCACTTTGATTGCATTCTTATATAATGTTTCCTGATGGATCTCTAATAACATGACGTAAACTACTGTTTGGGCGGTTGGAAATTTGGAATAACATTTTGTGATTGCAGTTTGAAGTTAATTTTGGCGTATTACGCCATCAACCATTAATCATATATTACTATAAGTGACTTCTAATAAAGTGATTATTGTAAGAAACAAATACTTTCATTCATATACTAATATTAATATATAATTAAATTAAATGAAATATACGAAACTTCTACATTACAATGCATTAAAATTAATATTTTTTCACCCTTTTGTGCGATTGAACTCAATTTCTGTTTTATATAATGTCATTTTATTTTTTGACTCCAATGCTTATTTGCTTTATTTTTTTGACTCCAATGCTTATTTGCCCTCTGACTCCTTCGTATTTTTTTTTCCCGATATTTCGAAGACCAGAACAAGGCTCCACAAAGGAGAGGAGCAAGAACAGCTTCCTTTTTTCTTTTTTTTTTTCGGTCAGACGATCAAAAACAGATTTCAAATATCATAGATAAAACCAACCCTTGGATAAAAGCTAACAGAACCAAATACACATGACCCACAGGCACAGGCAAAAAATAAACACCTAGCTTAGCCTTCCACCTTATTTACCCCGAGACACTAAGCTAGCACACCAACCAAATGCAAGTGCCTCTTATGACACAACATGCTTGACCTTTCTGAGGGCAGCATCAGATAGATCATCAAGCTTCAACATTTCACGAGCCACCGTGATTTTACCATCTTCATGTCATTCGGCGATCAATGCTTCAATTTGCAGCATATAAAATGAAACGCCCCATAATAGCATTACATTTACCATTCTCTGATTAGTGTTCATGCCCACCAAATAGCTGTCCTGGTTTCATGACGTCTTTTCATTCCATTCTGCCATCTTTTCCAATGAGCTTCTATGATGAACAACCAATACAGTTTTAAGCCAACTTTTTTATATGTGTTTATCTAATCTATGCCTTAAGAATAAAAAATAAGGAAAACTTAAGGAAAGATAAGAATTTATGCTTCAAGCATATGGGGTCCACTAAAAACTTTTAAAACTTTCTTTCTATTTTCCTTTTCTAATTTTATTACGTTACATATTAATTGTTTAATTGTACGAGCACAAGGGTTTTCGTTTCTATTATTCTATAATTTTTATGATAAAATTATTTTTTATTACAGCTCTGCTATACTGCATGAATAAAATTTTCACAAATGCTTTACAAAACCTAGCAAGCGTAATATCATTGGAAAAAAAATAAAAAAGTAGTGAAAAACAAAACACAAAAACTGGTGCAGAGTAAAAAATATGATTTTGTACGGTATACAACTTGAAGTATAATATACCACACACCAAACGTTTAATCATATTTTATAAATATAATTAAATTCATTCATTACACTTTTGAATAAATTTAGCTATATTTAGTATATATGGACAAACACTGAGTATGGGGTACACTACGTACACTTTATCTAATCTATCATAGCCTTCATTGAAAAATATACCATAACAATAGGAAAAATTATTATTATTATTATTATATTATGAATATAAATCTAACGTATCACACCTAGGTATATTTATAAGGAAAATATTTTTTTAAACACTCATCTTTATTATCATGTTAACATCTAATTTATTATCTTTAAATTTTATATAGTTCCTATTTAAAAGTATAAATTTTAATTTTTCATATTTAAATTTGATTGAGTGTCGACATCTACTTTTTAGATGTTAAAATAATATTATCCATAAAGGAGATGGACCACTAAATAAGTGTAATTTAAAAAGTGACATATATTAAAATAAAGAAAGTAGAGTGTACTTTCTTTTTTTTTAAGTATGCCTAGATATAAACGTATCCCAGTTACGCACAGTAGCGGAACATAGCAAGGGGCTAACGCATAATATGATTAAAGTCATTGATTGCACTTTTAAATGCATTTAGCCATATTTAGTATATATGACTAAACACATAGGTAGTATTTAGTAACTATCTTTGAATAATGGAGACGGAGACAATTGAGATAATATAAATGGATACATAATAAATATTGCTATTTAAGGGGTATTATAGGAAAAAGAATTAAATTTTTGTCTCTATATTCTATCTCCAATTTTTGAAGGGACAGAAATACATGTTCCCATACACTGTCTCCACCATCAAATATCTTTTTATTTTTATTATCCCTGTATTTTCTGTCCCAAAACAGTAAACATATGCAGCCTTAGTGTGAGGTACACTATTTTATCTAATCTATCATAGCCTTCACTAAAAAATATACTATAACAATAGGAAAAATTATTATTATTATTATTATAAAAATACAAATCTCACGCATCACATCTATGTATATTTATAAAGGGAAATATTTTTTCAACCACCTACATTTTGGACACTGGATTGGCATTCAATCTATTACCTTTAAATTTTGTGTGACTGGGTGTCAACATCCACTTTTTGGGTGTCAACATCCAACTAGTATCAGTGGATCTTTTGGGACAATACAGAATATTATATATATATATATACCAAAAAAAAGTATATACTTTTCACAATAATAATTATAATAAGATTTAAATATGTTTGTAGTCTTCTTAAATGAGTCATTTTGATTTTGATTCGTCTAAAATTTTAGTATGGATTTTGGTTGTCACGACCTGACTTGAGAGCGTGACTAGCACGTGAGCGACTAAGTTCTCATATAAGCCTGTTGGATGGCGTGACTTACTGAATACATGAATTATCATGAATTTTTATTCTTAAAACATAATTTCGTCTAGACTATTATCAATTTCTCAATTTAAAACATGCTATTTGAACTTAGAAAACTGGAATATTTCCACATACATAAACATGAATCTATCTTAATCAAATTCAACATGAGCTATAGCAATTTGTGAAAACACAAACTGTTTCATTTAGGGATCCTAGTCTTAATCCGAAAATCAATTTAATATTTGAAAACCAAATCATGAATACCTAACTAGCTTGTTATATAAATTTTAATCACAATCTACATTTCCAATTCATACTTAAATTCTGAATGCATATAGGAGGATATATAAATTATTAAAATAAATACAAAATCTCAAAATGGAATACTTGGTTCGAATCCTACCTGCACAAGTATTGGAACAATCTATAATTCAAATATGAACCTAAACTAAGCCTACTACAAAGTAAAGCTCACCAATGGAATAGTTGTGAACTACTGATCTGGTAGCTGATCGATAACCTGCTTTGTAATTGTAACTGTAAGGAGGAAGGGAGATGATAGAGTCAACGAACTCAGTGAGTAGATTCTCACCCACCACCTGTATGGGACAATCAATAGGTATACATATATATATAGACACACACACACACACGTACAACAAGTAAAAACATTTTCATGTACATATACATACATAATCCACTGATAAAGAATTCTTATATCTTTTGCTGAAACTGTTTTGTTATTAAGCTATAGCAATTAGTAAAGAAGCAGAATATATCATGTTATCTGGCTGGATGATATTACTCCCTCATGAACTAGATACCTCTCGGGTATAGTATCTGTTCATTACGAACCGTGTCCCTCATGGATAGCTATGCAAACATGAAATGAGTCCCTTACAAACACATCTAAAGTCTGAATAATCAAGAGACTGCCCCTCGTGGGCAACATGGTATGCTAAGGTTAACGATCTCTCTACTAGCATTAACTCGTAGCTCTCTTTCTTTCACTAATTTCTTATTCTAAAAGTTGCCATAAAATTTCAATTGAGAAATCTAAAATTTCTAAAACTCATAAAAATTCTTGTATTCTATCTATCAATATGATGAACTGAAAATTCTAAAAAACTTTAAAATCTCATAAAACTCTAAACACTCTAAATTCATATAATTCTAATGATATAACTTTAGCATAACTGTAGTTGTAAAATCATGTCAAATGGATCACCAGCTTGAAAACATAGCAATTCTAAAGCCCATAGAGTATGTATCTGATGATTGTTATGAATTGTGCTAGATTCAAACCTTTCAATAACATAAAACTGAAAATCTAAATTTTTTTAAATATATCTGTTCATAAGATAAATCAGGCTCGGCTCACATTTTTCCAATAAAACTAACTTAATATTCTTAAGAGCATAAATCTGAAATCCCAAATCTTGAAATGTGGTAATATCATAAATCCATTGAAACATTTTTTTTTCCTCGCAACTTTGGTGGACTTGCTAAATCATATGTTTTTCAATAAATCCTGTCACAAGCACACACAACATTCTCATGGCATACAACATATCAATCATGGTTCAATGATTTTCTAAAAATATAATTCTCATGCTGTAGTCAAAACCATAAATTTGTAGACTTCGCATAAGTTGCAAAATCATATCTATATCGTGTTTTCATTTTCTAAATCCACATTTAACAGTCATAATGATTCAAACATAGTTTTAATCATCAAAATAAGGTAATGAGTTCAAACTTACCCACCATTTAAAGTTGGCAGTGTGTGGTTACTATCAATCTTGACCTTGAAAGCTTGTAATGGCACCAAGAACTGCTATAGAATCATATAGACACATGAGTAAACTATGAGTTCACTAGAAAAACTCTATGAATATTTGGAGAGTACCCAAATTTGGCAACAACTAAAAGCATAAACACCTCAAACTCAAGAACACAGAGTAAAAGAGAGAAAAAGAGTATAAACTAACAATAATCTCTTACCTTGAAGCTTGGAGGAGGTAAGATTGAGCAGGGTTGAGAATGGAGGGTGGAAGAGAGAGTGCAAAGAGCTAAGGTTGTGTTTTTGGGGAACAAAACCCAAAGGGAAGGGTATTTATACATATGAGGGTCTCATTAAATGAAATTATGTCGTTTTGCACTGTTCTAATATCGGGGGTACCATTGTAGCCGTGTATGACCGCTATAATAGTTAGGGGTCATCTAGCACATACATGAGACTGCTTTAACAATCTTGGACCACTATAATAGTCACCAAATAATCCGCCTCCTCCCCATGGAGGCCTTGACTGCTATTGTAGTGTCAAAATGGTCTTTTCTGCACTTATGGCTAAAAGCTAAGGGCCTATTTAGTTTTAATTTTCATTTTTAATTTTTCAGTTTTCAGGATTTTGTGAAGGAAATACTGAAAATTAGAAATAAAAATTAAAAACTAAAATCTCTAATTTTCAGAATTTTTAGTATTTTCTTTACAAAATCTGAAAATTTGAAAAACTAAAAAATTAAACCAAACAAGCTCTAAGTATTTCAATAAAAAAATATTAAAAACAAAAGGTGATAAATATTGTTAACCGTTTGAATGCGTCAAGTTGCAATGTTCAAAATTTAGAATAGCCGGTAACAAAAACAAAGAAAGAGAAAAGTAGGAATCAAATCAAAATCAAAACTGAAATTCTAGAGGGAATAAAATTAAAATGATCGATATTTATATGAACTAAGCACATATATGAGCTTAACAATAATAATAATAATACAAAGAGTTTTGTATTAATTAATACACACTAGTTCACGGTCATCACATTAAAAAAAAAAAAACTAAACTTTCATAACATTCCTTAATACATTCATGGTACCCGTCTTTAATTTCCCTCGGGAATTAATAAGTACCCGTAGATATTCACACGCAGGTATCTAATACATGTTAATTTTTTAAAAAAAAATGAAAAAAATAAAAGCTAACTCCATTATGATAATTACAAATAATTTGTTCAATATAATTGAAATTATCTAAGCTCATCAATTCGAAAATATTATTCATCAAATACAAAATGTTCACTGAAACCAAGGTCTGCCATGAGAAGACCAACATGGGTGAGCAACTCCCCTCCATCTCGTAGCTGCTGAGCATGTGACCCCCAGTCACAATGACTTTCAGCATAAGTTAGCATCTCTATCCACACTCTACAAATCACCTCCCACATCTTATTCTTATCTTGAATTTCTTGTAGTTCTGACTCAAGCGACGCTGCGGTGTATATCATGCTATTACTGAAGCGCTCTGACTCTTGGCCAGCTTCTGCATCAGAGATCCGTCCATCAGAACTTCATAGGTTTATCTCATGATTGAAGGTGTCTCTGACATATTTCATCCTATCAATCCATTTAGGCAGCATCAAAGGGCGCATAAGTAGAATATAAAACAAATAATCAGATAACTTCTTGCTTGCAGCTTTATACTTGGCATTCGTGATCTCATCTCCGGAATAGGAATCGAAACAAATCCCCGTTGCAATATGCCAAAGAAATATACTTATATGAAAGTCAAACTCAAAGCTCCGCCTAATCAGACCAGAGTAGTCTGCAGCCGCCTTGTTACCTCTATGAGAAAGCAATTCCTTGAGGGTACTGCCGGTATCAAAATTGCTTGCTTTGAAAGCCTTGTATTTATCTTCTAACGCTGATAAGATCAACCCTATCACATCATCATCCACCTTCTGCAATCGCCTTCTGCAGAACAGATTGACTTCGAAACCGATCTCGCTGAACAGATAGGTTCCTATCAATCTTCTCTCTCTCGAGGAAAAATCCCCTAGGTTGAGTTGACCCATGTACCCTGACCACCTCTTTCCATGACACAAAATTGGCCTGCAACGAGAAATGCAAGAGTACACAAAGCGTGCCAAACGACTCTTCTCCTTGGTCAACCAGTACATTGTCCAATCAGACAAAATAAGCGAAACAAACGCATAAATCTCAAGAGAAACTGCCCCAGCAAACAAAAAGTACGTTATAACAACATCAACCCTTGAGTAGGTATCATCAATGACAATATGGAATGCAACAAGAGCAGATATAATCGACAAGACACTGACCAATCTCAAAACAAGACCTAGTCGCTTGTAAATTATGGCCGCCTTTGTGTAAAGCACGTCAAACAGAAAACCAAGTTGCACCTCAACCACTTTGAAGGCATCCGTCCTAATTTTGCCCTCTTCACCTTTCTTCAACAGCAACGAATAGCTTTCTCGGTCTACCGTAATATCTAGGCTTAGATCTGCATAAAGACGTTTGAGCAAGGGAAGCAAAAGGTACCCGTCATGAACACATTCCAATTCATCACGGTCACCATTAATGTGCTCCAAATTTCGGCGCGCCAGCTTCCCCGTCGTAAATGATACATCGTCCGAAACGTGGTCAGGGCTGGCAGCCCTTAAAGCCCAAGTTCTCTCGGAGTACTTGATGATTCCAGAAACAAACACTGGGATTGCTATAAAAGTTAGAGCATTGTTGCCCCAAGACAATAAGAAGACGTAAAAGGCAACACTAACTTGGACAAGTAGGCCAAGCAGGTGCCTTAACCACAAGCTGTTGTCTTCCAAGGCATAAGCAGTGATCGTGTCCGGGCCACCAAGATGCAAGAGCAGGAAAGGTGCCCATAGTGCCTGAAGTGCTTGGTCTTTGCTCTCTGTTTTGGATTTGGATATGCCTGCATCTCCTCCTTGGTTGTTGGCAAGATTTCCCAGCGACACTGTGGCTAGCGAGTCTGCTGACAAATAAATAATCCAAACTGTGAAACTAACGAAGGCACTTCCGCTATATTTCCTCCTGTTCCCAAGTACGATGAGGATAACTTGCCATAAGAGGCTCAGTAACACCAGCACACGCAGCCCCCATTCTTCCCACAGCGATCTCATGGATTCTGGGATTATCTGCATGTCTTTTTGATCTTTTATAACTCACAGCTTCAACAAATTAAACCTACACTAACAATAAGTTAAGGCACGACATTTATGTTTACTAATGGAAAAATTAATCCTCGGGATCAGTAAGTAATTATTAACAAGAAGTATTTAATTTAAAGAGACGTCAAATGTTCAAATTATTATGAGAAGGATTATCATATGAAAATTATTTAGTAGAAAGAAGGATAACTAATTTACGTTTTAATATATATCTAACTTTCTAATGTTAGTACGTTTATTATCACGACAGTATTATATAATTCAATAGTTAGACGGATAAATTTATTATTTATAAAACTATAAGATGAGACAAGTGCAGAAGACTTGCTTCTAATTAAAATAAATAGAATATTTATCCGAAGATTGAGGAAAAAGTGTGAGAAACTAAAAACGAAGATTATATTATGTAGAAGAGATGTGTGCAGTGGAGTGCTATCATATTTTCTAGGAGCATAAAAAGGGTTGGTTCAGATCAGGTTTGGAGGAAAATGAATTCTAGCCGATCAATTTTTAATTGATTTGGGTTCATATTTTTTTTTCCTTGCAAAATGAAAACGAAATTGATCTGAGTAAATTCAGGTTAGTTTGAATTGAATTTTTTTTTTCAATTTTTGCCCAAAAAATTCAATAAAAAACCATAAAACATAAAAATTTTATATAAGTAAATTTTCAAATACTAATATGCTATTCTAATATATCTAGAGGTTAGAAGTCTAAAACATATGTAGTACCCAAATAGCATATCACAACAATTCTAAATTCAAAATATTAAATAACACAGTTCATAATATATGTCCATAAAGCTTAAATTCGAGTTGGTTTGGATCGACTCTCAAGTTGAGGGATACAAATCTAATGACCAAGTGCCATCGGTTCTAATCGAACCTGAATTGATTGACTAGATGACCTCATTCGAACCAAATTAATTTAATTAGGTTGGTTCATATTCATCTCGTTTGTCCAATTCGCTTACACCCTATTATTTTTTGAAAGAAATTACACTAACCTTTATTGAGATTTAGTATAATTATATTTGGCATCTCTTTATTTTATAAAATTATCAGTAAAAGCCCCTGAGATTCACTAAAATTATACAGATCTCCCCTATAGATGTTGCTTCGTTAATTTAAGCGACAAAAAAAAATAATACAATTATTAATGGAAAAATTACAATATTTTGACAATATTTAATATATTGATTGAATAAAATATTTTTTATCAAATGGAGATGAAACTTATAATTATAACTTATGATAAAACAAAAAGGTATTTCAGTCGATATATATGTCAAATATTATCAAATTTTATAATTTTATCACTAGTAATCATATATATGTCATGTAGTATCTTTTTTTGTTACTTGAACTAATGAATTAACGTATATAGGGGTGGTCATGTAATTCTGTAAAGTCAAAAAATGATGAGTGTAATTACTCTAAATTTCAATGGAAGTGAGTATAATTTATCCTATTGTTTGATAATATTTGGTTTGAGTGAGGGTAAAACTTATATAAATGAACTTCATGTATTATTTTACTCATAAAATTTGTCCATATAATTTTTAAGCCTATTTTACTCCTCAATTAAACATATCTACATATAAAAGTGGAAATATTTTATAGTTCAATTGATAGGATTTTGTAGCAAGAAACAAAATGTGGTACCTTAATATATATGCAACTGGATACCGTCAATATCTTTGGATTTTCAGCTTCTAATTTTCTTCTTCAATTATTCAGCTTTATGTATTGAAAATGTGGAGGAGATAAAAGGCAAGCAGAGAAAGGGGCTGCCGTAGCTGTGACAATCATATCACAAATCACATATAGCATATACAGACATCGTGAAGCACGGTAATAAAATGCTATAAAAGGACATCATGCCACGTGGGTGCTGAGACGACAACATGCGAAACATGTATTTATGGAAGGGGGAAAAAATGAATAACGACAACAATAGAGTATGGAGTGAATTTGAATTCAAAAATATTATAGATTTAAAGTTATTTATATATTAAAAATAAATAGAATAATGCAAATTTTATATCTTCACCCATTTATAATGTCTTGCTTTAATCTATGAGAAATGTTATTTTGACTCATTCTCTATGGGACACCGTGCCAATACACTCGCATTCACCATCGGATGTGATGCGAGATCCATTGGCAGATCTTCTCTAAGCCAATGGGGGGCCATGGCCCTCCAAAATTTTCTGGAAAAATCAATATATATACATAGAGTGTTAATGTGTTCTTCCAACAATCAATTTAAAAATTATCCTAATTTAAAATTTAATTTACTATGACAAAAATTTCTTGTAAATATTATGGTTATTTACCTGAAGGGTGTGTTTGATATAGAGAAAAAATGAGAGAATTTTTCATGAAAAATATTCATTTATGATTTTACAAATAGAGCTTAATGATGAAATTATATGTTCAAAAAAAATTCTCATATATTTCTACCCTCATCTCAATATGTACACTCTAGAAACAATATTGCTGAAAGCTTAAATTTTGATTCAATTATTGATAATTGCAAGTCATTAAAATGACAAAGAGCAATATTATAATGAAGGTGTTTCTTAGTCCTCCTTTTCAAAATTATTCCTTTGTGCTAGTAATTTGTTTTAAAGTTTACAAGAAATATATTAAGTAAAAAAGGTGATTAATTGTGAGAGTAACATGAATAGATTTTATCTATTAGATCTTACATAAATGACCAAAATTTAATATAAAACTATGTGATTTCAATTTATAGCGGTAATGTGACTTTTAAATAAGTTTTAAATTTAATTATCCTTGTATGTTTTAATTAATAGAAATGATTTTGCTCTTTGGCCCATCATGCAAAGACATTTCTCATTTGATATACTCCAAGATTTATATATAAATTTATATATATAATATATAATTAATTTTAATTTAATGATCATAATTAATCTAATTTACATGTTCAACTTTTGGCCCCGCTAAAAATTTTCTTGAAGATCTGTCATTGGTGGGATTCAAACTAAGTGAGGTCTACATCTAATTTAATGGTGGATGTGAGTGTATTGACCTGGTGTCTCATAAAATGTGAGTCAAAATAACATTACTCTTAATATATTTTTATATGTTTATAATGATGTCCACCTTTAAAGTAATTATTTGACCCAAAAAGAAAATTCATCTTTTTTTTTTTGGTGGTAGAGTATTCATCTTTTGATAAATAGATAATGGCTAATTTTAAATTTTTGTACATTAAATAAGTTTTAATCTACTTATTATATTTTAAATCATTTTTCTATCTAACTTTTCAAATTTTATTACTTTTCGTTTAATCGTAAGAGGATAAGGTCTTCTTTTCTATTATTCTATAGTTTTTTATTATAGTGTTGCGATATTGCATAAATAAAATTTCTACAAATGTATTACAAAATATAGGAATCATAATATCATTAGAAAGAAAATTAAAAAAATAGTGAAAAAAAATACAAAAACTCGTGTGTAGAGTGAAAAAAAAATTATTATAACAAAAAGAAAAATTATTGTGTGAATACAAATTTAACACATCACTTTTGAATATATTTACAATAAAGTAGGTAAAGTCCATAATACATGGGTATATGTTAAGAAAAATACTAAACTAAGGAAAGCGGAGTGCACTCCTTTTTTTAAAAAAAAAAAATGTCCACATATACTGTGTTACAATTATGCACGATGTATAACATTATTTTCGTACCATTAATCATGATTTTTCATTACCATATTCCAAATTTGTTTAGTGGTTAATCTGCATCATGTATAAATAAAAATAAAAGTGCAATCCGATACTTTTTTTTTGAGTTTAATTTTTGTGCACCGATAATATAAAATTATTCTCATAATACTACATCCAATCAGAATATTTCATTTAAATAATTTTTAAATAATGGATATATAAGTCAATTATTATAGCTAATATAGCAATATATGATTGAATGAACGTGTAAAATTTTTTATATTGTTAATGAATGGAAATTAATACCTATTTTTTTAACATGAGCCACAACCCAATATTTATGTGTGTTATATTTCAATTTAAGAAAAGAGGCAATTATCTGATTTACTTTAAAATTAGGGTACATCACATGATATGCTAAGACTTGCAATATAATTAAAATTTAAAAATGACAAAGTACTCAAAATCTATGGATAAAATATTAAAAAGCGGTGTTTACTAACTTCACATTTGCGGGATCTACATCTCAAGGGAATTGATGAATACCCTAGATTCGCCTTAAAAAAAGAGTCAAAAAGTGATGTTTGCTAAATGAGGATGTAATGATAATGAAGAAAAATGAAATTAAACATGACGTGTACAAAATAAAATAAAAAACAAGAAGGAACACTCATGGCATCATTCTTTTTCTTTTCTTGTCACATAAGAACTAAAACAAAAGAGACACGCAAAGTAGCACGAGTTTATGACTGCTTGTGTAATTGCTAAAACAACCATAAAGGAATTCTTGAATTTGAAACCTCTAAAAGTAAAAAAGTGAGGGACTTTCATGAGTGGATTAATAAAGTACATGGTGAGACCCATGAATTGATCCACAAATTGATCCAATGGTGAGAGCTCTTTCATTTTATTGTTTTAGAGGAATTTCCCCATTAGAGGATTTAAATTCGGGATTCTTCATCTGCACGGAATGAATAACAAAACTAATACAATGATAAAAAATCACCAATAATAAAGTCATGTAAAATTTTAATGAGAGAATTCATTCTCGATAATTTAACAATAAATTCATTACTTCTCATGATGATAAGATTCAACTGGCACACATAAATAAGTTTTTTTTAAGTATGTTAAATAACCTTCATTTCACTTAGATTTTCAATCAGATTTAATTTGAGTTAATCTCTAACACATTTATTTATCATTATACATAGATTTAACTTGTGTAATTTTATTGCTAGAAGTCTTTTTTCCTATTATTTTATTTTTATAAGAGAAATAAAATCATAAAAAATAAGACATTTGTAAATCGAAATATATTAGATACAAAGAAAATGAAAAAAAAAGCATTCCATCCTCTGGACTAATCAATAATCATAGGTGTTATGTAAAATTTCCTCAATAAATTAATTATCAACTGTATAAGATATATATCAAGTCTTATATTGATACAAACAAATCATTTCTCTTCCTTTTTCTATCTTTGTGTGTGTGTTTCTGTTATATCTAGTTTAACTTGATGAACTAATGGTGTCAAAATTACTTTGAGATTATACCAAAATTACTTTTCTTTAAAATTGCATGAAATTCAATAGACTTCATCTACTTTGTAGGAATTTTTAATTCTATTATTGAATTAATAAAATTTTATACTCATAAAGAATTATTAAATAGAGTAAATATAACATAACTTACTCTTGAAGTAAATAGACCCAATATGAGATGACCAAATATTGATGATTGAATCTTAAATTAATGATCAATAATAAAATATAAAGTTATATGACTTTTTAAAATAATGATATCATCATTAATTATCATTAATTATTAATAAAGAGATAATTACAAAAGAGAAAATTATTTAAAAAATAAAAATAAAGAGATAGTTAAGATTCTTTATAAAGAAGAAAAATTCATCCTTCATGCATATACCATATAAGTATCTCACAAAGAACTACTCAAGCTAGGCACCGTGCTTTTCTTGCTTTTTACTTTTATCATCGGTGCCAAAAGTAAAATAAAATATGCACGCAAAGTAAGCACCATTCTCAGGTTTTCTACAAGATTGCTTACCTTACATTCTCAATAACTTGCAGGATTATATTCGAGGCTAGTTTTCAAGCAACAGAAATTCTATAAGAATCTACTATTTAACTATTCCATGCTGATTTACAATAAAAGTAATTCGCTTGTTATTGTTCTAAGTGACCAATTAATTTCTCTAACAAATTAATTGACTATTTTATATTATAATATTACCCTCCTTTTTAAATTGGCCTTGTTCTCAAGATTGAGAAAAAAGAGAAAAGAAAATCATATTTTTACGTACAACAAGACATTCTACTTACAACCTTTTGTCATTTTTTCCAGTGTGCTTCTATCACGAATGACCCGTACATGATCAAGCCAACTTTTTTTTTAGGGGCATTCCTATTTTAATACTCAAGAGTAGGTATTTAATTAAGATATTCACACTATTATTATTGAATATAATGGTAGTGTTAACTTTTTTTACTTATCTATCACATCATCTAAAGGGCCAAAGGGGCAGCTTCACTACCTCAGAAATAGAAAATTTAAAATTTTATTATAAAAGTTGTCTCTGAAAAAATATAATTATTGTAATTATTAGAGAATTAATATTTTTTGTTATATGAGATAAGAAAAAAAAAGGCCCATCAATGCATAATAACTTAATATGTCTAAGACTTTTTAATCAAATTTATTCAATTTTCCATCCCCTCCCACCTCGAAAATCATAATAAAGAATTCCTTGATTATCTCTCTTTTTTGATTTCACCCTATTCTTTAACGGTAACAGAGACAATTATCACATTCCCTGTATTACCCTTGTTATTCCCTTGCCTTCCCTTGTTGTTCCATGCTTTCATTGTTTATTCACGAATGTTACCTCATTGAGTCATCACTCTCACCATTCCAACACTTCTATGGAATCCTTTGTTTGCCTTGGATAATTTAAATAACTTTATCTCAATTTTCTAATGATCAAGGACAACATGAACTCAATATATTTTACTATTCTATTTTTTTTTAATGAATCAAGGGTTCTACTATTGCATGTAATGACTAATCCCTTTAAAACGTAGAGTTTGAAAATAGGGGTATTGCCTCTAACCACCACACTCTTTCTATACATACTGTTAGGAATTGAATCATTAACTAGATACTTAACAAGCTCAACTGGCTACCAATTAATTATTTTACTGTTCTTTTATTATTTAGTCAATTTTTTTGGCTCAAATATATATATTTTTGGTCCAAAAAATGAGTAAATTTTAGTTTTCTTTGGTGGAAAATTAAAATTTTGTTTGGTTTTAGCCCATTTATATATATATACACGAAATTATTTTGGTACCATTAATCATATTTTTTTATTAACAAATTCCAAATTTGTTTAGTGGTGCATCCTCATCATGTTAAAGAAAAGGGGGCGCAACCCAATATTTACGCGTGTTACAGTTCAATTTTTTCGGTTACAATTTATATTTCAATTTAAGAAAAGAGACAATCATCTTCTTTACAATTAGGGAATATCACAAGGTTTAGTAAGACTTGCAATATAATTTAAAATGACAAATTAGTCAAAATCTACGGACAAAATGCCGAAAAGCGATGTCTGCTAAATGAGAATGTAAAGATACTAAAGAAGAATGAAATTAAAGGAATCACCAATAATAATAATAATAATAATAATAATGAGATTAAAGAAACACTGATGGCATCATTCTTTTTCTTATCTTCTCACATAAGAAATAAAATAAAAGAAACAAGCAAAGTAGCGCGTGCTTATATCTGCTTGTGGAATTGCTTGAAGAAAAACTACAGAGGGATTCTTCATCTACATGGAATAACAAACTACTACAATGTAATTTAAATATAAAGAACTTATTTCTCGCACAACGGTAAGATTGAATTGGCATACAAATAAGTTTTTTGTTTTTAATCAAGTCTGAATTTGAAGTAATCCACAGCCCATTTATTTTATCGCTATACATACATTTATTTGTGTACTTTTACCTTTACAAGGTCTTCTTTTTTATTATTTTATTTTATATGAGAAAGAAAATTTTATTAATAAAAAAGCATAAGACATTTGTGTTAGGTACCAGAGTTATGGAAACAGATCAACGCAACTAAAATAGAGTTGAGAGAATAGGAACTGACACAAAATATTTACGTGGAAAACCCCCTAATGATGAGGGAAAAACCACGGGCAAGAACCGAGAAAGATTTTCACTATGTGGAAGATAAAATTACACCTCTCTCTAGATATAAGGAGAGAACAATAACACCCTCTCTTATACAAGGAGAATACACCTCTCTCTATGAAAATAGGAGAAACTCTTAGAACACTCAATACGTTTTCGCCCCGCTCTGCTTCTCGCTCTAAAACCATTTGCGGCTCACTCTATTTATAGAGGCTTTGGAAAGTTACTTGTGCATTGGTTGCACAGTAACTTCTCGTGAATTCAGAGTTCACATGCAAGGTTACTGTGTAAGCATAGTAACTTGCACAGTAACTCTCGTGAAACGCCTCCCTTCTTGACTCTCTTTTCTTTTTTTTCTTTTTTTTTTCATTCTCTCTCTCTCACACAAGTGGCTTTACGCCACTAACAATCTCCCACTTAAAGCCACTTTTGATGAGCTTTCAAAACCTTTTTCTCATCTTGCCAGTTACATGCTGCTTACATTTCTGATAGGCCATAGGAAGATCTACACCATTTAAACTTGTCAGTGTTGATCGGTTTTGTCATGACATCTGCTAGGTTGTCTTTCGTATGAATTTTCTGCATATCCACATTTCCCTCTTCTACTACTTCTCGAACAAAATGATATTGAACACCTATGTGCTTTGTCCTGAAATGAAAGGTGGATTCTCTTACAATGTGTAAGGCACTGACCGTCACAATACCACTGATAATCTTTGACTGTTTGTGCCCGAGTTCTTGCATTAACCTTTGAATCCAAATAGCTCCCTTGCAAGCTTGTGTAGCTATATATTAAATTCATTTAGTAAGACATGCAGCTACAACAGCTTTGTAACTTGATAACCAACTCAAAGCTCCACCTCGCAAGTATGAACACATAGCCTGTAGTAGATTTCCTTTTATCAAGATCACCCGCAAAATCTGAATCAACGATCCCCCGATAATGAACTCGATCTTCCAAAACATAGTCAAGACCGAGGTTCCTTTAATGTATCTAAGGATCCTCTTCACAAAGATTCCAATGCTCATTTCCTGGATACATCATAAATCGACTAAACCACCAACCGCTTGAGCAATATCGCCTAGTACAAATCATGGCATACATAAGGCTTCCCATTGATGCATACGGTACTTCGAGACATTTCCATCCTCTCGCTTCCTTTGCTAGGACACATATCTGAGATAATTTGTAATTCACGAAGTAGGGGTTGAAATCAGTTTACAATCTTGCATGTTGAAGCGCTTGAGATTTTTATCAAGTAATTCTTCCGGGAAAGCCGAGATCTTCCTCCTTTTTATCTCGGTGAATTTGCATCCTAAAATCTTGTTTGCGGGTCCCAAGTCCTTCATATCAAATTCCCTAGCCAATCTGTGCCTTTAATTCTTGGATTCGATCTTTGTTGGGGCCTACTACCAACATGTCATCCACGCATAACAACATGATGAAAACATTGTTATCAAACCGCTTGTAGTATGTACAATGGTCCGAACTCGATCTATTGTACCCGAGCAAATTATGAAGGAATCAAATCTCACTGTACCAACACCTTGGCTGCTGTTTTAAACCGCATGCAGATTTGGTCAACCTACAAACCAAGTTTTCTTTTCCTTTTCCTCAAAGCCTTCGGTTGGAGCATATATATCTCCCTCTGCTCTCCGTGAAGAAAAGCGTTTTCACATCTAATCAAGCTCAAGATGTAAATCAAATGTAGCACACATAGCCGCACTACTCCGATAGTGGTAAGTCCGACAATCGGAGAAAATATCTCATTGAAATCGAGCACTTCCCTTCCGAGCAAATCCCTTTACCACCAGTCTTGCACGAGCATCGCTCCACCCGATCATTGCCATCTCGTTTGATCTTATAGACCCATTTGTTGCCAATGGCTTTACGACCTTTTGGAAGTGCAACAAGTTCCCATGTTTTGTTCCTATGCAGGGCCTCCATTTCTTCTTGCATTCGCCATCCACAGAGATGCATCCGGACTACTCAAAGCCTCCCCGAAAGGTTGATGGCTCTCCTTCTTCTCGTTAGAAGACAAAATACATCATGACTTGCCATAACATAGTCTCAATGCCATCTTTGGTGGTCGTATGCGTGATGATCGCCTCGACTGTATTATTGGCCTCATCCGGTACTTGTTCATCATGCTCTAGTTACCTCGTAATCTTTTTCTCCGATTTCTCATCTATCTCGAACCATAGTTGTTTCTGACAAGGTCTTTGTCATTTCTTCCTTCACTTTGCGCTCATTTTCTGCAAATATAACATCCTGCTGACAATATCCTTGGGCGCAGTGGGATCCCTTAAGGGATACCCCTTTACACCGACAAGATAACCCAAGAATATACATTTCTGACTTTGGGTCCAACTTAGTTCTTTCTTGGGTGTTGTACATCACATATGTAGGACATCCGAACACTTGTAGAGAAGAATAGTCTGGGCTTGCCATTCCACATCTCCATTGGTGTCTTCGCACCAATTGCGCTTGATAGCGGTGATTAATCACGTAACGAGCGCTTTTGGATGCCTTCATTTAAAGACTTGGCTAAACCTGCCATGTTTTCAAAGATTGCTCTTGTTCTTTCTAGGAGAGTCCTGCTCATCCGCTTTTGCTATACCATTTTGCTGAGGTGTATGTGCAATGCTGAATTGCCTTTGAATACCCCTCATGCTTGCAAAATGCTACAAAATCTCCATCCGTATATTCTCCTCCATTGTCGCCCTTAAACACTTGATCCTCTTCCGCATTCAAGTTCCACTCTTGCTTTGAAGTCTTTGAATATTGGAAACACACTTGACTTCTTCTTGATTGGGTATACCCATAGTCTCCTGGAGTAATCATCGATGAAGGATACAAAATACTTTGCTCCTCCTAGGGACATTTCACAGTGACTCCACACATCGAATGAATCAAGTCTAGAATATGCTTACTCCGAAAGTTGATCTACCAAATGTCAATCTATGTCTTTGCTTGCTTGTAATGCTCACGTAACGGTAAGTTCACCGATTTGAGCCAGGAATGAGATTACGTTCGCATAAGAACCTTCAACCCACGTTCCAACATATGGCCTAGTTTGCGATGCCACATCATTGTCGTTTCTACTTGACTTGCTGATGCAACTGATGCATCCGCTCTGCAACGATCTCCTTGAAGCTTGTATAGATTTGCCACGATCTTTTTCTCGCCATCACTACAAGAGCACCTTTAACAACTTTCAAGATCCCACCTTCAATATGGGTCTTGCACCGTGTCATCCAGGTTGCCCAATAGACAACATATTCTTCTTCAAGCCTTTCACATGTCGTACTCCTTGAATTGTACGAATAACACCATCAAACATTTTTATTTTGATGTACCAACACCAAGAATTTCTAAGGCATGATCATCTCCCATGAACACGATCCTTCCGAGACAAAGTTCATAATTGTAAAACCAAATACGATGTGGAGTCATGTGCCATGTTGCTCCCGAATCCATGATCCAAATATCGATTGAGCCGTTTCGCTTTTTGAACTAATTCTTTGCCCATTTTGCTACGTGATTTCTCCATCCTCGGAGGTATTCGCAACACATCCTTGAGAGGTTGATGCCTCGAGCTTTATCTGCATTCTTCTTGTTATTCACAATCTCTCTTCAGTGCCCTCATGCCACATTGGTAGCATTTGAAGTTCTTCTTTCTTCTTGACTTTGATCTACTCCCACCATGACTCCCACTGAAGTCACGCTCCATTGATCTCCCCTCTGTCACCAACAATGCCTGCTTGCTTTGATCTTTCCAATCTATCTTCCTTATTCTTACGCCTGGACTCTTCTTCAAGAATAGCACCGGCAACATCATCAAAGGATAGATAGTTGGCAATATTATTATTTGTGATGTTGATGATGAGTTGATCATATGAATCAGGTAGACTTTGAAGTAGAAGCTCTGCACGTTCATTCTCCACTATTTTATAACTGATCGTGAATTTGGGGAGAATAAGGTGTTCGGATTGTTGATGTGGTCCGTCACTGATGTGGACTCACTCATTCGAAGAGTATACAACCTCCGTTTTAGAAATATCCTATTGTGAAGAGACTTGATCTCGCATGCAGGTTTGACAAGAGCATCCCGATTTCCTTCTTTGTCTTTCTTTTTTTGCAACCTTTGGACAATATTCAATCTGCCATTGCAAGTTGCAGATTGGCAACAGCATTATCATCCATCTCCTTCCACTTTTCATTAGTAATATCAAACAGTGTCATTCAATTCACTATAAGCAATTATCTTTCTCAAGATTGCCTTCATCTTCAATTTACAGGAAAAATTACTTCACATTGAACTTCTCAATCTCAAATTTCGCTGCCATAGTGTTTACCGGGATCTGTTTCTCTACTATTGGTCACTTTTATCTTGTGAATAGTACCATTATCGTGAATGCGATCGTGATACATGAATAGTGCCTTATACTTAAATAGTGCCGTATACGTGAACAGTATCGTATATTTATACCGTATATGAAAATAAAATCCAATATACGTTAACAATACTGTAAAAGTATACAACTATCATTATACAAAGTGACCAAAAGTAGTAACCCGCAGCGGACTATAATCAAAGGCTGTGATAATCTCCAGGAAAAAATTCTTTTCTGATGTGGAAGATCAGACTAAGATGCAACCATAGAGCATACTAAGAATAAATCCCACTGAACCAAAGAGCTCGCTACCATAGGTAAATGAGTTATGAAACAGATCAACGCAACTAAAATAGAGTTGAGAGAATAGAACTGACACAAAATATTTACGTGGAAAACCCCTAATGATGAGCGAAAAACCACGGCCAAGAACCGAGAAAGATTTTCACTATGTGGAAGATAAAATTACACCTCTCTCTAGATATAAGGAGAGAACAATAACACCCTCTCTTATACAAGGAGAATACACCTCTCTCTATAAAAATAGGAGAAACTCTTAGAACACTCAATACATTTTCTCGTCTGCTCTGCTCTAAAACCATTTGTAACTTCTCGTGAATTCAGAGTTCACATGCAAGGTTACTGTGCAAGCATAGTAACTTACACAGTAACTCTCGTGAAACGCCTCCCTTCTTGATTCTCTTTTCTTTTTTTTTCTTTTTTTTTTTCAATTTGTACATCAAAAAGAATATATTAAATCCAAATAGGAAAAAATAAAAAATAAAACACGTTCCACATCCCGAACTAATCAATAATGAATCGGTTAGATAAAAAAAAAAGTTATTAAGTAATGTAATTGTACTAGTGCTGTATCCGTGTGATGCATGGAGATTATTAGTTTGTTTATTGATACTAACACATGTTTGAAAGCATAGGAATTACTTATTTGATATATGATATGTATTATGGAAAAAATTATTATCAAATAATTAAATGAAACTAAAAGTGAAATAGTAAATGAACATTTAACAACGTCAACAAATAATAATTTAGTTGATGTATCAACATGGATATAAATAACTTGCTCCATTTGTATTCTCTCAATATGAAAAATAAAGAGTACAAAATAAGTCATGTGTGAAAAATGTTACATTTTTTGTAAGCAAATTAAATGATTGAAGGTATACATAATCAAAACATTCAATTTGAATGTATTGAAAAAATGGTACGTATTTAAATATTTCTCGATATATAAGGTTATATATAAAAAATAAATTTTGAATTAAAACTAACAAATATGCAGTATTATCAAAGCAATTTGATGAAAAATTATAAAAATTTATTATTAAAACATATTTTGTGAATAATAACAATAATAAATTCATCATTCTCTCTTTCATTCTCACCCCTTCTTTTCTTAAGTAAAGAATATGATAGATAGAACAAATCATATTAAATAACTTTTTAAGTAAAATATTCATTAAAAACATTTAATGATAAAATAATATATTATCTTGTAATAAAAAATAATTTTAAATCAAAGCAAAAAAATAAATTATAAAAAATAATATTTATCAAAATTAAAATTGATAATAATACAACATTAGAAAGTTGATGAATTGATCCACATGAATTTACATGAATAATAGTGTATTATAACATTTCTCTAAATAATAATATTTATCTAATATCAAGTGTTAGATGTGTGAAATAAATTTTAAATAATGATAATTGAAATAGTGATTTTATTGCTAGAATATATTGGTACAAAATGCTGAAAATATATTATCGAAACAAACTTTCTAAGTATCAAATAATGATAACAAAAATGATCATCCGACCTATGTTTTCTTCTTGAATAATAGAAAAAATTTAAAAAACTTTTATGGAGTAAAATAAAAAGGAATGATATAAATTGGTAATAATTATGCAGTATGTAAATCATTACTTGTATAATGACATACTTGTTAACTTATTTTGAGGCTAGAATATATGTATATATATATATATATATATATATATATATATGTATATATATATATATATATTAGGTATCAATATTAAAAAAAAAATATTTTAAATCACTTGTGAAAATTTATTTTATGACTAATTTCTTTTGTTATATAAAAAATTGAGGCTCGTTGATAACAACATCTGTGTAATGTACATAGATCCAACATCACTTGTTAGGTATCAATATTAATGAAAAGATCAGTTTATGACTAATTTTATTTGTCATATAAAAACATTAACCTATTTTGAGGCAAAAATGTCATGGTTGAAAAACATGTCTAACATCAATTATTAGGTATAAGTAATAATACAAAAATCAACTTCTAGTAAAGATATTGATAGAAAATCATTTTATGACTAATTAAATTCTTTTGTCAAATGAAAAAATATTAACATGATTTGGGATTAAGACCTCATTGAAGGTAAAATATTTGTGCAATGTATATTTTTCATCACCCCGTTTTATTGGCCTTGAAGCAATGGTCCTCATTTAACTCAAAATTAAAAATACATGATTAAAATTTTTTCATAAGAACTTTAACCCTCTCTTTCCTATTATTTATACTCCCGTTTGTTCTAATAAAATAATTTTGAAGAATAAATTGTATAAATCAATCAACGTTGCAATTTACTAAAAATGTAATTTGTTATACAAACAGTTACTTGCAATTTAAAGTAATGACCAAATACCTAAAACATTTTTTTTCAAAATTATGGAAGAGTAAATTAAAAAAAAATACAAAATTGAATTTCATATAATAACTCATTGGAAAAATATAATTTATTTTACAAAGATAGACATTTATTATCTTGAAGTAAAGACTAAATAATTTAAAAAAATTAATTCCTTTCCTATTTTCTTGATTGGGTAAAAATATGATTTCAGCAACATTGATTCTGTCCAAATTATTGATTGATTGAATCATAACTGTTGTCAATTCCTTTTCTGCTACCTTCTTCATGTTTTTTGGGTGATGCGATATCTTCTTGATTTAAAATAAAGATGAACATCGAAATCACAAGGTAAACTTGAATTCAGAAGTCATATTTCAATCCTTTTTTTCACTGATTGATAATTTTAAAATGATTAATGGTGGTTCAAAATATTAATTGAATTAGAATTTTATTGAAGTATCATAATTAATTGAATCAGAATTTACGAAATTATTTTTTATGATTACATATAATTGAATAAAATTTAAGTAATTAATCGAATCAGAATTTATGGAAACTAATCATCAAAACTAAATGAATTAATTAAATCAAATTTATGTACTTTGTTGAATCAAAATTATGTAATTAAATTTTTATTAGAATTAAATTTACATACTTAACTGAAATTTATGAAATTATTTGAGTTAGAATTCAAAATATTGTTTGAGTAAGAATTTATGAAGATAATTGAATCAAATTTACATAATTAATTCAATCAGAATTTATGAAAACTAATTAAATTACTTGAATAAAATTTGCATAAATTTTAAAATTTTGAAACTATTAAATTAAAATTTATTAATTGATTCAAACTTTTGAATCGTTAGATAAATTTTTCAAATATATGGAATCATATAGTACTTAACAACTATAGAAACAAAATATATGGCTAATAGCAGCAGTAATGTCCTTTCATTTCTTGAAGTACATTATTGAATCATTAATAGCATTGCAAATTATCCATGATGCATTCATCCTTGAATTTACTTGAATCTTCTTACTCATCGCTTCACTCCTTGTGTACCTATAACTGAAAACAAAAGAAAGAACCAAAGATTTGATAACATAACTTATTAAAAGAAAATTAAAGGTAAGATACTTAATAGAGTATCAGACTGAGCATGCTGTCAAAGTTTCTGGTCATGTATATTGATATTATCTCATTTCAAATATTCTCACTTTGATTGCATTACATGAAAACTTTTTTATAAACCAAAGTTATGAATAAAATATCAACGCCAAAATAACTAAATATATTGTCCATTAAATGTCAACAAAATTTATCAATAGCTTAAGATTTAAATATAACAGATGTCCAAAATAGAAAAAAAAAGACAAATGAAATGTCCACAGGTTTCATAAATACAAAAATAAACTTTAAAGTATCAGAACTAACATCTAGATACCCACAAAAAAAAAAAAAAGAACCAGCATTCAGAATAGCTCATTTTCTTTGAATTGAGACTTCAATAGTTATTTTCAATCCTAAAACAACAATAAAGGTGTAAAAGTCTCGCATTCACTCGATTGAAGTCTCTCTATCATTCCAAGCTTTGCTTTTGGCTTTTTAGTGGTAAATGTCTTGGATTTGAGAGGAAGTTTATTTGGACCTATGAGAGTCTATTTTGCAATAGAAGTCTTGCACATATATGCATTGTTGAATTAATATACTAAAAATAAATAAAATAAGAACAACACTTAGGAAACGTGTGTCATACATAAAGAAAATAATAGAAATAAAAGAAACAGATTGACAAAGAAAGATAAATTATTTCAGCAACAAAATAAAAATGATAGTCTCCTTCAATATTGCAAAATTCCCTAGTATGTTTGAAACACCTTATGTAGGCTTTGCTTCCAAATCAATGATATTTGACTGGAAATATATTACATTTCACATCAATTAGAATCCACTTCGACTGAAAGAATTTTTCAAACCTCCATAGAAACTCTATATCTATTTCACTGCTTTTTTAAGAACATAAAAAAATAGTTTAGAGTAAATAGAGACATTAGAGTGGGCTTCAAATTGTTGCAATCAAAATAAACAAAATATTTAAAAGAATAGCATACATGCACATGTTTTGATTCAGCTGAAATCATGAATTCAAACAGGGGTTCATGATTGTTATTTGGTGGAGTACGCCTGGAACCCATAACTATTGAACTCCACAAAAAACAAAAAATAATATCATAACATGAGAAAGAATCAGAAAAGAAGAAAAAGGAAAAGAAGTCTAATTGAATGGAAAGAAAAGAGAAGTCACAGAATATTTAGAAAAAAAGTGAGAGGAATCCATGGGTAGAGAAGGATGAAGCGTTTGATGCGTAGAGAAAATGAAAAGAGATACTATGAGAACAAAAAATGAGTAAAAGAAAGCATATAGGAAGATAGAGGAAGAAAATGAAGCTTACAGGAGGAGATAAAAGGAAATTCATAATTGATATTCGAAATCAATTGATATTTCAAATTTATAATTGATTGATTGTTTATTTTAAAACTGAAAGCATTGATTGCAATAATCTTCCTTGATTGATTTTTTTTATTAGTTATTGATATTGATTAACAATTTATACTAATTGATGGATCAACCATTGGATGACATGTGTCCCTTATAGGTTTATATTTGTGTATGTTATTATTGATTGATTATTGATTTAAAGTTACACTATGAAATTACTTGATTATCATCCATCTATATATGTTGTTAGGATCAAATATTAATTTTAAGGCCCTATTATACCGTTGAAAATTTATTTTGTTTGTGTAGCTTTATATATATACTAAGGAGGATTTGTGAACACCAGTATAAGACTTCACATCACTTACTCCTTCAATAACTTTTTATAGAATATAATTTTTGTTCATTGAACCATTTACTTATAACTGCATATCATATTGATTATTTATGTCAAATTAAAAAAAAAAGTCACTTATAAGGTCATGGTCAAATAATTTTTATTTATATACATTTAACAAATATATATTATACTGATTTATATATATTCAAAAAATGTACTGACCATTTTATATTAATGTAAAATTTAATAGAGATCATTTATAATATATAAACTTTCAATCAAATGATGGATATTGCATAAATTTCTTCAATAATAAGGCCTATCAATTCTTATACTGGTGTAAACGAATTATTCCCCCTCTCTCTGTGTTTGTGTATATGTACATATACTAATGGTGTTAAAATTACACTCACATAATATCAAAATTATATTTTAAAATTGCATGAATTTAATATAGACTTCATCTACTTTGAAGGAATATTTAATTTAATAGTTAGGTTGACAAAATTTTATACCCGCACAGTGTTATTAAATAGAATAAACATAGCATAACATACTCTTAAAGTAAATAAACCCTATATAAGAAGAGAAAATCTTGATCATCAAATTGTAGATTAATAATCAAGAATAAAATATAAAATTATATGACTTTTTTTAAATGATAATATAATCATTAATTATATATTACCATCAATTTTGATCATGCGAATCTCAATCATCATGTGCTAAAAGCTAATTACGGAACAGAAAATTATTAAAAAATAAAGAGATAATTAACATGCTTTATAAAGAAGAAAAATTCATCCTTCATACATATATACCATAAAAGTATCCTGGAAAGAAATACTCAAGGCACCACGCTTTTATTGTTTTTGACTTTTATTATTGAGACAAAAAGTAAAATAAAATATGCACGCAAAGCAAGCACCATGTTCACCATTTCTACAAGAATGCTTACCTTATATTCCCAATAGCTTGCAGGCATGTTATGATTATATTTGAAGCTAGCTTCCTCGCTCCAAAAAGTCTATAAGAATATTCTATTTGATTATTTTATACTAATTTACAATGAAAGTAATTAACTTGTTTCTAATTCTAATTAGTAATCAATTAATATCTCCTACAAACTGATTAACTACTTTGCATTGAAATATTATTCTCTTTTTCAAATCAACCTTGTCCTCAAAATTGCATAAAAAGAGGGGAAAAAATCTTATTTCTATGTACAACTACTAATGCTCCTAACAAAACTAATTTTCCTACCAAACAAAGTGTCTCTGTTTTTATTTTTTTAGAAAAAAATACAAATAATTCCAGATTACATCACTCTAAGATTATGTTTTGTTAGGAGGTGAAAATGAGAACAAGTTTTTTATAATTAAATTTTACGTGTAAAATTATATATAAAACTTATAAAAAATTTACTCTAAATTTTATCCTCAAATCAAACATAGTTTAAGCGTAAAAATTTGTTTGGGCCCTTAAAGAAGGGAAAAAAATGGTGCAGTGCCCTTCCATTTGAGTTGGCTTTGGCCCATTTCTTCTCTTATTTTGATGAACCTCTACCTTTTCTGTGGACACTCTCAATCGGGCCTGGTCCATTCCTTGACCGAGCCGCTTCTTGTTGATTTGATGTCTGGTCAAGCTTCCCAGCCCAAATAGTTTGGCTCATGGGAGCAGGCTACATGGGGATGTTTGTCCAAGCGTAGGTTCCACTTTGAAAAATAATCTAAACCGGAAATGCAAAAAAATGTACATACACCAAGCATCCTTCAGATATACCATGAATCTTGGTTGGAAGGGTTTCAAAGTGTTGTTGACAAGATGCAACTGATCCTGTCTGCTTCGGCCCTTTCAAAGATATCTTGGAATTGATGAGCTCCTTTCACGTTTTCCATGCAAAACTCTCAATAAAAGTATCTATGATCAAACTATATTAGAGCCTAATCCTCCAACTCCGAGAATTCCATAAGAATCTACTATTTGATTAATCCGCACTAATTTACAATAAAAGTAATTCACTTATTTATTGGTTCAAGTAACCTATTAATTGATCTGGGTTGTAATATAGTTTCTTTATTCCTGTGCTTTTTTGTCTATGAGCTAACAAACCCTGAGACCTTAGATTCCCAATAACTTGCCTAGTTTCTTTTTTCTTCCTTCCTTCCTTCCTTTTGGAGGGGGGAAAAAAACTTCTTGTATCTAACTATCTATACTATCAAGTTTTTCCAAAGGCGTTCCTGCGAAGATGTGGAGAGTTGAAAACCAAATGATCGAGACCACGTGATTTTCAAGAATGCCCTGGAAGAGGCAGAGAAACGACAGCATAATGATCAAGAGGTGAAAGATTGGCTAGCTGGCATTAAGGGTGTATACTACAAGGTGATAGATGCTTGTGATATGATAATTAGAAGCTTTGTTGCAGTCAAATTTAGCATTTTAGTAATGGATAAATAACAGCCTGTTATTTACATTTGTCTTGAGATAGCTCCTCATGGTGAAGAGGAAGATTAAAACTTATATGTTTGTCTCACTGTATAATATGTAGTCATCATATCATATCTTTGTACAATTAAAAATTTCCCCTTTATCCAGTCACTCTTATTCAATATTAGGCTTCGAAAATATTTCCACATTGATATGGTAAAAAGCAGAGTATCAGTGGTTTCATTGAAGATACTATGCGAACAATTGAAGTTTTTTCACTTTCTTCTGACGCATGAATATTTTTGCAATATGGGAGAAACTTGCGTCACAAGTTTAGGCAAAACAAGAATGTTCATCGGTGTTTTAGGCATCATCTATAGTAGCATTAGGAAAAGAAAACAAGCCACTAATGATTTATTTAAAATACCCCACCATTACAAATGAATTTGATTCTGGATGTATATTCCAACATCAAGACTACCGCAGGCCGCGGGGATGAAGCCAATGAGAAAAAAGAACAATAAAATTCAAATTAGCCACTTAGCTGATAAGGGGGAATATACAAATTGTTCTGCCTAAATCTTTCTAAGTGGTTCCTCTGTCCAATATTTAATAGTGGTAATGCTAGATATGTCTGTTAGCAAGAGTGATATTCCTGAGACCTATGCTTTTCCCTCTTACAACGAAGATAAAACATGAAAATACATAAATGAGTTACAAACTTAATTTTATCACATGTTCTCTGCTGAACATTGTTATTTCAAAGCAAGTGCTGCAATGCAGAATATACATTCAAATGTAAACAACAGTATTAAACCCGGCCAAGTTGAGAGGCACAATCATATGGAGTTTCTGGGATCACCAGAAGATGCTAGAAGACCAGCATCTGGAGATTCTAGTTTAGTTCTTGCCCATCCCCACCCTTTATTCTGGCTATCCACTGGTGTTCCTTTGGTCCCGAGAACAAAGTGTTCACTCAAACCAAGATCTGCCATGAGAAGACCAACATGGGTGAGCAACTCCCCTCCATTTCGCAGCTGCTGAGCATGTGACCCCCATTCACCATGACTTGCAGCATAAGTCAGCATCTCTATCCACACTCCACAAATCGTTTCCCACAACTTATTCCCAAGATTGTTTTGTAGCTGTAAAGCAAGGCGGCATGCATCAAGCAACACAGATTTGCCACTCCTTTCACTTCTAATCACATCTAGTACCTGGCTTTGCGCGTGCAGTTGGATCAGCATGTTGCAAGCTTCTTCACTGGTATGGACAGGAAACTTCTTTCGATGAAATAGCTTTATGGCATGATTGAAGGTGTCTCTGACATGTGTAATCCTATCAATCCATTTAGGCAGCATCAAAGGGCGCATAAGTAGAATATAAAACAAATAATCAGATAACCACTTGCTTGCTTTACACTGGGCAATCGTGGTCTTATCCCCGGAGTAGGAATGGAAACAAATATCTGTTGCAACATGCCATAGAAGTATACTGTGATCAAACTCAACCTCAAAGCTCCAGCCAATTGACTCATAAAACTTCTCTTCTATCACATTATTACCTCTATGAGAAAGCAATTGCTTGAGCATTTCAGCATCAAATTCACTGTTCTTGTAAACCTTGTATTTATTTTCCAATACTTTTACAATCTCAGATTTCATTTCCTTATTATCATCGTCCACCACATTTTTCCATTGCCTTTTGCGGAGCAGATTGAATTCGAAAGAGATGTTGCTGAGAAGATTGGTTCGTATGAGTCCTTTCTTTTTCAAGCAAAACTCCACTAGGTTGAGTTGACCAATGTACCCTGACCACCTCTTCTTACGACACAAGATTGGTCTACAACGAGCAATGCAACAGCCCACAAAGTTTCTGAACCGATCATTCTTCCTCTTGGTCAACCATTGCAATGTCCAATCAGACAACATAAGTGAAACAAATGCATAAATCTCAAGAGAAACCGCCCCAGCAAACAAAAGATACGTTATAGCAACGTCAACCCTTGAGTAGGTGTTGTCAATGACAATATGGAATGCAACAAGAGCAGCTACAATGGAGAAGACACTGACCAATCTCAAAACAAGACCTTGCCACTTATATATTATGTATGCCTTTGTATAAAGCACATCAAACAGAAAACCAAGTTGCACCTCAACCAATTTGTAGGCATGCGTCACAAAATTTGACCCATTACCGTCCTCGGCCAGCAGCAAGGAACAGCTTTGCCGTCCTTCTACAAACGTTAGGCTTAAATCTGCATAAAGATGCCTCAGCAAGCCAAACAAAAAGTACCCTTTGTGCACACACTCCAAGTCATGAGTGCCAGCCTGATTAATGTCCTTGAAATCTGAGGCCTGAAGGGTCATAGCTGATGAGAGCAAAGAGTCCTCAAATTGGTCAGGGCTAGCAGCCCTAAGAGCATATGTCCTCTCTGAGT
Organism: Dalbergia cochinchinensis; assembly: GCA_031216125.1. NCBI lineage: Eukaryota > Viridiplantae > Streptophyta > Magnoliopsida > Fabales > Fabaceae > Dalbergia > Dalbergia cochinchinensis. The sequence goes on along the minus strand of CM062375.1, from coordinate 63,312,412 downwards.
ACTTGATGATTCCAGAAACAAACACTGGGATGGCCACAAAAGTTAGAGGGTTGTTGCCCCAAGACTTTAAGAAGACGTAAAAGGCAACACTAACTTGGACAAGCAGGCCAAGCAGGTGCCTTAGCCATAAGCTGTTGTCCTCTAAGGAATAAGCAGTGATTGTGTCAGGGCCACCAAGATGCAAGAGCAGGAATGGTGCCCATATTCCCTGAAGCATTTGGCCTTTGCTCTCTATTTTGGATTTGGATATGTCTGAATCTTTTTGGCCGTTAGCAAGATTCCCCAATGACACTGTGGCTAGCCAGTCTGCTGTTAAATATGTCATCCAAACCAAGACGCTAATGGTGGCACCTTTGCTATATTTCCTCATGTTCCCAAGTATGATGAGAATAACTTGCCATAAGAGGCTCAGTAAAACCAGCACACGCAGCTCCCAATCATTCCATAGTGAAGTTATGGATTCCGGGAAGATCTGCATGTCTTTCTTCTCTTTAATGATTCACAGCTTCAACAAACCTACACTAAGGACAAGTCAGGGCACAACCATTCATGTTTTCTAATGGAAAAATAAATAAATGCCCGGATCAGTAAGTACAACGTAACAAGAAGCACTCAATAATCTATAAAGACATCAAATGTTGAAATTACTATGAGAAGGATTATGAAATTTATTTTAGAATTGGAAGAAGGACCACTAAATGTTACTTAATCGATGGAAAATAACCTAACTTTCATGCAGTCGATGTTAATATAGTTTAGACATCTTATTTCCTATCTGCAGTGTTTCTTGTTATTAATTTTCCTTTCATTTTTTCACTTCTAGCAGCTTCTGGCGAATAACTAAGGTGCAATCATGTTGATCAACATATGCACTGAATTTTAATTATTTTTTCTTGTAGTTATTTAAGTAAGTTAATTTTTTTTGTATTCAACTAAATTTGTTGATTGGTTAGACTAAAAACGTATTATCTATTATCTTTGGTGCTGAAATCTCATACAATAAAATTATTAAACTCTCAAGTTAACTCTTAAATCAACTTAGGAGTTTACAATTTTACCACATAAAAATGAGTTTATATAAACTCTCTAATTTGATAACGTTGTATAGGATTGTATAGTTATTGAACTCTAGAATTAACTCTTAAACTCTCACGAATTTATCTAAAAGAAATGATAAATGTTTACCACTAAACTTATACCATATACTTACACCAAGTTAAAATGTTATAAACTAGCATGCAAAAAGTTGTAAACCAAGAAGAAAAAAGTTGTAAACTAATATGCAATGTTGTAAACCACCTTGGTTTATAACTTTTTACAAATTGGTTTACAACATTTTGTACATGGTTTATAAATTTTTATACACTGGTTTATAACATTTTACTTGGTATAAGTTTAGTGGTGTGTATATATTACTCCTCTTTATCTAGAACTTTTGAGTTTAAAAATCTTGAATGTGATCATTGCATGGGGTGCCAAGCTAACCTAAGTATTGAATCAATGTTTAGATATGTTTTTTATCCTAATATATGTAACGAGTTTTAGTTTCATATGAGTCTCTGCAAAATCCTAAGTTTGGTTTCAATCCTTTTTTTTTCTTTTGAAATAACTATACTATGGTCATGTTGAAAAAGGATCTCCATCAAATGTTGAGCTAGTTAATGAAACTAATATCCTAATTACTAGTGTCAGATCATCTTTGTAATCCACATATTGGTGTATATTTTCCAACTTCGTCACTCCTTCCTCCTTTCTTTTCTATTCTCTCTCTAACTTTATTCTTTCTTATTGTTCCTTCTCTCAAGCTCTCTTTACAAGTAGGGTTATGTTTGGAAGATTTAAAATAGAGGGAAGGAAGTGGCCGTTAATGAAATAGAATAGAAAAGTATAGTAGAATAGAATTGTTAATGTCATCCTATTTTTTGAGTGTTTACAATATAAATGAGTGGAATGGAAGAATATTTATGCACTTGATTTACCACTGTTGACTTTATTTTATAGAAAATGTATTTTATCTATAAAAGATTCAAAATGACAAAATACTAAAATCAAACAAAAAAATTTGAGCTTCCCTCCACGTCCCCCTGATAGGGGGGAGGGGTTAGTAAAGCTACTATTTCAGAGTATTTAGGACTTTCAACATCCTTCCTCATTCCTCCTTATAAACCACTCACAAACGTCCATTTTATGGATTTGGTCTTCTTTTTCTTGTCACTTCCTCCTCTAACATCCTTTCAAAAAGACCCTTAAGTCCTTTTTCCTGCTCTTCTTTTTTTCTCTTTCTATGTTTCTTTACTTTTTCCCCCATTCCTCAAGAATCCCTCAATGCCTTAAAGTTAAAAACCAGTAATTATTATTGAAGCATGTAATTGAGATTAGAAATTAGTTAGAGTTGGTTGGATTTGTTAGATATTAGTTAGTGCATTGTAGCTTATTATACTCCTTAGCCTGTATAAGGTTACACCCAACTTGTATTGCTCCACCCTTTATCATTTAGTAAATGTTACCATTTGTGTTATCTTTTGATGTGCTCTATCTCTTCCTCTATCACCATGGATTTCAACTAGGTATCATAGTCCTACCATCTGCCTTGAACTTTTTCACTACTGCCCTATTGTGAGTTCTTGGAACTCATTTTCTTTCATTTTCTCTTATTCTCTTTTTCACTAAATAGTTCTTAGAAAATAAAAAGATTCTCTTGACACTAGTTCCCTCTCAATTTCTGATTTCCCCATCATTTTCTATATGTGCCATCTTTTCTTTGTATTCCCTCTATATCCCAAATTTCCCAAGTTTTAAGGGCTTCTTGGTTCCTTCTTGGAATTTTCCATATCTTATGCAAATACTGAGTTCCAATTTGATTCAGTTCATCTTTTAGGTCTCAAAATGGACCGAGTTCCTTGGTTTTTGATTTGGTTCATCTTTGTCTCCTTTGTCGAGGTTCACACCCTGCCTTTGACCATCTTTGATTTGCTTCCCATCGCCACTATGCTTAGGTCATTGGCGTCTCTTATGTCCTTCTAGCATGGCTGTTTTTGCTCTAGTAATGTTCACGCTCTCTAGTGGGTTTGCATTGGTTCAAGGTTTGTGATCTCTTTTTGATTTATCTTTGGTTTTCTTTGTAATATATTATAGTACGACCTTAAGGTCCTTAAGCACCTGCCGTCTTGTCAAGAAAGCCCTGGATGCAAAGGCCAGCATGATTGCATATTTGGCCTCCCTATCACCGCTATAGTGATCGGGAATTGCTACAACGGTCAGGGTATTCTTAGGTTAGGTTGGGTTAGCAGCCTCTAGCATAGCGGTCAGGCACTACAGTGGGGGCAGATATGTTCTTTGAGACTGCCATGACCCCTATGGTGGTACCCCTCGACGTCAGAACAGTGCAAAATGATGTAGCTTCAATTAAGTAACCCCTACCCTATATAAACCTTTCCCTACTCGTGTTTCTCTCCCAAAACCAAGAACCATAGCTCCCAACCGCTCTTCCACCCCCTTCTCTCTCAATTCGACTTAATCTTACCTACTCTAAGCTTTAGTTTATGTCCTCTTTCTTCCTGCTCCTCTATGTTCTTGAGTTGGAATGCTCATGTTCTTAGTTTTTGTCAAGTTTTGGTGCTCTCTCAATATCCTTAGAGTAGTTTTAGGGTGTTTATGATTTCTCATAGGTTTCTTTACTTCATTGGCCAATATTAGTGCTATGTATCTCTGCTCTCCATAGCTCTTTAGGTGTTGGCATTTCTCATTCTATCACTCAAGGTGAGTGGGTTTAATCCTATGTTCTTATGTTAACCATTAGAAATATATTTTCTAGCATTATTTAGAAAATTAAAACTTGAGCTTTATCATGATATCAATTCTCTATGTATTTTGCAAGAGTTAGAAATTCGTTTCAAAATTATTCATGAAAACCATTGATTTTCCAAAATGTATGGGACCATTCTTGAATTCAAATTGCTAAATATGATTTATTTATTATCCTAAATGTTATTTATGATGATAAGATTTAGCAATATTGGATTAGGTTTGTGAAAAATGATTGATAAATGGTGATTAAGAGTGGTTGAACCTAGATTCCTAGAATTCTCTTTTGATTATAGTATGATTTTAGAATAAAGAATTACCAAAAGAAACAAAGTTGTGAGTTAGCAACAAAGTTCAATTATTAACCTTGGTATACCAAATTGCCCATGAGGGATGTGGTTCGTAAGGGACCATTATATTAGATAGATGCTCATGTTCACAAAAGACTAAGCACCGCCTTATAGTTATTGGATATTCTGCTTCTATTTTAATTCCTTAGAAATAAATATGTTTCTTTATGCTTCTTATAAACTGGTGTTATCGCAGCTATTACGTATTATATATGGGAAATAATTTTTGAATGTTGCTTTATTATTTATACACTTTTCATCTTGTCCTATATATGGTTATAAGTGAAGATTCACTGAATTTTAAAATAAAACTCACCCCTCCTCTCCTTTCCCCTTAAAGATATAGTTATTACATCATATCCTCTACAACCTTCTCCTCAGTAACTATAGTGCTTTCAGTTGGTGAGCTTTACTTAATAGTCGAATGTTTTGCATTTTGATATAGAGTGCTCTAGTGTTGTGTGGGTAGAGTCCCGAACCATATATGCTATAGTATTTTGACACCATGATTCATATTTCTTATGTGCTTAAAAGTATATGGTTTTCATGGCTTTTGTATAGAGAAACTTAGATTATGTTTGACATTATTGTTATGGATTTAGATTTAATATATGAAATGGCTTACTGAAAATGCATGTTGATTTACATTTGAAAAATGGAATTTATGTTTAATTATGCATATAATACGACTCAATAACCATGAAACTTATGTAGGGATAGGTCCATTCCTCACGTGTTAGTCACATTTTCAAATCAGGTCATGACATTCGTCCGTTGCTGACTTCTGGATCTATCTTAGTTTCATTTGATTGTTCATGGACTTTGTGATTGTGCTTTAAATTTTGTGCATTAGATTTTCATATCAATAATTTTTGATTCATCAAGACTTGATTCTTCTTGGGTTTAGTTTGTCTTGAAAAATTTGGCTTCATTGACTTTTAGTGATCACATTTGGTTTTCGGTTAATTAGAACATGTTTCCAATTTGGATTATTCCAATTTATAAGTTTTAAGATTTGGATTTTGGTGTTTATTGGTATTTCATCTATGCATGTGATTCAACCAAAATGTCGGTTGATTTCATATTTGACATTGACGTATTAAATTTGAATATAAAATGTTGGTTGATTTCATCTATTTCATCATTTTCCATTTCTATGACAGAGATGTGACTAAGTATCAAATTAAAGACAACTTAAAAAGGGACCAAATTAAAGAAAAAATTAAAGATAAAAGGAGACCAAATCGAAAAGACATCAAGATAAGAGATAAAAAAGCCTATTTTACTATCCTAAAAAGCCCATCAAATAGATAAATGACAGAAATAAGGAGAAATTCATAGGTGTTTTTAGAGTAAGACAAAATATTTACTCTATTTCATTTATTGAATGACAAATCAGTTATTACATTAAAAATATAGGGTCACAAAACTCTTATGTCAATTAATAAATAAATCAGAGTAAGTATTTTCTTTTACTCTCGGTGCAGCTAAGTATTTGAGCAAGAGTAAAATATTGAGAACAAATGTTTAAAGAGTCGAGTGATAAAATAAATTCAACATAAAATGTGGATTTACAAATAAGCAGTACTAATATTAATATAAAATAAATAAATTTATTTCTCGCCTTACTCAAAAAACATTTTAGGGGTAATGATCTATATTTGTGATGTTATTTTTAAGTTTACAATTGTGGAATGTAAAATATAGCTAGCATAACACTAATAAGCAAGCTATAATTCGGGCAAAATGTGTGAGTATAACAAATGAATGAATCAGGGGGGAAAAAACGTTTTTGCTAACAAGATTGTTAAATGATGAAGCGTAGGGACTCATTTAATCAGAGACAACGAAAAAACAAAAATTCTATTGAATAACTTTTTCTAAATATTAAATTTATTTAGTTTAGGTAAACATAGAGTACCCACCGTCAAAGACAATTACTAATCTTCTCTAGAGGTAGAGCTTTTGGATATGGGTTTTATTTAACTCCGATCATGAGACCCTCTCCATAAATACTACCAGAAATTAAACCCTTAACTAAATGTTTAAAGAACTCAGCTAACTACCAATTATATTATATCTTATGGTTAAACATTTATTAATTTAACTATTGAATTGAAAGTTTCATTAAAAAGATCGAGCGGAAAAAATTTCACATAATTTTAAAAGGATTCGATAATTTATCATATAACTTTATTTTGACATATATTATGCTTATGAAGATATAAATAAATATTAACTATTGATTTGCATATCCATTCATGTCTAACTTTTTCAAAATTTAGTGTTCTAAATAATCAAGATAATATCTTGTGATTTAATTATTAGATTAATGAAATCAACTGTTCATAAGAAGCTACTAAGTGAAGTGGAGTAAGTAGAGTAAGTAGAAAAGATTTACCCTATAATGAAGGATAGTATATTCCTTCCAAAGATTGAGCAAAAAAAGAAAATTCGAGATCTACAAGGATTAAATTAGATAGACCTGTACAGTACAACAATAACAAATTAAGCCTTATTACTTGTGAGAATGGCTACGTGAATCAAATAGCACTATAACATTATATCCTGTATCATATTTATATTCAAATAATTTATTTCTATTACGCGCACAGTAGAGCTATCATATTTTATAAGTGTAAAACGGGAAGTTTTAAAGCTCAATTAATAGAATAGAATATTTGTAGAAAGAAGCAAAATGTTGTACCGTAACATGCAACTCGATGCCGGATTTTGCAGCTGCCAATTTCCTTCTTGGATTTCTTCAGCTTTATGGGTTGAAAATGAAGAGAGCAAAAGGAAAGAAAAGAAATGGAAGCAGAGCAAAGGAGTTGTAGTAGCATTCCACAATCATATCACAAAATATATAAAGATAGAAGAGCATATAAAATGCTAATATTTCTTCTTTGCTCCCGGAGCAAAATGCTAAAGACATCTTGCCACGTGGCTGCAGAGAGGACAACATGTGAAACACGTGTGTATGAAAAAAGAGGGTGCTATTTCAATGCATAATATAATGAACATAATATCAACACCCAATTCAATATCCTTATCCTTAAATTTTGTGTGAGTGCTACTTAAAGTAAAAAGATTTTGCTTTCCACCCTCGAATTCAAATAGGTGTTTGGATAGTTAAAATAACATAACTCATGGAAGAAAAGTGAATAACAAGATATCAGGAGAGTGTGGAGTAAAATTGAATTCCCATATTTTAGGTCTAAGGTTTTTTCAAGAAAATTTCACTCATGAATAAGCTTAATGTCACTTATAAATAGAAAGGGATAATTAGATTTAAATCAAATAAAAAAATTCATACTATAAGCTAACCAATGATATGTGGTTCTACTCTTTATTGAAAGATTATTGATGTGTAAGCTTCTTTCACAACCAAAACGAACAGTGTTACAACTTGAAAAATGAATCACGCCTAACATATGTATGATCATCATCATATTTGTAAAACTATAAAAATAGAAATACAAATGAGAGAAAATCAAAATACCCATTAATTAAGGGGACAACAAAAACACATAAAAGGGGACAATAAAAATACCCATAAAAGGGATAACAAAAACAAAACACAAAATGCAATGTCCATGTGGTTTCAGAAAATATTATTTTCAGTTTTTATTTATGTTTTTAGTCAACTTCCTGTATTAAGGATTTTGTAAAAAAATAGTAAAATTTAAAAATAATTTTCATTGTTTTCATTGTTTCTAAAACTTATATTATGGCATTGTTTTCATTTACTTATAATTTTCATTGTTTTCTTTCTGAAATCATAAAAAAAAAGAGAAACTAAGGTAAGCAAAAAAAATTAAAAACTAAAAATTATCTTTTGAAATTAAACAAACCAAGCAATAGAAAGAAAACGAAAATGATGGGACATTGCTTCCAAAGAATAAAGATTAAACCCTCAACAATACTCATATAGTTAAAAAGAAAAATGACCAGCTAGTTAAAATCTATGGACAAAAAGGCGAAAAGTGATGCTTGCTACATGAGAATGTAACAAGAAAGCCTCATGGCATCACTCTTATTATTTTCTTCTCATGTAAAAAGTAAAATAAAATAAACAAGTGAGCTTTCAATCTAGCAGTAAACTTTGCATGTCTTATTGAATTAAAGGAAATCGTGAATTTGATTTTCATCTCAACTTACTATCTCCTAATATTTTAATTAAAAAAAAAAAGTAAAAGAAAAGAAACATACAAAATAGCACGTTGTATGTCCGCTGGTGGAAGTGGAAAAAAAAATAGAGATTCTTCATCTGCACAGAAAGCTAACTACCATGTACTACAATATAATTTAAATATGAAGTGATTAACTCACACGACAAGAAGACTATTTTTTTGGTACACAAATAAGTTAATTTTTTCGGTATATTATATAAGTTACCATCACGTGGTCTTCTTTTCTATTATTTTGTTTTTTTTGTGGTTTTATTAGTTTGTTATTTTTTTATAATAAAAGTATGTTTAATTTATATCACTTTCGAAGCCTTTAGGCATTTAGGGACAAGGGTTCATGCCAGCACTTTATTTTTATTTTGAATATGTATGCTTTTAATTTAGTTCTGATACGTCAAAATGTGATAAAAAAAAGAAAGACGACCTTCACCGTGAAACTTTTCGGTGAGCTTTACCATTGTACGCACCTTAAACCAAATACACTCAATTCTCTGCCATCGCATTCTCATTTTGAGTGAATTACTTAGACTGTTCCAATGGGAAACTAAGGCTGCATTTGGTAACGGGACACAAATACAATAACAGATTGTCCGTGTATCATGTTTGGTGGTAGAGTTGGGGTACAGTGATAAAAAAATTTTCTGTCCCAGAGATACAAATTTTCTATATTTCTGTCCCTCCAAAAAGCGGAAAAAGTGAAGACAGGACATAGAGGTAGAAATTTAACCCTTTAGGTAGCAACCTTCGGTGGTAGTCCTGCCGTCGGTCAATACCGCTCGGCCGCTAGTCAATGCTGGTTAACACTCGGTCAACAATGGTCAACGCCGGTCAACAATCGGTCAATGGTGGTTAACGCCAGTCAACAGCCACCATCAATGCTGTCGCCACCGGTCAACGCCGATCAAGTGTTTCTATTGTCCCTATCAACCAAATATGATACAGGGACAATATGTTTTATGTCTTCATATCTACTATCTCTGTATTTCTGTCTTTATCTCTATTGTTCCACTAACCAAACGCGCTAAGTGCATTTAGTTTGAATCTTGATTTTTATTTTCGTTTTAGTTTATAGATTTTGTTAAGAAAATATGGTAAATTCTGAAAATTATAAATTTCAATTTTCAGTCTTCATTTTTAGTTTTTAGTATTCCCTTTACAAAATCTTAAAAATTGAAAAACTGAAAATAAAAACCGAAAAAAATTTAAACCATGCCCTAAACACTTCACCGTTGAATTCAGTGATGTGCCACCATGCCGGGATTATGTCACAAGTTGACACCCTAAAATAACAAAACACTCATTTTTTTTTTTAGGTATATAACAAAACACTCATTTTATCATCAATAATAATACGGAAACTTTATTTGTACGCACGAGTGTCACGACTCACAAGTAAAAAACAGTGTGATTGAGCAATAAAATATTTAAAGATATTTGAAAAATAAATTTCAACAATTTTAACGGTGGATTGATGTGCATGTCGAGCAAATACGTCCGCATGTTATGGTCACATAGCAGTGCTCATAATAGTAAAGTCGGTCGGTGACATGCGCAAGAATAACATTGTTGGCAAAAGAAACACTCAAGGTAGCATGCTTTTCTTTAGGTTTGCTTTTACTGTTAGCTCAAAAAGTAAAATAAAATAAACACGCAAAGCACCATGCTCATCACCATTTTTTTGTGTGTGGGGTAATATGCGTCCTAACGAATCATTTGGTTTGAACTTATTTTCATGTTTCCAATTTTTCTCTGTTTTTCATTTTTAGGATTCTGAAAATAAAATAATGAAAACAAAAAATCAAACTTGGATTCCCGAATGCTTGCATTGTTAATTACGTTCTTCTTCCTTTCCTTCCTTCTACATCCTAGTAATTAAACCCTGACACATCAAGCTTCGGAGAAGAACCAAACAGAATAACCTTGTTGTATCTAATTATCTATACCATCAAGTTCTTCCATTATGGCTGAACAACTTGGTACCGTGGCCTATAAGCTAATTGAGAAAGCAGTTTCTCCGGCAAATAATGCTGCTCCAGGAAGATCAAGGATAATGGACAAGATGGAAAAACTGAAGGATGAAATACAAAAATTCCACGATTTGCTCAAATATTGGCAGGGACGACAAGAAGGTGATCAAGACCACGTGGTTTTCCAGGATGTCCTGGCAGATGCAGAGAAACGACTACCGCAAGAAGACCAAAAGGTGGTGAAGGACTGGCTAGCTGACGTTAAGGATGTGTACTACACGGTGATTGATATTTGCAAAGAATCAAAGAAGGAAGAGATGCAGGTGCAGGAAGGGAGGAATGGCCTGCCGCTTACTTGTTCAAATCCATCCCCGCAATGCAGGATGCAAATACGCGACGCGATACCGCAAATGCTAGACAAGATATCGCAAAAGGTTAGAGCCCTGAAACAAAAGAAAAGTGAGTTGGAAAATCTACTTGAACCCAAGGAGGGAGTCCTGAAGGAGCCACCAACTGGTCCTTGCGTTCATGACAAAAAAGAACCGGAGATATATTCTCGATCTAAGGAACAGAGAAGATTAATTACATGGATGCACCACTCCTTGGACGAGGTTCAACTCATATGTGTTACAGGACCAAGTGGAATAGGAAAGAGTGCATTGGCTGGACGTGTCTACAATGAAGTGGAGGGGGACTTTAACCTACGGGCATGGGTCAATGTCTCTGAAGAATTCAATTTGCTTAGAATTGCTCGAGACTTTGTGGTAAGGGTAACATCCAAGAAGATAAACAAGATCGAACTAGCCATGGAAAGCCTGTCTCAAAGGGTTCGAGAAAGTATAAAGGGAAAGAAGTTTCTTTTGGTCCTGGATGGTTTGCAGGATGTGGATATGAAGGAGTTTAATCCCAAGTGGGAAAAGCTGGAGAGACTTTTCAAATGTGATGTCCCTGGATGCGTAATTTTGGTGACCACCCACCAAGATCATGATGTTGTGAAAAAAGCAAAGAAGAAGATGCATCTTCCCAATCTCGGAGAGGAAGATTGCTGGTCTATTATTGTAGATCAAGCATTTGGCACTGCAAGGACTAGGAGAGAAGATACTATAAAAAATATTCATGATAAAGTTGGCAAAGAGCTTCCGCAGAAGTGCCAAGGGTTGCCGGTGATCGCAAAAGCTCTTGGTGGTGTCTTGCGTGACAGGACTTCAGCAAGAGATTGGCAACAAGTATTGGATAGTGATGTATGGAAATTAGATCCAAAGAATAAACCATATGCCATGAAAGCCACAATGTTCAGCTATTATTTCTTGACTCCAGAATTGAAACAGTGCTTATTATATTGTTCAATCTTTCCTAAGAACCACAACATTGATGTGAACCAGTTGATCAACCTATGGATGGCACAGGACTCTATTGGGTTGGATCAAGAAAAGATGGAAGAAGAAGGGTGGAGTCACTTCGAAAAACTGTTGGACCGCTCCATCTTTCAAGACTATTCCCTTCAGGAAGATAGTGGCAGCTATGAATGCAAATTGCAAGGTGCAATGAGTGACTTCATCATCGATTATCTTGCAAAAAATGAGAGCCAGATAATTCATCTTGATAAGGCAGAGCATACATATCAGCTAGTTTCTGATAATGTTCGTCATTGCACACTCAATGTTCTGCCTCAAGCTTCTTTGCCAGCATCCATTTCCAATTCTGAGAACCTACACACCTTGATGGCGTTATCTGAGTACTCCTCTATTGAGCCAGCAAACCTTTCTAGCCTGTTGAGTAAAATGAGGAGGCTTAGGGCACTAGTCTTGAGCAATTGTTCGATGAAAGAGCTTCCAACCAAGGCATGTGAATTGTGGCATCTAAGGTACCTTGACTTGTCTTTCAATCGCGATTTGAAGAAGTTGCCCCTAGAAATATGTAACTTGTTCAATTTGCAAACTTTAAATCTTAATGGGTGTGATGAGCTGCAAGAACTACCAAAAAGCATAGGGCAGTTGACCAACCTAAGGCATCTAGACATACTCTGGACTACAAATCTGAGCCACTTACCAAAAGGGCTTATAAAATTGGACTCACTCAGAAGACTGAGTCGTTTCTTTGGTACTGGTGGTGCCGATAGCAAAGCATGCAACCTTGAAGATATGAAACATCTAAACAACCTTCAAGGGTATATTTCCATAGAAGGGTTGGGAAACACTATTTCTGAAGCTCAAAAAGCTGGTCTAAGTGCAAAGACACAACTGCGTGGCTTGGAACTGTGGTTTTCTGTTGTGGGATCAAAGGAAAACCATGGTAATGTGCTTAGAGACTTGGGAGCACCTCCTCAGTTGAAATGCCTGGGAATATTTTACTATAAAGGAAGCTCATTCCCTTCATGGATAGTAGAATTGACGAAGCTAACACACCTAATACTTTCTGATTGCGGCGAATGTGATACTCTACCCGCTCTTGGGAGACTGAAATCCCTTGAAACACTGGAGATAAAGAATTTGGCTAAAGTGACACAAGTTGGCTCTCAATTTCTGGTTGGTGGAACGGAGTCCGAGTCCGAGCTATGGAAAGGAGCATTTCCGAAATTGGAAAAGCTTTGCTTCCAAAAGTTGGAAAACTGGGAAACCTGGGAGGATCGAATCAATGATACCAGAAGTCATATGCCTAACCTAACCTCTCTGTCAATCGAAAACTGCCCCAACTTGAGGACTCTGCCGAGCTACATAACGAGGAGGACAAAGTTGAAGATTGATGAACCACCACTACTAGAACGAAAGATTTTGTGGCCCGAAAAGAAAGATGACAATGAAGGTAAAACTCTTACACTACTTTTTCTTCAAACCAATCAGTCCTTTTGTCAACATTGCTGTAAATTTATCATCATCATCATCATTGTTATTATTGTTGTTATTTTATTGAAGATCATCATGACCACCATTGCTATTAGTATTCACATAAATTTAATTTTCATGTGATTCAGTATTCAGGTATAAAAAATTATTGTAAAGTACTAAAATTTTAAATTACTTTCCTAGGCGTGAGCTCTGCATAGCATGCAACTGTTTTTTCATATTTTAGTTTTAATTATGATGTATCTTGCAGTATAAGGTTCTGGGCTGCAGATTAATGTGCACTGATGAAGGGTGCACCAAAGGTTGTGATTAGGATTATAATTTTATCAAACTGTATGTGTTCTACACGGTTCAAATGCTATGATTATCATAGATCCCAACTTGTAAGTATTTGATCATCATATTTGTGGGCAATATTTAGATACTAAATTGGAAATTATAAATAAATAATTAGTAACTATAGGTATATTTTTATTAAATCTGCCAATGAAAATAAATGAGAAATCATGTATTAATAAATATGGATTGTAGTTTAGTTAGTTGCCGATTTTGTTAATATATTTTGTATTGATTATTATTATTTTTTTTTGAATATATTCATTATTAGTTAGCTTAGCAGGTCCACTAAGATCTTTAATTATTAATCAGTATTAATTTACGTGATTGAACCTACAAACTAGTGATTGTGGTTATCTCATGCATTTTTATGTGGATGATTTCATGTTTGACTCTTATCTTCTTTTCTAGAAAGAATTTCTAATTTTAATGTCTTTTGTTAAAAAAAAAAATTTGCTTATCGTCTATTCCCTTTCTAAAACTCACAGACAAACCCAAAGGTATAGTTTACACACTCTTTTTTTTTTGTAAGGTAGAGTTTACACTTTATAGTTTATATTACTCACCAATATTCATGCTACTTTAAAGGTGTTCAAAAGCAGTAACCAATGTGCGACCGGAATTGCTGTGTCTACTGAAGGGGAAGAAGCTGAAGATTGTGGGGATTGCCAAATGACCTATTCCCAAGTGAACTATTCCAAATTAATCGCTACTCCCAATTTGGCAAACATTTGTATTCTGTCTTACTGTGTTGTAATTAAAAAGGATTCTAAACTGATGTTCGTATATTATTTGGACATTAAGAAATTCATGTATTAATAATTGGATATTTTAGTCATGTTACTTGTAAGAGAGTGATCATTACCGCTGTCTTTTGTCTATATTATCGCTTGCTTTTAAATTTGGATAAAGAAATTAATATAATCAATAAGAATATATAATTGACATGGCTGTACATTTTACACCAAAGAGAAAAAATTTACATATATATTTTCTTTAGTGATCATGGCTCGTAGATGAACTACAGAAAGCCCTTCTCTTTGCAACACTTTACGGCTCCATTGTACATTTCAATGATGCCGTACTTAAACTTGAAGCCAGTATCCAAAAGCCTTCTTGATGATAGGCCAATGAACTTATGATCACCCTTTGTTGTCTCCCTTAAGTTAATGTAAAATAAGTAAAGATGTTAGTTGTTGAGTCTTTATGTTGTAAGATAAATAAAGAAAGAAATGTCAAAAAATAAAGTAGATTTTGAGAAATCGTGCAATTTTGATACATAAAAAAAAGCGAATGTATCTAACTATTTTAATGTATGAAAATTGCATGATTTTTTAAGACTGCCTGTTAATATGAAATGGAGAAAGGGCTTACTTTGATATTACTATATGATATTCTGGGTATCTTTGGCAAAGTAATTCATAAATCTGACGAAAAGATACTTCGTCGGACGAACAAATGTATCTTCCATTAGCATTACCATATTCAAAAAGAAATATTAGAGCACTGGTCGCATCATCTATGTGCACCATGTATGAGTAGGTGAGATACTCGTATTGACTATGGTCTCCTGAACAAGCACAAACATGATATGTATTAGAAGCATAACACTTCAAATAGATCGGATTAATTAAGAAGAAAATGATAAGAGTATTTTCCTTGCCTTTTGCTTTTGCCAAACGTGAACAAAACATGGAGAAAATTGTGATATATATACAAAAAGGTATTAGATATATTCATCAAGTGTATATTAGATATCACTATGGTCATCGATTTTCTTTCTTCTGAAAAAATAATATTTATTAGTTCTAAAATACTTTTTCGACAAGTAATTATATATTGTTATTTAATAACTGAATATTATGGTCGCCATTATCTTTTCTTTCAGCTATGGTTAATTATCTAAGCATTCACCTTCCAATGAGACCTTTTAGTATGATTGACAAAATAAGACTAAATAACATAAAATCTAATAATATAAGATATATAAGGTCAGGTTATATAAGATCTTATAAAATTTTAATATTATGCAATATTTAATTAATATGTTATCGTCTAAGATAATGCATTACATAAAATAAAATTACTTTGGATTAAATATGTTTTTTTATCCTTGAAAAGTGAGTGGTTTTGATCATTGAATTATTTATTTAGTTAATGTCTAGCTTTTATCCAAAAATTTTTAAAATTGTTTGGTTTTAGTTCTTGTCATTATATTGTCTCTATTAAATAAAAAATTGGCTAACAGACGATCATATAATTCAGTCTTACATAACAATCCGCAGTCATACATGACATAAACCCTTTTTTCCCCTTATATACGAATATTTAAATCAAAATCAAATAAAAAAATTTTAGACCTAAATCAATTTCTTTTTCAAGGGCGAAAAGAATGTCTAAGCGGCCTAACCAGTAGGTTTTTATTCCCATTTTTGACAACCCTACCTAGTAGCATATTAAAAACACTAAACCTGTTTGATATTCCTGGTAAATTTTCTTTTGGGTACAATATTCCTGGGTAAATTATTTGGGCCAGCATTCGGTTGGGCCGCTCCATACTCTGAGAACAGGGAATTTGGGATCTTAAAATGCGCCGCGCATGCCCATAACTGTCCTAACCTCTTCGTGAGAAGTATTAAATTAACGACCCAAAAAAAAACGTGTTAAATTAAAACATCTGAGAAAAAAAACACCAATTTCAGGCCCAAAAAAAGAAAAATTAAAATCACCAATTAAAAATAAAGTGCTTGGTTGAGCCCTTGGAATGGTGGTAGAAAAATTGAAAAGAGATTTAAAAGTCAACACTTGTTACTTGTCAACTTAAGTAGCCTAACGTTCATTTTGTTTATTAAAAAACAATTTAGGTTTCAATCTTTTGGAAAAAAATAAAAACTGTTAATATTGAGAGAGTTTTATCTTAATAATGAGTTTGATTTAATTTGAATTAGATCGATCGGAGTTCAAACTCCGAATACTAATGATTTAAATAAAGACAAAATATACATTTTAGTTCCTTAATTATTTTTATTTTTCATTTTGGTTCTCTATTTAATTTTTTTGTTTTCTAAATTATTTTTATTTTTAATTTCAATCTCCTAACTAATTTTCTGGTTTTTTGTCTTCTAGCTTCTTTTTTGTTTTTCATTTTAGTCTGTTAACTCATGATTTATTTATTCTATTTTATTTTCATTTCTTTTATTGTTTCAGATTCTATTTTTATTTAATTCTATTTCTTTTTATTTCTTTTAGGAAACATTTTTCATGTATATTTTATTTTTCACAAAATAAAAATCCAGTCTACTTTGTTTATTTTTATGTTTTTGCTATTTTGTATTGGATTTATTTATGTCTTTTAATTTTTATTTTATTTAATTTTTGTTTTTATGTTACAGTTAAAAAGAAGGTAAATATTTTGTTCAATTTTATTTTGTTCAATTTATTTTATTTTAATTTATTATGTCATACTACAAGAATAGAAAATAAAATAAAGTAAATCCAAAAAGAATAAAATATTACAGTTCACCTTAAAATTGCAAAACTCTGTTATCGTATATTGCTCAACATCAAACTGTAAATTAAATGTTTTAATATCAGCCTAAGCAGAAAAGGTTATAAAATCAATCATTTCATATTAGGGTTTAATTTTGGTGTACGGTAAAAAAAATTTACGCAATTAATTAGATAATAATATAAAATATTTTTACGTGATAAATGCTTTATAATTAAACTCTTAATAATACCTTAATCTTAATAATCTACATACAGATATTTCAAATCACAATTCACAATAAATAATACCTTAATCTTAATAATCTACATACAGATATTTCAAATCACAATTCACAATAAACCATTGCACGATGATTGGCAAGAAATTAAATATGGGAAACCCGTGATCCTACCATTTTTCATTGTGGGAAGAGAAATATGGATATTTATGTATAGGTTTTGATTTGAGTGAGCAAAAAATTCATGGAGAAAGAAAAAATCATACCTAAGATCATGGAGAGTGCAATGTACACAGATGATGGAATGCTGGGACAAATAAAGGGTCCAACTACCAAAGGAAGAACCAAGCTCACAACCTGCAATCCATTCTGTTCTCCAAACTCTAAAGCAGCCTTCTCAGTTAAGATCTTTGATACCAAATAGGAGGAGCTCACAAGATTGTTATTACTTCGGCAAATTTCAAGGTCACTCCATGTATCTTCATCCACCATATCTACACCATTGTTATTACCATTGAACAGCACTGTGACTGCACTAGAAGTGTATACCACTCTTTTCACTGTCTTTGACTCTAGGCATGCTTTCAAAATGCCTAGTGTTCCTTCCACGGCTCGCTTTGTCACCTTTTCTTCAGGCTCTTGGCCATGGACGTCCATTGGATGTGCAAGATGGAAGACCCCTACACACCCTTCAATGGCCTTGTCAAAACTACCCGATTCATCAAGGTCAGCATTGAAGATTTGGAGCCTCTTTGATGCTTCTGGTAAGTTTGTGAGATAACTGAGGTCTCTCTTGCATCCTGATATATATGTTGGTTTTGCATTAGAAACTCATACATATAAATGTATCGCTTGCATTTTTAATTCTAATATCGTAATTATGCATCTAGAACCATTCCATCTTTTTAGAAACCATATAAAAGTGATTTCTCTCCTCTTTTCTAGTTAATTAGTTGAGCAATAATTTATACAATAAAAGGGAAAAATTAATTTCGGCAAATACACAAAAGAAAACGTGAATTATGATCCAATCTGTGATTTCAAAGATTTAAAACAAAGAATTTATCATTCATATCTCTTTTCTTGAAAGTACAAAGTACAGAGTCAGATTATCTAGATAATTATTGAACCTCTTGACAAATACTCTCTCGATAATCATATACCGACTTAAAGCATCGATCAGGCTCTTTTATACATATATCTTGTAGCTCTTTATTGCATGCAGCTATGTTGAAATTCACCTATGATCTATATTCATTCAGTTAAGTATCAAACTACTTTCTGTCTTGAAATTAAAATACGAGTCAAATTACCCAGATAATTATTTAATCTCATTGACAGATATTTTATTGATTATATGCTGACCTTTAGCATCAGTGTGTGTGTGTATATAGTGTAACTATATCGAAATTTACATGTGATCTCGACTCATTCGTTCGAAAATCAGAGTATATTCTATCTTTAATTTTAAAATTAAAAGTTTTGGTTCCGTTGTATTGATGGTCAAATTAGGAATGAAAGAATCGTATGTGAGTCTAATTAAAGAGATGGAGACTTCTTATGTGTAATCAATAATTGAAAAAAAAAAAAGAGTACATTTTTCAAGTCACAAACCTTCGAAATAAGGGCATGCAAGCGTAATCTACATTTTATAATTTATACACACTTTTCACTCTTCCTTAAAATAAACAAGAAGAGGACACAAACATGAACCAGTGGGACTTACATGCACAAGAATAGGAACAAGGGGAAAGTATCCTTAATCTGCAGAGATAGTTCAATGTAGCAAAAGAAGTGTAGGCAGTTCCGTAATACCTGCAGCAGGGTTGGATCTAACGGTGGCTCGAACCGAATAACCATGTTGAAGAAGGCTCTTAATTAGCCATGATGCTACATACCCCGTTCCACCTGTTACACAAACTGCACCTTTATCCTCTCCCATATCTCTCTTGATTCCTCTTTCTCTATGTCTGTACTCATATACATACATACATACATACATATATATATATATATATATATATATATAGAAACATTTAATGCCATATTCCAGGGCGCTAGTTAAGGGTCCTTCATAATTCTCACAGGCTAGTCCAGCTGTTTTAGCAATATTGTAAATTAATGTATGGTATTGCTAGCTGTACAAACGTTACTTCTGAAAGTA
Source organism: Dalbergia cochinchinensis (assembly GCA_031216125.1). Classification (NCBI taxonomy): domain Eukaryota; kingdom Viridiplantae; phylum Streptophyta; class Magnoliopsida; order Fabales; family Fabaceae; genus Dalbergia; species Dalbergia cochinchinensis. The sequence continues at coordinate 63,293,030 of CM062375.1, read as the reverse complement.
TGCATCCCCATTTGAGGTGCACTCTCGTCATTTAATTAGTGTGTTGCGTCCTCCTCTTCTGTGCATAGACTTTATATCCTGCACAACTCTTTTTTTAACATGTTTAACTGTCAATGATGTCATGTTTTAAATATGTACTTTAATTAAAACTGTTTGCATCTTTCCCAACTGCGTTTTCTTTATGTTTTTATTAGCATATATATTAACTAGTCTGTAGAGCTGATAGATTTGTCAGGGTAAGATATACGTCTAAAATTCATTAAGAAAGATATACACGTCTGAAATTTATCAGAAAAGGAGGTGTATGGATGAAATTTTTTGAATAACTCTATTTGATAATAATGCCAATGTGAAAACTGTTTTTGGAATCTATGCCTTAAGCAAATCATGAATGATTAAGTTAAGCCAATTCCATTGAAAGGAGTTCCCCTCCAAAAAGAGGCCGAAATATCAGTGTCCCTCACAAAATACTTGTAGCCGCCCATGCCAACATGAATCATCTTGATAAATATAACTTCCATAAAATTGTATCATCATTCATGACGCAACGTACCATGAAAGTGTTTTTTTTTTTTGTCTTAATTACAAAATACAAATCAAAAAAGGAAAGAAAACAGCTCGGCGTTTACATTAATTTTCATTTGCTAAGGGTCAACTACTAATTGAACAAGTCTTTCAAACCAAGAAAAGCGATCCGCTATTTACGCATACAGTGGTAGCAATTACTTTCTCTTTATTTGATTTTGTTTGCAAGCAAGAGGTATGTATTTGCTATTAGCTTGATGGGGTTGGGCCGCACAAAATTCCACGACAAATTCACAGTTTCAATAAGGATATATATTAAATGAGTTTATCTAATCATTAGGGCATTGATTAAGGAATTAAAAAGAAAAAATAGTCTTGAAAATGTGCAGTTTTACATTTTTAAAGTATAAGATTTATCAAAAAAAAAAAATTAGAGGTTAGTTTTTCCAATACCATAAGGGCATTGGTTAAGGGCACTGATTAATAAAAATATTAAATTAAATGGGATCATTTTATAATTTTACTTGCTATATGGTAAGTAGTACGGTAATTTTATTTATGTAATTTGATAAGGAAGATATATTTGTTTAAGATCAATAGTCTTATAATGTTCTACTGACCGTTATATTATTATTATTATTTTGGTAAATGAGAAAAAAAACAAAAAAGATAGCAGCAAAGCACGCATACAAATTGATCACTTGTTTTAATTCGAATTTTATTGATTTCAAAAACACGAAGTTTGAAAGAAAATTTTAGAATAATCTTCAGTTTGGTCTGTGAAATTTTTTTGTTTTGACATTTTAGTCCTTACAAATTAATGCACAAAGTATTTCTCAAAAAATATTTCATGCCAAATACATTAGCTCTTTAATAAGAAAATAATACACATTGGATCCTTGAAATATTGACTTTTAATATATTACTTCCTAAAAAAAATTAGTTTTTAACATATTAATCTCTCTTCTGAAAAAAGAACAATTTTAGTCTTTGGTTCTTGCAAAAATTAGCTTTTAATGTGTTAGTATTTTAGAGACTAATATTTATATGATTTTTCTATTAAGGGATTGGTATATTATAACGTGATGTTTTTTGCTACTAAAGCGTATGTGTGTTTAATTTTTTTAACAACTAAAGCATTAAAATGAAATTTTTTTCATAAACTAAAGTCGAAATTTACTCGAAGTTTTAAAATTAGACCATGATGACATTTTTTTTTCCTTATATTTTTAAAGATAACATAAGAAAATGTTTAAGAACACTATTCAGATAATCAAACAAGCCGGCAATTGAACTAGGCTAGATAATTTATTAGAGGCCTTTGGCCTAGCATAAATTAGGCCTAGTTTGGCATTTAATATATAAGTTAAGTTTAGACTTCTGAAAAAAAAATTTTAATTAAATAGGTCAGATATCAAATAATGAAAATAGCCTATTAGACCTGTCAAACTGACTTATTTATATTACTATTACTATTACTATTATTTATATTTTTATTTAAGAAAATTTAATGATAGTTGAAAGTTTTTACTCTATATAAAATATAGATTTATCTTATTTAAGAAGTCTTTTATCTAATGTTTATATATATATATATTTAGAAGTCATGTGTTTGTTTCTTTTTTATTTAAAATTATAATTAAGTGAACCTCTTAATAAACTTTCAGGTCAGATTAGACTTTTGAAAAGCCCAAGCTAAGGTCATGAAAAAAGTATATACTATATGATAGGCCTAAGGTCATGCTATCTGTAAGAAATGCACGACACATTTAAGCGAAAGCTTCGACCCCTACAATCCCTTCCCCCTGTGTGTGTGTGTGTGTGAGACACGAGATCATGCTTTCTCCTTTTATGTTATGGCTTGAGAGATCATTATGGCAAGATTCGAGTTTCAGGCAGAAGCAGCGGATACAAAGGATCAAGTGCACTGTAGCCTATCTAAAAGGTCCAGAAGCTATTCCTCAAATCGTTTCCATTACATCATCTATATTGCTCGTCTGCTCCCTGTTGGAAAATAAGACATTTTTCCTTCTTGAGAACCACCATAAACAGAGAAATAAAATAGGAATATAATCACAACACAAGAATTTAACGTGAAAAATTTCAAAATCAGAGAAAAACCACGACCACTGTCTAAAGACAACCAGAGAATATCATTATGTAAAAATTATTACAACACACAGACTTCGCTTAAACATCCATACTCTCCAAAACAAATATTTGAACTACACCTCACAATACTCTAAAAACAAAAGTACAAAGGAAGAAAAGTTAGATGCAAGCTTAAAGTGTTTCCGACTAGTACAAATTGAAATGGAGAACTTAGGCTCATATATATAGCCTTGGCAACCCCCTCTATCCCAATTATAAGCAATGTGGGACTTTTTTTCCCAAACCTATTTCAATCAAATACTAACAATCTCAACCTTGATTGAACAATTCCAAGAATTTCGCCTTGACACATGTCGAAATTTTGCTGAAAAGTTATGGTGCAATTTCCACGTTGGCTTTTTCTGGAAGTTCCTCAGCTATCGACACAACTCACACTACACACCTTGCATCTCAATGCCAACCAATGCCCGTGTGTAATTATGGATCCACTAGCAACAACTTATCCTTTTCCATGGTAGTGCGGTAATGCCATGAGGATACACTTCTTACCTTTTAGTAAAGATCATTCTCTCCCCCTAAGAAAGCAATGTTACAAGCGTTAGATTGAGAAATTTTTTCCAATACAGCGCCACTTGAACAATTTTTCTTTACATGCCCAGGCTTTCTGCATTTCTAGCATGTCACACTCCTTACATGATTCGTTTTCCCATAAGTGTCACTTCTAGCTACGAACAATGAGTTAGATGAAGTGCTACCCTCATTTTTCATTCTTCTTTATTCAGCAATGATTTTAATGGTAACTTTTTCAAAATTCAAAGTTTCATTCCCATACATCAATACAGGCTTGATATGCCCATAGGAAGATGGAAGAGACAATATAAGCCTTAATGTCTTATCTTCATTATCAATCTTCACTTCAATGGCCTGTAATTCAGAGACAATACCATTGACGGTACTAAGATGGTCGGAGACTTTCATGATACCATCCATGCGCAGATTATGAAATTGCTCCTTCAACAACAATCGATTTGAGATGTCCTTTGCCTAATATAACCCTTCGAGTTTCTCCCAAAGTTCTTTGGCTTTCGATATTTCTTGCACATTTGCAAGAACATTTTTAGCCAAATACAGACGAATTGCACTTGCTGCTCTCAAATCGAGTTCCTCCTAGTTTTCATTATTCATGTTGGCGATCTTTCCTTTCAATACCTTGTGCAAACCTAATTGTATCAACACATCATTGACTTGTATCTGCCACAAGCCAAAACTAATTCTTTCATCAAATTTCTCTATGTCATACTTTACAGCACTTGAAAAACTTGACATTGTTGCAACTATATACTGGAATAGTGTAAATCAACTGTAAACTGTGCACCAGGAGGGTTCCTAGGAAAGAGAGGTGGGTCACAATGGACATGCTTAAATACCAAGTCTTTCCTTAGCCATAACCTTTCCAAATCGCACTCTCATAGTATCACACTGCCTTCCAGCAACAGCAACCAAGGATGATCCTCAAATACCAGGGAGAAATTCTTTTCTGATGTGAAAGATCAGATTGAGTTGCAATCACAGAGCATACTAAGAATAAATCCCACTAAACCAAAGCTTCTTATACCAATTTTTGGGAAAATAAGTCATTTCCCCTTCTTGAGAACTACCATAAATAGAGAAATAAAATAGGAATACAATCACAACACAAGAATTTAACATGAAAAACTCCAAAACCAAAGAAAAACCACAACCGCTGTCAAATGAAAATCAGAGAATATCACTATGTGAAAATTATTACAACACACAGACTTCTCTCTTAAACAATCACGCTCTCCAAAGTAAATATTTGAACTATACCTCACAACACTTTAAAAACAAGAGTACAAAAGAAGAAAAGTTAGATACAAGCTCAAAATATTTTCGACTAGTGCAAATGAATAACTTAGACTCATATATATATATATATATATATATATATATATATATATATATATATATATATCATAGACAATCCCCCTTTATCCAAAATTTAAGTAATGTGAGACATCTTTCCCAAACCTATTTCAATCGAATATTAACACTCCCTAATCTAACAAAACTGAAGTTGAAAATCTTGTGGTTGTGGCCCTTGCTACCTTGAGCCCTGTGGCATTTTTCATATTGCTTTTGTCTTCAAATAATTATTCAATTTTAAAATTTTATTTTTTCCTGAAATAAATATTGTTCATTTAAGAAATCAAGACTCTGTTAATTATTTTTCAAACTATAGCCTCTATTAACTATTAGGTGGAGGAGAAAGAAGTAAGTGAAAAGAAATATTCAAAAATATTTGAGGAAGAGAGAGGTCAGTAACAAGGAAGTAGCTATTAATTAATGTATTTTTATATAATTAGTGTATTTTTAATATAACTTTCTCCAAAACCATAATTGAGAAATAACTCTACTAATTAGTGTTCTTTTTATATAATTTACTATAAAACCATAAATTAACATTCTATCAAGATAAGTTGAGTGTAAAATCAATAAATTTCTCTTAATTATTAAGTGAATGGTTAAAAACTTATAATACTTTACGAAATAAAACTAAAACTAATTAAGGATACTTAAATATTTAGATGCCTGTAAACCTCTTTATTTAATTTCCATTTTTTTTAGTCTCCATAAATTCATATCATATATAAGACTTTTTGTTTCTGCTCTTGCACACCTCCTTCTTTCCCTCTCTCCCGCTATCTTACCCTCTCTTTACTTTCTGCATTGTTTGACGGTACAACGACGGCAACCCAACCTTGGCGAGAGGCGACTTGGGTTGCATTCCCTTGATGTTTCAGGAACGACAAAGCACCGCAAGCTAGGAGAAATTCTCACATATTTAGAAGTATATCTAATGTGTGTTCTGAACATATATGCAAACACTCATTTCAGATTTTTCATATCTTTAAATCTTATAAATTAAAATGAGGTTATATATATTTATAGTACACACATTAAATACGCTATAAGAGGATATAAAATTTGTTCACAAATTAATATGTTGGCACGTAGGAAGGAGAAATTTTTGCATGCTTCCACAATACATTTAATGTATGAACTAAAAATATTCATAATCATATATTTTTTATTTTTATGCAAGTTTTAAATATTTTAAATTAATATCGAATGGTTACATCCTCAAGTACATATTAAATGTGTTTTAGGAGCATGTAAATATTTCTCTGTTAGGGATAGCAATAAATTTGGCAGGTATTGATGCATTGAAAACACTCACAAGCACAGATAATTAATGTAGAGAAATAACAACCTCACCATTTTTAAAATGGGTTTGTCTTACTAGTACTTTATGATAGGTAAATTTAATTTTTTTTTTGGATAAACTCTACACTTTAAAAATATAACAATCACTTTTTAATTATAAATTTGTCCCAAGGGCATTAATTAAAAAAAATTTAAAATTTGTTGGAGGATTCATAACCAAGCCTATTTGGTTGTAAATGAACTAATCATTGTTGCATGATTCTTAATAGACATTTTAAATCTAAATTTATTAGAAAAATACTCTATTCTTGTAGAATATATGTTTACTTTCAGGTAAAATCATCTTTTAAAATATTTGTCAATTTCATATTCCAATAAAATGTAACTTTTTATTTTTAACCATTTAATGTGCTCCATAATTAATGGTCATTAGAATATATTAGTTCATACAATATAATTTTAAATAAAAATACTCTATTATCATATTATTTATTATTATTTTTAATATCTATATTTGTCTAAATATAATAGATATTTTAGAAAAGAGGGAATAATGTATATATAATTCTCATGTTTTATTTTGGGGCTATACAAAAATGATGTTTGAAAATCATTTTCCTATACGTTAATAGATCCACCAGCATGAGATTACCACCATTTTGCAAGCATTTAGACAGCTTTATGATCCGACGGAAGTAAAAGAAGACAGCTAGCTCTGAGACAAGGTACTCCGAGCTGCACAATATCTTCCTTCTTTTTTATTGGTTTTTTTACTGTAGTGTCTTGATATTTCTGAATGAAGTTGTTATCTATAGAAAACCATGTAAACTAAGTTGTTTATTCAATTGAAGTTCAAATTTAATTTGAATTAAATGACTGATAAAAATGATATATAGATATAAGTAAAGGATGGTATTCAAATTGTGTATTCCGTCTAGATATCATAAAAATCTTTAATTGTTCAACTTAATATCGAATAATGTTACTTATATTCATAGGACATGAGACACTATATCGATTCACATCTTATCCATCATTAAATGAGATATGAACCATATTTAATAATGATGAGGTGTCAATCGATACGGTATCGCACACCACATTAGTACAAATAACACAACTCCTTAATATCTTATCAACACACCCTTTGGTAAGTGCATGACTTCATAGTTAGACATCTATGTTCTTTTCAAATTTAATGGATATAGTATATAAAGAACTTATTATTAAACTATAGAATGTCAAAATAGGGCGGCTCTCGCCAAAAGCCTGTAAAAAAGGAGATAGGATGAGCCAATCCATTAAAATTAAATGAACTGAAACATTCAGCCTAACCCATTTTGAGGTGGTGCTAGCCGCCAAAAATTTAAAAAAGTTGCAAAATTTTTTTTTAATGGTTTGATCATTTTAAAAAAATTAAAAACTTTTCTGTCTTCTAATTGATACATAGTCAATTTTACAAAGTCCATACTCCATAATTGATGTCAAGTGTGTACCGGAGACTTTAGTAACATGTTTCTTCCTTTTTTTTTTTCTGTTTCTTTTTTGGGACAGAAACATGTTTCTTAAATTTGGTTTTGGGTTTGGTCTATTATTAGTCTCCTTCCAATCAATATATTGGGTTTTATATTATGTTTCATAAATGTTCTTTGAGTTTGGATAATATAGACTATAGAGTAACAAATAACAAATTCAGAATTAAAAAAAAATCTTGGCCTGCAAGTTAGGCCCGTCCAAATCACATGTTAAACAGAGTGGGTTAGGTTAGTTAAAATTGTTTTATGAGCTCAAAAATTTAGTCCAACACTCTAAAAATGACGATTTTGATAAACTAATCCAACTGATCAAGCCGTTTTAATATCTCTATTAAATAGTTACAAACTTTCAAATGTCACTGATCATTATGATTTATGAACAAATTATACATGAAACAACTAATCGTAGTAGTAGTGGAGTGAGAGACTAGGTGAATTATCTGAAATATTAAGATAACCTAAAATTATAGGTGTTTACCCAAAAAAAAAAAATTACACCATAATTAAAAGGATAAATTATACATGACTTCTATGAGATTGAGTGAAATCTATCTATCTCTCATTTATTTGTAAATTAGGAGATTATTAAATTTATAAAATTATTATATTGATCTCTCTTCTATCAAATAATGAATAATATATTTGGAACTAATCAATATTATTTGAGCAAATAGAGAAGAATTGAAGTGAATTTTATCAAATTTTAGATAGAATACGTGGAATTTGAAGTAAAAAAAATGGATAAACTTGAACGAATAGAATTCAGTCAATTCACTCATCCATCATTTTCCACCCTGCTTCGAATTCACTTTGATAATTTCGAATCCGTCAAGTCCTATATACACTCCTTCTAGAATTATTTTGACCAAAATGAAGCCGCAGTCAGCTCTTCATCACCCCTTAATTATCAACTGCTACCTATAATATTAATATCAGCGACAACAGCTAATTTATATTAAAACTTTAATTATATTTTATTTGGTAATAACAATAATAGCAGTAGTAGCTTTGGAGAAACAGCTTCATCACCCACCAACTAGTGCCAAGTTACCTGTAGCTAAATCACCACTTTAATGCACTTGTCCCAAACACAAAAACCTCTCTGTCCTTGTAACAATTTCCAAATACATAAATAAATAACAGAAAAATAACCAAATTAGAAAAAGAAAATAAAGAAAGAAAGAAACCAAATCGGAAAAAAAAAAAATTCCTGCATTTTCATTTCATTCCTCTCTCTGTGTGATGTGTTCACTTCAATCTTCTTCTTCTTCTTCTTCGTCACCCAAAAACAAAAAATCCCTTTTTCTTTTACCCAGTTCTCCATAAACCCTAGATTCACCAAACCCACCGACAGAACAAAAGAAACAATTTCATTTCTCCGAGGTTGTTCGTGTCGAAGGAAAAATTTGTTGTTTTTATTTTTAAATTTTCTTTTCTCTGGAGTGCTATTGGGTCTTGCTTCGCTTCAGGGGTAGCTTCAAATAGCGAAAAGTTGCGATCTTTGGTTTTAAATCTTGGTGGGGTTGTTGTTCCTCGATTATGCATAGATCTGGGGCTACAATGGCTTGGAACGTGTTCAAGTTCTGCACCGCCCTTAGAGGATTGGGCTCGATCATGATACTTTTGGTCCTTGGTGTCGTTGGTGTTACTTATTATGCTGTTGTTTTGACCAATTATGGCCCTGCTCTGTATGCTGGAGGGCTTGATTCTTTGATTGCCTTGGCAGTGCTGATCTTGTTTCATAGTTTGGTGAGCTTAGGTTCCCACATCGTCGTATTTTTTTTTCAATTTTTTTTTGTGATTGGTTCTGTCTTTTGTGTATTGAATTTGAGCTGGGGTCCTTGAAAATGTGTGCTGTGTATGAAATTCAGGATGATATGTTGGCTAATTTTTTGGAATTTAGCTTGTTATAAGTAGTAAGCTGCAAGTGGATGTTACTTAGGGATCATGATCGCTTGATTGGTTTGTATGGTGGATAAGATTTGTGTGTATTGTTTTGAATATGATTTTGAAAAGTGAGTTTTCCACTTTTGCGGGAAAAGGTTGTCATGAAATGCTTGTTTCCTTTTAATTTTTCCTTAAATGGGAACTCATTTTTGTATGCATCAGAAAAAAAAAGTGTTCAGCCACTGTTAAACTTAAAATTTATGTAATTGCTTCTATTGATTGATGACGTATCATAGATTCTAGGATGTCGACTAAATAATGTGGAATTTGAAAATTGTTTTGTGTTATGCAGCTGGCTATGTTATTATGGAGTTACTTTTCTGTTGTTTTTACGGATCCGGGAAGTGTGCCTCCAAACTGGAGGCCTGCAATTGATGAGGAGAGAGGAGAGGCTGACCCATTGGTTGGGACCGAATTCAGTAACGTGCAATCGGATCCTTCTAATCAACGTGTCCGTTACTGTCGGAAGTGCAATCAGCTCAAGCCACCTCGATGCCATCATTGTTCAGTTTGTGAGTTTTTTGCAATAGAAATTTTCCATTCTTGTACTGCACGTTGACAATGATTCAGGATGATTTTGTTCTTTTTTCGTTTGAAACTAGGTGGTCGCTGTGTGCTGAAGATGGACCACCATTGTGTCTGGGTAGTTAACTGTGTTGGAGCTCTAAATTACAAGTATTTCCTTCTTTTCTTGGTATGGCCATCTTAACTGAAGTTCTTGTTTTGTTATCTAGCTATTATTTCTGACTTGCAAGGTTTGTATTTGATGTCTCTAACACACTATAAAGCTGCGCTAATAACCTTGTAATGTACGCTATTTTGCATTGATCCATAAGTTAGAAAAATAGATACAGATACTAAACTACTAACTCCTCCCTTGCTTTAAAATTTCCTTTTCTGTTGTATACTTAAATTTAGTCAGCTAGCCATGCTATTGAATTTTGAAATGTTAATCAAACTGTTTTCTTTTAGAGTTGGATGGGTGCTCTAATTCATTTGCAATGGTGTTAGACATATATTGGTGGATTGAAAGTGGAACTTACTTATTACAATGCAGAGTGGGTAACCTTTAGAAGGGACTGTTGTTGCTAGTTGTGATATTTCATGGCTTAGGCTAAGCTATGCTGTTAGAATAGCTGCGGCACTAGAAATTGCAGTTTTACAATCTCCTTGTTGTAGTCTACACAGCTAGTCAGCAGGTCTCTTTGGAGAGCTAATCTAATAATTTTGGCAGTGTTTCTTCTCAGTTGTCACCTTGGGTGCAATTGTGGGTGACATTACTTCTGATGAGTTTAAGGGGGTGAAGTGAATTTGTATAGCACAGAGACTCCTTGTTGTTGCGAAAAATCTAATCCTAGTAGACACATGATATCAACGTCGTTGATGTGCCTGGCTTTTTGCTACTGTCCTGTGTTAATGCTAGGCTGCTAGCAAATCAGTAATTTTTTGGGGCATTTTTTGCTTTAAAAATATGTTAAAGCTGTGATTGCTTTACATATGTCGTTAGTATGAAGTTTATGATTGACATGTAGTTAGCTATCGTATTTTTCATGGATAATTATCATATTTTCCGGTTAAATCTTAGTGCAGTTCTACACTTTTCTTGAGACGACCCTTGTGACTGCATCCTTACTGCCGCATTTCATAGCATTCTTTAGTGATGGAGAAATTCCTGGAACACCTGGCTCTCTTGCTACAACTTTTCTTGCTTTCGGTAGGGTCTCAAAACATCGCTTTTTTGGTTCCATCTGTGAACTTCTATAACATTGTTGGCTTAATTGCAGTTTTGAATCTGGCCTTTGCGTTGAGTGTCTTGGGATTTCTTATCATGCACATATCATTGGTGGCTGCTAATACAACAACTATTGAGGTAAAGTTTTGCTTTTGCCTTACCAAAAAATTGGGAACTCTGTTTTTTTGTTATTTCATTTTGTTCCTTGGATTTGGGAAAGTGGATCCCATATTATATTTTATCTTTTCACCTGAAAAAACCTTCTCTGACCTAGTTGAATGACAATACATGGTTGCAATTTTGTTGGTGACACTTTTTTTGTGTTTTTGTTGTGAAAATATTACAGGATTCTTCTATATAACACTTCAATATGCTTTTACTTGTTGTATAAAGGATGGCTTATGTGAAGTGGGTACTAATGGAATTTGCTCCTTGTTGTGAGCAGGCATATGAGAAGAAAACTACCCCAAAATGGCGTTATGACCTTGGTCGCCGGAAAAATTTTGAACAGGTCTGTGCATATTTTATTATACTTACATTGTTCTATACTTTTATATTATTTTCTTTTTAGATGTTCTTAGTTCCATACCCACTTCATTAAAAATGTTCACTTAAGTCCACTTATATTAACAACTATTGGGATGATTAAAGGTACATGATCTTCAATTAAGTGAAAATTTGATGAACGACTAAGATCGCATCATTGGGAAACGAGAAGTGTTATTATGGTCTCAAGAACATAGAACATATGATGAACCTGACAAATGGCAAAGAGAAAGTAATAGAGTGCAGTAATATAAAATACAAACGTTCTAGTGAATCACCTATTACATATTTAATTGTTTTCTTTCATCAAAACTTAAACAACACTCAACCCATCATATATAGTTTTCACCTAGTATGCTAGTCCCGACCATACATAACTATTGCCCATACACTCACAATAATTGAATAATTATTTGTTCTTAATGAGCCGTTAATGAGAATATTTTTTTTAGTAATTAAGGTATGGGTTTAATTTTAATAAAATATTTTTATACCTTCAACTAAAAAAATTTAAAGTGTGTTAAAACTGGGATTCTCTTATTTTTCTAAGATCAAAAGCATATTTTTAAGTCAAAATTAAATGAATAAATTTTACATTCAAGTAAAAAAAAAGACTGATAATATTTTATTAATGATATTCTATATTATATAACAATGATATATTTGTCAAATATAAAACTAACAGGTCATAATTTGTTTTTTATATAATAATTATGAGAAGTTTTATTTATCAAACTGCAATATATAAAATGTTTTGTATACATAGTGTATGCACACAAATAAGTTTTTGGTAGGAGTATATGTTTGTTTTAGTCATTAAAAAGTTTTGTTTTGATTTCAATCCAAGCATTTGTAAAAAGCATGGTTTTAGTCCCTATTGCTAAATTGTTTGTATTAAATGTTAAATTGATTAAAAGAAGGTTATTTCATTCAATTCTATGTGACAATCAACAATCACATGTGATAGAGACTGAAACCAAGAAAATTTAGAAATGTTTGGACCAAAATCAAATAACTTTTTTAGGAACCAAAATTAAAACTTTCCTTATGTTTCAGAAGCCAACAACATATTTAAATCTTGAGTGAACAGCTTATTTTGTCCCACAAGAAAAGAAATTAATCTCGTAGACTCGTAGTCCCTCAAGGTTGAAAATGATAGATACATTAATCTCTTTATTAGTTCTTGATTAGTGGACTTACACAGATGTGCCATTAACACATTAGATGCAAGCAAAATGACATGATTTTGGAACATATTGTGCTCATTTTGATATCTAAACTTGCACAAGATGAGCCATTGTATGACTTGTAGTGGAGAATCAAATGACTCATTTTGTGAGTTTCAACTACTAAAATGGGTTATTTTAAACTCCATTCTACTTCAGATGATATACGCATCATTTAACGTCACATTAACATGTTAATTTGCAATTCCATTAGTGTTTAAAGAATCAAATACACACAATGTGACTAATGTATTCTATTAGTAAAATCTTGAGGAACCACGAATTTATTTCTAATTTTTAAGGACTAAATAATCTTGCAAAATTTTTTTGAGGGACTACATGGGCTATTTACTCTTAAATCTTTAATTTTTATGCCAAGAAAATGTAAAATTATGGCAAGTGGTTATAATAGTGGGTAGTTACCTAACATGACTGAACATCCTTTTAAAATTTCACCGATTGATGGTAAAAAAAAAAAATATATACTATCAAGACATACCTGAATTACTGAAAAAATATGAGTTTAATTTTTATGCATCAACAACAACAACAACAACTAAGCCCTGTTGCTCTGAGTGGGGTCGGGTACATGGATCAGGTGACGTCACAAAGCTCTATCATATATCATATTCATGTTAAAATCATTAACACGTAAATCTCTTTTGATTATTTCCTCTATAGTTTTCTTTGGTCTTCCTCTACCTCTTTTTATGATGTTATTCTCCATTTGGTCCATTCTCCTCATTGGGGCCTCTGCAGGTCTCCTCTAGACATATCCAAACCACCTAAGATAAGATTCTATTATCTTCTCTATAATTTTTATGCATCATCATTGTCTAATAATTTTACAGAGACGTTCAATCAAGTGATGACATATAAGCAAAAATAGGTTCTTTTTTTTTTTTATTGAATGTCAGTTTAAAATTATTTTACAATGACAACGCATAAAAATTAGACAAAAATATATATTCTCATTAACCATTCAGTAAGAACAAATAATCATTCACATAAAAAAAAAAGAGTTCAATAAGGGTGAGCGAATTGGCAATAATCTTGTATCCTCTAGATAGTATTTGAAGCTACAGGTGAGAGGTTGAACTGTTTAAGTTTTGATTAAAGAATAAAATAAATAAATCTGAAAAACACAATCATTCAATAAAACAATTGTACTTTACATTGCTGCATTGAGGGTGAGTCTCGGCATAACGGTAAGGTTGTGTTACCTTGTAACCTGGAGGTCATGGGTTCAAATCCTGGTAACAGCACATAGTGGGGGTAAGGTTGCGTACATCTACCTTCCCCAAACCCTACCAGGTAGGAGCCTCGTGTACTGCGCCGCCCTTACTTTATATTGCTGCAGTGTAATATCTATTGTTAGCCATTTGTCGGGTTCGACATATGCTATATTTTCTCGAGGCCATAATAACACAACTCTTGGGAAACAACTTAGGCTGTCTGTATATATTCTTATCCTGTTCCAGTTCGATTACAGAATATACATCCAATATAATTCAAACAAAAAATATTTGGTGAAAACAAGTGCATATTTATTGCAGAAGATAGTTTTAGAATGTCAAAGCTGATCTGGTCTCCCACTTGTCCATTCCGTGATCTAAGGTGCCATTTGATTTGGTGAAACACAATGGCATGTTCATGTGGCATGAACTACTTTTAACACAAATCTTTTGCCACTCCCTTTCCCTCTAAGTCCGTGTGTTAGGTACAATCAGGCCAGTGTACAGCTAATGTTAGCAAAAGTCACCCTGATTCTTAGGTCAACCTCTTTCGGAGTACACTGCTTTAAGCATTAACTTATGTGATATATGTAGGTTTTGCCAAACATTAATACAGTATTCTCTTATTTGGTTTTGTAGTAGCAAAAAATACTAGATATCACTACCATGTTGAAAAAAAAAAAGGAAAGAAAAAATATTTTTGCTCCAGTCTTGTTGCCAAGGAAGTATTGACGCCTCAAAAATGATTGTTATACGTGTCAGACCCGATTGGAGCTTAGACTGCAGTCTGCACACTACAAATTTCACTTAAAATTTTTTAATTTTTTTATCATTATTGGTAGGATATGTCATGTCTTCAATGTCTAACTTTTGAAAATTAATGTCTGTTCTAATTTTTCCTTGAGGATTTGTGCTAGGAATTAACATATAGGAATGCTTATATTTTAAATGCATGTTCTTGCAATAATATTTGTCTTTCCATCTTAAATATATCTTTATCTTTAGTATTTTGGGTTTATATGTTAATCTTATATGCTATACTCTAGTCATGTCATATCCCATAAATAAAATGTCTTTGTAGACCTCGTAAGCTTTGATATTTTTCTTATTCATTCTCGGGTGCCGATATAAAGTTGCTGGGTGTTCTCATTTTGTTGCTTTGGTCATCAGGTTTTTGGGATGGACAAGAGATACTGGTTCCTCCCGGTTTATTCGGAAGAAGATATACGAAAAATGCCAGCTCTACAAGGCCTTGACTATCCGTCTAAACCAGAATTTGATTCCCAATAGTTATAGAAAGCTAATATTTGCACATCATGTAACAAAAGACATGGAAACACCACGACCCTCTACTTCCAGTCTCTTAACAGAATCTAGCTTGTAAGTAAATCTATGCTCCTTGCAATTCATCTGAACGAGCACTCAGTGTCATTTTTTTTTTTTAATATAAAGTAACATAAAAGTTAGTTTAAAATGGATGCTTGTGTCATGTTGAAGTGAAGGAGAGCAATGAGGTGCAAGGTGGTGGTGTGTTTTGGAGAGCTAACATTTCCCATAATGTTAGGAAATGTTCAACAAGCAATGCAATTCTCTTTTTCTTATATTCATTTTTTTATTAAACTTTTATCTCCTAGGGATGCTGTGATTGTGAATGGTTGGCCCAATGAGAGTTAGTTCAATGGAATTAGGTTGACTTCAGGACGAGTTTTACTTGATGGTCGGGAGTTCAAATCTTGGGGAGCTCTTTTTGGAGAGGGACTCTACATTTTATCACTCCAAATTTTAGGGGTTTAGGCTAAATCAATCTATTGTGCTGCATTGTACATGTCATTTACCAACTTTTTTTCTAATAACTTTTATGAATTACAAGGAGAAATTAATGCTTAAATAAGCAATGACAAGCGTAAAGGGAATTCATCCGGCATAGTTTCATGATAATAATATAACAAGATATGAAAATGTTGTAAAGGAAAGGATGAAATATGCTTTTGCTCTTGAAAATCAAGCGGGTTTTAGCTTTTATTTCTGAAAAAGTTTTGTTTGGTTCTTGCTTAAATATTTATAGAATTATTGTTTTATTCTTTGTATTGTATGGGTGTTGGCTCTCATATCAAGCAGTTTTAGAAATGTTCAGATGTTTTTTTGGCACATAAGAAATGAAGTTTGAGAATATAATCTCATAATAAACTCATACTTTTCACTACTAATTTAATCCTAATAGCTTTAAAACTGTTCAGATTGAAACTGAACAAATTTTTGTTCAAATATCAAAATTGAAATTCATTTATTTTTAAATGACTGAAAATATATTTAAGTCTCAATAAAATTAAAAATTAAATTAGATATCATTTCAAAAAATAATAAATATGTAACATTATTTTAACTGAAAATTTTATTTCTAACATTTTCTCGATGACTTTTCTCAATACCCAAAAAAGTTAAAAAAAAAAAAACAGAAGAAATGACTTTTCTCCCTGGCCACAATCGGGTTTGGTTCTATTCCATTCTGATTTTTTGCCCAGGCTACTAACATATAGGCAAGAAAGCTGTTGTGGGCACAACAAAAATCGGAAGGTCTATGCATTGTCCTCAAACCGTGTCTTGATGACCAAAAAATTAACCGTGTCACTATTCGATGATTGGACTAATATGAAGAAAATTGAAAAACTGAAGGTTATTGTTTCAAATAGTTCCATATATGTTCTTTTTTGAAAAGGAAAAAAAAGTTTTGAATTTGGAGTCACTTGAATAAAAAAAATTAACTTTGTAAAAACTCAATCTTAATAATTTTAATAATCAATTAAACTGACTCGAGCTAAATTAGTTAAAATTTTAAGACCCAGAAATATTTGCGGCTTACATAAAAAACAACAATAAGTCCGTCAAACATTACAAACAGTCAAGACACTTTTGTGTTTGCAGGAGAAATTGGGAAGCTTCTCTATAACCTGTTATCGTCTTTTTAATTAAACTTTTTCCTTTTAATCATTACGTAAGAAATTCCTCTAGTTTTCCTTTTATTTATAGTTTAATCTTGTGCCACTTTCTATTTTTCATTTTTTTCTCAACATTCAATTTATCTTTCTACTAGTACCTTCTATTTGATAATGACAATTTGAGATTTCATATTTTTCTAACATTAACTTTAATTTTGATATTATACTAGCCTAAACCTTATCAATTTTTTTCATTTGCATGACTTTTTAAATAATTAGTATAAAATTCATTCATATTTATAATATTAATGTATAAAAATTAAACTAAGAAATTTAATAAATTGTGAAAAAAGCATAGGTTTAATCGACGAGTAACTTGAAATTTCAAAAATAATATAAAAAAGTATCAGTATGTTAATTAGCATCGTGTTGAAACAGTAATACAAGTTTACCTCGTATTAAAATTTGCATCCTGAGACAAAAGATACAGCCAGAAGGTTCTAGCCTTTGCCAAATGAAATGAAATAAATCCACGTGTCCCTTTCTGCATGACGTGCCTCTAATATATAAATTGGTCCCTTTGTTTTGCCCCTCTTTAGTTTAAACTTCCAATTTAGTGTCGATTGGTGTGTTCTGGCTGCTTCTTCTCCTCCCTCAATTCGATTCACAATCTATTGAGGTAATCTCATCCTCCACTCGTGCTATGTACAATATGTAATTAATTCTGTTTTTATGTTCAAAACGTTAGCATTTCAAATTCTTGTCCATGGCACATTGGCACTTCACGTTTTGTGATCATTTCAATTTTATCCACTATTTTGTAATGCTTCTCAAGTCTACACAAAAAATAATAATGATAATAATAATAATAATAAAACTCTAGTGATAAATTATGAAATGTGTTAATTAATTTTGTTGGGACAATCTTCATGGGTACATGTTATACCAACGTGTTTTTGAGCAACAGTGTGTAGCATATATAAGTGCTTTATGTTTTAATATTGGGAACGGATTCTATGTTGAATTTTTTATGCTGTGATCTCTTTCCATTGATTTTGGAGGTGGGGTTCATATATGATATATGTTATAAGAGAACTGACGGTGACATTAGTAAGAATTGCTAAAGGGTGAACTTTTTGGCTGCAGATTTTGTGACTGTGGTTTTCTTTGATTTTATTTTTCTTTGTGAGGATTAGATAAGGAATATGAAGAAGGGTAGAGAAGTTGGAGGTAATATCTTCGAATCAAGCAAGGGGTTTGGCGGTTTTGGATTCGGTAGAAGTATGATTCCTAGCCTTTTTAGAGGCAGGGATCCATTTGATGATTCTTTTTTTGGTGACCCATTTGATAGCTTGCTCGGTCCAAATTCTGCATCCAGAGCAATGCAGAAGACAAGCAAAGAAAAGGGAGTGATTATAGAGGAATTAGGCTCTGATGATGACGCTGAAGACCAGGTTGATTTTGATCAGAAAATTTCTAGATCAACCATGGAACCATCTGTGGAGCATCCAGATGATGATGTCAATGGTAATACTATACTGTCTGTTCTTGTCTTCTATTTCATAAGATTTTTGTTTATATTATGCAGTCGTCTTATCCATATGGAGATCTTACTTGGGATAACACTTGGTTGTTGTTGTTTGTTTAACTAATTGTATTCCTTTGTTTTCTAGTGGAGAAGAAGAACAGTAGTATAACTCCCAAGAGTGATCATTACAAGGTAGAACCTCCAAAAGCTCGCAATTTTACTTTTCAGACTAGCAGAGTAACATATGGTGGTGTAGATGGTGCATATTATACTTCCACAAGAACCAGAAGGACAGGGGCTGATGGGGTATGTAAATTTCCCCTTACCAGGGCTTATTGTGTCGATTATCTTATTAGCACTAATTTTGTCTTTGTGAATCAGGCTGTAATTGAGGAAAGTAAAGAAGCTGACACAAGCACAGGCCAGGCAAGTCATAGGGTCTCCAGAGGAATCCATGATAAGGTGTGTAAGTCTGATTGGTCTAAAAATGTACTCTTCCAGCAACCAGTCTCATAATTTTAAATCTAGATGAAAAGGATACATGATTATATATATTTTACATACAGTAGAGTTGCTGGTATGCTATTACCTTTGTTCTTCAGTCATGAGTGAAGAATAATTTTCTATCCAGAAGTTCTAGTTAGTATGCTATGGCCATTGATACAATATGCAGTGCTCGCTGCTCAAGCTTATTCCTGATGTATACCTTGTGTTACTATTTTGCATTGAATATAGAGATTAAGCTTGTGCATCGTTTATGTAGGGTCATTCACTTTTGAGGAAGCTTGATTCCCATGGTAAGGTGGACACCACACAGACACTGCACAATCTCAATGAGGGTTTGTTCTTGCTGTCTACTATGATTATTTGTTTGACAAGATCAAGTGGCTTTTGATTTTTAGTATTGATGTATGCCTTTGTTTCTTAACATTGTAGATGAGCTTGAAGGCTTTGAGGAAGCTTGGAAAGGAAATAATATAGGGCAGTTTTCTGGCTGGAATTCTGGATATGAGGTGCATAGCAACCAGGGTAAGCTTCATTTGCTCCCTTTCAGTCAATATTATAGCTTGTATTCTCAATCAAGTTTCTCTTTGCTCAAACTTCTGTCATTTGAAGGTCTAGGTGAAGGTTTGAAATTTTCTGAGCTGGGTTTGTCTGCATGAAAAGATTGTTCGCACTATATTATTGTATGCTTATATGTGGTTATTAATGATATGGTTCCATTTGTGGCTTGAATCATGATGCTAAATAATTTGAGCCTAATTTAAACTGCAAATTGTTATTCTATTCAAAGGGGACATTGGTTTGATGAGCTTGTGAAATTCTATACATGTTACGGAATACATTTATGTTTGAAGCAAATTGTACACATGGTATGTCAGAATGATTATGGGATGAAATTTCCGTTGGCATATTCTTATTTATTGATGGTGTTTATCAATTTTCAAAATGGAATAATTGCATTATGCTATCGCTTTTCCCCCAAGAAAATGATGAAAGTTATACAAACAATGAAAATGCTTTGATCTATGTCTCTTCTTAGGCTAATTGCCTAAACAATTTCATGCTCTATGGCTCTGCATGGATGTAGAAATCTTAACAGGACTTTTTAGAGCACGGTGCTGCCACTGGATAGATGGTACTGGTCTATCAATTTCTGTGTAGTCATATAATATGCACTGACTGTGTACATAAAGATTGGATATACTTATTCACTACTTCTGGCATCTAACTGCCTGGATTGAGGATCAAGTAGCTAGGATTGATACATGTAGCAATGTAAGTACGAAATAGTGATAATGGTGCATGGTTTTAAATTGCGGACAGTATTGCTGTTGCGGTGCTCTGTGCAATCACATCATAGCAGGAATTGCAGCCTTGTTGATAATATTTTTCTGCAATTTTTCACATCGCAATGCAATTGCTATTTAAAACCATGTAACTGTGTAATGTGTTTTCATATTTTGGCTATTAAACTTAATCAGGGTAGTTGAAAATCCAAGCTGTATAGCATTCTAGAGAAACTCCATGTTTTATGGTTTCTCCCTACCCTTCCTTTTTTCTCTCCACGTGTAAATTGGCTACCAAACTCGATTGAGTAAACATATAGTCTAAGTGGGGCATGCTTCCATGCTAGTCTGCTATTGATGACAGACAGCAAAAAAGATGTTTCCATGGTTATTTATATGGTCCTCTAATATTTCAACCTTAAACCATTGTCTCTCTGACAGGAATTCTTCAAGTATATGCCTAAATTTTGAGCATGACAATGTTGTAGGTTCAAGAGGCGGTGAGCAGAACAGAAACCAGGTTTGGGCACATCCATCTTGGGAGCAGGCTGGAAGAGGGAGGGGTTTTGCAGCAAATCATGGAACAAGAACCAATTCGAGTGGGAGAACAAAGAAAGTCGTTAGAATCAATATTGAGTGAAGCTTGGGACCTGGTTCTTCAATTTTGTTTCTAAATGCAGAATGAGGGTTGTGCGCGCTAGAGAGTCATTAGTTAGCAAGTGTGTGCGCTCAAGCTATAGTTGCACAATTTAAGAACGTATGATTTGTTTTGTGGTAAACTCAATTATATAATATGTGGTAATCTTTCAAAGAAACCCTTGTAACCATTTTAAAATTTTTTTGTTCTCAAAATTACCACTTCAATCCTATATGATAACATATAATTAAATAATAGCATATTTATACCATAATGTATTAATATCTTTTTTATTTATTGTCTCCTTCTATTGATCAAATGGTTGCACCCTCTGACGGTAGAATATCACCCACATTATTGTTGGACATCTTTTTTTTTTTTTTTCTTTTTGCGGGTGACATTAGACTAGTGAGGAATTGAATTCAAGCCTGTTTCTATCCTTCGAGAATATGGTGACTTGCAGGGAGAAGTCCCGAGCAATACAAAATTGCTAGTGATTTAAGTGAAGTTAAGAGTGCATTGGTTGATGAATTTATTATTCATAATTAGTTGGTACTGTGTTCAGTTGATGAAAAGTAAATCTCGCAAGTAAAATCGTTATTTTCAATTATTTAAATTAACCGACTATATATATATATAGATTCCCTGAAAGTCATTGGAGTTTGTGCACTCAAAGCCTGGACAAAGGGAATATAGGCAAAATGAAGCATGTTACCTGCCCTTTGAAGACCATAAGACATATTTAATTCTTTAGTTGTATATGAGATTACGACGCTTGAAGAATCAACGCATGCGAATGATGCTCCTTGCGTCCTTTAATTATTTTTTCTTTCGGAATTTCATTTTTCATTATAGAAGTGAGTTTATTAAGATTTCATTTGCCCCTGTTATTAAGGAAAAAGCATTTGCACTTTTTATGCATTCTTAATGATTAAATATATCCATAACATGGTGCCTATTTGCCATTCTACAAAATCCAGCACAAAATCCTCCGAGAGCCATTAGAACCACAGCCAACTTGATTTGAGATTTTTATATGGAAACTTGTCATTGATTTACAAAGTAATATGTTTAATATAGACATAGATCTTATATCACGGAAAATAAAAATGACAATGGACGTTTGTATAGTAGTATAAAGCATAAGCCAATGATTAGACGAATAGACAACTACTTTTACTTGGGCCGTCCAGAGAATTTTATGTTCAAGTTAAACTAAATATGAAATAAATTAGTATTATCTTATCTAAGGATAGCATTTGACAATGAATTAAAAATATTAATATTTAATACACTTTGGTATAAACATGATATTATTTAATTATATGTTATTATATGAGAGTAACTTATTTAGTAATTTTGAGAACTAAACACATTCATTAAAATCTTAATACATGGTTAAATCATTATATAAAAATATTAATAATATATCAGATAAAATTTCACATTATTTGTTGCTCGGATAAGATTTGGACGGCAAAGAAAGGATTATTTAGTGTGTGAGCATTCAAAGCAGTAATGTAAATTTCCGGAATGGCTGATTCCACCAATAAGTTACGTTCACAACTGCAACTTTGTGTTATTTAAGTTTTCGAGACAAGTTTAATTAAGACGGGTTTGAGTACAGCGCCACCCGAATATGCTTATTTTAATACGGAGTGATATATCCACGTGGATCTTAGTTGAAGGTGGATTTTTGTTGAAATATCAGATATGAAACACATGCAAGTGACACTTCATCTGCATGTAAAAATTTTGGGCGATTATGCTCCAATTTATTAGAAATTTTATATCCTTAAGCCCGATTTTGAAAAGCTGACTTAAATGGTTTGGAAGGTAGATTATGGTCTGACCAATAAAAAAAGGGGGTAGATTATGGAGTATGAGACTCAGAAATGTACCATTAACAAAAAGTGATGAGCCGAGGATCTTTGGTTTTAGTACTGTTCACAGTACCCTATCATGTGTTGAAGATATTAATATGTTCTGAACTCAACTCTCAAGAAACCTTTACGCTGTAATATTCTGTGGATGAATGGTTTGTTTTCGTTGCAAGTTTTTAGTAACGTCTATTGCCTTCAACTAAACCAGTAGAATTATGCAATGCTATTTTAAATATAGAACAATATTGTACATAATCCATTTTATAATAAAGCTTTTTTTTTTTTTTTTTTGTAGATTCATATGTGTATGTGTATATATATATATATATATATATATATATATATATAAAATTATGAATGTACCAAATGTATAAAACGGAGAACGTATATTGGACCGAACATGTATGATGCAATTTTTTAAACTTAGTAAACAAGTGTCAGGTCAAAACGATTTTGCACCGTGTTAATGTGCTGAATGCACGAAGTTGCCACCCCATGACTCTCGTGAAAGATCGAGCATCACTTATGTAATCCATTAAAATGCAGGGGTTGCAAATTGCAATCTAGTGGGAAAAATTCAGATCAGATAGTAGATTCCACCTGCATCATTTCATTCATTTGGATAAACTTGAAAATTCTCCGGGGCCAATTTTGGTCCCTTCATGTCTTCCATTCAAAATTTGACACCTTGAAAGAATGTTACATATCATTACTGTTGCAAATTTTAAAACTCTAAATTTTTGGCAAGTGTCAAATTATGAGTAAAAGAAGTAGAAAAGAAATTATCAGAGGATTTCAATTCCATCCAGATAAAGTCAGTTAGAAAGGAAAAAGAAATTAAATTCTCTCCCATAACGTGTGTGCGCCTGCTTTTATGTGTTTATATAATGTGGAGAAAATCCACTATATATATATATATATATAGCCCGAGACTTTCAACATAAATTCTGCCCTTTTGGACGGCATGATTCAGAGAATCTCTACAATAGTGGCCTCCCTCAGTTGCTTCCAAACGAAGTTAAAAAAAAAATAATAATAATAATAGCATGGAGCCAAGATAAGCTATGGTTTTCTCACCACATTTATATTTATATATAATGTTGATGGCTCAAAAACTTGAAACAACGGTTTCCTCATCATAGATAGCTCCAAAACCAAAAGAACATAATTAGATCTGCAATTTGACGAAAACACATTAACAATATGTCTGGCTGGTCAGCTGAAAATGCTAAAAGAGCTTATCTTCAAGCCCTCAAGATGGTAAGCAACAAGAGTGTACCAATCATGTTTTACTCTGAATCTGTTTTCACATTCAAAATTCCCATTATCCAATTAAGATGGGTCAATCTTATATTACACCTTTTTCTGTTGGTTTTGCTTTGTGTCATAAGATAAATAGTCTTACATACCAAATTTTAATTAGTTCAAGTGGTTCAACATTTATTCTCCTTAAACAAGGTCTCGAGTTCCAGTCTTTTATCCAGAAAAAAGTAGCAGTTGAAAGAGTTTTACCAGTAATGGGCAAATCCGACTCAAGCCAGATTACATTGGTGGTTTAGGCAAAAAGAACAATATTGAGAGTATTATATATCATTCTTTCATTTTGCAGGGCAAAAGGGGGAAAGAACCTGATGTAGCTGAGTTCGTATCCGCTTTGGCAGCAGGCAAGAATGCAAGATTCATGGTGGTGGTTTGCGCCGGCGTGGCTGGTTCCACCACCCTAGCACTGGCTGCAGCTGCTCATCAGACCGGTGGCCGTGTGGTGTGCATTTCCTGTGGCCAGGATGAGTCACAAGCATCAAGAAAAGCTTTAGGAGCTTATGCAGATTGTGTTGAGTTTGTTGTGGGGGATGCAAAAGGCCTTTTGCCAGGGGAATACAAAGGATCTGATTTTGTGCTTGTGGATTGTGACATCACCAATGCCAGGGAGGTTCTCCTAGCAGCATTCAAAGGGGCCAAGAAAGATGGGGCACTTGTGGTTGGATACAATGTGAGGCATAGGGTCTCACGTTGGAGACAAATGAAGGCATCTTTTTTACCAATTGGAGAAGGGTTGCTTGTGACCACAATAGATCCAAATGTGAAGAGTAATGACAAGGTTGGCCAAAGGAGGAGGAGTCACTGGATTGTTCAAGTTGATAACCGCACTGGAGAGGAACATATTTTTAGGGTCACCTCTCCCAATAGAAAAGTGTAGATTGAAGTTTAAGGCTTTAATTTGATAGGCTTTTAACAGTGGAAGGGTGATAGACACAACTTTTATAGTTTGAGGGATTTTCCTCATTAATTATCGTAGAAATGTAAAATAGCAGAAAAGGAGCTATTTGCTCTTCAGTTGTATCTTTGTATTGACTTGTGTTGTAGTGGTTATGTATGTATAGATTAGAATGGGAGAGTTTGGCAATTTGGCCTGTTAATTTTTCTACGGGCAAAAGAAGTCATGAATGTGAAATGAAAAAAGATAAACTTGTTCAAGTGTTTAAAACATAAGTCATCAGTCATCAGGTGTTGTGATGTCTCTTTTCATGAGCATGAAAATGAATCTTCAGCAGCTCCATCGCAAGTTTTTCTTGTTACTTCTATCAATTATTTTATCTTTTTATTCAACTGTTACGAACATTTGGTGAGAAAGATTTTTAAGAGCAACTTTCAGTTTTGATACTGTTGTTTTTTTTTTAGAATCTGCTCATAAAGTTATTGTTTAGGTCCCTTCTCTAGTAGTAGTATATACTGTGGTAGCTGCTGAGTGCCTTTTTGAAGTGTCTGAATACACAAGTCTTTTCAACATGGAGAAAGAATCATGTGTACATCCAAAGCTAAATAGTGTATCACTGAATGCTAATTGCAGAAAGCAACCCCCAATCCTTAATCTTATTGTTGAAGAATTTCAATACTCTTCTGACTTGATAAATACATTCTTCATGCAGTTATTAATTAAATATTACTATTTGCTTTGTCGGCTAACAGATTTCTAGGACAATTGATAAGGGGAAAAAAATCAACTATAAATAATTCAATGATGATGTTTCATTGTGATACAGGACAAATGAAGGGTTGCAGAGTTTCAACTTTTCATTATTGTATGCATAATGAGTACATCAGAATACTATTTTGTCTTGCAGTAAGAATTTTTTTTGGTCTAGTCCAAAGTGTCTTCCTCAAGTGGATTGAAATTGACTTTTCTACTTTAAATTTAGTGAAAGAGAAATGAAGCAAATTTTCACACAAAACAACAACGTATATAAATATACTGAATTTCAGGTTCAGAAAAACCATCAAACAAATGTTAAAGAAGAATTATAGCAAAGCTCATCACAATCGCCATTGTTATATCAAAAAGATATGAAAATATAAGGATTTACTGATTCAAAGTTGGTAGTAGGAAATTAATTATTTTAAAACAAAATTTTATAAAATCAAATGTAAAAGGGTTATGGTAAAGTAATTGTCAAAAACACCCTTGTTTATATAACCAATCCCCAAGCTAGACTTGGTCAAAGAATGGCTGCTTTTTGGCTATGGAGCATAAATCCAAGACCCAGTGCATCTTCCCCTTCAACTAAGAAACCGGCCATATACTGAATGGATCAATTTGTCAATACAAACACTTAAGGCAAGCATACTATTTCAACCAAGTCAAGCTTCTGCACTATTACAAAATTCTGAAAAAACAAAAACAAAACTGTACATCAGTACGTGCGTTAAACTAAGCGAAAGTGCAAAACTCTTCAAAACTCGTAATTTACATCCATTTTATAATAATACCCACCATTGCCACTTCACATCTCTCTCTTGCATCCTCATACATAATGTATAGCTGAAAATGTCACATTGCACATTGAAAGCCTCCATGGCTTTTTTTTTTTTCAAGCAATTTGGCAGCTTGGTTTTCTATATCTCCTCATACCCAGTCAGAGACTTGATCTCTTAAAAAAAAAAACTACCATATGCTTACAATAAACAAATTAGATTCACTGAAAGAACCCATTAGAGACTGAAATTTTAATTGGATGATATCATCATATATGCATCTCATACCATATTTGCTTAATAAATTTATTTTCAACCTCAAGATTCAAGATCACCCTCATCAACATGTTAATCACTGTCGGAAAAAGTGTTCCTCCCCTGACTGGTGATCTATGCGCTTGATCCAACGGCTAGGACCCCCTTTTGTAGTGCTCGATACACCACTATCTCTGTGGCCGCCACCGCCACCGCCGCCGCCGCCGCTGCCGCTGCCGCTGCCGCCACCGCCATTATTTCTGCTTCCTATGTAAGCAATATCCAAACCCTTCCCTACAGGCAAGAACACAGATCTAACCACACGTGTGCCTCTCTCAAGAACCAAGTTCCATCTAAACCCTGAAACGTTTCTAATTAGCCATGCATTCTTGCATGCCAAGACTGCACCCCTATTGCTCACCCTTGCAACCCTAAGAACCCTAGCGAAGTCCCTTTGCCTGCAATCCACAACAAGGAAGTCCAACCCCTCTAGTCCGCCCATCAAGGCCTCAGCTTCGCCAGCGGCAGCGACAACCACCTCAGGAGGTGGCGCCACCCCAATATTGGCCATGGATTGTGTGTACTGCACCCTTGACACTTCATCTGGGACTATGCACACGTGCCTTGCACCAGTGTTGCAAGCTGCAACTGCTAGGCCTACACTTGCCGCTATGGGGCCACCATGGCACCATGATTCAACGATGAACCTTGCGTTCCAACCAGCTGCCATGGCTGAGAGGAGCTCAGCTACCCCAGATTCCTTCAATTTCTCACACTGCAAATTGGTGTAAAAAATTAATAACAAAAAGAAAAGAGAAGAACAAGTCTTCACTACTACTTTTGAAAACTAAAACGATCGGCGAACTAGTCAATTTTGTCTTCAACTATCTCTCTGAGGAGCTAATGCGTAGAAAAATATGAATAGTTTATACTCTAATAAATTATAAAAAATTCAAAAAGAAAATACTTATCACATTTTATTCCTCTATCACGTATTAGAAATGATTCAATGAATGTTGGATCAAAATGGGATACGAATTAGGAAACAAGAAATCATATCAAGAGAAAAACGAAAAAT
Source organism: Dalbergia cochinchinensis (assembly GCA_031216125.1). NCBI lineage: Eukaryota > Viridiplantae > Streptophyta > Magnoliopsida > Fabales > Fabaceae > Dalbergia > Dalbergia cochinchinensis. The sequence continues at coordinate 63,265,069 of CM062375.1, read as the reverse complement.
ATTGTATGGCGAATTGGCTTTTAAAACCATACTTATATAACGTCCCTTTTTTTTCCTTCATGTATCACATGGTAGAATTAGTTCAACGAATTTTGGTTCAAAAGGGACAGGAAACAGCAAGAAACCATATATATCAAAGGAAGAATGAAAAATAAAATATTGGAAGAAAAGATAAAGAAAATAAAGAAAGAAAGCTAAGGAAAAGAAACTCATGCATCTTATTGATAGCTTTCTTGAGGTTAAAGCGTGTTTGTGTGTGTGTGTGTGTGTGTGTGTGTTGCTTACCGATTTAACAGTGTCTATGTAAGCCTTTGATGCAGTTTCTGGGGACCAAACAAGCTTCATGGTGTGTGGTGCGTGTGTATCTGATTCTCCCTCTCTCTTTTGTTGTCTTTGTTTCGCTCTGATATTGTAGTTTTTCTTCACTTTTTTGTGTCTCTCAACTTTGCATTTGCATATATTTTGTTGCTGGGGTGATTGAAGGAACAATGGAGGTACACATTGACGTACGGGGTAGTGTTAGGTGTATGTATCGTTGATAAAATGGTATTTGATGAGAAGAGAGAGAGAGAGGCGTCAGCTATGGGTAAGCGTTGACATTTTGCACACACAATTTGAACGTGTAAATTAAACGCCCAAAGAAAACGAAATTAGCTGGAGATGGCTATCCAATTAGCTAGCTGGGTACTACTGTACTAAATATAAAGAAGTTGGATTCTTATCGCTTTCTTTCCTCACTTTTTTAAATTTTTGTTTGCATTTATAAATATCCAAACAGTGTTTATTTATGTAGAATATAATAATTTTGTTGTTTATCATGACATTGATCGATAAGATTAAATTTATAATAAAATTGTAAGACAAATACATACCATACACTTTATTATCATTGGATGTAATGAATAAGTGGGATGGGTGGGAACTACACATCATATCTAATAATAATAAAGCGTGTGGTATACGCATTTATTGTATAATTTTATTGTACATACACCAAGTTAAACATTATTCTTTGGAATTTTCTATGATGGTGCATGATTTTGTCTTTAACCATATGTATTTAGTATTCTCTTACCTTTTATACACAAGATTGTGAGTTATATTATTTGCGTCAATTAACATTTCACATTAAGGTAAATTTGGTTAGAGATTTCAGTAAAAAAGAAGATAAGTTTTTAATGAATTCAATTAAAAAAAACATTTTACTCTATTTTTACCATGCAAAGAAACAAACCGTAAGATATAATATATCTATTACCTAAATATATAATGAGGAAAGATTTATTGACACCTAGTGTAAACTTTGACAAATTTTACACATTCTATAATTTTTTTATTGAAAAGTCCTTCACAATACCTACCATTGAATTAAAAGTTTATATGTTATTAATCATTTCACCAACAAAATTTATATTAATAAAAAGTTGTTTAATATATATAATTTTTAGTTACATCTAATTAACATAATAAATACTTCTTAAACATATGAAAAATCACGGTAGGTGTCCAATTATTTTAAAATTTAGTATATATAGATAATCAACATAATTTATAGTTATAATTTACTGGTTGGATTGAGAAAAACTATATTCTATAAAATGTAACATATAAGTATGTCAAGTCTCTTACATTGGTGTCAATAAATCTCTTCTCATGTATAATAGTATCTAAGAGTTTAATTAGTTCTGATGTATGTCAAATAATATACTATTATATTAGCAAAATAATATTAACTCTCACCCACTAGTTTAAAGATTATGCGTATAAAATGAATTGATTGAAATAAAGTGTAAGTACATTTAAATCAAACCTTCAATTGTTATATCTAATATATCTTTGATAAATATGTCCTTCAATTTGACTCACATTCATATTAATGCATGATATCTCTTATAATGTCTATACATAAAAATTTTAGAAACGTGTTTTTTTTATAAAAAAAATAGCTAGTCCCATTAAAGTTTTTAGTTTGTCCCATATATAGAGGAAGTCGTTCAAGCATTATATTTCCTTATACACGCTTGGAATTCAAGACCATACTTAGAGGACTCAAACTGATCTTTCTACTCTAAGAAAAATTCTTAGGTCTAATCATATCGTGTTGGTATACATATCTTGTTTTGTATAAAATTTTGTCCTATTAATATTTTCGTTTGGCCCATATTCTTTGAGCCTTATGTTTCATGAGTCATGACGTCAAGACAGATTACTTAAAGGATACAAACTCTTTCTACTCAAATCATCGCATGTTGGTGTACGTATCTTGTTTTGTATAAAATTTTGTACTATTACAAAAAGATGAAATATATAGAAAATAAACGAAATAATAATAAGTATTTTATGTATTTCTCTATATAGTGGATAATACAATAGAAGTAAAATTTGGTTTTAATATGTAATTAGTATGAAAAAAATTTATAATATCATTAATCATATATTACTATGTTATTAAAATAGTCAATTTTTCAAATAATTATTTCACAATTATTCATTAATATAATTAATAAATTATTAATTATTGCATAGACTGGCGAGGAAGAAACTATATATTTTAACTTAATATTAAGGAGTGGGCCCTGCGTTACCAACAAGAAAAAAATGTAGTTTACTCTATCAAAATTTTACATTTAATAATATATTAAAATTGAACTCTCTCAACATACATATGACAAGAAATTTGGCCGAGAATAAGAGGATCATGCCAATTAAACTCTCTCAACCCTGATCAGACGCAAATTTAGCATGTTCAGCTTTCCTTTATCAAGACTTATGTCTTATATCAGCACACGTTTTGTTCAAGAATTATAAGTCTAAGATCATGTACCCCGAAAAAAAATTTGTGCAAAAAAAATAATGCACTATAGGTTAATTTTTATTTTTATTCGATAACTACTGATTCTATTTATCAAGAATTTGATTAATCATCAAGCCCAATGTAAGTAGGGTCTCTAAAGCAAATTTTTATAATTATAGGTTATATATATTTTAATTTTGTAAAAATAATAATATTTATAACTTAAAAAACAATATTTTGATTAAAAATAAAATAATAAATATGAAAAATTAATATAAAATTCAAAGATGGACTAAATTATAACTCATTTTAATTTTTATGAGAGAAAAATGTATGTTTATAAAAAGTGAGAGGAGGAGCATAATAAAAATAGTGAGAAAAAGTGTATTTTACTGGATATATAAATTCTTAGTTACTTTTAGAGTAAAATAAAATATTTACTCTACTCTATTTATTGATTAACAAATCGGCTATTACATTAAAACTTAGGAAAAGTAAGAGATAATAATGACTCGTAACACTTATGTGTTAATTACTAAATAGATCAGGATAAATATTTTCTTTTACTTTCGATATATCTAAGTATTTTTTATGTTTGCCATATATTTGTATTTCAAATCTCATATGTTAAAAAATACCCACATTTTTTAATTCTATCATTTATACAATGAGTAAAATTGTGAATTAAATCATAAAAAAAGCTCTTTTACTACGTAATCCCCTATGTTATATTTGATATATAGTTTACTTAAATTCTAAGAACACTCAAAAAATGTAATCCCCTATGTTATATTTATATTACAGTATAAAATTATTTAGATATTTCTATCCATCAACTTAATATTTTGAGAGAGATGCTTTATGACATAACATGAGAGCTTTTATGATCAAGTTCTAGAGTTTAATTTTTATTGCCACAACTTCTAAATAAAAATAATTATATTATAGCATAGGGTACATAAGGTATTAGACCATAAAATCATTTATGTACTTGCATTTACATATCATCTTAAGTTTTTTTTGAAGAGATGATTTGATAGTAATATTAATAGAATTGAACTGAACTATGATAGCCGCCAATTTTTATTCTTTTTGTATGTTTCATCACTTAATTTTTAAGTTGACCAAATCAACACTAAGGGTTTTCCATATTTAATGTTATCCTTTAATCACTCCACGTACTCTAATTAATTAAAATGACAAAGCGACGTATTTGTCATTTCTTAACGCATAACAATCACACTAATTAGTAGCTAGACATAGGTACATTTTTAATAAGAAACTGGCTTTTCTTGATGAGCAGTCGGTAATGCTATCCGGTGACGGAAGATGACTAATTTTCATTTTTGAAAACAGAGTAATAATATATCTTACTTAAAATTAATTCTTTGAATTTTAAATTACACTGGTTATAGAATGAGTTATAATTTGTACAACATTTAATGACTAATAAATATGTAAAAGAAATTTTAATTGAGAGGATTTTTATACCCACTAATTAGAAAAATTTATCATTTTTTGATAAATATATATTAGTCAAATAAATTTTAAAATGCTAATATGCAAATAATGACAACGTAGAGAACATAAAAAAAGTTTGTGAATTTTTTTTTCAAGAATTAGAGAACAAAAAATTCTTGAACTTCTTATATCTCAGTAGATTTGTTTCTCTCATATAGTAATACATATTAATATCTTAATAGTCCTGATAATTATATAAATATATATTTTTTGAGGTATAATATATGTATACAATTTGGGGCAGCTACCCCCCCCCCCCCAATACATAACTAAATTCCGTCACTGCTCCTGTCCGTTTAGCTTCAGGCTGCAATAAATACATTTTTAGTTGTTACCTATGAAATTTTAGAAGTAAGATTGTCATAAGCTCAATAGCTTAATTTGCATAAACCAATCTATATACACATATTTGACTTATTTGAGTACTATTTTGTTCTTATTATTAGCAAACAAACAATCAGTATTTGACATTTAGTAGACAAATTCATTTAGCTTCAATTGGCTCGGTTCATTATAGAGAATTTTTGTAAGCCAAAATTCAACCTGAAACATCGTTTAAGAAGAACAATTATTAAACCCTACTTGAATCAACTAAGTACAATTGGTTAAAGCGCATTGAAATTTCTAATGACGTATTAGCTAGAAGGGTCTGCAAGTTGTTGCTCACTTTAGAAAATTTGAAGCAAAATTGCTAGATATTTTGCTTAATCTAATTAGTTTATATAAATTCCTCGAAGTCAACTAGCAAATGGCATAAGGACCGAATAATCTAACCAAGTAATTAGTGAGTGATGATAGTATGACTAATAAGTTCTTTGTTTAGCTTCGTCTGTCCTTTAGTTTTGTTTTGTTTAGCTGCACAATAATTAAAGCAAAAACTTGAGCGATACTAAATACCAGTGATTGCATCATGTTCAATTTTTCTTTGGTACAATGATTCCATCATGTTCTATCAAGTCAAAAGTGATTATCTCACTTGTTTTGGTTTAATCTTTTCCATTTTTCTCTAGATGGATATTGTCATTGCAAGTTGATGCTAAAAGAATTCATACTTTGGACCAATATTAAGTTTTCCTAAAGATAAAAGTAAAAGAAAAAGGAAGTAAAAGCGATGTATTGTTGTTTATAGGAAAACAATGTGCTGCTATGATTGTTTAGGTTTTGGAGATTGGAATCTTTTTGGCATTTAGATTATAATAAAAAGTTCACATTTGACAAAAGAAATTGTTCACACTACAACAGCAATTATACTTTTTTATTCCATTTATTATTGAATAAGTGTTGCTTTAGTAATTTTTTCAGTTTCGTGTTACACGATGTTTTATTATTTTATCAAATAATTAATTTATTAATATAATTTTTCTCAAATTATAATAATTTTATAATTGTTTAGCTTTTAAATCATTTAATACTTATTCATGTAAATTTTTATTCTCTTATACTTCTTTTGTCGACATATCATCATAATCCTTTTTTATCTAGTTAATATAATTTACCCAAGGGATAATTTAAGAGATAATTTAATCTTATAATTTATTTTCTTATAAACTAGACTATGAAGTTGCTTTCTTAATTTAAGTTTTATTTTCTTAATTGATACACATAAACGAATCGAGGAAATAATTATATGGCACATTCAAACAATAGAATCCAAATCCATGTAAAAAACAAAAAATCAATAAATCGTAATCAACTTATGTTTTGATTTCGACCATCCTAGAATTAAGTAGCCGTATAAAGGCAATTTCCTAATGCCACTTAAATTAATGCTCACCATGTAGGCCTTTCCTTACGTGTGTGACTACGGTGTTGAGTATCTTAATAATGACACTTGTTGGTATCTTTTTGCTTTTTAACCAAAGGATATTTTAATGTCATTTGTTTTTTCTTTTTTTTTTTTTTTGGGGTACACTACTATCGTTAGTTTTGTCTCAACACGCAGATAATTTAGAACGGTAATTCCACTATTCAATGGACATGCATTCGATATTACTTGAGTTCCTTTTGTCTCTTTCAAATTAAAGCATGATCGGTTGGTTTGGTTTGGTTTGGTTGAAGTTAGCGTTTTCAAAACCCGAGTTTTATAATAATGGTCCACAAGCACAATTCCTACTAGTTCGCAGAAAAGGATTGATAACGTCAAATCAAATTAAAGAAATGTTGGCAAATGGAATGCAGCACATGTGCTGAAGGAGTCAAGTTCAGTTCCTGGTGCTAGTAGGATAATCGGTTCGAATCCACCTATATTTTTTATGAAAAATAAAAAAAAATTCCTACACTAATCAAAGCGTTTTTTATAAGATAAAATATTTTACATGATTCATTATAAGATTTAGAAAGCCGTCCTTTTTCTGAATATGGCAGCTGATTGTGCTGATGTGCTTTCATGTTGCTGGTTCTGCTTTGTTCTTCCTTGGATTATGGTTGCTTTCTTTGTAGGCTCCTCTGTGTGTTTCCTGAACAGTGTTTGAGCCTCACAGCAATTCAATAATAAAAACAAAAAAAGTTATTTGTGTGTACAGAATTTGAGAAGAAGTTTCTAGCGGTAACAATATTATTTTAACATTTGAAGCAATGTACTTGATTACTATTGGATATAATAGATAAGTGGAAAAGTAAGGATCATCATCTCTTTCAATGTTGATCAAGTGGCTATCCAAATAAGATATCCACATTTAGTGTCAAAATAATGTTTTTGTCCTTGTAGATGCAATATCCTCAAAATAACCTGAATGAAAGCTTTTCGATGCACCAAATTATTTGTAAGGAGGTATTTAAAGGGGAAAAAAATGAACATATGCTCCCTATATATGTCATAGTTACACAACCATATTAAATAATACTATCACAATTAGCCTATTTTTTACCTATTACATATATTTCTTGATTCATCAATTGGTAGATTGAAACACCACAGAAAGGGAAATGAATTGGTACCCTGGAAGCCAAAAACTCATTAGCCACTTCTCGCATCGATGGTCTGGATTTTGGCTTGGAGCACAGGCAATCTAATGCTAGAGTTACAACAAGCACAACGTCTTGCATATCTTTTCAAAGAAATGGGAGTGGAATCCATGAATCCATTACATGTTTCACCAATAAGTTTTGAGTAGATGGCTTTAACAAAGAGGAAATAAGTTCTACGGGGTGATGAACCATCATTGTTTCTAAAGCCACTACTCTAAAGCTATACACATCACATTTCGTAATCACACTCATGGTGTAAGCCAATTCTACAATAATGTGATCAAACATCACATGGGTTAGCCCAAATTTGACTTCAAATTTGATAACATTTTGAAGCGAAATAGAGAGATTGAAATGAAATGCTGAAAAAAGTTACTTCCTTTGACAAAATGAATTTAATACAAGGAAATAAGAAAATGTCACATTACCTAGGGCAATATATATCCATAAATATCAACTACAAGAGTTTGATTCGATGAATCGAGATCAAAAAGTCTAGGAGTATCAAAATCTGAGATACAAGCTTCTAACTTGAAATTCAACAAAATATTGTTGACGGTGACATCTCGATGAAAAATAGGTGGAATACAATGATGATGCATGTGAGCAAGAGCATATGCTATCCCTTTGATGATATTTACCCTCTTGCTCCAATTAAGCTCTTGAGCTTTCACATCATTTGTCAAAGTAAAGAATAAGCTTCCTTTTTCCAAATATTCATAAACCAAAAACATGCATATATTATGCAAACAATAGCCGTAAAGCTTAATGATGTTACGATGACGGATCTCTTTCAAGATCTTAACCTCATTACAAAAGCTCTTGTAAAATGATGGGTTTTCTGATTCTGTTTTGTGAAGCTTCTTCAATGCAATATTTTTGCCACTAGGAAGTTGTGTTTTGTAGACATTGCCATAAGCACCTATTTCTACGCAATATCTGATATCAAAGTCCTCTTTAGCTTCAATGATATCCTTAAATGCAGTTTTACCATCATAGTTCCAAATTAAACTCCTATACTTCTTTTGTCGACATATCATCATAATCCTTTTTATTAAATCAATATAATTTAAGCAAAAGATAATTTAATCTTATAATTTATTTTCTTATAAACTAGACTATGAAGTTGCTTTCTTAATTTATGTTTTATTTTCTTAATTGATACATGGAGACGAATTGAGGAAATAATTATATCGCACATTCAACCAATAGAATCCAAATCCATGTTAAAAAAAAATCAATCAATCGTATTCAACTTATGTTTTGATTTCGACCATCCTAGAATTAAGTAGTTGTATAAAGGTAATTTCTTAATGCCACTTAAATAAATGCTCACCATGTAGGTCTATCATCCTTACCCGTATGACTAGGGTGTTTTTTTTTTTTTTTGATAAGGAAAAAATACAAAGACACAATGAAGACCAGGAGGAAATATCAACTTGAACAATACTATTGAGTTCCATTTCAGGATTAGACTGCCTAAAATACTCTAAGCCCGAAATAGCACCGGTCTTCGCCACATGATCGGTAGCTCAATTAGCAGTCCTAGAGACCAAACCAAAGTGAACACACTAGTTACGCAAAATCAACGCACGAATATGCAAAAGCAAATCAAGGTCCAAGTAATTAGGAAAAATTTGATCAGTGGACACAACAAAGAAAGTTTCAAGACAATCCATGTCAACATAAACACCCTAGGGTGTTGAGTATCTTAATAATGCCACTTGTTGGGATCTTTTTCCTTTTTAACCAAGGGACATTTTAATGTCACTTGGCTTTGCCTTTTTTTTTTTTTGGATTTAGGGGGAGGGGGTTACTTTGCTATCATTAGTTTTGTCTCAACACGTAGATAATTTAAAATGATACTTCTTCTATTCAATGGACATGCGTTCAATATTAATTGAGTTCCTTTCTCTCTTTCAAAGCATGATCAGTTGGTTTGGTTGAAGTAAGCGTTTTCAAAATCCATGTTTTAATAATGGTTCACAAGCACAATTCTTACTAGTTCACAAAAAGGGATTGATAACGCCAAATCAAAAGAAATCTTGGCAAATGGAATGCAGCACATGTGCTTGAGGAGTCAACTTCGATTCCTAACAAGATGGTCGATGTCGAATCCACCTAAAATTTTTATAAAAAATAAAAAAATCCTGCACTAATCAAAGCATTTTTTATAAGATAAAATATTTTACGTGATTCATTATAAGATTTAGAAAGCCGTCCTTTTTCTGACTGTGGCAGCTGATTGTGCGTTTTCATGTTGCTGGTTCTGCTTTGTTCTTCCTGGGATTATGGTTGCTTGGTTTGTTGGCTCCTCTGTGTTTCCTGAACAGTGTTTGAGCCTCAAAGCAATTGAATGAAAAACAAAAAGTTATTTGTGCGTACAGAATTTGAGAAGTTTCCTATAATAACAACATTATTTTAACATTCCAAGTAACGGATTTGATCAGCATTGTATATTATAGATTAGTGGGAAAGTGAGGACCACCATTTCTTTCAATGTTGATCAAGCCGTTGTTCAAATAATAAGATACCCATATTTAATGTCAAAGTAACATTTTTGTTCATGTAGATGCAATATCCTCAAAATAACCTGAATGAAAGCTTTTCGATGCACCAAATTAATTGGAAGGAGATCCTTTCTAAGGGGGAAAAATGAACATATGCTTCCTATATATGCCACAGAGATACAACCACATTGGATAATGCTATCACAATGAGCCTAATTTTTACCTATGACATATATTTCTTGATTCATCAATTGATAGATTGAAACATCACAGAAAGGGAAATGAATTGGTGCCTTGGAAGCCGAAAACTCATTAGCCACTTCTTGCATCGATGGTCTGGATTTTGGGTCAGAGCATAGGCAAGCTAATGCTAATGTTACAATAAGCACAACATCTTGCAGATCTTTTCAAAGAAATAGGAGTGAAATCCGTGAATCCATTACATCTTTCATCAATAAGTTTTGAGTAGATGGCTTTAACAAAGAGGAAATAAGTTCTCCGGGGTGATGACCTATCATTGTTTCTAAAGCCACTACTCCAAAACTATACACATCACATTTTGTAGTCACACTCATGGTGTAAGCCAATTCTACAATAATGTAATAAAAAATCACATGCGTTAGCCCAAATTTGACTTCAAATTTTATAAGCTTTGAAGCGAAATAGAGAGATTAAAACTTCATCAAATGCTGAAAATAGTTACTTCCTTTGAGAAAATGAATTTAATACAAGGAAATAAGAAAACGTCACATTACCTGGTGCAACATATCCATATGTACCAACCACAAGAGTTTGATTCGATGAATCGAGATTAAGAAGTCTAGTTGTACCGAAATCTGAGACACAAGCATCTACCTTGAAATTCAACAAAATATTGTTGCTGGTGACATCTCAATGAACGATAGGTGAAATACAAGGATGATGCATGTGAGCAAGAGCATATGCTAGACCTTTGATGATACTCACCCTCTTGCTCCAATTCAGCTCTTGGGCTTCCACATCATTGGTCAAATTACAGAACAAGCTTCCTTTTTCCAAATATTCATACACCAAAAACATGCATCTATTATGTAAACAATAGCCGTAAAGCTTAATGATGTTACGATAACGGATCTCTGTCAAGAACTTAACCTCATTGCAAAAGCTCTTGTAAAATGATGGGTTTTATGATTCTGTTTTGTGAAGCTTCTTCGGTGCAACACTTCTGCCTCTAGGAAGTTGTGCTTTATAGATACTGCTATAAGCATCTGTTCCTATGCAATATCTGATACCAAAGTCCTTCGTAGCTTCAATGATATCCTCAAATGCAATTTTACTATCATAGTTCCAAATTGAGAACAAGTCTCCATTCTTTGTGGCCTTACTTATGAACACATGATGATGCCTGGCACAAAAAGTACAAATTCCAATCCCTATGCAACTCAAAGAAATGATTATGCTAGGCACTATTATAACCATAACCAATGATGGACTGAAAAAGCTATAATAAGGCTCTTCCGATTGATCCACATGATAATAACAATAGTTGTGATCTTCATTAGCGCAGGGATTGCAATCTAAATTGTGGTATGGCAGAGAATCAAGCCCCTCAGGTACGCTGCCATTGAGTTTATTGTAATTAAGGTCTACATATGAAAGGTTGCCAATTTGAGAAGGAATACTTCCATTTAAATTGTTGTGGCTGAGGTCCACATAACTGCAGTGACTAAGGATACCCGATGGGATGAAACTGCTAATTTGATTCCATGCAAGTCTTGTGTCAATTAATTGTGTTAATGCAGAGATCCCTTCTGGTATAACACCAGAAATTGCATTATGGGACAGATCTAAAACTTTCATATGGACTAAGTGCTCTATTTCTGTGGGGATACAACCATCTATATTGGTGTATTTGATAATGTGCTGCTCCAAATGGGTTAAAAGTCCTATATTTGAAGGTATAGAACCATCAATATTCAAGTTTGAATCAAGGATGAGACTCTTTAAACGGTCCAAGTACCCTACTTTCCCAGGAATTGGACCAACCATATGATCTGAACTCAAGTCTAAGGTCAACAAATTTGTCAATTTCCCAATTTCCCGAGGGATGAAACCACTAATTTGATTGTGAGAAAGGTCAAGACTCTTTAACTGAGTGAGATTTGCAATCGTGGTAGGAAGCTCACCAACTAATTGATTATTTGAAAGGTTCATGTAGGTGAGACTGCTCAAATGACTCAAACAAAATGGATCGCTTCCACTTATGCTGTTGACACTCAAGTCCAATGTGAAAAGTTTTTCCAACAACCTTAATTCACTTGGAATTCGACCACTAATAAGATTATAAGAAACATCAAACATCACAAGTTGAGTTAGATATGCTAATGTAAATGGCATTTCACCTTGAATATAGTCATGGGATAGGTTGAGATATGTTAGCTTCTTGAGGCCACTTAGTCCCTTTGGGAAGTTTCCACATAACCCCATTTCCCTTTGGGAAGTTTCCACATAACCCCATTTTACTGACATCTAGATGGACCAGATTTGGAAAGACTAACAAATTGATATCCCACAAGCAGTTTCCTATCATGAGAGAGCTGTTCACTGGACTTGAAATCTTTGTAATGCTTCCTGCCTTATTGCACAAAACACCGGGCCAGCTGCAACGGTTTGAGATATTATTTTGGTGACTCCACCAATGACTTGAAACAATAGCATGGGCTTCTTCATCTATGGGTGACAATTTGGATGCTTCTTTTTTGTGAGTTTCAGCACGAATGGAAGTAGCAAAGGGAAATAGGATTAATATCAAAATGGGGGTGAATAGAGCCATGGTAAGTAGTGATGATCAGTTGTTCAGTTCCAGTGTATAAAGAACGTAAAACAGCATGAGTTCATATATTATGCAAAGCAAAACGAAGTTCTTGACAAGAATGAAATTGTTCTGTTTAAGTCTACTTTAAGTCCAAATCTATGGTACCCCTGAGAATTTCTAATTAGGGAGCACACAGATCCCATAAACACACAGTTTCTCCCCAACATATTACAACTCCACTTGAAAAAGGCATTATATATTTACCTAAATCTCACTAGCCCCGAGGATGCTTGCCCAGTGGATACGTAAAACTCACTAGCATAAGTATTAACCAACCGAAAAATTCTTGCTCTAAAAAAAAATCTAAGAATTTCTCAAGTAGGCAAACAAAGGCCCTATACAATTTGAGAAAAATTAAAAGTGGTAGGATAATTCTGATTTGAATACAAATTTAACATGTCAAATTTAATTAGACACACACATATAAAAGTCCATAAAACACACAAATAAGTTATTGTATCTTGAATAAAGTTAGTAAGACTAATTTTATTATGAATATATGTAAATATGAGTAATTATATTATTTGTATTCATGCAAAAATGTCTCAAAATAATATTATTGAAGAGAGAAACAAAAAGTAATAAAATAAAAACAAATGAAGTACCTAATTCAGTAAACAAATAATCTTCCCTAACCCCCAGTAACTTAAGGGAGCTCCATCAGATTGGGTCGAATTATACTCCTAGTAATAGGACGGCGGTTTCATCAAGAGAAAAGAAAAAAGGGTAATATATAATGCTCCCATGATTGGCCATATAAGTGGATGCTTAGTCAAAGATATATGTTGATTGGCAGGATGACAGAAGGAATTTTACAGTAGTCAAATTCCATGAAAAAGTGCTCGGTTCCTGCAGCCAGGATTTAAGAGCATCACTGGTATTCGTCTATTGCCGTTTCCTACTACAAGTTCCTAGTCAATAGGTCACCGAAACAAAAGTTAATTCTAGCTAATGGAGGTGTTAAATTCAATCTAAACGAAATAAAAAATAGTATTAAAAATTGATAAAAAAATTAACAGGATTGACGGGGAAAAAAATTGCATTGGATTGGGTTTCCATTTTAATTTTCAAATGAGAAATGTCACTTATACTATTCATTTATGGAACCAGTATCAATATATTTCTATCTATAATTAGATGAATATGGATCCCGTTTAACTTGAGATATCCACAACTCATTCAATAGTAAATAAGAGTATATTAACAAGGTGTTTTAAATTCAAATAACATTACCTTTTTCAAATAGAGTAAAGGTTTGCTTTGACCTATGAAATTATAGGCATAATTTACTTTTATCCCTAAAATTAAGAAAGTATCACTTTAATCCTTAAAATTTTAAAAAGTGATTCAATTTAATATTTTAGTGATTCAAGCTAGTCCTCAGGAACACTAATATAAGAATTAATTTGAATAATTTTTTAAAATTTTAAGGGCTAAAGTGATCTTTTTTTATTTTAAGGACTAAAGTAAATTATGCATACAATTTTAGGGAACAAAATGAACTTTTACTTGTTTCAAATATGATCCTATTTAACATAACCAAAATAGAGTTATGATATTTATTCTCAGCCATTGATGAATAGGGTATGAACCTCATTTCAGTAAGAGTCACATCTTATGGTATTCCATATATATAAATAACATTTTCTCACAAACTATAATGAGAATTTACGCCCAATTATTATTTTAGAGTTTTGCTAAATATTATTCTAAACACATTGGTTAAGGTTCCAATAAAAGTAAATTTATTAGCGTAATAGTAGCCGTATGTTTTGAAGCTTAAAAAAATCACATATTTTCAATTAAAATTGACCATTTTAAAACTCTAATCCAGTAATTTTAGGACAGCAGCTACATAATTTTTATTTTTTGATCTTTTCACATTCTTGAAAGTTCAAAATCGGGGACAAAAAGAACACACCAGGGTCTCAATTACAATTTATGGCCATTGACACTGACAACGACACTGTCCCTCTCTTCCCTCCAAGCAAAGATAGCCTTATCAAGCCATTATCCAAATACACACACACACACACTATGCTTGCTAAATCTTCCTCTAGTCCTCTCATTGATAATCCAACAAGTCAAACCTTCTTAAAGAAAAACTCGAAATCTCCATAAAAAAGAACCAAGTCTCTTGCAAATTTGAGTCATTGATGCTTGTGTGTGCTTCTTCTTCTTCTAATCCTTCACACCAGCCATGGTCCTCAACCATTCCCACACTCACCTTGCTTTCAAAATGCAACACAGCACAACACGTGAACCAACTCCATGCACGCATCACAACAACGGGTCTCATAAAAAACGCTTCCTTCACAACCAAGCTCGTTCTCACCTTCATCTCTTCACCCCACGCGCCCCTTGTCGAGTTTGCGCGCCACGTGTTCTTCAAGCGCCACGCCCTCAAAAACCATCGTTGTGATGACCCTTTTCTCTGGAACGCTGTGATCAGGTCTTATTCTCATGGTGGGTGTGACCCAAGAGGTGCTCTGGTTGTGCTCTGTTTCATGCTTGAGAATGGTGTCAGTTTGGATAAGTACTCGTTTTCCCTTGTTCTCAAGGCTTGTTCCCAGGTGGGTTTGTTGAAGGAAGCAATGCAGGTTTATGGGTTGTTGTCAAAAACGAATCTTGGGTCTGATTTGTTCTTGCAGAATTGCTTGGTTGGGTTGTTTGCGAGGTGTGGATGTGTTGAGTTTGCACAGCAAGTGTTTGATAGAATGCGTGAACGTGATGCTGTTTCTTATAACTCCATGATTGATGGGTATGTGAAGCTTGGGGTGGTTGAAAAGGCACGTGAGTTGTTTGATGGCATGCCGTTAGTGGAGAGGAACTTGATTACTTGGAATTCGATGGTTGGAGGGTATGTGAGGTGCGAAGAAGGGTTGGACGTTGCTTGGAGAGTGTTTGTTGAAATGCCTCGGAGAGACTTGGTTTCTTGGAACACGATGATTGGTGGGTTTGTGAGGCATGGGAGGATGGAGGACGCTCAGGCTTTGTTTGACGAGATGCCTGAGAGGGATTCGGTTAGTTGGGCTACTATGATCGACGGTCACGCAAAATCAGGTAATGTTGTTGCTGCGAGGAGTTTGTTTGACGAGATGCCGAGGAGGGATGTAGTTTCTTGTAACTCCATGATGGCTGGCTATGTTCAGAATGGTTATTGCATTGAGGCTTTGAAGCTGTTTTATGACATGAGGAGGGCATCAAACATGATACCTGATGATACCACTTTGTTGATTGTTCTTACAGCAACTGCTCACTTGGGACATGTTGAAGTAGGAATCACGATACACCGTTATGTAGTGGATAACGGGTTCTCACTGAGTGGTAAACTTGGTGTCACGCTTATTGACATGTATTCCAAGTGTGGCAGCATAGAGAATGCTATCTCATTATTTGAGAATATTGAGCAAAAATGTGTTGATCATTGGAATGCCATAATCGGTGGCTTAGCGATTCATGGAATGGGTGAAATGGCTTTTGACTTTCTGATGGAGATGGGAAGGCTTTCTATTATGCCCGATGATATCACATTCATTGGGGTGTTGAGTGCTTGTGGGCATGCTGGCATGTTGAAGGAGGGAATTATATGTTTTGAGATCATGCAAAAAGTGTACAAGCTGGAACCTAAGGCGCAACACTATGGATGTATGGTGGACATGCTGAGCCGTGCCGGCCAAGTTGAAGAAGCCAAGAAATTCATTGAGGAGATGCCAATTGAACCCAATGGTGTGATTTGGAAGACTTTGCTCAGTGCTTGCCAAATTCATCGAAAGTTCTCTGTAGGTGAGCCTATAGCCAAGCAATTGATTCAGCTAAATTCATGTGGTCCAAGTTCTTATGTGCTATTGTCTAATATTTATGCCAGTTTGGGCATGTGGGACAATGTTAAAAGGGTTAGGGCAGAGATGAAAGAAAGGAACTTAAAGAAAATTCCAGGTTGTAGTTGGATTGAAATGGGGGGGATTGTTCACCAGTTCTCTGTACAAGATAGGACACACTCTCAAGTTAATGAGATTTATTCTTTGTTAAGTATGTAAATTTCTGATTTGCAATTTGAAGCTAGTTCCCTTTGAATATTGCAAGTTGGAGACTGACTTTTAAATTGTGGATAACAAGAGAATTTCTTCTTAGCCCAGCTCAACTTTGTAGATTAGTGGGATGTCACAGCTTTTAAAGCTTCACAATTGAATCAAGGTCTAACATAGTTAAGTCAGTTGGATTGGATAATTTGCAGGCTTAAACTTAATTGCTTTCAAGATTCTGATTTGCTAAAAACAAAAAGGGACTAACATGCTTGTCCCCAGTCAAAATACCAATATAACAGAAATGCAAATCTTGTGTCTCTTTAATCTACAGTACATACTTGTGGTCTATGGCTATTTAGCTTAGTCTTGTATGATAATTAACATATCGGACTATTTCTTCACACATACTTCAAATTCCTTTTGGAGAATGACTAAACAAATCAATGGCTATCTAGTATCTGCTTATGTGGATTTTTTTTTTTTTTTTTTCTCGTCAACGGAGTATTTTTATTGATAAGTAATCGTGTCACTTGCCATTACATCATAGCATAACATGACAACGAAATTCTTAAGCTAAACCCATGATTAAAATTAATGATCCACACAACACAATTTCGCATCACACTACAGGTAACCATAAAGCAACACGTGAGCTCGCCTAAGATCTCTGATCTTTGGTTCCTATGGATCTTTTGTAACATAGCTGTGCAGGGAACGACATAAAGATAACTTAAAGAGTAGTACTATTTGGGACATCCATTTTTATCACCCTAGAAAGTGATGGAAAAGTGAGATGTGTGAGGACCATCACTACATTCAATGGTGATAAAGTAGATGTCCATATGAGACATCCACTTTTAAATGTTCAAATATCATTTCTATAACTCCTAAATCCTAACTAAAACATGTAAAGTTAACTTTTTGACTTTTATTTTGGTACCTCAGGGGTACGAGTACTCTTTTGAATTTAAGGGTTGTGATCTAATCATGAGTGTTTAAAATATTAAAAAATTTAATTGATGAGACGCGTGATAAATTTTCAGTTACAAATTATCCAAAAGTTATTTACCCATGAACTAATCAATTTTGGTGAGAATGCTTATGTGGATTAAATGGGCTTGTCCAGTTAGGCAAGGACCAAAAAGCCCAATAAGATCCCACACCATGCTTGCCCCAGTCGCAGCAGCAGCACAGTGTGACCCGTCTTTCTGACCAAAAAACTAAAAAGAAAATTAGAGCGCGTGAGCATGGGGCGCATGTACTGTCGCGGGTATGTTCTCCTGTACCCGTTTCCATGTTACACCTTTCTGAAACCTTGTTCAAGGTTGTTGCTGTTCTTAGAACCCCACCCAGTTGGCTCAAGATCTCTTCTCACGATGTGAGTAATCTGGGAAAAAAAAGCCTTTACATTTTCTGCGTTTATTTTACTGCGGTTCTGTTTTGAAAAAGCAAAATTGTGTTTTTTTATTATAAGTTGAACCTAATATACAGCTTTGTTTGTTATGATTTTGCCTTTTGTATTGTCAATCGAATTGGTCACTGAGCGAATGGTAGAATAGATTTTGCAACATTTTTTATAGTTTTAATTTATTATTATTATTATCTCCACTCAAAATCACGCATCTAAACAAGATTTTTGATTAATCTTAGACTTTTTGGTGATGACTCCTCTCTTGCTCTAAGGAAGAAGGGGGAAGTGATTCAATCCAAAAGAAAGTCCCCATTTTGTTGAAACCCCGGATCATCGGAATATGTATCAGTGGCGGAAGTTCGAGTTCTTCGAGGAGAAGTACTCCGCAAAATGCGCTGTTCCCGACGAAGAACAACACGATGGTGACGCCGCGGCGAAGGAGAAGAACAAGAACAAGATTATCACGTGCTGTTCCAGCGGCAGGGGCAAGGTCGTCACTGGCTTCGACGACGGCACTGTTTGCTTCCTTGATCGAGGCCTCAAGTTCAATTACGCTTTTCGCCCTCACTCCTCCACCGTCCTCTTTCTCCAACAGCTCAAGGTTCGTTTGCTTTTGGGGGGGTAAAATGGGTATTTAATTTTGCTCTTTTGGTGCTTGATTTGCTTCATTGTTGGGATTTTTCAAAGCCCCATTTTGTGTTTCATGGGTTAGTGTTATCTTTGTTTTATTTTAGTGTTGAGTTGAACCTAAAAGAGTTCTTTTTTTTTTTTTTTTTTGCTTTTGTTTGTTTGATTTGACCAGCAACGCAACTTCCTGGTAAGTATTGGGGAAGATGAGCAACTTACGCCTCAGCAATCAGCTTTGTGCCTCAAGGTCTTCGACCTTGATAAGATGCAACCTGAGAGTTCAAGCACCACGAGTCCTGATTGTGTTGGGATATTGCGCATATTCACTAACCAGTTTCCTGAGGCTAAGGTAATGGCAATGTTATTCAAGCTTATTGCTATTCTTTGTTTCAAGAGTTAAGCATATATTCACTGGGAGTCTAAGATTAATTTTGATGCACCGTTAGTATTAAAGAGTTTTAGAGTGATATCTAATAGCATGTTCTATTTGTAAGACTTTTGAAATAGTGAATGGTTGAGTCAAACATTGTTGTTGTTGATATGACAATATATGATTGGATGTCTATGTAATTTATTTTCTTTTACATTGATAGTGCATTAAATCAAATTCTATAATAAAACATGGAAATAACTAATATTGATTGTTTCAAGAGAGTAATCTCTATCCACCGACAACGTGAAGGTGAAAAAATCATGGTTTGTAGTTACTTACCATGATTTGTCAGTTTCTTGAAATTGTATTTGCTGGCAATGTAAAGTTATTTTATACTATTAGTATATAGAGATTGTTCTCTTTGAAATTATTGTCTTTCAATCCCTTATTTTGATGATTTGTGAGCTATGGGGTGCTGCAGATTACGTCTTTTTTAGTGTTAGAAGAAGTACCTCCTATACTGCTCATTGCTATTGGCTTAGACAATGGTTCTATTTACTGCATCAAGGGAGATATTGCACGGGAGCGTATTACCCGTTTTAAGCTTCAGGTGGAGAGCCATTCAGACAGAACCGTTTCCTCCATAACCGGTCTTGGGTTTAGGGTAGATGGTCGATCTCTACAATTGTTTGCCGTAACTCTGAGTTCAGTGAACTTGTTCTCATTGCATGATCAGCCACCAAGAAGGCAGACCCTTGATCAGATTGGGTGTGATGTAAACAGCATTGCAATGAGTGACCGCTCGGTATGTAGTCTCTGTTCACTTCATAATTAAAATTCAATATATCGTCATGGCTATATCCTCTCTGAATGCTTAATGTTTCACTATATTTAAAATCGGCAGGAGTTGATAATTGGTCGACCCGAGGCAGTATATTTTTATGAGGTTGATGGGCGTGGTCCTTGTTGGGCTTTTGAGGGAGAGAAGAAATTGCTAGGATGGTTTCGTGGATACCTTTTGTGTGTGATTGCAGATCAAAGAACTGGAATGCACACGTTCAACATCTATGACTTGAAGAACCGTTTAATAGCACACAGTGTGCTGGTTAAAGAGGTTTCTCACATGCTCTATGAATGGGGTAACATCATACTTGTAATGAGTGACAAGTCAGCTTTATGTATAGGGGAAAAAGATATGGAAAGCAAGTTAGACATGTTATTCAAGAAAAACTTATATACTGTAGCAATTAATCTTGTTCAGACTCAGCAAGCAGATCCTGCTGCTACTGCTGAAGTGCTAAGAAAATATGGGGATCATCTATATGGCAAACAAGACTATGATGAGGCAATGGCTCAGTACATACTTACTATTGGTCACCTTGAACCTTCTTATGTGATACAGAAGTTTTTGGATGCTCAAAGAATTTACAACCTTACAAATTATTTGGAAAAGCTACATGAGAAGGGTCTTGCTTCTAAGGATCACACCACACTTCTACTGAACTGTTACACCAAACTGAAAGATGTTGAAAAGTTAAATCTATTCATTAAGAGTGATGATAGCATTGGGGAACTCAAGTTTGATGTGGAAACAGCAATCAGGGTTTGCCGTGCTGCCAATTATCATGAGCATGCAATGTATGTTGCAAAGAAGGCTGGGAGGCATGAGTGGTACCTGAAAATCTTGCTTGAAGATCTTGGTAGATATGAAGAGGCTTTGGAATATATTTCTAGTCTTGAATCAAGTCAGGCAGGGATGACAATAAAGGAGTATGGTAAAATTCTAATAGAGCACAAACCAGTGGAGACAATTGAGATTCTCATAAGGCTTTGCACGGAGGATGGAGACAAAAGAGGAGACTCTAATGGTTTGTATGTATCTATGTTGCCATCTCCTGTTGATTTTCTTAGCATCTTCATCCATCATCCTCAGTCCCTCATGGATTTTCTTGAAAAATATACCGATAAGGTCAAGGATTCACCTGCTCAAGTAGAGATTCACAATACCCTCCTAGAATTGTATATAGCCAATGAATTGAACTTTCCTTCAATGTCACACACCAATGGGAGTGGAGATTACCTAACAGCATCAACAAAAGCCATGACTTTGAGTGCTCAGTCCAATGGAACTGTTGCTAATCACAAAAGTTCAGAAAAGGAAAAGGACCGTATGGAAAGGCGTGAGAAGGGACTGCGCTTGCTTAAGAGTGCATGGCCTCCAGAGACAGAGAATCCGCTTTATGATGTTGATTTGGCAATTATCTTATGTGAAATGAATGCATTCAAAGATGGCCTTTTGTATTTGTATGAAAAGATGAAACTCTATAAAGAAGTGATTGCTTGCTATATGCAAGCACATGATCATGAGGGGTTAATTGCATGCTGCAAAAGGCTGGGGGATTCAGTTAAAGGAGGGGATCCATCTCTTTGGGCAGATGTACTTAAATACTTTGGTGAGCTCGGAGAAGATTGCTCCGATGAAGTAAAAGAAGTTTTGACCTATATTGAGAGGGATGATATTTTGCCTCCCATAATTGTCCTTCAAACTCTTTCAAGAAATCCATGCCTCACACTTTCTGTAATCAAAGACTACATTGGTCGAAAGCTTGAGCAGGAATCAAAGATGATTGAGGAGGACCGACAAGCTATTGAGAAATATCAGGTTGGGTCTTTATTTTATTTGATTGTTTGTATATTTGTCCATCCTTCTTGCATCCACTACATTTAACTAGTATCTGTTTAATTTATTTTCATTTCGTAATTATATATGAATAATTTACATAAAAGTTAGAGGCATTGTGTAGAAAATACCAAAAGCAGTTAAGTTAATGCTTCTAAAAGTTGCAGCAGTTTAAATTAAGATTATGGAAACATTTGAATGATGGTTATAAGACGTGGGTGAGCTCTTATTCCCTTATATTAAAAAAAGATTAGCTAGAAACTGATATGAGACAATTATAGTTATTGTTTAATCCATATCATGAGTGATTGAAAGACAATTATTTGATATTTAGAGCATCAACAATTGGGTGATTTTGATTATGTGATGTGACACAGACATCTGTTCTGTTATAAGAGTGGAGCCTTATACTGTTCTTAACTTATCATTTATTAAGAGTCAGCGTCTATGTGCTGTAGATCATGCCATGTACTTTTTAATCTTGTGAACTGAATTTTCTTCAGCTGGAACTCTACTAGTTCCTGCTGAATATGCAGACTCGTGTATTGTGATGCTAAAATTAGTACATATAAATGATTATTTGGATAAGAATATAAATAGTTTCTTTAACTATAACTAATCTTAATTTCCTAAGAAATATTTCTGAGTCATCTCAGATGGTCATGAAGACATAAACTTTTTTATCCCATGTGAATCTGTAGTGGTAGTCTGTCTTAATTGTTATTCTTTCGTATTTGGCAAGGAAAGATTTCTATAAATTATTTCTGTGCAGGATGATACACTGGCAATGAGAAAAGAGATTCAAGATCTGAGGACAAATGCTAGAATTTTTCAGCTTAGCAAGTGCACTGCATGCACCTTTACCCTTGATCTCCCTGCTGTGCACTTCATGTGCATGCACTCGTTCCATTTGCGCTGCCTCGGCGATAATGAAAAAGAATGCCCCGAGTGTGCTCCTGAGTATAGGTCTGTCTTAGAAATGAAGAGAAACTTGGAGCAAAATTCTAAGGATCAGGACAGGTTTTTTCATCAAGTGAAGAACTCTAAAGATGGTTTTTCTGTTATTGCTGAATATTTTGGGAAAGGGATCATCAGCAAAACAAGTAGTAATGGTTCCACTGCTGGTGTCAGAACTGGAAGTGCATCATCAAGCAGTGGCTTCTGAGGTTGATAATATGTTATGCTGCGCCCATTCATATATTTTCTGTCAGCACTAAACAATTTTGAGTTCTGGATTTTCAATGAAATCGATTATTTTGGGTGCTTGAGTAGCTCATTCAAGGAAGGTTGCCTGAATGGTCTTGCTGTTATGGAATATTGAAATTTTGTTGAAGGACATGAAGCTTGTTGGTTGCGTTCTTGGCAGCCTCGACCAAAATTTTGGGCAATGTGAGATGTGAGAGGTTTATTAGGTGTGAATTGAAGGAAAACTTTTCTTTCCCCTGCCCTTCTGTTTTTCCAGTGTAAAATTATGACGGATTTGAAAATCATGCAGATGAGATTTATGTATATTTTAAATGTACCATAACATTATGGGATTTAAAAAATTCCACGGGGTTTCTCATTTTTTACAAAAGATTACACATTAATCTTTCTATGAATTCATCATCCTAATACCTAATGAAAAAGCACACATGATTTTTAAATAGTTGATTTGACTCTTTATTAAGATTCAAAATGACATAATACTAATCTCTTCTATTGAAATGTTTTTGTTTTGATTTTCTTTTTGACCAACTATGCTTATTCATCTTCGAACCTTAACATTACTTATTCTTAAATTTTTTTTATCATTTTCACAAATCTCAAGTCAAAATGATGAGTTTGGTGCTGTCATGAAACTTATTAGTGTACGAAGCACTTACTAAATCAAGACTTAAAATTTTCAAAATCGTTTCATATCGAGATACTATTGAATACAAGTTTTTATTTTAACTTTTTTTAGGTTGAATATAAAGTCAACAAGTATATTTAAATTTAAAGAGATTAATTGAGGCACTGATAATGTAAAAGAGTTTTACACTGTCAACTGATCATGTATTTTTATTTGTAAGATTTTTTAGTTAATGGATAGTTGAGTTATGGTAGCGTATGATTGAATGTTTATATAAAATTATTTATACTAATAATGTGTTCAAATTAAACGCAAATTTAAATGCTATTACAAACAAAACAAAATTAAGTCATGCAATTATTAACTATTAAATTTTAAATATTTGTCCTTATTGTACTGTTAAGATTATAAGTATATCTAGATTGATTTGTTTAACATTATACATCTTCCAGCCAAAATTCTTCTCTAAACTATTGGTATCGGTACAAGGAACAATAAAGCCTTTGCTACACAGTCAAAGTGAAAAATATGGGCCCAATCCCAGCAAGTGATTATGGGCTTTGTCCAATTTACCCAAACCCAAAAAAAGCCAAATAAGAGCCCACACCATGCATACCCTAGCAGAATCCCTTCATATATTCACAGGGTTTCTGCTTTGTCACCTTCTTCTTCTGTTGGCGCAGTCGCAGCACAGTGTGTGTGAGAGCGTTCTCCTTCTCAAGCGGTCACCATGGGGCGCATGCACAGTCGCGGGTATGTTCTTTCATCTACTCTGTTTCCACGCTGCACCTCCCTGAATGAATCCTTGTTTAAAGTTGTTTTGTTTTCGTCTAACCTTGTTGTCATTTTATTTTATTTTATTTTATTTTTCTGTTGTTTTGGTTGAATGCAGTAAGGGTATTTCCAGTTCAGCTCTTCCCTACAAGAGAACTCCACCCAGTTGGCTCAAGATCTCTTCTCAGGATGTGAGAATTTTTATTAACCCCTTTTACATTTTATTGCGGTTTTTTTTAATGGAAAATTGGGGGTTTCAATGTTAGAAATTTTTTTTTATCATTTTTTTTTACAGATTTTGTGTTTGTCTCCCCCCCCTCTCTTTTTTTGTAGTGTTAGGTTTCTCGATGAGTATTTTACTTTGCGTTGTGATATTTGTTAGTACATCAGGTGTAGTTATACAAAGTATACAAGCATATACAACTATGGTTGTTGTAGATTGTTTTTCCCCATTATTTATTGTCAATTAAACTGAGCATGAAGGGAATGGTAGGAAAGATTTTGTAATATGTTAAATTGTGATGTAAAATCAACTTTTGCCTAAGCTGTGTGTTAGATCCATTTGAATGTTAAGTTAGTAATATACTCTTTATGGTTATTGGTTATTATGAGGGATTATGAGTCTTGGACTGAGGGTTTTAATTTTGGTTGTATGCTGTTATGTTAATGATTGAAAAGTCAGGGTCTGAAGTTGTGGCATTTGTTGTTTGGTCTTTTGGAATTTGCAGGTTGAGGAGAACATATGCAAGTTTGCCAAGAAAGGGCTGACTCCATCTCAAATTGGTGTTATTCTTCGTGACTCTCACGGAATTGCTCAGGTGAAGAGTGTCACCGGAAGCAAGATTTTGCGTATATTGAAGGCCCATGGTATGTTTTTCCCCTTCTTGCTGGTTTATATTGCTTAGCTTTTATCATTGGACTGGTGTAATGTAATTCATTTTTCACTTGTTTCATGCTTTCTCTTTTTATAGGGCTTGCTCCTGAAATCCCTGAGGATTTGTATCACCTGATCAAGAAGGCAGTCTCAATTAGGAAGCACTTGGAGAGGAACAGGAAGGACAAGGATTCTAAATTCAGGTTAATTTTGGTTGAGAGTAGGATCCACCGTCTTGCACGTTACTATAAGAAGACCAAAAAGCTTCCACCTGTCTGGAAATAGTAAGTATTGAAGATTTTTTCTCTAAAATGTACATTATTTGTTGATATTTAAAGGGGTTCATTAATGTGTCTGGGCAGTTTTTAGATGATTAGACACCAGGGAAGGTGCATTGCATGAGTGCAAACATGCACACACAAATTTCCATTGTTTTTTGCATCCTGAGCCGAACTTATTTTGGTGACTGATGTGGTTTCTGTGTTAATGGTTCTTCATTGTCTTTTAAATTTTTTATCTTTTGAATTTGCTATCATTGATCTTAATATTTTGTGTTTTGTGGAGTGTATCTTGATCATCAATGATTTGTGCTTATTCTGATCAGTGGTGCTGTACATTAAAAATTTGAACTTATTTTTGTGATCGAATAATAAAAATATGATGTGCTTGCTTGGATAACAGAATTAGCTCAACAATGTGATGGAAAAGTTGTTTGACATCTTATTATTGAAAATTGTTGCATCAAAATATTTTATTTATATAATGTAGTGGTTGTTTGAATTATTTGAATTATTTAAAATGGATTCCTTGCTGTCACTGTGGTTTCTGTTAATCTGTGTAATTTGTCTTTAAGGTTGAACAATGTTTTGTTGTCTGAAATTGTGTTTTGCTTGAATATATAGTTCCCTGCTACTTATTCTCAGTTCACTGTTCTTTGGGTCCATGCTTCAATAACAAGATTGTGCCTTTCGCACACTCTTACCTTTTGCTACTGAATTTAAGCTATTTTTATGTTTGTTTACTTGTTCTGGTATTCTTATACTTGTTTGGTTATGTGTTACTGCAGTGAATCAACAACTGCCAGCACCCTTGTGGCTTAGAGCGAGATGTTCAGTCATAGTATCAAGTTCTACCTTCGAGTGTACTTTTTTGATAAAGCTACCTTAGTTCTGTGGTACTTATTGCATGGCTTCAAATTTTGGAACGCATGAAAATTCATGATAGAACCTTCTTTGCGTGGTAGTATTTTTAATGATGGATTTTGTTCTTATTAATGTGCTTCGTTTTTTTTTTTCACTCCATTACTCCATTATTTTAAACTGTGGTCTCTGAGTGGTATTATTTTGAAATTATTATCATATTATCGCCGGAAAATTGTGAGCTCAAAATAGATTACTATCAAGTTACATTACTATCAACTCCATTCCCCTCAGTATTTGCTTTGTTAAAATTCTGATGGACTGTTATATGCTTGATTTACCTAGGAAACTCTGATATTGGTGACATTTACTCCCACCGTAAATTAACGCTTTCAAAGTTTGTCTATTACCCAGAATGTGTTTGCTTTGAGGAGTTAGAACTACATTTGGCAGAAGTAAAAGTAATAATGTCTATAAATTAAAGTTTATTGTGAAACAATTTTTTCCCATGAAAGGAGTGAACTAAACAAGCATGTATCTTATCTAAATTCTATCATTCGTAGGGGAAATTGGAAAATCAAATTGCAGAACCTAATCAATTATCAAGTTCATTGTTAATATTAAAATTAGCCTTTTCGTGGTACTAACGTGTTCAACTAGTGTGCAATATCGTTACTTGCTAGTTGCTACCCTCATTTTTCGTTAAATACCTATGAAATCATTTGGGCTGGGTTTGGTTAGGGATAAAAAGAAAGTGAATTTTTATTGATAAGTTTTATATGTATGAAAAATTACATATGACTCACAAGAATTTTCCTGTCATTTTTCTATCACCCAAATAAACTGAGTGGTAATTTCATTCAAGTCCCTTTCGTGCCTTCACGGAACTTGATTGTAATAATGTTATAAAATGTTTGTCTTAAAACGGATTTTCGTGCTATATAATGAGAATGCTAAGTTTCTTATCTTTATATAAACTGAAGAGTAATGTAATTTGGACAGAGTAATATCTAATTAGACATTGAACATAGCTGTGCTGTGAATATCCATAGAGGGAGTACACAATACGAGAACATACACACAGAAAAAAGACACACAAAGCGAACTCGGGGATTTCATGCTACATATTAATATATTGAAAGCTATATGTTTCCTCCAGGCTCATGCAATTGATTCAGTGACGCTTCCACCTTAGGACCCTGTAACTTTTCCCACCACGGTATTCATAATCGAAATCCAACTGAGGGAATATGCGATAAAGCATCTCTTCCACGTGTTTGCAGTACCACAGCCTCCATCTCTTCCAAAGTAGGAGGGGAAGTATAACCATTCCAATGCCAAAGGTGAATCCCAATTCAGCACTAATGAAGTTCCAATCAACTAAACTACTTTTATGGGAACTTGAGTTATCATATTTTGGTGGCACCCCACCACCACCACCACCACTGCAGTTTGGGGTCAATGGAGGCCCACACAACCCGTCATTGCCTTTGAAAGATGATGCATCAAAAGATTGAAGCTGAGTACTTGTTGGAATCACTCCCACAAGATGATTGAATGAGAGGTTCAAAAATGAAAGGAAAGTTAACCTTGCAAGCTGTGTTGGGATCTTTCCATTCAGAGAGTTGTGTGACAAGTCTAAAGACTCGAGGGAATTTAGATTTCCCAAAGATGATGGTATGTTTCCCTCTAAAGCGTTGTGTGACAAGTTCAGAATGTACAATGCTTTTAGCTGTCCAAGCTCTTCTGGTATTGGTCCTGTGATGTGGTTACCGGAGAAGTCTATTGAAGTGTAGATAGTTAAGATCTTCACCAACTCCAACATATTCCCTTTGATCATCAATGTCACACTATCTTGATAGTTGACCTTTCCATTACTAAGTCCCTTAACTTGAAGAACTTTAAGCTTCAACATATTACTTTGACCCACTTTCATCGCCTTCCAAGTTTCAATAAATGAAGGTGGAATTCCACCAGTGAAATTGTTAGCTGCAAGGTCAACAATCTGAAGAGTTGGCCATGCAGCTTCTGGTTCTGGACATTGAATATACCCATGCAGTTTGTTGGATCTCAGAATAAGAACACGTAAAGTGGATACGCTCTTCAACCAGCAGGGGAACTTGTCATCAATGAGGTTGTTGCCAAGGTCCAAAACTTCTAGTGAGGTGCAATTGGCCAGATATCTTGGCAGCTTTCCCTCTAGGAAGTTACCATTGAGATCCAGAGTTCTTAAGCCACATGAACCGGGAAGTGTGTCAATACTTCCAATAAGCTTGTTTCCTCTGACATTTAGTACAGTCAAACTTCCATTCATTGCGATCAAGCACTTGGGAAGTTTGCCAGTTAGGGAATTATTTGCAAGGTTAAGAATTAGAAGCTTTCGAGCATTGCATATTGATTCTGGTATACTTCTGTTCAAGTTATTGTTGGAAAGATCTATTTGTAATAGAGACATAGGGTGAACTGGGAGCATCCTTTGGAGTCGGTTAGAGTGCAAGTCAAGGAGATACAAATGGGAATCTATATCCAATGGTACTTCTTCCCAATCTGTAAGATAGTTTTGGGACAGATTTAAGGAACCATGAATCCAAATCCACTGTGGTATTTTTCCACTCAGATGGTTCTTTGAGAGGTCAAGGTATGATATAGTCTGGTTTCGGTTTTTCAAAAATTGTGGAAATGCTCTCAACTTACATGAAGCTACACTCAAGCTGGTTAAGCTTGGAAAAGATGGAAAAGAAGAGCCAGCATTCATGTCATCAACGACGGACAGATCGTTGTATGAAAGGTCAAGAATCTTGAGTCCAGCGAGTTTAGAAATTGATTTAGGAATAGGCCCTTCTAAAAGATTGCTATTCAAGTAAATCTCTTGTATTGTTGATGAACTGTTTGCAAAGTCATCAAGTTGACCAACGAATTGGTTTTGCTGAAGTTGAATAATCTGAACCGTTGGGAGCTCAAACATTGAAGAGGGGATCTTCCCATTGAAGGAATTGTTCTGCAATTTGATGGCAACTAGACTCAAGAGACCTTGGAAGTGAGCGGATGGTATTGAATTGCTGCAGTCATTTTTGGAAAGGTCTAAGTAGGTGAGGTTCTTGGACATACTGAATGATGGGACTGGACCAGTAAATGTGTTAGATGACAATCTCAGATAAGAAAGTTTGGTAAGTTTAGACATTGAACTAGGAAGAGTCCCATTGAATTGGCAGCGAAAAAGATCTAAAGTGGACAAGTGATTCAAATTACTAATTGAATTAGGTAGTGGCCCAGAGAACTTTGTCCACTTTAGCATTATGGTTTGGAGTGATCCATTCTCCGGGAAATCAGGCAAAGAACCATGAAGATCAATATTGTAGGAGAGATCAAGATGTTCTAACCTTTTCACCTGGAAAATCTTCTCAGGAAATCTCCCTTGCAACCTGCAGCCACTAAGATCTAACATTGTCAAGTTTTCAAAATGAGCAAAGAATCCTGGCACAGTTGATGACAAGATGTTCCAGGACAAACGAATTATTCTGAGAGATTGAAGCTTTGCCAAGGAGAAATCTATAGGACCTTGAAGGTTGCAGCGTGACAAGCTAAGCTCTTGCAGATTTGGCATTGATGATGATATAGCATAGCTCCATTCATTTCCAGTGGCTGCTATGTCTACACAATCAAGATAGAGTCTTGTGATCTTAGTGAGGTTTTGAATAAGCCTTGGGAGATTTGGGTTCTCAAGTTTCAGATCCAACTGAGAAGCTGATAAATCAAGTGTCAACAAATTTGTTAGCTGGGAGATTTCAATAGGAACCTGTCCCCTAAAGCCAGCATTTGACAAATTCAAATGTATCAAATTTGTGAGTTTTCCAAACTCGGATGGAATCGGACTCCTGATGAAATTATAGGCCAAGTTCAAACTCTGCAATGATTGAAGGCTGAACACACTGCTCGAGTTGTTAATTCCTCCTGAAATTGATTCTTGGCTCAGGTCTAGGCCAGTAACTAGTCCTTCACTGCATGTTACTCCTTTCCATTCACAGCAGTCTACACTTTGATTCCATTGCACCAGTGGTTCTGCATTATCAATCCTGGTGATATTGTTCTTCAAATGGAGCAACAAGGATTGCTGATGGCGAAGGCAGTAGCCAGTCACCACAAGGGTAGTAGTACTGTTAAAGCTAATTGAGAAAAATGGTATGAAGAAAAGCCATAAGACTATGTTAGTTCTCATTCTGCAGCCAATGGTGAGAGAGAACACGAAGAAGGCCAATGGTGTGAATGTTCTCCTCATTTTGATAGTTTGTGCTTTGAATTACATGAAACCTGTAACATATTCTATCAGTATTCCGTGAATCCTTGCTTGATGCAGGGGTCAAAGACTCAAAATCAAACGAGACACATGTCATGTATCAACTTGGATACTGAATCCTCATTAGTTAAGTCATCAAGAGGTCCTCTTCGTGGGCTTGATCGTAGTTGCCTTTGCTTTGCTTTAATGTGACAGGCTGACAGCGGCACCTTCCACGAAATGAAACAAAGAGCTACGCATCTTGTGCTGTCTTTGGTTTTCTTATTTTCCACATATAGTACAAAGTCCCAAGACTAGACTTGAAATCTCTAAAATAGGCCCCACCGTCGTGGGAATAATTTTGCCCTGTACTCATTATCCCATAACATTATATCGACCCATTCCTTATCCCCTACTAAATAGAGTATCGATATAAGTTGGATAATATCCATATCCAATCTAATGATAAATAAGTATGAGTTAATACGGTATTTTATATAGATAATTAATCTTTGGATAAATTATACTCACCTTCTCAGAAGTTTGTGAAAATATAAATTTCACCCTTTTAGTTGTTAGCTTAATTACACTCACATCCTCTCTGCTTGTCAAATTTTAAGTATTTATATTACAATCACACTCCTCATTCACAGAATATTATTATTAAATTTAACAGAATAATATATTTTTTTGATATTAACTTTTTTTAATTAATAATACCCACATTATTAAGTGTAAAGGTTATTTTATAATTTTATTAATTAGAAATAGTTAATATCATAAAAATATTATTCTATTAAATTTATTAATAGTGTTATGTGAATAAGGAGTGTAACTGTAATATAAATATTTAAAATTTGATAAGTAAAAAAAATATAAACATAAATTGAATAATTAAAGAAAATGTAAGTTGTATTTTCATAAATTAGGTACAATTTACGTCAACGGCATCTTCAACGCTCACGGATAGTTCTCGAGCTACTTCTGAATAATAATGCCCAACTCTGCATAAAGATAGAAGTCAATTTTGACGCGCTAGTCATTACAACCAACTCAACATCAATAATAGGATATTATTATAAAAATACAAAAGAAAGAAAACAAAGTCATTTGATGTTTACCCCTACTGGAAATGGCTCATTGACAGGATAACCATGAACTAAAGTTTGAATCTGGGATACCAACTAGCAACTCCACGAGAACGAAACTAAAAAGGAACGCAGAAGGCCAATAGCCTAGCATATCGCCAATACAAAGATGAACCTCTTGCCGTCGCCGTCGTGGTGGTCTGCCACTTTCATTCTTCTACTCCTCATTCTCCAAGGTATATATAACACGCGCGCCCATAAAACACTGTAAATCTGTAATCTACTCATTCATTTTGTTTGTTTTTGCGCTCTTACTCTTCTCTTCTCTTCTCTAATCCACGCGTTGCTCACTCCCTCAGGTACTGCCACCACGTTCACATTCGTAAACCGATGCAACTACACCTTGTGGCCTAGCATTCTCACACATACAGGTACTACTATTACAACGTTTATGAATAATTTCTTTTGGCATTAGATAAAGAAATGAGATGTTGATATTATTATCATACTGCAACTTTCGAAATAGCTATGCTAATGATCAAACATTATTTTTTAACGAGATAGTATGATTAAATAAAAGTATAAGGAAAACATATCTTTCAGCACATTTTATCTTAATAACTTCTCCCTCAAACCAGAAAAAATAAATTTTTTTAAAAAATAGATTAATTTTAATACACTATAGGTGTAAAAGAATTTATTTTATCATTTCAATCACATGCTTTTATTTCTAAGAATTTTAAGGTAGTAGATGGTAAAGTCAAATGGTTTTCACTAATATTGCAATATATAATTAGACATCTTTATAAAATTTACATTAATAATGCATCAAAGTTAAGAGTATTAGTGTTACACACCTAAAAAAAATACACGTAATATTTAACAGAGATTATAGTAATTGTTATAACTCAATGATCATCTAAAATCTGCTAATTTTATTTTAAAATAACTATTATTTTTTTTTATATTTCAGAATATTAGTCCATTTATAATATCTAAATATCATTAATTTTTTCTTCTATTTATAACTTTAATATGGATATATTAGTTAAATAATCTATACATTTATCAAAATGAGTAACAATGACTATACAATGATAGTTTTTTGAGCTGATATAATTTTATACATTTACCCTTTTTTTCATCGTAATATGTGTTGTTTGATTTTTTACACTAACAATTATGATGCATTATTCTATATATAAATTTTTTGTAGGATTTCACTATAAGAAATTTATACCTTAGGCAACATTTATTTTGGAAACATTTGAAAAGTGTTGCCTATAGTACACAAAAGGCAATATTTTTTAAAATGCCTTGCTTTTAATATAGTGAATGCTATATTTTTTTTTAGTTAAAACATCACTTTTGATAAAGTTACTATATCGAGTGTAATCAATTGTCTAAAGTAATATTTTTTTTAGCAAAGATTTATTTTTAAATTAATGTATTACTTTTTATAGAGTTGCTATAGCAACTGTAGCCAATTATCTAAAACAATACTTTTAGACAGAAAAAATGATATTTCTTAGACATCAAAATCAATAAATTTTTAAAATATGTTGTCTATATATACAAGAAATAACACTTTTCATGTGTTTTAAAAAAATAAATATTGGTTTAAGCCAAACTTGTTATAATATTTCTAATCGTTAACATTCTCAAAAAGATTAGATATGAAATTTATGACGCACAAATACGTTGTACTTTATAGGTACGCCAAAGCTCAACACCACCGGATTCGAGCTCCCTAGAGAGTCTTCCCGGTCCTACCAATTCCCAACCGGGTGGTCCGGTAACGGTATGTTTTGGGCTCGAACTGGCTGCAAAGTCGACCAATCCGGTTCTTGGTGGTGTCAGACTGGCGACTGCGGCACTGGTCTCATCGATTGCAACGGTTCAGAGCCATCTAAGCCGTTTACCTTAGGAGAGTTCGGCCTCAGCATGCTCGACGGAAAAGACTTCTACGACGTGAGCCTCGTGGACGGCTTCAACGTTCCGATGAACTTTGAGGCCATGGGAGGTTCCGGCACGTGCGGTTCAGCCGGGTGCCACGTGGACTTGAACCGGATTTGCCCGGCTGAGTTAGCTGTGAAAGATGGCGAGGGTTGCATGGACCCGTGTGAGGCTCTTGGTAACTTGGAGTACTGTTGTGTTGATGCTTACGATGGGCCAGATCTGTGTAAACCAAATGATTACACTGAGATCTTCAAGGATGCGTGTCCGAGGGCGTATAGCTACCCATTTGATGATTCCGACGACACCGCGCTTACTTGTGAGGGTGGTGATTTTGTTGTCACCTTCTGTCCTTCCTCGAGCTCTTCTTCTTCTTCTTCGTAGTTCTCTTTGGAAAATTGTTGCTTGGTATGGCACATCATCAATTTATATCATGTATATTCTGTTATACATGCAACATAACTTTACTGTAAAAGTAATCTTGACTTAAGTCTCCTGCAAATATATAAATATATGGTCTGTTGAAGCAGTGTCGATACTCACTTCTCCCTAATAAATTATTTTGGTTTGAGCCTTGAATAAGAACAAACTAGTGTCGAAAGAAATCATACCCTTTTATGGAATCTCAAATGTTGGAATAAAATTATCTTTATTGAGAGGGTATTTTTTAAAAGCTTACACAATAAATAAATACATAGATACATTATATGTATTTATCTTATTTTAAATATACTCTCACCGTCCTTGAATAATTATCTAATTTTAAATGCATATTGGAATTAAGAAAATAATTGAAAAAAGTAAAAGTTAAAAAAGTTAAAATTAATTTACTGAATTATTTTTTTTTTAATAATTCAACCTTCTCTCCCTTCATCCACTATATCTCTCTCCTTCTCTATTAGTATTTAATTAGGATATTATTGAAAAGAAATAATCAATACTACTTAAATTTTTAAAATGGACAATCATTTTTATACAAAGACAATTTTTGAAATGTGCAATTATTCAAGGACAGATGAAGTATTTTGATATTTATCCATGTTCATCGTATTAATATGTATGGTGTCTAATTAATATGACACACACATATATACTATCTCCGTTTTCAAAGAACCATCCAATTTTAAAGGGTTAAATGCTATTTGTTCCTCAAATTTTAGGTTATGTGTGATTTAAGCTATGACTTTTTAGAATATTCATCACAATGTCCTGAATTTTCCAGATAAAAGGTAAAGCAACTAAAGGAAAGAAAACTAATGATTTCTTCACCATCAAAGAAAAACTTAAAGAAAGAAGAAAGAGACGAGAAAAGAAAGAACATAGGAAGGAACTCAAGGAGAAGAGATCAAGGACGTCAAAATAGATCCTAGTATGTTATCATATTTCCATTTATATCCCATTGTGTGATAATCATAAAAATCTAAGATCCTTAAGGGCTTTATAATTTTATAAACTGCATACTAAAATAAAAATTACAATTAACCTATATTACACCCCATATATATGTAACCATTTGAAATGAAATGAAACAAGAAGAAAAATGATTAGCTTAGTTTTCTAGCCTAGTCCTAGTTTTAGCCATAGTTTCTATTAAGAGTCAATGTTCACTTTAATTCCTAATATTTTATGTATGAGTCATTTTGGTCATTCGCTTCTAAAACGAATCAATTTAATCCTTCACATTTACAAACATGAATCAATTCAGTTCTGCTATTAACATCTATTAAATCAACATTAGTTAAGTTCTGAGGGAGACAAAGCTCGACTGAGAGGAAACAGAGCTCGGCCACTAGGAATAGAGCTCGACAATTGGGAAAAGGATATCATCAGAAGAGTTCAATTTCCTATTGGACGAGCTCTATTTCCAACTATTGAGCCCTGTCTATCCCTACAAGGCATTGTTTAACTGACGGTGATATAACATAGGGATTAAATTGATTCATGTTTATAAATATGAGAGACCAAATTGATTCATTTTAAAAATGAGGGACTAAAATGACTCATGCATGAAATGTCATGAAGTAAAGTCGGCATTAACTCTTCCCTTAGTTATTCGATTTCTTTAAATTTCAGTAACAGCATGCCAGTTCAGTCGGTGACCAAACTTCTATTGATTGATTGAACGTGTGAGAATGGGACATATAGAATCACCATGATATATGTAATTGCTAGGTTGCTTCAGGAATTACTTAAGATGATGACCGATACACTACCGTGTTCTGCAAGTTCTTTGTTAGTCCAGTCTTGTGGGGATGACTTATGACTCGTATAGGCCACGGAACCCAAAACTGATTCAAGTTATCACTATCAATATGGTCCCGAACTTCCTTCATTTTAGAAAAACAATGTCCAAATGAAACGTTGTAAAGTCCATCGTTCTCATTCTCTAGTTGAAATAACTATGCCTAGTTTGAAATTCCAGGGTGATTCGGATTGTCATTTTCATGCTTATTGTAAGAAAGGTAGGTTTATACTTTTCTGTACGCAAAGCAAGGATGCGTGAATCAAACTAGATAACAATTCAATTTTCTTTGTGCCGAACCAGTTGGAGTAGAAACGACCAAAATAACGAGAGACTGCATTGTAACCGGGCACCCCTAAAACTAAGGTAATTAACAAATGTTTGAAGCTAGGAGTTGTGATTTTAGACAAAATTACAAGCGGGAAAAGTCGGTAAATAACACAGGACTCCGAAAACGTTCATGTGAGGTGCGGTTTATTTAGATCTATCTCATTGCCAATAATTGAATGGGACTTCTCCCAGTTCATTGTCTAAATTTAAGATTATTTTATGGCAATGAGGGTTCGCACAAGTGGTGCCAAGGAGCTCGCTCATAGCTTATAAGAATGCGAATTCAATTCCTACTGTTACTGTGAGGACTTCTTTGATATGGGTCTCTTGTGGAATGACCGATACCGAATCTAACTAAACTATCAATTATTAAAAAAAAATTATGATTTTTATTTTTTGGGTATTCCATGAGAGAGATATCTCGTAATAGAGCTAGAGGAGACAGTACGAGGGCAAGCAAACGAGTACTTAAAATATTCAACATTATTTCAATTCATTCATTACTATGTGCAATAGCCTCATCTAAAAACTCTTGATAATGATTTCAACAATTCAAAATATCATACGGCAAGATTCTCTTCTTCTACCATGATTGGTTCACCTGAAAAGGGAAACATTCGGGCCTTCAATCCTGAAAAGTTTTAATCTTTTTTTTCCCCCGAGTATTCATTCACCTCTCAAATGAATGGATACATTAATTAATATAATTAATTAATGATTATTTAAGTTACTTGTACTAAATTTCTTTAAAATTTTGAACTTAAATAAAAATTTATACTATTAATATTTAAAAACCATTAACAGAAAAATTTAATGAGATATATTTTTTTTATCGAGATCAGAGTATCCACCGTCAATAACAGTAGCTAATCCCTTCACTGTGGGAGTTTTCCTAAAGAGGCAAATGACTGGCCATGAAGTGTACTTCATTTCTATGAGTGGAGATCAAACCCCTGACCACATAGTTAAGGGATAAGCTGAGATAATGATACTTAGAATTTTGATTATGCTTCCCTCCAACATATTGTTACAAAATTTTTTGAAATTAAATTTGAATATCTTTTCACTTCACTTAATTTACTAGATTATCTTTTTATTCTATTATCTTCTCACTCTACTAATTTAATAGCCTTTATTGTAGCAACAATTTTTCAATATATATTAGATTACATTTACATTATTTATTCTCTCCTATGTTTAATTAGTTTTATTTAGGGAACTAATCAACTCATTCATTCTTCATTTTATATAAAAACTTAAATAAATTATTTTGAGGGTTAAAAAATTAACAAAATATTTCATATTTTCAAGTAGAATCCTGAAAATATTATGTATATCATTTTCAGTTTTTAAACTTGAATAATAAATTGTAATTTTTATTTTAAATTATATTTATAGTTTATAGTTTTTCTTTCATTATTATAATTGATTCACCTCCACTTTAAGAAAATTATTTATCTTCAGAGAAAACCTTCTACGTTAGCAATTGAGCAGTTAAAACATTTTAATTTTGAATAGAAGAGTTTAAATAAAAATCTTTTTTTTCTTTTGAAAAGTCCATTTGTAATGATTGCTTAGTAATTTTTTCCATATATATTTTTGAAATCTATTATTACTCATGTTTTGGTGCTTGCTATAATGTGGCTGTAACTAGAGAGCCAAACAATAAGTTGTTGCTTATTCATTTTTAAGATTGTTGAATTTGACAAATATATCAAAATCTTAATTATCTTAATTCAAGAAGTTTATCTAATTTAAAAAATTTCTTCAATATAAGACTAACGATAAATGAGAAAAAATAATTTTTATCTATTGAGTTGTTTTGTTATCATTTAAAATTTAAAAGTATATATACTTACAAATCGAATTAAACTTTCATTAATGTGTTATTATAAGGGATTTGGTTGCTTGAATTTTTTTGAAAATTAATTTATTGTTCTCCATAAAAAAAAGGGAAGAAAAATGAATTATTCTATCTTGTACTTCTCATAATTTTGTAATAAGTTATTAATGTAGAATAAATTCCTACAATTTTTTTTTTAAAATCCTATATTTTCTCAAATTGAGATTTGCAAATTATACTTTTCATTTAATATATTCATTTCTTATTTCACATATTTTTTAGTTTTTCATTAATTTAAGATATCCTATACAACTATTTTTTAATTATAGCTTATCAAAATAAAAGAAGTCTTTATATTATAAATTTATTTTTAGTTATATTAATATAGGAGGGATCTATTGACATCAGTATTAACTTGGCACACTTATATTTTTTATAACTTTTAATATAATATTATTTTTATCAATCCAACTGTTGAATTGTAACTACATATTATATTGATTATTTGTACCGAATTTCAAATAAATCGAACATCTATAAGGTTGTAAGGAAACAATTCTTATTTACATACATTTATGAGGTATTTATTATGTTGATTATGTATACACAAAAATGTATCAAAATAATTTCATATTAATATAAAATCTTATGGAGATAAGATGATATATATAGCATATAAACTTTCAATCCAACAACGGATATGAAAACAAAAAGTTCCTGAATAAAAATTTATCACAGCCATAAGATATAACAAGTCTTGCACTGATGTAAATGAATTATTTCTCATATACAATATATAAATTCTTAATAATTAATTATTATATAACTATATTCATATAATTTACACCTGCGTGTTACACATACTAGCTCTATAAATTTAAAAATATTTCTCATGTCAATTTTTAAATATATACAAAATATATTTAACAAATTTTGATTAATATAGACTATATATATATATATATTGCTCAATGTGTGAATTTTTAATCCAATAATGATATTTTGATATTAAGCTTTTTCACTAAAAAATATTTGATGCTATATTTTAAATTAGATTATCGTCAATTAATTACAAGTAGTGAGCTTAGTCAACATTTTTTGTTAAAAAGTTATTCAATATAATAACAAAATTATTTTTGAACTGAGACACATATTTAGATATTACACGATATACTAGTGCAAGTATGAATGAATTATCAAAATACACGTATATTAATATAAGATAAATATATTGTATGCTCATATACTAGATAATATCTTATAAATTCTATTATATACATCACCATGAATTCGATTATCATATTTCTTATATTAGTGAGTATAAGAATTTAATAAATCTAGAATTATTCCCTAGTCCTAGACTGTGGGAGGCGACATTTTCCTCCACTAAACTTCTATTTATAAATAATAAGAATTTTTCTAATCAGTAGTTAAGGTTTTCAATAAAACAAGTTTATAAACTTTGTGGTGGACACTATACCTCAAAATTTAAAAGTTACATTTTCTCATGAGAAATTAAACTTGCTTTTCTGGACTCCTTAGAAAAAAAAATAATAACAATATAGCTTAATTTATTGTAAGAGTAACATACACCACTATCCATTAATACCGTGTCATGACCAGCATACATTAATTTTTCAAAGGCAACTACTCAAGAAGAAGAAGAAAAGCTAGAGGATGGACAGAATGTGAGAACATAATCACCACTCTGATTACAAACAAACATGGCGGAAATATCACTAGCGTAGCAATACGACCTAGGACATGCATCCTTGAACATCTCAGTGTAAATGTTTTGTTTACTACACATGTTTGGCACATTATAGGGACCAATGCAACAATACTCGGAGTTACCGAGAGCCTCACACGGGGCCAAGCAACCCTCGTTATGTCCGAAGGCTAACTCGGTCGGGCACAACCGATTCAAATCCACGTTGCACCTTGCTGAACCGCACGAACTGGACGCTTCCACTCCCACGGCCTCGAAGTTCATCGGAATGTTGAAGCCGTAAATGAGGCTAACATAGTAGGAGAATAGTCCTCCAGGAACGCCAAGGGAGAACTCTGCTACGGTAATTGGCATTGATGGGGTTGAATTGTTGCACTCGAGCGATCTTGTGCCGCAGTCACCGGTTCGACACGACCAGTAACCGAACTGGTCAAAGTTTGCAACCAGTTTGAGCCCATGATCTACCGCTCCACCCAGTTGGGAACTGAAAGGACCGGGATGACTCTTTAGGGAGCTTGAATCCGGTGGTGTTAAGCATTGGCCTACCTTCAAAGGAAAGGAAAATGAAATTCATATGTATCACAGATTTAACATTTTGTTCAAGGGTGCATTTGGTTGGGATAAAAATTTTACACGAGATCATTCATGATTCAACATTTAAGAAATATTTGGTTGTGGAGTAAAAGTGGGGGTACAATTTTCTTAGATAAATCTCATGTGTAAAATTATATATGATGCTAATTTAGGAAATTTTTATCCTCATTTTTATTCCCTAACCAAACACACTATTATGAAAATTTTTTGCACCTCATTTTTTATCTTTTAACCAAATACATCATAAATGTTGTATTTTTGTTCTTGTTTGGATTTTTTTTAATAAATAATTCAGGTTGAGAGAAAGATCGCTCTAGTCCAAAGTTGGATATACCCACCAACAATAGGAGAAAAAAAAACCCCTGAGAATCAAACTTAATTCATGAGGATCAATGAGTGGAAGGTGGACAAGTGAAGCTAACTAACTGCTGTTGGCCCTGGTTTGGATTTTTACATGTGTTGAAATGTCTTATAAGTGTACTTGTCATTTAATCATATCATGTGATTTAAATATTTAATCCTTACCATAGCTATTTCTAAGTTACGGTCTTACGGACTTTACTGATGATACAATAATATATGATCAGGGAAGTATAATATTTTATCAAAATTTAAGTCATTTTATTATCTACTGTATGCAAAAGAATTTTATATGAATGCTATCATTACCTGATAGTACGAAAATGGCCGGCCACACTGTGTAGTTGCACCTGTTTATGAATGTGAACGTAGTGGTAGTGCCTGAGGAGGGGTGAGCAACGTGGATTAGAAATAATAGAAAAAGAGAATGCAAGTAAAATTGAAGTGGCAAAACAAATAGATCAGTCTATATTGTGTGTGCAATGTGTTTGTGATATATATACCATGGATAGTGGCAAGTAGGAGAGTGAAGGTGAGAACAGAAGTGGAAGACCTCCACCACCGGAAGAGATTCATCTTGGTATTGGTAATATGTTAGTTCTGGCCTTCTATAGGTTCCTCTTGATTGCTTTCTGTTTTATGTAATTGGTATGTCTCGATTCTCTGTTGCACTCTTCTTTGAGTAGACAGGATTTTATGTGAAGTGCCCTGGAAAGCCTGGAACGCATAAGGAGATCTCTCTCAAACTTTACATCATGGTTCTTGCCAGTGAGCCATTTCTGGTTTGAGGTAGTAACAAATGACTCACTTTTCTTTTTTATTTTTTGGAAAAATAATTGTCCTATTCTTGATGTTGAAGTTAGTAATCACAAGCGCGTGAAAATGGACTTTTATGTATATTTTGGCATCAATAAATTGACTTTAAGGTACAATTTGGCATCAGTATTGGTTGGAGATCATGCCAGTTAAAATCTTGACGTGGTCAGACTTAAGGGACTTAGAAATTGTGGGTCACCATATTTTCGGAGAAATATCAAACATTTACCCCGATTCAAGCGGCAAAAGATTTTCTATTGTGGAAATTTCACATTACCATTGATCAACAAGGTGGACTTTGGACGACAATACATGAGAAGATCTTAACAATATTGAAAATTTATACTTGGCAGAAATCATATAAAATCTTAATAAGAGAGAATATATTTTTGGAGTTGGTACAGACTATAGTTCAGTCTTCAGACTTCGTACAATATATGAGAAAGCAAATGGAAGATTGCACAAGATGCCAAAAAGTTTCATTTGGTGGAAGGTGCAGCTGTCACTATAGGAAACAAAGAAATTACGGTCATGCCGTAAGAGCACCTCTTCAGTCTTCATGACTTGCGTGACTGATGTCTAAAGGAAATCCAATGTTCACATATAACATTTACATGTCATGTACCAAAAAAATTATATCCTTTACATGTCTCCTTCGAGGTTTCATTACAGCGCAGTGCTACACGGCCCGAAAATTTTGCCACAAATATTGTCTGATATGATTGATAGAAAAAATTTGAAGTGTTCTTATCATATTTTGTCATCTCAATCAGCCAACTAAATTCTAGCAATTTTTTTCAACTACTGAAAAGTATTTTTCTTTATTAAATACCCGTAGAAAATGTTATATATTCCATGTGATTCAACACAACTATCAAAATTTGGAGTAAGATCCACATATGTTAGATAGCATGTATTCCATTCCATATATTAATGAAAGATGTTACATGTAGATATTCTATTAGAATGAGATCCACTCTGTATCTAATGATGGATAAGATATAAGACAGTACGATATCTCGTGTATGTTATACGCAAGAATAACATGACTATATATTAAGCTATCTCCAAAAAGATCAAGAAGCCCCATGAACTAATGTTTCCTCTGGTTTAACAGTCTCTTGCCTTTCACAGTGTCCTGTCTCACCGCTTGCTGCAACATGAGAACTCACAAAGTCTTATGTCTTTTCTTCATACTATTTTGCTCAACCAGCTTCGGTGTTACTACTACCCTAGTGGTGACTGGCTACTGCCTTGGCCATCAACGGTCCTTGTTGCTCCATTTGAAGAACAACATTGTTCCTGCAAAGTCTTCAAAACTAGGAGAGTGGAATGAACGTGTAGATTGTTGTGAATGGAATGGAGTAACATGCAATGAGGGGCTTGTTGCTGGACTAGACCTCGACCATGCAGGAATCAGTGGAGGAATTGACAGTTCAAGCAGTTTGTTCAGCCTCCAATATCTGAGGAGCTTGAATTTAGCCTATAATTACATCAGGAGTGCAATTCCACCAGAGTTTGGAAAGCTCACAAATTTGAGACACTTGAATTTGTCAAATGCTGGCTTCATGGGGCAGGTTCCTATTGCAATCTCACAACTAACAGTTTTGTTGACTCTTGATCTATCAGCTTCTGAGTTGTACCTTAAACTCGAGAACCCGAATCTCCCAAGGCTTATTCAGAATCTCTCCATGATATCAAGACTCTATCTTGATGGTGTAAACATAGCAGCCCCTGGAAATGAATGGGGCTATGCTATATCATCATCAATGCCAAATTTGCAAGAGCTTAGCTTGTCACGCTGCAACCTTCAAGGTCCCATAGATTCTTCCTTGGCAAGGCTTGATTCTCTCAGAATGATTCGTTTGTCCTGGAACATTTTGGCATCGACTGTGCCTGAATCCTTTGCTAGTTTTGAAAATTTGACAATGTTGGATCTTAGTGGTTGCTGGTTGCAAGGGAGGTTTCCTGAAAAGATTTTCCAAGTAGAAAGGTTAGAACATCTTGATCTCTCCTACAATTTTGATCTTCATGGTTCATTTCCTGATTTCCCAAAGATTGGGTCAATACAAACCATGTCTCTGAAGTGGACAAAATTTGGTGGTTCACTGCCTACTTCAGTTAGTTATTTGAGTAATTTGTCCACTTTAGATCTTTTTCATTGCCAATTCAATGGCACTATTCCAAATTCAATGTCTGAACTTACAAAACTTGCTTATCTGAGATTGTCATCTAACACTTTCACTGGTCCAGTCCCATCATTTAGTATGTTCAATAATCTCACCCACTTAGACCTCTCTGACAATGATTTCAACAGCTCAATACCATCCACTCACTTCCAAGGTCTCTTGAATCTAGCTGAAATCAGACTGCATAATAATTCCTTCAGTGGTGAGATCCCCTCTTCCATGTTCAAGCTCCCATCAGTTCAGCTGATTCGACTTCAAGAAAACCAATTTGGTGGTCAACTTGATGACTATGAATACGGTTCATCTAAAATACAAGAGATTGATTTGAGCAACAATCTTTTAGAAGGGCCTATTCCTAAGTCTATGTCTAAACTCACTGGACTAAAGATTCTTGACCTTTCATACAACAATCTATCCATCATTGATGACACGAATGCAGACTCTCCCTTTCCAATTTTTCCCTCCTTAGGCAGCTTGAGTTTGGCTTCATGTGAGTTGAGAACATTTCCCCAGTTCTTGAAAAACCAAAACCAAAACCAACCATTAAGGTACCTTGACCTCTCAAAGAACCATTTGAAAGGAAATGTACCTCAGTGGATTTGGAATATTAGTTTCTTAAATCTGTCCCAAAACTATCTTACAGATTGGGAAGAAGTACCATTGGATTTAGATTCCCGTGTGTCTTCCCTTGACCTGCACTCCAACAAACTCCAAAAGATGATGCTTCCAGTTTACTCAATGAAACTGAGATACATAGATTTTTCCAACAATAACTTGACCAGC
This sequence comes from Dalbergia cochinchinensis, assembly GCA_031216125.1. NCBI lineage: Eukaryota > Viridiplantae > Streptophyta > Magnoliopsida > Fabales > Fabaceae > Dalbergia > Dalbergia cochinchinensis. Next base: position 63,220,480 of record CM062375.1, on the reverse strand, counting down.
AGTATACCAGAATCAATATGTGGTGCCCAAAACCTTCTTGTCCTTAACCTTGCAAATAATTCCCTTACTGGAAAACTTCCCAAATGCTTGATTGCAATGAATGGAAATCTGGCTGTACTGAATGTAAGAGGAAACAAGCTTACAGGAAGTATCGACACATTTCCTGGTTCATGTGGCTTAAGAACACTTGATCTTAATGGTAATTTCCTACAAGGAAAGTTGCCGACATATCTGGCTAATTGCACAACACTAAAAGTTTTGGACCTTGGAAATAACCACATTGATGACAAGTTCCCCTGCTGGTTGAAGAGTGTATCCACTTTACGTGTTCTTATTCTGAGATCCAACAAACTGCAAGGGTTCATTGAATGTCCAACACCAGAAGCAGCATGGCCAAGTCTTCAAATTATTGACATTGCTTCCAACAATTTCATTGGCAAAATTCCATCTTCATTTGGTGAAAAGTGGAAGGCAATGACATTGGATCAAAATAATATGTTGAAGCCTAATGATCTTCACGTTGATCTATATCTATATAACAAGATCAAATATCGAGACAAAGTGACATTGATGATCAAAGGGAATAAAGTGCAGTTGGTGAAGATCTTAACTGTCTACACTTCAATAGATTTCTCATGTAACCACATCAGCGGGCCAATACCAGAAGAGATTGGACAACTGAAAGCATTGTACATTCTGAACTTGTCACACAATTCTTTAGGGGGAAACATACCAACATCTTTGGGAAATCTGAAGTCACTAGAGTCTCTAGACTTGCCACACATCTCTCTGACTGGAAAGATCCCAACACAGCTTGCAAGGTTAACTTTCCTTTCAGTTTTGAACCTCTCATTCAATCATCTTATAGGAGCGATTCCAACAAGTACTCAGTTTCAATCTTTTGATCCATCATCCTTCACAGGCAATGATGGGTTATGTGGGCCTCCATTGACCCCCAACTGCAGTGGTGGTGGTGGAATGGAGCCACCAAAATATGACAACTCAAGTTCCCATAAAGATAATTTAGTTGATTGGAACTTCATTAGTGCTGAATTGGGATTCACTTTTGGCATTGGAATGGTTATACTCCCCCTCTTACTTTGGAAAAGGTGGAGGCTTTGGTACTGCAAAAAAGTGGAAGATATGCTTTATCGCATATTCCCTCAGTTGGATTTCTTTTATGAATACCGTGGTGGGAAGAGATACAGGACTCTAAGGTGGGTGCGTCACTGAATTCAATTGCATGAGCCTCATTGGAACACATAGTATCAAACTATCAATAACAAAAGATGTAACATGAAACTAGACTTTGCTTTGTAAGTGTGTCTTTCTATATATCTGAGTATGCACTCGTGTTGTGTCTTTATTTGTGAGACTCAAAAATTTCACTTTATTGTCTCTCTCTGGATATTTACTCGTATGCTCAATGTGACAATGTCTAGATAAATATTACAACTACTTTGCACAGATTAAATTACTCCCAGTCTTCCGTATAATCAGATTAGAAACTTCACATTCTTATTATATGTCATGAAAATGAGGGTAGCAAGCAATGATATTCCTAACGAGTTAATCATGTTAGGAAATATAGGTGTTGGGTTCTCGCAAGTGTATTAAACGCCCCATGATGTGAGTGAAAGCACACTCAAATTATGTGAATAACGGATCAAACAAAGCATGCAAATAATACTTCAAAATCGGACTTATTTATTACCATTCATAGTAACCAAAATAAATTAAAAAAATTACACACCAAATTTTAATGCAAAAAATCCTCTTCAATAATGAAAAAAAAATCACAGGCCAAGTTTTGAAAAATATTTCACTATATTTAAAAATGATTATAATATAGTATATTCACAGTGAGACTTTCTTCTACCACCATTTGTAGTATTTCAAAGGCCTAGAGAATAAACTCAAAACCCTGATATATACTCACACTATATTCTTGAAATTTTCTCATACGCTCTCTCTAATTCTCTTTCAATACAAGAAGCTAATACTGCTTCTTCTATTACTACTTAATTGCTTTTTAGCTTGGGATGCTTTTCTTAGTTAGAGTCTTTGGCTATTTATAAGAAGCCAAAAGCGTGTGCAATAAATGCACACAACATTACCCAAAAAATGTAAGTTACCAATGAATTTTATCCGCAAATTTTTTCCTTTGATATTACCAACAGATTTACTAGTGGAAAATAAAGGAATAGTCAAAAAAAATTTGGAAAACCATCACTAGCAAAAAATCCACCCGTTATCGATCGGTAACAATCATGCCATCTCATGTCAAATTTAGCACACTAATTACTGGAGGATTTTTCCATCAATAATTTTGAACAATTTTTTTTAATAAAAAATCATTACCAGTGGATTTTTCCATCAATAATTTATCAGCATTTTTTTTTAAAAAATAGCAAATTATCGACGGGTTTTTCGGCACATTTCTAGTGAATTTTTTCACCGATATTCAAATTTTTAAAAATCGTGCCTATTGTTGAAGTTACCGGCGGATTTTTTGATGGAAAAATCCCCTCGTAACAAGCTAATTTTATTTTTAATTTAATGTTACTAGGGGAAAAATCCATCAGGCAAATATTTTTCTAAATAAAAATTGTATTATTATCGACGGGTTTTTTCACCGATAATAACATAAGTGAAATGCCACGTTTTGTATTAAGTTATTCACCGGTAAATATTTTAAATCCCACCAGCCATCTCCTCCCCCAATTATCATTGCGCTCTCTCTCTCTCTCTCTCTAGTCCTGGTTTTCCGACCATTACTCTGCTATCACGTTGCAGTTTTTGGTAAGGAGACTATCATTGTCTTTGTTTTAAAATCTTCTACATTTTAATCGGTCTTTTTTTTTATTTGGTTTTATTTTTGTTATCCTTTTTCTTCTTACCATTTTTTTTTGTTAAGATCTGTTGTTGCTCGTTGCCGCCACGTTGGAGATGCTGCAATAGGTGAGTTTTTTTTTTTCTTTCTAAGTACTAATTATCTTTTTAGATATTAAAAAAGTTATTGAAAGTATTTTGTTTTAATTATTTTTGTAGATTTATTTTTTCTATTTTGCCTCTTCCTCCCGCCGCTGCTACTGTTGGAGGTGTTGCCACCATCAAAGTCCCACACAAAAGTCTGCCGATAAGTCTTTTTTTTTCTTATTTGAAAAACGCATTACTGAGGGGAAAAATTAGCTAGTAACACTCAAAAAATCCGCCAGTAATGTTCCCCTGCTGAAAAATTTGTACAGCCAGTTATTGATGGGGTTTTTTAATGTAAAATCCGCTGGTAATCCCCTTGGAAACAGTTACCACTGGATTTTTTTCACCGATAATAGTTTTTGATGATATTATTACGATACATCAAAATCTGCCAATAATAAAAAATTTTGCCGGAAACAAGAAAAATCTTAGTAAAATCTATTGATAATAGGCACTTTTCTAGTAATGCTACCAAAGACGGATCCATAACACACTTGAAGAGGCGACTGAAAGTTAATGAATTATGTCATATAATAGAATATACAATAAAAATATTTCTGAGCATTATATGTCTAATAAAACATAATAATTCCCTTAAAATTTATATCAAATTTATATTATTTGTCTATCATGAAAAAATCTAACTCTTTCCTCCTTTATCATTATGAAAATTTAATAAAAAGTAATAATAAACAGCTATTGTAATAATTGTGCTATATATATTTGAAATAAATCACCAGATAAAAAATATAATATATTCAATTTAATAATTTGTACCTCAGATATTGCATAGGAACAGGTGCTTATGGAAGTGTCTATAGAGCACAACTTCCAAGTGGCAAAAGTGTTGCATTGAAGAAGCTCCACAAATCAGAATTAGAAAGCCCAACATTTTACAAAAGTTTGTGCAATGAAGTTGAGGTCTTGACATAGATTCGCCATCGTAATATCATTAGCCTTTATGGCTATTGTTTGCACAACAGGTGCATGTTTCTGGTGTACGAATATTTGGAAAGGGGAAGCTTGTTCTGTAACTTGACCAATGACGCAGAAGCTCAAGAGCTGAATTGGAGCAAGAGGGTAAATATCATCAAAGGGACAGCACATGCTCTTACCTACATGCATCATCATTGTACCCCACCTATTGTTCATCGGGATGTCACCGCTAATAATGTTTTGTTGAATTCAGAGTCAGATGTTTGTCTCTCAGATTTTGGTACAGCTAGACTTCTTGATCCTGATTTATCCAAACAAACTATTGTAGTCGGTACTTATGGATATATTGCTCCAGGTAAAGTCCTGCTTTCTATTTATTTCTAATATTAATCTTATCTGAACATCAGAGAAAACACTAAATTTCTTACATTAATATCATTTTAATCTCTTTAATTTGCTCCTAAATTTTATGACACTTGAAATTGAATTTATCCATCCCATTAACTTATGTAATGTTTGATTACATTATTGTAGAACTGGCGTACACCATGGCTTTGACTACAAAATGTGATGTTTATAGTTTTGGAGTGGTGGCTTTAGAAACAATGATGGGTCATCACCCAGGAGAATTTATTCCCTCTTTGTCAAAACCATTTACTCAAAACTTAATGGCGAAAGATGTATTGGATTCACGTATTCCACTTCCATTTCTTTGAAAAGATATTCAAGATGTTGTGCTTGTCTTCACACTAGCATTAGCTTGCCTCTGCTCTCACCCAAAATCCAGGCCATCGATGCAAGAGGTGGCTAATGAGTTTTTGGCTCCCAAAGCACCAATGCATTCCCCTTTCGGTGATGTTTCAATCTACCAATTGATGAATCAAGAAATATATGTAATAGGGAAAAATTAGACCAAATGTGATTTTATATCTCTGCCGTAGCCTGTCATCAGTTGGTGATATTAGGAGTCTTTTATGATTTTATATGCTAGAGGCTCGGGACGTGATGGAATATCGTATGCAGAGTTCTATCAGATTCCCATGGGAGGATTTATTTATATGGAGTCATCTTTTATTAAGAGTAGCAATTGCACCTTATTTTTTCATTTTGATAATTTATTGATAACCAACTCAAAGACCCTTGTACGTGATCTATATGGAATTAGCATAATCTTATTTCACAGCACCCACAAATATCATTATTCTGCAAAATCTTAAGTCTATGAAGACAAACTTTGGCGTTAAGTCTACCAAGTACAATGCAAAAAACTAAACCCGTAGCTCAACCCTTGGAGGCCCCGTCACACCTCTTTTGCAAAGTTGTACACCTTGTATATCGTTTAAACTGTTCAAGAAAGACTCGATTGTAAAGCATCCAGATTTATGAAAACACCCCCAATAGCTATTCTCAACTGATTGTATTGTGTCTACTGAGCATGGAAAGATTCAGAAAATCTAGGTAATTGAGCAAAAATGATACATAACCATAATAAAAAAATTCACATAATTTTCACCTTAATATGAGATCAATTAATTAGTAAAATAAAAGAAACAAAATACGTATACATCGATTTAAATATTAGTGTGAAATTCTACTGTAACAGCAGGGGATGAACCCACAACACTTTGTTCACAGATCTGTCCCACCTGATCAACAATTGCGGCATTTCATTAAAGCAATCCAGTTCACACGGGAAGAACTCCCTGTGAAAAATGAAGTTCCACCTCCCTGTCAAACTGTCCGAAAATCCACAATCAGCAATACATGTTTGTTTTTGCAAGGAAATTGAATGAGGCCTCGGAAGCTTCACCTGCAACCTGCTGTTACCAATCCAGATGTCTTTGCGACATTATATTCGTGTTCTTCAAGTCATTAGTCATCTCCTATTGACCAAGAACATGCACGAAGCGGCAGCATACCAGTCATCCTCTTAAGTACTTGCTGAAGGAACGTAGCAACTTCTCATACCATTGTGAATCTACGTTTCAATTTCTCACGTTCAATCAATCGATACATGTTGGACGACCAATTGAAGTGGCACAAGATGATCGATGGCATCTACTTATACTAGTACTGCTAAATGCCAATTAACCTCACGAAGTCGGTCAATATTCATGATAGAGGGTGGCCCATGCTCACATGCAGATGGAAATTTTATCTGCATTGTAAAGATGTGAGGTGGGCAAATAATAGACACTCATTTGGCATTATGTAGTACGCTTGAATTGTCAAATCTTGATTGTTTAAATTAAAAAAATTTAATCCCAAAATCTTAATTACAAAACTAATCCTTTGCGGAGTGGCAACAAAGAATCGGAGTCACAATCATCTTCTCCATTGGCATGTCCTTCTTCAACCTTTACACCACATCCAAAGCAGCAGCCACATACGGGCTAATTGCTATTGTTCACGTGGCCACCATTAGCATCCTTGGTGGACTCACTACCCATTAACAAACAACAGTAGCAACAACAACACTCTTCTAGAAACTCTCCCAGGTCCCTTTGTTGAAATAGACCAAAGAAGAAGAATGAAAAAGAAATAAAAGAAATAAAATCCAATCCAAAATTCGGAGAAATTTTGGATTTCGAAAGAAACCCCTTTGACCCATTTGGCTGAAAATCACAACCCAGTCTCTGAATCAAGGACAAGAAAAGCGAACTCTCCCTAGAGAAAAAATAAAATAAAAGGAAAACAGGGAAAACTCAAAGGAAAATAGAGGAAAGAGCTAATGCAAAGTGGAAACAATCCACAAAGGCAAAATCAGAATTGATGTAGCCACAGAAATAACCAACATATGTGGTTAATGATGGGCCTCGTAATTCAGTTCTCAGAGGCGCTACAGTGGTGACAAGATCGAGATCTGGACCATGAGGTGGAGTTGGTTGAGTTTCGTAGTGGAGATGAGCTTGACGTTGATGTCCACGCCCAGCTTGCACTGATGGCGGTGAGGTGCCACGGCAGCGATTGCAGTAGGGTATGATGGGCAGAAGCAAGAATGGAGGAGGGGTAAGAAGGCGGTCGACGATTCATGCTAGCAGCTAGTTGTTCCCACGTTCTTCATTATTTTTTTTCTTTTATGGTTTTATATTTTTTCACTTCCGGAGCTAGTAGCGGTCATAACCTCGGTTCTGACTTAACATGGCCCACTTAGCTCCTGTCCACATGTGCTTTATGCATTTGTCCACCTCACATCTTTATAATGCAGATAAAATTTTCATTTGCATGTGAGTATGCACCTAAGGGTGGTATTGTCATTTCCCTCATTTCCTTATTCTTTTTTCATTAATCACAAATGTTGGCTTGGGAACCTTTGAATGATGACAAAAAATTATATTAGCTATTTTAATATGATTGTTAGTGTTTTAGAAATTCATCTTAACAGCAAATGTCTCCTAGTTGAAGAGGAGACATCCTGGACCTGTACTGCAAAATGGAAACTTAGACAACAGTCACGAAATAACAAAAGGAAAGAGAGCAATACTGTACAAGTAAAAGGTATATTTTAAGTTGCTTGTGAGACCTATGAAGTAAGAATAGTCTACATCACAAACACAATAAAGTATAAAGGAAGAGTACTCAACAAGACAGCACAAGGGGGCAAGGTAGGGACACTAGTTAGAGGACAAAAGCCTACTTCAACTGTGTGTCAGTCTACAAGAAAAGGATAGCAGCAAAGCACAACAGAAGCTTTCTCAAACGGTCAAAATCATTCTTCAATATGGCACATATCCTACTGAAACCATTTCTGCATAAAAAAGAAAGAACTTTATGGTTCATCATCCAAAATGTAAAGGCACATCGATTTATGCTCTCAAGCTTGTTCCTTCTGTTATGAAGAGGTTACACTACAGCAAGCCTTCTTCAGATTTTTAATCTTTCTCTCTTGTGAATGCATCATAGGGTGTTGGCTATATATATATATATATATATATATATATATATATATATATATATATATATATATATATATATGTTTCAAGAAGAATCTTGTTCAAACTACCAAGACATATCAAGAAAAGCAATATTCCTTAGTTTAGCTTTTGAGTGATATCATGTGAAGAATCTTTCGTGAGAAAGATATAGCTTATTATCTTGTCTTGGTTCTTGTTGGAATCATGAGCTTGGAGAGGCTATTATCAAACACTACTCTTGGGATGAGTTTGGAGAGGCTCTTGCTAAAGATTGCTCTTGTTTATAGCTTAGAAAGTTTTGTTTTGGTTTAGCTCACACTTGTGTTGAGTGGTAAGCTTTGTTTTGTATTTGGAAATTTAGAATTAGTGGAATTCTCACCCTCGGGTGGGGACTAGATGTAGATCTCACATTGAGGTCGAACCAGTATAAATATTATGGTGCATTCTTCTTAACCATTCTCTTTATTTCACATATAAATATCTATAGGAACATCTTAGCTTAATATTTCCTTATATATACTAGTAAAACTGTTCTGAGATAACCTTTCTTTTTGCTTACTGTATTCTGAATTTGTCCTCTAAATTTTAAGAAACATTAGTCGAATATCTCCTAAAATCACACGAGATATTCTGTGAGCTGTCTGAATAGTTTGTTAAGTTTGCAGAAATTTTTAAAGAGTACTTAATTCAATCACTCCCTTTCTCAAGTGCATTGTTACTATCACCAAATATTACACTTGTGTAAAACTTAGGTCCCCCACCCCCGAAACTAGATTTAACATTATTGGAATAAATTCTTATTTAGACATTCATCGTATCCATAAATTAACTAATTATTTCGCCTTATTTGGTGAATATCACCCTGTAATACCCGAGGTACAAGTGTCTGTGGGCAAGTTCCGTACTGTCCTAAGATCCCTCGAGGCCCACCTGAGTAGCCGGATCGGCCCCAGAAGCCAAAACCGAGTTGCAACCCAGGTTCTGTAAAATTATGTAGAACAAGTTTGCTACAGTGAGCTTTTCTTGCTGCAGCGAACAAGCAAGCCTTCATACTCGCTACAACGAAGAAAGTTCGCTGCAGCGAAGAAAATTTGCTGCAACGAACAACCCGTGACAGTACAGTGCAAAACAACGCAGTTTCATTAAGTGATTTTTCTAACCCCTATAAAACACCCCAACTCGGGAAATTGGGGACAAAAACTGAACCCTAACCCTCCAAGGAGCTCTCCAATTCTTCCCCACTCTCTTCCACTCAATCCATCATCAATCCTTCTCCTTCCAAGATCAAGGGTAAGAGATTTATAGGTTTTTATTGTTCTTTTCCTTCCCATTGTATAACCTAGAGTTTAGGTATTGTTATTCTCTCTTTTCTTTCGTATTTTTGGTATGGGTATCATGGTTTGTCTCTATTGTTGTACAGTGGATGAGTTTTGCAGAAGCATACTCGCTGCAACAAGTTATTCTCGCTGCAACGAGGAAGAGGGCCATGATGCTCGCTGCAGCCAGTGTTGATCACTGTAGCGAGAAAGCTTATCGCAGCTTTACCCCCCAAGGCTGTTAGAGTTGTTTTAGAGTTATCTAGAGATTAACGAGGATTAAACTTGAGTTAATGTTACTCTATGGCATTGTTGGTGCCATTCCATGCTTCGGAGGTCAAGTTGGTGGTGCCCATTTACTCCCAGCTCCAAATGGTGAGTGGGTTTTGTGATGACCGTAAAAAAAAAAAAATGAAGTGAGGACCACCGTGCACCTTAAGTGGTATAGACCACCATATACTTCTCTTTTTTTTATATTCTCTTCTTCTCCTCTTCCCCGTAACTTTCTCTTCCCTTCTTCTTCTTCTTCTTCTTCTTCCTCCCCTTCCCGTCCTCCTTCCCTCCCTCCACTTCCTTCTTTTTTTTTATTTTTTTTTATTTTCCCTCAAAACATCATCACCATCTCCATCATCCTCATCATCTCCTCTTCCTTCTCATCCCCATAACCGTGTCTCTTTCTCCTTCCTCTCCTCTACTCCATTTTCTCTCTGTAACTCCATTAGAGGGAGCTTGAAGCTTAGGAAGAATTGGAGCAATTTTCTTCACCAATTCTACACTCCAAGTGGTAAATTAGCTCCTAAACTACTCTATTTAAATTATTGAAATTTCTGATTATTTTAGGAATATTGTTAGGTTTATTGAATTTTAGAATTTGGGGCTTTTATTGATTTGGGGCTAATTTATGTAAATTTGTGATAATGTTAGCTCACAAAAATTAATATTATCTTGTTTCTAGAGTGATAGAGCAATCGGGCATCAACACTTGAATAGGTGGCATCAAAGGCATTGTTCTTCGGTTCTTTGAACCAATAGCTGTGAGTAGATAGTATATCTGTAGGTTACTTTATGCATGATAAACAATATAAAATGGTATAAAAAGCTGAAAGTATGTTGATATAGAAGAAAATAATTTATTTATTGAAAATGTCGCTTTATGTTTGAAAAGATAAACTTTTATTTGGAGGCCATAATATGATTATTATGTTTGTTAAAATATTTTCAGTTGAACTGTAATGAATATTGAATTTGAGAGCAAATTATGTTACTTTTATATTATGTAATATGCATGATTTTGAGTTAAATTGGGGAAAATTCTATAGTTAGAACCTGTAGTTAACAGCAGGGACGTTAGCCTCGGTGCACTGTGAGAAACTCTAGTTAGCAGGTGAAGTGCTAACCCGCACATAGTTGCAGCTATGTCTGGACTTGTATATGGCTACGGGCCAACTCTAGTTAGCAGGTGTGGTGCTAACCCGCATATGGCCTTAGGTCATGTCTGGACTTGTTATCGTTCTGCTTTGGATAATTCCCCAATGTATTTGAATTCATATGAGTATTTAAATTCTATTTTATGAGTATATATATATATATATTATTATGTTTATATTGTTTTATGCTTGCATTTAGTAAACTATGGATACCCTATCTCTCATTGAGTTGCAAAACTCATCCCGTTGTTTTTCCACCATTTTCAGATACAGGTGCTGGTGCTAGTTCTGGTGTTCCTCCGGCACAATCTTAATAAATTCTAACTTGGTGAGCCTTTTTGTAAAGGCCCTTTTAGTTTTCATCCATATGTTGGTTTAGCCTATAGATGTCAGTTGCTCCATATGTCACAGGCAGGTTCCTTGGACTTGTGTTGTATTTGTATTTGAAAACTTATGACTTAGCTATATATGTTATGTTTTGGAAAAGATTTGTAAACTTAATTTGGTTTTATGTTGAACTGTGTTGGCACTATGACTGGGATATGCTGAAATATTATTATGTACTGGAAGGGCGCATTCTGAGAATGCTTGATGCCCAAATGCTGTGAATTTATTAGAAACATTGCAGGTTATGTAATTATTTGGGAAATATCCGAAAAATAGAGGAAACTCTATTCGTTTTTCTAGAAAATTTAGTGTTGTAAGGCTTGCTGGGAAAAGTGTTCCCATGCGCCGGTCATGGCCTAAGTTGGGTCGTGACAAAGTTGGTATCAGAGCTTAAGTTTCCCTGTGTAATATGGAGCAAGTGTCCTTTAGTAGAGTCACGATTGTGTAAATGGTTGCCGGCCCATTTTCACAAAGTGCGATCCTATCAAAGGCCTAATAGGAATGTCTTCTTGAGTTTGTTTTTAAGTCATGTGGTATTATGTCATTCTTATTCGAAAATTTCTACCTGCGTTCTAATTCCATGCTCAATCTATTAGGTACGATGCCTCCTAGAAAGCGTCAACGTAACGTGAGGCTAGGAGGTTATAACCTCTCCAATGCAGGACCTAACCAAGCTCCCAATCCTCCACTTAGAAGAAAGGGACAAGGTCAAGGTGGAGGCCGTAGAGGGCAAAGTCAAGGTGGAGCCCGTAGAGGTCAAGGCCAAGGTAGTGGCCTTAGAGGTCATGGTTGGGGTGGAAGTCGTAGAAGAACGACTAGGCCTGAACCTAAGCCCGAACCCGAGCTCAACTCGAGCCCGAACCCGAACTCGAACCCGAACCCGAACAGGGTGAAGCATCAGGCCCACAAGGGCAATCAGCTGATCTTGATGCACAGATGTTGGGCATGCAACAAGCCATCGACAATTTGGTGGTAGTTTTAACCCAACAGGGCAAGAGATAGAGCCCAACCACAAGATGAACCTACCCCTGGTGCTCGAAGAAATACCCAAACTTTTGGACGTGAGGAAGTAACTATTGAAGCATATCTCCGGCTAAACCCACCTACTTTCACCGGGGACTCTGCAGATGAAGACCTACAAGAGTTTTTTGATAGATCAAAGAGAGCCCTTAGAGTTCTCAGATGTGAGGATGGCAGAGCAGTGGATTTTGTATCCTATAATCTTCAAGGTACCACAAAGACACCGTATGAGTCTCTATTAGAAGAATATGCAGCTGATATGAGACCACCCCCAGTATGGGAAGAATTTTCACAAGCCTTTAAGGATAGATTCCTTCCGCATAAATGTAGAAGAGAGACTTGCTAATGAATTTGAGAAGCTGAAACAAGCTCCAGGAATGTCAATAACTGAATATGCTACTAAGTTCACCATGCTGTCCAGTTGCACCACACTTAATTGTAAATGAAGTAATGAAAGTATGAAGGTTCATCAGAGGGTTGAGAGAACCACTATGCACCAACCTACTTCCTGAAGTAGGAAGAATGTCTTTTGCTCAAGTGGTAGATGTTGCCTATGCTATGGAGACAACAAGAGAAGAAAATAGAGCTACAAGGGAGTTAGCTAAGAAACCTAAGATGAAAGGAGTTTTTTTTGGAGGTCCTAGCTCAGGAGGAGGTTACACCGCTCCAAGACAATATCAGGAGCACTCAAATAGAGCCACACCTTATGTATCTACTCTTATGATCGCATCTAGCTCTAAACCTTATTCTATTAGCCAATCTCAAGAGAGCATACAAGGTTCCAGGCAATCAGGCCCAATAAGGCCATTATGCAGAACATGTGGGAAGCACCACTTTGGAAATTGTCATGAGAATAGATGGGCATGTTATGGTTGTGGACAAACAGGTCACTTTTTGAGAGATTGCCCACGCTCAAGAGAGGTCCAAGGTCAAAATTCAGACTATCAAGCCATATCAGCATCATCTCAATCAGCCCTTTCCCCAAGGAGTCCCTTTGGTTCTGGTGATAGAGCAATAGGTGGTAGAAGCCCAGGTGGTAGAGGGTAAGGTCAAAGGGGTAGAGGTCAAGCATGGGTTTTTGCCATGACACGACAGGATGCTCAAGCATCCAATGAAGTTGTTACAGGTACACTCAAAGTTTTCTCTTTTGATGCACAAGTTTTGTTTGACTCAGGTTCTACACATTCATATGTATCTTCATATTTTGCATCTCGCTTTGGCAAGCAACCTGAGTTGTTGGAAAACCCATTTTGGGTTAGTACTCTAATAGAAAAATCTTTGTGGATCCAGTTAGTATTCCAGTCTTGTATTGTCAGCGTGAATGGGGTAGATACATTAGCTGATCTGAAACTACTTGAGATGGTTGATTTTGATGTTATCCTAGGCATGGATTGGTTAGCTCCTTATCATGCCAATGTCGATTGTTATTCTAAAGTAGTGAGGTTTAACATTCCAGATGTTCCATCTTTCATGTTTAAAGGGAATAATTATCTCATCCCAGCTAGTTTGATCTCATCCATGAGTGCTTTGCACTTGATGAATAAAGGTAATCAAGCCTTCCTTGCGATGGTTAGAGATGTTGAGGCTGAAGTGCCTAGCATTGACCAAGTCCCCGTGGTTAGAGAATTCCTAGATGTGTTTCCTGATGAATTACCAGGATTGCGTCCTGAGAGAGAGATAAAGTTTAGCATAAACTTGGCCCTAGAAGTTGAACCTGTATCTATTCCTCCTTACCGCTTGGCTCCTGCAGAATTACGGGAGTTAAAATATCAGTTACAAGATATGCTAGAGAAAGGTTTTATTCGTCCAAGCACATCCACATGGGGAGCTCCAGTGCTTTTTGTGAAGAAGAAAGATGGTTCAATGCGACTATGTGTAGACTACCGGCAGCTTAATAAACTTACTGTGCGTAATAAATATCCGCTACCAAGGATTAATGACTTGTTCGATTAGCTTCAAGGAGCTTCTTGTTTCTCTAAAATTGATCTCCGCTCTGGATATCATCAATTGAAAGTCAAAGATGAGGATATTCCTAAAACAACCTTCCGTACTCGTTATGGGCATTATGAATTTTTGGTGATGTCCTTTGGCTTAACTAATGCCCCAGCTGCTTTTATGGATTTGATGAATCGTATGTTCAAACCCTTCCTGGATCACTTTGTGATCGTCTTTATCGATGATATCTTGGTATATTCCAAGAGTGTAGAAGAGCATGAATACCATCTAAGGATTGTACTATAAACATTGAGGGATCACAAGCTTTATGCCAAGTTCTCCAAATGTGAATTTTGGCTTGATCAAGTGGCTTTTCTTGGTCACATTGTATCCAAGGATGGGATTATGGTGGATCCGAAGAAGATTGAAGCAATCCAACAATGGCCAAGACCCACTTCAGTTACTGAGATTCGTAGTTTTCTAGGATTGGCAGGCTACTACCGTCGATTTGTTAAAGATTTCTCAAGAATTTCTACGCCATTGACTAAGTTGACTCAGAAGAATGTGAAATTTCAGTGGTCAGATGCAGGTGAGAAAAGCTTTCAAACACTTAAAGATTGCCTAACCTCAGCACCTGTGCTTGTATTACTTTCTGGTTCTGGAGGTTTCTCAATTTACTGTGATGCTTCTCGGATAGAACTTGGTTGTGTTTTGATGCAACATGGTCGAGTCATTGCTTATGTTTCACGGCAGTTGAAGAAGCATGAACAAAACTATCCCACTCATGATCTAGAGATGGCAGCAATAATCTTTGCTTTGAAAATTTGGAGGCATTATCTTTATAGCGAGACATGTGAAATTTACACTGACCACAAAAGTTTAAAGTACATATTCCAGCAGCAGGACTTGAATCTGAGGCAACGAAGGTGGATGGAGTTGCTTAAAAATTATGATTGTACCATCTTGTACCATCCTGGAAAAGCTAATGTTGTAGCAGATGCTTTGAGTAGAAAGTCTATGGGTAGTTTGGCTCATATTGCTCCTGTAAGGAGACCGTTAGGGATGAAGTTCACAAACTTGAGGCTTGTGGTGTTCAGTTTGACTTGGGGGAGTCTGGGATACTCTTGGCTCATGTAAGAGCTCATTCATCCCTCATGGAGCAGATTAAGGTGCTTCAGAATGAAGACCCGAGATTGCTTAAGCTGCGGGATGATGTTAGAAGTGAAGCAACCTCTGAGTTTGTAATAGACCAAGAGGGAATGCTTCGATTTGGTAACCGCTTATGCATACCAGATGTTGGAAATCTTAGAAAAACCATTATGGAAGAATCTCACAATTCTCGGTACTCTATACATCCTGGATCAACTAAGATGTATCAGGATCTATGACAATTGTACTGGTGGGAAAGCATGAAAAAAGATGTTGGTGACTTCATGTCTCATTGTTTGGTGTGTCAGCAAGTTAAAGCTGAACATCAGCGACCCACAGGATTGCTTCAATAGATAGAAATACCTGAATGGAAATGGGAACGAATCACTATGGACTTTGTAACAGGATTACCTCGCACCATAAAAAGGTATGACTCTATATGGGTTATAGTGGACCGTATGACCAAGTCAGCTCACTTTCTTCCTGTAAAGACCACATATCGAGCTCATCAATATGCACAATTATATATTGATGAGATTGTCAAACTTCATGGGATTCTGATTTCCATCATATCTGATTGTGGGGCCCAATTTACGGCTCGGTTCTGGAGAGCTTTCCAAGAAGCTTTAGGAACTCGGCTTGATCTCAGCACAGCTTTCCATCCTCAAACGGATGGACAATTCGAAAAAATCATTCAAATTTTGGAGGATATGCTCAGATCATGTGTTTTGGACTTCAGTGGAAATTGGAGTAATTACCTACCTTTTATAGAATTTTCATATAACAACAGCTACCAAGCCAGTATTCAAATGGCACCTTTTGAGGCTTTATATGGGGGGCGTTGTAGATCTCCCATAGGTTGGTTTGAAGTTGGTGAAGCTAAGATGCTTGGTCCTGACCTTGTATAAGAATCTCTTGATAAGGTTCGTTTGATTCCAGAACAGCTCTTGACTGCTCAGAGTAAGCAGAAATCCTATGTAGATCATCGAAGATGTAACTTGGAGTTATCTGTAGGAGAACATGTCTTTCTTCGGGTTTCCCCTATGAAAGGAGTTATAAAATTTGGTAAGCGAGGAAAGCTCAACCCTCGTTACATTGGCCCTTTTAAAGTTTTAGATAGGGTTGGTGCAGTGACATATCATTTAGCACTACCCCCTGAATTATCTATGGTTCATCCAGTGTTTCATGTCTCTATGCTTCGAAAATATATTCCTGATCCGTCTCACGTAATCTCTCCTCAAGTAATCCAACTTGATGAGAAATTATCCTATGAAGAGGAGCCGGTGGCCATCGTTGATCGCCAGGTGAAAAAGCTTCGATCAAAAGAAGTGGTGTCAGTGAAAGTGGTTTGGAATAACCATTCTAGAGAGGAAGCGACTTGGGAAGCGGAAGAGGCTATGCAAACCAGATATCCACATTTGTTTGATTCTTGAGGTATGTGTCTTATCTTCGAGTTATTGGAAATTCGGGGACCGAATTTCTTAAGGGGGGAAGATTGTGATGACCTTAAAAAAAAAAAAATGAAGTGAGGACCACCATGCACCTTAAGTGGTATAGACCACCATATACTTCTCCTTTTTTTTATATTCTCTTCTTCTCCTCTTCCCCGTAACTCTCTCTTCCCTTCTTCTTCTTCTTCTTCTTCTTCCCCTTCCCGTCCTCCTTCCCTCCCTCCACTTCCTTCTTTTTTTATTTTATTTTATTTTCCCTCAAAACATCATCACCATCTCCATCATCCTCATCATCTCCTCTTCCTTCTCATCCCCATAATCGTGTCTCTCTCTCCTTCCTCTCCTCTACTCCATTTTCTCTCTGTAACTCCATTAGAGGGAGCTTGAAGCTTAGGAAGAATTGGAGTAATTTTCTTCACCAATTCTACACTCCAAGTGGTAAATTAGCTCCTAAACTACTCCGTTTAAATTATTGAAATTTCTGATTATTTTAGGAATATTGTTAGGTTTATTGAATTTTAGAATTTGGGGCTTTTATTGATTTGGGGCTAATTTATGTAAATTTGTGATAATGTTAGCTCATAAAAATTAATATTATCTTGTTCCTAGAGCGATAGAGCAATCGGGCATCAACACTTGAATAGGTGGCATCAAAGGCATTGTTCTTCGGTTCTTTGAACCAATAGCTGTGAGTAGATAGTATATCTGTAGGTTACTTTATGCATGATAAACAATATAAAATGGTATAAAGAGCTAAAAGTATGTTGATATAGAAGAAAATAATTTATTTATTGAAAATGTCGCTTTATGTTTGAAATGATAAACTTTATTTGTAGGCCATAATATGATTATTATGTTTGTTAAAATATTTTGAGTTGAACTGTAATGAATATTGAATTTGAGAGCAAATTATGTTACTTTTATATTATGTAATATGCATGATTTTGAGTTAAATTGGGGAAAATTCTATAGTTAGAACCTGTAGTTAACGGCAGGGACGTTAGCCTTGGTGCACCGTGAGAAACTCTAGTTAGCAGGTGAGGTGCTAACCCGCACATAGTTGCAGCTATGTCTGGACTTGTATATGGCTATGGGCTAACTCTAGTTAGCAGGTGTGGTGCTAACCCGCACATGGCCTTGGGTCATGTCTGGACTTGTTATCGTTCTGCTTTGGATAATTCCCCAATGTATTTGAATTCATATGAGTATGTAAATCCTATTTTATGAGTATATATACATTATTATGTTTATATTGTTTTATGCTTGCATTTAGTAAACTATGGATACCCTATCTCTCATTGAGTTGCAATTTGTATTTCCACCCTTTTCAGATACAGGTGCTGGTGCTAGTTCTGGTGTTCCTCCGACACAATCTTAATAAATTCTAACTTGGTGAGCCTTTTTGTAAAGACCCTTTTAGTTTTCATCCATATGTTGGTTTAGCCTATAGATGTCAGTTGCTCCATATGTCACAGGCAGGTTCCTTGGACTTGTGTTGTATTTGTATTTGAAAACTTATGACTTAGCTATATATGTTATGTTTTGGAAAAGATTTGTAAACTTAATTTGGTTTTATGTTGAACTGTGTTGGCATTATGACTAGGATATGCTGAAATATTATTATATACTGGAAGGGCACATTCTGAGAATGGTTAATGCCCAAATGCTGTGAATTTATTAGAAACATTGCAGGTTATGTAATTATTTGGGAAATGTCCGAAAAATAGAGGAAACTCTGTCCGTTTTTCTAGAAAATTTAGTGTTCTAAGGCTTGCTGGGAAAAGTGTTCCCATGCGCCGATCATGGCCTAAGTTGGGTCGTGACAGGTTTGATCTCATAACCTTAGTTTGAGCATTATGAGTATATTTCTTGCATTATGGTTATGAAATATGAAATAAGTTGATATGAGAGTATGATTTAGACATGTATTTACAAGTGATGACAAAACTAGAAGTATATAATTTTGATTCTTGGCATGAAAATGTGTTTTTTTCAAAACCATGGGACCGTGATTGATATATAGAGTGCTATGAAAATGTTTTATACATATTCATGAAGAGAATTAATGCGAGAGTATACGATTTAATAAGTTTTTAGCATATCTAAAATATTTCACGAGTTATGATATACTTATAACTCAAGACTAGAGATTTCAAAATATGATTTTATAGTATTAGTTAAGATGTTTTGGCAAAGAATGTAGAGCAGAGATATTTTATTATAATGTTAGAGATTCATGATTTGAACCTTTCCATTTTAATCTATGTTATTAGAGTTATTAATTTGTAAAAGAGGTTACCTTGAGAAATGAGATTTTAGAAAATCCAGTTTTGTGATATTCCAAAAATATGGAATTTAGTATAATTCATAGTAACTGCCAAATATATATTCTGTGAGCTTGAAATTGAAATGCCTGCAAGCGGGTGATCCCTTGGGCATGATTTTACAGTCACAGTTATGCTAAAGTCAGGTTGCCAGACTTATATGAGTCCAGAGTTTTTAGAATTTCAAGAGTTTTCATATTTAAACAGTTTTATAAAGAGTTAAAGTATGAGTATGATTGTATCTAGAGATTTTATGAATTTTTCTTGATGATTTCAAAAAATAAAGTAATTATGTATGAAAGAGTTTGATACCCAGATTAGAGTATACAACAGAGATTTAGAGAAAATTAATATGTTTATTGAATTAGAGACTAGATGGTAGCTATATAGAAACAGACAGTGAGTTAACGGCTGAACCTCGATCGTTAACCTTGGTACCAAGTTATCCTGAGAGGACAATCTCATAGAGCAAAGAATGGAACCTATTTAGGTGTCCGCATTAGATCCCTAATGGATCATAGAGCATAAAATTTTCGATTCTTGAAGAACCATAGAGCAGAGATACCTGTTTCTCTAGTAGAGTACTGTTGCTTATGTTTTTAGAGAGTATTAATGATTTTTTAGAGATTATTGATGTTTTAAGAGAATATTTGATTTAAGAGATATGATATATATGAGAAATGATGATATTCTTGCTGAAGTAAGAATTTAGAGATATTTTTCTATGAATTTATGAATACAGAGATATATTTTCTATTAGATTATAAACAAGAATATCAAATGGTTTGTAACAAATTATGGTTTTGAGATGCTTGTTTATGAATTCATGGCATGGAAAGTGTTTTTTCCTGAGAATAGCTATGTTATGTAAGTATTGGAAACATTTTTTTTCCAGTGCATGTATATATATGTATTGTTGTTGTCCCATGTGGGTGATGAGTGAGGGCTCACTCACTGAGTTCGTTTTGACTCACCCCTCTCCCTTCCTCCTCATAGTTGCAGGTGCGGGCGTTGCTCAGCTTACGATTCAACAAACGTTGTCATTCTCAGTGGTGAGTCTTACTTTGAAGTAAGGCCTAGTTAGAGTCTTGTTAGAGTAGAGTGCTCCAGTAGATGTGCAGGCAGGATCCGAACCATGCATTATTTTCAAATTATGTATTTGATTTAAGTATTTGAAAAGTTATGTATCTGCTTTCAATTCACAAGTGAGGATTTGAAATTGTAGAATTTAATTAGAATTTATGTAATAAACTAGAGATTTACTTATGGTTCAGTTCACACGTTGAATGGATTTTCAGAGTATGATTAAGAGGTTTTAAAACTTCACATATTAAGTAATTCAGTTTTATAATTCCAGATATACAGTTTATATAGAGTTTTAGAGAAAGCTATGATCCAGAATGAAAAGTATATTATTTTATGCATATAAAGGGACTCAGAGGTCACGAGACTTCCGTGGGAATGAGGATTCCCCATGTGCTGGTCACGGGCCCAGGTCGGGTCATGACACACCTTTAGAATTCGATAGGCTTATTAGTCCCCTTAAGTTAAATATGATTTTAAACAATTTTAAGAAAATAATATTGAGCTCTTACTAATGGCTATAATTTTTAACCCAGTGATAAGCACTTCCAACAAGTGTTATCAGAGCACTTGATCAAATTATTCTTATATTCTAACAAAGAAATTGTTAAATGTTTCCAAAAACATGTAAAAAATGGTATTATGTATAAAAGGAAATTATGTTGATCTTTTCTAATAATTACACTTGATACATCTCTATTTTATAAAATTATCATTTTCCTCCTCTGAATTAAACTTAATTCTTATATATATAGATATTGTTTTATTAATTTAACTGACAAAAAAAGATAGCACGTGACATATACATAATTATTAATGATAAATTATAATATTTTTGGTATTATTTAATATATATTGATTGAATAAACTAATTTTTTATGATACGAAAATGAAAATTATAACTTATAATGAAAGGGGTATTTATATTTAAGTCTATATATATATATATAATATTGTCAAAATATAAATATTTTATCACTAATAACCATGTACATATCATATTTTATCTTTTTCATCATTTAAATTAATTAATTAATGAACATATGTAGGAAATGTAAGTGTAATTTTACAAAATATATGGGTGACAATTTAATTACATTAAATTTTAGGGGAGTAATTTACTCTATATATAATGTGTATTTCAACACTACATCAACGATCTTGAGTAATTCTTTCGTATTTTTTTTAAAAATTTTAAATATAGTCTAGATTTATGATAGCCACATTGAAGAATGAAAACTGAGATTACGCACAAAATGGTTTCAAAAGAGAACCATAGATTCTGCGACATTATTTTTCTACAGAGGAATATTGGGTGTATAATATATTTTTACAATAATCTTGCATATTAGAATATGATACCAACAATATTGTGCCCTGAATAATGTTTGCTATAGGACAAAGTTATACAATACTATTATATTATGAGCATACTATTATATCAATGCTCATAATTTTTTTTGTCTTTTAGTGCATTAATATTCACTCTCAATAAAAGATAAAATAATATTATGAGTATCATTGTGATATTGTTATACAATTTTATTATATACTTAACACTACTCTTGAGGTCCTCTCCCTCCTAGGCCCCACAATGGCCACAATGTTGTTTGTATTATATGGTAAGATATAGGATTATTGGAAAAAAAAAAGTTGTAGACCAAATATTTTTCTTTTCTATATGTATCCAAAGCTCAGGTCATGTCGACAGTGATTACTTGAATCAACTTTTGATTTTCGTGTTCTTCAAGTCATTAGTCATTCCCAAAAGATAGACTGAGAACTTGCACAAAAAGGCAGCATAAGAGTCATCCTCTTAAGTACCTAGCTTGCTGAAGGAACCTATATAGCAACTTCTCATACCATTATGAATCTACGTTTCAATTTCTCATGGTCCATCAATCAACACAATTAAGTTTGACGATCAATTGAAGTGGCACAACATGATAGCATCTACTTATGCTAGTATTGCTAAATGCCAATTAACCTCACGAAGCCAGTCAATATTCGTGAGTACTCATTTTGCATGGGACACTGGGTCAACTCACATTTTATTCACCATTAGATGAGGTGTGAACTCCATTCAAGTAGGATCTACATTCCATCCAATGATGAATTGAGTGTGAATTGGCACGGTACCCCACACACTATGAATATAAATAACATTTTTTCTATTCATGATATTGCCATTTCCCTTATTTCCTTACTCTTTCTCCGGTTATCCCAAATATTACACTTGTGTAACACTTAAGACACCCCACTAAATTATACAATATTGGAATAAATTCTTATTTAGAGATTCCTTGTGTCCATAACTAAATAAATAAAACTTATTTAGATATCATTGGATTGCATGCTTATCTATGGAAGCTCAGAACGAGATGTGGTTTGGTTTGAAGAGATAGGAGATAGCCCCAGTACATTTGTAACATGGCATACTTGGATTTGCTCAGTTTGTCAAAGTCCTTTCAATTAAAAGTTGAATGGAAATTCCAAATTGAAACCTTGATTTCAAAACTGGCGTGCAAGGCATATGCCATTGACCCATATATTGACAAAGTTCTGATTATTACGCTCAACAGCAATTGAACGTAATAACAACTATATAAATGAATCCATTCAAATTTGAATATAAACATTGCAAACTCAGGTTGCAGATTATTAGTAATGGGGCTTATCTTTGTTGCCACCTTGTATGTCTTAGTATTCGCTGCTGTTATGAGTACCAGCTACACGGTGGCAGCATCAAATTGCTCAACCTTAAACGAGGAACAAAAGGCTTTGCTGCTGAGCAAGTGGGGAGAAGGTCGCAATATCTCAGAACATTGTCATTGGAATGGTATTGTGTGCAATGAAGCTGGAAGTATCACAGAGATTTCAACAAGGCTTTATTTTTATATTCCTCCATCTGAATTGCAAATTCAGAACTTCAATGTGATAGCATTCCCCAACTTAATGCGTCTAGAGCTAAGTGGGTCGGGACTTAAAGGAGGCATTCCTAGTGAAATAAGCTCTCTTACAAAGCTTAAGTATCTTGACCTCTCCTCTAATTGTCTTCAAGGTGAGTTGCCTACTTCCCTTTCAAACCTCCCTCAACTTAAGATACTTAATGTTTCTAACAATTTTCTTAATGGTGTGATCCCTCCCACTTTTGGTCTACTGAAGTATTTGACTCAACTTTCCCTTGACTCAAACCATCTTGAAGGCCCCATTCCTAAAGAACTAGGGAACTTAAAAGGTTTAGAACAATTGACTCTTTCAAATAACTCACTCAATTGTTCAATTCCTTCCACTTTGGGGCAGTTGGAGAATTTGACATCTCTCTCTCTTGACTCAAACCATATTGAAGGTCCTATCCCTATGGAACTAGAGCTCTTAGTCCATTTGGAAGTTTTAGACCTTTCTCATAACAAGATTTCTGGTGTTATACCATCTGGGATTGGGCAACTATCTAGACTAAAAACTCTAGATATTTCCAACAATAGGCTTGAGGGACCAATCCCACTTGGTATTTTAAACCATTGTAGTTATGTGCAACTGAGCAACAACTCTTTAAATGGAAGCATTCCTTCTCAAATAGGCAATCTTTCATACCTAGATCTTAGTTATAATAACCTATCAGGGAGCATACCTGAGGGATTCCATTCTATACCACACCTCAATCTGTCTTACAATTCCTTTGATTCGGATTATCACTTTTGTAATTTCCCAAAAGACTCATTGATTGGTAATGAGAAATTAGACCAGATCTGCTCTTTTGATAATCATTTATCTATAGGAGAGATAGTTTTCTTCTCTGCTATAGGCGGCATGGTGATTTCAATTTATGTATCTTGGGGAATTCTTCATTTTTGTCCCTTCCAAAATGAATTTGAATTTGGGGAAAGGAGAAAGAATGGAAATTTCTTCTCAATTTGGAATTATGATGGTAAAATTGCATTTGATGACATAATTAAGGCCACAAAGGACTTTGATATCAGGTACTGCATAGGAACAGGTGCTTATGGAAGTGTCTACAAAGCACAACTTCCTAGTGGCAGAAGTGTTGCACTAAAGAAGCTTCACAAAACAGAATATGATAATCCATTGTTTTTCAAGAGTTTTAACAATGAGATTGTAACATCCCCTGCTGCTTTATGGATTGACGACTGTCCCCACAAACCAACACGGGTCTTTTCAGCGTGCTTTGTCCTCACTCGCACACTTCCTGGGAAAACTTCCCAGGAGGTCACCCATCCCAAAATTGCTCCAAGTCAAGCACGCTTAACTGTGGAGTTCTTTCGATTTAGGCTACAGAAAGAAGATGCATCTTGTTGGTATAGGTAGTACAAATCAATTCATATAAGCCTCCTCAATCAGTATAGTCCCATACCTATCTGATCTTAGGATCCCTCTCATTCAGTGTGTAATCGGTTCATTCATGTACCCCTCCGCTCAAGTCTGCCAGAGCGCTCCTTGTCCGTGCCTCCTTGCCGGCGATCACTCCCGACTTCGCAATCCGGGCGTTACATGCCCACGGCTTCGCTTTGGTTAGTCCCGAACCACCGTCTTTGGGAGAGGTGCAGGCTCACGATACCATTTGTAACATCCTGGCCGCTTTATGGATTGACGATCGTCCCCACAAACCAACACGGGTCTTTTTCAGTGCTTTGTCCTCACTCGCACACTTCTGGAAAACTTCCAGAGGTCACCATCCCAAAATTGCTCCAAGTCAAGCACGCTTAAGCGTGGAGTTCTTTCGATTTGGGCTACCAAAAGAAGATGCATCTTGTTGGTATAGGTAGTACAAATCAATTCATATAAGCCTCCTCAATCAGTATAGTCCCATACCTATACAGTCTTAGGATCCCTCTCATTCAGGTGTGTAATCGGTTCATTCATGTACCCCTCCGCTTTCGAAGTCTGCCCAGGAGCCGCTCCTTGTCCGTGCCTCCTTGCACCGGCGATCACTCCCCGACTTCGCAATCCCCGGGCGTTACAGAGATCAAGATTTTGGCAGAAATTCGCCATCGTAATATCATTAGGCTTTATGGCTTTTGTTTGCACAAAAATTGCATGTTTTTGGTGTATGAGTACATGGAAAGGGGAAGCTTATTTTGTATCATGGGAAGTGACATTGAAGCTCAACAATTGAATTGGAGCAAGAGAGTAAATATTATAAAAGGGATTGCATTTGCTCTGGCTCATATGCATCATCACTGTATTCCACCTATTGTTCATCGAGATGTAAGCAGTAATAATATTTTGTTGAATTCAAATTTAGAGGCTTGTGTATCAGATTTTGGTATAGCTAGACTTCTTGATCCTGATTCATCTAATCAAACTCTATTGGTTGGCACTCGTGGATACATTGCTCCAGGTAAAACTGTACACTTTTCCATTCTCCACAAAGCTTTAATTCTAAATCTTGTTTTTCAATGATAAAATAAAATTGCATTTGATTTAATTTATTATTGTAGTTTTATTATGTTTCAATGTATTTGTTGAAATGTTACTGATAAGCTGTGTCTTGTTTGGATATGTTGTAGAATTGGCTTACAGCCTCAATGTGACAACAAAGTGTGATGTTTATAGCTTTGGAGTGGTGGCTTTAGAAATAATGGTGGGTGGATATCCAAGAGACTTGCTTTCTTATTTGTCAAAACCATCTGCTCCAAATATCATGCTGAAGGATATATTGGACTCACGTATCCCACTTCCCTTTTTCAGAAAAGAAAAGCAGGATATTGTCCTTGTTATAACATTAGCATTAGCATGTCTGCACGCCAATCCAAGATCTAGACCATCAATGCAAGAGGTAGCTAATGAGCTCTCGATTTTCAAGCCACCACTGTTTTGGAATTTTGATGATGTTTTCGTCCAAAAACTTGTGACCCAGAGCTCATATATAATAGGTAAAAATTAGGACAATTCTAAGTGTATCTCAAATTGTAATGTGACTTTTTGTGGTGCCATATGAAGGTCATCTCTTTTTCCCCCTTAAAATGTGTCTTTTCTTTTTGATAGCTTTTTTAGCTTTTGGCCTTATATAATATGATATTATTAAGGGCATATTTGGCGAGAGGTGAAAATAGGAATAAAAAAATTACATGGACGAGCATGACATGTTATTTTACACATAGAATTCATCTATATGCCTTTCAACTAAACACAAGAGTTAGGATTAGCTTTCAAATTTTGCTCACTCAAATTTTTCTTACAAAGCTTAATTAAGTATCTTGACCTCTCCTCTAATTGTCCTCAAGGTGAGTTGCCTACTTCCCTTTCAAATCTCACTCAACTTAAGATACTTAATGTTTCTAACAGTTTTGCTAATGGCGCGACCCCTCCCACTTTTGGTCAACTGAACAACTGTGTCGCAACCGGGATCGCGAAGGGACGGCGAAAAGAAAAATTTCTGTTTTGAAAATTATGGAGTCACCACTAAGTTTATTAAAATTTGGGAAAACATGGAAAAACCTATTCATTTTGAAAATGGTTTTTGAAACCAGACTTGAGTTCGGGAGTCGGTTATGCATAGGGAAGGGCAGGAATTTAATCCCACGCACCCATAATACATCCGTCCTTGGATGGTACCTTTAATTAACTGTGCAAATTAAATAATAATCCTTTTTTAAAAAAAATTGTTTTTATTTTATTATTAAAAAAGGAAAAGAGAACACCAAGTTGTCACAACTCAGGTGTTCCGAAATATCGAGTTAACAAGTCGTCTCGGCTAAATTAACATCTTTATTTGAAATAAATTTTTTGATAAATAAATGGATAAATTTAAATCTACAATGAAAATATAAATTATGAATATTTACAAATGAGGCAAAAGGGAATTTATTTTGATATTTTTTTATAAAAAAGAATATTTATTTTGTTTAGAGGAAATTCTGGATCATTAAGCTGTCACAGTTCAAATTTCTAAATTATCGAGTTAACAAGCCGTCGCGGCTAAATTAATGCTTTTAATCAAAATATTATTCTATTAAATGAAATATATATATATATATATATATATATATATCTCAAAAAAAAAATTTATTAGAGAAATTATTCATAATTAAGATAAAAAAAAAACTTGTGTGTTATTGAAAAGGAGTTTTAGAACATTAAGCTGTCATAGCTAAAATATTCTAAAACACAAAGTTAACAAACCGTCACGGTTAAATTAACTCTATTTTTGAGAATGCAATCCATTAGTTAATTTTGTTTTAAAGAAGATACCTGAATATTTATTTAAACTTGGATTAATAAAAGAAGATGGGAGGATTAATTTAATCAAAAATAAAAATAATAAATCACCCTATAAATTCCAATGCCTAAAATGCAAATAGAATCAAATGTCTGAAAAAAAAAATCAATAGCAGATCTCACTAAACAACCCGAACCCACAAATATTAACACACATAACAAAAAAATAAAAAGCTAGCTCGTTCACTCACACGAGTAACACATCAGCTTGGGGTTTCATTTTCATTTTTTCATTTTTTTTTAAAAAATGAAGGGTATGGATTGAGGGACCCTATACATTAAATGAAACACAAAAAAAAAAAAACAAAACTTACTCTCTCTCACAGGCATACATTCACGCGGGTAACACATTAGCTTGGGGTTTCATTTTCATTTTTTCATTTTTTTTAAAAACAAAAAGGGTATGGATTGAGGGACCACATACATTAAATGAAACACAAAAAAAAATAAAACTTACTCTCTCTCACAGGCATACACTCACGGACTCTACCTTATCACACACTCACTCAAAAACAACAAAACCAAACACTGAGACAAGAGGAAAATGACTGAGAGATAAAAAAAGGGAGCAAGAGAAATCGAATAGAGGCCACAAAGGGGAAGGCTAGAAGTGTGAGGGAAGAAAAAGAAAGGAAAGGAATTGGTGCCGCAGCCAAGGGGGAGGTCCGGCATGGTGGCGGCATGGGGAGGCTGATGTAGATGGTTGGAGGCTCAGCAGAGGGCCGAGAAGTGGAAGTATGCGGTGGTTTTGCAGGTGGTGCATGGTGGATCTAGTGTTTGGGTTGTGAAGGGGAGGAGTGGTGCATGGTGGATCTGGTGTTTGGGTTGTGAAGGGGAGGAGTGGTACGGTGGAGCGATGACCGTCGCGGTCTCCCCTTCCTTTCCTCTTCTTCCTCTTGATTTCTTTTTGGCTGTTTGATTGTATTTGGTTCAGGTGGTGGTGGCTTTCGCGGCCAGGGTGCAAGGGGAGAGGGTGCACAAGCAGCCACGATGGTGCAGACTTCACGACCGCTGTAATCAGGCTTCACAGTGGTTGATCGGGAAAGGAGAGCTTAGCTATAGCGGTGGTAGGCTCGCGGTGGCTATGGGAGTTGTGTAGATTGGGGTTGAATGGATGATGATGATGATGGAGGTTGGCGGTGATGACACGAAGATGAGATGAGGAGGCCGAGGAAGAAGAGGATGATGGGGACGGGGAAAAGGGAGGGGAGGCCGTGGCGGAGCAAGGAGGCCGCGGCCTCACTATTTTTTGTTGTGTTTTAAAATTTTAAAATTGAAACTAAAAAAATACCTAGGCTACTGCTGCTTCTGATTTTTGTTCTTGTTGGATTGTATTACTGGACTGGTTGATTTCTGTGCAGGTTCTCCAATTGGTCTTCTGATTTTTGTGTATGTGTTTAAATCTTCCTTTTGATGAATTTTTTAAGGTTTTCTGATTGTTCCCCCTGAAACCGGTGTCCTCTTTCAATATCTATACCGTGTTTTTTTTTCGGATACTCATAACTCCACCGAAAGAAAATTCACCCGTTGCCAGCAGTGGAGTCAAAACTCATTATGATGTTTTTTATCCCTTCTTATTTTTTCAAAGCTTTCCCATCCCTATGCCTCACAGGTATGCCTTGGGGACAGGAGAATCGGACACAAGTCCGTGAACCTGCAGGGAAAAGAGAGGAGGGCAGCAAAGGAGCTCGAGTCCTGTCTCTTTTATTTTTTTATTTTATTTTGAAATAAACAAACAAATAATAAAAGAGGTTACAATGAGTTGGGCTTTACAAAAGCTAAATAACTAATCCCAAACAAAGGAATGGGCTGAGAATAATACAAATGGATTGGACAATACACAATTGGACCAAAACCAATTTTGGGTATTAATGGGCTGAAAACGTAAAAAACTAAAAAGGATTTTTTTAATTTTAATTTTGGAAATAAAAACAATCAGAAACTCTTTTTATCAGATTTTTCCACAAGAAATGAATAAAGCAACCGTAAATTAGATATCATAAATTATGCAAATTTTGAAAAAAAAAATTTTGTTTTGTTTATGGGCCGGACAAATCGAGTGTTCACAAACTGGAATAAACTTTCCCTTGACTCAAACCAAAGGCCCCATTCCTAAAGACTTGGGGAACTTAAATGGTTTAGAACAGTTGACTCTTTCAAATAACTCACTTAATGGTTCAATTCCTTCTACTTTAGGATAGTTAGAGAACTTGACATATCTCTCCCTTAATTCAGACCATATTGAAAGTCCCACCTCTGGTTTTAGAACTTTCTCATGAGAAGATTTCAAATGTTATGCCATCTAGGATTGGGCAACTATCTAGACTTAAAACTCTAGACCAAGGTTTAAAATTACAGACCGCATTACGAGATGCGGCCGCAATATTGCGATTGCGGTCCGCAGCTCAACCGCATCGGACCGCAATCGCGGTGTGATGCATTTTCACACAAGTTGACCATAACGTAACCGCAACGGAACCGCATTAGGCCCGCATCGGGCCGCAATGGGCCGCAACGAATTCTTTTTTCAGGTTGCAGACGCGCAAAAATTTCACACCGCATCAGCCGCAATGCGCATTGCGACGATTGCATTATCCGCAACCGCAATGACCGCAACTGCAATTTAAAACACTGCTCTAGACATATCCAACAATAGGCTTGAGGGGCCAATTCCATTCTGCGCGTTTGTGCAACTAAGCAACAACTCTTTAAATGGAAGCATTCCATCTAAAATTGGCAAAATTTCTTTTCTAGACCTTAGTTATAATAAGCTCTCTGGGAGCATACCCAAGATACTCCATTCTATACCACACCTCAATATCTCTTACAATCCTTTTGATCTAGATCAGCACATTTGTAGCTTTTCAAAAGACACATTAAATGATAATAAGACAATAGAGAAATTTTGCTCTAATACTCATAATGTATCTACAATAGTTGTAGCTCTCATTTTAGCTGTATTGGGCTGGATATTTTCACAAGTTTTGGTATGCTTGTTGTCCCTTCCAAAATGAGTTGGAATATGAGGAAATGCCAAACAATCGAGATTTTTTCTCAATTTGAAATTATTATGGTAAAATTGCATTTGATGACATAATTAAGGCAACAGAAGACTTTGATATCGGGTGTTGGGGAGCGGCTATTGTCACTCCCAAATAGCTCACTCCCACTTAATCATCATTTTTTTAGTTTCTCTAAAATACCCTTTCTTTTATTTGTCAATTAATCTACTAACCTATTATTAAATATTTGCTATAATTTGTGAGTTTATTTGGATTGTTCAAAATAATTTTTTTTATCACTAATTTCATCAACTTATCATTTCTATATAAAACTAAGGTCCTAACACAATTGTGGATTTAAATATTGAGTTATCTTTTCAAATTTTATTCATATAATAATTATCTAAATAATAAAATAATGAAACACTACAAAATAGAAAGTTAATGTTAATAAAACTAAAAAATAGTATATTATAAAATATAAAACATAAATTCGTTGCTTTGTTTTAAGTGAATATTTAAAATAGGACACATATATCTAATATTTATACGTACACATAAAATATGATACATTTATAATATTTAACACAATTTTCTTCCATTAAAATATAAATTAAATTCTTTAGTCCTTTCTAAATATAAAATTATATGAGTAGTATATATAATAGTGAGTTTTTCTTAAAGAAACAACGACTAAAAATAATAAAAAAATTAATATGTGATAATGCATGAATTACATAGCTATTATATCATTAAAATAAATATTTTAATATTTTTCATAAACTTCTCAAGGCATTCTATTATTTCAACTTGTGTGCCTGTACTTTTTCAAATTAATCCTTCACTTATTCTCTCTTTTTCAATCAAATATGCTAAATATAAATTTTCTCATAAAAGTGAGAAGTTTTCATTTCAATCAATAAAATATTTTCTCAATTATTTTAAAAAAATGTATATTTAGTGATTTCTATGAAAAAAATGAATCTTAAAATTTTAAAAGTAAATTAAAAGTATTAGAAAATTTTAAAAGTAAATTAAAAATATTAGATAACAAAGAAAAAAAATTAAAATATATGTTTATATTGAAAATATTAACATTAAACACAAAAAAAATTGGATACATGCATTAACGATAAACATGCATTAACGATAATAAAACTAATTTGTATTTATCATTATTTACTTCCAAACATTATTTTTTAAAATAATCGGCATCTTATTTTATTATGAAATAATTATTATATTACGAAATATATGAAAAATTAATTTAATTTTAAAATTAAAATAATTGTATCTAATACATTAATTGTATGTAAAAAATAAACAATTAAGAATGTGTAAGGCAAAATATAAATATTTAATTGAAATAAAATAATAAATTTACATAATTCATAATAATTATTATTTAATATCAGATTGTTATTATGATCCTCGAGATTTTGTCATTATGATTAACATATAAAAAGAAAGGTATTTTTGTGAAAATGAAAAAATGATAATTAAGTGGGAGTGACAATAGTTATTTACGAGTGACAATAGCTGCTCGTATTGAATAGAAATGGGTGCTTATGAAACTGTTGCACTAAAAAGGCTTTACACAATAGAATCTGAAAATCTATCATTTTTCAAGAGTTTTAACAGTGAGGTCAAAGATTTTATAGAAATTCACCACCGTAACATCATTAGGCTTTCCGGTTTTTGTTTGCACAATAAGAGTGTGTTTTTGTTGTACGAGATATGAAAACGGGAAGCTTATTCTGTGTCCTGGCAGTGATGTTGAAGCTCAATAACAGTTGAATTGGAGCAAGAGAGTAAACAACATAAAAAGGATAGCATTTGTTTGCATCGAGATGTATGCAGTAGTAATATTTTGTTGAATTCAAATTTAGAAGCTAGTGTCTCAGATTTTAGCACAGTTAGATTTCTTGATCCTAATTTATCTAATCAAATCCTATTGGTTGACACTCATGGATAGGTTGCTCTTGGTAAAATTATACATTTTTCCTTTTTCTGCAAAGTTTTAGTTCTAAATCAATTTTTTTTAAGATAAAATTTGACTAAATTTGATTTTATTTATTATTGTGGTTTCATTATAGGGTACACAATAAGAAACACTCTTGAGGTTTGAATAAAAAATATTTCATTATATTCTTATTCCAATATGACACTTCATCTAAAATATGTGATGAATATGTCATTAATAACCTTATCAACTAACTTTATATTATTACAAAAAAGATAAAATTTAACTAATATTTATTATTTTTTAAAATAAAATATTCTTTATTAATATAATCATATATATTATTTCTACAAAATAAAATATATGTGACTTAAAATAATATAAATATTATATTTATATATTCAATTTATTTTTTAAAATTGTACTGATTTTGAGAATAAATTATTAATAGTAGTAATAAATTGTAATAATTATTTTATAAAAATAAAGATTATTAATTTTCTCTGTTTTTAATTTTAGAATATCAATGCGATAAAAAAAATTATGTGTTGATACCATATATAAAGATAATCACAAATAACATAACAACCAGAATTTTGTGATTTTACTATGAAAAAGTAAGATATGTTAATATTTTATGATTAATAGTTGAAGAACACATATTTTTCATTTTTATAGAAAATTATTATAACTACTAATAAGGGATTTAAATTAAATGCATTTACAATGTAAATTTTTTTTAATATTTTTATCAAAGAAAATCTTCTCATATGCATGACTTTTGAAATAGTTGGGTAAGAGTAAACTATTTTTGTAGATATGATAATATATAATTAGATAATTTATAAAAAAAATTTATATTATTAGTACATTAAAATTAAACATATTAATTAAATATGTTATTAATAGTAATAATAATTTATAATAATCATTTTTGTAAAATTAAAAATATATTTTCTAAACTATTAATTTTAGAATATTAATATATTTTTTTTAGTGAAATCACAAAGTTCTTTTTGCTGTTTTATTTGTGACTTTATCTTTATATACGATATTAACAAATAATTCTTATTTTCGTACACATTAATATTCTGGAATTAAAAGTTGAGAAAATATGTAATTTTTATTTTTAAAATAATTATTGCAATTTATTACTATCATTAATAATTTTTCTCTTGATATGATAAACTTTTAAAATTAAATTGAATATAAAAATATATCAATATTTTATATTATTATAAGTCATGTATATTTTACTTTTTAAAAATAATATATAAGCATTGATAAAGTGTGTTTTACTTAAAAACAATAAACATTAGATAATAAATATTAGTTACATTTTACTTTTAAATATAGTAGAAAATTAGTTAATAAGGTCATTAGCGGTATCCATAAAATATTTGCAGTGAAGTATCATATTGGAACAACAGCAGAGTGTGGTGCTTTTTCTTCAAACCTCAAGGGTGTTTGTTGTTATTTACCTATGTTATTATATTGTTTTGATGTATCTATTGAAATATTATTAATATCTATTCATCATGTGGATATGTCATATAACTAGCTTGCAGCCTCAACGTGACCATAAGGTGTGATGTCTATAGCTTTGGAGTGGTGGCTTTATAAACAATAATGGGTGGGCATCCAACAAATTTGCTTCTTTATTTGTCAAACCCATGGGCACCAATTACCATGTTGAAAGATATATTGGATTCGCGTATCCCACTTCCTTTTTCAAGAAAAGACATGCAAGATATTGTGCTTGTTGTAACATTTGCTTTAGCATGTGTGTGCTCCAACCCAAAATCAAGACCATCAATGGAGTAAGCAACTAATGAGCTTTTGGTGTCCAAGCCATTGATGGCTTGGCATTTTGATGGTGTTTCCATCCACCAGCTTGTGAATCCGGAAATATATGTAATAGGTAAAAATTAGGAAACGAAAATTGTGTGTATTCTCAAATGTTAATGTGATTTTATCTCATAGTATATGATGGTCATCTTGTTTTTCAAGTTAAGAAAAAAAAAAATCTTATTCAATATGTTGTTATGCATTTTTGGCCTTACATTGTGATGTTATTCGATCTAGGATCACCTTTTAGAAGTTTGGTATTGAACTACAAAGAGTCCCATTGAAATTGGCAATGAGATAGATCTCAAGTCCTAAACTGATAGCCGCAGCTTACTCGTACATTTTTCGCGTCTTGTGTAGTTCCCATTTTTTTTCCCACCTTTTAGGCCAGAAATACATCTTCCAGCTTCAAATCTTTGTTAATTACGTTAGTGATAGGAGTGCTTGATGCATGAATTCAATGTCAGAGTTACAATACAGCGAGTCTCTCCCTTTGTTTTGGGCATTTCGGTCTATTTCAACTCTGCTACAGTAGTTGGGTTCATTCACAATTCAATTATTGTCTAGTTGATGGATCCCTGCTTTAATTTGAAACAGATGAATAAACCCACATATTTATCACTCTCACTGTAAAGTATCAAATGATGCTCAGGATTAATTAACCCTTCATTTCAAACTAGAAACAGAATGAGAACGCTGGACTTCT
Source organism: Dalbergia cochinchinensis (assembly GCA_031216125.1). Lineage (NCBI taxonomy): Eukaryota > Viridiplantae > Streptophyta > Magnoliopsida > Fabales > Fabaceae > Dalbergia > Dalbergia cochinchinensis. Next base: position 63,185,801 of record CM062375.1, on the reverse strand, counting down.
CTACATTCTACTTGGACCTTATTTTTCTAAATGGACCCCAAGTTAGGGGCCATCTTGATGATAGTGGCAACGTGAATCAAGTTTTGGTCTCCGTGGGCTATAAGTCATAACTCATAAGTCATCCCCGCATGACGAACCAAGTAGGAACTTGCAGAAAACGCGCAGTGTATACCAGTCATCGTCTAAGTAATTACTGAAGTAATTACTCATACCATGGTGATTCTAAAATTTTGATGTTTATATAAATGCTACGCCAAATTAAATACTCAGAGAATTGAACACCTGATCACTACTCACCATGGCTATATCCACTTCCATTTTGATATCAATCCTATTTCTCTTTTGTGCCACCACCAGCAATGCCTTTGCTTCCATTCGTTCTGGAACACACAGAAAAGCAGCATCCGAATTGTCACCCTTAGATAAAGAAGCCAATGCTATTGCTTCGAGTAACTGGTGGAGTAACCAAAATAATATCTCAAACCGTTGCAGGTGGCCTGGTATTAAGTGCAACAAGGCAGGAAGCATTACAAAGATCTCGGCCCCAGCGAACCGCTCTCCCAATATGACAATACCCTGCTCACAGCATATCATCAATTTGCGGGTGTTGCCAAATTTAGTGCATCTAGATCTTAGTGAAATTGGGTTGTGCGGAAACTTCCCGGAGGGAATAAGTGGTCTCAAGAAGCTGACACATCTCAACCTATCCTATAACTGTCTTGAAGGTGAACTGCCTTTTACGTTAGCAAATCTAACTCAACTTATGGTGTTTGATATTTCTGCCAATTATGTTAGTGGTCCAATTCCGCTTGAATTAAGCATGTTGGAGAAACTTGTCACATTGGACTTAAGTTTCAACAGCTTCAATGGAAGCATTTGTCACAACCCAACTTAGGTCATGACTGGTGCATGGGAACACTTTTCCCAGCAAACCTTAAAACACTAAATTTTCTAGAAAAACGGACAGAGTTTCCTCTGTTTTTCGGACATTTCCCAAATAATTACATAACCTGCAATGTTTCCAATAAATTCACAGCACTTGAGCATCAAGTATTCTCAGAATGCGTCCTTCCAGTACATAATAATATTTCAGCATATCCCAGTCATAGTGCCAACACAGTTCAACATAAAACCAAATTAAGTTTACAAATCTCTTCCAAAACATAACATATATAGCTAAGTCATAAGTTTTCAAATACAAATACAACACAAGTCCAAGGAACCTGCCTGTGACATATGGAGCAACTGACATCTATAGGTTAAACCAACATATGGATGAAAACTAGAAGGGCCTTTACAAAAAGGCTCATCAAGTTAGAATTTATTAAGATTGTGTCGGAGGAACACCAGAACTAGCACCAGCACCTGTATCTGAAAATGGTGGAAATACAACGGGGTGAGTTTTGCAACTCAATGAGAGATAGGGTATCTATAGTTTACTAAATGTAAGCATAAAACAATATAAACATAATAATGCATATGTACTCATAAAATAGGATTTTAGTCATAACATGAAATTTACATACTCATATGAATTCAAATACATTGGGGAATTATCTAAAGCAAAATGATAACAAGTCCAGACATGACCCAAGGCCATGTGCGGGTTAGCACCACACTTGCTAACTAGAGTTGGCCCGTAGCCATATCTGAGTCCGGACATATACCGCAGCTTATGTGCGGGTTAGCACCTCATTTGCTAACTAGAGTTTCTCACGGTGCACCGAGGCTAACGTCCTTGCCGTTAACTACAGGTTCTAACTACAGAATTTTTCCCAATTTAACTCAAAATCATGCACATTACATAATATAAAATTAACATAATTTGCTCTCAAATTCAATATTCATTACAGTTCAACTCAAAATATTTTAACAAGCATAATAATCATATTATGGCCTCCAAATAAAAGTTTATCATTTCAAACATAAATCGATATTTTCAATAAATAAATTATTTTCTTCTATATCAACATACTTTTAGCTCTTTATACCATTTTATATTGTTTATCACGCATAAAGTAACCTACAGATATACTATCTACTCACAGCTATTGGTTCAAAGAACCAAAGATCCAATGCCTTTGATGCCACCTATTCAAGTGTTGATGCCCGATTGCTTTATCGCTTTAAGAACAAGATAATATTAATTTTTGTGAGCTAACAATATCACAAATTTACATAAATTATCCCTAAATCAATAAAAGCCCCAAATTCTAGAATTCAATAAACCTAATAATATTCCTAAAATAATCAGAAATTTCAATAATTTAAACGGAGTAGTTTAGAAGCTAATTTACCACTTGGAGTGTAGAATTGGTGAAGAAAATTACTCCAATTCTTCCTAAGCTTCAAGCTCCCTTGAATGGAGTTAGAGAGAGAAAATGGAGGTTTGAGGAGAGAGAGTGCAGTTATGATGGAGAGGATGTGGAGGAGATGATGATAATGGAGGTGGTAGTGATAATTGTTGATGATGGAAGCAAAGGAATTGAAAAAAAAAAAAAGAAAAGAATTGAGAAGGGAAAGAAGGAAAACGTGAAGAAGAAGAGAGGAGGGAAGAAGAAGAACGAAGGCAGTGGTTCTGCCAAGGAGAAGAGAAAAAGAAATAAAAAGAAATGGAGAGCTCTATGGTAGTCTATACCACTTAAGGTGTACGGTGGTCCTCACTTCAATTTTTTTTTTTTGCGGTCATCAATATCTTCCCCCCTTAAGAAATTCGGTCCCCGAATTTCCAATAACTCGAAGATAAGACACATACTTCAAGAATCAAACAGATGTGGATATCTGGCTTGCATAGCCTCTTCCGCTTCCCAAGTCGCTTCCTCTCTAGAATGGTTATTCCAAATCACTTTCACTGACACTACTTCTTTTGATTGAAGCTTTTTCACCTGGCGATCAACAATGGCCACTGGCTCCTCCTCATAGGATAATTTCTCATCAAGTTGGATCACTTGAGGAGAGATTACGTGAGATGGATCAGGAATATATTTTCGAAGCATAGAGACATGAAACACTGGATGAACCATAGATAATTCAGGGGATAGTGCTAAATGATATGCCACTGCACCAACCTTATCTAGAACTTCAAAAGGGCCAATGTAACGAGGGTTGAGCTTTCCTCGTTTACCAAATCTTATAACTCCTTTCATAGGGGAAACCCGAAGAAAGACATGTTCTCCTACAGAGAACTCCAAGTTACGTCTTCGATGATCTGCATAGGATTTCTGCCTACTCTGAGCAGTCAAGAGCCGTTCTCGAATCAAATGAACCTTATCAAGAGATTCTTGTACAAGGTCAGGACCTAGGATCTTAACTTCACCAACTTCAAACCAACCTATGGGATATCTACAACGCCTCCCATACAAATCTTCAAAAGGTGCCATTTGAATACTGGCTTGGTAGCTGTTGTTATATGAAAACTCTATAAGAGGTAGGTAATTACTCCAATTTCCGTCGAAGTCCAAAACACATGACCTGAGCATATCCTCCAGAATTTGAATGATTCTTTCGGATTGTCCATCCATTTGAGGATGGAAAGCTGTGCTGAGATTAAGCCGAGTTCCTAAGGCTTCTTGGAAAGCTCTCCAGAACCGAGCCGTAAATTGGGCCCCGCGATCAGATATGATGGAAATCGGAATCCCATGAAGTTTGACAATCTCATCAATATATAATTGTGCATATTGATGAGCTCGATATGTGGTCTTTACAGGAAGAAAGTGAGCTGACTTGGTTATACGATCCACTATAACCCATATAGAGTCATACTCTTTTATGGTGCAAGGTAATCCTGTTACAAAGTCCATAGTGATTCGTTCCCATTTCCATTCAGGTATTTCTATCTGTTGAAGCAATCTTGCGGGTCGCTGATGTTCAACCTTAACTTGCTGACACACCAAACAACGAGATACGAAGTCACCAACATCTTTTTTCATGCCTTCCCACCAGTATAATTGTCGTAGATCCTGATACATCTTAGTTGATCTAGGATGTATAAAGTACCGAGAATTGTGAGATTCTTCCATAATGGTTTTTCTAAGATTTCCAACATTTGGTACGCATAAGCGGTTACCAAATCGAAGCACTCCCTCTTGGTCTATTACAAACTCAGAGTTTGTTTCACTTCCAACATCATCCCGCAGCTTAAGCAATCTCAGGTCTTCATTCTGAAGCACCTTAATCTGCTCTATGAGGGATGAATGGGCTCTTACATGAGCCAAGAGTATCCCAGACTCCCCCAAGTCAAACTGAACACCACAAGCCTCAAGTTTGTGAACTTCATCCACTAACGGTCTCCTTACAGGAGCAATATGAGCCAAACTACCCATAGACTTTCTACTCAAAGCATCTGCTACAACATTAGCCTTTCCAGAATGGTACAAGATGGTACAATCATAATCTTTAAGCAACTCCATCCACCTTCATTGCCTCAAATTCAAGTCCCGCTGCTGGAATATGTACTTTAAACTTTTATGGTCAGTGTAAATTTCACATGTCTCGCCATAAAGATAATGCCTCCAAATTTTCAAAGCAAAGATTACTGCTGTCATCTCTAGATCATGAGTGGGATAGTTTTGTTCATGCTTCTTCAACTACCGTGAAGCATAAGCAATGACTCGACCATGTTGCATCAAAACACAACCAAGTCATATCTGAAAAGCATCACAGTAAACTGAGAAACCTCCAGAACCAGAAGGTAATACAAGCACAGGTGCTGAGGTTAGGCAATCTTTAAGTGTTTGAAAGCTTTTCTCACATGCATCTGACCATTGAAATTTCACATTCTTCTGAGTCAACTTAGTCAATGGCGTAGAAATTCTTGAGAAATCTTTAACAAATCGATGGTATTAGCCTGCCAATCCTAGAAAACTACGAATCTCAGTAACTGAAGTGGGTCTTGGCCATTGCTGGATTGCTTCAATCTTCTTTGGATCCACCATAATCCCATCCTTGGATACAATGTGACCAAGAAAAGCCACTTGATCAAGCCAAAATTCACATTTAGAGAACTTGGCATAAAGCTTGTGATCCCTCAATGTTTGCAGTACAATCCTTAGATGGTATTCATGCTCTTCTACACTCTTGGAATATACCAAGATATCATCGATAAAGACGATCACAAAGTGATCCAAGAAGGGTTTGAACACACGATTCATCAAATCCATAAAAGCAGCTGGGGTATTCGTTAAGCCAAAGGACATCACCAAAAATTCATAATGCCCATAACGAGTACGGAAGGCTGTTTTAGGAATATCCTCATCTTTGACTTTCAATTGATGATACCCAGAGTGGAGATCAATTTTAGAGAAACAAGAAGCTCCTTGAAGCTGATCGAACAAGTCATCAATCCTTGGTAGCGAATATTTATTACTGTGATAAGTTTATTAAGTCGCATTAGTCTACACATAGTCGCATTGAACCATCTTTCTTCTTCACAAAAAGCACTGGAGCTCCCCATGGTGATGTGCTCGGACGAATAAAACCTTTCTCTAGCATATCTTGTAACTGATCTTTTAACTCTCGTAATTCTGCAGGAGCCAAGCTATAAGGAGGAATAGATACAGGTTCAACTTCTAGGGCCAAGTTTATGCTAAACTCTATCTTTCTCTCAAGAGGCAATCCTGGTAATTCATCAGGAAACACATCTGGGAATTCTCTAACCACGGGGACTTGGTCAATGCTAGGCACTTCAGCCTCAACATCTCTAACCATTGCAAGGAAGGCTTGATTACCTTTATTCATCAAGTGCAAAACATTCATGGATGAGATCAAACTAGTTGGGATGAGATAATTATCCCCTTTAAACATGAAGGATGGACCATCTGGAATATTAAACTTCACTACTTTAGAATAACAATCGACATTGGCATGATAAGGAGCTAACAAATCCATGCCTAGGATAACATCAAAATCAACCATCTCAAGTAGTTTCAAATCAGCTAATGTATCTACCCCATTCACGCTGACAATACAAGACTGAAATACTAACTAGATCCACAAAGATTTTCCTATTGGAGTACTAACCCAAAATGGGTTTTCCAACAACTCAGGTTGCTTGCTAAAGCGAGATGCAAAATATGAAGATACATATGAATGTGTAGAACCCGAGTCAAACAAAACTTGTGCATCAAAAGAGGAAACTTTGAGTGTACCTGTAACAACTTCATTGGATGCTTGAGCATCCTGTCGTGTCATGGCAAATACCCGTGCTTGACCTCTGCCCCTTTGACCTGACCTTCTACCACCTGGGCTTCTACCACTTATTGCCCTACCACCAGAACCAAAGGGACTCCTTGGGGGAAGGGCTAATTGAGATGATGCTGGTATGGCTTGATGGGCTGAATTTTGACCTTGGACCTCTCTTGAGCGTGGGCAATCTCTCAAAAAGTGACCTGTTTGTCCACAACCATAACATGCCCATCTATTCTCATGACAATTTCCAAAGTGGTGCTTCCCACATGTTCTGCATAATGGCCTTATTGGGCTTGATTGCCTGGAACCTTGTATGCTCCCTTGAGATTGGCTAATAGAATAAGGCTTAGAGCTAGATGCAGTCATAGGAGTAGATACATAAGGTGTGGCTCTACTTGAGTGCTCCTGGTGTTGTCTTGGAGCAGTGTAATCTCCTCCTGAGCTAAGACCTCCAAAAAAAACTCCTTTCATCTTAGGTTTCTTAGCTAACTCCCTTGTAGCTCTATCTTCTTTTCTTGTTGTCTCCATAGCATAGGCAACATCTACCACTTGAGCAAAAGACATTCTTCCTACTTCAGGAAGTAGGTTGGTGCATAGTGGCTCTCTCAACCCTTTGATGAACCTTAGTACTTTCATTACTTCATTTACAATTAAGTGTGGTGCAAATCTGGACAGCCTGGTGAACTTAGTAGCATATTCAGTTATTGACATTCTTGGAGCTTGTTTTAGCTTCTCAAATTCATTAGCAAGTCTCTCTCTTTTGTTGTCTGGAAGGAATTTGTCCTTAAAGGCTTGTGAAAATTCTTCCCATACTGGGGGTAGTCTCATATCAGCTGCATATTCTTCTAATAGAGACTCATACCAGTATGCTGCGGTACCTTGAAGATTATAGGATACAAAATCCACTGCTCTGCCATCCTCACATCTGAGAACTCTAAGGGCTCTCTTTGGTCTGTCCAAAAACTCTTGTGGGTCTTCATCTGTAGAGTCCCAGGTGAAAGTAGGTGGGTTTAACCGGAGATATGCTTCAATAGTTACTTCCTCACGTCCAAAAGTTTGGGTATTTCTTCGAGCACCAGGCATAGGTTCATCTTGTGGTTGGGCTCTATCTCTTGCCTGTTGGGTTAAAACTACCACCAAATTGTCGATGGCTTGCTGCATGCCCAACATCCGTGCATCAAGATCAGCTGATTGCCCTTGTGGGCCTGATGCTTCACCCTGTTCGGGTTCGGGTTCGAGTTCGGGTTCGGGCTAGGGTTCGGGCTCAAGTTCAGGCTCGGGTTCGGGCTCAGGTTCAGGCTCAAGTTTAGGCTCGGGTTCGGGCTCAAGTTCAGGCCTAGTCGTTCTTCTACGGCTTCCACCCCAACCATGACCTCTAAGGCCACTACCTTGGCCTTGACTTCTACGGGCTCCACCTTGACTTTGCCCTCTATGGCCTCCACTTTGACCTTGTCCCCTTCTTCTAAGTGGAGGATTGGGAGCTTGGTTAGGTCCTGCATTGGAGAGGTTATAACCTCCTAGCCTCACGTTGCGTTGACGCTTTCTAGGAGGCATCGTACCTAATAGATTGAACATGGAATTAGAACGCAGGTAGAAATTTTCGAATAAGAATGACATAATACCACACAACTTAAAAACAAACTCAAGAAGACATTCCTATTAAGCCTTTGATAGGATCGCGCTTTGTGAAAATGGGCCGGCAACCATTTACACAATCGTGACTCTACTAAAGGACACTTGCTCCATATTACACAGGGAAACATAAAGCTCTGATACCAACTTTGTCACGACCTAACTTAGGCCATAACCGGCACATGGGAACACTTTTCCCAGCAAGCCTTAGAACACTAAATTTTCTAGAAAAACGGACAGAGTTTCCTCTGTTTTTTGGACATTTCCCAAATAATTACATAACATGCAATGTTTCCAATAAATTCACAGCACTTGGGCATCAAGCATTCTCAGAATGTGCCCTTCCAGTACATAATAATATTTCAGCATATCCCAGTCATAGTGCCAACATAGTTCAACGTAAAACCAAATTAAGTTTACAAATCTCTTCCAAAACATAACATATATAGCTAAGTAATACAACACAAGTCCAAGGAACCTGCCTGTGACATATGGAGCAACTGACATCTATAGGCTAAACCAACATATGGATGAAAACTAGAAGGGTCTTTACAAAAAGGCTCATCAAGTTAGAATTTATTAAGATTGTGTCGGAGGAACACCAAAACTAGCACCAGCACCTGTATCTGAAAATGGTGGAAATACAACGGGGTGAGTTTTGCAACTCAATGAGAGATAGGGTATCCATAGTTTACTAAATGTAAGCATAAAACAATATAAACATAATAATGCATATGTACTCATAAAATAGGATTTTAGTCATAACATAAGATTTACATACTCATATGAATTCAAATACATTGGGGAATTATCCAAAGCAGAACGATAACAAGTCCAGACATGACCCAAGGCCATGTGCGGGTTAGCACCACACTTGCTAACTAGAGTTGACCTATAGCCATATACAAGTCCAGACATAGCTGCAGCTATATGCGGGTTAGTACCTCACTTACTAACTAGAGTTTCCCACGGTGCACCGAGGCTAACGTCCCTGCCGTTAACTACAGGTTCTAACTACAGAATTTTCCCCAATTTAACTCAAAATCATGCACATTACATAATATAAAATTAACATAATTTGCTCTCAAATTCAATATTCATTACAGTTCAACTCAAAAATTTTAACAAGCATAATAATCATATTATGGCCTCCAAATGAAAGTTTATCATTTCAAACATAAAGCGATATTTTCAATAAATAAATTATTTTCTTCTATATCAACATACTTTCAGTTCTTTATACCATTTTATATTGCTTATCATGTATAAAGTAACCTACAGATATACTATCTACTCACAGCTATTGGTTCAAAGAACCGAAGATCAATGCCTTTGATGTCACCTATTCAAGTGTTGATGCCCGATTGCTTTATCGCTCTAGGAACAAGATAATATTAATTTTTGTGAGCTAACAATATCACAAATTTACATAAATTATCCCTAAATCAATAAAAGCCCCAAATTCTAGAATTCAATAAACCTAATAATATTCCTAAAATAATCAGAAATTTCAATAATTTAAACGGAGTAGTTTAGGAGCTAATTTACCACTTGGAGTGTAGAATTGGTGAAGAAAATTACTCCAATTCTTCCTAAGCTTCAAGCTCCCTTTAATGGAGTTAGAGAGAGAAAATGGAAGTGTGAGGAGAGAGAGTGCAGTTATGATGGAGAGGATGTGGAGGAGATGATGATAATGGAGGTGGTAATGATAATTGTTGATGATGGAAGCAAAGGAATTGAAAAAGAAAAAAAGAAAAGAATTGAGAAGGGAAGAAGGAAAACGTGAAGAAGAGAGGAGGGAAGAAGAAGAACGAAGGAAGTGGTTCTGCCAAGGAGAAGAGAAGAAGAAATAAAAAGAAAGGGAGAGCTCTATGGTAGTCTATATCACTTAAGGTGCACAGTGGTCCTCACTTCATTTTTTTTTTTTTTTTGCGGTCATGACAGCATTCCATTAAGGTTGAGTCATATGACCAGTCTCACCCACATGAGCCTTTCCAGCAATCAACTAGTTGGTGAACTTCCTAGCACATTTGCAAATCTATCACAGCTAAAGAATTTTGACCTTTCTCAAAATCAACTAGATGGCAGGCTTGCTACCATATTTTCAAATCTTCCTCTATTAGAGAATCTTGATCTTTCTAATAATCTACTAGCTGGCGAGCTCACTATTCCATTTGCAAATATTAATTTCACCCAGTTAAAGAATCTTGACCTTTCTTACAATCAAATTAGTGGTTTCATCCCTCAGGAAATAGGGAAATTAACAAAACTGTTAACCTTAGACCTGAGTTCAAATCATCTGATTGGTTTCATCCCTCAGGAAATAGGGAAATTAACAAATCTGTTAACCTTAGACTTGAGTTCAAATCATCTGGTTGGTTCAATTCCCGAGCAAATAGGGAACTTGAACCGTTTGACGAGTCTCCATCTTGATTCAAACTGGATTAATGGTTCTATACCTTCAAATATAGGACTTTTAACCCATTTGGAAGTGCTCAGTATCAAAGACAACCGAATAGATGGTTGTATCCCCATACAAATAGAGCACTTGGTCCATCTAAAAGTTTTAGATCTTTCTTTTAATGTAATTTCTGGTGTTATACCAGAAGGGATTTCTGCATTAACACAATTGGTTGGCATAAGACTTTCGGTGAATCAAATTACTGGTTTTATCCCACATGCTCTTCTTATTCACTGCACTTATGTGGAGCTCAGTCGCAACAATTTAAACGGAAGCATCCCTTCTCAAATTGGCATTAATCTTTCATACCTAGACCTTAGTTACAATAAACTCTGGCAAAATACCTAAAGGGCTCGAGCATGTGATGTCCTACAACTTAGATGGCAATCCCTTAGGATATCAATTTTACCAAAATTGTTATTTTCACGAAGATCGAGGACACCGTTTTAGGCCATCATTGGTTTTGGTTGTAATAGTAGTGATCATTCTCATTTTCTTGGGTTGCATAGGGATTGCAATTTGTATTTTCCGCACTAAACATCGGAAGCGCAGAGACAAGGCCACAAAGCATGGAGATTTATTCTCAATTTGGAACTATGATGGTAAGGTAAAATTGCATTTGAGGATATCATTGAAGCTACAGAGGACTTTGACATAAGATACTGCATAGGAACAGGTGCTTATGGGAGTGTCTATAAAGCACAACTCCCAAGTGGCAAAAGTGTTGCATTGAAGAAGCTCCACAAATCAGAATCAGAAAGCCCAACATTTTACAAAAGTTTTTGCAATGAAGTTGAGGTCTTGACACAGATTCGCCATCGTAATATCATCAGCCTTTATGGCTATTGTTTGCACAACAGATGCATGTTTTTGGTGTATGAATATTTGGAAAGGGGAAGCTTGTCCTATAACTTGGCCAATGATGTGGAAGCTCAAGAGCTGAATTGGAGCAAGAGGGTAAATATCATCAAAGAGACAGCACACGCTCTTGCTTACATGCATCATCATTGTACCCCACATGTTGTTCATAGGGATGTCACCACTAACAATATTTTGTTGAATTCGGAGTTAGATGCCTGTGTCTCAGATTTTGGCACGGCTAGACTTCTTGATTCTAATTCATCTAATCAAACTCTTGTAGTCGGTACTTATGGATATATTGTTCCAGGTAAAATTCTGCCTTCTATATATTCCTTGTATTAATCTCATCTTATTATCAGAGAAAATACTAAACTCCTAATATTAATCTCATTTTAATCTCTTTATTTTGCTCCTAAATTTTATAAGACTTGAAATTGAAATTATCTATCACATTAACCTATGTAATGTTTGATTACATTTTTGTAGAACTGGCCTACACCATGACTGTCACTACAAAATGTGATGTTTATAGTTTTGGAGTGGTGGCTTTGGAAACAATCATGGGTCATCACCCAGGAGAACTAATTTCCTCTTTGTCAAAGCCATCTACTCAAAACTTAATGGTGAAAGATCTATTGGATTCACGTATTCCACTTCCATTTCTTCGAAAAGATGTTCAAGATGTTGTGCTTGTCTTCACACTAGCATTAGCTTGCCTCTGCTCAGACCCAAAATCCAGACCATCGATGCAAGAGGTGGCTAATGAGTTTTTGGCTTCTAAGGCACCAATGCATTTCCCTTTCGATGATGTTTCGATCTACCAATTGATGAATCAAGAAACATACGCAACAGGAAAAAAAAAAGGACAAATATGATTTATATCTATGTTGTATCCTTCATCCTCAGTTAGTGATACTGGGAGTCTTTTGTGGCTCTGTTTGTAGCAGTGTTGGTGGCTTGGAACATGGCAGTATGCAGAGTTTTATCAAATTCACTTGTATTCAGTTTTTTGTTGTATCTCTTTTGGCTGGGTAGTTTGAGGTATAGTTTTGTGTTGGTTCCGTTATTTAATTTTTGTTGGATTGCTTTTGTTTTTGTTTTCAGTTTTGCCAAGTGAAATACTTAATGTAATTTAATTATCAAACAATAATAAGTTTGGCATTGAAAGAGTCCCATTGAAATTGGCAATGAGATAGATCTTAAATCCTAAATTGATGGCCGCAACTTACTCGAACATTTTTGGCATCTTGTGTAATTTCGATATTTTTTTCACCTTTTAGGCCAGGAACACATCTGCCAGTTTCAAATCTTTGTTAATTTCCTTAGTTATAGGAATGCTTGTGTTACATGAATTCAATGTCAGAGTCACAATACAGTGAGTTTTGTTTTGGGCATTTCAATCTATTTCAACTCTGCTATAGTGGTTCGGTCCATTAAGAAACAGATGAATAAACCTACATATTTATCACTCACTATCAAGTATCAAATGATGACCTGGATTAACCATGTATTTCAAGCTGGGAATGGGTTTTTTTCTTTTCACGAGAATACTTAAAAGTGGGTGTTTCAGTCAACATCCACCAAAAAGTAAGTGTTATCAAGTAGTATTTTTTTTTATGTTTCTATTTTTTAAGTGTTTAAATAACATGTTTGTTAAACCATCAAATAAAGCTTGGACTTCTATACATTTTGCTTGGACCTTATTTTTCTAAATGGAGGCCTAGGTATGGACCATCTTGATGATAGCGGTAACGTAGGATCTATTTGCTTTAAGTTTTCAATTTTTATTTTCAGTTTATCAGATTTTATGAAGAAAATATTAAAAATTTTAAAAATTACAAAATTTAATTTTCAATTTTTATTTTCAATTTTCAATTTTCCTTCACAAAATCTTAAAAACTGAAAATAAAAATTAAAAAATTAAACCAATCATACCCTTAAATTTTGGTTTCCGTTTCCTATAATAAGTCATAAGTCATTCGCGCCACAGGACTAGACAAACAAGGAACCTGAAGAACACGGCAGAATCCTAAAAGCAGTCATCCTCTTAAATTCTAGCTGCAGGAGCCGAGTACCTTCCCATAGAATTCCCCGGCACTGGGATTCCTTAACCCATTTCGTACGTTCAATCCATCAATATAGGTTTTTATTTATTTATTTATTTTTTGGGTTGACTCATCGTCAACTTTGTTTGTTTTTCGTGTGGACTCATCGTTGGTAGCTGGTGAGTCATCGGAGCTTTATGACATTATTATATTACCTTTTTTTCACTTTTTATATTTTGAAATTCGTTTTCTATATCGTTAATATAATTTTTTAACTATATTATTAAAAATATTTAACTTGTATGATAAATATCCGAAAAATTATGCATAAAATGATATATTTATATTCAATAATATAAAAACTTTATATTAATAATACACTGAAATAAAATTTTCTTTTATATTAATCCAAAATATTACAAAAATTAATTAGGGTTCATTTATACACACAAAAAATAATTTCTTAATTGAAGATCATCTATACATTTTATATTCTCTCGTGTATTTCATTAATATATAGTTACTTCAAATGATTGGATATTGTTTTAATTTCAAGTCTTATACTGACAAAAAAAAAGAAAAAAAATTAAAGTTAGAATAATTTTACCTCTGCAATGTCTTGACACAACTTAAGTCAAATTAATTAGAATCCAATATAAATTTCAAATCTTGATGGTTGATAGCAAAGAAAAGTCTGTCGCTTCTAATTTTATAATTGCCTCTAAGTATGATACTTGCATACCAAAGTCCTACTCAAATAACTAACGAATAATGATATAGGCGCAACACTACTATTCAATATTCTTATAACATAGATTAAGAAAACAAAAAAGGTGATAGGCTCACAAAAATAAGAAATTAAAATGGGCCCAGTACCTCTTTATTCTTTTTATCTATATTTTAAGAATGTTGTGGAACATTGTTATATACATATCACTTCTCATAACCAACTCAACAATGAATAAAATATCTACATTATAATGATAAGAATTATAAAGTAATCACAACCACACAAAATTGATAGAGGTTTCATAATACATCCGTATTTTTTTAACGTCTGAAAGACAGTATGTTTTTTTAATCTGAAATAACACCATTTATTTACTTCTTTAATGATTAAAGAGACGTCACTGTATAAATAAAATCTTTTCGATAGAAGCACCTTAAATGAATTAATTTTTGAGTTTGATGTCTATGCATTGCATTGAGAGAGTAAAATTATTTTATATTTTTATCCAAGCAAATCATCTCATTTTCATGATATTTTAAGCAGCAAGTATCAGACTTAACCACTTGTGTTAATATATCAATACATGATTGAATAACACAAAAATATTTTATATTGTTAGTACATATAAATAAAACTTTTGGTCTTTGTTCGGCACATCATATAGGATAAAATCCAATAATAAAGTATAAGAAATTTATAATATAAGTTTTTATTCTGTACGGTGTGTCAAATGACCAACAATGGACTAGTGTGTGGGCGATGACCAACAGGAGATGGTGGGTGGTGACCAGCAGGTGTCAAGTTGCAATTAGCAGCAAGTGGGCATTGACATAAAAGAGTAGGCTTGGGTTAATTTAGAATTGACTAGTAAAAATAATATTATCAAGTGTAATTAGCAACCTTCTGGGACATGACAACTTATAATCCTATAGTTATAGGATAAAATTATTTGATCGTGTAATATTATACTATCCTATGGACACCAAAATATAATTAAAAAAATTTTGGTTTTATATTATTAATTAACATAATTAAGCCTTGACCTTTTTTTTTTAGAAAAAAATATGAGACCCTATTTAAGATGCTTATCTGCTTATCTCTTTTGACATACAATAATTATGAAGAAAAAAATACCACACACACAAAAGAAAGTATCTAATTTTGCTAGAAATTTGGATCTTTCTTGTGTCAAAGGTTTACATGTGTTTGACATATATAAATTTTCACCGGTGACGAAATCTTGTGGTTTTCTGTTCATGTCTCCTGCCTTTTTAACTATTAAACATAAAATTATTGATGTCCACCTATTTATTAGCTTAAATATTTGGAAGATATGATGAAAGATATGGTATCATAGCTTTTGTGACTAAATAATTTCAATTCAATCCCAAATGTGAAAAAAAAGGTCACTGCATTCAACTTTTTGATAAAGTTTCATTTTAATCCCTAAAATTATATACGTATTTTACTTGAGTCTCTGAAATTAAAATAATATCAATTTAGTCATTGAAATTACAAAAAATGATCCAAGTCAATCCTTATAATAAGGTTTGTAGAAACTAATGCAAATCACCAAAAGAATTAATTTAAATAACTTTTTATAATTTTATGTATTAAATTGACTCTTTTTTAATTTCAACAAGTAAAATAAAAAAAACACATACAATTTCAAGAATCAAAATAAATATTTACTCTTCAACTTTTAGTAGCATTTATTATTTAAAGTATAGTTAAACAATTTTACTAACATTTAAAAAGTGTTACTAAAAAAAATATTATTAAAATTCTTGGTAACATCTTTTCAATTATGGTATATAGTCCTTTACCAAAAAAAATAATAATTATGGTATATAGTCTATCTTATTAAAGAATTTTTCTAACATTATGATTTAATAATAGTTTTCTACCAGCAAAACTCAACTAGGTTGTAATGAACTCACGCCTCAAGGCCCAAAAATATAACAACAAAAAGCTCATCATGTGAATTATTGTGAAATTTCCATGCAAAGTGATGGATCCCCATTCGGCCTCTATAATAGGCATTAACTCCGGGTGTAGTGACGTTATAATGGCCTCATTGCATGTTTAGCAATTTTCAGACGTTTGATTGGGGAATTGAACACCTGATCAGTACTTACCATGGCTATATCCACTCTCTTTTCAATATTATTTCTAGTTGTCGTTGGTGCCGCCATCAATGCCTATGCTTCCACTCATACAAAAGCAGCATCCAAATTGTCACCCATAGATAAAGAAGCCCATGCTATTGTTTTGGGTCATTGTTGGAGTCCCCAAAACAACAATATCTCAAACCGTTGCAGCTGGCCTGGTATTCAGTGCAACAAGGCAGGAAGCATTACAAAGATCTCAGTGAGCCACTCTCTAATGACAGAAAACTGCTCATGTAATATCAATTTGTGGGTCTTGCCAAATCTAGTCCATCTTGATCTTAGTGAAATTGGGTTATGCGGAAACTTCCCTGAGGGAGTAAGTGGTCTCAAGAAGCTGACACACCTCAACCTGTCCCATAACCATCTTTCAGGTGAACTGCCTTCTACGTTAGCAAATCTAACTCAACTTGTGGTGTTTGATATTTCTGATAATTATATTAGTGGTCAAATTCCACATGAATTCAGTATGTTGGAGAACCTTGTCACTATGGACTTAAGTTCCAACAACTTCAATGGAAGCATTCCATTAAGGTTGAGTCATATGACTAGTCTCACTCACATGAACCTTTCCAATAGTCAGCTATCTGGTGAGCTTCCCACCACTTTAGCAAATCTCACAGAGTTAAACAGTCTTGACCTTTCTCACAATCATTTATTTGGTGCGCTTCCTATCACATTTGCAAATCTCACTCAGTTAAAGAATCTTGACCTTTCTCACAATCATTTATTTGGTGAGCTTCCCATCACATTTGCAAATCTCACTCAATTAACGAATCTTGACCTTTCTTACAATCATATCAGTGGTTTTATCCCTCAGGAAATAGGGAGATTAACAAATCTGTTAACCTTAGACTTGAGCTCAAATAATCTGGTTGGTCCAACTCCTGAGCGAATAGGGTACTTGAACCGTTTGACGAGTCTCCATCTTGATTCAAATTGGATTAATGGTTCCATACCTTCAAATATAGGACTTTTAACCCATTTGGAAGTGCTCACAATCAGTGACAACCGAATAGATGGTTGTATACCCAAAGAAATAGAGAAGTTGGTCCACCTTAAAGTTTTAGATCTTTCCATTAATGCAATTTTTGGTGTTATACCTGATGGAATTTCTGCATTAACGCAATTAACTGCAATAAGACTTTCGAGGAATCAAATTGCTGGTTTTATCCCACCTGCTATCCTTATTCACTGTAGTTATGTGGACCTCAGCAACAACAAATTAAATGGAAGCATTCCTTCTCAAATCGGCAATCTTTCGTATCTAGACCTTAGTTACAATAAACTCAGTGGTAACTTACCAAAATGGCTCGAGCATGTGCCCCAGCACAATTTAGATTGCAATCCTTTTCATGATGGAGATTACGACAATTGTGATTTTCAACAAGATAAAGTGAAAAATTTAAGTCCATTGTTGGATTTGATTTTAATTGTAGGTTGGATGTTGGGAATCTACGTTATCATTCCCTGTGGTTGCGGGAGGCTTGGAGTTTGTATTTTCCGTGCTTTGCACCGTCGTAAGTGCAGAAAAAAGTCCACAAAGCACGGAGATTTATTCTCGATTTGGAACTATGATGGTAAAATTGCATTTGAGGACATCATTGAAGCTACAGAGGACTTTGACATCAAATATTGCATAGGAACGGGTGCTTATGGAAGTGTCTATAGAGCACTACTTCCAAGTGACAAAAGTGTTGCATTGAAAAAGCTTCACAGATCAGAATCAGAAAACCCATCATTTTACAAGAGCTTTTGCAATGAAGTTGAGGTCTTGACACAAATTCGTCATCGTAACATAATTAGCCTTTATGGCTATTGTTTGCACAATAGTTGCATGTTTTTGGTGTATGAATATTTGGAAAGGGGAAGCTTATTTTGTAACTTGGCTAATGATGTGGAAGCTCTGGAATTGAATTGGAGCAAGAGGATAAATATCATCAAAGAGACAGCAGATGCCCTTGCTTACATGCATCACCATTGTACTCCATCTATTGTTCATCGAGATATCACTAGTAACAACATTTTGTTGAATTCAGAGTTAGATGCTTGTGTCTCTGATTTTGGTATAGCTAGACTTCTTGATCCTGATTTATCTAATCAAACTCTTGTAGTCGGTACTTATGGATATATTGCTCCAGGTAAAATTCAGCTTTCTATATATTCCTTATATATATTAATCTCATCTTATTATCTAAAAAAAAATATTAAATTCTTTATATTAATCTCATTTTAATTTCTCTATTTTGCTTCTAAATTTTACAAGACTTGAAGTCAAATTTATCTGCAAACAATAACCCGTCTAATGTTTGATTACATTGTTGTAGAACTTGCCTACACCATGACCATCACTACAAAATGCGATGTTTACAGTTTTGGCGTGGTGGCTTTAGAGACAATGATGGGTCATCACCCAGGGGAACTTATTTCATCTTTGACAAAGTCATCGACTCAAAACTTATTGGCTAAAGACGTATTGGATTCCCGTATTCCACTTCCATCGTGTCGAAAAGATATGCAAGGCATTGTGCTTGTCTTAACACTAGCATTAGCTTGCCTCTCCTCTGACCCAAAATCCAGACCATCAATGCAAGAAGTGGCTAATGATTTTCTGGCTTCCAAGGCACCAATGCATTTCCCTTTCTATGATGTTTCAATTTACCAATTGATGAATCAAGAAATATATGTAATAGGAAAAAAATTAGGACAAATGTGATTTTATATCACTGTTGTAACCTGCCATCAGTTTGGTAATATTTGGTCGTGGACTATAATATAAGTTGCATTATATTCTCATGGGAGGATTTAATTGATTTATTTATATGAATTCAATTAACTTACATTTTCATGAAAAATTAGGTACATTAACCCTCTCCAAATCTC
Source organism: Dalbergia cochinchinensis (assembly GCA_031216125.1). Lineage (NCBI taxonomy): Eukaryota > Viridiplantae > Streptophyta > Magnoliopsida > Fabales > Fabaceae > Dalbergia > Dalbergia cochinchinensis. The sequence continues at coordinate 63,166,835 of CM062375.1, read as the reverse complement.
ATTAAATGGGAGCCTCATGTGCATGACCACCCTTTTTATTATGGAGTTATCTTTTATTAGGTCTGGCACAGGTATACTTTCTATTTTTGTATTTCTTTTAATAGTTTATTGATAAGACATCACCAACCAAATAGTGAGGAGCAAAGAATACAAACTAAACAGACACTCCTGGACTTAAACTATATGCAATTAGCAGACAGGCCAAGCTACATACAAAACAAAATTAAAGAGTCGATCATATACACCAAATCTGCTTGATGAGTATAGGCTGCGAAACTGACATTGCAACAATGATTGAGTTTGGTAACAGAAGTGGTGTTTTGCATCTGTTTGATAAAGTTAAGCTATAAATTGTATATAATCTAAAGTTTAGGGATAAAATATATTTAACCCTTATTATTATTATTATTATTAATAAATAAAAATGCTCAATTAATTTGTACTTAGTTTGGGTTAGCTCAAGCAGTTTGATTTTTTTTTTCTTTTTTGAGTTGAACTTGAGCATATAAATTAGGCTCACTTTTTATTGGATCGAACCCAACCTAAATATAATATCATCAAGCTAGACCTTGAATTTTATCGTGCTCGTGAGGTAATCTTGAGCATTGCTTTCGTTATTTTTATATGCTCACATATGACTAGATCAAATTATTCTTATATTTTAAGAAAGAAATTCTAAGTGTTACCAAAAAATGTAAATAAATGATATTATGTATAAGAGGAAATTATGTTGACCTTCTCTGGGGTTTAAGATAATTGTACTTGGAACATCTTTATTTTGTAAAATTATAGTTGATCTCCTTTGATTACAATGACCTCAATCATGTATATATTGATTCATTAATTTAAGTGATAAAAAAAATATAGCATGATGTGATATATATATATATATATATATAATATATATTAATGATAAAATTATAACATTTTTGTCAATATTTAACATATATTAATTAAATAAAATATTTTTTTTACAACATGAAGATGAAAATTAAATTATAAATTCTAATAAAAGGGAGGTATTTATATTTAACTCAGTATATATACGCACACATAATGTTATGAACCTACAATAATTTTGTCACTAATAATATACATGTGACATATTATCTTTTCATAAATTAAATTAATTTATTAACATATATAGGGAATCGTAAGTGTAATTTTACAAAATTAAAGAGTAATAAGTGTAATTACATTAAATTTCAGAGGAGATTAGTGTAATTTACTTTATATATCAAGTATATTATATCACATCAATGATCTTGACTATTTCTTTCGCATTATTTTAAAAATTGTTAAATATAGTCTAGATTTATGGCAGTCACATTCACCAATGAAAAATTAGCCGTATAGCATGGTTTCAAATGAGAACCATAGACTTTGCGACATTATTCTTCTATATGGAGCCGAAGCTCAGGGTCACGTTGATAGTGATTACTTGAATCAAATTTTGGTCTTCGTGTTCTTCAAGTCATTAGTCATTCCCAAAAGATAGACTAAGAACTTGCACAAAACGGCAGTATACGAGTCATCCTCTTAAGTACTTGCTGAGCAGATGAAGGAACCTACATAGCAACTTCTCATGCCATTGTGAATCTACGTTTGAGTTTCTCATTTTCCATCAATCAATACACAAGTTGGACCACTAATTGAAGTGGCCCAACATGATAGCATCTACTTACTCAGTGGTACCACTGCTAGGTGCCAATTAACCTTCACGAAGTCAGTCATCAATATTATCCATGATATTGTGATTTTCCTCATTTGCTTATTCTTTTTTCATTAATCCCAAATATTACACTTGGCCTGTACATAGTCGGCCCCAGTATATTATTTGACACTATTGGATTACATTCTTATTTAGACATTATTATATTCATATCTGAATAAATAAAACTTGAGTGCTTTTACAGTCTCTTAAAAGTCTTCCTAAACATCCTTCTAATTACCAAATGAGGTAAAAAAAAATACATAATTACTATTTTAAAAACTTAAAACATAATTAATTCTTCCTTTACTTAGTAAATATGAATGTTATGTGTAGAAACTTCAATGAATGTTAATAATATTTACCGTTTTGTTTATGACAAATAGCACCAAGGCTCCGTAGTATAATATCCATAGCTAATGAAAAGAGAAATGTTTAGTATACCACATTTTCTTATAACAATTTTACATCTCAAATATATAAAGGTATATGGGCTCCACACTTATTTTATCTTTATATACCTTATATATTGAATATATAAAGTTATTGTAAAGAAATATTATATACTAAATAGTTCTTGAACAAAAAATTTAGAAGAATATAATTTTAATACATTATGATAATTATATCATAATTGATTTGACAATACATAATTGAATGATATTCTTTTATGGCTTTTCATAGTGAATAATGAAACAGTCATCCTTCACGTAGTGATTGGAAGGTTAATATAAATTAAATCCAATTTATAGATCATGGGATTTTTGTTCATATTTTTTGAGAGCAGTATGCTGATGTGGTTTTGGATTGAAGAGAAACGGATTTGTAACATCTGGTTTCAATGCAGAAGTCTTTTCCAGTTTTACAAAAACACTATATGTAAAAAAGTTCTCAAGGTCATATATATAACAACTAATTGTTTTACCTGTGCATGAAGATAATAAAAAATAGTTTGTTGATTATCATAAAAAATAAATAATAATTTATTTATATATATTTTATAGAAAATTGAGTATATAAATTTATCTTAAAAATAGATTAATAGTTAAATAATTGAATAAGTGGACAAAATATAAATGTGTTATTCTATTTTATATCTTATATTGAATTTTATGTTTATAAGCTTGAAAATATCTTGATAAATGACCTATAACTGATAATAAAGAGCTTATTTTATGAAAATTTTGCACATTTTAAAAATTAAAATTGTTAAATAAAGAAAAAAATAAATGAATAATTTTACTATATCATAAGCCACTTATAGGGATGACAGTGAGTATCTATGAAAAAAGGACATGTCTCACGCCTCCCTTCACTGTTTAGAATTTTATCTCTTATTCCCATCCTTATCCCCCTTATGGGTCCCCATTTTCCATTTCCCGTTTCTAATAAGGATTTTGAATTCTTATGATATTCAAAGGTTTATTAACAAATTTTAAAAAGAGAAAAACTTTAAAAATATTTTATAATTTGAAACATAAATATCCATAATAACAAATACTATTAATGCAACATCATCCAAATTAAAATTAAAAATGTATAAATAATGCAAATATAATTAAAATAATTAAAAAATAAAGATGTATTATCTATGTCCCTATCCTGTTTAATAAACGGGGACCTAATCCCCATAGATCATCCTATAAAGGTGAAATATATACCAATTCTTTTTTCTATTGGATAATTCTCATGTGTATCCATTTTCAATTTTTTTTATCATCCCTAGTTATTTATATCTTTTTAGTAAATTAAAATATTTAATTTAAAAATCTAGAAATATATTTTCTAATTAATAAAAATAATACATAAATTTAATTTATATGATTTCAATTACACATCCTTTCCTTGTACATTCTTTTAATAAATTAAAATATCAATTTAAAAATATATGTTATAATTAATGTGCATTACTTAGTTAAAAATCATTTATAATTCTAATTTATATAATCTCAATTATTAGAGTTGTATATCAATTATAATTTTTTCAATAAAAATAATACAATTATTTACCTTTAAAAATTAATAAATATTTAATATCATTATCAAAGAAGTGTAAATTATATAATTTATTTTTTTTGAATATTTTAGTGTTAAAAAATTGAAGGTATTTTTTTCAAAAGAATTAGTATGAAAAAATTATGAAATTAATAGATTAGAATGTTTAAGTTGTAAAAAATTAAACAGAATATAGTGATACATATAGAATTTTATTTATTTTAATTTTTAAAAGTTCTATATTTGAAATTAAATTTTTTTCCCTAATCTTATCTTTATTTAGATTTTTGCCTTCATTCTTATGCATATCCCGGTCACGGGGCCCCATTTTTCATTTCACATTGAAATTTGAATCTATATCGATATTTATGAATTTATTAAAAATTTAAAAATAAAAATTTTTAAATTACTTTGAACTTCAAAACATAAATATCTATAATAAAAAATACTACTAATGCAACATAATTATAATTGGCTTGTTATCGTTAATACTATAATTATATATATAATATTTTATGGTATAATATATAAAATTATAATTTTGTTTATACTATTTTTTATTTTTATATTGATTTTGTTAGTGATAAAGAGATGTGAATGTATGATTGGAAAAAAATAATTGATAATTAGAAGATAAATTAAATTTAAAAACCTACTTTAAGTGTTAAAATTATGAAAAAATGTAGGATATAACTTTTCTATAAATAATACATGGAAGACTTTTTATGTAATAAGTCTTAAATATTAGTATTATATCAGTTATTGTCAAATTTGATTAAGAATAAATTTGGTATAAATTTAATTTTGAATTATTATCATATCAAAATTAATCAATTAGTAATTTGTTAATAATTTGACATACTCGTTTTCTTTAAAAAAAAATATGTTGATTTTAAATTTTATTTATTTTGAAAATATGTTTTTATGATTTTTTATATTACCTTCATAATGTAGGGCTATTAATAGTTCTTAATTTAATAGTAGATCATAATTATATTAACATGAGTTTTTTCTTAGTACAAATTATAATATTTAATGATTATAATATTTGATTATTTAATGATTATAATATCTAATTTTATTTCATATGAAAAATAATTAATAAATAAATTATAAATTAAGTTTAAAAAAATATTTAGATATAAAGATTGAGAAAAATAGGGCCTAAATCACTGTATAAATGATATGTGAAGCCTAAATCATTATATGAATGACATGTGTAATAGTTTTCATGAAATGAGTCTGAAATATTAGTATAGTAGATTTATACAATCATTAAATTTTATACAAAATCTTAACAATTAATAACTTCTAATTATAAATAAGATTATGATAAATCCCTGTCATTTTTTTTCTTTTTAAAATCTTCTTCAATTTTTTAAAAATTTTTAACACTAACTTTTCTTTTTCAAAATTCATTCAAATATTTTAAGGTATAAAATTATCAAAATTGTGATGAATTATATGATTGATTTTTTAAAAAATTCATTCAAATTTTATAAAATATAAAATTATCAAAATTATTTGTAAGAGCTCAGAAGTTATTAAAGATATAATTTTATGACCATCCCAGGTGATTCCAGGATTTTCATTTTCATTTGCGTACATATATAAATTTTTTTTATGAATTGGCATATTCTTGGTCTTCAAATAATTAAATTAGTCTATGTATATAATTAAATAATGTCATCACTAATGACACGAAAAAATATTCTGCCTTTAAATAATTAAATTTATCATAATTTTATTGTTAATAAAAAGGTAAATGATATAACCTAGCGCATATGGTTTTCATCTTTCTTATAATTTATATACTTAATTTCATAAATTTAATATAATAGTATTCAAAAGAAATTACCACTCGCATCAAATATAAAAATTTTAGATGTGAAATTAATACTAAAATTGTGAAATTAATTTATCAATATAATTTACGATTTCAGCATCACAATAATTACAGATATTTAATTAATGTAATACAATTCTATTATTAAATATGGATGATTATTAATGATATGCTAATAATATATAATAATTGTGGTTTTATTTTTTTTGAAAAAATTAATGAATAGCTTCTTAAAAGATGTGGGTTCTAAAATATTCTCATTGTGACACGTGTAAAACTTTCCATCAAATGACTCTAAAATATTAATATTATAGATATTTTATAGTCTCCTGTAACTTAACTAATTATATTTGTGTACCAAAATCTTATTTGTATCAATATATATATATATATATATATATATATATATATATATATATATAGAGAGAGAGAGAGAGAGAGAGACACACACACACACAAGTGCATGTGTATGTCTTGTGTCGGGGGTAGTTCGTCTCGTGTTATATTTTTGTATGATCTTATTATATATTATATATAATATCTCATTGCTGATTTAAAAGATTGAGATCCAAATTAAATAAGACAAATGACACATAAAAATTAATGATGATTTTTAATGACGATAAGGTCATGTGAAAATTTAAGGCTATATTTTTTGTTAAAGGGTAAAAAATAAAATAAAATTTTTATGGATAAATTTAACCATAAAATTATACATAAAACTCATTTATAAAAATTTTCATTATATTTTTACCTCTTAATTAAACAAATCTTAACAGTAAATTTTGGTCCCTCGTATCTGTAAAGATTTTGTCACCAAATTGTGCCTTAAAATTGAAAACCTCACCATCATATTTGTTTGTCCTCCCATCACCGCAGCTAGAAAGTCAACTAACCGTGAATGATGTTGCACACTGGTGGGTTATATGTTCTCTTTAAGTGAACACATGGGATGCCATGTAGATGATGATTTCAAAAAACCCAATCGAATAATCATATCAAAACACTACTAATACAACACAATTTAAACTAAACTAAAGCGCATGATGAAAATCCAATAATTTTAACAAGAATTATAATCATAAATATCAAAATGACATATATTTAAGGATATTTAGGTAATATATATATAAAGGAGGTGGGAGAACTAAATTTTGATCATGTACCCATATACAAAAAGATAAATCTACATGATTTTTTATTTTAATTTTAATTGTTTATCTAAAATCTAAAACACAGGTAGTCCTCCAAATAGTTCTCTTACTCGTCTCTACGTACACAATCCAGGAAGTCATCGTACTCATCTGTCAAAGGTATAGTCTCCATGATCACTTGCCTGTATACACACGTCTAGAATTGATAACTAAAAAGATATATCATTACTATATATTTGTATTCCCTAATTTTTTTAGCCATCTTCTATCAAGTTGAGCAACATCATACTTTGGACATTATATTCCATTTCGAAATGGAGCCAAAATCCATATTGATAATGATAAGTTGAATAAACTTTTGATTCCCAAGGTCTATAATTCGCAAGTCACTTGTAGAAAACGGCAGTATTGACCTAGTCATTAATTGATTGCTGAAGAAACCTACTAGCAACTTCGAATACCATAATCATGATGATTCTTTATGTTCCATTCTCACACGTTCGATCAATCAATACAAATTTGACCAATGATGGAACTGGCACACCATGATAGCAATTAGAGCATCTCTAATTCATGATCTCAGTTGGAATCCTACTTTTTACCCAATACTCACCACATCATCAAAGTATCGTAAAAGTTAAAATTAGATTAGAATTGAGATTTGTTTATCATGTAAAAGATTCCAATTTTGATTTCACTTTTAATCACACATTTTTGTTAATTAAAAATATATCAATCTATTTATCGAATACATAAAAAAAATTGAATATTGCCACATGTCATGTGTATATTTGTATGCCAAAATCCTCTTTACTTATAGATATTCCTTTTTTCGCTATTTAGGTCAATACAGCTAAGCTAAATATTAGATTTAATTTTGATATATAATGTACTGACACGGTAAAAAAAAATTTATTATCATCCAATAATTATGTATTATCGATCCATTAGAAATATGGCTAAAATTCACATATATTGCTTAAAATATTATGCAAATAAAAATATTACTAATTATTAGTATATTAAAGATTAAATTATTAAATGTTTTAGAGAAATCAAATTTTGATTAGACAGTTTTTTTTATGGGGAAAATAGATGAAAACTTTCTTATACTAAGGGTGTGATGAAAATTTTTATAAATAAGATATATATATATATATATATATATATATATATATATATATATATATATATATCTTGTTCATAAAAATTTTTATCATAAGCATTTTTCTTTTTTCTATTGTGAGATAGGCTAGAATATTGAACCCCAGAGTCGTTAATTTGCCTTTTTAGGTGTGCCATATATATATTTTTCTCTCGATATAAGTTAAAGAAAGATACTAACCACAAAACAATCAAAGGCCAGAGCATCATACAATATTCAAGTCTTAGAATGGAATAAGCAAGACGGTGCGTCAAAATTAAAATATTACGAGTGTGACTCACATCAGTAAAAACTCTTGGGGATGAAAATTGTGCAGTATACTTGAGTTTCAAATATCTTAACCCATTATAGAAGAAAACAGCTAAGAGTGATACACTGTGAATAAAGACCAAGAGATCGCTCTCAAAGCATTGTGTTGGACGACATGCGGTGGCACTAATTTGTCAGTGGATGACAAGGAGTACTACTGCTAATGCATATGTGGGTGTGTGGGTGACAACCAGAACAGTGGTTCTCATGTGAGGACAAAAGTGAAATTAGGTGGAGGCTCAATTTGTGATAAGAAGAAATCTCTGAAATTGCAAACAAGTGTCAATACAGAAATTACAAATGGATATACAGCTAGCTGAGGTCATGCCATAGCGTGGGATTTGAAAGCTTGATTGGTTTGTCTGAAAGAATAGTACTCAGGTGTAGATTCTTTGATTAATTTTGAGAAGGCGTGAGACAGCTTGGTACATTGATGTAAGGTGTAAATGGTATGTGTAATATCTCGACTCTGAAGGGTGTTGAGAATTTTATTCAACTATTGAAAAAAAGAAAAAATCTTAACCCATTATCACATCGGTCTTCAAATAGAATTCAACTTTTAAAGAGATTTGCTATATTGATCGACTCTAATTTGAATAAATAATTTATTTAAACGCTTATACAAAAATAACTTATCAAAAGTAACTCATGGGCATTGCGTGCTTTAGAGTCCTTGCTTTTATGATAGATTTTATAAATTTATAGAGTAGAGCATAATTTATTGATATCTTAATTAAGTGTATTTTTCTTTCTCACATTACATGGTTACCATGCAATGATTTCTTGAGGACCGTACCGCCTTTGTTAATTTCAAAGTCATTTGAATGGTGCAAGATCCATGGAGAAAGAATTTGTAGATGGAAGAATTTTTCCCAATAAAATTTAAGATCTGAAACTACTTGGGAGGCAAGAGTCCAAGCTTATTGGACCATCCCGGTGAAGGGTCTACATACAAATAGATAAAACAAGCATACAGATTTTTTAGCCATCTTCTATCAAGTTGGGCAACATCATACTTTGGACATTATATTCCACTTCGAAATGGAGCCAAAATCCATATTGATAATGATAAGTTGAATCAAGCTTTGATTCTCATGGTCTATAATTCGTAAGTCATTTGCAGAAAATAATGGTAGCATTGACCTAGTCATTAACTAATTGCTGAAGAAACATAGCAACTTCGCATACCATGATCATGATGATTCTTTATGTTCCACTCTCACACGTTCAGTCAATCAATACAAATTTGACCAGCGATTGAAGTGGTACACCATGATAGCATTTAGAGTATCTCCAATGCATGGTCTCAATTGAGATTCTATTTTTGGCCCCACTACTATTTACCACATCATCAAAGTATCATAAAAGCTAAAGAGATTAGAATTGAAATTTGATTATCATGTAAAAGGTTTCAATTTTAATCTCACTTTTAATCACACGTTTTTTCTAATTAAAAAATATATCAATCTATTTATCAAATACAAAAAAAAGAAAGAGTATTGCCACATGTCATGTGTATATTTGTATGCCAAAATCCTCCTTACTTGTAAATATTCCTTTTTTAGTTATTTACGTCAACACAGCCAAGTTAAATATTAGATTTAATTTTGATATATGATGTATTAACATGGTAAAAAAAATTATATTATTATTCAACAATTATGTATTATCGATCCATTAGTAAATATAGCTAAAATTCACATATATTAAAAGGTTATGCAAGTAAAAAGATTTGATTATTAGTACATTATTCTATAGTCTCGTGTAACTTAACTAATTATATTTGTATACCAAAATCCTATTGACACATAAATATCCCTATTTAGATATTAAATTATATCAATACTAGGCCAAATTAATATATATATATATATATATATATATATATATATATATATATGTATGTATGTATAAGGCATATCACATTAGAAGGATGATTTATTATAAAAGGGGAAGAGCAAATCTATCTGGATCATATAACTATACATAGATGGTCAGGATAATTAAAAATTAATTAATATAATTAATGCTCATATATTATTTAAAAAAATCAGATAACTTTATGATTTAATTTTGACTGTTCATATAAGATCCAATAATCAAAATTCACTCCTATCATATATACATATACACACACAAATGCATGTATGTCTTGCTTAGGAATTTGAAAGCTTGATTGATTAATCAGAAAGAATAGTACTCTAAGTGTAGATTCTTTGATTAATTTTGACAGACCGTGGGTATGTGTAACATCTCAACTCTGAAGGGTGTTGAGAATTTTATTCAACTATCGAGAAAAAAGAAAAAATCTTAACCCATTATCACATTAGCCTTCAAATAAAATTCAGCTTTTAAGAATGTTTGCTATATTGAGGTCTGATTTGAATAAATATCTTATTTAAGTTCTTATACAAAAATAATTTATAAAAAGTAACCCGTGGATTTTGCTTTGGAGTCCATGCTTTTATATAGATTTTGTAAATTAATAGAGTAGAGTATAATTTATTGATATATCTTTATTTTTTTTCTCTCGTTACATGGTTAATGACCATTGATTTCTTGAGGACCCTACAACCTTTGTTAATTTCAAAGTTATTTGAATGGTGCAAGATCCATGGAGAAAGAATTTGGTGGATGGAAGAATTTTTTCCAATAAAATTTTAAGATCTGAAGCTACTTGGAAGGCAAGAGTCCAAGCTTATTGGACCATTCCGGCGAAGGGTCTACATACAAATAGATATCACAAGTATACAAATAGAGGGATATTAGCTACATAAAATAACTCGCGAAAAAAAAATGATAATAATAACTTGTATGGTGAGGAGTGTCATGTTGATCATGAAATTAAATATAACTTGTTTTCTGAAACAGTACTATTGTTTATACATCTTACTATAGACTTTGGTAACAATTATTTCGCACTCTTCAGCAGCACATTATCAAATAATAAGAATATTTTAACCATATATATATTGGTGTACGTGACAATTTGAATCAACTTTTGGTTTCTCTATCGATTATAAACATCGCTGATATATCAAGAACTCTCATGATTTCTGATCAGGAAATAATGGAAGGATACCTTTCTGCCTCTCAAACTCTTTTTTTTGTTTTTGTTTTTAAAGGCATTAAAGTTACGAATTTTTTCTAAGGAACTAATAAAAGGAGAATAGGAGAATTGAATATAGAACCTCCTGTTCTAAGGGGGTAGGAGATGACTACTGTTACTAAACTATAAACTCAACCACTTCTACCTCTCAAACTCTTCCTTTAGCAACTGATGAGTATTTCACAGAATTTGATTAATGCATAGTGGTAATTACATTCTTTTAATTAATGGTATTCACTATCAGAAGCACAATTAATTCGCTCGAGATGTAGATTAGAAGTATAAATATGAATTTTATCTCTAATCATGAGATCTTTTTATATACACTACTAGAAGTCAAATTTTTTATTAACTGAATTAAGTGATTACATATGCTCATCTCACCCATTCATTACAGCTATGCCCCACAATAATAGACCCATTAAGAACCAACAAATTGAGAATTCCATAGTGGAAACGTTTGTCTTGGACAGCAACGTGACATGGCAAACCACGATAATCTCATTCATTTGAAATAGTGATTCATTTTAAGTGTTCCAAACACATCACAATATTCAAATAAGATTGTCTTCGATAGAATAATACTTATAGAGACACGGGAAAAAAACACTTTAAAATAAAATAGAATGAAATATATCAAATAGAATTCATTTCATTTAACTATATTTCAGTTTTTCAAAATTTAAAGGGAAGGAGAGTAAACAACTAATATTTTTTATTATTCTGTCCTCTTCTATATATTACATTTATAAATAAATTAATGAAAAATTCTCTATATTTTATTCTTTTATATTCAAATAATACTATGAAATGAAATCAAATAATTTTAGAAATCTTTAAATTATCACCAAATACAAAAATTTCACAAATCAAAACCAAAATTCATGATATTTTTTGAGACTAAAAACATATTTGACTACCTTAAACAAGTTGAATGGAAATTCCAAACTGAAACCATGATTTCAAAATTGGCATGCTGGCCATGCCATTGGCTCATATTATATATTTAGTAACCGGGCTAACAACATCATTATTGTGTGAACAACAATTGCATGCATTACGTATGCAATTGAATCCATTCAAATTCGAATACATACATGCCAAACTCTGGTTACAGTTCACTAGTAATGGCCCTTATCCTTGTTGCCACCTTGTATGTTTTGGCCCTTCCAACTGTTACCAGCTCCATGGTGGCAGCATCAAATTCCTCATCCTTAAACGAGGAACAAAAGGCTTTACTCCTGAGCAAGTGGGGAGAAGGTCGCAATATCTCAGAACATTGTCAATGGAGTGGTATTGTGTGCAATAAAGCAGGGAGTATCACAGAGATTTCCACAACGAAATGTTTTTATGTTCCTTCGTCTGAATCACGGATTCAGAACCTCAATTTTACAGCATTCCCAAACTTAATCCGTCTAGAGCTTAGTGGGTCGGGACTTAGAGGAAGCATTCCTAGTGAAATAAGCTCTCTTACAAAGCTTACTTATCTTGACCTCTCCTCTAATTGTCTTCAAGGTGAGTTGCCTAGGTCACTTTCAACCCTCACTCAACTCAAGATACTAGATGTTTCTAACAATTTTCTTGGTGGTGTGATCCCTTCCACTTTTGGTCAATTGAAGTATCTGACTCAACTTTCCCTTGACTCAAACAAACTTGAAGGTCCCATTCCTATGGACTTGGGGAACTTAAAAGGTTTAGAGAAGTTAAATCTTTCAAATAACTCACTCAATGGTTCTATTCCTTCTGCTTTGGGGCAGTTGGAGAGTTTGACATCTCTCTTCCTTGACTCAAACCATATTGAAGGTCCTATCCCTATGGAACTAGAGCACTTAGTCCATTTGGAAGATTTAGACCTTTCTCATAACAAGATTTCTGGTGTTATACCATCTGGGATTGGGCAACTATCTAGACTTAAAACTCTAGATATTTCCAGCAATAGGCTTGAGGGACCAATCCCACCTGGTATTCTAAACCACTGCTGTTATGTGCAATTGAGCAACAACTCTCTAAATGGAAGCATTCCTCCCCAAATTGGCAAAATTTCTTATTTAGACCTTAGTTATAATGACCTCTCTGGGAGCATACCTGAGGGACTCGATTCTATACCGCACCTCAATATGTCTTACAATTCCTTTGATTTGGATGAGCACACATGTAATCTTTCAACAAACTTATTGGTTGGTAATAAGATATTATTCAAGTACTGCTCTTCTGATTTGTCTATAGCAACGGTAGTTCTCTTCTCTGCTATAAGCGGCACGGTGATTTCAGTTTTAGTATTTTGGGGAATTTTTCTTCTTCGTCCCTTCCAAAATGGGTTTGATTGTGAGGAAAGGAGAAAGAATGGAGATTTCTTCTCAATTTGGAATTATGATGGTAAAATTGCATTTGATGACATAATAAAGGCCACAGAGGACTTTGATATTAGGTATTGCATAGGAACAGGTGCTTATGGAAGTGTCTACAGAGCACAACTTCCTAATGGTAGAAGTGTTGCATTAAAGAAGCTTCACAAAACAGAATCTGAAAATCCATCATTTTCCAAGAGTTTTCACAATGAGGTCAAGGTTTTGATAGAAATTCGCCACCGTAATATCATTAGGCTTTATGGTTATTGTTTGCACAATAAGTGCATGTTTTTGGTGTATGAGTATATGGAAAGGGGAAGCTTATTTTATATCATGGCGAGTGATATTGAAGCTCAACAGTTGACTTGGAGCAAGAGAGTAAACATTATAAAAGGGATAGCATTTGCTCTGACTCATATGCATCATCATTGTACTCCATCTATTGTTCATCGAGACATAAGCAGTAGCAATATTTTACTGGATTCAAATTTAGAGGCTTGCGTATCAGATTTTGGTACAGCTAGACTTCTTGATCCTAATTCATCTAATCAAACTCTATTAGTTGGCACTCGTGGATACATTGCTCCAGGTAAAATTGTACATTTTTCCATAGGCAAAAGTTTTAGTTCTAAATCCATTTTTTAAGGATAAAATAAAATTACATTTGATTTAATTTTCTATCGTAGTGTTATTATGTTTTAATGTATTTGTTGAAATATTATTGATAAGCTATTTATTGTTTGGATATGTTGTAGAACTGGCTTACAGCCTCAATGTGACAACAAAGTGTGATGTTTATAGTTTTGGAGTGGTGGCTTTAGAAACAATGATGGGTGGATATCCAAGAGACTTGCTTTCTTCTTTGTCAAAACCATCTGCTCCAAATATCATGCTGAAGGATATATTGGACTCACGTATCCCACTTCCCTTTTTCAGAAAAGAAAAGCAGGATATTGTCCTTGTTGTAACATTAGCATTAGCATGTCTGCACCCCAATCCAAGATCTAGACCATCAATGCAAGAGGTAGCTAATGAGCTTTCGATTTTCAAGCCACCACTGTTTTGGAATTTTGATGATGTTTCCGTCCAAAAACTTGTGAACCAGAGCTCATATATAATAGGTAAAAATTAGGACAATTCATAGTCTATTCTTTAATTTTAATGTGATTTTATGTGGTATCATATGAAGGTGATCTCTTTTTTTCCCCTTATAATGTGTCTTTCCTAGTTAATAGCTTCTTATGCATTTTTGGCCTTATATAATGTGATAAAATGAAGGGCCTGTTTGGTTGAATGGTGAAATAGGAATAAAAATTACATCAACAAGCATAATGTATTGTTTTACATATGGAGCTTATCTAATTTACATCTTAACCAAACACACCCCAAGTCTAGGATTACCTTTCAATTTTCGCTCACTCAAACCACCAACACTAGTGGCATCTGCAAATTGTTCTGTTATTCAACTTTCTAATATCCTCATAGTTCAATATTAGATAGGGTTTTGTACAGTAATTTTATGGATGGATTACTTTGTCGTTGCTCGCTGGCAAACAACCTAGTCCGCCTTATACTGAAAATTAAGTATATGTTGTCAGTATAATTAAATCGAAGTGAAAAAACTTAATTAATAGAAAAAGTATATTTATTTGCGATAGTTGGGTAGTACAAAAAAAATTAAAATGTGTCCTTAATTGGCATTTAGAACACGTACATTTTTGTGTCTATCTTTTTTCACCTGTCTGTCTCTCCATCCTTTTGTTTTCCCCCCTTTATATACTTATTCCCCTTTTTGTGAGACGTCAAAAGACGTTAAAAGTGGATGATGTCACTTAGTTCTATACTAAAAGACCTAGCCATGCCTTTACATAATAGTATTAAAAATCGATCCAAACTGACCGATTCAGACCGAAAACTAATGAACCAACCACCAACTGGTTCGATTCATGATTCAGACTGGAGTTGCATTCAAACCAGTTAATGGTGGTCAAACTTGAACTGAACTGTTGTGAAACGGCCAAGTTTGATACCAAACCAATTCAGTAAACTAGATAAGAGTGAACTGGTCTGAGTTTTAAATCATTTATATTCAAAAATAGCACACATGAGAATTGGACCTAGTACACAAGGGGAGGGAGTGCATTGCCACCAAACTATACAAGCACTTGCATTATGAAAACAATAATATATATTATATATTTAATATATTTTCACATATTTATTTAATTAAATTACTAATAACTTACCAATTCAACCAATGATCTGGTAACTAGGCCGAGTTGATTGTTGAGCCGAGTTTAAAAACTATGCTTCACATCATAACCAGGCACATTCCTTGAGCCTGAACTTATTTTATAACTGATGACATAATAATAACATAGGAATTCATGACACACAAATAAAAATGCGTGTTTGATAAAATATATATTAAGATATCAATTTAACTTGTTTTATAACATCAAAATATATACCAACCAATTAATTAAGATAAAATCAATCCCGAAAAATCCTAACAAAATATTTAGATAATTTAATTGTTTCTCATATTAAACATAGTATTTTTCAAAAAGAAGCTTATGTATCGTTATGTAGCAATTTCATATCGTATCACGATAATGCTAATCGGCTAAGTACTTTTCTTATTTTCCTATTATCTCAAAAGAAATTATAATTTTTTTAAATAATAAGTAAATAATCAAAACCACTAATAATAAAATGTATACATATACAGCCAACCAGTAATCCACGTATTGTAATCCTAATTCCTAACACAAGTAAAAACAAGACTATGCCTTAACTTTTAAAAAGGAACAGGCTGTCTACCAGGCCATGATTCTATCTTTTCAAAATACTTGCGTGGAACAACACCATCAAAGCCTTCTGTCAGTATCACCTTGTTGTCAGAAATGAAAAGCTTCATACCTTCTGCAATAAGGTGGAACAAAAACAAACAGAGAAGCTGCAGTTAGTAGTGTTATTTGTTGTAGATTTTAGTCACTATCAACAAATATATAAAGAAGTTCAACATTTCAAGATGAATCTTGTTCACATTTAGACCGTGGTTGGAATATTATCATACCCTCCAATGCTTTTCTAACATCTAGAAAGATCAGAACATTGACATCTCGCCTCATACCTGGCAATAAAATAGACATAGACAGATAAGAAATCAAGGACATAGAGCAAGTCAATCAAACTAAACTAGAAATTATTGCATACAAGGGAATAACTAAAAACGGTTAAAGAGGATGTTACACGTAGTTATTGATAAGCCAGGACCACAATCAAACAATTGATTAAAATGGTCCAAGCAAATACTTTAATATCCCAGTACAAATATCATGCTACAAAAATAGAAAAAAAAAAATCTAAATTTAGACTTTCTATACGCATGAAAAGGAATTTTTTGATAACATATGGTATTACCACTTATTACTTCACCATCTGAAGGTAAACCACAAGAGAAATGCACATGCAATCTCTTCATACGCTTCAGGCCAGATTGTAGAATTGATTCCAAGTTCTTTCTATAGGTTCCATGCACACAAACTGCATATAATAGGAAAATCAATAAAGGAAACAAAATGTATGGGGGAAAACAGTTAACATGTTAGAGAATATGACTTGCACAGAAATACAACTATAGTAAGTACTCACCTGGAACTTCATCAGCTGAAAGGATTGGTTTCAATAAACTTTCAGTTTCAACAGTCTGCAGATCAAAAGCCAATAATGGTATTTTAAGAGCGGAAGGAGCAAAGTGAATGAATTTGCAATGCAGTTTAATGCAAAATAACATGAGAACATTAATCTATTATTTATTTTTAATTATTATGCAATATAACTAGACACTGGAAACAGAGAAGTATTAGTGAATCTGGCTAAGACGGTGGACATTATAAGAAGCCAAACATTATCTGTTCACTTGACTGAAAATTTTAAAATTTGCAATCTTCCACTAGAGGCAATATAATCCAAGGGGCAACACAGTTCAATACCATAGCACTTCACAGATGAATAGGTCTTGGAGGCATATTAGCAGTTCTTATACAGAAAATGGAAACTCGTGCATTGAGTTAGAAATTCAGAGATTGCAAAGGTTCATACCATAACCCAATGCATCGAGAAAGAGAGGATAAGAAATCAAGACATGAAGCACTACGTCCATAAACATCACAATGGGCAATGGCTAGTGAGAATTTCAACAGAAAGTTAGGTGCATTGCAGAGTACAGAACCAGTTGCTTCAAGTTCAATTATTTCTTCAAAATTTCAAAAGCAATATAGATGTGTGAGCATTTGATGATAAGGAATATTTTACCACTACTGTGTGACCTTGGTTAGCACGTATTAGTAGCTCCCCATTCTCTTCTATGAGGCTGAAGCGCTGCTTATTATCCTTTCGAACAGCCTAAGGATAGCCGTCAGATAAATTAGAGCGAAATGTTGTCTTCAGTAAATTCATATGAAAATGAAAGACAATAACATAAAATCTTTACTTTAATGAGTAAAAGAAAATATAAATAACATATAAGTAGAATTTACAAATAATAGAGCTTATAAGTACAATAGTCATTCATAAACAATAAAAGTCAGAGATATCACACTGCAATAAGTTAACAAGTAAGAGTAGGCTGAAGTTACCCAGTAATACAACCACATGTTGCTCCTAGTCAATTCATTCAACTATTGATTTATAACAGAACTACTTGCTCAACTGATGGACAGGTAAATTATTGAACCATATACTGATCACTTCTACAATATGAGACAAGTATGTGGGACAATACAAGAATGGAAAGTTAAATAGTATTCCAGGTTCACAATGTCAACTGACAGAATACAATGTATCTATGTTTTATGCTTGGTAACAATATACATGGTATAGAAGTTTCTGCCTTATACCAACAATGTGACTTTATTTGTGATATTTATTTTGGCTATCTTCCCCTAAATGCTTCTCAGAAAATGCAATACAAAAATCTAATTACAAAAGCAATAGCATTGACAACACAAAAGATGGAATCATAAGTGGTAAAAGAGAAGAAAAGGAAAAATAATTGAAATCAACTGACCTCCCTAATATCTTCAATAGTGTGGGATCTTAGTGGAATATTAGCAAATGTCTTCATATTCAGCTTTAGCAGATCGTCAACTTTAACATAACCATCAGTCCGCATATTCAAATTCAATTCAGATGCCATATGACGCAAAATCCGTGTCCTGCAGATGTTATAACAAACATAGATGAGAGACATAAAAAATCACTGAACATGACCAAGACAACAAAGTGGTATGTAAGTACATATATAAATACATACATACTATCATCCTATAACCAATAGCTTTACACAACAAACTAGGACAAACAAGTTTAAGTAAGTTACAGCTTAAAACATAGTTCATTTAGATTACAAAGGCATGCAAACTACATAAAATTCTCAAATATGTTTGTGAGTTTGGACTTTGGAGGGGAAAAAAGGACTTGTAGTATAAGATTTTAAAATTTTACACTACAAATCTTTCCTTTCCCTCCAAAATCCAAATTCACAAACATACCTTAAGGAACCTGTTTTGATTGGCTAAAATTACAAGAGCTATCCCGCACAAAGTCTCCTTTCCTGTATGTAAGGACTATAGAGCAGTTTAGTGAGAGTAAGAAAGGTAGTTAGCATATCAGAATTAGTTATGCCAACTGTGCATTCTGTTATGCCAGCTGTACCAACCACTATATTGCTCATATACTGGTACGAGTATCCGGTACAATATGAGTACAATACGAGGATATAGTATATAATTAAAAGTATCAGTAAAGTATCAGATACGATACACCAGGTACAACAAATATGTACATCATAAACCAATCAGTTAGGATCAGGATGTGCTTGATCGCAGGATACAGTAGCACTATATATATCTGATTGTAACATACTAAAGCTGAGTTGATTTAATTCATTCTCTCTCATTTTTCTCCTTTATCAAAAATTCTCTGGAGCTCTTTCCCTTTCAAATAGATTCTCTTTTTTTCTATTCTGCCCCTGACACCTTTACTGTACACAGTTTGCCAAAATTCTTTCCAGTCATAAAAGGGACAAGAATAGCCACTTTATCTTACAATCAAAACAACAACAACAAAATTTACACATAAAACTCATGCTTGGCAGTTAAGAAGATTAAGGGAAACAAAAACCGGAAATTGTGATGGGAAAAAAAAAAAAAGATTAGAGAGGGAAGTAGTGCTTACAAGAGCCTACCAAGAGCATCAATCTTATCTTTTCCAGAGCCACCACCACCACGCCCCCTTGTCTTTTCTCTATTGTTTTTCATATCAAAAGCCCTTCCTGTTCCATCGCTGCCCTCAATTCAAAAACCCAAAAAAAAAAAAAGGAAAAAAGCATCAGTGAAAAAGCATAAAACTATGAGCTTCATTCCCATAAAATAAAACCGAAACCACTATTCCATAATCATACAAAACAGGTACCCCAAAAAAAAAATGGAAACTTTGAGCTGAACACAATCAGTTAATCATTCTCGGCAGAAAAAAAAAGTCACAAACTTTGCCAAAATTTCAATGGGAAGACACAAAATAAACATCATTGAAAATCAGAGAGAGAGAGAAGGGGGGAATAACCTAGGAGAGGTGTGAGCGAAGGAGGAGAAGGAAGAGGTATTGGGGTTTTCGTTGTTCATTGGAGGAAAGGCAGAGAAAGAGGTGAATGACAGAGGAGAAGAGGGAGATGTAACAGCAAGAGAGACACGTGGCAGCAGAAGGCTGCAGTGGCGTAAAATAAGGATGCTGCTGTCGGTCACTGAAGCAAACATGGATTGTTTGATTGGAACCAGGAAGAGAACGAAAGATGAGGGGAGTGTGATGCAATCCGAGGAGGATGAGTTTGTTCAACATGTGCCTTCTTTTTCCCCAGATAAATCCTTTTTTTTTTTAACAGAAATTCATTCTTAAATATTTACTTTTTCGTAATTCTTGGGGACGTGTTTCAAAATCTTATTTGGAAAAGCATAAAGTAGCAACCAAACAAGACATGTCATCGTGCAAAATTTTATTCATTTAAAACAAAAAAATATATTATAATGTGTTGAAATTTTAAATTTTCACTTTGAAGGAATTTAAATTTTCAAAACATATCATATTTAGATATTAAAAATTATATCTTAAAAATAATTTAAAACATCTAATGGCATAATCATGTCTTTAAATTAGGCTAAAATTAACTATAGATAATTGATTTTTCTTAATTAAATAATTAAGATAATCATCCCAAACGTATCATTTTTCCATTAAATACATCAGTCAGCCAAATGTAATCAAAACCAATATATTCATAATAAACATGAATACGCTAAAGATCTTAGCATATTTATGTTGGTTTGGAATAATGAATGACCCTAACATATTCACCTCTATATAAAAATTGTTCAAATATATAGCAAATATTCATTTAGTTTAGATTGGTCGATAATATATATTTTTTATTTTAAGTGGATAAAATTCCCTATCAACATGAGTAAGCCTTATTTTTATTATGTGGAATGTTATTAGTGATTACCACAAAAAAGGTATTGGAACCTATAAATTATTACAAAACATGTTATTATTTGAGGTAAGTTTATGAGTCCCCAGGGAGTAAGTTTTGAGTAGAAAAGATTTGAGGTTTTTCTAACACTCATAAAATTCAAATATATCGATATCTTTTAATTAAAGTAAATAGCACACCATCTTTAAGGCTCGACTTAAATTGCACTCAACCTTATTTTGACTAAAAAAAGGAACACTATACTGTACACTCCATTAAATTTAAATAAGTAATTTAAATTGTTATTGTAATATAATTGCCTTTTTTTTACTATAGCATATAATGAAAGAACTATTAATAAATTAAGTATTTAAAAAATAGAGTATTATATATTTATCCTATAAATATTTATTAACTAGGTTAACTGTGCTTTTTGTCTCTGAAAAATAAGCAAATTTTAGTTCTTTTTCCTAAAAAAATCATTTTATTTCGATCCAAATATTTCTAAATATGTTTGATTTCAATCCTCATTATGTGTAATTATCAGTTGTCATGTAAAATTGAAAGACTTAACCTTCTATTAGTCGATATTGCGTTTAACATAAATAGTTTAATAATAGGGATTAAGACCAAACAATTTTATAAATATTTGAACTGAAACTAAATAAACTTTTTTTAGGAAACAAAATCAAATTCATGTATTTTTCAAGGGGAAAAAATATTTAAAGTTTATTAATTTTTGTTATTTTACATTATAATTTACATTAAGTAGAGGTTAGTGTACTCCCTTTTAAAGTTTAGTGGGATTTGAACCCTTAGCCTCTTCTTAAAAAAAATCGTACAAACCAAAGACAAACAAATTACTTGTGTTGTATAATTATATTGAAATTGTTATATAGGCTATGGCGATATTAGACACATTAATGAATGCGTTACATTTCATTGGAGCCTCATCAACCTAAATTGATTTCATGGGGTCTTCAACTAAATCGCCTAATAAATCTAAAACGGTGTATTTTTTGCAATTAATGTTCAAATCGTGCATTTATGTAAATAAACATTTTTTATTTTTAAAGTGTAAAAACTCCCTTTTTTTTTCTTGGTAAGAACTTGTAGCCAGCCTTTTACTTCACACTTGTTTCTCTTGTTTTTCCTTTTCTGATTTTTCGATTGATTCTTTTTCGGTTCGTTTCCGATCTCTGATTGATTCTTTTTGAACCGCCTAGATGAAACATAAAAACGAAAATAAGAATAAAATAAATAAAATAAAGTAAAGAGATAAATAAAATGAAAAAAGGCATATGAGAAAATTTGATTAAGGTCAAAAGACAAAACAGATTTTGGGTTAAACATGTTTTACTTTTAAAAAAATGACAAAATATGTTGCTCACGTTCAAAAGCAGGAAAAAAATTGAAATGAAGGAGAGTCATTTATTTTTTTTCAAATTTTATAGATGGGTCAAGATTAGTAATAAACTTTATGTAAAGCGGACTATTTTTTTATTTTATTATTTAAAAATATGTAAGTTTAGAATTTAATTTCTATGCATAGATATTTTTACATTATTATTCAATCAAATTATTTCATTTATATTACTTTTCAAGTAATATATGTGAGATTTAACTACTTTTTATTAACATGGTAATAGATGATTGGATGATAATATAAAAAACTTTACATTGTTTGTGCAACAAAACTAAACTCATTAACTAATTTTTTATTTTTCAACTTAATTAAAAATTAAGCAATAACAACACACAAATTATAACATAATTTATTAATTCAAATGTGAATACATATTATTTACTTTTCCCTCTCAACATTGAGTATTTATCATAACTTAAAAAATTGTGTTTTGATGTATTTATGTGATGTCTATTTTAGATAAACAAAATAGCATTTCTCTATTTTTAAAAGGAGAAAAAATTTACTCATAAATCATCTGATGATGAGTTATGAATATTAATATAATTTATCAATTTAAAAGTAAACACATTTACTTTGACATTCTAAGAAGATACCTATACTAGAGCATTCTTATCTAATTCACATGACTTAATGACTACATCCAACGATATTATATCTATGCTTAACTAACACTATTTAGCAAACCAGTCGAGCACATCGTTTTGCTATTCTTTTAAGAGTTTAGACCATGCAACATTTTTCAGATAGCATGTACGCTATGTTGCACGTTTCCAGCGCTCAAAATTAATTCTATGCGCTTAAGAGATTTTAGCCTTCAAAAATTAATTTTGATGAGTTTTAAGGTTATCAAGTTGGAGAGTTTTGACAAATTCTTAAAATTATGATAAATTCAACTCATAAACTTATAAAAGTTTATATATTTAAAAGTATTGGTTAAAAATATATCTTAGTGATCAAGTATAATTAAATAATTATTTTTATTAATATCAAAGAACTTTAACCTTATAATAACATAAATGAAAGAAATATCATAAAATATATAAAGCCAAATATACATCTTAATTTTTATAACATACTTTACTTTATATGCGGATATTATTTTATAGTTAATAACACACAATCAAGTAGTAACAAATAGGAAAAACAAGTTAAATTAAATTGATATATATTGCATGAGATAAAAAAGAGTGACAAATAATTTATATTTAAATAGCAAAATCAAGCATAAATCTAAATTCATTAATTAAATTGAGAGTTTAACAACTTTAGTATAATTTACCCAAGCTCGCACAAATTTGACCAAAAAAAAAAATTATGTTCAAGTTAACTTGTTTTTATACAATATAATCGTAACCATTTAAGAATTAACTTGAGATTAACTCAAGAATTAACAACCATTATCACTTTTAAGATTTTACTCCTTTAATCTATGTGAAAATCATTTTTCATGTGAAAAGTATCAAATTGCCAAACAAACAAAACTTTAATAGTTGGTCTCATCTCCAACGACTAGTCCTCCTAATCAAATTTGAGAAAGAAAAAAAATATTCCACTTTATCCTCTCAGGCTGCTTGTATTGATCCTAAACAACTTTAAAATGTACACAATTTTTAGACTAGATTTTAGATACTAAAATACACTATAATTGATGAGTAGGGTGAAGCTCAACTCAACGAAGCACATTCACCAATGCATTCAGGAAAGTCAGCTACATGGCAGGACCCATTTGCACTGCACACGTTGAATATATGGACTCCATGCTTCCACAGAAACTTCATCAAACTCTCTGTCCCCACACGACCTTTACCAACTGCACAATGCAACGCAAACTGTTCAAAATTCACTCTTCAAAGCCTTTGTATCTAAATATCTCGTGTATTCAGAACCTCAAAATCTTTGCATATAGAGTGTCTAGGAACATTTAGTTCCATCAGCTTTGATGGCACAACTAGCACCATCAACATCATCTTCTTTTCTCTACAGATGGACATATGATGTGTTCCTCAGTTTTAGAGGTGAGGATACAAGAAAAGGTTTCACTGGCAACCTTTACAGTGCTTTGTGTAAAAGGGGAATCCACACCTTCATCGATGATGAAGGCCTTAGCAGAGGGGAAGAGATCACCGCATCACTTCTCAATGCCATTGAGGACTCAAGGATTGCCATTGTTATATTCTCTAAGGGTTATGCATCCTCAACTTTTTGTCTCAAGGAACTTGTTAAGATCCTTGAGTGTGTGAATGCAAAGGGTCGCCTCGTTTTGCCACTTTTCTATGATGTGGATCCATCAGAAGTTAGACATCAAAGAGGGACTTATGGGGATGCATTAGCTGAGCATCAAACCAGGCAGCAGAACGTGGAGGATTGGAGACGAGCCTTGAGTAAAGCAGCTAACTTGTCTGGTTGGCATTACAGACAAGGGTAATTCACCTCACCACTCTATAGGCTTGCTTGTTTTTCTTAATTTTTCGTATTGTTATATAATCTTTGAGTTGAGGTAAGAAAAAGAAATATAGGTAAAAGAATTTGTTAGCTAGAGCCATGCACCAAGAAAGAAGAATCTATGACCCAAAATTAAGAGAGATCTCTAACAATATGCACGTCTTCTGACCTACGACCGACAATGAATTAATTGTCTTTCTAGTTTCTACTCATAAGATCTTCATTTAGTCCATTATTAACTAATATGTGACTTAATCACTCACTTGAAATTCCAATATTCTTCCCTTCAATCTTAATCGCTCACTTGAAATTCCAATATTCTTCCCTTCAATGCGTTCCAACTCCCAACTCACACTCCTAATTCCAACATAATTTACTTAAAGAGTAATGCTCCACATCCATAAACATATTTACAGCATCTTTGACAGGGTTCATAGTAATTATTGGATGAAATAAAATAATATAACTCCCTAATTGATCTAAAGGCTGAAAATTATGACACGTTATTCTGGATCTGAAATTCTTGTTGTCTAGCATTTTCCTTTAATTACACGAAGTTGATTGTCTTCGGATTAAATCCTATGTAGGAGCAAAACGAGACATGCATCAATTACTGAATTGGTGATGCATTTAGTATCACTTCAGACATTTTTTTTTCTCTCTTGCTTTCTAATTTTGCAGGGATGAATACGAATATGTGTTTATTGGAAAGATCGTTGAAGAGGTGTCCAATAAGCTTAAACGTGTTCCTTTACATGTTGCTGATTACCGTGTTGGGCTAGAGTGTCGGATACAAGAAGTAAACAAACTTCTAGGTGTTGGTGTCGATGATGACAAGGTCAAGATGGTTGGAATTCATGGGCTTGGTGGAATAGGAAAAACAACAATTGCATGTGCTGTATATAATTCCATTGCTGATCAATTTGAAGCTTTGTGTTTTCTCTCTAATATTAGAGAGAAATCAAATAAGAATGGTCTTGTATCACTCCAAGAGACACTACTTTTTGAAATGGTTGGGGAGGATGTTAAGCTAGGAGATGTTAATCAAGGAATTCCAATTATAAAAAGGAGGCTCAACCAAAAGAAAGTGTTGTTAGTTCTTGATGATGTCGACAAGTTGCAGCAATTACAAGCCATAGCTGGAGGCAGTGATTGGTTTGGTTCTGGCAGCAGAGTCATCATAACCACAAGGGATAAGCATTTGCTACGTTTACATAGAGATGCAAAGGTGAAATTGTATGGGGTAAAAGAGTTGAATAATGAGGAAGCTCTTGAATTGTTTAGTTGGTATGCTTTCAAAAGTAAACAAGTTGATCCAAGTTATGTGAACATTTCAAATCGTGCTACATGTTATGCCAAGGGGCTTCCATTGGCATTGACAATAATTGGTTCAAACTTGTTTGGTAAAAGCCTAGAAGAATGGGATTCAGCATTAGAAAATTATGAAAAAATTCCAAACAGAAGTGTTCAAGAGCTATTTATGGTAAGCTATGATGGTTTGGAGGATATTGAGAAGGAAATTTTCCTCGACATTGCTTGTTTCTTTGTAGGTAAGAAGTTGGATTATGTCAAGAACATGTTGCTACATGGTCGTGGTTTCAAACCAGATTATGGTATTGGAGTTTTGATTCAGAAATCTCTCTTAATGGACAAATATGGTCATGCAACTATGCACGACTTGATACAGGAAATGGGCAAAGAAATTGTGAGGAAAGAATCAGAGATAGAGGCAGGCTACCGCAGTAGGTTATGGTTCTATGAAGACATCATTCATGTTTTAGAAGAAGACACGGTGTGTAAGCATATGCAGGAACACTTTTTTCATTCTTGATGTTGATTCACCTTTCTGAACTAAAAAAGCGTTTTTCACATGTTTCTTGGCTCTACCTCTTCAGTTTTATGTTGACAAAGTATATTAACAATAGGATGACATGGTTTTCAATTTCTAACTGACATGCACAGATTAACACACACATATTGGTTTGTTGTAGGGGACTGAAAACATAGAAGTCATGATGTTGGATTTGCCTGAAGATGAAGAAGTGTGTTGGACAGGAGAGGAATTCAGAAAGATGAAAAACCTCAAAATACTTCAAGTTATAAATGCAAACTTCTCTACAGGTCCCAAATATCTCCCAAATTCCTTAAGAGTGCTTGACTGGCAGGGATATCCATCACTATGTTTACCATCTGACTTCCGTCCAAGGAAACTCAGCATACTCAACTTGCCAAATAGTTCTCTTAACTTGAATAATCCCCTAAAGGTTTATCAGCATGCTTTCTTTCTTTCTTTCTTCTTTTATTCCTTGGGTATCAAATATCAATTATCCTGGCTTCAACTTCTTCAGACTTGTTACTTTTGCTGTGGTCTTGCAGAATTTTAAGAGTTTGAGTCACATGAATTTTGAAGGCTGTGAATCCTTAGTACAACTACCTGACATATCTGGAGCCCCAAATTTGACAGAACTTTACCTTGATGATTGCACAAATCTGATTGAAATCCATGATTCAATAGGATTTCTTCATAAACTCAGAAAGCTAAGTGTTAGAGGATGCACTAGGCTCAGCATGTTTCCGCACGAAATCAACTTGACATCTCTTGAAACTTTCTCTTTATGGGGTTGCTCAAGTCTCAAAAATTTTCCAGAAATTGTAGGAGAGATGGAGTATCTAGAAGATGTTGATTTGGGATCAACCGCAATTGAACAGCTGCCATGTTCAATACAAAATCTTGTTGGCCTTCGACGATTGGACTTGATCAGTTGCAGATGGCTTAGTCAACTGCCAAGTAGCATTTTCTTGTTGCCTAAACTTGAATCATTGGAAGCTGAATCATGTAGAGGGTGTCAAATATTTATCAACTGTGAAGGACAAGAAACCATGAGTCTCATAGAAACGTCAAACGTGAAAGATCTTCACTTTAGAGCTTGCAATTTATCAGATGAAGTTCTTCCTATTTATTTTACTTGCTTCCCCAACATTGAAACTTTAACTCTGTGCAATAATAACTTCACAATCCTTCCTTCATGCATCAAAGAATGTCATTCTTTGACAAGTCTCTACTTGGATGACTGCAAGCAGCTTCAAGAAATTGTGGCACTACCACCGAACATTAAAATTTTCTCAGCAAGGAACTGCATATCCTTGACGTTGCACTCTACAAGCATATTATTGAGTCAGGTGCTTCTCTCTTTCTTATCTGCTCAAAATTAAGCTATTCTTTTGTAGGAATAGCTTAGTTATGTGTACCGTAGTTATAATTAGTGAGAAATATGCATGCCATTTTGGATATGTTAGACACCAAAACAAGCATAAAGTACTCGAATTTAATCTTTTCCGTGCATAAGTTCACCTTTTTTTCCTGTAAGAACCGTGAGCTTCAGCTTTAGAATAGTATCCCTAGTTTCACTACTACTTTACTGCATGACAAATGCTAATTTTTGAAACCAATTTTAGCGTAGTACCTTCTCTTGTGCACCATTCGTTGTGTACTCACTCAACTCTGTGTGGGTCATTGTCTCCCACGTTTATTACATTTTTAATATTATAACTAATGTCATAGACTCGTAGACATCATTGTCTCCTACTGTAATAATATTTTTAGTGTTATGACTACTGTAGTAGACTTCAAATGGTACATACCAATAATCTCTTGCTCCAAAATTACCTGTCTCAAGAACCATTATTGAAGAAAATTGGAACCTTGGGGCTTATTGCATAATTCTGATTCCCTAAGCCTTCAGTACTTGTCTCAAGAATCACTCTAGGCATGAATTTCTCTTATAAATTGAACTTGTTGCGCTTCTCTATTAATACAAGTTGACTTTGTATATCCAAATCGCGTGGTTCCAACTTCCAATCATATGCATTTTATAGGAAATACACGAAGTTGGAGACACACACTTTACTTTTCCAGGAACAAAAATTCCAGATTGGTTCGACCAATGTAAGGAGGGAGCATCAGTGTCTTTCTGGTTCCGTAAGAAATTTCCAGCAATTGCTCTGTGTTTTGTTTGTGGAGGTTTGGACAAGGAGCCTAGGAAATTCAGGTTCAAGTTCCATGTGTTCATCAATGGCAGGCCATCATTCTATTCTAATGATGGCAACAGTTTCACAATGCTGACAGATCATATATTTCTATTCGATCTACAGAAGGAAGTGGAACTTCCTTCATACCAACTTGATCAAGTAGTTTTCGAAAATGAGTGGAATCATGTGGAGATTCATTGTTTGGATAATCCAAACACTTTAGAATCCACTATTGATAAGGCAATTGTAAAATGGAGTGGATTGTATGTGTACAAGCAGGGAAATCACATGGATGATGTTTGGCTTCTAAGTACTAATCCTCAAAACAGAACATATGATGACGGTTTGGTGAATCGCTACGTGTGGATCAAGAAACAGTATGCACTCACAACTGATGTTATTTCAGATTCAAGTGCAATGATGTTGAGGACCATTGGCAGCACTAGTGACACTGGTAAGTGTGTTGTGGCATTCCCCGTAGTGTTTCCTGTCTTTAGTTATTTTAGTTGCACACTTATGATCATATGTTTGCAGCTTTTGCATAGAGCATTAGTTTTACTCATCATACTGTAGGTCATGTTTCATGATAGCTTTTGCATAGAGCATTAGTTTTTCATTGCTGATCATTTGGGTGTGTACATGATGTCATAATGATAAAAGGGATTCCATTATAGATAGATACAAGGAGGTTTGGATTATTATTTAAGCTTTTAACTGGTTCTGGTATATCAGATATGCAGCTGCAGCAGCAATCAACTTCAACAGCCTAGAAAATGTTGAAGCCTTGTAGAAGTGCCAAGAGTTAGCAAGGTAAGAGTATAATAGTTAGTTAGCACTTACCAACAACAATACTGAGGAGGAACAAGTAGGATTCATTTAAAGTTCACCCATGTACAAATATATGAACATGTATGTCATATATCATATATGTATAAGCCATTAGAGGTGCAAAAATTGTCAAAATTTTCATTTTTCACTTTAAGGTGGTCAAAAATTGATCGCTTGTGGGAAAAAAATTATAACATTATGTATATTTATTGTTATAGGTATTGAATTGACAACAGGAACTATTTTTTTTTTTTTGTGTCCTAAATGACTGTAGTTAAGATAACTAACCATGAATGAGTCGAACCAATAATAAGAGAGGGAGACAAAAGTCAGAAATCCATCTCGTTTCAAATAATTAAGAAGGGCTTAAACCAAGGGTTCAATTTAATGCCATTGGAATATAAGGTGATGAGATGGAGACACAACAATTAACCTCAAATGACAAAAGCACTTCCAATCAAGAGCATTGTGGCAATGTTGGTTGGGTGTCTCATGTCTAAGGGTATGCTTACGAGTTTGGATTGTAATGGAAAAGGGAGGGAAAGCGTGTGAGTGGAGTATTGGCATCTTTGGCTCCATTTACTTGATTAAATTGTTCTTTTTGTGTACCAAACAAAAAAAAAATTGCTAGTAAACCTTAAAGCCATTCCATGTTTTATAATGTTATTTAATTTATTTGGTCTTTCAATTAAAGATATTTCTCTTTCTTTTGAAGGTGATGAGTGATTAAGAAGATAAGAGTGTCCATGAAGCTGATTTGACAAACGTTAAATACATGATTTACATAACAGATCTTCAATCAATTAAATTTAAATTCATAAACTTTTTGTTAGTCTAAAATGAAAATAGTAGGCTTCAAGTTTAGCCAACAAAAACATTCAAACATACGCGAACGTCCGGTCACTTCGATTTTGATATATACATGTCACATTACACAATATTTCATATAATATCACATTACACGATATTTTTTTTCATGACGTGGTATAATACTACAATGCACCTGATACTAGACAAGTGATTTAAAAAATATATTATTTGTACTCATAATATGTGAGATATCGTATCAATTAGTATGATGTTCCATGCGTTATGAGTATAACTCATTATTTAGTGGATATGTTCCATGCATCATCAATACAACTCATGATTTAATAAATATAAAATTTATAACTTAATTGTGGATCCATTTCCTATAATGGGACAGACAGACCCTTTAAAAATTGGCGTATGCCACTTATTGCAATGTGCACAAGGTATTCTTTGGTAAAAGGAGGGCGAGGGATTAGTCCTATAGCTTTCAAGCTGTGAGAATACCCTGATTTCAATAAAAATAAAATAAAATAGAAAATAGTTTGCTCTATGCACACTGTGCGGCTGCGTAATTTGAAGTTGTAGCTGACACTTGTTTTTGTAGTGACTCATGCAAGAACCATCCGCAGGTTTTTTTTTTCCATGTGGGACTCTTAAGCTAAACTAGGTGGAAGAATTGGTTTCTTAAGACTCATAGTATCCACTCTCATTACCATCTGAAACCACAAAACGAATTTATCAGAATCCGAAACACTGACTTCAAAACTCATAGCTATGAGATATTCATCAGCAAAATTGTTCTCCTTCGAACTATAACTTGCTGTCCAGCAATTTGCAATTGCATGCAAATAGCATAATGGTGACCACATTCATCTCTCAATGTATTCATCAACGCCTTTTGATGCTGCGACTAAAATACTATGGCTACATATTATAGTCCACAATTTCTGATTTCTTCTATTTCTCCATCTCATAAAAGTTCCACAAGTCACTAGAAGATTAAATAAAGCTTCCACAGTTCAAGTCAGTAAATGAAATTATTCTTTTGATTTGCATTTAATTTCCTAATAAACCCAAATAAGATAAATTAAGAAATAACTCAATGAAGAAGAATCAGTCTAGATCAATGTTCAGAATTTTACTGGGCAGAGAAGGAACAAAAAGATAGGAATACCATAAGGGTATCTTTGAATTGGTGGAGTCGGGTGGAGCGGAGCGGAGTGGAGTGGAGTAGAGCAGAATAATTACCCTGCTCCATTATTTAGGTATATTATATTACATCGCATTCTGCTTAATTTGGGGATGAAAATTGAGAAGGATGGATAAAGTTTATTTATCTCTGCTCTGTTTCATCTAAATTTGATAAATCCAAATAATGGAGCAAATTAAAATATCACTCTGCACCGTTCCACTTCACTAAACTCCATCAATCCGAACATACCCTGTGAAAGGAGAATGCTGCGTATAAGTAGCACTAAGGCCAGGCTAGTCGCTAGTGAGACCCCTCCATGTATTATAACTCTAAAAGTTTTCTTGGTGTATTTACAGAAATTATGAGAAATAAATGTATCACGATCCGAATACTAGTTAGTTAGACAATTGTTAGGGACACAACTACCATTATTATAACTCAAAAGTGAACTAGTTTTATCTAACCGCGTGAAATCTTGTAAGTCCATGGTTTATCATAAATAATTCCATATGTTTAAACATAGGTCTAGTGATTTTCAAATCTTGCTAGACATTGAATGCATGGAAGCTTCCAGTGTGAAAGGGTGCCAGCAAAGTGCTAACATGCAGCCACTAAAAGAGATAAACTAAAATCTACAATGATTTTATGGAGTTGGACCAATTAGTTACTAATGCAGTCAATATAACACATCTCCTTTTTTGTCAAGAGTTTATAACTCATCTCCTTTTAGCTATAACACATCTCATTCAACTATGCTCTCCCTGTCAAGTGCAGGTTATTTTATTCATACAAGTTTGTTTGAATAATGTTTTTATCTCCTTTGTTTGTAAAAAATACTGGTGCAGTGCACACGGCATAAGCCAATTGCATTACAGCATCTGTCTGTCTGTACAAAAAACAAAGATTTTAGGCGAAGCATGCGGTGCACTTTGACATTAATATGTAATTGTCTTAAAACAATAATGTACAGAAAACAAACGTTTGATTCTTTGCGGTGCTTTACAGTAATAATATATACTAATATCAAGCTCTGGTGCTGCAATGCTCATGGCAAGGGATGTGCAGCTGCAAAAGCAGCTTTGCAAGTTTAACCCTTTAAACTTTTCTTTTTTTCAGTCGCTGACTCTCTTGAAGTAAGTCAAGAATCATACGCAAATATAAAGGATCATGGGGGGCATTGGAGTGATGAACAAAGAAAAGGGTGACTAAATCATTGCAACCTTAATTTACCATATGACAAAATCTACTTTGAAACAGAATATGCATCAAATTTTAATTCTACGAGCTGTTTAGATAGAATTAAATTCAACCTGAATTTAAAAATCACAATGAGACACTCATCTGCAAAAATTGTTCTTCTTGGATCCCTAACATGCTGTCCATCAATTTGCAATTGGATGCAAATATCGTAAGAATGATGGCATTCATCTCAATGTATTCATCAACTTGCCTTTTGGTGTTACCAGCAAATTACTGTGGCTACATATTAATGTTTAAAACTTTATTTAACTAGAAGGATTAAAGATAGGATCCATAGCGGAGGAGGAATAATGAAGGTTTGACTATGTAGACATATACATTTTATTATGCACCGATCTCAAACTGAAGTACTGAAAAAATCAGGAACTCATTGACGAGTGGCCACAAAACTAGCCTAGTGAAACCCCACCAAGTATTATAGCTCAAACCGAACAATTTTTTTTTTTTTGAATATGTAAAGTCAGTCTTGATTGTTGGAGGTGCATGCATATGGTAAAAAAAAAAAGTAAGAACATTCTGGAATGTTTTATATTTCACCTCGTCTTGTGCTGGAAACTTGCCAACTCGTATGAAAAAAGTTAAATTCTATCTTATCTTTTACTATTTGAATGGTTAATACATGATCAAACTAGTCAAAGGTAATTCAAATTTGAATATACTTTGCATGAAGTAAAATTCAACTTGAATATATATTCTTCACCAAATTGACTAGTCAAACGAGCATGGCAAAAACCCCTGGAAGCACTTAGAAGCATCAACTTTCATATATCTTGCTTCAAGGTTAAGCATAAATCACCGCCAATGTGCATATATATATATATATATATATATTCATTTGTATAATACTCTACGAAGATGTAGTTTACGAGCAATTTAGAGAGAATTGTGTGAACGATCTGGAGAGAGAAAAATATTAGGGCTTTCCTTGTGTGTTTGTAATATCCATTTATAAGAGAGAATGAGAGATTGCAATTTTTTACACTTGTAAAGATCTTCATTTATTTTTCAAAAATATTTATGTCAGCTTCATATTTCTCATCTCCAAATTTTAGCTGCCTTACTTTGTTCCTCAACTTTGGAGCCTAACAATTTTTTGTAACTTTTTTTTAAAAAAATAACAAAACAAAATGTTTGCTTCGTATGTATATGTGTTCATTTATTCTTTGTGCCAAATCAACAACCGGGACAGAATTGAAGATAAAAGATGACAACAGCAATTTTGAGGATGATACGCAAATTAAAGGTACTGGTGCACATGGCAAAGTAAATAATAACATGACTCTATTGGGCTACATGGCCACATGATATATCTATATCTAAATGAAATATTACAAAAAAATTATTACATGAATTCTATAATTACTCAATTTCCTAGATCACTTTGCTTGCTCTTTTTTCTATATCTATAATCAAATTTAAATTTTAAAAAAGTTGTAGCTATCCATTTATGTATGAAAAGTCTGGAATTTTTTTTCTTCTTAAAATCACTCCACTTTTTCTTCTTTTTGTATTTGCAAAAAAAAAAAATTAAACTATGTTCCACTATTAAATTATCTTACCTAATTTATTACTTTAATAATTTAATTATTAATTGGATGCAATATTATGAATTAGAATATAATTAAATTTAAATTTTAAAAATTTGTAACTGCCCATTTGTATACAAAAAGCCTGAAATTATACAATTAGATGCTTCTTTTTGGGTACAGAAATATATTTTTATTTTGATATTAATTTTCATATATTAATGTCACGATCCAACTTAGGCCATGACTCAAGACATAGGAACACTTTTCTGTGAGCTTTAGAACACTAAATTTTCTAGAAAAACGGACAGAGTTTCCTCTGTTTTTCGGACATTCCCCAACTAATTACATAACCTGCAATGTTTCTAATAAATTCACAGCACTTGGGCATCAAGCATTCTCAGAATATGCCCTTCCAGTACATAATAATATTTCAACATATACCAGTCATAGTACCAATACAGTTCAATATAAAACCAAATTAAGTTTACAAATATTTTCCAAAACATAACATATATAGCTAAGTCATAAGTTTTCAAATACAAATACAACACAAGTCCAAGGAACTCACTTGTGACATATGGAGCAACTGACATCTATAGGCTAAACCACATATGGATGAAAACTAAAAGGGCCTTTACAAAAAGGCTCACCAACTTAAAATTATTAAGATTGTGCCGGAGGAACACCAGAACTAGCACCAGCACCTGTATCTAAAAAGAGTAGAAATACAACGGGGTGAGTTTTGCAACTCAATGAGAGATAGGGTATCCATAGTTTACTAAATGCAAGCATAAAACAATATAAACATAATAATATATATATGCTCATAAAATAGGATTTTAATCATAACATGAGATTTACATACTCATATAAATTCAAATACATTGGGAAATTATCCGAAACAGAACGATAACAAGTCCAGACATGATCCAAGGCCATGTGCGGGTTAGCACCACACCTGCTAACTAGAGTTGGCTCGTACCCATATACAAGTCCAGACATAGCTGCAGCTATGTGCGGGTTAGCACCTCACTTGCTAACTAGAGTTTCTCACGGTGTACTGAGGCTAACGTCCCTGCCGTTAATTACAGGTTCTAACTATAGAATTTTCCCCAATTTAACTCAAAATATTTTAACAAACATAATAATCATATTATGGCCTCCAAATAAAAGTTTATCATTTCGAATATAAAGCGAAATTTTCAATAAATAAATTATTTTCTTCTATATCAACATACTTTCAACTCTTTATACCATTTTATATTGTTTATCATGCATAAAGTAACCTACAGATATACTATCTACTCACAATTATTGGTTCAAAGAACCGAAGAACAATGCCTTTGATGCCACCAATTCAAGTGTTGATGCTCGATTGCTCTATCGCTCTAGAAACAAGATAATATTAATTTTTGTGAGCTAACAATATCACAAATATACATAAATTAGCCCCAAATCAATAAAAGCCCCAAATTCTAGAATTCAATAAACCTAACAATATTCCTAAAATAATCAGAAATTTCAATAATTTAAACGGAGTAGTTTAGGAGCTAATTTACCACTTGGAGTGTAGAATTGGTGAAGAAAATTACTTCAATTCCTCCTAAGCTTCAAACTCCCTCTAATGGAGTTAGAGAGAGAAAAGGGAGTAGAGGAGAAGAAGGAGAGAGAGACACAGTTATAGGGATGAGAAGGAAGAGGAGATGATAAGGATGATGGAGATGGTGATGATGTTTTGAGGGAAAATAAAATAAAATAAAAAAAAGAAGGAAATGGAGGGAAGGAAGGAGAACGGGAAGGGGAAGAAGAAGAAGAAGAAGAAGAAGAAGAAGAAGAAGGGAAGAGAGAATTACGGGGAAGAGGGGAAGAGGGGAAGAAGAGAAGATAAAAAAAGAGAGAGAAGTATATGGTGGTCTATACCACTTAAGATGCACGGTGGTCTTCACTTCATTTTTTTTTTTTACGGTCATTACAATTAATTTACTATGTCAGTCGATTATTACATTATATTTTTTATACGATGCTTAATTAAGACAATTACAATAAGAATTAAACAATTTCAATAAAAAATAAATTTAATTAAATATGGGTATAAAATGACTAGATGCTGATAAATATTTAAAAGTAGATTTTATTATTTTCAAGAGATTAACATTGATGCTTTAATGACATAAGAGAATTTTACATTGTCATTTTATTATTTTTTAATTTTATTTATAAAAGTTGAGATAATTTTGTATGATTTGATGTATGTGTAATTTTTTTTAATCAATGGTGAATATAAAATATTTTTTTATTTTGCAAACTCAAATTTAGGTGAATGAAAAAAAATTCTACATTATAAGATGTTGAATAAAATGTTTGTATGCTTCAGATTCATAATACTTTGAAGAAACTTAGTAAGTAGCAAAATCTAATTATTTTATCAACATGATAATACATGGTTAAATATTTATTTAAATTTTTAATATTGATATTGTATATAAAATAACTACTTAAAAAAATCTTAATATGATTTAGTTGGTGTAAATCATAAATGAAACATTTACTTAAGTGATTTTTTCAACTAAAAATAATAATTTTTTATAGAAAATATTTGTAGTTTTAACTCAAAAGTTAAAAATGTGTGTATATATATATATTTTATAAAATTTAATTGAATATATTATAAATAAAATATATTTTTTATGAATTATAAATAATAATATTAAATAATTAAAATAAGTTTAAACTAAAAAAAGTTTTGAAAACTAATTTTCTGTGCAATACACGGGTACATATATTATTTCAACATTTAGTCCTATTTTGATTGTGACAAACAGTGATAATTTAATCAGGTTTTAAATTACGATATGCAACGACATCGCAACAATAATTGCAATTGCATTAGGAATATTTTTTTTTACAATTCTCTTCGTTGCAGTGTAACCGCAATTTAAAATCATGATACATGAATAATACGCACTACCAGACAAACATCAAGGGTTTTTCAAACCCAGTTGCAATAGCGAATGTGTAAAAGCTTTCAAATGGGAAAGTGTGCCAGCAGCTAGAGACAAGAAAATTAGAATCAGCAGCATCAAGTCCATCATCGTCCATAAATGAGGAGAGACAGGCTTTGATCCAGAGTGGTTGGTGGACACGTGACCAAAATATCTCAGGCCATCGTGCTTGGGATGGCATCACCTGTGATCTTGATGGAAGTGTTATCCGTGTTTATGCATTTTACAGGACCATTCCTCAGTCAAGATTGTTGCTTCAGAACTTAAACGTGACAGCTTTTCCTAGCTTAGCTTATCTAGAACTTAATGGGGTTGGGACTCACAGGAAGCATCCCCATAGAAATAAGCACTCTTACTCAGCCTTTCATTCTTGATCTGTCCAACGACTTTCTGCAAGGTAAGCTGCCTAAATCACTTTCAAATCTCAGTCGAGTTTGGAAACTTGATGTTTCCAACAATTCACTAGTGGGTGTACGTTATTCCTTCTTCGTTGGCGCAGCCGCAGAATTTGATCAGACTGTGCCTCGATTCAAACCATATTCAAGGCCCCGTACCAATAGAACTAGGCAATCTAAAGAGCTTAACCCTACTGTGTCTTTCAAATAATTTACTTACCGGAGCAATCCCTTCAGAAGAGCATTGTTATTTCAACAACCAAAGTGAATGTCTAAGTGAGACACTCACTTCATCATCATATGAGTGAAGATAGCAGGGACCACCATCCCATCCAATGATGATAGAATGATTATCTAACTTAAACACCTACTTTTGGGTATTAAAATAACATTAATACCCTTCATAAATAGCAGCTTTGATTTCTTTGGACGAGATGTCCATGGTTAACAACCTAATAAATGGTTCTATACCACTACAACTTTTTGAATTGATCAGAATGTCTTCGTTGCGCCTCTCTTCAAATCAATTGAGTGGTTTATTACCACCAAACATTGCCAAAGCGCTGAGTCCTTTGGATCTAGACCTCTCTCACAAATAAGATTTTGACACAAACAGAGTTGCTAGACTATTGTTCTTTTCCAAAAAACTCGTTAATTGGGTACAGCACCATAAATTTTGCATCTTGTTCTTCTGTCAACCAAACCAAGGCTCCACCTAGTAAAGCAAAGCACCACATTGTAATTGTAATTG
The DNA here is from genome assembly GCA_031216125.1 of Dalbergia cochinchinensis. Taxonomy (NCBI): domain Eukaryota; kingdom Viridiplantae; phylum Streptophyta; class Magnoliopsida; order Fabales; family Fabaceae; genus Dalbergia; species Dalbergia cochinchinensis. The sequence goes on along the minus strand of CM062375.1, from coordinate 63,127,997 downwards.
CTCTTCCTATCACTGGAGCCATTCTTCTTGTGCTTCTTATCACCTTATATTTTACTCGACATGTGGCTAAGGCCAAAGAGCAAAGAATATCTGCAAAGAATGGAGACTTGTTTTCTGTATGAAACTACGATCGTAAAATTGCATTTGAAGACATCATTGAAGCAACACAAGATTTTGATATCAAATACTGCATTGGCACCGGTGCAAATGGAAGTGTCTACGCAGCAAAGTTGCCTAGTGGTAAGAATGTTGCATTGAAGAAACTTCATCAAAAGGAATCTCAAAACCCTTCATTTGATAAGAGTTTCTGCAATGAGGCCAAGACGTTATCAACAATTCCCCATAGAAACATTGTGAAGCTTTATGGCTATTGCCTCCACAATCGATACATGTTTCTGGTTTATGAATACATGGAAAGAGGAAGCTTGTTTTGTGTCTTGAGCAGTGGTATGGTGGCTCGGGAGTTGAATTGGGGCAAGAGAGTAAATATCATTAAAGGAATAGCGCATGCTTTGTCTTACACGCATCATGATTATACTCCACCAATTGTTCATCGAGATATAACAAGTAACAATGTTTTGTTGAACTCAACACTTAGAGGCCTTTGTCTCAGACTTTGGCATAGCTAAACTTCTGGATCCTGATTCTTCAAATCAAACCTTATTGGTTGGCACACGTGGTTATGTTGCGCTAGGTAAATTTCTTCAAAATAAGAAAATTTATTTATACCTTGGTTCAATTGGTTTCATTAATGAAAAGTTAAGTTCATCAACAACGTTGTGAATTCCTTAGTCCATTGCAGAGCTTGCCTACACATTGACTGTGACAGAAAAATGTGATGTTTTTATAGTTTTGGAGTGCTGGCAATGGAAACATTGATGGGAAGGCATCTAGGAGAGCTAGTCTCATCTATGTTATCAAGCTCGCCCGCTGAAAACATGTTGTTGAAGGACCTCTTGGACTCACGTCTTCCTCTCCCTTCTGTGTGAAAAGATGCAAAAGATGCAGTAGCATTGGCATGCTTGAATTCCAAGCCAAAGTCCAGACCATCAATGCAAAAACTAAAGAATATGCAATGTTTGGTTTTTGATTTTGAGAACAAATGACCAGTTTTCTTTTAAGTAATTGCTAAAGCAATGCATGCTGGTGTGCTGCCTTTTGTTTACGTTACTAATTTCTCGCAGCTTTCGGGTGCCTTTCTTTGATACAAAACTTTTTGGTTTACTTTACCGTGATTGATAATTGGTTTAAATTTTGTATAGAGAGAGAGGGAGAGAGAGGTTGACACTACCTTGCATGCTATGGTCTTTATAAACCAAACCAAAAGCAAGAGAAGAGCTATTATGCATGCATTCAATAAAATAGGTTTGTTGTTTGTTTGTCAATGTGTTAGCTTAAATTATAAAATTCCGGGTTAAAATAACTCTGGATTGAGAAATTAGTGTTGAAATAACAGCTACATCATGTGAAACAAAGCATGGGAATTCATTTTTGCTCTTGTATGTTTAGGCTCACACTGCACCAGACAAAGTCCAGCTCTTACAGTTGAATGCCAATGATGCAAAATAGTAGAGGGGTGTGAATGGTGTGACGGAAAACATATATATTAAACAAGTTCAAAACCTTTAGTTAATTAGGACGATCTTTCAAAAATCTAGCAATTGTTAAATGAATAAATGTCAAAACCAAAGCAATGCAACACTTAAGCATACAGTAACACACAACAACAGAACAAAATGTTATGAAAAGGTTGTTTGCATAAAAGAGTCAGGCTTAGATTATTTAATTAAACCAACAATACAAAGCTCATACAGAGAGCAGGGAATAACAACTAAGGTTTATCCTAGTGTAGTCTTCATTCTTCAAGATCACTCTTAGGATTTTTAACCATGACACTCTACAGTTAACCAGCATTTTTCAGCCACACTGGCAGCCCTTGATAACACAAGCGTACTTTCTTTTCTTTCCAATTAAAACAAAATCTCAGTGGCATACCAAATATGTTCTACTATAAATCTCAGTGCTAATTAAGGAAAATTTAAATTAGTTCCTTATCAAGTAAATATGAAAATACCACAATGATTTCAACAAATCATAATAGTTTTGGTCGGACCAAAATCACCAAACCAAACCTAGCTCAATTTTCATTTTAGGACATTTTTTGGAATACGAGCCCACGATGAATCGATTAATAATCCGGTAAACTCAACTTATAAACAACCTATAATTAAAAAAATATTTTATAATACATACTTCAATATAACTAAAAACAAAATGAAATTATCTAAATTTTATTACTTGAAGTATAAAATTTTATAACTTATACTACATTGATTCTCTAATAAATGTCAATATTTACTTATGCATATATATTAAGAAGATAATTAGATGAATTTAAAATTAAATAAATTTAATTATATTTAATCTATTCACTAATTCTGTGATTCTCCTAAAGATAAAAAAGTAATTGATATTATCTAAAATTTTTAAAAGAGTAAGTAATAATAAAAAATAAAGTTTTATAAATGTTTACTTACTAACACTAGCATTCCAGATACTGACTTATTAATAATAAAATTGACATGTGCCACTCTTTGCGGCGAAAGAGTGGATTGAAAGAGCTGCTGCCCACCCTAGCTTTTGAAGTAGCTGTCATGTCAGAAAAATGGGCAAGGTTTTCGATGTGGGATTCCAGCTGACAAAGATACTCAATTGTTGAATAAGTTCCTTAAGAGAAAAAAAAAATATTCTAATACCTCAAACTAAATATTTAATAAAGATATATATTTTATTATCATTAAATATAATGATAATATTTATAATTTTTATTTATCTATTATATTTTATAATAATATAATAAATATATAATTAATTAAAATATTAACTTTTAAATATTAAAATAACATTATTTACAAAAATATGATCATTGCTTTCATCAGGTCTCAAGTCATCGATGAGCCATCCGATGTTACCACTAAAATACTATGGCCAACTGCAGCTCACATCCTCTAATTTGTTCTATTTCTCATAAGAATAAGAATCAGAAAAAAATGTTTCTTGAATTGCTTTTTGTTGTAAAGTCAAAGTGTGTGTTTAGTTTTGCATTTATAAAATTAATTCTAGTTAAAATTGATTTTATTAGAATTGGTTTTAAAGTATAGTGATTTATGTTTGATAAATCATCTAAAAGTGATTCTAAAAAAAGGAAAAAATAATCATTTCTTCCTTAATCAATTCTAGATGCGAGAATTGATTTTCATCTATAGCAACGAAACAAGATAAGAAATGAGTAAAATGAGGATGTGATTTCTTCAAATTCTAGAAAAAATGATTATAATACTTGAATTTTATACATAGTTGAAAATGCTGAAAACTTTTTTTTTTTCAGAAACTACTCTTTTTAGCTTCTATAAAAAGTTTATAATTGATTTTTTTTAATTTTGATTATTTTTAAAAAATTATTCAAATATGCAAAAAGTGATTTTTCAACCCTAAATCCAAAACAAACACAGCCTCAATTTTGGGGACAAAACCAATTGTAACCCCAACACAGAAATCCAAACACATTGAAATAAGTTAAATCAATGTTTTAAATTTTTTTAATTTAATAGGAGTCAAATAACTGGAATAGAGGGGAAATGGAGTTATAAAATATCTATTTTGTAATGCAAAATGGCCCCCAAAATGAACGAACAAGGAACTTACTGAAAAGTGGTCCCAAGGACAGAAATATCCACTTTTAACTATGACGCTTTGCAGCTGACAAGCATTTTGCAGCTATCGTAGCTAGCCCTCGACGAGGACACCTTATTGGGCTCAGGAACTGTCATAGAAAACTTCAATGATGTCAATGTATAGTAATAACAATTAAAAATAAATTTAATAGAATTAAATCTAGTTATTAATATAATATAATAATAATAAATATGTATAAAGTTAAAAAAAATAGATACCAAATTTTAAAATGAAAATCACCATATATCAGAGTAAAAATTATATGACAAATTCTAAAATATATTTTATTTATATTTAAAATAATTATAAAATATCTTTTTCATAATTTTATACTGAAAAAAAAAATAGTATTCCCTTATAAGAATCCTCCTATTCAAATATTATAATTTTATAATATTAAAATATAATAAGAATGATATTAAAAAATATTTTCGATATATTTACCCAAGGTCCAAATTTACTCAACCTCTGTTTTTTCCTCGAACTCTCAAAGAATAACATAGTATAATTCTCTTACTATGCAGCTCTTGTACTGCGCTGCTTGGTGTGTGTGGAATGAACGAATTCAGCTTCTATAGATAGAAGCTACATCGAAGTTTGATCACTGTAGGTTGAAAATTTTGAAAATTCACAACCTCCTTCTCCGGCCTATAAACATTAGGCCATGATAAAAATTTCATTCATGCACTGCCCCAACCAATTTTACCGTGTGCATTAAATTGCATGTTTTCATGTTTTTTGCCCTTTGACCACACGGCTGAAACTCTACGCACTTCACTTGTACAAGTTTTGATTATTGCACAATATTTTTGTCTCCCTCGTTTGTAAGAAGAGCTGGTGCAGTGCAGCATCGACCCGTGGAGCTTTCATACGTACGGAAAAGCAAAGATTCCAAGTGCAGCATGCGGTGCACTTTGGCATTAAATTAATTAACATATGATTGTCTTACAATAGTAATATACAGAAAACAGCACGTTTGATTCTTTTCGTTGCTAGTGATGTAACAGTAATAATAAGCCTAATTACTAATATATCAATGATCTTGTGCTGCGATGCACAGGGCATGGGAAGTGCAGCGACAAAAGAGCGCTGCAAGTTTGACAGCCCTTCAACTTTCTAATTCACTCGCTGACTCTGTTGAAGAAAGCCAAGAATCGAATCGTCAATGCTAACAACATAAATACCAAAGGATAACAACAATAGTTACGTTGACTAAACCATTGGGACATGATATTCAACATGCACCTGGCAACAAACTCTACTTTGAGTTTACCAATGATGGCAGCACTTATCCTCGTTGCCGCCGCCACTTCTAGTCCTGTTTCCATGATGGCAGCACCAAACACATCCTCATCCACGAATGAGGAGAGGGAGGCTTTGCTCCAGAGTGGTTGGTGGAGACATAACCAAAATATCTCAAGCCATTGTCATTGGGATGGTGTCATGTGCGATGAAGCACGAAGTGTTGTCAGCATTTTGGTATCTAAGACTAATAGGAGCATTCCTAAGTCCAGATTGCAACTCCAGAACTTGAACATGACAGCCTTCCCCAACTTGGCTGAATTACGGATTGGTGCGTTGGGACTCACAGGAAGCATCCCCGCAGAAATATGCACACTTCCTAAGCTTGGCATCCTTGACCTCGCCAATAACCGTCTTGAAGGTAAGTTGCCTAAAGCACTTTCCAATCTCACTCAACTTTTCTGGTTTGATGTCTCTTACAATTCACTTAGTGGTGTTATCCCTTCTACACTGGGGCAACTGAAGAATTTGGCCATCCTCTCTCTTGATTCAAACCTGTTTGAAGGCCCCATACCCATAGAGCTAGGGAACTTAACCGGTTTAAGCATATTAAGTCTCTCAAATAATTCACTCAATGGTTCAATCCCCTCTTCTTTGGGTCAGTTAGAGAGATTGGTTTATCTAGTCCTTGATTCAAACCGTATTCAAGGTCCCATACCAATAGAACTAGGCAATCTAAAGAGCTTGGGCCTATTGCGTCTGTCAAATAATTTTCTTACTGGTGCAATCCCATCAGAAATAGCAGCTTTGACCTATTTGGACGAGTTGTCCATAGATAGCAACCTAATAAATGGTTCCATACCACCACAACTATTTGAATTGGGCAACTTGTCTTACTTGCACCTCTCTTCAAATCAATTGAGTGGTCCGTTGCCATCAAATATTGCCAAAGCTCTTAGACTTTCACATCTAGACCTCTCTCACAACTACCTAACAGGGCCTATCCCAACACTTTTCCCAAACTGTGCATATAATGCAACAGTGAATTTAAGCCACAACATGTTGAATGGAAGCATTACTTTCAAAATTGGTTGTGCTACAAATGTTGACCTTAGCCATAACTTTTTCAGTGGTGAAGTTCCATCTGTTCGCGGAATAACTTCTACGTTAGAGCGTTTGGATCTTAGTTATAACAATTTCACAGGTAAAGTACGCAAGGAACTTGCTGATCTAAAATATATCAACCTTTCATACAATTCCTTCGACTTTTCACAAGATTTTGACACAAAATCAGAGTTGCCAGACTATTGTTCTTTTCCGAAAAACTCATTAATTGGGTTCAGCACCTTAAATTTTGCATCTTGTTCTCCTGCCCAACAAACCAAGGCTCAACCCAGTAAAGCAAAGCACCCCGTTGCCATTGCTCTTCCTATCATTGGAGCCATTCTTTTTGTGTTTCTCATCACCTTGTATGTTACTCGACCTGTGACTAAGGCTAAAGAGCAGAGAATATATGCAAAGAATGGAGACTTGTTTTCTATATGGAACTATGATGGTAAAATTGCATTTGAAGACACCATTGAAGCAACACAAGACTTTGATATCAAATACTGCATTGGCACTGGTGCATATGGCAGTGTCTATAGAGCGAAGTTGCCCAGTGGTCAAAATGTTGCATTGAAGAAACTCCATCAAAAGGAGTCTCAAAACCCTGCATTTGATAACAGCTTCCGTAATGAGGCCAAGATGTTATCACAAATTCGTCATAGAAACATTGTGAAGCTTTATGGCTATTGCCTCCACAATCGGTACATGTTTCTGGTCTATGAATACATGGAAAGGGGAAGCTTATTTTGTGTTTTGACCAATGACATGGAGGCTCAGGAGTTGTATTGGGGCAAGAGAGTGAATATAATTAAAGGAATAGCACATGCCTTGTCTTACATGCATCATGATTGTACTCCACCACTTGTTCATAAAGACGTAACAAGTAACAACGTTTTGTTGAACTCACACTCAGAGGCTTTTGTCTCAGACTTTGGCACAGCTAGACTTCTTGATACTGATTCGTCAAATCAAACCTTATTGGTTGGCACACTTGGTTATGTTGCACCAGGTAAATTTCTTTAAAACAGAAAAACTTATCTATACCTTGGTTCAATTGGTTTCAATGTTTAGAAGTTAAGTTCATTGACAACTTTGTGAATTCCTTGGTCCATTGCAGAGCTTGCCTACACATTAACTATGACAGAAAAATGTGATGTTTATAGTTTTGGAGTTGTGGCATTGGAAACAATGATGGGAAGGCATCCAGGAGAACTAGTCCCATCTTTATCCAGCTCATCAACTGAAAACATGTTGTTGAAGGATCTCTTGGACTCGCGTCTAGCTCTTCCTTCTATCCGAAAAGATGCGAAGGATATAGTTCTAGTGGTAACACTAGCATTGGCATGCTTGAATTCCAAGCCAAAATTCAGGCCATCAATGCAACAAGTGGCTCAAGTGCTCTCTAGTTCTAAACTGCCATTTTCTTTGCCTGTAAGTGAAATTTCAATCTATCAATTGATGAATCAAGAGTTGAATCTTCTTTCATCTGAGTTTAAAGAGAGATATCCTACAGGCAAAATCTGACAAATGCAATGTTTTGTTTTTAATTTTGAGAATACCAGTTTTCTTTAATTAATTGTTGGATCAATGCATGCTGGTGTGCTGTCTTTGGCTTACATCACTAATTGCTAGCAGCTTTTGTGTGCCTTTTTTTGATACAAAATTTTTTGGTTTGCTTTTTCTCGTGATTGATAATTGGTTTAAATTTTGTATAGAGAGACAAAGAAAGAGATTGACACTACTTTGCATGGTATGGTCATTATAAACCAAACCAAAAGCAAGACAAGAGCTATTATGAATGCTGTCAATATAATTGGTTGGTTGTTTATTTGTTAATTTGTTAGCGTAAGTTGAAAAATTTATAATTGAGAAATTAGTGCTGAAATAACAGCTACATCACGTGAAACAAAGCATGAGAATTCATTTTTGCTCTTATTTTGTTTAGGGTCACACTGCACGAGACAAAACCCAGCTCTTATAGTTTGTAGTATGGCAATGATGCGTTAAAGTAGTGTGTTAATGGTGTGTTGGAAAACATATTTTAATCAAGTTCAACACCTTCAGATAGTTTGGACAATCTTTCAAAACTCTAGCAATTGTTGAATGAATAAATGTCAAAATCAAAGCAATGCAACATTTAAGCATACAGTAACACACAACAACAGAGCAAAATGTTATGAAAAAGCAGTTTGCATGATGAAGTGTCAGGCTTAGATTGCTTAATTAAACCAACATTACAAATCTCAGAGAAGGAGCAGGGAATAACAACTACACAAAACCAAGGTTTATCCCTGTGTAGTCTTCAAGATCACTCATAGGATTTTTAACCATGACTTTTTTTTTTCAGTTAACCAGCATTTTCCAGCTACACTGGCGGCCTTTGACGACACAAGCGTACATTTTTTAAGTTTCAATTAAAACAAAACCCCAGGGCCAAACGAAGTATGGTCTCCAATAGATCTCGTTGCTAAAAGACAGTTTAAATTAGTTCCTTATCTAGTAAATACGAGCACACCATAATGATTTTTAACAGATCATAACAGTTTTGGGTCAGGCCAAACCGAGTCTAGCCTAATTTTTATATGAGGACATTTTTTTGGGACTCAAATCCAAACGGTCAATTAATAATCAACTTAACTCAACTTTTAAATAACCTATATTTCAAGTAATATTTTATAATATATGTTTCAATATAAGTATAAAATAAAATGGAATTATCTAAACTATATTAATTGAAATATAAAATTTTATAACTTATCACTAGTTAATAATTAATAATACATATGGAAAATATCACTCTAAAAGTTATTTGACCTTAAATTATGAGTCCTATAAAAAAAATACAACAAATCGAATTCAAAAGCCCAAACCCATCCTAATGAAGCCAAAATTAATGAGGCCAAGCGATACTCGTATATAACTCTAAAATCAACCATCAACCATCACCTATAAAAAAAATTTACAACTTAATTGTAGGTCCACTCCCTAAAATGGGAGAAGAACCTTCAAAAATTGGCGAATGCCACTCTATGCAACGTGCACACGGTATTCTTTAGTAAAAGGCGAAAGAATAGTTCGCTCTGTGCACACTGCGTGGCTGCGTGGTTTGAGAACATAGACAGTCTAGCTTTTCTAATAGCTCTCATGTCATAACAATAGGTAAGATCATCGATGTGGGACTCCAACAGAAGAAGACATTCAATTATTCATGGCTGTCGACATTTGTTGAAACAAGTTTCTTGTGACATACAACGATGCCAACAATTTACTCCCGCTGGGAGAACCTCCTCAATTAATTAGAAGTGGTTAACCTTGCAGAATCTGAAACACAAAATTCAAGATTCAGAGGTGGGCTATTCATCCGCACAACTATTTGTTCCACTTTGAAACTTTAACATTACAGCATCCCACAATTGGCTGCAGATAGTTTGACAGTAACTGCTTTCATGTGTCAATTCATCTAACCTTCTGATGTTACCACTAAAATACCACGGGTAAATACAGTTCACATTTTCTAAATTCTTCTGTTTCTCAGGAGAATAAAAACATCCAAAACAATTCAGTAGAAGAAACTGTTGCTTCATTTACTTTTTGAATTAAAGCCAAATAAGTTAAATTCAGGCATACTAATGAAGAAGAATTAGTAGATTAAATTAGTACAAACACATGGTCACCTAGAATGACTAGATGTTCCTTTCTCTTAAACAGTGATTCATATTTGAGTCCTGAGTATGAAAAAATCAGTGTCGAGAAAGTCTTACCCCCTATAAGGTCTCAAATGTTTGAATAGGACTGCTTCTAATAGGAGGATACCTGTGGAAAAAAAAATACAGTGATCATTGTTTTTTTATTTCACTTTAGAAGGAATAAAATTAATAAGAATAGTAAAGGAGGAAAAATGAAGGTATCTGACCATATGTGTAGGAATATGCCTTTTGTTATGCAAATAACTGGCCACCAAATCAATGGACTAAGAACTAATTGAGAAGTGGCCCCAAGGACGGGCTATTGAGACGACAAAACAAAGTTTCTTGGTATATTTACAGCCTAAAAGAAAGGAGGTTTGCTTGGTGTGTGTGGTCCATTTATTCTTTGTGCCATATTATCAATCGATGCATCATTGCAAGCTGAAAGAATGGAGCAAAGGAGGCTAATCAAGCTAAGTATTTTTCTGGTTTGAATCAAAGCATAAACAAGGAATGAGAATAACCACTCTGTGCTGCTTGTGTCAATGGAAAGTGAAGTGGCTAGCGAATTGACTTTAGATCTTGAGGATCGCCAATAGCTTTATAAATAATGGCCTTATCTCTCTACCATGATTACAGATCCTTAGTATCCCCTAAGACCAGTATAAATAGTAAAACTTGCATGTATCTCTGTCAAGCTTTGGTCCTTATTCTTAATGAACTAGGTTCCAAAGTGGTTGAAAACTATTCTTAGCCGAGAGTAATTTGAAGAACATAATCCTAAACTTTGGTCCTTATCATTAATGAACTAGATTCCACAGTGGATGCAACCTATTGTTAGATAAGATTAATTTGAAGAGCAAAATCCCAAATTTAACTATCACATTCCTTAGTTAACTCTTGTTTGTCTATTGCACCAAGCTAGCCCTTCAGGATCAAGTTTTGGCATATTCTATGAGGACACTTTCACCTAGCTACAGCAACTTTGTTGACATACTTGTTAACACAGCATGCTTATATTACATAGCCAAAACACAAGGCCCAACCAAGTTCAATACAATGTTATATAAATTAATTCTCCTAATCAAGTAAATACACAACCAAAAAGGTAACAATTTTAAGAGTGGACAGCACAAATCATCCCTGAGGGTTGGCTAAATTACGTTCCATCCCATTCTTACTCAAAAATTTCACTCCACCACCACATTAAATTTAAATAACTAATGAGAATTATTATTTTAATAAAAGTGTCTTGTTTTTAATATAGAATGTGATAAAAACACGAGTAAAAATGAAAAAAATTAACAAAAATTTAAAATGTTTAAAATTAAAGAAATAGATTATTATATATTTACCTAGTAATATTTATTAATTGAATTAAATATGTTTTTAGTTTCTTTAAAAATAAACAATTTTTTGTTTTATTTTATTAAAAAGATTTATTTGGTTTTGGCCTCCAAACATTTCTAAAAATATTTGGTTTCAATTTTTATTATGTATGATTATTGGTTATCATGTAGAATTGAAATGTCTAGCCTTCCATTAATCATTTAAGCATTTTACATAGATAGTTTAATAATAGAAATTAAAATCAAATAATTTTACAAATACTTGAACTGAGAATAAACAATTCTTTTTTAGGAACCAAAAATCAAATTCATGTATTTTTCAAGAATAACATATTTAACGTTTATTAATTTTTATTATTTTAAATTATAATTTACCATAAAGTTAATTTATTATTTAAATTTATTTTGAATAATTATTTACTAATTAAATCAAATAAAAAAAATTATACAATGCTATTTATTTTAAATATTTTTATTATATTTTTAAGCGTACTTGTTGAGTAATAATAAAGAGTAAAATAAAGTGCAACTTAACCGATGGAGGGACTATTGTTGCATCCTATTAAATGAAGTTTTGTTTGATTGTTCTAAAATACCCTTCTACAAAACATAGTATAAATTTTATTAGATAAAAAGTTAAAATTGAATAAACAATTGAAATATATAACATACATATTAAAGGATTTTTCCTCCTGCGTTTGCTTTTTTAATTGTTATTGTATTTTGTAGATAAGTACTATATATTAAAAATTTTAAAATTAATTAAATATTTACGATTATGTTGTTGTATTAAATAAATTAGAAATACTTACAATATATATCATGGTCATATAAAAATAAAAAATAAAATCAATATTAAAACTTTTTAAAAGTGAAATACTAACAATGTGAGATCAAGGTGGTAGGTACCCTAGTCCTTTAATCAGAGGTCTCAAGCATAGTTATCAGAACCGAATTGGTGATTGAATCAGTTAAGGCACGGGGTCATTGGGTCACTGGTTCAACCGGTGGATCACTGGTTCAACCAGTGGATCACTGGTTCAACTGGTTGAATTAAATTAACATATAAAATTACAATTTAATACAAATAGATATGTAATATATATATATATATATATATATATATAGTGATATGGTATATTAAAAAAGCAAGTGGCCTAGTGGCTGTTAACCTTGCTCAGCGCTCCTCCCCTCTTCCCTTGTGGCCCCGGTTTGAACCCCACATCATGGAGTTTTTGATAAAAAATCCTTCATGCTTGGTGGTCAAAGTTGGTGGTGCTTGGTCAAAGGTCGAGTTAATGTGTGGGTTCCACGGACCTATTCAGTATAAACTCATTGGTTCACTCCAGGTTTGATCCGGATTTGACCATGTTTGATCGGTTCATATGCAAAACTGGTCCGATTAAAGAATCGAATTGGACCAATGGTTGGTTCACCGGTTTCCAGTCTGAACCAACCGGTTCGGTCCAGTTTTTATAACTATCATTTGAACCGAATTTTGTAACTTTGATCTCAAGTTCAAGCCTTTTTGATCTCAAGTTCAAGCCTTGTGAATAGAGAAAAATCCTTGCTAGGAAACCCTACCCCTTCGAGGACCTCAATTTGGTTGGATTTAATTAACTGGGTTCACAGTAGTAGAATTCAAATACCGATGGTTGTATTGAACAAAAAATGTAAAATACATACTGACATAATCTACAATACGTGTAAAGACCAAACATTACATGATTCAAAATTTAAATTAAAAATAAATATTCATTTATTAAAAATAATTTATGCGACTTGCAATAAAAAATTGTAAAAGTACCAAAAATAAAAACCGTAATAAATTAGCTAATCATTTTCAATGTTCATAAAAGTAAAAGTGTTTTATTCATATAAAATATTAAAATAAAACCCTGACATATATTTATAGTATGTTCAAGTTTATTACAATTTCTATTATATATTATTGTCTTAATTAAAAATTCTATGCAATGTTTATTAAACGATAATTAATGAAATTTTAAAACATTTTATATTGTTTTTATTTTTATGTGACCATGATATATTCTAAGTATTTTCAATGGATTTATTTAATGTAACAATATAGACATAAATATTAAATTGATTTTAAAGTTTTTAATATTATAATAATTATCTATAAAATATAATAGTAATGAGGGAAGCAAATGAAGGATTGAAAAATCGTTGAGTATATTACAATTTATTTGTTCACTTGTTCAATTATTTTTTTTATCTAATATAACAATTAAACGAAACTTCATCTAATAAGGTTAACAATAACAATTGAGTAGCCACACCCTTTAGCCAAATTACTCTAGTTTTTCTTTTTGTACTGAAATTACTCTAGTTTTAATACAACATGTCTGTACTCTACATACACTAAAACGACAAACAGAAAATAAAAGCAAGGGTAATGTCATTTTGATAGTAAAAAAGTAAGCATCTATCGTCTATTGATTATAAAACAAATATATGAATAAAAGCTCACTTCTAACTACCAAAATGACATTACTCTAAAAGCAACCATTGAAATTTTCAACTTTATTGTAGGGCCACTTCCTTCAGAGGGAAGGCCGCTCCAAAAATTAGCATATGCCACATTACACAACGCGCACACGGTATTCTTTAGTAAAAGGCGAAAGAATAGTTCGCTTTGTGCACACTGCGTGGCTGTGTAGTTTGACGCCGTAGCCTACTGTGGCTTTTCTAGTAGCTCTCATGCCACAACCATTGGTAAGCTCTTCGATGTGGGACTTCAGCAGACAAGGATATCCAATCACTCTCCTTACAGAATCTGAAGCAATGAATTCAAGATTCAAAGCAATGGAGGCATTCATGTGCAAAATTATTCCCCTTGAAAACTTAAAAGATGCTGCACAACAGCCTGCAAATGCATGTAGAATGCAGATATTGCAAGAGTCACTGCTTTCTTATGTTTCCCCGGAAAATAACAATCCCGCACATCAGTAGAAGGAAGTGTTCTCAGAATTACTTCTTGTATTAAATCCAAATAAGATTAGTATATTGACAATTTGACATAATTAATGACGGAGGACTATTTTAGACCAATGTAATCTGAAATTTTTGAATTCAAAAGTGAATGAGAAAAATAGCAAAGGAGGAGGAATGAAGGTATCTGACTATGTTGGCATATCCATTTTGTTAATGCAAACAAACTGGTCACAACTGAACCAACCAGGAGCTTATTGAGAAGTGCCCCTCGGTACAGTAGGCTCGTGACAACAGCCTAAACAAAAAGTGAAAGGTATTCTACAATTTAAATACAATAACGAGCGACAAGGTACGGATAAATTTATCATGTTGAAGTATTTTGAATTTAGTATGGTTGATAATGTGCCTATCATCGATCAAGTTCATGAGTTACAAATTCTTGTAAGTAGACTTCTTGATCTACAAGTAATGATTCTTGAATCATTACAATTGGAGCAATTATTTCAAAATTGCCTTCATCTTGGAATGATTATAGGAAGAAACTCCTACATCTTGGAGAAGACTTGGAATGATTTATCTCATCATCATACATTCTCGACCAACAAGGGAGACACAACACCTTTATGTTTGCTTCAATAAAAATTTAAATCTAACCTCAAAATCCTAAGCTTGAACTTGATAAAACCCTAAACTCCCTTCACAAAATTTGTTCTACTTCTCAATACCTACAAAACTAACCAATTAGAATCTCCAAATCTCATCTTATTACCTCACCCATCACTGATTAGAGGAGGCTTTGAGTATGTTTTAAGAGCTTTGGAGTGAAGAATTTCCATCTTGTAGCAAACTAGAGACAAGGATATGGTAGCTTTCAAGAGTAGGGCTTTATTTGTTCTTTTGCTTTCCAATTTTGGTATGAATGTTTCTGATTAAATTGGCTAGAATTTTTGACATGTATTGATTGATGATAGATAGATATTGATGTGTTTAATTTGGTGAAGTGTTTGGATGATTTTAAAAATTATTTTTGTGAAAAGGAATTTTAAAACATGCTACTGGATTTTCGGATTTCAACAGGGTAGGACTTGTTCATGAATTTTATGGTGCAATTTTGTTTATTTTTATGAGCTACAAAAATTATATGTTGAAGCTAACATCTTATAACAACTCCATAATTTTTCTTGGGTCATCTTAAGAACTTTCTCTGCTTGAAAAAATCATGTTGCTTGAACATTGTTGCTGGAAAATCCCAATTTGAAGCAAGCAGGGAATTTATTCGAATTTTTTGCCTTATTTAGATATCTTGGATTCAGATGAAAATTTTATGGGATGTACCTAACATGTTAAGGAGTCTTTCATAAAAATTTGGAGCCATTCTAGGCAATTTTTCTATGTTTAAAAATTCATGAACCGAGATTGTAACTATGTTACCTAGATTATGGGAACTGAAGCTATGATTTTGTATAATTTTGTTACCATAGCAAATGATTGAATTATACTTTGAACTTTTTATAGTATGCTTATAACATCTCGAAGTATAAATATAATTTTTATTATGAATTGATTCAATCATTTGCTAGGGTTAAAAATTATGAATTACCGTTCTTGAGCTGAAGTCGAGTAGTTTCTGACCACCAAATTTGTAGAATTTTATTAATATAGCTAAAGAACTCTATTTACCCTGAAATTTTTACAAGACCTTGAGGACACATTGAGGTGTCCTTGATAATTTTTATAGCCTCTGAAATGATTGTTTATGTGCAAATAAATTTGTGCTACAATAGTGTGAAATCTGCCATTGTGCTGAAAATGAATTGATGATTTGAATTGATGAAATAATGGCATCTTGTACTTATATGACATGAGCACATGAATATGAATATGAATAATTGAGCATGTCAGCTTATTAATGAGGTTAGGCATACATAGATATGAATGTTTATTACAATTGCTCATATGTGAAAGAAAAGCATAGGATTATGTTTCTTGGTTTGGAGAAAGTAAATCCAGTCTGTCGGGAAAAGTAAACCTGACTACCAAGAAAAGCATAAGGTTTATAATTCTTGGGCTGGAGAAAGTAAATCCGATCTATCGGAAAAAGTAAACCTGACTACCCTTGAATTGAGTCGGTGAGAGTAAACCTGGCTAGGAATAGATCTGTGTGAGAATTGGAGAAAGTAAATCCAATGATCACATATAGGAATGAGTTTAGTCCTGAAAAACAGTCTATTAACCATTATTGCCACGCTGGGAACGGCGTTATGTAATGGCCAGACATGACAGGATTAGTCAAGGGTCAAGGCAAGTTGAAGAAGTAAACTTTCTAAGTAATCCTTTGTCTTATATGCCAAATAAAAAAGTTTAGCATCGATATTGAGACCAATGAGTTTAAGTGATTGAATGTTAAAAGTAATCCACTTTGGAAGTGTGATTTGAAACCTTAAAAATAAACCGTTATTATGTAATGCATGACCACATTTTTCTTAATAAATGGAAGTGGCTGGGGCGATGACAATGACATTATGATTGTGTATTTGGGGAGTTATCCTACTGAGAATTGTATAATTTTCACTCCTATATTTTTGTATTCCCGTGTCGTTTCCAGGTTGATACAAAGAACCGAGAGGCTGCTATGCAAAAGAACTCGGAAATGCAATAGTGTAGTGGTTAGTATTTTTATTATGTTGTATTAAGTGGAATGGATATGTATGTAAATATGTTAGAGAACTAAGGAGTATTTAAGCTTATAGAAGAGCTTTCTTTTGCACTTAACTATGTATCAATTAAATGTTTTGTTTCTCTGTTATATATTTTACTAGAATTACGAGTTAGTTACTTTACAAGTTGATCGATTTTGCTATAGGTAATTATGAAAGGTCCGTTAATTTATAAATAATAACTCTTAAGTATAATGTCATAACTTAAGGATGATGTTCTACTTGCATTGGGAGGATGTTACAGGGCCCACTCGCTGCAGCGACCAAAACTCGCTGCAGTGAGCCTGTTCTGCAGAATTCTATAGTAACAGCACCCAATCTGCGTTCCATCACTCCCCACCCAGACGGGGCTTTCCCGATGGCTCGAGTAGGTCCCAAGAGATCCTTGAACAATACGAAACTTATCCATTACCACGTATTGGGGCAAGAGAGTGAATATAATTAGAGGAATAGCACATGCCTTGTCTTACATGCATCATGATTGTACTCCACCAATTGGTCATTGAGATGTAACAAGTAACAATGTTTTGTTGAACTCACACTTAGAGGCTTTTGTCTCAGACTTTGACACAGCTAGACTTCTTGATACTGATTCTTCAAATCAAACCTTATTGGTTGGCACACATGGTTATGTTGCGCCAGGTAAATTTGTTTAAAATAGAAAAACTTATCTATAACTTGGTTCAATTGGCTTCATTATTTAGAAGTTAAGTTCATTGACAACTTTGTGAATTCCTTGGTCCATTGCAGAGCTTTCCTACACATTGACTGTGACAGAAAAATGTGATGTTTATAGTTTCGGAGTTGTGGCATTGGAAACAATGATGGGAAGGCATCCAGGAGAACTAGTCCCATCTTTATCCAGCTCATCAACTAAAAACATGTTGTTGAAGGATCTCTTGGACTCGCGTCTACCTCTTCCTTCTATCAGAAAAGATGCGAAGGATATAGTTCTAGTGGTAACACTAGCATTGGCATGCTTGAATTCCAAGCCGAAGTCCAGACCATCAACGCAACAAGTGGCTCAAGAGCTCTCTAGTTCTAAACTGCCATTTTCTTTGCCTATAAGTGAAATTTCAATCCATCAATTGATAACTCAAGAGTTGAATCTTCTTTCATCTGAGTTTAAAGAAAGATATCCTACAGGCAAAATCTGAAAAATGCAATGTTTTGTTTTTAATTTTGAGAATACCAGTTTTCTTTAATTAATTGCTGGATCAATGCATGCTGGTGTGCTGTCTTTGGCTTACATCACTAATTGCTAGCAGCTTTTGTGTGCCTTTTTTTGATACAAAATTTTTTGGTTTGCTTTTTCTCGTGATTGATAATTGGTTTAAATTTTGTATAGAGAGAGAAAGAGAGGGATTGACACTACTTTGCATGGTATGGTCATTATAAACCAAACCAAAAGCAAGACAAGAGCTATTATGAATGCTGTCAATATAATTGGTTGGTTGTTTATTTGTTAATTTGTTAGCGTAAGTTGAAAAATTTATAATTGAGAAATTAGTGCTGAAATAACAGCTACATCACGTGAAACAAAGCATGAGAATTCATTTTTGCTCTTATTTTGTTTAGGGTCACACTGCACCAGACAAAACCCAGCTCTTATAGTTTGTAGTATGGCTATGATGCATTAAAGTGGTGTGTTAATGATGTGTTGGAAAACATATTTTAATCAAGTTCAACACCTTCAGATAGTTTGGACAATCTTTCAAAACTCTAGCAATTGTTAAATGAATATATGTCAAAATCAAAGCAATGCAACATTTAAGCATACAGTAACACACAACAACAGAGCAAAATGTTATGAAAAAGCAGTTTGCATGATGAAGTGTCAGGCTTAGATTACTTAATTAAACCATCATTACAAATCTCAGAGAAGGTGCAGGGAATAACAACTACACAAAACCAAGGTTTATCGTCGTGTAGTCTTCAAGATCACTCATAGGATTTTTAACCATGACTTTTTTTTTTTCCAGTTAACCAGCATTTTCCAGCTACACTGGCAGTCTTTGATGACACAAGCGTACATTTTTTAAGTTTCAATTAAAACAAAACCCCAGGGCCAAACGAAGTATGGTCTCCAATAGATCTCGTTGCTAAAAGACAGTTTAAATTAGTTCCTCATCTAGTAAATATGAGCAAACCATATTGATTTTCAACAGATCATAACAGTTTTGGGTCGGGCCAATCCGAGTCTAGCCTAAATTTTATATGAGGACATTTTTTTGGGCTCAAATCCAATCGGTCAATTAATAATCGAGTTAACTCAATTTTTAAATAATCTATACTTCAAGTAATATTTTTTAATATATATTTCAATATAAGTATAAAATAAAATGAAATTATCTAAACTATATTATTGAAATATAAAATTTTATAACTTATTACTAGTTAATAATTAATAATGAAAATGGAAAATATAACTCTAGAGTTATTTGATCTTAAATTATGAGTCCTATAAAAAAAAATACAACAAATCAAATTCAAAAGCCCAAACCCATCCTAATAAAGCCAAATTAATGAGGCCAAGCGATACTCGTATATAACTCTAAAATCAACCATCAACCATCATCTATAAAAAAATTTTACAACTTATTTGTAGGTCCACTCCCTAAAATGGGAGAAGAACCTTCAAAAATTGGCGTATGCCACTCTATGCAACGTGCACACGGTATTCTTTAGTGAAAGGCGAAAGAATAGTTCGCTCTGTGCACACTGGCTGCGTGGTTCGAGAACATAGACAGTCTAGCTTTTCTAATAGCTCTCATGTCAGAACAATAGGTAAGATCATCGATGTGGGACTCCAACAGAAGATGACATTCAATTATTCATGGCTGTCCACATTTGTTGAAACAAGTTTCTTGTGACATACAACGATGCCAACAATTTGCTCCCACTGACAGAACCTCCTCAATTAATTAGAAGTGGTTCACCTTTCAGAATCTGAAACACAAAATTCAAGATTCAGAGGTGGGCTATTCATCCATCCACACAATTATTTGTTCCACTTTGAAACTTTGACATTACAGCATCCCACAGTTGGATGCAGATAGCTTGACAGTTACTGCATTCATGTGTCAATTCATCTAACCTTCTGATGTTACCACTAAAATACCACGGGTAAATACAGTTCACATTTTCTTAATTATTCTTCTATTTCTCAGGAGAATAAAAACATCCAAAGCAATTCAGTAGAAGAAACTGTTGTTTCATTTACTTTTTGACACTCCTTCTCTTTTATTTGAAAATCTATAATCCATTTCATTTCATTAAGAGTGTGCTTGGTGTATTCTTTTTTATAATTTGATTTTTATAAATTATATATTAAATAATAAAAATAATTATAAAATAAGTAATGGATTTAGTTTCTATAGCATGGGACTTATTTTGGACCCAGGTAGGTCCAAACATATATAATTATATGGCCTTGTGAAGTGTGTGGAGTATGTTATTTGAACCATGTTTTAAATCACTAGAAGAAACTGTTGCTTCATTTACTTTTTGAATTAAATCCAAATAAGTTAAATTCAGACATACTAATGAAGAAGAGTTAGTAGATTAGATCAGGGCCAACACATGGTTGGTTGGAGTGGCTAGATGTTCTTTTCTTTCAAATAATGATCTCAAATTTTAGTCATGGATATGAAAAAATCAGTGTCGAGAGAATCCTGTCTCCTAAGATTTCAAAGGCTTAAATAGGATTGCTTCCAATAAAAGGATACTTGTGAAAAAAAAGGTACATTGATTTTTATTTTCATTTTAGAAGGAATAAAATTATAAGAATAGTAAAGGAAGAAAAATGAAGGTATCTGACCATATGTGTAGGAATATCCATTTTGTTATGCAAATAACTGGCCAGCAAATCAATGAACTAAGAACTAATTGAGAAGCGGCCCAAGGATAGGCTATTGAGAAGACAAGACAAAGTTTTTTGGTTTATATTTACAGCCTAAAAGAAAGGAAGTTTGCTTGGTGTATGTGGTCCATTTATTCTTTGTGCCAAGTAGGCTAGTCAAGCTAAGTATTTTTCTGGTTTGAATCAAGGTTTCAAATTGCGAACCGCATCATGTGATGCGGCCGCAATATTGCTTGATTCTGATCATGGCGCCAGCCGCGTCGAATCAATCGCGGTGTGATGCATTTTCACACAAGTTGACCATAGCGTAACGCAGCGGGACGTCGGACGCGTCAGGCATAGCGAACGGGTTCTTTTTTCATGTTGCAGATGCGCAAAAATTTCACACCGCATCAGCCGCAATGCGCATTGCGACGACCGCATTATCCGCAACCGCAACAACTGCAACCGCAATTTAAAACACTGGTTTGAATCAAAGCATAAACAAGGAATGAGAATAACCACTCTGTGCTGCTTGTGTCAATGGCAAGTGAAGTGGCTAGCGAATTGACTTTAGATCTTGAGGATCGCCAATAGCTTTATAAATAATGGCCTTATCTCTCTACCATGATTATAGATCCTTAGTATCCCCTAAGACCAGTATAAACAGTGAAACTTGCATGTCTCAAATATCTCTGTCAAGCTTTGGTCCTCATTCTTAATGAACTAGGTTCCAAAGTGGTTGAAAACTATTCTTAGCCAAGAGTAATTTGAAGAACATAATCCTAAACTTTGGTCCTTATTCTTAATGAACTAGATTCCAAAGTGGATGCAACCTATTGTTAGATAAGATTAATTTGAAGAGCAAAATCCCAAATTTAACTATCACATTCCTTAGTTAACCTGCACTTTCTAGCTGCACCAAGCTAGCCCTTCAGGATCAAGTTTTGGCATATTCTATAAGGACACTTTCACCTAGCTACAGCAACTTTGTTGACATACTTGTTAACACAGCATGCTTATATTACATAGCCAAAACACAAGGCCCAGCCAAGTTCAATACAATGTTATATAAATTAATTCTCCTAATCAAGTAAACTCACAACCAAAAAGGTAACAATTTTAACAGTGGACAGCACAAAGCATCCCTGAGGGTTGGCTAAATTACGTTCCATCCCATTCTTACTCAAAAATTTCACTCCACCACCACATTAAATTTAAATAACTAATGAGGATTATTATTTTAATAAAAGTGTCTTGTTTTTAATATAGAATGTGATAAAAACACGAGTAAAAATGAAACACATTAATAAAAATTTAAAATGTTTAAAATTAAAGAAATAGATTATTATATATTTACCTAGTAATATTTATTAATTGAATTAAATATGTTTTTATTTTCTTTAAAAATAAATAAATTTTGGTTTTATTTTCTTAAAAAGATTTATTTGGTTTTGACCTGGTCTAAACATTTCTAAAAGTATTTGGTTTCAATGATCTTTTCATGTATGATTATTGATTATCATGTAGAACTGAAATGCCTAGCCTTCCATTAATCATTTAAGCATTTAACATAGATAGTTTAATGATAGAAATTAAAATCAAATAATTTTACAAATATTTGAACTGAGAATAAATAATTCTTTTTTTAGGAACCAAAAATCAAATTCATGTATTTTTCAAGAATAACATATTTAATGTTTATTAATTTTTATTATTTTAAATTATAATTTACCATAAAGTTAATTTATTATTTAAATTTATTTTGAATAATTATTTACTAATTAAATCAAATAAAAAAAATATACAATGCTATTTATTTTAAATATTTTTATTATATTTTTAAGTACACTTGTTGAGTAATAATAAAGTAAAATAAAGTGCAATTTAACCAATGGAGTGACTATTGTCGCATCATATTAAATGAAGTTTTGTTTGATTGTTCTAAAACAACCTTCTACAAAACATAGTATAAATTTTATTAGATAAAAAGTTAAAAATGAATAAAAAAAATGAAATATATAACATAACTATTAAAGGATTTTTCCTCCTGCGTTTGCTTTTTTAATTGTTATTGTATTTTGTAGATAATTACTATATATTAAAAATTTTAAAATTAATTAAATATTTACGATTATGTTGTTGTATTAAATAAATTAAAAATACTTACAATATATATCATGGTCATATAAAAATAAAAAATAAAATCAATATTAAAAGTTTTAAAAGTAAAATACTACCAATGTGAGATCAAGGTGGTAGGTACCTTAGTCCTTTAATCAGAGGTCTCAAGCATAGTTATCAGAATTGAACCGGTGATTGACTCGGTCAAGGTACCGGGTCATTAGGTCACTGGTTCAACCAGTTGAATTAAATTAATATATAAAATTATAATTTAATACAAATAGATATGTAATATATATATTTTTAGTGATATGGTATATTAAAAAAGCAAGTGGCCTAGTGGCTGTTAACCTTGTTCAGCGCTCCTCCCCTCTTCCCTTGTGGCACCGGTTCGAACCCTACATCATGGAGTTTTCGATAAAAAATCCTTCATGCTTGGCGGTCAAAACTGGTGGTGCTTGGTCAAAGGCTGGGTTAATGTGCGGGTTCCACGGACCGGTTCAGCATAAACTCATTGGTTCACTCCCGGTTTGATCCAGATTTGACCATGTTTGACCGGTTCATATGCAGAATCGGTCTGATTGAAGAACCGAACTAGACCAGTGGCCGGTTCACTGGTTTTTGGTCCGAACCGGTCGATTCGGTTTAGTTTGTATAACTATGGTCTCAAGTTCAAGCTTTGTGAATAGAGAAAAATCCTTGCTAGGAAACCCTTACCCTTTCAAGGACCTCAATTAGGTTAGATTTAATTAACTAGGTTCATAGTAGTAGAATTCAAATGATGGTTGTATTGAACAAAAAATGTAAAATACGTACTGACATAATCTACAATACGTGTAAAGGCCAAACATTATATGATTCAAAATTTAATTTAAAAATAAATATTCATTTATCAAAAATAATTTAAGCAACTTGCAATAAAAAATTGTAAAAGTACCAAAAATAAAAACCGTAATAAATTAGCTAATCATTTTCAATGTTCATAAAAGTAAAAGTTTTTTATTCATATAAAATATTAAAATAAAACCTTGACATATATTTATAATATGCACAAGTTTATTACAATTTCTATTATATATTATTGTATTAATTAAAAATTCTATGCAATGTTTATTAAACGATAATTAATGAAATTTTAAACATTTTATATTGTTTTTATTTTTATGTGACCATGATATATTCTAAGTATTTTCAATGGATTTATTTAATGTAACAATATAGACATAAATATTAAATTGATTTTAAATTTTTTAATATTATAATAATTATCTATAAAATATAATAGTAACGAGGGAAGCAAATGAAGGATTGAAAAATCGTTGAGTATATTACAATTTATTTGTTCACTTGTTCAATTATTTTTTTTATCTAATATAACAATTAAACGAAACTTCATCTAATAGTGTTAACAATAACAATTGAGTAGCCACACTTCCTAAGCTTGGCATCCTTGACCTCGCCAATAACCGTCTTGAAGGAAAGTTGCCTAAAGCACTTTCCAATCTCACTCAACTTTACTGGTTTGATGTCTCTTACAATTCACTTAGTGGTGTTATCCCTTCTATACTGGGGCAATTGAAGAATTTGGCCATACTCTCTCTTGATTCAAACCTGTTTGAAGGCCCCATATCCATAGAGCTAGGGAACTTTACCGGTTTAAGCATATTAAGTCTCTCAAATAATTCACTCAATTGTTCAATCCCCTCTACTTTGGGTCAGTTAGAGAAACTGGTTTATCTAGTCCTTGATTCAAACCATATTCAAGGTCCCATACCAATAGAACTAGGCAATCTAAAGAGCTTGGGCCTATTGCGTCTGTCAAATAATTTTCTTACCGGTGCAATCCCATCAGAAATAACAGTTTTGACCTATTTGGACGAGTTGTCCATAGATAGCAATTTAATAAATGGTTCCATACCACCACAACTATTTGAATTGGGCAACTTGTCTTACTTGCACCTCTCTTCAAATCGATTGAGTGGTCCATTACCATCAAATATTGCCAAAGCTCTGAGACTTTCAGATCTAGACCTCTCACATAACTACCTAACAGGGCCTATCCCAACACTTTTCCCAAACTGTGCATATAATGCAACAGTGGATTTAAGCCACAACATGTTAAATGGAAGCATTACTTTCAAAATTGGTTGTGCTACAAATGTTGACCATAGGCTAACTTTTTCAGTGGTGAAGTTCCATCTGTTCGCGGAATAACCTCTACGTTCGAGCGTTTGGATCTTAGTTATAACAATTTCACAGGCAAAGTACACAAGGAGCTTGCTGATCTAAAATATATCAACCTTTCATACAATTCCTTCGACTTATCACAAGATTTTGACACAAAAACAGAGTTACCAGACTATTGTTCTTTTCCGAAAAACTCACTAATTGGGTTCAGCACCTTAAATTTTGCATCTTGTTCTACTGCCCAACAAACCAAGGCTCAACCTAGTAAAGCAAAGCACCCCATTGTCATTGCTCTTCCTATCATTGGAGCCATTCTTTTTGTGTTTCTCATCGCCTTGTATGTTACTCGACCTGTGACTAAGGCTAAAGAGCAAAGAATATCTGCAAAGAATGGAGACTTGTTTTCTATATGGAACTATGATGGTAAAATTGCATTTGAAGACATCATTGAAGCAACACAAGACTTTGATATCAAATACTGCATTGGCACTGGTGCATATGGCAGTGTCTATAGAGCAAAGTTGCCCAGTGGTCAAAATGTTGCATTGAAGAAACTCCATCAAAAGGAGTCTCAAAACCCTGCATTTGATAACAGCTTCCGTAATGAGGCCAAGATGTTATCACAAATTCGTCATAGAAACATTGTGAAGCCTTATGGCTATTGCCTCCACAATCAGTGCATGTTTCTGGTCTATGAATACATGGAAAGGGGAAGCTTATTTTGTGTTTTGCGCAATGATACGGAGGCTCAGGAGTTGTATTGGGGCAAGAGAGTGAATATAATTAAAGGAATAGAACCTGCCTTGTCTTACATGCATCATGATTGTACTCCACCAATTGTTCATCGAGATGTAACAAGTAACAATGTTTTGTTGAACTCACACTTAGAGGCTTTTGTCTCAGACTTCGGCACAGCTAGACTTCTTGATACTAATTCTTCAAATCAAACCTTATTGGTTGGCACACGTGGTTATGTTGCGCCAGGTAAATTTGTTTAAAATAGAAAAACTTATCTATAACTTGGTTCAATTGGCTTCATTATTTAGAAGTTGAGTTCATTGACAACTTTGTGAATTCCTTGGTCCATTGCAGAGCTTGCCTACACATTGACTGTGACAGAAAAATGTGATGTTTATAGTTTCGGAGTTGTGGCATTGGAAACAATGATGGGAAGGCATCCAGGAGAACTAGTCCCATCTTTATCCAGCTCATCAACTAAAAACATGTTGTTGAAGGATCTCTTGGACTCGCGTCTACCTCTTCCTTCTATCAGAAAAGATGCGAAGGATATAGTTCTAGTGGTAACACTAGCATTGGCATGCTTGAATTCCAAGCCAAAGTCCAGACCATCAATGCAACAAGTGGCTCAAGAGCTCTCTAGTTCTAAACTGCCATTTTCTTTGCCTATAAGTGAAATTTCAATCCATCAATTGATAACTCAAGAGTTGAATCTTCTTTCATCTGAGTATAAAGAAAGATATCCTACAGGCAAAATCTGACAAATGCAATGTTTTGTTTTTAATTTTGAGAATACCAGTTTTCTTTAATTAATTGCTGGATCAATGCATGCTGGTGTGCTGTCTTTGGCTTACATCACTAATTGCTAGCAGCTTTTGTGTGCCTTTTTTTTATTACAAAATGTTTTGGCTTGCTTTTTCTCGTGATTGATAATTGGTTTAAATTTTGAATAGAGAGAGAGAGAGAGACTGACACTACTTTGCATGGTATGGTCATTATAAACCAAACCAAAAGCAAGACAAGAGCTATTATGAATGCTGTCAATATAATTGGTTGGTTGTTTATTTGTTAATTTGTTAGCGTAAGTTGAAAAATTTATAATTGAGAAATTAGTGCTGAAATGACAGCTACATCACGTGAAACAAAGCATGAGAATTCATTTTTGCTCTTAGTTTGTTTAGGGTCACACTGCACCAGACAAAACCCAGCACTTATAGTTTGTAGTATGGCAATGATGCATTAAAGTGGTGTGTAAATGCTGTGTTGGAAAACATATTGTAATCAAGTTCAACACCTTCAGATAGTTTGGACAATCTTTCAAAACTCTAGAAATTGTTGAATGAATAAATGTCAAAATCAAAGCAATGCAACATTTAAGCATACAGTAACACACAACAACAGAGCAAAATGTTATGAAGAAGCAGTTTGCATGATGAAGTGTCAGGCTTAGATTGCTCAATTAAACCAACATTACAAATCTCAGAGAAGGAGCAGGGAATAACAACTACACAAAACCAAGGTTTATCCCTGTGGAGTCTTCAAGATCACTCATAGGATTTTTAACCATGACTTTTTTTTTTCAGTTAACCAGCATTTTCCAGCTACACTGGCAGCCTTTGATGACGCAAGCGTACATTTTTTAAGTTTCAATTAAAACAAAACCCCAGGGCCAAACGAAGTATGGTCTCCAATAGATCTCGTTGCTAAAAGACAGTTTAAATTAGTTCCTTATCTAGTAAATATGAGCACACCATATTGATTTTCAAAAGATCATAACAGTTTTGGGTCGGGCCAAACCGAGTCTAGCCTAAATTTTATATGACGACATTTTTTTGGGCTCAAATCCAATCGGTCAATTAATAATCGAGTTAACTCAATTTTTAAATAATCTATACTTCAAGTAATATTTTTTAATATATATTTCAATATAAGTATAAAATAAAATGAAATTATCTAAACTATATTAATTGAAATATAAAATTTTATAACTTATCACTAGTTAATAATTAATAATAAATATGGAAAATATAATTCTAGAGTTATTTGATCTTAAATTATGAGTCCTATAAAAAAAAATACAACAAATCGAATTCAAAAGCCCAAACCCATCCTAATAAAGCCAAATTAATGAGGCCAAGCGATACTCGTGTATAACTCTAAAATCAACCATCAACCATCATCTATAAAAAAATTTTACAACTTATTTGTAGGTCCACTCCCTAAAATGGGAGAAGAACCTTCAAAAATTGGCGAATGCCACTCTATGCAACGTGCACACGGTATTCTTTAGTAAAAGGCGAAAGAATAGTTCGCTCTGTGCACACTGCGTGGCTGCGTGGTTTGAGAACATAGACCAGTCTAGCTTTTCTAATAGCTCTCATGTCAGAACAATAGGTAAGATCATCGATGTGGGACTCCAACAGAAGAAGACATTCAATTATTCATGGCTGTCCACATTTGTTGAAACAAGTTTCTTGTGACATACAACGATGCCAACAATTTGCTCCCACTGGGAGAACCTCCTAAATTAATTAGAAGTGGTTCACCTTACAGAATCTGAAACACAAAATTCAAGATTCAGAGGTGGGCTATTCATCCATCCGCACAATTATTTGTTTCACTTTGAAACTTTAACATTACAGCATCTCACAATTGGATGCAGATAGTTTGACAGTAACTGCTTTCATGTGTCAATTCATCTAACCTTCTGATGTTACCACTAAAATACCACGGGTAACTACAGTTCACATTTTCTTAATTCTTCTGTTTCTCAGGAGAATAAAAACATCCAAAACAATTCAGTAGAAGAAACTGCTGCTTCATTTACTTTTTGAATTAAAGCCAAATAAGTTAAATTCAGGCATACTAATGAAGAAGAATTAGTAGATTAAATCAGTACCAACACATGGTCAGTTAGAATGGCTAGATGTTCCTTTCTCTTAAACAGTGATATCAGATTCGAGTCCTGGATATGAAAAAATTTGTGTCGAAAGAGTCCTACCCGCTGTAAGATCTCAAATGTTCAAATAGGACTGCTTTTAATAGGAGGACACCCGTGGAAAAAAGAAATTACAGGGATCATTGTTTTTTTATTTCACTTTAGAAGGAATAAAATTAATAAGAATAGTAAAGGAGGAAAAATGAAGGTATCTGACCATATGTGTAGGAATATGCCTTTTGTTATGCAAATAACTGGCCACCAAATCAATGGACTAAGAACTAATTGAGAAGTGGCCCCAAGGACAGGCTATTGAGAAGACAAAACAAAGTTTTTGGTATATTTACAGCCAAAAAGAAAGGAAGTTTGCTTGGTGTGTGTTGTCCATTTATTCTTTGTGCCGTATTATCAATCGATGCATCATTGCAAGCTGAAAGAATGGAGCAAAGGGGGCTAATCAAGCTAAGTATTTTTCTGGTTTGAATCAAAGCATAAACAAGGAATGAGAATAACCACTTTGTGCTGCTTGGGTCAATGGAAAGTGAAGTGGCTAGCGAATTGACTTTAGATCTTGAGGATCGCCAATAGCTTTATAAATAATGGCCTTATCTCTCTACCATGATTATAGATCCTTAGTATCCCCTAAGACCAGTATAAATAGTGAAACTTGCATGTATCTCTGTCAAGCTTTGGTCCTTATTCTTAATGAACTAGGTTCCAAAGTGGTTGAAAACTATTCTTAGCCGAGGGTAATTTGAAGAACATAAACCTAAACTTTGGTCCTTATTCTTAATGAACTAGATTCCATAGTGGATGCAACCTGTTGTTAGATAAGATTAATTTGAAGAGCAAAGTCCCAAATTTAACTATCAGATTCCTTAGTTAACCTGCACTTTCTAGCTGCACCAAGCTAGCCCTTCAGGATCAAGTTTTGGCATATTCTATGAGGACACTTTCACCTAGCTACAGCAACTTTGTTGACATACTTGTTAACACAGCATGCTTATATTACATAGCCAAAACACAAGGCCCAGCCAAGTTCAATACAATGTTGTATAAATTAATTCTCCTAATCAGGTAAATACACAACAAAAAAGGTGACAATTTTAAGAGTGGACAGCACAAATCATCGCTGAGGGTTGGCTAAATTACATTCCATCCCATTTTTACTCAAAAATTTCACTCCACCACCACATTAAATTTAAATAACTAATACGAATTATTATTTTAATATAAGTGTCTTGTTTTTAATATAGAATGTGATAAAAACACTAGTAAAAATGAAGAACATTAATAAAAATTTAAAATGTTTAAAATTAAAGAAATAGATTATTATATATTTACCTAGTTATATTTATTAATTGAATTAAATATGTTTTTATTTTCTTTAAAAATAAATAAATTTTGGTTTTATTTTCTTAAAAAGATTTATTTGGTTTTGACCTGGTCCAAACATTTCTAAAAATATTTGGTTTCAATGATCTTATCATGTATGATTATTGATTATCATGTAGAATTGAAATGCCTAGCCTTCCATTAATCATTTAAGCATTTAACATAGATAGTTTAATGATAGAAATTAAAATCAAATAATTTTACAAATGTTTGAACTGAGAATAAACAATTCATTTTTTAGGAACCAAAAATCAAATTCATGTATTTTTCAAGAATAACATATTTAAAATTTATTAATTTTTATTATTTTAAATTATAATTTACCATAAAATTAATTATTATTTAAATTTATTTTGAATAATTATTTACTAATTAAATCAAATAAAAAAATATACAACACTATTTATTTTAAATATTTTTATTATATTTTTAAGTGCACTTGTTGAGTAATAATAAAGAGTAAAATAAAGTGCAATTTAACCAATAGAGTGACTATTATCGTATCCTATTAAATGAAGTTTTGTTTGATTGTTCTAAAATACCCTTCTGCAGAACATAGTACAAATTTTATTAGATAAAAAGTTAAAAATGAATAAACAATTGAAATATATAACATACATATTAAAGAATTTTTCCTCCTGTGTTTGCTTTTTTAAATGTTATTGTATTTTGTAGATAATTACTACATATTAAAAATTTTAAAAGTAATTAAATATTTATGATTATGTTGTTATATTAAATAAATTAATTAAAATACTTAGAATATATATCATGGTCATATAAAAATAAAAAATAAAATCAATATTAAAAGTTTTAAAAGTAAAATACTACCAATGTGAGATCAAGGTGGTAGATATATTGATCTTTTAATCAGAAGTCTTAAGTTTGAGCCTTCTGAATGAAGAAAAATCTTTGCTGGAAAACCCCTATCCTTTCGAGGACCTCAATTGAGTTAGATTTAATTAACCAAGAGGATAGTATAAGAATCCAAATATCAATGGTTCTATTGAACAAAAAATGTAAAATACTTACTGACATAATCTACAATACGTGTAAAGATCAAACATTATATGATTCAAAATTTAAATTAAAAATAAATATTCATTTATCAAAAATAATTTAAGCAACTTGCAATAAAAAATTGTAAAAGTACCAAAAATAAAAACCGTAATAAATTAGCTAATCATTTTCAATGTCATAAAAGTAAAAGAGTTTTATTCATATAAAATATTAAAATAAAACCCTGACATATATTTATAGTATGCACAAGTTTATTACAATTTCTATTATATATTATTGTATTAATTAAAAATTCTATGCAATGTTTATTAAACGATAATTAACGAAATTTTAAAACATTTTATATTGTTTTTATTTTTATGTGACCATGATATATTATAAGTATTTTCAATGGATTTATTTAATGTAACAATATAGAAATAAATATTAAATTGATTTTATAGTTTTTAATATTACAATAATTATCTATAAAATATAATGGTAATGAGGGAAGCAAATGAAGGATTGAAAAATCGTTGAATATATTACAATTTATTTGTTCACTTGTTCAATTATGTTTTAATCTAATATAACAATTAAACGAAACTTCATCTAATAAGGTTAACAATAACAATTGAGTAGCCACAGCCTTTAGCCAAATTACTCTAGTTTATAGAACATGTCTGCACTCTACATACATTAAAACGACAAACAGAAAATAAAAACAAGCATAATGTTATTTTGACATAAAAAAGTGAATATCTTCTCAGACATTCACTTTATAATTATTAGATATAATAATAGCCCCCAATTTATCTTTAATATTAATCACATCCAATAATTATAAAATAAATATCTAAATAAATACCTATTTTGTAGAGATCAAAATAACATTACTCTAAAAACGACCATTGAAGTTTTCAACTTTATTGTAGGGCCACTCCCTTCAGAGGGAAGGCCCCTTCAAAAATTAGCATATGCCACATTACACAACGCGCACACGGTATTCTTTAGTAAAAGGCGAAAGAATAGTTCGCTTTGTGCACGCTGCGTGGCTGTGTGGTTGGAGACCGTAGCCTACTCTGGCTTTTCTAGTAGCTCTCATGTCACAACCTTTGGTAAGGTCTTCGATGTGGGACTTCAGCAGACAAGGATATCCAATTACTCACCTTACAGAATCTGAAGCAATGAATTCAAGATTCAAAGCAATGGAGGCATTCATATGCAAAATTATTCTCCTTGAAAACTTAAAAGATGCTGCAGAACAGCCTGCAAATGCATGTAGAATGTAGATATTGCAAGAGTCACTGCTTTTTTATGTTTCCCCGGAAAATAACAATCCCGCACATCAGTAGAAGGAAGTGTTCTCAGAATTACTTCTTGTATTAAATCCAAATAAGACTAGTATATTGACAATTTGACATAATTAATGGAGGACTATTTTAGACCAATGTCCTGAAATTTTTGAATTCAAAAGTGAGTGAGAAAAATAGCAACGGAGGAAGAATGAAGGTATCTGACTATGTTGGCATATCCATTTTGTTAATGCAAACAAACTGGTCACAACTGAACGAACCAGGAGCTTATTAGTTGGCTCGCGACAACAGCCTAAACAAAAAGTTTCTTGGATATTTATATCCCCTCCAGAAGAAATGTTTGATTAGGGTATGTATGTTCATTATTCTTTGTGCCATATCATTAATTTGTGCTTCATTGCGAGACGAAAGAATAGAGCAAAGGTGGCTAGTCAAGCTAAGTATTCTACAAGTTAGAAACAAAGATCAAACAAGGAATGAGGATAACCAATTTTGTGCTGCTTGTGTCAATGGCAAGTGAAATGGGTAGCGAATTGGCTTTAGACCTTGAGGATTGGCAATGTCTTCATAAATAATGGCCTCTCTCTGCCCTTATTATGCATAGATGCCATTAATGTATGTCTGGGAAAAGATTATTTTGGGGGATATAATCGCTCTTCAAAAGTTGTAAACTCTTAATTATAAGATGTTTTGAATTCAAAATAACTTAATTCAAGCACACACTTCATCTTCTGCATGCTAATGAAAAGAAGGCCAAGGCTCTACACACGAAGCATTCAGCCACACTTTTTAAATGTGGCTAAATACATGGTCCGTGGTATGCCATGAATCACTTTTCAGTAGGTGTGCCATATAGAAAGAACATGAAAAGAATTACATACTAGACAATGACACCAAATTGGATATGCAAAAATGAGACTTCAAAATATTGATAAGTTCTGTTACAATATGGTGTGGAGCATACCTAGTATGGGGAGTATGGATGTGCTGTTAATCTTCCTCCCCAATGATTCGGTGTACGGACGGCAATCTTCTTGGCATTCTTCCTCCTTAGCGATGGTTGGAGCACCATGGGTGGGTACCTGCAAATGGACTCCAACGCCCAAGTAAATATCAGAGGATGAGTGATATGTATAATATCAGAGAATAGCGTACCTTGAGAAGATTTCCTCTCCTTTTATTTATATTCCTTAGACCCGCGTTTAGGGCTGAACTGGCATGTCCTTGGGTACGGTGAGCTCATTATGAGCTATGACAAGTTGTTTAGACTTTATCCTGTATGCCCGTACTTGACCCGTGCTCGTTAGGTGCTCCTCTTGACATTGCCTAGGGTCGTTTTGTCTTCTTTTGGGTAGGATCCTTTTACTGAGCTTGGGTTTGAGGTTACTTGCTTTTGGATCTCGAATGAACCATGGGTACACCTCATGGTCCTTGGGTGGTCCTCGGATGGACCACGGGTAGACCTCAGATAGCCCTTCCCTTGTTAGTTCTTAGGTGGACCATGGGAGGCCTCGGGTGCTCCTTCTCATGGTTGTCCTTGGATGGACCTCAGATAGACCTCGGGTGCTCCTTCCCATGGTGGTCCTCGAGTGGACCTCGAATAGACCCCAGAATGGGATTTCCAAGCCATTCTGATAGCTTAAAAAGGAGGTGATCTTGTCCTCCATTTGAGGTATGTGATCCTAGGTCCTGAATCATAACAATTTCTATCATGATTACTGTTTTAGAGTGGGACTCAAATTTCTTGTGAGGAATAAGAGACACTTGAGAAAGAGAGAGGGGAGAAGGGAGAGGCAAGAGTTCTCAAGATTTGGGTTATTCTTTTTTTTTTTTTTGGGTCATGAAGAAATAGGTTATTAAAGCCCCCAGCAGTTATATCTCCTTAACCTTGTTATCTTACTTCCTGGGCTGGATCTTGTAAAGACCAAACAAATACTATTTTTTTTTCACTCCAAAAACGTTACTAAAATGTTATAGTTTTGCTAGTAGCAATAGTATAGCATCCCCTAAGACCAGTAGAAATAGTGAAACTTGCAAGCCACATAGATCTCTTTCAAGCTTTGGTCCTTATTCTTAATGAATTGGATGCTAAAATGGGTGCCAAATTCTATTCTTAGCCAAGAGTAATTTGAAAGAACAAATTCCCATGTTTCACACATTAATCACATGTTCCAGCTAGCCAACAGCTCCTTGGGCAGTTAGATGTGTCATTAATTGCACCTCAGATGCCAAATACAGGGATTCCCAAACATCTTGCATGATGAATTATCATGTTTTGAAAATACTCATAACTCTGCCTGATGACTGCGCAACTTGCAGGGATGAAAAGGCTGTTAAAAATATGTACACCAAGATTCCTTCTGATACATGATGCTCTAAGGCCTAAGCCCATATCTCCATGTTATGCCTCAATAATTCCTAAAGTCTACTGTTTATTGTTTACCTTTTGATATATATATATATATATATATATATATATGATGGATGAATCTCTTCTAAAGTCAGTTTGTGTTTAAGATTAGAAAATAAAGGTATTTACTCCTAAATTAATAAAATACTACTTCTATTCGTTCCTCTTATTTATAATTTTGAAGGAAAAATATTGATTCAAAGGTATTTATCATTAACTTTTTAATTTTATATTATATGACATTCTAATCACATTAATAATTAAAAAACGTAAAGACATATTAATAGAATAAAGTAATTAAATGTTAAAAGTTTAAAAAAGAATAAGCAATTAGGATTGGTTTAGTGGTGAGGGGTCTTGGTAACATGCACGAGGTCGTAAGTTCAAATCTCATTATGATTAATATAATTTTTAAAGTACAAAAAAAAGTTTTAAAAAAATATTCTAATTAAAAAAATTTCATAATTAAGCCTTAATTACAAATTTCTTAACTCATGGACATATAATTAAAGGGACAGAGAAAATATAATGAAGTATGCTATAGTAATAATTTAAGAATGAATATCTCTCTACTTTGACAATTTTTTTTATAATTAAAAATTTAGGAAGAGAGGATGGTGCTATAGTTTAAGACAAGAAAATTCTTCAAAATTATATCATGCTCTACTCAGTCAATCCTTTGGAGTTCTCTACTTTTACAGTTGATACCTTAAAGTTGACACCTTAAAACAAATTTACTTTGGAAGAAATTTTTTTCCCCCTTTATTTCATATCCTTTTTTTATATATCTCTTCGCCGGACAGTGAAATTATGGAACAATGGTATCCCAGAAAGTGATGATTAAGGAAGCGGTGATTGCCCTCTTCATGCTCCAATCTCTCACTTGTTGAAGCATTAGCTCCATTGCTATCACTGGCAACTTGTTGGATGCAACTAACTCCCATTTATATCCGATTTGACAGGGCGCTTTTACACTTTTCAAGTGGTTTTTGTGCTCTGGTGAAAGATTAAAATGGACATAAGAACAACCAAGTTGACTTTGTGGGCTCGTTTCTCCTTGTTCAACGAATCCAAATCTCATAATGAAGCAAAATGTTTCTTACAAGGGTCACACTTCTCCACAATGAAATTTGTTGTCACCAACAAATGATGTTACCCAAAACCAATATATATAGCTAAATAGTATCATTTTTATTATAGAATATTCTCTAGATGAGAATAAATTTTTGGGTTGGATAGGATATCTTTTTTGCCAAATGCCATATAGAAGGCTTCCTTTTGTGTGGCTTTTACTGTATGTCTCTTTCAAGTTTCAAGCAAGGAAATATAATATTGTTCTCAAGAATGCCATTGACATTGAAGCACAACTTTCTCTCCACCTTCATCAAAGTATTGTTCTTCTTTATAGTGGTGCATCACATCATTTCATGTCGGTTTCTGTTGAAGAACAATCCATTTCATTTGCTTGCATTTGCATTACCCTTCTGTGTTCTTCATCTCTAATAGTCAATATTTCACTCCCGCAAGCTTAAATGAACCCTCTTTTATACAGCAAGTTTAAACGAATCTTAATTTTATTTGGATTACGCATTAAAGAATTTAGTAGTTCAAAATAAATAATTATTTTTTCCACCTTTTTTAGTTAACTTTATTCAATTAAATACTTCTTACAACAGAACTTTTGGTTTATAGTCTCAAATTCAATCAAGATGAAGATGCGTGTATTTTAAGTTGTAATAATTTTATTTTGGGCAAATTACATTGAACTCATTTGAGATTTGGTGAAACTCATCTTGGCTTTTTCTTTTATTTGTTTGAATAACACTAATATCTCCCGACCGCACGGTTTATTGTGTGATAGAGGAAAGAGCAATGTAATAATTTTACAAGGTGTAATAATTTTATAAATCCAGTGACTTCATATCGCTATTTTACAAATAGAGAGGAGATGAAGTAGATTTCACTAAACTTTGATGGAAATCGGTGTAGTTTATCCTTTGATTTTTATACATACTTCTTAGGGTTTGATTGGTTCATAAGGTGTATCATATCATGGTTTGGTCTAATTGAAAAATAACAGTTTTTTTTCACATTTGCTCAGACCATCATGTTCAAATATAATACAACGTGATTTTATCAAATATATTAAAATCAGTTAAAATCCAATTTGCTTCCTTCAAACTAT
This sequence comes from Dalbergia cochinchinensis, assembly GCA_031216125.1. NCBI lineage: Eukaryota > Viridiplantae > Streptophyta > Magnoliopsida > Fabales > Fabaceae > Dalbergia > Dalbergia cochinchinensis. The sequence continues at coordinate 63,091,070 of CM062375.1, read as the reverse complement.
GCTTTCAACTCACTCGATGCCGAATCAAAAACACTCTTCGTGTTACAACTTAAACAACTTGATGTTAACGCTTTATTCAAAATCAATCCCCGCCTGATCATTTGAGACGGACCATTTTATTGATACTTCTTTTTTTATGATATTCAAAACTACACTTTTAGCTTCTAACAACCTCCACTTCCACCCACCTCAACCACCCTAACCACGTTTTTTTTAGGGGTGGATTTACTTCCACGCTCACAGTTGTTGGTTTCACACGAGGAGGCCCACACTGATCAGAACTACATGTGGACCAGCTGTTTGGCAAAGCCAGCCAGCCAGCCAGTCTAGAGCAGAAATGGTGCTTCCCCTTTTTCATCGTTGGAAAATACTCGGATCTTTCCATATGAAAATTAGTGAAAAATGAATATTTTCACAAAAAAATTTTGAGTAATACTGAATAAAATAATTAGATTTTTTGACAAAATATATGGTAATAGCTGGATTAAATACAGTGATAGAACCTACCTACTTATCCAAAGATTATCAATTATGTCATTTCATTCTCACATTTATTTTTTGACAAAAGTTCTAGATGTCTAGTATCTTTGTTAATGATAAATATTTACGTATGTCCTGAAATTTTTATAGGAGAAGATCTATTCCCCAAAGATTATAGGCAGAGATGTGCATATGTTTTTGTCGCCCCCTGAAAAGCATGCGTAATTGATGTTGAAACAAGGTGCCCGTGTGGAGCCCAAGGGATTGATTTGAAATTGAAATTAAATGCCTGCAAATCAGTACTAGTCTTCACAAGCCATTACTACAAACTGCATTTGGAGCCAAAATGACAGACAGAATGAATGAGAGCTTCTCAAAGCTATTCGGGCACTTTGTTGTTAAACAATTTCCAAGCCACACATTTTTCTACCTAACTTCCAAACAGCACATACCTGTCCTCCAAATTCTCGGGGCGGTTCTTAAATTTTGCATTCACATATTGAACTTGGCTTGAGTCATGTATGCAGTTGTAAATGCAAAGTTAAGTGTTTATGCATTAGGAAATGAGAGAAAAGATAAGGAAGCAGAAAATTTGTCCATGCCTTGCCACTTCAATTACATCATACCATCTTGTACATCAGTTCACTGGAAAAACACCAGGACATGAAGAACACACATCATTGGTGTTCAGCAAATAATACAGCCATGGCATATAGAAGATAGGTTTATAACCCAATCTTTCCTTCTTAAGCTGCAAAGTGATATTCTAAACTTTACCAAAATAAATGCAACCGTGTGATACGTAATGCTGTTGTGACAAAGTGTATGACAAACAAGGTAGGTTTGTAAATCTAATCTAGCAATAGAATGAAAAAGGATATTCCCAACATACGAGATAGTCCACTTGCTTAAATGATACCCTAGGCTATATATATATATATATATATATATATATATTGCCAAAGATTTCAATCAATCTATACGCTAAAATCTAATCATGATCTTAAGCCTCTTAGTTTATCATATGGGACAGTACTGCTATTGATAACATGTAAGGAGTAAGGATCAACTTGACAAACTAAATCTTCATGACAATCAAGTATTCAAAATTGGAAATACTAGTAGAAAGTAGAAACCTCAATGCTTTACCTAAGGACCTTCAATACTCACATAAATGGCAAATTTACCATGCATACAAGTAAATTGGCAAAGGTCAAGCTCATTTGCACAAATCCAGTTAGACAGTCAATGTTTGGAAGCAAGATCTCATACCAGTGCAACCTATCCCAAATCGAACTCATTATACAAACAAACTTTACCACTCTCTTGTTCCCGAAAGTAAATTGATCCACATAAAAATGGAAATGGACAAAAACTTAGAAAGATTCTATATCTGGAAGAGATTGCATTAGCCTAATCGTAGTAAAGTTTTCTTAACAGAAAGACTCAGCACATGTTTACATATAGTAGTTATTAGGGGGAAAAACATGGTGATACATTAAAAAAAAACTGCTATGAACAATGGATAAACAATATTAAAAGAAAAAACAGGAAAAAAAGAAGGATAAAAAGACTAAGCACAAGTATACATATTATTGCTATTAGTGGGCAAAAACATGGTGATACATCAAAAACTAGCTGTGAACAATGGATCAAGAAGAAAAAGATACACGAAAAAACACTGAAAAGAATGTAAACCATTTTTTTCCACATGACTGACTCCATCTAGAGCAAACTCCATTACCTTTGATCTACTTATCGGTGCTGTAAGCATACTGCATGGGTGCAAGTTCATTAACTACGGGAACAACACCGAAAAAGTGTGTTCTAGAAATATTTTCCTTGTTTCAATCTTTTCTAAGGTAAATGCAATTTAATTTAGTTCCCAAAAATCAAACCTTTCATTTGCTAATAAAGCATCAAAAGCATGCTGTCAATGCATCTATACAAAATCTACAACGTAAATCTTATGAAGCATTAATCTAATAATAAAAACTAGTATCTACAGCAACATTCAACAACTTTCTATTAATACAGTGACAAAAACATACGCTCATGCTGGTGGTTCGATGAGAAAGGGTACCCACTGCCATAGAGCCACCTTCAACATGTTAGCAACATAAAAAGTAGTAGAGGCGCAGAATTATCAATACAGCAGTCCATTATAGCAGAAGAATTACATATCCAAATAAAATACATGTCTTATTGATTTGTTCAGTCCGAAAACTGGAAATCAAACTATTGTGTGATTTTACTTAACTTTCTTAACAATTATACACTCCCACCAATCAGCATATGCTCTATCAGTCATAAATGCTACATTTCTAAAACTACAACAATTACATTCGGGGAAAAAAGAATAAGAATGCGAGGTTCCTTGTTTTCTTTGACACTGCAAATAGATGCCCAGGCATTAATCTCCACCAACAACAAAACTCCCTCAGTGTAGGAAACAAGTTCCTTCCTCATATGCCATCTCTGACATGAATGGAACATGGTGATTGTGCAACGAACAGAGAAATGCTAAGGAACAATCACAAGAATCATAGCGAACAAGAATTCAGAAGATCCTACCACATGGTCAAAAGAATCGCATTACACAACAGCTTTCTTCCCACCAGAATAGTAATTCAGGTACCACCGAACGAATTTCTTCAACCCAGTCTGCAGATCCGTCGTAGGCCTATACCCAAGCTCCCTCTGCGCATAGCTGATATTGGCATGAGTAAACTGCACATCCCCATTCCGCGGCAACTTCATGATGTTCCTCTTTGCCTTAACCTTCAACAGCCTCTCCAAAATGCTCACAAGCTCACTAACAGGAACCGGCGAAGTATTCCCCAAATTGAACACCCTCAACTGCGCTGGCCCCCTTTTCTTCCCCCCACTCCCGGTACTCTTCTCTGCAGTATCCACCGCCCCCAAACAGCCCCTCACAATATCATCAATGTAAGTGAAATCCCTAGCAACCGTCCCATGATTCGCTGCCTCAAAGATTGATATTGTCTTCCCCTTCAAAATATTCTTAGTGAAGAAAAAGTAAGCCATATCAGGCCTACCCCAGGGACCATAAACTGTAAAGAACCGCAACCCAGTCAACGAAAGGCCATAGATATGATTATAAGTGTGTGCAATCTCCTCACCAGCTTTCTTAGTAGCAGCATACAAACTAGCAGGTTGGTCAGTCCTATCCCTCTCAGAAAACGGCACCTTAGTGTTCAATCCATAAACAGAGCTACTAGAAGCCCAAACTATAGCAGGTTGTGGATTCACACCCTTACAAACCTCAAGCAAATTAACAAAACCAGCAATGTTACTATGCACATAAGAGCCAGGGTTCTCCATAGCATACCTCACACCAGCCTGAGCAGCCAAGTGCATAACATGTGTGAATGGAACAACCTCAAATAGCTTCTTCACCAACGCAACATCATTGATGTCACCTTCCACAATGTACACCCCAGTGCGCTCCAATAAAGCTTGGCGCGCACGCTTCAGCGCAGGGTCATAATAGTCATTAAAATTGTCAATGCCAATGACCCCGTCTCCTCTGCGTTTCAAAGCAGAGGAGACGTGGGTCCCGACAAAACCGGCTGCGCCGGTCACCAGAACCGTAAAACCGTTTTTGGAACGGGGCCGAGCTGAGGCCCGGACCCGTTTCTCCCAGACTGGGCCGCCGTAATTGAAGTTCCGGAGGGAGCGGCGGGAGGGGTCCGCGGCAGAGGTGATGGGCGACGGCGCCGGCCACCGGAGGAGGAAGATCAAGATGATGGCCAAGAAGGCGAAGGACCAAAGAGTGAGCTTGGCAAGCGAGTGGTGCCAACGCGCGCCGCCGCCGCGCGCGAAGAAGTACGAGGATTTCTCCATCTTGAACTTGCCTGGCGTCGAAGGTGCGCTGTCGGTGTGCGACATTTGCTTCAGCTGGGACAATTTCTCGGGAAAGTGACGGAAAATGCTGGATTTTGGAGACTGCCCACGATTCTTCTCGCCGGTTTGGATCGGAATGTGAAGCCAATTTCAGCGATTTTGGTGGATTTTTCGGGCTCTTCGGTTTGGGATTAGGGTTTCCTCAGAGACTGGGACAATGTGCTGCAATTGCTGTGGAATGGTGGTGCATTGGTGTCTGCAGAGTAATGAGAAGGGAAACAAAAAAGTTAGGTCTTTTTTTTTTGGGGAAAAAAAACAAAATTGCGTCTGGTAAGTGGTGACTTGGTAATGGTACTTTTTTGGCTTTATCTTTTTGCTGTGTGTGGGAATCTTGTTGTTTCTTGGAGGAATGGTTTGGAGGTGGTGGCCACTCTCTTGGGTTTTATAGTTTTCACAGACAATAAGGTTTCAAGTTTTGATTTGATTTAAGATAAAATAATTTTAAAAAAATGGGGTTAAATTGTCATATATGAGAGAGTGGGGGAGGGAGAGAAGAGAGATGAGGAAAAATGTGAAATCAAGGAAGGGTTAAAGCCAAAAGACTCGAATTCAAATATTAATTTAAGGGTTAAAGCCAAAAGACTGGAATTCGAATGTTAATTTAATGAACTAGGTCTAGGATTCTGTTTGTTATTGTGTCTCCTCCATGTTTATTTTTGGCTTGGTAGAAAGAACAAATGCTTTGCAAAAGAGGGGTGTGTTTCTCTTTTATCTCTAACAAGATGCTATATGCTAAATTTGATTGGAGGGAGAGCCTTGAATTTTGGGAGTTATTTAAAAATAAATAAAATTATGTACCCTATTTTGTTTGAGGATATTTTAATGTGGAGGAAACTTGTTTTTTTAATATTTATATGGGGAGGAGAGTTTAAGTTTGAGATTTGAGGTGTAATGGGTGGCTTTGTTTCAATGTGCAAATGCAATGGACGAGAATTTTTTTTGGCTATAATGGGTTCCTATTTCTCCACCATGGGGAGACGTGTGAGATTCGTGGGAGTTTGTAACTTGATCATCTCTGAATTCAGAGAATTTGAGGGTGAAATCTTTAATTATAGAGCTAGGACTTCAATTACATATTTCTGAAATTAGACATATACTACCTCAATTGTTTTCCTGCTAGAGAGTCAAAGTGTCAAACCATAAGAAACTACTTTTTACTAACTTGGGCTTTGAAGTCCTCCTAAAAATTGCATTATTAAAAGATAAGTAAGTAAGTAAAAGATAAAACACAGCCCTAACTTGAAAACTATCTAAATTTGTACCAAGCTAACATTATACACTAGAAGTTGAAATTGCAAGACTTGGAACGAAACAAACGTAGCTAGACTCACTTAATAGGCTTTAGTTTATGTTATTTATTATCAATTCAATAAAGTCTAATGTAATTTTGGAGGAAAATCATTTGTACTTAGTCGGCTCCAAATAATTGGATTGCTCATTAATAACATACATTTCTTCTAATCTAAGTAAACACTGGCCAAAAGTGCATTTGATACTTTGATATAACTTTTTCGTCAAGAAATTTCTTGATTTTTCATTTGCATTGAACTCAGTGGACAAGGCCAAGACTAATTAATTTACCATTACAAAGAAAATTGCACTCTTTTATTGATACATCTCTTCTTGGAAGTTGAAATTAAACATCAACCATTTCCATTAAGGTATCATTGATAAGTTCAAGCACAATTTATTTATTATAGATTTTCTTTGTTTTTCTCCCTTTTTGCTTACCATACTTACTTTGTTGTAGTTAACTTTAACTAGCTAATGTCCAAGTTGAAGAATCTCCTAGTATTAGTGTTGTCCTTGTCGTCCTCGCTTTCCCTTTTGTGCATTATTCCCTAATGACCAAGGCAGCACAGGACATATACTTTAATGAGTATTTTACAATAAAACAAAAAACTTACCATTAAAGAATGAAATAATCCTAATATCATGCTAATGACAAGGCTTCTATATTATGCTTTACGAATTGTTTTGAGTAAATACAAAATTTTTTGAAACACCTAATTATAGTAATTGCTGTCTATTTGTGTTTGCTGGGGTGTTAGAGTGAGAGAGGAGAGAAAGAGAATGCATTGAATGAACAACTTGGAGTGCAAACAAACTTGAAAATGAAGGAAAAAGCATCTCCCCTAGAATCCTTATGGTGCAACTTATGCAATGTCAGCAAGGTATCATGTGCTTCAGTAGGCGTATAGATTAGTGTGGAACAATCACAAGATCAGGAGGAGATTGCTTCATTCGCAAGGTCTTTGATGAGTTGAGACCAATATTCAAGAGTAATAGTAAAGGGAGAAAGTGCACAATTTGTTTGTACCAAACACATTTTACTATCATGACCATCCTCGTGTAAAATTTTTTAATGCACCATCCTCGTGTAATTAACAATATAATGAACATGAGGTATAGAATAGAGATACAGAGAAAAAACCCCCTTTTTGTTGGATTCAAAAGCTAACTCTAATAATCAAAATGTTACTCTTGTTCTCTCTCTCTCATGATGAGCTTTAAATTCTCTCACACCTTTGATCATTTGGGTTTTAAACATGAAATTTCCAACAAATTAACTTAAAAAGCTTAGTTTTTTTTAAATAATCCGTATAAATAATATGAACTGATAATTAGTTTAAGTGGTACGATACTTATTCTCAACAAGATTTCAATTTCAAGTTTTGTGAATTAAAAATATTAACATTAAAAAAACTTTGGCTTGTAATAAGCTAACGTAATTTGAATCAGATTAGTTAGGGCCCAATATGCTAAAAGGAAAAAAAAAAAAGTAATAACTTACTTAAGCCAGCAACACATAATAAAAGAGCAACGAAAACTGACAACATGAGGAAAGAAAAGGGTGCACCACTGGTACTCTACTACTCCTCTTAATTATTTGTTGATTGATTTTTCTTTTTTCTTATTCTTTTTTGGTAAGGAACTTATTTGTGAAAGATTAAAAACAATTATGCCCCATCAGCTGGTATCCTTCCCATGTGCAATTTGATTATATGTATTGACAAGATAAAATAAAATAAAGCTGAGAGAGAGGCGCGTCCATTATTATAGTTTTCTTTCTTTTAATCCACCTATCATCATTGTCCATGAATTGTCATGTGCATTAACCTAAGCTGGACTTTGTACATTTTTTATCGTCACACCAGATTGATTATTGTAAAATATTTAGTACAGGATCACACGCACCTCTTAAAAATACCCACACAGTTGTGTTAGTATGAGATATCTTAGGATAAATTATAAAATGAATTTCAAATTTTTAAGCTCATTATTATTAGTCATTGAATAATTATAAGTTTTATTAAATAGTTTAATTCAATGACTAATAATAGAGGGTCCATGATAAACTCAAAGATAAGAGGTGTGATAAAATATTAACTTCACCTTTAGATTTGTAATACTAATAACAAATGTTTACTTCGTTTACAGCACATAATCTTTTTTCTCTCTTCTCTCCTTCTCTTTTTTAGTTTTTGTTTTTTAGGATTTTTGGTCGAAGTTTTTAGTCTTCATATGTTCGGGCAAACAATGGTACCTTTAAGATTAGCCAAAACTCATCATAGGCCCCTACCTCAGTGATTCAAGGCCATACACGAAACCTATGGTGAATGTCATGCGAGTCCAACATTTAATTTGGGTCATCCGTACATAATTGTTTATATATTTTTTTCAGTAACACGGCCCAACTCCTAGGCCAAGAGGAGCAAAGCAACAAAACACAGCCATTTGTTTATACCCTCTTTTTTTACCCTAATAAAAAAAGCACTATTTGAATAAAATGGAAAGACCCTAGCCGAAATTAAAAATTAAGTAAAGTGTAAATAATTTTTTTAATTAGAGCACTAAAAAAGCTGATTTAGAAATTAAATATGGTAAATATTTTTATTAAAGATTAATTTTCAATACACTGAATTCATTAAAATGTTTAAAAATTGTCAATTTTAGTTGGGTAGAAAAATCCAAAGAATAAACACTAAAGAAAAGATAATTTTAATTCTCTCTTCCCATTTTTGGGGATCGAGGAGGGAATTGAGGGAATGAATGAATCTCATATTCGAATCCCTAATTGGATAAGCTGTTGTTGGGAAAAATATCACTTTCTCTCCTTGAGAACCACCTTAAACAGAGAAGAACACAACCACAACATAAAATTTCAACGTGAAAAACTCCAAAATCGAAGAAAAATCATAGCCGTTGTCAAACAATAACCAGAGAATATCACAATATGAACATTATTACAATATATAGAATTCTCTCTTAAACATCCAAACCCCTAGTACACCTACACTTTTCAAAGTAAATATCTGAACTGCACCTCACAACACTCTAAAACAAGAGTACAGAGAAGGAAGAAAAGTCAGATACAACTTAAGGTGTTTCCAACTGGTACAAATTGAAATTGAGAATGTGGACTCATATACATAGCAATAGCAACCCACTTCTATCCCAATTCTTAGCAATATGAAACTTTTTTCGCAAAGCAATTTTTTTAAAAAAAAACTAACAATCTCCATTTTAATTGAAATAAACACAACTTTAGCTTCTGTTGTCAACACTAACAATCCCTTACTTTCATTGTCTATACCGACAATCATAGTTCAAAGAACTATCATACTCCACCATAAAAACGTATACTTACTTGGAATTAAACTACTCCAAGCATTTCACCTCGGTATATGTCAAAGTCAAAACTATGCTGAAAAGTTATGGTAAAACTTTCACGTTGGCTTTTCGTAAAAGTTCTTCAGCTATCGACATAACCTCACCACACACCTTGCATCTCAATGCCAATCAATACCCGTGTGATCTGCTAGCGACAACTTATCTTTTTCTGTGGCAACATGGTAATGCCATGAGGATGCACTTCTTACCTTCTAGTAAGCATCATCCTCCCCTACTAGGAAAGCAACATTGCAAGCATCAAATTGAGAGTCTTTTTCTAACACCGTGCCACTTGGACAATTTGTCTTTACATGCCCAAGCTTTCCGTATTTCCAGCATGTCACACTCCTTCCACGATTTCTTTTCCCATACGTGTCATTTCTAGCTACCAACAATAAATTTGATAAAGTGCTACCCACATTTTTCATTCTTCTTTCTTCAGCAATGACTTGATTGGCAACTTCTTTAAAATTCAGAATTTCCTTCCCATGCATCAATACCGGTTTGATATGCCCATAGGAAAATGGAAGAGACAATATAAGCTTTAGTGCCTTATCTTCATCATCAATCTTCACTCCAATGACCTCTAATTCAGAGACAATACCATTGATAGCACTAAGATGGTCGGAGACTTTCACGCTGTCATCCATGCGTAGATTATGAAACTGCTCCTTCAACAACAATCGATTTGAGATGTCATTTGCTTGATATAACTCTTCGAGTTTCTCCCAAAATTCCTTAACTGTCGAGATTCTTTGCACATTTGCAAGAACATTCTTAGCCAAATACAAATGAATTGCACTTGCTGCTCTCAAATCTAGTTCCTTCCAATTTTCATTATCCATATTGACGATCTTCCTTTCTAACGTCTTGTGCAAATCTGATTGTATCAACACATCCTTGACTTGTATCTGCCACAAGCCAAAATTGATTCTTCCATCAAATTTCTCTATATCAAACTTCACAACACTCGAAAAACTTGACATTGTTGCAACCGTATACTAGAATAGTGTAAATTAACTGAAAATCGTGCACCGGGAGGGTTCCCAAGAAAGAGAGGTGGGTCACAATAGACATACTTAAATACCAAGTCTTTTCTTAGTCAAAACCTTTCCAAACTGCACTCTCACAGTATCACACTACATTCCAGCAACAGTAGCCAAAGATAATCTTCAAACACCGGGGAGAAATTCTTTTCTGATGTGAAAGATCAAACTAAGTTGCAATCACAGAGCATACTAAGAATAAATCTCACTGAACCAAAGCAACCACCCTAAATAAAAAAATAAAACAAGAACACAGCCATAACACAAATTTAATATGAAAAAAACTCCAAAACTGGAGAAAAACCACAGTCGTTGTCAAACGACAACTAGAGAATATCACTATGTGAAAATTATTACAATATACAGACTACTCTCTTAAACACCCACACTCCCGGTACACTCATACTCTCCAAAGCAAATATCTGAACTACACCTTACAACATTCTAAAACAAGAGTACAGAGGAAGAAAGAAAAGTCAGATACAAACTTAATGTGTTTTCGATCAGTGTAAATTGAAATGGAATACTTGGGCTCATATATATAGCCTTAACAACCATACTCTATCCCAATTCTTAGCAATGTGAGACTTTTTCCCCAAATCAATTTCAATAAAAAAACTAACAGCTGCTCCTACTTCTATTTATTTTAAAAGCAATTTTTTAACAATTTATCTAAATGCACCACCTTGACACCTCCAATGTCAGAGCTCTCAGGTGGGAATGGTACTGATATTTGTTACTGGCCATCCAAACATGTAGCATTATGTTTATCATTAATACATTTCATGAATTCAACGTGCAATGTCGAGTCCTATTTGCTAGCCAGACCTTTTTCTTTTTTTTTTTTATTCTTGGTCACGGACTATATAGTATCTTTGCCTCAATAATAAACAAAAAAAGATAAAATATACACCACTACTTAATGATATGAGAAATATAAAGGTAAGTCACTACTGAGAATCAAATTACACCGGTACAACAGGACCAATAGCTCATTTCAATAATACAAACTATCTCAAGTCGTTACAATGAAATACTTCAGAAATTAAAAGCAAGCCATACACTCACTACTTTGTGAGTATTTTATCTCACTCTCTTCTTCCCTGCTAAATGTACAAAAATGCTTATTGTTTGGTGTACCTCGCAAGGACTTCAAAGTAGTCAGGGAATGTTTTCCTGGTGCAACCGGGATCCTTGATGGTTACCGGAACATCCCCGCAAGCAGCAAGAGAAAATGCCATGGCCATTCTGTGGTCGTCGTATGTGTCGATAGCTGCGACTTTCAAGTTCTCAGGTGGAGTTATCACACAGTAATCAGGGCCTTCTTCAACTGTTGCTCCTAGCTGAAATATCAAGACAGGATGAAAGTGAGATACCAAAAAAGCTAGTGAATTAGAGAACCTCACAGGAAGCAGCAAGACACTACTTACCTTCCTCAGTTCTGTGCAGATTGCTATCATTCTCTCTGTCTCCTTAACTCTCCAACTAGCCACTGAAAAGTAGAGGAAAGTAAACAAAGAATGAAGGGATGTCTAAAGCTGCAAATAAGTTTGCTGAATGATGTAGCTAAAAGTTCAGTATATTAAATAGGGAATGACATAAAGGCATTTAATTCCTGCTTAAAAAGATTTTAATTCTTGAAAAGATTTTACATTACTTAGAGAGAGAGAGAGAGAGAAAGAACTTAGTGTGTGACAAGTGTCCGAGTTATTTAGCATAAATTTCTCCTCTCAGAATGATCATCTCTAGTTTATCCTGAAGACATCACACAATAACTATGTGCAGTGCACAGGGATTCATTCACTATTCTAGTTTTAAAATTCTAGAAAATTTAAAAGACTACATTCTGCAATATGTTTTCATCACGGCACTGTTTCGAGCAAGAGAAATGCCCCACAGAATCCCCCCACCTTATCCCCCCTAAAAATTGAAGCAAAAAATCATCTAACATTTCACATGGTTGTAGGGACATAGTTCAATCCAATGTAATTAACCACTAAAAAGCAACTGCTAAGACAAGCTCCTAGATCATAAACAAAATGATAAACCATACCATCTCTTATAGCAGTGGGACCATTAGCAAAGAGTGCCACAACAGCAAGTGTCATGGCAACATCTGGCATCTTGTTCATATTGACATCAATGCCTTGCAAGACTTTTCGACCTGAAGAATCTCGTGGTGGTCCAGTAACAGTGACACTGTTCTGTGTCCATGTAACTTTAGCTCCCATCTTTTCAAGGACTTCAGCAAATTTTACATCTCCCTTTTCAGAGGAGAAAGTTAAAAAAGAAGCATAAGCTTTTGTAACAGAAAAATTAAATGACTGCACTGACCAATATAATCCAATTTTGAATTAAGTCAATCGGTTTATTCACATTATAGAGGCTTTTTTCTCTTTTTTCTACTTCAGCTAATGGTGAGTTCATTTCTGTGATACAAAGATGAAGTTCCTTTTCGGTCATACTTAGGTCAAATCAGTAAAGATTTACAGTTTGAACCATCAACCCCTTTAAATTTAGCAGATAAACTGACCTACACACTTCCAGTTTTGTACTATTAAGAATAAATAATATCTTATTATATCTTAAAATCAATTTAGCTTGATATTAGATTTATTTTATCATTATGTTTTGATCTTATCTTTGGCTTATAAATAGGACTACCTCATTGTATAGACACATCCAAGAAATACATTTTATCATTTTCTCTGCTCTTCCATGGATCTTAACATGTACACTATGAAATGATACAATCTAACAACTAACCAATGAAACTACTCTCCACAATTAGTCATACAAAAAGAGGCAGGACAAAGTTGTTCAAAGTTCAGATGATGATATTGGATCTTAAAGGCTTCACAAAGAGAATTGCGTGCAGTCAGATATGCTCAACAGGTGAAAGGGAACATTGTATAGCTATTGAGATTTGAGAATACAATACTGAGCTCTTTTTCAATTTTTCTGGGGAAGGGGGTTGCATTTACAAATGAGACAGAATAGGGTAGAAAACAAAAAATTACAATAAATATGTAAAGCATAAATACCTGTAAACTGCTTGTCCCACAGCCTACAACAGTGATAGTCCCACCAGTAACAGCTGCTCCTGCAAGGAAGTAACTGGCACTAGAAGCATCACCTTCAACAAATGCATTCCCAGGGGACCTGATAGGAAACTTCCAAAGTTAATTTAATCTAAACAACTTTAGATGCCAAAAATTGATGCAACTCTGAATCATAAAATCTTACTTGTACTTTTGACCTCCATGGACCAAGAACCTATCCCAATTACCACTGTGTTCCACAGAGACTCCAAAGCGCTCCATTAACTTCAAAGTCATCTCAACATATGGAACAGAAATCAGTTTATCAATAATCTCAATTTCAACATCACCAAGAGCCAAAGGAGCTGCCATAAGCAAAGCAGTCAAGTATTGACTGCTAATTGATCCAGACAACTTCACCTGCACGTGAGATGAGATAAAAAGGTTTTAAAAAGGATCAAACAACACTAGTTACAAAGTTTTCCTTCAAAGAGAGAAGGGAAGGCATAATTGAAACAAGTATGGCATATATGTGAAGTTAAAGAATGAGGTTGTAAGTAAAATTTAAGGAAGTCAAACAATTTCTTTTCAAAGTAAAGTCAATGACTCAATTCGCAATTGACTACTAAGAGTATAAGAGAGGGCGATAAAGTTTGAGATGAAAAAATTCCCCATCCAACAATCCTCCCAGTATTTAAATCAAGAACCGATGAATGTCTTATAATAGTCATTCTCCTATTAAAATTTTTCTCTCGTCTCTCCCACAAGTGATGCTCTTTTAGCCAAAAGAAATTGTGAAATTCTAACAAATATAAATTCAAATTAACCTCACATATTAATGCCTCAATAATTCTCACTTAAATTTATCATGAAATAATAGTGGCAACTCTGGTGATCTGTCAACAGAGTTAAGAATAACAGAATAACTCTGATGCCAGAAGATACAATGAATAAAGATTAAAGAAAGACACATGTATCAACCAACTGATGCAAAATCTAATAAAACCTTACCTTTCCCCCAGGAAGTCCTCCTTTCCCAACTACACGGACAGGCGGACAGTTTGTGCCAAGAAAACAATCAACATCTGCCCCAAGCTGCTGGAGACCAACCACTAAATCTCCAATTGGCCTCTCTCTCATTCGGGGAATCCCATCAAGTACGTAGCTGAAATATGATAAACATAAATTGGTAAAATAGAGACTCAGACAAGCAATCACGACAGAAGATCAAATTCCAGCAAAAGAAAGTAGTGAGGTTGAAGTTGAAGCCGATCATCATGTGCAGTCCTCATAGAATATATGAATATGCTATTTGTTGCCAAGCTAAGTGCTAACTACAATTAAAAATGTCTTTAAGAAGAGAGGCTAACTGAATGCAATGAGATGTTTAGATAATAAAAGGATGGAGGAATTACGTGTTCTGTTGTGGTTAGTTATACAAGGAGCAATTCAAAGAGCATGATGACTTCAATAATATAGATGACTAACCTTGAGTTTCCACCTGCAGCAGTCACAGCTGCTGTCAATGGACGCATCGCGGTACCAGCATTTCCAAGGAATAAGTTAACTTCATCTTTAGATTCTCTACCAGTGGGAAATAACCCCCCACAACCTTCAACAATTGCCCGTTTGGCAGTTTTGTCATCTTCCACACGTAGTCCAAGGGTCTTTAATGCACCAAGCATGTAATGAACATCCTCGCTATTCAACAAATTGTCTACAACTGTTGTTCCCTGAACAAAAATAACAAAACTTTACACTCAACAAGATATCTATTAACAAAATAAAATTTTCAAAAACCAATAAAATGAAACTAAACTTGATACACCACAATAAATTCACACACACACACACACACACACGAGTTCAACCAGTCAAGCTGTTGAAGTATGTCTAATAATTCTGCAGCCTGCATGCCAAATTTTAAACGTCTAAAAACAAGAATAAGCACATGATCCTGTCCAGTATCTAGCAACTAACACAACCCATATAAACAACTATAAACCCTATTAACATTTCAATCCACACTTCTAATCATTAGCCACTTTATTCCATACTCTTTTTTTTCCACGGAATAGGATGCTTCATTCCTACTAAAAATTACAATAACATCAACTCAAGATTCAAAATCAACAACAAATCAAACTCCAGCTCCTAATCACACCTAGACACAATTCTATCCACATTTCTAATCATTAGCCACTTCATTTCATATCCAATTTTTTCATGAAATACGATGATTCATTTGCATTAAGAAAAAGCAATAACAACAAAATTAAGAGGGCATTTGGATGGGATTAATTTGGGTGAAAATCACTTTTTTTTAAAAAATAATCAGAATTCCAAAAAAAAAACACAAAATCAGTTCGGCTTTTTCGTAAAAGCTAAAAAGAGTACTTCTTTAAAAACCAATTTTCAGTTTAAAATTTAAGTTTTATAGTCACTTTTTCTAAAATATAAAACAAATGCATTAGGATTCAAAATCAGCAACAGATCAAGCTACAGCTAATAAAAACTTAAAAAAATGAAAAATATTTAAAAAAAATCAAAACTTCACCTCAGAGAGGGCAGCAAGAAGCAAAATTCGATTAGAAAGAGACTTAGAACCAGGCAATGTGATGGATCCTGAGATCTCTCTGATGGGTTCCAGCACGATCTCCGGCGCCGTCGACGGCTTCTCTGCGGCGGCAACAGAGGCAGACACCCTAACCACATTATTATTGCCCCTACCCACTTCAAAATTTCCCAAAAAGACTCCATTTTTTGGCTTCATGTTCAGAGATTTTGAGGTGCCCCAAAGTTTTGACCTCAATGAAACGGTGTTCGCTGATTTGGGTATCTGGGAATTGCGAATTTGATTAAGAATCTGGGTGGTTTGAGGACCATTGTGGATTCTGGTCACTTGGGCCATCTCAATTTTCTTTGAAGTTCCAAACTTTTTTTTTTTTTGTTCTGCACTCTCTCCTGAATCTCTTTTTGTTTGCTCTGATTCTGTGTGTGCGTATCTGTGAGGAAAACTGGGAAGTGGTTGTTTGTTTTTTTGGGGGTTGGTGAAATGATGAAATGAGTGGTTGGTGGATTGACTGAATGATAGAGAGGGGGTTTTCCATTTACCAACCAAGAGACACATTATTATTATTTTAGGGGAATTTTTCTGAATATCGATAAATTCCATAGATATCAATATCTTTCAGAAAATTTATCATTAAAAATTTATTATATATCTTATGAATTAAGTTTATTAATATTTTAAATATTTATGATTAAATCATAATTTTTGAATTTGAAAAGATATCACTAACTTGGGAGAAAAAGACAAAAATTTTATTTTATTTTATTTATTTATTTATGTTAAGATACATATAGGGAAACATTAGTTTATGATATGGAATTTTGTAAATGATAAGAGGGAGTTGCTAATAATAAAATAGAACAGAAAGATGAGGAGTATAATGGAAGAGATTGCATCATATTTTTATTTGGAAGTAGGCTCATTTCCTCTTTAACCTCCTAATTTGAAGGGGAAAAAAACTTGATTTTGAATATCAAGAAAATAATATATTATTTTTTATTAATCATGTCACTTCTTTCTTTAAAATTATTTTCAAATAATGACCATTTAAATGTAGCCTTCCACTCTTTGCACTCTTTCCATTTTCATTATGTGAATAATTTACCTTAGATACTCATTTTAGTCCCTCATAGATATATCAAGAGACAAATGAGTTTTTTTGAGATTTAAAAATATGATATTGATTCCTCTTAATTTAAAATGAAAATAAATTGATTCCTTTATATAGATTTATATAATTAGAAAAATATTGTATGATCTCATAAAGAATAAACAATTTGCCCCTTTTTTTTAAAATTTATTTTAGAATAATATAGGATTTTCAAATTATAAGGGACCGACTTACCTCATAATAGGAACTACTTTGAGTATCGATTCTATTGAGAAAAAATGAAATAAAATAAAGAGTAGAAGATGGTGTAGATTTGAGAACTGCATCTACCAAGAAAAATGGGTTTATGTGGGTAGTGTGGTGGGTTATTTGGTCACGACCGATGGGAGTGGGTCCTTGCTACTTACTACTGGGGGTAGTTAGGTTAAGGACATTTGTGTCTTTTACCGTCTTCAATGCTACTCGAATTTTAAGGACCGACCATTGTCACTCCATAATGCCTGTCATCATTTCCACTATCAATTATTTTTAATTGACTTCTTTAAAATGCCCTTTTGTCTATACTTTTATCAAAATACTGGTTAAACATTTAATTTCAATCCCATTTATGTATTATTGTATTAAAAGGTTCTTAAAAAAATAATTTTATACATAAATATAAATAATTAAATGAAATAATTTTTTTGTATGCTATGTGTTATTTAGTTTTATAATAATTGTTTTTGTATGGATTGCAGATTCACAAACTAATTTATTTTTCTAAATAATTTGCAGCTTATAGGGTGTCCTAAAAATTGACTCAAAACTCGGTCTCATATTAACTTGAAACCGACTGCACAAAAACATAAGTAAATCAATTATTTATTCATATGAAAGTTTTCGTATAATAAGTAGTAATTACGAAATAAATCTGTTCTCATCCTTTCTCATAATATTTATTCACTAAATATTGTCAGTAGTTATAATTAATTTATTTCATTTAATTATTTATATTTATGTATAAAATTATTTTTTAAGAACCTTTTAATACAATAACACATAAATGGGATTGAAACTAACTGCTTAACTAGTATTTTAATAAAAATATAGATAGAAGGACATTTTAGAGAAGTCAATTAAAAATGATTAATAGTGAAAATGGTGATACACATTATGGAATGGCAATTTAATCTCAATTTTCGTTTTAGTTGTTGTCATATTAGGGTAATATAATTGGTACAATATACAAAAGACTTCCTGAAAAACTGGGATTCTTCTTTTTGTTAAAAGGGACCCTAGTTTTAGTCTTATATCTTGATTTTTTATCGTAAATATACAAATGGTATCATATCATTGCACAAAAGAAAAGTAAATAATTTTAGTCCTAATTTTGTGAAACTACTCTCCTCCGAAGCATTCCAATAAAACTTAAAAAAATTGGGCAGTCCCATCTAGTCAACCAAATTTGAGACTCTGGATCCTATTGGAGATTCTGTCTGGATGAGTTAACAAATTGTTGAAATTCATTTAATATAATTAGTTGATTGCTAAAATAATTTACCAGGCCCAGCGTGTCCCACTTGGTCTGTTTTCATTTTCTCTACCACCCAAAAAAAAATATATGTTTTAGATTCAAATTTTACAAATATATATATATATATATATATATATTCTGTGATATGCCAATTTGGCTCGAGTTGAGCGAGTAATCGCAGCCTCCACCAACTAGTTGTCACATAATTGAAGAAGCAGTAGCCAAAAAGGATTGATACAATAGAAATGATAAGAGTTATCATATTTGTAGGATATCAATATTGAATAGAATAGGGTGTGAGTTCCATTTAAATAGGTATGAAATAAGTATCTCGTAAATAATTGAGAAAGGGTGTCCCACTTATGTAATATTTTATTAATTAAATAATAATAAATAATTTAAAATAATATCTTAATATATTATATGTTATATAAAATAAAATAAAATTTAAAATAAATTATTTTTATGTTTAAAATTATATAAAATGAGTTATTTAAATATTTATTTTAAGTTATTTTATAACTTATTTTATATAATTTTAAATATTAAAATAAGTTATTTTAAATTTTATTTTACTTGAAATAACACATAGTATGATAAAATATTATTTAACATTATACATCACCATTTAATTAATAAAATATTAAATAAAAATAAAATAAAGAATTAATTTAACTTATATTTTATAATGTTAAGAATTAATTTGAATTATTTTAAAGATCAATAATTAAAATAACTCACCAATAAAAATTTAAAGTACTAAAATGATTCAGATGATTCAATTAAAATTTGGCAAATTATAATTACTCTCTCGAGTTCCTTCATTAAAAACGTTCGCGGTGGAGGCTCGGCTTGGCGGCGGCGGCATGCAGCGATGGAAGCAGTTCTGGTGGCCGTTCATGGTGATAATTGGACGGGGCTACATTGTTCCACACGACAACAAGGAGATGCACTTCGAGGGTATTGACGCGCCTCTTGCTGCGGTGGTTGCTTGCACTTGTTGGCGTGATGGCAGCGATTATGACAGTGGCGGGAAGGAGGTGAGGTCCGAGGTCTCAACGCCCAAAATGCAATTGGAAGAAGATATGACTTTGGAAGATGGGGTCAAGCAATTGAGCATTCCTAACCTAGTGGTGTTGGATAAAATGGGTTTATAATAGGAAGAACATCAAAAAAAGTTGCATTGGAAGCATATGTTAATTCATCGGGCTATATAATGAATTTGTCTAGCTTTAAGGCCCAAAATGTTAGATATAAGGTTTCAATATGCAATTGGAAGTTATCCATCTTTTGACCTTACTGATACAGAGATGCATTTCACCATTCTTGTCTGTGATGGCTTGTGGGGGGTATGTCTTTATGGAATCTGTAATTATCCCATTACTTATTTTGCTAATTTGAATTTGTTGTTCTAGGATGATAATTGCATTTTGGGTGTGCCATGTGTTTGGTCCCATCTCTCATGCGGCTCCTGCAGCAATGGTGATGGGTTGGGATCTAGCCAGAGTTATGAAGTGGGTTGATTTTGCTGAGAGTTTAACTACAAAGGGATGGTGAAAAAGACAACTTACATTTTAAGTTGACAGAGTTCGTATCGCATAGAGTTGAAGGGAGGTAGATGTCTAAGTTACAAACTAGAGAAGAAAAGTGTAAAAGATGTCAGAAAAGCTGTAATCTACCCTAAAAATTATCGTCCAGGAGTTTAACTATATAAATAATAATTTAATTTTGATGTATTTATAATATAAAAGAGTTTTACATTGTCATTCAATCACATATCTTCTTTTATATAACTTTTTAAGTATGAAATTAAAAGTAATCATATTTATTTATATATTATTACATAATTAGATAAATGTGTAAAATTTTTTTACACTATAAGTGTATTCTAATTAAATCCTATAAATATGTATGTTTGCTAAAGAGTTGTATAGTAATACTTAATCTTTTGAAAAATGGATAAAGTTTTATATCGCAGGCTATGCCATTATAAAAAGTTTTAGAACAAAATCTATAAGAAAGACCTACTACAATAACTTTTTATTTTTTTCACTTCGGGAATCCTAATTTTCTGAGCATGTATTATGTGGACGGGTTGAACCTATGCACAATCTAAAGAACTCGTGAAAATTTTAAAGAATACCAATATGCTATATTCGAAAGTTATTGTTTGTAGGGATAAGTAAAAATGCAAAAGAAATGAGTCTAAAAGGGAATTATTTTTCTTATTTTAGGATATATTTAATTATAGGTGAAAATGAATATAAATTTTTTTAATTAAATTTTATGTATAAAATCACACATAAAATTTAATTATAAAAAATTTATTCTTATTTTTTATCTGACCCTAGTTTTAAAAAGTGAATAAAAGGAAAAAGAATCCATGAAAAATAGTTTTTTTTCCACTTTTAAAAAAGTAATTTTCTTTTTCTCTTTCCGTCAAAATAGCTAAATGACACTCACAAAATA
This sequence comes from Dalbergia cochinchinensis, assembly GCA_031216125.1. Lineage (NCBI taxonomy): Eukaryota > Viridiplantae > Streptophyta > Magnoliopsida > Fabales > Fabaceae > Dalbergia > Dalbergia cochinchinensis. Next base: position 63,070,237 of record CM062375.1, on the reverse strand, counting down.
CAAATAGTGTATGCCAATCAATGAACGAACAAGAAAACAGTCCACGTGCAATCATTGAATTTAACCACGTGCCAATGCAAAATTCAACTATCAAAAGCCTCTCTGCCTCAGAGAATAAACAACCAGATATTACAATAAGAATCGATAAGTGTGTCTATCGATCTATATTTTTTTTATTTTTATAATTTATTTTATTTTTTTAATTTATTTATTTTTATAATTTTTTTAATTTTCTATATATTAAGAATATTTTAAAAAATAAAAATTTTAAACACTAAAAAATAGTTAAAAAAGATTATTCTCTTTATATATAATATAGATATACCATGTTTGACATGGAGAGAAAATCAGAAGGAAAAAAGTGAATTAAAAAAAAGAAAATAAAAAGCATATAAAGTGACACATACACACACACATACATATATATATATATATATCTAATGCACATATATTATTGTCTTGGTTGTGCTTTTAAGGGTTATTATTGTAAGAGAATTATCACCTCTAGTTATTGGTCAATACAATTGATACTGTTACTTTTAATCACATTTTATAAATATGATTAAATATAAAAATATTATGAATACAAATCATAATATAATGACCTATATATTTATTAATTATAATTTTTTACTACATCATTTGATAATTATTTAGTTGAAAAACACATCTTTACATATATAATTTTAAGATTTGGGTTCTCTAAAATGAAGAGATTTGTAAAATATAAAAATAAAAAGTTAATTATCCTTAGATTAATAACTTCTATCATATGTGTATTATGTATAAATCTCACTAAATGATCAAGAAATGGTTAACCCCTTACATTTTTACTTTACCAATCTCCTAATTTTGGAGGAGCATAATCCATAAATTTAAGATATAATATGCATATCAAATAGACATTAAATTAAAAAAATTTTAAAAATAATAATATTTTTACATGAACTTTCAATGTAACAACTCAAATAATAAATTTAGTCCATTATATGTTCAACTTAGTTAAGTTACATTTTGAATTTAGAGAATTGAGATTCATCATTGGTATTTATGTCTATTTTCTATAAAAGTCCTATTTTTTGAATTATTATTTATTTTTTTATTTATTAGTGTATTGACATGCATGTAGTTTTATTGGAATAAGCCGATTTAAGAATTATTTTAAAAATGTCATTTTTTTTTCTCGAAAGTTTATCAAATAGTTAATTATAAACGAGAGGTTATAATAACTATTAGTTGTTAATCAAGGACATTTTAGGAGTATTTAAAAAAGGCCACTAAAAAGTGTGGCAATAGCCATCGGGTAAACATCCTCTTTTTACCTAAATTTTCAATTTAACTTCAGTTTAATCTTAACAAGATTTTTTACATCAATTTATCCTAACAATTTTTTTAGAGTAAATTACAGTGAACTCACTTGACGTTTTGTGAAATTTACTTCGACTTTCCTCTATTTGTCCAGTTGACCTTGATCTCCTCAAGATGCATTATTCATTATATGATAGAGGGAAATGCAGTATGATAATTTTACAAATTAGGGGGAGGTTAATGTATTGATTTTATAAACCCAGTGACCTCTTGAGTAAAATTTACAAATAGACAGGAGACAAAATAAATTTCACCAAATCTTGAAAGATGCCAATGTAATTTACTTTATTTTATATAAATTTAGTCATAATACTTTTAGTTTCATCATCATCAGTTCAACCATAACATTTTTTATTTCGATGTCAATTAAGTAATTTTATCAAAGTAAAATTAAAAAAATGATTAAAAAGATGTTGAAAAGTTTTATTAGGACTACCTTGATGTGAAATCAAAAATATCATGACAAAATAATTATTTACTTAAAAAAAAAAAACAAAGGCAGAATATGGTGTAGATTTAAGAATGAGAAAAATGCGTTTAGGCGGATAGTGTGGGGTTCTGATACATCCCAAAGTAGTCATTTAGTTTGTTACAATCAGTTAGGTTATTAGAGATATTAGTGGGATTATAAATTAGTTACTTAGGTTATAAATAATAGGATTGACCCATTGTAAATGATATTGAGAATAATCAAATTAGTGGATTCCATGGAATTCTTGGAGTTTGGGAACTAGCCTCTAATATAGTTCTATCATTGGTGCTTTCATTGAGAGGTTCTTCCATGGTACAATTGGAAGAATCACTCACCCTCAAAGAGGAATTCCCTGTGTTTGATGGGAAAAATGCTTGGTGGTGGGCCATTTATGCAGGATCATTTTGGGATGCCAGAAGAATATCGGATGAGCAGAAACTCATAAAGGCATATAAGGGTTTTACAAGTCAAGTTTTTAAATGGTTTAGATTATGGAGTCTATCCAACTGCAATATGGATGACTTTTGAGATCGTATTTCTCCATTGTTACCAACCGGATTATCATCCCATTTTGTCAAAAAGTTTCAAAAATGAAGTTTGGATTTGGATCTTGAGTGGGAAGAAGAAATCAAATCCAACAATCAGATCTATCAACAACCACCACAAAATTTACAAGATCAAGGAGTTGTCCTCCAACAAATTCAAGCAAAATTAGCAACAAATCAAGAAAATGTTGCCCATCTTGACACTAGGGTTCAAGTAACCCCAAATCAGAAAAGGGAAGAAATGCAAAAAGAGACACAACAAGGGACAATGTTAGGTATCTTCCAATTGAGTCAATCAGGCCACATTCGATCAACCAACAAGAAGAGGGATTGTTATGTAGAAAATTATATTGTTAGTATTTTAGGCCTAATTCAATTTAATAGAAAAAATTTTGTGTTGCCAATAAATCACTTAACCCAAATTTTTGTTGGCCCAATTATACAATGGGATTTTGGTGGGTATTATTTGTACTCATTAAAGTTTTGTATAAGAAATAATATATTGTAATTAGGAATAAATTGCTTTTATTTTCTCAACATTGAGAGCAAGGTTATTTTGAAGGGGAGGGTAATGTTACATCCCAAAGTAGTCAGTTAGTTTGTTAGAAGTATTATTAGCAATCAGTTAGGTTGTTAGAGATATTAGTGAGATTATAAGTTGGTTATTTAGGTTATAAATAATAGGATTGACCCATTGTAAATGATATTGAGAATAATCAAATTAGTAGATTTCATAGAATTTTTGGAGTTTGGGAACTAGACTCAAATATAGTTCTATCAGGTTCGCTGGTCAGGAGTGATGGGAGTTAGTCCTTGCAACTTACTATTAGGAGTAGCTACGGTAGTGTTTAAGATCATCTTCAATATTGCTCCATTTTTAATCTCAATTTTATTTTTAGTTTTAATTTTTGTCATGCTAGGGATAATTGATGGGTTATAAAAATTAAGTTTTTTTTTCAAACTTAGGTTTCTTCTTTCTAATAGGAATGATTCTAGCTTGGCATGTTTTGTAAGGCTGGATAAAAAAAATAAAAAAGTTGTTTCTCAAAAATCAAATATGTTTGGTAGAGTTGTACTAAGAGATTATACTAAAAAGCTAACAATTTTAAACTGAAAATAGATTATCATCTTAAGCAATTTTTTGAAACTTTTAATTATAAAAAGAAGTTGATTATTTTAGAATTATAATATTTTTACTAAATTAACCCTATATAATATTATACAATCTAATAAAACAGATTATCTTTAAACTATTTTTTAACTGAAACATTCAAATATAAACTAATTATCATGTAACCGATTATATTAAAAAAATGACTGTACAAATAAGTGGCTATTGAAATAAATTTAATCTTACAGTTTTTCTCTACACACTACCTTTATGATATTTTCATTGTCATTATACAAATAATATCATATGACTGAAAAAAAGAAAAGTAAATAATTTTAGTCCTAATTCAGTGAAACTATTCCTGATTCCCCGAAGCATTCCTAAAACCCAAACAATTGGGCAGTCTCATCTAGTCACCCAAAATTAAGATTCTCTCAATCCTAATGGAGATGCTCTCGAGTTGAGTTATATAGAAGTTATTAATAAATTGTTGAGATTCATCAAATATAATTAGTTGATTGATTAAATAATTTACCAAGCCTAGGGTGTCCTACCTGGTTTGTTTTTATTTTCCCTACCCACCCACCCCCAACCCCCAAAACAACAACAACAACAAAAAATTAGGTTCAGATTGTATAAATTATTCTTTCATATGCCAATTTGGATAGAGTTAGGAGAGTAATGGCAGCCTCCACTAACAAGTTTTCACCTAATTGAAGAAGCATAGTAGCTAAAAAGGACAGATACAATAGAGAATAGAAATGATAATGATATTAGAAGGGTGCACATAAATCCATTTGAAGAAGGGGTTGGTTGGTGAGAAGAAAATGAGTTGGTGGGACGAGGTAGAGCTGGAAAGAGAGGCACGATTCTCCACCTCACCAAACCAAGTGGGACACCCTTTATCAATTATTTATTGTTTGAAATTTAATTTAAACTATTCATTAAAATTATTGTGCAAGAGTTTAACTATATATATATATATATATATATATATATATATATATATATATATATATATATATATATATATATTCTGAAGAGTTCTATAATAATATTTAATCTTTTGAAAAATGGATACTCAAACTTTAAATTATAATAGCTTATACTTCGGTCATTGGTCTTGAGCATAATAAGTTATATATCTTTACCAAAAAAGTAATAAGTTATGCATAAAATGTCGAACACAATCATTCTTTCTGCGTTATTCTCCTTTTTTTTTTTCTCAAAAAGAAATACACTACACAAAAGTTTTATACCGCTCGCCATGCAGTTATAAAAAGACCAAAAAAACTATAAGAAATGGCTACAATAATCTTTTATTTTTTTTCATTCAGGGATTCCTAATGTTGTGAGCATATATTATGCAGACGGCGTTGAACATATGCACCATCCAAAGAACTCGTTAAAACTATAAAGAATACCAATATGCTATATTCGAAAGTCATGGTAGGGATTAGTAAATAGGTTAAAATGAAAAAAAAAATGAGTTAAAAAGGGAATCATTTCCCTTAGTTTATAGGTTTTAAAAAGTGAAGAAAAGGGATTTTCTTCGTTTAGGTTTTAAAAAGTGAAGAAAAGGGAAAAGAATCCATGAAAAGTAGTTTTTTTTTAAATTTTTTTTATAAAAGCAGTTACATTTTTCTCTTTCCTTCAAATAGCCAAATGACACTCACAAAATACAAATAGTGTGCTTGTAATTGCCAATGCCAATCAGTGAACAAGCTGAACCATGAAAATATTCCATGTGCAATTATTGAATTTAACGACGTGCCAATGGAAAACTCAACTGTCAAAAGTGTTACTACAAGTACATGAACTTCAACCCCTCTTGTTTGATGTAAGAAGCTTATCTGAGAATCCAAAGCAACTATAATCTAACCTTCTCTTATTCAAGTGAAGGAATGCTTTTAAACACGTCTCATGCAGATTACCCTCTCAATGTAAATATCAACCCAAGGCAAAGAAAAACAAAAAATCAGGAGGTCTACATGAGCAGAAACTAGTAAATCTAAATGAGCTCTTTTGCTGCAGCAATAACAGCTTCCTTGGTGATACCAAACTCTTTGTATATTCTTCCAGCTGGGGCACTAGCACCAAATCGGTCAATGCCTATCGCTTTTCCCTTGCTTCCAACAATTTTCTCCCACCCAAATGTTGTTCCTGCCTCAATGCTAACTCTAGCTGAAACAGCAGCAGGCAGAACGCTTTCCTTGTATGCTTCCGATTGCTCGTTGAAAAGTTCCCAGGAAACGAATGAAACGACCCTAACAGCCTTCCCTTCCTTTCTTAGATCCTCAGCAGCTTTGGCAGCAATCTCTAATTCAGAACCAGTTCCAATCAAAATAACATCAGGCTTGTTTCCTGTTGAGTTGTCTGAGATTGTGTACCCACCCTTTTCGACTCCTTCAATAGAAGTTCCGGGAAGTTGGGGCAACTTTTGCCGAGAAAGGGCAAGGATAGAGGGTCTCTTCCTGTTAAGCACAGCAACTTTGTATGCTCCAGCAGTTTCATTGCCATCAGCAGGACGAAGCATCAAAATATTCGGCATTGCCCGGAAGCTTGCCAGGTGTTCAATAGGCTGGTGGGTTGGCCCATCCTCTCCAAGTCCTATTGAATCGTGGGTCATAACATAAATAACCCCGGCCTGAGACAGGGCAGAAAGCCTTATGGCAGCTCTCATATAGTCAGTGAAAACAAAGAAAGTTGCACAATAAGGAATAAGTCCAGGGCTGTGAAGAGCAATGCCATTGCAGATTGCTCCCATTCCATGTTCCCTAACACCAAATCTAACATTGCGCTCTGCTGGAGTATCCTTTTGGAAGTCCCCAAACATTTTCAGCAAGGTCATGTTGGAAGATGCAAGATCAGCACTACCACCAAGCAGACCAGGGAGAACCTTTGCAAGGGCATTAAGGTTTTGCTGAGACAGATTTCTAGTGGCATCAGCTGGGCTCTCAGGAGTGTATGTCTGAAATCAAATCGGAAAGGTGATCATTATCAATATTCCAGAAACCACTTGTTGGAAGTCAAGTGCTGTTACTATGAAATTTAAATACTATTTTGAAGTCCTTAAAGCCAGGTAGTGAAATTGTGTGATAAAATTTAAATAAGATGATATCGAATAATCAAATCAAGATTCCTCCTGAAAGTTTAACCAATTTAAATCAGATTCATGATACATTTTAGATTGTACATAATACAAACCTTAGCGAGTTACCTCAATGTAAAGATCATGAACAGCCTGAAAGTTTAGAATTTACTCACCGGAAGAGCTTTCTCCCAACCAGCAGGTAATTCACCGTTGATAATGGATTTCAGTTCTGCAGCTTCCTCCTTGTATTTCTTTTCATACTGGGCAAACTTTGAATTCCACTCAGCTTCAAGTGCAGCACCCTCTGGGATGTGGCGACTCCAGTGCCTGGAATATACAAGCAGTTCTCATTCAGTATCATAATTCTCAACTGTTTAAATAGGAAACAAGGAAATCTAAAACCCATCGTCCTTACTTTTTGACATCCTCGGGCACATGGAAAGGCTCATGTGGCCATCCAAGGTTCTGCCTTGTTGCATCAACTTCTTTTGCACCCAGTGCACTTCCATGCACACTGTAGGAGTTAGCCTTGTTAGGAGAACCATAACCAATGGTGGTTGTCACCTGTGAAAGGGGAAAAGTCAGCAAAAGACAGATCAATGTCAATGAATAAAACCAATAAATACACACTTTAATTTCACATTTACAGCTTTCAGCTTCTCAAAGGACTAAATTCAGTCCATTAGTAAAAGAAATCAAGTTGGTAGCATTATTTTAAAAAGAATAGCATCAACTTGTAAGGAGAAATCTTAAAATATCAGCTCCAAACACAGCAGATTCTGCTAATTATAATATGCTAGAAATCTAAGTGCATATTTGCCATGTAAAACTAACCCTGATCAATGTGGGTTTGTCTTTGACGGCCTTTGCTTCCTTAATAGCAGCACGGATATCATCATACCCAGTGTTTCCATTCTTTACCCAGATAACATGCCATCCAAGACCCTCAAAACGACTATCAACACTCTCAGTGAATGCAATCTCCGTGTCACCATCGATAGAAATGTGATTGTCATCATAAAATGCGATCAGCTTCCCCAGTCCCCAATGGCCAGCAAGTGAGCATGCTTCATTTGCAATTCCCTCCATTTGACAACCATCACCCAGTATAGTATACCTGCAGAAAGACAAATGCCATTAATGAAGCACAACACAACCAAGGCCTTCGAAGTCTCTGATCATAATCCAGAGAAGCAGAAGAGAAAAGGCTTGAGATGTTTTACGTGTAATGATCGACAATATCATTGTCAGGCTTATTATATCTTGCAGCCAAGTGCTTCTCCGCAAGGGCCAATCCCACAGCATTGGCAATTCCCTGACCAAGAGGACCTGGAAAAACAAGAATAGATGGATAAACAAAGCATATCAAAAAGCTAAATCAAAGTCAGCTAGAAAGAATGTTATCTCACATATATAAACTCAAATTATATCTAACCTGTTGTGACTTCAATTCCAGGGGTCTCAAAGTTCTCAGGGTGTCCCGGGGTCCTGCTCCCCCACTGGCGAAATTCCTTCAAATCCTCCTCCTGAAAAATTGAACCCCAAACATAATAAATTCATCTCAGCAAATACTCCTGGATCGATATGTTCACTGTTACACTTCCCATAAAAGTTCACACAGACTTCCAAAAGCTCAACATATCTAACCATAAGTAAGTCAAACAAAAGGCTCGTGTTGCCCCCAAGAAAAAAAAAAAAACTTGTCCTTCTTATGAGTTTGTCTATATTTATACATGCTCACCCTTTAACAAAAATGACATAAAACCCTATGTACCAGCTTGTTTTTGTGTTCAAAATAACATAATCAAGATCATAGTGAAACAGCTGCTGGGAAAAAAAAAAGGCGATTCTCTTACCCCAAAAATTCAGCAAATCTAAACATGCACTTAGATCTGCCCACAACAAACAACAACAACAACTAAAAACACAAAGCACAAATCATTCACACCAAAACACCACACAATTATTCACCCATTTAAACCCAAAAAATAATAGTAATAAAAAAAACTTTTCAACAGAACCAACCAAAACCAACATAAAATCTCAATCCTTCATCACAACACAAAAAAAACACAATCACAGTTACACTAACCTTCACGCTATCATATCCAGCAAGGTGAAGCAGAGCATACTGCAACATGCACCCATGACCCGCAGACAGAACAAACCTATCACGGTTGAACCATTTAGGGTTCTTCGGGTTATACCTCATGACCTCATCGTAGAGCACGTGACCCATCGGAGCACAACCCATAGGTAAACCCGGGTGACCCGAATTCGCCTTCTCAACAGCATCAACAGCCAAAAACCGGATCGTGTTCACCGACTTCTCGACCAGAGAGGGGTCCGCTGTCGTCCGATCAACTGTTTCCACGGCGGCGGAGGCTCTGATGACGGCGGAGACGGAGGGATTGTGGCGAATGGAGATGGCGCCTCGGGTCGGGTTGGAGAGGATGGCGGATTGGCGCAGGCCGGAAAATGCGGGGAGGGAGGGAAGGCGGGTGGTGGGGCGAGGGAGGAGGGATTGGGAGATGGAGAGAGAGGAAGATGATGCCATGGTTGGTTGGTTGGTTTGTGTGTGTGTGTTTGAGGAGAGAGAAAGTTAGAGAGAGAGTGAGGAGGATGGAGAGTAGGAGGTGAAGGGGAAGGAGCTGTGGGGTTCATTTTTCTCAGTGAAGCGGCGTGTTTGGTTTTGTAGAGAGAGAGAGAGAGAGGGGTTTGGTTTGGGGTCTTTGAGGTTGTCGCCCATTGACTGTTGCAGTGTGACATTAGAGAGAGAAAGCCGTGGAATTTATTTATTTATTTATTTTTGTTTTTGGGGAAATTATTTAAATGTTTCTTGGGGTTGGTGGCTATTTCATTTGGACTTTGGCGGCGTCTTCTGTTGTATACTTAATTGTTTTTCTTTTCTTGTTAAACAACAAAGATTACTTTGATGGATAGAATTTAATTTTTACCTGGTGTAATTCTATTATGTATAATCATATTAGTAAATTTGATTAAGATTCATATTTATTATTTTAAAAATTATACAAAGGAAATTATTTGATTAGATGATAATATATATGTTTGTAAGCTTCACACATTAATAATATTAGTCACAATACCATAAATTTAATTTAGCCCAAAACATTACAAAACTATTGTTGGAAAATTATTAAGGAGTTTAATGCCTCAACAAAATAAAGACATTTGAGAAAGCACAATTTTTTGTTATAAGAAAGAGTAGCAGAAAACGTTTCATTCTCAAAATTGTGAGTAATGTTTCCAACCATTTTTACTACCAAAATAGTAAGTGAAAAAAAAGTTAAGAATGGTAAGTTTTTTAAGTTATCAATCACTTAAAATATTGAAAACTTAATTTTTTAACTTTTTAATCAAAAACTTATCATTTCGTGATTACTTAATAAATACCCTAGAGGCATTAATAAGGAAAATCTTATAAATATTTGAATAGTTTAAGTGATTCTATACTTATTTTCTTTAAATGAGACACTAGAATAGCTACTCGTGGTTTAGTAGAAAGAAATGGTTGGGAAGTGCTAGTATATAGAAACCACTAATTCTAGCTGATATTTGATTGGTAAATCCATTTCATGATGATGTCTTATAGTATATTTGGCTTTATTTTTGGAATCTTAAGACTATGATTTGAGCATAAGCTATTTGTGACAATTTTTTGCCTAAACCATAGACAATCTAAAAGAAAAACCAAACATGTTATAAATGGCTTGAAATAGTTAATGTCAAATACTTAGTTTTAGTTGACTTTCAACTCATGTATTTCTATCACTTGGGCATGATTATTAGGTTTTCTTTTTAATTAATAGGGTTTCTTATTAGTGAGCAAATACAATAGAATGTGATGGAATAATATAAGGATTTAATTTGAATATATTAGTAGTATAAAAATTATTTATATTTTCATCAAATCAGATTCTACCACATATATATATATATGTGTGTGAACTTTGAAATAGTGGGAAAAAGACTCAAATATATTTTGTTAATGTATAATATGTAATTGAGTAACTTTGTGAAAAGTTTTGAACTTCTATTATTCTGAACTCTATTACTATATAAAAAAAAAAGTTAATACTGAAAGAACAGGGGCGATAAGACTAAGACATTTCACTTAAATGTGATGGAAAAAATATATGTTTTCGTATATGTTTAAGTAACTTACTTATTTTATATTTAAGATAACATATGATTTTTAAGATTTGCTAAAAAATTTATAACAGGGTAATTATTTCCCTCAAAACAGAGAAATCCAAATATGTTCTAAATAAAATACATCAACATCCATCATGGTTATCGTCACAATAAGGCTAATTAGCCTTGTTCATACATAACTTCTAACTGTCCAATCTCTCTGTTCAAAAAGCCCACAACATCAACAATGTCTGGGGATGCCTGCACGTGTCAACCGGCCTTGTTTGGTAAGGTTGGTGAAAATCAGTAATTTGTATTTGCTTTGAATTTAAGATATGTTCACACAAAAGGGTTAGCTGTGGAATGGCCACTCCAGCACATGTCATCAAAATTTCATTTATTTATTGATTTTTACATAGTATACTATAATTAATTAATGCATGCATATATTTTTTTTTCTTGGGTAAATTGCATGCCTGTATATTTTAATGAAAAAATATGTGTAGCCTCTCTTTTTTGGGTCAACATATATAGCTCCTAGAACTTAGCATTCTTTGCTGTACTTGGCCCATGGAAAACAAAAAGGTCAGCACAACTACCCCTTACTTTAGCAGTGTGCCCTTTAAACTTTTTTTAACGACCACTATCACATTGATTAGAAAGTGGAAACGAACACATTAAGCAAATGACATCATGATTCCATTTTGTTTTAATCTTGTAATTTTATATTATGAAAGAATTTATCCTAGTTATGACATTTTTGAATTGACCCGAAAAGGATAACAATTTTTTGTCAAGAAAAGAGATGGACTCTGACCAACTTGTAATTCTTCACCAGCCAAGCCATTTTCTTTTCTTGTTTTTTGTTTTTTTGGGTAATGAGGCTGCAGAATTTGATATTTGTTATGCCTTCATGCTGATATCAGCAACTATGTATTGCTTTACCCTGAGAAAAGGAGAGGAAAATGATTTTATAGAACAGTTATCCTTCAACCGCTATAGGTCATTAGTATCTGAATTTTGTCCCTTCCTTTCAAGTGTGAACAGAAAAGTAGAAAACCTTCATTTGTGAACGTAAAAACATGTACAATAACTAAAACGAAAAAGGAACAAAAACGAGTGACATATCAAGATATCTTCATCCATCATTAATTTCTATTTCTTCATATGAAACATTTTCATTTTAATTGATGCATATTGATTATATTTCCGGAAGCAGTATTCTCCAAGCTCAAGGGTATTGGGCCTTTTGCACAGACATTTACCATAGCATGATTCAAAGACTATATAAGTCAGGCCCAAAGAAAAAAAAATTGCAATATCAGATATTGCTACATTCATCATATTTACATTTTTCTTTTTAATAAAAGAACCACATAATTCAGCATTGTGAAGTCAGTGGACTTAATCAGTGAGAATTGTTTTGCCACATCGTGTACAGCGGCAAACCAAAAATCACTGCACTTCTAGGCTAAACCAAACCGGTATTGTATGAAATGAAAGCCAAAAGAAGAAACATGTTGTATAATATAGTCATGTCCTGAAATTTGACAAAAGCGAAAGAAGCAAAACTAGCGAGGGAAGGTTAAGTTTTAGACTCTCTTCCAACTCAAAATCTCACATCATCTTTGATTCGATTACTGCTCAAAGTAGAATTACGGATCCCCCTAGTGGTCACAGAATATGGTGCTGATGCTGATTTAAGAGAGGGGGATTTGTCAATAAATGCATGCCGTTCATTGCCATTCCAAAATAAGATGATCCGGTTTGTGCATGAATGTGACCAACTATCACCTGTTCAGCATTATAAACAACAAACTTTCATAAAACCCCATCTTATCAAGGGAGAACATACTATCGACCATTTTGTACTAGTATAGTTCAGTTTGATTTCAGAAAATAATTTTCTAATTTCATTTTCTGTTTTTAGTTTGTTTATTGTTTTTCAAGATTTTGTAAAGGAAACAGTAAAAACTAGAAAATTCAGTTTTCATTTTTTTTGTTTATAATTTTCTTCACAAAATCTGAGAAAATAGGATACAGTCTGAAATTAGAAAATGAAAACCAAAACCAAACAATCCAAAAAATTCAGGTGAGATATGAAAGCTGAAAAAAGCACTTGCCTAGCGCAAGGGTCAATTGAAATGAACCTTCAATATGCTTGGTTGTCACTTGATTCAACAGAACAACCTGCCAGAAACAAATCTATAACTAAAAACGATAGAGGTGGAAAAGAAGACAATGGAGAAAACAAAAAAGGACTGGACATCAAGCCAAGTAAGCATTATAGTAAAGCAATAACAACAACCTGATTTGGATGCAATCAAAGATTAATGCTTGGCAAGCAGATAAAAAAAAAAGATTCTTACAGCCAAACAGAACTTTCTGGCAAGCTTCATCAACTTCAAAGCCATCTCACTAAGTAATCGAGTCCTGAGTGCCATATCATCAAAATCTTGGCGGAAATGGAAGGTGACACTGTCAATAACGATGATCTTAACCTGGAATAAGGTATTCAAGAAAGACCATGGCGGAATACTTGAGATGTACTAAAACAAGTAATTAATGAAGAGCAAAAGGAGAGAAAGCCTAGGCAAGAGTATTTCCATCACCCACAATCCAAGACAATCAATGATGTCAAGCGTTTGGCAAAATAAAATCAAGAATCCAATGTCAAGATGTTTGCTAAAACATATAAACTGGATAGATGAAATACAATACTTACATCTTTATGCTCCGTGATGAATTTGTCTAAGTAATTTACCAAAGCAATTTGCTCAGTATAGCTGCAAACACGAAAATAGAATATATTTTCCAAGATACTATTGGGGTGCATTTTAACTTCACAAGCTTGAAAATCCTTGCGAAAGTGGTGGCTATATTCTGACATGTCTTCTATGCATGCTTCAGCAATTTGTAAGACACGCTCAACCATAAAACTTCCCTCTGTGTCTGAGTATCACACAGGCACAAAGAGGTGCAATGAATGACGTGCATCAAATGCTGACAGGGTATTATAATATAATTAAGGCCCTTACCAATGTATATTGCCTTCCCACCTAGGCCACCATATTCTTGTGGAATCTGAACATTTACTGCAAGTTGAATCCTGCAAAAAGTAAACTAAACACCACTCACCACTGCAAATAACCAATCAAACTAAGATGGAAAGAAACAAGTACAACATGATATGAAAAATTGGGATGACAAAGCATACCCAATTTGTGTTTTACCAATGCCAGGAACTCCACCTAAATAAATAAACAAGGAATCATATTGTGACCAAGAAAAAAGAAGAAAGAAAGAAAAGAACTATTGAGTATTCATGCTCAAAAATAAGTTAAATAACATGTATTTAATTGGAAGTTGTGATGTGGGAATCATCCTATCAAGAGAAGCCATAACGGTGACTAACCTATTTCAGTGACTTCTTTGCAATTAATCCCTCCACCAAGGATGTTATCCAGATCCACACAAGATGTGGTAATGGGAGGAGCAAGCTTTTCCTCATTGAGCATAGCCCAGGCAGTCTGACCACCTGCATGACACAAAGACACAAAATGGAGAAAGGCAAAAACAAAAAATGAAGAATGGTTTGTACAGCTTGGGAAAACCGTGCTCTGCAGGATATACTAGAGTTCACATAATACAAAACATACACATTGGTAATTCATATAATACAAAACATACACATTGGTAAAGAGAATGTCTGTTAACTTTGTCATGGAACATAGCCTCCTGGTAGCTCTTTAACTTTCCCCAATCAGTGATCTTCATATACATAGGAGGGTAGAATTTTTGGGAAAGAGATGCTGTCTAATACTAATAAATCATACTCGCTATGGTGGTGTACAATGATAGTGTTCATATAATTTGTCCACAGCTTTCCTGCATCAGCATTATTCACATGAAAGGTATAACCTGAAACTTCTTTAAGTACATTAGCATTAATTTTCGTGTGCATGACCCAAGAAACACACACAACTGAGGGGAGCCTCCCCTATCGTTAACTGGAAACAGATCCTCCGCATGAAAATTTCACATGAACTGTTTATGGGTAGATTTTCACCATTGATTAAACTCTCTTGTGGGACAAGGGAACCAAGCGAGTGCCTACCATCTTGATCAATGGTGAAAATCTATATAGACAAAGTCATGCAAAATTTCCATACGAGAGGATTTCATTCTCTTGCTTAACCTCCTTGGAGCATTACATTTAACATAAAGTAATGAGCAAGCAAATGCTCACCAGGTCAATTGTATTCCTTGTCACTTCACCCCCAAAAGAATGCTCTGGTATGAGGTGAGCAAAGATTGTTTGGTCTTTTAAATCAACAATTGAACACACAGTATTACACTATCAATGACATTAAAAAAAAAAAAGAAAAAAAACTACAAAATTTTGATCACGAGCCAAAAGAATTTCACAACGAAAAATCAAATATAAGAAGTAGCAACGCATTATCAGAATCAACACATACCATCAAAAACCGAAGCAGAGTGACTCCCATTTGAAGGCCCCAAAGCACTAGCTCTGGATGCATGTTTCAGAATTTCAGAAGCTTCACTATCAGAAACCTCAATATCTGTTCAAATGAAATAATGGGCATGTGAAAAACAACATAAAAATCTGATTTTTTTTTTTTTTTTAATTTTACTTACTTTAACATATAAACATGCCCAATTGGAAAATGCAGGGAAAACAGGAAATTGGGAAAAGAAAGGTTTTGAATTGAAAGGGTACTACCAACCACGAGCAAGGTCAGAAGGGGAGGCACTAGAAATGGAAAGGAGTGAAGTGTAACCAGCTGCTAAGAGTTTTCCTCTCTTCGACGCTGAGATTGGAAGCATACCCACCTCCATCCTCTCCTCTCCTCTCCTCTCCTCCCACACTGCCCTCAGTGTTGCCTTTGCACCATGTTCATTGTTCACTATCGCTTCGTTCTTCTGCTGCCAAAAGAACAATTTACCTAACACAATTTGTAGGAATGGTCATGAAATATTAAGGACGCTTTTATTTTGGATTTTAATATGGGTGATTATAAAATTTAAATTTTATATATAATTAAAAAATTAAAAGTTAATTTTTAAAAATTTTTGAATATTTTAAAAAGTTATTTAAATAGATAAAATGTGTTCTTTTTTTTATGAAAAAAAGTAATTTTAAGGCTTTAGAATTTCAAATAAATGCACCTCAAAAGTGAGTTTAGATTGAATTTTAAAAAAAATATATTTTTACAAAATATATAAAACCACTTCTTGTAAAGAGAAAGTTCTTTTGTAAAAAAATAAAACATCAATCCAAATGCAGATAAAATAAGGGTTTTATTTTTTATATAATGTTTTAATTTAACAATTCCTCATAAATGATATTATCGATAGATTTACATAAATATGATATGTTAATTTTACTATTGATGAGATTTAATTTAAAAATAATATTTTTTTTGTTGTTCAGATTTTGTTATTAGCAATATTTCATTTAAGAAATAATATTTTATTATTAAAATATTATTATTAAAATATTATTAATAATAATATTTGATTAAAAAATTATATTTTATCATTCATATCTTGTCATGGATGAAATTTACATTTTAAAATATTATATTCTTGTAAATAACTATAAAAATTTATATTGCCACAAATTTTAGATGCAAATCTCGTGTATATAAAATGACCCAAAAAATAAAGCCGTAAGTGTTTCTGCTTGCCTAGATGAATTGCAACCATTCAATCTAAAAGTAAATAAAAGAGAAAATACATTTAAAAAATATACGAATGAATTAGATACAACGTGGAGCAAGAGATTTCGTACTCTCAAAGCACGGCTCATCAATCATACTTGGATCTAAAAACATAACTTGCAATATTTTTTTAAAATTGTTTACAAGTCAAAAATCACACTTGTTAACTTGCCGTCTCATTTGACTATATACATTATTACATTTTAAATAGTCAATTTTAGTTTGTAATGTTAAAATAGTTATCTTCTCAAGAAATATATTTTACACTAAGAAACACGGACATGTGTTAGATACTGACACTCACACGACACATGTTGGATACGTGTTCGTAAATGTCCAATTGAAAAAATGATTTTTCTGAACTCAGACAAGCGTCGGACACGGCTAGACACAAGTCAAGCAGGGCTCTAATTCACTGTGAATACGACTTGGACACACTAGGGACACAACTAAGTTAGTTTCTTTATTTTTTAAAATTTTTAATAGCAATATAAGCTCAAAATCAACTCTAATTGTTTAGTTTGATCTGTACTATTGAGCCATTTCATTTTAAAAATTCTTCAGTTGATTAAAAAATAAAAATTAATTAGATAAAAAAATTATGCAAATATACCTAAAAAAATCAAGAAAAAAAAGAATCATACAATATATATATATATATATATATATTGTCGTGTCCGTGTCCTGTAAACTTTTGAGTTTAACATGTCTCCGTGTCTGTATCCGTGCCATGCCCTTTGTCTATGTTGGTGTCTATACTTCATAGATTTTACATAACTCCAAATAAACAATTTTATTATTACATGTCCAAATAGGATAAAATATTTGTTTAGAAGTTTCTTTCATATAAAGAAGTGACTAATTTAAATGCACTAACAATATAAAAGATTTTACATTATCATTTGATTATATGTTTGTATTTGTAAGATTTATAAAATAATGGATGACTAAATTCAACCTTTTTATTAACATGATAATACATAATTGAATATTTATGTAAATTTGTCTTATATCAAGAGTATATTTAAATTAAATTCTAAATCAAATATTTCTGTAAAATAACCCTCTATGATTGTATGAAATATGTTTCAACTCTAATAAGTTCTGAAGTTTTAAGCAAAAGATTGATAAGTTAGGGTTTATTTTATTTCAATTCTCATTTTCAGTTTTTATTTTTTAAATCTTCTATTTTCAAAATTTTATGAAAAAATAGTAAAAATATGAAATATAAATTAAAATAGAATTTTATTATTTTTAATTTTTTCAGTATTTATTTTATAAAATTTTAAAAATTAAAAATGTAAACAATAACCAAACATGCCCTTAAGCTTTGATGTAGCTTGCCTCTCTTCTCGGTTGATTTTAAGACTTTCCCTTTGTTGGCCACGTGCAGGTAGCAAAAGAAATTTCACAGATAGAATCACAGCACTTCAATGCAATAGAGGCGCAACCAGTGTGTGTGTCTATATATATATATATCCACAACTTAAGTGCATAGATTAGCAAACTATACATTTTATTTGGACATTAAAATTTTTTTGTCTCTTCCTTTAATCATCTTATAATAATGGATATGTTTGTAACTTAATTCTCTCTATATTAAATGCGCTTTTAAGCTTTTTTCTCTTCTAATTACTCTATTATTGTTAAAATATCTGTTCATTTTTAGATAATTTTATATTTCAAAATATTTATCAATTTTAAATTTTAATAAAATATTAATTTTATTCTTTTAATATTGTCCCTAATTAATTTCATATTTTTAAAATATTCTATCTAATATTAACCTTAAACATTGTGCTATATTAATTAATACATAGAGATACTATTAATTATATTTAACTTTATTACTAATATAATTTATTATCTTTCTTAATATTTATTTCTTGTCAAAATTGAGAGATATTTTTAAAAAATGGGGTAATATTCTCTATCCATTATTCTCTTATCTACTTAAAAAATATTGTTTCTTTTTCCATCTGTTCATTTACCTGAATAATTATATTATATAAGTAATTAAAAATTAAAATAATATTATTATATTTTGGTTATATATAATATTAAATTAATAAAATAATTTTCTATAGTATTTTTAAAATATTAAAACAATATCAAAGTTCAGGTAAATATCCAGGCATTTTGTTTAATACTAATCCACATTGAATTCTTATTCATTTTGATATTGCAAGTTTAATTTCGTAAATAACCAAAAAAGATTTTATCGAAAGACTATATACATTTTAATATTGTCTAAATTACAAAGAAATGCATGATTTATATAACTTGAATTATATTATTTTAATATTACTTAAACGTCTCTCTAGAATATAAAAAAAAATAATAATTCATGACGTAAAACATTCACGTCTTTTTTTATTTTACGTAGAAAAAAAGTAGTTACTTGAATTAATTATTATTCATCACGTAAAATTATATAAGAAATTATATTTTTAAGTACATAAGAATAATAAAGAGAGAATATTAACGAGAAGAAAGATAATAAGTTAATGAAGCAATTAATTTAGATTAAATAAAATTAAATACGTACCCTTCATTATAAAAACTCTTTAAGGAGAGAAGAAATGAGTGGTTTTGTGTTCAAAACAAAGTGTGAAACTTGCTAACCTTGGCATAAAAATGTAGAGGCTAACAATCTCGTTATATATATATATATATATATATATATATATATATATGTTCAAATCCATTAATATTTTATTTTATAAATGATGAAAAAATTATAAAAACGAAATTTCCCTAATAACCTTCGCCCCACTTTCAAATTATCAATAAACACAACTACCCATCAACTATGAAGTATAGGCATACTATTGGGGCATCATATCTATGTATTAGGTATGTGTTAGTATTGAATCTTCTATAATATATTCATGACATATATTTAAATATATTTAATTTGAAATTTATTTTTTTATTACTCCAACATATAAACTACAATATAAACAAGGTTATTAAAAAGAAATAATATATAAATTTTTTAGTTTATATGAAAATGAAACATAAATGAAGCTTTTATAAAAATTAATATTTTGAATAATGTATTATCTTTTAAAATTTTTTAGTTATATATATATATAGGTATCACATGAGTAGATTGGTTTATTATGAGAGTGAGAGTAACACATCTGGACCATATAACCTTACATCAATAGTTATAATCGAAAATTAATTAATGCTCACATATGTTCATTTGAAGAAGTCACATAACTTTATGTTTTAATTTTAACCGTTCTTGTAAGATTCAACGATTAAAATTTACTTCTTTTACTTTCACAATAAATTACCCCTCATACACACACACACACACACACACACACATATATATATATATAGATATATTGTCTGTGTCCTATAATTTTTCAACTTTGATATACCCCTTATGTATGTGTCGTGTGCATGTTAATGTCTGTGTCATAAACATATTTGTGTCTTCCCCTTAATTTTAGTTTACTTTAAAAAAAATTAGAAAAATAACTCTGTTAAAACTAAAAATAAAAAATGTGAATTGATATATAAAACTTGCTAGTAATAAATAAAGGGTTTGGTATCGTGCTTAATAATGCCATGACCAATTATTTAGAAATGTTTCCAACATTGTAACATCGATTATTTGACAAATCAATCGACAATTATCAATTAAAACGAGGGCATATAAGTTTGTACCAATTAAAAAAATTGCCAAAAGCCAAAAGAAAGCAGAACAACATGCATCAAACCTTGCTCTGATTAAAAGAAAGAGCATTGCTATTTCAACACCCAAAAATGAGTGTCTAAATAAGATACCTATTCCATCACCATTAGATGTGATTGATTGATGAAGATAATGAGAACCACCATTCTATCCAATAATGATGAAGTGAGTGTCTCATTTAGATACTCATTTTTAGGTGTTAAAATAATATTAATGTAAAAGAAATGCCATTCATCTTAAAACTAAACATGCAAAAGATTGCTTCCCTCAGTCTTTATTTGAATGATCTATTTCTTGAAACTCAGTTGTCATCAAGTGATGGATTGAGATTTCAGAGAAAGGCAAAGGCAACGACTGTCTGGAACTAGAAAGTCCTTGGGCGACTTGCAACACTGATAGTTTGGACTTTGGCTTAGAACGCAAGCAGGCCAATGCTAGTTTTACCACAAGTACTATTGCTTGAGCATCTTTTTGACAGAGAGACAAAGGAATGCACAAGTGCAGGAGATCTTTTAACAATATGCTCTGAGAGGAAAAGTTGGATACAGATGAGGTTAGCTCTCTTGGATGTCTTCCCATCAACGTTTCTAGTGTCACCACCCCAAAACTATAAACATCACATTTTTGTCATAGTCAATGTGCAGGCAAGCTCTACAATGGGCCAGGAAAGTTGTCAGTAAACTTAGTTCTCAAATTCAATAGTTAAATTTATTTAGTGAAAGTATGAAAAAATTTCTTCATTTTTTTTTTGGAGCAAAAAACTTCACCTGGTGCAATATAACGATATGTTCCAACTCGTAAGGTTTGGTTTGAAGAATCTAGATTAAGTCTAGCTAGCTGCGCCAAGGTCTGAGACAACCGCATCTAATTGAGAGTTCAACAAAATTTTATTACTTGATACATCTCTGTGAACAATTGGCGGGGTACAATCATGATGCATGTAGGACAAAGCATCTGCCATTCCTTGAATGATATTCACTCTCTTACTCCAGCTCAACTCCTTAGCTTCAACATCATTGCTCAATACACAAAACAAGCTTGCCCTTTCTATGTATTCATACACCAAAAACATGCACCGATTATGGAGGTGTGAACAACCGATTTTATTCAATCTTTTTAACAATAAAATCCAATAGTTTGCACTTAATTTACCTTTTATTTATTTATTTATTTATTTATTTATAGTTTCATTTCTTGTTTAAAAGAAAAATATAAAAATAAAAAAATAAAAAATTTGGGAGAAGAGTTCACGGACTCTCTCATTTTCTCCTTTCCCCTCACCCCCGAGACATACACGTGAAGTTACAGTAACCTGGGGAGGGGGAAAGCATAAAAAATAAAAAAGGATGCAATGATAGTGTTTTTGATTTTTAAAGATCTCTTTCGGTGGAATGGATGCATCCGAAGAGCTTTATTTTTACATATTGAGATCATGGAGGAACGAGGAGGGGGACCAAAAAAAATTTCAAACGAAAAAGAAACATCAAAACATCAATTGAAAAACAACCTGCAAAAAAAGAAATCATCAGCCAGTCCAGCAAATACAATCCAGCAAAGAAGAAAAAATCAAGGTAAACAACAGAAGCAATTTCATCATCATATCATCAGATTTAAAAAAAAAAAAAAAGGAAAACACAGTAGCCGCCACCCTTCATTGCCGCTACCTCCCCTTCAACTCATCAACATCATCACCATAAATCATCAAAACACCACCACTCCCCTCCATGAACTACCACCACAACCTCCACCGTGGCATAGCTACCACCACCTCCAAAGCTCACCCCAGCCTCATAAAGCCACCCCCGCCATGAAACTCCCCAAGCCACCACGAACCCAACTCCCCAAGCCACCGCAAAACCATCGGCCTTCTTCTCCATGCCTTAGCCATCGCGCGGCCTCCCCTCTCCCTCCAATCTTCATCTTCCATCATCATCCCCTTCCTCCTCTATCTTCCATAACCATCCACCTTCAACCACCACCTCTCCATCAACAAACACCACCACCACCACAACCTCCACCCTTCAACGCCACCATCATCTTCCCCTTTCACCACCATCCCCACCAATAAACACCACCACCATCACAGCCCCCTCCCCTCCTCTCCAACACCATCATCTTCTTCCCTCTCCCTTAGCCACTCTCTATCACCATCATCATCATGAACCCGCGGCCCCCCCCCCCCGTAACCTCCACCGCCCTGACCTTGAGCCTCACCGAATCCACCCTTCCATCATAGTCCCGCCATGCGGACTCCCCAACCGCTGCAGAATGCAACTACCGCGAGATGACGCCATGGTTTCATGGGCCCTCGCTCACCTCAAGCGCCAGCCTCTACCCTCCAACCGCCCCACCCCACCGCGAAGCTCCAAACTTACACCACAACGCCGCCGCCACCCTCGCCACCACGCCCACACCGTCGTCCCAACCTTCGACTGGAGAGTTACTCGCCACTCTCGCACCACCAGCCACCGCCACCCTTTCTCCGTCTACCATGAACCACCACCAAGCACCCCGCGCCCTTCCCTTTCATCTCCACCCTCACCGTGCAAGCGCAGAGTCCACGACCACCGCCGCGATCGCCGCCTCCTTTCCTTCTCAAACCGAGTCACCACCCTGCTCCTTTCAACCTTCCCTTTCTTTTTCTTGTATGTGTCCGTGTGTGCCGTGAGAAGAGAGAGAAGTATGTTTTGTGATAATGTGTGAGAGAGAATGTTGAGTGCTGTGCATGCCCGTGAGTGTGTACGTGTGTATGAATGTGTGCGTGTGATAAGAGAGAGTGTGTGAGTGGATTAATGAGAGTGTATGCGCGTGTGTGTGCGCGTGTGTATGGGATGAGGAAGTGTATATGTGTGTGTGTGTGTGTGTGTGTGTGTGTGTTGGGGAAGGAATTAATTGTTTTAGGTAAAAAATAAGGGAATTGGGGATTTTATTTTATTTTATTTTTAATTATTATTATTTTACCAGGTTTTGTTTTTATTTTGTTAAATTAGATTTTAAATTTGAGTTTGGGATTGTGTTGGTGTGGTTAGTGATTCCTTTTATTTTAATTCTTGGGTTTAGTTGTTGGGTTTGAAATGGTTTTGATCTAAAATGAATTAAGGGGTTTATTTGATTCAAAATAAATACGTTTTTTAATTTGTATTGTGTTCTTTCTTTATTTTTTATTTGAAGAGAGTTAAATGAATTAGTTATAAAAAACAAAATAAAAAGAAAGAGTAATTTAATATTTTCTTGATTTTTGGGGCGTTTTACTCCTAGTATTCCTTAGTTTTTTTTTTAAAAAAAAGGAAGGGGTAATTAGGGCCCTCCTATTTTGATCTAGTTTTTTTAGTTTAATTATATGTTTATATTTATGAATTATTTTTAATTTTTCTTATTTAATTAGTTTAAATACCTTATGTTCATATTTTGCTTTAATTAAATACATAATTATATTTATTCTATTTTAATTTAATTATCGCAAATGTTTATGTGTTTTACTTGCATTGGTCGTGTATTTGCGTTCATGGATTTTTTTTTTATGTGTTTTTCTTATTGTGTAAATTTCATTTTATTTAATTTTTTTTTTATATACTTATGTGTTATGCTTAAATTATTTATGTTTATGTTTGTGACCTTTTTTAGTTATTTGTTATGTGTCTATGTTTTTTTAGTTTAATTGTTTTATATTGTATATGTTTTATTTAAACTAATTATTTTTGTGTTATAAATAAGTTTTGCTTGTTAGATCAATTATCTTATATATACATTTATTTATTTTGTTCAAATATTTTTTTTAAAAAAATATATATTAGAATTCTGTCTAAAAACCAAATAAAATCTTTTTAATAATTTGAATTAACTGAAATAGTGCAATGTTAATCACACGCCCTAGAATATTTTTAACATGTAAATTGATATTCAAAGTCTCTTTACGTAAATAGAGTTAATTTAACCGCGACATTTGTTAACTTTAAATTTTATAATATTTTAGCTGTGACAGCTTAATATTCAAAAATTCCCTTTCGAAATTAATTTTTTTTTCTACTTAATTTATTTGTAAATAATTTTTCTAACATTTTTCTATACTATTTGTGTATCTTGTTTTATTTATAAATTTCTTTATCCTAAATTTTATTTCAAAATATTTTATTTAGCTTTTGTTATTGTAGATAGAGAGTTAATTTAACTTGGATTTCATTAGCTTCCGATATTTCTAACATTTGAGTTGTAAATTTAATCATTCGAAATTTTCCTTAAAAATGCTTGTTCTCTTTTATATTTGTTTCCATTGATTTATAAAAATACAAAAAAAAAATATATGTTTTTCTTCTTTTTCTCTTATTTGTAAATATTTGTAATTTATATACTTATTTTCAATTTAAATTTGCTCATCTATTTTAATTGCCTTGAAACAGAAAATAAATGTCCTAAAAGGTTATTTATTTAATTTGCACAAGTAAAGTGCTGCCTAGACGGCGGGTGTGTTAGGGTGCGTGAGGATCGAAATTCCTACCCCTTTCCCAAGCATAACCGACTTCGAACTCAAAACCAGTTTCGAGGCTTTTCTTTAAAATAGATGGGTTTCCAACGTTTCCAATTTTAAATAAACTTTACATGACTCCATTTTTTTCAAACTAAACAAAAAATTCTCTCCCTTTCGCCGTCCCCGTCGCGATCCCGATTGCGACAGGAGGCAAAAGCCATGAAGCTTGACAATGTTTCTATGACGGATTTCGGTCAACATCTTGACCTTATTGTGGAAACTCTTGTCAAAAGATGGATTTTGAGACTTTAGTTTGTGAAGTTTATTCAATGCAACAATTTTTCCACTTGGCAGTTGTGCTCTGTACACGCTGCCATATGCACCGGTTCCGATGCAGTACTTAGATATCAAAATCTTGTGTTGCTTCAATGATGTCTTCAAATGCAATTTTACCATCATAGCTCCATATAGAAAACAAGTCTCCATTCTTTGCCGACTTATGTCCAAATCTTGTTTTATTGATGCACCGAGTAAAATATAATATGCCCACAATAATGAGAAGGAGGATGCAAGAAATAGGAATAGCAATTACAATCAAGTGCTTTGCTTTATTGGTTTTCTGAACTTGAACGGAGAAGCAGGAATCAAAATTTGGATTGTTACCGATTAATGATTCTGCATTGAAACCTTTGTAGCCTTGGGCACAGTCAAAGAAATTGAATGACAAGTTTATATGATGTATATTTGCAAGTTTCATTGGTAGTGCACCTGTGAGATTGTTGTAGCTAAGATTCAAACTCGATATTTCAGATTCTACTTCGGGAAAATAAGGACTACCACCAGTGAACGAAGAGGCACCTCACCACTGAGAACATTGTGACTGATATCAAGTTTATTGACATAACCAATTCCAGAAGGAATGTCTCCACTTAACAAATTGTTGCTTAAATTCACTTCCCCAAAACTAAAACAGTTTAGGATAGGAGATGGGACAAATCCTTCTAGCTTATTGGTGGAAAAGTCAACATTACAAAGGCTGGTGGACCTTCCAATCTCTGATGGTATGTTTCCACCCAATTGATTGTTTGAAAGATGAAGAGAAGTCAAAGAGGTCAATTGAAATAGTTCGGGAGGTATAACACCATATATCTTATTATGAGAAAGCTGTAAAGTCTGTAGGCTTGTCAAATTCTTGAATTTGGGAGGTATAACACCATATATCCTGTTATGAGAAAGCTGTAAAGAACGTAGGCTTGTCAAATTCTTGAATTCGGTAGGTATAGAGCCATTTATTTGATTGTAGTCTCAGTATAACTCTTGCAAAGACAATCTTCAGGTGGGATTGGACCAAAAAGGGTGTTAGTTGAAAGATTTAGTCCTTTCAGCTGTTTTAAATTCTCTATCTCTACTGGTATGAGTCCTTCAATGTGGTTCGAATCAAGATAGAGATAAAACAAATTCTCTAGCCGACCCAAAGTCATGGGAATTGAACCTGTGAGGAAATTATTTGAAAGATCTAATACTCTTAACAGTACTAAATTTCCTAGTTGTAGAGGAATGGAACCATCAATTTGGTTTGAATCAAGATAGAGATGAGTCAAATTCTTCAACTAACTCAAAAAAGAAGGGATTGAACCTCTCAGTGAATTGTTTGATAGTTCTAAAACTTCTAAGCGTTTCAAATTCCTTATTTGTAGTGGTATGGGACCATCAATCTGGTTTGAAGTAAGGGAAAGATCGCTCATATTCTCTAATTAACCCAAGGTAGAAGGGATTGAACCAGTGAGCAAATTATTTGCAAGCGATAATGATTCTAGATTTTTCAAATTCCCCAGTTGTAATGATATGGGACCTTCAATTTGGTTCGAATCAAGGGAAAAATCAATCAAATTTCTCAATTGACCAATGCAGAAGGAATGACACCACTAATGCTTTGTTTGGGAGTTTGGAGGAGAGGGGAAGGGAAGATATTGGAGGGGAAGGAAAGGTGAGGAAAGGAAAGAATTTAAAGGATTAATCCTTCATTTGTTTGGGAGTGCAAAATATCTAGAGGAAAGGAAATTGAAGGAATTGTGGTCTTTTTTTACAATTTTATCCCCTTTTATAATATTTAATTACTTTATTTTTATAGAATTAATTATTTTAATTAAAAATATATATTTCTACTAATAAAAAAAATAGAAAATTTATAAATTTTTAATTTATATCCTACTTAAAATCCCTCAAAATGGGGAATTCAAAATGGAGGAGAATCGAGTATTAGAGAGGATTTTAAAAATCCTTTAAACACCCTCTTTCAATTAATAAAACTCACAAATATATTCTAATCCTTTAGATCCTTTCTCTTCTTTCCCTTCCCCTTTTAAACCCATCTCATAAACAAAGCCTAAGAGAATTGTATGAAACATCAAGCGGCTCAAGTTGAATAAGATTTTCAAGTGTTGTGGGTAGCCTACCGTGGAGACGATTATCAAACAGCTGAAGATGGAGGAGCTTTGTAAGAGCGCCTATTTCTGAGGGGATGCTTCCAGTAAGCCCCATTTCATTAAGACGCAGACCAACTAAATTGGGAAGGTTCAAGTTCTGAAGCCACAATCCTGAGTCAGAAATATTCAAAGCCCATTCTTCAATTTCAATCTTTGTGATGCTTCCAGCTTCGTCACAGGTGATGCCTTTCCAGTTACAATGGTTTGAGATATTCTGGTAATCATTCCACCAACCGCTCTGTACCAAAGCCTGTCGTTCCTCATTAATGGAAGAAGCAACAACAGGTGGTAACAGGAACAGCATACAAGAGGCTGAACCAAAGACAAAAGTCACTACTAGTAAACTGAAACTACACTTTGCCATCGGTGTTTCAAATTGGAAAGGATCTGATAGTGCTATTGGCCCCGGGGCTTTGTGTGTGTATATATAGATTATATAATGACACTGATCGATGCCATGCCCACAACACAGCCTTGTGGCAATTATGGATTCAATTTGAAGTTTTCTTTTCGACATTTGACTTTAACGTTAGACGAGAGGAAGAGACTTCACATTCAAAAGACACATGCAAGATTTTTCTATCCATTTATTTGGAATACTTAAATGCCCTGCTCATAAAGCATATGTAGTCTATTTCTTACTTTTTCTTTTTGCATGACAACGTGATTGGTGTCTGCCAAAGTTACATTTCCCTTATTATAATGGAGTTGTGACGTTATGGGTTGAAGTGGGAGCCACGTTTGTTAAAAAAAAGAGCAGTTTGACTTTGACTTGTTCACTTCCGTTTCCATCACGGTGTTTGGACTGATTTAATGGGAGCTGAAATCTTTGTAGATTGGATCTCAGCAGAAATTTGGTTTGAGGAATGATGTTTTGATCTCGTGAAATATCGTGTCGATATATTTATATTAAATATTAAATTAAATATGGATCCTATTTTGTTATGGTCTCACACCTCATCTAACGATGAATATTAACATATCAATATAGTGTTTCATAAAGTTCAAGTCAAAATAATATCTTTCATTTGGTTTAGATTCAACTCCATTCACACTTCACACAAGAGTGATGATGCAAGGCCATGTTGGCTCTTCTACAGCAACGTAGTTCACAAACTTCAAACCAAGAAACCTCTGTCACCAGGATAATAAAGTAATCTTAGAAAATATTGGATCAATTACTATCTTCATCTGAACATTATTCTTCGTAGTTTAATCCTTCAATTCAATTATTCTACTACATGATAGTGTGTGAATTTATAAGAATTAGTCACTATCCTTCAAATCAAAACATCTATATAGTAACTTCGATCGAAGTCACTGGATCGCCAACTCGAATTTAGATAGTTTTGAAGTGAATTAGATGAAAAAAAAACAATCAATTAAGATTTGAATTTTGTCTAATGCAATTAACATAATAGCAACGAGTGCTGTATAATGGACGTTTCATGACTGTCTAAATTCTGAATTTTCAAAGACTAACTAGTTGACAAATTAAATAAGCTACTGATCTACTATATTGATTGCATTGATATATACTTTTGGTTTAATTTGCCTCTCTTCTCGTTTGCTTTGAGACTTCGGTTTTGTTGGCCAACAAATTTTGTTAAATTGGTCATTCTAAAATATTAACTTGGGATAAAACAGGCTATTTGTTCAAAGCTACAATCTTTTAAAACTAAAGTAGTGGTTTTAAAGTGTGAACTTGACATAAAACATAAATTGTAATAATTTCTATTAACAAGAATAGAGGTCAATTGATCTTTGAGTGAATTTGTCAAATAAGGAGAATTTTTTAAGACTATGAGATATTTTCTTTTGAGAACAATTTCATCAGTGACATAATATTTTAGGAGCAAAAATAGTAGTTCTCTCAAACATAAAAAACTATCATCTCAATACAAATCTTTTCTTCTTAGGACACTCACATAGTTGGTTGGAATGTCAAATATTTCCTCCCTTAGTCGATGGTCTCAGATTCAAATCTTTAATATAGAAAAGTTACTGTCAAGAGAGCCATGCCTTTCATAAGATCTCCAATACTTGAACAAGATTGTCTTCAATAGAAGGATTTTCATGGAAAACAAAAAATTCCTTAAGAAAAACCCAAATAATGAAATTGTAAGTGATTTTACTTGTTCCAAGAAAATTCTATAATTTCTAACCATCCCATGAAAAAGTATATGAATGGTTTAAACGTAATGCGGAGTAAAAAATATCTTACTCTTTGATCACGTAGAACAACTCCTCATTCATACATGATCCTATTTGAACAACATAATACATGGATCCTTTAGGGGAAAAAATGTCTTTTTTTTATTGATCTTTTTAAATAAGATATTTTAGAAAAAGTAAAAGTGAGATTGAAAATGTTGTAGGCAGCTTACCATAAGACCATTATAGACAAGTCAAGATTACGAAGCCAGTAAGAGCGCCTATTTCTAAGGGGATGTTTCCTGTAAGCCTCATTCCATGAAAATCTAGAAAGAGTAAACAGGGTAAAACCCTCGTGTTCAAGTTTTGAAGCCCCAATTTTGACTCAAATATTCAAACCCCATCCAGAAATATGTACAATGCTTCCAGCTTCATTGCAGGCATTGCCATCCAATAACAATAGTCTTAGATATTTTGGCAATCATTCCACCAACCGCTTTGTAGCAGAGCCTGTCGCTCCTAACTGACAGAAAAAATAATTAAATGAAAAAAAATTAAAATGAAGCAATATTAACTAAAACTATTTTTTTAATTATTATGCTTGCTATTTCTTTTAGCACTCTAACCACTTTTTTCGGAATGAATGTCAAAGGCACCTCATAATAAACGCACGTGCAACACACAAATAACACACGGATACTGTCTAGCTGTTTTTAAGTAGATTTACATAATGCATTTTATTTTTAATTTAGACTATGTTAATATTGTTGTAATGATCAATAGATTATAGATGTTTATGAGTGTTTTATTCATCATCAGGTGTAATTTTTTTAGATTTGTTATTTTTTTTCATATTTTTTAAATTCTTTGGAAGAAACATGTGGGAAATGGGGACCCATGATGAAAATAGGGACGGAAAAAAGGAAAAAATTCTTAGCAAAGATGAGATTATGAATATCCATTATCATCCCTAAAATTAAACAATAATTATCAATTAAATTGGAGGCATATTAAAGAAGTTTGTACCAATTTAAAGCAAAAATAAATAAATAAAATAGAACAACTTGCATCAGCCACTTAGGATAATTACAAAAAATGTCATTCATCTTAAAACTAAACATGCCAAAGATTGCTTCTCTTAGTCTTTATTTGAAAGATCTATTTTTTCACACTCAATTGCCATCAAGTGATGGATTGAGATTTCAAAAAAAAGGCAAAGGCAATGACTTTTTGGGACTGAAAAGTTCTTAAGCCACGTGCTGCATTGATTATATGGACTTTGGCTTAGAACCATGCCAATGCTAGTTTGATCGCAAGAACCATTGCTTCATCATCTTTTTGACAAAGAGGTAAAGCCGTAAAGAAATGTGTGAGTCCACACTGCAACATAATGTTACTAACACTTGAAAATTTTTACTAAATCATATAATAATGTTAATAAAACTCTTTAACAACATAGACTATATACTACACCTGAAAAAATGTTCCAATAAAATTTTAACAATATTTTTTACATTTTTAGTAACACTTTTTAAATATTAGTAAAAAAATGTTTTAGCAACACTTCTTAATAATAGATTGATACTGGAAGTTAAGAAAAATGTTTGATGTATAATCAAATATGACAACAAACTTACCCTACAATTATTTTCCTTCATTATTTCAATATTTTAATTTTGTTGTGTTTGTTATTGTCTTACGTTGTCCCTGTGCCATCTCTCAAAAGTTAAACATAGTGTAGTTTTAGGAGATCTTTTAACGATATGTTCTGAGAAGAAGAGTGGGATAAAGATGAGATTATTAGCTCTCAAGGATGTGCCTTCCCATCAACATTTTGAGTGCCACTACTCTGAAACAGTAAAGATCACATTTTTTCGTCATGGCAAATGTGTTGGCAAAGCTCTCCAATCAGCCAAGAAAGTAGTTATTGAACTTAAGTTCTCAAATTCAGTAGTTAAATTTATTTAGTGAAAGTATATATATATATATATGTTAAAAATACCTAGTGCAATATAATCATATGTTCCAACTTGTAGGATTTGGTTTGAAGAATCAGGATCAATTAGTTTAGTTGTGCTAAAGTTAGAGACAAATTCACCCAACTGTGAGTTCAACAAAATATTGTTACTTGTTATGTCTCTATGAACAATTGGCAGCGAGGCGAGTTCTTACGTGAGGGTGGTTGGGTCTGTGACCATATGGTCATGGGTATAATAGTAATAAAAGTAAATATTACAATTACTTTTAAACCCTTCTCCTCTCCCCCTTTTCCTTCTTCTCCCTCCACACTTCCCCATTTAGCGTGCACACACAGTGTCACCTTTTCAATCATTTTCTGTACCCATTCAACACAAAATTAAGAGCATGAACCTGTGATTTCACCCAAAAGCTCCTCCCTTTTAAGTTCCTTATCGCCATCAACAATAACAGTGGCCTTCCTTACGCCACCTATCTTTCTCCTGTGATTTGGGATGTGTACTATAAGGAGCTCGAGGAATACAATAAGCTTTACAAACAGGACCCCAATCATAAATCTCAGCATTACTTCCCTTTCTTTCACATAATTTTTTTCTCAATTGTTAATTTAACAATTTTACAAAATCAAAACCTGTAGCTAAAGCCAAAGCAAAAGAAACCAAAACAACCCCCAAAGTTATGAAAACTTGAATACCATCTCAGCAGAAGAACACCATTACCACACCCCCATAAGAAAATGTATTGAGACCCATGGAGGCCAAAAATCAAATTTGCAAACTGGGTATAAAAAACATGCTTTATTGGACTACTTAACAACACCACAAAGCTTGGGGCCACAATCTTGGAACTTGATAACAATCAACGGCAAAGCAAAACACCAATGAAAACATTAAATAACCCTAGAATAGTTATCAAGCATATAGCCAACACAACACCACACATCCCCATTATGTGATCAGAAAATTTTCGATCAGAAAAGTAATCCTACAAATCATTAAAAATGTAAATACTATTTTTTTCACTCGCAAATCCTCCGCCTCTGTTGCAATCGACGACTCTGTACTCCCACCAGTGTGGTCCAACGTCTTCGCCACCGCGAACTCGTCCGGGCCTTTAGCCTCATCAACCTGATCGGATGACATCGTTTCGCAACAAAAGCTCGAGGAGGTTATGACGTGGCTTGCGGCGTTGCGTGTGGAGGAGGCGACAATGATGCTGAACGAGGTGGGCTCCAGATACTGCGATCACATCGACCAGGAAGTGTTGGTGTGTTGGGGCGGGTTGGGGTTGGGGGACTCAACGGTGGAGCAGAGGGAGGCATTTGTGGTGTTTGGCAGCAACAGCGACAGGCGGATCTCAGCCGAAGAGCTGCTAAGGCGCCAACAACGCGTACCGATAGTGGAGGTACAATGACGTGGAGCGACAATAGGTGGTGGTGGGCGGCGATAGGCAACGGTGAAAGTATGAGAGGGATGAAAGGAAGAAAAGGGTAACAGAGAGAAATCATTTATTAAATTATTGTTAAACTTAAAAAATTTAAACACAAGTTTTAATCTCAATTAATTTTGACCGTTAGATTTATTAGCCAATGGCTAGGATTTTGTCACCATATGGTGACAAACTCATTAGTCACCATGTAAGAACTCGCCTTGGTAGCGATACAATCATGATGCATCTCGGACAAAGCATCTACCATTCCTCAAATGATATTCACTCTCTTGCTTCAGCTCAACTCCTCAGCTTCAACATCATCGCTTAATACACAAGGCAAGCTTCCCCTTTCTATGTATTCATGCACCAAAAACATGCAGGGAATATGAGGGTAAAATCCTTGAAGCTTGACAGTGTTCCTCTGAAGGATTTCTATTAACTTCCTAACCTTATTATGAAAAGTCTTGTCATCAAAAGATCGGTTTTGAGACTCCAATTGGTGAAGTTTCTTCAATGCAACAATTTTGTCACTTGGCAGTTGTGCTTTGTGTACACTGCCATATGCACCAATTACTTAATGTCAAAATTTTGTGTTGCTTCAATGGTGTCTTCAAATGCAATTTTACCGTCATAGTTCTAGTGGCGGAATTTAGTTGATTTTGAGGGCAACTGCCACTCAAAATTTTTTAAATATATATATATATATATATATCTCGAAATATATATATTATTATTAAGGTTATTAGAAAATTAACATATCTTCTTATATGAAAGAAAATAATATACTAATATATGATAAATTTAAAATCTTTTTTGTTCTTTAATTTGTGAGGTAAAAAACCCAGTAAAGTTTTTTCTATGCTTTCTATGTTGTTATCAAGATATTTCATTTGCATATTAGTATTTTTAGGGTATGTTTGGTTACCCATAAAAATTCAAGGGGGAAAATTTCAAAGGGTAAATTTTTAGGGAGTAAGTATTAAGGGGGAACTTTTTCTTTTTCAGCTTGTTTGTTATGTTCTATAAATATGTTACAAATTTTCATTCCCAAAAAGTTAAGTATGTTTGGTATGCATACAAATTTTCATTTTGATTGTTTATAAAGTAGAAAATGATTATTTTTAAAAATATTAATCACAAAATAGTTAAAAATAAATATATTTATTTCAACTTTAAATAATAATAATCATGTTAAGTTATATTATAAAATTATATACACATTTTTTATGTTATTGGTTGACCTAACCAATATATTATTTGATATTGTTTTATGAACCTAAAGTAAAATATAAGGTCAAACATTTATAAAAAATATAAAATCAAACATATAAATAATAACTCTTTAATGGTAAATCAAATATATAAAGAACACATGCATGACAAGAATATTTTTTTTGCAATCCATCAAATTTTAAGTTTTTCACATAACAAACATTGATATTGAATGTTCTAACTATCTTATTATAAGAAAATATAAAAATGGTACCTTATTACAAGAAACTAATATACTCTAACAAATGTCATGTTAGAGATATAAGAAACAAGGAGACACTAAGTATTCAGTTAATAGCCAAACACTACTAAAACTATTAATCATGTCTTTTATCCTATCCTGGTAAATTCCCTAGCACTATTTGTACGAAAGTATACTTCTCATCCTCATCTACTATTGTGTAAAATACAATAATATCTAAATCTGTCATTTTTCTCATGGCCTGCAGCCTTTGGATGATGGATAACCCAGGAATTTTATTCAATTCCTCGTGCAACCTATTTCTATCACATTTTTCATCTTCTTTAAGTGTGCTGATGATCTTTGAAACACATTGATTGTTACTTTGGTTCACATGCTCTACTAGATCTACAAGTTGCTTCTGCATTGATTCAATATCTTTGTTTCGTAGTTTTGTTTTTCGTTTGGCCTTCTTTGTTGTCCCTTCTTGATCTGAAATATCATTGTCTTCA
The DNA here is from genome assembly GCA_031216125.1 of Dalbergia cochinchinensis. Classification (NCBI taxonomy): domain Eukaryota; kingdom Viridiplantae; phylum Streptophyta; class Magnoliopsida; order Fabales; family Fabaceae; genus Dalbergia; species Dalbergia cochinchinensis. The sequence continues at coordinate 63,035,555 of CM062375.1, read as the reverse complement.
ATGTCATTGAGAGTCATACTTTCAGTTAAAACGTTGCTTGATTGTTCTCTTTCTTGAAGTCTATCAGCAGCTGTTGCAGCATTTGTCCCAATAGCTCTATCTTTTGCATAAACTTCTTCAAAGATGTTATACAAAGGCCATGGCTTCATGTATAAGCCTTTGGCAGTAGGGTGGTTCTACAAAATCAATAGGTAGCATTAATAATCAGAGGCTAGCAATGAAGTGATGATTTACTCAGCAGAAGATTTGTTGACAAGTATAAGGAAATCAAGCCAAAAAATTTCAAAATTAAAACACATGCTAACACTCAACCCCTATAAGACAAGCCTGTATTGTGATTTGCTTACCAAGATTTGTTATTGTAACACTCGAAGCAAACCAAACCAAAACTGATAGAAGCAGCAATGGGTGGTGGAAGCAGAAAAGGAGGTGGAAGAAAAAGATCCAACAACAACAATGGCAACAAAAACAAAAACAAAAGCCAGAAAAGAGGTTCAGCCGCTAAAGCTGCACTCTTTATCGAAAGAGGCTTCTTGTCTGATTAGGGTCCATCGCCTTCCTCCTCTACCCACCACAATTCAGAACAAGATTCACATTCTGCATACTATAAAATCTCCCACGTGATTCATATTTTGCACACATTGTAAGTAAACATGTAAGTGAAAAACACAAACTAATAAGCCAAAAGTTCTATTGCTGATGTGAGTAAACATATAATAAATTAAAAGAAGATTACCTTGGCCCATTCATTATATACTAATCGATCTCCAGTCACCATTTTCTTTTCGTTATCCCATCCGAATCTAGTAGCTTTTTCTCTAATCTCATGAAGAGCAAAAAATTGTTTTTTCAAGTAGCTCAATCTTGAATCAATGTTGTTCGCTTTTAAATCAGTCCCAATTAATTTCTATCCCATGAGCTTCTCCATGTGGCCAAGGTACCCATTTCTAAATCCTCCTTCGCCTCTAAATCTATTATCTAGATGTGTTTCCAGCAAACAATCAGCCAAACATTTGTCTTCTTCTAGTGTCCATGGCCTTCTTGATGATTTTTCCATGATTCTACTAGAAAAAACAGTACAGCTAAAGAACAATATATTGGCAAATATAAAAAGAGCTATTCTGAAAACACTAATAACCAAATGCTCTAAGATGTAAGGTCAACTATCACTAGGAGGCTCATATAACTAATCTGTGCAGAATCAAAAATTAACAGCAACATAAGATTGCTACCAGGGACAAACCTGGAGAGAAATTAATTAGTTGATGACTATGCACTCAAATCAGAAAGCTTATAAGAATTAGTAACATTTGCAAGCAAGAAAACATTTCCCATGGAATTGAACCAATTTGACACATAATCCAACAATTTGAAACAATTATTAATGAAATTATGTACAAATGTTATAAAAGTCATATGTAAGTCCTATATATGTCTAAATTGCTAGGAAAACAACACATCACAATTCATTGTCATGACCAACAAACAACTTTAGCAGCTAACTCAGGGTATATTTGTTCTCCAACTATTGAACATTCTGACAGCCAAACTTTCTCTAAAATTAGTCCATTCATCTGAAGTCTCCATACTTCCAACATAACCTTCTTGATTGTATTCTTGTGTGAAATTTTGTTGCATTTCATTATATTCATCTAGGATAACTTCAATTGGGTCCACTAACATCTTTCTCCGAATTAGATTGTGAAGGAGACAACATGCGGTAATTATGTCTGCATGTGTAGTAATATCATAGCAGCAAGTATTCCAAAGAATCTTCCATCGCATTTTAAGACACCCAAAACATCGCTCAATAACATTCCTAGCTATTGAATTTCTTTTGTTAAAAAACTCTTGATGATTCCTTGGTTGTCGTCCACCACTCCAATCACTAAGATGATAGCATTGTCGTCTATATGGTGCAAGAAAACCTTTACAGTTTCTATATCCTCCATCTACTAAGTAATAGTAGCCGAGGGAAAAAAATCGAAAAGAAATTAGAATACTTTCTTTGTGCATATCTAAATTATTATGTTTGTAATTTATCTTACCATGAGGCACTCTCAACCGATTTTGTCGATTAAGAGGATCTCTAAGCACCCGAGCATCAGCTGTTGACCCTTCCCATCCTGGTAAGACATAGATGAACTGCATGTCTTGGGAGCAAACACCTAAGACATTTGTTGCTAGTTTCCCTTTTCGTGATCGGTATTTTGATTTTAAATTGTCAGGCACTTTCAACTTAATGTATGTTCCATCTAATGCTCCCAAACAATTCTAAATGAATAGAAAAATTAAAACAAACATTATTCTTACACAAGAATTTTTTATTAAAAAATTTCAATAAAGAAAAAGTTAAATTTTCAATTTTTACTTTAAACCATTTCCACTTTTCATCCGTGGAATTTTCAAGAACAAGCTCCGGTGTTTTCCATAGAACTTCATGCAAGTGTAGCACGACTCACAAAACTTGGTGGAAGTTTCTACTAATGGTTTCTTGTGACCGCTTTAGCCTATGTTTGATCATTCTATTCTTTACATCATGTGGAAGAATGTTTAGGAAAAGTGCAACCCTTTCCTCTAGAAACATATTTTTGTGTCTTTCAAGCCACCAATGTCACGAAGCATTCCATATAGTTTATGGAATGTAAGTTTATCCATTCTAAGTTGTTCAATGCAACAGACATCATTTTCAATAAACTCACTGACATTTGTTAGTCTTTTTGCAGCACTAAGTTTATACTTGATCTTAGGTTTCTTCATATCCTCAAGTACTAACACCATAAATAAACACATATTCATGATGATTGTTGTCCTTAGCCTAAGAATCCATATCAGAATTAGTGCTTTTTGTTTTCGTGAAAGCGGTCTACAAGCCATTACTGTATATGAAAAAAGAAAAGAAAAGAGAAGAAACAATTGAACTACTTCATTTAGATGGTACAAAACACTGCGATGGATATACAAGTTCTTTCAAGTAGTTTCTATATGAAAAAATTTCCTAATCTTTAAACAAATCTAGTGTCACAAACAAATGAATCATCAACCAAAAAAAGAACCATAAAATAAGGCTAAAAAATAAATCAAATTATCAGGATGCAATAACTATAACCACAACATGATCCAGCAGTATGAGAAATTTTATCAAGAGTGATATGCAAAATGAATTAATACAAGCATTATAACAAACACATTGTGAGCAAATAAAAACACTTCACGATCTACACACAACAAAATCTTTAAACCAAAAGCACGAGAGAGATCAAAATAGCCATAACACTTATTTCAACCAAACACAATCAAAATTTTTCGTTTCTCATAATCACCAAAACTGTTACTAAAGCAACTTAAATTGCATTTCAGAGCTCAAGCAATGAGAATCAAAACAGAAAAATAAAATAAAATCAGAAAGAGAGAGATTTCAAGTTTTACTTTCAAAATCACCAAAATCGTTACTTTGAAGAGATGACGGAGCAACAACGGAGTGATAGTGGAGAGAGAACAGAGAGCTGACGGAGAAATGCTGAGATATCATGAAGCGATGCTAGAGAGCGAGCACAGTGATAGCAGAGAGAAGGTTATTGAGAGTGAGCAACTGAAAGAGTTGTAGATCGAGAGTGCTGAGAGCAAGATCGAGAGTGATGACAGCGAGAGGAAAACAGATCAGTGGTGGAGAAATGTCAAAGAGAGTGGAGCAATGGCGAGGTGATGATGGAGAAAAAATAGAGCAACGATGAAGAGGTGGAGCAACAATGGAGTGAGGGTGCAGAGAGCAGAGCGCAACAGACAGAACCAGAGCGATGACAGAGTGATGGCAAAGGAGCATGGAGCAACAAGGGAGAGAAAGCGAAGATTGAGAATTGAATGGGATCGAAGGAAAATGACACTGCCAAAAGTGTCTAGAGCTAAATGAGAATGGTGGAAAATGATATCGGGAGTAGGGAAGGTAAAGGGCGGAGAAGAAGGAAGTGTGGCAGAAGAAGCATGAAATATATGCGGAGTGAGGGAGGAAGTGTAGAACTTACCCTGGTTCCAATATGGGTAGAGTTTCCCCTCATAATCCGAGAATATTTCCCCCTCCTGAAACTTTACTCTTTTTTGTTAATTTTAACCAAACATAATATTTTCATAGAAAATTTACTCTAGTAAATTTTAACCCCATTTTACACTCCAACCAAACAACCCCTTAAAGTTTATTTATTTTTTTATTTTTGGTTGAGAAATGATAAATTTTTCTAATTATCATGTATATAGATTCTCTTGACTTAAAATCTCCCTTGAATGTATTTAATAGTCATTGTTGTGTAGATTACAACACATACCATTTTATATAAGTGTATAATTTAAAATCAAGAGAAATTATAGTTAGGCCGGTCATCTTCCACCACTGCATAGTTCCATATAGAAAACAATTCTCCTTTCTTGGTTGACTTTTGTTCTGATTTGGTCTTACTGATGCATCGTGTAACATGTGGTGTAAGCAGAAAAATTACAAGGAGGATGCAAATAGTGGGAAGGGCAATCACAAGGGCAACTAGAATAAGGCTGCTTGTCTTTCCCAATTTGAGCACCGGTTTGGTGAAAGGGAAAGCATGATGCAAAAGTTGGTGTGTTACCGGCTGATGAACTTTGTGAACACTCATCAAAGAAATTTTGTGACAAATATATTTTTATTGTGTTTGATTTGAAGAAAAAATTTATTTTTGACAATGGCCACCAAAAGAAGTATATCCTTGAAAATATTTCAAAAAAATGGAGATACACACAATGCAGATCAGGGTTCCAAAGTCATTACAAACTAGAAAGTAGATGCATGGGAAGAAAATGTCAACTTGCAACCAAATGGGATTCCTAAAGATCATTGGACCTCCTTTTTAGAATATAAATTAAGTGTCAAAGGAAAGGTAGTATAAACACACAGTAGCATTATTCCCAAATTCTAATTGGCAATTTATCCACACTTTGTTATGTCCATTAGTTTGCTAAAATTTATATATATTGATGCGTAGGCATTGAGTGAAAAAAATTATGCTAATAGAAAGCAGCAAACAGTTCCTTACACTCTTGAGTCAAAGACACTCGCTAGAAAGCAATATGAATTGGTACATATATTTTATTCTCTTAATATTTATGTTAATTGTAGAAAATGAATTATTGGATTTTAAATCTAATTAATTTTGTGGGACAATGTAAGGAAACTCAAACAAAAGACAATATGATAGAAAGGAAATATATCTTATTGCTCACACGATGAAAGATGGATTTTTTGTTAATGAGAAGGCAAAAAAGAAATGTATGTCTTAAATATGTTTTGAATGTTTTGTGTGTTTACATTGTTTCTAAATATGTTATTTATGCTTAAAATTCATGATTTTCATTGTTTAATATCAATAAGAAGATTTAGAAAAGAGATTGATCAAGGATCCTCTGAAAATGAAGTATATATAAAAGTCTTTGGGAGAGAGCACTCGAGATATATTTGAGGCATGGGGTTTAATGCCTATCCATCCGAACTTTGGTAATCATCTTGCTCGGGAGGTTCAGTTCAATCTGATGGTCCAGCAAGAGCTTAACACGAGAGCTTGCAACTATAGTTAAAATTGTTGCAGGATCAAATGACATTTTTTGAGTCAACAAAGAGGTCAATTTCCTATTGGTTTTCCTACCAATCAGATATAGTTTTGAAAATTTTGATGGATATGTCCAGTGAGCAATTTTTGTTGTGATAGTTTAATTTGCTTAAAGATGAGACTGACGCTATTCCTTATGGTTTGCTGTTATGAATTGCTGTTATATGCTAGATCTCAAACTCTCATATGTTGGTTATGACTTCTGAGGGATTGTATTTTTCAGTTTTTGGTATTAGCATAGTTTGTTGGTGTGATACCCCAGGTACACGTGTCGTTGAGCAAGTTCCGTACTGCCCCAGGGTCTCCTAAGACCCACCCGTGTTGTCGGAAACACCCCGAGAGGCCAGAAAGACCCTTATTGCAGCAAGGTTGGTGAATTGTCCCTAGTATAGCGGTCACAATGGGTGTCGGCAATGGTTTTAGCGGTCCAGGACCGCTATAGCGGTCATGTATTGCAGCAGCACTATGTTTGGTCCTTTGGGGACCGCTATAGCGGTCATAGTGAGGCAAGTTCATGTTTTTGCTTGCCTATAGACCGCTATAGCGGTCATAAATGAGCCAGTTACGGTCACGGGTATGGCAAGACCGCTATAGCGGTGTCAGTTTGACAGAAATAGTAGAAAATGATGCTGTTTTGATAAGTGGGATCCCCACCCCTATAAAACAACCCAAGCTCGGGATTTTAGACTGAAACCCTTCATCCTTAAATGCTCTCCAACACTTTCTCTCTCAATCCATCATCAATCATTCTCCTTCCAAGATCAAAGGTGAGTTTTGTTGTTGGTTTATGCTAGTCTCCTTTGTGTTCTTCCTTCCTCTTATTATGGGTTATTGTTTTCTCTATTGTTGTCAAGTAAGGGTGCTCCCCCAATGTTGTTAGAGCTAGATTAGAGTTGTTTAGAGATTAGCGGAGACTAATCTTGAGTCAATGTTGCTCTATGGCAGTTGTTAGTGCCATTTCGTGCCTCAGAGGTTAAGTTGGTGGTGCCTACATACTCCTGACTCCAAACAGTGAGTGGGTTCTAGCTCATGGCCTTAGTTTTGCCATTATAATTATGTTTGATGCATGATGATTGTTGAGCATGGAAGTAGAGATGAAAAAATATATATATATATATATATGATTTGGATTTTTTTACAAGTTGTAGCAAAGAATATGACTTGAATATGGTATGAAAATCTGTTTTAGAAAACCATGGGACCATGATTAGTGCATTGTATGCTATGGAAATATTTTATATGCAACTCCAAGAGATTCTTTTCAACAAAATATGATTTAGTAAATTGTTATTACCAACTATGTTTCAAGAGTTTATGATATCTTATACTTCAAAACTAGAGATTTCTGAAATGTGATTTAGAGTACCAGTTAAGAAAATTTGGTAAGAATACCAAAGAGAGACGCTATATTATAATATTAGAGATTTCATGATATTGACCCTTATACATTTCAATGTATGATGTTAGAGTTAGTAAGTTATAAAAAGAGTTTATCTTGAGAAATAAAATTTTAGAGACTTAGTCTGTGTGATATTTCAAAAATATAGAATTCAGTGTAATTCACAGTGACTGTCAAATGCATATTCTGTGAGCTTGAAATTGAAATGTCTACAAGTGAGTGATCCCTTGGGCATGATTTTACAGTCACAATTATGCTAAAGTCAGGTTGCTAGAGTTATATGAGTTCAGAGCTTTTAGAGTTTCAAGAGTTTTCATATTTAAATGGTTTTACAAAGAGCTAGAGTATGAGTATGATTGTATCTAGAGATTTTATGAATTTTCTCGATGATTTCAAGAAATAGAGTAATTATGTATGAAAGAGTTTGATACCCAGATTAGAGTATGCAACAGAGATTTAGAGAAAATAATATGTTTATTGTATTAGAGAATAGACGGTAGCTATAGAGAAACAGACAGTAAGTTAACGGCTAAACCCCGATCGTTAACCTTGGTACCAAGTTGTCTTGAGAGGACAATCTCATAGAGCAGAGAATGGAACCTATTTAGGTGTCTGCATTAGATCCCAATGGACCATAGAGCATAACATTTTCTGTTCTTGAAGAACCATAGAGCAGAGATTCCTGTTTCTCTAGTAGAGTACTGTTGTTTATGAGAGTATTAATGATTTCCAGAGATTATTGATGTTTTAAGAGAATATTTGATTTAAGAGATATTATATATATGAGAAATGATGATTTTCCTGTTGAAGAAAGAATTTAGAGATGTTTTTCTTTGAATTTACAAATATAGAGATATATTTTCTACTAGATTATATACAAGAATATCAAATGGTTTGTAACAGATTATGGTTTTAGAGATGCTTGTTTATGGATTCATGGCATGGAAAGTGTTTTTCCAAGAGTAGCTATGTTATGTAAATATTGGAAACATTTTTTCGGTGCATGTATATCTATATATGGTTGTTGTTGTCCCATGTGGATGATGGGTGAGAGCTCACTCACTGAGTCCGTTGACTCACCCCTCTCCCTTCCTCCTCATAGTTGCAGGTGCAGACGTTGCCCAGCTTACGGTTTGGCAGACATTACCATTCTCAGTGGTGAGTCTTACTTTGAAGTAAGGCCTAGTTAGAATCTTGCTAGAGCAGAGTGCTCTAGTAGATGTGCAGGCAGGATCCGAACCATGCACTGTTTTCAGATTTTGTATTTGGTTTCAGTATTTGAAAAGTTATGTATCTGTTTTCAATTCATAATTGAGGATTTGAAATTGTAGAATTTAATTAGAGTTATGTAATAAACTAGAGATTTACTTATGATTCAGTTTACACATTGAATGGATTTTCAGAGCATGACTAAGAAGTTTTCAAAGCTTCATATATCAAGTAATTCAGTTTTATAATTCCAGATAACAGTTTATACAGAGTTTTAGAGAAAGTTATGATTCAGAATGAAAAGTATATTATTTTATGCATATAGAGAGACTTAGAGGTCATGGGGCTTACGTGGAAATAAAGATTCCCCACGTGCCGGTCACGGGCCCAAGTCGGGTCATGATAGTTGGATGATGATTTTACTGTTGGTGCGGTTACCATGTGCTCAATTATGCCAAATAGGATGTGAATTTGATTGATGGAAACTTTTTGCACAATCTAGTTTTGCTCATGAAGCTAAGATGCATTAGTTTTGTAGCATTGTATGTGTGGCTGTAATTTATGTATTTGTTAGCAATGGATTAGTAGTTTAGTAATGCGGTGTAGCCTTGACTTATTTTGATCTCAGTCTTTGTATTCTTTCGAAGAATGTATCATGTTTTTAACTTGTAAGGTGTAACCTTTGATGTGTTTCTTGTGAGCATGATCTAAATTTTATGCCAAATCAATAGTTGAACAGGAGGTATATATCAAATTTTATTTGCATTTTCACTTAATTGTTGAAGAGCATTTGACATGCTTATTTATATTTGTTTTCTAATTGATATATGTGATATTTGTATGTCTCATTTGTAGGTATTTTGTTCTTTTTGGCATATGTAAAGTTAAAGCTTGTGAATCATAGGTCTAATATTGAGCTTCTTTGTAATTTTAGTCAATAGACTTAGGCTCACCATTAGAAGCACGACATTCTTTGGAGGCTAATCATGAACCCTAAAATAGAGGACCATCATCATCTTCTAATCCTTAGTTTTTTTCTTCAGATTATAAGTCTGTTGATGTTTAAGAATTTTTTTTATATTAAGGATTTGTGTTTACTTTGCTCCTGTAGCAAAATAGACTTGCATTTTATGCATTGATTTGTACTTAATTTTGTTATTATAATTTTTTATGGAATAATTTGGTCATTATTAATTATTTACGTGTCACATGTTATCCTTTTTGTTACTTGAATTAAAAACCAGTAATCACAAAGGAAGTCAATGTAATGTTATCAAACCTAGTTAGTCTAATGTTAACAAACCTAAGGGATATACAATGATAATTTTACAAATAAAGGGGTGTGTTGGGCGTAATTGAATTAAATTACTTAATTTAAAACTAAAAAGTAGCCCAATAGCCAAAAAGAAAATTGATAATGTAAATCTAAAGGAAGAATAGCAACTTGCATCAATCTTGGTTTATTAAATTAAAAAGAAATGTCATTCATCTCAAAACCAAATCGCTACATTTAGTCTTCATTTGTATTATTTATATATTGACAATTAGATGGAAGACCGTAAAAACTCTCGAGTCATCCACTGATGGATAGAGATTTCACAGAATGGCAAAGGCAATGGCTATGTGGAACTAGAAAGTTCTCGAGCCACTTGCTGCATTGATGGTCTGGACTTCGGTTTAGAACGCAAGCATGCCAATGCTATTGATACCACAAGAGCTACGGCTTGAGCAACTTTTTGACAGAAAGGTAAATTGATGCATGAGTCTAGGAGATCTTTCAACAACATATTCTGAGTAGAAGTGTTGGAAAAAGATTATAATAACTCTCTTGGATGTCTTCCCATCATGGTTTCAAGTGCCACCACTCCAAACCTGTAAACATCACATTTTTCTGTCACAGTTAATGTGTAGGCAAGCTCTGCAATGGATCAAAAAAGTTGTCAATGAACTTAACTTCTCAAATTCAGTAATTCTATTTTCTGAAAGTATGAAAAAAATAACTTTCAGTTTTCCGTTTTCATTTTCAGCTTTTCAGATTTTATAAAAGGAATACTGAAAATTCTGAAAACTATAAATTTTAGTTTTCAATATTCATTTTCAGTTTTTAGTATTTTTTTCACAAAATTTTAAAAACTGAAAAACTGAATATCTGTAAATGAAAACTAAAAACTGAAACCATAGAGGCCCTTAACAAAATATGCAAGAAGTCTTGACCGAATGTAACTGCTCATGACAAAATTGTTACACGATGACCACTAACTAGCTACAAATCCGTCAGTGGTTAGAATTTGCTATGGATTTAGTTAACATTTTACCTCCTTAAAACATTACCTTCAACATAAACTAATTGATGAGCAAAGGATGGCCAAATCCATTATATTCTAGCCAACTTTCGCCGAGAAAAGCTGTTGGAGGAAGTGTCCAAACATGGTGGGGTCTTTTTAAATGAACAAGCAATATTGTATATTTATTTTTTGACTTATAACAAAATTGTTCAAAAGCTGAAAGAAATGCTAGATGAAAAGATATAAAAGTGGCAACACATCGTTAGAATCAACATAGACCATCAAAATTCAGAATTTTTAAAGAGAACTCTTTCATACTCAACCTAACTGGTTGACGAGTAAGCTACTGATCTATTATATTGTCTGCGTTCACAAGTGCTTTCTCCTAGTTAATCTTTTATACTTTTGGTTTATTATGCCTCTCCTCTTGTTCGCTTTGAGACTTGGGATTTGTTGGCCAAGGAAAACAAGCAAAAGAAGTTGGGTGTTTGCTAACGCCACCACCCCACTACCAATCATTCATTTCAATTCAAAATACAAACTAAACTGAAAAGGTCTCTAGCATCATAACATCAACTATATATTAGCCAAATCTGTCAAAAATTGTTACCAAATACCAATGAAGGCAAATCAAAGAAGATTGTATCAATTAGAAAATGAAGGACAAAAGGCCAAAGAAATTGATGAGTGGATCATGTTGCAGGTTTAGTAAATAGTAACCACTATTTTTGGACTGTCTTGTATTGGCTCAATAGGTTTTTCCTCGCCTATTTTTTGTGGTTCTAAGCTTTGGCAATTATCACGTGGAAAAACGAAAAGAAATTGATTATTGATAACGTGAAGATAAGGGTGAGAGACTAGATTGCATCAATCTTGGTTATAATTGAAAACATAAATCATCATTCATCTTGAAACTAAACATGCAAAAGAATGCATACCTTAATTTTCATCAGCAAGATTTATTTCTTGATACTCAATTGAAATAAGGTGTCTATCTTGACCTATCAACTGATGGATGGACATTTCAAAGAAAGGCAAAGGCAGTGGCTGTTTGGAAATAGGAAGTTCGTGAGCCACTTGTTGCATTGATGGCCTAGACTTGGGATCGTAACGCAAGCATGCCAATGCTAGTGTCACCGCATGCGCTATAGCTTCAACATCTTTTCGATCGAAAGGTAGAGGGACACGTGAGTCCAAGAGATCTTTCAACAATATGTTTTCAGTAGAAGAGTTGAATAAAGATGAAATTAACTCTCTTGGATGCCTTCCCATCAAAGTTTCCAATGCCACCACTCCAAAACTGTAAACATCACATTTTTCTGTCACAGTTGATGTGTAGGCAAGCTCTATAATAGACCAAGAAAGTTGTCAATAAACTTAACTTCTCAAATTCAACAATTAAATCTACATCTAGTAAAAGTATAAGATTTTATGATTTATTTTATTAAAAACAAAAAACTTCACCTGGTGCAAGATAACCATACGTTCCAATTGGTAAGGTTTGGTTTGAAGAATCAAGATTGATAAGTTTAGCTGTGCCAAAGTCTGAAACAATAGCTTCCAACTGTGAGTTCAACAAAATATTGCTGCTTGTTACATCCCTGTGAACAATTGGTGGGGTGCAATCATGATGCATGTACGACAAAGCATTCACCATTCCTTGAATGATATTAATCCTTTTGCTCCAACTTAGCTCCTTAGCTTCAACATCATCACTCAAGACACAAAATAAGCTTCCTCTTTCTTGGTATTCATAGACCAAAAACATGCATCGATTATGAAGGCAAAATCCATGAAGTTTGACAATGTTCTTATGACGGATTTCTGTTAATATCTTGACCTCATTGCAAAAACTCTTGACAAAAGAAGGGTTTTGAGATTCCATTTGGTGAAGCTTCTTCAATGCAACAATCTTGCCACTTGGAAGTTGTGCTTTGTATACGCTGCCGTATCCACCAGTTCCAATGCAATACTTGATATCAAAGTCTTGCGTTGCTTCAATGATGTCCTCAAATGCAATTTTGCCATCGTAGTTCCATACAGAAAATAAGTCTCCATTCTTTACTGATCTTCCCTCAAATTTGGTCTTATTGATACATCTTGTGAAGTATAACGTTAGAAAAATTGTGGAAAGAGTGATGGAAATGATGGGAAGAGCAATTACAAGGACATGCTTGGCCTTACTGTGCTGTTGGACATAATGAGTTTGATGACTAGTTTGTTTGACAACATGGCAAGATGTGAAATTGGGTGTTTTTGAACCGATTAACGAGCTTTCTTGGAAAGAACAATATTCAGGTAAGCCAATGTCTTGTGAAAAATCAAAGGAATTGTATGAAAGATTTATATATCTTAGAGTAGCAAGTTCCTTGTGCAGTTTGCCTGTGAGATTGTTATAACTGAGATCCAAACTGTCTAGCACAGAATTCACTCCGAGATTGAATGGGATCTCACCACAGAGAAAATTATGACTAAGGCTGACGTTAGCAATACAATTGATTTGGGAAGTAATACTTCCATTCAGCAAGTTGTAGCTTAAATCTACACCAAGGGGACAAAATTGGATAGGAAGTAGGACAGAACCTGTTAGCTTGTTATGAGAGAGGTCTAAGTACCAAACTCTGGCTTTTCCATTCTCTAACGGTATTGGTCCAGACAGTTGATTTGATGAGAGATTTAACCAATACAAGCGGGTCAATTGAAAAAGTTCTGGGGGAATAGAACCATTGATTTGGTTGAGCTCTATGTACAAATGCTCCAACCGAGTTAAAGCCCCAATTTGAGAGGGAATTGAACCAGAAAATGAGTTATTTGAGAGATATAATCTTTGTAAACTTCTTAAATTCCCTATTTCTGCAGGTATGGAACCTTCAATATGATTTGAATCAAGGAAGATATAAGTCAAATTTTTCAATTGACCCAAAGTTGGAGGAAGTGAACCTGTGAGTGAATTCTTTGAAAGGTCTAATCTTTCTAATCGTTTTAAATTCCCTAATTGTGGTGGTATGAAACCTTCAATATGGTTTGAATCAAGGAAAAGATAAGTCAATTTTTTCAATTGACCCAAAGTTGAAGGAAGTGAACCTGTGAGTGAATTCATTGAGAGGTCTAATCTTTCTAACCTTTTAAAATTCCCTAATTGTGATGGTATGGGGCCTTCAATATGGTTTGAATCAAGGAAGAGATAAGTCAAATTTTTCAACTGAGCTAAAGTTGAAGGAAGTGAACCTGTGAGTGAATTCTTTGAGATGTCTAATTTTTCTAACCGTTTTGAATTTCCTAATTGTGGTGGTATGGGACCTTCAATATAGTTTGAATCAAGCCAGAGTTCAGTCAAATTTTCCAATTGGCCCAATGTAGAAGGAATAACACCACTAAGAGAATTGCCTGAAACATCAAGCAACTCAAGTTGAGTGAGATTTGAAAGCGATGCTGGCAGCTTACCATGGAGATTATTATTTAAGAGGTAAAGAAATTGAAGCTTTGTAAGAGTCCCTATTTCTGAGGGGATGCTTCCTGTAAGCCCTAGGTCATGGAGATATAGCTTGCATAAATTGGGGAAGGCAGCCACCTTCAAGTTTTGAAGCTGCAACACTGACTCAGAAATATTCAAGCCCGATCCATCAATCTCTGTAACACTTCCAGCTTCATCACACCAGATGCCAGTCCAATCACAATGGTGTGAGATATTCTGGCAATCTTTCCACCAACCACTCTGTAGCAAAGCCTGTCGTTCCCCATCAATGGAAGCAGCCATCACATGTGGCAGTAGGAACAACACACAAGAGGCTGAGCCAAAGACAAAGGCCACTAGCAGTAAGCTTAAACTACACTTTGCCATCTTTGTTTCGAATTGGAAAGTGTTGGATAGTGCTATTGGCCCCGGGGCTTTGTGTGTGCTTATATAGATGGTATATGACACTGTTCAATGCCACACGCAACACGGGCTTGTGGAAATTATGGATTCAGTTTGAAGTTTCCTTCACGACATTGTCAGGTGACAGCTAGTATCATTAAATGAGATGGAGACTGTATATGGACGTTGGAAAGACAAGATTATTAATGGAGTTGTGACATTATTGATGAAGGAGGGGCCATGTTTGTGGAAGACAAGATTGTCAGGTGACAGCTAGTATCATGAAATGAGAGGGAGACTATATATGGACGTTGGAAAGACAAGATTATTAACGGAGTTATGACATTATTGACGAAGGAGGGGCCATGCATGTTTGTGGAAGACAGAATAAATGAACGTGTGAAATGGGCACTTGACTTTTGTGCTCTGCCGTTCCATGCAAGTTCTTGTTCATTCACTCACTGCAAAGTCTGAAACCTCTCAAGAGAAAATTAAAAAGGGGCACAAACAATCAGAATAGATAGATTCATTGAGAATTTAGATTTATAACAACGTGAGATTGGCTGGGTAAAATGTTCATACTATACAGTTACAACATGCATGTTGGTGCAAATGCCAAGTTTTATACAAATTTCAATATTGACGTTTTATAGTATGGGATAATAACAGTATAACAGTTGGTTCTTAAGCAAGTACTCTCCTCTACAACTGATAATTGGTTGTGTTATATTTCCCAAAACCAATTTCGAAAAGAAAATTAAAATTTGATTAAGTTTTTGTATCCATTATATCAAATTGTCAAATCAAAGAACAACAATACGTTTCTTAAGAATAATATATACTTTTTAAGATTTAAATTGTTCATTTCAAGAAAACTATCCAATCCAATTATTTAATTTGAAAATTAGCTAAAACAAACATAAACGACTTAATACAAGTCTGCTCCCATGACAGAACAAGGCTTATATGAAGTTGTTTATATCCATGTTATCTAGAAGTCAAATTAGGCCAACATTTTTTTCTCTCAAATAATTAACTTTGACTACGTGTGTCCTTGCACAACTTAAAAATTAGTTAAAATAGATACAAACAAGTTGATCTAGAGTTCTTCCTATTCCATTATGGACATGTATTTGGAAATATGAAAGATGTGTGAAATGGGCACATGGAATCTCTAATACTAACTGGTTTGAGAAACTGCTCGGTTGCTGCAGCAACTACTTCTTAGCTTGACTCTGACTTGCATGCTGCTGTTTCTTGCAAGTTCTTAGTCATTTCAACTTTTAACAATAAATAGTCCATTTGTTTGAGAAAGAAAAATAGATAAAACTATTTAATAGATAGATTAACTGTGGTTTATCAACATAAGAATTAGGCAAAATATTTATACTATCTTATTAAAAGATGTTGACACATATGCCAAGCTATAAACAACTTTCAATATCAACAGTTTGTGGTCTGTGGCCAGCAGAAGTAGAACAAACTGGATCGCAAGCAAGTCCTTCCCATCTACAACTGAAAATATGCTGTATTTTCCCCTGTTAATTTTCAAAAGAGTTGATAAATGGCTCGAGGTAGCTTTAATATTCAAGAAATATCAAAGAAAGGTTCCTCACCCTGCATTATAACTCAAAAATCAGGAAATATGCTAGATTTTAACTCATCTAGCTAGCAAACCCCAAATAAAATAAAATAAAAAAGCCATATTACTGTTTTTGGTACCTCTAACAAGTCACAAATGAATATAATCAAACAACAAGGAGACGGTGCCAAACTGATTGAATTACACTTGCAACCCAAAGCATTTTGGTGAATTAATACACCTCAGTTTTGTAAATAATTAGGTGGGCAGCAAGATGTAAGTTACTATTTAAGTGCGTGGAAATGAAGTGAGAACTTTGTCAAATTTTTTATGACATGGAATTGATATAACAAATCATCACTAAGTAAAACTTTGCCAAATTTTTTATGACATGGAATTGATATAACAAATCATCACTAAGTAAAACACTTGGAATTGTCATGAAACCATTTTTCACAAAAGCTTAAGCTATTGGATTGAGGCACATAAATGATTTTATATGCAATAGGATCAATCATTACCTAAGAAGTGACATGCCACATGACCCAAGTATAACATTAAATGAGATAGAGCTGTTATAGCGTTTGAACGCTTTGCTAAACAGACTTCGAATGTTATACATGTACTAGAAAATCTATAAAATAAGGAGCAAATGTTTAGCTTGAGTATTGGATAATGATTTGAATTCAAACTTCAAAGGGTATTTTAAGAAAGAGTAAGGTGATCTAACTAAGGTGCAAGTTCAGGAAATCACAAGTTAGCATTTTAGAGCTGAAAATGTAGATCACATCATGCCACAAATTTCACGGTTTATGTATATTGGATCCATCTTACAAAGTGATGGAAGGTGGGCAAAATGTTACACATAGTATTCAAGGTAGGTCGACAAAATGGATAAATAATTCAAGGGTAATTTGTAAGAACAAAATGCCTATTGAAGTCAAAGGAAAATTCTATAAGATAGCAATAAGATCACCAATGTTTTATGGTAGAGATGGGAAGTGAAGTGCCAACAAAAGCAAAAGATATGTGTGGCAGAGATGAGAATCTAGGGAGAAAATATAAAATTAACAGTGAGATTACTCGAGAGAAAGTCAGTTGCTTCTTGCAACTAATGGGGAAATGATGATAGGAACTCGCCTAAGATGATGTGGTCAGGTGAGAAGAAAATTGAGGCTCTTGTGGGAAAAGTAGGTCAATCAGAAGACCACAGTTGAAAGGCATAGAGGAAAATCAAAGAAACTATTATGGCAAGCCATTAAAAAAACTCGCTTTGAAAATGCCTTCACAGAAAATTTGGTTTATGATGAAGTCAATGATTATTTGTTGTATTTGTTACAGGATTTTTTTATGCGAGGCCATAGCAAAACATTCAAGTTGCCAAGTCAACAAAGATATGCACTACGCTCTATCAATCAATTACCTTCTTATTCAACACTTAGTGTCACTACTGTTGCCTCTCCCGTGTGAAAACAAAGGAATTTGAGCAAGCAAGGAGCCCATGAACCTAGGACCAGATTGGTCTGTTATGTCATCAACTTTGGAATCAAAATCTGGCCAGAACTTGATGATATGGAGACTTTCTTCCTCTATAGATCTCTGAATGATAATCTTAGAAGCATATCCCTTCTTTCTCATTTGCAGGCATATCTCAGAAGGATTAGTTGCTGTCAAGGAAATTACCATGTACAACCATCCCTTTTAAGCCAAAAGATGGTCTGAACCGGGAAAATCCTATCAGTTACAGTGCTTCCATTCTCCCCACTAGCCCAAGAAGAGGTAATACCCTCAGCACCAACCTCATCTTCAGGGGTAGGCACATAATGTGGGTCCACAACCATGACATCAACCAAACCAGCAAGACGCTTTTCTAGTCCTGATGCAATATCTGTTATTATCAACTCTGCATTAACCCCATGTGCCTCCATTTTCTCAGGAGTCACCCTACCTGCATTTGGGTTGGTATCAGTTGCAATATAGTTGATGCCACAACCTTCCTGCCCAAGAATAAGAGCCAGAGAAGTAATGACATATCTGCCACCACAGCCTATCTCCATACACAATGTAGGATGATGTTCCCACAGGTTCTTGAGATTGGCTAGAAAAGTATCAACCAGCGCAAAAGAATCATCGCACGATTCATAAACCTTGTTGTGCGAACTCACAAGGCAAATTTGAGCAGTTCTAGCAAACTCCTTGTATGAGGCCTATAAAATGAAAAAATCGTTGTCGAGTAAATCTCAATGGTTCAATGTATGTCACAAGTAACAGGTGACAAGGAAAGTAGCAGACTAGCAGCAACAAAAGAGTTTGGCAGCCATACCATTTCATTGTTGTCCACTTTGGCATTGAGATGCAAATATATTTGTTCTTACCTAGAAGTGCGACAAAGGTGCAAGTAGCTACAACGTTCGTGTAAGCGGAGGTGGGGTACCTACAAAGAGTTTGGCAGCCATACCATTTCATTGTTGTCCACTTTGGCATTGAGATGCAAATATATTTGTTCTTACCTAGAAGTGTGACAAAGGTGCAAGTAGCTACAACGTTCGTGTAAGCGGAGGTGGGGTACCTACAAAGACACTCTGACGCTCAAGTCAGTAAGTGAGCAAGATGGAGAGTGGTAAAGTAGGTTAATATGAGGATAAAAGAGGAGACCATACTTGGGGGCATTAGGCCCCTTATATTTGAGGTTACCCCGTGCTAATTTTGGAGGTGACCTTCCTTGAAGGAGGGAGATATTACTAGAAATTAGTTAGTGCTAGATATATATGATATCAATAGGAGATATGATATAATATATGAGACATAGTGTAATAATAATAGGATATAATGAGATATAGAGAGATCCTATAGGGGATTTAGAAGATATATATCCTCAATTAAATATGGGTCGAATCTGTAGTGGGGAGTAGGGCGCCACGTGGCCAATCTTTGGGGCCCGTGTCCAAGCTTCTATGGCTTAGGCAGATCTCAGACTGCATTCTTTTTGGGGAAGGAGAAGAAAAAACAAAATTAAAGTGAGGGACAATTTGGTCATTTTCTTAGGTCTTGTGAAAAAAAAAGAAACAGTGAAGGCGGGCGTGGTTTAAAACCACCAAACCCCCCTCCCTCAAACTTTCACCGTTTCTCTCGTTCTTTACTTCCCTTTCATTCTTCTTCTTCTTCTCCAATAATCTCATATTTGTTAATTTTTGTCATCACAACTTGATATCATCTAGCTTCTAAAATTTAAGATAAGTGTCCAATCTCAATCTCATCCTCTTTTTGGTTACTCTAGGGTATATCCTAAAACTACAATGAGCTCTCAAAAATGATGAATGGATATATGTTTAATATTTTAAGTATAAATCTAGTGAGTTAGAAGCTCTGATATTAATAGGTTACAGTGGGTAGTGTCAAGATTTGATTTTTCTCTGCAATATTAATAAGTATAACCCTAGGTTCCATAAATTGGAAGTTTTGTTTAACAGACTCTCTAATTGATAAATTGTTTTGAAATAAATTATTTAAACTTGTCAAAATGCTTATGTTTGTTAGATTCTGTTGATGCAGAGCGAGCTACTCCCTCCAGAGCTGTCAGGGAGCAGCCTAGTTGATCCCTTTATACTGTGAGTGGCTATTTACATAACGGTCGTGTTCTAAATTATTTTTATGGGAGAAACTAACTTATTAAATTTGATAAAAATTTTATTCTAAGATACTTAGATTATTTG
Organism: Dalbergia cochinchinensis; assembly: GCA_031216125.1. Lineage (NCBI taxonomy): Eukaryota > Viridiplantae > Streptophyta > Magnoliopsida > Fabales > Fabaceae > Dalbergia > Dalbergia cochinchinensis. Next base: position 63,015,884 of record CM062375.1, on the reverse strand, counting down.
ATTAGTTGATTTTCTTAAATATAATGGTTAGTAAATATGACTTGATGATTTGATTGAAATTATTGCTAGTTCTCATTATTGATTTTATAATGCCATGATTTTGCTATATGTTATTTCAATGTGCATTGGAAAAGTTTATGATATTTGGTACTTACAAAGTTAGATTAATATGAAGATTGAATTGTAGATTTGTAAATTATATTTGATGAAAAATTTATCTAAGAAAACCATGATGGGTTTTAAGATAGAATTATCGCTAGCCATAGCCAAGAGAAATAATGGCAATATTGCTCGCCATAGCGAAAAGATACAATGACATTACCACTTGACATAGCGAAAAGATGTAATGGCTTATGTGCACATAGTTTTTTTTAGTGAGATAAAATTTGAAAGAACCTTATTTGAAAACTAATAAACCTTGTGATTGACGAGTTGAGATTACTCCCCAAATAAGATTTATGTTTCTTATGTAACCCTCATGAGTAATTGAGTATTTGATACTGAAGTCAATTTTATTTGAGAATGAGAAATTGGTGAAAATAGTGAGAAAGTGTATTTAGTAACTATTTTTCAGATTATACTTAGAAATGGAATTTCGAAGGGTATTTCTTTTAAAACTATGGAGAAATATGGAAATTGTGAATTATTATTTTTGTTAATGGGTTTTAGAAATTTCATGATTTATAGGTTACTCCACTTCATTTTTAAATTCTTGTGCGTTGATTGGTTTCTCTTTCTTGCCTACTTTGTTTATAATCCTCATTGGGTCTGTTTGACTCATCCCCTCCCTTTTGCTCCAGATTTTCTAGTAGCTGAATAGCAGGTTCCTGGGATTGCTGTTTGTCCAGAATATTCTTTTTGGTAGGCCTATGTTGTCAATTGAGGCTTTTTGGTTGTTGACTACAATATTTTGTAGCTATAGGATATAGGTTGAATATTTTGATTTATACGTAAGAACAAGAGTTTAAGCATAAGCTTTTATATAATTGGTCCTTATATTAATGGAATGTATAGGCTGTTGAATCTAGACTATGATACTACATTATGTCACAGGTTAAACTTAATATATGGGTTGTTTAGTTTTTAGGAGAGGTGCTGTGAGATTTTCAGTAGTCAAAGTATTTAAGTTTGAAATTTAATTTAATGAGATCATATCTTTAGACTTATCGAGCTAGGTGAATTTATCTAGCCTGTGCGCCAATCATGGCCTAAGATTGGGTTGTGATGGTCGAGGTGACCAATTTGTATTTTTAGTCCAGCACAATATTTAGTTGACTCCCATTCTCAATCACTCTGGTTAATCTCAAGTAAAAAAAAAAAAAGTATAATGTCAGCTTCCTCCCAATGTATAAGTCCTGAACACAAGATTGCAGAATTATTTTGTCGTTAATAATCACAAATCAATTTTCGAAAAAAGGTGAAAAATTAATGATAAGTTAACTCTTATATTCTTGAAATGTCAATTAAGGAGAGCCACAAACCCTCACCCTGCTCTATACTCAAGAATCAAGAAAAGAATATGAGATTCTTAGGAGTTAGGAGTGTAGTGTATAACCTTCTCAAAGAAACTAATGAAATCAAGTACTACGTACTACTCCAGTTTTTGTTTTTCTCGTCCCCAATAAACATATAATCAAACAAACAAGGATGCACTACTTCACGTAATAAACGCACTTGCAATGCTAAAGCATTTCAGTCAATTTAGGCACCTCAGTTTGTCAATAATTGAGAAGGAAGATGTATATGTGTGTGTATATATATATATACACACACACACACACACTCAAATGATCAAGGAAAGCTGCTACTGGTGAGAATGATAAATCACAACCCATGAAGTAGTATAAACAAAACAATCTCATAAAACAAAGTGGAAAGGAAATAACAGATTACAAGCAAATTCTACAGAACAAAACAAAGGGCAACCTACATATAGAGGGGTGATAAAAAAAAAAAAGGAAGAAGTAATTGCAGATGCAAATACATATCACAAATGAATTAACAACTATATTTTTAACAGTATTAACTCAATCTATGTTATGCTTCCTTTTTTTTTTTTCCCGTCATAGTTTACTTAGCCAGTCATAACCCAAATATGAGTAGAGAGTTGAATTAGGTAGTTTGTATCCAAAGTAAATCCATGTCGAATTCAATATAGATGACATGGATCTATGATAAGGATTTACGTACTCTATGAGTCAAGTAAACAACTTCAATGACTTAAGAGCCATTACTGCCCCAAAATGTAAAGCAAAATAAGCAAAGTTTTTGCATTTTGATGTGTGGGTGCAAGAGTAGAACTCATTTTGATACTTCGAATACTAAGCACTTCTAAGTCAATCTATGAAGAAGGAGAAAGTTTTAACCTTAAGTTCTGGACAATTTCTGTGGAACCAAAGGGTTTTTGGTTTATCAAGAGTAAGACGTACAGAATATATGGTATTCAAGTTCAGTGAAGTGCATGTTAGCATTTTAGAGATGAAGATTAGAGTTTATATCATACTACAAATAGCACGGATTAAGTATCTTAGATACATATTACAAAGTAATTTTAGAATACATGTATGTAAGTACTCCAAAACTTGTCCTCCTTTTCCAGATTAGTATAGAAATAATCAATTTAAAAAGTCCTACTTTTTTTTTCAATTTTTTTCCACTACTAGCCATAAAGCCATTTTTACCATTGGAGTCCACCACACCAACCCATATATACAAGTATTTATCCAAAATGAATGTGAGTATGTTGACTTCTTGTGGCGCATCATGTAGCTATTTGACACACATGCGGGTCAAAGCTGCAATATTGGTAGGGGGATTTCCTTATCCTTAATGTAGCAAACTATGAATTGAGAGAAGTCAAAATCTAACTTCTAATTACTGTGGTCTGGGTATAAATACATGAAGCTTATACATCAAGTCCTAACAAAATGTAACTGCTCATAACAAATAACAAAATACTTACTCGGTGACAACTAACTAACTAACTATAAATCTGTTGGTGGTAAGAATCTGACATGGATAAACAAGTTAACACTTAACCTCCTTAAAACATTACCTTCAGCATAAACAAGTTAACGAGCAATGGATCACCAAATCCATTATATTGCTAGTGAATTTACGCTCAAAAAAGCTGTGGGAGGAAGTGTGCAAAGTTGGTGTGGTCTTTTTAAATGAACAAGCAATATTATATATTTATTTTTGACTTAAAACAAAATTGATCAAAAGCTGAAAGAAATGCTAGATGAAAAACTGGATATGAAAGTGGTAACTCATAGTCAGAATCAATATATACTATCAAAATTCTGAAATTTTAAGGAAGAAGTTTTCAAACACAACCTAATCAGTTGACAAATAAGCTACTGATCAATTATATTGACGGCATTCATAATTATTTTCTCCTAATCTTACATACTTTTGGTTTAATTGCCTCTGTTCTTGTTTGCTTTGAGACTTCGGTTTTTGTTGGCGAACAGGGAAACAAGCAAAAGTGAAATTTTTACAAGCTCATGCCACGAGCCCACCACCAATCATTCATTTCATCAATTCGAAATATAAACTAAACTGAAAAGGTCTCTATCATCATAACATCAACTCTATATTAGGGAAATCTATAAAAAAATCATTGAAAATGAAGGCAAATCAAAGAAGATTGTATCAATTAAAAAAAGGAGGTCAAAAGGCCAGAGAAATTGATGAGTGGATCAATTGCAGGTTTAGTAAATAGTAACAATTTCTTTAGTGGTGTTGATGCAGGTAGGTTTTCTTTCTGGTGGTGTAGTTCTTCTTGGTTCCTGTTCGGATTCTTTGTTTGGGCTCTCTTGTATTGGCTCTCTTGGTTTTTCCTCCCCAGTTTTTTGTGGTTTTGACCTTTGGCAATTATCAAGGGAAAAAAAAAGACAATGATTATTGATAACGTAAGCATAAAGGTGAGAGACTAGATTGCATCAATCTTGGTTTTAAATGAAAAATAAATCATCATTCATCTTGAAACTAAACATGCAAAAGAATGCATACCTTAGTTTTCATCAGCAAGCTTTATTTCTTGATACTCAGCTGAAAAAAGGTATGTATCTTGGCCTATCAACTGATGGATTGACATTTCAAAGAAAGGCAAAGCCAATCGCCGTTTGGAATTGGAAAGTTCGTGAGCTACTTGTTGCATTGATGGTCTAGACTTTGGATAAGAACACAAGCATGCCAACGCCAATGTTATCGCATGCACCATAGCTTGAACATCCTTTCGATGGAAAGGTAAGAAAATGCGTGAGTCCAAAGAGATCTTTCTATTTGGTACCAGAGATATGGAAACAGATCAACACAACTAAAAATAGAATTGAGGGAATTGGAACTGACACAAAATATTTACATGGAAAATCCCTTAATGATGAGGGAAAAACCACGGGCAAGACCAAGAAATATTTTCACTATGTGGAAGATAAAATTGCACCTCTCTAGACATAAGGAGAGAACAATAATATCCTCTCTTATACTAGGAGAATACACCTCTCTATAAAAATAGAAGAAACTCTCATAAGACACTATATATATTTTTCTCTCTAGATGCTCTCCGTTGTTGTTATTTGTCTTCGCTGAAGCACCTCTATTTATAAAGGGCTTCAGCATTATGAATGCGATCTGAAATGAATTCGGCACCAAAATCCTTCACGCGTGTACAATAACTTTTACTGTACACAATTAAAAAATTGGCCACTCATCACGCGTCTCTTCACATGTGCACAGTAAAAATTCTAACGGTTTGAAAATTCAACAAAGGTGGCTTTAATTCACACCACTCACAATCTCTCACTTAACACTATAAGGAAAAAGTACTTTCGCGGCGGTTTTTTTCACCTTTAGAACCGCCACCAAATGCGACTAGCGGCGGTTTCAAAACCGTTGCCATATCAACCATGGCCAAGGATATTGCGGCGGTCTAAGCCAACTGTTGGAATAACCACCCCAAAATATTGTTGCGCTATAGTGGCGATTCCAAACCGCTGCGAAACACCAAATGACAATAAAAAAATGTTATGACAGTTCTTAACTGCTGCAAAAACCATATCCTAAGGCCGGAATAAATCCCAAAAAATCATTGCGGCGGTTTAGAACCAATACAAAAAAAAAATTATATTCTTTTTCATAATTCTAATTTCTTCAAGTAAGATTTACTTTCAAACATCCAAAGAATTCAATCATATAGCAAATATGAAATAGATTTATATTATTTTCCTACAATTCAAACTATGCACATCCGAAAAATTCAATCATATAGCAAATATTAAAATTACAATTACTCATTACTTAATTATCTAAAATAGCTAGTAATAAGTACAAAATTAAACAAGACTATGTATGTATAGGTAAGAAAAACAAAACCCCTTCACTGCATGGTAAAGTGAATTCTATTGTGCATAAACTGTCAAATGGATGAGAGAAAATTCCACGTCCATGGTCTCTTAAACTGAGTGCATCAGCAGCTCGACCACCAGGATCCATATTAGAAGAATTGCAAGACAGATACATGAATCATTACCAAAAAGATCAAAAAGGAAAACGGAGAACTAAAATCACATTCCATTCCAAACTCATCAAAAACTTACATTCGATACAAAACCATGAAAACACAGCAACTCAATTCAAGTTCTCCAACAATAACCCTAGTAGCAATACCTTTGGCCCCACTGTGAGGGAAATCAAACCATCTGCTCCTAAGTGGTTTGAATGTTGCTTCGTCAAATCTCATGGGTGCTGATGATATTTATTACCGAAAACACTAACAAGCTAATGTATATTCTTAAGTTTGATAGCAACTATACCACATATTGATACCATAATTCAAATGGATTAAAGTAAATAATTAAAAAAAACTTGTTCAGCGAAAAAGTAGTGAATGTAGTAGTCGAAATTTTTGAAAATTAGATCCAATTTTAAGTGTTAAACACGAGATGGAATAGAACTCCAACTATTCAACAGGTATTGGTTGACATTTATATTCTACACCATACATCACGCCTTGCTTCATCAAGAATATAGATAGATTTTATATCCTATGTATGTATAATATATATATGTATGTATGTATGTATATATATATATATAATATATATATGTATGTATGTATGTATATATATAAGCTTTATTGAAAACCATCATAAAAAAATAATGCATTCAAATTATTTCATGTTTAATCTAAGCTATTCACTAAAAAGTTGGAATCTTCAATTACTCCATTTTACAAAATGAACTGAAATAATGCATGAAGAGCATTTTTGGTTCGATGTCCACATGCAGGAGACAGGTCTGTGTTAGATCTTGTACAACAGTGATAGAATGCATTTGTTCATGTTCATTCAAAAATATTTTTTGACTCGGCCAGTGACACGACATAAACAAGGGTATTTAAAATTAAAAAAAAATTGCATTTGATTTAAAACTTTTAGGCAACTTTCACTAATGAGATAAGAAAACAAATCAGGGCAAAGCATATCTATATGAATAATGAATCTCTTCCCTCAAGTTAAGACATGCTTTCAATCCAAAAAAAAAATTTGAATATGCTACATCCATGTCTTACAATTTTGATGCAAGTGTTGTGCTGCATAGCCAAAAACAATAGCAAGACATACAAGGACAATCAAAATGTTCCAACGTTGACAGGGATGGTACACAAAAGTAACCATCCGGGTAGGGGTAAGGTTGGGAACACAGAGAAACCTTTGAAGTCAAAATCTCCACACTACATTACCAGCAACTTTTGCCAAAAATACATTAACCAACAAATTTGAATCTTCTGTATGCACCTTGAGGACCTAAATCAGTAAGCAAATATTAAGTACTAAAAGAACTACAATGCATTCATGATCCTAATTCCCACATATCAAATCTCTAATATTTCGCCTTCACAATGGATGCACACTACTACAACATATAAAATCAACTTAATTAGTAGATTGGGGGAAAACAAACAAACTAGCTCAACTTCAGTAAATAACAATGAACTAAAAGTAGCAGAGTATCATAGATATAATATGAACTGAAAAATCATAGAGCATAGCAAACAAAACAGAATGAACAAATGACCTTCAAAATACATGTAGACTCCATCACTTCTTCGCAACAGCTCAAGCTTCCCCCTTTTCACAGTAGCAATAACCATGTCACAACCACAAGAAGATAGCAACCTATGGAGGCGACCCTTGATCCCCTTCATAGAGATAAAGAATGATCTAGATGTGTACAACCCTAATGTAATTGGAAAAGGGGAAAAATATCGAAACAGAACCCCAATGTAATTTGAAAATGGGAAAAATATCAAAACAAAAGAAAGACAAACCTTGATCTGAAGGCGAAGCGAAGCAGCGTTGGATAGCAGAGCGGTGGCCTTGTGCAAGAGAAAGCGATGACCTTGGAGCGAAGCAATGCCTTGCTGAGCGCGGAGTGGCAACCTTAAGGAGAGCGGAGCAGCGGCCTTGCGCTGGAGAAAGCAATGGCCTTGGAGCAGAGCAATAGCTGCACGGAGCAGAGCAGTGGCCATGCGGAGTGGATCAGCGACCTTCAGCGAAAAAGAGCAATGACTTTGAGCAACTTGATGACCTAAATGAGAGAAAGTGACCGGCCTTCAGCAAATTGAGTGAACTTGAGAAAAAGGGAGCAGGTTCAAAAGAGCAAAGGGGAACGTTGAGAGAAAACAGGTTCAAAGAGAGAAAAACTATGGCAAAAGAGAGGGGACTGAGAAGGGAAGAAGGATGAGAGCTTAGCGCCAAATTTCACTGAGGAAAGGAGAGCAAGCGACAGCGGTTTCACCAACCGCAGCGAGATGCCTTGTTAAATGGTCACGGATGACCAAATTGTTCAACTGCGTCAGTGTAGCGTCGTGAGTCTCTAATTTGTAGTAATGTAAAGTCACTTTTGATGAGTTTTCAAAACCTTTTTTTATCTTGCCGGTTCCATGCTGCTTACGATTCAAATAGGCTATAAGATCATTGACACCATTTAAACTTGTCATTGTTGATCAGTTTTGTCATAACATCTGCTAGGTTATCTTTCATGTGAATCTTCTGCATATTTACATTCCCTTCTTTTACTACTTCTTGAACAAAATGATATTGAACTCCTATGTGCTTCATCCTAGAATGAAAGACTGAATTCCTCGCAATGTGCAAGGCACTCTGACTGTCACAATGCACAGTAATCTTTGACTGTTTATGCCCGAGTTCCTTCATTAACCTTTGAATCCAAATAGCTTCCTTGCAAGCTTGTGTAGTTGCCATATATTCAGCTTCTGTAGTATACAAAGCTACAACAGTCTGTAACTTGGATAACCAACTTACAGCTTCGCCTGCAAGTGTGAACACATAGCCTGTAGTTTATTTCTTTTTATCAAGATCACCTGCAAAATCTAAATCAACATATCCTCTAACAATGAACTCTAATCCTCCAAAACATAGTGCAGCACCCAAGGTTCCTTTAATATATCTCAGGATCCTCTTAACAGTATTTCAATACTCATTTCCTGGATTTGCCATAAATCGACTGACCAACCCAAGTACATGAGCAATATTTGACTTGGTACAAATCATGGCTTACATAAGGCTTCCCACTGCTGATACATATGGTACTCGAGACATTTCCATCCTCTCTGCTTCATTGCTAGGACACATACCTGAGGATAATTTGTAATTTACAGGAAGTGTGGTTGAAACTAGCTTACAATCTTACATGTTGAAGCGTCACAAGATTTTCATTAAATAATTCTTCTAAGAAAGCCAGATCTTCTTGTCCTTTTATCTCGGTGAATTCGCATCCTTAAAATCTTGTTTGCAGGTCCCAAGTCCTTCATATCAAACCTCCTAGCCAATGTGCCTTCAATTCTTAGATTCGATCTTTATTGGGGGCCTACCACCAACATGTCATCCACAGTCAATAACAGAATGATGAAAACATTATTACCAAACCTCTTGTAGTATGTACAATGGTTTGAACTTAGTTTATTATATCCAAGGCAAATTATGAAGGAATCAAATCTCCTGTACCAACACCTTAGGGCTTGCTTTAAACCATACAGATATTTGGTCAACCTACAAACTATGTTTTCTTTTCCTTTTTCCTCAAAGCCTTCTAGTTGGAATATATATTTTTCTTCTTCAAGTTCTCCATGAAGAAAAGCAGTTTTCACATCTAACTACTCAAGATGTAAATCAAATGCAGCACACATAGCCAACACTACTCTGATAGTGGTAAGTCTGACAACTGGAGAAAATATCTCATTGAAATCAATACATTCTTTCTAAGCAAATCCTTTTACCACCGGTCTTGCACGGTATTATTCCACTCAATCATTGCCATCTCGTTTGATCTTATAGACATATTTGTTGTCAATGGCTTTCCGACCTTTTGGAAGTGCAACAAGTTCCCATGTCTTATTCTTATGCAAGACCTCCATTTCTTCCTGCATTGTTGCCATCCATAGAGAAGCATCTGAACTACTCAAAGCCTCTTGAAAGGTTGATAGTTCTCCTTTTTTTGTTAGAAGACAGAATGCATCGTGACTTGGTATAACATACTCTGAATGCCATGATGGTGTTGTGTCTAGTGTGATGATCGACTAACTCTTAAATCATTGGCTACTTCTGGTACCTGTTCATCATGCTCTGGTTCTGCTTTAAAATCTTTTTCTCCAGATTTTTTATCTATCTGAATCGTAGTTGTCTCATTAATACTGCTGTTATTTCTTTCTTCACTTTGCAATTCATTTTCTGCAAATATAATATCCCTGCTGACAATAAACTTGCGGGTAGTGGGATCCCATACGTGATACCCCTTTACACCGTCAGCATAACCCAAAAATATACATTTCCTGGGCTTCGGGTCCAACTTTGTTCTTTCTTAGGTATTGTACATCACATATTCAGGACATCCGAACACTTGCAGAGAAGAATAATCTGCCGGCTTGCCATCCCACATCTCCATTGGTGTCTTTAAACCAATAACAGTTAATGGGGACCAATTAATCACGTAGTAGGCAATTTTGACTGCTTCTGCCCAGAAAGACTTGGCTAAATCTGCTATTCTTAGCATTGCCCTTATTCTTTCTAGGAGAGTCCTGTTCATCTGCTTTACCACACCATTTTACTAAGGTGTATGTGCAATAGTGAATTACCTTTGAATACCCTCATGTTTGCAAAATACTAGAAAATCTCCATTTGTATATTCTCCTCTATTGTCTATCCTCATACACTTGATCCTCTTCTCGGATTTAAGTTCCACTCTTGCTTTGAAGTCTTTGAATATTGGAAACACATCTGACTTCTTCTTGAGTGGGTACACCCATAGTCTCATGGATTAATTATTAATAAAAGATACAAAATATTTTGCTCCTCCTAAGCACATTTCTGGTGACTCTCACACATCAAAATGAATCAAATCTAGAATGTGCTTACTCCGAGCAGTTGATGTACAAAACTTTAATCTATAATGCTTGCTTGTGACATAGTGCTCACAAAACAGTAACTTCACCGATTTGAGCCTAGGAATGAGACTACATTATGCAAGAACCTTCAAACCATGTTTCGACATGTGGACTAGTTTGCGGTGCCATATCATCATCATTTCTTTTTGACTTGCTGATGCATCTGCCTCCTACAACGTATCTCCTTGAAGCTTGTATAGTTTGCTATGATCTTTTTTGCTTTCATCACCACAAGAGCACCTTTAATAACTTTCAAGATCTTTCCTTCAATATGGGTCTTGCACCTGAGGTCATCTAGTTGTCCAATAGACAATATATTCTTCTTCAAGCCATTCATGTATCACACTCCTTGAATTGTTCGAATGGCGCCATCAAACATTTTTATTTTGATAGCACCAGCACCAGCAATTTCTAGGGTATGATCATCTCCCATGAACACAGATCCTTCCGAGATAAGTTCGTAACTATAAAAATAGTCACGGAGTAGAGTCATGTGCCATGCTGCTGTTGAATCCATTATCCAAATATCAGTGAGCCGTTTACCATCTCTAGAACCAATTGCTGCCTCACTGTACAGGATTTCTCCATCCTCAGAGGTACTCACAACACATCCTTGAGAGGTTGATGCTTCTGGAGCTTTATTTACATTCTTCTTATTATTCCGACAATCTTTCTTTAAATGCCGTCTCATGCCACATTGGTAGCATTTGAAGTTCTTTCTTTTTCTTGATTTTGAAATACTCCGACCATAACTCCTACTAGAGTCACGTTCCATTGATCTTCCTCATATCACCAATAATGCCTCTGCTTGCTTTGAGCTTTTCAATCTATCTTTCTTATTCTTAAGCTTGGACTTTTCTTCAAGAATAGCACCGGTGACATCATCAAAGGATAAATAGTCAGCAATATTATTATTTGTGATGTTGATGATGAGTTGATCATATGAGTCAGGTAGACTTTGAAGTAGAAGCTCCACACGTTCATTCTCCACTACTTTATAATATGATGCTGTGAGCTGGCAGAATAAAGTGTTCAGATTGTTGATGTGGTTTGTCACTAATATAGACTCACTCATCCGAAGAGTATATAGCCTCCTCTTTAGAAATATTTTATTATGAAGTGACTTGACCTCGTACAATTTGACAAGAGCATCCCAGATCTCCTTGACTGTCTTCTTTTCTGCCATTGGACAATACTGAATATGTCATTGCAAGATGAAGATTGGCAGCAGCATTATTATCTATCTCCTTCTACTTTTCATCAGTCATTTCGGTAGGTCTGCCTTCAATTGCTGGTAAGCAATTGTCTTTCCTCAAGATTGCTTTTATCTTCAGTTTCCAAAGGGAAAAGTTATTTCCATTGAACTTATCAAACTCAAATTTTGCTACCATGGTGTTTATCGGGATCTGTTTCTCTACTACACTGACCATTTTTTTTCTCACCGTGAATAGTACCATATACGTGAATAGTGTCATATATCGTATATGGAATAAATCCAATACACATATAAATTTCTCTACTAAATCGGTTTTCACTTTATCACCATGAATAGTACCATATATGTGAATACTACCATATATTTATACCGTATATGGAACAAATCTAGTACATGTTAACAATACTGTAAAAGTATATAACTACACGTATGATATGTGATCGTGGATAGTAACCCACAGTGTAGACTATAACCAGTGGCTCTGATACCACTGTTGGGCACCAGAGTTATTGAAACAGATTAACGCAACTAAAAATAGAATTGAGAGAATTGGAACTGATACAAAATATTTATGTGAAAAACCCCTTAATGATGAGGGAAAAATCGCGGATAAGACTAAGAAAGATTTTCACTATGTGAAAGATAAAATTACACCTCTCTCTAAATATAAGGAGAGAACAATAACACCCTCTCTTATACTAGGAAAATACACATCACTCTATAAAAATAGGAGAAACTCTTAGAAGACACTATGTATATTTTTCTCTCTAGATGCTCTCTGTTGTTGTTATTTGTCTTCGCTGAAACACCTCAATTTATAGAGGGCTTTAGCAGTATGAATGCGATCTGAAATGAATTCAACACCAAAATCCTTCACGCGAGCATAGTAACTTTTACTGTACACGTTTGAAAAATTGGCCACTCATCACGCGTCTCTTCACATGTGCACAGTAGAAATTTTACTGTGCATTGTTTGAAAATTCAACAAAGTTGGCTTTAATTCATGCTACTAACACTTTCAACGATATGTGTTCAGTAGAAGAGTTAAATAAAGATGACATTAACTCTCCTGGATGCTTTGCCATCAAAGTTTCCATCACCACTACTCCAAATATGTAAATATCGCATTTTTCCAGCACAGTCAATGTGTAGGCAAGCTCTGCAGTCCAAGAAAGTTGTTAATGAACTTAAGGTCTCAAATCCAATAATTAAATTCACTTAGGCTTTGTTTGGGAGTTTAGAGGGAAAGAGAAGGGAAGATATTGGAGGGGAAGGAAAGGTGAGGGAAGGAAGGAGTTTAGATGATTGATTCTTTATTTGTTTGGGAGTGTAAGATATGTAAAGGGAAGGGAATTGGGGGAATTAGGATCTAGTTTTGCAAGTTTATCCTTCCTTACAATATTAATTATTTTATTTTTTAGAATCAATTATTTTAGTTAAAAATACATATTTCTACTTGAAAAAAAGAAATAGAAAATTTATAAACATATTTAGAGATCTTTAATTCTATATATGGCAAGTTGATTATTACTACCTACAACCAAGAAAGAACAAGGCTAAGAAGCAATTCATCACTACATGAACATAGGATATCCCTTGACAATGAATCAAGCAAACCATAGTGGTTGCTAGTGATAAATACTCCCAGCAAGATCTTTAATTCTCAATGTTGTGCAAGTTGGAGAGCAATTTTTTTGCTTTCTCCTGCAAAAGATTTACCACTTCCCTTTGAGGCTGCAATGCTTCGACTCTTGGACTCCTAACTATCCAAGTTATGAACTCGTAAATAGATTAGGATGAGTTTCATGGTGAAAGGGTAAAAACAACCCACCTGCTGGTTTTGAAAACCACACCAATGAATATCCACTCTCAATTAAACATATCTGATAAAAAAGAAATCAAAACTTGAAGAAGATTGTCACAAACCTACTATCGCGGCATCATCCTTCATGGTGGTGGCCCTCCTTGTGCCATGGCAGTGCCCTGGTGGCAACGACGAACAACAACCAAGATGCACAACGGTGGAATATCAAAGATAGAGTACAGATACGAGAGATCGATGAGATGGTAGAGGGCATCGCTAGTAGCAAGAGCTGGTTCAACACCTTGACGCACTCAACGAACTTGTTCTGAAATTAGAAGGCAAAGAAACGCGATTTGAAATGCATAAGTTGAAATCAACAGAGATTCAAAGTTTGAAATGGCAAAATCACAGAAGTTAAAGATCCAGAGAACATGAAGACGAAGAAATGTGATCTGAAACACAAGCTAAAGCACAATAAATTGGGATTAGGGTTCGAGGAAGATTGGATTACAGTCCGAAGAAGTTTGGGTAGGTTACACAGAGAGATGTGATTCTCATGTATGTCTGTGTATGGTGTGGTTATTTTTAAAATGATTAAAATTGATGAGGGTAAAATGATATTTTCAATTCATATTTCACTAAAACCCCCCTAAAATAGGGGGACTCAAAATGGAGGTGAATGGAAGATTAAGGAGGGTTTTAAAATTCCTTCAAACACCTCCTTCCTCAACTTAAAAAACTCACAAACACAATCTAACCCCTCAAATCCTTGCCCTTCCTTTCCTTTCCCTCCTATACCCATCTCGCAAACAGAGCCTCAGTGAAACTATCAATAATTAAATTTTAAACAAAAAATACCTGGTGCAATAACCATATGTCCAACTTGTATGGTTTGATTTGAAGAATCGGGATCAATTAGTCTAGTAGAGCCAAAGTCTGAGACAATAGCATCCAATTGTGAGTTCAGCAAAACATTGTTACTTGTTACATGTCTATGAACAATTGATGGGCTACAATCATGATGCATGTAGGATAAAGCATTTGCCATTCCTTGAATGATATTAATCCTTTTGCTCCAACTTAGCTCCTTAGCTTAGACATCAATGCTCAAGATGTAAAATAAGCTTCCTCTTTCCATGTATTCATAGACCAAAAACATGCACCGATTATGGAGGCAAAAGCCATGAAGCTTGACAATGTTCTTGTGATGGATTTATGTTAATATCTTGACCTCATTGCAGAAACTCTTGTCAAAAGAAAGGTTGAGTTTCCATTTGGTGAAGTGTTTTCAATGCAACAATTTTGCCACTTGGAAGTTGTACTTTGTACACACTACCATATCCACCAGTTCCAATGCAACACCTGATATCAAAGTCTTGTGTTGCTTTGATGATGTCTTCAAATGCAATTTTACCGTCATAGTTCCATATAGAAAACAAGTCTCCATTCTTTGCCGATCTTCCCTCAAATTTGGTCTTATTATACATCTTATGAAGTATAATGTTAGAAAAATTGTGAAAAGAGTGATGGGAATGATGGGAAGAGCAATTAGAAGGACATGCTTTGCAAAATTGTTTTGTTGGACATAATGGGTTTGAGGATTAGTTTGTCAGCATCATGGAAATATGTGAAATTGGGTGTTTTGACACCCATTAACAAACTTTCTTGGAAAGAACAATATTCAGGTAATTGTGAGTTCAAGTCAATGTCTTATGAAAAGCCAAATGAATTGTATGAAAGATTTATATATCTTAGAGTAACAAGTTCCTTGAGTAGTTTATCGATGAAATTATTATAACTAAGATCCAAACCGTCTAGTATGGAATTCACGTCGAGATCAAAAGGGATCTCACCGCTGAGAAAATTATGACTAAGGCTAAAGTTAGCAGTACAACTGATTTGGGATGTAATACTTCCTTTCAACAAGTTATAGCTTAGATATACACCAAGGGGGCAAAATTGGATAGGAAATAGCACAAAACTTGTTAGCTTGTTATGAGAGAGGTCTATGTACGAAACACTATCTTTTCCAATCTCTAATGGCATTGGACTAGACAGTTGATTTGATGAGAGATTTAACCAATACAAGTAGGTCAATCGAAAAAGTTCTGGAGGAATAGAACCATTGATTTGGTTGAGTTCGAGATGCATATACTGCAACCAAGTTAAAGCTCCTATGTGAGAGGGAATTGGATCAGAAAATGAGTATATTTAAAAGATATAAATATTTGTAAACTTCTTAAATTCTCTATTTCTGGAGGTATGGAACCTTCAATGTAATATGGTTTGAATAAAGTCAGAGACAAGTCAAATTTTCTAATTAACCCAAAGTTAAAGGAAGTGAACCTGTGAGTGAATTATTTGAGATGGATAATATTTCTAACTATTTTAAATTCCCTAATTGTGGTGGCATGGGACCTTCAATTTGGTTTGATCCACGCCAGAGTTCAGTTAGATTTTGCAATTGATCCAATATAGAAGGAATAACACCACTAAGAGAATTGCCTGAAACATCAAGCAACTCAAGTTGAGTGAGATTTAAAAGTGATTTAGGCAGCTTACCATAGAGATTATTATATTAGAAGGAAAGAAACTGTAGCTTTGTGACAGTCCCTATTTTTGAGGGGCTGCTTCATGTAAGCCATAGATTATAGAGATATAGACTGACTAAATTGGGCAAGGCAGCCACCTTCAAGTATTGAAGCTGCGACTCTGACTCAGAAATATTCAAGCCCCATCCATGAATCTCTCTAGTACTTCCAGCTTCGTCACAGGTGATGCCAGTCCAATTACAATGGTTTGAGACACTCCGGTAATCGTTCCATCAACTGCTCTGTAGCAAAGCCTGTCGTTCCTCATTAATGGAAGCCGTCACATGTGGTAGTAGGAACAACACAAGAGGCTGAGCCAAAGACAAGGGCTACTAGCAGTAAACTTAACCTACAGTTTGCCATCATTGTTTCGAATTGGATTGAATGATGCTACTGGCCCCCGGGCTTTGTGTGCTTATATAGATGATATAATGACACTGATCAATGCCACGCCCAACACACATTGTGGAATTATGTATTCAGTTCCAAGTTTACTTCACGACATTGTCCAGTCCGGTGATAGTAACATGAAATGAGAGGAAGACTATGGACTTTTGCAAATAAGTGACAAGCGAATACTTTTCTTAACAATAGTATACACTTTTAACTCTTAAACTGTTTACTTCAAGAAAGATATCTAATGTGCAATTATTTAATTTAAAAATTAACTAAAACATTGTAAGCAACTTAATGCAAGTCTTGTCCCATCATAGGACAAGAATGGAAGTTGTTTATATCCATGCTGTTCAGTTATCAAATTAAGCGAAGACATGCAGAATATTTTTTTTTCTGGTCAAATAAGTAACTTGAAAGTTAATAATGTATCAGTTCAAAAAATAAAAAATTAATAATGTATGAATATTGAGAAAAACGTTCACGATTATGCGTGTTCTTGCATAATTTAAAAATTAGTTCCAATAAATACAAACAAGTTGATCTAAAGCTCTTCCTATTCCGCAAAGCACAAGTTTGCGGAAATATGACGGACGCGTGTGAATGGGCACATGGAATCTCAAGGACTAATTGACTTGAGAAAGTGCTCAGTTGCTGCAGCAACTATTTCTCAACATAAGGCTTAGGTAAAATATTAATACTATCTTATTAAAAGATGTTGACACAAATGCCAAGTTATAAACAACTTTCAATATCAACAGTTTGCGGTCTGTGGCCAATAGAAGTAGAACAAACTGGATGCTGAGCAAGTCCTTCCCATCTGCAATTTTCTCCAATAAATTTGCCAAAAGAGTAGATAAATTACTAAAGTTAACTTTGATATTCATGAAATATCAAGGAAAGGTTCCTCACCCCGCAGTGTATAACTGAAAATTCAAGACAATGGTCTAGATTTTAACTCATCTAGCTAGTAATAAAAAAAAGGGTCATATTACAGTTTTGGTACTTCCAAGTTCCAACGAGTCATAAATGAATATAATCAAATAAACAAGGGCATGATACCCAATTGATTAAATTACATTTGCAGCCCCTAAGCATTTTAGTGAATTAATCTATCCTAGTTTTGTAAATAATTAGGGGGCAACTAGATATATGTGGAAACGAGAAGTGAGAGCCCCTGAAGTGATATGAATAGATATCACAAATGAAATTATTACAAAATAAAACTGTCAGATTTTTTATGACATGGGCATGGATCAATGATAGAGGGCCTGAATATTTTGCAAAACAGACACTTCGAATAATATTGAACATGTACTAGTAAATCTATAAAAGGAGTAAATCAAAGCTTGAGTTGTGGATAATGGTTTGAATTCAATTGATTTTTCAAGAAAGAGTAAGATGACATCATGCCACAAATTCCATGTTTTATGTGCCGTGGATTCATTACAAAGTGATGGAAGGGTGGGCAAAAATGTTACACATAGTGTTCAATAATGCAGGTCGACAAAGTGGAGAAATGATTCAGGTGTAATTTGTAAGAACAAAATGCCTATTGAAGTCAAAGGAAAATTCTATGAGATAGCAATAAGATCACCAATGTTTTATTGCAGCAAAATGCCAACAAGAGCAAAAGATATGTGCGGCAGAGATGAGAATCTGGGGAGAAAATAATATATAATATTTCTATCACGACCCAATTTAGGTTATGACCAAGTAGCGTTTAACACTTTTCCTGTAGTTCTTTAACACACCAAATTTTCTAGGAAAACAGACAGAGTTTCCTCTGTTTTCCAGACATTTTCCAAATAAAATGCAACCTGCAATATTTCCTAACAAATTCACAATACTTGGGCATCTAACATTCTCAGAATGCGCCCTTTCAGTATATAATAATATTTCAGCATATATAAGTAATAATACCAAATTAACTTGCAAACTCTATTAAATAAAAAACCACATATAGTTCAACATAAAACCAAATTGAGTTTACAAATCCTTTCCCATAACATAATCTATATATCTAAGTCACAAGTTCTCAAACATAAGCATAATACAAGTCCAAGGAACCTACCTGTGACATATGGAGCAATTGACAACTAAAGGATAAAACAAAATATGGATAACAACCAAAAAGGGCCTTTACAAAAAGGCTCACCAATTTGGAATTTACTAAAATTGTGTCGGAGAAACACTAGAACTAGCACCAGTACCTGTATCTGAAAAATATGGAAATACAACGGGGTGAGTTTTGCAACTCAGTGGAAGATAGGATATCCATAGTTTACTAAATGCAAACATGAAACAATATAACATAAAAATGCACATGTGCCCATAAAATATGATTTTAGTCATAACATGAGATTTCTTGATAACATAGATTTACATAATCATATAAATCCAAATACATTGGCGAATTATCTGATTCAGAACGATAACAAGTCCATACGTGACCCAAGGCTATGTGCAGGTTAGCACCACACCTGCTAACTAGAGTTAGTCCGTAGCCAAATATAAGTCCAAACATGACAAAAGTCATGTGCGGGTTAGCACCACACCTGCTAACTGGAGTTGACCCATAGCCAAATACAGTCCAGACATAGTTGCAGCTATGTGCGAGTTAGCACCTCACCTGGTAACTAGAGTTCCTCACGGTGCACCGAGTCTAACGTCACTGCCTTTAACTACAGGTTCTAACCATAGAATTTCCCCAATTTAATCCAAAATCATACATATTTCACTTATGTGATATTTTTACAACATAAAATCCATCCTCATGTTATATGAGATACAATGGGCATAAAACAAACTCAAATTTAATAATTAATATAATATACTCTAAAATTCGACATTTGTTACAACTCGATTAAAAATATTTAAATAAGTATAATAATCAATTTATAGCCTCCAAATGAATGTTTTCATATCAAACATAATACCTCATTTTCGATAAATAAATTTTTTCTCATATATTAACATACCTTCAACTCTTCATATAATTTTTATTTCCATAAACACAATTTATCATGCATAAAGTAATCTACAAATATACTATCTACTCACAACTAGTGGTTTAAAGAACCGAAGACTAACTCCATTGATGTCACCAATTCAAGTGTTGATGCCCATTTGCTTTATCACTCTTGGAACAAGACAACATTAATATTTGTGAGCTAACAATACTATCAATTTACATAGATTAGCCCAAATCACCAAATTCCCCAATTTATAGGGTTCAAAGAAATACTAATATTTATCCTAAATTAACTAGAAATTTCAATAAATTAAACAGAGTAGTAAAGAAGCTTATTTACCCCTTGGAGAGTAGAATTGATAAAGAAAATTACTCCAATTCCTTCTAAAGCTTCAAGCTCTCTAATAGAGTTTAGAGAGAGAAAAAATGGAGGTAGAGGAGAGAGAGAATGGTGGAAGATGATGAAGAGGAGGAGGAAATGAGGATGATGGAGGCAGTGGTAATGTTTTGTGATGGTGGAAGTAAAGAAGATGAAGAATAGAAGGAAGTGAGAGGGAGGGAAAGAGAATGGGAAGAAGAAGAAGAGGAGAGTAAGAGAGTTTATGGGAGAGGAGGAGAAGAAGAGAAGATAAAGAGAGAGAAGTGTATAATGGTTTATACCACTTAAGGTGTACGGTGATCTTTTTTTTTTTTTTTTTATAGGTACTACAATTTCTCCCTCCCTTATGCTTATAATTTCCTGCTATAATGAATATATATATATATATATATATATATATATATATATATATATATATATATATATATATATATATATATATATATTTCTCAGCTACTTTTTTCTCACACAAGCCAAAGAGCAACACCATAAGATGAAAATAATATAAGCACAAACACTCAAAATTCACTTGATCTCCTTGGAAACTGCATTGTATGTAGCAAATGAACATAAAATTGTTGCAACTTGCGGCAATTGTTAACTAAACTAGAAATCGCTGCAACTTTGAATTTTAAACCCAACTGAAAATTGCTATAACTTCAACTGATTCCTCATTTTAATGAGTGCAACAATTTCCCCTATACAAACTACTATCGTAAATCCGTAATTAAAGGTGGAATTTGATATTTTCGAAAACAACGTATTTTTTTTATTTTAATAGTCTGAAAAGGCCATCCAAACGCAGATAAATAATAAAACAGTAAGTGCTTCTGCTTGCCCTAGATTCCAACCATTGAATGAAAAAGTAAATAAAGGAGAAAATACATTTAAAAAGTATACGAATGACTTACGTGGAGTCAGAGATTTCATACTCTCATAGCGCGGCTTATCAATCATGCTTGATCTAAATAACATGACCTGAAATATATTTTCAAAATTGTTTACAAGTCAAAAATCACAGTTGTTAACTTGCTGTCTCATTTGACTATATACATTATTTCATTTTAAATAGTCAATGTTAGTTTGTAATGTTAAAATGGTTACCTTCTCAAGAAATACATTTTACATAACTCCAAACAAACAATTTTATTATTACATATACAAATAGGATAAAATATTAGTTCAGAAGTTTCTTTCGTATAAAGACATAAATAAAAAATAATTTAAATGTATTAATAATATAAAAGATTTTACACTATCATTCAATTATATACATTTGTATTTGTAAGACTTATAAAATAATAACTAATTAAATTTAATCTTTTTTATTGACATGACAATACATGATTAAATATTTATGTAAATTTATCTTATATCAACAGTATATGCAAATTAAATTCTAAATAAAATATTTCTGTAAACTAACCCTCTGTGCTTGTAAGACAAATGTTTCAACTCTAATAAGTGCTGAAGTTTTAAGCGAAAGATTAGTAAATTAGGGTTTATTTTGTTTCATTCTCATTTTCAATTTTCATTTTTTTTGAAATTTTCTATTTTTAAAATTTTGTAAAGAAAATAGTAAAAATATAAAATGAAATCAAAAATAGAATTTTATTATTTTTAAATTTTTTTACTATTTTCTTTATAAAATATTAAAAAAATATAGAAATTAAAATGAAGACAATAACCAATATATATATATATATATATATATATATATATATATATATATATATAGAGGCTAGGCTAGCGAACTACACATTTTAGTTTTTTACATTAAAATCTTTTTGTAGTTTGCTTTAATCATCTTATAATAATGGGCATGTTTTTAATTTAATTCTATACGTGTTAAATTTGCTTCTAACCTTATCTATCTTCTAATTACTCTATCCCTTTCACAATATCTATTCACTTTCAGACAATTTCATATTTTAAAATATCTATCAATTTTCTATTTCAATAAAATATTAATTTTATAATTCCAATACTACCTCTCATTAATTTCACATTTTCAAAATATTTTATTTAATATTAAGTTTGAAAATTGTACTATATTAATTAATACTAAAAATTTAATAGTCTATTAATTATTCTCTTAAAATGGACAATAGTCTATAGAGGAGTTGTGGCATTATTGCAAGAAAATGTGTGTTAAGGGCACTTGACTAGTTTACTTTGACTTGTGCTCTGTCGTTTCCTGCAATTTCTTTTTCACTTACTGCGATCGAAAGCCTGCAACTGATAAAAATCAATTGCATCACTCATTCGATGAGAGGATAATAAAAGCATGGGCACAAAACAGTCACCGAGAATTATGCCAACAGCCGTATCTTGAACGAGTCCTTTCCATCTACCACTGAATTGTGCTGTATTTTTTTGTTGTATTTTATTAGTATAATCTACTTATGCACTTACTATTGTAAAACATAGTTAATAACAATATCCTCAGTGCAATATTTGGTATTCATTTAGCAAATTTTATTTTCAGTAAATAGCATAATTTCATTGGCCTAGTTTCCTCTGATAATTAACTGTGCTGTATGTTTTTGTTGTGTTCTTGATCTGAGAAATACGTAAAACTGATATAGGTAACTTGGTCCAAGTTCTTATCTATGTTTTTTCCATTTCATAATGGACATATGTCTGTGGAAGATATATATAATAAAAGAGTGAAATGGGCACATGGAATCTGTATTGGGGCAGGAAGATATAAATTAGAATTCACATATTAGCAAAGGCTTACCAAATCAATTATATTCCTCGTCATTCACCCCAAAAAATCTCTGGTGAGAAGTAACACACACTATTACATTATCTATGACATTTTAAAAAAAAAAGCTTAAAAATCAGATTTTTGCTTATTTATTTATTTAAACATATAAACATGCCCAATTGTGAAATGCAGGGAAAACAGGAAGAGGAGGCACTAGAAATGGGAAGGAGTTAAGTGTAACCAGCTGTTAAGAGCTTTCCTCTCTTTGACGCTGAGTTTGGAAGCACACCCACCTCCATCCATATATGCTCTCCGTGCACCAACCATGTTCACTCTCGCGGCCTTCCTTCCTTCCTTCTTCTGCTGGCAAAAGAACAAATTAACCGATAAAAGGTGGGGCAAGATTTATGATCCTCGTGCAAATTACAGAGACTTTCCCTGAGTTCTTTTAATATTACATTTTTCCTTTTCTAGTTTTCAAAATTACATTCACCTCCCTTATTCCTAAATAATTTACCAAGTTATTCTTTATTTTTTTAAAAAAAAAAATACTATCTTCTTCTTCCCATTCTCCCCCATCATTAACTCTCCACCCACCACCACCTTGAACCCCCTCTCTTGCTCTCAGTCCACAAAACGGACTCATCAAAAATGTTTTAAAATGGTTTGTAAGGTACCGGTAGTGTTTTAAATTGCGGTTGCAGTCACGGATACGGTCGCCGTTGCAGTTGTTGCAGTTGCGGATAATGCAGTCATCACAACGCGCATTGCGGCTGATGCGGTGTAAAATTTTTGCGCGTCTACAACTTGAAAAAGGAATCCGTTGCGGCCTTGATGTGACTTGTTGCAGCCCGTTGCGGCCCGATATGGGCCTGATACGGCCTGATACTGTCTCAATGCGGTCCCGTTGCGGTTATGTTGCAGTCAACTTGTGTGAAAATGAATCACATTGCGATTGCGATTCGATGCGATTGCGCTGCGGACCGCAATCGCAATATTGCGGTCGCATCATGTGATGCGCTCTGCAATTTAAAACCCTGGGTACTGGCTTAACTAGTCCACCACCCCCACCCAACACTGCCCAAACCCAAACTCAACGGTCCAAAGGTACATGGAATAGAGAGAACAATGGAACATTATTGCTCTTCCATGCATGAACAATCGTTGCCAACCAGAGGACCACCCACATAGCACTGTGCCTTGCCTTCATGTCCGTCATCGTGGACAATCATGATCTCGTCGCTCAGCCACCACGTCGATGTTGAGCTCGTGCCTCGGATCGCCGGGTTAGCCCTTCGTGGTGGCTTGGAGGACCTGCGGTTAGTAGCCATTGCGGTGGCTAATGGCTACGGTGCAGAAAAGGGGTGGTAGAGTGGCAGTGGCTAGTTGTTGGGGATGAGCAAGGAAGGATTGCATGATTGGTGGTGGGGCTAGAGGGCATGGTTGGAAGAGTTAGAAGGTCAGTGAAGGTGAGTAGATGGATAGTTAGGGAAGAAGAGATATATATATATATATATATATATATATATATATATTAGTAAAGGGTAACTTGGTAAATTACTTAAGAATAAGGGAGGTGAATGTAATTTTGAAAATTAGAAGGGAATAAGTATAATATTGAAGAAACTCAAGGGAGGACCCTATAATTTGCCGTTATTCTAATAGTCGCTTATATTCGTTCTTTTATATGATTGACTGATTGCTTGATCGTTAAATTAATATATTTTTGGATATTTCAATTAAAAAATAGTTTAATTACAATTTTTTTCTCTGAACTGTATGGAAACAAAATTGTTTTATATAGTAAATTAACAAAAATATATAAAAAATTAATTCATATCATATAATATTTGAAGTTTAACCTTCACTTAATCAAAATAGAGTTTAATTTATTTGCACTTATAGTGTAAAAAATTTTTACAACGTCATCCAATCGTGTTTTGCCATATAAGTAAAAATGGTTAAGTTCACATCCATTACTTGAAAAAGTCATGTAAATTTGGTGATTTGATTAGATAAAAGTGTAAAAATATTTTACAATGCGGTCATTGTATAAAAATTAAACTTATAAAAATATCATAATTTCAAAAAGATTAATTGGCATGCATTAACAATTGTCAACCCATTTTACACCATCAACACATTAAAACTATATGTAAGTGAATTGGTGAGAAAAACTAGGAGAAAATGGTGCAGTTACTAAAATTTAAGTGATGCATCAAGTTTTAGTTGATTGACGGTATAAAATAGATTTACACACAGTTAGTGCATATCAATTAATATCATTTTAAAATAATCAACTTCTATTTATAATTAAAAATTTGAAAAAGTTAATTATGATTTTAAGTTATTTTTCGGTTGTTAACTATAATCTCTCTTTACTTGGTAATGATTTGTTAATGATAAAATTATAATACTTTGATACTATTTAACATATAGATAGACTAAAATACCGCTTTTTATTATGTAATGATAAAATATATAAATATAACTTAAGATAAAAATGGTATTTCAATAGATCTATACATAAAATAATGCAAAAATATTATAATTTTTTATTATAATTTTTTATGGAATAATTTGGTCATTATTAATTACATACATGTCACATATTATCCTTTTTGTCACTTGAATTGAAAACCAATAATTACATGGAAAGTCAGTGTAATGTTAATAAATCTAAGGGATATGCGATGATAATTTTATAAATACAAGGGTGATGGGTGTAATTGAACTAAATTACTTAATTTAAAATTAAACGGTAGCCCAAAAGCCCAAAAGAAAACTGATAATGTAAATCTAGAGGAAGGAGAACGACTTGCATCAACATTGGTTTATTTAAAAGAAATGTCATTCATCTTAAAACCAAATCGCTACATTTAGTCTTTCATTTGTATTATTTATATATTGACAATTAGATGGAAGAACGTAAGAACTCTCGAGTCATCAACTGATAGATTGAGATTTCAGAGATTGGCAAAGGCAATGGCTGTGTGGAACTAGAAAGTTCTCGAGCCACTTGCTGCATTGACGGCCTAGACTTTGGCTCAGTACGCAAGCATGCCAATGCTATTGATACCACAAGAACTATTGCTTCAGCATCTTTTTGACAGAAAGGTAAACTGATGCGTGAGTCTAGGACATCTTTCAACAACATATTCTGAGCAGAAGAGTTGGATAAAGATGATATTAACTCGCCAGGATGTCTTCCCATTATGGTTTCGAGAGCCACTACTCCAAAGCTGTAAACATCACATTTTTCTGTCACAGTTAATGTGTAGGCAAGCTCTGCAATGGATCACAAAAGTTGTCAATGAGCCTAACTTCTCAAAGTCAGTAATTCTATTTTGTGAAAGTATGAAAAAAATAACTTCTTAGAATCTCTTTGGTTTGAATTTCCAGTTTTCAGTTTTTATTTTTAGTTTTTTGAATTTTATAAAGGAAATACTGCAAATTCTAAAAATTATAAATTCCAGTTTTTAATATTTCTTTCATAAAATCCTAAAAACTGAAAACTAAAAATGAAAATTGAAAACTGGAAACTGAAACTAAATAAGTTTTTTTGAGTACAAACTTCACCTGGTGCAACATAACCATATTTTCCAACTGGTAAGGTTTGGTTTGAAGAATCTAGATTAAGTAGTCTGGCTGTGCCAAAGTCTGAGATAACTGCATCTAATTGAGAGTTCAACAAAATATTGCTACTCGATACATCTCTGTGAACAATTGGTTGGGTACAATCGTGATGCATGTAGGACAAAGCATATGCCACTCCTCGAATGATATTCACTCTCTTGCTCCAGCTCAACTCCTCAGCTTCAGCATCATCGCTCAATACACAAAATAAGCTTCCTTTTTCCATGTATTGATACACTAAAAAAATGCATCGATTATGGACGCAAAAGCCATGAAGTTTGACAATGTTTCTATGATGGATGTTGGCTAACATCTTCACCTCGTTCTGGAAGCTCCATTCAAAAGATGGGTTTTGAGACCCCAATTGGTGGAGTTTCTTCAAAGCAACAGTTTTGCCACTTGGCAGTTGTGCTTTGTACATACTGCCACATGCACCAGTTCCGATGCAATACTTGGTATCAAAGTCTTGCGTTGCCTCAATGATGTCTTCAACTGTAATTTTACCAACATAATTCCATATGCAAAACAAGTCTCCATTCTTTGTTGACTTTTGTTCTGATTTGGTCTTATATAGAGTAAAATATATAGGCAGGCAAATGACAAGGAGGAAGCAAATAATAGGAAGAGTAATTACAATGAGATGCGTAGCTTTATTGGTTTTTTGGACTTGAAAAGAACAGGAAGCAAAATTGGGAGTGTTACCAATTAATGATTCTTCATGGAAAAAACTGTACTCTTGTGAACACTCAAAGAAATTGAATGACAAGTTAATATGTAGTATATTTGCAAGTTGAATTGGTAGTGCACCTGTGAGATTATTGTAGGTAAGATCCAAGCTTGATAATACTTGGTCTATTTGAAGAGAAGAAAGACCATCAAGAATGACCAAAGAAGGCATTTTACCACTGAGAAAATTGTGACTGAGGTCGAGGTTATTAACATACCCAATTTGGGAAGGAATGGGTCCAGTTAACATGTTATTGCTTAAATTCACTTTCCCCAACTGCCAACATTTTACTATAGGAGATGGGATGGATCCTTCTAGCTTGTTGTGGGAGAGGTCTACATCATCAAGGCTGGTGGCATTTCTAATCTCTGATGGTATGTATCCACTCAATTGGTTGGTTGAAAGATGAAGAGAAGACAAGCTCAGTTGGAACAGTTCGACTGGTATACCGCCAGATATCTTATTATGAGAAAGATGTAAAGAATTTAGGCTGACCAAATCCTTAAATTCTAAAGGTATAGAACCATTCATTTGATTGAATTCTATGTATAGCTCTTCTAACGACATCAAAGATCCTATTTCATGAGGAATTGGACCAAATAGGGAGTTACCTGAAAGATTTAATACTTGTAGTTGTTTTAAACTCCCTATCTCTGCTGGAATTTGTCCTTCAATTTGATTTGAATCAAGGTAGAGATAAGCTAAATTCTCCAATTGACACAAACTTGAAGGGATTGAACCAGTGAGTGAATTATTTGAGAGATATAATCCATGTAAGCTCTTTACATCTCCTAGTTTCTGAGGTATGAGACCTTCAATTTGGTTTGAAGCAAGAGAGAGAATGGTCAAATTCTCCAATTGGCCCAAAGTAGAGGGAATTGAACCAGTGATTAAATTATCTGAGAGCCGTAATTCCTGTAACAATCTTAAATTCCCTAATTGCAGTGGTATCGAACCTTCAATTTGGTTTGAAGCAAGGGAGAGAAGGGTCAGATTCTGCAATTGACTCAACACAGAGGGAATAACACCACTAAGAGAATTGAATGAGAGATCAAGCACGGTAAGTTGAGTAAGATTTGAAAGTGTTCCAGGCAACTCACCATGAAGACGATTATAGGATAGATCAAGATAGTGAAGCTTTGTGAGAGCACCTATTTGTGTGGGGATGCTTCCTGTAAGTCCCATTCGAGGCAGGTATAGAGTGACTAAATTGGGAAAGGCAGTCAGGTTCAATTTTTGGAGCTGCAAAGATGATGGATGAGGATTCAAAGGCCAATAATGTGCAGCAATGTCTATAACACTTCCTGCTTCATCACAGGTAATGGCAGTCCAATTACAGTGGTTTGAGATATTCCGGGAATCATTATTCCACCAACCACTTTGTAGCAAAGCCTCACGCTCCTCATTAATGGAAGCCATAACAGGTGGTAAGAGGAAAAACACATGAAAGGCTGTACCAAAGAAAAGGGCCACTGAAAGTAAACAAAAGCTACACTTTGCCATCATTAGTTTCAAATTGGAGAGGGTTTGATAATGCTACTGACCCTGGGGCTTTGTGTGAGTTTATATAGATAATCTAATGACACTAAGCAATGCCATGCCCAATACGGCCTTCTGGAAATTATGGATTCAACTTGAAGTTTTCTTTACGACATGTGACTTTTAACAGTGGAGTCGACGTTCGAAAGACAAGATTATTCTCTAGTGGAGTTGTGACGTTATTGGAAGAAGTGGGGGCCATGTTTGTGGAAGGTATGGGCACTTGACTTTGACTTTGTGCGCTTCCGTTTCCTTCAGGTTCTTGTTCGTTCACTCACTACTGCAAAGTCTGAAGCTTATGAAAATTAGTTGCATTGCTTGATCAATGGTGCAAACGCCTAGCTTTATACAACTTTCAATACTAATGTTTTTGTAGTCTGTGAAAATAGCAGTAGAACAATTGGACCTTGAGCAAGTCCTTTCCATCTACAATTCCCCAGTCAATTTGCTGTAATGAATGTTGAGCCGCACACTGTCTTGAATGTTGCAATAAACAATCGAAGTGAAGAGGAACTAGAGGCGGAGGAAGGATTTCTCCTTGAAGAGGATCGAGTTGGAAGAAGAGGTCAATCTCTGAAAGTATGTTGACCCATGTAACAAGAAACATGGCTATTCACCATGTGTGCGAAACTACACAGAAAAAGTGAAAAACTGAAGGGCATGAAACATAGCATTGAATGCAACAGTTGGAGGTTGAAAAATGTTACTCTGTACGCGTGAAGAAATTTTTCCTTCGGTGCCGAAACATTGCATTGTTTTCACACTGCTTATAGCTTCTATAAAAAAGAAGCGTATTCATCGGCCACCGAATGATCGTGTGAAATGGGCAAATGGAAACTCTATGATTAATTGCTTTTGAGAAAGTGCGCGGTTGCAGTAGCAACGATTTCTTAAGTTGACCGACTCATCGCAACTTCTAACAATTACATTGTCCATTCATTGAGGGTGAAGTTTTGAACAACTCTTCAATATTAATGGTTTGTAGTCTTTGGCAAAAAGATTG
This sequence comes from Dalbergia cochinchinensis, assembly GCA_031216125.1. NCBI lineage: Eukaryota > Viridiplantae > Streptophyta > Magnoliopsida > Fabales > Fabaceae > Dalbergia > Dalbergia cochinchinensis. Next base: position 62,986,441 of record CM062375.1, on the reverse strand, counting down.
AAAAACTAACGAAATTGGATCCCCAGCAAGTCTTTTCCATCGCATCTATTACTAACAAATTGCTATATTTTCCCAAATTGATTTGGGAAAAAGGGTGATAAATTAATGATCAATTAACTCTGATATTCTTGAAAATTGAAATACCAATTAAGGAGGGCCACTAGTCCCAAATAAATATCACAAATGAATTAACCACGATATTTTTAACGGCATTAAACTTGGTCTATGTTATGCTTATTCTTTTATTTCATCATAGGTTACTTAGCCAGTGATAACCCAAATATGTAAGAGTTGAATTACGTAGTTGGTGTCCCAGGTAAATCCATATCAAATTCAACAAATAAGACATGGATCGATGATGAGGTTTTAGAAGCGCTATGAAGAATGAACAAGCAATTACAGACCCCGAATGTAGAGCAAAACAAGCAAGGTTGTTGCATTTTGCTGTCTTGATGCGAGTCAAAGAGTTACTACGCAAGAGTACAACTCATATTAACACTTCGAATATTAACACACAGAAGGAGAAAAATTTGAACTTGAGTTCTGGACAATGGCTGTGGAACAAAAGTGTTTGGTTGATCATTCAAGGGCAAGACAGAATATATGGTATTCAAGTTCTGTGAAGTGCATGTTAGCATTTCAGAGATCAAAATTAGAGTTTATATCATACTACAAATAGCACAGAGAGATTAAGTATCTTAGATACATATTACAAAGTAAGTACTCAGAAACTTGTCCTCATCTTCCAGCTTAGTATAGAAATAATCAAGCCAAAATGTCCTTCTTTCTTTCTTTCGTTTTTTTTAATTACCACTAACCATAAAGCCGGTTTTACCATTGGAATCAACCACACCAACCCACATAAGAATTTATCCAAAATGAAGGTGAGTATGTTGACTTCTTGTGGCGCATCATGTAGCCATGTGACACACATTCTAGTCAATGCTACATTGTTAGGGGGATTTCCTTATCCTTAATGTAGCAAACTAGGAATTGAGAAAAGTCAAAATCTAACTTCTAATTAATGTAGTCTGGGTATAAATACATGAGGCTTATACAACAAGTCTTAACAAAATGTAACTAGCGCTCATAACAAAATAGTTACACGATGACTACTAACTAACTATAAAATCCTTGGTGGTTAGAATTTGCCATGGATTCGGTTGACATTCTACCTCCTTAAAACATTACCTTCAACATAAACTAATTAATGAGCAAAGGATGACCACTCCTCTTGTTTGCTTTGAGACTTCGGTTTTGTTGGCCAACGAAAACAAGCAAAAGAAGTTGAGTGTTTACTAATGCCACCAGCCCACTACCAATCATTCATTTCAATTCTAAGCTGAACTGGTCTCTAGCATCATAACATCAACTATATACTAGGCAAATCTATCAAAAATTGTTACCAAATACCAATGAGGGCAAATAAAAAAAGATTGTATCAATTAAAAAAAGAAGGCCAAAAGGCCAAAGAAATTGATGAGTGGATCCTGTTGCAGGTTTAGTAAATAGTAACAACTTCTTTATTGGTGTTGATGCAGATAGCTTTTCTTCCGATGTAGTTCTTCTTGATTCCTGTTTGGATTCCTTTTTTTGGACCGTCTTCTATTGGCTCTCTAGGTTTTTTTTTTTTTCGCCTCCCCTGTTTCTTGTGGTTCTCAGCTTTGGCAATTATCACGGGGAAAAAAGAAAAGAAATTGATTATTGATAACGTAAACGTAAGGGTGAGAGACTAGATTGCATCAATCTTGGTTGTAATTGAAAACATTAATCATCATTCATCTTGAAACTAAACATGCAAAAGAATGCATACCTTAGTTGTCATCAGCAAGATTTATTTCTTGATACTCAGTTGAAATAAGTTGCCTATCTTGACCTATCAACTGATGGATTGACATTTCAAAGGAAGGCAAAGGCAGTGGCTGTTTGGAAATGGAAAGCTCGTGAGCCACTTGTTGCATTGATGGTCTAGACTTGGGATCGTAACGCAAGCATGCCAGTGCCAGTGTCACCGCATGCACTAGAGCTTGAACATCTTTTCGACGGGAAGGTAAAGGGATCCGTGAATCCAAGAGATCCTTCAACAATATGTTTTCAGTAGAAGAATTGAATAAAGATGAAATTAACTCTCTTGGATGCCTTCCCATCAATGTTTCCAATGCCACCACTCCAAAACTGTAAACATCACACTTTTTTGTCACAGTCAATGTGTAGGCAAGCTCTGTAATACACCAAGAAAATTGTCAATAAACTTAATTTTCTCAAATTCAACAATTAAATCTATATCCAGTGAAAGTATAAGAAGATTTTATTTATTTTATTGAAAAAAACAACTTCACCTGGTGCAAGATAACCATATGTTCCAACTTGTAAAGTTTGGTTTGAAGAATTAGGATTGATAAGTTTAGCTGTGCCAAAGTCTGAAACAATAGCGTCCAACTCTGAGTTCAACAAAATATTGCTGCTTGTTACATCCCTGTGAACAATTGGTGGGGTACAATCATGATGCATGTACGACAAAGCATTTGCCATTCCTTGAATGATATTAATCCTTTTGCTCCAACTTAGCTCCATAGCTTCAACATCATCACTCAAGACACAGAATAAGCTTCCTCTTTCTTGGTATTCATAGACCAAAAACATGCATCGATTATGGAGGCAAAATCCATGAAGTTTGACAATGTTCTTATGACGGATTTCTGTTAACATCTTGACCTCATTGTGAAAGCTTTTCACAAAAGAAGGGTTTTGAGATTCCATTTGGTGAAGTTTCTTCAATGCAACAATCTTGCCACTTGGAAGTTGTGCTTTGTACACACAGCCGTATCCACCAGTTCCAATACAATACCTTATATCAAAGTCTTGTGTTGCTTCAATAATGTCTTCAAATGCAATTTTGCCATCATAATTCCATATAGAAAATAAGTCTCCATTCTTTGCTGATCTTCCCTCAAATTTGGTCTTATTGGTACATCTTGTGAAGTATAATGTTAGAAAAATTGTGAAAAGAGTGATGGAAATGATGGGAAGAGCAATTACAAGGACATGCTTGGCTTTACTATGTTGTTGGACATAATGAGTTTGATGACTTGTTTGTTTGACAACATGGCAACATGTGAAATTGGGTGTTTTAGAACCGATTAATGAGCTTTCTTGGAAAAAACAATATTCAGGTAATTGTAAGTCTAAGTCAAGGTCTTGTGAAAAGTCAAAGGAATTGTATGAAAGATTTATATATCTTAGAGTAGCAAGTTCCTTGTGCAGTTTACCCGTGAGATTGTTATAACTAAGATCCAAATAGTCTAGCACGGAATTCACTCCAAGATCAAATGGGATCTCACCACTAAGAAAGTTATGACTAAGGCTAAAGTTAACCACACAATTGATTTGGGAAGTAATACTCCCATTCAACAAGTTGTAGCTTAAATCTACACCAAGGGGGCAAAATTGGATGGGAAATAGGATAGAGCCTGTTAGCTTGTTGTGAGAGAGGTCCAGGTACGGAACACTAGATTTTTCAATCTCTAACGGTATTGGACCAAGCAATTGATTTGATGAGAGATTTAACAAATACAAGTGGGTCAATTGAAAAAGATCTCGAGGAATAGAACCATTGATTTGGTTGCATTCTAGAAGCAAATATTCCATCCGAGTTAAAGCTCCTATTTGAGGGGGGATTGAACCAGAAAATGAGTTATTTGAGAGATATAATCTTTGTAAATTTCTTAAATTCCCTATTTCTGGAGGTATGGAACCTTCAATATTGTTTGAATCAAGCCGGAGAAAAGTCAAATTTTTTAACTGACCCAAAGTTGAAGGAAGTGAACCTGTGAGTGAATTATTTGAGAGGTCTAATATTTCTAACCCTTTTAAATTCCCTAATTGTGATGGCATGGGACCTTCAATTTGGTTTGAATCAAGGTGGAAAGAAGTCAAACTTTCCAGTTGACCCAAAGTTAAAGGAAGTGAACCGGTGAGTGAATTATTTGAGAGGGCTAATATTTCTAACCGTTTTAAATTTCCTAATTGTGGTGGTATGGGACCTTCAAATAGGTTAGAATAAAGAATGATACAAGTCAAATTTTTCAATTGGCCCAATGTAGAAGGAATAACACCACTAAGAGAATTGCCTGAAACATCAAGTAACTCAAGTTGAGTGAGATTTGAAAGTGATGTAGGCAACTTACCATGGAGATTATTATTGAAAAGGTAAATAAATCGAAGCTTTGTAAGACTCCCTATATCTGAGGGGATGCTTCCTATTAGCTCTAGATGATAGAGATATAGCTTGAATAAATTGGGGAAGGCAGTCACCTTCAAGTTTTGAAGCTGCAACTCTGACTTAGAAATATTCAAGTCCCATCCATCAATCTCTATAATACTTCCAGCTTTATTACATATGATGCCGGCCCACTTACAATGGTTTGAGATATTCCGGCAGTCGTTCCACCAACCACTCTGTAGCAAAGCCTGTCTTTCCTCATTAATGGAAGCCATCACATGTGGTAGTAGGAACAACACACAACAGGTTGAGCCAAAGACAAGGGCCACTAGCACTAAACTTAAACTACACCTTGGCATCATTGCTTTGAATTGGAAAGGGTTTACTATTGCTATTGGCTCGGGCTTTGTGTGTATATTTATAGATAATATACGACACTGATCATTGTCATGCCCAACACGGCCTCTTGAAAATTATGGATTCAGTTTGAAGTTTTCTTCACGACGTTGTCTGGTTATAGTAAGTGTAACACATGAAATGGGAGGTAGACTATGGACGTTCCAAAGACAAGATTATTCCATAGTTAATGCGGAGTTGTCACATTATTGATGAAGGAATGCCCATCTTTGTGGAAGATATATAGATAGAATAGAATGAACTTCTGAAATGGTCACTTGACTTTGACTTGTGCACTGCCGTACGCGTGCATGCAAATTCTTGTTCATTCAATAAACCATAATACTCAATATTGACGTTTTGCAGGATAAGATAATAACAGTAATACAGTTGGTTCGTAACCGAGTCCTCTCCGCTACAACTGATAATTGATTGTGTTGTATTTTCCAAGACCATTTCTAAACAGAAAAAAAAAATGGATCAAGTTTCTATATCCCTTCTATCAAAAAGAAATAAGAGGGCATTTGGCACATTGGTAATAACATTACTGGTAATTCAGATTACCACTTAGACAAATTATCACCTTGTTGGTACCAAATTTTACTAAGTGTTGTATTGTCAAACTAATGTTCGACTTTGATAATTTGAGGAATTAGTCAAATGCTTGACACGTTTGAGCATTGACAAAAGTGTGTGAAGTTGACAATGTCCATGATTTGCCAAGCCACGTGTCGAAGTTCAGAGAAAGTTGATAGCTTGATAACCCAATTTGGCAATTCGATATTGGCAGTTCTTTTATTCGAAGTTTGCCAAGTCAAGATCGAAGTTTGTCGTTTGGAACTTTAAATATTTTTGTAATTTGAGACTAAGAATGACCAATCTTCATGTTCGAGATTCGACAGGTCAAAGTGGGGGTTCATCACTTGAAGACTTAGAAACTTTTGAAGATGTTAAAGATGCTGTCAGAGTGACTCCATTGCATGTGTTTGTCAATTGACGGTTAATAATGGTTACCAGCGGTTATTGATAGAAACTTGACAAAGACGTGACAGAATGGTGATCAAAGAGCAAGTGACAAAGAAAATAGCTGTTAAGGCCACGTGAACAACGTCTAAAGACAGGCAAGGACAAGTGTCAAAATCCTAGAAACTTAAGTTGTCTATGAATACTAGTTCTGTACAGATTGTAAGGAGTTGGAATTTTTACTCAAACACTCTTTTTTACACGTCTCCAATAACAGAACAGAGTCCTGAGTTCACTTAGTAATTGTTCTTAACCCATTTCCATACTTTCCTAGGATTAATCCGTCTTTACTTTTTGTTCTTATTTTCTTTACAATTTCTATACTTCATTTACAATTTATCAATCAATTTACTTTTTGCGCTTGTTCTTCTTCTTCTTCTTCTTTTAATATGTCAATTTACATTGCATTTATAAAATACACGAATCACAACACAATTCACGCTACATTGCATCTCATTTCATCCTCACTCCATAAAAAATAGTTTGACGCTCTATTTCTTTGGTGGAGAACCCAAGAGGAGTAGTTTTTCGCTCCCTAAATCGAGATCTTGAAAAGCAAAGGTTATTATCCAAAATCTTAAAGTTTGTCGATTTATGCCTGGTTTAGAACAATTTGGCCTCATGCACAAGAAGTTTGTCAATTAGTTATTGTTGACAAGTAAGTGTTAAAAGCTGTCATAAATACACCTTTTAAATTACCAATAATGTTATAATATAGTGTTTGGTATATCAAAAAGATTATTGGATAATATATTTCTTTTACCAAAATGCCCTCTAAACAAAGAGAATCAATGAAATAGTACTTGTCTGCACCCATTGTATGTGTGGGCTTTCCTACTGGATCACAAACATATGATCAAATATACAAAATTAAAAATTGAAAAAAATCCTGACCAAAAAAGAATTGAAAAAAAAAGCTTTGCTTCATTGGGTTATCTCTCTCTTTCTTTCTCTCCCTCAAACCGGCAAAACTATACTCATTCCTCTGTTGCCCCAGCGAGTTGATCCGTAGTCAATACTTCATCAACCCATGCCATCATGGTCAAGTCGAAGCCTTCCAACAAGCAAAAATGCAACAACGTTCAGAGCAAAAGCAAAAGTTCAATTAGTTTCAAAAATCACAAACGTCAAATGCGAACAAAATTACCCCACGATTAACCCCAAAAAAAAAAAAAGGAAGCAACATGGTCTTATAAAATGTACAATTTTCTCCAATCAAATAAATTACTCAAGTTAACTTTGATTTTAATGAAATAACAAGGAAAGGTCCCTCACCCTGCAGCGTATAACTCAAAAATCAGGACAATAATCAAGATTTTAACTCATCTAGCTAGTTAAAAGAAAAAAGTCATATTATAGTTTTGGTAATTCCAAGTTCTAACAATTCATAAATGAATATAATCAAACAAACAAGGGAATGGTATCCAATTGATTAAATTACATTTGCAGCCCCAAAGCATTTTAGTCAATTAATCCACCCAGTTTTGTAATGAGAAGTGAGAGCTCCTGAAGTGACATAAGTCAGTTGCATCTTGCAACTAATGGGCAAATGATGATAGGAACTCGCCTAAGATGTTTCGGTCAGGTGAGAAGAAAATTGAGGCTCTTGTGAGAAAATTATGTCACACAGAGGACTTCAACTGAAGGGCAAAGAGGAAAATCAAAGAAAATATTATGGCAAGCCGTTGAAGAAAAAAAAAGCTTGCTTTTAAAACTGCTTTCACTGAAATTTTGGTTTATGATGAAGGCAATGATTTTTCTTGTATTTGTTAGAGGATTTTGAACGCCAGGCCATAGCAAAACATTCAAGTTGCCAAGACAACAAAGACATCCACTGAACTCTATCAATCAATTACCTTCTCATGATTCAGCACTTACTGTCGGTATTGTTGCCTCTCCATTGAGAAAATAGAGGAATTTGAGCAAGCAAGGAGCCCATGAACCCAGGACCGGATTGGTCTGTTATTTCATCAACTTTGGAATCAAAATCTCGGCAGAACTTGATGATACGGAGACTTTCTTCCTCTGTAGATCTGTGAATGATAATCTTAGAAGCATATCCCTTCTTTCTCTTTTGCAGGCATATCCCAGAAGGATTTTTTGCTGTCAAGGTAATTACCATGTCCAACCATCCTTTTTTAGCCAGACGATGGTCTGAACCGGGAAAATCCTATCAATTACAGTCCTTCCATTCTCTCCGCCGGCCCAAGAAGAGGTAATACGTTCAGGACCAACCTCATCTTCAGGGGTAGGCGCATAAGGTGGGCTCACAACCATGACATCAACCAAACCAGCTAGACGCTTTTCTAGCCCTGATGCACTATCTGTTATCATCGAATCTGCATTGACGCTTCACTATCAGAAACTCCAATATCTGTCCAAATGAAATTATGGGTGTGTGTAAAAAAAAAGAAGTGATTAGAGATACGTGTATTGAAAACATGGAACACTATCTTCTCAAGACAAAACCTTTCATTTTAGGACACTGATTAGAGGTATTCTTTTGGGTCATAGATATATAAATTGTTTGGAAGTAATGTGCAGCAAGAGATCACTTACTCTCAAAGCATGTAGAACAACTCCCCATTCATACTGGGGTAGAAGCTAAAAATCATACTTGTTAACTTTTTGTCGTATTAGATTATAAAACTTACTATTTTTCAAAAAGTAAATTTTAGTGTTTTTTGTAATAGTAAAATTTTTAACTTATCAAGTAGTGCTTTTTACAATTATCAAAAAACACGCTTTTATTACTACGTGTCCAAAAACAAAATAATTTATTTATAAAATATTTATTTTAGAAGTTTATTTCATACAAAGACATAAATAAAAAAGTTTAATTTTGATACATTGATAATATACAAAAGTTTTATACTATCATCCAATCATATACTTCGTTCTATTTCCAAGACTTTCAAAGAATGAGTATTTGAATCTAACTCTTTTACTAATGTAATAATATATGATTTGATGTCTGTGTAATTTTTTTAGTACTAACAGTGTTGAAAAATTAAATTCTAATTAAAATATTTCTTGAAACGGGCCCTTTATATGCTGATGAGACAAATATCTCAACTCTAAGGGGCGTATAGTTGATGGATTGATTTTTCATTCCTGCGTATAATATTCCTTCCCAAGAATCTCATTCACCGGACAAGACGTTAAGGCGTGTTTGGTACATAAATTGAAATCCTTGAATCTTATAAATTATAGATGGAAATAAATCATTTGTGTTTTGTTGACGATGACTTTCATGAGAATATTGAATATCTTCTCAAAAATACCACCAACAAAATGGTAGTGGTGACAGCGGTGGTTCGGCATTCAACAGGAGGAGAAAACATTGGAAATGGGGAATGGAAATTAAAACTAAAAGTAAGATTTTATTATTTTCAGTATTTGTTTCCATAAAATCTTAAAAATAAAAATACAGAAAATAAAAAATAGTAGCAAAGGTAACTTTTGATTTAGCTAGCCTCTCTTCGCTGTTGACTTGAGACCTGCCCTTTGTTGCCCAAGTGCAAGTAGCAAAAGATATTTCACATGGCAAAAATCACAGCATTTTCAATGCAATAAAGGCATAACCAAGAAAATATTACAAACATCATAAATAAAGGGTTTGGTATCGTGCTTAATAATATGTCATCAATTATTTAGAAATGAATTTTAGCATCGTAACACTGATTATTTGATAAATCAATCAATAGTATCAACTAAATTGGAGGTATATTAAAGAAGTTATTACCAATTTAAAAAAAAGGCCCAAAAGTCAAAAGAAAATAGGAGAACAACTTGCATCAACCTCGGTATAATTAAAAGAAATGTAATTCATCTTAAAACTAATTAAACATACAAAAGATTGCTACCCTTAGTCTTTATTTGAAAGATCTATTTCATGACACTCAGCTATCATCAAGTGATGGATTGAGATTTCAAAGAGGGGTAAAAGCAATGACTGTTTGGAACTGAAAAGTTCTTGAGCCACTTGCTGCATTGATGGTCTAGACTTTGGCTTAGAACACAAGCATGCCAATGCTAGTTTTATCACAAGAACTACTGCTTGAGCATCTTGTTGACAATGAGGTAAAGGAATGCGTGAGTCCAACAGATCTTTTAACAATATGCTTTGAGAAGAGGTGCTGGATAATGATGAGATTAGCTCTCCTGGATGTCTTCCCATCAAAGTTTCGAGTGCCACTACTCCAAAACTGTAAACATCACATTTTTCTGTCACAGTCAATGTGTAGGCAAGCTCTGCAGACCAAGAAAGTTGTTAATGAACTTAAGGTCTCAAATCCAATAATTAAATTCATTTAGCGAAACTATCAATAATTTTTTTAAAAAAAAACCTGGTGCGATGTAACCATATGTTCCAACTTGTAAAGTTTGGTTTGAAGAATCGGGATCAATTAGTCTAGCTGTGCCAAAGTCTGATATAACAGCATCCAATTGTGAGTTGAGCAAAACATTGTTGCTTGTTACATCTCTATGAACAATTGGTGGGCTACAATCATGATGCATGTAGGACAAAGCATTTGCCATTCCTTGAATGATATTAATCCTCTTGCTCCAACTTAGTTCCTTAGCTTCGACATCAATGCTCAAGACACAAAATAAGCTCCCTCTTTCCATGTATTGATAGACCAAAAACATGCAACGATTATGGAGGCAAAAGCCATGAAGCTTGACAATATTCTTGTGACGGATTTCCGTTAACATCTTGACCTCATTGCGGAAACTCTTGTCAAAAGAAGGGTTTTGAGATTCCATTTGGTGAAGTTTCTTCAATGCAACAATTTTGCCACTTGGAAGTTGTACTTTGTACACGCTGCCATATCCACCAGTTCCAATGCAGTACCTGATATCAAAGTCCTGTGTTGCTTCAATAATGTCTTCAAATGCAATTTTACCATCATAGTTCCATATAGAAAATAAATCTCCATTCTTGGCTGATCTTCCTTCAAATTTGGTCTTATTGATGCATCTTGTGACGTATAATGTTAGAAAAATTGCGGAAAGAGTGAAGGCAATGATGGGAAGAGCAATTACAAGGACATGCTTGGCTTTAATGTTTTGTTGGACATGGATTTGAGGACTGGTTTGGTGGACACCATGGCAAGATGTGAAATTGGCTGTTTTGAGACCCACTAACGAGCTTTCTTGGAAAGCACAATATTCAGGTAATTGTGAGTCCAAGTCAAGGTCTTGTGAAAAGTCAAAGGAATTGTATGAAAGATTTATATATCCTAGAGTAGCAAGTTCCTTGTGCAATTTGCCCATGAAATTGTTATAACTAAGATCCAAACTGTCTAGCACGGAATTCACTCCGAGATCATATGGGATCTCACCACTGAGAGAATTATGACTAAGGTTAAAATTTGCAACACAATTGATTTGGGAAGTAATACTTCCATTCAACAAGTTGTAGCTGAAATATACACTATGGGGGCAATTTGGGAAGGGAAACAGGACAGAACCTGTTAGCTTGTTGTGAGAGAGGTCTAGGTTCGAAACACTAGCTTTTCTAATCTCTAATGGTATTGGACCAGATAGTCGATTTGACGAGAGATTCAACAAATGAAGGCTGGTCAATTGAAAAAGTTCTAGAGGAATAGAACCATTGATTTTGTTGAGTTCTATGCGCAAATCTTCCAACTGAGTCAAAGCTCCTATTTGAGAGGGGATTGGACCAAAAAATGAGTTATTTGAAAGATATAATCCCCGTAAACGGCTTAAATTCCCCATTTGTAGGGGTATCAAACCTTCAAAATGGTTTGAATCAAGGTGGAGATAAGTCAAATTTTTCAATTGACCCAAACTTGAAGGAATTGAACCTGTCAGTGAATTATTTGAGAGGTGTAATTCTTCCAACTGTTTTAAATTTCCCAATTGTGGTGGTATATGACCTTCTATTTGATTTGAATGAAAGAAGAGATAGGTCAGATTCTCTAATTGACCTAAACTTGAAGGAATTGAACGTGTTAGTAAATTATTTGAGAGATCTAATGTTTCTAACCATTTTAAACTCCCTAATTGTGGTGGCATGGGACCTTCAATTTGATTTGAAGAAAATGAGAGATACATCAAATTCTCCAATTGACCCAATGTAAAAGGAATCGCACCACTCAGAGAATTGTATGAAACATCAAGCAACTGAAGTTGAGTGAGATTTGAAAGCGACATAGGCAGCTTACCATGAAGGCGATTAAGAGAGAGGTCGAGATAGAAAAGCTTTGTAAGAGTGCCTATTTCTGAGGGGATGCTTCCTGTAAGCCCCAATCCATCAAGATCTAGATGGGCTAGATTGGGCAAGGAAGTCAGGTTCAAGTTCTGAAATCGCAGCTTCGACCGGGAAATATTCAAGGACCCTCCACTAATCCAGGAAACACTTCCAGCTTCATCACAAGTGATGCCAGGCCAATTACAGTGGTTTGAGATATTCCGGTAATCATTCCACCAGCCACTTCGTAGCAAAGCCTGTCGTTCCTCGTTAATGGAAGCCACGACAGGTGGCAGTAGGAACAACACATGAGAGGCTGAACCAAAGACAAGGGCCACTACCAGTAAACTAAAACTACACTTTGCCATCGTTATTGTTTCGAATTGGAAAGGGTTCAATAATGCTGTTGGGTCCAGGGCTTTGTGTGCATTTATGTGGCACTGTTCAATGCCACGCGCAACACGGGCTTGTGGAAATTATGAATTCAGTTTGAAGTTTCCTTCACGACATTGTCTGGTGATAGCTAGCATCGTGAAATGTTGGAAAGACAAGATTATTCCATTATTAATGGAGTTGTGAGATTAATGATGAAGGAGGGGCCATGTTTGTGGAAGATAGAATTAATGAACGTGTGAAATGGGCACTTCACTTTTGTGCTCTGCCGTTGCCTGCAAGTCCTTGGTCATTCACTCACTGCAAAGTCTGAAACCTCTCAAGAGAAAATTAAAAAAGGAGCACAAACAATCAGAATAGATAGATTCATTGAGAATTGAGATTTATACCAACGTGAGATTGGCTGGGTAAAATGTTCATACTATATTGTTACAACATGCATGTTGGTGCAAATGCCTAGTTTTATACAACTTTCAATATTGACGTTTTATAGAACACTTGGTTTTTAAGCAAGTCCTTTCCTCTACAACTGAAAATTGATTGTGTTATATTTTCCAAAGCCAATTTCGAAAAGAAAAATAATATTTGATCAAGTTTTTGCATCCGTTATATCAGATTGTCAAATCAAAGAACAACAATTCTTTTCTTAAGAATAATATATACTTTTTAACATCTAAATTGTTGGTTTCAAGAAAAGTATCCACATCCACATCTACGCGTGTCCTTGCATAATTTAAAAATTAGTTAAAATAGATACAAACACGTTGATCTAGAATTCTTCCTATTCCATAATGGACATGTTTGTGGAAGTATGATGGACGTGTGAAATGGGCACACGGAATCTCAAAGACTAATTTGTTTGACAAAGTGCTCGGTTGCTGCAGCAACCACTTCTCAGCTTGACTCTGACTCGTATGCTGCCGTTTCTTGCAAGTTCTTAGTCAGTTCAACGTTGTTGCAAGCATCACGATACTCATTCCTCTGTTGCCCCAGTAAGTTAACCTGTAGTCAATACTTCGCGAATCATGGTCAACGTCGGCGTCTTCCCAACATGCAAAGATGCAACAACGTTCAGAGCAAAAGTGAAAAGAGGGATTGGTTTTCAGATTTGGCAAGGTAGTTTTGTAATACAAGAAGGAGATAAAATGTATTTTATCCCATGAACTGCATTTTATCTCATAAATTTTAAGTTGAGTGTAATTTAAATATCGACTTTTCAAAATATACATTGCGATAATTTAAACTTTTCAAATTATGTAAAAAAAACCTACTTTTCAAATAGTATATTATGGCATCATGAACTTTTCAAACTCTGCAAAAAAATCCCTCAAAACTTTAAGTCATAGGATGTCGGGTTCCACACAATAAAAAAAATCAATGGATTAATTGCACATAGTTTTCACGGATAAGGTGTCAAGTTATACAAATTAAAAATATTAGGAGGTTAAGTGTATATAAATTTTACCTTTATTAATTATCAAAATTATACTAAGGGGTGTACGTTTTGCAATGTTTGAAAAGTTCGGGGTATCAAGATGCATATTTTAAAAAGACAAGATATAATTTACACATGATCTAAAGTTCAAAGGGTAAAATATATGATCCCTACAATAAATTATAAGATTGCCAATTGAGTAGTAATCCAGATAAACACCCCATCTTGAGGTAATGTGGATTAGGAGCGATGTGAGTTTAAGAAACATGATAATCATATGGGCCCAGGTAATTTTAAACAATATTATGAGTAATTCAGATAGATTATCATCTCATATCAAACATCTTATAAGTGAAAATTTTTCTTAAGAATCTATAATCTATGATAATCTATATATATAATAATAATGACCAAGACTCATAACATGGAAAGTTGTGTAATAATAATAAACAAGACTCATAACATCGAAAGTTGTGCCACATGTCATCTTTAAAATAATTTATACCCCACAAATTTTTAATTTTTTTTTAATTTAACATAATAAACAAAACTAATAATTTTCCAATAAATCTTCTTAAATGATACACTATTCAAGTTATATTTAATACAATGGACAGTCATTTTCTCTCTAAATCTGTACACTCCATAATTTTATTAATTGAAAATTATTTTATTATAACATGTCAGATCAAATTAAATTAAATTATCAAATCAAATCAATTTCTTATGAAACATAGTATTAATAAATGCTAGATAGCAAATATAACATATATAGCAAATATAACATATATATCAAATAATGTTTGCACCAACAAAAAAAATCAAATAATATTAACATATATATCAAATGATAATGCCGTATATAATAATAATAACATTACTAACCACTTCATAAAAATGGAAATAACATTATTAATAGACACTATATAATAAAAAATAATATTAAATAATCCTTTTTTGTTCAATTTAATCAATGAGATAAGCATAATTTGACAAATGTATAATTTATAATAATAATAATAAACAAAACTCATAACATGGAAAGTTGTGCCACATGTCATCTTTAGAATAATTTATACCCCACAAATTGCTTTAAAATTTTTATTTAATTTAACATAATAAACATAACTAATAATTATCCGATAAGCCTTCTTAAATGATACACTATTCAAGTTATATTCAATACAATGAATAGTCATTTTCTCTTTAAATCTATGCATTCCACAATTTCATTAATTAAAAATTATTTTATTATAACATATCAGATTAAATTAACTTAAATTATCAAATCAAATCAATTTTTCATGAAACATAGTATTAATAAATGCGAGATAGCAAATATAATATATATAATATCAAATCAAATAATGTTTGCACCAAAAAAAATAAAATAATATTAACATATATATCAAATGATAATGCCATATATAATAATAACAACATTATTAACCACTTCATAAAAAAAGGAAATAACATTATTAATGAGACACTATATAATTAAAAATAATATTAAATAATCCTTTTTGTTCAAATTAATAAATGAGATAAGCATAATTTGACAAATCAATATAAATTGAAAATCAATCAAAGATATAAATTGAAATCAATCAATTATACATAGATGTAAATTAATCATAAAATTTCAAATCAATTATGGCATAATTTTTTTTTCACGTTACCAATCACGTGAATTGCAAATCTATATATACATGCATGTGTGTGTTAGTTTGTGATTTGTTGTCTTTACATTTCAATCTTCACACTCAAATAAATCTTTATTTGTCTTTATGTTGGTTGTTTATGAGTCTGAATGGCTATCACATACTATAATGCACCGATGGATCATATAAAATAGTCATGGTGTTTGTGTATAAGAATTGTTCAATTGTGAAATATTCTTAGCTTTAGAAATTCAAAGATTCCTTTCTTACTTGAAATAATTTTGATTACAAATCTGTAAGTCCGTTTATCATAATTAGTCTTTTTTTTTTGTTTATTTCTGTAAGTATCTATGTAGTTATTAATCTATATCTCATTTCTTTTTTGAAGATATGTAGGTTCACACCTTAGTCCAAAAAATATTGATCTCATATTTTCTTAATGGACTGTAAGAAGGGAGGAATTTCTAAACTCATGTCGCTACTCCTATTATATTTTAAATGATGCATCTATTACTTAATATATATTTTTTAACTGTTTAACTTTCCTTAATGCATAGGTTGTAGTTTTCATTCCAAATTTTACGATGTTGATTGTACCATTGGGTCCATTTCTGAGAACATTATATACTTTGTCATTGACGGACATAATAGTATGGATGGAAATGTTGTTCTGTTAGTAATTTTTGTTTGATTAATTTGAGGTTTTTTAAAGATTAATCTATTTTTTTGAGCAGTATGCATAATTTAATGGTTGGTTTCTTTGCGTTTGATGCTAATAAAGTATTTAAAATTGGTGAATAATCTCAAAGATATTTGTTATTTATAGGTTTGTTTGATTCCATATAAAAGACCATCTAATAAATATATGATCCTATTTGAAGAAAAAGACAGTGAAGAAAACAAACAAATAAGTAAAAGAAGATTGCTTTAATTTAGCATAGATATTATCTATTTGAAATGAAAATCGATTTAGTTTAAAGAATTTGATCTTATTGCTTACTAGTATGATGTTTTTGCAAGGTTAATGTTTTCCCCTTTTTCAAATAAACCAAATAATGTTCAAGATTAGTTAAATTATATTGATATGTTATTTTTTATTGGTATTTCAATTTTTATTTTTATAATTAATATTAATTAATAATGAATAAGTATCAATGAATAAGTGTCAACATTAAAATTAAAAACTAAAAAAATTAATTCTATAATTTATACTTCTTCGATAATAATACTAGTTATTTATTAAATATTTGAAATAACTACGTAACTCTTTTATTGAAAATAATTGTGCAGATTATGCACTACCCCAATCTATAATCTATGATATATTTATAATACTAATAAGAAGACTCATAACATGAAAAATTATGCCACATATCACCCTTAGAACATTTTATACCCCGCAATTTTCTCAAAATTTTTATTTAATTTAATATAATAAATAAGACTAATAATTATCCAATAAATTTTCTTAAGTGATATACTATTCAATTTATATTTAATACAGTGAACAGTCATTTTCTCTCTAAATCTATACATCCTATAATTTCATTAACTAAAATCATTTTATTATAACATATCATATTAAATCAAATTATCAAATGAAACTAATTTTTCCATGAAACATAGTATTAATAAATGCTATCAAAATTAATCACTCTCAAATTAATCAACTACTCTTCCAATAATCCGTAAATTTATAAATGAATGAGATGATGATTACCAATAGTACTTATATCAAATATAACATATATCAAATAACTTATATATCATGGGAAGATACAAATATAACACATATAATGTCAAATCAAATCATGTTTACACCGAAAAAAAAAAGTCAAATAATGTTAACATATATATCAAATGATAATGCTGTATATAATGATAATAATAATAAAAGTATTAACCACTTAAAAAAATAAGATTATTAATGAGATACCAAATAATAAAAATAATTTTATTTAATATTCCTTTTCGTTCAAATTAATGAATGAGATAAGCATCATTTAACAAATCAACATAAATTGAAAATCAATCAAAGATGTGAATTGAAATCAATCAATTATACATAGATATGAATCAATCATAAAAATTCAAATAAGTTATGGCACTTTTTTAATGTTATCCATCACGTGAATTGAAAATCTATATTACATGCATGTGTGTGTTGATTTTGTGATTTGTTGTCTTTATATTTTAATCTTCACACCCTAATAAGTCCTTATTTGTCTTAGTGTTAGTTGTTTATAAGTCTAAATGACCACCATCGTGCACAAATGAAAAAGTATAAAATAGTCATGATGTTTGTGTATAAGGATTGTTCATTCTATAAGCTATAAACTATAATCTATCGATAATAATATTAATCTTTAAGACTCATTATAAGTTTTTCATGTATCATGCACAAAAAAAGCATGCCTACCACTTTCATTATCTTAATATTTAATGTAAGTTACATTGATTTAAATTTTGGCAACTTAAATATTCTAACTTATCAATTCTACAATTGATTCATATTAGTATTTACTTCAATTTTTCAATATTAAAATATTTAAAAAATTAATTCCATAACTAATATTTCTTTGATAATAATATTAATTATTATTAATTTTTGAAAAATATTTACATTGCATTTTTATTAAAAATAATGATGCAATTGATATACTACTCTAATAATTGAGATGATGTAAATTAGAATTATATATGATTTTTTTTACTAGATATAACACATTAATTATAACATAGATTTTAAAATTTCTGTTTTGATATGCTAAAAGGATGTATAAGAAAAAGAAGTGTAATTGAAATAACATAAATTAAAATTATTTATTATTTAGAAAATATATATCTTTCTATGTTATATAAATTAAATATTTTAATTTATTAAAAAATATAAATGACTAGAAAATGCGGAGATTACCAGCAATAGGGAGGGGGATGAGGATATGTTTTGTCTTTACGGGGATGACCTATAGGGATAGAGTTCTTATTTGTTAAATGGGGAAGGAATAATGATAACACACATTAATTTTTTAATTATTATTACTGAATTTGCATTATGAATATATTTTCATTTTTAATTTGGATTATGTTGCATTAGTGACATTTGGTATTATGGATATTTATGTTTCGAATCTATAATCTATCTATAATATTAACATTTAATACTCATTATGTGGAAATTTTTTCATATGTCATTCACACAGAAAATTATATCTCATCATTTTTGTAATCTCAATATTTAAAATAAATTATATGATTTAATTGTTTGCAATCTAAACATTCTAACTTATCAATTCTGCAATTGTTTCATGTTAATACTTTTGACAAAAAACTTAAATTTTTCAACATTAAAATATTTCAAAAAACCAATTCCACAATTTATATTTCTTTGACAATGATACTAATTATTTATTAATTTTTCAAAACATAATTACATTGCTTTTTGATTGAAAATAATTGTTCAACTGATATACTACTATAATAATTGAGATGACATAAATTAAGACTATATATGATCTTTTACTAATTATAACATATATTTTAAAATTTATATTTTGATATGCTAAATGGATATATATAAGGAAAAGAAGTATAATTGAAATAACATAAATCATATTTATTTATTATTTAGAAAATATCTTTCTATGTTTTATAAATTAAATATTTTAATTTATTAAAAAAACACTGAAGTCGGCAATGCGTGGATTACCAGCAATGCGGAGGGGAATGAGGATATGTTGTCTTCCTGGGGAGGCCGACGTGGGTAGAGTTCCTGTCTGTTAAATTGGGTAGGGACAATGATAACAGATTTGCATTATAAATGTATTTTTATTTTTAATTTGGATTATGTTGCATTAGTGACATTTGTTATTATGGATATGTATGTTTCGAATCTATAATTTATCTATAATACTAATATTTAAAACGAATTACATGAAAAGTTTTTCATATCTCATTCACACAGAAAATTATATCCCACCATTTTTTTAATCTTAATATTTAAAGTAGGTTACATGGATTTAATTTTTTGCGACCTCAACATTCTAACTTATCAATTCTACAGTTGTTTCATATCAATATTTTTGAAAAAAAAATTAAGTTTTTCAACTTTAAAATATTCAAAAGACCAATTCCAAAATTTATATTTCTTTGATAATGATACTAATTATTTATTAATTTTTTTAAAAATAATTACATTATGTTTTTATTGAAAATAATTGTGCAATTGATATACTACTCTAATAATTGAGATAACATAAATTAGGATTATATATATTTTTTTACTAATTATAACACATTAATTATAACAGATTTTAAAATTTATATTTTAATCTACTAAAAGGATGTATCAAGAAAGAAGGTGTAATTGAAATCATATAAATTAAATTTATTTATTATTTTTATTGTTTATAAAATATCTTTCTATGTTTTTATAAATTAAATATTTTAATTTATTAAAAAGATGAAAATCACTAAGGATGACAAAAAAAAAAAAACTAAAGTGAGTAATGCCGGGATTACCCGCAATGGGTAGGAGAATAGGGATACATTCTATCTTCATGGGAACAGACAACAGGGGTAGAGTTCCCATTTGTTAAATGAGACAAAAACAAAGATATCACATTTTAATTTTTTAATTATTTTTATTAGATTTGCATTCTGTATACATTTTTATTTTTAATTTGTATAGTATTTATTATTATAGATATTTATGTTTTAAATTTTAAAAATATTTTTAAAAGTTTTCTCTTTTTGGAAGTTTTTAGTACACACTTGAATACTCGTAGGGATTCAAAATCCCGTCAGGAATGGGGAATGAGGACATGTGATAGGGATAAGGATGTGATGTGAGGCAAAATTGGGGGATGTAGAACATGTTCGATCTCTCATAGCTACCAATTGTCATCTCTATAAATGACTAATGATGTAATAAAAGTATCCACTTATTCTCTTTAATTATTCAATAATTTTGAAATTGTATAAAATTTACATAAAATAAGCTATTTATTGTTAGTTATAGATTATCTATCAAGATTTTTTCAACTTTATAAATAGGATATTCAAAATAAAATATAAAATAAAATGATATATTTATATTTTATCTATTTATTTAATTATTAACTTATTTTCAAAATAAATTTATATACTCAAATTTTTATAGGATACACTTAAATAAATTATCATTTATTCAATAATGGTTAACAAACTATTTTTTTTTTATCAGATCCATGTATCACATGGTTTAAATGACTGGTAATATAAACTTTTAACTCTTTAACCGTCCATTTCAAGAAAAATATCTACGTGCAATTATGCTACTTAATACAAGTCTTGTCTCATAATAGGACAAGATTTGAAGTTGGTTATATCCATGTTATTTAGTTATCAAATTAAGCAAAGACATGCAGAATATTTTTTTTCTTGCTCAAATAAGTAACTTGAAAGTTAATAATGTATCAGTTCAAAGAATAAAAAAGTAATAAGGTATGAATATTGAGGTAACCGTTCACGATTGCGCGTGTCCTTGCATAATTGAAAAATTAGTGCCAGTAAATACAAACAAGTTGATCTAAAGCTGTTCCTATTCCATAAAGGACACGTTTGTGGAAATATGATGAACGTGTGAAATGGGCACATGGAATATCAAAGATTTGGTTTGAGAAAGTGCTCATTTGCTGCGGCAACTACTACTTAGCATGAATCTGACTTGTATGCTTCCGTTTCTTGCATGTTCTTAATCAGTCACTTAAACTTCTAACAAAAATAGTCGATTTGTTTGAGAAAGAAAAAGAAAGAAAATTATCTAACAGATAGATCAACTGTTGTATGGTTTGTCAACATAAGGCTTAGGTAAATTATTAATACTATCTTATTAAAAGATGTTGACACAAATGCCAAGTTATAAACAACTTTCAATATCAACAGTTTGTGGTCTGTGGCCAACAGTTATAAACAAACTGGATGCTGAACAAGTCCTTCCCATCTACAATTTTCTCCAATCAATTTGCCAAAAGAGTAGACAAATTACTCAAGTTAACTTTGATATTCAAGGAGAGTTCCCTCACCCTGCAGTGTATAACTCAAAAATCAGGACAATGGTCTAGATTTTAACTCATCTAGCTAGTGAAAAAAGAGAGTCATATTACAGTTTCTTCCAAGTTCCAACAAGTCATAAATGAATATAATCAAACAAACAAGGGCATGGTGTCCAATTAATTAAATTACATTTGCAGCCCTAGAACATTATAGTGAATTAATTCACCTCAGTTTTGTAATGAGAAGTGAGAGCTCCTGAAGTGATATGAATAGATATCACAAATGAATTATCATTACAAAGTAAAACTCTGTCAAGTTTTTTATGACATGGACATGGGTCAATGATACAGTGCCTAAATGTTTTGCAAAACAGACACTTCGAATATTGAACATGCACTAGTAAATCTACAAAAGGAGTAAATCAAAGCTCGAGTTGCAGATAATGGTTTGAATTCAAAGGATTTTTCAAGAAAGAGTAAGATGACATCATGCCACAAATTTCACGTTTTATGTACCTTGAATTCATCTTACAAAGTGATGGAAGGGTGGGCGAAAATGTTAGACATAGTATTCAATGCAGGTCGACAAAATGGAGAAATTCGGGTGTAATTTGTAATTAAGAGCAAAATGTTGGGTTCAGAGACTGATTCACAGTGTAATTAAATGATACCTAATATATGGCAATGAGTACAAAAAAAAATCCAATAGAATTAAATCTACCAATCAATGCAGCACAGCGAAAAATAAATATCAAGATCAATAGTAATTCATGGTGGAACCCGTTGATCACTATTTACGGTAGGGCCCACTGTCACTATTTACGCGGACAGCACTCAGCAACCGTGTCACTATTCTCGTGAATAGTAAATTTGGAGTTACTATTCACTGTGGTGGGACCCACGTTACTATTCACGCCACCAAAACAGATCAAGAAATATGCACACCGAATTTTTAACGTGAAAACCCCCAAATACCGGAGGAAAAAATCACTGGGCAAACTCTGAAAAATATTTCACTATATTCAGGATAATTACACAATATCCTTTCCACACTCTCCAACCCAAGAGGTAAATATAGTGTTTCCCGGTGAGAACCCTCCTATTCAAATGCTACACTTTTGCAGTACCAAGGAGTAATAAAGATGATACCCAAAAATATTCCTGGTGTATATACCTACACCCTACACTCTCTGGGATTTACTCACACAGAGCTTGTGTTATTTTTCTGAGAGTGAGAGGAAAATAGAGAGTGTGAGTGATTTTCTTACTCGTGACATAAGATGAAAAGATAAATAATGAGTGATTTTCTTACTCGTGACATAAGAAAAAATAACAAAGAAAGTTTTAAAATTTTTTTTTTTTTTGATGAGATTCATGTATTGAAAACTTGAAAAAACTATCTTCTCAATACAAAACCTTTCATTTTAGGGTAGTGATTAGAGTTTTTTTTTTTTTTTGCGTCATAGAGAAAATACGTTTAAAAAGTATATAAATTGTTTGGAAGTAATGTGGACTAAGAGGTCCCTTACTCTCAAGGCATGTAAACAACTACCCATTCATACTTGGGTCCTATTTGATTAACATAATTTATAATATTCTTTTATATCTTTTTAGAAGCTAAAAATCGTTAACTTCTTGTCATATTAGATTATACAACTTATTATTTTTTAAAAAAATCAATTTTAGTGTTTTTTGTATTAGTAAAATATTTTACTTATCAAGAAGCACTTTTCTACAATTCTCAAAGCAAATGCTTTTTTTGCTACATGTCCAAAAACAAAATAATTTATTTATAAAATATTTGTTTAGAAGCTTATTTCATACAAAGACATAAATAAAAAAATTTAATTTTGACACATTGAAAATGTAAAAACATTTTATACTATCATCCAATCATATACTTCGTTCTATTTCCAATACTTTCAAAAGATGAGTGTTTAAATTTAGCTCTTTTACTGATATAATAATACGCAATTTGATGTTTATGTAATTTTTTTTACACTAACAGTGTTGATAAATTAAATTCTAATTAAAATATTTTTCGAAATGGGCCCTTTTATATGCTTATGAGACGAATGTCTCAACTTTAAGCGAGCATATGGTTGATGGATTGATTTTTAATTCTTGCGGTTAACATTGCAAGATGTTTTGACGTGTTTGACACACAAATTGAAATCGTAGAATCTTATAAATTATACATGGAAATAAATCATTTGTGTTTGGTTGATAATGACTTTCATGAGAATATTGAATATTTTTCCAAAAATACCACAACAAAATCGTAGTGGTGACAGCAGTGGTTCAGTATTCAACAAGTGGGGAAAATAGTGGAAACGGGGAAGGGAAATTAAAAGTAACAATAAGATTTTATTGTTATTTTTAGTATTTTTTCATAAAATTCTAAAAATAAAAATATAGAAAATAAAAAAATAATAGCAAAAGTAAGTTTTGATTTAGCTACCCTCTCTTGGCGGTTGATTTGGGACTTGCCCTTTGTTACCCAAGTGCAAGTAGCAAAAGATATTTCACAAGGCAAAAATCACAGCACTCCAATGCAATATAGTCATAACCAAGAAAATATTACAAGCATCATAAATAAAGGGTTTGGTATCGTGCTTAAATAATATGTCATCAATTATTTAGAGATGTTTTTTAGCATCGTAACCCCGATTATTTGATAAATCAATCAACCGTATCAACTAAATTGAAGGTATATTAAAGAAGGTAGTACCAATTTTTTTTAAAAAAAAGGGGGCCAAAAGTCAAAAGAAAGTAGGAGAACAACTTGCATCAACTTGGTATAATTAAAAGAAATGTAATTCATCTTAAAACTAATTAAACATGCAAAAAATTGCTACCCTTAGTCTTTATTTGAAAGATCTATTTCATGACACTCAGCTGTCATCAAGTGATTGATTGAGATTTCAGAGAAGAGTAAAAGCAATGACTGTTTAGAACTGGAAAGTTCTTGAGCCACTTGCTGCATTGATGGTCTGGACTTTGGCTTAGAACACAAGCATGCCAATGCTAGTTTTATCGCAACAACTATTGCTTGAGCATCTTTTTGACAATGAGGTAAAGGAATGCATGAGTCCAACAAATCTTTTAACAATATACTTTGAGAAGAGGTGTTGGATAATGATGAGATTAGCTCTCCTGGATGTCTTCCCATCAAAGTTTCGAGTGCCACCACTCCAAAACTGTAAACATCACATTTTTCTGTCACAATCAATGTGTAGGCAAGCTCTGCAGACCAAGAAAGTTGTTAATGAACTTAAGGTCTCAAATCCAATAATTAAATTCATTTAGCAAAACTATCAATAATCAAATTTTAAACAAAAAACACCTGGTGCGATGTAACCGTATGTTCCAGCTTGTAGGGTTTGGTTTGAAGAATCGGGATCAATTAGTCTAGCAGTGCCAAAGTCCAAGACAATAGCATCTAATTGTGAGTTCAGCAAAACATTGTTACTCGCTACATCTCTAGGAACAATTGGCGGGCTACAATCATGATGCATGTAGAACAAAGCATTTGCCATTCCTTGAATGATATTAATCCTCTTCCACCAACTTAGTTCCTTGGCTTCAACATCAATGCTCAAGACACAAAATAAGCTTTCTCTTTCCATGAATTCATAGACCAAAAACATGCACCGGTTATGGAGGCAAGAGCCACGAAGCTTGACAATGTTCTTGTGACAGATTTCTGTTAACATCTTGACCTCATTGTAGAAACTCTTGTCAAAAGAAGGGTTTTGAGATTCCATTTGGTGAGGTTTCTTCAATGCAACAAATTTTCCACTTAGAAGTTGGGCTTTGTACACACTGCTGTATTCACCCGTTCCAATACAATACCTGATATCAAAGTCTTGTGTTGCTTTAATGATGTCTTCAAATGCAATTTTGCCATCGTAGTTCCATATAGAAAATAAGTATCCATTCTTTGCTGGTCTCCCCTCAAACTTGGTCTTATTGATACATCTTGTGAAGTATAGTGCTAGAAAAATTGTGGAAAGAGTAATGGAAATGACCGGAAGAGCAATGACAAGGACATGCTTGGCTTTACTGTGTTGTTGGACATAATGAGTAGGCGCATGAGGTGGGCTCACAATCATGACATCAACCAAACCAGCTAGACACTTTTCTAGCCCTGATGCACTATCCGTTATCATCGAATCTGCATTGACGCTTCACCATCAAAAACTCCAATATCTGTCCAAATGAAATTATGGGTGTGTGAAAAAAAAAAAAAGAAGTGATTAGAGATACGTGTATTGAAAACATAGAACACTATCTTCTCAAGACAAAACCTTTCATTTTAGGACACTGATTAGAGGTATTTTTTTGGGTCATAGAGAAACTACATTTAAAAAGTATATAAATTGTTTGGAAGTAATGTGGAGCAAGAGGTCACTTACTCTCAAAGCATGTAGAATAACTCGCCATTCATACTGGGGTTCTATTTTATTAACATAATTTATAATATTCTTTTAAGTAATATTTTTAAAAGCTAAAAATCACGTTTGTTAACATCTTGTCGTATTAGATTATACAACTTACTATTTTTTAAAAAGTAAATTTTAGTGTTTTTTGTAATAGTAAAATTTTTAACTCATCAAGAGGTGCTTTTTACAATTATCAAAACACACGCTTTTATTACTACATGTCCAAAAACAAAATAATTTATTTACAAAATATTTGTTCAGAAGTTTATTTCATACAAAGACATAAATAAAAGAGTTTAATTTTGATACATTGATAAAATATAAAAGTTTTATACTATCATCCAATCATATATTTCGTTCTATTTCCAAGTCTTTCAAAGAATGAGTATTTAAATCTAACTCTTTTACTAATGTAATAATACACGATTTGAGTGTTGATAAATTAAATTCTAATTAAAATATTTCTTGAAACGGGCCCTTTATATGCTTATGAGACAAATGTCTTACCTCTAAGGGGCGTATGGTTGACGGATTGATTTTTTAGTCCTGGGCATAATATTCCTTCCCAAGAATCACATTTATTGGGCAAGACGTTTAGGCGTGTTTGGTACATAAATTGAAACCGTTGAATCTTATAAATTGTACTTGGAAATAAATCATTTGTGTTTTGTTGATGATGACTTTCATGAGAATATTGAATATCCTCTCAAAAATACCACCAACAAAATGGTAGTGGTGACAGCAGTGGTTTGGCATTCAACAGGATGAGAAAACATTGGAAATGGGGAATGGAAATTAAAACTAAAAGTAAGATTTTATTATTTTCAGTATTTTTTCATAACATCTTAAAAGTAAAAAATATAGAAAATAAAAACAGTAGCAAAAGTATGTTTTGATTTAGCTAGCCTCTCTTCGTGGTTGACTTGAGACCTGTCCTTTGTTGCCCAAGTGCAAGTAGCAAAAGATATTTCACATGGCAAAAATCTAAGCATTTCAATGCAATATAGGCATAACCAAGAAAATATTACGAACATCATAAATAAAGGGTTTGGTATCATGCTTAATAATATGTCATCAATTATTTAGAAATGATTTTTAGCATCGTAACACCGATTATTTGATAAATCAATCAATAGTATCAACTAAATTGGAGGCATATTAAAGAAATTACTACCAATTAAAAAAAAGGGCCAAAAGTCAAAAGAAAGTAGGAGAACAACTTGCATCAACCTTGGTATAATTAAAACAAATGTAATTCATCTTAAAACTAATTAAACATGCAAAAGATTGCTACCCTTAGTCTTTATTTGAAAGATCTATTTCATGACACTCAGCTGTCATCAAGTGATTGATTGAGATTCCAGAGAAGGGTAAAAGCAATGACTGTTTGGAACTGGAAAGTTCTTGAGCCACTTGCTGCATTGATGGTCTGGACTTTGGCTTAGAACACAAGCATGCCAATGCTAGTTTTATTGCAAGAACTATTGCTTGAGCATCTTTTTGACGAGGTAAAGGGATGCGTGAGTCCAACAGGTCTTTTAACAATGTGTTGTGAGAAGAGGTGCTAGATAATGATGAGATTAGCTCTCCTGGATGTCTTCCCATCAAAGTTTCGAGTGCCACCACTCCAAAACTGTAAACATCACATTTTTCTGTCACAGTCAATGTGTAGGCAAGCTCTGCAGACCAAGAAAGTTGTTAATGAACTTAAGGTCTCAAATCCAATAATTAAATTCATTTAGCAAAACTATCAATAATTAAAAAAAAAAACCTGGTGCGATATAACCATATGTTCCAACTTGTAAAGTTTGGTTTGAAGAATTTGGATCAATTAGTCTAGCTGTGCCAAAGTCTGATATAACAGCATCCAATTGTGAGTTGAGCAAAACATTGTTGCTTGTTACATCTCTGTGAACAATTGGTGGGCTACAATCATGATGCATGTAGGACAAAGCATTTGCCATTCCTTGAATGATATTAATCCTCTTGCTCCAACTTAGTTCCTTAGCTTCGACATCAATGCTCAAGACACAAAATAAGCTTCCTCTTTCCATGTATTGATAGACCAAAAACATGCAACGATTATGGAGGCAAAAGCCATGAAGCTTGACAATATTCTTGTGACGGATTTCCGTTAACATCTTGACCTCATTGCGGAAACTCTTGTCAAAAGAAGGGTTTTGAGATTCCATTTGGTGAAGTTTCTTCAATGCAACAATTTTGTCACTTGGAAGTTGTGCTTTGTACACACTGCCATATCCACCAGTTCCAATGCAGTACCTGATATCAAAGTCCTGTGTTGCTTCAATGATGTCTTCAAATGCAATTTTGCCATCGTAGTTCCATATACAAAATAAATCTCCATTCTTGGCTGATCTTCCTTCAAATTTGGTCTTATTGATGCATCTTGTGATGTATGATGTTAGAAAAATTGCGGAAAGAGTGAAGGCAATAATGGGAAGTGCAATTACAAGGACATGCTTGGCTTTAATATTTTGTTGGACATAATTGATTTGAGGACTGGTTTGTTGGACACCATGGCAAGATGTGAAATTGGGTGTTTTGAGGCCTACTAATGAGCTTTTTTTGAAAGCACAATATTCAGGTAATTGTGAGTCCATGTCAAGGTCTTGTGAAAAGTCAAAGGAATTGTATGAAAGATTTATATATCCTAGAGTAGCAAGTTCCTTGTGCAATTTGCCCCTGAAATTGTTATAACTAAGATCCAAACTGTCTAGCACGGAATTCACTCCAAGATCATATGGGATCTCACCACTGAGAGAATTATGACTAAGGTTAAAATTTGCAACACAATTGATTTGGGAAGTAATACTTCCATTCAACAAGTTGTAGCTGAAATATACATTATGGGGGCAATTTGGGAAGGGAAACAGGACAGAACCTGTTAGCTTGTTGTGAGAGAGGTCTAGGTTCGAAACACTAGCTTTTCTAATCTCTAATGGTATTGGACCAGATAGTCGATTTGACGAGAGGTTTAACAAATGAAGGCTGGGCAATTGAAAAAGTTCTGGAGGAATAGAACCATTGATTTTGTTGAGTTCTATGCGCAAATCTTCCAACTGAGTTAAAGCTCCTATTTGAGAGGGGATTGGACCAGAAAATGAGTTATTTGAAAGATATAATCCCTGTAGACGACTTAAATTCCCCATTTGTAGGGGTATGAAACCTTCAAAATGGTTTGAATCAAGGTGGATATAAGTCAGATTTTCTAATTGAGCCAAAGTTGAAGGAATTGAACCTGTCAGTGAATTGTTTGAGATGTGTAATACTTCTAATCTTTTTAAATTCCCTAATTGTGGAGGTATAGGACCTTCAATTTGATTTGAATAAAAAAAGAGATGGGTTAGATTTTCCAATTGAGCCAAAGTTGAAGGAATTGAACCTATCAGTGAATTGTTTGAGAGGTCTAATACTTCTAATCTTTTTAAATTCCCTAATTGTGAAGGAATTGAACCTATCAATGAATTGTTTGAGAGGTCTAATAATTTTAACTGTTTTAAATTCCCTAATTGTTGCGGTATTGGACCTTCAATTTGATTTGAATAAAACAAGAGATAGGTCAGATTTTTCAATTGAGCCAAAGTTGAAGGAATTGAACCTGTCAGTGCATTTTTTGAGAGGTCCAACACTTCTAACCGTTTTAAATTCCCTAATTGTGGTGGTATTGGACCTTTGATTTGATTTGAATAAAACCAGAGTTCAGTCAGATTTTCCATCCGGCCCAACGTAAAAGGAATGACTCCACTAAAGAAATTGCCTGAAACATCGAGCAACTCAAGTTGAGTGAGATTTGAAAGCGACATAGGCAGCTTACCATGAAGGCGATTATGATAGAGGTCGAGATGGGAAAGCTTCGTAAGAGTGCCTATTTCTGAAGGGATGCTTCCTGTAAGCCCCAATCCATCAAGATCTAGATGGGTTAAATTGGGGAAGGCAGTTAGGTTCAAGTTCTGAAACCGCAACTTTGACCTGGGAATATTCAAGACCCATCCATCAATCTCTTCAACACCTCCAGCTTCATTGCACGTGATGCCATTCCAATTACAGTGGTTTGAGTTATTCCGGTAATCATTCCACCAGCCACTTTATAAAGAAAGCCTGCTGCTCCTCATTAACGGAAGCCATGACAAAAAGTGAGGAACAACACATGAGAGGTGAACCAAAGACAAGGGACACCGCCAAGAAACTAAAACTACACTTTGCCATCATTATTGTTTCGAATTGGAAAGGGTTCAAGAATGTCATTGGCTCCGGCTTTGTGCGCATTTATATAGATGATATATGACATCGATCAATGCCACAGCGCAACAAGGGCTTGTGGAAATTACGGATTCAGTTTGAAGTTTCCTTCACGACATCTTTTGGCAAGGAAAAATACAAATACACGACCAAGACTAGAATTTGCGGAAGATAGAATTGGTGAACGTGTGAAATGGGCACTTCACTTTTGTGCTCTGCCGTTCCATGCAAGTTCTTGTTCATTCACTCACTGCAAAGTCTAAAACCTCTCGAGAAAATTAATAAAGGGGCACAGACAATCAGAATAGATAGATTCATTGGGAATTGAGATTAATACCAACGTGGGATTAGCTGGTAAAATTATGTTTATATCAGATTATTAGAAACAGGCTGGTACAAAGGCCAAGTTTTATGTAACTTTCAATATAGACGTTTTATAATCTGGAACAAAATCAGGAGGAGAGTAGGTTCTTACGCAAGTCCTTTCCTCTACAACTGATGATTGATTGTGTTGTATTTTCCAAAACCAATTCTAAAAAGAGAGAGAAAATAACTGGATCAAGTTTTTATATCCATTATATCAAATTGCTAAATCAAAGAACAACAATACTTCTCTTAAGAATAATATATACTTTTTAACTTCTGAAAAGTATCCAATACATATATGCACTTATTTACTTTGAAAATTAACTAAAACAAATGTAAACGACTTAATACAAGTGTCCCATAATATAACAAGACTTATATGAAGTCAAATTAAGCAAAGACCTGCAGAAAATAATTAACTTGAAAGTTAAAAGGCTGTTTGGTTTGGCCATTTTCCATTTCCATTTTCACTGAAAACAGAAAGTAATGGTGAAAATATATTTGGTCTACTCTTTTTGAAAATATTTTCAGAAAACAGTGAAAATTTGGAAATGACAATTTCTCATTTCCACCATTTCCTTTGAAAAAGTTGAAAAGAAGGAAATGTTGAAAATGCGATGGCATTGTTGAAATTTTAAACACTTCTATACTATTCTAAACACATCCAAAGTATATTTCTCTCTGTGGTCACTTCAACCACGAATCCATTCTCCGCAGCTATTGTGGGATGAGGCCTATGAAGGAGTAGGGGAGAGCTCTTGTACCCATTATCACCGTTGTCGTGGTCGCTTGGAAGAAGGTTTGCTACCGTCTAGGTCGTTACAAGAAGGAGGGACGTGTGCATAACGCTTCTATCGATGGTCACTCCATTGTTGTCACCGGTGTAGTAGCGTGGATGGATGGTAGGGCGTAGGTGCTACAGCTAGAATGCCATATGGTTGGATTTGCGATTCTTGGCTGCAATCTACTGTTTCTCGCCGGTGTGCACTGTGCAGTTGTGCAACATAGCCTTGTGAAAGGAGGAGGAAGAAGAAAGGGGGCTCTGTGGTCCCCACCTAAGTGCAAACAATTATAAAATACGAAATTTTATTAAATACATTATATTTAGTTTAATCAAAAGATTAGGTATTAATTGTATTTTGTTTTATGAACAGTATTTAATATATTGGCTAGAAATATTTTATGATTAATTTTGTATTCTTTTAACTATGTTTGGAATATTTGGAATTGAGTTAAAATTGATTATTGGGGTAATAATTTATCTACATACAAATAAAAACATACTAATTGATACTTATAATAAAATAACACAAACACGAGAATTTCATTTATTCCTAGTCAATATTTATAGTTATTTTATAATTTTATAAATTCTTGTAGTTGATAAACCAATGCAAATATAAAATATGTAATTATTGTTGCTTAATATCAATATAATTTTAAATTTGATTTTAAAAATTATATTTTAAAAACAGACAAATCAAATATATTTTCATTATTTTCACTTTCTAAAAAGACAATCTACTTTTGTAAACCAAACGCATTTTTTAATTTTGAAAATCTAAAAATGAAAATCCTTTTCAAAACATAAAAATAAAAAATAAAAATAGGAAATATTTTCACAAATCAAACACACCCTAATAATAATGCATGAGTATTGAAAAAAAACGTCCATGACTAGGTCGTGTCCTTGCATGATTTGAAAATTAGTTAAAATAGATACAAACACGTTGATCTAGCGTTCTTCCTATTCTATAATGGACATGTTTGTGGAAGTATGATGGACGTGTGAAATGGGCACAAGGAATCTCAAAGACTAATTTGTTTGAGAAACTGTTCGGTAGCTGCAGCCTGCAGCAACTAATTCTTAGCTTGACTCTGACTTGTATGCTGCTGTTTCTTGGAAATTCTTAATCAGTCAATTCAACTTTTAACAATAATAGTCGAATTGTTTGAGGAAAAAAATAAAGGAAAGAAATTTTTTAATAGACAGATTAACTGTGGTATGGTTTATCAATATAAGGCTTAGGTAAAATATTACTACTATCTTATTAAAAGATGTTGACACAAATGCCAAGTTATAAACAACTTTCAATATCAACAGTTTGTGGTCTGCGGCCAACAGAAGTAGAGCAAACTGGATGCCGAGCAACTCCTTCCCATCTACAATTTTCTCCAATCAATTTGCCAAAAGACTAGGTAAATTACTGAAGTTAACGTTGGTATTCATGAAATATCAAGGAAAAATCCCTCACCCTGCAGTGTGTAAATCAAAAATCAGGACAATGGTCTAGATTTTAACTCATCTAGCTAGTTAAAAGAAAAAGGCAAAAAAAAAGTCATATTACAGTTTTGGTACTTCCAACAAGTCGCAAATGAATATAATTAAAAAAAAGAAAGAAGGGCACGGTATCCAATTGATTAAATTACACTTGCAACCCCAAAGCATTTTAGTGAATTAATCCACCCGAGTTTTGTAAACAACTAGGGTGCAGCCAGATATATGTGGAAATGAGAAGTGAGAGCCCTGAAGCAACATGAATAGATAGAACAAGTGAAATTATCACAAAGTAAAACTCTGTAAAATCTTTTATGACATCGATCAATGATACAGAGCCAGAATGTTTTGCTAAAGGCACTTAAAATATTGAACATGTACTAGTAAATCTATAAAAGGAGTAAATCAAAGTTGAGTTGTGGATAATGGATTGAATTCAAAGGATTTTTCAAGAAAGAGCAAGATGATCTAAATAGGATGCAAGTTCAGGAAATTACAAGTTAGCGTTCTAGAACAGAAAATGCAGATCACATCATGCCACAAATTTCACGTTTTATGTATCTTGGATCCATCTTACAAAGTGATGGAAGGGTGAGCGAAAATGTTACACATATTATTCAAGGTAGGTCGACAAAGTTGAGAAATGATTCAGGTGTAATTTGTAAGAGCAAAATGCCTAGTGAAGTCAAACGAAAATTCTATGAGATAGCAATAAGATTATCAACGTTTTATGGTAGTGAATGTTGGGCGGTGAAGTGCCAACAAGAGCAAAGGATATGTGCGGCAAAGATGAGAATCTACGGAGAAAATATAAGATTAACGGTGAGTTTACTCGAGAGAAAGTCAGTTTGCAACTTGCAACAAATGGGGAAATGATGATAGGAACTCGCCTAAGATGATTTGGTCCAATGAGAAGAAAATTGAGGCTCTTGTGAGAAAATTATGTCAAACAAAGGACTTCAACCGAAGGGCAAAGAGGAAAATCAAAGAAAATATCATGGCAAGCCATTAAAAAAACCCCTGCTTTTAAAAATGCTTTCACTGAAAATTTGGTTTATGATGAAGGCAATGATTATTTGTTGTATTTATGACAGGATTTTGAATGCCAGGCTATAGCAAAACATTCAAGTTGCCAAGACAACAAAGATATGCACTAAACTCTATCAATCAATTACCTTCTAGTTCAGCACTTATTGTCGCTATTGTTGCCTCTCCAGTATGAAAATAGAGGAATTTGAGCAAGCAAGGAGCCCATGAACCCAGGACCAGATTGGTCTGTTATCTCATCAACTTTGGAATCAAGATCTCGCCAGAACTTGATGATATGGAGATTTTCTTCCTCTGTTGATCTTTGAATGATAATCTTAGAAGCATATCCCTTCCTTCTCATTTGCAGGCATATCTCAGAAGGATTATTTGCTGTCAAGGTAACCATGTACAACCATCCCTTTTCGGACAAAAGATGGTCAGCAACCAGCAAAATCCTATCAATTACAGTCCTTCCATTCTCCCCACCAGCCCAAGAAGAGGCAATACCTTCAGCACCAACCTCATCTTCAGGGGTAGGCACATAAGGTGGGTTCACAACCATGACATCAACCAAACCAGATAGACGCTTTTCTAGCCCTGATGCAATATCCGTTATTATCAACTCTGCATCAACCCCATGTGCCTCCATTGTCTCACGAGTCACCCTAACTGCATTTGGGTTGATATCAGTTGCAATATGGTTGATGCCACAACCTTCCTGCCCAAGAAGAAGAGCCAGAGAAGTAATGACATATCCACTACCACAGCCTATCTCCATACACAAGGTAGGATGATGTTCCAATAGGTTCGTGCGATCAGCTAGAAGAGCATCAACCAGCGCAAAACAATCATCACACGGTTCATAAACCTCGTCGTGCGAACTCACAAGGCGAATTTGGGCAGTTCTAGCAAACTCCATGTATGATGCCTATAAACGGAAAAAATAGTTGTCCGTAAATCTCAATGGTTCAATGTATGTTACAAGTAACAGGTGACAAGGAAAGTAGCAGACTAGCAGCAACAAAAGAGGTTGGCTGCCATACCATTTCACTGTTGTCCACTTTGGCATTGAGATGCAAATATATTCAATTGACTCCAGTTCTCAATTACTCTGGTTAATCTCAAGAAAAAATTACAATGTCAGCTTCCTCCAGACGTCGTAGTCCTGAACACAAGATTGCAGAATTATTTTGTCGTTAATATCACAAACACAAACAAGTAGCATATAGAAGTAGAAGAAAAGCATTTAAGAAAAATAATAATAATAATAAAAAGTTTCAATGCAGGAAAGAGAAAGTGAATAAATTAATATAAATCACATCTTGAAACTAAAATGCTATATTAGATCAACAAAACAATCAAATAAGTGTCAACAATATGACTTCTACAATTGTTTTGAACCAATATTGTTTAGGTCTTGCTGATTCAGTATATTGATAGGACAAACTTAAATGCTTATACAATAGTGATCAAAATCCATATTAGAAATATATAAGAGCCGAGTGTGTTATATAACACATAAGTACTCAAAATTTCTTTCACTTGACCTCTTCTGGCAGGATATAGAGTAAACCAAGCCATAAAGTCATTTATCATTGGAGTCCATCACTCCAAACTTCGCAAGTTTTCTCCCCAATGCACATGATTGCGTCAAATTCTTTCCAGGGTTGTCGTTCAGATTCATGACTGTGTGAGCAAAGATACAGCAAACAGGCTGACTAGTTTAGGAAGAAAAATTATCTCCAAAATCTGGAACAGCAGATGCAAATCCAAGAAGCTCCAGTTGCTTTGTCAAAGAAACCAAGCATTCATAAATCCATTCAGACTGTGGATGCAATGCATCCCTTACCACAGACTCATGCACAACACCATTGATCTCAATTGAACTGCAACCAGGAGTCTTATCTACTCCTCTTTCCTTCATTATTTTCCTTGTACTCCTTGCCTCCTTCCACATTTTCACCTCACTGTACATGCTAGCAAGCAGAACATAGATCCCACTATCTTGAGGATCCATCTCAAGAAGCTTCAAAGCTGCCCTCTCTCCAATTGGTACATTGCCATGGACACGACAGGCAAAGAATAAAGCACCCCACACAGCAGCATCAGCTGCTACAGGCATATTTCTGATAAGCTCTTCAGCTTCCTCCAAGTGACCAGCCCTTCCCAGAAGGTCCACCATGCATGAGTAGTGTTTAAGCTTAGGGGATATATTAAATTCGGAACTCATTTGGGAAAAATATTTGCGGCCTTCTTCAACAAAACCTCCATGGCAACAAGCTGATAAGACACCAAGAAAGGTGATCTCATCAGGCACCAATCCAATATGAATCATTTTAGAGAAATAGTATATAGCATCACGAGAATTCCCATTGAGTGCTAGACCACAAATAATAGCTGTCCAAGTCAAACAATTTCTCTGAGGAATCTCTTGAAAAACCTGGAGAGCCCTGTCAATATTTCCACACTTGGCATACATGTCAACTAGTGCAGTTCCCAATGCAACATCTATGTAAAGGCTGTGTCTTTCAATATAATGGTGAATCCATATTCCTACATCAAGTGCTCCAAGTTGTGAGCAAGCAGACAGGCAGTTGATCATGGTCACTTTATCAGGTTCTATATTATTAATTTGCATTTCATGGAACAAAGTCAATGCCTCCTTACTGTGCTTGGCTTGGACACAGCCACTAATAATTGCATTCCAAGGCACGACACTCTTCTCCGGAACTTTATATAAAAGTTCCCAAGCAACATCCAGATGACCAAATCTGGCATAACCCAAAACCATTGTAGTCCATGAAACAAGGGTCTTTTGTGCCATGTTATCAAATAGAACTTGTGCAGCCAATAGGTCGCCACACTTAATATACATGTCCATAAGTGCATTAATAAGTGGAACAGTCAACTCGAGCCCATGTTCTTTGATGTAATAATGAAATTCTCGGCCAAGATTCAAATCCTGCAACTGAGAACAAGAAGAAACCATCCCAATCATTGTAATCTCATTTGGTTTCACCTTCTCTACCTCCATTTCCCGATAGAGTTTCATAGCCTCATTTGCTAGTCCCCTTCTAACACACCCACTAATCATTGAATTCCAGGTTACCAGGTCTCTCACAACCTTTATTGAAGACATCATACGCTGCCTCTAACTCTCCATATGACAGTAACATAGTGATGGATGCATTGTGCACAAATATATCGAATTCAAAACCAAACTTCAACACATGTCCAAGGATAGTATGACCCAAACAACTTAGAGATGAACAAGAACATGCTTTAAGCAATAAAGGGAAAGTATGATTATCCGGCTTAGATCCACCACACCACAACATTCTCTTGTACAACAGAAGAGCTCCTTCCATGTCCCCACTTTCTATATATCCCCTAGTTGTCACATTCCAAGAAAAAACATTTTGTTCTTGTGTATGATACAAAAGTTTTGTGCAGTAAAGTCTTCGAGAGTTTGTGCTTCTGAGAGAGCACAGAAGGCGTGTGATGACCGTAAAAAATTAAAAATAAAAATGAAGTGAGGACCACCGTGCACCTTAAGTTGTATAGACCACCATATACTTCTCTTTTTTTTTTTATATTCTCTTCTTCCCCTCTTCCCCATAATTCTCTCTTCTCTTTCTTTCTTCCTCCCGTAACCCCCCCTCCTCCCTTCTTCTTCTTCACTTCTTTCTTTCTTTCTCCCTCATCTCCATTCTTCACCATCATCTTTGCTTCCATCATCAACAATTATCACTACTACCTCCATTATCATCATCTCCTCCACATCCTCTCCATCATAACTGCTCTCTCTCTCCTCACATCTCCACTTTCTCTCTCTAACTCCATTTGAGAGAGTTTGAAATTTAGGAAGAATTGGAGTGATTTTCTTCACCAATTCTATACTCCAAGTGATAAATTAGCTCCTAAACTACTCCGTTTAAATTATTGAAATTTCTGATTATTTTAGGAATATTGTTAGGTTTATTGAATTCTAGAATTTGGGGCTTTTATTGATTTGGGGCTAATTTATGTAAATTTGTGATATTGTTAGCTCACAAAAATTAATATTATGTTGTTCAGAAGCGATAGAACA
Organism: Dalbergia cochinchinensis; assembly: GCA_031216125.1. Classification (NCBI taxonomy): domain Eukaryota; kingdom Viridiplantae; phylum Streptophyta; class Magnoliopsida; order Fabales; family Fabaceae; genus Dalbergia; species Dalbergia cochinchinensis. Next base: position 62,948,588 of record CM062375.1, on the reverse strand, counting down.
ATCAGCATCAACACTTGAATAGGTGGCATCAAAGGCATTGTTCTTCAGTTCTTTGAACCAATAGCTGTGAGTAGATAGTATATCTGTAAGTTACTTTATGCATGATAAACAATATAAAATGGTATAAAGAGTTAAAAGTATGTTGATATAGAAGAAAATAATTTATTTATTGAAAATGTCGCTTTATGTTTGAAATGATAAACTTTTATTTGGAGGCCATAATATGATTATTATACTTGTTAAAATATTTTGAGTTGAACTGTAATGAATATTGAATTTGAGAACATATTATGTTAATTTTATATTATGTAATGTGCATGATTTTGAGTTAAATTGGGGAAAATTTTATAGTTAGAACCTGTAGTTAATGGCAGGGACGTTAGCCTCAGTGCACCATGAGAAACTCTTGTTAGCAAGTGAGGTGCTAACCCGCACATACCTGCAGCTATGTCTGGACTTGTATATGGCTACGGGCCAACTCTAGTTAGCAAGTGTGGTGCTAACCCGCACATGGCCTTGGGTCATGTCTGGACTTGTTATCGTTCTGCTTCGGATAATTCCCCAATATATTTGAATTCATATGAGTATGTAAATCCTATTTTATGAGTATACATACATTATTATGTTTATATTGTTTTATGCTTACATTTAATAAACTATGGATACCCTATCTCTCATTGAGTTGCAAAACTCACCCCGTTGTATTTTCACCCTTTTCAGATACACAGTCTTTGGTCTTAGTTGGTGTTCCTCCCAAGATAATCTTAATAAACTCTAAGTTGGTGAGCCTTTTTGTAAATACCTTTTAGTTTTCATCCATATGTGATTTAATTTATAGATGTCGATTATCCATACGTCACGCGCAGTTCCTTGACTGTGTTGTACTTGTATTTGAAAACTTATGACTTAGCTATATATGTTATGTTTGGAAAAGATTTGTAAACTTAATTTGGTTTTATGTTGAACTGTGTTGGCACTATGATTGGGATATGCTGAAATATTATTATGTACTGGAAGCGCGTTCGAGAACTTGATCGCCCAAACGCCGTGAATTTGTTGGAAACATCATATGTTATGTAATTATTTAAATATCCAAAAAATATAAACTCATCCGCTTTTTCTAGAAAATTTAGTGTTAAGAACTGCCACGAAAGGTGTTCTACGCCACGGCCACGCTAAGTTGGGTCGTGACAAGGCGACAAGACGACTTGCAGCAAAGCTATTGTCTATTAAGCCTGTTAAGATCATTTGAGCTTGGATTTGTTTCAACTGGACCAAGGATTTGCATCTTTCTAAGAGAGAAAGGAGCAGGTTTTTTCGAACAAAACTGTGTCTTGTGTTCCAATTGATGGGTTTAGAATAGGGCAACAATGAACGAGTATGTAAATAAGAAAGAAGGCCTAAAAATTGGGATGGAGTCAAAGGAAAAGATCTGAGTTTACTAACATACAGAATGGGCATGGCTCGACGATGTTTGAATCATATGGACAGACTTAAGTCTCTTTTTCATTTTTTTTATTTATTTATTTTGAAGTTATTGTGAGGAAATAGTCATCTTCTCCTTAATTCCTATTTAAAAAAAAGAAAAAAAATCAGAACAACCAAAATGTGAAGTACATATGCAAGCATCATCTAGCAGAAAGCAATTAGCACAACAACAACAAAAACGGTATCAGATCACAGGTAAAACAAAATGGTCCAACCAAATAGCTAAAGTGAATTATCCAATCAATTCCTACACTTGCATTGCACTTTAAAAAATAATAATAACAATCCAACCACGAACCGTCCAGGGACTAAACAGAAAAAAGGGAAAAGAATATAACTTTGATATAACTAAGCAATGGGGTATGGGGGGAGAGAGAGAGAGACCCGGGGGGGGGGGGGGGGGGGGGGAATAAAAACTAAAAATTTCCTCAAAAAAAAAAAATCCAGCTACGAACTCTCCACTCTCCAGGGATTAAACAGAAAAATGGCAAAAGAACACAACTTTGATATAACTAAGAAATGGGGCACTGGTAAAAACTTAAAAATTAAAAAAAAAAACAAAAATCCAGCAATGAAGGGATTAAATTGAAAAAACGAAAGGGATCGGAACTTTGGTATAACTAAGAAGCGAGGTGTTTGATGAGTGAATTGATAGAGAAAATCAAACGGCTTAGCGTGAAGGAAACGATGGAAGTGGGGTTTTGTGCGTTGTGCTGAGCTAAAAAGAGATAAAAGAAACAAGTGATTGAGCCTTAATCACGAAATAAAAGCTTTGGCTTTGGCATCGAAGGAGTGAGTGAGAAGAGTCAGAGTGATGGACTTTGAAACCCCACTTTTGAGGTCGCATCACCTATTGCTGCTCCTCTCTTTCGTTTGTATGTGATTGTGAAACGTACCACTTAATTCCGAAGGAGAATTTTTTTTTTTTTTTTCTCGCTAGCGCGTGGGTTAAGACTTATGGGGTGTTTGAAAGTTGAAACCTATAATTCAATTATATTCAATTCTATTGAGAAATTGTGTTAAATTTTATATTTTTAAAGTAACTTAAATGAAAAAATTAAATTTTTATGAAAATTAAAATTTAATAAAATTAAAGAATTGAAATTAGATTTAAATGGGTGTAAAAATTAAATTCCAACAAAGAAAAATATTAAAATAATCTTAATTGAATATAATATTTTATTCCTAACCTATTAATAAAAGATAAAATAGTAAAAATAATTAAATTAATTTATTTTTAGACTTATTCCATATCAAATAATTAAATTCAATTCTTTAATTTACTGACTCATTCAATTCAATTCAATTTCTAATATAATTCAATTCTATTTTATCTCATTAAAGGTTTCCAAACGTCTGCTTAAAACACTGATTGAGAAATTTAAAATAATAAAAGCTTAATAATGATTTTATCTTTTAAAAAATAAGTAAATTTTTATTTTAGCCTTTGAAATATATATATATATATATATATATATATATATTTGATTTTAGTTCAAATACCTACAAAAACATTATTTTGCTTTTCTATAATATCTATAATCAGTAACATTAACTAATTTCTTTAAGACATAAAGTTCCTTAAAGGAGTAAGCCTTTGATCACGAAATTATTTTCATATACACAACTAAAATATTTGAGAAGCAATAACTATCAACTATGATGTCACTTGTGATTTAAGACCATTACATTTTAGTCCTTGTTATTATACTCTTTATGATAAATGTTGAATTGTCTAAGGAGGGAGGATGGAATCATTCAATTCTGTATGACAACTAGAACTTATATCACAAGGGTAACGGATAAATTGGTCCTTCTAATATTTTGGATCAGTTTATTTTCCTCACTTATTCCGGTCAAAATTACACAATTAACCTATTTGAAATTTTTAATTTCTCTCTTTGTATTCTTCTCTATCACTGCTACCGCTGCTCTGCGTCGGGCCACCACTGCCCTAGGCTGGTGCCACTGCCATGGTGTGCATAAAGTCCATTGGAATAAAAAAATAAAGAAAAAATGATTTGTGCATTTGGTAATTTCCGAATGTCCCATTTTTTTCTTTATCTCACGACCAAGAACAGTTTGCTTTCACATGTTATCCTGCCTATTCTGTTTGGTTAAATTCGGGTATGATTGGAGCATTTTGAGTAATTGGATTAGATGCTTAGTAGTTCGAGTTTTGAGAATACATGTTGCTAAAGAGTTTTAAGTTCTTTGTTACAAAATAGAGAGGGTGTGTAACGGTAGAAAGGGGAAGAGAGGGTTTAAGTGTATTTTGGCACTTTTAAATTTTCATTTATCTTTAATAAATTTATTTATATTTTAAAAAATTATTTATAATTTTTTTTGTTACTAATCTTAGATGTTGATTCAATTTTGTTTTAGATCTAATAATTAAAAAACTAAATGGCCCATCACAAACTCCAAAACAAGTGAGGAATAAATTATTCACCACCTAAATCAAGAAATAAAACCAATCCAATTTTTAAAATATTTACACTGAATCTAAATAAAATATTTTTCTTAGTTTATTTATGTATTAAAAACATATTTAAACTAATAAAATATTTCAACTTTAATATTTACTAAAATGCTCAAAAACTTGTTAGGCATTGATTCGAAAAACTCATATTTTTTCATATAAATTTTGCAACACCATTTGGATAACTAGAATAAATTGTTTTTACGTGTATATTAGAGATAAACTGTTGAGTATTAATTGGATATTAATTTTTATAATAAGCATTTAAAATTTGTTAAACATGACCAGTAAGTAATACTTTTTCGGTCCCATGATTTGACAACTAACCGAGTTATTCATGTCCAGTTGGGAATTAAATTTGAAACATAAACTCTATAAGCTGAAGAAAGAGATGATATATAAGACAATTGGATGGCTATTTGGAAGACAAATTTGACAAATGAACTATGGACCATTCGGACTCCAGCTAAGTGAAACGGCATACCGGATAACATTTAAAAATATTCAATTAATTTATAATTTAGCTGACATTATTAAATAAATTCCTTTTAAAAACAATAACAATGAAAAATATAAATTATTAACAGAGACATGTGTACCTTTCAATCTTTTTGGTAGAGGTACGTACCTTTCAATCTGCTCATTTATAAGTTCTCAAGACTTCTTTTTCATGTGATATAATACAAGTTTCCAAGATTTTTCATTGAAATTTATTGTTTTTTCTTTCGTAACAAAAATTACTAAGTGTTAGGTACAATCAAACATTGAATAATTTTACATTTTATATGTTCCACTTCTATTTCAAAAACATCCAAATGCTAGTGTCCTCGTATATTTGTCCTTTATATTAGATATTCACTTAACGTTCATCAATTCATGCTCTTTCTATTCTATCTTCAATTTAACTTTTTTTTTTTCCTCTTCTATGACGTGAATCATCAATTCGCTACTCTGCCCACACTAGTGAGAAAGAATGAAAGTTACAAAATCAGTTACTGAAATTCCCACACGAGTGAAACTATAAATTGTAGTGACCATTGACGAGAATTGTGCCAAGGCTGCTACCAACAATAATACACCGAGTGTGCATGGTAAATAGAGATTAAATAATGAAACTTAAGAATGCAAAACGTGAAAACATGACAAAATATCTAAAGATTATGCAGAAAATGGCCAGTGCCACCACAAGCTGGTGGATTGAATAATAAGTACCACTAGTTTTGTACTACAACATTTACAAATTGCTAAGGAATTCAGGGTATACATGCAATATTCTTTTGAAAAAAAGAAAAAAAAAATTGGTGATACCATTACTCTAATTTAATATATATTGCATTTCATCTCTTCCCACTTCACTCCCATTTCACTTCCAACCACAACTCTTGGATGGTTTCTCTCTGCACTGACATATCATTGCTGAATTTTCTCGGCATACTGCTTCATGCTAATGACCAGTTTCCCCAGTAAAGCAACAAACTGGGGCATTTCTAAGTATTACTGAAAACATATTTCAGCCGAAGATGGCATTTTCGCAAATCAGAGGTAGTTCAAAAAATTGGATAGCCCAGAAGAGCTTCATGAAGTGGCTGAAACAACATGGAAGTACGTGCACTGTCATTGTTGCAATGATGCTTGAATCAGAGACGTGAGAGATGGATGAAGACGGGCCCTTCTTATCGAGCGTGCTTCACTTTTTCCTTCAGCATACTCTTCTCCAAGTGGCCACCTTGGGCGCAAATCATACTGAAATGAACGACAGTTGAAATAATCTCAGTGACTGAAGAAACACAAAGCACAACAAATACATGCCGACTAAATACGTCAACTAGGAACATCAAATACATGTCGACTAAATTCTTACACTATAGATCCAACAAGGATCACCAAGAAATGGATAATTGATCTAGTTGATTGTGTAAAAAATAATCAATCATACCTTTTCCCTAAATAAAATGTATTATCTAGATCTATCTAGAGTCATAATAGAAAAGCAGATCCAGTTAATCAAAAGGTTCATTAATCCATATAATTGTCAGCATTCAAAAATACATACCACAAAGTCTTCTGGCTCTTCTGCAGGTGGAGGAGGGTCATATCTTCCCATGCGGAAGTGCTCACTGCCAGTCCAAGCAACCATTACACCTATTCACTTCAAAAACAAGCTGGTAAGACATGACTAGCTTTTAATAAAACAAAACCAAATTTTTCTATGTTGCATGCGTCAGAAAAGTTAACAACCTAATTTGCTTATAAAAAGGAAAAAAATTGGATCAAGAAAGATAATTGAACAAAATGAGAAGTTGGGTGACAACTAATTTTGGATTACCAAAAGACCCATAAGAGGAAAGCAACAAGATATCTATAATTGAAAAATGATTATTGTCTTTTTTCTTTATCTTCATATGCTCCTCAGGAAGAGGATCAAGGAAAAACTAAAATGGTGAGGAAAGAGTTGTATTAGACTTCATCTATACAAGGAAATCTTGTCAAATGGCTAACATAAGCCTCCTCTTTTATTTGGATGAGGGGTCGCTTTTGCAAATTTAGGCAAACAACCATGACTACATGGGTGGAATTGGCCTTGAAAACTAAAACTACGTTATTACCATTGTCGGTGCAAAGCCGGGGAGGAGGGCATACAAGTTGCAGGCCATTCTTCTTCACAACCATATCAAGCCGGGCTCTAACATATTGATTTGATGCAACACTACCAGAGATTACCTGCAACAGACAAGTAGAAAGACAGTTAAATTTTCCAAAGTAAAATCAACAGAAAGGAGAAGCATTGGTTTCATTTGACAGAAAACACCAATTCAGACTTAGACTTCAAACTACCAGGTGTCTTATAGAAGGCTCCATCTTCAATGCCCACTGGATTGCACGTTCACACTGCAATTCGCTGCTTGGTAGAAAATGAATAAGACAAACACAGAGACATAAATTAAAGGTGAAGAAAAGACGGGGAGATGCAGAAATTTTAACAAGTCATTAACTAAATCTTTTTGGATAATTTATAATATTCTTTTAAATAATCTTTTTAGAAGCTAAAAATCACATTTGTTAACTTCTTGTCGTATTAGATTATACAACTTACTATTTTTCAAAAAGTAAATTTTAGCGTTTTTTGTAAGAGTAAAATTTTTAACTTATCAAGAAGTGCTATTTACAATTATCAAAACACACGCTTTTATTACTACATGTCCAAAAACAAAATATTTTATTTATAAAATATTTGTTTAGAAGTTTATTTCATACAAAGACATATACAAAAGAGTTTAATTTTGATATGTTGATAATATATAAAAGTTTTATACTATCATCCAATCTTATACTTCATTCTATTTCCAAGACTTTCAAAGAATGAGTATTTGAATCTAACTCTTTTATTAATATAATAATACATGATTTGATATCTATGTAATTTTTTTAATACTAACGGTGTTGATAAATTAAATTCTAATTAAAATATTTCTTGAAACAGGCCCTTTATATGCTTGAGACAAATGTCTCGGCTCTAAGGGGGCATATGGTTGACGGATTGATTTTTCATTCCTGGGTATAATATTCCTTCCCAAGAATCTCATTTACCGGGCAAGACGTTTAGGCGTGTTTGGTACATAAATTGAAATCCTTGAATCTTATACATTATACATGGAAATAAGTCATTCGAGTTTTGTTGAAGATGACTATCATGAAAATATTGAATATCTTCTCAAAAATACCACCAACAAAATGGTAGTGGTGACAGCTTCGGCATTCAACAGGTGGAGAAAACATTGGAAATGGGGAATGGAAATTAAAACTAAAAGTAAGATTTTATTATTTTCAGTATTTTTTTTGTAAAATCCTAAAAATAAAAAATATAGAAAATAAAAAACAGTAGCAAAAGTAAGTTTTGATTTAGCTAGCCTCCGTTAGCGGTTGACTTTAGATCTGCCCTTTGTTGCCCAAGTGCAAGTAGCAAAAGATATTTCACATGGCAAAAATCACAGCATTTCAATGCCATATAGGCATAACCAAGAAAATATTACAAACATCATAAATAAAGGGTTTGGTATCGTGCTTAATAATATGTCATCAATTATTTAGAAATGATTTTAGCATCGTGACATTGATTATTTGATAAATCAATCAATAGTATCAACTAAATTGGAGGTATATTAAAGAAGTTACTACCAATTAAAAAAAGGGCCAAAAGTCAAAAGAAAGTAGGAGAACAACTTGCATCAACCTTGGCATAATTAAAAGAAATGTAATTCATCTTAAAACTAATTAAACATGCAAAAGATTGCTACCCTTAGTCTTTATTTGAAAGATCTATTTCATGACACTCAGCTGTCATCAAGTGATTGATTGAGATTTCAGAGAAGGGTAAAAGCAATGACCATTTGGAACTAGAAAGTTCTTGAGCCACTTGCTGCATTGATGGTCTGGACTTTGGCTTAGAACACAAGCATGCCAATGCTAGTTTTATTGCAAGAACTATTGCTTGAGCATCTTTTTGACAATGAGGTAAAGGAATGCGTGAGTCCAACAGATCTTTTAACAATATGTTTTGAGAAGAGGTGTTGGATAATGATGAGATTAGCTCTCCTGGATGTCTTCCCATCAAAGTTTCGAGTGCCACCACTCCAAAACTGTAAACATCACATTTTTCTATCACAGTCAATGTGTAGGCAAGCTCTGTAGGCCAAGAAAGTTGTTAATGAACTTAAGGTCACAAATCCAATAATTAAATTCATTTAGCAAAACTATCAATGATTAAATTTTAAACAAAAAACACCTGGTGCAATGTAACCGTATGTTCCAACTTGTAGGGTTTGGTTTGAAGAATCAGGATTAATTAGTCTAGCTGTGCCAAAATCCGAGATAACAGCATCCAATTGTGAGTTCACCAAAATATTGTTACTTGTTACATCTCTATGAACAATTGGGGGGCTACAATCATGGTGCATGTAGGACAAAGCATTTGCCATTCCTTGAATGATATTAATCCTCTTGCTCCAACTTAGTTCCTTAGCTTCAACGTCAGTGCTCAAGACACAAAATAAGCTTCCCCTTTCCATGTATTCATAGACCAAAAACATGCACCGATTATGGAGGCAAAAGCCATGAAGCTTGACAATGTTCCTATGACGGATTTCTGTTAACATCTTGACCTCATTCCTAAAACTCTTGTCAAAGGAAGGGTTTTGAGATTCCATTTGGTGAAGTTTCTTCAATGCAACAATTTTGCCACTTGGAAGTTGTGCTTTGTACACGCTACCGTATCCACCAGTTCCAATGTAATACCTAATATCAAAGTCTTGTGTTGCTTCAATGATGTCTTCAAATGCAATTTTACCGTCATAGTTCCATATAGAAAACAAGTCTCCATTCTTTGCTGACTTTTTTTCAAATCTTGCTTTATTGATACGTAGATCAAAGTATAATATGCCCGAAAAAATGACAAGGAGGACGCACATTACAGAAAAAGCGATTACAATGAGGTGCTTTGCTTGACGGGTTTTTGGAACTTGAAAAGAAGAGCACGAACCGAAATTTGGAGTGTTGCCTATTAATGATTTTTCATGGAAACTTCTGTAGTTTTGTGAACACTCAAAGAAATTGAATGACAAGTTTATATGGCGTATCTTTGCAAGATTTATTGGTAGTGCACCTGTGAGATTGTTGTAGCTAAGATTCAAACTTGATAATGGAGAATTCACTTCAGGGAAAAAGGTCCCACGCCCCCGACAAAATTGTGGCTAATGTTAAGTACATTGACATAACCAATTACAGAAGGAATGTCACCTCTTAACAAATTGTTGCTGAAATTCACTTTCCCAAATCAAGATAGCTAAGCTTTGTAAGAGCGCCTATGTAACGCCCGGGGATTGCGAAGTCGGGGAGTGATCGCCGGTGCAAGGAGGCACGGACAAGGAGCGGCTCCTGGCAGACTTCGAAAGCGGAGGGGTACATGAATGAACTGATTACACACCCGAATGAGAGGGATCCTGAGACTGTATAGGTATGAGGCTATACAGTTAAGGAGGGCTTATATGAATTGATTTGTACTACCTATACCAACAAGATGCATCTTCTTTTCGGTAGCCCAAACTGAAAGAACTCCACAGTTAAGCGTGCTTGACTTGGAGCAATTTTGGGATGGGTGACCTCTGGAAGTTTTCCTAGGAAGCGCGAGTGAGGACAAAGCATCTTTGAAAAAGACCCGTGTTGGTTTCTTGAGGGCGATCATCAATCCATAAAGCAGCAAGGGATGTTACAAATGGTATCAGAGCCTGCACCTCTCCCAGTACGGTGTGGTTCGGGGATGAACCAAGCGGAAGCTGGTGGGCCTGTAATGCCCGGGAATTGCGAAGTCGGGGAGTGATCGCCGGTGCAAGGAGGCACAGACAAGGAGCGGCTCCTGGTAGACTTCGAAAGCGGAGGGGTGCATGAATGAACTGATTACACACCCGAATGAGAGGGATCCTGAGACTGTATAGGTATGGGACTATACAGTTAAGGAGGGCTTATACGAATTGATTTGTACTACCTATACTAACAAGATGCATCTTCTTTTCGGTAGCCCAAACTCAAAGAACTCCACAGTTAAGCGTGCTTGACTTGGAGCAATTTTGGGATGGGTGACCTCCTGGGAAATTTTCCTAGGAAGCGTGCGAGTGAGGACAAAGCACGCTGAAAAGACCCGTGTTAGTTTGTGGGGACAGTCTTGGAGCAATTTTGGGATGGGTGACCTCCTGGGAAGTTTTCCTAGGAAGCGTACGAGTGAGGACAAAGCACGCTGAAAAGACCCGTGTTGGTTTGTGGGGACAGTCCAAAGCATGCTGAAAAGACCCGTGTTGGTTTGTGGGGACCCGTGTTGGTCTTTTCAGCGTGCTTTATCCTCACTCGCACGCTTCCTAGGAAAACTTCCCAGGAGGTCACCCATCCCAAAATTGCTCCAAGTCAAGCACGCTTAATTGTGGAGTTCTTTCAGTTTGGGCTACCGAAAAGAAGATGCATCTTGTTAGTATAGGTAGTACTAACAAGATGCATCGTGTCTGACTGTCCCCACAAACCAACCCGGGTCTTTTCAGCGTGCTTTGTCCTCACTCGCACACTTCCTAGGAAAACTTCCCAGGAGGTCACCCATCCCAAAATTGCTCCAAGTCAAGCACGCTTAACTGTGGAGTTCTTTCAGTTTGGGCTACCGAAAAGAAGATGCATCTTGTTAGTATAGGTAGTACAAATCAATTCGTATAAGCCCTCCTTAACTGTATAGTCCCATACCTATATAGTCTCAGGATCCCTCTCATTCGGGTGTGTAATCAGTTCATTCATGCACCCCTCCGCTTTCGAAGTCTGCCAGGAGCCACTCCTTGTCTGTGCCTCCTTGCACCGGTGATCACTCCCCGACTTCGCAATCCCAGGCGTTACATGCCCACCGCCGCTTGGTTCGTCCCCGAACCACACCGTACTGGGAGAGGTGCAGGCTCTGATACCATTTTGTAACATCCCCTGCTGCTTTATGGATTGACGACTATCCCCACAAACCAACACGGGTCTTTTCAGTATGCTTTGTCCTCACTTGCACGCTTCCTGGGAAAACTTCCCAGGAGGTCACCCATCCCAAAATTGCTCCAAATCAAGCACGCTTAACTGTGGAGATCTTTCAGTTTGGGCTACCGAAAAGAAGATGCATCTTGTTAGTATAGGTAGTACAAATCAATTTATATAAGCCCTCCTTAACTGTATAGTCCCATACCTATACAGTCTCAGGATCCCTCTCATTCGGGTGTGTAATCGGTTCATTCATGTACCCATCCGCTTTCGAAGTCTGCTAGGAGCCGCTCCTTGTCAGTGCCTCCTTGCACCGGCGATCACTCCCCGACTTCGCAATCCCTGGGCGTTACATGCCCACCAGCTTCCGCTTGGTTCGTCCCCGAACCACACCGTACTGGGAGAGGTGCAGGCTCTGATATCATTTTGTAACATCCCCTGCTGCTTTATGGATTGACGACTATCCCCACAAACCAACACGGGTCTTTTCAGCATGCTTTGTCCTCACTCGCACGCTTCCTAGGAAAACTTCCCAGGAGGTCACCCATCCCAAAATTGCTCCAAGTCAAGCACGCTTAATTTAGTATTATACAAATTTGGTAAATTTGTATAATATTAGTATTATTACACAAAAATAACTTAATTTAGTATGTAAAACAAGCTCCGAAAAATCCTAGAAAAAATTCTAAGTCTTATAAATTCTTTTTCTACTAATTTATGATATTAGATAAAGAGGACCATGAAATGGGATTTTTCATTAGACCATAGATAGTATTAAAAATCACTTTAATATTTATTTAACTAATTTTGACTTAAATAAAGCTTAAAATATCTAATTAACTACTTAAAGCTTTAAGATAATTTTTATAAATCTTGATTAATCTCAATAATATTCTTACATGACACCTAGAATTGTCTAGAAATCAGTCTCATCAAAAAATAATAATATTTATAATAATATATATTTAAAAGTGAAAGATATTTTCAAAGCTAACCATTTTTTACTAAGACTTCCAAAAATGGTGAGCTTGTCCCCTTATCACGTTGGACAGCTCAAAAACCACTTGAAAGGCTGTAAAAAAATTTTACATATTTTATTTAGAGATAATTAGATATTAATTAAATTAAAAATGGACTAAACTAAGGTAAAAATACATAAAAAATATTAAAAATTATACAAAAAATGTATAAAAATTATAGATAATGCATAAATAAGGTAAAAATATGTTCTTGATAATAGATTAGAAAAAAATAATTTTTGTGATTATTTTATGAATTATTTAGTATATATAACTTTAAGATAAAAAATGTAAAATTTGTCATTTTCATATATTAATCATTCAAGACAACTTGCCAACCTTTACAACTTTATTAGAGATAAGATTTAGACATATGGGCTGTCAAAGAAAAAGATAATAATAATTTAATGATGGTTAAATAAATTATTAGTTAATTAATTTCTAATAAAACTAGTAATAGTCTAAAATACCAAATAAAATACAAATAATTATAAAAATTTGTATGAATTTCGTGAATCCATGTATTACATCTCTAATAACCTTATGATGATATTTGGTTAAAAAAAATAATGATAATAAAATTATTTACTAATTAATTAACTTAATTAAGATTGACTAGTTTAAGTAAATTTACCTTATTTTGAATAATTGATTATTAAATTATACGTAAATATATTAAAATTTAATAAATTTCTTTAAATCATGTCACTGACATTTTAGTATGTCTTTAAATGATAATTGAGAATTTATTAAATTATTTAATATTAACTTTAATATTTAATTAATTAAACTAATTAAACATGACAAATAAATTATGAAATTATTAATATTTTAATCCTAGCCTTTCTCTATAAATAGCACACCTCTAAACACAACTCCACACTTCATTCTTCAGCCTAAAATCCATCAAAACTTGTAGTCACCATTTCTCTCTTCATTTCTTTTATTTTTCACAAAAATAGTTACAAAATTTTAGCAAAAACACCTCTAAACCATCATCTCTTCTTATCATCATCCAACACCAACACTTCACAGTCCTATATATGAATTTTAGCCCTTAGAAAAGGCTTAGAGAAATTGAAGAAGTTGCTGGTTTAGCCTTGGTGTAGCTACGTTTCTAAAGCTCCGAGAACAAGTAGGGGTTTTCTTTCACTTCTAAGCTTCATGTATGATTTTCTTGTATGATGTTGTGTTATATGATATTCAAAACTTATGTTTATTGTTTTTAATATCTTTGAATGATTTGAAAGTGGTGACATAAAATACTTAAACTATGTGTATATGATACATATTTATTATCTACTTATGTGATTGAAAATTATGATTAAAGATCATTCTTAAATTTTGATTTTGCTTTCTTCAAATATCTAAATATTGTGTAAATTTGTTTTAATGTGTTAAAACATGTATTTTCAATTAATAAAGCCTTGAGCATAAGTTGTGGTATTTTAAGGTGATATAACTTGGTTTTGATCTCATTATGTATTGATTGTAAAATATTTTTGATTTATAAAAAGTGTTTTATTTAATTCATTATAATAAATGAATTCTAAACCTTTGAGCATGTAGTATTTAGCTTGGTTTATGTGTTATGTTCTTCTGGGACCATTAAGACTTAATAAGATATAAAAAGACATATATATATATATATATATATATATATATATTTATATTAATCATGACCTTTACTAGGAACTTATGAATCTACAAACATTATATGGATTATTATGAATCTTTAAGACTCACTTGGACTTGATTTAGACAGTTATGATCATTATATTTGGACTCAAACTATGGACCCTGAACTATTGACCTTGAATTATGGACATTGGACTATGGACCTTGGACTATAAATATTTGACATGATTATACATTTATTAACATAAGGAAATATTATTTACAAAGATTTTAAGTTATGGTCCCATTAGGAATATAACATGTAAATTAGCTAGTTTCTTGTTTGAAGTGATTTTTCTAATGGGTATAATTTTGTTTATATTTTTTTTAATATTTCTTGAAAGATTCGATTGCTCTTTTACTTTCCTCTATGATCATATTTTTATATAAATGAAAAATATTTTTACCATATATATATTTTCTAAACATAGATTTAAAATAATTTTTGTATTTAAATAGACCTATGGAATTAGTAAAGTTATTATATGAATATTTGAAATTGAATTATTGCATGATTAAAACTAAGATAGACATATTTTATTATAAAGAAAGTAAGTTTATTATAATAGTGTGATTTGGTGCTTCATTGATAATTACAGAGAAAAATGGGTTTTATTAATATTTTAAGAATCCTATGTTGTTTGGATTTATGTGAAAATATGGAAAATCTTATGGTCTGTATGTGAAAATCAAAGAAATTGTGAAAATTTCATGTAATTTTCATAGTTTATGAATTCTATACGCACTATGTAAAAGGGATACATGAATAAGTGATACTTCGGGCCCCGCCTGGTAGCGGATAAGGACTTAGTAAACACTTAGTTTTGCAGTTGTTAAATGACACCTCGGGCCCCGCCATGATAGCGGACAAGGACTTGGTGTATATTGCAGTGATATTTCGGGCCCCGCCGTGTTAGCGGATAAGGACTTGGCATTCACTGATCTGACTAGGGGACGCCCTAGTAATGAGAGCTCTCATAGATCCAATATGAAGCAAATCTTGCAGACTATAACCATTAAAAGGAAACGTGATATTAAAAAAAAGGGAGTTTTACACTTACACTTCTTTTACTGTATTTTATTATGATTGATATTATGCACTTCCATCTTGCTTGACAATAGTAAAATATTATTTGAATTAATATGAAAGATTGCATTTTGCTGTACTCCTGCGTTATTCTTAGTCTTTTTGGGATGAAGTAGGACTCCCCTGGAAACATCACCCTACTGGGAGACTTCTCTCACCCTTTTTCTTGATGTTTCCAAATAGCATGGATCGTTATCAGCAATGAAATGGATGTAGCCTTGGATTTAACTTCTAAATATCAGATTCTATCATGTGTGCTAGAGAGAATATTTACTATATGTTATCAGACTTAGAATATGTCATATTGTAGTATTGAAGTTTTCTTTATATATCTTGAATATTTAATGTGTACTGTACCCTATGAATTGATGTTGGCAATGAAGTATGTTTTCTATAGATGATAGTTGTCTAAACTGTGGGAATTAGTGATTAATAAATAATAGTATTAAGATAGATTCTTTGTCGTTTAAAAATCATCCTTAGGTCATTGGATATAAGTGTATCACTATGATTGTGTAGTTTGGAAAGGTTCTGGCTAAGGAAAGACTTGGTATTTAAGCGTGTTCGTTGTGACCCACCTCTCTTTCCTGGGAGCCTACCAGGTACATGAATTACAGTTGATATACATTACTCCGGTATACGACCGTAAATAATAAACATTCATTAAAAAAAAAATTCTACAAATGTATGATGTCCAAACTAATTATTTAAGGTCAAATAATTTAGATTTTAGGAGAATGTTACATTAGTGGTATCAGAGCTTGCACCTCTCCCAGCTGGTGGGCATGTAATGCCCGGGGATTGCGAAGTCGGAGAGTGATCGCCGGTGCAAGGAAGCACGGACAAGGAGCGGCTCCTGGCAGACTTCGAAAGCGGAGGGGTACATGAATGAACCGATTACACACCCGAATGAGAGGGATCCTAAGACTGTATAGGTATGGGACTATACAGTTAAGGAGGGCTTATATGAATTGATTTGTACTACCTATACCAACAAGATGCATCTTCTTTTCGGTAGCCCAAACTGAAAGAACTCCACAGTTAAGCGTGCTTGACTTGGAGCAATTTTGGGATGGGTGACCTCCTGGAAAGTTTTCCCAGGAAATGTGCGAGTGAGGACAAAGCACGCTGAAAAGACCTGTGTTGGTTTGTGGGGACAGTCGTCAATCCATAAAGCAGAAGGGGATGTTACAAATGGTATAGCACTAATGTAACACTCTCCTAAAATCTAAAATTATTTGACCTTAAATAATTATTTTGGACATCATACATTTGTAGAATTTTTTTTTAATGAATGTTTATTATTTACAGTCATATACCGGAGTAATGTATATCAACTGTAATTCATGTACCTGGTAGGCTCCCAGGAAAGAGAGGTGGGTCACAACGGACACGCTTAAATACCAAGTTTTTCCTTAACCAGAACCTTTCCAAACTACACAATCATAGTGATACACTTACATCCAGTGACCTAAGGATGATTTTTAAACGACAAAGAATCTATCTTAATACTATTATTTATTAATCACTAATTCCCACAGTTTAGACAACTATCATCTATAGAAAACATACTTCATTGCCAACATCAATTCATAGGGTACAGTACACATTAAATATTCAAGATACATAAAGAAAATTTCAATACTACAATATGACATATTCCAAGTCTGATAACATATAGTAAATATTCTCTCTAGCACACATGATAGAATCTGATTATTTAGAAGTTAAGTCCAAGGCTACATCCATTTCATTGCTGATGACGATCCATGCTATTTGGAAACATCAAGAAAAGGGGTGAGAGAAGTCTCCCAGTAGGGTGATGTTTCCAGGGGAGTCCTACTTCATCCCAAAAAGACTAAGAATAACGCAGGAGTACAGCAAAATGCAATCTTTCATATTAATTCAAATAATATTTTACTATTGTCAAGCAAGATAGAAGTGCATAATATCAATCATAATAAAATACAGTAGAAGAAGTGTAAGTGTAAAACTCTCTTTTTTTTAATATCACGTTTCCTTTTAATGGTTATAGTCTGCAAGATTTGCTTCATATTGGATCTGTGAGAGCTCTCATTACTAGGGCGTTCCTTAGTCAGATCAGTGAATGTCAAGTCCTTATCCGCTAATACGACGGGGCCCGAGACATCACTGCAATATAAAGCCTCTAAAAATTGGGAATGTTACAGCCTATCTCGGAGGGGATGCTCCCCGTAAGCCCCAGATCAAGAAGATATAGAGCCTCTAAATTGGGGAAGGCAGTCACGTTCAAGTTCTGAAATCGCAGTTCTGACTGGGAAATATTCAAGTGCCATCCAACAATCTGTGTAATACTTCCAGCTTCATCACAGGTGATGCCAGTCCAATTGCAATGGTTTGGGATATTCCGGGAATCATTCCACCAACCACTCTTTAGTAAAGCCTCACGTTCCTCTTTAACGGAAGCCATCACAGGTGGCAGGAACAACACACAAGAGGCTGAACCAAACACAAGGACCACTCCCAGTAAACTAATAAGACTACACTTTGCCATCATTTTTGTTTCGAATTGGAAAGTGTTGGAAAATGCTATTGGCCCCGGGCCTTCGTGTGTGCTTATATAGATAATATATGACACTGTTCAATGCCACGTGGAACACGGGCCTGTGGAAATTATGGATTCGGTTTGAAGTTTCCTTCACGACATTGTCGGGTGATGGCTAGTATCATGAAATGAGAGGGAGACTATGGACATTGGAAGGACAAGATTATTAATGGAGTTGTGAGATTAATGATTATACATATAAAATTATAATAATATAATAATAAATTCAATTATCATTTATTTATATTATTTGTTATTATTTTCATATTAAATAATTTTGAATGAAATATTTTGTAGGATATTTTTATTGTGTTAATAGAAGAGAGATATGATAGTATGCTTGAAAAAAATAAATTAATAATTATAAGGTAAATTAAATTTAAAAACTTACTTTAATTATTAAGATTATGAAAATGATGGGGCATAATTTTCTCTATAAATGAATGACACATGAAAAACTTTTCATTTAGTGACCCTTAAATATTAGTATTATAGATATAGATTATAGATTATAAATTTAGTTCCTCCTCAATATTTTGATAAACTTATTTTTTCTTATTGAGTAACACAATTACAACTATTTTGTATATCAATAAGGATCAATTTGTCCTAAAATTCTTCAAAAATACTAAAGACAGACTAATTTATTCTACATTTTTAATTATGATGGAACACAAAATATATGCTTTTGTTCTTAAGGAACCATTTTATTCGATGTTTTTTTTCATGGATTAAATTGGGAGAAGTCTCACCACTTGACTGATAAATCATCAGTGAGAAATTACTATAAAGACTAATATAGCATCAATTTTCCAGTTCCATGTGACTAATTTACATAATTTTCTAACTTGAGAAATGTGTTAGAACAAATAAAAGAGAGCAATCAATATTTATACCAAATAAAAGTGTGCATGATTTTAAATTTTTTTTTTCTACACTTAGGAGCCATGTTAACAACATAAAAAAACACTGCTCATAATCTTCTACATTTAAGCCTCCAAGGTTAAAAAAGGAGAAAAATTCTATATTTAAAATTATACATAATTTTAAAAAAATTGGCTTCATTGAAAATGGTATCACTTGGAAGTTTCATACTTGATTGACATATTAAAAGAAATGTAATTCATCTTAAAACTAATTAAACATGCAAAAGATTGCTACCCCTTAGTCTTTATTTGAAAGATCTATTTCATGACACTCAGCTGGCATCAAGTGATTGATTGAGATTTCAGAGAAGGGTAAAAGCAATGATAGTTTGGAACTGGAAAGTCCTTGAGCCACTTGCTGCATTGATGGTCTGGACTTTGGCTTAGAACACAAGCATGCCAATGCTAGTTTTATCGCAAGAACTATTGCTTGAGCATCTTTTTGACAACGAGGTAAAGGAATGCGTGAGTCCAACAGATCTTTTAACAATATGCTCTGAGAAGAGGTGCTGGATAATGATGAGATCAGCTCTCCTGGATGTCTTCCCATCAAAGTTTCGAGTGCCACCACTCCAAAACTGTAGACATCACATTTTTCTGTCACAGTCAATGTGTAGGCAAGCTCTGCAGACCAAAAAAGTTGTTAATGAACTTAAGGTCACAAATCCAATAATTAAATTCATTTAGCAAAACTATCAATAATTTAAAAAAAAAAACCTGGTGTGATGTAACCATATGTTCCAACTTGTAAAGTTTGGTTTGAAGAATCTGGATCAATTAGTCTAGCTGTGCCAAAGTCTGATATAACAGCATCCAATTGTGAGTTAAGCAAAATATTGTTGCTTGTTACATCTCTGTGAACAATTGGTGGGCTACAATCATGATGCATGTAGGACAAACCATTTGCCATTCCTTGAATGATATTAATCCTCTTGCTCCAACTTAGTTCCTTAGCTTCGACATCAATGCTCAAGACACAAAATAAGCTTCCTCTTTCCATGTATTGATAGACCAAAAACATGCAACGATTATGGAGCCAAAAGCCATGAAGCTTGACAATATTCTTGTGACGGATTTCTGTTAACATCTTGACCTCATTGCGGAAACTCTTGTCAAAAAAAGGGTTTTGAGATTCCATTTGGTGAAGTCTCTTCAATGCAACAATCTTGCCACTTGGAAGTTGTGCTTTGTACACACTGCCATATCCACCGATTCCAATGCAGTACCTGATATCAAAGTCCTGTGTTGCTTCAATGATGTCTTCAAATGCAATTTTGCCATCGTAGTTCCATATACAAAATAAATCTCCATTCTTGGCTGATCTTCCTTCAAATTTGGTCTTATTGATCCATCTTGTGATGTATGATGTTAGAAAAATTGCGGAAAGAGTGAAAGCAATGATGGGAAGAGCAATTACAAGGACATGCTTGGCTTTAATGTTTTGTTGGACATAATTCATTTGAGGACTGGTTTGTTGGACACCATGGCAAGATGTGAAATTGGGTGTTTTGAGGCCCACTAACGAGCTTTTTTTGAAAGCACAATATTCAGGTAATTGTGAGTCCAAGTCAAGGTCTTGTGAAAGTTCAAAGGAATTGTATGAAAGATTTATATATCCTAAAGTGGCAAGTTCCTTGTGCAATTTGCCCCCTGAAATTGTTATAACTAAGATCCAAACTGTCTAGCACGGAATTCACTCCGAGATCAGATGGGATCTCACCACTGAGAGAATTATGACTAAGGTTAAAATTTGCAACACAATTGATTTGGGAAGTAATACTTCCATTCAACAAGTTGTGGCTGAAATATACGAGCCCGGTCCATCAATCATTGCAACACTTCCAGCTTCATCACAAGTGATGCCAGTCCAATTACAGTGGTTTGGGAAATTCCGGTAATCATTCCACCAGCCACTTTGCAGCAAAGCCTGTCGTTCCTCATCAATGGAAGCCATGACAGGTGGCAGTAGGAACAACACATGAGAGGCTGAACCGAAGACAAGGGCCACTACCAGTAAACTAAAACTACACTTTGCCATCATTATTGTTTCGAATTGGAAAGGGTTCAATAATGCTATTGGCTCCTGGGCTTTGTGTGCATTTATATAGATAATATATGACACTGGTCAATGCCACGCGCAACACGGGCTTGTGGAAATTATGGATTCAGTTTGAAGTTTCCTTCACGACATTTTTTGGTAAGGAAAAATACAAATACACGATCAAGACTAGAATTTGTGGAAGATAGAATTAGTGAATGTGTGAAATGGACGCTTCACTTTTGTGCTCTGCCGTTCCATGCAAGTTCTTGTTCATTCACTCACTGCAAAGTCTAAAACCTCTCGAGAAAATTAAAAAAGGGGCACAGACAATCAGAATAGATAGATTCATTGGGAATTGAGATTAATACCAGCGTGAGATTATAGCTGGTAAAATGATGTTTATACTGTATTATTAGAAACAGGCTGGTACAAAGGCCAAGTTTTATGCAACTTTCAATATTGACTTTTATAATCTGGAATAAAATCAGCAGAAAAGTAGGTTCTTAAGCAAGTCCTTTGCTCTACAACTGATAATTGATTGTGTTGTATTTTCCAGGATCAATTCCAATAGAAAGAAAGAGAAAAAAAATAGATCAAGTTTTTGTATCCATTATATCAAATTGTTAAATCAAAAGAACAACAATACTTCTCTTAAGAATAATATATACTTTTAACCCTTCAATTGTTCA
The DNA here is from genome assembly GCA_031216125.1 of Dalbergia cochinchinensis. Classification (NCBI taxonomy): domain Eukaryota; kingdom Viridiplantae; phylum Streptophyta; class Magnoliopsida; order Fabales; family Fabaceae; genus Dalbergia; species Dalbergia cochinchinensis. The sequence goes on along the minus strand of CM062375.1, from coordinate 62,927,050 downwards.
TTTCGAGAAAAGTATCCAATGCATATGCAATTATTTAATTTGAAAATTAACTAAAACAAATATAAACGACTTAATACAAGGGCCCCATAATAGAATAGGACTTATATGAAGTCAAATTAAGCAAAGACACGCCGAAAATAATTAACTTGAAAGTTAATAATGCATGAATATTGGGGAAAAAGAAAAGTCCATGACTACGTCGTGTCCTTGCATGTTTTGAAAATTAGTTAAAATAGATACAAACACGTTGATCTAGAGTTCTTCCTATTCCATAATGGACATGTTTGTGGAAGTATGATGAACGTGTGAAATGGGCACAAGGAATCTCAAAGACTAATTTGCTTGAGAAAGTGTTCGGTAGCTGCAGCTTGCAGCAACTGCTTGTTAGCTTGACTCTGACCTGTACGCTGCTGTTTCTTGCAAGTTCTTAATCAGTCACTTCAACTTTTAACAATAATAGTCCTTTTGTTTGAGGAAAAAAAGGAAACAAATTTATTTAATAGATAGATTAACTGTGGTATGGTTTATCAACATAAGGCTTAGGTAAAATATTAATACTATCTTATTAAAATATGTTGACACAAAGCCTCACGTTCCTCATCATTAATGGAAGCCATAACAGGTGGTAATGGGAAAAACACATGAATGGCTGTACCGTAGAAAAGGGCCACTGCCAATAAACAAAAGCTACACTTTGCCATCATGTTCGTGGAAGAAATGGGCACTTGACTTTAACTTTGTGCACCTCCGTTTCCTTCAATTCGTTCTACTGGCTCTGGGGCCTTGGTGTGTGTTTATATTGACATAGTACATGGCATTGATCACTGCCATGACACGTGCGCGTGGAAAATCTCTTCTGTATGATAGAATAATGAACGTGAGAAATGGGGCCATGGAATCTCTATGATTGAGTTGCTTTTGAGAAATTTCCCAGTTGCCATGGGAACACTTTCTTAGGTTGACTCAATTTTCTGCTGCCCTTTCTTGCATGTTGCGACTCACTTAACTGCAACTTCTGTAGCAAATTACATTATTGTCCATTCGTTGGAGGGGAAGATAATTCCAAAATGCTATGAAATAGATAGGTTAATTGTAATCTAACAATTTGAATTTAACTAGGCAATATATTTGTATATATGTAGCATATTAGACGAGGATATAGAAAAAATATAATTTCATATAAATGCATTTTTTGTCCTTTTTTAATTGCCGAAGAGAAAAACACTGTGGTAACATTTGGGTGTGTTTGATTTCATAAGATAACTTTCAATTTTATTTTTTATTTTTAAGATTTTATAAAGAAAATAGTAATGAAAATTGAAAACTATATTTTATAGCTTTCCCTGTTTTATTCATAAAATGTTGAAAAATGAAAAATTAGCTGAAAATTGGAATAGAAAATCGAAATTTATTTTCTGAAACTAGCTTTTCCTGTTTATAGTCTTCTTCCTTTCTCTCTTCTCTTTTTTCTTGTTTTCCATCCAACTAAACAAATTAATATTAAAAGATATATTGCATTATGGGCCAAGTTATAAACAACTTTCAGTGTCAATAGTTTGTGGTCTGTGGCTGACATAGAAGTAGAACAATTGAATCTTGAGCCAGTCATGACCATCTACAACGCAACTGATAGTTGTGCTGTATTTTCCCCAATCAATTTGCAAAAGAGTAAATAAATCACTCAGGATAATTATGATATTCTTCATCAATGAGAGCTAGAAGTCACTCTCACCGTACAACATACTCAACAACCAGGATAACATGCTAAATTGGAAACTCTTTTTAGTAAGTAAATAAAGCAGGTCCTTTTCCAAGTTTTGTTCTTCATGATAGGCACAAATAAATACAATCAAACAGGACACAGTATCTCACTGATTAGATACACGTAGTACGCAAAACATGAAGATATAAATTATATATTTAAGTGTGTGGAAATGATATGGGAGAATCCCTAAAGTAATATGAGTCACAATTGTCGGTTGGTGGTGCAATGTCCCGAGTATGTCATCCAAAAATCGTTTTAGTGCGTAGTACTTTTTATAAGAATAGTGATATTTTGACATAAAAAAAGTAGATGTCTATTCAGACACCTACTTTATAATTATTGGATGTGATGGATGTTAAGAATAAATGGGAACCACCATCACATCCAATATTTATAAAGTGAATATTCAAATAGACACTCATTTTTTAGGTGTCAAAATATCATTTCTTCTTTTTATAATTGAGTTGCTTTTGAGAAATTTCCCAGTTGCCCCAGGAACACTTTCTTAGGTTGACTCGATTTTCTGCTGCCCTTACGTTGTGACAACTTCTGTGGCAGAATACATTATTGTCCATTCGTTGGGGGAAAAAAATCCAAAATGCTATCAAATAGATAGATTAATTGAAATCTAACAATGTGAGTTTAACTAGGCAATATATTTGTATACTATGAAGCACGGACCATTATGGAGGCACTCTCTGGCTGTCATGTCAGATTTTGCATGACATACAAATGACATATTTTTATATATATTTAATTTAAAATTTATTTTTCTTACACTAACATTGAAAACACAATATAAATAAGGTTATAAAAATAAAATAATACATAAATTTTTAAATTTATAATAAAATAAAGTATAAGGAAATATATAAATGATATTTTTAATAATGTGTTATTTCTTTAATTTTTAGTTTTATATATATATATATATATATATATATATCGTATTTGTGTCCTATAATTTTTCAACTTTAATGTATCCTACGTGTCTGTGTCATGTTGTGTCTTAGGTTCATGCTAATGTCTATGCTTTGTAGTATATTATTAATGGTTTATTTGGACGAGGATATAGAAAAAGTATAATTTTAACTTCTATAAATTAGCTTTTTAGTCCTTTTTTAATGGCAGAAGAGAAAAACACAATGGTAACATTCGGGTGCGTTCGATACAACTTTCAATTTGTAATTTTTATTTTTTGTTTTTCTATTTTCAAAATTTTATGAAGAAAATAATAATAAAAATTAAAAATTAGATTTTATAACTTTTACTATTTTATTCATAAAATGATAAAAAATAAGAAAATAATTGAAAATTGAAAAAGAAAATTAAAAGTTATTTTTTGAAACCACACGCAACTTCCTTTTGTTTTTTTCTTGTCATCCAAACAAGGGAAAACTATTCTCTTCGTCCATTTTCTGTTGCTATACTCTTCATCCATTTTCTGTTGCTCTTTCTTTTCCTTTTTTTTGTTTGTTTTCTTTTTGGTTGTTTTCCATCCAACCAAACAAATTAAGTTTAAAAGATATATTGTATTAAGGGCCAAGCTATAAACAACTTTCAATATCAATATAGTTTGTGGTCTTAGCTGACATATAAGTAGAACAATTGGATCTTGAGCTAGTCATGACCATCTTCAACGTAACTGATAGTTGTGATGTATTTTTCCCAATCAATTTGCAACAGAAAGAGTAAATAAATCACTCAATTTCCCGTCAAAAAAATAAAATAAAATAAATCACTCAGGATAATCATGATATTCTTCATCAGTGAGAGCTAAAAGTCACCCTCACGCTGCAACATACTCAAGAACCGGGATAACATGCTAAATTGGAACCTCTTTTTGGTAAGCAAATAAAAGCACGTCCTTTTCCAAGTTTGGTTCTACATGATAGGCACAAATCAATATAATCAAACAAACAAGGACACAGTATCTGACTGATTAGATACACTTAGGAAGCAAAACATGATTAAGATATAAATTATATACTTAAGTGTGTGGAAATGAGATGTGAGAATCCTTAAAGTAATATGAATCGAAGCTTTGTTTTGTATAGGGATTATTTTTGAGATTCGATCTGCCCTTTTATCTAGTTTGGCTATTGGTTTCAATTTTGTTGAGCGATATTATTGTGTTTGCTGAATTTTCTTGGAGCCTCAGATATTGGTTTGGATGGTTCTTGTTTTGTTTTCAATTCTTGCTGGATTATTGGAGTTTTGTTCCTAGATTTGGATAGGGAAAAAAGCAATTTACCCCCCTGAACTTTTGGTCATGTGCAATTTAGACCTTGAGTTGTAAAATCTTGCAACTCGACCCTCTATACTTATCAAATGGTGCAAAGAAGACCTTTTGTATAACAGAAGCTAAAAATCACCGTTAAAAGGCATATACTCCTCACATGCTTTAATAACTGGACAAAAATACCCCTTTCTCTCTCAACTCACTTTTTCGTTTTCCTTTGCCCCATCTCTCAACTCACTCATGCCTCCCCTTTTGCCTGAAAGGGGTTTCAGGCAAGAAGCTGAACACCATGGTCATAGGCCCCTTTCACCAAACTAATGTCTCCGAACACGCACTGCCTACTCAACCGAACCAGCCCTTCCAACGACACCTCCCTCACGTAAGGGTAAAGGACTTGCACAAACCCAATAAACACCGCCAACAGCAACGCCAATTTTGCCCAAACCAGTGACTGCGCATTCCTCAAAAGCCAAAGCCTCCCTTCAACGAAGCTAAAATTGAAGCACAGTGACGCGAAGAACTCCTCTTCCAGCTGAAGGTTCTTCTCCAAGATCGAGGCCATGGTGCTGAGCAACTTCGCGGCAAGTCGAGCCTGCGACTCGGCTAGTCCGGGCGAGTAGGCTCGGACTGAGTCAATGGCGAGTTCAAAGAGCGAAGGGTGGTGTTCTGCGAGGTCGGTGATGAGCTTGAGGATGATGTGGTGGTTGTGGAGACTCGTCGGAGTGAGTTTGAGGGAGCGAGTTAGGGCTTCGAGGATTGATGAAAATGTTTTTTTGGTTTTCTAGTTTCCTTCTCTGCCTCTGCTACTGATGGAAATATTTTTCTGGTTTTCTAGTTTTCATGTTGTTCTGATTCTGGTTCTGATTCTATGTTGGGAAGTTTAATTTTGATGACACTTTGTGGAATTTGTTCAGCTAATTATTAGCACCATAATCATGCCTTTATAGAGATGCTGATGATGAGTGCAAAACCATGATATATGATGGAGTTATATTTTAATTAGAATGAATTAAAGCGTACTAAAGTTATCCCTCGTTTATCATGCTTGGTTTGTAATTTTGCAACAATAGAATATGGGAACATAGAAACACAACGTGGAAAAGGACTTCGCCTATGTTACTTTTTTTTTTTCTGGTTGTGAGTTTTTTTTCTGGTTTCTTGTTCTGGTTCTGCTGGTGCTGAAAGTGTAGGTGCTGGTTTCAGGCAAGAGGGGGAGGCATGAGGCAAAGGAAAACGAAAAAGTGAGTTGAGAAAGAAAGGGGTATTTTTGTCCAGTTATTAACGCATGTGAGGAGCACATGCCTTTTAACGGTGATTTTTAACGTCTGTTACATAAAAGGTCTTCTTTGTATCATCTGGTAGGTACAGGGGGTCGAGTTGCAAGATTTTAAAACTCAGGATCTAAATTGCACACGACCAAAAGTTCAGGGGGGCAAATTGTTTTTTTCCCATTTGGATATTTGGCATTTAATGCCTTTGTTCTTTTGATTTTGCTTTTGCCTCTTAAGGGTGGTTAAGCACTTGTTGATTGGGCTTTAATTGGCAATTTGCTTCTGTCATGCATGCTTAAGCATCTGATATAGCTTGTGCTCTTGATAGTTAAGTCGTTTGTGTTAGCTTATGCCTTTTAGGTGGTTAAGCATTAGTTTGCTTCTGCCATGGATGGTTAAGCGTGATGATTGGCTTCTATTTATGGTGGTTAATCATTGATATTTTTCCCGTGTTGGGATTGTGATTGCTTTTTGCCAAGTGGTTAAGTATTGATTGTAGCTTTTGCTTGGTGGTTAAGCTTCTGATGATATGGTATTTGCTCTGCAATGAGCACCCTGTAGATGTTGGATTGGGAGTAGCCACCACTGCCATTGCTTGATGACTTTGATGATTTCTTCTGCGATGAGTGTCATGGAGACGTTGCGTTCAAACTAGATGCCACCACTGTTGCATTCATGTTACATTCTTTGTTTGATTTCATTGTATCTTTTCTCATTTTCAGTTATGTTGTACATTCATCCCAAGCTGAAGATGCTAAAGTACGCATGCTCTAGCTTGAAGGGGATTATTAGAAATATTGTTATGTTAGTTAGATTGATATGTTCCTTATAATTGACTTCAATTTGGTCTACGGGCTCTGGCGCCTTGTTATGTGTTTATATTGACATAGTACATGACACTGATCACTGCCATGACACGTCCACGTGAAAAATCTCTTCTGTATGATAGAATAAGGAACGTGAGAAATGAGGCCATGGAATCTCTATGATTGAGTTGCTTTTGAGAAATTTCCCAGTTGCCATATATAGGAACACTTTCTTAGGTTGACTCAATTTTCTGCTGCCCTTTCTTGCATGTTGCGACTCACTTAACTGCAACTTTTGTAGCAAATTACGTTATTGTCCATTCGTTGGAGGGGAAAAAAAATCCAAAATGCTATGAAATAGATAGGTTAATTATAATCTGACAATGTGAGTTTAACTAAGCAATATATTTGTATGTAGCATATTTGATGCGAAACCTCGTGAATATCAAAACTCAGAAATCTCAACGCATAATTAACATAGAAGATGGGATTGAAAACTAAAAAAAATGCTACAAGGAAGTCACTCTATCTTGTGATCTCTTATTCAGCTTTCTAATGCAACAAATCAAGGGAATCACTCAACCTCACTTGTACACATCGAGTTTTTTTAAAAGAAATCAAAGAAATTTCATTCAAACCAAAAAACTATGAAAAGTGGCTGCCAAGTATAGAGGTATTTATACCTCTTATTTAAGTTAAACTTATTTTTTAATCCTAATAGATTAGGCCTGAATTACTACACTAACAATTGAGCTTACAAAATATAAAAATAAAACAAGTCTTGAAACATTTTAATATATAAACTAATAAACTAAATAAATTAGACTTGGCCCAATATAATTGAAATATATTGTCAATGCAAATTCACTAATAATTTTTTTTTCTAGTATTGAAACATCCATTTTGCCCTCCTAAGCTCGTATTAACGTTAGACGAGGATATAGAAAAAAATGTTTTTACATAAATGCATTTTTTGTACTTTTTTAATTTAATGGCGGTAGAGAAAAACACAGTAGTAACATTTGGGTGTGTTTGATTTCATAAGACAACTTTCATTTTTATTTTTTATTTTTAAGATTTTGTAAAGAAAATAATAATAAAAATTGAAAACTAGATTTTATAGCTTTCCCTATTTTATTCATAAAGTGTTGAAAAGTGAAAAATTAGCTGAAAATAGGAATAGAAAATTGAAATTTATTTTCTGAAACTAGCTTTTCCTGTTTATAGTCTTCCTCCTTTCTCTTTTCTCTTTTTTCTTGTTTTCCATCAACTAAACAAATTAATGTTAAAAGATATATTGTATTAAGGGCCAAGTTATAAACAACTTTCAATGTCAATAGTTTGTGGTATGTGGCTGACATAGAAGTAGAACAATTGAATCCTGAGCTAGTCATGACCATCTACAACGTAACTGATAGTCGTTGTGCTGTATTTTTCCCAATCAATTTGCAAAAGAGTAAATAAATCACTCAGGATAATTATGATATTCTTCATCAGTTAGAGCTAGAAGTCACTCTCACCGTACAACATACTCAACAACCAGGATAACATGCTAAATTGGAAAGTATTTTTAGTAATTAAATAAGGAATGTTTGAATTTTCAGTTTTCAGTTTTTATGTTTTAGTTTCTTAGTTTTTCAGATTTTGTAAAGGAAATATTAAAAATCGAAAATGAGAACTGAAAACTCAAACCAAATAGACACTAATATGAAAAACTGAAAACTGAAAATTAGAAACAACAAAGCAAATAGCCCCTACAACACTTGTTTATTTTCAAAAGTTTGGTTCTTCACGGTAGGCACAAATAAATATAATCAAACAAATAAGGACACAGTATCTCACTGATTAGATACACTTAGTACGCAAAACATGAAGATATAAATTATATGTTTGTGTGTGGAAATGACATGTGAGAATCCCTAAAGTAATATGAATCAAAGCTTTGTTCTGTAAAGAAATTAAAGTGGAAAAGAAAGAAGCGAGTAAAAGTAAATTGTTGAGAAGATTAAAAATTCACAATTGTTGGTTGGTGGTGCAATGGCCGGAGTATGTCATTCAATAAAACTTTTTAGTGCATAGTACTTTGTAACATCCTTGCTGCTTTATAGATTGACTACTGTCTCCACAAATTAATACGAATCTTTTCAGCATATTTTGTTCTCACTCACATGCTTCCTAGAAAAACTTCCCAAGAGATCACCCATATCAAAATTGCTTCAAGTCAAGCACGTTTAACTGTAGAGTACTTTAGCAATAGGCTACCGAAAAGAAGATGCATCTTGTTGGTATAGGTAGTACAAATCAATTCTTACAAGCCTTCCTTAACTATATAGTCCCGTATCTATATAGTCTCAGGATCCTTCTCATGCGGGTGTATAATCGGTTCATTCATGTACCCTTCCACTTCGAAGTCTGCCAGGAGCAGTCCCTTGTCCATGCCTTCTTGCACCGGCGATCACTCCCTGACTTCATCACCGGTTGCCCAGGAACACTTTCTTAGGTTGACTCAATTTTCTGCTGCCCTTTCTTGCACGTTGTGACAACTTCTGTGGCAGAATACATTATTGTCCATTCGTTGGCGAAAAAAAAAATCCAAAATGCTATCAAATAGATAGATTAATTGTAATCTAACAACGTGAGTTCAACTGGGCAATATATTTGTATGCTATGAAGCACTGATACATCATGGAACTATGTAGGTGTCATGTTAGATCTTGCATGATATATTGTTATATATATTTAATTTAAAATTTATTTTTCTTCCTCTAACATTGAAAAACATAGTATAAATAAGGTTATAAAAATAGAATAATATGTAAATTTTTAAATTTATAACAAAATAAAGCTAGATACCACCACCGTTGTATTCATGCTACATTTTTTGTTTGATTTTATTGTATCTTTTCTCATTTTCAATTATATTGTACATTTATCCTAAGCTGAAAATGCTAAAGTAGGTATACTCCAGTTTGTAAGGGGTTATTAGAAATAGTTATATTAGTTAGATTGGTATGTTCCTAATAACTCACTTCATTTCGTTCTACTGGCTCTGGGGCCTTGGTGCGTGTTTATATTGACATAGTACATGACACTGATCAGTCCACATGGAATCTCTATGATTGAGTTGCTTTTGAGAAATTTCCCAGTTGCCATAGGAACAGTTTCTTAGGTTGACTCAATTTTCTGCCGCCCTTTCTTGCATGTTGCGACTCACTTAACTGCAACTTCTGTAGCAAATTACATTATTGTCCATTCGTTGGAGGGGAAAAAATCCAAAATGCTATGAAATGGATAGGTTAATTACTTAATTGTAATCCAACAATGCGAGTTTAACTAGGCAATATATTTGTACGTACCATATTTGATGCGGAACCTTGTGAATGTCAAAATCTAGAAATCCCAACACACAATTAATATGGAAGATAAGATTGAAAATCAAATAAAATGCTACAAGGGAGTCACTCTACCTTGTAATCTCCTATTCAACTTCCAGGTACAACAAGTCAAGGAAATCACTCAACCTCACTTGTACACATTGAGTTTTTTAAAAGAAATTAAAGAAATTTCATTCAAACCAAAAAACTATGAAGAGTCACTGGCTGCCATGTATGGAGGTATTTATATCTCTTATTTATATTAAACTTATTTCATAATTCTACTAGACTAGGCCCAAATTACTATACTAACAATTGAGCTTACAAAATATAAAAATAAAATAAGTCTTGAAACATTTTAATATATAAACTAATAAACTAAATAAATCAAACTTGGTCCAATATAACCATTATCAATACAAATTCACTAATAATAATATTTTTTTCTAGTGTTGAAATATCCATTTTGTCCTCCTAAACTCGTATCAATGTTAGAAGAGGATATAGGAAAAATATTTTTATATAAATGCATTTTTTGTCCTTTTTTAATTTAATGGCAGAAAAGAAAAACACGGTACTAACATTTGGGTGTGTTTGATTTCATAAGACAACTTTCATTTTTTATTTTTAAGATTTTGTAAAGAAAATAATAATGAAAATTGAAAACTAGATTTTATAGCTTTTCCCTGTTTTATTCATAAAATGTTGAAAAATGAAAAATTAGTTGAAAATAGGAATAGAAAATCGAAATTTATTTTCTGGAACTAGTTTTTCCTGTTTATAGTCTTCCTCCTTTCTCTTTTCTATTTTTTCTTGTTTTCCATCCAACTAAACAAATTAATGTTAAAAGATATACTGTATTAAGGGCCAAGTTATAAACAACTTTCAATGTCAATAGTTTGTGGTCTGTGGCTGACATAGAAGTAGAACAATTGAATCTTGAGCCAGTCATGACCATCTACAACGCAACTGATAGTTGTGCTGTATTTTTCCCAATCAATTTGCAAAAGAGTAAATAAATCACTCAGGATAATTATGATATTCTTCATCAATGAAAGCTAGAAGTCACTCTCACCGTACAACATACTCAACAACCAGGATAACATGCTAAATTGGAAACTCTTTTTAGTAAGTAAATAAAGCAGGTCCTTTTCCAAGTTTGGTTCTTCATGATAGGCACCGATAAATACAATCAAACAGGACACAGTATCTCACTGATTAGATACACGTAGTACGCAAAACAGGAAGATATAAATTATATATTTAAGTGTGTGGAAATGACATGGGAGAATCCCTAAAGTAATATGAATCAAAGCTTTGTTCTGTAAAGAAATTAAAGTGGAAAAGAAAGAAGCGAGTAAAAGTAAATTGTTGAGAAGATTAAAAATTCACAATTGTCGGTTGGTGGTGCAATGTCCCGAGTATGCCCTCCAAAAATCGTTTTAGTGCCTAGTACTTTTATAAGAATAGTGATATTTTGATATAAAAAAGTGAATATCTATTTAAACACTTACTTTATAATCATTGGATGTGATGGATGTTAAGAATAAATAGGGACCACTATTACATCCAATATTTATAAAATGAGTATCTGAATAGACACCCACTTTTTAGGTGTCAAAATATCATTTCTCCTTTTTATAATTGAGTTGCTTTTGAGAAATTTTCCAGTTGCCCCAGGAACACTTTCTTAGGTCGACTCGATTTTCTGCTGCCCTTTCTTGCACGTTGTGACAACTTCTGCGGCCGAATACATTATTGTCCATTCGTTGGGGAAAAAAAAATCCAAAATGCTATCAAATAGATGGATTAATTGAAATCTAACAACGTCAGTTTAACTAGGCAATATATTTGTATGCTATGAAGCATGGACCATTATGGAGACGCTCTATGGTGTTGTGTCAGATCTTACATGACATACGAATGACATATTTTTATATATATTTAATTTAAAATTTATTTTTCTTACTCTAATATTGAAAACACAATATAAATGAGGTTATAAAAATGAAATAATACATAAATTTTAAATTTATAATAAAATAAAGCATAAGTAAATATATAAATGATATTTTTAATAATGCGTTATATCTTTAAATTTTTAGTTTTATATATATATATATATATATATCGTATTTATATCCTATAATTTTTCAACTTTGATATGTCCTTCATGTCCGTTTTCATATTGTGTCCTAGGTTCATGCTGATGTCTATGCTTCATAATATGTAGTATATTATTAATGGTTTATTTGGACGAGGATATAGAAAAAGTATAATTTTAACTTCTATAAATGAGTTTTTTTAGTCCTTTTTTAATGGCAGAAGAGAAAAACACAATGGTAACATTCGGGTGCGTTCGATACAACTTTAAATTTGTGATTTTTATTTTTTGTTTTTCTATTTTCAAGATTTTAAAAATTTTATGGAGAAAATAATAATAAAAATTAAAAACTAGATTTTATAACTTTCACTATTTTATTCATAAAATGATGAAAAATAAGAAAATAATTGAAAATTGAAAAATAAAATTAAAAATTATTTTTTAAAACCACACGCAACTTCCTTTTGTTTTCTTCTTGTCATCCAAACAAGGGAAAACTATACTCTCCATCCATTTTCTGTGCTCTTTCTTTTCCCTTTTTTTTTTCTTTTTGGTTGTTTTCCATCCAACCAAACAAATTAACGTTAAAAGATATATTGTATTAAGGGCCAAGTTATAAACAACTTTCAATATCAATATAGCTTGTGGTCTTAGCTAACATATAAGTAGAACAATTGGATCTTGAGCTAGTCATCACCATCTTCAACATAACTGATAGTTGTGATGTATTTTTCCCAATCAATTTGCAAAAGAGTAAATATATCACTCAGGATAATTATGATATTCTTCATCAATGAGAGCTAGAAGTCACCCTCACGCTGCAACATACTCAAGAACCAGGATAAGATGCTAAATTGGAAACTCTTTTTGGTAAGCAAATAAAAGCACGTCCTTTTCCAAGTTTGGTTCTTCATGATAGGCACAAATCAATATAATAAAAAAAACAAGGACACAGTATCTCACTGATTTGATACACTTACGAAGCAAAACATGATTAAGATATAAATTATATACTTAAGTGTGTGGAAATGAGATGTGAGAATACTTAAAGTAATATGAATCGAAGCTTTGTTTTGTATAGGGATTATTTTTTAGATTGGATCTGCCCTTTTATCTAGTTTGGCTATTGGTTTCAATTCTGTTGAGCGATATTATTGTGTTTGCTGAATTTTCTTGGAGCCTCAGGTATTGGTTTGGATGGTTCTTGTTTTGTTTTCAATTCTTGCTGGATTATTGGAGTTTAGTTCTTAGATTTGGATATTTGGAATTTAATGCCTTTGTTCTTTTGATTTTGCTTCTGCCTCTTAAGGGTGGTTAAGTACTTGTTGATTGGCCTTTAATTGGCAATTTGCTTCTGTCATGCATGCTTAAGCATCTGATATAGCTTATGCTCTTGATAGTTAAGTCATTTGTGTTAGCTTATGCCTTTTAGGTGGTTAAGCATTGGTTTGCTTCTGCCATGGATGGTTAAGCGTGATGATTGACTTCCATTTATGGTGGTTAAGCATCGATATTTTTCCCGTGTTTGGATTGTGATTGCTTTTTGCCAAGTGGTTAAGTATTGATTGTAGCTTTTGCTTGGTGGTTAAGCTTATGATGATATGGTATTTCCTCTGCAATGAGCGCCGTGGAGATGTTAGATTGGGACTAGCCACCACTGCCATTGCTTGATGACTTTGATGATTTCTTCTGCGACGAGTGTCATGAAGACGTTGAGTTCGAAACTATATGCCACCACCGTTGCATTCATGTTGCATTCTTTGTTTGATTTCATTGTATCTTTTCTCTTTTTCAGTTATATTGTACATTCATCCCAAGCTGAAGATGCGAAAGTACGCATGCTCCAGCTTGTAGGGGATTATTAGAAATATTGTTATGTTAGTTAGATTGCTACGTTCCTAATAACTCACTTCAATTCATTCTACTGGCTCTGGGGCCTTGGTGCGTGTTTATATTGACATAGTACGTGACGCTGATCACTACCATGACACGTCCACGTGGAAAATCTCTTCTGTATGATAGAATAATGAACGTGAGAAATGGGGCCATGGAATCTCTATGATTGAGTTGCTTTTGAGAAATTTCCCAGTTGCCATATATAGGAACACTTTCTTAGGTTGACTCAATTTTCTGCCGCTCTTTCTTGCATGTTGCGACTCACTTAACTGCAACTTCTGTAGCAAATTACATTATTGTCCATTCGTTGGAGGAGAAAAAATCCAAAATGCTATGAAATAGATAGGTTAATTGTAATCTGACAATGTGAGTTTAACTAAGCAATATATTTGGAGTAATGCCAGTTTGACACCCAAAAAGTGGGTGCGTGTTCAGACACCCACTTTATAACCATTAGATGTGATGAATGTTAAGGATAAGTGAAGACCACCATCACATCCGATGGTTATAAAATGGATGTCTGAATAGACACCTATTTTTCTTTTGTGTCAAAATATCATTACCCATATTTGTATGTAGCATATTTGATATGGAACCTTGTGGATATTAAAACCCAGAAATCTCAATACACAATTAATATAAAAGATGGGATTGAAAACCAAACAAAATGATACAAGGGAGTCACTCTACCTTATAATCTCTTATTCAACTTCCTGATGCAACAAGTCAAGGGAATCACTTAACCTCATTTGTACACATCGAGTTTTTTAAAAGAAATCAGAGAAATTTCATTCAAACCAAAAAACTATGAAAAGTGGCTGCCAAATATGGAGGTATTTATACCTTTTATTTATGTTAAACTTATTTCCTAATCCTAATAAATTAGGCCCAAATTATTACACTAACAATTGAGATTACAAAATATAAAAATAAAATAAGTCTTGAAACATTTTAATATATAAACTAATAAACTAAATAAATCAGACTTGGCCCAATATAACCAGAATATATTGTCAATATAAATTGATGGCCGCCTACAAGAGCGGGTAAAATACCGCAAGTGCACGGGTCGTTCAAGTAATATAATGTGAGTTAAGAGTATCGTCTCCACAGGGATTAGGAATAGATATGCTATCGATTTACTAAACTACCACGTTCAGGCCTAAGCAAAACAATTTAATGGAGTTAAGAAGAAATTTTAAGGAACAAGTAACTAGAAAACACTAATGCAAATTAAAGTTGAGAAACAACCAAGGTTAAAAGGCCTAGGGGACCTTTTTCACCCTCTACTTCACTTGGATGTGCAAGATACTTAAATGAACATTAAGGAATTGGTTTTGTTAGCATGCCAATTATAGTTAAAAGCCTATGTCTAGGTCGATTAACCGTGTCTTTTTCACATAAAACACTAAGTGTCCTTGTGAGTTAGTGTGAAATCAACCCATTGAGAACTAACATCAAACATCTACTATGCAAGGTCAATGGGTATGTTTCCATCCCATTGACTAATCCCCACACCTAAGCCAATTAAGTGTAAAAGAACAAGCATTACCCATATCAAGGTCCAATATCTCTATTCCTATGTCTAGTTCAAGAGAATCCCCCAAATCAACTTAGATGGTGGCCAAACATATAAGAGCATTAAGAATAGAAATGGGTAACCAAAACCAATATTATCAACGTTCAAATAAGCAACATTACAAACATCCAAGATCCATAGAGGGATTCAAAGGATCCCCTAGCTACAAGTTTAGCTATCCATAACAATGAACAAAACACAAACTAGTTCAAGAGGCATAATGAATATTAAAGACATAAAGAGAGAGGAAGAGATGAACAAAATGGGGCTTCAATCCCTCTCCTAGCCCTTGGTCTTCAATCTTCAAGATGAATCCTTCTCTAGTGTTGACTCCTCCAAAACCTAGGGTTCCTCCCTCAGAAACTGGGAAAAAGGCAGAAAAAGCGAGGCTCCTTCGATCTTTGTCTTCTGGGTAAATGTTTACTAAAAATGGGCCTGGGCCGCGTCGGGTTGCGACCTGGCAAAAATTGTCGGGTCGCGACCTGACTCACAAAATTGATCCAATGCTTACGCGCCCAGTAGGTTGCAACCCAGCAAAATTCAGGTCGCGACCCAACAGCAAAAGAACTTCAATTTAATGGCTTTTTCTTCTTGCTTTGCTTCCCTCCTCTTGGCTTCAACTTGAATTCTCTTCAAGCTCCAAAATTCTACAATTTTCCCTGTCAAAAATCATTCAATGAAAATTTACTTTGAATTATGCAATTCATTCCAATAGTCTTGTTTATGACATCGAATTTTTCAACAAAAGTTCTAAAATAAATATGAGCCAATTCTTCCTATTTTTAAGTGTTTCACTTGGAAATTGAAGGACAAGTCATGCAATTTTCAATTCCAATTAGAGGCTAAATAACTCCATAAATTGGAGTTATCATAAATTCACTAATAATAATTTTTTCTAACGTTGAAATATCTATTTTCCCCTTCTAAGCTCATATTAACGTTAGATGAGGATATAGAAAAAATATTTTTACATAAATGCATTTTTTGTCCTTTTTTAATTTAATGGCAAAAGAGAAAAACACAGTAGTAACGTTTGGGTGTGTTTGATTTCATGAGACAACTTTCATTTTTTATTTTTTATTTTTAAGATTTTATAAAGAAAATAATAATAAAAATTGAAAACTAGATTTTATAGCTTTCTCTGTTTTATTCATTAAATTTTGAAAAGTGAAAAATTAGCTAAAAATAGGAATAGAAAATCAAAATTTATTCTCTCAAACTAGCTTTTCCTGTTTGTAGTCTTCCTCCTTTCTCTTTTCTCTTTTTTCTTGTTTTCCATCCAACTAAACAAATTAATGTTAAAAGATATATTGTATTAAAGGCCAAGTTATAAACAACTTTCAATGTCAATAGTTTGTGGTCTGTGGCTGACATAGAAGTAGAACAATTGAATCTTGAGCTAGTCATGACCATCTACAACGTAACTGATAGTTGTGCTGTATTTTTCCCAATCAATTTGCAAAAGAGTAAATAAATCACGCAAGATAATTATGATATTCTTCATCAATGAGAGTTAGGATAACATGCTAAATTGGAAACTCTTTTTAGTAAGTAAATAAGAAAGGTTTGAATTTTCAGTTTTCAGTTTTTATGTTTTACTTTTTTAGTTTTTCAGATTTTGTAAAGGAAATATTAAAAACTGGAAATGAAAACTGAAAACTCAAACCAAACAGACACTAATATGGAAAACTAGAAAACTAAAAACTGGAAACTAAAATTTAGAAACAGCAAAGCAAATAGCCCCTAAAACACATGCTTTTCAAACGTTTGGTTCTTCATGATAGGCACGAATAAATATAATCAAACAAATAAGGACACAATATCTCACTGATTAGATACATGGAGTACGCAAAACATGAAGATATAAATTATATGTTTGTGTGTGGAAATGATATGTGAGAATCCCTAAAGTAATATGAATCAAAGCTTTGTTCTGTAAAGAAATTAAAGCGGAAAAGAAAGAAGCGAGTAAAAGTAAATTGTTGAGAAGATTAGAAATTCACAATTGTCGGTTGGTGGTGCAATGTCCGGACTATGTCATTCAATAAACTTTTTAGTGCATAGTACTTTGTAACATCCCTACTGCTTTATGAATTGACTACTATCTCCACAAATCAATACGGATGTTTTCAGCATGTTTTATCCTCACTCACATGCTTCCTAGGAAAATTTCTCAAGAGGTCACACATCCCAAAATTGCTCCAAGTCAAGCACGCTTAAATGTGGAGTTCTTTAGCAATAGGCTACCAAAAAGAAGATGCTTGTTGGTATAGGTAGTACAAATCAATTTAGATAAGCTCTCCTTAACTGTATAGTTCCATACCTATACAGTCTTAGAATCTTTCTCATTTGGGTATATTATCGGTTCATTAATGTACCCCTCCACTTGGAAGTCTGCCAGGAGCCGCTCCTTGTCCATGCCTTCTTGCTCCAGCGATCATTCCCTGATTTCGTCACTGGGCGTTACATGCCCACCAGTTTCCGCTTGGTTCATCCCGGAACCACACCGTACTGGAAGAGGTGTAGGCTCTGATATCATTTGTAACATCCCCTGCTGCTTTGTGGATTGACTACTGTCCCCACAAATTAATACAGATCTTTTCAGCGTGCTTTGTCCTTACTCACATGCTTCCTAGAAAAACTTCCCAGGAAGTCACTCATCTCAAAATTACTTCAAGTCAAGCACGCTTAACTGTGGAGTTCTTTAGCGATAGGCTACCGAAAAGAAGATGCATTTTATTGGTATAGGTAGTACAAATCAATTCATATAAGCTCTCCTTAACTATACAATCTCAGGATCACTATCATTCGAGTGTATAATCGGTTCATTCATGTATTCTTCCACTTAGAAATCTGCCAGGAGCCACTCCTTGTCCATACCTTATTGCACTGGCAATCACTTCTCAACTTCAGCACCAGGCGTTACATACTTTTTATAATTGAGTTGCTTTTGAGAAATTTCCCAGTTGCCCAGGAACACTTTCTTAGGTTGACTCAATTTTCTGCTGCCCTTTCTTGCACGTTGTGACAACTTTTGTGGCAGAATACATTATTGTCCATTCGTTGGCGAAAAAAATCCAAAATGCTATCAAATAGATAGATTAATTGTAATCTAACATCGTGAGTTTAACTGGGCAATATATTTGTATGCTATGAAGCACTGATACATCATGGACCTATGTAGGTGTCATGTTAGATCTTGCATGACATATTGTTGTATATATTTAATTTAAAATTTATTTTTCTTCCTCTGATAATGAAAAATACAGTATAAATAAGGTTATAAAAATGAAATAATATATAACTTTTTAAATTTATAACAAAATAAAGCATAAGTAAAGCTAAATACCACTACCGTTGTATTCATGTTACATTTTTTGTTTAATTTCATCGTATCTTTTCTCATTTTCAGTTATATTATACATTCATCCTAAGCTAAAAATACTAAAGTACGTGTACTCCAATTTGTAAGGGGTTATTAGAAATATTGTTATGTTACTTAGATTGTTATTTTCCTAATAACTCACTTCAATTCGTTCTACTGGCTCAGGGGCCTTGGTGCGTGTTTGTATTGACATAGTACATGACACTGATCACTGCCATGACACGTCCACGTGGAAAATCTCTTCTGTATGATAGAATACTGAACGTGAGAAATGGGGCCATGGAATCTCTATGATAGAGCTGCTTTTGAGAAATTTCCCAGTTGCCATAGGAACACTTTCTTAGGTTGACTCAATTTTCTGCCACCCTTTGTTGCATGTTGCAACTCACTTAACTGCACTTCTGTAGCAAATTTATTGTCCATTCATTGGAGGGGAAAAAAATCCAAAATGCTATGAAATAGATAGGTTAATTGTAATCTAACAATGTGAGTTTAACTAGGCAATATATTTGTATGTACCATATTTGATGTGGAACCTCGTGAATGTCAAAACTTAGAAACCCCAACACACAATTAATATGAAAGATAGGATTGAAAACCAAATAAAATGCTACAGTGGAGTCACTCTACCTTGTAATCTCCTATTCAGCTTCCTGATACAGCAAATCAAGGGAATCACTCAACCTCACTTGTACACATTGAGTTTTTTAAAAGAAACTAGTAAAATTTCATTCAAACTAAAAAACTATGAAAAGTCACCGGCTGCCATGTATGGAGGTATTTATACCTCTTATTTAGGTTAAACTTATTTCCTAATTCTATTAGACAAGGCCCAAATTACTATACTAACAATTGGGCTTACAAAATATAAAAATAAAACAAGTCTTGAAATATTTTAATATATAAACTAATAAGTTAAATAAATCAGATTTAGTCCAATATAACCGAAATATATTGTGAATACAAATTCATTAATGATAATATTTTTTCTAGTGTTGAAATATTCATTTTACCCTTCTAAGCTCGTATCAATCTTAGAAGAGGATATAGAAAAATATTTTTATATAAATGCATTTTTTGTCCTTTCTTAATTTAATGGCAGAAGAGAAAAACACAGAAGTAACATTTGGGTGTTTGATTTCATAAGACAACTTTTATTTTTTATTTTTAAGATTTTGTAAAGAAAATAATAATGAAAATTGAAAACTAAATTTTATAGCTTTTTCCTGTTTTATTCATAAAATGTTGAAAAATGAAAAATTAGCTAAAAATAGGAATAGAAAATCGAAATTTATGTTCTGGAACTAGCTTTTCCTATTTATAGTCTTCCTCCTTTCTCTCTTCTCTTTTTTCTTGTTTTCCATCCAACTAAACAAATTAATATTAAAAGATATATTGTATTAAGGGCCAAGTTATAAGCAACTTTCAATGTCAATAGTTTGTGGTCTGTGGCTGACATAGAAGTAGAACAATTGAATCTTGAGCTAGTCATGACCATCTACAACGTAACTGATAGTTGTGCTGTATTTTTCCCAATCAATTTGCAAAAGAGTAAATATATCACGCAGGATAATTATGATATTCTTCATTAGTGAGAGCTAGAAGTCACTCTCACCGTACAACATACTCAAGAACCAAGATACCATGCTAAATTGGAAACTCTTTTTAGTAAGTAATGATGGTTTGAATTTTCAAATTTTTATTTTCATTTTCAATTTTTTAAATTTTATAAAAATAAACTAAAAATTGAAAATTCAAACTAAACAGAGCACAAAGCATGTGCTTTTTAAAAGTTTGGTTCTTCATGATAGGCACAAATAAATATAATCAAACAAATAAGGACATAGTACCTCGCCGATTAGATACACATCATACGCAAAACATGAAGATATAAATTATATATTTATGTGTGTGGAAATGATATGTGAGAATCCCTAAAGTAATATGAATCAAACTTTGTTCTGTAAAGAAATTAAAGTGGAAAAGAAAGAAGCGAGTAAAAGTAAATTGTTGAGAAGATTAAGAATTCACAATTGTCGGTTGGTGGTGCAATGTCCGGAGTGTGTCATTCAAAAAACGTTTTAGTGCGTAGTACTTTTTATAATCGAGTTGCTTTGAGAAATTTCCCAGTTGCCCCAGGAATACTTTCTTAGCTTGATTCAATTTTCTACTGCCCTTTCTTGCACGTTGTGACAACCTTTGTGGCAGAATACATTATTGTCCATTTGTTGGGGAAAAAAAATCCAAAATGCTATCAAATAGATAGATTAATTGTAATCTAACAACGTGAGTTTAACTATGCAATATATTTGTGTGCTATGAAGTACAAATACATCATGGACACATTATCAGAGTGTCATGTCAGATGTTGCATAATATATGAATGACATATTTTTATATATATTTAATTTAAAATTTATTTTTCTTCCTCTAATATTGAAAAACACAATATGAATAAGGTTATAAAAATGAAATATTTTTCATAAATTTTTAAATTTATAAAAAAATAAAGTATAAGTAAATATATAAATGATATTTTCAATAATATGTTATTTCTTTAAATTTTTAGTTATATATATGTCGTATTTGTATCCTATAATTTTTCAACTTTGATGTGTTTCATGTGTCCATGGTCATATTGTGTCTTAGGTTTATGCCGGTGTCAATGCTTCATATTATTAATGGTTTATTTAGACGAGGATATAGAAAAAGTATAATTGTAACTTCTGTAAATGAGTTTTTTTAGTCCTTTTTTAATGGCAGAAGAGAAAAACACAATGTTAACATTCGGGTGCGTTCAATACAACTTTCAATTTGTAATTTTTATTTTTTATTTTTCTATTTTCATGATTTTAAAAGTTTTTAAGAAAATAATAAAAAAAATTAAAAACTAGATTTTATAACTTCCACTATTTTATTCATAAAATAATGAAACATAAGAAAGTAATTGAAAATTAAAAAAGAAAATTAAAAACTATTTTTTAAAACCACACGCAACTTCCTTTTGTTTTTCCCTTGTTTGACAAGGGAAAACTATACTCTTCCTCCATTTTCCGTTCCTCTTTCCTTTTTTTTTTTTTGTACTTTTTGGTTGCTTTCCATCCAACCAAACAAATTACATCCAACCAAACAAATTAAGGTTAAAAGATATATAGTATTAAGGGCCAAGTCATAAACAACTTTCAATATCTTTGTGGTCTTAGCTGACATAGAAGTAGAACAATTGGATCTTGAGCTAGTCATGACCTTCTTCAACGTAACTGATAGTTGTGATGTATTTTTCCCAATCAATTTGCAAAAGAGAGAGTAAATAAATCACCCAGTTTCCCGTCAAAAAAATAAAATAAAATAAATCCCTCAGGATAATTATGATATTCTTCATCAATGAGAGCTAGAAGTCACCCTCACGCTGCAACATACTCAAGAACCAGGATGATATGCCAAATTGGAACCTCTTTTTGGTAAGCAAATAAAAGCACGTGCTTTTCCAAGTTTGGTTCTTCATGAGAGGCAGAAATCAATTTAATCAAACAAACAAGGACACAGTATCTCACTGATTAGATACACTTAGGATGCCAAACATGAAGATATAAATTATATATGTAAGTGTGTGGAAATTATATGTGTGAATCCCTAGGGGTGTTTTTGGAGGGAAGAACACTACAAACCCTTCCTTTCCTTTTCCTCTAAAATCTCAACTCACAAATAGATCCTAGACTAGAATGAATCAAAGCTTTGTTCTGTGTAGAAAATGGAAAAGAAAGAACCGGGTAAAAGTGAATTGTTGAAATTGGAAAGATTAAAAATTTCAATTGTCGTTTGGCAGCGCCATGCTGGAATGTCCGGAGCGTGCCATTCAAAATTGATTTTTAGTGCATAATACTTTTTGATAATTAAGTATATGCTTAGATTACTTAGTTTGGATTTAAAACTTACAAATAAAAGCTACTTGGGATAGATTTTGAAAAACAGAAAAGGTTGTATCCAAACAAACATTTTTTAAATATATATATCAAGAGATTTTATTTTTTTCAGTATTTTTAGTATTTTCTTAATAAAATCTTGAAGATAAAAAATATAGAAAATAAAAAAATAAATACAGTAGCAAAAGTAAGTTTTGATTTAGCCAGCCTCTCTTTGCGGTTGATTTGAGACTTGCTCTTTGTTGCCCAAGTGCAAGTAGCAAAAGATATTTTACATGGCAAAAATCACAGCACTTCAACGCAATATAGGCATAACCAAGAAATCTTACAAAAATCATAAATAAAGGGTTTGGTAGGTATCGTGCTTAATAATAAGTCATCAGTTATATAAAAATGTTTTTTAGCTTCGTAACACCGATTATTTGATAAATCAATCAATAATATCAATTAAATTGGAGGTATATTAAAGAAGTTTGTACCAATTTTTTTTTTAAAAAAGGCCAAAAGCCAAAAGAAAGTAGGAGAACAACTTGCACCAACCTTGGCACAATTAAAAGAAATATCATCCATCTTAGAACTAGACATGCAAGAGATTGCTTCCCTAGTCTTTATTTGAAAGATCTATTTATTGACACTCAGCTGTCATCAAGTGATGGATTGAGATTTCAAAGAAAGGTAAAGGTAATGAGTGGTTGTAACTGGAAAGTTCTTGAGCCACTTGCTGCATTGATGGTCTGGACTTTGGCTTCGAACGCAAGCAGGCCAATGCTAGTTTTACTGCAAGAACTATTGCTTGAGCATCATTTTGACAAAGAGGTAAAGGAATGCGTGAGTCTAGGAAATCTTTTAATAATATGCTCTGAGAAGAGGTGCTAGCTAATGATGAGATTAGCTCTCCTGGATGTCTTCCCATCAAAGTTTCGAGTGCCACCACTCCA
This sequence comes from Dalbergia cochinchinensis, assembly GCA_031216125.1. Lineage (NCBI taxonomy): Eukaryota > Viridiplantae > Streptophyta > Magnoliopsida > Fabales > Fabaceae > Dalbergia > Dalbergia cochinchinensis. Next base: position 62,903,767 of record CM062375.1, on the reverse strand, counting down.
AAACTGTAAACATCACATTTTTCTGTCACAGTCAATGTGTAGGCAAGCTCTGCAACCAAGAAACTTGTTAATGAACTTAACTTCTCAAATCCAATAATTAAATTTATTTATCAAAACTATCAGTAATTAAATTTAAAAAAAAAAACCTGGAGCAATGTAACCGTATGTTCCAGCTTGTAGGGTTTGGTTTGAAGAATCAGGATCAATTAGTCTAGCTATGCCGAAGTCTGAGACAACAGCATCCAATTGTGAGTTTAGCAAAACATTGTTACTTGTTACATCTCTGTGAACAATTTGTGGGCTACAATCATGATGCATGTATGACAAAGCATTTGCCATTCCTTGAATGATATTAATCCTCTTGCTCCAACTTAGTTCCTTAGCTTCGACATCAATGCTCAAGACATAAAATAAGCTTCCTCTTTCCATGTATTCATAGACCAAAAACATGCACCGGTTATGGAGGAAAAAGCCATGAAGCTTGACAATGTTCTTGTGACGGATTTCTGTTAACATCTTGACCTCATTGCGGAAACTCTTGTCAAAAGAAGGGTTTTGAGATTCCATTTGGTGAAGTTTCTTCAATGCAACAATTTTGCCACTTGGAAGTTGGGCTTTGTACACGCTGCCATATCCACCCGGTCCAATGCAATACCTGATATCAAAGTCTTGTGTTGCTTCAACGATGTCTTCAAATGCAAGTTTTCCATCATAGTTCCATATAGAAAATAAGTCTCCATTCTTTGCTTGTCTTCCCTCAAATTTGGTCTTATTGATAGATCTTGTGAAGTATAGTGCTAGAAAAATTGTGGAAAGAGCAATGGAAATGATGGGAAGAGAAATTACAAGGACATTCTTGGCTTTACTGTGTTGTTGGACATAATGATTTTGATGACTAGTTTGTTTTACAACATGGCAAGATGTGAAATTGAGTGTTTTAGAACTGATTAATGAGCTTTCTTGGAAAAAACAATATTCAGGTAGGTGTGAGTCCAAGTCAAGATCTTGTGAAAAGTCAAAGGAATTGTACGAAAAATTTATATATCTTAGAGTAGCAAGTTCCTTGTGCAGTTTGCCTGTGAAATTGTTATAACTAAGATCCAAATTCTCTAGCATGGAATTCACTCCAAGATCAAATGGGATCTCACCACTAAGAAAATTATGACTAAGGCTAAAGTTGACTACACAATTGATTTGGGAAGTAATAGTTCCATTCAACAAGTTGTAGCTTAAATCTACACCGAGGGGACAAAATTGGATGGGAAATAGGACAAAACCTGTTAGCTTGTTTTGAGAGAGGTCTATGTACTGAAGACTAGATTTTCCAATCTCTAACGGTATTGGGCCAAACAGTTGATTTGACGAGAGATTTAACCAATACAAATGGGTCAATTGAAAAAGTTCTGGGGGAATAGAACCATTGATCTGGTTGAGTTCTATGTACAAATACTCCAATCGAGTTAAAGCTCCTATTTGAGACGGAATTGAACCAGAAAATGAGTTATTTGCGAGAGCTAATGCTTGTAAACTTCTTAAATTCCCTATCTCTATTGGTATGGGTCCTTCAATTTGGTTTGAATTGAGATAGAGATTAGTCAAATTCTCTAATTGACACAAAGTAGAAGGGATTGAACCTGTGAATTGATTTAAATAAAGGGAGAGATAGGTCAAATTCTTCAATTGACCCAATGTCAAAGGAATGACACCACTAAGGTAATTGCTTGAAACATCGAGCACCTCAAGTTGAGTGAGATTTGAAAGTGATGTAGGTAGCTTACCATGAAGGTGATTAGAGGACAACCAAAGAATGCGAAGCTTTGTTAGAGCGCTTACCTCGGAGGGGATGCTCCCCGTAAGGCCCAATTCAAAAAGATATAGAGCCTCTAAATTGGGAAAGGCAGTCAAGTTCAAGTTCTGAAATCGCAGTTCTGACTGGGAAATATTCAAGTCCCATCCATCAATCTCTGTAATACTTCCAGCTCCATCACAGGTGATGCCAGTCCAATTGCAATGGTTTGGGATATTCCGGGAATCATTCCACCAACCACTCTTTAGTAAAGCCTCACCTTCCTCATTAACGGAAGCCATCACAGGTGGCAGGAACAACACGCAGGAATCTCAAAGACTAATTGGTTTGAGAAAGTGCTCAGTTGCTGCAGCAACTACTTCTTAGCATGACTCTGACTTGTATGCTGCCGTTTCTTGCAAGTTCTCAATCATTCACTTCAACTTTTAACAATAATAGTCTATTTGTTTGAGAATGAGAAAGAAAAAAAATTATCTAATAGACAGATTCACTGTGGTTTATCAACATAAGGCCTAGGTAAAATATTAATACTATCTTATGAAAAGATGTTGACACAAATGCCAAGTTATAAACAACTTTCAATATTAACAGTTTGTGGTCTGTGGCCAACAGAAGTAGCACAAACTGGATGCTAAGCAAGACCTTCCCGTCTACAGTTTTCTCCAATCAATTTGCCAATGGTCTAGATTTTAACTCATGAAATAGCAAGGAAAGGTCCCTCTCCCTGCTGTGTATAACTCAAAAAACAGGACAATGGTCTAGATTTTAACTCATCTAGCTAGTAATAAAAAAAAGAAAAGGGTCATATTACAGTTTTGGTACTTCCAAATTCCAACAAATCACAAATGAATATAATCAAACAAACAAGGACACGGTATCCAATTGATTAAATTACATTTGTAGCCGCAAAGCATTTTAGTGAATTAATTCATGCCAGTTTTATAAATAATTAGGGGGCGGCCAGATCTGTGTGCAAATGAGAAAGTGAGAACACATGAATTGACATGAATAGATATCACAAAGGGGATTATTACAGAGTAAAATTCTGTCGAATTTGTTATAACATGGACACGGATCAATGATATAGCACTGGAATGTTTTGCAAAACAGACACTTCGAATATTGAACATGTACTAGTAAATGTGTAAAAGGAGTAAATCAAAGCTTGAGTCTTGGATAATGGTTTGAATTCAAAGGACTTTTTAAGAAAGAGTAAGATGACATCATGCCACAAATTTGTGGAAGATAGAATTAATGGACGTGTGAAATGGGCACTTGACTTTTGTGCTCTGACGTTCCATGCAATCTCTAATGCTAGTTGGTTTGAGAAAGTGCTCGGTTGCTACAGCAACTACTTCTTAGCTTGACTCTCTGACTTGTAGGCTCCCGTTTCTTGCAAGTTCTTTGTCGTTTCAACTTTTAACAATGAATAGTCCATTTGTTTGAGAAAGAAAAAGAGAGAAAATTATTTAATGCATAGATTATCTGTGGTTTACCAACATAAGAATTAGGCAAAATATTTATACTATCTTATTAAAAAGATTTTGACACAAATGCCAAGTTATAAACAACTTTCAATATCAACAGTTTGTGGTCTGTGGCCAACAGAAGTAGAACAAACTGGATCATGAGCAAATCCTTCCCATCTACAACTGATAATAGTGCTGTGCAAAAGAGTTGATAAATGACTCGAGGTAACTTTGATATTCATGAAATATCAAGGACAGGTTCCTCAACCCTGCAGTATTACTCAAAAAATGAAATATGCTAGATTTTAACTCATCTAGCTAGCAAACCCCGAAAAATAAAATAAAAAAGCCCTAATACTATTTTTGGTACTTCTAACAAGTCACAAATGAATATAGTCAAACAAACAAGGACACGGTACCCAATTGATTGAATTACACTTGCAACCCCAAAGCATGTTGGTGAATTAATACACCTCAGTTTTGTAAATAATTAGGTGGGCAGCAAGATGTAAGTTACTATTTAAGTGCGTAGAAGTGAAGTGAGAGCCCTGAGGTTACATAAATGGATATCACATGAAACCATCTATTCCAAAAGCTTAAGTTATTGAATTGAGGCGCATTTTTTATTCCTAGGAATAACATTCATTTCCAAGAATTACATTTACTGGCCAAGACGTTTATGCATGTTTGGTATATAGATTGAAATCATTGAATCTTATAAATCATACATAGAAATAAATCATTTATGTTTTGTTGGTAATGACTTTCATGAGAATATTGAATATTTTTCGAAAAATACCACCAACAAAATAGCAGTGGTGACAACGGTGGTTTTGACATTCAACAGGTGGAGAAATTAAAATAGTGGAAAAATGGAAATTAAAACTAAAAATAAGATTTTATTATTTTCTATATTTTCTTCATAAAATCCTGAAAAAAAATATAGAAAATAAAAAGCAATTGCAAATGTAAGTTTTGATTTAGCTAGCCTTTCTTCGCGTTTGATTTGAGACTTGCCCTTTGTTTCCCAAGTGCAAGTAGCAAAAGATATTTCACGGCAAAAATCATAGCACTTCAATGCAATATAGGCATAACCAAGAAAATATCACACACACCATAAATAAAGGGTTTGGTATCGTGCTTAATAATATGTCATCAATTATTTAGAAATGTTTTTTAGCATCGTAATGCCGATTATTTGATAAATCAATCAATAGTATCAACTAAACTGGAGGTATCCTATTTGATAAGAAGGGCCAAAAGTCAAAAGAAAGTAGGAGAACAACTTGCATCAACCTTGGTATAATTAAAAGAAATGTAATTCATCTTAAAACTAATTATACATGGAAAAGATTGCTACCCTTAGTCTTTATTTGAAAGATCTATTTCATGACACTCAACTGTCATCAAGTGATGGATTGAGATTTCAAAGAAGGGTAAAAGCAATGATTGTTTGAAACTGGAAAGTTTTTGAGCCACTTGCTGCATTGATGGTCTGAACTTCGGCTTAGAACACAAGCATGCCAATGCTAGTTTTATTGCAAGAACTATTGCTTGAGCATCTTTTTGACGAGGTAAAGGAATGCGTGAGTCCAATAGATCTTTTAACAATATGCTCTGAGAAGAGGTGCTAGATAATGATGAGATTAGCTCTCCTGGATGTCTTCCCATCAAAGTTTCGAGTGCCACCACTCCAAAACTGTAAACATCACATTTTTCTGTCACAGTCAATGTGTAGGCAAGTTCTGCAGACCAAGAAAGTTGTTAATAAACTTAAGGTCTCAAATCCAATAATTAAATTTATTTAGTGATACTATCAAAAATTTTAAAAAAAAAACACCTGGTGCAATGTAACCATATGTTCCAACTTGTAAAGTTTGGTTTGAAGAATCGGGATCAATTAGTCTAGCTGTGCCAAAGTCTGATATAACAGCATCCAATTGTGAGTTGAGCAAAACATTGTTGCTTGTTACATCTCTGTGAACAATTTGTGGGCTACAATCATGATGCATGTAGGACAAAGCATTTGCCATTCCTTGAATGATATTAATCCTCTTACTCCAACTTAGTTCCTTAGCTTCGACATCAATGCTCAAGACACAAAATAAGCTTCCTCTTTCCATGTATCCATAGACCAAAAACATGCACCGGTTATGGAGGCAAAAGCCATGAAGCTTGACAATGTTCTTGTGACGGATTTCTGTTAACATCTTGACCTCATTGCGGAAACTCTTGTCAAAAGAAGGGTTTTGAGATTCCATTTGGTGAAGTTTCTTCAATGCAACAATTTTGCCACTTGGAAGTTGTGCTTTGTACACGCTACCATATCCACCAGTTCCAATGCAGTACTTGATATCAAAGTCCTGTGTTGCTTCAATGATGTCTTCAAATGCAATTTTCCCATCGTAGTTCCATATAGAAAATAAATCTCCATTCTTGGCTGATCTTCCTTCAAATTTGGTCTTATTGATGCATCTTGTGATGTATGATGTTAGAAAAATTGCGGAAAGAGTGAAAGCAGTGATGGGAAGAGCAATTACAAGGACATGCTTGGCTTTATTGTTTTGTTGGACATAATGGGTTTGGGGACTAGTTTGTTGGACACCATGGCAAGATGTGAAATTGGGTGTTTTGAGGCCCACTAACGAGCTTTTTTTGAAAGCACAATAATCAGGCAATTGTGAGTCCAAGTCAAGGTCTTGTGAAAAGTCAAAGGAATTGTATGAAAGATTTATATATCCTAGAGTAGCAAGTTCCTTGTGCAATTTGCCTGTGAAATTGTTATAACTAAGATCCAAGCTATCTATGAAGGAATTCACTCCGAGATCAGATGGGATCTCACCACTAAGAGAATTGTGACTAAGGTTAATGTTTGCAACACAATTGATTTGGGAAGTAATACTTCCATTCAACAAGTTGTAGCTGAAATATACACTATGGGGGCAACCTGGGAAGGGAAACAGGACAGAACCTGTTAGCTTGTTGTGAGAGAGGTCTAGCTTCGAAATACTAGCTTTTCTAATCTCTAACGGTATTGGACCAGATAGTCGATTTGACGAGAGGTTTAACAAATGAAGGCTGGGCAATTGAAAAAGTTCTAGAGGAATAGAACCATTGATTTTGTTGAGTTCTATGCGCAAATCTTCCAGTTGAGTCAAAGCTCCTATTTGAGAGGGGATTAGACCAGAAAATGAGTTATTTGAAAGATATAATCCTTGTAGACGGCTTAAATTCCCCATTTGTAGGGGTATGAAACCTTCAAAATGGTTTGAATCAAGGTGGATATAAGTCAGATTTTCTAATTGAGCCAAAGTTGAAGGAATTGAACCTGTCAGTGAATTGTTTGAGAGGTGTAATACTTCTAATCTTTTTAAATTCCCTAATTGTGGAGGTATAGGACCTTCAATTTGATTTGAATAAAAAAAGAGATGGGCTAGATTTTCCAATTGAGCCAAAGTTGAAGGAATTGAACCTGTCAGTGAATTGTTTGAGAGGTCTAATACTTCTAATCTTTTTAAATTGCCTAATTGTGAAGGAATTGAACCTGTCAATGAATTGTTTGAGAGGTCTAATATTTGTAACCGTTTTAAATTCCCTAACTGTTGCGGTATAGGACCTTCAATTTGATTTGAATAAAACAAGAGATAGGTCAGATTTTTCAATTGAGCCAAAGTTGAAGGAATTGAACCTGTCAGTGCATTGTTTGAGAGGTCCAACACTTCTAACCGTCTTAAATTCCCTAATTTTGGTGGTATTGGACCTTTGATTTGATTTGAATAAAACCAGAGTTCGGTCAGACTTTCCATCCGGCCCAACGTAAAAGGAATGACTCCACTAAGGAAATTGCCTGAAACATCAAGCAACTCAAGTTCAGTGAGATTTGCAAGCAACATAGGCAACTTACCAAGAAGGCGATTATGAGAGAGGTGGAGATGGAAAAGCTTTGTAAGAGTGCCTATTTCTGAGGGGATGCTTCCTGTAAGCCCCAATCCATCAAGATCTAGATGGGTTAAATTGGGGAAGGCAGTTAGGTTCAAGTTCTGAAACCGCAACTTTGACCTGGGAATATTCAAGACCCATCCATCAATCTCTTCAACACCTCCAGCTTCATTGCACGTGATGCCATTCCAATTACAGTGGTTTGAGTTATTCCGGTAATCATTCCACCAGCCACTTTGCAGCAAAGCCTGTCGTTCCTCATTAACGGAAGCCATGACAGGTGGCAGTAGGAACAACACATGAGAGGCTGAACCAAAGACAAGGGACACTGCCAGTAAACTAAAACTACACTTTGCCATCATTATTGTTTCGAATTGGAAAGGGTTCAGTAATGTCATTGGCTCCGGGGCTTTGTGCGCATTTATATAGATGATATATGACACTGATCAATGCCACGCGCAACAAGGGCTTGTGGAAATTACGGATTCAGTTTGAAGTTTCCTTCACGACATCTTTTGGCAAGGAAAAATACAAATACACGACCAAGACTAGAATTTGCGGAAGATAGAATTGGTGAACGTGTGAAATGGGCACTTCACTTTTGTGCTCTGCCGTTCCATGCAAGTTCTTGTTCATTCACTCACTGCAAAGTCTAAAACCTCTCGAGAAAATTAATAAAGGGGCACAGACAATCAGAATAGATAGATTCATTGGGAATTGAGATTAATACCAACGTGGGATTAGCTGGTAAAATTATGTTTATACTGTATTATTAGAAACAGGCTGGTACAAAGGCCAAGTTTTATGTAACTTTCAATATAGACGTTTTATAATCTGGAACAAAATCAGGAGGAGAGTAGGTTCTTACGCAAGTCCTTTCCTCTACAACTGATGATTGATTGTGTTGTATTTTCCAAAACCAATTCTAAAAAGAGAGAGAAAATAACTGGATCAAGTTTTTATATCCATTATATCAAATTGCTAAATCAAAGAACAACAATACTTCTCTTAAGAATAATATATACTTTTAACTTCTGAAAAGTATCCAATACATATATGCACTTATTTACTTTGAAAATTAACTAAAACAAATGTAAACGACTTAATACAAGTGTCCCATAATATAACAAGACTTATATGAAGTCAAATTAAGCAAAGACATGCAGAAAATAATTAACTTGAAAGTTAAGAGGCTGTTTGGTTTGGCCATTTCCCATTTCCATTTTCACTGAAAACAGAAAGTAATGGTGAAAATATATTTGGTCTCCTCTTTTTGAAAATATTTAGAAAAGAGTGAAAATTTGGAAATGACAATTTCTCATTTCCACCGTTTCCTTCGAAAAAGTTGAAAAGAATGAAATGTTGAAAACGCGGTGGCATTGTTAAAATTTTAAACACTTCTATACTATTCTAAACACATCCAAAGTATCTTTCTCTCTGTGGTCGCTTCAACCACGAACCCATTCTTCGCAGCTATTGTGGGATGAAGCCTGTGAAGGAGTGGGGGAGAGCTCTTGTAGCCATTATCACTGTTGTCGTGGTCGCTTGGAAAAAGGTTTGCTACCGTCTTGGTCGTTACAGGAGGAGGGACGCATGCACAATGCTTCTGTCGGTGGTCACTCCATTGCCGTCGCCAGTGTAGTAGCATGGATGGATGGCAGGGCGCGGGTACTGCAGCTAGAATGCCATGTGGTCGGATTTGCGATTCTTGGCTGCAATCTACTATTTCTCGCCGGTGTGCACTGTGCAGTTGTCCAGCACATCCTTGTGAAAGGAGAAGGAAGAAGAAAGGGGGCTCTATGGTCCCCACCTAGGTGAAAACAATTATAAAATAGGAAATTTTATTAAATATAGTATATTTAATTTAATCAAAAGATTAGGTATTAATTGTATTTTGTTTTATGAACAGTATTCAATATATTGGCTAGAAATATTTTATGATTAATTTTGTATTCTTTTAACTATGTTTGGAATATTTGGAATTGAGGTAAAATTGATTATTGGGGTAATAATTTATCTACATACTAATTGATACTTATAATAAAATAACACAAAAATGAGAATTTCATTTATTTCTATTTAATATTTTATAGTTATTTTATAATTTTATAAATTCTTGTAGTAGATGAACCAATGCAAATATAAACTATGTAATTATTGTTGCTTAATATCGATATAATTTTATGATTTTAAATTTGATTTTAAAAATTACATTTTAAAAATAGACAAATTAAACATATTTTTATTGTTTTCACTTTCTAAAAATGCAATCTACTTTTGTAAACCAAACGTATTTTCTGATTTTGAAAATATGAAAATGAAAATCCTTTTCAAAAAATAAAAACAGAAAACAAAAATAAAAAATATTTTCATAAACCAAACACACTTTAATAATGTATAAGTATTGAAAAAAAAAACGTCCATGACTACGTCGTGTCCTTGCATGATTTGAAAATTAGTTAAAATAGATACAAACACGTTGATCTAGAGTTCTTCCTATTCTATAATGGACATGTTTGTGGAAGTATGATGGACGTGTGAAAGGGGCACAAGGAATCCCAAAGACTAATTTGTTTGAGAAAGTGTTCGGTAGCTGCAGCAACTACTTCTTAGCTTGACTCTGACTTGTATGCTGCTGTTTCTTGGAAATTCTTAATCAGTCAATTCAACTTTTAACAATAATGGTCGAATTGTTTGAGGAAAAAAATAAAGGAAAGAAATCTTTTAACAGACAGATTAACTGTGGTATGGTTTATCAATATAAGGCTTAGGTAAAATATTAATACTATCTTATTAAAATATGTTGACACATGCCAAGTTATAAACAACTTTCAATATCAACAGTTTGTGGTCTGCGGCCAACAGAAGTAGAGCAAACTGGATGCCGAGCAACTCCTTCCCATCTACAATTTTCTCCAATCAATTTGCCAAAAGAGTAGGTAAATTACTGAAGTTAACGTTGGTATTCATGAAATATCAAGGAAAAATCCCTCACCCTGCAGTGTGTAAATCAAAAATCAGGACAATGGTCTAGATTTTAACTCATCTAGCTAGTTAAAAGAAAAAGGCAAAAAAAAAGTCATATTACAGTTTTGGTACTTCCAACAAGTCGCAAATGAATATAATTAAAAAAAAGAAAGAAGGGCACGGTATCCAATTGATTAAATTACACTTGCAACCCCAAAGCATTTTAGTGAATTAATCCACCCGAGTTTTGTAAACAACTAGGGTGCAGCCAGATATATGTGGAAATGAGAAGTGAGAGCCCTGAAGCAACATGAATAGATAGAACAAGTGAAATTATCACAAAGTAAAACTCTGTAAAATCTTTTATGACATCGATCAATGATACAGAGCCAGAATGTTTTGCTAAAGGCACTTAAAATATTGAACATGTACTAGTAAATCTATAAAAGGAGTAAATCAAAGTTGAGTTGTGGATAATGGATTGAATTCAAAGGATTTTTCAAGAAAGAGCAAGATGATCTAAATAGGATGCAAGTTCAGGAAATTACAAGTTAGCGTTCTAGAACAGAAAATGCAGATCACATCATGCCACAAATTTCACGTTTTATGTATCTTGGATCCATCTTACAAAGTGATGGAAGGGTGAGCGAAAATGTTACACATATTATTCAAGGTAGGTCGACAAAGTTGAGAAATGATTCAGGTGTAATTTGTAAGAGCAAAATGCCTAGTGAAGTCAAACGAAAATTCTATGAGATAGCAATAAGATTATCAACGTTTTATGGTAGTGAATGTTGGGCGGTGAAGTGCCAACAAGAGCAAAGGATATGTGCGGCAAAGATGAGAATCTACGGAGAAAATATAAGATTAACGGTGAGTTTACTCGAGAGAAAGTCAGTTTGCAACTTGCAACAAATGGGGAAATGATGATAGGAACTCGCCTAAGATGATTTGGTCCAATGAGAAGAAAATTGAGGCTCTTGTGAGAAAATTATGTCAAACAAAGGACTTCAACCGAAGGGCAAAGAGGAAAATCAAAGAAAATATCATGGCAAGCCATTAAAAAAACCCCTGCTTTTAAAAATGCTTTCACTGAAAATTTGGTTTATGATGAAGGAAATGATTATTTGTTGTATTTATGACAGGATTTTGAATGCCAGGCTATAGCAAAACATTCAAGTTGCCAAGACAACAAAGATATGCACTAAACTCTATCAATCAATTACCGTCTAGTTCAGCACTTATTGTCGCTATTGTTGCCTCTCCAGTATGAAAATAGAGGAATTTGAGCAAGCAAGGAGCCCATGAACCCAGGACCAGATTGGTCTGTTATCTCATCAACTTTGGAATCAAGATCTCGCCAGAACTTGATGATATGGAGATTTTCTTCCTCTGTTGATCTTTGAATGATAATCTTAGAAGCATATCCCTTCCTTCTCATTTGCAGGCATATCTCAGAAGGATTATTTGCTGTCAAGGTAACCATGTACAACCATCCCTTTTCGGACAAAAGATGGTCAGCAACCAGCAAAATCCTATCAATTACAGTCCTTCCATTCTCCCCACCAGCCCAAGAAGAGGCAATACCTTCAGCACCAACCTCATCTTCAGGGGTAGGCACATAAGGTGGGTTCACAACCATGACATCAACCAAACCAGATAGACGCTTTTCTAGCCCTGATGCAATATCCGTTATTATCAACTCTGCATCAACCCCATATGCCTCCATTGTCTCACGAGTCACCCTAACTGCATTTGGGTTGATATCAGTTGCAACATAGTTGATGCCACAACCTTCCTGCCCAAGAAGAAGAGCCAGAGAAGTAATGACATATCCGCTACCACAGCCTATCTCCATACACAATGTAGGATGATGTTCCAACAGGTTCGTGCAATCAGCTAGAAGAGCATCAACCAGCGCAAAAGAATCATCACACGGTTCATAAACCTCCTCGTGCGAACTCACAAGGCGAATTTGGGCAGTTCTAGCAAACTCCATGTATGATGCCTACAAACAGAAAAAATAGTTGTCCGTAAATCTCAATGGTTCAATGTATGTTACAAGTAACAGGTGACAAGGAAAGTAGCAGACTAGCAGCAACAAAAGAGGTTGGCTGCCATACCATTTCACTGTTGTCCACTTTGGCATTGAGATGCAAATATATTCAATTGACTCCAGTTCTCAATTACTCTGGTTAATCTCAAGAAAAAATTACAATGTCAGCTTCCTCTAGACATTGAAGTCCTGAACACAAGATTGCAGAATTATTTTGTCGTTAATATCACAAACACAAACAAGTAGCATATAGAAGTAGAAGAAAAGCATTTAAGAAAAATAATAGTAATAATAAAAAGTTTCAATGCAGGAAAGAGAAAGTGAATAAATTAATATAAATCACATCTTGAAACTAAAATGCTATATTAGATCAACAAAACAATCAAATAAGTGTCAACAATATGACTTCTACAATTGTTTTGAACCAATATTGTTTAGGTGTTGCTGATTCAGTATATTGATAGGACAAACATAAATGCTTATACAATAGTGATCAAAATCCATATTAGAAATATATAAGAGCCGAGTGTGTTATATAACACATAAGTACTCAAAATTTCTTTCACTTGACCTCTTCTGGCAGGATATAGAGTAAACCAAGCCATAAAGTCATTTATCATTGGAGTCCAACACTCCAAACTTCGCAAGTTTTCTCCCCAATTCACATGATTGCGTCAAATTCTTTCCGGGGTTGTCGTTCAGATTCATGATTGTGTGAGCAAAGATACAGCAAACAGGCTGACTAGTTTAGGAAGAAAAATTATCTCCAAAATCTGGAACAGCAGATGCAAATCCAATAAGCTCCAGTTGCTTTGTCAAAGAAACCAAGCATTCATAAATCCATTCAGACTGTGGATGCAATGCATCCCTTACCACAAACTCATGCACAACACCATTGATCTCAATTGAACTGCAACCAGGAGTCTTATCTACTCCTCTTTCCTTCATTATTTTCCTTGCACTCCTTGCCTCCTTCCACATTTTCAATTCACTGTACATGCTAGCAAGCAGAACATAGATCCCACTATCTTGAGGATCCATCTCAAGAAGCTTCAAAGCTGCCCTCTCTCCAATTGGTACATTGCCATGGACACGACAGGCAAAGAATAAAGCACCCCACACAGCAGCATCAGCTGCTACAGGCATATTTCTGATAAGCTCTTCAGCTTCCTCCAAGTGACCAGCCCTTCCCAGAAGGTCCACCATGCATGAGTAGTGTTTAAGCTTAGGGGATATATTAAATTCGGAACTCAGTTGGGAAAAATATTTGCGGCCTTCTTCAACAAAACCTCCATGGCAACAAGCTGATAAGACACCAAGAAAGGTGATCTCATCAGGCACCAATCCAATATGAATCATTTTAGAGAAATAGGATATAGCATCACGAGAATTCCCATTGAGTGCTAGACCACAAATAATAGCTGTCCAAGTCAAACAATTTCTCTGAGGAATCTCTTGAAAAACCTGGAGAGCCCTGTCAATATTTCCACACTTGGCATACATGTCAACTAGTGCAGTTCCCAATGCAAAATCTATGTAAAGGCTGTGTCTTTCAATATAATGGTGAATCCATATTCCTACATCAAGTGCTCCAAGTTGTGAGCATGCAGACAGGCAGTTGATCATGGTCACTTTGTCAGGTTTTATATTATTAATTTGCATTTCATGGAACAAAGTCAATGCCTCCTTACTGTGCTTGGCTTGGACACAGCCACTAATAATTGCATTCCAAGGCACGACGCTCTTCTCCGGAACTTTATATAAAAGTTCCCAAGCAACATCCAGATGACCAATCTGGCATAACCCAAAACCATTGTAGTCCATGAAACAAGGGTCTTTTGTGCCATGTTATCAAATAGAACTTGTGCAGCCAATAGGTCGCCACACTTAATATACATGTCCATAAGTGCATTAATAAGTGGAACAGTCAACTCGAGCCCATGTTCTTTGATGTAATAATGAAATTCTCGGCCAAGATTCAAATCCTGCAACTGAGAACAAGAAGAAACCATCCCAATCATTGTAATCTCATTTGGTTTCACCTTCTCTACCTCCATTTCCCGATAGAGTTTCATAGCCTCATTTGCTAGTCCCCTTCTAACACACCCACTAATCATTGAATTCCAGGTTACCAGGTCTCTCACACAACCTTTATTGAAGACATCATACGCTGCCTCTAACTCTCGATATGACAGTAACATAGTGATGGACGCATTGTGCACAAATATATCGAATTCAAAACCAAACTTCAACACATGTCCAAGGATAGTATGACCCAAACAACTTAGAGATGAACAAGAACATGCTTTAAGCAATAAAGGGAAAGTATGATTATCCGGCTTAGATCCACCACACCACAACATTCTCTTGTACAACAGAAGAGCTCCTTCCATGTCCCCACTTTCTATATATCCCCTAGTTGTCACATTCCAAGAAAAAACATTTTGTTCTTGTGTATGATACAAAAGTTTTGTGCAGTATTCGAGAGTTTGTGCTTCTGAGAGAGCACAGAAGGCGACAAGGCGACTTGCAGCAAAGCTATTGTCTATTAAGCCTGTTAAGATCATTTGAGCTTGGATTTGTTTCAACTGGACCAAGGATTTGCATCTTTCTAAGAGAGAAAGGAGCAGGTTTTTTCGAACAAAACTGTGTCTTGTGTTCCAATTGATGGGTTTAGAATAGGGCAACAATGAACGAGTATGTAAATAAGAAAGAAGGCCTAAAAATTGGGATGGAGTCAAAGGAAAAGATCTGAGTTTACTAACATACAGAATGGGCATGGCTCGACGATGTTCTGCAAAAGTCCCACTGCTTGTTTGGAAAGGAGCCAAAACTGGTGTCACTTACATGAACATGGCAGATGACCAAACTACAGTAGCCATGGAAAGAATCAATGACAAATTTGAATCATATGGACAGACTTAAGTCTCTTTTTCATTTTTTTTATATATTTATTTTGAAGTTATTGTGAGGAAATAGTCATCTTCTCCTTAATTCCTATTTAAAAAAAAGAAAAAAAAATCAGAACAACCAAAATGTGAAGTACATATGCAAGCATCATCTAGCAGAAAGCAATTAGCACAACAACAACAAAAACGGTATTAGATCACAGGTAAAACAAAATGGTCCAACCAAATAGCTAAAGTGAATTATCCAATCAATTCCTACACTTGCATTGCACTTTAAAAAATAATAATAACAATCCAACCACGAACCGTCCAGGGACTAAACAGAAAAAAGGGAAAAGAATATAACTTTGATATAACTAAGCAATGGGGGATGGGGGGAGAGAGAGAGGGGGGGGGGGGGGGAAATAAAAACTAAAAATTTCCTCAAAAAAAAAAAAAACCAGCTACGAACTCTCCACTCTCCAGGGATTAAACAGAAAAATGGCAAAAGAACACAACTTTGATATAACTAAGAAATGGGGCACTGGTAAAAACTTAAAAATTAAAAAAACAAAAAAACAAAAATCCAGCAATGAAGGGATTAAATTGAAAAAACGAAAGGGATCGGAACTTTGGTATAACTAAGAAGCGAGGTGTTTGATGAGTGAATTGATAGAGAAAATCAAACGGCTTAGCGTGAAGGAAACGATGGAAGTGGGGTTTTGTGCGTTGTGCTGAGCTAAAAAGAGATAAAAGAAACAAGTGATTGAGCCTTAATCACAAAATAAAAGCTTTGGCTTTGGCATCGAAGGAGTGAGTGAGAAGAGTCAGAGTGAGGAGGAACAGTCACTCACCAGCAGCAGTGCAGTGTCACTGTGTTGGCACAGGATTACTTAGTCCCCTTGCGTTGGGACCAACATTAGTCTTATTAAAATATTTATAAAATAATCTCTCCGCTTGTTTTTAATAGAACGTCCAAACTATGTTATTTTACAAATAGAACCTTTTATTATTCTCACTCAACAATTTTACCTTAGATCCACACACCAAAATCCCCTTTGATTCTCTTGTAATTGAAGGCTCGAACTGGGCAAACCGCTTGCAGGCTCCCAGTAGCAAGGCACCGAGGAAGCAGCTGACAACAAAGTGGCGGATCCAGCAACTGGTGGCGACTGCTGGAGTAAAGAATCCACACTGTGAAGGCCTGGAGGCAGTTCCTTTTCGCTGCTACAGTGCTTCTTTTTCCTTTTTTTTCTTTTTTGCTACAGTTCTTTTTTTTCCTTTTTCTCTTTTTTCTTTTTTGGGGGAATTCGGACGGTCCAAATTCCCTTCATGCTCTCCCTCTTTTTTTTTGGTGGGAATTCGAACAACCTGAAGTGTTTCAACTGAGTGGGGTGGTGATGGACTGATTGGTTTGCCTGGCCCTGGGCTTAGGAGCAAACGAAAGAGCCTTGCAGAAATTATCCAGGTGGTTTGCTTCTTCCATTGTGCATGTAACTTACTAACTATTGTGTCCTTGGCTTTGTGGCTTGTTTGTTTCTTTTTTCCCTGAATTGTGTGATCTACCATTTTGTGTTTTCCATTTCATACATAAATTGGGTTTTGAGATTGAATATGGTTAATTGATGCATATGTTGTGAGGATGTGAATGCTTTTTGCTCAGTTTGTTTTGACTTTTGTGTTTGATGTGTGATCTTGTTCAGAATTTGTGATTAATGGTTGTAATTCCTTAGGTTAAATATGCTAAATGATCACGTGCATTTGTGACATCTTCCTTTATTTTTTTGGTTATGGACTTGTGGCTCAAACAATTTTATTTCTAGTGCTTATTATGATGGAAAATGGTGGCATAACTGATTACATGAACTCATCAAAAGCTTTTTATTTCTCTTTTACTTTACCGATATTCCTTTGTGGTTGCCCAGTAGTGGCTGAATTTTTTAATTTATGTTGGTTGCAATTGTTCTGCACTATTTAGTTGATTTGTTACATTCACCACAAAATCTTTTTGGCACATCTCATCACTTGGCATCCAGCGGTTTCTAAGAATTTCATGTATGCCACATTTCAATTTCATGTAGGTCACATTTTTAAACTACTTAGCATCAAAGCAGATATGTTGATCTTGGTCTTGTGTCTTTATGTTTTTCTATGTATCAAAAGTCATATCTTTTTGTATCTGATGGATTCAAATGCTTCTTTATTTCTTTTCGCATCTTGAAAGTTTGCATTGTAGTGCATAGTTTATTTTCCTTGCTACTGTCAACTGTTGGTATTTCTATTGAGAATTTAAAATATATTTGCTGAGATATTGTATTTATTTGTTTCTGTATCCTTTTTTTTCTACCCATCATTTGAGTTATGACCATTAATCGTGCAGGATGATTTGGCACATAACACCTCTGTCACCACCAGCTTTCCTTCTCGGCCAGCCAATCGTAATGCATTTGATGAAAATGTTGACATTAGAAGTTTTGCTAATGCAGGATTGGCTCATGTACGCCGTGATTCCATGCCCACTGATGCTTTAAGATATGGATCAAATGTTCAAGGGTCATCTGCAGCCCAAAATGTTAAAGCCTTTTATGTTTTATCTATTTAAGATTATTATGTAGTTGAAGTACGTATTTTATATTCAGAGTTACTCATCAAGTTGTAATCAACATTTTATAGAAAGAAATTTTCACAAAAAAAAAAAAGATTAAAAGGATTGGTTTTAGTGAAGTAAAGCAATCTTGTTTTACTTTAATGCACAAAGCCATCCTGTTTCACTGGAATGCACAATCAAGCTTCTGTGATTTGTTCTATTATTCTTGCTCTGTCTATGTATTGTGTTGGTGAAGTTTGAATTAATGGATCATATTTGGAAACTTAATAAACAGTGTCAAATTGTATTTTGAGCTTGTTTCTTCATAAATATTTGAAGAGTATCATCCTAACTTTTGAACCACAACCAATTCAAAACCATAGTTTTTATTAACTAGGCTTTGGATTTTCTATTTGATCCTTGTTTTACCAATCTGGGTGTCCATCACCCTGCATTCAACCATTTAAACAACATTTAGATAATCTAATTTCAGTTACCTTAACTTAAACGTTGCAATTAAGATTTGGAAGGAACTACAACATAAAAGAAACATGAAGGAACCAAAAAAATGGCCAGTGGAAGCATCGTAGATCCCACAGAGGCCCTTGTAATGACGGCGCCATTGCTGTTGGAATCAATGGTGCTAACAAGGTTAGATTGAGCAGGGACAACAGTCAATCACTTGCTAGACTGGATGTCCCAAACTCTTAACAGTCTCGTTGAAGGAACTGGTAACAATGAGGTTGGATTGGGGTGACGTAGAAGGCATAGTTGGTGTGGTCGGGAATGGTTTTGATGAGGCAGCCGACAAAGACATCACATAAGTAGAGGCCTTATTGTTGAGGACGAAGATGACGAGGCAGTTGTCGAAGCTCGGATGAGAAGGCAGATTGAAGATGCCCAATTCGTGGCCCTCGTAGTCCTACACAAAACAAAGGGGGTACATGTGCAAATAATATATATAATAGTGACTCATTAACAAATTCACTGCAAAAACCACATGCTTAGAACCCAACCGTTAGATAACACATGTAGGACATCCAACGGTTGACAACCATTTATAAGGAAGGGACCAACATTGGTGCCTTACTAGGGGCGGACCAAGTAATCCTGTGCCCAGTGTGTTGATGATGGACTTTGAAACCCCACTTTTGAGGTCACATCACCTATTGCTGCTCCTCTCTTTCATTTGTATGTGATTGTGAAACATACCACTTAATTCCGAAGGAGAATTTTTTTTTTCTCGCTAGCGGGTGGGTTAAGACTTATGGGGTGTTTGAAACCCTATAATTCAATTATATTCAATTCTATTGAAAAATTGTGTTAAATTTCATACTTTTGAAGTAACTTAAATGAAGAAATTAAATTTTTATGAGAATTAAAATTTAATAAAACTAAAGAATTGAAATTAGACTCCAATGGGTGTAAAAATTGAATTTTAACAAATAAAAATATTAAAACAACCTTAATTGAATATAATGTTTTATTCCTAACCTATTAATAAAGGATAAAATAGTAAAAATAATTAAATTCTTTAATTTACTGACTCATTCAATTCAATTTAATTTCTAATGGAATTCAATTCTATTTTATTTCATTAAAGGTTTCCAAACGTCTGCTTAAAACACTGATCGAGAAATTTAAAATAATAAAAGCTTAATAATGATTTTATCTTTTAAAAAATAAGTAAATTTTTTTTTAGCCTTTGAAATATATATATATATATATATATATATATATATATATATATATATACATTTGATTTTAATTCAAATACCTACAAAAACATTATTTTGTTTTTTTATAATATCTATAATCAGTAACATTAACCAATTTCTTTAAGACATAAAGTTCCTTAAAGGAGTAAGCCTTTGATCACGAAATTATTTTCATATACACAACCAAATTCTGACTAAAATACTTGAGAAGCAATAACTATCAACTATGATGTCACTTGTGATTTAAGACCATTACATTTTAGTCCTTGTTATTATACTCTTTATGATAAATGTTGAATTGTCTAAGGAGGGAGGATGGAATCATTCAATTCTGTATGACAACTAGAACTTATATCACAAGGGTAACGAATAATTTGGTCCTTCTAATATTTTGGATTAATTTATTTTCCTCACTTATTCCGGTCAAAATTACACAATTAACCTATTTGAAATTTTTAATTTCTCTCTTTGTATTCTTCTCTATCACTGCTACATTGCTCAAGGTCAGACCACCACTGCCCTAGGCTGGTGCCACTGCCATGGTGTGCATAAAGTCCATTGGAATAAAAAAATAAAGAAAAAATGATTTGTGCATTTGGTAATTTCCGAATGTCCCATTTTTTTCTTTATCTCACGACCAAGAACAGTTTGCTTTCACATGTTATCCTGCCTATTCTGTTTGGTTAAATTCGGGTATGATTGGAGCATTTTGAGTAATTGGATTAGATGCTTAGTAGTTCGAGTTTTGAGAATACATGTTGCTAAAGAGTTTTAAGTTCTTTGTTACAAAATAGAGGGGGTGTGTAATGGTAGAAAGGGGAAGAGAGGGTTTAAGTGTATTTTGGCACTTTTAAATTTTCATTTATCTTTAATAAATTTATTTATATTTTAAAAAATTATTTATAATTTTTTTTGTTACTAATCTTAGAAGTTGATTCAATTTTGTTTTAGATCTAATAATTAAAAAACTAAATGGCCCATCACAAACTCCAAAACAAGTGAGGAATAAATTATTCACCACCTAAATCAAGAAATAAAACCAATCCAATTTTAAAAATATTTACACTGAATCTAAATAAAATATTTTTCTTAGTTTATTTATGTATTAAAAACATATTTAAACTAATAAAATATTTCAACTTTAATATGTAGTAAAATGCTGAAAAACTTGTTAGGCATTGATTCGAAAAACTCATATTTTTTCATATAAATTTTGCAACACCATTTGGATAACTAGAATAAATTGTTTTTACGTGTATATTAGAGATAAACTGTTGAGTATTAATTGGATATTAATTTTTATAATAAGCATTTAAAATTTGTTAAACATGACCAGTAAGTAATACTTTTTCGGTCCCATGATTTGACAACTAACCAAGTTATTCATGTCCAGTTGGGAATTAAATTTGAAACATAAACTCTATAAGCTGAATAAATAGATGATATATAAGACAATTGGATGGCTATTTGGAAGACAAATTTGACAAATGAACTATGGACCATTCGGACTCCAGCTAAGTGAAACGGCATACCGGATAACATTTAAAAATATTCAATTAATTTATAATTTAGCTGACATTATTAAATAAATTCCTTTTAAAAACAATAACAATGAAAAATATAAATTATTAACAGAGACATGTGTACCTTTCAATCTTTTTGGTAGAGATACGTACCTTTCAATCTGCTCATTTGTATGTTCTCAAGACTTTTTTTTCATGTGATATAATACAAGTTTCCAAGATTTTTCATTGAAATTTATTGTTTTTTCTTTCGTAACAAAAATTACTAAGTGTTAGGTACAATCAAACATTGAATAATTTTACATTTTATATGTTCCACTTCTATTTCAAAAACATCCAAATGCTAGTGTCCTCGTATATTTGTCCTTTATCTTAGATATTCACTTAACGTTCATCAATTCATGCTCTTTCTATTCTATCTTCAATTTAACTTTTTTTTTTTCCTCTTCTATGACGTGAATCATCAATTCGCTACTCTGCCCACACTAGTGAGAAAGAATGAAAGTTACAAAATCAGTTACTGAAATTCCCACACGAGTGAAACTATAAATTGTAGTGACCATTGACGAGAATTGTGCCAAGGCTGCACCCAACAATAATACACCAAGTGTGCATGGTAAATAGAGATTAAATAATGAAACTTAAGAATGCAAAACGTGAAAACATGACAAAATATCTAAAGATTATGCAGAAAATGGCCAGTGCCACCACAAGCTGGTGGATTGAATAATAAGTACCACTAGTTTTGTACTACAACATTTACAAATTGCTAAAGAATTCAGGGTATACATGCAATATTCTTTTGCAAAAAAGAAAAAAAAAAAATGGGTGATACCATTACTCTAATTTAATATGTATTGCATTTCATCTCTTCCCACTTCACTCCCATTTCACTTCCAACCACAACTCTTGGATGGTTTCTCTCTGCACTGACATATCATTGCTGAATTTTCTCGGCATACTGCTTCATGCTAATGACCAGTTTCCCCAGTAAAGCAACAAACTGGGGCATTTCTAAGTATTACTGAAAACATATTTCAGCCAAAGATGGCATTTTGGCAAATCAGAGGTAGTTCAAAAAATTGGATAGCCCAGAAGAGCTTCATGAAGTGGCTGAAACAACATGGAAGTACGTGCACTGTCATTGTTGCAATGATGCTTGAATCAGAGACGTGAGAGATGGATGAAGACGGGCCCTTCTTATCGAGCGTGCTTCACTTTTTCCTTCAGCATACTCTTCTCCAAGTGGCCACCTTGGGCGCAAATCATACTGAAATGAACGACAGTTGAAATAATCTCAGTGACTGAAGAAACACAAAGCACAACAAATACATGCCGACTAAATACGTCAACTAGGAACATCAAATACATGTCGACTAAATTCTTACACTATAGATCCAACAAGGATCACCAAGAAATGGATAATTGATCTAGTTGATTGTGTAAAAAATAATCAATCATACCTTTTCCCTAAATAAAATGTATTATCTAGATCTATCTAGAGTCATAATAGAAAAGCAGATCCAGTTAATCAAAAGGTTCATTAATCCATATAATTGTCAGCATTCAAAAATACATACCACAAAGTCTTCTGGCTCTTCTGCAGGTGGAGGAGGGTCATATCTTCCCATGCGGAAGTGCTCACTGCCAGTCCAAGCAACCATTACACCTATTCACTTCAAAAACAAGCTGGTAAGACATGACTAGCTTTTAATAAAACAAAACCAAATTTTTCTATGTTGCATGCGTCAGAAAAGTTAACAACCTAATTTGCTTATAAAAAGGAAAAAAATTGGATCAAGAAAGATAATTGAACAAAATGAGAACTTGGGTGACAACTAATTTTGGATTACCAAAAGACCCATAAGAGGAAAGCAACAAGATATCTATAATTGAAAAATGATTATTATCTTTTTTCTTTATCTTCATATGCTCCTCAGGAAGAGGATCAAGGAAAAACTAAAATGGTGAGAAAAGAGTTGTATTGGACTTCATCTATACAAGGAAATCTTGTCAAATGACTAACATAAGCCTCCTCTTTTATTTGGATGAGGGATCGCTTTTGCAAATTTAGGCAAACAACCATGACTACATGGGTGGAATTGGCCTTGAAAACTAAAACTACGTTATTACCATTGTCGGTACAAAGCCAGGGAGGAGGGCATACAAGTTGCAGGCCATTCTTCTTCACAACCATATCAAGCCGGGCTCTAACATATCGATTTGATGCAACACTACCAGAGATTACCTGCAACAGACAAGTAGAAAGTGAGACATAAATTAAAGGTGAAGAAAAGACGGGGAGATGCAGAAATTTTAACAAGTCATTAACTAAATCTTTTTGGATAATTTATAATATTCTTTTAAATAATCTTTTTAGAAGCTAAAAATCACATTTGTTAACTTCTTGTCGTATTAGATTATACAACTTACTATTTTTCAAAAAGTAAATTTTAGCGTTTTTTGTAAGAGTAAAATTTTTAACTTATCAAGAAGTGCTATTTACAATTATCAAAACACACGCTTTTATTACTACATGTCCAAAAACAAAATATTTTATTTATAAAATATTTGTTTAGAAGTTTATTTCATACAAAGACATATACAAAAGAGTTTAATTTTGATATGTTAATAATATATAAAAGTTTTATACTATCATCCAATCACATATTTCATTCTATTTCCAAGACTTTCAAAAAATAAGTATTTGAATCTAACTCTTTTATTAATATAATAATACATAATTTGATATCTATGTAATTTTTTTAATACTAATAGTGTTGATAAATTAAATTCTAATTAAAATATTTCTTGAAACAGGCCTTTATATGCTTATGAGACAAATGTCTCAACTCTAAGGGGGCATATGGTTGACGGATTGATTTTTCATTCCTGGGTATAATATTCCTTCCCAAGAATCTCATTTACCAAGCAAGACGTTTAGGTGTGTTTGGTACATAAATTGAAATCCTTGAATCTTATACATTATACATGGAAATAAGTCATTCGTGTTTTGTTGAAGATGACTTTCATGAAAATATTGAATATCTTCTCAAAAATACCACCAACAAAATGGTAGTGGTGACAGCTTCGGCATTCAACAGGTGGAGAAAACATTGGAAATGGGGAATGGAAATTAAAACTAAAAGTAAGATTTTATTATTTTCAGTATTTTTTTTGTAAAATCCTAAAAATAAAAAATATAGAAAATAAAAAACAGTAGCAAAAGTAAGTTTTGATTTAGCTAGCCTCCGTTAGCGGTTGACTTTAGATCTGCCCTTTGTTGCCCAAGTGCAAGTAGCAAAAGATATTTCACATGGCAAAAATCACAGCATTTCAATGCCATATAGGCATAACCAAGAAAATATTACAAACATCATAAATAAAGGGTTTGGTATCGTGCTTAATCATATGTCATCAATTATTTAGAAATGATTTTTAGCATCGTAACACTGATTATTTGATAAATCAATCAATAGTATCAACTAAATTGGAGGTATATTAAAGAAGTTACTACCAATTAAAAAAAGGGCCAAAAGTCAAAAGAAAGTAGGAGAACAACTTGCATCAACCTTGGCATAATTAAAAGAAATGTAATTCATCTTAAAACTAATTAAACATGCAAAAGATCGCTACCCTTAGTCTTTATTGAAAGATCTATTTCATGACACTCAGCTGTCATCAAGTGATTGATTGAGATTTCAGAGAAGGGTAAAAGCAATGACAGTTTGGAACTGGAAAGTTCTCGAGCCACTTGCTGCATTGATGGTCTAGACTTTGGCTTAGAACATAAGCATGCCAATGCTAGTTTTATCACAAGAACTATTGCTTGAGCATCTTTTTGACAACGAGGTAAAGGAATGCGTGAGTCCAACAAATCTTTTAACAATATGCTCTGGAAGAAGTGCTGGATAATGATGAGATTAGCTCTCTTAGATGTCTTCCCATCAAAGTTTCGAGTGCCACCACTCCAAAATTGTAAACATCACATTTTTCTGTCAAAGTCAATGTGTAGGCAAGCTCTGCAGACCAAGAAAGTTGTTAATGAACTTAAGGTCTCAAATCCAATAATTAAATTCATTTAGCGAAACTATCATTAATTAAATTTTAAACAAAAAACACCTGGTGCGATGTAACCATATGTTCCAATTTGTAGGGTTTGATTTGAAGAATCTTGAACAATTAGTCTAGTTGTGCCAAAGTCTAAGATAACAACATCCAATTGTGAGTTCAGCAAAATATTGTTACTTGTTACATCTCTATGAACAATTGGTGGGCTACAATCATGGTGCATTTAGGACAAAGCATTAGCCGTTCCTTGAATGATATTAATCCTCTTGCTCTAACTTAGTTCCTTTGCTTCGACATCAATGCTCAAGACACAAAATAAGCTTCCTCTTTCCATGTATTCATAGACCAAAAACATGCACCGGTTATGGAGGCAAAAGCCATGAAGCTTGACAATGTTCCTGTGACGGATTTCTGTTAACATCTTGACCTCATTGTGAAAACTTTTGTCAAAGGAAGGGTTTTGAGATTCCATTTGGTGAAGTTTCTTCAATGCAACAATTTTACCACTTGGAAGTTGTGCTCTGTACACGCTACCGTATCCACTAGTTCCAATGCAATACCTGATATCAAAGTCTTGTGTTGCTTCAATGATGTCTTCAAATGCAATTTTACCATCATAGTTCCATATAGAAAACAAGTCTCCATTCTTTTGCTGACTTTTTTTCAAATCTTGCTTTATTGATACGTAGAGCAAAGCATAATATGCCCGAAAAAATGACAAGGAGGACGCACATTACAGAAAGAGCGATTACAATGAGGTGCTTTGCTTGATGGGTTTTTGGAACTTGAAAAGAAGAGCACGAACCGAAATTTGGAGTGTTGCCTATTAATGATTTTTCATGGAAACTTCTGTAGTTTTGTGAACACTCAAAGAAATTGAATGACAAGTTTATATGGCGTATCTTTGCAAGATTTATTGGCAGTGCACCTGTGAGATTGTTGTAGCTAAGATTCAAATTTGATAATGCAGAATTCATTTCAGTGAAAAAAGGTCCCACACCCCCGACAAAATTGTGGCTGATGTCAAGTACATCAACATAACCAATTACAGAAGGAATGTCACCTCTTAACAAATTGTTGCTGAAATTCACTTTCCCAAAACCGTCACAATTTAGGATCGGAGATGGGAGAAATGCTTCTAGCTTGTTGTTGGAAAGGTCTACATCACAAAGGCTGGTAGGCTTTTCCATATCTGATGGTATGTATCCAACCAATTGATCGGATGAAAGATCTAGAGAAGCCAAGAAGGTCAACTGAAATAGATGGGGTGGTATAACACCAGATATGTTATTATGAGATAGCTTTAAAGTATGTAGGCTGAGCAAATTCTTAAATTCTAAAGGAATAGAAGCATTTATTTGATTGAATTCTACATGTAACTCTTGTAAAGAGGTTAATGCTCCTACTTTAGGCGGCATTGGACCAAAAAGGGAGTTGTTGGAAAGATAGAGATAAGTCAAATTCTCCAATTGACACAAAGTAGAAGGAATTGATCCTGTTAGTGAATTATTTGAGAGAGATAACGTTTTTAACTGTTTTAAATTCCCTATCTCTATTGGTATGGGTCCTTCAATTTGGTTTGAATCAAGATAGAGATAAGTTAAATCCTCAATTTGACACAAAATAGAAGCGATTGAACCTGTTAGTGAATTATTTGAGAGAGATAACATTTTTAACTGTTTTAAATTCCCTATTTCTATTGGTATGGGTCCTTTAATTTGGTTTGAATCAAGAATGAGATAAGTCAAATTCTCCAACTGACACAAAGTAGAAGGGATTGAACCTGTGAGTTGATTTGAATAGAGGGAGAGAGAGGTCAAATTCTTCAATTGACCCAATGTCAAAGGAATGACACCTGTAACCAAAAAAAAGGAATGACACCACTAAGATAATTGTGTGAAACAGAAAGCGACTCAAGTTGAGTGAGATTTGAAAGTGATGTAGGCAGCTTACCATGAAGGTGATTAGGGGACAACAAAAGATAGCAAAGCTTTGTAAGAGCGCCTATCTCGGAGGGGATACTCCCCGTAAGCCCCAAACCAGAAAGAACTAGAGCCTCTAAATTGGGGAAGGCAGTCACGTTCAAGTTCTGAAATCGCAGTTCTGACTGGGAAATATTTCCAGCTTCATCTGTGTAATACTTCCAGCTTCATCACAGGTGATGCCAGTCCAATTGCAATGGTTTGGGATATTCCGGGAATCATTCCACCAACCACTCTTTAGTAAAGCCTCACGTTCCTCATTAACGGAAGCCATCACAGGTGGCAGGAACAACACACAAGAGGCTGAACCAAACACAAGGACCACTCCCAGTAAACTAATAAGACTACACTTTGCCATCATTTTTGTTTCGAATTGGAAAGTGTTGGAAAATGCTATTGGCCCCGGGGCTTCGTGTGTGCTTATATAGATAATATATGACACTGTTCAATGCCACGCGCAACACGGGCCTGTGGAAATTATGGATTCGGTTTGAAGTTTCCTTCACGACATTAATGATGAGGGAGGGGCTATGTTTGTGGAAAGATAGAATTAATGAACGTGTGAAGTGGGCACTTCACTTTTATGCCTTTCCGTTCCATGCAAGTTCTTTTTCATTCACTCACTACAAAGTCTGAAACCTCTCAAGGCAAAACTAATGAGACGTAAGAGCCCCTGAAGTGACATGAATAGATATTACAAATAAAATTATTACATAATACAACTTCGTCAGATTTTTTATGACATGGGCAAAGATCAATGATACGAGGCCTGAATGTTTTGCAAAACGGACACTTTGAATATTGAACATGTACTAGTAAATCTATAAAAGGAGTAAATCAAAGCTTGAGTTGTGGATAATGGTTTGAATTCAAATGATTTTTTAAGAAAGAGTAAGATGACATCATGCCACAAATTTCATGTTTTATGTACCTCGGATTCATCTTACAAAGTGATGGAAGGGTGGGCAAAAATGTTACACATAGTATTCAATGCAGCTGGTCAATAAAATGGAGAAATGATTCAGGTGTAATTTGTAAGAACAAAATGCCTATTGAAGTCAAAGGAAAATTCTATGAGATAGCAATAAGATCACCAATGTTATATGGCAGTAAAGTGCCAACAAGAGCAAAAGATATTTGCGGCAGAGATGAGAATCTAGGGAGAAAATAATATATAATATTTCTCCCTCCCTTGTGATAATTTCCCTATAATGAATATATATATATATATTATATTTCTTAGTTATTTTTTCCTCACACAAATTGAAGAACAACACCACAAGATGAAAATAATATAAGCAGAAACACTTAAACTTCACTCGAACTCCCTGGAAACTGCATTTTATGTAGAAAATGAACATAAAATCGCTGCAACTTGCGGCAATTGTTAACTAAACTAGAAATTGCTGCAACTTTGACTTTTAAAACCAACAAAAAATTGCTATGACTTCAAGCGATTTCTCATTTTAATGAGTGCAACAATTTCCCCTATACAATCTAATATTGTAAATCCGTAATTAAAGATGGAATTTGATATTTTCAAAAACAATGTATTTTTTATTTTAATAGTGTAAAAAGGCCATCCAATAAATAATAAAACAGTAAGTGCTTCTGCTTGCCCTAGATGAATTCCAACCATTCAATGAAAAAGTAGATAAATGAGAAAAATACATTTAAAAAGCATATGAATGACTTACGTGGAGTCAGAGATTTCGTACTCTCGTAGCACGGCTACTCAATCATACTTGGATCTAAATAACATGACTTGCAATATTTTTTTCAAAATTGTTTACAAGTCAAAAATCCCAGTTATTAACTTGCTGTCTCATTTGACTATATACATTATTACATTTTAAATAGTCAATGTTAGTTTGTAATGTTAAAATAGTTATCTTCTCAAGAAGTACATTTTACATAACTCCAAACAAACAATTTTATTATTACATATCCAAATAGGATAAAATATTAGTTCAGAAGTTTCTTTCGTATAAAGACATAAATTAAAAAGCTAATTTAAATGCATTAATAATATAAGAGAATTTGCACTATCATTTGATTATATACATTTGTATTTGTAAGACTTATAAAATAATAACTGATTAAATTTAATTTTTTTATTGACATGATAAAATATGATTAAATATTTATGTAAATGTATCTTATATCTATGGTAAATACAAATTAAATTCCAAATAAAATATTTCTGGAAACTAATAACAAAGTTACCGTTATGAGAAAATGCAAAAAGTGTTTATTCAATGGTAACAAGGGGTATTTATACAACAGCTATCATGGGCAGTAACCAACTAACTAAACACGTGTTAATGGACGATGTATCCATGCAAGAAACATGGTATTGCATCTGCTTCAAAAGGGATGAATAGGATCAATTGAAGTAGGCTCTTGGATTGAACCATCAACAAAGCCAAGTTTGTTCTTGGTAAGAAGGCTGATCTTGATGCTTCGATGCCATCCATTAAAGTTTGCTTCTGTTAAAGGTGCAGACACAAGATTGAGTGAAGAAGTCTCATTTGGATGGAGGTAAAAAGGATTGTTCGGATCTTGCATATCAGCAAGAGTGTAAGAGGCAGCCATGGAATTCACAGAAGAAGGGTTGAAGAAGAAAGAAGAGAATGTGAGAGAGAGGAGAGGAATCGTGAGAAATCTGATACCATAACAAAGTCATGAGAAAATGCAAAAAGTGTTTATTTAATGATAACAAGGGGTATTTATACAACAGCTGTCATGGACAGTAACCAACCAACTAAACACGTGTTAATGGACCAACCCTGTAACAAACTAAAACTATCAGCCATAAATATGCTATGTATATTTAATGTGGTTACATGAGTTTGTTGAATTAACTAAAGGGTGGTTTCTCTCAGGTGTTACCCCCCCCCCCCCCCCCCCCCTCCGGGAAGCTAGAGAGTGTACATCAAGTATTCCCAACTTGGAAATGATGCTCTTGAATGGTCCTGGATGAAGAGGCTTGGTCAGGATGTCTGCGAGTTGTAAGGAGGATGAGACAGGGAGTAGATGTATGAGTCTAGAAGTGAGCTTTTCTCTGGTAAAATGACAATCTAATTCAATGTGCTTTATCCTTTCATGGAATGAAGGATTTTTGGCCAGGCAAATCGCAGATTGGTTGTCACAATAAAGGGGAATTGGAAGGCTGGGAAGAGTGTGTAAGTCATTGAGAAGGTACTGAAGCCATTGGATTTCACATGCTGTAGTGACCAGAGCTCGGTATTTCGCTTCAGTTGAAGACCTTTAAATGGTTGTTTGTTTCTTGGCTTTCCATGAAATGAGAGCATCTCCTGAGTATACATAGTAGCCAATAATAGAATTTCTGGAGTCTGGGCATCCTGCCCAATCAGAGTCACTAAAAGCTCTTAACTTTAGGCTGAAATTTGTAGGGAAAAAGAGACCAGCTCCTGAAGACTGTTTGATGTACTGAAGAACTCGAATGACTGCTTCTTGGTGTGTGTTGGTTGGGCAAGACATGAATTGGCTGAGTTGTTGGACTGCACAGGAGATATCCGGTCTTGTAGTTGTGAGGAAGAGAAGTTTTCCTATTAATTTTCTATAGCTTGCAGTATCAGTTGGAGGGTTGCCATCATCTTTGCATAATTTGGTTGAAGCATCCATTGGTGTGGAAAGGGGTTTAGATGCAAAAAGGCCACATTCTTCCAGAAGTTCCAAAGCAAATTTCCTCTGAGATAGGACAATGCCTTTGGTAGATCTTGCAACTTCCAGACCAAGAAAATATTTGAGGTTGCCAATATCTTTGATTCTGAATTTTTCATGGAGGAAGGTCTTGATTGCAATTATTTCCTGTAAGCTGTCACCCGTGAGTACCACATCATTGACATATATTAGCAGAGCAGTGAAAGAGTTGCTGTTGTGTTTGATAGAAAAGGTTGAATCTGAGACACATTGTTGATAATCTTGAGATATGAGAGCTAAGGATAAAGTTTGAAACCATTCCTTGCTTGCTTGAGTCCATAAAGAGATTTTTGTAAATGACATACTTGATTGGGTTTGGAGGAATGAAACCCCTGTGGTAGAGTCATATAAACTTCTTCTTGTAAAATCCCATGGAGAAAAGCATTGTCCACATCGAGTTGTTGCAAATGCCACTTCTTGGCTACTGCCAAAGCTAATAGTGTCCTTAGTGTTGTTATTTTTGCTACTGGTGAGACAGTTTGCATGTAAATCTACTCCTTCTACTTGTGTAAAACCTTTAGCAACCAGGCGAGCTTTATATTTATCTATTGAGCCATTTGGTTTGTGTTTGATCCGGTAAACCCATTTACATCCTATTGGAACTTTTCCTTGAGGGAGATCCACGAGCTTCCAAGTGTTGTTTCTTTCAAGAGCCTCAATTTCTGCTTTCATAGCTGACTGCCAGCACTCCATCTTAGCAGCTTGTGAGTAATTTTTAGGTTTAACAGCAGTAGAAATGTTACAAATGAAGGATTTGTAATTAGAGGATAAAGAATCATAAGAAAGGACAGAAGACAAAGGATATAGAGGTCCTTGAGAGGAGTTTGTTGAGGTGGTGGACATATTTGTTGTTTTGAGTTTGTTGAGGTGGTGGAATTTTTCTTGGCCTTGTAGAATGCCTTATAGTTTGATCAGGGATGGTTAGAACAATGGGACTGGAATTGTTGGGGTTGTTAAGAGCGGGATCAATAGTAGATGCAGGAGGAGGAGGGGGGCTGCTTTCAATAACAAGCTCAGAATTTTCTGCAATAGGTTCAATATTGAGCATGGCAGGTGCAGGGTTATTGTTTTGTTGTGGATCTGAGTAGTCAGTGGGATGAGAGGGAATATTTATAGGTAAGGATGTATGAGCAGAAGTTGAGGGAACAGAAATTGAGTCAATGTTGTTGTCAATTGATTGGAATGGAAAGATATCTTCATAGAATATAACATGCCTTGAAATGAAAATTTCTCTTGATTTGAGGTCAAAGAGAATGTGTCCTTTGGTTCCAGGCTTATGTCCTAGGGTAATGCACTTTTTAGCTCTTGGATCAAGTTTGGTTCGATGAGATTGATTTGTGGAAGCAAAGCAAAGGGAACCAAACACACGGATCATTAAGAGATCAGGTAAGGCATGATAGAGATATTCATAGGGTGTGTTGTTATGTAGAGTTGGGGTAGGTATTCTGTTAATGATGAAGGCAGCATGGGATAAGGCAAAGGACCAAAAAATTTGGGGAAGGTTAGCCTGGAATAAAAGGGCTCTAGTGACATTTAGCAAATGTTGGTACTTCCTTTCCACAATGGCATTTTGCTGAGGAGTGGCTACACATGAGGTTTGGTGGAGGATTCCTTTTTCAGCATAGAAATTTTTGATGGTAAATTCTGGCCCATTGTCTGTTCTAATGGTTTTGATAGAAGTTTGAAACTGAGTTCGAACCATAGCACAAAAACTTTTCACAGTAGCTGAAGTTTCAACTTTAGATTTCATAAGATATATCCAAGTGAATCTAGAGTGATCATCAACAATAGTAAGAAAGTATCTAAAACCATGTATAGATGTGACAGGAGCAGGCCCCTAAATATCCATATGTATCAAATCAAAAATGTTGCATGAATGAGTATTACTAGAAGGAAATGGTAATTGTTTTTGTTTAGCAAAATGGCATACATCACATGTTGTAGGTATATCAACAGAAACTAGAGGAAACTTTTTGTTCATTATATTCATTCTATCAATTGAAATGTGTCCTAGCCTATTATGCCATAAGGCTTTATTGTTGGTGATGCTACATACTGTGTTCGGAACTTTGTATTCTTGTATCACAGGTCCAGAACACTTAGATGTTTCCAGCAGATATAAACCATCACTGACTTTGGCACTTCCAATCATCTTCAAGGTATTGGAAGTCTGTATAGTACAATATTGGTGAGTGAAAAGCATTTGACATTGAAGATCAAGGCAAGTTTTTGCCACAGATTTAAGATTGAAGTGGAAGTTAGGAATATAAAGGACATCAAATAAAATAAGATCTTTAGTGAGATGTATGGTTCCTTTATATGCAGAGATAGCAGTGTTACCATTAGGCAAATTAACAGAAATAGGCTTGTTTGATCTATATGAAGTAAAGAGATCTATAGCATTGCAGATGTTATCAGTTGCACCACTGTCAATAACCTAAAAAATGTTACCGTTTTGAAGAGGTATGTTGTATGCTTGATTTACAGAAGTAAGATTGATATGAGGTTGCTGAATTGTAGACTGCTGTGTTGTAGAGGACAGTAGGAGAGCAAGTAGATTTTGATATTGTTCAGCAGTGAATCCAAATTTTGGTCCTGAGTAATCTTGTGCAGAAGCATTGATCTTAGAGTTACTTGGTGAACCTTCAGTGATGACAGCATTAGCATATTTTGGATTCTTGAACTTGAAGCCAGGGGGAAAGCCATGTTTCTTGTAACAGATTTCTATGGTGTGACCAGTTCTACCACAGTATATGCATTTCTTGTTTGGTCCTTTGAACTGGTTTTGGTTGCTGTTGTTGTTCTTCTTGGCATTAGGTGCAGCAAAATTGATGGAAACCTTGCCTCCATTAGAATTTTCAACAGAGAATTGTCTCTCTTGTTGAATGATCATACCAAAGACCTTGTTGAGATTAGGCAGAGGTGACATGAGCATTATGTGAGATCTTGCAACAGAATATTGGTCATTGAGACCTTTTAAAAACCTTGCTACTTGTAGGATATTTCTTTGATCCTTTACTTTCTGAAGTGCATTGCAAGAACATTTGGAACCACACGCGCAAACAGGCACGGGCATGAGAGCATCAAACTCATCAAACATAGTCTTGAGACCAGTGAAATATGTAGTTACAGAAGAGTCACCTTGTCGAAATGCAAAGATTTCTTCTTGGAGGTCTGAAACTCGAAAGGAGTCAGATTGGGAGAATCGTTCTTGTAGTTCTTCCCAAAGAGTTTGAGCATTGTCAATCATCAAAATGCTTTGAGCAATGGTAGGGGATAAAGAACGATGTATCCATGCAAGAACCATGGTATTGCATCTGCTTCAAAAGGGATGAATAGGATCAATTGAAGTAGGTTCCTGGATTGAACCATCAACAAAGCCAAGTTTGTTCTTGGTAAGAAGGCTGATCTTGATGCTTCGATGCCATCCATTAAAGTTTGCTTCTGTTAAAGTTCTCTTGGGTGTTAACTAACCCTCTATGCTTGTAAGACAAATGTTTCAACTCTAATAAGTTCTGAAGTTTTAAGCAAAAGATTGGTAAGTTAGGATTTATTTTGTTTAATTCTCATTTTCAGTTTTTATTTCAAATTTTCAATTTTTAAAATTTTATGAAAAAATAGTAAAAATATGAAATGGAATCTGAAAATAGAATTTTATTATTTTTAATTTTTTTATTGTTTCCTTTATAAAATTTTAAAAACATAAAATATAGAAATTAAAAATTAAAAATAAAAACAATAACCAAACATGCCGTTAAGCTTTGATTTAGCTTGCCTCTCTTCACGGTTGATTTAAGACTTTCCCTTTGTTGCCCATGTGCAAGTAGCAAAAGAAATTTCACATGGATAGAATCACAGCACTTCGTTCAATGCGATATATATATATATATATATATATAAGAATGTTAATCTCTAAACTTTCATGTAGAAGTTAGGTTACCAAACTACATATTTTATTTTTACATTAAAATCTTTTTGTAGATTGCTTTAATCATCTTATAATAATGGGCATGTTTTTAATTTAATTCTATAATATTAAATTCGCATCTAATCTTCTCTCTCTTCTAATTACTTCATTCTTTTAGAATATTTATTTACTTATTAGATAATTTTATTCTTCCAATACTATTTTTAATTAATTTTCTATTTTAAAAATATTTTATTTAATATTAATTTTTAAAATTATGCTATATTAATTAATATGATAAATATAACAGTCTATTCATTATTCCCTTAAAAGGGACAATAGTCTATAG
Source organism: Dalbergia cochinchinensis (assembly GCA_031216125.1). Classification (NCBI taxonomy): domain Eukaryota; kingdom Viridiplantae; phylum Streptophyta; class Magnoliopsida; order Fabales; family Fabaceae; genus Dalbergia; species Dalbergia cochinchinensis. The sequence goes on along the minus strand of CM062375.1, from coordinate 62,868,778 downwards.
TGGAGTTGTGACATTATCGGAAGAAAATGTGTGTTATGGGCACTTGACTAGTTTACCTTCATTTGTTCTCTGTCGTTTCCTGCAAGTTCTTTTTCACTCACTGCAAAAGCCTGCAACTTATAACAATCAATTGCATCACTCATTCGATAAGAAGATAATAAGAGCATGGGCACTTATTTTTTGATTCACGGCATGGGCACTTATATTCCTTCTTTTATAAGATTGCGATTTATAACAATCAATTGCAAGTTCTTTTTCACATGTTCACTCTCGCGGTCTCGCTTCCTTCCTTCTTCCGCTGGCAAAAGAACAAATTAACCGATAAAAGGCGGGGTAAGATTTATTATTCTAATAATCACTTATCTTCGTTCTTTTATATGAATGACTGATTGCTTGAACAATAAATTAATATATTTTTGGATATTTCGATTAAAAAACAGTTTAATTACAATTTTTTTCTCTGAACTATATGGAAAAAAAATTGTTTTTATATAGTAAATTAATAAAAATATATAAAAATTAATTTATATCATATAATATTTGAAGTTTAAGCTTAATTTAATCAAAATAAAGTTTAATTTATATGCACTCAGAGTGTAAAAAAGTTTTATAACATTATTCAGTCGCATTTTATCATATAAGTAAAGGTGGTTAAGTTTCACATTCACTACTTGAAATGTCATACAAATTTAGTAATTTAATTAGATAAAAGTGTAAAAATATTTTACACTATTATCAGTATATAAAAATTAAACTTATAAAAATATCATAATTTCAAAGAGATTGGTTGATATGCACTGACAGTATTAATCTATTATACATCATCAATCAATTAAAATTATATGTAACTGAATTAATGAGAAAAACTAGACAAAAATAGTATAGTTACTAAAATTATAGTGATGCATCAAGTTTCAGTTGGTTAACATTATAAAATGGGTTTACACATACTCAGTGCATACCAATTAATATCATTTTAAAATAATCAACTACTATTTATAATTAAAAATTTTATAAAGTTAATTATGATTTGAAGTTATTTTTCCATTTTTAATTATAATCTATCTTTACTTGTTAATGAATTGTTGATGACAAAATTATAATATTTTGATAGTATTTAACATATAAATAGAATAAAATACACTGTTTATTATATAATGATAAAGCATATAAATATAACTTACGATACAAAAGGTATTTCAATAGATCTATACATAAAATATGATCTATACATAAAATAATGTAAAAATATTATAATTTTGTTATTATATTTTTTTATGGAATAATTTGATTATTATTAATTATGTATTTGTCACATGTTATCCTTTTTGCTACTTGAATTGAAAACCAGTAATCACATGGGAAGTTAGTATAATGTTAACAAACCTGCATGATATGCGATGATAATTTTACAAATAGAGGAGTTTTGGATTTAATTGAACTAAATTACTTAATTTAAAATTAAAAAGTAGCCCAAAAGCCAAAAAGAAAATTGATAATGTAAATCTAAAGGAAGGAGAACAACTAGCATCAGCCTTGGTTTATGAAAAAGAAATGTCATTCATCTTAAAACCAAATCGCAACATTGTTTAGTCTTTCATTTGTATTATTTCTATATTGACAAAGATGATATCAACTCTCCAGGATGTCTTCCCATCATGGTTTCCAATGCCACTACTCCAAAGCTGTAAACATCACATTTTTCTATCACAGTTAATGTGTAGGCAAGCTCTGTAATGGATCACAAAATTTGTCAATGAACTTAACTTCTCAAATTCAGTAATTCTATTTTGTGAAAGTATGAAAAAAATAATTTCTTAGGGTCTCTTTGATTTGAATTTTCAGTTTTTAGTTTTCATTTTCAATTTTTTAATTTTCCAGATTTTATGAAAGAAATACAAAAAAATTCTGAAAACTATTCATTATTTCCTTTATAAAATTTTAAAAAGTAAAAACTGAAACCAAACTTCACCCGCTGCAACATAACCATATTTTCCAACTGGTAAGGGTTGGTTTGAAGAATCTAGATTAAGTAGTCTTGGCAGTGCCGAAGTCTGAGATAACTGCATCTAACTGAGAGTTCAACAAAATATTACTACTTGATACATCTCTAAACAACTGGTTGGGTATAATCGTGATGCATGTAGGACAAAGCATATGCCACTCCTTGAATGATATTCACTCTCTTGCTCCAGCTCAACTCCTCAGCTTCAACATCATCGCTCAATACACAAAATAAGCTTCCTTCTTTCAGATATTACAAAGTACGTACTCCGAAACTTGTCCTCATCTTCCAGCTTAGTATAGAAATAATCAAGCCAAAAGGTCCTTCTTTCTTTCTTTCTTTTTTCTCAATTACCACTAGCCAAAAAGCCATTTTTACGAGTGGAATCCACCACACCAACCCATACAAGTGTTTATCCAAAATGAACGTGAGTTTGTTTATTTCTTGTGGCGCATCATGTAGCCATGTGACACACATTCTGGTCAATGCTAAATTGTTATGTGGATTTCCTTATCCTTAACGTAGCAAACTATCAATTGAGAAAAGTCAAAATCTAACTTGTAATTAATGTAGTCTGGCCGTCTGGGTATAAATACACGAGGCTTATACAACAAGTCTTAACAGAATGTAACTGCTCATAACAAAATAGTTACACGATGACTACTAACCAACTATAAATCCGTTGGTGGTTAGAACTTGCCATGGATTCAGTTAACATTTTACCTCCTTAAAACATTACCTTCAACATAAACTAATTAATGAGCAAAGGATGACCAAATCCATTATATTCCTAGTCAACTTTCGCCCAGAAAGGCTGCTGGAGGAAGAGTGCAAAGATGGTGGGGTCTTTTTAAATGAACAAGCAATATTATATATTTATTTTTTGACTTATAACAAAATTGATCAAAAGCTGAAAGAAACGCTAGATGAAAATATATAAAAGTGGCAACACATCGTCAGAATCAACATAAACCAGCAAAATTCGGAATTTTTAAAGAGAACGCTTTCAAAGTTAACCTAACTGGTTGACGACTAAGCTACTGATCTATTATATTGACTGCATTCCCAAATGCTTTCTCCTAATTAATCTTTTATACTTTTGGTTTACTGTGCCTCTCCTCTTGTTTGCTTTGAGACTTCGGTTTTGTTGGCCAACGAAAACAAACAAAAGAAGTTGAGTGTTACTAATGCCACCAGCCCACTACCAATCATTCATTTCAATTCAAAATACACAGTAAACTGAACAGGTCTCTAGCATCATAACATCAACGATATACAAGGCAAATCTATCAAACATTGTTACCAAATACCAATGAAGGCAAATAAAAAAGATTGCATCAATTTAAAAAAGAAGGCCAAAAGGCCAAAGAAATTGATGAGTGGATCATGTTGCAGGTTTAGTAAATAGTAACAACTTCGTTATTGGTGTTGATGCAGATAGCTTTTCTTCAGGTGTAGTTCTTCTTGATTCCTGTTTGGATTCTTTTTTTGGACTGTCTTGTATTGGCTGTCTAGTTTTTTTTTTTTCTTCTTTTTTCCTCCCCTGTTTTTTGTGGTTCTGAGCTTTGGCAATTATCAGGGGGGAAAAAAACAAAAAAGAAATTGATCATTGACAACGTAAACGAAAGGGTGAGAGACTAGACTCATCAATCTTGGTTATAATTGAAAACATAAATCATCATTCATCTTGATACTAAACATGCAAAAGAATGCATACCTTAGTTTTCATCAGCAAGATTTATTTCTTGATACTCAGTTGAAATAAGGTGCCTATCTTGACCTATCAACTGATGGATTGACATTTCAAAGGAAGGCACAGGCAGTGGCTGTTTGGAACTGGAAAGCTCGTGAGCCACTTGTTGCATTGATGGTCTAGACTTGGGATCGTAACGCAAGCATGCCAGTGCCAGTGTCACCGCATGCACTAGAGCTTGAACATCTTTTCGACGGGAAGGTAAAGGGATCCGTGAATCCAAGAGATCCTTCAACAATATGTTTTCAGTAGAAGAATTGAATAAAGATGAAATTAACTCTCTTGGATGCCTTCCCATCAATGTTTCCAATGCCACCACTCCAAAACTGTAAACATCACACTTTTTTGTCACAGTCAATGTGTAGGCAAGCTCTGTAATACACCAAGAAAATTGTCAATAAACTTAATTTTCTCAAATTCAACAATTAAATCTATATTCAGTGAAAGCATAAGAAGATTTTATTTATTTTATTGAAAAAAACTTCACCTGGTGCAAGATAACCATATGTTCCAACTTGTAAGGTTTGGTTTGAAGAATTAGGATTGATAAGTTTAGCTGTGCCAAAGTCTGAAACAATAGCGTCCAACTCTGAGTTCAACAAAATATTGCTGCTTGTTACATCCCTGTGAACAATTGGTGGGGTACAATCATGATGCATGTAGGACAAAGCATTTGCCATTCCTTGAATGATATTAATCCTTTTGCTCCAACTTAGCTCCATAGCTTCAACATCATCACTCAAGACACAGAATAAGCTTCCTCTTTCTTGGTATTCATAGACCAAAAACATGCATCGATTATGGAGGCAAAATCCATGAAGTTTGACAATGTTCTTATGACGGATTTCTGTTAACATCTTGACCTCATTGCGAAAGCTTTTCACAAAAGAAGGGTTTTGAGATTCCATTTGGTGAAGTTTCTTCAATGCAACAATCTTGCCACTTGGAAGTTGTGCTTTGTACACACTGCCGTATCCACCAGTTCCAATACAATACCTTATATCAAAGTCTTGTGTTGCTTTAATAATGTCTTCAAATGCAATTTTGCCATCATAATTCCATATAGAAAATAAGTCTCCATTCTTTGCTGATCTTCCCTCAAATTTGGTCTTATTGGTACATCTTGTGAAGTATAACGTTAGAAAAATTGTGAAAAGAGTGATGGAAATGATGGGAAGAGCAATTACAAGGACATGCTTGGCTTTACTGTGTTGTTGGACATAATGAGTTTGATGACTTGTTTGTTTGACAACATGGCAACATGTGAAATTGGGTGTTTTAGAACCGATTAATGAGCTTTCTTGGAAAAAACAATATTCAGGTGATTGTGAGTCTAAGTCAAGGTCTTGTGAAAAGTCAAAGGAATTGTATGAAAGATTTATATATCTTAGAGTAGCAAGTTCCTTGTGCAGTTTACCCGTGAGATTGTTATAACTAAGATCCAAATAGTCTAGCACGGAATTCACTCCAAGATCAAATGGGATCTCACCACTAAGAAAATTATGACTAAGGCTAAAGTTAACCACACAATTGATTTGGGAAGTAATACTCCCATTCAACAAGTTGTAGCTTAAATCCACACCAAGGGGGCAAAATTGGATGGGAAATAGGATAGAGCCTGTTAGCTTGTTGTGAGAGAGGTCCAGGTACAGAACACTAGATTTTTCAATCTCTAACGGTATTGGACCAAGCAATTGATTTGATGAGAGATTTAACAAATACAAGTGGGTCAATTGAAAAAGATCTCGAGGAATAGAACCATTGATTTGGTTGCATTCTAGAAGCAAATATTCCATCCGAGTTAAAGCTCCTATTTGAGGGGGGATTGAACCAGAAAATGAGTTATTTGAGAGATATAATCTTTGTAAATTTCTTAAATTCCCTATTTCTGGAGGTATGGAACCTTCAATATTGTTTGAATCAAGCCGGAGAAAAGTCAAATTTTTTAACTGACCCAAAGTTGAAGGAAGTGAACCTGTGAGTGAATTATTTGAGAGGTCTAATATTTCTAACCCTTTTAAATTCCCTAATTGTGATGGTATGGGACCTTCAATTTGGTTTGAATCAAGGTGGAAAGAAGTCAAACTTTTCAATTGACCCAAAGTTAAAGGAAGTGAACCAGTGAGTGAATTATTTGAGAGGGCTAATATTTCTAACCGTTTTAAATTTCCTAATTGTGGTGGTATGGGACCTTCAATTAGGTTAGAATAAAGAATGATACAAGTCAAATTTTTCAATTGGCCCAATGTAGAAGGAATAACACCACTAAGAGAATTGCCTGAAACATCAAGTAACTCAAGTTGAGTGAGATTTGAAAGTGATGTAGGCAACTTACCATGGAGATTATTATTGAAAAGGTAAAGAAATCGAAGCTTTGTAAGACTCCCTATATCTGAGGGGATGCTTCCTATTAGCCCTAGATGATAGAGATATAGCTTGAATAAATTGGGGAAGGCAGTCACCTTCAAGTTTTGAAGCTGCAACTCTGACTCAGAAATATTCAAGTCCCATCCATCAATCTCTGTAATACTTCCAGCTTTATTACATATGATGCCGGTCCACTTACAATGGTTTGAGATATTCCGGCAGTCGTTCCACCAACCACTCTGTAGCAAAGCCTGTCTTTCCTCATTAATGGAAGCCATCACATGTGGTAGTAGGAACAACACATAACAGGCTGAGCCAAAGATAAGGGCCACTCTCACTGAACTTAAACTACACCTTGGCATCATTGTTTTGAATTGGAAAGGGTTTAATAATGCTATTGGCCCGGGATTTGTGTATGTATATATATAGATAATATATGACACTGATCATTGTCATGCCCAACACGGCCTCGTGAAAATTATAGATTCAGTTTGAAGTTTTCTTCACGACGTTGTCTGGTGATAGTAAGTGTAACACATGAAATGGAAGATAGACTATGGACGTTCCAAAGACAGGATTATTCCATAGTTAGTGCGGAGTTGTGACCTTATTGATGAAGGAAGGGCCATCTTTGTGGAAGATATATAGATAGAACAGAATGAACTTCTTAAATGGTCATTTGACTTTGACTTGTGCACTGCCGTACCCGTGCATGCAAATTCTTGTTCATTCAATAAACAATAATACTCAATATTGATGTTTTATAGTTGGGGATAATGACAGTAGAACAGTTGGTTCTTAAGCAAGTCCTTTCCTCTACAACTGATAATTGATTGTGTTATATTTTCCAAGACCATTTCTAAAAAGAAAAAAAGAAAAATTGGATCAAGTTTTTATATCCCTTATATCAAAAAGCAACAAGAGGACGTTCGGCACATTGCTAATAATATTACTGTTAATTCGGATTACCACGTAAAAAGATTATTACCTTTTAAATTATCATTATTGTTATAATATAGTGTTTGGTATGCCTAGGTATGTTAGTAGTATCAAGAATTGGGTACACCCCAAATGCAATAAATACTTTGTAGATATGAGCAAAAACACACCAAATTTATGGAGATTAACAGATAAAATAAAGCACGTGAATAGTATTTCACAGTAAATCCACTCATCACTATTCTCACCAACAAAATAAATTAAGAGAACTGTACACGAAATTTTAATGTGGAAAACCTCTAATAATTTTGAGGGACAAATCATAGGCCAAACTTCACAAAATATTCCACTATATTTAAGGAATAATTACAACATAGTGTATCCCTATTGAGACTCCCTTCTACTACAATTTGTAGCATTACAGAGATATAAAGAATATTTCTAAAACTTCAGTGTATATTCACACTACACTTTTAGAATTTTCTTATACACACTCTATTTATCAAACTACAAGAAGCTTGTTGCTTCTTCTATTGCTAAGGAATTGCTTGGCAGCTGGGATGGGATGGATTTCTATGCTTTGGCCTTCCCCTATTTATAGGAAGCCAAAGCCGTATGCATTGATTGCACACTACCACCATCCAGCTCATGTCTTGTGCTTTCGGTGGCGCTCCTAATTGTTTACAATTGTGGCAAAATGATAGCCCCTTTCTTTTGAATAAAAAAATGCAAAGCCACTGTCACCAAACAAGCTAATCTAATGGCAATCTTTATTAATCAGTTTGGTATATCAAAAAAATTACCGAGTAATATATTTCTTTTACTAGAATGCCCTCTAATCAAAGAGAATCAATGAAATAGAATATATCTGCCCCCATTGTATGTGTGGGCTTTCCTTCTGGATCACAAAAATATGATCAAATATATAAAATTCAAAATTCAAAAAATAAATGCTTTGCTTCACTGGGTTATCTCTCTCTTTCTTTCTCTCCCTCAAACAAGCATAACTATACTCATTCCTCTGTTGCATCAACGAGTTAATCCGTAGTCAATATTTCACCAACCCATCAGCATGAACGGAATCATGGTCAAGTCGAAGTCTTCCCAACAAGCAAAAATGCAACAACGCTCAGAGCAAAAGCAAAAGTTCAATTAGTTTCAAAATTCACAAACGTCAAATCCGAACAAAATTACCCCACGATTAACCAAAAAAAAAAAAAAAAAAAGCAACATGGTCTTATAAAACGTACAATTTTCTCCAATCAATTTGCCAAAAGAGTAGATAAATTACTCAAGTTAACTTTGATTTTAATGAAATATCAAGGAAAGGTCCCTCACCCTGCAGCGTGTAACTCAAAAATCAGGACAATGACCAAGATTTTAACTCATCTAGCTAGTTAAAAAAAAAAAAAGTCATATTACAGTTTTGGTACTTCCAAGTTCTAACAATTCATAAATGAATATAATCAAACAAACAAGGGCATGGTATCCAATTGATTAAATTACATTTGCAGTCCCAAAGCATTTCAGTCAATTAATCCACCCCAGTTTTGGAATGAGAAGTGAGAGCACCTGAAGTGAAATGAATAGATGTCCCAAATGAAATTACTACAAAGTAAAATTCTATCAAGTTTTTTATAACATGGACATAGATTAATGATACAGTGCCTGAATGTTTTGTAAAACAGACACCTCGAATATTGAACATGCACTAGTAAAATTATAAAAGGAGTAAATCAAAGATTGAGTTGTGGACATTGGATTGAATTCAAAGGATTTTTTAAGAAAGAGTAAGATGACATCGTGCCACAAATTTCACGTTTTATATACCTTGGATTCATCTTACAAAGTGATGGAAGGGTGAGCGAAAATGTTACAGACAGTATTCAATGCAGGTCGACAAAATGGGGAAATGATTCAGGTGTAGTTTGTAAGAGCAAAACGCCTATTGCCGTCAAAGGAAAATTCTATCAGATAGCAACAAGATCACCAACGTTTTATGGTAGTGAACATTGGGCAGTGAAATGCTAACAAGAGCAAAAGATATGTGCGGCAGAGATGAGAATCTAGGGAGAAAATATAAGAATAACAGCGAGATTACTCGAGAGAAAGTCAGTTGCATCTTGCAACTAATGGGCAAATGATGATAGGAACTCGCCTAAGATGTTTCGGTCAGGTAAGAAGAAAATTGAGGCTCTTGTGAGAAAATTATGTCACACAGAGGACTTCAACTGAAGGGCAAAGAGGAAAATCAAAGAAAATATTATGCCAAGCCATTGAAAAAAAAAATTGCTTTTAAAACTGCTTTCACTGAAATTTTGGTTTATGATGAAGGCAATGATTGTTTCTTGTATTTATTACAGGATTTTGAACGCCAGGCCATAGCAAAACATTCAAGTTGCCAAGACAACAAAGACATCCACTGAACTCTATCAATCAATTACCTTCTCATGATTCAGCACTTACTGTCGGTATTGTTGCCTCTCCATTGAGAAAATAGAGGAATTTGAGCAAGCAAGGAGCCCATGAACCCAGGACCGGATTGGTCTGTTATTTCATCAACTTTGGAATCAAAATCTCGGCAGAACTTGATGATACGGAGACTTTCTTCCTCTGTAGATCTGTGAATGATAATCTTAGAAGCATATCCCTTCTTTCTCTTTTGCAGGCATATCCCAGAAGGATTTTTTGCTGTCAAGGTAATTACCATGTCCAACCATCCTTTTTTAGCCAGACGATGGTCTGAACCGGGAAAATCCTATCAATTACAGTCCTTCCATTCTCTCCGCCGGCCCAAGAAGAGGTAATACCTTCAGGACCAACCTCATCTTCAGGGGTAGGCGCATAAGGTGGGCTCACAACCATGACATCAACCAAACCAGCTAGACGCTTTTCTAGCCCTGATGCACTATCTGTTATCATCGAATCTGCATTGACGCTTCACTATCAGAAACTCCAATATCTGTCCAAATGAAATTATGGGTGTGTGTAAAAAAAAAGAAGTGATTAGAGATACGTGTATTGAAAACATGGAACACTATCTTCTCAAGACAAAACCTTTCATTTTAGGACACTGATTAGAGGTATCATTTTAGGACACTGATTAGAGGTATTTTTTTTGGGTCATAGAGACAATAAATTTAAAAAGTATATAAATTGTTTGGAAGTAATGTGCAGCAAGAGATCACTTACTCTCAAAGCATGTAGAACAACTCCCCATTCATGCTGGGGTAGAAGCTAAAAATCATATTTGTTAACTTCTTGTCGTATTAGATTATCAAACTTACTATTTTTTAAAAAGTAAATTTTAGTGTTTTTTGTAATAGTAAAATTTTTAACTTATCAAGAAGTGCTTTTTACAATTATCAAAACACACGCTTTTATTACTGTGTGTCCAAAAACAAAATAACTTATTTATAAAATATTTGTTTAGAAGTTTATTTCATACAAAGACATAAATAAAAAAGTTTAATTTTGATACATTGATAATATACAAAAGTTTTATACTATCATCTAATTATATACTTCGTTCTATTTCCAAGACTTTCAAAGAATGAGTATTTGCATTTAACTCTTTTACTAATGTAATAATATATGAATTGATGTCTGTGAAATTTTTTTAATACTAACAGTGTTGAAAAATTAAATTCTATTTAAAATATTTCTTGAAACGGGCCCTTTATATGTTGATGAGACAAATATCTCAACTCTAAGGGGCGTATAGTTGACGAATTGATTTTTCATTCCTGGGTATAATATTCCTTCCCAAGAATCTCATTCACCGGACAAGACGTTAAGGCGTATTTGGTACATAAATTGAAATCCTTGAATCTTATAAATTATATATGGAAATAACTCATTTGTGTTTTGTTGACGATGACTTTCATGAGAATATTGAATATCTTCTCAAAAATACCACCAACAAAATGGTAGTGGTGACAGCGGTGGTTCGGCATTCAACAGGCGGAGAAAACATTGGAAATGGGGAATGGAAATTAAAACTAAAGGTAAGATTTTATTATTTTCAGTATTTTCTTCCATAAAATCTTAAAAATAAAAATATAGAAAATAAAAAACAGTAGCAAAGGTAACTTTTGATTTAGCTAGCCTCTCTTCGCTGTTGACTTGAGACCTGCCCTTTGTTGCCCAAGTGCAAGTAGCAAAAGATATTTCACATGGCAAAAATCACAGCATTTCAATGCAATAAAGGCATAACCAAGAAAATATTACAAACATCATAAATAAAGGGTTTGGTATCGTGCTTAACAATATGTCATCAATTATTTAGAAATGAATTTTAGCATCGTAACACTGATTATTTGATAAATCAATCAATAGTATCAACTAAATTGGAAGTATATTAAAGAAGTTATTACCAATTTTAAAAAAAAGGGCCAAAAGTCAAAAGAAAATAGGAGAACAACTTGCATCAACCTTGGTATAATTAAAAGAAATGTAATTCATCTTAAAACTAATTAAACATGCAAAAGATTGCTACCCTTAGTCTTTATTTGAAAGATCTATTTCATGACACTCAGCTGTCATCAAGTGATGGATTGAGATTTCAAAGAGGGATAAAAGCAATGACTGTTTGGAACATAAAAGTTCTTGAGCCACTTGCTGCAATGATGGTCTAGACTTTGGCTTAGAACACAAGCATGCCAATGCTAGTTTTATCACAAGAACTACTGCTTGAGCATCTTTTTGACAATGAGGTAAAGGAATGCGTGAGTCCAATAGATCTTTTAACAATATGCTCTGAGAAGAGGTGTTGGATAATGATGAGATTAGCTCTCTTGGATGTCTTCCCATCAAAGTTTCGAGTGCCACTACTCCAAAACTGTAAAAATCACATTTTTTTGTCACAGTCAATGTGTAGGCAAGCTCTGCAGACCAAGAAAGTTGTTAATGAACTTAAGGTCTCAAATCCAATAATTAAATTCATTTAGCGAAACTATCAATAATTTTTTTAAAAAAAAAAACCTGGTGCGATGTAACCATATGTTCCAACTTGAAAAGTTTGGTTTGAAGAATCGGGATCAATTAGTCTAGCTATGCCAAAGTCTGATATAACAGCATCCAATTGTGAGTTGAGCAAAACATTGTTGCTTGTTACATCTCTATGAACAATTGGTGGGCTACAATCATGATGCATGTAGGACAAAGCATTTGCCATTCCTTGAATGATATTAATCCTCTTGCTCCAACTTAGTTCCTTAGCTTCAACATCAATGCTCAAGACACAAAATAAGCTCCCTCTTTCCATGTATTGATAGACCAAAAACATGCAACGATTATGGAGGCAAAAGCCATGAAGCTTGACAATATTCTTGTGACGGATTTCCGTTAACATCTTGACCTCATTGCGGAAACTCTTGTCAAAAGAAGGGTTTTGAGATTCCATTTGGTGAAGTTTCTTCAACGCAACAATTTTGCCACTTGGAAGTTGTACTTTGTACACGCTGCCATATCCACCAGTTCCAATGCAGTACCTGATATCAAAGTCCTGTGTTGCTTCAATGATGTCTTCAAATGCAATTTTACCATCGTAGTTCCATAAAGAAAATAAATCTCCATTCTTGGCTGATCTTCCTTCAAATTTGGTCTTATTGATGCATCTTGTGACGTATAATGTTAGAAAAATTGCGGAAAGAGTGAAGGCAACGATGGGCAGAGCAATTACAAGGACATGCTTGGCTTTAATGTTTTGTTGGACATAATGGATTTGAGGACTGGTTTGTTGGACACCATGGCAAGATGTGAAATTAGCTGTTTTGAGGCCCACTAACGAGCTTTCTTGGAAAGCACAATATTCAGGTAATTGTGAGTCCAAGTCAAGGTCTTGTGAAAAGTCAAAGGAATTGTATGAAAGATTTATATATCCTAAAGTAGCAAGTTCCTTGTGCAATTTGCCCATGAAATTGTTATAACTAAGATCCAAACTATCTAGCACAGAATTCACTCCGAGATCATATGGGATCTCACCACTGAGAGAATTATGACTAAGGTTAAAATTTGCAACACAATTGATTTGGGAAGTAATACTTCCATTCAACAAGTTGTCGCTGAAATATACACTATGGGGGCAATCTGGGAAGGGAAACAGGACAGAACCTGTTAGCTTGTTGTAAGAGAGGTCTAGGTTCGAAACACTAGCTTTTCTAATCTCTAATGGTATTGGACCAGATAGTCGATTTGACGAGAGATTCAACAAATGAAGGCTGGTCAATTGAAAAAGTTCTGGAGGAATAGAACCATTGATTTTGTTGAGTTCTATGCGCAAATCTTCCAACTGAGTTAAAGCTCCTATTTGAGAGGGGATTGGACCAGAAAATGAGTTATTTGAAAGATATAATCCCCGTAAACGGCTTAAATTCCCCATTTGTAGGGGTATCAAACCTTCAAAATGGTTTGAATCAAGGTGGAGATAAGTCAAATTTTTCAATTGACCCAAACTTGAAGGAATTGAACCTGTCAATGAATTATTTGAGAGGTGTAATTCTTCCAACTGTTTTAAATTTCCCAATTGTGGTGGTATATGACCTTTTATTTGATTTGAATGAAAGAAGAGATAGGTCAGATTCTCTAATTGACCTAAACTTGAAGGAATTGAATGTGTTAGTAAATTATTTGAGAGGTCTAATGTTTCTAACCATTTTAAACTCCCTAATTGTGGTGGCATGGGACCTTCAATTTGATTTGAAGAAAATGAGAGATACATCAAATTCGCCAATTGACCCAATGTAAAAGGAATCGCACCACTCAGAGAATTGTATGAAACATCAAGCAGCTCAAGTTGAGTGAGATTTGAAAGCGACATAGGCAGCTTACCATGAAGGCGATTAAGAGAGAGGTCGAGATAGAAAAGCTTTGTAAGAGTGCCTATTTCTGAGGGGATGCTTCCTGTAAGCCCCAATCCATCAAGATCTAGATGGGCTAGATTGGGCAAGGAAGTCAGGTTCAAGTTCTGAAATCGCAGCTTCGACCGGGCTATCTTCGCACTGTTCAATGTCACGCGCAACACGGGCTTGTGGAAATTATGAATTCAGTTTGAAGTTTCCTTCACGACATTGTCTGGTGATAGCTAGTATCATGAAATGTTGGAAAGACAAGATTATTCCATTATTAATGGAGTTGTGAGATTAATGATGAAGGAGGGGCCATGTTTGTGGAAGATAGAATTAATGAACGTGTGAAATGGGCACTTCACTTTTGTGCTCTGCCGTTGCCTGCAAGTTCTTGGTCATTCACTCACTGCAAAGTCTGAAACCTCTCAAGAGAAAATTAAAAAAGGAGCACAAACAATCAGAATAATATTTGATCAAGTTTTTGCATCCGTTATATCAGATTGTCAAATCAAAGAACAACAATTCTTTTCTTAAGAATAATATATACTTTTTAACATCTAAATTGTTGGTTTCAAGAACAGTATCCACATCCACATCTACGCGTGTCCTTGCATAATTTAAAAATTAGTTAAAATAGATACAAACACGTTGATCTAGAATTCTTCCTATTCCATAATGGACATGTTTGTGGAAGTATGATGGACGTGTGAACTGGGCACACGGAATCTCAAAGACTAATTTGTTTGACAAAGTGCTCGGTTGCTGCAGCAACTACTTCTCAGCTTGACTCTGACTCGTATGCTGCCGTTTCTTGCAAGTTCTTAGTCAGTTCAACGTTGTTGCAAGCATCACGATACTCATTCCTCTGTTGCCCCAATAAGTTAACCTGTAGTCAATACTTCGCGAATCATGGTCAACGTCGGCGTCTTCCCAACATGCAAAGATGCAACAACGTTTAGAGCAAAAGTGAGAAGAGGGATTGGTTTTCAGATTTGGTAAGGTAGTTTTGTAATACAATAAAGGGATAAAATGTATTTTATTCCTGAATTATCTCATAAATTTTATGTCAAGTGCAATTTAAATCCCGACTTTTCAAAATATGTATTGCGATAATTTAAACTTTTTAAATTGTGCAAAAAAAACCTACTTTTCAAAAAGTATATTACGACACCATGAACTTTTCAAACTCTGCAAAAAAAACCCCTCAAAATTTTAAGTCATAGGATGTTGGGTTGCACATAATAAAAAAAATCAATGGATTAATCACACATAGTCTTCACGGATAAGGTGTCAAGTTACACAAATTAAAAATATTAAGGGGTTAAGTGCATATAAATTTTACCTTCATTAATTATCAAAATTATACTAAGGAGTGTACGTTTTGCACTGTTTGAAAACTTCAGGGTATCAAGATGCACATTTTGAAAAGACAAGATGTAATTTACACATGACCTAAAGTTCAAGGGGTAAAATACATTTATCCCTACAATAAATTATAAGATTGCCACTTGAGTAGTAATCCAGATAGACACCCCATCTTGGGGTAATGTGGATTAGGAGTATAGTTTTCAGACTCGGACCGATGATCGACTTAGTCGAGACACCGGGTCATTGGGTCACTGGTTCAACCGATGGGTCACTAGTCCAACCGGTTGAACTGGATTTATACAAAAAAAATATAAAAATATAAAAAAAATATAATAAAATGACAACTAATTAACAATTTAATACTCTTTAAAGGGTCCAAATATAAAAGCATAAATAAATAACGTAAATTTTAAAATATTATTCACATTTTATATTCATAAATCACAATTGAGAAGTTCAAAACATAATTATACAAGCAAATTGACAAAGTTTTACATCACAAACTCATAAGTTATGACCATACAAATAAAGTTATTGCATTTTTCTATAAGTCAAATTAGATTTTTTTAAAATTTTTTTGAAAAAGTTATCATTTAGAACAACAAAGCAAAAGAAAGCAAAAAAGAAAAAAAAAACTTGACCGGTTTGACCCGGTTCGACCGGTCGAGTCATCGGTTTTAATACAAAACCGGCCGAGTCAAACTGGGTCACGCCGGTTTTGATGCAGGACCGATCCAAATATTAACTCGGACCAGTTTCACAATCGATGTATCAGTTTTCCGGTCGAACCGATTTTTATTACTATGATTAGGAACGATGTGAGTTTACAAAACATGATAATTTTACGAGCCCAAGTAATTTTAAACAATATTATGAGTAATTCAGATAGATTATCTCATATCAAACGTCTTATAAGTGAAAACTTTTCTTAAGAATCTATAATCTATGATAATCTATATATATAATAATAATGAACAAGACTCATAACATAGAAAGTTGTGTAATAATAATAAACAAGACTCATAACATCGAAAGTTGTGCCACATGTCATCTTTAGAATAATTTATACCCCACAAATTTTTAAATTTTTTATTTAATTTAGCATAATAAACAAAACTAATAATTTTCCAATAAATCTTCTTAAATGATACACTATTCAAGTTATATTTAATACAATGGACAGTCATTTTCTCTCTAAATCTGTACACTCCATAATTTTATTAATTAAAAATTATTTTATTATAACATATCAGATCAAATTAAATTAAATTATGAAATCAAATCAAATCAATTTCTCATGAAACATAGTATTAATAAATGCTAGATAGCAAATATAACATATATATCAAATAATGTTTGCACCAACAAAAAAATCAAATAATATTAACATATATATCAAATGACAATGCCGTATATAATAATAATAACATTACTAACCACTTCATAAAAATGGAAATAACATTATTAATAGACACTATATAATAAAAAAATAATATTAAATAATCCTTTTATGTTCAATTTAATCAATGAGATAAGCATAATTTGACCAATGTATAATTTATAATAATAATAAACAAAACTCATAACATGGAAAGTTGTGCCACATGTCATCTTTAGAATAATTTATACCCCACAAATTGCTTTAAAATTTTTATTTAATTTAACATAATAAACATAACTAATAATTATCCGATAAAGCTTCTTAAATGATACACTATTCAAGTTATATTTAATACAATGGATAGTCATTTTCTCTTTAAATCTATGCATTCCACAATTTCATTAATTAAAAATTATTTTATTATAACATATCAGATTAAATTAATTTAAATTATCAAATCAAATCAATTTTTCATGAAACATGGCATTAATAAATGCTAGATAGCAAATATAATATATATAATATCAAATCAAATAATGTTTGCACCAAAAAAAATCAAATAATATTAACATATATATCAAATGATAATGCCATATATAATAATAACAACATTATTAACCACTTCATAAAAAAAGGAAATAACAATATTAATGAGACACTATATAATTAAAAATAATATTAAATAATCCTTTTAGTTCAAATTAATAAATGAGATAAGCATAATTTGGAAAATCAATATAAATTGAAAATCAATCAAAGATATAAATTGAAATCAATCAATTGTACATAGATGTAAATTAATCATAAAATTTCAAATCAATTATGGCATAATTTTTTTTTTCACGTTACCAATCACGTGAATTGAAAATCTATATATGCATGCATGTCTGTGTTAGTTTGTGATTTGTTGTCTTTATATTTCAATCTTCACACTCAAATAAATCTTTATTTGTCTTTATGTTGGTTGTTTATGAGTCTGAATGGCTATCACATATTATAATGCACCGATGGATCATATAAAATAGTCATGGTGTTTGTGTATAAGAATTGTTCAATTGTGAAATATTCCTAGCTTTAGAAATTCTAAGATTCCTTTCTTACTTGAAATAATTTTGATTACAAATCTGTAAGTCCGTTTATCATAATTAGTCTTTTTTTTTTGTTTATTTCTGTAAGTATCGATGTAGTTATTAATCTATATCTCATTTCTTTTTTGAAGATATGTAGGTTCACACCTTAGTCCAAAAAATATTGATCTCATATTTCTTAATGGACTGTAAGAAGGGAGGAATTTCTAAACTCATGTCGCTACTCCTATTATATTTTAAATGATGGATCTATTGCTTAATATATTTTTTTAACTGTTTAACTTTCCCTAATGCATAGGTTGTAGTTTTCATTCCAAATTTTACGATGTTGACTGTACCATTGGGTCCATTTCTGAGAACATTATATACTTTGTCATTGACGGACATAATAGTGTGGATGGAAATGTTGTTCTGTTAGTAATTTTTGTTTGATTAATTTGAGGTTTTTTAAAGATTAATCTATTTTTTTGAGCAGTATGCATAATTTAATGGTTGGTGTCTTTGCGTTTGATGCTAATAAAGTCTTTAAAATTGGTGAATAATCTCAAAGATATTTTTTATTTATAGGTTTGTTTGATTCCATATAAAAGACCATCTAATAAATATATGATCCTATTTGAAGAAAAAGACAGTGAAGAAAACAAACAAATAAGTAAAAGAAGATTGCTTTAATTTAGCATAGATATTATCTATTTGAAATGAAAATCGATTTAGTTTAAAGAATTTGATCTTGTTGCTTACTATTATGGTGTTTTTGCAAGGTCAATGTTTTCCCCTTTTTCAAATAAACCAAATAATGTTCAAGATTAGTTAAATTATATTGATATGTTATTTTTTTATTGGTATTTCAATTTTTATTTTTATAATTAATATTAATTAATAATGAATAAGTATCAATGAATAAGTATCAACATTAAAATTAAAAACTAAAAAAATTAATTCTACAATTTACACTTCTTTAATAATGATACTAGTTATTTATTAAATATTTGAAATAACTACGTAACTCTTTTATTAAAAAATAATTGTGCAAATTATGCACTACCCCAATCTATAATTTATAATATATCTATAATACTAATAAGAAGGCTCATAACTTATGAAAAGTTATGCCACATATCACCCTTAGAACATTTTATACCCCACAATTTTCTCAAAATTTTTATTTAATTTAATATAATAAACAAGACTAATAATTATTCAATAAATTTTCTTAAGTGATACACTATTCAATTTATATTTAATACAGTGAACAGTCATTTTCTCTCTAAATCTATACATCCTATAATTTCATTAACTAAAATCATTTTATTATAACATATCATATTAAATCAAATTATCAAATGAAACTAATTTTTTCATGAAACATAGTATTAATAAATGCTATCAAAATTAATCACTCTCAAACAAATCAACTACTCTTCCAATAACCGTAAATTTATATATGAATGAGATGATGATTACCAATAGTACTTATTTCAAATTTAACATATATCAAATAACTTATATATCATGGGAAGATACAAATATAACACAAATAATGTCAAATCAAATCATGTTTACACCGAAAAAAAAGTCAAATAATGTTAACATATATATCAAATGATAATGCTGTATATAATGATAATAATAATAATAAAAGTATTAACCACTTAAAAAATAAGATTATTAATGATATACCAAATAATAAAAATAATTTTATTTAATATTCCTTTTCGTTCAAATTAATGAATGAGATAAGCATCATTTAACAAATCAACATAAATTGAAAATCAATCAAAGATATGAATTGAAATCAATCAATTATACATAGATATAAATCAATCATAAAAATTCAAATAAGTTATGGCAACTTTTTAATGGTATCCATCACGTGAATTGAAAATCTATATTACATGCATGTGTGTGTTGATTTTGAGATTTGTTGTCTTTATATTTTAATCTTCACACCCTAACAAATCCTTATTTGTCTTAGTGTTAGTTGTTTATAAGTCTAAATGACGACCATCGTGCACAAATGAAAAAGTATAAAATAGTCATGATGTTTGTGTATAAGGATTGTTCATTCTATAAGCTATAAACTATAATCTATCGATAATAATATTAATATTTAAGACTCATTACATGGAAAATTTTCCATGTATCATGCACACAAAAAACATGCCTACCACTTTCATTATCTTAATATTTAATGTAAGTTACATTGATTTAAATTTTGGCAACTTAAATATTTTAACCTATCAATTCTACAATTGATTCATATTAATATTTACTTCAATTTTTCAACATTAAAATATTTAAAAAAATTAATTCCATGATTTATATTTCTTTGATAGTAATATTAATTATTTATTAATTTTTGAAAAATATTTACATTGCTTTTTTATTAAAAATAATGATGCAATTGATATACTACTCCAATAATTAAGATGATATAAATTAGGATTATATATGATTTTTTTTACTAGATATAACACATTAATTATAACAGATTTTAAAATTTCTACTTTGATATGCTAAAAGGATATATAAGAAAAAGAAGTGTAATTGAAATAACATAAATTAAAATTATTTATTATTTAGAAAACATATATCTTTCTATGTTATATAAATTAAATATTTTAATTTATTAAAAAATATAAATGACTAGGGGATGGCAAGAAAAAAAAATACTAAAGTGGGCAATGCGGAGATTACTCGCAATAGGTAGGGGGATGAGGATATGTTTTGTCTTGACGGGGATGACCGACGAGGGGTAGAGTTCTTGTTTGTTAAATGGGGCAAGGATAATGATAGCACACGTTAATTTTTTAATTATCATTATTGAATTTTCATTATGAATATATTTTTATTTTTAATTTGGATTATGTTGCATTAGTGACATTTAGTATTATGGATATTTATGTTTCAAATCTATAATTTATCTATAATACTAACATTTAATACTCATTATATGGAAAGTTTTTCATATGTCATTCACACAGAAAATTATATCTCATCATTTTCATAATCTCAATATTTAAAATAAATTACATGATTTAATTGTTTGCAATCTAAACATTCTAACTTATCAATTCTGCAATTGTTTCATGTTAGTACTTTTGAAAAAAACTTAAATTTTTCAACATTAAAATATTTCAAAAAACCAATTCCACAATTTATATTTCTTTGACAATGATACTAATTATTTATTAATTTTTCAAAAAATAATTACATTACTTTTTGATTGAAAATAATTGTTCAACTGATATACTACTACAATAATTGAGATGACGTAAATTAAGATTATATATGATCTTTTACTAATTATAACATATATTTTAAAATTTATATTTTGATCTGCTAAATGGATATATATAAGGAAAAGAAGTATAATTGAAATAACATAAATCATATTTATTTATTATTTAGAAAATATCTTTCTATGTTTTATAAATTAAATATTTTAATTTATTAAAAAAAACACTGAAGTCAACAATGCTTGGATTACCAAGAATGCGAAGGGGAACGAGGATATGTTGTCTTCATGGGGAGGGCTGACGTGGGTAGAGTTCCCGTCTGTTAAATGGGGTAGGGACAATGATAATAGATCTTAATTTTTTTAATTATCTTTATTGGATTTGCATTATAAATGTATTTTTATTTTTAATTTGGATTATGTTGCATTAGTGACATTTGTTATTATGGATATGCATATTTCGAATCTATAATTTATTTATAATACTAATATTTAAAATGAATTACATGAAAAGTTTTTCATATCTCATTCACACAGAAAATTATGTCCCATCATTTGTTTAATCTTAATATTTAAAGTAGGTTACATGGATTTAATTTTTTGCGACCTCAACATTCTAACTTATTAATTCTACAATTGTTTCATATCAATATTTTTGAAAAAAATTAAAATTTTCAGCTTTAAAATATTCAAAAGACCAATTCCAGAATTTACATTTCTTTAATAATGATACTAATTATTTATTAATTTTGTAAAAAATAATTACATTATGTTTTTTATTGAAAATAATTGTGCAATTAATGTACTACTCCAATAATTGAGATGATATAAATTAGGATTATATATGTTTTTTTTACTAATTATAATACATTAATTATAACATATTTGAAAATTTAGTTTTTAATCTACTAAGAGGATGTATCAGGAAAGAAGGTGTAATTGAAATCATATAAATTAAATTTATTTATTATTTTTATTATTTATAAAATATCTTTCTATGTTTTTATAAATTAAATATTTTAATTTATTAAAAAGATGAAAATCACTAAGGATAAAAAAAAAAAAAAACTGAAGTGAGTAATACGGGGATTGCCCATAGTGGGTAGGAGAATAGGGATACATTTTATCTTTATGGGAACGGACAACAGGGGTAGAGTTCCCGTTTGTTAAATGAGACAGAAACAAAGATATCACACTTTAATTTTTTAATTATTTTTATTAGATTTGCATTATGTATACATTTTTATTTTTAATTGATATAGTATTTGTTATTATGGATATTTATGTTTTAAATTTTAAAAATATTTTTAAAAGTTTTCTCCTTTTGGAAGTTTTTAGTAAACACTTGAATACTCGTAGGGATTCAAAATCCTACCAGGAATGGGGAATGAGGACATGTGATGGGGATAAGGATGTAATGTGAGGCAAAATTGGGGGATATAGAACATGTTCGATCTCTCATAGCTACCAATTGTCATCTCTATAAATGACTCATGATGTAATAAAATTATTCACTTATTCTCTTTCATTATTCAATAATTTTGAAATTGTATAAAATTTACATAAAATAGGCTATTTATTGTTAGTTATAGATTACCTACCAAGATTTTTTCAACTTTATAAATAGGATATTCAAAATAAAATATAAAATAAAATGATATATTTATATTTTATCTATTTATTTAATTATTAACTTATTTTCAAAATAAATTTATATACTCAAATTTTTATACGATACATTTAAATAAATTATCATTTATTCAATAATGGTTAACAAACTAATTTTTTTTTATCAAATCCATGTATCTTTAAATGACTGGTAATATAAACTTTTAACTCTTTAACCGTCCATTTCAAGAAAAATATCCACGTGCAATTATGCTTACTTAATACAAGTCTTGTCTCATAATAGGACAAGATTTGAAGTTGCTTATATCCATGTTATTTAGTTATCAAATTAAGCAAAGACATGCAGAATATTTTTTTTCTTGCTCAAATAAGTAACTTGAAAGTTAATAATGTATCAGTTCAAAGAACCAAAAAGTAATAATGTATGAATATTGAGGTAACCGTTCACGATTACGCGTGTCCTTGCATAATTGAAAAATTAGTGCCAGTAAATACAAACAAGTTGATCTAAGGCTGTTCCTATTCCATAAAGAACACGTTTGTGGAAATATGATGAACCTGTGAAATGGGCACATGGAATATCAAAGATTTGGTTTGAGAAAGTGCTCATTTGCTGAGGCAACTACTACTTAGCATGAATCTGACTTGCATGCTTCCGTTTCTTGCATGTTCTTAATCAGTCACTTCAACTTTTAACAAAAATAGTCGATTTGTTTGAGAAAGACAAAGAAAGAAAATTATCTAATAGATAGATTAACTGTGGTATGGTTTATCAACACAAGGCTTAGGTAAAATATTAATACTATCTTATTAAAAGATGTTGACACAAATGCCAAGTTATAAACAACTTTCAATATCAACAGTTTGTGGTCTGTGGCCAACAGTTATAAACAAACTGGATGCTGAACAAGTCCTTCCCATCTACAATTTTTTCCAATCAATTTCCCAAAAGAGTAGATAAATTACTCAAGTTAACTTTGATATTCAAGGAGAGGTCCCTCACCCTGCAGTGTATAACTCAAAAATCAGGACAATGGTCTAGATTTTAACTCATCTAGCTAGTGAAAAAAAAAAAAGTCATATTACAGCTTTGGTACTTCCAAGTTCCAACAAGTCATAAATGAATATAATCAAACAAACAAGGGCATGCTGTCCGATTAATTAAATTACATTTGCAGCCCTAAAGCATTTTAGTGAATTAATCCACCTCAATTTTGTAACGAGAAGTGAGAGCTCCTGAAGTGATATGAATAGATATCACAAATGAATTATTATTACAAAGTAAAACTCTGTCAAGTTTTTTATGACATTGACATGGGCCAATGATACAGTGCCCAAATGCTTTGCAAAACAGACACTTCGAATATTGAACATGCACTAGTAAATCTACAAAAGGAGTAAATCAAAGCTCGAGTTGCGGATAATGGTTTGAATTCAAGTGATTTTTCAAGAAAGAGTAAGATGACATCATGCCACAAATTTCACGTTTTATGTACCTTGAATTCATCTTAGAAAGTGATGGAAGGGTGGGCGAAAATGTTACACATAGTATTCAATGCAGGTCGACAAAATGGAGAAATTCGGGTGTAATTTGTAATTAAGAGCAAAATGTCCATTGAAGTCAAAGGAAAATTCTATGAGATAGCAATATGATCGCCAATGTTTTATGCCAGTGAAGTGCCAACAAGAGCAAACGATATGCGCGGCAGAGATGAGACTCTAGGGGGAAAACATAAGAATAACGGGAGTTTATTCGAGAGAAAGTTAGTTGCAACTTGTAACAGATAGGGAAATGATGATAGGAACTCGCCTAAGATGATTTGGTCCGATGAGAAGAAAATTGAGGCTCTTGTGAGAAAATTATGTCAAACAGAGGACTTCAACTGAAGGGCAAAGAGGAAAATCAAGGAAAATATTATGACAAGTGTCGCAACCGGGATCGCGACGGGGACGGCGAATCAAAAAGAGAATTTTTTTTTGAAAATTAATGGAGTTGCCACCAAGCTTATTAAAATTGGGAAAACGCTGGAAAAAACTCATTTATTTTGAAAGATGATATTTGAAACCAGATTATGAGTTCGGGAGTCGGTTATGCATAGAGAAGGGTATGAAATTAATCTTACGCACTCCCTAAGACACTGTCAGCAGATCTTTAGTAAATTATGTAAATTAATTAATAGCCTTCAAAATCCTTATTTAGATAAAAAAAACTATGCAAAATATTTACAATCAAATAAACAATTTTATGAAAATTTAATTTTGGCTTGACAGAGATCACCTGCTCCTACGTATCCCTTGGTACAATAGGGAACTCAAAGTCACGTAGTTCTGTATAAAATGATTGTGGGTTGATAAATTTTATTTATGAAAAAGAATTCATAACAAGAAAATCCGTTATTGCATAGAATCCAAGTTAGCACTAGGCTACTCAATGAATCCTTATGATTCAAAAATAGTGGAGATAACATTTGCTATTCAATCACTATTATCGAACATTGCACAGATATAAAAAGATTTTTTTGAAAAGAAAATTGATTATTGAAAAGACATATTTTATTTTATTTCTCAATTTTAGACAAAATGAAATAAAATAAAAAAGTTAATAGAACTAACAAGATTAATTCATAAACATAAATATACAAATAATTTGAGCAAAAAATATACATGACTAAAAAGTAAAATTAAATCATAAGCACAATCACACAATTAACTTAAATAACACATAAACCTATAATTAATATCAAACGAAAACAAAATTAAATTATAAACATAAACAATTAATTAAATAAAACATATGAAATAATTAAACTAAAACAATAATTCAGAACCACACAGTTAATTTAACCAAAACACCTAAACCTATGAAACAATTAAACGAAACACAAATACTTCAATTATGAACTGACAAAAATAATTCAGAGACAAAATTATTTATTTAAATAAAAACACTAACAAAATATAATAATTAAAGACTAAAAACAAATCAAAGGTCCTAACTACCATTTTTTTTGTATTTTTATTTTAAACATAAAATTCACTAAAATGTTAAATAAATGATTACATCAATTCCTAAAAAAAAAAAAATTAAAAAGAAACCAACTCTTTATTTTATTTTAAACTCAAACTAAACTAATTCTTAAATAGACAAATCTTAAAGTCGAAAATTAAACAAACAAACAAACTTGAGTTTAAACACATAAATTTAGAAATTTATTCTAAAAATAATACTAATCCAATCTAATAAATCTTAAAACTCTTTTTTTTATTTTATTAATTTAAATCTACCCCTAAAATAACTCTACCCACCCCCTTCACACACTCACACGCTCACACTCACACACACATGCACACATGCGGCACTCTCACAAATACACTCACTGACTCACGCGTACCCACTCACTCTCACTTGTACACTCACGCGGACGCAAATGAAAAAGAAAAGTAGTTTCACTCCTTCCCTGCCCACATGTTCACATACACACACGCACAGACACAGTGGAAGAAAAATTGAGAGAGAGAAAGAGTGAGAGAGATAAGTTGAGGGGGAGATAGAGAGATGGGAAGGGCCGCGGCTGGCAAGGTTGCCGCGGCCATCGTGTTGTGAGGGTGAGGGGGAAGGGAGCTGCGGAGGATGCCTCGCGGTGTTGAGAGTGGTTCGCAGTGATGGGGTGTCGATGCGGCGGCCAGCGCCATGGTGGTCGGAAACACGGCTTCGCACGGAGGGAAGGCGCGAGCTTGTGACGCGGTGCATCGCCGGCAGCAGGTGGTGGCTGGCGATTTTAAGGCATAGGCAGGGAAGGACAACACGGTGTGAGAAAGGGGGCGGCGGTGATGGATGGCGGTGGAGAGATGCTGCCGGGCAAGGAATGGCTCCACCGCGGCTTGCATGTGGCGATGGTGGATCTCGCTTGATGGAGAAGGAGGGTGAGCGACGGGTTACGGCCGGCAACAAAGGCGGCTGGCCGCTTCGCGGCTGAAGACAAAGAGGCGGAGGAAAGAGCGGCCGCGGCGGTGATGGCTGGTTTTTGTGGAGGTTGTTGTTCGGTGAGTGGTTGGTGGCCGTGGGTGAATGCATGGCGGAGGGGGAGGAGGAGGAGGATGATGGATAAGGAAGAAGATGACGATGGTGGGGATATGAGGGGAGGCTGCGGCGGTGATAGGAGAGGCCGCGACCTCCCTGGCCCTTTTTCTCCTCTTTTCTTTTCTTTTTTGTCCTAGTTTTAGTCTGATATTATCTAGAAGAAATACCTCTGATGCTGCTCTTGATTGTATTATTGCCGAGCTATTTGCTGGTTCTCTCTTGTGTATATTGGTTATGCTCGAATTTCAGTTGGAATGCTGCTGAATTTTTGTTTGAAGTTTTTTGAATGTTCACTCTCTGTTCTCCCCCCCAAAACTGATCTCCCCCCCTATTCCTTTTATGTTGAGCTTACATTGATTCCTCAAAGAATAACTCCATGCTCTCTGAAATGCAGGAGCACCCAGAACGAGATTGTTCCCCACACCTCTGCTACTGCCATGCTCACGTGCTGCTGAAGTGGTTGGGAAGGGCTGAAGCCTGTGCCCATGCCACTGTGTTTTTGCTTTTTTTATTATTTTTTTTTTGTTGTTTTGTTTTTTTTTTCTTTTGACAGTAATGTAAAAAAAAACTTAATCTTGGGCTTGTAACCGAAAAACATACATGGACTGGGCTGGCGCTAATGGACTAGGACACCAATTGCAATACCTGGATTGAACTCTCTTTTTGTTTTGATTTTTTTTTTTTTGGGAATAAAACGAACAAAAAACCTTTGTTTTTTCAAAAGAAAACGATGAAATAACTATAAATGAAATATGCAAATTTTTGGACTTTTACTTAATGGGCGGACAAAATTGGGTATTCACAGCAAGCCATTAAAAAAAAAAAAACTTGCTTTGAAAAATGCTCTCACCGAAAATTTGGTTCATGGTGAAGGCAATAATTATTTGTTGTATTTACTACGGGATTTTGAATGCGAGAACTTGATGATGTGGAGAATTTCTTCCTCTGTAGGTCTTTGAATGATAATCTTAGAAGCATATCCCTTCTTTCTCATTTGCAGGCATATCTCAGAAGGATTATTTGCTGCCAAGGTAGTGACCATGTACATATAAACATGGTCAATTAGAAAATGCAGGGAAAACATGAAAATTGGAAATGAAAGGTTTTGAATTGAAAGGGTGGCAATACCTATCTCCATCCTCTCCTCTCCTCCTGCACTCCCTCAATGTTGCTTTTGCACCATGTTCAGTGCCCACTATCGCTTTGTTTTTCTGCTGGTGAAACAACAATTATTTACCTTATCACAATTTATTAGAATGGTTATAGAAGATGAAAAGATAAATAATGAGTGATTTTCTTACCCGTGACATAAGAAAATAAAAACAAAGAAAGTTTTAAATTTTTTTTTTTGATGAGATTCATGTACTGAAAACTTGAAAAAACTATCTTCTCAATACAAAACCTTTCATTTTAGGGTAGTGATTAGAGTTTTTTTTTTTTTGCGTCATAGAGAAAATACATTTAAAAAGTATATAAATTGTTTGGAAGTAATGTGGACTAAGAGATCCCTTACTCTCAAGGCATGTAAACAACTACCCATTCATACTTGGGTCCTATTTGATCAACATAATTTATAATATTCTTTTATATCTTTTTAGAAGCTAAAAATCGTTAACTTCTTGTCATAATAGATTATAAAAGTTATTATTTTTTAAAAAAAATCAATTTTAGTGTTTTTTGTATTAGTAAAATATTTTACTTATCAAGAAGCACTTTTCTACAATTCTCAAAGCAAATGCTTTTTTTGCTACATGTCCAAAAACAAAATAATTAATTTATAAAATATTTTTTTAGAAGCTTATTTCATACAAAGACATAAATAAAAAAATTTAATTTTGATACGTTGAAAATGTAAAAACATTTTATACTATCATCCAATCATATAATTCGTTCTATTTCCAAGACTTTCAAAAAATGAGTGTTTAAATTTAGCTCTTTTACTGATATAATAATACGCAATTTGATGTTTATGTAATTTTTTTTACACTAACAGTGTTGATAAATTAAATTCTAAAATTAAAATATTTTTCGAAATGGGCCCTTTTAGATGCTTATGAGACAAATGTCTCAACTTTAAGCGGCGTATGGTTGATGGATTGATTTTTAATTCTTGCGGTTAACATTGCAAGATGTTTTGATGTGTTTGACACACAGATTGAAATTGTAGAATCTTATAAATTATACATGGAAATAAATCATTTGTGTTTTGTTGATAATGACTTTCATGAGAATATTGAATATTTTTCCAAAAATACCACAACAAAATCGTAGTGGTGACAGCAGTGGTTCAGTATTCAACAAGTGGAGAAAATAGTGGAAACGGGGAAGGGAAATTAAAAGTAACAATAAGATTTTATTGTTATTTTTAGTATTTTTTCATAAAATTCTAAAAATAAAAAATATAGAAAATAAAAAAATAATAGCAAAAGTAAGTTTTGATTTAGCTACCTTCTCTTGGCGGTTGATTTGGGACTTGCCCTTTGTTGCCCAAGTGCAAGTAGCAAAAGATATTTCACAAGGCAAAAATCGCTGCACTCCAATGCAATATAGGCATAACCAAGAAAATATTACAAGCATCATAAATAAAGGGTTTGGTATCGTGCTTAATAATATGTCATCAATTATTTAGAGATGTTTTTTAGCATCGTAACCCCGATTATTTGATAAATCAATCAATCGTATCAACTAAATTGAAGGTATATTAAAGAAGGTAGTACCAATTTCTTTTAAAAAAAAGGGGGCCAAAAGTCAAAAGAAAGTAGGAGAACAACTTGCATCAACCTTGGTATAATTAAAAGAAATGTAATTCATCTTAAAACTAATTAAACATGCAAAAGATTGCTACCCTTAGTCTTTATTTGAAAGATCTATTCCATGACACTCAGCTGTTATCAAGTGATTGATTGAGATTTTAGAGAAGGGTAAAAGCAATGACAGTTTGGAACTGGAAAGTTCTTGAGCCACTTGCTGCATTGATGGTCTGGACTTTGGCTTAGAACACAAGCATGCCAATGCTAGTTTTATCGCAAGAACTATTGCTTGAGCATCTTTTTGACAACGAGGTAAAGGAATGCGTGAGTCCAACAGATCTTTTAACATTATGCTCTGAGAAGAGGTGTTGGATAATGATGAGATCAGCTCTCCTGGATGTCTTCCCATCAAAGTTTCAAGTGCCACTACTCCAAAACTGTAAACATCACATTTTTCTGTCACAGTCAATGTGTAGGCAAGTTTTGCAAACCAAGAAAGTTGTTAATGAACTTAAGGTCTCAAATCCAATAATTGAATTCATTTAGCAAAACTATCAATAAATTTTTTTAAAAAAAAACCTGGTGCGATATAACCATATGTTCCAACTTGTAAAGTTTGGTTTGAAGTATCTGGATCAATTAGTCTAGCTGTGCCAAAGTCTGATATAACAGCATCCAATTGTGAGTTGAGCAAAACATTGTTGCTTGTTACATCTCTGTGAACAATTGGTGGGCTACAGTCATGATGCATGTAGGACAAAGCATTTGCCATTCCTTGAATGATATTAATCCTCTTGCTCCAACTTAGTTCCTTAGCTTCAACATCAATGCTCAAGACACAAAATAAGCTTCCTCTTTCCATGTATTGATAGACCAAAAACATGCAACGATTATGGAGGCAAAAGCCATGAAGCTTGACAATATTCTTGTGACGGATTTCAGTTAACATCTTGACCTCATTGTGGAAACTCTTGTCAAAAGAAGGGTTTTGAGATTCCATTTGGTGAAGTTTCTTCAATGCAACAATTTTGCCACTTGGAAGTTGTGCTTTGTACACACTGCCATATCCACCAGTTCCAATGCAGCACTTGATATCAAAGTCCTGTGTTGCTTCAATGATGTCTTCAAATGCAATTTTGCCATTGTAGTTCCATATACAAAATAAATCTCCATTCTTGGCTGATCTTCCTTCAAATTTGGTCTTATTGATGCATCTTGTGATGTATGATGTTAAAAAAATTGCCGAAAGAGTGAAGGCAATGATGGGAAGAGCAATTACAGGGACATGCTTGGCTTTAATGTTTTGTTGGACATAATGGATTTGAGGACTGGTTTGTTGGACACCATGGCAAGATGTGAAATTGGGTGTTTTGAGGCCCACTAACGAGCTTTTTTTGAAAGCACAATATTCAGGTAATTGTGAGTCCAAGTCAAGGTCTTGTGAAAAGTCAAAGGAATTGTATGAAAGATTTATATATCCTAGAGTAGCAAGTTCCTTATGCAATTTGCCCCTGAAATTGTTATAACTAAGATCCAAACTGTCTAGCACGGAATTCACTCCGAGATCAGATGGGATCTCACCACTGAGAGAATTATGACTAAGGTTAAAATTTGCAACACAATTGATTTGGGAAGTAATACTTCCATTCAACAAGTTGTGGCTGAAATATACGAGCCCGGTCCATCAATCATTGCAACACTTCCAGCTTCATCACAAGTGATGCCAGTCCAATTACAGTGGTTTGGGATATTCCGGTAATCATTCCACCAGCCACTTTGCAGCAAAGCCTGTCGTTCCTCATCAATGGAAGCCATGACAGGTGGCAGTAGGAACAACACATGAGAGGCTGAACCGAAGACAAGGGCCACTACCAGTAAACTAAAACTACACTTTGCCATCATTATTGTTTCGAATTGGAAAGGGTTCAATAATGCTATTGGCTCCGGGGCTTTGTGTGCATTTATATAGATAATATATGACACTGGTCAATGCCACGCGCAACACGGGCTTGTGGAAATTATGGATTCAGTTTGAAGTTTCCTTCACGACATTTTTTGGTAAGGAAAAATACAAATACACGATCAAGACTAGAATTTGTGGAAGATAGAATTAGTGAACGTGTGAAATGGACACTTCACTTTTGTGCTCTGCCGTTCCATGCAAGTTCTTGTTCATTCACTCACTGCAAAGTCTAAAACCTCTCGAGAAAATTAAAAAAGGGGCACAGACAATCAGAATAGATAGATTCATTGGGAATTGAGATTAATACCAGCGTGAGATTATAGCTGGTAAAATTATGTTTCTACTGTATTATTAGAAACAGGCTGGTACAAAGGCCAAGTTTTATGCAACTTTCAATATTGACTTCTATAATCTGGAATAAAATCAGCAGAAGAGTAGGTTCTTAAGCAAGTCCTTTGCTCTACAACTGATAATTGATTGTGTTGTATTTTCCAGAATCAATTCCAATAGAAAGAAAGAGAAAAAAAATTAGATCAAGTTTTTGTATCCATTATATCAAATTGTTAAATCAAAGAACAACAATACTTCTATTAAGAATAATATATACTTTTAACCTTTGAATTGTTCATTTCAAGAAAAGTATCCAATACATATGCAATCATTTAATTTGAAAATTAACTAAAACAAATATAAACGACTTAATACAAGTGCCCCATAATAGAACAGGACTTACATGAAGTCAAATTAAGCAAAGATATGCAGAAAATAATTAACTTGAATGTTAATAATGCATGAATATTGGAAAAAAAAAAAAACGTCCATGACTACGTCGTGTCCTTGCATGTTTTGAAAATTAGTTAAAATTGATACAAACACGTTGATCTAGAGTTCTTCCTATTCCATAATGGACATGTTTGTGGAAGTATGATGGACGTGTGAAATGGGCACAAGGAATCTCAAAGACAAATTTGTTTGACAAAGTGCTCGGTTGCTGCAGCAACTACTTGTTAGCTTGACTCTGACTTGTACGCTGCTGTTTCTTGCAAGTTCTTAATCAGTCACTTCAACTTTTAACAATAATAGTCCTTTTGTTTGAGGAAAAAAAGGAAACAAATATATTTAATAGATAGATAAACTGTGGTATGGTTTATCAACATAAGGCTTAGGTAAAATATTAATACTATCTTATTAAAAGATGTTGACACAAAGCCTCACGTTCCTCATCATTAATGGAAGCCATAACAGGTGTGTCGCAACCGGGATCACGACGGACATGGCGAAAAAGAAGAAAGTTGTTTGAAAATTATGGAGTCGCCACCAAGTTTATTTAAAATTGGGAAAACGTTGGAAAAATCCATTTTTTAGAAAATAGTCTTTGAAACCAGTTTGAGTTCGGGAGTCGGTTATGTATAGGGAAGGGCAGGAATTTAATCCCACGCACTTAAGACACCCGTCCCTGACTGCACCTTTAATTAATTGTGCAAATTATTAATAGCCTTTGGAATACTTATTTTTTTTACTTATAAGAAAATTACGGAGAAAATAAACTTTCTTTAAAAAGAAATTTTGGAGCATCAAACCGTCACGATTCAGATGTCCAAAATAATAAGTTAACAATAAATCACTAAATTAACCTTATTATTTGAAATAAAAAAAGATAAATAAATGAAGAAATTTAAATCAAAAATTAAAATATAACTAATAAATATTTACAAATAAGGTAAGAAGAAATTGATTTTTTTTTATATTTTTATAAAAAATAAAAAAAACAAATATTTTTAAGGGAATTTTCAGGTCATTAAGCTGTCACAACTCAAATGACCGAAATATCGAGTTAACAAGCCGTCATGGCTAAATTAACATCTTTATCTAAAATTCCCCTTACAAATGAATATTAAATAAAATATTCTAGAAAAAGAAATTATTTATAAGTATAAAAAAAATACAAAATTTGCATAAGAAAACAAGTAAAGAAGTATTAAAAAATTATAAATTAAATGAATTGTGAAAAGTTAATTTTGACTTGACAGGGATCGGAATTACCTGCTCCTACGTATCCCTTGATGCAATAGAGAATTCAAAGTCACGTAGTTCTATAAAAATAATCATCGGTTGATTAACTTTATTTAAAAAAGGAATTTTAGAATATCAAGCTGTCACAGCTAAAATATTCTATACCATGTGATTAACAAGCCGTCCCGGCTCAGTTAACCTCCCTTTAAAAAGAAACAATTAATTAACTAAGCAAATCTTTAACAATTCAAAATACTCAAATACTTATTTTGAACAACAAAAAAAAACCTTTTTATTAAAAACTTAAAATAATTCAGATCCCAATAAACAAAATCCAAATGACAAAAAAAATAAAAAAAAATAAAAAAAATAAAATAAAATAAAAGAATAATAATAATAATAATAATAATAATAATAATAATAATAAAAACCGTAACTCAACATACAAATCTAAATCCAAATAAACAAACCCAAAATCTACTCTAATAAGACAATTCTATACAATACAAAATTCCTAAACTAATTCTATATTTTTGTATATAAAAAAACTCTAGTATTTACTTGAAACTCAAAGTAAATGAAATTTTGCTTTTTATTATTAAGGCTCAAATGCAAACAAGTAATCCTCTAAACTAAAAGAAATAAATGTTAACTAACAAATAGACCTAAAATTTAAACTGAAATGAAATAAACCCCTCTTTTAAGTTCATTTTGACTGAATAAAATCCAAACTCAACAAATGAAACCCAAAAGACCACAAGATAGAACAAATAATAACCAAACCAAATGAATTTAAATTCAATTAAACAAATTTAAAATCTAAACAAAACTAAAATAATAATAATAATAAAAAAATAAAAAAAAAATCTTTAATCTATCACCCACCTACTTACACGATCATTCCCCATCACACACACTCACAGCTCACTTTCACTCTCACCATCACAAACACAGAACACCCACACTAATGCCAACTCACATACATGCACTCAAACCAAAACACGCACCCGCACATGCTCCCTCACCCTCACACGGATCACTCTCTCCCATGTGCACATGAATACAGACACAAACCACTTTCTCTCACCGACACACATTCACACATATCTTGACTCTTTCTTTCTTTTTCTCACATGCACCCACACTCACTAAAAGAAACGAAAAAGAGACACACAGAGAGGGATCTGAGAGAACGGGAAAGAGAGGCAAGACAAAAGGGGCGAAGGCACGACAGAAGAGGAAGGTGGAGCTAGAGGAAGAGAGGGGTGGCTGTCCGGTGGTTTTCGGCGAGCACAAGAAGGATGGAAGACCAAAGCTAGCAACGTGGCTGGAGGGGAGCGCTGTTTCGCCCCATGCCGGTGAAGAGAAAGAAAAAGGAAGCTGCCAAGGGGCTAGTCACGAAGGGTGCTCCATCGCCCAAGGAGAGAGGGTAGGCTGCGATCGATGCTCGGCGGCGGCGGCGCAGGAGCTCGAGGTCGCGAGGTGCAGATCTGTGTACGAGATAAGGTGGGCGCGGTGCTTGGCCGTGTGATGGGCGACGGATGCGGTGGCCAAGGAGGTGGTTAGCGGTGATGCGAGGGGAAACTGGTCGCGAGCTTTGGAGGACCAATCTGCCATGGGGAAGGCGCGGTCGGTGGCAGGCTGAGATTGTGGGGAACCGGTTAGAGGAGAGGGGTTGCCTATTAGGTGGAAAGGCTTATGGTGACTGGAAATGGTGATGGGATGAGGATGATGAGTTGAGGAAGAAGATTGGTGGTGGTGATGGGATGAGGATGATGAAACTAGAAAAAAAGGGGGGGCCGCGGCGGTGGACCATGGAGGCCGCGGCCCCTATGCTTTTCTTTTTTATTTTTCTATTTTGATGATAATGATGTGTACCTGTTTCTGTTCTATTTTCTGCTCTATTGTATTGCTGGAATTATTGCAGCTTCTTTACAAATTTCCTTTGAATGTTGCTGATTTGTGTTGAAGCGTTTCTTTTTAAAAAAAAAAGAAAATTGGTGATGGTATTGTGTTTGAATTTTTTTGAATTTTTAGTGATTGGCCTCCATTTGCTGGTTGAAGATTTCTGATGGCCTGATCCCTTTACTTGTTGATCTAAAAAAAATGGTCTCCTCTCCCTCATCATATCCCCTCCCTTAATATGTATATTCTTGTCTTCAGATCTTGCCAATTCTATCGAAAGTTAAGACCAAATTTTCTCGGGACACCATTATTGTGTCCTTTTATTTTTCCATGCTTTCTCTTATCCCTATGTTTCACGAGCATCTCAGCTGGGAGGAAAAAGACAAGAGGGGAAGCCGGGAAGGAGCCCGTGACCCTCTTCAGTAACAATTTCCCCTTTTTTTGGTTATTATATTTATTTATTTTTGTTTTATCTTTTCCTTAAATGGAAACTAACCAAGGCATGAAACGGGTTGGGATGATTGGACCCTTTTATTATGGACAAACGTAAATGAGCTACAAAAAGTAACTTGGGTATCAAATTAAAAGGAATGGGCTGCAATAAATGAATTGGGCTGAAACAAATGATAAACTAGAAAAAAAAACCCCCTCTTTTTTTTCAAAAGAAATAATTAACAAAACTGTAATTAAATAAAATGACAATAAAATAGGATAAGAAAACTAGGCGTAAATTTTGGATTTTCGTTAAAAGATCGGACAAAATCGGGTGTTCAAAGTTGCCCCTCTTTATTCATTTCTTATAAGAGAATATGAAAAACTTAAATTTTACATATTATCTTCATAAGGAATGAGTAAAGACATGAACGTTGATTTTGTTTGACAAATACATGAAATATAAACAATCTAAATCTGATTATCAAAGTGATATGCACATACAAGAAAATCAAATGCAAATATACAAGCTAGTAAGAATCTAAAACAGAAGGTGCTGACCAGAATTGACTGGAAATGTAAAAATGAAAATCTGAGGTCAACTAGCACTTAAAATTAATAACTATGGCCGACTAAAAAGTAATGCAATATGAGGCCGATTAAAAATCAAATTGGTAAGGATACCGACTAGAGATATAAATTAGCAAGGAGGCCGACTGAAAATTAAAACCAGCAAAGAGACCAACTGACTGAAAATTAAACCGACAAGGATGCCGACTGACAAATAAATCAGCAAGGATACCATCTGAAAAAGTAAATCGGCAAGGATACCGTTTGAAAAAGGAAATCGGCAAGGATACCATCTGAAAAAGAAAATCGGCAAGGATACCGTCTAGCTAAAAGTAAACCGGCAAGGATACCGTCCGACTGCGAATTAAATCGGCAGGGATACCGTCTGAAAACATAAATAGGCAAGGATTCCGTTTGAAAGAGAAAATCGGCAAGGATACCGTCTGAAAAAGAAATCGGCAAGGATACCATCTGAAAAAGAAAATCGGCAAGGATACCGTCTGAAAAAGAAATCGGTAAAGATACCGTCTGAAAAAGAAAACTAGCAGCAATTTGAGGCTAATTGGAAATTAAAAGCTAACTTAGAGAATAACAATTTTCACAATTTCTTTTCTCTTTTTTTTTTTATCTTTTTAAAGTTATATGCAAAAAAAATATGAACTTCAACTTATTTCAGACACATTCTTGAAAAACTAACCACAACCAAATTGAGCAATCCTCCGGGAAACTTTAACCGATCAAACTCATAATTCTTGCATTGGACCTTCTGTCATAACAAAGATTTGTTCACTTCTTTCGTTCTCCTTTTCCTTTTTCCATTTTTTAGAATGATGGATACTCCTCTGCCAAACTTAATTGCAGTTTCTGGATCGTGATACCAGTTATTGATGTATTATTGTAAACATTGTTAGATCGCATAATTGAAACTTAAATTTATCCTATTTGAGATATCATAAATGAACATGCACTCAAAGAGAGGGTGAACGGATCGACTGACTGAACATCTTTATTGCTTGGTACATTTGATGACAAAATGTTTGGAAAAAGGTGACAACACAAGAACAAAATACAAGAATTGTGAAAGGCATGAAATTTTGCCCCAGTTTAGGTCCTTTGTGTTTCAATCAAATGACTTCTTGCCACAAGTTGAACAACATAGCCATGATATCCTATGACACATCTTCAAATCCTTTCTTTAAAAATTGCCCCAGTTTCAGACTTTGAGTTACTGAATTTGCTGGATAAATTCAAAAAGTGCCCCAGTTTCAGTCTTTGATTTGCTTGATTTATTGGACCAATTCAACACCCAAAACTTGCCCCAGTGTAGCTATTGGAAATGATACATATTTTTCTTCACTCTAATTTTTGCCTAGGCCACTCTTTCGAGTTTTCAACCTAGCGAGCCCTCTTCTCCCCTTTTTTTTATTATATTTTTTCTTTTTCTTTTTCTCTTTATTTTGCCCTAACTTTTGCTTAGGTCACTCTTCCAAGTTTTCAACCTAATGGGCTTTTGAGCCTCTTTTCATGCATAAAATCTTTTCACTGTATCACTGTTGGTAGTTTTAGGCAATTCCTGGCCATCCATGTCTTGTAAAATCAACGCCCCACCTGAGAATGCTTGCTTGACAATGTAAGGCCCTTCATAACTCGGAGCCCATTTACCCCGCGCATCCTCTTGATTAGGGAGAATTTTCTTCAGAACCAAATCTCCTGGATGAAAATCTCTAGGGCGGACTTTCCTGTTAAAAGCCCTAGCCATTCTGCTTTGGTATAACTGGCCATGGCAAATAGCTGTAAGTCTTTTTTCCTCGATCATGTTCAATTGCTTATGTCGAGCTTTTACCCATTCAGATTCTTCTAACTCAGCCTCCATTAAAACTCTGAGTGATGGGATTTCCACTTCTATGGGAGATACGGCTTCCATTCCATATACCAATGAGAAAGGAGTTGCCCCTGTGCTTGATCGTATGTTGGTACGATATGCGTGCAAAGCATATGGCAGCATTTCATGCCAATCTTTGTAATTCACCACCATTTTGGCAACGATTTTCTTGATATTCTTATTTGCAGCCTCAACCGCACCATTCATTTGAGGTCTATAAGGAGCTGAATTGTGATGTTTGATTTTGAACGTCTCAAAGAATTTCTGGACTTCGGCACCATTGAGATTAGGATCATTGTCTGTGATAATTCTCTCTGGAATTCCATATCTACAGATGATGTTTCTTTTGATGAATCTAAGAAAAACCTTCTGTGTGATGTTAGCGTATGAAGCAGCTTCCACCCATTTAGTGAAATAATCTATTGCCACCAAGATGAAACGATGACCATTGGATGCTTTAGGATTAATTTGACCAATAACATCCATACCCCACATCGAGAAAGGCCAAGGAGATACCATGCTATGCAACCGAACTGGAGGAGCATTGATTCGGTCTGCATATATTTGGCATTTGTGGCACTTCCGAACATAATTGATACAGTCATTCTCCATGGTGGACCAGTAATAACCACTCCTTAGGATCTTGCGTGCCATCATATGCCCATTAGTATGAGTTCTACAAATCCCTTCATGGACTTCGGTCATGATTATTCGAGCTTCGTGAGCATCTACACATCTAAGGAGAGTGGTATCATAATTCCTCTTGTAAAGGACTTCACCATTCAGGAAGAAAACCATGGCCAGCCTTCGAATTGTCTTTTTATCCACCTCATTTGCACCTGCTGGGTATTCTCCTTTATGAATATACTGCTCGATATCATGATACCATGGTTGTCCGTTTGGTTCAATCTCCACATTGTCACAATATACCGGTTCAGCTTGCACTTCTACATGGATGGGTTGGACATTAGCATGTACCTCCAAATTAGTCATCACGGCCAAAGTCGCCAAAGCATCCGCAAACTGGTTCTTGTCTCTAGTTAAGTGAGAGAACGATATATTATCAAATCGCTCAATTAATTGAGACAAATGCTTCTGATAAGGTACCAACTTTGGGTCTTTTGTGCGTCATTCTCCATTAACTTGATAGATTATGAGCGCGGAGTCTCCAAAGACCTTTAGTTCTTTGATTCCCAAGTCAATCGCAACTTGCAAACCATTTGCACATGCTTCATATTCTGCCATGTTGTTGGTATATTCAAAGTCTAGTTTAATAGAAATCGGGTACTGTTTCCTAGCTGGTGAGACTATTATAGCTCCTATTCCGCATCCCTTTATATTGGCGGCCCCATCAAAATACATCTTCCACACATCTTCTTCTTCCATACCTTCTTTCTCTATTGTCAATACCTCACTATCAGGAAATTCAGGCATGACAGGCTGTCCATCCTCCAGAGGGTTTTCAGCTAGATGATCAGCAATTGCGCCCCCCTTAACGGACTTTTGGGTTGCATACTTGATATCGAATTCTGAAAGTATCATTTTCCATTTCGACATTCTTAATGACACATGAGGACTATCAAATATATATTTCAATGGATCCATTCGAGAAATCAACCAAGTAGTGTAGTATAACATATACTGCCTCAACCTCTTAGAAGCTCATGCTAATGCACAACAGGTCTTTTCAATCGCCAGATAGCAGGATTCACATTCATTAAACTTCTTGTTCAAATAATAAATGGCATGTTCTTTCTTTCCAGATTCATCATATTGTCCCAACATTGCTCCGAGTCAAGTGGGTAACACTGTAAGATACAGTATTAAAGGACGGCCTGGCGCAGGAGGAGTCAAAACTGGAGGTTTCATTAGATAAGCCTTGATTTTATCAAAGGCTTCTTGGCATTCTTCATTCCATTCCCCAGGTTGACGTTTTCGTAGCAACTTG
The DNA here is from genome assembly GCA_031216125.1 of Dalbergia cochinchinensis. Taxonomy (NCBI): domain Eukaryota; kingdom Viridiplantae; phylum Streptophyta; class Magnoliopsida; order Fabales; family Fabaceae; genus Dalbergia; species Dalbergia cochinchinensis. Next base: position 62,828,618 of record CM062375.1, on the reverse strand, counting down.
AATATAGGCTCACAAGTACTGGTCAAATTGGCGATGAATCTAGCAATGTAGTTAAGCCTCCCAAGAAAACTTCTCACTTCCTTTTCAGTTCGGGGAGCTGGCATTTCTTGTATCGCCTTTACCTTGTCCGGATCTACCTTTATCCCTTCTCTATTGACAATGAACCCAAGTAATTTTCCTGTAGAAGCTCTGAAAATGCATTTATTTGGGTTCAGCCGCAACTTGTACTTTCTGAGCCTTTCAAACAATTTCCGCAGGACTGCCACGTGGCTTTCTCTTTCTTTAGACTTAGCGACTATGTCATCTACATATACTTCAATTTCCTTGTGCATCATGTCATGGAACAGTGCAACCATTGCACGTTGGTAAGTGGCACCGGCATTCTTCAACCCGAATGGCATGACTGTGTAACAAAACGTTCCCCACGAAGTTATGAATGTAGTTTTTCCTTTGTCATGAACATCCATGAGAATCTGATTATACCCGGAGTATCCATCCATGAATGAAAATCGATGATTTTTGGCTGTATTATCAACAAGGACATCAATGTGGGGAAGTGGAAAATCATCCTTCGGACTAGCTTTATTCAGGTCCCGATAATCTACGCACATCCTGACTTTTCCATCCTTTTTTGGTACAGTCACAATATTGGCCACCCAATCAGTGTGTCTTGATACTTCCAAAAATCCAGCCTCTAGCTGTTTAGTCACTTCTTCTTTTATCTTTAGTGACATATCAGGCCGCATTCTTCTCAACTTTTGCTTCTTCGGCTCAGCTTCTGGGTACAAAGGGATCTTGTGTGAAGCGATCTCTGGATCCAATCCTGGCATATCATGATATGACCACGCGAAGACATCCAGGTATTCTCCAAATAAAGCAATCATTTCTGTTCGTTCAGAGTTTTCCACTATCTTCAGCTCCTTCTTCTCTTCTTCAGTGCCCATGTTAATCATTTCAACCACCTCATTGTCTAAGTCAAACCCCTTTTCTGCATGTTCCAGTAAGTCTGAAAATTCCTCAATAGTTTCTTTATCCTCTTCAGATTCATAGCCATCACAATCAAGCGCAGTAAGAGAATCAATTGATTGGCCTCCAAAGTCCCTTTCATGCGGCAAAATATTCATAGCATTTAGGTCCCTAGAAAGCATTTGTGGGGGTTGGAATGCCAGGACACATAATGGGTAAAACACAAATAATATAGAAACGGCACAAACTAAAGGGTTAAGGAAATAATGCTAGAGATAGCAAGAAAGTAAAAAGAGTAACGTGTAGAAATAAAAGAACGGAAGAGGTGAAAAAGTACAAGGTGTAATAATAAAGAAAAATTACTGGATAAACATGCAAGTTCATTCGAATGATGTCTCAAAGTAGCATACAAGAAAGCAAGACAATTATTACAATCCTAAGTGATTACTTTGAAGTAATAACATCAATTATTGGTTCAGCTGTCCAATTCATCAGCATCTCATTGTGGTTGGTAGCATCAGCATTGTTGTATTCTTCAGGCTTCTCAACATCCAGAGTGTTGATGGTGGAAAAACAACTGGATGTGCAACCTTCTTCATCCACAATCACTTTAGCCGGGTGAGGAAATGTTTCTTTCAGATGAGGGATCTGCTCCATTTTCTCTTTTGATTTCTGTTGTTCAAGAGTCATTGTCTTGACCTGATCCTCCAATGATGCCTCATATCCTAAACCGAATCGGTTTCGCTTCTCTAAGATAGGCAGCGGCATCCTGATACCCTGCAACCGTGATCCTAGCCCTTTGCCGTGCAGATAACCATTTTTTGTCATGATATGAGCCACTACCTGATTGACATCTTGCCTTAAGGACTCGTTCTGCTCTTGTTTTAGCCCTACAACCTCCAAATTGTGCCATAAGCTGCTTTCCACTAACTCAACATTCTCAACATATGGAAGTGTAACTGGTTTGGATACTATGATCTCCTTCTCTCCATGGATGGTAATGACTGAGCCATTCTCAACATATTTAACCTTCTGATGCAAGGTTGAAGGAACAGCACCAACATTGTTAATCCATGGTCTTCCCAGCAGCATATTGTAATCAGACTCAATCTCCATTACTTGGAATAACACCTCAAATCGGCTTGGAAGTCATTTCCCCAAGGATACTTTTCCTTGCTCCATCAAAAGCTTTCACAATCATTACTTGTGGTGAAATACTATCCTTGTTTATTGACAAGTAGCTCAAGGTTGACACCGGTAAGACATTTAGTCCCGACCCTCCATCAATGAGAACTTTCGGCACTATATAACCTTTACATTTGAGAGTTGTATACAGTGCTCGTAGGTTGGCCTGTGATTCGATTTCTTTATCTGAGAAAGTGATCATGTTGACACATTTTACCGGATCCACTATATTCACCAATGAGACATCTGGTTTCACATAAGCATCTTTCAAGACTTTTAGCAATGCTTTTTGGTGAGATTCGGATGACAAGATTAATGACAGCAAGGAGATTCTGGCGGGGGTTTTCTTCAATTGCTCCAGTATGTCATACTCACTTTGCTTCATGATCTTTAAGAACTCTTCTTCTTCGTCTTCTTCCTTTCCTTTTCTTTCCATACCAGAACCTTTTCCAATATTCTTTTCCTCAACAAGTTTTCCTTTTTCCAGCTCTCCGGGTCCATAAATCCTTCCGCTTCTTGTTATTCATTTTACCTCCGCTACTACTTCACTTGTTTGGATTTCCGAGGCTTCTCCTATGTCTTTATTTGTCTCCACATTGGTTTCATAGTTCCAAGGTACAGCATGTGTATCCTCATAACCAAAGGGTGTCGGCTTTTTCACAGTGATCACCACTTTTTCCGGTTTTAGAGTCGGATTAAGTGATGGCATCCGAAGCACAAAGCGATCAATCACATTCACTTCTTCTTGGAAACCTAGCCTCCTTTTTGCTTGAACCACCCCCAAATTGAGCAACCTCTGTACACGAGCCTTGAAATCCCAACAATTTTCTATATCATGACCAAGACCTCCACAATGATATAAACAGCTTGACTCCATGTCATATTTCTCATCTTCTTTCATCACGGATGTAACAGTCGTGATGTTGTATCCAGCCTTTTTCAAGCCATTGAACACTTCTTCCATCGATGTTCGGAGATTTTAAACCTTCTTAATCAAAGGTTCTTCTACCTCCAAGGCATTCACCCGACTTCCTCTTTCATGTTTCGGGATCGGGTTATTAACAATGTCTGGTTTCGAATCTTCTTGAAGGTCTAACCTCCCACAAGCAATTAATCTTCTTACTGCCATTTTGAATCCTTCGCAAACCTCTATAGAATGTCCCGCAATATCCATGTGATATTTGCAAGTCAGGTTTGGGTTGTACCAGGCTGGAAATGGCGGTTCTAATGGGTGCACGGGATATGCAGAGATTAGGTGAGCATCAACTAGTTTTTGAAAGAGGTCAGCATTCGAAATGGATAGCTTTGGAAAAGGTGGAAGGTTAGGAAATCGATTTTGGTTCTAGTTTTGGAAATTTGGTCGAGGTGCTGGGGTGTATGTTGGGCGATTCGGTTGGTATGGCCTTATGTGGATATTGTTAACTTGTGGCTGGGGGTACGAGACAGTGTTTGTGGTTGGTGTGGTTTGGTAGGATGGGTAAGGAGCGATAGGTGTGTGGTATGACGACAGTTGGAGTCATAGACTTGTTGGTGTATACCTTGGGATGAAGGATTGCTGTCCATGCACAGAATTGACATTTGTTTCCTTCTTTTTGGGTGGGAAGATTTTTCTTGTGTCTTCACTGCTCATGGGAAGCTTGCCGGCCTTTACTAAGCTCTCAATTCTTTCTCCAGCAGTTATCAACTCAGAGAAATCTTTGTATGCTGCCCCTGCCATTGTCCCGATGTAAGGCGATCCCAAGGTTCCCAAGAAGTAGGAACACATTTCAGTTAGGATGAGTGGTGGTTGAACTTGGGCGACCAAGGCTCTCCATCTTTGAGCGTACTGCTTGAATGATTCATCCTTCTTCTTCTGCATGGAGCTTAATTGCTCGCGAGTAGGTGCCACATCAAGATTGAACTTATATTGGCTCATGAACAGGTCCGCCAATTCTCTCCAGCTGGAAATCTTTGAGTGGTCTAGTTGAATGTACCACTCCAGAGCAGGTCCGGTCAGGCTTTCATGGAAGAAACTGATGAGAAATTTTTCGTCCTTTGACCATATCGTCATTTTGGTACAATAACTCTTCAAGTGGAAAAGAGGATTACCCGTCCCATCATACTTTGAGAAATCAGGAACCTTAAAATCCTTAGGGATTACTATGTCAGAAGAAGAGCAGAGCTGTTCAACTTCCACATAGCCATAGGGACTAGGTCCCTGAATAGCCCTAATCTGCTCTTAAATCTTCTCCATCCATTCTTCTTTGAACTTTCCTTTTTCTGCCTCTGCACGACTATTTTCTGAGGAGGATGGCTGCTTCTGAATGACCACACGAGGTTGCTCCCAGACAAGGGTAATATGCCCATGCTCATGAGTTTGCACATTTTCTAAGGAACGATAGCCTTCTCCGATAGGGATTACTAATGGTATTGTGGGCGGTGGCTGCCCATGGAGGTTATTCGGGATTTCACCCATATCATTCATCCCTACAGTAACATTTAGAGCTGCACCCGATACCACAGGCATACCCAGTGTCGTGGTATTTGGTTGCACGTTTGCTGAATGAGCTCCCAATAGGTTAAGTGATTCTTGTATGGCCCGCATCATATCCTCCAATCTTCCTTGGTTGTTTGACAGTTCATTCAGTTTTCCTCTCACCGCATCAACTTCATTGCTCAGATTTCTTCCTACTTCAGAAGTAGTTGTGATTGGGATACCCCTTTCTGTGTCACCATTCCCTCTAGCCATTTTGGTCCGGGCTCTAGTATTGTGAATTCGAGTTTAATCGGTATCGGTTTTCCTTGGGCGCCCAATTGTGATGGATTTTTACCTATTAAAAACAAACTTTAGTGAAAAGAAAAAGAAAAAAACGTAGCTATTTATTAGAAATCATCAGTTGAACCGAATCTTGATGTGAGTATCTTCGATGATAACCATTCCTCAGAACGTCTCGTTCAAAAGTACTAAGTCATGAACATTGCTATGAGACCAACACAATACAGAGAAACAAAGATTCTTTTATTCATAAAGGCATATCACAACCATCATCTTTCTTACATTGGTTTTCACAACAACAAAAGAAAATACACTGTAAAGCCACAAACACCTTTCTCAACATCTCTCAGCAATCATTTGCTTCATCCTCCCAATCAAGTCTTTACAATAGTCAATAAAGTTGCTAATCTCAATTGGGGTCTTGAAAGGGATTAGTCCTTGCTCAGCTAACCTTAAATAGCTTGGAACATCTTCTATAGCTGCATTAGCCAACCCTGCCAAGTTTGAGAAACGAGTCTTCAACTCACGAATAATGTGATTTCGATGTTGTACTTCAAAATCCAAACTTGCAGTTCTCTTTTTCTCTTCTTCCAGAGCAACTTGATATTTCATGATTTCATTATCCATGTGTTGGCTGAGTTCTTCGATCTTCCTCTGGTATTCCTTGTTCAATTCTTCCATTTGTTGTTGCATTTGCTCTTGGCCTTTCAACGCAGTTTCTTCGACAACTTTGGCCTTTCGGAGTAATTCCTTCAATTGTTGATTCTCAGATAGTGCTTTGTCACGTTCTTGTCTTCGAAGCCCTAGCTCTTTGTTGGCAGCCTTGAAACATTCTTTGGTTTTCATCATGTGCTCGTGCCCCATCTTCAACTTTTTACTTGTTCCTTCTAGAACTCGATCCTTCTCAGTGCTTTCTCATTTTAAGGTTGCGTAGTCATGATGGGCATTTTTCAATTCAACTTCTATTTGCATCTTTTCTTGTTCAGCCTTGTCTAATTTTTCTTTCACTTCTTTGATTTCTTCTTTTTCATTGAAGTGCCAGGTTGACGCATCGTCCAGAGGAGTAATTGTTAAGGCCCTGAATGGTAGCTTGATCTCATGAGCCCTATTCTTCACTCATTAACGGTAATTTTCTTTCACAGCACAACTCCTCATTCCCAATTCTTTTCCTTTTCGGACGATCTTGTTCCAAGCGCATCGGACTTTCTGCAGTAAGCCAATGTCATCGGAGTCTTGATAATATAAGACAAACGGAGTAACTGCAGCTTCAGAAGGAGGTCCCATCATGGGATAACTGAGTTGGCGTAATACCAAGACAGGATTGTAATTTATGCATCCTCGGGTACCCATGAAAGGTACATTTGGAAAGCTTCCGCACTGATAAATCAAAGTTTGACCATCCTCCCTCCAAGGATACCATCGTATCATCTTTTCATTCAATTTGGCCAGGTCTTGAGCCCATTCTTCTTCTTGATATTATGCATTCGTAGGTCTTCAATCGGACAAGGCACCTTGTAATTCCTTTGGAATATGTGCGAAGTAGCCCACACATATAGCATTGGTAAACAGCACAGAATTCTTTTGCCATTCCTCTCATAGCAAAAGTTTAGAGTGCAATAGACGTCTGCTAAGAGAGCTGGAATAGGATTATGACCATGGAATTTGCAGGCAAAGAATACGTCAATAGACCCAGATCTACAAGGCCTTCAATATTCGGAAATAAGATAGTACCATAGATGGTGAGGGCCAGTACATCTATGAAAGCATCCCAGTCTTCAACTTGAGCCAAACGGCGCATATGCTCTTCGAGATAATCCCTTGAGAATCCATAGGTCCCATTTCTACATTTCTGTGCTTCGTGCAAGTTTTTCACACCTACCCTTAGGACAGTTGATATTGTATGCAAAGAAGGATAATGTCCTTGATAGTGATAAGGTTTTTCTCCTTCTAGTGGCAGTCCCAGGATTTTCTCAAATTCTTCAACAGTAGGTGCTAATTGGAAGTCTTGAAAAGTGAAACATCGGAGCGGAGGATCATAGTACTGTGCCAGTGCTGTGATTGCTTCTTCCTGCTCTTCCACTTCTAAGAGATTCAAAATCTTTTCATATTTTCTGGTGAGAGACAGGCGTTGTGGTAACCTCAACAGTTGACCCAAAGATCTCAGGCTTTTAGTGTCAGATATCTTGGCTTTAAGACGCAAAGTTCTTTTCAACTTTTCACCTTCCTGACTGTTTAGTCTCAAATTTGTTTCCATTTCCCAAAAATACTCACAATAAGATTTCAGTTCAACTTTCTAGCAAACCTGCCATAACAGAAGAAAATGATTTAAATGAAAGAAGAAATAGTAAACAATTTAGGAAATGAAGAGAAATTATACACAAAGAACAATGATAGGAATTTATATACAAAGAAAAGAGTTAAGAAAAATGCATGCTCTCTTCGTGTCCTATTTGAGGTAAATTCTGAAGGTCAATTCTATGGTCCTATGGTCATTCTACTTTGTGAACACTTTCACCAGGTGGGTCTATATTTTCAGAGTTCTATGGCCTCTAGAGTTAAGACTTATTTCAGAATGCTACCCACAACAGCAGATGAACCGCTAGGTGTAGGGCATTCATGAAAGAATCACACTCTAGATGAGATTTTCGCGATAACCAAACAGGATGAACATCCAAAATGGCTACCACTACACAATCTCTTACCCGGGTATAGGGCCCCACTCGTGTGTGATTAACGTGTAAGTGTTGTGTGAAGAGAGCATACAAACCTGAAATCCTAAAAGTACCCATGACTAATACCTGCAAAAACAACTCAAACAAATACGTACAGAACCCAATAACAGTCATCTATCCTAAGGTTTTAACAAATAAAGCCATTACTATAGATAAATACATGAAATGTAGAATTCTGTAAAGAGACGAAGCATAAAGAAAGAAAGTATTAGACCAAGTAAACAAAGAAAAGGAAAACAAACATCAAAACGCTATATTTAATTTGCACAACTAACTACAACAGGCCTGACTCTCTTGGAAGTCCCCAGTGGAGTCGCCATCTGTCTCAACCGGGATCGCGACGGGGACGGCGAAAAAGAAGAAAGTTGTTTGAAAATTATGGAGTCGCCACCAAGTTTATTTAAAATTGGGAAAACGTTGGAAAAACCCATTTTTTAGAAAATAGTCTTTGAAACCAGTTTGAGTTCGGGAGTCAGTTATGTATAGGGAAGGGCAGGAATTTAATCCCACGCACCCTAATACACCCATCCTTGGACAGTACCTTTAATTAATTGTGCAAATTATTAATAGCCTTTGGAATACTTATTTTTTTTACTTATAAGAAAATTACGAAGAAAATAAACTTTCTTTTAAAAAGAAATTTTGGAGCATCAAACCGTCACGATTCAGATGTCCAAAATATTAAGTTAACAAGCCGTCACGGCTAAATTAGCCTTATTATTTGAAATAAAAAAAGATAACTAAATGAAGAAATTTAAATCGAAAATTAAAATATAACTAATAAATATTTACAAATAAGGTAAGAAGAAATTGATTTTTTTTATATTTTTATAAAAAAGAAAAAAAAAATATTTTTAAGGGAATTTTCAGGTCATTAAGCTGTCACAACTCAAATGATCGAAATATCGAGTTAACAAGCTGTCATGGCTAAATTAACATCTTTATCTAAAATTCCCCTTACAAATGAATATTAAATAAAATATTCTAGAAAAAGAAATTATTTATAAGTATAACAAAAATACAAAATTTGCATAAGAAAACAAGTAAAGAAGTATTAAAAATTTATAAATAAAATGAATTGTGAAAAGTTAATTTTGACTTGACAGGGATCGGAATTACCTGCTCCTACGTATCCCTTGATGCAATAGAGAATTCAAAGTCGTCACAGCTTTGAATTAACTTTATTTAAAAACGGAATTTTAGAATATCAAGCTGTCATAGCTAAAATATTCTATACCATGTGATTAACAAGCCGTCCCGGCTCAGTTAACCTCCCTTTAAAAAGAAACAATTAATTAACTAAGCAAATCTTTAACAATTCAAAATACTCAAATACTTATTTTGAACAACAAAAAAAAACCTTTTTATTAAAAACTTAAAATAATTCAGATCCAAATAAACAAAATCCAAATGTCAAAAAAAATAAAATAAAATAAAATAAAAAAAAATAATAATAATAATAAAAATAATAAAACCGTAAGTCAACATACAAATCTAAATCCAAATAAACAAACCCAAAATCTACTCTAATAAGACAATTCTATACAATACAAAATTCCTAAACTAATTCTATATTTTTGTATATAAAAAAACTCCAGTATTTACTTGAAACTCAAAGTAAATGAAATTTTGCTTTTTATTATTAAGGCTCAAATGCAAACAAGTAATCCTCTAAACTAAAAGAAATAAATGTTAACTAACAAATAGACCTAAAATTTAAACTGAAATGAAATAAACCCCTCTTTTAAGTTCATTTTGACTGAATAAAATCCAAACTCAACAAATGAAACCCAAAAGACCACAAGATAGAACAAATAATAACCAAACCAAATGAATTTAAATTCAATTAAACAAATTTAAAATCTAAACAAAACTAAAATAATAATAATAATAATAAAATAAATAAATAAAAAAATCTTTAATCTATCACCCACCTACTTACACGATCATTCCCCATCACACACACTCACAGCTCACTTTCACTCTCACCATCACAAACACAGAACACCCACACTAATGCCAACTCACATACATGCACTCAAACCAAAACACGCACGCGCACATGCTCCCTCACCCTCACACGGATCACTCTCTCCCATATGCACATGAATACAAACACAAACCACTCTCTCTCACCGACACACATTCACACATATCTTGACTCTTTCTTTCTTTTTCTCACATGCACCCACACTCACTAAAAGAAACGAAAAAGAGACACACAGAGAGGGATATGAGAGAACGGGAAAGAGAGGCAAGACAAAGGGGGAAAAGGCACGAGAGAAAAGGAAGGTGGAGCTAGGGGAAGAGAGGAGTGGCTGTCTAGTGGTTTTCGGCGAGCACAAGAAGGATGGAAGACCAAAGCTAGCAACGTGGCTGGAGGGGAGCGGTGTTTCGCCCCATGCCGGTGAAGAGAAAGAAAAAGGAAGCTGCCAAGGGGCTAGTCACGAAGGGTGCTCCATCGCCCAAGGAGAGAGGGTAGGCTGCGATCGATGCTCGGCGGCGGCGGCGCAGGAGCTCGAGGTCGCGAGGTGCAGATCTGTGTACGAGATAAGGTGTGCGCGGTGCTTGGCCGTGTGATGGGCGACGGATGCGGTGGCCAAGGAGGTGGTTAGCGGTGATGCAAGGGGAAACTGGCCGCGAGCTTTGGAGGACCGATCTGCCATGGGGAAGGCGCGGTCGGTGGCAGGCTGAGATTGTGGGGAACCGGTTGTAGGAGAGGGGTTGCCTATTAGGTGGAAAGGCTTGTGGTGACTGGAAATGGTGATGGGATGAGGATGATGAGTTGAGGAAGAAGATTGGTGGTGGTGATGGGATGAGGATGATGAAACTAGAAAAAAAAGGGGGGGCCGCGGCGGTGGACCATGGAGGCCGCGACCCCTATGCTTTCCTTTTTTTATTTTTCTATTTTGATGATAATGATGTGTACCTGTTTACATTCGCTTTCTCTTTGGATTGTATTGCTGGAATTATTGCAGCTTCTTTACAAATTTCCTTTGAATGTTGCTGATTTGTGTTGAAGCGTTTCTTTTTTTAAAAAAAAAGAAAATTGGTGATGGTATTGTGTTTGAATTTTTTTGAATTTTTAGTGATTGGCCTCCATTTGCTGGTTGAAGATTTCTGATGGCCTGATCCCTTTACTTGTTGATCTAAAAAAAATGGTCTCCTCTCCCTCATCATATCCCCTCCCTTAATATGTATATTCTTGTCTTCAGATCTTGCCAATTCTACCGAAAGTTAAGACCAAATTTTCTCGGGACACCATTATTGTGTCCTTTTATTTTTCCATGCTTTCTCTTATCCCTATGTTTCACGAGCATCTCAGCTGGAAGGAACAAGACAAGAGGGGAAGCCGGGAAGGAGCCCGTGACCCTCTTCAGTAACAATTTCCCCCTTTTTTGGTTATTATATTTATTTATTTTTATTTTATCTTTTCCTTAAATGGAAACTGACCAAGGCATGAAACGAGTTGGGATGATTGGACCCTTTTATTATGGACAAACGTAAATGAGCTACAAAAAGTAACTTGGGTATCAAATTAAAAGGAATGGGCTGCAATAAATGAATTGGGCTGAAACAAATGATAAACTAGAAAAAAAAAACCCCCCTCTTTTTTTTTAAAAGAAATAATTAACAAAACTGTAATTAAATAAAATGACAATAAAATAGGATAAGAAAACTAGGCGTAAATTTTGGATTTTCGTTAAAAGATCGGACAAAATCGGGTGTTCACAAGGTGATAATGGGAAAAACACATGAAAGGCTGTACCATAGAAAAGGGCCACTGCCAATAAACAAAAGCTACACTTTGCCATCATGTTTGTGTAAGAAATGGGCAATTGACTCAATTATCTGCCGCCCTTTGTTGCATGTTGCGACTCACCCAACTGCAACTTCTGTAGCAAATTACATTATTGTCCATTCGTTGGAGGGGAAAAAAATCCAAAATGCTATGAAAAAGATACGTTAATTGTAATCTAACAATGTGAGTTTAACTAGGCAATATATTTGTATATATGTAGCACATTAGACGAGGATATAGAAAAAATATAATTTTATATAAATGCAGTTTTTGTCCCTTTTCAATGGCAGAAGAGAAAAACACAGTGGTAACATATGGGTGTGTTTGATTTCATAAGACAACTTTCAATTTTTATTTTTTATTTTTAAGATTTTGTAAAGAAAATAATAATGAAAATTGAAAACTATATTTTATAGCTTTTCCTGTTTTATTCATAAAAATGTTGAAAAATGAAAAATTAGCCGAAAATTGGAATAGAAAATCGAAATTTATTTTTTGAAACTAGCTTTTCCTGTTTATAGTCTTCTTCCTTTCTCTCTTCTCTTTTTTCTTGTTTTCCATCCAACTAAACAAATTAATATTAAAAGATATATTGTATTAAGGGCCAAGTTATAAACAACTTTCAATGTCAATAGTTTGTGGTATGTGGCTGACATAGAAGTAGAACAATTGAATCTTGAGCCAGTCATGACCATCTACAACGCAACTGATAGTTGTGCTGTATTTTTCCCAATCAATTTGCAAAAGAGTAAATAAATCACTCAGGATAATTATGATATTCTTCATCAATGAGAGCTAGAAGTCACTCTCACCGTACAACATACTCAACAACCAGGATAACATGCTAAATTGGAAACTCTTTTTAGTAAGTAAATAAAGCACGTCCTTTTCCAAGTTTGGTTCTTCATGATAGGCACAAATAAATACAATCAAACAGGACACAGTATCTCACTGATTAGATACACGTAGTACGCAAAACATGAAGATATAAATTATATATTTAAGTGTGTGGAAATGATATGGGAGAATCCCTAAAGTAATATGAATCAAAGCTTTGTTTGTAAAGAAATTAAAGTGGAAAAGAAAGAAGCGAGTAAAAGTAAATTGTTGAGAAGATTAAAAATTCACAATTGTCGGTTGGTGGTGCAATGTCCCGAGTATGCCATCCAACAATCGTTTTAGTGCTTAGTACTTTTTATAAGAATAGTGATATTTTACATAAAAAATTTACATAAAAAAAAGTGAGTGTCTATTTAGATACCTACTTTATAACTATTAGATGTGATGGATGTTAAGAATAAATGGGGATCACCATTATATCCAATATTTATAAAATGAGTATCTAAATAGACGCTCATTTTTTAAGTGTCAAAATATTATTTTCCTTTTTATAATTGAGTTGCTTTTGAGAAATTTCCCAGTTGCCCCAGGAACACTTTCTTAGGTTGACTGGATTTTCTCCTGCCCTTTCTTGCACGTTGTGACGACTTCTGTGGCAGAATACATTATTGTCCATTCGTTCTTGAAAAAAAAAATCCAAAATGCTATCAAATAGATAGATTAATTGAAATCTAACAACGTGAGTTTAACTAGGCAATATATTTGTATGCTATGAAGCACGGACCAGTATGGAGGAACTCTCTGGGTGTCGTGTCATGGATGACAATGACATATTTTTATATATATTTAATTTAAAATTTATTTTTCTTAATCTAACATTAAAAACATAATATAAATAAGATTATAAAAATAAAATAATACATAAATTTTTAAATTTATAATAAAATAAAGTATAAGTAAATATATAAATAATATTTTTAATAATGTATTATTTCTTTAAATTTTTAGTTTTATATATATATATATATATATATATATATCGTATTTATGTCCTAAAATTTTTTAACTTTGATGTGTTCTATGTGTCTGTATTCATGTTGTGTCCTAGGTTCATGCTGATGTCTATACTTCATAGTATATAGTATATTATTAATGGTTTATTTGGATGAGGATATAGAAAAAGTATAATTTTAACTTCTATAAATGAGTTTTTTTAGCCCTTTTTTAATGGCAGAAGAGAAAAACACAATGGTAACATTCGGGTGCGTTTGATACAACTTTCAATTTGTAATTTTTATTTTTTGTTTTTCTATTTTCAAGATTTTAAAAATTTTATGAAGAAAATAATAATAAAAATTAAAAATTAGATTTTATAACTTTCACTATTTTATTCATAAAATGATGAAGAATAAGAAAATAATTGAAAATTGAAAAAGAAAATTAAAAATTATTTTTTGAAACCACACGCAACTTCCTTTTGTTTTTTTCTTGTCATCCAAACAAGGGAAAACTATACTCTTCATCCATTTTCTGTTGCTCTTTCTTTTCTTTTTTTTTTTCTTTTTGGTTGTTTTCCATCCAACCAAAAAATTAAGGTTAAAAGATATATTGTATTAAGGGCCAAGTTATAAACAACTTTCAATATCAATATAGTTTGTGGTCTTAGCTGACATATAAGTAGAACAATTGGATCTTGAGTCAGTGATGACCATCTTCAACGTAACTGATAGTTGTGATGTATTTTTCCTAATCAATTTGCAAAAGATAGAGTAATAAATCACTCAGGATAATCATGATATTCTTCATCAGTGAGAGCTAGAAATCACCCTCACGCTGCAACATACTCAAGAACCAGGATAACATGCTAAATTGGAACCTCTTTTTGGTAAGCAAATAAAAGCACCTCCTTTTCCAAGTTTGGTTCTTCATGATAGGCACAAATCAGTATAATCAAACAAACAAGGACACAGTATCTCACTGATTAGATACACTTAGGAAGCAAAACATGATTAAGATATAAAATATATACTTAAGTGTGTGGAAATGAGATGTAAGAATCCTTAAAGTAATATGAATCGAAGCTTTGTTTTGTATAGGGATTATTTTTTAGATTGGATCTGCCCTTTTATCTTGTTTGGCTATTGGTTTCAATTCTGTTGAGCGATATTATTGTGTTTGCTGAGTTTTCTTGGAGCCTCAGATATTGGCTTGGATGGTTCTTGTTTTTTTTTCAATTCTTGCTGGATTATTGGAGTTTAGTTCTTAGATTTGGATATTTGGCATTTAATGCCTTTGTTCTTTTGATTTTCCTTCTGCCTCTGAAGGGTGGTTAAGCACTTGTTGATTGGCCTTTAATTGGCAATTTGCTTCTGCCATGTGTGGTTAAGTATCTGATATAGCTTTATGCTCTTGATAGTTAAGTCGTTTGTTTTAGCTTATACCTTTTGGGTGGTTAAGCATTGGTTTGCTTCTGTGATGGATGGTTAAGCATGATGATTGGTTTCTGTTTATGGTGGTTAAGCATTGATACTTTTCTCGTGTTGGGATTGTGATTGCTTATTGTCAAGTGGTTAAGTATTGATTGTAGCTTTTGCTTGGTAGTTAAGCTTTTGATAATATGATATTTTCTCTACAATGAGCCCCGTGGAGACGTTGGATTGGGACTAGACACCATTGTCATTGTTTGATGACTTTGATGATTTCTTCTGCAATGAGTGTCGTGGAGACATTGAGTTCAAAACTAAATGTCACCACCGTTACATTCATGTTACATTCTTTGTTTGATTTCATTGTATCTTTTCTCATTTTTAGTTATATTTTACATTCATTCCAAGCTGAAAATGCCAAAGTACACATGCTCCAGCTTGTAGGGGATTATTAGAAATATTGTTATGTTAGTTAGATTGCTATGTTCCTAATAACTCACTTCAATTCGTTCTACTGGCTCTAGGGCCTTGGTGCGTGTTTATATTGACGTAGTACTTGACGCTGATCACTGCCATGACAAGTCCACGTGGAAAATCTCTTCTGTATGATAGAATAATGAACGTGAGAAATGGCGCCATGGAATCTCTATAATTGAGTTGCTTTTGAGAAATTTCCCAGTTGCCATATATAGGAACACTTTCTTAGGTTGACTCAATTTTCTGCCGCCCATTCTTGCATGTTGCGACTCACTTAACTGCAATTTCTGGAACAAATTACATTATTGTCCATTCGTTGGAGGGGAAAAAATCCAAAATGCTATGAAATAGATAGGTTAATTGTAATCTGACAATGTGAGTTTAACTAAGCAATATATTTTTATGTCGCATATTTGATGCGGAACCTCGTAGATATCAAAATCCAGAAATCCCAATACACAATTAATGTAAAAGATGGGATTGAAAACCAAATAAAATGCTACAAAGGAGTCACTCTACCTTGTAATCTCCTATTTAACTTCCTGATGCAACAAATCAAGGAAATCACTCAACCTCACTTGTACACATCGAGTTTTTTAAAAGAAATAAGAGAAATTTCATTCAAACCAAAAAAACTATGAAAAGTGACTGCCAAGTATGGAGATATTTATACCTCTTATTTAAGTTAAACTTATTTTCTAATCCTAATAGATTAGGTCCAAATTACTACACTAACAATTAGGCTTACAAAATATAAAAATAAAATAAGTCTTGAAACATTTTAATATATAAACTAATAAACTAAATAAATCAGATTTGACCCAATATAATCGAAATATATTGTCAATGCAAATTCACTAATAATATTTTTTCTCTAGCGTTGAAATATCCATTTTACCTTTCTAAGCTCATATTAACGTTAGACGAGGATATAGAAAAAATATTTTCACATAAATGCATTTTTTGTCCTTTTTTAATTTAATGGCAGAAGAGAAAGACACAGTAGTAACATTCGGGTGTGTTTGATTTCATAAGACAACTTTCAATTTTTATTTTTTATTTTTAATATTTTATAAAAAAAATAATAATAAAAATTGAAAATTAGATTTTATAATTTTTCTGTTTTATTCATAAATTTTGAAAAGTGAAAAATTAGCTGAAAATAGGAATAGAAAATCGAAATTTATTCTCTGAAACTAGCTTTTCCTGTTTATAGTCTTCCTCCTTTCTCTTTTCTCTTTTTTTTCTTGTTTTCCATCCAACTAAACAAATTAATGTTAAAAGATATATTGTATTAAGGGCCAAGTTATAAACAACTTTCAAGTCAATAGTTTGTGGTCTGTGGCTGACATAGAAGTAGAACAATTGAATCTTGAGCTAGTCATGACCATCTAAAACGCAACTGATAGTTGTGCTGTATTTTTCCCAATCAATTTGCAAAAGAGTAAATAAATCACTCAGGATAATTATGATATTCTTCATCAATGAGAGCTAGAAGTCACTCTTACCGTACAACATACTCAACAACCAGGATAACATGCTAAATTGGAAACTCTTTTTAGTAAGTAAATAAGGAAGGTTTGAATTTTCAGTTTTCAGATTTTATGTTTTAATTTTTTAATTTTCCAGATTTTGTAAAAGAAATATTAAAATCTGAAAATAAAAACTGAAAACTCAAATTAAATGACACTAATATGAAAAAATAAAAAATAAAAAATTTAAAACTAAAAATTAGAAACAGCAAAGCAAATAGCCCCCAAAACACGTGCTTTTCAAACGTTTGGTTCTTCACGATAGGTACAAATAAATATAATCAAACAAATGAGGACACAGTATCTCACTGATTAGATACATGTAGTACGCAAAACATGAAGATATAAATTATATGTTTGTGTGTGGAAATGATATGTGAGAATCCCTAAAGTAATATGAATCAAAGCTTTGTTCTGTAAAGAAATTAAAGTGGAAAAGAAAGAAGCGAGTAAAAGTAATTGTTGAGAAGATTAAAAATTCACAATTGTCGGTTGGTGGTGCAATGTCCGGACTATGTCATTCAATAAACTTTTTAGTGCATAGTACTCTGTAACATCCCTGCTACTTTATGGATTGACTATTATCCCCATAAATTAATATGGATCTTTTTAGTGTGTCTTGTTCTCACTTACAAGCTTTCTAGGAAAACTTTCCAAGAGGTCACTAGTCAATCACGCTTAACTGTGGAGTTCTTTAGCGATAGGCTACCGAAAAGAAGATGCTTATTGGTATAGGTAGTACAAATCAATTCATATAAACCCTCCTTAAATGTATAGTTCCATACATATACAGTCTCAAGATCCTTCTCATTCGGGTGTATAATCAGTTCATTCATGTACCCCTCCGCTTGGAAGTCTGCCAGGAGCCGTCGTTTGTCCATGCCTTCTTGCTTTAGCGATAACTCCCCGACTTCGTCACCGGGCGTTACATGCCCACCAGCTTCCGCTTAGTTCATCCCCGAACCACACTATACTGGAGAGGTGCAGGCTCTGATATCATTTGTAACATCTCCTGCTGCTTTGTGGATTGACTATTGTCCCCACAAACTAACATGGATCTTTTCAGCGTGCTTCAGTTCACCCATCTCAAAATTATTCCAAGTCAAGTACATTTAACTGTGGAGTTCTTTAGCGATAAGCTACCGAAAAGAAGATGCATCTTGTTGGTATAGGTAATACAAATCAATTTATATAAGCTCTCCTTAACTATATAGTCCCATACCTATACAGTCTCAGGATCCCTCTCATTCGGGTATATAATCGGTTCATTCATGTACCCTTCCGCTTAGAAGTCTGCCAGAAGCTGCTCCTTGTCCATACCTTCTTACATCGGGGATCATTCCTCGATTTCATCACCATGCGTTACATACTTTTTATAATTGAGTTGCTTTTGAGAAATTTCTCAGTTGCCCAGGAACACTTTCTTAGGTTGACTCAATTTTCTGCTGCCCTTTCTTGCAAGTTGTGACAACTTTTGTGGCATAATACATTATTGTCCATTCGGTGGTGAAAAAAAATCCAAAATGCTATCAAATAGATAGATTAATTGTAATCTAACAACGTGAGTTTAACTGGGCAATGTATTTGTATGCTATGAAGCACTGATACATCATGGACCTATGTAGGTGTCATGTTAGATCTTGCATGACATGTTGTTATATATATTTAATTTAAAATTTATTTTTCTTCCTGTAATAATGAAAAACACAGTATAAATAAGACTATAAAAATGAAATAATATATAACTTTTTAAATTTATAACAAAATAAAGTATAAGTAAAGCTAGATACCACTGCCGTTGTATTCATGTTACATTTTTTTGTTTAATTTCATTGTATCTTTTCTCATTTTCAGTTATATTGTACATTCATTCTAAGCTGAAAATGCTAAAGTCCGTGTACTCCAATTTGAAAGGGGTTATTAGAAATATTGTTATGTTAGTTAGATTGTTATTTTCCTAATAACTCACTTCAATTCGTTCTACTGGCTCTGGGGCCTTGGTGCGTGTTTATATTGACATAGTACATGACACTGATCACTGCCATGACACGTCCACGTGGAAAATCTCTTCTGTATGATAGAATACTGAACGTGAGAAATGGGGCCATGGAATCTCTATGATAGAGTTGCTTTTGAGAAATTTCCCAGTTGCCATAGGAAGTTGACTCAATTTTCTGCCGCCTTTGTTGCATGTTGCGACTCACTTAACTGCACTTCTGTAGCAAATTACATTATTGTCCATTCGTTGGAGGGGGAAAAAATCCAAAATGCTATGAAATAGATAGGTTAATTGTAATCTAACAATGTGAGTTCAACTAGGAAATATATTTGTATGTACCATATTTGATCTCGAACCTCGTGAATGTCAAAACTCAGAAACCTCAACACAATTAATATGGAAGATAGGATTGAAAACCAAATAAAATGCTACAAGAGTGTCACTCTACCTTGTAATCTCCTATTCAGCTTCCTGATACAACAAGTCAAGAGAATCACTCAACTTCACTTGTACACATTGAGTTTTTTAAGAGAAACTAGAGAAATTTCATTCAAACCAAAAAACTATGAAAAGTCACCGGTTGCCATGTATGGAGGTATTTACACCTCTTATTTAGGTTAAACTTATTTTCAAATTCTACTAGACTAGACCCAAATTACTACACTGACAATTGGGCTTACAAAATATAAAAATAAAACAAGTCTTGAAACATTATAATATATAAACTACTAAGCTAAATAAATCAGACTTGGTCCAATATAACCAGAATATATTGTCAATGCAAATTCATTAATAATAATATTTTTTCTAGTGTTGAAATATTCATTTTGCCCTCCTAAGCTCGTATCAATGTTAGAAGAGGATATAGAAAAAATATTTTTATATAAATGCATTTTTTGTCCTTTTTTAATTTAATGGCAGAAGAGAAAAACACGGTAGTAACATTTGGGTGTGTTTGATTTTATAAGACAACTATCATTTTTTATTTTTAAGATTTTGTAAAGAAAATAATAATGAAAATTGAAAACTAGATTTTATAGCTTTTCCTTATTTTATTCATAAAATGTTGAAAAATGAAAAATTAGCTGAAAATAGGAATAGAAAATTGAAATTTATTTTCTAAACTAGCTTTTCCTGTTTATAGTCTTCCTCCTTTCTCTCTTCTCTTTTTTCTTGTTTTCCATCCAACTAAAAAAATTAATATTAAAAGATATATTGTATTAATGGCCAAGTTATAAACAACTTTCAATGTCAATAGTTTGTGGTCTGTGGCTGACATAGAAGTAGAACAATTGAATCTTGAGCTAGTCATGGCCATCTACAACGTAACTGATAGTTGTGCTGTATTTTTCCAATCAATTTGCAAAAGATTAAATATATCACTCAGGATAATTATGATATTCTTCATCTGTGAGAGCTAGAAGTCACTCTCACCGTGCAACATACTCAAGAACCAGGATACCATGCTAAATTGGAAACTCTTTTTAGTAAGTAATGATGGTTTGAATTTTTGATGTTTTGTTTTTATTTTTAATTTTTTAATTGTTCAGCTTTTATAAAAAAAATATTAAAAATTGAAAATAAAAATTAAAAACTGAAAATTCGAATCAAACCGACCCTAAAACACTTGCTTTTCAAAAGTTTGGTTCTCCGTAATAGGCACAAATAAATATAATCAAACAAATAAGGACACAATATCTCACCGATTAGATACACGTTGTACGCAAAACATAAGATATAAATTATATATTTATGTCTGTGGAAATGACATGTGAAAATCCCTAAAGTAATATGAATCAAACTTTGTTCTGTAAAGAAATTAAAGTGGAAAAGAAAGAAGCAAGTAAAAGTAAATTGTTGAGAAGATTAAGAATTCACAATTGTCGGTGCAATGTCCGGAGTATGTCATTCAAAAAACGTTTTAGTGCGTCGTACTTTTTATAATTGAGTTGCTTTTGAGAAATTTCCCAGTTGCCCCAGGAACACTTTCTTAGGTTGACTCAATTTTCTGCTGCCCTTTCTTGCACGTTGTGACAATCTCTGTGGCAGAATACATTATCGTCCATTCGTTGGGGGAAAAAAAATCCAAAATGCTGTCAAATAGATAGATTAATTGTAATCTAACAACCTGAGTTTAACTATGCAATATATTTGTGTACTATGAAGGAGAGACATATCATAGACATATTGTTAGGGTGTCATGTCAGATCTTGCATGACAAATGAATGACATATTTTTATATATATTTAATTTAAAATTTATTTTTCTTCCTCTAATATTGAAAAACACAATATGAATAAGGTTATAAAAATGAAATATTTTTCATGACTTTTTAAATTTATAATAAAATAAAGTATAAGTAAATATATAAATGATATTTTTAATAATGTGTTATTTCTTTAAATTTTTAGTTATATATATATCATATTTATATCCTATAATTTTTCAACTTTGATGTGTCTCATATGTCCTTGGTGATGTTGTGTCCTAGGTTCATGCTGGTGTCTATACTTCATAGTATGTAGTATATTATTAATGGTTTATTTGGACGAGGATATAGAAAAAGTATAATTTTAACTTCTGTAAATGAGTTTTTTCAGTCCTTTTTTAATGGCAGAAGAGAAAAACACAATGTTAACATTCGGGTGCGTTCAATACAACTTTCAATTTGTAATTTTTATTTTTTGTTTTTCTATTTTCACAATTTTAAAAGTTTTTAAGAAAATAATAAAAAAATTAAAAACTAGATTTTATAACTTTCACTATTTTATTCATAAAATGATGAAAAATAAGAAAGTAATTAAAAATTAAAAAAAATTAAAAACTATTTTTTGAAACCATCGCAACTTCCTTTTGTTTTTCCCTTGTCATTCAAACAAGGAAAACTATACTCTTCATCCATTTTCCGTTCCTCATTCCCTTTTTTTTTTTTTTTTTTTTTACTTTTTGGTTGTTTTCCATCCAACCAAACAAATTAAGGTTAAAAGATATACAGTATCAAGGGCCAAGTTATAAACAACTTTCAATATCTTTGTGGTCTTAGCTGACATAGAAGTAGAACAATTGGATCTTGAGCTAGTCATGACCTTCTTCAACGTAACTGATAGTTGTGATGTATTTTTCCCAATCAATTTGCAAAAGAGAGAGTAAATAAATCACTCAGTTTCCCGTCAAAAAAATAAAATAAAATAAATCACTCAGGATAATTATGATATTCTTCATCAATGAGAGCTAGAAGTCACCCTCACGCTGCAACATACTCAAGAACCAGGATGACATGCCAAACTGGAACCTCTTTTT
Organism: Dalbergia cochinchinensis; assembly: GCA_031216125.1. Classification (NCBI taxonomy): domain Eukaryota; kingdom Viridiplantae; phylum Streptophyta; class Magnoliopsida; order Fabales; family Fabaceae; genus Dalbergia; species Dalbergia cochinchinensis. Next base: position 62,806,604 of record CM062375.1, on the reverse strand, counting down.
GGTGAGCAAATAAAAGCACGTCCTTTTCCAAGTTTGGTTCTTCATGATAATCACAAATCAATATAATCAAACAAACAAGAACACAGTATCTCACTGATTAGATACACTTAGGATGCCAAACATGAAGATATAAATTATATATATAAGTGTGTGGAAATTATATGTGTGAATCCCTAAGGGTGTGTTTGGAGGGAAGAACACTACAAACCCTTTCTTCCCCTAAACCCTAAACACTACAAACCCTTTTTTCCCTTTCCCTCAAAAATCTCAACTCACAAATATATCTAGACTAAAATGAATCAAAGCTTTGTTCTGTGTAGAAAATGGAAAAGAAAGAACCGGGTAAAAGTGAATTGTTGAAATTGAAAAGATTAAAAATTTCAATTGTCGTTTGGCGGCGCCATGCTGGAATGTCCGGAGCATGCCATTCAAAATTGATTCTTAGTGCATAATACTTTTTGATAATTAAGTATGTGCTTAGATTACTTTAGTTTGGATTTAAAACTTACAAATAAAAGCTACTTTGGATAGATTTTGAAAAACAGAAAAGGTTGTATCCAAACAAACATTTTTTAAATATATGTATCAAGAGATTTTATTATTTTCAGTATTTGTAGTATTTTCTCAATAAAATCTTGAAGATAAAAAATATAGAAAATAAAAAAATAAATACAGTAGCAAAAGTAAGTTTTGATTTAGCCAGCCTCTCTTTGCGGTTGATTTGAGACTTGCTCTTTGTTGCCCAAGTGCAAGTAGCAAAAGATATTTTACATGGCAAAAATCGCACTTCGATGCAATATAGGCATAACCAAGAAATCTTACAAACATCATAAATAAAGGGTTTGGTATCATGCTTAATAAGCCATCAACTATATAAAAATGTTTTTTAGCCTCGTAACACCGATTATTTGATAAATCAATCAATAATATCAATTAAATTGGAGGTATATTAAAGACGTTTGTACTAATTTTTTTAAAAAAAAAAGGCCAAAAGCCAAAAGAAAGTAGGAGAACAACTTGCATCAACCTTGGCACAATTAAAAGAAATATCATCCATCTTAAAACTAAACATGCAAGAGATTGCTTCCCTAGTCTTTATTTGAAAGATCTATTTCTTGGCACTCAGCTGTCATCAAGTGATGGATTGAGATTTCAAAGAAAGGTAAAGGTAATAACTGGTTGTAACTGGAAAGTTTTTGAGCCACTTGCTGCATTGATGGTCTGGACTTTGGCTTCGAACGCAAGCAGGCCAATGCTAGTTTTACTGCAAGAACCATCGCTCGAGCATCTTTTTGACAAAGAGGTAAACAAATGCGTGAGTCTAAGAGATCTTTTAACAATATGCTCTGAGAAGAAGTGTTGGATAAAGATGAGATTAGCTCTCTTGGATGTCTTCCCATCAAGGTTTCGAGCACCACCACTCCAAAACTGTAAACATCACATTTTTCTGTCACAGTCAACGTGTAGGCAAGCTCTGCAAACCAAAAAAGTTGTTAATGAAACTAAGGTCTCAAATCCAATAATTAAATTCATTTAGTGAAACTATCAATAATTTTTCTAAACAAAAAAAGAACACCTGGTGCGATGTAACCATATGTTCCAACTTGTAAGGTTTGGTTTGAAGAATTGGGATCAATTAGTCTAGCTGTGCCAAAGTCTGAGACAACAGCATCCAATTGTGAGTTCAGCAAAACATTGTTACTTGTTACATCTCTGTGAACAATTGGTGGGCTACAATCATGATGCATGTAGGACAAAGCATTTGCCATTCCTTGAATGATATTAATCCTCTTGCTCCAACTTAGCTCTTTAGCTTCAACATCAATGCTCAAGACATAAAATAAGCTTCCTCTTTCCATGTATTCATAGACTAAAAACATGCATCGGTTATGGAGGCAAAAACCATGAAGTTTGACAATGTTCTTGTGACGGATTTCTGTTAACATCTTGACCTCATTGCGGAAACTCTTGTCAAAAGAAGGGTTTTGAGATTCCATTTGATGAAGTTTCTTCAATGCAACAATTTTGCCACTTGGAAGTTCTGCTTTGCACACACTACCGTATCCACCAGTTCCAATGCAATACTTGATATCAAAGTCTTGTGTTGCTTCAATGATGTCTTCAAATGCAATTTTACCATCGTAGTTCCATATAGAGAATAAATCTCCATTCTTGGCTGATCTTCCTTCAAATTTGGTCATATTGATGCATCTTGTGATGATGTATGATGTTATAAAAATGGTGGAAAGAGTGAAGGAAATGATAGGAAGAGCAATCACGAGGACATGCTTGGCTTTACTGTTTTGTTGGACATAATGGGTTTGAGGACTAGTTTGTCGGACACCATGGCAAGATGTGAAATTGGGTCTTTTGAAACCCATTAACGAGTTTTCTTGGAAAGAACAATATTAAGGTAATTGTGAGTTCAAGTCAACATCTTGTGAAAAGTCAAAGGAATTGTATGAAAGGTTTATATATCCTAGAGTAGCAAGTTCCTTGTGCAGTTTGCCCGTGAAATTGTTATAACTAAGATCCAAACTGTCTAGCATGGAAGTCACTCCGAGATCAGATGGGATCATACCACTGAGAGAATTATGACTAAGGTTAAAGTTTCCAACGCAATTGATTTGGGAAGTAATACTTCCATTCAACAAGTTACAGCTGAAATCTACACCAAAGGGGCAACCTAGGTTGGGGACAGAACCTGCTAGCTTGTTGTGAGAGAGGTCTAGGTACCAAACATGAGCTTTTTCAATCTCTAATGGCATTGGACCAGACAGTTGATTTGATGAGAGATTTAACCAATAGAGGTGGGTCAATTGAAAAAGATCTGGAGGAATAGAACCATTGATTTGGTTGAGTTCTAGGTACAAATACTCCAATCTAGTTAAAGCTCCTATTTGAGAGGGAATTGAACCAGAAATTGAGTTATTTGAGAGATATAATCTTTGTAAATTGCTTAAATTTCCTATTTCTAGAGGTATGGAACCTTCAATATGGTTTGAATCAAGGTAGAGATAAGTCAAATTCTCCAATTGACACAAAGTAGAAGGAATTGATCCTGTCAGTGAATTATTTGAGAGATATAATCTTTGTAAATTGCTTAAATTTCCTATTTCTAGAGGTATGGAACCTTCAATATGGTTTGAATCAAGGTAGAGATAAGTCAAATTCTCCAATTGACACAAAGTAGAAGGAATTGATCCTGTCAGTGAATTATTTGAGAGATATAATCTTTGTAAATTGCTTAAATTTCCTATTTCTAGAGGTATGAAACCTTCAATATGGTTTGAATCAAGGTAGAGATAAGTCAAATTCTCCAATTGACACAAAGTATAAGGGATTGATCCTGTCAGTGAATTATTTGAGAGATATAATACTTCTAACTTTTTTAAATTCCCCATCTCTATTGGTATGGATCCTTCAATTTGGTTTGAATCAAAATAGAGATAAGTCAAACTCACCAATTGACATAAAGTAGAAGGGATTGAACCTGTTAGTGAATTATTTGAGAGAGATAACATTTTTAACTGTTTTAAATTCCCTATCTCTATTGGTATGGGTCCTTCAATTTGGTTTGAATCAAGAATGAGATAAGTCAAATTCTCCAATTGACACAAGGTAGAAGGGATTGAACCTGTGAGTTGATTTGAATAGAGGGAGAGAGGTCAAATTCTTCAATTGACCCAATGTCAAAGGAACGACACCTGTAACCAAAAAAAAGGAATGACACCACTAAGATAATTGTCTGAAGCAGAAAGCAACTCAAGTTGAGTGAGATTTGAAAGTGATGTAGGCAGCTTACCATGAAGATGATTAGAGGACAAGTCAAGATAGCGCAGCTTTGTAAGAGCGCCGATCTCGGAGGGGATGCTCCCCGTAAGCCCCAAACCAGAAAGATCTAGAGCCTCTAAATTGGGGAAGGCAGTCACGTTCAAGTTCTGAAATCGCAGTTCTGGCTGGGAAATATTCAAGCCCCATCCATCAATCTCTGTAATACTTCCAGCGTCATCACAGATGATGCCAGTCCAATCGCAATGGTTTGGGAAATTCCGGGAATCATTCCACCAACCACTCTTTAGTAAAGCCTCACGTTCCTCATTAACGGAAGCCATCACAGGTGGCAGGAACAACACACAAGAGGCTGAACCAAACACAAGGACCACTCCCACTAAACTAATAAAACTACACTTTGCCATCATTATTGTTTCGAATTGGAAAGTGTTGGAAAATGCTATTGGCCCCGGGGCTTCGTGTGTGCTTATATAGATAATATATGACACTGTTCAATGCCACGCGCAACACGGGCCTGTGGAAATTATGGATTCGGTTTGAAGTTTCCTTCACGACATTAATGATGAGGGAGGGGCCATGTTTGTGGAAAGATAGAATTATTGAACGTGCGAAATGGGCACTTGACTTTTGTGCCCTGCCGTTCCATGCAAGTTCTTTTTCATTCACTCACTACAAAGTCTGAAACCTCCCAAGACAAAACTAAAAAGGGCCATAAACAATCAGATTAGATAGATTCATTGAGAATTGAGATTTACACCAGCGTGAGATTAGCTGGTAAAATGATGTTTATACTATATTGTTGGAACAGGCTGGTGCAAATGCCAAGTTTTATACAACTTTCAATATTAACGTTTTATAATCTGGAATAAAATCAGTAGGAGAGTAGTTTCTTAAGCACGTCCTTTCCTCTACAACTGATAATTGATTGTGTTGTATTTTCCAAAACCAATTCTAATAAGAGAGAGAAAAAAATTGGATCAAGTTTTTGTACCCATTATATCAAGTTACTAAATCAAAGAACAACAATACTTCTCTTAAGAATAATATTTACTTTTAACCTTTGAATTGTTCATTTCAAGGGAAATATCCAATACATATGCAATTATTTAATTTGAAAAATAACTAAAACAAATATAAACGACTTAATGCAAGTGCCCCATAACACAACAAGACTTATATGAAGTCAAATTAAGCAAAGACATGCAGAAAATAATTAACTTGAAAGTTAATAATGCACGAATATTGGAAAAAACGTCCATGAATACGCCGTGTCCTTGCATGATTTGAAAATTAGTCAAAATAGATACAAACACGTTGATCTAGAGTTCTTCCTATTCCATAATGGACATGTTTGTGGAAGTATGATGGACGTGTGAAATGGGCACAAGGAATCTCAAAGACTAATTTGTTTGAGAAAGCGTTCGGTAGCTGCAGCCTGCAGCAACTACCTCTTTAGCTTGACTGTGACTTGTATGCTGCTGTTTCTTGCAAATTCTTAATCAGTCAATTCAACTTTTGACAATAATAGTCCATTTGTTTAAGGAAAAAAAAAAGGAAAGAAATTTATTTAATAGATAGATTAACTGTGGTATGGTGTATCAACATAAGGCTTAGGTAAAATATTAATACTATCTTATTAAAAGATGTTGACACAAATGCCAAGTTATAAACAACTTTCAATATCAACAGTTTGTGGTCTGTGGCCAACAGAAGTAGAACAAACTGGATGCTGAGCAACTCCTTCCCATCTACAATTTTCTCCAATCAATTTGCCAAAATTGTAGGTAAATTACTGAAGTTAACATTGGTATTCATGAAATATCAAGGAAAAGTCCCTCGCCCTGCAGTGTATAAATAAAAAATCAGGACAATGGTCTAGATTTTAACTCATCTAGCTAGTTAAAAAAAAAGTCATATTACAGTTTTGGCACTTCCAAGTTCCAACAAGTCACAAATGAATATAATAAAAAAAAAAAAAGAAGGGCACGGTGTCCAATTGATTAAATTACACTTGCAACCCCAAGGCATTTTAGTGAATTAATCCACCCGAGTTTTGTAAACAACTAGGGTGCAGCCAGATATATATGGAAATGAGAAGGGAGAGCCCCTGAAGCAACATGAATAGATATCACAAGTGAAATTATCACAAAGTAAAACTCTGTAAAACTTTTTATGACATTGATCAATGATACAGAGCCAAAATGTTTTCGAAAGGCACTTCAAATATTGAACATGTACTAGTAAATCTATAAAAGGAGTAAATCAAAGTTGAGTTTTGGATAATGGATTGAATTCAAAGGATTTTTCAAGAAAGAGCAAGATGATCTAAATAGGATGCAAGTTCAGGAAATTACAAGTTAGCGTTCTAGAACAGAAAATGCAGATCACATCATGCCACAAATTTCACGTTTTATGTATCTTGGATCCATCTTACAAAGAGATGGAAGGGTGAGCGAAAATGTTACACATAGTATTCAAGGTAAGACGACAAAATTGAGAAATGATTCAGGTGTAATTTGTAAGAGCAAAATGCCTAGTGAAGTCAAACGAAAATTCTATGAGATAGCAATAAGATTATCAATGTTTTATGGTAGTGAATGTTGAGCAGTGAAGTGCCAACAAGAGCAAAGGATATATGCGGCAAAGATGAAAATCTACAGAGAAAATATAAGATTAACCGTGAGTTTACTCGAGGGAAAGTCAGTTGCAACTTGCAACAAAGATGATAGGAACTTACCTAAGATGATTTGGTCCAATGAGAAGAAAATTGAGGCTCTTGTGAGAAAATTATGTCAAACAAAGGACTTCAACCGAAGGGCAAAGAGGAAAATCAAAGAAAATATCATGGCAAGCTATTAAAAAAACCCCTGCTTTTAAAAATGCTTTCACTGAAAATTTGGTTTATGAAAAAGGCAATGATTATTTGTTGTATTTATGATGGGATTTTGAATGCCAGGCCATAGCAAAACATTCAATCAAGACAACAAAGATATGCACTAAACTCCATCAATCAAATTACCTTCTAGTTCAGCACTTATTGTCGCTATTGTTGCCTCTCCAATATGAAAATAGAGGAATTTGAGCAAGCAAGGAGCCCATGAACCCAGGACCAGATTGGTCTGTTATCTCATCAACTTTGGAATCAAGATCTCGCCAGAACTTGATGATATGGAGACTTTCTTCCTCTGTTGATCTTTGAATGATAATCTTAGAAGCATATCCCTTCTTTCTCATTTGCAGGCATATCTCAGAAGGATTATTTGCCGTCAAGGTAACCATGTACAACCATCCCTTTTCGGACAAAAGATGGTCTGCAACCGGCAAAATCCTATCAATTACAGTCCTTCCATTCTCCCCACCAGCCCAAGAAGAGGTAATACCTTCAGCACCAACCTCATCTTCAGGGGTAGGCACATAAGGTGGGTTCACAACCATGACATCAACCAAACCAGATAGACGCTTTTCTAGCCCTGATGCAATATCCGTTATTATCAACTCTGCATCAACCCCATGTGCCTCCATTGTCTCACGAGTCACCCTAACTGCATTTGGGTTGATATCAGTTGCAATATAGTTGATGCCACAACCTTCCTGCCCAAGAATAAGAGACAAAGAAGTAATGACATATCCGCTACCACAGCCTATCTCCATACACAATGTAGGATGATGTTCCAACAGGTTCATGCGATCAGCTAGAAGAGCATCAACCAGCGCAAAAGAATCATCACACGGTTCATAAACCTCCTCGTGCGAACTCACAAGGCGAATTTGGGCAGTTCTAGCAAACTCCATGTATGATGCCTATAAACAGAAAAAATAGTTGTCGGAAATCTCAATGGTTCAATGTATGTCACAAGTAACAGGTGAGAAGGAAAGTAGCAGACTAGCAGCAACAAAAGAGTTTGGCTGCCATACCATTTCGCCGTTGTCCACTTTGGCAGTGAGATGCAAATATATTTAATTGAAACCAGTTCTCAATTACTCAGGTTAATCTCAAGAAAAAATTACAATGTCAGCTTCCTCCCGACGTCTAAGTCCTGAACACAAGATTACAGAATTATTTTGTCGTTAATATCACAAACACAAACAAGTAGCATATAGAAGTAGAAGAAAAGCATTTAATAATAATAATAATAATAAGTTTCAATGCGGGAAAGAGAAAGTGAATAAATTAATATGAATCACATCTTGAAACTAAAATGCTATATCAGATCATCAAAACAATCAAATAAGGGTCAACAAGATGACTTCTACAATTGTTTTGAACCAATATTGTTTAGGTCTCGCTGATTCAGTATATTGATAGGACAAACTTAAATGCTTATACAATAGTGATCAAAATCCATATTAGAAATATATAAGAGCAGAGTGTGTTATATAACACATAAGTACTCAAATTTCTTTAACTTGACCTCTTCTGGCAGGATATAGAATAAACCAAGCCATAAAGTCATTTATCATTGGAGTCCAACGCTCCAAACTTCGCAAGTCTTCTCCCAAATGCACATGATTGCGTTAAATTCTTGTCGGGGTGGTTGTTCAGATTCATGATTGTGTGAGCAAAGATATAGCAAACAGGCTGACTAGTTTAGGAAGAAAAATTATCTCCAAAACCTGGAACAGCAGATGCAAATCCAAGAAGCTCCAGTTGCTTTGTCAAAGAAACCAAGCATTCATAAATCCATTCAGACTGTGGATGCAATGCATCCCCTACCACAAACTCATGCACAACACCATTGATCTCAATTGAGCTGCAACCAGGAGTCTTATCTACTCCTCTCTCCTTCATTATTTTCCTTGCACCCCTTGCCTCCTTCCACATTTTCGCGTCACTGTACATGCTAGCAAGTAGAACATAGATCCCACTATCTTGAGGATCCATCTCAAGAAGCTTCAAAGCTGCCCTCTCTCCAATTGGTACATTGCCATGGACACGACAGGCAAAGAATAAAGCACCCCACACAGCAGCATCAGCTGCTACAGGCATATTTCTGATAAGCTCTTCAGCTTCCTCCAAGTGACCAGCCCTTCCCAGAAGGTCCACCATGCATGAGTAGTGTTTAAGCTTAGGGGATATATTAAATTCGAAACTCATTTGGGAAAAATATTTGCGGCCTTCTTCAACTAAACCTCCATGGCAACAAGCTGATAAGGCACCAAGAAAGGTGATTTCATCAGGCACCAATCCAATATGAATCATTTTAGAGAAATAGGATATAGCATCATGAGAATTCCCATTGAGTGCTAGACCACAAATAATAGCTGTCCAGGTCAAACAATTTCTCTGAGGAATCTCTTGAAAAACCTGGAGAGCCCTGTCAATATTTCCACATTTGGCATACATGTCAACTAGTGCAGTTCCCAATGCAACATCTATGTAAAGGTTTTGTCTTTCAATATAATGGTGAATCCATATTCCTACATTAAGCGCTCCAAGTTGTGAGCATGCAGACAGGCAGTTGATCATGGTCACTTTATCAGGTTCTATATTATTAATTTGCATTTCATGGAACAAAGTCAATGCCTCCTTACTGTGCTTGGCTTGGACACAGCCACTAATAATTGCATTCCAAGGCACGATACTCTTCTCTGGAACTTTATATAAAATTTCCCGAGCAACATCCAGATGACCAAATCTGGCATAACCCAAAACCATTGTAGTCCATGAAACAAGGGTCTTTTGTGCCATGTTATCAAATAGAACTTGTGCAGCCAATAGGTCTCCACACTTAATATACATGTCCATAAGTGCATTAATAAGTGGAATAGTCAACTCGAGGCCATGTTCTTTGATGTAATAATGAAATTCTCGGCCAAGATTCAAATCCTGCAACTGAGAACAAGAAGAAACCATTCCAATCATTGTAATCTCATTTGGTTTCACCTTCTCTACCTCCATTTCCCAATAGAGTTTTATAGCCTCATTTGCTAGTCCCCTTCTAACACATCCGCTAATCATTGAATTCCAGGTTACTAGGTCTCTCACACAACCTTTATTGAAGACATCATATGCTGCCTCTAACTCTCCATATGACAGTAACATAGTGATGGATGCATTGTGCACAAATATATCGAATTCAAAACCAAACTTCAATACATGTCCAAGGATAGTATGACCCAAACAACTTAGAGATGAACAAGAACATGCTTTAAGCAATAAAGGGTAAGTATGATTATCCGGCTTAGATCCACCACACCAAAACATTCTCTTGTACAACAGAAGAGCTCCTTCCATGTCCCCACTTTCTATATATCCCCTAATTGTCACATTCCAAGAAAAAACATTTGGTTCTTGTGTATGATACAAAATTTTCGTGCAGTATTCAAGAGTTTGTGCTTCTGAGAGAGCACAGAAGGCGACAAGGCGACTGGCAGCAAAGCTATTGTCTATTAAGCCTGTTAAGATCATTTGAGCTTGGATTTGTTTCAACTGGACCAAGGATTTGCATCTTTCTAAGAGAGAAAGGAGCAGGTTTTTTCGAACAAAACTGTGGCTTGTGTTCCAATTGATGGGTTTAGAATAGGGCAACAATGAACGAGTATGTAAATAAGAAAGGCCTAAAAATTGGGATGGAATCAAAGGAAAAGATCTGAGTTTACTGACATACAGAATGAGCATGGCTTGATGATGTTCTGCAAAAGTCCCACTGCTTCTTTGGAAAGGAGCCAAAACTGGTGTCACTTACATGAACATGGTAGATGACCAAACTACAGTAGTCATGGAAAGAATCAATGACAAATTTGAATCATATGGACAGACTTCAAGTCTCTTTTTCATTTTTTTTTAATTTATTTTGAAGTTATTGTGAGGAAATGGTCATCTTCTCCTTAATTCCTATTTAAAAAAAAAAGGAAAAAAATCAGAACAACCAAAATGTGAAGTACATATGCAAGCATCACCTAGCAGAAAGCAATTAGCACAACAACAACAACAAAAATGGTATCAGATCACAGATAAAACAAAATGGTCCAACCAAATAGCTAAAGTGAATTATCCAATCAATTCCTACACTTACATTGCACTTTAAAAAATAATAATGACAATCCAACCACGAACGATCCAGGGACTAAACAGAAAAAAGGGAAAAGAATATAACTTTGATATAACTAAGCAATGGGGTATGGGGGAGAGAGAGAGAGGAAAAAATAAAAACTAAAAATTTCCTCAAAAAAAAAATCCAGCTACGAACTCTCCACTCTCCAGGGATTAAACAGAAAAATGGCAAAAGAACACAACTTTGATATAACTAAGAAATGGGGCACTGGTAAAAACTTAAAAATTAAAAAAAAAAAAAAATCCAGCAATGAAGGGATTAAATTGAAAAAACAAAAGGGATCGGAACTTTGGTATAACTAAGAAGTGAGGTGTTTGATGAGTGAATTGATAGAGAAAATCAAAGGGCTTACCGTGAAGGAAACGATGGGAGTGGGGTTTTGTGCGTTGTGCTGAGCCAAAAAGAGATAAAAGAAACAAGTGATTGAGCCTTAATCACAAGATAAAAGCTTTGGCTTTGGCATCGAAGGAGTGAGTGAGAAGAGTGAGAGTGAGGAGGAACAGTCACTCACCAGCAGCAGTTGAGTGTTAGTGTGTTGACGATGAATTTTGAAACCCCACTTTTGAGGTCGCATCGCCTATGGCTGCTCCTCTCTTTCGTTTGCATGTGATTTGTGAAATGTACCAATTAGTTCTGAAGAAGAATTTTCTTTTTTTTTTTTCTCTTTTTTTCTCTCTTGCGAGTGAGTTAAGACTTCAGAAACTGGTTGAGAAATTTAAAATAATAAAAGCTTAATTATGATTTCATCTTTTGAAAAATAAGCAAATTTTTATTTTAGTATATGAAAAATATATATATTTAATTTCAGTTCAAATATCTATGAAAACATTATTTTTCTTTTTCATAATATCTATAGTTGATAATCTTAACTAATTCTTTTAAGACATAAAGCTCCTTAAAGGAGAATATCTTTGATCACAAAATCATTTTCATATACACAACCAAATCTTAACTAGATGATTGAGAAATAGTAGCTATCAACTATGATGTCCCTTATGATTTAAGTCCATTACATTTTAGTCCTTGTTATTATACTATTTATGATAAATGTTGAATTGTCTAAAGAGGGAGGATGGAATCCTTCAATTCAGTATGACAGCTAGAACTTATATGACAGGGGTAAAGGATAATTTGGCCCTTCTAATACTTTGGATATTTTTATTTTCCTTACTTATTCCGGTCAAAATTACATAATTAATCTACTTGAAATTTTTAATTTCTCTCTTTGTATTCTTCTCTATCACTGCTACTGCTGCTCTGCGTCGGGCCACCACTGCCCTAGGCTGGTGCCACTGCCATGGTGTGCATAAAGTCTATTGGAATAAAAATTAAAGAAAAAATGATTTGTGCATTTGGTAATTTCCGAATGTCCCATTTTTTTCTTATCTCACGACCAAGAACAGTTTGCTTTCACATGTTATCCTGCCTATTCTGTTTGGTTAAATTCAGGTATGATTGGAGCATTTTGAGTAATTGGATTAGATGCTTAGTAGTTCGAGTTTGGAGAATACATGTTGCTAAAGAGTTTTAAGTTCTTTGTTATAAAATAGAGGGGGGGTGTAACCGTAGTAAGGGGAAGAGAGGTTTAAGCGTATTTTGGCACTTTTAAATTTTTATTTATCTTTAATAAATTATTTATATTTTAAAAAACTATTTATAATTCTTTTGGTTACTAATCTTAAATGTTGATTCAATTTTATTTTAGACCTGTAACAAGGAATAGAACCAACCCAATTTTAAAAATATTTGCACTGAATCTGAATAAAATATTTTTATTAGTTTATTTATGTATTAAAAACATATTTAAACTAATAAAAAATTTCAAGCTTTAATATGTACTAAAATGCTCAAAAACTTGTTAGGCATTGATTCGAAAAACTCATATTTCTTCATATAAATTTTGCAACATCATTTTGATAGCTAGAATAAATTGTTTTTACGTGTATATTAGAGATAAATTGTTGAGTATTAATTGGATATTAATTTTTATAATAAGCATTTAAAATTTGTTAAACGTGGCCAGTAAATAATACTTTTTCGGTCCCATGATATGACAACAAGTCAAGTTATTCATATTTACTATATTTAAAAGAAGGATGAGGATGATCTGGTCATGTCCATTTTGGAATTAAATTTGAAACATAAACTGTATATAAGTTGAAGGAAGAGATGATACATAAGACAATTGGATGGCTATTTGGAAGACAAATTTGACAAATGAACTGTGGAGTACTCGGACATTTAAAAATATTCAATTAATTTATAATTTAGCTGACATTATTAAATAAATTCCTTTTAAAAATAATAACAAAGAAAAATATAAATTATTAACAGAGACGTGCGTACCTTTCAATCTTTTTGGTAGAGATACGTATCTTTCAATATACTCATTTATAAGTTTTCAAGACTTTTTTTTATGTGATATAATGTATGGTTCCAAGATTTTTCATTGAATTGTTTTTTCTTTCGTAACAAAGATGACTAAAGCAGTGTTAGGTACAATCAAACATTGAATAATTTTACATTTTATATCTTCCACTTCTATTTCAAAAACATCCAAATGCTAGTGTGCTCGTATATTTGCCCTTTATATTAAATATTCACTTAACGTTCATCAATTCATTCTCTTTCTTTTCTATCTTCAATTCAACTTCTTTTTTTCCTTCTATGACGTGAATCATCAATTCGCTACTTTCCCCACACTGGTGAGAAAGACTGAAGGTTACAAAATCAGTTACTGAAATTCCCACACGAGTGAAACTATAAATTGTAGTGAATATTGACAAGAATTGTGCCAAGGCTGAACCCAACAGCAATACACCCAGTGTGCATGGTAAATAGAGATTAAATAATGAAATTTAAGAATGCAAAACGTGAAAACATGACAAAATATCTAAAGATTATGCAGAAAATGGCCAGTGCCACCACAAGCTGGTGGATTGAATAATAATTACAACTAGTTTTGTACTACAACATTTACAAATTGCTTAAAGAATTCAGGGTATACATACAATCTTCTTTTGAAAAGATGAAAAAAAAAAAAAAAATTGGTGATACCATCACTCTAATTTAATATATATTGAATTTCATCTCTCCCCACTTCAATCCCATTTTCACTTCCACCCACAACTCTTGGATGGTTTCTCTCTGCACTGACATATCATTGCTGACTTTTCTTGGTATACTGCTTCATGCTAATGACCAGTTTCCCCAGCAAAGCAACAAACTGGGGCATTTCTACGTATTACTGAAAACATATTTCAGCCAAAGATGGCATTTTGGCAAATCAGAGGTAGTTCAAAAAATTGGATAGCCCAGAAGAGCTTCATGAAGAGGCTGAAGCAACATGGAAGTACGTGCAATGTCATTGTTGCAATGATGCTTGAATCAGAGACGTGAGAGATGGATGAAGACGGGCCCTTCTTATCGAGCGTGCTTCACTTTTTCCTTCAGCATATTCTTCTCCAAGTGGCCACCTTGGGCGCAAATCATACTGAAATGAACAACAGTTCAAATAATCTCAGTGACTGAAGAAACACAAAGCACAACAAATACATGCCGACTAAATACGTCAACTAGGAACATCAAATACATGTTGACTAAATTCTTACACTATAGATCCAACAAGGATCACCAAGAAATGGATAATTGATCTAGTTGATTGTGTAAAAAATAATCAATCATACCTTTTCCCTAAATAAAATGTATTATCTAGATCTATCTAGAGTCATAATAGAAAAGCAGATCCAGTTAATCAAAAGGTTCATTAATCCATATAATTGTCAGCATTCAAAAATACATACCACAAAGTCTTCTGGCTCTTCTGCAGGTGGAGGAGGGTCATATCTTCCCATGCGGAAGTGCTCAATGCCAGTCCAAGCAACCATTGCACCTATTCACTTCAAAAACAAGCTGGTAAGACATGACTAGCTTTTAATAAAACAAAACCAAATTTTTCTATGTTGCATGCGTCAGAAAAGTTAACAACCTAATTTGCTTATACAAAGGAAAAAAATTGGATCAAGAAAGATAATTGAACAAAATGAGAAGTTGAGTGACAACTAATTTTGGATTACCAAAAGATCTATAAGAGGAAAGCAACAAGATATCTATAATTGAAAAATGATTATGATCTTTTTCTTTATCTTCATATGCTCCTTAGGAAGAGTATCAAGGAAAAACTAGAATGGTGAGAAAAGAGTTGTATTAGACTTCATCTATACAAGGAAATCTTGTCAAATGACTAACATAAGCCTCCTCTTTTATTTGGATGAGGGATCACTTTTGCAAATTTAGGCAAACAACCATGACTACATGGGTGGAATTGGCCTTGAAAACTAAAACTACGTTATTACCATTGTCGGTGCAAAGTCGGGGAGGAGGGCATACAAGTTGCAGGTCATTCTTCTTCACAACCATATCAAGCCGGGCTCTAACATATTGATTTGATGCAACACCACCAGAGATTACCTGCAACAGACAAGTAGAAAGAGTTAAATTTTCCAAAGTAAAATCAACAGAAAGGAGAAGCATTGGTTTCATTTGACAGAAAACACCAATTCAGACTTGAGACTTCAAACTACCAGGTGTCTTATAGAAGGCTCCATCTTCAATGCCCACTGGATTGCACGTTCACACCTTTCCTCAAGATGTAACACTGCAATTCGCTGCTTGGTAGAAAATGAATAAGACAAACACTGAGACATAAATTAAAGGTGAACAAAAAAGGGGGAGATGCAGAAATTTTAACAAGTCATTAACTAAATCTGAAGGAAAATTACATTCCCATAATATACAAAACCTGCAAAAATATAACTAACTAACCAACCTGAAAAGAAGCAGCAATATCAGCCCGTGACAATCGATCTTCATTACTTGCAGAAGAAATTGGAATCTTGGCATCACTGCAAATAGCCCACATCCTCATAAGTAGGCACTAATAAAATTAAAAGACGAACATAATTTATTATTACTACATCCCAAAAATACTTCTTGCAACATACAATATCAATCATTTAGATATCCTGCTGGTGAAGGTTGATCTAATAAAAATCTTTGTAGATATTTGACTACATGAAGAAATAAGTTGACACCAACAGAATGTGGAAATCAGTCACTGGTTCAACACAGAAAGCTTTTATATAGCACTCTGAAACTACATATGACGGAACACGTAATTAGATAAACGATAATTCACCAGGGTATGGGTCATATCATAGCTCCCTCATTATTTTTATTTATTTTCTAAGATAAAAAATCTGTTAACAAACAGCTTGAAATACTTACGTACATTTGTTTGGACTCAATAGCCAGCCTTACTTGTGTTTTTAGACCGGCATAGGAGAAGTTGCAATCTTTGTGCTGCTTCATTGGGATCTAAAATAAACAGAGGAATAAACTTAGAAAGTAGCATAACAGCCCGGAGCACTTCCAGAAAGGATAGATATTCAACCTAAGTAAACAACTGAGAGCATGAACATAACTTACTGAAAAATTAACTGATTCAGCATTACCCTCCTTAGCAAGCTCCTCTATAGCAGGACCACCACTTCTCCTCATATCAAGTCCTAGCCATTTTGCAGTCTTGTCATATGCCTCACCAATCGCATCATCTATTGTGGTTCCAAGTTGTATGTATTGCCCAAGATCACGAGCAAGAATGAGTAGATTATGTCCCCCTACAAATACGATATTTTGTCATCATCCTCATAAAAGATAGCCAAGTGTAACAGTGAGCAGTGACTGCATCAAATCACAAGTTTGCTATCCAATGGAATATTCAGAAATACGACAAGAACAACCCTACATACAAAAATAAGCAAATATTCAAACATTTGACTTGAATGTAAAATAATGTCTCCAACTTTAGGAGCTTGTTTGTGAGGGCAATAGAGGAATGCAAATTGTTGAGGGAAGAATGAAAGTTACAGGTAAAAGTCATACTCATATTGTCTACATCAAAAGTTAAGGACAAGGATAATATGGAACAAAAATTAAGGAGGAAGGTTTCAACTTGAGCCAACAAAATCACTTCCAAATGGAGAAAGTAAGAAAAGCTTTGAACATGAGTTTATAGTCTGGCTAAGTCAAATAAGTACCCTTTTCAAATTATCGTTGCCAAGGCCCAACACCCCCAGAAACTTGAGCTGTTTGGGGAAAACCCAAGAACAGATTTACATCTCTAACAAACCCTCACACCAGTTCTATCACCCAAAGAAGAAAAATGAAAATAGATCAAGTGTGAGGAAAAAAAAACCATCACCAATCAATAAAACTAGTAATCAAAACAGGAATAACGTAATATTACCTGAAATAAGTAGGGCCATGAATGGAAACTGCAAATCTTTCTCAATTAACCTGAAACAAGGGATATATATGTCTCACACTCTCACAAAGAAAATGTTTTATAGGATATTAAAAAAGTGCAGACAAATTCTGGAAGGATAAGAACAAACACAAACCAAGTTGCCGTTTCAGATATTGCAAGCATGCCTCTGCATCCATTGGGCAAAAAATTAAATATCCATTAGGGAACCATTATATCTTTACCTGGCTACTAGAGCATGTGCTTCCATGTGATGTATGCCAATAATTGGTAAATTAAAGACCCCAGCAATTTTACGAGCTTTCTGCACCCCCACTGCATAGTGCACGAAGCGGACCAAGGAATATGTAATTGATAGCAATAATTCCTCAAAGGTACACAAATGATCAGAAAATGAAATCATGAGCAACTATCACCAAAAGAAACCTTCCTATGACTATCTGAAGTCAGAAAACAAAAATTCCTGCCAACAATTTGATCATCAAATTTGAATATTTAAACTTTTTGACTTCTTTTCATTATTTAATATAAAGTTACCATAGTTACAAAAGTTGAAAAATGTGCTGCTGCCAATAGTTTGCAGTGTCTCAAGGAGGGTCAAAACTGCTGACAGTTTCCATGAGAGTACGGCATTACTACTGCATGGTGCGTTCAACTATTTCTAAAGAACTGTTCTATAGCTTACGAAGCCAATTTGGAGAAACACCAAGATAAAACTACATTTCATTGGTATTTCAACTAGAAAAGTTTAACTTAATAATAACATCTACCTGCCACTGTGTATATGTTAATATGTTTATAAAATTTATTTCTTAGACTTCAACAACCAGTATGTTGCTTAATTCATGGAAGCCATGCAATATATAATTAATGAAATAGATTGAAATTAAATCATATCATGTATTACCACGAAGACAAAGACTTAAACCAGGACCAATAGTAACAGCAACTGCAGTAAGATCCTTCTCAGTCACGTAAGCTTTATCAAGTGCTTCTTGAACAACCTATAATGAATAAGGAAAAAGATTTTGCCCATGTCACTTATGGTTCAATCAAAAATTTAAGTTTTAACCAGCTAAATGAATAGAACCACGATTCAGAGGTCTTGTCAGTTCAATCTGAAGATCAACAGTTTAAAACACTGGCATAAATTGTCTGCCCTGACTTATGCAGGACATGTTCAACATAAGAGGAATGTTGTATGCCAGTACCTGGTCAATCACCTGCGAGTGAGCTTCTTCTGCCATTTTTGGAGCAACACCTCCATATTTCGCAAGCAGATCTGCCTTAACTAGGAAAAGTCAAATAGTTTGAGAGAAGTCTCTTAAGGGTATGTCTGGGATGGAGAGTTTCAGAGAATAAGCAAAGGGCCATAAAATTTTCATTTTAAGCAACTATTGCCTTAGTTTAAGAATTTTTTTAAAATAAAAAGAATAAATAACAATCCTAATTCAAAAAGGAAAATGATTGTCTCACATCATTTTCCAACACCTTTTTATAAAAGGAAAAAAAATCCAACACCAGTTCTACACTAGTTGGTAACATGCAGATCTATTGTAGTTAATGCAATATTAATCGATAATGATGATGAAAGTGATTAACAACATAAAAATTCCCATTTAACCATGTATATATTGTAGCTAATACAGTGATATATATTTTGTGATTAATATGGAAATAATTAATTATCATCACATTAACCACAAAATACACGTTGCTAACCAGAAATCTGTATGTGATTAACCAACCAGGTGTGCAACTGGTGTGACATTCTGTTTTGACAATATATAGAAGTTCATTCAAAAACAAGAAAACTCATCTTCCTATCCTTTTTAACACCTCCACAACCCGCCATCCAAACACACCCTAAGACAATGACATAACCATAGAATCCAGTGGCTATTGGCTAATAAGAATAAACATTGACTAAAAGCACCAAACCAAAATTCAGCGCACACTGCACACACACACACACACAACACAATACCTGAGAAGACACCACTTGACTGAGAATCTCACCGCTGCTTCTCACCTGAAACCACACAAATCATAACTAACTTTATGCCAATCTCATAGTACCATAATGGCACCAAATTGAAGGAACAAAATTAACCCAAAAAATAAAATTCTGTATAAAGATCAACCTAAATTTTATTTTTTTTTATGAATACTAAATTAAAAATTAAAAAATATATATTATGTTTAAGGCTAAGCATATATTTCATCATTGTCAACATTAACAACAAGGTTTACATCATTGAAACTAGAACAACTTTCGATTTTATCCCTCAAAATAATTTTGTTCAGTTCAAATATCCTAGTTTTAAAAGTGAGCACAAATAATTCTTAAAAAATTTTATGTTTACTTTTGAGCTTGAACTAAAAAAAAAAAAAAAAAAAAGGAACCAAAACAAAAATCACTGTATCTCTAAGGGGAAAAAATAAGTCATATTTAAGCTAAATAATAATGATGATGGTGATGAATAATACTTACGACAGCGGCGGCGGTGTCGTCGCAGCTGGTTTCGATGCCCAAAACGACGAAGTCGGCGTGGCGTCTTGGGGGTCGGTTTCGATGCTCCGTTTCGGAAATGGGAGTGTTAGAAGAAGAAGAAGAAGAAGAAGAGCGTGTTAGGGAGGAGATGGTGCGGGAAGAAGAAGAAGAAGAAGTGAGGAACAATGGGAATTGGATTCTTGGGAAATTAGAGAGTGCTGCTTTGAAGAGGAGGGAAGGCTTCGGGAGGAGATTTAGGCGCGAAAATGTTAATGGAGAAGCCATTGTAGAGAGAGAAAGAGAAAGGAAGTAGAAGTAGTGAAGTACTGTTATGATGGCACACGAGAAGAAGGAGAAGTAGACGAGGCTGTAAACGAGTTTGATTGGCAAACGAAGTAAGAAAACCAAGCAGGGCAAAGTCAAGAGATTTTTATTTTGTTTTTCAAATTACTTCTCATATATATTGAATTTTTAATTTTTTTAATTAAGATATTAAAGGATAGTGTTAGAACGAGTCAAACTTATAATTTTCTGTAACTCATTGGAATGTGCAGGAGTCGACTATTAGATTGGGGGCTCATTTGCAATACAGCGCCAAGAATAAATGAAATGAAAGAATAGATAACAGAGCGTTTGGAAACCCCTAGAATTCAATTCTATTAAGAAATTAAATTGAATTTCATGTTTTAGAAGTAACTTAAGTAAAGAAATTCAATTCTCATGAGAATTGAAATCAGACCCAAATAGGTGTGATTTGGTGTGAAAATTGAATTTCAATAAATGAAAATACTAAAATAACCTTACTTGAATATAATGTTTTGTTCTTAACCTATTAATGAAGGATAAATGGTAAAAGTAATTAAATTAATTCATTCTTCAACTAATTTCAAATTAAGGAATTGAATTGAATTCATTACTTTACTAATTCATTCCAAACTTAATAATTCAATTCAATTCTCGATAAAATTCAATAGATTTCAATTCAATTCCATTTCATTAAAAGTTTCCAAACTCCCAATAAACTAATGTAACATTTTTGTAACAAAGGTTAGGTTTAGAGATTTGATTATAAAATTTTATTTTAGGTAAATTACACTCACCTCCCTCGAGATTTGTGAAAATACAACCCACACTTCATCTTGTTGTCCAGCTTACACTCACATACCCTCAGCTTATCAAGTTACACTGTTAATAAACGTAACAGAATGATATTTTTATGATGTTAACTATTTTTAACTAATAAAACTATAAAAATATATTTACCCACTCTGTTAAGTTTAAGGGCATTTTTATAATTTTAGTAATTAGAAACAGTTAATATTATAAAAATGTTATTCTATTAAGTTTACTAATAGTATTCTGTAAATAAAAAGTGTAACTGTGATATAAATACTTAAAACTTGACAAGCAAATGAGGTGTGAGTGTAAGCTGGATAATTAGAAAGGTATGAGTTGCATTTCCATAAATCTCAAAAAATGTGAGTGTAATTTATATTTTTATTTATTATAGAGATACCGGTTCTAATTGAAAATTTGATAAAATTAGTGGACAAATAAATTAGTTAAAAAAATTTATTTATTATTTATTAAAATAGTAGCCAATAAAGAAAAAAGTTTAAAATATTAAGTTGCACTTCATGTTTTATTTCATTTTTTTTCAATTGGGGAAATTGCGGGCGCTTTTTTTGAGATTTGTTAACATTCAGCTCACATTTCTTTTAATTATACACCCTACACGGATCGCTCCTAATTTACCCATTTTCAGATAAGTTACCAAAAATGCCCTCGCTCCTTTCATTCACACATTCCACCCTCATCTCTTCATTTCCTCGACGCTGATCTTCACATCCACCAGCCCTGTTTCCTGCCCCTTCTCCGTTCATGACCCACATCTTTGAGTCCTATCATCAATTGATGGAATTCCTTTCTTTAGAGCTGTGCGAACAGGAATCCCTTCATGAACCAGTTTTTAAGTAGAAATCTTTACTTTGGGAAGTCTAGATTTATCACACAAACACATTAAAGCTAAGAACTATTTTCAGATGGCATGATAGAGAGAGGGAGGCGAGAAGTTGAAGACAGAATCATCCACTCAAAAATATAAAAAACAATAACTAAATTATAATCTCAACTATCTCAATTTTCAGATACTAAAAAACTATTTTTTAATAAAAATTTTTACTTTGAAAATCCCTATGGATAAAGGGCAATTTTTTTTCCTTAAAAAAAATGTAATTAAAGAAAATAAGCAAAATTGCAAATAGTCGCTGTATTTATCATAGGATTCCATCTACGTCCTCCAGTGATCACCACTTGGAATGCAAGGTAACCACGTGTTTAAAGTGTGGGATTCAAATCCATAGAAAAAAAAATGTGGTGCACCCTAAACAGAAGGCGAATTCCAATGGTGCACTCTTTCAATTATGGTATGTGGTGCACCAAGTCAAAAAAAAAAATTAAGGTCTATTTTATAACATGTGATTATTGAAGTCGTTGATTTTCTATTAACAATTGAGATATTGTGATACACTTATATACAACAATATTAGAAGTAACCATTTTTTATGTGAAATACTATTTCTTAACCATGAGCCTTACAACAAGTTAAAATATTAATTTGTGTAATCCTAAAATTAATTGGAATTTCTTTTAAGATTGCACAGGTAAAATTAATTTAGTCACTTTTAAAATTAAGAAATGTTGTTGCTTTAAAAAGCTCTAAAGTAGTTATATCAATAGTTCATAATATCTTAACTTTTAATAATAAAAATTCAATGATTTAGATCAAAATAGATAACAAAATTATCACACACCATAATTAAAATGGTCCACTATATAAGATTGGTTTGGATGATCTTTTTAAAGAGAATTTCTTAGTTGATCTTTTTAAATAGATCTTTTTAAAAAATAAAAGTTCTTTCATATTTGGATATAATATTAAAATATTTTTTAATTATCAAACATATTTTTATATTATAAAAAAACATATTTTTTCAGAAGAGAAAATTATAACCTTTAAAAAATCTTTTTCTACTTTTTATAATAATTCTGTTTCTACTTAAAAATTTACCTAAACATATTAAAAAGTACGAAAAAGATCTTTTTAATAAAAATAATAACATATTAACAACTAAACAAGCATTTAATTTGCCAACTAAAAAATAATTACTGTATACTCTTTCTTCTCTGCTCAATACTCAATAGGAACAATCTTTTCAAAGTAACATTATTCTTAGTCTTGTGTTACGGCAGAATAATTTAGAATTAGGATAAGGGTGGGAAGAAATATTTATTAGAATTATTCTACAGTTTAAGGTAAGATGTCATAGTTTGAGAAGGGTTTAGATTATCTTCTAGCATTATAAATGTAATCATTTATAATGAATGAGGCAAGAAGAAAAAATATTAGCCATAGTTTTTAGCTTTAGCCTTGTTTCTTAGTTTAGTATAGCTATCTCTATTAATTTTCCCTAACATTTTGTTTACAAAATTAAATAAACACACTTATTACAAAGACATATAAGAAGATTCAATTTTATATCATTTTAATAATCCTCCTAATATTTAATATATTGTATATTTTATAAACATAAAAAACACTGAATACTTTTCAATTAAAAGAATATCCATTACCAATAAAATAATTAAAAGAATATTTTAAGAGAATTTAATTACTATTTCTGAAAAAGATTTGAATCCAATACTACATTCTGTCAAAATCAATTTTGTTATAATTGATTTTGCTTTTATATAATTGATTTTAAATAGAATTGATTTCATTTATGTTAGTGAATTTTTGTAGAAGTAATTTTGACAACATCACCTCCCACATAAATTCTAAACCAACCCCCAAAAGTGATTTTCTTTTTCATTTGTTGTAGAATTGATTTTAAGAGCCACAATCGATTATTAATTTCTATTTAAATGAAAACCAAGCATACTTGAATGCACATGGAATCAATTCCAACATAGAAAATCGATTGTAGATAGAGATGACAATGGATATCTATTAGGACGGGCACATGCTCCATCTCCATCCCCGTTTATAATTTCGCTCCCCGTTTCCATCTCCACCTCTGTCACGGATCCCCATTCCCCATTCGCTATCCATGAGTTTATTAAAAATTCCAAAAAATAGAAAAGATAAAAAAATACATTGAAATTTGAAATATAAATGTTCATAATAACAAACATTACTAATACAACATGGTCCAAATTAAAAATAGAAATAAATATATAGTATAAATCTAATAAAGATAATTTTAAAATGAAAAAAAGTTAAATTTTCTTGATATATATTTGAATATATAAATAAATATTTAAATAATTTATTTAAATAGGAAATTAACAGGTCTATATGGGATGAGGATCTCATTTCCCGTCCCCACCCTATTTAATAAATGCGGACTCCATTCCCATTTCCACAGGAAGATGAGTTGAAAAGTGATTTTTAATAAATTTTATAAAACTCTTAAACATTTTGTTTTTGGCTTACGAGTTTATAAAATCGTAAGAAATTCCGAATCTGTACTAAAATCCAAAATTTTGATTTTGATTTGTTAAGATTTTGATTTTTCTGATATTTTATTTGAATCCAAATGGGGAGTATTTTCTTATTTACATTTATATTTTAAAGTTAATGGAGAGTAAAATAATATTTTCACTCATTTCCTTATTTTGCTCTCCATTAACTTTAAAACATGAATGTAAATAAGTGAGTATGAAGACAGCCCAATCCAATACATATCAGTTATTGACCTCCTGGGAGACCGCCCAGGCGGTCATCAGAGAGTAAGACAATATAGCAACTAGAAAGTGAACTGCCCAGGCAGTTAACAGATTTATAAAAATACTTATTTCGAGGTTCTAGACAATTCCTAATGATCCCAAACGCCCTCTCACCCCCAAACTCGATTCTTCCACCATTTTCACTCCCTCTAAGCTCCATTTTACTCAATCTAACTCCAATCTTTCACTTTCAAGGCTTAAAGTAAGAGATTTTGCTAGTTTTATCTCCTTTTCCTTCAAATCTTTTGTGGTTCTTGGGATTTTACTGATATCTCTCTATGCTCATGAAGTCATGGTGCTCCCTTTGTGTTAGAGTTGGATTTGAGCCATTGAAAAGATTAGTAGAGGCTAATCTAAAGTATTATGGCGGTTACATCAGATACTAGTGTTATTCCTTCTTTTCAGAGTTCTGTTGATATTGTTTCTATGAATTCCACCCCACTAGGTGAGTGTGTTCACATCTATGATCTCTATATTATGCATTAGAATTATTCTCACAAAGATATCAATTATTAATTGGTTTTAGAGATTTCTGCAAAGAAGTTTGAGATTACTGCTGGTTTGTATGTTTTAGAACTTCTGATTCTAGAGCATGAAACTGGTTTTCGATAAAACTCATGGGACCATGTTCGCTATACTGATTTTATATAGAATTGTTGATTTATGTTACTGTTAGAGGCTTTTATGATTGTTTTGGTGGATTATGAAACTAGTTTATATATATAAAGTGGCTTTATATCTAGATATAAAATTTAGAGAAGAAAATGGAATTATGATTGCAAACTTTCGTATTTTGAAGCACGATGTTGAGTTTCTAATTATGAAAAGCTTGATAGTTGAAATACGTTTTAGATAATCAAGTTTTAGAACTTGGATCTTCATGAGATTCAGAACAGCTGATGGCTACATACTCTGTGGCGGTGTGGAATCATAAATGTTTACACAAGGTGATCCCTTGGACATGATTCCATAGCCACGGTTATGCTAAGGTCAGACTGTTAGAATCGGGTGGATTTAGAGCTCTCATAGAATCATGAGTTTATTGTTGATGAAGAATAATCTAGAAATTCAGACATAAAATGATTTTAGAGCATGAATCTTTGTATGACTCAGAACAGTTGGCAGATACATATTCTGTAGACTTGAAATCATCATGTATGATTTCATAGTCACAATTATGCTAAGGTCAAACTGTTAGAGAGTTACAGGGATTCAAAGCTCATAAAAAATTAAACGGTTTTAAGGATTTTCATATTTAAATGAATGTATTTAATTAAGTTAGAAGGTAGCTATAAAGAAACAAGTTGCATGTTAACGGCAGTTTATCCGTTAACCTTGGTACCAAGTAGCCTGGGCCAGAGATTATAGAGATTTATATTCAGAATTTTGAGGTCAGTCCACGAGGGACACGGTTCACGAGGAACCATTAAGATCTCAATTAGGAACCCTTGTTCATGAGGAACTGGATACCCACAGAGCTGAGATTACTGTTTCTCTAGGAGTTATTATACTATGAGTTTTTATGACTTCAGATATGAAAGTAAGTCAAGAGAATTGTTTTTGAGTTGTCACTTGATAATTGAAATGTATATATAAACATATACGTATAATTGACTATGAATACTTTTGAGTATTAATGATATTATTTTAATTTTATACATTGTTCTTTGGTGTCTCATGGAAAGGGGTTTCAGACGAGGATTCACTTACTAAGTTTTGGTAACAAAACTCACCCCTCTCTCTTTCTCCTATTTTACTGATAGAGCAGTTGCTATGGATTTTCTTCAACCCCCTTTTTCCCAACAGCATTAGACTTCAGTTGATGAGTCTTGCTGTCATTTTGATTTAGAGTACTCCAGTGTAGATGTAGGCAGGATCCCGGACCTTAGATTATAATTTGCATTTAGCATATTATGATGGTATATTTATATTCTGTATCTAGAGACATATTTGTATTAATTTAATGGACTTTTGAAATAAAGTAGCTCATATTTATATGTGAAGTATTATGATTTCAGACTTTAGAGACAGATTTTGAAACTACAGGCATGATTATTTTGATTATTTTGAATTTAAAGAGCGGGTGATTTATATGTAGAAAAGGAGAAATTTTTTCTGATTTTTATAGGTTTTATGAATAGAGCATGCATGTAAAAACAGTTAATAGGTAATGAGGCTTGCGTGAAAATGGGATTTCTTACGTGCCAGTCATGTTCCTAGATTGGGTCATGACAGCTATCCTCGTTCATTATTACTCCTTCCTTCAAACAGGCATCACAACAGGCCATAAACTAAGGAAAGCAATAACAACACAATTCATAGAACTTGCTACCAAGATGTAATACTCGGTGTACAAATGTCAATAGGCAAGTCTTGTACAGTCTCAGGGTCCCCCAGAAGGCCGAAACCCCACCCATGTTGTTGAGTTTTGAATTTTGTTAAGTTTGGATCCTATACCTCCTTGGGGGGCTATAAGATAAAACTACATTCTTGGGACCAAAAGTCCCTGTAATTGTTCCTAATAGGAAAATAAGTTAAAGAGTAATTTTTAATGAATTTTAGGAAATGTTTAAATGTTTTGTTTTTGGCTCACAAGTTTAGAAAATCTTGAAGATTCCCAGATTTGAACTAAAACCCAAAATTTGAATTTTGATTAGTTGAGATTTTGATTTTTTTGATATTTTATTTGAATCCAAATAGAAAATATTTCTTATTTGCATTTCCTTATTTTACTCTCCATTAAATTTAAAACATAAATGTAAATAAATGAGTGTTGAGATAATTTATATGTCAAAGCAATTTAGGTGTTATTGCTACAGAATTCAGCAGAACAGACTTGTTGCAGCGAGTTGTTGTTTCCCCCAGTTCGCTGCAGCAAGCTTTACTCGCTGTTGCGAGTATCCCATATCAGCACAGTATCCAGAAATGATGCCATTTCATTTTGACCCCCATTTTTAAAGCCCCATCAGGCTCTAGCAGAAACAGAAAGCATAAATCGAAGCTCCACTCCTTTAAACGCTCATTTTCTCTATTTTCTTCAAATCCCACTCCAATCTAGCTCCCCAAATCATTAAGGTATATATATGTTATTAGATTTTATCTCCATTCTTTCATGATCTTGTGTTGGGATTTGTTATGTTTCTCATTGTTGTCAAGTGAGGGTGCTCCCCCAAAGTTGTTGATGTGTGTTTAGAGTAATCTAGAGCTTCCCATAGGTTGTTGATGAGTTTTATAGTTTCAATGGCTGACATCGATGCCATTCCTCCTTCTCAGAGCAACGGTGGTGTTGGTGCTTCATAATGTAGCCCTTCAGATAAGTAGGTTTGATCTCATGACCTTATATTGGTCATTCTATAATTAATTTCTAGCATTATAAAATATTTAGAGAGAATTTATACTTGAGTTTTGTCATGGATCAAGATTATATGCGTTTTCTTACAAGGACTATAGAATATGTCTTGAAGCTTAGCATGAAAATTTATGTTTATAAAAAATGCATGGGACCATATTTGACAAGTAGTTAATTTTGTTTGATTTATATTATGATTTAAATTTGATTCATGATGAGGAAATGATATGTTTTGTTTGTGAAAAGCAAGAGCATTTGGACTTAGAAGGAATAAAACTTCCCATTTTATGATTTCCATTAATTTAGATTACGGAATTACTAAGAGGAATAGAATTGCGAGCTAACGGCAGTTACTCCGTTAATCTTGGTATATCAAGGCCCACGATGGGCATTTATCCACATGCTAGATCTGTCCACAAGCGATGCGGTTTGCGAGGGACCGTCAGATCTCAGTTAGGGGCTCCCATTCGCAAAGGACTGAACACCCATTCTTTAATTTATGGATAGTCTGTTCTTTTGGTAATTCTTGAGAAATGTGTAGAAAATTTTTATGCGTATCACAAATTTATGAGTTTTTAGCTGTAATACAAATTATATGAAAATGATTTATAAGATTGTGTTTTTATTTATATTTACTTCCTTTTTGTCCCATGTATGATTATGAGTAAGGATCTACTCACTGAATTTTGTGTCCAAACTCACCTTTCTTTTCTCCCTTTCTTCACAGATACAAGTATAACACAAGATCCTCCTTTTCCTCCACCTTAGCATTAGATATCTTCAACTTTGGTGAGCTTCACATTAGTGCGAAGTTTGATTATTTATATAGAGTGTTCCAATGATATGACGGGTAAGGTCCTGGACCACATGCATAGATATATGTTCATGTTTTGCATTTTGTATACCATGATTCTTTTGTATCAAAATGATTTAGTATTCATGGTTTATTTTGTAATGAGCAACTCAGACTGAATTATGCCACAACTACAAAATTTTACATTTTATTTATGGAAAAAGGGTTATTCAGTTTCTTTACATATTATATATATGGAGGTTTATTTATAAATTGAAATTGATTTATGAATAAAGTATGCATATAGTACAATGCAGCTATCACGAGGCTTATATGGGGATGAGATTCCTTACGTGCTGGTCACGATCCGATCCAAACCGGATCGTGACATAAGAGCACGTTCCTTGATAATTGGGGGAGGTGGAATCTATGGGCATAGCCGAAGGTTCAATGGAGGGAATACCTTGAGAATAGGGGTTGCTCTATTTTCTTTTGGACAAGCTCCCCACCACTCCGAGGGCCCAGATCTGGTGCAAACAATTCAAATCTGGCATGAGGAACCTTCTAGAAGCTTCCAAAAGTTCAGATTTGGCTTGATACACTCCACGGTCCCTATTTTCTTCCTCCACTACTTCGCGTCTACAGATCATTGTTTTTGTATTTTTTGGTTTTGATTTGTTCCTCAGTAGAATGAGTTCAATTTACAGTAGTGATTAGAAAAATTGTGAGTGTTATAACATAAATTTTTTTTGTTATTTGTTGTTTGTATTTTATCTATCATTGTTGTGTCGATTTTTTTGTGCCATTTGTATGAAAGAAGCACCGGTGGTTGGGCTTATGCTTAAAGGAGGTGGCTCTAATTATGAGGAGGGGTGGTGGCTGGGGAAGACAACAGAGAGAAATAAGGGAGTAATATAAAAGGGACAAATTGTTTGTAAAATTAATAACTATCATTAAATTTATTTTTGAATGGATGAGATTTAGGAACCATATGGTTACAGATATCAAAATGTATTAAACCTGTCGGGTTGGTCCACCAAATCCACTATTTTTAACAGGTTGGGTTAAAATTTTGAGTCCGCCCAAAAATTCCAGCCAACCTAACTTGCTCCACTTAACCCATGGGTTTTGACGGGTGAGGGAGCTTGATCCAAGAGTCAAGTTCCCTTTTTTAAGAAAAATTCGTAATTTATTAGTAAAAGAGTAAGAAATGTGTGATCTAAAAAAGAAAAAAGTAAGAAATATGTACACTCACTAACACAATAACATTGTATAGTTGAGAGACTATTCACTCAAAATTACAACTTAAAGACAAGACAATATCATAACTCATAAATAATAATATGTTTTAGTCCAAATTGGTGGTATAGTTGTTATAGGCCTTAAAAAATTAGGCATACATAAATAAAAATATTATTTAAATTTTTTTTTAAAAGCTTTATCAAAACATTAAAAATATTTTTAATTTTTTTTTATTTTTTAGTGGATTGACCGGTCCATCTTAAAATGGATTAGACTGACTATTTCAGTCTATTTTATTTTGACGGATTGATACACCCTATCCTATTTTTGGTGGACTTTTGGCTACACAAATCTAAGGAGGAACTCATTTTTGACACCTTTATATATAATCCTAATTTCATCTTGCCCCAGTCAACAACCCATAACACATAGAATATCACGTCCGGGTTTAAAGGTTCCGTTCTATCCCTTTCATTAATGCAAGTAAATGTGTGTTGCGTCATCAAAATAATATAATATCAATATATAAAACATTCATTTGGACACACACACTTTCTCTCATCTGCACTACACTACCAATCTCTCTTTATTCTCTCCCTTATGTGTTGTCCCTCATCACCTCGAGAAGCAAGAACCATGGATGCAAGAAAAGATTTGGAGATCACAAGAAGTTCTCAAGTGAAAAATCACTCTAAGGTACGTAACTCCGATAAACCAAATCCCATTTCCATTTTCTGTTGTTTGTATCCATATCATACAATTGATTTGCTGCATTTCTGTGATTAATGTCAAAATATAAGTTGCGTATATACCTCTAGATGCTTATTACTCTGTGCTGATGATTATTGTTCTGTGCTGATGATCTCTCAGTAGAACTTGATATAAGGATTCTTTCTTTCTTATTCCATCCGTTGAAGAGTTTTCCCTTTCCTTTTTTTTTTCCTCTTCGCTTCTCTTCTGATTGTTTATTTTTTTTAATAGTATTTTGCTATGATAACTGGATTAAGAACAAAAAGTGACACAAATCTTTGCTTTAAAGAATTATGGTGCTATGTTCCTTTTTGCCTAAGGTGAGCTTGCTATCCAGTGGCATAGAGGTCACTTTATGAGAACAATTTCTTCATAAAGTGACAGTAAAACACAGTATATCTAACCTCATTTGGTGAAATTCTCGTAAGCTAGCCCACCTTTTAATTATATAAATTAGAATAAATTATACTTATTTCATCTCATATTTATAAAAATATATCTCACATTCTTTTTAATTGTTTAACTTATATTCATATCCCTCTATTTATCAAATTTTAAGTACTTCTATTACAGTCATACCCCTCATTTATAGAATACCGTTAATAAATTTAACAAAATTATAGTTTTGTGATATTAATTGTTACTAATTAATAAAATTATGAAACTACCCTTAAACTTATCAGAGTGGGTAAGAATATTTTTATAATTTTATTAATTAAAACAGTTAATATCACAAAAATACCATTCAGGTAAGTTTACTAATAGTATTTTATGAATGAGAATTGTGACTGTAATACAAGTGCTTAAAATTTGACAAGCAAATGAGTGTGACTATAGATTAAATAAGTAGAGGAGGTGAGAGTTGCATTTTCATAAACTTCATCCGTGGTAAATATAATCTACCTTAATAATTAAGAAAAAAAAGTGGCATATAGAAAAAAATTTAATTTTTATACAGTATTTTATACTAATATTTAATCTAGTTAACTTTTGCACAAACTCTTTTTAAAAAGGGGACCTTTACTTATATGATTCCAGCTAATCGAATGTCAATATTAGACAAATTTTACTCACATTATATAGAAATTAAAACTCATATTTTACTTTAGGTGATTAATTTATCACAACTAATAAAAGTCCAGTTACGTGTATATACTTTTTTTTTTTTTTGGGCCAGGAGTTACGTGTATGCTTGAAAGACTGATATTTTGTATACTATCTAGTTGATCATATCAGATGATATATACAAGAAATCGCAGTTACCTAAATTCAAATATTATTAGAATTTACGTATGTGAAAAAAGGTGGTGTATATATACAAAGAATGAAAGAAAATAATATTGCACATGTAAACCGTGAAACTATTACTTGTGTGTGCGCCGATCATAGATTGTAACTTCCGAGAAATTTTAATAGGACGTGTCAAATGAGAGGAGTAATTTAATGTGAAAGTAAAAAAAATAAATTTTGATTGTTGGAATTTATATGAATGGTGAAGGCAATAATATAAAATTATGTAATATTTTTAAATGAGTACGTAGACATTAATTACATTAATTCACATGTGAATATTAATTACATTAATTAATTTTCAGTCCTAACTATTTATATATGGTTATATAATCCACAGACTATCCACTTGAAGGTGTAGGAGACAACCATAACTACTAAGCTATAGCCTCAACTACGAGAATACATTATTTACTACTAACACATGGTGATAATGAATAAAAAGAAGCTCAAAATGCTGAAAGTGAACCAAGGAGAATCAACAATTTAGTTGAGGAATTTCAGAAGTTCACTCAATTCAGTTTAATTTTAAAAATAATTAAATTTATGATAAAAACATACTCAATTAATAAGGTTAGATATCAACATTATTAAATTTAAAATATAAATATCAACCTTGTTAATAAGGTTAAATATCTTGCTTTTAAAATTTAAATTTAGAAATATATTCAATGAATTTGATTACAAAATATTATCATCAACATCTGAAGCATTTTTTCAAAGAAAAAAACTTTCTTTTACCTAATTTTATTTATATAAGGAAATTAGCTAACAAGTATCCTTAGGTTATTATTGGCTGAAATGTAAATAATTTAAATTATAGTAATTTAAAATTATTTTTCCTTGAAAAGTGAAATTAGAGGCTCCTTAATTAACGATTAATTTAAAAACATAAAAATATATTTATAACTTACACTCAATCTTGCCGAACTGTACTATACTTCTCTTTTTCATTTTTTCCCTTCACTGTTAGTACAAAATTGTATTGTTAGGTGTAAGGCTATATTATGGCGATGCAACAAAAAAGAAAACGATAATTTTTTTTTTTTTGGTATTTCGAAAATTATATGCTTCCACTGTGATTTGAACCTAAAAAGAAAACGACTATATTATGGAGAATTTAAATTATAGTAAATGACCATTAATGATTAAAAAAATACTTTTTATAAAACAAACAATTACGCCAACATTATACTACTAAATTATGTAAATCAATAATAAGGTATCTATCTATTACATCATATAACTTGTTCTAGTAAAATTGCAATGTAGCATTTTCATAAATTTTACTTTTTATTATTTTAAATTATTAATTTAATTATTTTTGAATTTATTTTTTACAAAATTTATATTTTTATTGTTTTATTTTAACAACAAAAAATCAAATTTTATTTATTTTTAGTAAATTATTCTTAATAAAAAAATTACACACTTTCTCTAAAATATTAATGTTAAATGATAATATATACATTAGTAAAATGTATTTTAAATGATATTATTTTACACATTTATAAATTCCTTTTTTAGATGTTAATATTGTAAGTTTTAATGATGTAGATATTTATATCTAAATTTCTTACTGATAAACAGTGTGAAATTGATTCATATAATATTAAATTCAAACACTTCTCTCTATTATACTTATAACAGAAATATATTCCTGTGATTATTTATTTTGCATTAGAGAACCTTTAAGCCAAAAGTTTTCTTTAAAACCTTTAGACCATCATTTTTTTCAAAGAAAAATATGTTAATTTAAACAGAGATCAGATTAAATATTTGTGAATTAAATAGCAATATATCAATAATAGTTGATATACCGTGTAACACACAGGTAAGGCAACTATATATTTGTGTTTTAATTTGAAGTTGATCATCAAATCCATATTGAAAATTAAGTGCATTATTTGTGCAAATATTTTCATTACACTAGCTAGTTGGAATGATAAAATGGGTTGAAGACAAGACACTGTCAATTTAAAGCCTAATCTAACTTATTTATCCTGTTAAATATTTTCTCACTTCTTACCAAAAAAAAAAATAGTATATTTTGTCACAAATAACAATTTACTTAATCCAAGATACACTACTTCAATTTTATTCTACCAAGATTCTATGCATAAATTTTTATTTATCTGTGTATATGTACCTATGCTTGCTTTTTTGTTCTTTTTGGGAATTGACTGGTAATATGAATAGGTGTTTGAACTTGACCATGAGGAGAGACTCATCACCCCATTCACAAGGGATGGGTCAGTTGATTGTTATGGAAAACCAGCAATTAAAGATAGAACGGGTGGATGGAGGAGTGCCATGTTGTTGTTAGGTATTTATCGACCTTTTTATGTTCCTCTATATTTGACTATTTGTTGGGTTTGAAGAACAATATCTATCTTGCACAAGGAATGTAGCAAGATAATTCGAAATTTTTTTTATTTGGTTTCGGTTTTTATTCTTAGCATTGTATTTTCTATTTTCAGGACTTCAGGAAAGAAATAGTAAAAATAGTGAAAAGAATAAAATTTGATTTCCCTTTTTATTTTCTGTTTTTACTATTTCCTTCTTAATATTCTAGAAACAGAAAATTAAAAAAAAATAAAAACAGGAAATAAAAATGCAAACCAAACAGATCCAGATATGTTAGCTCAACTGCACTATCAATTTTTCATTATATCCACAACTTTATTAATTATAGAATTGTAAAATTGGAACAGTGAATCAAGGGCTATTTGCCTTGGCTTTTACTGGAGTTGAAGTAAATCTGGTTCTCTTTTCGAAGTTGGTACTGAGACAGACTAATGCAGAGGCAGCAAACACTTTTAGCAGATGGATGGCCACAACCTATTTCTTCTCTCTAATTGGTGCCTTTCTTAGTGACTCATGCTTGGGGAGATACCTCACTTGCATCATATTTGAAGTTGTATTAATCATTGTAAGTAATCACATGCTAACTTTATCAGTGTTAGTAAGATGTTAAAAGAAAAGTTGTGCAAATTACAATTGTACTTGTTGGCAAATCAAGCATAAAAAACTTAGGCAGGCTTTGCTGTACAAATAATTCCTTATTTTAATGTTTTTTTCAATGCATGACTAAAACAGTAGAATTCAATTTCTTATTCTGGTATCCAATTATGTATTGCTAAGTCAACAAAAAATATTTGATCCTCCCATCCACTATTTGAAAAGCATCATACATAGTTGCATTTGATTGGATGACAATATACAAGTTTATTACATTGATAATGTACCAAAATTAATCTCACAACAATATCTATTTGTTTATAAAACATGGCAGCTACAATAATTTTACAAAATCAAATGTTCTATTTTCACTCTCTTGTGCAGGGTTTGGTGTTACTGTCCTTGTCAACTCCCTTTTTACTCAAACCCGATGGTTGTGGCAAAATAGGATTGCAATGTGAACCTCATACACCAATTCAAGTGGCAATACTTTACATATCAATATATCTAATTGCTCTAGGAAATGGAGGTGCTGATCCTGCTTTAGCCACACTTGGTGCAGGTCAATTTGATGAGGAAGAGCCTAGAGAACAAAGATCTAAGTCTTCATTTTACAGCTACTTTTATGTGGCATTGAACATGGGATGTTTAGTGTCTGAGACAGTACTGGCTTACATAGAGACTACAGGAAATTGGCTATTGGGGTTTTGGATATGTACAGGAAGTGCGATTTTTTCCTTCATTCTTTTGTTGAGCGGAACTCTAAGGTATAGACACTTTAAGCCTATTGGAAACCCTCTAGCAAGGTTTGCACAAGTGATAGTGGCCTCTTTGAGGAAAATGAAATTTCAACCACCAACAAATGGAGAAGACCTATATGATTTTCAAGATGGTGATGATACCAATGGTGTTAGGAGAATGCACCACACAGATGGTCTCAAGTAAGTGTCTTAAAAGCATATGAAAGTGCTTTGTCATTGTTGTGCATTATTTGATCAATATTTGTGCATCTAACAGAACCATAAAATGATTTGAATACATGAAATAGTCAATGTAAAAGCCTAAGGTAAGGTAATTGCTTTCTACAATTAGAAAAAGCAATAGTCATTGTTACGCATTATTAATCCAATACTTAATTATTTATGCATAAGATATAATGGATTTCTGCATACCTTCAAGAGATTGTTCATTACCGGTTTTCTTGCATGAATCAAATTGATCATGCACCGATATTTTGGTATTTGTGAATGTGAAAAACTAGACAGGAAGTTGTGATCCAAATACAATACAGAAAGAAAAAGAAAATATGGTAAGGAATAAAAACCTTTGTAAATTCTTGTTAGCCTTATTAAGTCTTGAAAACCTGTCTCATTTTTTTTTTTTTTTATATATAAATGAGGATTGTCTCCATAATTTCTTTGTTCATTTTCTCTTGGTGACAAGCAGGTTTCTTGATAGAGCTGCTATTGTTTCCACTGAAGAAAAGAACTCTTTGCTAGGCAAAGGCCAAAGACCGCACCCCTGGCATCTTTGCACTGTGACACAAGTTGAAGAAGTGAAGTGTATTTTGAGATTGATGCCAATATGGCTTTGCACCATCTTCTCCTCAGTTGTCTTCATACAAATGCTTTCTCTATTTGTTGAGCAAGGTGCCACCATGGATAGAACTTTCCTAAATTTTCAAATCCCTCCAGCCAGCATGACTGCATTTGACATCATAAGCACATCTGCATTTATTTTGCTATTTGACACCCTCATAGTGCCACTATATGTGAAAGTGATGAAAAGAGATCCAAAACCTCCTAGTGAGCTAAGAAGGATTGGCATTGGCTTAGGCATAGCAATAATAGCATTGACTGTTGCTGGCTTTGTTGAGAGGAAGAGGCTTGGACTTGCTAGTGACAATGGTGAAGAGAAAAGTTCCTTGAGCATATTTTGGCAGACACCACAATATGTGCTTGTAGGAGTAGGTGAGGCTTTTGTGTATGTGGCACAGATGGAGTTCTTTGCATCACAAACTCCAGATGGACTAAAAAGCCTTGGAATGGGGTTGTCCATGTGTTCAGCAGCACTCGGTAGTTATGTTGCCAACATTATTTTGACTGTGGTAATGAAGATCACATCAAGTCATGGACAACCTGGTTGGGTGTCACCTAATCTAAATGAGGGTCACTTGGATAGGTTTTTCTTCTTGTCTGCTTTTTTAACAGCCACTGACTTGATGTTATATATTTTTTGTGCCAGAAGATATAAGGAAATATCATTGGAGAAAAGAAAAGAGGCAAACAAAGAGGGAGTTGTAATTTAGCTTGACATTATGGTAACAAAATTTTTGGTAGGCTAGAGAGGCAAAAATAACAGGTGAGGTAGCTGGGGAAGAAAATATGTTAACATGTGGCAGCATCATGTGGCTATGAGATTTAAGTACTTGTATTTATAATGCTTTATTCTTATATCGAAAAGTTTGAATTCTTGGATAGTCTCAAATGTCATTATAGAGTCTAATTTTTTATTGAAGGGAAACTAAGAACCAAAGAGTTCTTGTATTACTTCGTCAAACTATGGAAATGGTACTATGAAAAATGCTAGAGAGCAAGATTTTATTTTATTTTTATCGGAATGATCTGTCATGTTATTGACTCTTAAATGAATGACCAAGTTTTACCATCTCATTTCATTTGACGACCACTATAATTTCTGTAAAAAATGTGTTACAAAATTATTCTTATTGAGTAGCATTTCTCAAGCTTTATGCATTTGGGTCCTTGTACTTTGAGAAACTTTGAGAATGAGTTAATCTCGTTTATGTTGGCAACTATTGGAGGCTAGTGTGGCTGATTGTCTAATTACAAATTAAAAAAAGAAAAAAAAAAGAAAGGAATTTTTAATTTAGAACAGGAGAATGGAGAGTGCCAAGAGTAAGAGACGCTTTGCTTGGCATCGTCCATTTGAGTACTCAGCTGCTGCTAATTCTTTCCTCAACGACCATAACAGATGGATGCTTTTGCAATGATCAAATCATTCTCCCTCCTTCCTTCAATAGTCACCATCAATTTTTACATGAATAATATTACTTATGCTCATTCCATGAACTCATTTCAAACGGAAGAGAAAAGCATAAAGTGATAGGTCCCCATTACTTTGTACCTTCCAACATCCACTACGATGTGTTTTTCTATGCACGTGTCTAAATGCGTCTATAAAATGAGTATAAATGACCCCACTGTGTAGTCTTCTTATACAAAGCGCACTATTAATTTCTTTCTTGATTTCACATAATTTCTTGCTTCACTTTCACTGTAGCTGGTTTAAGAAGGAATAGGAATGATAATGCTAATGAGTTGGTGAATAGAGATAGCAACAGCAACAGCTATGAAAAGTCTACAGTTGCTCTAGTGACCAAACAGGAGGTTGTGGCACAAGGTGACCCCATGCAAGTGGGGATTGTAGGTGTGAAAATGAAAGCTGGAAAAGGAAAAGGATAATCCCCTTATGGACGCAGCATTGCTTTCACGACAATTAAGATAATTTAGATAAACTTTCTGTTAACTTTTGTGTTGAATTAACGTTATTTATAGGAGTAGTGTTATTTGCATTCATAATTTATAAAATATTATACTGAGATACTTTTATTTTTTATTGGATAAGATGTGGAATTTAAATTAAGTGCGATCCACAACACATCTAAGGGTAAATGAAAGTGTATTGGCACAATGTCTTATACTTTATGAGTACAAATAATATTTCTCTATTTATAAAGCATGGGATAATCTTTTAGGCTTTATTACAAAAATAAAATAAAAAAGAAATATTATTTACCGAAATAAACTAAAAAAAATTTAATACGGAGTTGGACGGAATTATATGCTCACGAATATGAACAACATTCAAGTGATAGAGGAAGTTTATCATCATCAAACAGGTGGAAACTCTCTGAAAGTGAATTTGAGAAACAAAAAAGGTATAGAAAGCAACGTGCAAATGATGGAAAACGCTTAGGCATGTTCACATTTATAGAAGATTCCACGAACATATTCATGCCTTTTAAATTACACCAGGAGCATTAATATATTCGTATGCATAAGAAACGGTACAATTTAGTACCAAATCTTTTTTCAAATATTCGTGTAATTAATTTTTTTGACATTGTATATGGGTAGAAAATCCTAATCTTTTATATATCAATGACTTGCAACAACGAAATTTCTGTGTAAATCAGCTAACTAGATCAAGAAACAACCGCTTTGACACTAGATCCTTGTCGAACTAGATAAGACCAGCTGTATGGAAGCCAGACAGATCAAACACAAATAGTTAAAACAAATCATAGCATCTCTGTATTGAAATAGAAAATGCAAGCCCCTACACATCAGAATAACAAATGTTCCTACAAAATATTTGAAATATTAACTACGGCTGATTTTTGCAGAAGTATCAATTATCTAATGGTTATGTCCTGCTTGTTAAAAGAAACCGGAGAAGCTTATTCATTGAAGATGAGTATAGAAGTACATTGCCACACAAAATTGCTCTTCAATAGTTCTTTAACTTAGTTATTAAATAAATTCAAAAATATGCTAACAATAAAGTTGTAGCAATCTATTTTTTGACATACACGTTCTACAGAACTACATGTATTGTGCTGCATGGATTTTCTCAGTAGCTAAAGCACAAGTGCATGTAAACTCTTTTATGAATGCTTCAAAGAAACTGACAAAAAATTCAATGCCACTCTGAGAAGCTAGCCTTCCAGGTGCATTTAAGGAGTGATGAGTGCATTGAAGTACATATCAAGAGGCAAAAGATTATCATTTTGCAATCTTGGCAGTCAGTTCTCTCACCAGCTTTGCAGCTACCATGGCAGTCATTCCGTCAACCGTATCACGTTGCGGGTTGAATTCAACCACATCTGCAGCAACAATATCACCTTGAAGATTGTGCAGGATATTGAGAACATCACGGAAAGAAAGACCTCCTGGTTCAATGTGAGACACTCCAGGAGCAAAGGCAGGATCAAGACAATCCACATCTATTGAGATGTATACACCTTTAGCACCTTCCCCCAGTTTCTGCAAAAGAAAATCCACAAGGTTACAAACCAAAGAACAACCAAATTGAAAAACAATATGCAAGTTCAGACAGGGAAAAAAGAGAAGTGGGGAAGGGGAGGGAGGAAGAGAGACCAGATTTTCTAGATACTGACGATCTCTTGAAAATGTTCGCATTTCATATTGCTCTACTCCGAATTTTTTGCCTTGTTCACGCCCTTCAGTTGTTATTGATCTTATACCAACCTGAAATAAATTAAGGAATTAAATGCACGAGAATATGTGAGATATCATGCAAATCATGGATGAAGATTGAAATATTCAATACCACAACTGAGGAAGAAAAATCAGATATCATAATACTGCGAAGAACTTTTGATAATTTAGCTGCTAAAACATATAAATAATAAAATTAGTCTGATGAACACAGTCAAAGAACTAAGCCTAAAGAAACCATGCATCTGTTCTTTTCCACTTGACCCTTTACAGAATTCTACTTGTTCTTCCTCATTAACTCTGGTTGTAGAAACTACAGCATCATTTTGATAAGCTGGTTGAATATAATTAAACTAACTTCCAACAAAAACACAAATATTTAATTGGTTTTATGAGGAGTTCAACTCACATAGTTCTATTTCCTTGATGGACAAATTATGCATGATTTCAGATAATCAATAATAGATCATACTATTATACAAGAAGAAATCTTAACAATATAAATAGAATAGAGGTACAAATATCTAAAGATAAATTTAATGGACATTGCATTCCTTCATGCATGTATTCTACTGGGTGTGTCCTTTGCTTGTGTTCTTTTTAAGTACTGACTGCTGATCAAATTGTACTTATCATTAAACAAAAATTACTATCCAATTCTATAGTACACAAAAACTACTAGCCAGAATGCTGCCCCAACCATGAATTAATAACACAATATAACTGATAAACGAGATGGCAGTAATGCAATATTATCATAGAGAATAACGATGGACTATATTTTGGAAATGCCTTATCAAATTAAAATGTTTAGAAGCTTAATGTTGCAAACATATAAAGAGTTAAAAAAATTGCCTGCAAGAGTCGCCTAGCATAGCCACCTTCCATTATTCGAGCAAAAGAAGAAGCATGTGAATACTTGTTTCCTTCAAAGGCATCATAGATATCAGGATGTGCATCAAGATGAAGAATATCAACTGGTCCTCCAAGCTTCTCAGAGACAGCTCTAACAACTGGAAATGATATTGAGTGATCACCACCTAAAACTAAGGGACATAGTGGCTCCTGGAAGAATGTAGAGATCATGAGAGTTAAGCTATATCTAGTTCAACAGAAAGTCCAATCTAAGTGAAGTCCTACAGAAATAAATCCAACATATGAAATACAGGGGCCATCAAACATTTAGCCCCATTAATCATCATGTACATATGGCTCCTTCCCTACTCATGTTCAAGCTATCATCAAGAAGCAAAAATTCTAGTCAAAATACATTTATTATTTATTAGTTTAACTGATTTATGAAGATTGAGGACATATGGTCAAGCTCTATTAAAAGACCAAAGCAAAAGCAATTTTCTATGGCCACAATCTTCAATTAACCATTTTTCCCTTGATGACAATGGTTTTACAAAATGAATGCCAATTTTAAAGTTGAAGACCTAAGCTAAGAGTATACAACCAGTTACTTCTCGATTCACACTATGAAAGACCAGAACATAGCAATAGCAAGGGGAAAAAAATAACACAGTGGTCATTCCTGAAAAGAAAAGCATCAGTTGGTTTCAATTGTGTTCCAATTTTACAATTTGATTAATCAACAAATTTCAAACACAAAAAACTGATAAGTGATCGAAATTTAAAAAAAACACACACACAAAGCAACATGAAGCTTAAACATTGTTTACAGGAAAAAATGTCATTAACCTACCTATAAATTAAACTCCAGGAAATAATGCTGATACTTGAAATGTAAAACAAAAACATGAAGGCCGTCTTTTTTCCCCCCTAAAAGTGATATCAAACATGAATCATATGCCATAAAAATAGTGGGCAAAAATCTCTCATGGGATTAAAACAAAAGGCCTATAGTGCAGGTTGTGGAAAATGCTACGTTTTTAAAAAGAAAATGATAAAAATTCCATATATTGTGACAGTGTTCAAAGATGAAGCTCAGAAATTGACAACTGACCTCCTCCATAACTAGCTTGACAGATTCACTAATGACATTCATCAATCTGTCATCATCTACCCCACAATCTCGAATTTCTTGGACGGGGACATCACCAACATCAGTAAGCACTCGTGGGTCCTGTAATTGCTTTCCTGCAGTGTCAGAATCGTGCAATTATAAGCTCAAGATTTACAAGCTCAGACCAAGAAGTCTGAAGGCACTAAGAAGTAAGATTGCAAGTGAGTTTTATCCCACTAAATAAATTGCTTCCTAGGACCAATTTAACTTCATAAAGGATGAATGGTGGCAGGTGAGAAAGGATCATTATATAACTCCAGCTTATACTCACAGCGAAAACAACCAGAAAAGGAGGGAAAACAGATGCCTATTACTGAAGTCCTAAATTCAAAATTTCTGACAACCAAAATGTCCAATATTTTTAAGAACATAATAACATCAACAATTCCAAAGTTCAAATTAGATAAGAGGTTTGCATTCTTGGATCTTTCTACTACCAAGTTTGATGCAAAGAATTATTAACCATTTGCAAACGAGTCTACAAAGCAAAATTTAGGCTAGTAGCCAAAATCCTTTAGGAAGGCTTCTATTATCCTAGGAAAACCACATTCTTACCTCCTTCAGTTGTTGAGTTTGTGCTACCACACCAAATGGCCTCTCTGATGCGAGGAGGTGCAAATGCAGGCCCTTGAAGGAATGATGAATTATGTCCCAAAGGAACTCCAAGAAGAGATGGGCATGCTAATGCCCCTCCTAGAGCACGCACAAGTTCTCCCTGGAGAAAAGCAAATTCTGCATTCATATTGCTTTCTTGCAAAGCTTATAAATTATAATCAAAGTCACCCATATAAAATATAGAATTATGGGATAAAGGACACAAAACTGAAAAATGCAAATTCAGTCAAGCATGACGAAATCAAAGATGGCATGCCTTAAGCTTTGCTCTTTCGCGAATGAGTGTAAGCGAAGCATCTATCACGCGATTTTGACCTTTCTCTAGCAAAGCAGTAGATACATTTGGAGCATTTAGTCTCTGCATATAATGGATGCCTCTGCGCGCTATAGTGGACATTCTGCATTAAAAATACATAACAATGAATGGTAATTTTTTATTTTTTTTTTCCGGTGGACAAAACAATGAATGTTAATTTCTTTTCTTTTTTTTTTCAGTGGACTACACAATGAATGTTTATATTTAGAGGCCAAAAAAGTTCTGTCAAATTTATTTGCATTAAGACCAATGATTTTCATGTTTGAAGTGAACTGAGATATGCAATAATGCAAATCATTTCAGCTTATCAGCATCAATGTT
This sequence comes from Dalbergia cochinchinensis, assembly GCA_031216125.1. Classification (NCBI taxonomy): domain Eukaryota; kingdom Viridiplantae; phylum Streptophyta; class Magnoliopsida; order Fabales; family Fabaceae; genus Dalbergia; species Dalbergia cochinchinensis. The sequence goes on along the minus strand of CM062375.1, from coordinate 62,763,217 downwards.
GCTGAACAAAGTATCAAGCACTCTAAAATTTGGCAGGTATAATCTCTGTTCCTAAATGACAAAGCCAGCAAACACAAGTATGTGATTCAAACGCTGGCATATATCAAACAGTTTATCCAACCTCAACACTGTTTTAAATTGTGGTCTACAACCGCAGTTATGGTCGCAACATTGCTACTATGGCTGTCTCTACAACCATATGGCGACAACAATTATGGCAGCAACAGCGGTAATTTTTTACAATTTTCCACAATTGCAATAATCACAATGCTACCAATACAATTTAAAACCACTTAAAACACTAAATCAAAGTGACAACCTATCCATCTACCAGCTAAGAAACATATATAAACTAGTTCTCTAGGTTCACTGCTACTTTCCTTCATTATTTCTTTAATCAGGAAATAACACAACAGTACAATACTTATAAGAATAAACAACTGATCTAAGCACTGCAGAACTTCCCCCGACGAATCAAAATGATAAAAACTTCAACTACTTTAACAAATAGTTTTTGTTACGGTAGAAAATAATCTCGACCAAAAAGAGAGATCTTTCACTTTTCATTTTTTTTTCAATTTCTGACAAAAGGGAGCAAAAATAAACACCCCAACAAGCCAAATTTACAGAAACTGCGAGACACCCAGCATCAAGGATTGTTCAAAGTTTCAAACGTTGCAAATTCAGGCGACAGATTCAACTTTTCGATTTTCACAGCAACCAAACAGGAACAGCTGAAGCATGTGCTAAAACAAAACCGTACCTCGGGAACTTGGAAGAACACAGAAGAAACCCAATGGAGAAGACAGTGCTGGGAAAGTGATGGGAAGTGGAGAAGGTTGCACTAATTATAATTATTATAATTATTTGTAAATTATAAATTGAAAAAAGATATACAATTTGCTTTTCTGTCGCGTTTTCTGATTGCTGCGGCGCTGAAAAGTAATGACTTGATTAGAGAAAAGCATCACGACTGCTGTATCATATTCTTATATTACGTTAAAATTGTAAATCAACATATAAAAATTATAAATTAATATATAAAATTTTTTTATATATTTTTTATATATTAATTTATAATTTTTACCTTAATATAAATATAATAATAATAATTATATATCACTCCTCGTTAATTATAAACCTATAATTACTCCTTGAATAGGTAAGAATGCTTATTGTAGAAAAAAAGCATTCCCTTAGTGTGATTTTATACTATTAATGTTCACAATATAATATATATGAATATAACTATTAGGTATGGTATGATGATAACTCATCTTATCCCTTAATTATATAGTTGAAAGTTTGATCCTCATCTATAGAAATGGAACGCATTTCATAACTAATCGTTTGTCTTTTTGAAAGAGCTTTCGCACTACCAATAGTAAATACGTTGATTTTGAAAAAAAATAATACATATGAATATAAATCTATAATGAACGCATGTCGTCCCATAGTTAATCCATCAATTAATATAAATTGTTAATCAATATTAATAATCCATAAAAAAAAATAATCAAAAAAGATTATTGCAATCTACGCTTGCGTTTCAAATAAACAATCAATCAATTAAAAATTTGAAATATCAAACAATAATTAGTTTTAAATTTCAAAATAAAAAATCAATCTATAATTGATATAATTACCAATCACCTACTCATAACTATTGGCCTATTATCTATCTCCCACGCTCTACATTATCTGTCTTCACATCTTCTTTTCAGTTTCCACGCTTATAATGAATCTCCCACCAGAATCCAAACATAATTCTAATACCCAAATGTCATTCTAGATTTCTCATCTCACCATTTTTATTTCTTTTCATTCAATTAAAAGCTAATTTTTCCATTTATCACTGTATATAATCTTGCTTTTGACAATGTTTATCGAATTATAACCCACAACAAATATGTTTTTGATTTTTTTAAATGTCTTTTAGTGTTTTTTTAACTGTGCCTTTTAATAATGGATGAAATAAAAATCGTTCGTTCAAAATGTAGTAACAAAGTATTTATTAATGAAGAATTTTAAGCTCAATAACTTTTTCGATAGGCAAGTATATCATTGCCCATAAAAAATAATGCTGATAAAATGAAAAGAATGTGAGAAAATGAAGCTAACCTCAATGTTGCAAACCAAAAGAAATCCGTAGACGCAAAAAAAATAAAAGAGAAACAATAGCACGGTGCTTCCCCTTTCCCAACCCCTGTTCGCGGTTCTATTTCAGTGTGAAAAAGTTAAAGAAGAAGAAGAGGTGGTTGTGTAAATAATAATAAGAGAAGAAGAAGAAGAAGAAGAAATGGAGCGGTTGTGTCAAGAAGAAGAAGAAGAAGAAGAAGAGGAAGGAACCATGAAAAAAAAAAAGGAGAGAGAGTACGTATAAGGATAAGAGAAACCAAGGAAAAAAAAAAAGAATAGATCTAATTTGATTTGATTTGAAATAAGAAATAAAAATGGATGGATCATATCTTATTTGAAATTTGAATTGTTATAGAAAAGATAATAATGGTAGGAGAGAGATTAGTGGCAGTGTAAATTGATGTTGGTTTAGGTATTCTAATAAATAAGATGACAAACAATTGTGTGAACTTACTAACATGTGTGCTAAGTATTACAGATTATTAGATCATTCATTGAGACACTTACATATTGGAATGTCTCCTACCCATCTAGGAGATTTTTGTCTTTGTCAATAATGGGCTCATCAGAGAAAAGTCTCATGCTAACATGGAAGCATCAAACTGGTTGAAGATTATCATGTGGAGTAGCGAAATATCATCCTGTACAGAGCCAATGGCTCATGATGTATGAAGATGGATGATGACAACTCATAAAAGCTAATGGAAAGAGAAAATCATATGAAAAAGGACAAGAAGGAATAAAGGAAAGATTCAAAATTACTATGTCCTTATGCCAGTTTACCATGGAAAGGATGAGGGCAAGTTGTCAAGGTTGCAGGGCTTGCAGCATTCTAAACATTTCCTTATTTAAGGAAAATATTGAGGCAGCAAGCAAATTGAAGATAAAGAAGCATATTGAATATCATTCTCAGAGAATATTGCTCCACATCCCTTCCCTTTTCCTCTCTCCCTCTGTTACGTACATGATAGATCCATTTAGAGGGCTGTCATCTCTTATACTGGAGTGGTTATATTTTTCTAAGAGAGGCAGAAAATATTGTAAAAAGGCAGGATTGGTGGAGAGGCTTTTGTGAGTGATAAAAGCAATTTTTTGTGAGAGTATTTGTTAAAGAATTAGGTTCTCTTATTCTTGAGTGAATTTTGCATGAATTTAGAGAGACTCTTAAAAATATTGCTCTTTGTGTAAGCTTAGAAATCTTGTAAAAGACTACTCTTAGAATAAACTTGAAAAGATTATTATTAAAGATTACTTTTTATTGGTGCTTACACTTAGGTTTTGTGTGAAATACTATTTGTTTTGTAAAACTTATGTTTTTAGTGGAATTCTCAACTTAGATGAGACTGAATATAGGTTCAATGTTAGGGAACTGAACTAATATAAATATCTTGTGCAATCTTCTCTTTCTTTCTCTTGTACTTGTTTATTTTATTTTATTTTTTTTGTCACACACTTATATGATTTTTTAGATTGATAGACAAACATTAAATAGGTTTTGTTTTGAAATCTGCGCAATGAATACGTTTTCTAAAAGTGCTATGAGATATTAGCTCGAAAATCTCCTATGATAATATGAGACTTTACATAAATATTTTGATATATTTGCTAACTGCACAAAAATTTTAAAAATGACACTTGATTTAATCGCCTTCTCAAGTACTCTAGTACCGTCAATTGATATAATTAATGATACATGTAGAATATATTATTGTTTGCATCTTCTATATATTCATTGTATTCTTTCTTTTCTTTCTATTAGTAGAAACTCTCCAGGAAGATTACCTCATAAGCAAGCTCTAACCATTCACCACATAGCGTACCTTTCCGCTTTATAGGTTCCTTTTTATATATATTATAGATTATAAATTATAGATAGATAGATAGATTATAGATTTATTTTGATTTTTTTTTATAGACAAATTATAGATTTGTTTTGATTTTTTTATAGAAAATTAATTTTTTAAAGTAAAAAATTACCCTTTATAAAACTATTTATTTCAATTTTCACTCAAGCTGAAACCAAATTATTTTAAGCTTTTTGTAACTTTTGAATAGAAGTTTATATAAATAGCTTTTATGAAAAGTGAATTTTTAATTAAAAGAAATAATTTTTCTATTAAAAACATTCAGAAAACAAGTGCACTATTAAAATATAGCAGGTGAGAGGATCAATTATCATGACTAATATTTAGTGTTTGGTAATTGATTCTGGAAGTATTTTATGTTGTTTGGCATTTAGATTTCAAAATCAATTCTAATTAAATTAATTCTTATATAATTAATTCTATAAATGCAGAACTACATACACTAATTATAATATATGATTAAATAATTGATAAAAACAACTTACCTTGCCAATATCTAAAAATTAAATCCTTTACAAATTGGTTGCATTAAAAAGCTACAAAACTTAAGAAATGCAGTATAAGAAAAAATTTTACTGAATTTTATGTATTTTAAACATAAGGATTTTTCACTATAATAATTTTTTTTTGAAAAAGAAAGTTTTAATTTGTCCCATTTTAAATTATTATATTTATGGACCTAAAATTAAAAAAAAATAAAAGCAGGACAAAGTGGAAATTTTCTTTTTTATTGTATTCTATTATGGTAAAAAATCGGTAATCATAAACACCAATTTTTATATAAAAATTTTGTGCTGATTAGATAAATAGAAAGAAAGATATAAAGGACAATGTAAGCATGGTTTGGTGAGTCACAGTCATAGAATCAAAAAGAAATTTTTACATACTTCTATTCATAACCAAATAATTTTTACTTTTATGTAAATTTTAAATATTTTAAACCAAGTTATAATTATTTCTGAAATACATATTAAATATATTTTAGAAACATCCAAATAAAAGGTTCATCAACAAATCCCAATAACTAAGTGACGCCAGAGGTTGTTCCTGCGAATCAAGCATCTCTATGTCACACATACCGGAAAACGCATGTGATTTTAATTTTATAGGACGATACATCGCTATCGGTACGTCTTTGGATTTTATAATCAATAATTAAAAAAATATTAATACCCATAAGCTTTACGAGAACATGAAATTTTTTTTTCTCGATTTATACCTTTTTATAAACGCACTTGTTATCTTTGAATATCCGTTTATCTGACAGCTGAAGTATTAATCGCCAAGAGTGTGCACGAGCGAGGTTTCATTCATTTTCATAGAATAAAATTTAAATTTATATCCCAAGGAGCACCTATGCTGAGGGAGGAGTTGTTACCACTTAGGCTGGGCCCGTGCATGTGATTACAAATGAAGTTGGGCTCAATATTTGTCGCTTGAATGACATTTGGCCCAAACCCAGAACATAACTATTAAGACGAGTTTGGCTCATTTTGTCTCCAATGTACATTTGGGTCGACATGGACCTGAGAACTTTCCCCCAAATAATAAAATAAAAAAGGAAAGAAAGAAAGAAAGGAAGATTGGTGCAGGAAGCATTAGATAAGCATCCCACATTTACTCTATGCAGAGGAGAAATGATTGATGTTTTCAGAATAAAAACAATATTATTTTTAAGAATTTAATGACTAACAGTTGTTATTAAATTTATAATGTTAAAAATATAATGAATATAAAAGATAGTTTTCACCAAAAAATAAATAAATAAATGATAGTTGAAGTTGATAATATTGAATGGTATATAGCAATAACTTTTCAACATTCAAGAAATTTTTAAAATTCTCATGTATGAGAAGAATGTAACAGTTGTCTTCGTCTCCCCTTTACACTAACATAACACTATTCTTTTTTTTTTGGGTATTATTATTATTATTGAGATAACGAGGCAACAATATTTTTAATAGAGATTTTTATATAAACAAAAAATTAAAGCAATGTGATTACATGTAATTAGATCACTATATTAAAAAAAAAAGTTTTACTATCATACAATCATATGCAATTATATTTTTTATTTATAAAACTTTAAAAATAATAAGTAACTAAATAAACATTTTTCCTAATATAACAATGCAATCTAAAGTGATACATGCCTGAATCAATTTTGAAATACCAGAATGGATTTTGTGTATTTTTTAACTTGTTTGATTTCTAGTTTGAATTCAATTTCAAAATCAATTTTAACTTGTTTAATGTTGCTCATAAGTTTTTATTCTATTACTTATTGTTAAAATCAATTCTCTAATTAACTATCAACATAAATTACTTTACTTTAAAATTAAGTTTATAAACACAGAAACAACCACACACACATCCATCCACTCTTAAATTAATAACTTTATTATGAATGAATCCTACTAAATAAACATCCTAGGGCAGTTTCATCAAATTATCCAACAGTGATTAATATTCCTTATTTTACAATTTTCTTTACTTTACAATTTTCCTTACTTTAAAATCCTCGTGCAAAATCCTTTTTGCAATTTTCGTTAACCTTACATCAAAATTAAAATCTTTTTCACCTGAAAAAAAAATAAAATAAGATCTATTGTATGGAAGCGACTCATATCCTCTAGAACAAGAATCCCCACTTCCCGGTCCGTGGAAAGACTTGAGACTCGAGCAAAGAAGAAAAAAAAAAAAAACGCAGCTTCTGTGCTAAAAAATCCCGATCCCTTCTCTGTTAAATAAGATTTTCAAAAGAAGAAAGATGCCATCATCTCTAACTCTCCTTCGGAACCCACCATCACCACCGCCACACCAACCACTGTTCCATTTCCTCCTCCCTCCAACCACCACCCTCTTCCCTTCATTCCAATCTCAAGCCATGGGCTCCTTCTCCTCTTCCTCTTCCTCTTCCTCTTCCCCTTCCCCTTCCACTTCAACAACACCATCAACAAGACATCATCAACAACAACATCAAAACCTCGACGAAAACAAACTCTCCCACGTGCTCAAATACCACAACCAAACCAAGCACTCCTTCAACCGCTACTCCAGGGGCCCTCATGGGCTTGATTGGGCCAACCAGCCCAACCCATTTCGCAGGTACCTCTCTTCCCCTCTCCTATCTCTCCACCACTTCCCCAATGATGATGATGATGATGCACCCCTTTATTCTTCTCTCTTCCTTTCTCTCCCTTCTCCAAAACCCATCTCCAAAACGACAATCTCAAAGTTCCTCTACGATTCCCTCTCTCTTTCAGCTTGGAAAAGCACAGGTTTCAGCACTTGGTCCTTGAGGGTTAACCCAAGTAGTGGGAACCTTCACCCCACTGAAGCATATGTTATATCACCCTCCATTGAAACACTCTCTGACACACCTTTTGTTGCGCATTATGCACCAAAGGAGCATTCTTTGGAGCTAAGGGCTCAAATCCCATCTGGGTTTTTCAGAAAGTTCTTTCCTTTGAACTCTTTCATTGTTGGGTTGTCATCTATTTTCTGGCGTGAAGCTTGGAAGTATGGGGAGCGTGCGTTCCGGTACTGTAACCATGATGTTGGGCATGCTGTTGGCGCTGTTGCTATGGCTGCTGCTGGTCTTGGTTGGGATGTGAAGGTTCTAGATGGTTTGGGGTTTGAGGAGTTGAAATGCGTTATGGGGCTTCATGTGTTTCCTGAGTTTGAGGCTCCATCGCGTGCTGTTAAGGGTAAGATTCCTGAGATTGAGTTTGAGCACCCTGATTGTGTTATGCTTGTTTATCCAAGTGGGAGTGAAGGGTTTGATTTGAATTATAAAGAGTTGAGTGATGCTATTTTGGAGTTTCCCAAATTGGAGTGGAAGGGGAAGCCTAATTCACTTAGCAAAGAGCATGTTTGTTGGGATATTATATATAGAACTGCTGAGGTTGTGAAGAAGCATTTGACTTTAGGGGATAGGTTCTTGATTGATCAGTTTCAAAGGAGTGGAAGTTATAGTGAGGGTTCTTATAAGGGGTATAGTGTGAGGCAAGTTGTAAGGAAGCGAAGGAGTGCAGTTGATATGGATGGTGTTACTGGAATTGATAGGGATACTTTTTATCAGATTATGTCACATTGCCTTCCTTCAGGTTGCCACCCTGGAGGGAGTCAAAGAAGGCAGCTTGCGCTGCCATTTCGGGCACTTTCGTGGGATGCTGAGGTTCATGCTGCTCTGTTTGTTCATAGAGTGGTAGGATTGCCTCAGGGATTGTATTTCCTGGTGAGGAATGAGGATCATTTTGATGAGTTGAAGAAAGCTATGCGCCCTGATTTCATCTGGGCTAAGCCTGAGGGTTGCCCGGATGAGCTTCCTTTGTATGAACTCGTGAGATGCGATTGTCAGCGGGTTGCCAAGCAGCTTTCCTGTCATCAGGTACATAATGATTATTGAGTGTTTACTTGTCTTCGTAAATTTTCACATTGCATGATAGAGTTTCTTATGTGCTGGAAACTCTGTTGTTACATGATCAAATATTTGTTCCAGTCAAATTGTGAGGTACGGTTACTGAGGAGATAAAAAGAGGTTCCCTTTCCTTTCATATAATAATGTTAGGGTTTGTTCCTATTGCTTTAAATAGTAAGGGGTTCTGAATTTGGCTTTTGCTTTTGAAGAGATGTTATTGTCCAAATTCAGTGGATTATCTACTAACTTTATGTAGTGTCACATAACTGACGTCTGGTAGGTTTTCTGGAAAGTATTGTATCAAGCTAGCAAGTAAGCTGTTGTTAGAAAAATGTCTTGAATTTGAATTTGAGGGTATTGCGACTTCAAGTTATTCTCTTGTTTCATTTTCCCAAGAGCCTACTAATTTTGAGGGACATGTATTATTGAGGATTTCTGATCTGTCTATCTATTGATATCAGTTATATTGAATGGCTATACACCGCTCTGTGTGTAAAAGTATTTTTCAGAAATTTGAAGAGATGATACATTCTTGCATCTCCTTTTTGAATGTGGCACTGACACCTACTTGCAGGACATTGCAAGTGATGGTTGCTTCAGCCTTGGTATGTTGGCTCGTTTTGAGCCTACATTGCGTGAGAAGAATGTCTGGATGTATCCTCGTTTGTTTTGGGAGACTGGAGTCCTTGGACAGGTGTTGTACCTTGAAGCACATGCTGTTGGAATCTCAGCAACTGGCATTGGTTGCTTCTTTGACGACCCTGGTATAGTTCTTTGCTCTCAAAATTACGAGAATCTTTGTCTGGTGGCCGTTATTTGTGGTGAACATTGCTTCTGTTGCTTTGAGTTCATGCAAAAATCATGGATACTGAATTCTATGTTAAAATGTGAATACCTAATTATCACTTAGGAAATTGCACTTTCTCATCAAGTGAGCATAGTTAATTAGGCATCATGCTTCAATGTTCCATTATTGTGTCACTGACAAGCATTAGAATTTTGTATACTGCCATCTTTCTACATCCTTTTCTAATTTAATAGTGTGTTTGGATTAGATTTTGTAACATTGATTTTGGTTTAAATTGATTTTGTAAACATGATTTTTCCTGAAAGTAAGTTTTATAGTGAAGTAATTTATGTTTGGAAACTTTTAAGTTGAAAAGTGATTTTGATTAATAGATATCAGTAAAACTCATCATGAAATTTTCAGTCTAAAATAAAAGCTGCATTTTATCAAGTTCTTGTCAAACGTGAGTTTTCTAGGTACAAAAGCAATTTTGATCAAAAACAGCCAAACACAATTTTATGCAAGAATCACACTATGTATGCAAATGGGGGTTTGAGATTTACAAGCGTAAATCCAAATACAATTAAACTTACGGTTGAATTCACTCCGATTTTGGTTAAGAATATGATTCTGCATACATAGAAACCGCAATGGAGTCCCCGAAAAGATTCTTTTATTTAGAACAGTCATGCTTTTGATGTGATGATAACCGGAATTGACTTGATTTTCTTTTCGTATTTTTTTTGGCAGTGCATCAAATACTTGGTCTAGAAGGATCAACTTTCCAGAGCCTATATCATTTTACTGTTGGAGGTCCTGTCTTAGACAAGCGTATAATGAGTTTACCAGCATATCCAGGGCCGAATGTTGATGCTTGATGTCTCATTAATGACTTCGAAAATGCAATTCCATAAAGAAATGCCTGTCAAATTAACCTCTCCTGCATAACACTCAGATTGCTATTAACACCTTTGTATATGTGAGTCCTTTGAGTTGTCTAAATCTTTGCAGATGAACATTTTTCACCTTAGTAACATATACTACACGTTTTGTATAGTAATTGTAGATTTGTCATCATATTTTAAAGTACTGGCAAATGTAATGGCAAATAAAGGTAAATCATGGTGCTTATCTTATCCATGAGCTTCACTTTGAATGATAATTTCTAGCTGTCAGGTAAGGCTGCCCTCATCATCGTCAAAATGTAAGCCAAATTTCATGCCCAAGAGAAATGGTTCTTCTTCCTTTTCTTTTTTCCCTAGGTATCCATTGCCGGATGCAGTTATTAATTTCATTGCGTTCTATAGACCCATTTATGGGAGTTAACGATGGTCACAAGTTTTAAAGTTGTTTTATTTCCAAGGTGAGAAATGAACCCTCGACATTTGGTTAAAGGAGAGGGTAGAAACTTGGTTTTAGGGAAATGTGGTTTTAATATTATGGCACTTAATTTTGTAACTCATTACTTTACAGTGCTCTTTTTTACTTTTGCAAGTGATTACCATTATGCAGCACAAGTGATTGGTTGATTGAAGTGATTTGAAACATGTTATCAGTAGGTGAAGTATTGGATTTAGGTATTGTAAATGAGGGAAAAAAAAGTGACTACTGTAACAAAATATTAGCTAATCTCTTGTTTTACAAACAAAACAACCCTATTTTGTCGTCCTTATCGTTTGTGTGCGTTGAGAAAAATTTTAAACAAGCGTACGCGAACTCGTTATGTTGCACCTCATCGTTCATTATTATATTTTAGCTGAGGTTTCCTAAATTTTAATGGTTATATGAAGTATATGTAGCAGTGCATGTCAATTTTTGGACATCACATATGCCCCCGTGATTGTGAGGCTGCAATGTCAACAGGCAAAATGATCGGAGTAGGTGTTTGGTAACCTTATTGTGTGAGAAATATGTTTTTTGCACTAACTATCTACGGAATACTTTATCAATACACTCTCATTCATCGTTAGATGGGATATCAGATCAAAATTAATTGAGGTCAGTACTCCATTGCTTGAGAGTGTGTTGAGAATACATAACTTGGGTGGCTCTCATCTCAATATGTATATAACCTGATCATCATCCTTACGTGTATAATCTCAGCTAGAAAGTAGAAACTGACATATATAGACGGAAACTAGTCTTAATTCCCAAGCTTCAAAGCATCTTCTGCACAGGTACACCAAATTGATATTTACACCAATATGTACTGTCCACAACATTCAAAAGGTAAATGTACGTCCAAAAGGCAAAAAATCAACTTTCAACCCAATTTAGATTTTTCTTTTCTAAATTATACCACCACATGTAGATCACATATCCCACATGAGTAGACTCGAGAGCTCATTAGTGGCCCTAATGCTATGGATCTGTGAATGATTTCTTGGTTCTCAAGGCATGTAGAACAAGTAGTCCATATTAGGAGCATACATGAGACGGGTTGAATTAAATCTAAATCCTGTCCGGTTTTTAGACCGAATCAATGTTGGAACTCAAACCCAACCTAATAATGATCTGACTAGTGATTGAGTCAAACCGGGTCAACTTAACCTTTAAACAATATATAAGAATTTAAACATTATATAAAGTTATGAAATTTCACAAGAAATCAAATTTAAGAAATATTTTGTTATATATATTTTAAAACAAGCCATATCAATGTATTAAGTTATATAAAATATATTAATTGAACTATAAATTATTATAATTTACCACTAATTATCTCATACATATATATATATATATATGATAAGATTCATTTGACTTTGGGCAAGTCCGAAGCATGCAACGGGTCAAATTTTAAGACTCAAACCCGTTCCAATAAACTTCATGCCGAACCGGATTGGTGGGTCAAGCCGAGTTGTGAACATCCCTAGTCCATATGAATAGAGTTTAAAGCTCATTAGAGGCCCATAAACCTTGTGGAACCGTAGAATGCATAGAGTCATAAGCCTCCACTAGTTATTTAATCTAAAAAAATTTGAGCTTACCATTTGGGGGTGAACATGCTATCTACAGTGGGAATGGAAACTCCTAGCCCATATGAGTTGGCTGGAAACATCATTAGTTGAAGAAGTCAAGAGTTGAAAATCTCAGCACAACTTAGAGTTTTCTTTCAAAATCATGCCAACTAATGAAGCCCAAGCACCCCACATGAGTAGACTTGAGAGCTCATTATACGCCCCTGGTATTGTGAATCCATAGAATGATTCCTTAGTTCCCAAAACATGTAGGACAAGTACCCAACGTGACTAGAATTTAAAGCTCATTATAGGCCCCTAAAACTTTGTGCAACTGTAGAATGCATATTCATGAGGTCTCCATTAATTATTTAATCTGAAAAATTCTGGGCTTCCCATTTGGGGTGAACAGAAGGGCTACAGTGGGAATTTGGAAACTCTTAGCCCATATGAGTAGGCTGGAAAGCCCATTATAGCCCTCTAATGGAAAGCTCATTATAGGCGCCCTAGTTGAAGAGATTAAGGGATGAAAATCTAAAACAAATTAGATTTTTCTTTTCTAATTTATGCCACCACTTGTAGCCGAGTACCTAATATGAGTAGATTTGAGACTTGAGAGCTCATTATAGGCCTCTAGTGCTATGGATCCGTAGAATGATATCTTGGTTCCCAAAACATGTAGGACAAGTAGCCCGCATGAGTAGAATTTAAGCTCATTTTAGGCCCCTAAAACTTGTGCAATTGTGGAATGCATAGAGTCATGAGGCCTCCAATAGTTATTTAATCTCAAAAATTTCAGGCTTGCCATTTGGGGGTGAACAGTCCAGCCACTGTGGGAATGAAAATTCTATGTTTGTATAATGTATGTAGATACCACTGACGTAGAAATCTTCACAGCATTTAGTTGTTCTGCATTTAACTTTGGAAAGTTCGAGTATTCCCATGAAGTTGTAGCCTATGATAAAATTCAACTTAAGTTATCAACAAAATACTAGTTTTATTCTCTCATAATTTGAAAGTTACAAATTGACCACTTATAATTCAAAAAAAAAGGATAAATTGATCCCTACATACTAATTTATACAATTAAGAAAAACACTATCAAAAAATCAATTTATCCTCATTTTTAGTCCATCAGGATTTAAAAGTTTCAAATTCATTACTTATAATTAAAGAAGAAGGACAAATTAATACATACATACTAGTTTATACAATTAAAAAGAAATACTATATGAATTGTCCCCATTGTTAAGTAACCAAACAACAAAACAAAAACATATTTCTAAGTGACCAAAATGAGTATTTATTCTAAATTATATATTACTAGTAAGGTTTGGAATATCAAAGCAGCAGAAACTGAAAAAAAACTGAATAAATTACACTGTGCTTATTGCTTAACATAACATCCAGCCATCCCACTTCTAGATTGCAATTTTTTTTTTTTTTTGGAGGGGATGATGGAAAGTGGGTAAGGATATGAATTTGCTTCAAATGTACACAGTAAAGCTGACATTCCCCGGAAAAATTGACTGGTTTTCATAATTTCAAGAAGTTTATAACTTGGTCATCTTCCTTGCATGTATAATTAGCTAAAAAACAGGCATATAGACACACGAACTAGTCCCATGTAGACACATGAACTAGTCCCAATTCTAAGTTTCTCTGCATCTTCTGCACAAGTTCACCAAAGTGATATTTACAGCAATCTGTAATGTTCAGCACCTTCAAGAGGTAAATGTACGACTCTCCTTTAAAAATTATATATAGACATGGTGGATAGGTTTCACAGACTCTATAGCAGTATACTGATATAAACAAGCAAATCACTGAATCAACAAATGGCGTTACCTGCAGTTCTTGATGAAGGTTGAAAGACACGCAGCCAGTTGCATCGTCAAACAATCTTCAAGTTCTTGCAGAAAAACAGACGATCCACAATCACATTGCAATATGAGCCAATCTTGTGCCAAAATATAAATTTGACATCATCAGCCAAGCAGCAGTTTGATTTTCCTTGCCTTTGAAGAGTCACATCTTTCATGATGTAGAGAAGTAAAATGTATATTGTGAAAGGATTCACAGTTTCACATCAATGTATATCATCATCCATGCTCACAAGTCAACATAAAAGTGAACCTTCTATGTTCAATTCTTTCAGAATTTCCCCCTAGAGCTTGAATACCGCAAAGCCAGCAGCAAAGATCCAATGCCAAGATGAATGAAATGTACTGAAATGTTGAACAAACAGAATTGAACAGATGCTTATGGTAAAATTTGAAGTTGCTGAGTGTTTCAATGCCTTTAGTGTCTCCAGCCAAAGCCATTGCTGTGCTGATCTTAAATTCTGATGATTGACATTACAACTTGAATGTACTACCTTCAGAATTTGAGCAATGGCTTTCAGGGATGTTAACCATAGAAGCATAGATCCAATTTACATCCAGAGAAGTGAAATTTTCACATGTATTAAACACATTTGTGACGGAAATGTGTCATCAGCAGAAAAAAAAGGCCAAGTACCACTGGGAAAATCCAATTCAAATGGAAGGGATTTCTTCTTCCAATAATGCAATTAAATCAATATTTAAATGAATCCAAGAAGAGTCCCAGTGTTAGGCCAGCCTTCCAATAATTGAATATGGATATTAGGCTCTTGCTAACTAAAGGAAGAGAAGCCCTGTACATGAGAGCACCAATGCATTCCACAATAACCACGGCAAAGGCAGCAGACAGAATATCCCAGTCTCCAGTTTGTCCAATAACAGTGGCAAATGCAGTTGCACAATAGAATCCAATCAAGAAGAAAAGAAGCTTCAATGGGAGATTTTTCTTCACCTCCTGAATTTTAGAACCTAACTTGGTCTGAAACTCTTGAATCACTCTAATTATTCGTGTTCTCCCATTAGTGCCATTAGAAGTGGGAGGACTAAAACTGCTGTCATTAATGTTGCTTCTAACAGACCATGTCATCCTCCTGGAGATGGACATAAAGACTTTAACATCCAAAGTAAAACTTACCCAATGATACAAACATGATTCTCTTTCTCTGCATAAAATTATTTTATGATATTCATCTGTAGGGTGTCTTAAGTGTTTCAAACAGCATTCATGGATGTGCTACCGATGCATATGTTCACATTTCTATCCCATAGCTGAAAACTATGAAAATTTTGTAACCACATAAAAGAACAGAGGTAACGCCTCTATTGCAATGTTACACCAAATTACATCTATCAAGATTAAAGTAATGAAACACATTCAATTTATCCTGCAGAGATAACCTTTTTAAGTTTTAACGTGTCATTGTAATCTGAACAATGCTTGCTACATAGACAATCATAAATCGAAAGAGACTCTCATCAGCTGGTATGGTGCTCAGCGCCTCTACAAAGATCGTTTGTTATCACTTTGAATACTTAATTACATAATCAAAGAAGTAGAAAATCTGTAAACACATAATGTACAAAATATGACCACATATCTGAAGGTGCATGTATGCCTTAATTTATCACAGAACCTCCAACTAGCATAATGTGTTTAAAATTATCTCACTATTTGTTCCCAAATTATCTGCAGGATAGACTACCATAAGCACAAACCACTACTGACTTACCTGGAATTGTCAATTAAACAAGGTTGAGAAAATCCAAGGCAGCTCGGACAACATTGCTTCTGGCCAAAAGTGGTTTTGCAAAAGAATGCAGCAAGGCCAGCTTTATAGAATCCTGAACTCATATAATCAAGAGATATGTATTTGGCACTTGCCATATAACTAAGTGATGCCATCTTGCTGCAACCACCTTTGCAGAGACCTCACTCCTGAGGATAACACAAAATTTAACAAACATTAATAGGCACAGTATGCACAGAAAGGAACATAATTTATGTTAAGGCCAAATTAAATTAACCTCTCTAAAGATTTGGTGAAATTCACCCCAACTCCTCTCTAATTGTAAAATTTGTTCAGAAGGTCCTGAGTTTTTGAAATCATTACACCGTCCTCCTCTCCATTCTCCATTGCACACTACATTTAGAGGAGGTTAGTATCACCCGGACAAATAGAGGATAGCTGCGGTGAATTTTACCGAATCTCGAGGGAGATCACTGGAATTTGCCCTATTGTTAGTCATAAACAACCGAATTACCCTGACTTAACAATTTATTATATTGAAGACAATGACTGGACACTGGAGCCAACAATTAATCATATCAACAATTGTTCTTTCTCCCTCAACTTCACTGTTCTTAACTCAATTTTCAACTCAGGTTTCTTATACTTGTGTAAAATGTCCATCCTAATAATTTTTTTGTTTTTGTTAATGAACAGCACAAGATTAAAATACCCAAAAAGAAAATTTTACAACTTTAAACCCTTCTGGGTTGTACTAATGAAAACCTCATTGATTGATTATTGAACAGAAACAACACGAAAAAAAAATAATAATAATAATAGTTGACAACAGAAACATGGGTGCTTTTGTAACATGAGTTAAAAGCTGAAACTAAAAGTAAAATTAGAACCTTTTCAGTGTCTGAGACGAAATGTGAGGCTTGGCTGTGCAATTTGGTAATGAAGAGCTATTTTAGGTTGACCTTGCTTCTGTTTCTTTTTAAGACTGCTTAATGTTAACCATGAAAAAGTAACATGGAAATTTTGTTCATTCAAGTTCAAACCTGCGTGCATGTTGGATCAGACGCTTATCATCGCCAAGAGAAAAACAATCCATTTTGCTCTGTTCGGGTGCAAGGGACTGTTACAGTGTTTCTGGTGTTTCTCTGTGACCATATGCTTTTTGAACTATTTTTATTTTTTCGTTTGTGTCATTATAAATATGGTGGATTTAAAAATATAATTCTAATTTTAAATTTAATTCTCATATGCTGTTATTATAAAGTAATAATCTCACATTCTCTATAAACAGAATATATTTGACCCTCATTTTAATACCTCCAAAATTATATATGAAAGAATTTGATTAAATTATAGTATAAAAATATTTTATATGGTAAGTATATTCGGGTGAAAGTTTGTGCAGTTTGACTTAGTTTATTTTTTATAATAATTTTTAAAAATGCTTCAAAAGGAATAATAATTTTGGATGAAAATAGTTGCTGGGTGCAAATAAAACCCAAATTAATTATATCTCAGATTCGATTGAAAATACTTATTATAAAGTGAAAAAAAAAAGATTCGATTGAAGGTATCACAAATATATTATTAGCAAGATTAACAGCATCACAAATTGATTATAAGCATGTTTGGGTCTCAAGTAAACATCACCATCATTAAACACGTCAATTTTAGAGACTGAAACCAGTCACTTAGCTACAAATTTATCTACAAATTATGAGTACGTTAATTGTTATGATTTATATTAAAAAAATGTTAATGGTTAGGAATCAATTGTTTTAGGTATATTAAATGCGCACATTTTCATTTATTTTTCAAAAATAAGTAGATTAAATGTAAAGATTTGAACAATGTATGGGAACCTATGGAAAAATGGCGAATATGAACCTGTAGCAGTGACAGTTCCTACCATTTACATTAGGTCACTTCAACCTAGGTTTTGATCAATATGTTGATGAACTATACAATAAGGTCTTGGCCCCTCTTTCCCTCAAATGATTATAGAGCATTTTAGAAAATACAGCAAAGTACTTTTGTTACAACATATAAATCCTCAAAAATAGAAGTATTTAAGATTCTCACATCATTATGTAACAATTGTGGCAACGGTAATCAGTTGCAAAATAATATGACTGCTAAATACAACTCTCATAAAAGACTCTACATAGAAACTACTAAAAAGTATAAATCAATCAAGCTAGCCATTTTACCATAGGATCCCAAAAAAAAACTACTCTCCTTGCCTTTGTTAGAGTCCTCAATCAAATTACAGATGATCCTTTTCTCCTTAGAAGATGTCAAAATTGTATACAGATTTCTGGCTTGAATTGATTAACCACTTGAGTGGTAAAATTGCCACTTCTCTGGACTCCAAGAGTATCATCGTGTAGCTGAAGAGTCGTTGCAATGAGAAAAAGCATGTTTAGTGCCTTGAGGCCATTTGGAGATATTTCTCATTCTTCTGTGTAAAATCGATCCAGACACGTTAAGCCTTTGTCCGTCTGAATTCGAACCATATCTCATAGTGATTGAATAGTAAACTGTCATGTGTATGCTTCCCAAGATACTCAAGCCCCAGGCCTGAAAGCCTCTTTGTGCATTCCTCTCCACCCAATCTTGAACAGAACTTTATATTATGTGATACAAAGATCCGTCCATCGTACGGTTTCAATTTAGATGCTAATCTTTCCAGTCCAATCCACACGAGGTTATCAGGCATATGAAGAAATACAGCACTAGCATAAATCAAATCATACATTGTGCCGGAACCAAACTTACTGAAATCCATGTCATCCCCCTTCACAATCAAAGGCCGTTTGTGCAGGAGGCCTTGGGCAGGAAGCTCATATCTGAATGCAGCCATCAGAGAGAGCTCATCCCTTTCGAGACAATAAAAGTGTTCAGGATTTAGATATCGAATGAAATGCAAACCAACTCGAAGAGTGCCGCAACCTATCTCCAGGACCTGCGAGTCTGGTCTAAGTTGAGTAGATTGAGCAAGAAACTCATAAACATCCCTTCCACCTGCCCATGGTTCACCATAGTTGCTATGGTGTTCTTCAACTAGGAGTTCCCCAGGGCACGGCAAAGCTGTGTGGTTACTTGATTCAGGTCTCTCATAGTGTGATATGCCTTTAAACCTGCGATTAAAAGGAAAAAATTGTAATCATAGTCCAGAAGAGCATTCATGCATTCCTATTCAAACAAAATGGATGAACCATCTCATAAGTAGCTGCAAAAACATTGAAATCTTACAGAGGGAAAGAGACAAGAGACGAGTGAGACATAGACAAGGAAAAAGAACAAGAGTTCTTAAATTAGAAAGACATCATGGAAGAACATAACATTCTGTAGTTCATTCATTTTGAAAAAAAGTGCGTCAAGCTAATTTAAAGAAAGATATGTTTAATACACACTTCAATGGAAAGATGGACATAAAACAGAATTCAGTTTGATCTGTAACATCACGTAACCGATATTGTAGAGACAAAAAAGGCACAAGCACATAAATTTCCAGGAACTCCTAAATCCACTCATTCTCTTGTTTTATATCTTCCATCACTTTTTGCTCACTCCACCACATTTACAGTATTACATACCCTACAATTCAGACAGTCAATTTGTTTTTCCATATTCATTAGTAAGCGCAGTCCAAATTGTTTGAACCAATTGTTTTTCCATATTTATTAGTGTGCAGAGTCCAAATTGTTTGAACCAATCCTCCCACCTACCTCAATGTTCTCTCCCTACCAATAAGAAACGGTCATTGAAAACTGGAAATAGCATAAATATCATAAATTGTCAGTCTGAAAAGTTTATGCAATTAATGAGATGGAAAAAAAAAAACCAGCAATCCAAAAACAAAGAAACATACTCATGCACATACAAGTGGATAAAACCGATTGAGAAGAAGGTTCTTACTGTCTAAGATCCTCAAGCTGCTGAGCCCTAGTCCGAGGATTAATACCCTTGCGAAGCACGTTATCATGCATATGAAGCCCGTTTGCTCGGATTTGATCTTTCACCCACTCAACATCCTCCTTCCTTGTTGACAAAGGAGTATAACCACTGCTAGACTCGGACATGCCAACACTAGCACCAACACTCCCAGTGTTGGAGACTGGGGTACCTGAAGGTGAAGGGCAGGAGCAAGAGGACAGAGAGGACAAAAGGAAGAACAGAAAAACAGCAGCCACCAAAGCAGAAAGGATCAGCACCGGCACTGTTATCACCACACCCTTTGACATAGCCCGTGAAGACGGCAGTGCCATCTATCACTACTACAGCTCTTATTCTCAGCCTGAGTCTAGCACGCATATGAAAACTCAGCAAACAAGCTAAATTGCTCATAGACACAACAAAAATAAGATACTCAGTGAACCACAATGCTATAGAATCCTAATTGAATGGCATCCAAATTATCATCATCATTACTTTTCAATTAACAGCAACATATCATGCATCAAAACATAATGGGAGCTAAATCAAAACCCAATTGAAAAAAATTCCATTTTTTCCACCAAAGAGCGGATAGAACCATGAAGCATTAAGTCAAATACTTACAAGCTAACCAACCTATTTGTGTATCAGAAAAAGTAACCCAGTTGGATAATTGAAGCAATGGGCAGAAAACATGAACTGGGGTGATTGATGCAATGGACAAGACACAATGCTATAAAATCCTAATTGAGTGGCATCAAAGTTACTGTTACTATTATGATTATTATCATTATTATTTTGAAGAGACAGTAACATATTAAGCATGAAAAAACAGGACATATATTATATTGGACAGAACCATGAAGCATTCCAGTCACATACTTAGCCAACCAATTTGTGCATTAGAAAGTGACCCACTTGAATTATCAAAGCAAGGAGCCAAAAAAATGAACCGGGGGGTAATTGTTGCAATGTAAAAGACACAATAATTGGTGGAAACCCAAAAACCCCATCAATGGCATTACAATCCGCTACTTCAATCTAAATAAATCCAAATTAACCGACACACACACGCTGAGCATAAATCAGGAAATGGGGGAGAAGCAGGAGCACTCGGAATAGGAAAAAGTTACGAACGTTGATGGTTGTAGGCACCAAAAGAAGGAAGCAAGCATGCATTATAGATGAAGCAGGAGTAGAAATTGGCAGGTACCTGTTTGAGAGTGGATCTATGTACTATGGGTGTGGATGTGAGCCCTTGTCCTATACTGTGGTGATTTGTAGAGAGAGAGAGAAGGATGTGGTTGGAGGAGAAGAACAACGTAATAAGAAAGGAAGGAAGATAAAACACGAGTCAGCCCGACACAGATTGGGTTAACTCAGTGCACAACTAGCCAAGCAATTTTTTCATGTTCTTGTTTCTGCAGCATCAGTCGGTCGTTGATTTTTATTTTAATCAGGTCTAATTAATCTAAAGATACTTATAATTTTACTTCATTTCCAATTACATCTCCGTACTTTAAAAGTTTGAAATCTAATCCTTATAATTTAATAATTTGTCATAAAGTTCTTGAATTATATAAAAGTTTTCCATCAAATTCTTGCAACTTAAAAATTTTATGATGAAACCCTTATAATTTTATAGAATATAGAAACTTAATTAAAAAATTTTATACAATATATAAACTTAATCACATGTTTTTAAATTATAAAAATTTAATTAAAGATTGAAATTATAGACTTTTAGGGTAATTAAATCTTTTAATTATTATTTCAATTTACTTTTGATATACTAATACCATAAAAGTGCATATATTATTATCCAATTAAATTTTTTTATCTTTTAATTATATGACATTTTGATTTGTGATTGTAAGGTTCAACTAACATTAATTCCATGTAATGTAAAAACATTTTATATCCACAAAAATTAAATCCCCATTGTTAGAACTACAAGAACAAATTAATTTTGATACAATCTTAGTGTAAAAGAATTTTATATTATCATTTAGTCATACGCTTCTATTTGCAAATGTCTCAAAATAGTAGGTGATTCAATCAAAAACTTTTATCATGAATTTTTTTTTTACTTTCAATACCTATAAATTAAATTTTTAAAAAAAGATTCATCAACATGTGGAAAAAGAACATTTATGTGATTAAATAATAGTGTAAAACTCTTTTGCATCATTAATATACCAAAATTAATATCATAATATAAAGATGTTAATTTTAGAGTTTAATTTTAATGTACTGGCAATTGACAATGTAAAATATTTTTATACAGTCATCCAATCACATTTTATCTTATTAGCAAAACATGATTAACTCTCACTATACTATTTTAAAAGTCATATACATAAGAATAAGGAGAATTTGATTGGATAATGTATTTAAATTAAATCCTTAATTTTAATATATTATTAGTATTAAAAAATTACACTATTATATGATCATATGTTATATAGAGCCCATAAAAATAGAGGTCTCTCAAACTTATTACTCCATATACATGACTCAAATTCAAGTTGACTAATTAAGGAAAACATTGTTTGGCCCCCCCCAACCAATAATGTGTTGGTATGTGTACACAATGGGTTAATAATTACAAAAATTAAATACTTTTGGAATTTAATTTGAATATAGTCCTATTATATTTTTTTACGTTGTAAATTAATCAAATCTTCTATTGTGCATGACTTTTAAATTAGTTAGATAATAGTCAATTTTTTATTTTATTAATATGATAATATATGATTAAATAAGGGAATATTGCATCAAAATTGATCTCATATTTTTACTAATATACGATAAAGAATTGTATAAAATGTCTATTTTATTTCGATATATGTTCATCAAATCAATTCATTCCATTTATATGATTTTTATATAGTGTGTACGAGAGTCGAGCATTATTATGATTAATTAATGTGTCAATACACGATAATAGTGTATAAAAATTAAATTCAAAGAATTTTATATTTAAAAAGTTAAATTTAAGAGTAAACAACTCATATAGTCCCTTAAGAAAATTTCACAAGACTATTTATTCCTTCAAAAATTAAAATTAAAATTAAATCAACAGCCACTCAAGATTTTAATAATATGACACATTAGTTCTTCGGTATATATTTAATTCTTTAAACACTAATAGAATTACACATTGATCTAAACACTAATAGAATTACACATTGACCTACTAATATGATTTAAGTGATGTATATATTATTTGAAATGGAATAAAATTTAAAATGCCTCATTTTGATGGTTGAAATTTACAAAATGAGTAATTTAAATCTATATTATAAGTCATAAAGTAATTTATTTTCTGAAATTTTATATACCAAAATAAGTGTAATATGTTTCAAAATAACTTTATTTAACTTGCTTCTAACATTTTAATGACACGTTATTATTATATTGTATTATATTTGTAAGCCTATTAATCAAAAATTAATAAAAGAACTAATGTGACTACCATTTTTAATTTTGAAAAACTACAAAATTAATTTTTTTTAAAATAAGACATAGTCTGGTATAAAAATATTAAAAGATGAAATCGGATATTCACTCGAAATTTAAATATAAACCAGAAAAATAGAAAAAAGGAAATATAAAATAAGAAAACATGAAAACGACTAGTTGCTTCGAGTTTCCGCCTCGTTAGGCATAGGACCGTCATAGGGTTTTGATTCGTCTTATGTTGTCACCACTCCTACCACCACCACCACGCCTCTGCTTAACGCGCACTCCTTCGTCACTCTCCCTTCCAATTCCCCACAAGGTACAACAGATCTCTCTCCCCTTTTGTCATTTCCTTACATTAACCTTTTTTGTTTATTTGCCCACGCAATCTTTTTTTGCTCTTGTTCTTTGTGATCTTGGGTTTCACATTGTCCTAGAACCACAAGAGTTTCTTTGTTATGTTCTATGAAATCACATCATTACAGATTTCTGTTTAATTTTGCTTCAGAAATTGGGATTGAGTCAGTGATTGGTTGATTGATTCTGTACAGCATTGATTTCAGCTACCTGTTCTCATTTTTTTTTCTTTCTTTTCAATATCTTAGGTTCAAGGGTGTTATGCTTGCTGGATGCATTCTCTTGCTGAAATGCAGTATTTCTAGGTAGAGAAACCTCATACCCACCATTTCATTTTTCAATACTTAATTTCTAATTTTCTTTTTATCTCTCTTTTTTTTAAATGAAGTATTGATATTTTTAGTTCTTTGAGGATTCACAATTTTATTCTTTGGGCATATGCAAAGAAGAGCTGAAGAGGCTCTAGTAAGGAGAGTGGATTAAATGGAAGGCAGCCCAGTAGCTAGGGGTAGGGGAAGACTTAGAAAAACTACAGATGAAAGTGGAACTATCAAAAGAGACTTAAAAATAAATTATTGAAATATTAATATGGTTCAAGATAGAATACTATGACACCGTCTAATCCATGTAGCTAACCCCACTTAGTGGGATAAGGCTTAGGTGGCTGCTGTTGTTGTTGCAAGACTAGGATTTTCTGACTGATCAACCATTGTTATTTGTACCTAAAGCAATCTCTATATCAATTGTTCAGTTTCAACTAGTCAAACTATGTAGTACTAAATGCATTATTGAGCCAGTGGATCAAAGACTAGACTATTGGGAGATTCTTGGTGTTATTTCCACGACTTCTGGATTTAGATACCAGGGTTTTGTTCACTTCATAGTAAATTTGAAGTATAGGTTACTAGTTCACATTGAGTAGTTAAAAATGTATCCTTCACAGAACTGACACACATCCACCTGAGGTGATTTAAAGGAACTTGTGTAACTTCTGTATCTGAGTTTCAATGTTTTATTAATTTCTTGCTACATTATATTCCCAGAATCAACTATTGTGAGTTGTGACATGCTAGATGATTTTACTGTAAGACAGAGCAATGAGAACCTTCAGTTTTGGGCATGATATGCATGATAGAATGTTCGTAGCCTTGTGGTGTTTTCTAAGTCTTAGAAGCTATGGCCTATAGATAGGCATGACCTAGATATACTATCAAATAATGAAAGTGATTTGGAGGGAACAATAATTTGCTTAGCCTATAACAGAAATTGGAGTGTACATAATCCAATAAACATTGAGCTTTTTATTGGCGACTGGTAGTCACTTATTTGTTGTATTCGTGATTTATTATGTTACATACTTTGTTGAGAATGTTTTAATTACCTCCATGGTGATTTTCTCTCTTTCTATGTTAACAGACATTTTTGTGTCATTGTATCTCTTTCTTATGGGGCCCCTATTTTCCCAGTATAAATATTGGCTGAAATATCTTTGAAGGCCCTGAAACATGGTTGGATGAGTTTTTACCTTATTAAATACCTAAACCAATACATCAAAATTGAAGATTCCCCTAGCAAAGTTAAAAAAAAAAAACTGACATTAAATAGTTTTAAAATGCAGGAAGTTATAGTAGATATTTGCATATTGTACACAACATACACACACACTTTATCATTGGCTTCTAATGGAATCTGTTTCCTTGAGAATTTTAATCACTTAATTGTGAGATATGAAAAATGAATAATTATTGCACTTAACACATGATTGAAATTCTTTGGAAGCTTGCAGGTTGTGTGTTAATTTTGGTTCTGTTGACTGAAAGCTTGTTCAACTGTTCCTTTATTGGTGTTAGCTATGCTACCCACTGGAGCAAAAGACACCCAATTACGTGAGAGCAACAGTCAAAAGGTCCACCCTCAACCCATGGAAGAGGCCATGAGTCAGAATCCAGAAGCTATGGAGACCCTAATATCTAAAATCTTTACAAATATTTCTTCCCTGAAGTCAGCTTATATCCAGCTGCAATCTGCTCATACCCCCTATGACCCTGATAAAATCCAAACTGCTGATAAACTTGTTATTAGCGAACTGAAAAACCTGTCTGAACTCAAGCATTTCTACAGGGAAAATAACCCAAAACCAGTGTGTGTTTCTCCCCAAGACTCTCGTTTAGCTGCAGAAATTCAAGAACAGCAGAGCCTCCTGAAAACCTATGAGGTCATGGTGAAGAAATTCCAGTCTGAGATCCAGAATAAAGATTCAGAGATCCATCAACTACAGCAGCAGATTGAGGAAGCAAGCCAGAAAAGGGCAAAACTAGAAAAAAATCTGAAGCTTAGAGGTTTGTCAACCAAAGAATCAGAAGAAGAAAATGGATTCTTCCCTGTTGATCTTACCCCAGATCTCTTCACATCTGCCGTGGAAGCAGCTACGAAAGCCATTCATGATTTTTCAAAACCTTTGATCAACATGATGAAAGCAGCTGGGTGGGACCTTGATGCTGCTGCCAACTCAATTGAACCCGATGTCACTTATGCGAAGAGAGCTCATAAGAAATATGCATTCGAGTCTTACATATGCCAAAGAATGTTCAGTGGCTTTGAGCAGGAAAGCTTCTCTGTCAAATCAGAAAACATTACAGTCACTAAGGAGAGCTTCTTCCACCAATTTCTTGCTTTAAGGGAGATGGATCCCTTGGACATGCTTGGACAAAATCCAGATTCCATTTTTGGGAAATTTTGCAGGAGCAAATACCTTGTGGTGGTTCATCCAAAGATGGAAGCATCGTTCTTCGGAAATTTAGATCAGCGAAATTATGTAATGGGTGGAGGGCATCCAAGGACTCCATTTTACCAGGCTTTTCTAAAACTGGCTAAGTCAATTTGGCTTTTACACAGGTTGGCGTATTCTTTTGAGCCAAATGTTAAGGTATTCCAGGTTAAAGGAGGCAGTGAGTTCTCTGATGTTTATATGGAAAGTGTGGTCAAGGATCTGATAATGGATGACAATGATGAAAAGCCTAAAGTTGGTTTGATGGTTATGCCTGGATTCTGGATTGGGGGTAGTGTCATTCAGAGCAAAGTCTATCTCTCTGGTATGAAGGTTGCTGAATGATTCCTGAATAAGGGGCAAGCCTTTTCAGCAGATGCAATGATGTCATTCTGTGTGGTTTGTCGTGGATTGTTGTTTTCCTTATCTTGTAAGATAATGCTGTTGTTTGTAATTGTTAAATGAGGCCACTAATCATCCTTGTTTTCTGTCAAGTGTCTTCTTGTATTTGTGGAAACATGCTACACCCGAATTGTAGTGTTTGTCAGGAAGGGGATTGTGAGGTATATAAAAAGTTTTCCCTATATTTGGTAGTTTGGTTGGTTCTGGGGGATAGGGTGCTGTGGGGCAATACAGTAATCATCTGTTATGCAAATGTGTTACAATGTGGACTTGGGAAGAACTTGTTAACCAACCGATTTGTAGCTTGTTTTGGGAAGATGCCACGTCTCAATGCAAAAGAACACTTTCCCAAGTAATCTCTCACAAAGCTTCATTTTAGTAGCTGCTTCTCATCCAGAAATCCTTGCTCGTAAAGCATATTTAATATGTTTCAGAAATGCCCTCAATGATTATCTCTTCCCATTTTTGTCTATTTAAAATGAAAATTCCACGACTCAAAGAAACTACAGGAGTAACTTGATGGTCTTCATACCCCTTTAATCATAGCTATCATTCACTCGCATTGCACAAATATGAACACATGATAAATGAAGATTTCATAACACTACACGTCTTGTACCAGCATGACTGAAATTATAATATTGTTTGACATCACAGATTATATATAATATATTTGGTTTTTATTGGGTGAAAGTCTCTACTGTTAGAGAGGAGTTCAGCTGATTACTTTTTACTTGTTCTCTCTCACTCCTTCAAGTCCTTTGCCTACAAAAAGTAACAAAAGTTTCAGGCATGAACGCCAGACCAAATTTCAGTTGTCATTTGCAAGTGATCCAAACTGACCCCCTGATTGAGAATTGCCATGTTCAAGGCGCAGGGGTAAGCTGTTGCTCTCCCGAGTCAGAGTTAGGACAAGTAAGTTGACCAAAAGAAAAAAAGTTAGGACAAGGATCGATTTTCATCTTATTTTTCACTTTGTGGGGGAGGTTTTAGATTGAATTTTAGGTGCCTTGACCTTGATTTTAATGTCATAGCCTCGGAAAAAATATCATGGGTATGTGTAAAGTAGTGGTAAGGAAAAAACTAATGTGAAAATACTAGTTTGTATTGCCATAAAATTAAGAAACTTAAATTATAGATTGGATTGGTATTTGGTGTTATGCTGGAACATTACTCTATCTTACTGTCCCAACCCACTTGCAAAATTCAGCAACCAATAATTGACCATAGAATGACACATATTGTAGATAATTGACCGTAGAATGACATGCATATATTGTATATAATTAACCCTAGAAATGACACCTAGTATAGTTTCATCAATGCAAATTGGTGCCACCTGGAATCTTCGAAGCTTGATGATGGGGAGTTAAGTTTTGCCAACCAATTGATCAACATATGTATGAAATATCTTCTTTATTTATTCTCCAGTTGACACAGACCCGTTAATATCGCCTAAGAAGCTCCATGTTGCACCATGATTCAGCCTACACAAGATCATTAACAATCCCTTATTGAATTATTTCTAATCATTCAAGCTAGTTTCTTACACTTTTCCTTCCTAAGCATCACATCCCTTTTTTTTATCTCACCAGTTGATCAAAATTTTTATATTAAGGTCAAAAAGTCTAATCCTATAAAACGTGTGACAACAAAAAGTTTAAGCCACAATTAACTTCACATACCACTGCACTCAAACAAGGAAAACAACCTTTTTCAACAAGGGTTTATTCCAGGTATGTTTTCTCTTGGTTGCAAGGTGGAACATCTTTTGAGATGAATATATTATTATATACACATGTAATAACAATAATTTATGCTTAATTAATGTCAATGCTGAAGCTAACCTTATAAAGTCATTTTCTTGGACCGACCAGCTCCTATTAAAAATATGTACTATCGGCCCTGTTGTTCTTTTCTTGGCGCAACTGATTGCATGTATAATGGACTTAAAATCAAGTAACACATCATGTGATCATGTGAAGTCCTCTCTATATAAGCACCACAGCCCATTCCCATTTTCTCCAAACTAAACTCAGCTTTGAGCTTTCGAGAACTCATTTTCTCCAAACCAAATTCATCATTTAGCTTTTGAGAACACTCTTGTGCATTATACCACAATTAGAGCAATCCAAGCTTCAATTTCAACACCAACCATGTCACAACACAACCTCATCACATTCCTAGTCATTTTCCTTTCTCTCTTCTTTTCAAGCCATGCCCTTATTGATCCAAGCTTGGAAAGTCCTGAGTCCCAAACAATGACATACATAAAGTCCTCTTGCAATGACACCCTCTACACTGAGCTATGCATCCGTTGCCTATCAAAATTTGCCAACTCCAAAATTGATGGACCACAACACTTGGCCCAGGTTGCCTTATCAGTGAGCCTCTCTAGAGCACTATACACAAGAGGGTACTTATTGAAAGTGGCCAAGGAACTCAATTCAATCAAGGAGAACAAAAAGGAGTACCTAACAGTGCAAGATTGTGTGAACCAAATCACTGACAGTGTTGACCAACTTAGCCAAGCCATCAAGGAACTAAGCAGGTTGAACAAAGTTGGCTCCACAATTAGTGATGACTTCTTGTGGCACATTAGCAATGTTGAGACATGGGTTAGCACTGCCTTAACAGATGCTAGTAGTTGTGTGTATGCATTCCCTGGCCATAGGATGAGTAAGAGAACAGCTACTATTAAGGTTAAGGCCAGGAATGTGGCACAGTTAACTAGTAATGCACTAGCCTTGTTTCATAGGTATGCATCTAGGTACAGGGAAGCAGCAACTAGAAACACCAAGCCTTGAAGGGGGAATGCAAAAAGCTATAAAATTAATCACCCTTTGTTTTGTTCATGTAAATGATACATGTTTTTTCTTTGGGTTGGGGCTTATTATCCTTAATGATCAAGTGTAATCTCTGGATGAATAATGTCATTCATAATTATTTATTTGTATTCAGAAATTAAGAAGTGTATTATTAGTTGCATTTTGTTATTGAGTATTTTTCATTTATTGGCAATGGTTTTAGAATCCTGTTGACTGAGGCTCTCTTAATTAGCAAGCCAAGAAGTCACGTGCATGAAGTTAATTAAACTTAACAAAAAGAGAAACAATATTAAATCAAAGGCTGTTCATTCTAAACCAGCAAAGCCAAAGGAGAATTATTCTTTATGTAAGATTTAAGAGAAAGGCATCAAGATAAAATTAAGAGAATAATATGTCAATGTCAAAATAATAAACTTGTGGGAATTTGAATCCTTAACCTTGTATTGGATCAACCATTTATTACTAAATAAAAAATCACTACCAGTTTTTGATACAATTTTATTTCCTTGAAATTTCTTATAACTCCATCGTCCAGCAAATTAAGTTGAAATCTAAGGTATATATATCGAATCTTTGAAGGTCACATCCACCAAAATAAAGTCAAACAAATTCTATCATGAAATGTCTTCAGCCTTGTATATATTATACGCACGAGCAGCATTTTTTTTTCGAATTATAACAGATTTCACCTTATCTTTTAACACGTTTATATTCTGATTCTGCATCACAACCGAAGAGGAAGCATGTACATTAAGTTTCAAATGAAATAATTCATTTTGAAATGGTTCTAATGTATTATAAATGAAATGATTCTTTTGTCAAAAAAAAAAAATGAAATGATTCTTTTAAATTAAGTTCCAATATATTATTTCTAATATAAATTAACTACTTTTAGCATCAATCGTTCAAATAATAATTCATTCATCATCGACATTTTTAAAATTAACTCGATTCAAATATAAACTACACAAGCCTAAAATGAAGTAGGGAACACTATTAATGAAGGATGGGAACACTATTACAGAGGTACTTACAAATAATCTACACAATCGTTCTTGAAGCCGTCACTGCTCTAATTTGATAAGAATTCTGAAGGGATTTAATGGCTTATTAGATTAGCCGAGAAACTTCAGCTCTTGAAGCATGTCTACGAGCTTGAAATGAGGGTCATGATCTTGTTCATGAGGCTAATGAAATCATCCGTGATGCTAACAAATGGAGTCCCAAATTAGCTGCGGTGTGTGCAATATGGCCGAAGATCAAATTTGAATTCCAAACAATGGACACTCTGTAATCCGATGTTTACTATTTATTCTATTAATTGCAATTAAACTCAGCTCAATTTTCTTTTAAACATTATGCTAAATTGGTTAGACTAGTTACTCAGTCAGTGAGTGAGCAACTATAGTTGTATATAAGGAGGAATGGGAGCAATGCTACACATCCTAAAAAGTACATTCATTTTTTTAAAAAACAGAAATCATGATGATTGTTAAATAATATGGTATGATCCAATAATTCATCTAATTATTAACAATCATGATACATCATTCTGAATATAAAATTATGGTTCTCTAGCATTTTCCTAGGATATGGTGGCATAACAACGAATAAGTTGTAATTTCCATTCTTTTCTCTATGAATACTCATGAGAAGATTCCTCCAATCCTCACTCTCTTTTCTTTCTTCCTGCCTCAGCATTTTTGAGTTTTGACAGACCAAAAAAATAAGAAAAGAAAAGGCTTTCTTGAGGTTCCATTCCTTTCTTTTTCTTTCTTGATTTGCAAGTTTTGTTGATTAGCCCTTTTTCTTTTATAATTGCTGAGTAATAATTTACAAATCTTGTTTTGTTCACTATGATATTTTGAAGTCGACTATTGAATATGAGGAATAACTAAGTAATTGATGTTTGAACCAGTTTCCACATACTAGATGAATTCCCAGCATTGATACAAATGAACCACTTCCTTTATTATTCAGTTCAAAATTGATGTAATCCTAAATAATGATAGGAAAAAACAAATAAAAGGATCTAAATCCTCTAAAATGAGAATTTAATTTTCGAGTCACTTTAAAATATAAAGTGAGTAATTTTACCTTGAGATTAATAGACCTTGAGATCAATAGAGTAAAGAAGGTTCTACTTTTAATTTTCTTGATCCAAAAATAAAATTTTCTTACTTTACTCTATAAAATTAAATTCTCACTTTAAAGAATCCTTGCCCGAAGTAAAAACATCCCAATTTTTGTTAAAAGAAAAGGTATGTTGCAAGCAAATATAAAAACATAGATGTTTCAATAATTTTGGTCCTATCTTCTCCTTTTAGCTAATAGTTTAGGTTGAAGAGAAGCTTCATTTCCATTCAGAAACATACTAATGCAATGATAAATTACTTATGAATTGGATATAGATACCCTACAAATAACATGAAGACCAGAAGTTCTAGACTTAATGCTCGAGCATATATTGTTGACAACAAATAAGCAGAATAACATAACATATGACAAAATTATTAATATAACTTATCTTTGATTACACAAACATTATATTACTGTTAAGCTTGGTTTTGAAGAATCCAATGTGTGTTGTGATACTTGTCACCTAAGCTCAACTGAATTTTATTGCAAGTTACAAAACAGGACCCCAAAACCAAGAGGCAACAAGAAGTAGTAAAGCAATGAAATGTTGTCTATCTCATTCTCTAGTATTTTAGAAACTGCCCACATTTTTGTGAACTCAGCCAAGGAAAAACACTGGGTGATGTCTCCAACCGCCCTGTCAAAACCTCAACACCAGTGTCTGTCACCTAATGATGAAAAAGAGTGACTCATTAAACCGGTACAATCATCTACAAAAGCATTGATTACTATATATAATATGTATAGCAAGGTACCTAAGTTACAAACACAAATGTGGCATAAAGCTATTAATTCACCAACCAAAACAAAATATAAACAAGTTGCCATGGCTTTAAAGCACTCTCTCCACCATGACATTGTTTGCTCTCCAATATCATTAGAGTTTGCCAGGACTTAAGGACATATCACAAGAGTCATGCATGCATCGCATCAAAACCATCATCATTAGAGAAGGTAAAAAGTTAGATTGAAAAATTAAAACTATTATAATAAATTCCTTCAAATTTTTTAGCCTTTTGAGTTTTGAGTGTCAAAATTACTCTTTAAAAAAAAAAGAAAAAAAGAAAACAAGAAGAAGCACTTTTCATGTATTTAGTTAAATTTTACAAAATAATCAGAATATTAAAAAGAATCAATTTTCAGCTTTTCTGTGGAAACCAAAAAGAGTATCTTTTAAAAGAAGTCTTTTCATCTTAGTTATATAACAAATTTAAGTTTCATAGCCGATTTTTTGTAAAATTCGAAAAAACACTTTTAGCACTTAAAAGACCAGGTTGTTGTTTCCAGGACAAGCAATTATTAAGACTAGGTGACTTCTATATACAGCGTTGGAACTCGGAACCCAGGAGAAAAGTAGATGTACTTACCAAAAGAGTGTGCTCAAATTGAGCACTTCGTTTACCATCTGCAGTAACAGCAGTCCATCCATCGGGCCACATTCGATCCCGCCAAACACCTATTAAAATAACAATATGAGAACTATGACACGTATACACGAAAGTTATCTGTTTAAATAATTTTGATATATACCTGCATTGATCATTGGCTCAATTGTGAAGGTTTGTCCAGCCTTCATCACACCAACTGCTTTATTTCCTGCTAGTGGTTAAGGTCTATTGCAATTGTTTTCATTCTTGTAATCATGGTTGATTTTTAACATGTAATTAGAGGAGTGGCAAGGAGAAGCTAGAAGTGCACAATGTGAAAATCTTTTGTGAAGTGGAAAGTATAATTGTGGGAGCAAAACGATCAATTATTGGATTTGACATTAAAAGAAAAAGTTAACATACAATTTAAAAAAAAAAAAAAAAACTGGCATAACTCAAAAGAACAAGAAAGCTGCACGTTGCTAGCAATTAACAGTGTGTACGACAAGATTGGCGAGGGGACGGAATTGTTAGTATGGATAGTCATTCCTGTGGTTATTTTAAACCATGGGAAGGATACCTCCATAATGAGGAATGTTTGGTGCACAATGGAA
Source organism: Dalbergia cochinchinensis (assembly GCA_031216125.1). NCBI lineage: Eukaryota > Viridiplantae > Streptophyta > Magnoliopsida > Fabales > Fabaceae > Dalbergia > Dalbergia cochinchinensis. The sequence continues at coordinate 62,729,534 of CM062375.1, read as the reverse complement.
GAGCTCACCAATCCCATGACCGTAAATTGATTTTACCTAAAAGGGCAAGGGAAAATATGAGTAAGGAACAAGTAATAACCATATCCTGTGTAAACAAATAAAATTGAATATATATAACTATGAAAAAAAGGTAATTCGTTACCACTGAGAAGCCTGACATGGAAGCATGACGACTAATAACTTCACCAATTTCACGGAATCGTACCCTGGGTTTTACTGAATTTGATAGAAAATGAAAAATAAGGGATACATATTTTTTATTTCTTAAAATATTATGCATGTTTTAAGGATATTAAGAGTTGAAACACATGAAAATCACAACATATTCCAAATGCCAAATACGTATATTTATGGATATCATGGTTATCAATTTGTTATAAACAATATAATGAACATATTAGGTAGCTAATACGATGTTAGTCACTTTAATTGATATTTTTAATACATCATTATTTTATAATTTAGGGTTTGGGACCAAATTCACGGTTTTATGAATTGAAAATGAAGCTTGATGTTACATGTCAAAAGAGAATGAAGAATAAAAGATACAAGCCACTTATGATGCTTTAAAAATTCAATTGTGTTCTAAACTTCAGTGTTGAAATTCATGGCGACATACCAATAGCTATTGCCTTCTCCAAACACTCATATGTGCATTTGACCAGCCGGCGAGACTCTTCGTCAACATTTCCCACAAAGTATGTTTCATTCAGATCACCTGCATAATAACTCAACATGATCAACCAATGGTAAAATTTTATAGACTTCAAGTGAAACAGTGCAATATATACATGTTAATCAACTCACCATGTACACCTTTATAGTACACAGTGACATCAATATTTACAATGTCACCATCCTCAAGCTTCCTGTACAATAATAACTTTATGATTAAGAGGAGTCCTCAAGTTGATATAATTGTCTACATAGCAACACTTGCACTAATCAAAGTGTACATTACCAATAAGAACGTGATAGGGCTGAATTTACTAAAGGACTGAAGGTGTATCAGAGGAGAAAACGTAGGGGTAGTCCGGGGAATGGGATGCTAGCTAAATAGGCTAATAGGGGAATATCTTGTGGGTCCTTAATGTATCAGGTGCATAACGGTTTTGGGTAGTGAGGTGTGGTGGCGAGACACGTGGGTTGTTATGGGGAGAGGAGTATATTTCTCTTGTGAGGTAGAGGAGTGAGGCAGGCATTCTGTTAGGATTTGGGTTGGGAGCTGTGAGCTGCTTAATGCTCAAGGCCTCTCTCTCTCGTGTTATTTTCTATCCCTCTACCATTTTCAGTAATATCATACAGTATTCATACTGCTTTTACCTCTGTTGTGTGTGTGCTTCTATTAATTGGTATCAGCCAATTCATCTCTGAGTGTGGGGGGTACTCTTTTCGCTAAAGCTGCTACATGGAGGGCGAGATTGCTGAATTGCGAAGAAGGATGGACCAGATGATGCATTTGCTGGAGAGGAGGGATCGCCACCGTCACCATGCGCATGGTCAATCACCACTGCCATGACAGCCGTCGTTCCGAGTTGGCTTGGATGACCGCTTGAATGGGGGTTCTCGAGGGATTCATGGGGGGCATCACTCTCCCTCATCCCCTCACAGAGAGCACCGAGACTCGCGGTCACATGACTGAGACGATCGGAGCTCCCCTCACTCCCTTGATGGTCATCGCCACTGGGAACAGCAACCTTGGCCTAATCGATCACGTCATTGTTACGGGGTCAGCCCTCCTCCTCCACACCGCGAGCGCGATTGGAAGCTGGAACTCCCAATTTTCTCCGGCGAAGACATCATGGGCTGGATGTTCAAGATTGAGCGCTATTTCCGCATCAATGGAATTGAGGGTGACGAGAAGTTTGAGGTGGTCATCTTGGCGTTGGAGGGCCGGGCACTGTCATGGTATCAAATCTGGGAGGAGCAGACTCCATTTCTTTCGTGGAGATCCTTTCATGATGGCATCACCCACAGATTTCAACCAGGGTCAGTGAGGGACCCATACGGACCTTTTCTGCGCTTGAAGCAAATGGGCTCAGTGTTGGAGTACATTGATGAGTTCGAGCGCATATCAGGCCCAATGCGCGATTTGGATAGGGAGGTGCTTAAGGGGATATTCCTCAACGGGGCTTCGTGGCAATTTACAGGCTGAACTCAAGAGCTTGGACTTGGGCTCCTTAGCGGAAAAGAAAGACAGGGCCATCTTATTGGAAGAGTGCAACAAGGAATGGAGAAGTGGAGGTATTGGGCCTTTAAAACTAACTTTGGGCCAGCCTAGAAACCATTTCATTCCCAAAAATAGTACCCCCTGGACACAACATTGGGGAAGGGTGCGAGGCTGTGACAGTTGGGGGTACGCGTGACTCCGAGAGGACACGTGGAGGGGTAGGTTGGCGATTATCTCAAGAAGAGCTCCAGAAGCAGAGTCGTAAAGGGCTCTGTTTTAAGTGCGGTGAGCGGTGGGACCGGGAGCACACCTGTAAACTGAAGCACTATCAGCTGGTTCTTCTGGAAGGCTCGGAAAAGGAAGAAACTAGCGATGAAGACAACAAGCAGTCGCGCGAAGTGAGCCCAGCTTGGCCATGAAGTCGTTACACTTGGCGCTCAATAGCCTTCAAGGCTTCACGACCCAAGACAAATCTTTCAAGGTATGTGGTTTGCTTAGGGACGCTGAGGTGATCATCTTAATTGACATTGGGGCCGAGGCAAATTTTATTGATGCCTCATTAGTGGAACGCCTCCTACTTCCGTGAAAGGGGGTTTCGTTCACGGTGGAAACGGGGACAGGGGAGATCCAGCGTGGGTGTGGATTATGTGAGGAGCTACAGGTGGAAATTCAAGGCAATCACATCGCGCAACCATTCTTCATGATCGGGTTGGGCAGTGTAGATCTGGTTCTGGGTTATGGATGGATAGCGAGTTTGGGTGACATCAGGGCGAACTTCCAGAAGCAATACATCTGTTGGAGGGAAGATGGAGTTTGGAAGAGCATCGAAGGGGAGCCCTCATTGACCACGGATCAGGTCTCATGGAGAACAGCCTTGAAGGCGGCGGTAAAAGGGTACGTCATCACCACTTATGCAGCAAAGGAGAGCAAGCAGCAAGGAAATTCCCCAATTTCAGAACCTGGGCAATTACCAGGTAAACTTCAACACTTATTGCTGCAATATGATGATATCTGCAAACTTCCGGAGGGGTTACCCCCCCAAGACCCCAAGATCACTCTATCACACTGAAAGATGGGCCTACTATACCCAATATTAGGCCCTATAGATACCCTTATTTCCAGAAGAACGAAATCGAGAAGATTGTGGAAGAGATGCTGTCTTCGGGAATTATCAGACCCAGTACCAGCCCCTACTCCAGTCCAGTTATTTTGGTAAGAAAGAAGGATGGGGGATGGCGTTTTTTGTGTGGATTATAGGGCCCTGAACAAGATCACAGTACTAGAAAAATTTCCAATTCCAGTCATAGATGAGCTTTTAGATGAGCTAGGAGGAGCTTGGATTTTTTCAAAGCTAGATTTAAAATCCAGGTACCATCAAATTCGTATGAAAGATTCAGATGTTGAAAAAACGGCTTCTAGGACGCATGAGGGGCATTATGAATTTTTGGTGATGCCGTTTGGGCTCACCAATGCTCCTTCAACATTCCAATTCCTCATGAACACTGTTCTGAAATGTTTCGTCTTGGTTTTTTTTTTTGACGACATCCTCATCTACAGCCAATCAGAGGAGGATCACTGGGAACATTTGAAGAAAGTGATGGAGCTGTTGAGGCAGAACAATCTTTTCATCAATAAAAAGAAATGCTCATTTGGCCAGAGATTGAGTACTTGGGCCACCTGATATCAGGAGAAGGGGTGAAGGTTGATCCAAGAAAAATTGAATCAATGTTAGCTTGGTCAGTTCCAGTGAACTTAAAGGGGCTACGGGGATTTTTAGGCATAACTGGCTATTATCGCAGATTCGTGACAGGATATGGAAAAATTGCTTGGCCTTTAACACAGCTACTTAGAAAGGATAACTTTCAGTGGGGGGAAGAAGCCCAATTGGCTTTTGAAAAATTGAAGAGAGTGATGACTTCAATTCCGGTGCTGGCAGTCCCAAACTTTGAGAAGGATTTTGTGATAAAGGCAGATGCCTCTGGTAAAGGTATTGGAGCAGCACTGATGCAATAAGGGAAACCAGTAGCCTACATGAGCCAGAAATTATCAGACAGGGCCCAACACAAATCTGTTTATGAGAGGGAACTCATGGCCATAGTTATGGCTGTTCAGAAATGGAGACACTACTTGCTAGGTAGGAGATTTATTATCCATTCAGACCAGAAAAGTCTGAAACATCTGGTAGATCAACAAATGATGGGGGAAGGTCAGCAGAAATGGATTACAAAGCTCTTAGGCTTTGATTTTGAAATCAGATACAAGGCGGGTAAGGAGAATGGGGCTGCAGATGCTCTCTCACGAAGGATCAGTTTGGGGGCCATCTCAACAGTGACATTTCAGAATTGGGAAGGGTTGGAGGAAGAGGTACAAGCTGATAGCAAACTGAAGGCAATATTACAGAACCTAATTCAAGGTTCTGAGGTTCAGCAGGGGTTCGAATTAAAAAATGGAAGGCTATACTATCAAGGAAGGCTAGTTATTCCCAAAAATTCAGCAAGAATTCCTCTGTTATTGCAGGAATTTCATGATTCAGCCTTGGGGGGACATTCAGGATTTTTCAGAACCTACAAACGCTTGGCTGGGCTGGTCTGGTGGGAAGGAATGTTGAAGGAACTTCAAAAGTATGTGTAGGCTTGTGAGGTTTGCTGACAAATATCAAACGTTGTCACCAGCGGGCCTACTACAACCCCTGCCAATTCCCTCGCAGGTATGGGAAGATATATCAATGGATTCCATTGAAGGCTTACCAAAATCACAAGGCAATGACACTATTCTAGTGGTAGTAGATAGACTCACTAAATATGTGCATTTATTGGGGCTCAGTCATCCTTTCTCAGCCAAGGAAGTGGCTAGTTTATTCATTAAAGAAGTTGTAAGGCTGCATGGGTTTCCACAATCAGTAATTACTGATAGGGATAAAATATTTATGAGTGCTTTTTGGGCGAAGCTATTCAAACAAGCAGGTACCAAGCTGAAATATAGTTCTGCCTATCATCCCCAAACGGACAGCCAGACTGAAGTTGTAAACCAATGCCTAGAGATGTATTTGAGGTGCTTCTCAAGTATGAAACCCAAAAAGATGTGTAGGGGGTTGTGCTGGGCAGAACTGTGGTTCAATACCACATTCCATTCTTCGACAAACACTTCATCTTTCAAGGCCCTTTATGGCAGAGAACCCCCTGCCATTATTAGGGGAGATTTTCCCCCTTCGCTTGTGGAGGAAGTCAACCAGATGACAGCTGAAAGAAATGCCATGTTGGAGGAACTAAAATGGTTCCTCAACAGAGCCCAAGAGCACATGAAAAGCCAAGCTGATAAACATAGAAGGGAGGTAGAGTATGAGGTGGGAGAACGTGTTTATCTCAAAATACAGCCATATAGGCTGAAGTCCCTAGCTAAAAGAGCTAACCAAAAGCTGAGTCCTCGGTTCTATGGGCCCTTTGAAATAGTGGAGAGGATAGGTGAGGTAGCATACAGGTTGTTGTTGCCTCCTACTGCACTAGTACATTCAGTGTTTCATGTGTGTTTGCTGAAGAAGTGCTTGACACCTGAGATTAAATGCCAGCGCTTGCCTCCAACTCTTTCAGAAGACTGGGAATTGAAGCTACAACCAGTTTCAATACTGGCTACTCGAAAGAATGCACAAGGAGACAGCGAAGTACTGATTAAATGGCAGGACATGCCCGATTTTGAGAGCACCTGGGAGTTGGCAGCAGATATCAAACTCAATTTTCCACAATTTCACCTTGAGGACAAGGTGGTTTTTCAACCGGGGGGTGTTGATAGGGCTGAATTTACTAAAGGACTGAAGATGTATCAGAGGAGAAAACATAAGGGTAGTCCGGGGAATGGGATGCTAGCTGACTAGGCTAATAGGGGAATATCTTGTGGGTCCTCAATGTATCAGGTGCATAACGGTTTTGGGTAGTGTGGAGTGGTGGTGAGACATGTGGGTTGTTATGGGAAGAGGAGTATATTTCTCCTGTGAGGTAGAGGAGTGAGGCAGGCATTCTGTTAGGATTTGGGTTGGGAGCTGTGAGCTGCTTAATGCTCAAGGCCTCTCTCTCTCGTGTTATTTTCTATCCCTCTACCATTTTCAGTAATATCATACAGTATTCATACTGCTTTTACCTTTGTTGTGTGTGTGCTTCTATTAGAAGGATTGACTAGGGAATTTATTTTCCATTGAATTAAAGTCAGAAGATCTAGAAGTACAATCAAGGACTAAAACAAAGAAAAATCATAAAAGGAATAAATAAAAACAAGTGCAGAACAATCTACCTTGCATCAGGAATTCCATGACAGATTACTTCATTAACAGACCTGTTAAATAGAGAAGATTCAATCTTAACAAATACCAAGACAATCTGAGAAAAATAGAATACAAACAGAAGGAAAGTACCTACGTGCAGCAAGATTTAGGGAAGAAATGATAATTGAGAGGCGATGGATATCCTCCTGCAGAAGTAAAAATAGTTGATATTAGGAGCCTTCTCTTTATTGTTCAGCTCATTGCTTTCTCAAGGGACTTTTCATTTTGATATGCAGCGAGGTCGGGCAGCTTTGCTATATATTTCAATATCTTTTTCACCCCTATTTGGGAGCATATCCCCCCTCCAATCCAGTGTTACTTTACCTATATTTCATCTAATGAAAATTCCATTTCTATAAATAAAAATCTCTAGTATGGAGCACTATAAAACAAAGTAATTCTCATGGACTTTATAGGATGGAGTCAACAAAAGTAACGTGTGTCTCTACAGTCAGTGATTAAAATAATAACACAAGCTGCATGCTCAACAGCAACAATAATGCCAAGATTTTCTAGATGTAATATGACGCATTTACTTAAAAAACAGGTACAAAGCTGCTAAGCAGGTTTTGAAAATGGAACTCATTAAAACAAAGCTAGTACCTGCAGCAACAGTCGCATCGTGAACAACTCTGTCAATCTCATCAGTTGTCACACCAGGCCGAACAATACAAGCAGCTGCATCCAAAACCTCTCTTGCAATCTATAAATTAATATGCTTAATAAGTCTAGAGTCTACATCATCATACAGTTAAAAAGTCTACATCAACATACAGTTAAAAAAAAAACAATATATCTTTACTAAACTTTTCAACAAAAGTTTATCCACATTAGACAATACAGACAAAATCTAAATATTATCTTTTATATTTGTACAAGAGGTTGTTCTTTCTTTCTCAGTTCTCATCACATTTATCGAAGCAGGGGTTTATCAATTATTAATCAACAAAGTAAAATTAATCTATATTGCCAAGCCATCATACATTTTGCCAGTAACAGACTCCAGATATAAGCACATATTGAACACCATGAGAACTAGTTTCCCATTGAAGAAAGAATTAAGATAGCAGAGGGGCCAAATTTCCAGCTCCACAAAAATCTACAAAGGCCACATGCCAAAGAAATGGAACTCACCCGGCATGTTTCTCTCATTCTCTCGATTTGATCCGGAGATTTGATCTACCACTTAAAATCAGTTAGAAAGAGGAACAGAAAGAACACAAAAAATTGCCAACTTGAACATTCATTGTCTGCATGTATTCAAAATTACCTACCTCAACAGTATGCTGCAGGTCACTATTTGGCTCAATTTTGGGAATACCCTAAAGTTGAAACAGAAGCGATAAAAACAATTTAGAAACAAAGGAACCGTGGCTAAATTATCCGTTATCAAGGAATGGTTTCCACAAGAACTGAAGCAAGATGATTTAAATCAGATAGAATGCAAGAAAGTTATATAGGAACAACTCAGATAACTCACATCATCAGCCCAATCCGGTTTATCAATATGAGCTGGAATAACCCTTTTATTAGATATGGGATATGGCCGCAGCAACCTTACAAGAGCAAAAATAAAATTTCAGTTTCAACAGAAAATTAGTCCATAACAAATGAACTTACAAAACAAAAAAAGACAAAGAAGGCAAACATGGGAAAAACAAAAAGGACTCTGAAATGCAAAAACAGGAGGATACCCTTACAAGTAAATAATAATGAACATGATCTTCTGTTATCAATTAACAGCATTAAAGATGTCCAAATTCTAAAATATGAAGGGAAACAAAGTCCTGGAAATTACCCCGTCCAATCAAAGTGAGGCAACTTTGGAGTTTGAGCTTGTCCTCCCTTCAAGCAGTATAACCAACCTTCACCAGGTGAGTCAGAATTTTGCCCACCTGGAGTACCTGTGCCAGGTGAGTATAGCTTTGCCTTTAGATGCCCTGCTTTGTGAGAGCTCCATGAAGACTTGAAACATTCCTGAGTGCTGTCTAGAGATATCAAAATAAACTTCAATATGAAGAATATAAGACTTTGAAAAGTAAAGTTTTACATGATCCAACCATTATAACTGTAATCTGTAAGTATCTAGTAAATCACTATTGTTTCATTAGTTACCGTGGTCAACCTCGCCTTCTTGGTGCCATCTGGAGCAACAATGCTATCCCTTTTACTTGGGTGCGTTTGTTTCACATTTAAAAAAAAAATGACTATGAAACTTAAATTTTATATGGGACTAGAAAAGGTTAAAACAGATTTTTTTTTTTCCAAATAGTAGCTTCTATAAAAAAGCTAAAACTGATTTTTTTAGATCATAATTATTTCCACCCAACATAGTCACATCCAAACGCAGCTTTAATCCCTAATCCCTAATGATTAATTGGAAACTAATTTTATCTACAATGATACAAACTAAATTCCTAGATATTAAGCATCGATACACCATTTGGGCGCCTTACCCAAGTGTTAGAAATGTGTCTGTATCAAATCTTATATGACACATCGACGATATGACATATGTGCTTCTTCAAATTATTTTTTCTTTTACACCAATGCAGCAGGACGGCAGAGTGAGTGGACACGACATAATTAAGGTCATTTAACAAAAAGCAAATAACACACACATTGAGTTTTTTTCATTTTAATGTTTAAAAAAATTGAATATTGAATAAAGAACATAAGGTAGCAGCGAGGCTTATGTATATCATAATATGAAGGATGAATCAGTTTTCTTTATGTTCAATATAGAATCCAAGCCTTAAGTAGATCTCCAGCTCATAAGAAATGTGAAAAACTAGCTCACAGGTCCCACAAAATTCCTAAAAGAGAATAACCCGAATATATTTTAGCGTTAATTTCATTCTATAATTGTCCACAGAGATTCAATGGCCAAAAAAAGGGACTTCAAATAATTGACAAAAGGCAGAAAATAATCACAAACCAGAAAGCAGAACCTTCACGAGGAAGCTTCAATTCCATGCACTTTGGACACCTGAGCCAAACCAAAAATTAGACAAGTTAAATTAAGCATCCTATACATAAGGACATACCCTTCCAAGTTTTCCCCAACATGATCATCCCAAACCTTAAACACCCAGTTGCAAGGCCATCAAAACAAACTTCGAAAAAAAAAATGGCATTTTTTCACCACCCAGTTGACCAAAAACTCTACCTTCAATTGATTTAAACATCATTACACAATGATATAACAAATTGGGGTGCCTTTAAAAGTTTCCACATCACTCTTATAATCCCAAAAAACGGATATAGCCACCAACAACAGCCAGAAGCAACTCTTACTGAAAACTAAAAAGAAAAAAAGAAAAAAAAAATCACTTGATCAAAACCAAAAACTAAGCCTTTCCCATATATCAAACCATATCAAATGCAGAAACAACATATTACAATTAAAAATGATTTTTTTTTTTTGTGTGGGGGGGGGAGGGGGCGCTAAGGAAGACATGTCAGCAGCTACAAAGTAAAGAGAGAGAGAAAAGTAAGTACTGAAGTTTTGCAGGTTTGCCACAGTTAGCACAAGAGAGGGAATTATTGTTAGAAGCATTGGATTCACCAGCCATTGATTCCGAAAACAAAGTGAAGAAAGCTTCAATCTAACACCGAGGAGGGAAGAAGGCTAGTTATGGTTGCAAACGTGAGAATTTGGAAAAATGGAACAACCTGCGGAAGACGTTAAAAAGCAACATTTATTTATATCTTCGCGTGGAGGAAAATAGTGGCTTCAAATTTGGGCCTGGCCAGTTCAGTTAAATTGGGCTTACCTGCCTGGATTGTTTGGTTGTTATAGGCTGACATAGCCCATTTTCTTTACATCACACACGACCAAAAAGATTCATTACATAGCTATATCAAAATGACTTCCTATGAGATTTAATAAAATCCATCTCGACTTCTTACTATTTGTCCAAGTGACACTAACCTTTTTTGAATACACTCTTCAACATGTGATAGAGAAGAGAGCAATGTAATAATGATTTCACAAACTCAGAGAAAATTGATATAATAATTTCATAAACTTTAAGACCTTCTGAACAAATTTTACAAATAGAGGGAAAGTAATATGAACTCCACCAAACCTTAAGGAAGGTCAGTATAATTTGCCCTTACATCATACATTGTTGCTAGTCAACTTTGGTCATGTTCTATGATATAATAATTTTTTTTTACTTTTATTTTAATAGAAAAGTTATTTGTATTCAACTAAAAAATCAATTTTTATATAAATTGTTCGTATAACTTTTTAAGTTATGTTATTTATATTCATTGTGTGTAAAATCTTATGTCAACTCATACTTCATTCACCACCCAAGTTGATGGATTATATATGTGGGTTGTCTTGCCAAATAATTGAAAAATGAAAGAAAATCTAAAAATCTTCAAAAACTAAAAAAAAAAAAAAAAGAGGTTGGAGTGGACTGCTTAGATGAATGAGTGGACTCAGAATTTTTTTTTTTTTGGTTGAGAACATGAAACAATATGAGATGGGTATGTGGGTTTTGATTTTATATGAGTGAGAGAAACTGAATTTCTTTTAAAAATTAGATAAACCATATCAATCCATGTAACTAATGGGTTATACAGGTTGAATCCATTTAATCAGCTTAAGTGCACCGAGTCAAATTGACTTACTTCTAAATGAACTAATAGTTTACCAACCCAACCAAATAAAATAGTGGGTTGAGGTAGGTTGGCTTGCAGAGTGTAGTTCACTTCGACAACTCTAATTAAAATGGTTATAGTTGTATTTCTTGTGTGTGCAATTTTGTCAAATAAATTTATAGAGCAAAACAAAAAGTAAACATATACTTTAGTAGCCACAATTTTAATTCTTCTTATATTACCTTCAGAAATTATGTTTCCACACTGAAATTTGAACCATATGTATGTTTCCCTCTTAATGCGATTTGACAGACGATCTTTATATTAGTTACGTGATTTATTCTCTTGATAATTGTCATCAAGCATCTCACGTAAAATTATAAGTTGATAGATGTTGGGTAATGAAAGTAAACAAATATAAGAATAAACTCTCTCTTAATAGAGAAAACAATGCAAGAAGAAAAATAATATACAAGAGACAAAATTTAATATGGTTTGGCTTTAACTGCCTATATCCACGACCCCTATAAGAAGTTCCAAATCTTTCATTATCCACAACTTTTGAACGGTTAAAGTTACAAATCATCCTTACAAATACTTCTTCACATAGATAACTCCTAAAAGCTACTCATATGAATCACTTCCACTTTTGGAGGATGACCAAACTCAAATGACTAAAGCCATATTTATTGGTCAAAATACTAGCAATACTTCTATTTGTTATTGATGTGAGACTTTGAATTAAATCTTAACAATAAACACAGATCTACGGTAATTTTATCTATTGTATTTCCTCACGTAAATTTCTCTTATGAATTAAAACAAGATTGAACACCTGATCATTTACTCACTGCAATACTATAATATTCGCTATATTTTAAAATGACTACAATTTTTTTTTTTACTTTTTATGTTTTAGAATATTCGTCAATCTACAATATATACATAGCATTAATTTTTCCAAAATTTAGGCTAAGGGGCAAAGTCATAAATAATTTTAGCTAACAACAGTACTCGTTTTTGGTGATATTTATGTGTGCACATTGATTCTGTTCATCACGTACGGCTGAAGCAATTAATTCTTCTGTTTCAGTCATTTCACCTTTTTTAATTTTTTTCTCTTAAGGAGGATGATGCCAATTTGATCACTTTGATTCATGGGACAGTTGATGGAAGAAGCATTCTATACCTATGTGAACTTTTAGCGAAACAAGTCAACAACGTGGATGGAAACTGAGTGAAAGGAACGTTGATTTGTCTACGTGTTATAGCTAGCTACAGCCACTTGAAACTGAAATGTGTTGTTTGCAATTTTGGATTTGGATGGCTGCAGTAATACATAAACACCGCGATATTCACACCATATATTTATATTAAATAAAAAGTTATAAATTAATATATAAAAAATTATAAATAAATATATAAAATTTTTTACACATTAATTTATAATTTTTAACATATTATAAATATATAGTATAAATATAATAGTAGATATTTATCATTTTTCTTTGGATGGCTTCTTTTTCTATTCTTTTCCGATATATCAAGTCTCAAAATAGCTGGTGGTAGTGAGAAAAAAGCAACAAGGTTGCAAACAAGTCCTAAAAGAAAGCACAACAACTAAAAGATAGATCATAACAAGAAGACCACACAAAACACAACCGCCAAATGGAGAAACCATTATACATATGAAAGTCTTACGTTTCACGGCTAACATATAGGGGAAAGAAAAGTTCGTTGAATATTTGCAAGAGAATTCAAAAAGCAACCGCTAAATTATTCTGTGACCAACATATTTATATTTAGAAGATTTCTTCAGTACTCTTATAAAATTTAAGGGTATCAGACCATAGTTATTTATGGTTAGAAATATATCATATATTTCACTAATTTAATTTATTAAAATATAAAAAATAAAGATTTAGTTATAACTATTGAAATCATGAATGATATCGAAGGAGGAACCTCATACATAACTTATAGTTCATGAAAAATTTTAAGGTGTAATTGTGTATTTTGTAATGTCTTCCTTTAGTTATTGGCCATTTTTTACATCGATTATCTTCACAATGTTGGTCTAAGATGGATAAAATTCACGGTTTTCTTCGGACAAAATAATTATTTAACATGTGGAATGATAACTTGCATTATAAATATCCTTTAATAGGTACATTTTCAAGCGACTACTCTGTTGTGATTGTATCCCATAAAAGAGAAAATAATTTAACATTAAATTATTATGGGAAATGTTAAGAGGTTAGAACCATATTGTTGTTATTGAACAAGATAAATGATGATATGTAATAATCATTTAGACCCCATTTAAATATGGAGGGATCATCGAATTAATATATAAATAGATAAAAGGTAATATTTTAATTGTATTTGTAATGAATATGGTAAATATAATAAAATAATTAATAATAAACTAAATATGAAATATTTTCACAAAAATCATCAATAATATAATTAAAATTTAAAATTATTAATAGGATTTAATTGAAACACACTAACACTATAAAAAAAATTTATGAATTTATCTAATTATATAATGTCACATTACTAAATATGACCACTTTTCAATAATACTACTTGAAAAATTATAAAAAATAAGATATTTAATTAATGATGGTGTAAAAAAGAAATTAAACTCTTATTAATAACTGTTTTCTTATGTTTTCAACAAATAAATTCATTAATAATGGAACAAAAATTAATCACCAATTATTCAGATATGATTCCATAAAAAATTGTTCAAATTGCATGCTTACTTTACATCTTGATGTCTTTTATATTTGACATGTGTGATAATGAAAATGCATGGAGAATATTTTAAAACTTACAGTGAATTTAGAAGATGCAGTCAAAACCAACCGCTAAATGATTATTCACATTATCTGTTTCCATTCCGTTGACGTTCGGTGTGCTTGAAGTTAATTTATTATAAGGTAATACCCCTGTAGTTTAATAATTGTCCAGTTTTACATACTTATTCAAATTAAAGAAATAATTAAAAAATATTGTTTAAAAAATTTAAGAGTAATTTATTAAATTGTTATTTATCCACTAATTTATCTCTTTATTCACTAAAAAATCAATAGTGTTTAATAAGAATTTTCTATGATACTCCTATAAAATTTAAAAGTGTGAGTATCTTTTACACATTTATTGTTAAGAATGAGTCACGTATCTCACTAACTCAATTTTTTTTAGATCTATCAAATTGCAATTATTGTACATAAAAAGAACCAATACCATAGATACCAAGATAAAAATCATTTAATAATATTATTATTGAAAAATAATTAATAATATTTAAATTTTTAAATTAAACAATTATTTCTAGATAATAAAGAAAATTTTTGAACAGATCAATTATTCAGAAAAGGAGGAAGTAACTAGTTATAGTGCAGTATTATCATGGAAAACAAATTTGCAATTAACTTGGGTTGTGATAGATATAACTGTTATGAAATCAATGTCGACAATATCGTATCCTGTTTAAAAGTTTTATAGCGATGGCTATCAGGCAATTTTTGTTTTCGATTGGGGTTTATCAGACAAAAATGATAACTATATTTTTCTTAATGAATTGATTATTTAAACTCCCTTCATTTTTATTATTAATCATTTTAGCATTCTAATAAAGAAACAATTGTTCTATAGCAATTTTATCATGAATTATTTGTTTGAGTTACATGCTTAACAACTGAAGTGTGATAAAAGCATGAGTTAACGAAAAAAATTAGAGAAGTAAATAAAAAATAATTTAGTCATTTAAATATATGTAAATGTTCGATGAGCCTATAAGCATGTCTTAACTCTAAATTGGGCGAGTTTTTTCCTCAATCTAAAATTTATTCTAATAAAAAAACTACTAGTAGTGATTAGTATCACATGTTAAAGATGAAGATACACATGGTAAAATCAATTAATTGAAGTTAGTTATCATAGCAGTTGCTTGTATAATACATTATATTCACTTAATAAGAAATATTATTTGTACATCATATTTGTGGGACACTGTGTTAATATTCTCACATCCACTCTTGGATGAGGTATGGTTGTGTGGGACCCAAACCCAACAGGTCTACAGCTAATCCAATAATGCATGAGAATATATCAAGACAATAACCTACGAATATTATGTACAAATAACTTTCAAGATAGTTCTAATTTGGATAAAGAATCAAATGTTTTTAGGAACCTCTAGTGTGATCATAGCTTGCCTAGCAAGTGAAAGAATACCTCTTGTCTTGGATTCTTGGTTTTCCAGGCCAATGCACAATTTTCTTAAAATCGTTGCTCTGATTTGATAAGAAGAAGAATTCTCAAGGGCTTTTAATGATTTATTATATTAGCTGGGAAACTTCAACTCTTGAAGCATGTGTACAAGCTTGAAATGAAGCTCATGATTTTGCTGGTGAGGCTAATGAAATCATCCATGAGGCTAACAAGTGAAGTCTAAAATTAGCTGCTACTTGTAAGGTATGGAAGAGATCAAATTTGAATTCCAAGCAATGGATAATTTGCAATCTGGTGATTACCATTTATTCTATTAATTGCAATTAAACCTGGCTCAATTCTTTTAAACATTATGATAAATTTGTTAGACTAGCTACTCAATTAGTTAGTGACAAGCTATAGTTGTATATAAGGAGGAATGAGAGCAATGTTACACATCCTGAAAAGTATATACAATTTTTTTTTCAAAGAAATCATGATGATTATTAGATAATATAATATGAGCTAATAATTAATCTAATAATTAATAATCATGATACATCATTCTAAATATAAAATCTTAACTGTCTAGAATTTTTCTAAGGGATGGTGCCATAACAATAAATAAGTTGTAATTTCCATTCTTTCTCTAAAAGTATGTTTGTGAGTTTGGATTTTGAAGGGGAATGAGATGATTTGTAGTATAAAATTTTAAAATCTTACGCTACAAATCTTTTTCTTCCCTCCCTTTTCCTGCAATATCCTAACTCACAAACATATATTAGAAGACTCCTCCAATTCCTTACTCTCTCTTCTTTCTTTCAATCTTAGTACTCTTGGAGGTTCGACCCAAAAAAAAAAAAAAAAGCTTTCTCGAGGTCCCATTCCTTTCTTTTTCTTTCTTGGTTTGCCAGTTTTGTTGATTATTTTTTTTTAATAATTGCTGAGTAATAATTTAGAAATCTAGTTTTGATCAGTATGATATTTTGAAGTGGACTATTGAATACGACGAATAACTCAAAGCAATTGATGTTTGAACCAATTTCCACATACTGGTTGAATTCCCAGACATTTAAGAGGACTCACTTTTAATTTTTTTAATTCAAAAATAAAATTTTCTTAAGTTCTCATTTTAAATGATCATTGCCCAAAGTAAAAATATCAATTTTTGTTTGAAAAAAAAAAGTATATTGCCAGCAAATATGAAAAGATAGATGTTTCCATAATTTTAATCCTATTTTCTCCTTTTAGCTAAAAAGTTTAGATTGAAAAGAAGCTCTTCATCTCCATTCAGAGACATACTAATGCCATAACAAATTATGAATTGGATATAGATACCCTACAAATCACATGAAGGCCAGAAGTTCTAAACTTGATGCTCGAGCATATATTGTTGACAACAAATAAGCAGAATAAAATAACATATGACAAATTTATTAATATATCATATCTTTGATTACACAAACATTATATTACTGTTAAGCTTGGTTTGGAAGAATCCAATCTATGTTGTGATACTTGTCACCTAAACTCAACTGAATTTTATAGCAAGTTACAAAACAGGATCCCAAAAATAAGAGGCAACAAGCAGTAGAGGAATGAAATGTTGTCTATTTCATTCTCTAATATTTTAGAAACTGCCCACATTTTTATGAACTCAGCCAAGGAAAAACATTGGGTGATGTCTGCAACCGCCCTGTCAAAACCTCAACACCAGTGTCTGTCACCTAATGATGAAAGAGAGTGACTCATTAAACCGGTACAATCATCTACAAAAGCATTGATTACTATATATAATATGTATAGCAAGGTCCCTAGGTTACAAACACAAATGTGGCATAAAGCTACTAATTCACCAACCAAAACAAATTATAGACAAGTTGCCATGGCTTCAGAGCACTCTCTCTACTATGACATTGTTTGCTCCCCAATATCATTAGAGTTTGCCAAGACTTGAGGACATATTACAAGAGTTAGGTATGTATCGCATCAAAATCATTATCATTAGAGAAGGTATAAAGTTAGATTGAAAAATCAACACTATTATAATAAATTCCTTCAAATTTTTTAGCCTTTTGAGGGTCAAAAATCACTTTTTTCAGTACAAAAAAAAGAAAAGAAAAAGAAAAAGCACTTGTCATATATTTAGATAAGTTTTAAAATATAATCAGAATCTTAAAAAAATCAATTTTCAGTTTTTTTTTTTTAGCAACTAAAATGCGTAGCTTTTGAAAAAAATCTTTTCAGCTTATTTGGTTATATAACAAATTTAAGTTTCATAGTCAATTTTCTGTAAAATCCGAAACAAATGCACCCTTTATCACTTTTAGCACTTGAAGACCAGGTTGTTCTTCCAGGACAAGCAATAATTGAGACTAGGTGACTTCTATATATAGTGTTGGAACTTGGAACCCAGGAGAAAAGTAGATGTACTTACCAAAAGAGTGTGCTCAAATTGAGCACTTCGTTTACCATCTGCAGTAACAGCAGTCCATCCATCAGGCCACATTCGATCCCGCCAAACACCTATTAAAATAGTAATATGAGAACTACGACATGTATCCATGAAAGTTATCTGTTTAAATAATTTTGATATATACCTGCATTGATCATTGGCTCAATTGTGAAGGTTTGTCCAGCCTTCATCACACCAACTGCTTTATTTCCTGCTAGTGGTTAAGGTCTGTTGCAACTGTTTTTTCATTCTTGTAATCATGGTTGATTTTTAACTTGATTTAGAGGAGTGGCAAGGAGAAGCTAGAAGTGCACAATGTGAAAATCTTTTGTGAAGTGTTAAGTATAATTGTGGGAGCAAAAGGGTCAATTATTGGATTTGACATTAAAAGAAAAAGTTAACATACAATTTGAAAAAAAAAAATGGCATAACTCATAAGAACAAGGAAGCTGCACATTGCTAGCAATTAACGGTGTGTATGACAAGATTGGCGACGAGATGGAATTACTAGTATGCATAGTCATTCCTGTAGTTATTTTAAACCATGGAAAGGATACTTCCATAATGAGGAATGTTTGGTGCACAATGGAAGAGCTCACCAATCCCATGACCGCAATATGATTTTACCTAAAAGAGCAAAGGAAAATATGAGTAAGCAACAAGTACCAACCATATGCTATGTAAACAAATAAAATTGAATTTATATAACTATTGAAAAAAAGTAATTCATTACCACTGAGAAGCCTGACATGGAAGCATGACGATTAATAACTTCACCAATTTCACGGAATCGTACCCCGGGTTTTACTGAATTTGATAGAAAATGGAAAATAAGGAATACATATTTTTTATTTCTTAAAATATTATGCATGTTTTAAGGATATTGAGAGTTTAAACACATGAAAATCACAATATATTCCAAATGTCAAATACGTATATTTATGGATATCGTCAGTTATCAATTTGTTATAAACAACATAATGAACATATTTGGTAGCTAATATGATGTTAGTCACTTTAATTGATATTTTAATATTTACTAATTATTATCTTATGATTTAGGGTTTGGGACCAAATTCACAGTTTTATGAATTGACAATGAAGCTTGACATTACATGTCAAAAGAGATTGAAGAATAAAAGATACAAGGCACTTATGATGCTTTAAAAATTCAATTGTGTTCTAAACTAAGACAAGAGAGTTCAAACTTCAGTGTTGAAATTCAATGGCGACATACCAATAGCTATTGCCTTCTCCAAACACTCATACGTGCATTTGACCAGCCGGCGAGACTCTTCATCAACATTTCCCACAAAGTATGTTTCATTGAGATCACCTGGATAACAACTCAACATATCAACCAATTGTCAAATTTTATAGACTTCAAATGAAACAGTGTAATATATACATGTTAATCAACTCACCATGTACACCTTTATAGTACACAGTGACATCAATATTTACAATGTCACCATCCTCAAGCTTCCTGTACAATAATAACTTTATTATTAAGAGAAGTCCTCAAGTTGATAACTTGATATAATTGTCTACATAGCAACACTTGCGCTAATCGTAGTGTAAATTACCAAAAAGAAGGATTGACTACGGAATTTATTTTCCATTGAATTAAAGTCAGAAGGTCTAGATGTACAGTCAAGGACTAAAATCAAAGGAAAAACCATAAAAAGAATAAATAAAAATAAGTGGAGAACAATCTACCTTGCATCAGGAATTCCATGACAGATTACTTCATTCACTGACCTGTTAAATAGAGAAGATTCAATCTTAACAAATACCAAGACAATCTGAGAAAAATAGGATACAAACAGAAGGAAAGTACCTACGTGCAGCAAGATTTAGGGAAGAAATGATAATTGAGAGGCGAAGGATATCCTCCTGCAAAAATAAAAATAGTTGAGATTTAAGAGCCTACTCTTTGATGTTCTACTCAAGTGCTCATTGCATTCTGAAGGGACTTTTCATTTTTTATATGCAGAGAGGTTGGGCAGCTTTGCTATATATTTCAACATCTTTCTCACCCCTGTTTGGGAGGATATCCCCCCAGTATTACTTTACATATTTTTCATCTAATGAAAATTCCATTTCTATAAATAAAAATCTCTAGTATGGAGCACTATAAAACAAAGTAATTCTTGTGGAGTTTATAGGATGGAGTCAACAACAGTAAGGTGTGTCTCTATAGTCAGTGATTAAAATAATAACACAAGCTGCATGCTCAACAGCAACAACAATGCCAAGATTTTCTAGATGTAATATGATGCATTTACTTAAAAACAGGTATAAAGCTGCTAAGAAGGTTTTGAAAATGGAACTCATTAAAACAAAGCTAGTACCTGCAGCAATAGTTGCCTCATGAACAACTCTGTCAATCTCATCAGTTGTCACACCAGGCCGAACAATACGAGCAGCTGCATCCAGAACCTCCCTTGCAATCTATAAATTAACATACTTAATGAGTCCAGAGTCTACATCAACATACAGTGAGAAAAAAAAAAAAGCTATATCTTTACTGAACTTTTCAGCAAAAACTTATCCACATTGGACAATACAGCCAAAATCTAAATATTTTATGTTTTATATTTGTACAAGACGTTGTTCTTTCTTTCTCAGTTCTCATCACCTCCACCTCATCACATTTATCGAAGCAGGGGTTATTGATTATTAATAAACAACGTAAAATTAATCCATATTACCAAGCCACCATACATTTAGCCAGTAACAGACTCCAGATATAAGCAGATACTGAGCACCATGAAAATGAGGATCATGAACTAGTTTCCCATTGAAGAATGAATTAAGATAGCAGAGGGGCCAAAATTCCAGCTCCACGAAAATCTACAAAGGCTACATGCCAAAGAAATGGAACTCACCCGGCATGTTTCTCTCATTCTCTCGATTTGATCCGGAGATTTGATCTACAGATTAAAATCAGTTAGAAAGAAGAACAGAAAGAACACAGAAAATCGCCAACTTGAACATTCATTGCCTACCTGTATTTCAAAATTACCTACCTCAACAGTATGCTGCAGGTCACTATTTGGCTCAATTTTGGGAATACCCTAAAGTTGAAACAGGAGCGATAAAAACAATTTAGAAACAAAGGAACCTCGGCTAAATTATCCATTATCAAGGAATGTTTCCACAAGAACTGAAGCAAAATGATTTAAATCAGATAGAATGCAAGAAAGTTATATAGGAACAACTCATATAACTCACATCATCAGCCCAATCCGGTTTATCAATATGAGCTGGAATAATCCGTTTACTAGAAATGGGATATGGCCGCAGCAACCTTACAGGAGCAGAAATAAAATTTCAGTTTCAATAGAAAATTAGTCCATAACAAATGAACTTACAAAACAAAAAAAGACAAAGAAGGCAAACATGGGAAAAACAAAAAGGACTCTGGAATGCAAAAACAGGAAGATACCCTTACAAGTAAATAATAGCGAACATGATCTTCTGTTATCAATTAACAGCATTAAAGATGTCCAAATTCTAAAATATGAAGGGAAACAAAGTCCTAGAAATTACCCGGTCCAATCAAAGTGAGGCACCTTTGGAGTTTGAGCTTGTCCTCTCTTCAAGCAATATAACCAACCTTCACCAGGTGAGTCAGAATTTTGCTCACCTGGAGTACCTGTGCCAGGTGAGGATAGCTTTGCCTTTAGATGCACTGCTTTGTGAGAGCTCCATGAAGACTTGAAACATTCCTGAGTACTGTCTAGAGATATCAAAATAGGCTCCAATATGAAGAATTTAAGACTTTGGAAAGTAGAGTTTTTCATGACCCAACCGTTATAACTGTAATCTGTAACTATCTAGTAAATCACTGTTGTCTCATTAGTTACCATGGTCAACCTCACCTTCTTGGTGCCATCTGGAGCAACAATGCTATCACTTTTACTTGGATGCATTTGTTTCACATTTTTTTTAAAAAAAAAAAAAGTGATTATGAAACTTAAATTTTATATATAACTAAAAAGGGTCAAAACTGATTTTTTTTTTTCAGATAGTGGCTTCTATGAAAAAGATAAAACTGATTTTTTGAGATTATAATTATTTTCACCCAAAAGAGTCACATCTAAACGCAGCTTTAATCCCTAATCCCTAATGATTAATTAGAAACTACTTTTATCTACAATGATACAAACTAAATTCCTAGATATTAAGCATTGATGCACCATTTGGGCGCCTTACCCAAATGTTAGACACGTGTCTATATCAAATCTTGTATGACACACCGACGATATGACACATGTGCTTGTTCAAATTATTTTTTCTTTTACTCCAATACAGCTGGACAGCGGAGTGAGTGGACACGACATAAATAAGGTCATTTAATAAAAAGCAAATAACAAACCCATTTTGAGTTTTTTTCATTTTAATGTTTTAAAAAATTGAATATTGAATAAACAACATAAGATAGTAGCGAGGCTTATGTATATCATAATATGAAGAATGACTCAGTTTTCTTTTTGTTCAATATAGAATTCAAGCCTTAAGTAGATCTCCAGCTCATAAGAAATGTGAAAAACTAGCTCACAGGTCCCACAAAATTCCTAAAAGAGAATAGCCCGAATATATTTTAGCGTTAATTTCATTCTATAATTGTCCACAGAGATTCAATGGCCAAAAAAAGGGACTTCAAATAATTGACAAAAGGCAGAAAATAATCACAAACCAGAAAGCAGAACCTTCACGAGGAAGCTTCAATTCCATGCACTTTGGACACCTGAGCCAAACCAAAAATTAGACAAGTTAAATTAAACATCCTATGCATAAGGACATACCCTTCCAAGTTTTCCCCAACATGATCATCCCAAACCTTAAACACCCAGTTGCAAGGCCATCAAAACAAACTTCGAAAAAATAAAAAAATGGCATTTTTTTCACCACCCAGCTGATCAAAAACTCCACCTTCAACTGATTTAAACATCATTACACAATAATATAACAAATTGGGGTGCCTTTAAAAGTTTCCACATCACTCTTATAATCCCTAAAAATGGATATAGCCACCAACAGCAGCCAGAAGCAGCTTTTACTGAAAACTAAAAAAGAAAAAAAAGAGGAAAAAAAAACCCACTTGATCAAAACCAAAAACTAAGCCTTTCCCATATATCAAACCATATCAAATGCAGAAACAGCATATTACAGTTTAAAATGATTTTTTGTTGTGCTAAGGAAAAAAAAAAGTGATATGTCAGCAGCTACATAGCAAAGAGAAAGAGAAGAGTAAGTACTGAAGTTTTGCAGGTTTGCCACAGTTAGCACAAGAGAGTGCATTACTATCAGAAGCATCGGATTCACCAGCCATTGATTCCGGAAACAAAAGGAAGAAAGCTTCAATCTAACACCGAAGAGGGAAGAAGACTAGTTAGGGTTGCAAACGTGAGAACTTGGAAAAATGGAACAACCTGCGGAAGACAGTAAAAAAACAGCATTTATATCTTCGCGTGGAGGAAGAGTGTGGCTTCAAATTTGGGCCTGGCCAGTTCAGTTTAATTGGGCTGACCTCCTTGGATTGTTTGTTCTTTATATGTTTACATAGCTTTGCTTTACATCATACAGGACCAAAAAAAATTCATGACATGGCTAAATTATACTGGCTTCTTATGAGATTTAGTAAAATTCACTTCGATCTTCACTATTTATCTAAATGACACTGACATTTCTTGAATATACTATTCAGCATGTGATAAGGGAGAAAGCAGTATAATGATTTTATAAACTTCATAACCTTTTGAACAAGTTTTACAAATTGAGGGAAAGTAACGTGAACTCCACCAATCAGTATAATTTGCCCTTACACAATAAATTGTTGCTAGTCGACTATGGTTGTGTTCTATGATATAATAAATGCATTTTTTTCTGATTTTAATTTTAACAAAAAAAAATTATCTGTATTAAACTGAAAAATCATTTTTATATAAATTGTTCATATTAGTTTTTGAGTTTTGTTATTTATACTCATTATATATGCGACATTATGTCGACTCATACCTTATCCACTATTGAATGGAGTGAGGACCCCATTTAAGTAGATGTCAAAGGAAGATATTTGTTTTAATAGGTGCCAAAGGAAAATGCCTAATCTAGGTTGGTCCACTTTGTTGGTGAGCCAAAAAAATGCCAACCAATTCAACTCACTTGAGTTGGTGAATTATATGCGTGGGTTGACTTACCAAATAATTGAAAAATAAAAAAAATCTAAACATCTTTAAATTTGTTCAAAAACTAAAAAAAAAGGAGTTTAGGGTGGATTGCTTGGATGAGATAGTGGACTTGGAAATTTTTATTTTTAGTTTTTGGTAGAGAACATGAAAGAATATGAGATAGGTATGTGAGTCTTGGCCTGAAATGAGAGAGAGGAGTTGGGTTTCTTTAAAAAATTGAATAAACCATATCAATCCACCTAACCTGCAAGTTAGACGGGCTGAACCCATTTAATTTGCTTAAGTAAGCTGAGCCAAATTGATCTACTTTTAAATGTGTCAATATTTTACCAACCCAATTAACTAAAGTGGTGAGTCGACCTAGGTTCTCTTACAGACTGTAATTCACTTTAATAACTCTCATTAAAATGGTTATAGTTATATTTTTCTGTGTGCAATTTTATCAAATAAATTTCTAGAGCAAAACAACAACTAAACATATACTTTAGTAGCCATGTTTCAATTATTCTTTTTATATTAGCTTCAGAAATTATGCTTCAACACTGAAATTTGAACCATATGTATGTTTCCCTCTTAATGCGATTTGACGGACGATCTTTATTCTAGCTAAGTGATTTATTCTCTTGATAATTTTCATCAACCATCTCACCTAAAACTATAAGTTGATGGATACAAACACGACTAATTTTATCTAATATGTTTTCTCACATAAATTTCTCTTACGGATTTGAGCAAGATCGAATATTTAATCATTTAGTCATGAAAATACTATAACATTTCTCTAGTTTAGAATAACTATTTTTTTTCACTTTTCATATTTTAGAATATCTATCCATCTATAGTGTATGGGTAACATTAATTTTCCCAAAATGTAAATTAATAGGTAAAGATAAATAAATAATTTTACCTAGCATCCATATTAGTATTTGGTGATATTTATTATGTGTGCACATATATTCATTGATTCTGTTCATCACGTACGTTTAAAGCAATAAATTCTTCTGTTCTCAGTCATTGCACCTTTTTTTTTTTTTGGTCTTAAAGAGGATGATGCCAATTTGATCACTTTGATCCATGGGACAGTTGATGGAAGAAGCATTCTATATTTCTATATCTATGTGAACTTTTAGTGAAACAACTCAACAACGTGTATGGAAACTGAGTGAAAGGAATGGTCATTTGTCTACGTGTTATAGCTAGCTACAACCACTCGAAACTGAAATGTGTTGTTTGTAGTTTTGGATTTGATTGGCTTCTTTTTCATTTTTTTTTTCCCGATATATCAAGTCTCAAAATACCTGGTGTTAGTGAGAAAAAAGCAACAAGTTTCCAAACATGTCCTAAAAGAAAGCACAAGAAGTCAACAACTAAAAGATAGATCATAACAAGAAGGCCACACAATACACAACCGCCAAATGGAGAAACCATTATACTTGAAAGCCTTATATTTTTCCGCTAATATATAGGGGAAAGAAAAGTTCATTGAATATTTGGAGGAGACTTCCAAAAGCAACCGCTAAATTATTTTTCATTGACAACTGTGACCAACATATTTATATTTGGATAGTTTTTTCGATACTCTTATAAAACTTAGGGGTATCAGACCATAATTACTCATGGTCAAGATTATGTCATGTATTTCACCAATTTAATTTATTAAAATATAAAACATAATGATTTAGTTATAACCGTTGAAATCATGAATAATATGGAAGGAGAAACCTTATGTATACTTATAGTTCATAAAAAATTTTAAGGTGTAATTGTGTATTTTGTAATGTATTCCTTTACTTATTGGTCATTTTTTACGTCGATTATCTTCACAATGTTGGTCTAAAATGGATAAAATTCACGGTTTTCTATTAACCAAAAAAAAAAATTCACGGTTTTCTTCAGACAAAATAATTATTTAACATGTGGAATGATAACTTGCATTATAAATATCCTTTAATACGTACATTTTCAAGCGACGACGTACTCTGTTGTGATTGTATCCCATAAAAGATAAAAAAATTAACATTAAATTATTACGGGAATGTTAAAGGTTAGAACCATATTGTTATTATATAAAATGAATGATATACGTAATAATAATTTAGACCCCATTTAAATATGGAGGGATCATCGAATTAATATATAAATAGATAAAAGTAATATTTTAATTGTATTTGTAATGAATATGGTAAATATAATAAAATGATTAATAATAAACTTAATATGGAATATTTTCACTGTAATCATCAATAACATAATTAAAATTTAGAATTATTAATAGAATTTAATTAGAATATATTAACACTGTAAAAAAATTTTATACATTTATTCAATCATGTAATACTACATTACTAAATACAGTTACTTTTTAATACTATTATTTAAAAAACATACAAAATAAAAGATTTAATTGGATAATAATGTAAAAAAAATTAAACTCTTATTAATAACTGTTTTCTTATATTTTCAACAACAAAAATTATTAACAATAGAACAAAAATTAATCACCAATTATTTAGATATGATTCCATAAAAAAAAATGTTCAAATTGCATGCTTACTTTACATCTTCACGTTTTTTATATCTGACATGTGTAATAATGAAAATGCATGGAGAATATTTTAAAATCTACATTGAATTTAGAAGATGCAGCCAAAATCAACCGCAAAATGATTCTTCACATTATCTGTTCCCATTCAGTTGACGTTAGGCGCGCTTGAAGTTCATTTGATATAAGGTAATACATTCTTACTTTAATAATTGTCGTATTTTTACATGCTCGTTAGAATTAAAGAAATAATTAGAAAAATATTATTTAAAAAAAATTTAAGAATAATATATTAAATTGTCATTTATTTACTAATTTCTCTCTCCTTATTCATTAATAAATAATAGTATTTAATAAGATATTTCTCCAATACTCCTATGAAATTTACGAGTAATGATATTTTGACACTTAAAAAATAAATATTTGATCAGACACTCATTTTATAACTATTGGAAGTGATGGATGTTAAGGATAAATGAAAACTACCATCATATCCAATGGTTATAAAGTAATTTTCTGAATAGACACCCATTTTTTAAGTGTCAAAATATCATTACCGAAAATTTAAAGATGTCATTACCTCTTAGATAGTTATAGCTAAGAAGTCACGTGTCCCTAACTTAATTTTTTTTAAAAAAATCTATCAAATCACAATTATTGTGTATAAAAAGAATTGATATCATGGGTACCGAAACAAAAATTATTTAATAATATTATTATTAAAAAAATAATTAATATTACTTAAATTTTTAGATAATTATTTCTGTACAAAGAAATTTTTTGAACAAATCAATTAGTAAAAAAAGGAGGGAGTAACTAGTTATAATGGAGTATTTATCATGGAAAACAAATTTGCAGTGAACTTGGGTTGTGATAGATTTAACTGTTATGAAATCATTGTCGACAATATCGTATCCAGATTCATTCAAAAAGTTTTATAGCGATGTCTATCAGGCAATCTTTGTTTTCGATTGGGGTTTATCGGACAAAAATGATAAGTATGTTTTTCTTAATGAATTGATTACTTAAACTCCCTTCATTTTTTATTATTAGTTATTTTAGAAAAAAAATTATTTCATATTGACTGTCATTTTAGCATTCTAATGAAAAACAATTGTTCTATAGCAATTTTATCATGATTATTTGTTTGACTTACATGCTTAACTAGTGAAGTTTCATAAAAGCACGAGTTAATGAAAAAAAAATTAGAGAAATACATAAAAAATAATTTAGTCATTTAAATATATAATAATAAGAAATGAAGAGAGAATTCCACACTATTTTATCCTAGGTACTCATCATCATGCGTACACCTTTCTTTTGTTATTTTCTTAATTTTAAAATAATAATAATAATAATAATATTTAAACAAGTGCTCATTGGTCTGACATTTTCGCAATTTACATTACATATATTTCTTAAACCTACTAAAAAGCTATGATATTGGGATTCGGTATTTATAGCGCTGGCAATAAGAAATAGGTACACGATGCCAATGCCATCTCCTAACTTACACACAGAGACGTGCTAAGATAAGAGGATGGGTGATGTTATTTAAACACTTAAAAACTGAATGTTTATTGTAATATTTATTTAATAATTATTAAATGTGATGTAATAGATGGAGTGTGTAGGATTCACCATTACATTCAATGGTTAGGTAAATGTCATAATAGACACCTATTTTTTAGGTGTTTAAATAGCATTTTTATAACCCAAAAATTACCCATTAATAATATAAATATATAACACAATATAATCTACTTGCATAAAGTAGTTTCCATGGTTAAATTCCAGAGGAGAATGGCACCCCTGTGGCTGGAATCCACCTTTCACCTTGCAAAAATTGACCCACTGAAAAGGGTGATGCCTCACTAGCACTATTCAACACATGGAAACCAGGCCAATTCACCCTATACTTTGCAGATGCACCATTCCCTGTGTTCATATACTCACCATAATACAAAGTTGATAGTGCAAAATTCCCACTCCATTCGCCCCATCCTTCAGGGGAAATCAAGCCATCCAAATCAGTCTCCAATATCACAGTCCTAGAATACTTCTTCCAAGGCCTTCCCAAGAAGGTCTTGGTAGTGTCCTTCAATGTGCCAAACTCAGATGCTGGCCTAACCCTGCAGTTTTGCATTGAAATACCCGTTGGTTGGTTAGGATCATCCCTTCCTTGTGCTGTGATGAAGTTGGACTGGTGACTCATTGGTTTCCTCACATATATGTCACTGTTTTGGAACACAACTGCTGCATCACCAAATATGAAGTCTATGGTGCCATATATTTGGCATTCTCTGTAGAATTGGCGGTTTGAGTGGACATAGAGTGTGTCTTGGTAGGCCTTGAAGCTACACCTGTAGAAGACTGAGAGGTCTGAGCTTGCCTTAAGTGCCACTGCTTGGTGCTTCTCCGGACCTGCAGTGTTCTCAAATGTCATGTCTTTGGCCCAAAACCCATCCCCGGATACACCTGTTTAATACAAAATTTGGTTAGCAAACCTTTATCTGAAATTTGAAAGTCAATAAATTTTGGGCAGAGAAATTGCCACCTTAGACATTTTTTTATTTAATGTTTACCAAGTTTAATAAGCAAATTAAACTAAATGATATTACACACATATTTTACGGTTTTTTATATTTCTAGCATTCCTACAGAGTAATTAGGGTCACTTTTATAAAAGTAATATCACATTTCATAACTTTTAGGGAAAATTACATTCTACAGTTGTAAACTATAAGTTATATGCACTTTAGGTCCTAAACTTTGAAAATATGCAGTTTAATTTCTTAAATTTTCTTAAATGTACAAATTGATCCTACTATTAATTTTTCTATCAAGAAAAATATTACAAATTTAAGAAATTTTAAGGTATGAGATTATATATTTAGGAAATATCAGGGGCTCAATTTATACCTACTCCAAAATGCATGTTTTGGCTAAAACATACATTTGTAAAAGTTCACAGCGTCGATTTGCACTCTTATAAAGTAAAAGTGGATCAGCTTCATAGTTAAGAAGGACACAGTGTACTCTCTCCTAAAATATAAGGTAATGGGATGTAACATTGTAATGTGTGTCTAGTGTAAGAAAAAAATGATAGGAATGTTTTCATGAATGAACTCCGGTCAAATATGTATTTCTTCAAATTAATTGTGGGTATTGTATGTGATAGTGCCTAGGAATTTAGGTCGTAGTGTAATTAATAACCTTTCTAATATGTCTATGAAATTATATGAACTATGTTAAAGATTTAATTGTTTTAGTTAAAACAATTTTACATATTTACATATACTAATGTTTCCTTTTGAAGTTTACATACATTGACAAATGATAAATTTCTCTGTCTTACCAAATGTGGCTGAGCTAACAGTGGTAGAACCATCAACAACACTTCTGCTCCCAGTGACAATAGTTTTGTCTATGCCATCTCCTACAAACATCACATTCTGCAGCTTGTTTCCAATCTCAACCGTCTCATGGTAGACTCCTGATTTCACATAAATCACTGCTCTTGCAGCACGGTTGCTACCCTTTGCAGCCAATGCATCCACTGCTTCTCTTATTGTTTTGTGTGTGCCTGAACCATCCTGTGCCACTATGAAGTCTGCCGTAGATGTTGCTGCACTCCATGATGCTAAAAGATCACCAGCATCTGATTTGGATATTGATCTCTGAGGTGGTCCTAGACAAGCAAAATCAAGAAGAATTAGAGTGGAATTGAGCTATCAAATTAATCTTATCACTATTAATAAGGGTAATCATCATTTTTTAGTCTTAAATTACTGATCGTAACTACAATCGCGATCATAATATTAAATTACTGTTATGATAACTACATCGCAATAGCAATTACAGCCACATCAACATATTATAATATTTTGTATTGCAACGCAATTCCAATCGGTACTTAATAATCATGTTATTACTCTCCATTATTTACCTACATTATCATAATTTTTTCACCTAGTGTGCAGATGGCAGAGAATATCATCTTTTCCTTTTACACAGAGGCAGCCAAATAGTTTCCACCACTTGAACAATAGAATCTTTGGTTTTCAATTTTGTTTATCATTTAGTATAAGGTAGACCAATAATAATGTGAATATTGCATATCCCACTCAGCTTTTCTTGATTTCTTTTGTTTGTTCCATGCACAAAAGGAGAATATTCCACCGGAGGATTTCTTATAACAATGACATTCTTCTGACCTATTTTGCCAAAAATAGAATGAATCGTAGCTATAATTTCAGAAGTATAGGTATAGCTAAGTTCAGATATAAGATAAGTACAAAATGAAATCAAAAACATAAAAACAAAATGAAAGACAAGTGCAATTTGACTAGTATCTATGTGACAGGACGCTGTGCAACTGGTACGTATATTATATGCCTACTTCATGAAGTTATTAAAGTAAAAAAAAAACACACATTAAAAAAAACATAACACGTGGTCGCTGTTAAAATGCAGGTTTCAACTTAAAATGTCTAAATGTTGTCTAATTCTGACACATGTTCAATGGTGAACTACGTGGGTGCCCTTCACATTATTTGACATTTACTGCTCTAAAGTAGAATGTGGATGATCTTCAGTTTAATAATGTCAATGATACACACACTCATATTACATATGGAAAAATTCCATGCTGATCAATCAGAAGTCTTTTCCCAAGTGACAGTGATAAAATTTTGTTGTCACAATGATATAATTTGATTATGATTGATTTTTTATCTTTAAATAAATAAATAAAGTACATTATTTTCAAAAGTTCCATCAATATTTCTAAAGTTGTGTAATATTACTTATTTAGTTATAAAAGATGTTATTTTAACACCCAAAAAATAAGTATCTATTAAAAACATTTATTTTTATCATTATTAGATATAATGATAATTCTTGCTAACCTTATTCATTCATCACATTCCACATTTTAAATATTCAAATAAGACTACTTATTAGTTATATCTACAACTTCAAGTTGTTATATACTCTCACCTTTGGCTTTGCCTTTGCCTCTGCTCTTTGCATACAATCCAAGAGCTTGGCCAAGCAACATGGTCAAGTTTCTACCCAAAACCTCGCCTCCAACATACCCTTTTTCCTTCAATCCATCCAAACAAGTTTTGTGGTTTGTCATAACAGCACTTACCCAAGTAAGTGCATCTTCTTTGGTATAGCTACTAGTCTTTGAGGTCATGTGAGAGAGCCTAGACTCACTCTCCTCATAGAGCTTGGCACAATCTCTTAGTGCCACACTTGTTTGATCCGCTGAAATAAGGCCTAGGCTTCCCAAACTATGCAATGTCCCAGATCTCCCAAACCAATTGTTCATGGCTTGTGAAACCTGGGTTTGGGCCATTTGGAGCAAATCCATTTCTTGGAGGCAGAAAGTGTTGGCGGGGAACAAGGTGAAGAACAGGAGCAAGAAGGTGGCATAGTTGGCCATTTTTTTGGGGCTAAGATGGAATGTGATGAATTTTGCATGGCTTGGTGTTGTGGATTGCTAATTTATAGCCAGCATGAGGAAGCAAATACATGAATGCTAGCCAGGTGTCACTAGGACTGTGTGACCAAACCTATGTGCCATATGCATTACGATAGTGGATTGGAAATCTCTTTAAATTGTATAAAAACTAAAGAAACAATGTCACACAACTAAAATAAATATAACTAGAAGGTTTCTTTAAAAATGTAAAGGTGGTTATTTGAAGATTTTAATTTCTTGCATAAATATAAGTGATTCAGAGAAATATCTACACTAAGAAGCATTTACCATCAAGTGATCAGATTTTGTGAGTGTGTGTGAGATATGCTCAGATTTAGAGTTTAATTTTGATTTTTTGAAAGCATATAAAAATAAAATGTTCAATCAATTTTTCTCGCAATTATATATATTTGAACATTTGAGATTTCATAGGGTTATAGTTCTCCTAACACCGATTATTTCAAATCCAAAATTTGAATTCGAGATCACTATGTTAAAAAGAAAAAAGTATCTAATTGTAATTTGTCACCTCCCATAACTCTTTAAGATATGCAGGAATTTATTACTGGACTATGGGCTCACTTGCAAAAAAAGGATCTACTTATTCATTTAAGAATTAGCAAAGGAAAACAAACAAAGAAAAAACTTATTTCAAGAAGCGAGTTCTTATCAAGTTCCCAAAGAGAATAAGGTGTATATCTCTTAATGGTGTTAACCAAACTCGATTCATGTTTGCTGAAAAAGTGCCAAATTTAGCAAGAAAATCCACAGCACAGTTATGATCTCAAAGCATGTGCTGTAAAAAGCATCTCCAATTACACTAAATCAAATGTTTGATGTCATGAGTATTGTTATTTCAACACAAGAAGTGGGTATTTAAGTGAGATACCCACTCCATCACCATTGGATATGATGGATTGATGAAGATAATAGGAACCATCATCCCATCTAATGGTGATAAAGTGAGTATCGCACTTAGATTCTCACTTTTGGGTATTGAAATAACATTAATCTTGATGTTAAGAACTAGACTACCATAAACATGAAAAGAAGGCTCATCCTCTTGAGTCATTAGGCGAAGAACCTCAAGATAATCCACCTCACAAGGAATATTTCTAAAACTATAGTCCTTCCCTTATATTGAAAGAGAATCATTTGTAAGGCTGTTAAAATATATCATTCCTTGTTGAACGAAAAATGTTATATCATTCCTTATATAGGTGTTAAAATCTTATATAAGAATAATATTTGGTGTATAATTAAATTACACAATAAATACACATTACACACCTTACTACCATTGGATGTGATGTGTGGTCCCCATTTATTCCGTTCATCTATCAAATCCAATAGTAATAAGACGTGTGATGTATATTTATTGTACAAATTCGCTGTATACTTAACATCACTCCTTATATAATGTAAACCTTTTACTAGAGTTTTAATGGGCAGGAATAACTTCTTCTACAAGGTTATATTATAAAGAAAACTTCAGTAGTTTTTATATAATTTCATGAGATTTACAAAATCATAAAAGTTAATTTTTTTGCAGTCTATCAATATATCAATCTGAATTTAAATTTAAATAGTAAAATGAGAAACAAATTCTTTTATTGTCTAGCTTAAAATAACATTTGTGAAATGCAGATAATAGTTGCAAGTGAGTCCATAGTCTAGTAAACTCCTATATGACTCAATAAATTAAGAAAAGTCACGAATTTGATTCTCATGTTCACTCCTTATCTTCTAATATTTTAGTTAAAATAAATAAAAATAGACAATAGTCTCTTTCCATGGTTAATTAGTGTGCATATGCATATACATATATATATATATAGGCTGAATGCGGAATGAAAACTAGCCTAAAAAGGAAAAAAAATCAATGATAATTGATTGTTAATTTGGAGTTTGAAGGCTTCTCTGTGCACCTCCATGTTAAGCAGCATAAATAACATTGCCATAACTATCTTAATTATACATACCTGGTTTGCACAATTCCGAAGAAGAATATATAACAGCTTATCAGAATATCTTATCCATTACCCACCTATTAGACTCACATCCACGCACACAGCAATTGTCAGATTGTCTTCACTGAGGCCACCGCTTAAAAGGAATCGCGCTTTCCATGCAAAACAAAGTGAAAAATAATTTGGTCCGGATGTAGAATTGAGAAATGCTAGACGATATGAAATTTATTCAAAATTTTGTATTTAGAATGATA
Organism: Dalbergia cochinchinensis; assembly: GCA_031216125.1. Taxonomy (NCBI): domain Eukaryota; kingdom Viridiplantae; phylum Streptophyta; class Magnoliopsida; order Fabales; family Fabaceae; genus Dalbergia; species Dalbergia cochinchinensis. The sequence continues at coordinate 62,695,302 of CM062375.1, read as the reverse complement.
TATCATAATTGTTAATTGTTTGATAAATCAGTGAGTCATATAATTTTACTCCATCAAACAATTATTATAATTTTGTCCAAAATTCTGTAAATATTTGTTTGAATGTGCAGTATTACTCCATATAATGATACTATGAGAAATGTTTCATGTACAAAAAAATCCTACAATAATTTTACACAATAAGGGTTGTTATAAGATTTTCTTCTACATGGAACATTTCTCTTGTACTATTCTTACACTTTGAGATCCCATACTTTTTATACAATGATTGATGTTCATAAAATATTAATGTTCATAAAATATTAATTAATAACGCTTCTTTATAATATATGTAAAATTTAATACTATTTAAAAATATTATTAATTATAAAAATGTATTATTAAAATTATTTAGTAATATGATTTAAAGCAAAACTAATAAAAATACCACAAAGTAGTTTTAACAATAATTTTATTTTAATAATATTTTATAATTTAAATAAATATTACTTAAAAATAATTTTTAATGGGCTTTTTTGATTGATCATCAAATTAATGATCTATGTTTCTCATTCATATAAATAATAATTTGTTTATAATTAACCGATATATGCTTTTTGTTTACGTGAACCGATATATATTAGTATGTAATAATTTATTCATCATTGACTGGACCATAAAATATATGAAAATTTGAAAGATGTAAGATCCCAAATGATGAAATTAAAAAGAAACTTATTTCAGCTATATATAAGTGTTTAAAACTTTAAATTACCGAGTCTCAACTATTCTGTAGAAACTGCTATAAATTAAATTTTCTTTATCCCACCTTGAATTTAGCAACAATATTAATGTATGCATGTAATTCCTGAATCTAGCTGATTAATGGAGTAAATAAAATTGTAAAACAATAAATAGAATGTAATTTTCATATTTTATTAGTATATTTATTTCTATATAATTATTAAATAATTGTGATGTCAATTTAAAAAAATATAACTTTTATAATTGCTATATTAAAACTTCGTACATATGATAATAATGATCAAATGATAACATGAAATTCTTTATATTAATAATATATTAAATTTAATATCAAAGAATTATAAGTTAATTCATGTTAAGGAAAAATAAAGAAAAAGGTACATGTCATAAAGAACATCCCTGTAATACGTACATGCACTTTTATAAATCTCGTCAAAATGAAAATGTTTATTCATAGCTTTAATTAAATTAAATATTAAAATAGTTATGTTATGCTGTATTTAAGCACTTATATTTTCGTATATATGAAATTAAACCTTCTAAAATTTTGTTTTAAAATAATTTGTATATATATAATTATAAGATTTAACTTAACATTTTTTTAATGTCCGCCATTTTTTTTGGAACATTTTAAAGCATGCGTCACTTTGCGCACCAATGGGCCGTGCGGTGCTACTGCAGACAAGGGTTCTTAGGGGTGAGCTTCATTGTTACATAAAAATACAAGAAATTTTATGCCATGCATTTTAAACGGTAAGGAAACATGAAAGAAGAAAAATATTATTTGGACTCATAATATGTGAGATATTGTATTGATTTATACTCTATTTATTATTAGATGGAGTATGGACCTTACTTTAATGGAGTTCATATCCAATCTAATGATAGATAAGATGTGAGTCGATATGATAAATGAGTACAAAGATCATATTTCTTGCGAGAATATATAGTCTTAATAAGACACTGCACTGCATCACTCGTTCGGTGGGCGAAGTCATTGAAAATGGTGTACAAGGCAATGTGTTTGAGAGTTAAGTAGGGACAAGGTTGATTTGGCAATTGGCAAAGTGTTAGCTTCTGTGTTTGTGTTACTTGTCCTTCTGGTCATTAAAACAGTAGAATATGGACATATTTTATTATTGATGCAGGGTAAAGATATATTTAACACATTTTTCCATGCTAATACATTTTTTGAGTTTAAAGTATGAATAATTTATCATAATACACTATCATATAAATATCTTTTTTGAGCTTGAAATGTGGACAATATACATATTGACCTTACCTTATATATTTTAATTCAATTAATAATTTGGTCTAGAAGAGTGAAAGCAATTAATAAGAATCAAATTCTAGACTATTTAATCATAAGACTTAATTGACTTCATAAAGAACTTTAATAACTAAAGCATACACTCCACTTTCCTTAAAATGGAAAAATTACTCTTTAATCCCTTTTCAAGCGTAATTAGAAAGTGTTTGAATTGACATTTTGAGGGTATGTGGTTTGCAAAATGTTTAACATTCCCTGAAATTTAAGGATGAAATGAGAGATTCTCATATTTGGTCTAATAACAATAGTAATAATAAAATTTCAGGCTTAAACAATGGGTCCTAATCAATTTTCATATCTGATTAATCTGGTTCAAAAATTAAAGGTGACCTTAATTTATGTCAGTGTAAAAGATAATCCAACATTACAGCTCCAAGAAAACTAGTTGTGTTTTTGGATGGTATATGTGAGTTAATCTAGACATCTTAGGCTACTATCATAGATATTTTATTAGAGATTGTACATACTTGTTTACTTATTTTTGAGACGTGATTAGTTATGGATCTATCGTAATCTTTTATTAGTTTGTTATCAGTTGGTTAGCTATCAGTCTTCGATGTTAGTTAAAAATTAGTTGTTCTTGCCCTCTATATATAAGTAAGCTCTGTTCTATTCATTACAAACTGATATGCAATAAGCAGTTCTCTGGAGTGTTCTTCCTCTCATCCCTTCCATTAATTTCAGTTTCTAATAATAATTTTGATACTTACTAATATACATATCATGGTACAAGCCAGCAAAAATTGCAACAAACCAAATCACACTAATTCTATTCGGCTATGGTCTATATTTCTTCCGTTTCAACAATATTGATAAATTACTATAGTATGTTGCTGCCTTAGCACAAATGTAAGGTTATTGTCTTATGGTATGTAGTTCACATATTCAAATCCTAAAAATAGTCTTTCTATAAAATAAGAGTAAGATTGTATATATCTATTCTTCAATTCTATCAAGTAAGAGTCTCGTGCACTAGACCGTCCTTTTATTCCAATATATGACATAAAAAAAATCAGAAATATTACAACATAACCACACATACACACACACACACATATATAATAGATTTTAATTTATAGATCTGGGGTGAAAGGAACACCGGTTGCTGGCAACCATGAATTGCCTGCTATGAAGTTTGCAACAGTGAAACTTGAGGCTTCAGATGCACTAGTAATGACATGATAACCAGGCCATGTAACTCGGTTTGAAGTGGATGAACCAGGACCTGTGTTCATGTACTCTCCATAGTACAAAGTGCTTAATCCAAAGTCACCACTCCATTCCAACCAACCAGCTGGATCAATCAAACCATCAAGATAAGTCTGCATGAAAACAGTTCTTGAATATTGTTGCCATGGCCTCCCAAGATAAGTCTTCACAGAGCTTTGAACTGGCTCCAAATCTGAAGCAGCAGTAACCTTTGAATTGTGGATGGAAATTCCAGTGTTTTGGTTTGGATCTGTTCTGCCTTGTGCAGTGATTGTGTTTATTTTGTTTGGAGGGTTCCTTGCAAAGAGGTTGCAGTTTTGGAAGACCACTGCAGCATTGCCAAAAATAAAATCAACTGTGCCATATATGTCACACTCCCTATAGAATTGTCTCTCAGAGTATACATACAATGTGTCTTGGTAACCTTCAAAACTACATCTATAGAACACTGATAAATCTGAGCCAGAACGCAATGCTACAGCTTGGTGGTTTGCTGCGCCAGCAGTGTTCCTGAATGTGATGTCTCTGGCAATAAAACCGTCGCCAACAATGCCTGCAATAATCATATATAACACTTGGTTAATTAGTTCCCAAATTCAACTCAATTTTGAAGAATGCTATCTGAACAGACATTTTGGGACACCAAAGTGACAACTACACGTCTACACCAAAAAAAAAAAAGGAAAAAAAAAACTTGAATGACTTACTTGTTTTTTTACTTTTCCGTGAGTAATATAATTTTGTAATGAACTAGAAATTTGAGATAAGAGAATTGTGGAATTAGGGGGGAATTAGAGGAAATAGGATAGAATAGTGGGAATTCTAGAGAGAGAGAGAAATCAAGAGAGGGAGATTCATTCACATCCCATATAATAATTCCCTATTACAAATACAGATAAAGATAAAAATATTTCAACACCTAAATAGTGATAGACATTCAACACCCAAATAAAAAAAATGAGAAGATAATAATGAGAAAGAATAAATAAAGAATAAAAATAATGTGAGTCTCGTACTTAACGTAAGATGTATGTTTAGCATGTTTGGTCTTTAAATATTTATTTAAACAATAAATTCTAACTCACTCCTAATCAAAATTTAGAAAACACATAAAATATGTTGGATCCCTTAAAATATCTTCAAAAATAGTATAAATAATATTTCTCAACTCCACGTAAAAAGCAAACCTTAATGTTGGGTCGATGTACAACTTTTAATGCACTAAAAATACCTCCCATTTAATAAAATTCCAATTTACAAGACTAGAAGTTAACCAGAGAAATAAAATTATTGACAAATTGATTTCACTTACCAACAGTGGCTGATCGAAAGGTTGTAGAGCCTCCTCCAACACTACTGCTACCAGTGATGATAGTCTCCCCAATACCATCTCCCACCAACATGATATTGTGCAGGTTTATCTCAACTTGCTCATCGTATATCCCAGCCTTCACGTATATCACATACCTCCCACTGCTACTCTTTGGTGCTGCATCAATGGCAGCATTTATTGTTGTGTATTGGCCTGACCCGTCTTTAGCCACAACAACATTGGCCTTAGAGGATGGAGAAGATGCTTGCAACAACTTTCTATCACCTGGTTTCACCCATTTTGGGAACCCACCTTTGTAAATTGGTTCTTGATATTCAACCTTCTTGTTAAGTGCCAAAACATTGCTTAGCAACTTTGTGACATTATTTGACATCATCATGGGCAACACATAGTCTTGGACACCAAGTTCATAGAAACCAGCTTTGCATGTCTCAAGGTTTGTGAGAGCAGCACTTAGCCATGTTTGTGAATCAGCTTGGGAGAACTTGGAGTTAAGGTCTAGGGTTTTGTTGAGCTTGTGGATGGTTTGCTCATAAAGCTCAACGCAATCAAACCATGCAGCCTTTTCAAGTGGGTTCCGGCACTTTGGGCCTAATGAAAGAGCATTTGCATGACCCATCATGGCTCTCTCTTGGGCAAGTTCAAGGGAGAGCTTGGTGAAATCAAATTTACGCTTGTAGAACTGTCTTGAAAGACGGTTATTGCTCAATAAATACTCACATGGCTGAGGGTTAGGGGTTTGGTTGCACCATAATTTGATGTCATTTGATGTATAGCCAAAAGCAAATGAGGAAAACAAGAGAGAAACAATGATAAGGAGAGAAATTATGAATATGGGGAATGATGCCATATGTTAATTACTTTCCTTTCTATAGCCTTTGAACGATTTTGTTTTCTAGGCAAAATAGTGGAAAGTGGGAAAAAGATTGAATGGTTTGTGTTATTGTTTAAGGTTTGATTTCTATGGGATGGATTTTCATGCAAGAGATTGGTTGCGTTTATATAGAGGGCTTGAGGAGGGGGTCTGTTGAGGATGCATGCTGATGATCATGAGTTGGTGAGACTTCAGATCATCGCTTTTTGAGTTCACTTTTGTTTTTGCTTTTGCATATTTTCAAATTAAGTATTCCACTAATTAATGTTAATATAATTAGAGAAATTTAGGAAAATCGTGCTTAACTATAATATAGGAGGATTAATTGTTATGTCCTTGACCTTCCCCATGTATGTCCGTTGAATGTGATGTGCATATGGAATATGAATAATAGAAAATGGACACTGTGACTGTAACTGGGCATCCGTGTAAGAAAAATTGACGTGCACATTCGTAACTGCATAAGAAAACGAATCCTCTGCCGGCGACTTAATTTTAAGTAAACAATTTTTATAGTTATAGCATTTGATTCTCGCATTAACTACCTTAAAAACAAATAAATGATTATATCTGTGAAGCATAAGAAGAATAAAATATTTTACACCAATAGTATATCAAAATTAATGTATACAGACATGCACGTGTACTCGTGTTATAATAATGTGAAATTACCAAAAATAAATCATTTTATTAATCACTAAATTTGTGGGGGGAAAAAAAAATATTTCAGCAAAATTTTGAAGAGAATTATAGTGAAAACGTGTAGAATTAATAGAAGTGGTTCTAGAACGTGTACTACATGATTTTTCAGCAATTAAGGAGATAAGAATAAAGAGTTTTGATTCAGAGTTACAGTTAATCTTGTGACCAAATTAAAAGGTTTATGACTTTCTAGCTATTTCGATCAAATTCGATGACTGGGGAAAAGACGCTAAAGTAGAAACAAGTGGGCTTTATTCCTAGTGGCCAACTACACACCGTTAGGCAGCAGTAGCCGTTGGGAACAACGAAGATTAATTCACGCATGTCTGCTAGTTTAACCTAGCTGAATCTGTTTAATAAATTTCTAGTTTGAGCATATATTCTCTAAGATGCAAGGCCGACGAAAGAAAAAAAAAGAAGAAGAGAGAACTGCGTGTAAGTGGAAAGTTACAATGAAATTTCCCATAGGCATATTGTAGGATTATTATTCTGACAACCCAAATAGGAAATCAGAACGAACAAAACAGTATCCACATGACCCGCATGTGTGCTTATACCCCTCCAAAAAGGATATGTGCTTCAAATTTAATGGAAATAGACCCTCTTATGTGAGATTTCCCCATAACTTTATCATATAAGATCTCTCACTGCTATTAATTTTTTTGCGTCTCAAATTCTATCTGGATCTCATTTAAAAAACTAATAGTGATGAAACAAGTTCATCTCGAAATCTCACATAGATAACAATTTCCCTATTTAAAGGAGATTAAGAGTAGCAACTTTTAGTTGGCCCACTGTATTGTGTTGTCTTTTTCTCGTTGGATGTGTGCAAAATTTGTGTCGGAATTGGAAAATTTCCTAGATACTCTTGTAATGTAATAAGAGACAGAATTTGTTATGTTCTATTTATTAATTGACATATTAGTTATTGTATTAAAAATATAAGAGAAGTAAAAGACAATAATAATCTATAAAACTAATATGTAAATTAATAAATAAAATAGAGTAAACATTTTCTCCTCCTCTCATAAAACCTAAGTACTTACTCAAATTGTGGCTAGGGAAGAAAATCTCGGACGGAAATGATAGTCTCAATCCATGCATGCAGGTGCATGTCTCCTCTCTGGCATAGTACAAGCATTAGTAGAGTTTTATTAATTTAAGAGTTTAAGTTTCAGGCGCTCCATATTGTCGGCTAGGGATGAAGTCTGCTTCATATGTATTACTTGTAATTATAATCTAGAAACCTTTTGTGATTCCCGCAGCCCCTTCCCCTGCCCCCAAAAAACCTAGAAACAGATTTAATTTGGGGGCTACCGCCAACCCTCTTTAGGTGGTGAGCGAGCTGAACAGTGAGCTGTTGTGGCGCTTCGGTTTGTGTCCTCTATCACCTTTCTGCTAAATGAAGTTACACAAGGGCCCATTTGGTGCATGATGCGATCAAGAAGGCAATTGGGCCTAAATAAAGTTTGGTTGAGTTTGTTTGGTGTGCTGGTGGAGAAGCCTAAGCAATGGAGCCTAAAAGCGCTCATGTTTCGCATGATGTATACGGCTTCTAGGCCCACCAAACCTTTGGCAAAAGGCCCGACTTTCTAAGCATAATATTTTCGCTGATGGGTTCGATGTTTGCTCATGGCTTTTTTTTCTTTTTTTTTTTCAGTTCTAGTCCTAGAAGTTCTTGTTTCATGCTACGAAGCACGGATATACTATTTGGATAATGTGTCTCGATCGAATCTTGATTACACATATTTGTATTTAATTTAAAATTTATTTATTTTGCTGATAAAATATGCCATATATTTAGATATTAGTTAGTTATTAGTTTCTGTTTTTAGTTATTTCTGTGTTATACCTTTATGTATATAAAGACTAACTCTCAATGTATACAACACACTTTTCATAATACTGAAATTGCATTTTGTGTCAATAAAATATGTTAATTCATGCATACACCTCTGCTTTCTCATTGGAAGGCGGTCAAACACATACTTCGCTACCTTAAAGGTACCTCTACTCATGGTCTTTTATTCCGTCCTTCCTCCACACTTCCCATTATTGCATTTTGCAATTTGGATTGGGCCTCTGATCCTGATGAAAGATGCTTCACCTTTGGTTTCTACATATATCTTGGTCCCAACATCATTGCTTGGTTGTCTAAGAAACAAACGGTTGTCTCTCGCTCAAGCACGGAGGCAGAATATCGCTCTTTGACCTCTGTCATTATTGAAATTACTTGGATCAAGTTTCTCCTCATTGAACTTAAGATTACTCTTCTAGCTGTACCAAAAATTTACTGTGATAATCTACGTACTGTCATGCTCGCTGCAAATCCCATTCTCCATAATCCGATAAAACATCTTGAGATTGACCTTCACTTTGTTCATGATTGTGTCCTTAATCAACATGTTCAAGTTCATCATATACCTTCTAAAGAGCAAGCTGCGGACATCCTTACAAAATCAGTTTCTAGCAATAGGTTCCCTTACTTAAGGTGCAAACTCAGAGTTGAACTTGTTTCATCTCATGAGTTTGAGGGAGGATGATAAGATATGCTACATATTAAGATATCAGTTAGTTATTAGTTTCTTTTTTCAGTCATTTCTGTTATACCTTTACATATGTAAAGACTACCTCTCAATGTATACAACACACTTTTCATAATACTGATATACAAAATACATCAAGCTTTCTTCCAGTTTCCTTTTGCTCTCTTGTATGCCATCGTTTCCATTATCCTTACATTTACTCTAACATAGAAAAACATAATATAAACAAGGTTATAAAAAGAAAATAATTAACACAACCTTTTGAGGTTATAAGAAAATAATATACAAGTAAAACTTATGTAAATAATATTTTGAACATTATATTATTTTCTTTAAATTTTAGTTATATATATCGTGTCTGCATCTTATAATTTTTCAACTTTAGTGTGTTTTTCGTGTTTATGTCATGTTTATATTAATATATGTGCTTCGTAGGTTTTCTATCTTCAAGATAGCTTTGTTTTGTTTTTTCTGTTTTTAGAGTCTTTGTGTGAACTTGTTCTCATGAAATCATTTATCCTAAAAGCTTAAATTGTTAGGTTATGGCACATTAATGATTTTTTTTAAAATATTTAATATGAACTCTCACGCGAATACCTCTTTAGACTTGAAACGTGGACAGTACAAAGACCTATATTTACTTTATGCTAAAAGTTAATTATTTTATTTAGAAGAATAAGAACAACAATAATCGAACTCTAGACCTTTTGATCATAGAGGCTTTGATACCATGTTATGAAATTATCTCTCCCAAAAACTTAATCTATTAGGTTATGACACATTAATGACTTTTTTATATCTAATACTTTTTATTCTTAGGCTTCTCTTGTAGAGTCAAGCATATTTTAATTATAAAAAAATACTTGTAATAATTGTCTGCTTCATAATTCCCTTAAATTACATTACGTAAAGTTTTTTGGTTTTCATTTTATTTTTTTTAAGTGATGTTACAATATTGAGGCTAGTTATAATATATTGTTCCTAAACCACTAGGACGGACTCCAGCAGAGTCGTAACCAGGATATTTTCTAGGCTAGCCCTTGGTCTGCCCCTATGGTGGCTCGCTAGGCACGTTTTTTTCGTTGATGAGATTATGCGCTCTCCAGTCAATTGCATTGATTTGTCAGTGTGGCGAGCTCCTCCCCTTGGTGCTGTTAAGTTGAATGTTGATGGTAGTGTGTTATGGGATTGAGGGTTAGCGGGCTTTGGTTGCATAATTCGTGACTCTTATAGAGGGTTGTTGGCTACTTGCCCGGGATTTATGATTGAGATGCGAGTTCTTCGAGTGGAGCTCGAAACTATTTGTTATGGTCTTTTCTTGGTTTGGATGCTTGGCTACCGTACTGTCTATGTTAACATGAATTGCCTAGAGGCTTTTTTAGCTATGCCCACTGATCAGATTTCCTCTCATCACTTAGACCTTGGTTTTCCTTTGCATGTTCGTACGCTGATTTTGCATAATTAGTGTGTTCACTTTGGTTTTGATTCCTAGGACTACTAATTAGGCTGCTGATCATGTGGCGAAAACTGGTGCTACTTCGGGCATGGAGAATATCAGGTGGAACAATCCTGGAATGGAGCTCAATAGCATTATTTAGGTTGATATTTCCTCCTAGTCTTTGGTCGTGTTTTTGTATCTTTCTTTACCAAAAAAAGGCCCCGAGTTTAAGTTCTAAGTAAGCAACTATGTTAAAACTTAGAAAATAAAGTTTTACTGCTTTAAAGTTTTATTGCTTTAGTGGTGTTATTTGATTTGAGCAGGATTATCTTCAATAGGAATATACCTATAGTTTTGATTAAAAACAAATTCATTTAAATCTTAGTGTTGTTGATATGTGAAAAAAGAGAGTTAATATACTAATTGTTTCAAACCTAAGAAGCACGGACACACCAATTTGGTGGTGTGTCCGTGTCTTGGACACCAACACCCACATGATACGTGTTAGACATTAGTCCATACGTGTCCAATTAAAAAAATAATTTTTTTGAGCTCGAATACTTGTAGGACACGGCTGGACACGTGTTGGACGTAGCTCTAATTCACTGTGAACACGGTTTGGACATACTGCGGACACATCTGAGTTAGTTTTTTTTTTTAAATTTTTAATACCAATATGAGTCCAAAACCAACTCTAGTGGTTTAGTTTGACCTATACTGTTGGGTCATTTTATTTTGAAAATTATTCAGTTGATTAAAAAAAAAGAATTAATTAGATAAAAAATTATACAAACATGATAAAAAAAATCCAAAAAAAAAGAATCATACAATAAATGTGTGTGTGTATATATATATATATATCATGTCCGTGTCCTCTAATTTTTGGATTTTAGTGTATCTCTGTGTCTGTGCCGTGTCTCATAGTCGTGTCAGTGTCTGTGTTTCATAGTTTCAAACTCAGCTCGATCATTTAATATATGCGATGTTTTTGTTCAGCCATATTTAATCCATCATCGCAGTGGGATCAAAACTTTTTTGTTTTGCTATAATTAAACAATGTTTGACTCTCAATGAGAAAAGATAATGAGAACAACAAGTGTTCATCAATACAACGGACATAAAAATCGAGACTCAAGTCTAAAACTAACTTCAAAACACAAACCCAACAAGAACTACAGTAAGATCAACATAATTCTACGTTTAGGAATATTTGACATTAGAAAAATAATGTTGATGACTAATTAATTGATAGTCAGAGACCAAATTTAGTATTTCGTCTATCCACTAAATTCAGTTTTTATTTTTTTATTTCTAAGCTAACAACTAATCTTTTTGTGTCATTTAATCAAAGTATTTGAGTGAATAGTTCATATAGCAAGAATTAATTTTATGGTAGAGTATGTGTTACATTCAATATATAAATTCTTGGTGAAATTGGACAGAAAATATTGAGAAATTTTTAGATTTTATTAGAGCTAGAAAAGATTGGTGTTATGCTCATAATTCAAACAGCCTAGTTTAACCTCACAAAAAAAAAAAAAAACATTATAAGTGTATAACACACTAGACTCACAAACAAACCAGTTCCTATCATAAGTAACTGCTGCCAACCTGACATAACAGTTAACAACCTAACGACTAATAACTAACAGTGAGGTTGTTATCAGCTCATCTCCTATCACCTAGCACATTTCTCTATTCCATATATATATATATATATATCCTTTTGTACGACTAAATTATTTGAAATTATTCTGAATTTTATTATTCAATTATTCCAATATTTTGTTATTTTTTTAATTGAACAATAAAGAATCAATTTATCCTCTTGGTTCCCTTTGGGTATCTGTGGCTAAGGGCTGAAAATTGGCAAGGAGAGAAGGAATTTTATGGATGAACTTTGTGCATAATTTTATTTTATTAGTAGAGTTCGTTCATAAGTTTGTAAATTTTCTATAGGTTTAACTCTCAACTAAATACACCTAATTAGTATCACATTTTTTTTAAAAAAAAACACCTTTAGTAGTAAATAGAGAAAAGTTGGATCTCTTTCTCCTAACCATTTTATGCGACAGGGTTGAGTACCCCAACTTGAGAAAAAAAAAGAAGTCTTGAGTTGGATTTGAATTTCCAAGCTGAACATAATATTTGAAAGTTTGTGGAAATGTTTCAACAATGTAAGAGCTAACAATAACATTGAAATGACAATCCATTCTTTAAATTCCAGAGTAATATCTTGCAACCATATTTCTCAGTACAAATAAATCTAGTTACAAATAATGAAATCAATCGCAATTCATAAATGAAGCTATTTATCTTCAAATACAATTCTTTTTCCTAATGTATTTGCTTATACAGTAATCAGAAATTATTTGAACAAATGAAAATAAAAGCAATAGTATGAATCAAACAAGGAATCAAGAGATAAATGACCAAATCTAAAGAGTAGAAGTGAAAGGCACACGGGTGGACGGTAGCCAAGAGTTTCCGGCAATGAAATTTGCAACTGTGAATTTTGAGGCCTCAGAAGCACTTGTAATGACATGGTAACCAGGCCATTTCACTCTATTTGCAGTTGAAGATCCTGGTCCTGTGTTCATGTACTCTCCATAGTACAAAGTGCTTAATGCAAAGTTGCCACTCCATTGCAACCAACCAGCTGGATCAATCAAGCTATCAAGAGAAGTCTTCATGAAAACAGTTCTTGAGTATTGTTGCCATGGCCTTCCAAGATAAGTCTTTACTGAGCCTTGAACTGGTTTCAAATCTGATGCAGCTGTGACAACTGAATTGTGGATGGAAATACCAGTGTTTTGGTTTGGATCTGTCCTGCCTTGTGCAGTGATTGTGTTCACTTTGTTTGGAGGGTTTCTTGCAAAGAGGTTGCAGTTTTGGAACACCACAGCAGCATTACCAAAGATGAAGTCAACTGTGCCATAAATATCACACTCCCTATAGAATTGTCTGTCAGAGTAAACATACAATGTGTCTTGGTAACCTTCAAAGCTGCATCTGTACAATACTGATAAGTCTGATCCAGAACGCAGTGCAACAGCTTGGTGGTTTGCTGCACCAGCAGTGTTCCTAAATGTGATGCCTTGAGCAATAAATCCATCTCCTGTAACAGCTGTAAAAAGTAATATAAATTAAGTACTCAATCATTGAATAATTAATTTGCAATCTCTCAGTTAAAAAAAAATATTAAAACAATAGCAGACAAAGTTCATGTGTTCTTGAATTATGTTCTTTTCCTGTCTCATGATTATTTTTAAAATTTGAAAGAGAAATAATATATATTTAGTAATTGTTTTAAAGGTTTAAATTTTTAAAAGATTTGTTTTCATCTAACAAGAAGTGATTAGTGAGATAAGAAAGGAGACGTAATTAAAACACATAGTGATTATTATATAAGGATAGAAATAAAAAGGATGAGACTTTAGGAAACAGTTTCATGTAGCTTGCTTACCAACAGTGGCTGAGCGGAAGGTTGTGGTGCCTCCTCCAACACTTTGGCTGCCAGTGATTATGGTCTTTCCAATACCATCTCCTACCAACATGATATTCTTTGCCTTTATCTGAACCTGCTCATTGTATATCCCTGCCTTCACATATATCACATACCTTCCACTGCTACTCTGTGGTGCAGCATTTATGGCTGCACTCACCGTTGTGTACTTTCCTGATCCATCTTTGGCCACCACTACATTTGCCTGAGAAGCAGGAGAAGATGTTTGGAGCAGCTTTCTGTCACCTGGCTTGACCCATGTTGGGAACCCATCTTTGTAACTTGGCTCTTGATATTCAACCTTGTTAAGAGCCAAAGTGTTGCTTAGTAACTTGGTAACATTGTTGGACATTAGAGGAAGCACATAGTCTTGCACCCCAAGTTCATAGAACCCAGCTTTGCATGTCTCAAGGTTGGTGAGAGCTGTGCTAAGCCATGTTTGGGCGTCAACTTGGGTGCACTTGGCGTTAGGGTCTAAGGTTTTGTTGAGCTTTTTGATGGTTTGCTCATAAAGCTCAACACAATCAGCCCAAGCAGCTGTTTCTTGTGGGTTACGGCACTTTGAGCCTAATGAAAGTGTGTTGGCATGGCCAATGAGTGCTCTCTCTTGAGCAAGTTGCAATGAAAGCTTGAAGAAATCGGATTTTCGGTTGATGGGTTTTTGTTGGTGAGTGGGGTTATTGCTCAAGAAATACTCACATGGTTGAGGATTTGGGGTTTGGCTACACCAAAGTTTAATGTCATTCAAAGAATAACTAAAAACTAAAGAGGAAAATACGAAGGGTACAATGAGAAGATTGAAGAGCAAGCGTGTTGATGCCATTGTATTTTGCTCAATCTCCTTTAAGCAATTATAATGCAGGCAAAGAGGATGGTATATGTGTATAAAACGTTTGGAGGTTGATTTTGTGAATGGTGTGTTTCATGTCCTAAACTTGGCTTCTTTATATAGAGCGAGGAATTAAGGAGATTGATAGTGGTAGTTGGAACTTCAATAAGCATGCTACATTTACGTGTTAAACTTTCAAAGACATTACCGGTTTAATTCTATTGGTAATACTTTTCTAATTGGTTAGATGCAGTTAATTAGCATCATATTCCTAGTACAATATTTTTCCTTGTCAAAAGGAAGCAAAATAATAATAATAAATAGTACTGTTGATGTGTTTGACCTAAACCATGAATGTTGTGGACTTGAATTGAAGCCATCCGTAATTAAGCAGCCAATATCCTAATTAGAAATGTCAATTTTGGGGGAAGATGATTAGAGAGGAATACGATATGATTTGACGTTCCGGGGGGAAAAAGTGGCCAACCATTTGCTTTGCGCTCGCTGATTCGGCATTCTCGGTGACGGTCGATAATATTGGAAAATTCTAATGGGACGCGTGGTCTAGATTCCAACCAACTAAAGCCAACTGGCCCTATGTAAAGGGCATCCTCTGATTAAAAGTCCTGGCGGAGGGCGGAACACAAACAGTCCACGATCCATCAATTAATTTATCAAATCTGACTCCATAACTCCCCCTTTTGATTTGAAGATCAATTTATATTTACGGCCATTGGGTAATGACATGTGTATAATATTTATTATAATATTCTTACAATATAATTAGTTAAAAACAAATATGGGGGCAAGCACACCCATTTTAATATTTTATTTCTTTGAGATACCATATTATTTGTTTTTTACCTATGCTGTAAGAATATTATATAAAAATATTAGGCCATAGTATGGCAGGAACCAATTAATTAATGGGTTTTTCTATCCAATGCTTTAAGATAGCATCTTTGGAGACAGAAAATACGAAGATACCGAAGATACAAAACTATTTCATTGTGAAAATAGGGACAAAATATAGAAAAATTTTCTATCCCGAGACATAAAATACAGAAAATTTCTGTACCTCTAAAAGGAAGGAACGGTGGAGACAAGACACGAAGATAAAAATATAATATTTTTTCTTTGAATAATATCCCTATATATATATGTATTAATATTTCTCTCTTTGTCTTCACTATCACGGGTGGTCCGATTGTGGCATTCGGCGACAATGGGCAGGGATATATAATATCTTTCTTATATATTTTTATCTTATCATTGTATTTCTAAATAAGATACAGACAGAGTAATCATGTCTTATACTCCCTAACTAAATATGATACAAAGATAGAGTTTTTTATGTCTTAATCTCGGCGTCTTTATCTCCAATACTCTAGGACAAAAACAAAAAAATTACCTAAGGGTGGCATTGGTTAAGGATTCCAAAAAGGTAAGTTTTTCATGAAAAAGTGTGGTTTTCAAGTTTTGAAGGTATAAAAACCACTTAAAATTTGTAAACTTACTTTTATTTAAATTCTTAATTGTTGCCCTCAGAAAAACCCTTAATTAGTTTGCTGTGATACTAAATGGCGAAAAAGTACTTGGACTAAAATACATGAAAACTGTTTTTTTTTCATTTTTGTTTTTTGCAATTTTAGTGCAACCTCGGTCTTATCTCTAATTGTCCTGGCATCAAGGATCAAGTATTGCACTCACATTGAATGATGTATTTGGATCAATAATTCAATATTGATTAGTTTTACGTACTACTTTGTTTTCTTTAACTACGTAAGAAAATTTAGGAGAACTCTATAACCACTACTCGAATTTAAATTTAATTAGCCACGAACATTATTTTTCTAACGTCATATATATATATATATTCCTATATAAACGTAGAATTCTAACGATCTTACTACGACGGTGGATTATGAAGGGGGTAACCTAAAATATGTGACGTATGGTCGAGCTTGTGATGGATTAGGCCAAATACTGGGGACATGACATGCATGCATGGATTGAGACTATCTTTTTACATTTAGAAATTAGTTGACGCTTGACCACGTCCAAAATTTGAAGCATTTCTTTTGATTTTTTGTGAAGGGGTATACGAGAAGCACACGAACTGGTCGCGTGTTACTTATACCTTTTTGTTCATTCAGATTTCGGCCCATTTGTGTAGTCAGAATTCCAATGCTATAAATCTACAATATGCTACTGAGAAATTTCTTTGTAACTTTAAATTTCCACTTGTCGTAGTTATTTTTTCTTTCTTTAGTCCTGCATCCTAGAGAATATATGCTCAAAAACAAAAAGTTGATCGACAGACTCAGCTATGTATCTTAACTATTAGACATGTATATATATTCTTCTTTGTTCTCAACTGCTACTGTTGCTTAACTTCGTGTAGTTAGCCAATAGAAATGAACTAAGGTCATCATATTCGTTTCTAATTGATACTTTTTTACTTTTCAAGACACCGAATTTGATCGAAATTGAAGTCATAAACTTCTTAAGTTCGTCACAACATTAATTGTTAAATTATCAACATTCTTTACGCTATTTACTTATTTGCTGAAAAATAATTGGATCCACATTTTAAATAGCGCAAATCACCCTTAAAATTTGATTAAATTGAAATTCTTCTCATTCATCTTCAAAAATTACATTCCACCCATTAAATTTAATTAGTAATAAAAATTATTATTTTAATTATCATTTTATATATCTAATATATGATGAAAAAGACAGGTTAAAAATAATCATATATTTGAAAAAATAGAGCATTATATAAATTTTAATTTTTATATTTGTTTAAATTAAAAAATAATCATTAAAAAAGCAACTAATAAATTACATCAATATAAATTCTAATTTTAATTGATAAAACTAATGATTGTTTATAATAACTATAAACACAAATTAAATAGTAAATCTTTAAATAATAAAATTTATGTTTAAATTTACAAATAAATAAATTCTAAGTATTTTTGTTATTATAATTTTACATTTTAGCTAGATATTTACTTAAGATTAGAATTATTAGTAATAATTAGAAGATAATTGTATATCATATATCATAGCATCTTATGCAATGTCATATAAAATAATATACATTATTACTTAAATTTTAACAAGCCTAATATTTTCAGGTCTTATATACTATCAAGTATTATCCAATCAAACCTTATCCTATCTTTGACATATCAAATGTATTAGAGCAATTTTAATATGAGTTAAACTATAAAGAATATTGGTAATAGGACTTTAAATTACCTAAACATACAGTATTGCACTGTTTGATTATACCTCATAATGATATTGGTAATACGGATTGTCAAGGCAATCTACATTTGGATTGACCTTAATTGTCAAAGTGTCTATATGGATTATCACAAAGGTGGTAATCGTGAATTCTATTATTATTATTATTATTATCTTGACTTATTACTAGAATAAGTGGGATGGAGTGTAATTTTTTTAACAAAAAGATGATGGAGTGCAATTTAACTAAATTCAAGGATGGTTTGTGTTATTTACTTTTATTAATTTTACACGTGCATTTTCACTATCTTCTATTGAAAATTATTTAACCATTACTTATTACTAACCTTTATCGAAATGTAAACTTCTGTTTTTTCACCGTAAACTTTCTTGTGATATTATCCTATTTTCTTTTCACAAATTTAATGATCGATAGAAAGATTCATCCTTGTGATAAAAAAAAAAAGATAAATTAAAAAGACACATCCTTATAATTTCACATTTCACATTATAATACAAATAAGTACAGGAAAATAGTGATATCAGATGGATCATATGTGGCAAATTTTTAATGCATGTATCCGCAAAATATATTACGGCTGAGCATATAATTCCCAGAATCAGTTGTATATAATTAGATAGATTGTTCCTTTTATAATAATATTTGATATTTGATTGATTGGCTAGGCCATTCATTTGATAATATAATTGAGTCAAAAAGTTTCATTCGTCTCGAAACGGCAGGCACCAGGTTTGCGGTCAAGTATGCCTCTCTCAACCCAAAATAGTGCTTGGCCAATGGGATTGTCCATTTTGTCATTCTACGTGCATGGAGTTATTCCCAATATGATGTCCCAGATGAACTTTCGTTTGAGTCAATGATTGAACAAATTGAACTGGATTTAAAAGTCATAAACTTTGGCCGTATGTGATAACTGAATTAATCTCAAAACTCAAATTAAATATTCTAAATTACTGATATTTTATGGATATATAATTAAGTTAGAATTTGTTTTGGTGCATATTAATTATATTCAATTTTTCGTTACGGGACAGTAACTAATGATTGAGATAGAAAAAAAAAAAATGGGATTCTCTTGTAATAGCATGTCTGGACAAAAAATATATATAATAATTCTATATTTCAATCATAAATTTAATTTTAATATACTAATAGCGTAAATTTTTTTTATACTATTATCTAATCAAATTATTACATTTGACTGATATTTTAAATAATGGATATAAGATTCAACTACATGACTTATAATATATATATATATATATATATATATATATATATATATATATATATATATATATATATATTAATGAGTTTGGATTTTAAAAGAAAATAAAAGAAAAATAAAAATTTATATATAATAAAATTTTAAAATTTTATTTAACAAGCTTTTTTTTTCCTTTAAAATATAAATTCACACATATATCTCTTTTAATATGGCAATACATGATAATTGAATGGCATTATGAAAAATATAGTAGATAAAAGTTAAACTTTTTCATCATTATGAAACTTATTAGCCGGCTTAAGACGACGGTCAGCATCCGATATCCTAGTTGACACAAACAAATCAAATTGACAAATACTTTTAGTCTCTAGAAAGTCAGATCAGTTGACAACATGACGCGTTTTCCACGGCTGCATTCATTTCTAACACAAATTGGGAATTGATTTGAAACATGTTTGTTGAGTTAAAAGAAGGTAAGTGGAAATTATGAACAAATTAATCACGAAAGTGAGCCAAAATCAGATTAACGAAAGAATATGCAATCAAAAACCATAGGACGTGGAAAAGTAGAAAGTCTGTGCCTCCCGCTGGATAGAATCCATTTAATTCCAACAACCACTTCTTGCCATCCTCTATTTATAGATAGCAAACTTAGGACATGAAACACCATCAAAACCCAAGCAATCGAATAATCTAGCTCAATATCTTTTCTTTTAACACACAATCATCATCATCATCATCATCACTGTCCATTTTTCTATCATCCAAAAATTGTAACAACACAACTATGGATACTTTTCTGCGCTTACTCATCATCACATTTTTATCCGTTTTCTTCGTATTTTCCTCTTCAGTTTCTGGCTATTCCTTGAATGACATTAAGCTTTGGTGTAGCCAAACCCCAAATCCTCAGCCATGTGAGTATTTCTTGAGCAATAACTCCACTCACCAAAACAAACCCATCAACCAAAAAGCCGATTTCCTCAAGATTTCATTGCAACTTGCTCAAGAGAGGGCACTAATAGGCCATGCCAACACTCTTTCATTAGGCTCAAAGTGCCGTAACCCACAAGAAACAGCTGCTTGGGCTGATTGTGTTGAGCTTTATGAGCAAACCATCAAAAAGCTCAACAAAACCTTAGACCCTAACACCAAGTGCACCCAAGTTGACACCCAAACATGGCTTAGCACAGCTCTCACCAACCTTGAGACATGCAAAGCTGGGTTCTATGAACTTGGGGTGCAAGACTATGTGCTACCTCTAATGTCCAACAATGTTACCAAGTTACTAAGCAACACTTTGGCTCTCAACAAGGTTCAATATCAAGAACCAAGTTACAAAGATGGGTTCCCAACATGGGTCAAACCCGGTGATAGAAAGTTGTTGCAAGCATCTCCTCCGGCTTCTGGAGCTAATGTAGTGGTGGCTAAAGATGGTTCTGGAAAGTACACCACGGTAAGTGCCGCCATAAATGCTGCACCAAAGAATAGCAATGGAAGGTATGTGATTCACGTGAAGGCAGGGATATACAATGAGCAGGTTGAGATAAAGGCAAAGAATATCATGTTGGTAGGAGATGGTATTGGAAAGACCATAATCACTGGCAGCCAAAGTGTTGGAGGTGGCACCACAACCTTTCGTTCAGCCACTGTTGGTAAGCAAGCTGAAAAAATGTTTCCTAAAGTCTCATCCTTTTGATTTCTCTCTTTATATCTTTAAATGGCCTCTATCTAACTAATCAGTACTTGTCACATGAAAAATAAATATTTTAAAAAATTTAAACCTTTAAAATAATTATTAAATATATATTATTTATCTTTCAAATGCTAAAAATACCCATGAGACAGGAAAAGGACATGATTCAAGTACATGCAAATTTTGTCTGTTTTTGTTTTAATATATATCTTTTAACTAAGAAATTACAAATTAATCATTCAATGATTGAGTACTTAATTTACATTATTTTTTACAGCTGTTACAGGAGATGGATTTATTGCTCAAGGCATCACATTTAGGAACACTGCTGGTGCAGCAAACCACCAAGCTGTTGCACTGCGTTCTGGATCAGACTTATCAGTATTTTACAGATGCAGCTTTGAAGGTTACCAAGACACATTGTATGTTTACTCTGACAGACAATTCTATAGGGAGTGTGATATTTATGGCACAGTTGACTTCGTCTTTGGTAATGCTGCTGTGGTGTTCCAAAACTGCAACCTCTTTGCAAGAAACCCTCCAAACAAAGTGAACACAATCACTGCACAAGGCAGGACAGATCCAAACCAAAACACTGGTATTTCCATTCAGAATTCAGTTGTTACAGCTGCATCAGATTTGAAACCAGTTCAAGGCTCAGTTAAAACTTATCTTGGAAGGCCATGGCAACAATACTCAAGAACTGTTTTCATGGAGAGTTCCCTTGATAGCTTGATTGATCCAGCTGGTTGGTTGGAATGGAGTGGTAACTTTGCATTAAGCACCTTGTACTATGGGGAGTACATGAACACAGGACCAGGATCTTCAACTGCAAATAGAGTGAAATGGCCTGGTTACCACGTCATTACAAGTGCTTCCGAGGCCTCAAAATTCACGGTTGCAAATTTCATTGCTGGCAATTCTTGGTTACCATCCACCAATGTGCCCTTTGCCGCTAGCTTATAAGTTTCATTATTTGTTTGTTGTTGTTGGTTTGTACCTAGCTAATTCTTTTATCTTAGTTTCTTCAGTTTATTTCAAATGATCCACTATATATTAACACAAAAGAATTACTTGGCCAAGTTAAGTTGATATATATAGCTTTCTTGTACTTTGATTTATTTTAATTTCATTCTTTGTGGAATTGTAATGATGATATACACAGTTATATATTCAAGTTTTTTCCTTGTTACATCTGGAGTCTATATACACTCTGCATTATTGAAACTGGTGTTAGTCTTGATTTTGGTGCTTCTGTGTAACTTGTGTGATTGTTTCCATTTCATGTTTTTAATTGAAACGAAATAAATGCCATGGCTATACAGTTGAGAAATAACATCTAAGAAAAATGTGGATATAATTTCCTTGCCCTTGAAGGAAGAAATCCTCCTAAAGAAAAAGAAACAAATGCAAAAAAAATTAAATCCTAACTATATTTTTCTCTGTTGTAAATACCATATATTATTCGAATGTATTTTGCATATAAGTAAAATGCAAAAGGTAAAAAATAGGGAAAACAAAAAAGTGATTAAAATAAATAAAAAATACAGAAAAAAGAGAAAAATAGAAAAAAAAGAAGCTCAATGTTTTTAGCTCAAGAGTCAGTCCCCATAACCCAATTCTTAGCCTACAACAAGGAAACATAATAAAAAGAAAATAAAAAATAGAGTCTCAATTACCCGTCAATCAAATTATGGTTAAGTGTTTGTTAATTAACAATCAATCGGGAGGAGTGTGGTACAGTGGTCGTTGTAAATTTCTTTTCTTAGTCGAATTTGCATGAGTGCTCTTTTAGGTGAAGGCTATGGTACACATGTTGAAGTCATGTGTGCCGCACACTAGTTAATCAAATGGATTGGATGATGCTAGTGTAATGATACACCAACAACATGCGATCTAGGGTAATTGTGACCCTCCTTCGGAAACACCCCTCAGCCCCTCTCATCTCCTTCCTTTAGATCCTCCACTTCCACCATTTTTCTCATCCCATCATTGATGCCACCCCCATTTAGTGCCTCCAGGGGAGTTGTGCCCTTAGCCCTGCAGCCCTTGTCCACCATTGCTCTAGCCAACCACACCATCACTGCCACCAAATCGCATGCAAATTGAATGAATACTTCATTGTTCCCTCTGTAAGTTATTCCAATAAGTAAGGGGTCACTTATATCTAAACAAAAGTGGACACCTTTCTGTGTATTTCTCTTAACGAAAACTAATTACAACTGGGCGGATCAACTTACATCAAACCCAAGCATAATTGAGTACCACTGTTTGGAAAAATCTGGGTTCACAAAAGGGTCCACCAGTGCTAACTAAGCTCATGAATGATCCCCTATAATTATGCACTAATGCTATTTTAACATTTAAAGATGAGTGTCTAGGTGAGACACATCTACTATATCACAATTATATAGAATAGTGATTCCCACTATCTTTATCTATCTGTTATATCCAATAATAATAAAATAGGGGATTAAGATACCTAACTTTGAGTGTTGAAAGAGCAATACTCATAATTATGCGGTTGACACATGGGAGGAGGCGGTGAGGGAGACTACAAGGAATTGCATATGGAAGAGAATGGAGGAAAAACTTGGGTGCACCATTAGTGAATGGCACCATTAGTGAATGGTAGCATTGATGCACCATGAGGATGAGTGGCTGTGACTCCATGGACAAAATCGTCCTGGTAATCGTTCATTAGTTAATTCAATATTTAAACGATATAGATTAATAGTAGAGACCAAAACTAAATAATTTTAAAAAATATTTGGATCAAAATAAACACGAAGTAAAGACTAAAACTAAAATTCTCTTATATTTTTTTCAAAGTCAAACATATTTAAACATTTTACCAATTAGAACCACAGTTTTTTTTTTTTTTCAGGTCGGGGGGTTGGGTGGCCAACCGGCTCTGCTGGTGGTCTCGAGCCAAGGGTGCCCTTCCGAGAGGCATTATGCTTTTGCCATTTGTGCTGGCCTCGAACCACACAGTTGATATTGATATATTTCTTGCTTGACTTCAATTTTATTTTTATTCATTTGAGGGAAAAAAAAATTGGTGTGGGAATCATTTGAGGAAAAAAAAAATCAACCGTCCTGCATGACTCGTCATTCGTTTGGTCTTTTGTTTCCGTACTAAATACTGGCGCTCATGCCAAAAATGAAAAATTCTCCGATGAGCTTAAGTTTAACATCTATTTTTATACTCTCATATAGTAAAGCTGGGTCCCGTAAACAGGAGAATATATTTTAAATAAAATTTGTAAAACCTGCTTTTGTTGTAAGCACGTGTACGTAAAGTTCAGATAGTATAATTGTGCGCACGAAAATATATCTCCCCTAAATACGTAATTTTTGTTTGAAGCTGACTAACATCATCTAAATCCTGTGCTGAGTTTTAGTTTTATTGTCTCATTGGACCGAGGGCCAATTCAACGGAGAAAAAGAATGAAGTGTGCAAGATGAATAAGTAAATCAAGTTTCGAGCGCAGAAAATCTAAACGAAATTGTGCAAATTAAATGCCAATGTAATTTCTGTGAAAGTTCACAAAGTCAAAGTTATTTATTTGACGTTTTTAGTATTCGCAACGGCAGAACAGAAATTATGTAGTTGTTGACTTGCTGGCCGCCAAATAATTTTCCCATAGGATAGCCCTTGGTTTGGTTCTGCCTTAGCAGTTTTTCCCATGATACTTATCTTGAAAAGAAAGATCAAAAAGTAATCCATCATGTCATCAACTCATAATTTTGGAGGCAAAAATTTTGGATAATACAAGTCAATTAAAATATAACTCTAATTCATTTTATATTTTTATATTTTTCTTTAAATTTTAAAAATTAATCAAGAATGATAATTTTAGAAAATGAATTTCGGAGAAAATAATTTTAAAATATTTATTTTAATACTTTTAGGTTACTTTCATTATTAATAAATGGATAACGCTAATTAATTATTCAATATATTATCATGACCAAATTTATTAACATAATAATAAAAATGATTTATTAAACTATATTATAACCATGTAATGAAAAATTAAAGGTATTCAAAATTAATTTTAAATACATAATGCATATATATAATTTAATTTTATATTTTTTATATTACTGTTATTAATAAAATATAATAAATTGGTATTAATATAAGTTGTATAAGTTTAATGACGATCTAGATATGTAAGCCAATATTTTTACACATAACAATAATTAAATAAAAATACTTAAATTGACGTAATTAACAGTTCCTATGCAAAAGTTTCTCCATCAATAGTTCATTCGTATGATCTTTTTATGTTAAAATATCTTCTTCATTCTTTATATATATATATATATACAGAATGAAGAACAATGATTGACACTAGCTTCTACTTCAAAACAAAAATCTTTTTGATATAAAAACATGCCTTCCTTCCCTTCTTGCACGGATAAAAATATCGTCCGCAGATAATGTGTACATCACTTTTTAATTAAGCATTTCAAACCGAAGTGCTAGTTCTCCTCGTTGACATGCAAATCCAATACAATTAGCTAGCCTCCATAAAAGACACACAACAAACTCATGATTACCAGCCACCAAATTGTGCCGTGCACGTCTACTCTCTAAGTATTATGTGTTGGTTGATTGCTTGATTAGCTGCATTTCTTTCAGCTTTTCAACTTGTTGAAAACTTCTTAATATGTGTGTGTGTGTATATATATATAACTAAAATGAAAATATGAAAAAAACAACTAAGCTTATGTGTACATGATAAAAGAATATAAAATGTATCATACTTTTTAACTCTTTTATATATACTTAAATCTAGTTTTATTAATTCCTTTTAAATATATTAGTCAATTTATGAACTAAGATTTTAAAAGTTATTAAAAATTTGTACTATAATATCTTCAAAGAAAATATTTTACAAGCTATTTATTTATTGATTACTAAATTCATAGTCAATTTACAGTAAAAATACACATAATAAATTAAAAATACCTAATTAAAATAGCGCTCAAAGTAAAATATTTTAATTTGCAGTTCATAATTTGACTTTCATAATATATTGCGCTACCGACAAGTTTTATATATTGTACACAATTAGATATGAATATATACATATATATATATATATATATCAATTTTTTATATTAATATATATTAACAAATTATTATTGTATAATCTGATTATGATTCAAAATTTCTGGCCCCTGCTTTTAACAAGTCTTGGATTCGTCCCTCCATGTGGTGAAATAATTTCGATTATTATAGTCGTAAATATTGAAGCAAACTTAACAATGCGCAATTAGTAAATTGCTTTGTTTCGTTGATGTTAGTCCATTTTCTGTTGCATTGTTGTCTTGAAATACAAATATTCGTTACTTGAAAGAAGTTACTCTGAAGATTGTATATATTGGGTTGCCATATATATATATATATGCCCAATTTTAAATTTATTTTGATTTCATATTATATACAAACAACACTGATGAATCTACAAAATTTTAGTAGTGAAGACAAGAATAATACAATTAATATAACAACAAGTGAACTATGTTGTATTTTGTTAGTGTGACTAATTTGAAGTTAGTATGGGGTTGAAATCAATTAAATAATTGGGACAAATATATATATATATATAATTACTTAAAAAATAAAAATATTTATTGGGACATATGACCCCTCAATCCATAATTTGGGTTCATCCCTAACATGTAAACCATTTTACAATGATCATATCAAATTTTTTTTCAATAATAATTAGGGAAGCCATACTCTCAAATGCGAGTAGTAAAATACCGCCATATTCAAAATTGGATGGACAAGTACAAAGATGTACAAACCCACAAATACAAGATAGTAAAAATGGATCTAACATCATGGAAAAACACTCCAAAAGACATCACAGCCCCAAAACAAAAACAAACCAGACAACCCCTAACCCAAAACCCACCCCAACTTCAAAGAGCGATACCAAAACACGGAGAATTTCTATCTAATTGTGTGTGGACAAAGTGAGGCTCTTCCTAAAATTCCATGCTTTTGGTCAAACATAAATATTAATGATTGAGCGAGCACACAACCACGTACGATGGGTGATGTGTCGCATTCATGCACTTATTTTACATCCTAACTCTGAATATTTCACATTTGAGTTGTGTTAAATTAATGGTTAATTTGTGGATTTAGACTTTGTCCTCATTTTGCATTGTTGAGTGATTTCCTGGCAATTGGCACCATCTTGAAGTAAATAATTGTATTAGGAAGTTGCCTGTACTTTTAACCTTTCGTTTGAGCATTGTTGAGTAATAGGAACTCTCCATTGGTGTACCAAATTAAGGAAAGGGACTCAAGGGGTTTGAAAAAAGACTCAAATACAGACCATGTAGGACAGGATTGCTATAGCGGTCTCCAACCGCTATAGCAGTTGGCAGAGAGTAGAAACATCTGAGAATCAAAGAATCAAAGACAGGACCACTATAGCGGTCATAAGTGAGTGGCTTTCAGTGTCCCGTCATGATTTTATCTCAGCTATATTAAGACACTTTGATATAATGAGGTTTTAAGTGTAATTAGGGATGATTCTCAAAAACCTAATTTTAGTTTTAGTTTTCTTTGAGCTTTGAGAACACAGACTCTCTTTCTCTCTCTCTCTCTGCTCTCTCTCTAGGTTTAGGAGCTCTCAATCGTTTGTTTAGTTCTTGAATTCTGAATTGTAATTTACAGCTTTCTCCAAACAGTGATTGTGATACTTCCTCTATAGAAAAGTAATTCCCTTACCAAGCATAAGGATGACTGAAAATTAAGATTGTTCATGAGATTATTGCTCTTTTATTGCAATTTGTGGTTAGTTTTCCTTTCCCTCTTATCACCTCTTTTAAATATTGGTTGTGTAGATTATCGCAATTATATTTCTAAGAGTTGTCCATTTGTGTGATGTCCATCCATTGGGTAAGAGATTGGAATAAACTCCATTTGGGGATTAGGTTGCTGCAATTGATAATTAAACTAACATATGTTCATAGAACTATGATTATGGATTACTAGTACATATGTTAGTCAAACCCTTAGTAGGAGTGTGATTGTATGACCATTAAGTAGAATTGCATCGTTGTTGTGTAATAGCATTACTAATGGAAGTAACCACCACCATGAATTTATCTTTTGAACCGATGATTGAACAACTCTTAATCTAATAGAATCTTTGTGCAAGTAATTCTTCCCATTATATTCTCTCAATTTAATTTTGTTATTGACAAATTCAAAAACCCCTAATCTTTTGAATCAATTAGAACACTTCCTTGTGAGACGACCTGGATTGCACCCTAACTACATTTTTGGTGTAATTTAGTAACTTTAACATTTTTAATTTGTTGTGCGTAGCGATAACTCACATCAATGGTTGCAGTCATGGCTTTGTGACGGCTAATAGGAGTGAGTGATGGGTTGCAGAGCAAGGCAGCAGCTTTCTAGCAATGGTTGTGCAAAGTCGAGGCCGGGGTTGACGTTAGCTCTCATAGTTGCAGTTGTTTAAAAGGGAAGAAAGATGCTATGGTGGTACAGTGTGATGACGTTGTTACGAGGTTGAGGTTAGCCTACGCACAAGGGGCTGGTGATTTGATGAAGTTGGTGATGGAGGACGAAGGTCAAAGGAGAAGGATAATGGCGATAGTGTTGGTATTGATGGCTTGGTGGGTTTTAAGGGATGATGTGAATGATCAGAAGATGGCTGTTGGGGGCTTTGAGGAGAAAGGCATTTGGCTTGAATAAGATATCATGAGGGTTGTGATGAGAGTGGTGTGAGCTGAGAAGAGAGGAATGGTGGAAGGAAGACGGTTGTATGGCTATGATGTTAAGGGTCTATTGGTTTGTGGTGGTTGTTGTTTAGAGATGATGATGAATATACTATTGGTGGAAGAACTACGGTGGTGAAAATGTACCACCTAAGTCTCTCTGTTGTCATCTCTGCGCTGAATCTATGTTCCCTTTATATCTGTGATTGGCTGCCTATTTATAAAATTTTGATTAAAAAAGATTTTTTGAGATTTTCATTGACACTAATAAAAAAATTGATTGATCTAATTTTTTGAGATGTTGGTGAAAAAAAAATTGATGCTAACTAAAAACAAATCAAATTTTAGAAGGAAAAGATTTAATTTTTTTGTTATTTTTTGACTTTTCAATTTTTTATTTTTTCTCTTTTCTTATATATAAAAAATATTCGGCCAAAATATAGTGTTCACAAATATCATGGAAAAACACTCCAAAAGACATCATAGCCCAAGAAACAAAAAGAAACCAGACAACCCCTAACCCAAAACCCACCCCAACTTCAAAGATAGATACTAAAACACGAAGAATTTCTATCTCGTTGCGTGTGGATAAAGTGAGGCTCTTGCCAAAATTCCATGCTTCTAGTCAAACACAGATATTAATGATTAATTTACTTAGTTTTCAGATTTAACTAGTATTTATTACACATGCAATGCATGTACGATGCGCGAAAAATAAATGTTTTATTATTCTCAAAACTAAGATATCTCAAATAATTCAGTTCATAAGTAGAATTACTTAGATAAAAAAATCGCAAGCATTTGTACCTTGATGTATTGTATATAAGAAAGATTCACTGTTAGCTCCCACTCCAGCAATGGGAAATAATATAGTTCTAACACCTCCACATAGAGATATGGAAGACAGATCACTTACAATAAAAAATAGATGATGGGTACATTGTTCTTTATTGATGATAGTTTTGAAATGGAAATCCCTTTCGAGACTCATGAGTTTGAAATCACTTCATACAGCATGATCCGCTGGATCATGCATTAAACCAATATGTATTTTAATAGCAACACCAAAGGCATTAGTTGATAAAGTCTTGAAGAAAATATCTTTAATGTGTATTTCATTCAACTATTGATTTACATTGTGATGGAAGGAGACCTAGTGACCCCAAAGCAAAGTTACATGGAAACTATTAAATGCATAATTTCCTAGAAAAAGGGAGAGCAGAGCATATCATTGCTTTAAATAGGATGAAATTTGATCAAAACTTAATTCAATTATAGTCTGAAGTACAAATGCAAGAGGATCCTTTGAATTCCAAATCATATCATACTTTCTCCCACATATATCCATTCGTTTATATCAACTTTTGAGATGAACAGTAAACTTCACAGTGTTATCAATGTCAAAGGATTTGCGCTAAATTTTCTTGCAATATATCTTTTGATCTCCATTGAACCAGCATATATATCTTTTTGGTTATCCTTTTATAAATGTCCATATAATAAATAAAGATAATGATTCTTGCTAAGTAAAGCATGTTAAATTGCAAGCAGGAATGGTGCCCATTAATTATTGAACAACTTTTATATTACATGTGATCATAAGAATTTTACTTCCTGCAGGAACCATCATTAAATCCCTCAATTTTACCAATTCAACATGATTTACATCCTATACATCATCCAAGGTGAGTAAAACTTAAGAAGATACTATATGTGCAATGTATGTGCAACATATGTGTAATGCCTGGAAAATAATAAAAAGTTATTAAAAGTGTAAGTTAACACTTATTATAATGAAGGTTAGAGCTGGGTATACAGGTCGCGATCTGCGGACCAACCCGCACGAAAATGGATCAGAAAATTTTTAGTCTGCTAACCTGTGGTCTTTTTTGATCTACACTGCTTAACCCGCGGGCTAAACGGATCTGGCCAGTGGGTTCACAGACTAACCCACTAACCCACATAAGTAAGAGAATGTTTTCATTTATGATATTTATTTATATTCTTAATGGATAGACTTTGGTGAGTTAGTTTATTCTATTTTTTTTTGTTTTTGTATGTGGTAAAATGTACTTGTATAAATATAAATATATAATATAAGGTATAAAAAAAATATGAACGATTAAATAAGGGGTTATGTGGGTTGGTCCGTGTTTGGTCTGCATGGTCTGCGACTGGTCCGCGGGCTTATTATGCGGGGCGGACATGGACCACCCTAAAACCTAGTCCATTTATAAAACGGACCGGTCTGGTCCGACTCGTTTAATTATGGTCCATTACAGATCGGGCTAAACAGACTGGACCGGTCTGCATACCCACCTTTATTAAAGGTAACACAATATACATGTTACATATGTTCTTTGTTGCACCAGCATATTCTTAATGTTGCAAGAGCTCTCATGTTTCAAGCCAAATTACCAACTCATTTTTGTTCTTATGCCATCAAACATGTGTTTATCCCATTAATCATGCACTATCTCCTCTCAATTGGGATAAAACACCTTTTGAGTTTTTATATAATAAGTAGCCCAATTTTTCAATAATCAAAAGTTTTCGGATGCTTGTGCTATACTTCTACTCTTACTTCTTATCGTCACAAGTTTGATCTACATTCCAAACGTGGTGTTTTTTCTGGTTTTCAACATGGAACCAAGGGATATGTTATTTTATTTGGATGCACACACTATTTTTATATCCAGAAATATTGTCTTTCATGAATTGAATTTTCCCTATTTTAAACTAATCCCACTACTAACCTTATTTACTTGGCTCGACCCGTTGGCCTAACACCTCTCCCACATTTTGATTTATCCATTCTACATGCCATTCCTATGGAATCCACACCTATATCCTTTCCTAGCCTATAGTACCCCTCAAGCCTTATACACCAAACACCAACCATGAGTCTTCGTCCTTCACCCAACACGTTACTAAACCTATTACCAACAACCCCTCACACATTCCTTACTCCTTCACCGAGAACATCTCAACCTCCAACCTTTCATCCACCACTGCGTCGCTCAACCCTAAACATATAGGCCACCATCTTATCTTACTAATTATCAATGTGATCTCTCCTATAGTTCAGCTAATTCTTCAGCGCAAAGTATTCATATCCTCTTACATATGTTCTTAATCACTCTTCATTTTCTTCTCCTCACCTTCATTATCTCATGTCATTGTCATCTGAGTATGAGCCCACCACTTATCATCAAGCTGTTCAACTTCAATGTTGGAGGGACGCCATAGCCGAAGAGATTAAAGCATTGGAATTGAATCATACCCGGTCCATTTTGGATATTCCTTCTAATTCTAAACCCATCGGTTGCAAATGGGCATACCGAATCAAACATCATCCTGATAGCACAATTGAGAGATATAAAGCAAGACTCCTCGCCAAAGGTTTTTCTTAGACTGAAGGCGTTGATTATTTTGAGACGTTTTCCCTTCTGAAAATGGCAACTATTCAAGTAGTTCTTGCTCTTGCTTCTGCTCTTCGTTGGCATCTTCAACAGCTCGACATCAACAATGCCATCTTGCATGAAGAACATTCTGCAGAAGTTTACTTGCTTCTGCCTCTTAGAGTTAGTTTTTCTAGCCCCAGCATGTGTTGCAAACTCTTGAAGTCTCTACACAAGATAAAACAAGCAAGCAAAAAATTGTACAAAAAACTCTCTTATCTCTTGTTATCTTGTAGGTATTAACAGGCTCAGGCCAATCATAGTCTCTTTATCAAAGCTAAAAATTCTAATATCACTACTCTGCTTATACACATGGATAATATTATCTTGACTTGGAATTCTGTTGAAGGGGTAACCTATATTAATGTTGTTCTTTATTCTCATTTTCAAATAAATGATCTTAGCACTTTGAAATTTTTTTGGGGATAGAAGTTGCTCACTTTGAAACAGGTGTGTATTTATACCAACTCAAGTATTGCTTGGATTTACTCTATGATTATGGATTTGAGAATTCAAAGCCTTCATCCACCCTCATGGACAGTGATCCTTGCCTATGCTACACAACAGCTAAGTCAGTATATGGTTTGTCCTACTCATGCTCATTTTCAAGCTGCCAAACGAATCTTGAGGTATTTAAAAAGCTATCCTGGAAAAGGGTCTCTTATTTAGAAGAAATTCTTCTCTTCAATCACTTGGGTGTAGTGATGCTGATTGGGGCCATTGTATTGATTCAAGACGATCTGTTACTAGCTATTTTTTCTTCATTGGTAGTTCTTTAGTTTCTTAGAAAACCAATAAGCAAACTATTGTCTCTAGATCATCTGTTGAGGCTGAATATAGAGCACTAGCATCTACCACTTGTGAAGTATAATGGCTCAGCTATTTATCCCAGGATCTACATGTTTCCTGCTCTAAATAGCCTGTCTTGCAATGTGACAATCTAAGTGCACTTTATATCGTTGCCAATCCTGTGTTCCATGAGCGCACCAAACACTTAGACATTGATTGCCATCTTGTTCGCGAAAAGCTCCAAGTTGGTCCTATGTGTCGTCTGCCAGCTTCTACTCATCATCAACTTGCGGACATTGGCACCGAAGCTATTCACACCTTTCTTATCCAAGCTAGGGTTAATAGACATCCTTCATCACTAACTTGTGGGGGGAATCAAAGGAGAAGCCCAATTCACAACAAACAAAAGCGCAAGATGACCCCTATATAGTAGATGCCCAAACAGCCCATCCTAATAGCATAGATGATATTCTTGTAGATACTAGTCAGCAAAAGAAAATCTTCTTCTAGAAGAATGATGAGCTGTAGAAGTTAGTGCAGATTTGCATTTCTATTCCGCTGATTTGGCATCTGGTAAGATTTGGTAGATTTAGCTAGGATTTTTTTTTATTCCTTTATGTTGTAGTTTAAATACTGTGCATTGGCTTTTGTTCAAAATAAGGAAAATCCAACTTTTCACAAATTCCATCTGTATTTGTTTTCTTTTTCCTTAAATATCCAAAACCTTTTATTAGCTATGTTCATTTTTGTTTCCTTCAATCTTGTAGGTGTGCCTCACTGTTCCTTTTTCTCTTGTATTGTTGTGTGTCCCTATAGTTTTGTCTAGCTTTTCAGCTCTTGTGTATGTTTGCACAACCTGCCTCTAAGTTTGCCTGTCTTGTTAGTCTTTTTTTGGCCTTTTGATGCATCCCTTGCAACTCTTTAAAGAGTCTAGTGCATAGTTTTAAGACTTAAACCGGTGATCGACTCAGTCGAGACACTGGGCCATTGATTCAATTGGATTTATACAAACAATATATAAAAATTAAAATAAATAACTAATTAATAATTTGACATTATTTAAGGGGTTCAAATATAAAAACATAAATAAATAACATAAATTCCTAAATATTGCTCACATTTCACAGTCACGAATGACAATTGACAAATTTAAAACATAACTACATAAGTAAACTCGCAAGTCATGACAATACAAACAAAGATATTGTATTTTTCTATAAGTCAAATTAGAATTTTTTTTTAAGTTTTTACAAAAGACATCATTTAGCAAAAATAAATCAAAAAAAGAAAAAAAAATAAAAAAATCAACACGATCTGGTTCGATTCAATCGGTCAAGTCACCATTTTGATACAAGCTCGACCAAGTCAAACCGGGTTACTTATTTGGTTTCGATCTGGGGATCCAAATCAAAGCGATGGCTCGAATCGGTTTTATGATTGGTTCGCTGATTTTCTAGTCCAAACCGGCCGGTATGAACTTGTTTTTAATACTATGGTGTAATGTTTTTTTAACTATCGAAAAAAAAGTTATCATTAACGTAACATTTTAAAATGTAAATTAGTTATTGTAAATATAAATCTTTGCAAATTTTTTAACATCACACGGAGGTTCCAAAATTTGAAGATATGACATTACTTTAGTAACATTTTTCGTTAAATGAAACATGAAATTAATTTATGAAAGAGAAGCCAACATATAGACAATTCCTTTGGAAGAGTTGCTATGTGATAAAAGTAGTGGAACCATTTTAATATTATCTTAATTTAACGTTGCAATAAATTAAATTAACTAGAATATTGTAGTGAATATATATTATGGTTTAAAAGGATTTTAAAAATTAGGATTAAGTAAAATGATATGGACTTTATAAATTTAATATTTATTATTATTGAAAATTTTACTTAATAATTAAATGTTTATGTATATTTGTAATTCAAGTAATTTTTTAGTGTAAAGTAAATGAATTTGTAATTTTGTACGATACAATTTGAATACTCATTTAAAATTTAATAACTGTGTAAAAATATTTTATTTTAATCATTTGAAACAATATTTGGATTCACTTTTTTTTATCTTTATGTAAACAACTTAATGGAATTAAGAAAGTGAATGTGACAAAAAAAATGTATAACTTGTTCGACAACACTTAGGCTGTTAAATAGATTTTAGTCTTAAATGTTAAATGTATTATAATAATCATTTCTTATAGTTATTATTTTTATATACATTCACTTCTAATAGTCACTTATATCATTAATCTTATCATTTAAGATAATTTTAGAAAAGTTGGATATATGAATGATAAAAAGTTAAAAAGAAAAATGAAAATTATAAGAAATTTTTTTAAAAATTATCTAAATCGAAAAGGAAATGCAATGTTGATGGGTTGCATTCATGCATCCGTTTTATATCCTAACTCTAAAATATTTTGCATTTGAATTGCTCTTAAGTGGTATTTAATTGATGAAGTTAGACCTTGTCCTCATTTTATTTTGTTGAGTGATTTCATAGTTTTTAACACCTTTTGGAAGTAAATAATTTTTCTTGGGTATTATCTCTGCTATCACCCTTTTTGTGTGAGTTTTGTTGAATAACAGGATCTTCCTATTGGTGAGCAAAGCTAGGAAAGGATCTCAGAAGCCCTCTCCGGATGAGAACCGTGCAAGTCAGGACCGCTATAGCGGTTCTCGGTCAGCAGAAGGGAGCTTTAGTTGCAGCTTGCAAAGTGCATAGGCAGGTCTGCTATAGCGGTCTCCAACCACTATAGCGGTCACTAGAGGAGCGTTTTGGCAGCAGGGTGGCTAGGGGCAAAGCAGGACCGCTATAGCAATCGTAAGTGATGTTATTTTTAGCGCTCTGTCACGTTTTTATTTGAGTCGTGTCTTAGGCCTTTGGAGAGAACTCAGTTTTTCTTAGAAGATAAAAAGGACGTAACGCAATCTTACAGGAGGACCTTTGAACTTTTTTATTTTCTCTCACTAGCAACTCTCTCTCTCTCTCACTTTCTCTTTCTAGGCTAGGGTTCTTAATCATTTTAGATAATTTTGGATTGTAATTTTTTATCGCTTTTCATCAGACAAAGATTGTGATACTTCCCTTATGAAGGAGTAATTTTCTTACCGCACGCGGAGAAAACTGACAATCAGAATTGTTCTTGAGGTTCCCGTTTTAAATTTAGTTCATGGTTGGTTTTCATCTCTATTGCTCTCCCTTCTAAATTTTGATTGCGATGATTATTGTGGTTATGTTTAGGAGTGGTTAATTGTGTGTCGTTTGTTTGCACAATATGAAAACCGTTAGGGAGATTGAATCAATTGATTTAATTATTTCCAATTGGTAAGGGGTTGGAATTTATTCTGTTAGGAATTAGGCTACCACAATTGACAATTAAATTAACATAGGTTTATAGGGTTGTGATTGTGATCACTAGTTCTTGTGTTAGTTGAACCTTTAGCGGAATTACACTCGTATGACTGTTCAGTAGAATTGCATTGTCTTTGGTGCGAAAGCATAATTTACGTAGGTAGTTGCCACCGTGAATTTATTTGTTTGAACCGGTGATAGAACCATTATTGGTCTGAAGGAATCTCTGTGCAGGTAATTTTCGCATTATAATTTCTTCTTGATTTAATCTGCTGTTGACAATTTCTAAAAAAAAAAACCCAAATTTCATTAGAATCAATCACATTGCTTCCACGTGAGATGACCCAGATTGCACCCTTATTGTATTTTGGTGCATTTCGGTAACAAAAACTATTTTTAATTTATTGCGGGCGGCGACACTTGCATCAAATGTGGTATCTTTAATGGAAGAATTTTATTATATAGTATGAATATGCAGTATTTTTTTTTGGTTACATATGAATATATAGTATGGATGGATGGATGGATAGATATGGATAAATTTTTTTGATACTTTAAAAATTATATTGATTACAATGAAATTTAAATCTAAAATCACACACACACACACATATATTTGATCGAATCAGGGTATCCTTACAGTTGGAAGCTGTGAAACTAATCCCTCGTCCATGGTAGGCATCTCTTAGGGTGGGAGAGCTTGCCCAGGATTTTTTAATTAACTTTCCATACCGAAAGCTAATAATCGAACCCCTGATATTACCTAACTCTTTCACTACTAGACTAATTCTAGTATTTACTCAACCACGGCCCCCCCTCCCGCGCCCGCTTAAAACCACATATATTCATATATTACCTAACTTTTTCACTACTAGACTAATTCTAGTGGTTTAAATATAGATATATTTTAATCAAGAAAATCTTAGTATAAAAAAAATAAATTTAATGGAATCCGATTTAATACAAAAACCATCATTCGAAGATTAACCCTTTGTGACCTCAGGTAACTATAAAGCACCTATCATTGAAAGTTGTCATGATGCATATAACTAATTGGATTTAATATACGCGGAAGTACGGAAACGAAGAATAACGAATGTCAATGTCTGCGTGTCTAGAAGATGGGGCTGTCGGAATTCAACCAAGTCAAAAGTCCCGTCCACATCTTCCACCTGGATGTTGCTCTCACCACACAAAGTGCATGCACGAAGAAAATTTCTATGCAACTAAAGGGTACCTAATTATTGGTGCAAACTTGTTTTTGACGTTATTGGAATAATTAGAACATTATGTGTTAACAATCGGTTAATTTAATATTATTATTGATGAATTAATTTTAAAAGCAGAAATCAAATGTTAATAATTAAAGATTTTATATTTTATTATATTAATTATTTTATTATAGAGTTTAATTTTAATGTACCAATTATGTAAAAAATTTTTAAGCTGTCATACAATTAAATTCGCTCATTTGATTTGTATAACTTTTCAATCAGTGGATATATGAGGCTCAACTAATTACTAATTTGATAATACATGATTGAATATTTGTAAATTTTTTTTACTCTTATAGTGCATAGAAATTAAACTTTTTATCTATATCCATTGTATATATTTTTAAAAATGTAAATGAAATTTTTTATTATTCATATATCGATGACTATGATGCCTAAAATTATAGGTAAAAATTAATCTCACGCAATTTAAGATGTTAGTGTTTAATTAGTAGATTTAGTTAAGACTAAACTACTATAAAGTACGAGTAAATTGACCTATACAATGAGAATTCTCCGCCACAACTGTATTTTATTTTGCCATTCTTTTCATATACAATCAATAAAATAAAAGTAAAGAAAAGATAAAATTTTAAAAAGTATAATTTTTTTACTAATTTTTACATATTTTAATAATCACCGCAAACGTCTTCTTGTTCTCTAACACACAAACTAACATATATCCTTATATATTAGCAATTTTAAAATTTATAATAATAAAATAAATGTGAGCAGTTATTATTTATTGAGTTATGTTAGTTATATTTATTATATATTAGATCTCATATCAACTTATATATTATTTACTATTAAATAAAATATAGATTTTATCCAACAATACAATAGATATTGAGAATCGACATGATATCCTTTGCGGTAGATATCACATTTTTCATTATTCCCTGGTTTCTATTCACATTGTCAAAGTTGTTTGTTTGACATTTTCAAAACTCTCAATCCAGTCAAAGCGTGCCAGTTGGACGCCACATACTAGCCACTTGTTCTGATTTAACAGTTTCTCCTTGACAGGTAAATATTTTGCTTTAATACCAGGGTTTTATGTAACGATTTTTCAAAATACCTACCTATTATATCCCATAAAAATACAATTTCTTGAAATATTTATTAATAATTTTTAAGATTTTAACTTTTATATAATAATAGTATAAATTTTTTTATACTATTATCTAATTAAATTATTCAATTTAAATAATTTTTTAAATAGCATATGTGATATTCAATTATTTCTACTCACATTACAATATATATAATTAGAAAATAATGTGAAATTTTTTTATGAAATTAAACTCAAGTCTTAATACGTGTTCAAAATGCTGTTTTCAGTAGCAAGTTTACTTGCATGTGGATATATTATGTTCATAAAAAAAAAACAGTTAATCATGTTGGAAGTGACAACTTTATTTTACTTAAGAAAAATACATGCCTGCACTTTTTAGGTTGGTACTTGGTGCATACCGTCCGCAAAGAATGTTCTTTTTCTCAGTTAGCTGTCCCTACGCAAACCACATATTCAGATATATGGGTCATCAAGTCGCCATTTCAAGAACATTAACCAATGTGCTAGTCCCCCTCGTTGGCAAGCAAATCTAATACAATTAGCTAGCCTCCATAAGAGACACGTAATATAATCAACTGAATAAGAATATCCACGCGTTTCATATATGGCTGCTTAAATGTTGCCACATGTCAAGTCAATATATACTCCCTGCAAATTGAAGGCCAAAAAGACTTGCACAAATCACATTCCCACCAATCATATTGCTAAAAACTTAGTTGCTGATTATGACTAGAACTAAAAACACAATTAGTAAATTTAATTAGAATTTAATTTGCATGTGTTAATAATAATTTTTTATATAATTATTTAATTATATATTACCAAATCAATAAAGTTAGTTGAGTATCACATATATCATGAAAATATGTATATCATGCAAATTGGAGGGTTTATATTGGTTGAATAATAAGATAAAAAAATTTATGCTATAAATATATTAAAATTAAACACATTTAATTAATTATTAACCACAGAATATGAATACAGAGGCAAAATCGAAAGTTTGTTCCTCCCATATGATTAGATTCCCTACAATCCCAACAACCCTTCCTACCTTCCTCTATATAAAGGCACCCGGTTAGCTCATGTAATTCCATCCAACTCTCTTCAATCAAAACCCATTTTCTCTTATACATCATCTTCATCGTTCACTTTCAATCACTCAAGATTGTCCATTCAATTAACGTCATTGGAGGCTAACCCAATAACCATGATAGCTTCTCGCTTGCTAGTGATACTTTTTGTTCCCTTCTTACTTTCCTCCATTGTTTCTTGTTATTCATGGAATGACATTAAACTTTGGTGTAGCCAAACTCCCAACCCTCAACCATGTGAGTATTTCTTGAGCAATAACCCTGATCACTTGCACAAACCCATCAAGCAAAAATCAGATTTCTTCAAGCTTTCGCTGCAACTTGCTCAAGAGAGAGCACTCATTGGCCATACAAACACTCTTTCATTAGGCTCAAAGTGCCGTAACCCACTTGAAACTGCTGCTTGGGCTGATTGTGTTGAGCTTTATGAGCAAACCATCAAAAAGCTCAACAAAACATTAGACCCTAACACCAAGTGCACCCTAGTTGACACCCAAACATGGCTTAGCACAGCTCTCACCAATCTTGAGACATGCAAAGCTGGGTTCTATGAACTTGGGGTGCAAGACTATGTGCTTCCTCTAATGTCCAACAATGTTACCAAGTTACTAAGCAACACTTTGGCTCTCAACAACGTTCAATATCAAGAACCAAGTTACAGAGATGGGTTCCCAACATGGGTCAAACCCGGTGATAGAAAGTTGTTGCAAGCATCTTCTCCGGCTTCTAGAGCTAATGTAGTGGTGGCTAAAGATGGTTCTGGAAAGTACACTACGGTAAGTGCTGCCATAAATGCTGCACCAAAGAGTAGCAATGGAAGGTATGTGATACACGTGAAGGCAGGGATATACAATGAGCAAGTTGAGATAAAGGCAAAGAATATCATGTTGGTAGGAGATGGCATTGGAAAGACCATAATCACAGGTAGCAAAAGTGTTGGAGGAGGCACCACAACCTTCCGTTCAGCCACTGTTGGTAAGCTATCTCCTATTCGTGTCCTCTTAATATATATTTAATAACTATTTCAAAATTTTAAATACTTTAAACTACTTATTTTTCATGTGATAATAAGCAATGTGTAATTTCTGTCCAATCTTCATCAATTACAATTAATTGCAAAGAAATTAAAAATTAAGATTGATACAAGTATTCATGTCTAACTACAAATGTGTGGATTTTTGCAGCTGTTGTTGGAGATGGATTCATTGCTCAAGACATCACATTTAGGAACACTGCGGGTGCAAAAAACCATCAAGCTGTTGCACTTCGTTCTGGATCGGACTTATCAGTATTTTACAGATGCAGCTTTGAAGGTTATCAAGACACCTTATACGTTCACTCTGAGAGACAATTCTACAGAGAATGTAACATCTATGGCACTGTTGACTTCATATTTGGTAACGCTGCTGTGGTGTTCCAAAATTGCAACATATTTGCAAGGAACCCTCCAAACAAAGTCAACACAATCACAGCACAAGGAAGAACAGACCCAAACCAAAACACTGGAATTTCCATCCACAATTCTAAGGTTACAGCTGCCTCAGATTTGAGACCAGTTCAAAGCTCAGTTAGGACTTATCTTGGAAGACCTTGGAAGCAATATTCTAGGACAGTGTTCATGAAAACTTCACTTGATAGTTTGATTAAC
Organism: Dalbergia cochinchinensis; assembly: GCA_031216125.1. Lineage (NCBI taxonomy): Eukaryota > Viridiplantae > Streptophyta > Magnoliopsida > Fabales > Fabaceae > Dalbergia > Dalbergia cochinchinensis. Next base: position 62,654,101 of record CM062375.1, on the reverse strand, counting down.
CCTGCAGGTTGGTTGGAATGGGATGGTAACTTTGCTTTGAGCACCCTTTATTATGGAGAGTATATGAACACAGGTCCTGGTTCTTCCACTGCAAGAAGGGTTAAATGGAGAGGTTATCATGTCATCACTAGTGCTTCTGAAGCATCTAAATTCACAGTTGCAAATTTCATTGCTGGGAATTCATGGTTACCAGCCACCAAAGTGCCTTTCACCTCTGCTCTCTAAGTATTATGTGTTGGTTGATTGCTTGATTAGTTCCATTTCTTTTATTTTTTTTTCAGTTCGTGGAAATTATTTTGAATGTTATATGGTAGCAAATATTGTGTGGTTTTACTCCATTTTTCTTTATTTTATTGTATAATTTGTATTGAGAATACAAATATTCTTTAATTTTAAGAAGTTACTCTGAATATTATATAGATTGGTTTGATGCCAAAAGCTTTGTGAAGTTAAATAAATATTCCGATTAGCGAAATAAATTAATTCTTCAATCACCTAGATGACCCCAATATTTAGGTTTGCTTGGTAGGTAGAAATTTTTGTATAAAAGATGCATAAACTTTGGAAAATTATTAAACTAGATATTTTAAATAAACTAAAAATTAATCATCATATAAGAGTTTAATTTTGATTCACTAATAATATAAAAGCATAAAAATATTTTATATTGTTATTCAATTAAAATCTTTCATTTATTGCAAGTTTTTTTTCAAATAATTGGTGGAAAAATTAAATATCATGGTTGATTATATGATCAGATTACTATGTAAATTTTCTTAACACACTATCAATAAATAAAAATTAAATAGAAATTAAATTCATGACATAAATATAACCACCTTCTGTGTAAATTCGTGGTTTATGATTTTTAACCTATATATTAATCCAACCTTCAATGATAATGAATAAAGATATATGTGACTGCATTCAATAAAATATAATGTTAACTGAAAATACAGTGTGCACCTCACACAACTCACACGTGAAATTTTGCAGCATAAAAAAGAGGAAACAAAACAAAGATAAGGGGGTGAGAATGATGAGAGCCATGTGATTCATGAATGAAACATTTCATCTGTAAAATTAGAAACATCTCATATAAATTATGGCGTTTTTCATTATATACTATAATTTTCATTTTTATGTTTTAATTTTCTATAATCAAGATGCACTTACCCCTCAAAGAAATAAGTTGAAAAGAACAACAAGTATTCAATAATGTAATGGAAAATGAGATGTACTCAATAGCAAAACCTAAAACTAAGTTCTAATCACAATACTAGCAAGGGCAGCAAAAGCTAAGTAGCTAACTCGCAAGAGAAATGGAGAAACAAAACAGTCAAAATACAAAACGTCACCCTCTTTGCTGACCTTGAAAACCTCTTTGGTTTTGTTAAAGATTCTATCTATGAGAAAGCGTTTTCAATATCTATCCCCAACTCCAACATATAATTGCTGCACATGTATTTGAAATTTGAAATGGTCAAACTATATAATGTTTGGTACTGGGTTCATAAATGCTTCAAAAATGATGGAAGTATGTTAATGAACCTAGAAGTAGGAATTGAATATGAGTGCAAACGATGAGTGCATACGATGGGTATTAATTGTTAAAGCAAATTTTTATTTGAATTTGACCAATCTTGCACTTTTGTACATCCAGCATAATAAATACTACATTACATAAATTACACTAACTCATTCCTCTTCCTCTATTTATTTCAAAATTCAAATTTCCTTTTTTTTACAATAAATAAAAGACTTACGCAGCAAGCTCCTCATTTAAATTCCTTCTCCACCCTCCATTTATTTATTACCGAAAAAAAAAGCTTTCATTTCATCCCATTCATTGAAAATCAACCCCATTTTCTTTATTTTCTCTCTTTCTCAAAATCCCGTGTTTCTATTTTCTTTCTCTATCTTTCACAGCAACCCCTACGTAGAAATAATTCCATGCAATCTTTCCGTTGAGGTCCTGTAGCAACCCCTGCAACTTGAAGAGCGAACGCAGCTACAATGGCAGGGGGAGGGCCTGATAGTGGGGGTAGAAAGATGGGCTCGCATAGTTATGAATGTCAGCCTTGCGATGTAGTTTGCGATAGTGGCATGGATCTGGTGTGGGTTCGAGCATATGGCCTTGTGATGCAAAGGTGGTGACATGGTCGTGGTGTCGTAACGATAAGAATAGTGCTATGGTCGATGACATAAATAGCGGAGGAGCATGCGGAGCTGAGGAACGAGATGCAGCTACTCTATGAAGATGAAGATGGTGTTGCAGTAGTGGTGGCTAGTGGTTGACACGACTTCTCCAGGTGCAAGCTCTGTCATGTCCAGGTGGTGCTAAAGTCTCTCCTCTATTTTCTTTTACTTTTTTTTCTGCTCATTTTCTTTGCCGATGTCTCTGTGTTATAGAGATGAAAAATAATTGGTTGAAGAGTTCAATTTTGCCTTTTGGGACAATTTTTGCTTGTTATGTATGAGTTTTTTTTTAGTATTAGGTTTTAGTATTAGGTTTTTACTTATTAGGAAAAGAAAATTTAGTACCCAAAAAATAATCTCACTTGACAATCTCTTTATTCTGCATTTTTAAAGTAGGAAACCCACATAAATGAGATTTAAAAAGCTAAGATTCATTAATATGAAAGGTATAGTTTTGTTGTGTTATTTTCTTAATTTGGAGTTATTGCTTATTAGGTGATGTTATTTTATATTTTGAATATAGTTTTGACTTCTTAATGTTGACTTGAGTACATGATTCTTACTACATGCCTATTGATGTTACTTCTAAATTTGAATTTATAACTTCTGAATATTTAAATTTATATATGTTTTGCAATCAATTTTAATTCTGCATTCAATGAATCAAATTATAAACTAGCAATCTGCGAATTGCACATTTAGCATGATGTACATGAATTATTCCCTTAGTTTCCTGATTAGAAATGGTTATTCTCATCCAATTCTCACTTTTTTATTGCTAATATTGTGTATGCTTGTTCATTGTATAGCTTGGTTGGTTTATTTGGTGCCCCTCTAAGTGCATATACATGAGAAAGGTGCAACATAACCTACTTTGATCTTAATTGTGTTTTGGTGCTGTTGATTCCTAGGCGGATGGGTTTTTATTTTTTGGGTTGATTTGAAGGTTGAGTTTGTATTGAATTGGTATTAAATTTTTCAGATGACGTTGTCATGGTGAGGATTGAGGGGTATAGTTGTAGCACCATGTTTTTAATGTAAATACTTGTTTCTTTCTCTTTTTCTTTTCATTGTTGCTATTTAAAGTTATTGGCTATTCGCTTTTCTTTGCATTTTTCCATACACTTGAAAATCTAAAACTTTATTATTTGGTTAGTTCAGAACTTTTGCCATGGGCTGAAATACAATTGTATTTATTTATTCAAATATTATATATTATGTTAGCTTTTGCCTGTTTGGCTTTCATATCTGACAAATCCCAATAGCGTCATAAGCTTGGGACCCAACAAGAGCATAATTTTCAGTTGTTGGCAATATTTAGTTGATGTAACGCCTTTTATTTTGATCAATTTTGAAAGTTATAATGACCTTATTATTATTGTTCCACCATGTCTAGTATTAGAAATCCCATGACCATATTTAAATTTAAGAAATCTAATACTCCTGAGATGATATAGCTACTATTGATATGATGATTTCTCTAATTTTAAATGTTCTATTCTTATCTTTTGAACATTTGTAAAATTCTTTCATGTTTAGCCTGTTGACTATGGTGTTGTATTTGTTAGTCAAGACAAGTTACTTAGAAAACATTTCATTTCATGTCTTACAATTTGATCCATTTTTGCACTATTTGTTGTTGGCTTCTTCATTTTTCAAAGGCATGCTTTACATTAATTTTGTTGGGAACTTCAATCTTTGATATAAACTTCAATGCCTTATGTTGTTTATTATATGAGACTATTATTCACATGGGTTCTTTTGCTATGCACAATGAACTTCCAACTTAATTGGTTTCAAACTCCTGCTATGCGTAGGATAAAAATGAAAATAATTTTCTTTTTTTATGTCATAAACCTATCATTTACACTTAAAGAATGTGCAATAAACAATGTTTTATAAAAGCATGGAGTTAAATACATGACAAAAAGGCAATTGAATTAGTTGCTCATTTTTATTGAGTATGGAGTTTCTTGGATGTCTAGCCTAAAGCTTTCTTTGAGGCTTGGCTTGGCTTGGTTTGGTGTCCAAATGTACGATTAGAGTGTGGAATTTCCTTTTTTCCAGCAATTACTAATAGTTAAATATTTTATTTTTGTATTCAAGACTTCATGATGAACCTTGTTACCCTTTTTATTTGTGAGAACTTCAAGGATGAGCAGTAAGGACCTTTAAATTGTTTTAGTACTTTTTAAATAGGAGATACATAACTGAAATATATAGGTTTTGTAATATTAATAATTAACAATGAATCAATTCGAATTTTGATATGTTAATAATCGGAATGTTATATGTTTTCAATGATCGATATAATCATCAAGCTATGTTATGCATGCATGTCACCTCAAATTGAATATAGAGTGAACGATGAATTGTTTTAACTTTTAATTAAGGTAGAATTTTATTTTGCATATTTTGATATATACACGGTTCAAGGCCTGAATTGGTAAGTAAATTATTTTGGAAAAATAACATATAAATGAGTTATTTTGTATTTAAATACGTAATAATAAAGTGATTGCTTTGATTGTTCTAAAAGATAATTTTTGAGATTTTTAGCTTCTCAAAAAAAAATTTAAAATAACTTTTTGAGGAATAATAAATTGTTATGAAACAAAAAGTCAAAAAATATAAACTTTTTGGCCTCTACAATTTTTTTAAAAAAATCATAAATGGTATAGAAGTGGATTCTTATTCTAGTTAGCTTACAAAGAATAATGATATTTGAACACCCTAAAATCTCAAATACCTAGACACCCCCATAAAAACATACCATCCATATATGCTTTTATGTTCTGTTATTTTCTCTTCACATCTCCCCTCTATTTCCTTTTGAAATGTTGAGTGTCTCTTTATTTTGGGATGTTTAAAGAGTTAAACATCATTTTAAATCATTAACTTTACACGGGTGAGCTATTCACTATGACTTTTCATATGAACCAAATTAGTTTTGACATTATAATATAGAAACTAATTTGACTTATTTTAAAATTTAGAAACCGAAACCATTTACGTGTGTAAAGTCATGAAGTAAAACACTTCAGTAGCAATGTTCAAAACTAATCCAAACCAAATTAAAACAAAAAATCAATCAAAGTTGAAATTAATCAGTTAAAATTGGTTCTTAATCGGTAAAAACTGAACTAAACTAATCGGTTTTCGATTCTTATTTTCAAAACCAAACCAATAGCATATTACACTAATAATTATATTTATTAATTAGAAGTATTACTTATCAAAATTTCCCATCCATACTTAAATTTTTCTCATATTTTAACTCAACAATTAGGATTTTCAATTAAACATTAATTCTTTTAATTTAATCAATGTGATTTTTATTCAAATCTTTTATCATTTGTTTAACTTATTAATTAGTAGTATGACATATTAGCATAAATTTTAAAACTTAACTTAGATCTTGTAGTTATATAGTTTTATAATAATGACTACTCTAATTTAATGTTGTTTATAATTATTTTTTTTGTACATTTTATAAATTTTATAGTAAAAACCGAAAACGTAACCGAACTGAATTGAACCAAACCGAACTGAACTGAATCAAAACAAACCAAACTAAATCAAACCGAACTGAACCAAACCGAATCGAACCGAACAGAAATGAACCAAATCAAACTAAACCAAGCCGAACTGAACCAAACAGAGATCAAATTATATTAAACCGAACTGAATTAGACCAAACCAAACCGGACCGAACAGAACTAGGCCGAACTAGGCCAATTGAACCGAATCAGACCGGACGAAAGCAAACTAAACCAAACCAAACCGAGCCAACCGAACCGAATCAGGCTGGACCGAGTTGAATCAAACCGGACCGAACTGAGCTGAATCGAACGAAACCAAGCTGGACTGAACCGAACGAAACCAAGTTGAATCGAACCGGACTGACCAAAGCCGGACCGGACCGGACCAAGCCATACCGAGCCAAGCAGAACCGAACCGGACCAAACCAAATCGAACTGAACCTAATCGAGCCGAACCAGACTGAGCCCAGTCGGACTGGACCGGACAGGACCGAACGGAACCTAATCGAGCCGAGCCGAACCGAAACAAATCGGATCGGACCAAGCCGAGCCTAGCCAGACCGAACCGAATCGAATTGAGCCGAGTAGAATTGGACTGAACTGAACCGAACCAAATCGAATCGAACCAGACTAGACCGAGTCAAGCAAAATCGAACTGGACCGGACCGAACCAAACCAAGCTGAACCAAACCGAATCGAACTAACCCGAATCGGACCAGACCAAACTGGACTGAGCCGAACCGAATCGAACCAAGCCAAACAAGTCCAAACCAAACCAAGCTAACTTGAATAGGACTGGACCAGATCAAACCAAACAGAGCAGAACCGGACTGAACCGAACCGAGCCGGATCGGAACGAGCCAAACAGAATCAAACTGAACTGAACCAAATCGAACCGATCAAACTGAACCAATCTAAATTGAACCAAGTCGAACCAAACCGAACCGAATCAAGCCTAACCAAACGAACCGAACTGAACTGAAATAGACTGAACCAAACCGAACCGGACCGAACCAAGTCGAGCTGAGCCAAGCTGAACCAAACCAAACCGAGCTGAGCCGAACCAAATCAAACCAAGCAGAGTCGAACCAAACCATGTCGAGTTGAACCAAACTAAGCAGAACCCAATCCAATCGAACCAAATCGAGCAGAACCAAACCGAACAACATCGAACTGAATTAAACCAAACACAAATCGAACCCAATCGAACCAAACCAAACCGAATCTAATCGAACCAAACTGAATTGAGACCAAATCAAATTGAATAACCGAACTAAACCAAACAGAACTGAAATCAAACCTAATTGAACCAAACCAAACTGAAATAAAATTTCTTCATTGGATTGATTGGTTTTTACCTCAAGACCGAACTAAACCAAACTATAAACACCCTTACATTTGATTTATCATTTGCATTACGATAAGGAAGTTAAACTAGATGTCACACAATGGCATAAAACAACATATTGATTAAGAAATTTGTGAAAATAATATAAAACAACATAAAGTAAAGGAAAGAAGCATGTTAATGTTGGCTTTCATTAGTGATGGAATAGGAGGCAAGGCAAGGCAAGTTGATATGAGATGATCTTCTAATGAAAATAAAAACCAATTTTTGACTCTCGCAAAAGCTACTTAGATTAGATTAACTAACCTTCTTATTCCTCATCCCCTCTCTCTATGAGATGAGATGTGATGACAAATAACTAATTAGTTGATTCATTAATTAAAACATTGATTAATTCTTTCTAAACACTCACTCCAACACTTTTGCAATAGAACCATCACTGTCTACTTCTCCTCTGCTCTTTGCTGTCTTTCTTCACTCCTAGTCCTTGTCGAACTACCCTCCATGCGATCATAGCCTCGACAAGTCGTGTAGTGTGAGAGCCGACATCAGAATCCTCATTTGCTTTGATATCATTTCTATAACGTGGGTGACATGATCTCGGCAATGCCCGTTTATTGTAGCAATTATTTTTGGGAAACGAAGCAACACTTTGCAACCATCTTAAGGTTCCTTTAATATAGTTTTGGGCTCTTTGTATCCATATTTGTTCATTAGAAGCATATGAATCTTTGTTATGTAGTGATTTTGGTTGATTTAGTTTTAAGCTCTTGTATTGAATTTCATTTTCTTAGCTTGTTGTGTTGTCAAACACTTGATGTTTGCTTTGTTTCTCTTGTTAGTGAATCAAGCATTTTTTTTAATTATAAAAAAATACAATCCAACATTATAGCTTTTGCCCTTCATGATTTGAGATTTGTGTCTTTGTTGGTACTAAAATAATATCATCTTCACTAAGATGGAAATGCACCAAGAAAACTGAGAGCATAAACAAGAACACTGAAAACCTGAGTTGAACAACCAAACAGATAATTAAAGCGCCACAAAACAAGAGCACGCTAAAACACAAAATCTCAATCAAAATCAATCGTCACATGTTCGAAATATGGGAACTAAATGAAAACTCAACACTCACTCTAGAGATGAACACGATCTGACAGTATTGAACTCAAAAATGAACGGAGTGAAAATGACCCTAAACCAAACTAGAGCATTAAACCTAGAACCACCATACTATAGAACCAGATCAGTAGACACTATAAAAAAAAAAAGTAAATTGTGGCCCTTTTATTTGGGGAATTGTTATGGTTTTAACCACCGCTTTTTCCAAGAAGGGCAGTTCAAAAACATCCTCCGCAATGAACGTCCAGAATCGTCGATTTTTTAAATGTGAACTATGGCGATTGGAACTACCATTTTTTTGCTTCAACTGCTGCTTTTTTCAATGTGAATTACAGCAGTTAGAATTGCCATTTTTTACTTAGTAAATTGGTGTTAATTCTAGTAGTTTAGAACCGCCATTTTTCTCTTAACAGTGATAAGTGTGTATCTTGCCATTATTCTTAGTAAATTGCGGTGGTTAACAATTGCCATTTTTTTCCATGTTTATTAGGGCAGGTTAGAACTGCCACAAGTTAAAATTTTTCTCATTTATATCAAATTTTCGATCTAATATGAAACCATGTTAGCTATTATTTTCTAGTTGTAAATTTCACATAAAAACAAAAATACATATGTTATAAACATGATAATATGATATCCAATAAAAAGATGCATTACTTAGGTATAAAATGAGTACTACACTTAGAGACATGATTACTTATAAGTCTTAAAACAAAATAATCATTCCAAGTAGTACACCAGTCACACCAGCAATTAATAAAATGATCATGTATGTGGACTCGGGTGATTAGTTGCTGGGCTATTATTGTTTTCATCTGATGATATTCTTATATCATTGGGTAATTCAAGCCCACTTCCTATGTCAGGTGCCTGCAATAAAGATATATAAACCAATATAAGGCTAAATTAATAAATAAAAAATTCATAAGAAACTAAAAAACTTTGCAAGCAGAAAGTAAGTACAAATAAATTGACAACAAAGAAAGCATGAGTCATATAAAATACTACAATAGTTTATATACTTGTGAAGTAAGATTAGGACATGATATTGCTAACTCCTTCGGCATTTAGCCTCATTCCTTCCTAGCTATATAGGCACACAATGCTTGAATTTATGATTTCATTGTAACCAACTTTCGCTTTACTTCTTAAGATGATGTAGTAGCACTACATGAACCTATATTCAAACTGCCACTATAAGTTGTGGTACGTTTGAAGGCCATACTAGGAACCACATGCCCAGGATGTTCTTTTCCACAAACCTCTCTAATTGCATCAGTTGAGAAATGTCAAATCTATTTTCCAAGTCTTGACTCATATGATCATCAATTTTATCCTACATGAATCACTAAGAGGGGAGAATAGTTTGTAAAACCAAGTTAGAGAACATCTATTGTTTTTTTGTGGTGAACTAAGAATTATATGCTCGTAGTAATCTGATGCTAACAATTTATGCTTCTAGCCATGTTAGATAGCAACCAGCAAAACAAAGAGCAACAAGATTTGGCAGTACCATCAAAGCAAATCACAATTGTCAAAGCCACAGATTCAAACACAACATAGTAACAATGATTAAAATATGAAAAAAAGAGAGACAAAGAGAAACCATGGGGATGTGATTTTGGAAGAGGAAGAGTTATGAAGGGCTTGAGAAAGCAAATGGAGATTGAGAGCCTCTAATCTCTTCCTATTCTCCTCTATTCATTGGTGCCGACCCTCTTCGTACACCTCTGCCATCTTTCACTTTCACACTAAAAGCAATTGATATGTGCTAAAAAGATAAGTGTGTATTAGAAACATTTATATAAGTCTAAAATATATTATGGAACTCGAGGTCAGTTGTCTCTTTAGAAGTTAATTGAAGTGGAAGTTGATTGAAGTAAAGTTAGAAACTAAGAAATAGTTGGGAAGATTGTCAATAACAACCATCAAATTTAAACAAAACTATCACAACGTCTCCGAAAGGCACTGCGACGAGAATGACAACCAATTTTAAAACATGGAAGTCGTCACCAATTTTAATTCTGGATAAAATTGGAAAACCTTTGTAATTTACAAACTGGTCTTTTTAAAAGACTTGGGGTTTAGGAGTCTAACAACGATTAGGGAAGGGTGAAAATTTAATCCCACTGCACCTCTAATACATTCATATAAATACGGTTACCCTAGAGTTCATTCGGCAAATTTATTTACAACTTTAAAATAATTATTTTTCCCCAACAATTATAACAGTTATATTTACAAAGAGATAAAAGCCAAAAAATTAAAAACAAAAATTAAAGAACAAATTCTATAAAGAAATTATTTTTGCTTGATAGTTGTTGGCTGTGCTAAAGTATCCTCTGGCGTAATAAGGAACTCAAAGCCATGTCATTCTTGTAAAAAATAATTTTGTGTTTGGTTAGTTTTATTTACAAATAAATAAAAACCGAGTAAAATCGATTTTTTACATAGGATTCAAGGTAGTAATAGCTACTCAGCTAACCCTGACAATTCAATACCGGCTTCCCAGTCATAAATTGTTGATTGTTGCATGGATTAAAATATATATATTTATTTAAAAAAAAAGACCTAAAAAGCAGATAAAATAAAATGCTTAACGCATTCCAATTTTTTTAAAGAAAAAAGAACACACAAACCCAAACTAAAATCAAATAGGACTTTAGCCCAAAACCCTTATCATTAAAACAAAGCCCAAACCTCAAACTAAATAAAACCCAAACAGAATAAACAAAAAAACCAAAAGAAAAATTGACAAAAGCTGAAAAAAAGAGGAAGAACAGCCCCCTGTGTTGATGTGACCAAATGAAGAAAATGACGGAGGCTAGGTGGAGGAAACACAACGGCACTGAGGGGCTCAGGGGTGGCCACTGCGGTGGCGCTTCTAGGGGCACTCCAGCGGTCGCTGAAGCAGATTCACAGATGAAGTGGCCAGATGTGGGTCTCTCTAGTGGCCTGGTTTGCATTGGGCTACATCTGGCGTGGTGGCAAGAGGGGCTGAGTGCTGGGCGGTTGAAAAGCTTGTATTCTGGACTGAATGGATCTGAAAGGCTCAGGAAAATGGTAGTTTGAAGTGCTGGTTTTTGTTGTTTACTCACAGGTGATGGTTCATGGTGAATTACGGAATGGATATGATGATGATGGGGGTTTTGATTATGTGATGGGTTTATGATAATGATGATTCTGTGGTTAATGATGAAGGTAGAGGGATGTAGGTTGTGTGTGGAGATGATGGAGGCTTGTGATGGTGGAGGAAGATTGAGGTCGAAGTGTGATTAATGGTTCCACAGTCAGATATGGGTTAGTGTTGATACTGGGAGGAGAATGATGATGGTATTGGTGTGGTGACTATGAGAGGGACAGTTTTGGAATAAGGGTTGAGGGATGATGGTGTCACCGCTGTCTGCTGCCTATTTGTGTCTGCTGTCTTGGGGGGTGATGCCGCCTCCTTTCTATCTAGGGTGATGCTATCTAAACACCCAAAAAGTGGGTGTCTATTGGGACACCCACTTAACAACCATTGGATGTGATGTGATAGATGAAGTGTGTGGGATCCACCATCACATCCAATGATTGTTAAGTGGGTGTCCCAATAGACACCCACTTTTTGGGTGTTTAAATAGCATTTTTGTTCTATTTATGTATGTGATAGTGATCCGCTGTCATGGGAAAATTTCTGTGTGTTGTTGTCCCCTCCACTCTAAAGTCAATATCTATTTATATAAAATTAGATGAAAAAAGATGACCAAAATGAATGATTGATACTAACAAAATTAAAAAAAATGCTGATTGATGCTGAAAAAGATTTGATTAAAAAAAGATCTTATAACAAAAAGAGATTTGATTGAAAAAAAAATTAAAACGGAAATGATACTGATTTAAAAAATGCTGACTAAACTAATTTAAAAGATTTGATGCTAATTAAGAAAACTGCATTAATAAAAAAAGCTAATGGAATAAAAAAGATTTTGCTATCTTGTTTTTATTTTTTATTTGGAAAAAGACCCAAATAAAATATGGTGTTCACAGTTGCCCCTTTTTATTTGGTTCTTACTAGGAAATATTAAAAACTGTAGTTTTTAATATTTTCTTTGTAAGGAACAAGTAAAGATATGAATACATATTTCAGCCGACCAAAGGAAATGATGAGAATATATGATTCGGGAGTGAAAAGGGGTGGAAGTACAAAGACGAATGATGAAGATGATGGAAATAAATGATTCAATGATAAAATATGACAATGTGATGATGAGTGAAAACTTAAAGTAAAGACCTGTGAAATATAAAAGCATATGAAAGTAAAAACTTATGAAATTAAAAGCATGTGAAAGTGAAAAACTATGAAGTTTAAAAGGATGTGAAATTTAAAAGATTGAAAGTAAAGACTCATGAAATTAAATGCACGTGAAAATAAAATCTGTGAAATTTAAATGCATGTGAAAGTAAAAACTCATAAAATTAAGAGCATGTAAAAGTAAATGATCATGATTGAGATAAAAACTAAATGATTATAATAAGACAAAAAAGAAAATGGTTGTGATGAGACAGAAAAGTAAATGATGTGATAATATGAAGAAGTAAATGATGTGATCATGCGAAAAAGTAAATGACATGATAATTGTAAGAAAGTAAATGATGTGATAATTGCAAGAAAGTGTACATGATGTGATAATACAGAAAAGGTAAATGACGTGATACTGCAAGAAAGTAAATGATGTGATAGTTGGAAAGTAAATGATGTGATAGTACAAAAAAGGTAAATGATGTGATTATTACTGAAAAGTAAATAATGTGATAACTACAGAAGATCAAATGATGTGATGATTACTAAAAATTAAATGATGTGATAAGATAAAGATGAATGATCAAGATTGAGACAGAGAAATGTGTAAAAGAGTATATGCTTTGCAATGATCAGATGATGCAAATGCCTAGGGATGATCAGATGATGTAATGATGATATGATGAATGATCTAACAACTATGACACTATGCCTAGATGATTTGATGCCGAATGATTTCACAAAGAAGGGAGAAGAATGAAAATTGATTGTCCAAGTGGATAAACAAAAATAAATTGCCCCAATTTATAGCTCTCTGTTTTCTTTCTTCTTTTTTAAAATTTTATTTTTAAGAATGATGACATGCTTGGATGATCTGATAATGCAAGAATGAATAATCTAATGTGATATGTACACTTTACCAATGGAAAGCAAATAGAAAACAAAGAAAACAAAGAAAAAAAAATTGCCCTAGTTTACTGCTTCCAAAACATTATTTTCCTTGAAAAGCTTTAGTCTGATTCCAAATAAGCCATTTTGTTAAGAGCCACTGTTATTGATTTCTCTTTTGGACATTCCATTTTATCTTTATCCTTCTGATTGCTCTTGGATTTTTATTTTTAGCCCTTGTCCTTGCACTGTGTCTGAACCTATCTTGATTCTGCTCTGACTTTTGCCTAGATCACTATTTCTGGTTTTTGATCTAGCAAGCATTTTCTTTTTGCTTGCCCTATCTTTTGCCTAAACCGCCCTATTGGGATTTTAGTTTAGCGAGTTCCTTCTTTCATTTTTTCTCTTTTTTGTGTCTCTCTCTCATCTTTTTTTTTTCTTTAGGCTCTTAACTCTTGCCTAGACTGCTTTTGATTACCAGTCCAACGAGCCTTCTTCCTTAATTTTACAAAATGTGCGCTTTGACAGAGTGTCCTGCGCTACTTCTTCTTTGGAGTGTTTTCTTGCAAAATGTTGCGTATTTGCCTATATCGTCTACTTGGTGTGACGTGATGCACTTCAAAACTAAGTCATTCAACCAAAACATTCAAGGCCAAATGCTCTTGCCATTATAACAACGCACTACATGATTCCCTTAGATGATGGTGACATTTTGATCTTTGATTCGTTATTTGTCAACACTGGAACAAATTATTCGCATAGTGTAGGATCTTCATCATCATCATGGCTATTCAAACCCATTGTAACACAACAATTTCATGATTATTTTCTGCCTTAGTCTAAGAGAAAAGAGATGATTAATGAAGTGAAAGAATAACAATGGTAAGAAACGAAACAAATGATATAACAATTGGGCAAAAACCACATATAATCATAAACAAGTCTTAGGACATAAGCAAACAAAAGATGCAATAATGAGTTCAACAACAATGCATTCAAGCACTATCATTTCCAACAAAGCCTTCTTCTACCTTTGCATCTTGTACTTTAATGACTTTGACATCAATCAAATCCCATGCAGCATCTTTGAAACCATTGCAATCGTCAATCGAGTGCTTGAGAGTGTTAGAGTGATATTCACACACACGATTTGGATTAAACCAGTGAGGATATGGTGGCATTGCAATACCAGCATGACATGGAGCTAATAGATTTGCATCACACAAGCTTTTAAATAGTTTAGAGTTGCTTACTCTGAAATTGGGCAAGGGACAATTTGTTTCTTGCCGGTCTTATGCTAGTGGTATTGAAAGGGGTTCTTTGGTGATTTGGAGGCATAATCTGGTGAGGTCTAGGTTTGAAAGGTGCATATGACGGAGGGGAGGAGATGTGATTGACTTGATATAACCGAGGTGGATAGTGTGTGGGGGACGGATAAGGTATGGATAATGGGTAATGTGGGTATTGGTAGAATAGGTAGTGATTTGGTTAGAAGGTTGGCTTGTAGGATGGGATGGGTGCTGTGGTTGTACAAGGTTCACAATATTTTCCTTCTTTTTGTAGAATGACCCTTGCTTGGATTGCGACTCGTCTTCTATTAACTCCACCTTCCCCTCTTGGATATTGGCTTCAATCCTTTCTCCGATTTCCATCAAGTCTACAAACTCCCTGACATGGGTCCCCAATATATTTTTGAAGAATGGGTCCTTGATGCGAGCTATCGCGACTCACAAACAAATTAAAATTTATAAAGTGTTAAGTTACACCAAAAAAGTAGTAAAGGGCACAACTTAGGTCATCTCTCAAGGAGGCTTCAATACTTGGTTGGAAAGATTTGGGAGTTTTAAGAATTAAAGTAAATAATTTAAATTGAAGGATAATAGCAATAATAGAGAAGGCACTAGTGCAAGGTATTCCTAGGATTGGAAATCAATTATCATTGACCAAATATTAATCTAATGCTCACTGTAGTGAAGAAAGTTTACTGTAACGAGTGATGGTTCACTGCAGCGAATAACCCGTGACAGTACAGTATCAGTGAAACCATGCCATTTCATTTTTGGCCCTTTTAAGAACTCGTCGGGCTCCCTCTCCTTAAATCAGAAGCAAAAACACGCACACACACATAAACACACCCTAAACCCCTTTTCTCTCAAATCCTCTCCAATCAATCATTCCCAAGCTTCAAGGTATGTTTATGTTGATAGATTTTGTCTCCATTCTTCCCATTCTTTCATATTCTTGGTTTGGGTTGTTGTTTTTCTCCATTGTTGTCAAGTAGGGGTGCTCCCTCAATGTTGTTAGAGCTAGATTAGAGTTGTTTAGATATTAGCGGAGACTAATCTTGAGTCAATGTTACTCTATGGCTGTTGTTGGTGCTATTCCATGCTTCAGAGGTCAAGTTGGTGGTGCCCACGTACTCTCGGCTCTAAAGGATGAGTGGGTTTTATCTCATAACTTTAGTTTAAGCATTATGAGTTTATTTCTTGCATTATGGTTGTGAAATATGAAATAAGTTGATATGAGAGTATGATTTAGACATGTATTTACAAGTGATGACAAAACTTGAAGTATATGATTTTGATTCTTGGCATGAAAACGTGTTTTTCAAAACTATTGGGACCATGATTGATGTATAGAATGCTATGAAAATGTTTTATACATATTCATGAAGAGAATTAGTGCGAGAGTATATGATTTAATAAGTTTTTACCATATCTAAAATATTTCATGAGTTATGACATACTTATACCTCAAGACTAGAGATTTCGAAATATGATTTTAGAGTATCAGTTAAGATGTTTTGGTAAATAATATAGACCAGAGACGTTTTATTATAATGTTAGAGATTTCATGATTTGAACCTTTCCATTTTAATCTATGATATTATAGTTATTAATTTATAAAAGAGGTTATCTTGAAAAATGAGATTTTAGAAATTCAGTCTTGTGATATTCCAAAAATATGGAATTTAGTATGATTCGTAGTGACTGCCAGATATATATTCTGTGAGCTTGAAATTGAAACGCCTGCAAGCGGGTGATCCTTTGGGCATGATTTCACAGTCAAAGTTATGCTAAAGTCAGGTTGCTAGAGTTGTACGAGTCCAGAGCTTTTAGAGTTTTAAAAATTTTCATATTTAAATAGTTTTATAAAAAGCTAGAGTATAAATATGATTGTGTCTAGAGATTTTATGAATTATCTTGATGATTTCAAGAAATAGAATAATTATGTATGAAAAAGTTTGATTTCCAGATTAGAGTATATAACAGAGATTTAGAGAAAATAATATGTTTATTGAATTAGAGACTAGACAATAGCTATAGAGAAACAGTCAGTGGGTTAACGACTGAACCCCGATTGTTAACGTTGGTACCAAGTTATCCTGAGAGGACCATCTCATAGAGCAGAGAATAGAACCTATTTAGGTGTCCGCATTAGATCCCTGATGGATCATAGAGCATAATTTTTTCAGTTCTTAAAGAACCATAGAGTAAAGGTTCCTATTTCTCTAGTAGAGTACCGATGTTTATATTTTCAAAGAGTATTAATGATTTTCAGAGATTATTGATGTTTTAAGAGATATTATAAATATGAGAAATGATGAAGTTCTTGCTAAAGTAAGAATTTAGAGATGTTTTTCTATGAATTTATGAATACAGAGATATATTTTCTATTAAATTATATACAAGAATATCAAATGGTTTGTAACAAATTACGGTTTTAGAGATGCTTGTTTATGAATCTATGGCATGGAAAATGTTTTTTTGAAAGTAGCTATGTTATGTAAATATTGGAAACATTTTTCCAGTGCATGTATATCTATATATAATTGTTGTTGTCCCATGTGGGTGATGGGTGAGAGCTCACTCACTGAATCCGTTGACTTACCCCTCTCCCTTCCCCCTTATAGTTACAGGTACAGATGTAGCCCAGACTCCGAGTTGGCAGACGCGATTGTTTTCAGCAGTGAGTCTTACTTTGGGGTAAGGCTTAGCTTAGAGTTTTGTTAGAGTAGAGTGCTCCAGTAAATGTGCAGGCAAGATCCAAACCATGCAATATTTTCAAACTATGTATTTAATTTTAAGTATATGAACAGTTATGTATACTTTCAGTTCATATTTATGGAATTGAAATTGTAGAATTTGATTAGAGTTTATATAATAAATTAGAGATTTACTTATGATTCAGTTCACACATTGAATGGATTTTCAGAGTATGACTAAGAGGTTTTCAAAACTTCATATATCAAATAATTCAGTTTTAAAATTCCAGATATAAAATTTATATAGAGTTTTAGAGAAAGTTATGATTCAGAATGAAAAACATATTATTTTATGCATATAGAGAAACTCAGAGATCATGAGGCTTACGTGAGGATGGAATTCCTCACGTGCCGGTCACGTCCCCGGTCGGGTCGTGACATAAGATGACAATTAATCTCTATGTGCTTCGTTCCCTCATGATAAACCGGATTGGAAGCAATGTGTATTGCAGACTAATTGTCACAATACAAAACAGCCGATTGAATATCTAGAATATGAAAGTTTGACAGTAAGAACAAAAGCCATTGTGCCTCACAAGAAGCAAGGGCAAGTGCTCGGTACTCTGCCTGAGATGGAGACCTGTAAATTATGGACTGCTTTTTGCTTTTCCATGAAATGAGACTGGAATCGAGAAAAAAACAATAGCTACTAATAGACCTTCTTGTGTTTAAACAAGCACCCTAGTCTGAATTTGAGTAGCCCTTCAGTTTGAAATCAAATTTAGCTGAGGAAAAGAGGCTAGCAGCTGGTTTTCCTTTAAGGTACCGAAAAACTCTAGTGGCAACTTGGAGATGCAAGATAGTAGGACAATCAAGTTATTGACTTAATTGCCTAACCACATACGAGGTATCTAGCCTCATGTTTGCTAGATATAGAAGATGCCTATTGGTTTATGTATCCTAATCTGATGACAAAACACTTTACATAATTATATTTTTCTTAGTGTATATTAAACCTAATTAATTATTGCTAAACTTTCTGATTATTTCATTTAAATGTTTTAGATATATTTCAAATTAGTTGACTTGTGTTGATGATTTTGCCTTTGAGCAAACCAAGATATTAAGCTAGCACTTGAAGCAAATTTGTGTTAGAGGCAAAAAAAGGAAAGTGCAGAAAAGTATTTAGCAACAAAGGCTAACCATGAAGCCCACGATGTATTGCTTGTTGGAATGGACATGAAATATGTGCTAATGGTGTATCAGACATTCAAAAAACAAAAAAAAAGCAAACAAGTCAAAAGGACTTTCTCTCACATGCTCAAATAGACATTTCCTCATCTATGATAACCTTGGACCGCATATTACAGAAAAGAAAAGGAGAAGCAGCCTCTTACTTCACAAAGGAAAACTCTTTTCAGAGGAGCTACACATCCGTCCTTCTAAGCATCATCAACGATCAAAAATTCTCTCCCTCCAATAAAATGTGATCTTGGAAGACATTCAAATCAAAAGGAAAGAACTAGAAACAGAGAACTATACTTCTGCATCATTCAAAATTCAAAATTCAACATAAAGCATATTACTCTTCTCTCAGTTTATCTTTGTTGCAAATATATTGTTCTGAGAGTGTGGTATGTAACTGTTGTATTGAGAGCAATATTTTCTTTGAGAGTGAAACAGCAAACTTCATTTAGAAACTACATTGTAAAGCTTTATCTTGTGAGATAGAAGCTAGTTGATTGAGCTTGAAGAGGCTCATTGAAAAGAATACTTAGTTAAGAACTTAGAAAGACTTAGGAAAAGAATATTCATTATTTGTACTAATTGTACAGAAATCATAGTGAATATACTCACCTGGAGGGTGGGGACTGAATGTAGAATCTAAGTTAGAGCTCCGAACCAATATAAATACTTGTGTAAAACTCTCTTACCTCTTCCTTTTCATTTGCATAACTGTTACTTATAACTTTGCACCTATTTTCTAATAAATAGAAGTTTAAAGAGTTAATCAAGTGTTTTCATAAAATTGGCTATTAAAACAACTTGCATTGCCAAACCAGCTTTATACTTTATTGTTCTATAAAATACATATTTCATTCAAGCATATTGAGATATAAGAAAACTATTTTTCGTGAACATTCTCAGCTTTATTCTTAACAAAATTAGTTTTCTGATATATGTATTAGAACCAAGTATTCACATTATTCTCCTTGTAAGCTCTCAAACCCTATTTATAAGGAAATCTCCTGGGGTAACAGGAGATAAATAACTGAGCGTGTGTTTATTGTGTAGAAAATTTTTAAAAGAATATTTAATTCAACTCTCTTTCTTAAGTATTTTGATACCATCAATGCCCAACCAGCTTTCTACAAGGAAGCACCGATACAATACGTGATATGGATACGATACAACACGGACACAAGGACATAGCAATTTTTACAAAATATAGGACACGATACGGTTAGGATACCTTGTATAATAAAACACAAAAATAGCATGCTGTGATGAGAAAAATCAAATCTAAGCACTCATATGGCTAAAAAACATCCCATAAGTAAGAACTGACGAAAAAAATGGCAAGAATTAAAAAATCTACACAAGTTTTTATGCATAAAAAATAAGAAACAAATATTTATATAATAAAAATGGAGTTTATCGCCATGTTTAGTGGCATATCAAGGGCTTTCAAGATCAAGAGATGAAGCGGCACAGTAGAAAATCCCTTGGACACGGGTGTCCGAGTGTCCTCAAAGTGTCAGTGTCACAAATGTGTCTAACACAGGTGCGGCAAAGTTTATGGAGTATCCGTGCTTCTTAGGCTTTCTATAGGAAGAAACATAAGTTAACGGAGTGCCAAAATCCTTGCTAAATCGAAGAGTGTAATCTATAGGTGTGGAAACTGGTTTGGCACCTAACAAACTAGAATCCTCTAAAAGATTTAAGGTGTATTTTCGTTGACATAGAATGATACTAAGAAACTACTTGAGATTCCCCGGATCTTTTATTTTAAACTTGTTATCCAAGAGAGTCTTTACATCATTAATTTCTTTCATATCAGTCCCAGCTAGCACCAAAACATCTACATAGACCGAAATGATAGTAAATCCAGTAGAAGAATGCTTGGTAAACATTGAATAATCAGCTAGGAGATTGAACATAACCCGAAGCAAGTAGGACAGAGGTTAATTTACCATTCTACTGCCTAGTAGCCTACTTCAATCCGTATAAGGATTTCTGCAGCTTGCAAACTAAATTCAAGTTAGAGACATTTTGCCCTTGTGGAATCTTCATGTACATTTCTTCATCCAAATCCCTATGTAGAATTGTTGTATTGACATCTAACTGATGTACATGCCAACTGTGGACAACAGCAAAGGAAAAAGAGTACTCTCAATGCTGTCATTTTCATAACGGGGCTAAATGTTTCCATGTAATCTATGCCATAGGTTTGGGTGTAACCTTGGCAAGTAGTCGGGCTTTGCGTCTTTCTGTACTTCCATCGGGCTTAACATTGAAAACCCATTTACTCCTAATAGCCTTCTTCTTGGGGGGAAGAGTAGTAAGAATCTAAGTTGCATTCTCCTCAAGTGCTGAAAGTTAAGCCTTAATAGCCTCTCTCCAACATTCATGACTCACATAAGCGTCATAGGATTTTGGTTCGGGGACAGTGGACATATTAAAGGAAAAATGTTTATGAGAAGAGGAGAGGAAATTATAAGAGATGTAGTTAGAGATAGGATACATGCTTGAAGAGGGAGGAGGTGCAGCAGATGATAGCAGGGCACAGTGATCCTACAAGTATGGAGGAGGCTTTTAGGTTCTTTCAAATTTTCTGATGATTGAAGCAGAAGGTGCAGCGATGAGTGGAGATGAAGAATGGCCTAATAATGGAAAATTTAGGGCTTAGCATGTGATTGGCATATCATGAAATATAGCTGAGTGGGATGTGTCATGTGGGTATATTGGGCTTAGGTTCCAGTGGTTCACATGAGTTAGAGTTCAGATTTGCTGCATTAGATTGATTGGTAATGTCCTTATAATGGAAAATGTTCTCATAAAATTTTACATTTCTTGATACAAAGATACCTTTTGTAATCAAATCATATAGCAAAAAACCTTTTGTTCCTATTTTGTGACCAATGAAAACACATTATATTTTTGAGCTCTAGGATCAAGTTTAGTCCTATTAGCTGTAAGTGTAGAAGCATGCATTAGGCAACCAAAAACTTTTAGCTGTGAAAAATCAGGTAATATTGAGAACAAACCTGAATATGGTGTGGCATTTTGTAAAAAAATGGTAGGTGTTCTGTTAATCAATGTACAGCATGGGCAATTGCAAAGTTCCAATGGGAGATGTGAATGAAATCACAGTGCCCTGGCTGTAGCTAAAATGTGCTTATGCTTTTGTTCAACAATTCCATTTTGTTGAGGTGTCTCAGCACAACTTGTTTGATGTAGGATTCCTTTGTGAGAGTAAAAGTCTTTCAAAATAAACTATGGTCCTTATCAAACCTAATAGACTTGATTTTTAATGAAAATTGAGTTCCAATCATTTGGATGAAAACATTTAGCAAAGGTGAAGTTTCATCTTTTGTTTTCATGAAGTAAACCTAAGAAAACATTACTTCAGCACAACATGCATGGCTTGAGCCCAAAGATGATAATTGTTTCTTCATGTGATGGGAGTATTCACAAGAATTGTTGTTGGACTTTCGTTCGGATGGACATAGTATGGATCATGAATCTGAGATGCTGGGATTGCAGTGTTGTTTTGAATTACTTCAGCAATCTTCATTTATGATTGGCTTATGAGATCATGAAGAAATTGATGAATCAGCAATGGTGAAGAGGCTAAGGGTCTGTTTGGTTTTCATTTTCAGTTTTCCAGAATTTGAATTTGTGAATGAAAAACTAAAAATTCTGAAAACTGGAATTTGTAGTTTTCAGAATTTTCAGTTTTTCGTTTACAAATTCTGAAAAACTAAAAATGAAAACTAAAAACTGGAAACTCAAACCAAACAGGCCATAAGTCCTCAAGAATGTGAGACTACGATGAGAACTCAAAGGGGCAGAGAGAGAATCGGATGAATGCTTGATCTTAATCGGAATGAATGCTTGATCTTGCATTAATGTGTAAATGAGAGTTCTTGAGAATTACTTCTATACAGTCCTATATTTATATACAGTGGAGATGAGCTATGTGCTCCGTAAACTACTTTCCTAATGATGAATTACAGATAACTAACAGATAACAACTTGGCTTCCAGTTAGTTAGAGTTACTGCTCAGCCTTACGTACATGTGATGGAATTAGGATGGCTAACAATCATTCTTGTGAGAAGTAAAAAAACAGTTGACTCCAGTTGAAGGAATTAATCCTTTTCGGTTAAGCCCGGTGACTCAATCAATGGAATCCATCAAATTGGACGAAACCTAATTAATCCACCCATTTTAGACTTTATAATTGAAATTGTTTTTTTTTTCCTAAAAATTTTGCTTTTAAACTAAATTTCAAATTGTTAAATCAAGGATTCTGTAAATGAACTACTAACTAGCTGAGTTGACATGCACAATTTGAAGAGTCACTGGGCTTTCCCTAGGCCCATAAAACATGGGCTTGGCTAAAACGAACTCAAATTGGCCATCTAGAACCTGAAAACTTGGGATCTCGAAAAAAATGAATAAATAAAAGGTCGAAAACTGACTTGGGTCACGACTGCACAAAGTCAAACTTATCCAAATATTTTGACCAGTATAAGGATTTTTGCAAGTGAAAACTAAAATAAATTTAAATTAATTTTGATATACTGTTAATATAAAATATTTTTTACTTCCAATTAATCAACTATAGTTATTGTTGTTATTATTATTATTATTATTATTATATAGGAAACAATTGTGCTTATTTTCAAGTGAGTACATTGCTACTACTTCTAATTTCATGTTTCATTTTTCGTTTTGAAAGGGCGGCTCTTAAGTACAGTATGTGCTGCCGTGTCAACGACCAAACATAATTAAGAAGGCATCAACACTTGGTACGCATCAATTTTTTAAGAAAGATGACGGAGACGATGATGTATAACGTGTGAAAATTATTGTGCATCACAATATATATAATCATTGTATACAGATAACAATAATATTTTGCATATCTGTATTCGTAACATAATAATAATAATAATAGGGGATAAATGACCAGAGCTTCTCTTGCAGAGTTGGGTTATATATATATATATATATATATATATATCCCTAAAAATTTAAGTTATTAAGTAGAGACATGAATGATTTATATTATAACTTGCCTCCTTACATGGTTCTTTTAGACTTGAAATTTGAACATTTTTTTCATAATAAAGGATAATAAAGATCGAACCTCTAATTCTTTAGTCATGGTGGCCCTCAATACCACACTATAAAATCGTCTCTCCCAAAAGTTTAAACTATTAGATAAAATAACATGAATAATTTTATACTCTAACATATAAGGAGCGACTTGAGCGAGAGAGACAATCTATTATGAGAATGAGATGAGTAAATCTTTACCATTATATCTTACACGAATTATCAAGATTATTGAAATACAAAATCATATGATTTTTTTAAATAATCATGTAATTGTTAAGTAACTTTCTATTTTTATCATCCATATATGACCATGGAGTTTAAATTTACTCCTTTCATTACTATAATAAATCAATATCCTCACTTGAATCCCTCCTCTACGTAATGAGCATCCCTTAAGATTTCTATTTTTTACTAGATTTTTTTTTTGTTTGGTCCCCTTCAAAAAATTGTATGTATGTGTTGGCACCAAATTTTACTTAAGTTTTAAATTGTCAAATTGGCATTTGATATCTTGAAAGTTAGTCAAAAGCCTGTTATAAGAAGAATTGACAAAGCATATAGTTCGTCAGACTATGATCAAATACAAGAGACCAGTTGTGATAGCTTGGATATCTAATTCGACAACTCGACACTGTCAAAATTCTTCTATTCGACATTGTCAAGTCGAAGTCAAAGTTTGTCATTTGAGACTTAAAATGTTTTAAGACCAACTGGAGGCTAAAAATGACCAGTTTTCATGTTCGAAGTTCGACAAGTCGAAGTGGGGGTTTGTCACTAGAAGACTTAGAAAATTTTTGAAGATGTTGAAGATACTGTCAAGACAATTGCTTCACATGTGTTCATCAAATAGCGGTTATCGACGGTTACCGGAGGTTATTAACAGAAGTGTGACAAGAACGTGACAAAGTAGTGGCAGAGGGCAAATGACAGAGAAAATAACTGCCAAAGCCACGTGGACAACATCCGAGAATAGCCAAAAGACAAGCGTCAACATCCTAGAGTTCTAGGCTGTCTATAAATACTAGTTCTGTGCACATTGTAAGGGATTGGAATTTTTACTCAAACACTTTCTCTTACACGTTTCCAATGACAGAACAGAGGCATGAGTTCACTAAGTAATTGTTTTTAACCCATTTCTTGCTTTCTTAGGGTTAATCCGTCTTTACTTTCTATTCTTATTTCCTTTACAATTTATGTGCTTTATTTTCAGTTTACATTCTGTAAGTTCTTCTTCTCCTTTAATCTGTCAAACATTTCATTTACACTCTCAACACAAATCACGTTACAATCACTTTACATTCCATCTTCATCCATAAAACATAGTTTGACACTCGATTTTTTTTTTGGTGGTGAACCTAAGAGGAGTAGCTTTTTGTTCCCGAATCGAGATCTTGAAAAGTAAAGGCTGTCATCCAAACTCTTGGAGTTTGTTGATATATGCCTGGTTTAGCACAATTTGGTCTCCTGCAAAAGGAAATTGTCAATTATTTGTTGTTGACAAACTAAGTGCCAAAATCTACAATAAATAGTATGTAATTAATTTTTGCCAACTTTCTATACATACATGTGTGTTTCGTCTGAGGTATAAAATTTTAAATAACACTAAAAAGTATTGGATATATTTTTTTTAATGTAAAATTAACACTTAAATATTGATCCCTGCTGACAAAATTAAATAGTCTAGCTCTGCCCTGGTTAGATATGGTTACACTATGTCTTGGTTTGTTCATGTGAACTGTTGTTCTCTTTTTGCTTCTGCATCTACTTATCCGAAAGGAAAAAAACTGCTATTATGTGAAAACACTTCGTTATAAACATTTTCAGGTAGTGTTTGAAGATCCTTACCATGTTGCTACTACGGTCTCTTGTTTTTTTCCCAAAACCCACATTATCAAAATTGTTGAGAATATTTCATTTCATAAACTATACGTTTGTTAATGTCATTGAAACAAATAAAAAATAGGATAGAAAAGAATTATGAAATGAGAGGGAGAATAAAGAGAATATACTCAATTCACATACATCATTTAATGAATTATAATTCATAATTACTTCTATTTATAGTATTGTGTCCTTAGCTCTTCTAATTGAGCTATATGAGCTCATTTCATACATGTTACAGTTATTCCCATATCCAAAAGTCAGAAATATAAAGCATAACTGTCAAGTGGTGGCTTGACTTTATGGCTAATAAGCCAAATTTGATCATCAATTAATGCATGTGGACCATCAGCATTAATTGAGATGGCAAGAGCATTAAATGGAGAACAACATTTCTTCAAAAGCATGCAAATTGAACACGTCAAGCAGTAAATGTTTTATTTGACTTTTGTCCTTTGAAAGCTCTATATATAGAAAGCTTCATTTGCAACAAAGGGACGCAGCAGAACAACGAAGAGAAACAGAGAAACACACAATAACTAAAGTTCTCCTCCTTTTAGTGATAGAGTAGAATTATTTATTCTATATAAATTCTTCTCTTTGCGAGTTGAGAGTATACACCAGTGAGAAAAATATTGTGAGGTACTCTAGGTGTATTTGGGACTTGGGTTGAGTGGAGTGTTTCCATCTTTTGTATCTTTATTATATTTCCATAATGAAATATTTTGTTATTGTCTTTTGTTAGTGGACGTAGGCTTTAAAGCTGAACCAAATAAATTCTTTGTGTCATTTATTTTATACTTCACATATTTTATTCTACGCTACTCTGATTCCGCTATTTTACAACAAATTGGTATCAGAGCTCTTATAGAGTTCTGGACTAATTTGTTCAAAAATTTCTACTGCAAAATTTGATATTCAACAATTTGATGGGCGCATTAATTTCAAAATTTGGAAGGTCCGTATTATGGCTGTTCTTGTACAGCAAGGTGTAAAAGTAGCAGTTTCTAACAAAGAAAAGAGGCCCGATACAATGAAGGAACTTGAATAGGAAGATGCTGATCAAAATGCTCTTTCTATTATTCAGTTATGTATTATAGATGATGTGCTACAGGAGGTCCTTTCAGAGAAAACAGCAAAATCGTTGTGGACCAAGTTAGAGTCATTATATAACCCAGATGGTGGCTAACCATCTCAGTGTTTTGCAACATCTATACATGCTTCGTATGGCAGAAGAGACATCACTCCGGTCACATATAGCTGAGTTCACATCACTAGTCATAGATTTCAAAAAAACAGACAAGACATTCTCAAGTGAACAACAGGCAATGATGTTACTTTGTTCCTAACCTCTTTCATACAAGCACTTTCGTGAGATACTCATATATGGTCATGAAAGCCTCAAAATTGATGAGGTGAAATCCGCACTTCTAAACCGCGACAAAATGGAGCACGATACTAGCGGTCGTGATGGTACTGCATCTGCCTTGGTTGTCAGAGGGAGGTCAAAAAAGATTGGATCGAGTAGCAAAGAAAAGTCTAGATCTAAGTCTAGATATCATAAAGGCAAGTGCATATATTGCAAGAAGGAAGGACACTGGAAAGCAGAATGTTTAAGACTCAAAGACAAAAGGGACAAAGATTCAAGTAATGCAGCCAGTGTAGCTGAAAGTACTGATAATGTTCTCACAGTATCAACCAGTTCAATTGGTAAAACTTGGGTACTAGATTTAGGTTGTTCTTGCCACATGTGTCAAAACCGGGATTGGTTTACAATTTATCGGTCAATTTATGGTAGTGTTCTCCTCATGGGAAATGATATGCCCTGTAAGGTCATTGGCATTGGAACAGTCCAAATCAAGATGCATGATGGAGTTGTGAGAACGTTAACTGATGTTCGATACATACCAAACTTAAAGAAAAATCTTATATCCTTGGGCATCTTCGATTCTCAAGTTATAAGTATTCTGCTAAAGGTAGAGTTTTAAAAATCTCTAAAGGTGCTCTCATTGTGATTAAAGGGAAGTTAGTCAACAGCCTTTATTTACTTCAAGGAAGTGCAGTTGTTGGCACTGTCCCAATATCATCTTCATCTGATTCAGATTCAAATACTACTCGTTTGTGGCATATGCGTCTGGGTCATATGAGTGAAATAGGAATGTCAATTTTGAGCAAGCACGGCTTGGTAGGTAATCACAAAATTGGGAAGCTTGACTTTTGTGAACACTGTGTCTACGGGAAGTAGACCAGAGTCAGGTTCAACACTGCTATCCACAGGACTAAGGGCACAGTGGATTACATCCACTCTGACTTGTGTGGCCCTGCACTATTCCGTCAAAAGGTAGTGCTAGATACCTATTGACATTCATTGATGATTTCTCAAGAAAGGTATGGGTTTATTTTCTGAAACACAAGAATAATGTGTTTTCTACTTTCAAGAAATGGAAAGCGCTTGTTGAAAACCAAACCGACAAGAAAATCAAGCGTCTCCGAACAGATAATGGTTTGGAGTTTTGTGGATGTTAGTTTAACGAGTTTTGTGAAAATGAAGGCATAGTAAGACATAGTGTTGTGTGAAAGACTCCGCAACAAAATGGAGTAGCAAAACATATGAACAGAACTCTTTTGGAGAGGGCTCGTTGTATGCTCTCTAATGTTGGTTTACTTAAAGATTTTTGGGCTGAAGCTATCAATCTGGCTTGCTACGTGGTAAATCGGTCTCCGTCAACTGCAATCAATTTGAAGACTCTTATTGAGGTATAGTCCGGTGCTCCTATTGATTATTCAAATCTAAAATTTTTTAGTTGTCTTGTATATGCTCATATTAATAATGGAAAGCTTGAGCGAATGGCACTAAAATGTATATTTCTCGGATATGAAACTGGGGTGAAAGGTTATAGATTGTGGTGTACAGAACCTAAGTCATCCAAATTCACAATCAACAGAGATGTCAAATTCAATGAATCATCTATGCTTCATCCGGAAAAGGAGGTTAGTGATGCAGAAAAGAACCAAGATGCTAGCAAGCAAATGGAGTTTGAAGCTGAACCACCAAAGCAGATTGAAGAAGATGCCTCTGATTAGCCCATTCAACAAGAAAAAGAAGATATTATTGATGTTGTAGATGCAAGACAACAGTTGCAACATTATAGCCCCACTAGAGACAGAGAAAAGAAGCAAATAAAACCACCACAAAGGTATAGTCTGTGAATGCTATCTTATAGGTTTTGATGATGAAAATGAATTGACAAAGAACAGAAGCAAAGGATGTGGACCTCATGAAGGTGAAAGCGCAAATGATCAAGTCCTTTGGTTAGGATATTTTTAGAACTTAGATTATTTGTTAAAATTTTTCTCTTTAAGGTTATTTGGCCATCTTAAATATAATCATGTTTTGATCTATAGAGAATTTATTTTGAAACAATTCAAAAGTTCTTTTTGAAGAAATTTGTTTTGATTTGTGAAAATACAAGTTTGTTTTGAAAGGAAATATTTCAAAGATGTTTTTGAAATTGTCTAAGAATGACTCGAAGTGTGTTAAACTTTCAATTCTCAAGTTCTGGAATTGATGTAATCGACATAAAATAGTGTAATCGATTAAATGCCCATTCTTGACCCCGACCTGAATTTTCACACATGTAATCGATTACAACCCTAATGTAATCGATTACCAGAGTGCAAATGTGACCAGCTTCAAAATCTATACATGTGTAATCGATTACTCATCAATTGTAATCGATTACCAGAAGGTGACCATTGCCTATTTTCGAAAATTTGAACTATGTAATTGATTACCAATATCTGTAATCGATTACCAGACTCAAAAATGCACCAGAAGGTGTGTTTTGAAGATATACATCTCTTGGGGTTAATCCTTAACGGTCCACATGAACTGTGTTCTATAAATATCATTGTTTAACATCTTTTAACACACAGAAAACATATTACAAAGATCATTTGTACAATCATTCTCTTCTATCAATCTTCTTGATTAATACTTGGCCAAAATTGTCTTATTCTTGAGAAATCTCATAGGGCTTCCATTTGTAACATCAACTCTATTCAGGGAGTGATTTCTTGTAATACTCTTTAAAAGTTGTAAAAAAAAAAAAAGGGTGAGGTATCCCTTTGTAAGAACAAGAGTGAGGCATCTCTTGGTTCTTAGAGACTCAAACACAAGGGTGAAGGATCCCAAGGTGTAGGAGTGCTCTTGGTTGTAAAGGTTGAAGTAATAGTGGAACTCTCAAGTGGGTTACTTGAGAGAACTGGATGTAGGCCACAAGAGGTGACCGAACCAGTATAAACGAAGTTTGCAATCCTTCTTCCCTTATCTCTTTAAGTTTGTTGCAAATTCTTGTTCATTATCTTGTCAACTCGCTCATAGATATCATTGATTTCTCATATCTCTTGCATCTGTATACATCAAATTAAGTTTTTAAGCAAATTCTTCAAAATTAATTGAAAATTTAATTAGAGTGTGAAATTAAAGAAAAAGTTTTTGAACTCAATTCACCCCCTCTTGAAGCTCATTGAGGCCACTTGGCTAACAAGTGGCATGAGCTGAATTCTTGTCCAAGGCTTAAAAGCTTCAAGAATAGTAATGGCCTCATCAAACTCTTTCTTTCCTGAAGGAAACTCCATTAATAGGCCTCCTATCTTCAATGGTGAGGGTTACCACTATTGGAAAACTCCAAGATGCAAATCTTTATAGAAGCTATAGATTTAGATATATGGGATGCGGTAGAAAATGGTCCTTTCATTCCTACAAATATTGCAGGAGATAAGAGAGTTGAAAAACTCAGAAATGAGTGGAGTGATGAAGATAAAAGGAAAGTTCAATATAACTTGAAAGCAAAGAACATAATCACTTTTGCTTTAGGGATTGATGAGTACTTTAGAGTGTCAAATTGTAAAAATGCAAAAGAAATGTGGGACACCTTACAAGTCACTCATGAAGGCACTAGTGATGTTAAGAGATCTAGAATAAACACTCTCATACCTAATATGAACTCTTTAGAATGAATCAAAATGAAAGCATTCAAGACATGCAAAAGAGATTTACTCATATTGTTAATCATCTTGCCTCTTTGGGAAAGACATTTCCAAATGAGGATCTTATTAACAAAGTGTTGAGATGTTTAAGTAGGCAATGGCAACCAAAAGTGACGGCAATTGCAGAATCAAAGGATTTGGCCACTATGTCTCTTGCCACTCTCTTTGGGAAACTTCAAGAACATGAGTTGGAACTTGCAAGACTCAATCAACATGAAGAGAATGACAAAAAGAAGAAAGGAATTGCACTCAAAGCTTCATCTTCCGCATATGAAGAAAGCGATGATGATGACATTGATGAACAAGAAGGTATAGATGAAAATGATGAAAGTTTTAGTTTATTTGTGAAAAAGTTTGGCAGGTTTCTAAAGAAGAAGGGAAATCAAAGAAAATCAAATTTCAACCCTAAGAAGAACTTCAAGAAGGGTGAAGAATCCTCTCAAATCCCAAGATACTATGAATGCGATCAACCCGGACACATGAAAATGGAATGCCCTATTTACAAAAAGAAAATGGAAAAATTTGGGAAGAAATCTTTGAAAGAGAAGAAAGGAAAGAAGGCATACATAACATGGGAGGAGAATGACATGGATTCATCAAGTGATTCTGACAATGAAGTAGCAAATCTAAGTCTCATGGCTAAAGATTGTGAAAGCGATGAAGAGTTAATTTCTTCTAATCTTGATTTATCTCCTTCATTTGATGAACTTCAAGATGCTTTTAATGATTTGCATGGAGAATCTATTAAACTTGCAAAACTTGTTTCATCCTCCAAGAAAGTCATTTCAAACTTAGAAAAAGAAATTTCAAAATTAAACAAAGAACTGGAGGAACTCAAACTTGAAAATGAAATATTAGGATTAATTGATGCAAACTCATCTTGTACTAAATGCTTAGTCTACCTGAATACTATTAAATCCTACTCATGTTCATCATGCAAAAGTTTGAAAAAAGAAATAGATGATTTGAAAAACATTCTTGCAAAGTTTACCCTTGGTAAAATAATTTAGACATTTTATCGTGCAAACAAAGATGTGTTTTTGACAAGGCCGGATTAGGATACAATCCAAAGGGCCAAGAAAAAGCTTTACAAAAACTTCTTTGTATCATCAAAATGTCTAGCTCTCCATTTCTAACATGTTTCCATTGTGGTAAGAAAGGTCATAGTGCATCAACATGCTATATTAGAAAGAATGGACATGCAGTAGGAAAAATGATGTGGGTTCCAAAGGGCACTTTGCCTAACTCTAACACTCAATGACCCAAGAAAATTTGGGTACCTAAATCAAAACTATGATATTGTGATATAGGATCTCTTGAAGAAAAGTTGGTACATTGACAGTGGATGCTCCAAGCATATGACGGGAGATGTATCAAAATTTACACATATTACTCCCAAGAATAGTGGACATGTAACATATGGAGATAACAACAAAGGAAAAATCCTTGGAGTTGGTAAAGTTGGTAAAGATCCCTCTACCTCAATAGAAAATGTTCTACTTGTTGATGGCCTTAAACATAGTCTACTAAGTGTTAGTCAATTATGTGATAAAGGTTTTTGGGTACTATTTGACTCACTTCATTGCTTTATTGAAAATAAAAAGGATAGACAAGTAAAGTTCATAGGACATAGAATAAACAATGTATATATGATAAATCTAGAAAATATTCCTTCAAATCATGCACAATGTCTTATGAGTAAAGAAGATGATTCATGGTTATGGCATAGAAGAATTGCACACATTCACATGGATCACTTAAATAAGTTAGTTTCAAAAGATCTAGTAATTGGTCTACCAAAACTCAAATTTGAAAAAGATAAACTTTGTGATGCATGTCAAAAGGGAAAACAAGTAAGAGTTTCCTTTAAATCTAAAAATATTATCTCAACAACTAGACCTTTACAACTTTTGCACATGGATTTATTTGGTCCATCTAGAACTATGAGTTTTGGAGGTAATTATTATGCTCTAGTAATTGTGGATGATTATTCTAGATATACATGGACATTGTTTCTTGCTTATAAGAGTGATGCATTTCATGCTTTTAGAAAGCTTGCAAAAGTTATTCAAAATGAGAAAAATCTTTACATTGCATCCATAAGAAGTGATCATGGTGGGGAATTTGAAAATGCCTCTTTTGAAAATTTTTGTGATGATCATGGAATTGAGCATAATTTTTCTGCACCAAGAACTCCACAACAAAATGGAGTTGTTGAAAGGAAAAATCGATCTTTAGAAGAAATGGCAAGAACTATGCTCAATGACTCAAATCTCCCTAAATATTTCTCAGGCGGATCAGAATACAATTGTTATGTAATGAATAGAGCCTTGATAAGGCCAATTTTTAAAAAAACCCCTATGAAATATACAAAGGGAGAAAACCAAATATCTCTCACTTTCATATATTTGGATGTAAATGTTTTGTCTTGAACAATGGCAAGGATAACTTAGGCAAATTTGATGCCAAATCTGATGAAGGAATATTTCTTGGTTACTCATTACATAGTAAAGCATTTAGAGTTTATAATAAAAGAACTATGACTATAGAA
The DNA here is from genome assembly GCA_031216125.1 of Dalbergia cochinchinensis. NCBI lineage: Eukaryota > Viridiplantae > Streptophyta > Magnoliopsida > Fabales > Fabaceae > Dalbergia > Dalbergia cochinchinensis. The sequence goes on along the minus strand of CM062375.1, from coordinate 62,620,901 downwards.
GAGTCAATCCATGTTGCTTTTGATGAGACTAACCTCCTTAGGCCGAGAAAGGAAGTTATTGATGATCTTGTAGATGCCTTGGAAAACACTCACATTCATGGAAAAGAGTTAGAGACCAAGGAAGAGGAAATCAAGAAGGAAACTTCTCTCCAAGAGGAATCAAGCACAAGTGATCTTCCAAAGGAGTGGAGAACTTCAAAGAATCATCCACTTGATAACATCATAGGTGATATATCAAAAGGGGTAACAACTCAAACTCTCTTAAAGAAGCATGTAATCATATGGCATTTGTTTCTCAAATTGAACCTAAGAACATTAATGAAGCCATTATTGATGAACATTGGATCATTGCTATGCACGATGAATTAAATCAATTTGAAAGAAATCAAGTTTAGGAATTAGTTCCTAAACCCAATGATCATCAAATAATAGGCACTAAATGGGTCTTTAGGAACAAAGTAGATGAGAATGGCGTCATAGTGAGAAATAAAGCAAGATTAGTGGCTAAAGGTTATAACCAAGAAGAAGGAATAGATTATGAAGAAACATATGCTCCTGTTGCTAGATTAGAAGCAATTAGAATGTTACTTGCCTTTGCATCTATCATGGATTTTAAACTTTATCAAATGGATGTTAAAAGTGCATTTCTAAATGGTTTTATTCAAGAAGAAGTGTATGTTGATCAACCTCCAGGTTTTGAAAGCTTTGATTTACCCTACCATGTTTTCAAATTGAAAAGGCTTTATATGATTTAAAGTAAGCACCTAGGGCTTGGTATGAAAGGTTGAGTAAATTTCTTTTAGAAAAAGATTTTACAAGAGGAAAAGTTGACACTACACTTTTCATTAAAAGGAAGGAGCATGATATTCTCTTGGTACAAATATATGTGGATGATATTATTTTTGGTGCCACTAATGAATCTTTGTGCAAGGATTTCTCGAATATCATGCAAAGTGAGTTTGAGATGTCAATGATGGGAGAATTAAATTTCTTTCTTGGACTACAAATCAAGCAAACCAAGGATGGCATATTCATCAATCAATCAAAATATTGCAAGGAGTTGCTCAAAAGGTTCGGAATGGATAAAGCTAAAGAGATTGCTACTCCCATGAGCACTGCCTGTTACTTGGATAAAGATGAAGAAGGCAAGTCAGTAGATATCAAAAAGTATAGAGGTATGATCGGATCCCTCCTTTATTTGTCTGCAAGTAGACCTGATATAATGTTTAGTGTTTGTCTATGTGCTAGATATCAGGCTAATCCTAAAGAATCACATCTTAGTGCAATTAAAAGAATCATGAGATATCTAATCGGAACTATAAATATAGGATTATGGTACCCTAAAGGAAACTCATGCAATTTAATTGGATATTCAGATTCTGATTTTGCCGGATGCAAGACGGATAGGAAAAGTACTAGTGGAACATGTCACTTAATTGGATCTACCTTAGTTTCTTGGCACAGTAAGAAACAAAATAGTGTGGCATTATCCATCACAGGCGAGAATATGTTCTTTGGAAGTTGTTGTGCTCAAATCCTTTGGATGAAACAACAACTTTCAGACTATGGCTTAGTACTTGACCATATTCCTATAAGGTGTGACAACACAAGTGCAATCAACTTGTCTAAGAACCCTATTTTGCACTCTAGAACTAAGCACATTGAGATAAGACATCATTTCTTAAGAGATCATGTGCAAAAAGGGGATTGTGTTTTAGAATTTGTGGAAACAAATAAGCAACTAGCAGATATATTCACAAAACCACTATCCAAGGAAAACTTCTTCTATATAAGAAGGGAATTGGGAATAATTGACCACTCAAGTATATAGTTAATCCGTGTTCCTGATATTTGCATATTTGTTAAATGAAGTGTTTCCTTGGTAGATTTTATATCATGATTACTTGTGTGATTGATTGTTTGATTCAAATTTGATTCATATATATATATATATATATATATATATATATTTTCTCTCTTGTTTGTTTAAATTTTTCATGTCTTTAAATCTTAATACTAGGTTGTCCCTCTTTAATATTATTGTTATTATTAGTATTATTGTTTAAACAAAAAAAAAAAAGGCATGTAATCGATTACTGGTATAAAGTAATCGACACATAGTGCAGCGTGGAGCATTGAGCCCTTTCTGCACTCAATGTAATCGATTACACTTGTATGTAATCGATTACCGACGACTGTTTTTAAGCAGAGGATGACCTTCTCTCCTCTCCACGCACTCTCTCTCTCACCTCTCAACGGCGCATTCTCTCTCTAACTCTCTCAATCTTCTCTCTTCCATATCTCCCTCATTTCTTAACCAAATCACTCCAAACAACTTGCAAATTCCTCCTCTTTGCATCCTCTACAAATTCCACCGATCATTTTTCAACAACAATGGCCGAATCATCACGAGCCTCTTCGAAGAGGAAGAAGCATTGCGCCACCGCCGCTGCACCGGACGCGCGACCTCCGCCACCGCTAATCGCCTCCTCCCCTCCTCACGGGGACGCCGTCCCGAGGGCCCATTTGCCGCCACCACTGGTCCAGCCGCGGCCACCAATCCCTCCTTCTCTTCTTCAAGAATCTCCTCCTTTTTCTCTACCTTGGAACAACAAGAAAGGTACTTTAAATCCTTTCAATCTAGAGATATTATTGACCCTAAATACCTAGACCATGGGTTCTTTGAGGGTGAAAATTTTGATTGCTATGAAGTGTTCAAGAACTATGACTTAGTGGAATTCATGACTATTAGGAAAAAACATTTTCCAGACTTAGTTCGTTTATTTTCGAATCTACGGAGATTAGGGATGGATGCATTTACTCTGAAGTTAAGAAAATTCCAATAGTCATTGATCAAAGTCTATTCTACAATATAACTAAGTTGAGTTCTGATGGTGAAACTTTGAGGACGATTATTGTCGATGATTTGGAAAGAAGATTATTCTAATATTGATGCTCGTAAGAATGATCTGTAGTGAGGGGCTGATGTAACCAGGTTGCTTGGGTCACTGAATTTTAACTGTCGCATCATGCATTATATCATTGCTCGAATACTACACCCTAGGCTCACAAATCTTGCGCAATTAACTGAGGAAGATATCATTCTGATCTGGGCACTATTGACTGGACGCCAAATTGATTGGGCACATCTTGTACGTTATCGGATGCAAAAGGCTCTTCGGGCAAATGCACCACTTCCGTATGCTCAGCTGATCACCATATTCCTAGAATATTTTAATGTTCCTTTAGATGATGAGCACTTCGTTATTGTTCAGCGTTCCTATGCTATTGGTGCTGGTGCCATCTCTTCATTTGGATATGTGAAGAATATTGACGATCAGTGGGTTCGCAAAAGGGACATCCAACATGAGGATCAAGCTGAACGCACTCCCTCCCTTCCGCGCACCTCGTCTTCCTCTATGGCTGAAATTCTTTCTGAGCTACGTGGACTTCGAGTCTATGTTAGCGAGAGATTTGATGCGCTTGATTCTCGTATGGCTCGTGTTGAGGGTGATTTGGGGGTTATCCGTCGTCACCTTGGACTTCTGGATGAGTCTGTTCCTGATGATGCGCCACAGCCTTAGTTCCCTTGTCTTATGGATTCTCCTTTCGTTTATTATTAGTTTTTATGGACTTTGACTTTAGCTTGGTTTATATCTATTGCTTCTTCACTTGTAAGTTTAAGACTTATTCTCAGGATTCTATGTTATGCTTAAATATATGGTTTATGTTTAAATGTTCCTGGATTATAGCTATGCTCGATACCAAATGTAAATGCTATCGTTGTTGTTTTGACGCTGCGTTCATTTCTTTTTGATAATGCCAAAGGGGGAGAAATATATGGTGAGGATGTGTTAATGATTAAGGGGGAGCATGCACATCAATTTTTTTTGTCTTTGCAATTCATTTTGCTTATCTTTATCCAATCCATGCATATATTTAGGGGGAGTGAACGGAAATATATCTTGTCATATCTTTACTTTTGCTCCTCACCTAAGATGGTTGTCATCATCAAAAAGGGGGAGAATGTGAATGCTATCTTGTAGGTTTTGATGATGAAAATGAATTGACAAAGAATGTATAAAATGATGTGGACCTCATGAAGGTGAAAGCGCAAATGATCAAGTCCTTTGGTTAGGATATTTTTAGAACTTAGATTATTTGTTAAAAGGTTTCTCTTTAAGGTTATTTGGCCATCTTAAATATAATCATGTTTTGATCTATAGAGAATTTATTTTGAAACAATTCAAAATTTCTTTTTGAAGAAATTTGTTTTGATTTGTGAAAATACAAGTTTGTTTTGAAAGGAAATATTTCAAAGATGTTTTTGAAATTGTCTAAGAATGACTCAAAGTGTGTTAAACTTTCAATTCTCAAGTTCTGGAATTGATGTAATCGATTACAAAATAGTGTAATCGATTAAAATGCTGTTCTTGACCCCAGAACCTGAATTTTCACACATGTAATCGATTACAACCCTAGTGTAATCGATTGCCAGAGTGCAAATGTGACCAGCTTCAAAATCTATACATGTGTAATCGATTACTCATCAATTGTCGATTACGACAATGAATGACGTTGCCTATTTTCGAATATTTGAACTGCGTAATCGATTACCAATATCATGTCGATTACTGTGATCAAAAATGCACCAGAAGGTGTGTTTTGAAGAGATACATCTCTTGGATTAATCCTTTACGGTCCACATGAACTGTGTTCTATAAATATCATTGTTTAACATCTTTTAACACACAGAAAACATATTACAAAGATCATTTGTACAATCATTCTCTTCTATCAATCTTCTTGATTAATACTTGGCCAAAATTGTCTTATTCTTGAGAAACCTCATAGGGCTTCCATTTGTAACATCAACTCTATTCAGAGAGTGATTTCTTGTAATACTCTTTAAAAGTTGTAAAAAAAAAAAAGGGGTGAGGTATCCCTTTGTAAGAACAAGAGTGAGGCATCTCTTGGTTCTTAGAGACTCAAACACAAGGGTGAGGGATCCCAAGGTGTAGGAGTGCTCTTGGTTGTAAAGGTTGAAGTAATAGTGGAACTCTCAAGTGGGTTACTTGAGAGAACTGGATGTAGGCCACAAGAGGTGACCGAACCAGTATAAACGAAGTTTGCAATCCTTCTTCCCTTATCTCTTTAAGTTTGTTGCAAATTTACTGTTCATTATCTTGTCAAATCCTGTTCATAGATATCATTGATTTCTCATATCTCTTGCATCTGTATACATCAAATTAAGTTTTTAAGCAAATTCTTCAAAATTAATTGAAAATTTAATTAGAGTGTGAAATTAAAGAAAAAGTTTTTGAACTCAATTCACCCCCCTCTTGAGTTCATTGAGGCCACTTGGCTAACATGGTCATGCAGACATAGTCTCTTTTGCACTATCGGTGGCACAGGATATGGAATTAGAAGATCCCACCACATACCATAAAGCTATCAGGAGTGAAGAGTATGCACAATGGATTACTACAATGAGTAAAGAGATGGAGTCTCTTTATAAGAATTGAACCTGGGAGTTGGTGAAACAACCTAAAGGACATAAAGTTGTTGGCCGCAAATGGATCTTCAAGAAAAAGGAAGGATTCCCTAGAGTTGAACGGGCTAGGTACAAAGCACGCTTAGTTGCAAAAGGTTTTAGCCAAAGGGAAAGGAATAGACTTCAATGAAGTATTCTCTCCTGTTGTGAGACATAGCTCCATTCATGTGTTGCTTGCTATGGTTGCACTGTTTGACTTAGAGCTTGAACAACTTGATGTCAAAATAGCTTTCCTTCATGGTGAGCTTGAAGAACAGATCCATATGCAGCAACTAGAAGGTTTCATTGTTTAAGGCAAGAAGGATCATGTATGTCTCTTAAAGAAGTCGTTATATGGCTTAAAGCAATCTCCTTGCCAGTGGTATAAAAGATTTGACACTTTCATGTTAAGTCATGGTTACTCAAGGAATGACTATGACTGTTGTGTTTATCAGAGAAAGCTTTCCAATAGTTCATTTGTTTATTTGTTACTTTATGTTAATGACATGCTCATTACTTACTGCTAAGAGTATGTCTGAGATCAAGAAGCTGAAGGAGCAACTGAGTGGTGAATTCGAAATGAAAGATTTGAGTGCAGCTAAGAAGATTTTGGGCATGGAAATTCACAGGAATCGGCGTGTTGGCAAATTATATTTATCTCAGAAGAAATATATTGAAAAAGTACTTGAACACTTTGGGATGCAAAATGCAAGGCTTGTGAGTACTCTGTTGGCAGCTCATTTTAGATTATCAACCACACATTCACCACGGTCCGTTGAAGAGGAGGAACATATGTCACTTGTCCCCTATGCTAGTGTAGTTGGAAGCATAATGTATGCTATGGTATGCACTCATCCAGATATTTCACATGTCTTTAGTGTTGTTAGCAGATATATGGGGCATCTTGGCAAAATGCATTGGCAGACAGTAAAATGGATACTTTGATATCTTCGAGGTACGACAGATGTTGGCTTAGTATATGATAGGAGTTCTAACACTGGTGTTAGTATTATTGGCTATGTTGACTCAGATTATGCTGGAGATGTTGACAAAAGGAGATCTTTGGCGAGATATGTCTTCATGCTTTCAGGTAGTGCAATTAGTTGGAAAGCGACTTTATAGTCTACTATTGAACTATCCACTACAGAAGTCGAATACATGGGGGCAGCAGAAGCGGTGAAGGAAGTCATTTGACTCAGAAGTTTGGTAAGCAATTTAGGCTTAGAATAAGATGTTACAACTATTTATTGTGATAGCCAAAGTGCCATATATCTGACCAAAAATCAAATGTATCATGAGAGCACTAAACACACTGACGTCAGATATCACTTTATTCGGGAGATTATTTCTCAAGGTACCATTGTAATGAAAAAGATTGGTACCTCAGATAATCCAGTAGATATATTGACAAAATTAATCATTATTGCTAAGTTCAAGCATTGCTTGGAGTTAGTTGACATTCATAATATGTAAGTCTGCCCTTATAGGCACACAGGAGAAGGCGACTTCAGAAACTTGAAGATGGATGAAAAATCAAGCTAAGGGGGAGATTTGTCAAGTGGTGGCTTGACTTTATGGCTAATAAGCCAAATTTGATCATCAATTAATGCATATGGGTCGTCAGCATTAATTGAGATGGCAAGAGCATTAAATGGAGAAGAACATTTGCAGATTGAACATGTGAAGCATTAAATGTTTCATTTGACTTTTGTCCTTTGAAAGCTCTATATATAGAGAACTTCATTTGCAACAAAGGGATGTAGCAGACAACAAAGAGAAACGGAGAAACACACAATAACTAAAGTATCTCCTCTTTTTAGTGATAGAGTAGAATTATTTATTCCATATAAATTCTTTTCTTTTGTAATTTAAGAGTATACACCAGTGAAAAAAATATTGTGAGGTACTCTAAGTGTATTTAGGATTTGAGTTAGGTGGAGTATGTCTACCTTTTGTATTTTCATTATATTTCCATAGTGAAATATTTGGTTATCATTTTTTACCTGTGGACGTAGACTTTAAAGCCGAATTGTGTAAATTCCTTGTGTCATATATTTTATTTTGTGCTACTCTGATTCCGCCATTTTACAACAATAACAATAGAAAGCATATAAAGCATGCTAAGTGGAGCAAACTACTTATTAATTAATGGATAGAAACGGATAAGGCAAGGTGTACCCTACATTCCTAAAATAATTGATTTCAGTAATAAATTAAACTGCGTAAATGTAGTCTAACCTTGCTTTTGAATGTCATAAATAAATAATCTTGTACATGAATATGATATTCTCAAGTTGCTGGGTCAAGAATTACTTTAATATATAACCTGATCTATATATGGTTAGACTTGTTTGTGGCTAATTGTTTTATCGGCAAATGGAATTAGATTACGTTACGTGCATAGATATTAATTGTCGCTGGCACATGGTCTCTTTCAGATATACTTTACCAAATAAATTTTCAAAGAGTAAGTTACTATATGGCTTCCGACACAATGATTCCATTTACTACATGTACAGCAACAATTGTATTTGCAATTGTGACAGATTCCTTCAAGTTTTTCTTCAAAGTTTTTGTCTCATAAAATAATCAAGGCTACATTTCGAAATCACTTGAATACTGAACTAATTTTATTAGCCGAATATAAAAGTCCGTGTTTTTATTTTTTATCAAACTTCTAATTAACAAACCAACTCTTACATGAAATAAAGCTACGTAAATCATTATATTGCTAATTTGAACATTGGGATTATATATACATAAAACGTACGTACCTTTGCCTTGATGATTCGTTCCTTCTAAATAATTGCAATAATAAGAACTAAAGCAACAACAATGTCACCGTCATATACACCTAGTTGGAGATGGCCAATGGCAAGGAATAGCAAGCTAGATCGAGCTTCCAATATCTGCAATTAATTTAGAAAAGTAGAAAAACCCAGCTTAATTAATGCTGTCGTACTGCGAAATTATTTTATTTTCATCACTTGCATGATGCCTCGTGGCAATATGATCACTTTTCTGACTTTTCAACAATACAAACTACATAAACGTTGATATACTGGCGTTATTCTTGGTGGGCTTCCCTCCTCATTGCAGCCCAACAACTAAAAGAAAAAAAAATAAAAAAAAAGAAAACAATAAAAAAAAAGAAAATGTTACAGTAGTGTTTGAGTTGCAAAACGTGAAAACGTGGAGAGAGCGCCGCGGAGAGAGAAGAGAAAAAAAGAAAAGCAGAAACAGAAATGGCTCATCATTGAGACGGTGAAACGCGTTCTGCTCATCATAAAAATTTAGTATGTTGTTCCCGACGTCAACTTGATCCTTGATATAACGCACTTTATTACCTTCTCTCGTGGCTATTACGCTATACCCATATTGTGGAGTTATATGGTTGTATTCCCGCCCGGAAGATTCGCCGATTGTTGAGATTCCCAGTGCTACTTAGGGAAGACTGATTGTATTCCCATTCATCATAGTGGAAGTTTTTCTTTGGACTAGGTCCCGTGGGTTTGTCCTCTAATCGGGGTTTTTCCACGTTAAAAATTTTTGTGTCTCTTATTTTATTTTTTCGCCAAATTATTATAATCGGTTTAGAGTATTTTTGGTACTACCTATTTAATTGCAATGCTGGGAAATATTTGTTGCTTCACTGCTGATAATGTGTTCCATTCCTAAGATTTCCTGCAACAAAGTGGTATCCAGAGCTTTGGTTATTTTTTTTATCTCAGGTAATTTAAATGGAGGAACATCAGGCCAAATATGATCAAGTTGAATTCCAAAAATTACCTCGCTTGGAAGACTCTCATGGAAGACATGTTATACAAGAAGGATTTGTATGATCCTGCTGAAAGGGTGAAAAATATAGGTCGCTGATAAGTCCTGGGTTTAATGGAATGTACGAATGAATGTAAAAACTGTTGCTTTGATTAGCAAAGTTGGATCTTAGTGTGTATCCACATGTGGACAAAGAAACTAATGCTCAGAGCATGGCGAGAAATTGCGATTTATATGAGAGGAAGAATGCAAAATAAGGCATATTTGATTCTGAAGCCGGTGAATACAAGATAAAGAAGGTGATTCAATGCCGTAACATTTGAGTAGCTTCCAAGAAATTGTCAATCAGCTGATAACCAATGAGATTACATTGTCAGATGAGTTGCAAGCATTATTATTGTTGAGTTCTTTGCCTGACAGCTTGGGAAGTCTCTTGTGACATTGACTAACTCACCCAAATGGGAAGTTGACATTGTCAATGGTTAAAGAAAGCATGTTGAATGAAGATGCTAGAAGAAGAGAGCGGGAGTTTGATTAGTGCCTCCACCAATGTAAGCACTTATTGTAGAGTCACTGGGAGAAGCTTAATCAAGACTCAATATCGGGACAGTCGTGAGCCGTAGCAAGTCAAGGGGTAAGTCCAAGACAAGAAAGGAATTTAATCAAGTATCATTGTGGCAAGTCGACACATCAAAAAGCATTGCGTACTTGAAAAGAGAGAAATCAAGAGAAAGAGATGAAGACAAAGATAGTAAATAATGATAGAGACATCTGCCAAGTGCATATGATGATGTCCTTGTTCTACATCATGAGAACTTCATAAATCTTGCATGTGACAATTCCAGCTTGGATCATGGATTCAGGTGCCTCATGTCATGTTACTCCTAGGCGTGAGTTTTTCTCTACTTATACCATCGGTGACTTTGGCGTAATAAGATTGGGAGATGAAGGATATGCAAGATTGTTGGTATGGGAGATGTGTGGCTTTGAAACTAGTAATGGGATGTAGATTACAGCTTGAAGAATGTTAGGCATACCGATATGCCTTAGCTTGATGTCAATCAAAGCATTGACTGAGAAGGTTACTATACTACCTTTGGTGGTGGGAAATTCAAAATCACCAAAGGGTCGCTAGTTGTTGCCGAGAAGATAGTAGCTTCACCGCTCTCTATCGCCTGCCGTTCTAAAGTTGTGCAAAGAGGAGGTGAATGTTATTGATGATTCCTCTTCGACTTGTGGCATATGCCTTGGCCACTTGAGTGAAAAAGGGCTTGGTGTTCTAGCCAAGAATCAATCTCTTCCGTAAAAGGTGCGCTCTCTAAAGACTTGCACTCATTGTTTTGTTGGAAAGCATGCTAGAGTAGCTTTTCATTATTCAGACCTCATAGGAGACCACATATACTAGATTTAGTTCATCGATGTTTGCACTATGGACACAAAACTCTAGGAGGTGCATCATATTTTGTGACTTTTATTGATGACCATTCTCGGAAAGTGTGGGCTTTTGTGTTGAAATCTAAAGACCAGGTGCTCGGAGTCTTCAAGAGCTTCCATGCAAGTGTTGAAAGAGAAAAAGGAATGAAATCAAATGTGTCTGAAGATAATGGTGGGGTGAGTATAGGGTTCATTTGAAGACTATTGCAGAACATGGAATCGTGCTTGAGAAAACAGCCCAAGACTCCTCAAAGATAATGGAGTTGCAGAGAGAATGAATCGTAGAATCAATGATAGAATCAGGTGTATGCTCTGGGATGCAAAGTTGTCCAAATCCTTTTGGGGTGAAGGAATGAGAACTAGCGGGATTTGATCAACCTTTCTCCTTCAGCCTCTTAGATGGTGATGTTCCACAGAGAGTATGGACATGTGGAAAGATGTCTCATATAGTCACTTGAGAGTGTTTGGTCACATAGGCCTTTGTTCATGTTCCAAGATATGAGAAGTCCAAGCTTGATGGGAAGTCTAAGCAGTATCTTCATTGGTTATGGTCATGAAGACTTTGGTTACAGACATGGGATCCTGCAAGTAAGAGAATCAAGCCGTTTAGATGTGATATTTCTTGAAGACCAAACGATTGAAGATTTTGAAAAGTCGATAAGCCAAAGGTCTCACATTGTAGTTGATAGTGATGGTGTGCCGCAGTCTCCTCCTAGTACTCCCTTTGTTGACGGGGAGATGTAGAGGTTGATGATGGGAATATAGGTGATGAGCCTGCACCTACTCTTGAGGTGCTAGTTGAGCAAGTTCCACCAGAACCACCAGTTGAGTCACAACTAAAAAGATCTACAAGACCGCATCAGCCCTCCAAGAAATATCCTTCAGATGAGTATGTGACAATCTCTCGATAGGGGAGCCAGAGAGCTTCCAAGAGGCTATTTCTGATGAACACAAAGACAAATGGTTGAAGGCCATGCAAGAGGAAATGAATTCCTTGCATGAGAATCATACCTTTGAGTTGATGAAGTTGCCAAAGGGTAAAAATACACTAAAAATAAATGGGTGTTCAAGCTGAAAATTGAAGATCATGTCTCACAACCAAGGTACAAAGCAAGATTGGTTGTGAAAGGTTTTGAGCAGAAGAAAGGAGTTGATTTTGAAGAGATTTTCTCACCGGTGGTGAAGATGTCCTCTATTCGAGTTGTGCTTGGTTTAGCAAAGAAGCTTGAATTTAGAGGTTGAGCACTGATGTGAAGACTAAGATTCCTTCATGGTGACTTGGAGGATGAAATTTATATGGAACAGCCAGAGGGTTTCAAGGTTAAGGGAAAAGAGCAGCTTGTGTGCAAATTGAAGAAGAGTTTGTATGGCCTCAAGCAAGCACCAAGGCAATGGTACAAGAAATTTGATTCTTTCATGGCAGATCATGGGTATAGTAAGACTACTTTGACTACATTGCGATTTGTCAAGAAATTCTCTGATGGTGATTTCATAATTCTCTTGCTTTATGTGGATGACATGTTGATTGTTGGTCATGACAAGCAGAAGATTCAGAGTCTTAAGAGAGACTTGAGCAAGTCCTTTGCTATGAAGGACTTAGGTTCTGCAAAGCAAATCCTTGGCATGAGGATCACTCGTGACAGGAAGATTGGTAAGTTGTGGTTATCTCAATGTATACATATCGAGAAGGTGTTGGAGAGGTTTAACATGAGTAATTCAAAGCCTGTTAGTACTCCACTTGTTGGTGATTTCAAGTTGAGTTCACAACAATGTCCTACAAGTGAGAAAGAAAAAGAAGAGATGAAGAAGATTCCATATGTCTGGTCTGCTGGCGCTTGATGTATGCTATGGTATGTACTAGGCCGATATTGCTCATGCCGCAGGTGTTGTTAGCGCTTTCTCTAATCCCTGAAGCGATCATTGGCAAGTCGTGAAGTGGATTTTCAGGTATCTTCGAGGCACTTCCAAAGTTTGTTTATGCTTTGGTAGTGATCAACCTGTTGGATGGTTACACGATGTGGATATGGTCAGTGATCTTGATTCTAGGAAGTCTACTGGGTACATGATGACTTTGCAGGGGAGTCATGGCAAATTGCATTTCGTAAATGTGTTGCTTTGTCTTCCACCGAGGCCGAGCATATTGTCATACTGGAAAGCTTCAAAGAACTCTTATGCGGATGCAGTAAATTCCTACAAGAGTTGGGCCTTGATCAAGAGAAGTTTATGTTATTTTGTGATAGCCGAGCGCTTATTCATCTCAAGAAGAACCCGACATTTCATTCCAGATCAAGACATAGAGGTGCGGTATCATTGGATACGTGAAGCACTAGAGATGAAGTTGTTTTCATTAGAAAATATCCATACCGATGACAATGGCTCGATATGATGACTAAAGCTTTGACGGTGAAAGTTTGTTTCTTGCAGAGAAGGCGGGCTTAATAGAGCAAACAGATCCCCACTTGGAGTTGGGAAGGGGGAGATTTGTTGGTGGGCTTCCCTCCTCATTGGGGGCCCAACAACTAAAAGAAAAAAGAAAGAAAAAAAAAAGAAAACAATAAAAAAGGAAAATGCTACAAGATGCGTTGAGTTGCAAACGTGAAAACGTGGAGAGCGCCATGAGAGAGAAGAGAAAAGAGAAAAGGCAAGGCAAAGGTTCATCATCGTGACGGTAAACGTGCTCGCTCATTATGAAAATTTAGTATGTTGTTCCCGATGTTGAGTTTGATCTCTTTGATATAGCCTCGGTTAATTTTATTGCCTTCGGCTATTCAAGCTATACCCATATTGTGGAGTTATATGATTGTATTCGCCCACTATGGGTGAAATTCTATTGATTGTTGAGATTCCACGCTACTAGGAAGACTGACAGTATTCCATTCATCATAGTGGAAGTTTTTGCTGATTGCGCCCCGTGGATTTTTTGTCCCTCTAATTGGGGATTTTCCCACGTTAAAAATTCTCGTGTCTCTTATTTTATTTTTCTGCCAAATTGTTATACTGCCTAGAGTATTTTTGGTACTACCGATTTAATTGCACAGGTGTGGGGAAATATTTGTTGCTTCCGCTGTTGATAACAGGTTCCATTCCTAAGATTTCCCCAACACTTGCCTGGCCAGGAAAGAAATTATTTAAAGATATTATAAAGAATAAATTATTTGACGATTAACTACGTTATTCAAACTCCTAAAAATGGATGCCTCATTTGAGTACTCATTTCATTATCAGTGGATGGAATGATGAGTGAAAATAAATTAAGATTATTATCTCATTCAATAATAATAAAATAGATATCTAAATAGAATACTCGTTAAAATAATGTTGTTGTCTAATGATTGTACACACGGTTATATTGAACGAAAGTTTGATTCTTTACATTAATTTAATATAACGGTACGTGCGGCAACATTATGCACATCAAGGTGAGCCACTAATTAGGGCCAAATGGATTAAGAATCAATTAACAAAAAAATGTTGCGTGAACCCCACAAGTTTTCTTGACAAAATAATATAAGATATCACATAATCTTCAATTTGAAATCTCATAAAATTTACACCGCTAGATTTAAGATCAAACGTGAGTACGTCCATTTCCTTGATTGAAAATCACAGTATACGATTAATATTTTTGATAGGATGTAATTTATATATACTATCATTGTAAGAAAAATTTATACATACAGCCATGTATTATAGTTTCTTACACTTTTTGAGTGAGAGGTCGATCATCATCTTCTCCCTTCCCCCTTTTCTCAGCCCTCCAGGAAAAATTCTCAATTTTAATACTTTTATTATAAAAAAAAAACTTGTATTTCCATATCATATTCAACCACTCACTGTCCTAAAAATATCTTATGTGTATAATTGCAAAACTTGACGATATCAAAGATTTCTTAAATGTAGGTCATAAATCAATTATTTGAGATTTTTTTTTTGTTTACAAAACTTAGATTAAGGAATGTAAAAATTAAACCCAAATCATAGTAATGCATAAGCAGAGAAGATCGACTAAGTGAGCTCACTCCGGTAGCCGTCTAAGATCATTTTTATACGAACAAATAGCTATAAACTAGTGATTGCTCATTTACATCAAATCATATGAATGAAATTGATGGAGACGTCAAACTCCAAAAGGCAAAACATATGATTTGATAAATGACGGATTGAGTTATTTCATATAGTTTCATTTGGTTGGTCGTCACGTTGTCTAATTACTATTATTTCTTTCTCAGGTATTCTCTTATGTATTGGATACGGTCATGTTCGATATTTGAGATTTGATAGGGGACATGGCTCTTCCAAGCCCCACTTTTTCACATTCATGGCTTGAATCCAAGATATTGATTAAGGAGAAGGAATATCTAGTCACTCTAATTAATCATGCGTTAATATACAACCATTAATTTAATGCATACCTGTACAAATGCCATGCTTATATATACGCACAAATATAGGAAGTTACGTGGTTGATAATAATGTTCTTATCCCTTTTCACGCGATATTGAAGGAATTTCATATACTAAAAAGATATAAACAATAAATTAAATCTCTATATATGTTTCAATGATCAATATAATTTAGTCCAAATATCACGTGATAAAAAAAATATATTAACAGTAAAGAGATTGAATTAGATCGCGCTAACTAGGGAGATTGAGGAAGAACAATGATTGACAATTATTCTTTCAACCGTAAAAATGGAGACACAAAATGTAGCGAAACAGAGAGAGTGTGACAACTTGTATCCCACTAAAAGGGAGAATATGTTACTGTATCAATGGGACGACAAACAAATGTTATATGGGAAGGAGCAGGGTCTCATCCCTAGTGTCAGGAAATAATGGGTGGAGCCTTCCCTATGACTACCCCATACATAAATACCGATAACAATACATATAATAAATAATGTTTAATAATAATAAGTCCAATAACAATAGGAGAAGGAAAGACGTTTAGTCACACGTTTACTTTTATTTAATTTTTAAAATGTGATTAAAAATAATTGAATTTTGTAAGTCATGTTACTCCCATACGCTTCCACCTAGCTAGGCGTTTGCATGGCAAGGCATTACTAATGACTATGGTAGCATTCACCATAACGTACTTAATATTCGGGGAAAAAATCAGCACACCATTAGCACTATATCCATTTGGGCAGAAAGTTCACGCTGTTAGATTTCAAGACTTCAAAAATCAAAGATTGAATTGAATTGTTGATATCACTGATCAACGCGTATTAGTTAATAATACGGTTAGTCTAAAATCAAGACTTGTTACATTCACTTAAAGGAGAATTGTAGATCATCAGTGGTTTTTCCAAGTTTTAACGCTATTAATGAAATTCAGTCCTTCGCCCTATATTGCCTATCACCGTTAGATAAGTCATAACCCGATGGCATGTAAATTCAAATTGTT
Organism: Dalbergia cochinchinensis; assembly: GCA_031216125.1. Taxonomy (NCBI): domain Eukaryota; kingdom Viridiplantae; phylum Streptophyta; class Magnoliopsida; order Fabales; family Fabaceae; genus Dalbergia; species Dalbergia cochinchinensis. The sequence continues at coordinate 62,604,745 of CM062375.1, read as the reverse complement.
TCAACTGATGACGTTTATTTGGCTTACAAATTCAACATGATTTCAAAACTGGAATTTATAATAAAAGGGACGTATACCTTATTGTTCAAAATTTTAATAAGACATCAAAGATTGGAAATACTTGCGAATCAATTTGTCTATTTCAATTGATGACACATCTACGGGTCTTGAAAAGGATGGTTCACTTGGTTGCAAAATTAATTTTAACATCAATGATTGAACAGCTACAGTAACGGATCCAGAAAGTATATGATGGAGAGGACAAAATAATAGCAAAATAAAAAATTTAATTAATTATTCTATGATTAATCATTCATTTCTCAATGATATATACTTCTTAGTTAAGGATTTAATTTGGTACGCTTACAATATAAAATATTTTTATTTTACTATCACTCAATCAAATTTTTCGTGAACATGACTTTAAAAATGGTAAGATGAGAGCCAAATATATTTTATTGATATGATACTATGTGATTAAATGAATGCATGAAAGAATTTTATACTATCAATATGTTAAAATAAAACTCTTTATTAAACAACTCAACTTAGTATCTCATCAACCTATTTTGAAAACCATATGAAAATTTCAATCCTGCTATTTATTAAATAGATGTAGGTTGAAATTTTGATATTAAAATATTAACATATTGTAAGAAATAATATTCATTTAATTATATTTTATTAAATTCATCTTATACTTTATATATGAAATTGGGATGGAAGGAGGGGCCAAGGCCCCTACTTGCCCTCTTCCAAATCCGTCCCTGAATATTCATTTTAGTTATTGATACTGTCACTAATATTAATCTTTATTGTGTTTTATCAAAATATCCTTATTCTAATTTATTTAAGAATAATTAGTTAATAATTATTTATTAATCATTATAATGATATATATCAAAATTTATTATTCTTAATTTAATTAATTAAATATATTTAATATTTACCTAGGCACTAGTAATATAATAATTTATATTTATATGTTGAATTATTTTCTTTTAAAGCTTTTCTTAAGTCAATAATTATCTGAATAATATAATAGTGGATATCTTAGAAAAAGATAAATATATAAGAATGAATAATTATAAAAATAAATTACTAAGCATACAACACACATTGATATTAGATTTTTTTATAATCACTTGCTTCTTATTATATCAAAAGTCAAAAAATTCATTTCTATCGTTAACTGATTGTTATATATTTTGTAACTTGAAAAACATATATAATTAGAAAAGGCACCAATGTGTAAGAATTGCATCCATTTTTTTTGTTGTAAATACTGACTTTATAGAAAAGTTAATTGATGCTTGACATCGATGATTAAGTAAAAATAATACAAAGAGAATGAAGGATTAAGAGGGGATTTTATGTTGAACTACACCCTTTTAATTTTAGTATAGAACTTTTTGACAATAACATACTTTTTGATATATAGTAAAAAGTAAATGATTGTTAAAAAAAAATCCTAATATCATATGTTTATGTAATAATTTTAAAATATATGAATATTGAATGGTAAAATATACATCAATATGTGTTGTATGCTTTGACTTAATGATTTATTTATATAATTATTCATTTTTACTTATTTAAAATTTTTAAATATTTATTATTATATTGTTTAGATAACTATTGTATTAAGAAATTAAGCTTTTAAAAAATAACTCAACATATAAATATAAAATGTATGATATTTATTTATTGTACAATTTTATTGTATAATAAATCTTTTTCTAAATTGTTATACTAAAGATTTTAATGTTAAATACTTGTCATAAACAGTGGCTAGGTAGATATTAAATATATTTAATTAATTAAATTATTTTTTAATTAAATTAAGAATAGTAACTTTTGATATATATCATCATAATGATTAATAAATAATTATTAACTAGCTATTCTTTTGGTTAAATAGAATAAGGACATTTAAGTAAAACTTAATAAAAATTAATCTTAGTTGAAGTGCAATAGCCAAAATATGATGACAATAGTCACTTCCGATTAAACAATGTTAATGGCATGCGTCGCAAGTTGATCAAAGTTGGTATCTTTGAAATGAAAACATGAAAACTAAAGATAAGGTCTAAAACTCAAGCCCGTGACCTTCTTTAAAGAACACTTACTTGGTTTCAAATCAAAGCTTTGACGTCAATGATGAAATATGTTCGAGTTATATACGTATTGATGGAATTTTAGGTATGAGAGACGAAGAATAAATAAGAAAAGAGTACTCACGATAAATTCGTTATCTTAAGGGTATATTTGGTTCCAAAAGATAGTTTTTAATTTTTATTTTTAGTATTTATATTTTAAAATTTTGTGAAAAAAAATGAAAATTGGAAAATCTTAAAACTGATTTTGTACTTTTCACTATTTTTTCATAAAATTTTAAAATATATAAAACTAACTAAAAACTGTTTCCTTATATTAAATGCATCCAGGTCGTGGTTCAAAATATGATGTTGAATCCACTATTATGGCTTTTCACAATTGGTCCATTAATTTAAATCTTCTCCTCCTTTAAATATGTAATAACTATTAAACTGACTTGTTGCAGCTGATCATCTCATTCATTTTTTAATGTTAAATATATAAGTTTGTTTTTCTTTGTTATGTATTTTATAACTACTTGTTTTAATTAAGCTTAATATCTAATAATTATTACAAAGGTTAAGCCTTTTCAGTTCTATAATAATGTATAATCAAATGATGAATATGTATTAAAAAAAATATATTGAAATGATGATATTAGATAACTTATATGTATAAATCATCATAGGTAAAATATTACGGTAGATAATGTTGTAAATTTTAAGATTTACTTAAATGTTTTTCGATCCTAAGCTCGAGCTGAGGTGGAAAATAGTCTATTAAAAGCCAAATTTTCTATTCCCATGGCTCCCTCGGAGGGCTCGAGATGGCTCGCGGCATCAACATGCGTGGTACATACGCATGTTTTTCGTGTATTGGGTTTAGAGTCTGGTATGTGGTATCAGACGACATGTCAACATAAATTTATATTACATATTATGTTTTTATTAGTTATTTGGTCGATAATATTTTAAATAAATATATTTATTATAATCTTTTATACGTCAAAATATTATATAACTTAATACGGTGTGAAGAGCTCGGATTAGAGCTCATTAATTTTTAATATATAAGATTATTTTTATATTTTAATATTTTATTAAATATAATAATTCTTGAATAAATAACAATAAGTAAAAATTTATAGATAGAAATAATTCTTAATAAAAATGTTTCATAATAAATAAATACTGTTAGAAATAATAAGTGATATCAATTTAGCTATATCAAATAAAAATAAAAAAATAATTAATAAATAAAAATAAAATAAAATAATAAATATTTAATAACAAATAAATATTTAAAATAAATTATAAAATTATAAGTTATTAACTAGTAAAATATATAAATAAATAATAAATGACACGTAATATATAAAAATAAGGATCAAAATAAAAATGTTTTGAGTCAATATTTGTTCTTAAATTAAAATTTACATAATTATGATTAAAAATATAAAATATTAAATTATATAAAAAATTATACTTCATATTTATATAATTTATTAAAATAATATAATAATATTTAATATAAACATTTAAATATATAAATATAATATTTGAAAATTATATTTAAATTATCAATAAAATTTTTATTTTATTATTATTTTATTTTATTTTGTATTTACTTATAATATTAGGATTATTTATAAATAATAATAATAATAATAATATTTAAAAACATAAACTATAATATCTTATACAATGCTAAACCAAACAAAATTTATCTAATCTTATTCTATCATATTTTATACTATCAGTCGTTATTCAATAAAATTTTATATTATTGGTATTTATCCTATCAAACATGCCAAATTAAATGGACCATTGGTGTATTATATTTCATGTTTCATGTTTTAGAATATGGTTGTGCCTTTCTAATTGGTATTGTGGGTGATTGATATTGCCATGTTTTGGTTTGTGATGTTTTTAGCTTTCATGCTCTTTTGAAGTATGATGTGCTCTTTTTCCACCCTTTTATCGAATAAGATCATTGCTATTTCAATATGTAAAAGTGAATGTTTGATTGGGATATCATTAGATATTTATTCTATTATTATTGAATATAATGTATTGATAAAAGAAATAGAGGTCACATTACATCTAATAATAATAAGTGAATATTTCAATTGAACACTCACTTTTAGGTGTTAAAATAACATTTAGTTTATAGTAATAAATTCATCTAGCTTCTAATAATTATAGAAACTAAAAAACAAATCTACATTATTGTTAATATTTAAGAATTATTAATAGAAAACTTATGTCATGTACATGGCAACTTCTAAAAAATGCTAGAATTTAAATCTATACTATTACTATTTAAAACTTATGCCACGTGACAACTTCTAAAGCATGTTAGGATTCAAAATTTTGAAAAATTTACTAAAAAAAGGAAATTGTTCACACATATGATATCAAACTACTTATTGATGAATTTTCTTGACAACCAACCTTTTTTTTTTTTAATTTCAAATTTGATCCATATAAAATCAAATTTCAAATATTAGTTACTGTAGAATTAGATTTTAGATAATATCCATTTGATGATTTTAATAATGTATAGTAATCATAATAAATTAGACATGTAGATAGAATGAGATCAAATTTAAAATACATTGCTTAGTAACTAATCAATTATTTTAAAATTACTTTTTATCTAAATTAATTTCAATTTGAAATTATCTACCAAAAAATTTAAAATCATTAAAAGTAAAATTTTCTAGCAGCGCTTAGAATCGAATCAAATAAAAAAAAAACCGAGCAAATAAATTGATTAAAAGAATCGACAACCGATTATTAAAAAATCATTTCAAACTTAAAATTTCATTGAACCATTAAAATAGTAATTGAAAATAGAATACGAAGAGTCAAATTTAAAGCTTCAATTAAAACTCACATTCATTTAAGGATTTGATAGGAATTGATTTTATTTTAAAATTGTTTATCCAGAAATGTTTGAAAAGATTTAGAATAAAGTAATTTATATTACTTATATAATTTTGATTTCCATTTTAAGATTAATTACTATAATTTATTAATAAAATTGATTATTTCAAAATTATTAATATTTTCTTTTACTTTAATGTGATTTTTCAAAGAGAAACCAAGACTTTGATGGTGCTACATTATGCATGATAATTTTTTTGGTCATTAATCATATTTTCTTTCTTATTAAATGAATTAATTTTATTATTATATTGTAACACTTTTAATATCGTTAATAATTTTATAAAATATCTTTATCATATGATCATTCTACAAACTAAAATTAAATTTATGTAATTTTATATATTCTTAGTTGTTGTCCCGTGCGTCTCACGGGTTACCATACTACTTTCTTAATATATATGCATAATTAGTTTGCATAAATCACCTATCTCTGTGGATAAATAATGAGTCCCTAGCTGTAATAAACTCAGAATGGATATAGTCTAGTGAATGGCGATGTTTACAAGTCATACAAACTCAAAAGGGAGTCATATATTGCAGCTCATGATGACACTTGTTTTTCAAAGGTAGATTCTAAACTGTTAAACGACCATCTCTTTCTAATTACTAAATACGTGTCTCAGCTTGCAACGTAAATAACTAGTCATGACTTTTTGACAATTATTCGTCCTCTAAAGTGATGTGAGATGCATAACGAAATGATGTTTCTAACAAACTCGTTGATGCAGCAGCCATCAGTCATAAGGGAGATTTTCTACGTGCATTATTCGTGAGAAACTTAAGAACCTCACATTTCTTTTTTTTTTCAAAAGGATAAGCATAGACTTTCAAAAGGAACTAAATTTTCAAACGATTTTAAGTTGTGGGAGACATTCAAGAAATTTTTTTTCTTTTAAATATTTAAATAAGTGTAACCTCTGAAAATATTAAATTTTGGCTTTGATTTCTATAAAAGAAAAAAAATTTGATTTCAGTTCAAAAATATTTTAAATGTGCATGTTGCATCCCTAAAAGACATATGTGAAAGGATAAGAAAATATAGCTTTTAAAATTTAAAATAATTATTTATGCTCATTTTTTAAAATTACAGATTAAAATCAAACAAAAAATCTATAAGATTCAAAACTGAAATTTAATATATTTTCAAGGATAAAAATATATATTTAATATTCATTCCATACTTTTTTATTAATATATGGTGTATATATTAAGTTTGTATGGGATGCACGGCTCAAAGCCTTAGTTGAGTCTAAATTATTGAATAATTTGTTGATACTTATCAACTTGAGTAGATACAACACATGAAAGCTAGGTTGACTTTCTTTTTCTTGGTTAAACTGCTCCACATAATTAGTATTAATGCTCTTTTGAAATTCTATCAATAGAATAAGCCTGGCTGCTCCTATTTAATTTATTAGTGCGACTATTGAGGCATTTGATCTGAATAGCTTTCAGATTGAGAACTCTCAAAATAAAAGATAAAAAGCGATCAGAAATTTGAAAAAAAAATTAAAATATATATTTTTCAATAGAAAATTTAAATTAATGGAAGCCCTCGTCCTAATTTAACGCTATAACATATTTTCATACTCATGATCGAATGCTTTAGATACTTATAAATTATCCATTAGTAAAGGTACTAATAATTAAATTCAAGTATCGGTGACATATGATGAGCACAAGGTTATCCAAATAAGCCCATAACAAAGCTTTTGTAATATATATTAATAGTAGATAATGAATAGAAATACCTTCATAGCAGAAAACATGAAAATATGAGAACTAGTATTTCTCTGTGTGCGGACTAACACATATATGTATTTCAGTTCGCACGTACTTCTGACAAGAGATATGAAATAAATAAATAATTAATATAGTTGTGAATTTATTTTTAATATAACATTAAAATAAAAATATATACTGATATTTAATTATATTTATTAATATATTATTAAAAATATTTAACTCTCACAATTATACTTTAAAAGTCAAATATAAAATATATAATTAATTAATAAAAAGTATACGAATATTGTATCAAAATTAATTCTTATAGTTATATGCTAGAAGTTTAATACAACCTAACTATCATAGAGTTTAATTCAAAGAGAATATAAGACAACTAAAAACTCTGTTAGAATTTTGTTAAAATTATATACTATGATTGTTAGTCTTTAAATAAATAAATAGATTATATTATTATTATTATTATTATTATTTATAGATGAAAAGCACAAACGACTCCAAAAATGAGCGGAGCTGAGAGTATACATCAAGACCGAAAAACACTAATGAATTCATATCCATGTTAGAAACAAACAAGGAAAACAAAAAGCTACATAAAGAAAAATCTGGCTTTGATACCATAAAGGTTTGAGGCCCAGAGGAGAGATGAAACGAGAAAGCTGAGAGTAGGAGTGTTCTCGATTTGATTTTGTTTGATTTTGAGATGAAAATTAACTAATCCAATCAATAAATTTTATTTTGATTATTTTTTAAGAATCGCACCAAATTAAACCAAACCAATTTAAATCGATTTAGATTGGTTCAATTTTCAATTTTTACTAAAAACTTTAGAAAATATAAAAAAAGTAACTATAAACAACATTAAATTAGACTAATCATTATTATAAAATTATATAATTATAAAATCTAAGCTAATTTTTAAAATTTATGCTAATATGTAATACCATTAACTAATAAATTAAACAGATGATAAAAGATTTAAACAAAGATCATGTTAATTAAATGACAAGAATCAATGTATAATTGAAAATTGTAATGTTAAGTTAAAATATAAAACAAATTTAGACATTGATTGGAAATTTAATAAGTAATACATCCAATTAATATATATATATATATATATATATATATATATATATATATATATGATTATTAATGTAATATGTTATCAGTTTAGTTTAGTTGATTTAATTTTAGAGATAAAAATCAAAAACTGATCGATTTAGTTCGATTTTCATAAATTAAGAATAAATGCAAACCTATTTATTTCAATTTTGATTGCTTTTTTAACTCTTTTAATCAATTTTTTATTTTAATTCTGTTTAGATTGGTTTTGAGTGCTCTTAGTTGAGAGAAAGAATGCAAAAGGAGCGGAGTGTTTGAGTGCTTAACAGAATTGATTATTGCATTATGCCAATGATACACACGACTCAAAGTTTTTACACATCTATCATTGCATTGCTTTGGATGCTTATCTAAGAGGGAAGTAGTTACAGCTGAATGCTTAACCGAATACTTAAGAGAATATATCTAACTAATTCAGTATATCAATCTTATCCTGGACATTCCCTAACAAACAGTAGATGACAAAGCAACTTAAACGACAGAAGCTATATTCAATATAATTCTAGGAGAACAACTAGTCATCCACGCCAAAGGCACTACAATCTTGGAATGGCTGGACTACCAGAAAATCATTACATGCCTACACCCGATCGAACAAATTAATGCAACGCCCGAAGTTGCTCATATGAGATATCAACATCTAATATCCAAATAACGAGCATGATCCTCCATGCACACCAACCCAACAAAGACTATCAAAGCATCAGCACAACATATTTCCACTTGCAGCAGCATCACATGAACCATAATATGATATGATACAAGGAGTGTAGTACCACAATCGCTTGGGAATTGGAAAATTAAGGCCTCTATTTTATTTCATCTAATAATTATCATGTTTCTGTCAAAAAAAATTGACAACATATTTTTGTTTACATAGCATTGCTCTTAATTCAAAATTTCTATGATTATAAATGCATAACTAAGTATATGGGTTTAACTCTAATGATGTACAAACCATATAAAAATAATTTATGCCGATATTGTTTAATTATATATTATTGCATTAAAAAAATACGTATCATCAAATTATCGTGAAAAAAAAATTTCACACTAAAAAAATATAGTTAATTTTTACGCTCACTTTTAAAAAATAATGTAAACAGAGAAAATTGATTGAATAATAGTATACATTTTTTTTGTTATTATCAGTATTACATAATATATTATTGATCAAAATATGTAAAATATATGCTTTTGTCACTTCTATTAGTAATTGATTTCTCATTTGACAACCTTTTCATAGATTCTACCATTGAATAATTTGTACATGGTCAAAAATCGAAAGTCGTTGGCAACTTGAGCTCTCTCAAACCAGCAAACACAAACACAGCATGGCAGTCATCTACTTTTTTCTCGGCAAGAGTTGTCAATCTATTCTTCTAACTTTTGTTTGAGTGAATGAATGGACAACTTAATAAAAGAGTAATTAATGATTGTGTACAAGGCTATCTTGAAACCAAAATTAAAAAAATAAAAATGATCGTGTACAAGTCTATCTTGAAACCAAAATAAAAATATATATTATTAATTTACGCGTCAATTTAATAGACTAATAGTAGATATATTAATAATAGCATAGATTATATTTAGAAGGTACGTACATAGAAATTTTTTTGTATTCGAGAACTGTATATATTGATCACTATTTTATATATATATATATAATCAAATTAAATCGGTGTAACTTTAAGTAAAGTTACACAACTTAAGTATCATTTACGTTAAATTTCATAAAAATTGAATATTAATAGTAATATAATCATATAACTTTTATTTTTGTTCATTTTAAGTATTTATATGACGTTAATTTTAATGTATATAAAAACTATTCTAAATAATTTTAGATTAATTTAAAATTTTATAAATTTGATCTATATGATGTGAACTTCTAATCAAATTGTGAATTTTATAAAAATTTACACAAATAAAAATTTATTCAATGATATAATATTTTCTTAAAATTACACAAGTAAAACTTGATATATATATATAGAACCGAGAAAAAAATTATCAACAATTTCTTTTATTCCACTCGACAAGGTGATGTCGTTTTGACATTTGCAAAGCACAAATCTCATATCTTGAAGTACAAAAGATGTATGCTTAACTCCAAGGGGACGTTGGATTAGGAGAAAAAAATGAGATATAAATTTCTATATATGAATTCTATATATAAAATTATATATGAATTTTATTCATGAAAAGTTATTCTCATTTTTACACTACTACCAAATATACTCTTTCTTGAAGTTAGAGAGAACAACAAGTGTTCAAAATACATCAGAAAATGAAAACAAGGCTCAGCAACAACATAGCCTAAAACTAACATGCAAACACAACGAGGACAATAGGAGCTATCTCCCGAGAAAAATCGAGAAACATAACAGCAAAAAACATAGCTTCTGTTTGCACAAACTAAATTCACTGATAGACTTTTTGAATGCATTTAGCAACACTCTCTAAATATTGATAAATGTATGATATATGGTACACTATATTTCACCTAGTATACCATAGCCTTCACCTAATTTTCTTGCTACTACCGATATTTTAGGAATGAAGAATTGACCTCTCACCTTTTGCATAAGGAATCATAGGTAATTTGGCTGATACCATCAGCTGGTAGATAGCACATTCGGGCAATAATTCATGTAGTACTATTATTCTCTTAAAAACTATATATCTTTTACTAGAAGCCAGGCCTACACGGTGGACATATGAGTAAACTACAAATAAGAGCCTAAGAAAAATGCAAATGGGTAAAGTGGAACCAATTCCTGAACCAATTGTGGATCAAATTTCCTTTTATTTTATAGTCAAGTGTTGTTTTTCAAATGTCAATATTTTATATTATTGTGTAAATATGTATCTTTAATTCAAACAAGCCCAACACTGTCATGTCCATTAATTAGCTATTGTATAATTCATTTTTCCTTAGTTTATAGAGCATCATATATGTATAAATTAAGATAATTAAATGTCTGTGTGCTTGCGACAATCTAGCAATTTTCCTATATCAACTTTTTATTCTTGTGTCATGTAAATTATTTTTATACTAATTATCACGTAGTATATACAGACTATTACATCACATATATCATTTATTAATTACTTGAAAGCAAATGAATGGTATACGTATAAACTTTAGGGTGAGTTATAATTCCTATGTATAATGACAAGAACCAAATGACTGCAACCTGCAGGCCAATTCTCTTTGACAAAGTACAAATCAAAAACTGTTTGCCCTGCACCGAAAGCCAGATCGGTTAGCAAACAGTTGGCAACTTTAATTTGTTCCTCTTGTAATAGTAATATACAGCTAGAAACTAATTAATCCTCAAGCTCTAAGACAATGAAATGTATGATATAAATATTTGTATGCAGACCTGATATGAATGAATTCGCATACTTTACCCAAAAATACGTTTGAATTACAAATAAATGAATACCACAACGCGTTTTATAGGATGCATGATTATTGCCGCCATGTGCCAAGTCAGCATGCCGAAGAAAGTCAAGTTCTTTATTATTTTTTCCCTGAATCTTCTGAAATATAGCTATCCGCTTGAATGTCATATACTATAATATATTTGAAAAAAGTTTCTACTATACACAAATGAATGAAACAACCGTGCATGGAAATTTAGAACAAAAATCTAGAACTGTATTTGGAAAAGTAAGACATGATGAGCAGTCCCATAGTTTAGATAGATGCTTTTTGATTTTTCCACCAGCCACCTCTTTTCTCCCTCTATATAAAGGCATCAAACTTTGGACATGAAACACACTCACACACAACCAAACCTCAAAAACCCATTCTCCAAAATTTGTCTTCACAACCCAACTCTTAATTTATCCCAAAATCAATTTTTTTTAGGCCATAGAGGCTCCAATTGAACTATGGCACCATTTCGCTTGCTAATAACACTTCTAATTGTTCCCTTTCTATTTTGCACTATTGCTTCCGGTTACTCATTGAGTGACATCAAATCATGGTGCAGCCAAACCCCTTACCCTCAACCATGTGAATACTATTTGAGCAACAATGCTTTCAACAAACCAATCAAAAACAAATCCGATTTCCTCAAAGTCTCCCTACAACTAGCCGTAGAGAGAGCACAAAATGGCCAAGAAAACACCCTCTCACTAGGCCCAAAGAGTAGGAATGCACGTGAGAAAGCTGCATGGAATGATTGCCTTGAGCTATATCAACACACAATCCAAAAGCTCAACAAAACAATAGACCCTAACACCAAGTGCACCCAAGTTGATGCACAAACTTGGCTTAGCACAGCCCTCACAAACCTTGAAACATGCAAAGCCGGTTTCTATGACCTGGGTGTCCAAGACTACTTGTTACCCTTGTTGTCAAACAATGTCACAAAGTTGCTAAGCAACACCTTATCACTCAACAAGGTATCTAATAGTTACCAAGCACCAAGTTACAAAGATGGGTTCCCAACATGGGTCAAACCCGGTGATAGGAAGCTATTGCAATCATCTTCAGCAGCTTCTAAGGCTAATGTTGTTGTGGCCAAAGATGGGTCTGGCAAGTACACAACAGTGAAAGCAGCCGTAGATGCTGCACCAAAGAGTAGCAGTGGAAGGTATGTGATATATGTGAAGGCTGGTGTGTACAATGAACAAGTTGAGATAAAAGCAAACAATATCATGTTGGTTGGAGATGGTATTGGAAAGACCGTTATCACAGGTAGCAAAAGCGTTGGAGGGGGCAGCACAACCTTCAATTCTGCCACTGTTGGTGAGCAAAGACTGACTTATTCAATTAGTATTTTTTTTCTTCTCTTTTCTTGCTTAAGAAGTTATTCGGAATAATTTATGGCATCAAAAGGATATGTGGTATTTATATGTCTATTGCATTGCATTTAACTAAACAAGCATAATCAAGTTATCGTTCAATATTGTTGTAGCACATATATATAAGTTGATGTATATGCTAAGATTTACTAACATAATTTTTTTAGGATTTCATTTATATATAATGACAGTGAAAAAAATTTATTCACATAGAATCGTTCCATCATATATTATCATACTAATCATGATAATTGACTCTCTCTCTCTCTCACTTTGAAAAATTTATACAAATAAAATATTTTAACTGGATAACAATTTATCAGCGCTTCAAAATTAAACTATTTTTTTTATTCTGAAATCCCTTTTGTTTCCATTTCTTCTCTCAAATACCTTAACCGGGAAGCTACTTACTCTTACTTTTATATTTCTTAATTATGATTTTATTAAATGTCAATAATCTTATGCACTTGTCATTGACTAGAATCTAAATATTTTTAACTTGACAAATAATGGAGAAAATAACCTTTACGTTCAAAAACTATATATATTTTCAACGTAAGCCTATCAAAGTGTATTTTTAATAAGATTTAATTCTGAAATACTATATGTCGGTGTAAATTTTTTTTTTTTATAGCCATCTAATTATACATAGTAATGTCATTAAAAATATTTATATTTTAAGTTTAATTTATATGTATTAATAATATAAAATAATTTTAGATTGTTAGCTAATAGAATTTCATAAAAATGATTAATTACGGTGACTGATTGAGATAGTAAGTAGTATTTTTTTATAATTTATTATTTTGATAAAATTTTATTGATTGATAGTATAAAATTGTAATACATAAAAATTAAATTCTTGATTCTTATCATAAATAATTTAAAAGTCACATAAGAGATATAATTATAACGATTAACAGTACAAAATATTTTCCATCAACAATTTATCAAAATTAATCTGTTTTAATATATGTCTACAGTATAGTATATGTGTGCCATTCCAATAGAATCTGCACATAGATATATGTTTACTTTCGATAAATAGTGCACAAAGACTTTTGAGTAAGAAATAGAATAATGAAAAAATAAAAGGAGAATAATAATTTAATAACAATAAATAATATATGATGCCACTATGATTTCAAATAGCGGATCGTTCTTCAATGACTTGCATTAAAGAACGTTGTATTATTAGAAGATATCATATTTTAATAAAAAGCATATTGTCTTTTCTATTAGGGATTGAACTTTGAAGGGTTGGTGGAGACAAATCGGTCCACATAATTGGTTTAAGCTAGAATATGATCTTATCCATCTTTTACTTTCTTTTTTTTTATTAAGAAAATATAACGTTTCCAACAATCATCAGGCGTAAATTTGAGAAAAGAGTTAATTTACGTCAAGGAGTTGAATTGGTGGCATTAAAATTTGAAGTAGCACCCTTAAAACTTTTCTTACAAAGCAAGCCAGTTAATTAAGGTTTGTCGAGGTTGGAGGGAGGAACGGAATCTGACTTTTAAGTAGTCAAAGATAAAGAAACGAGACGTATCGAGTTTAACATGCAGAAAGTAACAGTCAATGCCCTCTAGATTATATACTTCTGTAGAATTAATTACATTAATCGTTTTTTATTAATTTCTTGATGGTAGCAAGAAATTGCATTCATAATCTTTTAATTTCTTCCAAATCAAAGCATGACCCACGTTGATATAAACGTGTGTTTGTAAATCATCTTTTGTTCCTATTTTTTTAACAGAAAAAATATTGTTTTCCAGATTAAAAAAAATATTTTTTATAGAAGCTATTCATATCAATTTTTACTCAAAAGCTAAAAACTACTTAAAATAATTTGTTTTGAACTTTTGAAAGAAATTGATGCAAATAACTTCTATAAAAAGTGGTTTTTTTTCAAGTTAAAAAATCATTTTCTATGAGAAATTTTAAAATAAAGCACCTTAAATTTCATAGTTTCACATTTACCGAAGTTAGATTAGTAATAAGAAATCTAGGGTAGTTAATGAAAAAAGAAATCATCTACCAATTGATAATGACTTGAACCATTCATCTAATTAAGGCATGTTTGAAGTAGACAAGTTGATCAACACGGCATTTGGAAGAACATTTGCACTTGGGGGTTGAATATAAACATACAAGCCATAAAATAAATTAATTTTGTAGAATACATAATATAACATCACAAATAGTTAGAATTTATAAAATCAAAGAAATTGATCATTTTTTTTTTTTTACAGCTGCTACTGGTGATGGATTCATTGCTCAAGACATCACATTTAGAAACACAGCAGGGGCAGCAAATCACCAAGCTGTGGCACTACGTTCAGGATCAGATCTCTCAGTTTTCTACAGATGCAGCTTTGAAGGTTATCAAGACACACTATATGTTCATTCGGAGAGGCAATTCTACAGGGAGTGTGACATTTATGGCACAGTTGATTTCATCTTTGGTAATGCCGCAGTGGTCTTGCAAAATTGCAACATGTATGCAAGAAACCCTCCTCAGAAAACCATTACAGTTACTGCTCAAGGTAGAACTGATCCAAACCAAAACACTGGAATTGTCATGCACAATTCTAAGGTCACAGGTGCCTCGGGTTTTAGTCCAAGTTCAGTTAATTCATATCTTGGTAGGCCTTGGCAAAAATACTCAAGAACGGTGGTCATGAAGACTTATCTTGATAGTTTGATTAATCCAGCAGGGTGGATGGAATGGGATGGTAATTTTGCATTGGATACATTATACTATGCTGAATATGCTAACACAGGTCCAGGTTCTTCCACTTCAAATAGGGTCAATTGGAAGGGTTACCATGTTCTTACTAGTGCATCTCAAGCCTCACCATTCACAGTTGGGAACTTTATTGCTGGTGATTCATGGTTACCTGGCACTGGAGTGCCTTTCACGTCTGGGCTCTAAATTGTGTCCGAAGAAAGAGTCATGTGATTTGAACTTATTTTAGGTAGGATACTATTCTGCGATCTCATCTATCCATCACAATTAAAAATGATTATAAAATATCTTAAAACAAAAGAATTTTTCATCTTAATGATGGATAATGGATGATAGATGAGTTAGTAAGGTATCCCTCATAAAATAAGTTCATTTAATATTTATGTAATAAAAGTTTGTCGACTTTGTGATTAGTTGTTACCAATTCATGTCAAAATTGAATTCTTCATTCCGTACCAAGATATGCCTTTTGGCTGAACTAGTGAATGAGCCAAAAAAAAAAAAGGAAGAGAAAATAATAATAATTTGCTACGGCCAACAAATAGTTTGTTTTTATGTTATTTATTTTAATAGTTGGGGTTATTGATTGATTGAATTGTATTAAGTACAGACAGAGTAATGACAAAAGCTGCAAGTTTCATGAGAATGTCTTGTCATCTCTATTTGTCTATATTCTCCATTCTGCATGGTTATATTCTCTCAACATTTGGTGATTTGACGAATTTGCTGACTGGTCTCCATAAGAGTAGTCCACTACGCGTATTATATATTAACTGTATGTTAAGAAATTATTGTTCTGATTTCAGATATGGTCGGTATTGTTTTCTTGAGCTAAACTGTATATGCGATAAGGTTGGGGTTTTCCAACTTACATACAAGATGAACTAATGATTATTAAATAGATGTTTCAATAAGCATCTATCTTTTGAGTATTTGAATATTATTTTTATATATACAATTTGCATATTAAAATTCGAATGTGACTTGTATGCATACTTCAATACCATTAGGTTCATGTCTTGTGGCTGGGAAGCTTCGCGTTAGTCAAAGTATCAACATCATGGGCCAATACAAAATGCAAAATTTTCCAGTTTCCTGGTGATGTCGTGTGATGTGATGCAATGCCTTTTTCTTTTTTTAAGTTTCCTTTGCGGGTGTAGTGGCTACTTGGTTTTGTTATGTGTGTTCCTTTTTGTTTCTTGGGTTGTCTGCCCTGATGGTTTTTTTTCCCGACTTGGTTCTTTTATGGGTGGTCTTTTGGATTTATTGAGCTACTCTCTTTTGAGAGTCTAGAAATATTTAACTATCCATCAAAAAAATTAAAAAACAAAACAATGCAAAATTTTATTGATGTCACGGTCAATTTAATTTTCTAAAGAATTGGTGCTTATCTAGTTATGCTTGATCCAATTTTTTTAATAGATTCATTTTCGATTTAGTGTTTTTTTTTTTTGAAAAAAATTAAATTAATACACCATTAATATCCAAAAGTTTATGATTATTTACTCATATTTTATTATATTATTAAAAATTAGCTTTTGTAATAATTACTTCAAAAATTGCATATAAAATAACATTTAATTAATTAAGCATGTAAATATCAACCTCCATCTTTAATACCTACATATAATTATAGTTAAACTGAAGAGATCGAGCATGCAATGAACTTAAATTTGTGGCATAAATTATGTCACGCATTTGCAATGCAAGTGGTGGAAATTTATGCTTGTAGTTTGAGGAGCTGTGGCCGAGTAATGTAGGCTACTACGGTATTGCACAGACGTATGACGACTCTGAAGAGAAAGTAGGTGCTAGACAAAGGGAGGATAATAAAACCTAGAATTATTTTTTCAGTTGGGAGTGATGCCACACGTAAATATAAATGTACAAAACATTTACAGTTTAAAATGGGAAATTAACGACAACTTCTTATGGAAAATGTTATCCGTAAAGAGTATTTTTAAAAGGAGTTATAATTAAATAATTATGAGGAAAAAATACCCTTTTTATTGAATAAAATTTAGATGCAGGGAAAAGCTTGCCCTAGTTCAGGATGTTTTGTGGATCAATAAATATTTATAGAAATACTTATGAATCATCTACTGATCATGATAGAAACAATAAGAAAATTGAACCTAAATTGCGATAATACATGAGTTAAAGGTTGACTAGGTGAAATTGTTGCCTTTTTCTTTTTCTTACAGTCACTTGAGCTTATTAAAAGTTGAAAAGATGATCTTATAAAGAGTCATATAAGTAGAGTTCAGTTTAGGGTCATAGAATTATTGAGGCCTAATAATGATATGTTTGGTTACGAAATAAAAATGAGGTATAAAAATTTATGGATGAATTTTATAAATAAATTATATATGTATTTTATTTATAGAAAATTTATCCCTATTTTTACTTTTCAACTAAACTATGATAAGACCATGTTCGATTAAAAGTTCAAGATGGATTGAAAATTTTTATGGGTAAACATACATACGTAATTTACTGATTTACACATGGGTATTGTTCATGAAAATTTCAACCTACTTTTATCACTAAACCAAACAGAAAATTACAAAAGTTGCTTGACCCATTAAAGTTTAGCAACTGGATTCATATTGGTTTATTCGACGAAGCCCATGGAACCTCTAAACTCGTTGAATCCAAATGAACTAGGCTAAAGTGCGACAATGACAACCTGTCTGGATTCCGAACAAAAAAAAACATCTGTCTGGACGCACCACTAGATTGGTCCCAAATTATTTGGGCCTCAGATTACATTTAAGAAGGCAAAGAGTCAAAGACTGCACATCACACAACCGAAAAAAAAAAAAAAGAAAGCTGACCAAAGAAACAAGTCAAATACCAAAGTAAAGTCTGTTGTTGACCCAAACAAAAGAGTAAGGTCTCTTTTTTTTTTTTAATGTTAGATGTCCCATTTTTTCATATTATAATAATATAAAAAAGTAATGCTAAAAGAACTGAAAATTTTTGTATAAGCATAAATGTAGGGATGATGTCCTAAGTATACTCGCAAAAAGAGTGTGAAATCTATAGATGAATGAGTGTATGTTTAATAAAGTGGATGAGACTCACATTATAAATGCGTCTAAATATAATGTGTTAGATTTGTACTTATATAAGAATCTCTCATCATTTCACTTCTATAATAAGTTTATTCCGTTCAAATTGAATTAGCCGAAGTTAGTAAATTCAGAATACTTGCAACCCTACCTCTTTAGATCCTATAAACTTTATACACTTAATTTATGTGATAATTTTTTTTTCTTTATTTGACGGTTAGATTATAGAAACTAAATGTCTATAAAAGATTATTAAAAATATCTAAACTTATATGAGTTTCACTAAGTAAGCCGGCAGATAACATCCACGCCCGTTTGTGGAAAAAACAGTAACATATTTAGAAGCAGCACCTTCGTAAAATTCAAACAATACTACCATATGCTGACCTTGGGTAATAATGATTAGCCCTATCTTTAATTGCAACTCCACCTCTCTATTTCTTTACCCTGTGAGTAATTCAGAAATGTTGATCATCAGCACCATCATTCCCACAATGGATTCATTTCATTATATATATACTATGGCCATAATTTCAAGCTTAGGAACATAATTATTGATTACCCATAGCTCTTAATTCGGCAGATTGAGAGAAGGACAACTAGAATGGCTAGACCTGCTATCACTCCCACAATAATGGCAATTGATTTCCCCAACTGGTCCTCATTATTGGAGGAATCTGCACAAAACACGAAAGGTTGGAATTGAAGAAAGCAGATATCACAATTATACATAGTGCACGAAGATTTGAAAAGATAATGGGCAAGTTGATATGAGGTATTTGATTCATGTATACATATAAATTACCATTTGCACTTGATGATCAAATTGTAGGCAACGTTTATATAATGAAAATTTATCATTTAAGATGATCAAAACCATTAATTAGTTTAGCAAGTTGTAGGAAAAATATAGAACTATTCATTGCCCGAGTTTGGGTTTAATTTGTTTGATTTGAATTTCTAGTTTCTTAAATTTTATGAGGGACATACTGAAAATTCTGAAAACTGAAAATAAAAATTGAAAACTTAAGACTGATTTGTCATGAGATTCCATAATATCTTCAATACAAAGTGTAGCTTTATGCCAAATTATTATCCTTGTTGGGAAAAGGAAAAAAAGGTTTAGGCAGGACGTCGAGTTTCGTTAGTGATCACTGATGCCATGATAGGTGAAGATAGAGATTGAAATAATAATTATTTGAGGTTTGAACAAAAGCAATAAAATAGATAGTTGAAGATAGAGGAATGGCAGGGTGTGTATATATGGTGTATACATATTCACCTTGTCAAGTAAGGTGCATATTTCCAAATAAAACATATAAAGTTCGGATGCCAATAATACTTTGCTCCGTATTTCGATTACGATTATTTGTTGACGATTGCATTTGACAATTTGTTAGGTACTTGTACCTGCTTCCCTATCATCTCCACTTTCTCTTCTTCACTTTTCTACAAAAGGGCCATAATAAATGGCATAAAGTTTCTTTATGTAATTAGGATTTTATTTAAGTTTCAAAACATTTTCAATTCTTTTTCTTCCTCATGTCCCCTTATAATTGAGTTGGTTTAGTTATTCTCAAATTTTCCTTTAAGCATAATTATTTTGAAGAATACTTCACCTAAGATTAGACTAGCAGCAACTACACTTAAAATAGAAAACACACCAGGGATATAATTTGTTGTTTTTTAATAAGAAAATGCCCCAATTTTCAAGTTAACAACTCTTAAGCTTTGAAAATCATCTTAAAATCCCTACAGTTGGTAGAAGTCATTCAAATTAGTCCTTCAAAATCAATTAAATTAGCCATTTCCAAAGACTAATTTGACTAGCTTTTTGAAACTTTTAAGTACGAAAGTGATGGTATGCTCTCAATTCTCAACTAGTATCAAAAGGTGGGGAAAAAAGGGACATAAAACAAACCTGCTTCATCATAGTAGCCAGATGCCCAATACCGAGCATAACATTGTGCCAAGAACACAGCACCTGATGCTGCTGATCCACATAAGCTCTTCAGCTTTACTACTGCTTCTGCAAGGCAAGAGGTGCAATCTGCTGCAGCCAAATCCCCCAAGCACTCTGCATACCCTTCAACAAGGCCTGAACTACTGACTCTAAATCCATTTTTACCGGCTTCCAAATCTGCAAGAACATCATCTCTACGCCTGAAGAACTCAACCTCATTGCTAACGTCTTTATTGCACTTCTTGTACCTGAGGCTTGTGTCAAGTATGCCTAGGAAATCAACATGCTCATATCTTATGTAGCATCCTTCAAGTTGCAAAGAAGCACCAAGTGCATAGGGACAAATCAAAACTATTTGGTTAACAGAACTCTCAACACATTTTGAGCAATCAATTGGCCTCAAATCACCTCTACATTGGTACAAGCCATATATTATGGACCCTTCTTGGGGTGTTGAGCTTCCGTTCCCAATAGCAAAGATATTGTAAGAAATGTCAGAAGCTGAGCTTACAACTGAAGAAAGAAAGGAATTAAGGTTGCCTTCAAAGGGTGAGTTAGGTTGGTATTTCTCTTGAGAGCAACCTGCATAAATGAAGATATGAGCTCTTGTAGCATAGCCACTTGCACCAAGAATTGAAGAAAAGAGAAATAGTAGAGAGAGTGTCAAAGCTAAGATGGTTCCAAGAGTGGAGTCTAATTGAAATTGAAGGCTTCTCAACATCTTTTTTTTCTTGTTTCCTACAATATGAACTTTCCTTTCTTGGATATGACGATGTGAGAGACTGAGAGTGAGGAAGTGGTTTCTTTTTTGGCCTTCAATAAAGCTTTTTTCTGTATGTTTGGTTATGCCATCAGTGATGGTCATATAGTTTAAGCACACCAGGATTTTAATCTTATGCAATGTACAGAAGAACACAGATAGAAAATACTCAACTTCAAGATGAATGAAGAAAGAACCATGTCAATTCCGATCAATAAAGTGTGCTTGTTACTTGGACCATCACACCCAAAAAAAGATTAGGCAGAAGGAACAGTGCTAAAAATAAATAAATCATAAATGAAAAATTCTATTTTAACACCCAAAATAAGCGTAGTCAATCATATGGGTCCCATATGGTGTGAGAGAAGTGATAGAGAGAAAATAAGTTGAAAAAGAAATTAAATAGTGGAATTCATGTATTTTATGAGTATGATGTTTAAGTGTTTGAGAAAGTTAAATATTAAAATAGTAAAATTTATAATAAAAAACATGCATGATGTTTAATGTCATGTTTGAATACTTATCCAGTTTTACTTTGCCAGAGCATTAAGAATTCAAATTGGTAATCTTGTTCTTGTTGTTTTAAAATAACAAATTAAGCTCAGATTGAGTGTAACTAACATATTCTTCTAAAAGCATTTTACTTGATACGATAGCAATTTCATTTCCCTATGGATCACATGGGAACTAAACTCAACCAAGCCCCATTAAAGTTAAAGAGCTCTAAATTTACTTTACCATTCACCTTTAATCCCTGACATCCTAGTTCAAAAGTACATAATCATGTGCTCCCTCCATAGTTTGTGCCTCCCACCAGTTATTCAGCAAAAATAATAAATTACACTAAGAGAACTTTCAACTATATGTTTTTTGAGGCCTAAGTCTTGCCATGTGGGCTTGATAAGGTCAAGGTCCTTAATGAGAAATAAGGAGTGAGGAACAGAAAGGAAAGTTAAGATGGAGAATTTCGACAGAGATTGAACCTACTATTTTCCTTATTCGTCCATGTGTCTTACTGGCCAAGTTTCAACTATTAACTTTACAGAAAGATGGATTATTATATTATTCGCTTTCTCTGCTAACTATGAAAACTCCATTAGCATGGCTAACTGGCTAAGCCAAATGGTACGTTTGAAGCATCAAGGCTCAGAAGAACACTAGAAGGGGTGGAATCTACGAGTTTATGTCACTTTAATATATTAATTAGCTAGCTTTATGTGCCTAGTTTCTTCTTCCTTTTATCTAGTATTCCCATAAGAATACACGACTTTTAGAAGTGAGTATCCAACTTATTGACAAAAAAGGAAAACTTGGTTCAGAAAAGCATCTTATGCATTTGGAAAATAATGATATACGAAAAAATATTTGCACATCAAAATTTTCACATAATTGGTAATGTGTGTTTAAATAATTAATTATCAACACATATTATTTAATGATGACTAAAAATGGTAATCAATCAATACATCATGGTAATTAGAGTATTTAAAGATAATTAACGTATATTATTATAGGATAATTAGTATAAATTTGGGTTAAATATGATGATATGTAAATACCGAAAAGGGAAGCAGTTATACTTGAATACAAAATACAAGATAATATTTAATGCGATATCATGCAGGCTTAGCAAATTGAAGATATGCATTACTAATTTATTATTAAAAAATCATTATATGTACATTACGACTAAAGTATACATATTAAAGTATATGATAGCTCTACCAAATTGGCAAGATTAATGATTACTGAATTGATAATTTAATGTGTTTAATTTTGATCCATTGTTATTATAAGATTTTTATATTATCATTTAATTTTGTATTAGTATTCCAAATATAAATTGTTTTATAATTATTATACATTAAACGTTCATAAAAAATATACATTAAACTTAAATTTTAATTTAAAAATTTTAAGGCTTATAATAATTTAGGAAAAATTTCACTTATGGATTATAGACCATATACACTTAAACTTAAAAAATGTACAAATTGATTCCATAAACTTTCACAAATATGTATTTTAGTCTAAGTAAGTGTACTGAATATTATACCCTAAAAATTTGGAACATGTGCAACTTGATTTTGAACTTTTATAAATATAAAACTCAATACCCTAAATCTTTTAAATTTGTGATATTTTTTATAATAGTTGATGGGAAAAAGTTTAACCAAAGAAACATTTTGCACATTCAAAAAGTTTAAAAGTTAACCTATGCTATTTTAAGATTTAGAGTATATTTAGTTTGAGGTTAAATTTTTTTTAATTAAGTTTTATATATAAAATTATACATAAAAATTAATCATCAAAAAATTATCCTTATTTTTACTCATAAGCCAAATATAATCTTAGAATCTAAAATGAAACTACACTATAGTTCAGATTAAATTACAATTTGTACTCTAGAAAATTAAAACTTCCAAAATTTCTTGTCTTGTTACCCGACAAAAACTAATTAATAGCTTTTTTTTTTGTCGTGAATTACCCGACAAAAAATAATTAATAGCTTAAATGACACCACAATTGAAAAAAAAAAACATAAAGTAAACTTACCAAAAATGTGAAAACATAAAAGGAGGAAAAAAAAATAAATTCGCTTCTTTGCTCTCTCGGCCTCTTCCAAATCTCTGATCTCAGGTTTCATGGAATCTCAATTCTATGTATCATCTCGTTTATCCACTTCTTTATCAAATTGTCTGCAACCCCTTCAAGTGAGTTCCTCTGTTTCTGCTTCTCTTTCTCTCTCCAGATTATGAAACTTCTTAATCCATGGCACAAAATATTTAATTTCGTGGAGAAAAATGAAGTTTAAACCCCAAAAAATTATGGATATTTGACTAGAATTTATAGTAACTTCAGTTTTATCTTAAAAATCTGATCTTTGTGTGGTTGTTGATGATGGCTACTCTTCATTTATTTTTTGGAATTTTGTTTCAGAAACAGAAAAAGTTTGCTGCTTGATAATGTGACTATGTGAGATGATAATGGGTTTTGATCAAGTGTACTTCAGAAACTTGAGAATTTGATTTGGTTCACATTACTTGAATTTTGGGGTTGTGGAGAAGCCACACCCTTTTCTTCATTTTTGATGCAGAGGAAGCATATGAATATATAAGTTTGCATCACAGCACATTGCATAGATTTTGAACATTTTGGAATCCTCCTACACCAACCAGAATGTTGCCTAGAAGGAAACCCCAGTACAGGTTGCCCCTTGTTCCTGTGTGTGTCCTTATAATCATTTTCTCTATCATGTTTTTATATTACTACTACATGACACCTAGTTCCCCCTTCAATGGATTGTCCGAAACCATGGAATTACATTCCCTTCAATGCTCAAGCCAAGCCCTGGCCATAGGGGAGAAATTCATGTGGTATGCGCCCCACAGCGGGTTCAGCAACCAGCTTTCGGAGTTCAAGAATGCCATTTTGATGGCGGGGATACTGAATCGAACCTTGGTTGTTCCTCCTATTCTGGATCACCATGCTGTTGCTCTAGGTAGCTGTCCAAAATTTCGGGTTTCAGATCCAAATGACATTCGGATTTCTGTTTGGGACCATGTGATTGAGCTCATTCGAGAGGGAAGGTTAGTAAACTTTTTTGTCACTATCAGTTTAAAAGTATCTGTCCTTGTGAAATTGGTGGTGGTGAGTGATGACTAGAAGCAATCGTCCTGATGTATATAATATGCCTCCATTTGATAAGAACGAGATAAGAGTTAAAATATCTTATACAAGTTTGTTTTGGCTTCTATCTGCATTGAATGAATAGTTTGTTATGTTTTCTTCTGTTTGGTTGGTCATAAAGGAGAAAAATAGAAGCAAAGTTTTAAGCTGGGTTCATTTTGAGAATATTTATTGTTCAAAATTTGCTCCTTCCCATTATTTTTGCTGTGACAAATACCTTAGCTTTTTAAACAGGAGCTTTCTTTTCATATATAGTTGATGAAGTTGCCGTTTTTTTGGTAAATAAATAAAATCACTGAGTGACATTGGTAGACTGTGGTAACTACTTTGAAAGTATGATTTAGGGACATGACTTACCTTTCTTCGACAGTTTCGTATCATAAAAATCATATATTTGAAACTACAATAATAGTGCGCTTGGTCGTCTGTATGAATGATGAAATTTTTGCTAATTATTTGTGTTTTCTTGCAGGTATATCTCCATTGCTGAAATTATAGATGTCTCATCATTAGTGTCTTCATCTCTTGTCCGAGTGATTGATCTCCGGGATTTTGTGTCAATATGGTGTGGCATCAGCTTAGATTTTGCTTGTTTAAATGATTCAAAGTTACGGTCCTCTGTTTCTGAAAACCTGAAGCAATGTGGATCTCTGCTAGCTGGGCTTCATGGGAGTGATGACAAGTGTATACATGCTATCAGTGAAGATTGCAGAACTACGGTTTGGACTTTCCTCCAAGGTGGTGATGGGGATGGCATGTTAGATTCATTCCAACCTGATGAACAACTGAAGAAGAAAAAGAAAATATCTTATGTTAGGAGAAGGAGAGATGTATTTAGAACACTTGGACCTGGATCTCAAGTTGAATCAACTTCACTGTTGGCATTTGGAAGCCTTTTCTCATCCCCATACAAAGGATCTGAGCTATATATTGATATTGGTGAATCTACTCGGGACCAAAGGTTACAATCTTTAATGGAGAAGATCAAATTTCTTCCATTTGTCCCAGAAATTATGCGTGCTGGAAAGGAGTTTGCTACCACAACCATACAGGCTCCATTTCTTTGCACTCAACTTAGATTGTTGGATGGGCAGTTTAAGAATCATCACAAGGCTACATTTCATGGACTAAGAGAAAAATTAGATTCTTTAAGGAAGAAAGGTACTCTACCCATTCATATTTTTATAATGACCGATCTGCCAAGAGATAATTGGACCGGAACTTACTTAGGTGATTTGATTAGTGACACACTTAACTATAAAGTGTATTTCTTAAGAGACAATGATGAGTTGGTTAGACAAGCAGCTGCAAAACTCATGGCAGCAGGTTATGGGCAGAGGATCGTTACAAATTCTATAGACACAGCTGGTAAAAAGTATTGTTCCAAGCAGAGATTACCCAGTGTGCTTCTTTATGTCCAGCAGACTGTGTGCACTTGTGCATCCCTTGGTTTTGTTGGAACTGCAGGGTCAACCATTGCCGAAAATATAGAACTAATGCGAAAATATGGGTTGAGTTATTGTCAAAGTTGACAGCTACATTCGAGATGGCTTATAAGGAGTTGAATCCTATTGGATTGATTGGAATGCAAATTCAATCATGTTGCACCTGTAGATGATTGCATAACCCATATTTTGGGTTGTCTATTGTCTCCCCAAATTTTGATGCCTAGTCAGCGACGTCAAACCATGCCATTTGCCAAGAGACACTCTACAAAGTCGAGGGCATTTTTCCTACGTTAGGTATGAAACTTAACTAAGAATGTTGGTTTCCAGAATGTTAATTCCAGCATGTGAACTTAACTAAGAATGTTGGTTTCCAGAATGTTAATTCCAGCATGTGTTTTACATCTTTGTTGCTTGGAGTCCATTTGGATTGGGCTGGTGTCCATTGAAAAGTACTTTTTCGCAGCAAGGAAAATGCACTTAGAAGCTGAATGTTTTTAGCTTCTGAAAAAAAACACCAAAAAAGGCTGTTTTCTGCTTTCTGTTAAAGCTGAAACTTTGTAACCTTTCTTTATGCTGTCTCTTGCTTTCACTTGTTTCCACATTTGACATTAGCCATGTGCTGAAATTTACTATTGTGCATGAATTACATTCCATTGGCTTGGTGGCCTAGCATTTCTAGTGTCTTAAGCAAGCACAATGTTTTGCAACTTCTTGAAGGATAATTTGACTACTGAGGTATGCTAATATAATGAACATGTTTGTGAAGTTTGAATTGGTTGCCCCTTTCTAACATGAGAACTATTGTAAAATAATTTGGCTGTTCTAAAGTGTGGCTTAATACTGTGGAGTCAGGTTTGAATTATGTGACACAAGTTTCTACTAAAAATAGTGTTGATTCACCTGGAATTGATTAGCTGAAAATTTGCAGAAAGTTAGCTGATTCATGTATCCATGTCAGTTGATACTGGTTTTTGACTGAGCAAAGTGAGATGCCAAGGCCAAATTAAAACATATGAGACAAGCATAATTTTGTAAGTTTCGGGGCTAGAGCACCAGAAAGTGGAATTAGAATGACAGCTTAACCTGGGTCTCACAAAAATTATCAAAGAAATCTTGTCCTATAATTGTTGAAACTTGTTACTTTAACCATCTGTTTTGAATGGAAAATCTATACAATCATGGACTAGAATTCAGCTTGCATGTGAACTAATAGCAACCACACCTACAAACAAATAGAAGAGCTGAAAATTCATGGCCATAGAAGGGACAAGAAAAATAAGTAGAAAACAAGAGCAGCTTAAAAATAAGTACAACTTTGCCTCTTATGAGAGATATATGTCTGTCATGTGTACAATTTAAAATTAGGAAGCTATCTTTATATAGTTTATGAGATTTTCTCATTTTTGAATACAAAACTAATTCAACATGTGGTATGTACTGTTTGATGGGGTTTTAGTTTTAGTATGATAGAGTAACACCACCAGTTGTTAAATAGTCATGGTTTTGAGGAGGTTCCTTTGAGGTGCCTTAATCAGTCTGGATCCGTTCCTCCCAAGAAAAAGATGGGCATGTTGTTCTTCTTGTGACCTAGCAAGCTTCTTGGATCATGATACTATGATGATCAAGTAGTTAGTTTCTTGATTGAACCAGTTGGTCTTTGCTTGAGTTGTTTTCATAGTGTGTGCCCATTTGCTGGTAGTTATCTCCATGCAGAGGGAGAGCTCCAAGGGGCCTGGTGTGCCAGGGTTATTAGAGGATGCTAAATATTATGGTGATGATGCAGTGATGATGGTGTTCCTGACATGATTTTCTTTTACATTCCACTTTTTAAAAATTTATGGGAATATTATGGTGGCAATGTTGTCATGATGGTGTTCCTTATTTATCTTTTTGATGGATGATGAGAGATAAGTTTCACCTCATTAACTTGAAATTATTAATGAATTGTAGTGAAAATCTCTAATGATTTTGACAGGAGAATGAAATTGATATCAAAGTTCAATATGTTATGACTAAATTGATATCAATTGATTTTAGAACTAAATTGACGCCAGTTTCAAAATATTAGAACTAAAAAGGATATTTAGTTAAAAGAAAAAAGGAAAGATTGATCAAAAGCATGTGCTTCATCTCAATAACCGGAGAGAGAGAGTTCCTACAAAATTAGCTTAGATTTATGGCAACGCAAGGATGCAGTGAATCCAGTGATGAAAAGAGGAGGGAATCCTACCAAAACCACATTGGCAGAGTTCTTAATGCAAGTCCCACATCAGTTAGATAAGGATATCTTGAATATTATAATACATTACTTGTGTCGTTTTTGTGAAACAGCTAGGTAGGTTCTTAACGTATAATATCAAAACCTACCTGCCTTTGCACTGGTTGATATATAGGTTATCTTTTTGTTGATAACTTTCTTTAACTTACTTTATTTTAAATGAAAACTTTCTTTAACTTACTTTATTTTAAATGAAAACTAAGTGGAATTTAATCTAGTTCTCCTTTACTAGTAAAATTTACTTGAAAGGTTTTCAAGTTTATAAAATTATTACATCACCCTTCTTTTCATTGCACATTGAAGAGTATATTCAGAGGAGGTTAGTGTCACCCGAACAAATAGATGAGAGATTGAGTGGATTTCATTGAATCACAAGAAAGGTAAGTGTAATTTGTTCCATTTTAAATTGCAAAATTTACTCTCTCTTCAAGTGATAACTTACGGTTGTGGATAAATTTATTAATAAATCCAATGGCTAAATCTCTGAGGTCCATTGTTGGTCATCCCCGTGCAGGGACCAGGATAAAACAATCCTAGGTTAGATACTGGGCTAATGCATTTGCATGGACCACAAAGAACTAAGACTTGGCCAACCCTTTAGTCGTGCTCAGCCTTCTTGCTCTTCAATTCTCTCGCGACAAGTGGAGGAGACTTTACTATTACATATAGAATATGAAATGATATGATTTGTGTGACTAATTTGAACCCCTTTTTTATTCCGAACATCATACTCAATGAAAAGAATTATAAAATATTTAAAACAAAAAATATATTATTTTAATAGTAAATAATGGATTAGTCAACAAACTAATAAGTTGTTAGACAATTTGATTCTTTGTAAGAAAGAGGACGCAAGTTCAAATTTTTAAAAGCACATTCGTTGGAAAGGTTTATTAACCATAAATGTTCAATCCCCAAACTTGCTAGAGCTATACCTCCGTAGTTTTAATGGATTAGTCGACACAGTATCCAAAACACAAAAAAGAAAGAAACGGATACATATAACTTTTGCATACAATATAAAATTCGAACATATGATTCTGCAACACCTACATTATCTTAGGGGACAGGGACGCTTCTGGTGAGAAAACGTGGCCGGCAGGTCTATATAGTTCTTTGGCATTTTGTCCCACTTCCAAAGAATTAAATGGCCAAAAAGAAAACACAAAGGAAAACTGACCAAATTCGTTACCCTCAATGCTTCAAGATAAGAAACTTCGCATTCTGATTGGTTCCACCATTTGTAAATGTACCTTCCTCTAGTGACCGCTTAGGCCCATCAGAAACAGTGATATCAAACGCTATTTAGTCCACTAATTAATGCTTTGTTCATGCAATTTTTTAATCAATTATTCTTTTTTTTCTTGATAAAATAAAATAAGGAAATTTTTTGAATTAATTATGAAAAAGAAGTTATTTCTGTTATAATTATTTATATTTAGTAATTCTTTTAAGTAGCAATTATTTACTGTTTTCGAGATAGAAATATAAAGATACTGGAAATACAAATCTGTTTAGTGGTGGAGACAAAAATAGGAGATTGAAAATTTTTTTATCCTCGGGACAGGAAAATAGAAAATCTATATACCTCTAAAATGTAAAGGTAAAATATGAAGACAGAAATTTAATACTTTTTTAATAATATCCTTATATATTTTTTATTTATATTTTCGTCTTCACTGTCTTTATTGTCGGTATATTTCTGTTCCTGTCTTCCTATCAAATGCTATCTTAGTGATCATAGAGACTATATTTGCTCAAGCGATAAAAAATAGGGTATAAATTTTTATAGATGAGTTTTAAGTATAAAATTAATATATATAGAATTCATTCATAAAAAATTTTCCTTTACTTTTATTTCCAACCAAACATACTCTTAATTTTAATTATTATTGGAAGAGTACTATTATTTTTAATTACTATTATTTTCGTTGGTCTTATTGAAACCGCTATATTATACACAATCATTATCACCGAAATTGACATTACATTATCCCTACATAATAGCTAGGTAACAAAAGCCCGATGGGAGCAAATTAAAATCTATTTTGTACTTACATTCAAAGCTCCATTACACCAGAAGTTCAACTGCAAATATCTAAAGCTAAGTTCAACTGCAAATATCTAAAGCTAAACGAAAAACTCAGGAAAAAAATGGGGTAAAAAAAGAGTATCCCCAAATTTTTCTAAGCAAAAAATTTCTAATAAGTAACTATAGCCTAATAAAATAAACAAAACTCCACAAGCAATTTTCAGAATCAGATCAACCACTAATCCCTTTTTTTTTTTCATCTACCACCACAATCACCGTTGTCTCCGCCACGTCAGCCTCCGGCAACCCGACCCGGATGCAATCCGGGTCTTGATCTGTTCAAATTCGGCAACCCGGCACGGGATGGTGATCCCTCCCGGGTGCTGGTACCCGAACTCCTTCTCCGCCTCCCTCAGCAGCTCCCCAAACAACGGGTGGTTAAAGTACACCACCGGCACCAGCACGCGCCGGAGCTCGCCGCCATCCTTCTGCCCCACATAAACAGCCAAGGAACCCTTTGGCACCGGTGGATACGGGTCGGATCCAACCCGGATAAAACCCGACCCGCTTTTCACATTAGAGCAAATGGATTTTGCCCCTTTAGTCAACTTGCGACCCCAGTTGAGAAGGTTCATCATCACTGGCCTCGGAGACCCGCCAAGGCGCTCGTATCCGGGTCGAGTCCTAAACCGCCTGAAGATCCACCGTGTGACCCGGATCACGCGCTTGCCAAGCTTGAACCTCATGGTGTACAGTTTCAAAAGAGAAAAAAATGGACTTTTCTTTTTGGATGAGGAGTGAAAAGAAATAGTAGAGAGTAGAGACTACAAGGATTTGATATGTGTGTTGTTTTTCGGTTGATGGAAGGTTTTGCTAGGATGTGGTGGGGCTCATGAGAAAGCCCATGGATCTGCAATAGATATGGCGAGGCGAAACTGTGTGAGACAAATCTCAGAGATGACACGGGTGCCAATATTAACACCCCACAATTGGTATTGTTTCATTCCAAAAGCTTAGATCCAAAAACACTCATAAGCTTTTATAACTATGAGTATCAAATATCAAATATTTGGTACCTGTTTTTCAAAAGGTGTGATGAAGAATGGGAAGATGGTTGTTGTTGAGGGGGGGAGGTTGTTCTATAGTTTTGAAGAACCTAATATGAATGGAAAAGGGCATGAAGTTCTGCAGGCGCTTATGTGTTGTGAGGGTGGAAAATATGGTAATGGAGAAATGAAGGTAGAAGGAAGTGACCAATTGAGCTGTCTGTGTGGTCCACACGCCAGTGAAGTGGCGCAAGACTGGGGGATCTCTATTTATATACAGTGAGGATGGAAAAGTCAAGGGAAGATAGGCTCCAGCAATCTTAAATTTAATGCTGTACAAAGAGAGTACTCGATTTTCTTCTTGGCCGTACAAAGAGAAGAATTAGTGATGGAGAGATTTTAGCAAGCTTCCGAAAATCGAAACAAACATCGAATCATAGGGATATGGGTTTAAAAATCTAGAGATTCAATCGAAACCAATCACAATATAATCAATATATAATAAAATATATATTTATATAAATATATAAAATAAAATATATGTTATAAAATAATTAAAAAATAAATTAGATATCAATAAAATTTATAGAATATAACATAATTTATTTTTTAATCAAAATAAATATTATCCATATAGATTAAATCTCTCAAGTTACTACTTTTTATATTGGAAAAGAAAAAAATTTAGAAAATATGAGATTTTAGACTTTTTTTTTAAATAAAATGTTGTAATTTTGCATTTTTGTTGCAAAAAAAAAGATAGTTGGACTGGTTTTTTAGCTTGGTCGGTTTGTCCGGTTTACCGATTTCCTGACGGTTCTCAGCGGTTCTTGGGCGATTTTTGCAAGGCGATTTTCAGGTCCAACCTGAACCGGACAGCAAGCCAATTCCTGATTCAATTGGTCCAACCAGTTGGTATGGTCAGATTCTCAAAACATTGAGGTTAGAGAAGAACTGAATTTGTACAAATCCATAATTTGTCAAGCATGTGAGTAAACATGTGCGGTGGAATCAAATAGTAAAGGTGGCTAGATAAACGAGAAGGAATTTAGAGTAAGATTACTTCTGTTTTTAGTTAGAGGATTAATAAGAAAAAGAAATAGTATAAATATATATATATATATATATATATATATATATATGTTATGAGAGTTAAATGTAAAAAAGAAATATATAAGGTTATTTATAACATGTAAAAATTCAATGATGTCATTCTACGCTAAATTTGAGGAGATAAAATTTAAGTATATTTATGAGAAAAAATGAGAGAATAATTTCTCATAAATTTACCTGTTCATTAATTTTGACTTATGAAAGAATAGAAATTATTTTACTTTTCATCCTTTTTTAATTAATTTCTTGGCATTGCCATCCAAATATAATGTTAGGTTATACAATTAGAAAGATTTAATGAAACTCAAATATAATTTCTTTAAAAAAAGAACAAAAATAAAAGTATTGCTATATTAGTTTAAAATGCTTAGAATTACTCATTTGTTCCACAATCGGTCACAATTTCAATAAGTTTTACTGAAATTTATAACAAATTATTCTAACTATATTCAGTTTTTTTCACATGAAATGTTTACAGAGTCTATAGACAATAGAGTAATGATACTAAAATATCATGTTTTCATGAAACTCTTAAGTATGATAATATATCAATCATCCAAAATATAATTTAAAACTATAAACATATAAAGAAGATTGCTAACCTCCACACCTTCATGCAGAGATTAGTAAAGTACACATTTTATTTTTACCCAAAAATCCCTTCTTTCTCTTGGTAAATCAAATTATATTTATGGATAATTTTGTGATTTCAAGTTATCTACATTAATTACTACTTTAACATTTTCTCTCACCTAATAATATCCTCTCTTCTATAATTATAATTATAATTAAAACATTGACCCACGCAACAATAATATATGGCTAGGAAGTAAAAAAAAAATCTGAAATATTTGAAGTAGCTGATCGAAAATTATAACCACAGTTAGTGGAAAAAGCAATAAATATTGTATGGCCAAATATTCATCAATAGATATGCTAATAAAAATAAAAATAAGAATATATTAACATAACATAACTGTTTAGACTTTATCAGAAAAAATGTAACTCTTTAATTAGACACATTTTTCAGTTTTATTAATTAAGTCTGATGTGTAGCTATACAAATTTCATAGTCAAGGTTTTAGCGCTTAAATTAATATATAGTTGTTTCTCTTAGATTTTGAAAAATCCAAATCAGTTTTTTTTCAGTTCTTTCTATTTTACTTACAGTTTTTCATTTTATAGGGCCTGTTCAAGAAGAAAACTAACAAGAAATGTATAATAAATTAAAAGACTTCCTTTATTTTTTGCGAGTTGTGATTCTATGTGTATATGGTTTTTTTCCCACTCTACTATAGTTAAAAGATTGATTATTGAATATTGAGAGCTCATTTACAATTTTAGGATGGGTTATACCTGAAAAAAAAATGTACTTGAGAACAAAGAAGAAGAAGAAGGACTTACGGTGAGAATAATGAAAGAGAGAGAACTGCGACAGAGAAGATATAATTGTGGTAAGAGAAAATATTGAAGTAAATATTAATGTGGATAACGTGAAATTATAAAATTATCCACAAGTATAATTAAATTTAAGAAGAGAAAAAATGAATTATTGGGTCAGAAATAAAATGTGTATCTAGCAAATCTCCACTAAAGATATCAAGATTAGCAATCACTATATATAAATATTATAAAAATAATTGTTAATATCATATCACGTGTTAAACTCTTTATGAATTCAAATCTATAATAACATTTTTTTTACACAATAACGAGTGGTGTGCCAATTAGCTAGTGCTCTGGGTTTGATATTTTGATTGGTAAATGAAGAATAGCAGCCATCGCAGAAAATTGTCCTATATGTAGAAGTTTAAAATTCAAATCAATTGCAAAGGGAAGTGTGAAACAAATTGAAAAAGAATATTTATCTAACAACTTAAATAACCCTAGCTAACCTAACATCTAGAAAATTAAAATAATTAGTCATGGTTGATGTGCACACGCTATGTAGTTTTCCCTTGCACGCTGTTTCCTAGAAAGTATGAGATTACGATACAAGTACGCAAGATCTTAGAATACTGATACTTCTATGCTACTTCTATGCCGAGAAATATTTACCATTAAAAATAAGATAAAATATTTATTTTAATTTATTTATTAATTAATATATTAATTTTATAAATAATTATTAATTTTTATTTTTTAATATAATAATTAATAAATAAAATAGAATAAATACTTCCACCTACTCTACTGTCCCTTACGAATTTTCCTTCTATGCAGATCAGTAGTGGAGAAGGTGAAGACTGAAGACAAAGCAGGCGAGACCTCCGAGTCGCTCGTGTACGTGTTGCTACTTCTTTGTTTTTGTAAAAAGCCTTTTATTTTTGCATTATATTATATTTAAACTTTAATAATATTTATTGATAAGAGTTTAATTTTTATAATCTAATTTTTTTAATATTTTTATTTAATCATATATTATCACATCAATAAAAGTAGTTAAATTTTACATCTACTACTTAAAAAATTATACAAATTGAATGATTTGATTAAAAATATTGTAAAAAAAATTTATACTATCATTATATAGAAATTAAATTCTATTGATAAATAACATTATTAATTTTTTTAATAATATTCTTAAAAATGTTACTAAAAATATAAAGAATTTATTTTTGATATACTGATAATACAAATTTTTTTAATACAATTATTTGACCATATTTTATCACAATAATAAAATATGATTAACTCTCATCTCGTTATTTCAAAATTCATATATATAAAAAAATTTAATTGAATGATAATATAATATATTTAAATTAAATCCAAATATAAAATAATGTTGTTAATCCCTTTAGTAACATTTCTTTATGCTTATATATATATATATTAGAGTTATGTTGCTAGTATTATTAGAATTTAATTTGCAGGTATTGTTGGTATAAAAAAATTAGATAAATATCAAATTATATATTATTATTTTAATAAAAATACTTAAATTAATTATTTATTATTTTAAAAGTTTTATAAATAAAAATTTATAGTTAAATAATAGTATAAAACTTTTTATGCTCTCCTTGCTTCAAATTTAATCTCACATTTTTGAAGTATTAATTCCTTAATCAACATGCTCTTGAGCTTTAGTTAAAAGAAAATAGAAATCAACGTTGAATGTTGTAGACGAAGAATTTTCTTCCGCTCAGGAGTGTCTCTCACTCTCACTAGACTTTCATCATGCCACGTGGTAGGAATATAGAGTCGCATTTTGTCTGATCCCTTTACACCCACCACGTGTCATTGTCGGTTAAGACTGATTTACACGGATAGAAATATGCTACCTTAGACTAAATTTAGCCTTAGATTCTAACATAAATAATAATTGATATATACAATAAAATTATATAATAAATATATATCATATATTTTATTATTATTAAATTTGATATGTACTTTCTGCTCATTCTATTTATTTATCACATTTAATGATAATAAAATATATATTATATATTTATTATATAATTTTATTGAATACTAAATATTACTCCGCTAACATGTATTGTTAAGAAGTAACTTAAGTGTGCATCTATTATATGAGAGACATTTTCTTATGGCTGGAATTTGAGTATCTTTTAAAAGTTTGGTATCCAGAAACTTACACAACTATCAATTTTTCTTTTAAAGAAAACAAAACACCCACTTTTGAACGAGCTAAAAAAATTTTTAAATATGTCAAATAACTATTTTTAAATGGGCTAAAAGAAAATTAAAAAGTTAAAAACTATATTTTAAATAGATAAAAATATGTCTATTATCATTATATTTTTTAAATAATGATGATAATAATATCAATAACTATGTTAGATCCAATAGACTATTTTTATTACCTGAAATTTGACTTGTTTAGGTGAAAATAATTTTTGAAAAATGTTAACTTAGCATGTTTACTAGGGCTGTGTTTGGTATTGCTCTCATCAACTTATTCTTGGTTTAATAATGAATTATTTATTTAGCCCTTATTATTTATATTTTATAGTGACTTGAATTTAGTTTTTGATTTTTTATATATAATTGCCAAATATTCGAATGATGAATTAATATCGATTTTTTCTTCAACTTAATTATGTAAAAACAATAGAATTTATTCTTGATAAAAAAACATATGATTTTATTAAAAACTTTAGTGATGTTGACGATTTGTTTTGTCTTTAAGATCGGAAGGGTTTCATTTATCCTATACTCTACATCCATATCAATTTGGATTGTACTAAATATATATATATATATATATATATAGAGAGAGAGAGAGAGAGAGAGAGAGAGAGAGAGAGAGAGAGAAGCTGATTGGAATGGAGTTTCGTGTTGACACAACATATATGTTACTGTGTGTGTGGAATGGAGTTTTGTCTTGACACAACATATACGTTACTGTGTGTGTGGATATAGCCCAGTGAATTTGAATTTTGTCGACTTTGTGATTGGTTGAATTTATTTATTTTTTATTAGATTGCAATATATAATGGGATATCTCTCTCCATGAAATAGTATAAAATAAAAATAAAATTTAAGAATTCAATTTACACATCTGCCAATGCTAAAAAGTTTTATATAAATGTTTAATCATGTATATATATTCTCATATTTATAAAAGTATTTGATTTAATCACTTAATATTTTAAAAATATTACAACTAAAAATATATGATCAAATGACAGTGTAAAATCTACTTACACTTTTTATACTAATTATGAATCAAAATTAATTTTATTTTAATTAAGAGAGAGAAGAATTAATGATCGCATAACCTTTATCATTTTGAGGTTATACGGTTTAATTTGTTTGATGCTCACTCACTCCACTCACAGGCGCATGATATAACCATAGAAGAGGAAGATTTTAGTCAAGTAAATATATATGATATAGAAGTGCTGAGCCTATATATACACATCGGTCATGAATAAATTAAGTAATAGTACTTTTCAAATGTCACGATTAGATAAAATGATTCATCATATTTGGTACATATTTTATAGAAAACTTTTACACTATTATACTGTAATGCTGTCTAGTAAATTTCAAAACAGATTTGTCTTTCATTATGCAAAGAAGATAACAAAAGAAACGTAAACCACGTCCAACAGTTTTCAATATTTTTATTATGAGATCAATTGCGCTAGTGTCATTATCAAAAACTAAAGATATTATTATGGGGAAATGGAACCTTCAAATATAGTACTGGATTT
Organism: Dalbergia cochinchinensis; assembly: GCA_031216125.1. Classification (NCBI taxonomy): domain Eukaryota; kingdom Viridiplantae; phylum Streptophyta; class Magnoliopsida; order Fabales; family Fabaceae; genus Dalbergia; species Dalbergia cochinchinensis. Next base: position 62,566,663 of record CM062375.1, on the reverse strand, counting down.
TCAAATTCCCACCCATATGAATGCGTCCTAGCCAGCACATATTCACGTAATCCGTACCTCTTATAAAATTCGAATGCCAAACTTACCACTAAAATTTTAGCTCTATACATATTTCATAGAACATGTTGCTTTTCCCACAACGAAAAGTCGCTTCTGACACTGGGTTGGGGTCGGTTTTAACATTTTAAGTTTCAATATTTCAAGCTTCAACATAAGCAACCAAGAAACTAAGGTGGAATAATTAAGACTATAATTATCTTCTAAGCTCAAGGTACATCTTCATCGTAATAGTTGATGTACGGTTCCGTACTCCAAATCGTGTATGAAGTGGGCTCCACATGAGATTAATTTGCTTGTACGGTAGAGCCATGGATTCTACGTGTGTGTGTGTGTGTTGATTACAAGACCCGTCACGCTTACGATTTTCTAAAGAAAATGACGTCAACTCAATTTTTTTCATATGCGCAACTTGTTCATTGTCAATTTTGCTGGTTGAGAGTTTATCGGACTCAACTAATTTGTTACAGATGAGCCAGTTCATTAATTAAGATCATAGCTATAAATCTCGACTAGGTGATCCATTTTTTGATTTGGTTATAAAGTTATTGAGTTAGTGGTTGAATCGATTAAATCATATATAATTAAAAATATATATAAGAGATGTATTGTTATATAATTTATATATGAAATCTACTTCTCACTATTTTAGTCTCATATCATTTAATGGAATATTTGTTTTTGTTGTTGTTAGGATTTGGCTTTCTTTCTTGTTGAACATGTGTGTATCATGCTCACTCCCTTTGAATAGTTTGAGGCTATTATTTATCAAAAAATTTAATAGAAGATTTGGGAGTCAAATGTATAATAAAAAATATTTGGCAGTCAAATGTGTCCGGCAACATGTTTTCCGCAACAAATAGTAGAAGAATTGAAACTCGAGTAACTGGTTTTGAATTTAAAGGACTATAATGTTGAATCTTGATATAGCCTTCACTTCAAGACCTAAGTGGTTCATTGATTACTTAGAAAAATTATTTGTTATTTCTTAAAAATATTTAAAATTTTATAAATTCATTTATTTTTATTAAAAATCAAATAAATATTCTTTTAAAAAATATGTATAACTTGTTCAAGTTTAATCGAACCATTCGAGTTGCTAATTTTTTCAAAACCCATTCGAGTTTCACCAGTTTGTACCTGTTTAGTGGTAAGATTGGTCTAATGCATTACTCGGACTGATTACATGGTCGATTCATTAGCTCATACTGCTCAAATCGGTATGGTCTAGTTGAGTTTTATAACTATGATTAAGAGAATAAAATTGTTTCAATGTTAATTTTTCCATTAATAAATAGTTTATTTTTTATTTACCAATTGCATAAACAATTTTTATACTATCATTTTTTTATACATAAACAATTATTTAGGGTAAGAGGATAGTACCTCAATCAAAAGCATGAAAAGCCTTCTAGCTCAAAAGCACTTATAGATGAACTTATATTTACCTTACCCCAAGAAGATGAGTTGGGGTTCGAACCTGCAGCCTATCAAATGCGAGATCATGTCATGCTTAATTATTTGATGAAATTCACCTCAACTACACCATATTTTTTTTGAGTGATATTGACCATCCCCTAAATGTACTATTCAATGTGCAGTGGAGATGAGCACGATGTTAATTATTTTAGAAACTAAAAGGAGGTTAATGCAATTATTTCACAAATTTAGTGACATCTAAAACACACTTTACAAATAAAATGGGCTCTTTTATTAATATAAACTAAAAAAAAGAATATTTACACCAATAAACTAAAAAGAAAACGGAGGCATTCGTGGGTCAAAATTATAGGGGCAAATATGCTAGGAGTCCCCCCGAATCCATTACAACGTGAATATGTGAAGGACCCCCGCGTATTCATGTGCATATTGAATATGCATGGGCCTCTAGCTTATTCATGTTGTAATGGATTCGGGGGGACCCCTAGCGTATTCTTGTGTATATTGCTTGTGCCTATGTCCCATGCGTATTCACCTTTTTTGGCATACGTCTCCATTCCTCACGTATTTAGTTTTCCCTGCCTATTAAACCGTTGCACACTATATTCAATATCCATTCACTATATATCTGTAGTGTAGTTTTTATTGAGAAAATGAGTTCATGCTTCATGCTTGTTCATTATGATGGTAAAATTGAAGAGGGCACAAATGAGGGAGTGAGATTTTGTAGTAAGAGACCAGTTTGTTTGATTTTCAGTCCATCTATAAGTTTTTTAGAGTTACAAAATAAAATACTAGAGCAAGTGGGTCCTCGCAAGCATATTAGTCAAATGTTTTATGGAGTACCTATAGCTTTTGGAGGTGCTGTGGCCAAGAACAACTGCTTTCCAGTTTGCAGTGATAATGAAATGAGCCTTATGTTTCAATTCAAGGCTCAATTTCCAGAGATTCGACTGATGGAAATTTTTATCATTCTAGAAGACTGTGATTTTAGCTCTAGTGGTTCTGTTCCTCACACATCAGTAAATGAGACACCAGGGCAATATGTTTCTACACATCCTGAAGTGACCCAAGATTCACCTGTTCGTAGTCCTAGTTTTGCAGATGTAGTGGTACAAGATGCAGGACCATCAACTAGACATGTGGCTATTGCGAGTTTCGAGTTTCACGTAGATCACAGGGATGAAGAAGAAGAGGAAGAGGAGTTGGGGTTGTACCAGCAGGAAGATAACACATATAGTGATGAGAAAACACGTGATATGCAATCATAATTTATAGGGTCGCAGATCTAGTCTCAATCTGTATCACAAGAATATCCTAGTCACTATTCTTCAATAAACTTGGAGGAAATGCCAGAAAATAGCTTTGTAGGGCCTACTGCGAGAGTAGTTGGAGGTGAAGGAGAGTTTGAGGTGGGGCAGCAATTTCAAAAAAAGGAGGATGTTATTTTTGCAATCAAGAATTACAGTATCAGAAGGAAGGTCCAATTCAAGATTTATGAGTCAAGTCCAACAAAATACCAGTGCAAGTGTTTGAAGTTTAGCAATGGGTGTAATTGGAGCATACATCTTATATTCCACACAAAAAGGCAAGTGTAGGAAGTCCGAAAGTACAATGGAAGACACACTTATGAATATGATTCTGTTATTGAACAACATCGGTAGTTGGATAGTAATCTTATTTGTACCAGTATCTTTCCTATGGTTGAGGCAAATCCAACAGTGTCTATCAGAGAGTTGCAGGGACACGTGGAATTAGTTTTTAAGTTCAATATTTCATACAGAAAGGTATGGATTGCAAAGTAAAAAGCAATTGCAAAGATTTATGGGGATTGAGAAGAATCATACGCAGAACTGCGAAGGTGGTTGCAAGGTGTACAACATTATATGCCAGGTAATTACTAATTAGTTTATAGTTAACTGTGATTATAAATTAATTAAATTATTAGTTTCATTTAGGGTTTAAAAGATTCAATTATTGTTGATTACGGTTAGTCTTTTATTTATTGTTAGATATTGTTGGATTAGGTTTTAATTATCTAACTTGTTATTTATTGTTAGATTAGGTAATATTAGTTAACCTGTTATGTTTTGTTAGACTTTATTCGATTAGGTAAAATTTATTTTAGCCTGTTATTTATTGTTACATATTGTTGAAAATGGTAGGCACATTAGTTCATTTATTGACAAAACCATATTATGTGGGTGATATTGTTAATCATCAATGTTCCATGTTTCACCATGTATTCTGGTCATTTCCACCATGCATCGAGGTATTCAAATGGTGCAAACCATTTATTTCAATTGATGACACTCATCTGTATGGCAAATATGGAGGCACATTGCTGATGGCTATTGCGCAGGATGATAATTATAATATTTTACCTGTCACATTTGCTGTAGTTGAGGGAGAGACAAAAAAAGCATGGTTTTTTTTCTTGACCAATCTTTGGTAGCATGTGATGCCTCAAGAATGTATTCTTATTATTTCTGACAGACATGAGTCTATCATATCAGCTATAGAGGTAGAGGGTAGTGGGTGGCACCCTCCAATAGCCTATCACGTGTATTGCATTTGTTACATTGCTTCTAACTTTGGTTTGTGGTTTAAGAATAAAGATGCCAAAAGAATTCTTATAAATGAGGCATATTCAAAGACCCATGCAGACTTTGTATGTTATTATGGGCTGCTGATGGATGAAGATCCTAATATGTGTCAGTGGGCTGATCAAATTCTGTGTGAAAATGGGCCCAGTATGCTGATGAGGGCCATCGGTTTGGCCATATGATAACAAACTTGTTCGAGTGTATAAATGCTGTAATGAAGGGTACCCGTAATCTTCCAATTACTGCCATTGTAAACTCTACCTACTTTCATCTTGCAAAACTATTTGTTGAGAAAGGCGGTCAGGCATAGGCCCAAATTGCAGAAGGACAAAAATGGTCACAGTTTGTGTTGAGAGCAATTGATGAGAATAAACAATATTTGGATAAGATGTCAGTTGTTGAATTCACATGGGATATGACCAATACGTGACAGAAAAAGAAAAATATACTACACGAGACTATAGGGTGCATTTGGGAGAGCGATGATGTGACTGTGGGTCATTCTAGGCATTGCACTACCCATGTTGTCATGCGGTTGTGGTATGTCATGATGCACGAGTTGAGTGGGGTTTTTCACTCATCCTGTTTATAGTATGAAATGGGTAGACAAAGTCTATAAATTGGAGTTTACATCCATTGCCGACGAGCATCTCTGGCTTGCTTACGATGGGCTCCCTATACCCCCAGATCCAGCCTTAAGAGAGCTAATGAGGGTCGTCCAGTCTCCAATAGAATTCGCAATGAAATGGACGAAGTTGAGTCCGCCCAACCAAAGCGATGTGGGCTATGTAGAAATGAAGGTCATACTAGAAGAAAGTGCCCAGCCTTACTAGCTTCGTCCTCATCTCGGCATGATTGAATTTACTGCATTTATGTTTGTTCATGTGTTTGATTTCATGTTTACTGTATCCAACTATCCTTCATTCCTGTATTAATCCTAGTTTCATATTCGCATGCAACCATGTTAATGTTCTTTTACTAACGTGAATTCCATGTTTCTTTATTCTTGTTTCGTTTATACACATAATTTAAGATTCATTAAATAAATTGAATACATTAATTACATAAATATAACACATAAGTTAAATAAAGTACATAACATAAGCGTTTACAACTAAATACATACACACAATCATCTATAACTGATCATCCGCCCCATCCCTGCCTCTCCTAGGCACTGGAAGCTCACACCCTGAATGAAAATGTCGGGGCTGAACCCGGCGTGCAAGTCGCTGCCTAAGGATGAGATGCTGCGGCTCATCTTCCTCCTCCTCCTCTTCCTGGTGCTGAATGGGGACATGGGGTGTCAATGGCGCCGCTGTCTGACTATGCTGATGGCTGGGGTCTGCTGATAAGGGCTCATCCTTAAATAGATCATAGCTGGGCATGTTCAGGTCCATGCCATGTCGCTGGCCTGAAGACCCATCAGCTGTAGACCCATCGGCTGCAGCAATCAAATGAGGAAGAGTAGGAACATCCAGGAAATGCTGCAATCCATCAAATTCCTGCTAGCTGATGCCAGCCCTGAATAAGTCATCCATGGTAAGGGTGCAGCAATAAGAGCCTCCCTCACCTCCATTAGGGATGTACACATCTCCTTATCCCACAACGACCACCTCATCTCCTTCACCAGCACATCCTCCACCACCCCCACCACCACCATCCCCATCATCACCTGCATCACCTCCTCTATCACCATCACTGCCTCTACCATCTCCATCACTGCCTCCACCATCTCCACCACCTCCAGCATCACCATGGTCATGGGCTCTATGTCTCTGCGAAGAACGGGTACCAGCCTGGGCACAACGCCACCACCATCGATGATCTGGAGCATCCATAGCACGGGGCACAAAGGTGCCGGGCCTGCATCAGGTGATAGCTCCTGTGACAACTGGGATAGATGAGGGTCATGCAGCTGCGAGTCTGTGGATAAGAACCTCCGTGCAATCCCTGAGTACCACCCCAGATACTCTGCGGATGGAAGACTATGTGCAGTGTGCCTCCCCACCACAACGCGCTGCTCACGCACAATCCAAAACCCATGGTACTCAGCATGCTTGTCTGACCACCATACCTTATCATTACCACGTCCATCCATAGTATGCAGTCTATCAGTATTTAACGGGGCAGATGGAATAGACTGTATGCACTGGTACTGTCACAGGACACGATCCGGCTGGTGCCACTCTACAATCTCGAAGCAAATGAGTGCGGTAATTGAAGCCCACACGCCAGCACCGTGATAAATATGGGTCGATGTGACAGTAACTACACTCGCATCCTCATATATTGACCATTAAAACTGTAATGATTGACAAATCAAGATTAATATTCTGGATAGATGAGGGATATGGAATATAAATAATTAATTTACTCAATGTCACTTACTCCATCAATGGGTATAGCATCAATACGTGCCCTGAAGTCCACCAAACGATGAGCATCCCTGTCTGAAGGAATCCTTAATGCAGCCCACTTAAAAATAAATCATTTACAAATTAATGACATTCAAACATACATATGTTAAAGCGAAAATACAAATAACTGATGGCCATATTAAAATGTACACCTCAAGGCTAGGGGAAATCTAAGCCCCTGATCAAGTCCAAGGCGTAGTGAAGGGATCCAATAATAAACCCATGACAATAATAAGGCTGAGCACCCTCCAATATTAACAACAGGAGCATTCACAGCTTAACAAAGGCTGTGATATAAAAATGCCAGCACCGCGGATCCTCAGCTGTAGCACCCAATCGCTCTAAAATCGCATAGCAAGGGCAACCACGTAAGATGAACACTGGTGGATGACTTGTTCGGACACAAGAACCCCCCCCCCCCAATCAGCTGTAACAGGTATGCCTTTGTCCATTGCTGGACTACCAAATCAGAAGGATCAGCGGCCAAATCGACACATCCAAATGTGTTCCTAAGCCAAGTCAGCTTCACATAAGAGCCATGGCGATCTCTGTCCTCGGGGGCCACACCCAATAAGTCCCAGCATATATCCTAGACTCTCTGCTAGTGCCATCTCTCCCATGCACCCATGCAACCGCTGACTACATCCCCATAATCCTCAACCCTAGCTGAAACACCACGTCTTGCAGAGTGATAGTACACTCTCCATAAGGAAGATGGAATGTGCGCATCTCTGGCGCCACCTCTCCACCAGCACACTGATAAGTGCTGAGTCGTAATGGAAGTTGCCGAAGTTAGCAATCTCCTAAAATCCCGCCTGTCGCAAATAATACTCCATGCAAGCATGGGGTGCCGGTGTGCCATCACGCCTCGGCTGCAATACTCTGTGTGGCTGCATAAACGAAATTAATTGTTACTAAATATCAATTCAAAATAAAAAAAATTAATTCAAATGAGTAAACTAAACTTAATAAATATCAATCCAAAATATTCACGTTATACAAATTTAATTCAAGTGAGTAACTTAATATATTATCTAATTTAAGTATGTACACTAAATTAAACATCTTTAAAATTTTCTAAACTAATTCAAGTACGTAAACTGAATTAAACATATTTTCCTACACTGAACATATTTAAAATTATCTAAAATAATTCAAGTAAACTAAACTAAACATATTTAAAATTATGTAAACTAATTTAAGTATGTAAACTAGATTAAACATACTTCCCAAGACTACACATATTTAAAATTATATAAATTAATTCAAGTTAACTTAACTAAACGTATTTAAAATTATATAAACTAATTCAAGTACGTTAACTAAACTAAACATATTTACAATTATCTAAACTAACTTAAGTAAGTAAACTAAACTAAACTAAACTAAAGATACTCCCTACCCTAAACTAATTTCAAATTTCCTAAACTAACTAACAATTAAGTCCCTAAACTAAACATATATTACCTTAAAAAATAAAATATATTAACTAAAAAATTAAACTAAACTAATTCAAGTAAGTTAACTAAATTAAACGTAGTTAAAATTATATAAACTAATTCAAGTATGTAAACTAAACTAAACATATTCACAAGTATCTAAACTAACTTAAGTAACTAAACTAAACAAAACATATTCCCTAAAGTAAACTAATTTCAAATTTTCTAAACTAACTAACAATTAAGTTCCTAAACTAAACATATATTAACTAAAAAAAATATATTAATAAAGACATAAAATACTTGGCTATTAAATTTGGCGGCTATATGCACATCATTTAAACGGTAAAGAATATTCGTCATGGTGAACAAAATCTCCTTGAAAGTGAAAGTAAAAGTTAAGAAAAATGAAAGAAAATGATTGAAAGTGACGTGGGGAGGGGACGTATTCAGGGAGTATATATATAATCTGCATAAATACATATGGGGTCCCCGCAAATGCAAAATAAGCATGAATACGCATGGTATATTCATGCTTATTTTGCATTCGCATAGACCCCACGCGTATTCATATACATAAAAATTGCTCACTTCAGTAATTAATTTTTTTCCATTTATTCTCATATTTAATCATTTTTTTGGGTTTAAATGGGTAAAAATTCCAATAAAATGAAACAAAGGTGAATTTTATTAAATCTTAAGAGAGATCAATAAATTTTTCCTACCTTCAATATATTTAAATGAAACTCTTAATAAAAATTTAATACAAAATCTTTTATTGAAAAAGAAGTGTCGACAAATTACGTACCATTCTATTATTATAATTTTTTTAATACTATTATCATCCTGGTTCAAAAGCAATGATACGTCAGAATAGAATAAATGCAATGCATCGTTTTTATGTGGATATTTTTCAACATTGGTGGATATTTCATTACAGAGATCGAAATCATCACACCCACATTTAATAAGAATTACAGGAACCAAAAAAAAAAAAGGGATTACGTATTTTCACATAAGATAAGGGATAGAATTAAATTACAAATACAAAAATGAGCTAGATTAATTACAATTGTGCTAATATAAAAGGACAAAAAAGAAGAAGAAAATGTTCAGGTTACCGGTTAATTTGCATAGCAAATTTATGGTATCGTCTAATATGCGCTAGGTGTATCAAAGGTGTTATGGAATGAAGTTCATGCATGTCTTTCTTTGTGCATAATGGATTCTCAAACTAATATTTGATTTTCAATTACCATGATTTAAAACAAATGACTTTTTCCGATGTTTTCCTAATTTAAATAAAATTTAGTGGCAATTCTATTTTAATCTTTTTTTTGTCATCGTGATCCCGGTTGTGACAAGGTCCATGTGTCCCTCATATCGAAAGTCACCATAGCAATATGAAGATTAGGCATTATGTTCTGTGAGCACCAAAGGTGCAAGAGCTAATAACTTGTGTCAAAAGTCTTAATGGCAATATGAAGGTTAAGTAGACGACATGTTTCGTGTGTAGTACTACCAATATAAGTGAACAGAATATGTATGACTTTTGTTCATACCATTGTATACTTGGGAACTGTAAGGATTTTGCAATAAGAAGGTTTGTAGAGAAAATTAAGTGTTGCAACTAGCTTTTGACATGACTTTGGTTTAGCGGGGGATTTATTGAGATTTAACCATAATTCTCACACTGAGAATTTAGAAGTCTGGCAAGAGCTTTGGCTTATAAATATAAATTTTATTGTTTGGTTTACACATCGTCCAAGAGTGAAAGTGATTCATTAAGTAGCCTTTTAGGAGTTGTCCATATGTTGATGTAATATTTCATAATGATGGTCTGCAACTTAAGCCATGTAAAAGTTGCGTATAGTAAAAGATTTTAGAACTCTTTATAGGAGTCGTGAATGTAGGTGAAAAAAACTAAACCAAACTAAATTTTGTGTGCATTGTCTCTTTTATGTTTTTTTTTTCTTCTTTTTGTCTTTAGAGTTTTTGCCATTGCTAAGTGTTGTTGCTGCCTTGCTGTTTGAGCACTGGTACCATGGACGTTTTTAAGTTTGAGTTTGTGTTCTACGATGGCTTGGATTCTATCTGTTTTGTTTCGATTGCACTTCATATAGAATAGAAGGTTAGGGCAAAGCGTGTTTGAACCGGAGACAAGAAATGAAGGCAACAAAAGCACTATATACTTCTTGTGATGTTGTTTGCTTCCTTCAGTTTGGTTTTCTTTGGTGTTTTTATTTGCCTTTTGTTTTTTGGTCTTATACTTTCGAATGAGTTCTTTATATTTTTGCTTGTGTTGTTTTGTTGTAACACTAGCACATCGCACATGCTCTGTCTTTTGGGTGTTTTGAGCCTTTATCTAATTATTGACAAAAAAATCTCCAATATTAGAGCATTTGTTTTTTGTATTTTTTTTTTCACTTTCAATGCCCAGGAGGGTTTGTTTTTTGTATTTTTTTTGTTCACTTTCAATGCCCAGTAAAATCTTTAACAAATATGGGAGAAGGAAACAATGATGAACTTGCTGAAATCTTAAGTTTCAAAGCCATGTTATTATCTTGACTTGTATGAGTAACAAAAGTCTAACACGACCCTCACCGAACCGTACTTTTTCTTGAGGTCATGTTTTCTAACTTTTTTTATTTTTCATGATAAAAAAATAGCAAATGGCATTAAAACGATGTTATATATGTACTGAATCTGCGTAATTTAGTCCTCAGGTAATGTCTATTGCCCTTGTTGTTTTGTGTACGGAAATGTACTTACCAAACTGAATACTCAACCTCGGGTAGTTGGTCCTCTGCGGTGGATGACAAACTCATGAGTTCATACACAACTCAGCATGTTTGATTAGTATGAAGACTAAATACTTAAAACAGTTCATCAGACATATATTAACAAACAATTTAATTACTCAAAATTTGAAAGCCACATATTAATCCCCTATAATTAAAAAGTGAAACAAATTAATATAAGACTTTTAAATTTAGATAGACTAATTTACCCTTTAATACATTTTTGGGAAACTAAAATCAGTATTTAGTATAGTATAAATTTTGATTCAAGGATAATTATGCTTTTGAATAATCATATTATTTTATGTCGTCAAGTCAAATTTATAAGTTAGCCAAATATATTGTTAATGTGGTACAAAACACTAGATACACACACCGTTGGCATTTGGCAGCCTTGTCTTTAGATAATATACACAAACCTTGAGTCTTCATAATGGACAAAAGTGATTGATCTTTTGTGTTTATTTACAGGCTAGTCTCATGCAAGCCTGATATATTTATGCATAATCACCGGTTTAATGAAGGAATCTTTACAGATTCAGCTCGGATATATGTAATATTCCAATGCTACAATTAATTTTTTTCATGGCCTGATGTAAATAATATAAACGACTTGGTTTATGTGGTTACGTGTTTTTATACGGTATCCGCATATCATATGGGATAAAGCTTGATAATATTAGGCATAATAATACAAGGTCTGATAGTATAGTATTAAAAATTCATTGTATAAATTTTTATACTATCTATTATTTGATGCGTTATATAATCAGCAGTGGACAAATGGGCAAGTGGCAAGCAGCCAGGGGATGACGAGCGGGGACTTGCGGCAAGCGGGTGGTGACTGGTTGTCAGTGGACAGCAATTGACGGCAGATGGGTAGTGACGGTGGTTGACGCACGACTACCAATGATGGGTGAAGGTGGGCATTGACGTAGAAGAGTAAGTAATTGTTAAATTGGGATTGAATAGTAAAAAAATACGATCAAGTGTTATTAGATTTTTTGGAACCTGATAACTTAATCCTATAGTCATATGATAAAAATGGTTTGACTATATAATATTATAATATTATACGTGACAATAAACATGAGATAAAAGTTGGCCTTACAATATTAACTAATACTATCATACCTTGTACTATGTATCAAACGAGACTTTATTGATCGTTTTAATCTGCTAATTAATTTAAATTATCTTCAGAATAAACTGTTATTTAAATTATTCCGGTAAATGTTAAGGTGCTACATCAACAATCATTTGACACATCACGATGTATTTAATAAAGTGACAAAATTTTCGGCATATATATGAGGGCAACATAATTGAAATTCAATAGTTCATAAACAAGTTTTTTTTCCTTAATTATGAAGTTTTCTCGATAGAGTGTAAAACTAATAAAGGCTCAAGTTATTAATTAATGTTGCCTTTTCTTAAAAGTGATTTTTTATCCATTTTTTTTAAGGTTGAATCTTTGATAGTATAGAGGCCTCTCAGCCATTGAGTTTAACTGAGTTAATTTCCTTACCATTTGAGCCATATTATTTCGTTGTTGTCAGTCAATGTTTGATGGTAAAGAGTTTTTATTTTTTTTTTAATTCGTGACATATTTTAATTAAAAAAAAACATTTTCAAAAGTTTCAAAACTAATCCAAAAATTATTTTATTTCATTATATTAAACTATTTAAATTAATATGTGTATAAGACTTAATACAATCACATCGTCAAGTGTTTATATGTATTATTTTAGCTTATCTAACCATTGGATTTTGATTGCATAACAAAATTTTAAGAAATGTAAACAAGGCTAATTCTTTTTTTTGGTCTGAACAAGGCTAATTAAGAATGGGATTTAGTTGTTGTAATTTATTTTGGGTCAGACAAGTGTTGTGGGCCCAGTAACAGAGACTAATTAAGATAGATTCTAGAATTGAATTATCAGTTGTTGGGCTGATCACAGGCTGAAAATAGCCCAATAAAACCACGTGAACTGGGTTGGGCAAAGCAGCCTAAATAGCGATTATTTGAGATTCGATTATCTCATCGACCAAAAAAAAGATTAGATGATCTCATGTCAAAAAGCTTTGAGGTTTTGAGAGAGATTTTGATCTCTTTGGTAAATATCGAGAATCCCGAAAATTATAAATTCTACTTTTTAATATTTCTTTTATAAAATTTTAAAAATTGAAAACTAAAATAAAATAAATTTTTAAGTCTAATTGGTTTCAATTTTTAATTTTTATTTTCAATTTTTTTATATTTTATAAAGAAAATATTAAAGATGAAAAATAAAAATTTAAAACTAAATTTTATAATTTTCATAATTTTTAATATTTTATTAATAAAATCTTAAAAATTAAAAATAAAAAAATAAAAATTGAAAACTGAAATCAAATAATTCTTTAGATTTTTTTTTGGAAGATTATCTCTTTTCCGTCTCTTTTGTTAACGATGTATTTATAGTGGAGCGCCTTATATTTCTAGTTATTCTAGCTGATTCAACGTGCAAGTTATAAATCCGTAGTTATATTGTATTCTCCTAGAAGTTACAATGCAAGAAAAAAAAAATAAAGAAAACAATACATACACAATATACAAATTAACATAAATGACCCCTTTAACCTAAAATCACGACCTAATACAAAATTTCAAAATCTTTCACTTTTCACTTTTCGCATTTTAAATGAAAGTAAAAATTGTATTAATAAATTTTTTGTATAAATAAAATAATATATAAAATTCATTGATCTAAATCTTACCTTTATTTTCACGCTTTTCTTCTCCACTGCGAACCGAACCTGAGTGAAGAAGCACTTGACTTGAAATAAATCATCTCAACCGCTTCAGAAAGCGAACCCGAATAAGAGAGATCAGAATGAGGGATCCGGAGCTTCAGGAATCGGGTTGGGAGGAGCTTCGTAAGGAAGCGCGCAAGATCGAGGGCGATCTCGACGTCAAGCTCTCTTCCTACGCCAAACTCGCCGCTAGGTTCACCCAGGCACAACAACAATCAGGTTTACTATTTAAGTGCGTTTTGCAAACGTGATTCCCGTAACTGCATATTGTTCATTTAATCGTTTTGGGAATAGAAATTAAAAGAAAAAAATAAAATCATAGGAATAGTTACTTTACTTTGCTTTACTTACCTGCGGCTTAACAAATAAATTCACCAAAATGGAGGTTTAAGAGGGTTATTTGGTTGAGTAGTTAGTGCTTGTATATGACTTTAGCTCACGGTTAGTGAACTCTATACTATACTATATGTGGCAGCTTGTTAATCATTGAGTTGTATAATGTGAATATATTTATAATTTTCGATTTTGAATTATAAGTATGTTGTTGTCACGTTTGCAAACTCGAGTCTATATTAACGCTATTATCTCTGGCCTAGTGAGTTGAGGAATGAGGATCAAAGATGGCATGAATGGGCAGTCCTATGTGCATTAGTCTCAACTCATTTCAACATGTTTGGCAAAGTCACGTCGACTTATGTTTCACCATCACTTTTAGGGTGGGTTTTGTACTGCTCTTTGGATGGATGCTCTAGCTTATGAAAAAGCACAAGCCAATTTTTTCTATTTGGTAAACCAAAAAGCTTGGGTGTTTTTGAGAACACTTCATGTTATGCTTTTCAGAACTGGCTTTTGCTCTTTGAAATTCAAATACTAATATGACTGTACTCTAATTAATGGTTATAAATGTAGAAGTTATTTGGAGCATATTTACCAAACACTAGTATTGTGGCTTCTGCTTATTGAGAGCAACCTTTACATTATTTTATCAAATGGTTCTACTATGAAAAGAGTAGTTTTTTGAGAGTCCAAAGAGCTAACAGCTTTTTGAGAGCCAAGGCAATACCAAACCAAGCCTTAGTCTCAAGCTATGGTTTTGAGCTTAAGTGAAAAAAAAACAAGAGTTGTTTTTCGGTTAGACCAAATAATGGTTTACAAATGATAAACCAAACACACCCTGTAGCAGGGTTAAGGTGGTTATTATCCAATCCTTCACATTAGGCCCCATGGAAGGCACTTATGAATTGAGGTTTGGATTGTATTATTCCCCATTTGGATTGCAAGGGACACTCCCTTAGTATGTGAATAAACAGTTTCCTCTCTATAATGACGAACTGACCTTAAAGTTCAAGAGAGCACCAATCATTTCTAGTGGCATTTGTCATTTTGTTTGGAAACTGTTATGAGCTACCAACCGAATAAAGCTTCTCAGGTGTTCTAGATCTGGAATCTTCCAAATTATGTTACAAAGAGAATTAGAATTTGTGAAACTGGCAGTTGAAAGGGGCTGATGTCAGTAAAACTTTCAGATGACCCCTCATTCCACCTTACTTTGTCATCATCATATCAGTATGCATCCATAGGCGGCAACGTGCCATGTAGTTTGGCTACTACATCGTTAGGAATCAGATCACTAAGCACCATCCTGTTCCAATTACCAATGTCAGTAGCCAAGTCCTACTCCCTCCAGATCAACATCTTATCTGGAATATTAGGTACATGATCATTCAACCTTAATCGTGGCCCAATCCAACAGTCTTCCCACACATTCACACGTTGACCACTACCTATATCCAACCAAGTGCCATTTTTCAAATTCTCCCAAATACTAACCCTCCAAAGAGCTGAGTCATGACAGCCTGCAGACGTGTGAAAAGATCAGAGCTTCTCTACTATTTGCAGCTTAGGACCTCTACTCAAAAAGCAGTCTTGCCTTGTTTCAGGCTTTCAGCCTCCGCCCCATCTTCATAATGCAGGCTCTGTTCATCTCCTCCAGCTCTCTAGTAGCGAAGCCTCCCTCCTACTTCGGTTTACAAATTGTATCCCAATGAATAACTTTTCTGCTGCCGATCAAGAAGCCCCCATAGAAAATTCTTTTGGAGTCTCTTAAATTCCAGAGTAGCCACTCTTTTAGGGATCACCAATGCAATCATTGGATATATTGGAATAGCACTAATCAAAGTTTAGAAAGCAATCGTTATCCAAAGAAAGATGATTTGCTTGCCAAACTGTAAGGCTTTTGTTCACTTTATCAGCCACGTACTGGAAATGCTGACAGCTGGTAATTTATATCAAGCCTGAAGTTTAGAAATTGTACATACGGGAGAAATTAATCTTGGAGCACTTTATAATTACATGCATTGAACTGGAAGGTCTCTACATTCATGATAGAATACCTTTTCTTAGTAGGTTATTTGGATGGTGGCTCACCACGTCTTGGATCCAGTAGGTCTTGGAAGTCCATGGAAATGGAAATCCAATCCTTGCTCGAGAAACTATTGGATGTAAATGATTCAATGAGTAGATGTGCTGCATCAGCTGGACCAGCTACTTCTGTAACTCAAAAGTTGGCTAGGCACAGAGATATTCTTCATGAGTTTACCCAGGTTTGTTTACGTAACCTTTCTAATTTTTTTTTTTTTAAAATAATGTTGTCTCGATTGGTTCAAAAAGAATGAATGTCTGGCAGAGTAAAGTGTTAGATGTAGGTTCTTTTACATGGTATGACATTACTTATTTCTTTGGTGGATATGGGTGGACCTTGCATTGGGTTTGACCAGGCTGGATTTGTGGGTTCTAAGAATTTGTGTAGTTTTTTTTGCTCTTTCTTTCAAAGCATGGTAATAAGTATCAGATGTGTGTGTTTATGTAATGATCTATTTAACACTATTTCTGTAATAAAATAAAAAGGAAGGCTGTGCGGATATTTTAACTTTTCTGACTCCTACAACTGTGGATGCATCAAGCAATTACTTCCAAGTGTAATCACATGAGTGCAGACCTACCATACTACCAATGTTTATTTATCCTGCAACTATGGCATGATGTGTTATTCCTGGTTCTTTGTGGCTAAGCACTACTTTATGGCAATTTTTAATAACGAGAGAATGCTTCTGTAGGAACTAGCAAGCTTATATAAACTGGAATGTTAATGAATTGGATTTGGCAATCTAATAAGTTGACTTTAAACATATTTACCTTTTTGAATGCAATTCTCTTCAGGAATTCAGGCGTATCAAGGGGAACATAAACTCAATGAGAGAACATGCTGAACTTTTGAGTTCTGTCAGAGATGATATTACTGACTTTAAGGTTAATCATGAGCATGATCTCAGCTAAATTATGTAGATTTTTAGTCATAGCTGTACTAGACTTACCTTATTCTTGCAGGCGTCAGGTAGTGTGTCACCAAGGATGCAGTTACTACGTGAGAGAGCTGCCATCCAAGGAAGTATATCTCATGTAAGTCTAAATTCTAAAATGTGTGTCAAATTTTCATTTCTTCTACTTTAAGTTATGAATCAATGAACATTTCTTTATTGACTAATGGTCGCTGGCTGCTCAACATGCTTTGATCTCTCAAAAGTCTCACCATGGGTGGCAAACCAGCCTTTTTCCTTATGGCTAGCCCAGGAAGCCCTCTATGTTTTTCCTTTACGCACAATGTTGAACTGATGTTATATAGCCAGCTGAAAACTCTTAGCTAATATTTGATATATGGAATCTTTTTTCTTTTTGGGTAAAATTTTATTTTATTTATTTATTTATTTATTTTTAAAATCATATCTAATGTGGATACCACAGTCATAGGCTTTGCTATGCACGAGTTTCCTAAGAGATAGTAATGAGATGTTCAGTATCACAGTAGTACTGAGAGTGTTTTCCTCTTTCCTTTCAATAAATCTCTAGTCTCTTCTCTTCCATATCTCAAATTCATTTTATCTTTTGCCGTAGCAGAACTGGAAGGCCATTCTGTGGCATGTTTTGTTGCTTTTCTTATTGCTTCTCAAATTCATTGATCCTTAGCCTGATATATTATTTATTCTTAATCTTAAAGCATATCGCTAGTTTTATAATTTGATATTTTCAAAATTATGAGTCCTGCATTCATATATTCCTGTATTATCCTATCTTTGAGGATTCTTGATTCTCTTTTCCTATATCTTCCCAGATAGATGATGTGATTAGTCAAGCTCAAGCTACAAGAGCAGTCTTGGGTTCTCAGAGGGCATTGTTTGGTGATGTTCAAGGAAAAGTGAAGCTTCTTGGTGATAAGTTCCCCATTATTCGTAGCCTACTTGGTATGTTGTAAAGCAGTTTTAATATTTTATCTTTCTAGTATGTCATTGATTTTTGTGTTCCCCATGTTCACCCATGTTCAAGGACATGGGTTCAATTTCCACTTACTATTGTGAGGCCTCTATATATGAGTAATCATGTTGTAAGTGTTCGAAGAGGCTGGAGCTGTGCCCTAGTCCTAGTGCGATGACGGGCACGAACCCACCAAAATTTTCCCAAATCAAAATTGATTTTTGTATTTGCCTCTGTCTCTTTCTCTTGTAGTGACCTAATATTTTGCTCATGCAGGTTCGATAAGAAGGCGACGTTCAAGGGATACCATTATTCTGTCAGCAGTAATTGCTGCGTGTACATTGTTTCTCATCATTTATTGGCTCTCAAAGTAACATAGATATTTTGTACCAAAGAAAAGTTATACAATATGCAACTTTTTTCTATTGAATTTTCCCCTTCTCTTTGCCGTTTTGGTTTTAGGGAAGAGCGGGTAGATTTAGCTTTGTTTCATTTTTGTATATCCGTTGTTGACGTCAGAAGATATTTTTTGTTTTTCAAATCTTACCGGACTTGGATATATATAAATCAATCTCAAATACTAAAGTTGCACATTGTTACTTTTGTCTTTCTGTCAATTAGATGACAATTTTCTGATTTTGATGCTGATTGTGCAAAGTTCTTTCCTAAAGCCGAAGGTCATAAGCCAAAGGTGAACATGGCTTTTGGCCTTTGTTTGGTCACCACTACAGTTGATTGATGAATAGTGTTTGGTTGAACTTCTACATATTCAAAGATCAAAGTTTTGGAAAAAGTTATGTGAGAGAAATTTTTGTTACTGAGACTTCTCAAAAGTTAAATCAAATTTATTATTTGAGACTTTCCAAAAGTTAAATTATATATGCTAGAAGTTGGGATAGAAGAAAGGATGTTAGAATTATACTGTCCCTTGCTAATTGTTGAAATTAAGGAAACACAAAAAGTAGGACAGGATATGTAACCCTTGTGTCATATTTTCAGGAAAAAAGAAATTATATAGAAAAGAGAAAACACGAAATTGAAGCATAATTCGAAACCTAAAGCCATGATAGTAATTACATTAATGAGATGAGAGCAATGAACCTCTTTTTATAAATAATAAAAGGTTAACAAAATGAGGGAAAATTATCCTTTTTTTTAAGGATGATAGTACCATTTAATATGTAATAGTTAATTTTAATTCACATGTACTCTGCTAAGTCCAAAATAAAATATAAAAGTAAGCTACCTAAAAAAACTCTTAAAACATTAAAAATTTGTATAAAGTGTGAAAAGTATTCCATAAGAAAGAAAAGTGTGAATTGCAATTTATAGATCTAGCCTTCTCAAAATATGTTTAGTTAAGAAATAAAAATAAAGGTAAAAATTTCATATATGAGCTTGATAAATAATTTTACATATGAAATTTATGTATGAAAATCTTTACTCCTATTTTTATTGCTCAACTAAATACACCTTAAAAGGTAAAAAAAAAAGTCTTTTTACTTGCAAAAATTTTTAAATGCTCTCGTACTAAAATGTTTTTCTGAACTTCTAGCAAATGTTACCAAATAAGTGTTAACTGTAGTGGTAAACAAAACCAAAGTATCAAAAGCAAACATCCAAGGGATTAGCCTTTCAACAATGCTTATGAAAAATATTACATGCAAATTATTATTTGAAAAAAATATTTAATTTTGTAAATAAAAAATCTTCATATATACTGTATAAATCCCTTATCACTGATCAATTTAAGGGACTCATTAGATGACAAAGATAAAAAAGAAAAAGTTACCTTTAATTTCTTTTGAGGATTTAATTGCATGCATTGATAATATAATTTTTTTTTACACAATCATCAATCACATATTTCTACATAAATTATAATAATTAGTTTTTACATGCACTATTTAAAAAAGTATCTAAGCAAAATATTCTAATTATATGATAATATATAAAAATTTTACACTGTGTGTCTTTTTTCGATCCAACTTTTACTAAATAACTAGCATATCCATCCTAAAGAAATAAGTAATTCTAGAAGAGTGGCCCCATATATTCATCCTTCTACTGTGTTCCGTTAGGTGTGTGTGGGTTCCCGGTATTAACATTCGCAGTGAGACTGAGAGAGAGAGAGAGAGAGAGAGAGAGAGGGTCACCCAGATCACATACAATAAAATACACCCGGTTGCATTTCTCCTACGGTGCACCAACCGCACACGATCCTGCTCCTTCTTCTTCTTCCACCAACAGTGCAGTGCAAGCAAATCCAGAAGCGAGAGAAAGGGAAAATCCGAAGCTGTAACAGAAATCTCAACGGAAATAACCGAAATCAAATCAGGACCCGAATAGAATATCGAAGATCCGATCCGAATGAGGGATCCGAATCTGGAGCTGCAGGAATCGGGTTGGGAGGAGCTGCGAAAGGAAGCCCGCAAGATCGAGGGCGATCTCGACGTCAAGCTCTCTTCCTATGCCAAGCTCGGTGCTAGATTCACCCAAGGACAACAACAATCAGGTTCGCAATTTTTTTCCTTCTTCCATCGAAATTCGCTTTACTTTTTCTTTTTCAGTTGAATTTGAAGATGTGGTGTTAAATTGAACTGAACAGTAGAGGATCGTGTTTTATTATGTTGTATGAATCTAAATTCGACGAGTTGAAAAAAAAAAAGAGAGAAAGAAAGAAGAGAGAACAAGAACTAGCTAGATTTCCATTTCGTGTTCGTAGTGGTTTCTTTTAGAACTGCGTTTAGGCTGACGCGATTCCCGTAACTGCAATGGATTTGAATCAGGCCTTCACTTTTTCACTGATTTTGTTTTCGAGGTAGTAGCGTATTACCTCCTAGGAAATTAGGTTGTGAGGTGGAAAATTTAGGATCAAAAGTTACGATTTGTTCCTTTCCGAACGGTGTGTGTTGAGAATACAATGTAGGAGATATGATCATCTATTCATCTTGGACTCAGCAAATTCTCTTCTTACAATGTATAGCTATTGATTTTAGAAAGCTTTGGTTTTAGCAAATTTCACCATATGTAACTATAAACTAGTGATATCGTGTAGGATAGAATGTTAGACGGCTATGAAGCACAGATACTTTAAAATAGTCGATATCTTTGTATTGAATCTGTACTGTGTTGGATTTTTTACTGATACTTTTAGATACTTTTATTTATATTCCACATGTTATTAATTTGATTTGTGTTGTATCTGCGTATTGTACTCATGTTGTACCAAATACTTATACTAGTATTCGTGCAACGTAGTTTGACAATAAAAAGGCAACAAGAAAATAAGCTACATTGTATAGTTGAGGACGTTATGCTAGATGAGTGAACACGCTAAACAAAATAGGCTTAGAAGTGAATACATTATAGAGAAAGTTGAGGTAGTGCCTATTGTGGAAAAGACGGTAGAATCTCGCCTTAGATAGTTTGGACTTTGGACATGTGTGAAGATGGCCTATATAAGCTTTAGTGAAGAGACTTGATCAGATGGAGGTGGCCTAATAGTTAGAGATAGAGGAAGACTTTCAATGGTTTGGGTGTAAACATGATTTGTGACAGGAAACTATGACGTTATCTGATCCATGTAGCCGATCTCATCTATTGGGACAAAACTTAGTTGTTGTTGTTGTTGTTTGATTTATGCAATGGGCTGTTACAATTGTCTCCTCATAATATGGTTTTGATGGATAGAGATCTTCTCATGAGTGAATTGGGACCATGTGCACTTCCTCACCATTGATTATGTCATGCTACAAATATGATAAATTAGTAAGCAACATAATCAATGGTAAAGATGTGCACATGACCAGATCATGGGCAATTTGCATTTGAAAGGATCTCCCCTAGTTATTATAATGTCACTTTTTCATGTTTTGCTATTCATCACCTCAAAATGTTGATCATATATAGTTAGAGGTAGAAAACCTTTATTTTTTATTCATTTGATAGCTTAAGATATTAGGAGATTTTGTTTCTTTACATAGTATCTGTCTATCTTAGCCTCTGCAAAGTCAATTTTCTTCTTCCCCAATACGTCTAAGTAAAGAACTTTAGTACAAGGTTAAGTGGACTTTTGTGTTGTCTATGTTTCAATCCTGACAAACTCTTGCTTGAGGAACAAGTAAGAGATATAAAACGATTAACGTGTCTTCATCTAACAGCTTAAACTCTCAAGAGAATTGACAAGCGATAGGTAGAAAGCTAACTTTTTGAAATTGGATGGAAGGGAAAATTTGGATTTCAAAATTATTTATCTTGAAGCACCTTGTGGATAAATGCATTTAGTTGGTCAGTTCTATACCTTTACGATGATATACCTTCTCTTTAATAGGTTATGTGGATGGTGGCTCGCCACCTCTTGGGTCCAGTAGGTCTTGGAAGTCCATGGAAATGGAAATCCAATCCTTGCTCGAGAAACTATTGGACATAAATGATTCAATGAGCAGATGTGCTGCATCTGCTGGACCAGCTACTTCTGTAACTCAAAAGTTGGCTAGGCACAGAGACATTCTTCATGAGTTTACCCAGGTATGTTTGCATCACATTTCTATTTTGTATAATGTAGTTTTGATCAGCTTGAAAAGATTGAATGTCTGGCAGTGTAAATTGTTACAAAAGAACATTTGTCATTTAACATGACACATCATGACTTGTATATTCTTTGTTTAGTAGATGGGTCGACACTGCATTGGGTTTGGCATGGCTGAATTGATAGATTCTGAAAATTTGTGCATTTTTCTTCCTTCTTGTTTTGAATGCTTGGACATGGGTATAAATGTCGGATGTGAATGTTGATCTAGATTTTTGATACCTGTTTTTTACATTCTAGATTCAAGTAGTGAGTTTTTTGCTCTTTGTTTCAGGTCAATTTATGCCAAAAGATAACGAAGGACTTAAAAGTAATTAATGAAGTCCCGTCTTGAATATTTTTCCTATTTTTACTCCTTTGGTTGGGGGATGTGACTCACTGAAGCTTTCACTGATTGAATGTTACTTATCTATCAATGAAAAAAATTGAAAATGGAGAGAACTATTGAAGTCTTTGTCTTTTCCAGAGGAGGTGGAAAATGAACAGATTTTATTGATCTTGTCTCTTTAGCATGGATTGACTATCATAAGGACAAATTGATTATTTTCTCATCCCATTTGTAGCCATTTTAAGCAAATTCTGAGGAATAAGGATCTAATAGTAATATGTCCCTCAGACTTGAGCTCATGATTTTTTTTGTTTTTGACTTTTGTCAATAGAAGAACTAAATAGGAGACGACATTCAGATATCTAGGAAAGTGATACTCAAATATTATTTTAATCCTTGGCCTTGGCCCCTTCTATCATAAAAAAAAGGGGAAATTGCATTCATCTCCCCTGAGGTTATTTGATATTACACTTGGACCCTTCTAGATTTCAAAATTACATCCACCTCCCTTGTAACTAACAGGGTTAATCTCTGTAATCAATATAGTTACCAAACTGCCGTTATTGATTGAAAAAAAAAGAGATTAACATCTCTCTTCCCCGTCTTCCCCTTACGCTCTCATTTCCTACATCCTTCCACACTTTCCACTTCACCGCCTCTTCTCCATTTTTGTGGCAACTGCTGCCTTTTCCTCTGCTTGCCCTTACACCTTGAGCTTGAAGAGGATCTGGGCTGAGTGAGAGCGTCTAGAATTAGTACATTTTCCATATTTGAGGGTATTGGATTGTGAACATATGGCAGTCGTTTGGGTTTGGAGCTAGAAGTGGATCGGCTGGAGTTGCAGGCATATTTGGGGATTTTTGGAAAATTAGAGGATCTGAGAGGAAGGAGTGAGTAGAAATTGTGGGTTTTTGTGTGTTGGTGAGGCTTGGTAGTGGAGGAATAAGGATGAAGGATTGAAATAAGGAGTGGCGAGGAAGGGTTTGAGGTTTTGTTTTTGGAAGGAAGATTTTGAGTTGAATGAAAATGAGAGTGGGCAATTTGAAAAATTCCTGTGAAGCTTGTGGGAGAAGACGACTATGCCTGCAGCAGCGACAGCGATAGATGAGCAAGGGATGCGGTGTGGTGGTTGAGACCAACATGGCGCGACGGACCGGCGGTGATCTCAGTTGTGGTGGTGGCGAGGCTGTGAATTGCATATTTCAATTGGTCACCCTGACTTGTCTTTTTGTGTTTTAATTATTTTCCCTTTAAGTGACATTGGGTTGTGTATTCTGCCTGTTGATTGTTGAAGATGAGGGAAGAAATGGTGAGAAAAAGCGTGAGAATGACAGTGGTGGTGTGTGACAACTGACAAAAATAGTGGTTTAAGTTTCAGGAGAGTGATGCAAGGGGAAGAGTGCTATGGCACTAATAAAATATAGTCTTTAATAAAGGGTATGTAGAATATTTCATCTACATTTTATTTTATTTTTAAACCATCATAATATAAAAAGTCACATGTTATTAATGGATATAATGGTGTTACTGTTAAGGGAGATATGTCTAATCTTCATAAATAAATTATGGGAGTCTTGTGTATTCTTAAAATTTGGAAGGAGACAAGTGTAATATCAATGAATCAAAAGGGGGGATGCTATAATTTACCCTAAAAAAATGATTTTTTTGTATTCCATTCCATGCTAATACAACCATCTACTATGGACAGGACAGGTGTAATGTTTATGGTCCATCTGTCAAAGTTCTAGTTGAGACCCTCTATTGTCCTTTACGATCTTTGAAAGATGTCCTTTGGAAAAAACTGAATATTTCTGTTAAAAAATTAAGCAATGCTTTGAAGTCTGAAGACATTTTAGCTTTAGTTTTCTGATGATCTTATAGTTGTGTAGGCATTAAGCAATTCATAGTACTGTGATCTACGTATCTAGCCACTCTGACATGATATATTATTCTTGGTTCTTTATGGCTAGGCCCTTGCCAAATTTTTATTATGTTGAGAGCGCTTCTTTAGGACCCATCAAGATTTTGTCAATTCGAACGTTACTGTAATGAATTGTATATTGCTACTCTGAAAGTTTGTATTGTTCTCATAAATTAACTTTACCATATTTACCTTGTTGTTTGTTATTCTCTTCAGGAATTTAGGCGTATCAAGGGGAACATAAACTCTATGAGGGAACACGCTGAACTTTTGAGTTCTGTCAGGGATGATATTACCGAATTTAAGGTGAATCATGAGCACGATCTGAGTTAAGTTACATAGATGTTTTCCAATAGCCGTATTAGACTTACCTTCTTCTGGCAGACATCGGGTAGTATGTCACCAAGGATGCAGTTACTACGTGAGAGAGCTGCCATCCATGGAAGTATATCTCATGTAAGTCAAAATTTTATGAAGGATGGTAAAGTTGCATTTCTTCTATCTAAATTATCAATAATTTAACATTTCTTTTCTGGTCAGTGGTGAGTGGTGACCACTCATCAAGCATTCATTGGTCTCTTGAAAGTCTCACAGGTGGGGACAAACCTTGCTCTCTCCATGGCCAGCTCAGTGGACCCTGTATTTTTCTTCACAAAAAATATTGAATGGCTAGCTGAAGCCTTTTAGCTTTGTCATATAATGTGTTATTCATTTTTTGCACAATTTTGTGGGGCATTTTAAATCATATTTAAGGTTGAAACGAAAGTCAGAAACTTAATCATGCACAAATTTTAAGTTGAGATAGTATTGCATCTTAAGTATCCCAGTAGTACTGAAAGTATTGTCCTTTTTTCCTTCGAATGACCTTTTTCTCGTATACCTTAATTTTTTTATTAAGTTCCGTGCCAGAACTGGCTGGCCACAGTTAGGTATACTGTTACATCTGTGCACACTTACTGGTTTGAGCAATCTGGCATTGACGTGATTAATCTTAAAAGGATACTGTTCGTTTTATATTTTTATTATCATCAAAATTTGCAGTACTGATTTATTCATTCTTGAAGAATACCTTCCAACAAGATTTATTTTTTCTCTGGCAAAAATAAAGTCTTGAAAATCTATTTGCTTTTTTTTTCCCCCTCAATGGCTATGTTCAATTTTAGATTTCTCCACTTAAGTGCTTTCATGAAATCATAATAATGGGTCGTGTAGAAACACTCTTCTTTTAAGCTCCTATTTAACATGACTCTATTATCCCTGTTTTTGAGCATTCTTGATGCACTCTCAATGCACTTTCTCAGATTGATGATGTGATTAGTCAAGCTCAAGCAACAAGAGCAGTCTTGGGTTCTCAGAGGGCATTGTTTGGTGATGTTCAAGGAAAAGTAAAGCTTCTTGGCGACAAGTTCCCCATTATTCGTAGCCTACTTGGTATATTGTAAAGTTGTTCTAATGTTTCTAATTTGCCATTGATTTTCGGATTCACCTCTCTCTCTGTTGCTGACCTAATAATATCTTGCTCCTGCAGTTTCAATTAGAAGGAAACGCTCAAGGGATACCCTTATTTTGTCAGCAGTAATTGCTGCTTGTACGTTGTTCCTCATCATTTATTGGCTCTCAAAGTAACCAAAATACCATATAGATATAGTAACACAAATTATAAATTATGGTACTTATGTCCATTGAATTGTCCCACTTCTTTCTTTGCCTTTTAGAAGGAGGGGGGAGATTAAGCTTTCTTCATTCTCTAGGAGCGTCTTTTTTGTATGTGAGTTGTTGACATTTGAAAATATGTGATGAATCTTAACTAATTTTGATATAAATCAATCCCAAAAATAGTAAAGTTCCGAGTTAATTGTTTCTCCAGCCTTTTGTCAAATACATTCTACTATTATAGTTAATAGTTATATGATTTTTATGTTGATTATGTGAAGTTCATTCCAAAAGCCCAAGGATAAGACCAATAGTGATATCATATGGTAACATCGACAAGTTAAATGCTAAATATATATTTGTTCCAACTTCCAAGTCTCTTTTGTCGAAGGATCATTCGAACATTGCTTCGCACAAGATTAGAAGATTGTTGACTCTTATCTATTTGAAGTTCTGCTCCTTTGAGCATGAAATAAAATGAAGTTCGTGCCTGGCAGTTGGGAAACCTGCTCGGGTTTAGGACCTTTTGCTTCCCTGCAACAAACAATGTGCATTCAACATACGTTCTTCGCGCTGCATTCTAAAAAGTTGTCAAGAAAATTAGCTTTTTTGATTTTTTGGGGAAATCTCTAATTTTTCTTCAAGTGTTTGAGAACCTATTTATAACAATCTATGAACCAGTTTGATTAATTGTACTTGGTATTTAGACACTAAACTGGATATGTGAAGATTGCACTTCAGATAATTTTGTAGTTATCGAAGTATAGAGTCGGTATTTTGTCCTTATTAATAATGTAAATTTGTCCATAGTTAATATTATATTTAACACTTTGGGAGTGAATATTGTCACTCCCAAATGTCTATCGCCACTCTCACTTATAATGATTTTAGGTTGATTTCTCTAGAATACCCCTATTTTTATATTTAATAAAATAATACAATAAATATTGATTGATCTTCTTATTATTGTTATTAGTTCAATTAAAAATAATTTAATTATTTAAGTTATTTAACATTTACTCATAAAAAATTGATATTTCTCTAATAACGTAATTTACAAAGCTCTATACTTTATGATAACAAACTGTGTAAGATAATCTAATAAAATTCAAATAAAGTTGATCAACTGCGTAAATAGAATTGAATAAAATTAAAATTCTTTATGAAATATTTGAAAATATATGTATATTTTCCATTGTTATGACCATGTATCAGAAAATATACGAAATAGTTTCATAGGACAATCTTTTTTTTAAGCATATGATAATTAATTTTTGGTTAATATTTTTCAAAGAAATAGTCATTACTATAATATTTAGATTATTATTTATCAAAAGAATTGAAGAAAATACTTGGTATTTAGAGCTAAACAATTATATGAAAGAGATAAATTATCAGTATTTTCGGTATCTAAAAAATATTTTCAATATTCCATTAAAATTTTCTTAGAGAAATGTTCATTTTTTATGGGTAAATGTTAAATAATTTAAATAAATAATTTTTTTAATTGAAATAATTACAAAAATAAATTAAGATAAAATTATGATTAATAAAGAATAACTAATGTCTATTCTTTTTTATTAAATACAAGAATAAAGGCATTCTAGATAAATCAACCTAAAATTATTGTAAGTGAAAGTGGTGATCGAAATTTTGGAATGGCAACTTAACACTTATATAATTGAAATTCATACTTATTTAAATTCCGATTATGACATGATGCACAAATAACATTTTTGTGTATGAAAAATTTAAGTTGGATGAGCGTATGTCCTAATCTGCATACATTTTCATTTTTTCCCCCTTTTCAAAAGAATCTCATTTATGAATATATACTTGAGAAATTAGGGGTTTGTTTGGTTTCAAAAAATAACTGTCAATTTTCATTTTTAATTTTCAGTTAGTTTTTAGTTTTTCAGAATTTTAAGAAGGAAATAGTAAAAACCGGGTTATTTAATTTCAATTTTCAATTTTCATTTTCAGTTTTTTAAGATTTTATGATGAAAATTCTAAAAATGGAAAATAAAAATTGAAAACTGAAACAAAACAAAACCCTAAAAATTTTAGCTTTTAATTTTTACTTCCAATATTTACTATTTCCTTAAAAAAATCCTAAAATTGAAAAACTAGCTTCAAACAAAGAATGAAAAATGAAAACAATTTTTTGAAAAACTTGCCCCTAGAATATTCGCTTCTGGTGGTATAAGTTTTGTCCTCGGGTAGCATGGAATTCGGTCATTTGGCCATGTCCAATGACAAGTTGAGTTGCATGATCTGTAAGAAACAGCAGAAAGATGTGTGTTCACTGTCCACGCCAACAATGAAATAAGCAAGCAAAACTCGGAGTAAAAAGCCTAGCATTGAGCAATGAGTGAATAAAAGTTGACATAACTTTGTGGGGTTGGATCCGTACACTACAGCTTCAATTTAATTTGCTCCACCAAAATGTTTTTGTAGTAACAACCAGCAAGCATTTTCTTGGATGTTCATATATGCAGACCAAGATGTGACATTAACAAGTCTTTAATTTCTCGTGATGAAATCCCCACCAGTGCTACTTGCTTCTTGTCTGTATATGTCCATAAGACCAGATTGCCGTGCATGCAAAGTGCTGGCAATTTTGCCTTTCCCTTCTTCCTAGTGGTCCCTTGCATACATAATATGTCTTGATGCTGCGCTATGTGGTCCTCAAATTCAACATTCCAATCCAGCTTAGCCCGTATTAATGTTCCTTCTAAAAGATCATACACAGATCCATTCTATAGCATGTGCTGTGTATGTATCTCATCTTCTTTTGTTTCCTTAAAAATCCGAAGCAAATAATTTGATAAAGTACATCGTTGTTATCACTATGTTGGCCTCATAGATTAAGTGAATCTTTGATGTTCACTAAGTCTCTCCCAGCACTGATTGAAATCAGCATAAGGGGGCTCAAATTAATTAATTTCACGTGTTCTCCCCACTGCAAGCCTAAGAGATAAGGAAAGCCGGGTTTTGTGTAAAGGTAAAATATACAGCCAGAATTTCAAGTGTGAGAGATTCATCTCAATTAAGAATTAATTAAGTAAAACATAATATATGAGGTTTTGGGTCAAAATGTATCTTCCATCCACTCCTATTTTCTGTCAAAAATTTTGGGGAAGGCAATTTTTATTGATTGTATAACATTACTCTCGTGTAAAACATTACACATAACAGGTTATATATCCATAAAATTGGCTCCATAGAAATGATAAAAAAAAATACATAAAATGTCACTTATTATTAAGTGAAACATCGTTGCATGTGCAAATTTAATATGAACTAGTTATATGCTGATCCTTACCGTTTTTACGTTAAAAAATAAGAATAAATAAATAAATAAAAACTTGATCAATGGTTAGGCTCTGCTCATAACACGTCACGTTAATTAAATTTATACATGGGACAATATATTTTGCCATTGTTAACATATTGTATGTTTTCAAAATCTGGAATGAGATTCATGCATAAGTATACATGTGATCATAATCGTCCAGGCCATATATTATATTATTATGGAAAATGATATCTTGACACCCATATGGGTGTAGACACCCTCTACATCATGTGAGTTCCATGTAATGTGAGAGGAGTGATGGAAAGAGAATAAGTTGAAAAAAAAAAATAAATGGTGGGACCCATGTGTATTGTGAATGAGGTGTTTGGGTGTTTAAAAAAATTAGGTGTTGAGATAGCAAAACCCTATTATTATTATTATTATTATTATGTTCATTCAGGCCATTTATGAGTCTATGAGTGTGTATTTGTTTGTCGGTATGTACAATCAAATAAATAATTAATTATGAATTTTTTATTTAAAATATCAACATTCGCAATTTATGCGTTTCTAACTGCTTCGTCAAAATAATTATTAATTAACTAACAAAATCTGAATCAATTTGTGTTTGATTTGAGAATATTAAAAGGAAGTTTGAGAAAATAATTTATGATAAAGTAAAATTACTTTTAGTTATTAATATAAAAATAATCATAGTATTTTATCTCAAAAGTACTTTTTTTAGAATGAGAAATATCTTTAACAACACTTTTCTCACATTAAAAATACTTTTAATTGCTTGAAAAGTACTCTTAATAGAATAAAAAATTTACTGAATGCATTGGTTATCGTAGAACCTCATTGTCATTATTTTGAAGATCCAAAAGTGTAAAACGATCATGCACTATCTCTACGGCCTCAAAGGGAATCACTTAGTGCTATTGATTATTAATGCTGCTGAACACTCAAAAAATACTATCTCCATCTTTTAAATAAGAGTTCAATTTTAAACGTGCATATAAATTAAGAAAATAATTGATAAAGTCTTGATATTAGAATAATTTAAGTATTTTTAATTCAATTTTACTTTCTATTTTCCTTTCTCTCTTGCATACTATTCTAAAAATTGAATTTTATAATTTTTACAGTTTTTAATATTTTTTTATAAAATTCAGAAAAGTGGTGAAATTTTCAAACATAAGAACGAAGGTAGTAGTTATAAATTTAGGACTCCAAAAAAGATAGGTTTGTAAACCATTTCAATCAACATCCCACGCTCTAAAAATTTAAAAAGCACATTTTTCAATGTGAAAATTACCTCTTTGCCTTCGAAATATCCATAAACTTTTAGATAATGGCATCGGAAGTCTGTCCTATAATGGGAAGCAAAAAACTGCAAGAATGGCTTCTTGAAGTTCATCAAGATAGATGCTGGTTCGATACTATTTTTGGAGAGTCACAACACGTTGTTTAAACGGACGAAAGAGGACTTTTCTTTTTTTTCCTTTCCCACGTCTCATGTGCAACATGCCTAGCATGCAGTAGCTGCCACAGATTAAAGCCCAAGGAAAACACATAAAGCCATCTCCAATATTAGTGTGGCCACAATTTTGTTTTTAGGCAATAGGCTTTTTAGGTAGATTAGTTTAGTAATGCGGTAGCTGAGGCTCAAAGACGCATGCATGTACCATGCAGCAGTGATGCTGTACAAAGCTCCAGGTGTACATAAATGTCAAAACAGTGATAGCTCCTTACTGTGTTATCTTTATTGGATTTATACAACACAGCCATGGAAACAGAATGGAGAAATTTGTGTGCGGTAAATTTTTCATTTGTAGAATTGGTTTTTTTTTTAAAACTAACTTTAAAGTAAACTTATTTTTGTTTGGCAGTTCATATTTTAATAAACAATTTAAAAAATTTCACTTCTCTTAAAAACAATTTTAGAAGCAATAATTGATTTTGATATTTCAAAATCAAACATATTTAAAAATGACCGGAATCAATTCTTGAGCTCCAAAATCAATTCTTACCTCCTCAGCTTTGAATCCAAACACGCTAAGTGTGTGTTCTTGATTTTCGGGTTTTCACTAAGAAGCATCTTTTATGTTAGTAGTTGCTGTAATTTACTTTTCTAGAATTTTAAAAGAACTGCGATTCAGTAAAAGAATTTTGTAGCAAGAATTATTTCTCATGATTGTTAGCCTTTAAATAAGTTTGTGGGACATGTTATTTTATTTCATTCAATAATTACTATGACTTTTATTAAAGATTTTACATATACTTTTCTGAGTGTGAAATATTATTCTTAATAGCGTACACAAAATTTTATTTCTAGCATACTCCCAAATAGTGAGAATTTTCTCTCTTCTTCCTTCGGCGGTGTTCAGATCAATATTAATTTTTCTTTAAACTAGTTAAGGACTATAATGAAATGATTAGTATTAGCTTGAAATCGATCGGACTGTATCAACTAATAATCCGACCAATTGAAACCGATCAAATGTTTGCTGCTGTCATACCTAAAAGCCACCGCTTCAAAATTGGATTCAAATAGCCAAAATCCGACATTTATGAGTATATGACTTACTCACCTCTGCTATATTCTATTAAAGTTGTGTGGTCGTCATTTGATAATTTCTAGATTTGAAGACTTTGTTGTCAATAGAATTTGTTGTATACTTACATTGCACCCAGCCATTACATGATGTTATATACTCAGGCTTAGAACTTGATTTATTAATTAACAATCTTTTATGACAAAAAAAAAACGATATACACCAGATTCTGACAAAACAAAACATATACTAAACAACTAGTTTTCTTTGAAAAACAAAATAAAATAAAATTATGTGGTCATCATTTTTCAAGTTTAGTAATTTCATTTTGATGAAAGATGACCAAAAATACGATCTGAATTACCAAACTAAAGATTACTAGATCTTTTAAAATGATACTAGAGGAGATAATTATATTGCAATGTGATAATTTACAGAAGTCTTGCGAGTAAAAAACTTGCAATATTATATATTAGTGTAATTTTTCAGCAATACAGTTTAGCTCATCTAGTTGACCTTCTGCTCATATACCGTCATAACTTGGGTTCGATTCTTAGGTTTCTGCTGTCTGTAAGTCCATAGGCATGCTTTGACCTGAAATTAGAGTGAACTTTCCCCTCGGTCTAAAATTTTGCACCCATAAAAAAAAGTGTAAGATTTTTTTATCTGATCATCTAATTATATATTATTATATTATGATCTTAAATATTTGACTTTTTAACAATAACTCCCTTCCAAAATAAGTGTATTATAAGATCTAATAAATTGACAGTAAAAGTCAATTTTATATTAATAGTATATCAAAATCAATCTTTAATAATAAGCAACCCATAACCCTAATAGGATGGTTGAATAAAGCATGATAATGTCTAGCATTTGACAAGTCGCACGCTGGAACCCATACTCATCCTAGCCTAGCAAAAAACAAACCTAGAGAACAAAATTAAAAGCCCCCTACTTGGCACTGGTCATCCCACCATGACCAAGGCACAACTCCTAAACTCTTTGAGCATTTATAGAGGTTCTTACATGATTGCTCACTCACAAATGGAGGCCTCATAGCAGTCAATAGGGGTTGCACACGACTTTGTGAAATATGGAGAGGTACTTCGTAACCACTTACACCACACTCCATCTGCATGCAAATGACATATAAGCAAAATATTTATAAATATTTAAATTTTAACGGTTTATTGTTGGAATTAATGGATCTCACCTTTTAATTATTGACATGACTAATATAAAATACCAGAGTATGGTTTAATTTAAAATAATTTGTAGGTCCTATAACTTCATTGAATTTTTTTATTAGGTGTTTGTGCATAGTTTAAAAATTTATAATCAAGAATCTAAAGTAAATTAAAAGTTATATTTAGGTTCCTATAATGAATACACATGTAACTACTATTGCAAAAAAAAAAAATGAGATTGAACATAATATTTCTTGATTTCTTCTAATGCAAGAATTAGCTAATAACAGTTTTATATTAATACTTTAATTTTTTGAGACTTCATTGAACTCGATCATTTCTTGTCCAAAAACAAAGGAATAAAAATCTATCATGATTAGTTTTGGAGACAGTTTGACAATTATTAAGTTCTTAATCTTTAACGAGTTCAAGTCAACCTATATGGAGATAGCACTAGATAAAATAAAGGAATAAACCAGCTAATCTCATGTTTTTCTGACTGTTATTAGTTTTAGAGACTTAGTTACAAAATTTTATCGACTACAGGAACTTCATGCTTACTTTTAAATTATACATGATTGAAAATTTGGTGAATTTATAATGACTATTGATTAATTAAATCTAATATTTAATGACAATAATATAACCTGCGTATGCTAAAAAATTGATATAACAAGAGCTAGTATGATAGCTGTTTTGCAACCAAAACAGTTCCTATGCTCTACCCATTAGAGACACTAAAACATATTTTCCTGTTTGTGACCAAGAAACCCAATTGGACAAGTGGCATGCAATGTAATGGCTTTCTACAACTTCTAAGCAAAGCTGGAAGTGACAGCCCTCTTTTTCAGCAAAGTTAGGGTTACTTTGCAACAAGCATCTGGTAGGAAACAACAAGCCTTTGTATAGAGGCTACAATATTAGCAGAGGTCTAACTAAATTGAAATCAGCAACCCCAAAAGAAATATGAACTCTTGCAAAGGACAAAGGAAAGCCAACGAAATTTAAAGATCACTGGAATTCTGCTATCACTGACAGGTATTTACATATATGTGTGTATGAGAAAGTGATGTCTGAGGAGTCAAATCAGTGATGTATTCCCCGGAGATGTGTGTATGAGCTTCCCTTAACTAATTAGCTAAATTTCATTAATTCATTCCTAAATTCAAAGTTACATATTAATATGAAATTTATTTAATTTTATCAACCAATATTGAATTTTAATACTTTTCAAAATTAATGTCACTTTAACTTTTTCCATATATTTGTAAATCAAGACATTTGGGTAGGCACATTTATACATTAATGTATCTGAATTCTAAATACATTGATTTATAAATATATCAAAAAAATTAAAGATATATTTATTATGAAACAATAGAGTAAGTAATTAATCGGTTGAATTAATTACAAGGTCCAATACTCACGCCAAAAAAGACAAAAAAGATACCTTTCTTTGGGATAGGTATAAAGCTCACCATGATTTCTTTGTGATCCCAATTGCTTTTTAGAGATGTAGTAGCGATATAGGTAGATCGAGCTTTTATTTGGACCTAGCAGAATAGCAACTTACTCTAGTTAGTTTTATGTTCATCACAAGTTCTCAAAGCATATATTCAACTGCATTTAGACCCAAAGCTAGCTCTACACTTTAGACAAACCCCTAGAATTTCTAGAGAAAGAGTGGAACTGAGATATCCATATAAGATTTGTAGGATAAGGAGAATGTTGACTTGATACATGATTGAATTCTCACATACAAATTAATTAACAACTCGTTCCGATTCCAGTTTCTTTATCCTCTAGTTAAAGGTCCACTGTTGGTGAGGTTTATCTTAGGTATAATTTTTGGTGGAGGTTATTTTCATGTAGTTATCTAGGTTTTCTAATATAAATTTAAATAGAGCCACAAAGTTCGGATACAAACTTTTACATCCTCTCATTAATTTTTTTTTTTCTGGGGAAATCAACCACCATTTATAGCTGACTAATCTCTTCGCGTGCTATAGACTTATTTAAGGGAATATAGATACTAGCTATGAGTTTTAAAACTGTTCTATTCCTAATGCAAAATTCGAACCATCAACACTATCTCCTATCAATAGTTTAAAATACTCAAACTTAAATTTTAAATTTTTTATTGCATCTTTTCCTGAAATCCAATGGAATGTCAGAAACAGGTTTCCATAATATTGTAGAAAGATCATTTCTCATTTGAATATATAACATGGAATTAGTTTACAAAACCTTTGAGTGAACAGCTTATCCCTCCCATTATTTTATTCCTATTCCAATTGGTAGGAACTGCTTAGGTTGTTAGTTTTCTAGTTACATGCGCTAGTTTCTTTCATTCTTCACATGCTCTGATGAATAATTATCGACCCAACATATATTTAACAACAGGCTGATCTATCTGATCCCAAAAAGAAAAATAAAATAAAATAAAATCTGCGGGGGAAGGGTGAAAATTGGTTACATGGTTTCACATATATACGTGTTGAAAATACTTAATTTCATAATTCAAATCATAATTTCCTCGCATTCTCGCACTTTGCTTCCGAATTGGTCATGGGCCACCATTCATGCTCCCATAAAGTGATAAACACAAACTTTTAGGGCGCATGTGATCTACAACAGTGTTGATCTTTGGATTGAGCCAAGCAATCCTTGTGAGCATTGGGAATGACCCAATTTAAAAGAGGTTTTGGCCTCAATTATCAATGAATAGATTCTTTGACAAAAAAGAAGAAGAAGAAGATTTTGATACTATATATTGGATTAGAAGAAATGAGGATTTAGATCCTCTAAAAGAAATGCTGAAAAATTGAATACATAAATCAATACTAGCATGAGATGTTTGGTTCCTCTCTGTCTATCTAATTAAAGGTGGGCTCCTCACAAACATAAAAATTTGATAGACGAAAACATAAGCACTATTATTCCTTGGATTTTGAAGGAAATGATCCTGGAATCAATTAATTGAGTTGAGATAAATGGTAAGGACTTCGTCACTTGACGACCTACCTTAGAAAATTGGATTGATGTAACAAAGTTCCTCGTTCATAGAATTTATTCTACATTCATTTTTACAGTGCGTTGATTTTCTCTTATTTTACCGATAAAAAGCTAGAGCAAGATTAATAAAGTGATAAACCACCACTTACGAATTTCGCGACTGAATTGCAAGACAGAAGTTTGTTAGAGACTTTTTTTTCTTTTTTTATGGAGAAGTTTGTTAGAGACTTAATTATTAACTTTCAATAACACAAGTATTATACTAGGTCAATGAATGATATATATACCATCGAATCAGTTTGTTTAAAGTATAAAAAATGTGTTATTTGAATAAAAAGACATCTTTGAATATTTTAATGGTTGATTAATTGAGACTAGATCCTTCATTATAAAACTTTTGAGAAACTATATGAGTGTTTTGATGCACTGACGCTATAACTTTGCATTTTGTATTATCATCTAATTAAATATCTTTATTTGTATAATTTTTTAAGTAGTGAAAATGAAAGTTAACCGTATTTATTGATGTGACAATATATGATTATATAATTGTGTAAAATTTCTTTACACTATCAGTCTATTAAAGTTAAATTCAAGCTGTATTATGGGTAGCAATAAGTCCAGCACATTAATGAAATATAAAACTAAAAAGCAAAGTTTTAGAGGATTCAAATTCTTTATTATATATATATATATATCCCAAATTTTTTTTTCACATATATATTTTTTCCCTTCAGCCTTGTCCTCATAATTAATATAATGGAAAATGTAAGGCAAACGAAAAATTTTCTAGAATGTTATAT
The DNA here is from genome assembly GCA_031216125.1 of Dalbergia cochinchinensis. Lineage (NCBI taxonomy): Eukaryota > Viridiplantae > Streptophyta > Magnoliopsida > Fabales > Fabaceae > Dalbergia > Dalbergia cochinchinensis. The sequence continues at coordinate 62,529,439 of CM062375.1, read as the reverse complement.
ATGTAAAATGATATGTTATAATTATTAGCCTTTAGATAATTAGTGGGTTATACCATTTTATTAGTTCATCTAATAATTATCATGATTTCTATCACAAACTCTGCATATATATTTTTGGATGTGTAATATTACTTTTATTATAGGAAATTGATGTTTCTACAAAGAAAATAACTTCATTTTAAAATCAAATTGTGAAAAGACAATATTTATACATTAAGATATACAAGAGAATACTTAATTGGATTCATAACAGAACAAAGGAATCAAAATGAACAGTATTCATTCGAAATAAAGATGATCAGTACTACATAACACTGTATGCACGATACAATTGGTTGCAACAAAGGAAAAAGGGAAAAATTAATGGCAGAAGTGAGGTGGGTCACTACTCACTAGCATTGATCAAGTTCTGAAACGGGTTAGAAAACAAGATGGTGTGTAGGAAAACATCTTGATTGTAGTACTGGCCCGCCTTGTTAGGGGCTTTCATTTCATCAATATCCTTGAAACACATACTAGAGAGTTTGCAAACAAAGAACAAAGATTTTTTGATTTGATGGACATAACAAGAATATTATTTGTATCCATAATACATAACACATCATATTAACTCATATTTCATTCGATATTAGATGTAATGTGGATCCATTCAAGTATGATTTATACTCTATATAATGATAAATGAGATATAAATTGATACGGTGTCATATCCATCATGAATATGGATAACATACCTCTAAAATCAAATCAAAATGTGATGATGAAATGGAATTGTAGAAAACCGAGGAGGGCCTGTAAACCCTCTTAACTTTGAAAACAACAGGTGAATGAGCCAAAGCTAATCACTCCCATGCACACGTCCCTTTCCCTCTCCGTTCCCCCACCTCTGCCGCCTCTGCTCTTCACCTCTCTCTCTCTCTCTCTCACATACATACACACACATTCATTGGGAATGCCAACCATTCAATTTCTTGTTTTTTCTTTTCTTTTTTCTTTGTCCTTAGAAAATTTACCACACAACTTAATTTGGCCACTTGACCACTACTCCTTTTTTTGGGTGTTTTCTGTCCACTGCATTTACTAGGGAATGTTTTGAGTTTAGATTTACTATTTATCAAAAGGTTTATCTAACCGGTATTTAAAAATGGAAGTTTTAATCTTGAAAAAAATAGCTTTTATATTTTCAAAACTAAAGATCCACTCAAAAATCTAAAATTTTATTCTTATTGGTATCCTTATTAATCAGTGTCTTAAGGGTATTAATTAGCAAAACCTTATCAAAATTATTGTCCAATGGATTATAAGAAGGTAATTGAATAAGATAAAGGAGTGCGAATAATTTACCATTCAAATATTAAAAAGATTAATGTTAAATTCACTCTTAAAAAAATTTGGTGCCAAAATTCTAGTTGTTTTCTTTGGATTTCTATTATCTCCATTGTCTTATAAGTGTCCATTTTCATTTGTGTATATTGATTAAGAAGATGATTGAATGAGCTTATACGTCGGAATTTTAGGTGTATTTTTACAAAAATATCCTTATCGTTTTCTTTCATACTTAATTCCTCTACCCATTCTCTCACACCCATGTACAAACTACTCTCTGCAGTCCCAAATAAGTGTCCATTTAGAAAATTCAGGTAGTATTAATTTTTTCCCGCTACTACCCCTAACAAGGGAGAGAAAATAAGTGTGAAGAGAGAGTATTATAAGTGGAGTGGAAAGAATATGTGGGAGAGATAATACAAGTACACAATCAGTTAAATTTATTAAAAATTAAGATATTTTTAATCATTTTCTTAATTCATATGCATAATTAAAAATTAGACATTTATTTGGGACCAAAGGAAGTATTTAATAAGGATATAAAAAGTGAAATTTAATTATTATTGTCCAGTAGGATTTTGAAAATAGATGGTTATTAGAGAACAGAGGTATAGTAATACTTTTGTTTATATCTAAATCAATTGAGGCGCTTACGATATGACTTGATTTCAAACATATTATGTGGGGTTTGAGTTTTAAAATTTTAACTTAATAGAGTTATTGGCCAAGTTCATATTATTTTGAGTTGACCTGGTTAAATTTGAAATCATAAAATTCTTTAATAATTATATCTTTTTACTAAAAATTAGTGCTAAGTTATAAGATTTTTAAATTCATACATTATACCTTGGGTAATATTATTTGAATATAATAAGCGAACACAGTAGTAGACCACATATATTAATGGAGAAAGGGAAAGACACGGAGCAACTTGTGGTAATGAGTGGGACAAAAATTTTGTGCCTTTTATATAGATATTAGCTTGAAGGAAAGACTCACCCCGATTTTGGATTTGGACATGCTTCAGACTTATTAAATTCTTATAGACGTATTTATAAATAATATTATTTGATAATTTTGAATTGATATATTTGTTTTGCATTATGTATAATAGAGTTAAGGGAGAGATCCACTCAGTGAAAGTTGGGGGCACATGCCCACCAAAATTTAGTATATTTTTATATTAGGTTGACCCACATTAAGAGAAAAATTCTATAAAACATTTTGTCAAACTTATATATTATTTTTGTTCGGCTATCTAAATTTTTTTAAACAGTCATTAATAAAATATCTATTAAATTTTGTTTTTACTTCCAAAATTTAATGACTACTTGCATTATGCATACTTTCCAGACCTATACATATATTGTCTAAAAGTTGGGTTGACTTGATTATTCTTTGGTGGATTATTTTCGGGTAAAGCGCAGGTTCAAATTATAAATGACCTGGTGAAAAAATTTAAGTTGAGTTCACCTCTCACTGAATCATAGTAAACTTTATCCTTTGTACACTTCTACGAATTACTTTTGAGAAAGTTAGACTTTTGAATCAATATTATGACTTAAGTACATGTGATCACCTCAGTATGTATCCATGTAGTTAATTGTTGTGTAATTAGGTAAGCATTTGTTCTAGACCATGACTGATTTTATCTAACGAATCTCGTTCAGTTATATGATATGAGTTTTCGTTAACTTGTTATGATTATAGCATTTTCGAAGGTTCTAAAAACCGGACTGGATATCGAACCGATCGGGATAAGCGTTCAGAGGTTCAACTAGTTCAATCGGATTCCAACTGGAATATAACCGATATATAATAAAACATATATTTATATAAATATATAAAAATATAAAATAAAATATATGTCATAAAATAAATAAAAATTAAATTAGGTATCAACAAAACCATAGAACATAATATAATTCAACTCTTAATCAAAATAAACATTATTCATATGGATTAAATCTCTCAAGTTACTACTTTTCATATTAGAAAAGGAAAAAAAAATAAGAAATATGATATTTTAGGTTTTTTTTCAAAAAACCCAAAATATACAATTTTACATTTTTTTACAAAAAAAACTATTCGAACTGGTTTTTTGGCCGGGCCGGTTTGCCCGATTTACCGATTCTCAATGGTTCTTGAATGGTTTTTTGTAAGACGATTTTCAGGTGCAAGTCGATCCGGTCTGGTTTTCAGAACAGTGGCATTTTCAGATCAACGAAAAAATACGTGGATTGGAAAATATTGTGAGCTTAATTATGTATCTTAGTTATCTCTAACGTTGTTGTCGATCTGTTGACCCATCTGATCGACCTTTCACATATGCTCATCACGATTTGGTTATATTCTTAGTTTTTTCTTGATGGTGGATTATTTGTAAGTAGATTAAACTAGCAATTTGATCCTATAATATACATGAGACATCAGGTGAAGTCTGTAAGGATTTTTCACATCAATTCAGTGCTGGAATAATACTTATGATATTAATTTCATTCCTCTAAAATTTTTTACATCGGTTTAGTTTTTGAATAAGATATATCCATGTGACATCAAATAAATTAATGAATTTATAGAAAATGAGATCAAATAGATGTTAGATGCTTCTTTCAAATATCAAATTGATGCGGCATCTATCTTTTAAGGGATTAAATTGAAATAAAAAATCTTTTAGAAAAACTAAACTGATGTCACTCATATATTTCAAAGACTAAATTGGTGTCTAAATCTTTTAGGGACTAAACCCATGTTACCTATATATTTGAGAGATCAAACTTCTAGTTTAGTCTTGTAAGTATCTTTGTATACACTCAGGGAGTCTAGAGATATACTTTACCTTAGATTGGGGCGAATTTTATCTAAACCTAAATTTATCAAAAAATAATAATAATAAAGTCAACATTTAAGTAACAAATGTGATAGTATTTAACATCAAAGGGGTTCTATCTTATAATTCACCAACTTAAATAAAACCAAAATATTTAATGTTTAATGGAATTCAAGTAAGATTCATTTAGACTAAAAAACATACACATATATAATATCAAAAATAGAGGGAGAGACCAACAAGACTAGTTCACCTGGTTGACATTTTTCTCATATATCTTCATTATTTAGATTTGATTCTTTAGTTTTTCAATTTATAAGTGATAAATACTTTTATAAAAATTTGATAACTATGAAGACATGGTTAAATATAAAATTATTCATGTATTTTTATCTATCAACTTAAATTTTTAGAAGAGATAATTTCATGACATAGTATCAAAGCCATCATAACTAATTAAAAAGTTAGAGGTTTGATTCTTACTGTCCTCTATTATAAAAACTTAAAGACATTCACACTCAAGCCCAAAAAGGTATTTGTGTGAGGGAATATGCTTGTTAGATATAAATCATTTATGTATTTCTATTCATTAGCTTAAACTTTTTGGAAAAATGATTTTATTACAGTCATATTTATTTTTGGATGAACTAAGAATATCCACCATCAAAAATAATAATTAATCCCCTAGAGATATGGCTCACATACGTAAATCTTATCTCTAGCTATAAAACCCTTTTTATATACCATTAAAAATTAAATCAATGAGTACGTGTTTAAATAGCGCGGCTAATAAGATGGATAATGTAGCCTCACTTTCTAGGCGTATTCGATCCTTTATTATTAAATGGCATCTCTCACTCTCTTTGTCTCTCTTTTCCTCCCTCCTTTGTTTTTCTCTCCCTCCTTAACAGTAACTCATCAATCAAGACGACCAGATCCATAGGAAGTTTATCTATCTCTCTATCACCAAACACCTCACCCCCTCTCCCCTCACTGATCAGTCAATCCCATCAATCAAATCAAATCTAGAAAATCAGAAAGGAAAGGAAAAGAAAAGAAAGGAAAGGAAAGGGAATCAACAAAAAGAGGAATATGTCCGCCTCATCCACTTCCTTTTCACCGGACCAGCACCTCTCTCCCTCCGACCAGCTCTGCTATGTCCATTGTAACTTCTGTGACACTGTCCTCGCGGTTGGTCTCATCATCATCGTCACTCACGCCCCTTATTCTCATCTCTCTCCCTCTCTCTCTCTAATTCCTTTTCTTCATCTTCTTATCCCATTTCATGATTGTGTTGTACCCTTTGCTTTGTTGACCTTCAATTCAATTACATTCATTCAACTTTCGTGAATATTGTTCAACTACTAATAATTAAGAACCCCTCTTATATGCTTCTTTTCTTTTTTTTTTGCATTTAGGTGAGTGTTCCTTGCACCAGTTTGTTCAAGACTGTGACTGTGAGATGCGGTCATTGCACCAACCTTCTCTCAGTCAACATGCGACTGCTTCTCCCTTCTGCCAATCAGCTCCACCTTGGCCACACTTTCTTCACTCCTCAAAATCTTCTGGTACATTCATACATACATATATGTGTATATAGTATATATAAGTGTAATATAAGAGCTATAACTAGGGCTTTTACTAGATTATGTTTTTCCTTTTTCTCTTTTTATTCGTGTGCCTAGTTAATAGTTATGCTTTCTCTTGCATGAATTGAGAACTATATATAGTTTATTATGATGAGTATGTTGGGTTTAACTCAGGAGGAGATTCGAAATGCACCTTCATCAAACATGATGATGAATAATCAGCTCCCAAACCCAAATGATTTGGTTATGAGCACCATTAGAGGAGGGCCTGAAGAAGCCCCTAAGCCTCCGCCAGCTAACAGACGTAAGAATTTTTCTCTAATTCCCTAAAACTTCTTCAATTGTTGAATTTTCAGTTATTATGACTTTTTATTTCTTTTTCTTTTTTTCCTTTCAACATTTCCAAAATCTTCACCTATGTTTTTCATGTTTATTTGTTTCTTTGTTCTGTTTTCTTCAGTTTCCTTTTTTTCTAATTCCCGGGTGCTTTGATCAGATTTTTCTGATACCACCAAAGAAAAGCTATGAAAAAGAAAAGGAAAAACTCTTCTGATGACGGTCCCTTCGGTCCATTTTACACTACTTTTAAGCTCATAGCTATAAAGTGGTGTCACTTAACCAATAAAGGGAGAAAAAGTGAAAACAAAGTTGTTTCCCTATCAAAACTCGCTTGTCAATCACAACAGTGGCTAAGGTTTCTTTGGTATACTGCATTGCTTTTTTCCTTCCCTTCTTTTCCTGCATAATGCTTAGTGCCTCCAGAAATCAGCTTTAGTTTCTTCAAATTGATTTTTGTAAACATTGAACTTTCAAACTGAAGCAGCTGGCCAAATTTCCGTGCCCTTTTTTAGTTTTCCCACTTTCCACAAAAAAATCTCAAAGGGGGTGAAGTGAAAATGAAACCCCATCTTTTTTTTTTCTTCCTTTTCCTTTAGGGAATTGTAACTAAATAAAGGAATAAAATTCTAAAATTCATGAAATCCTTTTATGCTCTTTGCGTCTATATATATGTCGCCTTACATGCATACATGGAGTGAGACAGAATTCTACCCCCGAAAATATGGTGCTGAATCCATTGAGAGAGTGATATATTGTTATAGTGATAATGATGAGGTAATGATAGAGGAGAGAAAGATAGATCGGGGGGGGGGGGGAAGTAGTACTTGCTAAAAGGTCAGCGAAGTGATTTAATGTTCCTGTCTGTTTGCCTGTGCAATGTCCATGTGTTGCATGTCCAGCTCCAGAGAAGAGACAGAGAGTTCCATCTGCTTACAACCGCTTCATCAAGTAAGTTCAAAGACATTCATTTCAAGTTATGATTATAGGTTCCATTATTGTAATTAATCTTCTATATGGTTTGGTATCTCAAAGATTTAAAACCTAGTAAATAATATTAAGTCAAAGGATTTGGTCAGCCATTGTCTTAAAGTACTGATTAACAAACAAAGAATGAAAAGTTTTCTATAAAAGAATATGAAAACTTTTCTTAAGAGGAAAAAAAAATCATTTTGCTTATTTATCTAACTAATTAATAACTGAGATTATTTAATTCCTTATTTTTTTTATTTTGGTGGCATTTGGAATGTGCTATGATGACCTTCACATCATTCAAATTTTCAGGGATGAGATCCAACGTATCAAGGCTGGGAATCCTGATATAAGCCACAGAGAGGCCTTTAGTGCAGCTGCAAAGAATGTGAGATCCCAAGGAGATTCTAAATCTTACTCTCTTTAGGGACTTTTCCCATTTTAGATTATTTTCCAATCTTTACTAATTAAAGAGTTTTTCTTTTTGTTTAATCAAGTGTGTGTGTGTGTAAAGTCTAAACCTGTTTTGTTGGCTTGTTGAAATTTTAAGACTTCTCTTATATGTGGGGTCCACATTTTTACCTTCCTTTGTTTCAGTGGGCCCATTTTCCACACATTCATTTCGGACTCATGCCTGATCATCAACCCGTGAAGAAAGCTAATGTTCGCCAGGTACTTCAAAGCCCTAGCTACTGTATGTTACCTCCTTTTCTTTTGGCACCACAGTAATGGAAAAAGAGGGTCTCTTACTTCTAGGGTTTTTTCTAACCTCAAATTCCGCGTTTAATTTGTGTGCGGTGTAGGAAGCTGAGGACGTGCTTATGAAAGATGGGTTTTTCGCACCGGCAAATGTAGGTGTCTCTCCCTACTAGAAGAAACTGAAAATAAAAAAAAGAAAAAGTGTTCATTAATATTAGGGCTATCAAGTGTTACTACTCTTGTCATTAAGTAATATCGTACTATAAAGACTCCGTCTTATGCATATTAATGTTGTGTACTTGTTGTGTTAGTAATCTTTCGTGTTAAAAGTCGTTAGTTTTATGTCTCCATGAATGGTGGGAGGGGTTTCTGACGAAGTCCTACAGATTAGTTCATCTGAAAATGAAGATGCATGGTTTATTTTCTGTTGAACTGGTCCCCTAATGAATGAAATGCGTGGTTTATTTTCTGTTCATCTGGTCCCCTAATGAATGAACTTCTTAATGTAGAAATGCTCTTGAAAGTTTTCAATATTTGGAAGTTCTTTTTTTTTTGGTTTTATTTAAATAATGTTCTCAAAATAAATGTTAAGGAGATTTAATATTCTTGACTAAATTGTACAAACGAGTTTTTTTGAAAGATACTAAATGATTATAGGATTTTAAAGTATTTAAAGTTTTTTTTTTAATCTTAATTGAATATACTCTTGGTTGATGGCATTGGGCTTTCCTCCTTAACCACAAGTAACAAATGAATCCAAGGGTGAACTTCTTGGTTAAATATTAATTTGACGTAACACCACAGCTTATTTGAGCAAATGATTGGATATATACATTATGTTGTTTTGTCTTCTTGCCAACACAGTTGTTTAATGGCATTATGGCAGTGATTTTTGTATAAGAACATGAAGGCATTATGATGTAAAATAAGGAAACTGCCCTATGCTGAGGATGAGGAATGTGATAGGTAATTACTGAAATAAAAATTCGAAAAACACTCTCAGTACAAGAAAATATTGAGAAATAGGATCAAGAGAAATAACAAAGGGATCAGAAGAGAAATTCATAACCCCTCCTTGATGGCCTTCAATGGTATATCCTTAGTCAGTGATATTATTTCAGCACCTAAAATGAGCATTTCATCAGAACATTCATTTTATCATCATGGGATATGATAAATAAGTGGGGCAAGTGATGGGGATCATCACACATCTAATAATAATAAAGTAAATATCCTAATAAGATACCAGCTTTTAGGTGTTAAATAACAATTTTGATAATTGCTTCACATCCCAGGCATATCCAGTCAATTGCGAATCACGCTCCACATAGCTACATTCCTCAATTAACTCCTCTTCCTCCCTTGTTTCATTTCCATTTGTAGCTCCCAAACCGTGGTTTAGAATTGTTCAAATAGGACAGCAAACACGCTAATAGAGTAATAGTGTTGTATCATAACATTCAAAATCTTCCTAAGTCCAAACAATAACTGAACATTAACGGGGGCAAATATATAGAGTAACATATATCTTCTTAGGCATCAATTCTTCAAATTCTAAATTACACTTATAATGGTATGAATTGTAGTTTATACAATATTCAATGATTATTAAATATATGCAACGGATATTTTAAATTAAGAAAATTTTTATATATACTAATTATAAAGATATATTATTTCTCAATAAACATATTAGCTAAATAAATTTTAAAATACTAATATGCAAATGACATATCTTAATGACAACACACAGAATATAGCAAAAGTTTTAGTCCACTTTTTTTCCGTCACAAATTAGAGAAAAAACAAGTCTTGAACTTATTGTATATTAATGAGTTTTTTCTCTCATACAACAAGACATATTATTTCTCTGATAGTCCTAATAATGAAGGGTAATAATACATATGTAGTTTTAAAAAATTTGGAGGAGGAGGAGGGGCCTGTTACCCCCTTATCCCCAACAAAGTTTCACCATTAATTAAGTCCAAGATGGTGTTGTTGAAATTGGATTTCGTACAACCTCCATTACAAAGATCTAGCTAGTGACACTTCTTTAAACCCTTAATCGATTGCCATCTTCCTGTGTCCATGACCCTATCCCTTGTCTACAAGCCCTAACCAATCCTCCCTAAAACCTTAGAAATTTCAAATGGGAAGTCAACAAATACATGAGCCAAAGTTGCATATTTTACTATGGAAGCAAATGGGCAACTTGAAGAACACTATTGGAAGCCCAGAGAAAGGATGAATGCCATCCCCACTACCAAACTCTGGTCGCCTCCAAAGCCATGCCATTCGTTTCACCCCTCTATGCCATCGTTTGTTCTTGCATTTCACTTCTTCATGTCATGCCTCACGCTTGCGCCATTTGTCGGCTCAGGCATGCTTTTGTTGATGATGGGCTTGAGTTGGAGTGGAAGATTAGGCAATCGAAACCTCAATTTGTAGAACCAAATCTGTCTTCGAATCTATTTTTGGTGTTTTGAGCATAGCTTGCCTTGGTTTCGGGCCATGGATGCTTGCCTTCTTTGTTTCTTATCTCTCTATTTCCTCTATTTCCTTTACTGGTTGTTTTCCCTTTTGTGGAACCAAGATAGCTGTGGCTATTAGAACATGGCTTAATGGATTGCATTATTGCAACCTCCACTAAGTGCTGTTGGGACAACCTAAAAGCTTGCAATTAAAAATCAAAATTGAGGCCACTACACCAAAAGCAATTCCACCACTTGTAAAAGGTGGGTGGTTAAGCTGCAAGTCATTATTGCACTCAGCCTGAAGGCCTCCAATAAATAGAGGGAGGCATCAAACAAAATTCATTCATTCGAAGTTGAGAAGCAGTTCCTCAGCAATGTTAGAAGAAGCAAAGTAATCTTCTTGTAGTGTGAGAAAAATAGAGAGTATATGTAAGAAAATTCTAAGAGTGTGGTATGGGTATACACTGGAGTTTTGGATATATTCTCTAGATCTCTGTAATACTACAAATTGTAGTAGAAGAGAATCTTACCAGGGTTACACTATTTTGTAATTACTCTTTAAATATAGTGGAATATTTTTTCAGAGTTTGACCCGTGGTTTTTCCCTCAAAATTACTAGAGGGTTTTCCACGTTAAAATTTGATGTGCAGTTCTCATTTATTCTTGTTGGAGTGAAGAATGAAAAATGGGTCCCACTAGAAAGTACAATTCACGTGCTTTATTTATCCATTACTCTCCACATTTTTTAGCGTGCTACCGCTCACATCTATAAAGTATTTGTTATACTTGGGGTGTACCCAAGTCCTGATACTACTAACAAGTGGTGTCAGAGCTTTTGGTTCTGTTCTGTGGGATTTATTCTTAGTATGCTCTGGGGTTGCAGCTTAGTCTGATCTTCCATATCAGAAAAAATTTTCTCCCTAGTTGCTATTGTTGGAAGGTAATGTGATATTATGAGAGTGCAGTTTGGAAAGGTTCTGGCTAAGGAAAGACTTGGTATTTAAGCATGTCTATTGTGACCTGCCTCTCTTTCCTGGGAATCCTCCTGTGCACGATTTACGATTAATTTACGCTAATCCAAGATGTCAATGCCAAGATTTGAAGTGGAGAAATTTGACGGATCCAACGACTTTAGGCTATGGAAGTTGAACGTGCAGGCATCGCTGGTCAGCAAGTTCTTGCAAAGGTGGTACAGGACCCGGGATCCTTACCTAATGACAAGAAGGAGGAGATGATGATCAAAGTACTGAGTATAATACAGTTGAGTCTTGCGGATAATGTTTTGCGAGAAGTCATGGAAGAAGAAATCGTTGTTTCACAATGGAAGACTTTGGAAGAAAAATATTCTATAAAGACCTTATCCAACAAGCTTTATCAGAGGAAGCGACTGTACACGTTCAAATACTCAGGAGGAAAATCAGTGCAAGAGCATATAGATGATTTCAATCGAATGATCTCCGATGTTGGAGCAGTTGGAATTAAAGTTGAATATGTAAATCAAGCTATGATCTTATTGACTTTACTACCTCCGTCCTATGATAATTTCTATGATACCATACTTCATGGTAGATCTGATGTCTCAGTGAAAATGTCAAAGAATCATTGATGATAAAGGAATATCAAAAGTTAGTATTCGGATCCAGTGTCGAAGGTCCTGTAGATAGGTTGTTCGTGACGAGAGGGCATAGTCAAAAAAGAGCATCTGGAAGCAAAAGCAAGAGAAGATCCAAGTCCAAAAAGCACAAATCTTTAAAGTGCTTTCTTATCACCAGAGGGGACATATCTGAAGAAATTGCCTAGAGAGAAAAGAGAAATCAAAAGATTCTGCCAACATAACAATTGAAAGTTCTGATGATAATGATGCTGATGCTAGTTTGACCTTGACAGTATTCATAGGTGACACCGAAAATGAGTGGATCCTGGATTTTGGCACATCCTTTCACATGACGCCTAATTGAAGCTTTTTCTCATCCTATAAAAAGCAGGTTGGAAAAGTTAGATTGGGAGATAATAAAATTATTCCAATTGTAGATGAAGGAGATGTGCAAGTCAATTTAGATGATGGTACTAAAAGGACATTTCAAGCATAGCATGTTTTAGAACTGGGTAGAAACCTGATCTTGTTAAGTGCCCTTGACAATCGGGGGTACAAGTTCACTAGAGAAGGTGATTTCTTGAAGGTATGCAAAGGCTCAATGGTGGCACTAAAAGGAAAGCTGCAAGGTGGGATCTATCTATTACTGGGAAGCACAGTCGATGGAACTGCTGCTGTCCTATCATATGAAAAAATGATGATGCTACACGATTGTAGCACATGTGGCTTGGTCATATGAGTGAGAAAGGAATGACCATACTTGCTAGCATAGGCTTATTGAAAGGCTTGAAGAATTGCAAGCTAAGTTTCTATGAAAACTGTGTTTGGAAAGCAGAAACTGGTGAAGTTCAGTTCTATCAAACACAACAGCAAGGTGATATTAGAGTATATCCACTCAGATGTTTAGGGTCCAGCCCTTATCAACTCCTTAGGTGGAGCTCGCTATTTTCTTAATCTGATAGATGATTATTCCAGAAAAGTTTGGATATATTTCCTAAAGAAAAAAAGAGAGGTGTTCAACAAATTCAAGCAATAGAAGGCCATGGTCAAAAAGCAAACTAGGCGATCAGTCAAGAGACTAAGAACTGACAATGGTAGAGAATTTTATAGTAAAGAATTTGCAGAGTTCTGTAGAAATGCTGGTATAGTGAGGCACCATATTGTACTAGGAACACCACAGCAAAATGGAGTTGCAAATCGGATGAACAGAACACTTCTAGAGCGTGCAAGATGCATGCAAATTAATGTAGCACTTCCCAAATCATTTTGGGCTGAGGCAGTCAGTACAACTATACACCTGGTAAACAGATCCCCATCAACTGCTATTGATCTGAAGATTCCACAAGAGGTATGGTCTGATCGAACTGTAAACTATTCTGATTTGAAGATATTTGGTTATCTTGCGTATCCCATGTGAGTGATGGTAAACTTGAGGCAAGGGCAAGAAGGTGTATAATTCTAGGGTATGCACAAGGGACTGTGGTGTACACAAAAGCAAAGTTCACCCAAAATCATTGTCAGTAGAGATGTCACTTTTGACGAAGCATCAATGCTAAATCAAAAGAAGGAATCAAAATTAGATGAAGCAGAAATATATCATGATGCTAAGAAGCAGGTGGAGCTAGAGATTGACCGTGGGAAGGTAAAGCAAGAAGATCAACCAAGTACTTCAGGGATTGCTTAACTTGAAGTAGAACAACAAGATAAACCTGACTTTGAGGATGCTAGTGAACAAACTAGAGAAGCAAAGCCAAACAGTATTGCTACTGGCAAAGAAAGGTAAGAAATCCAAAAACCAAAAAGATATCTGGATTTTGCTACCTGTGCACTTGACTTAGTAGATGCAGATCCTATAGCCTTTGTCTTAGCTATGGCAGACGGTGCAGTTGGAGATGAACCATGTACTTACCGTGATGCAGTAGAAAGTAAGGAGTTGAAGCAATGACTGATAACAATGAATGAAGAGATTGAGTCTCTTTAGAAAAATCAGATGTGGGAGCTAGTACAACTTCCAAAGGGGAAAAGAATTATAGGCTGCAAATGGATTTACAAAAGGAAAAACGGTATCCCTGGCATTGAACCTCCAAGGTTCAAGGCTAGACTGGTAGCAAAGGGTTACACTCAGAAGGAGGGTATTGACTTCCATGAAGTATTCTTTCCTGTGGTGAAACATAGCTCTATTCGAATCCTATTAGTTATTGTGAGTATGTTTGACCTGGAGCTAGAATAGCTTGATGTAAAGACAGCATTCTTACAAGGTGAGCTAGAGGAGCAGATCTACATGGGTCAGCCAGAGGGGTTCATAGTTCCTGATAAGGAGGACCATGTTTGCCTATTGAGGAAGTCATTGTACGGATTGAAGCAATCTCCAAGATAGTGGTGCAAAAGGTTTAATGCATTTATGATTGGTACCAGATATAGTAGAAACCAATATGGTAATTGCATCTACTCTAAGGAGCTTCCAAATGGTTCACGGATTTATCTGTTGTTGTATGTAGATGATATGCTAATTGCAGCTCGCAACAAGGCTGGAATTAGTATGTTGAAAACTCAATTGAGAAAAGAGTTTGAGATGAAGGACTTGGGTGTGACATGAAAAATTCTTGGAATGGAGATTCATAGGGAGCAGAGTAGCGGCAGGTTGTGCTTGAAGCAACAAAATTATATGATGAAAGTGCTACAACGGTTTAATATGGATTAGTCCAAACCAGTTGGCACTCCGTTAACTGCACATTTTAAGTTATCTTTGAAGGAATGTCTGAGAATTGAGGAGGAGGTGGAGCACATATCTCGTATACCTTATTCTAGTGTGGCAGTCTCATGTATGCCATTGTGTGCACTAGACCGGATCTTTCACATGCAATAAGTGTTGTAAGCAGATTTATGAGCAAACCTGGAAAGACACACTGGGAAGCCATGAAATGGATCATGCGATACCTGAAAGGTTCCACTGATGTCTTCTTGGTGTTTGAAGGTCAGAAGACCCGTGGAGTTATGGGTTATGTAGATTCTGATTATGCAGGTGAATTAGATAAAAGGAGGTCATTGACAGACTATATCTTTATAGTCTTTGGATGTACTATTAGCTGGAAGGTGACATTACAATCTACAGTAGCATTGTCAACTACTGAAGCTGAGTATATGGCATTGATTGGGGCTGTTAAAGAGAGCGTTTAGGTGCATGGTCTTTTGGTTAATTTTGGGTTGAATCAACATGTACCAGTTATACATTGTGATAGTTAAAGCACCATTTATCTGGCTAAAAACCCATTTTATCATGAAAGGATAAAGCACATTGATGTTAGACTACATTTTGTCGAAGAAAGTATCAGTAATGGTACTATTGCATTTCAGAAAATAGCCACAACTGAAAACCCAACCGACATGATGACAAAACCATTGCCGATTGATAAGTTTAAGCATTGCTTAGACTTAGTTAATATTTGCAGAAGTTGAAGGCATAGCAAAATGCAAGCCAAGGTGGAGAATTGACAGAACGTGGCTTAGTGGATTGCATTATTACAACCTCTACCAAGTGTGTTGGGACAACCTAAAAACTTGCAATTAAAAATCAAAAGGGAGGCTACTACACTGAAAGCAATTCCACTACTTGCAAAAGGTGGGTGGCTGAGCTGCAAGTCATTATTACACTCAGCCTGAAGGCCTCCTATAAATGAGGGAGGCATCAAACAGAATTCATTCATTCGAAGCTGAGAAGCAGTTCCTCAGCAGTGTTAGAAGAAACAAAGTAATCTTCTTGTAGTGTGAGAAAAATAGAGAGTGTGTGTAAGAAAATTCCAAGAGCGTGGTGTAAGTATACACTGGGGTTTTGGGTATATTCTCTAGATCTCTATAATATCACAAATTATAGTAGAAGAGAGTCTCACCGGTGATACACTATATTTAATTACTCTTTAAATATAGTAGAATATTTTTTCGGAGTTTGGCCCATGATTTTTCCTTCAAAATTATTGGAGGGTTTTTCACGTTAAAATTTGTGTACAGTTCTCTCATTTATTATTATTAGAGTGAAGAGTGAAAAGTGGGTCCCATTACAAAGTACAATTCATGTGCTTTATTTTTTCGTTACTCTCCACAATTTTTGATGCGCTTCTGCTCATATCCCTAAAGTATTTATTACACTTGAGGTGTACCCAACTCCTGATACTACTAACAGTGGTCACATTGGTCCAATGTGTAGATCTATTTTTTTCTCGCATATCATTTTCATTTATGCAATTTCATTCTTATTCTCGCAAATATCATTTTGTTCTCTCTTTTTTCATTTTTGTGCAAATTTGGTTTTGCAAATCTCGTTTTGCAGATACTTTTTTGGTTTCAACAATTCTTGTTTGGCTATTCCTGTTTCATTTTTTATAAATTGGTTTGGTTCTTGAGGATTGAAGGTTGTGTTATGCCATGTATGGGTGCAACCTCCACCTTCTTTGTGCTTTATTCATAGGGATGATGTTTTATATACCATTGTAATAGTGATACGAGCTGTCGCGACTCACAAACAAATTAAAATTTATAAAGTGCCAAGTTACACCAAAAACGCAGTAAAGGGGCATAACTCAAGTCGTCTCACAAGGAAGTGTTCTAATTGATTCAAGAAAATTGGGATTTTTGAGATTATAACAGGCCAAAATAAATTATAAAATTATAATAAGAAGAATTACCTGCACTAGGATTCCCTCGGATTAAGAATTGTTCAATCATTGGTTCAAAAGATAAATTCATGGTGGTGGTTACTTTCATTAGTTATACTATCACACAACAATGATGTAATTCTACTTAATGGTCATACAATCGCACTCCTACTAAGGGTTTGGCTAACATTTGAACTAGTAATTCACAATCGTGATTCTATGAACCTATGTCAATCTGATTACCAATTACAGCAACCTAATTCCTAACGGAGTTAATTTCAATCCCTTACCAACTGGATGTAATTAAATCAATCGACCTAATACCCCAATGGCTCTTAGATTATACACGCAAATGAATTCACAATCAAGCAACTCTTAATAACTTAATTACAATAATCATCGCAATTGATATCATAAGAGAAAGCAAATAGGGAAGAAAAACCAGCCATAAATTGCAGTTAAAATAATAAGAACCTTAAGAACAATCTTAATCTTCAGTTATCTTGCACACGGTAAAGAGATTACTCCTCCATAGGGGGAGTGTCATAATCGTTGTTGAAGGAAAGTTGTAGATTACAACCCATAAAATGCTAAAATCCAACAATGACTGAGAATCCTAAACCTAGAAGAGAGTGAGAGAAATTCTAGAGAGAGAAAGGAAAATTAAAAATGCCAACGTGAGAGAATCCGTGAGTTTGGGAGTGAATGAGAGTTTTTTCCATGTACTAAAGCATTCATTTCTTTTTTCCTTCATTTGGATTGCCAAATCGGGCCCAACAAGCCGTGATCCATAAACATATGACTGCGTAGGCAGTCCTGCGTTGCATTCCAGAAGAACATGTCCCTCTGTTCATCGCCTGGGCAGTCATTGACTGCCTGGGCAGTGAACAGTATGCTTCCAAGTCAATTTTGAGGTCCAAAATGTTTGAATTAGTTCTTTGGCCTAGAAATAGAAGTTGTACCTCTTTGAATAAGCTTTCCAATGTCTAAGAATCACCTCAATCGAACATTTGTAGCTCCAGATATTGGAAAAATACTAACTAAAGGTCAAATTGGACAGCATCAAAACCTTAGTAGTGTTCCTGAATCCTTCTTCTGCTCTAATGCACCAACCTAAAGTCCCTATTATCGAACAACACTCCCAAAAAGAGGTTAAAAGTACAAAGCACTTCCAAAGTATGAGAATTCATAAAAACTATACTGATGACTATAAAATTATTGTATAATGCATGTTGAGGACAAAGTGCAAATCCACTAATTAACCATTAATTCAACACAACTCAAATGCAAAATACTAAGAATTAGGAAGGAAAATGGGTGCACAAATGCAACCCATCAAATAGCTTTTAGCAAAGAAGCACTTGTGAATGGCATTGTTTTAGGAAGTTGGATGGATAAAGAGCTGGCCTTGGTTCTGGTGGGGCTGGTGAATGGCTTGCTTAATTTTGCGTGTTGTAATCAAGTAGGTTGTGGCTAACGCATCGCTTCTTGCGTCTTTGGTGCATATCACCTAGAAGATGGGGTGGCATCCTATGATCCAAGACCTAGTACATTGGATATATCTCGATGAAGCCCAATTGAATGCTAAAATTAGTTTAAGATTGGGCTCGATGAAAATTGAAACAAGTTTTTTTTTGCCTTTTGAGTGCAATATGATTGATTACCTAATTGTTTGTCATTTTTTTGTTGGCCCTATTTTTGGGTTTGTATATTCTTGATGTACCTTTTACTACTTTTTTTGAGTGTCTAGCATTTATTAATTATAAAAGAAAGATAAGTCAGAGTTTAATTTCATTGGTAAAGTTTTGGAAGATATGTATGGAATTTGGAGTAAGATGAAAGAACTAGATACCACAATGTGCTGAATGGCTCCTCTAAAGTACACCTTGCACTTTAGAGGTTATTAAAGTACACATATCTTAGCCATAAAAAATAATGAAGGGTGAATATGATTCCACATGTCTTGACTAATTCACATTAGATTTGTCAATCAGATTAAACCTGATTTTGTTTGAAAAAATTGTGCAACTTCTTTTTAACATAATAACCAACTAGGACCCCCACATTCATCTTGGCGCACTTGGTGTTTTACTTCGATCATTTGGAATGGTGCCTCAAGAGCTAGTCCTGAGCCCTGCATCCCTTTCAATGTATAATATTCCAAATGAACAAATTTCCTGTGATTACAGTGAATGAGGTTGCCTTGCAATAGCATGTACTAGATGTTTTAAATCAATCTAACAAATAAATTATTAAAAGAAAAAATAGCATTACCTTCCCATAACAATTTTGAAACAAAATAATATAAAACTTTAATGGGTGGACAACAAGCAGCCCCGATGAGAGGCTTTTCAAAAGATATCGAAGGAAAGTGATGATGATTGGTATGATCCAAGTGATGAACATAACATAGCTTCTTGTCTAGAGACTAGTATGCAAAGATAAGTATGAACGTGGGGGCTTGGATGGTGCACTATTTTTTTTTAATAAATTGAGTTTTTAATTTTTAAATTTCACTGAAAAATTTTATGTGAAATAATTAAAACATGTGGAATCATCTACACCCTTTAATGTTTTTAATGGCTAAGATGTATATACTTTAACATCTAAAGTGCAAAGTGCATTTTAGAGTTGCACTTTAAAGGAACCACACCCTTTAATTGATGCCTCCCAATATGCTACCCTTAAAATGGAAACGAGGTTTAAGATTGGGCACTTCTCTACCTCCCTTCATATTTATTTTAGTTGCGGACTTCTTTAATAGAAAGGTGGAAAGAGCAAAATAGTTAGGCTTTTTATTGGAGGTTTGAATATCAGCAGGAAAAAAAAATTGATAATTCTCATCTACAATTCACAATTGACACCCTTATATTCTGTCTAGTTAGAGAGGATCATATTTTTAGTTACAAAAAATTGCTTAATTGTTTTTTTTCTAATGACTGGGTTGAATATTAATTACTCCAAATATGCAATAATCCCCTTTGGCTATAATAAGAAATAGGTGATGATTATCAAAGAGGAGATGCATTGCCTGCCCTTGTCATTCCTATTTATATACGTTAGGATTCTATAGAGGCAAATCGAAGCAAAGAGAGGACTTGGAAGTCTGTTCTAGAAAAATTATAGAAAACGTTGGTTTTATATAATGTGAAAGTTTATCCAAAGCAGATAGACTAGTTCTAATTAAGTTTGTTCTTAACTTTCTGCCCTTGTACTGTCTGAGCATTTTCACATTTTCAATGAATGTGACTAAGAAGATGAGAAACTCGCATAGCATTTGTTTCAGGGGTGGGGATGCAAATAAGAGTGTGCCATTGGTTTCTTTGGGAGGCCTAAAAAGTGTGGTTGGCTTGGCATGTATATCAGTGTTAACTATGATTAATAAAATCTTTTTACTCACCAATATAGGCATTATGATTTATATTTTTTCAAAAATGTTAATTCAAATCTTTGTTAATGTAAACAGTGGGTCTTTTTTTCTATATGGGATTTAGGTGGTATATTTACATCAATATGATGTTTTGAAAAAAAAAATCACACAATCTGGTGTTTTTAATATAGAATCTATCAAAGATAGATTTAACACTGAATCTGCCTTTAATACTGAATCCGCCAAAGACAGATTCAGTGTAAAAAAAGTTAATACTAAATTGGCTAAAGACATATTCAATGTGATACGAAAATAACACAAAATTTGCCTATGGCGGATCCTATAAATACCATATATAAGTAAATTTTCTCATTATCTCATATTAATGTAAATCACATTTCAAAACACTATATATAAATTATTTTTTCTAAATAATGAACATGACTTCTAACATGTTTGTTAAACCAATAAGCTCGACCATGTTTAAGTAGTGTACAAGCCAGGCGTAGTTGGTTAAAACTAAGATTGGATTGTGGACTAAAAATAATAAAAAGATTGTCCTAATTTTACAAGATCAAATACTAGAAATTTAGAACACCAAAAATAGGAATCCCATCTACGATATAAGATGTGTACATTTTGAAGCCATATTGCAAATTGGTGTTGACTAGTAAGCGTACGCATGTATGCTATATGTCAGGTACAGGGAGCTTTCATTTCCTTTCTGTCTCCTGTGCCAGACAATGCCTTGATAGAGCAACACGTCAAGAGATACAAACTGAAGTGGGGACCCTGTCCAAAATGAAATATATTGTAACCGGGCTTGTCCATTATGGGTCTAAGTTACTACAGACTCGCACACCCTTCAATACATTCACAATTGGGCCCAAGCCCAGTAATACATGGTGAATCCAAACCCATAATTGGATCATAAGATAATATTAAATGAGTCTCTAAGGAATAATTAAGCTGCCCATTCAACCCGTTTTGTAAAATTGAAATACACACTAATTAATAGTAGCTCAAACCCAAAAAAATTCTAACATTATCCCACTTGGACAATATTAATTGGGTTTTGCTTTATATTTCTAAAACATTTTAAAAAAAGACTCTCAAGTTGAACAACAATGGCCACAAAGTACATCCTAAAAAATATCATCACAAAAGTAGATCGCTCTAGTTAATAAGGTTATCATCTAAGAGTCATAGGTCAATTGATAAACTGTAAAGAGTTTTCTTTATCCATGACCACATAACCAAATAACCTTATCAACAATGATCCACAAACATGAGTGCGCAGGGTGTAGACACATCATAGTATAATATGTGATCCTATCAATACTATTGTGTATGGATCCTATTGTATCTTACTAAGAAAACACAAACAACCTCCCACAAGGAGATTATAACATGTTTCTCATGAAACACCATGCCCACAAGGGACCAAAATCTTTCCAATGAAGGACCATTTTCCTGTGGAAAACATATTCATATCTCGAGATACATAAATAAATAGATTAGTGGTACCAAAAGAAACAATTCCATAATATGCATAAGTTTCATAATCCAAATTACATAAAACCCAATGTAATTACATGAACATAAAGCAAAACAACTCCCACTAACTAATTACATCAAAAGATCTCATAAGACCCATACTCTCAACATGTTTTACAATCACTATAGGCCTAAGTGGAAGAATGCTAGAATTTTTTGGGTTTGGGCTACTATTGATTGATGTGTATTTTAATTTTATAAAACAAGTAGAATGGGCAGCCTAATTATTCTCTGAAGGCCCATTTAATATTATCTTATGATCCAATTATAGATTTGAGATTCACTATATATTACTAGGCACTTAAGGTCTTTGCGTTTTGAGGTTATGGTTACCATTTTCATGATGCACTGCCTAACACCACAATTCCCATCATATCTCATGTTGATGAAGTTATCCATCAACTGACCAGCTTCGGCCTTACTAGAAACTGCATACTTCTTCCCAATAGAATCCAGAAAATTTTTGGCTTTCTCTAATGTAGAAATTGCCTTCACAAGAGCTTCATCAATGGACCTCTTGATCAACATCAACGCTTTCCTATCTGCCTTGACCCACTCCTTATTATAGCTCTTTTACTCTTCAGTACTCTTATTAGTCAAAAGAGGTTCATCCTCCGTGATAGCCATGTCAATATCCAACAGTGTAATAGTCAACTCAATATCATCCTTCCACCTTTTATAATTATTTCTAGTAAGGATCTCGACATGATTAACAGTGTTGTTCACAGAAAATGCCATAGGAGTTGAAAACAAGATAATTAATTATATGGGCAACAAACAATATTATATATTATGAAAATAGGGATATAAGCATAATATAAACTCAATTGTGGGTAGAGAAAATATTATATAAAATAATAGTTACAAAAATCCAACACCTGTGGGCAGAAGGATTTTCCTATCATCCCAAATCCATGTTACACCAAATCAATTAATAAATTAACTACCTACGGATTGGCCAATTTATAACTAACTTAGGTGACACATCATGTCACATTAGGATTGATTAACAAGTAAACTACCTGTCGGTGAGTAAACTCTTAATCAATCTAAGTGACAATCATCCCAAACAAAATTAACAAGTAATTCTATTACTATGGGAACTAAACAATTATGCTCTGAGTCAACTTCAGGATGGCACTATTGTTCAAGTTATTGAAACTAAATTATTTTATCTCTAAAGTGCAGCAACGCACCAGAGTCATCATCACCTATATTCCTTTATTTGATTTCTTTTCCTTTTTATTTATTTATTTATTTAGAAACTTCAGCGTGAAGCGTACAACAGCACCGCCAACAACAACCTCTTGCCTTCCAGCAACGAGTGAACAACGGCAACGTCGCGAGACATGACAACAGTAGGCGATTATTCTCTCTATTATTAAGCTCTCTCTTTCTCTCTCACAATCTCAATTCTCCACCGGTAACAGATTGAACTGCTGTGAATTAATATCAAACTTCAATATTGGCAAATAACACCATCACAACAACTATTACATTTTCAAGAGGAATTAAAAGTAGTATGCATTGTAACAGAATAACTATGACTCAGAGGTCAATGCTTTATAAAGTAGTGATCAAATTCAGTTAATTAAATTTGAATTATCCATGACAGGTTCTATTAAAAAAATAATAATGATAATGAAATATGAGGTCTTGAGTGCTCAAATAATCATGTCAACAGCTAACTAAATGAATAAATCATACCATATGTTCCATATTATTGAGTAATCTAAATTAAGATACACTTATGGTTGTTAGTGGATTTCAAGATCTGGTATAAGTTTTGCCTAAAAAGATTCAAAACTGTATAAATTCTGGTGGACCAATTTTATTAATTATGATTGTTTAACTTATGAATCATGATAATTACATCCAATACAATTCTTTTCCAGATGTACACTATAATTTTTTTTTTCGTCTACATTTGTCTATATTTTGTTAGTCTAAGATCATCCTGAAATATTAGTTTAAGCTATCAATTCGGCGTTTATATTCTCCTAAATCTTCTTTTAAACAAAAAAAAATCAGTAACTTAACTACCACCGTTTATTGAAAACTATATTATCCATAATAGTGTTTTCATTCCCCGTGCTGTGCTTTTGCGCTAGTGTGATCCCAATTCCTTATGGAAGAGTAAGTGTACACACGCGTTATATTGTGTGTGAATGATCAAATTCATGGCCATTATTAGCTTATATGTCACGTCGAGTAGCTATGTCATCCAAATATGTTTGGGTCACACTATTTGTCACTTCAGGTGGTCCTAGGACCTTTAAAAAATATTATTAATAAAAAAATCACTTAAATTTAGAGCCTCTAGATTCCTCGTAATCGTCCAATCCACAACACAATATCAATAATCTAAACTAAGTTGTTTCCTGATAATTTCGGTATCAAATAAGTTGATTTCTAACGATTAAAAAGTATTAATTTGGTCTCTAACAATATCAAAAGTTAAACACTTAGTGGCCATTAGATGAAAAATATTAATGATATTAGTGACAATTTAATTACCGAACAAATTAATCTTTAACGTTATTTACACAAAAAAATTCTCATTTCATAACTTCTTCCTTCTTCCACTCTCTTCATCCTTATCACCACCATCACCATCATCATCGTAAACCACAAGCACCCATTCATAACTAATTCATCACAACCTATAACACAACCAGCATCATCTACATCACCACATCCCATTCAACCCAAAATTACAAACAATTTCAACCATACTATCCCCATTAATCTGTAAATCCAAAATCATTAAAACATAAGAAAAAAAATCATAACCCATCATCATCAACCCTTGAATTGTCACCGAAAAGCATCAGCCTCATAGTCCTCTACTGCCACTGTGAAGCCCAATGTCACCATAGAAGGTTAGTGGTGGTGCCACAAAATTAGGGCATAGTATGATGAGGAAGGTTGATGGTGGTGATGAGGATGGAGTTTGGGTTTTGGGATTAAGGGTAGGTGAGGTTGAAAACCCAGCAATGGTGGTTAGATGAAGAAAGATGGGTTTGGGATTAAGGGTAGGTGAGGTTGAAAACCCAGCAATGGTGGTTAGATGAAGAAAGATGAAGGGAAATAAATAACAAAAAGGAGAAATTAAAAATTTAAACAATGGGTCATGTTCCATTTTTTGTTTTTTTGGGGTTCGGGGTAAGGGATTGTTCTTGTGCATTTTTGGTAGTGGTGGTGGAGAGAATGAAGGAAGGAAGGTGATAGAGATATAGATTTTTTTTTTTTTGGTAGAAAATGTTAGGGACCAATTTGTCTAATAATAAAATTATCACTAACACAGTTAATGTTTTACGTCCAGGGGCTAATAAGTTTTCAACTTTTGACATTATTAGGAGTCAACTTATCCAATACTGAAATTGTTAGAGATCAACTTAAGGATTATTCAAAATCTAAAAATGCAAACATATTTATAAGAATAAAGACCTAATTAGTCCCTTTAAAAGATTTTATAAAATAATTTAGCCCTTCAAGAATTGAAACTAAACTCATGGTCTCTCAAGATTGTAATAATAGGACATATTAGTTCCTCTAGGTATTTGATCCTTTAAACAATAACGAAATTGCACACGTTATCCGTTGATATGGATGTTAAATAATACGTGTGTCATCTGAAGTAAAATAAAATCTAAAATGATTAATTTTGGTGATTAAAATTATATGAAATGAGTTATTTAAATCTCTATTATAAATTATAAAATAACCTTTTTTATAATTTTAGACACTAAAATGAGTGCAATATGTTCTAGAACAATGTCATTTTGCTTAGATCCAATGTTGTAATAATATATCATCATTATATTGTGCAATTCTGTAACTACACTAGCGAATAACTAATGGATGGACTATTGTGTCCAGTATTTTCAATCTTGAGGGATCACAAAATCAATTTCTTTTCTTAGAGGTCTAAATAGTCTGATGTGAAAATCTTAAAAGACTAAATAGGGTGATTATTCTGTTTATAAAAGTTTTCTTATGCTCATCAAAGTTGGTTACAAGGCCACAATGTCTTCCACACTTCTACTTGTTCTATGCAGTGTTCTAAATCATGACCACATCACACGACGCGCAACATTTAGGTTATTAAGGTCGAATCCAAGATCGCATCGCATCACGGTTTGAATTTAAATCACGAAGAAAACCGCAACATAATGGCGTTGCGCCCGCAACGTAATGTTGTTGCGGCCGCAATGGGACGCATCACGTAAAATGTCCCGTGTTTCTGTTTAAGTCAGCCTTTCATACATCAAATTTTGTCCCTTTTTTATTTTCCAAAGAAAAGATTCTTCTCAGACGACAGATTTGAAAGAGAAATAGAGATGATTCCCCAATCCCAATCAATCATCATTCATCAATAAAACACAAATGGTATACGAAGATCTAAAATTTAACTTGAATACATTCACTCATTCAGAAACTTTACCTTTGTATTTGCTCTCATCATCTTCTAATTGTTGTCAACAGTAACTAGCAAGAGAAGCCTTGCAAAATGGGTGGTGGTGGCCGAAGGAAGAGGAAGAGGAAGATGGAGGATTCCATGCCAACCCAAAAACCTTGTGCCGTGACCTCTGAGAAGATGAGTCTCCCTTAGCTTCACATTTTCCATCTCTATTCAGGTTGAGACATTGCAATTGAAATCACTGAAAGCCCACCTAAGAGGATTAAGTTCTCTGTTCTTTGCCTTTTTCATTTTCGATTTTATTTTTTCGGATAATAACTGTAGATCTGTGTATTTTGTGGTTTGAGGGGAGGACGGTTGTGGGTTTTTCATTTTGAAAAAATAAAAAATGGAAAGATTGAGATTTGAGAAGAAGAAGACATACTCCTTTGACTGGCTGCGGGCTGCCTGTGCTCCATCGTCCACGAAAAGAAGAAAACCATGGAAGAAAATTAGCCTTTCATTTTAATATATTAATATATAATATAATACATATATATAAAAGACTGTAAAAGAATTTGAAGAAGAGCACGAGCTCTACGCGGTGGCCTTTTTTTTCAATTTTTTTCTATATATAATATATAATATAATAATGTATAATATAGTATTTTATATATATATATGGAAGAGTGCAGAACTCGAAGAAAAGCATGCAGTAGCCCTTTTTTTCCATTTTTTTTTTCTGTGTATAATATATGAAATTAGGTTTAGCGAACCTTAATGGATTTTAAAAAAAAATGGGAGGGGATAGACAAACAGATAGTACTTGAATTTTATATTAAAATAAAAATAAAATATATTAAATAAAAAGTGTTTTAAAGGTATTTTTATTTATATAAAATAGGTGTAGAAGGAAAAAAATGAGGATGTGAATTTTATTTTATTTTAACATTTATATATAATGTATTTTTTAGTTAAATATTTTATATTAAATTAATTAGCTTGTCATATTTAAATTTTGTCTTAAATGAAGTTATTAATTATTATAAATTTTTGTGAGCAGGTATTGTAAAATTTTTACAATGCCACCAAGAGAAGAGTTTCCAATAGGGAGGCTAGAGGGTGCTGCAAGTGATGATATTGGATGGCATTTTGGAGAACCTTTGACTAGGAAGAATCGAAACAATATTAGATGTAAACTCTGTGATAGAGTAATAACGAGTGGCATTACTAGATTGAAGCAACATATAGCACATTACAAAGGGCAAGTGTCTGGTTGTGCTAGAGTTACAACATTGGTCCAACAAAGCATGATGGAGCTCCTTGTGGACGGAAAAGCAAAGAAAATTGACTCCAAAAAAAGAAAGGAAGAATTTGAAGCACGTTTAAGAGCAGGTGATAAAGATGACATAGAAGATCATATTGATGAGCAATTAAGGTTGGCTACACAGAAAGTATAGCATCACAACAAGAGTGGGTTGATAGACAACGATTTAGACAACAAACATGAGGACTTAACAACATATATGAGCTTGGTGGAAGCTGTCGTGCAAGTGCTAGTGGAGCAGCAACGTCACAAGATGTTTCTTTTACTTTGAGGTCTACTGATATAAATCTTGTGAGAAGCAAAAGCACAAAGCAGCAAAAGTTAGTACTAGCTTAATGAAAACGCTAAGGAAGAAACTCAGAGAAGCTGTAAGTAAATTTATTATTTATGAGCATTTGCCCATGAATTTATCTAACTCTCCTTGGTTGCATAATTTGATTGTTACTGCTGCCGAGGTAGGCCGAGGAGTTAAGTGCCCAACTCCTAATGAAATTTCAGATGTATATCTAGAAGCTAAATATAAAAATATGCAGGAATGGATAACCAAATTGAAAAGCACATGGAATGAGAGAGGTGTGACAATAATGTGTGATGGTTGGACAGACGGTATAAACCATACACATATTATGAATTTTTTGGTGTACTGTAGTAAGGGAACAATTTTCTTGAAATCTATTGATGCTTCTAGTGTTGACAAGAGAGATACAAATTATTACTTTCAATTGCTTGATAAAGTTGTTGAGGAAATAGGAGAAGAATATGTGGTCCAGGTGGTTACAGATAATGAAAAAGCATTGAAAGCAGTTGGTCAAAAATTAATGGAAAAGAGGCCACATCTGTATTGGACTGCATGTGTAGCTCACTGTTTGGATCTTTGCCTGGAGGATATAGGAAAAAAAATGTGAAAAAAATATTGGATGAAATAAAGATTGTGACATCTTTCATCTACAATCACATATGGACTGCAAAGCTCAAGAAAAAATATACTGGAGGTAGAGAGATTGTTCGTCCAGGAATTACTAGGTTTGCAACACAGTTCTTACAACTTCAAGCAATTGTGAAGCAAAAACAAGGGTTAAGAAATATGTTTAACTCTGAAGAATTTAGAAGATCTAAATTTGGTAGAGAGAAGCATGGACCAGCATCTGAAGCACGGAATATTGTTGTAAATAATGACTTCTGGACCAAGGCTAATGATATATTGAAAGTATTTGAGCCTATTGTAAAAGTTTTGAGACTGGTTGATGGTGATGAGAAGCTGACAATGGGTTTTATATATGAAGCCATTGATCAAGCCAAAAAATCTATTCAACTAAATTCTCGTTATCACAGTAGCTACAATAGATTAATAGATGAACGCTGGAGATTCATGCATTGTGATCTTCATTCTGCAGGTACATCAATTTAATTACTAATTGATATTTTTTTATAATATTTATAATTCATAGATGTACACACTATAAATTATTAACTTCCTTCCAGGCTATTTTCTTAACCCACAATTTCAATGTGGAGTTGAACATGGAACTGATGTATATAAAGAAACATTTGATGGAACAAATAGTGTGATCATGAGATTAGAAAGAAATTTAGATGATCAAATTAAAGCATTAAATCAGGTTAGTAATAACTTTTACATTGCAATTTAGTACTTATAATTTAATATAGTATATTTAGATATTGATATATTTTATTGCTATATATAGTTATCACTTTTCAGAGAGATGAAAGAAACTTTTGGAACACCACAAGCTCAAAGAGCTTGGAATCAAATGAATCCAGGTAAAATGTTATTTTTTTGTTTTCCATTTTGATGTAAATAAATTTATTTTAACTTTTATTTTTTTTGTAACTAATAATTTATTTATTTCGTTTGATTCATTTAAATAGCTGAATAGTAGTTGATATTTGGCACATGTGCTCCTGAACTTCAACGTGTGGCAGTAAAAGTTCTAAGCCAAACAACTTCAGCCACAATCTGTGAAAGAAATTGGAGCACATTCAATTATATCTATACCAAGGCAAGGAATAGACTCAAATATAAGAAATTGCTAAAATTTGTCTTTACATTTTATAATATGAAGCTGAAAATGAGACGTGAAATGAGGAGAAGTCAAGAAGAGATTGAAACTAGTTACAATCTAATTAATCTTGACTATATTTTTCAAGATGATGATCCATTGTCACCATGGATTGAAGAAAGAGAAAATCCACTATTAGAGGGAGTACAAAATGCTGAGTGGTTGCCTATAGTGAATACTAATGATGAAAATATGGAAGTTGGTGATGATGATGCAAATTCAGAAAACAGTGGTGGTTTAAGTCCACCAAGTAACAATAATGGTAATAGTGGTGATAATGTGGAAACTGAAAAAAGTGATGACGAGGGCGATGGCAATGGTAATGGTGATGAGCAAAGACGGAATAATCCATATCATGAGGTACCATGCCATAGGCATGACAAAGGCTTAGTTATAGATATGACCACTTATAATAGGCCTAATATGACTTCCAATAATTCCTTTGATAGTAGAAGAATTGGCTCGCAATCTAAAAGGGGAAGAAGACAACAAAACATTGCAACTGAAGAATTTTCCAATTCTAATGTTGAACAAAGTTTAAGTGAACTTAGTATTGATGATTCAATTAAAAATAGTCAAGGGCATTATCCACCATATTATCAACATCCCTATCCTAACTTCAATACATATAATCAATATGAAAGTGGTCAAATTCCACCATATCACCAAATGCCAATGAATTACCAATATCCCTATTATCAACAGCCAAGCAGTGGATTTTTTTATGTCTTTGGCCAAGGAGATACACAAAGTGATGGCCAGAATGAAAGTGGAGGTTATGATCCGCTGTGTCATTCTACCATGTGGTAATAGACATCGTGTAAGTTTTATTTGACTTATTTCCCGTGTTTTTATTTAAATTATTTATTTTAATTTTTAGTTTTACTAATATTTTCATTTAATTATATTTATATGTGAAGAAATATATCGATTCTTCTAAAATATCAAGATTCTAATTATGATTTATTATTATGTTTTGTTTTATAGTGAAGTGATATCTCTAAAATTGTGGTGCAATTTGTTCATTTATGGGCTGATTAGTGACTTGATCACAATTGTAACATGTTGTGTTCCTCTTAGGAATTCTAAGTTTATTGTATCATTTTAAAAACATTGAGAAGTTTGTATTTAATATGTTAGAGACATATAATTTTGTGTCAAATATGTTGGAGACTTGTTTATTTTGGTGCTATCATTGTTGTACTTCTCTTATTTTTACATTTTGTGCCAAAAAAAAAAAATTCACACCACAATGACCGCAACCGCATTTGCAACTGCAATTTAGAACATTGGTTCTATGCCTAATTCTTCCTGTGCTTCTATCATTCATCCTCCACAAACTCAGAACCGTTCACAACCCTCCCCGCCGTCCTCCACCTGGTCCTAGGGGCCTTCCCATAATAGGGAACCTTCATCAGTTGCAGATTTCTACCCTTCATCTTCAGCTATGGCAGCTCTCAAAGAAATATGGCCCCTTGTTTTCTCTTCAACTCGGTTCAAGGCCAGCTATTGTTGTTTCATCACCTAGAGTTGCCAAAGAAGTACTCAAAAACCATGACCTTGTGTTTTCCGGAAGACCTGCCTTACTTGGCCAACAGAAGTTGTCCTATAATGGGTTAGAGGTTATATTTTCACCATACAATGATTATTGGAGAGAAATTAGAAAGATTTGTGTCATTTATATCTTTAGCTCCAAGCGTGTCTGATGCTTTTCCTCTGTAAGAAAGTTTGAGGTCAACCAAATGGTCAAAAAGATATCTAGGCATGCCTCTTCTTCAGTGACTACAAACTTGAGTGAGTTGCTGGTTACTCTATCAAGCACTATAATCTGTAGGATTGCTTTTGGGAAAAGGTACGATGATGAAGGAACCGAAAGGAGTAGGTTCCATCAGATGCTTAATGACTTTCAGGCCATGATGGTCACCTTGTTTGTTTCGGATTACATTCCATTCTTGGGTTGGATTGATAGACTCACTGGATTGCATGCACGTCTTGAAAGGGTTTTCAAGGACTTCGATAAGTTCTACCAAGATGTCATTGATGAACACATGGATCCAAATAGAAATCATACAAAGGAAGAGGATATAGTTGATGTCTTGCTTCAACTAAAGAATCGGCGTTCGTTTTCAATTGATCTCACTAATGATCACATCAAAGGGGTCCTCATGGTATGGTCTCTCAGTTCCTTTCTTTCTCCTTTGATTTTCCATTTTCTTTGTTACAGTATATACATTTTTATCAATCGTGCTGCAGACTATTAGTAAAGCCATTTTCAGTGGTTAGATTAATGTTACCAAAATTTTGTTTATCAAACAAATTGGCTGTACCAATTGTGATGTGCTTCACAATTTCCCAATTCCCTATCCACATGAAAGACTTTTCTCTCGTAATCAATTGTTATATAGATGTTATCATCATTGAAACTCCACAGAAGCCATGCTTTCCGACTACATTCTAGGCGGTTAATAAGTTGAAGTTGAGGATCAAATAAACTTCAATCCGATACTGTCAATAATATAAAGGAGCCCTCCCTATATTTGAAGAATGGACCAGAAACCAAACCCATTACTACTATATATGCTGCAATTCAATGGGGGACACAACATCTATCCCATCACCAAGAAATACTGATACACTGCACTAGTGTAGATTGTACGGTGTGAGTAGGGTTGGACAGAGTTTTTTTTTTTTTTTTAAAGTTCAACAACACACTGTTGAGTGAACTGTACTTTTAAGGAGAAGATTATGGTTTATATCATGTATTTGTGTGCTTAAGGAGAAGACTATGAAATCCTGTATCCGTGATCTTAGGGAGAAGAATATGGATGCTACAAATTCTTTATAAGATAATTGTTAAGAAGAATCAGAGAGTTAATAAAGAGACAGCTTAGCAATTAATTCATGATATAACGAAAAAAAGATATATAATGTACCACATTTGATTTATTATAGTACTTCATGAAGCATATGATTGATAGTGTATCAAAATTAATGTCTTTACTGAACATATTTTCGACCAACATTCAACTGCCTTTTATTTTTTTCCTTTTGTAGGACAAGCTCGTAGCATCTACGGACACCACCTCAGCCACATTGGTTTGGGCTATGACCGCATTAATGAAAAACCCAAGAGTAATGAAAAATGTTCAAGAAGAAATTAGGAGTTTGGGAGGCAATAAAGATTTCTTAGATGAAGAAGATATTCAACAATTTACCTATTTTAAGGCGGTGATGAAAGAGACACTAAGATTACATCTGCCAACGCCTCTATTTTTGCAAAGAGAGACAAATGAAAACTGCACTGTAGATGGGTATGATATTCCGGCCAAGACAATAGTTTTTGTGAATGCCTGGGCTATTCATTGAGACCCTGAGGTTTGGAAAGATCCAGAAGAGTTTTGTCCTGAGAGATTCTTGGACAGTGACATAGATTTTAAGGGACAAGACTTTGAATTCATTCCCTTTGGAACAGGGCGAAGAATCTGCCCAGGAATGCCTATGGGGGTTGCCACATTGGAACTTGCCCTTGCAAATCTTCTTCATTGCTTTGATTGGGAATTGCCGCAAGGAATGGTAAAAGAAGACATTGATACTGAAGTGTAGCCAGGAATTACCCAACACAAGAAGAATCCTCTTTACCTTGATGCCAAGAGTCGTATGTACATGCCAGCTATATATATGGACTTGTTACGAAAAATAATTTATGTTTGTTCTCTGCCTTTTATTTTGCTGTGTCTATTTTCCTTTATTGTTAGGATTTGGTTTTCCCTATAGCGTGAGCTTGATCCTTGTTTGGAGCACTAAGCTAGTCTCTCTCAACATTTATTTTTCACAAGACAAGCTCATATCTTCTAACATATTAAATTCCTTAATCTTTAAGCTTAATTTCAAGTGCTACATGAACAATCCTTGAAGGGATGGATTTATCTTTGGATTAACTTTGCAATATAAATTGGTGAATTCATAATTGTCGGATAAAAATTAACGTGTAAAACTTGAGAGGATATATATTCATGGAACACTTGGATAATACTAACTAGTTTAAGCAGAATTTACCAATTATGTTATAAGGCCTGAAAAAAATACAGCAAGAGCTGAAGATGGACAATTTAACTTTTTCACACAGCGACAATGAGACATAACCACAGTAATGCTATGATCAATTATTTTTTCTGAAGGTGCCTCCATGAATAGGATTGAACTATATTCAACAGCGAAGCTAAATTAGTGATATTGTATTGAACAGAAAGTTAAATAGTAGAGAAGAGAAAAAAAAGAATAACAGTCTCAACTCATTCCTAAACACAACATAAAAGCAAGAAAATAAAAGCATCTTCTTCGCACAGGCCATGAATGTATTCTTGGCTTATAACATAATTGGTATATGCCTGTATTCATATGATGAGGAGGGGATTGTCCTAGCATTGACAGCGGCCAAAAATTCTGATCGCACAATAATGTAGAAGTGTGGTTGGGACTGTGTATTTCCTTATCATGTCGTGGTGTTAGCGTGCTTGTGTCTTTTTGATGTGGCCCTATGGGTTTCTTGTAAACACTTGTTGCTATCTTCTGCTTCTCTCATAGAGAGATAAGCCTTATTAACTATATAAAGGGCAAAAAAAAAAAAAAAACTTGATAAGATATGCCCGACATAGTGATAAAAATAAGAGTAAATCATTGATATAGTTCCACAAGAAAATTTTACAAAACTGTTTAGTTCATCAAAAATTAAAATTAAACCTGCAATCTTTTAAGATTTTAATAATAGGATATATTAGTCTCTGTACGTAGTTTATTCTTTAAACACTAATAAAATTATACATTAATCTGCTAACATGATGTTAAGTGATATATATGTAATTTGAACTGGAATAGAATATAAAATAATTTATTTTGATGGTTGAAATTCACAAAATAAGTCATTTAAATATATATTATAAGTGTTAAAGTGATTCATTTTGTATAATTTTATACATTAAAATGAATATAATTTGTTCCAAAATAGATTCATTTAACTTGCTTTTGACATGTTAATGGCATGCTATGATTATATTATATTATATGTGTAAGTTCACTAATAAAAAATTAATAGAGAGACTAATGTGTCTATCATTTTCAATTTTAAAAGATCACTGGATTAATTCTTTTCTTGAAAGAAGAAATTGTCCGACGCAAAAATCTTGAGGGATCAAATAAGATATTCACTCTAAAAATAACGAGTAAGGATGCATTTGTTTATGATTATTTTGTCAAATAATTATTTTTTTGCCCAAAAAAATCACTTTCATATCTTTGAAATTTTTTTAAAAAATAATCAAAATTTTAAAAAAAATTCAGTTTTTTTAGTTATATATAAAATTTAGTTTCATAATTATTTTTTTCCAAAATTTGAAACAAACGCACCCTAAATCTAATCTTTGATCATGAAAGATTTATATTTTAATACTTTAGTTTACAAAAGATTGATGACATTCTTCAGTTTCTAAGAGAATTGGAATTATAACTCTTTACTTCTTAGAAGTTCAGAACATACATAGTCTTTCAAAAAATTTTCATCATAACACTTCAGTCCAAAAGAAAATAATAAAAATAAACTCCAGTGTTGTAATGTGAATCTGCAAATCTATGCCATTAATTTTTTGGAGTAAAGTGTTATAACATTAAAATATTTGGAGGACCAAAGTGTATACACTAAACCTTTGAAAATTGAAATGTAACAATTTAAAATCTTTCAGGATCAAAATGCAGCTTTACTCAAATAATATTTTTCATCTTTGCTTGTTCCTTTTGTCTTTACATCAAATCGAAAGGCAGGCAGGGTTCATTGCCTTTATCCGCTCAAAGATTTTCTTGCACGGAGATTATTCAACTTTAGTCCTGGTCTATATTTGGATAATTTCCTAAAGGTGATCAGAATCGTAAAAAACAAAAATATCGGTTTTCAATTTTTTTTGTGGAAAAACTAAAATAAGTAGTTTTTGAAAAATAAACTATTTTTAATGTATAAAATTTAAATTTTATAACCACTTCTTATGAAATCTTAAACAAATAATGCTCCCTACACGTGTGACTGTGATGTAACTCATCACATAAGTCGTTCGTTTTGTTTTTTTTTAAAAAAAAAATTGGATATCATATATTCATTTAGCAAGTTAACTACTTGCATGATAAAAGATTATAAGTTCAATTATAATCCTTGGTTGATTGAGGCATAATGGCCTAATAAACTTACAAACTAAGTGATAAAGAAATACTAACTTCACCATTAGCTTCACTGCAAGTCTTTAATCTAATAGGAGAAAAAGATGCATAACTAGGCCATGTAAAGTTGCGTGGGAGATCATGTAATCTTTTATTTATTTATTTATTTTGGTCGTTTGGAGAGCTAATGTTTTTGGTTAGAGATAATCTAAATCTAAGCCTTTTGCCCTTGTTTTTTGCTTTTTGGGCTGATTTGCCCAACCGAGCCCAAAAAATCATAACCCAATGCAGGAATCTCTCTTAATTTGTCCCTGTTACTAGGCCCGCATCATTTACCTGACCGGACAAAAAGAATACAATCTGACCAAAAGGAAAAAGAAATACAATAATTTATTAATCCCGTACTTGCTCTTGTTTACATTTCTTAAACATTTGTTATGCAATCAAAATCCAACGGTTAAATCAATTAAAATAATACCTATAAACATTTGATGGTGTGATTATATAAAGTCTCATACATATATTAGTTTAAATGCTTTAATGTAATGAAATAAAATAATTTTTTGAGTAAGTTTGAAACTTATGAAAAAAAAATTTAAATTAAAAAAGCAAACGTTCATCTCTCACATTCTTTCCTCCGAGCAAATTGCCCATGTACTTACCAAGTATTTTATGCTCTTAGCTCAGTCTAATCTATTGATTGGATACCGCAACATGATCTAGTGATGAATGGTGGTTAAGGCTTACAAGAGTGGATAACTTAGAAAATAAAAGTGAGCTACAAAAGCTAACTAGCTAGTAGTCAATACATAGAAAAGAGTATATAAAATTTCCCTATCCAAAACTTCAATCTCTAAAAGTAAAAACCCTACTGTACAAAACCAAAAGGTAATTGGTAATGTATAACAATTCAGTTGGAAATAGTATATCACCCCCGACTCCAAGAATGGAAATGCAATGGAGTTCAATTTTTGTTGTTACTATTTTTATCATGATGGAATTGTGTAAAATCTTTGTTATGCTACAATTGATTTTATATCTTAAAAGAAGTATTGTGCTAAATCTGTTTTGAACTAATGCTCAAAATATTGTTGATTTTCTTTTGCAGGACATACTTGTAG
Source organism: Dalbergia cochinchinensis (assembly GCA_031216125.1). Lineage (NCBI taxonomy): Eukaryota > Viridiplantae > Streptophyta > Magnoliopsida > Fabales > Fabaceae > Dalbergia > Dalbergia cochinchinensis. The sequence continues at coordinate 62,492,911 of CM062375.1, read as the reverse complement.
GAGCAACAGACACAATGGCGGCAACAACTGTGTGGGCCATGACTGCTCTAATAAAAAATCCAAGAGTAATGAAAAAAGTTCAAGAAGAAATTAGGAGCTTGGGAGGCAAGAAAGATTTCTTAGATGAAGATGATATTCAAAGGTTTACCTATGTTAAAGCAGTGATAAAAGAAACACTAAGACTTTACCTTCCACTGCCAATAGTGCCAAGGAAAACAAATGAAAAGTGCATCATAGATAGCTATCAAATTCCAGCCAATACATTAGTGTACATGAATTTTTGGGCTATTCATAGAGACCTTGATGTTTGGAAAGACCCAGAAGAATTTTATCCAAAGAGATTCTTAGACAATGCTGTAAATTTTCCTGGACAAGATTTCGAGCTTAATCTGTTTGGTGCAGGTCATAGAACTTGTCCAGGTTTGCATATGGCAGTTGCATCATTGGATCTTCTCCTTCCTAATCTTTTTTATTTGTTTGATTGGGAATTGCCAGCAGGAGTAAACAAGGAAGACATTGATACTGAAACCTTGCCAGGAATTGCTCAGCACAAGAAGAATCCTCTATGCCTTGTCGCAAAAAGACACATTTAAAAGTCAGATAGACTTTATGTAATGATAGTCGTAATAAATAATTTGGCCTTTGGGCATTGTGGGACCTTACATATATGGGAATGTTCGTGGTTAGTGTCTGTGAGAAAGGGAACATAGTATTTTATGTTTGTTGTTGTACTAATTAGTATCTAGTACATTTATCAATATGTATGAATAAAGGGTGTGTGCTTAATATTTTTATGGGTTTATTGCGTTGTCATTTAAGATGGATCAGATATTGTTTATTACCGTGCTTTTATTCTTACTAGTTTATTTCACAGATGATGATAGTTAAAAATATATATTAAATATTAAATTTATTTACACGCTTTTAAAAAATTATACTCCATACATATTTATGTAATAGAACAAGTTAGTTCATTCCTCTAAATAAATATATTAATTTCTATAAAATACAACACAAAATAAATAACTGAAAAAAATTGGAGTACAAAAATAAATAAATAATTTATATTCAACATCATTTATTCATTCATGTAGAATAGATATTATGAAGGATAGAGAACCATAACTTATAATCAAATTTTATGATGATAACAATATGCAATATCATAGCATCATCCCTTCATATTCTACAAAATAGCAACATATTTATATATTAGTTAATCGTATATCTGATATTGTTTTAATATATATAAGATGTAGATAATAACATATTAATTAAATCAAATTTAAACATATTTGAGAAATAATTGTGCTTCAATATATCTTTTTTATTCATTACCATTTCATGGACGAAAATAGATGCCTTGATTAGATGACACATCATTTATTCTCGTTTCTCCAAATTGAACAATAATATTAATAATATTAATTATGAACAAAATAAAAAGTAATAAAAAATTATTAATTTACTTGTAAAATAGAGTAAAGGGCATTTTCAACACTTAATCAATAATTCTTTAGTTTGGATGTGGCACTAGATATGAAGGCATGGCATTGATGTAAGGGTTAAATATTTTAAATATTGTTGGTTAGATTAAAAATAAAATGAAGTTTATTCTAACATTATATGTTTGGAAATTTTTCATTAATAGAACGGAGCAAAACTAATACGAACGAAGATGAAAACTTCTTGTACGGGAGATTAATAAAGGAATAGAATAAATTTCATCAATATTATTTGGAATTTAATTACATTATAAAAGAATGGAAATAAAATATTTACATGATTGAAAATTTATAATTTATAATTCTCTGATTATATTTTTTTCTCCATTCTATCTCAATTTTGTGGAAAATAAAGAAATTATCGATAGTTAAAAGTTTTAGTTATATTACCAATAATTTTAATCAAATATGCATCTATTACCACATTTACTAAATTTACTGACAGTATAATTAAAATGAATTTAATTTTAATTCGCTGAGATTATTGTAAAAAGTTTTATATTTATATTTAATTAAATTATCTCATTTAATTAACTTTTTAAGTAGTAAGTATGAGATTTAACTATGTTTTTCTAAAGAGCATTGTTATTTCAATATATAAAAGAATGTATTTAATTGGGACACTCATTATATTATCATTAGATATGATGGATTGGTAGAAAAAAATGGGAGCCATCAACATATTCAATGATAATAAAATAAATATTCTAATTAAATATTTATTTTTTGATGTTAAAATAACATTAATAATATACTGTTCGAAAGAATATCTGTTTTTCACCCTTCTTTTTAAGCAAAATCATATATATGACATTAAGTCCAAATCAGAAGAAAAATAGCACAACCTTCAGCCCACTATCTAGAGTGGGTGGATGTATGGACTAGCCCATAAAAATCCAATGTGTTTTGGACGGTGAATGGCCTTGAGGATATGGTATCCCAGGAGAGGCTAAGATTGATTTGTACTATTCCATTAGAAAAGGGATAAGAACAATCATTTTTTAAGGAGTTATGTTATTAGTACTTATTATGTGTGGGATATCGTGCTGACACACACTTCATTTATTATTGGATGAGATATAGACCTCATTTAACTGTGGTCTACACCTAATTCAATAATGCATAAAATGTGAATTGACATAATATTCCACACATAATGAGTATAAATAATATTTTCTTTTTACTAGAGGTATTTTATAAAATGATATTTATAAGGGTAGTGTGTAGGTTAGATGAAGATTTTTACAAATTGATGATACTACCCACTTTTACATCTTTGGAATTTATAAAAAAAAATCCTATTTTATAGAATCTTTTTAATCACAATATGGTTCCAAACTGCTTAGAGACCACATAAGAATTCCCCATGCTTGTGAGTGGTTTGATCAGTTCGTTTGAGCCCATCATTTGCTTAGGTTTTGAGTTTATACTTATTAGAGGGAAGACGAAAAAATAAAAAAACCAAAAAGATATTTCGTCTACTTGCCGATAAGTTTATATATTTATGTGCAATTCTACCTATGGGTATTTAAATTGACTCGTCTCTATTACTCATTCTATTTGGTTATGTTTCTCTTAAGGTGTGAATACATAAATTAAAAAATTATTAAAAATACATAAAAATACACCAAAACTTTATATTAACAAAATTATCCTTCTAGAAAATTATGCAATAATTATTATGAGAAGGTTGTTTGAGTGAAAGAGAATATATGCAAGGACAAAATAGAAGAAGATAATTAATACTTCCTTAAAACTTACAAATAACAAATAATATTGAACAAACACAAAAAAAAATATTGAACAGTTTTTTCTTGTAAAAAAAGAAAGTATTGAATATTTGCGTAGTTTCTGTGTAGTTAGTATATTATAATGATATTTATAAAATAAAATTAATTTTGATGTACAATCAATATAAAAAAAATTTATACAGTCATCAAATTATATATTTCTGTTTGTAGACATTTTTAAGTTGTTTTTGATTGAGTTAAATATTTTTATCTATGTGACTAATTTATAATTGAATATTTATGTAAAATTGTTTTACACCAACAACATTCCAAAGTTAAATTCTTAATAAATAGTATAAAAACTTTTTACATAGTGATAAGATAAAATTTTCACATAAAGTAAAAAAAAAAAGTTTTCAATTGATACCAAATGTTTCATAGAAAAAGTAACTAAACCTATTTTTTCTTCACATTTTCATTTGAGGTTAGGATATTAGGAAAATGGTTTTGATAGTGAAGCGTTAATATGTAAAAATAAGATTTTGTTTTGATATATTAGTAATATTAATTAATATTAATATTAATTTTTTCACTCTTTCATTTTATCATGCATTGATATTTTAAAAAAGCAATGAATCTTAGAACAATTATTATTATTTTATGATATCATAACATGTAATTAGTTAATGATGAAAAAATTTTACATGGATAATGTTTCAACAAATGAATATGATATAAAATTAAATGTAATTAGTCAGTAGGTATAATTTTCATAACGTAAAGTTTTCTACACTATCAATGAGTAATAGATTTTCTTTTGTATAACTTTTGCAACAATTATTGGGGACTATTGTCACACCCTAGTTAATGGGTTATTGTTTAAATGTTCTAATTATATTCTTCATTTTTTTACAATTAAATTATTAAAATGTTATTTTTTATGTTTAATTCATACTTAACATTATTCATATTTTTGTTCAATTTTTTTATGCAATCTTTTATTTCATGAAAATCTATTAATTCTTACCCATTTTTCTCATGAAATATATTAAATTTATATTTTCACATAAAGACTATTTTCTTTGTAACAATCAATTTTTTTAATCTTAAATAGAGTTCAAATTGAATTAAGTTGTTTGCTTTAAATAACTTTCTTTAAGTATACTAGTATTTTAGTGCTTTTTTATTTTAATATTTTATAAATATTATATGAAATAAAATATCAATATCAATATCAATGCAGTAACAAAAATTTTGACATGTAATAGGAAGTATAGAAAATTTGAAGTATAAGTATGCTTTTTTTGTTGGCAAAAAAATATATCAATGATCAACTAATTGAAGTATCAATGATTAACTAATTATAGCATAGAAACTGCTTTTTTTATTGGGAAAGAAATGATATCTGGTACGGATGTAGAAATATATGGATTATAATCAGAAGATGATAATTTTAAGCTGAAAAATAGCTTATAATCATAAGCAAATCTTTGAAAGATTTTAAAGTATAAGTACCATTTTGCTATTATCGTATTTTTATTTGGTTTGTTTTGCTTTACAAAAAATTAATATAAATATCGCACATTGTTGTTAGAGTATAAAATTTATTCACATGTATCTATTGTTTGTTTAAACGTATGGAAAGAATTATTTCATGACATAATATGAAAATCTTCATGAGCAAATAATCAGGATTTATGGTACATAATATAGATTATAGAGTAGACCATAGATTCTTATTTTTTATTTATCGTCAGAAATTAAACCTTGTGAACTACAACACTAAACCCGTGATTTACAATGACTTATTGCAACAGAAGTGGGTTCATGATTATACAGAACCGGTGTAAGATCTAGTGAATCATGTGATGGTATAATTTGTTGGGTACCAAAGTTATGGAAACAGCACAATGCAACTAAAATAAAGTTGATAGAATTGGAACTGATATAAAATATTTACGTGAAAAATTCTCTAATGATAAGAGAAAAACCACGGGCAAGACCGAGAAAGATTTTTCACTATATGAAAGATAAAATTACACTTCTCTCTAAATATAAGGAGAGAATAATATCACCCTCTCTTATACCAGGAGAATACATCATTCTCTATAAAAATAGAAGAAACTCTAAGAAGACGCTATGTATATATTTTTCTCTCTGCTATGGATGTTCTCTGTTGCTTGTTGTGATGTTTGCTAAAACACCTCTATTTATAGAGGTTTTCTTTGGTGTGAATGCGATCTGTGCATCATGGTACTGCATGCACTAAATTTTTTACTGTGCATGTTTGAAAATTTCACCTCTCTTCACACGTGCACAGTAAACTTTGAATAGTATTTTTTTCGAAGTCACTTTCCAGTTTCTTCTCATTTGGCCTATAAGGCCTTGCCTCAGCTGGACAACCTCAAATGTGTAAATATTTTATGCTAGGCTTTTTACTAGTCCATAATTCATAAGGAGTTTTGGCCTCTGCTTTAGTTGGAACTCTATTAAGGATATAGGCTGCAACTTTTAATGCCTCTCCTCAGAGTGATTCTGGCAATATAGAATGACTAATCATATTTCTTCCCATATCCTTTAATGTTCTATTTCATCTCTCAGCAACACCATTCGTGGTAGGAGTACCTGGCATGGTATACTGTAGGACGATACCACATTCTTCTAGGAATTTGGCAAACGGTCCTGGACGTTGTTCACCTGATCCATCATATCTTCCATATTATTCACCACCACGGTCTGATCTGATGGCCTTAATACTTTTTCCAAGTTGGTTTTCAACCTCGGCCTTAAATGCCTTAAACACGTCCAATGACTAAGATTTCTCATGTATGAGGTAAAGGTAGCCATAACGTGAATAATCGTTCATGAACGTAATGAAATATCGTTGACCATTCCATGAGGCCATAGGGAAAGGTCCACAAATATCTGTATGTATGAGTTCTAAGACGTCTGAAGTTCTGTTGGTACCTGGCCTCCTTTTGTTTGTTTGTTTCCCTTTAATACACTCAATACAAACTTGAAAGTTTGTCAAACCAAGGGAATCAAGAATTCCATCTGACACAAGTCTTTCAATTCTTTGTTTAGATATATGCCCTAAACGCTTGTGCCAAAGTGAAGCAGAATTCTCATCGGTTAATTTGCGTTTAATACCACGTGAACTCACATGCAAGGTTTCATTGAAAGAGGCAACAGAATCAAGCAAGTACAGGTTATCATAAAAGGTCAGAGAACTTGTACCAATAATATTTGAATCCTGAAAAAGACTAAACCGATTCTTTCCAAATGAACAGCAATAACCGGATTTGTCCAAACCAGAAACAGAAACCAAATTTCGTCTAAAAGGCGGTACAACAAATGTCTCTTTCAAATCCAAATAAAATCCAGTCTTTAACAACAACCTAAAAGTCCTTATAGCCTCGACTTCCACTGATTTGCCATTGCCCACATAGATGAATCTTTCAGGATCATTTGGCTTTCGACAATTCAGGCAACCTTGCATGGACACACTCATGTGAGTAGTAGCACCAGAATCTATCCACCGAGTGTGTCTTGGTACTGAAACCCAACTAACCTCAGAACAAACAAAATGAAAAAAAAGTACTTTCTTTGCAAGCCAAATGTGATATTTGGCATAATTTTTCTTCATATGTCCTGCACTCTTACAGAAGAAATAGCCAAATTCCTCATTTTATTTCTGCTTCTGTTTCTTTTGTGGTGGAGCATTTGTAACTTCTTTATCCTTCTTTCTTTTCATATTCTTGTCCTTAGAGGTACTTGCCAAGTGAGCACTTTTAATCTTTTCTTGCTTCAGTCTTTCTTTTCTTGCATACAGTGAGAAATGAGCTCATTAAGAGACCATTTGTCCTTTTGATAGTTATAACTGACCTTAAATTGACTGAATTGTGTGGGGAGATAAATTAAAACCAAATGCACGAGCAAATCATTATATAGCTCTAAATTTAGTGCCCTTAGTCTGGAAGCAAGATGAGACATCTCTATGATGTACTCCTTTATATTTCCTTTTCCTGTATACTTCATTGAAATTAAGCTCGATAAAATTGTACTTGTTTCAACCTTATCGCTTTTGGAAAAGCGCTTTTCAATTTCCTCAAGAAATTCCTTGGCATTGGTTACCTTTTCGGACATAACGCCCCTGAATGCTTTTGGAACACCACGCTTCAAGATTATGAGACTCATGCAATTTGAACGATCCTACTTCTCAAAGTCCCATTTTTCCTCAATGGAACTTTTATCCATAGGAGTAGTGGGTTGTTCAATCCTTAATGCAAGGTCTAGATCCATGCAGCCAAGAACGATCATTATGTTCTTTTTCCAGTCCTTAAAGTTACTCCTATTTAACATGGGAATAGAGTTGATGTTGGCAGACACTATAGAAGCAGATGCATTAACTGAAAAATAGAACAAAATAACATGATCACACAAGTTCCAAATCATTTAGATAAATTCAAATAATGGTGGGCCCCATCACAAGATACCTAGCACAACATTAATATTTAGTCTTTGGACAGAAATATTAATTTGTAAATAGTACTCTTGGTGTAGTAATCAAATACTGACGATAAATCCTGTCAAATTATAAGTCTATCTTTGGATCGACTTATCACTCACATGGAACCTGACAATCATCACATATTTATTATCACAGGTGAGTGTATGAAATTTGGCCAAATACAGACCTTCCTTTGGGTCGATCAATACTCGTAGAAATTTCATGCTCACAATTATCCTTATGTTCCAAAATAAATTGACTTAGACAAGAAAGGTTACTTTGACAGCATGTTGCTTTAGTCAATTTATTTCAAAACCCTTAGAATTGTTACCAAAATTCTCTATGTAACAAGAACTGAAATACACATGTTCTTAATATCATTATAATAAGAGAAAATGGAATGTACATACTATATTTATATATAGTATTCCAAATATCAACAAGATAAATCCCTATTTATAAATGAACAAATAAACAAATAATTGAATCTACTGAATCCATTACCATGCCAAAAGCAAAGCCAAACAAAGGTGTAACACATATGCCAAATAAAAGTCATTCCACTGAATCTTTTTTTAAGTCCAAACAAAAAACCAAACTTCAACAGATCAGTTATTCCCAATGATTCAACCATGGATGGCTCTGATACCACTTGATAGAAACTAAGATCTTTATAATCTCAAGATCATCTATGTTAAATCATCAAGAAAATAAATAGGCTAATAATGAAGCGTCACCTAATCCATATGAAACGATCAAGGTTGGGTATGTGATTCTTGGCCTTTTAAGTTGATACGTATGCTGGATATGGCAGCTCTTTTTTCTTATGATAGGATGTCAGGAAAAGATCCGTATGTATAACTTAGGAACCATAATATTTTATATCTTTGGTAACCATAGTTTTTAATTCAACCCATAATAAAATTAAGAATCTGGATAATCACAGATTTACGCATAATGTTCTCACACTTAATGAGATAATTTGTGTCATTAATTTATCCTTTTCAGGTCATTTTAATTTGAGCCAAACTTTATAATAGCATAATATAAAATTATATATATACAAGTCCATGAACTTTACATTCTAATTGAATATTTATTTTTTGGTGTTGAAATATCATTAATAATATACAATTGAGTGATAATTGAGTGAGAGTGTATATCCAGGTCTCCATCGTTCTTTCCAGAAAGCATCTCTTTAAACTAGATATTTTGAGTCTGTGGATATTATTATAAGAGAGACACGATTTTCGAGCTGGCTAACGTTGATCCAAGTGAACTTAATTAAAATTGTCAGTATTTACATATCATTCCGGATACTCACAGATGTCTCAATCATGCTTTCCAAAAGCATAAATCTTCAAACTATTATTTCCAATCCATGGTAAATTATTTAGAAAAAAACAGATGACTTGATAAGTTTATTCTCCAGACGTTCCGTAATTGAATTCTACAGATTGTTAAAGCACTGAATATATATGCTTATATGTTCCACCATTCTATGAGTTAAGGTTTAGCAGAAGAGTATCCCTGGCCAAAATGGTGTCACTACTTCTTCTAATTCTATGCTTATCTCTGCCTGTGTTGTTGTTCTTGTTCTCCTTCCTAAAACACACCACCTTTAAGAACCACCCCTTTCCACCTGGTCCAAGAGGCCTTCCCATAATTGGGAATCTCCATCAGCTGGATAATTCTGTCCTTTATCTGCAGCTGTGGCAACTCTCCAAGAAATATGGGCCTCTGTTTTCCCTTCAACTAGGTTTAAGGCCAGCAGTTGTTGTTTCCTCTCCTAAATTGGCCAAAGAAATAATGAAAAACCATGACATTGAGTTTTCTGGACGACCAAACTTAGTTGGCCAACAAAAATTGTCCTACAATGGGTTAGAGATGATATTTTCCCCATATAATGCTTATTGGAGAGAAATCAGAAAAATATGTGTTATCCATGTCCTTAGCACAAGGCGTGTCTCAAGCTTTTCTTCAATAAGACAATTTGAGGTCAAGCAGATGATCCAAAAAATATCTAAGCATGCTGCATCTTCAAAGGCTATAAATTTGAATGAGACATTGATGGCTCTTACAAGCACCATTATATGCAGGATTGCTTTTGGGAGAAGGTATGAAGATGAAGGAGTTGAAAGGAGTAGGTTCCATGAACTGCTCAATGAGTGTCAAGCCATGATGGCCACTTTCTTTGTCTCAGATTATATTCCTTGCTTGGGATGGATTGATAGACTCACGGGACTACATGCACGGCTTGAGCGAACTTTCAAGGAGTTGGATAAATTCTACCAAGAAGTCATCGAAGAGCACATGGATCCTAAGAGAGAGAATTCAAAGGAAGAGGACATAATAGATGTCTTACTTCAATTGAGGAAGCACCGTTCATTTTCTGTAGACCTCACTTATGATCACATCAAGGCAGTGTTTATGGTTTGGACTCCTTTCCTTTTGCAATTTTTTTTTTCAAATAAACTCTCAATTTAGTTCTTATCAAAATATTCTCTCAAAGTTTCGAAGTCCACTTGCAATTTGTTACCATTCAAAAGTATGAGATATACTGCAACCCTTAAATATGTAAAATATCACACTTTGATCTCAATATTTTGATGAATGGCTAAATTCAAAATTTTACCTTTTCTTTAATTATTTCAATGTTATTTTATTTAGCGAGATTCTTGCATGTATGTTTTCATTTTATACACATCAGATTTCACTGCCAGAGCTATGCTCTTCAAATGAAAGATAATAAGATTTGAATATATAATCTGGTGATAAACCATCTCTCATCACTAATCCAATTGGTTTATTCAAATTAGGTGTTCTAGGTCACAACTTTTCCCAACACAGAAAAGATATTTTCCTTGTATTCAGCTTTTCTTGTTTGAAGTAACTTACAAAATAATGTGTTTGTTGCAACAATCCTTTTCTTTCATTTTGATGTGTTTGGATATTTTTTGTAAACAAAAAGCTAACAGTTCGAAAAATAACGAAAAATTGTAGTTGGTATTTTTTCAGCTGGCTTTTTTACTTTTAATGAACTATGATTTTTTTTAACATATATTTTTTTTTATGATTCAGAGAAGCTTTTCAAATATTGGAAAAAAAAATGTCCCTATTATTGCAGCCATAGATTTATTACTTAATAAAACTAAAAAATCTTGTACTAATTTTCAGCCAAGACTCAACTACTGTATACTAATTCTTTTTACAGGACATGCTTGTAGCCGCAACTGATACCACTGCAGCAACATCAGTTTGGGCGATGACCGAACTAATAAAGAACCAAAGACTGATGAAGAAAGTTCAAGAAGAAATTAGGAGCTTGGGAGGTAAGAAAGATTTCTTAGATGAAGAGGATGTGCAAAAGTTTACTTATTTCAAGGCCATGATAAAGGAGACATTAAGATTGCACTTACCAGCGCCACTACTTGTGCCAAGAGAAACAAATGAAAATTGCGTTATAAATGGATACGAAATTCCAGCCAAGACAATTGTGTACGTAAATGCTTGGGCTATTCATAGAGACCCCGAAGTTTGGAAAGATCCAGAAGAATTTTATCCTGAGAGGTTTCTAGATAGTGTTATCGATTTTCGTGGACAAGATTTCGAGCTCATTCCGTTTGGTGCAGGTCGTAGAATTTGCCCAGGTTTACATATGGCAGTTGCATCACTTGACGTCATCCTTGCTAATCTTCTTTTCTCCTTTGATTGGGAATTGCCTGAAGGGGTGAAAAAGGAAGACATTGATGCAGAAGTGTTGCCAGGAATTACCCAACATAAGAAGAATCCACTTTGCCTTGTTGCTAAGCATAAGAAGGGATAATTAGACCAGGCTTATGATGACAAAATTAGGGGTATTGAACTGGCACACTTATTATGCTTACCTCAGTTATTCTGTTACCATATTTAAAGTAGAAGAAGATCGGTGTATGGATGATTTCTTATTAAATAAAGGAAGGTGCTGATAAAGTAATCTAGAAAAAAAAAGATGTTGGTGTAATCTTCTAAATAAGAAATTAAATTTCAAATTAATATAATCATTTCACGAATAAAAATTAATGTTTGTCATTCTATTTCTTATTTATCTCTGGCTGAGCCATGCTAGATATGGAGAAGTACTGAATGGTCCTCGCCAAGCAGGTTGTCATATATGGGAAATATCCCTTGTCATCTGTGTTTCCTTTCTTTTCTTTGGGACCTGTGTCTTTGACCCTACAAGATGGAAGGTCATTGCTCACGGTGGGCCATTCTCAATGATCGGTGGAATGGATCCAAAGATTTTTTTGTTCCGATGATTAAGAGCATAGGAATGTTGGTTTGACTTTTTAATTTTTATTTTTAATTTTTTAAATTTTATGAATGAAATACTGAAAATTTTGAAATACGTAAATTTTAATTTTTAATTTTTAGTATTTTTTTTATAAAATCTTAAAAATTGAAAAATTAAAAAATAAAAGCTGAAAACTGAAGATTCAAATTAAACAGTTACTTAATTTTCAATGAGAAAAGCTGAAGAGGACATCGAATATTAAAAAATACAACCAAAAAAGAAAACAAGACTCAACAACCAATAGCAAAGCCTCAAACTTCTTCTTAAAAACAAAAACAAAATCTCCCATTTTTCATCAAGGCATAGTTATGCTAAGCTTCCGTCATCCATTGGGGTTCAAAAATAAACATGGGTTGATGGCGAGTGAAAAAAGTGAAAGGAGGCATAGAGAACTCAATCATGTGTGCACCAGCCAGAAATGCATCTGAAGATGAGGAAATATTTTTGTACAAGCACAGCTTTATCATGTTATGTTTGCACACGCTCACATTAGAGTTGATGAGGCTCCCAAATAAGAGGATGTATATTGTGTAAGACTAGTGAAACCCACTTTTATTATGTATATGTGCAAATATGTTATAAGAAACCTGAATTCATATAAGAATATCTCAAATATGAGGTGGTGTGTATTCATATAAGAATATCTCAAAGATGAGGTGGTGTATTAAGGTCAGATTTAATAGCACAACTTATGATCCTCTTAGCTTTTTTTGAAGTTAAAATTTAAAAGTAACGTGTCATATTTACCTATAAAATTTATTACTCCTTAAATAGTTATTTTTAATACTTTTTAGTAATTTAAAATATCTAACAGTGTAAGAAACGCTTTTTAAAATGAATACTTTTATTATTATATATTTAAATATAAAATAAATTATTTATAAGTCACTTTTTAAAAATTATTTTTATATAAACGCCTGTTGCTGATAGGGGTTAAGGCTTTAGGAGCTTGATCAGGAAAATTGACGGTTGAAATTTTTTTTGGTGATAATAGTATTAGAATTTCAAATTAAGAGAAATGACGTGAAAATGTGAAATGTTGCATTATTTTGCGATGGAAAATGCAACAGTTTGATTTCAGAAGTTGGAGTTTCCATTTTATAGTCAATTATTGTCTTATAGAACCATCACATCGCCTATGAATGGCGGTTCTCGTCTCTAGAAAAATCAGATATAATTTTTTAATTTATTCTTACTTTTACAATAATTGGTATTCCTTTTCGCCAAATGTAGAATTACTTAGATAACGGAGAAAATGACAATGAGTGACAAGATTAAAATTAAGTGATTATTATTTGAAAGTAATTTTAGGGTTGAGAGTGACATGATTAGTAAGGGATAATATGTTTCTCCCTTACCACTTAAAACCAAACTTAATAATTTATAGTGAACAAAATAAGTACTATGCCATAATCCAAAACAATGACGGGGCTAAATTATTCGCCACCAAACAATTTTCAAATAAGAAAGTGGTATAATTTCTTTCACTCTACTCTTCATATTTCTCTTTCATACTATTATTAGCCACTCTTTTCTATCATTCACAAAACTCTTCGTCATAGCCTAAATGTTCAGCAATCTTTAATAGCACAACAAAAAGCAGTGTGTTATCTGTCCCTTTTTTTAATTTTTATTTTACTCTATCTGTCCTTTTATTATATCAATGAGGCATTAATTTGTTTTATCAATTATACTCTTTGTGTGATTTACAATTTTATACTATTATCAATGAGACATTAATTATTTTTATCAATTAAATAAGTACAATTCTATTAATTAACGCATTTTTACACTATTATCCACGTATGCATTCATTGTTTTCTTAATATTTTTATTTTTTTCATTTTGGACAGATAACATGCAACAGAGGGAGTATCTATTAATTCACAATACTAAGAAAGTATTAATTATTGTTTACCAATACTACCCTCAGCATAATTACTTGTATTAAGCACATTAATGAGAATATATTTATTTTAAGGGTTTATCTAAGCAGTACCTCGTCAAAAAGGAAAATCTTGCCTATCTATGCAACTTTATAGTGTTACCAAGTCATTTATTGTTTTCTTAATATATGATTTTTTTTGGTTTCTCAATAGATATAGTGAAGCAAATGGAGTATTAATTTTGGAACACCATTGAAATATTTGATAAATTAGGTACAACAAATTGAAGACATTAATTGTATCATTGATAAGTTTATTTAGGAAATCATATAAAAAATTACATATTAATAATTGAATTTAATTTTGTTGCAGTAACTGTAAATATTTTTTACACTATTATCCAATCAAATTATCTCATTTGAAAGATTTTTTAAGTAGTAGGTATAAGATTTAACCATCTTTAATAATGTGACAATATATGATTGAATAACTATATAAAAAAAATTATATTGTCATTGCATAGAAATTAAATTCTTAAAAATAAGTATTTTAGTTATTTTTTATTGATAGGTTCAATAAAAAAAATCACATTCGTTATTAAATATCGTGCCAAATCAACTAATTTATGAGAAACATAACTAATTTTTTTAATTTTTACACATTAATTCCAAATATCCAAAAGGATATGGAGTTTATGTATAGAATCATTCATGTTCTTTTAGATTTCATCTTGAACTTTTAAGAGAGATAATTTATGATTGATATCAAAGTCACTATGATCAAGTGATCAATGATTCAATTCTTATTGTCCCCTATTGGGTTCAATCTTTATCATCCCTCATTCTAAAAAAGTGTTCATGCGAGGAAAAGTGTTATATATAAAATTATTCATATGCTTTTATCAATCAGCTAACACTTTTGGAAGAGATTGTTCATGATAAAAACTAACACATGATTGTCTTTATTTTGAATTTCTAGGTAACACGTCATATGTTATTAGTAACTTCAGTTCAATGAATATTTACGGTCCGCAGTTGTTGTTTCATCCCCAAAATGGGCCAGAGAAATATTAAAAACCCATGACACTGAATTTTATGGACGACCTAACTTCCTTTGTAACATCCTAATTTTTAACCCAATACTCTAGAACATATTTAGGTTAATCATTAGTCTGTTACTTCATAGTTCTCATTTTTACTTTGGAATACTTAGTGGAAAATACGGGTAATTTTTTTTGAAATAAAAAGTGAGAGCCGCGTGATGCGATCAGCGGTAAACCATGTATAGTAAAACAAATGTCTCACAACATCATAACATAAGGCACACATGAATAACACTGAATATCATCTCATATATATAACTTGCCCACTTATAAGTGTGAGACTTACTTTAGTACAAGGAAAATACCGGAAAGGAAATACAACATAAACTTAAACATGATCTACTCCCCTACCCGAGTGCATCTGATGGGATAACCTCTAAACAAAAGAAGGTTTATCCCCATCTAAGTGGTGTGTGCTCTAACCGGGGCCATCCACTGCCTTCTACTGGCGACTATCCCTCGAACGTGGTACGTAACCAGGAAACTGAGCAAGCTCCTCCGGCGTGAATAGACGGGTCGGGGCTCGGAAGTGACCTCCACGGCGTGGCCTCATCTCCGGTCGTCGTGCAAGCTTCGGCTGAGTCACGGAAGGCTCACTATCCTCCCTAAGGTCCATGGGTATGGTGGGGGAAGATCCCTCGGAGGGTGCCTGGGTTGCCGAATCCTCGGAAGGATCGTCTCTACGAAAAGAGGCGGCGAACAGCGGCACATACTGGAGGTAGTCTCGAGCGGCGGACGTGGATGGTGGGGTACGGCGAAACCTCTCCTCTAGGGGACGTGCGCCGTTGAACACCAGGTCATTGCCAAAAGGTGAGACGGGGGAGAAACGATGGGAATGTAGAGGGGGAGTGAAGGGTCGACCCATGAACATGAATACTCTAACCGTGCATCGACCCACAAAATGGAATGACCCGTGGTCCGGGTCATGGTGCACCTCCCATGTCGGCGTGTCCACGAACACTACGAACGTCGCCATCTGAAGACGTGACGGAAAGAAAGAGATAGAGGGAGTGAGAATCTTGCTAAAGAATCTCAGTAGGGCCTCCTACTACCTAGGTGTCATCATCTACGTCCTCAGGAACCTTGGGTTTATTTTCGTAAAAGCTAGTGAGCATGCATCAAGTTCATTTTATCTTTCAAGGTATACTTTAGCCAAGGTCCATTCATTTTAGAATGATCTGAATGTCATGTATGCAACATAATAGAAAATGTATGCATGGCGCTATCTAATGCTCATACATCAATCATAACATCAAGTCTCATCAAACTTAGTGGCATAAAGTGGCAATAGAAACATTCATATGGGACAAACTTAGTGACATAATCATAATCATGAAACTTCTCTTCCTCATGGGCCATTCTAAAAGACAATCGAACTAGGGGTGCTCGGCCGAACCGGTGTCACCCAGAACGTGTCACATATCTAGGTTATGAGCTCATACCTTAACTAGTCGTCACTAGTTCTTACTTACCACTTAACGATAAGCATATCATAAATCATAAATCTCGACTATCTGAGTACGGGTTAGGGGGCAAAACTCTTAGGGGTGCTCGGCCGAACCGGTGTCACCTAAGAGTATAAAATGGTACCGATGTCACATGAGTTCTATGGAGGTGCTCGGCCGAACTGGTGTCATCCTAGAACCCATCTTAGTACCTTAATTTTCAAAATCTCTTTAAGTCCCCAAATTTGTCGGAGATTCGGACAACAAAGATTACAATCAATTTCCTTCCAAATTTGCTTTATGCCACATAAACATATAACCTCATGAATTCCTCATATGAATAACATCATCATCATTTGCATACTACAAGCATCATCATAAAACATTCAAACGCTTACCCTTACGGTAGCTTATGCTTTGACCCTTACGGGTCTTAATCTTGAGATATAGTTCTCTAACATCCGTCGCTCATATTTTTATGCACCTAAGGACTCATAATTAATCATCATTCCTAATCCTCATGTTCATACTTAAATCTGAATAGCATAGGGCAAATTCTCTAACTTGTGTTTACGGGGTTCTAGAACTCACGTTTTAGACCCTTTCTCGGTTCCGTCTTCGCCTAAGGCGCTATGAATTAAATCCAAATCAATTATGAGGCATTCCTATGCTTAAGGACTAATTATTAATCATGTTTAGCATGTTGTAAGGGTGCTGGACAGAATCCAGAAAAATAAACGTTCTAAGAGTTCTAAACTTGCACTTTTACGGTTTTCTAGTTACTAGTTTCCCTATAGGTGCTAGAATTCGATTCTAATCCAAATGATACCAAGTTTTTCATGTCTAAACAATCTAAATCTGATTATGTTCCCATTAAAACAGTTTGGAAAGAATCCATAAACAAATGGGTTAAAACTATGTCAAATTCCAACTTTACGGTATTTCTAGTTAGCTAGTTTCTTACCTATTATGCATAGGATTGCTTCTACATCATCATATGATATTTTCACACATTCCAACACATCAAAACATCATCATACAACATCACACTCATCATATCAGAACCGAAAACATTTAACTTCAATCAGAGAGTTAAATTGACATTTCTAGGTACATAAGTTAACTAGTTTCTCTTGGAATCAATTTAGAATTTCTAAAACTCTTTGCAAATCATTTTAATTCATCAAGAGGCTAAGAGAAGCCTTAGGTCAATGACCAAAATATATTTCATCTCCTAAAAGGGAATAAAGTCATATCTCATGACAACATAACCTTGAAAAGGTTTGTAAAGCTTTAAGGAAAACTTAGAACATAGACTATTGGTCCTTGTAGCTAGATGAAAACTCATTGCAAGTCCATTATCACTACTTGGCCGAAAATATGCATTCAAAGGATGGTTTCACATTAAACTTTAACTTGGAATGAAATGGGCAAGTCTTTGAGCTCTAGGTTCTTAAGTTACGACATAAAATAAATGTGCTCGTGCTTTTCATTTTTAATCTTGCTTACAAAATAAAGTGATGACATAAATTAAATATGCAAGGCATAAACTTAAATGTGCAAGCTTGAAAGTAAATATGCAAGGTTCAATTCTTTATTTTAGTGCTCTTGGCCCAACAAAAATCGACTTTAAGGATGAAATAGATAGGCATTCGAGAGATTAATAGGGTGATAATGCAAGTTTAATTCTTTATTTTAGTGCTCTAGGCCTAACAACAATCGACTTTAAGGCCGAAATAGAAAGGTTTTGAGAATTAAATTAAGTGATTATGCAAGTTCCATTTTAATCTTTATGTTCTTAGGTGATAGCTTGGAAGTAAAGATGTATAGCAAGAATGTAAATGTAAATGCAAGCATAAAATAAATTATGCAAGTTCATTTTATCTTTCTAGAGCTCTTAACAAGACTTTAAAGGAACATAAACCTCAACCCAAACTCATCAAACCAAGATAAAGTAAAGTCTAGAGTTCTTAGAACTCAACATAACATTTTTAGAAATCAAAACATTTTGCTTGTAAAAGAAAAGGAAAGGGCTGAAATTTCAAGGAACAAAAGAACATTTTGAAACTCTAGAGTCCATGATCTTGATGATATATTAACACCAACATCATGAGACCTCATCATTGAGTCCTTAGAACCATTTTAAAACACCATCAAAACTAAAGTTCTCAAGAGTTCAAGGAAGGAAAAACTAGAAGCATTTGTGCTCAAGAACAAAGATCAAGCTCTAGAGTTTGTTTCAAGTGATGAACATCATCATGAAACTCTCATCATCAAGCTCTCATTTCTTTGAACCTCAAGACCCATGGCCGAAAATGAGAAAGAACAAGGAAAAGAAAAGAAGTTCTAAAAAGAATCAAGAGAAACTATAAACATAAAACTTAGAACAAGAACTTTAAAGAAAGGAATACTTGAAAGAAAATCCCTACTTGATGTGATGAACTTGAAGATGGAAGAAGAAGATGAAGATGATGAAGAACTTTGAAGAACTTGAAGAACTTGAAGAACACTAGAACTTTGAGAGAAAAGAAAAGCTTTGAGTGTTCCTAAACTTAGCAAATGATCTAAAAGTGGTACAAGCTCCTCAAGGCATTCTATTTATAGAGAAATGAAACAAATGAAGGGAGCTCATGGAGAGGAAGAGCTTCGGCCATGTGTGCAGAATTGGAGGCATCCATGAGTTCCATGAGGTGAGATAATGTAGTCTTGAGGCATGGTGAGGTATGGCTTAAGGTATGGTGAGGTATGGTTCAAGGTATGGCCTCAAGCATGGTTCTTTGAGTGAGAAAATAATTAAACATGTGGCCAATGGGGAGTGTGTTGGCCGAAACTTCATCAGCCATGGGGGAGGGTTCTTTGCATTTTAATTGTGGTTTAGAGTTGTGTTTAGGTATATTTTTGATTATGCTTAAGATTAGGAATTTGTAAGAAAGTGTTTAGGTAAGGGAAATGGATAATTAGGATGGTCTAGACATAATTAAGGAGTGGTCTTGCACCATTAGTGAGTTAGATCCTTAATTTAGAGTCTAAACAACTCTTAGACATATTTCCTTGATTTAAGGAATTGGAGAGAGAAAACACTATTCAAGATTCCAAGACTAGGAATCTTGAGTTCTAAAAAGGGATTTAAGTTTAATCTATGCAATTTTAGGTTCTAATTAACTTTAATAAATTATTTTGATTCTAGATTAATTAGGGAAATTAATTAATCTTCGTTTAGAGCCTAATATTGTTTAGGTTTGCTTAATTACGTCATTAAGCTCAAAAACACTATTCTAGGGGCAAAATCGTAATTTTACACTAAAACTGCCCGGGACCACCGGGACTTGAACAGAGACCTCTAAACACATGAAAACGTGTTTTTAAACCTCTAGGGAAAGTTTCGGGCTCAAACGGCACTTTTACCCGCGTAAACGCTATAGGGGTATTTTGGTCATTTTGACTCGAAACTGCGGAAAACGAAATTTTCGCTTTCCGAAAGCATTCAAAGGCCATCCAATCCCCTTCAAACATTGAGTTGACCCTTCGAGGATGACCGAGTTGGTTACCCTCGAATTCGGGTCAGGAAATGACCTCAGGGGCATTTTGGTCATTTCCCTCGGACAGAAAAATCGGGGTGTTACATCCTTGGCCAAAAAAAAATTGTCCTATAATGGGTTGGAGATGATATTTTCCCCCTATGATGCTCATTTGAGAGAAATCAGAAAACTATGTGTTACCCATGTCCTTAGTGCTAGGCATGTATCATGCTTCTCCTCCATAAGACAATTTGAGGTCAAGCAGGTGATCGAAAGAATATCTAGCCATGCCTCATCTTCGAAAGTTACAAATTTGAGTAACATATTGATGTCTCTTACAAGCACCATTATATGTAGGATTGCTATCGGGAAAAGGTATGAAGATGAAAGAGTTGAAAGGAGTAGGTTCCATGAATTGCTCAACGAGTCAAGCAATGATGGTCACTTTCTTTGTTTCAGATTATATTTGACGGTACCAGAGGACTTGAGAAATGGGGGTTTGAATCAAGTCCTTGGCATTTTAAAAAATTTTCTTGTACACTAAACACCCAAATCAAAAGGCCCACAGTAATGTATAAGATTAATAGAAAGTCTACTGAATATATATATATATGATTTACTCTTAATCTCTGATATAGTTTTAATATAAACTACATAATTAGTTCAGTTAAAAGTCTCATATATATATATATATATATGTATATGTATATGTCTAAAAGGGAGATAGAGAGTAGAAGAGCTTGCACCAATGGTTTTTATACTAGTTCGATTCCAATGTGGAATCTACGTCCAGTTTCCACTACTTGTAAGATTTTCCACTAAACAATTAGAGACAAATTACACCAATGGCCTTTACTATCCAGTGATTTACTCTCATATTCAAGGCCAATTCACCAACCAAATTCTCCAAACTCCTTAAAAGTAGTCTTTCATAAGGAGTCTCTTCAAGCTCAACAACACGCAAGAGACTTCTTCCTCACCAACTAAGATTCATTCTATCAACAGCTTCTTCAAGGAAGTCCTCACGTTCTTTGAGTTACTTACTCACAAGAACTACAAAAACAAATCTCACAGAATTTCTATTACAAATTGACTTTTAGAAAATTGGAAAGATATGACAATAAAGCTCAAAACACTGGTAGGCTCTTGTGATTGTCTTGATGCTATGTATTTTCGTTTTGCTGATTTTCTAAGTGATGGATTAACGTGCTCAGCCATGTTTGCTATATATGTGGGCTGTACACTGTCTCTTTAGGGTAATTACTAATACCCTTTTTTCTCAGATCCTTTCCATGTGTGATTATTCCTAATGGTTGATTGTTCCTTTCCTATTTTTGCTCCCACTTGACACACTCCGGGATTTGCTCCCTTTTTTTGATGAATATTGAAAGTCAACTACCGTGGGGGCATAGGGAATGAAAGTCAGGATTTGCTCCCACAAGAATGATTCTTCCACAAATAAGCTATCATGACCAATCATTTCAATATAGCAATATCCTTCATAATTAATCCTCCAAATATTTCCCTTTCAATTTGCATCATCCATAGTAGCGCAACCATTATCAGTCTTTCCCTTTTTTGCTTAGATAATGCAATCATCTTGGAATGCATTTGATTTCTTTCCTTTTTGATGCTCCAAATAATTCAAAAGTATTCTGCATAAGAATTCTTTGACAAGGATCAAGTGCATATATTGAAGTCATAACTATACATTAAGTTTATTATCATTGTATATTATGAGAATATCTATCACGACCCAACTTGGGAATATGACCAGCACGTGAGGAATCCCATATCCACGTAAGCCTTCTGGGTGATGTGTCTCTATGAACGCATAAAATAGTATAACTTCATATATATGAAACATGGTTTTCTTCGAAATCATTATCACTTTCTTAATCAAAACATAATACTCATTCTCATATATACTGAGAAACTTAACTTACTCAATTTCTAAAAACATTTTTAAACCTGAATCTTAGATATATCTCTAGTTCATTAGATAAATCTCTTTACCATATTTTACATTCCAAATACATTCTTAAACTTTGGAGGCATCTGGGCCAAAATCATGGATCATGAAATCATAAACTGGTGTAACATGTGATATAAATCTTAAATCTAAAAATCTGCTTAACCATTGAAAATCGAATCACAACTACTTAGATGATATTTTACATAATCTAAATCAAAATCAATGATTAATGCCCATACTTCGATTCAAGTAACATATACGGACATACATAAACTTTGAAAATAACTACAATGTCTTAAAATACATGCGTGACTCAAATCCTGCCTGAAGCTTACTAAAGCACTCTAACTATACAAACCTACTCTAAGCCTTACAACAATGTAAAGCTCACCAAAGAATAGTTGCGGCTACTAGACCGGAGCCTAAACGATGCCTGTACCTACAACTGTAAGAAGGAAGAGAGAGGGGTGAGCCAACAGACTCAGTAAGTAAGTTCTTATCTATCACCCACATAGGACACCAACAACCATATATATATATATATGCACTGGCAACACATTTTCAATATTTATATAACATAGCTATTCTGGGAAAAAACACGTTTCATTTTGTAAATTCATAATCAAGCGTCTTTAAAACCATAATCTGTCACGAATCATTTTATCTGGGCTGTGACAACTCATAGAGAAACAATAATCTTTAAATATACATATAATAATAATAATACTTCCTAAGTTTCCTGGTTATGCATGTTAACCATGGCATACCAAAATCCTCTACTCTATGATCCCTCAAGGATCTAAATTGGGCACCTAACTAGGTTCTATCTCTACTCTATAAGATTGCCCCTAAGGACAACCTGGTACCAAGGTTAGCGATCAGTTTATAGCCATTAACTCACAGTCTGTTTCTCTATAACTTCCGTCTAAACTAGTTTGTACTTAATTCGTATAATATGAAAACTCAAAAATCTCTCAAAGCACTGAAACTCTCAAACACTGATATATACTTTTAATTTGAGTTCAAAACTCTTGCATGCATAATTACTCTATTCCTTGACATCATCAAGATAATTTACAAAATCTCTAAATATAATTGTATCCATACTCTAACTTATTATATAATTGGAAAATCATATAATATTCATACTTTCACCTCTAATATCATATTTAACAACCATCATGCAAGAACATATTTATAGTGATGAAACTAAGGCTACGAGATCAAACTCACTCACCGTTTGAAGTCAGGAGTATATGGGCACCATCAACTTGACCTTGCGAGCTTGGAATGGCATAAACAACTGCCATAGAGTAAGAATAACTCTAGATTAAACTCTAATACTCTCTAGATAGCTCTAATATAATCCTAACAATATTGGGGAGTACCCCCACTTGACAATAATGAGAGAAAATCACAACCTAAACCAAGAACATGAAAGAATAGGTAGAACAGAGACAAATTCTATCAACATAACATAACTTGATGACATAGGGGAGCTAGACTTGAATGAGATTGAGAAAAGAGGTGGGAGGAGGGTTTGAGAGTGAAGGGAGAATGGGACTTGGGGAAGAAATCCAAAGGAAAGGGTTTTATAGGGGTGGGGATGTCCTGTAAGTGGAACAATATTGTTTTGCACTATTCACGCTCCAGGGGGACGGCTATAGTGGTCTATGACGACTATAGCGGTCAGGGAGTCCGTGCATCCCCGACTTGGTCGCTTACGACTACTATAGTGATCCTCAGCCAACTTCTGCATTCAAGAGTCTTTTAAGCATTTGGGGCTTTCCCAGTAACACAGGTGGGTTCCAGGAAACCTTAGGGCCATACGAAACTTGTCTAAGGACACGTGTACCTGGGGTATCACAATATCCCAATTTGGGCTAACAATATTCCTTTCTTGGGTTGGGTTGATAAACTCACGGGATTGCATGCACATCTTGAATGAATTTTCAAGTAGTTGGATCGATTCTTTGAAGAGGTCATTCATGAACATAAAATCCAAATAGAAAGACCTTGGAAGAAAAGGATATTATTAATGTATTACTTCAATTGAAGGAGCAACGTTCATTTTTTATAGACTTTACTTATGATCACATTAAAGCGATGTTAACGGTTTAGACTCTCTTCCATTTGGATTTTGTTTATTTCAATAATATGGTTGTTTCTAGATGAGATATTCTCATATTTATAATTTCATCTTGTACACATCACATTCTGGGACCAAAATTTTATTCTTCCAACTAATGGTCTAGTTCACCTGTTTTACCTAATAGAAAAAGATTTTTCCCTTGTATTAAGAGATTGTTTGAAGTAACTTTCATATTATAGTTGACTTTTTTTTAGTACGATTATTGTTAGTATATTTATAAATGTAAATCTCTTGTTTCACTTTGTTGGCACGACTACAGCCACATTAGTTTGGGCTATGACCACGCTAATAAAAAGCCCAAGAGTAAAGAAAGTTCAAGAAGAAATCAGGAGTTTGGGAAGCAACAAAGATTTCCTAGATGAAGATATTCAAAAGTTGACCTATTTCAAGGTAGTAATAAAAGAAACATTAAGATTGCATTTGTTAGGACTTACTTGTGCACAAAAAAACAAATGAGAAGTGTACTATAAATGGCTATGAAACTCCAGCCAAGACATCAGTGTATGTGAATGCCTGGGCTATTCATAGAGGCCCTAAAACTTGGAAAAATCCAGAAGAGTTTTATCTTGAGAGATTTTTAGACAATGATATAGATTTTCATGGACAAGATTTCGAGTTAATGAGGTCGTAGAATTTGCCCATGATTGAATTTTGCAGTTGCAATAATTGATCTTACCTTTGCTGATCTTCTTTATTCCTTTGATTGGGAATTGCCATGAGGGATGAAAAAGAAAGACATTGATGTTGAAACTTTGCTAAGACTTACTAAGCATAAGAAGAACCTTCTATCCCTTATGGCAAAGAGCCACACATATGAAAGTTAGATGGACTTGTAGTGATAATCTAGAATAAGTATTTCACCCTTTTGGTGTGGATTGGAACCTTTCATATATGAATGTGCTGAGCGTATGCAGAAAAAAATATAATAAAAAATAAAATGGTATTGCATGTTTGCTATGTACTAAGTATCTAGTACATCTATCCTTATTATTTAACAGAAATAAAGTGTGTGTCCTTGATGTTTTTATTCCTATGCTATTATTTTTAATTATAAAAGTTATTGTGGTTTGTTAATTTGTTTGATCCTTTCTTTTCAATAGCCTTTAATGTTTGAACATTTAATTCATCAAGAAATGGTTTTCCAACTGTAGTCTTGATAAAGGATAATCATCGTTAGTAGTTGAGTGTTAGTTATTTATGTTAATTCTTAGTCTATATATATTCATTCTTGTATCTTAACTCATATAGAAAATACACTTCAGATCAATACAAGTTCAAGCCATTCTTTCTTTCTCTTGTTTCTGCTTGTTCTCTACACACCTTACATGATGTCGGAGTTCTTTTTTGTATCCATGGCAGACTCTAATGTTTCTTCTAATTCTTCTTTTTCTTCTTCCACTTCTACCACTTCCACCTTGCTCCTTCCCTTATACCTTTAATACCCCTATTTCTGTCAGGCTCAATCTTGACAGTTACTTACTTTGGCACTAGGAAGCACGTGTAATCATTATTGACTACAATCTTGAGGACCATTTGGATCCTAAGAAAGTTCCCTCCACGTTTGCTACTGATGCTGATGCCCCTACAAACACAGTTTCTCCAATTTTCCAATGATGGAATTGCCAAGACAACTTACTTCTTCCTTGGTTACTGCCTTCCCTTGCCTTTTCCATTCGTGTGCATATGGTTGGCTCCACCTTTTGTCATCAAATATGGGCCAAGATTGCCACTCTTCATGCCTCTCACACTAAAGCCTAGGTTGCTAAATTCAAGACTCAGTTGCGCACCACCAAGAAGATTAAATTCCATGCATGAATATCTCATTGCCATCAAGTTGATTACTGATAATCTTGCCACTTTAGAGAACCTCTCACTGATACTCAACATATTGAAGCCATCTTTGAAGGTTTATTTGATGATTGCAATCCTATCATTGCCTCCATTTTATCTCACCTTGATCCATATAAAATTGAAGACATTGAAGCCCTCTTAATTGCTATGGAAGAAAGAATTAAAAAACTCATAAGTTGGATATCCCTAATTCTTATTTACCTAGTCAATCCTACATGGCTCAAGCTCAGCATTATTTTCCCTTCAATTCACAATTTCTTTGCACCTCCCTCCCTTATTCTAAGGTTGTTGATTCATCTTGGTTTATTAGAAATTATTGGGGAGTGCATAGTGGTGTATCTATGTCTTTTAGTATGTTTGGTTGATGATGTGGTGGTCATTTGGAGATTGGTAGAATTTGTAGTTTCTTACTTTCTTGAAGTTTGTTGGTGGGGTAGCTTGCTTAGTGTATAGGTTAATTTGAGTGTTTTGGTTTGCATCTTTATTTTGGTGTATTGTGGGGATCCCTTTGTGGTCTAGTCTTACTTTAGAGTTTTGTTTGAAATTTTGGTTATTTTAGTGTTAGGTGTTCCTCTTTTTTTTTTTTTTTGGCTTCTCTCTTATTAAAGAGTCTTGAGTTATCTTTGAAAAATTATCTGAAAAAAGAGAGAGAAAGTAAAAGGTTTAAATCCCTACTTTACTATCACTTTAGGTTTAGAGGATTTACATCCTTCTTTGATATATCAAAGCACCTTGAATAATAGAAATTTTTATGAAACTACTAATGACGTAAAATCATATATATGACTTTGATTTAAGCCCAAATTAAATCAAGAGAAAAATATCACTTGCACGTGACCTTCATTCCACTATCTAGAGTGGGTACATGAATGGACTAAGGCGTAAAGATCCAACCGTGTTTTGGATGGTGAATGGCAATGAGGATATGGTATACCTGGGGCTTATTATTCATTTGTCCTATTTCAATAGAAAAGGGATAAGAATAGTCATTTTCCAAGAGATGTTTTATATATCTACCCAGCTTGTGTTAATTTCTCTACTTTAGAGAGAAGAGAAAGTCATGCATATGTTGTTAATTATAAGAGCACAATGAATTCTCAATTACCCCCACAAATTAATTAAATTCATGCAAAATTACCTTGTATCTAGGCCTAAACCATGGAATCAACATATTTTTTTGTTTGTAAACAGAATCAGCTAAAAGAAATCATCTTATACTCTCTTATTTTTGCTCAATTTGTTCTATATTTTTTAATTTTAATTTCAAAACATCTATTCATTTATTGTATTAAGAAATATTAAATTTTTTCAATAATAGTTCTAATGTAATTGATTGTATTTTGTTTTTCGATAACAATATATTCATATAGATTTTTATTTTAATAGGAATAATATGATTCACTCATATTATTTCTTTTTATCATTATCAAGATATATTTATTATTATTTTTAGTCTATTTAATTTTTTGTTTTTTGGGTCTTTCACAACAAGAAAAGCGGGGGTAACCGACAGTTTTACCGATGGGTATAGGGCATCGACTTTTTGGCCGTCGATCAATTATTACCAATGGTAAACAGTAACCCATCGTTAATTTTTGATGGGTCTACCAATGGGTAAAAAAAAAATAAAAACCATTCAGTACAATTAAATTAAAGATGTCATAGGTGGCATCATGAAATTAATATTACTAACGAACTATTCAAATATTACCGATGGAATGCATAAAATAATAATAAAAAAATATTTATATTACCGACTGACTTACCGACGGGTAATTATTTTTTAAAATTAATTTAATTAAACAAATTATTATTTTACCGATGGTTTTACCTGTCGATAATAGTTTTAATAATTTTTTTGTGGTTAATGCCATTGCGGTTTAGTACAGTATCTATATAGGCTATGGATTGCATTTAATTTTTTTTATGTATAATAATTCAATTACCGATTGAGATGATATTAAGTAAAAAATTATGAAATAACCATCAAGTAAACAAATTGATACCATAACAAAACAAAGTATCATAAATAAAATAAAAAAGAATGAAATATCAGAAATCTATACAAGGGGTGATAGATGAATAAAGTATCAAAAATAATATCTAGCTAAAGTCCTGTTGGTCGTCAGCGTCGTCAGTGCCATCATTATCATCAGACCCAGCAAAGTCATCTGCGGCATCGGAGGGAGAAGAGGCCTCAGCAATGGAAGGGAAACGAATCTATGGTGGCATTTGGCTGGAACCATAAGATCCTAAAGCCTACATCTCCTTGAAGAAGGCCATAAGATCAGCAACAACCTTCTACTGCATTTTTCTGAACTTGATCTTCTCTTTCTTGGCCTTATCCCACTGCTCCTCCTCCAGGGACAGCTTCAGCTATTGCACCTTCCTCAGCTCCTGCTCCACTGCAGCTCGGCTTGCTGCCTACTCCTGGAGCTATTGAAGCTACTCCTGCTGCTGCTGGATGAGCTATGCCTACTGTTGGAGCTCCCTCAGGGCATCATCCCCAGTAGCAGACTCAGTGGTAGAGGATGGGGATCTATTATCAGAGTAGTACCCCATCCCATATATGTGACCTTTGTATGGCCTGCCAACCACCTGTGTCCATACATCTTCCTTGTTCAGAGGAGGAAGGATATCAGTATTTGGCCCAGCTTTAGCTATCTGGGTCTGATACTAGGTTTGTGTCTGCTCCCATAGGTCCGTGAACTTGTGCTACAAAAGAGAAAAGATAAAAAAAAGTTATAAACAATAATTAAGACATAAATGGAAAAAGTAATAAAAGTAAAGTAAAAAGATAACTGAAGTAAAACTTACGTAAATGGCCTTGGAACGAGTATCTACCTAGACCTCTTCAAAATCCTGTCCCGCCACACCCTTTCCGGTGTGGGTCTCTCTAAAGAGCTTTCCCTGGGTCAGAGAACGGTTTAACTCCCTCGACTACACTGATATCCAAAAGAAATAAAGTCATAAAAACATAGTAGTTGTCACAATTCAAATGTAACAAGCTAACATTTAAAGACTAAAAGACTTACAAGATGCTTTTGAGTACCCTCCTGGGCGCTTGAGCCACCGGTATACAATGACCCACTTTTTCGGGATGCTTGGTTTGTCCTCCCGTTCTCCGACCTGTCCTTGAAGGTCAGGTTGGAGGCCCAATGGCACTGCAACTCGGCAAAGATGGCATTACTTAGCCATAAGCTATCTATATGCCCCTTGTGAACATCGTGCATCATCTCTAACAAGTGCTTGGAGGACCTAATCCTCCAAGCCCTTTTAACAGCGGCTCATGATCAAGTTGAATATAAAATGTCCTCTGCTTGCACAAAAATAAAACATATTAGTAATCATAAGCTGATAATTAAATAATATAAACATATATAAATCACCAAAGGTGAATAGTTCATTTTGATTGCTTTCCACTCCCGCCACCACACCTCCTTGACATTAGTAGGGATGTTAATAAAGGTGGGCCACGGACGATTATACAACATCTGTATAACCTCCGTGATCCTATGGTGAGCTTTAGTAAACGGGTCAAAATTGTTATAAAAATATAAACATTTTAAATATCACATGCAATGCAAAATTAGAATGTAATAGAATACTTGTACAAAAACATACCTATCTTTACCATCCGGCTCAATCTACCAAAGCGTTGTACCGTTAAGCCCAAGTGGCCTACCATCTGGCCCGAGGACTTTCCCATCTGGATCTCAGGTTTGCGACCCATCCGACGATGCAGGAGTGTGGGGAAATGCGGGGCTAGGAGTTAGGACAGTGGTAGGACTGGGGGAAGGGTCACTACTATGGATGGGCTGTGACTAGGAGTAAGGGGGAGGTGGGGGCCAGTGTACCCAGGAGTAGGCATCATCTTAAACAAAGGGGTAGTAGTGGCAGGGATGGAAGTAGAGGTGGTGGAAGGGACAATCATGGAGGTGGTGGGAGGGACAGTCGCGAAGATGGTGGTAGGGGTGGTGGCAAAGGTGGTGGCAGGGGTGGTGCTAGAGGCGATGAGAGGGGTGGAGGTGGAAGGGGTGGTAGGTAAATTGACTTTTCGATGTCGGCCTTTGCCTCTACCGGCTATACTGAAATAATTAAAAGATGCAACAAAAAAGGTATAAATTGCATTAGAAAAAACCACTGATAATTTCATAACAATATTGCACATGCTATTAGACACCTTAGTTATTCTGAAAGTTTATGGCTGTTTTCATCATCATTTTGTTGTTGATCATTATCTGAGTCATCACCATTACTATCACTTAGTTCATCTTCGTGATTTCTCATTGTGTGATTACTTGTACGTTCAATTATGTCAACTTCCCTGGTTGTCAACGGAAGAGAATATTCAGGATTCTCTCCCTCAACTACTGCCCTTGAGAGGGGTGGATCGTCCACCTGATAAACATCTTCAACATTATCTTCTTCTATTTTAATTCTACCTCTTGGTTTTATCTTGTTCACAACCATTCAATGTGACCTACTCTTCCTCGGATAAGACATATAATATACTTGTCTCTAGCATTTTGGGCTATAATAAACGAATCATATCTTCCGTATCTTCTATTGTGGTTGATTTCAATGATTTTGTAACTGTTGTGTTGTCGTGTCCTAGTAAGTCACATTGGATCATACAATTCACATTTGAATAGCACACATTTTTTCATTGGCTCACCGATGTACTCAAACTCAAGGATTTCCTTAATGACCTCATACCAATCATATTCTCCATCCTCAGCATCATCATTAACACAAACACCAGTATTATCCATTTTTTCCCATACCCCAATCGGTTGTGTGAAATTTGTACCCATTAACATAGTACATGGGCCAACTTACAACTTTACTTTTGGGCCCCCAAGCTAAGTTAAGCAAATATCAACATGTTACACCATTATTTTTGTTATGGACCTACATAGATTAAGTTTGAAATATCAAACTAACTGTTGTATCAAACAAAATTAACTAAGAAAAATATATTAGATTACATATTTTAACAAAATGGACCTACATGTAATCTGAACCAGTCTAGAAATTGTTGAAAAGGATCTTGACTGTGCAATTGTTCAAAGTTTCTGTTGTTGAACAATATATTGTAAGTTATTGTAAGGATGCATAACATCTCATTAAAGACCTAAAAAAGGGCATTATTGACTTACAATTTGAATGGTTGCACCTCATCATAATTTAGCAAAATGTGTAAGTGCGTAGAATTCTACTCCTTAGAAGTTAGCCATCGAGCCTCACTCTTTCCAGTAGCTCGACCAAGTTGATTAAATACGGACAATATTGGTGGAATAGAACACTCCCCTCCATCATCATTATGACCAACCCGAGTTTGCCTAGATTGAACATGTGGCTAAAAGTATAATGAGCAAAAATTTGAAGTCTCTTTTGCAAGATAGGCTTAGCATATTGATCCTTCGACTTGAGACCTATTTTTCATGGTGTTTTTAAACCCTCCTATTTCCCTTTCAAGTGGGTATATCCACTTGTACTGAACTGGTCCACACACTCGTGCTTCATATGCCAAATGTACAGGCAAGTGTTTTATTGAGTCAAAGAAAGGAAAAAATCTCTCTAATTTCTATAGAATTATGGGAATATTTTTTTTCCATCACAAGCAGATCATCAACCCTAAGAGAAGAAAAGCATAAATCCCTGAAATATTGACTCAGCTTGGTTAAGGGTTTCCAGATAACATCAGGCAGTTCTCTGAATTCAATTAGAAGCAAACACTCCATTGAGACATGAAAATCATGGCTTTTCATGCCAACAAGCTTACCCTGTGCAATATTGACGCACCTACTTAAGTTAAAAGCAAAACCATTGGGCATTCCCAACCCTTTCAACCACTGGCAAACAGGCTGAGTGGAATTCAGAGCATATCTGGCCTTTGGTTTATAGAAACGATCATCTCTTAATTCTTGTAAATGCAAATCAGAACGTGTGCAATATTCAGCTAGATCATGTATTGCCTTGTCATTGTCTTTGGTTCGATCTATATCCATTACAGTATTCATAATGTTGTCCAATTTTTTTTTTTCAATATGCATGACATCTAAACAATGATACACTAAATTGTCCTTCCAATATGGTAACTCCTAGAAAATACTTTGTTTAATCCAATTATGAGATACCCCATACCTGGCCATCACACTATCTGTCCAAATTCTGTTATTTTTGGAATATCCTTAACTCGTTCCCACAATTGGTTTCCACTTGCTCTAATTGGAGGATCCTCATGTTCAATAGAATTACTTTTAAATCCATATCTACTTTGCCTATATGGATGATCAGCATCTAAGAACCTTCTGTGACAATCAAACTAAGAGTTCTTTCCGCCATGTTTCAAGGTGAATACCTTAGTATCCTCCGTGCAAATCGGGCATGCTAATTTTCATTGAGTCATCCATCTAGATAACATTCCAAAAGCTAGAAAGTCACTGATGGTCCATATTAATGCGGCCCTCATCATGAAATTCTGCTTTGTTGAAATATCGTAAATAAGAATACCCGGGTACCACAACTCATTCA
Source organism: Dalbergia cochinchinensis (assembly GCA_031216125.1). NCBI lineage: Eukaryota > Viridiplantae > Streptophyta > Magnoliopsida > Fabales > Fabaceae > Dalbergia > Dalbergia cochinchinensis. The sequence goes on along the minus strand of CM062375.1, from coordinate 62,460,364 downwards.
ATTCATCAATTAAGAGTTAAAGATACACATCAATCTAAGCTTTTGGATTATCAGAGCCAGGGATTATAGATGTTAAGAACAAGTAGGGATCTTTCATACACATTTCAGAAGGGAGATTGTAGGGTGTAACAACTATGAGCTAACATGAATAGGGTTTACTAAATTGGTTATTCAGAGTAAATCCATCTGAAAATCTAATATCTCAAAGGTCAAAGGCAAAATCAGGGTATTGTTGATTGACATGTTTCCACGCCTCACCGTTCAATGGATGCATCATCACACCATCATCCCTCTGATTTTCATTATGCCACCTCATATGAGAAGCTGAGCTCATTGACGCATAGAGTCTCCTAAGTCTTGGGGTTAAGGGTAGATAATGCATTCTTTTCTGAAGGACATCTTTATACTTTGCTCTTCTACATCTCTTAGGTTTAAACCTAGGCTCTTGACATAATTTACATGCAGTCAATGAAATATCATTTTTATAGTAAAGCATGCAACCTTTCAAGCAGCAATCAATCTTTATTTCCGTCAACTCAAGTTTAGAAACCAATTTTTTAGCTTTATAAAAATCTTTTGGAATTGCATCAGGATTGGGACTTAGCTCACTTATTAATGCAGCCTACTGATCGAAAGAACTTTAGCTTTGGTTCCCTTCTAACTTAATGGTCAACATTTGAACTGCTAATGATAACTCAGAGTGCACACAATCCTCCCATAAAGGTCAATTGGTAGCCTTTACGAGGCTATAAAACCTAGCAGCATTTTGGTTGGGCTCCTCGACTGAAGGCTGGAAATAACGAGCTATAAATTTAGGACTAGCAGCATCAAAATCCATCTCTTGATGTCTAGCTAGGTTATCCTCCCATAGCACATTACCCACATCATGTTGACCTACATGGATCCTACCAGAATTACTTCCAATCTGAAATATACCCACTTGATTCCATGCATTAACTGCCTCCCCATGCTCGGTCCAAACCCAATAGTCTGGCATGAATCCCTACTTGTACAAATGAACCTTTATTGTATCATCATCTAAATACTTCCTACATTTGCACTTATTACATGGACACCTAACTTTTGCCTCATTAATAAACTGTTGTGTTTGACATACTACCCGCATAAATTCCTCAACACCACTATAAAATTCGAGTTTAATCCCCCCTCTGTTAGGGTTCAATCTATCGTACATCCATAACCGGTTTGAAGGTAACATTGCACTTGTGATAAACCTATACCCTACAATTTTGTAAAGACATCAAATTATTACTTTCAAATACAAATTCAATTGCTATTTAAATTTGTAGTACAACTACTTTTAATCTTATTTACTTAACAAAAATTTAACAGAATTTCGACAGTATCTCCTTTTAAATTTGGAGCTTTCATCATAAGATATTTCTTTTAATCGATCTTTAAGTTTTTCTTGATACAGTTATTTTTAATCTTTTATCCCTAAAAAAATTTTTACAAAATTTCAACAGTATCTCCCCTTAAATTAGGAGTTTCCATAATCAAATATTTCTTTTAATCGAATTTTAAGTTGTTTTTAATACGGTTATTTTTAATCTTTTATCCCTAAAAAAAGTTTTACAAAATTTCAATAGTATCTCCCCTTAAATTAAGAGCTTCCGTCATCAGATATTTCAGTCAATTCAATAATTATAAATATTATTATAAAGATCAATAATAGAATAGATATAGTGAAACAGTTACATTTTAATAATTACATACAATTCACATAATCCTAAAATTGTTTTATTGTGCATGCCCTTATAACTCCACAACATGCATCCTATAATCTCCGTAAATACAAAGAATCTCACAGCAAACAATGCAAATAGGTTGGGGAGGGACCTCTAAGCCTATTCCCCCAGTCCCGCAATTCCTATTTCCTACAACTCTATCCTAGAAAACATAAGTCTCTATCCTATGTACATACTAAATCATATAAATAACAAGGATTTAGTTACTAACCTCTGCAACAGTGGAAATAAGCAGAATGCGTAAGCTATCTGCGTCCAATCAAATCCAATCCTGAAATTCCAACATGAAAAATTTGTATCTACACATAATTATATACATAAAAAACATAAAATAAAATAAGATAATTAGAATGACAAATCGATCTCAGTCAATAATCGCTGCCACCCTCAAACAATACTCCTACATTAGAAATAAATAACAATAATTTCTCTTTAGTGCAATAAAACATAACTTCTAAACATAACACTATGCCTATTTATAAACGAACGGAAAAACCAAGTCAAATAAACAAATAAACTGATTAAAATGCTCACCAAAGATCCTAGATCACAATGGCGGTCTCCGTTTGTCAAACGGAGCTCTGGTGGCGGCGCACGGCGGGAAAAGAGGTGCGACGGCGATGGGCAGCTAAAGAGAGAGCGTTAGAAAGGAGAGAGAGAGAGAGAGAGAGAGAGAGAGAGAAGAAAGTGATCTGGGAACATATCCACATGTTACTGACGGGTACGGGCATAAATGAAATGGTGCATTTTAAATTTCATAATTACCGATGGGTGTGTGGAACACCAAAGGTTGCGCACCGTGTCAAAATTCAAATACCCGTCGATAAATAATAAAAATTATTAAAATAAAATAATATTAATTACCTGTAGGTATTAAATAGCTAAAAAAATTGTAAAAAGCAAATAAAATACCTATCAGGCAGGTAGTCGGTAATTAAATAAAAAAATTAATTTAATCTGTATACCCATTGGTATATCTGTCGGTTATATTGAATAAAAAATATTTGGAAAATCAAATTAGATACTCATCAGTAAAATCGTCGATAATATATTGACAAAATAAAAAAATATAAATTAAATAAGACACCTGTCGGTATATCCGTTGGTAATTATTAATATAAAAATAATTAAAAAAATAAAATATTATACCCATTGGTAAAACCCTCGGAAATAATGCGCACCATATGACGGGATTTAGCGCCATCATTTACCAACAGATAGACCGACATGTATTTATATAAATTTGTTTTAATTAGAAAAATACACTAGCCCGTCAAAAATGTCGCCAATAATTATCGATGGGCTCGAACCCGTTGGCAACATTCGTCGGTATCCTACGGATTTCTAGTAGTATTTGGACACACCGAATAAAAAGGAGAGTAATAAAATAGCTAGAACTAATAGTGTATAAGAATTATCAGAGGATCGATGTAATGCATGTCGCCATTTTCTATTGTAGAAAAATTATGGTGAGTTCTCACATGCATATCAATTTATAGAGCACACGTGGACGATAAGTTAAATGGGCAGTGAGAAGCATGGTGCTAAAATCCGACCGAACGGTTAAATCCGGAACCAGTGTCCTATCAGGTCCAGTTACACCAAAAAAACCACTAATCTAAAAACTAATGAATCGATACCAATGTGTCATAACCCAACTTGGAAACGTGACCGATACGTGAGGAAACTCATCTCCACGTAAGCCTTCTAGGTGACGTGTCTCTCTAAATGCATAATTTATCGAAATATCATACTTAAAACATAACTTTCTTCTAAATCAAAATCCATTTCTATATTTAAAACAAGGTGCTTAAGTTCATAAAAGTATTTATCATATATATATATATATATATAATTTTGAAAACATCTTAATCAATCTAGAAAATGGTGAAAAAAATATATATTTGCCAAACAAGTATTTATTTTGTTACTTTTAAAAATTTGTTTTTAAAAATTGTTATGCAAGCAGATTTTTTTTATTTTTTACTATTAAAAAACTGTTTCTAAACTTGATTTTCAAAATAGTTTTAAAAATAATAACACAAAAACTATTCCAAACAGGCTCTAAATTAACAATATATTTTGCTAAAGTTGTATTTTTAGATCCTATTCTAATTCTAATTGATACTTAAAAAATGGCTAAATTAATTGTACTTTAAACTTAAAGAAGTAAAATGTACATCATAGTAAAATGTACATCATAGTAATTAATATCATTTTATGCCATATTTCATTTTATATTTTTATATATTTATATAAATGTATATTTTATTATATTTCGGTTGAACCCCCGATTAAACTGTTTGAACTTTTGAATGGGTATCTTGTCTAGTTCGATACTCAATCCGGTTTTCAGAATTTGGCGAGAAGTCAATACATATTATGACCAACATTAACTAATTGGTTGGTGGTTTAAAACTTGGAGAAAAATAAAGGAAAAAGGATAATAACCCATAAAAAAAATTCCAAAACAAATAGAAATCAAAAATGAGTTTTATGCATTAAAGAAAAGAAATCACAAGCAAGGATTTGAGGGTGCTATGGGGAGCGGCTGAAGGAAAAGTGAGAACTCACAGACTCAATTGCAGAGAATGGTGCAACAGAGGTGCGGCAGTGGTTTGTGAGGGAGGTTGGGTTGCATAGAGGCAGATTGAAGGCTTGGTTATTTGAGGACAATATTTATTTATTGTTCAAAAAATTGTGATTTGGTCAGCGCTGGCATTTGATAAGCAGGAAAGGAAGACTTTTCTGCATTCATGGTTTGCTCTATTTCCTGTTTCATGGTTTCTACCTAGGGATATTTAAATCAGCATGTCTCTATTAGTCATTCCACTTGGTTAAAAGTTTCTTTTAAGGTTTGGATGCATAAATTAAAAAATTATTAAGAATATATAAACATACACCAAAAGTTTATATTAACAAAATTGTCCTTCTAAAAAATTGTGCAATAATTGTGCAACAAAAGTTTATATTTTAATTTTTACCCATTTTTTTTATGAAATATATTAAATTTATATTTTTCACATAAAGAACATTTTCTTTGTAACAATCGATTTTTCAAGTCTTAAATAGTGTTCAAATTGAATTAAATTGTTTACTTCAAATAACTTTCTTTAAGTATACTAGTATTTTAGTGCTTTTTCATTTTAATATTTTATAAATATTATATGAAATAAAATATCAATATCAATGTAGCAACAAAATTTTTGACATGTAATAGAAAGTATAAAAAATTTGAAGTTTAATAGCAATAAAAACAATTTGAATGAAATAAAATAATTCTTAATAATAACTTTAAATTTTGATTTCCATTGTCAATGAAAAAAAATTGTACTATCATCAAATTATATACTGTCATTTTATTTAATGATTTTAATATATATATTTTAGATACCTTAAATACCTTAAATGATGTAAAAATATATTATCATATATTAGTATAAATTTTATTATTAATAGTGTACATAATTATTAAACAGATAACCAATTTATTGTATTATATTACCCTAATTTTTAAGAGTGAAAATGAAAAATAAAACTTTAATATATAAAAATTAAGAGATCGACACTATAAATACTAATATAATATATCTTTAATACTAAATTAAATTATATAAACATGATATCAAAAATCATTGAGCATGTATGTTGTAGATTACAATTCATTTTTTATTTTTTTAATTATTCATTATCTAAAGGGCATTTTGAAATAGAGTAAGGGGCATTTTGAAACACATTAAACAATAATTCATTAGTTTGGATGTGGCACTAGATATGAAGGTGTGGCAATATATAGGCACTCCCCAGTTATTGATGTAAGGGTTAAATATTTTGAATATTGTTGGTTAGATTAAAAATAAAATGAAGTTTATTCCAACATTATATGTTTGGAAATTTTTCATTAATAGAACGGAGCAAAACTAATACGAACGAAGATGAAAACTTCCTGAACGGGAGATTAATAAAGGGATGGAATAAAATTTCATCAATATTATTTGGAAGTTAATTACATTATAAAAGAATGGAAATAAAATATTTACATTATTTAAAATTTATAATTTTTAATTCTCCGATTATAATTTTTCTCCATTCTATCTCAATTTTGAGGAAAATGAAGAAATTATCAATAGTTAAAAGTTTTAGTTACATTACCAATAATTTTAATCAGATATACATCAATTACCACATTTACTAAATTCACTAACAATATAATTAAAATGAGTTTAATTTTAATTTATTGATATGACAGAATTGGTGTCTTGATAACCATATGAAGGTTAACAATACTTCTCTTCATGGAGAATTACATAAGAAGGTATACGGATCTCTCTCAAGGTGTTACCCCTCGCTGATCCATGCTTAATATGGAGAATCACTGAATGGTCCTCACCAAGCAGGTTGTCATATGAGAAATTATCCAATGTCCCTCATTACAAGAAATTTATATTTAAAAAAATGCTTAAGTATACGTAAAAAGTGTTATTTATACATATATTTAATATTTTTTTAATTGTGTTATTTTCAATATAAAAAAGATTATATTTTTTTAAGTTAAAACATCACTTTTTGAAGAGTTACTATATTATATGTAGTAAATTATCAAAAGTAATATTTTTTAAATTAATGCATCACTTTTCATAGTATTGCGATAGTAAAGATGGTCAAGTGTTTATGACAACACTTTTGAGTAAAAAAGATAATGCTTTTTAGATATAAGAAATAGCACATTTAAAAAAATATTTATGTGTATAAAAAATAATACTTTTTATATATTTTAAAAAATAAGTGTTATGTTAGATCAAGAGAGAGTGTCTCTTTAAACAATCTGAGGGCAGATCATTTTCTTTTAACCAAATATGAATCAATGGCTTGAAATATTCGCTCACTCACAACCTTGTTGATGTATGCAGACGATATGATCATAGCTAGAAATTCCGAAACTCAGCTCTCCGTGCAATTTAATTCAATTGAAGTCATATCAGTAAAATTCCTAAAAGCTCTCAAGTCTTATAGCTTTCTTTGTCTCTCAGTGTTTCCTTTCTTTTCTTTGGTCCCTGTGCCTATGATACCTACAAGATATGAGGTCAGTGCTCACGTACGGTGGGCCATTCTCAATGGTGAGTGGAGTTGAGGGTAATTGTCTTTTTTATGACGTAGGAAGTAAATAATACTTTATATATTATATTTAGAGAAAAATTATATTATTATGGTGTGAAACTTTATTAATGGTAAGATTTCATTTAAAAAAATTATATTTTATTCATAAAATATTATCAATATTTGAATTAAAAAATAATATTTTATTAATGAAATCTTGTTATTGATAAGATTTCATTTGAAAAAAATTATATTTTATTAAATATGGTTAATGATTTTGAAAGATTTATTTTTTAAAAAAAAATAATATTTTTTTAATGAAATCTCATCAATAATAAGATTTTACAAACCATATTCATATAAATTACCAAAAAAAATTCATTTCATGACAAATTTTATCATCACAAATCATATTAAAAAAAATGACCCTGGAATTGATCCATAGATTTTTTTTTTCCAATGATTAAGAAGGTGCTTAATTTTCCATGAGAAAAGTTGAATACGACAACAAATATTTAAAAATACAACCAAAGAAAACAAGACTCAACAGCCGACAGCAAAACCTAAAACTTATTCCTAATAAAAACAAAAACAAAAGATCCCATTTTCATCGAGTCACAATTATGTCGGAGCATTACTATTTCAGTATTTAAAAATAGATATTTAATTTGAATGTCCACTCTATTATTATTGAATATGATATATTAGTAAAAAAATATGAGTTATTATTATATCTGATAGTAATAGAATAAGTATCTCAATTGAATATTTACTTTTAGGTGTTAAAATAACATTTTCTAATTATTCAAAGCTTCCATCATCCATTGGGCTTCCAAAATGAAAATGGGTCGCTGGCCGGTGAAAAAAGTGAAAGGAGGCATAGAGAACTCAACCATGTGTGCAGCAATCGAAAATGGATCTAAAGATAAGGAAATATTTTTATATAAGTTTATTACGTTATCTTTGCACACACTCGTATTAAAGTTACTGAGACTCTCAAATAAGAGAATACATGTTGCATAAAACTAGTGAAACCCTCTTTTATTATGTATGTTGTGCAAATATGTTATAATAAACTTGTATTCACACAAAATTATCTAAAAGATGAGGTGATAAATTAGGGTCAATTTTAACATAACACAACTTATGACCCTTTTAACTTTTTTGGAAGTCAAAATTTAAAAGTCAGTGTCATATTTGCTTAAAAAATTTATTACTTCTCAAATAGTTATTCTTAATACTTTTTAGCAATTTGAAGTATCTAACATTTTAAGAGGTATTTTTTAAAATATAAAAAATAAATATTTTTATTATTATATATTTAAATATGAAATAAATTATTTATAAGTTATTTTTTAAAAATTTATTTTTATATAAGCGCTTGTTGCTAATAGGGGTTAAGACTTTGGGAGCTTGATCAGGAAAATGGACCGCTGAATTTTTTTTGGTAATAATAGTATTAGAATTTCAAATTAAGAGCAATGACGCGAAAATGTGAAATGTTGCACTATGTTGCGAATAAAATTGAACAGTTTGATTTGAGAAGCTGGAGTTTCCATTTTATAGTCAATTATTGCCTTGTAGAACTATCCCATCGCCGATGAATGGCAATTCTCGTCTCTAGAAAAATCAGATATAATTTTTTAATTCATTCTTACTTTTACAATAATTGGTATTCCTTTCTGCCAAATCTAGAATTACTTAAATGCTCGGCAATCTTTAATTGCACAACAAAAAGCAGCGTGTTAAGTCAAAAGTGTTAATGTATGCACATTTAAGTTTATAATAAATTGTATACACACATAATATACATACGTATCACAAAATTTAATTAATGATTTGGTATTTATAGTGCATTATATTACTTTCTTTGGGAGACATTTATAGTATATTACTGTTGTTAGTATACTTCATCCATTTCTGCAAATTTTTTTAAATAGTTATTTTAAAATACTCTTTCGCATATTATCTGCCCTTTTTTTAAAATCTTTTTGTTTTAGTCTATATGTCCATTTATCATATCAATGAGGCATTAATTTCTTTTTATTAATTATTATCAACATATGCATTTATTATTTTCTTAATATTTGTATTTTTTTTTATTTTGGACAGACAATAGGTAATAAAGAGAATATCTATTCATTTACAATACTAAGGAAGTATTAATTATTGTTTGCCAATACTATCCTTAGCTGAATTAATTGTATTAATCACATTAATGAGAATATGTTTATTTTAAGGGCTTATCTAACCGATCCCCACTCAAAAAAGGAAATATTTGTATTAGAATAATGAGACTTTATGTTTTCAAAGCATTAAAGTTATAATAAAGTTTTGGAACTCAACTCTTTTAGTAATATTAATCAATGCTTTTCCTAAGGACACTGATTAATAAAATTCTTATTTTAATAGGGGTAATCTTGCCTATTTACACAACTTCATAGTATTATCAAGTCATTTATTATTTTCTTAATATATGAACTTTTTTCTAGATAGATATAGTCAAATATATGGAGTATTAATTTTGGAACACTATTGAAATATTTGATAGATTAGGTGCAACAAATTGAAGACATTAATTCTATCATTGATAAATTTATTTAGGAAATCACATAAGAAATTACATATTAATAATTGAATTTAATTTTGATGCAGTGACTGTAAATCTTTTTTACTTTGTTATCCAATCAAATTATTTCATTTGAATAAATTTTTAAGTAGTAGGTATAAAACTTAACCACCTTTGATAATGTGACAATATATAATTGAATGATTGTATAAAAAAATCACATTGTCATTACATAAAAATTAAATTATTAAAAATAAGTATTTTATTTATTTTTTATTGATAGACTTAATACAAAATATCACAATTATTATTAAATGTCGTGCCAAATCAACTAATTTACGAGAAACATAACTAATTTTTTTTTACACCTTAATTCCAAATATCCAAAAGGATATGGAGTTTAGGCATAGAATCATTCATGTGCTTTTATATTTCATTTTAAATTTTTAGGAGAGATGATTCATAACATAATATCAAAGCCACCATGATTAAATAGTCAATGATTCAATCCTTATTGTCCCCTATTGGGTTCAATCTTTATCATTCCTCATTCTAAAAAATTGTTTATGTGAGGGAAAATGTTAGATATAAAATTATTTATATACCTATATTGATTAGTTTAAACTTTTGGGAGAGAGTGTTTATGACAAAAAAATAACACATGATAGTATTTATTTTGAATTCGTGTCTATAGTTGATAAAAGAACCAAATTTTGAATTTCTAGCTAACACGTCATATGTTATTAGTAACTTCAATTCTATGAATAGTTAAACTCCAAAACCGAAAGCAAGCTGAATATGAGGGTATATGTTCTACCATTCTTAGATACGAGAAATATTACAAATAGTTTCTCTTCCTCTCATCATGTCGCTCACAGGCAACAATGGCATTACCACTTGTCCTCCTAATTATTCTATCCCTAACTCTTCCTGTGTTCATGTTCTTTTTCTTCTTCCAAAAACACATGATCAAGAACCGAGCCTTTCCACCTGGTCCTAGAGGCCTTCCCATAATAGGGAACCTTCATCAGCTGAATAATTGTACTCTTTATCTGCAGCTATGGCAACTCTCAAAAAAATACGGGCCTCTATTTTCCCTTCAACTAGGTTTAAGGCCCGCAATTGTTGCCTCATCCCCAAAATGGGCCAGAGAAATATTGAAAACCCATGACATTGAATTTTGTGGACGACCTAACTTACTTGGCCAACAAAAGTTGTCCTATAATGGGTTGGAGATGATATTTTCCCCCTATGATGCTTATTGGAGAGAAATCAGAAAACTATGTGTTACCCATGTCCTTAGTGCTAGGCGTGTATCAAGCTTTTCCTCAATAAGACAATTTGAGGTCAAGCAGATGATCAAAAGAATATCTAGCCACGCCTCATCTTCGAAAGTTACAAATTTGAGTAACATATTGATGTCTCTTACAAGCACCATTATATGTAGGATTGCTTTTGGGAGAAAGTATGAAGATGAAGGAGTTGAAAGGAGTAGGTTCCATGAATTGCTCAATGAGTGTCAAGCCATGATGGTCACTCTCTTTGTTTCAGATTATATTCCTTTCTTGGGTTGGGTTGATAGACTCACGGGATTGCACGCACATCTTGAACGAGTTTTCAAGGAGTTGGATCAATTCTGTGAAGCGGTCATTCATGAACATATAAATCCAAATAGAAAGACCCCGGAAGAAAAGGATATTATTGATGTATTACTTCAATTGAAGGAGCAGCGTTCATTTTTCATAGACTTTACTTATGATCACATCAAAGCGGTGTTGATGGTTTGGACTCTCCTCCATTTGGCTTGTGTTCATTTCAATAATATCTTTGTTTCTAGATGAGATATTCTTTCACTTATAATTTCATTTTGTACGCATCACATTCCGGGACCAAAATTGTGTTCTTCAAACGAAATGGCCTAGTTCACTTGTTTTGCCCAATAGGAAAAGATTTTTCCCTTGTATTAAGAGATTGTTTGAAGTAACTTTCATATTATAATTGACTTTTTTTTTGGGTACAATTATTGTTAGTATATTTGTAGACGTAAGTCCCTTGTTTCACTTTGTTGGTAAGGTAAAAAAAAAAAGGTCTTTTCTTTCATTTTCATGTGTTTAAATAACTATTTTAGATAAACTTTGAAATTTTCTCAAAAATATATATATATAATCAATTGGTACATTTGGCTTTTTTTACTTCTAATTATTTTGCAAAATAATTTTCGTTATACGGGAAGATGTTCAAATATCAATGAAAAAACAGTATCAATTACTGCAGCCAGATTTATTATTTATAAAAATAAAGAATCTTTTACTAAATTCTATTTTCAGCCAATGCTCAATTGCTAATTTCATATTTCAGGACATGCTTTTAGCAGCGACTGATACGACTGCAGCCACATTAGTTTGGGCTATGACCACACTAATAAAAAGCCCAAGAGTAATGGGGAAAGTTCAAGAAGAAATCAGGAGTTTGGGAAGCAACAAAGATTTCCTAGATGAAGAAGATATTCAAAAGTTGACCTATTTCAAGGCAGTAATAAAAGAGACATTAAGATTGCATCCGCCAGGACCATTACTTGTGCACAGAGAAACAAATGAGAAGTGTAATATAGATGGCTATGAAATTCCAGCCAAGACATTAGTGTATGTGAATGCTTGGGCTATTCATAGAGATCCTGAAGTTTGGAAAGATCCAGAAGAGTTTTATCCTGAGAGATTTCTAGACAATGCTATAGATTTTCGTGGACAAGGATTCGAGCTAATTCCGTTTGGTGGAGGTCGTAGAATTTGCCCAGGATTGAACTTTGCAATTGCTACAATTGATCTTGCCCTTGCTAATCTTCTTTATTCCTTCGATTGGGAATTGCCACAAGGGATGAAAACGAAAGACATTGATGTTGAAACATTGCCAGGACTTGCTCAACATAAGAAGAATCCTCTATGTCTTGCTGCAAAGAGCCACACATGCACATGTAGTGATAATCTAGAATAAGTATTGCATGTGGTTAGCGTATGCGAAAAAAAATATAATAAAAAATAAAATGGGTATTGCATGTTTGCTGATGTACTAAGTGTCTAGTACATCTATCCTTATTATTTAAAAGAAATAAAGTGTGTGCACTTGATGTCTTTATTCCTATGCTTCTATTTATAATTATAAAAGTTGCTGTAATTTGTTAATTAGTTTGATCCTTTCTCTTCAATAGCCTTTATTGTTTGAACATTTAATTCGTCCAGAAATGGTTTTCCAACTATAGTCTGATGCCCATTCATCCCTATTAAGTAGTGTAAACACACTTCCTGCCAGCAGACGATTAGACACCTAGGGCGTATTATATTAGATACGAGAGTGAAAGGCTATATATCCAAGAAAAAAATATATAGAACTTTGGACATAAATCATAGAGATTATTTGATGAAATAAAGTGGTTTAATCTATCAATTTTTATTTAAAGACTAATAATTATGTCATATATTTCTGGATATAAAATTTTGGATAAGTTTCTATTGTTTGCATCTTCCAAAGTGAAATTCAAGCCTTGATGATTGACTGGCTACCTCTGTCCTCGGATAAGTTTCTATTGTATGCAATGATTTTGCCACGAGCCTAATTGTGAATCAAGATGAGGCGAGCCCAATAGCAATTACTAATAACAGGGATGGGCCAACTGAAACACTGGAAGCACTTAAGGTGTACTTGGGGCAAGATCCCAAAGAAAGAAAGCTCCTCTATATTGTGTACTTGGGTTTACTTTTTAAAAAATTATTATTTTTCACTTAACTTTTTTTGTAGAGCTTTTTTTTTTAAGAAAAACCTATTTTCCGTTTGAATACACAATCTAACAAGTGGTTTTAATTATTAAAAGTACATATGAATATGTTTGGATAAATAAAAAATCTTTTTTTGGACCAAATTATATAAAAGGACAAGAATAAAAGTTCAACAATTCTAGCATTTGTAGTGCTTTCATAAAAATTTTAGTGTCATGGGTAGCACCATACAGAACCAATACATTATCTCTTGTAAATCCTTTCCAAGTGGTGGAAGGTGTTTATTTATCAACAACTATATAGATAGCTATATGAGTATCATCTATAGTCCCAATACAATCCTTAAAATGAACTCAATATCGTTGGTTGTCCTAAGATGGTTAGGGACATCTCTAATAGAGTGTTGAAAATCTATGGAATTGAATTCACTCAAAAATTAAAATTTAATTCCTTAATTTGAAACTAAATTTAATCTAAAAATTGAAATTTCAAGAGAATTCAATTCCATCAACACCTCTAAAAGTAAACCACATCCAAATAAATCTGATTTAGTATAAGAATTGAACTCCAACAAATGAAAATATCAAAATAATCTTACTTGAATATAATATTTTATTCCTAATATATTAATAAAGCACAAAATAGTAAAAACAAATGAGATCAATTCACTTTTAGATATATTCCAAATTCATATTAACTTATTCCAAATATAAGAATTGAATTGAATTTCATTTCATTTCATGAAGACATTTCAAACACCCTATACATTCATTATCATTATCAAGAGGACTTGTAGAAGCACTTATTTCAAAAAAATAAATAAATAAATAAAAGGAAATTTTTTTTTTGGGAAAAAAGCTAATCCAAATGCACTCTATATGAGCTGTTGGGATTTGTTGACCTGGTAGATTTTGTTATAGATAGTGTGCAATGAAAATGGGGAAGGAATAGTGGAAATGTTATTTTGCAAAAATACTATTCTAACACCTAAAAGTGGGTATCCAATTGAGACACCCACTCCATTACTGTTAGACGTGATGGTGACCTAAACTTTCTCCACGTATCTATCACATCCAATGGTGATGGAGTGGGTGTTCAATTGAGACATCCATTTTTGAGTGTCAAAATAGCAATATTTGTTATTTTAACATCCAAAAGTTGGTGTCTATTGAAATGCCTATGTGATTCCCACTCACGTCTACGCGCTTAATGGTTATAAAGTGGGTCTCACAATATAATATTTTCTTTTGGGTGTTAAAATAATACTACTCAAAAAATAAAGAAGCAAGAATTGATTATTTGCAAGTCGAGAGATATTTTATGAGAATTGTACAGTTATTGTCCCTAAACTCGAAGGAGGGGAAGCATATTGTATTTTCTCATTGCTACTGTTGTGCCTATTTTTCTTCTGCATTTCCCGTGTAAAAACCCATATTATAGATACTCACTGTCATACTTACATACATCAAACTTTGAAATTGATTCCATTTCGGCTCTTGCTGTCATTCTGTTTCTCTTTTTCCAAGACCATAAAAGCCTTAAGAACCAAGCCCTTCCACCTGACCCTGGAGGCAACTTGATTATTCTGTTCTTCTCCTGCAGCTATGTCAACTGTCCAAGAAACACGGGCCTCTATTTTCCCTTAAACTAGGCTTAAGACCTGCTATTGTTGTTTCCTCACCTAAACTGGCCAAAGAGACACTGAAAAACCATGACCTTGAGTTTTGTCGAAGGCCGAAGTTAGTTGCCCAACAAAAATTGTCCTGCAACGGGTTAGATATTGCATTTTCCCAATACAATGCTTGTTGGAGAGAAATGAAACAAATACGCGTTACCCATGTGTCCTTAGCACTAAGCGTGTCTCAAGCTTTTCCTCAATAAGACAATTTGAGGTCAAGCAGATGATGGAAAAAATATCTAACCACGCTTCACCTTCAAAAATTACAAATTTGAGTGAAATATTGATGTCTCTTACGAGTAGTATGATATACAGAACTGCATTTGGAAAGATAAACAGGCGAAGGAGTTGAACAGAGTTAGTTTCACGGGTAAGTTCAACGAGTTTCAGGAGTTGATAGCTAGCTTCGTCGTCTCCGATTATATTCCTTTTTTGGGTTGGATTAATAGATTCACAGTACTGCATGCACCTCTTGAACGAGTTTTCATACAAATGGATAAGTTCTACCAAGAAGTCATTGATGAACACATAGATCCTAATAGAAAGGTTCCAGAAGGAGAAGATATAATTGATGTCTTACTTCAATTGAAGAAGCAACGTTCATTTTCCATAGACCTCACTAATGATCACATCAAAGCGGTGTTCATGGTTTGAAATCTTACGATTTCCTTTTCATTTTTTGTTTTGATTTCAGTAGTAACTTCATTAAAATAATATAAAGGCATCATTAAATTTGTTTGTTTAACGTAATAAATCCAGTGACCAATAATGTTGTGTTCTTGCACCTACTTAACGGCCATATAAGTTGATCTGCTGGTTCACAAATTTGTCCAATTACGGGAAGACTTTTTTGGGTGCATTCAGTGTGTGTGTGTGTGTTTTTTTTTTCGATATGAAAGCAAGCTTAACTCTCAAAGAGAAAAGCCAAAGATAACATCAATTGTTAACAGTATATTAGAAGATCAAATGCAATTCAATCTAAACGCGCTAACACTTATATCAAGATAACAATTCAAAACAAATCTTTTGGTTTATGGATTAAATATGTTTATATCCGTATAAAATAACTAAATTGTTTTGGTTTTGCTCCCTGAAACTTTTTTCCCATTTTGGTTGAGCTAGCTAATAAAAGGCCACATCATTCACTCCTACATAATAATTTAGTAATCCTATGTTACATATATTAATCCTATTACAACGTAACTGGAAGGCACCATAATAAAATGACAATAAAATATTTATTTCCAAAAAAATAAATTTAAAAAATAGAGTTGTCGTCAATTTTAATTTTGATTAAAATTGGAAAAACTTTTGATTTAGTAAAAATTGGTCTTTTGAAAAGATTTGAGTCCAAAAGTCCAATTATGATT
The DNA here is from genome assembly GCA_031216125.1 of Dalbergia cochinchinensis. Lineage (NCBI taxonomy): Eukaryota > Viridiplantae > Streptophyta > Magnoliopsida > Fabales > Fabaceae > Dalbergia > Dalbergia cochinchinensis. The sequence continues at coordinate 62,444,111 of CM062375.1, read as the reverse complement.
AAAGGAGAATAGAAATTTAATTCCATTGTACTTCTAATACATCCATATAAATACAATTACCTTTTGAGTTTATTATACAAATTAATTTATAACTTTGATAACATTTATTTTTTCCCAAAAATTATAACAATTATATACAAAAAATAGAAAAGAAAAGAAAAGAAAAAACATAAAAGAAGAGAACAAAATTTAGAGAAAAATTAATTTTGGCTTGACAGTTATTGCTATGTCGACGTATCCTCTAGTGTAATGAGGAACTCAAAACTATGTCATTGTTTTAGAAAATAAGTGTGTATTAGTGGATTTTAATTAAGAAAAAAAATGTACTGATAGATTTTATTTGCGAAAAGAATTTTGAGTGAAAAAATATCTAAAAAAGAGGAATTTGCTTTTGCATAGAATTTAAGTTAGTACTAGACTATTTAATAAACTCTCACAATTCAACAATATATGAAGGGGGCATCCACTCTCCGATAATAGACTATTGCATGGATAAAAAATATTTTTTAATTTTAATTTTTGAAAAAAGAGAAGACCCAAAATTCAAATGCTCAATACTTTAGAAAGAGACAAATAAACATAGTCCAAATTAAACCAAAAGAAAGATCTAGCATAAAATATCCAATTTCTAAAGCCCTGAGAGAGGGACCCAAACAAAATCTGGTTAAAAAAAAAAAACTAGACCTCACACAAAACGAGAAATAAAGAAAATAAAATAAAACCAAAACATAAAAAATGAAAACTGATACTTTATTCAATAATTGCAATGTGAAACAGGGAAGAAGCGAGACTCTGAGGAAGCAGTGGGTGCGCCAGGAAGCGCCGGGCTTCTTCAGCAGCGAAGGCAAGGAGCTGGCGGGCTTTGCGGTCGCTGAGGAGCGACGGGCAATGTGAGATGGGGGCGAAGCGAGAGTGGTGCGATGGCTGATGTCACGGTGTGATGGTGGCTGCGCGAAGGGAGATGCTGCGAACAGGGACGACTCTGATGCGGGTTTCGCAGTGGCCTCGCGGACGTCATGACGAGGTCGCTTATTTGTGCCACGGCTTGTGGCGGGCTTCATGGGCAGCGTGACTGAACTCGATGGTGATGAAGGTTGTGCAGGGTTGATGATGATTGTGGCTATGAGAAAAATAGGACCGAAGATGAGATTGGTGATAACAATAGGGTTTATTGATGCTGATGGCTTATGGTAACGATGAAAAGGTTGTGGTTTGGTGAGAGGGTTGTGGTTTGATGAGAGGATTGTGATGATAATGAAGGTGATTGGTTATGATTTGGTTCTTTCAAGACGATGAAAATGGAGGCCAAGGAAGGAGGTGAGTCCAATATGCAGGTGGTTTTTTTTTCTTCTCCATTACCATCCCACTTTGTGAGTGTGTGATTAATATATAGAGAGTGGAGCAGAGAGATTTTGAGAGTCACTTAGAGTTAAGCCAGCCAGGATCCTGATAATAGCTCCAAAACGTTATGCACTCATGTGTTTTAAATAACAACAAAACTAATTCAAAAAAAAAAATATATATTTTGAAGAACGACCGATGTCTCTTCTTGAGTTTCTTGATAAAGTTTTACAGGCTCTCTCGTTTGCATAATATGCTCTTAAAATGAAAATGATTTTACTTCACGTGTGCAAACACGTTTTATCTCATTAAAGAGACTATGATTAATTGAAAGTGAATATTATATCGTTCAAAGAGGTCATATATGCTTTACAGTTGAAAGTATACTATATCAAAAACAAGAAATCAAAATAAGATACTTCAGAAAGTAGTATCAGTCTTCAGAAAGCATGCTTCAAAGAAAGAATCACATATCATATGAAGTCATAGTGATGTATGTTTGCCCAAACATCTCAATCATATAGTTTTAGTGCTTCAAGGAACATTGCTGGAAGTCACGAAGACTCATTCTTCATCAAGGAAATGAAACCAAAGTTCAAAAAGCTCACTCTCAGTGAAAAAAAAAGGAGTGAAAATATTTGAATTTCAAATTTAAAATTGGATAAGGAAAAATCAAATCCTGGTGTCAAAACCAGTCAATCATCTTTTCTACATTTGAAGTCAACTGTCAAAATGTTCTAGAAGAAAGAGTTCAGAAAGTAAGAAATAGTTTCTGAAGAACGTCAGAAACCTTTTTTATCTCACAATGACTTCTGTAGGCTGATCTGACAAAGCAGAAAGGCTACTCCTCTAGACCTTCTTTCCAAGATATAAATAGATGATCAACATGTGTCCCTGGAAGTTCTTTTGAAGGCAGCAGTCTCAAAGAGAAGACCTCTATATATAAAAATGCTGAGCTCCTCAAAGTAGACGACTTAACGAAAATCAGATTGGGCTGAATTACTGCAAAATGTTTTCCTTCATCCATCTTTTTTCATCTCTATTTGAAAATCATTTCCTTGTACATTAAGATCTTCTTTCAACACTTCATAGATTTTACGTTCTTCTAAGGAAGAAAACATAGAAAGAAGTTATTCAAGATTCTTCAAGTTCTCTTCATTGCATATCCAAAGAAATCTTAAGTTAAGGTTAGTTTGAGTGGCAACCCAAGCACAAACCTTTGTATCCTTGATCCGATAATGATTAGTGTGAGATAGTTTGAAGAGGCTTATAAAAGACTATTTGCAATGTGACTGTAAAAGTGTTATCTACGGCTCATGATTTTTGCTTGAAGAGGTTATTGAATAACTACTTGGTGTGTCACAGTAGGGGTGTCTACTGGTCACTGGACATAGCTTGAGAAGGCTACTGAAAAGACTATTTTTATTCTTTCTCTGGTTGGAAGAAGAGGTAGTGAAACTCAATGGTGGTTAAAAACTGGATGTAGGCAGGTTCGTCAAACCAGTATAAAACTCTTTATGTTCATTTTTTTCTCTCTTTTATCTCCTTTTATTTTCGTATTTATTTTTTTTGTTTCAGTCTCAAGCTTAAAAAGCTCTGACATCTTTCCTATTTAATCAAGTTCAGAAAGTTCACTTTTTGAAGGTGCTTAACGTTATTTTCCATTGCGTTATAAGTTCATCTTGATAGCCTTTTCAATATAGTTTTTCAGACCTTCAATGAAAGAAGAAAAAGTAAAAGCACGATTCAATCCCCTTTCTCATGTTTTTCTACTTACACTTGATTGATTTTTGTTGAGTCAGTTAGGATTATGATTTGATTTTTTGTTGAGTTAGGTAGAGGTTAAATTAAAATTTCAAATACACACTAAAAGGAAAAGAAAAATACAAAAAATAAGTTGAAGGCAAAAATATGGTGTTCATAATTGCCCTTCTTTACTTGTTTCTTACTCAAATAATATAAAAATGGTAGTTTTAAATATTTTCATTGTAGGAAACTAGCAAAGATATGGGCACATATTTTTGTTTCAACCTACATGTGAAAGTGTGTGAAAAGTGAATGCGTGACGGTGTTGAAAGTATGTAAAAAGTAAAAGTAGGATAGTGCTAAAAGAAAGTAAAAGTGAATGATATGATAATTGCATAAAAGTAAAGGATGTGATAGTACTGAAAAGTAAATGATTGGGATATAGACAAAAAAGTAAATGATCAAGATCGAGATAGAAAAGTAAATGCTGGTGATTGAGACAAAAAATTAAATATCTATTGTGCTGAACGTATGTGAAAATAAATGCAATGCCGAATATTTGCAAAAGTATGCAAAATTAAATGCTTGGCAGTGTGAACAAAGGAAATGACTTGGAGAGACATTGAAAAAGGCATGAAGGATGGAAATGAATTATCTGTGCATGATGTGATATGTGATATCTGTTTATGATATGTGATATTTACAAAGGACAATGATTCATGGTACAGAAAACCAAATGCCTAGGGATGATTATGTAATGATGGCATGGTGAATGATGCAATGACCATGATAAATGTGCCTAGGTGATTTAATAGTATAAATGATGATGAGATAGCTCCACACAAAGCGAAAAAATTTGCCCCAATTTAGGACATGAAAATGTTGAAGGCATGAGAATGATGAATGTCCTAAATGATTTGATGATTAAAATGTTAACAGCCTAATGTGATAAGAAAACTTTGCACATGATGAATTATGTGATGATAACCTGGATGGTTGCAAAAATTTCACAAAGGAAGAATGAGAAAAAGAGAGAAAACAAATTGCATCATTTTTTTATTTTTTATTTTTTAGAGAATGATAATGACATGCTTTGATGATTTTATGAAGGGAAGATGAATGACCTAATATGGTAGGAAAACTAAACAGAGATAAATGGACGGAAAGGAAGAAAATTGCCCTAGTTTGCCATATCCAAACATCGCTTGTCCTAGGAAAACCTTAGTTTTTCTAAATAAGTCATTTTGCTCAAAGAGCCATTACCATTGACTTCTCTTATGGACAATCCACTTTATTTATTTCTTTCGGACCACTCATGGATTTTATTTTCAGCTCTTGCCCTTGTCCTATGTTGGCCCTTAACTTGATTTTGCTCTAACTTTTGCCTAGATTGCTATTTCTGGTTTTTGACCTAGCGAGTTTTTCCTTTTGTTTGCTCTAACTTTTACCTAGACCATCTTTTTAGGTTTTCGATCTAGCGATCACTCTCTTTTTTTTCCCGATCTAACGAGATTTCTCATGAAAAATGCCTTTTGACTTTGTATCACATAATGTGTGATTTGAGAAAAAGATGAACAAAGTAAAATGCTGTCATGACCCACCTAGAGAATGTGACCGGCACATGAGGACTTGGATCCCTACGAAAGCATCTGATAACATGACTAACTAATATACATAAATAAATCGAATATATTCAAAATATCTCAAGTTTAACTAAATTTCATAATTTTGAAAATATTTCTAATTATAAATACTGAGCATAAAACTGCACAAAATTCATAATCTGGGCAAAGCCAAACATAATTAAATAAATGACTAAAATTCTGAAAATAATCAAAACAATATAATGCATGTTCGGGATCCTATTTACACAATTATTGAAGCATTACTAAACTGACATAACCAATAGTAAACTCCAGTTCAAAGCAAAGCACACCAAAAGAAGCTGTAGCACTACTGGGGAGGATCCTGTGGTGTAACTGAACCTATAGCTATATATATAGGGAAAGAAAAAGAGAGGGATGAGTTAATCAAAACTTAGTAAGTGAGCCTTCACTCACAACTCATATGAGACAGCAACAAAAATACATAACATATATATACAACTGATGTAAGACATTTTATATATAATTACATATAACTATACTGAAAATAATAAGTTAACTAAATCCATGACAATGACTAGTAGAGAAACAGGAAGTGTTTTGTACATAAATATCTGAGCTGAATAGTTGAATTTGAGCCAATGGCTAATCTTATGGGCACTTAACTAGGTCCCATAAATGGACACCACACTAGGTTCCTTCTATGGTGAGCTAGTCCTCTGGCGGGCCACCAAGGTTAACGATCAATCTTGTAACTATTAACTCGCTAATCTGTTTCTCACTATTTATTGACTAAAAAGTAATGAAACAAACTTCACTATTCTTATGATTCATACAAAATTGGGATTCATGAAATCTTCTGGCTGATAAAATAAATCTAAATCATACATGCAACAAATATGGTCCTATGAGTTTTCTAAAATAATTTGTCATGATAACTACAAATAAGAAATTTCTAAACTTTCTATAGTCTATAAAAGCATATTTCTTGGCATAAATCATTCTAAAATTTCATAAATAATTTATATAATATGAAAAATAATAATAATGACCAACAGTATGGTCATGAGTTTAAACCCACTCACCGTTGATAGCCGGGAATATGGTGGAACTTGACTCTGGGGAGCTGGAATGGCACCAGTAGCTGCCAAATAATATAATGAAAATATAAAAAATTTGATTTTATCACCCAAACTAATTTTGGGATGGTAGGGAGGAAAAATATCGTGAGAAAACCATGCCTGACAGTACCCAAACTCACAGACTAGATAAAAAGAGGAATGAACCAACTAAATTCCATGAAGATCACTTACCAGAAGAGATTAATCAGAGAAGATTAAGAGAAACCATGTTTTTCTCTCTAGGGAAAAATCCTTGGGCAGCTAGGATTCTTAGAAAAATATTTAGGATATTTTGATGTGCCAAATATATACTAGGAGTATAAAACAACCCCACGTGGCACTGTTCCACGTCTGCTTCACATAGCACCACACAGGAGCTATTCTCGTGTCATGACCTGATCTGGAAATTTGACCAGCATGTGAAAAATTTTATTCTCATGTAAGCTTCGTGACTTGTTAACTATTTCTACATGCATGCCCTGTTCATAAAAACCATAAAACTTGAAAATTTCTCTTTTTCTATATATAAATCACCTATTCTTTAAATTCAAAATAAACAAGACAATTGAAATAATCAAGTTTGCTAATTCATAACCTGTCTCTGAAGTCTGAAACCATAATATAATATAAAACTAGCTTTGTTTGAAAATGTTTGTGAAATTAATACAAATATGTCTTTAAATACAAAATAGGAATATACTATCATAGTATGCTAAATGCAAAATATGATCTAAGGTCCGGGATCCTACCTGCGTCTACACTAGAGCACTCTAAACTAAATTGACAGCAAGACTCACCAATTGAGGCCTAGTGCCACTAGAAGAAAGGGGTTGAAGATAATCCGTAGCAATTGTACTATCTGTAAAAACAGGAGAAAGAAAGAGGGGTGAGTTTTACAGTGAGTGAATCCTCACCTGAAACCCCCTTTCATAGGACACCAAAGAATAATGCATAAAATTATAACAACATCATTAGTACTCCAAGGTTATGCATAAGCTCGTACATATATATAGAAATCAGTATTTCATAAAATTATAAAAACATTTTTCTCAAGTTACTTTCATACCTGAAATCATATAAACTCATAGTATAGTAGCTCTTAGAGAAACAGTAATCTTTGCTCTAGTTACGCACAATATTTGTGACGTAACAAAACTTTGAATGTGAACCTCCGGTTGCATTTGGACGTAACGTATCGCCGTCCCCACTGTGACAAAACTCTGAATGTAAATCTCTGGTTACATTTGGGCGTTATGTATTGCCATACCCAATGTGACAATAAATTCCTTGGATATAAATCTATATAATCTCTGGCCCGGCAACTTGGTACCAAAGTTAATGGATTAACTACCATTAACACACTGCCTGTTTCTCTATGCTACCTTTTAACTTAATTAAATACATTCATCCATATCTGGAAATCCTTAAAACATTTTAATTCCCTGTAAGTTCTGAATCTCTGTAACTCTCTAACAGTTTGACCTTAGCATACCTATGACTATGAAATTATACATGATGATTTCAAGTCCACAGAATATGTATCTGCCATCTATTCTGAGTTATACAAGATTCATGCTCTGAAATCCTTTTATTTCTAAATTTCTAGATTATCCTTAATCAACAATAAACTCATGGTTCTCTGAAAGCTCTGAATCCACCCGATTCTAACAGTCTCATCTTAGCATAACCGTGGCTATGGAATCATGTCCAAGGAATCACCCTGTATAGACATTTATGAATCCATATCTCCACAGAATATATAATCGTCAACTATTTTGAATCTCATGAAAATTCAAGTTCTAAAAATCTTTTGATTAGTTATCTAAAACATATCTCAACTATCTAGCTTTTCATAATTGGAAAACTCAATATCATGTTTCAAAATAGCAAAGCTTGTAACCATAATTCCATTTTCTTCTCTAAACTGTATATCTAGGTATAAAACCATTTCATATATATATATATATATATATATATATATATATATATATATATATATATATATATATATATATATATAAACCATTTCATAATCAATTAAAACAACCATAAAAGCCTTTAATACTCACATATATCATTAATTCTATATAAAATCAGTATAACAAATATGGTCCCATGAGTTTTATCAAAAACCAATTTCATGCTCTAAAACCAAAGGTTCTAAAACATATTAATCCCCAGAAATCTCAAATTTCTTTGCAGAAATATCTAAAACCAAGCCCTAAATGATATCTTTATGAAAATAACTCTAATGCAAGACATAGAGATCACAGATGTGAAATCACTGACCTGGAGGGATAGCATCCACAAGGACAGCATCAACAGGACACTTGGAAGCAAAAACGATAGCAATATCTGACCTAGATGCACCAAAGCTCTAAATCATCCTCTAGATAGGCTATCTTCACCCTATTCCTAGTGAAGGAACTTCATGACACAAAGCCCATGGAAACACCCCAAGAACCTTAGAGAATCAAGGAAAAAGGAGCAAAACCAAGAGAACAACATACTTTAAAGCCTTGGAGGATGAAGATTCCAAGCTATACTTGAAGAAATTGGAAGAAAATGGAGTTTCTGGGGTGAAAATCATGTTTTCTAGGTGAGAACTCAAGGTTGGGGGTGAGAATGGGTGTGTGGGTGTTCTTGACCCCGAAGTGGGGGTTTTTATAATCTGTTGACTGCTATAGCGCTCACCCGAGAGCCCAAAAATCATTCCTTGCACCGCCTTACTATTCTGTTGACCGCTGCAGCACTCATGACCGCTGCAGCAATCTCCAGAATGCTCCAGAATACTCTCCAGAATGCTCCAGAATACTCTCCAGAATGCACTTATTTATAGTTACTAATTTTAAGTTAATGTCCATTAACTTTAAATTATAAATATAAATAAGGAAATACCCCCATTTGGATTCAAATAAAATATCAAAAAAATCAAAATCCTAACCATTCAGAATCTAAATTTTGGGTTTTAGTTCAAATTTAGGGATTCTTATGATTTTATAAAATTGTAGGCTAAAAACGAAAGGTTTAAAAGTTTCATAAAATTCATTAAAAATCACTCTTCAACTCATTTTTCTTTAGGGCACCATTACCGGGACTTTTGGTCCCAAGATTATGACTCCATCATAGAGCTCTCCAAGGACGTATAGGGTCTAGATTTAGTGAAATCCGGGACTCTAACGACTGATAAAGATGGCTAGCACTGTTTCTAGTTCGAAAAAATTTTTCTATTCTTTTTATTTAAAACTTTGGTATTACATCTCGTTCCATACTAATCGCTACATGCATATAATAGTAGTAGTAGTAGTAGTAGTAGTAGTAGTAATAAAGAGACACGAGAAGCTTGAGTCAAATTTTTTGTTATTATTAAAACAATAATACGTTATAATATTATTAAAATGTTAACATCATGCGCCACGCGATAATATTATAACAATAGTACGTTGTAATATTACTAAAATGATAACATCGTACGCTACACGACAATATTATAATGATAATACGTTATAATATTATTAAAACAATATCCAATTAATAATAATAATAATAATAATAATAATAATGATGATAATAACAACGGTGTATATATGATGATAGTAATAATACTAGCAATAATAATTCAGATACTAATAAATTCTGTATTTGGGCTTTACAAATGCATTCCTTGAAAGAACATATCTTTTGACGATGCCTGGACCCTGCCTTTGACCTATGGAGCGACTGACATATGAAAAGGTATTATTTTAAAAAGGATTTTGATGATAAAATAATGCCTTCTCAAGGAGGCTCACCATTTTAGCATCAATTGAAAGCTAAGGTAGAAGAGCAAAACCAGTACTATAGCACCTGTATCTGAAAAAAAAAAGATGAAGGACAATGAGTTGAGTTTTGCAACTCAGTGAGAAATAGGATATCCACAGTTTACTAGATACAAGCATAAAACAATATAAACATAATAACATATAGGTACTCAAAAGAATATGGTTTTAATCATGACATGCTTGCAAACATAACTTTTATATAATCACATTAAACCAATAGGGAATTATCCAAAGCAAAACAAAAATATGTCCATGTTAGCTCCAGAGCCCTTCTGAAAGCTTTAATGCAATATGTTTTGAATGACAACAAAACCAATTTAAAGAAAATACTTTGGAGAATGGCTAATGGTTGTCTTGAGTTTTTTGAAGTAGCAAACAAGTTCTATCGTTAGCATAACAAGGCTTCTGTAAGCAAGAATAATTTCACTTTACATATTCAAATATGCTTTATCTCATTTTAAGAGATATGAACTAAAAGAAAATGATAATTATGCCTAAAAAATGATCTTAAAATGCTTAACAATTTGAAGAAAAAGCAACCAGATTAGGAAACCAAGACACAGGACTTCAAAAAGTAGCACCAGACTTTAAAAAGTACGCCTGAAATGAATACACCAATCAAACACTGAAGCCAAAGTGTTCTACTACCTTCAATCATCACACTCGTAGTGCTTTGTTTATTAACATACTCTTATTGAAGACAAGAAGATCAAAGAATCATCAAAGAAATGATACTGCACATCAAAAAGCTCACTTACAATGATATAGTGCGCTCCACAAGAAAAAGAGAGAAATTTGAAATTCAAATTTGAATTTGAAAAGTCAAAACCTAATGTCAGAACTGGTGTGACATCTCGTTTTTCATCGTGGTCAACTACCCTAGCTTTTATAAACCATGTTCCGAAAGTAAGGGTAGTTTCTGAAGGGACATTGAAACCTTAACCTTGTAACGACTTCTGCAACAGCTTTGACAAACAGACATGCTATTCTTCTAAACTATTTTTCCAAGACACAAATGGACAATCAACATGTGTCACTTGGAGATCTGCTTAAAGGCAATGTTCACAAGGAAGACCATCTATAAATAGAGATGCTGTGCCTTTAAAGAAAAATAGACTAACACTGAAAAAAGAGCAAAATCTCTGTAAAAATTTCTCCTTATCTTGTAAAGTTCATTACATCTTGTAATCATTTTCCTTTTGAAAATCTTCTTTCTATGTTCCTTCATGATTTATACATTCTTCCAAGGAAGAATAGCTAGAAAGAAGCCATTCAAGTTTTTTCTCAGGTCTTTCATTATAAATCTTAAGGAAACTTGAGTGTAGGTTAGTTTGAGTTGCAAACCCAAACACAAACCTTTGTAACCTCAATCCAGAAGTGATTGGTATAAGTTACCTTGGAGAGGCTAGTCAAAAGACTACTTGCAATGTTGTAGTAAAAACGGTTCACTAGTCACGGTTTAGCTTCGAGAGGCTGGACAAAGACCACTCAATTTCAGTTTGAAGAAGCGAGCGAATAACTACTTGGTTTGTGATAGTAAGGGTTGTTTACTTGTCACTGGTGAGAAAAATATTTAGTGGAAATCAACAGTTGTTGAGAACAATATATAGGCAGGTTGGCTAAATCAGTATAAAAACTCTTGAGCAGTGCCTCTCTTCTCCTTCATCTCTTATTTTATTTCTATATTTGGTTTATTTACTGTGTCTTTTCTGGAAAGCTTTTTTTCACGGGTTTATTTCACATTTTTAGTTCAGAAAGTTCAATTTCTGAAGTACTAATGTTGTTTCCGCTGCACTTTAAGCTCACAGCTTGATAGTATCTTGATTAAGTTTTTCAGAAGTTAAATAGGGAAAAAAAAGGCAAACCATGAGAGTCTAGACATGACCTAAGGTCTTGTACGGGTTAGCACCATATCAGTTAACTAGAGTTAGCCCATAACCATATACATGTCCACACATGACAAAAGTCATGTACGGGTTAGCACTTTACTTACTAAAAGGAGTTTGCCCATAGCCAAATACATGTCCAGACATAGCAGTAATTATGTGAAGGTTAGCACCTCGAGTGCTAACTAGAGTTTCATGGAGCACCAAGGCTAATGCCCCTTCCATTAGCTACAATTTCTACCTAGGTTCACTCCCAAAACAACTTCAACCACAAAATTCAATTTCAATCTTATAGTTTCATAATTCCTATTTGAATATCATAATTATAGACTTAACAGTTCTTATAAACACAATCATTTGTGTTGGAAAAAATTCCAATTCCTAATCGAAGGCCAAAATCATTCATATGCAAAGTTTCATAATAAAACATGAGACACCTACATAAATTCTAAATCATATTCAAATCTTGAAGTAATATGTTTCATCATTTCAAACTGAGAACTCTTTTCTTTTATTTTCTTTATTTTTTTTTGTTTTTTACTTTCCAAATCATAGTCTAACAATGACTCCATAACTTGACATAATTCAAATACATAGATAATATCTCATAACCAAACACGAGAACTTTGAAATCTTCATACTTCTTTTCATAAACAGTTTTCAATTTAAATTCATAATTTTTTTATTAACTCCATGACTTTTTATTAACAAAATCCACTAAGTAAATATAAAACACAACATATTTATAACTAAAATTTACTATACAAAAGGTAAACTATAAATACACTATCTACTCATAAATGGTTCACAAGAATCAAAGGCCAACTCTCGAGTGCCACCAATTCAATGGTTGTTGCCCATTTGCACTAAGACTCTAAGAACAAAACAAATAGAATATATGTGAGCTAAAAATGGCAACAATTTTAGAATCTAGCTCACTTATATGAAATCCCCAAATCTCATAATGTAGGGTTCCAAAGAACCACAATATACTTATAGGAACACAAATAAAGCTCAATAGGACCAAAAGAATGAGATGAAAGCTTATCCATTGCTCTAAGAAGAAGATTAGAGGGAGTGAATGCATCAAATCTCACAGTTGTAATTAACTCTCTTCCAAAAGAGAGAGAATCGCGACCGCCATGGAGGAGAGAAAGAGCATGCAACCAGGTAGAAGAAAAGGGAGGGCTTCCTGCCATTAATGGTGATGTGACAATAGTAGAGGTGGTGGTGGCAATGTGGTAAGCAAGAGGGAGAGTAGGAAAAAAAACTGAGAGAGAGATGAAGGGTTTTCCATCATAAAAGAATAAAGAGAAAAGAAAGGTGGAGTAAAAGAAAGGAAAAAGGAAAGGAGGAAAAGAAAGAAAGAAAAAGAAAAGAAAAAAGGAAAAAAATGTGGGTTCGATCTGCTAAATATTATAGCTACAAATATTTCCTGGTTTAGCTAATACCAAACATAGATCCATTTATTTTATTTTTCAATACTAACAATTATTTTAAAGATAAACAAAGATTAAATTTTTGGCTTATCACATTCTCTCTCTCCCTCTTAAAAGAATTCGGTCCCTAAATTCAAAATGAGATACTTTTTGACATCAGTAGGTAGGTGTATCTAACACACTTTGTCTCTCCTGTAATCCGTTGGTCTTACTTGAGAAGCCAAAGAACAAAGTTTCACCTTTGTTCAAACATTCATGGACATGAATGGCATACACTTATTTCGCTAACACCACCGCCAGCTGTGTGGGTCATATCGTAATCATAAGGGGGATGACTTTATACACCTAGAACTCATATAGTCTATGTTGCACACTATTCAGTTTCACAATGTCAAACTCAAGATATAGATCAAAGCTACATTTCATTCAAAATACTCAACAATTGAGAATCAAGCAAGCAATCAAAGCACGTTGCAAAGAACCTCACTTATTTCATATTTGCCTATATTGAGTGCATTATGGCTTTTCTTTTCTTTCCTTGATTTCCCTAGGGTAGTTGACAAGTAACTCATTCAACTTTTTGAAAATGATAATTGCAAGTATCAATGAAACTTATATAAACTTTTAGTTTGTTTTTATGTACAAATCTGAAGCATTATGAGCTTGGAATTAATAAAGTATATTTTCTTGAACGTCCCATTACCCACAACATTTAGGCCATTATTCATGTGTCTATAAAAGGACAAAACATAAAATACTTTTAGAAGTAACATGAAAGAGAATGAATCTGCAAACACATTTCTATCAAGAAAATATCCATTTCATAGCTTTCAAACTCAAGGCTTACATAAAGCATCAAACAAGTGAAACCCAACACATAAAAATCACATCATCTTGAATAAAAAAAAATCACATCATCAAGAGTCAAGTTTAAAGGATTGCAATCATCAAAACACAAGTAAGAAATCAAGAATAAATACATATACAATAGTACCCACATATGTACAGGAGTACTCATGTGAATTTTGAGTTTAAGCATCTTGCTGATCAAGATTTGCACTCAATCACTCACAAAGATTAAGCCAAGTTAAATAAAAAATTTAGGACTAGTTTGATCACCAGTTGAACACATAATTAAGCAGAAAACTCAGTTTTATAGCCTCCTTGGTGTTATAATTGTAAAGTTAACATGTGCAAGCATTTCATTTCACATAGTGCACATAATCATATATTACCATAAATTTATACGGCAAGATTAGGTACCAAAGTAAATAAACGTATTGTCTGCTAGCAAAGTATGCACTTGTCTATTTTTATTTACATAAAAGTCATGTAATTCACAAGACCTCTATTTCACAAATAAAAAAAAAAAATAGAGCTTAACGGACACAACTATAGATTAAAAAAGACAACTTCAATTGGAGCTAATAAAAATGAAGTATGTCTCTTAAACCAAAATAAGGGAAACACTTATATGCACATAGCCCATTCCATAAATTTGAAGGCCTGAAAACAACAAGTTACCATATGAAATATCTTTACGAAGATACTTCAAATAAATCAAGTATATAGGAGATACTTGATCGCTCCCAAAGGAGAGTGACACTAGTAAGTATACTAGGTCATTAAGTAATAGAATGCTAACTAGATGATAAGTTGAAAATTGAAAAGAGATGATATACAGTGGAATTTAAGGGCTAAAGTGCTAAAACAATGTAAAAGCAATATAAGAATTGATGGAGTTAAATGCTAGGGTGATTTACTTCAACTATATGTGAACAATATGCAACATGAACATCAATATACCTTGTCCAAATTCAATTAAGTGATTGTAGGATCATCATGTCATTAAAGTCTTTATCAAGATCATCTAATGCCACTCATGCAAAGTCAAGCACCTAATCTCTTAGCATACTTAAGTCTAAAAGTAGTTCTCAAACCCTTAATTATTACCACATGAATCATGTTTGCCTATCTCTAGGTGTCATTCAATTCATGATATTGCATTCATAGGCATGACTCTTACTTCTTTTCTCAAATTTGTAAAAACCCCTATAATCCTAAATTGGTATGGTGATCAAACAATTCAAGATAATAAGTGTAACATCCTAACTTTCAACACAATACGCCTAGGATGCATAGTGGTTAATCGTTTAGTTGTTACTCTTTCGTCCTAGAATTTTACTTAACTAGGGATTTTGAAAATAAATTTATGAAAAATACGACCCATTTTTTTGAAAATATAAAACTAAACTATGAGCCATTTGCATATACATTATAGCGTATAATTATTCATCATATAACATATATATAGATCAACAGAATCTAGCACAAACTGAGCACATCATCATGTAACATTAACTTCAAATATCAAGTCCAACAATATTAATAGTATTAATTATATAGGAATATTCCACAATAATACCACATCAAATATTTTGAGCCCACTTGCAAAGGTTGAGCATACAACAATTCAAAAAGTGAACATAACTATGATGTAAATAAGCTAAGACTTTGCCCTCGCTTCCGCTACACCACTCTGTTCTCAACTATTAAGTTACTTCCATGTTAGCACCTCAAGGCAGTCCACGGACGTCGTTGTCAACCTTGTCTGAAGAAGAAGACGGAAAAGAAAGATAGAGGGAGTGAGAATCTTAAAGAATCTTAATAGGGTATCCTCCGATTTGAGTGTCATCATCAACGTCCCCAGGAACCTCGGGTTTATCATGAAATAGTGAGCATGCAAAGATTCATTTATTAAGTTCTAAAACATCAATTACCGAGGTCTATTCATTTTATCATGAGTCTTGTAATGAATGCATCATACTTCTTTATGATATGCATGTCAATATTTTATGCAACATTTAACTTTAAAGCATACATCACACTTCATAGCAAACATGATGTGCATGGAACAAGATTCATGAATGACATTCCTTGGTTCTTTAGGTGACTTAAGTTCATCATTCTCTTCATCATGGGGCCACCCTAATAACTTTTCCCTTTTAAGAGTTTCTAGGCTATGAGCTCATACCTCACTAGTTGTCACTAGCATAAACTTATTCCCTTTTGATAAGTTAAAGTTTCGACTTAATAAGTACGGGTTAGGGGGCAAGAATTACCTTTTCATCACCTATAGTTTGATGAGTCCAAAGGATCATTTTCTCATATTTTAAGTCACCTTATGCCTTAGCATGTTATAACAGGATGCAATACATAGCTCATAAATGTCATAATTCTTCATATATTTCTAGCATATGCATCTCTAGCGTTTCAATGAAACCACAACATGCAAATGATGAACTCTATAATAATACCTCACATAACATCAAATATCACATGAATGTATCATCTCAAATCATCATCACATAAATATTCCCTTAAATAACCGAACCTCTAAATTGGGTAACTCAAATTATCAAATTATTTTCTTATGCATCTACGGGACTAATTATGATCATTACCACTAATTATTAACCTCAAGAACACCATCAATAAAAGTTGGACAGCATAGGCAATAAATGAATTTCTATGATTTAAGGTGTTCTAGAAGTTGCGTTTTACGCCCTTTCTCGTTACCGGCTTTTCTTATGATGCTAAAATTAATTCCTAAACCATTTATAAGTCATTATCTCTCAAGTAAACATGGTATAAGATGATTTTATAAACTTTAAAGGTAGTGGAACAGAAAGCATAATTCTTTTCCTTAGGAGTTCTAGAAATAACATTTTTATGGTTTTCTAGTTACTAGTTTCACTTTTAGTGCCAAGGATCAATCTTACACCAAATGTTACCAATTTTTTCATGATCAAACAATCCCAAACAGAATTCCATCATACTAAAACAGTTTTGGCAGTGGCTATAATTAAATGGGTCAAGTACTTGCAAAATCCTAACTTTACGGTCTTTCTAGAAAGCTAGTTTCTTTCCTAACATGCATATAATGGTTCCTACATCAATAATTATAATTTTACACATTCTAACACACCAAAACAGAATCATACAGTAGCAAACTTGCCAAGACAGTAACTGAAAAGTTCAATTGTAAAGAACACATAAAATCACATTTCTAAGGCATATAAATTACTAGTTTCTTTTGGAATCAATTTAGAACTTCTAAAACTCTTTGAAAACTAATTTAGTTTATCAAAGGTGCTAAAAAAAAGGCCATAGGGTAGTAGCTAAATTAAAACATTCTAGAAAGAGGTTTAATCCATGAAATCATGTTTGTAACATTCTCTAGACTCTTACTACCTAAGAAAAATCTTAGGATATAGATTATTGGTCTTTGTGACTAAATGAAACTTATACCAAGCTCATCATCATCACATGGCCGAGATTATGCATTCACAAGAATACCTCCACATCCAAACTTTTTCTTGAGATAAAAAGGGCAAGTCTTTGAGCTCTAAGAACTTTAAGTGATGGCAAAATCTTAAACATGCTATGCGCTTTATTTTATTCTTCATTATAAGATAAAGTGAGAGCTTCAAAGTAAATATGAGATGCAAGTTCATTTTTAATCCTTGAGTTTAGGTGATTGCTTGAAATATGAACATGCTAGACAAGAAATATAAATATGAAATGCAAGTTCATTTATTATCTTTAAGCTTTAAGTGGTAACTTGGAAATAAATATGATATGCAAGTCCAATTGTTTATTTTAGTGCTCTAGACTCCTTAGAGTATTCACTCTAAATCAACAATCAACTTTAACGTTGAAATAGGTAGGCTTCGAGATTAATTATTAAGTGATGACAAGAAAATATAAACATGAATGCAAAACTTGAATATAAATATGCCATGCAAGGACTTGAAATATAAATATGAATGCAAGTTCATTTTATGTCTTACTAGAGCTCATTCAAGACTTAAAAGGAACATAAACCTCAACCTCAACCTCAAACATATCTTAGCAAGATAAAGCAAGCTTTAGAATTCTTTGTACCAAGGTTTCAAATAAAAACTTATGGTGTGAACTTTATCATCAAGTTCAAGGAAATGGATTTGAGAGAATAAATCAAGCCATTAACCTTCCATATTCTTTAAAATAAAAACCCAAACTTGAAGAAAAGGAAACATGTCCGAAGCCAAGAAGGAAGAAAAGAGAAATCTTTGGGACTCTAGAAGCCATAACTTAGTGATATAGTAACACCATCATCATGTGCTCTCATCCTTGAGTTATTTTTCCTTCAAAACAAACATCAAAAACCAAATCCTTTACAAGGAAAGAAAAGGAGAAACTGAAAGCATTCTTGGTCTAAGAACCAACTTCCAAGCTTTAGAGGTTATACAAGTGATGACTCTCATGATCATCATCTTGAAACCCTCATCATCAAGCCAACATTTTCAAGTTCTAAAGGCTCCAAGGTCGAAAAACAAAGACAGAGAGAGAGAGAGAGAGAAGTTCAAAAAGCTAAGAGAAACCAACAAAACTTGTCTTTAAACGAACATCAAAGGATTAAAGCAATTTAGAACAACATTCCTTACCACAAGAACTTTTCTTTAGCAAGATGTAGAGCTTGATCCTTTGAAGAGAACAAGAAGAAAATTCTTCCTTGAAGTGGAGAGCAAGATTTGGCCAAGAGGAAAAAGAAAGGAAGAAAGTTGTGTTTCTTGAGTTTGATCTATGGAAAGGTAAGGCTAAGTGTTTAGAAGATAGTGTATGGTTGAGGGGTGGTTCTTTATGAGTAAGAAGATGATGAAAAAGATAAAAAGAACTCTTTGATCTCTTGAGAGAAAATGAGAGAAACCCAAGAATGTTCTTTGAAGCTTGAACTTAACAAATGAACAAAAGTGCAACCAAGTCCATCTAGGCATGATATTTATAGAGAAATGAAACAAATGAAGATGCATGGAGGAGGAGTGGAGGCCATGACCTCATGTTCCATGAGGTGAGAGAATTTGGTCCATGGAGGTATGGTGGTGAGTATGGCTAGGTATGGTGGGGTATGGTCTTAAGCATGGCTCCAAGTATGGCCAAGCATGGTCTTTGAGTGTTCTTTTAGGATTGAAATAAATTAATTCTTTTTGAATGGAGGAGCAGGAGGAGTGGAGGTTTTCTTCTTAATTAGGGCAGGAAAATCACAATTTAATGTGTATTAGAAGTAAACTTAAGGGTAGTATTTGATTAGGCCAAAGATTAGAGTTTTGTGACTAAGTGTTTAGGTAAGTAAGTAGGTAATTAGGGCCATATAAGACTAGATTAAGAGGTGGTCTTTCTAAATTAATGAAGTCAAACTTCATTAACTTGGAATCCAATGCCAACAACATTCCTTGATTTAGGGAAGTAGGTGAGAGAAAATACTATTTATAGATTCCTTTCTTTAAAAATTAAAACTAAAAAAGAGTTTTGAGTTTCTCTAAGCAATCTTAGGGTCTAATTAACCTCAAATAATTATTTTGGCCCTAGATAATTATCAAAATTAATTAATCTTTAATTAGAGCCTAATATTGCTTAGGTTTTGCTAATAACATCATTAGGCCCAAATTGCACTATGCAAGGGCAAAATCGTAATTTTTCTCAAAAATTGTCCATCACCTCCAGGACTTAAAAAAACCTTAAATATGCCTTGAAAACATAGTTTTAGACTTCCGGGAAAAGTCCAGGTCAAATCAGAATTCAAAATTGTACTTAATCATAGCAAGGGTATTTTGGTCACTTTTGTGCGGAACCCCAAAAATAAGATTTTTCTGCTCTACTAACATTCATTTACATACAATCCCCTTTTAAAATTTCAATAGCCCTTAGAGGATGGCCGGGGCTGGCTATCCTCATTTTTCTGATAAAAATGACCTCAAGGCATTTTGGTAATTTGTACACAGGGAAACACGGGGCGTTACAATAAGCTCAAATGCAATGCTCATTATCAAATGAGAACAAGACATAAATTCATTCATATTAGCATAATATTAACCACATAGCCTCCATAAATCACCCTTGGCAAAAAGGTTTATTTACACATCAAGGAAAATGAAATAAGAACAACAAAAATGAAAGTGAGATGAGATGAAGCTATGAACAAAGAAAAATACACAGAGTTAAATAACAATCCCAAGAGAGGTTTCTCTCTCAAGCTCTTGAAGCTCTAATCCTTTTTTGCTCTCCCCAAGCTCTAGCCTTTTCTTCCAAATTTTGTATCTTATGTGTGTCCCCTCTTCCAACATGTTTCCCTAAGTTTTTGTGCCAATTATGGCCTACAAGAGTCAGTATAAAAGCCCAATCCACATGTCAAGTTTGTGCACCCATGCTGTAGTGTAGCTAGAGCGATGTTAGAGCATAGCTTAAGTAAAAGGATTACAATTTTGACAGCAATCCATGCTGTAGCATGGCTTCAGTTTTTGGACGCATGCTCTAACATGGATTGCTTATATCTTTTCAGCTCGAATTCTTGCTCTATTGTACTCCAAGCTCAAATGCTTCTCTAATTCTTCTTCCAAAAAGCCACAAAACTAATGGAAAACACCACTGGAATACAAGGTTAAATGTGAGTGTAATCATGCAAGAATTTGAACCAATTGATGTAACAAAGGCAATTAAGAAAACTAAAACAAACTACCAATAAACTAAATGTCTCAAGAAAACTAAAGAAAAACATAACTCCTAAGGGAGTTATCAATACTTTTCAATTGACGATTTTTTTTATTAGGCCCAGGGGGGACACATAACTATAAGAAAACATGTTTCAATATCACAAGAAATTCAAATCATAATTTAAATAAAGATTGAGGTATATTAATACATAGTGGCCGAAGCCATTTAGATTCTTTGCTAAAATCCCTTTTTAGAACATTTTCAAGCAAACAAATTTTAATGGTAAAAGAATAAAGAACTAAAACTAAGTATCCTTTAACATATTTAAATCATATAAACTAATATATTAACTTATAGAATCATAAAAAGCAAAGCAACATTTACTTGCTTGTAACGGATGAATGCATATATTGGATCAAAATGGTTCTATTTGACTTCAAACTCCTTAACCACATGTTCAAAGATGTGTCACATATGACTACAATATATCAAGTTCAAAATTAGCTCTTCAACATTATCAATCGAGTGAGAATAAAAAGGATAAATTGCTGTTGGAAATAGGGCAGCCCATGTTGTAAGTGGAAAGACATACGAGAAGGGAGGTTGATCGTATTTTTCCTTTTTGAGCCTTTATTGAAAATCTAAAAAACTAAACTGAAAAAGCCATCAAGATGAACTTGTAGTGCAGTGGAAAATAACGTTAAGCACCTTCAGAAAGCTAGCTTTCTGAACTTAAAAGGTAAAGAGATAAAGAGATTTTGAAAGCTTTAAAACATTAAATAAAAAGGAGATAATGGTAAAGAAGAACGAACACAGAAGAAATTATACTAGTTCGACCAATCTTGCCTATATTCGGTTTTCAACTATGGTTGAGTTCCACTACTTCTTCCTCCACTAGAGAAAAAGTCAAGATAGTCTTTTTAATAGCCTTCTCATGCTTTAACAAATCGACCAGTAGTCACTTCTACTGTCTCACACCAAGTAGTTCTTTAGTAGGCTCTTCAAGCTGAATTGAGTTGTCTTGAACTAGCCTCTCCAAGCTAAACTCGTGACCAGTAAGACTCTTTTACTGTCACGTTACAAGTAGTTTTTAAAGAGCCTCTTCAAGCTATCTCACACTGATCTCTACTGGATCAAGGTTACAATGGTTACAAGTTTGGGTTGCCACTCAAACTGTCCTACACTCAAGATTTCTTTAGATATACAATGAAAGGATCTTGATAATCTTGAATGGCTTCTTTCAAAAGAAAAATTCTTCCTCAAAAGAACATATGAACAATAAAGTGTTGAAAAAAGATTTTGTTCAAGGAAATGATTTACAGTAAGTGATAAACTTCTACAACTAGATGGAGAGAAAATTTTTTGACAATGCTTTTACACTTTTTGATCAATGTTGGTCGCTCTTTTCGAAGAATGCTGCATCTCTTTATACAGTGATCTTTTTTAAGACCGTTGTCTTCAAATAGATCTTTCAGGGACACATGTTGATCATCTATTTGTGTCTTGGAAAGGAGGTCTAGAAAAGTATCCTTTCTGCCTTTTCAGATCATCCTCCAAAAGCCGTTGCGAGATAAAAGAGATTTCTGATGTTTTTCAGAAGTTACTTCTTACTTTCTGAATCATGGTTTCTGAACACTTTCTTCTAGAACATTTTGACAGTTGACTTTATATGCAAAAGAGATGATTTACTAGTTCTAACACTAGGATTTGGCTTTTCATCTGCAATCTTGAAATTTGATCAAATTTTCCCTTCTTTCGAGTGATGTAGAAATCAATGTTGATACCAGAACTTTCTGAAACATAATATCATTTCTTTGGTGACTAACGAATCTTCATAACTTCAATCATTGTTCATTTATGATGCAAACTTTAAGAACATAATAATTGATGGTGATGAGTCATCTGGTCTTTAGAGAATGCTTGATTTCTTCATGTAAACGTACTTTCTGATCTCCAGTGCTACTTTTTGAAGTCTCTTTCTTTGATTTCTTGTAGTGTTGTAGCCTTCTACTGTTCGTTGGCTATCAAGGACTTAGATAAGGTTATAATTTCACTTCTTTGATAAAGCAAATCTGGTAACATGTTTACATATGCATAGTGAAATATATATACTCATTTGAGTAAGTCTTGCTCTTGCTTAACGATAGATACCTATTGTGAACTTACAAGAACCTCAATAGAAACATCAGTTGTTCCTCAAAGTATTTTCTTTGAATTGGTTTTGTTGTCATTCAAAACACATGAGCATAAGGGTTCTAGACCTAACACACATGATCAAATTTTTATGCTTGTTTTCAACTGTCTAATTTACATAATCAAATGTCTAAGCATACCATGTCAAAATATAGACTATATAGCTTCATTACATCATTTATGTGTGATTCAAGTCCATGCAAAACATGCTGGAATACTGTGAATAAAATAGGGCTGCACACATCTTGTTAGCTCTAGAACCCTTGCACTCATATGTTTTGGATGACAACAAAACTAATTCAAAGAAAATATTTTGAAGAATGACTAATGTTTACTTTGAGTTTCTTGACAAAGTATAACAGATCAAATCTGGTTTGTATGTTACAGACTTAAAGCAAGAATAATGTCTCACTTTGCATATACAAGCATGATTTGTCTCATAGGAAGAGATTGAGCCTAATAAAAAGTGAATGTTATTTCAAGCAAGGCACGTGCACATACTTATGGAACAAAGCATGAAAATGGACTTGAATAAAAAATAATTTCACTACACATGTGCAAATATGTTTATCTCGTATGAAGAGATTAAGTGTCATGACTCGATCTAGGAACGTGATCGACACATGAGAAATCTCATTCTCACGCAAGCCTTATGACCTGTTAACTATTTCTACATGTGTGCTCTATTCATAAAAACCATAAAAATAAGAAAATTTCTCTTTTTCTACATATAAATCACCTTTCCTTTAAATTCAAAATAATGGAAATTATTATGTCTGTAATCTTATAATATGTCTCTAAAGTCTAAAATCATAATACAGTATAAAACCAGCTCTGTTTCAAAATGTCCACGAAACTAATAGAAATATGCCTTTAGAACACAAAATATGAATGTATCATCATAGTATGCTAAATGCAAAACATGATCAGAGGTCCGGGATCCTGCCTGCATCTACACTGGAGCACTCTAAATCAGAGTAACAGCAAGACTCACCAACTGAAGTTTAGTACTACTGGAAGAAAGGGGGTTGAAGAGAATCCGTAGCAACTCTCTATCTATAAAAATAGGAGAAAAGGAGAAGGGTGAGTTTTGTAATCAAAACTCAGTAAGTGAATTCTCACCTGAAACCCCCTTCCATGGGACACCAAAGAGTAATGCATAAAATTATAATAATACCAGTAATTACTCAAAGTATTCATAGTCATTTATGCATACACATGCATATTTATTCTAATCATCATGTTACAATTCAAAAACCATCTTCTTAACTTACTTTCGTACTTGAAATCATATAAACTCATAGTATAGTAGCTCCTAGAGAAACAATAATCTCTGCTCTGGTTACGCACAATATCTGTGACGTAACAAAACTCTGAATATGAATCTCTGGTCACATCTGGGCATTACGTATCACCATCCTTAGTGTAACAATAAATTCTTTGTAATCTCTGGATATAAATCCCTATAATCTCTAGCCCAGACAACTTGGTACCAAGGTTAACAGATTAACTGCCGTTAACACACAAGGTGTTTCTCTATAACTACCTTTTGACCTAATTAAATACATTCATTTAAATATAAAAATCCTTAAAACCAATTAATTCTCTGTGAGCTTTGAATCCCTGTAACTTTGTAATAGTTCAACCTTAGCATAACTGTGACTATGAAATCATACATAATGATTCCAAGTCCACAGAATATGTATCCGCTAACTGTCCTGAGTCATACAAAGATACTTACTCTAAAATCCTTTTATGTCTAAATCTCTAGATCACCCTTTACCAATAATTAAACTCTGATACTCTGGGAGCTTTGAATCCACCTGATTCTAACAGTTTGACCTTTATGATTCCATACCTCCACAGAGTACGTAGCCGTCAATTATTCTAAATCCCATGAAGATTAAAGCTCTAAAAACCTTTTGATTAGTTATCTAAAATATATCTTCAACTATCCAGCTTTTCATACTTAGAAAACTCAATATCATGCTTTAAAATAGCAAAGCTTGCAATCATAATTCCATTTTCTTCTCTAAACTGCATATATAGATATAAAACCACTTCATATATATAAACCAATTTTAGAATCTATTCAAACAGTAATAAAAGCCTCTAACAATCATACAAATCATCAATTCTACATAAAATCAATGTAGCAAGCATGGTCCCATGAGTTTTTATCAAAAATCAGTCTCATGCTCTAAAACTAGAGTTCTAAAACATAAAAACCAATAGAAATCTCAAACTTCTTTGCTGAAGCTCTAAACTCAAGCAATAAATGATATCTTTATAAAAATAACTCTAATGCATAACATAGAGATCACAGATGCGGATCCACTCATCTGGAGGGTTGAACAGTGAAGAACCAACCCAACAAAATCAACAGGATTCTTGGAAGCAAGAGATGACACCACTATCTGACATGGAAGTAGAATAACTCTAGATTAACCTCTAAAGCCTCTTCAATATCCAAGAGTCCATCTCTAAGGAGGTAGAAAACTTCTTTCCCTAGAGAACCATGGAGAGCCACCCTCAATAAAAGAGAACTTGAAGAAAACGTAGCAAAGCTAACAAAATAACATACCTTTAAGCTTGAAGAAGGGAAAATTATAGGTTAAACTTGAAGAAATTGGAAGAAAATAGAGTTTATGGGGGTGAAAACAGTGTTTTCTGGGTGAGAGCTTGAGGTTGGGGGCGAGAATGGGTATGTGGAGTATTCTGGACCCCGAAATGAGGGTTTTTATAATTTTGTTTACCACTGCAACGCTCACCCGAGAGCCCGATTGCACTGTCTTACTGTTCTGTTGATCGTTGCAGCGTCAGGTCTGCTGCAATGGTCTCCAGAATGCTCCAGGATACTCTACAAGATGCACTTATTTACATTTACTAATTTTAAGTTAATGTTCATTAATTTTAAAACATAAATATAAATAAGGAAATACCCCCCATTTAGATTTAAATAAAATATCAGAAAAATCAAAATCCCAACAAATCAAAATTCAAATTCTAGATTTTAGTTCAAATTCAAAAATTCTCACGATTTTATAAACTTTTAAGCTAAAAGCGAAATGTTTAAAAGTTTCATAAAATTCATTAAAAGTCACTCTTCAACTCATTTTGCTCTAGGGAATCATTACTGGGACTTTTGATCCCGAGATTATGACTTTATTATAGAGCCCTTCAAGGACGTGTAGGGTCCAGACTTAGTAAAAAAATTCAGGACCTAATCGACAGGTAACGGTGACTGTCACTGTTTCTAGTTCAAAATTTTTTTCAAATCCTTTTATTTAAAATCCAAGGTATTACATTAAGCTTAAACAAAGTGATCATTATTTCGAGCAAGGAACGTGCAAATGCTTAAGGACTGAAGGAGATCAAGTTAAGAACCAAGAAACCAAGAAAAGGGACTTCAGAAAGTAGCACGTGACATCAGAAAGTACACTCAAAATAAAGAAATCAGGATATATTCATATGCAACGTGTTACTCACTCCTCAATCATCACAATCGCAAAGATCTAATCATCAAAGAAGATTTGATTAAAGATCGAAAGTGAAAAACACTTCAAAGAACTAATTGCATACTTCAAAAAGCTCACCTATGAGGGGAGCAAAGAATGTTACAGGAAAAGGAGGAAAATTTGAAGTTTGAATTTCAAATTATCAAGCCAAACATAGTTTCAAACTGGTACGTCATCTCTTATGCCTCGATGATCAACTACCCTAGCTTAATGAAAAAGGAATTCAGAAAGCTTGCCCAGAAAGTAAAAAAAGTAGTTTCTGATAGGAAATCAGAAAACTCATATTTACAATGGCTTCTGCAACTGATGTGATAGTTCTGTCAACCTCTCTTCTAGCTATTTCTTTCAAGACACAATTAATGATCAACACGTGTCGCTTGAAGAACTGATCTACGACAAGGATCACAAAGAAAGACCATTATATAAAGAAATGCTAAGCTTGAAAAATAAGAGAATTTGAAGATTCAAGATAGGAAACTCTGCAAAAATCTCCTCCCACTTCTTAGAATATTCAATCTTTATCATGTAATCAGTTTTATCCTTGAAGTGTAAAGAAAATCTTCCTTCTATATTCTTAGTTAGATTTATGTTCTTCTTATAAAAGAAGTAGAAGAAGGAAATCATTCAAGTTCTCCCAGGATCTTTTTTAAAATATATCATCTTTAAGGAAACTTGAGTGTAGGTTAGTTTGAGTGACAAACCAAACACTTAACCTTTGTATCCTTGATCCATTTGTGATCAGTGTGAGACATAGCTTAGAGAGGCTAAGGTAAAACTACTTGTAATGTGATAGTAAGGTGTACTTACCTATCACGGTTTAGCTTGGAGAGGCTAGTCAAAGACTGCTTACGGCTTGGAGAAGCTAGTCAAATACTACTTGCGGCTTGGAGAGGCCGGGAACAGACTACTTGCGACTTGGAGAGGCTGGGGAAAGACTACTTACAATATACTTAAGGAGTTGCTTGTTAGTCACGGTTGGGTTTGAAGAGGCCAGTGTCAAGACTACTTACTACTTGAAGAGGCTAAGAAAAGACTACTAACATTGTGCTGAAGGTGTTGCCTATCAGTCATGTTTGGCTTGGAGAGGCCAGAGTCAAGACTACTCAAGTTAGCTTGGAGAGGCTAGTATAAAACTACTCAAAATCCTTGGTTACAGGTGATTTGTGAGATCCTTGGATGATAGCTTTGGAAGGCTAATGTAAAGACTATCCATTGTTCCTTTTCAGATTGAGAAAGTTGTTGTTATAGTGGAACCTCAACAATTGTTGAGTACTGAATGTAAGCAGGATTGGCCGAACCAGTATAAAATCTCGTGTCTTTTCTCTCTTACTCTAATCTCATTTATTTACCTTTGTTACATTGCTAACTTCTATCGGTCTCATACATATATCCTTCTCCTTTTTATGTTATCTCTTTCAATAGCGAGCATTTTACTTTTTAGGGTTCAAAAAGTTACTTTCTGAAGCTACTAACTTATTTCTGTTGCATTACAAATTTTATACTTAATAGTATTTATTTTCAGTTAGTTTAGAAATGTGAAAAGGACCTATGCACGATTCAACCCTCCTTTCTCGTGTATATCTTCACCTATACATCTTATACAAGTCTGTGCAAAAATTCAAGCCTTTTAACACGTAGGATTCATATGAGCACATATCCTAGATATATACGTTTCAAGACTTGAACTTATCATTTTTACACCTTTAAATTAAATCAAAAATCTACTAGAGCTCATGTGTAAATAAAAATTGATAGCACATTTTCCATAGTGGATTCCTTCTCAAGGATTAAGCTTTATTATTTGAAACTGACCCTTTAAAGCTTCAGTATTTCACTAAGGTTCATTCAATTTTTTTGCCTTTGAAATGGGTTATATTGCTTTCAAACTTCAAAATTAAGTATATAGAGCTTTACTACCTGAACTTATGTCATCTAATGCATCAAACCATTACTTTATAACCATTCAATGGTTGAGAAAATATGAATATAGTTACTATCTAAACTAGGACAGAATTTAAAAGCTTTAAAGGAGGAAGTTTTCAAACTTTAAAGTGTAGAAATCATTCAAACTCAAGAATATATACTCATAGCTTCAAAGATTCCAAAGGAAAACCACAAAACTCAATCTTTCCTAACCAATTCAGATATTTAAACCTTCATGTTAGAGTTTAAAAATCGAAAATAAGAAGAAAATAGTTATAGAAACATCAACTAGCACATAAAGACATTTATGAGGCCTAAAAGTGTAAGAAAACACTACAACCAACAAATTTTGTGATTAAAACCTTCTCGATCAATACTTTGGCGATCCTCATATCTGGAACTTGATATACAAGTGACATAACTCTACTGTCCTTATTCTAGCATTATGCAGAAACTCATTTTAGTTTTGACATCAGTTAAGGTAAGAAGAAAAGGCTTTGAATGTCTGTTAGAGTTTAGCAGTATAAACCATAAAAGTAGCAATTGCAAATGTGAAGTACTTTTTCTTTCTAAGTTTGATGAGATTTCCCAAGTTGTAAGTTGATATTATTGATATATGACAAGCATAATCAAATCAATCAATGAGCATAACAGATAAGCGATATTCAAGTCTCGTCTAGCACTTCATGACAATCTGCAAATCTATTCTACATGTACACCACACCCGTAACATGCAAAATCTCAATTTAAAACATAAATCATAAAATATTATATACTCCACAGAAGACAGAGAGAAGAAGCAAGATTTTTAACAAGGAATAAGAATGAAAGGAATAGCTTGTAACTGGGGTACAAAGAAGAACAAAACTATGATTGTTGACATATGATATGCACACCAAGAATCCAAAAGAAAATTAAGACATGAAGGACCAACTAACACTCTTACAGGTCTTTGATAGTATCACAATTAGAGGAAATAGGAACAATTCCATTTACACAGTTATGAGCCTACCAAAGAACACTTGCTATCTAAATTGTTAGCTCCAAAATCCTTGCACTCATGTGTTTTGAATAACAACAAAACCAATTCAAAGAATATACTTTGAAGAATGACTGATGTCTCTATCGAATTTCTTGTAAGATTATAATAGGTATCTATCGTTTAGCAAGAGCAAGGCTTACTCAAATGAGTATATATATTTCACTATGCATGTGTAAATATGTTACAAGATTTGTTATGAAATAGAAGTGAAATTATATCCTTATCTAAGTTGTTGATAGCTAACGATCAGAGATAGGTTGCAATGCTACAAGAAACCAATGATAGGGACTTCAGATAGTAGCACGATATATCAGAAAGCACTCTCAAGATGAAGATATCAAAATATGTCTATATACAATGTGTTACTTAATCTTCAATCATTACAATCACAAAGAAATCATCATAAAGAAGATTTGATTAAAGATCACAAAGTAAAACAACGCTTCAAGGGCTAATTACATACATCAAAAAGCTCACCTGTGAGTGGAACAAAGAATGCTACAGGAAAAAGGAGGAAAATTTGAAATTTGAATTTCAAATAATCAAGTCAAACCCAATTTCAAACTAGCATGTCACTTCTTCTGCCTTTTTTATCAACGACCCTAGCTTCATGAAGGAGGAGTTCAGAAAGCTTGTTCAGAAAGTAGAAAAGTAGTTTCTGATAGAAGATCAGAAAGCTCATATTTACAATGGCTTCTATAATTGATGCGACAGTTCTTTCAACCTTTCTTCTAGCTGTTCTTTTCAAGACACAGCTAATATTCAACACGCATCACTTGAAGAACTTATCTATGGCAACGATCATAAAGAAAGACCACTATATAAGGAGATGCTAAGCTTGAAGAACGTTGAGAGATTTAAAGATTCAAGAGAAGAAACTCTGTAAAAATCTCTTCCTATTTCTTAGAATACTCTATCATTATCATGTGATCAGTTTTATCCTTAAAGTGTAAAGAAAATCTTCCTTATACATTCTTAGCTAGATTTAAGCTTTTCCTATAGAAGAAGTAGATAAAGGAAGTCATTCAAGTTTTCCCAGGAATTTTTTTTGTATTTGTTAAGGAAACTTAAGTATAGGTTAGTTTGAGTTACAACCCAACCACTTAACCTTTGTATCCTTGATCTGTTAGTGATCAGTGTGAGACATAGTTTGGAGAGGCTAAGGTAAAACTACTTGCAATGTGATAGTAAGGTGTTCTTACTTTTCACGATTTAGCTTGGAGAAGCTAGTCAAAGACTACTTACAGCATGGAGAAGCTGGGAAAAAACTACTAACAATGTGCTGAAAGAGTTACCTATTAGTCACGGTTGGACTTGGAGAGGCCAGTCTCAAGACTATCCGATTTGGCTTAGAGAGGCTAATATCAAGACTACTCAGTTAGGC
The DNA here is from genome assembly GCA_031216125.1 of Dalbergia cochinchinensis. Lineage (NCBI taxonomy): Eukaryota > Viridiplantae > Streptophyta > Magnoliopsida > Fabales > Fabaceae > Dalbergia > Dalbergia cochinchinensis. The sequence goes on along the minus strand of CM062375.1, from coordinate 62,413,560 downwards.
TTAGAGAGGCTGAAAAAAGACTACTAACAATATACTGAAGGAGTTGAGTTACCTATAGGTTGGCTTGGAGAAGCCAAAGTCAAGACTACTCGTGCTAGCTTGGAGAGGCAAGTACAAGACTACTCATGTTAGCTTGGAGAAGCTAGTACAAAACTACTCAAAATCCTTGGCTACAGGTGATTTCTGAAATCCTTGAATGAGAGCTTGGGAAAGCTAATGTAAAGACTATCCATGTGCACTTTCTCAGGTTGAGAAAGTTGTTGTTATAATGGAACCTCTATAGTTATTGAGTACTGGATATAGGTAGGTTGGTCGAACTAGTATAAAATCCTTTATGTCCTTTCTCTCTTACCCTAATCTCGTTTATTTACCTTTGTTGCATCGTTAACTTTCTATCAGTCTTATATATATCATGCTCCTTTTATGTTATCTCTTTTAATAGCAAGTGTTTTATTTAATAAGATTCAGAAAGATACTTTCTTAAGCTACTAACTATGTTTTCGCTGCACTATAAGTTTTATACTTGATAGTAATCTTTTTCAGAAGCTTCAGAAAATGTGAAAATGATCAATGCACGATTCAATCCCCTTCTCGTACACATCTTTACCAACATAAATCACAGGGAAACCTAAAGCTCTGATATAAACTTTGTCATGACCCAACTTAGTGTGTGACCAGTGCATAGGGAACATGTTCCATAACTAGCCTTTACCCACAAACCATTCTAGAAAAATAGGTAGTCTCTTTTATTTTTTGATCATTTCCCAATTTTAATAATACTTACAAGTATCAATAGATAAATCCACAAAATCTGGGCATCAGGAATTCTCAAAATGCACGCTCAGCAATAGTACAACTATCTAACCACAAGTTCAATAAGTCATCCAGTTTCAAAGCTAAGTAAATCCAATTTATTAGTTACAAACATATAACCAAATGAAGTTACAAGCTCTTTACAATAACATGAATTAGCAAGCCAAATACATAGTCATATATAGTCATTCTAATATGAACATAATAATAAAATCCAAATACGCTGCATGTGAACTATGGAGTGATTGACATACCAAAAGATATTATTTTAAAAAGGATTTCAACCATAAAAGAATGCCTTCCAAGAAGGCTCACCATTTTAGCATCAATTAACATCTAAGCCAAAGAAACAAAATTGGCACTAGCACCTGTATCTGGAAAAAAAAAAGATGAAGGACAATAAGGTGAGTTTTGCAACTCAATAAGAGATAGGATATTCATAGTTTACCATATGAAAGCATAAAATAATATAAATATAATAACATATAGGTACTCATAAGAATATGGTTTTAATCATGACATGAGATTTCTTCAAAACATAACTTTATATTATCACATAAAACCAATAGGGAGTTATCCAAAGTAGAACAAAAACATGTCCAGACATTATTCAAGGTCATGTGAGGATTAACACCACACCTGCTAGCTAGAGTTGGCCCATAATCATGTCCATTTCCAGACATGACGAAAGTCATGTGACGGTTAGCACCTCACCCGTTAACTAGAGTTGAACCATAGCCAAATACATGTCCAGGCATAGCTGCAGCTATGTGAGGGTTAGCACCTCACCTGCTAACTGGAGTTCCATGGTACACGAGTTAGCACCTCACCTACTAACTAGATAGGACCGCCCCTGCTGTTAGCTATAGTTTCTACCTAGGTTCGCTCCTAAAATATTTTCAATCACAAAATCCATTTTCAATCTTATAGTTTCATAAGTCCTATTCCAATATCATAATTATAGACTTAATAGTTCTAATAATTACAATCATTTGTGTTCCAACATGATTCCAATTCCTAATTAAAGGCCAAAATCATTCATATGCAAAGTTCGATAAAAAACATAAGATACACACGTAAATTCGAAATCATATTCAAATGATGAAAGAAGATGTTTGATCATTTCAAACTAAGAACTCTTTTCTTTTATTTTCTTTGTTTATTTTGCTTTCCAAATCATAGTCTAACAATGACTCTACAACTTGATATATATGTAATATCTTACAATCAAACATGAGAACTTCGAAACCTTACACTTCATTTCATAAACAATTTTCAATTCAAATTCATAATTTCTCAACTAACTCCATGAATTTTTATGAACAAAATCCACTAAGTAAATGTAAAACGCTTTAATAGAATATTTATAATTAAAATTTACTATGTAAAAAGTAAACTACAGATAAACTATCTTCTCACAAATGGTTCCCAATAACCAAAGATTAACTCTCGAGTGTCACTAATCTAATGGTTGTTACCCAATTGTGCTAAGACTCTAGGAACAAAACAAACAGAATATACGTGAGCTAACAATGCCAAAAATTTCAGAATCTAGCTCACTTACATAAAATCCCCAAATCTCATAACCTCGGGTTCCAAAGAACCATAATATACTCATAGGAACACAAATAGAGCTCAATAGGACCAAAAAAAAAAACATGAAAGCTTACCCATTGCTCTAAGAAGAATATTGAGAAAGTGGATGCATCAAATCTCATGATTGCAGCTAATTCTCTTCTGAGAGATAGAATCGTGACCACCGCGGAAGGAGAAAGAGTACGTGAATGGGCAGAAGAAAGGGGACGGTAGCGAAGGTGGTGGTGGCAATGCAGTGAGGAAAAGGGAGAGTAGGAAAGAAAATTGAGAGAGAGAGAGAGAGAGAGAGAGAGAGAGAGAGAGAGAGATATATATATATATATATATATATATATATTTATATATGTATCTATATGTATGTATATATATATATATATATATATATATATATATATATATATATGGAGTAGTTTTCCATCGTGAAAGAAAAAAGAAAAGAAAGGTGGACAAGGAGAAAAGGTGGATGAAGAGAAAAGGTGGAAAAGAAAGAAAGAAAAAGAAGAAAAAGAAATGTAGGTTCGACCTACTAAATATTGTAACTACAAATATTTCTTGACTTAGCCATTACCAAACATAGATCCATTTATTTTATTTTTCAATACTAACAATTATTTTATAGACAAACAAACATTAAATTTTTGGGTTATCACAAAAACAAAATAGAAAACTCATAAACTTAGAACTCTGAATTCCAAGGAACTAAGCACTCATCAAAGTTCAATTTAAAGAGATTTAGCTATATGGCTTTGCATACTAAATTATCATCATTTTGATAAAACATCATTAGTATATCTTGTTTACTAAATGTGTTGGGTTAGGCTTTATGCAGCTAGGCCAAAGGCCTCTAACGGTTATGTTGCCTATCTCCACCGCGATGAATGACAGACAGATGGGATTAAAGACTCTTCTTCTTCTAAGTGCACACTAGAATTTTATTGGGTAAAATACACTCATCTTTCCTGAGGTTTGTGGAAATACAACTCATACCCCCTCTCATTGTTAATTTTTTAGTATTTATATTACGATCACACTCTTTATTCACAGAACACCGTTAGTAAACTCAATAGAATGACATTTTTGTGATATTAACTGTTCCTAATTAATAAAATTATAAAAATACCCTTAAACTTAATAGAGTGGGTAAAGGTATTTTCATAATTTTATTAATTAAAAACAACTAATATTACAAAAATGCCATTTTGTTAAGTTTACTAATGGTGTTCTATGAATGAGGAGTATAAATATAATATAAATACTTAAAATTTGATAAGCAAAGGCGTGTGATGTAAGCTAGACAACTAGAGGGGGTGTGAGTTGCATTTTCACAAACTTCAGGGAGGTGAGTGTAATTTACTCAATTTTATTTCAATAGGGAACGGAAAAATTCTTATAGGATTTGGCGGGGACCTAACAACTGTAGGTAGGAAAGCACATGAGAAAGGGGTTGAATCGTGTTTCGATTTTTCTTTTGCTTTTTAATTTTGAAAAAATTAACCAAGAAACTATCAATCTATAAGCTTGAAGTGCAGTGAAAATAGCGTTAAGGATGCCAAAACGTGAATTTTTTAACTAAGATAGTTAGATAAATGCATAAAAGAAAGCTTTCTAGTAGAGATACAGTAAATAAACTAAATGGAGTAATAACATAAAACATGAAGGAGAAGAGAGATATTGCTCAAGAGTTTTTATACTGGTTTGGCCAACCTACCTACATCTTGTTTTTAACAACAGTTGAGTTCCACTAAATATTTCTTAAACATGAAAAAGAACAAGGATAGTCTTTACAATACCCTTCCTAAGCTCTCACATGTGACCAGTAGAAAACCCCTACTATTACAAGCCAAGTAGTTATTCACTAGTGTAACATCCCCTGCTACTTTATGGATTGATGACTGTCCTTACAAACTAACACAGATTTTTTCAGCGTGCTTTGTCCTCACTCACCCCCTTCCTAGGAGGTCACCTATCCCAAAATTGTTCTAAGTCAAGCATGCTTAACTGTGGAGTTCTTTAGTGATGGGCTACCAAAAAGAAAATACATCTTGTTGGCATAGGTAGTACCAATCAATTCATATAAGTCATCCTTAACTGTATATTCTCATACCTATACAGTCTCAGGATCCCTCTCATTCTGGTGTGTAATTGGTTCACTCATGTACCTCTCCGCTTAGAGGCTTTGCTAGGAGCTGCTCCTTGTCCGTGCCTTCTCACATCAGCGATCAATCCTGCCCTCATCACTAGGCATTATATACCCACCAGCTTCCGCTTGGTTCGTCCCCGAACTACATCATACTGGGAGAGATACAAGCTCTGATACCATTTGTAATATCCCCTGCTACTTTATGGAATGATGACTGTCCCCACAAACCAATACGGATCTTTTCAACATACTTTGTTCTCACTCACACGCTTCCTAGGAAAACTTTCCAGGAAGTCACCCATCCCAAAATTGCTCCAAGTCAAGCATACTTAACTGTAGAGTTCTTTAGTGATGGGCTACCGAAAAGAAGACGCATCTTGTTGGTATAGGTAATATCAATCAATTCATATAAGCCACCCTTAACTGTATAGTCTTATACCTACACAAACCCTGGATCTCTCTTATTCTGGTGTGTAATCGGTTCATTCATGTACCTCTCCACTTAGAGGCCTTGCCTGGAGCCGCTCCTTGTCTATGCCTTCTTATACCGGCGATCACTCCTGTCCTCGTCATTAGGCTTTACAACTAGCCTCTTCAAGTTGAACCAAGTGGTTATTCACCAGTCTCTTCAACCTGAACCTAGTAGTCTTTGACCGGCCTCTTCAAGCTAAATTGAGTAGTCTTTAATCAGCCTCTCCAAATTAAACTGTGACCAGTAAAACACCTTTACTATCGCATTATAAGTAGCCTTTGACTAGCCTCTCCAAGTTAACTCACACTGATCACTATTGGATTGAGATTACAAAGGTTTGTGTTTGGGTTTGCAATTCAAACTAACTTACACTCAAGTTTCCTTAAGATTTATAGTGAAAGACCTGGAATAACTTGAATGACTTCTTTCCACCTATTCTTTCTTGGAAGAAGGAAGAATGTATGAACAATGAGTGAAGTTAGGAATAAGATTTTTATAAGCAAGGAAAAATTATTATAAGATGTAATAAACTTTACAAAAAGATGAAGAGAAATTTTCAGAGTTTTTGCTCTTTTGTAGCGTTATGTCATGTCTTCTTTGAAAGCACAATATATCTATTTATAGATGGTCTTTCCTTGTGATTGTTGCCCTTGATCAAATCTTCAAGTGACACATGTTGATAATCCATTTGTGTCTTGAAAAGCAGTTTAGAAGAGTAACCAGTCTGTTTGTTAGAGCTATTACAAAAGCCGTTGCAAAGTTGAGGTTTTTGAAGTCTTTTCAGAAACTACTTTTACTTTTTGAAGCATGGTTTATGAAATCTTCCTTATAAAAGCTGGGGTAGTTGACCAAGTTGGCAAAAGAGATGTCACATTAATTCTGATACTGGATTTTGACTTTTTAATTTCAAATTTGAATTTCAAATTTTCCCTCCTTTTCTTGTAGAACGCATTATTTCACTGTAAGTGAGCTTTTTGATGTGCAATATCGTTTCCTTGATGAATCTTGGGAATTCTAGTCTTCAATCAGAGCTTGTTGATGATCAAAGTATTGCGAACATGATGATTAAAGATTGTATAACACATTTGGTTTAGAAATTGATTGATATTTTGATTCTAAACTTGCTTTTTGAAGTTTAGTGCTACATTTTTGAAGTCCTAAGTCTTGGTTTCTTGTTCTGGTTGTTTTTCTTCAAATCGGCAGGCATTTTCAAGCTCAATTTTGCATATAGTTATCACTTTCATTTAGTTCCCATCTCTTCACATGAGATAAAACATGTTTGCACGTGTAAAGTGAAATTATTCAAGCTTAATGGAGCCATACTATGCTAACAAAAGAACATGTTTGATACTTCAAGAAACTCAAGATAAATATTAGTCATTCTTCAAAATATTTTCCTTAAATTGGCTTAATGTCATTCAAAACTCATTGCATTAAAGCCTTTAGAAGGTTCTGGAGCTACGAACAACTACCCAAGTTCACATAGGCCTTATCTAGGCACTCAAATCTCAACCAAGGTTCACCAATGCTGCAAAGATGAGGTCAACCATCCTACATTAGACATGAACTCTATCATGAACTAATATCTCTACCACATAATTGAGTTTTATTAACAATTGAAAAATATTACTAAATTATATAATAATATTAGTAAAGCTCTTTAGAAATATAGACTATATGCTACATTTGAAAAAGTGTTACTAAAGGGTTTTAACAACAATTTTTATAATTTTAGTAACACTTTCTAAATGTTAACAAAATATTTTAACAACACTTTTTAATAATAAATGTTACCAAAAGTTAAATATGGTGTAGTATATGCATGCCAAATTAATAATCACAAGATTCAAACTCTCTTGTTCCTGTACTCAATTCACACATTCAAAAAATTTCTTTCCTTTTTTCTCAAAATTTTATTTTTCTCAAATTAACATAGTTAAGATGAAACTTAATGATGATATAGAAATGAAAATGAGATAAAGAAATCAATAAGAAAAAGAAAATGAAAAGTCTTTTTATCCAATTGACAATTATGTACATCACCTTACAAAGATCATGAAACTCAGAAGACACTTAGGCTGACCGAACTAATCTACAAAACAAAATTAAAATGAATTGCAATAAAATAAAATAAAATAAAATAAACAGAATAAAAACAAAACTAGAGCAAAATTTACATAAAATAAAGTGACAAAATTTAAGACTCCTTCTAACACCCACATAAAAAAAAAAAAGATAATATGTAGGATATACTAGCCTAAACATAAAATGTGCAATTTTATCTTGTCACAACTCATAAACATATACATTGAGTAGAAACTAAATAAAAATAAATAAAACCTCATAGAAAAATACAAAAATATAGGCAATAGCATGATAATGGAATCATAAAATAATAATGGAATACATAGGATCCCAAAAAATACACTACATTCATCCATAAAATAAAAAAGGACAAATTACACTTATCTTCCTGAGGTTTATGAAAATGCAACTCACTCCCTTGATTGCATCAATTATTAAAACTTTCCCCTAAATTATTATTAATTTTCCAAGTATAGGCTCACTTTAATCTCACTCTATCTCACTTCAACAACAATCACTCTATTCTTGCTCTTCCCCCACTATTCTGATTCCTCTTCTCTTTTTTTGGGCTTCTAGGGGTAATAGTACTGCAAAAGCAAGGCAATGAAATCCCATAAACAATAGCTAACCAAAAAGAAAACTTCTTATTTCTCTTATGAAACACCAACTACTATAAGGCACCAATAAAAACAGCACGCACTATACCAAAAAAGGAAACCTATGGTGGTGTTTTGGTGTTTCGCAGCGGATAAAATTGCCACTAAAAGTAACTTGCAGCAGTTCACAAACCACCGTTATTTCGAGTGTTGACGCACATTTACGGCGGTTCTAGACCGCTGAAAATTGCCACTAAAATTTGACAACAAATATGCGATGAAAAATTGCGGCAATTTTATCAAATTTTTTTTAGAAGGAAAAATTTTTGGTGGCTGTTTTTAACCTCACTAAAAATATTTTTTTAAGAAAAAATAAAATCCATGGCAGCTTTTAATTGCCAATATTTTTTTCCAATTTTGCTTATAGTTTTTATTTTTCAATTGTGCTTATATATCTTCAATGTTTTGGCTCTATGAATTTTTTTTATGCATATTGAACTAATCATTCATAGCTAAAAATCAAATTCATTTATTACACGAAAAATACATTAAAACAAATTGTTTCAAATACTTAATTCATAATAAATTAAAAATGAAACAATACATAAAATGGAACTATTATATGTAGCGCTAAATGTGTTAAGTAAATTAAAAAAAAAAGATCTATGGATGAGAATATGACAGTCCTCGAGTTTGGAGTCTTTGATTAGCAAAGGAAGAGCATCTTACTTCTATTGGATAGCCTGAGTCTGCATCCTGAAATAATAATAAAATGAAAGAATTTAACCCTAGCACACTTTGTTTTGCCATAACCAAACAATGATAAAAAAGTAAACAACTACATCAATAGTCCAGCACACAATCCAACATAATTAAACACACGATAATCCTCTTAAAGTCAAAAAAGATTTCAACGCATCAAAGGCAAATTTAGAGCACGATTTTAATTCAATTTGCTTGAGGTTGAATAAGTAAGGGTTAGCTAACATGAGACTTTAGTTACTAAGTAGATTCCATTTGGCCCCCAAAGTCGTTAATCATGGCCAACGATCTAATCATAACTTTAGGACTTATCACAAGTAGAGATACATTTTCTCAACTAGATGCTAATTCTAGAGGTTGATAAAAGTTTTTGTTCGTCGAGTTTATAATGGAAAATGAAATTCAGGCAATTTAACAAATCGTGAACAAAATAAACTATACAAATAGAGAAATTACACCCTACATCTCATCTACTGTACTAAACTTTAGATTACCTTAGAAATCAACCATGGGCCTAAGATATATTTACAAACACAGTGTGTGCTAGACAAATGTAGGAACTATAATAACTATGATATTCAGCAACAGTTAGATGTGTATTCAATAACTAATGTGGTGCATGCTTGTAACAACCCATGGCTAGCCCTTGAAGTTCACATGATTTGCTAGTCATTCAAAGCTGATTATTGAAAGTCGTACTATTTGAAACCTGCATAGCATAGAAGTGCAGCTTGCAAAAATGGCTCTACAAAGGTAGGAATGAAAAAGGAACTTAATTATGATTTTAAATAAGGCCTCTCACTAGTTGAAATTAAGTATATATTGTTTGTAATTTCAAGCCAATGTAGTGAAATCTCTATAAGCATCAATTAACTTGAACACAAGAAAAGCTATGGAATAAGAACCTAAGGATAATCCAAGGGTATTTGTCTTCCTACAAATCTCAAACTAACACACAACAGGACTAGCAACTTCTCAAACATATAATAAGATATAATCATTCAATCACTCTTAATGAAAACCAATATTAATTCTCTAAATATATAAAATTTCTTTCTTTATTTATTTACCTCTGGAATCGGGGTTTGTTGCACAAACAGCCAATAGCCTTTATTCTATTTGCAATCTTCTTGCACTTGAATACAATCGAGGACAAAATATATAGTCTCATGCAGATATTAATTGGTACATTTAAAAGCTAAGATATCATCTTTTATGCTCAAAATCTACAGCACTAAAACTGTTACAGGATTCTCACACAAATACACCCAAATACATGGTAACCTTAGAAAAGAATATTGAAGCAATACTAGCTATGAAAGAATAAAATAAAATGCACAGAAAGTTCAGAAAGAATAAATCATGTTAAATTTGGTGGGAAACACGTTCCACTAACCCCAAAAGAAGAAAAAAGAAAATGCTAAAAAACCCAAAAAAAGAGAGTGAAATAATAGGAAGAAATGAAGCAGTGAAACTGTGGTATAAGGTTGAAGACTAACAATATTGATTCGTTGAACGCAGAGAGAACAACACCCTTACCTGCACTTGCAAAAAAACAAAAAGGGATTGAACAATAGAGCAATGAGAACCCTAGACGAAAACAAGGAATTGGAGTGATATAGGAATGGAGAAGAACGCGCGGAAGCTCAGGGTGATGCCACCAATGGCGGAAAAGAGCTTGCTCGACCAATTCAGGGGTCATATGGGTAACATAGGTTCTATCAACCACATCAGGATCCGTCATAATAGTAGCCAGGCTCGAATTTATGAGAATAACTTCTTATCCTTCTTCTTTGAGGGCTTTGCAAGCTTGCATTCCACTGTAGTCAAACTCATAGGCTTGTCCAATCACGATGGGACCGGCGTCGAGGATGAGGATCTTTTTACAGGGTGTTTGGAAAGCTTTTAAGTAATAAAATTGAATTGAATTCTTTTGTTTGGAATAAATTAGTAAATAGCAGAATTGAATTCAATTCTTTGATTTGGAATCTATCTAAAAATGAATTGATTTGTTTATTTTTACCATTTTATCCTTCATCAATAAAACTTTATATTTTACTAATAACTCCAATTATTCATTAGAATACATGATATAATCAAAATCACACAAAAACACATAACAAAATAAATCAAAACCAAACCAAAACATTCCACAAAATAAAATCTGCAAGCTGAAAATTGAAGCAAAGAAGAAATGCTTGCTTCAAGACATTCATACATCCTAGCCAGACAAATTATCTTGAAAAAATAGTCTGTTAATACCAACACTAGGAGAAACGAGGGAAAGATTCTTTTGTCTTAAAGATATGCATTGAGGGTCTTTTTGTTCTTTATTGTAAGTAATTTCTTGTGGTGCTGTTGTGTTTAAGTCAATTAATTTTTGTCGATAGGTTTTATGCCGTGGCACTGTTGTCACATAATAAAAGGAAATTCTTCTATAGGTTTTTCTAAAAAAATCCTATGGGGCTTCTTTGCAAGCTGAAAGAAGCAAGGCTTGGAATTACAGGCTTGATGGTTCACGATAATGTGGAAACATTATATAGTTAAGTAAGGGTAAGTTGGTAATTTCACTGTTTTAGATCAATTCCATCAGCAAATCAGACTCATGTGGGTCTGATTTACTTTGGGAATTTTTATTGAATTCAATTCTCATATGATCTAAATTCTTCTGTTTAAATTATTTCTAAAGCAGGGAATTAAATTCTGATGGCTTTTCAATCGGGCTGTTAAGTCCATTCATTTTTCAACTCTTCCTGCGGCTTCAACAGTGGGGGCGAAAGTAGTTGAAGAGGGAAGGTGGACATGCGGTGGTTATTGTGAGAAGAGCAGATGGAGAGGTGCTTCTTGTTGCCATGGGAGGAGAATTGTGGTTGGAAGGGTCTGGAAGGCTAAATGGTAAGAAGGGAAGGTTTGAGGAGATGCGATTGGCAGCCTTACTTTTCTTCTCTAGGTGCAAGTGGAGTGAATCAATTCCGTTCACGTGCTGGACTTCTGATCCACAGGTCTATCTCTCCCCATGGGCCATGAGCCATAAGCCACTAGGGCGCTCAGGTTTGTAAATCCTCCAGGCTGGGGGGCAGGACCAGCCTGCTGGGCTCCATTGGTGGTCCCAAGAGTTCATAGTCAGTTGGCACCTTCCTACAAACTCACATGTGCACCAGTATAGTAAAATCAATCTTGTCTCTACCTTTGGTCATTGTAAAACTTTCTCGTGGTCGATATTGTATCGACAGAATGTAAACAACACAATTCAATCGACAAACTCTGCCCCATGAGTATGCAAGTATGTGGCAGTAATCAAGCCACCGCCGACACAAATCCTTTTCTCTGTTGAGTTTAAGATATGAGATCTTATGCTTTCTAACTACATTCCCCACCACTAAACTAATCCCGGTGCTTAACTGTGGGTTAAAGTTGATTATATTTTTTAGCATTTTGTATTAATATTAATTAAATAAGTGAGAATATCTGTTTAATTTTTACTTTTGGGATAGTGTAATTTTTCACTAACAGTGATAAAAAGCTCTCGAACCACTATGGGTAATCGGTCAAATATTACTTTGGGCCTGAAAAAGGGTTTCATTTAAGGGTTTTGCTATCTCAACATCTAATTTTTTCAAACACCCAAACATCTCACTCACAATATAAATGGGTCTCACTACTTACTTTTTTTTCTAACTTATTTTCTCTTCATCACTCCTCTCATATTACATAGAACCTGTATAGATGTCTACGATCTGAGTGTTAAAATATTATTTTCCCTCATTTAATTGTTTTCCAAGTAAAGTTACGTGGCCATGATTAATGTCTTCATTATTGTCAAACATTGTCAGACGTACACCCAGTGACGGAGCGAAGGGGAACCAGTAATATTCTTTGAACAAACTAATGCAACTATAAATTACTCTATCAACTATTATCACAAAAGATCTGTTGTCTTGCTTTTAATTTTGTATCTTTGAGATCATTGTAATTTTCAAAAATCACAATTCAAATAAAATATTTAAATTATTGTTATGGGCTATCTCTGGATCCAATATCAAATAGGTTCTGATAGCCGACTCTCAAGGCCCAAGCTAGGGAAATCCCAGATAAAGATGTAATTATAAGTCTGACTACTCCCATTACACTCGCATGTGTCTAAGTTGTCCTCCAAATAGCGTAGAGAATAATTAAGGTGCATGTATTCTTTTGTTCTGTCTAAAACTTTGTTTGTATTATTCATGAATAAAGTCTCTCTCCAAACTTCTTTTGTATTATACTTGAAAAATCGTCTAGCTTATTTCTTATTTCTTTCACCGCCCTTGTTAAAATATATATAAAAAAATAGAATAATAAAAATAATAACAAGAGAAACACAAATTTTTCAAATAGTTTATGTTGTTTTCCTTCTGATCAACTGTTGAGGTTTTGTTGCATGTGTTCCTTGTCGGCTTTTGTGTGGGTGCGAATCTTTTGGTTGTTTTCTCCTGCTCCCTGAGAGTCTTGACCCGTCCTTATCCATCCAAGGAAAAAAGATCGTTAAAACGATCGTTAACACCTTGTGAGTTTTAAATGAAACAGAGTAGATGTTGACAGGACCAACTGGTGATCAAAAAGGCCAAAAAAAAAAAAAAACCTGTGGATTAATTTTTTTTATATTTTAAAAATTATATTATTGGCAATAAGAATTAAATATGAGATCTTATGCTTTCTACCTACATTTCCCATCACTAAACTAATCCCGGTGCTTAACTGTAGGTTAAAGTTGATTATGTTTTTTAGCATTTTGTGTTAATATTAATTAAATAAGTGAAAATATCTGTTTAATTTTTATTTTCGGGATAGTGTAATTTTTCGTTAACAGTGATAAAAAGTTCTCGAACCACTATGACTTATCCGTCAAATATTACCTTGGGTCTGAAAGGAGGGTTTCATTTAATTGCTTTTTAAGTAAAGTCAGGTGGCGATGATTAATGTGTTCATTATTGTCAAACATTGTCAGACGTATCCCAGTGACAGAGCCAAGAGGGACCAGTAAGTCCCATTACCCTCCCAAATTTTATATTTTTATTATATAATTATATGTATATTTGTATAGTGAGCTCCTTCAAAAAATCAATCACGTTTTAAGTTTATTAAAAAAGCCAAATGAAAGGGATATTATACATAATAAAAAATAAAAATATAAACTATATAAATGTCTTCATAATATTTTTTTTAAGATGTTTTTTTTATTAACTTTTTTAATTGAGTTTAAAATATATCTAAGAAGAAAACTATTCATTTATTTATTAATAGAAAAGAGAAGATAGATGATAAAATAAATTAATTTACTAATTATAACTTGGATAAAAAAAACTATATTATAAATTATTTTATATTTTTTACATGATAATTTATTTTATTTTATTTTATTTTATTTTTATTAATTAATTTGATCCCCTCTCATAAAATTCCAAGCTCCACCCCTATATACACCTTGACAATATCTAATATTCACATCCTTAAAATTCCATAGGTGTTTAATTTTAGCCACTAAAATTAAAAAATTATGCATCTAGCATTATATATGAAAAGTGATTAGTTAGTTTTTACAATAATATTTGCTAAACTACAATTTTAAGGAAACAAACTGAACCTTTCTACTGTCTTCACTCTATAATATAAGTTATTTTTTAGTTTTTTTTATTTGATCTAAAATATAAATTATTTTCATATTTTAAAAAATATTAATTATTTTCTATTTATTTTATCTCTATATTTATGATGAGTAAGAATAAATAAATATAAATTCAATTATTTAATAAAAAATAATTTATAATAAATAATAAAATATATTTTTATTTTTTATTTTTATTTTTTAAAAAATTAATAAAATCTCATCACCACCTCAATTCAATTGTGTAACTTTAAACGATTTTTATTACAGAGGTAAGGGAGTATTTGCATCAACTGTCGTATGTTCTCGTAACCAAAAGACAAAAACAAACTGTCGTATGTTCTTTTATGGCTCTGACATTGTTAACGGACACCTTGTGATGATTATCCGAGTGTTTCAAGAACCGTAATGGAAATTTCTTTCAAGTCCACACACACAATTATATACTTCGGTAAATGATTTGAATATATTGTTGCTTTTATGAAAGATAAATGGTTTAGATGTAAATAATTTCAGGAAAATATTTTTGATTTCAGGAAAAAAAAATTTTTTTGGACATAAATAATTTCAAAAGTGTTTAATTTTAATACTTATTACTAGATTATTTATATTAAATATTGAATCAACTAATAAATTATTTAAAATTATGTAAAAGTTGTTATAAATCACTTATTCAAAAAGTTTAAACCATTGAGTTTTATATCTAATACACCATCAATGTGAATGCCTATTTTAAGTTTAAAGCATGAACAATGTATATATTTACTTTTATCTTATATTGAAATTTAATTATTTTTATTTAGAGAAATATGACAATAAAGATTAAATTCTAGACTATTTAGTCATAAAAATTTTAGTATCATATCATAAAATCATTTATCTCAAAAAGTGAAACTATTAGATCACGATACGTTAATAATTTTATATCTAATAATAGTTAACAATTATATACGTGACAATAATTATTAAATCCCTGTCAACAAAATTAGAACACAGCACAGTGTACTGTTAATTGACCACGTCTACTATAAGTTCATTAAAAAATAAATAAATAAAACTGTTAGTGTCGACAAACTATTCCAGCTATTCAAAATGAGGTCTAATTGATCAAGCTGTCATTCTATTTTTTGTTTTGATCTATAAGTTTCAGTAATTTATCCAAAAATGGTTTTTCATATCGTCCAGCACATAATAACCCCACAATTTTATATCTAATAATAGTTAACAATTATATACGTGACAATAATTATTAAATCCCTGTCAATAAAATTAGAACACAGCACAGTGTACTGTTAATTGACCACGTCTACTATAAGTTCATTAAAAAATAAAACTGTTAGTGTTGACAAACTATTCCAGCTATTCAAAATGAGGTCTAATTGATCAAGCTGTCATTCTATTTTTTGTTTTGATCTATAAGTTTCAGTAATTTCTCCAAAAATGGTTTTTCATATCGTCCAGCACATAATAGCCCCACATGCGTCAATCCCTCTTACTCCATAGCAATCCAAACGGGGGCTGTACGTGGGTTTACAAGGTTAAAATTATGCGCATATGCGCGCGCACACACACACGTGTGTGTATATACACCTTAATGTTAACAATACTTTTCTTCATGGAGAATTATATAAAGGCTTTTTGTAACAAAAAAATAAAAATAAAATGTGCTTATTTACGGATGTACATCCATTTAGATATTATTTACCTATATGCACTATTTTTTGAATTATAGCAATATGGCTAATAGGGAAATGTTTTATCTACACAAAACATCTGACTGCTAAGTGAATTACTGCATCTGTTAGATGAATAAAAGGGGAGCTGTGCACCGAAAACCATGGAGTCAAACTGAGCAATTTGACACCTTGATCGCATAATACGACCAACACCCAGTCGATTTATGGGCATCAAGCTCACATTTCTGATGCTTTGACTGCTTTATTCGGTCAATAGCCAACCGTTTCCTTAATTTGGTTTTGAGCCAAACGTTTCATCAAAACATTTCAGAGCCAAACGAAATATGGCTCACGACCACTATAAAATGGGTCCTTTTCGTGGTGGACCTGGTTATTTCTCATTTTTTTTGGTTGTGTATTCAAATTTGACAAGAGAGTTGAAGTAGGGGAAAAAATTGTGTAAAAGGCATGGGAGAAAACAATCTTTATTGTCAGAATCAAGACGGACATATCTTCGCAAATTTGGATGCACAGGTAATTTTTGTTTAGTTAAATATTATAATTTTATTTATTTTAATATAGTGTAGTACATTTGTTTAAGTAGTGTATTTTTTTATTTGAATAGTGTAGTCTATTTATTTTAGTTTGTGTAGTTGTAAGAACGAGTGACTTGAAACAGTTTAAGGAATTGTTTTAGTGATAGTAGTTTAGTCTACATATTTAATTTATAGTGTATATAAATTTAATTTAGTTTATATTGTGCATGTTGAATTGTAGTGTGCAAGTTTTGTTTATATTCTCTATTTCTTTAATTAAATTTTCTTAGTTTATGGATGACATTTATTTAAATTTTTGAGATTGCTAAAGGATTTGTAATGTTTGGTTAATTTATTGATATATATTAATGTTTATTTTAAGTCTATAATTTTAGTTTAATTTAGGTTTGCTGTTACTTAACTAATTTTTTTTGTTTTTGTGATTTTATTTATATTTTTGTTTATAGATAAAAATTGTTATAAAATTTTAGTAAAGTAGCTTTAGTTTATTTCAGTGAATTGTATTTATACTGAAAAATTCTAATAATATTTTGAAAGTTTAGATTAGTGCAATTTAACATTCTCCGTAATGAATTTTGTTAAGTTTTGATCGTTTAATATATTTTACTTATGAATAATTAATCTTCATAACAATTTAGTAATGTGGCCATAGTTTAATTCAACTAACTTTATTTAGATTATTATACAAGTTTAACAATCGTTTGTAAGTTCGGTTGGCGTAGTTTAAGGCTACAGATTTTATGATAATTTATTTTCTAAAAAACAATAATGTTTAAATGAATTTAGAAATTTGGTTTTGTTTATAGTACAGTCTATGGTAAAATATATTAAAAAGTATCTATTTCTTTTGTACAGCGTAGTCGAGTATTGCACGGTTGATCTAATTTTACGCGTGTTTAGTTGGATTCATGTATTGAGCCTTACTTGCTTCATGCTGGGTTTTGGCATGCCGTACAACTCCCCTTTTATGAGTACGATAACGCATTGCTTTCAACCTTTGTAGAGGGATGACGCCCTGAGACATACACGCTCCACTTACCTGGAGGAGAGTGTATTGTTATGTTATAGGATGTTTCCCACCAGCTTGGACTTAAAGTTGATGGTGACCCCGTTATTAGTAGCTGCACAAGGTGATAAGTCGACCATATTGAAGAGGACATATGGGTCATCTGTGAGCGCTTGCTTGGGATTGTGCCATTCGAAGTTTACTAGATGCATTATAAGAATACGCGTTCCGTGTTGTGGCTCAGGAATGCAGTGTACCAGCTGGGTCCACAGGAGACTAATGCTCGAATCATGCAGTTAGCACGAATAAGAGTACTTCCATAAGAGGTTTTCATTGACCATTGCACTTGGCATCGTAATAATTTGGGAAGGCTAAGCTAAAGACAATCCATCAAATGCTTGAACGAGAATGCTTCCATTAGAGGGTATTTGCAAATCTTCAAAAGCTATGAATACCTCCATAACATGAAGTTCAGAAAATTGATTATGACAATTAAACATCATCCTCAAGTCATCATTACTTTCAATATTGCAATTCTCATACCGAATTGCACCTTGACCAGTCAATATAGCTAGCCGATGCATCATTTGAATTCTTTTCTTGTTTCTTGCACGCAACTTGTGAAGAATTCTGGCACAAAGCTCAAAAAGCGACATAGATGAATAAACACTGATAAGTGGTGGATTTTGATAGCAAAATCGGACTACATCTTGTAAGTTTTGAATTATCTCACAATTGTAATGAACAAGTATAAAAAACCTCCTTGCCATTTTTTTTCAACAACTCACTTTACAAAAAAAAATTCAAAAAAATTCCTTATATATGCTTCTCACCCGGTATTCATTTGAGCTTGGTTTTATAAACAGGTCATGGAAGTTAACACGCTGGGTAATAAAACATTTGTTTAAAATTTTTAACTGTAAAGCATATATTTGGCCATGATTTGGCCAACAGCTAGTCAATTTAGTACTGATATAATGACTAGGTATTGCGTGAATTCATTGTATTGCTAAATGTGTAATTGAATAAAACATTTGACTATCAAACATTTTATGTTTTATAATTCATTTATGTGTAAGCTGTTTTGCATTATTTACATAAATGATGTATATAGGTAAATAATATCAGAACAGATGGAAATTTGTAAATAAGCTTTTTTTTTGGTAAAAAAGCATTAAATAGATGACAGCCTCTAGTCGGTCAATTGATCGCATGGTAGGACTTGGAGTCAACGACATTACATCATTGGGCAAGTGTAGCTTGAATTGGAATTCAATGCACCATAGGTACTGTTGCCATCCTTTCTTTTTTGTGATCCTTGTGTATCTGATACCTACAAGATAGAAGGTCATTGCTCACGGTGGGCCATTCTCAATAATGGGTGGAAATGATTGAATGAGTTTGTCACTGTGTTTTCAAATTAGAACTAAAAACTCAAGTATCTGGTGCACCAAACCTATAGTTAGGATGTAACTTGGATTGCCTCTTTAGGAGGCTATGGTACTTAGTTGGAAATTTGGGAGTTTTTGATAATTAAATTGAGATAATTAGAATTAATTAAGAAAAATTAATAATTAAATGCACTAGTACAAGGTATTCCTAAGATTAAAATTAGTTATCACCATAGTTATCAGACTCGACTCGGAGATTGCCTTGGTCAGGGCATTGGGTCACTGGTTCAACTAATGGATCATTGATTCAACCGGTTGAACCGGCTATAATTAAATCAATTTATAACAAAATTATGTTATAACAAAGACCAAGCTTGGCCTAGTGGAATGCAGGTGCACCTTGCATCTTGCAAGTTAGCTTAGTGGAATGTAAGCGGAGCTCACACTTTGCTATCACATAATTCGCGGACCTTTAGAATTTGACCAATGTAAATAACAAATAAACAGGATCCCAATTTATTTAGAAATTACATTGATTTAAAGTATCAATGGTTGTAGCCTAACTGCCAATTGAAAAGTTATTTCTAATATTCTTCTCCAAACATAAACCAATTAATCAATCAATTTATGCCCAAAGGATTTTCCTAAATGATGGTCGCCAATTTAGTTATTCCAATAAATCCATTTGGAAACCTTCACACTAGTAAGGAAATATACTCCTCTATCTTTGAAAGATTACAACAATGAAATAAAAAGTTTGCCCAAAGATAATAGTAATGATTCTTGATATAATCTCCAATAACAAATGAAAATTACTAAAGGAATCCCTACAGAGAGAAGAATAAAGAAGAAAAGGTAGAAAGATGTAGAGAGAGAATAGTAGCTATCTAAACTCTAGATCTAAAACTATGGTAAAAGTATATGTTATTTCCTTAAATACTACTTTCTAAAATAGCCAAAAGTAGGCCCAGAATAGATTAATTATCTGCTAACTGTGTCAGTCGCACCAGCATTGAGCTCACCAGAGAGCTTGGCTCAAGCAATTTTGATGATGGTTCTGTCAAGCACTGCAGTGCTAAATGAGGGCTGGTGCTTAGCCGTGAGCTGTCCCTTGCGTTTTTGCTCCATTTTATAACCCTTAGCTTGAAGCTCCTTCCAAAGAGTTGCCGGCCTTATTCTTGTTATTTTGCACTTTCCAAAACTCCTATGTACAAAACCATAAAGAGACGCTAAACGCAACAGACTATTATCCAATAATTAGTCTAAAATTAGTGCAATAGTCAATGATCCTATAAAAAATTCCCAATAAGGACTAAATCAAAATTCTAAGTATTTACATCAATAACTCAGTTAAACCAATGCAAAAAACCTAATGTTTAGAAGCAAGATAAGTGGCATAAATGCCTGTTATCAATGATCCAAAGATTTTATTTTCTGATAACTAAGAAAGTGCTTAATTTTCAATGAGAAAAGTTGAAAAGGAACACAAATATTCAAAAATACAATAAAAAAAAGAAAGACTTAACAACCAATAGCAGAGCCTAAAAATTCTTCCTAAAAACAAAAGCAAAAGCTCCCATTTTTCATCAAGTGATAACACATTGGCAAATATACCAAATCTTCTTTAGTAGTACCACGAGAATGTATATTGTTACCATAAGAACTAGTGCAATTGAACAATAGTTCACAAGCTTGCTTCTAATTAGAAAAAACTTTAAACACGATGGTTTGGATTGAATGTAGCTTTAGCGCTAAAGCTATTTAACAACTTGAAAATATAAGTTGTGACTTAAGTGGCAAATTCCAACAAATAGTAATTATATGCAAAAGTATTAGGATGAAAGATTCTTTGGCTCTTGTGTCTTAAACTTATTAACTAGATTAACTTGAGTTAGAAAACTATAAGGATTAATGGAAAGATTATAGATAATTAGCTCTTGATTCTGTAGCAAACCAATTCTCCTTTACCTATCAAAACATGTTAATTCCTTGACTATGTTTAACAAATAACGGGGTTAAGCATAAATTCTAATCCAATTTTCACACAACCACAAGAACTATTCCTAATTCCTTAAAATTATGTCATTTAACCTTAGAGAAAAAACACAACAAAATTTTCTAATTTGGATATGAAACCTAATCAAAGACTATGAGAAGCCAACTCATAAACTTGTAGTAATAGCAAAGGTAAATGATTAATCCATAAATAATCCAAATTCAAGTAAATTGGTTCAAGAGAAACAAATAACAAGCCAAATTCACCTTGCCTTTAGCTATGAGTTTAATTATACATCACAAGAGTGACAAAAAAATATAATAAAATGAGAGAAAATCATAAAACCCAAGGTTGATGATGATGGATTCCTCCAATCTTTTTCCTCTTTCTCAAGTTTTCTACCTTTCTAAACCACTTCTCTCTACCCTTTTTTCTCTCATCCTCTGTCCCCTAAAAACCTCCTCCTTAACCCTTCAATAATCTAATAGACATAAAACACAAGGAAAACACCTACTGCGGATACTGGGGCATCATTTTCAGCTGACAACATTAGGTTATGTGGACCTGTGAGCATTGGGACGATAAACCACATCTAGCCTTAGAACCTACAAGTGTTTGAACATCAAAATTGGATGTTGTGAATGCTATTTTGTAGGTTTTGATGATGAAAATGAATTGACAAAGAATAGAAGCAAATGATATAGACCTCATGAAGGTGAAAGCGCAAATGATCAAGTCCTTTGGTTAGGATATTTTTAGAACTTAGATTATTTGTTAAAAGGTTTCTCTTTAAGGTTACTTGGCCATTTTAAATATAATCATGTTTTGATCTATAGAGAATTTGTTTTGATTTGTGAAAATACAAGTTTGTTTTGAAAGGAAATATTTCAAAGATGTTTTTGAAATTGTCTAAGAATGACCCGAAGTGTGTTAAACTTTCAATTCTCAAGTTCTGGAATTTATGTAATCGATTACAAAATAGTGTAATCGATTACAATGCTGTTCTAGACCCCAGAACCTGAATTTTCACACGTGTAATCGATTACAACCACAATGTAATCGATTACCAGAGTGCAAATGTGACCAGCTTCAAAATCTATACATGTGTAATCGATTACTCATCAATTGTAATCGATTACCAGAAGGTGACCGTTGCCTATTTTCGAAAATTTGAACTGTGTAATCGATTACCAATATATGTAATCGATTACCAGACTCAAAAATGCACCAGAAGGTGTGTTTTGAAGAGATACATCTCTTGGGGTTAATCCTTAACGGTCCACATGAACTGTGTTCTATAAATATCATTGTTTAACATCTTTTAACACACAGAAAACATATTACAAAGATCATTTTGTACAATTATTCTTTTTCATCAATCTTCTTGATTAATACTTGGCCAAAATTGTCTTATTCTTGAGAAACCTCATAGGGCTTCAATTTGTAACATCAACTCTATTCAGAGAGTGATTTCTTGTAATACTTTTGTAAAGTTGTGCAAAAGGGTGAGGTATCCCTTTGTAAGAACAAGAGTGAGGCATCTCTTGGTTCTTAGAGACTCAAACACAAGGGTGAGGGATCCCAAGGTGTAGGAGTACTCTTGGTTGTAAAGGTTAAAGTAATAGTGGAACTCTCAAGTGGGTTACTTGAGAGAACTGGATGTAGGCCACAAGAGGTGACCGAACCAGTATAAACGAAGTTTGCAATCCTTCTTCCCTTATCCTTTTAAGTTTGTTGCAAATTTACTGTTCATTATCTTGTCAAATCCTGTTCATAGACATCATTGATTTCTCATATCTCTTGCATCTGTATACATCAAATTAAGTTTTAAGCAAGTTCTTCAAAATTAATTGAAAATTTAATTAGAGTGTGAAATTAAAGAAAAAGTTTTTGAACTCAATTCACCCCCCCTCTTGAGTTCATTGAGGCCACTTGGATAACAGATGTTTGGACGTCAACATCTTAGTGTCTTTGCTCCCTTTTTATGACTTATTATTCATCCTGGAAATAAAATTAAAATTATACCAAAACCAAGATAAGTTTTAAAGCATTCTAAACCAATTGTAATATATATTTACATACTTAAAATTCTTACAAAAAACTCTCATCAAAGGTTAAAATTTCTCAAAGTTTGGTGCTCTAAGCTCTTAAAATTCACACCATCAAGGCACAATTATGCTAAGCTTCTATAATCCCTTGGGCTTCAAAAATGAATGTGGGTTAGTGGCTAGTGAAAAAAGTAAAAGGAGGAATATAGAACCTGACCATGTGTGCACCAAATGGAAATGGATCTAGAGATGAGGAAATATTTTTGTATAAGCATGAGTTTACCATATTTTCTTTGCATAAACTCACATTAAAGTTGATGAAGCTCCCAAATAAGAGGATATGTCTTGCATAAAACTAGTGGAATCCACTTTTGTCGTATACATGTGCAAATACGTTATAATAAACTTGTATTCATATAAGAATATCTCAAAGATAAGGTGGTATATTTGGGTCACTTTTAATAACACAACTTATGGCCCTTTTCACTTATCTCGAAGCTAAAATTTATATATCATGCCATATTTGCGTATACAGTTTACTACTTCTAAGTAGTCATTTTTAATACTTTTAAACAAGTTGAAATATCTAATTTTTTAAGAAGCACGTTTTAAAATATAAAAAATAAACACTTTTATTATTTTATATTTAAATATTAAATAAATTATTTATATGTCACCTTTTAAAAATTATTTTTGTTTAAGCGCTTGTTGTTAATAGGGGTTAAGCCTTTGGGAGCTTAATTAGGAAAATAGACGGCTGTAAATTTTTTTTGGTGATAGCATTATTAGAATTTCAAATTTAGAACTTTGACATGAAAATGTGAAATGTTGCATTATTTTACGATAGAAAAAATGGAACAGTTTGGATTGAGAAGTTGGAGTTTCCATTTTATAGTCAATTATTGTCTTATAGAACTATCCCATCGCCTATGAATGGCAGTAATCGTCCCCAGAAAAATAAGATATAATTTTTTAATTTATTCTTACTTTCACAATAATTGGTATTCCTTTCTGCCAAATCTAGAATTAAATACATGCTTGGCAATCTTTAATAGCACACCAAAAACTAGCATGTTAAGTCAGAAGTGTTAATCCAACATTCCCATGATATAGGGTGTGAATAAAAAATGGATTGGTTTTATTCCCAGGAACGAAACATTTCAGGAAATATTTTTTGTGTCCACGAACCAAACACAGGATTCCTCTATTCCAAACCCCAAATTCCCAAGAATATTGAAACATTTCGCGAACCAAATGCCACAAAAGTGTTAATGTATGCACATTTAAGTTTACAATAAATTGTATATACACATTATATACATACATATCACAAAATTTAATTAATGATTTGGTATTTATAGTGCATTACTATCTTTGTCATTAGTATACGTCATCCGTCTCTGTCAATTTTTTTCAAATAGTTATTTTAAAATACTCCCTCGTTTCTCTATCTTTTTAAATTTTTTGTTTCACTCTATTTATCCATTTATCTTATCAAAGAGGCATTAATTTCTTTTTGTCAATTATACCCTAATGTGATTTACAATTCTATGCTATTATTAATGAGGCATTAGTTGTTTTTATCAATTAAATAAGTGCAATCCTATCAATTAACACATTTTTATATTATTATCAACATTTGCATTCATTGTTTTCTTAATACTTGTATTTTATTTATTTTGCACAGATAACATGCAATGAAAGGAGTATCTGTTCATTTACAAAACCAAGAAAGTATTAATTATTTTTTACTAATGCTACCTTTAGTATAATTAATTATATTAATCAAACTAATGAGAATATGTTTATTTTAAGGATTTATCTAACCAATACCCACTCAAAAAAGGAAATATTTGCATTGGAATAATGAGACTTTATGCTTGCAAAGCATTACAATCATAAGAAAGTTTTGAAACTTAACCTTTTTAGTAATATTAAACAGTGCCCTTCCTAAGGGCACTGACTACCAAAACCTTATTTTAATAAAGATAATCTTGCCTATTTACACAACTTTATAGTATTACCAAGTCATTTAGTGATATCTTAGTATATGCTTTTTTTCTTTTTTGGAAAGATGTAGTGAAACAAAAGGAGTATTCATTTTGGAGCACTATTGAAATATTTGATAAATTAGCTACAACGAATTGAAGACATTCATTGTATCATTAATAAATTTATTTAGGAAATCAAATAAAAAAATTACATATTAATAATTGAGTTTAATTTTGATACAATAATTGTGTAAATCTTTCTTACACTATCATATAATTAAATTTTCTTATTTGAATGACTTTTCAAGTAGTAGGTGTAATCATTAACCACCTTTGATACGTAGCAATACGTGATTAGATAACTGTATAAAAAAATTACATTGTCATTACATAGATATTAAATTCTTAAAAATAAGTATTTTAGTTATTTTTTATTGATAGACTCCATAAAAAAGATCACATTCATTATTAAATATTGTGCCAAATCAACTAATTTATGAGAAACATAACTAAAATTTTTTATTTTTATACATTGATTCCAAATATCCAACAGGTATAGAATCATTTATGTGCCTTTACATTTCATCTTTAACTTTTTAGGAAAGATGATTTATGAAATGATATCAAAGCCATCATGATTAAATGGTCAAGGATTCAATCCTTATTGTCCCCTATTGGATTCAATCCTTGTTATCTCTCATTCTAAAAAATTGTTCATGCGAGAGAAAGTGTTAGATATAAAATTATTCATATGTCTTTATCGGTTAACTTAAACTTTTGGGAGAGACTTTTCATGACAAAAGATAACACATGATAGTATTTATTTTGAATTTGAGTCTATAGTTGATAAAAGAACCAAATTTTGAATTTCTAGCTAACACATCATATGTTATTAGTAATTCATTTCTATGAATAGTTAAGGCCAACACACCAAGGGCCGGAGGCTTTTATTAGGCCAAGGACAACTCAGCCTAATGCTTGGATCCGAGCTAAAAAATGGGTTATTAGATCAAACTCAAACAGTAGATTGGGCTCTTTTATTTATATGCTACTATGGATTGAGACAAGGCCAACATAGAGAGACATTAGAAGTTTTTGTCAGCCCAATTCAACAATGGGATCCAAGAGGATACCCTTTTGCTTATTAGAATTTTGTTAGGAGTATTTTGTTTCATTTCCTCAACCTTAAGGGCAAGGTTGATTTTAAAGAGGAAGGTATTGTTTGCTTCATAGTTAGCTTGTTACTCCTTGAGTTAGTTAGTTTGCCTAGTTAGTTAATTAGGTTTATAAATAGGGTATAATTCTCATTTTGTACAAGGTAAGAAGTTTAATTAATAAAGTGTAGTCCTTTCTCTCGGTTTCTCTTTTGGGAGTTAAAGGTTAACGTGAAAACCTTACATAACAGGGAACCTTCATCAGCTAAATAATTCTACTCTTTATTTGTAGCTTTGGTAACTCTCAAAAAAATACAGGCCTTTATTTTCCTTTCAATTAGGTTTAAGGCTTGCGATTGTTATCTCATCCCCAAAATAGGCTAGAGAAATATTGAAAACCCATGACACTGAATTTTTGGGCGACCTAACTTACTTGGCCAACAAAAATTGTCCTATAATGGGTTGGAGATGATATTTTTGCCCTATAATGCTTATTGGAGAGAAATCAGAAAACTATGTGTTACCCATGTCCTCAGTGTAAGGCGTGTATCAACCTTTTCCTCAATAAGACAATTTGAGGTCAAGCATGCCTTATCTTTGAAAGTTTGGTTTTCGACCTAGCGAGCTTTTCCTTTTGTTTGCTCTAACTTTTTCCTAGACCGTGTTTTTCAAGTTTTCGATGTACTGAGCACTCTTTTTTTTTATCTAACGAGATTTCTCATAAACTCTGTTAGCTAATGCCTTTTGACTTTGTAGGATTATGCATGATTCGAGAAAAAGATGGACAAAGTAAAATGTTGTCACGACCCGCCTAGAGAACATGACCAGCACATGAGGATTTGGATCCCTACGAAAGCCTTTGATAACATGACTAGCTAATATGCATAAATAAATTGAATATATTCAAAATATCTCAAGTTTAACTAAATTTCTTAATTCTGAAAATGTAATATCCTAATTTTTAACCCAATACTCCTAGAATATATTTAGGTTAACCATTAGTTTATTACTCTTTTAGTCCCATTCTTTAAACTTTTCTTTAGAATATTTAGCGAAAAATATGGGTAAAATTTTTTTTTTGAAACATGGAAGCAAAGTGAAAGCCGCGGATACGCATAAAGTAAAACGCGTGGCTAATTATACAAAGAAAAGATCAACCATCATAGATATAACATAAAATTGTAAAAGGAACATCATCATGATTGGGTACAAGAAAGCCATAACATAGATATAGAGTCGTCACACAAGTTTAGTACAGTCATCCATAAATGAAAAGTAAAGCAAATACACATGAATCCCCATCTCCAAAAGTGCACCTAAAACTAGATAACCCCTAGAGCAAAAGTAGGCTACCCTAATCTAGTCAGAAGCTCGGGCATCGAAACACAACTGCAGTCTCCTACTGCTGATCACCCCTAAATGGAGGGACATATCCAATCCACTGAGCTATCTCGGCCGGAGTGGCTATACACTGCATCGGTCGGGAATGGGCTCCTTGGCGGGGAATCATCGTCACTCATCCTCCACGCATCGGCTGTGTGACAGTGGCTTCACTGCTCTCTCCAAAATCCATTGGCACGGTGGGGGAGGAATCTTCAGAAGGCACCTAAGTGGTGGAGTCCTCGGAAGGATTTGTCTCCGAGAATGACGAAGGGGAGCGGGGTACGTATTGTAGGAAATCCAGGACAGCAGATGCGGTCGGTGGGGTGCGGCGAGTCCGCTCCTCATGCGGGCGTGCGAGCTTGAACACAAGGTCATCACCAAACGGTGAGGGAGGGAAGAAACAGAAGCTGGAGATTGAATGTGTGAAGGGGCGATCCATGTAGACAAAAAGACGGACAACACAACGACCCACAAAATGATAAGAATGGTGGGCAGGGTCATAGTGCATTTCCCAGGTGGGCACATCAACGAAGATCACGAATGTCCCCATGGAGCTCTGAAGACGAGACGAAAAGGAAATATAAAGGGAGTGAGAATCTTAGTGAAGAACCTCAGTAGGGTATCCTACTACCTTGGTGACATCATCTACGTCCTCAGGAACCTTGGGTTTAATATATAAAATAAGTGAGCATGCATCAAGTTCATTTTTAAACTTTGAAACATAGTTAACCAAGGTCCGTCTATTTTAGAATGAATCTTAATGTCATGGATGCAGCATAATTAAGAATGATTGCATGACGATATGCTAAGCAGGAATCAATTAAACATTCATAGAGAAACCATCATCATATAAGTGGCATAAAGTGGCAAATATCTCTCATGTAAAACTTTTCTCTTTCTCTGACTATGTGACATTCAAACATCGTATTTTGTATCATAGGGATCACCCTAAAAGCTTCTCTAGGTTATGAGCTCATACCTTAACTAGTCATCACTAGTTCTTACTTATCCTCTGATAAGCGTAGTTATAATAATAATCATAATCGTAACATAACGCGTTGCACTGGTGCCAGAGTACACAGTGAATATTGTCCTCTTTAGGGCGTTACGTATCGTCGTCCCTGTCAAGGATTTGTTTTTGGAGCGTTACGTATCATTGTCCCCCAGAACGCGTTCTTAGTTCTATGTCACATCAAAATCTCATATATTTTTGAAAACTTTCTAAGCCTTTAAATTTGGCAGAAGTTCGACAGCATACGGCTATACACCGAATTTTCCCAAATTTTACTTTATGCTACATAAACAAATAGAGCATGTGCTTTCAATCATAAATTCATATTCAAGACAAACCATGAAGGTCATACCAACATCTTATACACTCACTTGGGATAATAGAGTTCATTATGCAACATACCCACAAAGTCTTATGCTTTTAACCCTTACAGGCCTAAATCTTGAAATCTAGCTAATTGATTATCCATTCCTACCTTTTATGCACCTAAGGTTTCACAACTAAAGATTCTTACTGATATTAATGATTATGAATATTCCCGAACAGCACCTAATAGTTTGGGGCAGAATTAGTTTTGCTTAATTACGGAGTTCTAGGACTCACATCTTTTATCCTTTCTAAGTTTCGTCTTTGCCTAAGGCTCTATAATTAATTCCTAGACCAATTATGAGTGTTTCTTCCACATATACAATTAATATAACATATTTCTACCATTTTTAATCATGCCAAAACAGAATCCATTATTTGATCCTTGAGAGTCCTAGAAATCACGTTTTTACAGTCTTCTAGTTACTAGTTTCTTTATAAGAGCTAAAATTCAATTCTACCTCAAAGGTTACCAAGTTTTTCATGTTTAAACAATCCTAAACAGAATTTTATCATACTAAAAATAGTTTTGACAGTAGCTAACATTAAATGGGTCAAAAGACTTGCAAAATCTCAACTTTACGGTTTTCTAGCAAACTAGTTTTCTTCCCCATTATACATGGAATAGTCCCTACCTCAACCATTATAATTTTTACACATTCGAACACATCCAAACAGTATCATACAGCAGCCAACACACCAAGACAGAGCCGAGATATTTAAAATTCCAAAGAACACATAAATTCACATTCCTAAGGCATATAAAGTACTAGTTTCTCTTGGAATCATTTTAAAACTTCTAAAACTCTTTGAACACCAAGTTATTTTATATAAAGGGATTAAAATTAACCATAAGGCAGTAGCTAATTTAAAACATTCTAAAAAAAAGGTTTGATCCATAAAATCATGTAGATAGTATTCCTATGAGGCTTTTAATGCCTAAGAAAATACTAGGACATAGATTGTTGGCCCTTGTAACTAGATGAGACTCATACCAAGCTCATCATCATCACATGGCCGAAATGTGCATTCAAGAGAATGCTTCCATATCCAACTTTTTCTTGAGATAAATGGACAAGTCTTTGAGCTCTAGAATCTTTAAGTGGTAACAAGAACATAAACGTGATATGCACTCATTTTATCCTTTATTAGAAAAGTAAAGTGAAGGCTCAAATAAACATGAGATGCAACTTCATTGTTATCTTTAAGTTAAGGTGGTGACTTGATAAGTAAATATGCTAGACAAGGAAATGTAAATATGAATGCAAGTCCAATTCTTTATTTTAGTGCTTTAGGCTCCACAACAATCGACTTTAAAGTCGAAATAGGTGAGCTTCGAGATTAATTATTTAGGTGATATGAAAATGCAAGCTCTTGTTTTAATCTTTGACTTTAAGTGATGGCTTGAAAAGTAAAGATGCTAGGCAAGAAATGTAAATATGAATGCAAGTTCATTTTATATTTAACTAGAGCTCATACAAGACTTTAAAGGAATGTAAACCTCAATCCAACACATATCTTAACAAGATAAAGTGAGCTTTAGAGTTCTTTGTACCAAGATTTCAAAGAAACCTTATGGTTTGAACATCATCATCAAGCTCAAGGAAATGGACTTAAAGAAATCAAATCATTTACCAACTCTTTTTAAACAAAACCTTGAACATTGAAGGAAAGGCATTAAGGCCGAAGCCATGAAGGAAGAAAAGAACAAGAGTTTAAAACTCTAGAGGCCATGATCTTGATGACACATACATATCAACATCATGTGCTCTCATCCTTGAGTCATTTTTATCCAAATACAACCTCTCAAAACCAAAACCAAGGCAAGAAAAAGGGAAGCAAAACCAAAACCAAAATAAGAGAAGGAAAAGGAAAAGAAATCGAAACCATAGTTAAGAAAAGGAAAGGAATAACCAAAATGTAGTGAGATCAAAACTAAGTTTCAAGCTTTAGAAGTTTCTCAAATGATAATCATAAGTCTATTATCTTAAAACCTCGTTATCAAGCTATAATTTCTCCTTTCAAGGAAAGGCTCTAAGGCCGAAAACCAAAAAGGAGAAAAGAAGTTCTAAAAACCAAGAGAATCTAACAAAACTCATTTTCATCAAAGCTTTAAAAGACAAAACTTTAAAGAACAACATCCCTACCAAGTATGAAGATAAAAAGCTTGGTTCTTCAAGTGAGAATGAAAAGAAAATCTTCTTCCAAGGTGAGGAAAAGGTTTGGCCAAGGTGAGGAGAAAAGGAAAGGAAATGCTTTTGTATGGGCTTCATGTTTGGGAATGAAAGATTATGTGTTTGATGGTTATTCTTTGGTGTTTGTGAGATGGTTTGATGCTATGAGGAGGTAGCTCTTTGAGAGTAAGAAGGAGGAGATGAAGAAGGTGAAGAGAATTCTTTGAACTTGAGAGGAAAGGAAAGGACTCTAAGTTGTTCTTGAAACTCAAACTTAGCAAATGAACCAAAAGTGATTCAAGTTCATCCAAGCAAGCTATTTATAGAAAAATGAAAAAAATGAGGTTATGAAGGGGTGAGGGGTGGCCGGCCATGGGGAGGAAAAAGAGAGGAAATATCTTTTCCAATGTATCATTTGAGGTAAGGTTAGAGGTATGGCTAGGTAAGGTTTAAAATATAGTGCAAGGCATGGCCTTGGCATGGCGTAAGCATGGTTCATGAGTGTTCAAATGAATCAACATGTGATGGAAATGGAGGGGGAATGGCCGAATGTGCATCAGCCAAGGGGGAGGAAAATTCCACATTTTAATTGTGGTTTAGAGTTGTGTTTAGGTGTGTCTTTGATTAGGCTTAAGATTATGAATTTGTGAGTAAGTGTTTGGGTGGGGTAATGGATGTTTAGGGATGTCAAGACATGATTAGGAAGTGTTCTTGCATTATTAGTGAGATTAAAACTCATTTTGGAACATAAACAATTGTAGACATAATTCTCTAATTTAAGGAATTGGAGAGAGAAAACACTATTCAAGATTCCATCACTTAAAATCTTGACTTTTATAAGAGGTTTAAGTTTAATCTAAACAATTTTAGGTCCTAATTAACTTTAATAAATCGTTTTGACTCTAGATTAATTATGAAAATTAATTAATCTTTGATTAGAGCCTAATATTGCTTAGGTTTGCTTAATTATATCATTAGGCTCAAACAGCACTATTCCAAGGGCAAAATCGTAATTTTGAATAAAAACTGCCCGGGACCACTAGAACTTAAACAGACATCGCCGAACACATGAAACCTTCATATTAAACTTTCTGGGAAAGTTTTGGGCTCAAACGGCACCTATACCCGTGTACAATCTTATAGGGATATTTTGGTCATTTTTGGCCGAAAATTCGAAAAATGAAATTTTCACCTCCAAGATCTTCCCAGCTCATCTAATCCACTTCAAACATTGAGTTAACCCTTCGGGGACTACCGGGCCAACTATCCTCGAATTCTGGGTGAAAAATGACCTCATGGGCATTTTGATCATTCTTACTCAGACAGAAAAATTCGGGTGTTACAGAAAATATTTCCAATTATAAATACAGAACATAAAACTGTGTAAAATACATAATCTGGGCAAAACCAAACATAATTAAATAAATGACTAAAATTTTGAAAATAATCAAAATAATATAATGCATGTCCGAGGTCCTACCTACACAATTATTGGAGCACTACTAAACTGACATAACCAATAGTAAGCTCCATTCCAAAGTGAAACTCACCAAAAAAAGCTGTAGCACTACTGGGGGAGGATCCTGTGGTGCAATTGAACTTGTAGATATATCTATAGAAGGAGAAAAAAAAGGGATGAGTTAATCAAAACTCAGTGAGTAAGCCTCTACTCACAACCCACATGGCACAAAAACAAATATACATAACATATACATACAACTGATGTAAAATATTGTATATATAATTACAGATAATTGTATTGAAAACAATAAGTTAACTAAATTCATGACAATAACTAGTAGACAGACAGAAATTATTCTGTACATAAATATCTTATCTGAATAACTGAATTTGAGCCAATGACTAATCTCATGGGCACCTAACTAGGTCCCATAAATGGACACCACACTGGGTTCCTTCTGTGGGTGAACTCGTCCTCTAGTGGACCACTTGGTACCAAGGTTAACAATCAATCCCACAGTCGTTAACTTGTTGATCTATTTCTCACTATTTATTGGCTAAAAACTAATGAAATAAAATTCACTATTCTTATTATTCATATAAAACTAGGATTCATGAAATATTCTGGCTAATAAAATAAATCTAAATAATACATACAACAAGTATAGTCTCATGAGTTTTCTAAAATAATAATTTATCATGACAATTACAAATAATAATTTTCTAAAAATTTCTACAATCTATAAAAACATATTTCTTGGCATAAATCATTCTAAAATTTCATAAATGATTTCTATAATATGAAAAAATAATAATAATGACCAAAAGTATGGCCATGTGCTTAAACCCACTCACCGTTGATAGCCGGGAATATGGTGGAACTTGACTCTAGGGAGCTAGAATGGCACCGGTAGTTGCCAAACAATATAATGAAAATATAAACAATTTGATTTTATCACCCAAACTGAGTTTGGGATGGCAGAGAGGAAAAATGTTGTGAGAAAACCATGCCTAACAATACCCAAACTCACAAACTACATGAAAAAGGAATGAACTGACTAAATTCCATGAAGATCACTTACCAGAAGAGATTAATCAGAGAAGATTAAGAGAAACCATATTTTTCTCTCTAGGAAAAAATCCTTGGGCGGCCACGATTCTTAGAAAAGTATTTGAGTATTATGATGTGCCAAATATATATCTGTATCCGCTTTACTTAGTGCCACATAGGAGCTACTCTTGTTCCATACTAATCGCTACAAATATATATATATATATATATATATATATATATATATATATATACATATTAATTTTTTTTATTTGAACGAAACAAATCCAACCATGGTGTGTTCATTGTAATGACAAGTTGAGTTTTAATAATAATAATAATAAATTTGACTCGTGTTTCCTATGTCTCTTTATTATATGTATATATATGTGTATAACTCGTGCAAGGCGTTATAATATTATTAAAACAATATCCAATTAATAATAGTAGTAGTAGTAGTAATAAGTACTAATAATGATAACAACAACGATGTATACATGATGACAATAATCATAAAAGCAATAATAATGCAAATGTTAATAAATTCCGTATTTGGGATATCACAAATGCATTCCTTGAAAGAACACATTTTTTGACGATAATGAAAAAGGAAGAGAAAGGTGAAAGTGAGGTATGAAAGATTGGAAAAGATGCAAATCTAATTGAATTTACCCATTTCATTGATAACCTGCTTACGTTGAGTTTAAAGCCATAACCAAGACTACAATCCTTTGCTATGTGATTAGCAAATCTGTATGAGAAACTTGTCTTTTGCTCTTCTATCAAATGCCTCTTCATTGATCCTTCATCACCAAATCAAATTGCCCCAGTTGTACCCCTTTTTCAAAAGTCTTTGTTTGTACACTTTCCCAGTTGATGCATTTTCTAGGTCGCCCTTTTGAGTTTTCAACCTAATGAGCATTTATTGTTCTAACTTTTGCCTAGATCATCATTTCTCTTTTGAGACTTCAATTTAGTGAGCTCTTTCTTCCTCTCTCTTTTTTTTTTGCTCTAACATTTGCTTGGACTTTTTTTATTTTGCAATTTCCAATATAGTGAGCCTTTTTCTTTCTTTTCTCAAAATGTACACTTTGACTGAGTGTCTTGTGCAACTTCCTCTTTATAGTGCTTTCTTGCAAAGTGTTTTATATTTGTTTGGGTTGTCTACTTGGTATGGCATTTCAAGACTAAGTCATTCGACTGAAAGATTTGAGGCCATGTTGCACAATTCCCTTAGTTGATGATATTTTTATATTTTTTATTTGTCATTTTTTTACAAGATTTATTTGGATAGTTTAGGATCTTTATTATGATCATGATTCTTCCAACTCATTGTAAAACAAGAGTCAATTAATGGGTCTTCCAATTATTTTCTGCCTCAGTCCTAGAAAAAGGAGAGGATTAAAGAAATAAGGTCAAAGAACAACGGTGATAAGAAAGGAAGCAAATGATATAGTGATTGGAAAAAAGAACCGCACATAACCATGAACAAGTCTCAAGACATAAGCAAACTCATAAAGATAAATCGAGCAAAGCTGTAATAGTGTTCAACAACACATTCAAGCACTAGCACTTCCAATAGGGACTTCTTCTACTCTAGCATCTTGTACTTAGATAGCTTTGACATCAATCAGATCCCACACAGTAGAAACCTCAACCTTGCAACAGCTTTAGTAATAGCTCTGACAAATAGACAGACTACTCTTGTAGACTATTTTTCCAAGACATAAATAGAAAACCAACATGTGTCACTTGGAGATCTTATCAAAGGCAACGGTCACAAGGAAGACTATCTATAAATAGAGATGTTGTGCCTTTAAAGAAAGATAGACTAACGCTGAAAAAAGAGTAATCATTTTCTTCTTTCTACGTGTCACTTGTAAAGCTCATTACATCCTATAATCATTTTCTTTGCTTGTAAAAATCTTCTTTCTATGTTTCTTCATTGTTCATATGTTCTTCCAAGAAAAAATAGATAGAAAGAAGTCATTTAAGTTTTTCCTTAGGTCTTTCATTGTAAATCTTAAGGAAACTTGAGTGTAAGTTAGTTTGACTTGCAAATCCAAACACAAACCTTTGTAAACTCGATCCAGTAATGATCGATGTACATTAGCTTAGAGAGGCTAGTCAAAAGACTTCTTGCAATACGACAGTGAAAGTGGTTTACTGGCCATTGTTTAGTTTGGAGAAACTGGTCAAAGACCACTCGGTTTCAGTTTGAAGAGGCTGGTGAATAACTACTTGGTTTGTGATAGTAAGGGTTGTCTGCTTGTCACTGGTGAGAGCTTGGGAAGGCAATTGTAAAGACTATTCTTGTTCTTTCTTCGATGAGAAAAAGATTTACCGGAACTCTATGGTTGTTGAAAACTGGATGTAGGGAGGTTGACCAAACTAGTATAAAAACTCTTGAGCAGTATCTTTCTTCCCCTTCATCTCTTATTTTATTTCTGTATTTGGTTTATTTACTGTGTCTTTTCTGGAAAGCTTTCTTTCACGTGTTTATTTCACATTCTTAGTTCAGAAGTTCACTTTCTGAAGTACTAACACTGTTTCCACTACACTTTAAGCTCATAGCTTAATAGTACCTTGATTAAGTTTTTTAGAAGTTAAATAGTGAAAGAAAAGGCAAAGCACAATTCAACCCCCCTTCTTGTGTGCTTTCTTACCTATAGTCCAGACATGACCTAAGGTTTTGTACAGGTTAGCACCATACCAGCTAACTAGAGTTGGCCCGCAACTATATACATGTCCACACATGACAAAAGTGATGTACGAGTTACACCTCACCTGCTAACTGGAGTTAGCCCATAGCCAAATACATGTCTAGACATAGCTGCAATTATGTGAGGTTAGCACCTCACCTGCTAATTAGAATTTCATGGAGCACCAAGGCTAATGCCCTTTCCACTAGCTACAATTTCTACTTAGGTTCACTCCCAAAACAACTTCAATCAAAAAATTCAATTTCAATCTTATAGTTTCATAATTCCTATTTCAATATCATAATTATAGACGTAACAGTTCACATAAATACAATCAGCCCTATTGGACACAATTCCAATTCCTAATCGAAGGCCAAAATTAGTCATATGCAAAGTTTCATAATAAACACGAAATACCCATGTAAATTCTAAACCATATTCAAATCTTGAAATAATATGTTTCATCATTTCAAACTAAGAACTCTTTTCTTTTATTTTCTTCATTTTTTTCCTTTCCAAATCATAGTCTAACAATGACTCCACAACTTGATATAATTCAAATACATAGATAAGATCTCATAACTAAACACAAGAACTTCGAAACCTTCACACTTCCTTTCATAAACAGTTTTCAATTTAAATTTGTAATTTCTCAACCAACTCCATGACTTTTTATTAACAAATTCCACTAAGTAAATATAAAACACAACATATTTATAATTAAAAATCACTATGCAAAAAGTAAGCTACAAATACGCTATCTACTCACAAATGATTCCTAAGAATTGAAGACCAACTCTCGAGTGCCACCAATTCAATGGTTGTTGCCCAATTGCACTAAGACTCTAAGAACGAAACAAGCAAAATATACGTGAGCTAACAATGACAACAATTTCAGAATCTAGCTCACTTATATGAAATCCCCAAATCTCATAATATAGGGTTCCAAAGAACCATAATATACTTATAGGATCATAAATAGATTTCAATAGGACCAAAAGAACAAGATGAAAGCTTACCCATTGCTCTAAGAAGAAGATTAGAAGGAGTGGATGTATCAAATCTCATGATTGTGATTAACTCTCTTCCTAAAGAGAGAGAATCAGGATTGCCATGGAGGAAAGAAAGAATCACAACCACCATGGAGGAGAGAGATAGTGTGCAACTAGGCAGAAGAAAAGGGAGGGCTTCCCGCCATTGATAGTGGCGTGACAACAGTAGAGGTGGTGGTGGCAATGTGGTGAGCGAGAGGGAGAGTAAGAAAAAAAATCGAGAAGGAGAGTAGGAAAAAAATTGAGTGAGAGAGATGAAAGGTTTTCCATCATAAAAGAAGAAAGAGAAAAGAAAGGTGGAGTAAGAAAAAAGCAAAAAAGGAAATAAGGAAAAGAAAGAAAGAAAAAGAAAAAAAAAAGGAAAAAATGTGGGTTCAATCTACTAAATATTATAGCTACAAATATTTCCTAGCTTAGCCAATACCAAACATAGATCCATTTAATTTATTTTTCAATACTAAAAATTATTTTAAAGACAAACAAAGATTAAATTTTTGGGTTATCACATTCTCTCTCTCCCTCTTAAAAGAATTTGGTCCCTGAATTCAAAATGAGCTACCTTTTAACATCAGTAGGTAGGTGTATCTAACACACTTTGTCTCTCTTGTAATCCGTTGTTCATACTTGAGTAGCCAAAGAACAAACTTTGTCCTTTGTTCAAAAATTCATGGACATGAATAGCATACACTTATTTCACTAACACCACCGCTAGCTGCATGGGTCTTATCATAATCATAAGGGGGATGACTTTATACACCTTCAACTCAAATAATCTATCTTGCACTTGATTCAATTTCACAATGTCAAAATCAAGATATAGATCAAAGCTACATTGCATTCAAAATATCTAACAATTAAGAATCAAGCAAGCAATCAAAGCATGTCGCAAAGAACCTCACTTATTTCATATTTGCCTATATTGAGTGCATTATGGCTTTTCTCCTCTTTCCTTGATTTCCCTAGGGTAGTTGACAAGTAACTCATTCAACTTTTTGAAAATGATAATTTCAAATAACAATGAAACTTATATAAATTTCTGGTTTGTTTTTATGAGCTCACAATAAACTACAAACCTGAAGCGTTACAAGCTTGGAATTAATAAAGTATATTTTCTTGAACGTCCTATTAGCCACAACATTTAGCCCATTATTAATGTGTCTATATAAGGACAAAACATAAAATACTTTTAGAAGTAACATGAAAAAGAATCAATTTGCAAACACATTTCCATCAAGAAAATGTCCATTTCATAGCTTCCAAGCTCAAGGCTAACACAAAGCATCAAACAAGTGAAACCTAATACATAAAAGTCACATCATCTGGAATCAAAAAAAAAATCACATCATCAAGAGTCAAGCTTAAAGGACTACAATCATCAAAATACAAGTGAGAAATCAAGAATAAATACATATACAATAGTACCCCCATATGTACGGGAGTACTCATGTGAATTTTGAGTTTAAGCATCTTCGTGATCAAGATTTGCACTCTATCACTCACAAAGATTAAACCAAGTTAAACCAAACATTAAGGACTAATTTGATCCCCAGTTGAACACATAAGTAGAAAACTCAGATTTATAGCCTCCTTGATCTTATAATTGCAAAGGTAACATGTGCAAGCATTTCATTTCACATAGTGCACATAATCACATATTATCATAAATTTATATGGCAAGATTAGGTATCAAAGTAAACAAATGTATAGCCTACTAGCAAAGTATGCACTTGTCTATTTTTATTTACATATAAGTCATGTAATTTACAAGACCTGTATTTCACAAAGAAAAAATAGAGGAAATGCTTATATGCACATAGCCCATTCCATAAACTTGAAGACAGCTTCAACTCGAGCTAATAAATATGAAGTATGTTTCTTAAACCCAAATAGGGGAAACGCTTAGACGCACATAGCCCATTCTATAAACTTGAAAGCCTGAAAACAACAAGTTACCATATGAAATTTCTTTATGAAGATGCTTCAAATAAATCAAGTGTATAGGAGATACTTGATCACTCCCAAAGGAGAGTAACAGTAGCAAGAATACTAGGTCTTCAAATAATAGAGTAAAAGATAAAGTTGGCATACCCATAGGGATACTTCAAGTACCGATTTTAGTTAACCAGATGATAAGTCGAACAATTGAAAAGAGATTATATAAAAGCGAATTTAAGGGCTAAAATGCTAAAACAATGTAAAAGCAATATAAGAATTAATAGAGTTAAATGCTAAGGTGATTTACTTCAACTAGGTGTGAACAATAAGATCATCATGTCATTAAAGTTTTTCTCAAGATCATCTAATGTCACTTATGCAGAGTCAAGCACCCAATCTCTTAGCATACTTAAGTCGACAAGTTGGTCTCAAACCATTAATTACTACATGAATCATGTTTGCCTATCTCTAAGTGTCATTCAATTCATGGCATTGCATTCATAGGCATGACTCTTACTCTTTTTATCAAATTTGTAGAAACCCCTATAATCTTAAATTGGTAATCAAACAATTCAATATAATAAGCTCAAATGCAATGCTCACTATCAAATGAGAACAAGACATAAATTCATTCATATTAGCATAATATCAACCACATAGCCTCCATAAATGTAACGTAACAGAAACAAAAATAGGGGGTAGTTTTGTAATTCCTCACATTCTTTTTAAAACAAAGTAACCCATCCCCATACACACACTCACTTTACATATCTCTTTTCCTCCCATCCTTCTCTATTCCCTCACTCACACCTATACCTACATTCCCGTCTTCTTCTTTTTCTTTCCTCTTCTTTTTGTTTTATTTTTATTTTTCAACCCATAAACTCCATTGTGATCTTAGTTTGCCATTAAATCTTAACAACTACTTGCTTTCAAGCTCGAGGTAAGTCTCCAATCTTAATCTTATCCATTTTTTTTGTTACTCTAGGGTATATCCTAAAACTAGTGATCTCTCTACATAGTGATGGTGTTTTAAATTATTTTTATGGGAGAAACTAATTTGTTAGATTTGATAAAAATTTCATTTTGAGCTATTTGAAGTAATTGGTTAGTTCAATTAGTTGATTTTCTCACATATGATGGTTATTAATATGACTGGATAATTTGATTAAATTATTGCTAGCTCCCTTTGTTGATTTTATAATGCCATGATTTTGCTATATGTTGTTTCAATGTGTACTGTAAAAGTTTATGATATTTGATACTTGCAAGATTAGATTGATATGAAGATTGAATTTTAGATTTATAAACTGTGTTTGATAAATATTTAAGAAAACTATGATGGGTTCTAAGATGGAATTACTGCTTGGCACAATGAAGAGAAGTAATGGTAATACCGCTAGCCGTAGCGAAGAGATATAATGGCATTACTGCTCACCATAGTGAAGAGATATAATGGCATTACCGCTTGCCGTAGCGAAGAGATGTAACGGCCTATGTGCCCATAGTTTCTCTTAGTGAGATAAAGTTTAAAAGAACCTTATTTGAGAAATAATAAACCTTGCGATTAACGGGTTAAGATTACTCCCCAAATAAGATTTATGCTTTTTGTGTAACCCTCATGAGTAATTGCGTATTGGATGATGAAGTAAATTTTATGTAAAAATAAGGAATGGAAGAAAATAGTGAGAAAGTGCGTTTAATAATTTATTTTTTGAGATTTTATTTAGAAATAAAAATTTCAAAGAGTATTTATTTTGAAAGAAGTATAGGAAGTATGGATTATTACATTTCTACTATTGGCTTTTCGAAAGGTATATGATTTATACCCTACCCCATTTTATATCATATGCTCGTGCATTGATCGATTTTTCCTTCTTGTTCACTTTGTTTATAGTCTTTACTGGGTCTGTATGACTCACCCCTTCCTTTTTCCTCCAGATTTTCCGGTAGCTAAGTAACAAAATCCTGAGATTGCTGTTTGCCTAGGATATTCTTTTTTGTAGGCCTCTATTGTCAATTGAGGCTTTTTGGTTGTTGACTGCATTTTTTAATTTTGAAATTTATCTTAGTGAGATCATATCTTTACACTTGCCAGGCTAGGTGAGTTCATATAGCCTGTGCGCCGGTCATGGCCTAAGATTGGGTCATGACAATAAATCACCCTTGGCAAAAAGGTTTAGTTACACATCGTGGAAAATGAAATAAAAACAACAAAAATTGAAAGAGAGGTAAGGAGAAGCCATGAATAAAGAAAAATACACAAAGAGTTGAAGAACAATCCTAAGAGAGGTTTCTTTCTCAAGCTTTTTAAGCTTCAATCCTTTTTTGCTCTCCCTAAGCTCTAGCCTCATTTTTGAAATGTTGCATCTTATGTGTATCCCTTCTTCCAACATGTTTCCCTAGGTTTTTGTGCTAATTATGGGCTACAAGAGTCAGTACAAAGGCACAGTCCACACGTCAGGTTTGTGCACCCATGTTGTAGCGTGGCTATATCTACGCTGGAGCGTAGCTTAAGTAAAAAGATCATAATTCTAACAGCAATCCATGTTGTAGCATAGGTTCCCATGCTGTGGCATGTATGAACACCCTATTTTGTCCGGACCATCAAACAAAAAAAATTTTGGTATATTTTCAGAGTTCAACCCATATTGATCATTTTGTTGTAGGGTGAAATTGCGGACTATCTCAAGTCTAGTTCCTTGTTATGTTCAATCCAAGTTTAAATTTAAGTTCATTTTCAATGTTGGTTCATATGGATAATAAAAAGAGAAGCCCAATGCATTTTTGGGCCCATAACCAATTGTCAAAAAATGTGTATAGCCCATTTCCTATTCCCCATTTCCTCAATAAAAAAAATGGTCGACACTGCCTCCCTTACCTATGGGTAATATTAAATGGGCATGATGAGGTATGATGAAAAAAATAGAAAAACAGCAATAGCAACAGTAGACATCATCATTATTCTCCACTACTTCTTTTAAAATGATGATTGTTTCTCACTTTATTTGATTGCAGCCCTATAGCTAGCTTGGAAAAATTGAAAAAAAGGAATGACCAATGATTTTGGTCAAGGGAAACAGCTATATGAACCCGAAGATCATCAACCGGAGCGGGGGGAAGCAAAACCATAAAAAAAATTCAATACACAGATACATCAGAAATCAATTGGAGAAAACCTGCAAAGAAATCAGCAACATCCAGTCCAGTAATACATCCCAGCAATAACAAAAAATAGAAGCAAGTATTTTTAGTATCATCAGAAATTAAAAATAAGGGGGGCAAAGAGGCCGCAGCCTCCCATCACTGCCGCGGCCTCCATCATCTTCTTTCTTTTCCTCCCCATCCTCTATCAAACACCATAACCTCTCTCCCTTCTCACAGCCCCATCATCATCAAGCTCTCCCTAGCCAACCATACTGTCGTGGTACCGCTACCATGGATCACCTCTCTGCCATCATCTTCATCATTTGAAACTACCCATACCCCAATAGCTCTACAACTGCGGCCCAGGAAGACCATCACCCTTGCACATGCCATGGCCTTCCTCGGCCGACAACCTCAACTCCCTCCTCCGAAGCCGCCGTGGCCACCTTTCTTCTCACTGCAAGCCATTGCCTTCATCTTTCAAATCTCCAAACCACCAGATCAGAGAGCCGCTATCAAAGCCATCATCATCCTCCTATACCACCATCAGAAGCCACGACAATGACGGGAAACATCGTGCCAGCCAGCATCGTGCCAATTCGCTCCGCCTTGGCCATTGCGGCCTCCATCTTCACGTGCGGGCACCAATCAACCTCCACTTCTGCTCGCGTTGTGCCTCCGTCTTGGCTCTACATGCACCGCTTCTCCACCTTGACTCTGCTCGCATCGATCATCTGCACTTCCCCCACTGCGTGAAGGCCGCGGCCTCCCTATTCCCCTTTTTCTTCTCGGCTTCTTTCTCTCTCTTGCTCTGTGTGTGTGTGTGTGTGTGCTTTTCCCTCTCTCTCTTCCAGTCCCTCTGTGTGTGTGTGTGTGTGTGTATGCGTGTATGCAAGTGAGTTATGTGTATGCGTGTTTGGTGAGTGTGTGAAAGAAAGAGTTCTGTTATCTCATGTGTGTGAGTGAGAGAGAGAGAAAGAAAGATCTGTGTGTGTTTGTGTGCGTGGGTTGTGTATGGGGTAAAATTTAGCAAAAGATATTGGTGTGTTTGGTTGGTCTTATTTTATTTTTGTTAGATCATATTTTTGGGCTTGTTTTGTTTAGGTTTGAATTTGTTTGTTTAGTTAATATTTATTTTATTCTTAGCTTTGAGACTTATTGGTTTGGGGTTAATGCCAAATATGAATTTGGGTTAAGTGATCTATTTATTTATTCCATGTTTTTTGGTGAATTTTATGTTAAAAAAAATCTCCAAAAATAAAAAAAAAATGATGAAAAGAAATATTATTTAGACCTTTGATTTGTTTTTAATTTTCAATTTTTTTTGTTTGTGTTTTTGCTCAATTGTATGTTTGATGTTTGTATATGAATAGCTTTTGTCATTTTGTGTAGAAATTAGTGCTTGTCAAAAATAAAAATAAAAAAATTTATTTTCAACAAATGAAAATCTTTTTAGGATTATCAATTCAAGCAATGATCAATAATGATAATTGAGTAGCAAATGTTACCTTCATTGTTATTCAAATCATAAGGATTCATTGAGTAGCTTGGTGCTAACTTGGATCCTGTGCACAAATGGATTTCCATGATTTGACAATCAAAATTTCTTTTCATGTTAAAATTAAAATCAATCAATAAATTCTTTTTCTTTTAATTAAAATTTGTAAACACAGAATTATTTTCTACATAACTACGTGACTTTGAGTTCCTCATTGCACCAAAGGATACGTAGGAGCAGGTAATCCCTGTCAAGCCAAAATTAAATTTTCATGATTTGTTCATGTAATTGTAAATACTTGTTTTGTCTTTCATTATTAAAAATGAATTTTAAAGGTTATTAATTAATTTACACAATTTATTTGGGTACCGTCTAAGGACAGGTGTATTAAAGGTGCGTAAGGTTAAGTTCCTACCCTTCCCTATGCATAACCAACTCCCAAACTCATAATCTAGTTTCAAAGGTCATTTCTTTAAACTAAATGGGTTTTTCCACATTTTCCCAATTTAAATAAACTTGGTGACAACTCCCAATTTTCAACAACTCTTTTTCGCCGTCCCGTTGTGATCCTGGTTGCAACAATGTGGCTTTTTTTTATGGACCCATGCTCCAGCATGGATTTTTGACATCCTTTCAGTTCGAATTCTTACTCCATTGCACTCCTAGCTCAAATGCGTCTTTAATTCTTCTTCCAAAAAGCCACATAACTAATGGAAAACACAACTAGAATGCAAGGTTAAATATGAGTGTATTCATGCAACAATTTGAACTAATTGATGTAATAAAGGCAACTAAGAAAACTAAAGAAAACATAACTCCCAAGGGAGTTATCAATACATTTCAATTGAAGAATTTTTTTATTAGAAAACATAACTATTAGAAAACATGTTTCAATATCACAAGAAATTCAAATCATAATTTAAATAGAGATTGAGGTATACTAATACATAGTGGCTGAAGCCATTTAGATTCTTTGCTAAAATCGCCTTTTAAAACATTTTCAAGGAAAAAAGTTTAATGGTAAAAGAATAAAGAACTAAAACCAAGTATCCTTTAACATATTTAAATCATACAAACTAATATATTAAATCATAGAATCATAAAAAGCAAAGCAACATTTACTTCCTTGTAATGGACAAATACATATATTAGATCAAAATGGTCCTATTTGACTTTAACCACATGTTCAAAGATGTGTCACATATGACTACAATATATCAAGCTCAAAATTAGCTCTTCAGCA
The DNA here is from genome assembly GCA_031216125.1 of Dalbergia cochinchinensis. Lineage (NCBI taxonomy): Eukaryota > Viridiplantae > Streptophyta > Magnoliopsida > Fabales > Fabaceae > Dalbergia > Dalbergia cochinchinensis. The sequence goes on along the minus strand of CM062375.1, from coordinate 62,368,612 downwards.
TCATTAGTCGAGTAAGAATAAAAGGATAAATTGCTGTTGAAAATAGGGCAGCCCATGTGATCAGATTTTTATGCTTGTTTTCAACACTCTCATTGACATAATCAAATGTCTAAGCATACCATATCAAAATATAGACCATATAGCTTCATTACATTATTTATTTGTGATTGAAGTCCATGCAAAACATGCTGGAATACTGTGAATAAAATAGGGTTGTACACATCTTATTCGAGTTTGTGCAAAAATTCAAGCCTTTTAACATGTAAGATTCATATATGAGCATATATCCTAGATCTATACGTTTCAAGACTTCAACTTATCATTGTTACATCTTTAAATTAAATCAAAAACCTACTAGAGCTCAAGGTAGCAAAAATATATAAATAAAAAATGATAGTACATACTCCATAATGGATTCCCTCTCAAGGATTAAGCTTCATTATTTGAAACTGACCCTTAAAGCTTCAAACATGAATTACCTATGAGTGAAATTCACTAAAGTTCATTCAATGTTTTTCCTTTGAACTGGGTTATATTGCCTTCAAACTTCAAAATTAAGTATATAGAGCTTCACTATCTGAACTTATGTAATCTAATGCATCAAACCATTACTTGATGACCATTCAATGGTTGAGAAAATATGAATATAGTTGCTACCTAAACTAGGATAGAATTCAAAAGCTTTAAAGGAGGAAGTTTTCAAACTTTTAAGTGTAGAAATCATTCAAACTCAAGAATATATGCTCATAGCTTCAAAGACTCCAAAGGAAAACCATAAAACTCAACCTTTCCTAACCAATTCAGATATTTAAACCTACATGTTGGAGTTTAAAAATTGAAAATAAGAACAAAAAGTTACAGAAACATCAACTAGCACACAAAGACATTTATGAGGCCTAAAAGTGTAACAAAACACTACAACCAACAAATTTTTGTGATTAAAACCTTCTCGATCAATCTCCAGCGATCCTCATGTTTGGAACATGAGATACAAGTTACATAACTCTGCTATCCCTATTCTAGCATTATGTAGAAACTCATTTTAGTTTTGACATCAGTTAAGGTAAGAAGAAAAGGCTTTGAATGTCTGTTAGAGTTTAGCAGCATAAACCACAAAAGCAACAATTGCAAATGTATAGTACTTTTTCTTTCTAAGTTCGATGAGATTTCCTAAGTTGTTAGCCAATATTATTGATATATGACAAGCATAATCAAATCACCCCTTATTTACAATACTCACATGTGTATCGTGACAAAAATTATGGAATAAATGGATACATTTACAGTAAAATGCATGTTACCCTATTACTAGAAGCTAGAAATCAAGTCTCATACCTCATTACATGAATTGTTTAAGAGTAAAGGAAATATAAGAATAGAGATGCTAATATTTTAGTAAACAAAAATGCCAAAACTATAACTCAGACAATCCACAAGTACGAATAATGAACATAACACACTTGACATTATATCACCAATCAATTGAAGCCAAGCATTTATACCTTCCAGCACTTTTACATCATACTCATAATTAAAATAAAAGAAGACAATAGGTAAATAAAAGCAATTTCAATGCAATCAATGAGCATAATAGATAAGTGATATTCAAGTCTCATCTAACACATCATGACAAGCTGCGAATCTATTCTACATGTATACCATACCCATAACATGCAAAATCTCAATTTAAAACATAAATCATAAAATAAGAAAAGAAGCAAGATTTTTAATGAGGAGTGAGAATGAAGGGAATAGCTTGAAACTAGGGTACAAAGAAGAAAGAAGCTGTGACTGTTGACATATGACATAAATTGAGACCTGAAGGACCAACCGACATTCCTACAGGTGGAAATAGGAACGATTCCATTTACACAGTTGTGCGCATACTAAAGAACACTTGCTCTCTAAATCATAGGGAAGCCTAAAGCTCTAATACCAACTTTGTCACGACCCAACTTAGCGTGTAACCAGTGCATAGGAACATGTTCCCTAGCAAGCCTTTACTCCTAAACCATTCTAGAAAAATAGGGAGTCTCCTCTATTTTTCGATCATTTCCCAATTTCAATAATACCTACAAGTATCAATAGATAAGTCCACAGAATCTAGGCATCAAGCATTCTCAGAATGCACGCTCAGCCTTAGTACAACTATCTTACCACAAGTTCAATAAGCCACCCGGTTTCAAAGCAAAGTAAATCCAATTTATTAGTTACAAACATGTAACCAAATGAAGTTACAAGCTCTTTACAATAACATGAATTAGCATGCCAAATACATAGTCATATATATACATTCTAATATGAACATAATAATAAAGCCCAAATACCCTGCTTATGACCTTGGAGTGACTGACATACCAAAAGATATTATTTTAAAAAGGATTTTGACCATAAAAGAATGCCTTCAAAGAAGGCTCACCATTTTAGCATCAATTAACATCTAAGCTAGAAGAACAAAACTAGCACCTATATTTGGAGAGAAAAAATGAAGGACAATGAGGTGAGTTTTATAACTCAATGAGAGATAGGATATTCATAGTTTACTATATGTAAGCATAAAACAATATAAACATAATAACATATAAGTACTCATAAGAATATTGTTTTAATCATGACATGAGATTTCTTGAAAACATAACTTTATATTATCACATAAAACCAATAGGGAGTTATCCAAAGCAAAACAAAAACATGTTTAGACATAACCCAAGGTCATGTGGGGATTAGCACCATACCTGCTAACTGCAGTTAGCCCACAACCATATCCATGTCTAGACATGACAAAAGTCATGTGCGGGTTAGCACCTCACCTATTAACTAGAGTTGGCCCATATCCAAATACATGTCTAGGCATAGCTGTAGCTACTTACGGGTTAGCACCTCACCTACTAAGTCGAGTTCCATGGTGCACCAAGGCTAACGCCCCTACCTTTAGCTATAGTTTCTACCTAGGTTCACTCCACAGTCACAAAATCCATTTTCAATCTTATAGTTTCATAATCCCTATTCCAATATCATAACTATAGACTTAATAGTTCTCATAAATACAATCATTTATGTTCTAACACGATTCCAATTCCTAATAGAAGGCCAAAATCATTCGCATGCAAAGTTTGATGATAAAACATAAGATACACACATAAATTCTAAATCATCTTCAAATCATGAAAGAATATGTTTCATCATTTCATACTAAGAATTATTTTCTTTGTTTATTTTGCTTTCCAAATCATAGTCTAACAATGACTCCACAGCTTGACATAATTCAAATACATATATAATATCTTATAATCAAACACGAGAACTTTGAAACCTTACACTTCATTTCATAAACAATTTTAAATTCAAATTCATAATTTCTCAACTAACACCTTGACTTTTTATGAACTAAATCCACTAAGTAAATGGAAAACACTTTAATAGCATATTTATAATTAAAATTTACTATGTAAAAAGTAAACTACAGCTAAACTATCTTCTCACAAATGGTTCTAATAACCAAAGATCAACTCTCAAGTGCCACTAATCCAATGGTTATTAACCAATTATGCGAAGTCTCTAGCAACAAAACAAACAGAATATAGTGAGTTAACAATGCCAAAAATTTCAAAATCTAGCTCACTTACATAAAATCCCCAAATCTCATAACCTAGGGTTTCAAAGAGCCACAATATACTCATAGGCACACAAATAGAACTTAATAGACTAAAAGAACAAGACGAAAGCTTACCCATTGCTCTAAGAAGAATATTAGAAGGAGTGGATGCTTCAAATCTCATGATTGCAGCTAACTCTTGATAAGAGGCATTTATGTCACTTATTTGACTTCTAAACCTTAGCTTTTTGCAAGAGTTTTTGATGTGTTATTGAGGAAAATAATAGTGTTTCTTAACTTGCATCTCATTGCATAATTTACGGGAATTAAAAGCACATTTTTAGAATAATTAGGGATGTGAACCTTGTTACAAGTGATCCATTTCCTCGAGTATAGTTTTTTGTATACAGGAGCATTGGATTGAGCGCAAAGCATCCAAAGAAAGACTGGGAACCCTCTGGAAGGAGCTTAGATGGAAACGAAGAGATGATATAAGTGCTCACCATTTGGGTAAGGGCTGCAGTGGTCAAGAGCGCTACAGCGCTCAGCAGAGGTGTGACTTAAGGAGCCTTGGACCACCCATTTTGGTGAGTGATGCAGTGCTCATGCGATGATTTTTTATCAGCTTACTTATCTGTCATTGGGCCTACTTAGGCCCTTTTCTTTGGAGGACCAATAAACATGAGTCAGAAGGGGGCAGAAGCTGTAAACCTAGCTTTTGGGAGATTAGTTTTAGTTTTTAGTTTTGAAAAAATTTCTCCCTCTCTCTCTCTCACTCTCTTTCTAAGGTTCTAGGAAGTCTTAGCCAGTGTTTAGCTTGGATTTTCTTATTGTAATTTTCAGCTTTTCTTCAAACTGTGATTATGATACTCCCCCTTTGGAGGAGTAATTCCCTACCGTGCACGGGATGATTGAAGGTTAAGATTGTTCATGAGATTATTGTTCTTTATTTGTAATTTGTGGTTGGTTTCCCTTTTCCCTTTGTCATCTCTTTTAATTATTGGTTGTATGATTATTGCGATCGTATTTCTAAGAGTTGTCCATTTATATGATGTTTATCCATTGGATAAGGGTTTGGAATTAATTTCATTGGAAATTAGGTTGCTATAATTGGTAGTCAGACTGGCATAGGTTCATAGAATCACGATTGTGAATCATTAGTTCATACATTAGCCAAACCCTTAGCAGGAGTGCGTTTGTATGTCCATTAAGCAAAATTATGCCAGTCTTGTGTGTTAACATTTTAATGAAATAAACTATTACCACAAATTTATCCTTTAATTCGATGATTGAACAATTCTTAATCTGAAGGAGTCTTTGTGTAGATAATTTTCTTATTATAATTTCTCAAATTTAATTTGTTCACAACTCTTTCAAAAACCGTCATTTTTCAGAATCAGTTTGGACATTTCCTTGTGAGATGTCCTGGATTGCACCGTAACTACATTTTTGGTGTAATTTGGTAACTTTAACAATTTTTAATTTGTTACGGGTAGCAACAGCTCGCATCAAATTTTGGCACCATTGACAGGGAAGTCATGCTGATTGATTCTTCTTCTTGTTTTTAATTAATCCTCTTCTTTATTTTATTTTTATTTATTTATTTATTTCAATTTATTTTGTTCTTTTGTTTATTAATTTCTGTTTTCATTCTTTGAAAATAAAATAAAATAAAATATTTCAGTTCATTTTAATTTTTTAATTTTTATTCATATTTTCTTTATTCCCTGGTGTATTGGATCATTGCTGTAATTTAATTTTATGACCTGTTCCCTTCCTAATGTTCTCATATTACCGATTAATCCGGAATTGAGAAAACTGCCAAAAGGCTTACGAAGATTCCAAGGGAGAGAATTAACTTTCCAAGCAACCCCTCTTCTTCTGATACAACTAGGGAATTTGATAATTCTTTTTATTTTTCTCCTGAACTTTCTAATCCCGCTGCTAGTATTTCAGGTAAAATGGGTAAAATTAACAAGACCTTAAAGTTGCTCGCTGCCTAAGACTTAAATTACCAACCGTTGGGGATCATCTAACCTGACTAAGGAGGTGATTTTGAGCTCAAATCGGGACTCCTGCACCATCTGCCCAAGTTAACTTGGGTTATCTAGGGAAGCCCACACAAACACCTTAAGCAATTTCATGTGATTCGTGTGATGATGAAGCCTCAGGGGGTAACAAATGACCAAATGAAGCTAAGAGCCTTCCCGTTTTCCCTTGAAGGAGCTACCAAGGACTGATTCTTCTCTATCCCCCATGGAATAGTTGAAAGCTGGGTTAGCATGAAGCACATATTTTTGGAGAAGTTCTTCCCACCTTTTAGAGCAGCTTCCATCAGAAAAGATATTTGTGGCATTCAACAGATGCAAGGGGAATCTTTCTATGAGTACTAGGAAAGGTTTAACAGATTATGCCAGTTGTCCTCAACACTAGATTTCAGAGTAGCTTCTCATTCAGTATTTCTATGAAGGACTGCTGGTTAGGAAGAAGAGCATGATTGATTCTGCCAGTAGGGTGCCTTAGTTGACAAGACTCCTACTACAGTTAGACTTTTGATAGAGAATATGGCAAAGAACTCTCAGCAGTTTGGATCCAGAGCTGGTAGTAGCACCTATCATGTGGGTAAAGTCTCCTCAATTAAAAGCAGCAGGGTAGAGAAGAAAATGGATGAACTTATGAAATTTCTAAAACAAATAGCATTAAATCAAGTTCCTCCAGCTAAGGCAATTCAGGTATGTGGTATTTGCTCCTGTGAGTCACACACTTTCGACATGTGCCCTCAGTTGAGGAAGATCCCACCCCAATGGCAGCTAGTAACATATTTTCTGATAGGCCTCAAAATGAGGGTAGACAGCAAGGGTACAACTAATACAACAACACCTATAACCTTGGCTAGAGAGATTACCCTAATTTCAGGTTGAACAATGCTCCTTAATAGCAGTAGCAGAAATATGTGCCACCACAGTAGAGGCAGTAACATAACCAGCCTGTATGCCAACAACCTCTAGCACTATCCGCCCCCTAGCTATTCAGATGAACCATGGCAGAAGATGATGAAAATGATGATTGAGACACAAAGGAAACAGGAACAAGCCATGTAAGGGATGAGAAATGCGATTGTGAGGCTAGAGAATTCCCAATCCCAGTAGGAAAGGGCATCCACCATTCCTTCTCATATAGTTTCTAACCCCATAGAGAATGTTTCTGCTATTACTTTGAGGTCTGGCATAGTTTTGCCTGAGGTTACTAGTCCTTCAGAGTAGATTATGGTTGAGAGTCAGGAGGATGAGACAATTCAGCTAGAGGTGTAGTAAGATGAACCTGTACCCCAACAAAAGGAAGCAGAAGAGCAGGTAACAAAACCTATTTCATTGCCTTTCCCACCGAGAGTTACAAGACCTAAGAGGTCCAATGAGTTAGAGTTGAAGAAGGACCTCTTGGAGACCTTTCGGAAGGTAGAAGTCAACATCCCTCTTTAGATGCAATTAGGTAAATTCCCAAGTATGCCAAGTTCTTGAAAGATCTATGCACCAATGAGATGGAAAAAGTAACCATGGAGGTGAAAGCATAGTATTAAAAATCGGACCGAACCGGCCGGTTCGACCGGAAAACCAGGGAACCGGCCACCTAACTGGTCCGATTCATCATTTGGATCGGTTCTGCACTTAACCCGATGAAAACTGGTCAAACCCGGTTAAAACCAGCTGTTGAACCGGGCGGGTCAACCCTCAAACTACCACATAGAAATTTTGATCAATAAATCCAAAATATCCATGCATGGGTTCGAACCTTGTCCCAAGGGAATAAGATGTGTGCATACTTACCACTTGTGCTAGGTTACTTCTTACTATATTATGTGTTATCAATATTATATATCATATACTTAATATATTATTTTCTATGAACAAATGCAAAGCTCTTTCCCTGGGATTCGAACTCTGGTCAAAGGGGATGAGGTTATCGCTCACAATCACTGGACCAACTAGCTTGTTCCTTTAGATAATTCCAATAATTATATATATTACATATTTAATATATTTATTTAATTAAAATTCGATTCACCCGGTTCAACCAATGACCCACTAGTTGAATCGGTGACCTGGTGCCTCAACCGGGTCGATCACCGGTCCGATTTTTAATACTATGGGTAAAAGCCTCCTCCTTTATTCATCTAGGCCAACTTCCCGCGAAGTACAAGGATCCAGGTGTGTTCAATGTTCCTTGTACCATTGAGAACCTTCACATTGGACAAGCTTTGGCAGATCTTGGGGCTAGCATCACTACTACAAATAAGGAAATTTACAGCGCTCCATGCACGACAGTTTTAAAGGATGGACGTCACTAGCCATGAAAGTAAGCATTTGCTTGCGGTTCCCCCAACCGCCGCCACTTGCCAATGAAATTTTGGGGCAAAGTTTTTGCTTTTTCTAGTTTCTCCCGCATCAACCCCTCTCTCTATTTTGCACTACTCATTCTTTGAAGCCTTTCCTTACTCTTCGAACTCTTTAAAACAAGCAAGCACAAGTGTCCAAGGCTGCGACTTTTTCATGTGAGGCGCTCCAGCAAGGCCACCGGCTCCGAGCTCGCCGCCACTCCAAGCTCGGGCCCCTCTGAGCTCCCCACCAACTCCGGTTTCTGGTGTGCGATGCTCTAGCAAGCACCTCATGCCCAAGGCTCTAAGGTTGCTGCCCCTCCAAGGTCGCTACTTCCTTTGCACAAGGCTACGAGGTCGCCAGTTTCTCTCATGCCACTCCAAAGCCATCGGATTGGAGGTTGACTCTCGCTAGATAGAGAGAAAAATAGAAGGAAAAGTTGATCTCCCTACTGACATCGTGATGTCCAACGTAACAACGCCACTACCATAGGACACCCAGCAGTAGCAGCCGCCGGCGATGGCAATGATGGAGAATATTCTGGCGACGCTGAGCCACGGTGGAAGGTTCATCCAATACAACATATTTGGGAACATCTTCGAACTCATCACCAAATACAAACCCCCCATCATGCCTATCGGCAAAGGCGCTTACGGCATCATTTGGTACGACAAATCCAACCCTCAAAAGTTTCCATCTTTATCTTGTTTCCTTTGTTTTCTTCAATAAAAATTTGATCTTTCTTGTTTAGTGTTAAATAAAGTTGTTTCTTTTTTCTCTTTTTATTCTTTCTTGTGTGCAATGGAGTTTGTTGAATGTGTGTATATATATAGCTCTGCTTTGAATTTGGAGATGAATGAGCATGTTGCCATCAAGAAGATTGCCAATGCATTTGACAACAAGATTGATACAAAGATGACCATCCACGAGATCAAGTTCGTTCGCCATATGGATCATGAAAACGTGAGTCAGTCATAATTTTGCTTTTTTTTAATGATAATAACTTGTTTTTTTACTTTTTACATGTATGGATTGAATAAATCAACCCCTTTTTTGTTGTTGTGTGAGATGTGTATGTGTGGGGTGTTCAAGAGTGACTTATTTTTATATAGTAGCAAGCAAGACTGCAAGATGGTCTAGAATATTCCAAATCTTCTTTAAGTTAGTTTAATTTCTTTGTGCCTAAGTCAAGTAGTTCTGGAATAGGAACTAACTTTCTCTATGTTGGGTTAGGGGTGCGATTTGTGAGAAATCATTTTCATGTTCGCTTATTATTTTAGTGCAAATGATTGATTTAACCTCTCTAATATTTTATATATGTATGCACTTTGTAAATGCTTGTCCATATACACCTTCAACAAACATTTATCTATTTTTTATTTCAATTGATATGTATTCATATATTTTGTAAGGGCTATACCATAGCACAATTGAAAGGTGTCCTCAAAGTTACAAAGGTTGAATTGATTATTTCTGATACGATCACGTTTCACACATTTTCTCATATCGAAATTTGGGATGCTATATTATCAGCATCTTTGTTCATATCATACATGTATTTGTGATGCCCTTCAGTTTGACTCAAATTATTGTTAAACTAGACTTACATTGGTACTTTTCTTTGTGCCCCTATTATAATTTTTTTGAATTAAATAAAAAAACTTACAAATTTTGATATAAAACTTTACTGTCTTCTTACTTGCATAAGTTCTCTCATGTTACTTAGTTGAAATTAACATTTAACTAGTTTCATTAGGGACAACTTTACAGTCTTACTTGCATAAGCTCTCTCTTGGATAATGATTTTGATAGCATATTATATTCTCTCATGCTTGCAGGTGAGGTTCTTATCAACTTCCGGATAGCAATTGTTAGCTCAGATGGTATCTTGTTACAATGGACTTAAAGTTTAGCTTACACAAATCGTAGAGAGAAAAGTATGGTAAATGATGCCAAGATGGCGTATTTTTCATGTTGCATGTGCTGCATAGCCATTGATTACACAATATCTTATATTCTTGATATTGACTTAAAATGTAACATTTTTCACTTACCATCTCGTATAACTTCAAATATAGATACAAAATTTCTCTTCTATAATTATTTGATATTGGTCATTATGTTGGGCTTTAAATTGGGTAAATCCAATAGTTCTATTTTGGTAATCACAATTAATTTGGGCTATACAGATTTTTATAGGGTAATTACCGTAGTGGAATGATTCCAAGTGAGATAGGAAATCCTTCACACCTTCAAAATTTGTGAGTTTCTCTTAAAGTTGATGCTTCTTTTTATTTGTATTTAATTATTTGGGACTGGGTTAAGTGCTTTAATTATTTTAGCACTGATGCATGTTGTTTTCATATGAAGAATGAATGGCCTAAGAGTGCGCACTCCAACATGTATGAATGTACTTATTATTATTAAGTATTTGTGTAATTGAAAGTCTATTGACTATTATAGAGTGACTCTTTGATACTATTATGTATGAATGTACTTATTATTATTATGTATGTATATGTCTATGTACTGCCACTCCAACATGCTTTGCAGAAATTGCATTTGCATAGGGATAAAGGAAGAAAAAGCTATTTCTCTTTTTGTTTCTTTTTCTCCTCTTCTCCCTTGTTCTGAGCTGTGAAGAGAAATGGTTGTGTTTGTTGTTGTTGTTGTTTGCACATAGTTTCAACTTCCATTTTTTTAACACTGGTGTCCTACTACTCCTACCTGTTAACCATATATCCTTTTTCTAGTTTGTCACACTTTTTTTGTTTGCATTATACCTTTTTGCCATTTCTCTTTGCCATCCCTCCTAATTTTTTGAAATGATTTTTGTTGTCAAAGAAAGAGTCTGGTGTCTTATAGAGAAAGAAAAAGGAGAGGGAGAAGAAGGAGATGGGAGTCCATGCATAGAGTTGGAGGCTGTGCTTAAAGAGACTGTGGATTTGGTAAAACATAGATCTGAATTACTTCAACTCTATCTTATTTTTTATCCTTCTTGGGTCTTGATTGGTCTCTTTGTTTCACTAATGGGTCTCTTATGCTATGTGTTTGTATGGTTTTTTTTTTGGCTTTGTTTCTTTTTTTGGGAAATTTGTGAATGTAGGAGAACATACCCATTGAGGAGGTTTTTGAAAATCTGAGATGTAGCAGAGAAGGTCTTAGCAGCAAAGCTGCTAAAGAGAGACTCACTATTTTTTGTCACAACAAGCTTGAAGAGAAAAAGGTGCTCCTTTTCTGTCATTGACTGAAAGCCCCATTAAAAAAATGATTTTTTATTTTTTTTGGTAAATTATCTTCTTATGGGTGTTGTTCAGGAGAGCAAGCTTTTGAAGTTCTTGGGATTTATATGGAATCCTCTTTCTTGGGTTATGGAGACAGGTGCTAGTATGGCAATTGCACTTGCCAATGGAGGGGTAAGTACTGTACTTTGCTTCTAAGAGTTTTTATTATTTTTTTCATTGGCAATGGAGGAACGTCAAGTAGATGTATATGTTGTTTGATTACTTGGACTTGTTCCTTACATTCTTGTGTAGGGTAAACCTCTTGACTGGCAAGACTTTGTGGGTATCATCACCTTGCTTCTCATCAATTCAATTATCAGTTTCATAGAGGAGAAGAATGTTGGTAATGCTAAAGCAGCTCTCATGGCTCATCTTGCCCCAAAAGCAAAGGTGTCTAATTCAGTGTTTTTTGGTAATGGTGATGTAAAATCTTTTCATCTGCAAAGGAAAGATTTTATCTTTTTTAGTAGTACTTAGTTTCTTTTCTCATAAGTGTGTATTGTGAAGGTTTAAATGTTTGAGACATATAACACATTATAATATATTATCAATTATGAAATACTTTCCATTATAAGTAATGAATGATTATAATTTTAATATTTGTTTTATATTTGAATTTTGTGGATGTTTGAAAGTATTTGTAATAGAAAGGAAGCTATAATGACCAGATTTATGAGAAAGAATTCAAAAGGGGAAGAAATGTTATATTAGCCATTAGCGGCGGTTTAAACCGCCACAATCCCAGAAGCAAATTTTTCATTTTTCCAATTTTGCGGCGGTTAAAGACCGCCATTAAATTATTCAAGTGATAAAGGGCCAATTTATTTGCAGCAATTCCTAACCGCCGTTATAATTTTAAATAACCTTTTACGACAGTTTGAACTGCCACAATGTCTTCAGCATATTTTTTAAAAAAATTTTGGTAGTGTTTCAAAATCGCCACAATGTTTAAAGTATCATTTTTCATTTAACATTTGGTGGCAGTTCAAAATCGCCGCGAAAGGAAAATGGCATTTTGCGGCAGTTATTCCAGCGATTGGCACTGACCACCATTATAGGGTTTGGCGACGGTTAATTTGGCGGCGAATTCAGAACTGCCACGAAAGATAAAAATAATCATCGCTAAAGGTATTTTTCCTGGTAGTTCATTAGTATTATAAAAGCAAGGGTAGTTGACCAAGTTGGCAGAAGAAATGTCACACTAGTTTTGACATTGGGTTTTGAGTTTTTAATTTCAAATTTGAATTTTAAATTTTCCTTCCTTTTCTTGTAGAGCACATTATTTCATTATAAGTGAGCTTTCTTATATATAATATCATTTTCTTAATGAATCTTGGGTCTTCTAGTCTTCAATCAAAGCTTGTTAATGATCAAAATATTACGAACATGATAACTGAAGATTGTAGAACACATTTGCTTCAGAGATTGATTGATATTTTCATTCCAAGCGTGCTTTCTAAAATTCAGTGCTACTTTTTGAAGTCTCAAGTCTTGGTTTCTTGTTATGGTTGTTTTTCTTCAAATAGTTAGGCATTTTTAAGCTTGATTTTGCATATAGTTATCAATTTTATTTAGTTCCCATCTCTTAACATGAAATAAAACATATTTACACATGTAAAGTGAAATTATTCAAGCTTAATGGAGCCATGTTATGCTAACAAAAGAACCTATTTGATACTTCAAGAAACTCAAGATAAACATTAGCCATTCTACAAAATATTTTCCTTAAATTAGCTTCGTTGTCATTCAAAACTCATTGCATTAAAGCCTTTAAAAGGGTTGTAGAGCTATGATGGGTTGCATTTATGCACTCATTTTCCATCCTAACTCTGAATAATTTGCATTTGAACTGTATTTAATTGATGTCAAATTAGTGAATTTACACTTTGTCCTCAACATGTATTATAGAATAATTTTGTAGCTATCATCATAGTTTTTAGTGAATTCTCATCATTTCGAAGTTCTCTATGCTTTTAATCTCTTTTTGGAGTTTTTCTTGGTAACAGGGACTTCCAGGTTGGTGCATTGGAGCAAAAATAAGGAACTCAATAGCACTGTTCACCGCCCAGGCGGTCCTCTACCACCCAGGTGGTAAACAGAGTGAGCATATTGGTGAGAAACGCATGCAGGACCGCCCAGGTGGTCATATCCTTGTGGGTTGTGTTAGCTGGGCCTATTTAATCCTAAGAAGCCTTGGGAAGAAAAGAATGCACAGACGTTCATGCAGATTGATTCACACTGACGTTTTGGAATTTTTTTTAGTTTTCTCTCACTAGGATTCTCTGACCGCTCTCACTAGAATTCTCTTTCTCTCTCTCCATCCCCCTCTCTCTCTTGGGTTAGGGTTCTTAGTCAGTTTCTGATTTCAAATTCCAGGGTTGTAATTTTATTGCTTTTCTTCAACATTGATTGTGAAACTCCCCATATCGAGGAGTAAATTGCTTACCGTGCACAAGGGTGACTAAAGATTGGAATTGTTGACGAGATCACTGTTCTTTATCAAAAATTGTGGTTGGTTTCCCTTTTCCTTTTGTCATCTCTTTTAATTATTGGTTATATGATTATTGCAATTGTTTTTCCGAGAGTTGCCCATTTATGTGATGTTTATCCATTGAGTGAGGGATTAGGATTAATTTTGTTATAAATTAGTTGCTATAATTGATAATCAGACTAGCATAGGATCATAGAATCACGATTGTGAATTTCTAGCTCATATGTTAGTTAAACCTTTAGCGGGAGTGTGATTGTATGTCCATTAAGCAGAATTATGCCATTGATATGTGTTAACATTTTAATGGAAGCAACAACCACCACGATTTTATCCTTGAATCAATGACTAAACAATTCTAATTTGAAGGAATCTTTGTGCAAGTAATTTTTCCCATTAGAATTCTTCTTATTTAATCTACTTTCAACAATTTTGAAAACCCCCAATTTTCTAGAATCAATTACAATGCTTCCACGTGAGACGACCTGGATCACACCGTTGCTACATTTTTGGTGCAATTCAGTACTAAAACTATTTTTAATTTGTTGCGAGTAGCGATAACTAGCACCAAGCTAGCAACAACTACTCAAGTTCACATAGGCCTTGTCTAGGCACTCACAAATCTCAACCAAGGTTAACAGATGCTGTAAAGATGAGGTCAACCAACCTGTATTAGACATGAACTCTATCATGAACTAATATCACTGCTACATAATGAAGTTTTATTAACAATTGAAAAATATACTAAATTATATAATAATCCTAGTAAAGCTCTTTAGCAATATAGACTATATGCTACATTTGAAAAAGCATTACTAACGAGTTTTAACAACAATTTTTATATTTTTAGGAACACTTTCTAAATGTTAACAAAATATTTTAACTACACTTTTTAATAATAAATGTTACCAGAAGTTAAATATGGTGCAGTATATGCATGCCAAATTAATAATCACATAATTCAAACTCCTTGTTCCTCTACTCAATTCACACGTACAAAAATTTCTTTCCTTTTTTCTCAAAATTTTATTTTTCTTAAATTAACATAGTTAAGATGAAACTTAATGATGATATAGAAATGAAAATGAGATAAAGAAATCAATAAGAAAATGAAAATGAAAAGTCATTTTATCCAATTAACAATTATTTACATCACCCTACAAAGATCATGAAACTCAGAAAGACACTTAGGCTGACTGAACTAATCTACAAAACAAAATTAAAATGAATTGCAATAAAATAAAATAAAATAGATAGAGTTAAAACAAAACCATAACAAAATTTACATAAAATAAAGTGACAAGATTTAAGACTACTTCTAACACCCACACAAAAAAAAAAACAAGATAATATGTAGGATATACTAGCCTAAACATAAAATGTGCAATTTTATCTTGTCATAACTCATAATCATATACATTGAGTAGAAACTAAATGAAAAAATAAAATAAAACCTCACAAAAAAATATACAAATATAGGTGATAGCATGATAATGGAATCATAAAATAAAAATGAAGTACATAGTATCCCAAAAAGTACATTACATTTATCCATAAAATTAAAAAAAAAAAGACAAATTACACTCACCTCCCTGAAGTTTATGAAAATGCAATGCACTTTTTCTCTAGTTATTCAACTTACACTCCGCTCCTTTGATTGCATCAATTATTAACACTTTCCCCTAAATTATTATTGATTTTCCAAAGTGTGGGCCCACTTTAATCTCACTCTCTCTCACTTCAACAACAATCACTCGATTCCTCCTCCTCCTCTATTACTCTAATTCCTCTTCTCTTTTTTTGGGTTTCTGGAGGCAAAAGCTACTGCAAAGGAGAGGCAATGAAATCACAGAAGCAATAGCTAACCAAAAAGAAAACTTCTTATTTCTTGTATGAAACATCAACTACTATAAGCACCAATAAAAACAACACGCACTACACCAGAAAAGGAAGCCTACAATGGTTGTTTTGGTGTTTCATGGCGATTAAAATTGCAGCTAAAAGTAACTTGCAGTGGTTCACAAAACGCCATTATTTTGAGTGTCGATAACATATTTGCGGTGGTTCTAGACCACTGAACACTGCATCTAAAATTTGACAACAAATGTGCTATGAAAAATTGCAGTGATTTTATCAAAAAAAATTTAGAAGGAAAACTTTTTGGTGGCTGTTTTTAATCGCTATGAAAAATCTTTTTTTAACAAAAAATAATACTCCTAGCAGCTTCTAATTAACAATAGTTTTTTTCCAATTTTGTTTATAGTTTTTTATTTTTTCAATTGTGCTTATATCTCCAATGTTTTGGCTCTGTAAATTTTTTATGCATATTGAACTAATTATTCATAGCTAAAAATCAAATTCATTTATTACACAAAAAATACATTAAAATAAATTGTTTCAAGTACATAATTCATATAAATTAAAAATTAAGCAATACATAAAATGTAACTCTTATATATAGCACTAAATGTGTTAAGTAAATACAAAAAAAAAAAAAAAAGATCTATCGATGAGAATGTGACAGTCCTCGAGTTTTGAGTCCTTGATTAGCAGAAGAAGAACATCTTACTTTTATTGGATAGCCTAAGTCTGTATCCTAAAATTAATAAAATGAAAGAATTTAACCCCAACACACTTTGTTTTGCCATAACTAAACAATGATGAAAAAAAAGTAAACAATTACATCAATAGTCCAGCACACAATCCAACAAAATTAAACACACGATAATCCTCTTAAGGTCAAAAAGGAGTTCAATGCATCAAAGGGAAATTTAGAGCATAGTTTTAATTCAATTTGCTTGAGGTAGAATAAGTAAGGGTTAGCTAACATGAAACTTTCTAAGTGAATTCCATTTGGTCACTAGATTCATTAATCATGGCCAATGATCTAATCATAACTTTAGGACTTGTCACTAGTAGAAATACATGTTCTCAACTAGATGCTAATTCTAGGGGTAGATAAAAGTTTTTCTTCTTTGAGTTTATAATAGGAAATGAAATCCAAGCAATTTAACAAATCATGAACAAAATAAACTATACAAATAGAGAAATTACACTCTACATCTCATTTCTTGTACTAAATCTTGGATTACCTTAGAAATCAACCATGCACCTAAGATATATTTACAAACACATTGGGTGATAGACAAATATAGGTACTATAACAGCCATGATATTCAGCAACTATCAGATGTGTATTCAATAACTAATTTAGTGCATGCTTGTAACAACCTATGGCTGGCCCTAAAGTTCACATGACTCGCTAGTCATTGAAAGCTGATCATTGAAAGTTGTACTATTTGAAACCTGCATAACATACAAGTGTAGCCTGCAGAAATAGCTCAACAAAGGTAGGAATGAAAAAGGAACTTAATTATGATTTTAAATAAGGCCTTTCACTAATTGAAATTAAGTATATATTGTTTGTAACTTCAAGCCAATGTAGTGAAATCTCCATAAGCATCGATTAACTTGAACATAAGAAAAGCTATGGAATAAGAACCTGAGGATAATCCAAGGGTATTTGTCTTCCTACAAATCTCAAACTAACACACAATACGACTAGCAACTTCTCAAATGTGTAATAAGATATAATCATTCAATCACTCTAAATCAAAACCAATATTAATTCTCTAAATATATAAAATTTCTTTCTTTGTTTATTTACCTTTAGAACCGAGGTTTGTTACAGAAACAACCAATAGCCTTCGTTATGTTTGTAGTCTTATCCTCGAACCTTTGCACCTGAATACAATCAAGGAGAAAATATATATTCTCATTCAAAAATTAATTGGTACATTTGAAAGTTAAGATATCAATTTTATGCTCAAAATCTACAGCATTAAAACTGTGTCAGGATTCTCACACAAATACACCCAAATACATAGTAACCTTAGAAAGAATATTAAAGCAAAAAAGACTATAAACAAATAAAATAAAATGTATAGAAAGTTCATAAAGAATAAATAATGTTAAATTTGGTGGGACACACGTTCCACTAACCCCAAAAGAACAAAAAAGAAAATGCTAAAAAAATCCAAAGAAAAGAGTGAAATAAGAAATGAAGTAGTCAAACTGTGGCATAAGGCTGAAGACTAACCATATTGATTCGTTGAACGCAAAGATAACAACACCCTTACCTACACCTGCAAAAAAAACAAAAAGGGATCCAACAATAGAGCAATGAGAACCCTAGACGAAATCAAGGATTTGGAGCAAATATAGGAATGGAGAAGAATGTGTGAAAGCTCAGGTTGATGCCACCAATGGTGGAAGAGAATCTGCTCGACCAATTTAGGGGTCATAGGGGTAACATAGGTTCTATTGACAACATTAGGATCGGTCATTATGGTAGCCGGGCTCAAATTTATGAGAATAACTTCATACCCTTTTTCTTTGAGGGCTTTGCAAGCTTGCATTCCACTGTAGTCGAACTCGCAAGCTTGTCCAATCACGATGGGGCCGGTGCCGAGGATCAGGATCTTCTTACAGGGCATTTGGAAAGCTTTTTAAGTGATAGAATTGAATTGAATTCTTATGTTTGGAATGAGTTAGTAAATAACAGAATTGAATTTAATTCCTTGATTTGGAAATTGATTTGTTTATTTTTACCATTTTATCCTTCATCAACAAAACTTAATATTTTACTAACAACTCCAATTATTCATTAGAATACATGACATAATCAAAATCACACAAAAACACAATACAAAATAAATCAAAACCAAACCAAAACATTCTACAAAATAAAATCTGCAGGCTGAAAATTGAAGCAAAGAAGAAGTGCTTGCTTGAAGACATTCATACATCCTAGCCAGACAAATTATCTTGGAAAAATAGTCTGTTAATACCAACATTAGGATAAATGAAGGAATGATTCTTTTGTCTTGAAGATGTGCATTGAGGGCCTTTTTGTTCTTTATTGTAAGTAAGTTCTTGTGGTGCTATCGTGCTTAAGTTAATTAATTTTTGTCGATAGATTTTATGCTGTAGCACTGCTATCACATAATAGAAGAAAATTCTTCTGCAGGTTTTTCTCAAAATATCCTGTGGGGCTTCTATGCAAGCTGAAAGAAGTAAGGCTTAGAGTTACAGGCATGATGTTTCACGATAATGTTAACTACTACCTACAAAAGAAGGAAACATTATATAGTTAAGTAAAGGTAAGTTGGTAATTTTACTTTTTTAGATCAATTGATTTATTTTGGGGATTTTTTATGGAATTCAATTCTCACATGATTTGAATTCTTTAGGTTAAATTGTTTCCAAAGCAGGGAATTGAATTCTGATGGCTTTCCAACTCTTCCTGTGGCTTCGACGATGGAGACAAAAATAGTGCAAGAGGCGAAGGTGGACATGCGGTGGTTATTATGAGAAGAGCGGATGGAGAGGTGCTTCTTGTTGCCATGAGAGGAAAACTGTGGTTGGAAACATCTGGAAGGCGAAATGGTAAAAGGAGAAAGTTTAAGGAGGGTGCGATTGGCAGCCTTACTTTTCTTCTCTAGGTGCAAGCGAAGTGAATCAATTACAGCCTATTTGGAAAGCCATCATAATTCAATTCTGCAAGGAATTGAATTCAATTCCCTGCTTTGGAAACAATTTAACTAAAAATATTCAAATCACGTGAGAATTGAATTCCATAAAAAACCTCCCCCAAAGTAAATCAGACCCAAATGGGTCTGATTTGTTGATGGAATTGATCTAAAAAAGTGAAATTACTAACTTACCCTTACTTATTCTTTCGCAGGTAACAACCAACATCATTGTGAAGCATCAAGCCTGTAACTCCAAGCCTTGCTTCTTTCAGCTTGCAGGAAGCCCTACATGATTTTTTAAGAAAAACCTACAGAAGAATTTTCTTCTATTACGTGATAGCAGTGCTACAGCATAAAACCTATCGACAAAAATTGATTGACTTAAACACAACAGCACCACAAGAACTTACTTACAATAAGGAACAAAAAGACCTTCAATGCAAATCTTCAAGACAAAAGAATCTTTCCCTCGTTTCTCCTAGTGTTGGTATTAACAGACTATTTTTCCAAGATAATTTGTCTGGCTCGGATGTATGAATGTTTTCAAGCAAGTATTTCTTCTCTACTTCAATTTTCAGCTTGTAGATTTTATTTTGTAGAATGTCTTGGTTTGGTTTTGATTTATTTTGTAATGTGTTTTTGTGTGATTTTGATTATGTCATGTATTCTAATAAATAATTAGAGTTGTTGGTAAAATATTAAGTTTTATTGATGAAGGATAAAATGGTATAAATAAATTCATTTTTGGAGAGATTCCAAATCAGGAAATTGAATTTAATTCTGTTATTTACTAACTCATTCTAAACATAAGAATTCAATTCAATTCCTGATGAAATTTAATTCAATTCTATCACTTAAAAGCTTTCCAAACACCTTGTTAAGAAAGCTGAGGATAGGGTATTGTTTAAACAGGATAGGGACTACAGTGCACACAGTGGGCCATTGTGCTTCTCTTGGTTTTCCTTTTTTAAAAAAAAAATTGGTTACTAAAATTAAAAATTGTAATTTAAATTTAATTTTTAGTATTAAAAATAAAAAACCAAATTTCCATCAACAAAATAATAATAATAATAATAGAAACATTACAAATATTTAAAAAGCCAACTTTATTTTTTTAAAAAAATTAATATTAGTATTTGCAATGGTTACAAACCGTTGCTAAGGGATAAATCCAACTAAAACTGTCACAGGAACTGCTACTAAGTGCAATTTTTTTGCGACAATTACATCAAAACCATTGCAAATTACAAGGATTTTGAAGCAATTGTTTAACTGCCACAAAAACTACAACTAAGTAATTATCTCATGACAGTTTGGAACTGCCGCAAATTGACTACCACTAAACCTATATTTTGGTGTAATGACGGTTACAAACTTTTTCTATAGGCTTCTACATCACTAGAACTAAAAGTAGCAATCAAATAACTCATCATTTGCAACATGGCATCATCAAACTACTACAATGGACCAATCCTGGTAGCAAAGTTGCAAACTTGTTCTGAGATCTAAAAGCCCCAAGACTTCATTTTGAAGCGTATGGGGCATGAGCGCAGAGACTTGCAGTGGCTGTTCAGTGTAGCTTCGTCACGTGCTCGAACGGCTCTGACGATGGTTGAATAGAAGTGCGATGATGTTAGGGTGCACACGACGTTGATGGTCGCAAGCAGCTTGCACGATGGTGATGGTGAAAGCAACGAGTATTAATACTGTTAGTATGTTGCTGCAATTGTTGTTGTTGCTTTTGTTGTTCTCGTTCCTCTTTTCTTTTCTTTTTTTTTACATCATGCATGTTTCTTTTTCTTTTTTTTTTCAGATTTGGATTTGTGATTGTGGGTGGGTTTGAGGATGGTTTTGGGTATGTGTTTGTGTTCCTTGGGTGTACAGTGAGAAGGAGGGATGGATTGATGGAGTGAGATAAAGGTGAAGGAGGGAGAGTGTTAATAGTTAATATGAGGAGGTGAGCTACATCTTCACAAATCTTAGAGAAATTATTGTAATTTGTCCAAATAAAAATGGAATACATGGGATCCCAAATAGGACAATAATCATCCATAAAAAAATGGCATAGCTAAAAATCACAAAATACAATAGAAATTGAAAAAACAAAGTGAAAAATGTAAATAGTGAATGCATGGTCATAGGTCAAAATATCCCTAATTAATGTTGAAGCATCCATCCTCTCATATTTGTAGTCTCATCATGGAGGCCCTGTTGGTTGGTTTCATCATGTTGGTAGTTATTTCCATTCACGTGCTGGCCTTCTGGTCCACAAGTCTATCTCTCACATGGGCCATGAGCCAGTAGAATCCAAGCTGGGGGGGCTCAGGTACGTAAATCCTCCAGGCTGTGGGGCAGGGCCAGCATGCTGCGCTCCAGGGCAGTGTAAAGTCACGCACTCTGTTCGAGTTGGTGGTGGGGTGCATTATTGGAGTTGTACGTTCCGAGTGGGGATTGTGATTGAATTGCATTACTGGAGTGGGTTTGGTATACGAATTTATAAATAGTTCAGTTTTAACCCTGCATAAAAAACTATTTAAATGGAATGATTTGATTAGATAAAAATATAAATTAATTTTATTTTGTCATTATATAAAAATTAATTTCAATAATATATGCAGGAACGAATCATCATGTTGTTTATTTTATAATCACATTCTCAAAAATAGGGGCATTTTTTTCAAAAATTCTTTGACAAAATGGGGATGGAGGAGGCAACTTGGTGATCCAATGGTCTGACAGTATGGTGACGGCAACAAATGACGGCGGTGGTGATGGTCAGATGACAATGATGGTGGTCTAGCAATGATAATGGTGACAGTAGTCCATCGGAGACAATATATATCAGTGGTCCAAGGTTTTAATTGCAGATCCCATAATTGCGGACCGCATCAAGTGATGTGGGCACAATATTGCAGTTGTGGTTCGACGCAGATTGCGATATAATGTATTTTCATATAAATTGACTGCAACATAACTGCAATACAACCACATCAGGGCCGTAACAGATCGCATCAGAGCCACAATGGACCGCAATAGACTCTTTTTCAATTTAAAGACGCACAAAAATTTCACACCGATCGCATCAGCCGCTATGCGCACTGCGACGGCCATATTTTCTGCGACCACAACCGCATTCGCGATCGCAACCGCAATTTAAAACACTGCCCTGGTCTGGGATGGGTTTAATTTGGCATTCAGTGCAGAAAAGAGAAAAACCTGTATATAGTTACGTGCAAAATAATATCGCACATGTAAGCTAGGTGATTTGTTTTCTGTTACAGCAGTTACAGATTTGTTATGCATCGGCTATCAAGACTGCAAGCTTTCTCTCATGTGCATAAACCTTCCTCCTGTAACTATCTTTGGTTATCGTGAATTCATACTCAGATTCAACTCTCTCTTTCTCACTTTTTTCTGAAGCTTTTAGCTTTAAATTTTAGGCGTTGGCTCTGAGCACAATGAATTCCCACCTTTTTCCCTTAAGTCGGAAATTCAGACAAGATGACCCTGTTTCTAGGCCTAAAACTACAGAATCAGCGTGATTGAAGCTAAAGAAATTATCTTGTAATGAATGATAAAATAAAATAAAATTAAGATTAAATATTTATTTAAGGTTTAAAAGTCTCCTAGTGATCCCTCACTTTTGAAAAAGAGAAATTGATATCCCCATACAAATTTGTACATATAGTTTTTTTAATTGAACGGATATGTACCAATAGATTAATTTGTCTCTCCTATTAAATGATAATAGATCAACGAAGGACATTTAAGTTTCAATTTATCCCTCAACATACTTTTTACTAAATTTAATCTAGAAGTAATTGAATCAAGAGGTGTGGCGTGGTGACAGCTCATTTTGTCCTTTAACCATATGTTCCGGGGTTCAATTATCGCTCATGAAATGGAGCACATTTCGTGCCCAGCCATTTGTCTCTTTGGGAGAACTCCCACAATAAGGAGATTAGTCACTGTTATCGACGGTAGATACCCAGATAAAAAAAAATAAAGAGTTAGGTTAAATGTATTTTATTCTCTTGAAGTTTAGGTCATGGGTGTCGCGTTACTCACAATAAAAAATCAAGAGGGTTAATTACATATAGTATTCACAAATAATCACATAAATTTTATCTTCATTAATTATCAAAATTATACGGAGAGATATTTTATATACTTTAAAAAATTTAAAGTATCACAATAGATATTTTAAAAAATTAAAATGTAAATTGCCCAATAATTAAAAATGCATTCACGGATTTGAAGATGTGAAGGTGATGCTGACGCATCTGCCTGATGAGAGAAATGCCAATAGATGGGTAAAATATGTAAGTAGAATGCGTTCATCATTGTCAAACATTGCCAGACGTACACCCGTGACGGAGCCAGGGGGGACCGCCATTACCCTCCCAAATTTTATACTTTTATTATTAAATTATATGTATATTTGTATTGTGATCTCTTTAAAAAAAATTAGCCACTTTTACACGTATTATTTCCATCCCATTGCAATAGTCATTTCAGACAAATCAGGTTTATTAAAAAACTAAAGGGAGGGAATAGTATACATAATAAATAATAAAAATATCTTAGTATACTTATATGTATAATATAAAAATATAAAATATATAAATGTCTTTGTAATATATTTTTTTAGGATATTTCTATTATTAACTTTTTTAATTAAGCTTAAGATATATCTAAAAGGAAAATTATCCACTCATTTATTAATAGAAAAGAGATGATAGTTGATGAAATAACCTCTAATTTGCTAATAACTTGGATAAAAAAAATATATTATGACTTATTTTATATTTTCTATATGATAATTTATTTTATTTTATTTTTATTAAATAATTTGGCCCCCTCTCATAAAATTCCTGGCTCCCCCTGCATACACCTTGTCAATATCTAATATTCACATCCTTAAAATTCCATAAGTATCTAATTTTAGTCACTAAAATTAAAAAATAATAAATCTAGTATTATATATAAAAAAGTGATTAGTTAGTTTTTACAATAATATTTGCTAAACTAAAATTTTAAGGAAACAAATTAAACCTTCCTACTGCCTCTAATCTATAATATAAGTCATTTTTTAAATTTTTTATTTGATCTAAAATATAAGTTGTTTTCATATTTCAAAAAAATATTAATTATTTTTTATCCATTTTACCCTTATATTTATGATGAGTGAGAATATATGAATGTGAGTATAATTATTTAGTGAAAAGATAATTTATAATGACTGATAAAATATATTTTTATATTTTACTTTTATTTTTTAAAAGATGAATAAAATTTAAACATCACCTTAATTCAATTGCATAACTTCAAACAATTTTTATTAGAGGTGAGGGACTATTTGCATCAACTGTGATATTGTCTTTTATGTCTGTAACATTGTTAACGTACACCTTGTGATGATTATCTCAGTGTTTCAAGAACCGTAATGGAAATTTCTTTCAAGTCCACACACAAAATTATATACTTCGGTTAATGATTTGAATATATTTTTGCTTTTATAAAAAATAAATGTTTTCGATGTAAATAATTTCAGGAAAATATTTTTTTTAGTTTGGATATAAATAATTTCAAAAGTGTTTAATTTTAATATTTGTTACTAGAATGTTTATATTAAATATTGAATCAACTAATAGATTATTCAAAATTATGTAAAAGTTATCATAAATCACTTATCCCAAAAGTTTAAACCGTTGAATTTTATATCTAATACGCCCTCCATGCTAATGCCTATTTTAAGTTTGAAGTATGAACAATATATATATATCTACCTTATTTTATGCTGAAATTTAATTATTTTTATTTAAAAGAATAGAACAATAAAAATCAAACTTTAGACTATTTAGTCATAGAGGTTTTAATACAATATTATGAAATCATTTGTCTCAAAAATTCAAGCTATTAGCTCACGGTACATTAATAATTTGTTATCTAATAATAGTTAACAATTATAGAAGTGGCAATAGTTATTAAATCCCTGTCAATAAAATTAGAACACAGCACAATGTATTGTTAATTGACCACGTCTACTATAAATTCATAAAATAAAATTGTTAGTATCTACAAACTATTCCAGTTATTCAAAATGAGGTCTAATTAATCAAAGTCCTAAATCGTATCTCTTTAAACTATTTCGTTATAGTCCATATTACATTTAGAAAAGAAACAAATTACTGACAGGATTAACTAACTTAGCAGGTCTTTCATTCGTATGTTCCATAATTTGTTTGATTTTTAGATTTTTCTTGCTGATAGGTCATTCGTGAGCATTTTTATAAATGTTTATTGAATCCGAAGACATGCATGTGGATTGAGATGATTGTTTATTTCAACCAAAATTTTTGCATATCAAAAGAAACAAAAAAGGGACAAGCTTGAATTTCTAGCTAGCTTACAATTGTTGACGTGGACTCCCAAGTTGAGTAACTTGGATTCTATAAATTGAGTGGCTGAGCTGAATGCGAGTGTATACGTTCTACCATTCTAAGATATAAGGTTTAGTACTGTTCTCATCATCCTCATCCTAGTTGATTATTGGTCAAAATGCTGTCACCACTTCTTCTAATTCTATTCTTATCTCTTCCTGTGTTGTTGTTCTTGTTCTTCTTCCAAAATCACAGAACCTTTAAGAACCACCCCTTTCCACCTGGTCCTAGAGGCCTTCCCTTAATTGGGAATCTTCATCAGCTGGATACTACTACTCTTTTCATTCAGCTGTGGCAACTCTCCAAGAAATATGGGCCTCTATTTTCCCTTCAACTAGGTTTAAGGCCTGCAGTTGTTATTTCCTCCCCAAAATTGGCCAAAGAAGTAATGAAAAACCATGACCTTGAGTTTTGTGGACGACCAAACTTACTTGGCCAACAAAAATTGTCCTATAATGGGTTAGAGATGGCATTTTCCCCATATAATGCTAGTTGGAGAGAAATTAAAAAAATATGTGTTGTCCATGTCCTTAGCCCAAGGCGTATCGCAAGCTTTTCATCCATAAGACACCATGAGGTCAAGCAAGTGATCAAAAAAGCATCTAGCCATGCCAGATCTTCAAAACCTATTAATTTGACTGAGACATTGATGTCTCTTACAATCAGTCTTATTTGCAGGATTGCTTTTGGGAGAAAGTATGAAGATGAAGGAGTTGAAAAGAGTAGGTTCCATGATTTGCTTAACGACTGTCAGGCTATGATGGGCACTTTCTTTGTTTCAGATTATATTCCTTTTCTGGGTTGGATTGATAGACTCACAGGACTTCATGCACGTCTTGAGCAAACTTTCAAGGAGTTGGATGAATTCTGTCAACAAGTCATCGATGAACACATGGATCCTAATAGAAAGACTTCGAAGGAAGAGGACATAATAGATGTTTTACTTCAATTGAAGAAGCAGCGTTCATTTTCCATAGACCTAACTCATGATCACATCAAGGCAGTGTTTATGGTTTGGACTCCTTTCCTTTTGCAATTCTTTTTAATAAACTCTCAATTTGGTAATCAAAATATTCTCTTAAAGTTTCGAAGTCCACTTGCAATTTATTACCATTTAGAGTGTGAGATATTTGTGATCCTTAAATATGCAAAATATGACATTTTGATCCCTACAATTTTACAAGTTTAGAGAAATGTCCCACATTTTGAATAACAAGATAACCCGTGGGTGGATTTTTCAATTTTAAAAGACCACTTTATCTCTGTTTTGATGAATGACTAAA
Source organism: Dalbergia cochinchinensis (assembly GCA_031216125.1). Taxonomy (NCBI): domain Eukaryota; kingdom Viridiplantae; phylum Streptophyta; class Magnoliopsida; order Fabales; family Fabaceae; genus Dalbergia; species Dalbergia cochinchinensis. Next base: position 62,341,612 of record CM062375.1, on the reverse strand, counting down.
TTTAAAATTTTACTTTTTTTTCAATTTTTTTAATGTTATCTTATTCAAATTAAGTTTCCTTGTATTCATCTTTTCTCCTTTAAAGTAACTTACATAATAATGTGTTTGTTGCAAAAAACCTTTTCTTTTATTTTGAGGAAAAGTGATGTTGATATGGACAGGGATGATGTTTAATATTTTAATATGGGAGTTAAGAAAAAATTACCAAAGGGTTAAAAAAGGAACATAATCCACTGTCAGGTTACATCACCCAAAAAAAAAAAAATCAAGAGTCGCATTATCCGCTGAAAGCGGATTCCTGCCACCATCTGTACAGTGCTAGGAGCTTGAGCAATAAATTTCATGGACCATTTCTAAAATTAAACAATAAGTTTCATGGACGCTTTCCTAAAAAAAAAAACTGACCCTCATTTTGACGTGTTTGGATATTTTTTAAAACAAAAAAACTGACAATTTGAAAAATAACAAAAAACTGTAGTTGGTACTTTTTCAGCTGGCTTTCTTACTTTTAACGAACTATGTTATTTTTTAACATATTTTTTTATGATTCGGAGAAGCTTTTCAAATATTGAAAAAAAAAATGTCCCTGTTATTGCAGCCATAGATTTATCAATTATAAAACTAAAAAATCTTCTACAAATTTTCAGCCAAGACTCAACTACTGTATACTAATTTCTTTTTACAGGACTTGCTTGTAGGAGGAACTGATACCACCACAGTAACAGCAATTTGGGCTATGAGCTTTCTAATAAAGAACCCAAGAGTGATGAAGAAAGTTCAAGACGAAATTAGGAGCTTGGGAGGTAAGAAAGATTTCTTAGATGAACAGGATGTGCAAAAGTTTACTTATTTCAAGGCCATGATAAAGGAGACACTAAGATTGCACTTGCCAGCGCCACTACTTTTGCCAAGAGAAACAAATGAAAACTGCATTATAAATGGATACGAAATTCCAGCCAAGACAATTGTGTATGTGAATGCTTGGGCTATTCATAGAGACCCTGAAGCTTGGAAAGACCCAGAAGAATTTTATCCCGAGAGGTTCCTAGGCAATGATATAGATTTTGCTGGACAGGATTTCGAGCTAATTCCATTTGGTGCAGGTCGTAGAATTTGCCCAGGTTTGCATATGGCAGTAGCATCACTTGAAGTCACCCTTGCTAATCTTCTTTTCTCCTTTGATTGGGAATTGCCAGAAGGGGTGAAAAGGGAAGACATTGATGAAAAAGTGTTGCCAGGAATTGCCCAACATAAGGAGAATCCTCTTTGCCTTATTGTTAAGCATAAGAAGGGATAACTAGACTAGGCCTATCATGAAAAATTAGGGGTATTGAACTGGCATCTTTATTACGCTTACCTCAGTTGTTCTGTTATTTTCAATTTAAAATAAAAGAAGATCGGTGTTTGGATAATTTCTTGTGAAATAAAGGAAGGTGCTGATAAAGTAGTCCAGAAAAAAGAGATATTGGTGTAATCTTACGTGACTAATAATTTGATCCTCACCTCTTATGGAGCATTCTATGATCCTCGTTTAATTATACTAAATTTACTTAATTAACCATATTTTAAATTTTAATTTTTAATTCCTTTCCCAATTCTTCACCATCTTTTCCTGTGTCTATGTTCATGTTAGCTACCAGTGCTACATCGTCGCCTCTGCTACCCCATCGGTGCGACCACCAAAGATAGTTGCACCTCTGCCTTTATACGCTAGACTTTGGATAAAATCTTCATTGCTTTGAGATTCATTTAATTCTTTTGCTTTACAATGACGAGTTTAACACACAAACATAAAAATGTGTTGTGCTTGAATGACTTTCTTTTTTACTGAGTCAACGTGTTGGGATTGGACCCAGTTTTTCACCATCATGTTCATTTAGTGAGCCCCATGCCCACATAGCTCAAATGCTAATTCCCTTCTATTGCTAAGATTTTTCACCCTTCTATAGTTTAAACGTTAATTCCCTTGTATTACTGAGATTCCATCTTCTCCGCCATGCTTGGAATCAATTTCTGTCTATAACTGTTACTTGATGGAAAGACACTCCTCCACTTTTCTCATACCATATTCCAAAAATACTTATCGGTTTACATTCCAACTTGATCCTAAATGCTGGTAGGAAGTTGTATGTGCAAAGGGAACGGTGTCATGGTGGTGAATACTAAACCAACAATATCGGTTGCGCGGAGGCATAAGGGGTTTAGAGATATTTTTGTACTTTTGACTTTATATTATATTTTTAACAAATTATTTAGACGTGGGTGTACAAGGTTAAAATTATGCTTTGATATATATATATTACCTTAATGTTAACAATACTTCTCTTCGTGGAGAATTATATAAGGGCTTTTTCAACAAAAAATAAAAATAAAAATGCTTATTTATGGATGTACATCCGTTTAGATATTATTTATCTATATGCACCATTTTTTGAATTATAGTAATATGGCTAACAATGAAACGCTTTATCTACATAGAACATTTGATTGCTAAACGAATTATTACACCTGTCAGATGAAAAAAAAGTGAGCTATGCACCGAAAACCATGTAGTCAAACTGAGCAACCTGACACCTTGATCACATAATATGACCAACACCTAGCCGATTTATGTGCATCAAACTCACGTTTCTGACGCTTTGACCACTTAATTCAGCCAATAGCCAACCGTTTCCTTAATTCGGCTAAGAGCCAAACGTTTCATCAAAACATTTCAGAGCCAAACAAACTATGGCTCAGAACCACTATAAAAGAGGTCCTTTTCATGTTGAACTTGGTTGTTTCTCATTTTTTTTCGTTTTGTATTCAAATTTGACAAGAGAGTTGGAGTAGAAGAAAAATTTGTGTAAAAGATATGGGAGAAAACAATTTTTATCATCAGAATCAATGCCGGCATATCTCCACAAATCTGGATACACAAGTAATTTTTATTTAGTTAGATATTATAATTTTATTTATTTAATATAGTGTAGTACATTTGTTTAAGTAGTGTATTTTTTTATTTGAATAGTATAGTGTATTTATTTTAGTTTTTGTAGTTGTAAGAATGAGTGATTTGAAACTGTTCAATGAATTTTTTTAGTGATAGTAGTTTAGTATACATATTTAATTTATAGTGTATAAATTTAATTTAATTTATATTGTGCATTCTGAACTGTAGTGTGCAAGTTTTGTTTATATTCTTTATTTTTTTAATTAAATTTTCTTAGTTTATGGATGACATTTATTTAAATTTTTGATATTGCTAAAGGATTTGTAATGTTTGGTTAATTTATTCATATGTATTAATGTTTATTTTAAGTTTATAATTTTAGTTTAATTTAGGTTTGCTGTTGCTTAATTAATTTTTTTATTTTTGTGATTTTATTTATATTTTGTTTATAGATAAAAAAAAATGTTATAAAACTTTAGTAAAGTAGCTTTAGTTTATTTCAGTGAATTGTATTTATACTGAAAAATTATAATAATATTTTGAAAGTTTAGATTGGTGCAATTTAATGTTCTCCTTAATGAATTTTGTTAAGTTTTGATCGTTTAATATGTTGTGCTTATGAATAATTAATCTTCATAATAATTTAGTAATGTGGCCATAGTTTGGTTCAACTAGCTTTATTTAGATCATTATACAAGTTTAATAATAGTTTATAAGTTTAGTTTGGTGTAGCCCAAGGTTAGAGATTTTATGATAATTTATTTTCTAACAAACAATAAGGTTTAAATGAAATTAGAAATTTGGTTTGTTTATAGGATAGTCTATAGTAAAATATATTAAAAAGTATTTATTTCTTTTGTGCAACCTAATCGAGTATTGTGCGGTCAATATGAATTTACACGTGTTCAGTTGGATCTACATATTGAGCCTTACTTGATTCATGATGTGTTTTGGCATGCTATATAGATCCCCTTTTATGAATACGATAACACATTGCTTTCGGCCTTTGTGGAAAGATGATGCCCTAAGACACACACATTCCACTGACCTAGGGAAGAGTGTACCATTACATTATAGGATGTATCCCACTAGCTTAGGCATAGAGTTGATGGTGACCCCGTTAGTAGCTGCACAGGGAAATGGGTCGACCATATTGGAGAGGATATATGGATCATCTGCGAGCGCTTGCTTGGGATTGTTCCATTCGAGGATTACTGGATGCGTTATAAGAATATGCTTTCCATGTTGTGGCTCAGGAATGCAGTGTACTAGCTAGGTCCACAGGAGACCGATGCTTGGATCATGCAGTCAGCACGAATGAGAGTGCTTCCATAAGAGGTTTTCATTTACCACTGCACTTGGCATCATAATAATCTGGGAAGGCTGAGCTAAAGACAATCTATCAAATGCTTGAATGAGAGTGCTTCGATCGGAGGGTATCTGCAACTCTCCTAAAGCTACCAATACTTCCATAACATGAAGTTCAGAAAATTGATTATGACAATCAAACATCATCCTCAAATCATCCTCACTTTCAATACTGTAACTCCCATACCGAATTGCACCTTGACTAATCAACATAGGTAGCTGATACACTATTTGAATTATTTCCTTGTTTCTTACACGCAACTCGTGAAAAATTTTGGCATGAAGCTGAGAAAGCGTCATAGATTAACGAATACTAATAGATGGTGGATTTTGACAGTAAAATCGGACTCCATCTTGTGAGTTTTGAATTATCTCACAATTGTAATGAACAAGCATAAAAAACCTCCCTGCCATTTTTTTTTCAACAACTCACTCTATAAAAAAAAGTCAAAAAAATTCCTCACATTTACTTCTCACTTGGTATTCATTTGAGCTTGGTTTTATAGGCAGGTTGCGGAAGTTAACACGTTGGGTAGTCAAACATTTGTTTAAACGTTTAACTATAAAGCGTATATTTGGCCATGATTCGGCCAACAGTTAGTCGATTTAGTACTGACGTGCCGACCACGTGTTTCATGAATTCATTTTATTGCTAAATGTTTAATTAAATAAAACATTTGACTATCAAACATTTTATATTTTATAATTCATTTATATGTAAGCTGTTTTGCATTATTTACATAAACAGTGTATATAGGTAAATAATATCAGAATGGATGGAAATTTGTAAATAAGCTTTTTTTTTGGTAATGCAAATAACTAATAAATGGGATCCCAATTTATTTAGAAATTACATTGATTTAAAATATCAATGGCTATAGCGTAACCGCCAATTGAAAAGTTAATTCTAATATTATTCTTCAAACACAAACAAATTAATCAATCAATTTATGCCCAAAGGATTTCTCTAAATGACGATAACCAATTTAGTTATTCCAATAAAAATTGTAACAATCGCAGCAACAATTATAAGAACAAAAACTAAAGAATATTGAGAAAACTAATATATTCAATATAAAAAGAAAAAGGTCTCAAACATGATCTTAATCCATTTGGAAATCTTCACACTAGTAAGGAAATATACTTCTCCATCTTTGAATGACTACAACAATGAAATAAAAAGTGTACCTGTAGATAATAGTAGTGACTCTTGATACAATCTCCAAGAACAAATCAAAATTACTAAAGGAATCCCTATAGGGAGAGAAAAATAGGGAAGAAAAGGTAGAAAGATATAGAGAGAGAATAGTAGCTACCTAAACTTTAGATCCAAAATTAAGGTAAAAGTATATGTCATTCCCTTAAATAATGTTCTTTAAAATAGCCCAAAGTGGGGCCTATAATAGATTAATTATCTGCTAACTGCATCAGTCACACGAGCATTGCAGAGCTCACTAGAGAACCTAGCTCAATCAATTTTGATGATGGTTCTGTCGAGCACTATAGCTCTAAATGAGCACTGTGGAGCTCAGCTGTGAGCTATCCCTTGCATTTTTACTTCTTTTTGCAACCCCTTAGCTTGAAGCTCCTTCTAAAGAGTTCCTAGCCTTATTCTTGTCATTTTGCACTTTCCAAAGCTCCTATGTACAAAATCGTACTCAAAGAGATGCTAAACGCAACAAACTGTAATCCAGTAATTAGTCTAAAATTAGTGCAATAGTCCATGATCCTATAAAAAATAAACAATAAGGACTAAATAAAAATTCTAAGTATTTACATCAATAACTCAGTTAAACTTATGCAAAAACCTAATGTTTAGAAGCACGATAAGTGGCATAAATTCCCCTTATCAATGATTCAAAGATTTTTTTTTTTATGATTAAGAAAGTGCTTAACTTTCATTGAGGAAAGTTGAATAGGACAACAAATATTCAAAAATACAATAAAAAAAAAAAGAAAACAAGACTCAACAACTACTAGCAAAGCCTAAAACTTCTTCCTAAAAACAAAAGCAAAACCTCCCATTTTTCATCAAGTGATACCAAATCGGCAAATATACCAAATCATTTTTAGTAGTACCACGGAAATGTGTATCTTCCCATGAGGACTAGTGCAATTGAACAATAGTTTGTAAGTTTGCTTCTAATTAGAAAAAATCTAAACAAGATGGTTTGGATTGAATGTAGCTCTAGTGCCAAAGCGGTTTAACCACTTGAAAATATAAGCTGTGACTTAAGTGGCAAATTCCAACAAATAGTAATTATATGCAAAAAAAATCCTTTGGCACTTGTGTCTCAAACTTGTTAACCATATTAACTTGAGTTAGAAAATTATAAGAATTAATAGAAAGATTATAGGTAATTGGCTGTTAATTCTTTAGCAACCAATTCTCCTCTACCTATCAAAGCATGTTAATTCCTTAACTATGTTTAACAAATAACACGGTTAAGCATAAATTCTAATCCAATTTTCATACAACCACAAGAACAATTCCTAATTCTTGAAAATTATGTCATTTAACCTTAGAACAAGAACACGACCAAATTTCCTAATTTGGATATGAACCCTAATCAAAGTCTATGAGAAGCCAACTCACAAACTTACAGTAATAACAAAGGTAAATGATTAATCCATAAATACTCCAAATTTAAGTAAATTGGTTCAAGAGAAATATATAACAAGCCAAATTCACCTTGCCCCTAACTATGAGTTTAATTACACATCATAGGAGCAACAAAAAAAAAACGAAGAAAATGAGATAAACTCATAAAACCCAACGTTGATAATGATGGATTCCTCCAATTTTTTTTCCTCTTTCTCAAGTTTGCTCCCTCTCTCAGCCACTTCTCTCTATCCTTTTGTCTCTCCTCCTCTGTCCCCTAAAAACCTCCTCCATAACCCCTTAATAATCCAATAGACACAAAACATAAGGAAAACACCGAATGCAGATATTGGGGTGCCACTACTAGGTGTTGGGGCGTCATTTTCAGCTGACAACATTAGGCGATGTGGACCTGTGAGCATTGGGACGACAAAGCACATCTGCCCTCAGAACCTCCAAGTCTTGAACGTCAAAGATTGGATGTCTGGAAGCCAACATCTTAGTGTCTTTGCTCCCTTTTTGTGACTTATTATTCATCCTGGAAATAAAGTATAAAATTATACTAAAACCAAGATAAATTCTAAAGCATTCTAAACCAACCACAATATAAATTTACAGACATAAAATTCTTATAAAAAACTCTCATCAAAGGTTAAAATTCCTCAAAGTTTGGTGCTCTAAGCTCTTGGATTCACTAACAAGATGGAGCACCATCAAGGCACAATTATGCCGAGCTTCCATCATCCCTTGGGCTTTAAAAATGAACATGGGTCGATGGCTAGTGAAAAAAGTGAAAGGAGGCATACAGAACCCGACCATGTGTGCACCAAATGGAAAAGGATCTAAGGATGAGGAAATATTTTTGTATAAGCATGAGTTTACCATATTATCTTTGTACACACTTATATTAAAGCTGATGATGCTCCCAAATAAGAGGATATATCTTGCATAAAACTAGTGAAACCCACTTTTGTTGTGTACATGTTCAAATATGTTATAATAAACTTGTATTCGAATATCTCAAAGATGAGATAGTATATCAGGGTCACTTTTGATAACACAACTTATGGCTCTTTTAATTTTTCTTGAAGCTAAAATTTAAAAATCATGTTATATTTGCATATACAGTTTATTACTTTTCAAATAGTCATTTTTAATACTTTTAAACAAGTTGAAATATCTAAATTCTTAGGAAACATGTTTCAAAATATAAAAAATAAATACTTTTATTATTATATATTTAAATATTAAATAAATTATTTATAAGTCACTTTTAAAAAATTATTTTTATATAAGCGCTTATTGTTAATAGGGGTTAAGGCTTTGGGAGCTTAATCAAGAAAATAGATGGCTGGAATTTTATTTTGGTGATAGTAGTATTAGAATTTCAAATTTAGAACAATGACGTGAAAATGTGGAATGTTGCATTATTTTGCGATAGAAAATGGAACAGTTTGACTTGAGAAGTTGGAGTTTCCATTTTATAGTCAATTATTGTCTTATAGAACTATCCCATCCCCTATAAATGGCAGTTATTGTCTCTAGAAAAATCACATATACTTTTTTAATTTATTCCTACTTTCACAATAATTGGTATTCCTTTCTGCCAAATCTAGAATTAAATACATGCTTGCCAATCGTTAATAGCACAACAAAATGCAGCATGTTAAGCCAAAAGTGTTAATCCAACATTCTCATGATTTAAGATATGAATAAAAAGTGAATTGTTTTTATTTTTGAGAATAAAATATTACAAGGAATATCTTTTTTGTCCACGAACCAAACACACAAGATTCTTCTATTCCGTATATATCCTAGATTCCTAGGAATGTTAAAACATTTCACAAATCAAATGCCACAAATCGGCATGTTTAGTCAAAAGTGTTAATGCATGCACATTTTAGTTTACAATAAATTGTATACACACATAATATACATACATATCACAAAATTTAATTAATGATTTGGTATTTATAGCGCATTACTTTCTTTGTCATTAGTATACTTCATGCGTCAAATTTTTTCACATAGTTATTTTAAAATAAAATTTTTTATTTCACTCTATTTGTCCATTTATCTTATCAAAGAGGCATTAATTTCTTTTTGTCAATTATACCCTTATGTGATTTACAATTTCACGCTATTATTAATAAGACATTAGTTGTTTTATCAATTAAAGAAATGCAGTCCTATCAATTAACACATTTTTATATTATTATCAACATTTGCATTCATTGTTTTCTTAATATTGTATTTTATTTATTTTGCACAAATAACATGCAATGAAACGAGTATATGTTCATTTACAATACCAAGAAAATATTAATTATTTTTTACTAATGCTACTTTTAGTATAATTAATTGTGTTAATCACACTAATGAAAATGTGTATATTTTAAGGATTTATCTAACCAGTACCCACTCAAAAAAGGAAATATTTGCATTGGAATAATGAGACCTTATGCTTGCAAAGCATTACAATCATAAGAAAGCTTTGAAACTTAAATTTTTTAGTAATATTAACTAGTGCCCTTCCTAATGACACTGATTATCAAAACCTTATTTTAATAGAGATAATCTTACCTATTTGCACAACTTTATAGTATTACCAAGCCATTTATTGATATCTTAATATATGTTTTTTTTGGGTTTTTGGAAAGATACAGTGAAACAAACGGAGTATTCATTTTGGAACACTATTGAAATATTTGATAAATTAGCTAGGTATAACAAATTGAAGACATTAATTGTATCATTAATAAATTTATTTAGGAAATCATACAAAAAATTACGTATTAATAATTGAGTTTAATTTTAATGTACTAATTGTGTAAATCTTTTTTACACTGTTATTCAATTCAATAGACTCTGGTCCTAGAAGACTAAAATTAGTGAATGTGATTTTAAATCCTAGACGGCTGATCACATTCACATCCACCTGGTCCTAGAGGCCTTCCCATAATAGGGAACCTTCAGCAGCTGAATCATTCTACTCTTTACTTGAAGCTATGGCAACTCTCAAAAATATTCGGGCCTCTATTTTCCCTTCAACTAAGTTTAAGGCCCGCAATTGTTGTTCAGGCCAGAGAAATATTGAAAACCCATGACATTGAATTTTGTGGACGACCTAACTTACTTGGCAAAACAAAAACTGTCCCATAATGGGTTAGAGATGATATTTTCCCCCTGTGATGCTTATTGGAGAGAAATAAGAAAACTATGTGTTACCCATGTCCTTAGTGCTAGGCGTGTATCAAGCTTTTCCTCAGTAAGACAATTTGAGGTCAAGCAGATGATCGAAAGAATATCTAGCCATGCCTGCAGTTTGGAAAGATCCAGAGGAGTTTTATCCTGAGAGATTCCTAGACAATGTTATAGATTTTTATGGACAAGATTTCGAGCTGATTCCATTTGGTGGGGGTCGTAGAATTTGCCCAGGACTGAATTTTGCAGTTGCTACAATTGATCTTGCCCTTGCTAATCTTCTTTGTTCCTTCGATTGGGAATTGCCACAACGGATGAAAAAGAAAGACGTTGATATTGAAACATTAACATTGCCAGGACTTGCTCAACATAAGAAGAATCCTCCATGCCTTGTTGCAAAGAGCCACACATGTAGTGAGAATCTAGAATAAGTATTTCGCCCTTTGGACATGGCTTGGAACCTTTCATAGATGAATGTGGTCAGCGTATGCAGAAAAAAATATAATAAAAAATAAAATGGTATTGCATGTTTGCTGATGTGCGACGTATCTAGTACATCTATCCTTATTATTTAAAAGAAATAAAGTGTGCTTGATATTATGTTTTTATTCCTATGCTTTTATTTTTAATTATAAAAGTTGCTATAATTTGTTAATTAGTTTGATCCTTTCTCTTCAATAGCCTTTATTGTTTGAACATTTAATTCATCAAGAAATGGTCCAACTATAGTCTGATAACCATTCTTCCTTATTAAGTGGTGAGAACACACTTCCTGCCAGGAGACGATTAAATACGTGGGGCATATTACATTTGCACAGGAGTGAAAGGCTATATATCTATGGAAAAAAATACAGAATCTTTGATAAAAATTATAGAGATTATTTGATGAAATAAAGTAATTTGATCCACCAATTTATCTAAAGACTAATAATTATCACATATCCTTTTGGAGTCAAAATTTTGAATAAGTTTCTATTGTTTGCATTTTCCAAAGTGAAACTAGCGACCTCGGTCCTCAGTTAAGGGGCTTTGAAATTATCTAGGGCTTGGGAATTTTTTCACAGCCTCCATCCAGCTGTATGCAACGATTTTGTCAAGAGCCTAATTGTGAATCAAAATGAGATGAGCCTAATAGCAATTACCAATAAAGGGGATGGGCCAACTGAAACAGTGGAAGCACTTAAGGTGTAATTGGGCCCAAGACCCCAAAGAAAGAAGACGGCCCCATTTTGAATCAAAGATTGAGTATGTTCGGGTTTACTTTTCAATAGAAATATTATTTTTCACTTAACTTTTTTAGTAGAGCCCTTTTTTTCAGAAAAATCTATTTTGCATTTAGATACTAGCAAGTGGTTTTAATTATTAAAAGAATACATAAATATTTTTGGATAAATAAAAATAAAAATATTTTTTTTAGACCAAATTGTGTAAAAGGACAAGAATAAAAGTTCAACAATTCTAGTATTTGTAGTGTTTTCATAAAAATTCTAGTATCATGGGTAGCATCTTCCTAATCAAGCCATGTAAATGTAGAGCACATATCAAAACCACACTCAACCAATACATTAGCTCTTGTAAATCCTTTCTTGGTGGTGGAAAGTGTTTATGTATCAACAGCTATATAGATAGCTATATGAGTGCCATTAAATGAGCTCAATATCATTGGTCCTCCTAGTATGGTTAGGGATATCTCCTAACATCTCTAACAGGGGGTTGGAAATCTCTGGAATTGAATTCACTCAAAAATTAGAATTCAATTCCTTAATTTGAAACTAAATTTAACCTAAGAATTGAAATTCCAAGAGAATTCACTTACATCAAAATCTCTAAAAGTAAATCACACCTAAATAAATCTGATTTGATATGGTAATTGAACTCCTACAAATAAAAATATCAAATAACCTTACTTGAATATAATATTTTGTTCTTAACATATTAATAAAGCACAAAATAGTAAAAACAATGAATTAATTCATTTTTAGATATATTCCAAATTTCGATTAACTTATTCCAAATATAAAAATTTAATTCAATTCAATTTTATTTCATTAAAATATTCCAAACACCTTGTAAACTCATCATCAAGGGGACTTATAGAAGCACTTTTTTCCTAAAAAAAAAAAAGCTAATCCAAATGCACTCTATGTGAGCTACTGGGATTTGTTGACCTGACAAAGTTTGTTATCGGTAATGCGCAAACGAGAATGGGGAAAGAATATTAGAAATGTTATTTTAATATCCAAAAAGTGAGTATTTATTGAAATGCTCATTTTATCACTATTGGATATGATCCCCACTCACACCTATACACCCAATGTTTATAAAGTGGGTGTCACAATAGATGTTTTTTTGTGTTAAAATAATACTATCCATAGAATAAAGAAGCAAGAATTGGTTATTTGCAAGTGGAGAGATATTTTATGAGAGTTGTGGAGTTCTTGTCAAACTCAAAAAGGGGAAGCATATTCTATTTTCTCTGCTACTATTGTGCCTATTTTTCCTCCGCATTTCCCATGTAAAAACCCATATTACATGTAATCACTATCATACTTACATACACCAAACTTTGAAATTGATACCATTTGGGATCTTGCAAAGAATCAAAAAGATTACAAAGGAAAAAAAATGAAAAGAGAAGTATTTTAAGTTCAAGTGTATGTAGAAATTGTGGCAAGAAAAAGGGGAAAATTAAGAACTAAATGCTTTGCATTTGGAAACCTTTCTTTCTCCATTTGAGAGTTTTTGTAGTGTTCCTAGATTGTTGATTTGTCTTGGTTTATTAGAAATTCATGGGGAATGCATAGTGATGTATCTATGTTTTTCAGTATGTCTGGTTGATGGTGTAGTGGCCATTTGGAGATTGGTGGAATTTGTAGTTTCTTACTTTCTTGAAGTTTATTGGTGGGTTAGCTTGCTTGGTGTAGGGGTTGAATTGAGTGTTTTGGTTTGTATCTTTATTTCAGTGTATTGTGGGGATCTCTTTGTGGTTTGGTCTTTCGTGTTCTAATTGCGCTTTTTGGTGGTCTTAGTTTTGGGTGTTTCTTTTTTCATTTTTTTTTTTTTGCTCCTCTCTTATTGGAGAGTTTTGAGTTATCTTTGAATAATTATCTAGAAAAAAAAATAGAGAGAGAAAGTAAGGCGTTTAAATCCTTTATAATCATTTTAGGTTCAAAGGATATAAATCCTTCTTCAATATATCAAAGCACCTTGAATAATATAACTTGTTTTGAAACTACTGATGATGTAAAACTCATGGGAAACACAAATAGTGATTGAACAAGTGACATATAGAAACAAAGAAAAGTACTCTATGATCTATCATAGAAACAAAGAAAAGTACTCTATGATCTATCTTTCATTTTGGGTGAGGTGCAATATCATGATCACTAAAAAAACAAGGAATTATTGAGTAACACCCTTCCAATCGCAATATTATGCTAAAGTCATAACATAACAATTAGATGTTGCTACTATGAATAAATCAAGCATGATATCATGATTGGAAGTGTAATACATATTGCATTTTCCCCAAAATATATAGTAGCAGCTAGTCGTGCCACATATGACTAAGAACTGTTGAAAAATTGAACCAAAAGTAGAATACACACATGATAAGGATGCGCTTGGTTTGTGAAAATATCTCCTATTTTCTGTTTTCATTTCCTGAAAAGGATTTTTATTTTCAGATTTTCAAAGTTAGGAAATGTGTTTGATTTGTAAAGATAGATTCTGTTTTTAGAAAGTGAAAATAATGAAAATATATTTGGTTTGCTTGTTTTCAAAATGTATTTCTCAAAATCAAATTTAAGATAATAAAATTATTAATTATTATTTTATATAATCATAATTTATATGTTTATGAATTTTTATTTTACTTTGAATAATCTTTTTTGTATTAAATATATTGATTATTAAATTTTTTTATTTAAAATATACTTTATTTATTTATTTTAATAAATTTTAAAAATTATAACGCCAATTCCATTCATACCCTTTACTCTATATATATACTTGTATTGCCTCATCTTTCATTATTAGTAAAATTTCATCTCAATTTCACTCAATTATTTGTTCTTTTTTCTCAATATTCACTCAATTATTTCGTTACTACTACCAAACACTTTTGATACATATTTTCTTTCACTTTCTCAGTCATTTCTTTCCTTCCAAAAATTTTCTTTTTGTTTTCTCATTATTTCTCATGGATTTCTTTTCATTCTTAGAAACTTGATTCACCATTCTATATACACTTTTTTTTCTTTGTTCATTCAACCAGTAACAATCAATTCTAGCTTTTGCTCTAACTCTAGAAAGTTTGTTTGCATGATCCATCTTATTCTTTTCACTAAATCTGTCTTCTTCCTTGCCGATCTAGTGTGGTCCATGGCAATCCATCGATGGTGCTTTGCCAGATCTGAAAACTGTGTTGGTCGCATCTTCTCCGATCTAAGTTTGTATTTGATTTTGCGACAGTGCTCCACTTGTTGTTGGTCATCAGTGCGGTTGTTGCTCTGATTCAGTGTGGTGGTGCTCCTTTACCTTCGATCTGGAGTTGCTTGCAGCTATTTTTGTTCTTGTGTGCACTTCTTTTGCTTCTTGTCGTCACGGTTGTTCTCTATTCTCTGTATGTGTGTGTGTATGTTGTGTATGGGTGTTTGGTCTGTGGAAAATTGACAGTGAGTGTGAGGCCAAATATCAATTATTAGGAGAGAATTTTTGGCAAGGCACCACCATGAGAGTGAATGTCCAGATATAGAGAGGCTCTGTTAAGTGAGAAGGAGAAGAGGTGTTGGAGAAGAAAAATCGCGGTTGGTTGAGAATAAAACAAAGTTCATCATAATTACAATTGAGCTATCACATTTTCACTGAAAATGTTTTCATCAAGCATGAAATATATAGATGAAAAGAATGAAAACATGAAAATGACGTTTCCCGATTTTCAAGAAAGTTAGGAAATATTTTCAGTTGAGCCATGCCAAATACATTTTCATCCTTGTTTCCTGTTTTTAGTGAAAATGAAAACTGAAAAATATGCAAACCAAACGCGCTCTAATATTTTCTGACCACAAGTCCACAATTGCACTTTGGAAGAAATGAAAAATATACTACTTTTATGGGAGATCTAAGCATATAAATATTTGATTTCATGAAATCCAGGAGTTGATAATAGAGAATTGCATATATTTTTTACAAGGTTGTTTATTATTTAATCATTTTACAAATTGTAGAAAATGCTTGAAGTCATTAATTTTCTAAGTTTGGTTGAAGAGAGGCAATGTCAAGATTCTATTAAACCAAGCAAAGCTATATTAGTGCAATGCACTTCATAGAATTATGGCTTCAAGTATGGGAAATTCTTACATGATTCTAAAATTTCAAGTGGACAATGTGCTCCACTCTTAAAGTACCAGGCTTAACAATATGAATTTTAACAGAAATGTCACTTTATTATTATTGAATATAACATATCTATCTATATAATGGGTCAGGAGGAGGTCATCATATTATAGCTCATGGCACAAATTACTGAATGCCAACCTTATTACAGCTGGATTTATATTTCCATTATGATCAAGTTGGGGTTGCTACTTGTACTGCCAATTTTTTTTTAATGAATAAAAATTGTGGGAGGTATTACTTTCACAAATTGTGGGAATTTTTTTTATAAACATTTATGATTACTCTCCCTTTCAATTAATGTGCTTTTCAAGATTTAAATTTGTGTTCTTATCCTTATAGAACTAAGGTAATTATCACCCGTCTAACAACTTGTTGGTTGCCAACCATTTTACTCCATGTGCCCTTAAATAATTGTCTATTTTAAAAGTTTACTTTATCTAGAAATAATTATTCATTTAAAAAATTTAGATAATATTAATTATTTTTTATCAATAATATTTTTATTAAATATTATTGACTCATTAGTAAATGAAAAAAATAGAGAAAGTTGAAGTATTATAAAGAAATAAGTGCAATTTAATAAATTATTCCTAATTTTTACTAATATTAATATTTTACTAATAATTTTTTTAATTCTAATGAGTATTTATAATTGAATAATTATTTAAAAATAGAGAGTATTTCTTAGTAAGTAATATATGGTATTTTGTATTATTTTATCGCAATTAAATCTATAAATAAAGCTGCTATGTCCTGGGTACTTTGCATTGAGTTAGTGAACAAATTCGCTTCCCTTCCACACACACACACACAGATATATATATAAGTTAATCTTATGCTCTTATTAACAAATTCGCTATGTCTTGAGCTCTCAGCCATTGCGTATAGGATCATCAAAATTAAGGAAATATTAAAAGTTTTAGCTGCCTAATTTCCCCTGTCTTTCATTCTCTCCGTAACGATCCGAGCACACGAGTGGTATCAGAGCCTAAATCGCGGGAGAGGTATAGGTATTTAGTGTTGCTTTTTGATGATACAAGTTTCTTCTGATTGTTTCTATTACTGTCAATTTATCTCTGTCTTTAAGTTTTGTTATTTAGCTTTCTGAGCAAGTTATAGCTATAAGTCTGGATCAGAGTCAAGTGTAGCAGTGAGAGCTGTGTATACATTGGTCACCTGCATAGCTTGTCCCAAAGAAGAAGGCCCAGAGGTGAGGCAGTGAGTCCGTTGGTCAGCTAGGGTGGTCCCGTAACATAAAACTCTGGAAAGATTCATGGCTAGACTTCTTAGAACGTTAAGTAACTTAAACTTAGGAAGAAATAATGAGATAGTAGTTAGAACAAATAATGAAGAAGTTTCATCTAGTAGCAATAATAGTAACAATCCCTCATCTGAATTACAAATAGCTAGAATAGAAAAAAAGTTACATAATTGGTCTATACCAATAATTAGGAAAAATGAGATATATAAAAGTCAACATTTTTGGCAGCAAAGCGATGAAGAAATACATATGTTAGAATATAGTTACCCAGGAACCAGTAATAATAATATCATAAATATCTTAGAAGATGAAAAGCTTAAAGAACATAAAGAAAAAGGTTTTAACTTTATACATATTGGATTAATACAAGTAGCAGCAAAGTCAAACTTTAAGATAGGAGTGAACACCCCTATTCTAATAATATTAAGAGATATAAGGTTTAAAAGGTTTGAAGATTCGTTAATAGCCACACTAGAAAGTAATTGTCATGATGGACCAGTTTTCTTTAACTGTTATCCAAACTTTGCAATGAATATAAATAATGATTATACCCCGGAAGCTATAAAACTATATGTAAAAACCCCTGATGATATAATTGATGAAAAATATGATCCACTCCAAATAATATATAGAATATACTATAAAATAACAAAAAAAGATTATAATTTCAGAGATTTAAAGCAATCCCCTAAAGATGAAACTATATTAGTACAAGCTAATCTAAGAAAAACAACCGTACAAGTTTCTAAAAAGCTTAAACATTCAGAAGTTATAAAGAATATTCCGGAATAATGGTTATTGGAAGTTGTTGTTGAAACGGGTAAAATAGAAAATACCCAAGTTAGAGCAATAATTCAAGAAGGAAATAATATCAGACTTAGAATGAATAGATCTCAGTCAGTAAGAATAAGAGAACCTCAGATAATTAGACCAGAAACTTCTAGAAACTCGATAGATAATTCTACTATTAATATTGATTTAGTAGGAATAAATAATAATAGAGCTAGAATTGCCACCCCAGTTTATGAAGATACTCAGTATTCTCCAACAGCTTCACAAATATTAAATACTTTAACTATAAAAGCACCCTTTGAGATAGATAAAGCATAGATAAGAGAAGATTTTGAAGCAGAATATAATAAGGATATTAGAGAATGGTTTTTTGAAACTTTTAGTAAATCAGAAACAGAAGATATTAGGAAAACATTTTATGATTATTTAGAAGAGCATGAGATTAACTTATATTTCTTTGATTGGTTGATAAATATCTATAAGAATGAAAAAATAAAAGAATTTTGTCCTTTAGAAAAAATAACAACAGCTTGGGAAACAAGTAATGGAGAACTAATAGAATCAGAATATCCTCCAAAAGAAAATGTAAAAGTAAAATTATCAGAAAACACGAAAATAGAAATGGCAAAATATAAAGATATTACCACTGAAACAGGAAATTTAGAAAAAAAAGATATGAAAAAAATACATCAACAATTAAATTATACTAATACAGTACTAAGCATAATGGGTAATCAATTAAAAAGAATTGAGGAAAAAGCTGAACAGAGTAGTAGTAGTTCTGGTACTAGCTTAATGAAAAATAATATAATACTAAGACCAATAGAAACTCCTATATATAAGATAGAAAGTAAATCAGGAATATTATTAAAACCTAAAAGATTAGAATCTGATATAGAAGAAATAAAAGAAAAGTTAAAAAACTTAAGACTTAAAAAAGAAATAAATACTTTAGAAGTAATGCGATTAACAGCCCATAATGGACGAGCCCAGCCAAAAACTAGAAATTATTATCTTAGACCCACACCAGCTGATATAGGATATGAAGAAAGAGGTATGCAATATCAAAATACATATTCAAGCGGAAACATAGAAGAATGGAATATAGATGGAATGAGTGAACAAGCAATTTTAGATGCAACGTGTCAGATGGCTATGTTTGCCACGGCATTAAAATCAAATGGCTTATCAGATAAGGAAGCAACTATAGTGATAATACACGGATTTACAGGACAATTAAAAGGTTGGTGGGATAACTTCCTAACTCACCTAGATAAAGAAACAATATTAAATAGCGTAAAACAAGAAGGTGCAGAAACAGTCCCAGATGCAACAACAACTTTACTAGCCTCTATAATAAAAAATTTTATAGGAGATCCTAGTGTTTTTAGAGAACGAGTAGGAACTCAATTACTAAATTTAAGATGTCCAACAATGTCTGATTATAGATGGTATAAGGATATATTTATGTCTAAAGTAATGATGAGAGGAGATGCTAATAATGCATTTTGGAAAGAAAGATTTGTAGCAGCCTTACCTAGTTTATTTGCAGAAAAAGTTATACAGAAATTACAGTATCATTTTGGAAATCAAGTTCCATATGAAAGCTTAACTTTTGGTCAGATGCATAATATTGTGACAGAAACAGGAATAGAAGTATGTACTGATATGAAGTTACAAAATAAGATTAAAAAAGAAAAGATGACAAATAAGAGAGAACTATGAACATTCTGTTATCAGTATGGATTAGATCCCATAAGAGCCCCTAGCAAACAGCATAAAAAGCAAGTTAAGAAATTGCATAAATACGTATCCAAATATACAAGACCTAATAATCCTCCTAGGAAAAATTATCAAAGAAAGAACATACAACAAACTCCACCAGTTTATTATAATAAGCCTTATAATAAAAATAATAAGAAAAAATACCCGAAGAATATTAAGAAAGAAAATATGTGCTGGAAGTGTGGAAAACCAGGACATTATGCTAAGAATTGTAGAGTACAGCAAAAAATAAATGAATTAACTAATGAAGAACTAAAACAAACTTTATTAAGAATATTTATTAATTCGGAATCCGAACCAGAATCTGAAGAAGAATACATAAGTGACGAAGATGCTGAAGATAATGAAATACTCCAACTAGATAATAAATCTTCAGAAGAATCAGAAGTAGATGATGAAGAAGAAAATTACTGTTTCGGACCAGGTTTATGTAATTGTGAAAACTGTACCGAGAAAACATTAAATGTTTTAACTAGTGATCAAATAGCTACCTTAATATCTATAATAGATAAATTAGAAGATTCACCTTTAAAAGAAGAATTTCTACAGCAACTAAATTCATTAATTTCTAAAGAAGAAAATCAAAGGAAAGAGGTACGACCCACGGAAATGAAAGATGTTTATAATAGATTTAAAATACCTAAAGAAAGTATAACTGTAAAAGATTTACAAAAAGAAATTAAAAATCTTAAGCAAGAAATCTCAGAAATAAAAGAACAAAATATTACTTTAGAATATAGGTTACTAAAATTAGAAGGAGAAAAAATGATTCATACTCAGAAATCAACAGCTGTAATCATAAAAGAGCTGTAAGAAGAAAGTTCTACCCCCTTTATTAATATATTAAGCCTAATAACAATGCATAAATGGTGGACGAAAATAACCTTAGTAGTTAAAAATGAGAGGTTTGAATTAGTAGCTTTAGTAGATTCAGGAGCTGATATAAATGCAATACAAGAAGGAGTTATACCAACTAAGTATTATGAAAAATCAACAGAAAAAGTAGCAGGAGCTAGTGGAACAGGATTAAAGATTCAATATAAGCTTTCAAATGCTAAGATCTGTAAAAACAAAGTTTGTTTCAGAACATCCTTCGTATTAGTAAAAAATATTATAAATACAACAATATTAGGAACCCCTTTTATATGTTTATTATATCCATTTTGGACAATAGAAAAAGGAGTACAAACTCATGTTATACCAGAAACCCTAGTTCTTTTTGAATTTTTAGAACCCCCTAGAACTAAAGAATTAAATATGTTACAAAAAGCCTCTATATCAACAGAAGAATTAATAGAACAAAAACATAAACAGATTAATCTATTAAACAGGGAAATTTATTATAAAATGGTAGAAGAACAGATTGAAAATCCTAGAATACAAAATATGATAAAAGAGTTTGAAAAAAGAATAGAAAAAGAAGTTTGTGATACAAATCCTATGGCATTTCACCATAGAAAAATTCATGAAATATCTTTACCTTATGAAGAAGGATTTAAAGAATCAGATATACCAACAAAAGCTAGACCCATACAAATGAATGAAGAATATTTAAAATATTGTAAAAAAGAAATACAAGAATATTTAGAAAAAGAATTGATAAGACCGTCCAAATCACCCTGGAGTTGTTCGGGATTTTATGTTATGAAAGCATCAGAAATAGAAAGAGGAGCCCCTAGATTAGTAATTAATTATAAGCCTTTGAATAAAGTTTTAAGATGGATAAGGTATCCTTTACCAAATAAGCAAGATTTAATTAAAAGACTATATAAGGCTAATATCTTTTCAAAGTTTGATATGAAATCTGGATATTATCAGATCTCCGTAAAAGAAGAAGACAGATATAAAACAGCTTTTGTAGTGCCTTTTAGTCATTATGAATGGAACGTAATGCCCCAAGGACTTAAGAACGCCCCAAGTGAATTTCAAGAAATAATGAATAATATTTTGAATCCATACATGGAATTTTCTATTGTTTATTTAGATGATGTGTTGATATTCTCTAAAGGAATTAATCAGCATAAAGAGCATTTAAATAAGTTCATCCAAATAATAAAAGAAAACGGACTGGTTATATCAGCTAAGAAAATGAAGATATTCCAAATTCAAGTAAAATTCTTAGGATACGAGATATATCAAGGAACTTTTACACCAATTAAGAGGTCAATAAAATTTACAGATAAATTTCCAAATGAAATAAAAGATAAAAAACAATTACAAAGATTCTTAGGATGTCTAAACTACGTAGCAGATTTTATTCCTAATATCAGAACTATTTACGCCCCATTGTACAAGCGTTTTAGGAAAAGTCCTCCTCCATGGGATGACGAAATGAGTCAGGTTGTCATAAAAGTTAAAAGCATTGTCAAGAGCCTTCCTTGTTTAGGAATACCAAACCCTTCAGCAGCTTTAATAGTTGAAACAGATGCTTCTGATCTAGGTTATGGTGGAATTCTTAAGCAAATTCTTCCAGAGTCAACAAAAGAACAAGTCGTCAAATATCATTCAGGTATTTGGCATCCAGCTCAGCCGAAATATTCAACAATTAAAAAAGAGATTTTATCTATAGTACTATGTATTACCAAATTTCAAGATGATTTATTTAATAAAAAGCTTTTAGTACGAACAGATTGCAAAGCAGCCCCTCATGTTTTACAAAATGATGTTAAGAATCTTGTTTCAAAACATATCTTTGCTAGATGGCAAGCTATTTTGTCTTGTTTTGATTTTGAAATAATCCACATAAAAGGAGATAAGAATGCTCTTCCAGATTTTCTTACGGGAGAGTTCTTGCAGGGCTCTGCCCAGAATGAGTCAGGGTCCCAACACGAGAGATAATTATGGTCCCCCACGGAACCATAAAAAAGAATCTGTACGAGCTTGATTATCAAAACCTTTGACTATGTCACAGGTTGTTAAAAGCTCGATGATATCAAGCGGTAAAAGCAATATTGATAAAAGCTCTACTGATATATGCTCTCAAAAATACTCGACACCTCAACCAGTTACCCCTTCTCAATTATTCTTTACCAAGCCCACATATCAAGACTACCCTTATATTGAAAAACCAAATTCACTACCTGTAATAGCCATTGAAAAAGAGTGGTTTACCTTAAATAGGAAAACCATGTATAAGCACATATTTCCTAAGCTTTTCCATTATCCACCAGTTCACCTTCAGAAAACCCAAAAGTTTTATGAATATGTTCTAGTAGATACCGATTCAGTTGAAATAACCAATGTAGTTGATAAGAAAGATCCCAGCAAAATATCCCATTCCAAACTAAAGATTATTAAGATCCTAACCTTAAAAGATTGGAACCAACCTCTTTACCAGCCTAGAGAATTTACCAGAGAATTTGAGCCCCAACATTATAATTATTTTGATTATATGGAAGCATGGAATCATGTATTGGATTTTTCTCCAAATCCCCATTCATGGTTCTTTTGGTTTAAAAAGGGAATCTCTTTACAATTCCCTAAATGGTTTCTCAGATGGTTTTTAGATTTTGGACCAATCCCAGCCATATTTCCCAAAGAAGCAGCAATGAGTTATGAATATTGGAAAGCCAAGACTTCATTTATACCAGAGATGAAAATGATCTCATTCACCGCATGTCTAGGGATAACCTGGATTATGCAGTGGGATTATAATTCAGCCAAAATGGAAGAAGATAGCAGCATTCAGTATCTTGTAAAAATTATTAAAATTCGATGGTGGGGAAACTTTGATCTTAATTTAATTAGCAAAAAAGCTATAGATTCATGGATAGCAATATCACATGAAAAAAGAGCCTCTTCCTCAACAATCTCTCCAACCACCTCAAAGATAAGTGAAAGCAACAAAGAAGCACAGTTTCTAGCACAAAAAAGACAACTAATGGCAGCCTTAGCAGTAGCCATGTCAGAAGAAGAAATTCAAGAACAAATCAAAGCCATGTCAGACAAACCAGAAGAAGACGAAGAAGTCAGTTCAAGCCCAGGACATTATTTTGAAGATACTGAAGACCAGTACAAGCTTTGAAAAAGCTTCAAGATAAGAATCTCTAAAAGCAAATGTCGGCAGCATCTCTTAACAGTAAAAGCAGATAACTCCACGTCTATAATCATTTCAAGCTTTGAAGTAATGCTAAAGCAAGCCACAGAAGTCAAAAAGCTTCGGAGTAAAGTGAAAGCAAGCCGCAGAAGTCAAAAAGCCTATAAGCTAGCTTTATCTTAAAGCTAAAGCGATCATAATTGTAAAAGTACCATTATTGGTGTAATAGTGATCAGGTTAGGTGAAATAGGAACTAGAACCCTTCTATAAAACCCAATCCTCATATCAGTTGAAGATCATCGAAAAAAGAATCGAAGCCAGAATCGAAGCGAAAATCAGAAACTCCCTCAAAAGCCTTTAGCCTAAGTTTTGAGTGATAATTCACACTACCCTCATTTAGAACCAATCTTTGTATCCTCATTGTACAAGTTTTGAAGTATTCAATAAAGATTTGAAGTTTATCAGCATATTTTCTTGTAAGTTTTATTCGTACTTTATGACTCTTCCTTATGCTTGTAAGATTAAAAAATATATCAACCTTTTAAAAGCTGATTTAAAAGTAGTTTCAGATCGTATAACTCAAGAAGAAGAAAAAGAAAACAAGGATTTAAATTTACTACACGCATTATATCTTGAATTATCTGGAATTTTACAGCTTTTAAATACTCTTGATCCCTTTTTAGAAGTTTTAAGTAGAGGATAAAATGGTTTCAGCTCATGTTTGTAGATATGCTTTATTTCTTGTCAGAAGAAATCAGAAAAAAGTTTTAGACACTATAAAACTATTTGAAGAAGATCCATTTCCAGGAAATCAAGCCTTACTAGATTGATTATATGATATGTATCTATTTTTAGATAAAAAAGGAATCGAAATTAAGAAAAAGATCATTGCTTTAAGTCGTTGCTAAATGTTTTCAGCTTGTTGTTTAAGACTAAGATTAAGAGGTTTAAATCAACATTGGTTTAGAGTTTTACAAGAGATTTTTGAATTAGAAAAATTACAATATACTTTTGAAAACAGTTTGAGAATTAATAATCTATATCTTGAGCTCTCAACCATTAAGTATAGGATCACCAAAATTAAAGAAAAATTAAATGTTTTAGCTATTTAATTTCCCTGTCTTTCATTCTCTCCGTAACGATCCGAGCTATATATATATATATATAGAGGATTGACTCACGAATTATTCAACTGAATTGTTCAGTCTGGCTTGTTTTTTTTTGTTTTCCCTGATGTTACCCCTCCTACTTAGCTCTCGCTGATGGAAGGAAAATTAAGCGTTATACGTTTTAGTGCCGACAATGGATATTTAATTTTTTATTTGTAAATTAAAATCTCGCATAATATCACCCTATTTCACACAGTAGCAAACCCATGAGTCACCATGATTGAAGGTAAGACAAATTAATAACTTCTCTCATTCTCTAATAAGTGCCTGTTTTTGTTTATATACACATATTAAAAAAATAATGTGATAAAGTATCTTTTATAATACTATTTTTATTACCTATTTTAACAGTTAAATATTTAATATATCCATTAACTTTCTCTCACAACAGTATAAAGAAAAAAATAATTAATATTATTTGAAATTCTTAAATTGATAAATAATATTAGAAAAATAAAACTTCATATGTAACAGTTATTAAAAAAATGAAGAGAGTAATTTATTGTATAATGTGATAGTGTATATAGATTGAACTTGTCCAGGAATTGGCTGGCGTGACTATGTTATTGGTTCTTTAATTATTCTTTATGCATCTTGTGATTATAGTAGCTTGACTTTTTGCAGCAAACATGCAAAGAAATAGGGGTTTTTGGTCGACAAAATTTCACGAGGCCTGAATGCTTTATCAGTCCTTAATTACAAGCAAGGCGAAGCGCATGCTACATTTTTTTTTTGTCAAAAATTGCTGCATGAAAATTAAGATAATTGTACGTTAATTGTTTTCAAGTAGATCTGCAGAATCTCACTCAATTCTACATTCCTAATTGAATGTATGAGTCACAACGAATATTATGATTTTTTGACGCAACATAATGAATATGACTAATGTTAAAGAAAAGAAGTAAACAATTTACTGTGATAAAACCCATCTATCTGTGATAAAACCCATCTAGAGTTATTGTAAGAATTGGTGGAAGATGTGATAATGTCATACTATTGTTTTCTTAATTTATAAATCTTGATCTAAATTTAGAAGGTAGTAAGAAAATATAATATTAGAAAAAAACTAAAAGACCATTTTGTTATATAATAATACACAATTGAATGACAATATAAAAAAAATAATTTGTGATCCTGATCATGCTTTCCAAGATATTCTCTTTAAACTAGTTATTTCAAGTCTATCCTAGTGGTTGATGAAATGTTTTAAAATAATACAAAAGAAACTAAAATGAGTGGTAATCATTCATTGTCAATTTTCGTATTGCAAATTTTCAAGCCATTAAGATCGAGTTTATTTGGATGTGTTTTTTTATAATAAGATGTTTCTTAATAAAAAAGATCTTTTTGTATTTTCAGTATATTTGGATAATTTTTTAAGTAAAAGTAGAATTATTAAGAAAAAATAAAAAAATCTTTTTTGATAAGCTCGAATTTTTATCTTATGAAAAAAATTATTTTTATAATATAAAAAAATGTTTGATAATAAATAAAAATATTTCAATATCATATCTAAATATAAATTGACATTTAATTTAAATATAAATTAATTTTTATTTTTTAAAATATTTAATTAAAAAGATCTATTAAAAAAATCTTTTATGAGATGCAGGACAGAATAAGCCCTAATCATTAACGATATAGAAAAGAAACAAACACGATTTTCTAGCTACCTAACACTTGATGACTTGAACTTAATTAAAATTGTCGTTATTTACGTATCATTCCGAATATTCAAAAAGATGTCTCAATCATGCTTTCCAAAAACATGCACCTTCAAACTATTTATTATTTCGAATATCCATGGTACATTTAGGGGAGAAAAAAGAAAACAAGATGACTTGATGAGCTGGTCCTCCACACGTTACGTAACTTGGATTCTGTAAAGTATAAACCATATGGTATCGTGGACTGCACGGAAGCTTGTAGATAAAAAAGAAAAAAAAACATAATTAATCTCTTCAAAATAATAAAATTTACTTTTAAACGCTTATCAATATCTAATCATTTTATACCCATATATCTTTAAATTCATTTTTTTTAATTGAAATGTCATTAAAATTAGTTTTCAAAGTCTTCATTAGTTTCGACCAAAAAACATTATTCCTTAAATAAAAACTGAGACAAATAGTTTCTATGAAAAGTAGTTGTTTTTAATTGAAAAAAATCACTTACATGCATGTTTCATTTGCAATTTGCACAACCAAGTCATTTAAGTTTTTTTTTTAGTATTTAATTTATATACAATGCTAATATTAAAAATTTACATAAATATTCAACCATATATTACTATGTCATCAAAATAATTAGATTTAACTATGTACATGTATATTCACTCTAGAAAGTTTTGTAAATATGAAGCATATAAATATCTTATTTAACATAAAAAATTCAGTAAGAAATTTCTTTTTATTCACCTAAATTTAAGTTTGTAGATCAAAAATAGAATTTATTTTATATGAACCATGGTTAAAAAAAAATTTACATCTAATCATTTATGATTATATCGACTTTTACAAAAAAGAAACACAATTAAATGACAGTGTAAGATTCATTTACATAGTCAAAGTATCAAGGCTAATTTCTTCAAAATAAATAGGATAATATTTATCCTTTAAAGCTAAGTGGATGACCAAGATTTAATTTTGACTAAAAAAGTTAAATTCTAGCCATGCATCTCATAATTTCATTTTTAATTAAAATATCATTGAAATTGTTTGATTCTTATTATGGTTATCTTAAATATCATATAAAAAATATAATGTAATTAACTGACACTATAAATTAGTATATAAAAATTAACACCAAAATAAAAATGTATCTCTGTACCCAAAAGTATTATTTAAACTCTTCAATTGCATGGCTTATATGCAACACCTATAAAAATGCAATATTATTTTTAAATATTATTGTTAGATTGTATGAATGATTTCTATCTACATTGCTAGAAACACGCAAATTACAATTAGAAGTGATAGATTACTAGTAGAAATGGGATCAGTTCAAAATAAATAAGAAATATATATAATCTATTGTTAATTCTATCAATAATAGTTAGTGCCAAACAATTACAGATGGATTATATTAAATAATCTTAATTTTTTTCAAGAAATTATAGAGAAAATCTATAATACCTTAGGTACACCTGTCCTTAGACAGGTTCCGTATGGTCTTAGAGTCCCACAAGACCCACCCATATAGTTGGGAAGACCCCAGATTTCTGAACCATGCTGCAGCTGTAGGTTCTACAGAATTATACAAAACAAAGCTCACTACAACACAATACCAGAAACAACACGATTTTGCTAAATGAGCCCCAACCCTATTTTAAACCCTTAATGCTCAGATTTCTCATTCAAAAACCAAGCTCCTTTCCCTAAACCCCCATTTTCTCTCTTTTCTTTCCAATCCACTTCACTCCTCTTCCTCCAAGTCTCAAGGTGAGTAAATGTCATTAGATTATGTCTCCTTCCTTCCCATTCCTTCATGCTCTTGTGTTGGGTGTTATCATTTCTCTCATTAATATTATGTGGGGGTGCTCCCCCAATGTTATTAGAGTTAATCTAAAGTAATCGAGGAGTACCCATAGATTATTTATGACTTTTATGGTTGTGATAGTAGACATTGGTATCATCCCTACTCCCTAGAGCTCTCTTGGTTTCAGTGCATCATAGTATACTCCACCTCTCTATGTGAGTGGGTTTAATCTTATGACCTTATTTTGGTCATTATATCATTATTTTCTAGCATTATGGAGTATTTAGAGGTTGAAAAATGTGTTTTCACATGAAATGGAGTTAGATGAAAAATGTGCTTTAGCTAGAAATGCTCCCTTTGAATTTATAAATGAAAATCTATGATTTTAGAAAATGCATAGGACCATAATTGCTCCATAAATGTTTTTTATGATTGGGCTCATGACTTTAGACCTGACTATGATGGAATTGGATTTGCTTGATAAAAAGTAAAAGTGAAGCTTTATGTTTAATTCATGAGATTTATGAAATGTTGAACTTAGAAACATAGAACCCTTTTTTTATGATCTATTATGATTTAGACTTGGGAATTACTGAGAGGAATAGATCTATGAGTTAACGACAGTTATTCCATTAACATTGGTATACCGAAGCCCATAAGGGGCAATTATGCAAATGTTAGATCAGTCCATGAGGGGCGCAGGTCACGAGAAACCGTTAAAATCTCAGCTAGGTGCTCTTATTCGCGAAGGACTGAGCACCACCCTTCAATTTATGAATAGTCTGTTCTTTTAGTAATTCTTGAGAAAATAAAGATGGGTTTTATGTTTACCGATAATTTATGATTTTATTGTTGTTATATAAATTAAATAGAAATTATTTATGAACATTGCTTTAATTTTTTATTTATGTATATTCCTTCTTGTCCCATATATAATTATGAGTGACGATCCACTCACTGAGTTTTATGATAAAACTCTCCCCTTTTCCTCTTTTTTCTCACAAATATAGTTGCAGCATCGGATCCTCCACCTCTTCCTCCTCCTACACAGCATTGGCTTTCAGTTGGTGAGTTTCAAGTTACCATGAAGTGTTTTGTTTTGGTATAGAGTGCTCCAGCGTAGTGCGAGTAAGGTCTCGGACCATGCATGATATATTTTTTATTTATCATAATTCTTTTTGTATTTACATGATATAGCATACATGGTTTATTTTGTATATTGAGCAACTCAGCATATTTTGTTTATGACCACAGTTTCATACTCAAATTATGAAAAAGAGCTAACTATGATTATTATGAATTGAATGCGCAAATTGATTATGATTTGAAATAGATTTTACAAATAAAATATGCATATAGTATAACTCAGCGATCACAAGGTTTACGTGGAGACGAGATTCCTCACGTGCCGGTCACGATCTCAGTTAGGTCATGACAAAATCCCATTCGTGATGATTCTTTTTTTTTCCTTTTTTTGGTATGCCAACTGTAATTTCATATATAACGGTTCAAATTTTTTCACAAAAATTTATTACAAACGGGTCCATCTATAATGCATGCAATTACGATTATTTTTTGTTAAGTTAATTTTTTTGTCATTTCATCTTTAATAATATATGTAACATTGTGATTTTTCATTACTTAATTATTGATGGAATGAGCCATTTGTAATGCATTTTTTTGTTTTAAGTTTTTTGCTATTTAATACATTACAAAATATTTTTTCATCTTTAATTCAAATTTCAGAACAAAATGTCGATAACATTTCGATTTCCATCGGATCTGATTACAAGAAAATTTTTCGTCGGTGATAGGCTTTAATGAAATTATGATATAAATTGTGCGGAGCCCTTCTTTCTTTCCACTTTTTCTCTTTCTCTTCTCTCACTTCCCTCTCTCTCCTTTGTGCTTTTCTGCCGTCACGCCTTTGTTTGAGGCGCAGCTGCTCATCGATCGGAAACATTTTGGAAATGGAAACCACCATTATGCTCCTAATATTATTTTGAATATTTTAATCCGGTTACTTTTTTATTTGGCCTTTTATTGTTGCATATCAATGCTTAAAATTATCAATTTAATAAAATGTTCCTAACTTAGATTTATTGAAATGTTTAGCATTGTAGAGGTATAATGTTGGAGCATTATTGAGGAGGATAGCTTTTTATCGAAGATTTAGTAAGTACATTATGTAATTTTTTTCTAAATTAGATTTTTTTTGGAAATTTGGAAAAAAATAATTTAGTGCTTTTGGAAGAAATAATGGCGTCCACACTAGAATGTTTTTTAGGATTGGTTAAAGTGTTTGATTTTAATAAATGTGTTCATTGTTTGTTGTTGTGTAATTATTAGATTAATTAATTGTTGTTCATGTTTTGCCTAAGCTTGGTTTGATTGAAGTCTAAACATAATGTATTTAAGGGAATACTTCTATATTAGGGGTAAAAGTATGTCAAAATATTTTCAATTAATTTGTTGTCTTGAATTATCTAAACATAATTTGGAACTTAAGGGGATACTCCTATATTAGAGGAGATTCTTTCAAAACTTTTCAACTAATATATTAGTCGGAGATGCGGAGATTATAGGAGATTCTTTCCAATGTTTTTGTGATTGGTAAAATATTGTGTTCAAATTTTAGGTTAAATTAAGAATTGATCAACGATGTTCCCCGGGAATTGTTCATAGATATATGATAGATTGCATCATCATCAAGAGGAATTAAACCAATATTCTACGATGGTGTCAAGGAGTTCACTCATATTGCTTATAATTCACAACATTTCATTAAAGAAAAAAAAAACTAGGTGTCCTTGTGCTAAGTGCCAATGTAGGTTTTTAGATATTGAAACGATTAACTATCATCTGTACAAAGATGGATTTAAGCCTAATTATTGGATTTCATTTATCATGGGGAAGTTGCTATAGTGGAAAATCAAGTTAGCATGGGTTATGTTGAAGGCAGTTCTAATGAGGTGCATGTCAGAGGGCGGGATATAGGTCATGTGATTTGGGAAGAAAATTATATATATTTGTTACCAAGAAATGATTTTTGATGTTGCCAGCCCTAAATTTAGATTGATTCTGAACTTGAAGTTAGGGAACCCAATGCAGAGGTTGAAAAGTTTTATAGTCTATTAGAGGCATCAAGGGAGCCTTTATGGGAAGGGTGTGTGCACTTAGAATTATCACTAGCGGTAAAAATATTGAGCATTATATTAGAAGGAAACTAGAGTCAAACTTCATTTTCAAGCCATGGTGTGGAGCATAATCAAACTAAAGTATACTTGAGAACTGCCCTGTTGGAAGGATAATTCTGTTCATCATTGTCTAGATATGATGCATGTTAATAAAAATGTGTTTAACAATATTATGAAGACCGTGATGAACACAAATAGAACTAAAGATAATAATAAGGCGAGATTAGTTTTGGAAGAGTACTATATATAGGCGTCCTGAATTCAATTTACAACAATTAAGAGATGGTCAATCCTCTGAGCCAAACCCAAGTTTAACATAAAGATAAGATGTGTGCATGTAGGTGCAAGAGTTAAAAATGTCTTATGGTTACGCTTCAAATTTGGATCAGTGTGTGAACATTGCACAAGTAAAGTTTTTAAGGATGAAATGTTATGCTTGCCATGTTTTTATGGAGTGTCTGCTTTAGAGAACTACTTGACCATGTTTCGAAGTTGTTAACAAAGTTAAATGAGTATTTTAGGACCTGTTTGCTTTGTCTGTTTTCAGTTTTTAGTTTTCGATTTTTCTTTTACAAACCAAAACTAAAACCAAACCTGAAAATACAAAGAACAGCTTAGCTTTTTCATTCACAAAACAGAAAACCTGAACCCAAACTAAGCGACAAAGCAGTAGCGAGACCCATGCTTATCTCTTGGTGGAGAACACGGTGGAGAGAAGTTGGAGAGGAGAGCAAAAACAGATGTAGTAGATTCACCCGTTCAAAGCGAGCGACTATTTTCTTCCTCCCATGCTGCCTCCACCTCCACCGCCAACAATGCGGAGGCAAGACACTTTTTCTTCCTTGTACTTGCATGATGACTCGGACAAAGGCAACATTTTGAACACAAATCACGAGGAGGACTCGTGATCATATGTATTTGTAATTGACTTCTTTATAATTTCATTGCATTATATTATTATGAGATTTGTACTTTTTATTTTATAATATTTAAAATTTTATTTCCTTTTTAATATTTGTGACTTTTATTACAATTTTTATATATTTCATAAAATTTATTGATAATTATAATAATTGTAATATTAATAACTAATACGAAAATAATAACAAATAATAATATAAAAAAAATTTCGGTTGTATATATATATATTCAACGGATTTTCGATGGAAAACACAGAAAACCTTTTTATGAAAAAGTTGCAATTTTTGACGGAATTTAATTATAAAATATTTTCAATTTCTCCACCACAAACTAATTTTTCGACGGGAATGAAAAAAAATAATTTAATTTTTAATTATTTCAGGGGGAAATTTCGTCTATAATAATTTTTCAAAAAAGAAAAATGGATTTTTCATCCTTCTGGAAGGGGTTTTTAATTAATATACCATATGTAATTCTGTCGGTAAATTGCAAACAGGCACTTAATATATTTATCGACACTCAAATATCCAATCACCGCATCCCGACTATAATTGTGTCTATAAAAATACTTTGCATACGTTGGAAAAATTGTTTTATCATTTGGTGATCCCGTTGATATTCTGCCAATTTTTGATAGTATTACCCAACAACTTAAAAACTTTTATGAGAGATAATTAATGACAGTATGAGAAATTATTTTAATCAAGTAGGTTAGAGTTAACATTATATAAAATATTGGTAGACATTAGTTTTTTAAATTTCAGATAATAGAAATTAGTTTTGAAAAATACCCCATAAGGTGCTCTCAAAAGCGTCCCTGACTTTTAAAAATTGGGAGCAAAAGCACCCAAACTTTTTTATTTACTAAATAAAAAAGTTTGCTTATGCATTTCATAATCCATAGCACCCATCTGAAAAGATTTATCAAACCCACCCTATGTATTCAACATAATTATTTCTTTTTTGGCTTTGATATTTTGATTTAATTTATATACACTAAGAGTGTTAAAAAATTTATATATACATCTAATCATGTATTATCACATATATTAATAAAAGAGTTAAATATCCAATCACTTACTATTTTGAAAGTGTTATAAATAGAGGTTTAAGATTACTTGACAGTACAGAAAAAAATTATATCAAAATTAAATTCTTAATATTTTTTTCCCATCTTCAACCCAACCAATCCTACCCTTAGTATTTTCCATTTTCTGCATTGCTATTTCTCGTGAGTTCGTGCTCTCTCTCTCCCCATTTTTTGACTGCTTGTTTGTGTTGTGACACTCACGACCATCCACCTTAATCAACAAAAAGGGAATATAATTATTAAAAAACACTGGAATTGGTATCACCAGTGATTTTGACCTTTAGATTATAACATTGGGAGTTTTGGATCACTCGGTACCCCAAAAATAATAATAATAATAATAATAATAATAATAATAATAATTTTCTAAAGATAATATTTTGAATGATTAAAATTAAAAATAAACTGACTTGATTTGAATTGATTTAATTTTTAAGTTGAATTTTAAGTTTTAAATGATTAAATAGAATAGGAAATGAATGAATTTAGAAATATGTTTTTTTCCTAAAATACAATAGGTTGTGTTTGAAATGATTAAAACAGAAAATGAATTGATTTGATTTGAGCATGAGTTTTAAAATCAATTCATTTTCATTCAAATCCTATAAAAAAATCAAAAGATTTGAAAACTAAAAGAATAGAATTTGATGGAATTATAAATCAATTCATTTCTCAGTTTTTTTTCAATTCTAAACAAATAATTTCATTTACAAATCAAATCATCCATTTTTTTTCTCATTCAAACACACTCAAAATTATTTCTTTTATGACCATGATTTCAGGCTTTCATGATCATGATCTTTGGTTGGATAGGAGCGTCTTTTTACGATCTTGATAGGCCATTTTAGTTAATTTTTTGAGAGAAATACTTTTTCGAAATTAGAATCAGTGTGTGTTTACATCGACTTTTTCAGCCAAATATATTTGACTTTTGACTTTTTAATGTAAACGGACACTTATGTAGGAACGGGGACATAGTTTTTAATATCAAAAGGGAAGGGAGGATATTCTTTGCCATTTACAAAAAATAAATCAAGAATATTTTTGGAAACATAATTTAAAGTGTGTTTAATTAATGGTTTATCAGCAAAATAATCACTTGAGAATGATAAGGATTTGTTATAAATTTTATGAAAAATATTTTCGGATATCAATCATTCTCAAAATTGTTATATTTTCAGAATTTAATAGAATGCTGTTCCCATGATAAGAGTTGAGAATGAAAATTTTCCATGACATAGGAATGAACAAAAATACAAAAATGTCATTTAATTATCCTGTTTTTTCCTCACATTAAATATGTTAGGAGTATTTTAAGAATCATTACATATCTTCTTAAGCATATGTTAACATTCTAAGACGTATTACATATATTTTTCAGGAAGAGTGGGATTCCATTTATATTAAGTGTAAGTCTTGACATACTTATATCATTTAATAACCTTTTATGGGTATAAAAATTTCATCATTCTGATTGTTAAATTTAAAAGTCTTACCTAGTAGATCAAATATATCAAATTTTATACATTTTAAAAATGATTCGGTATTTCATAATGCCACTTTAGTTTTACAGATAATATATTTTTTGAAAATATAAATAGTATCAAGCATTAATTAAATTCAATTGATTCGAAGAGCTATTGAAAAATGTAAGTATACAAAAGTTACTTTTGATGTAAAGGGACCCTTGCTCTTTCATGAATATGTATTATAACATAAATAGTGATTTTTATCATTAAAAATCTAAATAATAATAACAATAATAATATGAATATGATTGGTTAAATGGCAAAAATAAGGAGAAAATTTAGACTGAGACATGCTTTTCCCTCCATCTAGACTTTTAAAACCAACATAATAGGATGAAATTTTTTCATTGCCAGCTTTATGTGTGAATTTTGACAAAGAGCCTATGGATGATTTTTTTTTTTTTACCCTCCAATCAAACACATCCTAAACAAACAAGTTTTAAGATAATTATGAGATCGATTATAATTAGTAGTTAAGTTAAATTTCTTAAATATCTAGTCAATGATTTGATCTTTAGTATTATGTATGGAGAGAGTCTTGTAACTAGATATAAAACCAATCTCCGACTCAAGGGCTAGAGATTAGTAACTGTTTAATTTTTGGCAGGTGAAGACCGTACCTTACGTTCAAAAAAAAAAAAAAACTTCTGTAAGATACTCGGGAATAACAGTCCCAACGATGAAATTTTAAGGAATTTGATTCATAGAAATGCAGTTCAAAACAATTGATACTATCGAACACCCCTCAACCTCAATGGGAGACATTTTGGAATATAAAATTAATCTTTACTATTCAGTGTCGACAACTCGCGCACACCTTATCTAATACTTCTTCTCAATCCAATCAAACTAATTAATATTTGATTTTCAGTTGGCGGCTTAATTGATTAACTTTGAAGATAAACAATATCCAAACCTCGAGCCCTATAAATACATAATTAAAGCAAGCTGAATATGAATCAGTTTTGTGTTTCATCACCCTATAAAACAAGGTTTAGTATAGTGTGATCTCTTCCACGCCATTGTTGATCATAAGTCACAATGATGCCACCACTTCTTCTAATTCTATGCCGGATTCTTGCTATCATTCTGTTTCTCTTCTTCCAAAGCCATAGAAGCCTTAAGAACCAAGCCCTTCCACCTGGCCCAAGAGGCCTTCCCATCATAGGGAACCTTCATCAACTCTATTATTCTGTTCTTCACCTGCAGCTATGGCAACTGTCCAAGAAACACGGACCTCTATTTTCCATTAAACTAGGCTTAAGACCTGCTATTGTTGTTTCCTCACCTACACTGGCCAAAGAGACACTGAAAAACCATGACCTTGAGTTTTCTGGAAGGCCTAAGTTACTTGCCCAACAAAAATTGTCCTACAATGGGTTAGATATTGCATTTTCTCAATACAATGCTTGTTGGAGAGAAACCAGAAAAATATGTGTTACCCATATCCTTAGTGCTAGGCGTGTGTCAAGCTTTTCCTCAATAAGACAATCTGAGGTCAAGCACATGATCGAAAAAATATCTACGCATGCCTCATCTTCAAAAGTTACAAATTTGAGTGAGATGTTAATGTCTCTGACGAGTACTATGATATGCAGAATTGCTTTTGGGAGAAGGTATGAAGATGAAGGAGTTGAAAGGAGTAAGTTTCATGGGTTGTTCAATGAGTTTCAGGAGTTGATAGCAAGCTTTTTCATTTCCGATTTTATTCCTTTTTTGGGTTGGATAGATAGACTCACAGGACTGCATGCACGTCTTGAACGAGTTTTCAAGGAAATGGAAAAGTTTCACCAAGAGGTCATTGATGAACACATGAATCCTAATAGAAAGGCTTCAGAGGAAGAAGAT
The DNA here is from genome assembly GCA_031216125.1 of Dalbergia cochinchinensis. NCBI lineage: Eukaryota > Viridiplantae > Streptophyta > Magnoliopsida > Fabales > Fabaceae > Dalbergia > Dalbergia cochinchinensis. The sequence continues at coordinate 62,305,001 of CM062375.1, read as the reverse complement.
ATAATTGATGTCTTACTTCAATTGAAGAAGCAACGTTCATTCTCCATAGACCTCACTAATGATCACATCAAAGCGGTGTTCATGGTTTGAAATCTCACACTCTTTTTTTTTTCTTTTCAGTTTCAATCGTATCTTTATTAAAACAATATAAATGCATCATTAAATTTATTTGTTTGTTTTACATATTGAGGGACCTTTGTGTCCTTGCAAGTAATCTTTGAAAAAAAAATTTACATCAATTTAATTCTTGAAAGTGACATATGATATCAGTTTAGTTCTTAAAAAATTTTCAATATCAATTTAGTTTCTAAAGATAAAGCTGACATTATTTTGGTTCTTACAGGTGCACGCAATACCTATTTAATTAATAAACATGTTTGATGTCACATGCATCCTGCAAAAACTAAAATGATGTTACAAGTATTTTTTAAGGACAGGATGTCACATGTATCTTTTAAAGACTAAATTGATGTAAAAAATCTTCAACAATAAAATAGATGCCACATATATCTTTTGGGATCAAATTGATAGTTTAGTTCTTATTTTATTCTCTGAGGTTGCTGCAATCTATTGATTGGTTATCACATAGGGCACGGTGGTTAAGGCTTACAAGGTTAGAAAGTTGAGAAAATAAAAGTGGATAACAAAATTGACATAACTAGTGATCAATGCATAAGAACAAGAGCTATGACCTATACCCTTGGAGCGTATAAAAATTTCTGCCTCTTATACCTTCTATTTCTAATAAAAACCCTAGTGGACAAAACCAAAGGTAATTTGGCCGGGAATATACAATTTAGGGGGAATAATAATGTTATTCTAATATCAAAAAGTAAATATTTAATTTGAATACTCACTCTATCATCATTAAATAAGATAATAATTGAAAGTAAGTATAGACACTTACTTTAAATATTGAAATAATATTTTTGTTACTGAAAAACATACATCATCCCCAGCTCCTCGAAGTAATATACAAGGGAGTTTAACTCTTGTTGTGACTATTTTTTTTTATGAAGGACTAGTGCGGAATCTATGTTGTGCTACTGTTGATTTAGTACACTAAAAAGGAACAAAACAAAAATAAGTCTTGTACTAAATCTATTTTGATCCCTTGCTCAAAATATTGTTCATTTCCTTCTCTAGGACATGCTTGTAGGTGCAACTGATACAATGGCAGCCACGACTATTTGGATCATGACCGCACTAATGAAAAATCCAAGAGTAATGAAGAAAGTTCAAGAAGAAATTAGGAGCTTGGGAGGCAATAAAGATTTCTTAGATGAAGATGATGTTCAAAAGTTTACCTATGTTAAGGCAGTGATAAAAGAGACATTAAGACTTCATCCTCCAGTGTCGCTACTTGTGCCAAGAGAAACAAATGAAAAGTGCATCATAGATGGCTACAATATTCCAGCCAAGACATTGGTGTATGTGAATGCTTGGGCTATTCACAGAGACCCTAAAGCTTGGAAAAATCCAGAAGAGTTTTATCCTGAGAGGTTCTTAGACAATACTATAGATTTTCGTGGACAGGATTTCGAGCATATACCATTTGGTGCAGGTCATAGAATTTGTCCAGGTTTGCATATGGCAGTTGCATCAGTGGATCTTATCCTTGTTAACCTTCTTTATTCCTTCGATTGGGAGTTGCCAGAAGGGATGAAAAAGGAAGACATTGATATTGAAACATTGCCAGGACTTGCTCAACATAAGAAGAATCCTCTATGCCTTGTTGCCAAAGAGCCATATGTAAAAGTCAGATAGACTTCTTGTAATCTATGTATAATAAGTATTTCGCTCTTTTGGGCATTGCTTGGGAGTTGGGACCTTCATATATGAATGTTTGTGGTTAGCGTGTGTAGAAAATTGTATTGCATGTTTGCTGGTGTACTAAGTATACTAGTACATCTATATCCATATATATACAGATGAACTAAAGTGTGTGCTTGTTGATGTTTTTATTAGATTATGGCCTTTTCATTTAAGATGGATCAGAATTCAGATATAGTTTATTCATGTGGTTTTATTCTAGATTATATAAATTGCTGTAACAAAATTTGTTAAGTTTGATCCTTTCTCTTCACTGTCATGTGGTTTTTCTCCGAAGCTTGATCGAACCTTCTAACTATACTTCAACACTTTGGGTTCAAGCGTGGGGCCGTGCTTATTCAACATGGACACCCGATAATGTTCTAGTAAGAAATTCCGCCCTCAATTACAACGGGCTTCCAAGTCTCCAAAACAAAAATATTTTTTCAACCATTCATATCTTGCATACCATGTTGACACCTAATCTATCATTTTTAAATTTTATATGATCTCAACTTAAAAATAAAAATTTTGATTTTCCACCTTTAGACTCACTTTTGAGTATTAAAATAATATCACCATGTGTAAAAGAAGCCCAAGTTATAAAAGCAACGGTATATAAGATGAGAGACTAGTTGTTGGGAAGGTCAACGGTTTAAATTTTGGCTGCTATCAAGTATGTAGCTGGAGTTATGATTGCAGATAGTGCAATTATAGCGACATACATTGCGATTGATGCGGTATGAAACTTGTGTGTTTTCATCTTGAAATGAAGCCTATTGAGGACTTGATGCCGCTAGCTTATTGCATCCTATTGCGATTGCGATGAGGCTATTGTGCTCATGATGCAACTACCTTATGGTCAATCTCCTTGATTGGTGTAACACTCTAATATTTAACCCAACACGCTTAGGATGTGTTTAAGTTAATTATTAGTCATTACTCTTTTGTTCCAATTTTTTAACTTAAACTCTTGAAAATACTTTAGTAAAAATATAGGTAAATTTTTTTTTCTATACAAAACGTGAGCCGCCCATGCTAAGTAACTAATGCCGTTCGTCTTGCTTATATATAAGAAAGGATAAAGACAAGTCATAGGTACATATAACATACAACATCACAATATATTTATAAACCATGGCATAACATGACACAAACAATATTAACACATCAAAACTATATCATAATAGCAACATCCTCTAAATATAAAGGACATTAGTATATATCCATCAAAAGACTAGAATACAAGCAGATAGAAACGGTATGATCACCCTAAAGCCAATGTCCAAAAGAAAACTATCTTCGTACTTCGACTGCGACCCTCCTAATCCTGTCTGTAGCGAAACTCCCTCATCCACGTCTCAGAGAAGATTACGAGCTACACCATCATCTTTGTCTAGAGATGACATAGAAGAAAGAAGATGGATGAGAAACTTATTCTAGATTCTCAGTAGGGCTTCTCGACTCTAGTGCAAGTGCCATCGTAATCGTTCCTAGGAACCTCGGGTTTCATTATGAAAATCTGAGCATGTAAAAGGTTCATTTATTAAGTTCCAAATGCCATTAGTCGAGGCCCATGTCTTTTAGCATGAATCTTAATGTCATGGATGCAACATACTATATTATGAATGCATGTCAATACCATATGCAAAAATATCATAGAAATCACAACCAATGCATATGACATAAAGAACATAGATCCTTCTAACATAATTTTTTCTCATTATTCCTTTAGGTGACTTAAATTTCTTATTCTTTTTTCCTTAAGAGCCGCCCTATATTTTTTCTCCTATCTTGAAAGTTCTAGATTATGAGCTCATACCTAACTAGTTGTCACTAGTTTATATTTATCCTCTTGATAAGCTAAATTCCCAACCCCCAAAGTGCGGGATAGGGGGCATTGGATCACTTTCCACTGGGCCCGGCCCATTACGAAAAGATTACCTCCTTGGATCATCTTATGCCGGGCCCGGCCCGTTATGGAAGGATCATCTCCCTGGATCACCTTACGCTGGGCCCGACCCATTATGGAAGGAACATTTCTGAGTGTTTCATGTCACCTTTTATCTTAACATGTTATTTAGAAATGCAAACATAAACATATCACCTTATTGGTTCACCTCTCATAACCTTTAATTTGGGGAGTTTAGAGGATCACCATATTGGATCACCTTTAATTAGAGGGGACTAGAGGGCCAATACTAGCTCACCTCTCATATCCTTTAATTAGAGGATACTAGAGGGCCAGTACTGACTCACCTCTCATAACCTTTAATTAGAGGATCCCTTAACCTTGGCATGTCATTTAGAAATGCAAACATGAAACATATAATCATAAATTATCTTTTAACATTTATGCTCATAATTTTCATAAATCATGCATCTCAATTATTCACATATAATTATAACATGCCACAATTGATCACGTAATTGATCACACAACCATGTCCTCAATCAACATCCTATAGCAATAAATATGCTCCTACCCAGTATACCAGAATTCAAGGGCCGGGTTCAACTAATGCATATGCCATGCTTAACAGGATAAATGTAACACACTAGAGATCATTACTTGCATGATTCAAGAATTAAGCATGCATAATCCTTAATTTGTAATTTTGCATAATTATCATAAGTCATATAATTTTTCAACTAAAACACATGAACATGGCTTTCATAAGACATCATTCACATAATTCTCATCAGGTTATCAATATTTACACTTAAACCCCATAAGGGGCCAAAACTACAATTTTTCAAAGATTACGAGTCAAAGTGTAATTTCCCCTTTTTGACACATCTTCACAAACTAATTATTCTAAAATTTAATCTATACTTTTAAGAGACCCATAATACTTAGAAATCATTTAAATTCATCATAAAAACCTTTTTGAGCCATAGACCAAATTTTGTTACCCTTTGGGTCAAAGTACAAAATTGCTCAATTTCAACACTTGACAAATGCTAAAACTTCTAAAACTTTTTCTCAACATCGTAAATGATATTTTGAATACATAGACACATTCAACATCATTACTAACTCTTTTTAAACTCACTTGGCTGAAATCACATAATTGATAGTTTAAAACACAACTTTTCGCATTTTGCAAAGCGGTCCAATTTAACACTTGTAATTACTCTTTTATATATCTAAGATACCAAAAACAATTTTTACAACAATTATAAGTAATTCTATTGTGTATGAACAACATGAACAGTGCCAAAAATAGTACCAAAAAATTGATCTTTTAAAGCTTCATAAAAATTGTCAATTTGATTATTTCTAGTTATTAGTTCTTCCTAAAATGCTAAAAATAATTTTTACAACAATTATTAGTGGTTTATACTCATCTAAACATCACTAATCAGCAACCATTCCAGTTTTAATAGATCAGGTCAGTAACCATAATTTGAGCTTCTAAAGACATATGAAAATCATGTTCTTAATCCTTTTGAGTTCCTAAATCTTTCAAAAAATCTTTTGTGCATTTTAAAGACAAGATCCAAGCCTCAAAATAAAGAAAAACAAGCTCAAACTAAAGATCCTCATGAAGGCCAAAAACATATAGTTAAGAAGTGTTCATGATCAAAATTCTCATTTAAAATAAAAGGAGCAAGTCTTGAGCTTTAGAATTTAGATGATAACTAGAATTATAAATATGCCATACAAATCTCATTTTTAATCTTTATCATTATAAGGTGAAGACTTGAAAATATAAATATGATGTGTAAGACTTGAAATATAAATATAAAGATACAAGTTCAATTTTAGGTCTTCAAAGTTTAGGTAATAACTTGAAATATAAACATGATGTGCAAGGCTTGGAATTTAAACATGAAATGCAAGTCCATATTATTATCTTCAATTTAAAGTGATAACTTGAAATTTAAACATGATATGCAAGACTTGGAAATTTAAACATGATATGCAAGACTTGGAAATTTAAACATGATATGCAGATTATTATCTTCAAGAGTTAAGGTGATAACTTGAAATATAAACATGATTATGCAAAACTTGGAATTTAAACATGATATACAAGAGCTTGAAACATAAAGGAAGTAAGCTTTAGAGTTCTTTGTTACCATGGTTCCAAGAACCTTATTTCATTAAAATCATCATTAAGCTCAAAAAGTATCAACTTAAAGAAAATTAACAATTATTCCACTAATCTTTTGACAACAAAAATTAAACCTTAAGCTTTAGAGGTCATTTATATGATGGATTCACAACCACCACCATGATTCCTCATCATCAAGCCATGGTCATTATCAAGCCATAAAAACCAAAAATATAAGGAAAGAACAAGAGAAAGAACATGAAATAAAATCCCTACCAAGTTGTTTCTTGTTTATTAAAGAGAAAGCTTGATCTTCTATGAAGCAACAAGAACAAAAATCTGATCCTAATGGTGATATAGTTTGGGCCAAGAGGAGTGAAAATGGAGGAAGGATTTTTCTTGTGTTCTTGTATTTGGGAATGGAAAGTTTAGGTGTTTAGGAGTTGATTTATGGTGGATATGTGTTTGTTTGAGCTTGAGAACTTGGATGAATGTCAAGAATGGAGTCTCTTGGAAGTGGAGGAGGAAGAAGATGAAAGCTTAGAGTTCTCTGAGAGAATGCAGAATTTTTTTAGCAATCTTGAGCAAGACAACTCGAAAAATAGAAGTAGTAAGGCAATGAGTGTTTATGTGTATTATTGTTGAAAAAATAAATAAAATATAAGGATGATGGAGGCATGGAGGCCGTGGCTTTTGCAAGGCATAATGGGAGACAATTCTTTCTTTTATCATGTATGGTAGGACATGTAGGATAGCTTATTTTATTAGGTAATAGATTAGGAAGTGGTAATTTTGTGTACATGGTAAAAATCGAGTGTTTAGGATTTACCAAGACAAGGTAAAAGAGTAATCTTACACTAGTAATGGGGAGTTAATCTCAAATGAGTTGAAAATCAATTAGTAACATAAGTCCTAATCTTGAGACAAAGAAAGAAAATGCACTAGATTTACTTTAATCTTAACATTATTGATTTTATGAGCTCTTGTAATTAAGGAAGGAAATTAAATTTTTCTAAACAATTCTTAGGATCTAATTACCTCAAGTAATTAGTTTTAACCTCAAGCAATTATTTTTAACCCAAGGTTAAAGAATGAAATCAATTTGAATTGAATTAGAGCCTAATATTGCCTTAAAACTCATTTAGCACTAACTAGGGGTAAAAAGTTAACTTCACATAAAAACTCCCTAGAATTACATTTCCAGATATCAAGTTATACTTGTATCAAACATTTTGAACTTCCCAAGTAATAACCGGGTTTAAAGATTACTCAATCTCGTGTTAAGTTACCACATGGGTAATTTGGTAATTTCACGTACGGTAAAAATCGAGAGTCGAGATTTTTACCTCAACATCAACATAACATCCCCTTAAATATAAAACTAACCCCTTGAAGATAGCCGAAATTTGCTATCTTTGATTTCCAGACAAAAATACCCTTAAAGGCATTTTGGTCATTTTGCACATGAAAAAATTGGGATTTGCGATTTTTGCACAAATTGCTATCTAAGCCTCATATAATGTTACCTGATGTTAAAATACCCTATTGAGGATTGTTCGGCCCCAAATCTGGTGCGAAATTTACTTAGGGGCATTTTGGTAATATCACATTGTAGAAAAAATCAGGGCATTACAATTTGCAGTAGCAGCATCCTATGACAATCACAATATTACAGCTGCATTACTTAATCTAGTATGCAATATAGATCCTTGGGAAGGCCATATGGGATTTATGCAAACTAAAAGAGTATCAAGAAGTTCATGACCCAAATTTTTCAGATTCTACAGCAACTTTGATTTCATACCTATAAGATATGATTATTCTATACACAACAAGCTAGGTGAGCATAATTCAGTACATGATTATTAAACTCTTAAGTTAACTCTTAAACCTTTACGTCTTTACGATCTTTCAATACAATACAAAAATGAATTAATTTAAACTCTCAAATTTGATAATCATATGCAAGACAATAAACTTAGTAAACTCTCGAGTTAACTATTAAACTCTTACGAGTTTATGATCTTACCACATAAAAACAAGCTCATATAGCCTCTCAAGTTTGATAACTTTGATTCAATAGTAGACACTTTATCTTGACAATGAGCTTAGACATTGACTAAGAGTTTCAAAGATATGTAAGTTACGTTAGTCTATAGTCCATCTTATTTTGACAAGGTTTATGTCAAGCTTAGGCCATACAAGCAACAATCAATGTGACCAACAGTCATGCAAATGCTCGAAAAGAACTAAGATGTCCATCCAATAGAAAGAATTTGGGAAGCGGTATATAGATATTGTCACTTCCACAGCGGTCAAAGATCCATCCCTTTTTTTTCACTTGCTAAAAGAACACCATAGACACCCTCCAAAGATCAGCAAAACTACCTAGATCTCTTCTTGGGACCCATTACCCTGTCATACATCCCCTAGTGATTTTAGATTGAATAATATTGCACAGCTACATAAACACACACAAAATATTTCACAAGAATTATGTTAATTGAAGGATGAAATAAAATAATGTGAACCAATTATCTATTTGAAAGCTAACTATCATACCAAATAATTCCTGAAATATTGATTTTTAACATATCTGTCCTTGAAAAATTCAACTTTTAATATATTCATATTTGGTCCCTAAAAAAATTGGCTATTAATATATCAATTTTTTACATACTAATATTTATATGATTTTCCTATTAAGAGATTAATTTGTTATAACATGAAATATTTTGATGATGAAAGTATAATCATTTAAGGACCATTATTTATATGATTTTCTTATTAAGAGATTAATATGCTATAATATGAAGTCTTTTAAGGACTAAAGTAGATGTGTTTTAATATTTTAAGGACTAAAGTGTTTAAAGAAAAGTCTTTCAAAAATTAAACTATACATTTACTCTCAAATAACATATTAATTCCCTAATAATTTGTCACGACCCGATCTGGAAATGTGACCGGCATGTAAGAAATCTCATCTGCACATAAGCCTGTGACCTCTAATGTCTATCCATATGCGTGTTTAAACATAAAATCCATTGAAAAGATAAATTTATTTTCAACTTATTACAAGTCACCTGTTCTTTAAAATCAATATATAATCATAACTGATATTTCATAAACCAAGCTCTTACAATCATATAAATATAGAGTTGCCCTGTTACAAAATAACCATGAATGCTAAACTATTAATTACAAATCAAGAATGTGCTATCATGGCATGCAAATTACAAAACATGCTCTATGATCTGAGACCCTGTCTATAATGGTACTGGAGCACTCTAAACTATAACAATGATACTTCACCCAAGTGAAGCTCATCAACTGTAACTCTACTACTACTAGAAAGAAGGTGGATGAACTAAATGTACAGCAGCTGCTGTATCTATAATGGATGAAATGGGAGGGGTGAGTTTTATATAAAATTTAGTGAATGAATTCTCACCTGCAACCCCCACCCTTCATGGGACACCAAGGAATAATGCATAAAAATCATAACAATTCCGGTAAAACTCTAAAATATTTCATTTATACATATATATATAATCAAAATCATTGTTTTTCATGAATTTCAAATAACGATACTCTAATAGAGAAATGGGAATCTCTGGTTATGCACAATATATGTGACATAACAATTTCTCTACTCTATGATCCTTAAAGAATCGAAATCTGGATACCTAATTAGGTTCCATTCTCTGCTCTGTGAGATTGTCAATGACAACTTGGTACATGTCAAGGTTAACGGTCATTTTCTAGCCTTTAACTCATTGTCTATTTCTTTATGACTACTGTTTAGTTCAAAATCATAATTCTAATCTTTTATCTAAACTCTATATCTAAGTATAAAGGCTATATCATAAGCATAAATTGCTTCCATAGTTCATTCTATTATTCACAAAATCTCTAATATTCATGTTTATCATCAATTTTACATAAAATTAATTTAACAATAATGGTCCCATGAGTTTTATCAAAACATGTTTCATGCTCTTAAACCAATAGTAATCTCAAACCTCTTCCAAAATAATCTCTAAAATTTATACCATATGAAACATTATAATGAAAATAGCTCTAATGATCAATATAGATATCACAATTTGAATCCACTCACCTGGAGGGGTGGAACATAAGGGATCAGCACCAACAGCACTATGGGAGAATGACACTAATATTTGCCATAACAACCATAATACACTAAATTAACCTCTAATGATCCCTAAATAACTTAAATCAATCTCTACACAATGGAAGAACATCATTTCTTTGAAAAACCACTATGCCCATCCCAAGAACAAGGAAAAATTGAAGGAAAAAAAAGTAAAAATCAACAAACCAAGTTATCTCAAGCTTGGAAGATGAAATATTGAAGTTAGATTTGAGAGAGATGGAAGAGAAATGGAGTTTGGGGGTGAAAAATCACATTCTTTTGGGTAAGGGCTCGTATTTGGGGTGAAGGTTTCGTATGTGTAGCTGAGAAACTCGAAATGAGGGTTTTTATCTAAACTTTGATCATTGCAATGCTTAACTTAGCATTGCAGTGCTCTCCAGAGTATCTTTTTCCAAAATTCCAAGTTGTCATGTAATTAGTGGGGCCTTCCAAACAACACGGGTGGGTCCTGAAAGACCCTAAGGCCACACTAGACCTTCCTAGGGACACATGTATCTAAAATATTATATAACTACAATAATCATATATAATTATAAAATAACCATATATAGTAAAAACAAAGAAAGCATTTTTCTTTGGGGCAGGTGCCCCCTGCCCCCACGATCCTCTCTGATTGAGTGTCCAATGCTCCCCTAAACATATCAACCAGACAAAGTTAGTTGACAATACAGGTCAACTAAGAAATCCTTTATCCCTTTTTGCCACAAAGAAGTTCAAGATCTCATGAAGAGCTTAGCATTGAGAAGGTTATCCAAAATTGGATTCAAGTTGAGGGTGATCAATTCAAATTAAAAGGGTTCATAACTCAACCTGACTCACTAACCTACCCAACCTAATGCTTATGGATCTGGTTTGGGGTCTTGAAATTTGCGTGGTTAAAAAAACCAGACCAGACCGGACCGACCAGTTCAACCGGGTTAATCAGGAACCAGCCAAGTCAATGGCCTGGTCCTTGCTGAAAAACCAATAATCTATAAACTAGTGAAAAACCATGAAAATAGGTCAAAATTCGCAAAAATGGTCTTGGTTCACATGACCCACCAATTCAAACATTTTAAAATTCTAACTCAATCAAAATATTTCAACTCTTTACAATTTAATTTAATGCAATAAAAAATTATCACATCATCTTCTACGAAAATGGACTTGAGCACTGCGTAGCCTACCCTTCCTAATATTTGGCCCCTATTCTCTCATTTTATAACATCAATACACTACTGCCTCCTTGTTCACTTAGCGATGTGGGACAAACTACATACAGTGACCAAACTATGAGAGAAATCTCTTCCCAATTGATTTCCATGCTAACTCAATTTATCAGTTTCAAACTCCATATATGTATATATATACTTCAAGCTTCACTAAAGTCCTTATTGGTTTTACTAACAAGCTTCACTAGGAAGATTATTCTTTTGGTATAGTGGAAAATTAAAAACGAGACTACCAAAGATGCCATGCAGCATGAAGAAGGAGAAGAAAGCTTGTAGGTGGCTCCCAGACCTTTATTTCACTAATAAGGAGAATTTTATATACTACTTTAAAACACAAAATAAAAGAGTTTAAATCCAAGTTAGGTAAAAATAATAAAAAATAAACAAAAAGCTAACTATATGAAATGGTCTCAAAGTGACATCTAGCTTAACAAATATTATATTTTATTATATAGCGGTTGAACCCAGTCAAACCAGTTGGTCCTCTAAACCTTTGAACCAGTGCCTTGACCGGTTCGATATCCAGTTGAGTTTTCTTTTCCTTGCAAATTTGATTTGATATACTTTTTCGGTTGGATTTGGGTCATACTACATGTCATTACCGAACTAGTCATGACCGATACATAAGGGAAGCTGTCGTTCATGCAAGTTGTAAGGAAAACATGCAAATTAACATTGCATGTAAAATACTATTTTAGTATCGGTAAATAACTTGTGAATAAATAATTATTTTAATCAACAGAAATACTTTATTCATAAGTCTAAATAAATTGAGTTATTTCCATAAAACCATAATCAACTTAAATCAATAAATATGTCATCCAAGAAATCCCAAAAATAAAAGATAACACGATTTGAATAACTCATGCATAGTCTGATGACTCTACCTATATTCTTCGAAGACTTCATCTGCTCCACCGAAAGAGCCTTTAGACTTTCTTGTCCATAGGCTTTGACCATGAAGCCACCAAGACTACACTTTTGCCAAGAGAAACAACTGAAAATTACATTATAGATGGCTATGAAATTCCAGCATGTGAATGGTTGGGCTATCCGTAGAGACTCGAAAGTTTGGAGAGATCCAGAAGAGTTTATCCTGAATGGTTCTTAAACAGTGATATAGATTTCTAAGGACAATAAGATTTTAAGCTTATTCCGTGGTAAAGGTCATAGAATTTGCCTTGGTTTGCATATGATAGTTCCAGCAATTGATCTTATCCTTGCTAATCGTCTATATTCTTTTAATTGGAAGTTACCAGAAGGGGTGAAAAATGAAGACAACTGATACTGAAATGTTACCAAGACTTACCCAGTATAAGAAGAATCATCTTTGTCTTATTGCAAAGAGCCATGAAAAATCCCAATGGACTTGAAATAAGAAGGAATAATTGCATCTAATCTTTCTTGACATTAGGGTTTATTGCCTACACCCTTTTGTTTAGAAAGATTAAACATGTACCTTAATTACTTTGTTATTTTCAAATAAGGGTGTTTGTGGATCGATTCGACTTGAGTTTGAGACCAAAGCTCAACTAATATAGACAATGCATTTTATTTTGATTTGGTTTAGTTTCACTTAATCATATTCAAAAAAAATATATCAAATTAAACAAATTTAAATCTGTCTGGATTCAAGGTCATACATGCATTATCTTATCATATAAAGAATGTTGGAACTTGATTGAAGTTGTACGAATCCTGTGTTTGCATGGAATTAGAGTATATTTTAAAGAAATTTCCATAACCCTCTGGAACTCTAAAATGAGTGATTCAAGATTCTTTGGAAAAAAAAGAGAGAAAGATTTGCAACTTAACTATTGGACTTTTTTCAATGGTTTCCATGTTTTCTAGGTGAAAAAGTGAACTAAAGACATAATATGCATTTTTTCCTAGATCCTAAAGTTCTTAACCTTGCTACACTAAAACATCTGTATCTCGAGTTATAAGAGTCCAATTGAGATGATTTAAAAGTCATTAGTAAACTGAGAAACACATCTACATCTATACACTGTTGGAGGGTTACTCTGGCTTGTGAAAATATATGTCAATTTTTTTCTATTTAATAAATTAAAAAGCTGAGATACTATTGCTTCTTTGAGGTTAATTACTATTACTTTTTGTAAGCAGCTTTTTGAGAGTAGATTTTTTAGAGCCATAACAATATCAAACCAAGCCTAAGTGATACGACAGGTGTATCATTGTCTTTGTTATTGCATTGACCTATTTGGTCATGAAGGTTTTGATATAACATGATTAACTATTATAACAATGTGGACAGAGGATAAGAAGATTGAGAAAAGAGAGTTTGTACTATGAGGGTATGTAATACCCGGTGTACACGTGTCAATGGACAAGTTCTGTATGGTATTAGGGTCCCTCGGGACCCACCCATGCTGTCGGGTCCAGGATTTTGCCAAGTCTGGATCATACACCTCCTTGGAGGGCTATATATTAAAGCTACATTCTCGGGATCAAAAGTCCCGGTAATTGTTCCCCAAAGGAAAACAGGTTAAAAAGTGATTTTTAATGGATTTTATGAAGCCCTTAAACGTTTCGTTTTGAGCCACAAGTTTGTAAAATCGTAAGTTTTTCCGAATTTGAACAAAAACCAAAAATTTGGTTAGGATTTTGATTTTTGTGATATTTTATTTGAATCCAAATAGGGGTATTTCCTTATTTATATTTATGTTTTAAAGTTAATGGAGAGTAAATAAGTGAGTGTAGCAGTTTGGGTGCTGTTGCTACATAATTCTGTAGAACAGTCTCGCTGCAACGAGTTGTATTCACTGCAGCGAGCAGACGAGCCAGGGAACTTGTTGCAGCGAGCTTTACACACTACAACGAGCACCCCGTATCAGCACAGTATTAGAAAAATGACACCGTTTCACTTATGACCTCTCTTTTAAACCCTAAGGGATCGGGTTTTTCCCTATTTTGGAGACAGAACCGAACCCTTCCCCCTTTTTCTCTTTTTTTCCTTCTTCTTCTTCCAATCCAAGATCAAATCCTCTTCCTTCAAAATCCAAGGTAAGTGATTGTTGTTGGTTTATGTTAGATTCCTTTGAGTTCTTCCTTTCCCTTGTTATGGGTTATTGTTTTTCTCCATTTTTGTCAAGTGGGGGTGCTCTCCCAATGTTGTTAAAGCTAGATTAGAGTTGTTTAGAGATTAATCTTGAGTCAATGTTGCTCTATGTCAATTATTGGTGCCATTCCATGTTTCGGGGATCAAGTTAGTAGTGCCCACGTACTCCCGGCTCCAGACGATGAATGGGTTCAAGCTCATGGCCTTAGCTTTGCCATTATAATTATATTTTATGCATGATGATTATTGAGCATGAAAGTAGAGATGAGAATATATATGATTTGGATTCTACAAGTTATAGCAAAGAGTATGATTTTGAATATGGCATGAAAAAGTGTTTTAGAAAACCATGGGACCATGATTAGTACATTGTATGTTATGGAAATATTTTATTTACAACTCTAAGGGATTCTTTTTGAGAAAATATGATTTAGTAAGTTGTTATTATCCACATGTTTCAAGAGTTACACTATATTCACTCAAGTTCACTAAAAGTTATGGAACTCATTTCATGGGTTTGCAATACTGTCATGTTTTAAGAGATGTCAGAAAGCTTTTAGAGTACCAGTTAAGGTACTTAGGGAAGAATGTCAAATAGAGATACTATGTTATAATGTTAGAGATTTTATGATTTTAAGCCTTTCTGCTTCAATGCATGATATTAGAGTTATTAAGTTATTGTGAATACCCGATTTCGTCCGGCCAATTAAACAAAATTCCGAAAATTTGCATGTTCCATTTATAGTTGTTTGATCTTTCTTTTAAGAATATGAAAAAGGAAAAAGGAGTTTTTTGGTTGTCTTATTTTGTTTATCCCCGAAAAAAAAAAAAAAAAAAAGCAAAACTGACAAAAAGAGTCCTTTTCTTTTACAGTCCATTTCTTTTAGTTTGATTCACCAAAATTTGTTTTGGTCCATGTGGCCCAACCCAGGTACGTTTTGTTACAGGCCCAAATGTTATGTTTACATTTCTGTCACACAAAAAAATATAAAAAAAATAGATAAATAAAAATAAGGAAAGAGCATCCCACTTCAGCCTCCTGCCACGCCTGCATTTCCACGAACGGAGCACAAAATGATGGGCACAGACTTCAGCCTTTCCCAACCACCTCAGTAGCACGTGAGTATGGCAGTAGCAGAGGCGTGGGAAACAATCTCGTTCGGTGCTCGCATTTCAGAGAACATGGAGTTATTCTTTGATTAATCAAGGTAAGCTCAAACATAAAAGGGGGATTCGAAGTTCATACAGAAAATTTTTTTAATCAGCAGAGAATTATTAACAACACCCACTTCCATCTTTCGCACAAGAAAAAAAACTGAACCATCATCAAAAAATAACCTGCAAAAGGAGGGCAACAATCCAAAGAACTCCAATGTAAACCAAGAACACTCAAAGAAATCACAGCAATAAGCAGCAAAGAAGGAAAGACAAAGGTAACAAAGGGGAGGTATTATCATGGTCATCATCTAAAAAAGAGTTTTCAAAAAAAAATCAAAGAGCTAAAAGGGGGGGGAGGCCGTGGCCGCCCCACCGCCGCTGCGGCCTCCTTAGGGTCCTATCACACCAACACCAGCCACCACTCAACTCCTCTCTCAGCCTCGGAGCTCGCCCCTCCACCGCCTGAACCGCCGCACCGGCCGTGCCACCTCCCTCTCCCAAGGTCATGACCGCATCGCGCCGGTCCTCCGCTGAAGCCCCCACCTCCTTCAACCACAAAACAGAAACCCAGCGCGACGCCTCCTCCTTCTTCTCTGTTCCCGTGCGCGGCCATCGACGCGACGGTCACCTTCGTTGGCCTCTCCCCAAGAACACACCGCGAGCTTCCCCTTCGCTCACGCGGCCACCGCCGCGAAGAGCCAGCCAAGCACACACCGCGAGCTTCCCCTTCGCTCACGCGGCCACCGCCGCGAAGAGCCAGCCAACCACACACCGCGAGCTTCCCCTTCGCTCACGCGGCCACCGCCGCGAAGAGCCAGCCAAGCACACACCGCGAGCTTCCCCTTCGCTCACGCGGCCACCGCCGCGAAGAGCCAGCCAACCACACACCGCGAGCTTCCCCTTCGCTCACGCGGCCACCGCCGCGAAGAGCCAGCCCCCATTCACCGCCGTCCCCACCATTTGCCAGCGCTGGTTCCCTTCCCTCACGCGGTGGTGAACCCGCAGCTCCTTCCTCCACTGCCCGTGAGCGGGTCGACCTCCGACGCACCCTCCGCTTGGTCGATCTGCATCACCGCCCCTCTCGGCCTCCCCTGCTCTCGCTCTCTCACTCTCCCTCTCGGTTCTCTCATTCTCCCAGACCCTCACCTTAGCTTTTGTTTATTTTTTTTAGTTTTTCCACTTTGGTGACTGAGAGAGTTTTCCTTTTGTTAGTGTTAGTGTGTGTACGTGAGAGAAAGAGAGTTTGTTGGTGAGTGTGTGCCGCGCGTGTGTAGTCCATATGTATGTGTGTGTGCGTGTGTAGGTTAGAGAGTTTTTTTTTTGGAAAATTTAGAGTTTAATTAGGAAATTAGGAATTTAGTTTATCATTTATTTGTATTTTTAGGTTAGTGTTGTTTACTTTTGTTGAATCTAAGCTCAGGTTAGCCTGTTTGGGTTTGGGTTTAATTATGTAATTTGTGTTTATTTTATTTTAGGTGGGGTTTGGTTCAATTTGGATCTAGAAGGGATTTTATTCACTTTGAATTTTAAAATAAGTTTTTTTTTGTTTTGTTTTATTAGAAATTTATTTGAGTTACTTAATCGATTTATTTTTATTTATTTTTATTTTTTATTTTTTTTATTTATTTTATTTTATTCTTTTGCACATTTATGTACTTTGGTCCACATTGTTTGTGTATTTATATTTATGAGTTAACTTTGTCGATTTCTGTTTAAATTACGGTTTTTGTCTAAAAAATGAAATAAAAAAAATCTTCTATATTTGTGCGAGGTTCAATAATGGTGATTGAATAGCAAATGTTATCTTCACTATTTTTTTTGAATCATAAGGGTTTATTGAGTGGCCTAGTGCCAACTTGAATTCTGTGCACAAATGAATCTTCATTAATCTAACCCTTTTTTTCCAAGCAATGATCAATAATGATGATTGAGTAATAGATATTACCTTCATTGTTAAATCATGGGAATTCATGGAATGGCTTAGTGCTAATTTGGATTCTGTGCAATATTCTCTTGTTATAAATTCTTTTTCATAAATAAAATTTATCAACCCACAATCATTTTATACAGAACTACGTGACTTTGAGTTCCCTATTGCACCTGGGGATACGTAGGAGCAGGTGATCCCTGTCAAGCCAAAATTAAATTTTCATAAATTGTTCATTTGATTGTAAATATTTTGCATAGTTTTTTTTTCTTTATTTAAATAGGGATTTTGAAGGCTATTAATTAATTTGCACAATTTACTAAGGTACCGTCTAAGGACGGGTGTACTAGGGGTGCGTAAGATTAATTTCATACCCTTCCCTATGCATAACCGACTCCCGAACTCATAATCTGGTTTCAAAGATCATCTTTCAAAATAAATGGGTTTTTTCCAACGTTTTCCCAATTTTAATAAACTTGGTGGCGACTCCATTAATTTTCAAAAATGAAAATTCTCTTTTCTTAAATTCGCCGTCCCCGTCGCGATCCCGGTTGCGACAGATGGCGACTCCACTGGGGACCCCCAAGAGAGTCAGGCCTATTTTTAGTTAGTTGTGCAAATTAAATACAGCCTTTTGTTTTGTTTTTCTTTATGCTTTTGTTTTCTTATCTTATTTTGTACAGTTTTTTTTATACTCTATTACTTTATAGAGATTTGTATTTCGTGTGTTCGTTTATTAGTGTCAACTTAATTTGTTAAAACCTTAGGGTAGATGACAATTGTTGTTCTGTATGTATCTGTCGTTTGTATTTTGTTTTGCAGGAGAGTATGTGGTTTTAGGATTGAAAGGTTTGTATGCTCCCTGCACACACTTCACAATCACCTATCTCACACACTTTTTTGGGGCTCTATACCCGAGCCTGTGCGAACCAAGGATAGGGGGTTTCTTGACATTGTCATGAGGGGCTTCATGCTCACCTGATAGTTGTTGAGACACCACTCAGATTGTTACTGACTTTATGAGTCAATCATATTGAGAGGGTTTATCCCTACTTGTGGTTGGTTCGAAAGTCGGATCCTTGTCCCATGGACAGGGGCAATCTGGGGACCATGACAATTAGAAGTCTAGATCCACCATGAGTGTGCGCACGCCTAGTTGAACGTAGCAACCACCCAAATTAGGGTTTTGGCCTTTGAGCTCCCCATCTATTAAGTTCAACCCTCCAGGACAATGGGAGCATGCTTCTTTCATCCTTTTACTTTACACTTCTTTACGCTTTGTTAGTCAATCTTGCATCAAAACATCATCATATAGCATCAGCTATTTCATCATCTCATAACTTGGCCATGCCTTGTAATGCGTTTAGGTGTCTAGGCATACATGATGTAGATAAGCATTCCATTAATTGCCATATTCATTCATTTCTCATGGATTTATGCATCATCATATTCTCAATAAGAGTATGCATTTTTACATTTCTCTTCATTTCATTGTTTTACTCATTTATCTTATCATTTTCCAGAGTTGCCTTTGATTGTCAATAAAGCAAGAATCATCATTAGTTCAAAGCAAATGGAAGCATCACAAATGAACACTAGCAATGCATGTGATTGGAAAAGAAATATCAGAGTTACAGTGACTAACAATGAGCTAGAGCAAGTAAAGAAAATGATTCAGTTGATGCCTCATGAAGTCCGGTCGTCTTTTAAGGATACATATGGACGTATACTGGATTTGTTACTTATCCCAGTAGAAGCACCTGCATTAAGTGCTCTCTCACAGTTTTGGAATCCCTCTCTTGGCTGTTTTGAGTTGCCTAATCTCGATGCGATGCCAACCATAGAAGAATACATGGTCATGACAAGGCTACCAATTCGAGAAAAATCTGGTGTGTATCTCTATCAAGGGCATTATGTTAGTAAAGAAAATATTGCCAAAATCATCGGAGTTGAAGCAAACCGGATGGGAATTGAAGTAAGGGGGTCCACTCAAGGAATCAAGAGAAGTTTTCTGGAAACTCATTTGCAAGCATTGGCAAGACAAGGAAATTGGGACTTCTTCAATCGAACATTAGCACTGACTATTTATGGATTGGTCCTATTCCCATTCACACCAGATCTTGTTGATCAGGCAGCTATGGATGTGTTTTTCAAATTTGAGACACAAGGCATGAATCCTATTCCAAAGAATATCGCAGATACTTTTCTTTCTTTGGGGGTTTGCCTCAAGAAAAATGGTGGTAGGCTACGGTGTTGTTTACCAATGCTATATGTCTGGTTTATGACTCATGCATATGCCAATAACCGCATGGGCCTATTTCCTGATCCATTGGGAAGCTTCCATCATATACAAATAAAACAGAAAGAAGCACCAGCCTGGAAAAGGTAGTTCTCGGAGATTGAGTCAGATTCTTTCAAGTGGGTCTGCCCTTGGTACCACGGAGAAAATGTTATATATAGTTGTGGTGACTTTCACAGCGTTCCTTTGATAGGTCCAAGGATGTATCTCCTATACGCCTGCATTGGTACTCAGACAACTTCATTGGACTCAAACAAAACCACAAGAAAAGCAGCTTGAAGGGTTTAGCTTCTTATATCAAAAGGACAAAAGCACTGTGGAGCAAGAAAAGAGGATCAAGATGGCATGGGACAATGTCAAAATCCTAGGAAGAAAGGAACTCGGGCAACAACGACTAACCTCCTCTCAAGAATACAAAGAATGGAGAAAAGCAAGAATTGGGAAGCTCGAAGATATTCCAAGCAGCTCAACTCCCGTGAAAATCCTACAAACACCTCCGTCAACATCTCAGGTAGAGATAATGAAGGCACAGATGCGATTCTTGGAAGAGAAAAAGGAAGCAGCTGATCTAAAGAACACCATCCTTCAAAGCCGATGTGAGAAAATGGCTAAGGAAATTGAGGCCCTGAAAGACGAATGCATCGAAGCAACAGAATTTACCAAGTCCAGAAAAGGCAAAG
Source organism: Dalbergia cochinchinensis (assembly GCA_031216125.1). Classification (NCBI taxonomy): domain Eukaryota; kingdom Viridiplantae; phylum Streptophyta; class Magnoliopsida; order Fabales; family Fabaceae; genus Dalbergia; species Dalbergia cochinchinensis. The sequence goes on along the minus strand of CM062375.1, from coordinate 62,284,594 downwards.
AGAAAGTCTCAAGCATGCATCTGGCCAAAATCCAAGAGTTAGAAGGAGGACTCCACAAGCTTGTAAAAGAAAAGAATCAGTTGGAGAAAGAGGTTAACAAGAAAAATCGCATGGTGGAAAGAGTAGAATCGGAGGTCAGCAAGCGAGATGAACACATATACAGCCTAAAAATGGAGGTCAACAAAGAGAAGAACAAGAGAAAGGAACTAGAAGAGCGAGTGGAGCACTTGTCAACAATATTGGCACAAACAAAGCATGATGCTGTTCGGGGATGGACATCGGCAAACCAATATTATGACATGTTTGTTGATGCGACTGAATTTGGAAAATCATGGAGAGAAAAGGCCCTTGAGTGGAAAGAAGAATATGGAAAGCTAACTAGCGAGTTGAGTCATTACATTCCAAACTTTCTTTATCGATTTGAAAAGGCCAGTGAGCAAATCAGTAAGATGCCTCCATTCAAGTTACCTCAAGAAGTGGTGGAGTTCATGGATTCATGTGAGAGTGTTGCTAAAAATCTTAGGAAGAAGAAGATGAAACTTTTGATGTGACCACCAAAATTCCTTTTGATGTAATCGTTTCTTTGTTGGCACATGCGTGATATATCCTGGAATGATTTGTACTCAAAGCTTTGCCTTGAAATGAATGAAATTCTCCATGTTCGTGTTACTAATCTGCTCGATACTTTCTGTAGAGGATCAAATGTTCCCCTAGAAAGCAATCAATCACTTTCATTGCCTTGAGGTTGCTTACCCTTGTGCAAGGAAGTGAGAAGCTCAGTCACGAAGAAAAGAAGAGCTGCATTGCTAGTGTTCATTGTATAGCATCTATAGAGGAGCAATTCCTCCCTAGAGATTTGCTATTAACCGCACCTTGACTTATAGGATGGTATACCCATAAGAACGGGGGCGGGACGTTCTTATTTGCACAAAGAACTCTTAATGATTTTTGTTCACCTTTATCTGTTAATTTTGCATTGAAAATAAAAATGAAAAATGAAAATTAAGTTTTGATGTTTTGATTGTGAAGGAAAGAGAAAATAAAACCTTGCAACCATTGGGCGCCCGAGGAAAGAGGATACCGATCTAACTCGTGTTCACAACACTAGAGCTCGAACCAAGATGGCCGGCGGAAACACTGAATCAGGGAGGACCCTTCCGTCTGTAGTTGCTTCTGAATTAGGGAGAACTACTTCAGCTGTAACCACCTCAGCTATAGTTACTCCTGAACCGGGGAGAAACTTAAGCATGGAAGTTAACGCAGTAAGAGGAAAACTGAACGAGTTGTCAAATAACCAGGGAAGAATGGAAGAGATGATGCGAGCTATGATGGAGTCAATTGACTTATTGAGAGGCCACCAAGACCAGCACCAATTGGGAATGCCGGTAGGTGTACAACCAAGTGCTACAACGATAACCATACCTTTGGTATCGGATGCAGCTCTGAATGTCACGTAAGGGACAAATGATAATCCCCATGATCAACCACCACCAACAAGACCAACTACTATTCCCATTGGAGAAGGATATCACGCTGTGGAGAATACAAATCTTTGAAGGGCATGGGCACGCTACCCACATTTGGGAGCAGCCTCCGGTTATCGTCCCAAGGCAACTCTCCTCCTCGGGGAACAACCGTGCAGAAATAGAGAAGGACAAGTTGAAAGAAGAATGGATGGAGAAAATTCAGGAACAAATTAAGGCAATCCAAAGACCAAACAATTATGGTTACATGGAGATTGAACAACTTTGTCCTCCTATTAGCGCAGTTGTCCCTAAGGATTTTAAAGTTCCGGATTTTTCGAAATATGACGAACCGCAACCCGCTCTTCCATTTAAAGAGTTACTGCACCAAGATGTCAATCTGGTCCAAGGATGAAAAGTTTCTCATTAGCTTTTTTCACGAGAGTTTGACCAGACCGGCTCTAGAATGGTATATCCAGTTAGATCATGCAAAGATTTCCTGTTGGGGAGAATTGGCTGACTTGTTCATGAACCAATACAAATTTAATCTTGATGAGGCACCTACACGGGAGCAATTAAGCTCCATGCAGAAAAAGAAAGATGAATCCTTTAAGCAATACGCTCAAAGATGGAGAGCTTTCGCTGCCCAAGTTCAACCCCCGCTTATCACGACTGAGATGTGTTCTTACTTCTTAGGAACCTTGGGATCCCCTTATATTGGAGCAATGGCAGGATCGGCATATAAGGACTTCTCTGAGTTAATAACTGCGGGAGAAAGAATTGAGAGCTTGGCTAAGGCTGGCAAACTTCCCACGAACAATGAAGACACAAGAAAAAGTTTTCCACCCAAGAAGAAAGAGACAGATGTGAATTATATCCATGGTCAGCAATCCTTTGTCCCGAGGTATGCATCAACACGTCCACAACCCCAGATGATTACCCACCAAACCCCTGTCCCCCGTTACCCATCTACCTCAAACACTACCCCATACCATCAGCCTCAGGTTAATAACATTCACATACGGCCATACCAGCCCGACGTCCTACCTATCCTACCACACACTACCAGGACTTACCCAAATACTCCGACACCAGACCAAATTTCCAAAGTCAAAATCGAACCGATTCCCTAACCTTCCACCTTTCCCGAGGTCTATTTCAAACACCGACCTTTTCCAAAGATTAGTAGATGCTCATCGATTGCGGCCTATCACAAGGCGCCATTAGAACCACCATACCCGACTTGGTACAACTCGAACCTTACTTGCAAATATCACATGGACATACCAGCGCATTCCCTTGAGGATTGTGAAGGGTTCAAGACCGATGAGGAAACTAATCGCTTGTGGGAGGTTAGACCTTTAGGAAGAGTCAAAGCCAGATATTGTTAATAACCCAATTCCAAACCATGAAGGAGGAAGGCGGATAAATGCCTTGGAAGCAGAGGAACCCCTGATTAAGAAGGTGTTGAGTCTCAGAACACCCATGGGGAAAATTTTCATCGGTTTGAAGAAGGCCGGCTATGACACTACAGCGCCTGCTCTTGCAATGGAGGGTAATGAGAAAGATGACATAAAGTCAAGCTGCATATACCACTCTGGAGGTTTTGGTCATGATATAAAAAGTTGTTGGGGTTTTAAAGCTCGAGTACAAGAATTGCTCGACCTGGGTGTGATTCAAGCGAAAAAGAAGTCGAATCTCCCTGAAGAGGTAAACGTGATTGATCGTTTCATACTCCGCGTCCCTCCACTGAATCAAGCTCCGAAGCCAGAGAAAGTGGTGATCACCGTGAAGAAACCAACACCGTTCAGTTACGAGAACACGCATGCGGTGCCCTGGAATTATGAAGCTAAGGTAGCAGGGGAGACTTCAAGGGCCCAAGCAAGTGGAACAAAGAATGAAGTTCTGGAAGTAAAAGGAATCACAAGAAGTGGAAGGATTTATGGACCCGGAGAGCTGGAAAAGGGAAAGCTTATCGAGGAAGAGAATGTGGGAAAAGGTTCTGGTGCGGAAAGAAAAGGAAGAGAAGAAAATGAAGAAGAGGAGTTCCTGAAGATCATGAAGCAAAGTGAGTATGACATACTGGAGCAATTGAAAAAGACTCCTGCTAGAATCTCCTTGTTGTCACTAATCTTGTCATCCGAAACTCATCAGAAGGCGGTGTTAAAGGTCTTAAGGGACGCTTATGTGAAACCGGATGTCTCATTGGAGAATGTGGTAAATATGGTGGATCCGGTAAAGCGTGTCAATATGATCACTTTCTCAAATGAAGAGATCGTATCACAGGCCAATCTGCGAGCACTGTATATAACCCTTAAATGCAAGGGCTATATAATGCCCAAGGTTCTTATTGACGGAGGGTCAGGATTAAATGTCTTGCCAGCGTCAACCTTGAGCTACTTGTCAATGAGCAAAAACGATATTTCACCGCAAGTGATGATCGTGAGAGCTTTCGATGGAGCAAAGAAAAACATCCTTGGGGAAATAGTGCTGCCATTGGAAATCGGCCCAAGCCGATTTGAGGTTTTATTCCAAGTGATGGAGATTGAGTCTGATTACAATATGCTGTTGGGAAGACCATGGATTAACGATGTTGGTGCTGTTCCTTCAACCTTGCACCAAAAAGTTAAGTATATGGAGAATGGTTCAGTTATCACGATTCATGGGGAGCAAGAAATCATTGTATCAAAACCAGTCACACTTCCATATGTTGAAAATGTGGAGTTAGTGGAAAACAGCTTATGGCACAGTCTGGAGGTAGTGGGGCTGAAGCAGGAACAGAGAGAGATTCCAAAGCAAGACGTCAATCGGGTAGTAGCTCATATCATGACCAAAAATGGCTATCTACATGGCAAAGGGTTGGGACTACAGTTGCAGGGTATCAAAACACCTTTGACTGTCTCAGGGAAGTCTGACCGATTCGGTTTAGGATATGAAGCATCATTGGAGGAGCAGATCAAGAACATGGCTCTTGAGCAAAAGAAACCAAAAGAGAAGATGAAGCAGATCCCTCATCTGAAGGAGACATTTCCTTATCCGGCTGAAGTAATTATGGTTGAAGAAGGTTGTGTCTCTAGCTGTTGTCCAACCATCAATATGGTGGATGTTGAGAAGCTTGAAGAATGCAACAATGCTCATGCTGCCAACCGTGAGGAGATGTTGATGAATTGGACAGTTGAACCATTGATTGATGTCATTGCTTCAAAGTAATTATTGGGATTGTATTAATTGTTTGCTTTCATGTATGCTTCTTTGAGACATCATTTGAATGAATTTGCATGGTTATCCAGTAATTTTTATATTTCTTCGAGTCTTCCACTTTCTCTGCTTCAACCTCTTTTCTTTTGTTTCCTTATTACTCGAACCATTAATTGGCATTTTCCTATACTATTCGTGTTTTATTCACTACTTGTTTTAGCATTCCAACCCCCACAAATGCTTTCCAGGGACCTAAATATTATGAATGTTTTGCCACGTGAAAGGGACTCTGGGGACCAGTCAATTGATTCTCTTACAGCATTTGATTGTGATAGCGTTGAATTTGAGGAGGATGAAGAAGCTATTGGGCGGTTCTTGAGTGTTGGAGCATCTGAAAAGGGGTTTGACTTAGACAATGAGGAGGTCGAGGTGATTAGCATGGGCGAAGAAGAAAAGAAGGAGTGAAAATAGTGGAAAACCCTGAGCGAGCGAGAGATGATTGCTTTGTTTGAAGAATACATGGATGTCTTTGCATGGTCTTACCGTGATATGCCAGGATTGGACCCAGAGATCGCTTCGCACAAGATTCCTTTGTATCCGAAAGCCGAAATAAAAAGCGTAAGTTGAGAAGAATGCGGCTGACATGTCATTAAACATAAAAGAAGAAGTGACTAAACAATTAGAGGCTGGATTTTTGGAGGTATCAAGACACACTGATTGGGTAGCTAACATTGTTCCTGTGCCTAAGAAAGATGGAAAAGTTCGAATGTGTGTAGATTATCGAGATCTAAACAAAGCTAGTCCGAAAGATGATTTTCCACTCCCTCACATTGATGTTCTTGTTGATAATACGGCCAGAAATCACCGATTCTCATTTATGGATGGGTACTCTGGATATAATCAGATTCCCATGGATATTCATGACAAGGGAAAAACTACGTTCATAACTCCGTGGGGAACATTTTGCTACACAGTCATGCCATTCGGGTTGAAGAATGCCGGTGCTACCTATCAACGCGCCATGGTGGCACTCTTCCATGACATGATGCACAAGGAGATTGAGGTGTATGTTGATGACATGGTCGCTAAGTCTAAAGAGGGAGAAAGTCATGTGGCCGTTTTGCGAAAGCTATTTGAAAGACTCAGGAAGTACAAGTTACGGCTGAACCCGAATAAATGTGTTTTTGGAGCTTCCACAGGGAAATTACTCGGGTTCATTGTCAGCAGAGAAGGGATAAAGGTGGATCCAGATAAGGTGAAGGCAATACAAGAAATGCCAGCTCCCCGAACTGAAAAAGAAGTGAGAAGTTTCCTCGGGAGGCTCAACTACATTGCTCGATTCATCGCTAATCTGACTAGTACTTGTGAACCTATATTCAAGTTGCTGCGAAAGCATCAACCTGGAGGATGGAATGAAGAATGCCAAGAAGCCTTTGACAAAATAAAGACTTATCTAATGAAGCCTCCAGTTTTGATTCCTCCTACACCAGGTCGTCCTTTGATACTGTACCTTACAGTGTTACCCACTTCACTTGGGGCAATGTTGGGGCAATATGATGAATCTGGAAGGAAAGAACAGGCCATTTATTATTTGAGCAAGAAGTTTAATGATTGTGAATCTCGTTATCTCGTGATTGAGAGGACCTGTTGTGCACTAGTATGGGCTTCCAAGAGGTTGAGACAATATATGTTGTATTACACCACTTGGTTAATCTCTCGAATGGATCCGTTGAGGTACATATTTGATAGTCCTCACGTGTCATTGAGAATGTCAAAGTGGCAAGTGATGCTGTCTGAATTAGATATCAAATATGTTACTCAAAAGTCCATCAAGGGAAGTGCGATTGCTGATCATCTAGCCGAAAACCCTATAAAAGATGTTCAATCCACCATGCTTGAATTCCCTGATTTTGAAGTGTTGACATTAGAAAGAGAAGATGAGGAAGAGGAGAACGGTTGGAGGATGTACTTCGATGGAGCTGCCAATATGAGGGGATGTGGAATAGGAGCTGTTGTAGTATCACCAGTCGGGAAGCAATACCCAGTTTCTATCAAACTAGACTTCGAGTGTACAAACAACATTGCAGAATACGAAGCATGTGCAAATGGTTTGCGGGTCGCGATTGACTTGGGAATCAAAGAATTGAGGGTCTTTGGAGACTCTGCACTTATAATCTACCAAGTTAATGGAGAATGGCGTACAAAGGATCCGAAATTGGTACCTTATCAGAAGTATTTGTCTCGACTAATTGAGCGCTTTGATAATATATCGTTCTCCCACTTAACTCGGGACAAGAACCAATTTGCGGATGCGTTGGCAACTTTGGTCAGTAATGACTAAGTTGGAGATCCACACAAATGTCCAACCCATCCATGTGGAGGTGCAAAACGAGCCAGTATATTGTGGTAACGTAGAGGTTGAACCAGATGGTCAACCGTGGTATCATGATATCAAGCGGTACATTCGAAAAGGAGAGTACCCAACGGGTGCAAACGAGGTAGATAAAAAGACAATTCGAAGACTGGCCATGACCTTCTTCTTGAATGGAGAGGTTCTTTACAAGAGGAATTATGACACGACTCTCCTCAGATGTGTGGATGCTCATGAAGCTCGAATAATCATAGCTGAAATTCATGAAGGAATTTGTGGGACTCATGCTAATGGGCACATGATGGCGCGAAAAATCCTAAGAAGTGGCTATTACTGGTCCACCATGGGAATGACTATATCAATTATGTTCAAAAATGCCACAAATGCCAAGTATATGCAGACCGAGTCAATGCTCCCCCAGTTCCATTGCACAACATGGTATCTCCTTGGCCTTTCTCGATGTGGGGCATGGATGTTATCGGCCCGATCAATCCCAAAGCATCCAATGGTCATCATTTCATCTTGGTAGCAGTAGATTATTTCACTAAATGGGTGGAAGCTGCTTCATATACTAACATCACACAAAAGGTGTTTCTCAGATTCATCAAAAAGGACATCATCTGCAGATATGGAATTCCAGAAAGGATCATTACAGACAATGCTCCCAACCTCAATGGTGCCGAAGTTCAGAAGTTCTTTGAGACTTTCAAGATCAAGCACCATAATTCAGCTCCTTATAGGCCTCAAATGAATGGCGCAGTGGAGGCTGCGAACAAGAATATCAAGAAAATCATTGCCAAGATGGTGGTGAACTACAAAGATTGGCATGAAATGCTGCCATATGCTCTGCACGCGTATCGTACCAACATACGGTCAAGCACAGGAACAACTCCCTTCTCATTGGTTTATGGAATGGAAGCCGTATCCCCTATAGAGGTTGAAATCCCTTCACTCAGAGTTTTAATGGAGGCTGAGTTGGAAGAATCTGAATGGGTAAAAACTCGATATGAGCAGCTGAATATGATTGAAGAGAAGAGACTTGCAGCTATTTGTCATGGTCAGTTGTACCAAAGTAGGATGGCAAGGGCTTTTAACAAGAAAGTTCGCCCTAGAGTTTTTTATCCAGGGGATTTGGTTATGAAGAAAATTCTCCCCAATCAAGAAGATGCACGGGGTAAGTGGGCTCCGAGTTATGGAGGACCTTACATTGTCAAGCAAGCATTCTCAGGTGGAGCATTGATTTTGCAAAACGTGGAGGGCCAGGAATTGCCTAAACCAATCAACAGTGATGCAGTTAAAAGATTTTATGCCTGAAAGGATGCTTGAAAAGCCCGTTAGGTCGAAAACTCGAAAGAGCGACCTAAGCAAAAGTTAGGGCAAACTGAGATAAAATAAAGAAAAGCTCGCTAGGCTGAAAACTCGAAGGAGCGGCCTAGGCAAAAGTTAGAGCAGGAAAAGACATGCATCGTCTCTAATAGTTACACTGGGGCAATTTTTGGTGTTGAGTTTGTCTAGTAAACCAAGCAAAGCAAAGGCTAAAACTGGGGCAATTCTTGGTGTGGAGTTTGTCTAGCAAACCAAGCAGAGCAAAGGCTGAAACTGGGGCAAATTTTTGGAAAGAAAAAGGTTCGGAGTCATATCATCAGATATCAGGGCTAGCATTTTCAACTTGCTGCAAAGAAGTTGATTGATTGAACTGCAGAGTATCTATACTGGGGCAATTTTGAGAAAGGGATTTGAATATATGTCGTCGGATATCATGGTTATGGTGTTCAAATTGCTGAAAGAAGTTTATTGATTGAGCCACAAAGAACCTAAACTGGGGCAAAATTTTGTGACTTCCAAAATTTTGTATTTCGCATTTATGTTGTTCAAAGCATTTGTCATCCAATACACCAAGTAATGAAAATATCCATTCAGTTGATCCCTTCACCTTCTCTTTGAATGCATGTTTATTCACGATGTCTCAAGTAGGATAAATTTAAGCTTCAATTATACAATCTAACAATATTTACAGCAATACATCAATAACTAGCGTCACGATCCAATTAAGTTGGGCAGAGGTGTATTCTGAAAAAAGGGAAGAAGGAGAAATTGGAAGGAGGTGAGCAAAGCTACAAGAGCAAGACAAGTTGAGTCGTGCCGGAAAGTCAAACGGAAGAATTATGAGTTTGATCGGTTAAAGTCTTCCTCGAGGTTTGCCCGATTTGGTTGCGATTAGTTTTTTTAGAATGTGAAATTCAAGGCTTTTTGAATATAACTTTGAAAAATGGAAAATCGTTGTTTTCTAGGTCAGTATTTACATTTCTTGTCGGCCTCAAATTGCCACCATTTACATTTCAATCGGCCTCAGATTGCCAATTTACGTTTTTCTTGTCGGCCTCAGATTGCCAATTTACTTTTTCAGTCGGCCTCAGATTGCCAATTTACATTTCTTGTCGGTCTCAGATTGCCAATTCATCTTTCAGTTGGCCTCAGGTTGCCAATTTACTTTTCCTAACCGGCCTCAGATTGCCAATTCACTTTTTCAATCGGCCTCAGATTGCCAATTCACTTTTTCAATCGGCCTCAGATTGCCAATTTACATTTCTTGTCGGCCTCAGATTGCCAATTCACATTTCTTGTCGGCCTCAGATTGCCAATTTACCTTTCAGTCAGCCTCAGATTGCCAATTTACTTTTCAGTCGGCTTCAGATTGCCACAGTTTACTTTTCAGTCGGCCTCAGATTGCCAAATTACATTCAGCCTCAGATTGCCAATTTACATTTTCAGTCGGCCTCAGTTACCCTGATTTACTTTTCAGTCGGCCTCAGATTGCCAATTTACATTTTTAGACGGCCTCAAATTGCCACAATTTACATTTTTAGTCGGCCTCTGATTGCCAATTTACTTTTTTTGTCGGCCTCAGATTGCCAGCTTGCTTTCTTGTCGGCCTCAGATGGCCATTACTTTTAACTTCTTGTTGCCTGTTGACCCGGAGCCAGTTGGTCGCAAGGTTTTTTAATTTCCTGTCAGTCTAATCGGATTATAAATTCCTGGCAGTCCAATTATTTTTACATGCTTGTGGATTTATATCAAGTTAGTCCAATTGTTTTACATTTTAATTGCAGCATTACATGTGACTTTCTTGAATGTTTAGTTTGAATTTGTCTTGTTGCGCATTTGCATTTCATGCATTGCCGAACAAAATCTATGTTCATGTCTTTACTTATTCCTTATGAAGATAATATGCAAAAGCTTAGGTTTTTCATATTCTCTTATAAGAAATAAATAAAGAGGGGCAACTGTGAATACCCGATTTCGTCCGGCCAATTAAACAAAATTCCGAAAATTTGCATGTTCCATTTATAGTTGTTTGATCTTTCTTTTAAGAATATGAAAAAGGAAAAAGGAGTTTTTTGGTTGTCTTATTTTGTTTATCCCCGAAAAAAAAAAAAAGCAAAACTGACAAAAAGAGTCCTTTTCTTTTACAGTCCATTTCTTTTAGTTTGATTCACCAAAATTTGTTTTGGTCCATGTGGCCCAATCCAGGTACGTTTTATTCTGCCCAAATGTTATGTTTACATTTCTGTCACACAAAAAAATATAAAAAAAAATAGATAAATAAAAATAAGGAAAGAGCATCCCACTTCAGCCTCCTGCCACGCCTGCATTTCCACGAACGGAGCACAAAATGATGGGCACAGACTTCAGCCTTTCCCAACCACCTCAGTAGCACGTGAGTATGGCAGTAGCAGAGGCGTGGGAAACAATCTCGTTCGGGGTGCTCCTGCATTTCAGAGAACATGGAGTTATTCTTTGATTAATCAAGGTAAGCTCAAACATAAAAGGGGGATTCGAAGTTCATACAGGAAATTTTTTTGGATCAGCAGAGAATTATTAACAACACCCACTTCCATCTTTCGCACAAGAAAAAAAAACTGAACCATCATCAAAAAATAACCTGCAAAAGGAGGGCAACAATCCAGCAACTCCAACAGAAACCAGTAACACTCAGCAAATCACAGCAATAAGCAGCAAAGAAGGAAAGACAAAGGTAACAAAGGGGAGGTATTATCATGGTCATCATCTAAAAAAGAGTTTTCAAAAAAAATCAAAGAGCTAAAAGGGGGGGAGGCCGTGGCCGCCCCACCGCCGCTGCGGCCTCCTTAGGGTCCTATCACACCAACACCAGCCACCACTCAACTCCTCTCTCAGCCTCGGGCTCGCCCTCCACACCTGAATCACGCCGCCGGCGTGCCACCTCCCTCTCCCAAGGTCATGACCGCATCGCGCGGTCCTCATTGAAGCCCCCACCTCCTTCAACCACAAAGCGAAACCCGGTAGCGACGCCTCCTCCTTCTTCTCTCTCTGTGCGCGCCATCGACGCGACGGTCACCTTCGTTGGCCTCTCCCCAAGAACACACCGCGAGCTTCCCCTTCGCTCACGCGGCCACCGCCGCGAAGAGCCAGCCAAGCACACACCGCGAGCTTCCCGCCGCTCACGCGCCACCGCGCGAAGAGCGACCAACCACACACCGCGAAGCTTCCCGCCGCTCACGCGGCCACCGCCGCGAAGAGCTCAGCCCCCATTCACCGCCGTCTCCACCATTTGCCAGCGCTGGTTCCCTTCCCTCACGCGGTGGTGAAACCGCAGCTCCTTCCCCCACCGCCCGTGAGCGGGTCGACCTCCGGCGCACCCTCCGCTTGGCCGATCTGCATCACCGCGTTCGGCCTCCCCTGCTCTCGCTCTCTCACTCTCCCTCTCGGTTCTCTCATTCTCCCAGACCCTCACCTTAGCTTTTGTTTATTTTTAGTTTTTCCATTTTGGTGACTGAGAGAGTTTTCCTTTTGTTAGTGTTAGTGTGTGTACGTGAGAGAAAGAGAGTTTGTTGGTGAGTGTGTGCCGCGCGTGTGTAGTCCATATGTATGTGTGTGTGCGTGTGTAGGTTAGAGAGTTTTGGAAAATTTAGAGTTTAATTAGGAAATTAGGAATTTAGTTTATCATTTGTTTGTATTTTTAGGTTAGTGTTGTTTACTTTTGTTGAATCTAAGCTCAGGTTAGCCTGTTTGGGTTTGGGTTTAATTATGTAATTTGTGTTTGTTTTATTTTAGGTGGGGCTTGGTTCAATTTGGATCTAGAAAGGATTTTATTCACTTTGAATTTTAAAATAAGTTTTTTTTGTTTTATTAGAAATTTATTTGAGTTACTTAATCGATTTATTTTTATTTATTTTTATTTTTTTTACTCTTTTACACATTTATGTACTTTGGTCCACATTGTTTGCGTGTATTTATATTTATGAGTTAACTTTGTCGATTTCCGTTTAAATTACGGTTTTGTCTAAAAATGAAATAAAAAAAAAATCTTCTATATTTGTGCGAGGTTCAATATTGGTGATTGAATAGCAAATGTTATCTTCACTATTTTTTGAATCATAAGGGTTTATTGAGTGGCCTAGTGCCAACTTGAATTCTGTGCACAAATGAATCTTCATTAATCTAACCCTTTTTTTTCCGAGCAATGATCAACAATGATGATTGAGTAATAGATATTACCTTCATTGTTAAATCATGGGAATTCATTGAGTGGCTTAGTGCTAATTTGGATTCTGTGCGATATTCTCTTGTTATAAATTCTTTTTCATAAATAAAATTTTGTCAACCCACAATCTTTTTTTACAGAACTACGTGACTTTGAGTTCCCTATTGCACCAGGGGATACGTAGGAGCAGGCGATCCCTGTCAAGCCAAAAATTAAATTTTCATAAATTGTTCATTTGATTGTAAATATTTTGCATAGTTTTTTTTCTTTATTTAAATAGGGATTTTGAAGGCTATTAATTAATTTGCACAATTTACTAAGGTACCGTCTAAGGACGGGTGTACTAGGGGTGCGTAAGATTAATTTCATACCCTTCCCTATGCATAACCGACTCCCGAACTCATAATCTGGTTTCAAAGATCATCTTTCAAAATAAATGGGTTTTTTCCAACGTTTTCCCAATTTTAATAAACTTGGTGGCGACTCCATTAATTTTCGAAAAATGAAAATTCTCTTTTCTTAAATTCGCCGTCCCCGTCGCGATCCCGGTTGCGACAGTTATAAAAGAGGTTATCTTGAAAAATGATATTTTAGAAATTCAGTTTTGTGATATTCCAAAAATATGGAATTCAATATGATTCATAGTGACTGACAGATACATATTCTGTGAGCTTGAAATAGGAATGCCTGCAAGCGGGTGATCCCTTTAGCATAACTTCACAGTCATAGTTATGCTAAAGTTAGGTTGCTAGAGTTATATGAGTCCACAGCTTTTAGAATTTCAAGAGTTTTCATATTCAAATGGTTTTATAAAGAGTTAGAGTATGGATATAATTATGTTTAGAGATTTGTGAAATATTATGATGATTCTAGAGTAGAGCACGAGCATATGAGAGAGTTTTAGATAAATAAGTATTTTATGACTGAGAAAACCTATGGTAGCTATAGAGAAAGAGACTGTGAGTTAACGGCAGTTACTCTGTTAACCTTGGTATACCAAGTCGCCCCTAGGGCTAGAAAAATCAGAAATGGGACCTTTTTAAGTGCCCCAGAGTTCAGAGATTTTGTTATGCTATGGTTGACATGCATAACTAGAGATTTTGTTATGTCACATGAATTGGGCATAATCAGAGATTCCTATTTCTTTATTAGAGTACTATTAATTATATTTTCAGAGATTATTGATGTTTTCCAGATAATATTTGATTTAAGAGATATTATATATATGATAAATGATTTTCTTGTTGAAGTAAGAGTTTAGAGATGTTTTCTTATGAATTTATGAACACAGAGACATATTTTCTATGAGATTATATACATGGATATCAAACAGTTTATGATTGTTGCATGTATATTGTATTATGTATATTTTTCCTTGGTTGTCCCATGTGGGTGATGGGTAAGAGTTCACTTACTGAGTCCATTGACTCACCCCTCTCCCTTCCTCCTCATAGTTACAAGTGCAGATGTTGCTCAGCCTCCAGTTTGGCAGGCACAGTCATTTTTAATAGTGAGTCTTACTTTGCAGTAAAGCTTCAATTAGATACATGTTAGAGTAGAGTGCTCCAGTAGATGTGCAAACAGGATCCGAACCATGTATTATTTTCAGATTATATATTTGACTATAGTATTTGAACAATTATGTATATTTTCAGTTCACAAATATGGATTTAAAATTGTAGAGTTTGATTAGAGTTTATGAAATAAATCTGAGATGTATTTATGATTCAGTTCACGTGTTGAATGGATTTTCAGAGTATGATTAAGAGGTTTTCAAAGTTTCATATATCAAGTATTTCAGTATTATAATTCCAGATATAAAGTTTATACAGAGTTTTAGAGAAAGTTATAGTTTAAAATGAAAAATATATTATTTTATGTATATAGAAGATTCAGAAGTTACGAGACTTACATAAAAATGAAATTCCTCACTTGCCGGTCACGTTCCCCGATCAGGTCATGGCAGGGTACTAGTGAATGAACTGGTCTTGATTGATGAATTGTTGATATAAGGCTAGCATATATAGAAGTGTTCAACTAAAACTTCTGTTACAAGAGTCCGCTAGATACAATAACAATCTCAACAGCAACGCAACAATGGTTAACTAATTATAGCATGGAAGAGATAAAAAAAAGATCTTTTAAAAAATCAGTTATATTTGGTACGGATGTAGAAATAGATTATAATCAGAAGATGATAGTTTTAACCTGAAAAACAGGTTATAATCATAAGTAACTTGTTTAAAGATTTTGATTCTAAGATTTTAAACTATAAGTACCATTTTATTGTTATCCCATTTTTATTTGGTTTGTATAGCTTTTTCGGTTCCAGAGAAAATTAATATAAATATTGCACACTGTTAGAGTATGAAAATCATGCATACAACAACTTAAACTTATGAGAGAGATAATTTTATGATATAATATCAAAGTCTTTATGATCAAATAATCAGGAGTTATGACAAACACAACACAAGTTATAGAGTAAACCATAGATTCTTATTTTTTATTCATAGTCGTAAATTAAACCTTGTAACATCTACTTTTCTACTACAACACTAAACCCGTGACTCACAATGACCGATGGCAATAGAAATTGGTTCATAATTATATAGAACCAGTGTAAGAACTAGTGAAACATGTGATGGTGTAATTAATTGTCTCTTTAATGTATATTTAAGCATCAAGCTTTATAGATAATTGTTGTCGCTTAGTATTACTAACTAATGCCTTCCAACTTCATAAAAAAAAAAAATCAAATCTTAATATACCGGGAATTTTTTTTCAATCTTAATATTATCAGTAGAAAAATCCACTGGGAATGGGCTGATTTTTTTTCAGAAAAAAGAAATGTTAATATTATTAGGAGAAAAATCCATCAATAAAGTTAAAGGCCTAATTTTCTTTAAAAAATTGTTGGTAGATTATTGGTGGAAGAATCTGTCGGTAATGGGCCCGTCTAATTTGATACAATATGGTACGAATATTACCAACAAATTATTGGAGGATAATCTTCCAATAATGGTATTCCAAAAAAAATTATTTTTTCCCAATTCTTTTCTTTTCAACCATAATATATGATGGAAAAAAAATTCTGTCGGTAACTCTTATTTTTCTAGTAATGTGAGACAAAAGCTCAACCAATACCAAACAATGCATTTTATTTCAGTTGACTTAATTTAACTAAATCATATTCGAAAAAGAAAACCAAATCAAATCGAATTAAACAAATTTAAATCGGTTTAGATTTAAGGTCATATATGCACTTTCTTGTCATATAAAGAATGTTGGAACAAGATTGAAAGTTGTTTGAATCCTATGCATGCATAGAATTAGAATATATTTTGAAGAAATTTCCATAACTTCCTCTCTAGAACTCTAAAATGAGTGATTCAAAATTCTTTGGAAAAATGAGAGAATGATTTGCAACTTAATTGTTAGGCTTTCCGTAGTTTCCATGTCTCCTTGGAGAAAAACTGCAATGAACACATAATATGCAATCTGTCTTAAATCCTAAATATCCTGAACACTTAAAAACCATTGCAATATAAATCAATCTTATGCCACATATAAAAACCGTTCCTCTATGTATTACACTCAGTGGCGCGAAGAAAATTTGCTTTCGCACCCCCATTTGTTAAAATATCTTTGTTAACACTTGACCAATTTTGAACCCTAAATTAAAAAGGGAACGGAAATGTTCAGAGCCACCAACATGAGTTCCTGTACCACCGTGAGATTGCAGAGCCACTACCGTCGATCTCCAAGCTCATGGCTGCCGGTCGCACGCTCTTCAGGTTCATTCTTTCCCTCTGTCTGTGGTTGTCTCTATCGTCAATCTATGGTGTCATCTCTCTGGTTCGTCTCTTTTGTCTCTCTCTTTTTCTGTCTTTACTTCTTGCAAGGGCTGCACAATGGTGGTTGGGGACGACTATGGGGTGCGACGGAGATCTCTCCTCCTCCTTCGGCTCTCTTCCTGCAAGCAGGTCCTCCTCCTAACGCCACCACTGCCAGCGCCGATCTCTGGCAGCCAGGGCATTATCGTTCGCCCCCGAGGGGGAGAGTGACTCTGCCTCTCTTCTAAAGCGGTGCTTCGCAGCATCGGCTGCTCCTACCATCTTTTTCCTATTCAATTGCTTCTGTTTCTTCATCGTCTTTCGGTCTGGTTATGAAGAGGCAGTACAGTTCACTCGGTGCGGTGACGTTGGAGAAATCCAAGCTTGAATTATCCCAGAAGCAAACTAGATCGAGCCTTAAGGATTGTGCTCTTTCTTTTGTTTCTCGTGCAATGAAAATTAGGGTTGAATGGAAAGGCTTCTTGTTCCTTTAATGAAGAAATGAATACTTAGATTTTCTAATCCTGTATTCATTTCAGTGTTCTCTATTTTTATGAGGAGGAAAGTTAATTGGTACACTTCAAAAGCCTGAGAAATTGATAATGGAATATATAGAAGATTATAATAGTTTCATTTTTGTGTTTTCTTTCCAATTAACTATCCATGTTTCTTTTACATATGTCTTCTTATTAGTTTAAGGTGTAATTAATCCTAAGTGTTCTGTTTGAGGGACTGTATCCAAATTTTCAGATTGTAATTTGTACAAGACCTATGTATGTATTGAGTGGTGACTATGATTTCATGAGTTTGTTTTTATGTTGTTACTATACAGTAGACTGACTAAACTTTTTTCTTTTAGGGGTTGGTTAGCTCATCTCAAATGGTGAACCACCAGTAGATTTATTTCCAAAGGACTACAGGGGTGCATTTCCTTTTTGGATAACTTGGAGAAAGCCAATGAAGATTCATCGCATAGCCAGGCAAGCATAAAAGAATTCCTTTCTTTTTTGGGGTGGGGGTTATTATTTAGATGTTAGATCTTTTTGTTAGCAGATTCTATTTTGGCGAGAGATACGAGGGTCTTTAAGGACATGAAGGCTTAGCTGAAAATGATTATCTGAAAGGGGGTTTTCAATGATTATGTGTTCATGATTTGGCTCCAACCATGGCATATGCTCTGATGGTTTCTTTTTATCCCCATAGGTGATTCCTTGTATTAGATTTTGCAAATCTGATTCCACCAAATATTAGTTGTAAGTGGCATTCAGTGAAATGGTTTTTGATTGAAACTTTATCTAAGAAGTGATTTTGTTGTTTGGATAGTCAATAGTGTAATTAAAAATTGCTTTCTGATTTGTGTTTACCAGATAGTGTATGAGTTTCCTCGAGTAAAAGGATTTCTTTTTAAGATTGAAGGTTAGGTATTGTATAATAGAATCACTGGTGGAATGTAGTTAAAATAGTATCATAATTTTACACCCTGCCAAGAATTAAGTGCTCACAAGAATTACTCAATTGAGTTGATCTACAAAGTTCTGGTGTCTACCTGTTAAGTAGCCTGCATAGAGCTGTCAACTGAAGCATTCATCAGCACAATAATTTTTCCTTATTAGTAATTTCCGAAAGCAACAATGTGCCAGCTACAAGTCAGCTATTCTAGGTAAATTTAAGATTGCTGTTCTTAGAAATTAATGTACATCTACTAGTAAAAGAAAGGATTTATAAGAGAGGCCTCATGAAAAGCTTTGAATACTATATATATATATATATAATTCAGTCAAAAACTAGAGAAAAGAGGCAAGTAGAATATGAGATATATTCATGATTGATGCATTGGATTGCTTGGTATGTGTGCTATTATTATTGGAGTATAGGTTGGGAGCAGATCAGTATTTATTATTTTAGAACATTGTCTTACTTTTTCATCACATAGCTTGCTACTAAATATTTTGAGATTAATTTGTTTTGCAGTGATTTGGTGTTCCTGCTGGCTGCTAGCTAGAACTTAGGATGAATGTCACATTTTTGGGTTGATTTTTATGTGACAATGCTGTATTATTTTCAGCCAAGTTGAAGGAAAGAAAGAATCCCGCCATCGAGAATTTGAAGATCAAATAGATGAAGAGTGAAAAAGATCAAGATTTGACAATGATAAAGGACTATGAGGCTACACTTCATGACTCTTTTGTGCTTAATGAATATGTTTTGTCTATCAACACTTGGATGTTGTCATGATTTAGATCCTCTTGTTTTGTGGGTTTGAAGTAGTGTTTTGTAGTTTTTATGACTTGTATGCCACTTCTTAAATGTTATTCATGTGTATATGGATCTTATGGCTTCAAAAATGGAATTTGACAATTACATGTATGTACTTATCATGAGTATATTGATTTAGAATGAGTTTTTTGTGGTTTTTACAGTAATATAGTATTGTTTAAATAGACATATTACAAATAAAGGAAAAGCTTATTGAAATAGATTGTACTTGTAAAGTGTTCTTTATAAATATTAATATAAGTTATAAAACTATTCCCTATTTCCAAATAGGCAACATTTGTAAAATTATTCCTTATAAATATTAGTATCATTTATAAAACTGTTGTCTATTGGGGCAGACAACATTTATAAAACCATTTCCTATGAATAATAATATTTACTATAAAACTATTACCAATTGAAATAGACAACATATGAAAAATTGTTGTTTATAACTAGCAACACCTTTCAAGTCGTTACTTATATTCATCACAGCAATAAGTGCAAACCATTGCTTAAAAATTGGCAACGGTTTACAAAATGTTTCAATTGTCAAATATTATCTAATGGTATGAAACCATTGCCAAAAGAAAAGCAACAGATAAAATCGTTATCTAATATGTATCAATAAAATTGTTGGCTATTCTATTAATAAAGGCAACGGTTTTTTTTTATTGTGGCTAAAAGTACAAAATCGTTACTTAAAAGAATAGGTAACGGCTGCATACCCCACGATTACAAAATCGTTGTCTATTTAAAGGTAACGGTTTTGTTACATATAGTCACTGTTTTTGGCCATTGCTGAAGAACAAAATTGTTGTAGTGTGGAAAGAGGAGAAGAAGGAAATTGCAAAAGACGAGGGAGAGTTTGTACTATGAAGGTACTAGTGAATGAACTGCTGATATAAGGCTACAAGCATATATAGCAGTGTGTTCTTGATCGATGGACTGCTAATATAAGGCTACAAGCATATATAGAAGTGTTCAGCTAAAACTTCTGTTACAAGAATTAGATATAATAACCAATTAACAAACTTACTAGCAATGCAACAATAATTAACTAATTATAGCATGGAAACTGTTTTATTTTCTTAGGAAAAAAAATTAAGAAAAATCATTGATATTTGGTACGGACGTTGAAATATATAGATTATAATCAGAAGATGATAGTTTTAAGCTGAAAAATAGCTTATAATCATAAACAACTTTTTTAAAGATTTTGAATACAAGATTTTAAAGTATAAGTACCATTTTACTGTAATCCCATTTTTATTTGGTTTGTTTTGCTTCACAAAAAATTAATATAAATATTACAGATTGTTGTTAAAGTATAAAAATCATCTGCGTGTCTCTATCATCGGTTTAAACATATGGAAAAAATTATTTTGACATAGTATTATAATCTTCATGAACAAATAATCAGGGTTTATGACACACAAGTAGACCATAGATTCTTATTTTTAATTTATTCATCATCAGAAATTGAACCTTGTAACACTATTCTACTACAACCCCAAACCCGTGACTTACAATGACTGATTGCAACAGAAATTTGTCCATAATTATATAGAACCAGTGTAAGAACAAGTGAATCATGTGATGGTATAATTAATTGTCCCTTTAATATATATTTAAGCATCAAGCTTTGTAGATAAAATTTGTCGCTTAGTGTTACCGACTAATTCCTTCCAACTTCATAAAAAAAGATGAGCACTTTCAGTGACTAAACTTGAAGGGGACCAAAGTTTTTATATAAATTAATTGAGAATAATTAAATTAAGAGTTTAGTTTCAATACATTTTCAGTCTGAATCTCTTTTTTACATTCACAAGCAATCAATAGATTATCATATCAACAAAGATTATTAAGTTTCAAAGTCACTATTTGAGAAATCATTTAATAAGAGAATTTGGTTGGATGATACCATAAAAAAATTTTATACTAATTGTGCATATATATATATATATATATATATATATATATATATATATATATATATATATATATATATATATACACACACACACACACTTTTAAACAAGTAACCAATGAAAAATATTAACGTGTATTTAGATTAAATGCAAGAATAAAATCATTTCAATGATCAATTATAAATATAATTATTCTTTGAGTAATTAATTATTTGAAAATCAATGTAAAGTTTAAGTGTATTGAATTAAAAGTAATTTTAAAGCAGTTTTTTATTTGGATTGTATAAAGATGATTACTTTTGTACAGTAAATTATTAAAAATTGTGTAAAATCATTTTATATCTTAAAATAATATTTAATGCTTACGGTTATTTTAAAATAATTAACATTCTAAAATGGTTATTTTTTCCTTATAATAAAAAGTTTCAAAATATGTTCTCACTTATAAGTGGATTTTATTTTATTTTATTTTTTGTTCATTACTTATTAGACTATTTTATGCAAACATGTTAAATCATTTTAATAAAACTTATATTGAAAAAATGGCATTTCTGAACATAAATCTAATTATGTTTAAACTTTTCAAAGAATTCTTAGGAATTAAAATAGATTTTAAAATTACAAATTCATGAAACTGTTGTTTAGCTCTTATAATTGTTAATCTACCCTCACAAAAAATATTTACACTCTAAAAACAATTGTGATATGATCTTCATTGTTTTATTTTTTAAATTGAAAAAATAGCCTAGCTAACAGTTAGTTGGAGAAACCCATTACGATAGATTAATTAACACATTTATATAAAGTAACGTATTTAGGCTTAACGAGACTTTATTTTATCATTCTGAATATTCTATTCACCTTTTTTGAATATATAAATATTCCAATAGACAATGTATTTTACCAATATATTTTATGTTTCTGACTATTCTATTCTATTCTATTCACCAAATTTTTATTACTAGTATACTCCTAGGGGCCTTCTATTCATCTTTCTCTATCAAATAGACGATGTATTCTTACCATTTTTCTTTGTTCTATTCACCTTTTTCTTTAAGACTTTGCATAACACAACCCAGTTTTCACTAGCAACAAACGTATTAAGTCACTATTATTATTGAAGGTAAAAGAAACTAGATCTTAATTTAATGTGATAAGGTATATATGCAGAATTAGCGTAAAAATTGAAGAAATACGTGATGATATTAATCTGTTTAATTTATATTTACACATCAACCTTTATAAACAAGTGAGCTCACAATCTAATGATAGAATTCTATTTGTCTCAATGAGCAAAGGAAAGTTGTAAGTTTGACCTCTATCCTCACCCTTTATTCCGTACTATCTTTATTTAAAAAAAGAAAAAACCTTTATATGTATCAATTGCTGTCTATGCTTACCGATGTAAGCCTTTCATTATCATGAACAAGAGAGCACAGTGTCAATTTTAAGTTATAATTAGGGTAAATTACAGTTACTTATTGAGAGGTTAATTGAAATTACATTTTCTTCTTTCTAGTTCTTAAAATTATATATACCTCGCTTTGAATAAATTGTATTAACTTTTGTTAATATTATCTATAAAATTTCTAAATTATCATTAATCATAAACCCTAGTTTTTTCTCTCCATTGGGCATTCTTGTGTCATCCCCAACTACCACCACCAGCACCAGCACTATCACGAAGTTCATCCTTCCCCCGAGAACAGAACCTCCACCAACAATCACAAGGCCTCTGTATGAATCAAGCTCAACTCACAAAACTGAGGAGCAAAAGAATATCCAAATACTAAAAACACCGGTTACAAATAGGAGCCACCCGAACTTACCTAAGCCTAAGAAAAAGCAAAAATAAAAAGGTGAAAACTGAAGCAACCCAAGTGAACACTTGAACTTACATAAGTCGCCGGAGCAAACAAAAAAAAAAAAACTCTAGATTCAGCAGCATTTTTTGTTGTCTATTTCTCATAAAATACCTTAAATGATGTAAAAATATATTATCAAATATTAGTATAAATTTTATTCTTAATAGTGTACATAATTATCAAACAGATAACTAATTTATTGTATTATATTACCCTAATTTTAAGAATAAAAATGAAAATAAAACTTTAATAAAAATTAAGAGATCGACTGTAAAAATATTAATATGATATGTCTTTAATACTAAATTAAATTATATAAACACGATATGAAAAATCTTTGAGTATGTATGTTGTAAATTACAATTTATTTTTTAATTTTTTGATTATTCATTTTCTAGCTAGCATCTAATATAACTATGATTATGTAAATAACTATTACATAATATAAACATAATATTAGAAAAATGAGGGATCAAAAGCCAAATAAAAATTAGAGGAATTACAACAAAAAAATTATCTATCATATTAAAAGAAATTTATTTGAAATAAAAAACTTATTGTGATTTGAATACTATTTAAGATTAAAAAAATAAATTTGCTACAAAAAATGGTATTTATGTGAAAATATAAATTTAATATATATCAAGTGAACGACGAGTAAAAAATGAAAATATATTCATAAAATAAAAGATTACACAAGCAAAAAAAATTGAACAATAATATTAATAATATTAAGTATGATTAAATAAAATGAAATAACAAATTATTAATTTACTTGTGAAATAGTTTAAAGAGCATTTTGGAACACTTAAACAATTATTCATTAGTTTGGATGTGGCACTAGATATGAAGGTGTGGCAATAGCCATTCCCCAATTATTGATGTAAGGGTTAAATATTTTAAATATTGTTGGTTAGATTAAAAATAAAATGAAGTTTATTCCAACATTATATGTTTCGACAACATTATTTGGAAGTTAATTACATTATAAAAGAATAGAAATAAAATATTTACATTATTTAAAATTTATAATTTTTAATTCTCGATTCATTATATTTTTTTCTCCATTCTATCTCAATTTTGAGGAAAATAAAGAAATTATCAATAGCTAAAAGTTTTAGTTATATTACTAGTAATTTTAATCAATTATGCATCTATTACCACATTTACTAAATTCACTAAAGTATAATTAAAATGAGTTTAATAATTAAAATGAATTTAATTTTGGTTCATTGACATTATTGTAAAAAGTTTTATATTGACATTTAATTAAATAATCTCATTTAATTAACTTTTCAAGTAGTGAATATGAGATTTATCAACATTATCTTATATGATCATATAATTAAATAACAGAATAAAAAGTTACAATTTGAGGTCTCAATCATGCTGAGTCTAGCTAACACTTGATGACTTGATAAGTTGGTCCAAGTGAACTCAACTAGAATTGTCAGTATTTGCATATTATTCCGAATACTCAATAAAATGTGTCAATCATGCTTCCCAGAAACATACATCTTCAAACTATTTATTATTTCCAATCCATGGTAAATTATTTAGGGGTAAAAAAATAGATGACTTGATAAGTTGCTCCTCCACACGTTACGTAAATTGAATTCTATAAATTGTTAAGGTTTAGCAAAAGAGTATCCCTGGCCAAAATGGTGTCACTACTACTTCTAATTCTATGCATATCTCTTCCTGTGTTTTTGTTCTTGTTCTCCTTCCTAAAACACAACACCTTTAAGAACCACCCCTTTCCACCTGGTCCAAGAGGCCTTCCCATAATTGGGAATCTCCATCAGCTGGATAATTCTGTCCTTTATCTGCAGCTGTGGCAACTCTCCAAGAAATATGGGCCTCTTTTTTCCCTTAAACTAGGCTTAAGACCTGCTATTGTTGTTTCCTCACCTAAACTGGCCAAGGAGACACTGAAAGGCCATGACATTGAGTTTTCTGGCCGGCCCAAGTTACTTGGCCAACAAAAATTATCCTACAATGGGTTAGATATGGCATTTTCCCAGTATAATTCTAGTTGGAGAGAAATCAGAAAAATAAGTGTTGCCCATGTCCTTAGCGCAAGGCGTGTCTCAAGCTTTTCTTCAATAAGACAATTTGAGGTCAAGCAGATGATCCAAAAAATATCTAAGCATGCCGCATCTTCAAAGGCTATAAATTTGAATGAGACATTGATGGCTCTTACAAGCACCATTATATGCAGGATTGCTTTTGGGAGAAGGTATGAAGATGAAGGAGTTGAAAGGAGTAGGTTCCATGAACTGCTCAATGAGTGTCAAGCCATGATGGCCACTTTCTTTGTGTCAGATTATATTCCTTGCTTGGGATGGATTGATAGACTCACGGGACTACATGCACGGCTTGAGCGAACTTTCAAGGAGTTGGATAAATTCTACCAAGAAGTCATCGAAGAGCACATGGATCCTAAGAGAGAGAATTCAAAGGAAGAGGACATAATAGATGTCTTACTTCAATTGAGGAAGCAGCGTTCATTTTCTGTAGACCTCACTTATGATCACATCAAGGCAGTGTTTATGGTTTGGACTCCTTTCCTTTTGCAATTTTTTTTTTCAAATAAACTCTCAATTTAGTTCTTATCAAAATATTCTCTTAAAGTTTTGAAGTCCACTTGCAATTTGTTACCATCCAAAGTATGAGATAGACTGTGATCCTTAAATGTGCAAAATATGACACTTTGATCCCTATAATTTTGCCGTTTAGAGAAATGCCCCACATTTTGGATGACAAGATGACCCGTGGGTGGATTTTTCAATTTTAAAAGGCTACTTTATTATCTCAATATTTTAATGAATGACTAAATTTAAAATTTTGCCTTTTATTTGATTATTTCAATGTTATCATATTAAGCGAGATTTTATACACATCACCTTTCACCACCAAAGCTATGTTCTTCAAATGAAAGATAATGGGATTTGAATATATGATATTATGATAAATGAAATCCCTCAGTACTAATCCAATTAGTTTATTCAAATCAAATGTTCTAGCTCACAACTTTGCCCAATATGGAAAATATACTTTCCTTGTATTCAGCTTTTCTCGTTTGAAGCAACTTACATAATAATGTGTTTGTTGCAAGAGTCCTTTTCTTTCATTTTGACGTGTTTGGATATTTTTTCAAATAAAAAACTAACAATTCAAAAAATAACAAAAATTGAAAATGTAGTTGGTACTTTTTCAGCTGGCTTTTTTACTTTTAACGAACCACGTATTTTTTTTTAACTTACTTTTTTTATGATTCGAAGAAGCTTTTCATTTTTCAAATATTGAAAAAAAAAATGTCCCTATTATTGCAGCCATGGATTTATTAATTATAAAACTAGAAAATCTTCTACTAATTTTCAGCCAAGAGTCAACTACTGTATACTAATCTCTTTTCACAGAACATGCTTGTAGGCGCAACTGATACCACTGCAGCAACGTCAGTTTGGGCTATGGCTGCACTAATAAAGAACCAAAGAGTGATGAAGAAAGTACAAGAAGAAATTAGGAGCTTGGGAAGTAAGAAAGATTTCTTAGATGAAGAGGATGTTCAAAAGTTTGTTTATTTCAAGGCCATGATAAAGGAGACATTAAGATTGCACCTACCAGTGCCACTACTTGTGCCAAGAGAAACAAATGAAAATTGCATTATAAATGGATACGAAATTCCAGCCAAGACAATTGTGTATGTGAATGCTTGGGCTATTCATAGGGACCCTGAAGCTTGGAAAGACCCAGAAGAATTTTATCCCGAAAGGTTCCTAGATAGTGCTACCGATTTTCGTGGACAAGATTTCGAGCTAATTCCATTTGGAGCAGGTCGTAGAATTTGCCCAGGTTTGCATATGGCAGTTGCATCACTTGACCTCATCCTTGCTAATCTTCTTTATTCCTTTGATTGGGAATTGCCACAGGGGATAAAAAAGGAAGACATTGATATTGAAACATTGCCAGGACTTGTTCAACACAAGAAGAATCCTCTATGCCTTGTTGCAAAGAGTCGCACATATACTTGTAATGATAATCTAGAATAAGTATTTCACCCTTTGGGCATGGCTTGAAACCTTTCATATATGAATGTGGTCAGCTCTATGCAGAAAAAAAAAATACAATAAAAAATAAAATGGTATTGTATGTTTGCTGATGTACTAAGTATCTAGAACATCTATCCTTATTATTTAAAATAAATAAAGTGTGTGTGCTTGATGTTTTTTATTCCTTTGCTTTTATTTTTAATTATAAAAGTTGCTGTAATTTGTTAATTAGTTTGATCTTTTCTCTTCAATAGCCTTTATTGTTTGAACATTTAATTCATCAAGAAATGGTTTTCCAACTATAGTCTGATGCCATTATTTCCTATTAAGTAGTGTGAACACACTTGCTGTCAGCAGATGATTAAATACCTGGGGCGCATTATATTAGACATGAGAGGAAAAGACTAATGCTATACATCCAGAAAAAAAATATATAGAATTTTTGATAAAAATTATAGAGATTATTTGACAAGTATAGAGGGATAATTAGACCAGGCCTCTCATTAAAAATTAGGGGTATTGAACTGGTACCTTTATTACGCTTACGTCAGTTTTTCTATTTTTTTCGAAGGGGTAGAATCCATATTTAAAGTAGAAGAAGATCGGTGTATGGATAATTGTTTATTAAATAAAGGAATGTGCTGATAAAGTAGTCTAGAAAAAAGAGACGGTGGTTCTTCTAAATAAGAAATTAAATTTCAAAATAATATAATCGTTACACGAATGAAAATTAATGTTTGTCATTCTATTTTTGTTTTGATCTATAGGTGTCAGTTATTTATCCAAAAATGGATTTTCATATCCTCCACCACATAATAGCCCCACATATGTCAATCCCTCGAATTTAGTAGCAAAACAATCGTGGGCTATATGAGGGTTTAAAATTAAGATTTGATGGGTTATATATGTATATATATATATATAGGCAAGTCACTTGTGATAGAGTTTTACTCAGACAGAAGACATCGATTTCTGAGATTTTTTCCCTGGTAGCCAAGCTGAGCATCAGTAAAAGAAAATTTTTTTTTTTTTTACTCCGTGCAATTTAATTTAATTGAAGTATATCAGTAAAATTCCCAAAAGCTATCAAGTCTTCGAGCTCTCTCTTGTCTCTTGGGTAGAGTTTAGTAGGAAACAGGGATAGAAATACAGAAATAATAAAGATAATAGAGATATAGATATAAATAATAAATATGTATAGAAATATTATTGAAAAAATATTAAATTTTTATTTTCGGAACATGCCTTATATTTTGGAGGTATAGAAATTGTGTTTTCCTGTCTGTACTATTAAATAGGTTTGTGTTTTCAATGTCTTTGTATTTCTATCCTATAGACAGTAAACAAACGTTACCTAGCATTTGGTAGGGGGACAAGGATAGAAATACAAGGGTAATGGAAAAAATGGAGGCAGAGAAATAAATAATAAATATATATATATATATGAATATTATAGAGAAAAAATATTAAATTTTTGTCTCTATACCTTGTCTTCACTATTTCCACATTTTAGAGGTATTAGAAATTTTGTATCGTTTTGTCCCGAAAATAGAAAATTTTTCTATCCCCTGTTTCTATCTGTATCACCAAATAAATTTGTATCTTCAGTGTCTCTGAATTTTTATCTCGAAAACAATAAACAAACGCTATATCAGGTTTGGCCATTATTTTCCTTGGTCCTTGTGTTGCTGGTGCCTACAAGATGGACGGTCATTGCTTACAGTCATAGTTGTAAAAACCAGCTCAGTCCGGCAGATTTGACCGGAAAATCGGTGAACCGGTCATGAAATTGGTCCGAGCCACTAATTAGATCGGTCTCGCATCGAAACTGGTGCGACCTGGTTTAACTCGGCTGGTTTACTATTAAAACCAGTGACTCGGCCGATTGAACCGTGTTTGTTGAACCTGTTTTTTTTTTGCTTTTTTTGCTTTTTTTTTTACTAAATGATGTCTTTTTTGAAAATCTTAAAAAAAAATTCTAATATAATTTATAAAAAAATATAATAACTTTATTTATATTACTATACTTGTAAGTTTATGATGTAAAACTTTGTGTTTACTTGTATAATTATATTTTGAACTTATCAATTGTGATTCGTCATTGTGAAATATCAATAATATTTAGGAATTTATGTTATTTATTTATGTTTTTGTATTTAGACTCCTTAAAGGATGTCAAATTGTTAATTAGTTATTATTTTATTATATTTTATTTAATTTTTTATACTTTTATATATTTTTCATATAAATCCTGTTCAACCAGTTCAATCAGTGACCCAGTAATCCAGTGTCTCGATCAAGTCAATCATCAGTCCGAGTTTTAAAACTATGCTCACACTGGACCATTCTCAAAGATGGGTGGAGTGGATCCAATCTTTTTTTTTTCCATCCCCCAATGATTAAGGAAGTGCTTGATTTTCAATGAGAAAAGCTGAAGAGGACAATAAATATTCAAAAATACAGCCAAAAAAGAAAACAAGCAAGACGCAACAGCCAATAGCAATGCCTAAAACTCCTTCTTAAAAACAAAAACAAAAGCTCCCATTTTTCATCAAGGCACAATTATGCGAAGCTTCCATCATCCATTGGGCTTCAAAAACGAACATGGGTCGGTGGCTAGTGAAAAAAGTGAAAGGAGATATAGAGAACTAGAACATGTGTGCACCAACCAAAAATGGATCCAAAGATGAAGAAATATTTTTATGAGTACAAGTTTATAATGTTATTTTTACATACACTCACATTTTGTAATGAGGCTCCCAAATAAGAGGATATATATATCTTGCACAAAACTAGGGAAACCCACTTTCACTATGCATGTGAGCAAATATAATATAATAAACTTGTATTCACACAAGAATATATCAAAGATGAGGTGGTATATTAGGACAAATTTTAATAACACAACTTATGACCATCTTAACCTTTTTTGAAATTAAGATTTAAAAGTTACGTGTCATATTTGCTTATATAGTTAATTACTTCTCAAATAGTTATTTTTAGTACCTTTTAGCAATTTGAAATATTTAATATTTTAAGAAGTACTTTTTAAAATATAAAAAATAAATATATTTATTATTATATATTTAAATATGAAATAAATTATATATAAGTCACTTTTTAAAAATATTTTTATATAAGCGCTTCGGGAGCTTGATCAGCAAAATAGATGGCTGAAAATTTTTTGGGCGATAATAGTATTGAAATTTCAAATTAAGAGTAATAACGTGAAAATGTGAAATGTTGCATTATTTTGCGATAGACAATGGAACAGTTTGATTTGAGAAGTTGGAGTTTCCATTTTATAGTCGATTATTATCTTACAGAACTATCTTATCATAGGGGTGTTTATGACCCATCCTGACCTACTAATTCAGTCCGGTCCGAAGCTCTCTTGAATGGATTTGGGTCGTGAAATTTGACTATATACATTTTTCGGGTCAAGTTCGGTTCATACATTAGGTTGACCTAACCCGTTCCAAATTCAAATAATTCTTTAAGGGAAATATATTTTTATGATAATTTATAAAAAAATTATGAGATTTTAAAGTTCAATTAATATATATACATAATTTGATGTTATTTCTATATTGATACGGTTTATTTTAAAACTTATATCGTAAAATATTTCTAAAATTTTCTTTTTCATTTGTAAAATTTTATAAATTTACTATGTACAATATCCAAATTCTCATATATTGCTCGAATGTCAGGTTGACCTGGTACGACCCGATATATAATTGGGTCATTATCAGATTGGGTTCGAGTTTTAAAAATTGACTTAACCTAAAAATCGGACTCAATTTAAATTTTATCCAACCTGTCCCATTGTTCACACCCCTATTAGGAGCTCTCGTCTGTAGAGAAATCCGATATAATTTTTCAATATATTCTTACGTTTACAATAATTGGTATTCTTTTCTGCCAATTCTGGAATTACTTAAATGTTCGGCAATCTTAAAAAGCAGCGTGCTAAGTCAAAAGTGTTCATGTATGCACATTTAAGTTTACAATAAATTGTATACACACATAATATAGATACATATCACAAAAATTAATTAATGATTTGGTATTCATAGTGCATTACTTTCTTTGGTAGCCATTTATAGTACATTACTGTTATTAGTATACTTTATACGTTTCTGCTAGTTTTTTTTTAATAGTTATTTTAAAATATTCCCTTGCATGCTATCTGTGCCTTTTTTTAAAAAAAATTTAATCTTAGTATTATCAGTAGAAAATCCACCAATAATGGGCTATTTTTATCTTCAAAAAAAGAACTGGGAGAAAAATCTTCCAATAAAGATGAAGGCCCAATTTTTGTTTTAAGATTGTTGGTAAATTATTGGTGAAAATTTTGTCGATAATGAACGCATTAAATTTGGTGCAAAATGGTGCGAATATTACCAACAAATTGTCGGTGGATAATCTGTTGGTGCTGGTAATGGTATTCCAAAAAAATTATTTTCCCCCTATTCCTTTCTTTTTCGTTGGTAAATATGATGGAAAAAAATTTGTTGGTAACTCATTTTTTGATATTGTGAGACAAAAGCTCAACTAATCCAAACAATGCATTTCATTTAGGTTTGGTTTAGTTTAACTTAATCATATTCAAAAAGAAAACCAAATCAAATCAAATTAAATCAATTTGGATTTAAAATCATATATGCACTATCTCGTCATATTAAGAATGTTGCAACATGATTGAAGTTGTTCGAATCCTATTCATGCATGGAATTAGAGTATATTTTGAAGAAATTTCTACAACTTCCTGCTCTAAAATGAGTGATTCAAAATTCTTTCGAAAAATGAGAGAATAATTTGCAACTTAATTGTTAGACTTTTCGTAATTTCCATGTCTTCTTGGAGAAAAATGGAATAAAGACATAATATGCAGTCTGTTTGAAATCTTAAATATCCTAACCTTTCTTCACTAAATCATATATATCTTGAGTAATAAGAGTCCAAATGAGATGATTTAAAAGATATTGGAAAACTAACTAAGGAACACATCTACATCTGTACACTGCTGGAGGGTATGCTTTGACTAATAAAAAAATATAAGACACTTTTTTATCTGTTTAGGAAATTAAAAAGCTGTGGTAGTTTTACTTCTCGGATGTTAATTATTGTGATTTTTTTCAGAACAGTTTTTTAAGAGTTACAACAATACCAAACCCAACCTAAGTGGTCTAATAGGTTTATCATCGACTTTGTTATTGTATTGAACTATTTGGACATGGAGGTTCTTATATCACATAAGCTATCATAACCAAGTGGAAAGAGGAGAAGAAGAAGACTGAGAAAGACGAGAGAGAGTTTGTACTTATGAAGGTACTAGTGAATGAACTGCTGATATAAGGCTACGAGCATATGTAGGAGTGTTCTTGATTGATGAACTGCTGATATAAGGCTACAAGCACATATAGAAGTGTTCAGCTAAAACTTCTGTTACAAGAATTAGTTAGATACAATAACAATCAATTAACAAACTTAATAGCAATGCAACAATGACTAACTAATTATAGCATGGAAACTGTTTTTTTTCTTGGGAAAATTTTTTTTCAAACAATCAATGATATTTGGTACGGATGTAGAAATATATAGATTATAATCAGAAGATGATAATTTTAAGCTGAAAATAGCTTATAATCATAAACAAATTTTTTAAAGATTTTCAATATAAGATTTTAAAGTATAAGTACCATTTTACTGTTATCCCATTTTTATTCGATTTTTTTTGCTTTAAAAAAATTAATATAAATATTACACATTATTGTTATAGTATAAAAATCAATCGCGTGTCTCTATTATCAGTTTAAATGTGTGAAAAAAATTATTTCATAATATAGTATCAAAATCTTTTATGCACAAATATTTGGGATTTATGACACACAATATAGGTTATAGAGTAGACCATAGATTCTTATTTTTAATTTATTCATAGTCAGAAATTAAACCTTGTAACATCTACTATTCTACTGCAACACTAAACCCGTGACTTACAATGACTGATTGCAACAGAAATTGGTTCATAATTATATAGAACCAGTGTAAGAACAAGTGAATCATGTGATGGTATAATTAATTGTCTCGTCGATATATAGTTAAACATCAAGCTTTGTAGATAAAAGTTGTCGCCTAGTGTTAGTGACTAATTCCTTCCCACTTTATCAAAAAGTTGAGCACTTTCAGTGACTAAACTTGAAGGGGACCCAAGTTTTTATATAAATTAATTGAGGATAATTAAATTAAGAGTTTAATTTTTATATACTTCCAATCTGAATCTTTTTTTTATATTCACAACCAATTATCACGCTAATAAAAATCATTGAGTTTCATATCTACTATTTAAAAAGTCATATTAATGTAAGAATTTAATTGGATAACACTCTAAAATATTAACACATATTTGAATTAAATATGAGAATAAAATCATTTCAATGACAAATTATAAATATAATTATTCTTTGAGTAATTAATTATTTGAAAATCGATGTAAAGATTAAGTGTATTGAATTAAAAGTCATTTTAAAGCAGTTTTTTATTTGGATTGTATAAAGATGATTACTTTTGTATAGTAAATTATTAAAAATTGTGTAAAATCATTTTATATCTTAAAATAATATTTAATGGTTACCATTATTTTAAAATAATTAACATTATAAAATGGTTATTTTTTACTAATGATAAAAAGTTTCAAAAATATGTTCTCATTTATAAGTGGATTTTACATTCATTTATTTATTTTTTGTTTATTACTTATTCGACCATTTTATGTAAACATGTTGAATTATTTTAATACAACTTATATTAAAAAAATTGCCTTTCTGAACATAAATCTAATCATATTTAAACTTTTTTAATCATTCTTAGGAATTAAGATAAAGTTTAAAAAATTAACAAATTCATGAACCTGTTGTTTAACTCTTACAATTGCTAATCTATCCTCAAAAAATATTTACACTCTAAAAACAATTGTGATATGATCTTTATTGTTTTATTTTTATAATTGAAAAAATAACCTAGCTAACAGTAAGTTGGAGAAACCCATTAAGATAGATTAACACATTTATATAAACTAACATATTTAGACTTAACGAGACTCTATTTTATCAGTCTGAATATTCTATTCACCTTTTTTGAATATAGAAATATTCCAATAGACAATGTATTTTACCTTTCTAACTATTCTAATCTATTCACCAAATATACTTTTTGAATATTTTTTATGTTTCTGACTATTCTATTCTCTTCACCAAATTTTTATTGCCAGTATACTCCTAGTGGCTTTCCATTATCTTTCTTTATCAAATAGACAATGTATTCTTGCCATTTTTCTTTGTTCTATTCACCTTTTTATTTAACACTTTGCATACACAACCCAGTTTTCAACAGCAACAAACATTATTAAGTCACTATTATTATTGAAGGGAAAAGAAACTAGATCGTAATTAAATGTGATAAGGTATATATACAGAATTACTGAAAAAATTGAAGAAATATGTGATAATGTTAATTTTTTTAATTTATATTTACATATATATATATATATATATATGAGACCACACTATGACAGTAGACTCCTAGATGTGTCAATGAATTAAGTAGGTTACGAGTTTGACCTCCACCCTCACCCCTATCCTCTATTATATTTATAAAAATAAAACACCTTGATATAGTATCAATTATTGCCTATGCTTACCGACATAAGCCTTTCAATTTCATAAACAAGAGAGCATTGCCAATTTTAGTATTATTGTAAATTTTTAAGTTATAATTAGGGTAAATTATAGTTACCTTCTCTAAGATTAATTGAAATCACATTTCCTTCTTTTTAGTTCTTAAAATTATATCCACCTCCCTTAGAATAAATTGTATTAACTTTTGTTAACATTATTTATAAAATTCATAAATTACCCTTAATCATAAACCCCAGTTTTTCCTCTCCATTAGGCAGTCCTTGTGTCATCCCCAAACACCACCACCACTATAGCAAGGCTCATCCTTCCCCCTAGAACAGAACCTCCGTCAACAATCACAAGGCCTCTGTATGAATCAAGCTCAACTCCACAAAACTGAGGAGCAAAAGAAGTACAAGTTCAAATATCCAAATACTAAAAACACCGGTTACAAATAGGAGCCATCTGAACTTAACTAAGCCTAAGAAAAAGCAAAAACAAAAAAGGTAAAAACTGAAGCAACCCAAGTGAACGCCTGAACTTACACAAGTCGCCAGGGCCAGAAAACAAAAAAGATTCAACAGCATTTTTTTTAATATTACCGATAAAGCCGTAGCAGTAGAAAGGAAGAGGAATATGGTTAGATGGTCAACAATCGCATGAAATGTTTAGCTTCTGAATATTCCAAGATAGTATATTTCTCTCTTCTGAATGGTTAGATGGGAAGAAAATATGAATAGGTTTAGCTCCTCCTAAAACTGAATTACTTATGTGGTTCATCTTTTAAAGAAGGCTAAATACGAAGGACATGCTTTACAGAATCAATTTTCTTATATCATCTAATTCTTCTTGTCGCTTGTATGGTGTTGGTCAAGAATCACTTTAACATCTTTTTTGCTCTTGCTAGAGATCGGTTTGTATTTGAAATTTTTGTTCTTAGAAATGACATATTTTTTGTGCTTGCCACAAGATCTGGTTTTATTCTTTGATGTGTGGCTTGGCACCCCTTTTCAAAGCTTTGATAAAAAATTATGGATTTCACTTCTATATGTGGTGTGCTAGTCCATTTGGTGGATTCATAATTGAATTGTCTTTGATAATTTCAAAACGAATTAGGAGCTGAAAATCAAGAACATATTCTGAAAATTAGGTTGTTGGACACAAGTTTGGTGTGATAAGATATAGTTCTGCCTAGATTTTTTTACTATAAACATTGAACAGGTTCGCAATTGAAGAGGGTAACATTTTCTAATTTTCTTTTTGGGATGTTAAAGGTCATTGTTCCTCTGTTGCCATGTTTTTACTTTTGATTTTGATTTCATTGAATGTGGTATATGCGAATAGGGATGTTCTGATGCCACAGTAACTTTCTATTGTAAAGCCAAGTCAAATCATCCATGCTTTTTTGACTGTTATTATGAAATGGATGTGGTCTTTTTATACACAGGGAGTGCTTTGTACTATTACTGATGATTACAAGTCCTACACTTGGTACTTCTTTGTTTCTGTTCTGGTTTTTGCCTTTTGTCGCCCTCTTTTTTTTTCCTTTTGATATTGGAATGTTTTGTTAATATATGACTAGCATAGATGTTTCTCTTTTCTGTTTTGGTGTTTGATGAATTTATATGTGTATTTTAAACTTATGCTCCTCTCCAACTTAGAGTGATAGATCTATACTTTACTCATCTTAAAAAAAAAAAAGAAGAGGAATATAGGGAGTGGCAATCAAATAGAAATAAAGGAAATTATTAGAGACATAAAAGTCATTTTAGATATTTTTAAATTTTAAAAAATTATGTGTAATTCATGGTCTTTTAATTATTAGGGAAGGATGTACAATGTCACTTAAAAAGATATATAAGGGAGGTGAGTGTGATTTTAAAAATAAAGAGAGTGAGTGAAATAGTCATCTTTGTTTGTCCTATATTTGTATTACATGTGCTTGAATGGTGAGAACGATTAGTTGCAATTATTTAATTTTAAAGGAAAAAATTCATTAAAATTATCAGGAAAGACTTCACAACAGTTAATTGAACAAAATGATCAAATAATATCATTAAAATTTTTGGGAAAAATTAAATGTTTCAATTCGATTTCCTCCTTTTTAAACTTATTTTTCACTTAAATACAAAATATTTTATTTGAATAATGAAATTATATTATCATCACCCTTCTGGACTGATGGCAAACAAATTAAAGGACGATGGAAAGCGAGAAGGGGTAGCCAACGGTGGTCAGTGGTGGACGATGGAGATAGGCGATGGAGATAGCCAATGGACGACGAGCGCAACGGGAAATGGGGAGTGAATGGACGGAAGGTGGGAGGCAAGTCAAGGTGATGGAGATGGGTGGACAGCGGGGGCAGGTGGCAAGAATTAAATGGCAAGTGTCCACTCGCCAAAGGCTATATGCCTTAAAAGTGATTTTTCAATATTTTATCCCCTGTTCTAAAAATCGGGCCGAAATACCTGGTTCAACTAGTGGAACAGGGAACTAGTCCCTTGACCGGTCAGGTAGAAGAAAGAAAAATGGATTTCCAAAATCCGGTGGGCAAATCAGTCCAAAAAATGACAAACCTGTCAAAAATCAGTGGAGATCAATTAAACCAGTCAAATTTTTTAAAAGTGAAAATTTTCAGCTTTTTTCACATTCAATAACCCTTTTATAATGAAAAATAATAAAAAATACACTTTGATCAGTTAAACCAAAGATTATTAAGCATCACCTACCCAAAAAAAAAAAGATTATTAACAACTTGCGTGAGTGTCTATATATATGTGTGCATGTGTTATTATACTCCGATTCAACCCTTAGTTAAACCAACAAACCTTTGAGATGGTGTCATGTTGGGTTCAATTACCAGTACAATTTTCAAAACCTCGATTTTATCTAAATGCAGCTTATTTCTTTTTGTTTATAAAGATGGTTGATAATCAACCCTAATTTAGTTATGAATTTCTACCTAAAAATTTAAGGGTATGTATGTTTGATTTCAACTTTTGTTTTTATTTTTTTAATTTTAGAATTTTGTGAATGAAATAATAAAAATATAGAATTAAAATTGAAAATGTGATTTTATTGTTTTAAGCCTTTCCATTATTAACTTCTTAAAAACAGAAAACTAGTTACCAATCTTGTAAATATTCATCAAGCTTGATCATGAAACCATATACAATGCACGAATATACTGAAATTTCACTTTTTTATTTTTTTGTAAGAATAAGGTTGCAAGGGATTGAACTTTAGACACTTGATTATTATATGAATTTCGATAGATACCATGAATCTTCTCTGATAAAAATTTATAAAAGATTTTATAAACAAGTAATTAATAGTTCGACTTCTACTTCTATGTGAAATATACATCTTAAAATATAAAAGTAATCAAGTTTAATTTTACTTATTGTTGCTATGAAGTAATGAGCAAGACAATTTTTGAAGTTTACACCCTTGAG
The DNA here is from genome assembly GCA_031216125.1 of Dalbergia cochinchinensis. NCBI lineage: Eukaryota > Viridiplantae > Streptophyta > Magnoliopsida > Fabales > Fabaceae > Dalbergia > Dalbergia cochinchinensis. The sequence goes on along the minus strand of CM062375.1, from coordinate 62,246,958 downwards.
ACTGAAGCGGCAAACAAGTGAACCTCTCTCATCCTATTATAGGTTATTCGAAAATAGAGCAAGGCAGGTCAACTCATTCTGCTAATATGGGTTAGATATATTAACCCATCTCGTTTAAGGGTAGCTGGTGGATTGAAAGAAATATATATATAAAAGAAAATATTTTTAATAAATTTAATCAAGTAAAAATTTAAAATATACAAGCATACGCTTTTGCCCAGCTATACCTGAGACCTATAAATATACAAGCATCTAAAGCTAGCTCAATATACGTCAATGTGTGTTTCATCGTTGTAATACAAGGTTTAATAGTGTGTGACCTCTTCCTCGTCATAGTTGATCATAAGCCACAATGGTGTCACCACTTGTTCTAGTTCTTATTCTGTGTGTGACTCTTCCTGTGTTTCTGTTCCTCTTCATCCAAAACCACAAAACCCATAAGAACAAAGCTCTTCCACCTGGTCCTAGAGGCCTTCCCATAATAGGGAACCTGCATCAGCTGGATAATTCTGTCATTCACCTCCAGCTATGGCAACTGTCCAAGAAATTCGGGCCTCTATTTTCCCTTAAGCTAGGCTCAAGACCTGCTATAGTTGTTTCCTCCCCTAAACTGGCCAAGGAGACACTGAAAGACCATGACCTTGAGTTTTCTGGAAGGCCTAAGTTACTTGGCCAACAAAAATTGTCTTACAATGGGTTAGATATGACATTTTCCCAATATAATTCTAGCTGGAGAGAAATCAGAAAAATATGTGCTACCCATGTCTTTAGCACAAGGCGTGTCTCAAGCTTTTCCTCAATAAGACAATTTGAGGTCAAGCGGATGATCAAAAAAATATCTGAGCACGCCTCATCTTCAAGAGTTACGAATTTGAGTGAGATATTGATCACTCTTACGAGCACCATAATATGTAGGATTGCTTTTGGGAGAAGGTATGATGATGAAGGAGTTGAAAGGAGTAGGTTCCATGAGATGCTCAATGAGAATCAAGCCATGATGGTTAGCTTCTTTGTTTCGGATTATATTCCTTTCTTGGGTTGGATTGATAGACTCACGGGACTGTATGCACGCCTCGATAAGAATTTCAAGGAGTTGGATAAATTCTACCAAGAAGTGATTGATGAACACATGGATCCCAACAGAGAGACAACAGAGGGTGAAGATATAATTGATGTTTTACTTCAATTAAAGAAGCATCGTTCATTTTCAGTAGATCTCACTTACGATCAAATCAAAGCGGTGTTCCTAGTTAGTCTTTTCCCTTTCATTCTAATTTCGTGCTCTTTTTTCATTTTGTTTTTTTGTGCCGACTTCTAATTTCGTGCTCTAATTTCAGTAGTATCTTTATTTTAATAATTTCAATGCATCACCTGCCCAATTCATGAAATATTTTTTACAGAACCCTAAATTATTCCTCTTAAATTTTACATCAAACAAATTAATCCCTCTTGAATTGAAAACTTTGGACAAGTTAATGCTTTCATATAGTAATCAATTTGAACTCTTTATAATTTTTGGGAGATTGATTTGTCATTTTTCTAGAGACTTACCTGTCTAATATTTTTAATTTACATGAATTTCTTTGACTTTTTTTTTCTCTCTAGATGAATCAATTTGTCCAAAACAAAATTTAAGAGGAACTAGTTTGAAGCTTTTGTTAATAATTTTTTAGTGCATTTAATATTTCTCGATTAAAATGAATTTCACTATAAATTTTTATAAATGGAAAAATGCTTGCCATATATTATAGTGTGCTCAAATTATACTTTTTCAGTTAATTTTTAACACCGATGGCTTAGACTAGAAAAGAGAGAAGCGAAGCCTTTCTATATTTGAGGCGTGGACAAATCCAAAAGGTCATTAGCACTATGGAATCGAAAAAAGGTTATTAGTCAGTACTACACAACAATTCAATTGGAATAATCAGCATCAACCACGGGTCCACGAAGTAATATATAGTAGAGTTCAATATAACTTCGTTACTATTTTTATCATAAAAAACAACTAGTACAGATAGAGAATATATGTTGTGCGACAGTTGATTAATTAAAAAAAGAGAGAGACAAAATAAAACAACATGGGTCTTGCACTAAATCTATTTTTAACCAATGCTATTGTTGATTTTCTTCTATAGGACATGCTTGTAGCAGCAACTGATACAACTGCGGCCACAACTATTTGGGCCATGACAGCATTAATAAAAAACCCACGGGTAATGAAGAAAGTCCAAGAAGAAATCAGGAGATTGGGAGACGAGAAAGACTTCTTAGGTGAAGATGATATTAAAAAGGTTACCTATTTTAAGGCAGTGATAAAAGAAACATTAAGACTGCATCTTCCAACGCCACTTCTTGTGCCAAGAGAAACAACTGATAATTGCATTATAGATGGCTATGAAATTCCGGCCAAAACATTAGTGTATGTAAATGGTTGGGCTATCCATAGAGACGCTGAAGTTTGGAAAGATCCAGAAGAGTTTTATCCTGAACGGTTCTTAGACAGTGATATAGATTTTCGGGGACAAGATTTTGAGTTTATTCCATTTGGTGCAGGTCGTAGAATTTGTCCTGGTTTGCAAATGGCTGTTGCAGCACTTGATCTTATCCTTGCTAATCTTCTATATTCCTTTAATTGGAAGTTACCAGAAGGGGTGAAAAATGAAGACATTGATACTGAAGTGTTACCAGGACTTACCCAACATAAGAAGAATCCTCTTTGTCTTATTGCAGAGACCCATATGTAATGCCTAATGGACTTGAAATAAGAAGGGAAATTACATCTAATCTTTCTTAACATTAGGGTTAATTGCCCAGCACACTTGTTTAAATAAGGGCAGATAATGCATTGTTATTTTCAAATAAGGGCGTTTGTCGTATCTCAATTACAAATGTATCTCAGTTACTTTGTTATTTTCAAATACAACTTTACTATTTTAAATTTTTAATACCCACTTTCTCACACACCCAAACACACTACTCACAAAATACACGGGTCTCATTATTTATTTTTTTTTTCCAACTTACTTTTCCACACCTCTCCTCTCACATTCGTATAGGACCCATATGGAAATCTACAGCCATGTGAGTGTTAAAATAAAATTACTTTTTTAAATAAGGACATTTGTTGTTCAATTTAACTCAATTATGAGACAAGCTCGGTCAATCCAGACAATGCATTTATTTTGGTTTGATTTAGTTTGATTTAATTATATTAAAAAAATATATCAAATCAAACCAAACAAGTTTAAATTACTTTAGATTCTAGGTCATATATGCACTATTTTGTCATATAAAGAATGTAGGGACTTGATTGAAGTTGTTGAGATCCTATGCTTGCATGGAATTAGAGCATATTTTGAAGAAATTTTGACTTCCTCTCCAGAACTCTAAAATGAGTGATTCAAGACTCTATGGAATGAAGAGAGAAATATATGCAACTTAACTATTGGACGCTTTTTTCTTTTTCTAATTTTCGAGTTTTCTAGGAGAAAGAGTGGAATAAAGACACAATATGCAATCTGTCCTAAATCCTAAAATTCCTGACCTTTCTACACTGAATCATCTATATCTGGAGTTGTTAGAATCCAATTGAGATGACTTTAAAAGCACTGGAAAGCTAACCACCATAACTACGAGTTTTATGGTCCAAGCCTACGTCACACTGCCAAAGGCCATAAAATTAACGAAGCAACCAAACTTCATGTTGGCAGAACATCGCATGACCCCTTACATTGGAATTCCCACGAAACCGTGGTAACATCCATAAAACAATGCCCAAAAGTGAATCGCACAACCCCCTTTGTGGGATATCCCCCGCAGCCATGGCTAGGGTGTGAAATATGTTGAGTTGGTTTGGGCATACAGGGTGCTGTTTTGGGTCCATTCTCTACAAGTAAGGCTAAATCAAGCCTTAAAACGTGATTCGACAAGAAAATACAAGGGCCCTAAAACATGAGGAAAGCTGTAATATAGGTTCTTAAGAATCAAGAAGGGTCTTTTGACAATCTTTGGGCGTCTTGGCCAATTTGGGAGATCAAGGAGAATTCTGCTAGAGTTTGTTGGCTATATCAAGAGAAGGAGATCTATTTTAATTCGTTAATTTCTTCATCTATCTTTTCCTTCTTTTCTTGAATAGTGTTCATAATGTTCTTTCTTTCACTGGATTGAAATGTATTAAATATGTTTGGTGGTTAAATATTTTGTATGTTAGCCTGATGATGTAATCTTTGTTGGGATGATAATATATGGAGATTTTTCCCTCAATTTAATGGATGTTACGTTTTTCTTTTTAGTTAGGTGTTAGTCTTTGTTCTAAATGGTTTTTTGGATTGGCTACCCATGAATAAAGATTGATAATTATGTGAGATTAATTAGGGATTTCATAGAGCATTAAAAGCCTTAAACTAATTAGAATTGAAGTTATGGAATTAATTGGGTTTTATAGATTAAAAACGATTGATGTGTAGGGGAATCAGATATATATTGATTAGACTGGAAAACCCCTATTAGTTACTCATAGCATTCTCTCACTCTTAATTTACCCTTTCAAATCACAATTTTTCTATGTTCTTTTGTTAGTAAATTAGTTTAGATTTTATTTTATTTTCTTTTGAACTTACAATTGATCTGTATTCTTGAATTTGATACCTAAATCGAGTGTTTGGAATAGGGAATTAGCGTTTCAGAAAAGTAAATTTTAATTACACATAAAATTTAAGTTTCATAATATATATATATATAAAATTTGAAATGAGCTTACCCTTAATTTCATTTGTTCATGTTGTTCATGATTATGAAGCAAAAATATAAACCAATGGGCTTAAGGCTATGTTGAGGAGTTTTTGTAAATGATGGAAGAGAGTGACTAGTAATGGAATAGAAGAGAAAGACAAAGAATAGAGTAGAAGAGATTATGCCATATCCTTATTGGAATGTTATACTCATTTATGCTTTAACGCTATAGAAGAGATTATATCACATTCTTATTTGGATGTTACACTCATTTTCTTTTTAACCCTATCTCTCTCGTAATCCTATCTATAACTTTACCTGACCAACATAAATAAAATAATCGACCCTCTTGTAGGTGTTTGTTAGTCTATGTAAGGAGCAAATGAAAACAGAAAGTGCTGCGCACTATGCTGTGCCTAGAATGTGATCACTGATCAGATGACAATGACAATGCCAATGGTAGCATGGTGGCTTAGCTTCAAGTGTTTTTCTATTTTAAGAGTGAATATCCTATTTTGTCCTTCAAGATTTTTACGTCGGACTATTTCATTCTTCAAGAAAAAAAAATTAATCTTATGGTCCCTCAAGATTGAAAATGATAAACACATTAGTCTCTTTATTAGTTTTTCATTAGTGGATTCTCACATGTGACACAATACAATGATGATGTGTCATTAAAATATTAGAAGTAAGTTAAATGAAGTTATTTTGGAACATATTACACTCATTTTGATATCTAAAACTATACAAAATGAATCACTTTATGACTTGTAGTAGAAATTTAAATGACTCATTTGTGAATTTTAACTATTAAAATGAGTTATTTTAAATTCTATTTCACTTCAAATGATATATATATATAACTTAACATCATATTAGCAGGTTAATGTGCAATTCTATTAGTATTCAAATAATCAAATACATACAAAGGGACTAATATATCCTATTATTAAAATATTGAGGGATCACGATTTAATTTCAATTTTTAAAGGACTAAATAGTTTTGTAAATTGTTTTGAGGGACTACATGAGTTTTTTACTCTAATTTTTATTTTATTTCTTAATTTTAATCGCATCATGACTCTATCTAACTCTTTTTATTGAATAATCTCCCACTTGGTTCTCCATTAAAGTAGAGTAATATTAGGGAAACAATAAAATTACACAACAAATGGACATTATACATCTTATCACTATTAAATGTGATGAGTGAGTGGGATAAGTGGAGACCACTCATCACATATAATGATTATAAGGTGTGTGGAGTGTATTTGTTATGCAATTTTATTATACAATAAATATTAATAGTTTCTTAAGGAAAGAAACACTTATTATTAAAATATGATGATTTGGTTGCAAATGATTTAAATAGGTTAAATTGGTCTTTTACAAAACTACAAATAGAATAAATAAGTCTATCAAAATATTGTGAATGGATTAATTTATCTTATATTTTTAATTATGAGGGATTAAAAATGATTTTTTTTTATGAATTAATTTTTCCACTAGTATTTTGGAATCAAATTGGGGGTTTATTTATTTATTTTCTAACATCCCACGTCCGCCTTTTTTTTTTTAAGGTGGAATCCCACTTCCCGCTTTGTCTACCATATGCACCCTCGCGAACTTATTTTAGGGACCAAGCCCAATAGCCCATGCCATTCCCGTGTGTCTTTTTGTATGTAAATACCAGATCATTCAACAAAATACTTCAGTTCGACCAAGCCCAAAAAATTGTCAGTACATTTAACAAATTAGCAATGGGTTATATTCAAAATAAAATCTTGCTTCTTGAAGTTTATTTGCTTATTATCGTGAAATGAAAAATGTCCAAGCGAGGTATCTATTATAATTTAGACTTAATTTAAATACACTTATATTTAAATACACTTACTAAATACCTAAATTAGTCATTCTAAAAAGTAAGGAGGCAAATTAGTCCCTCAAAAATTGAAACTTCCAAATTGGGAGTGAAATTTCAAAAAATTGGAATAAATTGGTCCTCTATGAACTATACATATGCACTTATTTGTCCCATTTTTTAATATGAGGGGACTAATTTGAAACTTTTAATTTCTAAAAACTAATTTGTCCTCGAGTATATTTCCTAGTAACTGATTTGGTATTTATTCAAATATTTTTTATATATTTATCCAATCAAATATTTTCATATGCATAACTTTTAAAGTAGTTATAGATAAGTCAAACTTAGTTTATTAATGTGTTAATATGCGATCAGATAATTGTATAAAAAATATTTTTACACCGTTAGTATATCAAAATTAAGTTCTTATATTTATTTAGAAATAGAGATTATTAATCTTGATGCCCTCTCAATGTAAAAAGAGTTGTCAGCTATCATCCAATCACAATTTTTATGAGCATAATTTTGATTTACAAATCCAATCAAATTATCCTGTTTGTAAGATTTTTTAAATAGTGATTGTGATACTTAACTATCTTTGCTAAAGTAATAATACAATATGATTGAATGACAGTATAAAAAAATTTAAAATTTTATACTGTCAACACATAGAAATTAAACTTTATTTTATTTATAACATTTTAAATTTGTAGATGATTGGATTAAATACTTTTACTAATACAACAATATATTATTGGATGTCTATGTTTTTTATTACAATTAGATTAAATTATAACCGTTAATTGTAGGAAGATATCATTGTCTTATGGTGCGGAAGGAAAAACTATAAAATAAAATAAACTCAAGTATAATCAAGCAATAAAACTATAAAATAAAAATAAAAAGTTAAGTGCGAGAAACCAGTGGCTTCAGCTTTCATGGCAGAATATATAGCCTGCGCTTGCTGCTGCAACAGTCGCTGACCGAAACAGTGTGGTACGATCATCACTTCCCATGGATGGCTTGGCCTCTTTAATTTATTTGATTTTGCTTTTGTAATGCTTAAGCTGCGTTTTTGTCTGCGACTCTGCAACCTTCACCGCACCGGAGCCAAACTCGGTTAAGCAATACGTACTTGCACATATTTGGTTGCACTGCATCATGGAGTACTGTGAATTGAAGAGAAAGGGGCGAGAAGGTGCCATGCATTCAGAAAGAACCATACGGTTGGTAGATGCAATGGATGGGTTCAGTTTTAATTTAAGGGCTTTCGGGGGTGCATGTACTGATTTTGAATGTTTTATTTTCCAATAATAGATCCTTTATTCTATATCAAAGTATTTCATGATTTTTGGAGTAATGTCATCTTTAATAGATATAAATAATTACAGAATTTTGCTTACGAAGAAATCTCATTAACCCCATTTTAAAAGTCGCCTATCTTCTATAACTAACTTTTTAGACCCGTGGGTTTATAATTATAATGTTTATTTTGAGCGGAAGCTCATCTCAATCATTTAGGTATTGGACTCAAGTGTCTACAAAGATATTTACTAATCACTCATTAAATGAAAAAAAATCTGATTAGATAGTAAGATTTAAATTTATGATCTAATATATTGTTTTGAATTGTTTCTGCCCTCTCATGATATGATCTACAATTCACAACTCCAGTGGGGCAATTGTAAAGATTTTGACGCTCAAGTCAGAACGTATTAGTTGAAGGCTTGGTTACTTACCACTCGGTTTGATCTCTGACAAGGTCCTTTATTTATAAGTACTCATGCTAAAGTCCCAGGTGATTACAGTCATTTCAATTCTGTTACCTTTGTGGGATTCTCCAGTTTAATTTTAAATGTGCTCATCGATTGAGATTGACTTTCATGGGATTCTCTCCTACCCATAAACCGGGCTCATTCCTCCTAGATGGCTGTTACATGCGCTCATTAAGCCAAGCTCTAAGACTAGAAACATAAGCCGATATATATTAATCACTTCTCTTGTCATTAACTCATTCATAACAACCTTTTAGGACTGTGAGTTTAACATCGCACTAAAATTAACCGAAAAAATTGATTATTCTTCTTTTCATACATAGGCGAAAGACAATCACAAACCAAAACTTATCTCAGATGGAGAGTTTCAGTAGAATTTTTTAGGAGAATAAGTGCATGTCTAGTAGCGGTTGGTGCCAAATCATATCACGAACATCCAAAGAGACATCCAACTTAATAAGATAGTCGGTAGCTTGGTTATCCTTGCGCAATACATGGCAAAGAATGCAATGAAAAAATTGATTATTTAAGTAATTATAGAAAAAGTCTTCCTTATATTAGCACTCAATATAAAAGAGTTTAATTCTTATGCATTATTCTATACCATCATCAAGTCAAATCATCTATTTATATGATTTTTTAAGTAATTGGTGTGACTTAACTATTTTATTAATATGATAATATATTATTAGATGACAGTATAAAAATATTTTACATTCTTGATGCATCAAAATTAAACTTAATATAAAACAATAATAATAATAATATATCTTTCTATACATTTTATTTATAAATCTTTTTTACATATTAAAGGAAATAGGTTTTAATTGCAATTTAAATTTTCGAGATATACATTTTATTTATTTTTATTCCATTTAATAAATAAAATTTATACAATAATTATGAGATGATATATTGTTGCTCAGTGTAAAATTTGCGCAACCAAACAAATGGTCTTGGTTATCAATCACAGAATAGGCTACGCTATCCTGATTTTTTTTTTATTGGTGAATTAGGCAATCTTAATTATATATTTGTTTAATTTGCACACCCCGACTATATATAATGTCATGATTTATTGTAGAAAAGGTCCATTTAACTATTTCTCTTTTCTTTTTCTAGATATTGATTACAGATAAAGGAACTTTTGAGGGGTTGAATATGTCCGGTGCCTATCAAATGAAAAATTTGGACCTTGGGATCAATCATAATGATGTTAACCTTTGCATGTCATGGCAGAGTGTGGCTAAGCTTCCGTAAATTTGCAATTGACGTGTACAGAGAGTATTGTTATGGATCCTGTCTTACTTTCTGTCTTTGTTGCGACCATCTTAGATTAGATCAAGGAGGTTCAAATTAAATGATGTGGATAAAAATCTAGTCCGGCTGTTAGAAACTTGCTAAGAGTGCAAACTAGCTTTTAACACATGAATACAAAGATTTTACTTCGATATCCATACTATACGGATCCTCCTTTATTTCAATAATTATGATCAAATCTTTAATTTTTATATTTTAATAAATTAATTTAATGAAATAAATAATATATAATATATAATATATTTTTAATTATAAATAATTAAAAGATATTGATATTTTTAAATTTTATAAGGATATTAAAAAAAATTTCACAAAAGTTATGTTAAATTATATTTTAGAACATTTTTAATCACAAATTACAGTTTAAAAACTAAATCGTTGTTCACAAATTACATAAACCAAGCTTACCCTATCGTTTACCTACTTATCTTTTGTCGTGTCGTTAGGCTCAGGATTTCCGCCGTCCTAGGGCACAACACAACCCCAGGATGGGATGGTCTCTTCAGTGCCTTCAATGCCCACGTGGACTTTTTTAATGCTTACAATATATCATATTGTCTATTGTCATGTCATGAGCCCTTTTCTAAGTCATAAGGCATAAATATCGAGTTCAGGCGTATTTTAGGCAATATATTTTAGAGATTAAGAATATGATTGGTTTGGGAATATAAATTTTAATTTTAATTTTTTATTTTAAGTTTTTGTGAAAATAATAAAAATTAAAAATAAAAACTGGAATTAAATTTTATGATTTTTATTATTTTTTGTATAGAATCCTAAAAGATAAAAAATGAATTGAAAACTAAAAATTATTTATTGAAATCAAATGTACTCTAAATGTGTTGGAAATTCTCTATTAATAATTTAGATTTAAATATATTTTTATCCCTTGAAAAATAAATAAATGTTGCTTTTGTTCTTAGATTTTTTTCTTCTTCTTTTGGTGTAGGTTTAGTTCAAATAATTCTAAAAGTATTTCGTTGTAGTTAAATGATGAAATGACTAACAAAAGGTTCAATCATTCACGATGAAATTAATAATTATATATGTTAGGAATTAAAACTAAATATTTGTAAAAATATTTGGATCAAAATCAAATAAAATAATTTTCAAGAATGAAAACTAAACTTGGTATATTTTTTTGGGGGAAGAGAACATATGTAACCCAATACTTTATTTTGAATTTAAAGTAAAACCCTCGTAATAATATTCTCCATGGGTTAAATTTTGAATCTGATTTTATTAGACTATAGTGCGTTTGGATAAGAATTTTTTCATTGGGCTTGGCCCTTGGATTGCCCAAAAAAATATAAAAGAATTATTTTTAAAAAATTATCAAAATCTGAAAAAAATTAATTATTTTAATTATATATAAAATTTGATTTTGTAGTGACTTTTATAAAGACAAAATAAACCATTAAAATTGATTTAAAATATGTTGGGATTGATTAAAGTAAAATATTTTAAAGCAAATCTCAGAATTATTTGAATTGAGGAGGGGGATGTCAATACAATATATGTAGATTTTTTTTTTTTTCAACATGCACGAGCCAGCAACACTCTAAATATATACCTGGCTCTCTTCTTTTTATGTATTTATTGGGAAAAAAATATTTAACCCAATATTAATCGTAAAATTTAGCAAAGGCATGGGATGTGATCGGTTGTTGGCTTGTTACGTGCCCACGCAGCTGATTTTTATTTGAGTTGTATTATTTATATTTATAATATATAGCATATTATATTAATTTATATCTTATTTATTATTAAATAGAATATAAATTATATTTAAATATAATTTATATCTCATCTAATAATAAATAAGACATAAATTAACATAATATTTCATATCTTACGAATATAATAAATAATATTTTTCTTTTTATTTTTACTAATGCGAGCGATCCAATTTAATGGAAAAGGGGTAGGAGTATAGGACGCTGCCAGCTGTACAGGTGGTGGTGAGAATGTGGATGTGAGGGAGTGGGGTGGTGCGGTGCTGTGCTGTGCTGTGCTGCTTCATGGCAGAGCATAGCTGCTGCGGCAACTGCTGATGGAGGGACACACACTCACTCGTACGATCTCACATTCCCGTCTCTTTTGTCTGTACTCTCCATTCGCCGCCCATCCATTATTTTACCTTTGAAGCCACAAGCAAACCAACCCTTTTGCCCAAACGGTTGTGTACATAGGCAACTCACAGGCTGGATCTCAAACTCTTACATGCATGGTAAATCAATTGTTATTAATAATTATTATATTTATTAGATGATTTCGTTTAATAACTAATAGTTGAGAGTTTTTAACATATTCGGAGATAAGAGATTTATTATAAAATTTATTTACATATATAATAATAGTTTTCCTTTTTTATTGGGTTTGAAACCGCAAAAAAAAAAAAAAGGATCCGATGATAATGGTCTTACTAATTATTGTGATGAGTGTGCAGTTCTCTGTGTGAAACAAATTACATGTTGGGTGATTTCAATTTTTTCATGTAATTTTACTTAATAACTTCATCTTAGAGCCTTTATATTGTTATGAAACAAAAATAATTAGAGTGAAAGAAAGATTTGATCCAATTTCGAGTTGGAAGACCTATATGTTTGGACTCGTCGAATTCTCTATTTACAGCTTATTTATCAACACACTATGGGAAAAACAAAACTAAGTTTTTGTGATGTATCCATAATCTTGAAAACCCACAAACGATCCGTTTCCGCGTTGAGAAAAAGAACATATAAATTTTATTATTAAAACATTTATCATTAGTTATAGGGCAAAACTAATTTAAATTCATCTTTAATTAATATTGTAAGAGATAAATTAGTTCCATAAAATTTAAAAGTCCTCCAATGATCATATAAAAGGAGACACATTAATTCTTCTGCTAATTTTTATTCTAATATTTAATGGAAAAACAAGCATATTTATAGTATATTGCTAAATTACTAATCGAACTCTTCATTAAGATTCACAGGGATATATCATGAATGCCCTCATCAAAACGACGGTTTAATATTCTTTATTTATTAACCATGCCTATACACCATCAAACCCTACTAACATTCCACATTCTCTAATTTTTTTCTTTCTTTATTTTCACATATACCAAGCCAAAAGCAATACCATTTAGTATTATCATAGAGTTTAATAGAGTTATATTATCAATTTAATGAATATATTTTTTATTAAATGTTGGAATATCTAGTTATTAGAAAAATTAATGTGCCTTTTTTCAAAAAATTAAGAGATTAAGTTATGGGAGAAATTTTAAATTTTATGAGATTGATTTATTCTTCTTCATATTTATTGAGACGAATTTAGAATTTTAGTGTTAATACTATTATTCACATTAAATTTATTAATTTTAATTATCTTTCCTCCTACAAATGACAAAAACACGTACCAGGCATTAAATGCAGTGCTGGACCTATGAACTTGCATTTTCTACTACAATGATCCTATTCCGCCGCGCAAAGTACGTAGTATCTCATTCCCTGATCCTGCGTTATCTTCTCTGCTGCAATTTCATAACTGCTACTGCTTTTAGTTTTTTATTTTATTCCCCGTTAATATACATTTTAAAGCGAACTTGGATGTTTATTTTAAAACAAAAAAAAATTATTTGTATATGTAAGGTTAAGGATAAGATACTCTATAAATATCTTATTTATTATTAAATAAGATATAAATTTTATTTAAATTGAATCTATATTTTTATCTAATAATAGATTAGAAATAAGTTAATATAATATCTCATATCATATAAATATAAATAATATTATTTTTATATTTTTTAAGAAATAGATTGAGAAATAAATTCAAAGAAAAGTATATATCATCATTAGCTGATAAAATATGTTTTAAATTTTTTTATCAATACATTATTAGAATAGTAAATTTTTTAGTTAAACATACGACACTTTTGGCAACGAGATTATAAGTGTGTGTATGAGAAAGAATCTATAGCATATCAGTTTTAAATGAATTTTAAACTAATAATATATTGAAATTAAATTGGAAATTTTTATTCTTGATAAATGAGTTTAATTTGATAACTGATAGTATAAAAATTTTATATTATTATTTAATCAAATCCTTTTGTTTGTGTAACTTTTCTAATAATAAATATATGATTCAATAATATTTACTCATTTGATAACATATTATTCAATGTAGTATATAAAAATCTTTTGAAAGATAGTAAAATAACTTGATTTTCTATGCGTGAAATTATTGGATGATAATGGCTCAAAAATAACTATTGATAAATATAAAAAATAACTTGTTTTTTTTGTATGTCACGACTCAGACTTTGATCATGATTAATATATGAGGAATTTCATCCTCATATAAGCAGTCACTGAGTCCCACTATAATACATACTTTAACACAGATTCCGTGTCAAAACATATTCAAACTCATATTTCTTAATTCATAAACCAAACCATAGCCTGAAATCCTCATGAGAAAATATATAATATGAGTTACTTCAATACAAAATTCATATCTATCATAATAAAATTCATAAGTACTTTGAGTTGCTCTAGTACAAAAACCATGAAAACCAGAGGGCATAAATATATATCCAAATCAAAACCATGCATGTATCAAAATAAATGTATATGCATGGTCTGGGACCTTACCCAAATAATTAGTGGAGCACTCTACAAAACATAAACTAACTATTTCACTCCAAAGTGAAGCTCATTATAATCAAACTACTGCTCACCAGAATCAAATTGTTGCAACTATTGAGGAAGAGGTTGAGAGGAATATGAAGCTGTAGTTGTATCTAAACGGGGGAGGAAAAATGAGAAGTGAGTTTCATCTAAAATTTAGAGAGCACGTCCTCACTCATTACTTCTATATGGGACAACCAACAGAATTATATAAATAATGGTACAACAATTGTAAAACAGTTTTTATATATTAATAATATTTTAAATGCCAATTTTTTTTTGTAAAGCATGTAAAATAGTAAATTAGTAGAGAAATATGAATATCTAATAATATATTATAACATATGGCATGAACATGCGTGCGCACACACATATATAATTATACTCTAAACTTTGAAGGGCATTAACCAAATTCTGTTCTCTGAATACTCTGATAGGAAAGTGAGATTGTCCTTTGACAAACAACTTAGTACCAAGGCTAATAATTTTATAGTAATCAACTCATTATCCGTTTCTCTATAACTACCGTATAATTATAAATCATGAAAACTAAGTAAATTTGTTTGAATTTATGTAACTAAAACCATAAACGCTATTCTTGGGGAATAATATTTATCAGGAACATGAAATGTCAATAATTATTCAAACATACATAGCATTCAAATAAATCATGTGAACATATGTTTGACAATATTATCATGCAAAACATTTAGTTAAGTAAACATAGTTCCATGAGTTTTCTAACACATTTTCATGATATTTGGAAAACACTAATTTTTTGAAACATGATATAATTGCATAAAAGCTCATACTTGGCATTATAAAATTTTTCAAAATCATTTATGTTAATCATAACACAAAGAAAATATCTCTAATGACAAAAAATAAAGGTCATAGGCTCAAATCTACTCACATTGAGGGGTAAGGCATGGGGCGTCGATACCAATAGAGCTTTAGGGAGTGAAAATGACATCAACATCTGTCATGGAACTAACAAAGCTCGTCATCATAGCATAAATCACACTAGGGTAGATTTATGGACACTAGGAGTAAGAACAAACTTGAGAAAAACCATCTACATAGGTACCCCAATCACATAAACATGGAAAAAGAGAAATCCAGCATAATTTTCAACAATCTCTTACATTGAAACTTGAAGGAGGTAGAAATAGGAGAAGAAGGAAAGAAAATGGGAGGGAGAGAGGTTGGGGAAGCCTAGGGTTCTGATATTGGTGAAAGGAATTGAATGGGGTCGTGTTTATATAGGGTTGGGGTTCATTTAATGAAACAGTGTTGTTTTGGACATGGGACGGTGTCAAGGGCACCGCTATAGTGGTCACCAAAGGATGAAATTGAATTGTTGCACCACTTGACCACTATAGCGGTCTCAAAAATGCATATTTCTGCATTTTAAGGGTTTCTTGCATTTCGTGAGTTTTTGAGGTATCCAAAGACTGCATTAAGCTTCACTAAGTACATGTAGACTGATGCATCACATTGTATGAGCAATTAATTCAAGGGGGAAAAACTTTACACTTGAATTATAGGTTGTGTGTAATTTACCATTAGAATTTCAAAAATATACAAACTGATGCCTAATATATTTCTAATTGTTCAAACAGACAATTTTATGTTAACCTTTTAAACTGTTCACATTGGTTTTGTGTTTGTAGAGTTTATTTTGAATAGGATTTTTTTTCTAAAATTAATTTTGTTGTTAGAATTTATTCTTAGATAAAATAATTTATATTTAGCAGTTTGACCTGAAAATTGATTTTGATAAATATTAGAAGAATATCTTAGAAGTAACACTTTTTTTCACTTCTACAAAAATTGATAATGAGATTGCATTCTTTCATAAAACCAAACAAAGTAAAAAATTGGCAAAATCGATGTGGAAATGTCTTATCGATTTTCTAAACACGATAATCTGTTGTTAATAGAAATGGCACATGTTCAAAAAGGTTTAGGGTATCAATTTATATGTTATCTTTTAATTTAGGGTAAATAGCAAATGACCCACAATTTAGGGATCTTTTAATTTAGGGTAAATAGCAAATTACACACAATTTAGGGATATAATAAACTTATTTTTTTATTAACAATAAAAAAATTTAATAAAAGAACTGGAATACACCTTTAGAAAAACATTACAGGGTTGTTTGGAACAGTTTTTTTATATATTTTTTTAAACTATTTTAAAAATCAAGTTTAGGAATAGTTTTTTAGTAGTAAAACATAAAACAACATCTGTTTGGATACTCATTTTTAAAAACAAACCCATCCCATTTTCCCAAGTCTATTGCAACACAGCATAAGACTCAAGAGCAAAAGGCAGTTCGTGGCGACGAGAGGGGCAGATCTGTTCGTGGCGGCTTCACGGCAGAGGCAGAGGTTGTCGGGGCTTGGCCATGGAGCTTGGTCACGAGTTCGCCAGGGCTAGGTCGGAAGTCGCTGGCGAACTGGGGAGGACGAAGGTGGATGGAGGTGTCGCGCTGGAGGAGGAGGAGTTGCGAGGAGCCTGAGTTAGGATCTATAAAATTGTTTTTGAAAACAACTAAAATCTGTTTTTGTTTTAAAAACTCAAAGTTTATTTTTTCCATTTTAAAAATAATATGAAAAAAATAACTTACCGAATAAGTTTTCATTAAATTTTTATTTTTAAAAATAGAAAATAGTTTTAAAAAACTATTGGCAAACCGCCGCTACGTTTTCGGGATCAAATTTTCAGAAATATAAAAACATTCTGCTAGGCCTCCGTTTTGGGCTGTGAATTCAATAAATTGTAAATATGGTAGTGATATCGGTTCAAGCCCTATTGCCACTTGACACTTTTTTCAATTGTTTTTATGTTTTACACCGAGAACAGAGAAAGGTACTGTTCCTCGTCTTGTCATTTAGCACTTGGCAGTGTAAGGCAAGAGAGAAATACAGAAACAGCGTGAATACGCCAGCAGAAAGAACCATCTGGTGATTATTTTTAGAAGGTAAGTGTTTATTTAAATATTTATTTTATCATTATTTAATAATAATAGTTTTCACTAATTCTTAATGTATATTATATTTAATAATTATAAAATAGATATCTTGATATATATTTATTTTTTAGGTATTAGAATAGAACTATCTTATAAGTGCAAAAGGATAAGTTAGCATATGATTTCAATCAATCATTTCATTAAATGATTTTTAAATAATAAGGATGAAACTCAATTATATAAAGATACATGATATACCAAAGTTAATATTTTTTTATTTACTTATTTCAATTGAATTACAAATAATTAGTTAAAAATTAATATTAAAAATAATATTTAAGTAATTAGTCTATTCAATAATCTCTTTCAGATGACATTTTAAAGAATAAATGTGAGATTTAACTATTTTTATTAATATATAAATACATAATAGAATAACAGTATAAAAGTATTTTACACTATCAACACGTAGAAATTAAATTTATATAACAAATAGACAGATATTTAAAAAAAAACCAAAAACTTAATAAATAGAGTGAAATGAGATATTTAACTTTATAATTTTTTTAAAAATATTTTATAATTACTTTTATCTTGAAATTTTCATACAAAAATATCAAATTATGAGTTATCATATTAATGAAAATATTTAATTTAATTATTTATTATTTTAAAAGTCTTATAAATAAAAATATATGAGTAAATGATATACCAAAATTAATTCATTTTTTATTTACTTGTTTCAATCGAATTACTAATAGTTAGGTAAAAATTAATATTGAAAAAATAATTTTATTTAGAAGTCGCCTTAGCATTCTATTTTGATGTAGGCCTCTAATAATTTTTATATTAATCGTTAATTAAGAAAAAAAAGATAAGAAATTTTAATGTGTATATATATTTTATAATAGAGTGAATTGCACATATTACCCTCGAATTCCATTTAATTTGCACTCTACCTTAAACTTCCATCAAAATTGTAGTCTACTCCACATCTTAATAAAACTAATAATTCAGTATTTTATTAAAAAAATAGTAAAAACTAAAAAATTTGAGGATGTATTTGGTTTCTACTTTTATTTTTTATCTTCCCACTTTTAGGATTTTATAATTTTATGAAAGAAATATTAAAAATATAAAATAAGATTATAGACATGCCTAAATATTGAAAACTCAAAATAAGTTTTATCATATAGAGATAAAATTATAATTATAATTTTTTAATAAAAATAATATTTTAATTAATATATATATCAAATATTTTTTGAATATTATAATTTTATCATTAATAATTATACACATATCTCATATTATTTTTGTCAATTAATTAAGGAAATATTATCTATAAATGAGGTTGATGTAATTTTATAGAGTTAATTACACTCAATTTTCCTTATATTAAATCATATTACACTGGTCACCCATTTATTTTCAGGATTACACTAACCTTTCTTAAAAATGTTAATTCAATAAACGACAAAAAAAAAGATAATACACAATATATACACAACTATTAGTAATAAAATTATAATATCTTAATAGTACTATATATATATATATATATATATAAGACTAAAATACTTTTTTTAATCATAGGTGATAATTATAAGTTTTATTTTCATATGATATAAAAATTATTTTACTTAATCAATATGTTAAATATTATTAACATATTATAATTTTATTATCAATACTTACATAAATATTATATGTTATCTTTTTTATCATTTAAATTAATAAATTGATATCTATAAGTAATGTTAGTATAATTTCAATGAATCTCAAAAAATATTAATGATAATTTTATAAAATAAAATAATATCTAATATAATTATATTAAATCTCATGAGAGAGTATTGTAATTTCTTCAATTTTATAAAATAGAAAAATGAAAAAAATAATTAAAAAAAAAATTTATTTCCTCCTAATTTTATTAGACATTAAAAAAAAATTGGGCTTGTCCAATATTATTTATTATTTAAGAGCAGTGTACGACACAACCCTCATTACTTTAGTTGTGGTTTCCCTCCTACCTCTTTGATTACTGGTTTCTTCTTTCATCGGTAACAGTAACATTTCTATCATCACCCTGCAATCGCCGCTCCACCTTTTACACAATCTCTCTCACTCGCTCTCTCTCTCTCTCTCTCTCTCACACACCTTTTTTCAAAATAAAAATCCCATTATTTACTTCCTCTGATCACACCCTCTTTCCACAGTGTCTCCTCTATAAGTCTTCTTTCTCTCTTCTCTTCACGCGCACACACACACTCGCACACTAAACACATCAAAATTCAAACTTTACCATAGAAAATCATCATGGTATGTATGTAGCATTCTTTTTTTTCTCTTTTTTGAAGCTCTCACAGTCTCACACACAGCTTTAAACTTTGTTGTTTTTTGTCTTCTAATTTACTATATGATTGCATACCTGTGTGTGTATTCACGAGTTATTAATTCAATTCATTCCCTTTATTGGGTTTTCCATTAACTTACTTTTGTTCCTTTTTTGATAGTTCAATGTTTCTTCTTCTCCTTCTCCACATGTTCCTCGCTGGCTCCAAGTCCTCCTCCTTGAAAAGTTCTACAACGCCTGCATAATTCATGAAGAGGCCAAAAAGAATGAGAAGAACGTGTATTGTTTGGACTGTTGCATCAGCCTCTGCCCTCACTGCTTGTCCCCTCACCGCTCTCACAGACTCTTACAGGTTCATACAAAAACACAAAAATATTCATACGCCCCTTTATATATATATATATATGTATATATAATTTTCAATTATGCTAATGAATTTTAGTGTTATATACCGTTTTTTCAGATTAGAAGGTATGTGTACCACGATGTTATAAGGTTGGATGATATTGGGAAATTAGTTGACTGCACTTCTGTTCAAGTGAGTGCACCATTTGACTCTCGTAGACAATCCATGTTCATTGTTGAGCATAATTGAAAGAATTGAATAACTAAGAAAATGAAAGATATAAAGAGAGAGATGATACAGGGTTTATTTTTCCCCTTCTTATGTAGCTTCTAGTTTTATAATTAAATATATTGATTTAGCTTGTAGTTAAAAGTCTAGCTCACCTAGTGAAAAATGCTGTGTAGCAAATTGAAACCTTCCTTTATATCTCTGCAATTTACCAAAGTTAGAGGGTACAACCACACGCACGTTCCAATTCCCAGGTTTAATTTCTTCTGAATATATATATATATATGCTTGCAATTTATCCCTCTACTTTTTATGCAAGTGGTTAATTAGAAGTCCATTGATAATAATAAAGTAGCCAAGGAAATTGCAGGGGCTTAAAAATCAAAATTGCCAATTAGTAACCCACATGTGATTGTGACGTTATTTGCAACTTTGTGCTAATTAATTATTTTGGTTATGGACGGATGGTTACGGTTATTCACTGCATAATTGGGTCTCACTGTGTTTATCGTCTCTCTCTCTCTCTCGTTTGCAGTCCTACACGACCAACAGTGCAAAAGTGGTATTTATAAAGCAAAGGCCGCAGACAAGGAACATTAGAGGCTCCGGCAATTTCTGCAGCACCTGCGACAGAAGTCTGCAAGACCCATACCAATTCTGCTCTCTCTCTTGCAAGGTAGAGACTCTCTCTCTCTCTCTCTCTCTCTTGTTCTCATAAAAACACTATCACTCACTCACTTCAGTTGGCCTAAAAAGAAGAAAACAAGACCTGCTTTTCATCCCCATAACACACACACATTCCAATTCCATGTTATTCCCACCTTTCTAATTCATCTGGGTCTCCCTTTTCTCTCAATAAAGTTTATCGATTTTCTCACACACCCATCTCCATCTGCTTTTCTACAATGTGTACACTTGAGGAAACTTTTTTTTTTTGACATGTTCTTTGGGAATTTGTTTTAATTTTAATATATGTAAAAATTCTAATCCTTAGATTTAGAAATGTTTACAACATAATTAAAATTTTTTATTATGTTGAATGATTTATTTTTGGACTCCAGTTGTAGATAATTAGTTAATATAATTTAGAACTTCTAGATAATTACTTAATATGATTTGATGCTATTTATAATTTGTGTTAGGTAGCAGCACCAAATTGTTTTACATTTTGGGTACATAAAAGTTAAACCTTTTCAATGCACTGATAGTGTACTCTTTTTTTTTTTAAGTTTCACTCACTCAAACCTCTAATTTGTATTCACTCAACCTTATACTGCTAATTAATTAAATTGTTGAAAAAGCGATAAAATATAATATAATAATTAACTGACAAAAATGGCTTTCTAAAATTTTATTGGATATCATCGTAAATTAATAATTTTATTGTAATACCCTAAATTAATAATCACACCAAAAATAATCTTTAATAAATTTATATATATATATATATATGATTTCTTCATTATTATTTTTCTGAGATATATATCTTGATTTTTCTACTTTCACAGATCAACTACCTCATTGGAACAGGGGGTGGTCTCTCTGGCTACCTGTTCGAGTGCAACTACCTGCCCTTGCCTGAACCCGGGTTCGACGAGTGTCTTATGACCCCTGACTCGGTCCTCGAACTGGCCGGTTCGGTTCGAACTTCGTCCGGTTCAGGTGGCTGTGGTGGGGTGGATTGTAAGACCACTCTTGCATGCACTGCCACCACTGAAGTTGTGAGAAAGAAAAGAACTTCCGGTTCGGCTTGCCGACCGGTCGGACCGGCATGTCTACCAGTTTCCGAAATCTCTGTCGGTCTTATGAACCGTAGGAAAGGGACCCCACATAGGGCCCCACTTTATTGACTTTTGTGTGTGGTCATAGAAAGAGGGTGGAGGGTTGTGGGAGAAAAATCTTGTATTTTTCTCGTGTTTTGTTCGTTACACTGAGATTGGGGGAATTAATGGATAATATAATTTCTTGTATGCACATAATTAAAACATACTATATCTTATGAGAGGAGGGCATAGACACAAACATTTTAGTTTTAAATGAGTAAAGTTTTATTATTTCATTTCAGGTGTTTGTGTTTATTTTTCTCTTTATATGATATATGATATGATTATGTGTATGAGAATAAGAAATATGAGTAAATGCTTATTAAACCCATTCCTGTTTGAAACAATTTTCGGACATTTAATTTCTAAAATATAAATTGACATCGAATTTAAGAAAGATATTATTTTAGGGATTAATATGTTTAATGGTTGAAGACTCAATGACCAATGTGATTGATATTTTTAATTTCTAAGAATTGTACTAGAGACTAAATGTGTCCGAAATTGTTTTTGTCAGAAGTGAGTTTTGAGAATTTACTCCTCCATTCTCCTCCAATTAAGTGTCAAATTTGGTTAGATGGAAGAAAAGCCTCCCAGTTTTGTGGATTTCACCCTCTCTAGTCTCTAATTTGATGATATGTTCTGACTTCAATTTGGGTAGTCTTACTGGGATTTGGATATCATGGCAAAGATCATGTAATGTAATGTAGTTCTGGACTTTGTAATGATATAGTGACACTACTTGTTTATGAAATCTAAGTGCAATTTATTTATTTGGCCTTAATATGTTCATGTCCTCTTATGTAGTATAAGGTTTGTCATTCTGTCACAAATTATGCATGAAATGTAGGGTTCGGCTGGTAAGCGTTTGTTTTGTTGAGGCTGATTTTGATGGATGGTTAGTTTTAAGAAAAACCATATTTGAATTTACAAATGTTGACAATTTACTGAATGAATTTAATGTTCTAAGTAATTTATTAATTGATTCAATAAATTATAAGATTGGATGATTTGTAATGTGAGCAATTTCTATGATGACAATACATTGTAATTAGGTTAGATTATATTCATCTTTGAGGCTTAATAAAATTAATAATTCCTTTCTATTTGTAAAATTTACTTTGTTATGAAGGCTCTTAATTTTATGAAATTATTATATTATTCTCTTTTTCATTGTATATTATTAAATTTGTATACTGAAGTTTTAAACTAAATAAAATATTTAAGTTGAACTAGATTAAGAAAATGGAGATTTGTTGAGATGTGTATGCACTCATCTTGAAGATAGCTGTTGTAACTAGTCATCTTACACACTACTTTCTACTTTCTACTTTTTACTCTCTTTTCTCAGTAAGTGTCTTTACTTTTCACTGAAATCTGTCTTTAGACACGAAGAAAATTACTTGTGGTCCCTTATCATGTTAGCTGTTTTGCTTGAGGGTGTTAACAGTCCTTTGAATGAGTTCGGATTTTAAAATTTGATTCAACAAGGTCTATATCAAATTTCAAGTTGGCTTGACTTAATCTAAGGTCAGATAAGTATTATGAAGGTATATTTTTTTATAATGATTAGTGAATTTATAAGATTTTATAGTTTATTTAATCTGTTTTATATAATTTGATATTATTTTTATATTGATATAATTTATTTTGACATATATATAATAAATACCTCTTAAATTTTATTTCTGAATTATAAAATTTTATAACTTTAATAATTATATTGTTTAAGTTCTTATATGTTTATAATTTGGATTGACAACTTGATCTGATCAATTGTTTTGTTATTATCGGTTTGGATTTAATTTTGATCCAACTCAGCTCAATTGGTTTCATGCATATCCATAGTTTTGCTTTGCTTTTATAGAGTTTTGGGGTCCAATTAATGGCCACGGTAAGTTGCTGGCCATATTACATGCGAACAGTTTTTGCATACTATGTTTGACAGTGTCCCAAAAATGATGGCTCAAAACTCACTGTCAGCATCAGGCTGTGCATGCTATATGGATAGGAGTTCAACATATTGTGCATGACCGAATTTTTGGATTTTTGTATCACTGTTAGTCGTATTGTATATAAATAAGATAAAAATTAGTGTCTATTGATAAACAAGCATAGAAACCGTGTAAAGCCGTAAATGATCAATTGTTTTTTTTCGGTAAACAAGCAGACTAAATGTGCCTTGCTTGTTTTGTTCTCTTTTTTGTTTTTAAAAAAGAAAATCTCGAGCCACTGTTAAATAGTATTACAATTTTTAAAATAATTTTTTTATAAAAGTAAATGTGATTCTTTAAATATATGATTGACTAAGGGATGGTTAATTATGTAAGTTAGAAGAGTAAATACTAAGTATTGAGTCTTGTATGAATAATTAGAATTAAAATATAAAGTTATATTATTTTTTTAACTAATCATATTATTATTAATTGCCATTAAGTAATTTTCAACTTTAATCATACATATATGATGATTGTATGACATAGTTTTGTTCCTTATTCTCTCATAATAAATGATTCATCGTACCTAAGGGTTGCAAGCAGGAAACATGAATGCTGAATTAATCTATTTTGGTTATTTAAATGAAAAATATCATTTCACCTCGTTAAAAAATGGTGAGTTTGCATGTTAATCTGATGGGTTAATTTATTTTCAGTTAGTTTTCTAGATGTTTTTGCTAACCTACTCGGACCCACCACCTATTAGTTATAAAATAGGACGAGTTGAAAAATCAAACTCTCCTCTCCTCCTCAAAAAGAGATGAATTGGTGGGCTAAACTAGTGGGTTCAATTCGTTTTGTCACCTCTGCTTGTATCTTATAATACAAATACTTATTACCAAGGGGATGACACAAGTTAGTGGAGTAAATTTTGATACTTAAATCTTGGTTAAAATTAAAATATAAAATTATTTGGTATTTTTAAATCTGTTTAATTGATTAAGTCATAATCAAATTACTTTTATTCTGACCATCTATTTTTAATGAAAAGGAGGAAGTAATGATGAGTTTTTTAATTATCGGAAGAAGGAAGGAAGTTAATGATTTTGTAGTAGATTGACTTAAATCTAGCCATATCGAAGGCAAATGCTATGGTTGGTTTTGGTTGAAGGCCTTTGGTGGATCAATAGGATGGGCACGAATTGGGAATTGAATACATTATTAGGACGGACACGAATTGGGAATTGAATGCTAAGAAATGTTGAATGAACATTTGGGGAATGGGTAATGTTGTTTGAATTTTGTTTGGAAAAAATATTTTAGTAATCAATTTGATTTATTAAGTTAAATTTTTTTGGGTGGTTCAAATCATATCTAAGAGCACTTATTAAGAATTTTAAAAAAGTAAATTTTTTATGAAAAAATATGATTTTTAATTTTCAAGATTAAGGATTCACTAGAAAGTTTATAAACTTTTTTTTTTCTCTATTATTGGAATCCTGAAGTAGCTGTATTGGTTTAAAAAAATCATTTTTTATTTATTTATAAATTTACAGACTATCAACTTTTTTCGGTGGATGTGTACCGAAAAATTTATTTAGATTAAGTTCGATTTGGAATAGATTTAGTTAAAATTATTTAAATCAAAGTTATTGTCAATAGTTAGTCATCTGATTTATTTTGAATATCGGCAATAAATTAAAACTAATAATATTAAATTGATTTATTTCAGCTTTGTTTGGACATAATTGATTTACAAAGAACTTTGAATTTCACTTTAATGAAAAATTTAAGATATGAAGATTAACTTTAAAGTATAATAATAAAATTTAGAGTAAATTTTAAAATAATTTACACTTGTTATACTTTTATTTTAAAAAATTACATTGACCTATATATTAATTTATTAATTTCTGTGACAAAAAATATAATATAAGACGTATATGGTTATAAATGATAATATTATAGTATAATATTATATATATATATATATATGACTAAAATACTTATATTTTATCGTAATTATAATTATAAATTTTATCTCATGTGATAAAAAATATTTTATTTAATTAATATACTAGGTATTATTATAATATTATAATTTTATTATTAATAATTATATTTATATCATATTATTTTTTATTATTTAAATTAATAAATTAATATTTACATAAAATATTAATATAATTTTATTAAATTTTAGAAAAATTTAATAATAATTTTATAAAATATAGGGTCACCAAGTACCAAATATATAATTACATTAAAGCTATGAAGAAATTAGCGCAATTTTTTTCTTAAATTTACAGTTTATTTGTAGTTTATACTTTGTACTTTATAAAAAGGAACCCGAGTCACGAATAGGGTGCGGCTCTATGGCCCAGAAAATATTATATAATCCTAGAATGGATGCAAGAATTGATGACAAAGGTCTAATCTTTAAAGCAGCAGCAAGGATTCGCCAGTACTGTTCACTATGTCTTGTCTTATCTTTGTTTTCTGTTTTTCTTAAACCCCACTGCAGCATGGTGACAAAATTCAAACACAAACACGGCCTTTAATTTATTGCAGCTTGTCCCATCCCAATGCTACTGCAATTGAGCTGTCCAGTGGCCAAAAAATTGCAACTTCGTCACTCGATAAATGCATCGTCTTTTTGTTTTTGGTTTCTTTTTTTTATAAATGCATCCCGAGTAAAATTTCACTTTGATGGATAAGATTATGCGTGTGATTTATTTTAATTTATAAAATTAAGGATTAATTTAAATTATTAAAAAAATAACATAAATTATTTTTTAAAATTTTAGAGATTAAAATAATATTTTTTTTAATTTTAAGAATTAAAGTCTAGATATATAATTTCAGAGACCATGCTCATTGTAACAATCACGCTTTACACGTATTTATAAGGTCTTATCATAGAGTAGAGTTTACGTTTTTGTACGGGATTTGAAATGGACTTTATCTCGTGTTCCAAGGACATTTTATCGTAGAGTGAAATCGGGTAGCAAAAAGACAACGATAGCCATGAGTTTAAACTAGATTAAAGCCAATCATGAACAACTATTCGCAGATTTCATGGGTAATAATGGAATGACAAATGGAAAGATAAGTGTGAACGGTGTAAAATCAATCCCATTTGGCTTCAACACTTCCCCATTTCGGGGCTTTTTTATAAAATAAAAAAATTAATTATCATTTTTTATTTTCAAAAAAGTTGTAATTAGTCTCTCTTTTCACCTTCATCTATCTCCTTTGAAAACATTAATTGTCAATAAAAATTTTCAATGTACTAAATTTTGCTTATTTTGTGAATAGAGAAAGCATGTTATGCTCATTTTTTTATTTAAAAAGAAATTAAGCGGATATGACTCAATGCAAAATAACAAAAGAATATTTTTTCTTTTATTTTTAATTTTTGAAAAGAGTAATAAAACTATTATAAATATAAAATTGAAGACGTTTTGCCACTAGGCAAATCACACAGTAGGTGCAGCTAGCATATGCCACCAAATGAGAAAAGTCAGCAAATCATTAGTTATAGGCTATCAACTTGAGTCCATTTGGCCCACCTTACAAAGGCCAGAGATGCCTGCATACTTGTCCTTTCCGATTCCAGATAAAAGCGTGACAACGGATGCATCGGAAATATGAAATGAACTCTCCTCACCTTAGTATCCCATTGCGTATGATCTAGGCATAAAATCATACATTGACTGAGAACCGTTTCTTCATTCATCTTACTGTATCAGAATCATCAACTTGACAAGTTATTGAATGTTCGCGTAGCATCAATTAATAGAAAGACAAGTTGACAATTTTTTTTCAGTGTGTATTTCTTTTTTCTGATTTTTCTCATATCACTATAAATTTTAAGGATATTGATAGAGTAATGTATCATTTTTATCTTTAAAATTACACGCGTGAGTCACTTTCATCCATGAAATTACACATGTGAGTCACTTTCATCCCTAAAATTTGGAAATTAACTCTTTAGTCCCTGAAATTGCATTTCATAGGTCATATTAGTCCCTGGAATTTGAAAAATTAACTCTTTAGTTCTTGAAATTGCATTTCGTAGGTCACATTAGTCCCTGGTCAAATTAACTCTTTAGGAACTAATGCAGCTTACGAAATATAATTTCAGGGATTAAAGTGATACTTTTCAAATTTCAGGGACCAACATGACCTATGAAATACAATCTCAGGGACTAAAGAGTTAATTTTCAAATTTCAGGGACGAAAGTGACTCACGCATGCAATTTCAGGGACGAAGGTGATACTTTACTCGATATTGATATTTTTAATTATTTATGATTAAAAATAACTTACATGTCATACCAATCTAAATTCTTTTAGTAAATATTCAAATTGATTTTTGACAATTTTATTGTTGGAAAAATTAGTTCATGATAAAAAATATTAATATTGAAGTTCTTCAGAATTATAAAAATAAGACACTATAGATCACTGACAATCTTATTGATGAACAAATTGGTCCCTAATAAAAAATATTAATATGAAAGTCCCCAATAATTATAAAAATAAGACACTATAAATCCTTAATAATTTTATTGATGGACAAATTGATTTATGATAAAAAAAATATTAGTGTTAAGATTCATGACAAATGCACAAAATAGGACATAGTCTATCAGTCACTGTGCTACAACCTACTGAATGTTAAGATAGAGTTTAATTATTGATCTATGTGGTACTTACTAATCCCAATTACTAAAATGTTTCTTTTTATTTTTGTAAGTCCATCCCTAAATATTTTAAATTTAATAGAGCATTCCATACTAAACATAGTGGTATTGTGTTGTTTTGTAATATGCAATCACTATACGATAGCAAACAATTCTTTTGGAGAAATGATTATGAATTTATGATATTAATACCTTAGTTCCTCAGAATAAGGTGGTGATAAAGTATAAAAAATTCAATTCCAAATTTGATTCCTTTCTTCGACCAACAAACTTGGAGCCAAGAGTTCTTTTTTTTTATTTTATAATAATGGGTGCAATAAAATACTTAGAACGTTAAGATAAGAATTTGCAAAAATGACAAAATAAGAATAAAAAAGTATGTCTTAATTAGTATTGATTGAAATTAGTCGGTGTGTGTGTCTATATATATATATATATATATATATGCGTTAACATTTAACAGGTTACAAGTGAATGACGGACCTATATATCTCAACACTAATTTTTTATTGTCAAGAACTAATATGTCCATCAATTAAATTGTCAGAGACTAATTTATTCATCAATAAAATTGTCAAGGGGACCAAGTTGAGTGTTTATTCAAATTTTTTAAAATCAATCAATTCACAATCATTTGATTAGGCAAAGGATATCGGTATTCCATGGTATCGAAACAAAGACCCTATTTTTAACTATCAAATTATTCACTTCAAGAATTCCTTTGGTTCGATTGAAAGTGCTATTCTTCCAGCAACATTTTTGGTGAGACCACAGGCTGTCATCGCACTCGGGTTGGAATTGTGAGTGTAATTTTTCACAATTTTCTCAAGCAAAATCATTCGTTTCAAGAAAAGTATACACTTATCATTATTTGAGTTGAGAATTTGTTAAAATGAATATAAGAAACTTGATACTAGTCTATTCCTTTTAAATTGAAGTGTAATTTTTATGGATATAAATTAATACTAGTTACCATATATTCAAATTTTAATGGATTGAATAAGTTACGAACTTTATTTTTACCACTAAAACTTGCTACTGTTTCCATGTTCCTTAATCACCCATTAACAAAACCCCTTTTATATTAACGGGAGTTAGCTCAAGTGGTACATGCTTGAGTTCCCTTAAGCAAGATTTCGTGTTTGAGCCTTGTGTATGGAAAAAATTACTGCTAGGAGAGTTAGCCCCATTATGATATGAATATTCTCGGCTCGAACAGGACTGCCTTCGGTGGAGGGTACCTGAGGTTGACACCAAAAACAAAACCCCTTTATAGAAGGCATACTGGAAAGACACTCATCAAAGAATTAAAGAGTAAATTTTTTAAATTTTTAATACATTGAGTGCATTTTGGAAAAAAAAATGTTTACAAATAATTGTCAATTTAAAAATTTTAGACATTTATTGTTGTTTCCAATTATACCTGCAACAATACCCTTTATTAAAGAAGTGAAATAGTAAATGAGAAGAAATAATTAAAGAAAAATAATTAATACTAAGGCTATATTTGGGTGGAAAGTAAAAATAGGGGTAAAATCCATTTTCACCTACCAACCAAACATGCCTTAGTAATAATATTGTAAAATATATATAAAAGAAGGTAACATTGAAACATTTTCAATTATCTTCTAAACAATCATTTGCAATCAAAGGTAGTCCTCCTTTTGTCTTTAAATAATTGTCTATTTCAAAATTTATTTTGTCCAGAAATAATTGTCCATTTTAAAAGTTTAAGTAATATTAATTATTTCTTTCTAATAATACTCATATTAAATACTATTGATTCATTAGTGAATAAAAGACGAAGTTGGAATATAGAAAAGAAACAACAGTGATTTAGTAAATAACTCCAAATTTTCACTAACATTGATGTCTTACAATTCATTTTCTTAACACCGGTGAACATTTAAAATTGGACAATTATTCAAGAACAAAGGGAATATTACTTTCATATCTTTATTGAATGTATTTATAATGATTGTTATAAGAACCCTAAAGTTAAATATAATCCCTTTGTCCTTCAATAATTGTTCAATTTTACAAGCACAATAGAATCAAGAAAATGATCGTGAAAAATCAAAGTTAAAAATAATTTATTAAATTACTTTTATTTTTTTTAATAATGTAATTTTCTCTCCCCTCCTCCACTATATGTCTCCCCCTCTCAAATAATATTTAATAGGAATATTATTGAAAAATAATTAATGATAATTAAATTTTTAAAATAGACAATTATTCAAAGACAAAGAAAATGAGTTAATAGTAAATTCTATCTTCAAATATTATTTTATTATTAAATATGAGATTAATTTTTATACATTATTAATAAATTGAGTTTTATGTTATTATACAATAATATATATATATGTACAATTTTTAAAATAATACTTGAAGACTTATATAATGGATTGTTTTTACTTAAATCATTCCATTTGAATTTCAATAGATTTCAAATATTAGTGGTTTATATAAATAATAATACATAATCGAGGGATAATACTGGCTTAATTAACTGAACTTGAGCTAACTTCTGTGACTGTAAGCTGATCTTGTAAACTTTGAAGCATTATCCAGAGCTCCGCAATTGGGTTCATTCGTTAGACTACACTTGATAGAACTTAATGCTGACACTATTCTCAACAAAGGAAAAATAAATCTCAGTTGAGTCTTTAATAATATGAAAAGGTTATATTCATTATTTTCCAATTCTCACTGTGTGAATGGAATATTGCTATTTCAAACCATATTACATACCATGCGGAAATTTAACCCTGTATTGGTCATTACCAACCAGAAAAGCTAAACCCAAACTGGTACTAAAACTTGAAAACCATTGCAAATTGAGACAATAGTGAGCATGAGAAGATACTGTTTTAAGACTAAGAACATTGGAGATTAACTGGGATCTGAATTTTGCAAGTGTCCAAAAGCAAATTTAATGCAACTGGGGCTTTGATATTGAACTCCAAGATGTTAGCTTTAATAGCATGGCAAAGGCAGAGTGAAAGTTCCACATCAAGCAAACCATGCAACGTGGTGCATCATGGTTGGCTTATGGGCCTACCAAGGCTAATGGGAAGGTTAAGCAGT
Organism: Dalbergia cochinchinensis; assembly: GCA_031216125.1. NCBI lineage: Eukaryota > Viridiplantae > Streptophyta > Magnoliopsida > Fabales > Fabaceae > Dalbergia > Dalbergia cochinchinensis. The sequence goes on along the minus strand of CM062375.1, from coordinate 62,215,116 downwards.
GGGGAGCATACGGCTAGTTTTAGTAGATTCATGCTGCAATCTTTGTTTGAAGCTATTGGAGGGAAAGAATGGTTTGTTGATGAAGTAGGGTTGGACTTAGGTGCTGGACTGTCAGTGCTTGCACACAATGGAAATTAGGATATAACAGCAAAGAGAAGAATGTAAGAGTAGAAAAGGAGAGATATAGTGGAAGTTGCAACCATTGTTAATTCAGTATTGAAGTTGCTATTCCACTAATAATTGTGTTATTCAATACAATTGAATGCTTGAGCTCAAATATATAGCGTCATGTATACATATAATTGAATATGGGGCAAGTTGGCATCGCAATGTTGACACTACATGGAGGAATTTGGTAGCCAAACTTTGAGACACAAGAAAAAGAGAAAAAAGGATCAAAACTTAGGAACATATCAGACGACAAGGGAAAAGAATCAAGGTTTCATAACTATGTTAATATTTGGCCTGTTTCAATGAGATGTCCAAACAGGAGTTAGGCCGAGATTAAATGAATGGCCAGATGATCCAAGTTTGGCTGCTAGAATTGGCTATTTCCACTGTAATTTTAAGAGTTGATGCTCACTTTCGATATCCTTAAAATTATATATTAAATTATTTTAGTCATTGAAATTTAAAATCAGACTAATTAGTTCTTGATTTCATAATTATGGATCATATTAATCCCTAAAAATATAAACAAATTCATATCAATCCCTTGAATATATACCAATAAATCAAATTAGTCCCTAAAAATAATAACTCCCACTCAAATTAGTCCAGTAATTTGTTGATGTTCGCCTACTAGTTACTAACACAATTCAGAATTATAAAGTCAAAGATTAGTCAAATTTTAAATTTTAGAGATTAAAATTACTCATACAATTTTAAGGATCAAAATGAATATTAACTCAATAAACAATAAAAAAAAAAAGACTACGGCTAAAGCACAAGAATGTAGGCAAACAATTCAGGTTTAAACAAAAGAATAGAAAGTTTTACAACTAGTGACAAGTTTAATAACAGACGCAATGATCAGATTGGCAATTAAGTTTGTCACCTTTCACTGAAAAATAAAATAAAATAAAACTAATGGGGGGACAAAAGAAAACATACTCTAAGTTTACACAAGTATTTACGTCCTCAAATTAATGTTGTTCTCAGTTGAATATCGAAAATATTGGATCAATCTAAAATCCAAATGACTAACCTTTTTCAATTTATTCTTTTTATACATACACACATGAAATTCTTTGCGCTTGAAAGACCTTAGTGAGGCTTCTGTAGAATAATGACGCGATGATGCCCAACTCGAGTCTCACTGATGCGGCCAAGGTGACGAAGAACCTGCAGAAATGCCAGAGACAAATAGTAGTACACTCAGTTTCTCCCCACAAGGTGCAAAAGACGAAAGTATACAAGGCCATGCACACATTAAGTACTCCACAACCACAAGATACTTGGTAGTTAAACGGTTAATCTACCTCAGGTATACAGCATTAACAAGGATCTAATAGGAAAAGATTGGTGACTATTCCTTGAAGGGGTGACATAAGAGTTGTGTTATTTATACTCATAGGGTGCAGAATACTGTGCTGACTCACACCCTAGCCACCATTAGATGGGGAGTGGATCCCATTTAAGTAGGGTTCACACCCCATTCAATAGTGGATAGAATGTGAGTCGACACGGTATCCAACAATCTATGAATACAATTAACATTTCTAGTGACATAACTACATTGTGTTTTCAAGTAACTAACAACTTAAACTATTGTGAGTTCATTTCTCATGTGTTATCCGAGTTTTTTATAACCAAGCAATCAAAAGTCCAATCCATACTTCTATCATTTTAGTAAATAAAAGTTGAATTTCAGTATAAAGGTAAATTGGTGTATTGTTCATTCTTGAAGCCTCATAAATAATTTCACAAATTACAAATATAAAACAATTCATGAGCTTCCGCCTATAGCATGTCAAAATTCACCCGGCATTAAACAGAAAAAAAAACAAATCAAATCTTCTCATGCTTAAAAGAGGAGAGTAGAATGGGCCCTGTACTTGAGAAGAAGTTGATTTGTTGTCAGATCCATGACATGAAAACAGAATAGGAAACTCATACTGAAACCATTATCAGAATTGAATTGTTTAACTGAGATCTTCTGTGATCTCAAGAGTCAAGAACAATCAGACGATTTTTAATTGAACAGAGAAGTAATTAGAAGGTCAATGGAAAGCAAACAGTCAAACCTTATCCGATTGATGTTGGCAAACATGAATCAGATGATATCATAGTATATTATTCTAAACTATGTTTATAGTCAAACCATTAAAATCTAATTAAGTATTTTTCTGATTGCATATTTTTCCATTTATCTTTACAGAACAGTCTTGGCTATAAGTCACCGTGGATTTTCATTTAACCATGCACATTATACTGAGAGGAGAAAAAGCAAGGAAATGGTAATGTGATTGGTCATCCATTATTGATTCATCAGCTTAGACTTTAGATGCTTGTGGTAATCCAGTTTAACACTTCAAATAAGTTCACGAGTAATACAAAAGCAAGTTTGACTTCACCAAAAGCGCAGGTGGAAAGGCAATATTGCTCACCGTTAATATTGCTTTTCCACTGTTGTCAAGCTTCAGGGATGGTCCTTTTATATCCGTTTCAAGAAAAAAGTGTTTTCCCTTGATCCCTTCCATGGTTGCAATATCTCTTATTTCCTGCATTTTGGAAGACATCTAAGAACCTTTTCTTTCTGCATAAGTTAATGGTTAAGCACATAAAAAAGCATGAATCAAGGAACAACATGATTCCTCGAAATATACTCGATAAAATGAAAATTGATGTTTCACTCACCAGAGCTTTCTCCCAAAGATTTTCTGCCAACTTCATGAACAAATAAAACAATTTGTCAACACGAGAAAAACTGTAAGGAATGTATTTTACAACTAAAGAAAATTCATCATTAACCTTCTTTTTGGGGGCTGCGATAAGTTGAGCATTTGCTTCAGCATAAGATGCCATATCATTGATTGCTCCATTCACCTTCTCTAGAGTAAGCCTACCTCTCATGTATCTGTAAATATCAGACCTAGTGTTAGGTAGTGTAGAAAACAATCAAATAATTTAGATGGAGAGGAAATATAACAGAAAAATATACATAGGAGTTTCAATGTTTAGAGTGCAGTCAATGACTGAACATTTTTCTTGTCATTAATCAAGTCAACATTAATCAAAATCATTTCAAATGATTCACCTGGCAGCAACACTACTGGATTGCACTGACAATCTCTTTGCATCATCAAATGCGTTTTTAACTGCGATGTCTTGGCCACACACACACACACACAAAAACGCATATGGTCTAGCAGAATTCAGACTGACAATTTACAGAAAATTATCTAATGAAGGGATGCATAATTACTTACGATGACAAGGAATCTAGTTCACTTGCTGTAATATGCCACATTGGTGGAGAACCACGACCTTTTTTCTCCTAAAAATGATGAAACAAAAGAAAATGAGAGACCACAATTTGACAATATAACAAGTAAAGGAAACAAAATAATGTAACATCTATGAGATCAGAGCCACAGAAATGCCCAAGTGGAAAACAGATAAAAAGACATGAAGAAAGAAAAGAGAGAGAAACATGAAATGCAAGGCAACAGAATAGTGTTAAACTGTCAACCTTAGGTAATACAGCTTGCTCCTCATCAACTTTCGAAGTCTCGAATCCAGGGTCTTGTGCAGAAAATTCAGGTAACAAACTGAGGAACAACAGGGCTATAATTCAGCTCAAAAGGTGATTATATCTCTAAAATCTCAATAAATGACAGCACCCAACAGCATGAAAAGAAATGCAATTACCATCTACTAGTCTCCAAATTTGTAGTTGTCACCCTATCAGCCAAGTGTGAGGGAACGTAAAGAGACATATTCTGTAGTTTCTTTTGCTGCCTCAGTGATGCATTGATCAATTTCTACGAAAAAAAAAAAAAGAATTCAACGATTATTCATTTGAAATGAACAGTTTACTCAACCAATCGTTCATCATTTACCCTCATCTTCCAAATAATACACAGACAATCGATACACAATAGGGACAAAGATCAACAGCTATAGCATTATGTTTACTTTTTCTCGCCCAAGCTCAAGGGCCATTTTCCATAATAGCTTAAAAACATATTTGGAGTTGCTTAAATCAGGAGACAAAAATCACTTATTTTCCAAAAATTTGTCATACAACTTTTTCTTTTAAATACAAAATAAACTAATACAAATACACTATAACTCTAGTTTTGGGTGTAAATAATCAATGTTTGTATCTTTCTAGCTAACCATAACCTGACATGTGACACCACATAATCATGTAATTCATTCGACTAAAAACAAACTATTGATTGAGTTTGGACTATTGCGAAACTTCCCAGAGTTACCACTCCATTGACATAATTCCAAGTCAATAATTTTTGCACAATTACTCTGAGACCTCACTCTTCCTCCCAGGCCTCAATGGAACAACTCAACACACATTTTTTTGCACTTGAGATAATTCTATTTGAGCATTCACGATCTACTCCATATCAACGGCTCGAACCTGACACCACTTGTTAAGAGCAATTCAACACACAAACAACAACAGAACGCGCAACAAATTAGATGCATCTGGAAGCAAAATCAGAAAACCCAATTGCTCAAGCAATTCATTGAAAAACACACACACACACATGGAGACTTGCAGAGTAAGAGAACAAAGCAAAACACGCTCGTGTAAATTTTACATTCCTTGGTAATGTGTAGATCCTAACCTATAGAAAATCGATCCTAATCACTGATCAGGCCACATTAAAAATGTGAGAAATTAGAAGAGAAACTAATCAACTGTGACAAGATAATGTCAAAGGATTTAATTTATATGCACCAAAGGTATGTGATTGGTTGGAAATTTCCATGGATGAGCTCCTGTGGCTCTGTCACGCATCAAGGCACTAACATGACTGAACGATGGCATGAGCAAGGAAAACATGACATGGAGCGGGCGCACAAGGGGGGGAAGCAAGTGCATGCTGAAGCCAAATAAGAAGTGGCAAGACTTCACCTAGAGAATTAAGCAGAAATTGGTCATTTGCCTCTAATAGTCGCTTACCTTCTTTAGCCTTCTCCTCCTTCCCTAATTCCCTCATTTTCTCTTCTGCAGGTGTGCAACCAATGCCACAGTGCACCTTCTCCCCCCATTATAATTTTCTTCTGTTTTAGTTACCTTACTCATACTAAACCATTACTCAGACATTACATATTACATTACTCATTTCTCATACTTGTAATTACCATACTTCAACAGATATATCATGCATCTCAGAGAGGTATTTCAGTATTATACTCTTACAGGCTCATCCAAGTAAATTTTACCACACTTTTACCCTTGAACCTAGTACTCCCTCATGTTATGTTTGGTTAGGGGTAAAAACTGGGAGGAAATCTTCATGGATGAGCTAGAATGTTCACTTTATCAGTACCATGTATAAATAGGATAAATTTTTCATGATTGAGTTCCATATATAAAACTACACATAAAGCTCAATCATGGAAAATTTATCTTCAATTTTATCCTTTAACCAAACATAGCCTTATTAGTACCCTCAACCGAACACACCCGTGGTGTAATTTTATACAAAGAGCTCGTGAATTGCCACATCAGCTATAATAATTGACTCTATCACGTAAATAAAAGATTTTGATTGAATGAGAGCTTAAAATTTGCACATAAGAAGATGAGTTAAGTGTGTACCTTGGTTTTGGGAATGGTTTGAGTCTCTTGGCGGAGATGGTCCTTGATGGCCTGCACCTGAAGCTCCATGGCGCTCACTGCCGCGTCCACACCAGATAGGTCCGCTATGCTGCTCGACGGGAACACTGCCACCATTTTTTTCAAAAAAGGAAAAAAAAGGTCCAGATTATTCGTGAGTGGAATATTCGAGAACAAAATTACACCAAAAAAAAAAAGAGAGAGGAAAATAGTGGAAAGTAACTGTTTCTAGCAAGGACAAGCTCCTGGAGGTGGGTTATGCGGGCGTTGAAGGAAGACATCAAGGAATCAAGCGACGATCCAGCTTTAGTGCCATCCATCTTGCTCTTTTTCTCCCTATGTGTGTGGAATCGAATTTTTTTTTTTACCTTCCCTTTTTGTGAAGGGATTCTTTTGATTTGAGAGAGACGAGTTTCGGCGGCAAAGTTTAAACAGTGTATCAATCTTCTTTTCAGGAGATTGGAAGAGTGCTGTTTTATTTTATTTATTTTTGGTCATGGTAAGAATTGTCTTTTTTAGGTCAGAGGAAGGGTGCTGTCCGGGTGTATACATAACAGGTTGAGTCGGGTTAAACAAAATCCGAATTCATCCTGATTTTTAGGTTGAGTTAGTTTTTGGAATTCGAACTCGACCTGATAATAACTCAATTATGGATTGAGTCGAACTAGGTCAACCTGAGATTGAAATAATATGTTATAATTTGGACATTATACATAATAAAGTTATGAGATTTTATAAGTAACACGCAAAATTGAAGAGCTATTTTTGCAATGTATATCTCAAAGCAAATAATTTCAATATAAAAATAATGTCAGATTATATAAAATATATTAATTGAATTGTAAAATTGTATAATTTTTCATAAATTATTATATAAAAATGTCTCTAAAAGAATTTTTGACTTCGAACAAGGTCGGGCCAACCCGATACATGACTCAAACCCAACTCGAAAAGTACATCGATTCATTTTTAAAACCCAAACTTGACCCAATAAACTTGGAATCGGGCCGTGTTAACAGGCTGGACCATCTTATGAGTTATGAACACCCCTAGGTGTTGTATTGTTTTTGGTTTGCAGCAAGAGTGTTGTTAATGTTAGTGCCCCCTTTTTTTTTTTGTCAAGGCCAATGTTACCTTTGTTTTCAACTTTTCATGCAATTGAGCATCGGCTCCAACATGCTGGATACACTCCAAAAATACTTTTATTTAAATGAAAATAAAAGTGAAGAATTAAAAGGAGTTTGGTTTGCACATTAGCTCACCGAAACTCATTTTAAGGTGGAAAAAATTACTTTTAGTAAAAATAGATAAATGATACTTTTCATTTTATGAAAAGTACCTCTGAAATAAAATTTTACTAGTATTCTCACATAAATATCTTATCCAAACAAAAAATCATTATTTTAAACTTACTTTTGATATACTCAAACCAAACACAAATTAATTCTTTTCAACTTCATTATTTCAAAAGTAATTCTACCAGAAGATAAATCAAATGTGCCCTTCGTTGTTTGTGTATGGTGAGCTGTTAGTAGGCCAATCAACTGCCTCAAATTATGTATTTTTGTAATACTCATTGATTAACAAAAAAGCTCTAATACTTCAAATTTTATTTCCATGTTTTATTATTTCATAGAAGAAATATTTTAAAAATAATTTTACATGAAATAAAACTTTCCCGGCCCAATATTTTTTAGGTATGAACAGGCCCACCTTCTTTATGACAATATGACCTCATTGTTGGCTCGCAAACTTTCCTCTAAACAAATAATGTCCTTGCTCGATCGAAGCTCCAAGAAGAAAAAATGAAAAAAAAAAGTGCCAGAAAACATAGCAAAGTGGCAACTAGGGATGAAAATAGGTCAAGTTTGGCCTGTATAAAAGATAGAGCTAGGCTTATTAAATAGCCTGCTTAAGCCATTATTTAGCCTCACAAATTTCCACAACCCCCCACACCCCTTCTCCTTTATTATCCCTTACTGTAACTTAGACTACTCTCTAATTGACTCTCTATCTGTAACTTGCCTTTGTTTTATGCTCTCGCTCATGTTTTTTTTCGTTTCTTTTCTCTTCCTTCTCAAGCTTTCTTCTTCTTTCTTTTGTATTTGGATATTATTTGCTTTGATTGCTTGCTTCTATTATGATGCTATTAATAGGTTGTTTGGTTTTTGGCCTCCATTAAAGAAAAAAGGTTGAATGAGGTAGTGGTTGTGGGTTAGTTCTAACATGGTTGATGATGATGATGTTAGGGTTGATGGTGGTGGTGAGGAAGAGGAACAAGAGGGAAAAAGGAAGGGGGTTTTCTTTTTTTTTTTAATCTCAAATTATAGAAAAAGAATCTGAGAATATTCTGTTAATTCTAATGTTTTTATAACGGATGATGGGATCATAGACCCAATTAAACATTTATTTTAAGTATTGGGACCCAATTGGAAACTTTTAAAATGTAGGGACCCAATTGTGTATGGTGAGCTATCGGTAAGCCAATTAGCTGGCTCAAATTATGTATTTTTGTAATACTCATTGATAAAAAAAAAGTTCTAATACTTCAAAATTTATTTCCATATTTTATTATTTCATCGAAGAAATATTTTAAAAATAATTTTACATGAAATAAAAGTTTTCCTGACCCAATATTTTTTAGGTATGAACAGGCCCACTTCTTTATGACAACATAACCTCATTGTTGGCCCGCAAACTTTCCTCTAAACAAATAATGTCCTTGCCCGATCAAAGCTCCCAAAAGAAAAAATGAAAAAAAAAAGTGCCAGAAAACATAAGCAAAGTGGCAACTAGGGATGATAATAGGCCAAACTTGGCCTATATAAAAGATACAACTAGGCTTATTGAATAGCCCGCCTAAGCCATTATTTAGCCTCACAAGCCTATCAGGCTAGCCTGTTATTGATTTTATTATTTAAAGTTGTAAAATATTAAGTGTGGGGCTTGAACCCATACCCTTACATTGAGTGCTAACCACTACTCCACTGCATCACACATGCTAGTTTGTACAAAATATTTAATTATAAAGCATTCTTCTTCTTTTTTCCATTCCATTAAAATTCACGTTTTAAACCCTAATCCTTAAAAGACATGTGTCACACCAATTCCATTTCCTTCATAGACTCTCTCATTTCACCTTTTCTTGTCCATCAACCATCTCTCATTCTCTAACAAGTTATTCCATCAAATCACCGCGTTCTATTTTTCTTATATTGCTAGATCGCCTCACCACTAGACCACCTACAACAACCACTGCTCCACAACCAAGCTTTCACGGGCAATCACCTCACTGGAGTATCATGCACAACCACCTCGCTAGATTGTTGTGGACTGCCACATCACAACTGGCTTGTCATATGTTGTTGTGTGCCTCAACCGGCCATGATGACACTCATCAATGTGTTGGGGAATTTGTTATGAGCTCATAGATTTAGGGGAAACTGATGTCCTGTTAGTGTTTCATTGGATCTATATAACAATTTTTGTGTTATTATTTTGACTTCAAATTAACTACTATGGTTGGATATGATGATTATAGATACAGTTCTTTGGTTTTCTCTTCTCTTCAATTCCTTTGTAGCGTCTTTTTTCTTCCCTTGTTTTATGATGATGATTAGCCACGAACATATGATGATATTTTGAAATTGAAGTTAATTAGATTAATTCATTATCTAACTGAGAGTGAATGTAGAAATTGAATGTATGTTGGATTATTGAGCAATTTGATCACTCATTTTTGGCATATTATTTTATTTTTAAAATATTATAAATTATCTTTTTAAAAAAAAAATTATAGGCATTGTTAATAGACTTTAGGCTAGACCCGGCTTAGGCTCAAGATAAAGCCTATAATAAGCTACAAGCCAAGCTTAGGCCAAATAGTTATAATTTAGGCCTGGCCTGTTAAGGAGAAAGCATGGCCTGTTCCCACCCTTAGTGGCAACTGCACATTCTTCCATTCGTTGTAGGGAATAAGTGGATACTTGACTAGAAAAACAAAATCAGAGTAAGAGATTAACAATACAATACACTATGATCAAGTAGCTATGGGACATGATTTTGTATTATACTATTATGATTGAAATCATTTGTCCCCAAAATATGTCACGTTTTTGCTATGTGGAAGATGAGAAATTATATGAGTACTGTTATTCCAACACCCTAAAGTAGATGCATAAGTAAGACACCCACTCCATCACCATTGGATATAATAGATGGGTGAAAATAATAAAGACCACCATCACATCCAATGGTGATAGAATAGGTCCTATTTAGACACCTACTTTGGGGTGTTAAAATAACATTACTGTCACGATCGAACCCAACCTGCGACCGGCACATAGGGAATATGTTCCCGAACAAGCCTTAAACCTAGATTTTCTACAAAAATGGATAAAGTTTTGCCTTTTTTTTAGACATTCCCCAAAATACAAAACCTATGGAAAACATTTCCTTACAGCATAGCAGAACCTTAGCAAAACAAAGATACTAAATAAATATACTTATATTTTAAAGTTTGATTTCCTCACTAAATGTGCATATCCAAATCCAAGCAAATCAAACATAAAACATTAGTTAATGTATTTTAATCCTCATTTAGAAACATAATATTGAAACCGTCACATCCAAATAAGTTTTAAAGAAGAACATAACCATGTCTCGAACCCTGCCTATAACTCGTTGGAGCTACAATACTAAACAAAAGGCCCATGAAACCAAAAGTGGGCTCACCACACAAATGATAGAGGTCACTCAGCCAAAGGATATGCAATACTAAGATTTACACTTGTATCTAAAAAAATGAGGGACAACAGAATGAGTTTTGCAACTTAATTAATAGATAAAGCATCCATAGCCATACGAGACAACAATAAAACAATTCCATAACATCTTTAAGTAAAAATGCATAAAGCAATTTCATTTTCAAAGTAAATAGTTAAAAGGAAAGTGGCCTTAAACAGGAAATTTCATCAAGATCACACACTCAGGCAGCCATTCCTTGTGTGATCCCCCCTCCTATTAGGAACCACTCACAAGTGGACCTACACTCATCTCTCATGCATCATCCTTGATGGCCATATAACACTCTCTCTGTTAAGGTACAGCCTAGTTAATGCCACCTGCTGTTAGCTATATTTCTTGTCTCAAGCAATCCCAAAACAATTTGCAAAAGGTCCATTCATTTTCATTTTTCCAAATATTTTCACTATAAACTATACATAATCCATTCCATGAGTTTGTCCTAATTAACTCGATCATTTTCCAGTCTATCAATATAATTGGGACTCAACCCATAAATTAGTTTCCAAGTTATAAATTCCATAATCAATCCAAACCATTCCCTTTAAAATATAGTATAAAACCATTTATTGGTCTCATATGGTAACTAAAGACGCATTCACTTTTTACATGCTCAACATCATCAAATAAATCTCTTTAATACCTAAAAATCATGAAAATATGTAAACAGGATATGATATGATAGCCATTATGTAATATTCATGATTAACTTATCAAAAAGGAAAATAAATACAAATTTTAAATTTACTCACAACAGTGGTTCTCAAAGGAACCGAAGATTACTTCTTCGGCTACCAAAATTTTTGGTTTGCATCTATTAGCTCTATAGTTCTAGGAACAAGACAATAATAGCATATGTGAGATAACAATATTTTCAATTAATATAAATTAGCTCTAAATCCTAACATCCCCAAAATCTATAACTTAGGTTCCCAAAAACCTCAAATGTACCACTAATACCTTATAAGGAGTTCAAGAGATCTAATAAGGCACGATTAAGGCTTACCTACTGCTCCAAAAGAAAGGAAAGAGGGAAGGAACGCCTCAAATCATGTGGTCACTATTGGTTTCTCTTCTAGAAAGAGAAGTTGGATATGATAGCCATTATGTAATTTTCATAATTAACTTATAAAAGAGGAAAATAAATACAAACTTTAAATCTACTCACGACAGTGGTTCCCAAAGGAACCGAAGATTACTTCTTCGGCTACCAAAATTTTTGGTTTGCATCTATTAGCTCTATAGTTGTAGGAACAAGAAAATAATAGCATATGTGAGGTAACAATATTTTCAATTAACATAAATTAGCTCTAAATCCTAACATCTCCAAAATCTATAACTTAGGTTCCCAAAAACCTCAAATGTACCACTAATACCTCACAAGGAGTTCAAGAGATCTAATAAGGCACGATTAAGGCTTACCCACTTCTCCAAAAGAAAGGAAAAAGGGAAGGAACGCCTCAAATCATGTGGTCACTATTGGTTTCTCTTCTAGAAAGAGAAACTATGACAGTGCAAGAAAGAGACAAAAGATGAAAAAAGAGGAAAGGGGATGCAGTGCTATTGCCAGCGGCATCCTTGCAGTGGCGACCACAGTGGTTGGATGTGGTGGTAGTGGCTGAATATGAGGGGAGTGAAGGGGTTGTCCATGAGGGAAAGGAAATAAAAGGGCATTACAACAAAATTGCCATATACCCATGGTAAAAAACTGTGGGTAAAAGTATAAAAATCGTGGGTATAGCCTAAAAAAAGCTATACCGACGGACGTCTATTTTCGTCGTTTTTAATATGCCTTTAGCCACCATTTTTTTCCGTGGGTATAACATGTAGCGACAGTATCCATTACTATCAAAAAATGTCTTGCCTTATACCTACAGATTTCATTCTGTTACTATATATTTTAGTGACAGAACTAAAAACCATCACAAAAGTTACTAGGTATTTACCCATGAAAACAATCTGTGACTAGAGGAAAGATCTTTTTTCCATAGGTATAACTTATAGCTATACGTTTGTTGAATTAATTTTTTTTATGGGTATAACTTATAACCACACTTTTATTGATTTTATATTTTCCATGGGTATAGGTTATAATGATTTTTTTTTCTGGGCGCCAAAAATGAAATTCAATTTATGTATTTAAATTTATATATATATATATAAGAATAACAATCATATTGAAAAAGACTCCAATTATAGTAAAAGTAAAATGAGTCTTAAAGTAATAGGTATCAATATTACAAACAATCGAAATCATATCAATCTAAAGAAGTGAATATGTTATGCTCTCAAAAAATAAATAAGTGCATACAAAATACAATTTCAAAACATGATAGGTATGAATCACCAACAATTAACAAAGATTAGCACATTCGCTTCTAGTTATTACCTGCAAATTATAATGAAACATTAATATTAGTGTATGCATTTAACAAAATTAACATCTATCTTAATGAAAATTAACTAGATCAAGTACATACTATATTCATGATCTTCATTATTGAAACTTTGAGATCTTGAATTGCTTTGATCATTTGGCTTACTTGAAGCATCTGGAACCTATAAAAAAATTGTATAAATTTTTAATATAGGTGGTAGTAACAAAACAATATTTGACAACAAGGGACCAATATCAAACAGGTTTGATTTGGGAGGAATTGACAGTGTAAAAGGTGCCTGTAAATAATATGTGTCTATTACTAACAGTGAAAAAGGGCATCCTTTAATTTATGGGATCTCCAACTGGCCAAATCATATATGAAGTTGATGATTAAATCCATAGGCTACAATAGTAATTGCAATGCAAACCAAAAAAGGAACACAGACTTTCATTTCACTCACATACCAATTCCAAGGTCTGCCATTTCCAGTTTTGGTAAAAACATGTTACATTGACTCTATATTACTCCCACTTGGTTCCTTTTTTTTTTTTATAATCTGAAGGCATTAAGGTCTGAAACATTTATGTTGTTCAGCTTTGTGTTGTCAAAGAAAAAAACAACATATTTATCTGAAGGCACCAACTTGGCATCTCCCCACATCACAATACTTAGAATCAATTCCTAGCTGTTCTTAGCAAAATAAAGTGTTCGTACATTTTAAACACACAAAGTTACTGATCTTAGCAATACTTGTTCAGTTGTAAGTTGTAAGATATTTTGCACATATCTTCCTCTGGCAAACAACTTTGCATTAATTTTAGCACATTTGTCAACAACCCCTTAATTTGCTTAACTTCTTCGTGCAAATCTGCATCAATAGATGAGGAAGTTTTTGAGTTTTTGGCTAGTGGAATCTTGCCCAAACAATGCACACGCCCTCTTTTTTCATTTTCAGGTCCTTGTACTTTTGAAAGCAAGTCATCCTTCCAAAATGCGCAACCTTGTTTGCTTTGGGATGCTTGGGGTGTTTCACCCTTGGGTACATGTTTTTTAATTTCATCCTGAAACGCCATTTATATAAAAAGAAGCCATAGTTGTAAAAGTGTGGTGCGCAACAAAGTAAGAATCAACCAAATAGTTGCAGAAACAAAACATATACAATAAAATCTTACAATAACACCAGCAGCTTTTTCGTTGATAATTGTTCCATTCTTACGAGTTCGAGTATTAATATACACTACATGACGTTCAGGCAACACTCCTTTGTTTTTCTTTTCCTGAAACCAAATAAATTATGAGTTTCACATAAAAATATATAATTCAATAACAATGAATGCAAACAAACCTTCTCATCAATCACTACTGGGAGACTTTTTGTACCCATACAATGGGTATCTTCAAGATTAGCACGGTTTTGCTTATTAATTCCACTTATTTTCTTTACAAAGCAAGAACTAATAAGGAGGAAATGCCATATATATGTACAGTGCTATATAAAATACAAATATATGTAGTGCAACTTACTTGCCCTTCTTCTGAAAACCAATGATGAACTAAAGCACAGTATTGATCCGGATCAACTCAATCATTAGGTAATGTAGAAGCAATTTCTTTTTCTGTCTTACTGGGGTCAAATGCTCTCTTTAAATCATGCTTCCATTGTCTCCATTTTTCATTCATCCTAGATTTGAACATCTCTCTTATAGCATCATTTATAGGAAGGACGAACTCAAATTTGTTAGAGAAAAGTGCATGTAAATTTTATTTGGAACTTTTTCCCCCTGTTACGAGCTGGTGTTTCTTATGACTTAATTGAGAGAAAGCTAATAAGTTAACGTACAAGAAAATATCCTGGCTGAAATGGGACTGACTCCACTCACGAAATAAACAAAATAAAGGGAAAATAAATTATCTTAGAGACTAGTATTAACATATATATTCTCTATTAGGAAACTACAACTAGCAAGGACATGTTTTCATGAAAAATTGAAGACTCGATAAAATTTGTTTCAATAACATGGAGCACTATCGAGCGTGACCATACAAATAAATAGCTTTAAACAATTCAGGCAAAATCAAACAACTAAATATCAAATTTGCAAAGAAGCTTGCAGGAAACATTGATTGTAAGAATTCCAATGCATTAGAAACAGTACCTTGAAGGGCAAGCAAAATTAGCCTCACGGATGTATTCTACCGCTGCTCTTCTAAACATTGCCTCTTCAAAAAGAAAAATTAAAAACACATAACTGAAATCAACAATGGTAATTAGAGACAGAAAGAAGATAAAGTCAAAAAAATTAGATCTGAGAGGGAATCAGTTACTAGAACTGTGGTGAGAGGAGGCAACGATTGTGGTTAGAGGTGGCGACGGTGGCCACAGGGTGAAGAGCTTCCATGAACCACGAACCTCGGCCGACCGGAATAGAGAAGAGCAAGCGAAAAGGGTTCAATGAAGGTGGTGCTACAGGGGGAAGAGCGATGGCAACAAAGCAACTAACCACGATGGAGCTGTGCGTGGTGGCGAATGGAGTTGCTTGTGGCGAGGAAAAGAGCTGCTCACGGCCACCTTGACCGAGCTACGAGCGGCGGCGAATAGAGTTGCTCGGGGCTAGGACCCTCAACTGAGCTGCTTGTGGGGGTGAATAGAGCTGCTCGCAGAGGTGAACCCATGAACCTTGATTGAGCTTCTTCTGGTGGCGGTGACTAGATTTGCTAGCGGCGGCCAATGGGCAAAGGGAAATTAGGTATTGTGAAAGATTGGGCATCTCTCTTTTTGTACATTGTCTAGAGAGAGGGAAAAGGAAAAAACCTAAAAGGAAAAATCTGAAAGGAGGGAACAAAATTTTTAGAGGCTAGGCTTATAATTTTTCAGATTGGCTCTGGAAGGAGAGAAAAAATATAGTTGAAAGAGTGACAACAATATGACTATAGGTAAAAATCTTTTATACCATGGTGTAAAAAGTGTTATTGTGATAGCAAAATATTAGTGGGTATATACTCTTTATACCCACGAGAAAAAAAGTTTTAGTGACGGTAAATTATGAGCGTAGGTATATACTACTTATGCCCACAATAAAAAAAATTTATAGTGATAGCAAAATATAAGTGTAGGTATAGATATTCAATACCCACGGTATTAATATCTGTCACTATAACTTATAGCGATGGAACCATATATTTGTGGTTATATGCTATTTATACCTACAATATGTATACGTGTAGCTAAAAATGACCGTGGCTATATGGCAATTTTTTTGTAGTGGAGATAGGAGAAAAAATGAAAAGAAGAAAAAGAAGGGAAAAGAAAAGAAAATATGGGAGGGGTCAACCAACTTGTTGAATCACCAACACTATTTTATCTTATCTTAATTCAAGTTAAAACTAGGTTTGCACTTGTTTTTATCTTTTTCATACTACTAATTTCAATTTATGAGTCTTTACAATTACTCAAATTATATTTATATAGTAGTTGTTTTAAAATTTTGAATTCTTCTATGTAGTAAAGTGATTGGTTGAAAAAAAATGAGACATAATTTGGGAATCATGACATGATCGCTTTGGCAATAATAAGAGATATTTGAAGCAAGTTAAAGAAAACTGCAAAAGCTGAATATTATATCAAGGGAATTAATGAGTGCATGCATGATTGAAGATTATGATTGCAGAATATGCTAATTATAAGATTATTTCATCTAGCTATCATCCTAGACCTTCAACTTCAACCTATTCTCCAAAAAAGTAAGGAATTTCAGTTTTCTCTTAATATAAATATCCGTTGTCGAGTAGTAGTGCTTGTCAATTATTAGGTCACTGACTAAGAAGAAAACAAAGACTTACGCGGTATAATGGCTAGCTTTTCCACAGTTTATAGAATATTAGTTAATGGCAGACAAAAGCATCAAACCTTGCAGGGAATTTGCAGAGTGATCCGTCTCCTCACCTTGATTATATATATTTACAATATGTACACGGCCGTCGTTCTCATTAGAGATCACTTGAATATACTAGTCTCATAAATTGAGAATTGTGTCCTTCATACCTTGTCTTGGCTATGCTGATTACTGTATTTATCAGAGTCAATAATCACAAGGAGAAAGAACTCCAAGAAGAGAAGATTAGAGAACAAGAAAACTTGAATTCTGAATAATACTCTCACTGAATGAATCTCAATGATATAGTAAGTGTTTCTTATATTCAAGGACTGAGAGCAAGTGTTCATAACAGAATGATCACTGACTTTTTAACTGATGAACATAGAAGTTGTTACAACTAAACACTTAACAGAAGTTTAGCTAACTAACTTGAGTAATCACTCATTACCTATCACTTATGGTTATTGAATCTAAATAACTGAAGGACTAGAAGAGTCTTGCGTAAGGTTCTGCAAACCTTTGGGCAGAACACAAATTATGTTTTACAGTCATCACAACTTCACTTACCAAAAATACCTAGCTAGAATTCATATCTAGAAATATCCCTAAAACTTATAGTGACAATACCATTTATCTTCGGGTATACATTATCTATACCTACAGTTTTTTTGGCAATTTTCTTGTAGTGATCCTGAGGCAAAAACATATAGCCATCTACCTTTTTTTTTTTTGTTTCATAGGTGTATAGCCATTTACCTATTCTCATATAATATTCTCCAAGTTCTTAACCGGTGTATGCAAAAATTGAAGTTCTAAATTCCTTGTTACATATAATATATGCTATACGAGGGTACATTTTTTCGCTTAGTTGAGGTAATGTATGATCAAGTTATGCTAGAAAAACAGCAGTGATATGCAATGTTAATTAAGTAGTTAGCTTATCATAGATTATTGTATTATATATGAAGTTTTGACACGTATCCATGAACGAATGCATGCCCCTTTTATTGAAGAACACATTTCACATGAGGAGTACTGATGATTCAACTCTGACATACAGAATTTCTGTTCGGGATTCAACAAATTATGTATTAATTGAAGTCACCCATGAGCGTGTACAATTATCAGAGACATTTCAAAAGGTTGTTTAGTACTAACAACTACATAGATTTAGTGAGCAAATTCAATGAGTTCCTTAATACTCCATTTATTTTAAAATAAATATCTCTTTTATTTTTTTAGTATATTTATAAATCAATAATGTATCTGGACATTCAACAAATTCTTGATACTTTGTATATCCAAATACATTAATTTATAAATGTAATAAAAAATTGAAAGTAATATTTATTTTAAACAGATAGAGTAAATATATTGGGAATGCCGCATTGGTTTGTTGCCAGCTTCATTAGGGATATGAATGTATGTGAGGATGCTTGTTCCAAGAAGCAGATTTAGACTTTTCTCAATCCCAATTCGTCTTTATTGGGATTTTATGTTTCTTCTCGGAGTTGAATTTATATTTTATATATTTACTTCATAGGAGACATACTTGAAACTGTTGCATCTTATGTCTCTTGTTAGGTGCGGAACACCATGGTTTGCCCTTGCAATTCATGTTCCTCTAGGGCATTAAACAATATTTTTTTGGTAAGGAAACAGTATAAAATAGATATAAGTACTTTGATCTGCCTACGTGTCTAGTATAAGTATTTTTTTTTTTGCAATAATTAGGGCTGATGCTAAATAAATTAATACCTGCTCTTCCAAATAATTTAATTAAGAAAACAATAAATTCAAACGTGATGATAACTTCATGGGCAATGAATGTTTTATGTTCTTAATCAACCTATATAATGACAAGTTTTGGTTTGGATGTTTAGTTAAAGAAGTTGCAGAGAGTTTTGGGAAAGAGGGAAAAATCTATAGTGTATCACAAGTTGAGGGTGTATGGTGGGGATGAAGGATGGAGAGTGATGAGAGAAATGAAGATGAGTATTCCATGAATATATTATTTTTGTGCTAGTTGTTACTTTAAAGAATTTGATTGAAAAATTTTATACAATATAAAAATTAGATTATAAATTTTTAAACTATAGGAACATAATTAAAAATTAAGTAAAACTATAAAAACTTATAAAATAATTAAACATATAATATTTATCCTCCCACATTTAAACCAAGATTAGTCTTATAGGATATGCTAAAAGAGCACGAGACGGTTGAAAGTCTTCTATTTGTGATTACAGGCAGGTGATTATATTGAAGTTTCAAATTTGCAAATAGAGTCACCTTCTTCGTAAATATAAGAGTAATGCTACTCATCCAAATAAATATATAGAGTTTGTGACAGAAATTATAGTACTTATTTGATAAAATAAAATGATACAATCCATTTATTCATCAAAAAAATTAATAATTATGATAAATCATTCTGAGTACAAAATTCTAACAAAATTTATGATAGATCTATATAAAGCACGTTATTGTTCATCCAAGAAGGGACAAAAAGAAAGGAAGGATAGAACAATCAATTTAGTCGGCAAAAATACCAAAACCATGTGTCAAAAGAAGATTTATGATCACGAAGCATGGAAATCAATGTTGGGACCTATGTAGCTATTGCTGTCATTTTCCCTCGTTAAGAACCAACCACCACCGTCTTTGAATCAACTTGTAAATTGGGTTATTTCTTATCTCAACTGAAGAAGGAAAAAAAAATGCTACCATATGAAAATGATGCAACTATATATGTACCGCAACGTAATCTACAAGGCATCAAATATTGTATGACTTTGATTTGAGCATATGAAAAGTTTACTAGGTTTCCCACATGAGGAGAACTTATCCCAATTCAAGAACTTGTTGGAAAAGTATCTAGATCAATATCACATGGATACAAACATCTTTATAATTAAATCGATTTTGTTTTGGCACCTTGTGATGTTTTTTGGGTTCTTTATTAAGCCTTTTAGTATCTTGTTATACTCGTTTGCTACCCTCTTAGAAGTCTAACATTTATTAATTATCAGAGAGAAAAAAAATTAAAAAACACGAATCGATGTCAATATACTATATACCGTGTGACCCACCTAAGTTAGCACTCTCATTATTTTACAATGATTCATCACTTGTTAACTAGATTGACCCACCTAATTGATTATCTACTTGTGTATCGCTATAACTCTGGACGAGCAAACTACAAGCGTATCCTTAATCTAAACGGAGACAAATCTTCTCCTCAAACCAAATTTTTGGCGACCAAATAAACCTTCACATTGTTTTAAATTGCAGACTCTATCACGTGATGTGGCTGTAATATTACAGTTGTAATTCATAAGGCAACTGCATCAGATTACAATTGCAGTGTAATATATTATCACATAAATTAATCATAACGGGATCACACCAGGATCACATCGAGTCATAATAGACTATGTCAAGCCCCCAACAATTCCTTTTTAAGTTGTAGACGTGCGAAAATTTCATATTGCATCAACTGCAATACATGTTACGACGGCCGCATTATCTGCAATTACAACAACCGTAACCGCATCCGTAATCATAATCGCAACCACAGTTTAAAACATTGACCCTTCTTCTTCGTTACTCTGAAAAGTGTTGGTGTGAAGTTATGCCTCACTGTTTTTTCCAAATCATTTTCATCAAATGTACACCAAACTTGCACATATATATCCTTCTAGGACAATGAAGATAGCAAGTTGGTCAAAGTTGATTTTTACACATAAACAATCGAACTAAACCCTTGAGGATAAACGATTGTATGCAGACGCAGTGGTCTTGTTAATTGACTTCTCATAAATCACCTACGTAGCTAGCTAATTAATGCTATCTTCTCTAATCTGTACGTATCTCCATGTTATCACTTAAAGTTTATTTCAAAAAAATATTATTACATAAAAATATAAAATTATCATTTATCAAAGGAAAAAGAAATTTCTCTTGATGCCTAGGTTAAGTATTACTGTATCTGTATATATCTTATAGACAAAATATAAATGAGAGAGAGAGAGGGAGAAAGAGCACACATGCAGCCATTATACTGTGTGAAAGAGAAGTTGAGTAAATATTAAACAAGACCATATTTTAGTAATGGTGATTTTCATAATGATATAAAGGAGGAAGACCTAGAATGACAAAGAATCTAAATAGATAGAGATAGATAGGCTCTCGTTAGAAAATTAAACATGCCTGATGTACATTTAAAACTTAAAAAAAAAAAGATTCGCCAAGGAAAAAAGTTAAAACACTTAAAATGGCTTAAGTCATATTAGCCATTAAGTTTGTGTAGTCATATATATGCTGCTAGCAAGACCAAACATTTCACCCCCGGAATTAGAATCCCTGTCTTCATAGATTTTCTTTCTTTACAATATTCAGGGATGATATACATTGTTGCTTAGTTGTGAGA
Organism: Dalbergia cochinchinensis; assembly: GCA_031216125.1. Taxonomy (NCBI): domain Eukaryota; kingdom Viridiplantae; phylum Streptophyta; class Magnoliopsida; order Fabales; family Fabaceae; genus Dalbergia; species Dalbergia cochinchinensis. The sequence goes on along the minus strand of CM062375.1, from coordinate 62,193,813 downwards.
AGGAGGATGTGTCTTCGGTGGTGAATAGTCCAAGTTAAACCCAGGATTTTTCTCACTTGGTTTCTTGTGAGGCACACGCCAAGAAACAAGAGATTCAGTTTGTAATGCACCTGAAGCTTTTCCCATTGCTTTGACCACTCTAGTTCTTCGGTTCTTTGGCTTCTTAGAATCAGCAGCCAACCGAGTCTTCATCATTTTGTCCTTGCCTTCATTAAGCTGCTTTGGAGTGGAGTCTAACCCTTTATTTTTCTCATCGCTAATCTGCATTGAATGAAAGTTTTTCTGAGGAACATGACTCTTAAACATAAAGGGCAACGTGTTCAAAAAGATACCGCCGGAATCAATTGTTAAATGAAAAAAAGTGATATAACACTTTTATTTATGCAAAAATTAATAAACATGTTAGATCATCATTTTGACAACTAACTTTAAGCAAAAGTTATTATCCTTTAGCATTTTTCAAATACAAATCATGGTAACCAACTTTATAATATAGAAAATCAATAATAATATATGACAAATAAACTTGATACTTAAGTAGCTGGACAAACCTTCAAAGAGAAGTGGGGTTTCTTCTCCAGCTTCTTGTCCGGAGTGCTAAGATGCCGAGCACTACATGCATGCAAGGAAATGCACAGAAAGATAAGGAGGAGATATGTGATTGACATGCTAAGAGATAGATGTTGCTAGTCTTAACTTTAGAGCAAAAAAGTGTTGAGGGATAAGGAAAATGCAGTGATGGTAGCTGAAGTATTTGTAGTAACAAGGGAAAGAAATGTGCATTAAATGCAATAACTGAAGGAGGAATAAGAGTTTCTCTTGGAGAACATGGAGTTGTAGGGGTTGAAAGAAGTGATGAGAGAAAATGAAGATACGGTGGCCTCCTCTCTTTTGTCCCTTCCCCCTGACATTTCAATTTATTGGGTCCCAAGGAAGGGAAAGAGAAGCAACACGAATGCTTCTTCATAGATATATACAAAAGGGGAGAGACTAAGAGAGAGATATAGAGAGAGAGAGAGATAGAGAGTCCAAAATAGAGATTTTTAGTATTTTACTTGGGAAAATTGGCATTAGGAATTATTAGAAAGCGTATATGTAAAGTGAAACATGAACCAAAATCAAGAACGCCATTGCCTCCCCAGTTGGTTAAACCGAGGAACTTTTCATTCCCTGTCTTTATCTTCAGGGCTCTCAATCAACATTTGAATGGCTAGTGCTCCCTTGTTTCTTGCTTTTGCCTTCCCTTTTTCCTCCTTGGGAAACTATAAAATATATTTATTTATTTATTATACTTAAGTGTTGAAAGTTGTAACGCTTTTTAGATCATTAGTCACTTAAAAAGTTGAACAATTTCACATTGACTTCATAAAAGGTGAAAACATTTTGTTGCCCGCCATAGGAAAGGAGGATGATCGAAGTCAATATTGTACAACAGGTTGTGAACATAATTTTAAGCAAGGACAATAGGTAGAAAAAGAGATTATGTTTGGTTCAATTGGTTTGAGAAGGGATGAAAAAGAAGGTCAGCTATGTCCGCTCTAATTTAGCATTTATAATATCCATCATATAATGTAACCAACTAGGCACACCCTTTTTCTTTGATTTTGGCAGAAATCATTTAGTGAGATTAGAGCATAACTTTTTAGCTTTGGGCATTGAATCTTGCACCATAAAAGCCACAATGATGTTAAACTTTTTCTCCCTATCATTTGATTTTCTCACTTATTCCTTCATTGAATAATAATTAATAGAAAGCTTCTTCGGTACAGATAGAATAAGGATGGGTTGAGTCCAAAGCATAGTAAAACAAGACTCGACTCCACTTATTCACTAGGCTAAAGGACTAATCACTATTATAGATTCAACTAGTAAATCATTTGAACTGAATATAATTAAATAAATATATAAAGATGTATATAATTATATATTATAAGATAAAAAGTGTCACTTGCAAGTTAATGAATATCTTATAGCGTGTCATTTACATTAGAAGCTCATGTGAAAAAACAACTTATATGAAACTTGCTTCCTTATTAAATTTTAATCTCACACCGAATATAATATTGAAAGAATTGGAAGCCATATATATATTTAGATATAAAATGAAAGTATTTTTAGTCTTGATGTAACGCACTTCAAGACCCTAGTGGTTGATTGATGATATGGAACAATCAGCTAATTATACAGTAAATCTCAAATTTTTAAATTCATCATATACCCCTTATTATTATCCATTGGATAATTGTCATTTTTATTGATTGGTTTGATTCAATAATTAATAATAAAGGATCTATGATTGATCCAAAGATAAGAGATCCACCATAAAATTCACTTGGAACAGTCATCTATTATTTTTTTGAAAAAAAAAATTTATAAAGTCATCTAATATAAAATGAAAAAATCATGTAGATTATTTTCAAACGAACATTGCTATTCTAACACCCAAAAACACATGTCCAATTGGGGCATCCACTCCATCACTTTTGGATATGATGGATGAATAAAGAAAGTTTGAGCCACCATAAGATCCTTGATTATAGAATGGGTACTCAAATTGGACATTCAGTTTTGGGTGTTGAAATAATATCTTTGTTTTCAAACTATGCATGAACCGGAGATTTGATTAAACCTAGTTGGGTCACCAGTTCTTTCAAAAATCGACTGAGTATTATTGGATTCTTACCGATTCTTGAACAAATTCAATCTTTTGTGCAACTCAGAGTATTTAATTGGTCGGTTCATTGGTCAGATCAGTTAGTTTGGTCCTTGTTTTATAAATATGGTGCTAAGCAAAATTGTACTTTCAAAGGAGAACTAAAGTTTTAAACTCCGAAGAAGACAATTGTCGAGAATAAGGTTGTGTGCATATTGAAAATGTTAATGCAAAAGTTGTCTACTCCGGTGGTGTTTGGTTGGAGAATAGAACTTGAGGGAAATTATATTTTCTATGTGTTTATGGCATATTTTAGCACTTATTTGTCAACAATAAATAATTGATAAACTCCTTATGCAGGAGGCAAAACTACTCTAAACCAGGCGTAAATCGACAAACTTCAAAAGTTTGGATGACAATCTTTGCTTTTCAAAATCTCAACTCGGGGAGCAAAAAGCTACCTCTCTTGGATTCTCCACCAAGGAAATCTTGTGTCAAACTGTTTTTATAGAATGAGGATGGAATGAGATGCAATGTAATGTAAATTGTGTTGTGATTCATCTGTGTTGTGGATAAAATGTTAAATTGACAGATTAAAAGAAGAAGAAGAAGAAATACATAAATGGTAAAGAAAATAAGAACAGAAAGTAAAGACAGATTAATCCTAGGAAAACAAAAGAGAGGGTTGAGAACAATACTCAGTTAACTCTGGACTCTGTGTAGTCATTAGAGACGTTTTAGAGTGAGTGTATGAGTGAAAATTCCAACCCCTTTACAATCTATACAAAACTGGTATTTATAGGCAACCTAAGTCTCTAAGATTTTAACACTTGTCCTTGGCTGTTTCTAGCTGTTGTCCACATGATTTTGACAGTTATTTTCTTTGTCATTTGCTCTTTGATCACTACTCTGTCACCTCTTTGTCAAGCTCTTGTCAATAACTGCTGGAAACCACCAATAACTGCCGTTTGACGAACTTATGCCATGGAGTCACTCTGACAATATCTTCAACATCTTTAGAATTTTTCTAAGTCTTCTAGTGACCAACCTCAACTTCAATCTATCGAACCTCGAACATGAAGCTTGGTAATTCTTAGCCTCCAATTGGTCTCAAGATATCTTTGTCCCAAATGACAAACTTCGACTTCAACTTGTCAAACATCAAATGACTAAGTGAATGTCGAACTACCAAGTTGGTTATTTCAGCTTTGTCAATTCTTCCCGTACCAGACTTTTAACCAATCTTCAAACTGTCAAAGTCAAATGCCAATTTGACAATTTGACACTTAGTAAAATTTGGTGCCAACACTATAAATAAGCGCATGAAGCTCAACTATAAAATTATTTTCCTTCAATTTTACCCCAATTGAACATATTGTCAGAGTAGTTTTTCAACACATCTGGAAGAAAAAGAAAAGGCTACAGTGTCAATAAACTAACACCAGCTATATTAGCTGAGAGAGCACAGGATATGCATGTGGAGGAGAGTTCAGCGGAAGGTGGCCAGGGGGGGGGGGGGGGAATCCACTTCCACCATCAACCCCTTGCTAGGGAAGAATATCCACCCCATTGATTAGCCTCTCGGAGGATATGATTACCCACAAGTCCACAACAGACCAGTCACGATTAAGTAGGTTTTATATAACCATATGACAGTTATTGTTGTTAATTAACAGCATGTCAGTTAGTTGTTAGTTGTTAGCTACATAGTTGTTATTTTTAATTTATTGCACTCATGCATACTATAAACCTCTAATTGTGTTAATGAAAATTCACTCATTCTTTATTCTTCTCTCCTGAGGATGATGAGTATGGGGCCAACGGTACGGTTGCTGCAATTACAATAAAAATAAACATTTTTAATAATTCTTGACAATTAAAATGTCAATAAAAATATTTACAAGAAAATTTATTTTGACATAAAGTAATCATTGAAAATATTTATAAACTTTTATTAATATGTACTAATTGTCAAAAAAAATTTATAAGTATTTTTAACTATCACTTTATATTAAAAGTATTTTTTATAGTAGCTTTATTGATACTTTAATTATCAAGAACCATTAAAAATGCTCATTTTCTTGCTTGCAGTGTGCATAATGTAGAGGTTATGGAGTCAAATTCTTAAAAAGCCTCTTCATAAAAATTGGGTAAATAAAGTTGTGTACATCTACTGTTTCCAAACCTCACTTAGTGGAAGTCTTGTGCACTTGGCCTTTTTTCTTTTTTCTTTTCCCTCCTTGATCTCTCTACTCTGATAGAAGGCTCCTGGAGAACCCCTCTAAAAGGTTGAGTGTTTCCTGGAGCACTATTGATCAGACAAACAGTGTCAAGAGAATGAAGAGGTATTTATTTACAATGAGTTGATAGATGCAAAGGACATTTAATTTTTTTCATATTTTAAGTCCTGTATTAAGTTAAACCCAAAAAAAAGGAGAAAATGTGATAAAACATGCTTGTTTGGATTGACATTTACCTCGTGATCTAAAATTTTCGGAGTATGTTTACTACGGTCTACAACATATATCGTGTATCACGCAGCACTTGCAAAGTCTTTCACGTGTACAGGAAACTTGTGAGAGGTCCAGTCGCCTAGGAAAAACAGTGTGTTCCTGAAGCATCCGCTGATTACGTATCTAATAATAGAATAACATTTCACTTTGTGTTTGGTTGTATGATAAAACATGAGGTAAATTATTTCATTAACGAGCTTCGTGTAAAAATTCACTTCACAGTGTTACCCCATAAGGCCATAATCAAACATAGCCTTAAAAGTAAAAATTAAAAAATAATTCCTAACTAAAATGTCATACTATTATGAGTCTAATTTTTATGCAATGATAGTTTTAAAAAAATTTATATTGTTATCCAATCTAACCATTCATTTGCATGACTTTAATTTTTAAACAATGGGTGTGTGACTTAATTACTTTTATTAATATGATAATATATGATTAAATAGTATAAAAAAATTAATTAAACTCATAATATATCGGCCTGCTAATACTCAAACATGCTGCAAATATTTCTGGCCGCCCTGGGTTGATATTGATAAGTTGATCACACTGTTGGTCTTCCTATCATGCAGAAGAAAAGTAGACCCCTTTAATTAATAAAAAATATTATTTATATACATGATATGTGGGATATTATATAGATTTACATATCATTTATTATTAAATATGGTATGATAAAATTTACATTCTATTTAATATTAGATAAAATATAAGTTAATATAATATTTTACATATCATGAATATAAATAATATAATTCTTAATAAAGAGGGAGCCCGGATGGAATATGCATGAGCGAGGAATAAGAGAACTAAGAATCTAATGAATCTAATATTGGGGACTTGTCAAAAATGCCCCACTATTGATATATATTAGTTTAAAAATAAAATTAAATAGAATAAATCTTATCAATGGCTGAAACTTATTTTCCTCTCTCTATATATCTCTAGGTTCTTTGTATCCTATAATAATCCTCTGTGAGACAGACCGCCTTAAAGGCCGCAGCATTTGATGGATGACATTTGGGGAGTGTTACACAGACACTCAATTGTGGGGGATAATTGTTGGTATTGCTCTTATTATGTGACGCGGAAGAAGTCATTTGAACATTGACTTTGTTGACATGAGAATTAATCCAAAGTGACACGTGGAATAGAATTAGAAGTTTTGAAAGTGCTTTAGTCTATAAATGTGACTTTGATTATTTGAATTAGACATCATTCAAGAGTGAAAATAATTCATTATATAAATAGTTTTTAAGAGCTATCTATATGATAAAAAATTTATAAAAATGATTTATAATTTTAACCGTTTAAAAGTTATAAATAGTTAAAAGATTTGTAAAATTGTAAATATAGTTCGTGGAGACTAAATCATGCTAAATTTTATATAATTTGTTTGTTTTTTCTTCTCCTGCCCAACAAAATGTTCAAATAAGAGATAATAATTGACACAACGAAAAATAATGATATCTGTTGACATCAATGTTCAAATAAGAGATAAGAATTGACACTAAAAAATAATGATAAGAATGGTATAAAGATAGTAAGAGAAACATTTTTTCAACATCTGAAAATTAATATCCAATAAACATCTACATTTTTTTATTTATAGTTATTAATACTAAGTAAAAATTTAAAAGTTTGTATTTTTTCCTCTATGATATCAAGAGAATATCTACTTTTAAATGTATAAATAATTTTTTTTTTAGCTGATAAATGAGACGAATACATATAGGTCAATTGTTATTGGGTTCAAATAACAAGTCTCATGTAATGAGTAGGTGGATGCAAAATTAAATGTCACACATGTCACACAATGAGTAAAAAGAATAAACAAAGAAGTAAGAATATATGTAAATTTTATCATGAAACTCTTATCTTTGGATTCATCATAGATCCTCTATTATTAGCTATTGGATTAGGCCATCCAATAAAAAATAATAATAATTCAATGGCCAATAATTACTAATAACATTGTAAATACCATTGCAAGTTTGTATTAGGATTTGTGGCATGTGTATTTGATTTTAGAATGAGACAATCTTTTCCTGATAAACTTACATTCACCGGGAAAAAACAAAGGGAACAAACATGCAATTTAGCGCAAAACTACTACTACACAAACACAAGTAATTCAGGAAACGATTTTCGAAGAGAACAAGAAGCTAGCAGTGTCTATAACTCACAGAATCAATATAGCTTGAGGTATATTTATGAGTTTGGATTTTAAAGGAGAAGAAAGAGAAGAGAAGAATTTGTAATGTAAAATTATATTACAAATCTTCTTCTTTTTTTTCTTTTTTCTCCAAAATTCAAACTCATAAACACATCTAAGAGTATGTTTGTATTGGCTTTTTTTTTATCTAAAATAAAACACTTATATTTTTCCAAAAAAGTGCTTTAATGTATATTTTAGGATGTTTGGATTGGTTTTCTAAAAAAAGTACTTTAAATTTAAAAGGTAATAGAATCAAACTTTTTAAAAGCCAGTGATACCCAGCTTTAAAAAAAGGTAGAACTATAAGTGAATTTTAATAAAATAACATTTCAAAACTATCTTTCAGTTTATTTAAAATTACAACCCTATTTATTAGTTAATCCTTAAAAATATTTATTCCTTTTCACTCCTCATTGTTACACACACCCCCTCATCTCCTCACAATCACTCACTCACACCTCTGATAAGCCAAAATTCCGCTTCCAACTACATTGTTTTATCAAAATACACTAACTTTTATTTGTTCTATTTAGAGATTTCCCTAACCATATTTGGGAGAACAAATGATATTAGCCTTATTTTAACAATTACATTGGGTTATAGATAGCACTCATATAAGTTATAACTATCTATATACTTGCTGCTAAATAGACACCTTTCACATATAGGAAAGGATATATAAATACTAATGTATTGACTATCTATGATGAACAATTTGAGAAATAATATAAGGGATTAGTTGCCAACAAAATGCATCATCGTAGTTTTTACATTGTTGAACTTTTATTCTTGTCCTTCTATATAATTTGGTCTAAAAAATTGCTTTTATTTTATAAGCATGTTTATAAGTACTTTTAATAACTAAAAACATTGGTCAAATTATCTATCCAAATGTAAAATAGCTTTTTCTGAAAAAACAGTCTCCCAAAAAAAGCTAAATAAAAAAGTACTTTTTAAAAACCAATAGCCAACAATAACGATGATCAATAAGCGTCCATTTTTCAAATTTAATTTAATTTTTAAAGTAATACCTTCAAAATACTCATTAAGGAATCAAGAGTGATAAGTTGTATATTGAAGACTAAGGGCTTGTTTGGTTTTAATTTTTTAATTTTAAAAAAGAAAGATTAAAAATTATAAAAATTATAAATCTAGTTTTTAGTATTTCTTTTATAAAATATTAAAAATTAAAAAATTAAAAATAAAAATTGAAAACTGAAACCAAACAAGTCCTAAGATTTTTACATTTCCACTGCACATAAGCTTTTAAAAATTTCAAGAACCTATCACTTTTGATTTTGCTTCAAGAAAAGGGAGTATTTTCAATAATTAATGACATTAAAAGTGTTTATAAAAATATTGCTAAGAAAATTATATTTTTGATATTTAATAATTGTCAATAAAAACTTATTAGTTTTTTTAACGATCACTTAATATTAAAATTATTTTTCTTAACAATGCTTTTATTGACACTTTCAAATTTGTTAATTATTGAAAATATTCATTTTTTTGGTAGTGTTTTGCATAAGTGCCTATTTTTTCCCTACAATTATCTGTACTTTTTAGAAATTTAGGTAGTATTAGTTACTCTCTTTTTTTTTTATACTCTTATGAAATAATGGTAGGGATCAAGTCTAGAATAAGTAGAGGGGTTAAGTATGAGAAAGGGTGTTAAAAAATAAGAAAAGGAGATTAAATGATAAGGATGATTTTATAAAATATACTTAAATTTTTCTAACATTTAAGCTTATTCAGTCATGTCCTTAATCTATATGTACAAATATTATCGATATACTGATATTTTAAATAGGCACAGTTATTAGAGAATTGTGGGAGTAGTAGAGAAATGTAGAAAAGTTATTTCCGATATACCAACTTTTCATAAATCATTAAAATTAGTCAAGTATTAATAATTGATAAGAGGGTTGGTTTGAGTGAAAGGAGCACATAGTTGGTATACTTCTGCATTAATCTAGTTTTTTATTTATCTGCTCACTTTTGTTATAGTTCTTAAGTATTTGCTCCTAGTTACGTACCAATAAATCAATTAGCGTAACCAATTAATTAAGGGTTTTTCTAACAAGTAGTGTTTCCTTAACAAATGCCCAATAGTATTCATTAGAAAAATTATTTAATTATATTTAATTAATCAAATAAAATCGGGCCCTTTTAATGATAATATTTGAATCGTACAGCACTACTTCATTATAATTCTTACATAACATATATAAGAATCCAATTCCATTTACGTAACCATGTCACGAATATTTAACAATCTATGAATACAAGTCGATCAAATTATCAAGGATGTATTGACATGTGATCAAAAACGAAGTTTTTGGAACAAAGTAAAAGTGAGTTGGCCAGCAAACATCAGAAATAAGGGATTATTTTAGCTAGCATTGCATTCTTTTGGGGGTGTACAAAACTACAAACACATAGATCTTCTTACAAATCTCCAAATTGAGGATTTGAGAGAATCCAAATTGCAACGAAGTGTTGTCGCAGCAATTAAATGAGATCCTGGAAGCACATGATGCATTTAAGGCAGCAGTGGGACCTACAAGAACAAAGAATAAGGTAGGGACAGCAGACAAAGATACATGGGAGCATGGCCTCAGTGTTCCTTTATGAAGGGGCACAACCCAGTGACCAAACCGTCAATACCGGCCAGTGAGGACACGTGGCATATGCCCATGGGAGCATGTGTAGCCGCCAAATCCCCGCTGAAGAAGGTGGTGGTGGTGGTGATTATTATTTCCCACTTCCCTCTTCTTCCCTTCAGTTGGTCAAAATCTAGGGGCACCCTACTCTTTGCAGGATTGGATAGGGTTGGCTCCGGTGTTTTAAATTTTGGGCCAATTCAATTCATTTGACCCGGTCACAATATTTAGGTGGTGGCCACTTTTGTGATCGAATTATACATTCGTTTAGAAATAACAGTTTAAAAGTCAATGTAATCCGACTACGATTGTAATTAGATATATTGATTTTTGAGTAGTTGTTTGTGGACAAAGGAAGGACACTAATTGTAATAAGACCTTCAATCACAAAAGTCGATCATAACATAAGTGGGATGCGATTGTATTCGGAGGATAATAGGTTGTATTAGGTCATAACAAATCGAACTGGGTCTCATTTTAAATTTGAGGTATATTTGTGAGTTTAAATTTTATCTTGACATATTTGCAATGTGCATCGCTAAGGTCACAGCACTCGCAAATGCAACAGTCACAAGTGCATTTGTGTCACATGTGGGGATGGTAATTTTCTTCTCGTTTAGAGGTTTGTCCTCGCATGAACTCAGGGACAGGAACGACGATCACACACTCGTTGCCTGGTAAGGTCCTTGTGTGTAAAACTATTAAAATATTTTTCAGTTATATGTATATAAGTATGCATGCCTTTCAATAATTTTCACGTTTTATATAATATTATATAAGTCTTACGATATAAGAAAGCTAATTTTTGTACCCACCAGTGATTGGCTGCATTGGAAGTGGATTGTGACCTTATATGAACTTCACTATCATCATGACCTTAAGGTAGTTTTCAATTTTTGTGTACATTAGTATCATACCCGTACAATGTCTCGGATAATAAGTAGAAATATATAAAATTAAATAAATTTTAATTTAATTTATGGAATGACTATATGATAAAGACATTATGTAGAAATAGTATAACAACAAAAATAATTCATCTAAAAAATGTATTCACATTTTGACCCCAACCTAATACTACCCCTTTTCTTTGCGGTCGACTTTTGTCCCGTGTTTATAAAATTGAATCTCTCATTGGAGATGTATAAAACATTATAAATAAACAAGAGCAAGTTGCTAACACAACACAATCATAACAGTAACGTTATTTGAACTTATAATTTGTGCGACATCGTGTTAAAACATAATTATTTACTAATAGATGAGATATGAGATAGACCCAAACTAAGTAAGGTCTATACTTCATCTAATGATAGATAAGAATATATTCACACAACGTCCGATAAATTATGAGTATAAATAATGTTTCTATAATTAACCCAAAAGGCCATATATAACTAGAATCAACATATGCTCCTCTGCTGAATGCCCGAAACTCTGTTTTCAAAAGCTTTATGAAAAGTAAATAAGAGAGGTTATGGGAATGGGTGTTCTAGCCCATCTCCTATGTTTTTGGTCATGATTCTAGCCCATCTAATCAGAGCATAATCCAACATATGGGGCTGAGAGATACGAGGGCCAACACCTTCTCGAAAATATGAGCTAAATCCAGTTTGAGCAAATTTGATATGATTTGGATGAAATCCAATTGATAAAAACAAATAAAAAATCAAATTCAAAACTCATCTTTTTCCAGACCAAAAAAAAAAATTGCTTTGTCCTTTTTCAAAACCAAATAAAAAAATTGCTTTGTCCTTTTTCCAGACCAAATAAAAAAATTGCTTCGGCCTTGTTTGTACCCCTGACCTTAAAAAAAAAAAAGAGAAAAACTTTCTTTCAAAATCTGAGTATCATATTAATGTATTAATGTATTCTCGTAGTAAAGTCATCCTTTCTCCTTCATCCTTTTGGTGCCAGTGCCTTACTGCCTTTTATGCAACTAAAAAGTTAACGCCTCAAATATGCCTTTTTGGTTTTTATCTAAAAGAATAAACTCTCAACTTGGTCCCTGACCAGCATTTGATAAATTGATTCCTGGAAATTGAAAAATATCAACTCGATCTCTGACAATGTAAATAATCAGACACTTAGTGCTCCCTAGACGAAAACATTAACAGTGTTAGTGATAATTTAATTACTGAACAAATTGATCCATAACGTCATTTACACACTAAAAAAAAAAATTTCCCATCCCCAATCCTCTTCTTTCCTTCACCTTCACCACCACCGGCACCACCACCACCACCAAAAACCACAAGCAAAACAGTCCCACTATTAATAGCCACAACAAAAGCAACAATGTCACTAACACAACCACAACTCGATCATCGGCAATCCATCCCAATCCCAAACCACAACATAAGGTGGTTGGTTGTGAATCATCGCTAGAGCGGCACTACCAATGGCACTCCACATTGTCGCTCTAACTCGGCATCGTCGTGCTTTCAAGTAGAACGTGAGCCAGCTAGACCTGTTGGGATTGCCATCACATGCTAGAGCTTTTCGAGGATACCGCCATCATCTCCTCACCTTACTACCTCTACACATCGCTCACCCTTAAGCCCATTCCCCAATTTCCCCTTTTGTGTTTATAAACATAAAATTAGGGTTAGGGATTTGGTTTTGTCCTAATTTTATTTTTTGTTTTTGGTCGAATATCCCATGTGTTTTTGTTTATTTTGGGTCAGGTTCTTTTTTTATTTTTTGGACTAGGGTATGGTTGTTTTGCATTTATAGCGGTAATGAAAAGGATAAAGGAAAGAAGAGGATGAAGGAAAGGGATTTTTTTTTTTAAATGGTATTAGGAACTACTTTGCCCAACAATAAATTTGTTACTAATACCATTAATGTTTACAATTACTGTCATAAGCTTATAGAATTGAAGTCTCTCAAATAACCTCAAAGAATTGAGTTTTAAGTGTATATGTGTGGATCAAAGTTTACAAACTCAATTTTGACCAAAACTGAGTTAAGACTAACACAAGACACCCATGTAGCCATTTATCAACAACTAGGCAATAAAAGCTTCAAAACGAAAGTGAACCCTCATGTCAAAATTTCACGCGACCAAGTCATACGAGATGATCTTTCACTCTTACTTCTTGAGTCTCCTGCATCACACGTCTTGATTTAGTCCCACACTTAGAATCAATGGTGAAATTTTAGTACGAGAGGATTCACTCCCACTTCAAACCAACATCGCTTTTGGTTAGAGAGGTTTAGTCATTGCTTGGGAGTGCAATTGAGATGTCACATGGTAGTATACAACATGACTATACATGCAAGCAACTACGTCATGAGGCACACTCCTCCCATGCTGCTTAACACAAACCGATGAGCATGATAGTAAATGGGAAACAAAGCAATTGGAAGAAGGTTCTCTGCTTATGTCATCAGAGATTCCATTGTCTACTTCTACTTGGGAGGGTAGCCCTTAAAGCTTTTGTACCATTAAAATAAAAAGATAGAGTCTAACTCTTGCCACTTCTATGCGTCAAATTTACTAGTAAATTATACACAAGCTTTCTCTCAGATATTATAACCAGAACAACCACCACCACCACCACCACCACAAGCATATCTGATTTGTACATTAGAAAGAGAATTTGGATTGCGATCATAATCTTTAGTGAAAAGGACATAGTCACAAATGCAGATCAGAATCAATGTACTAGTCATAGTCCATTTTCAATTATTACTGTCTTTCTTACCTTTCTAGTATTTGATGACTGAGATTCATCTAGTAGAAGAAAAAAGTTCTTTCTTCAGGAATATTCAAATCATTTTTTTTTTGTTTTTTTTGGGGGGGGGGGGGGGGGGGGGATAATATTCGATAATTCGTAAAGACAAAGGTTACCATGTGGACTTCAGCAAATTACATACATTATTTGACCCCAAGTTAGGTCAGTTGGATGGAATACACCCAAGTACTACAAACCAATATTGTTAAAGCCGCCCTACTTTCAAGTACTTAGAACAACAACTAAATCCCATCCCATTACGTAGGACATGCTACATGGGTCAGGGGATGCCCAAGTGCTACTTTTAAGTACATAATGACATTAAATAACTCATGCTACACAATAACAACCTAAGCTTTATCCCTCTAGGTGGGGTTAACTATATGCATCAGACAAAGTGAATAGTGTTCTATCAGGTTTCATATTAAATATCTCATGCTATAAGGAATGACAATTCATGTATACCTCTCCAATTCCAGATCCATAGGGAATGAAAAAGTGTAGCTAAAAATAAGCTTTACAATAGTTATTTTTAACCGAAATATCAGGGCGCGAGCCATAATGCAAAAGAAACAGCAAGAAGTCCAAGTAAGAACAATGATTTGCCAATTTTAATTATCATATTATTATGATTTCTTGATGTTGATCAAGATGATATAACATCAATAATGATGATTAATTCATATATACAGTTTTTTGGACCAAATTCAAGGATTCAAAACGAACAAGAGAATCAAACAATTTTGGCAAGAATCAACATCTTACTTCTTTTCTTGCTGTGTTAGGAATGTAACTCCTATATTCCCTGTCCACAATAACCTGACAGAAAAAAGAAACAAAATAAAAATATTAGCAGAAGCTAAGAAAGAATATAATAGTCAGTCAACAAGAATGGACCATACTGCCAAGGCAAACTATAACCATCAAATCAGTAATAAGATCTTGAGTAAGATAAAACTTCACCTAGATTTTATAGAGAGACAAAATCTATGAAGAAGATGATGGTGGAACTCGGAGCACTTGCTGAAGAAAGCGTGCTGCAAGACGTTGAGTAATCCCACCCACAACACGGCCCCCAAGTCTGCGTGCCTCAGGTTGCTGAAGGACCTGTTCATGTTTAAACATCAACTTCTGTACAATTGCAAGTAATAATAAATGTGAACAAAAAGTTTCAATGAAGGCCAAAAAACGATTTAAATCCAATTCAACTGCCAAAAAATGATTTAAATCCAATTCAACTAAGCACTTAAACAAATTAATACATCAATCTAAATTTCAAAATTTATCTCTTTCCTGTATTAAAACTATTCATTTTTGCTTGCATTTAAATATTGATTGGGGGCTCTATTAATAGTTTGTTACATTTTGATTGAATGTACATGTCTTTTTAATTACTAAATTTCTTGATCCATTATCCCCCCTCATACAACATCTATACATGCTCCCTCGAGTCTGAAAATGATCTAGATTCTCTCTTTGGGATCATAAACCATCTCTCTCAATAACTTAAATTGTTGCATAAAAACACGAGTAGCTTTATATCTGACGCGCCCTAATGCAAATCACAGTTGGGCTTGGGGCGTGGACATGTGCTCACCTTATCTAGTGCCAAAATTCATCTTATTTTATTTAGAAGAATCAGGTCGGCAGGAATTGAACTCTGGACAATTTGGTCATAGAGACTAGAGGCTCTGAGATCATGACATGAATCATCTCTCCCCAAGCCATTGGACAAAGGCGTATGAATTGTTTTTCTAACATCTAGGAATCAGGAAGCAACAAGATTATAATGTTCCGCAACTTACTGACTTTCAGTTTATTCACAAAATTCAATATCAGAAGAATATCAAATTAACAATAATAGGCAATTCTTGAATTGTTCCTCCAAATTTGACCTTGCCCTCTATCTTTCTACTCCTCTTTCTCATTAATAAATTCATTGTCTACATCAAAAGGAGGATTGTTCCTCCAAATTTATTTTAAATGTTCATATAAATCCAACATGTAATAATAAAGTCATTTGAGTGTCAAATGTGAGATCTTACCTGTAGTAATGGTAGGAAAGTAGCTGGATCAAAATCGCTAGAGGATTGCAGAAGTCCCCATACCCTAAGGACTTGATCTCTAAGCTCTATCATGCTTTGCATTTCGGTTTCTGACATCACAAGGGGTCCATTTGGATTGCCATTGAAGACAAGCGTCCTCATAAAGTCAGGAACATACTGGTATGAAGTAGAAATTGTGCCAAGAGTAAAAGCTTCAGATACACGAACAGCCTCTTTGATTACTAAAGTCCTCAGCTCTTCACCCTCTGGACTCAATAAGACCTTCAGGACAGGTTGTAGAGCCTCTTTAGCAGAGAAATCTCTGTCCATTCTCCCTTGGACTAGCAGGTTTTCAAGTCTACTCCATCTGCACTAGACTAAATCAATTAATATTCCAGCACACTTACTATAAAAATATTCTGCATCACCGATTTCAACCAGTGATAGATTTAAGACAGTAGCAGATTACAAACCTGAACCTCCCATCCTTGAAAAGCAACTCAATAAGAGCATCTCTTAGATATGGATTTGGATCTGTTAGGAGCCTTTTGGCAAAATATGGGTATGAAGCAGCAAGCACCTTAAAATTGGGATCAGCATAAAGGGCTAAACCTTCTAAGACTGTGAGAGACCTCAATATTAATGCATAGTATGCAGGCACTGTCAACAGATGGGGCAAAAAACATAAAAGCAAAAGCCAAATCATTAGAGTCTGCAGTGCAGTAAATATTTATGGAAGTACACATCCATATCACTCGTCTAATATTGAAAATGAAAGTTATGAAATAAGTGATTAAATGTTTCACTCCTATCAGTTGTAGGCAAATGATAAGTCATTGAAAGGGATACAGTATCTCACCATTAAATGGATATTGATACAAGACATTTCCCAGACCATCCACTAGTGTCTTGAAGTTAAGCTCGCTCACAGTGTAATTAAGTGCGTCATCAAAGAAGTCCCGAAGTGCTGGTACAATTGGGGATACGTCAACATCACTTGACAAGAAATCAAGTGCGTAATAGTCACGAGCCATGGCCTCATAGTCCCGGTTAACCAAGTGAACAACATGACCAATAATGGCAAATCTTGCTTCCTCTGGAGTCTCACTCATCATCCCAAAATCAAGAAAAGCAAGCTTTCCCTCTGGTGTTGCCAAAAGATTCCCAGGATGAGGATCTGCATGGAAGTATCCATACTCTAGTAGCTGTCTGAGGCTGCACTGAATGCCTGTGTTCACGAGATCCAAGACTTTTAATCCTTGTTTCTCAATCGCTTCCTGCTCATTGAGCTTAACTCCATCAACCCACTCCATCGTTAGTACTTTAGCACTTGTATAGTCCCAGAAAACATCAGGAACAAAGATATCCTCTTTGTCAGCATACAATTTTTTGAACCTCCTTGCATTTTGTCCCTCCTGCAGGAACCTGTCAAAATTAACATTCAATCCTAAAAGGAAAAAAAAAATCT
Organism: Dalbergia cochinchinensis; assembly: GCA_031216125.1. Taxonomy (NCBI): domain Eukaryota; kingdom Viridiplantae; phylum Streptophyta; class Magnoliopsida; order Fabales; family Fabaceae; genus Dalbergia; species Dalbergia cochinchinensis. The sequence goes on along the minus strand of CM062375.1, from coordinate 62,176,510 downwards.
TAGATAATTTACAAATATGTAGCTTTGTCCATTGATGTATGAGGCAGACATCATAGTAAGGAACTAAAGGAAGATCTAAATTACAAATAAACAAGGCTACAATCATTAGAGACTTACCTTCTGCCTGCACATCAGACAAAATGGTTCAACAATCATTTTTCTTTTGGTTTTTTTTTTTAGAAGAAAAGCCAAGATGCTTAAATTGATAATGACAGAAAAACTAACCTGCACATAGTTGAGCTCTTGAAAAACTCTACGGGCAAATTCATCAATAAGTGCAACAACATCACTGGTGATTATATCCACATAATTATTTATGAGAAACCCTAGACCTCGAATAAGGTAGAAGTCCAATCCAATGGCTTCTTCAATTCCAGGGCGTTGCACCTTGACAGCAACAAGTTTCCCAGAGTACTTCAACTGAGCCTTGTAAACTTGACCCAAGCTGGCTGCTGCTACGGGTGATGGAGATATAGAAGAGAAAATAGAGTCAAGAGATAGTCCTAATTCCCTCTCAATGCATGAAAAGGCCTCCTCATCAGCAAATGTCGGCAAACCGTCCTGGTAAATCACAGAAATGACCAAGGCAACCTAAGTATCCAATTCCTTTATAGTTCACACGCATCTTCATAGCAGAAACATCATAAAGGTCATAATAGGCTACTCAACATCTGAACAAATTATCACTGCAATAAATCAACATTTGTTCATGTCCTACAAGAACACATACACCCAAATGATGTATTCAAGAGCTTCATATGCAGCACATTGACATCAGACACTGAACCAATCAAAATTCACCCAATGACGTTGATAATTCAACAATTCCCTGAAAAATTCTTTACATAACAGAATAATCTAAAAGGCCATGGCAATTAAGCTTAAAAAACACGAAGAAATTGAAAGGGGTGAATGCAATACTTGAAGTTCAGAGAGTTCCTCCAGATATTCAGGTGGACATATATCAGGCCTAGTAGACAATCCCTGACCCAATTTCACAAAAGTTGGTCCCAACCTAGTGAATATGTCCCTAAGCTCGATTGCACGAATCCTCCTATTCTGATCAAACACTCCATTCCTTTGGTCCAACAATAGCTTCAACCCAAAAGTCCCCAAAGCACTCAGAATCTGGAGAGTCCTTCCCACAACCTAATCAAAACAACAAAAATAAAAAAAAGGGGTCAATCAATTCACAAAAAACAACCATACCCACAGGAGATATTGGCAAAAAGACTCAAACTTTGGGAAGGAAAGAATAAAATGAAAGGGACCTTGAAGGGCTGTGACCTATATTTGGAGGCAACAAGTTGAGGGCTGTAGACAGTGGCATTGGCAGCACGCGCCATGGCTCTGGCCTCAGCCTGAAGGTCATCAGCACGGTCAGCTGGGAGTGCAAGAACCTTCACAGAGCCATTTCTGAGTGAGGAGGATGAAGGTGAAGGAGAAGGAGGAGGAGGAGGAGGAGGAGGAGGTGATGGGGTAGGTGGTGTTGCTTCCACAAGTGCAGCACAAGGTTTTGGATTCAGCCATGTTAAGCTTCTTCTGGTTCTTGTTCTTGTTTTTGTTCTAGGGTTGAAAGAGTGTGTTTTGGTGAGGTTTGAAAAGGGAATGGAACCACAGGCCCTGGAAGAAGAAGAAGAAGAAGAAGAAGAGGGTTTGGGAGAAGATACCACAGCTGCCAATGTAGCCATGGCTGGTTGGTCCTTTCCTACACACTGGAAAAATGCTAAATTGCCCCAATCTCTAGTTTTTGTGTGATAATAACTGGAAAAATGGGTATGACCAATTGAAAATAATAATAATAAAAATTACAATTATTCTTTTGAGATTTAGCTAATCACACCTACGAGCCTTTATTTTATAAAATTATTAATGAAGTGTCTTTGAATATTATTAAAATTATACTAATATCCATTATAAATAGTAATTTATTAATTTAAGTAGTAAAAAAATAACATATAATATGTATAGTGTATAATTATTTATGAAAAATTATAATATTTAAATAATATTTTATATTTTAATTGAATAAAATATATTTTTATCATATTAAAATAAAACTTATGAATATAATTTTTTATGCTAAAAGAGATATTTTAGATAATATATATATTAAATATTATCAAAATATTATATTTTTATAACTAATAATTATATATAGATATATGCTTTATTTTTTATCACTTTTATTAATGAATTAATATATGGTAGAGAATTTAATGTAATTTTGGCACCAATAAGAATCGATAATGATAATAAGGAACTTGAACGAGGGGCTGATTTGTGCAGGATTTGAGACAAATCAAATTGAGAGCCCAGAAAGATCGTGTCCTTATTGGGAATTGGGAAGGAAAGATCTAGTGTGACAAGTAACAACCTTGTCGATGTTGTTGCTTATTTTTTCTAATTATTATTTATTTTAATTACTTTAAAAGAATTAAATGAAAAAGATTGTGGTGTAAATAATTTTCCTTTGAAGGGAGGAAAGACTTGTTAGTTCTTCACTAAATTTCAAAATTATTTTTGAAATAACTAAAGTTGATGATATTGTTACCTTTAAAGAATAGAAATTAATTTTAATATATTATTTATATAAAATATTTTACATTTTCAACTAGTCGAATTAACTTTAAAAAAAATCAATCATATAATAACATTTATATGGTTTTTAAGATAACTATTACAATAGTCAAATATTTTTATAATGTAACAATACATAATTAGATAGTTATATAAGAATATTAATATTATATTTAAATTAAATTATAAATAATTTATCTAATTTTTCAATAAGGTTAAATTTTATTTTATCAGGCAATAACTAACCTCCTATTGTTTCTTCTTTTTCATAAATATGGTCCAAGATTTTATTGAAAAAGAAAATAACATCAAGGCAAGGAATTCGATTGTAGGATGTTCACAAAATAAACTTATGAGTAAACCCATATTTTGTGTACTTAATTTACATAAAAGGAGATCATAATCAACTTTTTTTTCTATAATTAATGCAACACAAAACGAAAGAAACAAAAGAAAATAAATAAATAAATATGCCTGCACAATAGTTTTTACTGAGTTTTGAAGAAGGAAGCTTTTTATTGCTTCTCAGGGAATTTTGCAGATTCAGGACAATTTCAAGTTAGATATTCAAGGAAGCTATGGATTTTCCTTTCATTTTTTCCAATATTTATGGCATATAAACGTTTTTGTTCCGTGGCCGACAAATATTTAGAGTCGTGTACACTTGTGGTGTTGACAAGGATCAACATCAGCAACCTCTTATTCGGGGATCATAAGAAAATGATTTAGATATATAGTCTGACTCCATTGAACTTCAGCCACACTAGGACATTCCTAATGAAACCAAACCCACATTTGGATAGTTACTTTCTCCAATCAACTAAAACAGAGAAATAAATGTTACTATCATGCCGGTTCACCTCTTGATTTTTCTTATTGTCATTACCATTTGTTATACAACCTCCAACAACTAAATCATGCTATAATTTGATCGAATATCATATATTTGAGGGATTGATTTAATTCAACCAATATATATTCAAGGGATTAATATACTCTTATGAACTAAAGTGATTCAGATTATAAAGTTAGGGATAAATTAGTTACATTTTTGAAAATTAGAGGAAAAAAATTACTTAATATATAATTTTATGAACCAAAAATGAGTATTAACTTCTTTGGGATAAATTAGTTACATTTTTTAAAATTAGAAGAAAAAATGACTTGCATATATAATTTCAAGAACTAAAACGAGTATTAACTTCTTTTTTGTTTTTATCTTAGTAAAGGGGCTCAGTTTCCTTAAACTTGAGCTTATAATTTCGATCCTTCAATTCATGTATATGGAAAAAAACATGAAACAAATAGAAATGGATGGAGAAGAAATATGAAATTAGAGGGATAATAGAGAGAAAGTAAGAATATTATGGGGAGAGAAATCACGTTTCATTTCACATATTTTTTACCAATTATATCATTTAAAGTCCAGTTTATAGTTTTAATTATTAACTAATCTAATTCTTCTAATTGACCTATTTGGGCCATCATACTTGTTACAAAACACCATTTGGGGGGGTCCTTATTTAGACATCTAACCATATCTTGGAGATTAGCTTCTCACCTGTCAAATAAGGGGATACTCCCGTGATAACCAGAAAATAGTGAGAATTAACTCTTAAGGATCGAGTTGATTTACTTGTATGAGTATTTTTTTTTCCAGAATATGACTTTTGAGTTGTTCCAGTCATGTAAGGATTTTTTTGGACTGATCTGTATGACCTACCTGGGCTTTTATTGGTCTCGAAACAATCTCATTGATGATCTAATCGGACTTATATATTAATGTAGAAGTAAACTCAGCCTAAAAACTTTTTGGTCTGAACTCAGCCCAAAACATATAGACCAACTTAAGTCCTTTAGTCCAAAGCCAGTTGTTCAATGTCCAGTGCTTTTGCCTTTATGCAGTCAGAGTAAAGGCTTTGGACTCTTAACTTCTATTAGACCCAAATAAAAAGCCTCTTAATATCAATATTTTTGGGTCACCAAAAGACAAAAATGCAACAAAAACAGGAAATATAAAATTTTGATATAACAAATACAACAAAAACAGGAAATATAAAATGCAACAAGAAAGAGAAGTTAATATAAGGAAAAATTTTGAACAACAAAAACACAGGAAATATATGACTCCTATACAAAGCTTTGTTTGTCACTAACCCTTTTAAAGGTCAGAAAACATTTTAGCATATTTGATTTGAGTTTTTAGTTTTCATTTTTTATTTTCAGTTTTTCAGATTTTATTAAGAAAATACTAAAAATTCTAAAAATTATAAATTTGAGTTTTCATTTTTCATTCTCAGTTTTTAATTTTTTCTTAATAAAATCTTAAAAATTAAAAAACTGAAAATAAAAACTGAAAACTTAAACTAAACATGTTCTAATATAAAAAAGATCCTAGAAGAATTTTCCAAATCAGGTAGTGGTATTTTTCCATAACAAGTGTTTGTTAAATTCATAAAAAAATATACATATATGATGTATAGTCAAATAATATAAAATACTATAACAAGTATTTTATCAATTATATTATCTTCTTTGATTATAGTTTATGAGCAGATTTTTTTTATATATATATAAATATAATTGATCTCACCGACTATTGACAGTATGATATCTAATTAATGAACCCAAATATTGCCTTCACTTTTTGATTCCAAATGAACTGTCTAATACTATAATCTTGTACATATAATAGAAATATAAACCAAACATTATTAATTAGGCACGGCTAAAATAAAAAATAAAAATTGAAATTATTTTTTTTATGGCGACAATTCAACTTAATATGAAATCTAGTGACGTGGCCCGTTGTATGACTTACGTAAGACAGTATTTTAAATCGCTTAACTTGGCATGACATTATATAATTCCTTGATCAGCTCAACTTGTGCCTAAAGACATAAACATCCACTTTTGGGATGCATGCACCCTCTCTTATTTTTCGTATCTATATTTATTTTACTTTCCTTATGAATTCTATATTGTACTATAAGAAAACCAATACAATATTGAAACGCAAGAGAAACCCAATAAACAAATTAAAAGGTATGCAATAATGTCAAAGACAAATTACCAGACAAACTAAATTAACTTCAAATATTAAAATATCCAAGTTTCACTAATTTAAAAGTATAGCCTTGTATGTTGACACTTGTATACCAAATGAGGGTTATTTTATTACTACAATTGTATATGCTCTCATAAAAAATTAATATTATTTAATTATTAACTAAATTTCACCAATCATATTTTTTTTAATTAAATTCTTAAATATTGAATTAAAAATCAAGAGAATTTTTTTTTAAACCTTGCCCTAAAATGTGTAGGTACTATTTCATTCATTGATTTTGCTTCATTCTTCTCATGTCTTTGAGGTGGTTACAATCAAATCATCCCGTGATCTAAAAGTGGCGATGACTGTGTCACGGAGCCACCGATTAGTCCATTTTATTATAATCTAAAACCTCTTTCACTTTCCCATGTGGTCCAATGCAACTGAACTTGTTTTCATTATGTATTTTAATCATGACATGCTTTCTACAATTTTTAAAGAAAAATCCAAAAGAAAATGAAAACAGGAAAAGCTTGTTGTCCAACCAAAAAAATAAAAATAAAAATATCAAAGTTATGAATACGTTATAGGGATAGGCACTAATTATCTTGAAAGAGCCATCTTTGTATACATATATGTTAAATTATGAAGTTTTAATGAGGTCGGCTGTGGAAGGTAGGGGAGGATTTTGTTATATATATTGATATCAATGACTTGCATGTTGCGCTCTAATCATGGGGATGTCAACTCTGAGGGAGAAGATTGTTATATATTAATATAATTAATTTCATGCAAAAGAAGAAAAAAAATAATATGTTTAAGGGTTTAAAAATTTACTATTATAATGGAGGTCTAGAGTGGGCCTTTCTTAGAGTGTTGCTTGAGGTGTGAGGTGTCTTAGGAAGAGAGAAAAGAACATATCAGAACATGAACCCTTTAGCCAACAAACAAAGAAAAAGAAAAAAGAAAAAAAGAAAATGAGAGAGAGAGAGAAGAGGGAAATTTTTGAAAGCTATGATTAGAAAACTCAGAAATAAAGGAAAGAGGAGGAAGCAAATGGGTTAGAAGTTTAGGTAACTTTACACTTCATATGGGAGGAGGGAGTTGTTTGTTAGGCTTTCACATGGGAGAAGGAAGATAAATTAAGCCTTGTCTCTGACATGTCCAAATCATAGTTTCCATAAAGAATTCATAGTAAACCTAAGCATGTCCCCTTCTTTCATGCCATATTGATATCTAAGCCTTTCAATTTTGTCTAAGACAACCAAAGTACTCATTTCTTTTTAAGTTCCTGTCACGACCATAGGGTTTCCATTATTGTTGCACCCATCAAACATCTTCATGTTCATGTTCAATTATTCATGGGGGGGAAGTACATTGGGTGGAAAGTGATGGACATTGACTGTGTTTGGGTTTTGGCCCTTTGCACTTTGAGACAAAATCCCTTTGAGCTCCCAATGGGTGTGGTGAAAAATTATGGCATAGAGAGAGTGCAACTTGGATAAGAGAACACGTCAAATAAGGCTGTAAGGTATGTGTGTTGAAGCATGGTAGCGGAAAAAAAGTGTGTAAAAACAACTGAACAAAGCAAAAGTTCGGAAAGTATGTCTCACTTGTAAGGGGTTAGGTTTTCTATCTTCCGTATTATTTTTTCAGATGTTAACTGCATGGTGTTTCTTTCAAGTAATGTAAAACAAAACTACAATAAAAGAGCTTGATAATTAAGTCAGCCTCTCGCTTCTTTTTGAAAATTATTGTTTAATTACGCCCTCCCTTTTCTGTTAACCCTAATCTATTATTGATTGCCTAATTGTTGTTCTACGAAACTTAAAATACACAATATATATATATATATATAGGAAGACGTACTCATGAGAGGAGTAACTTTTATGAGTGAAAGGAGTAAATCTGAATCATATAATTATACATGAATAGTTAAGATTAAAAGTTATTAATAGTAATTAATGATCACATGATCATTTAAAAATTTCATATGATTTTATATTTTAATCTTGACCATTTATATGAGATCAAATAATTCAAATTTACTCCTTTCATTCTTACAATAAATCACCTCTCACTTGAAATGTTCTATATATATATAATTGTCATATCAGATATAATAATTGACTCACATATTCAATACTTAAAAAGTCATGTAAATAAAAATATTTGATCATATGAAGACTTAAGAGTATTGAAAAAGTTTTACACTGTCACTAAATCAAAATCAATGTCATATTTATGGAGAATTTAATTTTTATATATTGATAGTTTAAATTTTTCTTAAACTGTTATCTAATCATGTATTGTCACGTAAATAAAAATAGTTAAATCTAACCCTCACTATTTTTAAAACTTTTCTTTCTTGATTCTTCAACTTAATCAATATATTAACCTGCATTATTTTGTGTTCTTGATGAAAAAGTTATTTATAACATGTTATATTGGTAGAATTTTGAACCATAATATTAATTAGATAGATTTAACATATATATTGACCATTGAATAATGAATACACTATTAAATACACGGTGATGGCCCCTCATTTTATTTCACAACGAACATAAATTATATCCTTCGTACATCATTCGAAAGAAGGGAGAGTTAGCCATCTGATCTATTAATATACTTCTTGGAAAGTAGGTATTGGTGGCACGATTAGTGTCTACTCGATTGGAACTCGGGTGGTTTTTGCTTCTATGGTCATTGATCTTGGCGTTCATTCAGACATTTTTGCTTGAATTTGAGAACCATATATATATAGATGAGATTTCTAGTAGCTTATTTGGGACTTAGTTATCTAGTTCTTGCTTTGTGAACCTAATTAACTACCCAAGTAATCATTCAAATGATTAATTAATTTGAATATGGAGGGAAAGACTTCTTCCACATGTAGGCAGCTATTTTCCAAAACAAAAAATATTATTAAAATACCAAAAAAGTTGATGTTTATTGAGACAATTACTTAATAATCATTGAATGTAATGGTGGATCTCACATACTTTATCCATCACATCACATCCAATAGTTATTAAATGTATTGGTGTTTGTATGTGATGGCTTTGCCCCTCCTTTTGTTTTTTGTATCTAATAGCAAAAAGTTTTCTATCTATGTTCCTCAATATATGAGCCGTTCTGGGATGCTTACAAGATTTCATTAATCTTTACGCGATGGATGTCAAGTTCCATGTATTGCATGAATGTCGAAGCTAGTATATACAAAGCTAAGGAAATTATATCAACAAGTGACCGTTGTTTTTGTAATTAATTTTGTTTTCCTTGTAGATAGGAGCAGTTGACTAACAATAAAAAGCCTTAGTTCTACCAATAAAGGTTAAGGTTAGATGTTCCCATGAAATTCTTGCTCAAAGAGTAAGAGAAAAAATTTATTTTATATTCATTTGAAAAAAATTATAATTATTTATTTTCACATTTACCACTTAAAATATCATCCAAATTTTTTTTATATTATCAATATATCAAAATTAAATTCTAAATAAAAAGCAGACATGATATACTTCTATATTAATTTTTATGGGTAGTACGTACCATAGTAGGCACCCGGCGGAAATGATCTTGCTGTCCACTTAAGGCCCAACCTTTATTTGTTCTTTTTGCTCTTTTCCAATCATTCAACATTATTTTATGCAGTTTATTCAAGTTATTAAATTATCTTATGAGAATATATAAATGAGCTTAAAAACGAACTAAATATAAACGTCAAGAAATGCGAGAGAGAATAACGTGCAAGAATGCGCATGTGTAACATGGTTGAAATTTTGCTTTAACTTACGGTTCATGTTATTTATACCCACTTAAAATGTAAATTGAATCCACCACTGAAACATGTACGTGTTAAAGATGAAAAATACATATTGGTGAAGGACGAATCAAGGGAATTGATGTGGTAAATAATAATTTTCTGATTAAATATTCATGTACAAATGACCGAGGACTCATATGCAAATGATAATATTATTAGTTAACATTGCAATTCCCTTGATTCCTCGTTAATTAACGTGAGTTCGCCATCATTAATACATGCATCAGTGGTCAGCTCAATTCATCTTTTAATTTTTTTTATTTTTGATATAATTTGACTATTTTTTAATAAGCACAACTAATATTTTTGTTAACTTACTTGTATTATTTAGATTTAGACTAATGTTGTGTGCAGTGTAAAATATTTCTTTTTACAACTAAAACTCTAAATTCATACTTGACTAATATTGTAGGTGACAAATCAAGGGATTTAACATAAATGAATTGTTAATTTGTCATTTCAGTGCTTAATAAAAAAGCACATGTGAGCAGTTAAATTGTCGATATGATTCCTTTAAACTTCACATTGACATATCACTAATCACTCATTAAAACAATCATGTTTTGATCTTTTCTTCCATTAACTAAGTTTATGCATTCTCAAACTTTAAAATCCCAAATTCTCTAAATCCTTATACATTTTCACGCATCTCCGGTCAAAACAACATTGCTTGATATTACTATTGAATTTAATAAAGTCACATCATCAATTTAACGGGATACGTATTCTTTTTATTAGGTGTTAGAATAGTGAGTCAAAAAAAAAAAAAGACTAACGTGTCTCTTTTTAGAAAAGATGAGAGTCATAATTAATGACACCTTATGAGTTTCAAACCTTGAGAAATTGATATGTTTTGCAATATTAGCTAGGATCAAATTAAGCAAAAATGTTTTAACAAGTTAATTTATGTATAGTGATCAGACCTGTGATGTAGATCCTGTCTCTGAAACAAAAGCTACCCCTTTGTAAAGTGAAGATATTCGAAAGGTAATCCTATTTCCCTTTGTAAGCATCTAAGAAAAACAGAAAGAAGCAACATATAACATATAATTGACAACTAAATATAAAAAGCATAGCGGCTGAATGGAAAAAATGCGTGCAAAACCGATTATAATATATATCTGGTTTAATAACAAATTACAGTTGAGAGGTGTTAAATTAGTGTTTAGTACCAGCATATCACATGCAAATGAATCAGACCATTGAAGATTGAAGTTGCACAGAGGAGTCAGGTAGTTGTCCCCCGAGGCATGGCCAACTACTTTAATATTTGAGTTAAAAAACAATATTATGCCACAGTGAGACCCGGCTTAACATAAGCTACTTCTATGTAACATACCGTGGGATTTTAAGTTTAGACAAAAAGTAGTAATGTTGTATGATACATTGTCAATATAACTATAGTAGGGCCAATATAATAATAATGTTATTATGTTAATTTTGCATTTGGTGTGTATATAGTTATTTTATTGCTATCGCGCTTGGTATTGTTTGCACACTTAGTTTTAACAAAAAAAAAATTAAATAAATAACTAAAAAATCTTTTAAGTGATCAATATTTTCATTTATTGTAAAATATGTCTTTTATATTTAGATGAATAAAAAAAATATTGAATTTATATCTATATATATATATATATGAAATTATTTAAGAACATGATATTTTTAAAGTATTCTTTTTAAGAATGTATTTGGAAGATTTGAATTGATTTATTATTTTTAACTTTGTGATATTCGACCTTTTGTTAATATCTAGGATACCAGTTTACAGGCTTGTCACTTTTGGAAAAACTTCAACATAATTGAGTTTCTACTAACACTTAAAAATTACTAAATCATATAATAATGTTAGTAAAATTCTTTGGCAACATAGACTATATGCTACACTTGAAAAAGTTTTACTAAAGAATTTTAACAACACCTTTTATATTTTTAGTAACACTTTTTAAATGTTAGTAAAAAGTTTTAATACCACTTCTTAATAATAAATATTATTAAAAGTTTAATATGTGGTGTATCGAAAGACTATACATGGAATTTCAATTCCATGACTGCCTTTATCCCGGATCACCTTTGTTCCTATATATCTCTTTGCAGCGCGTTTGGTTTTACCGTGGGAGGCATCAAAATTAATTCTAAATCATGAAATTGATGTTGGTTGTCTACAAATATGTTTGGTTTTAACATTCTAAAATTAATTATGGATTCTAAAATTGATTCTAAAAGAATTAAAGATTGTTATATTTTCTGTCAAAATCATTTTTAGAAAAATTATTAAACATAAATCACTTTCTATATAATCAATCCTACTAGATATATTGATCTAAGGTGTTATGATTGATTTTATACTTCAATAAGTCCTTTTATGCAAACATATTTTTTTGAGATAAGTGTAAATACTTTTATCAGAATGAAGACTTGAACTTGTGATCATTTTATTAAAGTGATTTTAATATCATATTATAAAATTATTTCATTTAAAAGTTTAAATTGATATATGGATATAAATAATTTTATACTCCGAATGTTATGGTTTGGGCTCTGAAGCTTGCGCCATTTACTCCGTTAGTTCTGCTTGTAAATGGTTAATCACTAGTCATCATCATGTTGACTTGTCGAGCAAATAAAAAAATAAAAATAAAAATCTGGTTGATTTTTATCTTTGTTGGAGAGATGAATTTTTTTCTTAGATTTTTGGTTTGGTGTGCTAATTTCTGGGCTAAGAATGGTGTGTAGCATGAGGATAGCCTGTTCGTGTGGAATATATAACCCAACCTGGCCTTACATCTTCTTCTGGACACTATATTCTCCAAGCAAGAATACAGCATATTCATAATTCTTTAAAATAGTTAACTTCATTCTCTCAATTAAAATTCATACTATTGAAGTGTTAAAAATAACACGTTATAATTTCACTAAATCATGACATCACAAACGTTCAAAATATGAAGATTAAATTAAACACACTACTCATTAGAAAAAATAATAATTGAATCAGCCAATTAATGTGATAATAATGAACACTTACCGGTGTAAGACTTTATCATTATCTGGCAGCACAATCAAAAAAGAAATGCATGCTATGCAGGTTGTATTGTGACAAATATATAAATCTTGAAGTGTTACATATCGAATCAAGCTGGGTTGATTCAAAGTTTGGTTTGATCCAGACTTAAGAATATGACAGTCGTAATTTTCAGTTTTTTTTTTCCTTTTAATCTGCCACTTTAATTCAAAAAGATTACATTTTTGACAAAATAATTTTCAAAATAAATATATTCAGCCGTGATTCCTAAAAATCTATTTCATTTGATAAATTTATCTAAACAATAATTAACCTTTATTTTTGTTAACGGAAGTGATTGCATATCATATTTTATGCAAGTTGGTATCGTAGACCTGCTACTTTAGTTGCGGAAGTTCATTTCATATCATGAAACATTAACCCATCTACATTGCCAAGAAATTAAAGAAAAACAAATAATAGTCCGGCCCCCTGGATGATGATTAAGCATCAAATTAGCTTATTGCAATAACCCTATCCATAATATAGGCTTCCTACCACACTAAACAATCTAAAGATAATAACACAATAGCATTGCTACAGAGTGTGACCTCATTGGATTCTCTCCAAGACCAGCAAGCTCCCTCCATTGCAAACAATCTATTTTGAGAAAATATATTGACACACACACAGCTACTTTGTAGGAACTTTATGACTTTATTTATTTGATGTGATTTATCTTCCATTGTTTACTAAAATTGTATCAACTTCAAATTTTTTATAATATCTCAGGTCCTCGTATTTCTAGATAAGTCTAGTATGGTCTTAGGGTTTTCTAGGACCCACTCATATTGTCGGGAAGACGCCAAATGCAAAACACAACATTAAGTGCAAAATAGACCATTATGACACTGATATAGCAATCATAGATTGCTAGGGCTGCTATAGCGGTCAAGGTCTCCATACAGAGGAGGCGAATTCTTTGGTGATCGCTATAGCGGTCATGTATGTGCTTCAGATGACCCCTAATTGCTATAGCGGTACCTCTCGATGTCAGCACAGTACTAAATGATACAATTTCACTAAAATAATAACTTAACCCTATAAATACCCTCCCATTACGCATTTTTGCCACAAAAATGTAACCTTAGTGTCACAACTCAATTTGGAAACGTGACCGATATGTGAGGAACTTCATCTTCACGTAAGTCTTATGATCGCTAAGACGTATTATATGCATAATTTAAATAATAAAATCCATTTCTAAATATCAATCAATGTACATTTTCGAAACATAATGAACATGATTAACCCATTTCATAAATCAAGTCTGGATATGTAATTACAATGCAAAATATATAGAGTTGCTCTGTACAAAAGAATCGTGGAAACCATGTCATTTTAAATATATAGCAAATCTGAATCATGGTAACCAAAACGCAAAATTATGTAAGGTTTGGGACTCTACTTCGCACAACACTGGAGCACTCTATAACAAAAAACAAAAAGAAAAATATTGTACTGCAAAGTAAAGCTTACAAAACTAAATATACTAATGCTACTAGGGAGGAAGAGGCTGAGAATTACCTACAGCAACTGCCATACTGGAAGGGAAAAAATGAGAAGGTAAGTTTCATTTAAAATTCAGTGAGTAGATGCTCACTGTAACCGCAACATAGGACAACCAACAAGGATACATAAACATAAGATTTTAAATGCATAAGCTTTTAAACCATTTCCATATCTACATACATAGTAATCTCAAAACTAGTAATCTCTGTAAATCATAATTAACACTAATCTAATAGAGAAACAAAAATCTTTAGTTTTGTGTATACATATATAGCATAACAAAAATGATCTCTGGAATTACTTTGATTTCTATGGGTACCTCATAAGGTTCTGTATTGGACACCTAACTAGGTTCCATTTTTTATCTTCTTTGATGGGGTAGATTGTCATATAGTGGACAACTTGATACCAATATTAACTATCTCTCACGGCCATTAACTCAGTGTCTGTTTCTTATAATTACTGTTTAATCTTAATGTCATGAAAACAAGGTAATTTTACTCTAAAAGTATCATGGCTGTGTTCTAACTTTGAACCTATAAGTAAAATCCTCATACTTATATAACTCTTGAAGACATTGAGTAATCATGTTATCTCTAAATATTCATACTCATAGTCAAGTTATTCATAAAATCAATTTAATAACAAGCATGATCCCATGGGCTTTCTAACGTATTTTCATGATAAGTTGATGAACATAAAAATTGAATGAAAATGGACTAAAGTGATAAAAGCCTAATAATAACACAATTTAATATGATCTTTTTATTAAGTGATAAAAGCACACTATCTTGCCATTTGCCATTTTCCCTAGCATAGGAGGAGGCTATGCATTTATCACTTAATAAAAGGATAATATAGTTATTCAATAGTTATATCAATCTTTAATATTTACAACAATACCATTAAAATCATGGGTTGTGCATACGTGTACTATTACATCAAAACCGCTAATGGACTAAAGTTCATAGAGGATAGGTCGGTGTAGGATTTTTTTTAAATTCAGGGACTTGGTGAGCAAATTGTGAAAATAGATGGGGTGTGGGTTGCATTTTGCCAAATTTCAGGGAGGTGAGTGTAATTTTCTTTTATTCTAATGAGAGTAATTGGTAATATGTCATTGTGGATTTTAGTGAAGAGTCACAAGTCGGACGAATAATTTAACGATCTACATGGTAGTTTTTTCATAAGTGGTGAAATAATAAGTTAATAGAGACTAGCATATTCTCTTTTGTGAAAAAAAAATTAGAGACCACATGATAACTTTTAAGTTATGAGATTAATTTGTTTTCCACAATATTATTCAATCATGAATCTAGAGTTTTAGTCTAAAACAATAATTATTAAAGGAGTTTTTATGTTACAATAATATTTTCAAACAACAGCCTCTTCAAGGGCATGTGATTTGCGGAATATTTTTTATATTCTAGGAAATCATATTCTCAGGAATGCAACATAGAGGCGTTTGGTATATTAAGTGGCATTCTCAAGAATACAATGTATTTTTTCAAAAATACCCATGACAAAATGGTGTTGACCGGTGTGGGTTGGTCAGTTTCGGCGGTGTCTTGGCGAGCTCCAGTGAGCTTTGGCTATGTTCAAGCAAGCTTTGCTAGTAGTTTGGTGAGCTTCGGCAGTGGTCCAGCGAGCTCCGACGACGGTCTAGTGGGGTCTAGTTGTGGTAATTTAGTATTTTCATTTCCTAAAATATTCCCTTCACATGGAAATTCAACATTCCCATGGTATAATGATTCTCTCCCAAGAATACTTTTTTTGTTTGCGATCTAAATTGGGAACCTTGCATTCCACCCTTGATTTTTGAGAATGTAAAAACATTTGCGGACCACATGGCATAAGGCAAATTATTCCAATCTCTTATGAGATTTGGCAAAAGAAAATTTCTTTCTAACTCTGTCTTATTTCTCCAAATGATATTGACTTCCCTTTAATGCAATTAACTTGCATGACATAATGTGTAATGCAGGATATCTCTAATTACATTTGGATCCTCTAAAATGATATCACTTTAGAGAGGTGAGATCAGTTTAGAGAGTAAAATAAGAGGATTTTATCTTTGGATCAATAAGACAAGATATGTGGGCTTTTTCACTCTATTGATCTAAGGATAAAATTTCTTATTTTAATCTATCATTATTTTAGAGGATTTAAATCCATAGTAATTTTATAAACTTAAAAAAGTATGGCATAATTTGAAAACAATTTACAGACAAAAAAAATTCAAAATAAATTTTATCAAATTTTAGGAAAGGCAATTTATTAATACTTTTAAGTAGATAAGTCAAAACAAGTTGACCCATCCCATTTAGACTTGCCTTTCCAAAATCATGCCAAAAAATGGGGTAGGACAGACCAACCTATCAAAATGAAATAAGTTGAAATAATCAGCTCAGCCAATTTTAAGGTAAACTGGCACACCAAATAACAAAAAAAACTCAATTTTTTTTAGTTTTTTGATGAATTTTTTTAAAAAATATTTCAAAAATATTTTTTGATTAATATATATCTAATTTTTCTAGGCCTATAATAACTATAACTAACTTTGACTAAAAAATATTATTATTAATAATATTGTTAGTGAGTTGTTATAATATTTTATTTTTAAGTTTTAACTTTGAATAAATAGTATCAACTATACAATATTACTGTGTTAATGTTAATGAGTACATACATTTTCTACTTTTTCCTTTTTTTTGGTCAGACATTTTTTTTACTTTTTTTATCGCTTAAATCCTTGGGTTAATCCCAGCAGGTTAGGCATGTTGAAAATTTTTTTAGACTCAAAACTTCAGCTCAACCTATTAAAAATTATAATTTTAGCAGACTAACCTAGCGCATTGAGTTCATTTTAACAACCCATTCGCTAAGGGATTGTTTGGTTTGAGTTTTCAATTTTTAATATTTTGTAAAGAAAAAATTAAAAATTTTAAAAATTATAAATTCTAATTTTTAATGTTTCCTTCATACAACCTAAAAAATTAAAAATAAAAACTAAAAATTGAAAATTTAAACCAAATAAACCGGTAGATATCTTGATGAAAAAATAGAAAAGCAAAACACAATCCCAAAGATCTCAGCCACACGTTTTCGTCTCGAAACTGAAAATCTCGTCCGTCCAAATCTGCATCGATATTTTCAAATCTTCAAAAGGCTTTCATTATCTACTGTCGTCGGATTCAGTTTCGAAAAACAGGCCAAAGCAGAAGATGTTCCCGAAACTACCGTTTTGTCCCTCCTTTCACCTCGCCTTACTCGAGCAGCTGCGTCAGCAATTGAGGGTATAAGGGGGAATGCGGTAATTATGAAAAGCCAGTGAACCCAGTTCACCTTTTCTCTGTCTGGTTGGTCTCTGTTAAAAGAAAATGAAGAAAGAAAAAAAGGGAAAATAGCCCCTCGCAGCCATTGGGAACTCGCGTTTGGAGAGCGTGGAGGCACTTCCGTCCAAAAGCAAAGAGACCCATCAACAACATACGGGATACTATCTAGGGTGAAATATTTACTTAGATTAAAAATGTTTTTATTCTAAAAATGAATTTTATTTTTATTTTTTAAAAATTTATTTCAATTTAAATGTATTTTTTGAAAATACAGGTTATTTTAAATTTTAGTCCTTTTTTAAATTATTTTTTATTTTTGGTATTTCTTTCTCAATATTATATTTTTAATCTTTGCTCTTTGAATTTAGGTTTCTAATTTAAAATATGCATTTAATTTTCATGAATATTAGAAATTTTATTTCTTGTCATTATAGGTATCTTAAAAAACTTTATTTGATATTTTTTTCCGTTGCTACAGAAAATAAATTATTTGATCCCTTGTAAATATCACACTTAGTAATGGAAACTAAAATTAGGGAAAAAATAATATTAATTAGAGAAATGAGGAATTATAAGTCAAAAAAACTTTAAAGGAATTGAAATTGAAACAACGTATAGTTGTAGTGACCCAAAACATATTTATACTTTTATAAAATTATTTAGTTTTAGTCTATATTATTAGTTTAGATTGGCTAATAAATAATCATGTCATCCAATCCCTTATGGCCACTTGTAAATCATACCTGGCACATTATAATCTTATGAGCCAAAAATCTATAATAGATTATTGAGTTGGAGAAGATGAGTTATTAGATTTGATCTAATGAATTATTGTGTAAGAATTTTGATACAAACGGTTATAATATGTCACGTAACATTACAGACTATCATGTAAGAATTAATGACATGACCTTATGTTACCTGGTTCAACATTTAGCATAGATAGACTAGCAATAAATACTAAAATCATTTTTAAAAATATTTAGACCAAAACCATTTTTTTAAGTTTATTTAATAGTAAGAAGACTTGAATATAGTTTTGGACCTTAAAAACTATGTAAATGTTGGTTTTAGTCTCAAATTTTATTTTGGACCGAATACTTATAGGACTATTTAGTTTAAGTCATTCTTTATTAAATATTGAGCTAATTAATGAAAGTCACATTATTCAATCTTACTTCATAATAAATGATCCTACATGGCACATCATATTCCTATAGGTCAATATGCTCACCTAATAACCCAATATTCAACATAAAAAGGTTAACAACAAAGAATAAAATCAAATAGTTTTGGATTGAAACCAATTTTTCAAAGGATCAAAATCAAAATCTTCTTTTTTTAGATACTAAAATCATATTTAATTTAATTAAAAATTTAATTTTTAACATATTATCGATATAAAAAAATTTATATTGTTTGTCATCATCCAATTATGTGTTATTGCATATGCAAGTATTCTTTATTCTCATATATATTACTTAAAAGATAATATAAATGGAAGAATTTAATTAAATAATTATATATTTTTTTACACAGGTAGTATACTAAAATTAAATTTTCATATTAATATTTATTTTTATTTGAAAGCTTCCCTGAAATTTCACACATTGTTCTTTGAAAGAAGTTATGGATGTGGAGGCAAATAAGAAAAATAAAACAGAAAAAAATGATAAAAGTATAGTTGCTTTTCTAGTGTTTGTTTGCTAAATCTAATTTTTAAAAGAATTGGGTTTTAGCCCATATTGTTACAAAATTTGGTCCCCATAAACAGGAAAATAAAAATAAAAATATAATTTATTAAAATAAATGAATACAATTAATTACACTAAATGTAATATCATCAAAAAAGAATTAGTGCTTCATTGACATGATAAATGGATGTATATTTTTTAAACAAATTCTAAAACATTGACAAATAAAATGAAACGTAAGGAGTAAAGTTTTAAATTTTAAATTTTAAATACTAAACGAAGTAGTGTTGGAAAGAATAAAATTATATGAATAAAATTATATGAATAAAATTTATATTGTAAAGTCAGTTCAGAACTTCAGATAGCTATTATGTTATTTTAATAAATAAATACAGATAAATATATTTTTTACAATTTTCCATAAAAAAAATACATGTTTCTCTTTGATATTGGCAAAAAGTAAATCCCTTAAAAAGTGCAAGGTTCAGTGTGCACTAAAAAGGCTTTCAAGGAAGGCGTTATCTATAACTCAACGCGCAACATGTGAGAGTGGGGGCAATGCTGTGAGGTGACAGCAACCCTACCAACCAGAGGGAAAACTACGTATGCAGACAAGCGACGCAGAAATAAAAATTTTTAAAAACAAAATATAATAAAAAAATAAAGAAGACTAGATACAATTTTAACGTCTTATGAAAATATTGTAAATGTACAGGGACGAAATTAGATCTTAAATATTTATAATTCATCTCAATTTTTTTTTTACATTGATCTGTTTGTATAAGCTTATATAGGATTTTTTTTTAATTTTATGAATCTGTACTAAGAATTAATTTATCCTATTTTTAAGTTATAAGAAATGGATAAAAGACTCTCAAATGATGAGATGTTCTATTTGGTTTTAGAAAATAATTGTCAGTTTTTTATTTTCTATATTTTATAAAGTGAATATTAAAAACCAGGAAAACTATACGAACTAGTTTCTGATTTTATTTTTAGTTTCTTTAATATTTTCTTCAAAATATCATTAAAACTGAAAATGGAAATCAAACACACCTAACTGTAGAACTATTTATTTAGACTGAATATTCATTTAAGTCTTTTAGAAATATATTAGGATATAAATTGGTCACTTACTTTTTGAAAGTTTAATGTTGATCCCTTAAGTAATGTTTGGTTTGTGATGTAGAGACATTGAAAACGTAAACTTATTTGGTGGTGAATACAGAGACAGAGAATAGAAAAACTTTATTTTTGAGATAAAAATATATAAAATTTCTGTACTTCTAAAAAGTTGGTATAGTAGAAATAGGATATAAAAACAGAAATTTAATATTTTTTCTTCCAATAATACCGCTATACATATTTAATTTTTCTTGTTCGGCAACAGTCTGACGATGGTCAGATCGTAGTATATATGTCTTTTACCATATGTTTGTTATATTGTTCCTATGTTTTCAAACAAAATGTGGAAATAATTATTATGTCTTATACTCAATAACCAAACATAATATAAAGACAATATATTTTATGTCTCTATCCCCCCTGTCTTCATTGTCCCATATTTTATGTCATGTCCCCCTACCAAACGCTACCTTAGAATTTGAAATTTAAAAAATGGATAAATTGATCTCTGTACGAGTCTGTATAATTAAAAAGAAATCTGCAAACCTATATTGAAGAATTAATTTATTTTTTTTAAAATTCTAAAAGATTAATACAAAATTTATAAATTTTAATCGATTAATTTGTTTATTAATATATTTTTTGGGATTATTTTTAGTATTTGATAGTATACTTATGAAGGATTGAAATAGACGTTTATTCTGAAAAATTGAAGTTAAAAAAAGAAACAAAAATAAAAAGCTGAAACAGTGAAAGAAAGAGAGAGAAAGAGCACTCCCATCCCGGAAAACACAAGTAACACAAGAGTGTTCCACACAGAAAACACAAGCAACAAAAGAATCACACAAACACACACACAAACCACATTCATGGCTCTCTCTCTTCTTCCTCCACTGCAGCAACTGCTTGTAGCATAACAAGCCACAGATCCAGAATGAAAAGGACAAGCTTTTAGAGCTGCTCACAAGTTGTTCCTTTCGTTTGACACAAGCAACAAGAATCTCTCTCACATTCCCCATGGCTTTCTTCCTTTACTGGCACTGCAACTACTATTTGGAGCCTAATAACCCACAGATCCAGAAAGATAAAAGACAAGCTTTATAGGTGCCCAAATTTTTTCTTCTTCTTTGGAACCCTGTGTGTCTGTTTTATGAACTCATCAACAATTATTTTTGAATATCCCACCAAAAAATTCTAAGCTTTATCATATCTTCCTATCCACAAATTTCATCTTTTTTTCTGTTTTTCTGGTTTGATTTCCAGCTATGCCTAATCTCCAAGCCTTGTTTTTGGATTTGTGAACCAAACCCATTTCTCAAAATCCTGTTTTAAAACCAAAGTTGCAAACTTTTTTTAAGGGGGGGAAAAAAACTGGAGAGTCTTCTTTTTAGGTGGTTTGGTTCTGTGGGTACTGGGGCACCACCACCACTCTTGTTTGTTGTTGTTCCTTGCTCTTGTGAAAACTTTTCTTAGATGAAGGCCATGCCCTTGCCTTTTGAGGAGTTTCAAGGGAAGGGAGTGTTGGATTTCTGTTCTTCCTCAGATTCATTTTCTTCACTGCTTTTGCATCAACCACAGAAGTGGACAAGGGAGGACAAAGAGGATTGCTATGTGGGCACTGAGCCCACATCTGTTCTTGACTCCAGAAGAAGCCCAAATTCCTCGACAATGTCCTCATCTCTTGGCAGCAGTAGCACCTGCAATAAAGGTGGTGGTGGTAGCTGTCATGGTTCAAGCAATAACACCACTATTGCAGCCCCAAATGTCTCAGAGAACCCACCCCAGGCATCCTTGGGAGCCAGCCCAGAAAAATGTGGTTTGAGAATGGAGGACTGGGAGGGTCAAGATCAGTCTATTATGAGGCTTATCATGGGTGATGTTGAGGACCCATCTGCAGGATTGAGCAAGCTCTTCCAAGGGAGTGGATGTGGGCCCCAAAGTGTTGATTTCAATGGAGGCTTTGGTGTTGTGGATCAAGGGTTGAGTATGAATATGGTAAGCATCATTGATCCTTCTGTGCAAGGGAATTACCCTGGCTTCCCATTGATTGCTGAGAATATTGATGGCCACAATGCAAAGACTAGTGCTTCTGTCTCAGTTGCAGAATCCATCTTCTCTGCTCCTCCTGCTAATAGTGCTATGATGGTGTCTTCATCTCCTGTCGTGTTTGGTTCTCAGCCGCAACATCAGGTTATTGGAGTTGTGGATGAGAAGCCTCAGCTTATAAATCCACACTTGCTGATAAACCAGAATCAAGTTCAATTCTCAGAGAATCCTTCCTTTTTTGTGCCATTGACATACCCCAATATGCAGCAGGAGCAGCAACAGGTTTTCTCTCAGCATCAAGCTAAACGCCCTCTGTCCGATGCAGTTGGGCACAATTATCAGGTTCCAAGGTTACCCCTTTTGGATTGTGGGCAAGAGCTATTTGGTAGGAGGCAGCAAACAACACAGCTTCCATTGTTTCCTCATCATCTGCAGCAACAACAGCAACAGCAGCAGCAGCAGCAGCAGCAGCAGCAGCAGCAGCATAGATCATTGGTTGTGCCCTCTGCAAAGCAGCAGAAGGTGAGTTCCACCGGAGACGATTCAAGCCTCCAGCTTCAGCAGACTATATTTGACCAGCTGTACAAGACTGCTGAGCTGATAGAAGCTGGTAATCCGGTTCTAGCGCAAGGGATATTGGCGCGGCTCAATCACCAGCTCTCCCCAATTGGTAAGCCTTTCCAGAGGGCTGCTTTCTACATGAAGGATGCCTTGCAGCACTTACTGCTCCATTCAAACATTCACAACAATTTTTTGGCTATCTCACCCATTGGATTTATATTCAAAATCAATGCTTACAAGTCTTTTTCAGAGATATCGCCTGTTCTTCAGTTTGCTAATTTCACAAGTAATCAAGCCCTCATTGAAGCTGTTGATAGGTTTGATCGAATTCACATTATTGATTTTGATATTGGGTTTGGAGTGCAATGGTCTTCTTTTATGCAAGAGCTTGCCTTGAGAAACAGTGGTGCGATTTCATTGAAAGTTACTGCTGTTGTAGCAACATCCGGTTCCACTTGTGACAACGATGTTGAGCTCAATTTTACCCGAGAGAGTTTGACTCAGTATGCAAAAGATCTTAACATGTCTTTTGAGCTCAATGTTTTGAGCATTGAATCATTGAACTCTCCTTCTTGTCCCCTTGTTGGACAGTTCTTTGACAGTGAGGCAATTGCTGTGAATATGCCGCTTTCTTCTTTCGCAAATTACACATCATTGTTTCCTTCTGCACTTCGTTTTATAAAGCAGCTTAGGCCAAAAGTTGTGGTTACCTTGGATAGAAATTGTAATCGGATTGATGTATCATTCTCCACCAATGTAGTCCATGCTCTTCAATGTTACTCGGCGTTGCTTGAGTCGCTAGATGCGGTGAATTTGAATCTTGATGTCCTCCAAAACATTGAGAGGCATTTCATCCAACCAGCCATTAAGAAAATGATACTGGCACACCACCATTCACAGGAAAAATTACCTCAATGGAAGAACATGTTTCTTCAAAGTGGGTTTTCTCTGTTTACATTTAGTAACTTTACAGATGTGCAAGCTGAGTGTTTAGTTCAAAGAGCACCTGCGCGAGGATTCCAAGTGGAGAGAAGGAACTCCTCTCTTGTTCTGTGCTGGCAGCGCAAGGAGCTTATGTCGGTTTCAACTTGGAGATGTTGAGCAGCTGCTAATTAACTTGTATTTTCAAAGGTGCTTCATAACTTACTATGTAGTTTATGTAATTTAGGCCTTTTTTATGAGATTCACACCCCAATGTTTTCTTAACTATATGGGTTGGATTATGGGATTCTACAGCTCTATTACTAGTATGTCACTTTTAATGTGGGTATTATTATGCCGTTTCCCGGTTTCATGGTCTAAGATGGGTGACTGTCTCTTTGTCATGTTGAATGCAAAGCAAATTGTTTCAGATGAAATGAACAATTTAGCCAAGAATGTTGTCTCTATGTTATCTCCATGTTTAGTTCAGTCTTTTGCCGGCCGAATTTGGCATACATTATCGTATTATGTGGCATGAAAATTCTGGTAGTGAGTAACTTTATGGAGTCCCCAGTTGTTTAGTGCAGACTGTGGAAGACTCCTGGTGCTGGGATTCAATGTGGAGAGGGGGCAGTCCTCCACTGTTTTATGTTAGCCAATGAAGTCAGCAAACAGATTTGTAGTGAGAGCCAATTTGCATATTTGAACTGCCAATTAATTTTAAAATGCAAAGGTGCCTCATAACTTTCTCTGCATCTGCTGATCTTTCTGCATTTGTCTTGGCTATGGTTCTAAGCTATTTGTCTATGACACTCTTGTTTTTGCACCGTTTTATCCAATGAAGGTTAGTATAACATCTTGAATGGTAGAAACAGAATGGTATCTATGTGAACTCTCTTATATGTGGTGTCTTACTTTAGTTATGTGCATTCTATTTATGCATCTTGTCCCTTTTCATTGCTTAAATTGATGATCTTTTATTGCATACCAGAAAAGGAAGTAAATCCCAATTCACTACGTATCCTTGACAAGTCTTTCTTCAACATGCTGTTTTAAGCTCAATTTGCTATGTGAAATTGCTTAGTTGAAGATATCAATTGAACAATCCTCCGTACTTTTGATCAAAATGGGAGTTCTTTAGTTTTACCTAGTACTAGTAGTTTGCGAAATTTAAAATTCAGATACAGTTAGACTTTGCAGACTGTGTCCTTTCCCCCGGAAAGATTATGAAGAAATTTATGTAGTAGTTAATGTTCATGTGGAGTTTACCTCTGAGCCTCTTACTGGCTAAAGCTGCTTCAATCAAATTGTGTCATGTGTACATTACTCAACAAATCTGCTCAAAGAAATCATAGACAATTGCCATTTGTCACTTTGTACTCTCAGCAGATTGCAAATAGCCCTAGACACTAGGTAGGGGGGTAACACAAAATCTAAATGAAAATGAACCTGCCCCTAGAGTCTAACCATATACAATTGCTTGAGTACTGAAATTGAAATCCACATTCCCCCTTTTATTTTTTCCCTTTGATTTATGCATGGTCTTGTTATTATAAACTGTATTGAATACAAAAAAGTCAATATGATCACATTATTTAGCTTATAAGATCTTGAAGGCATGGATGTTACCTAATCCTAGTTGATTTATACCCGGGGTCCATAGATTTCAACCAAACTACAAAAATTCATAATTCAATTAAGCTCTATCATCATGCGTTACGTAGGCTACTAGATTTATTACTCTTTTTTCACCATTATAATTATAATCATCTAAATATGGTTAAATATTTTAGACATTTGATGTCGTTTTTATTGGGGCATGCCAACTCCTTTATTATAATACATTGAACTAGAAGTTGTTTGGGAAACCATATTTTAGTGCATCCCCCTAGTGAAATCACATGGGTCTAGTATGAAATGGAGCCCACTTGAGGCTTTGTTTAATCCTTCCTCTTTCTGTGGCCTTGGAAGCCTTTCATTTAACTGCTATATGATATTTAATGATTGAGGCCATGTTGCATGAGAGAGATGTTTGGCTCCTCATTGTAATTGTAATTATTCTTTTCTCAAATTTAGGGGAAAAAAAAGGAAAAAGAAAGGAAGAATGCCAAACACGACAGCTCCATGGACAATAGAGTACTATGCTAGCCAAGCAACAGATTTGCAAAACATATTTTTATTCATAATCATTAATGATATGTTTGGTTCTGTGTTTAGAACTTTTGTAAAGAAAATATTAGAAATTGAAAATGAAAATTAGAAATAGCATTTTAATATTTTCTTCGAGAAATTTTGAGAAGTATAAAATAAATTATAAAAATAGTAATAAAAAGATGAAATTTTTAATGCATGATCTAGCACAAGATACTGGTGGGTTTTATGATAGATCTTATATGTTTGGATTTATTATGGGCATTTTATTTATTGATCACTGAATCAAACTATTCAATAAAAATAATATTCATTTAATAGTTAATAATATGAAGTTTATGATGGACCTAAATATACAAGATTTACTTATAATTTGTCAAAAATAGTATTTGTTTTTGGTGCATTACTTGCTTTTAAAAGGATGTTGTTAATAGTTAAATTAAGGGCAACAAATAGACTACGGATAACTCGATAGCAAAGCAAGCCAGTGGTCCTGTGAAGGCAAACACTGTCCCACCAACAAAATGGAAAATGGAGTCAAGAGGACCACCCTTCAACCTTAGGCCAACTTATCAGAATTTAATAATAACCAAAAGGAAGTAAGGGAGATGGGTTTCTTTATCATTGTTTCTTTTCTTTTTTTCCTTTTACCTTTTAAGTAAAAGAAATTTGGCTGTATAATTAAAAGGCTGGTACTTGAATATAAAATGTTTTAGGCCTCGGCATATTAATACAGAGCATGCGTACCAAGGTCACCATCTGAATGTTTGATTGGTATTTCAAAATATGAAAGTAGGACAAAAAGATACAAGCATATCAATGGTTAAAATGTTTTGGGAATATTATTAGGAGATGCTAAGTCAGTTATTTTTCTGAAACCCATCTTTTAAGTAATTTTCAAAAAATAATACGAGTTAATACTCATTTTAGCCATCACTTTACACTCGTGAGTCCTTTTAATCCTTGACTTTTTAAATGAATTAAATTAGTTTCTGACATTACAAAATATGAGTCATGTTAATCCCTTAATTTATTTTTATTTAACATTTAATTAATTAAATGATAATAGGTAACTTTAAGTGATACGTTAATATACCATTTGTCTTTTGAAGTAGAATAAAATTTAAAATAACTCATTTTAGTGTTTAACATTGCACAAAATGAGTCATTTTATGATTTTGAATGAAAATTTAAATGATTCATTTTATATAAGTTTAGACACCAGATGAGTTATTTTAAACTCCATTATACTTCAAATGACATAGAGTATGTCAATGTATTATTTAAAATTACCTATCATCATTTAATTGATAGAATATTAAATAAAATGAGTTGAGAGACTAAAATGACTCACGTTTTGTAATGTTAGGGATTAAATTGACTCATTTCAAAAGTTAAGATCTAAAACGACTCATAAGTGTAAAGTTAGGGACTAAAATGAGCATTAGCTCAAATAATAATAATGAAAAATGAGTTTATATTTTGTTTGGAAAATTAAATAATTTATTGGTTTTTTTTCAATGAAGTAGTTATTTATAGAGTTTTGTTTGATATGTAAAACCTTACACTCTTAACTAATTACGCATTGTCACATTATTAAACATGTTTAAATCTTATAATAACAACTTTAAAAGAACAGCCACTAATGACAAAAATATGGTGAAAATAAGGTAATAACCAACGAATGCCAAGGAGCCATCCAATTTAGATGGTTAGGTGGAGATCAAGAACAATTTTTATTCATATCAAAATTGTCCCCTTCGAGCTAAAACCACTATATTATTATTATTATTATTTTGCCTGATTAGGTGAAGACAAAAAAATTTATTTTTAATTCGATAATGATTTTTTTTTTTATAAAAATGCCTTTAAATCATATCACTTAAAGTTAATGTCCTATTCAATTCTTTACCCTCTTGTGATTATCCTATCAAATAAGCTATCTTTGGGACTCCAAATTCCATACACAGTATTAGAGTTTGACAAGATAAATCTTAGATGACTGTGAAAGTGGATTAGGCGTAGCTAAGTTGTCCAATCCACAGGGTCACTAGGTCAACATATGATAGTTAACCTGTTATTGTAGTTAGCTGAAATTAATTAGCTAGCTAGGTGTAAAGCGTTGAATAATGCGTGTATTATTAGAATTTTAGGCCTAATACGACGCAGGTTGGAGTTAAAAATTCATATTACAAACTTGACACAAATCCAAAATAGATTGGAACGTATCAAGTGATCAATGCATGGTTAAAGGTTCTTTTATGAGCTAATGGTGAATTTAGTTCCTAAAATTATATGTGAGTTATTTTGATGGTTTTTTTTTTTTTTGGTTAATGGGATTTGCACCCAAAAAGCACCAAAGTACGGTGTTTATTTTTTATTTTTTACCAGATTATGGAATTTACATCCCGCCAATGACAAAATTTGATTAAAATTATAATTTTAAAATGCACTCACCAATGATTAGTTTAATAAAAAAATAATATAATAATAAACTTGTCAATATAGAGTTTTGTAGAAAATAATATAGTGATAAAATCACAAGTTTAATTAAACATCATATTTTCATAAATTTTTTCATAATCTTATATTTTAATATAAAATTTATTCAAAACCCATATACAAAATAAAAATATTTACAGTCTCTTTGAGATTCACAAATTAAATTTTTAATTTTTAATTATAAACTATGACTCACATTAGTTCTTGATCATATCCCTGACTTCTATTACTATATCATCACATTTTTGTTGATATGCCATGTTAATTGACATGTCATTGATTGATAAACTATTTGGCCTTTGCTAAGTAAACTACATGAAGATTATTTTAATTGAAGTCTATAATGTGAATTTTATATTACAAATAATATTGTTAATATATTTAATTTGGTCAACCTATTAATCAATTATACCACCTCTGTGGTCAAGTAGAATGCCAAGTTTATCGCTGGTTTGTCACTTAACATGACAAATTTGCGAAATCATGAAGGCAAATTATTGGAGTCGGAAACTAACTTGGCTAACATTCTAAACTTTAAGGACTAAAAAATTTTCAAATTTAGAGATCAAAGTGACTCGTGTATGTAATTTTAAAATCTAAAATGGACATTTCTGATAAGATTATGGATAAATTTTATTCTTATGATATGTTTGGTTGTAGAATAAAAATAAGGATAAATTTTTTATAAATAAAGTTTATAAGTAAATTTATACATAGAGTCTATCCATAAAAATTTACATTCAACTTTTTTCCCAAACCAACATATCCTGAGTGTGGAAGTGGGAAATTCGCAATTTTTGAAAACGAATCCCTATCTTTTTAAATATATTACGAAGGAAAGGGATGTTTACTTAAAATTGAACAAGGAAATTCGGACAAAAAAAAAATAAAGAAAACATAAAGATAAGAAATCAATAGTACAGCAATTCCAACTGTGTGAGTTGATCTTGGTAATGGTCCCAAGGTTTTTCCCTTTCAAACCGTTCCATCAACGATAATTATGCTATGTTATTAAGCGGTTTATTTTTGGTCAAGCTACAACTACAGTCACAATTCAATAATAGATAGTTTTGGCACGAAATGAATTTTATTGTGATAACGATTGTTATACACAACACGCATTATTGTCCAGTCTAGCTAGTGGTTCGATGGTTCAACGTTAATTTTAATAATCTTTTCCTTCTAGGGGAAGAGTTCCTCAGAATTTCTTCATACCCTGTATGTTTACTTTGTAATTCACTTATGTAATATTTCATGATCATTTTTGTTGAAGCAAACAATGAATCTCAGGTATAAATACTTCTGTTTTTCACTTTACCCATTGGGCTAAGCTAAAAAATTGTTAAAGCGAGTTGAATAACATATTTTAAACCAGAAAAAAAAGATAAAGAATCTATGAATCCTTTCATCTTATATATTATTCATTTAATCCAAACTTAATCAATATCATATTTCACTGTTAAACTTGAAATTCCAACAATTTTCACACGGCCTTACAAAATATTAAATCATACGAGAATAACTCTACGGATCGGTCTCACCTTTAGAAAATACATTAAACAAACAACCAAAAACTTATTTATAGGTCAAATCTTCTATGAGACTTCTATTTTTTCTCGATATGACACTTTTGATTGAATACGAACGTAACATTTAGTGCTTCCATATAGTTTTATATCATATCGTCAAACAGGTTGAATGTATGGTTGAATCGTTGGATGAAAATATTACTACATAATGTTAATCGTTGAATCAAGGCTACGAAACCCCAAGTTAGACAAGTAATTAATTAATGGCATGTTTATTTCACTGTTGGGCTTGAGTCAAACGTACGTTTGACCAACTCTATGTGAAACATACTTTTTCATTTTATTGTCTCAAATGACGTGAAAATAATAAAACAAATAGGTCATGAGATAATTTCTTTTTTAAATTTTATTTTTTAGATTATGAGACATGCAACTTTATTGGTTGAATTTCATTTAAACTGTTGTCCATAAATTGATCCTTCATTCATTGTGATAGTATCAAGTATATGAGTTATTATGCAATCCCTCTTAAACTACTTTCCTATTATATCCTTATTTACTTGATTGAGATATAAAAATTATTTGCTACGTTATCCCAATTCTCAACCAATCAATTGAGAACTTTATTAGGTGCCTTAACATTTAGATTGAGAATTTTTATTTTTTCAATCTTAATATCGAAGATTAAGACGTGCATTCGAGCTCGATACTTAGGAACTCACAAATATAGTTATAGATGACACAGTAATAGAAAAAAAAAATGAAAATACAATCTAACTTATGATATCACATAAGTCACCAAGATTGATTTAATGGTAAGAGATTTGGGTAGTATGTATGAGATTTTAAGTTTAAATCTCATTATAATAAATATAATTTCAGAAGTATATATTTAAAATAAATTATGATAATACATGAGTGAAACACCAGTAACTAGCTAGTTAACCAGTCAAGGAGGCAGGCCCATTACATATTTTGATAATTCTCATATTGTTGTGGTTCTTGGGGTTCAAAGTAATAAAAAAAGTCAAGTATTTTTAAAAGAAAATATAGAATTAAGTATTGTGCTTTCTTTTCTTCCTGGTAAAGCTATTAAGTACTAAATATACATGAGAGAATTTCACTTTAGTGATTGAAGTTATAGCATGATTTATTTTAGCCTCTAAAATTAAAAAATTAATTTGTTTAATCCTACAATTATATGTAAAACATGAATGAAATTAATCTCTGGAATTTAAATAAATCAATTCAGGTTATCAAATATACTTTATCAAATCAAATTGATTCTTCAAGCTTATTGTCAAAATAAAAATTTTTGACCCCTTACATTTACTCAATTTTTCGATTTGATCTCTTATATTTTATTTTTCTCAATTTAGTTCTTTACGTTTCCAATTATTTTCAATTTGGTCTCAAATCATTATTCTGTCATAATTGATAAAAAATGTTGATGTGTCACAAATAATGCTAACATAGCACAAGTATCATTGTGTCACATTAGCATTTTCTATCAATTATATGTCAAATTAAAACAATGACTTAAAACTAAATTGAAAACACTTTTGAACAAAAAGGATAAAATTGAGCTAAAATAATCAAAATTAAGGGATCAAATTGAAAAATTAAGTAAAGATAATGGATAAAATATATTATTTTGCCATTGTTATTTTTGCGGACTACTTTGACAAAGTTTTAACTTTTGAGGAACTAATTAATTTGATTTAACTTATTTTTTATAATTTGAATGACTAAAATGACATATGTTTGTAATTTTAAGAATGAAAGCAAGTGTTCACTCAATATGCAACTATTTTATATATAGGTTCTTTCTCTCTTTTATTTTTTTTAATTTAATCAATATAGAGTGTTCCTAGGAGGACAAAATTTATAACATAAAGAAGAATGTAAAAATTCTAATCCGCTAGACATGAGAGTTAGTGCTACAGGAACTGCTAATGATGTTAATGTTAATCCGTGTTCAAATTGTCTATATTTTAAAATTTAATAAAAAAAATATCAAATCCAAAAAAGGTTTGACTCTGGTCGTGTCATAAAGGATCACTTTGGTGTAAGCATCAAGCAGATTATCTGTTTCTTTGTTATTATTCAATAAAGATAAAGGAAAAAGAAAAAAGAAGAAGAAAGAAACAACCTTGAGTTCCAACTTCTAAGTTCCAAATCCAATTCCAAAGTGAGATGGGTGAAATGTTATAGTGGCGCACGCGCATCCGAGAAAAAAAAAAATAGTCCAGACAAATGAGTTGAGGAGGAGTAACGTGGCTCGCATGCGACATCAAGGTTATTTTTAAAATAACGTTGGTTAGTTTAGGGTTTGATATTTGTTTCCTTGAAGAAAAGTTATGTGAATATAAGAAAATAAATGAAAGGAGAGTTTTACTTAATAATGAATTAATTCAAACTATTTGAATCAAATTAATTAAAATTTAATAAACTCTAAATATTACCAGATCGGAACA
Source organism: Dalbergia cochinchinensis (assembly GCA_031216125.1). Classification (NCBI taxonomy): domain Eukaryota; kingdom Viridiplantae; phylum Streptophyta; class Magnoliopsida; order Fabales; family Fabaceae; genus Dalbergia; species Dalbergia cochinchinensis. The sequence goes on along the minus strand of CM062375.1, from coordinate 62,144,135 downwards.
AACAAACTTTTTTTTTTCTCTTATGCAGAAAACAAACAAAGCTTATTGTTATATTCATGCTAATTACCATATATATACGACACGATTTAATCAATTATAATTACTCTTATCTTACATATATGAATTTAATATAATTTTTTTTATATAACCATTTAATTACGTATTAACATATTAACAAGACAAATTTAACTACCATTCAATTCAACTATTTCAAAAATTATATACATAAAATAATTTAATTAAATGACACCAGTATACAAAGTTTTATAATACCAATCCATTTAAATTAAATCTTATTAATTTTATTATCATACTTAGCTGACATAATTAAGTAAGATAAAATGTGTACCAAAAATTGTTCCAACACAAATGGGCGTCACCACTACACTGCATTGCACCAAAGGAGAACAAGAACAAAAATGGGTCCAATGACAGAAGGTGTGAGTGAGAGTGAGTGTGGTGTGGCACAGTTTCCACAGAGACACCAACTCAGAGCGAGTGTGACATATTGTCTCTTGTGCTGCATTTGTTGTGGACAGTGCGAATAGATTGTGACCCATGATTTACCCTCCACAACCCACAATGCCAACTTGGCTTAGGGCCCATTCCCACATTTATATATATGTATGAGTGTGATGAATGGTCACTATCCTAGGCTGTGCCACGTGTACGGAGATTGTACACCTTGACCATGACAATGCAGGTACTGTATTGCCTCACCAGATCATCGTATGACCCAAAAGATCTACGGCCACAGAGAGATCAACCAATTTCAAGTGTGGGGGGCCACCACGCACCCATGATGGTCGATGGATGGACCTCAACTGAACCCTAATTGATCACTATATGCCCATCTCCTGTATCGGCATATACAAGTAAAACATTTTATTCCAAACATAAAACATGGTAGACATATTAATTGGTTCAAGATTTTATTCCAAACATAAAACATTTTATTCCAAACGAGGGAAAAGGAATACAACAAAATAAAACATTTTTCCTTTTTCGTTTACTTAGCAACTTATAAAAAATATTAATTGGTTCAAGATTTTAAGGATGGAAATATGGTAGACATATTTCATCAGAGGCTTCTGGTTTAATCTACATTAGGTTTAAATTGGCATGCCCTATTTAACAAAGAAGGTGGGTTAAAGTTTTTTTTTTTTTTGGCCTTTAGGAAAGAGACATTTTATTCCAAAACAATGGCTAGGCTACATATCTTAAGGTAGAAGTTCATTAGACTGAATAAATTGATCTATATATTAATAGGTTCTTAGACCAAATTAGACTTTTGGAAATATCAGACTAAGAACATAGAAAAAGTTTATACCCAGTAATAGGCCAAACTTAGGTTAGATTTTGGAAATACGTGTTATACCTAGTCTACCCTAATCTATAGACACCCTTCAAGTTAAGTTGTTTTACTATAAAAATAAAACTCTAATATAGTGCTGTCTATTGTCAAATCCAAAAATTCATTTAAGAAAAACAAGTATAAAACTACATAAATTAAGTGTTGATAAATAAAAACAACTCAAACATAATTTTAGTCCATATACATATAGGTCATTTTGATTTTAACTATTCTGAGTATTTTTTTTTGTTTTTGGTCCATAATTTTTCTCTTATTATGTTCTTGTTTCTTCAATAATTAATCAACAAGTGTATCAAATTATTCACGTAGTAAATCACGATGAGTAAGTATTTTTTTTTCACTAAAATTGAGTTCATCAAGTAACGGTTCATGTACCAATTCAATTCCTAATTAGATTATTGTATCCATTTTGGATTAAAGAAATTATAAATCAACAATAAAGAAACAAAAACAAATATCTAAGATTTTTATTTTTATTTTTTAAGGTTAAGAATCTAACTTCACTTGATTGTTCGATAAATTTATGGATTTCTACTTAATCAAGCTTTAGTTTTGCAATTGATGGTTGAATTTCCCAAATTGACTAAGAGCTAATTCTTTAGTATATTAGTCATTCTTTAACAAAATGAAATCCTCTAATTCTCTATCGACCAATCTGAATTACAAAAATGGCTTTAAAAAGTATCAGTGAAATTTCAAGTAAACCATAGATTAAAGTAGATTATGGTGTTTATCATATGCGCAAGAACATGTATGAATTTTCCAATCCTATATATACATGAACCCTAGAGTAATTCATGGGTGATCACATTACAAAAAGCAATAATAACTATGATAAACACTTAATTTATGAAATAAAAATTTGTTTCAAGCAAGAAAATCATCAAAGTCACATCATTTATATCAAGCTATGTGTGCGAGCTATCGCGACTCACAAACAAGTGCTAAGTTGCAACAAAAATGTAGTAAAAGGCACAACCTAGGTCGTCTCTCAAGGAGGCTTCAACACTTAGTTAAAAAATTGGGAGTTTTAAAGAATTAACGCAATAACTTACATTGAAAGATAATAGCAATAATAAAGAAGGCACTAGTGCAAGGTATTCCTAGAATTAGAAATCAATTATCATTGACCAAATATTAAACCCATTGATGGCTATTAGTAATAAATTACTGGCAATTCTACAAGTGATCAATCAACCTCTAAAATTTGATCAATACAAATAACTAATAAACGATGATCGCTAATCTATTTAGAAATCACATTGATTTAATGAAGCAATTGCTATAGCCTAACCGTCAATCGAAAAGTTAATTCTAATATTCTCCCTCAAATATAAACTAATAGATTTACCAATTTATACCCAAAGGGTCTCCCTAAGCGACAATTGCCAATTTAGTTATTCCAATAAAGATTATAGCAATCACCACAATAATTAAAAGAATGGAAACTACATAATATTAAGAAAACTAATGCATTCAGTACAAACAAAGGGTCTCAAATGTCATCCCAATCCATCCGGAAATCCCTACACTAGTAAAGAAATCTACCCCTCCATCTTTAGAGAATTATAATAATGAAGATAAAAGAACCTGAAAATAATAGCAATGATTCTTGCCACAATCTCCAAGATAGAGCACCTTCATCAATGGAACCCTTAGAGAAAGAAGAGAGAAGGAGAAGAGAGAGATGTAGAGAGAGAGTGTTGTTTTTAGAGAGAGAATGAAAAATTCCAAAATGGCGCGTGTCCTTCAAAAGTCCCCAAAACGGAGTTAAAAAGCAAAAAGGTTCAAAACGCGAAACAAGATCGTGTGTACCGCTGAAGCTCATCCACTTATGACCGCTATAGCGGTCATGTACTCGTGCAACACCACTTCGTACACTTCCAAACCCATTTTGAGGCCCAAAACGTTTGAATTAGCTCTTTGGCCTAGAAATAGATATTGTAGCTTTTTGAATAAGCTTTCCAATGCCGTAATAATCACCTCAATTGGACATATGTAGCTCTAGATATTGTGAAAATACCAACTGGAAGTCAAGTTAGACAGCATCAGAACATTAGCAACCTTTAATCTTGCAACCCGTTTTTCACTAAGATACTCTTAGAATCGGGTTTTGGGCTGAACATAAAAGTTGTAAAGGATTTCTTGAGCTTTCCAAAACATCTTTATTTGTCTTAATCCGATCCCTTGTTCTTGACAATTGCATTTAATTCAAGGCTCTTGTACTCAAGACCATACTCAAAGAGACAAGTTAAACGCAACAGGATGTAATTACAAATTATCCTATAATCAATGCAAAAGCCATCAATTCTATGAAAATCACACAATGAGAGATAAATCAAAATCCTCATTAGTTATATCAACAATATAGTAAAACTCGTGTAAAAAACTAAGGTTTAGAAGTAAGATAAGTGACACAAATACCCCTTATCAAACTCCCCCACACTTAAGCCTTCACATGTCCTCATGTGGAACTAAGATTAAACCAAGGCATGGATAAGAAGTAATAAACAAGGACTACATTAAACTCCTAACCTAAAATGCATGATGCTTGTTATTAAATGATAATACACCAATCCAATGAACCTAGAGGCACAACAATAAGCTTTCACACCAACAATCAAGAGAATTACAACAAGTAAGGCATGAATAAGAACATGACACATAGAGTAGAATTCACAACTTATGCATGGATCAAGTACAAAAGTCCTCCCAAGGTCAGTGTTTGTCCCTCATTCACTCAAGTGTTTTGGGTTATGATGCACACTCAATCACCTCAATTGAAGATGCATTACCATAGGCTTGCTATGGGTCTCATTCTCCATTTTGTCACACACATATGCATACTGAATCAAGAGGACTTACCTTTGGTTGTAATGAGGCTTGGGTGAAGGTGGATAAAAATATAGGCTAATGAGGTTAAACCTTAAGTCAAAGGAGATCAAATGCATATACCAGGAGCACAAGTGCATAAGGGTGTACTTTGTCCAACTTAACACAATTACAAGCATTTCTTTTATAATGTGGCACACCTTCAACCAAAATTTTCTTTTTCAGAATTTTTCTCTTTTTTTCTTGCAATTTTTCTTGGTGTGCCACTTGCTAAATTTTTGGGTACACATTGTACCTCCCCCACATTTAATTTGAGGCATGTCCTCATGTTCTCTCCCACACTTATGCTCAAGCACATATAAGAGTTGCATAAATGCTCTCCTAAGCCTAAAAGGTTGGAAATTTTCATGATCTTTTACTTTTGGCAAAAGATGTGCTAAAACAAAAGAATGGGCAATAAAGCTCAAAGGGGCTAAACAATGGTAACATGCAAAGGTTGGCTGTATGGGCAAGTGGCTAAAGACAAGAAAAATATCTCAATCATATTCAAGCATGCACATAAAAACATATTTTCAAGCAAGATCCTAAGCAAGTTCTAGAATGTAAACCCAAAGAGGGAAACACACATGAACAAACAAGGATGGCATATGATGATCCAATCAAAGAGGCTCAAAATCTCACAGGTAAAATTGCATGTACTAAATCCAAACACATAATGAATCTACTAAGCATGCAACACAAGATAAAGTTAATGCCAAGTAAGTCCATAAGGTGCATATGGTGTGAGCCTAGGCATGTAACCTCTAAGGTGCCAAAGGAATGGTGTAATATGCACATGAAAATAAATATGATGCAAGAATTAAAACTAAAAATGACAAAAAAAATATAGAAAAATAAAAAGGGAAGGTAAAGAAAAACCTTACGGTGGGTTGTCTTTTACCCAACACTTTGCTTTAACGTCCCTAAGTTGGACGGTCAGGACCCTCATGGAGGGTGAGCAGCTTCAACCCACAGATATGCTATCTAAGCCCTTAGATCTATGGGAGTCTCATGAAGGTGCATTAGTCAGTGTCTCTCAATACCACATCGAATCATCTTGGAATTTTCTAACTCAATTGCACTATCAGGGTGCATATGGGTGACTAAGAATGGTCTCTTCCATATAGACTTTGGCTTTCCAGCCATCAATTTTGCCCGAGGTTCATGTAGCAAGATCCACCGCCCTTCACAAGGCTTTTTACCCAACATGGGCTGGTCATGGAGTACCTGGAAAACTGATGACTGCTGTTTGGGTAGTGTGCCTGTATCTGAAAACTTGGAACACTCTAAAACAATAGGTGCATCATATCCCATGGAAGAAGAAAAAAAGGGGGGGTCTGGGTCCTTATAAGCATCATCAAGTAAAGAGTCAATTACATCAATGCCAAACACGGAGTGTTCTTTATGGGGATGTTTCATAGCATCAGATAGGTTAAATTGTACTTTCATGTCCCCACACTCCATGGATAAAATGTGCCAGCATGAACATCAATCAAGGTTCTAGCAGTTTTCAAAAATAGTCTTCCCAATATCAATGTTTGCTGGTTGGCATTGGTGTCATTCTCCATCTCAAGCACATAAAAATCAGCAGGGAATATTAAATCATCTACCTAGACAAGAACATCTTCCAATACTCCTTCTGGTCTTGTGATGATGCGGTTAGCCAGCTGAATTTGCAACCCGGTTGGCTTGAGCTCTCTAAAGTACAAGAACTAGTAGAGTGAGTTGGGCATAACATTAATGCTCGCCCCAAGGTCAGCTAGGGCTCTCGTGATATGCAAGTTCCCAATGATATAAACATAGAATGTGCTCGGGTCCTTGCACTTGGTTGGCAGGTTGCTTGGCTTGATAATGGAGGAAGCATTGACCCCCATAGTCACCTTGTCCTCCCCTTTGCCTTTTGTCCTCCTCCTATTGGTGCATAGAGCTTTCAAGAATTTTGCATATTTAGGAATTTGCTTGATTGCATCCAATAGGGGTATGTTTACTTGCACATTTTTAAATGTTTTCCAAGTTTCTAAATCCAATTCTAATGAAGTAGACTTTTTGAATTGGATCCTTTGTAGGAATGGCAATGGGGGAGGAATTCTGGATCTTTTTCAGATTCTGTGGAGTGCTGCAGCACTGGTTAACCACTGTAGCGCTCACCCAAATGCTCTTTAGTCTTGTCTTCAGCTTGCTCCTTTTCCTGGACAGGCCTAGTCACTTCTGGAATTTTCGTTCCAGACCTCAGAGTGATTGCACAGACATTTCCTCTTGGATTAAGAACTGGTTGAGATGGTAGCTGGGCAGCTGGGGCCTGCTGGCTTTGATTATTTTTCATCTGAGTCACCTCCTTTCTCAACTGTGCATTTTCTCTTCTAGTTTTCTGCATTTGCTCCACCATCAGCTTTATCATCTCATTCATGGTGGGATCTGAAGTTAGAGGTGTAGGAAGGGCCTGTTGCCTCTGATGAGGTGCCAAATATGTTTGTTGTGAGGGGTTGACTCTGTGGTTGAGAGTTATTTCCCCACTTCAAATTGGGGTGATTCTTCCAGCTGGAGTTATAAGTATTTCCAAATGGGAACTAACCTGGCTGATTCTGAGGTTGACTTTGGAAGGGGTATGTTGCTGCTACCCCAGTGGTTGAGTCATCTGGTAATGCTGGGCACATATCAGTGTGGTGGTCATTTGAAGTACATATGCCACAGACCTTAGAAACCATTGGAGTTGCCGCTTGGCTCACCATTAATTGCTGCATAAGGCCAGAAAGTTGCTGCAAAGTCTGGGCCAACAATGGATTCTCTAGCTAGCTCACTTCATAAAGGCCTCTAGTAGTTGTGGCTGCTCTGCGATCAAATTGCTGAAAATTGGCAGCCATATTCTTAATCAAAGCACGAGCCTCTTTCAGTGTCTTATCCAAGAGCGCCCTTCCATTTACAGAATCAATCATGCACCTATCAGCAGGTACAAGACCTTCATAAAAGTATTGGATGAGGAGTTTCTCTGGAATTTGGTGGTTAGGACAGCTGGCACATAAGAGCTTGAAATGCTCCCAATACTCATGGAGAGTCTCATTTGACTGGCAGATTCTAGAGATCTCTTTTCTGATAGAAGCTACTCTAGAGGCAGGAAAATACCTCTCTAAGAAAAGTCATTTCATTCCAGTCCAGCTATTGACAACCCCATCAGGAAGGTTGAAGAACCAATTTTTTGTTGCACCCTCAAGGGAAAAGGGGAATGCTCTCAGTTTAACATCATCCACCTCTACCCCATTGGGTCTCATGCCAGAACATATCATATGAAGCTTCTTCAAATGTTGATGGGGGTCTTCCCCAGACAGCCCATGGAACTTAGGCAAAGCATAAACCATGTATCCTTTAAGCTCAAAATCATTGTCTGGCCTGGGGTATGTAATGGCCAAGGGTTGCTAGGTGAAATCAAGAGCAGTGAGCTCCCTAAGTGTCCTGTTCCTATCTCCCATGTCACTTGTATTACCTGTAACACTGAACAGAGGATCAGAATGCTCAGATGGTTCCACTTGTTGACGCTTTGCCTGTCTGATTTTTCTCAAAGTTTTCACAATTTTAGAATCAAGAGGTATTAAAGTTCTAACATACAGGGAACGCCTCATACAAGGGAACAATTTTTTTTTTTCATTTTTTTAATGCAGAAAATAAAAACAGTAAATAAATAAATAAAAATAAAAATAAATAAAAGCTGAAAAAATAAAAAATAAAAAGAAAAATAAACAACTAAGTTTTAATGCCTCCCTGCCAACGGCGCCAAAATTTGATACGAGTTGTCGCGACTCACAAACAAATTAAAATTTATAAAGTGCTAAGTTGCACTAAAAATGTAGTAAAGGGCGCAACCTAGGTCATCTTTCAAAGAGGCTTCAACACTTAGTTAGAAAATTGAGGGTTTTAAAGAATTAAAGCAATAACATAAATTGAAAGATAATAGGAATAATAGAGAAGGCACTGGTGCAAGGTATTCATAGAATTGGAAATCAATTATCATTGACCAAATATTAAACCCATTGATGGCTATTAGTAATAAATTACTGGTAATTTTACTAGTGATCAATCGACCTCTAAAATTTGACCAATATAAATAACTAATAAACGACGATCGCCAATCTATTTAGAAATCACATTGATTTAATGAACCAATTGCTATAACCTAACCGCCAATCGAAAAGTTAATTTTAATATTCTCCCTCAAACATAAACCAATAGATTTACCAATTTATCCCCAAAGGGTTTCCCTAAATGACAATCATCAATTTAGTTATTCCAATAAAGATTATAACAATTACCACAATAATTAATAGAATGGAAACTACAGAATATTAAGAAAATCAATACATTCAATACAAACAAAGGGTCTTAAATGTCATCCCAATCCATCTAAAAATCCCTACACTAGCAAAGAAATTTACCCCTCCATCTCTGGAGGATTACGATAATGAAGATAAAAGAACCTGAAAATAATAGCAATGATCCTTGCCACAATCTCCAAGATAGAGCACATTTACCAATGGAACTCTTGAAGAGAGAAAAGAGAAGGAGAAGAGAGAGATGTAGAGAGAGTGCGTGTGTTTTTTTTAGAGAGAGAATGAAAAATTCCAAAGTGGCATGTGTCCTTCAAAAGTCTCCGAAACGGAGTTAAAAAGCAAAAAGGTTCAAAACGTGGAACAAGATCACGTGCACTGCTGAAACTCATCCACTTATGATCGCTATAGCGGTCAGTCCTGCCTCTTGCTGCAGCCAAATTTAGCTTTCTAGTGACCGCTATAACGGTCCTGGACCGCTATAGCGGTCATGTACTCGCGCAACACTGCTTCATACACTTCCAAACCCATTTTGAGGCCCGAAACGTTTGAATTAGCTCTTCGGCCTAGAAATAGAAGTTGTAGCTTTTTGAATAAGCTTTCCAATGCCATAATAATCACCTCAATCGAACATCTGTAGCTCCAGATATTTGAAAATACCAACTGGAGGTCAAGTTCGACAGCATCAGAACATCAGCAACCTTTAATCTTGCAACCCGATTTTCACCAAGATACTCTTAGAACTGGGTTTTGGGCTAAACATGAAAGTTGTAGCAGAATTCTTGAGCTTTCCAAAACATCTTTGTTTGTCTTAATCCGATCCCTTGTTCTTGACAATTGCATTTGATCCAAGGCTCTTGTACTCAAGACCATACTCAAAGAGACAAGTTAAACGTAACAGGATGTAATTACAAATTATTCCATAATCAATGCAAAAGCCATCAATTCTATGAAAATCACACAATGGGGGATAAATTAAAATCCTTATTAATTATATCAACGATACAATAAAACTCATATAAAAAGCTAGGGTTTAGAAGTGAGATAAGTGGCACAAATGCCCCTTATCACTATGTCATCACCCTAATAGAAGAAATCTAGAAACTGATGCTATAATAAATTTTCAGAACAAAATTACTTGCATCCTTTATATAATTGATTGTGTGATATGATTACAATAAAATACTATATGGTATTGTCCAATCTATGTAACTAATCTAGCAGTGAAACAAGACAATGTTGATGTATATCATTGAATGTGCACTTCATATAAGTTAAAATATTTTTAGAAAAGTAGTTAAAGGTAAAAGATAATAATTGCTAAAATATTTCTAAAATGATACACATTGCTAGTACACTTTAGGGATATGGGATTTCTAGAGGTGAAGAAGGCTTATAAAGGTAGTAGATCCTAAACGTAACACTGGTAAAATAAAGTCAGTAATCTCACCTTGAGTGTCAACCGTGATATATGAACCCATGACCTTGCTTTGATTTTATTTGTTAGATCAAACACTCACCGTCAAGCTAAAAGCTATACGTGTTAGCAATTATGGACTTTTATTCCTTCAAAATTTCTCAAAACCACATATAATTTGAGAGAGGTTGCACTTAGTATAAGTGTCATGAGCTGAGATGTTAAGCTCACCGAATCCTAAAGGTGATGTTGATGAAATAAAGCCAACAATTTCTTCGAATGTGCTTTTTCTTATGGGATATGATCCGCACTCTAGAAAGGAAAGGAAGGAATTATGATAGGATCGGAGTTGTTATATGTAAAGGATAGTCTGACAATGAGGTTAATTATGATCCCAGAGGAGAAGAACGGAGCGATGTTAATTTTGATGAGCATGAAGCTTTTTTTTGTGATTGACATGCAGCTAATTAGAAGAAAGTATATATACTCGCTCCAGAGAAAGCCGTCAAAGCAGAATGAATAGAATGCAAATAGGTTGGAAGTTCCCCAGTCTTAAACTAAGGGAATTAAGAAACACGACAACTCGAAATTCAGGTCACAGACATAACATGAATACAACATGCGTGAATTCATGGACATAACATGAAAAAAAAAACACAAACCTGTATCCGAACAACTAACACTATTCGCAAAAAATTAAAACTTGTCACGAACCAAAGCAGAAAAGAGGAAAAAAAGGGAATTGCCTCTTGCATGAATATTTCTCAAGAGTATGGCACTATACATGGCCAAATTGACCTAGAATACAATTAACCCACCCAATAGCGACTATACTCAATTAATTTAAATTATAGTATTTCGAAACTTGTGACAATTGATTCAGCCTTAACGAATTTGAATATTTGTTAAACTCCTGAAGGTTTTTCTGAGCAATTTTATTCACAAAAAAATGTAAAGAAAAATTTTAAATTTTCGTATAAATTCAGTTGGTCTAAATTTTTTATATTGTTATTCCTCTCAATTCGCAAGCACCCCTTAGCACAACCAATTTTAGTCAGAAACAAACTCTCTGTCTCAATATGTACGTATAAAACACACACACACACACACAAATATATATATATATATTAAACAACGGCTAAATATTTGTGATATCATTTCTAAACTATTCTTCAGTCCTTTCACATCACTTAATCAATTCAGGTACGTCACGTATTCTTAATTATATGTTTATGCGTTAAACCTGCATGCGTGGAGTCCTATTCGAATCTTTATCTACTCCAACCTCTTTAATTGAGTTAGATGGCAATGCAGGTTCCAAAATTTGAAGAAACAGCATCAAAATTTGCCTAAGGTTACCCCGACACCAAATTTGATAGAGCAATACTACGTAGTTAGAATGATGTGATTAAGATTTTTGACAGAACATACATATGGTAGCAATTAGGTTAAACATATTCATAAAACTTACTTACTCATCCAAAAATCACAAACTCTGCCACATTATTCTGACATTAATTTGGTTTTTGGCCAAAAAAAAATAAAATTCTGGCTGTTTAGCACTTTTGAATTTCATATATCCATCATTTTTTTTTCTATAGATAAACATAAGCTCAACCCCTAAGAGTCCAGCTATTTGTAGGCTATTAATTATCGCTTCACTTGACTCCTTGTCAATGAATATGTTCTCCACTTTGGACGGTTGATTTGTTTCAAACAAATCTAGTCAAAATTATAGTTGTATAATTCAAAGGAAAATTAAAATTGTTTTAGGTATACACCTTACACATATCTTTTTCCATAGGTCTTCTTCTTCATAACCAGGGTTGTAATAAAAGTTAGGATGACACATGCATTGCTGCTCTATTCTCCACTACTGGACACTTGTTTGACATAGATTTAAGGAATACACTTCAACATAGCTACTTTAATTTGTGAATTCCTTTAATGGGTCATTGCTACTTTAGGCCTGACTTCAATCAAACCCAAATCATCATTTTGTCACTGTCATCAAACGGATAGAAAAACACTAATTCTCACTTTTGAAGTATCTAGCACCAAGCCACAAACTTGGTCAACTACAAACAAGATTGTCCACATATATTGTTGACGATATTGTGGGATGCAAGTAATTCATGGTAAAAGAACTTGCCAAGAACTATAATTGAAGAAGCAACGAATATAATACAAAAGGAATTTCGATCTGCCAATGTCATTTTCAGTTAAGGAATGTGTTTTACGTACTTTGTTAGAGCCTTAGAGGTGGAGCATTTGCCCTCCACAAATTTGGACCCAACCCACATATATGAACGGTTCCACCTTGGGTTGCTTTCATTGAGCAATAACCTTATATATGGACCATAGTCTAACATTACGGTGACCAATTCCTATTATAAAGTTAGAGACATATATTCTTGAGTTCGAGGGATATATATGATGCAAGATAACTTTGGTAAATGGCACGAACTTGGTGTGAATCAAATAGTGTAGTACGTCATTATTTAGATGAGATTCTCTTGAATGATTTCAAGTAAAGAAAATGTTATTATAGTTTGTCAAGTGTAAAACCATTTATGTGCCTATATTCATCTGTTTAAACTTCTGAAATAAATGATTTTATGACATATTTTATTTAACGATCTCAAATTTACGAGTCATGTGTGTATTAGTCTAATATCACACAACAATTTCTTTAATTTTGATCAAATGATAGTATAAAATTATTTAACAATATTAACGCACAAAAATTAATTTTACTACATTGTTATATTGTTATATAATTACAAGAATGATGAATATTGAATGATTTAGTGTGAATTGTTAGTCAATATCTTGTCTTAATACTGGTCAAATGAGATCGAAGTCAAATAGGATGGTGACAACGCTTAGTAATTACTTAAATTTGCACCCTAAATAGTGGCTACACCTTTTGATTCAGTGATAAACGTTGTATCCAACCTATCGAATAATAATCCTCTCATGTTCTCGGACCGCCTAACAGTTTTTTTTCTTTTAGATATACCTTTTGGCCACACTTGGGGAAGAAAGGGAAAGAACATAAACAAATGAAAGCAAAAGAGGACCTCCTTTATCATTTTTTCACATAACTAAACTCAATGGCTTCATGAACTGACCTGCCATTGTTGCCTTTAGTCACCTCACTCATAATGAAAGCAGATTCTCAGAGAGGAAGGGAGAGAAAAACACCGTCCAAGGCATCTTCTAGATATGGAAGGCTATAAATATATATATGAAAGTGTCACTGTTTTATTTTTGTTTTGCAACTTCTACACAATTGCGCCTCCCTTGAAAAAGTATAATGATAAACACCTTTTCATTAAGGAATTCAAATAAGCACTTTTGTCTGGAAGAAGCCTCCTCCTAGGAGTGAGGGATTCAGTTATTATTAAGAACAAAGATATGCTATAAAGACTCAGACATTTGGCAGCTTTTTTCTCCTCTTCAAAGTTATAGCATTTTGTCAGCCAAAAAATTTTGAAATTAAGATTAAAAATGAAAAAAAAAAGTGCGGTGGCGCACAGGATAAAGCCTCGTTTTTAACAGCTATTTTCAGCCCATTAAAAGCCACAATCATACAATACTTTCATCTATCTTCCATATGTAACAAAAAGTAATGAAAAGCATATGGGACCCCTTGCAAAATTGCACTCTTCAGGAATATATATAGGGTTAATGCGTTATATATGACCTTTTTCCATCTGAGTTATTAGTTAAATTTCTTTTGAATCACTAAATAATCTAATAATTACCAATCGAAGGTTTCCTTTGTATTTTATATAACACAATGATAAGTTCTAAAATTTTCATCGTCCTTTGATATACTAAATTGTTATCACAATATAGAATCTAATATTTATTATCACAATATAGAATCTAATCAATCTATACTTCTATTAATGTCAACTACTTGAACTAGAACCACATGAATTTGTTTCGAGTAAGTTTATTGATCCCTTTAGAAAAAAAGAAAAATAAAGGAAAGTGTATATTTTGTTCACATTTGAAATATACTAGAATCACTGGCGTGAAGATGAATCTACAGAAGATGAATTACCATTATAATTAGTATTGGATGCATAATCTAGTCTCTAGATGCCTAATTTTATAAGCTTAAGGAATTGTGTTTTGTTGACAAGCTAAGGATATACGTGCCTTTGATTAGTTATACTAATTTATTTTTATTAAATATATATAGATGATAACATGAGACTCAAATTGGCAATATATCAATTTTAATGTGTGACTAGTTATATATGGCTGCACGAAAAGGAACAAGCATAGCTGCGGTCCTTTTTTTTTTTTGCGGAAAAGTAAAACTATTTTCTTTGGAATTTGTAGTGGCTCGAAAACTCAACCACAATCCATCTACTTGCTAGCCTCTTCACTTGCACTTGAATTCAAGGCTAGAGAGCTTGTGTACCGACAGAGATGACCGATCTCAACTACCCGATCCTTCAACTCCTGTTCAATACCTAAAGGCTACCCCCTGACTTGATCCTCGGCACCTGGGTGACCATTCTAAAGCTTAGATTGTGCAGGCCTAATACCCGTGTGCAAATATTTGCCCCTAATTATGCCCCAACACACACCCCATCAAGCCTTGCAATCTGCACCATCAATCCCTGGTTTGTGCCCAATCGTGATCCATTTATTAATACACTGTTTATATATATACTCCATTTAACAGAGGTAAAATACATCTTATTCTCTGGCCTAAATATTAGCATGTCCTCTATCCTAAGCCAAATAGCAGCAAAATAAGCGAGATAATTCTACATTGATAAAATTTTTAAGAATTTTGCTGATTAGTGCCCTAAAATTTTAAGAGTTTCTTTTAACTTTTCAATGCATTTAATGTATATAAAACTTAAAAATTTTAGTTTCTTGTAAAATAATTTTTACTCTTATTTTACCATTATCTTTGGGATTCTAACTAACAAAATACAACCAAGGAGATGTTGGTATGAATAAAAGGAACTTGATCTTTCAAGCATGAAGTTTCGGATTCAATCTCAATATTTATGTGTATGAAAAAGAGGTCTCTGCTTAGGCACTTGTACACTACCCTAAGAGATTATTCTTTCACTGCCTGATGAAGGGATACTTTGGAAAACCGTAAAAAACCCAACTTTTAAAAAAAATGCATATGCTCCAAATTATTTAACACTGTTTGCAAGAAAATACAGCTCGAGGGTAAAAGCACAAAACACCGCGTGAGCATCCAAGGCAAATAGCATAGGAAAATAATGAAAAGAAAAGCCAAAAGTTTGTCTGAGGTGGAAATGGTGGTTGGGGGAGAGAAGGAGGAGGAAGAAGAGAGAGAGGAGAGAGAGAGAAGGGGGGGAGGTGAGCTACGTGGGTGTGCGTGTCAAAAAAGTTGGGTTTTTTTTGTCATCAGACAATCTTTTACCTCCCCATCTTTTCTTTCCCAACTTTTGTAGATGCTTGCCCACCACCATATCTCATCCAACTCTTTTCTAAAAGTTTCCTTCAATATTTTGTTTTTCTCCCCCCTTTTTTTTTATTGGTCAGCTTAGAAACAACGCATTCTTCGCATCCCACACATTTTTTCATTTTATCCCAAAACACAAATAAAAGTAAGCACTCATATGATTGTCAAAGGTCACATACATGGTAGGCCCTCCAATATAACAAAAACCCTTTTCTAATTGGTCTCACCCTCTCGTCATGCACAAGTCTCTCTCTTGAGATACATACATGTTGGGTGGATAGCTTTGGCTCCACTTTGCATGAGACGAGTAGAATTGGCTACCCTCCAATTTAGGAATTAGCTTCTTTTTATCCCATCTTCTACAAGCTATTATCATATCCAATTTTTTTTTTCTTGTGTAATGTGGAAAATCAAATGTAGGTCAACCTATCATCCATTTTATTGTCTTTTTCATTCACCATTTTTCCTTTATGTATTTGCTGCCCATCATCTCAAGGTTGGGTTCCATTTAATATGGTTCGAAGCCAGTTTCCTTCCTTGGTCAATGGCCTCATAATTGATGAAATATTGTCTGCCTCCTTTCTTATCCACAGAATATATTAAAATATTTTCCTTACGTCGTTTACAGGGATTTATATTTTTAAATGAAAAATTACATTTTTTTTCAATATTTCATTACAAATTATTAATTGTGTAAAAATTATATGAGTTTTATATTTTTAATTTGATAACAATGTAAAAAAAATTTATGTTATCTATACATCAAAATTAAACTCAAACCTAACATACAAGTTATGAAGTTTTACAATTACACATAGAAAATCGGTTGATTATTTATTCTGTTAAAAAATTATGAGGTTTTGCATTTAGATATTTAACTAGCTAGTTAGGCTAGAAAAAGTGCATGAGTTGTTTAGGTCAAGCCAAGGTTTTTTTTTTTTTAAGTTTCATTTCTCGATAAAAAGAAAAACCGTGTACGTGCATTAAAGATACCAGCAAGACAACAACATTGCACCGCGAAATGTCACATACATTGATATATTTTCTTATTGAAGCATTTTTGCAAGAAATGTATATTTAACAAAAGAAGAAGAAATAACTATGCCAAAGAAAGGAAAAAATTTATTTGAAAAAACAATGCTTGCGTATGCAGTCATACTTGCAGCCAAAGTTTTTGCATGTTTGGATCAATAATTGATGACAACTAGTGTGCAATGGTTTCAGTTCCTTCCGGTTACATGATAGGACGATGACTTTCTTGTTTAGATTGTAGTCCACACACCATAAGTTGACAATGTCCATAAGCCTGACCCAAATGTAACGTTTTTGTGTTTTTTTTTAATTTGGGTATATATATATATATATATATATATATATATATATATATATTTAAAGGCCTATAGAGACCTTGTGGACCATTCTGTGTGTCTCATAAGCAAGGTTGACATGCCTGAAATCAAAATCATTTTCAGTGCATGATGTGATAATTAATAATATCAATAAGTTTCAGGTCAAATATGGTGAGGAAGTTTTGTCATAAACATCGCATCACAATGAATTTAGGCTAGAACGCGGAAAAATAATTATGGTTAAAACTTTATGGAAAGGTTTCATTATTGGCTAATTTTAGTATTGTGATGGACCTAAGTGTTGTGTTAATTGAAGTCAATATCATAACAACCAAAATTATGGAGAAAAAGGTAGGGTCAATATTAACAATCAGGAGTGATTAGTCAAAATGTGAACCTTATTCATCCATTTTGATTGAATTGCCATCCCTAAGATAGCAGTTTTTTTTGCCAGATGATCCCTTAATATGATAAGTCTCGTAAAGCTAATTGATATTATAATTTAAGACGTGGGGCTATTTTTGAAAAAGAAAGAATGGAGATTTGTGTAGTTCCCCTAGTTAGCGGTACTCTTTTCCGTTTATCGCATTATTGGTTTGAGTTTTTCATCTAACCCTGAGGATTTTGTCTGAATTAAACCGTACTAATAAGTGAAATAAAACTAGTTTGGAATAAAATTGTTCCAATAGGACCAATCATATTAAGATAATTTCCAACTTGATCTTTCAGCGCGCATTATATTGGCTTATAAACCCGATTGGTCTCAGGTTTCTTTTCTTATCAACTTCAAATTCAATTAATTTGATTGATAATTCATTCTGAACAAAAAAAAAAAGATATAATACTTCATAATAAATTAAATTTAAGCAATTTCTTTATTAATGTACAATAATGCTAACGATCTTATCCCAAAATTACACAACCAATTGCGTGTGCACTAATATATATATATAATATCACATAAAAAATACAGCAATATTACCGAATACTTGAATATACCATTAATAAAATGAACCATAAAGTTCCCCAAGTTTACAAGAAGCAATCTCAAGATAAAGCCCAATACACACTTCTGTAAAAATAAAGCTTCAGACTTTTATTTTGGAGCCAAGGGCTGATGTTCAGTTTATTAAAACCTTCCATGAATTTATTTCTTGTTTAACCACCAGTGGATAACAGTTTTTTATTTTTTCCTTTCACTAAAAATTACACTCTCTTTGGTCAGAAAAAAAAAGTTTATTTTGGTGCGTCAACTGGCAGTAACTTACTGCTCAGACCCATCTTGTTTTCGGTTTTTGGTCAACAGACCCATTGTTTGTCGTTTATTTTCTAGGCCTCGACATGGACCATGTTGTTCAGACTACAACTAGTAAGTTATTGGTCACCAATTATTTGGTGCTTGATTGATGGGTTGATTCCTTTGGGCCTGTTGATCATTCTATATCCCCAAGAAAGAGGAGAGAGGAGGGGGGCTGGGCAATGATTTAAACATTGCTATTGCTGAAGTATAGGATAATTTACCGGGGAAGTTGATTTAAGAAAAGAAAGGTGTTCACTACTTAAAAAATGGGTAATATTTAGTATATAATAAAATTACATAACAAATATACACCACATACTTTATCACCATTAGATGAGATGAGTGAGTGGAGACCACACATCATATCCAATGGTGATAACGTATATGGTGTGCATTTATTATGCAATTTTATTGTACACTAAACATTATTCGTAATAAATTGAGCGACACCATGTGACACCTATAACACTCTTACCAAACTCTTCATTACTCAACTACTAATTGGGAATTTGCATACCATTCTCACAAAGCTTGTAAACAATATTAATAGATCCTCACAATTTGGTGCAAAAATTTTGTTGATGCAAAGGTGCAATAAAAAGGGTAATTTAGATGTTTCGAGACAGAGTAGATAATTTCTCTACAAACTTCTTATTGTGTACTCTAATATAATATACTAGGGATCCAAGGGTTAATCTATGGAGATTTTATTGTATCAGCTCTGAATTAAAATTTGTTCTCTCTAAGGACCCTTGTGCTCTGATACTAACAATTTAAGTATTTATTTATGAAAATTTCAGTATGTTTATTAGGGATTTCACAAGTGTACAGACACTTAAATAAAAATTAGAAAAGTGATTCACTTCCCTAGTCAATAGACTAAAATTCCCATAATTTTACATATAGTTCCACAGCAAAATAACTAGATGGGATGGAAATGTTGAAGAGAGATTACCTTTTTATATCCCCACAGCATAATCAAAATTATTAAGAAAAAACCACAAATTCCCATTGTTGTGGTACTCAAAAAATAAATTGTATAACTACAGTATTTCAAAACATAGTTGTGAATACCATACCTAAAAATCGTTCAGTATTTGTTCCGTGAAAGGAAAGAACAAGACAGTGAGATAATAGAGACAGAGATGATAATGGAAACGGGGACGAAACTGTATTAGGTAGTGGTGCACATAATATAATAATTGATAAAAAGATGAAGAAAATTACATTATAATTTGATGAAACATTAAAAAGCTAAATGGGCAAAGATGGAATACAAAATATTTAAAGAAATATTCCTGAAAAAAAATATTTTAAATGTGTCCCAAAGACATGTCTTTAGTATCCTTCTTTTTTGGATGGATAAATATTGGCTCAAAAATTATCTTGAAATATAGACAATTATAAGCTTTTTTTTTTGTCTTTTCCTTCAAATACTTCCTGTTCTCAATATCTCTATATTTTTGGTCCAGAGACATTTACCGGATCCTATCCAAGTTAGTGTAGCGTAGAGAAACTTTCTTTGCTAAAAAAGGAATTACAACGAATTCGGCATGCCTTGAGATTACCTTAAATTGAAGTTACAGCACCGGTCCTGCTATAAGGTGACTACTATTAATTAATAATGCTAAAAAAACTAGCTCTGGCATCAAGAATAAATTGCGGCAACTGTGCCTGTGTTCTTTCAAAGCCAAATGTGGCCATTCATAGAACTACTTGATCTTTGGTCAGTTCTCAATCTCATACCTGCAGTGATCAACTATGCTGTCTAACTCAGCTAATGGACATTAGAAAATTTCTTGTGCTGCAGTTCCAATGATAATCAGAATCAATCTGCCTCTTCCACTCAACATGTTGATCCCATTTTCATGCAATTGTCTTGTTTTCTGACACAAGGTCACCATCTAGAGTTTTCCCAAGTAATTTCAATCAATCCTGACCACAGTTTCACTTTATTTCATGCTCCATAAAGCAGCAGAAAGGTTAGACAAAAGAGTAAGCAGGTGCACTTGTTGATGCATGAGAAAAATGAGGTTGTATGTCAATGACATTGCTCACAGTCTGAAGAGGGAATATGAGACATTGAACAAAATTTCCATCCGCATATCCAGTGAATGCTAGATAAATAATTGAATAAATTGAAAAATAGCGCGAATGTTTATATGCTTATACAAGGTTTATAAATTGAAATAAAAAGGTTTAGGATTTAGGGTTTGGGGCATAAAGTTATATCATTTTGCATGGTTCATGATAACATGTCTTAAAGGGAGAAGCATTTACTAATTGCAGCTTCAACTTTCCAGTTTTGAGAGAGGAGGGACTATGGATCACAATGACCAGCCATTTACTCTCAAGATACATCAACTTTGTCTCTCTTCCCTATGAAATAGTCCAGTCGAGTATTCATAAACTATGCTTTAATCAGATCAATAAAACTGCATAACACATTAACAAAATCAAAACATGAATAATGACAGGCATCCAATTCCAACCGCAATAGTCAAGCGAGCTCTAAATAATATATTGAATTCAAGTATTCAACAACTGAGAAGTATTATTCTCAGACCTTCATTTTCAAATTCACATGATAAAGAACAGAGGACACAGATAACTTTCCTAAATTCAACAAAATGAAGAACTATTTAAAAGGAATTAAAGTGTTTAGTCGTCACAAAAGTTAAGACACGCTGACAAACTAACCAATCTAAGATGATAAATACCAAGACTCTGAACCAGTTCAACATACTTGATACGCCGGCTGTAAAAGCCCATCCTCCAGCCAGGACAACATCACCAGCAGTTATACCAAAGCCAAGTCCAGAAACAATCCTGTTCCTGAACTAGCTAACCTTCTGCTGAAGTTCCAAGCTAAGTAAATCCTTCTACAAACAATGGAGAAGTATATTGCTTCCATTAAATTACTCAGAGATGTCATCGTTCCAATAAGGGTGTAAAAGATTTTGTTTTTGTTGTTGGTTTTACAATAACTATTCAAAAATTCATTAAATATATAACTAACATGCATGCTTGAGACAACTCGCCTTAGTTACTAACTAGTGTCCTTGAAAAACCAAAGGAACCCTCCCAATTATTATATTCAGGATCAAACAATGAAATTGACTGTTTACGCCCCCCCAAAAAAAAAATGAGAATAAAAAACAAAACTAATTTAACGTGTTTTGAGTTAGAAATAGCTTATCATCTGTCCAGTTTGTAATCAAAGGTTCAGTTGAACAGCTTTAAGGGGGAAAATTTCTTGAAGTTTTAAGCCAAAGCTAGCGAGCACTAATATCTTTAAATTTTTGGGTACGCAAAGTTTATAAAACCTTTATCATTAAATTAGTAGATTCAAATATCACTAATATCATCAAGACTTGGATTTGTTTCTTAAATTTTCCCCCGGTGGGTGATCACGCTCAATGAGTCAGGAGACATGCCTGGAGCCCTGGACACTAGGCTACCCTCCTACGCCTTCACCTCTTGTGTTGCATGTTATAATCCCCTATGCATGTTAGTTTTCTCTTTTTTTCTCCCCTTCACCTCGCATTAGGAGCTTTAGTAACTCAACCTGACGCGCTAATCTGTCCCGACCCGAATCTTATTGGGACAAGTTCAGATCCTAAAATTTGATTCAGTATACTTTTTGAGTCGGTTTTGCATCATATTTCAAGTTAACCCGACCCGGTCTAAAGTCAAATAATTTCTTTGGCGATATATATTTTTATAATAATTGATGACAAATTATAAGATTTTATAATTTAATTAATATATTTTACATAACTTAATGTTATTTTTATATTGATATAGTTTGTTTTGAAATATATATAATAAAATATCTCTCAAATTTCATTTTTTACTAGTAAAATTTCATAATTTTATTGTGTATAATGTTTAAATCCTTATATGTTGTTTAAAAATTGGTTTGACCGATCACTAATTACATCATTATTGACTCGAATTTGAGGTCCAAAAAATTGGCCCGATCTAAAGGTTTGACTAGGCTCAAGATTGATCCAAATCAGCCTCATACACCCCTATTTATCATGTGATGTTTATTGTAGTTTAAATAAATAATAAACGAAAAGAATTGAGTTAGTGGCGAGATTCTGTGTGCATATTTATTTATAGGTTATGATGAAGTTATTCCACTGCAATTTTACGTATAATCATACTGCTTAGTAATTGAATAACAATTATCTATAGCTGATATGTGTGTGTGTGTGTGAGAGAGAGAGAGAAAGAGAGAGAGAGATTTTATATTTAAATTTCATTGTAGTCAAAATTTCAACGTAAAAAAAAATTATAATTCCGAATAAGAAGAAAATTCGATCAAAATAACACCTTGAAAAACCTAGAATTCCATAATGGAAGGAGGCTAGAACGCGGAAGCATGAGTAGCTGGTCCGTGTCTCCATCCATGTCACCATCACCGGCTTCCTCTTCGCCGGTGTTTATCGGCTTCAATGCCTTTGCTGATTGCTATCTTTCCTTATAATCATTGATTCTATGTGTATCTATTACTTACCTAATTTATTTTATTACTTATCTAATTTATTGCTGGATGTTCTTATATGAAAAAAAAGGGTAAATTAGACTCACATTTCCTGAGATATATGGAAATGCAACTCACACCTCCTCTAATTATTCAACCTACACTCACACTCCTCACTAACAGAGCACCATTAATAAACTTAATATAATGATATTTTTATGATATTAACTATTTATAATTAATAAAATTATAAAAATACCCTTACACACTTTCTTGTAGTTGTCGAGCAAGTAAGAGAGACAGGTATTTAGGGTTTTTTCACAATTAACGAAGAGAGTGAATAAGGGTATTTTTATAATTTTATAAATTAGAAATAGTTAATATTATAAAAATGTCATTCTCTTAAATTTACTAATGGTGCTATGTTAGTGAGGGGTGTGAATGTAATATAAATACTTAGAATTTGGAAGTAGATGGTGTGAGTATAAGTTGGACAACTACAGAGAGTGTGAGTTGCATTTCCACAACGAAGGTGAGTGTAATTTACCCAAAAAATAATGAAATGATCTATTCTAAATTTATCCATATCATATATGTTTACATAGGGTGGTCAATCTCTTCATGTATAATTGGAACATTAACCCTATTGCATTATACTCTACCTCTTTTATAAACTAACTCAAGCATCATAGTGTTTTTTCCCATATCCCATCGCCACTTTCTTAGCCATGGCAGGTGACGAACACTTATGAAGTTTCTAGATAATAACAATATTTAATGAGAAATGATACACGAATATTACTACACTTACACCATATTCTTCCACCTCACTAGATGACAAAATTAGAGCATGGAGATTGTATGACTACAAAGGGATAAAGTGGGAAGAGGAATGAGAGAAAAAAAAAAGCAACATCCCTTCCTTCCTTCCTTCCTTTCAAAACTATTCTCTCTCTCTTTGTATTGTTTTTCTCTTTCGCCCACTATTCATCCAAAAGCTTCCATTCTCTCTCTCTCTGTCATGTTTCTCTCCCTAGTTTTTTTATCATTTACAGAAAGAAGAAGAAGGAGAATCAAGATGTGTGGGTAGCGCACACAAATAATCCTTATGCACACGAAGGCTTAGCTCATTTCATTTGATTTTTCATATATTTATGGTTTATGCCCCAAGACATGGATGATTATTTTTTGGTTTAATTAATCCTCCAGTCCCTATAGATTCATTGAATTTTCAATTAGGTCCCTAAATTTTAAAAGTTTTCAATTAAGTCCCTATACTGAATAAAAATTTTCTATTGAGCCCCTAACCCCATCATCCATTATAATAAAACGTGAATTGACATAATATTCTTCCACTTCATCACGTGAGTAAACAAGTGGCTTCTTTGACACATCATCTCTTCAGGAATGAAGTAGCTGGTACTATTAGATCTTGGAGAGAACCAACTCTCAGGAATTTTATCCTCATGGATTGGGGATGTTTTTTCCTCAATGCAAATTCTTAGGCTACACCAGAACAAGTTTCAGGGAAACATTCCTGCACAACTATGCCAACTCTTTGTACTGAAAATCTTGGACCTTTCCAACAACAATTTAACGGGCTCAATCCCTCACTGCGTTGCGAACCTCACAGGAATGGTGTTGGAAAAGAAAACAGATGAAACAGATTTAGCACCATCTCAGGATTCACTATGGTATGTACAAGAGCTCACGGAGACATTGAAAGGAAAAGAAATTCTTTATGGTTAAATTCTGAGACTACTAGGCAACTTCGACTTGTCAAACAACAGTTTGAGTAGATCTATTCATTAAGGAATAGTTGTGCTTACAGCATTGGAAGGCCTAAATCTATCATACAATCATCTTTCAAGAGAAATCCCTAGAGAGCTAAGAAGCACGGATACTCCAAAACCCTTGCCACACCCGTGTCGGACACTTTTGCGACACCGACACTTTGACGACACTCGGACACCCGTGTCCAAGGGTGTTCTGCTGTGCTGCTTCATATCTCGATCTCGAGAGCCCCTGATATGCCACTGAATATTGCAATAAACTCCATTTTTATTATGCAAACATTCGTTTTTTATTTTTTATGGATAAAAACTTATGTAGATTTTTTATTCTTGTAAATTTTTTGGTTAGTTCTTGGTTATGAGATATTTTTTAGCCATAACAGTGCTTAGATTTGTTTTTTCTCATCATAACATGTTATTTTTATCTTTTATTATATAATATATCTTAACCGTGTCGTGTCCTATATTTTGTAAAAATCGCCGTATCCCTGTGTCCATGTCGTGTCGTGTCCATATAGCGTGTCGTATCGGTGCTTCCTTGCCGGAGAGACTGGGACATGAAGTCACTAGAATCCTTTTATATCTCTCATAACCAAATTTTAGGAACAATTCCAGACAGCATGATTGATTTAACCTTTCTAAGCTGCTTGAATATGTCCTACAACAACCTTTCAGGACCAATTCCAAAAGGAAATCAGCTTTCAGGACTTCATGATCCATTCTTGTATGCCGGTAACAAATTTCTTTGTGCGCCTCCACTACCACATGAATGCTCTGCCCCCTGACGATGATTTCCCAGAAGAAGAAAATGAAAATGGCGAAGAGGGCAAGCATGAGAAATGGTTGTTTTACTTTGTCGTAGCGCTGGGCTTTATTATTGGGTTTTGGGCAGCCATCGCAGTTTTATTGTGAAGAAGAGCTGGAGGCATGCTTACTTTCATTAGATTGATGAAGTAGTGCACAAGATTCGCAGACGTGTGAATGAAAAAGAAGAGATAAAGGAGAATAATGAGGGATATGATGAAGCAAATGTTTGGGTTATTGTGTTAAGCTTCAATATAAGCTTCACAAGTTTGGCCATGGCAGATTTTGGATAAATTAGGGGCCTGTAATGAACCCTTACTCTCATATACACGAAGGTGCCATGTTATCCGTTAATTTTCACATTTTTTATAATAGATAATGTGGTCAGGGACTTTTGAAAATTTTTATTCAATATAGAGACCCAATTAAAAACTTTTAAAATGTAGAGACCTAGTTGAAAATTTGGTGAAACTATAGGGAATGATAGATTATTTTTTCAGCAACAAAATGAACTGAGAATAATTATACTATAAGCTGAGATTTGTTGTTAGTGTTAGAAACTCAAGTTAAAAAATTATAAATATGTGTTACAAAAAGTTGTAAACTAGTATGTATAAAGTTGTAAACTAGTACGCAAAAAATTATAAACCAACTGAAAACACATACTAAACAGGTTCATGATTAAATGTGAAACCATATGCAGAAAAGTTATAAATCAATATGTAAAAAGTTGTAAATCAGTACGCAAAAAATTATAAATTGGTTTAATCATACAAATACAAAAATCATTCATGACATTAAAATAGTGACATGTCCTTTTGTTCTACTAGCACATTATCACATGACATGCTTTCTCTATTTATCACACTCGTTATTGTATTATATTTTTCTCTAAAAAATATATTTATTAATTACTCTTAGTTATTTTAAGATAACTCATGTTGCATTTTAATTTATTTTTATTTGAAAATTATATTTAAATTTTTGTTATATATATATAATTTTTATTTTATAAACAATTCTTATATTGATATCAGATTTATCTTCATTGTTTTATGTTTTTTATGTTATTTTTAATTTAATCAATAAAATTAAAAATAAGTGCAATTTTATTAAAAGAACGTGAACCAAGCTCGGCCAGGAGTGACATGTCAACTTGGCCTAATAATCATGGTTAGCCATTTTCGCTCAACATATGATCCAACTTTTCTCAATTCTCACTTTGGATGTATATTTTTTATATGAGTATTTTTGGATGCCAAGCATTATCTTTGACAAGCTAAGCTCCATTGCCATGTCTGGTTGAGCTCCGACGTTGCTTCTGGCCAAGCTACCTCATCATCCATTGGCCAAAATCTAACAATATATGTTCATTCACATAAACTATTTACTATATATCTCCTTATTCCCAAACTCCAATAATTGAGCGTACTACTATCTCCAGTATATCCTAGCCAGTTTCTACCACCTGTTCATAGAGGTCCACCTCCTGCTAGTCTAGCTCATTCTCTTTTTGGCCAAGCTTAGTTGTTGTCTATAGTTGACCTTACCACCTCTCGGTCAAGCTCCCCGCAAAGCTCTGCCCTCCTCTTTCTGATCTCAATAGCCATCTGTTTGATCTCATCCCCTCGAGGCCGAGCATCATTGACATCTTTGATTCGCCTCTATCATATGCCTGTTAGTTTTCGCCACCCGTCAACCGAGTTCCGCCTCCTCCTAGCCGAGCTCTATTTCTTCTCGGATGAGCTCCACTTCCCCCAACCGAGCTCTTTTTCATCTCTATCGCCCCCTAACCGAGCCTTGACATATGCCGGTACCTCAACCTCGTCTAGGACGAGCTCTATTTCCTCTCGGCTGATCTCGACTTCTACCAATTGAGCCCCTTTGCAATCTCTACCGCCACAGTTGACTCTTCACGTGTGTCAGTCGACCTCTGCTATCTCCTGGCCAATCCTACCGTCTACTATCCTATGCCAACGTCACTTCTTGGCCAGGTATTTCGCATAAATAGAGAGAATGCACAATCACGACACAACAAGTCTAATATTATTATTCAACTTTACATAAATATGTTAAATATGTATATATATCTTTCTTACAGGAATAGCATATCAACTTGGCCTAACAATCATGGTTAGCCATCTTCACTCAACATAGGATCCAGCTTATCTCAATTCTCATTTTGGACTTTGGATGCATATTTTTTATATGAATATTTTAGGATGCCAAGCATTATCTTTGACAAGCCAAGCTTAATCACCGCATTTGGTCGAGCTCCAATGTTGCCTCTTTGAATGGAGAAAGCATATGATGGGATAACATGCTAGTAGAACAAAGGGACATGTTGCTGTTTTAATGTCATGAATGATTTTCGTATGTACATGATTAAACCAGTTTACAACTTTTTACATACTAGTTTATAACTTTTTGCATACTGGTTTACAACATTTCTGCATATGGTTTCATATTTAATCCTAAACCTATTTAGTATGTGTTCTCAATTTATTTACAACTTTTGCCGCACTGATTTATAACTTTTTGTTTACTAGTTTATAATTTTTTACATACTAGTTTACAACTTTACAATTTTTTAACTCTAGTTTTCAACAATAATATCAAATCTGAGCTTCTGGTAGAGCAATTCTTACTTCATTTTGTTGCTAAAAAAAAAACCATCCATGTCTTAGGACATAAACCACAAACACATGAAAAATCAAATGAAATGAGTTAAGCCTTCATGCATAAGGATTAGTTTTGTCTGCTACCCACAAATCTTAATTCTCCTTCTTTTTCTTCCGGTAAACAATGAAAAACTAGAAAGAGAAATGTGACACACAGGGAGAGAATGGAAGCTTTTGGAGGGATGGTGGGTGAAAGAGAGAAACACTACAAAGAGAGAGAAAAGTTCTGAAAAAAAGGAAGGAAGAGATGTTGCTTTTTCTTTTCTATTTCCTCTTCCCACATTGCTCCCCCGTAGTAATGTAGTCTCCATACTCTAATTTTGTCATCTAGTGAGGTGAAGAGTATGGTGTAAGTGTTGTGATGTCCGTGTATCATTCCTCACATTTAATTTCAATAGCATACTAATAATGAACACGTTGAGGATATGGATTACTTAAAAGGACTACTGTACTACTTCCCTACTATGTTGATAAGTTATGCACACTAATCACGAAGAAAAATGATATATACTCATTTAATATTGGACACCCTGCTGATTCACTTCTTATGTATCATTGAATAGAATGCAAACTCTACTTAAATGGGGTTCACAATATCGCTTTTGAACTAGCGTGGACATAAGTCATTGGATTGTCTTAAACAATTCAATAAAAATATATAAAAAAACTTCTTGGATATGGGTGTTAAGAACTCAAATTGGCTCGATGACCTAACCCGACTCGACCTGAAGCTTATTAGAAAAGATTTGAGTTTTAAAATTTGACCCAATATACTTTTCGAATCGAGTTCGGGTCATATTTCAAATTGGTCCAATTCAACCCGAAGTCAAATAAGTCTTATAAAAATATGTTATTGTATAATAATTACAAGATTTTATAGTTCAATTAATATATTTTATATAATTTGATATTATTTTATATTGATATAGTTTGTTTATATATATATATATATATATATATATTTGAGAAAATATCTCTTAATTTTATTTTTACTTGTAAAATTTCACAACTTTAATATGTATAATGTTTAAATCGTTATATATTGTTTGAAAGCCAGATTGACCTAGTTGGACTCGGATACTAATTGGGTTATTGTCGAGTCAGGTTCGATACCAAACATTGGCCCAATTTAAAAATCGGGTCGAGTTTGTGTTTGATTCAACCCGACCCGACCCATTCCATGTACATACCTATTCTTGAATATTTTGTTTGATTTGTGGCCCTTATCTTTTCCATATTAATTAATTTGGATTTTACTTCAAATTAAAAAGCAAATATAAGAGTGAAGAATTAAAAAAAACCACAAAAACATCTTATAATAAAAAATAGATATCTAATTATTTTATGCTCTATTAAATATATAGCATCAATTGATCATAACAGTTATTCAAATTTTATTATATTGGAAAGCTCTTTGATGTGTGAAGTGCGCCACGACGAACTTTGTGATATTTAATTAATAGATGACACCTGCAAAGCATGAAAATAATATATAATCCAATTGATATAATTTTTCTCTATAAATTTACCTATTAATAAAAATAATGATGCTTAAATAAAATTTTAGGATTAATTATTCTGAAAATCCCTATAATTTTATTCAATTTTCAATTAGGTCCTTTTAGTTTAAAAATTTATAAATGAGTTCCAATGCTTTATAGAAATTTTCAATCAAATCTCTGTAATTTTAAAACTATCAATCAAACCTTTATATTGTATAAAATTTTCAGTCAAATCCCTATATTATGCAAAAAAATTTACACGGGTCCTAATTGTACATAACTTATAGAGACTTAATTCAAATTTTTTTCAAGTATGGACTTGATCACAAATTATTAAACTACAAGGATCTGATTGAAAATTTTTGTATAGTATAAGAATTTGATTATAAATTTTTAAATTATAAGGACTTAATTGAAATTGAGTAAAACTATACAGATCTTTAAAATAATTAAACAAAAATTTTAATATGAAATTGACGCAAATTGTTGAATAGGGTTAATAACAACTTTGTCTTTGCAACACTTGTCAAAAAAAATTTAAGCTACCTTGACCATTTTGTTTGATTAATGGTCTTTGTAGCTTCCTTTTTTTTTATTTACTGAT
The DNA here is from genome assembly GCA_031216125.1 of Dalbergia cochinchinensis. Lineage (NCBI taxonomy): Eukaryota > Viridiplantae > Streptophyta > Magnoliopsida > Fabales > Fabaceae > Dalbergia > Dalbergia cochinchinensis. The sequence goes on along the minus strand of CM062375.1, from coordinate 62,114,158 downwards.
TTAGTTGGATACTACATATTCTAATCACTCCCTCATTAATTATATATTAACTATTTATTATTGAACAATCAATGATATTATTATAAAAATATAATAACTCTTTTAAGACCATCTGATAAAATCTTTTAAAAAAATTTATAATAAACATATATTTGTTATCACAATCAATATTAATAAGGAGACATGTAATTAATTAGATATTCAAATTGACTAATTAAATATTATTATATTATCAGATTTTGAATTTAATTTGAAATTATGATTTGACTTCCTAGGTAATTAACTATATTTCATGTCTACCTATTCCACTACTCGAGAAGCTTCTATTCCACTGCTTGAGAAGAAGCTTCTTTGCCATACCTTATCAGATTTTCTCTCATTATTTTTTATCTCCCCTCTCTTCCTTTTCGTGATGCTTATCTCTCTGTAGATTGTATTCTTCTCTCCATTGCAACGGACGCCAACAACAATTTCACAAGGAAAGAGAAGGGGGGGCTCTCAAATGTTCTTCTTGTTGGGAACTTAAACACACAATTCCCTACTTGCAAGAACAAGAGGAGCAACTATACCAATAAAATTATCGCAGCAATCAACATACACAATAAACCAGAGCAATAGGGACAATGCACCAAGATTTTTAACGTGGAAAAATTCCCTCAATGTGAGAGACAAAAACCACGGGTCGTCCAGACCAAACAAATAGCTCCACTATGATCAAAATAGGTACAAGAGAGTCTCAAATATGTGCACAAATCGTGCTAACAACAATCTAAACCAACCAAACATCAATACTCAAAATAGAGAATAAGGAATATGTAAATACCCCAAAATTGGAGCTTCTGTCCGATACCAGTTTCTCACACTCTAGAACTTGTATCGACGATCTAACCGTTCAGAATGAAGAACCAGACACCATGAACCTGCTGTAAAAGTTTCAGCCCGATCCAACGGTGAACAACTTTACAACTGCCAATTTACAGAGACAGTTTAAACTAGAAAACTGATTCTCCAAACTAAAACAGAATCTTTGTGCGAGCTCAATATCTCACACTCCAGAGCTTTTCTCGACGATCGACCGTTCAAAATGAATATCCGCTTGTCAAGATCCTTCTGTCCAAATTTTAGCTCGATCCAACGGTGGATGGCTTCGAAATCGGCAATATACGGTGGCTTCTCGGAGTAGGAAGATGAATCCGAGTTTGGTTGTATTTCTCTCTTCTCTCTCTATTTGTGGCTGCTCAATTTTTTTCACAAAATGATCACACACCCTCAACCCTAGTAGCCCCCTCTTGGTCAGGTAAGTGGAGTATCTTGGGCTTGCTGATTTTGGGCTTTCTCCACATAGGAAGGGAGCCCAACCCAACAAATCTCCCCCTCACGACTATGTGGAGGTAATCACCAAACCGGCGATCAAACAACAAGCTTCAAACTTCCATCTTGGCAAAGATTTTGTCATCATGTCTGAACCATTATTATCAGTATGAACCTTTTCAAGTTCCAACAACTTATCATTCAAAACATCACGTATCCAATGATACCTCACATCAATATGTTTGGACCTCGAATGAAAAGTTGAGTTTTACCAAGATGTATAGCACTTTGACTATCACAAAATAGCACATACCTCTCTTGAGTAAAACCAAGTTCTTGTAAGAACTTTTTCATCCAAAGCATCTCCTTGCACGCTTCGGTAATAGCAATGAACTCAGCCTCTGTAGTGGATAAAGCAACACACTTTTGCAACTTAGATTGCCAAGCTACAGCTCCACCTCCAAATGTAATCAAATAACCTGAAGTAGACCTTCTAGAGTCAATATCACCTGCCATGTCTGAATCAGTATAACCAACTAAAGAAGGCTTCTCATTTCCAAAACATAACTTCAAGCTAGAAGTACCACGGAGATATCTCATAATGCACTTCACTGCATTCCAATGCTCTCTTCCTGGGTTTGAAAGAAAACGGCTAACACTACCAACAGCATGAGCTAAGTCTGGTCTAGTGCATACCATAGCATACATCAAACTACCCACGGCTGAAGCATATGGAACTCTCTCCATGTCTTTCTTCTCTTCTTCATTTGATGGACTTTGCTTGCAACTTAATTTGAAGTGTGTAGCAAGAGGAGTGCTAACAGCCTTAGCTTTCTCCATTTGAAACCTTTGCAGCACGGCTTCAATGTATTTCTCTTGTGACAACCAAAGTTTCTTCTCCTTTCTATCTCGGATGATTCTTATGCCAAGAATCTGCTTTGCTGGTCCGAGATCCTTCATTGCAAATGACATCCCAAGTTGCTTCTTCAACCTATCAATTCTTGAAGCATTTTGACCAATAATAAGCATGTCATCAACATATAACAGGAGAATAATAAAATCATCATTGGCAAACCGTTTATTAAAAACGCAATGATCTGAAGTAGTCTTCTTGTAGCCTTGCTCACCCATTACAGACTCAAACTTCTTATACCATTGCCTCGGAGCTTGCTTCAAGCCATATAAGCTCTTCTTGAGTTTGCACACATAATCTTCTTTCCCTTTTGCTATAAAACCTTCAGGTTGCTCCATGTAGATTTCCTCCTCAAGGTCACCATGGAGGAAAGCAGTTTTCACATCCATCTGCTCTATCTCTAAATCAAGACTCGCAGCCAAACTCAAAATAATCCTGATAGAGGACACCTTCACAACCGGAGAAAAAATCTCATCATAATCAATCCCTCTTTTCTGTCTAAAGCCTTTAACCACTAATCTAGCTTTATACCTTGGGGAAGAAGAATTTCCTTCATGTTTCAACCTGTATATCCATCTGTTTTGCAAAGCTCTCTTACCTTTAGGCAATTTCACAAGCTCAAATGTTTGATTATCATACAGGGCCTGCATTTCATCTTGCATAGCATCAACCCATTTTTGCTTTTGGTCACTATCCATTGCCTCCTCATAACATTTAGGTTCTCCCCCATCAGTCAAGGTCACATACTCATCAGAAGGATACTTTGTTGAAGGTTGTATCTTTCTAGTAGACCTTCTAAGTACAACAAGCAGATTTGTAGGTATCTCATGTTGATCATCAACAACATCATCTGTTGGAGTATCTAAATGATTTCCCATCTGCTGGTCATCACAAACCCTATGGTCATCTTCTTGCATATGATCCTGGGCCTGATTCTCTACTAGTTCTTGTGCACATGGTGGCTGGACCGGATCTACGTCGATCAAGTCACTGTTATGCTGAGATTCGGTCTTCTCCACTTTCTCAATATCTTCTATGGTTTGGTCTTCTACAAACACCACATCACGGCTTCTCATAAGCTTTTAATCAATTGGGTCATAGAGTCTATAGCCAAGCTCATCCTGACCATACCCAACAAAGATACATTGCTTTATCTTCACATCCAACTTAGATCTCTCATCCTTTGGAACATGAACAAATACTTTGCACCCAAAAACTCTTAAGTGATCATAAGAGACATTCTTACCAAACCACACATTATCTGGAACATTACTATCCAAAGCAACTGCAAGACTCAGATTAATCACATGCACTGCTGTGAGCAATGCTTCTGCCCAAAAATACTTAGGCAGCTTTGCTTCAGTAAGCATACACCTAACTCTTTTAATTAGTGTCCTATTCATCCTCTTCGCCAAACCATTCAGCTGAGGTGTTTTAGGAGGAGTCTTTTCATGCCTAATGCCTTGCTGTTTACAATACTCATCAAATGGTCTACAATATTCACCACCATTATCAGTACGAATGCATTTAAGTTTCTTACCTGTTTGTCGTTCAACCAAAACTTGGAATTCTTTGAACTTCTCCAAGACTTGGTTCTTGGTCTTCAAAGCATAAGCCCAAAGCTTCCTTGAGTGATCATCAATGAATGTCACAAAGTAAAGAGCACCACCAAATGACTTCTCCTTCAATGGACCACAAACATCAGAGTGTACCAACTCCAAGAAATCTGATTTCCTTGAAGGAGGATGCTTCTTGAAGGATAATCTTCTCTGTTTTCCAGCCATGCAATGAGAACATTTCTCCAACTCTGCATTCTTCAAATTAGAAAGTACATCCTTTTTAGCTAAACAATTGAGTCCTTTTTCACTGATGTGACCAAGCCTTCTATGCCATAACTCAGAAGCTTCTTTGCTTTCAACTGCATTCACATGGCCTTTTGAAATTGTGGATTTCATCACATACAGACTTGAGGTCTTCTTTCCTCGAGCCACTACCAAGTTGCCTTTAGTGAGCTTCCATTGACTACTGCCAAATGTGCTAACATAGCCTTCATCATCAAGCTTTCTAACAGAAATCAAGTTCAAGCGGAGATCTGGAGCATGTTTGACATCTTTCAGCAGCAACTTCATTCCAACATTAGTTTCTAAGCAAACATCTCCCATACCAATTACCTTGGCCAAGCCATCATTACCCATCTTTAGCACTCCATAGTCACCTGAAGTGTAAGATGTGAAGAACTCCTTCCTTGGTGTAACATGTATTGAGGCACCACTGTCAACTACCCAATCAGACTCATCAGATACTATATTAATAATATTCTCATATCCTACAATGAGAAGATCATATGAAGTAGCAGTAGACATACGATCATTATTATTTTCTTTCTTCACTTGCTTACCTTTGTTCTCTTTTTTCCAAAGAAAGCAATACTTTTGGATGTGTCCTGTTTTATGACAGTAATGACATTCAACATTTTTGTACCTTGATCTGGACTTGCTTCTGCTTTTACCTCTACCCTTTGTGCCTTTATTCTGACTTCTTCCCCTAGTTTCTGTAACCAACATCTCTGAGTGAGACGAAGAACCTTGAGTCTTTCTTCTCACTTCTTCATTCAAGACACCACCTTTCACAAGTTGCATGGTTACCACACCATTAGGAGCAGAATTAGTAAGTGAGATGCGGAATGTCTCCCAAGAATCTGGTAGAGTATTTAGCAACCAAAGACCTTGAACCTCATCTTCAAATTTGATTCCCATGCCTGACAACTGATCTAAAACTCCTTGAAACTCATTCAAGTGATCAGATATAGAAGACCCTTCTTTGTATCTCAGATTCATCAACATATTCAACAAATACAACTTATTGTTCCTAGACTTGGAAGCATACAAGGATTCAATCTTTTCCCACATAGTTCTAGCATGAGTCTTATTAGCAATGTGATTATAAACATTATCTTCTACCCATTGTCGAATAAAACCACAAACTTGTTGATGTTCAAACTCCCATTCTTCTTCAGTTTTTGAATTTGGTTTTTGTGTAGCAAACACAGGCATATGCAGATTTTTAACAAATAACAAATCTTTCATCTTGCCTTTCCATATATGATAATTAATACCATTCAAGCATACCATTCTACTTGTATTTGCCTTCATCATTCAAGCAAGCTACAATCAATAATGCCCAAGAACAAGCTTTGATACCAAATGTTGGGAACTTAAACACACAATTCCCTACTTGCAAGAACAAGAGGAGTAACTATACCAGTAAAATTATCGCAGCAATCAACATACACAATAAACCAGAGCAATAGGGATAATGCACCAAGATTTTTAACGTGGAAAAATTCCCTCAATGTGAGAGACAAAAATCACGGGTCGTCCAAACCAAAGAAATAGCTCCACTATGATCAAAATAGGTACAAGAGAGTCTCAAATATGTGCACAAATCGTGCTAACAACAATCTAAACCAACCAAACACCAATACTCAAAATAGAGAATAAGGAATATGTAAATACCCTAAAATTGGAGCTTCTGTCCAAGACCATTTTCTCACACTCCGGACCTCGTCTTAATGATCCAACCGTTCAGAATGAAGAATCTTCTGTCCAAGTTTCAGCCCGATCCAACGGTTAACGGCTTCAAAAACACCGATTTACGGTGACAACTTGAACCAAGGAAGTGATTCTCCAAACAAGAATAGAACTGCGGTGCGAGATTTGTATCTCACATTCCAGAACTCGTATCGACAATCTAACCGTTCAGAATGAAGAACCAGACACCATGAACCTGCTGTAAAAGTTTCAGCCCGATCCAACGGTGAACAGATTCACAACTGCCAATTTACAGAGACAGTTTAAACCAGAAAACTGATTCTCCAAACTAAAATAGAATCTCTGTGCGAGCTCAATATCTCACACTCCAGAGCTTTTCTCGACAATCCGACCATTCAAAATGAAGACCCGCCTGTCAAGAACCGGCTGTCCAAATGTCAGCTTGATCCAACGGTGGACGGCTTCGAAAACGGCGATCTACGGTGGCTACTCGGAGTAGGAAGATGAATCCGAGTTTTGTTATATTTCTCTCTTCTCTCTCTATTTGTGGCTGCTCAATTTTTTTCACAAAATGATCAGACACCCTCAACCCTAGTAGCCCCTTCTTGGTTAGGTAAGTGGAGTATCTTGGGCTTGCTCATTTTGGGCTTTCTCCACATAGGAAGGGAGCCCAACCCAACACTTCTGTCTCTCAAATGTTCTTCTCTTTTTTTCCTTTTGCTGTAAACAATTAATCCCATATACTTAAGTTAAATAAGAATTTATTATTATTTAGTTACACTTTGACATCATGATTTTCCATTTTCAAAATATAACATAGGCAAAAAAAATAACGATAATAGTTTTTTTTAAAAAAAATCAAACTAGAAATCTAGAGCATGTATAATTATATATAACAATAATTCATAGCAGAACTAGCTAAGTAATCACAAACACACTTATCCAATCATAAGTCTAAAATAGTATATTATAGTAACAAATAAATAATTCCATATATACATAGTAGCTACTAATATCATAAACAATAAATAATCTTCGGTTATCAATAGTTCGGTCATCAATAGACTAAAATACTGAAAAATTAAACTGATCTAATCAACTAATAAAGTATCATAAATGGTACTAAATCCTAACTACTCTCCAGGTACATGCTCCTCCTCGAGAGTTTCACTAACCTGCTCTATATCTATATATGACATGGAAAAAGGAAAAGGGATGAGCTACTCTCTAGGTACGTGTTCCTCCTCGAGAGCCTCACTAGCATGTTCCATATCTAGATATCACATAGAAAAAGGAAAAGGGATAAGAGCTGGAAAGTTCTCAGTGAAGATAAATATACACATTAATTGGTGACATCGAAATCACCTCTAGCCACCTCAATATTTTTTTGAAAAACATGAACATTCATTAAGATTCAATTAATAAGTTCCAAGAATCCTTACTTAAGGTAGATGTGCCTTTTAATATGATCTTTTTATCATATATACAGTCCTAAAATTTATATGCTTGGATGATAATCTAGTTAATATTTACATACGTGAAATTCACATAAAGTCATCTAAAACAATTAGTTCGATCCTTTTTAATCTCTTTTTTTATATACCCAGTTTAGTTTATCAATGGGATAATGAGCTCATACCAATAGCTGGTCGTCACCGGCAAACATCAATGGGGGCCAAATATTATTCTAACAAGTATAAATTAATTCCACATAGAGAAATCAAAAGAACTAAAAATAAAATAAATTGAGGCCCTACATTTACCATTGTCTATTTATCAAACAAACGATAGAGATATGAGGGTTTATCACTCTCTTTGTTACTTCAATACATTAGTAGCTTTCATAATAATAATAATAATAATAATAATAATAATAATAATAATATTAATCTTCTTATTATTTTAAAATAGGATTAATGTCGGCTCTCTTTTTGCAACAGTCGGCCAAAAAAAAGTTTCCACTCAAACAATTTCATCACCTGCAATATACTAATAATATTCAGCTACCTTAACCATTTTGTTTAGTTAATGGCGTTTCCAGCTTCCTTCTTTTTTTATTTAATGATATCAATCTGCAGATAGTACTTCATATTCTAATCACAATCCATCATTAATTCTATATTGATTATTTATTTTTGAACAATCCATGATATTGTTATAAAAATAAAATAAACTCTTTTAACACCATGCGGTAAATCTTAATAAAAAAAATCTAATAACATATATTTGTTATCATAATCAATATTAGGGAGAGATGTAATTAATCAGATATCCAAATTGACCAATCAGATATTATTATATTATCTTATCTGATTTTAATTGGAAATTATGATGTGATTTTTTAGGTAATTAACTACACACTTTATGCCTACCTGTTCTACTACTCAAGAAGCTTCTCCGCCACCCCTTATCGGCGACTTTCTCTTATTATTTTTATTTCCTCTCTCTTCTTTTCTATGATGCTAATCTCTTTGCTGTTTGTATTCTTCTTTCCATTGCAATGGAATCCAGCTACAATTTCACAAGAAAAAACGAAAATGAAAAAAAAACTCCATCCTCTCGTCTCGCAAATGCTCTTCTCTATTCTCCTTTTACCATGGTCCATTTTTCAAGCAAACGATAGATATCTTAGGGGTTTATCATTCTCTGTTTCTTCAATACATTAACAGCTTTCAAAATAATAAAAATAATAACTAAATGGCTCTTTCACTTCTCCTGCATTGTTATTTTCCTGAATGCCCCTTCTACTTCTTCTATAGAAATATATCATTAACCATGATAAATTTTTTAAATCTATTGTACTTACATTATTGTGCAACGCACGGCTACTAAACTAATATTTGATAAAATGCGGGCGAGGCTAAACGCCCAAAAAAAACAGAACTACATGCCAACTATTTTGGGGGAGTTTTATTATTTCAACACCTAAAAAATAGGTATTTATTGAGATTCTCACTTTATCATCATTGAATGTGATAATGGTCTCTACTTATCTCATTTATCTATTACATCTAACAATAATAAAATAGGTGTCTTAATGGACACTAACTTTTTAAGTGTTAAAATAACAAAACTCATTTTCCTTTAGGGTGAGTAGTTCCTACATAATCAGCATGAAGAGCAAGAGAAATATAACTAAGCAAGGAAGATAAAACATGAAAACTCCGGATACAGCTGGTGGCCCGTTTTGGCTACGATGTGAGCACAGGCGTTAGCCTTCCTTATACTGATGTATGCTGCTGCACCAAATATAAAAGAATTGCGCTGCTTCCAAAGCAACAAGAAGCAAGTAGAAGCCATGGCAGGCAGAAGAGAAGACTTGAAAAAATCTCGCTGCTGCACCAAACAATAGCATCTACCGCATCAATGCTCATCCATATATTTCTCGCGACTGAGCAATCACGGATAATATATGGAGCCACAAAACCCACAAGACGCATTATCACCAAGATTGTCTTCTAGTTCCATTCACATTGGTTTAAGAGCATGCATCATTGCCGGCCAAAGGAAAATTCAACCTCGAATTTTCTGCATTGACCCTCCATATTTTGGGAAAGACACCCCATTACTATCATCATCAACTAAGTAACGCTCAGGCTATGTTGTGACAGCCTGAGTGTTACTTCAAAATATTTAGAGAAATTTTCAAATTAAAGTTGAAAATTATATTTTTATAAGATAAATATATAGAGTTTAATTTTGATGCACTGACAGTGTAAAATAGTTTTACATTGTCATCCAATTAAAACATTTCATTTGGATGACTTTTAAGGTAGTGGGTATAAAAATCAACTATCATAGCTTATGTAGTAATATATAATTGGATGACTATGTAAAAAAATTTTACACTATCATTGCACAACAATTAAATCCAAATATATATACACTTAATTTATAAATTTTTAATTTAACACAAATTAATAAACATTCACCGGATACATTATGTTTTCAAAAACATAAATTTAATATATATATATATTAAACCTATGGCCACAAGAGTCCTTCAATTTATGCCACCAGGAATTAAATCCATCCCTGATGAAATAAAGATATCTCATATGCAAGCTATTTATTGTATTGAAAAGACCTAATAGCATTCATTGGTTGGATTTTTATTAGACAAAAAATAATTAAACATTTACTCATCATTGATTGGCGGAACTTAGTTTTAAAGGGAAACTGAATTCATAACAGGTATCGTATCATCAAATTCCATTATCTTACGGACCTTCTTATATATATATATATATATATATATATATATATAGTGGGGATCCATTTACTCCAAGAGTAAGTCTTGCACATTTACTCCATTCCATAACCCTTCATCCACATTGAATTAAATCAATCCGACCATTAATTTATATTATATTATATTGATGATCAAGCATGTCAAATTTCAGAAAAATTGGACAACAATAACCATGTAATCTATTAATAGATATTTACTTGTATTTTTTAAAAATATTATCCGTCAAAATAAAATGAAATGATCAGATCATTTTCAAATTATATAAAACTTTATACACTTGATCTACTTGATATGAACTTTAAATTCAACGGTTAAATTTATGAAATTTTATGCCCAAAAAAAATTATTAGATGAAGTAAATATATTAAGACTTACTCTTGAAGTAAATGAATCCCTACTCTATATATATATATATATATATATATATATATATATATATATATATATATATATATATATATATATATATATATTTCAGAAGTGATAAAATGATGCATATAAGATATCGACTTAATTATAGTTGGAGTGTCGTCCGTAGTAACATTAAAAGAAATAAATTAATAATAATTTATATTATTCACATTTTGATATAAAAGGAAACGAACTTTATATATATTGATAAAACAAAATGAGCAATAAACTATTTTAAAAGATATAGTAATTTAATTAGTTAATTATTAAATAACCCAATTTTTAAATAAAAAGTTTTAATAAATTATCGTCATAACATGGTATGGAATTTACTAATTTATGTAACAATGTTGCTTTAAAAGTTCGATAATTTAAGCTTAAGATTTTCCTATACATAAAACATACAAATGTAAGCTATAACTCATAAAATTTTATACACATTAGAAATGAAATTTATAAAACTGAAAGAAATTGAAAATCAAATTTTAATTAAATTATATCAACCAATAATAATTTATTGATATATATATATACACAAAAATAAAGTTTAATCTAATTATGATAAGGTGGTAAATCACTAAATTATTATAAATAATAATTTCAACATGAAAGAAGAAAGTGCATGACCATTTTAATTTTTCGGTAATAAAAAATAAGAAAAATTAAATAAAATGAAAAAAATTCTATTAGACATCATGGAAATTTTGGAGGAAAACCAAACATAACAAAAACAAATTAGCACCTTGTCAACTCCACCAATTTATATATATATTGTGATTGTAATGAGGAGTGGTTATATTGCAATCACTCTAAAATAAACTATCATTTAAATTAGACCTTATTATTATTATTATAATATTAGTTTATAAAATTAAGAAATGAGTAAAATGTATCTTCAAAATTATAAGTGTTAGTTGTATTAATCGTTAGAATATATTTAACTGGATATATTTATATATTGTTTAATTTGGGTCTATTGGAAATATTTAGCTGATGCTCTCATCTTTTTTAAATATTATATTTTTTATCCTGCTTTCAAACTTATGTTCCTAGAAATATATTAAAATATACATTTAATCCTTATAAATATTAGAAATTTTGTTTTTTTGTCTTCAAAACCATTTTAAAAACTTGCTTTGATCTTTATAAATACTACCAATTGATAGTGTTAGCTATCGATAGAAATAAAAAAAAAATTATGTAAAAATGAATTAAATTAAAAACTAGAAGCAGTAAAATCAAAATGGCTTATATTTATTATGAGTAAAAATATATTTAAGCTATAAATTAAATTAGTTCTTGTAAATCGGAGTGGCAGGGACTCATTCATTATTAACCAAATGTCAGGGATTCGATTCCTGGCTTTGATATGGAGAAACCTTAAATCTCCAGGCTAGCTGTCCCACCCTCTGAAGTCTCTATAAGCTAGTGAAGGGATTAGTCGCCATGCTCGATGATAGATACCCTGGTCTTAAAGCCTAGACCTGAAAACACAAAAATGGAGTAATTTTAATTTGGGTGAAATGTGCTTATCACACTTGAAGTATCAAGAAATGACATTTCACTCTATTTATTTGTGTAATACCTTGAGTACATAGGTCCATAAACAAGTCCATATAGCCTTAGGGTCCCCTAGGGCCCACCAAATTTACCGGAAAGGCCCTGAACGCAGAAACCATGTTGCAGTTGAAGTTTTGCATAATTTATGTAGATCAGACTCGCTGCAATGAGCTTTACTCACTATAGTGAGTGGGCAAGCCAAGCTATGCCTCAAGCATCAACGAGCAAGCCCGATGTCAACATAATAAAAAATGATGTAGTTTCACTCACTGATACTCCTACCCTTATAAATACCTTTCTATTGGGCCCTAAACACAAAAAATCAAAACCCTACCCCTCCCCGCCCCCCAATCTCTCTTCCTCCTTCCCCACTTTCATCCTCTTCCAATCTTAGTGCAACCAAGCTCTAAGGTAAGAGTTTATCTACAGTTTATGATTCCTTTATCTTCTTTCTTCCATATTCTAAAGTTTGGGTGTTATAGTTTCTCATTATTATCAAGTAGGGGTGCTCCCCTAATGTTGATAGAGTTGGTTTAGAGTTATTCTAGAGTTGTTAGAGAGTATTCATGTGTCTTTGTTGCTCTATGGTAGTTGTTGGTGCCATTTTAAGCTTTCAAGGTCAAGTTGGTGGTGCCCATATACTCTCAGCTTCAAATGGTGAGTGGGTTAGTTCAAACTCATTGCCTTATTTTTAGCTATTATGATTATGTTTGATACATGATCGATGATTGTCAAGTATGAAATTAGAGAGGAACATATATATGAATATGATTTTGTAAGTTATGGCAGAGATAATGATTTTGACTATAGCATGGAAAATGTATTTTAAAAACCCATAGGACCATGATTGATGATATATTGTATCTTATCGAAATGTTTTATATGCTCAAGTTTTAAGAGATTTATTAGAAAATATATGATTTAGCAAGTTTATTAAAGTTGCCAATGCATTTTATGATTTTATGATATTGTCACATTTTCAACCGATTTCAAAGAGTTTAGAATATCAAGTTGATCTACTATGGATAAATATAGAGTTGAGTATGATTTAGCGTTTTTAATACATATGTTATTATGATTTTAGAGTTTTGAAGATTATGAAGTATGATGTTTAAAGTATAATATTAGAGTTATCACGTTTATGAAAAGATTTTAGCTTAAGAAATAAGATTTTAGAAATTCAGTTTTATGATACTCAGAAGTGTGGAATTCAGTATGATTTGTAGCAACTGCCAGATATATATTTTGTGGGCTTGAAATTGGAATGCCTGTAAGCGAGTGATCCCTTGGGCATGATTTCATAACTATGGATATGCTAAAGTCAAATTGTTAGAGTTATATGAGTTCAAAACTTTCAGAGTTTTAAGAGTTTTCAAATTTAAATGATTTTGTTCAAATTAGTTTAGTTGGTAAAGGTAGAGGAACAGACAGTGAGTTAACAACTGGAGTGATTTTCAAGAGTTCTCATATTTAAATGATTTTGTTCAAACTAGTTTAATTAGTAGAGGTAGATGAATAGATAGTGAGTTAACAGTCGGAGCAATCGTTAACCTTAGTATCAAATTGCCCTCAGTGGCAATTTCATAAAACAGAGATGGAGCTTAGTTAGGTGTCTAAATTTTGGGACCTTGTTAGTTACCCATTGTTGTCACATTGAGAACGGCGATACGTAACGCCCAAACGTGACAAAATAGTATCAGAGCAAAGTAAGGACTGCAATACGTAATGCTCACGATCCTTAGGAACTTTCACATGTGAATGGTGGCGAAGCATGGCCCTCTGCCCAAGGGCTTATACTGAGGACGGCGATATGTAATGCCCAAATGTGAGTGCTCTAATGGGTACCCGTTGTTGCCACATTGATTTTCTTGCTTGATTATGAATTTAGATATGCCTTTCTATGAAACTATGAATTTAGAGATTTTTCCTTTATAGTTTTATATGTAACTATTAAATGGTTTTATATTGTTGCATGTATACTATATTATGTATATCCTTGGTTGTCTCATGTGGGTGATAGATGAGAATTTGCTCACTGAGTCCGTTGACTCACCCATTTCCCTTCCTCTTCACAGTTGCAGGTACAGACATAGTTCAGTCATCGATTTAGCAAACGCAGCTTTCCAGTGGTGAGCTTTGCTTTGCATACGGCTTAGGTTAGAATTATGTTAGAGTAGAGTGCTTCAATAGATGTACAAACAAGATCCGAGCCATGCATTTATTTTTAAATCATGTATTTACTTTCAGAGTTGGAAATATTTATGTATTTGATTACAGTTTTCAAGCATGGATTTGAGATTGTAGATTATGATGACTAGAATTTATGTAACCAGCTAGAGATGAATTTATGATTGGGTTTTCAAGTGTTAAACTATTTTTTTCAGAGTATGATTAAGATATTTTCAGAGTTTTGTATATTAAATACTTCAGTTTTTATGAATTTGAATATTATGTTTTAATTAGAGAAAATGCTAAAGATTTAAAAGAAAATCATGTTTTTAGTATGAAATTTTGCCAAAGTTGCATTTAAAGAGACACGTCACCTAACAAGCTTACGTGGGGATGGATTCCTCACATACCAGTCATGTTTTCAAATCGGATTATGACAATTTGAAAATATACACTCCACTCCATTTCATTAAGGGTGTATTTGGTGTATGTTATTTCATGGTTTGAGTTTTATAAATTATATATTAAATAAAAAATAATTATAAAATAAATAATAAATTTAATTTCTATACACTAATTTCACATTGTTTGAGCCTACAACATATTAAAAAAACTTATATACCATAATCATTTTTTACATATTAAAATGATACATAATTCTAAAATTTATAATTAAATAATTATTTTAACTAAAAATTTAATAATAATTATTTAAAATAATATTAAAATACATAAATTAATAAATATTAATATATAAATTTATAATGCATGGTAAATAATAACAAATTTCATACAAAATACAATTATATATAATAAAAACAAGCAATTTAAACAATTTTTACAAATTAAAATTTTAATTAAATTTTTTTAAATTTATCTATAAATGATTCATAAATAATATTACTTTGGTATGTTTTCTATGTTCATTACATTATTATGACAAAAAATGTAGAAGTTGGAAATTTTGTATTGTAAATATATATATATATATATATATATATATAAAATATTGTATGGAAAATCAAATTTTTTGTATCCAAAATGTTTGATATTATATGAAAATAAAATTATAAAAAATAAAAATTGAATTTTAATGCGCTGATGATGTAAAAATTTTTAACATTATTATCTAATTAATCATTCCATTTAAATGGCTTCTTAAGTAGTTGATATAAAAGTAAATCATTTTAAATACATGACAATATATGCTTAAATACATTATAGAACTCATTTATACTATTAGTACAATAAAATTAAATTCAAAAAATAATACAATAATTATAAAATCAATCAATCAATAGAAATTAAAAAAATATCAAATCATGATAGATAACAATCACTATGATAACCACCCGCCATGGTTTGATCATTTCTTGATTTTTTTTATTAATTGATAGTGTAAAATTATTTTACACTGTAAATTAATAAAAATTCAAAATAGTGTCAAATTAGTTAAATAACTTAAATAGCTAACTATTAACTATGATAATTAAATTATTAATTTATAATAATTATTTTTAATATTTTGAATCTCATTAATATAATAATATTTTATATCAATATTATTTATTACTAATTTTATTTATCATGTATTTATTTTTTAAAAAATAAATAATATTTATTTATATATTTTAATATTATTCTAAATATTTATTTAAAATTTTAATTATTAATTTTTCAATTAAAATAATGACTAAATTTTAATATTATTTATGAATTTAGTTTTTATGAACTGACAGTATAAAACAGTTTAATCATTAACTAATAAAAATTTAAGAAAGTATCAAATTCTGTAAAAAAATTATTTACTAATATTTTATTTTATGTTATCTATTAGTGTGTAGAAATTAAATTCATTACTTATTTAATAATTATTTTTATTATTTGGTTTATAATTTATAAAAAATAAATCAGAAAATGCATCAAACACACCCTTAATGAAATTGGGTAGAGTGTTATTTCTTAATACTTGATAGGGGAAGGTGTATTTTACCCTTTTAATTTATATGTCTGATGCAAAACTTCAGTCATGTTCATTCCTAGAGTTCTAGCTTTTATTCTAACGTAAATATCACATATCATATTTAATTTCAAAGGTACAAAAGACATTGAAACCTCTAATTAACTCCCTCAATTATTCTGTATCTGGAAATATATACATAATTCTCTAAAGTTTATTCTCTTTTTAATTGATCAAGATACATATCTAAGAGTCTCTCTCAAGCCATTGATTAAGATTGGGCTAATAGTAAGGGATTTAAATAGCTTATAATTACCATGAGATCATAGGTTTAAATTTCATTTCCCCATATACCACCAAAATATTTAAGAATCTCGGAAGCAACAAACTAAGGCCTTGTTATACAGGATCCTTTGAGCATGTTGCCCCCAAAACCTTATGCACGCAGCCAGCGAGTTGGGGAGTTAAGGCAACCAAAGTTTCCAAAACCTGGGAGTGGGTTTTTGAGCAAGTGAAGAGCCAGCATCAGTGGCATATACACTCCAATGATACACAGAAACCAAACAAAGAGGCGTGGCTGGAACATGGACAACAGAGAAACTGAAGAGAGTGATCCCGAGACCAGAAGAACATGGTTGAGAATCGAAGCAAAGTGGGCACAACAACGAGGCTGCTGCAGCATGTGGATCTTAAAACCAAGAACGTGTGTCTCAAATGGCGATTTGTCCTTGCCTTGATACACAACTTGAAGAGCTCCGAGGAGTTGTGGATTCAGAAATATGAAGACTCACTGCAACATTTTTGGTCCGAGGCAACGCTTAGAAAATGTTGGGTAAACATACAAAAAGTGTTGCGTTTGATCAAGGGCAACACTTTTCCATCAAAGGTATTAAGAGTGTTGCCTTTTCTTTACTGGGGTTACCTTTTCTTTAAGAGTGTTGCCTTCACTGTAAAAAGCGTTCCCTTTTTATTAGATTTGAGGTAACATGTTATAAGCGTTGTCTTTTCTCTTATAAGCAACGCTCGATAAGCGTCACCTTTTCTCTTATAGGCAACGCTCAATGAGCGTCACCTTTTCTCTTATTATAGGCAACTTACAAGAGGCATTGCCTTTGCTCTTATTTTACACAACACTCTGTAAATGTTGTCTTTTCTCTAGTTATAAGCAAGACATATCCGGTTATCCACCCTATAAATATTCTTTTTCTTTTGGTAATTATTGAATATCACTAATCCCTAATTGAGAGGATAGTGAAGCCAAATAGCCATACAAAGAACACCAGCATAAGAAGAACGCTTGCAAAGTTATTTTGTTATTTGTCAAATCATCCAGTGTCATACACCAACAGAAGCCAGCTCAAATGCAACACACTTTTTTGAGTTCTTGCAATATGCTTGCTGCCCTTGTAATGTGGTGCATTCTCTCTAGCAGATGAAAATTTTATCTGTAAAATGAAGATGTGAGGTGAACAAATGAAAGAAGCACATATGGATTCTAAGGGAGGTGGGCCATGTTAAATCTAAAGCTATTATGACTCAATTAGCTTGGGTTTAAGGCAGAGTTAAAAATGAAAAAAAGACAAAAAAACATAAAAGAAACTAAAGAAATTTAGGCATGTAGACCTCATTTATACAAAATCTCTCTAAATAATACACATGTGGACCTCATTTATACAAAAACAACAAACAAACAAAAAAAAACCACAGTAAGGCCCAACGCATCAAACTTAAATGGTTCAAGCCTTCCACCACAAGGACACTTATGTTTTCTAGATATCTTCCAAAATGGCACCAACCCCCCAAAGGTGTCCTTGTGTTTAAATACAGAATGAACTGGATCCCCAACCACTAAACAGGAGGATGGAGTTTTTTGTTATATTTCTTCCTGGTTCTTTCTCTTTTCCTTTTTTTGGGCAATACTAGTTTTTACCAGTGCTTTAAAGTTAAACCAGAAAAGGATACACACCATGGGTTAATATTATTAAACTCTCAAAATCCTTATTTGAATTATTCTAATTAGCAGTTAAAAAATGAAATAAATTATTAACATTATACTTAAGAACATTTTTCTTCTTTCAAGTTTGTATTTCATATGATTAGAGTAGGAAGATACAAATAGTATATCCATGTACAAAAACAGTACTCATCAAGATTTAACAAGAATAAATAGGAATCGAGAAGATACATTATTACTTGATGGCTCTATGAATCTTCTATACAAGAAGTTCATCTTCAAGATAGTGATACTCAAAAGTAAACTTAGTCTTGATTCTTTGACACCTGAATACCTACATTGAAGTACTTGCAAGTCAGGAGAAGTGGAGAACCACAAACTTGATATAAAACATCAATAGATCAAGCATTTAATGGATGAAGCAGAACAGGACAACTTGAAGATGCGGCGATCAAGATTGCAATACAAACCTAATAGAAACTGATATAGTTATTTTTTTTACCATTCAAAGAATCATATTTCATCTTTCTAAACAGTGGCACATAGGAAAGACTCCAGGAAAAACACTATAACTCATTATTAAGACCTAAAGAAAAAATGCTAGTTAATGAGTCAATGAATCACCTTAGTACTCCCCACAAGTTACTGAGAACCAGCAGCACCATTCTTCAAACCAAGGTCACCAACACCCAATCCAGTAGAGATAGCTTCAACTTCAAGGGCATTGACTGACCCCAGATAGGGAAAAAAGCCTTTCCATGAACAATATCCATACTTTTAGACCAGATATATGAACCATAAGAAACCAATCAATCTTAGAAGTTCCATAGAGAAGCCACTGAAACCATTTAAATAAGATTTAACAGAATCACATAAATTTGGACTATGGCAAGAGTGCTTGATAGAAGAATAAAATGAAAGAAGGCAAAGCCAATGTTCTATTAGGACTCCCTATATTCACCAGCCTTATCACCTCAATTCAAGAGAGAAATAATCAACATTGGAACTCTTCATATCACATCAACAATTCACAGAGCAACTCATTTTGAATGCTCAACATAATTTAGATTTTACTCAAAGAACCCATCTCTACTATCAAGCATATCCAGCTCAAAGACAAACATTGTAATTACGTATCATAGTGCATATATGTTTTACACTCTTCACTGACCATTTTCATAGAACAAAATCTACCCAAGATCAATTCAGAATTGTTAAATTCTAAACTATCATGGCATGCTCTCATCATCACTACATGCTAAAATATTGCTTTATTAAATTCTTATTACTACACTATAAATGGAATATACAAAACATTAACCTAAGATAAAGTGATAACCCTTATTCCTTTATTACTAAGGAAAAGAATTGTGTTCAATAGCAAACATCAAGTCATACAGAGCATTCAAAAAGGAAAACATACTAATAAAAAAAATGATCCAGGATGAGCTGAAAAACTATATCGTAAACCAAACATAATTAAAGGAAAAAAAGCCAAAACAATTTTATCAAAAAGACTAAATAAACCAATCAAAATTTCAAGACAGAAAATCCTAGAAAAATATTTATCGCATCTAGCAATTTACTTACGACTCGACTTCAACAATTGCCTCCTGTTGATCTTTCTAATTGACACTGCTCCATCTGACCTCACTTCCACAACCTTCACAGTTTCACATGGCACAACAATCACATCAGCAAAAAATGAAACAAGTTAAAAAAGAATTGAAGAAACTGCAATAAATTCTAGAAGCTTCTAATTAAATTTCTAAGTGCCTAAAAAAGAGCTTATTAAGTACGAACTTCATAAACCAGTTCCCAAATTTTGAGCGAGAGAGAGTCACCAGAGTAGGTTGTTACTACAACTCTCTGAAGCTCAACGCGGTTGGCTTCTAGCATGAAGGTCTGACTCCAAAGCTGACCATTTTCGTTATCGTCCTCCAAAGCGGCAGCTTCGTCAGAATCGGAGATGGCGGCTTTGGCATCGTCGCTCTATTGCTTCTCCTCTGTGGATCTGGCAAGGCATTTGATGGAAGGCGTGAGAACCTTCGATTTCAGCACTGGAACTGATATGGCTTTCAAGTGTGGTAGTAGATCCAAGATTCAACACATCAATGGGCTCCCATGTTGAAACACACCGTGTGAGTTTGCTGAATGACGAACACGATTAGGGATTGAGAGTTGCTTTGTGTCAATTTAGGGATTAGGGATTGAGAGAAAATAAGGATCTGAGATTAGAAAATAAGTGAAATATGATAGAAATTAGTGATATTTTGTATTTTAGAGTGAGGAAAAAAGATGTTCTGTTGTGTGACTAATTTATTAGTTCATGGTGGAATTGGCAAAATTTTAGTGGGAAGAATTTTAGTGGTGCTAAAAGGTTTAGGCAACGCTTTTACAGCGTGGGTAGTTAGATTTCAAAAGGCAACACTCAAAAAGTGAAGGTGGTCTTAAATAAGCATAGCTTATTCTAAAGTCATGTGGCAACGGTTCATAAGCGGGCTCTTTTCTGATCTAGACAATGCTTTATAAGCGTTGCCTTAAAACCCGTTGCCTTAGTTGAATTCAAATGTTACCCCAATAAAAGCGTTGCCTTAGGCTGAAAATGTTGTAGTGCTGTATGGCATGGGATTGCTGAGATAACCTGTTGACCACATTTCCTAGTTGTTGTGCTGCCAAGTAGTATGAAGTTAAAGTAATTAATTAGGCACATAATTCATACAATTATATTTCGGTCTTTAGCACACATCAAGTGTCTATAGCATTGTTTGTGATGACAGCACTTGTCCCATTATTTCAAGATCCTTCAAATTGTCAAAAGAACAATCAAGTCTTTTAGAAGTTAAGACACATGACTGGAAAATTCTAGTTACAAATTTGGATGAATTAAGCATCAATACAAGAAAGATGAGTATTTTTAATAATTAAAGTCTAGATAAAATTATTATTAAGAGAAATAATTTTGACGTGACCGTTGAAAATTTTTATAACCTCTTATTGACAATATTTTTATTAATATTTCTAATGTTTTAATTGTTGAAAACACTATTTTTTTGTCTTTTATTTAATATTTTATTATTTAAAACATATAGTCAACACTCCGTGTGGTAATTTATTCATATTACTTTTTCTTACTGGTAATTTAAATTAAATAATTGCATTTTCTTACTTTTAAATACTATCATATTTTCATATAACTTATCATATTTAATTTATATTTTATATTTTGTATAAATAATTTACGAGTGGAAAATCTGTGGCAATCGTTTTTCTATTGTCAAAAAGTAATTATTAGATTTTTACATCAAATAAGTTTATTTTAACTACAATTGTATTGATTGTTCATCACTATTTTATTATAAAAAATTGGATTGCTACTATATTTTTATGATTTATGTTTACTTTAAAATTTATATATTGTTCAATAATTTTTAAATAATATTTTCGCTCTTAGCATATAATCACTTTTGAAATACCTTAATTTATTACTTTTAAATTTTTTATTTTGAAAATTAGTTGTTCTACTATTTCATAATTGGATGTTTGAATTTTTATTTGCAATAAAAAATTTACATAAAGTGTTTCTACATAGATAATTTAAAATTAAATTATCATGTCAAATATAAAGATATATATATATATATATATATATATATATATTGTTTCACAAATTTTGATTTTTGATGTTACATTTTATGAGATTATAAAATTTTCATGCAATACAAATGAACACAAATGGTCAAATGTATACAAGAAAAAAAAGTAAGGCATAAAAAAAAGGTAGGAGCTTTTTTTTAAGTTGTTGAATCTCAACATGAAAAATATAAGTATAAATATTTAAATGAAATAAACTTCAAATATGAATAAATTATTTATTTTAAAATTTTATTTTTACAATAAGAATTTATCATTCTTTTCTTACGAATCTTAAAAAGGATTAACTAATTTATCACAATTTTTTATACTAAAATATTCAAATTATATTTCACAAATAAACAAATATTTTGACTTTTTATTATATATTATTTAATTTTTGTATATATTATAGATTTATATTAGCATTTTATTTAAATATTTTATATTTAAAATTACTATAATAATAATTATTATTATTTAAACTAATTTATATTATGAAAATAAACCGTGCCATCCACGGGCACAAGGGTACAGTGCACCCATTTTTCATTAATGATAAGTAAAAATTTAACAGAAACACTATACAAGACCTAGGATAAAGTTTAAAATTAATTATCTTTGCGTTATAATCTTAAATAACTATTATTATTATGAAACGGAAAGTAGGTATATATTCAATATAGTGACTTTTAATTTGACTAGGTTGCCAATGCTAGGTTAATCAATAATAAATATATATCACTCACTAAACTCGTAGAATAAGATTTTTTATATATATCATTTATTATTTGACTTATAATGTTGGCAAAGCAATAGGCTTCAACATTGATATGATAAATGAAGAATGATTATAGAATAAAATACCTTTTTTTTTTTTACCATCTATGAACTTCTCTACTCATTACATTTTATTAGTGTGGCAAACTCGACGCATTTCTTATTATTCCTGCACCTTACACAATGACCTGTGGCAATTGCTGTAAATCTAGTAATTAATCATGCACCGGAGATATGGTAATTTATGAAGATATGGTGGTCCTGACTTGATGACATTTTTAAAAGTAAATAGCTGTAAATGATGATAATTTACACTTTATATCCTTCTTTTACCCTATACTTTTAGAGTATATTTAGTTAGAGAGTAAAAATAAAATGTAAATTTTCATGGTTAAATTTTATATGTAAAATTACATATAAATTTCATCCATAAAAAATTTATCCATAATTTTACTCACATACCAAACATGTTCTCATAAGTAGTATATAAGGTTTAGGGTTTTTGTTTTTTTATGTGTCAACAGACAAATAACCATTCCTGAGCACAGAAGATTCTTCTCGTATGAAAGCATGCAACGGCTGCTACAATAAACAGTTCATAAAATATTAAACAGAGATCCATCGGATGCTACAATAAACCTCCTTAATCTAATCTCTCATTGTTGGACCAAACGATTATTACTAAGTCAGAAATTATACTCCCTCCATTACATCTCTAGTGTCCAGAAAAAAATACAGATATTAAGAAAATAATGAATAAATATTGATAATAATATAAAGTGTGTTAATCGATAAGATTATCTTTATTTAATATGATTATACTATTAAAAAATAAAAAATATAATTAATTACAATAAGAGCATATCTAATAAATAAAAATTAATACTTTATAATAGAGACAAAAATTACCAAAAAAAAAAAGGGTGGACGGTTGAAAGAGTAAAAAGCTATTTATTATCAATAGTAAACTTTGTTTTTTATTTTTTTGATATTTTCTCGAGATCGCATCAAAGTATAAAAAATACATATTTAAACCTTAAAATATTCTATTATAGTACAAGGTGAATAAGTTTGACTATAAACAATGTACCATTAGTGGTCATCAAAAGCAGACAGAGAAATTTTTTTCGGTTTTTGGTAATTATTGTAAGGAAGCAGGGAGAGAATTTTAGAACACCCTTTGGTGCGAAGGAGGAGTTATTATACATATATTTTAAGCTAAATGGCCAGCTGGCAGAACCTTCAACTCCGTAAATTGTGGCAGGCGGCATCATGGGGCACTAGGATGTAGAATTACAAAGATGATAAAGTCAGGCACAAAAATGTCACAATATAACTTAGCGAGCTAGTATTGTCATTTTTATTTATCTATTATTACTCAATTTTTATTGTCTTCACTTGTAGTATTTCTAAAATGCCCTTAAACATGTTTTAATAACTAGCCTTTTATTTTTAAAATCAAATTAAATATTATATATTAGAATCTCAATTATTTATTATTATTTTTTATTTATTATTTTTATTTGAAATATTTATTTAATTAAAAATTTATAATATAAATTATTATTATAATATTTTATATTTATATTCAATAATTATATCATTTAATAATATTTAAGAATTGTCCTTATTTAAGCAAAATAACGCACGCACGCACAAGAGACTCCTATATTTTGTAAGGTCAAAAATTAAACTGTCAGGGTACTCAGGCCAAAAATGGAGAGAAAAGGGACACTTTTGCAAGGTCCAAATTTTGTGAATTATAATATATATATATATGTTTGTGGTGTGCATGAAACCATGTAAGGGTGGACACATTTTGATAGATTGGTTTGGAGCTGACAATGTGTTCCAAGTTATTGCATTTGCTCACCGAGGAAAGGCGAGATTTTACAGGAGTGGTTATCTGTGAAACAAAAATCACTTGAGTTTCTGTGGCGCTTGATGTAAATTTTTTTTTATTAATATCGGGGCTTAATGCCCAAAAGAATAATTACATAATGACAAACTGATTATTGGTAATATTAACAGTATCAGCCAAAAATTCAACAGAGATATAAGAGGAAAGCCTTTTAAAAAGGGTATTGCTTAAGGGCAATCTATGCTCATTTTTGGCTAATTTACCAGCACACCTGCTGACCACACGGAACACATGTAAATTTTTATTTCCATGTGTAGCTGAGAGTCGTTTATTGTTTGTTATGTATCTGTTTGGTGTGTTTCATAATATTTAATAATTGTGTATTAGTAAACTTATTAAATAGTGTAAGTATTAAATATAAATTTAAAACATCATAATAACAATACATTATAAATGTAAAATAAATTTTAAAATAGAGATATTTAGAAATTTCACAGATAATTTTATTTATTTTTACAAATAGAAAACTTGGTGCATGCCCATTTTCTTTTTCTTTTTTTTTCTAGTGAATGACAATATGGATCCTTATGATTTATATGATATTGATAAGAATACATCCGAGAAGGGTGAAGTTGAGGAGGTGACTTTTCTTTTTTTTTTTCTTCACCAACTTTTTAACATCTCTAATTTTGATTGTGTGATTCTTAACATTTTCACATTTCATCTCTCTTTTTGCTTTTGTTCTTGGCATTATATAGTGAGTGACAATGAAGTATCCATTTGATAATTGGTAATTTAATTTATTTTTACAAATAGAAAACTTGATGCATGCCCACTTTCTATTTATTTTTTCTCTAGCCAATGACAATATGGATCCTTATGATTTATAAGACATTGATAAGAACATATATGAGAAGGGTGAAGTTAAAGAGGTGACTTCTCTATTTTCCTTTCTTCACAAACTTTTTAACATCCCTAATTTTGATTGTGTGATTTAATCAGTGAACCTGAGCAATTAAATTAATGACTAGACAGTCAAACTTGGTGCTATAGTGGAAAAATCACACAAAAGTGGATAGCTTACTAAAATCTACATAAAGTAATTAGAGTGGAAAGGTGGTCTTTTCATTCCATAAAGTCCATCCAACACTCCAATATGATGATCATATTTGTCTGATTCTATGGTCTTTCTTTCACAGAGGGAAGAGAGAAAAAAAATTAGAGTGGTACAATATTGTGCAAAGTACAATTTTTGATAGAATATTCCTAACTTCCTTTTCTTAATGCATCAACAATGTAACACATGTATGATATATCTCATCATTTTTTTAAGTTATGGCATTGCAATCAATAAATATTAAGCATATTTTGTTTCTCAATATTAGTTTCACACCAATTGAGTTATAATTTATAATATGTATAATTTTTAAAATCATACAATGTATTATTTAAAAACTTTATTAAAGACTTTTGCATTAATGCATATGAATTCATGGAATGTGACTTATATATATAATAGAAAGATAAAAAAAAATTATACGAGAAAAATATATATATATTATTTATGAGTAAAATACAATCTCTACCTTTAAGAGATGTCATTATTATACTATTTATTTCTAAAATATATATTATTATCTCACATTTCAAGAAATAAAAATGCTACTTGACGGGCACGATAATGCCTGCCATGTCGCTAGTAATAAATAAAGAATGATGATAAATATTTGAAATTTTAATCCACATTTCTTAATTTAGTTTTGAAAATAAAAAGCTAACTATTAAAAAAACTTGAAGGACATTTTAAGAATAGTGCAAGTAGACACAATAAGGATAGAGTGGCAATAGCTACTTACATATATAGAATATATTGTTAGCCGACAGTTCATCTATCATAATATATAAAATATTAATTAATAATGAATGGATGTTCCTCATAAAATTAGTGTGTTTACTTGATTGAATATTATATAATTCCAAAAAAATAATATTTATAGCTAAAATTTTCATTTATTTGAATTGTGATTGGCATAATTCATTCTCCTCTAGTCCATAAACAAAAAAAAAAATCATTGCTCCCATAGTCATAAAAGTATTGATAGGATTTTTTTTCATAAAATAAAATGATATATATAATCCACTTCTTTATTTAAAAGTCAACAATACAACATTGTTTTGTCAATAAAATCTTGACAAGAATTTTTATTATCTAAATGTGCACGGTCAATCAATTAATGGTCTTTGTAGCTTCCTTTTTTTTCATTTACTGATTTAGTTGGATACTGCATATTCTAATCACAATCCATCATTAATTATATATTAACTATTTATTATTGAACAATCAATGATATTATTATAAAAATATGATAACTCTTTTCAGACCATCTGATAAATCTTTAAAAAAAATATATAATAAACATATATTTGTTATCACAATCAATATTAATAAGGAGAAACGTAATTAATTAGATATTCAAATTGACTAATAAAATATTATTATATTATCATATTTTGAATTTAATTTGAAATTATGATTTGATTTCCTAGGCAATTAACTATATTTCATGTCTACCTATTCCACTACTCGAGAAGCTTCTATTCCACTACTTGAGAAGAAGCTTCTTTGCCATACCTTATCAGATTTTCTCTCATTATTTTTTATCTCCTCTCTCTTCCTTTCTATGATGCTTATCTCTTTGTAGATTGTATTCTTCTCTCCATTGCAACGGACTCCAACAACAATTTCACAAGGAAAGAGAAGGGGGAACTCTCAAATGTTCTTCTGTCTCTCAAATGTTCTTCTCTTTTTTTCCTTTTACTGTAAACAATTAATCCCATATACTTAAGTTAATAAGAATTTATTATTATTTTGTTACACTTTGACATCATAATTTTCCATTTTCAAAATATAACATAGGCAAAAAAAAATAGCAATAATAGTTTTTAAAAAAAAATCAAACTAGAAATCTAGCACATATAATTATGTATAACAATAGTTCATAGCAGAACTAACTAAGTAATCATAAACACACTTATCCAATCATAAGTCTAAAATAGTATATTATAGTAACAAATAAATAATTTCATAAATACATAGTAGCTATTAATTAAATATCATAAACAATAAATAATCTTCGGCTATCAATAGTTCGGTCATCAATAAACTAAAACACTGAAAAATTAAACTGATCTAATCAACTAATAAAGTATCATAAATGATACTAAATCCTAGCTACTCTCCAGGTACATGTTCCTCCTCGAGAGTCTCACTAGCTTCCTCTATATCTATATATGATATGGAAAAAGGAAAAGGGAAGAGCTACTCTCTAGGTACTATTTCTCCTCAAGGGCCTCACTAGCATATTCCATATCTAGATATGACATAGAAAAATGAAAAGGGATAAGAACTCGAAAGTTCTTAGTAAGGATAAATACACATATTAATTGGTGACATCGAAATCACCTCTAGCCACCTCAATGTTTTTTTGAAAAACATGAACATACATTAAGATCCAATTAATAAGTTCCAAAAATCTTTACTCGAGGTAGATGTGTCTTTTAATATGATCTTTTTATTATAGATATATTCCTAAAATTTATATGCTTGGATGACAATCTAGTTAATATTTACATACATGAAATTCACATAAAGTCATCTAAAACAATTAGTTCAATCTTTTTCAATCTCTTTCTTTATACACCTAATTTAGCCTATCAATAGGATAATGAGCTCATATCAATAGCTGGTCGTCACCAGCAAACATTAATGGGGACCAAATATTATTCTAACACATATAAATTGATTCCACATAAAGAAATTAAAAGAACTAAAAATAAAATAAATTGTGGCCTTACATTTACCATTGTCTATTTATCAAACAAACAATAGAGATATGAGGGTTTATCACCCTCTTTGTTACTTCAATACATTAGGAGCTTTCATAATAATAATAATAATATTAATCTTCTTATTATTGTAAAATAGGATTAATGTCGGCTCTCTTTTTGCAACAGTCGGCCGAAAAAAGTTTCCACTCAAACAATTTCATCACGTGCAATATCTAATAATATTCAGCTACCTTAACCATTTTGTTTAGTTAATGGCGTTTCCAGCTTCCTTCTTTTTTTACTTAATGATATCAATCTGCAGATAGTACTTCATATTCTAATCACAATCCATCATTAATTCTACATTGATTATTTATTTTTGAACAATCCATGATATTGTCATAAAAATAAAATAACTCCTTTAACACCATGTGGTAAATCTTAATAAAAAAAAACTAATAACATATATTTGTTATCATAATCAATATTAGGGAGAGATGTAATTAATCAGATATCCAAATTGACCAATCAGATATTATTATATTATCTTATCTGATTTTAATTTGAAATTATGATGTGATTTTTTAGGTAATTAACTACACACTTTATGCCTACCTGTTCTACTACTCAAGAAGCTTCTCCGCCACCCCTTATCAGCGACTTTCTCTTATTATTTTTATTTCCTCTCTCTTCTTTTCTATGATGCTAATCTCCTTGCTGTTTGTATTCTTCTTTCCATTGCAATGGAATCCAGCTACAATTTCACAAGAAAAAACGAAAATAAAAAAAAAACTCCATCCTCTCGTCTCGCAAATGCTCTTCTCTATTCTCCTTTTACCATGGTCCATTTTTCAAGCAAGCGATAGATATCTTAGGGGTTTATCATTCTCTTTGTTTCTTCAATACATTGACAGCTTTCAAAATAATAATAATAATAACTAAATGGCTCTTTCACTTCTCCTGCATTGTTATTTTCTTAAATGCCCCTTCTACTTCTTCTATAGAAATATATCATTAACCATGATAAATTTTTAAATCTATTGTACTTACATTATTGTGCAACGCACGGCTACTAAACTAATATTTGATAAAATGCGGGCGAGGCTAAACGCCCAAAAAAGCCAGAACTACATGCCAACTATTTTGGGAAAATTTTGCTATTTCAACACTTAAAAAGTAGGTATTTATTAAGATTCTCACTTTATTATCATTGAATGTGATAGTGATCTTTACTTACCTCATTTATCCATTACATCTAACAATGATAAAGTGAGTGTCTCAATAGACACTAACTTTTTAGGTGTTAAAATAGCAAAACTCATTTTTCTTTAGGGTGAGTAGTTCCTACATAATCAGCATGAAGAGCAAGAGAAATATAACTAAGCAAGGAAGATAAAACATGAAAACTCCGGATACAGCTGGTGGCCCGTTTTGGCTACGATGTGAGCACAGGCGTTAGCCTTCCTTATACTGATGTATGCTGCTGCACCAAATATAAAAGAATTGCGCTGCTTCCAAAGCAACAAGAAGCAAGTAGAAGCCATGGCAGGCAGAAGAGAAGACTCGAAAAAATCTCGCTGCTGCACCAAACAATAGCATCTATCGCATCAATGCTCATCCATATATTTCTCGCGACTGAGCAATCACGGATAATATATGGAGCCACAAAACCCACAAGACGCATTATCACCAAGATGTCTTCTAGTTCTATTCACATTGGTTATAAGAGCATGCATCATTGCCGGCCAAAGGAAAATTCAAACTCGAATTTTCTGCATTGACCCTCCATATTTTGCGAAAGACTCCCCATTAGTATCATCATCAACTAAGTAACACTCAGGTTGTGTTCTGACAGCGTGAATGTTACTTCAAAATATTTACAGAAATTTTCAAATTAAAGTTGAAAATTATATTGTTATAAGATAAATATATATACGCTTAATTTATTAATTTTAATTTAATACAAGTTAATAAACATTCACCGGATACATAATGTTTTCAAAAAAATAAATTTAATACACACACACACACACACACACACACACACACACACACACACACACACACACACACACACACACACACACATATATATATATATATATATATATTTGTTTACTAATGTATCTACCATTAACAACAATAATTAATCTATTTGAGATTAGAGCTCCATCAAGGAATAAACCTATGGCCACGAGAGTCCTTCCATTTATTCCGTCAAGAATTAAATCTATCACTAACTAAATAATTAAATAAAGATTTCTCATATGCAAGCTACTTATTGTATTGAAAAAGACCTAATAGCATTCACTGGTTGGATTTTTATTAGAAAAAAATATAATTAAACATTCACTCATCATTGATTGGCGGAACTTAGTTTTAAAGGGAAACCAAATTCATAACAGGTATCATATCATGAAATTCCATTATCTTACAGACCTTCTTTTATATATATATATTTCAGAAGTGATGAAATGATGCATATAAGATATCGACTTAATTATAGTTGGAGTGTCGTCCGTAGTAAAATTAAAAGAAATAAATTAAGAATAATTTATATTATTCACATTTTGATACAAAAGGAAACGAACTTTATATATATTGATAAAACAAGATGAGCAGTAAACTATTTTAAAAGATATAGTAATTTAATTAGTTAATTATTAAATGACCCAATTCTTTAATAAAAAGTTTTAATAAATTATCATCATAACATGGTATGGAATTTACTAATTTATGTAACAGCTTTTATTCTTACATAAATATCACGGATCATATTTAATTTCAAAAGTACAAGAGACATTGAAACCTCTAATTAACTCCCTCAATCATTCTGTATTTAGAAATATATACATAATTCTCTAAAGTTTATTCTCTTTTTAATTGATCAAGATACATATCTAAGAGTCTCTCCCAAGCCATTAATTAAGATTGGACTAATAATAGTAAGGAATTTAAATAGCATATAATTACCATGAGATTATAGGTTTAGATTTCATTTCCCCATATACCACCAAAATATTTAAGAATCTCGGAAGCAACAAACGAAGGCCTTGTTATACAGGATCCTTTGAGCATGTTGCCCCCAAAACCTTATGCACGCAGCCAGCGAGTTGGGAAGTTAAGGCAACCAAAGTTTCCAAAACCTGGGAGTGGGTTTTTGAGCAAGTGAAGAGCCAGCATCAGTGGCATATACACTCCAATGATACACAGAAACCAAACAAAGAGGCGTGGCTGGAACATGGACAACAGAGAAACTGAAGAGAGTGATCCCGAGACCAGAAGAACATGGCTGAGAATCGAAGCAAAGTGGGCACTACAACGAGCCTGCTGCAGCATGTGGATCTTAAGACCAAGAACCACACTGTAGAAGCACGTGGCAATCAAGAAGGTCCACATGTGGAGTGCGTGTGTCTCAAATGGCGATTTGTCCTTGCCTTGATACACAACTTGAAGAGCTCCGAGGAGTTGTGGATTCAGAAATATGAAGACTGTATGGCATGGGATTGCTGAGATAACCTGTTGACCACATTTCCTAGTTGTTGTGCTGCCAAGTAGTATGAAGTTAAAGTAATTAATTAGGCACATAATTCATACAATTATATTTCGGTCTTTAGCACACATCAAGTGTCTATAGCATTATTTGTGATGACAGCACTAGTCCCATTATTTCAAGATCCTTCAAATTGTCAAATGAACAATCAAGTCTTTTAAAAGATAAGATAAATGACTGGAAAATTCTAGTTACAAATTTGGATGAATTAAGCATCAATACAAGAAAGATGAGTATTTTTAATAATTAAAATCTAGAAAAAAGTATTATTAAGAGAAATAATTTTCACATAAAATGATCGTTGAAAATTTTTATAAGTTTTTATTGACAATATTTTTAATGTTTTAATTGTTGAAAACACTATTTTTTTTTGTCTTTTTATTTAATATTTTATTATTTAAAACATATAGTCAACACTCCGTGTGGTAATTTATTCATATTACATTTTCTTACTGGTAATTTAAATTAAATAATTACATTTTCTTACTTTTAAAATACTATCATATTTTCATATAACTTATCATATTTAATTTATATTTTATATTTTGTATAAATAATTTACGAGTGGAAAATGTGACAATCGTTTATATATTGTCAAAAAGTAATTATTATATTTTTACATCAAATAAGTTTATTTTAAAAATTTTCAGGCTGATTATTTCTATTCAAAATTTTATTATTTCTAACTACAATTGTATTGATTGTTCATCACTATTTTATTATAAAAAATTGGATTGCTACTATATTTTTATGATTTATGTTTACTTTAAAATTTATATATTGTTCAATAATTTTTAAATAATATTTTATCTCTTAGCATATAATCACTTTTGAAATACCTTAATTTATTAATTTTAAATTTTTTATTTTGAAAATTAGTTGTTCTACTATTTCATAATTGGATGTTTGAATTTTTATTTGGAATAAAAAATTTACATAAAGTGTTTCTACATAGATAATTTAAAATTAAATTATCATGTCAAATATAAAGATATATACACATATATATATTTTGTTTCACAAAATTTGATTTTTGATGTTACATTTTATGAGATTATAAAATTTTCATGCAATACAAATGAACACAAATGGTCAAATGTATACAAGAAAAAAAAAGTAAGGCATAAAAAAATAAAAAGGTAGGAGCTTTTTTTTTTAAGTTGTTGAATCTCAACATGAAAAATATAAGTATAAATATTTAAATGAAATAAACTTCAAATATGAATAAATTATTTATTTTAATATTTTTATTTTTACAATAAGAATTTCTCATTCTTTTCTTAATAATCTCAAAAAGGATTAACTAATTTATCACAATTTTTTATACTAAAATATTCAAATTATATTTCACAAATAAACAAATATTTTTTATTTTTATTATATATTATTTAATTTTTGTATATATTATAGATTTATATTAGTATTTTATTTAAATATTTTATATTTAAAATTACTATAATTATAATTATTATTTAAAATAATTTATATTATGAAAATAAACCGTGCCATCCACGGGCCATATTATGCTGGTTATTAAAAAAATAACACACGTTGAAGAAACTTTTGGATTTTAAGTCGCATGTTATTTGTTACACCAAACATGCAGCTCAAGGGTACAGTGCACTCATTTTTCATTAATGATAAGTAAAAATTTAACAGAAATACTATACAAGACCTAGGATAAAGTTTAAAATTAATTATCTTTGCGTTATAATCTTAAATAACTATTATTATTATGAAACGGAAAGTAGGTATATATTCAATATAGTGACTTTTAATTTGACTAGGTTGCCAATGCTAGGTTAATCAATAATAAATATATATCACTCACTAAACTCGTAGAATAAGATTTTTTTTATATATAATTTATTATTTGACTTATAATGTTGGCAAAGCAATAGACTTCAACATTGATATGATAAATGAAGAATGATTATAGAATAAAATACTTTTTTTTTTACTCTAAAAGCATCTATGAACTTCTCTACTCATTACATTATATTAGTGTGGCAAACTCGACGCATTTCTCATTATTCCTGCACCTTACACAATGACTTGTGGCAATATGGTGTAAATCTAGTAATTAATCATGTACCCGAGATATGGTAATTTATGAAGATATGGTGGTCCTGACTTGATGACATTTTTAAATGTAAATAGCTGTAAATGATGATAATTTACACTTTATATCCTTCTTTTACCCTATACTTTTAGAGTATATTTAGTTAGAGAGTAAAAATAAAATGTAAATTCTCATGGTTAAACTTTATATGTAAAATTACATATAAATTTTATCCATGAAAAATTTATCCATAGTTTTACACCCCTACCAAATATGTTCTCATCAGTAGTATATAAGGTTTAGGGTTTTTTTTTTTTTATATGTCAACAGACAAATAACCATTCGTGAGCACAAAAGATTCTCCTCGTATGAAAGCATGCAACGGCTGCTACAATAAACAGTTCATAAAATATTAAACAGAGATGCATCGGATGCTACAATAAACCTCCTTAATATAATCTCTCATTTTTCTACTTGGTCCGACTGCAAGCTGCATAGTTTAAATACATAAATCACATTAAATTAAATAAAAAATGTAATTTATGTAATTCTTATTTAATATAAAAACCAGAAAGATATACTATGCCACGGACGTCATTTATATCCTTCGTAAAATGGCTTAAATTTATTTTTTCCATTACAAAGGAAAATTGAAACAAAAAAAATGAGAAGCGTTGAGTCGCAACACACACACACATTATACATATAGAGGTATGTAGCGTGTTAGTCTAATCTAACCTTGAGATTTTCTTCGGCTTAACCCTTGATGCAAGTTTAACTCGGTGAGGTCTTAATCCGCAGATTGAAAGGCTAACATGCTTATGTGCAATATTTCTCACTCTCACTTCGCTCTCTGATGAATTGAACTCTTCCATGTTGTCAAGCTGAAATAAACACGTTACTTGTGCTCATGATAGATTAGAGAGGACCATATATATATAGTGGATGCTCAAGATAACCCATTTTCAGTTTATTTATGTTTGTTATTCTTTTTCTTCTACAAACATAATGACTTTTGTTACCCAAAAAACACAATGGCTCTGTTTCTGTGATCGTCAGCATTGCAAAGGTAGGCCCGTCACCATTGCACAAGGCCAAAAGTTATCGATATCTAGAATATTAAGAAAGTGACACTAGCCAAATAAAATCACCAACCTCTGAACAGTAGAACAGGATTGTAGGGTGTGTTTGGATATTTTACAGATTTAAAATCACTTTTTTAATAAAAAAAAAGTATCTGAAAAAGAATAATTTTTTATTTTTTTCAGAAGCTAAAAGGAATAATTTTTAAAAAATATCAATTTTTCAGTTTTCTCAGATATATATATATATATATAAACTTAAGTTTCATAATTGCTTTTTTAAAGATCTAAAACAAACTCACTCTTAAACGTCTAACCATTATTTAATATTATGGACTAGACTAAACACTTGCTACTAAATAAAAAATTATAGCTAATAGTGTAACTTTAATTTATTTTTAATTTGAGCATAAAGATTTTACAAACTTCATGAACTAAGATGTGAATACTTAGAATCTTAAGGAAAACTCGTGCAAATAAAGCTAAAGTGTACAGTTCACACAATGGAGAGTCTCACACACACACACATATATATATGATCAAGTTAGAATGGAAAGTTACACCCTTAATAACTTTCTATTAAATAATTTTTTTTATCGATCTAATCATTGAGTTATAATTAACTACCATAAAGATTATTTATAATAAATTTTATAAAAATTAAATATTAATAAAAATATAATTACAAAGCTATAATTTTTATTTATTTTAAACATATATATTATATTAATGATGATGCATATAAAATCTATGTCAAATAATTATTGTATATTAACTTAAAATTTTATAAGCATGATTTATATGATACAAGAAACTTCTAACTTAATAATAGATTTTGTTTAAAATTAATTTAATAAAAAATTATTCAATGGTGTAATAATTATTTATAATTACAACGCTGTATCTTACTCCTATATATATATATATATATAAAGTCCAGATTCCCGCATGAGCGAGGAGCAAAAACCAGGAAATTCAACCATCTCAACTTTTTTTACTTTCCAAAAAAAAAAAAGTTATTTATATTTTCATAAGGAAGATCTTCCAACGACCAAACCCACCCTAGTATTAGCAGTCCTCTCATTGGCTGAGCATAGAGACTAGTCCAGCACCTCCAATATCGATCTTCTAGATCGCAGTTCATATCAGTCAATACACCTTCTATCCATTGTTTCTCATGTAGAGCATGCATAATATCTTTCCCTTCCTTTGCGTGTCTCCTGGACATAGCCCGCCACGCCTCTCCCTCATGGCATATACGGATATTTATTGGATGCTCTGAATATTTATAAATTAATAATTTTAATAAGTAAATATTACTTAAAAATAAATTAATTCTTATAAAATATCAACTTTTATAATTAAATGAATTAAACTACCATTTTATCCTTTTAAATATCATGTTTCTTTATATATTTTTACTTGAATATAATAAAAAATTATTTATTTTATAATATAATTATTTTATTTGTTATAATTTTATATTTTTATATAATATATCTTTCCATAAATATACCTCAATTTTTAAAAAAATTTCTTACCCCGTGCATGTATATGTAGTCAGTGTACCTATTAAATATAGCGCATGCATAACAAATATCTACAAAATTCAAATCCACCTATACCTGTAACATTATGAAAAATAACGGGGTTCCTAGGTTAGGAGAACTCATAACATTGGAAATATCTTAGCCTATAAACTCAAAAACTCGCCTTGTTAAGTATGGTTAGAATTTCTAATCTTAAGTGCCGGGACATGAACCGCATTAAACACAGAGGACTCCGTTCATTATAGACGTGAAATAAAGCTAACAATATTTTCTCTACTACTATTCGTCAGGGATTCGAACCAATAATTTTGCTCGGATATACTCTTTCTCTTTCAAGTTAACTGTCTAATTATTGGGGTTTTAATATTTCAGGTTAACTATTTATTTAATGGGGTTTTTTTTATACTTGGGGTTCACTTATTATTTCAAGAAAGCATATATTTTATCAGCAATATTTTTAGTGCTTACTTATTATTTCAAGAGAGAGTTAATTATATTTTTCAAATAGGAATGATTCAGTTCATTTATATAATTTTATACCATTACCAATGTTCATTTACTATTTTCCTAGTATGTGTTTTTTTTTCTTGGCCAATAACCTGAAACTGAGGGAGTATGTCATTTGTTGGACCAAACGATTATTACTAAGTCAGAAATTATACTCCCTCCATTACATCTCTAGTGTCCAGAAAAAAAATACAGATATTAAGAAAATAATGAATAAATATTGATAATAATATAAAGTGTGTTAATTGACAAGATTATTTTTATTTAATATAATTATACTATTAAAAAATGAAAAAATATAATTAATTACAATAAGAGCATATCTAATAAATAAAAATTAATACTTTATAATAGAAACAAAAATTACCACAAAAAAAAAGTGGACGGTTGAAAGAGTAAAAAGCTATTTATTGTCAATAGTACACTTTATTTTTTATTTTTTTGATATTTTCTCGGGATCCCATCAAAGTATAAAAAATGGGGCTTTCTCACCTGCATTGATCGGTCAGTGCCTACCTGCCTTTTTTTATTTTTTTATTTTTTCAAGAAGTCGGACCGACCGAACCCTATATTGTGCACAGTAATTTTTTTTATTTTTTCCTTTTTTTTATTTTTATTTCTCTTTTGATAATTTTAATTATTTTTTTTCATTTTTTTTGTGATGAATTCGGACGAACCGAACTCTGATAACATAACAGTATTTTTATTTTTTTATTTTTTCTTTTCATTTTTATTTTATTTTAGTAATTATAATTATTTTTAATATTTATTTTTATTTACTTGTTAAAGAAATTGATTTATCCATATTCTTTATTGTGTATAGTATATTTTTTAATTATTTTTTAAAATTATAATTGTATTCCATATTTAATTTGTAATATTTTTATATTTATTTGGAAAGAAAGTCAAAAATTAAAAATAAGACAATACAATTAAACAAAAAATAAAAAAATTGAAAGAACAAATTAAAAAATTTACAAGTCATAATTAATTAAACTCATAACAAAATAAAAAATTAATACCAAAGTAAATTTAATAAAAATACAAAAATATTGCAAAACAAATTTGAAAGACAATTAAACTTCATACCAAATTAAAATTAAAATTAAAATTAAGAATATACTATACATGAAGTTTAATTGTCTTTCAAATTTATTTTGTAATATTTTTGTATTTTTATTAAATTTGTTTTGGTATTACTTATTTATTTTGTTATGAGTTTAATTAATTATGACTTATAAATTTTTTAATTTGTTCTTTCAATTTTTTTTATTTTTTGTTTAATTGTATTGTCTGAAACAGTGTTATTTTTAATTTTTGACTTTCTTTCCAAATAAATATAAAAATATTACAAATTAAATATGGAATACAATTACAAATTTAAAAAAATAATTAAAAAAATAATTGAAAATATACTATACATAATAACGAATATGGATAAATCAATTTCTTTAACAAGTAAATAAAAATAAATATTAAAAATAATTATAATTACTAAAATAAAATAAAAATGAAAAGAAAAAATTAAAAAAAAGAAAGAAAAACACTATTATGTTATCAGAGTTCGGTTCGTCCGAACTCATCACAAAAAAAAATAAAATAAAAAATAATTAAAATTATCAAAATAAAAATAAAAACAACAAAAAGGAAAAAATAAAAAAAAAGTTACTGTGTATAATATAGAATTCAGTTGGTCTGAATTCTTGAAAAAATAAAAAAAATAAAAAAAAATAGCGTAGGTATTGATCGATAAATATAGGGGAGTGGGCACCATAAAAATACATATTTAAACCTTAAAATATTCTATTCTAGTACAAGGTGAATGAGTTTGACTATAAACAATGTACCATTAGTGGTCATCAAAAGCAGACAGAGAAATTTTTTTCGGTTTTTCGTAATTATTGTAAAGAAGCAGACAGAGAATTTTAGAACACCATTTGGTGCGAAGGAGGAGTTATTATACATATATTTTAAGCTAAATGGCCAGCTGGCAGAACCTTACTCGTTATAGTATTCACCCCAATTCAACTCAGTAAATTGTGGCAGGCGGCATCATGGGGCACTAGGATGTAGAATTACAAAGATGATAAAGTCAGGTAGAAAAATGTCACAACATAGCTTGGCGAGCTACTATTACCATCTCTATTTATCTATTATCACTCGATTTTTATTGTCTTCACTTATAGTATTTTTAAAATGCCTTTAAACATGTTTTAATAATTAGCCTTTATTTTTAAAATCAAATTAAGAATTATATATTAAAATCTCAATCATTTATTATCACCTTTTATTTATTATTTTTATTTGAAATATTTATTTAATTAAAAATTTGTAATATAAATTATTATTATTATATTTTATATTTATATTCAATAATTATATCATTTAATAATATTTAAGAATTGTCCTTATTTAAGCAAAATAACGCACGCACGCACAAGAGACTCCTGTATTTTGTAAGGTCAAAAATTAAACTGTCAGCGTACTCAGGCCAAAAATGGAGAGAAAAGGGACACTTTTGTAAGGTCCAAATTTTGTGAATTATTATATATATATGTTTGTGGTGTGCATGAAACCATGTAAGGGTCGACACATTCTGATAGATTGGATTGGAGCTGACAGTGTGTTCCAAGTTATTGCATTTGTTCACCGAGGAAAAGCGAGATTTTACAGGAGTGGTTATCTGTGAAACAAAAATCACTTGAGTTTCAGTGGCGCTTGATGTAAATTTTTTTTTTTTATTAATATCGGGGCTTAAAGCCCAAAAGAATAATTACATAATGACAAATTGATTATTGGTAATATTAACAGTATCAGCCGAAAATTCAACAGAGATATAAGAGGAAAGCCTTTTAAAAAGGGTATTGCTTAAAGGCAATCTGTGCTCATTTTTGGCTAATTTACCAGCACACCTGTTGACCACACGGAACACATGTAAATTTTTATTTCCATGTGCAGCTAAGAGTCGTTTATTCTTAAGAAATGTTATTTTGATATTCAAAAAGTGAGTGTCATAAATATTCATTTTATAATCACTAGATGTGATACATGTTAAGTATAAGTGGGGATCACTATCACATCTAATAGTTATAAAGCAGATGTCTGAATAGATATTCAATTTTTAGGTGTCAAAATATCATTACCTTTTATTCTTTGTTATGTATCTGTTTGGTGTGTTTCATAATATTTAATAATTGTGTACTAGTAAACTTATTAAATAGTGTAAGTATTAAATATAAATTTAAAACATCATAATAACAATATATTATAAATATAAAATAAATTTTAAAATAAAGATATTTAGAAATTTCACAGATAATTTTATTTATTTTTACAAATAGAAAACTTAATGCATGCCCACTTTCTTTTTCTTTTTTTCTAGTGAATGACAATATGGATCCTTATGATTTATATGACATTGATAAGAACACATATAAGAAGGGTGAAGTCGAGGAGGTGACTTCTCTATTTTCTTTTCTTCACGAACTTTTTAACATTCCCAATTTTGATTGTGTGATTCTTAGCACATTCACGTTTCATCTCTCTTTTTGCTTTTGTTTTTGGCATTATACAGTGAGTGACAATGAAGTATTCATTAGATAATTGGTAATTTTATTTATTTTTACAAATAGAAAACTTGGTGCATGCCCATTTTCTTTTTCTTTTTTTTTTCTAGTCAATGACAATATGGATCCTTATGATTTATAAGACATTGATAAGAACACATATGAGAAGGGTGAAGTTATAGAGGTGACTTCTCTATTTTCCTTTCTTCACGAACATTTTAACATCCCCAATTTTGATTGTGTGATTTAATCAGTGAACCTGAGCAATTAAATTAACGACTAGATAGTCAAACTTGGTGCGATAGTGGAAAAGTCACACAAAAGTCAATAGCTTACAAAAGTCTACATAAAGTAATTAGAGTGGAAAGGTGGTCTTTTCATTCCATAAAATCCATCAAACACCCCAATATGATGATCATATTTGTCTGATTCTATGATCTCTGTTCCAAAGAGAGGAGAGAGGAAAAAAAATTAGAGTGGTACAATATTGTGCAAAATATAATTTTTGGTGGAATATTCCTAACTTCCCTTTCTTAACGCGTCAACAATGTAACACATGTATAATATATCTCATCATTTTGTTAAGTTATGGCATTGCAGTTAATAAATATTAAGCATATTTTGTTTCTCAATATTAGTTTCACACCAATTAAGTTATAATTTATAATACGTATAATTTTTAAAATCATACAATGTATTATTTAAAACTTTATTAAAGACTTTTGCATTAATGCATATGAATTCAAGGAATGTGACTTATATATATGATAGAAATATAATAGAAAGATAAAAAACTTATATGAGAAAAATATGTATATATTGTTTATGAGTAAACTACAATCTCTTCCTTTAAGAGATGTCATTATTATACTATCTATTTCTAAAATATACATTGTTATCTCACATTTCAAAAAATAAAAATGCTACTTGATGGGCACAACAGTGCCTGACATGTTGCTATTAATAAATAAAGAATGATGATAAATATTTAAAATTTTAATTCACATTTCTTAATTTAGTTTTGAAAATAAAAAGGTAACTATTAAAAAAACTTGAAGGACATTTTAAGAATAGTACAAGTAGACACAATAAGGATGAGTGCCACTAGCTATTCACATATATAGAATATCTTATTAGCCGGCACTTCATCTATCATAATATATAAAATATTAATTAATAATGAATGGATGTTTGCTTATAAAATTAGTGTGTTTACTTGATTGAATATTATATAATTCCAAAAAAATAATATTTACAGCTAAAATTTTCATTTATTTGAATTGTGATTGGCATAATTCATTCTCCTCTTTATTTTCAAAATTATCCTTAGTCTGTCGTCACTTGTTTTCTTCTTCCTTCCATTCTCTCTCACCGTCACCACCTCAACAAGAACCCATAGCAATAGCCATAGAACCTTTTCCTCCCATAACCACCACCTTCAAGCCACCCTTACCACAACCATTTCATCACCA
Source organism: Dalbergia cochinchinensis (assembly GCA_031216125.1). Taxonomy (NCBI): domain Eukaryota; kingdom Viridiplantae; phylum Streptophyta; class Magnoliopsida; order Fabales; family Fabaceae; genus Dalbergia; species Dalbergia cochinchinensis. The sequence goes on along the minus strand of CM062375.1, from coordinate 62,072,183 downwards.
CAATACCGTCACCATTATCATCACAACACAACCTGCAAAACAGTGATCCCTACCCTCCACCACAGCCCTCAGTACAACGAACTCGAAGCCATCGTCACCGCCGAAGAGCCCGCGCCGCCGCATCAGTTGAAACCCTCTGTGACACGATCGTAGCCACCACTCGAGCCATCAGTTCCCCTCGCCACACGTCGGAGATCCATAGGAGAGCTTCGTTGGAGCCTCACTGGAAAAGTCACCATCACAGCCGTCTTCCCTGTCACCGCCGGGAACCTCCGCGAGCAGCCACCGTGAAGCCCAACAGCAATCACGACCCCACCATCTCTACCCCAACAAGAACCCAACAGCTTTCCTTGCAACAATAATGACAGAGGAGCCGAGCAGAGATGAGGTTTCGCAAATCTGGAGGGGGAGACGATGATGGGGTGACTCCTGCTGCAGTTTGTGGTGGCACAACTAAGAGGAAGGGAACAACGGTAGGGGGAGGATGGGGGCACTGCAGGTTGCAACGTTGAGGTTGCAAGTGGCGGTTGAATGGTTGCTTGCGGTTGGTTTTCTCCATTGCTTCTGAGGTTTGCTCCATATTAGGATGATTTTTTCATTTGTTCCAGAGGTTTGTTTGTTGCGTTTTAGTATAGGTTTGCATCTATTGTATAGTTGATTTTGGTTATTGATTGATTGAAAGAAGGAAATAAGGCTGGAATCTGTAATGGTAGAGGAGTGGCATTCTACAGAAATTGAAGGAACACTTATGGGCATAAAAGTCATTTCAAATGTGTTTTTTTTTTCTACATTATTAAAAGAGATATGGGTAATGTTAAAAACTAGTTGAAAATAAATGTAATAATATTGAAGGACCTCCTTGTAATTACCCCCTTATAATTTTGGCATCGTTCGTTTTGTGCGCTTGTTATTCCCAGCAACCAGCAAGTTGCCAAGTAGCATCGCTTATATTCAAACAACTTTTTATCTTTAAAATTAGTCTTTTAAAGTTTGAAGACGGTGATTAACTTTCCATTGTGGGTAACACGATATCATTAAAAACAATTTAAATGGCCAAGTTAGTCAATCAGCGACTACTTAAAGCCAAATGAGTGAGACAGGGTGATTGACTTAATGTAGCCAATTGTTTATTTTTATTTATTTTTAAACAAGATATCCATCGTAAAAATAATGACGAATTATCTTAAAAGGTACTCCATTAATTGCGTGTTATATATCCAAAATAAAAAACAAATATAAAGAAAGTAATAACTGTATGTTGACAATAGTGTCAAAGTAAGTTAATTGACATCATTATTCTTATTTAATTGGAAAAAATAATTAGGACTTGTTTGGATTGAGTTTTTAATTTTAATTTTTTATTTTTTAGATTTTATAAAGAAAATACTGAAAATTATAAATTATAATTTTTAGTTTTTATTTTTAATTTTTAGTATATTATTTATAAAATTCTGAAAATTAAAAAATTAAAACTGAAAAAAACAAATAGGCTCTTAATGTCTCATTGATAATAATGTAAAATTGTAAGTCATACTGAGGGTATAATTAGTAAAATAAAATTAATACTTTCTTGATATGATAAATAAATAGACAAAGTAAAACAACAAAAATACAAAAAAATGGACAAATAACATCCAATGAAAGGGAGTAATTTTTACATGTTTTGTTCTTGTGTTATTTAGTTTGAAAAGTGGAATTTGGCTTCTATCACTTTAAAATAATTTTACTTAAGGACAATGCTACTTTTGGATGCGTAATCAATGCAGAAAATAAAGACTAAATACATAAATTATTTCCTTAGAAATATATTACGTAATAAATTATGATTTTATATTTAAAATTTTTCATCAATTGGACTCTCACAATTTAAATAAGAGCACAAATTGATCTATCAAAATTTAAAAGTTCTCAATTGATCTATTATAATTTTAAAAAAAAGGATAAATCAGTCCCTCTATTTTGTCATTTTTTAAATTCTGAGAGATCAATTAGAGATTTTTAAATTCTATGAGACCAATTTATACCCTTATTTGAATTGTGATGGATCTGTCTATCTAAGAGTTTTAAATTTCAAGAGACTAATTTATTTTATAATATGTTTTTGAAAGACTAATTTAGATATTTAGTGAAAAATAAATTGTAAGCCGCTGATATGCAAATACGCCTTTAAAAATAAAATTCTAACTTCGGGATTTTGAGCTAGATATTGGGCTTATGTGCTTAGGTTTTTGAAATAAATGTTTTTTAGAAGCAAGATAGAAGTGAAATATAAATAGAAGCAAAATTGTATTTGGTATTTGATTATAATTGGCTTTAAAACACTTTTGACAATTACAAATTTCTATTTGGACTTAATTATTGAATATATTTTATATTTTAAAAATGTAAAATTATATTTAAAATTTGAACATATTTGTAACTAGTCGTTTGACCCATATGATGTATGGGGAGGGATAATAAAAAATAGTTTATTGGTTATTATAAAAAATAAATGATAATTTATTTATATATATCTTATAGAAAATTGAGTATATAAATTTATCTTAAAAGTAAGTTAATATTTAAATAATTAAATAAGTGGATAAAATATAAATGTGTCATTCTATTTTATATCTTATATTGAATATCATATTTATAAGATTGAAAATATCCTGATAGATTATCTATAACTAACAATAAAGAGCTTATTTTATGAAAATTTTGCACATTTTGAAAGTTGAAATTGTTGAATAAAGAAAGAGAATAAATGGATAATTTTACTATATCATGAGCCATTTATAGGGATGACAATGAATATCTATGAGAAAGGGGACATGTCCTATGACTCCCGTCACCGTTTAGAATTTTATCTCTTATCCCTATCCCCTTTATGTGTCTCCATTTCCCATTTCTCATTTCTTGTGAAGATTTTGAATTTCTATGGTATTCAAGGGTTTATTAACAAATTTCAAAAATAGAAAAACTTTAAAAATATTTTACAATTTGAAGCATAAATATACATAATATCAAATACTATTAATGCAATATAATCCAAATTAAAATTAAAAAAATATACATAATATAAATATAATAAAAATAATTAAAAAATAAAAATGTATTATCCATATCTCTTTTCCGTTTAATAAACGGAGACTTAACCTCCATAGATAATCCCTATGAAGGCGAAATATGTGTTAATTCCTTTTTCCATTGGGTAATTCAGGTGTGTACCTATTTTTACTTTTTTAATCATCCCTAATCATTCATATCTTTTTAGTAAATTAAAATATTTAATTTAAAAATATAAAAATAATACATAAATTTAATTGATATGATTTCAATTACATGTCATTTCCTTGTGCATCATTTTAATAAATTAAAATATCAATTTTAAAATATATATTATAATTAATGTGTAATAATTAGTAAAAAATTATGTATAATTCTAATTTATATAATATCAATTATTAGATTAGTATATAAATTATAATTTTTGAATAAAAATAATATAATTATTTACTTTTTAAAAATTAATAATATTTAATATTACTATCAAAGAAGTGTAAATTATAGAATTGATTTTTTTTAATATTTTAGCATTAAAAAATTGAAGGTATTTTTTTTTAAAGAAATTAGTATAAAAAAATTATAGAATTGATAGATTAGAATGCTTAAGTTGTAAAAAATTAAACAGAATATATTAATACATGTAGATAGATAATTTTTTTATTGTGATTTTTGAAAGTTCTATATTTGAAATTAAAAATTTCCCCTAATCCTATCTTCATTTAGAATTTTATTTTCACTCTCATGCATATCCCAATCACGGGTCCCTATTTTTTATTTCATATGGAGATTTGAATCTCTATTGATATTTATGAATTTATTAAAAAAATTTAAAAATATAAAATTTTCAAAATACTTTGAACTTCAAAATATAAATATCTATAATAACAAATACTATTAATACAACACAATTATAATAGGTTTGTTATCGTTAATACCATAATTATATATATAAAATTTTTATGTTATAATATATTGAATTATAATTTTATTTATGCTATTTTTTATTTTTTATATTGATTTTGTTAATGGTAGAGAGAAATGAAGATATGATAGAAAAAATAATTAATAATTAGAAGGTAAATTAAATTCAAAAACTTACTTTAAGTGGTAAGATTATGAAAAAAGTGAGGTATAATTTTTCTATAAATAACACATGGAAGACTTTTTATGTAATGAGTCTTAAATATTAGTATTATATCAATTATTATCATATTTGATTAAGAATAAATTTAGTATAAATTGAATTTTGAATTATTATCATATCAAAATCAATCAATTAGCAATTCACTAACAATTTGGCCTATCTTTTTTTTTTAAAAAAATATTGATTTTAAATTTTATTTATTTTGAAAATATTTTCTTTATAATTTTTTATATTACCTTCGTAATGTGAGACTATTAATGATTCTTAATTTAATTATAGATCATAATTATATTAACATCGATTCTCTTTTAGTGCATATTATAATATTTAATGATTGTAATATCTAATTTTATTTCATATGAAAAATAATTAATAAGTAAATTATAAATTAAATTTAGAAAATCTTTAGGCATAAAGATTGAGAAAATTAAGGCCTAAATCACCGTATGAATGACATGTGTAATGGTTTTTATGAAGTGAGTCTGAAATATAAGTATAGTATATTTATATAATCAATAAATTTTATATTGAATCTTAATCATTAATAACTTCTAATTATAAATAAGATTCTAATAAATCTCTATCCCTTTTCTCTTTTTAAAATCTTCTCCAAATTTTTAAATTTTTTTTGGCACTAACTTTTAATTTTTTAAAATTTATTCAAATATTTTAAAATATAAAATTATCAAAATTATCATGAATTGTATGATTTATTTTTTTCAAAATTCATTTAAATCTTTTAAAATATAAAATTATCAAAATTATTTGTAAAAGCTCAGAGATTATTGAAGGTATAATTTTATGGTCATCCCGAGTGATCCCAGGATTTTCATTTTCACCTGTATACATATATAATTTTTTTTATTGAATTGGCATATTGTTTGTCTTCAAATCATTAAACTAGTCTGTATATATAATCAGATAATGTCATCACTAATGACATGAAAAAATATTCTACCTGTAAATAATTAAATTTATCATAATCTTATTGTTAATGAAAAAAGTAAATGATATAACCTAGCATATATATTTTGTATTTTTCTTATAATTTATATACTTAATTTCATAAATTTAATATAATAGTATTCAAAAGAAAATCACCACCAGCATCAAATATAAAAATTTTAGATGTGAAATTAATACCAAAATTATGAAATTAATCTATCAATATAATTCATGATTTCAACATTGTAATAATTAAAGATATTTAATTAATGTAATGTAATCTTATTATTAAATACGGATGATTATCAATTATATGCTAATAATATGTAATAATTGTAGTTTATTTTTTCAAAAAAATTAATAAGTAAATTCTCAAAAGATATGAACCCTAAAATATTCTTATTGTGATATGTGTAAAATTTTTCTTTAAATCACTTTAAAATATTAGTATTATAGGTTAGTTGAAAATAAATGTAATATTGAAGTACCTCCTGGTAATTACCCCTTATAATTTTGGCACCGTTCGTTTCGTGCGCTTGTTATTCCTAGCAAACGGCAAGTTGCCAAGTAGCATTGCTTATATTCAAACAACTTTTTTTCTTTAAAATTACTCTTTTAAAATTTGAAGACGGTGATTAACTTTCCATTGTGGGTAACATGATATCATTAAAAACAATTTAAATGGCTAAGTTAGTCAATCAGCGACTATTTAAAGCAAAATGAGTGAGAGAGGGTGATTGACTTAATGCAGCCAATTGTTTATTTTTATTTATTTTTAAATAAGATATTCACCGTAAAAAATAATAACTAATTACCTTAAGAGGTACTCCATTAATTGCCTGTTATATATCCAAAATAAAAAACAAATATTAAGAAAGTAATAAATGCATGTTGATAATAGTATAAAAGTAAGCTAATTGACATAATTGTTCTTATTTAATTGGTAAAAATAATTAGGACTTGTTTGGATTGAGTTTTTAATTTTTAATTTTTAGATTTTATGAAGAAAATATAAAAAATTAAAAAAAATTGAAAACAAAAAACGAAAAACAAACAGGCTTTTAATGTCTCATTGATAATAATGTATAATTGTAAGTCATACTAAGGGTATAATTAGTAAAATGAAATTAATATTTCTTGATATGATAGATGAATAGACAAAGTAAAACAACAAAAATAAAAAAAAATGGACAAATGACATCCAATGAAAGGGAGTAATTTTTACAGGTTTTGTTCTTGTGTTATTTAGTTTAAAAAGTGGAATTTGGCTTCTATCACTTTAAAATAATTTTACTTAAGGACAATGCTACTTTTGGATGCGTAATCAATGCAGAAAATAGAGACTAAATACATAAATTATTTCCTTAGAAATATATCGCACAATAAATTAGGATTTTATATTTAAAATTTTTTATCAATTGGACTCTCACAATTTAAATAAGAGCACATATTGGTCTATCAAGATTTAAAAGTTCTCAGTTGGTCTCTCATAATTTAAAAAAGGGACAAATCAGTCTCTCTATTTTATCATTTTTAAATTTTGAGAGATTAATTAGAGATTTTTAAATTTTATGAGACCAATTTATACCTTTCTTTGAATTATGATGGATCTATTTATTTGAGGCTTTTAAATTTTAAAAGACTAATTTATTCTATAATATATTTTTGAAAGGATAATTTAGATATTTAGTGGAAAATAAATTGTAAGCCGCTGATATGCAAGTACGCCTTTAAAAATAAAATTCTAACTTCGGGATTTTGAGCTAGATATTGGGCTTATGTGCTTAGGGTTTTGAAATAAATGTTTTTTAGAAGCAAGGTAGAAGTGAAATACAAATAAAAACAAAATTTTATTTTGTATTTGATTATAATTGACTTTAAAACACTTTTGACAATTACAAAATTCTATTTGGACTTAATTATTGAATATATTTATATTTTATAAATATAAAATTATATTTAAAATTTGAACATATTTGTACTAAGGTTGTTAAGTTATTTGTATCTGACAGATATAAAGTATATTTTATATAAAATTATGTTTGAGGACATAAATTTTAATTCTTAAGAAGATGGTTGGTTTAGAAAAACTATTTTTTACTTAATAAATACTTTTAAAATAATAATCTGTTCATATTCTTTTTCTTTAACGTAGAATAACTCAATTAAATATAGAGTTAGAAAAAATAAAGTTATTAAAAATTCAATTTATATAAAATATATTATATTAAAAATAAATGATATATTAATTTATTTATATTTTATTATGTATGTGTGTATAGCACCTTATATTTATATAGTTTTTAAGACTAAGAAGAAGATGAGTATCTTTAGCCATTTTATGAAAATATTAATGAATTTTTAGAATATAATTGACTCATTTATTTCGTCAAATGTTATCTCTCTTCTCCTACTTTTAATTCTTAAAGAAATAGCTTCCTATTTAAATTTATAAAAACTAAAAAAAAAGATTATTTTTACACTTATTTTTCTTTAAAAGGCACAAACAACATTAAAAATTTTAGTAGGCCAACAAGGATTGAACTTTAAGTCTTTTAGTTATAAAGGCTCTCATATTATTTTAAAATTAAATAGGCCTAATTCAATCACAAAAATGAGTTTAAGGGGTGAAGATTATCCAAGACTTATAAAAATTATCTAGATCTTATCTCTAGGTAATATAAGACTTTAATACACTTTCTAACGCTTAGGACTGGATAATTGGAGCGTAATTAAATTTGATCGACCGAACAAATATAAGATGGCCCAATAATACCTTATAAAATCACTTATTCCAAAAATTTATATTATTAGGTTGAGGTACATAAATAATTTTATATTTAAATTCAAAAGCATTTTTCTTAATTATAGAAGCACAAACAAATATACCTATTACATTGTTGCACTCTTTAAAGCTACGATATGAAACTTAAAGGTAATTATCGACAATAGAAAAGTTCTATTATGTTAATGTTATAATTTCTCTATTTTTTACTATAATTTCTCATTTTAAACTATTAGTGTTAGAAAAAATTATAATATACCCTTTCTATTCTGCTTGATCTATCACCTTTATTTGTCATTATCACATATCCATCAAAGTATTTATGGTTGATTTTTTTAATTGTCTTTCTGGATATTCCAAGTAGCAAACTAATGATAAAAATATATATATATATATATATATATATATATATATATATATATATATATATATATATTATATATATATATCGCATGTGAAAAGTGAGAATGACATTCTCAACTCTTAGATTTTTTTTTATAAACATTCTTGAATTACATTACACAATCCAAATTAAATTACAGATAACAAAATAAATCACTTGACCCAATTTTCAAATGAAAAATATTATTTGTATTTATCATGCATAAGACACCGTATCAATTAAAATTTCATTTACCATTGGATTAGATGTAAATTTCACTTGAATGAGATTCAGATCTCATTCAATAATAAATAAGATATAAATTAATATAATATCTCAAATATGATGAGTACAAATAACATAAATTTTTTAATTGCTTGCTCTTTTCAATCAACGGGTCATGCGACACGCACACATTGACAAATGTAGACGCGTAACATCATAATAAACGCCAGGACCCACCTTTTTCCAAGTCAAGATCAAGATATACATAAATTCATAGGTTACGTCAGTAATGACACAAATGAGAGACAGTTGTTAGGTTGAGGTGCATAAATAAGTTTATATTTAAATTCAAAAGCATTTTTCTTGATCCCAGAAGCACAAACAAATATACCCATTACATTGTTGCACTCTTTAAAGCTACGATATGAAACTTAAAGGTTATTATCGACAATAGAAAAGTTGTATTTTGTTAATGTTATAATTTCTCTATTTTTTACTATAATTTCTCATTTTAAACTATTAGTGTTAGAAAAAATTATAATATACCTTTTCTATTCTGCTTGATCTATCGCCTTTATTTGTCATTATCACATATCGATCCAAGTATTTATGGTTGATTTTTTTAATTGTCGTTCTGGATATTCTAAGTAGCAAACTAATGATAAAAATATTTATATATATATATATATCGCATGTGAAAAGTGAGAATGACATTCTCAACTCTTAGATTTTTTTTTTTATAAACATTCTTGAATTACATTACACAATCCAAATTAAATTACAGATAACAAAATAAATCACTTGACCCAATTTTCAAATGAAAAATATTATTTGTATTTATCATACATAAGCCACCGTATCAATTAACATTTCATTCACCATTGGATTAGATGTAAATTTCATTTGAATGAGATTCAGATCTCATTCAATAATAAATAAGATATAAATTAATACAATATCTCATATATGATACGTACAAATAATATAAATTTTCTAAAATTGCTTGCTCTTTTCAATCAACGGGTCATGCGACACGCGCACATTGACAAATGTAGACGCGTAACATCATAATAAACGCCAGGACCCACCTTTTTTCAAGTCAAGATCAAGATATACATAGATTCATAGGTTACGTCAGTAATGACACAAATGAGAGACAGTTGTAAGGTTGAGGTGCATAAATAAATTTATATTTAAATTCAAAAGCATTTTTCTTGATCCTAGAAGCACAAACAAATATACCCATTACATTGTTGCACTCTTTAAAGCTACGATATGAAACTTAAAGGTTATTATCGACAATAGAAAAGTTGTATTATGTTAATGTTATAATTTCTATATTTTTTACTATAATTTCTCATTTTAAACTATTAGTGTTAGAAAAAATTATAATATACCTTTTCTATTCTGCTTGATCTATCACCTTTATTTGTCATTATCACATATCCATCAAAGTATTTATGGTTGATTTTTTTAATTGTCTTTCTGGATATTCTAAGTAGCAAACTAATGATAAAAATATTAAAAAATATTATTATTATTATTATATATATATATATATATATATATATATATATATATATCGCATGTGAAAAGTGAGAATGACATTCTCAACTCTTAGATTTTTTTTTTTATAAACATTCTTGAATTAAATTACACAATCCGAATTAAATTACAGATAACAAAAAAAATCACTTGATCCAATTCTTAAATGAAAAATATTATTTGTATTTATCATGCATAAGACACCGTATCAATTAATATTTCATTCACCATTAGATTAGATGTGAATTTCACTTGAATGAGATTCAGATCTCATTCAATAATAAATAAAATATAAATTAACACAATATCCCATATATGATGAGTACAAATAACATAAATTTTTTAAAATTGCTTGCTCTCTTCAATCGACGGGTCATGCGACACGTGCACATTGACAAATGTAGACGCGTAACATCATAATAAACGCCAGGACCCAATTTTTTCCAAGTCAAGATCAAGATATACATAAATTCATAGGTTACGTCAGTAATGACACAAATGAGAGACAATAGTAATCACAATTACTTGCATTTTAAATTATCATTTACTTCGTTTAAAATATTACATTCACTTATTATTTTTATCCTTAAAAAATATTAAAAAATAAATAAATTATTTAGAATTTGAAAGTTTTATATTAATTTTTCAAAACTTATAAAGGGAGATAAATTAGTCATTCCATATAATTAAAATAAATATTTTTTATATTTTTATCCTTTAAAAAATATTTTATAATCATTTTAATGGCAAAGGATGAATGAATAAATTAGCCTTCATGTTGATGGGGCCTCTAATGAAAAACAAAACGCAGCCATAGTAATTCTTGAGAACGACGAGGGAATAGTGGTCGAGCAATCATTCCAATTCCAATTATGTGCAAGCAACAAACAAACTGAGTATGAAGCCCTTGTAGTTGCGCTCAAACTGTGATATCTTCCACGTTACGCGAGCTGGCATTCTCTTGAAGCTTGCCAGAATCAAGAAGCCTCAAAACCACAAATCGGTGGTACAGTTGATGCTGAAACACCTAAGCGGTAACCGGCTTAAAGTATGCAGCGCACTTGCTGAAGAAGATTGTACCGCACCATCACTCGACAAAGCTAAAGGGTTCTCGGCTAAAGAATTGCCAGAGATTGTGTGATCCCATGTCAGCTGCAAGAATAGAGGAGCAAATCTGTATCATATTAGTAGCTAGCATGAACGTGGAGAAAATGATACAATTTCCGATTTGTATAAACACTCTTCCCTTGCTAGCAGCAATGCAGGGACCTGCAAAAGACATTCCAACACTCAAGTCAATATATGAAAGAGACAGAGACAGAATGTAATGCAATGGGCACTAGTGTTCCAATCATACCTGGGAAGCGGATAAAATCTGGAGTAGATAATTTCCTTGTTTCCTCTTATAAGGGGATCCTATAATAATTCCGATCATGAGTAGCAAATACTCATAGAATCAATGATCATAAGGGAAAAATGTCGGAGATTTATGCTCTTTGCTAGACATGTACATAATCTAGGATAATTATGGTTCAATTCGCGAGGTATCAAGCTTGGAATCCCAGAAGATCCTCGGCAGATTCCCCGCCATGAGGACGATTTGTGGGACCTCATGTTTGAGCTCTCCACGCGTGGGTCCAGGGGACTAGTCCATGAACATAGTCTAGTACAAATAATGTATTAAAATTAGGATTTGATTTAGGATTTTAATTTTGTTACATCGACAATGTGAACAAGTTTTACGGTATCATCCACTCATACAATATCACACTAACAAATCAATAAATATGATTAATTTCAACCTGTATTAATTGAAAAGTCATATAAATAAAAATATTTGATTAGATATCAGTATAAGAAAAGCAGCGTTTTACATCTCAATGCATAAACAATAATATCTTTAATTTATATAAATTGTTTTCTCTTGGACCTTGCTCCCCAAATTAACCAAAAAAGTGTGTATACACACACACATTGTCATTGTTAAAGAAAAAAAATACACAGACATCCAATCATATATGATCATCATTAAAAGAATTTGATTCAACCATCAACTACATTAAAAGTCTAATAGATAGAGACATATAATTAGATGATAATGATTTTTTTTATATTGCTAATGCTTGCATTAAAATTAAATCCTTAATAATAAATTAAAATCACAAATTATAAAAATTTCATAATAATAAATAATTATTTACTTATCATAATCATAATTTACAGGTGGGTTAGACTATAGAGTTATATACTAATAGTGTAAAATACTCTTACATGAGAGAAATTCTTAAATGGCGTTGAACCACTGTGTAGGGATATGCTTACTCCAATTAAATGATACCATATAGTAATGAGACCCATTAAACAACTATAAATAACCAAACCATAATTAACTTTTTTTTTCCTATTTCATTGTTTCTGTAAAATAAATATTATGGGGTCCACAACTTGATAAAGTCAACGTTAGGTCCCAGGAACAGAGTCAATTCTTCTCTCTCTCTCTCTTTTCAATTCCTTTTCTCTTTACTCTGCTTTCGAAAATTGTTAAACTGGGGAAAATTTAAAAAAAAAAAAAAGGAAACCATCTACTGTGGATGTTGCTCACTCCTATTGCTGATTGATGCCAAGATTTTAAAGCCCCATTTCCACTCATACAATCTGCAATCATAGAAATAATTGTGTCTGTGCCTTTTTAATTTCTTTTGCTGCGTAATTTGACCGTGGTTCCCGTTGAATGGGAATTAATACGATGCTCTTTCCTGTAGCTTTTTGGAATTAGGTGCAACAAGAAAATGATGATTTCATCCTTCTAAGAAAATGGGGTATTATATAATGCTGAATCTGCTTGGAGTCCTATATCTCACATGAATTGCAAACTCTTACAAAACTCAATGCAACCCCTTCAGCTTCCAGTTTGGAGCCCTATATCTCCCATGAATTGCAAACTCTTCTAAACTCTTTACAACCCTTTCTTAATTTGGAGTCAAGCCTTCTAAACCATCCTTCCAAGCTGGACACAAAAGGAGTTTGTGGTTTCTGGTACTGTAGCACAACTATTTTAGTATTGTGATATCACACAGTGTTGATGGTTTCTCCTCTTCTGGATGCAGAGTCTTTTTTTTTTTTTTTTCAGATGAATAACCAGAAGAGGAACGGACTATAAATTCTGGTAAGAGTTAACACTGACTTTATTATTTTAAGTGGTGGACCCACAGTATTTATTTTTCGGACTGCTAAAATTAAAAGAAGTTAATCATGGATAGTTCATTCAAAGTTAACTAATGGGTGGAAAAATACTTACCTACTCCCGGAGGAAACCTTTTTCTTCCTCCGTGGAGTGTTTTTTGCCACTAACTTGCTTTATTGCAATGTATCCTCTCTCTCGTATCTTTGCAATTTGTGGTTACAATGAATTATGGAGGAAGAAATTTTTCCTCCCGGAGGACACAAGAGAGACTCCTAATGGGTGGTCCCGTGGTTCCATCAGTGTATGACATCATTTAATTGGACTGAGTGTGAGTATGATAAAACATTTTAGAGGGGTGTAAGAAAATATAAGTTAATTTTTTTTATGTTTGATAAATTAAAAGGTTGACGTGTCGCTTTTAAAAGTTAAGGGGGTTGTTGAGAGTATTTCATGAGATACCTTTTAGAGTTAGTTTCTGTTATTTAAATTAAAAATATTAATATCACTCTATTATAATTAATGATAATAAATGTAGAAATTATACTTTTTAATATCCATATCCACTATTGTCATTTTAAATATTTAGAGCATATTTATCAAACTCTACTATCTTGACTTTTGCTTGTTGAGAGAATTTTTGCATTCTTTTATCTATAATTTTAAAACTCGTATCGATAATCGACTCAATCAAGACACTGGGTCACTAGTTCAATCAGTGGGTCACTGGTCAAACCGATTGAACCGGATTTATATTAAATAATAATAAAAGTATATAACAATAAAAAATTATAACAAATGATAATTAATTGGCAATTTGACACTTTCTAAGAGATTCAAAACTCCAAATACAAAGCATAAATAAATAACATAATTAAACAACCAAAGTACAAAGTCAAGGGGTCAAAACAGAATCATAAAGTTTCACATCATAAAAAACAAACTCATAATTCATAAAAATATAAGATTACAAACAAAGTTTCAAATTATGCCAAAGGAGTTAAGGAGTCATCATCTTCCACACTTTCTAGAGAAAAGGAACTAAGATCCATCATCAACAGAATTTATCAATCAAATGATAGTGGAACTTACCTTTCCCTTGGAGCTTCAGGCAGTGGCAACGCTACATAACCAAAATAAAAAATGAAAAAAAGAAATCAAAAGTAGAGGAAAGGAACTAAGATCCATCATCAACACAATTTAGTAATAAAAAAAATAATAGAACTTACCTTTCTCGCTTTTACTTTCAGCTTCAAGCGGCAACAGTAGCAGGGGCGGCGAACAGCAGGCACGGCGGTCTTCTTCCCTCTGACGAGTAGCAGTTGGTCTGGGTAGTGGCGTGGTCGTGTAGATCTGCTTCTTTTCTCCAGCTCTCCCTTCCTGGCCTTTTAGGTTTTGAGTTGTGTGGGACTATGGTGTGGTGTTTGAGACTTTGAGTGAAACGTGTTTAGGCAGTTTAGCTTATGTCTTTTCTTTTCTTTTTTTAAGACACAAAACGACGTCGTTTTTAAGCCCAAAAAAAAATTGTACGACCTAGTCCGATTCTTGAAAATTGGCCAAGTCATCAGTTTTAATGAAAACCGACCGAGTCTCATCAGTTCTGTTGCAAGGTTGATCCAAAAGATGGCTCGAACTGGTTTCATGACTGGTTCACTGATTTTCTAGTTGAATCGGCGAGTCTGAGCTGAGTTTCATTACACTGCTTTTACCAGACTGTGCTACTGTGGCTTTTTGAGAGCCAAAGGAGCTTGGCAGGCGACAGTTTTTTGAGAGTCATAGTAATGCCAAACCAAGTCTGAGTATAACCCCACATGACAATCCAAGGCTACACAAGAATTTCTCTTTAAGATCCAATCAAAATCTTTTATATACAACGGTGAGAGTTAACCATCATGATAGATGTGAGAAATGTATGTCTATGTATAGAAATTAAACCTATAAGGTTATTTTCAATCATATGCAATTAACCTCATAAAAAATATTTAATTAATCTTGAGGTACCTATAGTTTTGCTTAAATTTTAATTAATTTCTCATACTTTAAAAATTTAGAATAAAATCCACGTATTATACAAAATTTTTTAATCCATTTCCCATAGTTTAACAATTTATGATCAAGTTCCTGTACTATATAAAAATTTTTAATTAAGTTTCTATAACTTAAAAATTTTGTAACCAAGTCTATATAGTTTTGTACTTATATAGATTTAATTAAAATTTTTTGCACAATACAAGAACTAAATTGAAAATTTTTGTACAATATAAAAATTTGATTACAAATTTTTAAACTATAAAGTTATGACTGAAAATTTTGTATAAGATAGAAACCTAATCAAAATTTGTGTAAGATTGTATTGAGTGTAATTGAAAAAAAATCAAAGCACTTAGAAACCACAAAGGCATGTTGGGTGGATGGAAATTAGTGGAGTACAGCATAATGAGACATGGTGTTTTAAAGCTTCATTTGGATATTTAAAAAATTGATGGAATGGAAAGGAAAAGATAGAAGTGATTTCATCCAATTTCATCATATCTCATTTTCCTCTTTTCCCTTCAATTTAGACAAAATATAATGGCATAGTTTCTCATAAGTTCATCATTCTATTTTATTCTATAACTAAAATATCCAAATAATAAAGTAAAATAATTTTTTCACTTCATTCTATTCCGTACTCAGCTTTTCAGTGGATGCCGCCGCTGCAAAGATAACATAAAAGTCGTTAAACCCACACCCGCCCAAAAATAATCTCAAACCGACACTTTAATTCGTTAAATCCGAACTTGAAAGAGCATAACAAAGCAGTTCAATCCTAAAAAGATGGTCAAACGACACACACCTGATTCGGAGGAGGATGCCTCAAGTGGTTCAAGCTCAGAGGAGGAACAAACTGCCGCAAAGGGCGTGTCGGAGTACGAGAAACAGAGGCTGTCGAGAATCGCGGAGAACAAGGCCAGGTTGGAGGCTCTGGGCTTGCCCAAGATGGCCTCTTCCCTCAAGGGACACGCGAGTATCAACAACAAAGGGAGGAAGAAGAAGAAGCTCGAAGAAGAAGAAGAAGATGACGACGACGATGATGATGAGTATAGACCGAATGAGGAAGAACCCCTTTCAGATTCTTCGAGCCATGATGATGAGAGTGACAAAGATGAAGACTTTTTGGTTGGAAATGCTTCTGGGTCGCGGAGACGGAAGGTGGGTAGTTGAGAATTTTCACTTTTCAGTGAAACCCGCCCTCTTGTGATAGTCGGTTTCAGTAAAAGCTCTATTTTTCAAAGTTTTATGTTTCTTTTGTTTATGAAATTGGGTTGTTGAGAGTCGATGGTAAGGTTACGGGCTCAAATCCTAAAAACAGCCTCCCCACTTGTTGGGTAAGACCGTGTACATCTACTCCCCAGACCTTATCAAGTGGAAGGGTCGTGCACTCGCCCCCCAATGTGAAATTGGGTTGTTGAGATTTTCTTATGTTTTTATTTTTTTTTGTTCCAGATTTTGGTTATTTGCAAGAGTGAGTTACTTTGTTGGTAAAATGCTCAATTTTAAGATATAGCTATTGTTTGGTTTCTATATGAATGATAAGAAAAGGTACCAAATTAGGATGTTTATTGCTTAGATTCCTGTGATTTGGCTTTGGTAATTTGTGTGTTTGTGTGTGTTTTAAATAGTTGAGTGCATATGTCTATGACTTCTCTTTGAAAATTACTTTGACATTTGCAACTCTTCTTCCTTGATGTCTTGATACAAATCGTACGGTGAGTAACAAATTGTTCATAGGGGTTAGTTTATGTAAGTCAGATTGTAACTCAGATGCAAGCATCTTTCCTCATTCTATCATAATAAAGAAATTCTCTATCCTCTCAATATCTTGGCTCTGGTTATGTTTCTCAGCATCATATCCACTGCAGCAGGTGATGAACAAAGGTTCAAAAATGAAAGCTAAAGTGTCTGGGAAAAAGCATTGTAGTAGTAATTCAGAGTACATTGATGATGAGGATGAAGCTTTGAGACAGGTAGTTTTTAAGCTTTGATGCATCCTAAACATTTTTCCATGCTGCTGATGCAAATAACGCTATGAATAGAGTCATCATAACTTTATGATATTTGTGGATAGGCAATTGCCCTTTCCCTGCATGACACTGCAGAAGATTCCACTGGCAAGCATGTAGTGAACATGAGTAGGGCTGAGAAAAAGGGAAGCATTCACATTCAAGAAGATAAGGGAAGAAAGAAGAACAAAAAATCAGTTTGTGTTGAGTCTGCAATTCACAGAAAATTCTCTGCTTTATAATTATTTTAGCTTGAATTAGAGTTTTATTTATTAATCATTTAATATTTGATTGTGACAACAGTTTGCTAGTCGGCTGCAAATGACTGAGGATGAACTCATTGTACACTTCTTCCAGCTTGATGGTAATTGCTGCTGCTGCTATCTTTTTGTTTGTTGGAGGACAAGGGACAGTGTCAAGGGATCAATTGGAAAGAGTTTTACTTGGATCACATATTCATCAAAGAGGAACCTTTTCCTAAGAACTTTACGTTTTCCATGTGCATAAAAAGCAATCTAGTCTAAGACGCCACTTTTTGCTCATTACAATGGTAAATCTAATGGTTATTGCACAAGCAATTGCTGTCACTCTAGGTTTTTGTATGTATTGATTAGAATATATAGATGAGCTTTAACAGTAATTTTTAAAGTAGTCTTATTGAACCCAAGTTTTTTTTTTTTTTGTTTCATCATATGGTCAGCCCTTAAAAAAAAACTGGAGACAGTTTATATCAAAACTTTTTCACTTTCTAAGTTATTTGAGGGCTTTTCAAATTAGCACCACCAAGTTACTACTTAAGCTGAGAAGTCTAGTAATTCAAAAATGATATCAAGATCTGGTTAGTTTACTGTGATTGACAAGGGAAGTTCTGCCATTGCAGAAGCAGGAAAAGGAACTGTATCGATAAGGGATATACAAAAGGCAGCCATAGCCCATGATTTTGTATGGACAGACAAAGAGTTGGTTGATATGATTCGCTGCTTTGATAGCGATGGAGATGGAAAGGTCAGTATTAGCTGAATTTTGAATGGTTTATTATTATTGAAGTAAAATGCATTTTACCTCTCTGAACTTTAGATCATAGACATTTTATACCCTGACTTTTCAAAATATACATCGTGACACCCTAAACTTTACAAACAGTACAAAATACTACTCAATATAATTTTGGCAACTAGTAAGCTATGATTTATGTGCACTTAAACCCTATGATATTTTTAATTTGTGCAACCCGATACTTTGTTTGTGAATTTTTATATGAATTTAACCCCCTATAATTTTTTTATTATGCAACCCAACACCTTGCTGTGACTTAAAGTTCTGCACTGTTTGAAAAGCCCAAGGTGTTTTGCACTGTTTGGTAAGTTCAAAGTATCGCAATATACATTTTGAAAAGTCAGTGTAAACTGCATATGACCTAAAGTTCAGAGGTTAAAATGTATTTAACTGTCATTATTATTATTATTATTATTATTGGTTGAAGATCATGCAGAAACATAAAACAACCTGCAGGCTCTAGAACTTAACCGTTTTCAATTTTAACTTTGACTGGTAACTGCCAAACTTTCTGGAATACAACATTCATATGGACCATCTATAATTAACTACTTAAGTATAATATGTTTTGTTGCAGCTAAGCTTTGATGATTTCAAGAAGATTGTTGTTCGTTGCAAAATGATTGAAGGGTCTCAATAGTCTTGATGAAATCAAGGTTGAGATAAGAGAATGTTGGCACCAATTTTAGGCATATATTGTCAGATGGCAAAGTATATTCCCCGCCTACTTTTTGGTATCACTTTGAGGGTTGCAGCCTTGCAGGCCGGTGTCACTACAAACTCTTGAATGTATACATTTCAGGTGGGATGGCACATTTTTAGCATGAGCGACTCTTATATAACTTGTATGATGTTACATTTTTTTTCAGTTGTTTTTATGTGCTTGTGTACATGTCTTTGATATCATTGTCAGTGGTGGCGTGGCCAATTAACACACTGACTAAACCAAATCCAAGCGATCCTACACATGTAAATATTTTAGCAAATATTATTATGCAAGTAAGCTCTGGTCTTAAGTGGTAAGTAGATTAGAACTCAGGTATCACCAAATTTACTATCAACAACTTCACCTGCAAGATTAAGGGCTCCCAACAAGAGGGGAAGAATGCATAGTCTACACCCATTTTATTGACAAAAATCAGATTAACTAACTTTGTTGAGAAGGGTTCTCGGAATGTCTTTTTTCGATGGCAGCTATAACAAACATGGATATGTTAGATCTTGGAAATTATTCACAAGGAACAGGGTGGAAAAAGTGAGAAAACTTATGCAGAATTTATTTTATCAGAACATTACTTGTGATGTCTGGGGAGAAGGTGAGAAGGAACAATGTTTGGCGTTTCAGAAATCAGCCTTGCACCAAGTTGCTATAAAAGGACGGGCAAATTATCCATAAGGTTTAGGGAAGTTCATCCCACTATCCTATGTTTGTTTGCATAACATTAACCTTCTCTAAATGCAGCATGTAACATACAATGGAAGGAATGATGGTGTAATAATGACATAACAGGCCACTAATTATAATCGAATAACCATTCACAACATGAACAAGGAGAAATGTCAGTAGATAACTAATTGTATTTAGAAGCGCTACTTGTGCTTTATAGCAAAGGTATAGATTTTAGTTATTTAATAATGGTTTTATTTTGTCCTCCTGGTTAATATTGATATAGGTTGCCATATTTTTTTAGAGAAATTACAGAGGCCTCTCATGAAGTTCTTTGATATTACACTTACTCCCCTCTTGTTTTTAATATTACCACTTCTAACTAAATTTTTGAAATTCCTATATTACCCTTTAAAGAAAACACCCCACATTGTCCCATTGCTCCATCTGCATCTCACACCCAGGCACCAAGGCTCATAGAGAACACAGCTCCCCTAATTTGAGTGTGGATCACTCTTCAATATGAATGTCCTTATCTGACCCAAAAAAAAAAAAAAGAATATTCAGCCAGAACCGATCTCGTTCTTGTGCCATGGACTCGTCTCTATCCGTGACAATGCCAAGGGTTCAAAGAAGGGAGAGTGTAACCAATTTGGGGTGGTTCAAATGGAGAAACTAGATCGTCAGAGATTGGTGTAGAACCTGTGGGGAGAAGGAATCAAGAATATAATAAGAGAAGAAAGTCCTATGAGAGGAGACTCCAAACTTTGTGCCTATGTCTCATAATATTTTAATCCATATCTAATACACTCCCAATCTATTGCTCGTCCATATACTAGGTCTCCTAAATTATTATGGTACATGCAATTGATTCAGAAGATAAAGGGAGTTCAAATTAATATGATGCAGTGATTACCGATGCTGCTTGTTCTAGTTGCTGTATGTTTTGAAGGGGTTGCAGCTATGGACACCGCGGATAAATGTGACAATCGTGATGGTGTGTATACTTGCTTAGTTCGTGGCTGTCATTTTGGTGCTCTACAAGGAATTGTTGGAGTAACTAGTTGAGATTAAATTTGGAATTGGTAGGGTATATACTCTCTAATAGAATTTATGTGTTAGTCCTTTGCAGTTATGCTTGTTTTGTCGTTTAAAAGGGATATAACTTTAATGATTTATACACGAGATATGTGTAATATTAGAAACTAGAATGGTATAAATATAACATTAAAAGACCTCAAAGGAGGTTCATGTAATTTCCTTTTTATTTTTATTTTTTGTTGTCGTCTTGGAAAGAGGGAAATAGGGATTGGGGGTAGCAGCAGCTTAAAAATTAATAACCTGTACCACATCAAATTTTACCCAAATTTCATCAACCAGTCTAATGTCTACCATTGCTGGTACCCATACAAGTACCTATGCCGGATCCCATTCCCAAATTTCTAGGTGCAACACACGACAATATTATAACAATTGTTTTCTTCATATCATACATTCTCTCTTCGTGCTGCTTTCAACATTTGATCATTTTGGAAAGACTGGCAATAACAAAGGTCATGTTCTCTTCAATAGGAAACCCAAGATGATGCCAATAATGCCAACAAGTACAACATAGATAAATGGGATACCACCACCGCTTCTGTTGGTCCCACGCCTCAAAAGTTCCTGCAAATGCAAGATTCCAAGCCAATCCATAATTTTGCATGAAAATCATTAAATCTAAGTATGTGTTTTTAGTTCTACGTTTGAAGAATTAATTCTAAAAACCAAATATCATAAAAAATTGGCAGGATCATTTCTTTATTTTTTGGTGATCCTTTTTTTTTTTGTGTTGGGGGGGGGGGGGGGTGTTCTAAATTGATTCTAACCCTCCTAAACTGAAATCCAAACAATAATCACAATATGATGCAATTGTTAGATTTTGCCTCAATCATTTAAATGGCGAGTTGCAGCTACTGTTTGACTGTGCCATTGATAATTAACTAGGGAAAATGATCAAGTTAGACTGTCTTAGAAGGGTTCAGAAAGAGTTTAAGAAGGGTCTAGATTTTGTCCAGCAGCCCACAAAAGAATGTGAGGAGTGAGAATTAAGAATGCAAGACTATCATGACTTGTTTAACAATAATGCATGATGGGTCGGGCGAGTCCCATCATTCATAATATGAATTCAGAAGAAAAGAGATAACTCAGAGAAATACTGCAACAGGCTATCTAAACATTTCTCCAGTCCACTATCTTCTGTAGGCGATAAAACAGTCAGGCACATTTTAAGGAATTGGGAAAGGTTAAAAACTAATTGGCAAAGTATAATGTAATCACTAAACGGTAAAGGAAACAGAAGGTAGTTAAATTAAAGCATGGTCCTCGGTTTGCTTCAGTTGATTTCATACTATCCAACTACAAGAATAATTACTTTTGGAAATAACAAACAGAATAGAACCTATAAATAACATGAGTTGAACCAAAAGCTACAAGTTATTAATATATTCAGACCCAGTGACCACAAACAGAAGAGTGAGATGATGTGAAACTTTCCCAAACTACAAATTCAGACACACAGATGGATATTAAAACTGGTTCATCCTAATAGTTGCATGACATAAAAACATATTAGAAGCATTGACAGAGCACATCATCCTTCATAAGGAGTGAACTTGTCCAAAATAATTACGTAGAAATACCATCCTAAGTATATAATAATTTTCTGCGTAGTTTGTCTTGAGTTCATATGATAACCATCAAGATGACCAACGGAAACTTTCATGATAACAAGTGTAAAAGCATGCTTAAAAGATTTTCTTTTACGAAAATAAATTCCATACCAGTTCTTGCTGAAGCCTTTTATTTTGCTCAATAGCAGAATTCCTCTCCTCAGTCACCTTTGAAATAAAAGCCCTTGCCTGAAATAATAAGGAGGTTAAAACAAGCACTGGTTTTTCCGGATTCACATCTCACCAAGGGCAATGACAAGCTCTCCTCACAGATCTTACACATGAGATAGCCACAATAGGCAATGGGTTCTATTAGCAAGTTTCTTCCAATAATACAGTCACTAATATAAAGGAGTGACATGATTTCAGTCAGTTTATCTCCAGTGCATTCCCAAACTACTTGCTTAAAAACCTGAGAATCACAAACTGACAAGCCTATGCAAGACCTAAATCAGTATACTAAATTCAGAACCTAAAAACTTGCTTGTTTCAAAAACATTTAAAAGGTGATTCCAACTTCCTAAACCTAACTAAGAATCATCATGATTTTAGATATCTCTCGCCTGACATGCAATCTTCTCCTTAGCTAGCGTAAACCTACATGGGTCAAATGGAGCTATGAATGCATTTTGCATGCCTGTTTGGGTTGGGTCAATAACAAACAACAAGGATTAGCCTTTACCAAATTAAAAAGTGTGTTGTGCTGCATAGAAATTCTAATGTTAAGTAACCTAGGGAAAGAACAAGAGATCCTTCCAAATGTCAAAGTGCAATAGATGTGAGACACAAATACATCACCTCAAATGAAGCATCCTGTTCAGCTGGCTCATTGAAAGCTTTTGAAGCCTGCAATGCATGTTTATTACAACAATTAATTAAAATGGAAAGGTGAAGATTTTTTCTGGAAAATATATGCAAATCTACTGGTTACTCACAACTGTAAATTCAGGAGCATTTGAATGCCCATTTTCTGATACAGATGCTCGAGGCGAGGACTCTTCATCTGATCCTTCTCGGACTGGGGATGGTGGTCGCGGAGGAGAGACATAAACAACTCTCAATTTGCACTCTTCTACATCATGGCCAGATTCTTTATTGAACTACAGACAGTAAGCACAGAAAACCATTAAATTATGCAAGGTGCAGTGAAAACAGTCCTATGTATTGTTTTGGCAGATACGTAAAACATATAGCTATTCGATCAAGAAACAGTTACTTAGATTGTTGAGGTTACCATTTCTGGGGTGATATCTTTTGTGGTTGCTCCAGGGCTTGCAACAACACTTTGAAGGAGAAACTTATCCTTGCATTGCATGTCAGGAGGTGCCTCCTTCTGGGCTTGCATTGTCACTAAAACATAAATAAGACGTGAGCAATCAATATATAAAATGGACAGCCAACAAAACTTGCACGCAGGGAAATAAATCTATATAAAATATTAACCCCAAGGCTATGTTTGGTTAGGGGGTTAAAAGTGGGGTGGAAATTTTCATAGATGACCCCATCTATGAAAATTTCCACCCCATTTTTACGCCCAATCAAACACGCCCTAAAAATTAATAATTCAAAATATTTCACCATAGTGATTTTAATTGCGGTCTGCAACAGCAATTGCGGCCACAATATCGTTGCAATGATATCCACAACCACAGCAGCAATGGCAGCTGCATTTCCTGTAATTCTCCGCAATTGCAGTAATCATAATGCAACCATGACAACAACCGCAATTTAAAACTACCAGTTTAAGCATAGAGACACATAATCATACTAAAAGATTGTTAGAGAGAGAAAGGGAAGAAAAAAACCTATAATATCACAAGTAGACCTTGGCAACACAACTCCAGTGTTAGGTCTAACACAATACTTCTTCGGATTTGTTGTCTTAACCTGCAACACCATGAATTTCACCACAAATCAAAATCACAAATCTCCATAACACAAAAATTAAACACAAAATTTCACAAACCAAAAATAATAATAATAATAATTGAAAGAGAAGAAAAAGGTTCAATTAAGTAAAATTGGAACCTTGAAAGCCACATAGTTATCTGTCTTGTTAGATAGCTGCAAAGAGCATGAGATCTGCTTCCTCAATTCAACTATTTCTCATAAAACCCAAAAGGGCCAAAACCACAAATAACAAGAAATTAGAACAAACAGATGCAAAATCCAAACACTGGAGCAAAAAACAATTGAATTTTCATGAAAAAAAGTAGATTTTTTCAAAGAAGCTCACAGGGGAACTGAAGCTCCTGAGGGTGTATGTGGAGAAGCTCGCCGGAACTCATGGCGGCGGGATCGGAGGGGATCGCCGGAGACTGAAATCAGTGACGGTTTTCCGGCGAGCTAAAGCGGTTGTTTGTGTAGAGAGAGAGAGAGAGAGAGAGAGAGAGAGAGAGGCGCAAGTGGCAAAAATAACAACGTCGGACAGCGCGTGTTTTTTGTCTTTATGATGCGTGGAAAGGCTTGCTTACGAGGTGTCAAAATGAAGGGTACTTTCGTCTTTTTATCCTTTCTCATTCATAATTGTTAAGATTATAGGTTCATCTAATCTAATCTTTTACCACTTTCAAATGGACAAGATTATCTTAGCTGATCCATGTTCTATTCATGCATTATGATTTGAGTTTAATTCAGATTTTTATTATTCGTAAATAATCTATAAATATATTTGTATGTGTATGATAAATTCAAAACATGCATGAACCCTTAATTGAGGTAAATTTCTCCTCTCAATCTAAACTTTTATTAAAAAAGATTGTTTAGTTAAGATTTGAAACATGCCAATGAACTCTTTGTGAGTTTGGTACTTATAATGCCTCAAATAGGTTGTGTTTTTTATTTTTTAGTAAAGTAACAGTTTATTTCTTGAAAAATTAGTTTGAGATGAATTTACATAATGAAAGGTATGTGACATTAGTTTAATTATTTATTATTAAAATTAACTTTTTGTGCAACATATGGAATTTAGAAACCGAATTATTTTATTTTTACTTATTAAATATAAAATTTATGTTAATTTTGTATAATTATAAAATCAAATTAACATAATTTTTTATTATTGAAGGACTAAATTGACATTATTTTTAAGAAGACTAAATTGCAATTGCACTCCATATTTTAGAGATTGAATTAATGTTATCTCTATTATAAGTAGAAACTAAAATAATGCCAACTTAATTTGAAGGATAAAAAACACGACTTATTATTATTATTATTAGTTTATGACATCACTGTTGCTATTTATTTGCGGGAGTAGGGAATTATCCCTTAATTACAAAAAAAGTATGTTGCTAAAGTTACTTGTCTTCTTAATTTATTATTAATGTTTTTTTTTCAATTCTTTTTTTTTGTGTTAATTCTCTTTCTTTTTTTTTCTTTTCACGGTTGATGCCACTCTTTGTTGGTTTATTAAAATAAAGTAAATATATATTCCTTTTTTGGGAAGTTTCGATTGAATCGAGTGGCTAATTACTTAAGTAGGGAGTATTTTGTCTTGCGCGTCTATATATTTAAAACAATAAGTATCGAATGAAATGTATATAACATAAACACTTATATTAAACAATAAGTCCTTACCAAAAAAAAAAAAAAATGAAGTATTGAATAAAATTTGTATAACATTAACTCTTATATCTAACATTTGTTGGTTTTAAATGTGGGTTTAAATTCCCACATTAATTTAAGTTTGGGCTGAGTGAATAATATATATGATAACAAGACTTATATTCATTGCTTCAAAATTTTAGGTCAAGATATAGTGTTTGACATATTTTTATGATTTATTGCTCAATTCATTTAAGTGTCCCGAATATTGGAACTTCCTCAACCACTTTTGTAGTTTATTACTTAGTCTGTTTGTGATAAATACATTGGTTAAGTTTGGACTAAATAAATAGTATATATGATGAGAGGAACCATAAACTCATTATCTTAAAATTTAGGTAAAAATTTGGTGTCCGACTCATTTTTATAATATATTACGCAGTTCGTTTATTTAAGTTTCACTGAGTTTCGAGCCTCCCTCAACCAGTTTACTCAACAATATTAACACTTATTACTTTGTTTTGGATATAAAAAGGAAAAATAAGAAAAATAAAATTAAGAAAAACAAATAGAAAAGTATATTATATTTTCTCTTATATTAGTTATGAAAATCTGAGAAAAAAAAGAAACATAATAATATATAAATGACTTTTATAATATTTATCTTTTATGGAGAGAGATAAAAATGTTGTAAGAATAAATTTTTCAATTTTCACATTTGTGTTTCACAAATTACTTTTTCTCTACTCATACAAAAAGAGAAAAGTTTTATTGCAAGTCTCATAACATATTTCCTCTTTTTTCCTCGCTTTTCTCTTGACCCAAATGAGAAATTTTCTTCCCATCCCCTTGATTTCCTTTCTTCTTTATTTCTATATCTTAAGAATCTCATGAAGCATTTATTCTAAAAATTCAAGTTATTAGATAGAAACACAAATGGTTTCAAATCAACCTTTCTCACGCAACCGCTTCTTCAGACTTTAAAGGGCAAATAATTTAAAATAATGAAATATGTTATGGATCAAAATCTAGAACTCTTAATCATATATATTACAATTATGATATCATGAGCATGAATTTCTCCATCTTTAAAATTTAAACTACTGAATAGAAGCTCATGTTTCCCACGTCCAATTCAAGATTCTTTAGGCCCGATGAAACATGTTAAAGGCATTTTCAAAGAATGTAGGCAATATTTCAATTACAGATATGAATTGATAAAAAAAAAAAAGGGTCACTGAGTGGCTGAACAATTATATGTTGATGTAAGAGGAATCTTCAAAAAAAGAGCTGCTATATTTTTGAAATTACACGTTTCCAAGGCGTCGATGTGACTGTCCCAATTTTCTAGTGTTTGAAATGATGAATGATAAGTGACAGAAACAAATTTTCAACGTGTGGAATAGGCGCACCGTGTTAACAATGCTTTTATATAATGAGTCATGCCCTTGCAAAATAGGCAAAGGGCCACTTATACAGTAAACCAGTCCTTGGCAGTGATTACGTTTCATATTAATGCTTACTCACACATTAACTGGTCTGTTGATGCATTGATAAGATTATGCATATACATATACCAAAAATACACATGATGATGTGCTTGAGACAATATTCTCAACCTAATCAACAGTCAAAACCATCTCTGGCCTGATTTAATTTGTGCACACATAATATGACACGTTGAAATCCACTGTAGTAGAAAAAGAGATATGAAAAACTGATTGGAAAAAAAAAATACAAATGGTAAAATTTATTAAATGATGAAAGATGATATAATAATATAAATAGGATACAGTCTTATATAGATTAAAAACTAGCTTTTAATCTCAATTTTATGCTCTACCGTGTAACAAAACACTACCAACACCAACTCTTTTGCTCTAAATTCAATAAGAAATATTGATGGAGTTATCAAGACCATAGAATTGTATCCATAAAGATAAGCGAGATTGATTGTAGTTGTCAATGTGAGAGCTTTATCAGTAGATGATTTCTTATAAGAGTTTATAATGCTCTGAATTCCAATCTAATTTGGTGAGATAACTGATACTGAATCCAACTAACCTTTTATTAGTAGAAAAATAAAAAATTTGCTTTAAGATAAGCTAACGTTGATATTTGAAAGCCAAACACTGGAATGGTCAATGGCGGTTTGCTACTTTTCGGGAACCAAGTGGAACGTTCTTTGTAAGCAATTGTTTGTAAGCTTGTTGTTGGATTGGACATATATAACAACAACCGCTAATTTATACTTATAATATTGCCAGACAGCTTGTAATCCATTACGAGAATGTCCAATTTCATCATCAAAATCATTACATGCAGCTGATTATGTTTTCAATCTTAGTACTACCTATACCAATGTCATGGACTCATTGTTTTCTCTGACTTGTTCGGAAAAACGACACAATTGATCACCGTCAAATCTGTTATCTTCAGGCAATCAAGCTTTATTCTGTTTCTAGAAACATGCAGCGTTGGGAAACAGAAGCAGAAGCACTAAGATAATCTTTCAATGGATGCTAGAGTTCTTTTTTTTTTATATATATATAAGTATTTTAAGGTGCATGAGTTTCATATTATTTTGATAGAAAATTACTTTTTAATTATTTTTTATAAAATTTATTTATATCAGTTTCTAGGCACAAGCTGAAAATTGGCTAAAATAAAAAGCTGGGCTGATATGGGTAGTTTATGTGCAAAAACAATTTTTTTAAAAATCGGAAAAAGTGCTTTTATATTAAAATAATTTGTAAGAAATGTACCCTAATTAATATTTTCCTATCAGCTAAATTTTGGAATTGGTTAGACTTACTTAATACTTTTAAGAGAATATCAAAGTTTACTTTGCACCTTCATTTTTTTTTTTATGACGGGAGGTTTACCTTCCACTTTATGTGTGCATGATAAGTAAAGCTCCATTTTTATTTGGACTGAAATAAGTATATGTTCATTAAACACAATAAAGTAGCTAGTATTATTTATTTATTTATTTTTTATATTTTTATAAGAATATTACATTATTTTGATTATAAATTTTCATAAAAATTATAATTTATTTATTCATTTAAAATTAGACAAATATATTACTTTTATGATTGACCTAATGAATATATCATATCGTTTTGACAAGGAAATTATGACCAAAATTCTGACCATTTATTACCTTTCTTTCTTTCTTTTGTTTTTTTGATGCATTACCTTTCTTTTATTAACAGCAATCCATTATTAATTTGGTGAAAAATTTGCCAAGGCTTAGTGGCTGAATGATTAATACTACAGTGGAATGTGATTTTTTTTTTTGGCTTTTTTATTGGAGTGTGAATGTTTTGTACATGTATGATAGCGATTTATAATGAATCTTAACTTTTGAAAGTATGCAATGATAAGTCCATGTTGCGTCTCCTTTCATCTCGTATTGCTGTTGCTAATACTGTGAGTAATTTGGCCCTACAATAATATGCCAATAATGTAAATTGGCCTTTTTATTTTTCCAGTGCTTAATGTACTGTGAATTGGCTTTAATTCAGTTCCGCCTTTTTTTCCGTTTATCTTCAATATTTTACAATTTTTTCTCTTTTCCTCCCTTTATTTTTTTTTCCCAACATTTTTCTTTTAATCCATCTCCATTACTTTGTGTTCGCTTCTAGATTCATAATTAAGAATTCTGTATGGTATAATATGCCATTTACACTCTCAGAAACTGCACAACTTGTGAGTCTATAACTAAATATGGAATGGGCAGAAAAAATTTGCATTTTGCATGCAATGCCTTTTATGTTAATTTATAGGTAGAAATACTTCTCAATCCTTAATCTTTATTATTATTGTTGTTGTGGTTCCTTATTTTTTTATTTTTTTAAATTTAGTTCCTTATAATAAAAATGGTCTGCTAATATAATATTTGTTACTCTTCCTCCATAGAATCAATATAAAAAAAAAATGCTAACATTACTCAAACAACGCTAATATGATACACACATGGTGACATGGAATAGACAATACTTTCCCTTTTTTTCCTCAATGTTTGGCCAAACAATCCCGATGCAGTTCCTTGTCCCTCCAATTTTTTTTTAAAAAATATAAATGAAAGCTTGCACATTTCATATCTCATTCATTGAGATTTTGAGCACTCCATTTACCAGGGGATTCAAAAAGACAAAAACCATTCAAACTTGTCCTTTACTCACTCATTTCTGCAACTTATCAAGATGCATAATCAAAAGTAGATCGAGGACTAGAAAGAAGGACAAGGATGTCATAACAGACAAGCAGATCTTTTAGGATAAGGAAAAAGGTAGACGGCCAGAATTCATTTGTCAAAATAATGTCAAAGACATGTTAATTATTTAATGAACAAGAAGTCATACCAATTTTAATCCATGTAACAACCACCCTTCTTTTTCTATCAAAAAATTTTAGACATTGCAGTATTACTCTTAAAAGGCACACGTGCCTAGGCTCAACATAGATACAAGGAATAATATTATGGTCATACATTCAGTTCAGAAAAGCCAAAATACCGAGTAGTTAATATAACTTATCCCATTACCTGTAATACAAAGAAATTATAAACCCACAAACTTTTCCTCTATAATTTCGTCTCATTCTCAAATTTTGTACATAACAGATCTATCAATTTGTTCTCAACTTTGAGATAATACATGAACAAACAGTAATGCAGCACACTCCCAACAAACAGATAACTCTTGTATCTAATCCACTAGTATGATAATGCATATGTAGTATGTATAGGATGGAGAACATCCATAACTAGGTTTAAACCATAAAATTGTCTCTTTCACATTAGATTTCAGTTGTAGTAATCAGTAAACACCATTAGCAGCAGAAGTATCAGAAGACGACGATTGCTGTTTCTGGGCGCGGGCACTTAAACCAGCAAACCAAGCAACCCTCATAAGCTGCAGACCAAGAATTAGCACCCACCAGCAAACCAAGCCCCTAATTGTATGCATCATCCACGCTGGCGCACTGAGCTCAACACCAAGCTTCAATCCCCTCATTAGCTGCAGCACGCGGTAGGACTCGTAAATGACAGGGGTAACAAGCCAGACTGGTGACTGCCAATGCCAAGTCAACATCTCAGTCAGAACCTGTACTGACAAAAGAAGAAGGTAAGGAGCCAGTAGAACTGCAAATGAGATGAAGGTGAGTTGAGGTTGGAGAATGCCCTTCTCAGATCCAAACATCATCAACAATGGGACGACAAAACCGGTGAGAGTCGCAACAATGTTCCAGAACTGGTAACTGAAGGGAGCCTTGCTGTTACAGTCTTGTGTTGAATTCTTTGGCCGTGAACAAGAGTCAGCCATGAGGAGAAAAAGGGCTGCGCCAAGGTTGAAGATGCAATCAAGTCCAATCAAGGAAAGTAGGCTTGCTATATTGGGTCCAAGAAAGATTGAGGATATCGGCAACCATAAGGTTGGCACCATGCCAGTTGCAAGAAGAACAGAAGGGCCGAGAAGCCACAAGGGCCATTTGAAAAAATGAAGCTGCAGACCAGGCTCATTTTTTGTTTCTACATACCCTTCAGCATTTTCTGTTGATGATTCAGCAGTTTTACTAGAATCAAGGGTTTCAAATATATTGGCACAATTCTGCAAGAACTCATCACTGTGATTATCCGTAGGAGCATAAGTGACCGGCGATGGCTCCCATGGAGTCAACTTTGTGCAGCATATGCTGGATTGTTTGACGTGAATATTAGGAAAATTGAGCCCCTGGAGGTGGAATATTTTTCCAGAATTTGATAAACCCAGGCTTCTATGATGTGCCCTCCAATGAGTGGAGGTATGCATTTTATAATAGGTTTGAGTTAATGATGCCATTCCTCCATTCATTCTTGACTGCAGAAACCCAAGATGATTTTATGTTCTGTTTACTCACTGGAACATGAAGAAAGGAAAAAAACTACTGATGGCACAAGCACAGCCAACTTGCAAAAATTAAGATATCATAGACTAATTAAGTGTGCACTGTCATAAGAAAGCATGTATGCTACTTGAGGCAGAGAGTAGCAAGTCAAGCAATTTTAAAATTAAATCGGAAAAAAGTTATTGCTATTCAAGAGACATGGAAAATGTGGATTACAATGAGGTAGGCTGTTCTTTGCAAGATAATGCATTAATTCGTTGAATATTCTCTCCCACTTCTTATGACTATTGTCTAAGCACTCAGTGCTCCAAGGTAAATTTCTGCGATGAATGGTGCCACATGAAGAGATAGATATACGATTATGAGCACAATATATACAAGAATCACCTACAATTTTTAGACATCGGAAAAAAGGAATGATAACAGTACCCTCATGATAGTTAACACAACCTGAGCTTATGAAGCTAGTAACACCAACGGACATCTCCAAATCATGTCACCCTCTAAGTGGAAAATTTTTTAAAAAAAAGGACTGAAATAAATATGCTATAAGTTAGTTGCACATATTGGTTGATCAACAACTTCACCAGATAATCACTCTTTCCAGCCACGTCTAATATCTTTAAATTCATTCTTGAGATAAATGTTGACATTTCAGTCTTGATTCTTGATTGAATAGATTCTTATCCCATGTTGCTAGTCTTCTTTTACCTTCAAGCAGAGGGAAAGAAAACAAGAGCCTAACTACCTATGTACAGTAATGAAGAAATGAAATTGACAACCCAGGGCTATCATGACCCATATTCAATATTTCAATCTTATACAGAGGATACATTTTTCTAACCCGACTATTGAAAGGTGAATAAAAACTGGCACACAATTATAAGTACTAGGTAAAGCCGTAAAGGTAAGTCAAAATAATACAACAAATGCAAAATCAAGTTACATATGCCTGTGAAACCCTGAAAGAGTGGTTTAAGCATTAAATGTTTCGTTCTTATCACCCAAAATATAAAAATTACACAATCGAAAATCATTTTCTTAAAATTTCACTTGTTGAATGTAAGAATGAATGTAGCATACAGTCCTGTTCACCAACTACTCTATGGTACCATACTACCATGTCAAGTCATGTTTGCCGATGCTAAATGTGGCATACAAACAGTACGGTCTTCCAAAGTGAGGGAAATTTTCAGTTCACCAGATTCCCCATGGTTTGATAAATAGAATTTAAGTATACTTCTTTCCTCTTGATTCCAGACAAACAAATATCAAATATGACAGAAACTTGCTCAGATTTCATAGCAATATATCCATAACTCCATATGAAGTGGTGACAGTTGAAAAGAGCAGTGCAATTCCTAAATTAAACCCAAACCAAACAGAAAGTTTTTCATACCTAAACTAAGGATCTGCTTAGTGTAGGCAGAAAGTGAGAAGCTAGACAACTGGGGCAAGAAGTGAAAAATGATTTTCAACTAAAACATCTTGTTTCTCACCATGTCATCTTTATGTTCTACCAAGCAATGAGTAAAATAATTCTCTTCCGAATCCCCACCTTTTGTTTCCACTTAAAATATCCTCACATCTATCATATGCAAAATAACAAGAGTACCAGATCATGAATAAGAATAACACTTCTCAGAACTCTTTGCATTTTCCCCTTCTATGTGTAAAATTTTAATTGTTTGCATTGGATTGAACTTTTGACATTAGGTCAAACAATATAGGTAATAGCAACTTAATTTCCTTAAGATTTCTCAAAACTAAGTCCAGTATAAGACAGTGTACTCATTTACATACACCATGGGTTGGGATGATAACCCATATAATCTCAAGGGTACATTTGGTTCGAGAGTAAAAATGAATATAAAACTTTCATGGACGAGTTTTACATGTAAATTTACACACTAAACTGATCCATAAAATTTTCACTTTTACTCTCTCCAAGCAAACAAACCCTAAAGGTTATCTTTACCAAATAAAGTCAACTATCTCCCCAGTGTCACCTTGGAGTCACACCATGACCTTCTTTTTCTACAGCTTTTGCAATCTTTTCGGCCTAATGATAATCAAATTGGTAAGCCCTTGATCCACCAATTTCAAACAAAAATTCCAACAACATAACATGACAGAGTCTTACTGTTCATTTATACATAGAAAGGCACAGAACCATGCTGCTACCAAATTTTCAGTTAAGCAAGAGGCCCCCAGATGAGAAAAACTGAAAAACCTATAACCTTTCTTCCATTTTACTATTAATACAAACAAAGGGTAAGCAAATAAACATTCAACGATATTACAGATTCAATTAAGGGTCAAAATAAGAGGTTTGGTTGCCACTTCTGAGAAGATAAAAGGAGAATACAAGAGAAAAGGGGTGCAAATGGAAAGTGACCTTCGTGGGGAAACGCGACTTCAGCAGTGATCACAGAAAATCGAAGGATTAAAGGAGGCAAAGTGCTTTGAACATACGAATCTGATGATCACAGAAAAAGGCTCCACACTGACATGCGAGGTTAAGCACTTCTCAAACCTGAGGTCAAGGACAACAGGGGAAAACGATAAATCAGGTAAATTTGGACATTTAGAAATTCTAAGGTATTTATTTATATTGAATCTATTTTATTTGAATTTATTATGATCTCTTATTATTAGTCATTAATTAAACTATCTAATAATAATAATAATAATTCAATAACCAAAATAATAAAGAATCTATAATATATTTAAAAATTTAATATCCACCTTGTAACTTACTATTTATTTATAAACTATTTATTTATTATTATTATTTTTGGGTACAATTTTGTACTCAGGATTCGATGGTCCCAAGTAGGTAACGGACTAAACATTAGTCTCACATTGGAATTGTATTGAAATGGTAAAATTGTCTCTCTGATATCAGTTTTAAGTAGGGTTATCAAAATAGATTGGCTTGGCCCATTTGAGCCAACCCTTATTAGGTCGAGCCATTTCAGGTTCTATTATTTTTGGGCCAAAAGGTATTGGCCCAGCCCAATTTATTCGGACCGCCAATTGGCTTATGGGCTAATTTTTTTCCTTGTTAATTTTTTTAGTTATATAGTTTATGTAAAATGTCAATACAAAAATACTTTTTTAATTTTATTGTAATAAATTAAAAAATAAACTATTAGTAAGTAGTGTTATTATTCTTGCTTTATTCAAGAGAATGATGAATGAAACTTAATTTTTATTCAGTAAATAAATTTCAATAGCTTAATTTGATGCAATAGTGAAATTAGTCAAAAAATATATAATTTTTTTGTCAATATTATTATTAGTTTAGACTTTTAAGGAAAAAAGGGTTAAAAAGTCCAAATTCTATTCATAACTTATATATGCAATTTATTATTTAATAAAAAATTAGTGTTCGGGCTATCAGGCCGGTCCAGCTCAAGGTGAGTTTGGCCTATTTGGGTCGGGCCAAATCGAACTAGATCGAGTCGGGCCAATTTTTTTATTTTTCATCCTATTTTTCCAGCCCAATCTGCACTTTTTTTGGGCTATTTGTGTCGAGCTCTAATTTTAAGTTTTTCCATGTCAGGGCTTCATTTGTGTTATTTACTTTTAGATCCAAGAAATTCATTTTGATCCCTAAAATTATAATTGTGTTTTATTTTAGTCCTTACCATTTAAGGATGTAATTAGGTAAGGGCCATTCAGGTTTGAGGGGAAAATGAATCTAAACCGATTAATATTGATTTGTTCGGTTTCATAGATTTCTTTTAAGCAAACTCGTATTAAACCAAACCAAACTGATTAAAATAGGGATGATTTGGTTCAGGTGATCTAGTTATCTGATTATTATTATTTTATATTTAATTCAATTAAAACGGAAAGAAATCACAAGATTTTAAAAAAAAATCACAAACTTTAAATTTATGAAGTTTTATTAATTTCATATATATACACACGCACCCACTTAGAAATATCAATAGACATAAATAAACTATAATATACTAATTAAATACATTATATATAGAAAAAATAAAAAATTATCATATCTAATATTAATATATGAATGGGTTGGATCATTGGGTTAAAATTTATGAAATTTGATACATGAATTGATTATTATCGGATTTAATTGGTTTTTACCCAATGTAACCCTATGACCCGAACCGATTTAATTGATTCGGTTTGGGTTGATCGGGTTCATTAGGTTTGGTTGATTCATAGCTACCAAAATTTAAAAAGTATAAATTTAGTCTCTGAAATTACAAAAAATGATTCAAATTAGTTCTTTGGGTATGCTTGAATTGATGAAAATGAATGGAGCGAAGGAGAATGGAATGAAATGTTTTAAAACTCTATCGTTAGGGTTTTTCAACAATGGGTGAAATGGAATTAGGAAGATGAAATGGATTCCATTTAATTTCATCATCTCTTCTTGTCTTCTCACCTCCTTCAATTTGGAAGGAATACGATGGAATCATTTACTCTATTATATTTTATTCATAGAATTATCATTATTTTGTTCTATACTTTATTGAACATCCAAACAATGTACTAAAGTATTACTTCATTCCAATGCTAAAATATCCAAATAATAGAGTGGAATAATTATACCACTCCTCTCTTTTCAATTTTATTCCACTCCACTACTTGCCGCTAATCTAGACATAGCATTGGTGGTTGAAGTCAGTCCCAATAGATCTTACCTTAGGGACTAAGTTGAATAATTATTTATGAATTTTGGGATTAAATTGATACTTTTTTAATTTCAAATACTCAAGTGAAATACATATACAATTTCACTGACCAAAATAAAACTTTACTTGCAATATTTGTATTCTTTTTAACAGGGTCCCTCCCAGGTCTATGCACTTAATAAGGAGCTGCAGAAGAGATTATTGGAAACAAGACCATAAATGGAAGGAGAAAGAGGCTACATGGGAGAGAAAGATGAAGGAACTCCCAAAGAAGGTGGAGAAAAAGATGGCCTCAAGGATTGAGAGGAGGATGAATAGACAAATCTAGTACATATGTGACACCTGTTCATACTAAAGCTAATGATATGAAATTACACAGAAAATACAATAGTTAACATTAATTAAAAAGAGTACAAGTAGAGGGCTCTACAGGGGTAGAGGGCCATGTGCCCAAGAGGTGGCCATGACCCCCTTAAAGTTTTAATTTTAACATAAATTTATATATCTATATATATTTGGTACTTTCTAAAATTATTTTATGTTAATTAAAAGGATTTATAGATTGAAATATTATTATTTTTAGAAGAAATTAGATGAGTTTAATATCTCAATAGTTCAATTTTATCATCCTTTTTAATTGTTTATTTCTATCTAAATTAGAAAATATAATTTAAATATTAGTGGTAAATTATTTCAAAACTTTTTGGTTAAATAAAAAATTTTAATTTTCACATGTATATTATATTTTCATACTGGTCAACCCTACAAGTAGGGTCTAACTTCCCCTTCGAGTTCACAATGAGTATGACATGCATAAACATAACTAATAAGATAAATTGAATAAAGTGCTCAAAATATAAATTAATGCATAAATGTAAAATAAATAAACTACACCAAAATAATACAAGCTTGACTAAATAATAAAATAATATCTCAATAAAATTTATCAAATTATAAAGTTGTCAATTTAAATATTAATGTCAGGAGGGACTAAAATTAAGATAGATTTCATTAAATTTTCTTTTAACTTTTTATCAAGGTCCATGAATTGGTATTTACCATAATAAAGTTATAATTAATTCAAGGGATAAATGCATTTTACCTCTTGAATTTTAGGTCATGTGCAATTTATATCCTGACTTTCAAAATATGCATTGCGATACCTTGAACTTTTCAAATAGTGCCAAAAGCCCCTCAATATAATTTTGGTAACTAATAAAGTAACATTTATATGCACTTAACCCTCCTGATGTTTGTAATTTGTGCAACCCGACACCTTATTTGTGAATACTTTGTGTAATTAACCCTATCTGATTTTTCTATTGTATGCAACCTGACACTCTACTATGACTTAAATTTTTTGGAGTTTTTTGTATAGTTTGAAAAGTTCTAGGTGTCATAATGTACTGTTTGAAAAGTAGGATTTTTTTGTATATTTTGGAAATTGTAATGCACGTTTTGAAAAATCAGGGTTTAAATTGCATATGACCTAAAAATTCAGAGAGATAAAATACATTTAACCCTTAATTTAATATTCCAAATCCATGTAAGATCACCATTACTCATTTTTGGTATTAGATTTTAATTACATTTACCTATAATTTAGGTCCCTTATAGAAATTTATATTACTGTTGAAAACTCAAATTAGTATAGACTAAATACCCAAACAGGTCCCTCAGGTTTATATTGGGGGACAAGTTAGTCCCTCAAGTTTTGAAAATTTCAAATTAGTCCCTTACATTTCAAAAAAGGGGACAAATTGGTCCTTCGTACAATTTTATACAATGTACGGAGAGACCAATTTGTACTCTTTTAGTTGTATGGAACTGTATGGAGGATTAATTTGTCCTTTTTTTTAAAATGTGGGGGACCAATTTGGGATTTTCAAAACCTGAGGGACTAATTTGTCCCCCAATACAAACCTAAAAGACCTAGTTGGGTATTTAGTCATTAATATAATATCATATGAACAATATGGTAAATTCTAAAATAGAAGAATGATAAAATAATTTGCAATTGATAACAATATAAATAAAAAGGAATATTAAATAAACTTGAATTAAATAATGGACAATATAAGTATAAAGAAAATATAAAATAAAAAGAAATCGAATAGGTGGTAGTCCGCACTGGATTGGTGAGGAGATAAGGATATCTTTATAATTAAATGGTAAAATAAAAAGAAGCAACTGGAGCACGATAAATTGACGGGACTGATGAGGGTGGGAGGTGAGTAGGGGAGAGC
This sequence comes from Dalbergia cochinchinensis, assembly GCA_031216125.1. Lineage (NCBI taxonomy): Eukaryota > Viridiplantae > Streptophyta > Magnoliopsida > Fabales > Fabaceae > Dalbergia > Dalbergia cochinchinensis. Next base: position 62,033,368 of record CM062375.1, on the reverse strand, counting down.
CAGGTTTGCATTTCTAGGGTTAGAACGCATAGGGAAGGGGGTTTTTATAGCATTGGGGATATGAAACTACATTGATTTGGACATGTTTCGATGTTGCTCGCATCGCTATAATGGTCTATAATTGCTATGGTGGTTGAGAAATTGATCGCTACCAAGCGCAACAACTGATCGCTATAGCGGGCAATGGCCGCTATAGAGGTCACCCTTGGACCGACAATAGTGCTAATGCATCGACCAGTGCTAGAGTAGTCCCTGACCGCTATAATGATCACAAGAATACCATTTTTGAATTTTATAGGCTTTTCATATATCTAGGACCTTTCTGGCAATACGGACGAGTCCCGAGGGACCTTAAGACAATACTAGACCTATCTGGAGGCACATGGACCTGAGGCTCACATATTTTGCCCCTTAAACAAGATTTGGTCCCAAAATTTGAATTTGCGTGTCTTAAAGATCAAAGAGGTGGGATACTTGAACTGCATAGTACTTTCAAGATGGGCATGTATGCCTAGAACTTGCTGACATGGTACTCTAGCTACATAGCTAATAAACTGGAAGGTAGTGCCATCCTAAAGGCCATCGCTTCAACAATCTTGCTAGGGATGCCATTTGTTATGTCTGGGCAGCTACGCTTTCAAAGGCAGCCTTTTTCCATTAAAGCAACAAAAAAGCACCTGTTATGACACTTACACTGAGCAGCTCCACCTCTAAGGGTGGCCCTTTCTACAGTACAAGTCCTAGGTGGATAGCCACATTCTGCCGCCTTGTGGGCGCATGAGCATTCAAGGATAGAGGGTGTTAAGCGTCAACTTTTGTTCTCGCTTTGCTCCTTTTCTATTGCATTTGACGCGGATAGATTCAGCGGGGACCTAGAGCCCTCGATTCCAAACTCCCTTACTCTCTATGAGCATTATGCATGGAAATCAAAACTAACTCATTTGCACACATAGAACTGTGGAGATAGAACAAGGCATTCAAAAACATTATTCTTCACTAGCATGTTTCTACAACCAAGGTCAACTTATTCAGCCACAAGTCTATACTCTTAGCTGGTAAAAGCATAACAATTCATAGACCTCATGTAGGCATTTGCATCATGTTAAATCCACATTACAAAGAACTATGACTTAAGGCAATTTCCTTAAATCCTAGGCTAGGATGAAAAAACCACTTCATTCAACAAGCTAACATCTAACATGCATCTTAGGGGGGAAAAAGGCTATCAAATCTCGAAGGTCCTAGGGCGAGAAGCCAACACATAGATTAGGCAAACACAACATGTATAAGGATTCTAAAAACATCCCAGTATGGTGAGATGCACCATAAACTCCTCATAAATCAAATCTTCCTATTTCTAAGCTTTCTAATCATTAACCAAGTTCCTTCAAGTGGAAATACATGCTTTAAAGTGTTAAATCATGTTCATATGACATGCAATAATCAAAATAACAAGTTGTAAGCCAATTTGACCACATGTAAGAGAACATTAGCACAAAATTTTATTTTACTTTATTTTACCTTATCTTATTATCATGCACACACACAATGTGTGTGTATGTGTGTGTGTGTGTGTGTGTGTGTGTGTGTGTGTATTAGTCTTTGACCGAAGGAAATCATTAGTTAAGCATGTGTGACAGTCAACAATGTACTATGTTTTCCACTTCCCTATTAAATCAATTAGAACACATCATCAATTATGCTACCAAGTTGTCTAACATATCTCAACCTAGGCTTCTATCATTTAGTTCACATGCATAGGCTAGGAAAGAACGTTTACTCTTTACATATGGATTTGTGAGCTTAGTCAAGTGTGAGTTCACTATTTTGAGACTTAAAAGTAATCCATTAGAAGCCAATTTAATCATACATTTGCAGTGCTACACTCAAAGGATCTCTGCTGTAAGCATACAGGGTTTAAACTCATATTACATGACTTCAAATAACATATTTGTATACATTCACAATGGATAAAAATATTCTAGAATGAAGGCTCAACCTATGACAACATCAAGCCTTGAACCAAGTTGTTCACCTTGAGAACGGAACCAACTATTTAGGATGCTAGTATCTAAATATTTTAAGTTTACATGAGTAAAACAAGTTTTCTTCTTTCTATTTTATGAAAACTATCCGGGGTAATATAGCATAAGAGAATGATGATTTTATTTCAATCCTCTTAAAGTATGGAGAATCAACCTCAAACTATTTATTTCTTGTTTAACCTTATCATGAGCACTCATATCATGTCGTCTCACAAAACTTGTCACAAGCCCATTGTAATGAACATGATTATGAAATTTTCATGGGCACCGACTTCGTCAAACATATTGTAAAACTTAAATCAAATCACTCAAGCGTTCATAGATTTCACATAAAAATAAAAATATGGCCATTAAATCACGTCTTAAGCATATATGACATAGTAGTATTAAAGAAATTTCAAAACTAGAAATCATGGGTTTTCATTATCATGAATGCATTTAAAGAAAACTATTCTACTTATTGTCCCAAAGGCATACGAGAATAATTAAGCCCAAGCATAAAACCGTGTGCATAACAAAGATAGGCATATTACTCACGTACTTCAATTCATCCAAGCTAATAAGAACATGTTAGACCTCTGTAAGGACATATAATTTGATTACCCGAGCTTTAGATATTACATAGCATATGCATATTTTTAGGTCTAGAAAGAAAAAAAATGGATCCATAGGATACAATGTTAATTATCTACATGCTTATTCCAATTCAATAGCAATCATTATAGTACACATTAAGCATGGGAACCTATTACATTGCAATTAAAACATTCTCCAAACACCATATCCCTTAGCTTACTTATAGCTGCTCACGCAATCATGCAGCTCTTTGAAAGCTATAGCTCATCACTATGCTTTAGTAAGAAGTTATAATAACTTATCATGTTAATTGTCACAAAAGTGAATAGAACATTTATATCCCCCATCACTTTCACGTCATGAACTTAATTAGAAAAAGAGCAAGACAAAGCCATGTAAAAGCAATCTTGATGCAAGCTACATATGCAACAATTCACGAATGTTATTCTAAACTCATCTAACAATTCATATCATGTTGTTAACCTATTCTATATGCACACCATATCCATATAATGCAAATCTTAATTTCAAAAATGAGTCCTAATCTTGTGTCCCTAGAGATATGACATGCATAAGGTTCATGACATCAACAGTTACATGAGATGGCTAATGCATAGGAACTTAACCAACTTTTCTCCTAAGTCATCAACGTGTACAATTCATGGTTCTATCATGATTCTACCTGTTATTTCTGGATTACACCCATATGAATCCCTATTGGCTGGAATAACTTTACCATCCTTAACTATTAGGCAAAAAACTCATGCCGCATCATCGAGTTTCTTCGACCTCTAGCTTGTGATGCTCTAACATAATGGGCAATCTTTCTTCTTGTGCCCTTCCTGTCGCCAATTGTAGCATCCGATCATCCCTAACAAGCATATACCCAAATGGCCTTTCCCACAGTTTTGACACGTTGGTCTACTATATTGGAGCTGCCTTAAGCTATTGTTGTTACCTCGTGCCTGAAATTGCATGGTAGCAGGGCACATCAGAAAGGCACTGAGGGGGTGGCCCTGAATGATTATGCTCATTGTGGATCCATAGCTAAGCTCATCAAGCTTGGTCATGCTATCTGCCAACTTACTCTACTCCTAGTGTATTCATTGAGTATCTCAGTTAGGCTCAGAATGGCCCAGTCAAGGTGCTAAATGTTCTTGGTACTGACTGGCATAAAGCTGTTACAATGGTGATGACGATGACAGTTAACAGGTGGCATAGCTCATATGAGAGAATGGTAAAAAACATAAGATTAGATCAGGAATTCCAATGAATGACGTAAACTCTTTACTAAACCTAGTCATGATTCACTCTTCCTAAAGTCCTCAAATAACATCACATTAGTGCAAATGGGCACGCTTCCATTTACATGAATGTCATGTTATTCATAGACACTTGCTCCAGTATTATGTAGGGAAACATATGGCTCTGATACCACTTTGTCATGACCTGATTTAGGAATATGACTGGCATGTGGAAAACTGACCCCATGGAAGCCCTTACATGACATTCAAATTGGAATAAAAACTGGATAACTTTTCTAATATTTTATGGATCAATCCATAAACAACATTCAAATTGAACAATTGCTCCAACCTTAGGTCATAAATTAGCTAAACATAGGTACGTAATTCTCAACATAAACACAAACTAATTAATATAATGCATGACCCATGAATCGTGCTTGCAAATGCACCAAAGCACTAGCTAAACATAAACTAGACTACACTCTACTCCAAAGTGACGCTCACGAAAGGACAATGTTGACAGTTATTGAAGAAGTATTTGGGAGGACTCTGGAATAATAGTTGTATCTATAAGGGGGAAGAGAAGGGGTGAGTTTTATCTAAAATTCAGTAAACAGATCTTTGCCCACAACCTACATGGGACAACCAAATAATGTACACATATATATAATGCAGCAAGCAAAAATATTTTCATATACATATACATACATACATATATATATATATATATATATATATATATATATATATATATTCTTCTAATAGAGAAATCATACATCCTTTGCTAAAAACTATTCTATTATTAACTGTAGCAATTAGTAAAGAAACAAAATATGTCATGTTATTTAGGAGGAGGTAGGATTGAAAGGGGAAGAGAGGGGGTGGCAGGTATGCAGAGGAGAGCTATATTTGCATTTCTATGGTTAGAATGCGTGTAGGAAGGGTTTTTATAGAGCAGGGGGTCATTTAACGAAACTACGTCGCTTTGGATGTGTTCTAATACAGCTCACACCTATTGACCACAACCAAGCGCATGCCAACTGACCGTTATAGTGGTCATCCTTGGACTGAGAATGGTGCTAATGCACTAACCACCGCTATAGCAATAGTGGTCACAGGAATTTCATTCTGCTTTTTTGAGGTTTTTCATATATCTAGGGCCTGTATGTCAACGTGAGTGGATTTTTGGGGGACCCTAAGGCCATAATAGACCTATCTAGGGGCACATGAATCTGAGACATCACAGAATGTCCCTTAGCTGAGCCGATAATTGATATATCAAGTCGTGTATGCCTTCATTAATTTGCCTTCTAATGAAGGATGTCATTGTTACTATGGCTTGTCCCTCACCTTCTTCTTCCACATGGCAATTGGTGAGGATTGGATGATCAGGGATGATCTAGTTGGAGTAATAATCTGACTGCCCTATATGAGGGTAGTGTTCTATGACCCTACCGTGCTATTTGGCTGTGCAGAGACTACTAATCGCATCATCAGGCTGGAATAGACTAAGTCACAGCTGTTGCAGACGGTGGTAGGCCTGTAGTCATCCTTGGAGGGGAAGTCAGCGCCACTGCATTTGTTGCGGGATAACTCATGCTCGTTGGGGCTGTAGTACTTGGTCAAGGCTTGGGTACAGAGGCCATTTTAACTTTTTGTCTTGACCTCAAACTCATACGCTGAGTATAATTTAAACCAAGGGAGAGGAATTTCTCAAAACTGATCTTGGAAGTCTTATCAGGCATTGTCAAAATATGTTTGATCAAATTTTAATTGGCTAAGGATAGACCTAGTTTGGTTAACTCAAACACATAAAGAAATCTCCAAAAATGAAATGATTTGTGCTAAAGCTAGAGATTGAAACTTTAGCCTATGGGTTCTTCAAATCACTATAGTAAAGTTTTGGACAAAATCAGAATAAGAGAAATAAGAATGGAAATGGAAACAACTTTCATTAATATAAAAGAGCAGTACAATAAAAACACCAACAGAAAACTTAAACGAATAACTAATTGTTTGGAGACTTGTTGTGTGTCTCATTTATACTAAAGATCTCCTGTTTATAGTTCCTTAGTTAAGCTCTATGTATAATTATAGCTGCTCATATTTTTTAGCAACCACTATTCATGCTTTCGTGCATGTTCAGTCAGCCGCAACACTACTTTGCCTTGTTGGACCAATATTTCTTTGAATCGCGCAAGCCCAATTCTCTTTATTTCAGCCATTGTTTTCCTTCACTTGCACCAGCATTTTTTACTAAGCCCAACTCCATTTCCAGCCCCCACAGCCTCTAGGTTTTGTATTTGGGCCTTTCTTAGCTCACCCAACAATTTTGGGCATCCAATAGCCGTAATGATTAAATTTTATTTCCAATGACAGAAAGGGAATCATTCCTTGGCTGTACCGTCGACAAGGCACGCGTTTATTGTAGTACAATTAAAACCGAAAAGCAGAGGAATAGGAGTAAAAAATGAGAGTATATACACAAGTATGAAGTGTGAATTATAGAGTAAGTAAACAGTTTGGTTGATTACCAAATTAAACAAAGAAGACCGACATATTTCATGAAGACTAAGATTGGGCAAAGCCTGCCGTGTGAGAGAGAGACAATCAGGGGTTTGATTCATGTGACTCAGAGTAAGTAAACAATTTGATTGGTTACCAAATAGAGAACGCCTGTGTATTTCATGAAGACTAAGACTGGGAACAGAACACCATGTGAGCTACAATATACATATATATATTTTGGATGAGTCCGAGAAGTAAAAGACAAACTGCACTCTAGGGGTATCAACCCCCAACACATCAGCAAGAAGCAGGTCACACATGGCATGAGGAATTTCCGTTTGACTTTCCCGCATGACGGACCCTTTTTTTGGCAAGAAATGAGCACACAAATTGCCTTTTTCTTGATGTGTGATGGAGCACAAGCCTCCGGCCTAGACAAGCTGGCTCTTATACGCGTGAGATACAATCTGTGTGCTTAAGACAATATTCTAAAATCAATTTTTTTTAAGAATAAAAGTTATTTTTAAAAGAATAATGCTAGTTTGACACTCAAAAAGTGAGTGTCAGTTCAGACACCTAAAAAGTGAGTGTCAGTTTAGACACTCACTTTATAACCATTAGATGTGATGAATGTTAGGGATAAGTGGGGACCATCATCACATCCAATAGTTAAAAGTGGATGTCGTGTCAAAATATCATTATCTTTTTTAAAATAAGTTGCTATGTCTGAGCTTTAAAAAAATAAATTATAAATAGAAAGTGCATGAGAGAGTGGGAAGAGAGATAATGCTGTGAAAAGTTAATTTAACGATTAATTAAAATAAAATAGCTAGAATTATAAAATTACCTGTATCGTAAATTTGGTTCAAAATAGTCTCATCTCCAAAGTAAAATTTAGTGGATAGCAAACCATTTATTTTTATTATTTAATTTTTAATGAAACTATATCAATTCTCTAAAAATATTTTAGGCCAATTTAGAATTTTAGATGGCGATCCGAACAAGAATCGTTGTCCTCCTCTCAGGAAGGATTTTTATATGTTTCCACACCTCGACCATCAATCCCTCAGCGCCGCACTTTTATCCCCACAGGAAGGGAAAAAGAAAAGAGAAGGAGCAAAGTGTCCTAGGGAGATTCAGTGGTACTATCGAGTATCATAAGTCATATTATCTCATGGTTAGAATTTGATGACTTATTTGTAGATCAATTCTACGTAATACATCACAATTATAAATTAATGTATAAAAACTTGTAAATCAATATAAAAAACTTGTAAATCAATGCACAAAACTTATACTGTGAAAGAGAAAGTGGATCTTCTATAATGCATTGACATAAATTGGTGCACACTCAAATTCTTGTTATTATATAATTTGATATGCAGTGCTTCATACTTGCACCACAGCCTTGCCCTCCTAACCTCCCAGTGTATCGAAGCGGCGGGGAGGATTGGAGGAAACTTCACACCAGTGGGTCACATTGAGTGGGTGCAACTTGCTGGAGCAGCCATACATGAAAAAGACCTCGTGAACGACATGAGAAAGACTTCACTATATGAGAAATACTATTTTATATTAAATCAGAATTTATTCCCGAACTCCGGTGCCCAAATGAAGTGGAAAAGGCAAGTACGTAAATCTAGTGCGATCTATATCACTATTCCCAACGGCTTTGATTTTTTTTACCTTTCATTTTTTTTTTAATTTTAAAAACAAACTTTGTTTGTTCACATCTCTTTGTTATCATCTGTAACAAAAAAAAGAAAGTCTCTTTGTTATCAGTGGTCATCTCTCTCATTAAACTGTAAATCTGCAGTACAATTCACAACTCTCAGACTATGCCAAACTATTAAATATCACTTTCCTATGATCATGATTCTCAAATACACCACACACAATTAAATATACTGTTTCCAAATACCAACTTTGCTCTCTCCATTAAGTTTGTTTAATTGTTTCATCATCCAATTTTCAATCTCTTTGAAATAATAGTCTCGTTGTGTGCTTGGTCTCGTTGTGCCGCCTTGGAGCAGCAGCATGGTTGTAGTCACACGATGACCAAACTATTAGTGCAGCACAAGTGGCTGTCGTCCAGTGCAATAAAACAAGTAAAATTATATTAAAAAAAGGAAAAAAATTTAAAAAATTTGGTCGGTCATTGTAATTTTTTTTTCCATGCACTTGTTAATGAAATAAAAATAGTAAATTTTGAAAGTTTTTAATACATTAAATATGTTAGAAACTTAAGTAATTTACTCTTCTACTTATCTACTATTTTTGAATTCGTAATGAGTGTCTTTTTTTATTTTGATAAGAGTAGCTAAATAAAGAAAAAGAAAAATAAAGAAAATTATCTTAAATGAAGAATCAATATACGTCCGTCAAAGCTCCAAATCATTCAGAAGCCTATTTTAGCGATGATTCGCAAGAGGAGAAGAGGCACCATACTTAGTAAGAAAATCAGTGGGTTGACTACCTTCTCTATAGACGTGAGAGATTGAATAGATCCAACTCTAATCCTTGAGATTATTGATGTCACGCAACAAAGAAGTATACACATGAAAGGTAGGAGGGGAAGCCAATAGATACAAAATTTCCAAACAATTCACTTCACAAATAACATGGCAATAGCCAAGATTCGAGATGAGAGTAAAGCCATAATGCAAACTAAGAAGCTCAGCATAAAGATTATCAGCTCTAGAAATATGATCAGCATAACTAGTAATCCAAATACCATTGCCTCCATGAATCACGCCACCAAATCTTGCAAGACCAGGATTACTAAGAAACTACCATCAAAATTTAATTTAACAAAATTAACGGGAGGATGTTAACTCACCCATTTAATGATGGAATATTGAATTCTTAACTAGTGTCTTTAAAATACTAGTTCCTTCCTCCTGTATACCAAGGATATAGTTTATAAAATTAATGTTGACGTGATCAGCTGGGAGTTTGCACGATCTCAGTACGTTCATTTGGCTGTTCTGCCAGAAATATATTTTGTTTCGTCGTGGTTATATGACTCAAAACCAACGAAGCGTCAAAGATGCTTGAAAAAGATTGGAAAAGAAAAATACTACAAAGTACCCAAATGACGTGGCAGGGACTAGATCACGTTAGATATGCAGTGTTTTTAACTTACTTTTGACGTTTTAATGATCCCAGTAGGCTAGGCCGCATCAACTTTTTTGGTTCATCACGAAGTTCACTGAATTCCGCTTTAGAAGTAGGGGAGAATTCAAAACAGGATACTTGGCGTCCCCTTCTTGAGTGATGGGGAGGAGAATTCCTTGGCGTCCCCTTCTTGGAAACAACCACTTCAATTCGAAGTGACGTCAATGACTACGCCTTTGGATATATAATGTAAGTCATTTTAAAATTTTGTATTGAATTTAAAATATAAGTTATTTTTATATTTTAAGAACATATTAATTATTTTTATCTATTTTATTTTTATATTTATGATGAATAGCATAGTAATGAAGACCGGACCAGACCGACCGGTTTGACCGGAAAACCGGTGAACCGGCTAGGTGGCCAGTCCGGTTCTGCCTTTGGACCGGTTCTGTAGTTGAACCGACGCGAACCGATCAAAACTGGGTTCGATCGGTCGATTTTATCGAATTGGTAGTGAACCAACCAGCCGGTTCACTGTGCACTAACATGAGAGAATTTTTGAAAAAATTTCCATGCAAGTATTCAAACCCCCTCTCTCAAAGAGAGTGAGTAGCACCCCTGTCACTATGCTATTGATGCTTCTTATTATTTATGTTGTATTTAATATATATATTACACCCTAAGAGGTCCCCATGTGAAATGTTGAAAATTATCAAAAATTGCACTTGGTGGGATTCGAACCTTGGTGTGGGCAGATGCAACAACCACTAAGCCAACCTTGTTATTATGTTTTTATGTGCAATCAATTATATATATATAATGACATTTAAGTTATATTTTTATATAATAATTTAATAAAATTCGGTTCAACCGGTTCGATCAGTGACCCACTGGTTGAACCAGAGACCTGGTGCCTCGCCCGAGTCGATCATCGGTCCGAGTTTTAAAACTATGATGAATAGAAATAAAGAAATATAAATATAATTATTTAATAAAGAGATAATTTATAATGAACTAGAAGAGTATTTTTATATTATACTTTTATTTTTTAAAAAAATTAATAAAATTCAATCATCACCTTAATTCTTATGCATAACCTTAAACGACTTATATTATAGACCGATAAGAGTAGTAAGAAAAAATGTTAGTTATACTAATGAGATGTGAGACATCATATTGACTCATATTTTATCCAACATTAGATGTCCACTCAAATAACACAACTCTAACTGATTATTTAGTATTCCCTCTATCCTAGAATTATCGTCCAATTATAAATATGTACTGAAATTAAGGAAACGATTTGGAAAACATCAAAGTTAGAAAGTTAAAAGTAATTTACTGAATTGTCCTCATTTCTTTTTTGATATTTCAACTTTCTTTTCACTTAGAGCACCTCCATTGGTCATACGCCAGCATCCCCATCCTTGCAACAACAGTAAAGGAAACAAGACTTGTTTGTTAGAGTTGAAGGAAGGAGGATGCGACTCTCCTCACAAAGTAAGATAGTCTCTTGAACAGGGACCAAAATAAGCAAATGTGAGCACACCAAGTGTCAATTGTAACAATATTTTATGTCAAAAAAAATTGAAACATCAGCATAATAAAATATGAGTGAAAGAGTCATTGCAGATGTAAAAGCAGTTTGAAATAACTGTTTCATTGCAACGGTCATATTTTTTTACTCTATAAATATCATTCATTTATTCTTACTTCTATTTTTATAACTCTATTCCAATATATATTTCCCAAATTTTTTCCACATAAATTATACTCATCTTGTTCAACAAAATAAAATTGTAGCTATCTTTTATTTCACAAAAAGTGGATCCAAATCAATTCAATTCTTTTCTCAATTATTTGCAAAATTTCAACTTTCCTCCAAATCCAAATATTCAAAATTCTCAATATTTAAACCCTCAAAATCCAAATCAAAATTTTCATATTCCAAATTCCTTCTAAAATCAAAACCCCTAACACCCTCAAAATTTCAATTTTCAATTTCCTTTTTCTTTTCTTACACTCAATATTTACAAACACCTCAACATCCATTTCCTACTATATTTAACCCATCGTTAGGAGTTATGAGTACATCATCTTTTCCATTTAAAACCCAAATCGGTGTTTGTCCTTCAAAATCGTTGGTGTTGATGGGTCAAATGACTCATCCCCCCAAACCTCGATAAATTTGACTCCAAGTTCACGACATTTTGAGTTTTCCAGCCAAGGTGGGCTAGATTATATCGATTTCAATGATGAAAGATTTGAAGATTGCAAGCAAAAAAGTAGTTACTTGCTATGGAAAGATGATGAACTGCTAGTGCATGGTTAAACATCTCAATGGATTTTATAGTCGGTATCGACCAAAAGGGTGGTACATTTTGAAACTGAATCCATGCATATTGCCTGGAAAGTAACTCCAACGTGAAAAGAAGGGTTAGTGGAATCAAGAAATGATGGCATATGACCAACCAGCTAGTTCAAGTATTTGGTGCCTGTCACGATCAAGCATGTAGAAATGTAAGGAGTGGTTCAAACAGTGACGATATAATGGAGTTGGCTCATCAACTCTATTTCAAAAGGTTTGAGAGGAAATTCACTCTTAAACGACACTAGAACATGCTCCGGAGAGAACAAAAATAGAGAACCTAATCAACATAGAGTGGGGGTTCCAAGAGAATAAAAATAAGTGCTTTTAGAGCATACTCATCCTCATCACTAGTGGTGAAAATATTGATGTGGAGTCTCCAGTTTGTCAGTAAGGAACCCAAAACTTCCAAAAGAAAAGGAAAAAGGAAATCGAAGGAGCTTGAGGATATATATAGATGAAAAAGTTAACGTTCTTAAAACTGTTACTGCTAAGAGACTATCCCTCATAGAGTGACATGTCAGTACTAAGGAAATTGTGTTAGTTGACAGGGGAAAAGGATAGGGAGTTTAAGCGTAAGATGATGACATTCAAGGAAAAAGAGCTAATGGATAAAGAAAGGGAAAAAGACATGGAAATACTTTATAGTGATACATCTACAATGACTAACAAACAACAATCTATTCATGATAAGCTTGTGCAGAAAATTATGGCAAAATATTTTTAGTTAAATGTTGATTGTATTGATAAGGTCAATGTTTATTTCAAATTACGCAAATTTGTTGATCATATTTTATATTTTTAATTAGATATTGATTGTATTGGTAGAGTGGATGTCTGTTTCAATTTGTTATGGTTGTGGTAATGTATTATATTTTATAATTATAATTTTATCATTTAATTTTAAAATCATTCAAGCTTATCAAAATGTAGTCGTTGTAAAAATAGATGTTTTAAAAGTAGGCGTTGCAAAAGTAGTTGTTGTGTGTTGACTTATAATTTCATCACTCTTCCATACTTGCTCACAACATCTTCCCTATTCTTTCTATCAAATGCCTTAAATCTCATCTGCACTCACTAGCATCTCTCAAAAAATACTTTTTCCACTAGCAACCATCACTAAAATATCCATTAATACAAATGACCAGAAACTCTAACCCTGATAACAACTTATCTTCTGATGACTTGTTTAATGATGCTTTGTACAATGATTTAGACCAACTCAATAAAATGGCTTTTGATGTTTGGATTGAAGAGTTATTGTTCGATGATTTAGAGGAGCATGAATTACAACAACTCATTTAGGAAAAGTTAGGGAAAAGCTATTCCTCCACTTCTTGTAGGTAGGTAGATAGAGATTGTGAATCAGGACATGAACGTCTTTTTATGACTACTTTGCACCTAATTTAATGTATCCTACTGAGACATTCTGATGAAGGTTCTGAATAGGAAGACGTGGGGCTGTTTGTTACCGTTTTTAAAAACAATTCTTGAGTTTTAAAAACAAAAAACCAAAAGAAATTGTTTGGCTATTTGTTTTGTAGAACTTGGTTTTAAAATTGAAAAACACCATTTGCATTTTAAAAACTAAAATACAAAAACATTTTTAACTTGTTTTGTTATTTCATTGTTTTAGGAATGGATGAAAACATAGTGGCAAATTTGCAATTATGTTGAACTTCTATTCTTTTCTTTCCTTTGACTCTTGTGAATGATGTTTTTGGTTCTTTGTTCAATTATTGTTAGCACATCTCACCATCCACAACTCCATCATCACTTCAGAGGGAAGCACTGTGGCCACCCCCGCATCTGCCGGAGCCAGGCCGCAGACCCGCTGGCGAAGGGCGTGACCAGCCCCTTAAACTCCTCTACAACCCAACCAAGGGCCTTTGAGAAGCTCTGCGAAGTTGAAGCAGATTCGAAGAAGAAGAAGAAGAAGAAGAAGAAGAAGAAGAAGAAGAAGAAGTGTTGGTGACTCCATTAGAGACCATATCAAAGGAAGAAGACCAAGGGGGAGTGATGATAAGAGATTGTTTTTTATTTTGTCATTTTTTATTTGTGTCGAAGAGGAGGGTGAAGTGTGGTTAGAAGTTTTTAAAAAGGTGCTTGAAAATGAGGGAAAGGAAGGATTTTGGAGTGGGATATGGCCATATGAGAATGGGGTAGGGACAATGATAGGGGAGAATGAGTGTCTGAAGCATATGTGGGTGGGTAGGTCGATAAGGAAGAAGGAAAGGTGAGAAAAAAGTGAAAGGTGAAGTGGGGGCAGATGGAAGTACTACTAATACACATGGTTTTTAGAGTGGAAGTTTTGGCTACAAGAAAATCATGCAAATTGGATGTGGCTATAAAAAAATTATGTATAGTTTATAAATTGATTTATAAATGTAAATTGACATCAAGTTGTGTTAAGACTATTTTTAGAATAATAAGTTATATTAAGACTTTATTTAATAAGTATGTATCTATAAAACATAATAGTTAAAATTTATCATTTATAGTAATGCAATTTGCCAAACAGTTTTTTAGTTTTTTAGTTTTAAAAGTTATTTTTTTAAAAAAATATCCAAACAAATTTTTTATTTTTTATCATTATAAAAATATTTTTGAAATTAAATTACTAAACAAGTTTTTCTGTTTTTTATTTTTAAAAATTGAATTGAAACGTATTTTCTAAAATAGATTTAAAAAATTGAAGAACAAAAACACTTCCAAACAACCCCCATGTCTTCCGTTGCATAGTGAAGGCCCTCTCTAATGTTGATCTATATTTCCAATAAAAGGTTGATGCTACTGGTAGAAAAAGCTCATCCCCACTGCAAAAATGCTAGGAAAAGCTTATCCCCACTACAAAAAATGCATGGCTGCCGTGCGTATGTTAGCGTATAGAGTATCAGCTGATGCAGTTGATGATTATATGTGGATAGGTGAAACCACCACAAATAAGTGCTTAGAGAAGTTTGTCCAGGTTGTGATCTTGATTTTTGAGACTAAATATTTGTGAAAACCTAACTCAAATGATGTACAACACTTGCTTCAAATGGCAAAGGTCCGCGGCTTCGCTGGCATGATAGATAGCATCGACTAAATGCGCTAGTAGTGGAAAAGCGGCCCAAAAGGCATGGAAAGGTATGTATATGAGTGGTTATTGTGGGGTCACGACTATAATACTCAAAATTGTGGCTTCATTTGATCTTTGGATATAGCATGCACTTTTTAGAGTTGTTGGTTTGAACAACAATATCAATGTGTTAGATCATTCACTAGTGCTTGATGAAGTTTTGAATAGTCATGCTCTAGAGGTAAATTACATTGTTAATGGTAATAATTATATTATGGGTTACTATTTAACAAATGATATATATCCTGGGTAGACAATATTTGTCAAAACAATCCTGCAATCACAAGGTGATAAGTAGAAATTATTTGCACAATATCAAGAATCACAAACAAAGGATATAGAGCGAGTATTCAGAGTGTTGCAAGCTCACTTCATAATTATACATGGCACAACATGAATTTGGGAGAAGATTAAGCTTGTGCGCATAATGAGAACTTGCATCATATTGATGATTGTTGAGGATAACAGAGACATGTTTACATATGTCACTTTGCTTAACTTTTCTTTTATGACGATATGGATAATGGTATATCACAACCGGAGTTAGAAAAGAAAAACTTTGCTCTATATGAGAGGTTTATCCAAATGAATATGTCAAACTTCGTTATAAACAGAAACATCGACAGCTAAAGAGAGACTTGGTAGAACATATATGGCAATTCCATAATAGTCGTCAAGTATAGTTTTTAGTAATATAATATTTCAATTATGATTGTTATTGGTCATATTTTACTTTTATGCATTGTTATTATTGTTCATGTAATGGTTTTTGAATATATTGAATGCTTGTTTTAGTTTCAATAATGTTTGTTTGAATTTTTACATTTTAATTTTTTAAAAAATTTATTTGGAATTTAATTTACTAAAAAATTATTTAAAATTTAAAATATTTAAACATTTTATTTTATTTTTTAAAATCAGAAATAAAATTACATAATACAATATATTAAAATAAATTATCTTTAAATAATATTAATTTTTCTTTTTTAAATTTAAAATTATCATATGGAATCTAAATGGGGATCAAAATTAGTCCATACTATTGGAAAGAAGAGGATCACTATAAATCGCTATTTATCTTTTTGTGACACATTGATGATATGTTCTTGGTGGGGTCCAAAAGAGGAACCAAATTGACTCTTTCCATTGAAAATACTCTATCATTATATCTCTTTCCTCGTCCAATAGTATTTAATAGAAATATTATTGAAAAAAATAATTTGTGTCACTTATATTTTTAAAATAAATAATTATTTATATATATTTTTTAAAATGAATAATTATTAAAAATAAAGTATTGGCTAATCGGACAATCATGATATGGCCAAAATATCTCCAATTATTGGTGCACAATGTATCTGGATATTTCCACTTTTTTCCTTTGATATGATCGAGGATACAATTCGCAAGATGTGCAGAAAACAAGCGGGTGAAGAGGTATTTCCACTGTTTTTCTTTGATGTGAGGGTATTTCCACTCTAATGTTTAGGGTAGAGAAACTTTTTCGTGATTTAAAAAAAAACTAATTTTGATCATAGTAAAAAAAAGTTATATTGTTATTTTATATTTTTTTGTTTATAAGAGTTTTAATATAATAAATAATTAAGTCAAATATTTTTATTTATATGAGAGTATATATATGATTGGTATTTGTATAAAAATTTTATGCATTGATAGTTATTAAAATTAAATTTTAAAAAATAAATATTTTGCATTTTTTATATTCAATATATCAATATTACGATCAATTCTCGATCTTTTATTTTAAATTATTATTGAATTGTGGAGGGGAAAATCATTTTAGCTTGGGCATTTCGGACGGAGTTTCTGGACCCATATATTTGGAGAAATTATAAATAATTGTTTTTCAAAGTGTACTGCATGCCTTTTCGATTTAAAAGAGTTAAATAACCAATCTATTTCAGGGTGTTCACCTCTTTCTTTCAGGATTTTTTTTCCCGGATGTGTTAAGGAATCTTTCCGATAGTATTTTTTTTTAACTAATAAATATTTTCTTCATCGCACATATGTTTTTAAATTCAGGGAAAAATTAAATAGTTTTAAAAATAAATCAAAAGAAAGATATCTAAGGAAAAAAATTCTTTCAAGTTATAAAGATATATGTATCATTAATTTAAGAAAAATGTTAAAATTATATATTAAGAAGTATTAAAATTATGAAAATATATATAATTAATTTTTGAAAAATATTGAATTTAAAAATAGAAAAGCATGACATGTATTATATCTTAGAAATGATAAGCTAAGAAAGTAAGAAATCAAGTCACTCAAAAAAACAAATAACAACGATAAAATGCGAATTTGACAATGCAATCACATGTTTTTAACTACCCATTATTTTTATGTATGACAAAATTTGATTGCGTAACCGATGAGTGGGACAAAAAAAAAACCACAGATGAATTTTATTCGAATTTGACACGTTCAATTTATTTATTTATTTATTTTTTCCGATAGTTACACAGAAGGCTGAACACCAAATAAATTGGAGGAGCAGATAACAAAGTGAAGATGATATTTCAATGAACCAAAAAAAAAAAAGGAGGTGAAGTTGATATATAAGGTATGATTAATATATGCACATAATCTTATATTTAAATGCATGCACTTAATCAAGTTGTGTGAAGTCCTTTTTTTTATATTTTTTTTTTCTTAATACTAATTCATAAAGATGGCTTGACCCATAGGGAAAGCAAACACAGGACAGAAATCAGACTGCAATACGCAAAGAAGAAAGCCTCATATCCCTCTGCACTATTGACAATATACGGGCGCATATATAGTCAAAGCAGTACCTCTGACATTACCAAAACCAACTTGTGTGACCCTTATCTGTATTAGGTAAGATTTTGACGCCAAATTTTATGAATAGCGAAAAATCTCATCGGAAAAATTTTATTTTATAATGGACCGACTAAATTCAAATCAAATTAGTCGTTTTCTAAAAGAATTTAAATCCTGATAATCTAAATCTGAAATTAAATGAAAATCATGAGTACTTATTAAATTATTAAATGTATTCACCATAATAATGCAGTAGGCAGTGCGTTCACATTTATCTATTATCCCTAAAATTACAAGACTTATGTGTTAGTATTTGTTTAGATGGAGAGCAATGATATATCATCATAATAATTTATCTAACAATCTACTTAATTCAAAATTATAGTGCAAATTATAATTTACACAATATCCAAGCATTACTTAATATATGTGGTGAAATTTTGAATTAGACAAATCTTTACATATGTGTGCCAATTAAGAAAATCTATCATTTTTGTGAATATCTTTGAGTTTGGTACAAGCATTTTCATAATTTACATAATGTTTTTTAAATATATATCTCATCAATTAAGAAAATTCATCATAAGACAATCCCTAACCATATCTATAACTAGATGACTACCTCTAAATGCCATAAAACAATTCCTAATCATAATTTAAAAATAAATGTTAAATCAAATATTTTTACTATTATTCCTTACTCTATATTTTACATATTATTTATTATTTATATATTTTACTAGTTAATAATTTATAATTTTTATATTATATATTATTTATTTAAATGTTGATTTATTGTTAAATATTTATTATTTAGCAATTATAATTATTTTTACTTTCACTATATATAACTAAATTGATATCATAATTTTTTAATATTATTTATTCATTGTGAGAATTTTATTAAGAATTATTTCTTATTTGTATAATTTTTACTATTATTATTTATTTAAGAATTATTTTATTTTAATAAAATATTAAAAAATAAGAGTGACCTTATATATTAAAAGCTAATCAAACCTAATTAATCTAGCCTTCCCATTTTGTATTAAGTTATATAATATTTTGACATTGTCTGATAAATAAGTTTATACAGTATGTTACCTGCGTCAAATATTGGATAAAGATATATGTAATGTAAAGTATTAGTTTGTTCAAACATGCCTATAGATCATACCAAACACACCCTATGTGTGCATAGTATTGTTATAATAAGAGTATAACATTTATTTTAGTTTTCAAAATTGTATGTGTGTTTTTTAGTTCATGAAACTAAGAAATTATTAATTTAATTCTTGAAACCGTAAAAAGTAATTTAAATTAGTTGCTAGAGTCATGTTGAGAAAAAAGTGTCATTTCCGTTGAGAACTATCCTTGATGAACATAAAAAATAAAAATATGAATACAATCACAACACAAAAATTAATGAAAAAACTCCAAAACCATAATTGTTATCAAATAATAATCAAAAAATAATATTATATAAAAATTATTATAATATATAGACTTTCCTCTTTCACACCACATGAGCCTCGTCCTCGCAACTCTCCAAAGCCAAAGATAGCGTTAAATAATTAAGGCCTCCAATCTTCAAGAAAATAAAAAATAAAAAGTAAAGTCCTCCAAGAATAAGTATGATTTTAACTCGTTCTGTTGCAGCTTATTAATACGGTGGATTTGATAGTACAGATTTATTATGTGCAAGTGCGCAGCATATTTTTCAAAGTTTCATCACTTTCTAACTTCAAATATGCATTCACACGTGACATTCCCTAGCCACGTTTGCCACCGGACATGCGGACAACAAAAGGAAAGGCATTATCTTGAAAAAAATGAAAAGTAAGAATGACAAATAATTTTTCCTTTTCTGGGTCATGAATAATTTAATTTTAAATTGCGTTCCACAATTGGAATTGTAAAAATAATATTATTTTAATATTTTAAAAATGAATATCTCTTTAATTATTATTTGATTTCATTCAATAATAATAAAGAAAGTATTTTAATAAATTCTTAGATTGTTAAAATAATAATTTTACAATTATGACTACAATACTATTCACGCAATGCCTTCAGTCTCTGCATTGCATCATATTGGCACTTGTGATTGTGTCGGCAGTATTTTTTTTTTTTTTTGCAATTTTTTGTATTACAGGGCAACTATATCTGTGAGCATAATCATATTTTAAAGTCACAATCATAATAATCAACAACTGAACTGAAAATTCGTTGTCCAGGAGAGAACAGAGCATCCACAAATATGTATGGGGAAAAAAATTCTTGCGAAGAAGCAAGATGCTTTCTCTCTCCATATATATATATATATACATATATATATATATATATATATATATATAGGGATAAATGCATTGTGAATTTTTAAAATGTGTATCGTGACATTCTGAACTTTTAAAATTATATATTTAAAAAAGTTAAGATGTAAATTGTACATAATCTAAAATTTATGAGGTAAAATACATGTAACCCTAAATGTTATTTTACTAGTTGTGTAGGTCCCATAGTCTTACTGTTCTCATTGTGAGCGCATATATATATGTGGTCCTCTCTAACTCTGTGCAGGAGAGTAATACTTGAGAGGCTTGAGGTTAGCCCTTCTGTGAAGGCTGTTAGCGTTTCTGTTTAGCGCTCTCTTGTACCACTCTCTCAAGAAATATACAACACACAAATTCTTCTCTCATAAACTCACTTTTTCTCTCTGAGCTTCATCTCTAAGATCTCAAGTCTGACACCTTGTACTTGGTAACGTTTATTTCAGCTTAATAACATAACATATGGAAGAGGGAGACACTCATAACAACAATGTTAGTAGTCCAGTCAGCGGACCAACAGCTCCCCAAGTTACGGTTGCACCAGGGTCGAAGTAGTAAGCAGACTAACTAATTTACTTCCTCTCATGTTATTATATCTCAATTAGTTAACTTCATTCTTTTTCTTGCACTTGGTAAAGCAAAACCGTTAATTAACGGCCTACATATTCATTTTTTGATTTATCCCATGTATATCTTGGTCGTAGAAAAAGGGTCGCTTTCATGAGTTTTATCAAGGGGAGAAAGACCGAATTCACACAAGATCTAATATAGTTGATAGCTAGTTGGGTTTCGTAAATATTTAATCGGGGTTTAATTCTTAACGGTATATATGGTAAGGATCCCATAGTCAAATACCTGAGAACAAAAAATAGGGATAAATAACTAAAGAGACTTCTAGTATCTCCATCAGAATTCCATTCTAAACCGAGAAAAGAGGGTTTTGAGAATTTATATTAGGAAAATACCTCTAGCGCCAAAACTAATTTCTTACTTCCAATGCAAATTTTGTACTATGACTATCATTTGGCAGGTTTTGTTGATCATTTAATTTCTCTCTCATCCTTTTAATTATTTTCTCCGTTGTTTTGACTGGTCATTGGAACAAATCTTACACCTTTTCGCTAAATGGCTTTGAGCCGAATAACATCACTGATTTTATTAAGCTCGACCAAAAAAAAAAAGAAAAAAGAAAGGAAACATGGTTTTAAACTCTCAAACAATAAACAAAGACAAAGACCCTAGCTACAATCTCTGTTACCCATTCGTGAGCAAAAGACTTCCCTTCTATGAAATCATTGCGAGGGACGCTCTCACAAAACCACCCCTTTACTAATTAATTCTTTTTGTCTTTGGCCTTGTTATACCCAAAATATTTAATCCAATTTCAGAAAGACACCGTGATGACGTTGTTCTGTCTTCAATTTCTCTATTTTGTAGCACACCAACTGCCGAAAGGGCAATTCATCCATGCCACCAGGTCTTCGCATTTCTGAATTCACATCTTCTTGGAGCTCTTCAAGTTGAGTTTCAAGGCAAGAACACGTCGCCGTTTGAGACACACCCAGTTCACATGTGGACTTTCTTGATTGCCACGTGCTTCTGCGGTGCGGTTCTTGGTTTGGAGGTGCACATGCTGCATGCTCCGAGTGGTCACTTTGGTTCGATTCTCAACCATGTTCTGCTTGTCTCAGGAACACTTTCTTCAGCCTCTCTCTTGTCCATCTTCCAGCCACGCCTCTTCGTTTGGTTCCTCGGTATCATTGGGGTGTACACAGCAGTGATGCCATTTCTGGCTTGCTTCTTCTTCAGAACTCAACTGTTAAAGCTTGTGGGTACTCTGAGAGCCTTAACTTCCCAACTCGGTGACAATTTAAATTTGTTTGTTGGACACGTGATGCAGCTGGGGCTGCTCATGCTCAATTTTATATTTGACTGGTAAAGTAGTAATGTTATTTGTATATATAGGAAATTAACGCATGCAAATGCATATCTAGGTGTAGAGTGAAAGTAGCTAAGTAGTGGATATTTGAAAAAGACATTCGCACATTCGTGTCGTGATTTTAAATTGCGGTTACAGTTATGGTTGTGTTTGCCATGCGAAAAAAGTGGTAAAAATTGTTGTTGAAACAGTCCCCAATATTGTTACTATGATGGGCCGTGGAGAACAGCAGGATAAACTATAGTCGTAATTGGAGTTATGAACTGCAATTTAAAATCATTGCTGTGTCTACTTTAATTTCGTATGTATTTTTCATCTATTAGGGTATTGCTGCTGCCAGAAAATAAATAAAGAAGGGTGTGTGCACCTTGATTTCGTGTGTCTCCTAATTTTGTGTCTATGTGGGCATAATATTTCTTATATATTTAGACCTTTTTGTTGCAGGAAAATAAATAAAGAAGGGTATGTTGTGTGTCTTGCAAGTCGATCTTGAGCATATTGTGATGTGATGCGATATAAAATTAACCTTCACTATATTTTAACACAAAGTTGGTCTTTATATGGGACATTCACTTTTTATTCCTTCGATATGATGATGATTTCTATCCATTCTATCTATCTATTATATCTAATGATTAAAAAATAAATATCTCAATAAATATTTAAGTGGGTTACTCAATAAATACTCATTTTTTTGATATTAACATATCATTTTTATCTCTATATTATTATTATTATTATTATTAAGTCGTAAAATGTAAATAATATCCATAAAATTGACATGAGAGAGTGATTTTGTGGAGTAGAATTGTAAATAAAATTTTTATGAACAGATTTTATATAAAAAATTATACATAAAACTTATTTTTAAAATTTTACAGTTATTTTTATCGCTTAAATGTTTAAATGAAGGTGTAGGTCGATATACATGATCAATAAATTTTATTGCGGTAGATTGAGAATTATAAAGATGAGAAAATCAAATAATGCTGAACACTCCGTCCAAGGAAAAGTAATATTATATCTTAAATTAATATAATATTTTGGCCCAATAAAGGCCAATATATTGACATGTGCACACTACTCATAAATGAAGAGCTGATACTGATAACCCAAGAGAGCGATGAGAGTTGTATATCAATGCTCAGCTACAACAGAATCTGCTCTGAGCATGTACGGACTGACAGATTGCACAACTAACTGTACTCTTGAGCTATAAGCTAATCCTCACGTGCTTGAACTATTATGAGCCGTATTACCTTCTGGAGGCAAAGTGGGTTGGGTGAGGTTTTAGAAGGGTCATATGAGTTTTTTCTTTTGGCATTCTAATATCAACAGTAAAATTTAACTAAAATGTTGAGTGTGTTTCTTCTCACATTGCTCCCGCGAATATGAAACTCATTTTTATTTGATACATCTCATGCTCATGCATATGGAGCGTATACTAAGAGAGAAAAAAAATTATGTATGAGATGAGAGGATAGCAATTATCATTAAATCATACAAAATTATCAAGATTAAAAGTTTGATTTAATTTTGATGTAACTTTTATATTCGGTCCTTGAAAACTTTGTAAATAGAGAGATTTGATTGGATGATAATATAAAATTAACTCTTTTGTACTTTAGTGTATCAAAATTTGTTTGGATATTTTTTTTATAAATTTTTTTAAATAAAAAATATATTTTTCATTTTTTTGGTATGTTTAGATAATTTTTTAATTAAAAACAGAATTACTAGAAAAAGCAAAAAAATATTTTTTTTGGCAAGTTAGAATTTTCATCTTTTGAAAAAAGATATTTTTTTATAACATAAGAAATATTTGATTATAAATAAATATATTTTAATATTACATTCAAACATAAATTAATGTTACATTCTAAATATAAATTAACTTTTACTTTTTAAAAAAAGATCTTATTTAAAAAAATTAATTAAAAAAAGATATTTGTAATCTTATATAAGAAGCACGTCTAAATGCGCCCTTAAACTCTTTAAAGTTATTTAAAGATCACAATCACTTAAAAAACATCACATAAACTTATAATTTAATTTTAATCATTCATACAAAATTTAATAGTTAAAGTTTACTTATTTTATTTTCACAATTGATTGCTCATCTTGTTTAATATACTTTCTCATCCTACCTCCTCCACTCTCTCTCTTTTGTATATAGATATTCGAGAAACTCTCTATATATGTGTGTGTTTTGAAACTCGTCAATTCAGTTTTATAGATTCAACAAATCGTAAATATTAAGCACAAAAAATAAATCGCACATATTAACATCACGGAGATTTTATTTATGCATAAACATATGGAATCTTCATGATATGTTATGATAAACCCATAAAATAAAATCATGTTAGTGATTTCCTAAGCATAGTATATTACTCATACATCGTTGCAGGAGGTTTGCTGAATTTTGTCTAATTTTATAGACTAAATACTTAGTTCAATCCCCCATATTTATAGTAGGGGATAAATTAGTTTATCAAATTTAAAAAATCTCATATTAATCTCTTCATCAAATTATTGTCTGAACTGTTAATAGAAATATCCATATATTTTGTTAACTTACTTCTGTGTACTATTAATTTTTACGATGGATCTTAATTTGTCTCACTCTTCTATTTTGTATGGAATAAATGATAAATTAAAATCAAAATTTTTCTTGTGAGTAGAGAACTATGGTGAGAGAGAAGAAGAAAAAGAAGATCTAAATAACTTTATTTAGAAGAGTGAAATAAGTTTGGACTATTATGAAAATTAATAGTACACATAATAAGTTAATAATACATGTAAATAAACTAATATGATATATTTCAAATAATAATTTTATAAAGAAACTAACTTATTTCTATTTATATAATTTAAGAGATTAGAATGAGAATTTTTAAATATAAAAAATTAATTTATTTCATTATAAGTATGAAGAATTAATTTGAAAATTTAGCCAATTTTATATGTGAAAGATGTGAGCCTCCGGACGGGGGAGGGACCGTGCTCAGTTCATCTGAGCCCCCTTTTAACAATATCGATTTAACAAGGCACAGTCTAATCAGTAACACCTTTTGTTGCCTAATCAGTAACATCTGTCTAAACTAATAAAACCATTCTTCACAAGTAAATATTCAATCTTAATAAATCAATTCCAGCACACTTCTCAAGGAAGAATTTTGCCGTACAATCAGACAATATAATTTGAATAATCAATAACATCCCTGTTCAAGATAAATTAATCAATCGTGAGAACATAGGACCACAAATCAAGAGAAATGGCGAAGAAGTTTCATAGCACGCGGTTTTGTTTTTGTTTTTTTTATCTTTTTGGGTAGATAAAACCATAATTATGAAAGCCAGTGAACTGGTTAGTCCAAGCCTTTATTAGAATTGATTCCATATTGAAATTGGTGTGACTCGGTTTGATTTGACAGTTTGTATTAAATTCAGTGATTCGGCCATTTGAATTGGGTCGATTCAGGTTTTTTTTTTATTTTTACTAAATAATATCTTTTTTTAAAATTTTTTAAAAAAATTAATCTGACGTATAGAAAACTATAGTAACTTTACTTGTATTGTCATGACTTATGAGTTTATGATGTAAAACTTTGTAAGTTTATGATATAAAACTTTGTGAGTTTGTTTGTATAATTATGTTTTGAACTTGTCAATTATGATTCGTAATTATGAAATGTGAATAATATTTAGGAATTTATATTATTTATTTTATTTTTTATATTTAGACCACTTAAAGAATGTCAAATTATTAATTAATTATTATTTTATTATATTTTATTTAATTTTTTATATATTTTTATATTTTTTTCTATAATCTAGTTTGACTAATGTCTCACTCGTTGAATCAGTCATCCAATACCTCGACCCAATTGATTACCGATCCGAACCGGAAACTACGGATAAAACACCCACCACATAAATCCCCAAAGAACATGGGACTTGGGAGGGTGAGTATAAAGGCCCGAGCACCACAAGCAACAAAAGGTCAATCATATGGATCCAAACATTCGCAGAAACTCTCTGAGGCCCATTTGAAGACAAAAACATTGTCCCATTGGGAGGTTCGGTTGGTTTTCCTCCTGGCTATATGTTTTCGAGTAATTTTGGGTATAGTCTTTTGTCGGTTCTATTCATTTTGGGTTTATATGGTTTTCGTTCGTTTTTTGCCCTTTTACGGCTTTGGGTAGTTTAGTTTTGTATTCGGCAAAAGAGAGAAACATTTGTTGCACTTAAGGTATTCAAGATCTTGTCCGACTCGTTAAGCCGTCCTGACTTCAAATTTATTAGGTCGGGTTCAGATCTTTAAAATTAATCTGGTGTATTTTTGGAGTCGAGTTCAGGTCATACTTTTAGTCGGTTTGGCTTGGTCAGACCTAGCTCAAAATCAATTTTTTTTTATAATTATAATTTTTTATAAAATTTAGTGATAAATTATAAAAATTTATGTATAAATTTATATATTTTGGATAACTTGATATAATTTTTATAGCTAGATGGTTTGATTTAAAATATGTATCTTAAAATATCTTTTGAATTTTATTTCTTCCTTGTAAAATTTTATAATTTTACTATATATAATTTCAAAATCTTTATAGGTTATTTAAAAATCGGGTTGACCTAATCCTTTATCGGGTCATTATCCAATCGAATTCAAGTTTCACAAAATGATCCAATTTAAAAGGTGAGTTGAGTTAGGATTTGATTCAACCCGTCTTGATTTCAGTATGCAGATCGAGGACTTATCCTAGCCACCTTATTGCATCTGAAGTAATTGGATACCATGTGAACAATACCATAACCCCTGCCAGAGAATTTTCTTACGTCACCTTGTTGCACTTAGGGATCGTGTCCTACTCATCTTTTGGACCTTACATGGTTCAGTGTTTCTTACTGTTAAATCTTATTTTCACTGTTGAGAATTAAAGTTATAATAATTATATAAAATAATAAAATATAATATCTAATCTCCTAACCATCACTTCTGCTCCTCCTCCTCACGATTACTTTGCCCAATTTTCTCTTCTACATGCCCCACCTTCCTTGCGTCCCTCTGACTATCTTGCAAGACAATTATCGTTATTGCCGCACCTCTGTTATTCTTTTTTGTGGATGCCACACTGGAATTAAAATATGAGAAATATTGGATATCAAAATCAGTATGATGCTAGATCAGATTTGTTGCACATCCATGATTTTACTTTTTCCAGATAAATCTTTGAATCAAAAACATGTTTGAAGCCAGAGAAGAATTATGACCTTTTCAATCTATTTAAAATGCTCTCACAAAAATCCTTCAAAACCCAAAGAAGGTTGACATAGGTTTTGAGACCAATACAAAGATGGCTACCTTAAAGATTATAACTTTACATTTAGCAAAACCCATAAAAAAAAAAGGGAAAAACTTGATCTCAATGTAAAAATAAATAAACCCAAAAATGGAGCGATTGTGTCTGGGCCATGAAGCAGGGGTGGAGTCGTGGTGGCAATTGGCAACACGGGCAGCACAAGCTGTGGTGTGTAGCAACGACGGATGAAGGCACGGTGGTGGAGGGCGCTGGTTCATGACCTTGCGGGATAGAGCAAGGCACATTGGTGAATTTGTTACGAACCGAAATGCTGGGGGCAAGACTAGAGGAAGTCTCTGACGGGTGTGACGTGAGAATCAGGCGGTAATGGTGATTGGAAAAGGGTGGCTGTGTGGCTAGAGAAGGAATCATACTTTAAATGAGGATTAAGATAACAAATGGATTATGAGCTGAGCCCCAGTTGTATTGATGTATATTTTCCCATGTTATTTTGTATAGCTTTTTAGTATTGTTGAATTTATTTTTATTGTCTCATGTGAATTATAAATATTTTATTTATTTATTGAGTTGTTAAATTCATCCTGTTATCTTTGCTCTTTTTCAAATTCATATATTGGTTCGAATTCTAATCATCGTCTAGCTAGGTAGATTACCTGACTGAAAATTGCTTATCATTCTTTCCATCACTTATAACGGGCTTTGAAGATTTATTTTGACACGCAAATTAAAAAATCATTAAAATGAGTCAAATATACATATAAAAAATATTATCTCAGACTACATTATTCTATTCTCTTTATTTATTTTCCACTTCCACTTTAGCTTTTTTATTTTGACTTGAAAAAGTTAAGCGCTGCACTTTATTTTGACTTCGAAAACGGTGAGAGCGCACTTAGCATCCGTACTTAATGATACCTTTTCTAGAAGGCATCCATTTTGAGATTGATTTTTATTTTAATTTCTGAAATAGTATTTTCACTGTTCTTTTTTAACGTAACTATTGTGAGTAGTCATATGCATAACTATTAGATAAAGATATCAAAATCGAAAGTGGGTCCGCCAAGCTGGTTAGTCAAAACTATTAATTTTAGTGGATTGGGTGAGTTTGACCCGTGCTCCAAGCCTTTTTTTTTTAAGAATAAAAAATATATAATTTATTAGTCTTTATTTTAAGATATCCTCAAAGGCTCAAACTAAAAGGATGAAATCAAATCCAAATCAAATTTAACATATTTTTAACAAAAAAAAAGGATGAAATGCGTATATTGAATGTAATAAATTATAATTTATTATGTGTAAATAATTAAATTTAATGAGTTGGTGCATCAGTTGTTGAATATTTTGAAAATTTGGATATATATCAATTAATTATCAAACTATTAAAAAGTTTTCTTTTGCAATTTTTTTTTAATTTTGTGACTAGCTGGCCTGCTATTATATAATATTTCAAATTCAGGTGTCCCTAGACAAATTTAGTATGGTTTTATGGTTCCTTAGAATCCATCCGTGTTACTGAAAAGGCCTCAGAATTGCCAAAATTATGAAAAATGCAGAGTTATGTTGCTGCTGTCAAAGCTTTCGCGCCAATCAAGGCCTCAAAACTAGGATGCCCTCGGAATTTTGCTAAGCTCACTTGGCGAAGCTAAAGAACTCGTCAGGCGAGGTCCTCAATACGTAAGCTTGCCAAGCGAGGGTTGTGAGCTTTCTAAAAGGGTTCTGCAGCTCAAGGAGCTCGCCAGGGGAGGCTTACAAGCTCACCTGGCAAGGGTCTTTGACAAGTGAATAGTACCAAAATGACACAATTTTGACTTCAGCACCCCAACCATTTAAAACCCTCCCCCACTTGTTTTTCTCACCCAACACATCGAAACCCTAACCCCAATTACACTCTCTTCCCATTTTTTCTCAACCACACTCAAATCTACCTACTTTGATCCAAGCTTCAAGGCAAGTAATTGTTTTTAGTTTATGTCATCTTTTTCTCTATACTTCCATATTCTTGAGTGTGGGATGTTTATGTTCTTTGTTGTTATCAAGTGGGGATATGTTTATAGAGTTGTTCTAGAGTTGTTATAGATTATTCACGTGTTTATGTTGCTCTATGGCAGTTGTTGTGTCATTCTAAGCTTTTAAGGTCAAATTGGTAGTACCCACACACTCCCAGCTCTAAATAGTGAGAGTGTTCAAACTCATGACCTTATTTTCTGTCATTATGAGTATGTTTATGCATGATGATTGTTGAACATGAAATTAGAGATGAAAATATGATATAGATATGATATTGCAAGTTATGCCAGGCTAGTATGATTTTGAGTTTAGCATGAAAAATGAGTTTTAAGAAAACCATGGGACTTTGATTGAATCGTTCTGCCATGAAAATGTTTTGTGTGCTCATGAACGAATTCATTAGAAAATACATGATTTAGCAAGTTCACTAAAGTTTCCAAATGGGTTTATGGTTTCATGATATTGTCACATTTTCAAGGGATTTTAGAAAGCTTTTAGAATTTTAAATTGAGTTATAATAGAAAGATGTAGAGCAGAGCATGATTTATCTTCATAAGTAAATATGTTATTATGATTTTAGAGCTATCATGATTATGAACTATGTTATTTTGAAATGTGATATTAGAGTTATCAAGTTTATGAAAGTGGGTCAGCTTGAGACATGACTTAGAATTTCAAGTTTTTATGATATTAAAATGGTATGAAATTCAATATGATTCATAGCAACTGTTAGGTACATATTTTGTGGACTTTTGAAATCGTGATGCCTATAAGCTGGTGATCCCTTAGGCATGATTTCATAGCCACAATTATGCTAAAGTCAAACTGTTAGAGTTATATGACTCCAGAGCTTTTAGCGTTCTAAAAGTTTTAAAAGTTTTCAGATTTATTCAGTTTAATTGCAAACCAGTTTTGGATTATAAATTAGAGACAAACAAAACTGTGAGCTACTGATAGTATTCTTGTTTATCTTGGTATACCATGTTGCCCACAAATGACAATCACCCTTTTTCCCATAGTACAGGGACGGGACCTAGTTAGGTGCCCATAATTTGTCCACAAGGGATGCGGTTCGCGAGGAATTATTTGCTATCAGAGAGATGCTCATGTTTGTGAATGACTGATTATCACCTGTTTATAACTTGCTTAGAATTTAGTTTCTCCCCTAATTCCCTTAGAGTAATTTATATCACTTTTGAGGATTACAGGATTTGCTACATATGAAATTGTAAATGTTTTCTAGCATAACCATCTATATATAAATATTGAAAAAAATATTTTTGCCAGTTGTATGTATATATATTATGTATGGTTGTTGTTGTTGTTATCCCATGTGGGTGGTGGATGAGAATCTACACACTTAGTCCGTTGATTCACCTTTCTCCCTTCCTCCTCACAGTTGGAGGTTCAGTTTTTACTCAGTCACCATTTCAATAGCTGCAGCAACTGTTTCCAGTGGTGAGCTTTGCTTTGTAATAAGGCTTAGTTTAGGGTTATGTTAAATTAGAGTACTGCTTCAGTAGATGTGCAGGCAGGATCAAAGCCATGCATTTGTTTTAAGATTATGTATTTATTTTTAGAGTTTATGTATACCCCATATGTCTCAGGATTTAAGTATGAATTTTAATCACAGATTTTGATTTAGGATGTGTAACAGACCAGTTTTGTAACATAGCTATGATTTAGTTTTCAAGTATTAAACCAAAATTCAGAGATATGTACGTTGAAAACCCATCAATTTTACAAGTTCAGATATTATGTTTTGAATAGATAAGTTGATAATGAGTTAGATTTATTTATGTTTTAAGAATGAAAATTTTGTTATTTCATGAATTTAGAGATATAAGCTACTCAAGAGGCGTACATGGGGATCCAGACTCCCATGTCGAGTCGTGACACAATCTACTAATCTGTCCCAAAATGACTATGCTGACTATTTTAGCCCATTTAATTTTGACGAGTTGTCCTACCCCTCTTTATTGGGGGATTTTGGCGGTGTGGGCCTAAATGAGATGAAACAACTTGTTTTGACATATTTAATATTAAATAATTCAAAATCAGAATTTAATTATCTAACAGTTTTATTGAAGTATACTATATATCTTAGTAATTTTTAACAGTTATTTAATTTATTCTTTTCAAAGTCGTATGCTTGCACAACAGCTGCTTACAATTAATTTTGCGCATTGATTACACAACAAAAGTGGCATTGTCCTCAAGTGACCAAGTCATGTTATTTTAAATTGATAGGAAGTCAAATTCTCCTTTTCAAAACAAACAATTGGCTACATGTTCAATCATTTTACCTTTAAAAAGTCGTGGCTGACTAACCGAGCCATTTAAATGTTTTAATGATATTAGGGTTTCCCACAATGAAAAGTTAATAATCACCGTATGTCTTCAAATTTTAAAAATAAGTTATTTGAATAAAATATTTATATAAACCTAAATTGACTCATAGTGATGATTGCAGTTCAATTAAATGTTAATTTAATTATAATGTATTAAATCAATAAATTATCATTAATAATATATATACATATATATATATGGTAATTACAATTTAAATAATTGAAAATTTTAATTATATAAATATTGAATCAATATACTAATTAGTTAATATTATGTTGACCATTTATATTATTGAAATTGAAATCTACAGTTGTTTATATTCCAATCACATGTCGATATAGATATCTCTTAATTAAGTGCAAAATTCTCTTTCAAAAACCTAGTATTAGCAATGTAGAGGATAACAGATCTCATCCAGCTAGCACTAAAGCATGTGATAGCTAACAGATTCAGTTAAGAGTTAGTTGTGTGCTAGCTGTGCTACGAGAATTGTATATAAAAGCTTGTAATCAGTGTTAATGGTAGTTAAGCCAAAGTCATTTTCAACAAACACATTCTCTACTCGTTTTTTCACTCTCAGGTCTCTCTTTCTCTTTTCAGTGACTCTGGTACGTTCATGGTATTAGAGCTTTTGTGCTATAATGGCTTCTTAAAGTTCATCCTAAACTTCACAAAATTCATGCTCTTCTCAAACCATGAGTTAGAACTTCATAGTTCCTATTGCATTGCAACTACCATGGAAACAGCAAGTGGAAGCCATAATTGAGGGCTATGATCTACTCAAACACATTACAAGGGAACCAATTCCGAAGAAATATGTGATAGAAGATGATCAAGTGACACTACCAGAAAAGTGCGGGATACCGACGGACTTTACCGATGGGCACGAATCTGTCGGTAACTACCGAAGGAAATTCTGACGGCTTAGCACTTTTTTGGAAATAATTGTGTTTGTTTCACTCACCCATCAGTTACACCGTTGATAAATGTTGGTGCTATCTTGCACCAGTTGGTGCGCATAGTGTCCGACAGTTGTATCGATGGGTTTACCAACGAGTACTTAATAGTGTTTTATAAGTAATTTTGATCACATATTACTGATGGGTAACTGACAGGATATTTAACATTATATTTTTTTTATTTTTGGTTAATATATAACTGACGGGTGTACCGACAAGTAATTAATAAAAATTTATAAATTATTTTTATCAAATATTATCGATTAGGTAACTGACGAGATATTTAACATTATATTTTTTTTTTAATTTTAGTTAATATATAACCGACGGGTTTACCAATAGGTGTTTAATAAAATTTATAAATTAGCTTTTATTAAATATTACCGACGGCGTTACTGATGGGTATTTGAAATTTCAGCAGATGTCGCGCAACCTTTGGTATATCGGTGTGTCCGTCAGTATACCTGTCGGTAATCTGCGTATTTTTAAAACCGTGAGCCTTCTTCTTTCCTATTCTGTTAACCCCTTCTCTCTCTTTATTCTCTCTTTATCTCTAAATGACGCCATCGGAGCTCTGTCCTAAAGGCTAAGACCACCATTGCAATCTAGGGTACTTGGTTAGCATTTTAATCATTTTAGCTTTTTTATTTGGTTTAATTTTTCCGTTCGTTTATGGGTATCCATAGTTTTGTGTTTTGTTGTATTGGGGAGTAATTATAATTGTTATTTAGTTAATGTAGGAGTTTTGTTTGAAGCTGGTAGCAATTGTTGATTTTGCGATTGGTTTGACATTCTTTTTTCCTTATTTTATTTTATGTTTTCTATGTATATAATTGTGTTAATTTAAATTTTTCATATTTTATTTTCAGGATTGGATTTTGTTGGACACCGAGAGCTTCACACATTTTGTATTTTTTGACTGCTATAGAGGTTAGTAACTAAATCCTTGTTGTTTATATCGTTTAATGGTTTAATATGTATGTAGGATATATAAAGACTTATGTTTTATATAATAGAGTTGTATAACATGGGGATTACATGACTCGGGAAAAGGGAGTGGAGGTCCTTCCCTGACTTGTTTGCATTGTTTACTGTAGGATTCGTTGTGTTCATGGAGATTGCTGGATACATGTTGTGGAGTTATAAGGGGATGCGCAATAGAACAGTTTTTAGGATTACATGAATTGTATGTAATAATTAAAATATAACTGTTTCACTATATCTATTCTGATCTTTATAATAGTATCTATAATTATTCTATTGACTGAAATATATAACGATGGAAGCTCTTAATTTAAGGGAAGATGCTGTCAAAATTTTGTTAAAATTTTTTGTACGAATAATATATTAAATAAAGTAACTATATTTAAAAAAACTTAAAAGCCAGTTGAATGTGTTTAAAAATAGTAATTTAAATAAAAGTTACAAACCATTTGATTGTATTTTAAAGACCTAGCAAAATAAATATCTGATGACGGAAGCTCCTAATTTAAGAGGAGAAGCTGTTGACATTTTGTTAACATTTTTTTAGGAATAATAGATTAAATAAAAGTAATAATGTTAAAAAAAAACTTAAAATCCAATTGAATTTGTTTAAAAATAATAATTTAAATAAAACTTAAAGACTAATTGAATGTGTTTTAAAGAACAATTAAAAGAAATATCTGATGACAAAAACATCCAATTTAAGGGAATATGTTGTCAAAACTTTTTCAGAATATTTGTTGAGAGGATAAGATTAAAAGTAGTTCTACTAAAAATTTTCTATAGCAATTGAATTT
Source organism: Dalbergia cochinchinensis (assembly GCA_031216125.1). NCBI lineage: Eukaryota > Viridiplantae > Streptophyta > Magnoliopsida > Fabales > Fabaceae > Dalbergia > Dalbergia cochinchinensis. Next base: position 61,998,883 of record CM062375.1, on the reverse strand, counting down.
GTAATATGAAATTATTTGAAGTTTCCTAATTTAATTAATGTTTTTTTTGTGAACTTTTTAATTTTTTTAATATGGCTGGTAGAGGCAGAGACAGACCTCGAAAGGTCAGTTTACCTACCACCCCCTCAGCTACCGCCCCTCCCACAACCTTTGCCATCGCCTCTCCTACCACCTCCCTTTCCATTACTTCCACCTCCTTTAGGATGATGCCTACTCCTGGGTATGCCGGCTTTCCACCTCCCCCTTATTCATACTCACAGCCCACTCACATTAGCAACCCCTCCCTTAGCCTTACCACTGCCCCTAGCCTTACCACTGCCCCTACTCCCACCCTCGTATTTGAGTGGACTCTTCCTTCCTCGACTGGATCACTTGGGTTTGATAATAGACCGCTCTTGCAGATTAGGCCAGACGGTAAAGACAAGTAAGTTGACACATTTTTTTTATTGCATTCTAATTTTACATAGCTTATGATATTTATAATATTTTGATTATTTTTTTATTTATTTTATCTATATAATAGTTTTCATCCATTTGTGTCTGCTCACCATAGGATCATGGAGGTTATACAGAGTTGGTATAACCATCCGTGACCCACGTGGACTGACATCCTAGCAGATGTCAAGGAGTCATGGTGGAAGGAGTAGAAGCTAATTCTATGATTTATTCACTTTTGTTAAAATATGTTTATATTATTTAATTATATGCTTATATATTACCACTTATGTTATGTGAAATTATTTGTGCAGAAATCCTTTTGCATTTACCCTGAGCATGAGCTCGTAGTTAAGAGGGTTTGGAGGATTAGGTCCTCCAAGCAAATGCAGGATATGTTTCATGATGTCCGTAAAGGACACATGAACAGCTCGTGGCTGAATGATGCCACCCTTAGTGAGTCAAGAAGACCATCGACAAGAACCCGACCTTCAAGGAGACGTCGGGTAAGGGAAAGACAAATCAAGCCTCACAGAAAGGTGGGTCACTGCACACGGGTGGGTCGCACACCTAAGAGAGGACCTGAAAGCATTTAGTAATTCTCTAATCTTTCTATATTTTATAATAACATTTACTATATTTGAATTGTGGCAAATACTATGTTTTTATGACTTTATTGTGCTTATTTATGCAGGCGAGGGAGTTAAGCCGCCCTCCAACACAAGGCAGGCTATTTCGAGAGACTCACACCCTAATAGGTGAACATAAGGGGGAGTTTGGAGCTGTCTGGGTAGACCCTTGCTCCGAGGCGACCTATGTAAATTTGAATTTAGACATATCTTTACTTAATTTTTATTATTATTTTCATTTTTATTTTTTGTAATTATTACTTATAATGTGCTTTATCTTTTTTTCCTTTGCAGAGCGAGTTTGCAGACCTTTAGGAGCGGGCACAGACCCAATACCAAACTCGACGGTTGAGGCTGGGCTCAATACTAACATTCCTTTTCCTCCAAACAAGGAGGATGTCTGGGACTAGGTAGTTAGCGGCCATTACAAAGGAATATTACCTTGAGAGTATATCTGCATCCTTTGCCATTGGATCAGCTACTGGGGATGATGCCCTCAACCAGGAGTTGCAGTAGAAGGAATAGCAGGCACAACTTCTTCAGTAGCTCCAAGAGTAGTAGGAAGGGCGAGTAGATGTGGAGTAGAAGTTAAGAGAAATCCGAGAGCTTAAGCTCTCCTTAGAGCAGCAGCAGCAGGAGAAAGCAAAGAAGAAGAAGGCTTAGGGCCTGTTTGCTTTGCTTGTTTTCAGTTTTCAGTTTTCAGTTTCCTGTTTTGTGAAGGAAAAACTGAAAAAGCGCGAAAATTCGATTTTCGCTTTTTCAGTTTTCCTTTACAAATCTGGAAACTGAAAACTGGAAAATGCAAAGCAAACAGACCCTTAGTTCCCAAAGATGCAGCAGAAGATCACTGTAGATGTGATGACCATCTTCCGAGATATGCAGGCTTCAGGATCCTCCAACTTCGGCAAGATGCTCCCCTAGATCCCATTTTCCCATATCCCACTCTCCTCAATCACTGAGAGCCACTCACAGTTGGATGGCACGGATGACGACGATAGTTCAAATGATGATGATGCTGCTGACGCCACCGACGATGCCGATGCTTAAGAGTTTAGCTAGTTTTTATCCAGTTTCTTTTTTGTCCATTATGGATATGTTTTACTTTTATTGTAATTTATATCTATTTTATTGTCATAATTTGCTATTTTATTTAATCAATTTAATTTATTAAGTTTATTATTTTCTTGTTTAATATCAATTTAATTGGTAATTAGGTTATTATATAAATAAATAAATAAATGATAAGTTACCAATCATTTGATAATTAAACATGGAAATTATTTAAAAAAATTAATTTTTTATTGATGAGTTTGACCATTGGTAATAAATAATATTTTTAAATTAAACTGTTTTCCATAAATCAAAATACCGTTGCTAACTCTATTGGTAACAGATTGGAAAAATAATTTTATTTATTTCAATATTCGTATATACTAATAAATAAACTCGTCGATATAAATATATCTCTGACGATCATGGTGAAGCCTTTTATATAATTGTATCGATGACTATTTATTTTATTACTCGTCGGTATACGCGTCGAAAATAACCAATAGATTTTTTCTACCGCCGGTAATATTCATTAATGGCCTGAAAACCGATGCCTCCATACCAATTGGTACACCCATCGGTAAAAATGCTACTCGTCGAAAAACCCATTGGTACATGTGTCAGTTTCCCATGCATTTCTTGTAGTGTGAGCAATGTAATCAGTGCCCAGTACCAACAATGAAAGAAACAAGATTCGCTGTTGAAAAATTGGTTATTAGTCTCTGTTTCAAAGCCTTTCACAACAAGGCTTGTAGGCTGTGATTTTTCCTACCAAAGCAAAGATAAGGTAGCTCAAGAATAAGCTCAGAAGCACCAAGATGAAAGGATCTATAAGTGATTACTTGCTAGAAAGCAAGAAAATAGTTGATGCTTTGATTTCTATTGGTGCTGCATGATAAGGGGCATTTGTACCACTTATCTTACTAATAAACCCTAGCTTTTTACATGAGTTTTACTGTATTATTGATATAATTAATAAGGATTTTGATTTATCCCTCATTATGTGATTTTCATAGAACTGATGGTTTTTGCATTGATTATGGGATAATTTATAATTACATCCTGTTGCGTTTGACTTGTCTCTTTGAGTATAGCTTGAGTACAGGAGCCTTGGATCAAATGCAATTGTCAAGAATAAGGGATCGATTAAGACGAATAAAGATATTTTGGAAAACTCAAAAAGTGCTCTACAACTTTCATGTTCAGCCCAAAATCCGGTTCTAAGAGTATCTTGGCGAAAATTGGGTTGCAAGATTAAAAGTTGCTGATGTTCTGATGCTATCCAACTTGACCTCCAGTTAGTATTTTCACAATATCTGGAGCTACAGATGTCCGACTGAGGTGATTATTACGGCATTGAAAAGCTTATTCAAAGAGCTACAATTTCTATTTCTAGGCCAAAGAGCTAATTCAAACGTTCATCAAAACGGGTTTGGAAGTGTACGAAGTGATGTTGCGCGAGTACATGACCACTATAGCGGTCACCAGAGAGCTGAATTTGGCTGCAGCAAGAGGCAGGACCACTATAGCGATCTTAGACTGCTATAGCGGTCATAAGTGGATGAGCTTCAACGATGCACGCGATTTTGTTCCGTGTTTTGAACCTTTTTGCTTTTGAACTCCGTTTCGGAGACTTTTGAAGGACACATATCACTTTGGAATTTTTTGATTCTCTCTCTAAAAAAACACTCTTTCTCTTTCTACATCTCTTTCTTCTCCTTCTCTCTTTTCTCTCTAAGGGTTCCATTGGTAAAGGTGCTCTATCTTTGAGATTGTGGCAATGATCATTGCTATTATTTTCATGTTCTTTTATCTTCATTGTTGTAATCCTCTAGAGATGGAGGGGTAGATTTCTTTGCTACTGTAGGGATTTCCGGATGGATTGGGATGACATTTGAGACCCTTTGTTCATATTGAATGCATTGATTTTCTTAATATTTTGTAGTTTCCATTCCTTTAATTATTGTGGTGATTGCTATAATCTTTATTGGAATAACTAAATTGACGATTGTCGTTTAGGGAAACCCTTTAGGCATAAATTAGTAGATCTATTGGTTTATGTTTGAGGGAGAATATTAGAATTAGCTTTTTGATTGGCAGTTAGGCTATAGCAATTGGTTCATTAAATCAATGTGATTTCTAAATAGATTGGCGATCATCATTTATTAGTTATTTGCATTGGTCAAATTCTAGAGGTCGATTGATCACTAGTAGAATTGCCAGTAATTTATTACTAATAGCCATCAATGGGTTTAATATTTGGTCAATGATAATTGATTTTCAATCCTAGGAATACCTTGTACTAGTGCCATCTCTGTTATTGCTATTATCTTTCAATTTAAGTTATTGCTTTAATTCTTTAAAACCCCCAATTTTCCAACTAAGTGTTGAAGTCTACTTGAGAGACGACCTAGGTTATGCCCTTTACTACATTTTTGGTACAACTTAGCACTTTATAAATTTTAATTTGCTTGTGAGTCGCGACAATTCACATCAAATTTCGGCGCCGTTGCTGGCGAGGCATTAAAACTTAGTTGTTTATTTTTCTTTTTTATTTTTATTTTTTTCAGGTTTTATTTAATTTCATTTTTATTTATTTATTTACTATTTTTATTTTTTGCATTAAAAAAAATGAAAAAAAAAATTTGTTCCCTTGTATGAGGTGTTCCCTATCTGTCGAAAATTTAATATCTCTTTATTCTGAAATTGAGAAAACTTTGAGAAAAATTAGACAGACAAAGCGTCAACAAGTGGAACCATCTGAGCATTCTGATCCTCTGTTCAGTGTTACAGCTAATACAAGTGACATGGGAGATAGGAACAAGACACTTAGGGAGCTCACTGCTCCTGATTTCACCCAGCAGCCCTTGGCCATTACATACCCCAGGCTAGATAATGATTTTGAGCTTAAAGGGTACATGGTTCATACTTTGCCCAAGTTCCATAGGTTGTCTGGGGAAGACCCCCATTAACATTTGAATAAGCTTCATATGGTGTGTTCTGACATGAGATCCAATGGGATAGAGGTAGATGATGTTAAATTGAGAGCATTCCCCTTTTCCTTTGAGGGTGCAGTAGAAAATTTGTTCCTCAACCTTCCTGATGGGGTTGTCAATAGCTGGACTAGAATGAAAAAACTTTTCTTGGAGAGGTATCTTCCTGCCTCTAGAGTGGCTTCTATCAGAAAAGAGATCTCTGGAATCTGCCAGTCAGATGAGACTCTCTGTGAGTATTGGGAGCATTTCAAGCTCTTGTGTACTAGCTGTCCTAACCACCAAATTCCAGTGCATGATTGATGCTGTAAATGGAGGGGCGCTCTTGGATAAGACACTGGAAGAGGCCTGAGAATATGGTTGCCAATTTTCAGCAATTTGGTTCCAGAGCAGCCACAACTACTAGAGGCCTTCATAGAGTGGACCAGCCAGAGAATCCATTATTGGCCGAGACTTTGCAGCAATTTTCTGGCCTTATGCAACAATTAATGGTGAGCCAGGCAGTAACTCCAGTGGTTTCTAAGGTCTGTGGCATATGTACTTCAAATGACCACAACATTGATATATGCCTAGCATTACAGGATGACTCAACCACTGGGGTAGCAGCAACATACCCCTTCCAAAGTCAATCTCAAAATCAGGCAAGCCAGTTCCCATTTGGAAATACTTATAACTCCAGCTGGAAGAATCACCCCAATTTGAAGTGGGGAAATAACTTTCAACTACAGGGCCAACCCTCACAGCAAAAGCATTTGGCACCTCATCAGAGGCAACAGGCTCTTCCTGTACCTCCAACTTCAGACCCCACTATGAATGAGATGATGAAGATGATGATGGAGTAAATACAGGAAATTAGAAGAGAAAATGCCCAGCTGAGAGAGTAGGTGACTCAGATGAAAAATAATCAAAGCTAGCAGGCCCCAGCTGCCCAGCTACCATCTAAACCAGTGCCTAATCCAAGAGGAAATGTCTATGCAATCACTCTGAAGAGCAGTCGGGTGAGCACTTAGCGGGCAACAAGCGTTGCAGCACTCCACAGAATCTGAAAAAGCTCCAGAATTCCTCCCCCCATTGTTATTCCCACAAAGGATCTAACCCAAAAAGTCTACTTCGTCAGAATTGGATTTTGAAACTCGAGAAACATTTAAAAAGGTGCAAGTAAACATACCCGTATTAGATGCAATCATGTAAATTCCTAAATATGCAAAATTTTTGAAGGATCTTTGTGCCAATAGGAGGATGATCAAGGGCAGTGAGGAAGACAAGGTGACTATGGGGGGTCAATGCTTCGTCCATTATCAAGCCAAGCAACCTACCAACCAAGTGTAAGGATCCAGACACATTCTATGTTCCTTGTACCATTAGGAACTTGCACATCACTAGAGCCCTGGCTGACCTTGGAGTAGGCATTAATGTTATGCCTAAGTCACTTTACCAGTCCTTGCACCTTGGAGAGCTGAAGTCAATCGGGTTACAAATTCAGCTAGCCAATTGCAGTATCACAAGATCAGAGGGAGTATTGGAAGATGTTCTTGTCCAGGTAAATAATTTAATATTTCCTATTGATTTTTATGTGCTTGAGATGGAGAATGATACCAATGCCAGCCAGCATACATTGATATTGGGAAGACCATTTTTGAAAACTACTAGAACCTTGATTGATGTTCATGCTAGCACATTATCCATGGAGTGTGGGGACATGAAAGTTCAATTTAACTTATCTGATGCTATGAAACATGCCCATGAGGAACACTCTATGTTTGACATTGATGTCATTGACTCTTTAGTTGATAATGCTTATAAGGACCTAGACCCCCCTTCTCCACTTTTTCTTCTTCCATAGGATATGATGCACCTGTTGTTTTAGAATGTTCCAAGTTTTTAGATACAAGTATACCACCTAGGCAGCAGTCATCAGTTTTTCAGGTGCTCCATGACCAGTCCATGTTGGGTAAAAAGCCTTGTGAAGGGTAGCGGATCTTGCTGCATGAGTCCCGGGCAAAATTGATGGCTGGAAGATTAAAGTCTAGATGGAAGGGACCACTCTTGGTCACCCGTGTGCAACCTGATAGTGCAATTGAGTTAGAAAATAACAAGATGATTTGGTGTAATATTGAGGGATACTAGCTGATGCACCTTTATGAGACTCCCATAGATCTAAGGGCTCAGACAGCCTATCTCTGGGTTGAAGCTGCTCACCCTCCATGAGGGTCCTGACCGTCTAACTTAGGGACATTAAAGCAAAGTGCTAGGTGGGAGACAACCCACCATGAGGTTTTTCTTTACCTTCCCCTTTTATTTTTCTGCATTTTTTTTTGTCATTTTTAGTTTTAATTCTTGCATCATATTTATTTTCATTTGCATTTTACACCATTTCTTTGGCACCTTAGACGTTATATGCCTAGGCTCACGCCACATACACCTTATGGACTTGCTTGGCATTGACTTTATCTTGTGTTGCATGCTTAATAAATTCATTGTGTGTTTAGATTGAGTACATGCAATTTTACCTGTGAGATTTTGAGCCTCTTTGATTGGACCATCATATGCCATCCTTGTTTGTTCATGTGTGTTTCCCCATTTGGATTTGCATTCTAGAACTTGCTTAGGGACTTGCTTGAAAATATGTTTTTATGTGCATGCTTGAATATGATTGTGGCATTTTTCTTGGATTGAGGCATTTTTCTTGTCTTTAGCCACTTGCCCATACAGCCAACCTTTGTATGTTACCATTGGTTAGCCCCTTTAAGCCTTATTGCCTATTCTTTTGTTTTAGCACATCCTTAGTCAAAAGTGAAAAACCATGAAAATTCTCAACTTTTTAGGCTCAGGAGAGCATTTGTGCAACTCTTATATGTGCTTAATCATAAGTATGGGAGAGAGCATGAGGACATGCCTCAAATTAAGTGTAGGGGAGGAACAATGTGTACCCAAAAATTCAGCAAGTGGCACACCAAGAAAAATTGCAAGAAAAAAAAGAGAAAAATTCTGTAAAAAAAAGTTTGGTTGAAAGTGTACTACATTATAAAAGAAAGGCTTGTAATTGTGTTAAGTTGGACAAAGTACACCATTAGGCACCTGTGCTCTTGGTGTATGCATTTGCTCTCTTTTGACTTAAGGTTTAACCTTATTGGCCTATATTTTTATCCACCTTCACCCAAGCCTCATTACAACTAAAGTTAAGTCCTCTTGATTCAGTATGCAGATGTGTGTGACAAAATGGAGAATGAAACCCATAGCAAGCCTATGGTAATGCATTTTCACTTAAGGTGATTGAGTGTGCATCATAACCTAAAATACTTGAGTGAATGAGGGGCAAACACTGACCTTGGGAGGAATTTTATACTTGATCCATGCATAAGTTGTGAATTCTACTCTATGTGCCATGTTCTTATTCATGCCTTGCTTGTTATAATTCTCTTGATTGTTGGTGTGAAAGCTTACTACTGTGCCTCTAGGTTGATTGGATTGGTGTGTTATCATTTAATTACATGCATCATGCATTTTAGGTTAGGAGTTTAGTGTAGTCCTTGTTTATTGCTTCTCATCGATACTTTGGTTTGATCTTAGTTTCACATGAGGACATGTAAAGGCTTAAGTGTGGGGGAGTTTGATAAGAGGCATTTGTGCCACTTATCTTACTTCTAAACCTTAGCTTTTTACATGAATTTTATTGTATTTTTTATATAATTAATAAGGATTTTGATTTATCCCTCATTGTGTGATTTTCATAGAATTGATAGCTTTTGCATTGATTATAGGATAATTTGTAATTACATTCTATTGCGTTTGACTTGTCTCTTTGAGTATGGTCTTGAGTACAAGAGCCTTGTATCAAATGCAATTGTCAAGAATAAGGGATCAAATTAAGACAAATAAAGATGTTTTGGAAAGCTCAAGAAGTCCTCTACAACTTTCATGTTCAGCCCAAAACCCGGTTCTAAGAGTATCTTGGTGAAAATCGGGTTATAAGATTAAAGGTTGCTGATGTTTTGATGTTGTCCAACTTGACCTCCAGTTAGTATTTTCACAATATTTGGAGTTACAGATGTCCGATTGAGGTGATTGTTACGATATTGGAAAGCTTATTCAAAGAGCTACAACTATTTCTAGGCCGAAGAGCTAATTCAAACGTTTCAGGCCTCAAAACGGGTTTGGAAATGTACAAAGTGGTGTTGCGCGAGTACATGACCGCTATATAGTGGTCTAGGACCACTATACCGGTCACTAGAGACTGGACTACTATAGCGGTCACTAGAGTGTTGAATTTGGTTGTAGCAAGAGGTAGGACCGCTATAGCGGTAGCAGGATCACTATAGCGGTTATAAGTGGATAAGCTTCAACGGTACACTCGATTTTGTTCCGCGATTTGAACCTTTTTACTTTTGAACTCCGTTTCAAAGACTTTTGAAGGACACATGCCACTTTGAAATTTTTTTATTCTCTCTCTAAAAAAACACTCTCTTTCTCTACATCTCTTTCTTCTCTTTTTCTCTTCTCTCTCTAAGGGTTCCATTGGTAAAGGTGCTCTATCTTCGAGATTGTGGCAAGGATCATTACTAGTATTTTCATGTTCTTTTATCTTCATTGTTGTAATCCTCCAGAGATAGAGGGGTAGATTTATTTGCTAGTATAGGGATTTCCGGATGGATTGGGATGACATTTGAGACCTTTTGTTTGTATTAAATGCATTAGTTTTCTTAATATTTTGTAGTTTCCATTCCTTTAATTATTGTGGTAATTGCTATAATCTTTATTGGAATAACTAAATTGGCGATTGTCATTTAGGGAAACCCTTTGGGCATAAATTAGTAGATCTATTGGTTTATGTTTGAGGGAGAATATTAGAATTAATTTTCTGATTGATGGTTAGGTTATAGTAATTGGTTCATGAAATAAATATGATTTCTAAATAGATTGGCAATTATCATTTATTAGTTATTTGCATTGGTCAAATTCTAGAGGTAGATTGATCACTAGTAGAATTGCCAGTAATTTATTACTAATAGCCATCAATGGGTTTAATATTTAGTAAATGATAATTGATTTCCAATCTTATGAATACCTTGCACTAGTGCCTTCTCTATTATTGCTATTATCTTTCAATTTAAGTTATTGCTTTAATTCTTTGAAACCCCCAATTTTCCAACTAAGTGCTGAAGCCTCCTTGAGAGACGACCTAGGTTATGCCCTTTACTACATTTTTTATACAACTTTGCACTTTATAAATTTTAATTTGCTTGTGAGTCGTGACAACTCATATCACTGCAATGGATGATTCAACTCATGTAGAAGCAATATTTGGAGGATTAACTGAAGAATATGCATCTTTTATTATAGCTATTAATGTAAGATTATATCCATTATCTGTTTGTGAACTTGAAGCCTTGTTGATGACTTAAGAAGAAATGTTAGAAAGATTTAAGAAAAGTAAAATTTTGGTTCATGCAAATCTTGCATAGCATAATGCTCATCAGAATAGAGCATCATTTAGAGGCAAATGAAGGTGTTTTGGACCTAATTCCAAATCTCAGAATTTCAGAGGTAGAGGAAATGGTAGGTTTGGAAGAGGAAATGGTAGGTTTTCTTCCCCCAATAGACGAACTAGTCAAGCGTGTGGTAAGCTTGCTCATATTGTTGTGAGCTGTTAGTATAGATATGATCCAAATTATAACAACACTCAAAGTTCTACACCTTCAATCACTGATTTTCAGTTTCAAGCTTCAAAGTCTTATGCAAATTTTGCTCAAAGTAACATTCTAGCTACACCTTCAATTGTCCATGATTCACTATGCTATCTAGATTCTGGAGCTTCTCACCATATGACTTCAAATATCTTGCATTTTGCTGACAAAGATGAGTACAATGGCTTAGAAAAGGTGATTGTAGGTCATGTTACAAATTTAGTAATTTAGCATGTTGGAAATGCATTTGTTTAGCATCCATGTAGCTTACATTTGTTCAAACTTACCAATTTACTTCATGTGCCACATATTACTAAGAATCTTTCAAGTGTTATTCAATTTTGTAGGGACAATAATGTCTATTTTGAATTCCATGTTGATTCATGTCGTGTAAAACACCAAGAAACCAAGGAGATTCTTCTCCAAGGAACTCCTAAGAATGGCCTTTATCATTTTACAAATCTCACCCCTACTGCTTAGAATAGGCTTGTTAAGGCTACTGCTTTTCTATCCTCAATTAGTTTCGATGATTCTTTTGCTTTGTGGCATTTAAGGCTTGGCCATCCTTTTGCTTCCATAGTCTCTAGATACTCAAATATTGTAATATCTCATTTTCTATTACTAAAACAATTTGTGAACCTTGTTGTATGGGGAAATTTCACTAACTCCCCTTTTCCCTTTTGGTTTTTGTTTACAATAAACCACTAGAGTTAGTGTATAGTGACGTTTGGAGTCTAGCAACCTTTACTTCTATAATGGAGCTGGATATTTTGTTCATTTTATAGATGCATATTCCAAAAATCTTGGTTATACTTGTTGCAATCTAGATCACAATAATCTACTGCATTTTTACATTTCCCACAATTTACTGAATTACAACTTGGCACTAGAATTGTAGCTTTTCAAAGTGATAATGCTAAAGAGTATGTTAGTTTATCTAAGCTTTTGCAGGCAAAAAGAATTACACGTAAATTCTCCTGTCTTTACACTCACCAACATAATGGTGTTGCTGAGAGAAAGAATAGACACATTATGGAAATAAGCCTGACTTTCCTAGTTGTAGTTTTATACACTTTCTTTTTAGGGTGAGGACTTTACTACCTCGGTGCAATTCATTAACTCATTGCCTACACCTATACTTGATCATTTATCTTCTGTCAATCATAAAAAACCATCATATGATTCTCTTAAGGTGTTTGGCTGTCCATGCTTCCCGTTCACAAGACCCTATAATGCTCATAAGATTGATTTTAAATCAACTCCTTGTATTTTTCTTGGTTATGATTCCCAACACAAAGGCCACAGGTGTCGTACTCCTTCAGGGAAAGTCATTATAAGTAGAAATGTTATTTTTTATGAGTCATAATTTGCTTTTAACTCAGATCCTTCCCTATACTCATCAAAACCATCTATCCCAAACTTTGGTGTACCGTAATTTCTGCCTTGTCTGCCTTTGCTCTCTAACTATTCTATCTTAGTTACTTCATATGGCTTGTCTCCTCCCGTGTCACCTGCTTCTGCTGGTCCCTTATTGCCAACTCCATCTAGAATCCGTATATTTAATATTCAAATTAATCTAAATTCCTTTGTGACAAATGCTATTTTAAGTTTTGTAGCATCTAGATAAATAGTTTCTAAAGCTAGCACAATAACCACTTGACCAATTCCTATGAATGATCACAACATGAAAACCAAGGACTAAGGCTGGAATCTTTAAACCAAAAGTATTTCAAGATACTTCAGCTACTCTTGAACCTACTAAAACAAAATAGGCTCTCTATTCCTTATTGTAAACAAGCTATGGATGAAGAGTATGTAGCTTTGATGAGGAAAGACACTTGGAAATTGGTGGGACTACCTCCTGGAAGGTTTGTAATTAGCACCAAATGGGTATTTCTAGTCAACCATAATGTTGATGGCTCTCTCCAAAAGTATAAAACCCGATTGGTAGCCTAAGTTTTCAACCAAAGACCAGGTTTTGACTTTACAGAAACTTTTAATCCTATTGTTAAGCCTACTTCTATTAGGATTATTCTTTCCTTTGCACTGTCTAAGTCATGGGTGTATAAGGCAGTTAGATGTTAATAATGCATTTTTGTGTGATGATCTTGAGGAAGAAGTATTCATGATGTAACCTCAAGGCTTTGAGGTATGTAGCTCTAACATGGTCTATAGACTGACCAAATCATTATATGGGTTGAAACAAGCCCAACCCCAAGGGCTTGGTTTCAAAAGCTGTCCACCACCCTTAAAGGTTTTTGTTTCACTTTAACCAAGTCTAATGTCTCACTATTTACCAGAGTTGCAAATTCTACAGTTTCTTACATACCTTGCTATGTGGATGATATATCATCATGGAAATTCTTCTTCATTTATATATCTCATCACTCATTTAATAGCTTAACAACAAATTTGCCTTAAAAGATATAGGAAACCTTCATTATTTTTTGGGAATTGAGGTTACCAAAACCTCGAGCGGTTTGTCACTTCTTAATCCAAGTATATCAAGGATCTCTTAAAGAAGGCTAGCATGGAAACTTGTAAATCCTGCCCTACTCCATTACCTTCATAACTAAAACTATCAGCACAGGACGAAGCTAACTTTGACAATCCCAGTCTTTACAGATCAATTGTGAAGAGCCTGCAATACATTACAATCATAAGGTCAGAGTTATCCTTTGCTATTAATCAAATATATATGCCAGTTCATGCAATGTCCCAAGGAGCCTCATTGGAGAACATTGAAGGGGATAGTAAAGTACCTCAATGGCACTAGTCACCATGGTTCGCACCTTCAAAGTTCTACAGATCTAACCCTTATATTACTAGGTTCAATGACCCTAATTAGGGTTCTGATCTAGATGACTGCAAATCTATAAGCGGGTACTATGTTTTTCTAGGACCAAACCTTGTATCTTGGTCTTCTCGCAAGCAGGATGCAGTTTTAAAGTCAAACATAGAAATAGAATTCCGAAGTCTAGCATCTATTGCTGCTGAGTTATTCTAGATTCAAACCTTACTTGGAGAATTGTAGGTTCCCCTCTCTAATACTGATATGGGGTATTGTGATTACTTAAGTATTGTGCTTTTAGTAGAAAATCCAATTTTGCACTCCAAGTCAAAACATATTGAGCTGGATTTACATCTTGCAAGAGATCATGTGACAAAAGGTAGAGTTCAAGTTAGTCATATCCCTGAGAATGCTCCACTTGCAACCATTCTTATAGAGGATGTTTCATCTTTGATTTTTCTAGACTTTAGAACCAAAATCAGGATAGAGGATGTTCAATCCCTAAGTTTGAGGGGGCATGTAAAGGGTAACAAATCTCATCTAGCCGACTCTAAAGCATGTGTTAGCTAACTGATTCACTTAGAGTTAGTTGTGTTTATTGTGTGCTAGTTGTGCTAAGAGAACTGTATATATGCTTCTAATAAGTGTTAATGCAAGTCAAGCCAAAGTCATTTTCAGCAAACACTTTCTTTACTCTCTTCTTCATTCTTGATTCTTTCCTCTTTTTAGCCTTGGCTCTAGTACCTTCAAGCAATTTAGCATGTACTCACACTAAGACACTTGTATCTATCACCTTTAATTTGTAATTATAGATTGTGTAGCGCTCTATGATGCTAGCCACAATTTCCTGAGTTGAACAATGGTGAATACTGTATGTATATATAGGGAGTAAGGTTCTACCAACTGGTTTGTTTGGAATGTAACTCTCCTAACTTGCACCAAATGGTAAAGTTTTAGGTGAAATACTTATTAGGTACACCTAGAGCGCCATATAGATATACTCCATATTCATTAGCAAAATGACTTTAAAAATCACATTTAACATTTATTTTTAGTTGAAGTATCACTTTGTTACTATATATGGAACATATCCTCATGATACTTAAGGTACGTTTAAGAATACATTTAAGAATTATAAACTCGTGTTTTTGCATCATTAAAGGATGTTTTGACCGCTGATGGTACATTATTTATGGTCAAACTTCTTTGACATTGTTCAGAATACGAGAATAGAATATTTTAAAAGTATAAAAATTTTCCATAAGATTCATGGTGAAATTATTACATTAACGCAGAATCTTTAGTTGGCAGTCCTATAGAGAACCACTCCAGTCCTATGTTGAATTATGGCTAATAATTTTAGCCTGATAGTTAATATTTTAAAAAAAATATTACTCTTATCACTATATATATATATATATTATTCTAAAAAGACAATTTTTTTAGTTTATTTGAAAGAGATAACCCCACTACTCGTGCAGTATTGGAGAAGAACCTTCGATTGACGACAAGTTGATTTTCAGATTTTGACCTACATTAATATGGTGGTATGCACTTGATGATGTCGATTATACATCTCAACATCAAGCACCAACTGAATTAGTAGAAGATTTAACTTTTGCAGTTGGAAAAACAGGTACTATATAGAAATAAAATGTACAGGTGTCTAGAACTATTAATTGGCATATTCTACGAATATTAACTTATACTATTCAATAAAGTACTATTACGTAATTCAATGAAATTGATAACTTATGAGATGTTATTAACATTATTAAATAATATATTATATTAAATACAAATTTAACAGAGCATACCCAATTAAATTCTTATCTTAATATACAAATAGTTCTCTTTGCTATATATAACTTTACTAATAACCGTCGGACTATTATAGTTAAGTCAACAACTAGGTTATAATTCAGTACAATGCTATTTTTAAGATCAAAGCTCAGAAAAGAAAAAATTACATGTAATCATTAAAAGAGCAAATACATATACACCGTGTTGATGTCGTGGAGTAATCAACGGAGAAAGAATACATTAGAGCATATTTGTAAGAGCAAATACATGTAATCATTAAAAGAGCAAATACATATATGCTCCGGAGTTCATGTGTCACTAAATATCCGTAAAACTATGACTTCTATTTTATTATTAGAGCATATTTGTAAGTTTGAATTTTGAAGTGATAAGAGAAAAAAATAGTTTATATGTAGAGTAAAATTTCTTTTTTTTAAAAAAAAATATCAAACTCACAAATATAACTTTAATTAGAGGACATTCATACTGTTGCTATCTAACTAGAGGTAGAGGATGGATAAGTGTTTGGCTAGAGGATGAAATGTCTTCTCCCTTTATAATAAGGGGTTTATATACTGGTCGGACATTAATGAGAGAGCCGTAAGACATTAACGGGAGAGATTGTGGCTTGGCAACCATTGGATTACGTGTGCCCAGGACTAATTCGTATAAGGACGTAGCTCGGTCTACGACTGTCTGATCCACGTACCCTTAATAAGAGGACGTAAGATAGATAGTTAGTCTTCCTTTATGTGTGGTTCACAAGGTAAGAAGAGACAAAATTGATTTTTTAAAATAAGATAATTTATAATAGTTTCCCACATCTTCCCTCTCTATGTAAAAGACTAACGCATGTATGGTATTGTAAAACACTTCATAGCATGATTTAGATCCTCTTAATACGCATCTACACCAAGGAGATAGAAAGATACATTTTTTTTCTTTCTTGGAAACAAAAAAGAAACAGAGTAAGCTTCGTCATTGTCTAAAACTTTATTCAAATGTTTAAAATTCTTTTAATATATTAGTTTGTTTTCTTTTTAACTTCAAATATATTAATTAAGAGTTTAATTTTGATATTCTGATAGTATACAATTTTTTATTATTATCTAATCAAATTACTCATTTAGCATGATTTTTCAAATAGTAGGATGAAAAATTAACAATATTTACTGATGTTATATTATATGATTGAATAATAAATTTTATGTTGTTAGTGTATTAAAATTAAATTTATTAATTTAATACTAATGCAAAGAAACAGAAAAGTTCCACCGCGATAAAGGAGCAGAAACTTGTTCCTTTTAAAATCCATTTCTCCCAACTTACTTTTTTAGAATATTTTGTTATTCTATAAAGCATTTAAAAACAATTAGAAAAGTAAAAGACTCCCTGTTCTTGGAAGGATTATTCAGGAGTTGGTTTTGGGGCGGAACTACTAGTCCTTGCAACATAGTCCACGTTGCACCTTCTACCCGATAAATTCTTAATGCATGTTTTATTTAATCAGCATCGCTCGCAGGATTCGACGAGTTTACGTGTTTGTTATCCTCATCCATGACGTATGCAATGGACACAACCTCTTTGATTAATGTGGCACACATAAACTTTAAGAAATACAGCTTTCAATCTTCTTAATGGCTATATTTTTGGCCAAATGATATAATTCAATACCCTATGCTAGCTTGATGCGATTTTAAGAAATTATATAAAAACATAAATACAATTATTTTTTTGTGCTTAAATGATATAAGTGGTTAATATAATACTAAATATTATATGTGTGCGCAATATAAATTATCACTTTCCATTTGTCACTTTGTGTGAATTGTGTACGTTGGTTATTTGCACGAATCTTCCTCAAGATCCTACGTACACTATAGGTTTTACCTCATGTCGTTTGTAAGTTTTTATAGTACTGAAGAGTCCTAAGAAACGTTAAAACAAGTTGCATTTATGCTATCAGCTATATATAACTTTTGAATTTGTAATAAGCTAGCATACTTGGTCTAATCAATAATCTCAAAAAAATAAAAAAAGTAAATATCCAAATTAGTTTCATAAATTTATATTGGGAAATAAATTAGTCCATTAGATTGAAAATTCTTGTATTAGTCCATCAACTTTTATAAATGAAGACAAGTTAATTCTTATGTCAAATTATCATCTGAACTATTAACAAAAATATCCATGTGTGCTATTAACTTACTTATGTGTACTATTAATTTTCATAGTAGCTTCTAATTTGTCCCACTCCTCTATTTTAAGTACAATAAATAATAACTTAAAGTCAAAATTTTTCTTCTAAGTAGAGAGCTATATAGTGAGAGAGAAGATGAAGAAGAATATCTAAACGACTTTGTTTAGAAGAGTGAGACAAATTAGGACTGCCGTGAAAATTAACAGTATACGTAAGTAAGCTAACATGACACAACTTAGATAATAATTTTACAGAGAAACTAACTTATCCTCATTTATAAAATTTGAAGGACTAGTATGAAATTTTTCAAATATGAAAAATTAATTTGTCTTTCATTATAAATCTAAGAGACTAAGTTAGAATTTTACTCAAAAAAGAAGAAAAATCATAGATTTGAATCCTACAATATAAATCAGAGATTGTTAACTTTATTCGGTCAGTGCCTCTCTGTAAGATGCTAGATGTGGATAACTTTTGACCTACCTCGGCAATGCTCTGATTGGAAAAACAAAGTCATTATGTTTAGAGAAGAAAAAGAATAATGAACAAATAAACTAAAAACTGGTTGTCTTGACCCTCGAGTATCCACTATATATATGTATATATATATGGTCCACTCTATCTTGAGCAAAAGCAACATTTATTTCAGCTTGACACCATGGAAGGGTTCAATTCAGAGAGCGAAGCGAAAGTGGAAGATATTATCAGCGGCATGAAAGTGGAAGATATTGACAATAAGCATGTTAGCCTTTCAATCCGCAGGTTAAGAACTCACCGAGTTAAACTAGCATCAAGGGTTAAGCCGAAGAAAAACTCAAGGTTAGACTATAACACACTGCCTCTATGTTATGAGTGAACCACTTAGGGAGTGTTTGTTTTAAAAAAAAGCAGTTTTAAATTTTTATTTTCTATTTCTCTACTTTCTAAATTTTGTGAAGGAAATATTTCTAAATTTTAGTTTCAATTTTTATTTTAAATATTTAATATTTTATTTATGAAATCTTAAAAACATAAAATGTAAAAATAAAATTTATTTTCTGAAACCATCCACACCTTTGCTCTTCATATTTTCCCCATTCGTTGTCCCATTATAAAGGAAAGCCATTTTATGCAGGATATACAAATGACCTCCGTCGTTTACACTACATATATATATCCCTCGACCAGCCCTCTATATTTTTATTAGTAGAGAAGCAAAAAGTCTGGGGTTTCTTTTATATCAACAGAAAAATAATCATTCGTGAGCAAAAGATTTTTCTTGGTATAAACTATAAACAAACTAACTACCATGTGAATCTATAAACTAACTATTTGAAGTATGAACAAACTAATTAAATGCCCCGAGCTAACTAATTACCGTGTACATCATAATAACAAAATAGTTAGCTAAATTAATTATTGCTCCCCCTGTTTCACTCTATCTACCAAATATTTTAGATTTTTCATTTAAAAGTACCTGTCTACTTGTCACGTCAAGAAAATATTAATCTTTTGCTGATATAATATAATAATATCCTTAATATAATTAATTGTATTTATTATTTTTGTATATTTTTAAATAAGGATATGTAACCAAAAAAAATATAATGATAATACTGTTTACTTGCACAATTTTATATCATTATCTGCATATTCATTTTTTGTTTTCTTGGTGTATGTCTCTTTTTTCTATACATAGGTAGAGTGAAACGGAAAGAACAATTTAATTAGCATTGTAAAAGATGCTATAATTAATAAACAGTTCAGAATATATTAAAAAAATGTTACAAAACTGTCTTAATGTCTCCAACATTTCCGCTTGCATGTCATTGGTCCTATATTGGAAGCTGCATAATGTAAAAATAAAAATTAGAATAATTAAGAATGTAATTTATGCAATAACGTTCTTAACATGCTTATTTAATATAATAATTGAGAAAGATATATTCATGATTTAAAATTTTTTACATTTGAAAATGACGTCAAGACCACCATCTTCATAAATTACCATATCGGATGTGCGGGATTAATTACTAGATTTACACCACTGACCAAATTCAGAAGTCATTGAAGAGTCATTGCATAGCGTGCAGGAACAAGTAATGCCTCAATTTTGTCACAATAATGTGTGCAGAAATCCACTCCCAAAATAAAGAAAAAAAAATTGAGTGAAAAAAGTTCATGGATGCTTTTGGAGGTATGGGCGGAATTACACCCCTTTAATAAGGAAGTCAACACTAAGTAATTATATATATGCAAAACCTACAATTATATAAAATTTAAGAGATAAATATGTCACAATATAATTAGGTAAAAATATTATAAGGACTAACCTCAAATATTTAAATTACATTTTTGATTTATATAAAAATAAACAATAACAATAAAACAAGAGTGAAAAAAAATAGATAGGGGACACATATATGTATATAAATTTTTTTAAAACAATTTGAAAATTTCAGGGCACAGTGGCCACCCATGTGCTGCATGAATCCCCGTCCCCGTCTTACATATTGTAAGAAAATGTTTTATCCATATCATTCATTATTCAATATATTAATTTTATTGGTTATTATTTTCTCTTGCTTTGACAACATTTTTAATGTAATCATTGATATATCAAATAATAAATAATATAAAGTAACATTTTTTTCTTTGGATTTAGATAATTTAAAGTGAAGATTTCATTTTAGAGAGTAAAATAAGAGATTTTATCTTTAGATCCAAATCTCTTTTCTATAATATTCAAAAATAAATTTTTTTTTTACTTTCTAAATAGAATGAGAATCCTCACTTTAGATCTAAATCTCTTTTCTCTGCTACAAGAAGAATTTCTCTGTATTAGTGATAATGTATGTCTATTATTGATCAATTTTACATCAGCAACCTAGTCACAAGTCACGATATATCTACTTATAACTATGGGATTCTTCCATTTCAAAATAGTAGTGGCTTAGAGTAACGCAAGGATTAAGAATGCAGTTTGTTAGTTTTGATTTTTCAAAAATAATTTAACCGAGCGGAAAATGTCCTTTATCCTCTTAAATGGAAAGTTTTGCACACTTTACCTCCAAAATTTTAAAAAGGAGCAAATCCTTCCTTGAACTTTTCTGAATATTCATTTTACTTATTTTGTTAAATTTTCGTTTATTATTAATAAAAAAATAAGTGTAATACTCCGTAAATTTTAGATTCGCACGACTCGATAGCCTAAAATTTTTTTGAACTTGCATTATCTCTATTAACGATAGACCAAAAAGTCAACATATATAAGGTCAATCTTTTTTATTGAAAAACGTTAGAGGCCGAGCTGAACTTTTAAAATTTTAGAAATAAATAGCATATATATGAGCTATAGTTCAAGTGGGTAAATTTTGACAATTTGAAGGAACTTGAGTGTGAATGTTATAAATACTTGGTGTGCGAAGGAATAAGATTTTATGAATTATATGTCTTACTTTTAACTTTTTTTTTTTTGGTAGCACAACAACTACGAAATGTGGTCAACAGGTTATCTCAGCAATCCCATGCCATACCGTCTTCATATTTTTGAATCCACAACTCCTTGGAGCTCTTCAAGTTGTGTACCAAGGCAAGGACAAATCGCCATTTGAGACACATACACTTCATATGTGGACTTTCTTGATTGCCATGTGCTTCTACAGTGTAGTTCTTGGTTTTAAGATCTACATGCTGCAGCAGGCTCGTTGTAATGGCCACTTTGCTTCGATTCTCAACCATGTTCTTCTGGTCTCGGGATCACTCTCTTCACTTTCTCTGTTGTCCATGTTCCAGCCACGCCTCTTTGTTTGGTTTCTGTGTATCATTGGAGCGTATATGCCACTGATGCTGGCTCTTCACTTGCTCAAAAACCCACTCTTACAGGTTTTGGAAACTTTGGTTACCTTGACTTCCCAACTAGCTGGATGCATAAGGTTGTGGGGGCAACATGCTCAAATGAACCTTTATAACAAGGCATTAGCTTGTTGGTTGAGAGACTCTTAAATATTTCGGTGGTATATCGAGAAATGAAATCTAAACCTATAATCTCATGGTAATTATAAGCTATTTAAATTCCTTACTATTAGCCCAATCTTAATCAATGGCATGAGAGAGACTCTTAGATATGTATCTTGATCAATTAAAAAGTGAATAAACTTCAAAGAATTAGGTATATATTTCTAGATATAAAATAATTGAGGGAGCTAATTAGAGGTTTCAATGTCTCTTATACCTTTAAAATTAAATATGATCCATGATATTTACTTAAGAATAAAAGCTGAAACTCTAGGAATGAACATGACTGAAGTTTTACATCAGACATATAAATTAAAAGGGTAAAATGCACTTTCTCCTACGAGGTATTAAAAAATAACACTCCACCCTATTTCATTAAGGGTGTGTTTGGTGCATTTTCTTTTATGATTTATTTTTTTATAAATTATAAACCAAATAATAAAAATAATTATAAAATAAGTAATAAATTTAATTTTTATACACTGATAGCATAAAATAAAATATTAGTAAATAATTTTTTACAGAATTTGACACTTTCTTAAGTTTTTATTGATTCATGATTAAAATTTTATGCTGTTAGTTCATAAAAACTAAATTCATAAATAATATTAAAAATTATATTAAAATATAATCATTGTTTTAATTGAAAAATTAATAATAAACATTTTAAATAAATATTAATTATTTTTAAAAAATAAATACATGATAAATAAAATTAGTAATAAATAATATTGATATAATATATTATATTAGGGAGATTCAAAATATTAAAAATAATTGTTATAAATTAATAATTTAATTATCATAGTTAATAGTTAGTTATTTAGTATGATTTGACACTATTTTAAATTTTTATTGATTTCAGTGTAAAATAATTTTACACTGTTAACTAATAAAAAATCAAGAAATGATCAAACCATGGTGGATAGTTATCATAATGGGTTGTCACTTACCATGATTTGATTTTTTTAATTTCTATTGATTGATTTATTTTATAACTATTGTATTATTTTTTGAATTTAATTTTATTGTACCAATAGTGTAAATGAGTTCTATAATGTATTCAAGCACATATTGTCTTGCATTTAAAATGATTTACTCCTATATCAACTACTTAAAAAGCCATTTAGATGGAACGATTAATTGGATAATAATGTAAAATTTTTTTGCACACCGTTACCACATTAACATCTAATTATTATTTTTTATAATTTTATTTTCATATAATATCAAATATTTTTGGTACT
Organism: Dalbergia cochinchinensis; assembly: GCA_031216125.1. Lineage (NCBI taxonomy): Eukaryota > Viridiplantae > Streptophyta > Magnoliopsida > Fabales > Fabaceae > Dalbergia > Dalbergia cochinchinensis. The sequence continues at coordinate 61,976,055 of CM062375.1, read as the reverse complement.
GAAAAAAATTTGATTTTTCATACAATATTAAATATAAAAATATATGTAATTTTTTACTTACAATATTTCCAACTTCTACATTTTTTATCATAATAATGTAATGAACATAGAAAACATACCAAGGTAATATTATTTATGAATTATTTAAAGATAAATTTAAAAAATTTTAATTAAAATTTTAATTTGTAAAAATTATTTAAATTGTTTGTTTTTATTATATATAATTGTATTTTGTATGAAATATGACATTATTTGCCATGTATTATAAATTTATATATTAATCTTTATTAATTTATGTATTTTAATATTATTTAAATATTTATTATTAAATTTTTCATTAAAATAATTATTTAATTATAAATTTTAAAATTATCTATCATTTTAATATATAAAAAATAATTATGACATATAAATTTATTTATTATATGTTGTAGACTCAAACAATATAAAATCAGTGTATAGAAATTAAATTTATTATTATTTGATAATTAGTTTTATTATTTAATATATTATTTATAAAAATCAAACTATGAAATAGAATACACCAAATACACCCTTGATAAAATGGGTGGAGTGTATATTTTTCAAATTGTCTTAACTAGATTTGAGAACGTGATTAACACGTAAGGAATCTTATCTCCGTGTAAGCCTGTTGGTGATGTGTCTCTCTAAATACATACTTTAGCAAAATTTCATACTTAAAATATGATTTTCTTTTAAATCTTTAGTATTTTCTCTAATTAAAACATAATATCAAATTCATAAAAATGAAACTATACAAAACTCTGAAAACAATTGAACACTTGAAAACCCAATTATAAATTCATCTCTAGCTGCTTACATAAATTCTAGTCATAATCTATAATCTCAAATCCATGCTTGAAAACTGTAACCATATACAGAAATGTTTCTAACTTTGAAGTTAAATACATGATCTGAAAATAAATGTATGGCTCGAATTCTGCTTGCATATCTACTGGAGTACTCTATTCTAACATAATTCTAATATAAGCCTTACTACAAAGCAAAGCTCACTACTGGACAGCTTAATACGAGCTTAGGAGGTGACTTAATTTGTATTAAGCATATGTTTAGGTCATATTGGACAAAGTTTGATTTATTTAGTTTATTAGTTTATATTTTAAAATGTTTCAAGAATTATTTTATTTTTATGGTTGTTAAACCCAATTGTTAGTTGTAATTTGGGCCTATTCTAGTAGGGTTAGGAAATTAGTTTAACCTAAATAAGAGGTATAAATACCTCCAAACTTGGTAGCCACTGGGACTCAGTTTTTGATTTTGAATGAAATTTCTCCAGTTTCTTTTTAGAAACTTTGTGCGTACAAGTGAGATTGAGTGATTCCCTTATCTTGTTGCATCAGGAAGCTAAATAGGAGATTATAAAGTAGCGTGATTCTCTTGTTATATTTTATTTGGTTTTCAATCCTATCTTCCATATTAACTGTGTGTTGGAGTTTCTGAGTTTTGATATCCACGGGGTTCCATATCATTTGATATCAGTTTCAGGCCTTAGATAAATTCCTATTTATTTACTTTTGATTCTTTTTTCTCGATTTTGCCATTGATTTCATCATTTTTTTCTTTTTTGGTCCGAGTTTGATTTTCATCATCGATTTCTTTTCCTTCACTTTTGTTTCTGTTTTAAAATTTAAAAAAATAACTTTCCAATTCGCCTCGTGGTTCACGTCCACGTTCTTTCTTAACTTTCAATTCCATTTCTTTTCTTCATTTAGCAGTGCAGCTTCAAGCGCCCAAGCTTTAGGCAACCAACAAAACAAAAAGAAAAAGAAAAAAAAAGAATCAAGCAACGCATTAGTGCTTAAACAGAAAAAAAACAAAGAAAAAAAAAGAAACACTGAGGAAAAAAAAAGAAAAAAAATTCAACTTCATTTTTTTTATTTTTTCCTTTTGTCCTTTCAATTTTTTATTTTTATTTTTATTTTATTTTAGTCTCATTGTTTCTTTTCAATTCATTGGTTATTCCTTATGCCATTTAAATATTACTTGGGACTTTATCTTGTTTCAGTTTGTTTGGTTTCTGAAGTGCAACATTTGTAAGAGGTCCAGAGTGGTAAAAGGCAAGAGTGATGAGTACAAAAAAGGGTAAAAGTCATATTGAATGTAAACACAAAAGTACATCCTTTGAGTAAAACACATGAGGAAATGCTTTGTAAGGTTATCTCTTTTATTACTTTGAAGATTGTTCAAATGGCTATTAATATATCTGGGAGTGATGAAAATGCTGATAGAGTGAATGCCATAAATCTCATGTACAAGACCATTAAGCAAATTCATAGCAGATTAGATGATATGGAAGCGCGACTATAGGAGGTGTCGCAATCTAAGTCTAAGGGAAGCGTCAAGGTTATTCCACAAAACCGACACCGTCACAATGATTCTTATCATGAACAATTTGATGAGGAGCTTGATGCAGCTAATTTTGTTTGGCATAGAAGAATTGAGGATAACATGAAGAAGAAGTATTCGAAATCACATCGTGACAAAGGTAGCTCTAATTCATCTTCTCCTATTGCCACTTCGAGTTATTTGGGATTTGATCCTTGTGCATATGATTGTCCAATCAAAAGAACCTTGGATGTTAGGAAATGTGAAATTGTACCTGATTCTGCTGATGGTTGTGAGTCTGTTGATAGTGATACTATGTCATCTGTGGGGGATTGCTCTGATAAAGAACATGCTGACAATAGTGAAACTCTTGCTACTAGGCCTGCGTCAGATTTACAAGTTCATGTGGACAATTTAGAACATGGTGAACATATTGTTGTGACATTATCTCCCAATGAGGTGTATCTTGATCAAATCTTGATCAAATCAACATTCAACAATATTCTCTTGGAAATTCACAGCACGAGGTACTAGAAAAAGAAGAACAACTAGAGGTCAAGAGAGAAGAGAATGCAGAACAAGGCTCGTTAGTGAGTGCAAATGAAGAACATCCTATGAGAAATAAGCAGGGTGACAGAGTTGCAGGGTTACAATATTTCTGTGCTAAAGAGAAAGATCTGCATGGTGTTTTGTTTGGCACTAGAGCTTTCATTCTGATTTGGTTCAACGAAGTTTCACTCTCTATAATTGCATTTTCCCCAAACTTTCCATGTCATTTTGTCTCTTTGTTGCAAGAATTTGAAGATGTTGTATTTGACCCTGGATCATGTTCGGTGCTAGCAAGGACAAACAGAAGTGACTACAAGATTTGAGGACGAATCTTTTTTGAGGAAGGAGGGAATGATACGAGTTTAGGAGGTGACTTAATTTATATCAAGCATATGTTTAGGTCATATTGGGCAAAATTTGATTTATTTAGTTTATTAGTTTATATTTTAAAATGTTTCAAGAATTATTTTATTTTTATGGTTGTTAAACCCAATTGTTAGTTGTAATTTGGGCCTATTCTAGTAGGGTTAGGAAATTAGTTTAACCTAAATAAGAGGTATAAATACCTCCAAACTTGGTAGCCACTGGGACTCAGTTTTTGACTTTGAATGAAATTTCTCCAGTTTCTTTTTAGAAACTTTGTGCGTACAAGTGAGGTTGAGTGATTCCCTTATCTTGTTGCATCAGGAAGCTGAATAGGAGATTATAAGATAGAGTGATTCCCTTGTTATATTTTATTTGGTTTTCAATCCTATCTTCCATATTAACTATGTGTTAGGGTTTCTGGATTTTGATATCCATGGGGTTCCATATCACAGCTGCTTTTATAGGAACAGTGACTGAACTATGTCTATACCTGCAACTGTGAGGAAGAAGGGAAAAGGGTGAGTCGACGGACTCAGTGAGCAGATTATCCCTCATCATCCATATGAGACAACCAAGGATATACATAATGGAAATATACATGTAGTAGCATAAAATCATTTGATATGTATATATATATATATATATAAAGGAAAACATCTCTGAATTCATAGTTTTATAGAAAGACATATCTAAATTCGTAATCAAGCAAGAAAATCAATGTGACAACAACAGGTACCAATCAAGCACTCACATCTGGGCGTTACGTATCGCTGTTCCCAGTATGAGCCCTTAGGTGGAGGGCCATGCTTCACCACCGTTGACATGTGGTTGTTCCCAAGGATCATGAGCGTTACGTATCACCGTCCCCACTTTGCTTTGATACTAGCTATTTTGTCACGTCTTAGTATTACATATCATGGTCCCAATGTGACTACAATAGACACCTAACAAGGTCCCAAAATTTCTCTATTCTCTGTGGGTAACTTACACGATACCGAAGGATACTTACTTAACTATATGCTTTTATCTAGACTTTAATTATTAAAAATACTTATTTTTCACCGATGCTTAATTCGTCCAAATTTGTAACTAAAATTTTCCAGTCATCACAAATCATGCTATAGACACGTGATGTGTGCTAAAGACCAAAATTGTGTGAATGAATTATATGTCTAATTACTTCTTACTAAGCAGAACAACTACCAAATGTGGTCAACAGGTTATCTCAGCAATCCCATGCCTTACAGTCTTCATATTTCTGAATCCACAACTCCTCGGAGCTCTTCAAGTTGTGTATCAAGGCAAGGACAAATCGCCATTTGAGACACATACACTTCACATGTGGAGTTTCTTGATTGCCATGTGCTTCTACAGTGTGGTTCTTGGTCTTAAGATCCACATGCTGCAGCAGGCTCGTTGTAGTGCCCACTGTGCTTCGATTCTCAACCATGTTCTTCTGGTCTCAGGATCACTCTCTTCAGTTTCCCTGTTGTCCATGTTCCAGCCACGCCTCTTTGTTTGGTTTCTGTGTATCATTGGAGTGTATATGCCACTGGTGCTGGCTCTTCAACTAGTTGGATGCATAAGGCTGTGGGGGCAACATGCTCAATTGATCTTGTATAACATGGCCTTGGTGTATTGCTCCCGAGATTCTTAGATGTTTTGGTATATCAGAATTGAAATTTGAATCTATGACCTCATAGTAACTATAAGCTATCCAAACTCCTCACTATTAGTCCAAATAATGGCCAGATATTCTTGGATATTCCTAATCAATTATAATTAAAAGGAGATTAAACTTGAGAGAAATATGTACATCTATATTTTCAGATAGAGAATAATTGAGGGTGTTAGAGGTTTAGAATGGTTTGATTTGAGTTTTCAGTTTTTAGTTTTCATTTTCAATTTTTCAGTTTTTTTAAATTTTGTGAAAAAAAGATTGAAAATTCTGAAAACTATAAATCCCAATTTTCATTTTTTATTTTTAATTTTCAGTATTTCCATCATAAAATTCTAAAAATTAAAAAACTGAAAATGAAAGTTGAAAACTAGAAACTGCAACTAAATAGGCCCTTAGTGGGCTGAAATTCTAATTAGCCGTGAGCAATTATACATAACAAGACGGTTAATGCTATGATTGAAAGAAGCGGTTGCTAATTAGTCGTGAAGAAATTAAGAAAATTCAGCCACATGGAGGTTTAAATTCAAACAGAAGTCGTTGTAAAAATCATCCCCAATACTTCCACGTTTCGAGGGACAATTATTTTGTGAGTTAAAGCCAAGTTTGTTTGATGTGGAGAGTGGGATATAAAAGAAGGAATTTGGACAGAGAGAGAGACAAACATTGACACAAATCATGACAAATTTTATCCCAATTTTATCTTTCAACAAAATCAGTGACGCTTTGGTGTGACATGTTGCATTGAAAGTTTATCATCAATAAGTTTTGGCATTTCTAAATTTTGACAGTTTATGTCTCGAAGCGTATCTGAAAAATCCATTAAGAGGTAGGTTTTCTTCTTTAGTGCAATCGTCTATACTCTCTTAGGATCAAAAATGAATTTCGTTCTTGACTTTATTTAGTCTAAGAAATTAGTTGAACCAAAATTTCAGGACAACATCCTTAAATGAAACTTGTTCCGTGATATTTATGTAAGGAATGATATCTAAAACTCTAGAGATGAACATGGCTGAACTTTTATTTCAGACATACAAGTTAAAATTATTACTCCTGCTTATAAAAATCAATTTAATTTATAGCTTAAGTGTTTTTTTGCCTTATAAATATATGTTAATTTTGATTTTAGTCTTTTAATTTTTTTATTAATCTTTTTCCTAATATTTGTTTGTTTATATTGTTAGCTAACAATATTAAGTAGCAATATGTATAAAGATCAAAATTAAAGAATATTTTAAAAATATTTATAAATATAAAAAAATTTCTAATATTCATCTAGACTAAATGCATATTTTAATATATTTATTTGAACATAAATTTATAAAAATTAATTATCATACACTGACAGTATAAAATTTTTTTAGCTAGTTATCCAATCATGTATTGTCACATAAGCCATAATAGTTAACTTTTACACCAACTACTTGAAAAGTAATTTTAACAAAATATTTTGATTGAATGATAGTGTAGAATAGTTTTGCACTGTCAATATATCAAAATTAAACTCAATTTAAAATGTAGGATTAAAAACATAATATTGAAAAAGAATGAGATCAAAAGCTAAATTTTTCAGAGAGACCAAAATTAAACATTATGTATTCTTTATAGGGATTAAAAAATTCAATTCAATATATTCTAATGATAAGACACTACTAATTTTGAAGACATGTTTGACTCTTTTCTTTTTAATTTTAGAAACCAATAGCAAACCAAAAAGAGACCAAAAGTATATCAAAAATATTTTAGAAACTAATATAACTGAAAATATTAATTGTAAGTTTTAAAATGATGATTTATTTTTAGAGTGATTGTACAATTAATATCAATGGTCAGTCGGGGTGCACGGCACATCAAAGAGCTTTGCAGTATCATCATCAAATTTGAATGAATGCTAAGATCAATTAATGCTATTTAATTTAACATAAAATAAGAGTGAATATTTATAAAGAAAGAATGCAAACTGAATTTTTTTGTATTTAAGATGTTTTGTTTCTTTCCTTTTTGTAAGTGTTCCCTGTTATATTCACTTTTAAGTTGAAATAACATCACTCGTACCATTCATATTCGGTTCAGCCTAAATTGATTGATTAATCTGGAAAAGATAGAGCCGCATATCAAAAAAATTATACAAGAATTTTCATAGTACGATTTTACTTGGACTCTGCAAGATTATCCAACGACTTCAGGTGAAGCCGTGAAGGTTTGTCAACGCTAGTTGAAAAGGCTTTACTGATTAATGTGCGTATAACCTATCAACGTCAGAAATCCTTTTAGATCATCCATATTCCTCAAACTGAAAGTGTTCATTATTATGCCTTTGAAAGTGAGTATTATTTCTAACATTTATTCAAGGATTTAATACGAATACACTAATGATGGAGTTTTTTACACATTTATTTAATTAAGCTGTGTCACACAGTAAATATAGTTAACTTCTTCCATACTAATTGAAATTAAAAGTCATGCAAAAAAGACTTTATTAGATTTCTTATACAAGTGCATCAAAATTAATCTTTTTCTATAATGAATGAAAGTTAATTAATTAGAGCGCATGAATGTGGCTGAATACTTTTATTTTAGATACACTATAAGGTATTTCTGGTTCTTAGATATAAAACTATTTATATATTTCTATGTTACAATTTAATTTTTTAGGTGAGTTGCATGAATTCGTTTATTGCATACTCTGATCAAAAGTTATAGGATATGGTTTTTGTTTTTCTTTTAAATTGTTCATAATTCAAGACAAAAAATGACTCCTAAGTGAAGGGACATGTTGAGTAAAAATTCACTTTATTAGCCCATAAAATTGTATATGTGAAGGGGCTTGAGAGTTTGCATATCTTCCTTCATATCCAGCATAAGCTCCAAAGGTGACCCCTGTATCAAGTCAAAATGTGTTATTTCAAAACAAAAGGAGAGATTACATAATGAATACAAAAATCACTAAATAATGAATTAAAAACAATTAAATCAATATATATATATATATATATATATATATATATATATAATGAGTTTCACAAACAAAATGAATGATATAGAACACGAGTTAAAACATACGATAACCATATTATCGTATAATCTAAATTATAACCATGCAATTTTAGTAAATAAAAACTATTATAACAAAAATGAAGAACATTGATGATTAATCATGGCATGAATAGATCAATAAAGTAGGATTTTATGAATGTAAGGTTGCTATAACATATATTAAAGTGATACACAACATATTTGAATAAGATATATAGTCTAATAATACAATACAACTATATATTAATATAATTCAACTATATTGGAAAGTAGTTCCTCCTAAGGCTTATAAATAAAACCAATATATATAGTCAGTATTCTAGCAAAATAGAACTGGCGATCTGGACTTTGACTAGAGAAATTAGTTGGTTTAGAAAATTAAATATTGAAGATATAGTGTTTATGAATGGAACAATATAGTGATTAATTTGAACCTATGTAAAACAAATACCATCTTATATGACCATGTGCCAAGTTACGGTCGACTTAAGACTAAAGTGACGCGTGATCTGTAGGTTTATGTGCTAAATAATTAATTCCTTAATTTTAGAGACTAAAATAATTAGAGCAGAAATACAAATTCAATTATTAAAGTGAATTTTTACTCAATTTATAATAGATATAAAATTATTTATGTACCTCTATTCAATAATTTAAACTTTTAGAGAGATAGTTTATGACACTATTATCAAGAATTAATATAATTTAATTTTATATATTCTAACTATTAGTATAACCGGCACTTACATACAATTTTAAAGGCATTATGCGGCTTTTTTTTGTTTCAATTTTAGAAATTAGTACAACTGAAAATAATACTTTTAGGGAATAAAATGATAATTTATTTGCTGGGTAGTTTTAAACAAAACAGAGATACAAAAGTAAAAATCTATAAAGGAAAAAGATGCATCGTGATCTTATGCACTAATATATATAAAATATTTATCTGTCTTTCCCTTTTTAAAAAATAAAATTTACTAATAAAATCATTTATATGCACCTATCAACTTGACTTAACAATTTATGTGGATTTTATCCTGTCTTCCATGACTAAATGATCATAGGATCAATCTTTGTTATCACTTATGGAGAGACGAAAAAAAAAAAAATCACGATTTGCGTCTCCTCTTGACTATGGCCTAACTGATGGGGCCGGGAAGATGGTTGCTTTTGGTTGGCTCGTGTGTGCTTCTTTCTTCTTTGTTTTGTTATTGCTTTAGTGTTTCCTTTTCTTCTTGATGGTCTCTTTGTTTTTTCGATGTCTTTTTTCCATTTGGCTGTTGTCTCGATGTTGTGCCTGACGTTCGTTTTTTTGCATTTCCGTACAACATGGTACTGCAACAAAATTGCTTTATACCCACAGTAAAAAGCCTTAGATAAAAGTATATAAACTCTGGATATAGGTCTCAAAAATCTCGAACGCTCAATTCCATCATTTTTAATATGCCTTTACTCAATTTTTTTGCTGTCGTTATAACATACTGTCAGAAAATGTCTTGACTTATACCTATAAAATTCATTGTGTCACTATAGGTTTTATTGACAGAATTAAAAACCATCACAAAAAATCACTAAACAATTACCCACAGAAACAATTTTGTTGCTATATACTTTAGAACGTCTTTTATCTGTGAATATAATTTATAGCCACACTTTTACTAATTTTTAATTTTCTGTGGGTATAGTTTATAATGATTTTTTTTTGTGCAAAAAATTAAAATTTGGAATTCAATTTATGTATTTAAATTTATATATATAAGAATAACAATCATATTAACAAAAAACTCTAACTATATTAAAAGTAAAATAAATCTTAAAGTAATAGGTATCAATATTACAAAGAAATAGAATCATATCAATATAAAGAAATACATATATTATACTCCCATAAAGTAAATATGGTGCATACAAAATATAATTCTAAAACATAATAGGCATTAATCATCAACAAAGATGAGCACATTCATTAACAGCTCATTCGACTCTAATTGTAGCTTGATCCAATTTCTTGGGGGCTGCAAGTAGCTATCACATTCAGGGCAATGCTTGAGCTCAAGACGCTTTAATAGACCATCAGTGATATTGTTTTCTAGCTCAAACACCTAGCTCAAACACTTCACACACATATTGGCAGCATTTGGTTGCATTGGAATTCCACATTTGCAACACAACACTGGGCAGGAGAAGGGTGAGGGAGGGGGTGAGTTTGCCAACATTTTAATTTACAGTTAGCCACATTTAATAGATGTGGATAAACAAAACTAAAAAAATTTCAACCATACTCATCCACGTCCACGTGTCTTAACTTTTGATCACCACCTCAATACTTCACTATTCCTTGTGTAGAACACAAGGCACACTAGAACGCACTGTGGAATCATCCCATTTCCCAGCCATTTTCAGACAACCGGTAAGTGAAACATTATAAAGAGTACCAAAAAAGAATCATTTAAGAAAGAAAGAATAAAGAATTAGTACGCTTAAAATTCCAAGTCCTTTAATTCCCACCACCACACCCCCCATAATCTCCTTCTTCATCATCTTCACAGGAAGCTAGTAGCTTCGTCGGCGGAGGCGGTGCGGCGGCTTTTCTTCTTCCCTTTAGGATCGCCGCCGCGGACGATGGAGCACTCGACTTCGCAGATGTTTCCAAAGCAAGAGAACAAACCACTGTCGGTGTTCCTCCTCGTGTGGCGGTTTCCGGTCTTCGTGCTGGTCGTCGGGAAGCTCGAGAACTCCCCGCGGTCAATCACCGGCGGCAGCTCCGTCCGCCACCGCTCTAGCTTCGACTGATGCCCCTCCACCGTCTCGTCAAGGCTCCATCCTCCAATCGTCGAGTTCTCCCCTTCGTCCACCACCGGCTTCTTTGCCATGGCGGCGGCCACCTCCGAAGCCGACCGTCCAAGCTCCGGCGGCCCCATGTTACAGAACTTCGACCTTCGCGGCGTCGTGTACTCGAATGGCACGCCGTTGATCTTAGGCGTGTACCCGTTGAATTTAGACTTAATATGTTGGGGGCTGTGGGTGCAGTGGTCAGGCGCCACATGAAGGAAACATGATAATGATATAGTTGCAACTTGCAATTGCAATTAAGTTCCTTTTTCAGGAAATTAACATCGTAGGCTAGAGACATGGCTTTAGTGCTGCAATTGCAATTCTGGGGCTTGACGAGTTCATGGTGTTTCTATGTTAAAATGACGAAGCCCTCACAGACCAAAGATGACCAAGAAAAATATGTGCACCGTTTTCGTATCATGATCGTGAAATGAATTCTAATGAATTATTTCAAAGTTCGAATTGCCAAATTAAACATGCTTGATATTAATTTGTGAACTCCCAAAACCAAACCCTTCTATCTGTTCCAACTATTTTTACGTTAAAATGAAGAATCCACCACCCTTTAAATTAAAATTGTGATGAATTCAATCATTTATTCTTTATCCCTATCGCCCAATATTACCAAAAACTTAAATGCCTTCAACTCTATCAGTATGCTTGATGTTGCTTGCTTGTGCCGGTGCCTTCCTGTGGAATATTGAGCTCATGGTTGAAAACTTGCTCTTAAGCTCTGATTTCGCCACCCATCCTAATATCCAATGCACTGAATTTTTGAGCAAGTGACGACCCAATATTATTGGTATAGATCCCAAGATGATGAACACAAGCCATAAAAGAACTCCATGCAACAAGATGGAGAATAGGGCTCCAGAAGAAACTGATCCAGAAACTAGAAGTATAAAGCTTAGAATCTGATCCAGGAAGCCACATCGAGCCAGTGTATTTTGGAACATGATTCCAAGTAGCGCGCTGTAGATGCATATGGCCACCAAGAAAGTCTGCTTCTGAATAGGGTGCATGTCAAAGGGCGATTCTTTCTTGTTTTGATATTCAACTTGGAGCACAGCAAGGAGCAGCGGATCCAGAAATATGAAGATGGCATGGCATGGGTTTGAAGGGTTTTTTCCTGGATGATCACTTGAAGGAGTAGATGGGATTGAAGGGTTGTAATCTTGATCACTTGAAGAAGCAGATGAAGTAGTGCTATCAAGAAACAAATTAAGAAAATATTCACTACCAAATTAATTAAACTCAGTTTATGTGTGAATTAAAATCATTGCAAGTTGGTAACAAGATCGGAAGCAAAGATCTTATGATAGCATAAACTCACTGAAGTTTGCCCTAACCATAGTACTACATGATATATATGGTGACTGATATTTTAAAAAAAAAAAGATGCGCAAGGTGACTGAAGTTGGTGAAGCAGCAAAGAAGATGGCTAGCGAGTAACCAATTAGAATAAACGAAAGAAGATGATATAATAAATAAGCAGCAAAGAATCAAATCATATTGTTTAAGAAATCATACAGAGAGTGGAACACCAACCTTGGCTGTTTGTAACCCTTTTGGTGGCAAGAGCAGCTGACAAACTTCGAAAAGTTCCTTCGATTCACCTTTTTCGTTCCCACTTTAAATCCTCTTGGTTTGATTCTGCACACAGAGAGACCCAGATCCTGATCAGTGCCTCCTACTATACCGAGATGCACCTTAGAATCATCCATATCAACCAACAACTCAGAATATACTAGAGGATTTATTGTATCGATCAGTCACTTGATGGATATATTGATCTATCTCTTTTTATGATCTTACTTACCAAAAAGTAAGTCACTGTCAGTGTCATCTTAGAAGCATCTTAGTCAATTTGCTGAGCCGAGTTCAACAAATAAGGGGTCCACTAAGTTTCCAGGAAATGTTGACACCATCAATTTCCGTCTCCTTTCCTTAATATTGAACCACAACTTTTTCATGTAGTCATCTATGAATAAAGGGGAGTCGTGTGCAAATGAGTGGTCAAAAATTACTATGATGATATGTATAAATGTAATGTCATTTGATAGGGATTTACGTGCAAATCGGTAGAAAATTCGCGTGAATAACCGGATAATCAAGTAGCAATGTTATCACGTATAATCGTAGATGTTTGATTTCCGAGTCATGAATATATTTTATCCATGAACATAAAAATACTATGTACAGAAATCATTAAGAGATTCACAATTATGTTTATAAAGGAAGGGCCAATCATTCATGCATCCCTCTCTATTCGCCAACTTAAACTTTTAGGATGGGAGATAGGTATTAGCTAGAGCCATCATAATTAATTGATCAGGTTTTGATCCTTGTATTCTCTATTGTGATGAATTATTTACATTTCAAATCCAAAAAGAGATATTCATATGATGAAACATATTAGATATAAAATGATTCATTTACCTCTACCTATCAACTTAAATATTTGGGAGGGACGGTTCATGACACACAAATACAACTAGGTTTTTATTTAATATATAACAAATGTAAATTGATTTATAAATATGATAATGAACAAAAAAATTTAGTTCAAATAATCAATATACTGTACAAAAAATTTTAATCAAATTTCTATAATTTAAAAAGTAATAATCAAATCTGTATATTATACAAAAATTTTCAATCGATTCTCTGTATTACTATGCAAAAACTTTTAATCAAATCATTATATTGAACAAAAATATAGGATTTGATCAAGAAAATTTAAAGTTATGGAAACTTAATTGAAAATCTTTATATAGTATAGGAACTTGATCACAAATTATTAAAACTATATAAACTGAATTGAAAATTTTTATATAATATAGAAAATTGATTATAAGTTTTTAAATTATAGAAACTTAATTAAAAATTAAATAAAACTATAAAGATTTTCAGAAGAATTGAATCAATAAAAACTATCAAAAGTTGAAGAATGTACTAAATTTTACACCAGTATAATCGAATCTTTTCTTGTGTAAAATTAATACCATTAGAGAACACATGTACAAAAAGACAGAATATTGTCGCGCTGTAAACGTATTTCCAGACCAAATGAAACTCGGCACTTATGCCTTTCCAAAACATTATCTCCGGTTGGATATGTATTCGGCTCTATTCGTATTATCTTTTAAAATGCTTTTAAGCTTATTTTAATAGTTAGCTTTCTTTTTTTTCAAAATCAAAATAAGAAATTATGAATGAGAATCTCAATTATATTTTCTGCCTGCCACTCCTTATTTATTTTTTTTGTTTATGACATTTCTGAATGTTTTTTATTAAATACTTATTTTATATTTATAATACATTACTACCGTGATATTTTAAATTTATATTTAATAATTATACTAATTAATATTAAACATAAAATTAATTATAATTAAACTTCTAGTGTAACACAAAAAAATTACTACCTAAATATAATATTTAGCTTGAATTAAAAAGTGTAATAAAATAAAATTCAAATGACTAAAAAATTTAATTAAATATAGATATAATTTCTTTTTCAAGTCATAGTTGTGCAAAAATAATACGTACCAAACCTTATAATATTGGAATTGCAAAAAAAAAAAAAAATTACCAGAAGTCTACAAGTGATGTTTGCCACCACAATACCAAAAGACATTTAAAAATAAATAGTGATAAAAATGGTTAAATTAATTAGTAAACAATATGGACAACGTTGTACATATTTATTTTAATAAATCCAACTTTCAAAACATTGATACGAAAAGGTATATAAGTTCAACATTCTTAATCAATCATGCCCGCGAACCAATAAGTAATGGAAAATTATAGCAATAATTATTAAATTATATTAAAATAAATTAAAGTATGAAGTAAAATAAATAAAACACACAAGTCATAAAGGTAATATATAATAAGCTCTTTAAGAGCAATTTTCATAGATAATAACAACTTTAACACCTAATGTCATTTATTACTATATAGCTAAAAGGATTTTTATTTACAGCTCTAAAAATCATATTTTGTTTTCTCATGTTTGAATAGAAAAAACTTACATTAAAAAAGTAACTCTATCTTACAAACTTTCTCTGGATATATCATTATCATACTCATCAATAATCTCACGTGACAAGTAATAAAAACCCTTATATCATCCTCTCCCTAACTATGAAAACCATCTGTTGTCTATTGGAGATGATCTTGAGGAGAAATTACCCCTGGATTTGAAAAGCAGACAATTGTTAGAGTTAATTATAAGAGATTGCCATCATTATTTCTGAAAGTAGCTAGAACAAATGAAATAAAATGTAAAAGATGGCAAAGCCTAGTAGAAGAAGCTTAGTTACTTAAAATTACCAAAACAAATGATAGAATAATTGATGTGACGGTACTAATGTGGTTTCAACCATGTGACTCAAAAAAGCCTCTTTTTTTTATACTCGACTCAAAAAACCTCTATATCTGAATTCAGTATTTTAGTCCACAACAAATGGACATTAGGAGGAATAAGAATGTGAATTATTTACCAGATTCTTTTTAAAATAAAGAGATTGGTAAATATAAAAATGAGGGATTAATAATTACTTTAGTAGAATTCATACATGATGCACATATAGTAAAAATTATTAATTTAAAAATAATTAATTTCTAATTTTTACATCCTATCGATATCCTCATTTTAAAAGAGCCAAATGCGTGTTATTCCTTTTATCATGTGTATTTGACACGTAACTTTTTTTTTTTAATAAATATTTGCCGCGTATGTTCTAATCATTTGTAACAATATGCTTTCAGAATCAGAGCGTCAAACTGTGGTACCGATTATTGTAGTTCAAAGTCACGTTCTTATTCGTATTCCTAATATCAATTTATTGCAGTTCGGAGTCAAAGTCACCTTCTTATTCATTCATATAAAATAAGTTTTTAATTAAAAACATTTAAAAATATCATAAATAAATTGATAATTAAAATTGTAATGCACAATTCTTAATTTAACTTTAAAACTAATTACTGAAATAAATTAAGCATTTTAGAAATTGTGAAAATTAAAATAAATGTAGAGTAGCAGTAAAGAAATGTGAGTGGCTATAAATATAGAGAAGTGCCACTTTCAACACGGTGGGGCCACACCGTTCTTTCCTCCAAAATTTCCGAGGCTAAACATTCGCGTCACCTTGTAGCCAATCGGCTTAGCTCCTCTCCTTCATTTTTTTTTTTTTTTGGCAGTGTTTAATTTTCTGTGTAAGAACTCCAAATTATGCTTTAGACAAAAATAATAAGAAAGAAATGTGTGCCCAAATCACGATTCCAGATAGAGATGATATCAGGTGTCAACTTAATTCCCTGCACTTTATTACTACTTGCTAGTGTCAACCCATCTCATCCCTATTTCTAGTTCGATTTTAAAAATTAAAATCCGCACCCTATATGCGAGTACTTGATTTTGTTTGCTTTTTTTTTTCAAACACCTATAAAACTATTGTAAAATCTAATGAATATATAGAAGGACTAGAGTTTCAAGAAGACAAAAAAAAATGAATTAAATATGTCAAACACAATCATCTAAAAAGCTATGATGCCTTAAGTTTATGTGTCCCCGGACAAGTCTAGTACAGCCTTAGGGTCCCTTAAGACTCATCCATGTTTCCAGAAAGACCCCAAATGCAGAAGGTCAACAAAAATGCATAACCTACATTTCTGAGACCATTGTAGCGGTCCCTAGCGGATAGGGACCACTATAGCGGTGGTTGGTACAGTTATACTATGTTAGGTACACAGGTGACTGTTATAGCAATCGTAGACCGATATAGCGGTTCAGCTATAGAAAGGACTGTTATTGTGGTTATAGATTGCTATAATGGCCAAGCTTTTGTCCCCCAAGTGTCGCGGCCTCTAAAGACCGCTATAGTAGTACCCTTGATATCAGAACAATGCAAAACGACGCAGTTTCATTTAGTGACACCATTTTCCCTATAAATACCTCTTCCCCATTTTTTTTGGCTAAAACTACAAACCCTAACTCTCCCTTAATCTCCCTTTCATCTTTCACTCACATCCTCTCTCAATCCCACCTCTTTTAAGCTCTAAGGTAAGAGATTTTTCATGGTTTATGCTTCCTTTCTCGTCATTCCTCTATATTCATGAGTGAGGGTCTTTATGTTCTTAATTGTTGTCAAGGTTAGGTACTCCTCCAATGTCTTTAGAGCTGCTCTAGTGTGTTTATGCCATGCTCATGAGTTGTTCGTGATTCCATGGCAGTTGTTGATGCCATTCTTAGCTCCAATCCCAAGGTCAAGTGGTGGTGATACCTTTCACTTGACCCTTCAAGGTGAGTGAGTTTGAATTCATGACTTTATTTTCAGTCATTATGAGTATGTTTCATGCATTATAATTATTAAACATAAAATTAGAGACGCAATATGTATAGAAGATGATTTTACACGCTATGTCAAGCTAGCAAAACTTATGATTTATGATGATAGCATGAAAAATGTGTTTAAAGAAAACCATGGGACCATGATTTGGATTGTTGTGCACTATGAAAATATTTTATATGTTCTTTAAGAGATTCATTGGAAAACACATGATTTAACAAGCTCTAGAGTTGTCAACCATGTTTTTAAGATTTGAGATGTCCCACCATGCTTTTAGAATATTAAGTTAAGTTGAATTGGAAAAATGTGAGCAGAGTATGGTTTATCTTCATGGATAGAGATATGTTAAAAACATTTTAGATTTTCAATTTTACGGTATTGAAAGATTTGAATCTAGTATATGATTCATAGCAAGTATCAAGTGCATACTCTGTATGCTTCTCAAATCACCATGTCTACAAGCTAGTGATCCTTTGGACATGGTTTCATAACCACAGTTATACTAAAGTCAGATTATTAGAATTATACGAATTCATAGCTTCTAGAGTTTTAAGAGTTTTGGATTTATTTGAATTATACGTAAAATAGTTTTAGATGGTAACTATAAAGAAACAAACAATGAGTTAATGGCTGTGAGAGATCATTAGCTTTAGTTCCAGGTTGTCCACCAAAGTATTAAGAGAATGGAACCTTGTTACGTGTCCGATATGGGACCTTATGAGGTATCCTTAAAGATCAAAGTATTACTAGAGATTATTATTGTTATACTACATATATCCAAAGATTCCTATTTCTCTGGTATTTACCGCCCTATAAGCTTAAAATGATTTCACATGAGATAATGAATTCAGAGGTGATTTCTCATGAACCCATGAAATGAGAAGTGCTTTTCTGTGTAGCTATGTATGTATATACCAGATGATTTTTTGCTAGTTGCATGTATAATATGTTATGTATATCCTCTTGGTTGTCCTATGTGGGTGATGGCTGAAAATCCACGCATTGAGTCCATTGAATCACCCATTTTCCTTCCTTATTACAGTTACAGATTAGATTATCATTCAGTCACATTGTTCAGTAGTTCACAGCTATTCTAGTAGTGAACTTTATGTTGTAGTAAGGCTCAATTTAGGTTCATGTTAGACTAGAGTGCTCTAGTAGATGTACAGGAAGGATTCGAGCCATGAATCATAATTTAAGATTATGTATTTTATTTTAGAGTTATGAATATCCTTATATGCTTTTAGATTTCAAGCATTGATTTGAGATGTAAATTGTAGTTAGAGTTTATGTAATGAGTCAGGCATGTACTCATGATTCAATTTTATCATGAAATAAGACAAATTCACAATTAAGTATGTTGAAACAGTTTAGTTTTATGAAATCAAATATTATATTTTGAAGAGAGAAATTGTTATCGATTCAAAAGGAAATCATGTTTTAATTATGAAAATCATGTTAATTTTATGCATTCAGTGACCTAGAAGGCTTATGTAGGGCCTAAACTCCCACGTGTTGTTCATGTTCCTAAATTAGATTACGACAAGTACAACAAATATCAACATTTATTTGGTATTTAAAGGACCATAATAGCAAGAAAACAACAAATAAACAATAAACCATGAAGGAATTTTTGGCGTGAATAACAGAACAACAAGGAATGATATATGTAGGATAAGTGTAGTAGGGTTTCAACTTTATATTTGTAAACTTTAAGAACAAGTGTCCCTAGACAAGTCTAATACGGTCTTAGGATCCCCTAGGACTCATCCGTGTTGCCAGAAAGACCCCAGATGCGTGAAGAACCAAGACATGCAGAATTGGTTTTGCTGCTACAGAATTATTCAAAGTAAGTTCACTGTATTGAGTGTGGGCCATTGCACTGAGCAAGCAAGCTGCTCTATGATTTCTGAGCTAAACAGGCTTACTGCAACAAGTTTTGGTCACTGCAGCAGTGAGTTTGGTTCGTTGCAGTGAGCGGGTCTGATAACAGCACAGTGCAAAACGATGCAGTTTTGGAAAAAAAGGTGCTACACTTGTTAAAAACCCCTCATCCCCTGATTTTCACTCTAGAAGCCCGAAAACCCTTCCTTCTACCCTATTTCTTCCTTTCTCTCATCTAACTCCAATCTTCTTCCTGCAAGGATTCAAGGTGAGTTGGTTGATGATCTTTGCTTCCTTTACCTCCCCATTTCATGTTCTTGTATTGGCTTTGTGGTTCTTTCAAAGGTGGCATGGTTGGTGTACTCCCATTTATGTTAGGATTAGATTAGAGTTATCTAGAGATTGATCTAGAGTCTTGTTGCTTCAATGTAAATATTGATGTCATTCCTGCTCTAAGGAGCTTAGTTAGTGTTTATCTTTCTCTTTCCAACCCTCCAGGTGAGTAGGTATAAACTCATTACCTTATCTTTTGTCATTATCAGTATATTTATGCATTGTGACCATTAAGCATGAACTTAGAGATGAAAGTGTGTATAGATTTGAATATTCAAGTAGAGATATACTATAAATGTGATTTTACATATATGAGAGGTTATGATTCTTTTGAATATAGCATGAAAATGTATGTTAGAAAATCATGGGACCATTATTGGATTGTTGCATGCCATGAAACATGTTTTATGTGTTTTGAATAGATTAAATGGAAGGTATATGATTTATCAAGTTACTAAAGTTGTTCATGTGTTTTATGGTTTTACAATATTGCCACGTATAAAGAGATTTCATTAAAACTTTTAGAATATCAAATGGAGTTACTATGGTTTTAGAGTTTTCAGACTTATGAAAGTATTTGATTCAGTAGTGATTTAGAAATTCAGTCAAAAGGGTTTTAGAGTACTAATCTTCATATGAATCATAACAGTTGGCGGCTACATACTCTGTGAGCTCTGGAAATCATAATGTCTACAAATGAGTGATCCCTTGGACATAATTTCATAGCCATAGTTATGCTAAAGTCAAATTGTTAAAGTTACATAGATTCAAAGCTTTCAGAGAACCAAGAGACTTTAAGAGATTTTGGATTTAAATGTAATTTTGTTCAAATTAGTTTAGACGATAACTATAAAGAAACAGATAGTAAGTTAACAACTGGAAAATTATCGTTAACCTTGGTACCAAGTTGTCACTAAGCTAGCATTTAGTAGGGGGATTGAGACAAAAATACAGAGACAATGGAGACAATGGATACAGAGATATAAATAATAAATATGTATAGGGGTATTATTGGAAGAAAAAATTAAATTTCTGTCTCCATATCTTGTCCCCATTATTCCCACATTGTGAAGGTATAGACATTTTGTGTTTTTCTGTCATAGGGATAAAAATTTTTGCTATCTCCTGTTTCTGTCTCCACCACCAAACAGGTTTATATCTCTAGTGTCTCTATATTTCTGTCCCGGGGATAGTAAACAAATACTACCTAAAAAAGAATCTCATAGATTAGAGATGAAACCTAATTAGGTATCCAATTCGAATTCTCGAGGAACCCATAGAGATCAGAGAAATTATAGTGATGTCATATTCATTGTGCATAACTAGAGGATATCTTGTTACGTCACATTCATTACACATAACTAGATAATATCTTGTTATGTCATATTCATTATGCATAACCCGAGAATACATACATGTAAATAACCAGAGATCAGATAACGGGACCTAGTGAGGTGCCCAAAGAGAACAGAGAAATTTTGAAATTATTACTGTCATACATGAATAACAAGAGATTATTGTTTTTTTAGGAGCTGTTGCACCATGAGTTTACATGATTTCAGATAAGAAAAATAAATTGAGGAATGTTTTATGAGTTTATAGAATGAAAAGTGTTTTCCCTTGAATAGCTATATTATGTAAATATTGAAATGTCTTCGCTAAATGCATGTGTATATTATGTATGGTTGTTGTTGTCCCATTTGGTGATGGGTGAGAATTCACTTACTGAGTCCATTAACTCACCCCTCTCTCTTCCTTTCACAGTTACAGGTATAGATACCATTTCTTCATCGGTTCTGTAGCCGCAGCTATCATTTGGTGAGCTTTACATTGCTGTAAGGCTTATGTTAGATTTAGAGGGCTTCAGTATATGTGTAGGCAAGATTCGAGTCATGTATGCATTTTGAGATATCATAGTTACTTTCAAAGTTTATGTATTTCTTTATATGTTCTTAGAGTTCAAGCATGGATTTGAGATTGTAAACTATTGTCACGACCCGACTTGGGCACATGACCGGCACGTGAGAAATCCTCATTCCCACGTAAGCCTCGTGATCTCTGAGTCCCTCTATATGCATAATTTAATATAAAATCCTTTTCCAAAATATAAATACGTCTCTGATACAAATCACTTGAGTTGCTCTTAATACAAAATAAACCATAGATAATACAAAATATTCATGATAAAAAAATGTCAGTCTATCTCTATGGTCCGGGACCCTGCCCGTCATGCACACTGGAGCACTCTATCTCTAAACAGAATACCAAAAGTACTTCACTCACAAAGTGAAGCTCACCAACTGGGAAATCTCTACTGCGAGTCTACTGCACCTGTAATGGAGGAAGGGAAAGGGGTGAGTTTCATCTAAAACTTAGTGAGTAAGTCCTCACCCATAACCCTCTCATGGGACAGTCAAAGGAAATAAATAATAATATATATTCATCAAACTAGTTAATGCAATAACTCTCAAGTTCATATTCATAGGAATAACAAATAATTCTGAAATCATTACTCTGTAGAAATTATAACCATAGTATGCTAATAAAGAAACAGGAATCTCTGGTTATGCCCAATTCATGTGACATAACAAATCTCTGGTTATGTATAGCATAACAAAGTCTCTAATCCCTGGGGCACCTAAATAGGTCTCGTTTGTCATTTCTCTGGCCCGAAGGCGACTTGGTATACCAAGGTTAACGAAACAACTACCGTTAACTCACAGTCTGTTTCTCTATAACTACTGTCTAGTTCAATCAGAAATCTAAATCTTTTCTCTATATCTCATAAGTCTTCTACCCTAGAGTTCACAAGCTCTAGCATATAAATCAACAGTTCTGAAATTCATAAAATTATTTAAATATGAAAACTCTTGAAACTCGAAAAGTTCTGGTCTCATATAAATCTAACAATCTGACTTTAGTATAACTGTGACCGTGAAATCATGCCTAAGGGATCACCCATTTGTAGGCATTCTGATTTCAAGCCTACAGAATATGTATCTAGCAGTTGTTACAAATCATATTGAATTCCATACTTCTGAGAATCATAAAAACACTTATTTTCTCTAAAACTCTATCATATACATATTCTCTACTATCAAAATCATCATAATGTTCCATAAATCTTTAAATATATACTCGGCTCTTTGATAAAAATTACTTTAACAATAATGGTCCCATGAGTTTTCAGAAAAACATATATATCTCATGCTATAATTTACTGAAATTAACTCTAATGATCAATATAAGGATCATAGGATTTGAACCCACTCACCGTTTAAAGCCGGGAGTAGGTGGGCCCCACCAACTTGACCTGAAGAGCTTGGATTGGCACCAACAACTGCCATGGAGCAACCATAACTCTAGATTAACATCTAAAAATCTCTAGAGAGCTCTATTCTAACTCTACTAAAATTGGGGAAACACCCCCACTTGATAAAAATGAGAAAAATAATCGGTTCAAATCCAAGATCATGGAGAAATAAAGACATAATCTAATAACATGAACTTACCTTGAAGCTTGGAATGATGGATTGGAGTGAATTTGAGAGAAAGAGAGAAAAAAAGGAGGAGAAGGGTGAGAATCGCGTCTCTGCTTCTCTTGTGCCCGATTTGGGGATTTTAAGCTCTTCTGTCCTTGCAATCTTGCATGTCTTAAAGGAAACGAATGTCAACATAACTGAAAGAGTATTTTACATTGTTTAAAAACTTCAGAATATCGTGATGCACATTTTGAAAAGTTATAGTATAAATTACACATGACTTAAAGTTCAAGAGGATAAAATATATTTAACCCTTATGGTTTTTAATATTTGAATGAGGTATACAGGACAGATTCACCCTAACCCAACATCCCCCATTGTGCATATAAAACCTATCCCGTGCCTATCCATCTTAGTTGTGTGACAGATAAAATATCCAACCTAAGCGGATTGGGTAGGGCAAATGCTATGGATAGTTGGGTACCATTATTCTGAAAACCGGACTGGACTGGCCGATCAAATCGATTGAACTGGGAACCGGCCTATTATCTAGTTCGGGCTATGGCTAAAAACTGTCACTTCAAGAACCAGTTGAGAATAGCTCTACGAACCGGTTCGATGGCTTTTTTTTCTTTTTTGGGTTTTTAAAAAAAATCCTAAAATCTCTTTCTTTTTTCCTAATTCTTTTCCTTTTTGATATGGGAAGTAGTAACATAACAGATTTAATCCATATAGATAATATTTATTTTGATTAAATGATGAATTTTGTTATGTTCTATAGGTTTTGTTGATGCCTAATTTAATTTTTAGTTATTTTATGACATATATTTTATTTTATATTTTTGTATATTTATATAAATACAGATTTTATTATATACTGATTATATTTCGATTGAACTCCCAATTGAACTTGTTGAACTCTAAATCCCTGCCCTGACTGGTTTGATGTTCGTTCTGGTTATTAGAACCTTGCTAGTTAAAGACTTATCATTTCATAAAGCAGGAGATCAAAGAGTTGGATCTCCGCTGCCAGTATAGGTTGAACCAACCAATTTCAATATAAATAAACAAGTGGATGCAGTTACCAAAGTGTCAATTTTTTTTTCCCCTTACAAGTTTTATAGTGGATTTAGATGCAACTAAAAAAGAAGTAAAAATTCACCCAAAAAAAAAAAGGTCTCAATTACCACTTCTTCTTAAGCTAATGTGATCGGTAGCTTTTAGTAAAACAAGGGCTAGCATAATAAGTTATTTTTAATATAATTTTTCAGGTAATAATATCATTTGTACTTTTATTAAAAATTAATGTGGTAATGACCTTATTTCTAAGGTTACGCGGAGGAATGATCCTTCTATCATTGGATAGGTTTTTGTGATGAAGCTTGGCCTTATGCGGAAGAAAAAATTTGATTTGGCGTTTGGCCTTGTGCAGAAGAAAACATCTTTTGATATCAAATTTTCTTCCACATAAATATCATCAGTCACCACCCGCTGTGGACTTAATAAGATTCCAATTCCAAGTATCATTGTCAGTCAAATTAAGAGACCTTAGCATGCATCTTCAGTAACCGTGGTCTAAAGGCCAAAACGCCAAATAAATGTTCCTTCCACACAAGTCCAAGCCTCACAAACACTCATGAAATGTTTTGGTGCACAGCGTACTCATAAAATTCTGAACACCAGTCAAAGATCATTTGGTGACTATAACATTAAGTTATACTGTATAATTTTAAATAATTATTATATCATTAAATAAATTTTTATTAGATTAATTTTTAACAAAATTTACCATCTAATTGTAAGTTTACGTCATATAGATTATGAATATAAAATTTTAAATTAATTCAAAATCATTTGACATGATAATTCAATGGTTCAAAATGATACAATTTAATGAAGAAAGAGAATTGGTAGATTTACTAGATTATAATTACAATGAAGAGAGAGAAACAACAAAAACTTAAAATTAATTAAGAGAATTTGACTATATAAATTAATAATTAAAAAATAATAAAAATGCTAGCAATATTAGTGAAATAAAAATAAAAATTTAATAAAAACTACTTTAAATTTGTAATGAGCAATTAAAAATGTAAAGCATTTTTGTGAAAATGTTCACAAATTATAGAAAATGTTGCTTTTTAATTTTAAATTTCTATGTCATTTACGTTTTTAATCGCTGTTTTTTTATGGTTTTCACTAATTATGGAAAATGCTTCTTTTTATTTATTTTTTTAATGTCATTTACGTTTTTAATCCTTATTTATTAAAAACTTTTATGTAATTTTTTTGGGTTTTTATTTATTTTTATAGAGAAAACATTTTTTATTTGAATTTTTAATTTTCATTTGACTAAAAAACATTCATTATTTGATATGAAACTTTTATTTTCATTTACTTATAGTTTTATGAGTTTTAAAGTAAATATATTTAAATTTTCACTAAATGTATAGCAAAAAATAATTTAAATGAAAATTAAAATATTAGTAAAAATAATATAATTTTATACTGAAAAATCTCAAAATATTAAGCAAATAAGGTTCTTCTTTTAATTGATGACAAGCAGAAAACGTAACATTTTTTACTAAGTTTTTTGTCAGCATTTATAAAAATGATCTAGCATTCTTTATCATTATGTTTAATTAATTTTTATGTTACGTTTTTTGATAATTTGTATTAAGAATCGGGTAGTCAAATATTTATTTTTTAGTAATATTTATTAAAAACATGACATTTTTATAGAGATTTTCCAATTTCATTTGAAAAATGTTTATATAATTTTTTTATTATTTTATAATTATTAGCCTTTATGTTAAATTCTCCTTTGTAGTTAATTATTTGATTTTATTATGTCTCTCTCATCATTGAAACTAATTATAGTCCAATAAATCTTTATTCTCTTTCTTCATTAATTTGTATTTTTTAAAATCGTTAGATTAACGTAAAATTAATCACTACATATTGGTGTAAGTGCAAAATTTTTACACTGGTATAATTAGATCCTGCCTCTATATATATATATATATATATACACCCTTTTTGCAGTAATTAAATTATTAAACTTAAAGGCTCAAAGGACTCTTACATAGAGATGAGCCAATCAAGAAAGAGTATATAGAAGGGAAAAAAACGTGTTCCACAAAATAGACGAAAACGGAAACCAAGACCAAGAGCAGTACAGAACAGTACCGACCAAATAGACGAGTGGCCTTTTTTCACGCCCAAGATATCTTTTTCCTTTTGTACCTAAAGAATACGGCTTAAAACAGAGCAATTTTTGGGCCAAGAACGTTGACCCGATTTATGTCAGTTGCATATGCATTTTCTGGGCCGCAATGTTGTCCAACAAGAAAAACTTTTGATCAAACAGAGTCCACTTGCTATGGCCGTACAAGTTTTGCATACTGGACTGGACAACAGCCATATGGTTGAGGACTAGACTAAATGGCAGATTTCCTGCCAATAAAGAACCACCAGACCAAAAAAAAAAAGAAAAAGAAAAACAAAGAACCACACCAAGGACCTGAGAGGGACATGTTGGATCCCTAGAGTATGAGACTTCAAAGTCTATGGGCATGTTTGGTTTAATTTTCTTTTCTTTTTTTCCATTTCCAACATTTTCTATTTTTATAATTTTGTAAAATAAATAATAAAAACATAAAATGAACCTAAAAATAGGATTTATTATTTTCAGTATTTTTAATATTTTTTCACAAATTATTGAGAATAAATAATAAAAAACAGACAATGAAAATTATAATCAAACATGCCCTAAGTGTTCCTCTCCCATCTACCCTATTTTTGTTGGTTGATGAAAATGAAATTGATTCCTCTATAAAAAGAATTGAGAAGCACTTGGAAGTGTGGATGGGTTAGCGATTTCAATTGCTTATGTGTAGTGCATCCCATGGTTTAAAAGTATCTCCATCAGCACCACACTTGTCGTCCTAGTCCCATTGGTTGGCCAGCCAATTACTATAACTCCATTGGAGCTGAAAGTGATCTGTGCCATTTTGTGTGGGGCCCGAGGTGGAAGTGGAACTGCTCGCAATTTGGTTTCAGCCAACAATTGATCAACATGTGGCAAATTTTAATCTTTTGAAAAAAAATAAAAATTGAGTTTCAGCTTTCTTATCCATCTTTCACATTCTTCTCATACAAATTCTATCTATCTATTCTTTTAGACACACAAAAAAAACAAAAGGATCCAAATCAATTTAATATCAACCATTTTCTCAATTACTTACAAAATTCCAAATCTAAATATAAAAAATTCTCAAATTTCAAACCCTCAAAATTTAAATCCCAATTTCTAACATCCATATTTCTTCCACAATCAAAATTTGCAAACTGTCCAAATTACAATTTTCACGCTCCTTCTAATTTTCATATCTCTTTTTTTCCACACAGTTGAAAATTCTCAAACACTTCCATTTCCATTGCTAACTGTTTTTAACCCATTGGTAGAAAATATAGTTACATCATTTTTCCATTTCAAACCTATTTTGGTAAGTCTTCGCACATGCAAGAGATTATCCAGAAGAAAGGTTCTATGAGAGTGTTTTGAGAAAAGATGTGAACACCCTGTGTGTGCAATACTTATACCTAAGCCAGCATCGATATGGACACGATATGATCCAAAATACTTATTCTTCTCACTGAAAACCGATGGATCTGGAGTGCTTGTGAGTGTTGTGGTGGAATTGCCGAGAGAGGTGCAGCAAGGTAGGCTTGAGGAGGTTGAGGACTGATCTGATGAGGTGGTCGAGGTTGCGGAGGTGGTTGGTAGTGTGGATTGAATCTGTGGTAACATTCTAGCACAGAGTGGCCATGTCACAACTTGATTTGGATCGTGACCGGCACGTGAGGAATCCGGTCCCCACGTAAGCCTCGTGATTTCTGTATCGTACTATATACTTGCTTTATCTATAAGACATAGTTTGATAATATTTCAAATTAATTGTAAATCCTTGTTACTTGTGAAATAAACCCCTTTCTCATAAATAAATTATGAAACTATAGCTGCAAAATACATTTCAACTGAGTTGCTCAAATACAAAATAACTATGAATAATATACTGTTAAATACAAAAGAATCATAGTATAAACAAAATACAAAATAATCTATATGCGGTTCAGAACCTTGCACGTCACATCACTAGAGCACATCTACCATAAACAAAATACTATGGCTTCACGCTGAAGTGAAGCTCACCCAAACTGAAGGATGCTACTACTAAGGAGGTAGGAGGGGAGGATCCTGTGCTACACCTAAATCTGTAGGAAAAATGGAGAAGAGAGGGGTGAGTTTTGAAAATCAAAACTCAGTGAGTGAATCCTCACTCATAACCATGAATGAGACAAGAAAACATTATAAATAGATAATCACAATAATAATGCAACACTTATAAACATTTCTATTTACTTTATATACTAATAATAATCTTTGAAACCTCAAAAATTACACAAGGGAACAGAGTATTCATCAACTGTAGGGAGGGTGGTTAGTCCCTGGTGGACAAAGCCCCTAGCTAATGTGATCTCAACGGTCCCTGGCAAATCGTGTCCTTGGCGGACTGATCTAACTCAAAGATGACTTGCCCCTTGCGAGCCTGAGTATACCAAGGTTAACGGAATAACTGCCGTTAACTCACAGTTCTGTTTCTCTCAATAACTCTCTCTATATCTAAAACTAACTAAAGTTGTAAAAAGGGGATTCTATATTTTCTAGTTCAATATTTCTCAACTATAGCAATATAAATCTTTAAATTTCATTTGGCAAATCATGGTAAATTCCAATTTGTCATAACAAATAAATTTATGAATTAAACAATACAAAACGCTTTATGGAATAATTATGGTCTCATACATTTCTAAAATCATAATTTCATGTATAAATTTAAATGGAGCATTTCTAAACAAAGCACATTATTCATATAATTACGTATCATGTGAAAACAAATTGTTCCAAGTCCCTTGGAAATGTGACCGGCACGTAAGGAGCCCCATCCCCACGTAAGCCTTCTAGGTAACGTGTCTCTATGAATGTATACTTTATAATAATATTATACTTAATTTACTTTCTGAAAGCATAATTTCCTCTGGATTGTCATCCAAATATTTATTCAAAATCTGATATCAAAGACTAAAATACCTTAATATAGAAAGCTATATGACATTTCTATTAAACATGTAAATCATGAAAACATAAATTGTTTCATCACTTGATCTAAATTTTAAATTTGAAAATTAACTTAATACTTGGAAACTAAACTATAAGTGCATTTATGGCTGGTTACATAAACTCAAATCAACTTTACCATTTCAAATCTATGCTTATAAACTGAAAATATATACGTAATTATTTCAAATACTGAAATTTTATACAGAATCTGAAACTAAATGCATGACTGGGATTATGCCTGCATACCAACTAGAGCACTTCTACTTCTGACATAATTCTAAACTAAGCCTCACTTCAAATAAGGTTTACCACTAGAATTTGCTAAGTTTACTAGGCTGGACGGGGACTAAACCTGTACCTACAACTATGAGAGGAAGGGAGAAGGGTAAGTCCACGGACTCAGTAAGTAAGCTCTCACCCATCACCCACATGGGATAACCAAGGAATATATACATATAATATTATGCATGCAACAATCATAATCATTTAATATCTATTTACATAACTATATATAGAAAAGATATCTTTGTATTCATAATTTCATAGAAAAGCATCTCTGAGTTCTTGCTCTAAAAGAAAATCATTTCTCATTTCATAAATTCATGAACACACAGTCTTAAACTCACAAGCAACACAAAATCATTTTAACTAAGTGTGGCAGAGCTTAGGAAAACAGTATCTGCTGAGCTGAATAAATACGTATATAATAACTGAAGCTGTAAAGTCATATAGTCCCTGGCAGACGAGCTGTGGGTACCTATCTAGGTCCCATTTTTTGTATCTGCTGTGAGGCGATATTGTCCTCCAATGAACAACTTGGTACCAAGGTTAATGATCTTATACAGCCGTTAACTAACTGTCTATTTCCTGATCTCTACCGTCTAAACTAGTTTAACAAAGACCCATAGCTGAAAAATGGGTACTTTATCCCTGGCGAACAGAGCCCCTAAATTCTTAATACACTGAGAGTTTTGAATTCATATAATAACAGTCTGACTTTAGCATAACTATGGTTGTGAGAATCATGCCCAAGGGATCACCCATTTGTAGGCAACCCGATCTCAAGATCACAGAATATGTATCTGGCAGTTGCTAAGAATCATATTGAATTCCGTACCTATTGGTACTATAAAATTGAAGTTCTAAATTCAAATCTTTAACCACCATATCTTTTTCATATACTGGATAAATCTAAAATCATAGCTTAAAACACTAGGGTTCTAAATTATGGAAACTCCAAAATCATAATAACACATTTCTTTATAAAGCCAATCATGTTTTATTCAACAGAACTCAACTTAATATTCTAAAAGCTTCCTGAAATCCAAAGTCTGGAGTATATACATAATGATATCACAACTCTTAAAACATATTTATCAAAATAGCAACTAGATAAAATCATATTTTCTTCTAACAATCGTTTCGTTAGCATATAAAACATTTTCTATTCATACAACACAACAATCATAGTCCCATAGTTTTTGTAAAACTTATTCTTTCATGCTATCATCATAAAACATAATTTTTCTAACTTGACATAATCATCTAAAATCATATTTTATACTCTTACTCATCTCAAATTTCATATTTCGCAATTATCATGCATCAAACATAATCATAATGGCTAAAATAAGGTCATGAGTTTGAACCCACTCACCGTTTAGAGCCGGAAGCATATGAGCCCCACCCACTTGATGTGGAGAGCTTGGAATGACACCAACAACTGCCATAGAGCAACCATAACTCTGGATTAAACTCTAATAACCTCTAGATAACTCTAAAACAACTCTAACAATATTAGGGGAGTATCCCTACTTGAGAATATTGAGAGAAATAACAAAACCTAATCCAAGAACGTGAAAGAATAGGGAAAATGGAGATATAATCTAACAACATATACATAACTTGATAATTTGGGGGAGCTAGATTGGAGAGAATGAGAGAAAAAGGATGAAAATGGAGAGGGGAGGGTTTCTGGTTGTGAAAATAGGGAGGAAGAAAGTAGGAAAGGATTTATAATGTTAGGGGCTCTCAGTAAGTGCAATGACATTGTTCTGTACTGTTTTTAGCCCACTGACACCGTTACAGCGGTCTAGCCGCTTGCCGTGTCCCCGGCTGATACACCTATGGTCGCTATAGCGGTCTTGGACCACTATAGCAGTCCTGGACCACTATAGCGGTGATAGTGAAACAGGTTTAGCTTCCTGTCAGTAACTCTGGGTGCTCATGGGATCTAGGTTATCTCACTACTCACTTATTTATATTAATGTCCTTATTTATTTTACTCTCCATTAACTTTAAAACATAAATGTAAATAAGGAAATATCCCCATTTGGATTCAAATAAAATATCACAAAAATCAAAATCCCAACAAATCAAAATCAAATTTTGGGTTTTAGTTCAAATCTGAAATCTTTGAGATTTTCTAAACTTATGAGCTAAAAACGAAATGTTTAAAGGTTTTATAAAATCCATTAAAAATCACTCTTTAACTTGTTTTCATCTTGGGAACAATTACCAGGACTTTTGATCCCAAGAAAGTGGCTCTAACATATAGCCCTTTAAGGAAGTGTAGGATCCAGACTTAGAGAAATTCAGGACCCGACAGCATGGGTGGGACCCGGGGGACCTTAAGGTCATACGAAACTCGTCCACTGACATGTGTGCACCGGGTATTATAGTTTGAAAGATTGATTCTATAATATCACAAAATATGCATGAAATCCTTTATATACAAAGTGTCTTGGGAATTAAAATTATACAGTCCAAAATAACATTCTAATATGTAAGTCTATGAAAAATGTAACCCTGTTCTACAGTCCGAGATCCTGCTTGCATTACGCTGGAGCACGTCTAGAGTAAAATACCAGACACCTTACCTGATAAGCTCATCAACTGAAATCTAATGCTGCTGCGAGGAAGATAGCTGTGGAGTACCCTCAGCAGCTACAATATTTGTAAAATATGGAAAGGAACAGAAGGGTGAGTTTTGTAACCAAAACTCAGTGAGTGAGTCCTCACTTGGAACCCTCTTCATGGGACACCAAGAGAATATACGCAACACCAAAATAATAGTGCTAATAATAAAATACTAGGGCATTTCATAATTAAAATCAAATTATCAAATCATAACTTTCTATAAACTACCCTAACAGTACTCTAATAGAGAAATAGTAGTATCTGCTCTGGTTAAGCAATATGTTTGTAACGTAACAAATCTCTGATCATATCTAGGCATTTTGTGTCACTATCCCCAGTATGACAATAAATCTCTGTAATCTTTGGCCCGGGCCACTTGGTATCAAGATTAATGGATTAACTGTCATTAACATACAGCCTGTTTCTCTATAGTTACTACTAGCTCAACTAGAAATCTCACTATTTTCCTCTATCATTCATAAAGTCTTCTATCCTAGGGTTAAAAATCTCTCTTTATATAACAATATGCAGTACCAGAGTCAGATGATCATAACATCAGCTCTAAATAATTAATTCCACCATGCAACTGTACAAGAACTTAGCCTCAATAGTGGATATTCCATGGTTTTCAAGAAAACATGTTTTCTTATTAAAACTAATAGTTCATAACACAATTTTCACAAAAATCTCAGTAGTTCAACAAAACAAACACTAAAATCATATATAATCTCATGTTTAAGGTGAAACTAGACAAAATAACTAACATAAAAGTTACAGATAAAAATCTACTCACCTATAGTGGTGGAAAATATAGGAATAACACCAACTGGATTCCAGGAAGTAGGAATGGCACATGTGTCTGCTATGGAATCAATAGTATAGGTGATGATGTGCACGAGAAAGGGGGTTGAATCGTACATTGATCATTTTTCTTTTTCTGAAGCTTTTAAAAAAAATTACTATCAAGTATAAAACTTGAAGTGCAGCAAAATATAATTAGTGGCTTCAGTACTTTCTGAACTTCATTAAATAAAACATTCGGTATTAAGAGAGATAACATAAAAAAGAGTAGGATATACATAAGACTGATAGTAAGGTAATGAAGCAATGAAGATGAATAAAAGAGATCGAGGTAAGGGAGAAGGTACACAAAGGATTTTATACTAGTTTGGTCAACATATCTACATCCAGTACTCAACAACTGTTAAGGTTCCACTATAACAACAACTTTCTCAACCTGAGAAAGTAAAGATGGATAATCTTTTCATTATCTTTCCCAAGCTATCATCCAAGGATTTCAGAAATCACTTGTAACTAAAGATTTTAAGTAATTTCGTATTAGCCTCTTCAAGCTAACATGAGCAGTCTTGAGTCTAGCCTCTCCAAGCCAACTCGTGGATGACAGGCAACTCCTTCAGCGCGTTGTTACTATTCTTTCCCCAGCTTCTCCAAGCTGCAATTAGCCTTGAGACTGGCCTCTCCAAGCCTAACCGAGTAATCTTGACATCGGCCTCTTTAAGCCCAACTGAGTAGTCTTGACTCTGGTCTCTCCAAGCCTAACTGTGTGCAATAGTAACCTCTACTGACACATTAAAAGTAGTCTTGCCCCAGCCTTTCCAGGCTACAAGTAGTCTTTCCCCAGTCTCTCCAAGCTGCGAGTAGTCTTTGACTAGCCTCTCCAAGCTAAACCATGACAAGGAAGAATATCTAACTATCGCATTGCAAGTAGTTTTACCTTAGCCTCTCCAAGTTATGTCTATTACTGATCATTATCGAATCAAGAATACAAAAATTAAGTGTTTGGGTTACTATTCAAACTAACCTACACTCAAGTTTCCTTAAAGATGATATATTTTAAAAAGATCCTAGGAGAACTTGAATAACTTTCTTCTTCTACTTCTTCCAAAAGAAGAACATAAATTTGTATAAGAATATAAAAGGAAGATTTTCTTTACACTTCAAGGATAAAACTAATTACATAAGAAGGATTGAATATTCCAAGAAGTGGGAAGAGATTTTTACAGAGTTTCCTCTCTTGAATCTTCAAATCTCTCTCATTGTCTTTCAAGTTCAGCATCTCTTTATATAAAGGTCTTTCTTTGTGGCTGTTGCCATAGATCAATTTTTCAAGTGATATGTGTTGATCATCAGTTGTGTCTTGAAAAAAACAGCTAGAAGAGAGGTTAACAGAACTGTCACATTAGTTGTAGAAGCCGTTATAAATATGAGTTTTCTAATGTCCCATCAGAAACTACTTTTCTACTTTCTGAGCGAGCTTTCTGAACTCCTCTTTCATGAAGCTAGGGTTGTTGATCAAATAGGCAGAAGAGATAACGTGCCAGTTTGAAACTGGAATTGCTTGATAATTTGAAGTTTAAATTTCAAATTTCCCTCCTTTTCCTGTAGCATTCGTTTCTCCATACAAAGATGAGCATTCTGATGTGCGCAACCAGTTCCTTGAAGAGTATATGACTTTCTAATCTTCAATCAAATCTTCTTTATGATAATTTATTTGTGATTGTGATGATTGAAGATTGAGTAACACGTTACATATGAACATATTCTGACATCTTCATCTTGAGAGTACTTTATGATGTCTCGTGTTACTTTCTGAAGTCTCTTTCATTGATTTCTGCAGCCTTCCACTGATCGTTAGCTATCAACGGATTGGATAAGGATATAATTTCACTTCTTTAATATAACACAACTTATAACATGTTTACACATGTATAGTGAAATAACGGTATATACCTGTTGTAATCTTACAAGAAACTCAATAGAGACATCAGTCCTTCTTCAAAGTATTTTCTTTGAATTGATTTTATTGTCATTCAAAACACATGAATGCAAGGGTTCTGGAGCTAAAAAATAGAACCCTAAATAAATCTTTCGGTACCCCAACTTCACCTCACCCAAAGTGAAAGAATATCATAATATAGAAACCATAGAAGACACCCCCAAGAACATAAGAGATAGGGAGAAAAGGAAGCAAAAACCATAAGCTAAACATAGCTTAAGCTTAGAGGATGAAAGATTCAAGCTAGATTTGAGAGAAAATGAAAGAAAGGAGGGTGAAGAGAAGTTGACGAATGAAGTTTCTAGTGTTTAGGGGTGGAGGGGTCGCATGAGAGTGTTTTGAAACCCGACAGAGAGGTTTTTAATAAAATTTTGACCGGTGGGGCTGTAAATAACGACTGAGGCAGTCCCTTCCCTAGTTGTCGCACTGCCTTACTCTCTATTGATTGTTGGGGAAGTCTTCAAAGAGGTTTTTCTCATATTTTTGGTCAGTAATTCAAGTTTTGGTATCTATTGGACTGGGTTGTGTCAACACTCACTTATTTACATTTTTTAACTTTAATTTAATACTCTCCATTAACTTTAAAACATAAATATAAATAAGAAAGTACCCCCCATTTGGATTCATATAAAATATCATAAAAATTAAAATCCTAACCAATCAGAATCCAAATTTTGGGTTTTAGTTCAAATCCAGGAATCTTCAAGATTTTCTAAAATTGTGGGCTAAAAATAAAGCGTTTAGAGACTTAATAAAATTCATTAAAAATCATTCTTTAACTTATTTTCCTCTTAGGAATGATTACTGGAGCTTTTGATCTCAAGAATATGGTTTTATTATATAGTCTTCCAAGGATATGTAGGATCCAGACTTAGTGAAATTTATGACCCGGATTTGTCTAAGGACACGTGTACTGGTCTAAGCTTTCCTAAGTAACAATATACCCAGGGTATTACATTTTTGCCCAAACCTGATACGAATATGTACATCCAACCATGCGAATGCGAACAGATTCACTGAGAGAAGAAAAAAGCCAAGATAGTAGCACATTATCTTGTTGCTCCTAATTGGTGAACTCCAGATTGATTGATGCACCAGCATTGAGATAGATAGATGGAGTTGTATCTTGTTGAAGGTGAGATTGAAGCTTGTAGCCTTTTATGGTGGCAATGGCCTCTTGGCACCGTATGAGGTAGTTTTCATCTGTGAGCTTATATGAGAAAGGAATGGAGAATTTGATTGATCAAAAAAGGCTTGGAAGAAGCAGTGGATCAAGTTGGGGAAAAAGGAGCCACCATGGATAAAGCAGCGAGCTCAAAGAAGGAACCCTAGGATCGAAGATTTAGCTCTGATACCATGAAAGGAATTGCAAACAGAGAGAAAGAGAGAAGATAAACTGAAAATGTAACTGAATTCATTATTAGTAAAACTAAGGTTTACATTGAGTTCTATCTATATATATGACAAGTGATGGGGTGCCTAGGATAATAGTGGTGTAATAAAGGATAACAATCTTCTAACAAATTCAATCTTCTAACAAATTCCCAATTGACTTCTAACTGAGGCTAGTCCCTAACAGGGTTCAACTGGTGTTGGTGGGTCATCTAACCCATCTCCACAAACACCCATAAATTTGACTACGAGTCTAAGACAGTTACAATTTTCCAATGATGTCAACTTAGATGCTATCAACTTGAATAATGAGCAATTTGAAGATCATGTCCAAGATAGCAATCATTGGCAATAGAAGGAGAATAAGCTCCTAATAAGTGCATGGTTAAATGTGTCAACTAATGCTATGATTAGTACTAACCAAGATGGTGATACATTTTAGCTTTGTATGTAACACTATTTTGAGGACAACAACTCTAGCTTGATTAAAAGAGGAGCAAGTATGATTAAAAAACACTGGCACAATATCAGTGAAAGGGTTCAATGATTGGATGCTTGCAATGATCAAGCAACGCAAAGAAAGGGAGCAGTTTGAATGCTAAAAATATAATTGAGTTGGCTCTTAACTTGTATGATTCCCAGCACCATAAGAGATGCACTTTTGTGGGACATAGGAATGAACTCCGAAGAGAACCAAAACGACAAAGTCAAGTATCTCAGAATCGAGGTTCCAAAAGAACAAAGATAAGTGCTTATAGAGCATACTTATCTTCATTGAACCCAGAAACACTAATGGTGGAAGATGTAGTGTGGACTCTCCAATTCGTCCATAGGGCACAAAAGCAACTAAAAGAAATGGTAAAAGGAACTCAAAAGTGCCTGATTGTGGAAGTGCTAACAAAGAAGAGCTTGAGAAGATGAAATCTGCTACAGCTTCGAGACTATCTCTCATGGAGGATTTTAAGATCATGGAAGAAAGGAAATTGGTGATAAAGGAAAAGGTAATGGCCATAAGGATTCAATGGATGGGGATGAAGGAAAATAGAGTAGACATGAAAATCCTTTCAATAAATACCTCTATAATGACTGAAGAACAAATATCATGTCATGCTAAGATCGTAGAGCAAATTAAGGCAAAGTGTAACTTACACTGTTGGTTGTACATTTTTTTTTAATAATTATTGAAGTACTCGACACTCATCAAGGCAAGTAAAGAAAAGGTATAGTAAGAAAAATAGAAAAATAACATGCCAATATATAATCATTACACCAGCACAACCACTACCACTAATAATCTTGTCCCAAATTTCTCACTTAATCAAAAGAAACTTGAGGACCATTTAGTCATTCCACAGCCCCTAATGTTGGCCATGCATACACCAAACTCTAGGAAGTTTCCATGGGTCCTCTTCGGCATTGCCATCAATGATACATAGAAAACTTCTACAAAAAATATCTACACACTTGTGATTTGTAGTGGTGCACACCACTCCTTCCAATTTAACTTAATTTTTTGCAGCAATTCATCTATGTTAACTACACCTTTAGCAAAGATAGTTTTGTCCTTTGCATTCCAAGTAGACCATAAAACAACAAAAAATAAACTAACCCACCTCTTTCTTGTAAGACCCTTGTATGAAAATTCAAGCCAAATATCTAGGAATTCTTGAAGTTAGGAAGGTACAACCTAAGACAGCCCCACCTCCCCCAAAATTGCACTCCAAATTACCCAAGTAAAAGAGCAATGTAAGAATAAATGTTTAATAAATTCATTTGCCATCTTGCAAAAAATACACCTTATATCACAGCCTGAAAAATTCAAATTTTATGTAAAAAAATCCTTTGTTTTTAGCTTTCTTAAAAGTGGAAACCAAGCCATCAATTCCACTCGAAGCAGTATCTAACCCTTCCATAGATTTTGGAAGACATTGAATGCATTTAGCTGGCATCCACTTCTACATACAGCTGCTTTATGAATGATTTAACTAAGTAATCACCTTTTTTATTGTGTTTCCACACCCACTTGTCCTTAACATCTGTATTAAGAATTACCTGCAAAAGCAAAACATTAAAAGACTCTAAAAAGTGCTTCTCCTTTTAAAAAAGTTCCTCCTCCATTATAAGTTCCATACCCACTCACTCTCACCCCAGAACTTACACTCAGAGATCGCATGGTACTTTTGAGATGTTACTGCATAGAGTCCTAAAAATTGATCCTTAAGTTTTTGGTTACCTACCCATGGGTCTTCCTAGAATAACGTGTGTTGCCCATTACCAAGGAGGATCCATGGCTCATTAACAACCATTTGCTCTACTTTGTTACTCATTTTTCAAATATTGTAAATACCACTCCGCAACCCACCCTTCCCTTTACAATTCTGACCAAGAATAAGTTGAGACATTTTTAGCCCATTGCATGAACTAATTACTTTCTTCCATAAAGGTTCTTCCTCAACTAAAAACCTCTACAACTATTTATAAAGCATGGCAACATTCTAGTGTAGAACATCGCCTACCCCAAGGCCCCTTTTATCTTTTGACAATTGAATCATGCTCCATTTAATTGTAGGAATTCCTCTCCTAGCATTAGAAGAGCCCCAAAAGAACCTTGATTTCAAGAAGATAATCTTCTTAGCTACTGCCTTTGGCATTTGGAATAAACCAAGATAGTAGTACATAGAGAGACTATTAATGACCGATTTGATAGGTATAAACCTACCAACCTATGATAGGAGATTAGCTTTCCACCCACTAAGTTTTTTCTCAATCTTTTCCATAATTGGCCTCCACGTTTCTATTCTCCTCGGGTTAGCTCCAAGCAAAGCTCTCAAATATTTTATAGGTAATGATGCAACCGCACATCCCAACAATGATTGAGTACGGTTTATCCACTCCTTAGTACAAAATAGCAGAATAAAAGCATATTTGTCGTAATTAATCCACAAGCCTAATATCATCCCAAAACAGCCAAGAATCATCTTGTAGTTCCTGAATACACAATAATTTGCAGGACAGAAAAGTATCGTATTATCTACAAATTGAATGTGTGATAGTTTGACATTATCATAACCTACTTTGATGTTTTCAATAAGAGGCATAATCTTTGCCAAATTGAAAGTATGGTTGTATGTTTAATTTAAGTATTGATGTATTTTAAACTAAAGAGTCGATTGTATTTTAAATTTAAGAGTTGATTTTATTTTTAGATTAATTATGCAATATTGTTTTATATATCGTATTTTATAATGTAATTTAGACTTCATATTTAGATTTTTAACATTAAAAAAAGTTCTAAAAACTAGTACTTAAAAAACTATCGGATGAAAAACTAACTATTGCCAAACTAGTTGTTAAATAAGTAGCCATTAAAATGTTAGCCAATGCAAAACTAGCAGTTGAAAAATCAGCCATAAAAAAATTAGCTGTTGAAAAGTTAGTCATAGAAAAACTACCCGTTATAGAGTTAGTTGTTACAAATAAATGTTATAAATATGGACTATCATCTTCCCTTATTTTCACATAATATCATTCCTCTTTTATTTATTCAAACTCATTTAGTTGCACTCATTATCTCCTCTTAAAACACTTTTCACTCATAAGCACTACTACAAATGGCTGGAAAATCTAATGAATCTGGTAGCTCATCTTCTATGGAGGACTTCAATGATGATATTCTGTTTATAGATGACGACCAACCCGATGGCATGTCTATGGATTATTAGATTAAGGATTTTTTATTCGACGATTCAAATGAGCGCCAACTTCAACTCATTAAGCAAATCTATGGGTCAAGATCTTCCTTCAAATCTCGTATAAGGATAGGTAGAGACAATGAAATAGGACATGGACATCTTTTTAGAGACAACTTTGCACCTAATTTAGTATAACCTCTTGAAACATTTCGACGAAGGTTTCGAATGGGAAAACATGTCTTTCTCCACATTTGTGGATACTTTCTCAAATATTAATCCATATTTCCAATAAAAGGTCGATACTGCAGATAAGAAAGGATTACACCACTACAAAAATACATAGCAGCCATGTATATGCTAGCATACGATGTATCAACTAATGTTGTTGATGATTATGTGTGGTAGGAGAAAGTACTGAAATTGAGTAGTTAGAAAAGTTCATAAAAAATGTTATTTTGGTCTTTGAGAATGAATACCTGCGAAGGCCAAACTCAAATGATTTACAATGCCTACTGCAAATAAAGGAGGACCGTGGCTTTCCTGGTATGATGGGCAGCATCGACTGCATGCACTAGCAGTGGAAAAATTGTCTAATAGCATAGAAAGGTATGTACATGAATGGTTATCAGGAGCTCCCAAGTACAGTACTAGAAGCTATGACTTCATCTGATCTTTGGATATGGTGTGCATTTTTTGGAGTAACCGATTTGAATAATGACATCAATGTGTTTGACTGTTTACTAGTGTTTGATGAAATTCTAGAATGTCGCACTCTATATGTAAATTGTACTGTAAATGATACCAATTATACTATGGGGTACTATTTAACAGATGATATATATCCTGAATGACCAATATTTGTCAAAACATTCTCTTGACCACAAGGAGATAAGTGGAAGTTGTTTACAAAATATCAAGAAGGCAAGCGAAATGATGTGGAACAAGCATTTGGAGTGCTATAAGCTCGTTTTACAAGTGTACATGGCCTGACACGATTTTGGAAGAAAAGTAAGTTGGTTAGGATAATTAGAGCCCATATCATATTACATAATACAATTATTGAAGATGAGAGAGACATGCATGTAGGATATTTTGCTTAACTCCCCCTTATGATGATGTGTCTAATGACATATCACTACTAGAGGTGGATAAGGAAACTATTGCTCTACATGATAGCTATGTCCAAATGAATATCCAACTCTATGATAGACAAAAATATTGATGTGGCGTGTGGTGGGGTTTAAAATGGGGTTTACAGACTAGAGTTGCTCTAAGGAGCCATTGTTGACCTTTGGGATCTGAAACTATAAGACTCTCCCCCTGATAAAACCCCACCTTGACATGAAAAGGAAAAGTTCAAAAACATATATAATTCCAATTATTGATGAAAAAATTAGTGGAATAATTTATTATGTGTGTATATATATATATATATCATAAAATTTTTAATTATTAATTTTTTATTAATTGCTAAAATGATGTATTTTATTTTCCAAAATGTATCATGCATTTTAGAGAGTGTGAAGTTAGTATTCCTTTGAGTGTACAATGGAAAGGAGGATAGTGTTAGCATTTCACAAATTTAAAGGAGGGGTTATAATGATTCACAAAGTAAAGGGAGGGGTATTGCAATAATTTCATAAAGTTAGAGATTTTCATCACAAATTTTGCAAATATAGAAGAGATGGAATAAATTTTAATGGAACAATAATGCTGAAAAGTAACGATGAATTGTTATGAAAGTGTGTATGAACAATAATGACCACTTGACCCCTTCTCTCTCTTTTTAGCATTTGTTTCTAAATAGACCATATTTTCATCTCTTTTTCTTGCTTTATTTTATTCCTTTCTTCTTCATCTTAGGAGTTTGATCACCTACTGCCAAAAAGAATGGTTTGCATAAACATTTGAAGGATTTTTTTTTATTACAAAAGGTAATTTGTATTAGGATGAAATGAAATACTTTTCTCTTTTTGTTGGTCTAGCATCACCTAAACATTGTAACACTGAAAGATTTTCTAGACTTTGCAAGACATTCCTCATTGATGGACGATTTATTGGAAAAAATTCTATGCACTACATTGCCAGAAGAGTTACTGCAACACCATCTTCAACACAGTAATGAATCTTCCTGCAGATTCTTGTGGACAAGAAAACAATTAGGCTTGTACTCATTCTTGGCCCAAATATGTACTAGACTATCCAAGTTTAGGTTGGTGTCTTCTCTTCTCTTAATGTCTAAATTCGTTTTGGTTGCAAGTTCAAGCAAAACAATGCCTAATGAAAACACTTCACAACTTTTTTCCCATTCAACCCCTGAAAGTGTAGGTAAAAGAAGATTATCATGTATTTTTTTCGTGGTACATAAGAATTTTAGAGGCAATGACATTTGAAACTTTGATCTTATGCAAATTATCTGAACCCCTTATTACCGACCTAATCCTACTGACTTGGATTTTCATGTATTTGAATAGAAAGCCTCAATTTAATTACATATGACAGACCAGATGAATGATCTTTTAAAAAAGCTAGGATCAAAGATTGAATTGACAAGACTAGGAATTTTGGTTCATGAACTAGAGTTATGCAGCATATTCAGTACAAAGTGAAGATTTTCATAGTGTGATAATAAAGAATGTGATGACTAGTTTATTGCGATATAACAATTGGAAAGAAAATATTTTGAAGGCAATTACCCCTTATTGAAAAATAAGGGTCGATATAACTAGTTGACATTGTCAATTGCTCATTCAGCATTTTTAATTCGCTATACAATAGCAAATCAAACAATTTTGCCTTGAAATCCTACACCAAAAATGAGTGTTTAGTTACTTTAGTAGAAGAAACATGAATATAAACCATATTTTAAAAAAAATACTTTGTTAACCTTGTCAAGGAGTATGTAAGATGCACTGATATTAAGCACCACAATTTGTTTCTCTTGATCATGAATGAATTTTAGGAGCTTTGTAAGTTCATGGATTACATTAACTCTCTGAAGTCAATTTAGTGCATCTATATTGGCAAAGAAAACATATCAAAATATCATAAGCAAATCATTTATCATCTTTCCCTTTCATTCTTCAACAATTCAAGGACAAATATAAAAGTTTTGTTAACATGATCTCACAATTTGGTTGTTGAGCAATTCTTCAGTACGAATAGCAGCAACATCCATGTAGCCGAATACATTACATTTCAGTTTCATCTACTCAGCTCATTCAATAACAGATACAACACAATAGAAATTAAAAACAGTTTTAACTATGATATATATATTGATAGGAATATTCGGTACAATACGAGTACAATATGAGGATATGATAAAAATTAAATTAAAAATATGTAAAATATAAATAAGAGTATCTGAAAGTATCGATATAGTAATCAATACGACATGTGTCAATATGGGTACAGACTATTTTGAAGTATTTGTACATAATAGAGTTTTAATATTTTCTCTCAATCAACATTTCCAATGGCTAACATCAAATATTGTAAGGTTTCAAAACTTCAAAACATAAACAAAGGGGTTACCTTTCATTGTTACATTGTGCAAAGTATCAAGTGGATTGAGATCATACACAACACCCTTTACATCTTTCTCCCAGCAATAGCCAATTAACCTCATCATATTTGGATAACCTTTCAATGTTGGATTTGTCCAAAATTTTATTTCCTCCTACAATACAGAACAGAACCATATTAAGCTTCCATAATCAACTTACAGGTACAAAACTGAGTTTAGAAAAAGGATAAGAAAGATACAAATGAATGCAAAAAAGAGAAAGAGATAAG
Organism: Dalbergia cochinchinensis; assembly: GCA_031216125.1. NCBI lineage: Eukaryota > Viridiplantae > Streptophyta > Magnoliopsida > Fabales > Fabaceae > Dalbergia > Dalbergia cochinchinensis. The sequence continues at coordinate 61,932,387 of CM062375.1, read as the reverse complement.
GAACTTGCTTTGATGATCAAATAATCATCATCATATTTGGAACTTATGTGTTCCAATCATTCATCATCCCATATCTTCGCTGATACATATTGACCTTCAAAATTGCCCCTGAACAATTTGCCAAACTGTGTCAACCTGATAAGGTTGACCTGATTGGAATTATTGGTAAATGCTTTCAAGTTCTGAGATGCAAACTCTACAAGGTTTGTTAGGTCCATCGTAAACATTGCTTAGTATATTCTCTATCAACCGAACACAAATTGTTATATAGGGCCACAAATTGGTTGCTATTGAAAAGATAATGTTTTATACTATTAGATTAATTTTGATATACCATGAATCAGTCACATCTCTTTATATATGCGACTTTTGATACAAGCGAAATATTAATTAACTAGAAATTTTGTTCGATTTGAATAGTGAGAATAATATGACATGATTGTTAATCTCTAGATAAATAAGTATGTTATATATACCACTTTCTCGTGTGTGTAACATTAGTTTTGAGATGTGTTTAATTCAAAAATAAAAATAGAGGTAAATTTTTCATGAATGAGATTTATGTGTTATTTTATATACAAATCTCATTCATAAAAAATTAATTCACATTTTTACCCCACACCAACACTACTAAAAATATGCAAAATACCTACAAATTTTTCCTATAAATTTTATTCGCAGGTAATACCTACAAATTTTGTTGCGAATTTCCTTCATCGAGCAAATCAGGTGATATTTTACTATGGATTTTAAAATCCATAGCAAAATCTACAAGTAACTTTTCCTTCACAAGGTAAGAAAATTTTACATGCAAATATTTACTGCGATTTCTTTTTTGTATAGGAAATATTTTCGCAGTTAAGTTTACAAATAAAAGGTCAATATGCTCATTCAAAGTCATTTTTACAACTAAATTCGAAAAAAACTATATCTGTGAATTTTGTTGCGGATTCTTGCTACAAATTTAGTTATGAACAATCACTTTCATGGGGATTTTTTGAAGCATTGTTTCCTGTGAAATTAGTTGTGGATTTTTACCATGAATTTTGCTGTGAAATTTGTTTGTTGTGAACTATCCTACAGATTTTGTTCCTGCGAATTTAGTTGTGAAATTTCGCTGCAAATGTTACTGCAAATTTTGATTGCTATGACTTTTCTTGCGGCAAATTGCTGCAAATTTTGTTGCGGTTTATTGCTGTGAATTTTCCTACAAATTTGTTTGTTGCGAAATTACTTGCAAAGTCTTGTTGCGCTTTTTGTTGTGGATTTTGGTTATTGACACTTTTCTTGCAAAATCTTCGTGCGAACTTAGTTGCGGATTAGTGTTGTGAATTTTCTTACGAATATTTTTCTTATGAATATATCTACAAAATTACATTGCAGATTTTGCTACAGATTTGGATTTCTGCGGATTTTCCTGTAAAGTTTTCATGCGAATTTAATTACAAATTTTTATTGCATATTTTCCTGCAAATCCTATGCTTGCAAAATTATCTACAAAGTTTGCTGCAGAGTTGAACTATTATGGACTTTCTTGTGAATTCTTTTCCTATGATTTTAGTTGCAGATTCTTTTTATGGATTTTGTTGTGACTTGTTTCTTACAAATATAGCTGCAAACTTTTGGAAAGAATATTAATTGCATAGAATTCAAGAAAATCTTGGTAAGTTATACTATTTTTGCTGCGACTTGTTTCTTGAAAATCTTTTTGAACTGTTGTGCATTTCTTTTTTAAGTTGAGGTTAAGGGTTTAAACCTCATCTCCTTGTTTTGCTAATATATTATTGCATTGCTCTTTAGGATTGTGGTTTTATAACATAATTATTGCTCTTGAAGATTAACAAGTAAAAGAAATGCAATAATATACTAGCAAAGAATTGATTATGATTTTAAACAAATTAAAATAAATTAAAACAAAATTAAAATTGATTAAGTGAAATCAAATTGATGATTTTGATTTAAATGATTTATTTTTTTTTAATCACATTAATACTATTTCAGTCAAAAAAAATTTCAACCAATTTTGATCAAATTGAAACGAAAGATTTTAGGTATTTAAATTAAATCTTAACTTATTTTTATTAATTGTCATATCGATCAGTAATTTATAAATTTATAAATATGCATATTAAATTGTTTATTTAATTTCATTTTAGTCAAATGATTCTTAATCATTAAATCATATCCGTCTTTTACAACATTAGAAAATCATATCTCCATTTAAAATCAATCAATCAATATATATATATATGTTTGTGTGGAAAATCCAACGTGTTAATTTCACAATTTTTCATTTTTCCACCAAAAAATTTCAGCCCCTCCATTAATTATATTTTTACATTTTAATTTAATTCTTAAATATTTCTCATTCTCTTGCTTTTCAATATATGATTTCTAACAATTACTATATGATAACCTCATGCATGTTAGCCCACCACAGATTGTGAGCTGAAATATCGAATTTGGATTAGCCCACTTTACCAACGAGTTAAGAAAATGCAAAACTGGCTCATCCTATCCGAGTTTTGTGGATTATGCTGGTTGGCTGGCTAAATAATTAAAAAAGAAAAAGAAAATTTAAAAACCCTTACATTTGTAATAAGTGAGGACTTTCAACTTCACAGAAACCTTAGATTAATGAGCAATTAATCTCTAATAGAATAAGTTAAATAATTAAATTTATAATATTAAATAATAATAATAATAATAATAATAATAATAATAGAACTATTGAAAAAAGGAATTAATTAAAGCAATACCTATTCAATCTAAATCAAATATATATTTATTCTATCTAGTAAATAATATTATTAACAATAAGAAAGCCAATTAGCTATATTGAATCAAAAATTGATGTTTAATATATATAACTATAATTGTTGAATATATAACTACCAAAAATTTCATATACTTACTAGTCAAGTATATGTCATCGATGCCTTAACACATGCCTAAACTAGATATATGTATATATATAATACAAAATTATGAAATATTTAAATAATTTACATTTGAGGGAGAGCTATGATCGAGGTGGTTAATTGTGAGAGTGAGAGAACCAAATGTTGACTTTAGATTTATATTAGTGTGATCAAGATTAAATTAGAAGTCATGTAATTTTTTCAAATAAGTATGTGATTTGAGAATTAATTATCTTTAATTAACTTTGCTATTATATTAAACAAATTATTTATATAATTAGAAATTTCTTATTATAACATATTTTATATTTGAATTTTTAATTTTTTATCTATTAATATAGCTATTTGAAAAGAAAAATATTGAACAACAAATAAATTAGTCCATTGTCTAAATTAAATGCAAAATAAATGGTAAATTGGAAGTTCAGAATAATTTTGTACTATGTCCCTAAATTTAAATTTTAAAATGTCAAATCTTGTTATTTCATCTAATTTAGTAAATTGAGTACTGGCAACTGTTTTCTTAAATAAAAAAAAATTAAAAATTAAAAATGAGAAGATTTTATGATAGGTTTCTCACCAAATAATGAAAATTTCCACTTAAAAATCTGTAAAAATAAAAAAAAAAAATAAAAAGTTTCCCTCTTGATCTCATCAGAGAAGAAAACAGGGTTTCCCTCTTACGCCAAGGTTGGCTCTTTGCCCGCCTTCTCATTGCGCTAACCCAAGATCATCCCTACGCTAACCTACACCTCATCCCCGCCCTCCTACTGTCAACACTGAGCGGCCACCACCGAACCCTTCCTCATCTCCGTTTTCCTGTTGACGCCAAGCGGCCATCACTGAATCTCTTCCTGACTCTGCTTTCTTGGCTTCCTCTGCTTTCCTGGCTTCTCTTACCCGGCCCTTTTTGTAGCCGCTTTGGACAGTGATACGTGCGTAGATGAAGGAGCACGGGTGAAGGAGTTTTTCCAATTTGCCCTCTAATTTGCTGTTTGATTAGTGAAAAGATTTTTTTTTTTATCAATATTAAAAAAGGAATTGCTCTGAAGAAACCCGTTGTCTATTTTCTGGACACGCTTCATTATTAACAATCATTGTATCTGGCCGCTTATTCTCTTTCTGGAATTTGGTTGGTTAATTGGGTGTATCGTAGTAATAATGACAACGATTTGAAGCCAATGTAATCACAATTTGGCCATATTGATTCCCTAGTTCATGTGCGTGGAATGTAGTTTATGCTTATTGTGGAAGTAAACAAATTGAATGAAGTACCAATCTCTTCCTTTCTTTTATTCACAGAGTAAGGGAGTCAGCACCGGTGAAGGAAGGCTTTCCACTATGTGCACCAGCCTTCAACGATCTTCAGTTTGTACGTTCTCCCATTCTTCTTCTTCTTCTATTACTATTGCTATTAAACTACTATATTCTTATTACTAAGGTTCTCTGCTTTCCCACTTTTTTTTATATACGATGATGTAGTTGGCTGGTTTTGTGGCTTGGGAACCCAAATGAGATCCCTTGTACTGAGACTGGTGCTAAATACATTGTTGAGTCCATTGGAGTTTTCACTGATAAGGACAAGGCTGCTGCCCATTTGAAGGTTTGTGTTTCCATGGCCACTAGAGTTTTCACCTTTTCCTAACTTTGATTCCAATTGTGATTGTTTTCACCATTCCGTAGTGAATGTTCCCGGGTATCATCATCATCTTTTTCTTTTCTTATTATCTTTGTTTACTCGTTTTTTCTACACTGTTCACTTGCTTTGAATGATTTAACTATGGAATTTTAGAAGAAGTGCATTATTTAACAGTAATAAAAGAAAAGCTTATGGAGATGAAGGGGAAAAGCCTTTTATATAATAAAATGACCTCATATTTTAAAGTAATTGCACTTTAGCTTATTACTTGCCTTGTCTGAATGATGCTCCATAATTATCTGAAGTAAGTGCACTGGCACTAGCAAGTATATTCCCGTACATTTTAGGGATGAAATTGTAAGGATGAATGTCATGAGAGGTGTCCAGGAAGAGTTTTCCAGAAAACTTCTATGTTCCCGATGGCACTCAACAGATGAAATAAAAAGAGAATCCAGTTTAAAATTTAACAAACCTGCGTTCTTTGTTCCAAGCAAGATCAAGTAGAGTCAGTATGACTGTCATGTATGTTTTTGATTGATTTCTACCGGAAAACAATTTGCAGAATCAGCAAAAATCTTCATATAAGAGCTTGGATTGAATTCTAACATGAAATGCAGAACAAACCTTCTTTCCATTTTTGTTTTTATCTGAAGTGCCACCTAAGACCACATATGGCTGCACTGCATCATGCTGAGAACAAAGGAAGATTACGAGGTATCTCACCAAAAAGGACTATGTGTTTTTAAATGAAGTTTCAGTGAAATTCATATAGTTAATCTACTTACAACATCAAGGTCCCAAATTTCTATGGAAGGTTCCATTGAACCAACAGCTAAGAAGCTCCATACAATAATAATGAAATTATATTAAGATAATAAAATAAAGTACAGGCACCGTGCAGGGATCAAGTCAAATTTTCAGCAATAAAATGAAGGCTAGAATTTAGAACTTATCAGAGCACATAGTCAAGAAATTTGATAATATTTCTTTTCTGGTCTATTCAATACAATTTTGCACTATATATTTTTGGAAAAAATTACACTAAGCTTAGAATGCTTGATTCACAAAGACGCTAAATTTTGATCTTCTTCACTTATCTTGATGCTTTGAAAGCTTAGAATGCTTAAATTGGTAAGCTTAGAATGCTAAATATTGATCCTAATAGCACATTCAGAATGCTAAATTTGAGGCCATCATGCTTACTAATGTTGTGCTTAAATGACTTGATATGTATTATTAAAACAATGATTAATTAAAAGGATTTTTGTTGTTAATTTTGATTGAGTTTGGTTGATTAGCTACTAATATCACAATAGTGAAACATATAGCTAGTATGCTTCATTTATTCGATAAGCATCATCCTAGATAATTCCTGTAGGCTTAATCTTTTGTTATATACAGTGACATAGTTGGCTAGTTTTGTGGCTCGGGAACCCAAAAGAGATCGCTTGTACCGAGACTGATATTAAATACATTATTGAGTCCATTGGAGTTTTCACTAAGCATGATTCAAGTGATGAAGAGGATTCAAGTGTTGAACAGGATGAGGATAGTACATCATCTGAAAAATCTAATGCATAGCTGTTATTTATTAGAACTATTACTTTGCTTTATATTTATTGATCTTAGTACTTTATCATATATGATAACAAATGACTTATGAATATTTATTTAATTTGAGTAATGCATTACATTGAAGATATTATATTGCGAGAAAATTTATATTTCATTGTTGAATTTGACATTTTGTTTATTTGAAAGTGAATTATTAGAAATAGATTATATATATATTGGTAGGTATGAGTGAGAAATAAATTTAATGGACAATTATTAAATTTGTTCAATTTGGTTGCAAATTTTCCTACAAAAGTTATATTAGAAATGATTAGTTGGGAAATTTAATGTGAATTTAAGTAAAATTTGGTCCATATTTCGTGCAAAATTTGATGTAGAATTTATTATTTAACAATTTTGTTGCGAAATATATGTTCAAAATTACTTTCAAAGTCGAGTTTTGAAATATGCATTATCTGCAAAATTTACTGTGAAATATACATGCAAAATTACTTGCAAAATAAACTTTGTTGGGAAAATTACCTGCACAATTATCTACGAATTCAGATTTTGGAAGACCATGACAACTTGTGGATTCTATTACAAATTAAATTACATGCGGATTTTATTGGGCCAATTAGATATGGATTTTGATAAGAATATTATTTGCACAATTACTTGTGAAATTGAATTGGAATTACCTACAAGTTTTGCTGTAAATTTAATTACCTACAGCTTTTATTGCGAAAATTACTTGTCAATTTTACTGCGACAATTTAATTTGAGGATTTTTTTGCCCAAACTATATACAACTTTTCCTATGAATATTTCTCGCGAACACAATTCACAGCAAAATTCCTTTAAGCCACACATCTAGTCATGAAAAATAGTTGCAGATTTTCCGTATTTCTTGTGAAATAATTCGTAACTAATTACTTGCAAATTCAAAAATTCGCAACAACCAATTATCAACGACCATATTATCTGTAGATTTTTTTCCCAACAAAATCCGCATGAAACTTACTTACTTGCAAATTTTTAACAAAAATCTGTAGCAAAATTCTCAGATAACAGGTAAGTTTTTAGTAGTGTAAATGCACCCTTGATGTAATTATTGTGAAAACCAAATACTTTCAATAAGGTGATAGTAATGAGTGTACCAAAAATTTAAATATTTCACAATATATAGACATCTAATAATTACTTACTTAAATTAAAAAAAATTAAAAGGTAATATATTTTTCTTAATATATAGAAATAAATTAATAAAAATAGAAAACAAACCATTGAAATATAAAGAAATATAAAATTAATTTTAAAAGATCATCTAAAATAATTTAAGGTATACTATGTAGAATCTAAAGATATAATATGAGATATTTTGATATTTTGATGTTTCCTAGCAATTGTCAACCCCTTTCATGAACATGTTGCCAACCATTTTGTTCTCTAACGAATTCCCTTTGTTGCCTTTGACTTTGTCAACTGAATAGACATTTAAGCTTTAAAATGGTGTTCCCTTTTCAAAAGGGAAATTTTCTTTTGTAACAGTGATCCTTTTGTAAGCCACATATTCAAAGCTATTGCAAATGGAAAAACCAAAGAAAAGCTTAATATAGTGGCCAACAATACATCCCCATCAATATATATATCTTCAAATTCTGCTCTCAGACTATAATAAGACTTATTCCACTACTCATCCACTTGCTGTGTTGATGCCACTTGAGCATGAATTGTTCGCAATCTATACCTCTAATAATATCTATTCATAAGACGTCATGTATGTGTTCCTTGGAACTTATAAGAAAGGGTGTCTTCCTCTATGCTAAATGTGCTAATCAAGGTCATGGTTGGTGAATTCTGTGTTAGTACAATGCTAGATTTTCCTGAAGAGCCATGGTCCTTGACTCCTTGCTGTAGAATCACCTATGACCGCAGAACTGCACCAAAGGTTATCAAAGAGCTGACATCACAATGCGTATTTTTCTATGACAGGCCCCTAGACTTCTTGTTGGAGAGTAAAAAATAGAGAGGGAGTTAGAGCTGTGAAGACAAGCTTTGAAGCATAAGATTTTTGAAGTATATGAAATTAAAGTTAAATAAGAGTAGCTTAGTGCATGCTTGGTATTGAGGGATAAAAATAAAGAGGAAACTATTATAGATGAATTTCAAGTGTAAATTGAGACATGAAGCTCATCAAAGAAATTTTTTTCCTATTATTACTCGTTAACCAAACATACCCTTAAAATTGAAAATTAGAGGTCATTTAATACCAGCATATATGTGACCAAGTTATACAGTTTAAATATTCTATTTATACAAAACAATGAAAGCATGGTAGATATGTAAATCATAAGACACAAGCTAAGATAATGAAATAAATGAGTGTTTCACGAGTTATATATGTTGCAAGTACTGCAGGAGTTATGAAACGGTCAATCTGGTAAAATAGAGTTGAGAGAATAGGAATTGACACAAAATATTTACGTGGAAAACCCCCTAATGATGAGGGAAAAACCACGGGCAAGAACCTAGAAAGATTTTCACTATGTGGAAGATAAATTACACCTCTCTTTATTAAAATAGGAGAAACTCTCATAACACTCAATATATTTTCTCTACTATTGGAAGCTCTGTTTACTCTGTAAAACCATCTGCGGCTCACTCTATTTATAAAGGCTTTGGAAGTTCTTGTGCATTGGTTGCACAAGATAACTTCTGAGTCGAGTTCACATGCAAGGTTACTGTGCAAGCATAGTAACTTGCACAATAACTCTCGTGAAACGCCTCCCTTCTTGACTCTCGTTTTTTTTCTTTTTTTTCATTCTCTCTCTCACAAGTGGCTTTACGCCACTAACAATCTCCCACTTAAAGCCACTTTTGGTGAGCTTTCAAAACCTTTTTCTCATCTTGCCAGTTACATGCTGCTTACGTTTCTGATAGGCCATAGGAAGATCTACACCATTTAAAAACTTGTGTTGATCGGTTTTGTCATGTCATCTGCTAGGTTGTCTTTCGTATGAATTTTCTGCATATCCACATTTCCATCTTCTACTACTTCTCGAACAAAATGATATTGAACACCTATGTGCTTTGTCCTGGAATGAAAGGCTGGATTCCTTGCAATGTGTAAGGCACTCTATTTGTCCACAATACGCAGTAATCTTTATTGCTTGTGCCCAGAGTTCCTCCATTAACCTTTGAATCCAAATAGCTTCCTTGCAAGCTTGTGTAGCTGCCATATATTCACCACGTAGTAGAAACGAAACTAGCAGTTTGTAACCCAGATAACCAACTCAAAGCTCCACACAAGTATGAACACATAGCACTTTGTAGTAGATTTCCTTTATCAAGATCACTGCCAAAATCTGAATCAACGTATCCCTTGACAATGAACTCGATCTTCCAAAACATAGTCACGCACGAGGTTCCTTTAATGTATCTAAGGATCCTCTTCACAGCATTCCAATGCTCATTTCCTGGATCTGCCATAAATCGACTAACCACACCAACTGCTTGAGCAATATCAGGCTTAGTACAAATCATGGCATACATAAGGCTTCCCACCGCTGATGCATACGGTACTCGAGACATTTCCATCCTCTCTGCTTCACTGCTAGGACACATATCTGAGGATAATTTGTAATTCACAAGAAGTGGGGTTGAAACTGGCTTACAATCTTGCATGTTGAAGCGCCGCAAGATTTTCATCAAGTAATTTTTCTGGGAAAGCCAGATCTTCCTGTCCTTTTTGTCTCGGTGAATTTGCATCCCTAAAATCTTGTTTGCGGGTCCCAAGTCCTTCATATCAAATTCCCTAGCCAACTGTGCCTTTAATTCTTGGATTCGATCTTTGTTGGGGCCTACTACCAACATGTCATCCACATACAACAACAGAATGATGAAAACATTGTTATCAAACCGCTTGTAGTATGTACAATGGTCTAAACTCAGTTTGTTGTATCCGAGGCAAATTATGAAGGAATCAAATCTCTTGTACCAACACCTTGGCGCCTGTTTTAAACCGTACAGAGATTTGGTCAACCTATAAACCAAGTTTTCTTTTCCTTTTTCCTCAAAGCCTTACAGTTTGGAGCATATATATCTCCTCTTCAAGTTCTCTCAGTGAAAGCAGTTTTCACATCTAACTGCTCAAGATGTAAATCAAATGTAGCACACATAGCCAGCACTACTTTGATAGTGGTAAGTCACGACAAGCTGGAAAATATCTCATTGAAATCGATACCTTCCTTCTGAGCAAATCCCTTTACCACCAGTCTTACACGATATCGTTCCACCCGATCATTGCCATCTCGTTTGATCTTATAGACCCATTTGTTGCCAATGGCTTTACAACCTTTTGGAAGTGCAACAAGTTCCCATGTTTTGTTCCTATGTAAGGCCTCCATTTCTTCTTGCATTCTTTGCCATCCATAGAGATGCATCAGGACTACTCAAGGCTTCACGAAAGGTTGATGGCTCTCCTTCTTACGTTAGAAGACAAAATGCATCATGACTTGCCATAACATAGTGCACATGCCATCTTTGGTGGTCAGATGCGGCGTGATGATCGCTGATCATCCGTACTTGTTCATCATGCTCTGGATTGCAGCTTGAGAATCCTTTTCTCGATTTCTCATCTATACGAGCCAGTAGTTGTTTCCTTGGCGGTCTGTCATTTCTTTCTTCACTTTGCGGTTCATTTTACGTAAATATAACATCCCCTGACAATAACCTTGCGAGCGTGGGATGCCACAAGCGATACCCTTTACCGTCGGCAAGATAACCCAAGAATATACATTTCTGGACTTTGGGTCCAACTTAGTTCTTTCTTGGGTGTTGTACATCACATATGTAGGACATCCGAACACTTGCGAGAAAAAGAATAATCTACCGACTTGCCATTCCACATCTCCATTGGTGTCTTGAGATTCAATTGCGGTTGATGGCGACTCGATTAATCACATAACGCGATTTGATCGCTTCCACCCGTGAAAGACTTGGCTAAACTCTTTGTTCTCGGCATTGCTCTTGTTCTTTCTAGGAGAGTCTGTTCATCAGCTCTACTATACCATTTTGCTTTGAGGAGTGTATATGCAACATGATGAATTGCCTTTGAATACCCTCATGCTTGCAAAATGCTACAAAATCTCCATCTCAGTATATTCTCCTCCATTATACGTCCTCAAACACTTGATCCTCTTTCGATTCAAGTTCCACTCTTGCTTTGAAGTCTTTGAATATTGGAAACACATCTGACTTCTTCTTGATTAGGCATACCCATAGTCTCCTGGAGTAATCATCGATGAAGGATACAAAATACTTTGCTCCTCCTAGGGACATTTCTGGTGACTCCCACACATCAGAATGAATCAAGTCTAGAATGTGCTTACTCGAGCCGGTTGATCTACCAAATGTCAATCTATCTTTGCTTGCTTGTAGTCTGATCCTCACGAGCGGTAAGTTCACCGATTTGAGCCCAGGGAATGAGATTACGTTCATAAGAACCTTCAAACCACATTCCGAGCATGTGGCCTAGTTTGCAGTGCACACATCATGTTGCTTGACTTCTTTGATGCAACTGATGCATCTTGCAACTCTTCTGTATCTCCTTGAAGCTTGTATAGATTTGCCATGATCTTTTACCTTTCATCACCACAAGAGCACCTTTAACAACTTTCAAGATCCCACCTTCAATATGGGTCTTGCACGAATCATCCAGTGTTGCCCAATAGACAACATATTCTTCTTCAAGCCTTTCACATGTCGTACTCCTTGAATTGTACGAATAACACCATCAAACATTTTTATTTTGGCTAACACCAACAATTTCTAAAGCATGATCATCTCCCATGAACACAGATCCTTCCGAGACAAGCTCATAACTGTAAAACCAGTCACGATTTGGAGTCATGTGCCATGTTGCTCCTGAATCCATGATCCAAATATCAGTGAGCCATTTACCGCCTTTAGAACTAATTCTTCGCTTGCATTTGTGATTTCTCCATCCTCGGAGAGTATTGCAACACATCCTTGAGAGGTTGATGCCTCCGGGAGCTTTATCTGCATTCTTCTTGTTATTGAGCAATCTCTCTTCAAGTGCCGTCTCATGCCACATTGGATACATTTGAAGTTCTTCCTTCTTCTTGACTTTGATCTACTCCGACCATGACTCCCACTGAAGTCACGCTCCATTGATCTCCCTTTCGTCACCAACAATGCCTCTGCTTGCTTTGAGCTTTCCAATCTATCTTCCTTATTCTTACGCCTAGACTCTTCTTCAAGAATAGCACCGGCGACATCATCAAAGGATAGATAGTTGGCAATATTATTATTTGTGATATTGATGATGAGTTGATCACATGAATCAGATAGACTTTGAAGTAGAAGCTCTACACGTTCATTCTCCACTATTTTATAATCTGATGCTGTGAGAATAAGGTGTTTAGATTGTTGATGTAATTAAATCCGTCGATGTGGACTCACTCATCCAAGAGTATCTGCTGCCTTTTTAGAAATATTCTATTATGAAGTGACTTGACCTCGTACAGTTTGACAAGAGCATCCCAGATTTCCTTTGCTGTCTTCTTTTCTGCAACACTAGACAATATTGAATCTGCCATTGCAAGATGCAGATTGGCAACAGCATTATCATCCATCTCCTTCCACTTTTCATTAGTAATATCGGTGAATGCACTTCAATTCTTGAATTGTCCTTTCTCAAGATTGCCTTCATCTTCATTTTCCACAAGGAAAAATTACTCCCATTGAACTTCTCAATCTCAAATTTCGCTGCCATAGTTTACCGGGATCTGTTTCTCTACTAGACTGGTCACTTTTTATTGTGAACGATCTGTATCGTGAATAATTACCATATCGTGAGCAGTCCTTATATCATAATAGTACCGTATCGTGAGCATCAAGATATATTTATACCGCATATGGAATAAATCCAAATATACATTAACAATACTATAAAAGTATACAACTATACATATAAATAGTGACCAAAAGTAGTAACCCGCAGCAGACTATAATTAATGACCGTGATAATCTCCAGGAAAAATTCTTTTCTGATGTGGAAGATCAGACCAAGCTGCAACCACAAAGCATACTAAGAATAAATCAACCAAAAGCTCGATACCAGCATTGGGTACTAGAGTTATGGAAACAGATCAACGCAACTAAAATAGAGTTGAAAGAATAGGAATTGACACAAAATATTTACGTGGAAAACCCCCTAATGATGAGGGAAAAACCACGGGCAAGAACCGAAAAAGATTTTCACTATGTGGAAAATAAATTACACTTCTCTCTAAATATAAGGAGAGAACAATAACACTCTCTCTTATACAAGGAGAATACACATCTCTCTATTAAAATAGGAGAAACTCTCAGAACATTCAATATATTTTCTCTACTATTGGAAGCTCTCTGTTTCGCTCTGCATAAAACCATCTGCAGCTCCTCTATTTATAGAGGCTTTGGAAGTTACTGTGCATTGGTTGCCTGATAACTCATTTTCGAGTTCACATGCAAGGTTACTGTGTAAGCATAGTAACTTGCACAGTAACTCTCATGAAACGCCTCCCATCTTGACTCTCTCTTTTTTTCTTTTTTTTCATTCTCTCTCTCACAAGTGACTTTACGCCACTAATAATATATGGGAGAAAAGTATCACCTAAATTTTGGACAAAATTTTACTGCATAGTTATATCACTTATGTATGATGTTCTATTATATGAGAGTGAATCTTGGATAGTAGAAAACCAACAAGAGAATTAGTTTAACGTTGCAAAGATGATGATAATATTATATTGTATAAATAGACATATTAGACAAGAAATGACTAAGAACAGATTCATTAGAGAAAAAGTAAAAGTATACATTATTCTAGAAAAGATTGTCGAATCTATTCTGGATGGTTTAGTCACACAAAAAAAGGACCTTAAAAACCCTAATATAAGAAAGGTATACTAATGGAGGGTAATCTACTAGACATAGGAAAGCCAGGAATAGCCATAGATAAAATCATGTGAAGGACATAGACTTAAATAATAACTCGTCGATTGACATGGTTTACAGTATGATACTATGGTATCATTGATTTATAGATTTCATTTAGTGAGAAAGGATTTGGTTGTCATTATATTGCCATTCTTAACATCTCTTTTCCCGCATTTTAAATTATTCAAAAGCATAATTATTAGTAATATGACATGTTCAAACTATTTTCACATAACATCTCTGCATTAATAGCTACTTGACATGTCACTTTTTAAGAATGTTTCAATATGATAGATAACTATTTAACAAAACAATTTGGATGAAATTATTGATGTTGTTGATAGGTTAGTGAGTTAAAATAAACAAATGAAAGAAGCAAGAACATTTTTTGTTAAACAAACATTTGTTCAAGTTGAAGAAAGAGGAAGCTTGGAAGTTTAGTGTCATGAAGTATATTTGGGGGTAGCAGTCTCAGAAAGAGGAGAATTGCATACTAGAAGAGGTTAAGCAGTCTCAGAAAGAGAGCCTACACCTCTGCTACGTTAGTTTCTACTAATTTAATATTCTGCTAAGTCACTATTGTATGTATACCTGTTTTTATTTCTCTTGTAATACATAGAAAACCCAATATGTTGACCATACATCCAAAACAAAATGTAAAACGCCCTAACTAAATAACTTTAGCCCTGGACAGGCTCTTGTTACTCATAAGAAGGATATCAAGATAGGACTAACTAGTCTGTGTTCTCCATAATGTATTACATTTTACATCCCATTTTCCAACTATCTATATATTTTCTGATTGTGGTAGCTATGGTCATTCTAGACATAACCAATTTTCCTACACAATAGGCACTGCAGCATTGAGCTGTATTGATTGGATGAGGTCAGAGTCTGGCAAGTTGAGGGGTGGCAGAGAAAAGGGGCTCTGTGTGGAGCTCCCTTTCCTGATTTCTTGCATTGTAAGCAAAGCAGCAACTGTGTTCCTGAAGATCCCTTCCCCTGCCACCACAATGGCTTCTTTTGCTTCTTTAGCTCTTTCAGCTTCTTCCTCAGCTGGGAACACTGCATCAATTATGCTTTCACATTCCTTCACAAGCTTTGAGATTAGATCAGTTGTGAAAAAAGGTTGCACCAATACTTTCTGAATAAATGGCAAACGCAGTAGTCCTCCCGTCCTCTTGTCATATTTCTTCAAAATCTTAGCCAACCCTACAAAATTCAATATATCACTTATTGAAGGATAATACTTCATCAAATGACAATTGTTTATTATATCCACATTGTACAAACAATGATGCATCCAATTCAACTATATAACAATGTATTTTGTTGCCTTAGAATCAATGATGAAAGACCCATATTTTCAAAATCTTTTTAGAATTTAATTTTAATCGATTTATTAGCGTATCATCCAATTATTTGTAGTCTTATAAGTAAATATGATTGATTTTCATCGTGATTATTAAACTCTCAAGTTAAATCTTAAATTTTTATGAGCTTACCATCTTACTATATAAAAATGAATTTATTTAATCTCTCAAGTTTGATAGTTTTATAAGATAACATGATTAACTCTTGAATTAACTCTTAAACTCTTATAAGTCTACGATCTTATTACGCAAAAATGAGTTTATCTAAACTCTCATACTTGATAATCTTAACTCTCATATTTACTACTTGAAAGATTATGCAAATAAAATGATTTGATTGAATCATAATAAAAAAAGAATTTATCATCCGTTTAAAATATTGAAAACTACAAAAATTTGATTTATATGTCATGGATAAAGGCTATAGCTTCAAAAACATACGGAGAAATGAAAGACTAAAGGAGGCAATCCAAAAAAAGAACCAGATTTAATTACTTTGGTGTTTGATCATTATTTCAGAATTTCTTTATGGCTTAAAAATGGGAACAACGGAGTACCTGTGTAATTAATGTTGCTATAGTTTACTAAGAGAACCATTTCACCATGGAAATCAACAATTGCTTTTCTGATTTTTGCCATTTCTTCCTTATAATCCTCTTCCGAAGGCTGACTGCCGTTTGGTCCCCATAAATCAACTACTCTCTTGATATTCTGTTTTAACACCTGCACCCAACATCTTGTTATAAATTTCCATACCCAACAAATACCCATTCGATGTTTTATTTTTTTTATCTTATTTTAAATTTAATGGTATTATATTTTCCATTAGACCCATAAACATGGCATCTTATGTATTTACAAAATTAAACAACTAGCAATAAAGGATAAAGACCGTTGAGGGACATATTTGTTGGCCTAACCCCTTTTCATTAATTCCTTAATTATGTTTTGTGGATGTAGTACTAGTCCTTGAAATCACGATGCATATGTAATAAACCATTATTAAAGATGATTTGCTACAAAGTGTGAAATAGAATATGGCTGTAGAGAGATCTTCTCACCAAGTTTGGGGCAATAGACATAAAGTATTGTTGTCCACATAATAGGGAACCTTCCGTTGAACTCATTGAACAATTCAAGTGCATCTTCTAAGACAAAAAGTCAGACCCTTTGGACCACTTAGTATAATAGTATCCGCTTTCATAGATCCCAAATTTGATAGCACGTATTGTTAAATTTTAGGCTCAACCAAACACGGTTGATAATGTGTGTTCAATGTGCTTTTTCTAAAATTATTATTCCAATATCCAAAAGTAAATATCTAATTTAAATGGTGATCCTATTTTTTTCACCCATCTATCACACTTAATAATAATAGAGTATATGTTTCAAGTAAAGACTCACTTTTAGAGGTTCAATTCACAATGCTATATATATATACACACTCATTGACTAGACACATCGATTTAACACATTAAGTAATTTCAAATTAAAAGCATTTAAAATTTTCTTTTGGTTAAAAAACTTTAACAACTCAAGAAAGATGCTGGGCTGTGTGTCGGACACGACGTGTACAAATAATTTTTGTGTTATCAAAATAAATTCATTTTTCATTTACACAAGAAATTGTGTTAATTTTAACTTTCTAGCCCACCAAATAAAACTTCCCTTTCTTTACTAATTAAGGGCTCATGACTAGCAAGTAAATAAGTTGGTAGAAAAATTATAAATCTTACAAATAAAGAAAATAAAAAATCACACACATAAATCCCATTAATAATATAAATACATTTAATTTTAATTTACTGATAGTATATAATTATTTTATGTTATTATTAGATTACATTATTATATTTGTATGAATTTTTAAATAGTAAATTAAAAATTAATTACTTTTACAAATGTGATATTTTATTATTAAATAATTGTATAAAAAAAATTTATACTATTGATATATAAAAATTAAACTGTAATAATAATGTATAGAGATATTGCTACTTTTTTTTTGTCAACTTATGTGTCTTATAGGACTATATATAATAAATAGAGTCATCAGCTAGTGAGATTGTTTTTTTCTTCTTCTTTTTTATCAACCGAGTAAGCTAAGCGAAAATTTTACATAATCATTTTTTTTGTGGTTAATGATATTTTTATTGACAATTTTTATGAACTAATTATTATAACTTCATAGTAACCTGCGCGAAAACAGACAAGTGATTCACTCCTCCCGGGCCCACACCACCGCCAGCTTAATAAAAGAATTTCAATAAAGAGGTTAGTACAAGTGTGCCAAAAATAGTACAAAAATTTAAAATATTTGTAAGCAACCATTGAAACGAATATTCCCAGGGCATAAACTATGTGATTATGATGAAGAATTAATTCCTCTTAGTAACATTCACCCGTTCAAATTGAATGACGGAGAAAGACTTGTTTCTCCTCCCCTTCCCAAATAGTAAGCCCCAATATGAGGCATTGCAGTGTCTCCAGAAACAATGTGTAACAAAATTCTACATAAAAAACTTTCACTAGTGTTCATATAGCTCTATCTTAAGTCAAATTATCTCAATTTTTACAATCAAGCTTTTAGGGAAGAAGAATAACACTCTAGAGTACGAATTACATGTCATTTTAAGATTATTATGATTGTTTAGCAAACCCAATAGAAAAGTCCCAATTTTCCGGTTTAAAATCCCTTCTAATATCTTGGGAAATAGCTAATTCAAACACAGTATGAGTCACTGAGATTTATGTCACTGTGATTTAGTGAAAAACAACTTAAGTTGTTTATATCAACACTTTTCTAATATGACACGACCCTACAGTAATGAATCCTATTTTGCAATAGTTTGACTATTGTCTATTATTATTGTCGTTATCCAACAGTTTAAATTATAGTTTTAAAACAATTTAAGGAATATACAAAATATTATTTTAATGTACATATTTCTTAATCTGTGAACAAATTTATAGAAAAGTGATTTTGCATCAACATGATATTACTCAGCAGAGTTAGCTAAGAGAAAATTTTACATAATCATTTCTTTTGTAAGTAATAATATTTTTATTGATATTTTTTTTTCAGGACTAATTATTATAACCTCATAGTAACCTGCGAACACAAACAAGTGATTTACTTTTCCCTGGCCCACGCCACCGCCAGCTTAATGAAAGAATTTCAAAAGAGAGGTTAGTACAAAAATTTCAAATTTCAATATTCATAACCAACCATTGAAACGAATATTCCTAGGGCATAAACTATGTGACTATGATGAAGAATTAATTCCTCTCTTAGTAACATTCACCCGTTCAAATTGAATGACGGAGGAACCTGTTTCCCCTTCCCAAATAGTAAGCCCCAATCCAATATGAGGCAATGCAGTGTTTCCAAAAGCAATGTGTAACTAAATGCTACATCAAAAACTTCACAAGTGTTCATAGAGCTACATCTCAAGTAAAAATTATCTCAATTTTTTCAATCAAGCTTCCAAAGAAGAAGAAGACTCTAGAATACGAATTACATGTCATTTTAAGATTATGATTGTTTAGCAATCCTAATAGAAAAATCCCAATTTTCGAGTTTAAAATCCTATTAATACATTGGAAAGTATATAGTTAATTAATTAGAACACATTACAAGTGACTGAGATTTATGTCACTGCGATTTAGTGAAAAACAACTTAAGTTGTTCATATCAATACTTGTCTGATATGACACGACAGTAATGAATCCTATTTCCCGACAGTTTAATTATTATCTACTACTTTTGTCTTTATCCAACAGTTTAAGTTATAGTTTTAAAACAATTTAAGGAATATACGAATATTATTTTAATGTATATATTTCTTAATTTCTGAACAAATTTATAGAAAAGTGATTTGGCTTCAACATGATATTACTTTTCAACATGAAGAGACCTAAATTATAATAAGAGCATGACAACTTTTTATACAAGTGTAAGAAATTATATAATCCATTTCTTTAAGGTGAGGGAGTTCACTAAGAAAACAAAGAACATTTACCTCATGGCGAATAACGAAATCCTCTTCTTTATTCATGAAGAAAATGTTGAACTTGTATATCTCATTGTTCAACAAGTACACAAACTCAGCCTCTGCCTTGCCATACCCTAAGGACCCATTCCTCAACGTTGGTGCCGCCGATATGAGCTTGACAAGCTTCTTCAATTCCTTGTACGACAAGAACTTGTCCCTCCATTCCGGCAAGGAATCTTGTATCTGTTGCTTCAGCGTCTTGCCAAATTTCATGACACCAAAAATTAGCAAAATTTAAGGAAGGAAAGAAAGGAAAGAAAAAGATTGTGTAGGAACCAAAATTGGGTTGGTATATAATATGATGATGATATGAAGATGGGAAAAGAAGGGTGTAAGGGGGTTTTTATCTGCAAAAGTTTGCTGGAATATTAGAGGCATATGCTTAGCGTGATGAAGTGGCGGTTAGAAAAGGGTATAAAAGGGTGAGTAATGATATTTTGACATCCAAAATATGGGTACACCCACTTTATAACCATTAGATGTGATAATAGTCCCTACTTATCGTTACCATTCATTACATCCAATAGTTATAAAGTAAGTGTCTGAATAGACACCCACTTTTTAAATATTAAACTAGCATTACACTAAAAGGGTCGATGGAGGAGGCATGAGAATTCTTGGGAAGCATATTCGGTTACTATAATGTTACATGGTCATACTTAGGACCAAGACTTTGAAAAATATAGCTTGCCCCTTTCCTTGGTGGTAGCATTATGTGCTTGTGGTTGAGTTTAGTAACTAGGGGGAACAATGGGAAGTGGGGTTTGTGAAGTGGGGTCCTAATAGAGTTTTCATTTCTTTTTCTTTGTAATTTTTGTTCCAAGTTTTCTCTTTAAATAAAATTAACAATTATGAAAAAAGAATGCGGTCAACTAAAGAGAGAGAACACACCATGAAAATGACATAATTATGGACGGTAATTAAAAAAGAAGGAAAAAGTAAATAAAATTGGATCCGTGATGTAGAAGGAAGAAATTGCCTTGTCCATAAGAAAACGTTGAAAGTAGGGGTAAAAAGGGTCATGTGGGATGTTGGGGAAGAGGATGATTCTTAGGAATCTACTTGGAATCGCCCATGGAAATAGAGAAAAAAAAATGTGTGCATTCATGAGCATTAAAGTAGTAATATTTGGGGTTTGGCAATTGTGGAAGAAACCAAATGAGGAATATGTGGATTTTGAGCTACAAGGCATTTGGAAAAATGCTATAAATTCTTGGTAGTGGGCCATTGCAAAGAAAGGTCACCCAACTTTTATGGGATGGTGATGATCAGTGTACTTTATTTAGATACAAATGGCAAAGCCATCAAATGGCATGTCGTGTGAATAACACTTTGATTTTGCAGCTTTTGTCGCTTTGGGTTTGGTTTATTTTTCTTCTTAACTTCCTTGAGACAACATGTCTATAGCACTTGCTAAGTTATCGGGTGATGCTTTTACAATAACTACAAAAAAATATTATGGCAATCTCAAAACCAAGGAAAATAGGAGAAGAAAGGAACCGATGCCCGTTGTCCCCTTTTAGTTACAAAATTGGAACAAAATAGAAAAGGAAATTGAAAGCAATAGGATATGAAGAACACGAC
This sequence comes from Dalbergia cochinchinensis, assembly GCA_031216125.1. Classification (NCBI taxonomy): domain Eukaryota; kingdom Viridiplantae; phylum Streptophyta; class Magnoliopsida; order Fabales; family Fabaceae; genus Dalbergia; species Dalbergia cochinchinensis. Next base: position 61,911,254 of record CM062375.1, on the reverse strand, counting down.
AAGGGCTTTTTCACAGATAAGATTTTCAGTGGTACCCAAGGTAGCCTATTCCGAGGAATATGTCAAGGGATATTTCAGCATATTCGGTGCACTAAAATGATGCTTACACGACTTTTCAATATTGCTTTCACAATTAATTTTTTACAATTATAGACTTTGGGGTGATTTTATATGCGTTTATTTTTAAATTGCATGAGAATTTAAGTATATGCGCTTTAATTGGCCTCACTCAATTTTTTTTCTTTTACGTCAAATCATTGAGTGATACAGGTGCTGATGAGCTTTTAAATATGTAGCAGGTAGATGTATTGCTGGAGACAAGGGAAGCATGTGAACATATTTTGAGTCCCCTGAAAAAATTATTTTAGGATTTTTCCAATGATATGCATGTTCTAGAAAATGGGAGAGACTTACAAGTGTTTTTTTTTTTTTTGAAAAAAAAGGTTTGAACTTTCTCAATTCTATGAAAAAAAAAATCATAAGAAAGTGTAAGGGCTCCAACACTTTCGCGGCTCATCGTTTAGTCAATATTAAGTTTCCTTTTTCTAAAAATATTTATGTTTTAGATGTATTGGAAGTGTTCAAAATTTATCTTTTTATTCCTTAACTTATTTATATATTATTTATCAATTAGACAAATATAAGTTCTTTATTTCTAGAAAAAAAAATATTGAGGTTTGCATGAAATCCGAATCGTGGCTCAGACCGAAAACCAGTGATCCAGCCACTGAACGGGTCCTATTCTTTGTGTGGACTGGATCTACAGTTGACCCGATCAATGTATGATCAAATCTAGTAGGAACTAGTGGAAAGAGGACAGAACCAGTCACTAGTAAACTGATGTAGTTGAAGAAGAGTGCAAGCTCACCAACAACTAAGCCAATTGGATGGTTGTGCTCTAGTGCGGAAATAATTATATTTACTATATATTTGATATATTTTTATATATTCATTTAATTGAATTCAGTTTAATCAGTTCGACCAATAACCCATTATTTAAACTAGTGACCTAGTAATGCAGCTGAGCTGATCACCGATTTGAGTTTTACCACTATGCTTTGCACAACTTAGTCCAATTGCTTTGTTCTTCTTGCAAACAAAACAGAAAAGAAAAAATGGTAAATAACTCCAATGTTTCTTGAAAAAGCCTCACATAATTCCCAATGAAAATTTAGATAGTTGATATGTGTAGGAACATGAACTGGAGCTTAAAAGATATCTTGACACATTCTCCGTTGACCTTGCAAGGCGAATTGAGATATGACAATTGCTGCATTTGTTTATGGTAAACATGACAATTCCACTTGCTACTTCGAACATGTTGAGAATGTCAATATCACTGCATTAAGCACTCGACATCTCTAGGATATTATTTAATTTGAGAGATAGGACACAAAATATAACAACATTGGAGACATAAATGTGTTTGGTAAGGGAGACAGGAACATAGTATAAAAAAATTTTATCCTGAAACAGAAAAATATAATTTTTGTATCTTCACAAAGTAGAGACAGAATACAGAAATAAAAATTTAATATTTTTTTTTAATAATATCCGTATACATATTTATTAATTTTTATCACCATCCCTATTGTTCATGTATTTCTATCCTGTTCCCATACTAAACCCTATTTAGACGTAGGATTTTTTTTTTTCTCCCCATCTTAAAAAATACGTCAAAGGGTGCTCCTACTTCACTATACTTTCGTCGGAGAAGGATATATTTTCACACAAACTTATGCGTTTATCATGTTGTAAAAGGCCAGCCCAAGTGAAGTGTCTTATCTTATTGAGTCACTTTGTTTCCCTGCTTATCGATGAACTTTTTTTTTTGGTCTGAGCTTATCGATAAACTTCAAATGTGAAGAAAACATTCGTGGGCCTCAGTTAGGGTGACCCGTCGGGCCCGAAACCAATTTTGATAGGGAACTCCATTCTCAGGGCTCTAGCCTTATTATTACACATAAATTGACAAGATATCAAAATTCATCCATCAAAAATCAATCCAGAGTTTGAAGGTTTTAAAATTTTCTATCACATTTTAAAGAAGGGAACGAATTGGTCCATCTATATAGTATTCGTAAGTGTACCAACCTGTACAAAGATAAATGGCTAATTTGATATTTTTAAATTGAAAGGTACTAATTTGTCCTAATATATATTTTGGATGAATAATTTTAATATTTGATCATGAGAAATTTGAGTGCCATAAAAAAAAAAATGTACCACCCGCCTCGGTAATAATCATCATCCCCACCATCTCTTGAATACCATAACTAGTGGTTGTGGAATTTTCCCTCGATACATTCCCTTATTGATCTTGTTGATCTGTGAAATTTTGGTGGTGAAATATTAGCAATCTGGCTAGCTCTATCCAAAGGAAGACAAACCACGTATAACTTGCTTATAATCAACATCAACGTCCTTAAAAAAACTCATCCTTCTCTAGTTCTCTGCATTATAACACTGCTGACATAATACCCTTTCCATTTAAAATTTTCTAATATTGCAAACACCTGCACCTACATAAAGAAATCAGCAATGTTATTAGATGATTTGATCCCATAAAATCCAAGACACCTAACACTCAAAAGACACAAACATACATGGAACTCACCATATCGTTCCATAGAAAAGTCCACCACTTGAGCACTCGTGTTCTGATTTGCTTATCAATTCAATATAAGCCACCATACCAACCCCTCTATCAACCAAAAATCAATCCCAGCAACTTCTCACATACCTAAACCAAAACATCATCATCCGATAATTACGCCACAACAACCTAAGTGATCAGATCAATAACAGCAAATTTAAAGACGAAAACCGCAACCGCCACTTCTTTTAAGTATCCCAATGAGTTATGACGCACCATTTGAGTTACTGATCTTTGAAAGTGCGAAATAAGAGAAACCATCCTTAGACTTTCTGCTATGTGCTTGAGCTCCTTGACCTTTTTCCTAATTGCACAACGTACCTTCAATGTCCTCCTTATCCATTATCTTCCTTATAGCTTTTGCTTGCAATGCCAACTTCTTCTACCAGCGTTGCTGCATTCATCCTTTGGTCACTAGAGAGTGGCCATGCAACAATTGGCACCCCAAATGACATACTCTCGATAACTTAGTTCCATCCATTATGTGACACAAACCCTCCAATAGATTTATGCTCCAAAATGTCCAATTGGTGCGCCCAATCCTTTACCACAATCCCATTGCTTTGTACTCTATAGAATTCATGTGGAAAATAATTTGAAGGTTCAAGTTTTGATACATGTTTATCGTCATTTTCCTCACCTGCTGTGAGGTAATGGTCAGCTCCACTTTCTGTGGTAGGTGGACGTAGTGACCATACAAACTTTTTTTTCGCTCGGCTCTAACCCCAAAAGCCATCTTTGATTTGCTTATATGACATGGGTATCCACTTCCAAGTGACACACAGATGATAGATCACTGACCCTTGATCTTGCTTGTCTAACCAATCAACAACATGACTTCTGTTTTCGTCACAATTCTGTTTAGTTTACCTTATCAGTGGCCCAATTGGGAACACGGGTAGCTTTGTGGTTTGTCCATATTGCTAAGTGCTGCAAGTGTCTTGGGCTCTAGCTCGTGAAATGTGTTTACAAGGACACTGACGATGAATCAATTGCTTTTTAACCATAAAAAAAATCAGTATCCTAATTGGACATTCACTTTTTAGTATTAGAATAGCAATGCTCAAACAGGGTAAAAGATAACCCATGATTTCTGCTTTCAATTTTTCCACTCAAATTCAACAGCAACGAACTCCACCTTCCGTTCTTTCAAACTAAATGAGCTATAAATATCAAAGTAAGAGAAAGAACTGAAGCATAACTATATGTAACATATTGTTGATTTCTGAAACAATCATTGCAACTGGGGAAACAAGTATGAGTTAGGGGTTGCATAAAAAAGAAGTGTTAGAAGCAAGCAATGACAATAAAACAAGGGATGTAGTGTAGCAGCGTCCAATGGCCCGGCTGATCAAGTAGCTGCCACGAGAGAAAGGGAGCAGTGCGGTGCGGCGTGCAAAACTAAAAAGTTTAGATCTTTAAAGCCAATTTTCAAAAGATAAGCTAGCAAGGGAATTATAAGCCAGCTCATCTTCAATAAACTCAATCTGACGATCAGTATGTCCGGACCATCACAGGCACCAAAACACTCGGCCTAGATGTGTTTGGTTAAAGAGTAAAAATTGAGATAAACATTCCCCAAATGAATATTATATATAATTTTATTTGTGAAACTAATTTAAGAAAATTTTACCCCAATTTTACTATCTAACCAAATATGCTTTTATTATTTATTTATCAAATGTAAAATCATTTATATATTTCTATCACCCCCTTAAAACTTTAGAAGAGTAGAATTATTACTGTCATATCTAGCATCTCTAATTTATGTCCAAATAACAAGACTTATACCTCTGTCTAACAGTTATAAAGTGTTATGTGAAATATTGCGCGAATAATTAATAACCTTTCATATATCGCTTTGACTTGGTAAATCCAAAATATGGCATTACCATTTAGGTATAACTTTCACGACATTTTGACTGTTAATTAAATAGAGGTTGAAGATAAAATAGAGACAATAAATAGAAGTGAAAAAAACATGGGCTTCAATCTTTGTTACTCCTGTTATATTAAATAAAAGTTTAATTTAACATATCATAATGACAAATTTGCGCATCATCGTTCCAACCTTCAAGTGTATTCTTTCATAAGGTAACAATTAACACATTAGAAACATTACAGGTTTAGGGTATGTTTAGTTTCTGTCTATATTTTCTATTTTTATTTTCAGTATTTTTTGTTTTTTAAATTTTATGAAAGAAATATTTGAAAACATAAATGAAATACTACAAACAGTATATGAAAACAATAACCAAATAGGCTTTTCTTTTCAAGAGATAGAGCTCATGAGACTACCCTCGTACATGCGAAGATAATTGCAACCTATGTGTCCGTCCTGCAATATATCAAACAAATCGCTGGGATATAGGGCCTTGCAACCAGGAATTGAGATAGGTGTGTCTCGATGGCTATGTTGTCCATGCACCTCTTCATGTGATGTTGGTCTAAGAAGACCAAGTGCAACGAGTAATTCTTTCCTCCACCGGGAGGAAGGGTGGATTTACTCCATATAGTAAAATATCAACCTTTGATGCATCTCTAAGGTGAATGGGAGAGAGAATTAAAGAGAAAATAATCAAAGGTTGAAGTGATTTCAAGGAGGAAAAAGTTGATTGCCTCCGGAGATATAAAAGAATTTTTCAAGTGGACCTAGCCATGCATTTATTGGCGCAAAAATATGCATGGGAACTTTAATAAGCTAATTCTCAACTAAAGGTGGAGCTTGGCTTAGAAAGATGTAAGTGATAAGCACCGTTCTATGTTGTCCGGATACGGGCATGGTACTTGTACCCGGTAAGAATACGGGTACGGAGTATGTAAATTTTGTAAAAAATAGGGTATAGGTGCAACAATATATATAAAAAAATATAAAGATTTCATAAATTTCATACGATGAAAACTAAAAATTTAACATAAAAAAGGTTAAAATTATTCAATATTATATCTTAATTTTTTTTAAAAAAATAAATTTCAGTAGCAAAAAGGTTAAGACTCAATGAAATTAGAAAAAAAAGGAAAAATAACCAAAAAATATAAAAATTCACTAAATTGGCATACTCGTGCTTGGTACGCATATTCCGGGCAAATCCAGCCGCACCATACCGTACCAAACCGAAATTTTTGTTCATTGAGTACGTACCCAGGCGTATCCAAGTATACCTATACCCAAAAACTACTCGTTACGGGTTTTTTTGCAAAAATGGAGAATCCATACTTGATAGGCATTGTTGGCTTGAATTCCATGGTGGAGATTGAACTGAAGAAGAGTTCTGGCATTTCATGCATTGCAGCTACTACCTTGATATGTATGGTTGCATGAGGGCCAACTAGATATGGATGATGTCAAAGAAGTTTTGCTCCATGGCTGATTCGAGAACATGTGTCTCTGCTTTGGATGAAGAAGAGGTCTTGCTTGGAGCAGAGTATGCCAATCTTAGATACTATGGATTGAGAATCAATAGTTTAAAAAATAGTTGGCTAGCTCACGTTTTATGATAAATAAAAAAAATATTAATTCGACTTAGAATATGTGGGTTAAATGGGTTGGCTTGTCATAAAATTGAAAAATAAAATAAAAAGCTGAAAATTTAAAATTAATAAATAGTTTTAATGTATTTTTGGTCTTTGGAATATAAATACATCATAGCTTTGGTTCATGAATTTTTTTTCCTTCCAATTAGATTCTAAAATTATTTGTTTTTAGTACTTGTCTTGAGTGATTGTGGGCTATTATGTAGGATTGAATAAAACAATCCTCTCCTAGTCGATTCAACATTTAACATAAACAGTAACTAAAACCAAATAGTTTTAGAAATATTTAGAACAAAATCAAACAAATTTATCCTATAGCAAATAATACTATTTATACTCATAAATATATAAATTTGTTATAAATTTATATATTATAAATTTATATATATAGAGAAGTTACAAAAGAAAAAGGAAAAAAATAAGGGATCTGTTACTATTGTATTTTTCTTTTTATATGCCCATATAAATCTATTTTGAATATAAATAATATTTTTGTAAAAACAGAAGACTACAGAAAAAAAATGTAAAGAAATTTCAGCCGGATATTGCATTAATGGTTTATTACTTCGAAATGTGAAAAAAGAGCATGAAACCATGACTATTCAATACTAATCACGCACCAATAATTGTTTGAACCCACATAATTCATGACAACCAATACTTAAAACACAAAAATATACTAGACTCCCACTTTATTTTTTATTTTTTCCCCCCTAGAACTCTCCTCTTTTTTCTTTTAGGTATTTGATGTGCACCTTTATTATTTTAACACGTAACATTCTCAAATGTCTTAATCACAAAACATATAAATCTTATCATTTATTTTTTTTTTTTAACTTATTCTCTTCTACGCACGGGGCCTTTATTTACCCTTTAGTGTATGCAGAAAGAATGGCCCCAAATATCTTTATTGAATCACACACCACCTGATTGAGTGGTTGTCACAAAAGCACTAGCCATTTCTGAAAGCGCAGGGCCACCCTTAGACCAAGCAATTTCAGCTATGCGCTTGAGCTCCTTAACCCTTGTCTTCCTTGCACAACAATGAATGTCATCCTTGTCCATGATCTTCCTTATAGCCCTCGCTATCTCAGCCTTTTCCACCATGTTGGTTGACAATGACACCTCAACTCTAACTGCAATCCCAGTTTCCTCTGCAAGCATTGCTGCATTCATCCTTTGGTCAGCAAAGAGTGGCCATCCAACCATTGGGACCCCACATGACACACTCTCTAGCACTGAGTTCCATCCACAGTGTGTCACAAACCCTCCAACAGATGAGTGCCTCAAAATCTCCAATTGTGGCGCCCAATCCATGACCATCAACCCCATTTTTTGTATCTTGTAGAATTCCTGTGGAAAACCACTTGATTGTTGAGATTTAGTGACACCAATACTGGTTTCAACATCTTCACCTGCCGTGAGATAATAATGATCACTACCAGCTTTTGCGGCTGGTGGCCTCAAAGACCAAACAAATTTCTTCCCACTTAGCTCCAATCCCAAAGCCATCTCTTTGATTTGCTCGTATGACATTGTGTAGCCACTCCCAAGTGAAACATATATCACTGACTCCTCTTCTTGCTTATCTAACCAATCAACAACATAATTCCTTCTCTTTTCCTCATCACAATTCTCTTTGGTTTCCCTTATCAATGGCCCAATTGGGTACACAGGTGCCTTTGAGATTTGTCCACTTTTGAGTGCTGCAAGTGTCTTAGGCTCTAGCTCATGAAAAGTGTTCACTAGGATCCCATCAGCCATATTTAGCATCTGACACAAGTGAAGATACTCATAGTAAAACTGATCAGTCCTTTCAAGCAATGGGGTGAACAAATCACTAGGGTGTATGGTTTTGCAACCAGGGATTGAGATAGGATTCTTTTGATCCAAAAACTCTCCTTTTACATCTTTATCTAATTTTGGGGTGTGAAGAAAAAGTGCAACTGTGAATGCATTTGATGGGATGAAAACATACTTTGACATTTTGAGCTTGTCAGCAACAGCTAGTGCCGGGGATCCAAATAGTTCAGTGATGAGAATGGTTGGTTGCGGTGTCATGGTGGAGATCGCATTATATAGAAGTGGCACTGTTTGTTGCATTATGACTACCAGCTTGAGTCCTATGCTTGCATCAGGGCCAAGTACGCTAGTGATGTCAATTGGTGGGAGTTGGATTATGTCAAAGAGGTTTGAATTCATGGCTGATTGTAGGACCTGTGTTTCTGCTTGAGAAACACAATAGCTCTTGATGCTAGCAAGGAAGAGTGTCACTTTGGGAATGATGTGGTGGGTGACTAGGCTCTTGGCAAGTTCAAGGACTGGAATAATGTGTCCCATCCCTGGTGGGCAGAGGAGTGCAGCATGAGTGTTTGTGGTGGCCATGGATATGGAAAGTAGTGGATTGAATCAATGAAATGGTTCATTGAGAAGTGCCATAATGGCGAGAGAAGAACTAAGCTTTGATGACGGGTAGGGATGGGGTGGACTCTAGTCTCAGTTATGTACTCATTTTATATAGAAGATTTTGCATTGTACTAGATCACGAGGTGGGTTGGTTGTTCATGTCTAGCAGTCAAGTGATACTTCATGACCATGTAACAATTTCCCCCATTTTATATTATTATTTTTATAAGGAGATATTTCCTATCCATCAATTAACTGCCAAATTAAAATACATAGTTTGTATAAGTTTTTTCATCAACAATATTTTGAAAAATATTAACACATTTTCCTACAGAAACTAAAATTATTTATTATCTCTCACACACGTATACGAGTGATACTATTTAAATACCTAAAAAATATATATTTATTGGGACATCCACTTAATAATCATTGGATATGATATGATGAATGGAATGTGTGGGATCTACTATCATATTCAATGGTTGTTAAGTGGGCGTCCCAATAGATCCACTTTTTTTGTGTTTAAATAGTATTTGTGTGTGTGTGTACATATACACTAGTCGTTTGACCCTGCAATACACAAGGAGATAATAAAAAATAGCTTGTTGATTATTATAAAAAATAAATGATAATTTATTCACATATATCTTATTGAGAATTGAGTATATAAATTTATCTTCAAAGTAAGTTAATATTTAAATAATTAAATAAGTGGATAAAATATAAATGTGTCACTCTATTTTATATCTTCTATTGAATATCAAATTTATAAGGTTGAAAATATCTTAATAAATGACCTATAACTAACAATAAAGAGTTTATTTTATAAAAATTTTACACATTTCAAAAGTAAAATTGTTGAATAAAGAAAGAGAATAAATAAATAGTTTTACTATATTATGAGCCATTTATAGGGATGGTAATCAGTATCCATAAGAAAAAGGACAAGTCCTACGCCTTCCGTCACCGTTTAAAATTTTGTTTCTCATCCTCATCCCTTTTATGGGTCCCCATTTTCCATTTTCTATTTCCTGTTTCTTGTGGGAATTTTGAATCCTTATGGTATTCAAGAGTTTATTAATAAATTTTAAAAAGAGAACAAATTTAAAAATATTTTACAATTTGAAACATAAATATTCATAATAACAAATGCTATTAATACAACATAATCCAAATTCAAATTAAAAATATATACGAAATACAAATATAATAAAAATAATTAAAAATAAATATGTATTATCCCTGTCACCATCTTATTTAACAAACGAGGACTTACCCTCATAGATCATCTCTATGAAAGAGAAATATATGTCAATTCCTTTTTCCATTGGGTAATTCAAGTGTGTACCCATTTTCAATTTTTTTTATCATCCCTAACCGTTTATATCTTTTAGTAAATTAAAATATTTAATTTAAAAATATAAAAACATATTTTCTAATTAATAAAAATAATATATAAATTTAATTTATATGATTTCAACTATATGTTCTTTTCTTATACATTCTTTTAATAAATTAAAATATCAGTTTTAAAATATATGTTATAATTAATATGTAATAATTAGTAAAAAATTATTTATAATTCTAATTTATATAATCTCAATTATTAGAGTAGTATATCAGTTATAATTTTTTAATAAAAATAATATAATTATTTACTTTTTAAAAATTAATAAATATTTAATATCATTACAAAGAAGTGTAAATTATAGAATTTATTTTTTTAAATATTTTAGTGTTAAAAAGTTGAAAGTATTTTTTTTTCAAAACAATTAGTATTAAAAAATTATGTAATTGATAGATTGAAATATTTAAGTTGAAAAAAAGGTAAATAGAATATAGTGATATATGTAGATAGATAAATTTTTTTATTATAATTTTTAAAAGTTCTACATTTAAAATTAGAAAATTTGTTGTAATCTCATCTTTATTTAGAATTTTGCCTCCATTTTCATGCACATTCCCGTCACGGGTCCCCTTTTTTTATTTTATATGGAGATTTAAATCTGTATTGATATTTATGGGTTTATTAAAAAATTTAAAACAAAATTTTTTAAAATACTTTGAACTTCAAAACATAAATATCTATAATAACAAATACTACAAATACAACGCAATTATAATAGGTTTGTTATCGTTAATACTATAATTATATATATAAAATTTTATGATATAATATATTGAATTATAATCTTTTTATGCTTTTTTTATTTTTTTATATTAGTTTTGTTAATGGTAGAGAGATATAAAAGTATGATTAGAAAAAAATAATAGATAATTAGAAAGTAAATCAAATTCAAAAATTTACTTTAGGTAGTAAGATTATGAAAAGTGTAGGATATAATTTTTCTATAAATAACACATGGAAAAAATTTTATATAATGAGTCTTAAATATTAATATTCTATCAATTATTATCATATTTGATTAAGAATAAATTTGTTATAAATTAAATTTTGAATTATTATCATATCAAAATCAATCAATTAGCAATTCGTTAACAATTTGACCTACCCGTTTCCTTTAAAAAATTATGTTAATTTTAAAGTTTATTTATTTTAAAAATATTTTTTTATAACTTTTTATATTACTTTCATAATGTGAGGATATTAATGGTTCTTAATTTAATTATAGATCATAATTATATTAATATGGGTTCTCTCTTAGTGCAAATTATAATAGTTAATGATTGTAATATTTAATTTTTTAATTATTATAATATCTAATTTTATTTCATATGAAAAATAATTAATAAGTAAATTATAAATTAATTTTAAAAAAATCTTTAGACATAAGATTGAGCAAAATGGGGCTTAAATCACTGTATGAATATCATGTGTAATAGTTTTCATAAAATGAATCTGAAATATTAATATAATAGATTTATACAATCAATAAACTTTATACAGAATCTTGATTATTAATAACTTCTAATTGTAAATAAGTTTCTGATAAATCTTTATCATTTTTTTTTAAAAAAATATTCTCCAATTTTTTTTAAAAATTTTCAACACTAACTTTTTTTATTCAAAATTTATTCAAATTTTTTAAAGTATAAAATTATCATAAATTGTATGATTGATTTTTTTTCAAAATTTATTCAAATTTTTTAAAATATAAAATTATCAAAATTATTTGTAAGAGCTCGGGGATTATTGAATGTATAATTTTATGACCATCCCAAATGATCCCAGAATTTTCATTTTCACCTAGGTACATATATAATTTTTTTTATTGAATTGGTATATTCTTGGTCTTCAAATTATTAAATTAGTCCATATATATAATTAAATAATGTCATCACTAATGACATAAAAAATATTCTACCTTTAAATGATTAACTTCATCATAATCTTATTGTTAATAAAAAGGTAAATGATATAATCAAGCGCATATATTTTGCATCTTTCTTATAATTTATATATTTAATTTCATAAATTTAATATAATAGTATTCAAAAGAAAATCGCTACCCGCATCAAATATAAAAAATTTAGATGTGAAATAAATACTAAAATTGTGAAATTAATTTACCAATATAATTCATAATTTCAGTATTGTAATAATTAAAGATATTTAATTAATATAATACAATCCTATTATTAAATACAGATGATTATCAATGATATGCTAATAATATGTAATAATTATAATTTTATTTTTTAAAAAAATTAATGAATAACTTCTTAAAAAATGTGAGTCTTAAAATATTCTCATTAGGACACGTGTAAAATTTTTCCTCAAATGACTCTGGAATATTAATATTATAGATTATAATAAATTCAGCACATATATAAGTAAATTACTAAATTATTATTATTATTTTGTCATGCCATTAAAATTGTAATTTTTTCTGCATTTGGTTGGAAAATAAAAATAGGATAAAAATTATATAGACTTATGTGTTATTTTGCATAAAAAAAAATCAATTGTATAATTTCTATTTTCATTTTTAGCCTTTGATCATTAGTCGAGCACACTCCAATAATAATTCATAACAGCACAGCTGTTTACCAAAAGAGTAGTCATGGTCAATAGGGCTCTCTGATTGCTTGCTACTTGCATTATTGCTTAAACAAAATATTATTTATACTAGTGCAATACCCGTGCTATGCAGGGGAATGAGATAACAAAAGTCATTACAAGTTAATTTATCATTTTAATTTAATGAGATGTTTTGTTAAGTTATGTGCAGTGAAAAAAAGGAATAAAGTATGAGTACGTTTTCTTTTTATAAATGCAACATTACTCTCCTGCCATCAAAAGATAGCCTAGAGGAAGGACAGTAGATCCGCAAATACAAAAGAATCACAATCAATCAAAAGTTATTACACCTCACAATTAACTGGTACTTGTTGCCTGTAACAGTTACAAACATAATACTTCCATTACCGTTCCACACCATGGCAATAAACTAATGTTAGTTTAATACCTAAAAAATATAGATATCCATTTTATAGTTATTGGATGTGATAAATGTTAAAGATAAGTGGAGACTACCATCATATTCAATGATTATAAAGTGAGGTGTCTTAACGGACATCACCTTTTGAATGTTAAAATATTATTATCAATGCCAATACCCAAATTCAATTTTACTAAACTATCTTAACTCATGTGATAGTAGCATGATATCCGACAATTCACATCAAGTTGTAACTGCATGCCATCTGATCGAGAAACACTCCTTTAATTCTTATGTTACTTCACAATTTAAGTAACAATTAGCCAAAAGGAATTCCCTGATGATTGCTATAATTAAAATGATAATTAAAATACATAACTTGTACGATGCTCGGCAATAGTAATACAGTGTATATTTAATATAAATAAATTGTATATTTAAATTGTTTACAGAAATAAATCGGAACTTTAGAATTTGTTTATATAAAATAAATTTGTTTTTAATGTTTCTCTATCTTTAGAAAACTGGTCATCAATGATAAAATAACTCATCATTAGTTCGTATAATGTAGAGATTATATATTTATATGGTGAATCAGTACCACCCTAAAGAAGTGGTTAGTATTGGAAAATAAGGAATACTACTTTAGATGGAGCAATTATAAACAGGAATGTAATTTTTAGAAAGATTTAAAATTTATCATAATAAAATATTCTATTTGGATATTAATTTAAAAGAAATTGTGAAATCTAAGAGATTTTAAAGGGAGGTTTTGTCTATCTAAAATAAAGGATTTTAATTTTCATCTATAAACAGAAAATTTTAGAAATCTCTACATGCACAAGTATACGTTTTTCTCATTTTGATAAGTTTCATTTTTATTATATTCCAGTGCAATTTCTTTATATTTTTGAGATTTTCATTTAATGTTATTTTTAATTCATTTTGTTGCATTTTAAATTTTTTACTATTGGATTTATATTGCATGATATTATATTTACATATCATTCTATTTTATTTATATAATAATTAAATTTTATAATTCAAGTTTAAAATATTTTATGACTGAAATTTAAAATAATTTATGAAATATGAACTTATTATGATTGATTTTAGATAATTTGAATTTTGATTATTAATTAAAAATATTATTTTTTAAAGAAAATTACCTTATTTTTTTCAAATAAAATATATTAAAATTAAGGTAATGTAATTACATAACTCAAATAAAGTATTTTACAAATGAAAAAAATATAATTGTTTATCCAAATAAAAAATTTAAAAATTAAAGAGAATGTAATTGGAACATCTTAATTTCCTAGCATTTTAAATTCTCTTGTATTTTAAAAATATTTCATCCAAATGCACACTTAATCATAATCTAAATCAATAAAACAAAGTTCAATAGATCCACAATAATCAGATAAGTCCTAATCATCAGTGCAATGCACGGACAACAAATATTGAAATAACAGAAAAAGTTAAATAGAAGACAGTAAGATAGAATTTAAAAGAAGATAGTAGTTGGACATCAAGAAAATTTACAATATTTTTAGTTGTTTCCTAGATTGTACAAAAGTAAATATTTGATATTTAAATAGCTAAACAAATATACATTGTTTAAAACTTCTTGCAATTTCTATCTAACCAAAAGCCTATGAAGGGAATTAGCCTGAAGCATCTATATATGAGTTTAATATGTTTTCGATAACAACATCAAGATGCATGTTATTGCTCACGTATATGAGTTTCAATAAAAATAACAACATCAAGAACATTTGTTTTGAAGAGGATCTCATTCTGCAGCCACAGTAAAAAAAACCAATATTGACAACAACAAAAAGTTGTTGTCAATGCTAATACTAATACTAATACTAACAAGTAATTATGGTGAAAAACAAAGGAAATTACATTGCCCGAAAGAACCATGCGACAATGCTTCTTAAACTCAATTGTATAGACTTATGTGTTATTTTACATAAAAAAAAAAAATCAATTGTGTAGTTTCTATTTTCATTTTTATCCTTTGATCATGAGTCTAGCACACTCCAACAATAATTCATAACAGCACAGCTGTTTACCAAAAGAGTAGTCATGGTCAATAGGGCCCTCTGATTGCTTGCTACTTGCATTAATGCTTAAACAGAATATTATTTATTGGTTACTTGTAAGATAATTTGTTATAGGCTACTAATGGGCCTCTGGATACAGTAAGACTAACTTTAATCCCAACATTCTCCTCTTCAACCACTTTCAAGTTTAAGGCCTTCCTCCAACAAACAACAATATTAGCTTCCAGAGCCGTACAATCCTTTAGTTTGATCAATCATACCTTTCGTCACTAGAGTCAGCTATGAATCCAACAGCAGTAGTTCCTTTAATAAATTTGACCACCTTCTTTGCTTAATATCCTTCATAGAAAGCAGCCGTAGAGTTGAAAATGAAACAAAATGTTAAAATTCAAACAATAAGTTTAACTCAATAAATGAGAAGAAAAGCAAATATTAGTAACCTGTATCAGTAAGTTTAACTCAATATGGCCTGATATAAGTAAAACAACAGGTTTAACTCAATATGGTTTAATATCAATAGCTATATTATATCCCTTGGGAGGCTTGAATCTCACCCACATAGACACTAATACTAACAAATAATAATGGTGAAAAACAAAGGAAATTACATTGCCCGAAAGAACCATGCTACAATGCTTCTTAAACTCAATTGTATAGACTTATGTGTTATTTTACATTAAAAAAAAAAATCAATTGTATAGTTTCTATTTTCATGTTTATCCTTTGATCATCAGTCGAGCACGCTCTAACAATAATTCATAACAGCACAGCTGTTTACCAAAAGAGTAGTCATGGTCAATAGGGCCCTCTAATTGCTTGCTACTTGCATTATTGCTTAAACAGAATAGTATTTATATTTATTAGATGCGAAAGCTGTATTGACTAACATGGTGTGTCGGTTCTCGCCGAGGAGCATCTTTCCAGCCATAGCCTCTCCCTTCCACCAGCCTCCAACCATCTCCGGTGTCTTCAATGTCGATGCATCGCAGTGAAAACAACGGTAGCCAAGAAATAGGGTAGTCGCATAAAGAGAGATAACGTGCACAAGCTCTAAAGTAGCATTTGGGTTCTGTATTGAGACAAAAAAATATAGAAATATTAAAGACATAAAACAATTTAATTATGGAAACAGAATAAAATATAGAAAAAAATTTGTCCCAACATATAAAATATAGAAAATTTTTATACCTCCAAAATCAAAAGGCAATAGTAATAAAATATAGAAACAAAAATTTAATTTTTTTTATTAATAGTAACTCTATACATGTTTAATATTACCCTATTTGTCTTTATTATCATGGTGCTCTAATGATCCAATAATAGTAGTCTAACAGGAATATATTATATTTTTTATTATATATTTATTATTTTATCTATATATTTTTTAAATAAGATATAAAAATAGATATGATATTTTATATTTCATAATTAATTACAATATAGAAATAATATTTTTTATATTTCTGTATATATTAGTTTTACTATCTATGTGTCCACGAAACCAAACGCTGCCGACGAGAACTCGTAACATGAAGATGAAATTTGTGGCTTTCAACCATTGATTTGAAGAGTTGTTCTTTCCTCCTCCCTGGACAAAAATTTTTTTTTCCTCTCCCTTACATCACCACCATAAAATAATGTTGGGTCCCATCTCTGTTTAGTATGCACATAAGACTTGGATGGTGAGAAATCCACTTGGAGGAAGAATTTGATTTCCTCCGGGAGGATACAAGTATTTTTCTGATTTGAAATCTTAAAAGTAGTTTAGTTAAGATAGGAGACACAGAAATCGGTGTGGGACGAGGTATATATTTTATGTTTCTTACTACTTTTGGTCATGTCACTATAAAATTTGTGCCATTTTTTTTTCCTTTAAGTTACTTTAAGAAATTGGGCTAGTTGGTCTTTTAGAATTGGACCAAGTCTACGCATTTGTAATATTTATTTTTTGAGTTATAAATTCAATTTTGTAAAATTTGCTGTCATTTCAATAGATGCACGTATATATTTTATTAAATTTTTTATTATGTTTCAACATATCTCATTTATATTTTTACGTACTTATATAAATATATATTTTATTATATAATAGTTATATTTAAGTTAAATTTCTAATTAAATTGGTTAAACTTTTGAACCAGTATCTCATCTGATTTGATATTTAGTCTGACTTTTAAAATCTTAATTTTTTTCTTTTAATGATATCATTTATCTAATTAATTATTATTATTTATTATATTAATGAAAATAATATACTAATTGAGTGATATATTAAGTATTTGTTATCTTATATTTATTATCTTGTCTCTATGTTTTTAATAAAATATAAAACAGGCGTCATATTCGGTATGTTATAATCAACCACAATATAAAAACAACTTTTTTATATTTCTATCTACATTGTTCCTTCCAACACAATTTTGTCACAAAAGCACAAAAGAAACAACTTTTTTTCTTTTTTAAATAGAAGGAACAACTTTAGCACAAAAGTAGAGAAGTAATTTGTGGCTTTCAACCATTGTTTTTTTTTTTGTATAGATAAGATAAGAGGGTGAGAAAAGTGGGTGTGAGATGAGGTATATATTTTATGTTTCTTACGATAATGTTTTTGGTCATGTCACTATAAAATTTGTGCTTTATTTTCTTTTGGGTTATTTTGAGAAATTGGGCTGGTTGGTCTTTTAGAATTGGGCCAATTCTATATATTTGCATTTATTTTTTGAGTGATAAATTCAATTTTACAAATTTTGTTATCATTTTAATTGATGTGCGTGCACACACACATATATATTATTAAATTTTTCATTATATTTTCAACATATCTCATTTATATTTTTGTGTATTTATATACATATATATTTTATTACATACTAATTATATTTTGGTTGAACCTTTGAACCGGCTCAATATCTAGTTTAGTTTTTAGAATCTTAATTTTTTCTTTCAACGATAGCATCTATCTAATTAATTGTTATATTAATGAAAGTGTATATGGGGAATTTTATCTAACTACCCAATTTTGTATCATTATCAACATCAATTTATTACACTTTTTAATATGTGTATTTTTCTCTACAGAGGAGTTGAAAAATTAAAGTTTGACTAAATGTGAACCATTAAAAACAGAATTATATTTTTAACCTTATGATAAAAGGGATACATATTTATAACTAACTAACAAAGTTTGGCATGGGTAATAAATAGTTGGATTTTAACCACACAGCCTAGCACAATTAGTAATTAGCTAGGCTCTTTAAGCATCTAGTTAGGAGTTTAGTTTTTGACACAGTGTATGAAAATGATTTTAGGTTTATTTCCTTAAGGGAGCTCCTATCTCGAAGGGATTAATTATTTTTATCGGCGATCGATATCCTTAGAAATTGAGAAAAAAAATAGTTGGATTTTCTTAAATATAATGTCATGAGTCTAATCCATAACTATGTATATGTGAATGTATGAAAAACGGACTTTATTATATGTACTTCGATGATTTGTAGGCTTAAAATTAAAATTTGTTGTTCTTGTTCACCACAAATGCCTAAGCAATGAGTGAGGAAAAAAAAAAATAGAGCTTGGATATCCTCCACTAGATAAAAGACGCAGCACGTGGAAAGGAAATTATAGGCTTTAATTTTGTTCTAATTGAAAAAACGAGTAAATACCTTTTCTAATATTTTTAATTTGACAATTCAATTTTAATATTTTTTATTTCGACATCAAATTTAGTCCTTCCATGAAAGATGGAGATCCAATAAAATGATGACATTAGAAAATGTTATTACTTATGAGTGGCGATAAGGCTAAAGGTGTCTTAGGTGTCCAAGTGAGCAGATATGAGATACCTATAAAGATACTTTGTCACTCAAGTAAATAAATGAATAAGGTGTAAAATGGTAAGAGGGTAATGAGGATTCAATGATCATACTCGGAGGCCTTGAGCCTATTACTCCATGATAAATCAGGTAACAATCTTTTTAAATAAGGAAGATATTTCTGAGATTAGTAGAGATTAAATATATTCCGTATTTAAAGAGATACATGATCTAATATAGGAAATATGACATGATAATAGGAATAATAGGAGATTTTGCCTAGTCATGAAGTTAATTTAGGAGATATATTAGGCTAATTTAGTAGAGAATCTATAGGAGATCATTTTGTCACATGGGTAATATGTGGGGTAGCTCTTTGTGATTGGGCTAAGGTTTTAGGCCTCTATTTTCAATCCAATATAAAAAATAAAAATTATAGAACTAAATTGATATAAAAAAATTTGATAGAAATAAATTTATATCAAATTAAAAATATTGAAGGCAAAAAAATTATTTACTCTAAAAAAAAAATTATTCATTGTGCTTTGAATTCTTCCCAACGCCATGAAAACTACCGCTCTACCGCTAGTCAAAGGAAAATTTAAAGATACGAAAGTTGTAGGCATGGCAGAGTCTGACCGGTGTAGATGCATACTTGCATTGTTAGATATGGACTTTCAAGACATCAATATTAAAAACTCGCATTAATATTATTGGATAAAATAATATAAATAAAAAACTAATAATGTTGTTAAGTTGTTCTAAGAATTTAAAATAATTATAATATATATAAATATTAAAGATTATAATTTTTATTTTTATTTAGATGAAAGAAAGTAAAATTATATTCATCTTTTAAATTTTATATGGACAAGTTACTTTTGAACCTTAAAAGTTGGGAGTAAAAACATTTAAAGGGATGT
Source organism: Dalbergia cochinchinensis (assembly GCA_031216125.1). Classification (NCBI taxonomy): domain Eukaryota; kingdom Viridiplantae; phylum Streptophyta; class Magnoliopsida; order Fabales; family Fabaceae; genus Dalbergia; species Dalbergia cochinchinensis. The sequence continues at coordinate 61,891,445 of CM062375.1, read as the reverse complement.
TTGTTTCAAGTTTTATAATTTATTTCTAGAAATAATTGTTTGGAAAAGATTTACTTTTTGCATTTGATACAAGTCCTATCGAATTATTCTTGGTATCAATTATTTGTGGGAGACAGATATTGCATGTTTTGAGCAAATTTCATTCCCATGAATCATGATAGAGGTGGAATAAAAGACTCTTGTGGCTTAGAAATAATAATTATCAAACAAATATACTAAAATATAACTCATTTATTTTACTTCTATCCACAATTATGATACCATTAAATATGTTAAGGAAGTTTTGCAAATTATGACATATTGATCACCTGTTTGGTTTCAGTTTTCAGTTTTTATTTTTAGTTTTCTAATTTTTCAGATTTTGTAAAGGAAATATTGAAAATTTTAAAATCTATAAATTCTAGTTTTCAGTATTTCCTTTACAAAATCTTGAAAACTGAAAAAATTAAAAGGTAAATTATACTCATCTCCACTGAGATTTGTGGAAATGCAACTTACGCCCTTCTAATTGTCCAGTTTACACTCACACCTCCTATGTTTATCAAATTTTAAGTATTTATATTATAGTCACACTCCTCATTCATAGAATACTGTTAGTAAACTTAATAGAATGACACTTTTGTGATATTAACTATTTTTAATTAATAAAATTATAAAAATACCTTTACTCATTCTATTAAGTTTAACAGTATTTTCATAATTTTATTAATTAGGAACAGTTAATATCACAAAAATATTATTCTGTTAAGTTTACTAATGGTGTTCTATGAATGAGGAGTGTGACTGTAATATAAATACTTAAAATTTCACAATCAGAGGGGGTGTGAGTATAAGCTGAACAACTAAAGGGAGTACGAGTTACATTTACATAAACCTCAGAGGAGGTTAGTGTTATTTATCCAAAACTAAAAGTAAAAATTGAAATCAAACAGATCCTAATATTCCCATGATTATGTGTTATTGAAAGAGACTAATTGAAAATTTATTCACAAGAATCTCAATAAATAATTCCAATAATATTTTATGTTAAATAAATAAATTTTTTAAAACATATGGAAATGACATTTCTAAATATAATATTCCCAGAAATCGTGAACTTAATTTGAAACCTTGAAATAAATGTTTGTTTATATTATTTGTCTATCGAATAGGAAAAATTGATTCATAATTAGCAGGAACAAGCATGTGTATAGGACTATCAAAGCAAGTTTTAGATGTTTAGGTCTTTGATATAATAGAAAGTGATTTTGTAACCAGCTCTAAGATGAGTGAATTCGCGTGTATTCAACAATACTATACTCTGCCAATGATTATGGTAACTAGCTCGATAGGGTAGAATTGGATAACTTCAGAAGTTTTGAGTTTCCATTATGGGCAAGATAGTATTTAATGAAATTTAAATTATTCCTTAGTCATTGGGATTTGGGTATAGTGTTCTTACAACATTTTATAATTTTTCTCAACGGCTAAAATTTCAATTTAGTTTCTCGGATTTTTAGTAAGGGGATAAATTAGTCTCTCAGATTTAAAAAATTACATCATGGTCTCTCAAGATTCAGAAATTGGGACAAGTAAGTCCCTTTATCAAATTGTATCAAATGAATTGTTAATGAAAATATCCATGTGTGCTGATATTTTACATAAGTGTACTGTTAAATTTCATAATAGGGTTAAGGATAACTTGGTCTCACCCCTCTTTTGGATCTTTGCATGGTCCTTCCTCTTTCACATCAAAACTACTAAACAATTTAATTTTTATTCCCTCCTTGTATCCTTTCATCTTCTCCTTTATCCATCCAACCTTTTTCTCAATCATAGCTGCCCACCGTGATGCCCACTGGCATCACTACCATCGCCGCACCTTCTTCAACAAACTTTGTCCAAATTTTTTGGTAGTATTTGTCCATCAAATTTGACCCTATTCTCAAATATGTAGAAATCATTATTTAAAAACCTTGAGAGATATGGCGACCAAGAAGAAATTACAGTGGGTTAAGATTTGATTGAATTTTCATGATTGTTAGGAATGCCCAATATCCTACCGGCTGTAACAACTACACAACCAAAACAGTAAAAGAAGAAATAAGAACTTGGAAGGGAAGCAATGTATCAAAATAAAAGAAGGAATTCCAAGTAGCAAAACATTGAAAACCTTGAAATGATGGAATGGGAAGCCATTGTGACAAATATGATGCACAAGCAGTTAAAAACACTAAACATCTAATGAACAAGAGGAAATGGGGTTGTTTGGGTTTTGGAGGGTGCGATGTACAAACAAAGAACATTCAATGGAATGGGGTGAGAGATCTAGCAACACTGACAGAGTCAGTTGTGCAGGGGGAACAAGAGAAGGGTGTGCAGTGGCTGAGGGGCGACAACTATGGAGTCATCCAAGCTCATCGCCATTGCTAGTTTGCTCATCCATGTCATTGAGTGGCGGTGTTGAGTTAGTTGGCAAGGAGGACAATGCTACCTGCAAAGAAGGTGGATACAGTCGAGAGTGGCAGCGGTGGTGTAGTGTTTATTATTGTTGAAGAATAATTTTGTCTTTACAAAAATTATTTATTTTAACTTTAAAATTATTATGTTATTTTTTAATTTAATATAATTGTTAAATCATTACATCTGAATTGTTCACGCATCATCTAATGGTCAAGAATAGAAGACTATGCAATAGTTCAAGATCCATGGAGGGACTAAATTATACTCCACCTCTCTAAATGGATGACAGACCCAGTGATCCAGGTATGATTTGGAGCAGTGAATAGTCCTTTTTTATAAAAAAAAAGTTACAATTAGTACCTCGCGTTCATATTTTAATACTGGAAATAGAGGGTTGTTTGTCTTTAAATTTGCAAACTTAGTCCCATATTGAGGCAACTCTTGTTACCATTCACTTACTACCTTTGGAAACCTAAGCGTGCCTTAGGCCACAGTGTTAGAATCTTTTGGGTCGTGAAGGTTGTTGGTGTATAGCCTGTCCGCTTCTGCTTTTATTTCATCCAACAGATTCACCAATGTTAATATGGTGTTTGGAAATATCTAAAATTCAATTATATAAATAAATTGAATTCTTTTCCTTGATTTGAAAGCAATATAACTCAAAGAATTGAAATTTGAGGAGAATTGAAAGCCATCAAAATCATGGAATTAAAATCAGACCCAAACGGGTGTGAGAATTGAATTCTAATAAATGAAAATACCAAAATAACCTTCTTTGAATATAATATTTTGTTCTTAACCTATTAATGAAGGATAAAATAAAAAAAATAATTAAATTAATTCATTTTTAAACCAATTTCAAATCAATGAATGAAATTCAATTCTGTAATTTACTAACTGATTACAAATATAAGAATTCAATTCAATTCCATCTTATTAAAGGTTTCCAAACACCTAATAAGGTGAACTTGGCAGAGGATAATATTTTTCGCCTTCTGGAGAAGATTGTTGTTTAATTTTCTTGGGGGATAATATTTCTCCTCAACATATAAAGAATCGTCTTCAAGGAATTGTTGATCACCATATATTAGCTGTTCAAACCAACCTTCAATTGAAGCTTCCACTGACTCCTATGCGCACTCGAAAACATCATTACCTTCTTATACACTGCAGCAAACAATTCCACCCCAAGAAAATAACCACTGCCATATGAAATGCCTCTGGGACCATTTCTCTTCAGCCGACAAACCATGCCAATCAACACCTAGAATCTCATTGAAACAAATCTACTAGAAGCCAACCGAACTAATTCAACCCTCCAGTCAAAAAAACAAATGAGTACATCTGCAAATTATTAAACTCATGTTGTTTTTCAATATTTTGATAAACATCATCAAATGGGTTGATTTTCATCTGTGAGATTTCTCTAAAATAAGATCTAAGACTCAAAACATCGAACCATTTTATCCATCACCCTCTAAATAATGTCATTTATACCTTCTTCTTCATTTTCTCTCTCACCATAGCTTTTTATTTAGAAGAAAGATTTTGACTTTTAAGTTATCTTTTATTCTATGGAGAAAAAAGTTTATAAAGACTTTAACTTTAAGTTGTCTTTTATTTTAAGCATAACAGAGGTTTCTTAAGTTGTCTTGAAATTGTTGTATTCCTCCTCCCAAAATATATGCACAATATAGTACTCTATTTCTGAATGCTCATAGTGAAAATTAACAGTATACGTAAGCAAGTTAATGGATCAGTTAGAAGGACACATGGATATTTTCATTAACGGCCACTGATAGCAATTTGACAGAGGAAATAACTTGTCACAATTTATGAAATTTGAGGGACCACGATAGGACTTTCCAAATTTGAGGGACTAATTTGTCCCAATTTCTTGAATTTGAGAGTCTATGATAGGACCTTTCGAATTTGAGGGATTAATTTGTTCCCAACTACAAATCTGAGAGACTAAATTGAGGTCTTAATATTTCCCAAATAAGAAATTATGATACCTGAGGTACACGGGTCAACAGTAAGGTTCTGTATAGCCTCAAGGATTTCCTGAGAACCACCGTTGGGTCTTGAATTTCACTAAGTTTGGATCCTACACCTTCTTGGAGGGTTATATGATAGAACCATATTTTTTGAATCAAAAGTCCCGGTGATTGTTCCTTGAGGGAAAACAAGTTGAAGAGTGATTTTTAATGAATTTTATGAAACTTGCAAATGTTTCGTTGTTAACCTACAAGTTTAGAAAATCTCAAAAATTCCCGGATTTGAACTAAAACCCAAAATTTGGATTCTGATTTGATGGAGTTTTGATTTTTTTTGATATTTTATTTGAATCCAAATGGGGGGTATTTCCCTAGTTACATCTTAAAATTAAGAAATGTAAATAAGTGAGTGTTGGAACAACCCAGATGCCAGAATGACTAAAAAACACAGAAGTTGGGGGTTACTGTCACCGCTATAGCGGTCACCAGAGAGTGTTCAAGTGGTGCAGCAGTTTGAGATACCGCACCGCTATAGCGATCATAAGTGTCTCTGTGGGGACCATGAGACGCGGTTAGACTGCCATAGCAGTGTCAATGAGACCCTGATCACTTTAAAAATTCCCAAATCGGGTAGAAGGAAGCAAAAACGCGACCCTTTCTCCTTCTCCATCAATTTTTCTCTTTTTCTCAAATCCTCTCAAATCCATCATTCCAAAGTTTCAAGGTAAGTATATGTTGTTAGATTATGTCTTTATTACTTCATGATCTTGGATTTGGTCCAATTATTTTTCTCATTTTTGTCAAGTGGGAGTGTTTCCCCAATTTTAGTAAAGTTAGAATAGAGCTCTCTAGAGATTTTTAGAGATTAATCTAGAGTTATGGTTGCTCCATGACGGTTGTTGGTGCCATTCCAAACTCTTCAGGTCAAGTTAGTGGGGCCCACATACTCCCGGCTTTAAACAGTGAGTGGGTTCAGATTCTATGATTCTTATGTTGATCATTGAGTTAATTTCAGTAAATTATAGTATGAAATATATGTTTTTCTGAAAACTCATGGGGCCATTATTGTTAAAGCGATTATTATCAAAGAGCTAGACTATGAATATAATTATATTTAGAGATTTGTGAAACAATGTGATGATTTTCAGAGTAGAGAATATGTATATGCTAGAGCTTATGAACTCTAGGGTAGAAAATTTATGAGATATAGAGAAAAGATTTAGATTTCTAATTAAGCTGGACAGTAGCTATAGAGAAACAGACTGTGAGTTAACGGCAGTTATTCCGTTAACCTTGGTATACCAAGTCGCCTTAGGGCCAGAGAAATAATAAACGGGACCTAGTTAGGTGCCCCAGAGATTAGAGACTTTGTTATGCTATGCACAGCCAGAGATTTGTTATGTCATATGAATTGGGCATAACCAGAGATTCCTGTTTCTTTATTAGCATACTGTGGTTTATAATTTCGACGGAATATTGATTTCAGAACTATTTGTTATTTCTATGAATATGAACTTTAGAGTTATTACATTAACTGGTTTGCTATATATATATATATATTATTTATTTCCCTTAACTGTCCCATGAGAGGGTTATGGGTGAGGACTTACTCACTGAGTTTTAGATGAAGCTCACCCTTCTCTCTTCCTCTATTATAGGTGCAGTAGACGCTACGGGTTCTTCTCTTCCATCTCCTCCCCCGCAGTAGAGATTTCCCAGTTGGTGAGCTTTACTTTGTGAGTGAAATACTTTTGGTATTCTATTTAGAGATAGAATGCTCCAATGTGCACAACGGGCAGGGTCTCGGACCATAGAGATAGACTGACATATTTTTATTATTAACATTTTGTATTTTCATGATTACGGGTCCTATGGTTTATTTTGTATTAAGAATAACTCATGTATTTTGTATCAGAAAAATATACTAGAGCTGGATTATGAAAATATTTATAATGGTTTGTTTTTCAAAGAGTTAGACATTTATGTTAGAGATGAATTTATGTTTTGGAAAAGGATTTTATATTAAATTATGCATATAAAGGGACTCAGAGATCATGAGGCTTACGTGGAAATGAGCATTCCTCACGTGCCGGTCATATACCCAAGTCTGGTCGTGATAGAAATTAGTTCCACAATTCAAAAAATAAATAAATAAATATTGATTGCATGCATTTGTATTGTTCATTTTTTTTGGTAGAAACATTTATATTATTCCTGAAATGCCCTCAGTTTTTTTAATAATCGATTTGTTTTGTTTTGTGATGCCCAATGTACATGTGTCAGTAATTTCTTTTTTGTATAGCCTCAAGGTTTCCCTGGACCCACCCATGTTGCCAGGTCTTGGATTTTGTTAAGTCTGGAACCTACATGTCCTTGGAGAGCTATACGATATAGCCATATTCTTGGGATTAAAAGTCTCGATAATTATTTCCAAGAGGAAAATAAGTTAAAGAATGATTTTTAATGAATTTTATAAAACCTTTAAATGATTTGTTTTTAGCCCACAAGTTTAGAAAATCTTGAAGATTTTCTGGATTTGAACTAAAACCCAAAATTTGAATTTTGATTTGTTGAGATTTTGCTTTTTATGATATTTTATTTGAATCCAAATGGGGGGTATTTCTTTATTTACATTTATATTTTAAAGTTAATGGAGACTAAAATAAATGAATGTTGAGACAATCTAAATGCCAAAATGACAAAAAGATGCAGAGATAGCTATAGTGGTCCAGGAATACTAGCAGTCACAGTGAGAGAGTTATGCGATTTTGGTGGTCTATAGACCACTATAACAGTCGGGGTCACTGGGAATGGCTAGACCGCTATAGTGGTGTCAGTTGGATAGAAACAGTGTCAAACGATACTGTTTCACTTGACGAACTCTTCCACCCCTTTTTAAACCCTGAGCTTAGGATTTTTACTCTCAAAATCGAAACCCCCTTCCTCCAAACCCTTCCCTACTCTCTTCCACTCAATCCAACATCAAATCCTTTTCTTTCAAGATCCAAGGTAAGTTATTGTTGTTGGTTTATGTTAGTTTCTTTCATGTTCTTCTTCCTTCATATTATGGGTTGTCGTTTTTCTCCATTGTTGTCAAGTGAGGGTGTTCTCCCAATATTGTTAGAGTAGATTTAGAGCTAACTAGGGAGTATTAGAGATTGATCTAGAGTTCATGGTTACTCTATGGCAGTTGTTGGTGTCATTTCAAGCTTTCAAGGTTAAGTTCGCGGTACCCACATACTCCCTGCCCCAAACGATGAGTGAGTTCAAACTCATAACCTTATTTTAACTATTATATGACTATGTTTGATGCATGATATTTGTGAAATATGAAATTTGAGATGAGAAAAAGTATAGAATATAATTTTACATGATTATGTCAAGCTAGAAAAATTATGATTTATGATGATAACATGAAAGAATTAGTTTTACTAAACCATGGAACCATGATTGCTATGTTGTATGCTATAGGAAATGTTTTATATGTTTGAGAAAAGAATTCATTAAGAAAATATGTGTCATAGCAAGATGACTATCTTATGGAATTTGTTTATTTATGGATTTCTTTGATATCACTATGATTTTAAGTTTTTAAGATTTCAAGCAATGTTTTTAGAATATTTAGTTAATATATTTATATATGTTGGAGAAATGTGAAACAAGAGTATGACCCAGTTTTACGAATAAATATGTTATATAATTTCCATGTTTTATGATTTAGAACCTTAGTATTTAAAATTATGATTTTAGATTTATCAAGTATATAGAAAGTTGTGTTAGCTTAAGATTTGAATTTAGAGCTTCATATTTATGGTACCAAGAGGTATGTAATTCAGTATGATTCTTAGCAACTGTCAGATACATATTCTGTGGGCTTAAGATTTGGTTGCCTACAAACAGGTGATCCCTTAGGCACGATTTCAAAGTCATAGTTATGCTAAAGTCAGATTGTTTGAGTTATATGAATCTAGAACTCTCAAATTACTTAAAATTTTGGGGCTCGCATTCATGACAGACAAAGTACCCCCTTTCAGTTATGGTTTTTAACAAACTAGTTTAGCCGGGAGAGATAAGGAAACAGAAAGTTAGTTAACAACTGTATGAAATCGTTAACCTTGGTACCAAGTTAGACAATATTGCCCCTCAGCATATATAGAAACGGAACCTAGTTAGGTGTCCACAGCGTGTTCCGACAGAGTTTATGATTTACAGCCTTATTATTATTATTATTATATATATATATATTTATTTATTCAGCTTAGCAGATACTATTTCCTGATGCTCTGCCGCACCCTTAGTTAAAATAGTTTCATGATTGATTGTGAATTAATAAATGTTGTTACAAAATTATGGGATGAAAAATGTTTTATTATATAGCTACGTATATAAATATCAAATTGTTTAAGATTGAAGCATATATACTGCTTTATGTATCTTTTTGTTGTCCCATGTGGGTGATAGGTGAGCACTCACGCACTAAGTCCACTAACTCACATTTCTCCCTTCCTCTCATTGTTACAGGTACAGATATCGTTCAGTCTCCAGTCCAGTAACCACAGCTATCGTTTGGTAAGCTTTACATTGATGTAAGGCTTAGAATAGGCTTGTGTAGTTTTAGAGTGCTCTAGTAGTATTACAGACAGGATTCAAGTCACGTATTTATTTTGAGATATTGTAGATTTTTTTAAAGTTCACATATTTTGCTTCATGCTTCCAAAGCTTAAGAATGTATTTGGAATGTAGAATATGGTTAAGAGATTTATGTAATGAATTCTAGATATGTCTATGATTCAGGTTTTAAAAGGTTTTTGGAATTGAGTAAGTTAAATTTCATAGTATTTCTGAACATGAGTATTATGTTCTGATCAAGAAAGTGATAATGATTTCGAAGGAAACCATATTTTATATATGAAATTATACTATTTTATGCATTTAGAGAGACATGTCACCTAAAAGGCTAGGGATGAGATTTCTCACGTATGGATAAGATTCCTTACTTGCCGGTCGCATTCCAAAATCAGGTCGTGACATATTTTATGTTCAAAATTAAATTAATTATTGTATATTAGTATTTTAATTTTCTATTGCCACTTTTTTATTTATGATATTTTTAAATGTCTTTAATTAAAAAGTTATTTATGTTTACAATTGTTGCAATCGGAATAACAAGGAGATGACGAAAAAGAGTGATTAAAGATGGAGTTGCCACCAAATTTTATTTAATTGGGAAAAATAGAAAACCCATAGAAATGATCTCTATTGAAACCAAATTTGAGTTTGAGAGTCGATTATGCACAAGGAAGGGCAAAAGGTTTATTTTTGCAGCACCCCTGATACATCCATATCATTATGATTACCTTAATTGATTCTGCTAATTATTAATAACCTTTTGAAATATTTATATTTTTGTTAGGAAAAAGAATTTACAGGAAAAAAACAAATGCCTTTAAAAGAAATTTTTGGAATACTAAGCTGTCGCAACTCAGATATCCAAAATACTAAGTTAATTAAGCCGTCACGGCTAAGTTAACATCTTTATTCAAAATAAAATATTCCTCAAACAAATGAATAATTTAAATCAAATACAATAAAATATCTCCTATAAAAGCAACAAAAAAAAATATTAGAAAAATTATTTACAAGTCAGACAAATTATAAAAATTTAATTTTGGCTTGATAGGGATAGCCTACTCCTATGTATCCCTCGGTGTAATGGGAAACTCAAAGTCACGTAATTTTGTAGAAAATAACTGTAGATTGATTGATTTTATTTTTGAAAAGAAATTTTAAAATATCAAGCTGTCACGGCTAAAATATTCCAGAACATAAAATTAACAATCCGTCACAGCTCAATTAATCTTATTTTCAAAAAGAAAGGAAATTGACCGACGCAAATGCTAGCAAGCCATTTGTTCCTTAAGATAAAAAATAAATATGTAATAAAAAAAACCTTAATACTAAACACCTGCCCACAATGAATGAGACCCAATATTGGCTTTTTGAGCAAATATCTTTTTTTTTTAAAAAAAATAGAATTCAATGTTAGGCTTTAAATGTATACAAATTACAAACTAAAACCGTAAAACATACAGGCCAAACTAGTCCAAATCCTTGTTGACACAAACTAAATGACAAATAACAAAACAAATAAAATAAAAAAATGAAGTCAACAAATAAAAAAAAGAGCATCTTGTAACTTGAAGAAAGGAATCCCTCAGATCAGAGAGAGAGAGAGAGAGGGTTGCCTTCACTTCCTGCCTCACCACGCCGTGCATCGCTCTTGAGACTTGCCTCTGAGCCTCGAGTGTCGTTGCCTGCCGCCACACAGCTCAGCACTTTGGCCCCTGTTGCCACTGCTTCGCGACTTCACTTCCTTCCCTGCGTTGTACAAAATTAGGGCCCCTGTTGCCATAGCTCTGGACCCGTGACTGTCCCTTGCCTGCAGTGTCGTGTTGCCATCGAAGTCCTGAACCCATCAGCATCTCCTTATCCGTCGATCCATTCTTCTTCAAATCTGCTTCTGCCTTCATAGATATGTCTTGCTGCCTTTTGCAGATCTAGTCTTCAGTGGTGTTGGTGAATTTCAGATCTGCATAAAACCAATAGATCCAGCAGCCTCACTTTCGCTGCCAGCTCCACCTTTTACCTCGTGCCTACTCAAAAATTCAAATTATCTACTATTTAGGGGCCTGTTTGGAAGGGACAGGGAAAAACTAAGCAGATAAGCACTCTTAAAGATGGAGAGTAAGGAAGGAGAGACACAAGGGAATGCTGTTGGAAGCAAGGTTGAGAGAGGAAATGTTCTAGTTGTAGCACAGATACCCTGGAAATTCTCCTTTTGGGATAAAGTTTTAGGCGACTCTAACACTAAACCTTTCATTATGGAGATACCGGATGATGATCATTTGGGTGTTGTTCAGGGAAAACAAGGCAATGTGGTGCTACCTACTGTCAGTTTTACACATGAGGGAATCTCATCACTTACTGCACCTTATCAGGAAGCTTTTGTGATCAAGTTTATTGGTAAATCTCTTCCATACTCAGTTTTGGTTCCTAAGCTGCGTTAATCATGGAGGCTCCAAGGGGGTATGATGTTATAAGTGTCAGCTTTAGCTATCATCTCGTTAAGTTTGACTTATGGGAGGACAGGGAGAGGGTAATCACAGGTGGTCCATGGATGGTAGCAAGGTCCTATTTGGCTGTCAAATGTTGGACACCCGAGTTTCCTCTAAAGGAAAAGAGCTTTGGTGCCACTATGGTGTGGATCTGTATTTCTAGGCTGAATATATGGTATTATCAAGAGAAAGCTGTGAGTCTTATAGCCTTAACCATCGGCAAACTAATGAAGGTGGATGTTGCTACTAAGTCAGCAGAGAGAGGTAAATTTATTAGAGCTTGTGTTGAAATTGATCTCTCCTCACCTATTGTTAAGAGGATAATTATTGAAGGATTTTGCTACGATATGGAGTATGAAAGCCTTCATCTGATTTGTGGTTTTTGTAACTACTATGATCATGTAACCAAAGAATATAAGTCCAATATGTTGGCAGAAACTAATCAAGCGGGTGGTGGTGCTTCAATCCCAATGGTGGCACTAGAAGGGAGAAGTTTAGCAGATTCGGATTTGAATCCAAAATAGGAATTAATCAAAAATGGAAAGAAACTAGTTCAGAAGGATTTAGTAGAGCAAATCTCGAGATCTAAAGATGATATGTGGACCACTATTATAGGCAAAAGGACTAAGAAGAAGGAAAAAATGATATTCCAAAATTCTTCATTCATATCAACACCTACTGTGATGAAACCACCCCTTAAACATTGCACTACACTGATTTCTAAGCAGTTTTCTTCTAGACAGGCCTCAACCTTATGTGCACCACCCTTGGGGACTAATATCCATGCACATGAAGGATTCCAAGGTGCCTACACAAAAACAGGTAACCCTTCTGGGCAAGTGACATCCCTGCAACAGATGACTAACATGCAACTAAAATCCAAAGATGACTGTAACCCATCTATGGTTTGCAATGCATCAAGTACTCTGCAAGCTCCACAGGTATTAGTGGGTGTAAACAAATTAGAAGCTGGACAGTTTGAGTTGGTCTCGAAGATCACAAAAGGGAAGCATAAAAGGCTACGGCTTGTGGATTTTCAAACATCTCCAATTTGAGATCCTTTTACGGATGCTCAACTGGTGACTGGTGATTGGGGGAAAGACATGACGAATGATAGTAAAAAGGAGTTGCCTACCATGGGAGGTGATTTTGAAGGATTTCTATTATTCCAACTTAGGCTATTGGGTTGCTTTGGTAACTATATTTCCATTATTTTATTATTTATGGATTGCTCAATTATTTGTTGGAATATTAGGGATGCGGTAAGTAATAAGGGTTGTCGTCACTGTAAGGAGTTAATCAAGCGATATCAGCCTTCGATTTTCATTCTGTTAGAAACTCATTCATCTTTTGAAAACTCGAGAGATTGGTGGAATATACAAAGATTTACAAAGGTTAGGGTGGCTCAGGTTGTGGATCATGGTGGTGGTGTTTGGGTGTTATCTAATACATCACATCTGCATTGTATGGAGGTCCATACTAATTTTGTCACTTTTTTTATTGGTCAAGGAGATGCTGCTTGGACTTGTAATGTAGTTTATACAAGCCCAATTCCGTCTGCTTGTGGTTCTCTATGGTCCTATTTTAGGTATTTGTGCCAGAGAGTCTCGGGTCCTTGGTTATTGCTCGGTGACTTTAACAAAATTCTTCTCCCTTCTGACGTTTGGAGGGAATTTTCTTCGTGGGCGAGCTGATGATTTTGCTGCCATGCTACAAGACTGTAATTTACTGGACCTTGGGGCGGTGGGGTGTCGCTACACTTGGTTTAGAAAGGTCATGGGGGGTAAGCTGGTCTATAAGCGTTTGGATAAGGGTCTCCCAAATTGCAGTTGGAGGTTTATGTTTCCTGAGGCTTTTGTGGAGAATTTGAGTCATATTCATTCTGATCACTCTCTACTTTTTCTCCATTGCCAAGGTACCCCCCAACAGAAGGGTATACACCTATTTTGGTTCCAAGCAGCCTGGGCGACTCACCCTGCTTTTGATAAGGTGGTGGAGGGTGCTTGGTTGAGAGGGCAGCCTCAGGTGCAAGAGAGCCTGTAGGCGGTTCGTGATGATTCTTTGATCTTTAACAAAGATGTCTTTGGGCATATAGGAGGAAGAAAACGATAGTTAGAGGCTCGTGTTAAGGGGATGGAGAAGTAATTGGAAATTTGGGCCTCTAGCCATTTGATTTATTTACTATAGCAACTGCAGGAAGAATATGCCACTATTCTTATGCAGGAGGAGTTTCTTTGGTACTAGAAATCTCGTGACCAGTGGATTAGATTTGGTGATCGTAATACCAGGTTCTTTTAGGCCCAAACTATTGTTAGGAGGAAAAGGAGCAAGATCCATGGTCTTTTTCTCCATGATGGTACTTGGTCTACAAATAATGAGGTGCTTAGGAAGGAGGCCCTGACTTTCTACCATCAGTTTGCTCCTACAATTACTATTCCTCAGGTGGCATTTGTGACTAGGGTTTGTCCTTGGATTTTAGAGGAAGAGGGGAGGAGCTTGTTGGCCCCTGTCACTTTCAATGAGGTTAGGAGAGCAGTGATGCAAATGGAGTCCTTTAAGGCTTCAGGGCCAGATAGTTTCCAACCATTCTTTTTTAAGAATTATTGGCATCTGGTTGGGATAGATGTCTGGCATTTGGTGGAGAGAACTTTCTTGACTGGTAGTGTGGACTCTCATTTGGTTGAGACTTTGGTGATGTTAATACCTAAGGGAAATGATGCGGTTTCTCTTAACAATTTTAGCCTTATAAGTCTTTATAATGTGATTTATAAAATTGTCTCTAAGGTGTTGGTGAATCATATGTGACCTCTGCTCAATGATTTAATTCGCCCATTACAAGGGAGCTTTATACCATGGAGAGGAACAAGAGAGAATGTGATTATTGCCCAAGAAGTGCTTCACTTTATGAAGCATACCTAAATGAAGAAAGGGGTGGTAGCCTTTAAGTTGGATTTGGAAAAAGCTTATGATTGGGTTAATTGGGATTTTCTACAGGATACATTGATGAGATTTGGGTTTCCTTATCATATTGTTAGCCTTATCATGTCAGGGGTTAGATCATCTAGTCTATTTATCCTGTGGATGGTACTGGACTTTCCCTTATCCCTCTAATTAGGGGTCTTTGTCAGGTTGATCCCATCTCTCCTTACCTTTTTGTGCTTTGTATGGAGCGTTTGGCGCTTTGCATCAATGATATGGTAGAAGACAGGACATGAGAGCCTATTCATATTTCCAGAGGAGGAGCATGAATTTCTCATCTAATGTTTGCAAATGATCTCCTTCTTTTTTGTAAAGCTACGAAAATGCAGGTGAGACGTGTCATGAAGAAGTTTTGCAATGCTTAAAGGCTAAAGGTGAATGTGGAGAAGTCTTGTGAGTTGTGCTAATCTAATGTTTCTAGGAAATGCCATGAGTTATTAATAGCGATATCATCTATTAGATTTGCAACGAACTTGGGAAATTATCTTGGTTTTCCTCTCATTCAGGGAAAGGTTTTGAAGCATAATTTTAATGGTATAATGGAAAAGATTTCCAATAGGTTGGCTGGCCGGATATCGAAACTTTTGAATAGGGTTGGTAGAGTCTGTTTGGCCAAGTCGGTGTTATCTTCCTTTGCGGTTTATCTTATGCAAACACGTTGGGTGCTTTAATCCATTTGTCATTGCATTGATTCTACAGTTTGTCATTTCATTTGGTAAGGAAAGGATAATGGATCTAATAAAAGTCTAAATTTGGTCAATTGGGATACAATTTCGACCCCAATAAAGGTTAGGGGGCTTGGTATTCGCGTATCTAGGTATCAAAATGTTGCATTACTTGGGAAGCTTGTAGCATCCTTTATTTTTGAACCTAAAAAATTGTGGGTAACACTCCTGCAGCAAAAATATGGTTGTCAAGGCATTGCCCTTGATTTTTGTGCTTCCCCTCTTCTTCTTATATTTAGAAAAGTTTGGCTAAGGTTTGGCTTGAGTTAGGTTCGAGTTTTTATTTCAATTTAGGCGATGGTGCTTCTTCCTTTTAGTACTCAGATTGGTTAGGGATTGGACCCTTTTGCAATCATGTTCCTTATGTGCATATCACCGATTCTGCTCTACAGGTGCATGATGTTTGGAATGATGATGGTTGGATGATTTATTCCTTATACACACCCTCCCCAGCCATATTCTTGAGCTTATTCAGAATAAGACTGCTCCTATTCATGAGTTTCTTGATAATTGGATTTGGCTCCATAGTATGGATGGTTATAAGTGGATGTTTGCTTCTAACAAGAATTGGACTGAGGATAGTAAGTGGCGAAAGCTCTGGAGACTCCAAATCCCGGTGAAGTTTAAATTCTTTCTCTAGCAATGCTATCATAGGGCCCTTCCAACCAACATCTTCAGATATCGCAGGGACTTAGCTTCGTCTACCCTGTGCTCCCGTTGTGGTGGTGCAGAGGAAGATGTTGTTCATTGCCTTCAAGATTGCGTTGCTGCTAGTGCAGTATGGCATTCTTTAGGCTTTGATCCGAGAGCATGGGCTGACTTATGTATTGATATGTGGCTGGCTTCTTTGGTGCGAAGTGATAATTCTACTCTTCATATCATAACACTTTGGTGGATTTGGTAGGCACGGAACCAGACAATTCTCAACAATGAGGTTTGGCATCTTATACAAATTTCTCGTAAGATTTGGGTTTCCATTGTGGATGTTGCTAAGGTTGCTTTGTCTCCTCTAATTACTCTGGCTTACTTGGGGCGATTAGACAGGTGGACTCGCCCCAGTTGGCAGTGTTAAGGTTAATGTGGATGTGAGTGTACAGCTTATGGAGGGATGTAGTGGGTTTGGGGGTGTGATCAGATACTCGAATGGGAACTGGCTCACAGCATTCTCGTGCATAGCGGAGTCCATAGACGTCACTTGGGTGGATTTGTTAGCCATTAAAGAGGGATTGCTCTTTGTTTGGAATCATGGATGGAGGAGGATGTTTTGTGAAAAAGATTCTCTAGAGGCTGTAGGTCTCATTTCTACTTCTCAGAACTTCCGAACTCCCACTTTGCAGAGTCTCCTTCATTAAATTAAAGATTTTATGCATTGTCATTGGATGGTCTCTTTTCGTTATGTCCTCTGTTTAACTAATAAGATGGCTGACTCTTTGGCTAGGACTGATGCAGTGGATTGTGATTCTCTAGTTGAATGGTTTAGCTATTAAATGGTATTGTTAGTTTGCTCATAGCTGATAACTTGAACAGCTAAGTGTCTGTTTGCTTTACTAGTTTTCAGTTTTCTGTTTTGTGAAGGAAAAACTGAAAAAATTGAAATTGAAAACTGGAAACTGAAAACTAAAAACTGGTAAAGCAAACAGAACCTAAGGGCCTGTTTGCTTTGCGATTTTCGATTTCGATTCATTCGATTTTGATTTTCGCTTCTAATCTGGAAAATTAGCGGCTAGGCGAAAATTGAAAAATGCAAAGCAAACAGACCATAATTGTTCTCCTGCTTTTTTTTTTTCTATCTCCTTGTACCAAAAAAAAAAAGCTTGAAGAGAGGGATCAGATTTTAACATGGGTGCCCACTCCCCTACATTTGATGGTCAATGCCTATGCTGCCTCTTTTTTTTTTAAGAATTCGTAATGCACAGTACCTTATTTATTTTTTCTTTTCATTTTTTTCTTTTATTTTTTAGTTATTCTTTAAAAAAAAGAAAAAGAAAAAGTTACTGTTTGACATATACAATTCAGGGTACCCGAATTGTGTTAAAAAAATGTTTTAAAAAAATACTATTCATTTATTTAAAAAAAATAAAAAATAATAAAATGATAAATATTTTATAAATTAAAAATTCAAATGCTTGCACCTTAAAAAAAGAAAAAAAAATTTTACTATTCATTACATATAATTCAGACACACTGAAATTAAAAAAAAAAGTTGAGACAAACTGAATTGGATAAAAAAAAAAATAACACTATTCACTAAAGAATAAAAACTAAAAATCAAAATATTAAATATCAAAAACTAAAAATAACATTGTTTCTGACAAAATAATTAAACAAAAAATAAAAAATTGAAAGAACAAATTAAAAAATTTACAAGTCATAATTAATTAAACTCATAACAAAATAAAAAAATAATACCAAAGCAAATTTAATAAAAATACGACAATATTACAAAATAAATTTGGAAGATAATTAAACTTTAAGAGAACATAATTAACAAATTAAAATTAAAAAATATTTTATACAGATGTACATAAAAAAGAATTTGTATAAATCGAACTCTTTATAAAATAAATAAAAAATTACTAAAATTTTTTAAAATTATAAAAAAAGCACAACAATTAAGGAAAAAAATACTACACATATAGTAAAAGTTGGGACAACCAACTTCTTTAAGAAATAAATAAAAATAAATATTAAAATTAATTAAAATTAATAAAATAATAACAATAATAAAAAAGGAAAAAAATAAAAAAACTACGGTGCATTATCTATAATTCGGGAGGATCCAAAGTCTGAGGGGGAGGAAAAAAAAAAAGGGCAGATGGATATTGACTGCCAGGTCGATGTGAAAATTCCCTTTAAACATGTCTTGATTTTTCTGTCAAAAACAGAGACACAAGAGGGAGGGGAGCAGCGCTCAAGCGGAGACAGGGAGGAAGGAGGGCGCGTGCCAGCACACGGCGGAGGACGGATCCACTGCAGCTTGCGCACGGCGATGGGAGACCGGCGGAGCTCGCGCTTATTCGCGGTGGCTGTGAAAGGAAACCGTGGAACTCGCGGTTGTTCGCGGTGGAGAGAGAAAGGGGGACGGCGGTGATGGCGATCCGCGATGGTGATGATGATGGAAGGGATGAGGAAGCCGGCGTGGTGGAGCTGGAGCTCTCGCCGGTTACATGCACTAAGGGTGGCAGGGGGTAGCGGATACAGCTCGCAGCGACGGTGGATCCACCGCGGCAAGCGCGGCGTTGACGGAGGGAAGGAAGGCGGTGACGATGGGCTAAGATCTTTTGCGGTTGAGGAGGAGGCACGAATGACGTGGTGGAGTTGGAGCTCTCGCCGGTTGCATGCACGAAGGGTGGAGGACGGCGGAGAGAGAAAGGGGGTCGCGATGGCTATGGAGGGGAGGGGGAAGCCGGTTCAGCCGCTATTTGTGCACAGCGCAATGGAGGAGTACATCAATGGGGTGGGTCATGGCGCCGCGGTTGCGGCCGCGGGTGGTGGCGCGACAGTGGTGAGGTCGCGACTTTCTTCCCCTTTATTCTTCACATTTTTTTATTTGCTTTCTGGATATGAATATGGACTGATTGAGACTCTTTTTGCTGTTTTTGGCTGTGAATGATTGGGTTTTGTACAGCTGTATTTTTGTTTTTGACTGTGGTTTGATGCTTGATTGTGATTTGTTGGAGTTATTTGCTGTGATTCGGTTTGTGGTTTTATGGGTATCGCGTTTGCACGGGTGTATCTGTTTGGGTGACAATTGCAGTTGGTTTGCTTGTTGGGTGTGGGTTGCGGTGACTTTGGGATGACTAAATTATTGATCATCTCATCTTACAGGTTGGCAGTAGCGATCCGTGGATCATCCCTCCTCTGTAAACAAAAAAACAACATCCATCATTTGGCAAAGAGGGGAGAGGAGCACCTATGATGGTGCCCACCACTCCTACCATAACTCATTTCCTTTTTTTTTAAAGTAACTTTTTTTTTTTTTGGAAATGGGTTGAAATGCACTGGATTGGTTTTTTACAACTGGAAATGAGTTGAAATGGATTAATTTGATTATTTTTGGGTTAAAATGGATTGGACTTCTCTCTCTCTCTTTTTATGCACATAAACCAAAATGTAAAACAATAGTAAAGTGAATTGAAAAAACAGGTCTGAATTGAATTCGCAGCAAAGAGCTATAGACAAGACTTAAGATGGTTCGCAATTTAATTTTACCCAAGTGGGCTATAATTAAAGGGTAAAAGGAAATAATGGACTAGCATATTGTATTTTTTCTATTTTTTTTGTTTTATTTGTAAAAATTATGGGCTAAAAGAGATGATGAGCATTCTTCCTAAAATGTCAATTTTTTTGTTGTTTTACAGATGGGATAAAATTTAGTGTTCATAATAATATATATTACTGTTATGATATTTTAAATTTATACTTAATATCTATACCAATTAATATTAAACATGAAAATTAACTATAATTAAACTTCTCGCATACCACATGAAAAATTCCTAACTTAAGTATACAGTTTAACATGAATCAAACAGTGTGGTGAAATAAAATTTAAATATTATATAAATTTTATCGAATATAAAATATAACTTTTTTTTTTCAAATCATACCAGTCAAAATTGCCTCAAAACAAGACATTTTTAACAATTTTCATGGAACAGGAGGAAGATGATAATTGCCTGTGTCAAACTTTTTTTTTTTTTTATGTTGAAAATTAAATTTCCAGTATCCTTGTAGGAACGTATTGTAACTACTTCGGCTTAGTTATTGAAGTTAATATTTATGTTGACAATTTAAAGATTTAATTTTGATAAAATTATAAAAATTATTTACACTATTATTTAAAGTATTATTAATTGTTTAAATAAAGCTTTGCAAGTAACTCCGTATTCCATCATAAACTGAAATTTACTCAAATAAGAGTCTAGCAATATACTTATTTTATCATAAGAGTCTACCCCCAAAGATGAGAACAGCAGGATTTGTAGCTGAGTTCCCGCATAAGTGAGAAAATCTGGTAAAACTAATGGTCTCTAAGAATTTTTAATCTTGAAAAAAAAATTTAAAATCTGGCCAGAGGTTTACCCCATCTATAATGTGATCAAATCTTTATTTATTTATTTATTGACACTAAATTTAAAATTGATACATTACTCAAAATTACTACTCAAATCAATTTATAAATCTCATCAATGATGAGCTTTGTGTATTCTATTTTGCTTCTCCATTACTAAATGCAATTAGTTGGAACAAATTACACCAGTTAGGGAGGAAGTGGAAGTACGAGTTGTTATTGTATTTATGGATGGTAAGTACCATATTTGTTCTTTTTTTTTTAGTGTTTTATTTGTATGATGTAATTGTTTGTATTTTATCGATATTGTTTTTGTCCTTTTCATTGTTTTTGCTGTGATTTATTGAGGTTCTAGATAGATGGGTCAATTGAGTTGCCATATTCCGATTTTATTCTCTTTGTTGAGCCCCCCATACAGAAAACAAACAACCGTGGTAGCACCAAACAAAACACACAACAAAAACGAAAAGAGTAGTATTATTTATTCTCATATTTTATAATAAGATATCGTATTAATACATTTTTATCTACTATTAATTGAGATGTGAGGTCCAAACTAAATGAAATTCATATCCCATCTAATAGTAGATAGAAATGCGTGGAGATGTCGCACAATTAATGAATATAAATACGAAAAAAACAAACTAACCTCAAACCTGCGTAGATTCCTCGCATCTCTCTCTCTCTCTTTCCGCCATCAGATCCCTGTGAATGTAATAATAAACAAATTAACCAAACTCAACATTCTTCTTCTTCTTCTGTCTCTCTCTCTCTCTCATAACTCTCTCCCATGGGTCATCACCAACTCATCGACTCGCTCACCTCCCACATCTCCCTCTACCACGCCCATTCCCAATCCCAATCCCAATCAAACCCTAACCCTAACCCTAGAACCCAAATCCTCAAATGGTTCTCGTCCCTCTCCCTCCACTACCGTCAATCCAATCTCACAACCGTCGACCCCACATTCCTCCAGACCCTCCTCCGCATGATCGCCAAGCTCCGATCCAACGGCCACGGCTCCTTCATCCTCCTCCCCGACCTCCCTTCCCAGCACCCTCCCTTCCTCCCAACCCTCTGCTTCAAGCGCTCACGTGGCCTCCTCGCACGTGCCGCCGCCAATTCTGCCGACTCGGCCGTTGCCGCTGGGCGGATCCTCTTCGACTCCGTCCGGCTCTTCGAGGCGGCGGAAGGTGAGGGCGGCGCTGCAGAGTGCTCATGCTCCGCGGCGCTGCTCAACGCCTTTACCGTCGCCGAGACTTTGTTGGAGAATGTGGATGAATTTGTTGACATTATGGATAGGGTTTCGAATGGAGGGTTTCTAAGAGGGGAGGAGAGTGATCTTGGGAACGATTGGGTGGAGCTGAATTGGCTTAAGGCGATGGGGTATTATGGAATTGAGGCTTTTTTGGCGAATAGGATTGAGGTTTCCATGCGATTGGCGTGGATGAATAGTGGAGGAGGAGGGGGAGGGAAAAAGAGGGGTTTGAAGTTGAAGGAGAAGATGAATTCGGCAGGCGTCACGGCGAATGTGTTTTGGAGGAAGAAGGGTTGTGTGGACTGGTGGGTGAAGATGGATGCTGAGACAAGGAAGAGGGTCTTGACCACAATTTTGAGCAAAGCTGCAAAACCTTTGGTACGTTCTCTGGGAACTTTTTTGAAACCGTTTAATGTGCGTATGTGATGGTAATAATACTTGTGTAAATTGCTTAATTAGTACTAAATGGTTATCAATTTTCCATTTTGGAAACCCAAAAAAAAAAAAAAGAGAGTACAGGTTCATTTTGATCTTGAAATTGCATGCGTGATTCATTTTAGTCCCTGAAATTAAGAAATGATCAACTTAGTCCCTAGAATTGTAAAATATTTTCAAGTTAGTTCAAATTTGAAGCAATTTTTTTTTTTTTGTAATTTCAGGGACTGAATTGATAATTTGTTAATTCCAGGGAGTGACCATTTTAAGGATCAAAATGCAGCTTTACTTGAAAAAAAAAACTGTTCATGGAAGATATTATGTTGAAATTGGAGTTGCTGAGGTAATTAGGAAGATGTTATGTTGAAAGTGGAATTGCCGGGATAATTAGGATAATTTGATACTGAATGTTAAACGGATACATTGTGTTTGTGGTTAATGTACACTGAAGGAGTCAAGCATAGTGGCATTATGTTCTGGCATGAAATTTCAGTGCTGGTGCTGTTTTGCAGAAGTATTGGCTTTAGTGGATTCACTATATTGTCAAAATATAGTTAGGAGAGATGGTCAGATTTGAAATTTTATTTTCACCATGCCGTACACTATCAGTGAAAGCTAATGTGAAACCTTCTTAGGGAACTTCTAAAACTTTTAATCTACTGTGCTGTGCACTATCAGCAGAACTAAAAGTGATGCATCATTAAAAGTAATATGCAATTTTGCATTCTTTGCCACTGATTGCTAGATGTTATTATAATTCTACAAGATTCTTCCGTTCCTTGGAAGGGAATTTTTTGCAATGGTAAGGAGCAGCATCAAGTATAAAAACATTGAGATATTCTGCTTTGAACTTTGATATGATTATAGTATCTTAAAGCATGTTACTTTTCCCTTTGTTTTGATCTTAAATGATGGATGCTTGATAGTTAAAGACACTTGTGGTGTTAGTTAGTAATAAGCAATATCAATGTTATAAGCATAGAGTAGATTTTAAAATTTATAGTCATTTCTTTTAGGGGGTGTGGCAGGAGTGCTATGGACTTGTTTGGGAGCAGGTGGTAAGAGGGAAAAGAAAGGAGAACTGAGGAAAAAGAAAACCTACGTAATAGTTATTTATGCTTTTATTTTTGAAGTGGCACATGTTTCAACGTCATACTTTACCTAGAGCTGCTTGCTGTGGTAGCCGAATTTGTCGATAGGATTGAAGATATACATGCTGATTAATGGATGGCAATTAATTATAATTTATGGGTTTAAAGTTAGAGTTTAATTTTGATGCACTGACAGGGTAAAATAGTTTTACACTGCCATCCAATCAAAACATTTCGTTTGGATGTCTTTTCAGGTAGTTGATATAAAAGTCAACTATCATGGCTTATGTGGCAATATATGATTGGATAACTGTGTAAAAAAGTTTTACACTGTTAGTGCATAGCAATTAAATCCTTAAAATTAATATACTACTTTCTTAGTACATAAATTAGATTTGTCTTGTAATATGCCATATGCAATTCAATAATTAGAAAATTATATTTTATTGGAAGCAATATAAAAAATATTGCATTTTGTTTGGCCCGTAATCAGAAAAATCCAGATTTTTCTTTTTTTGGATACTTGTGAAATTACACTGTTCTTGTTTGTTGAAAAAGGAAAATTACAGGTATTCTAATTATATAAAGTATTCTGTCAGTGATGTTTCAAATCAGTGATCAGTCACTCATTGAATAGAACTTGGTCAACCACTTTTTTCTTTCCAGCTAGATATTTCGTATAGCTTCTTTCATCGTCTAGTCTTTGTTGTGATGAATGATTTTGTACTTTCTTTTTTTATGACTACAACTCCAGGGGTTGTCATCAGTCGGAATATTTGTACGTGTTATTTGGGTAAATATATTTTTGAGGTCTTCCCATAGTATGAGGCTAACTTTTGATTCATAACCTTTCAGATTCACGAAATTTTGGAAGTGGCAAGTAGTGCCTCTGAAGATGAGATTTGGCTATACAGTGTGGGAGTTGATAAATCTCATCAATGCAACCACCCTGCAACAGCTCAAATGACCACCACAGCATTTCCTGATGATGTAGAATTTGGAAAACTTGTTACGCCTGTTGCTTTTTGTAAAAAACCTGCTGCTTTAGCCAGGGCTTTTAATTCCTTGCTTGTGCTTCAGGATGTAAAAATGGTGATAACATCATTTCTTAATACTGAATATGATATAGGAAAGCTATTCTTTAGTTCATTGGGTTCTGTCTGTACGGTTTCTGATTGTATATTAAGGAAAATACGAGGACTTCTGATGGTTATTTCACTTGACTGCACAAAACTTGAGCTTCTATCAGAGGAATATGACAATACTTCATCAGGTAAACCTAAAGAAAAACATAGTATTTGTAACCGTAAAAAGAAGGGACGTACCCGCTGTAACAAGAAGCAAAGTCCTGTCACTAAGGCATCTGTGGATGGTATTTCACAGAATTCACACGAGAAACCACTGAAGGTACTAGTTCTTAAGAGTTGTCTGGAATAATTTTATTGCATTAATGCTGTCTATTTGAAATTCCAATTTGTTTCATATTGTATTCCAGGACATTGATCGTGTAGTGGATCATAAAAAGAAGGCTGATTTAATGGGAACCAAAGAACCGCCTGATGTTCCTCCGCAGAAGGAGATTTCTTCCAGAAGCTTATCATCAACTGTAAAAAAGGTTGCAATCTTTTTTTCTTTAATCTGGATCATATTTCTTGCTAAAGATTTGAATGGTTTATAACAAGTTACATGTCAGCAGGATCACACTCGGAGATTGGATGCTGGCAAACCTCGAACTGCTTCAAGAAAAAGTAGAAAAGAGAAAAATAAATGTAAAAATATCACCAATGGCAGTGAAGTCAGTGATTCTCAAAAGTGCATTACAGATGCTGCATCTATCACTGTTATTTCCGAAGGTGAGGTGGGAATATGTGATAGGTTTTCTGATAGTTCTGCCATTCAGAATGTCAAAAATGACAATTCGACTGCTAGTGACTTCCTTTCTTCAAATTCAAGCTTTTGTAGTTCCCTTAGTGGGCCTACTAAGGAGAGCAGTTCTACTAGGGAAGTTGAAGGAGAGAATACTGAAGATCTTGCTGAAAGTTGCAATAGTTTAGGTCCTCAGTGTTGTTTATTATCAAATGAAAGGAAAGTTTTGTCTTCTGGATTAGATCATTTAACTTGTGATGTTAATTGTAAGGCTATAACTCTGCCTGCACATGTATCAAAGCATGGTAGTTTCTTCAGCAAAGAGGATACAAGTTCTCTGAACTCAATATGTGTTGCCAAAGCTGATGTAAAGCCAACTGTTCGTGACATACCAATCAGAGAGGTTCATGTAAAAGAATTTGGACTGTTGAAGGAGCGAGATAGATGCCTATTTGAAACTAGAAACTCGGCTTTCTCAAAATGCAGTCCATATGAGTGGCCTGGTGTACCTTCTATCTATTTTCCATCCTTTAATTCTCATCTACCTCCTGCCACTGATAGATTGCATCTGGATGTTGGGCGGAATTGGCATAATCACTTCTGCCACTCATTTGTTCCCACATTACAGCAAGCAAGAAACACACCCATTGAAGGTGGATGCAACCAAATACTGTCTCATCCTATTCCTATGAGTTTAGACTGGCCCCCAGTTTTTCGTGGTGGCATGGCTTCATCACCACACTGTAATTATGACTCTGGTTTTATGACCAGGCGGCAGTGTACATTTTCAAAAGGGTTGGCTGTACACAGTGTGCAGGGTGATGCAACAGCTGCTGATGATGATAGAAAGTATTCTGGGGATATATTTGATTTACCTGATCTAGCAAATACACAGGAGCTATCAGATGAATTTGACAATCACTGGGTATCAGAGGAAGAGTACGAGGTTCATGCTGTTTCTGGTATAGATTATAATCAATATTTTGGCGGTGGCATAATGTACTGGGATCCTTCTGATTATCCAGGAAAAGGTTTCTCCCGGCCTCCCTCTCTTAGTTCTGATGACAGTTTATGGGCTCTGCGTGAAGCTGACATGAATAGGGCAGTGGATGACATGGTTGCTTTCTCGTCTTCATATAGTACAAATGGTTTGACTTCACCCACTGCTGCTGCATTTTGTTCTCCTTTTGATCCTGTAGGGACTGGGCCCCAAACAGTTAGCTATGTGATGCCAGGTAATGAAGTACCGGGAAAGGCATTGCATTCTTCATCAGTAACAGATGCTGCTGGGGATGAGGATACTTCTGGTTCTCTCGCTAATAATTTAGCTGGAGAAGTTGAAGGGAAGGGAGTTGACTCACATCCATATCCCATTCTACGGCCAATAATTATTCCTAACTTGTCAAGGGACAGGTCAAGATCTGATTTTAAGCGTAGTGTTGATCATAAGAGCCCTTGTGTTCCCCCAACGAGGAGGGAGCAGCCTCGCATAAAGCGTCCACCATCACCTGTGGTGCTTTGTGTACCACGGGCTCCACGTCCACCTCCTCCCTCTCCTGTGAGTGACTCGAGGAAACAAAGGGGTTTTCCAACTGTTAGATCTGGTAGCTCCAGCCCACGGCACTGGGGAATGAGAGGCTGGTATCATGATGGAAGTAATTTGGAGGAAGCTTGCTTAAGAATGGATGGTGCTGAAGTTGTTTGGCCTTCTTGGAGAAGTAACAATCTTTCAGTGAGACCTATGATTCAGCCTTTGCCTGCAGCCTTGCTGCAGGACCGCCTGATTGCAATGTCACAGATAGCACGTGACCAGGAACATGTAAGAAAGACTCTCATCCAAGTCATATGTATGTGTGTGTGCTGGTGTTCATTGAGGTTTTTTTGTTATACAGCCAGATGTCACCTTTCCTTTGCAACCTCCTGAGTTACAAAGCTCTTCTGCACGGAGTGCTTCTTCATCTTTGATGCATGGCATCCTCCATGATGAGATTGACTCTTTCTGTAAACAGGTATAGGATTTATTAAGTATACTTTGTGAGTACTGTTACTTGATCATACTTGCGATTATGTTCTTCTCAAAGCTCCTCTGCAAGCCAGTGGATAGCACCCTGGTCACAGTGAGTGACTTGCCCTGAATGGTGCAGATTTTTTAATTACCTTAACATAGTTTGTGCTAATATCTTTTTCCTTGTTTTGCCTTTGGCATGCTTATTTGCAATGCAGCCCTTTACTTTGCAATTTTCCAAATGAAATTTCTATTGAATCTGTAAAAGCCTTATATTTCCTCATATTGCCACTGGAAGACAAAAGATTGTAGTAATGTTATTTATGATTATCATGGAATCCAAGGTTGCAGCAGAAAATTTGGACAGGAGGCCTTACATTAATTGGGCTGTCAAGAGAGTTACCCGATCTCTGCAGGTTCTGTGGCCCAGATCCAGGACAAACATATTTGGCTCGAATGCAACTGGTATGTCTCTTCCAACAAGTGATGTTGACCTTGTGGTTTGCCTCCCTCCAGTGAGGAACCTGGTAAATTTTTTTCTTTGCCCTCTTGTTTGTTTTACATGCTTTGCTATTGCTTTGTTGAATTAACCTTCTTTTTGTTTCTTTTTAAATGTTGAATAAAATTTTCAGGAACCTATTAAAGAAGCTGGAATACTGGAAGGCCGTAATGGTATTAAAGAAACATGCCTTCAGGTACACATTGACAATGAATCAAGCCCTGTGCTGGCAGTGCTGCCCACACTTTATCTGCTTGTGCTGGGTGTGCACATCTGAGTTATGTAGGATTTAAAAAGAATTTGCAAAGCCTATGGTCAAATATATGAGATGCAGTGCTCTGATTTAAAATAATCTGAACTTGCCAGCTCTTCAATTTCTTTCACACACACAGTTTACACATTGGTTATATGTTTTGTGAAAGAATTGGAAATAACATATGGTGAGGTGATTGATAGTACAAGGAATATTGGTGTCATGTTAATTATGGGTGTGAATCTGTATAATTTGGATAGACTTGTCTTAAACACTGCTTTCCTGAAAATGGGAATGTCTTTTTCTTTATTCCTCACTGACAATGTGTTATGCATCTTGTTTGGTGATCTCTCCAACTCTGTTTGGAAGAGGTTTGATTTGACTTACAGTTAAGACAAATTTATTGTATTGTTCTACTTTATTCTGGTTTCCATTCTTTTCCTTCTTTTTTTTTCCCTTTTACTTTTTTTAATGATGTAATGGGAGAGGATAATGATTTCTGCTTTCTCATCTGTAATAATTTTTTTAAGTAGTAATAATGAGAAATAAAATCTTTTCAACTTATAAAATAATTTATACTCTAGCACGTTTGCTTGCCAGCATGCAGCTAGGTATCTTGCCAATCAGGATTGGGTAAAGAGTGATTCGCTGAAGACAGTGGAAAATACGGCTGTAACCTCCTTTCTTAAGCTGTTATTATTAACTTATGAAATATTCTGCTATCTTCATTTTAGTAAGATTTCATTCTGTGTCCTTTTGCTGTCAGATACCTATTATTATGCTTGTGGTGGAAGTGCCTCAGGAGGTTATCTCTTCTTCAGCTCCTATGGTACAATCATTAAAAGAAGAGCCAAATTGTGCTCATGATGAACATGGTAAAGACAGTCATTCTGATATTATTCAGTTAGAAGATTCAGCTCTGCCAAAGAGCTCCCAAATAAATTATGATGCCTCCAAAGAGTCCAAATCAGTTCGTCTTGACATCAGCTTTAAGTCCCCATCGCACACGGGGCTCCAAACTACAGAAATGGTAATTTCTCATGCCTATACGTCTTCAAATTATATCAACTATTTTGGTTTTTATATATATATATATTCATAAACTCTCTCCTAAAAGCTTAAGTTGTCTGGTAAAAGCTCATGACTAGTTTAATATCTAACATGCCCTTTCAGACAAGAGTCCATTGGGCTTGAACTGTGAACAATGAATAGGTCCACTTTATCTGATCTCCAATGTGGAATTTGGACTCTACTTTTTCCATTACATTTGATCTCCACGCTTTCTTCTTCCTTGAACAAAAGTAAAATTTGCCTGGGGAGCTATAGGGTGCACCTAAGAAACACTAATGCATTTTCTGATCTTCAACCTATTTTATTTATTATGGGAAAATTAATAAATATTGAAGTGAAATGTATCATGTGCGTTTCATTTATTGATTGGCAATTCAAAATTATGATACTGCTACTTGTAGGTTAAGGCGTTGACGGAGCAATTTCCTGCTGCTACTCCTCTTGCTTTGGTACTGAAACAGTTTTTGGCAGATCGGAGCCTTGATCAATCCTACTCTGGCGGCTTAAGTTCCTACTGTTTGGTATGCATGTCTGCTTCTTATACATACAATTTTCATTTCTCTTTGAAATGTCCCTGTCCCCTTGGTGGTTAGGTAACACAAATCGATGAGTCTTTTCAGATAGTTGACAAAGTTTGAAGATGTTGTGTCATTTATTGTCTTACATGATTTCAAAATTTTATGTCCTGGTGATTATTGTTGGTTCTCAGGAGGATGTGGATAAGCAGCAGCTGTTTTTATATTTGATTAATATGATCTAACTGGCTCTGCAAATGGCCAGATAATTGTTTCTTTTCCTCGGTATTTCTAGTGATAATGAGGTGGGAAAAAGGGGGGAAAATGTTTGTGATCTCAATTTTTTTGGGGTATCTGTACTTTAGATGTCTTTTTTCTTCTCTCGAGTTTGAGAAGGAAGCCATGTAGAAAATGGAGTTTAATGTGCCTTGTTCCCATTCTTTTTCTAAATTGCTTGTCATCAATAATATGTAATAAATCTTCTTTTCTGTATGGGTCACTATCTCCTTGCCAATGTTCTTTCGGTATTTAAGAAAGCTGCCTTTTCATGCTTGTGGGTGTTTCCTTGAACTTTGAATTAGAAAAAAAATGTAGTCTGTATCTGCTAACCTTGCAATTGCTTTTATTTTATATGCAGGTGTTGCTAATTATACGTTTTCTTCAGCATGAGCACCATCTTGGCCGGTCAATCAACCAAGTAAACTTGGGCCTCTTTAGTTATTCAACTTTCCTTTTAATCATATATCTTGCTGTTGATGGTCATTGAAGACTAATAATATTCCTATTATCTTTTACCTTTTATGCTGAATTCAAGGGTTGAATGACATAATTGGAAGGGAACTGTCACGACCCACCTAGAGAACGACCCACCTAGAGAACGTGACCGGTATGTGAAGACTTGGATCCTCACGGAAGCCTCTGATAACTTGACTGGAGAATATTCATAAATAATCGAATATATTCAAAATATCTCAAACTCAAATAAATTTTATAGTTTTGAAAATGTTTCCAATCGTAAATACTGAACATAAAATTGCGTAAAATCCATAACCTGAGTCAAAGCCAAACATAATTAAATAAATGATGAAATTCTAAAAGTAGTCAAAACATTATAATGCATGTCCGGGATCCTGTCTACACAATTATTGGAGCACTACTAAACTGATATGACCAATTGTAAGCTCTACTCCAAAGCAAAGCTCACCAAAAGAAGCTGCAACACTATTAGGGAGGATCTTGTGGTACGTGCAGCTATATTTGTAAGGGGAGAAAAAGAGAGGGGTGAGTTTATCAAAACTTAGTGAGTGGAGAATCCACATGGGACAACAATAAAATATTCATAACATATACATGTAACTTAATGTAAAATATATAATTATATATAACTGTATTGAAAATAAAAAGTTAACTAGATCCATGACAATAACTAATAGAGAAACAAGAATTGATCTGCACATAAGTATTTGAGCTGAATAGCTGAATTTGAGCCAATGGCTAATCTGATGGGCACCTAACTACGTCCCATAAATGGACAACACACTTGGTTCCTTTTTGTGGGTGAGTTAGTGCTCTAGTGGGCCACTTGGTACCAAGGTTAACGATCAATAATGCAGCTATTTACTCGTTCCGTTTCTCAATAATTAGTGGCTAAAAACTAATAGGAATAAAATTCACTATTTTTATTATTCATACAAAACTGGAATTCATGAAATATTCTGGCTGATAAAATAAATCTAAATTATACATACAAGTATGGTCCCATGAGTTTTCTAAAAGAATAATTTGTCATGATACTATAAGCAATAATTTTTTAAAATTTCTATAATCCATAAAAGCATATCTCTTGGCGTAAATCATTCTAAAATTTCATAAATAATTTATATAATAAAGGAAAATAATAATAATAACCAAAAGTATGGCCATGAGCTCAAATCCACTCACTGTTCGTAATCGAGAGTGTGTTTCCACTAACAATTTGACTCTGAGGAGTCAGTAGCTTCTAAACAATATAATGAAAATATAAATAATTTGACTTTATTACCCAAACTGAGTTTGGAATGATAATGAGGAAAAAATATTGAGAGACAACTGTGCTTAATGGTGCCCAAACATACAAATTAGATAAAAAAAAAAGGAAAGAAACTAAATTCTATGAAGATCACCTACGGGAAAAGATTAATTGGAGAAAGTTGAGAGGGATCATGTTTCTCTCTCTCTAGAGCGAAATTCCTTTGACGGCTAGAGGTCTTGGGAAAATATTTGGAAATATTATGATGTGCTTAAAATATACTAGGGGATAAGCCTTCCACACAAAATGCGTTTGCCTCTCCATACTCGTTGCGCATCAACGCGTTCAGTTTCCTTAGCACGGAAATGTTCCCGTCTCATGTCTTTATATATGCATAATAAGATAATATACTATCACTACACCTACCATACTCACTCATCTATATATATTTTAATAACCCTTACCTATCACACCCACACACGTTTATACATATTTTAATAGCACTATACTACCTAACGTGCACACACAATATGATATATATAATAATGCAAAAATGTTATCCCGTGCATAATCTGTGCATTACATTAATATATATAATAATAATAAGAATGTTATCATATACATCATGTTAAAATATTTAAATGTTAAGATGTGCACAACCCGTGCATACATCTTGTATTATAATAAAATAATATTGAAATGTCTATCAATTAATAGTAATAGTAATAATAATTTAAATATTAATAAATTTCGTATTTGAGGTGTCACATACTACCCCCTTGAAAGAGATTTGGTCCTCAAATCTAAACAATGTACCCTGAGGTGGAAAAAGGTGAGGATATTTGATTTTCATAGCTTCTTCGGCTTCTTAAGTTGTTTCCTCATCCGAATGGTTTCTCCAGATAACTTTGATTGAGGCCACCTTTTTTGAGCGAAGTTTCTTGATTTGCCTATCTACGATGGCAATTGGTTTCTCTTCGTAGGACAGATTCTTGTCAACTTGGACCGTTTGCGGAGTGAGTACATGAGCCTGGTCAGGCATATATTTCCTAAGCATACCGACATGAAATACTGGGTGTGTGGCCGATAAACTGGGAGGCAGTGCCAATCTGTAGGCCATTGCTCCAACTTTTTCTAAAATCTCAAACAGACCGATAAAACGAGGGCTTAACTTTCCGCGCTTACCGAACCTCACCACTCCTTTCATAGGGGATACCCTTAGAAACACGTGGTCCCCAACCGCAAACTCTAAGTTACGTCGACGGTTATCTGCATACGACTTCTGCCTAGACTGAGCTGCTAAAAGACGTTCCCTAATCGACTGAACCTTCTCTAAGGTTTCTTGAACTAGGTCCGGGCCTAAAGACTTAGCTTCTCCAAGCTCAAACCATCCGATGGGAGACTTGCAACGCCTCCTGTATAAGGCTTCGAATGGTGCCATCTAGATACTTGCCTGGTAACTGTTGTTGTATGAAAACTCAATCAATGGTAGGTGATCACACCAGCTTCCTCCAAAATCCAGCACACGGGCTCTAAGCATATCTTTTAAGGTTTGTATCGTCCTCTTCAACTGGTCGTCAGACTGGGGGTGGAAAGCTGTGGTCAAATTCATACGTGTTTCAAGGGCCTCCTGAAATGCTCTCCAGAACCGCGAAGTGAACTGGGATCCTCTATTAGATATGATCGACACTGGGACACCGTGAAGTCTGACTATTTCGTTGATGTACAACTGAGCATATTGTGTTGCATTGAAGATAGTTTTCATTGGTAAGAAGTGTGCTAAATTGGTCATCCTATCTACTATTACCCATATGGAGTCAAATCCCTTGATGGTTCGAGGTAACCCGACTATGAAATCCATGGTTATCCTCTCCCACTTCCATTCTGGAATATCTATCTGCTGAAGTAACCCAGCTGGCCTCTAGTGCTCAGCCTTGACTTGTTGGCACTCCAAGCATCTAGTTACAAAGTCACTGATATCTCTCTTCATACCGTCCCACTAAAACAACTATTTTAGATCTTGATACATCTTAGTTGATCCTGGGTGCACCGAGTATGCTATACCATTGGCTTTTTTCATTACTTTTCTCCTTAATTCACCCACTGTTGGCACACAAAAACGGTTGCCAAAGTGCAATACACCCTCAACATCATCTGAGAACTCTGTGTTCTCACCCTTACAAACACTCTCAACCAACTTACTTAGTTTTGCATCTTCGCCTTGCTGTGCCTTGATTTGTTTCACTAGGGTTGATTGAGCCTTGATGTGAGCTAAAAAAGCCTCTGTATCACTAAGGCCGAATTGAACTCGCTTAGCTTCCAATTGGTGGATGTCCTCTACTAATGGTTGTCTTACTAGTGCTATGTGGGTCAAACTACCCGCTGACTTTCTGCTTCAAGCATCTGCACTACATTCACCTTCCAAGGATGGTACGAGATCGTATAGTCATAATTTTTTAACAACTCAAATCATCTACGTTGTCTTAAGTTCAGATCCTTCTGTTGAAAGATGTACTCTAAGCTTTTGTGGTTTGTGAAGATCTCACAAGTCTCTTCGTACAGGTAGTGCCTCCAAATCTTAAAAGCAAAGACCACTACTGTCATTTCCAAGTCATGCGTAGGGTAATTCTGCTCATGCTTTTTGAGTTGCCGTGAGGCATACGCTACAACCTGGCCATGCTGCATCAGGACACAACCAAGTTCAACTCTAGAAGCGTCACAGAATACAAAAAAGCCACCTGTCACTTAAGGCAATTCCAAAACTGGTGCCGTAGTCAAGCATGTCTGGAGTCTCTGAAAGCTCTCTTCATATTCTTTTGTCCAATGAAATTTAACATTCTTCTGTGTCAACTTGGTCATGGGTGTGGCGATCCTTGAGAAATCCTGAACGAACTGCCTATAATATCCTGCTAAGCCTAAGAAACTACGGACTGCTGAAACTGTTGTAGGTCTAGGCCATTGTTGCACTGCTTCCACTTTCTTTGGATCTACAAGAATACCATCCTTTGACATTGTGTCCAAGGAATGCCACTTGATTTAGCCAGAACTCACTTGGAGAACTTCGCGTATAACTGATTCTCCCTCAGTGTTTGTAGAATTGTTCTCAAATGCTGCTCATGCTTCTCCTTACTCCTGGAATACACTAAGATGTCGTCAATGAAGACAATCACAAAGTGATCCAGAAACGGCTTAAACACCCTATTCATCAAATCCATGAAGGCTGCTGGGGCATTAGTCAACCCAAAGAACATCACTAAGAACTCATAATGCCCATAGCGAGTCTTGAAGGCCGTCTTGGGTATATCTTCATCCTTAATCTTTAGCTGATGATAACCAAATCGAAGGTCAATTTTAGAAAAACAAGTTGCACCTTGGAGCTGATTAAAAAGATCATCAATACGAGGCAAAGGATACCAGTTCTTAATCGTCACTTTATTTAGCTGCTTGTAATCGATATACATCCTCATCGAGCCGTCTTTCTTCTTAACGAACAACATTGGAACACCCCATGGAGAAGTACTTGGCCTTATAAACCCCTTTTCTAATAACTCCTATAATTGCTCCTTCAATTCTCTTAACTCTACTGGAGCCATGCGATATGAGGGTATAGAGATGGGTTTAACTCTTGACTCAAGTTCTATCCTGAATTCTATTTCCTTCTCTGGTGGCATACCGAGCAATTCATTTGGAAACACATCTGGAAAATCTTTAGCCACCGGGACCGTGCCCAAACTTGGTGTCTCTGCCTCTATATCCCTGATTGGAGCAAAAAACCTATAGCTACCTCTATCCATCAATTGTAGTGTAGTTATAGCTGATATCAAGCTTGTCGGTATTGAACACCTTGTACCTAGAAACTCTCTTGGCTCATGGCCTGGAACCTCGAATCTCACTACTTTCCTGTAACTATCTACCACGGCATGGCATGAGGCTAACCAGTCCATACCCAGAATGACATCAAAGTCATTTATGGCCAATACTTTTAAATCTGCAAGTGCTTCCATGTCACCAACTTTGACTCCACACGATCTATACATCGTCTGAATAAGGATGGGCTTTCCCGAAGGTACCCCAACTAGAAACAGCTTCTCAAGATCCTCAGGTGATCTTCCGAACCGCAAAGCAAAGAACGGGGACACATAAGAATAGGTTGACCCCGAGTCAAACAACGTCATAGCATCGAAGGAACATACTATTGTCATACCTGTTACTACTTCATTTGAAGCCTGCGCATCCTAATGGGTCATTGCGAACAAACGGGGTTGTCCCCCACTACCATGGCCTTTATCGCCTGCTCCTCTATCGCTTGCACCTCTGCCATTAGGGCCTCTACCCCTGGCTCCACAGCTTGCTGAAGCCACAAAGCCACCATGGGCCGTCGACTGAAGAGACTGAATTGATATGGAGGGGTTAGCTGACCCCTGACCAGGAGCTCCCTGAAACTTCGGGCACTCTTTGCGCTTGTGGCCTGGTTGGCCACACCTATTACATACTAAGGAGCCAACTAAACACTGACCTTGATGTCTCTTTTTGCAAGTCGAACATACTGGATATGACTGCCATAAACTCTATCCGTTGTGCTAACTGCCCCGTCTACTTAGAATCTGTGATGTAGTTAGGCGTGCCGGGATGGGTTCTGAGAAGGTGGCCTTCACTGACCCCGCTGTTGGCCCTGCTGATGGTGAGCCTTGCTCAAACCTGCCCCAATCGAGAAAGAGGCATGAACCCTGGGCCTTTTGTTGGCCTCTGACATCGCCCTACGCTCTGCTAAACCATTCTCAAGACCAATAGCTGTGTCTACCACTTGAGCATAGTCCATGGTCTCGATGTGAGGTTGCAAGCTGAGGAACATATCTCTAGGCAGACCCTGAACAAAACATATCACCCTAGCTGTCTCTGTCAGTATTATACTAGAGGCTGCCTGTGCCAGATAAGTGAAACACTTATCATACTCTATAACTGTCATGCCTGGAGTTAGACGGAGCGTCAAAAACTCCTCA
The DNA here is from genome assembly GCA_031216125.1 of Dalbergia cochinchinensis. NCBI lineage: Eukaryota > Viridiplantae > Streptophyta > Magnoliopsida > Fabales > Fabaceae > Dalbergia > Dalbergia cochinchinensis. Next base: position 61,855,112 of record CM062375.1, on the reverse strand, counting down.
ATCATCTGTGCCTACCGGTTTCAGATATGAACCTCCGTATGAAGGCTTCCTTGAACTGTTCCCAAGAGGGAGAACTAGCAGTCCCAAGCCGCTGTCAAAACTCTTGATACCATAACTTTGCTTGGCCTCCCAGCTGGAAGCCAGCCAACTCTACTGCTCTCTCTAAAGAACAATGGATGACATTAACTATCTTCTCTACCTACCTGAGGAATTCTTGGGGGTCCTCAGTTGTCAAATGCCAGTTGAAGGTGTTGGGGTCCATACTTTCAAAATGCTCCAAGGCTGAGTCGTCTGTATCCCTGACTGGAGGCGACTGCGTAGTCGCCTCTAACTGCCTGGTCATCACATCTGTCAAGTTTTCTACCATCTGTTCAAAAGCTCTAAGGCGAGCATTGTTATTGGATGCGTCGCTTCTACGGCAATGGCGAAGACATGAATGGCGTACAGGTAGCATGGTAACACTTGTGGAAGGGAGGACATATAACAAGATCATGAATGCCAAGAAAAGAGGAACTCTTACTGAACCTAGACATGAGTGGCACTTTCTTAAAGGCCTCAAATAGCACTACATCAATGCAAATGGGCGCGTTTCCATTTATATAAACGTCATATTATTTGTGGACACTTGCTCTAGTGATATGTAGGAAACCCTATAGTATGTGATACTCCAAATACGAAATTTATTAGTATTTGAATTACTACTACTATTACTATTAATTGATAGACATTTCAATATTATTTTATTATAATACGAAATGTATGCACAGGTTGTGCATATCTTAACATTTAGATATTTTAACGTGATGCACATAATAACATTTTTATTATTATTATATATATTAATGTAATGCACAGATTGTGCACGGGATAACATCTTTGCGTTATTATATATATAATTGTATGTGCGCGTTAGGTAGTATAGTGCTATTAAAATATGTATAAATGTATGTGGGTGTGTTAGGTAAGGGTTATTAAAATATATATAGATGAGTGAGTGTGGTAGGTGTAGTAATAGTATATTATTTTGTTATGCATATATAAAGACATGAGACGGGTGCATAGTGAGCACGGAGTGGCAAACACATTTTGTGTGGAAGGCTTGTCTCCTAGTATATTTTAGGCACATCATAATATTCCCAAATATTTTCCTAAGACCTCTAACTGTCAAAGGAATTTTTCTCTAGAGAGAGAAATGTGATCCCTCTCAACTTTCTCCAATTAATCTTTTCCGATAAGTGATTTTCATAGAATTTAGTCAGTTTTTTCCCCTTTTTTTTTATTTAATTTGTAAGTTTGAGCACCTATTAGGCACAGTTTTCTCTCAATATTTTTTCCTCCTTATCATTCCAAACTCAGTTTAGGTAATAAAGTCAAATTATTTATATTTTCATTATATTGTTTAGAAGCTACCGGTGCCATTCCAATTCCTCAGAGTCAAATTGTTAATGGAAGCACATTCTCGGCGACCAACAGTAAGTGGGTTTAAGCATACTTTTGGTCATTATTATTATTTTTCCTTATTATATAAATTATTTATGAAATTTTAGAATGATTTATGTCAAGAAATATGCTTCTATGGATTATAGAAATTTTAGAAAATTATTATTTACAGTTATCATGGCAAATTATTATCTTAGAAAACTCACGGGACTATACTTGTTGTATGTATGATTTAGATTTATTTTATCAACCAGAATATTTCATGAATTCCAATATTGTACGAATAATAAGAATAGTGAATTTTGTTCCTATTAATTTTTAGCCAATAATTATTGAGAAACAGAACTGCGAGTTAATGGCTGCATGATTGATTGTTAACCTTGGTACCGAATGGTCCGCTAGAGAACTAGCTCACCCACAAAAGGGACCTAGTGTGGTGTCCATTTATGGGACCTAATTAGGTGCCCATCAAATTAGCCATTGGCTCAAATTCAGATATTTAGCTTAGATACTTATGTACAGAATAATTTATGTTTCTCTATTAGTTATTGCCATGAGTTTAGTTAACTTTTTATTTTCAGTACAATTATATGTAATTATATATTTTATATTAAGTTGCATGTATATGTTATGAATATTTTATTGTTGTCCCATGTGGGTTGTGAGCAGAGGCTGACTCACCGTGTTTTGACGAACTCATCCATCTCTTTTCCTCCTCTTACAAATATAGCTGCAGGTTCAGCTGCACCACAAGATCCTTTCCAGTAGTGTTGCGGCTTCTTTTGGCGAGTTTCGCTTTGGAGTGGAGCTTACAGTTGGTTATGTCAGTTTAGTAGTGCTCCAATAATTGTATAGGCAAGATCCCGGATATGCATTATAATGTTTTGACTACTTTCAGAATTTCAGTCATTTATTTAATTATATTTGGCTTTGGCCCAGGTTATGGATTTTATGCAGTTTTATGTTCAATATTTACGATTGGAAACATTTTCAGAACTATGAAATTTATTTGAGTTTGAGATATTTTGAATATATTCAATTATTTATGCGTATTAGCCAGTCAAGTTATTAGAGGCTTCTGTGAGGATCCAAGTCTTCACGTGCCGGTCACATTCTCTAGGCGGGTAGTGACAGGAGCAAATATCCATACTTTGTTTTTTTAATCAATGGGGATGTACTATAAAAGAACCAAGCTGGTTCACGAAGAATCGTAGTTCCATTTTATTTCAGTTACTTTTTTTTTTCCCTGACATGTCACTGCTACTAAATAAGTTTTCTTTTTATTGCAGAACTATGGGAGCCTTCTGATGGATTTTCTTTACTTTTTTGGGTGAGTGAGTTAATGATAATTCTATATTCTCTGTTGCTGTTAGAGTGGACATTCCATGAAGGATTGTTGGTAAGAAATCAAATCAACGTTTTTCTCTTAGGAATGTGTTTGATCCTCGCCAAATGCGGATATCAGTACAGGGCAGTGGACTTTATATAAAAAGAGAAAGAGGCTGTAGGTAATAGAGCAACCGAAGTTTCCCTTTACACATTATATAATTTACTTCCATTTTCTGCAACTAATTCACACTAAGTTCTTCTCCAGCATCGATCCAATCCACATAGATGATCCTCTTTTTCCAACAAATAATGTGGGAAGGAATTGCTTCCGAATACATCAATGTATTAAGGTAATAATGATGTCAGAACCAATTACTCTGCCATATTTCTATTCTAAGAGAAACCACATAGTTTTCAAAATTGAAGATATTGGACATCTTCTTGAAGTACTGTAAATTGGTAATCTTTGTAAACTTAGTGCGGGAGATTTTTAAAAACCATGTTTGCTTTAGTGGGGTTCTAATGGTTATGTTATATGATGACGTTCTTATATGAGTAGTTTGTCTTAAGCTTCTAGAAGTCCTTCACTTTCATAGCATATATTGTCCACTACTTGAGCTTTCATCCGTGAAGTCTCACAATCACAAATACTACACTGAAGTGAGATTCTTGGAACTATTTGCTTGTTTTGATCACTCATTCATCTTCTGCTTGCACAAGGTTTTATATACGAATTATGCTCCGATGAATTTGGCTTTTTCTGATAGTGTTTCTCATAAGTTATTACTTTAGTGCAGGCATTTTCAGAAGCTTATTCTGTTCTTGAAAATGAACTGACATTCCTAAATAGTGATGATGAGTCAAGTTCAAGGCCACCTTATGGACTGCTTCCAAAAATCATCCCTGGTCTTGATGTATCATAAAATTCTCATGACACGAAGACTGAAGTTATTTTGTCTGAAAGGTACAGTTCAAGTCAGCAATGATTGGTGACAATGATATTTCATATTTTATCAAGAAGTTTCTACTTTAATTTTTGCTTCTTACAATGGAACATGTTGAAATCAGAATTTGAATATCTTTATTATGTCAACCATATGGAAGTAAGGCACTTTGTTATTTGTAATTGAGGACGAAGTTTTTTGTGGTGGATCCATCTCATTTGAAAGACCTTGACATTGCCTGGATCAGAGTAGTTAATAGTGGATACGTGTTTGCTATTTGCTGCCACATAATGGAGCCTTCTGATCCCAAATGCTTGTGGCAGCGGCTTGAATAGAGGCTGCTATTATGGCATCTGTCCATAACCCATTGTCCATTGATGTGATCCTGAAATTCTGTCTCCAGCCTTCACTCCGTGCTCAGCCCCTAGGTCAATAAAATACATTGCCCACCCAGTCAGGCCCCTAATGTATTTTTTGGATGTGAGTAGGGAGGGGAAAGGGAAGGGAAAAATGACCAATCTTGGTTTGGATGACTTTAAGTTTTCATTCTGGTTTCCCCTCAAAACCTTAAGTTATTCCTTCTCAAAAGGGAGCTAAGGATTGTTGATAAATTTAAAGTTTACTGCAGAAGGATTTGAGCTTTTCAGTCTCCAGATGGAATGCCCAAGGATGATTATTGCGTTTTACTTCTGTTGGCATGTTCTCTGTAGTGCTCCATGGCATAGTGGAAAGATTATCATGCGCTTCTACTTGGATATGCATCATACTACTCTCTGTACATTTTTGTACTTAGGTGGTACACACATTGGCTCAAATTATTCCAGTTGGGACTGTACTTGAATCAGAGTCTTCAATATGATTTTCCAGCTGATTGTCTAGATTTGCAGTTTGTTTTTACACTCTTCAACTTAATATGCATGATTATATATTCAATTTTCTCTATTTGGCAGGTTCTTGACTGGTGCAAGTGATGTGCATGCCTGGATTGGTTTGTTATTCTGGTCAAGTGGTCATGGAAAGGGAGGCTGATCATTAACTGAATGATGGCGTTCCAAATGATGGGTACAGACGTTGAACAACACATTATCTTCCTTGCCCGTTGACCTCCATTCAGAGAAATGGTAGCTGATCACTAGCTTATCTTCCTTGCCCGTTGACCTCCATTCAAAGAAATGGTAGCTGATCACTAGCTGAAGGCTGGTATTCCACATGGTGGATGAAGAAATGGAAGAATGTAATATCTTGCTCATGCCTTGACCTCAAAGGGATAGGTATGCCTGAGTTGAAGGATGGTTCCTTGCATTTGTTCATATCTATTTTAGTTGTTATATGGTTTGCCAAGAGCTAGGTTAGCACTTTATCCTAGACACGAAGGTAATGGTGATTGGTCTTCTGGTCCTCTGGATCTTGGTTGGTTGAACATGAAAGTTTAAACTACTAACTGCTCAATCAGAGTCCCCTGTCCACCCAACACATGGAACTCGTTAAGATATTTTTCTGAATGCTGGTCTAAATTGTATGCACACTTCTTTAATTGGATGTTGGATGGAGTTAGTTATGAGATCTGATGAAATTTAGTCAATCTATATTATTGGATTTGAGGAAGATGGTTGGATTTTGTTCTGCATGATAGTTTGTTTCTTCTGTAGGTATTCTGTTAATCCTAGGGTATAACTGCAACTTTATGAAGTGTGGAAGGTAGATTAGTTTGATATTCACGTACATCTTATCCCATGTTTTTGCCCTCTTGAGGCCCATCCTATCCATGTACGAGATGGATGTCTTCTATGCTTTCTCTGATAACATTTGAATTGGTACTTGAAACTGACATCACATTAGAAATCTCTGCAGTTGTTTCAATAGCAATTAATTCAAATTCAGTTCAATGAGGTGGAAATTTCTGCTCATCTACTTTTAAACATTTCCTCACTATAGTTTCTTTCAAGTTTGAACATTTTCTTCCCAGTTGATATGAAGAGAGGGCAGGAATTTGATGCACAAGGATCTTCTTTGTCACAAATATGATGGCAATTTAGGCCAGTGTTTCTGTCCTTTAAACTACAGAAACACATTTATTCATTTATTTGTTTGCTTGTGTGTTTGGTCTCCGTTGATAGTAATTTTATGGTTTGTGTTTCCTTGTATGACTATTAAACTCAAATCTGCTTCCAAAGCAAGTGATTGAAGGCAATCTTCCCTGCAGATGTTTCTTTAGATACTTGATCTCCCTTCCTTAGTAATTATTTTCACATCAAGATAAACACTTTTTTTATACATCATCTACCAATGGTTCTAACTTTGTTTTGGAATTATATAAAAATGGTTTGTAATTATATAATATTTTTCACATCAAGATAAGCATTTCTTTAGATATTATACATCATCATTTGTGATTATATAATCATAGTTATTACACTTGGACCGGTGATCAACTCGGTCACACCATCAAGTCTCTGGGTCAACTAGTGGGTCACTGGTCGATTATATAATATTTTTCACATCAAGATAGGAATTTCTTTAGGTATTATACATCATCATTTGTGATTATATAATCGTAGTTATTAAACTCAGACCGATGATTGACTTGGTCGCACCATCGGGTCACTGGGTCAACCAGTGAGTCACTGGTCGAACTGGTTGAATTGGAGTTGATTAAATAAATATTAAAATGTAATATATATATATATATATATATATATATATATATATGTTGTCACATTTTTTAACAAAAGTCAAATTGGCCTAGTGGTTGGCGTATGTGTATTCCACTTCTAGGCAGAGAGTTCGAATCCGTTAGGCTCCAACACTGGATTTTGGATTTACTCACTTATTTGCTAAATGCCAATTAATATGTAATATATATATTGATTGTCACATATTATAACAAAAGAGAAGTTGGTCTAGTGGAAGGTGACCATGCTCTCCACCTGCCATAACAGGGTTTGAACCCCACATGAGGAATTTTTGAGATAAATCATCAATTTCTTGTGTGGTCCTGCCAGCGGGTTGAAGCACCGGTTCAACCTCTAGTTGATCGGTCGGTCCACCCCAGGTTTAATCGAGTCAAATGCAGGTGTGATCCAACTGATGAACCAGATCAGTCAGGTTGCCAGTTCACCGGTTTCCGGTTCGGGTTTTATTACTATGTGTATGATATTCTTCTCAAAGATTTCTTTGCTTCATCATCTATGCATGAAAGTACAATGTTAAGCCAGAAAATTTCGGGTTTGATGTTAAGTCTTGGTGTTCCATTCTTTTTTTCCTGAACTAACAATAACTTGAATCTGTTGCTTGCATTGACACCAGGGCTTGCCGCAGAAAATAATTGCGCCTTAGTCCAGTGGTAATGCAAGTTTGTGGTGTACCTAGTGTGGCATGAGGTACCGTATACCAGAGGTATTGTACACCAGGTAGAAGTTTCTTTCAACTCTTTATGTTTGCCTTGCTGTTCACCTTTGATTTCTAGATGGAAATCACATGTTCCCAAATTATGTTCTCTTTTCTATCCTGCCAATCACTTCTTCCACATGAAAGATAAATAATATATATTTAGTAACTATTTTAAAATTTTAAATACTATTAAATCTTCATCTTACATGTGACAAGAAGTAATTGGTAGAACGAAAAAAGGGATGTGAATTGGGGATAGGTTATTTTCATCCCTGATTTCTATCATTTTAAGTTCATCTCGTCTTATTTGCTCTTTACCTTTTGTTTCCATCATTTCAGGTTTTCTGCTGTTTTTAAATTGACAGTTCCCCCAAAGCATTCTGAAACGTGAAAGCAACTGTAGGCCAAGTTGGATGGAGTTGATAAATTATGGCAAAATTTCTCAGCACGAGCATCTCTTATTAAGATTCGGTGGTGAGATGTCCGGTCCATTTGTTCAAAAGAATCAATCAAAACTAATAAATTTCTTATACAAGTTCCACACACCCGTGTTTGGTGAGGAGCCCATAATTTACATCTTTATTTTGATAATCAGAAACAATTGCAATGAGATTCTCGAAATTCACATTGCACCAATCTGAATTTAAACAAAAGGCACTGAGATTGAGCTTGTAAGTTAACTGTGAGTTGAGTAATAAGTTTTTCACTTGTTTTTTTCAAATGTTCTATACTTTGCCATTACGGTTGGTTCAAAAACTTTTCAATTTATGAAATAAGCAAGTATGCAGAGTATGCAAGAGCTGTTGGCAGGAAGAAACAATTAGCCTTGATAGCAAAATGGGAGCATTGAGTGGATATTCTATTGCAAGTAGAATAGTACATTCAACTATTCAATAGGTGGTCTTTAGATCGAATTGAAATTGGCATTGGCACTGTGGAAAAGACGAACACCTGTTGTCAAAAATGTAAAAGCACTTTAAAGTTGTTAGAACATAATTGTTTTCAAAATAGGATTACCCAGACACATTGAGCTGTGCGTAAACTTAAAAAGGATTTGCTATACGTTAAATTACAATACTCCACAATGAATTGTAATTATTGAAAGTTCATGTAAGATCCATTCATCGGTTAAATCATATTATGCTCCGTTACATCATATTATACTCGGGAACCTGAGGAAGAAAATTTCTTCTTCCTCCAGCAGTACGGAAGAACAACTCGGTTAAATCATATTATGCTCCGTTACATCATTTATTATAAAGTATTAAAAATATGATTTATAACATAAGGCACGTTTGGTACATCCTTTACAACAATTGTAATCAAAATTCCTTGGAACATTACTGAGCAATATAACAACTGCTTGCTCTAGCGATACTAAAGAAAATTAATTGTATATGAACACTTCTGTTCTGTACAAATTCTCTAAAACTTGGCATTGGATTTAACCTTTAAATCCACAATCTCACCAGGATCTTCTCTTTCACACTTTAGTATAATCTACAACTATAAATAATGCGTTACCACAATTTTATAATGCCTTGAATACTCAATTTATCCTTGCTACCCCCATTCCCTGGTACTAAATCCAAATCAATTATCATGATATTCATTGTTGGAATATGTTTTCTCTTTTCGCACCACCTTACCAGGCAACAACATAAGAATTCCCTACAGAAGCTAATGGCTAAAAGCATGTAGTCTGCGATTAATCTTCATCCGAGAATAAATCAGCATCTTTGGGAGGACCCCTTCTAAGTTTTCCTTGTAGTTCAAGATTCTTTGGCAAAACAAGCTCAGCATCCTCACCTGATGTGGAGAAATATCTCTCAAGTACCATCTGAAAAAAGATAGACTAATGATATTCCGGAATTGTTTTCTCTTCTTCTAGCACTTTACAACACAGAGAGCATTAAAAAAAGAAGAAAAGAGATCCTAAATACAAGTAACATATTTTATGAATGAAATATTGGCATAAAGGCACCAATCATGATATTCACTTACCATGGCAGCATAGGCATCAAGTTTCTTCTGCTGGGAGGACTTACTTAGGCCCCTGAAAGAGTTATAAATGTATTCAATCCTCCTGTAAACTTGACTTTAACAAAAGATCATGTTTGACATCTCTTAAAAGGAATAGTTCAGCAGTACATAATAACTTCAGCAGAATACAGTTCCATAACTAGTGTGAGAGTCAACAAAGAACTTTTCTTTAGAGGCAAACAATTTGTACCTATTGGCCTAAAACTAAATATAATATCTAATGTGTTTCTCAGTTTTCATTGATAACATGCATACTTATTCATAAGGAGGTCTTCTATATGGACTATTTAGGTTTCAATTTATGCCTACTTGTTTTTTAACTAAAGAAAATCCAATTACGAGGTAACATGGGTTCTTTTGGCAACAAGTTTCCTTGAAAACTGTGTCCCACAAAATACACTAACTGAATAGTGAATACAAATTCCTGCAAGCAGTATAACCTTTGTGAAAACTTTTCATTTCGTTGATGATGTACTTGATGCCAAAACTATCACCAAGATTACCATGAATTGAACATGAAACATACTCCTAAACAATTCATATTGCTTGGGAAATTAACTATCCCACTACATAGAATTGGAAAGCTATAAACAATCAATGAAGAAGTTTGAGAGCAAATACATGTTGATCATTCTATCTACTGCTTCTGTTGTTGTTCCATGTTCATCCTGCAGATACACTCTCCAGCCCCTGAAATTAGAGCCAAGATATGAAATAAACAATTCAAATGATAATATAAAAATTTATATAAACTCAAAAGCCTCTGTCAGGAGTCCTATTAAAACATTATTCAAATTTATTGCCTGTATTTTATTATATAAGCACCAAAGTCCAAGCATTGTCTTCTCTTCCTTATGTAAATAACCCAATATTAGAGGAGATGTGACATATATCTTAGATGTTGAAGGAGGTGGATTGCAACTTATGGAAGCATAAGAAAGTTGGAGGCATTCCAGTTAGTCATAAGTTCATAACTCATGTCTCATGGTTCAGATATAGTATATCAAATTGATGCAGAAGAAATGTGCTTGCATATTTTGATCAGCATATAAATAGCAATTTGTCCCTTTACTATTCATTTTGTTACTTTGGAATTTAATCATTTATAAATAAAGAGAGAGAGAGACGAATTTGAATTGTATAAAGCTACATCAAAATGCCATACCTCTCCGCAGCTCGAATAGCAAGTCTTCCTGCAACACTACGAACTATGTTCGACTGTGGCGTTTCCTTCCCATCAAAAGATTTTGGAAGTCCAATTATAAACTCATCAGCTTCCTACACTCTCAAAATCATTTTACCTCCAAAGGTTATTTAACAGCAGAGAAACAGATCCTCATCAATCAATTTTTGCATTGGGAAAGAGGAATCCACACCTCTTGTTCAGCAATGTCAAGAATCCGGACATCGAGCTTCTGTCCTCGCAGTTCCAAAACCTAAAGCAACTATAGGATTATAAGAATGAATAACTGATGAACGTAACATGATTCATAATCTGATATAATTTGCTCTTAACAATCAATCACAATGCACCTGCAGTAAGTAATAAGCATAAATTAAAAAATGCTAAACATGAGACACAGGCAACCTCCAGTGACTTGTATCAAAATAAGCAAAGGTAGATTCAATGCCATTTAAGGCACACGAATCCCCTTTTTCTTCAGACCAGTTACCCCAAAAACTAACAACAATAACTAAGCCTTGTCCCACGGGTTGGCTACAGCAAATTTAAGTTCTAACTTTTAGGGAGGGATGTTTTCAAAATGGGAACGCAAAGTACCTTATAAAAGTTAAAAAGATTTAATCTTTATATACTGATCATGTAAAATAACTTTGCAGATAAAAATGACAAATCATGCTACGTATTAACAATATAACCAATTAAATCTTTCTATTTGCATGACCGAGTAGTAGATGTGACCGCAATCTTTAATTATTGGCGCGGTAGTACTTGATAGGATATAGTCAGTGCATCAAAATTAAGTCAATAACAAATTACATGCTCAATTCAACCAAATTTCCTAGCAATCACAGCAACTGAAGCAAAATTAATTATTTTTTCTTAAATAAAAACACAGCACAATATGACAGCATTTAGCATTAAACACCGAAAAAGCAACACATTAATTAGCAGCAAATTTAAAAAAAAAATAGAGACAAAGCAAATAGGTGTGCATTTGTTTCAGATTATTCTGACAAAAAATTGTTTTTTCTTTTGTTTTTTAATTTTAAAAAAATCACTTTTCATATAATCTATCCATATTAGCTTATACTCAAACGTGATTTTTCAAAGAATGAATAATATTAATATGAAACAAACGCACCCTATATGTACCGGTTTACATACAGTTAAAGGGCGTATGGAGAAGCCTTTGCTGAGGGCAAGGCCAGTGCGAGCCATTCCCAAGTCAACTCCAAGACTGAACCCTCCTCTCCATTGCGGGTCCCTCTTCCTCCGAACCGCGTTTGGTGGAAGCTCTTCTTCCAAACCTGTTATTGCTGCCCTTAATATGCTCCTCCTGCTACATGAACATGAACATGATGATGATGATGATGAGGTTTTGCCATTGTGGGTCGCGCGGAGTTGCACAAAAGATTGCGTTTTTGAAGGGATTGGAGGTGAAGATGATGGAATGAACAAGGCTTTGTGGGTCGCTTGAGGTAACAGTTGCGGCGCCCACATTGAACGCAGAGAGAGAGAGAGAGAGAGAGGGAGTTTTTCCAAAGAGACCAGAGTGGATAATGCAAAGCAAAAAATATATGCAAATAAATAAAAAATAAAAAGAGAGAGAGGACGGAAAATTGAGAAAACAATTTGAGAAATCAGAAAAATATATATGAATTTAATTTTGTTGTATGAAGTTCTTTGTTTTGCATATAAATAAAAATTATAGGCCTTTAAGTGGATGCAAATCCCAACCTGGAACTCGTGTACACACTCATTGTATGGAAAGATAGGACGATAATTTCTTAATTAATTTTGTCGATAAATGGATAAACTCAAAAGTGAGGATATTAACCAATAAGTGGGTCGATTTGTGGGAAATTGAGAATTAACTGTATGCTTTCCAAATGATATTACATTTGGAAATAAAAAGGCTCAGGGGTTGTTTGGTTAGGGTATTTTTAGTTTTCATTTTCACTTAAAACTGAAAACAAGACTAAAAACACGTTTGTTTTGAAATTTTGAAGAAATTTTCTAGAAATTTTTTTCAAAAAGAGCTGAAAAATAGATAATCAAAAATATCTGTTTCACTCTTTTTTTGGAAAATTTTCAGAATAGGAAAAGAAAAGTGTGAAAACGCGGTGGCACAAGTGTAAAAATATTCAACTTCAACAGTGTCTCATGAAGAACCCTTCCAACCTCCTCTCTTTCCTATTTATTGTAAAAATAATCACTCCTCTCTGTGTGTTCGTCCATCTTTCTCCCCTTCATCGTTTTGTGCTTCCATTTTCCTGCTCTTCTTGAACACGGATGAAGTGAACATCGACGACAGCCTTTGTGCTTCGATGATGGCGGCGGTGGCGGAGAGCGAAGCCGAAGTGCGTTGTTTCGGCTGAGGATGATTCTCCTTCTTCTCAGCCTTCTTGCACTTGGGCCTGTCCGCGGCATTATCAGATTCGTCGGAGGAAAGGGAGAAGCTGGCTTTGGACCAGTCCTCTTCCTCGCCCTCGTCGCCGTAGTCGAGGCCGTTGTCATCGATCGGGTTTTCGAGGCGGATTTGGGGGACGGGGGCATCAGATCGGCGGCCGGATCGGAGCTGTTTGAGGCGCACAAGGGCCTCTCTGCCGGAAGAGGAGACTGCACCTCTCGCCCTTGCCTTTCGCTCGCGGTGGTTGCGGCAGTAGCAGCCTCATCATCTGCCATTGCTTTGTCTGAGATCTGTGTGTGTGTGTTAGAGAGAGAGAGAGAATTTTTTGTTCTTGTTTACTGGTTGTTTTTATTTCCTGATTGTCTGTGTTTGATAACACTTTTATTTGGATTATCGTATTTCTTGTTAGGTATATAACACTTTTATCTGTATCAATTTTATTATTCAGATGAAGTAAAATTTATTAATCTTGAGAAAATTTATTAGGATTAAATTTATGTCAAAATTACAAATATTTCAACATAACTAATCTTAAAAATTTTTAAGAATCAAGTGATAGTATATTAAGAATAAAATTATTTCTATTAAAATTAAATTTGAAGTTTATATAACATTATTTTTAAAAGTTTTTAATTTATTGAAAATAGATAAAACAAACGGGTTTTCAAAATTTTTATTTTTTAAAAATTGAAAACATAGAATCAAAACAAACAGACTTTTTAAAATTGAAAATAAAAGCTGTTTTCAAAAAATAAAAATTGAAATTTTTTTCACAAATCAAATAGACCCCTAGTGTTCAGTGTACTCTTTCACCATTCTCAAAAAGCCATGCCGGGGCCTACAAATAATTTTTTTAAAAAAATATACATCAACTTAAAATCTAACAATTTATATCTTATCTCTCTCTCTCTCTAGTACCATTAATATCAAATAAATAATTTTCCTATAAATTTCTAATAATCTAAAATTATTTAATACATCATGTCTCTATATGAACTATATATATATATATATATATATATATATATATATATATATATATATATATATATATATCTACGAAAAAATTGATCTTGTATAAATAGAAACACAACCAACTAAAAAGAAAAAAAGCGAAAGTTCAATTAACAAAAGTGATGTACTCACAGTAGGAGTACAAATTGAGTGATACTTGTCTCTCTTTTTTTTTGTCGTTTTGGCTGATTACTAAAAAACTGATCAATAATTGTCTTTTTTATGCGTTGATTTGGCTGCTAATATATACTCCTACGAAGAATCCGTTATCATCAATCAAAGTACAGCACTCGTGATATATACCTTCATGAGAATGGTGAAAGAGTACACCGAACAATAAGCATTTTTATTTCCAAATGTAATACCATTTGGAAAGCATGTATTTAATTCTCAATTTCCCACAAATCGACCCACTTTTTGGTTAATATTCTCACTTTTGAGTTTATCCACTTATCAACAAAATTAATTAAGAAATTATCTTCCTCTCTTTTCGTACGATGAGTGTGAACACGAGTTCCATGTTGGGATTTGCATCCACTCAGGCCACGACCGGCCTAACAAAATTGAAAAATTATAAAATACAGATATATCGTGTATATCATAGATATAAATAAAAATTTAATAAAAATAATATATTATTTAAAATATTATTTATATAAATTCAAAAAATCATGTATTATTTTTTTCTATCACCTTTTTTATATTGTATTTTTCTATATTTGAATAAGAAAAAAAAATATTTTCAATTATATATATATATATATATATATATATATATATATATATATATATATATATATATATATATATATATTCAAACTTGTGTTATTGACATATCAATAGTGTCACGTAAGATGTATAATGTAAGACAGGGTCATGCTTACCTTCTCACAATTGCAATAAAATCATCAAACAATTTCTTATTACAGAGTACTAAGAACTTTCGTCTCCCCTTAGCAAGTCTTCTTTCTTTATAAGCAAATTTCTTATTCAACTTAGTGTTCCATTCTTTAGGTATTAAACAACCCTTAACCTATACCATAACCTCTCATTTTTTGGACCGTTAAAACCTATCATTCTTTGGACCGCTAAACCTCTCAACACTTCCCTAAATTATTACATAAACATATATGTAACAACGCTGCAACCTATGGTCTCTTATTGCCTTCTTAAATGTCATCCATGCATGAACACATTCACTAATGCACCCCCTCAAAAGAAAATTATGGAGTTGCAGCAATATAAAGGATTTGTGACACATCCTAGTTCAACCAGCATTCATATCTCCAAAGACTGAAAAAGTCCAAAACATGAAATGAAATTTAAACCCAACACAGTGAAAAATTCATTGGAAAGAGAAAATAGAAAAAAAAAGAAAAGAAAAGAAAAAAGGATAGAATGACTTCATCTTCTTTACTCCTATGAGGTGGGAGCTTCACATGCTGAAGGTATTTGGTCATTTGCTGTTGCTGCACCTGGATTGTCAGCCAATGTCATAACTGAACCATCCTGGGGATGTCGTAGCACCTGTTGGCTTGATTCACCTGCAACTTGGCAACTGGTGTATGCTGGAGCATCGACATTTGTTGTGATTGCTGACACCTGTGTCTGAGGCAACTGGAGTTCATTAATGGATCCGGCCACAGATGTGGATGCTGCCAGCATCTGAGCAGCCACAGGGCCTGCAGGTGGTGCTGCAACAGGTCCTTGTGCTTGAGATAATACATTCATCAGGAGCTGAGCTAACAGGACTTGCGGATCATTATCGCCTTGTTGGACTTGAGCGTTAATTGCATTCGACAGTGTGTTGATATCAGCAGGTGGGTAGAGTGATTGAAGCCCTAGGAGTCCCGACAAGGCCTGCGGGCCATGGACACGCTTCAGATTTGACAAGTGCTTTTTCCCAGTCACATGACTCTGGTAAACAACCTCAGACTCACATTTAACATTGCACAACTCGCACTTGAAAGGTATAAACTGCTCAGCTTTTCGAGGTTCCACTGGCCTTCTTGACCCATCAGCAGCCCTTGCGAGCTTGGATACTTTGCCTCCCCTCATCTTACGCTTCAATCCATGGCCCCTTACAGCAGGGTTATCCCTGGTTTGCCCCTCAGGCTCTTCAGCTGAAACTGCAGAAGTCTCTCCAATGTTATTCTGCAGCTTTGTTTCATCCTTGTGATTAACAGCTATAACTTCAGAGCACATGTTTTCTGTGGGGCATCCATTTTTCTCAGATTCCTGAACATTCTTAGGCTGATCAATTACATTCAATTGCGTAGTAGGAATCTGTTCATTCTGTTGTCCATTTATAGCTTTTTGTCTCTGTAATTGTTCATGTGCTTTCACATTCTTCTTGTGTTTCTTTCCATTCTTATGCTGTTCCAAGACTTCAAAAGTATTGCACCCAACATTACAAATTTCACACCATGCCTTAGGCGGAGGTGGATGCACTGGTGCGGATGGCACTTGAGCTTGTTTGGGTAATGGTGCTTGGGCTGAGAAGGATGACAAAGGTTGTACCACCAAAGTGGCTTCAGCAGCAGCAGGTACATCTGCTCCATTAGAAATAGCAGCTCCAGAAGAATGAGATGGGAAGTGCCTACCACCACCCAGACCGCGTCCCCTACCCCGATTGAACTGGCCTCGACCACCCCCTCTAATCGATCTACCACCCCTGCCACCTCTACCTCTGTATTGAGATGGCCCAGCCTGCAAGTAGGAATTCAAATATGAATTCATTGGTTGCAATATTCAGGAAAAATTAATTGGAAAATAGAGAGGAAATAATTGGAAGGACAAGATATGCATGGAAATGACACCATATCACAAGGGCAGTGATATTCAACAAAATAAAACAGTTATAATAATGAGAAGTTTCAGTAGATCATCATTTACAGAATATTCTGTCAACATTGTGAAATGCAAGTCACCTAATAAAGAACCCATGATTCTCCAAAAGGTTCCACATGCCAGAGAAAAGAGATAATGAGAGACTAAAATGAAGAAAAGGAAATATATGGTTCAGCAAGTTCACAATGAAGGGGGAATTTAGAACAGAAAGTCATCAAGTTGAAATTCACTTACAAAATCATTAGTAATCAATTCAATAGAAAATTAAATCCCTTAAGGCTTCAAGGAATATCATAACATGGGTCTAACTGGATCACAAAATAAACAATGAAATTGGAAAAAAAGCCTAGACAATTCGATTAAGAGTACATTTGTTTCAGCCTTCCAAAAGAAAAAAAGGAAAATAGCTGAAACAAGCACACCCTAAATTCTTTGCTTCATAGCTTTAACAATTACAGGTCTTTTAGATGGTTTCCTTAACTTCGATTTTCCATTCCAAAATTCATATCAGTGGTAGAGGCCTCATGCACTGGTCCACCCTTTTCTAACTCCAAATTCAATTGCAGGCTACTAACAGCAATTGCATCCAGCATTATAAATGTTCCCATATTCTTACAGTTATCCTTGTCCATTTGATCTCCTGACAAATCAGCATCACAAGGAGAATATAGGCACACTAGACAAATGTTGCCCTAAATGCGTCAAATTATTTTCCATTCCCTCTTCTGAAAATTGGATTTCTTGTTGATAAGCCATATATCAAACATGGGTTTCCCTCATTATGGTTGAGATAACATCTATGGCTCACAGACCATTTCTTCATAATTTTCTAATCAATCAATACACCCACCCATCAACCAGGGATATGACCAATTCATGCCCATCAATAATTCTATCAGCCTCAAGATACTGTTGATCACGCAATCCTGGACAATTTCTCAAGGTCCTGAAAATATGCTCAACGCTTCCCTAACTCTGAAACTGAAGACAAAACACCCTCTGACAGAAGAAGAAACAAAGGATATCAATCAAAAATTACATCCAAATGAATGAAAAAGCAAAGTTTCTTTTCTATAACTGCAAGGCACTGCATTTCAGTTTAAACAGCCAGACAGTTAAGAAGAGAAACAAGATGATCTTATGCCCACATCAGCTCTAAAGCAACCAGCAAAGACCCACCACCGTGCGGCATTGATGTAGCATCAAAGGTAAGAGCCACAATTGTTTATTAACTTATACACTGCAATTACTGTCTTTATCTGGTCACTCTAGGGTGCTGTGGTCAATTCGGCAGAACTCTCAACATCTTCTGCACTGTTTAGATGAAAAGCTGAGGATATAATACCTATTCCAGTATCAGCCTTTTGTCCAGAGAAGGTCCCAAAATAGCCTGAGGAAGCACAGCAAGATACTCTCTCTAAAATCATAAAATGTTTAAAAATGTTAAAGTGTTGCAAAATCTTCAATCAGCCTTCTTTATTTACTTTTTCAGACATATTATTGTCTTTTAGGTGGTAAATAAAGAAACTAGCATGTTAGTGTAGCAGCAAATATGCTGAACGTAGTCAAGGAAGAATACAGCCACATCAAATAATGGATTAACTTTGACAAGTCAACTTGTTTCAGCTATGCTGAAGCAACTTGCCAGAGCTAATTAAAAGCAAAAGCACAAAGCTGATTGGCATAGAACTCAATACTCCTCTTTCAATGATCTGACAATAGCAATGTTGAATACTGAGATTCCCATGCCAAAAGCCTTTGTTCTGAACAAAGACAAGGTAAATCCACAACATAGTTGCTTCACCTAATCTTGTTTAGTGCCAGAGTAAAGTAGGACACATGAGTAAAAGAAGCTGCCTGTGCTTTTCTTATCCCCCATCCATGATTGTCGAGCAAAATCAGTAGAATCAGAAGCAAATTAATCATATGACAAAAAAAATATATGTAATGCTCAGAAAAACATCAACAATAACAACCAAGCTTGGTAATGAATTTTTGCAACATTATAGATAGTCCTGTACTATTGTCCAACTAAAAAGGGGGAAAGAAGAACAAAACTTTAGGAGAAACCATTCAAGTAGACCTCACTCTACATGAAAAATGGTTTATTGATTGAGCCCAATGGCAGTGATTGATTCATATAGCCAAGTCGCAAGTGGTGCAATAAAACATCGTTTTTGTTGTTGATCAAAACTCCATAAAAAATGTAATAAATTGATGATTTGTTCACACAAGTACAATCCGATATTATATATCAAGCATCTAAGTTTGGTACGAGCATAAAAAATGCAGATAAGCTTGGGTGGGATTTCATTTATGTTATCAAACTAGAGTACCAAATAGATGAGCAAAATTTTCCATTGAACTACTATTTGTTCTATCATGGTCCACACTTGATACAAAGAGTTAGATAGACAAGAAACCAAAAAAGACCAAAGATAAAAGCAGATGCAAAAGAAATGCTACAGAAGAGAGATAAAGTGAAAATAAAAAAAAAAAAAATGGTTCAATGATAGTAGTAGTATTTATCCAGAATAAAAACATTGAAGCAAAGTTTATCCTTTGTAACATAGTTATAAAAGAACCAGTATGAAAAGCAATAAGATTCAAGTTTTTTTTGTTAATATATATATATATATATGTATGTATATTGGAGTTAAAGTGAAGATTGTTAGAAGACACAAATTATACATAGCCTCGACGCTTCACATTCACCAAATATGTTTCTTCAAAATCCAGAACGAAGCAGTTAGCAAATGACCAGGCCATGTCTCCTATCAAAATATTTTCCAGTTCAACCGCAATTTAATCACAGTCCAATGACAAATTAAACCAGTCGAACCAATTAAACCAAAAATCAAATTTCCCACTGGTTAATTTCCAGGTTGGTATTCAAAACATTGCTTTTAGGATAAAAAACAATCACAAAAAAACACGATTGAATCAACACCAAAGACGAGCGGATAACAATGCCTTAAAGGTGATTGATCATAAAACTCATTGAAGAATCGAATTTCAATTTCCAAGCAACCCCACCAGGTTAACAGAGTTTTACAGAATCCTAACTACTTCACCACCATCCCTATTGAATATTCTCCAACTACAAAAGCATTTTTTTGATGTCTAATCCACCACTATCCGAAATCTACCAGGTTCGACTAAACATGGTTCAAGCCAGGTTAGCTCACTTAGGCAAACCTCTCCGAACACTAATTTTCTCTGTTCACAAGACTCGAATGGTCACAAGACTTGAATCCCAGACATTAATTTAACAATAAGTTAAAAAAAGCTTCCAACAACTTGATATAAAATCTCCAATTTGTTTAGCTCACCCACACACATCAACAACAACACGTTGTTGTTCCAATAAAAATCCCCATAACTCATTTGAATTTAATTTTGACGCACTGCATTTTACACCGTCACCCAATAGAAATTCAGTAAAGCGTCAAAATCACGCTAAATAACTACCCATCATGATTCAGCACGCTCTTGAATTTCTATTGGTTGAATTTCTCAAATTTTGCGATGTCAGTGCACAAAAATTAAATCCCTCCTATATAACCGAATTTACCAAAATAAATAAATAAACAGACTCAAGGCAATTATCAATTCAATTACAGTTACGAGAAAAAGAATTAAAAATAAAAAAGGGAAAATTATACCGGGGCGTGCGCTGTTCTCGGGGGAGCGTGTTCAGGTGCGGTAGGGTTCACGCCGGGAGGGTGAACCGGGGCGGAATCGGGTTGGAATTGAAGGTGGGTTTGATGTGCATCTGGGTAATATGCGTATTGGGGATTGTAAGCGTAATAGGTTTGGTATGCAAAGGATTGGTCGTAGGCTTGGATTTGAGATGGGTCGTATTCACACGAATATTGTGGTTGTTGCTGCTGCTGCTGCTGCTGCTGTTGATTGTAGCCAGAATAATTCATGGCTGCAATAAAGAGGGGGTGATTTGGGGGAAGGGTTTCGTGGAGGAAGAAGAAGGAAGATCAAGAAAGACGGAGAGAAAATCAACGGAGAGAGACGCTGTTTATGCTCGCTGTCGCTTTCAACGCAGGATTGGGTCGTCGTTTTACTCTCTCATAGGAGTTGCGTGTACACCTTACCAATTTTTATTTCACACATTTTGTAATGTTTTTCTAAAAAATTAAAAAGAAAAAATACTCATATTAGTCTCTTAAAAATTATTAGGAGAACAAATTAGTCTCTCAAAATATGTATTATGGAGTGGCGTTAGAAAAAGGTCTTAACACCATAAGGGGCTGAAAATCGACGCCCACTCAACAGGCTCGAACCTTCCGAAACCCCAAGTTCAATTCCGGACCCACATTGAAACCCTATTTTTCCTGTCACATGGGAATGGTTACCACAACATTCCCCTCCCCCCACATCCAGGAAAACACAGGAAGAGGTTTGACATGCACCTTCAGCCCTCCACTCGCAATAATAGATCTCGAAAACTTCCTATAAATACCCCAAAAGACTCTGAGACAGTTTTGTGCTCACTTGCATACATACACCACATTGTCCCTTTGCTGACTTAGCGATGGAGTCCTTGCAGGTATGCAACCCCTATCATTGGAGAAGAAGCAATTGTAATCATCCTCATGTTCTTGGAACAACCTTTAAAAGTGACCATTGAGGAAAACTCACCTCTTTTTTACTTTGTGACAATAGGAAAATTGTAAATTGGTTCTTCACATTTCATAAAAATGGACAAATTAGTCTATTCATACAATTCCATACAATGTTTTTTTTAAAATTGTACAAGCCTGTATGAAGGACCAATTTGCCCTTTTTTCAAATTGTAATAGGCCAATTTAAGACTTTCAAATTCTAAGAAATTAATTTGTTCTCAATATATTTCTGAAGAACCAAAATGGGCATTTAGTCTTAAAAAGTATTAATCGTAATGTACTTACAATATTAAAGGGTCTTACATAGCATTATCCAATCACAAACACATGTATTCATTTATAAACATTTAAAATAGTGAGTAGATATTTTTTTCTTAGGTATCAAAAGTAAATAACACAAAAACAGCGAAGGAAACTAAGTTCTTAGATGGGTATGCCCAACTCTAGAGAGTTTGAGATCATTCATCCCAGCTCTTGAAACCAACACCCTCATCGACACCCAACTTGGCCATTGTCTTAGCACAGAAATTCCCTGACACCTCACATGAGACACATGGACCATCCAATCTCTAGCAAGCAAAGCCTTAACATCCTTAATCATTATAGCAAACCTATGAAAAACACTGAGAGCGTGGATTCATAATAAGTTGGATAGCAAGCTTGGAGTCACTCTCATACTACACATTACAATCCCCCTTGTCCCAAGTAAAAATAAGGCCAAATTTCACACTCGAAAGTTCTGCAAAAACCACACTACAATCATCTAACCGACCAGAACAACCACCAATCCAATAGCCACTCTCATTTCATAAAAGGCCACCAAACCCAGCAACCAAAGGGTCACCAAACCCATTGCCATCAACATTAAGCTTAACTTGATTAATGCTAGGACAAGTCTAGCCTACCACAATAGGCTCAGCATTAGCCATCAGAGTCCTACAATTATTCCTAGCAAGCAACTAATAATCAATAGCCACTTGATGAAGAACTAACTGAAGGCTCTAATGGTGATCCCCAAAAATACATTGGTTTCTCCATCGCCAACACCACTGAAGAACAACTAGAAAGAGAAGGTGAAAATTCAGCTTCGACCTTTGAACAATCCATATATGCAAGTCATCAAAGAAAAATGAGTCGTCTACTTCAAACCTAAGTGCAAGCGAGAGCAGCCTCGCCATACAATCACAAAGGCAATGAAGAATATCTTTTTTCCCTTTGTTACAACAAGAAACAAGTTGTAGTATGTGTAAGATGATTGCGTACTCGACGGATGTCGGTCAATAAAGCACCATGCATGATAAGCCAAACATAAAGATGGTACTTATCCGGGTCGTCAAGCCTTCAAATCCACTCCTAAGAAGCCATATCACAAGCATCATTCAAAGAAGCCATAGAGTCCTTTAACCACTGACAAGTGCTACTGGCAATATACAGGCTTGAAGGAGAGCCACGCCAAACCTTGTGAAGATCACAATATGCGAACATCGTCAATTGATGACTAGAGAGCAAAATAATCACCTACTCTATGATAGGAGTTGCAAGAAAATCAAGATGTCAATTATTGTCCCACCACAAATCACGTACCCAAAGCTTAGAATCCAAAATATGGATGTACTCAACCATACTAGCAATATATCTATCTTTGTGCATAGGGGCATACCACAATGATACTTCTCTATAATCCAAGTTGACATCAAAGCCTTCCTTTAAAGAAGCCAGAGCCTAGGTGATGCTTTTCCACACATAAGATAAGTTCGCACAATCCACCGTCCTCATAGCTAGAAAAGATTTAAGATATTCAACTATTAGAACTCGAACCGTCAACTTCTCATTATGATGTTCCAGGTCCTACCATACTAGCTTGCCAAGTAAAGAGATATTCATGTTTCACACTTGCTGAACACCAAGGGCCAATAGCTCTTTTACGAAATTTAGTGATATGTTCCCAACTAACAAGATTCCAGCTTCAACCCTCGTCTTATTACCCTGAATAAAGCTTCTTGTTAAGACATCAATTGTATCACAAATCCCTTGGGGAACCCAAAGCATTTGCATAGAATAAACAGGAAGAAATGCAATGACGAATTTAGCTAGACATAGCCTACATGCTTTATTAAGCAATCCCTTCTTCCAAGACACCGACCCAGACTAAATCCGATCTAGAATTGGCATAAAAGTAGTTTTGGTCAACGTATCTTTTGAAAGTTGGACCCTTAAATACTTTCCAACATCACCAGTGAATTGAATAGAAGTGAAATTTGTCAAAAATATCTTCTTGCGTGAAGGAAGACACCATGACGTCATAGCTGGAGATTTCTCAAAATTTATCTTAAGACCCGACATCCTGCCAAAATTATTTATTGTGTCCATGACAACACGTACCTGGGATTTTTTCTCATTAAAAAAGAAGCATATCATTTGCAAACAAAAAATGAGGAATACCAAGTCCTTCTCTGCTTACTTTAACCTTCTTCTAGTCTCTTCTTATCACTCTATGACTAATCATAACTAGCAAATTTTTCATACACAAAACAAAGATATAAGGAGACATGGAATCTCCCTAACGTAACCCTTGAGATGGTGCAAAATCATCAAGTTTCACCCTATTCTAAAGAATAGATGAGTGAGAAGAGCTGACACAATGCATAATGAACTTAATTGCGATAGTAAGAAAGCCAAGTCTTGCAACGTAGCTTCCAAAAAATGCCAATCCAACCTGTCATATGCCTTCTCTAAATTAAATTTGAAAGCCACAATTCCTTTTTTGGAAAACGACATAGGCATCCAGTGAATAACCTCCTAGACAACAATAATATTATCAAGCATTCCTCTTCCTGAAATGAAATTGCCTTGAAGCATGCTAACAATTCTAGAGAGAAATTCCCTCATGTGAATCACATGCACTTTGGTGATAATTTTATAAGTCACATCACAAAGATTGAGTGGTCGGAATTTCTAAAGTGTTGAGGATTATCTGCCTTGGGTACAGGCACTAGTAAAGTTTCTGCCATTATAGGATCAAAACTCCATGGCACAAAGGCCGATTGCACCAATTGAACCACATTTCCTTCCACCACCTCCCAATAATGTTTACAGAAAAAGGCATGAAAACTATCACTGCCAAGCATTTTAAACAACTGCATTGGCATAATTGCATAGCAAACTTCTTCCGTGAGGCTAGAGATGTCAACATCTGATGCTTCCTTTTAACCAGCTATGGTACTTTAACTGCATTGGAAGCTACAATATCAGGGGTTCTTTCAATAGAAAAAAATCCGAGTAACATCTAATGACCTCTTGCCCCAATGTTGTAAAATCAATACACCAAACATCCCTGTCAATAAGCATCCCTTGAATACAATTCTTTCTCATGTGAACAAATATTTGCATATGGAAAAAAAACTTAGGATTCCTATCACCATACTTGACCTATTTCTCAAGAGACTTCTGGAACCATAGGAGCTCTTCCTGTGCAATAGCCTCATCATACTGCACACTAAGTTCTCTACTCAGAAGAAAAAGGTTGATCGAATCCCATCTCTCTATACTCTATTGAATACCATTCAACTGCGCTTCTAGCTCCCTTTTCCTCTCAATAATATGCCCAAACACCTCCCTATTAAATGTCATGGATTCTCTTCTAGCCCAAAATAGGCTATGGATAACATTACTGTTACCGTGAGCCCGTGAGTTCTCCACAATATTACTATAGTCAATATGTAAAACCCAAGTAGCTTGAAATCGAATGGGCCTGCCCCGAGGTTAACCCTGTCTCTTCCTCCTTCTAATTAAGATTAGAGCATGATCTGAGTGAAGATAACAAAGATTTTCAAGATAAGCATCCGGGAAGGCATGCGGCCAATCCACACTCGCCAAAGCCCTGTCCAATCTTTTGGCTAGCATCTTGCTCCTTTTATGCTTTTGGAACCAAGTGCATTTGTGACCAGAAGATCCCATATCCATAAAATTACACTCTTCAATTATCATTGCAAAATGATAACCTATCCTAGGGAAAAAAAGGACCCCCACGCACCTTAGATGAAAGAAGGACTTCATTGAAATACCCTACCAAAATCAAAGGGTCCAAAATGGAGTTTTCAGCTACTTAAAATAATCCCATAACTCCTAGCAAAAAGAAAAATCAAGGCTCTCATACACAATAACAAGCCTTCGAACCAAGAGGAAAGTTGAGAGTAACACATGGATGCCAAACATCAATCACAAACACCTGACCGACATTACCACTTACCAAAAACCAAATACCCCTGGAATGCCTAACTGCTTCAGCAATTGCCACCACAAATCCCAGCTTCTCCTAAAAGAATTTTACATTATTGAACTGAGTATGAGTCTCAAGAATAATAAAAACTTCTAGTCTATATTTCTAAACTAATTCCTTGACATATCTCTTGCTCTTGGAACAAATAACACCCTTAATGTTCCAAGAGATAATATTCCAATTTGTGCTATCCATACAGAAACTAGCAAATTAGATAACATTCAGGCCCCAGACAGTGGCCTCAAGCAGGGACTGTGTTAGTTGGATTACCACCTTTTTGCTCTCCCGATTTGCTTCCATCTTTTTAATCATTGCAGGCATTGAAACACCAACTGTCATTGGGGTAGGGATGCACTCATGCGCCGCCTCTTCTTAATCACCACAAGGGCAATAATCTTGTCAGGTTTAGACACTAAAGTAGAATCCATTTTTCTATTCACACCCAGGGATTAGCCCATAGAGAACACAAATCGCTTTTGCAAGTTTGGTTCCTTGCCCTTAAAGCCTATAGAAAGGCCCTTAGGACCCACCAAAGGATTGGGTTCACTAGTCTTTAGTCCCTGTTTTTCACATGTCTACAAGTAATCCTTGCATTGCAGGGATACAAGTGTTGGTCCCTTTGGTTTGGGAAACAAAGTCATATTTCATTTCAAATCATACTAATATCTGTTACCTGATTTAGCGAGATTATTATTTCTCCTTACCTGCTTATTTTTTTGTTCAATTTTAATCGAACTAGAATTTTGAATTTGATCCTAATCTCTGAGATTCTCTCCATTGTTTCCCAAAATCCTAACTATAACATGCACTGGCGGTGCTTGCATGTCGTCGATAGGTTTCTCCATCCCTAATAATTTAGGCTTATCTTTTCCCTGATTCATCTCAGTCTCGCTCTCCACATTAGCTCTGATGAGCATTGGGCAACTTCATGGGACTTGCCCGTGTAGACCACATTCGGCACATAGATGAGTTGCACACTTCTACTAATATGATAATCTATTATTAAATGTTTTTGTAATTTTTTTTATATCGGCAGTAGATCAAAATTGGATTCAATCTAAATGCATTTGAGGGAAAACTACACTGATGTCTTTTGAGATTTGATAAAATTCTCCCTGACTCCTATTTATTTATCCAGATGACACTTATCTTCACTGGATATATTGTTTAATGTACAATAGAGAGGAAGGCAATGCAATAACTTTATGAGGTTGGTATAATGATCTCATAAATTTAGAAATTTTCTGAATAGATTTTACAAATAAAAGAGTCGTGGTAAATTTTATAAAATCTCATGAGAATAGAAATTTAATATGCAATTACGGAGCCGCGTAAGTTGCCCTATTTTTAATCTAAATAAAATTGATATGCAATCTTTTTCTTTCATGTTAACTTTATATTATATTAATCATATTAGAAATTAGTTAGAGTTAATTTAGTTTGTCAAATGTTAGTTAGTAATTTCTTATGCTCCATAGATCTGAGAAACCATAAGTGCAATGAGAACAAATAGAAGATAAAGAAAGCAGAACGCGAATGAACCTTGCCAGAAAAAGAGGAAAGATCCACCAGAGAAGAATAACAAACTCAAAACGGAGAAACAAGGCCTAGATCAAAAGCGGAATCTTGAAGACAGAGACTTCAGAGTTTTTTTTTCATGTTTTCTTTATGTATTTGAAAAAGAATAGAAGAAACATGAGCTTGGTAACTGGGAAAATGTCAAGAAATTTAAAAGAAAAATGAAAGGAAAACATTCGAGTTGCAAGAACTCATAGCAGTGTAACAAAAAAAAGGGAGGAGTTCAAGGTGGATGGAAAGGCTCTGATACCATATTGAATTTCATGATGATCAGATAAGAGAGATCAATTATTAAGAAAAGAGTTAAATGAAAATTTTACTAATGATAAAAAAAGATAAGGTAATACAAGCATATGTAATGCATCCTAATATAGACTAAGGACTTAAGATCATCTAAAGTGAAAATCTCACTTTAGAAGGTAAAGTGAGCAATTTCATCCTTAAATTAATAGAATAAGAGGGCTTGACTTTTAACTTTATTGATTTAAAAGTAAAATATCTTTATTTTACTTTTTAAAGAATCCTTGTCCATTGACTAAGGAACATAAGAAACTACTAATTAATGTATAACAAACTAAACCACCTCCAACTAATTTCTAATATCACCAATATACTCTAATACTTTAAAATGCCAACATTAGATAATAGAAAAAAAATGCTCATTATGACTTAACAAATGATGTAAAATTGATTTATACCATTCAACCAGTTTGATGCATTGTTAGTCTAAAAAACCATCATGATTTTCGTATATCAAGGACTAGTTGACTGATAAGCTTGTTTGAGTCAGCTAAGAGCAGCTCCATAGCAGTGTTGCACTGTCCGAACTTGCATAAAACAATGTTAAGGGGGGTTGTCAATTCCCAAAGGAACGTCCCTTTATGAGGCTGAATGCTTTAAGAAAATAATACATTAATGTGCGGAGTTGCTTTTTGTATTTTGTAATGATATTTGAATTGCAAGTTGGAGAGCAACAATTGTCACTCTAAATGCGTAGTGTCACTCCTAAATGATTAGTGTCACTTTCATTTTTAGTAACTTTTAATTGATTGTTTGAATAAATTGGTATCCTTTTAAATTTAAAAATTATGATTTAATTATAAATATTTAAAATATTAATAAATTTAACTAGTGAAATATGTGGTAAATTTTCAATCATAAATTATCTAAAAGGTATCGGTATTTACGTATTTTTGAGAACCCAAAGAAATCCCCTATTTAAAATGCCCTTCTTTTCTTTTTAAATTAAAATAACAGTTTAGCATTAAGTTTTATTATCAATGAAGATATTAGATCGGCGACAAGGAAAGATGGAAAGATCTAATGAGAGAAAAAGAAAGTGTAGTGTAATTAAGATAAAATGCAACTCAACGTGTTTGAAATTATTACAGGCAATATATACTGAGGTTTAGCCCTCACAAGACAAGTTTGATAACGGAAAATTAACCACTGCTTAACAGCTTGCTTTTTTCTTTCTTTTTTTTTTTTTGTTCCACATGTGCTAACTGTTTGCTAATTGTATAACAAAATATGATCTGTTCTAAGTTCTGACAATCTGTGATGAATTACATTGATCACACGCCATTACTCCTATCAATCAATTATAATAAAAATTCAAATTGCCAAATCATAGTTGATAATTATCTTAATGAATAGTTATCTAAATTGTTTTGACATTTTCTTTAATTTTCATTAGTTGACAGTATAAAATTATTTTTGTTCTATAGTTAGTGCATAAAAAGTAAACTCTTATTATTATTCATTTTTATATCATATTTGCTTATAGAAATAGTCATTGTTATTATATCTAGATAATAATTGTATTAAGGAAGTTTAAAAATAACTCAGTATTTAAATATAAATAATTATATTAAATAAATTAATTATCAATTTTTTAATATCTAGTGATGATATTAAATTTGAAAATTAAATAAATATAAATATTAAAATAATTTACTTAATAATAATATTTGAGATGAAATTATGACTGAAAATAAATAACTAATATTGAATTATTGTTTTGATTAAAATACAAGAAGAAGGGTATTTTGGAGAATAAAATAAAAGCTATTAAAAGTGTGAATGACAATAACTTATGAGTGACAATAGCCCTTTTTTGCAAGTTGAATGGAAAGTTGGGACAATATTAACATTGGAACAAGTGTTGAGCAATAATATAAATTTTAAAATGATTATTTTATTTATATTATACTATATAAATATCAATCTGCTCTCAATTTTTTTTTTTTGCATTTCATTTATATCCTTTCCAATACCATTTTACTCCTCAATTATACAAATTCTACTTCCTTCATTACACAAATTCTACTCTATTTTTTCATTAAAATGAACCAAATCAATTTGTATCATACTACACAATATTATTGTAAACGATGAAAGTGACACATATACAAGGAACCTTCCTCAGTTATCTTCTTATGATGATGTAGACAATAACACATCACAACCGAATCTAGGTGAGGAAACTTTTCTTCCATTTGAGATGTATATCCAAAACAATATCCAACTACATGATAGACAAAGGCATCAACAACTACAGACAGACTTGGTAGAATATATCTAGCAATTTCACAATGCTTATTAAGTAATGTTTCAATTATGTATGTTTCAGTTATGTAGTGTTTCAATTATGAATGTTTTGGTTATGTATTGTTTTAATTATGTATGTTTTAGTTAAGTAATGTTTCAATTATGTATGTTTTAATTATGTATGTTTTAGTTATGTAATAACTAACTTTTAATTTAAAATTTTGTATTTTGGATTTGATTTTGAAAAGCTAATAACAACAGAATAATATTATTAAAAAACTAAATCTTAGCATTTTTATCAAATCTAAAAATTAAGTGACATATTTGTAATAAAATATTTGACAAATAGGTTGATATATATTTTTCTAAATTTTAAAAAATGTGTTGGACAAAAAATGGGATCAAAATTGAGGCATTCCATTGGAACAAGAGATCCCAAACCTAATCCGCTTTTTTACTTTTATGACACATTGTATCTGTAACAAATGGTGGGGTAAAAGATGAGATTCAGCATTGGAGTAGCTCTAAACTCCCCAAAGCACCAAACCCTCAGTTCTGTTGAATCATCTCCACAATAGCCTCTTCATCTCTATAACTACCCCTAACCATTTGTAATTGTTATTTACAATAGTACCCTCACATTGTAACTAACAAAACTAAAGATATTGTCTCTTATGTGTAGTTGGTTTGGTTCTCTCATGATTTGTTGACTAGGAAAATTCTCGTGTCTCCCGTGCAGTCATTTTTACGAATGCCCCTCACAGACTGATAGATTATATGTATGGACTATGGTAACACAATGACCTTCTATTATGTGCGAGTAATATAATTGAAGTTTATTGTTTTATCCCTTATCAAAGGGAGATATATGGCAGTTCTATATAAGGATCTGGCAACTGAAATCACACCAACTACCTGAAGAGATCAGTTACAACTACTGAGAATTTTAAGGTGCAATCAACAATTGTTATATATATAAACATCCCCATCAAACTTGATTTTTGTACAATTAATAACAACCACCACGTGGTTCATTACAAAATTAAAAGTATTATTTTAATACATAGAAATGAATGTCTTATTGGGATCCTATTATAGGGAAAATCCCAAAATAAGGTCCCAAGCCGAGGAACCTGACTTTCGCAATTCGTCCTGAATGGGATGAGCATTACTTCGAGTGCACCTAGGTCCCTTACTCCCATGGAAATCGGAGAAGTCATGAGGGTGGAAAGAGTGCGGATTTCTGAGCTCAAGTGGAACCTTCTAGAAGGGTTGACTCGCCCTAATGGTTTCCTGCAAATTATGGAGGAGATAAGGTCTTCTAAAAGGGCTCCAACTCAATTTCAAGTTTACCCATTGTCGCATGGCAAGGATCCTTGTTGGGATAGTAAAGAGAAAGAATTTTGTTTGAAAATATTGGAGTCGCCACCAAGTTTATTTAAAATTGGGAAAAACGTTGGAAAAACCCATTTTTAGAGAAGTAGTCTTGGAAACCAGTTTGAGTTCGGGAGTCGGTTATGTATAGGGAAGGGCAGGAATTTAATCCCACGCACCCTAGTACACCTGTCCTTAGACGGTACCTTTAATTAATTGTGCAAATTAAATAAATAACCTTTTTCAAACGTTTATTTTCTGTTTCAAGACAATTAAAAGGAATTTATTTTTCTTAAAAGAAAAAAATTTTTAGTGCATAACTATCATGAATTCGAGATGCCCTAAAAATAAGTTAACTAGTAAATCACTACTAAGTTAACCTTTTTATTTGAAGCAGTATTTAACAATAAGCATATAATTTTAAAAAGGAACTCTTCTAACAATAAATATTTGCAAACAGGATCTAAAAAGAAGCGAAGGTTTATTTTTTTTTTTTTTGGTGTTTTTGTAAGAGAAAATACAAAACCTTATGAAAGATATTTGGAATATCAAGTTGTCACACCTCAGATATCACAATATCAAGTTAACAAGCTGTCACAGCTAAATTAACCTTATTATTTGAATAAGAAACTTACTAAATAGATGAGTAAATTTAAATTGAAAATAAATATACAAATTATAAATATTTACAAATAAGATAAGAAGAAATTAATTTTTTATTTTTTATTTTTTTATAAAGAATATAAAAGAAAAAACAAATATTTTTAAGGGAATTTTGAGTCATTAATTTGTCACAACTCAAATGACCAAAATATTGAATTAACAATGTCAATTTGAATTAACATCTTTATCTAAAATTCCCCATACAAATGAGTATTAAATAAAATATTCTAGAAAAGAAATTATTTATAAATATAACAAAAAAATGCAAAATTTGCATAAGAAAGCAAGTAAAGAAGTATTAAAAATTTACAAACAAAAAGAATTGTGAAAAGTTGATTTTGAAAGAGAATTTTAGAATATTAAGCTGTCACAACTAAAATATTCTAAAACATAAAGTTAACAAACCGTCGCGGTCAAATTAACTCTATTTAAAAAAGACTTTGAATATCAAGCTGTCGCACCTAAAATATTCTAAAACATGAGATTAACAAACCGTCTCGGCTCAATTAACCCCCATTTTTTTATATAATTCATCAATTAATTAAATATATAAATTTAATAAAATACCTAAATATTTATTTTAAATCCAAAATGGATAAAACTCCTCTTTCTAGATAAAATCCTAATTTTAACAGGAACTAACAAAATTAATGTATAAAAACAAATACCCCCTTAATTTGAAAAAAAAAAGAAGCAAAATTTATAAACACAAACATAATTAACTTAAATAAAATATATAAACATTTAGAATCATTACACTAAAAAAACATATAAACATAGAACAATTAAATTTTTTTAAAAAAAAAACATAAATGATAACATAAATAATTTAAGCACAATACATAAAAATACAACAAAAGTAAAATTGCACAATAAATTTAAGTAAAACACAAAATAATAATAATAATAATAATAATAATACCATACAAAAAAAAAATCATAAACACGAAATTAAACAAAACATAAAAAAAACATTGGCATTAAATTCATTCTAAATAAAAACAAACAATTAAATTGTTCCTAAAAAGTAAAATTCACTCGAAATCAAAATAACAACTAAATCATTTTTTTTTATTCTATTCAAATAATCTAAAGTCGTTAAAAAAAATTTGTCACACTGTTCAAGTATTCATTATAAACCAAATTAAATAAAGAAACTTTTTATTTATTTCACCAAAAAAACAAACCCAAACTTAATAAGAAAAACTAAGAGGCCAAATAAAGAAATAAAATAAATACTGGTTAAATAACCTAAACTAAATTCAAAGAGATAAATTTAAATGAACAAACCAAAATGAAATCCAATAAAACTTAACCAAAATATCAATAATAAATAAAATATAAATAAGTAAATAAAAACTTCTCTTCTAAACTCTTCTCACATACTCACCTTTACACCAACAAAGCCAAACAAAATCTACACACATGCACCCAAACACACAAGAACTCTCTCTTTTTCAAATTATACGAAGACATACCTCACAAATGTATCCTATTTCTCTCACACGGTTCATGCCCTCTTACAACCTCACACACACGCGACCTCACTGTCTCACACTCTCACATACACACATATGGTTATCTCTCTCTCTCCCACTGACATTCTCACACACGCACACTATCACAAATTCACCCACACACACGTACTGAAAAATAAAACAAAGGGTAAGAGGCTCTGAGAAGCACCAGAGAGGGGGAAAGGAACAAAAAGGGTGAGAGGGAAACTAAGAGAGGGAGAGGAGTGGAGGAGGGGGAGGCCGTGAAGAAGAAGAAGCTTCACGGAAGCCGGCGGCGGCTGGTTCGGTGGAGGAGTGTGGTGGTGAAATTTGTTGTTCTTGCGCAGAGGTTCAGGTGGTGGCTGATGTTGCAGATCGGCGGTGGTGGTTCTGGTTCATGGTGGGGCTTGGATGAGAGGTGGCGGTCATGATGGCTTGGGGTTGGTCGCGGCGGTTTGAAGTTCTGTCCACGGTGGAGTTGAGAAGAGGGTTTGCGGCATAGGAGGCACGGTGGCGTGGCTGGATCTGCACGGCGGAGGTGACGGTGGTTGTAGGAAGTGAACACGGTGGGAAAGGAGCGATGATGGAGGTGGCGGTCATGGGGTTCAAGGGGGGTGATGATGATGGTGTTGGAGAGGAAGGGAGTGGTGAAGGTTGAAGGGAGAGTTGAAGGCGGTGTTGATGGAGAGGTGGTGGTTGAAGGTGAATGGTTATGGAAGATAGAGGAGGAAGGGGAGGAAGAGGGGGGGCCGAGAATGGTGTAACTGGTAGAGGGGAAGAAGAAGATGATGATGATGGGGGTTGAAGGGGGAGGGGCATGGCCGAAGGGAGGCCGCGGCCCCTTTGTGTCCTCTCTTTTTTCTTTTTTTATTTTGAAAATCTGATGATGATGATGATGATGGAGTTGTTTCTGTTGAATTTTACCTTATTCTTTCCTCTTTGTTTCTGAATTGTGTCACCGGACTGGATATAGTCGATTGTTTGCAGGTTCTCAGATTGAAATTTTTTGGTTGATGTTTTTCGGATCCCCCTTCAAAATTTTTTATGAGTGTTTTTAAAACCTTCGTTTTTTTTATGATGGTCCTTTTTTTTTGTCGTTAGTTCCCTCTCACTTTATATTGTTGTTCTTGGATCTCCAACTCTACCGAAAGAGACTCTAACTTCTTGCCAAGTTCAGAGACACTATGATGATGCCATTATATTTTTTCCTCCCTTTTCCTCATCTCTATGAAGCTTTGGGGAGAGAAAAGAAATGGACACAAGCCCGTGAATCTTTTCAAAAAACAAAGGAGTAGCGCCAGCTCATTACTCTTTTTCTTTTACATTTCATTTTTTTTTTAAGGAATAATTAATGAAACTGTGGATAATAACTAAAATGAAACATAAATCAAACGTAAAGTTTTGGATTTTCTTTTTTAAATATCGGACAAAATCGGGTGTTCACAGTTGCCCCTCTTTATTTATTTCTTATGAAAGAATACGAAACCTAAGTTTCATATTTTCTTTATAAGGAATGAATAAAGACATGAACATTGATTTTGTACGATAGATGCATGGAAAACAATCTAAATCTAAACAGCAAAAATAATATGCACATATGAGGAAGTCAAATGCAAATTCACAAATATGCAAGAATCTAAAGCAGACGGCGCTGACCGGAATTTAAAAGCCGACCAAGGGTTGACTGGAAATGTAAATTGGCATCTGAGGCCGACTTGAAATGTAGAATTGGCATCTGAGGCCGACTTGAAATGTAAAATTGGCATCTGAGGCCGACTGAAATCGTAAAAATGGCAACTGAGGCCGACTGAAATCGTAAAAATGACAACTGAGGTCGACTGAAAATGTAAAATTGGCATCTGAGGCCGACTGGAAATGTAAATTGGCATCTGAGGCCGACTTGAAATGTAGAATTGGCATCTGAGGCCGACTTGAAATGTAAAATTGGCATCTGAGGCCGACTGAAATCATAAAAATGGCAACTGAGGCCGACTGAAATCGTAAATTGGCATCTGAGGCCGACTGTAAATGTAAATTGGCATCTGAGGCCGACTTGAAATGTAGAATGGCAACTGAGGCCGACTAAAAATGTAAAATTGGCATCTGAGGCCGACTGAAATGTAAATTGGCAACTGAGGCCGACTGAAATGTAAATTGGCAACTGAGGCCGACTGAAAATGTAAATTGGCATCTGAGACCGACTTGAAATGTAAATTGGCAACTGAGGCCGACTGAAAATGTAAATTGGCAACTGAGGCCGATTTGAAATGTAAATTGGCAACTGAGGCCGACTGAAAATGTAAATTGGCAATTGAGGCCGACTGAAAATGTAAATTGGCAACTGAGGCCGATTTGAAATGTAAATTGGCAACTGAGGCCGACTGAAAATGTAAATTGGCATTTGAGGCCGACTTCAAATGTAAATTGGCAAGCGAGGCCGATTTGAAATGTAAATTAACAGGCCAGGCCGACTGAAAATGTAAATTGGCAACTGAGGCCGATTTGAAATGTAAATTGGCAACTGAGGCCGACTGAAAATGTAAATTGGCAATTGAGGCCGATTTGAAATGTAAATTGGCAACTGAGGCCGACTGAAAATGTAAATTGGCATCTGAGGCCGACTTGAAATGTAAATTGGCAACTGAGGCCGATTGAAAATGTAAATTGGCAACTGAGGCCGATTTGAAATGTAAATTGAAAAAGAAAACAGTCTCTCTTTTTTTCATTTTTCAAATCATATGCACAAAGCCTTGAATTATCCATTTTCAGTTTATATAATATTGAAAAACTAATCGTAACCTAATTGAGCAAGCCTCGAGGAAAACTTTAACCGATCAAACTCATAATCTTAGCCTTGGACCTTCTGGCACAACAAAGGCATTCTTTTCTTCTGTGACCTTGCTCATTATTATTATTCTTCCATTTCCTTTTTCAGAAGGTTGATTACTTTTCTGTCAAGCTTAGCTGCAGTTTCTGGATCGGGATGCTAATCATTGATGTATTTGCTGTAAACATTGTTAGATTGCGTAATTGAAGCTTAAATTTATCCTACTTGAGACATTATGAATAATCATGCATTCAAAGGGAAGGTAGAGGGATCAACTGAATGGGCATTTCATTGTTTGGTGTATTAGATGACAAAATGTTTTGAACAACATAAATGCGAAAGATAAAATTTTTGGGAGACACAAAATTTTTGCCCCAGTTTAGGTTCTTGGTGGCTCAATCAATTGACTTCTTAAAGCAAGTTGAATGCCATAGCCATGATATCTGACGACATGTCTTCAAATTCCTTTTAAAATTGCCCCAGTTTCAGCCCTTATCTGCTTGACTTGCTGGATTATCAAAAATTGCCCCAGTTTCAGTTGCCAGAGAAGATGCTTATCTTTTCTGCCCTAAGTTTTGCCTAGGCCGCTCTTTCTAGTTTTCAACCTAGCGAGCTCTTTTGTTTTGCTGTTTTGCCCTAATTTTTGCTTAGGTCGTTCTTTCGAGTTTTCGACCTAACAGGCTTTTCCTTTTTGCTTTGCCCTAACTTTTGCTTAGGTCGCTCTTTTGAGTTTTCGACCTAACGGGTTTTTTAAACATCTCTTCAGGCATAAAATCTTTTAACTGCATCACTGTTGATTGGTTTAGGCAATTCTTGTCCGTCCATGTTTTGCAAAATCAACGCTCCACCTGAGAATGCATGCTTGACAATGTAAGGACCCTCATAACTTGGAGCCCACTTTCCCCGTGTGTCCTCTTGATTAGGGAGAATTTTCTTCAGAACCAAATCTCCTGAATGAAAATCTCTAGAGTGGACTTTCTTGTTAAAAGCCCTAGCCATTCTGCTTTGATACAACTAGCCGTGGCAAATGGCTGTAAGCCTCTTCTCTTCGATCATGTTCAATTGTTCATATCGAGCTTTCACCTATTCAGATTCTTCCAGCTCAGCTTCCATCAAAACTCTGAGCGAAGGGATTTCAACCTCTATAGGAGATACGGCTTCCATTCCATATACCAATGAAAAAGGAGTTACCCCTGTGCTTGATCGTATGTTGATGCGATCTGGCGTCTGAGAGCATACGGCAGCATTTCATGCCAATCTTTGTGGTTCACAACCATTTTGGCGATGATTTTCT
Organism: Dalbergia cochinchinensis; assembly: GCA_031216125.1. Lineage (NCBI taxonomy): Eukaryota > Viridiplantae > Streptophyta > Magnoliopsida > Fabales > Fabaceae > Dalbergia > Dalbergia cochinchinensis. The sequence continues at coordinate 61,817,808 of CM062375.1, read as the reverse complement.
TGATATTTTTATTTGCAGCTTCAACTGCACCATTCATTTGAGGTCTATAAGGAGCTGAGTTGTGATGCTTGATCCTGAAAGTCTCAAAGAACTTCTGAACTTCGGCACCATTGAGGTTAGGAGCATTGTCTGTAATGATCCTTTCTGGAATTCCATATCTGCAGATGATGTCCTTTTTGATGAATCTGAGAAACACCTTATGTGTGATATTAGCATATGAAACAGCTTCCACCGATTTAGTGAAATAATCTATCGCCACCAAGATGAAACGATGACCATTAGATGCTTTGGGGTTAATCGGACCGATAACATCCATGCCCCACATCGAGAAAGGCCAAGGAGACACCATCTTTGTGCAAGCTGAGCGGGGAGCATTGACTCGATCTGCATATATTTGGCATTTGTGGCACTTAGAACATAAGCGTACAGTCATTCTCCATAGTGGACCAGTAATAACCGCTTCTTAAGATTTTGCGAGCCATCATATGTCCATTGGCATGAGTTCGACAGATCCCTTCATGAACTTCAATCATGATTATTCGAGCTTCATGAGCATCTACACATCTGAGGAGAATCGTGTCATAGTTCCTCTTGTAGAGAACTTCACCATTCAGGAAGAAAGCCATGGCTAGTCTTCGAATTGTCTTCTTATCCACCTCATTTGCACCTGTTGGGTATTCTCCTCTTTGAATGTATTGTTTGATATCATGATACCATGGTTGGCCGTCCGGCTCAATCTCCACATTGCCACAATAAACTGGTTCACTTTGCACTTCTACATGGATGGGTTGGACATTAGCATGGACCTTCAAGTTAGTCATCACGGCCAAAGTCGCTAAAGCATCCGCAAACTGGTTCTTGTCCCGAGTTAGATGAGAGAATGATATGTCATCAAAGCACTCAATTAACTGAGACAAATGCTTCTGATAAGGTACCAATTTCGGATCCTTTGTGCGCCATTCTCCGTTAACTTGACAGATTATGAGCGCGGAGTCTCCAAAGACTTTTAGATCTTTGATTCCCAAGTCAATCGCAACTTGCAAACCATTTGCACACGCTTCATATTCTGCCATGTTGTTGGTACATTCAAAGTCTAATTTGTGAACTGAGTCTTGTTTCCCAGCTGGTGAGACTACTACAGCTCCTATTCCACATCCATTCATATTGGCTGCTCCATCAAAGTACATCTTCCACACATTTTCCTCTTCCTCATCTTCTCTTTCTAGTGCCAACACCTCGTCATCAGGGAATTCAAGCATAGTGGGTTGTACACCCTCCAGAGGGTTTTCAGCTAGATGATCAGCGATTGCACTTCCTTTGATAGACTTTTGAGTGACATATTTGATATCAAATTCAGACAGCATTACTTGCCATTTTGAGATTCTCAATGACACATGAGGACTATCAAATATGTATTTTAACGGATCCATTCGAGAAATCAGCCAAGTAGTGTAATACAACATGTACTGTCTCAACCTCATGGAAGCCCATACTAACGCACAATAGGTCTTTTCAATGGCCAGATAGCGAGATTCGCATTCATTAAACTTCTTGCTCAAATAGTAAATGGCCTGTTCTTTCTTTCCAGATTCATCATATTGCCCCAACATTGCCCCGAGTGAAGTAGGTAACACTGTGAGATACAGTATTAAAGGACGGCCTGGCGTAGGAGGAATCAGAACTGGAGGTGTCATTAGATAGGTCTTTATTTTGTCAAAGGTTTCTTGGCATTCTTCATTCCATTCTCCAGGTTAATGTTTTCGCAGCAACTTGAATATAGGCTCACAAGTACTAGTCAAATTTGCAATGAATCTAGCAATGTAGTTGAGCCTCCCAAGAAAACTTCTCACTTCCTTTTCAGTTCGGGGGGCTGGCATCTCTTGTATTGCCTTCACCTTATCCGGATCGACCTTTATCCCTTCTCTGCTGACAATAAATCCCAGTAATTTCCCCGTGGAAGCTCCAAAGATACATTTATTCGGGTTCAGCCGTAACTTGTATTTCCTGAGTCTTTCAAACAGCTTTCGCAAGACTGCCACGTGACTTTCTCCCTCTTTGGACTTAGCGACCATGTCATCTACATACACTTCAATTTCTTTGTGCATCATGTCATGGAACAGTGCAACCATAGCACGTTGGTAAGTGGCACCGGTATTCTTCAACCCGAATGGCATGACTGTGTAGCAAAATGTTCCCCACGGAATTATGAACGTAGTTTTTCCTTTGTCATGAACATCCATGAGAATCTGATTGTACCCGGAGTATCCATCCATGAATGAAAATCGGTGATTCTTGGCCGTATTATCAACAAGGACATCAATGTGAGGGAGTGGAAAATCATCTTTCGGGCTGGCTTTATTCAAGTCCCGATAATCAACACACATCCTAACCTTCCCATCCTTTTTAGGTACAGGAACGATGTTGGCCACCCAATCTGTGTGTCTTGACACCTCTAGAAACCCGGCCTCTAGCTGTTTAGTCACTTATTCTTTTATCTTTAATGACATGTCAGGCCGCATCCTTCTCAACTTTTGCTTTTTCTCGACACGGGTACAAAAGGATCTTGTGTGAAGCAATCTCTGGATCCAACCCTGGCATATCATGATAAGACCATGCGAAAATATCCAGGTATTCTTCAAACAAGGCGATCATTTCTGTTCGCTCAGGATTTTTCACTATTTTCAACTCTTTCCTTTCTTCTTCGGTGCCCATGTTAATTACTTCGATCACCTCATTGTCTAAGTCAAATCCTTTATCCATGTGTGCTAGTAACCCTGAAAATCTCTCAACAGCTTCTTCATCTTCTTCAGACTCATAGCTATCACAATCAAGTGCAGTAAGAGAATCAATTGATTGGCCTTCAAAATCCCTTTCATGTGGCAAGACTCTTATACTTAAATCCCTGGAAAGTAATTGTGGTGGGTTGGAATGCCAAGACAAATAATGGGTAAAATACAAATAAAAGGCACAAATTAATGGTTTGAGGAAATAACGATAAAGAAAAAGAACAACGGATGGCAAAGAGAAAAAAATGCTGGATAAACATGCAAGTTTATTCAAATGATGTCTCAAAGTAGCATACATAAAAGCAAATACAATCAATACAATCCCAAATGATTACTTTGAAGTAACAACATCAATCACTGGTTCGGCTTCCCAATTCATCAGCATCCCATCGCGGTTGACAGCATAAGCATTGTTGCGTTCTTCAGGCTTCTCAACATCCACCATATTGATGGTTGGACAACAGCTAGGGACACATCCTCCTTCAGCCATAATCACCTCAGCCGGATAAGGAAAGGTCTCTTTCAGATGGGGGGATCTGTTTCATCTTCTCTTTTGGTTTCTTTTGCTCAAGAGTCATGGTCTTGATCTGCTCCTCCAATGACACCTCATATCCTAAACCAAATCGGTTAGGCTTCCCTGAGATAGGTAGAGGTGTCTTGATACCTTGCAACCGTGGTCCCAGTCCTTTGCCGTGCAGATAACCATTTTTGGTCATGATATGAGCCACTATCTGATTGACATCTTGCCTTAGGAGCTCATTCTGTTCTTGCTTCAATTCCACCACCTCCAGACTGTGCCATAAGCTGTTTTCCACTAACTCCACATTTTCAACATATGGAAGTGAGACAGGTTTAGATACAATGATTTCCTTCTCTCCATGGATTGTAATGACTGAATTATTTTCAATGTATTTAACCTTTTGATGCAAGGTTGAAGGAACAGCACCAACATTGTTAATCCATGGTCTTCCCAGCAGCATATTGTAATCAGACTCAATCTCCATCACTTGGAATAGAACCTCAAATCGGCTTGGGCTGATCTCCAATGGCAGCACTATTTCCCCCAGGATGTTTTTCTTCGCTCCATCAAAAGCTCTTACGATCATCATTTGTGGTGAAATGTCGTCCTTGCTTATTGACAAGTAGCTCAAAGTCGACGCCGGCAAAACATTTAATCCTGACCCTCCGTCAATGAGGACTTTGGGCACTATATAGCCTTTGCATTTAAGGGTTATATACAGTGCTCGTGGGTTAGCTTGTGATACAATCTCTTCATTTGAGAAAGTGATCATGTTGACACGCTTTACCGGATCCACCATGTTCACCATATTCTCCAATGAGACATCCGGTTTCACATAAGCATCTTTCAAGACTTTTAGCACTGCCTTTTGATGAGATTCAGATGACAAAATCAGTGACAACAGGGAGATTCTAGCGGGAGTCTTTTTCAATTGCTCCAGTATGTCGTACTCACTTTGTTTCATGATCTTCAGGAACTCCTCTTCTTCATTTTCTTCTCTTCCCCTTCTTTCCGCACCAAAACCCTTTCCCACGTTCTCCTCTTCGACAAACTTTCCTTTTTCCAGCTCTCCGGGCCCATAAATCCTTCCACTTCTTGTTATTCCTTTTACCTCCGCTACCACTTCACTTGTTTGGACTTTCGAGGTTTCCCCTACGTCTCAATTTGTCTCCACGTTAGTTTCATAGTTCCAAGGGACAGCATGTGTATTCTCGTAACTGAATGGTGCTGGTTTCCTCACGGTGATCACCACTTTCTCTGGTTTCAGAGTTCGATTCAGCGAAGGGACGCGGAGTATGAAGCGATCGATCACATTTACCTCTTCAGGAAGATTCAACCTCTTTTTTGCTTGAATCACACCTAGGTTGAGCAACTCTTGTACTCGAGCTTTGAAATCCCAACAACCTTCTATATCATGACCAAAACCTCCAGAGTGGTATATGCAGCTCGACCTTATGTCATCTTTCTCATTCTCTTTCATCATGGATGCAGATGCTGTGATATGATACCCAGCCTCTTTCAAGCCATTGAACACTTCCTCCATCGGTGTTCGAAGATTCAGAACTTTCTTAATCAGAGGTTCTTCCACCTCCAAGGCATTCACACGACTTCCTCCTTCGTGTTTTGGGATCGGATTGTTAACAATGTCTGGTTTCGAATCTTCTTGAAGGTCCAACCTCCCACAAGCAATTAATCTTCTTACCGCCATTTTGAATCCTTCACAGTCCTCTATGGAATGTCCCGCAATGTCCATATGATATTTGCAAGTAAGGTTTGGGTTGTACCATGCTGAAAATGGTGGTTCTAATGGGTGCACGGGATATGCAGAGATCAGGTGGGCATCAACTAGTTTTTGAAAGAGGTCAGCATTCGGAATGGATAGCTTTGGAAAAGGTGGAAGGTTAGGAAATCGGTTTCGGTTCTGGTTTTGGAAATTTGGTCGAGGTGCTGGAGTGTATGTTGGGCGAGTTAGTTGGTATGGCCTTATGTGGATATTGTTAACTTGTGGTTGGGGATATGAGACAGTGTTTGTGGTTGGTGTGGTTTGGTAGGGTGGGTAAGGAGCGATAGGTGCGTGGTATGACGACAGTTGGACTCGTGGATGTGTTGGTGTATATCTTGGGACGAAGGATTGTTGTCCATGCACATAATTAACATCTGTTTCTTTCTTCCTGGGCGGGAAGCTTTTTCTTGCATCTTCACTGCTCATGGGAAGCTTACCGGCTTTTGCTAAGCTCTCAATTCTTTCTCCAGCAGTTATCAACTCCGAGAAATCTTTGTATGCTGCCCCTGCCATTGTCCCAATGTAAGGCGATCCCAAGGTTCCCAAGAAGTAGGAACACATTTCAGTTAGGATGAGTGGTGGTTGAACTTGGGCAGCCAAGGCTCTCCATCTTTGAGCATATTGCTTGAATGATTCATCCTTCTTCTTCTGCATAGAGCTTAATTGCTCCCGTGTAGGTGCCACCTCAAGATTGAACTTGTATTGACTCATGAACAGATCTGCCAATTCTCTCTAACTAGAAATCTTTGAGTGGTCTAGTTGAATGTACCACTCCAGAGCAGGTCCGGTCAGGCTTTCATGGAAGAAGTTGATGAGGAATTTTTCATCCTTTGACCATATCGCCATCTTAGTACAATAACTCTTAAAGTGAAAAAGAGGATTACCCATCCCGTCATACTTTGAGAAGTCAGGAACCTTGAAGTCCCTAGGGATTACTACATCGATGAAGAGGCGAGTTGTTCAACTTCCACATACCCATAGGGGCTAGGTCCTTGAATAGCCCGAATCTGCTCTTGAATCTTCTCCATCCATTCTTCTTTGAACTTTCCTTTTTCTACCCCTGCACGACTATTTTCTGAGGAGGATGGCTGCTTCTAGATGACCACACGAGGTTGCTCCCAGACAGGTGTAACATGCCTGTGCTCATGAGTTTGCACATTTTCTAAAGAACGATAACCTTCTCCGATAGGGATTACCAATGGTATCGCGAGCGGTGGTTGCCCATGGAGGTTATTCGGGATTTCACCCATATCATTCATCCCTACAGTGACATTTAGAGCTGCACTCGGTACCACAGGCATACCCAGTGTCGTGGTATTTGGTTGCACATTTGCTGAATGAGCTCCCAATAGGTTAAGTGATTCCTGTATGGCCCGCATCATATCCTCCAACCTTCCTTGGTTGTTTGACAGTTCATTCAGTTTTCCTCTCACTGCATCAACTTCATCGCTCAGATTTCTTCCTATTTCAGAAGTAGTTGTGATTGGGATACCCCTTTCTGCGTCACCATTTCCTCCAGCCATTTTGGTCCGAGCTCTAGTATTATAGATTCGAGTCTGATCGGTATTGGTTTTCCTTGGGTGCCCAATTGTGACGAAATCTTTACCTAGACAAGAAAACAATTTTAGTGAAAAGTAAGAGATAAAAACATAGCTATTTGTTAGAAATGATCGAGTTGAGTCTTGATGTGAGTATCTTTGATGATAACTGTTCCTCAGAACATCTCGTTCAAAAGTACTAAGTCATGGGTATCGCTATGAGACCAACACAATGCAGAGAAACAAGGATTTTTCATTCATAAAGGGATATTGTACCCATTGTCTTTTTTACATTCATTCCCAAAACAACAAAGACAACACATCATAAAGCCGTAACTGTCATTCTCAGCATCTCTCAGCAATTATTTGTTTCATTCTCCCAATCAGGTCTTTACAATAGTCGATAAAGTTGCTAATTTCAATCGGGGTCTTGAAAGGGATTATTCCTTGTTCAGCCAATCCTAAATAGCTTGGAACATCTTCTATGGCCGCATTAGCCAATCCTGCCAAGTTTGAGAAGCGAGTCTTCAGCTCATGAATAATGTGGTTCTGATATTGTATTTCAGAATCCAAACTTGCAACTCTTTCCTTTTCTTCTTCCAGCGCAACCTGATATTCCATGATCTCATCATTCATGTGTTGACTTAGCTCTTCAATCTTCCTCTGGTATTCATTGTTCAATTCTTCCATTTGTTGTTTCACTTGTTCTTCACCTCTTAGCGCAGTTTCTTCAGCAATTTTGGCCTTTCGAAGTAGATCTTTCAACTGTTGATTTTCGGTTAGCGCTTTATCACGCTCCTGCCTCCGAAGTCCAAGCTCTTTGCTGGCAGCTTTGAGGCATTCCTTAGTTTTCATCATGTGTTCATGCCCCATCTTCAACTTCTTGCTTGTTCTGTCTAGAGCTTGATCCTTTTCAGTGCTTTCTCGTTTTAACTTCATGTAGTTATGGTGGACACTTTTCAACTCAGCTTCTATTTGCATCTTTTCTTGTTCAACCTTGTCTAGTTTCTCCTTCACTTCCTTGATTTCTTCATTTTCATGGAAACCCCAGGTTGATGCATTGTCCAAAGGAGTAACAGTTATGACCTTGAAGGGCAGCTTGATCTCTTGAGCCCTATTTTTTACCCATTGATGATAACTTTCTTTCACAGCACAACTTCTAACTCCCAGTTCTTTTCCTTTCTTGACAACCTTGCTCCAGGCAGACCGGATCTTCTGGAATAGGTCAATGTCTTTGGAGTCTTGATAATATGAGATAAACGGAGTAACTACAGCTTCAGAAGGAGGTCCCATCATGGGATAACCGAGTTGGCGTAATAACAAGACAGGATTGTAATTTATGCATCCTCGGGTACCCATGAGAGGTACGTTTGGAAAGCTTCATAGACCGATAGATCAGAGTTTGACTATCCTCCCTCCAAGGATACCATCGTATCATCTTTTCATTCAATTTGGCCAGGTCTTGAGCCCACCCTTGTCCACTCTTCTTCTTGATATTATGCATTCGTAGGTCTTCAATCGGACAAGGCGCCTTGTAATTCCTTTGGAATATGTGCGAAGTAACCCACACATATAACATTGGTAAACAGCACAGAATTCTCTTACCATTTCTCTCATGGCAAAAATTCAGAGTACAATAAACATCTGCCAGGAGGGCTGGAACGGGATTATGACCATGGAATTTGCGAGCAAGGAACACATCAATAGCCCCAAGATCTACAAGGCCTTCAATATTCGGAAATAAGGCGATTGCCATAGATAGTGAGGGCCAACACATCTACGAAAGCATCCCAGTCTTCAACTTGAGCTAAACGGCGCATATGCTCTTCGAGATAATCCCTTGAGAATCCGTAAGTCCCATTTCTACATTTCTGTGCTTCGTGCAAGTTCTTTGCACCTACCCTTAAGACAGTTGATAGGGTCTGTAAAGAAGGATAATGACCTTGGTAATGATAAGGTTTTTCTCCTTCTAATGGTAACCCCAGAATCTTCTCAAACTCTTCAATGGTCGGTGCTAACTGGAAGTCTTGAAAAGTGAAACATCGGAGCGGAGGATCATAATCTTGTGCCGATCTTTGTGATTGCTTCTTCCTGCTCTTCCACTTCCAAGAGATTCAAGATCTTTCCATATTTTCTGGTGAGAGACAGGCGTTGTGGTAACTTCAGCAACTGACCCAAAGATCTCAGACTTTTAGTGTCAGGTGTCTTGGCTTTGAGACGTAGAGTTCTTTTCAACTTTTCACCTTTCTGACTGTCTGGTCTCATATTCGTTTCCATTTTCCCAAAGATACTCACAATAAGATTTCAGTTCAACTTTCTAACAAACCTGCCGTAATAGAAAGAAAAAATTTGATTTAAATGAAAGAAGGAATAGTAAACAATTTAGGAAATGAACCGAAATTATGTACAAAGAACAATGATAGGAAAATATGTACAAAGAAAGGAGTTGAGGAAAATGCACACTCTCTTTGTGTCCTATGTGAGGTAAATTCTGGAGGTTAATTCTATGGTCCTATGGTCGTTCTACCTTGTGAACACTTTCACTGGGTGGGTCTATATTCTCAGAATTCTATGGTCTCTAGAGTTAAGACTCATTTCAGAATGTTACCCACAACAGCAGGTGAACCGCTAGGTGTAGGGCATTCATGAAAGAATCACACTCTAGATGAGATTTTCGCGATAACCAAACAGGATGAACATCCAAAATGGCTACCACTACACAATCTCTTACCTATCTCAAGTTACACTCAGACCCGGGTATAGGGCCCCACTCGTGATTATTGTGTAAGTGTTGTGTGTGAAGAGAGCATACAAACCTGAAATCCTAAGACTACCCATGACTAATACCTGCAAAAACAACTCAAACAAACACGTACAGAACCCAATTAACAGTCATCTATCCTAAGGTTTTAACAAACAAAGCCATCACTATAAATAAACACGCGAAACATAAAGACTCTGTAAAGAGACAAAACATAAAGAAAGAAAATATTAGATAAAGTAAACAAAGAAAAGGAAAACAAACATCAAAAGGCTATATTTAATTTGCACAACTAATTAAAATAGGCCTGACTCTCTTGGAAATCCCCAGTGGAGTCGCCATCTGTCGCAACCGGGATCGCGACGGGGACGGCGAAAGAGAAAGAATTTTGTTTGAAAATATTGGAGTCGCCACCAAGTTTATTTAAAATTGGGAAAAACGTTGGAAAAACCCATTTTTAGAGAAGTAGTCTTGGAAACCAGTTTGAGTTCGAGAGTCAGTTATGTATAGGGAAGGACAGAAATTTAATCCCACGCACCCTAGTACACCTGTCCTTAGACGGTACCTTTAATTAATTGTGCAAATTAAATAAATAACCTTTTTCAAATGTTTATTTTCTGTTTCAAGACAATTAAAAGGAATTTATTTTTCTTAAAAGAAAAGAATTTTTAGTGCACCGAACTGTCGCAATTCAGATGCCCTAAAAATAAGTTAACTAGTCGTCACGACTAAGTTAACCTTTTTTATTTGAAACGAAGTATTTAACAATAAGCATATAATTTTAAAAAGGAACTCTTCTAACAATAAATATTTGCAAACAGGATCTAAAAAGAAGCGAAGGTTTATTTTTTTTTTTTTGGTGTTTTTGTAAGAGAAAATATAAAACCTTATGAAAGATATTTGGAATATCAAGTTGTCACAACTCAGATATCCCAATATCAAGTTAACAAGCTGTCACAGCTAAATTAACCTTATTATTTGAATAAGAAACTTACTAAATAGATGAGTAAATTTAAATTGAAAATAAATATACAAATTATAAATATTTACAAATAAGATAAGAAGAAATTAATTTTTTATTTTTTATTTTTTTATAAAGAATATAAAAGAAAAAACAAATATTTTTAAGGGAATTTTCGAGTCATTAAGCTGTCACAACTCAAATGACCAAAATATTGAATTAACAAGCCGTCAAGGCTGAATTAACATCTTTATCTAAAATTCCCCATACAAATGAGTATTAAATAAAATATTCTAGAAAAGAAATTATTTATAAATATAACAAAAAAATGCAAAATTTGCATAAGAAAACAAGTAAAGAAGTATTAAAAATTTACAAACAAAAAGAATTGTGAAAAGTTGATTTTGAAAGAGAATTTTAGAATATTAAGCTGTCACAGCTAAAATATTCTAAAACATAAAGTTAACAAACCGTCGCGGTCAAATTAACTCTATTTAAAAAAGACTTTGAATATCAAGCTGTCGCAGCTAAAATATTCTGAAACATGAGATTAACAAACCGTCTCGGCTCAATTAACCCCCTTTTTTTTATATAATTCATCAATTAATTAAATATATAAATTTAATAAAATACCCAAATATTTATTTTAAATCCAAAATGGATAAAACTCCTCTTTCTAGATAAAATCCTAATTTTAACAGGAACTAACAAAATTAATGTATAAAAACAAATACCCCCTTAATTTGAAAAAAAAAAAGAAGCAAAATTTATAAACACAAACATAATTAACTTAAATAAAATATATAAACATTTAGAATCATTACACTAAAAAAACATATAAACATAGAACAATTAAATTTTTAAAAAAAAAAACATAAATGATAACATAAATAATTTAAGCACAATACATAAAAATACAACAAAAGTAAAATTGCACAATAAATTTAAGTAAAACACAAATAATAATAATAATAATAATAATAATAATACCATACAAAAAAAAAATCATAAACACGAAATTAAACAAAACATAAAAAAAACATTGGCATTAAATTCATTCTAAATAAAAACAAACAATTAAATTGTTCCTAAAAAGTAAAATTCACTCGAAATCAAAATAACAACTAAATCATTTTTTTTATTCTATTCAAATAATCTAAAGTCGTTAAAAAAATTTGTCACACTGTTCAAGTATTCATTATAAACCAAATTAAATAAAGAAACTTTTTATTTATTTCACCAAAAAAACAAACCCAAACTTAATAAGAAAAACTAAGAGGCCAAATAAAGAAATAAAATAAATACTGGTTAAATAACCTAAACTAAATTCAAAGAGATAAATTTAAATGAACAAACCAAAATGAAATCCAATAAAACTTAACCAAAATATCAATAATAAATAAAATATAAATAAGTAAATAAAAACTTCTCTTCTAAACTCTTCTCACATACTCACCTTTACACCAACAAAGCCAAACAAAATCTACACACATGCACCCAAACACACAAGAACTCTCTCTTTTTCAAATTATACGAAGACATACCTCACAAATGTATCCTATTTCTCTCACACGGTTCATGCCCTCTTACAACCTCACACACACGCGACCTCACTGTCTCACACTCTCACATACACACATATGGTTATCTCTCTCTCTCCCACTGACATTCTCACACACGCACACTATCACAAATTCACCCACACACACGTACTAAAAAAATAAAACAAAGGGTAAGAGGCTCTGAGAAGCACCAGAGAAGGGGAAAGGAACAAAAAGGGTGAGAGGGAAACTAAGAGAGGGAGAGGAGTGGAGGAGGGGGAGGCCGTGAAGAAGAAGAAGCTTCACGGAAGCCGGCGGCGGCTGGTTCGGTGGAGGAGTGTGGTGGCTGGGCTGTTGTTGCGCTGCAGAGGTTCAGGGTGGTGGCTGATGTTGCAGATCGGCGGTGGTTACTCAAGCCGGGCTTGGATGAGGAGGCTGAGCGGTGCGGTGGCTTGGGGTTGGTCGCGGCGGTTTGAAGTTCTGTCCACGGTGGAGTTGAGAAGAGGGTTTGCGGCATAGGAGGCACGGTGGCGTGGCTGGATCTGCGCGGCGGAGGTGACGGTGGTTGTAGGAAGTGAACACGAAGCTGGGAAAGGGAACGATGATGGAGGTGGCGGTCATGGGGTTCAAGGGGGGTGATGATGATGGTGTTGGAGAGGAAGGGAGTGGTGAAGGTTGAAGGGAGAGTTGAAGGCGGTGTTGATGGAGAGGTGGTGGTTGAAGGTGAATGGTTATGGAAGATAGAGGAGGAAGGGGAGGAAGAGGGGGGGCCGAGAATGGTGTAACTGGTAGAGGGGAAGAAGAAGATGATGATGATGGGGGTTGAAGGGGGAGGGGCCGCGGCGGCGAAGGGAGGCCGCGGCCCCTTTGTGTCCTCTCTTTTTTCTTTTTTTATTTTGAAAATCTGATGATGATGATGATGAAGTTGTTTCTGTTGAATTTTACCTTATTCTTTCCTCTTTGTTTCTGAATTGTGTCACCGGACTGGATATAGTCGATTGTTTGCAGGTTCTCAGATTGAAATTTTTTGGTTGATGTTTTTCGGATCCCCTTTCGAAATTTTTGATGAGTGTTTTTAAAACCTTCGTTTTTTTTTATGATGGTCCTTTTTTTTTGTCGTTAGTTCCCTCTCACTCTATATTGTTGTTCTTGGATCTTCAACTCTACCGAAAGAGACTCTAACTTCTTGCCAAGTTCAGAGACACTATGATGATGCCATTATATTTTTTTCTCCCTTTTCCTCATCTCTATGAAGCTTTGGGGAGAGAAAAGAAACGGACACAAGCCCGTGAATCTTTTCAAAAAACAAAGGAGTAGCGCCAGCTCATTACTCTTTTTCTTTTACATTTCATTTTTTTTAAGGAATAATTAATGAAACTGTGGATAATAACTAAAATGAAACGTAAATCAAACGTAAAGTTTTGGATTTTCTTTTTTAAATATCGGACAAAATCGGGTGTTCACACCCATCTAGGCAAGTCCTAGGAGGTAAAATAGAAGGAGGAATCGTTGTTAATGGTACGTTATCTTTCATACCCGTATGCCAACCCTCTTATATTGTCTTTGTTGACTTAGGCATCATAGCTCTTGTAGGTCCTTGACGTTGAAAATTCTTAAAGTCCGATATTACCTATAGATAAGGTCTAGATAACCTTTATAAGTCCTGGGCAACCATGCCTATGAGTTAACTTTTAGGGTTGAGTTAGGTCTACTTAATTCTAAGATGGTATCAAAGCCTATCCTATGTTGTTATTGGGCCACCCCACAAACATGTCGAGTCAGTCGAATTTCACGCTCCAAGTCTTGTTTGTCCAGTCCTGAGCGTGAGGGGAGAAATCTAGCCATAGCCATCAAGGAGACTAGGAGAACCCTACAACCACCCCCACAGCAGAGAGCGTCAAGAAAGTATGTGTTTTCGATAGAACATCTACTTTTATATGTTAAAATAAAACTAGTCGCACTAGAATTGAGTTGTACCACGTTTTTCTTATTTTTCTTTTTCTCATTAATTCGAATTATTTATATTTGTGTGGCGTCAAAAGAGCAATAAGTCTATATTGATTTATCTGTCGTCGTTGTAAATTTTAAGTAGCACTAGAAGTAACAATGACGTAAAACGTAACTATTGAGTATCACTCTTAGCTGTTTAAAAGTTTTGATAAGCAACAGAGCTCAAAGCCCAACTACCCGTTTAACGTTAGTAATAGCATGTTTAATTCTATAATTGTTGTGTTAGATATTAAATATTATATCAGGTCATTACCAAAAAAAACATATATATCAGGTCAAAATATATTAATTATTATAAAATAGGAATTTTTTATAAAATGCAACTATTTCATATACTCAAACCTCTCCTAATAGTTTACTTGTAATGGAATCCTGGTGACTTATACGCAATATATTTCTTGAAATAAAAATTGGTCCTACAATTTGTTTTTTTTTTTTCCCTTTGTTGCTTGAACGGGGCAAAACTCAAAAGCCCCAATTTGGGTTTCTGTAATTGTTAAGAGTATATGATGGTTAGGGTGCGGGGTTATTTAAGTTTTCTTTGAAAAAAATGTGTATTGATATTTTTTTTTATTAATCATTTATTTTTCTAAAAAAATGTTAATACATTTTTTATTGTAGATTTCTTAAAAGTAATTTAACTATCTTAAAAATTTTATAAACATTTTTAATAAATAATGTCGTCTGAAAAAAAATTTCAAACAAACCAGCTCTTGAATAAATCTTATAATATACCTGATCTTACATAAATATTTTTTAATAGAATGCGTTATTTAACACAAAAGTCAACAATAATTAACAAGGGGCAGAAAATACTTATTTTAGAAAGAAAAAAAAGTCCTCAATCAAATTAAGAATTTGAGTGGGAGTTTGATTTTCTATGTCGTCATGATTCATGAAAGACAAAAATACCTTAGCTACTCAACAGCAACAAAAGTTACTTGTGGCTACAAAGTTCCCAAATCTTTGTGAGACCAAGGAGATGCCGCTGCCTAATTTGGTGGTTCACGGACACTGCATGGGACCAGAGGCAAAAATTATAAATAGGCCTTGAAGGCAAAAGGAGAAAACTGGGGCAGTGAAGTATTAAGCATCTTTCTTAGAGACACCAATCACATGTGATATTGTGATAAAAACACGGCTTAGGTAGCGGGAGGACTTTTGAGTGTGTATGAATTAGGATTGGTTTGGTATTATTGTGGCTTTTAAAAAGATGCTCCCAAAATCTCCAGTAGTACCATTTGATAAAAGATAATAGCATTTGATAAATATGCTTAAAATATTTAAAATGACAATAATAAATATAAATACTAAAGAGTATAATTTCTACATTTAATATTATTAATTATGCTAGGATCATATTAATCTTTTTAATTTCAGAAAGCAGAAACTATCTTTAAAAGGAATTCTTGACTTTTAAAACTGAAAACAAAAGCATCTCAGCTTTTTAGTTTACCAAACACAAAAGGTTAGCTTATACTTTTCATAAGCTAGAGTGTCCCCTCCAAACAACTTTCCTAAACTCACCATTAGGAGGAGAGGCATGTGTTTTGTGGTAAGAACCCAAGGCAACCCCCTACATTGTGTGCATAAAAAAGAATGGCAAGCGGCCGATAAATAGTTTCACAAAGAAAGATTTCAAAATAAGGAAAGAGGGTCAACAGAAAAGAAAATTGTTTTTTTTTTCTAAATTGTACTTTATCTCATGAACTATTGGTTATATGCACTTTAGACTTCAAACATAAAAAATTTACAGTTCAATCTCTAAACTTTTTTTAATGTACAAATTGATCATTTTGTTAATTTTTTTTCATTAATTGTTAATAAGAATATCACAAATTTAAGAAAATTCAAGGTATCGAGTTATATATTTAGGAAAGTTCAATGAGTCAATTTGTACATATTTCAAAATTTAGGAGATATAGTACACTTACTATGGCAAAAATACACCCTTGTGAAAATTAAATTCAGGGGGTCAATTTGCATATTTTTAATATTTAGCGATTAAAATGCATAGGAACTATAATTAGTGGGTAATTGCAATTTTTCTTGTTTATTGAAAAAGAAAAATTGTATTTGTACTGGGCACTTTACCAACTCATGATCAAAATTTGTTAAGAATGATCAAGAAAAAAAAATTAAAACAAAAAGGCTACTCCAATCAATGGTGGACGGAGAAAGTGGGTTAATAGATGAGTCTAACTGTCTAAGTTTTGAGTCCACATAACACTAATCCAACAAAAAATGTGCGGAAGCGTTCAATTCCATCCCCTAGTACGATTTTGCAGATGCCCTTTTTGCAGTTAAGTCACATGTAACTTGGCACAGTACTAGTGCTTTGCTTTCTTGGTCAGAAAAATATGGTAAATGGAGACTACTGCGTTGGGCCCCTTCAATAAATTCTTGGCAACAAATTGAGCATCTTGTTCTTGCTTTATCATTGAATAACAATATTTCCACACATGGGTTGCTGCTTAATTAATTTTCTCAAATTGTATTTTGTGTGGTGGAGTTGCTCTATGGTAGGTATTACAAGTATGCCAGCAAAAGTAATGAGTTTTCGCCCCAATTGTTTTTTGAAAATGGTTGCTAGATTGTAACCAACATCATGAAATTAATATATAGGATCAAAGGCCATAACTTATGTTTGACTTTTTTTCTCCCTCAATGTATCGTACAATTGTAAATGGCCAAAAGAGAAGGCTAGGATCCCACTATAGTTGAAACAACCACAGAGAAACTTGAGCTTATCAAATGGGTTTTAACTTCTCTTTGACAGCACCATGTATTTTGATGGGTTCTACATGAGCTTATGCTGTAAATTTGCTTCATTTTTGTGCAATGAAGGTAGGATTTATAATTAAAATTAGAAAATAATTTTTTTTACATATTCCTAAAACATATTTAAGACATGTTCTAAATAGACATCCTTAATCATTTATTTTAACTTATAATGTTTAAAAGTTATGTAAAAAGAATAAAATGAATAGTTATAGATATTTCTAGAATAGGCGTTAACTATTTTCGAGGAGCATGCAAAATTTTTTAGTGCTAAACAAGGTCTAGTTGCTCATTTTATCTTAAGATTAGCCATTTGGCACATCAATGTAAAAAGTTCGGTAGTCACTTAACCTTTCACATGCTCAACTGAATTGAAATCCATGTTATGTGTGTGTGCGCTTTGCTTTACTTGTAAAATAAGTTTGGCTTTCCTATCTTCTCTCTAAAAGAAATTTTGATCCCGAATTCAACTCTTGGGGCAGGCATTAAAAGGGGAAGGTTTGTTCACTCCTAAATAAAATTAGTCAAATATTCCTGATATACAAGTCACATTATAATCTAGATTAGTGATCAATCATATTACATTTTTGCTTATAATACAAAATGTTTAGAGGCTTGCAGGGCTTGTTTCTCTGGCTTTTGATGAGACCAAGAAAAAAGGTGAACAGAACAGCCCAAATACATCTCTTTTATTTTTTTTTTTCATTTTTCTAATTTTCTCTTCCCATTTCGCATAAAGAGATAGTAAACAATTAACCAAATGAATGCAGAACTTTGAAATTTCAAACAACTAATCCTCGTTCATCATGCACCCACCAAGAAAACTATCGGTGGAAGTAATAAAGGGTACCCCCCTTCATGAACAAGATGGATACATATGTGGTGGGGTTTTGAATTTTAATGTTTGATATGTGGAAGGTCCCCGACTTGTCATAACCCAAAACCTCGAAAAACCTCACGTTTGTACTAATTTCCCTCGGAGGGAATTTCCCGCCTGATTTGTCCAAGAACAAGCACAAGCAATTCTTACATTGGCACAAAAATAGCATATATACCAAACTATATTACACTTTAGATGAAACCAAGGTTATGCGGACAAGAGTTGTCTTACTTGATTAGTCTTCTGCTTATATATTATTATGACTTGACTTCATTTATTAAGTTTCATTAAGCGATTGGTAAATATTTTTATAAATACTCAACGAATTTAAAGATATATTATAGTTGTTAATTGGGTCGAATCTTTCTTCAACCTAAAATTATTTGCTATACCAAAATGAGGGCAAGGTCCTGCCACAATTTATGACCAAATGTCGATCCTTTGCTAAAATCAGGTGCATACTGCATAGTGGCATTGCTCCAATCAGTGTCCTCAATGAAATTACTATTCTACGACATACGTAATAATAGGTGCCAAATTTGATGATTTGAAACGCTCCTCGGGAAAGCGATTTTCAATTGTGATAATGATGATAATGCGGAATGGTTAGACCTTTGATAAGGAAAATGAAAGGCGGTGGAAAGGGATCAATTTGTTGACTCTGTCCTTTTGGGAACCTTTTGAAGTCGTACCCACATAAGCAATGCAAAGTTTTTGTCTTTCTCTATTTTACAATCAACAATAATACATTATATTATATAAAAAATTATCAAATTTTTTAGCATAAAATAAAATTTCATTATATTATTAAATAAAAGAAACGTTTATCATTTGATAATATATTATGGGATAAATTATAGTCACCTCCCTTAAAATTTGTATAAATATAACTCATACTCTCTCTAGTTATCCAGCTTACACTCACACCTCATCTGTTTGTTAAATTTTAAATATTTATATTATAGTCACACTTCTCATTCATAGAATACAGTTAGTAAACTTATCAAAATAATATTTTTGTGATATTAACTATTTTAATTAATAAAATTATAAAAATACGTTTACCCATTCTGTCAAGTTTAAGCGTATTTTTATAATTTTGTTATTCAAGAAAAGTTAATATTATAAAAATTTCATTCTGTGAAGTTTACTAATGGTTTCAGTGAATGAGAAGTGTGACTAAAATATAAATACTTAAAATTTGATAAGTTGAGGGGGTGTGAGTATAAGCAGGATAACTAGAGATGATGTGAGTTATATTTTCATAAATATCAAGAGAGGCAAATGTAATTTATCCTAAATTATAAGGTGCAATCTTATTGCTTTATAGTTTCTCAAAATCACAGTAATTATAAGGGATTGTATCTATTATAGCACCATGACTCGAGACAGTAAGCCAGGAAGACGGTCATCAGACAAAGCTAACATAAATTATATATATAATAATTTATTTGAAGATCGACAAGTACATCACATATTTTAATGAATAAATTTTAGTATATAATATTTTAGCTATCTACCAATTTTTCAAATACACCCACCACCACCAGCGCGTGGAGTGTGAGAACATGAAGTGGCACTCACTCTCACAAGTCAAGAAGACGCAAGCACAACCTAAACTCCTGTTTAGCTCCTCCTTTTGCTGTCTCTTACGCCTTTCTTTTTTTTTTTTTCTTTTTTTTTCCCATCAATCATCAATGGGTGGTGCAAGAACCGACCCACCGACTTGTGTATGGCCCTCTTAGTTTCCAACCATCAAAGGCCAGCCAACCCAAGCTGTCCTCAGTCCTGCTGATTTTTGCATTATCCTTCAATTATCTAATATCTTGGATTGGTACCTGATTATGTCAGCATGAAAGCAAAACACCATAAATAGTGTAACAAAATTGATATGGCTATGATTTTTAGTGTTTCTTTTCTCTACATATTTGTGCTCTTTAAAGGGCTGAAAGGCTCATCCTTCAAGAGGTCATTTCTCTTAAAGGAAAGATAGGACGGAGATGGGTGGTTTGATTGGAAGCTCATAAAGCATGAAATAGGGGGAAAAAGTAAGGATATAAACTAAGGAGGAAAAGCTAAAATTAGTGCCAACAGGTGTTGATCAGAGTGGAATAGACTCGGATCCCTTACAAGCATGAGGGTTTGATATCATAATTCATGTATATAGAAAAAATACTATTGGTGGGGGTTCTCATTTAGGCGTCTAATTATATCCCGAAAAATTAGTCTTTCACTTGTCATGTGTGAATGAATACATTGAGAAAAAAAAAAGAAACTAGAATCAGTATTTTCATTTATTTTGGTACATGCAATATCATTTATTTTGGAAAAATGTTAAATGATAAAAAGTGTATCCAAATTTAATTGCCAAAATAATATGATATGATAATTAATAATAAGATGAGTAGTAAACTATATTTCTTTATTTTATTTTATGATCACCATGATTTCTGTTAAAAAACTTGAGAATATTATCTTATGATAAACTAAGTCTTGAGTTTGATTTTCCTATTAATGGGCTTCTATTTTATAGAAGAATATTTATAAACATCACCGTAAAACTCCTTATATTGAGGCATGTTCTATGCTTTTATCTTAAAATTTATCAGATCACTTTTTCTGACACTTTATTCCTAAAAGAATAGAGGTTATGTGCAGAATGCCATATTTTAAATATTAGAATCAAAATGTTATTGCTTTAAATTCAAAACATTAAAGTGATAAATTGCATTATGTGTCTACTAATCTTAATGTACCAATGATTACAATGAGTTTGGTTTTATCTCTTCCATTAATACTTCATGATAATGGCTTTAATTTTTATATTATGTATTGGCAGAACTACGTAGGGAAAGGATTAATTGGTCACCCTATGTTGAGGACTAATGGTAGTCACTTCCTTGGGGCCGCCACCCAACCTAGCGTTGTCACCTCTCAACCCCTCAAGACTAACGCTTCCCATTCTGTGTGGAGCTAAGATCCCTTTATGAACAATTGCCCTCTCTTTACCTTACTACAATTTTTCTTTTTTGTCAATCATGTTAATATTTTTTGTTCGGGTTGTTGGGCTTTTCTTGGTTGTTGTTTTTTTCTTTAACACTTTGGGGTAAAATTTAGGAATTGGAAGACAAAGCAACTCGGCTAAAATTGAAAGTATTAAGAGTAGAGAGTCCATAACAGAGTCCTAGTCATTTGTTCTAGTCAAAGATTGTAAATTTAAACTTCATTTTTTTTGTTGCAAGTCTGTTAGATCTAGCAAAATTATAGTGATTGTAATATGTTTGTTACTTAATGTTTAGGGAGCTTAGTATCAGCTTGTGCTCTATACAACAATAAATAAATTCGTTCTAGTCTAAAACTCTATATGGTTTTAGTTGTTTTAGCTTAACAACACATAGATCCTATAGCTTCCGCTACTAACTTTGGTAATTCCTTAGCTGGAACCAACGACAATACCAATCCTCCTCCTTTTTCCATTATGAATAACATTCTTTATGCCCTTATTCCACCTGAACCCAGAAAAATCATAATTCTAAACACTCAGTCCTCTCTTAAACTCAATGACTCCAATTACTCATCTTCGAGGGTGCATATAAGTGCACTCGTCATTGGCTATGATCTTATGGATTTCTTCAATGGCACCAACACTTGTCCCCTTCCTAGTCATGCTAACTATGACTAATAGCATAGACAAGATCAATTGATTCTTCATGCCATCATCTCCTCAGTTGATCCTCAAGTCATTACCTTACTAGGTAATGTTTGCACTTCCAAACAAGCTTGGGATTTGTTGCACAAGGCCTTTGCCAATAAGACAAGGGCTAAGCTAATTTATTTGAAAGATAAACTCTCTAGGTCCCACAAGGGATCGAATTTTGTGGTTGCATACCTTCAAGGAATCAAGGCAATAGCTGATCAGCTTGCTCTCATTAATGCTCATGTGGATGATGATGATGATCTAGTTATTCACACTTTAAATGACTTAGGTTCTAACTTCAAGGAAGTCATTGTTGCTCTTAAAGCTAGAATTGAACCTGTATCCTTTGATGAGTTTCATGCCACACTAACAGATTATGAATCCTACCTACAAAGGCGAGACAATCTGTCTAATCAACAGCTGGTTGTTATGGCAAATGCTAAATACAAACACAAATATGGTTTCTCAAAGTCTAGGCATTCCTCTCATTCTTCTAAAAGTCAATCTTCTTATAGATCAACCTTTTTTAACAACAATAAAAGGGTGGTTTGTCAGTATTGTGAGAAACCTGGACATTCAACAAAGATTTGCTTCAAATTATCCCAAGAAAAATGGTTCCAAACCATCAGCTCATCATGCATAGATTGCCAACTCTGTGGATAACAACCATTGGATTGTTGATTTAGAAGTAAGTCACTACATCACTAATGATTTGGATCGACTTCATCTAACTCCACTACATCATGGCCACAATTAGGTTATCATTGGGGATGGCATTGCTATTCCAATTTCTCACGTTGGTAAAACACAATTCCAACCTTTCTTAAACCTATTAAACTTGCTAAAGTTTTAGTTGCTCCTTCCATTTCCAAGAAATTACTTTATGTTTCCAAGTTATGTAACATTAATCCCATATCTGTTGAATATTTTACTTCTCATTTTTTGTTAAAGGATTTGAAGAAAAGAAATCCTTAGATCAAAGGACTGCATAGAGATGGCCCCTACTTTCTACCATATACGTCATCTCCATCTGTATTCATCTCTTTCAAAGCATCACCATGGCATCAAATTTTTGGCCATCCATCTTCTCATATTTTTAAGCATCTGACAAGTTAGCATAGTCTCAATAAGAATTCATCTCATCCCTATGTCTCCTGCAGTAGTGCTAAGAGCCACAAACTTCCCTTCACAAGATCTAAGATTACTAGCTCCAGGTCACTAAAAATAGTATATATTGATGTATGGGGTCCTGGTCCACTTAGGTCTTTGGATGGCTTTCTTTATTATTTAGTCTTTGTAGATCACTTTTTCAAGTACATGTAGTTGTACTCTCTGAAAAATAAGTCAGATGTTTCTTTCATTTTACCTCAATTTTATTCACTTGTTGAGAAATTGTTTAACTTACCATTGGTCTCTTTATATTCTGGTTAGGGGTGTACAAGGAATAGGTTGGGCCGGGTTGGACAAAACTCAAACCTAACTCGATTTTTAGATCGGGTCAATTTTTAAAATCCAAACCGGACACGATAATGACTCGACTATGGCCCTGATCCTACCGGAGCTACCCGACATTCAAACAATATACGAGAATTTGGATATTGTACATAGTAAAGTTATAAAATTTTACAAGTAAGAAATAAAATTTTAGAGATATTTTACAATATAGGTTTCAAAATAAAACATATCAACGTAAAAATAACATCATTTATGTAAAATATATTAACTGCAATTTAAAATCTTAAAATTTTTCATAAATTATTATAATATATATAAGTTAAAGAGTGATTTTTAATGGATTTTATGAAACCCTTAAACGTTTCGTTTTGAGTCCACAAGTTTGTAAAATCATAAGCTTTTCCGAATTCAGATTAAAACCCGAAATATGGTTTTTGATTGGTTAGGATTTTGAGTTTTGTGATATTTTATTTGAATCTAAATAGGGGGTATTTTCTTATTTACATTTATGTTTTAAAGTTAATGGAGAGTAAAATAAATAGGGACATTAGAAATTAATCTAGAGTAATGGTTGCTCTATGGCAATTGTTGGTGCTATTCCAAGCTCTTCGGGTTAAGTTGGTGGTACATATATACTCCTGGCTCTAA
Source organism: Dalbergia cochinchinensis (assembly GCA_031216125.1). Taxonomy (NCBI): domain Eukaryota; kingdom Viridiplantae; phylum Streptophyta; class Magnoliopsida; order Fabales; family Fabaceae; genus Dalbergia; species Dalbergia cochinchinensis. Next base: position 61,794,447 of record CM062375.1, on the reverse strand, counting down.
ACGGTGAGTGGGTTCAAATGCATGACCTTATTTTAGCCATTATGACTATGTTTGATGCATGATATTTGTGAAATATGAAATTTGAGATGAGATAAAGTATATAATATAATTTTATATGATTATGTCAAGTTAAAAAAATTATGATTTATGTTGATAGCATGAAAGAATGAGTTTTTCAAAACCATGGGACCATGATTGCTATGTTGTATGCTTTAGAAAAATATTTTACATGGTTAAGAATGAATTTATTGAGAAATATATGTTGTAGCAACTCTGCTTTTTTATCAAATATGTTTTATGAGTTGATGACACTATTATATTTTTAAGATCTAGATTTCAAGCTATGCTTTGAATATTCAGTTAAGACAATTATATATATATGTTAGAGAAATGTGAACAAGGGTATGACCCAGCTTTACGGATAAATATGTTAAATGGTTTTCGAGTTTTATAATTATGAACCCAAGTGCGTTGAGCTATGATTTTAGATTATCAAGTATATAAAAAGTTATGATAGTTTAAGTTTTGAACTTAGAACTTTAGCATATGACACAAAGAAGTATGAAATTTAGAATGATTCATAGCAATTGCCATATACATATTCTGTAGGTTTGAAATCGAAATGTCTACAAGCAGGTGATCCTTTGCGCATAATTTCATAGTCACGGTTATGCTAAAGTCAGGTTGGTAGAGTTGTATGAGTCCAAAGCTTGCAGAGTTCCAAGAGTTTTTTTTTTATATCTAAATGATCTGATTAAAGAGCTAGAGTATGAATATGATTATGTTTAGAGATTTATGAGATATTATGATGATTTCCGAAGTAGAGCACAGGCATATGAGAGAGTTTTAGAGAAATAAGAATTTTATGACTAAGAAAACCTCCGGTAGCTATAGAGAAATAGATTGAGTTAACGGCAGTTATTCCGTTAACCTTGGTATACCAAGTCACCCCCAGGGCTAGAGAAATCAGAAATAAAACCTAGTTAGGTGTCCGATTTGGATCATTAAGGGATCCTAGAGATCATATATTTGCTATGCCATGGTTGACATGCATAGCTAGAGAATGTATCATTATGCAATGCATAACTAGAGATTCTTGTTTCTCTATTAGGGTACTGTTAATTATATTTTCAAAAATTATTGATGATTTTTAAGAGAATATTTGATTTAACAACCATTATGTACATGGGAAATGATTTTCTTGCTAGAGTAAGAATTTGGATATGGTTTCTATGAATTTATGAAAATAGAGCTATCTTTTCTACATCAGCATGTAGATGACTTTATGAAAACAGACATATATTTCTATGAGATTATGTACATGAATATCAAACTGTTTATGATTGTTGCATGTATATTGCATTATGGTACATTCCTTGGTTGTCCTATGTGGGTGATGGGTGAGAGCTCACTTACTGAGTCCATTGACTTACCCCTCTCCTTTCCTCCTTACAGTTGCAGGTACAGGCATTATTTAGTCTTCGATCCAATGGCCGAAGTTATCCTTTGGTGAGCTTTACATTGTTGTAAGGCTTAGAGTAGACTTGTGTAGTTAGAGTGCTCCAGTAGATATGTTCAAAGTTTATGTATTTTCACATATATATTACTAGAATTGAAGTATGGATTTCAATCACTGATTTAGATTTAGATTATGTAATAGATTGGCTAAGTAGTTATAATCCAGTTTTTTGTTAAAAGATTGAGCAGGATATCATATTTATATCATATGATAACACAATTTATGATTTCATGATCAACGATTTTGGCCCAGAAGTTCTCAGAGTTTGGATATCACTTATAGTTTTATGAATTCAAGTATTATGTTTTAATTAGAGAAATTGATATTGATTTAGAAAAAAATCTTATTTGAAGTATTATTTTACAATAAAGTATTATTCATAGGGATACGTCACTCAGAAGGCTTACGTGAGGATAAGATTTCTCTCGTGCCGATCACGTTTCCAAATCGAGTCGTGACATGCCTATACCAAATTTGAACATCAAATCACCATTTGAAGTTATATTTCATACATCATACAATCCAATGCATCTATATTCATTTGATTGCTTATGCTTTTCATAGTTCAAACCTTGTGCACACAACAAACTAGAACCACGATCCTTGCCTTACATTTTTGTGGGTTATTCAGCATCTCAATATGCATATTTGTGCTTAGACCTTCTCACAAATAAAATTTACATTTCTAAGCATGTTACATTTCATGAAAATCAATTTCCATATTAGTCCATGCATAATCAAACTAAATCTCATGCACAAAATATTTCATCTGCGCTTAATCCTCCATATTTTTTGCAACCAAATTCAAATCATCCATTGCATAATCAATATTCAAATTCAAATCAATCACCCAAGGCTACCTCTGATGCACATTTAATTAAGTAAATCAAGCAACAAAATTAGAAACTTTCTCACCTTTATCCCCTTAATTCTCAGCTTCTAGTCCTTCCCCATCCCTACCTAAACCAACTTGAGCCCATCCAATGATAACCAAATCACAAAATAACATTTTCAAACCAAAACAAATCTTGACAGCCACCAAACATCCAATCCCTGAAAACCTTGAACCATCCAATATAAAGGAAGCAATGAAACACACTCATTGGTGCAAGCCTATGGCTGATGAATTTGATGCACTAGTAAGAAATAAGACATGGTCACTTGTTCCTAAACCAAAGAATTAGAGTGTTGTTGGATGTAGATGGCTACCTGTTCAGAATCAAAATGAATCCTAATGGTATTCGGGAACAAGGCTAGATTGGTTGCTAAAGGATACACTCAACTACCTGGCACAAATTATCATGACATCTTTGCTCTAGTCATTAGACCACAAATAGTTAAGCTTATTCTTACTATTGCATTGAGCAAGTCTTGGCCTATCCATCAACTAGATGTCAATAATGCATTTTTACATGGCACATTTCATGAGGAAGTATTCATTGACCAACCCCCTGGATTCAAGCATGACACTCATCCAGATTATGTTTGTAGGTTGCACAAAGCAATATATGGCTTAATACAAGCCCCTCAGGCTTGGCATGATGAGTTAAAATCATTTTTCCTCTCATTTGGCTTTACTAACAGTAAAAATGTTCCTTCACTCTTCATCTATTCTATGAATAGTGTCTTAGCACACTTTTTGGTTTATGTTGATGATTTATTAGTCACTAGTAACAATTCTAACTTTTTGTATGAGTTCATTTCTGCTTTGTTCGCAAAGTTCTCTTTGAAGAATCTAGGAACTCCTCACTACTTTCTTAGCATTGAGATTATTCCCAACAAAGCCAGTCTCTTCCTTTCTCAGCACAAATTCATCAGGGATATATTGGAAAAATTTGACATGTCAAGAGCTAAACCATCCAATACTCCATTGTCCTCTACAGCCAAGTTGCAGCTACTTGATGGTTCTCCAACCACTGACACTACACACTACCATAAGTTCATTAGAGCTCTACAGCATCTCAACTTAACAAGGCTAGATTTATCCTTTGCAATAAATAAACTCTCCTGATTCATGCATAAACCAACAGTGCTACAACTACACCATCTTAAAAGGCTGCCGAGATATCTTAAGTCCACCATCAATTTTGGTCTCTAGCTTCAAAAGACTCCATACTTCAATTTAATAACTTATACCGATGCAGATTAGGGGGTAATGTAAATAACGGTACATCAACTTCTACATTTATTATATTTTTTGGTGGCAGCCCAATATCCTAGAGTTCTATGAAACAAAGGACAATGGCAAGGTCTTCCACAGAGGCTGCATATCGAGCAGTTGCTTCTGCTACATCAAAAATCATGTGGTTGCAGTATATTGTTCTTGAGTTACAAGTTCCATAACCTCAGAAACCAGTTCTGTTCTGTGACAACATAGAGTCAACCTACTTGTACTCTAATCCAGTTCTTCATTCTAGAATGAAACACATTTCTCTTGATTTTCATTTGTTAGAGCACAAGTTCAATATGGGAATCTACTGCTGTCTCATGTGTCAACAAAAGATAAAATTGCATATTTGATTACCAAGCCACTTTCTCATTCAAAGTTTGTTTTCCTTTTAGACAAGATGAAATGGGAATTTCATCTTGAAGGGGCATATAATAGAGTCCCAATCATTTTTTCTAGTCAAAGATTGTAAATTTAAACTTCATTTGTTGTGTTGCGAGTCCGTTAGATCTAGCATAATTATAGTGATTGTAATCTGTTTGTTACCTAGTGTTTAGGGAGCTTAATATCAGCTTGTACTCTATATATTCCATTGACAGTAGTAAATAAAATTCATTCTAACCTAAAACTCTATAGAGTCAAGCACAAATAAAAAAGAAGAAGAAAGATTCAATGGATTAAGAAATGTTTTCAAATAGGCTCAATTGTATGCATTAATTCTATTTTGCAGAATTGACCCTATTTGGAAAATGCTAAAAATTGGCTATAGATTTGCCATATGATAAGTAGGGTCAATTTTGCACTTTCACCGTCTACCTAGCATTTGGAAAGGGGTGACTACTATTGATCCCAATGGGGTGACCAACAAATCGGCCACCCAACAATGTATATTTTAATTGAAGTAGATACAGAAAAACCAGAGAAATAATCATATGTTATCTTTTTGTTTGATTCAATTCTCTCGTAGTTATATTTTTGTTAAATTTAAAGTGGCTTAATTACAATTATCTTTGTAGTTTTTTATTTGATGAAATTACAAGTTTTTCAATTAGTGAAATTACTAGTTATTATTATAATTTTCATGTATTTAATGTATATCCAATAGATTAATTTTCATAATTATTATATATTTTTTCCTAAAAGAATTTTTATTGAAAATTTTTATCTCAAAATATTAATATGGTTTACACCTTAACCCCCTAATCCTGAACATATCTCTCGTCGTCATATTATTGATAGAGTTGTGTTATTTGTACTCATGGGATTTGAGCTACCTTGTTGATTCACACCCAATCCACCACTAGATGTGGAGTGGATTCCATTTCAGTAGGGTCCACATCCAATTTAATGGTGGATGGAGTGTGAGTTGATACGGTATCCCATAATCTATTAGTACAATTAACATTTCTCATTATTGATGCATGAGATAAAGATTTTTTTTATATCTTTTTTGGCTTTCCCTTTGTTTTACTGTATAATGTTCATTTATGATTTAAGACACTAATAAAAATATTTGTTAACAACTAAAATTTTCAAATAACTTTTAACCCCAATAGATTATGAAGTTATTTTACATCATATACATTGTTTCCTGCTGTGTTGTTTTCTTAATTGCTTATTAGTTCAGATAAATAAATAAATTGCTCATTACTAATATTCATGAATTTACATTATTTCTTTTACATTAGTTTAGAGAAAATATTGTGTCTCTAAACCCAATAAAAAATGTATATATGTATTACATAAATCTTTAGAGTAAAACTTTAAATTAGCAAAGAAGTAGACATTAATTTAGGATTTTTCTTGTCAACATGAAAATAAACTTTATTAATAGATAAGCCTAATGACCCTTACAAATCAAAAACGATATTTGGAATTTAAATTGAATAAGAACCAAATACATTTTGCATTTTAAATTAACTAATGATTTGTGACTCTACTCATTGCCCAAAGAATATTGATGTCAAAACATCTTTCACAATGAAGATCAACATAAAAAGTTTTACAATTTGAAGAATGTATTATGCCTGATATAAATATATCTCATCAATATTGTAGACCATTAAAAAAATAAAAGAACCAAAACACCCATAAAGAGAATAAAAACACCATAAAAGGGGATAGAAAAACACTCATAAAAAGGACAAATAAAACATAAACAAAGAAGGACAAAATAAAAGAAACAAAAACCTTAGGAATGAAAAGAAAAAAGAAAAATGATAGGGTTGCCACCACGAAACAAGGATGGCAGCCCCCTCAACAACACTCCACAGGAGAGGGCCAAAGAAAAAAAGAAAGAAAGAAAGAAAACAATGATTAGGGTTTTCTTCCAAATGCTGCATATTTAGGTAATTAATTTATAAGCACTGTCAATATCAAAAAGAATTATATAGATATCCAATAATGTATTGTCACAACAAAATTGTTTGAATTAACCACCAACTATCTTGAAAACCTTATATACATAAGCATTTGATTAGATGACAATGAAAAGCAGTGCATCAAAATTAATTTCTTAATTTATTCATTAAAAGATTTTTATATCAATTTAGTTCTTAAAAGATTTAAAATTTTAATTTCAATTTAGTTCAAACATTAACCATTGTTAAGAAAATGGTAAGCAAATATGGTTGAAGGGTTTAAAAAATTGGGAGATTTAAATAAATAGATTGAGTAAATAAATCACAAAGTGGGCCTGACACCATATTTGGACACCGCAAACGGACCCAACATGGTGTGCTCCCCACTTAGCAGAAGCTTTCATGGTAAAACCAAACACAAAGTCCTAGCCCAATGCTCTTATAAAGAGTTGGTACCACACCCGAACACAAACAAACTACTATGGCCCGGTTAAACCATCGGCTTTGATACCACTTGTCGACCAGAGATGGTTGGAGGGGCCGAAAATTCAGGAGACTTAAACAAATGTACTTATTAATAAACCACAAAGTGGGTCGGACATCACAATTTGACACAAAACTTTAAGACAGTGAATCCATAGGTCCTCCATCATATATATTATTCACTCAATCGAAATTTAACCGATATGAGACTCCAAACTCATACTTGAAACCAACAGAAAGCATCAACAAGTGTTTGATGTGTCATATTATGTGATAATGATATATCATATCTTCTACTTAGATGAATCATGTGTTGTCCCTCAAAGAGTTATTGCAAAAAATCCAATAGTCATTGGGAGATTAATTTTGTTTTCTTACAAGGACCAAATTGATGTTTTGCAACCCTTTCAAAAATCATTTTGGTTCGAGAATTGATTTGGGATCCATTTTGGGAGATAGCTCATAGAAAACATCATACACCCATTAATAATTTCTTTCACAAAAGCAAACATTTGGATTAAATGAAAATGAAAATTAATTTTTTAAGTACCAAATGGATGTCACAAATTTTTTGAGGACCAAGTTGATATGTCACAACTAGTTTGAGAACCTATTGAGAGTTTCACTTTGGATCTTTATATACGAGGTTGTACTAGATATATATGTGTATGTGCGTGTGCGTGTGCGTGCACAAGTGTATACTTGAATCGCTCATTTTCTGGTTCGAGCTGGATCAACCTATATATTGAAGTAAAGTTTTGCCAACATTTTTTTTAAACAATACTCGAACTCAATATATATCTTATTTAAGGAGAGTAAGTTAATTTTAATATACAATTGTGAATACCCGATTCTATTCGGCCCAATAAAAAATCCTGTTCAGCTCATTCTTTTTACATTTTTTTTCTTGCTTTGAGTTCAATGTTCAGTTCGTACAAAAATAAAAGGGCCCAACTCATTCTAACCTTTTTATTTATTTATTTCAAAATAAAATAAAAATAAATAGAAAAGGAAAAGGGTCACGGGTGCTTGTTTTCTTTCCTTTCTTTGAAAAAGGCAGGTGAACACGGGAGAGAAAAAGCATAAAAATCAAACAGAGGCCATGATGATGTTTTTTGAACTTTGATCCCTCTTGCGGTGGAATCCAAAAAAAATGATAACATGTTAACACGGATCATAAACAGGGGGAGATCATCAGCACTACCATCAGAAAAGAAACTAAAAAACCAAAAAAAATCGGAATCACATACTGATACACCAATTGGTCATTAAACAGAGATCAAATCCAAGGGAAATCAAAAAGAAGAAATCAACAATTCCAGGAAGAGAACTTTGTAACAAGGTAAAGATCATCAATTCATCAACAACAGATCATCAGTTTTTTTTTAGAAAAAAAAACAAAATTTGAAAAAAGGAAGGGAGTGGCCGCGGTGGTTTCAGCCACCACCACCGCGGCCGTGGATCTTCATCTTCACCATCTACAACTTCCTCCTCCCTCAAGCCATCATCATCCTCGGCCATCCTTTGAAGCCGCGGTCCCCTCCCTTTTCAACTTCATCTTCTTCCTTCAATCTTCACCACAAGCCGCCAGCCACCCTCCCCTTCACTTCAACATCATCAAAGCACCACCACTCCCCTCCATCGCCGGTCACCCACGAGCTCCTCTCCTCCTCCATCAAAGCCCATCACTATCACCTTCACCGTGTCTCCAACCACCGGCCTCTTTATCTTCGGCCCCTCCATGAAAGCCCATCACCATCACCTTCGACCTCATGCCAAGTACCGCGAAACCCACGGCCTTCCATCGACCTCCCATGCAACTCCTCATCATCAACCGCCGTCGTTGCATTTCAGCCATCTCCAAAGCATCGTCGCGCCATCACCCAGCCTCCGCGAACCCATTACCGCCGCGCCTTTTTCCCTCTCCTTCACCGAAAATCACGACCTCCCTTCCGGTAGCGGGTTCCCCTCTCTGGCCGCCATCCTTCGCGGATCCTCTCCTCCTTGGCCGGTGGACCTCCCATCGCTATCTCCCCCTCAGCTTATCTCTCTCACCCTCTTTCTCTCACTCAATCCGTATGTGTGCTGCGAGAAGGGAAGAGAGAGAAGTGTGTTTTTGTGTAATAATGTGTGAAAGAGAATATCAAGTATGTGTGTGTGTGAGAGATCCGTGAGTGATTGAAATAGAGAGAGGGGGAGAAACGTGTGGATATGTGAGGGAGTGTGTTTGTGAGCGTGTGAAAGAGAGAGAGATGTTTTTTTATTTTATTTATTTTTATTTTTATTTTTTTTTCTTTTCCCTTTTTTCCTGAAATTTATTTATATATGTGTACATGTTCACGAGCATAAGAGAGAGAGAGAGATTTTTTTTATTTCTTAAGTAGGGATTTAAATTAAATTTGTATGTGTGTGTGTTTTAAAAGGAGTTTTAAAAAAAGGAATAATGGGATTCAGATTAAACTTGTGTGTATTAGTTTTTTTTTATTCATCTATATTCTTAGATTAATGTCATTATATTTTGTTGGTTTAGATATTGGGTTTTGTTTACTTTATTTCATTTTAGTTTAGGAAATTACTTGTTTGGATTTGAGTCTAAATAATAGAAAGGAGTTTCATTTATCTTGAGTTTCAAGTAAATATTCGAGCTTTTGGATTTTTTTTATTTATTTTTTTAAAAAAAATTATATATGATGAAAAATATAGAATTTGTTCAGGAAATTATTGGATAGAATTGTTTTATCAGAGCAGATTTTGGGTTCGTTTATTTGGATTTAGATATGCTCGTTGAGTTAAAGTTTTTTTTAACATTTGGGCTTTGCTTATTTAGATCTAAATTAATAAAGAAGAGTTTTTTTTATTTATTGTTCGAAATAAGTATTTGAGTATTTTGCTTTCTTAAGATTTTATTGATGAATTGTATTGTAAAAAAAAAAAAAGAAAAAAGGTTTAACCGAACCGGGACAGCTTGTTAATCACATGTTATAGAATATTTTAGCTGTGACAGCTTGATATTCAAAATCTCTTTTCAAAGATAAAGTTAATTTAATCGCGACGGTTTATTAACTTTATATTTCAGAATATTTTAGCTGTGACAGCTTAATATTCTGAAACTCCTTTTCACAATTCATTTTATTTGTAAAATTTTTTAATACTTCTTTACTTGTCTTTTTATGCAAATTTTGTAATTTTGTATTTATAAATAATTTCTTTTTCTAGAATATTTTATTTAATATTCATTTAAGTGGATAATTGGGGATTTTAGATAATGAGGTTAATTTAGCCGTAACGGCTTGTTAACTTGATGTTGGGACATTTGAGTTGCGACAACTTGATGTTCTAAATATCTTTTGTAAAGATTTTTTTATTTCTTTTACAAGAATACAAAAAATGAATCTTCGCTTTTTTTTAGATTCTATTCGTAAATATTTGTTATCTAGAAGAATTCTTTTAAAATTATATGCTTATCGTCAAATGCTTTGTTTTAAATAAAAAAGGTTAGCTTGGTCGTGACGGCTAGTTAATTCATTTTTAGGACATCTGAATTGTAACAGTTCGGTGCACTAAAAATTCTTTTCTTTTAAAAAAAATAAATTCCTTTTAATTGTCTTGAAACAGAAAATAAATGTTTGAAAAAGGTTATTTATTTAATTTGCACAGTTAATTAAAAGTGCAGTCAGGGGCGGGTGTCTTTAAGTGCGTGGGATTAAATTCCTGCCCTTCCCTATACATAACCGACTCCCGAACTCAAATTGGTTTCAAAGACTATTCTCTAAAAAATGGATTTTTCCAACGTTTTCCCAATTTTAAATAAACTTGGTGGCGACTCCAATATTTTCAAACAAAATAAAAATTTTTCTTTTTCGCCGTCCCCATCGCGATCCCGGTTGCGACAACAATCAATAATGATTTTTAAAACAATTGTCTAAATAATGCTTGAATCGTAACACAACCACCTTAAATTCATGAGTAATAAGATATGATTCTTCTTTATTGATATTTTTGCACATGCTATCTTATGCTATTAAATTATGATAAATATAATTCCATGCTTCTAATTTATGATCATGATAAAATATTAAGAGACAATATAAACCTTTTTATATAGTCATCTAATTATATATAGTTATATTAACAAAATAAGTTTGTCTCTAATCCACAATTTCAAAATTCATGCATACAAGAGATTTGATTGGAAGATGTAAAATTTTTTTACAATGTCAATGTATTTAAATCAAATTCAGATATTGATAAAAAAAATTAGGAAAAATGCTCTAAAACTAAATGATCTGAGATATTAATTGTCATTCATTTCAATATCTTTGCCACATTGAATTTTATTAATCAATTTAATTATAAACTACTAACTAAATTAAAAAAAAAGAAAATGCGAGCGCAACATAACAAACCCACAAGCTAATAATAAGCACTTTATTGCCAGAAGCAGATGGTTTCAGAGTGAAGAATCTTAGTACTATACAATACACATCGATGAGAATTTTCCACGAAACCTCTAAACCAAAAAGCAACTTATACTATAATCAATTCGTGCTTATTGGGAGTTATTTAATTTGGTACAAATCCCATCAAATTGAAACTTAACGAACATTTGCTCTTCCATTCGTGCCAAGGCACTCGCGGATGTTCTGATTGATTAGTTAATTTCCAAAAAATAAAATATTCTTAGAAGTTTAGGCAAGAAATCTCTGATTCGTGGTTTGTGAATGTAAAAGTGAGCTTGATTATTCCGTAGGAAAAGAAAAAAGACAAAAAAAGAAGCAAATAACAAAAACTCAGAGTGAAGACCGTGTCTGTTATTAAGCAACTGCTCTTGTGCATGATCAAATTCAAGAGATTAATCACCTATTTAGCATAAACTTTTATATTGTACTTGTTTGTTCATTAAAATAATGTTTTATTCTTTTCTTTTTAAAGAAAGAGTTTTGCATTTCTTCTGCCACACACTCTGCATCTTACGTATATTTCTCTACTTAGAGGGGAAAAAATGGTAAAAAGAAATACAAGAAAATAAATCAACAGATGAAATCAAGAGGGACATCTTAGCATGGCACGCTTTGCTGTCATCTTCTTTAATAGTGATTTTAATTTAGATTTGTTTACTTATTAATAATTTTTGCATAATTCGGTGTGAGGGGTAGTATTTAAACTTAAACGATTCAGAGATTTGCAATGCTAACATTAATATGGAAATGAAACTTCTAGTTGAAAACTTCACGTGACCTTGTCATTTGTAAGATAACTAGATATATACCACTAGAATGAGAGTCCTAGTTTGAGTCTTATAAAAAAAATCTAATCAATAATAAAAATACACATATGATAAGGTTGTGAGAAATTTTCACATAAGAGAATTCGTTTTCCAAAGATAAAATTCACTTAATGTTTTGAGGAAAAAAAATCATCTAAAATCAATATGCACTCCCATTTCCGATTAATTTTTGGTCTAATTTAGATTTTCAATGCGTCTTTTGAATATATTTCCTTTAAGTTCCCAAAATTTTTTATTTTTCACCATTTGGGTATAAGCGAAGTTATTGAACCAAAACACATTGCTATCCTTATACAGCTAGCATAGCATCTCTCTCAATATTTAACAAATTTAACTTCCAAGTTCATGGCACTTCAAATGATTGTAGCTTTTTATGTTGAATGTGACAATGATAAACTATACAGAAATGAAATTTCGCTGTTGTTATCAACAACAACTTTTTTGGTCTTGTAATTAGTATTTGATCCAACACATTCTGTAGTGCGTGATAAGAACTGGCTGTATAAAGTACGAACATTTTACTCTGTTTTTCAAAATTAGCCAAATATTTGCACAATTTACCACCCATAATGAGACAATGTAAATATTACTTCATAACTACAAATACGACTTCATGATTTCAAGTATATATGTGATGGTATCCAAGATAAGCATAAAGTAAGTGTTGATTATTTTGAAGCTGTACCTAGTGTGGAGTGTAAGGAGTGTGAGTAACCAGAATCGTTCCAATGGCTTATAAAGACACAGTTAAGTGTATAAACTAGAATTATGATACTATCTACTGCAAAAAGAAGGGTGATGGTTGAGATATAGCTAAATAGCTAGTAGCTAGTGTTCCCACTATGAAAGGGGCAATTACATAGTAGTTCCATCTAAGCACTCAACTTTTCACTTTTCTGGTTTCTTTTCTAATTTGGTTTAGTTGTTAACCAGTCAGATTTATTTCAAGTGAAATCTCAGCATTGCAGTTGCCAAAAGTCCAAATCATTATAGTGCAACCCATTATCTGCTAATTGACCAAACCCCAAATAAAATAATATCTAATAACAAAAAACAAAAGTGATACGAAATTGAACCATATGTCATTTATTACAAATTTAATGAGGGTGACTGAAAGTTTTTGCCATAAAGAACCAAAAGGCCTGCCTCAGCTAGATACCTTGAGTCACGCCCAACCAAAGCCAAAGTTAATCAATCAGCAAAATGGTAAAATAAGGGATCTGCTTGCTCTATGATTTTCACATCACCACCTTCACAGATTTCCCAAAAATGGAAAAGAAAATTTAATGAAAATTCAGGCTCAATCACCAGGCTAGTGCTGCCAGTTAAGTTTTTTCTGATTCACTTATTAGTAATTTCCACTAGTCATGAAGATCTGTGTGAGAAAAAGCTGCAAACAGCCTAAAACTGAAAGAGAAGTGGGAAAACATTACGAGAGACAGAAAAGTTTTCTTTGTGCCAAAAGAAAATTAAAAAGGAGAAAAGTTAAGGGAACTTCTTAAATGTCTTAAGGGAAAAAATTAAAGAGAAAACAAAAGAAAAAAAAAAGGGACATGAAGAAAACATATTCCTCTTCATGAACTGTACAATGCCGATAGTCAGAAGTGGAAGTTACTTTTCTACTAATAAAATAAGCAGGTTGATCCACTTCCTATGAGAATGACTTTGTTAAATTTAATATTCACAAGCAATGAATGGTACAACAGTTACTTGGTATTTGCTTGGAAGCTGAAACACAGCCCACTATAACACGCATGCTTCCCAATTCTTCTCCATAACTCCACATCAAAGTAAAACAAAATCCCAGAAATTCTACTAGTACAATAATAAAAAATAAATAAATTAAAAACAGAATTTTAAATTCAATATGAAGAACAGAATAAGCATAAACCAAGTTCAGCTCCTCCATTAATGGACGCTCTAACTCTTAATTCATATCTTACAGAAACAAAGCCATAACAATCCAGAAGAACTAAATTACAGTCAGAAATCAGAGAAGGATACTTAAAATTATTAATTATTAATATAAATAATAACTATAGAGTAACCATATTACCCAGTTAGCTGAACTGAACTGAACAAATCTAAAATTGTACTTGATAAAAGAAAAAACTGAACCAAAATTTTGCACCTTTGGTCTCTGGATCAATGATCATCAACAACAAACTAGTCCCACCAAGAAAAAAAAATTATTATCAAAAAAAGATAGTTTTTTTTTTTCACCTAGGAAAAATCTTCACCAGCGGTTTGACAAATTCTGCATCTGAAACCGCAGAGTCCTCGAATTGGCTCACATCATCATCATCAACCGGTGCAGGGAGGTTAAGATCTATCAAACTCTCTCTTCCAAACTTTGTGGAGGAAGAACTCACAACATTCGACTTTGCAACTGCTGCTATTGCTTCCGCTGCTGCTGCTCTTGTCGTGGTTGTTGTCGTTGTTGGCACAGTAGTGACATGCGTTCTCTTGTGTCCACCGAGAGCTTGGCCCGAAGCGAAAACCCGAAAGCAAACGGGGCATTCATGGATCTTCTTGTTACTGGGAGTAAAATTGGTACTGTTACGATTCTCTGCAGGAACATCATAGGAAGAAGAAGCAACAGCTACAACATTGTTGTTGTTGTTAACATTCCCATCATCATGCTCCATTGGCAATTCAGGCTCATGACGACGATACTGATCTTCCAATCTGATTTTCTTGTGACTCGCTCTGTGTCCACCCAATGCTTGATAAGACCTGAACACCTTGTTACACGTCTCGCATTTGTACCTCCCACCTCGTACCTTATTCGTCTTTGTCTTGTTCTTGATCACCTCCTCGTACTCATCGCTCTCTTCATCTTCTTCTTCCTCCTCCTCCTCGTCTTCCTCTTCTCCATCTTCATCGTCATCTTCTTGTTCTTCTAGTTCTTGTTCTTGCTCTGCTCTTTTGTTGTCGTCGTGCTTCTTCCTCCACTTGCTGTCACGTGAGTCACGTGACAGCAGCATGAGGCAGAACGCGACGTCCTCCTCCGTGGTGGTGTCAGAGACCGAACTCGCCGACTCGTTCCGGTTACCGTTCTGACTCAGCTTCACCTTTTTATTATTATTATTATTATTATCATCATCAAAGGCGCCACCACCAGCGCCACCGAGTTTCCACTCTCTCTTGGATCGTCTCCGAGTCACGTTCTTGGACGACTCGGTCTCGCTCTCACGGTCCTGGAGTATCACTGATCCCGTGTCCGCTACGGCAGCGAATGCGAACTCCGGATCCGCAACGCGGATGCTTCTCTTCGGATTCTCCCTGAGACCGTAACAGAGATTGTTCTTGTTGTCTTCTTCGTCCCCTGAAGAAGATGAAGATGACGACGGTGATGAAGCTGACTCGGCCTCGAAGCTGAGTTGAACCGGTGGTGGAGACTCGTTCGGCCTCGGGGGAACGTGGAGGTTCATCATGTGAGACCTCATGTGACCCCCTAAGGCTCTTCCGTTAGAGAAATTCCTGTAGCAAAGCTTGCACTTGTGCTTCTCCATCATTGAAAACAGAGAGGAGAAGAGAAAAATAACAGACTGAGGTGTTTTGTGTTGGTTCTGTTTTTCTTCTTCTTCTTGTTTATAAACACACTCTGTTTTCAAGTTTCAACCTCCTTGTTCTGTTTTCTTCTTTTGTGTGAAGTGCAAAAGCCTATAAAAGGAGTAGGTGCAAAGCGTTCCTTCCACTAAGAGAGAGAGAGAGAGAGAGAGGAAAAAAAATAAAAAAGTCTTAGATCACAATCAAAAAAAGAAAAACAAATCAAAAATAGATTTCATGATTTTGTAATTGAGTTGAATTTTAATGTCCTGATAAATAAAAATAAAAAATAAAAATTCAAATAATTATCCAATTATTTCGGTTAATTTTTTGTTCACTATTTAAAAAATTATGTTGAGAAAATTTGATTAAATGGTAGTATCGTAATTCTGTATCAAATTATTCAACTCTCTGTGGTTTTGTTTTTTTACTTTCTCCCAAGTTTTGGAGGGTGTTTCATTTTGGTACCCTCTTTCAACAAATAAAACGCCATCATGAAAATTGATGTTTTTAAATTTGTGAAGACATGTAACATGCGAGACTTGTCAGTTTTTTATGCATTTTATTTTATTCTCGATCCCTCTTTTGTCATTTTTTTTTTCCAAAATGCCCTTTCCTACCAATTCAAGATAAATTTCGAGATACTGCTTTTTTTCGAAAAAGAAAATATCGGAATCTCGATCTTTTTCAGGATGCGAAATCTTGAAAATCAAATTTGAAGTTTTTCTTTCTGTTTTTCTCATATTTGTTGAAATATACTGTAAATGGGTGGCGTTTTGAAAAAAAATAAAAAAATAAAAAAATAAATAAATGGAAAGGGGCATTTTTAGAAATTCGCAGTGGGTTTTGCAGCATAAACCGGTGGATTGCTTGTCCAAGTCAAGGAAATAAAAACTGCTTTGCTTTTATGTGTTTGTTGTAACGACGAAGCTTAATAAAATAGCAGAAAAAGAGAAGGGTAGGGGTACCCTTCGTGGCACAACTGATTATCAACCTCACCTGGCTGTGACAGTAACCATCAAATTGATGCGTTACACGTAACTCTCATCACATGCATGTTCTTTTCGTTCTGTAGGTAACCACTGGTTAGCGCCATGGTTATTACGAAATTGACTTTTAATAAATAGACAAAAAAAACCGAATCAGTATGAGTGTGTGCGCTTTGTTTTAATTATTTTTATTTTTATTTTTTATATACTGGAATCTGTTGCTTTTGTGGCGGTGATGGCAGAGCCAAATGTCAGCGTGGTAGTCTGGTAGATTTAGCATGCCGTCTGGTCCTTCACACAGTTTCTAACCCAAAAACGTTTAATTAGCAAAAATAATTGAAAATTATAAAATTAATGGTTTAATTTTTATTTACTAATAATGTATGACTGTTCATTACATCAGTAGAAAGATAGTTAAGTTTTATTTTCACTAATTGAAAAATTATATAAATAAAATAAGATAATTTAATTAAATGATATTTATAAGTGTAATAAAATGGATTAAATTGAAATATATTGACAGTATAAAAAAGTCATGTATATTCATCTAATTATATAATGTTCCATCATCAAATATAATTATTTTTCACCCCACTACTTGAATTAAACTCCATCAAAATTAAGCTCTTAAATTTAATCGATTGTTGTTATTTATCACTAAAATATCGGGATTTGATAATGCTTAGGCCTAGTTGTTATTGATCTTAATGTAACAGATATCGTATGAGTTTGGCATGGAATCCATTAATTCCGGGATTAAATGTGAGGCATACGGGTTAGAATTCAAATTAAATCATCAAAACTTTTGTGGGAGAGTTTATTCAGTTTTTTTTTTTTTTGACAATTTGGGGTGGGTGGTGTGGTGTGGTTGATGATAATGGTTTTTTTGGCCCTTTAATTTTGGATCTTGGTTGAAAATGTGTGATGGGAGTGAAGGGTGGGGAAATGGGTAGGAAAACTAACTGCCCTATCTTTGAGAATGGAGTATTGTGTGGGATTGGGGAGTAAATGCCGTTTTATTAGGGTTTAATAGACTCAGTCCTAAATGCTACTCATATAAGTCTGCTTCCCAGTACTTCCCCACACACATTCCCATCACACAATAACCTTTACTCTTTTTTTTCTTTTTCTTTTTTCCTTTCTACCCAAGGACGCGGTCCTTTTTTTCCATACTAAATCTCTTTTTCTATATATATATATACCAATCAATTGCAACCTGTTAATTTTAAGAAAGAAGATGCACCTTTGGTCATTACTCATGAGTCATGAGGGGTGAAGAGTGCCGTATGTGTTGTGTCCAACCTCGTCTCCACTCTTTTTCTTTTTCGTTTTATTAAGAAAATAAAGAAATGAATCTTTTGGTCTCTTAATTTATTATTATTTTTTATTCTGAATTTTTTTGATTAATTTTATATTTGTTTTGATTCTTTAACCTTTTCTTGTTCATTTAATCATGTAACTCTTCACTGTCAAATTAAATAACAGGGGTTAAGTGTTTGTTTAAGTAGATTTTATTAGATAAGAACAAAAAAATAAGTGGGGCTTATTATAAATTTGAAAAGTCTATGGTTTAAAATAAAGGTAGATTTTATTAGATAACTTATATTATCATTGTAAGTCAATTTATAATAAGGATTTCATTTTGATACATTCTTAATATAAAAGAGTTTTACAATATCACCCAATTATATAGTACCATATAAGATAATATAATTGACTTTTATAATCATTACTTAAAAAGATATGCAAATTGAATGACTTAATTATACGTTCCATGCATCAAAATTTAATTCTTATAATAAATTGGAAATGTGTTTGTGATAAAATATGTTAATTTCTATGTATTGAGTGTCATCAAATCTTGTATTATCACATAAGTAAAAGTGATTAAATTTCATATCTACAACTTGAAAAATTATACAAATACAATGATTTGATTAGATTATAGTGTAAAAAGATTTTACACAAAATTAAACTCAAAAAAAAAAGTGTTATGATAGACAATTCTAAAAATTAATAATTTAATTTCTATATATCGATGACGGTGTAAAATTTTTTTATATTATTATCCAATCATATATTATTATATTAGCAAAAGTGAATAAGTCTCACATCCATTACTTAAAAAGTCATGCAAATCAGATAATTTAATTGAATGATAATATAAAAAGATTTTATATTGTGAGTACATAGAGTTTAAACTTAAAAAATTAATTAAAAACTAAAATTTAAGTGTAATTTCTATGTGAAATTTTTATAATTTTTTAAACTTCGGCTTGGAACACGTTCGCTTGACCGGACTACCAAATGCATTTAAGGTCAGGTAGAAAGTTGGGACTTGTGACTTTGAGAAGACTGACCACTGAGAACGTTTAGAAACAAAAACAAAAAAAATCTTTACCTTAATAATATAATTGCAATTCTCTTAAAATAATTTCACATTCAAAAACATTTTTTACCTGCACATTCAAAATCTGAAGTAAATTTAATCAAAATTATTTAAATAAAAATGATTTATTTTTATTATACGCATCGCAAATGACAAAGGTCAATATTGAACTAATGACACAATACAGTCACACAGTAGTTTTAAATATTTGAGTGTTGTTATTAATTGATGAATTATAAATTTGTTCACAATATGAAACTTATTTTTATAATTTTCAATAAGTATTTTCAAACTCAAAACTCCTTAAAATAGTAATTTTTTTTTGTCGTTTAAAATAGTACTTGAAGTGCCATCATATGCTTGTAGCACTCGAGAGTAGCTGAAGTCATACGGGAGCAATCGATGAGTATCGATAAAAGTCTTAGGTCTGGTACACTTAATCTCCTGAAATATAATCACACGTTTAAGTAATGATCCCTTCAAACAGTGTTTCTTTTATTTTTTTTATTTTGCAATTCACATAAATCCCAGGATCAAACACAATACCTTACTAAGCGATCGAGCATCTTCTGCCCTGATCAACACCTGTTTGCTGCACATGATGAATACTTCACACTTAGATAAACATTAAACTTTAATTAAGATTTAAGGGTAACTTAACATTTTTTTTTCATCAAGTCTTATTGTTTTTGTTGGTCAAGCCAACTTACCCTTGTTTTTGTGTGCTCCATATCCAAAGTCAGTAATTGAACCATTGATATTTAATTAAGGGTGAATGAGTCCTTACTACTGTACCACACCTCTTGGGTTAACTTACCCTTTTTATTTACATATATTCTACTTATTTGAAGGAAGTGGTCCATTGCTACTCGGGCTATAGCCCAATCGGCGACTAGCCTGCACTTATCATTTAGGCAGCACACCTCTGAGAGCAAAGGGAGGATGAAGAAAACAAAATGGTCCATTGTTCCCGTCCATTCCCCATTTGTATTGCAACAATTTGGTCTTGAAATTGATTAATTGTGCAATAATGAATAATTATTACATATGAAAATGTTGTACATCCACATACCACGAACTAATACTATTAGCGTTAAATGGAATTAATGATAAGATCAAGAATAAAACATATTATGTGCATGCCGCCATTAGAAATTTGGATCTACTCAACCTAAAGTTTTGTTCCATGAAAAAGCTAAGGTTGGCTAGAAAGGATGGGGATTCTTCATTTTGTTTTTTTTTGCTAAATAATTGATATGTTGTTGCTGTTTTTTTTTTTTGTGCTTCTATATTCTGAAAAGAAAATAGCAGAATCGCCATTTTTGGTTAGGCATGCTGACGACTTTGTTGCCAAGCCTAAAAGGTGAGTAGAAACTAGAAAGCAACATTGAGCTTGGCACCTAATGTTCTTGTAACAAAACTATCACAACTATTATTTATATATTTTATTTCCTTTAGATGAAACCTAACGATTATTCTTACAGTTGTATAGGTGTTGTGTTGAATCGGTTGTTGTATTCTAGAAAATGTCCAAATGGATTGTTCTAAACTTCTAATACTAAAATATTGAGTAGCCTATAAGGTTAGTAGATGCTAAAGATGGGACTTCTCTTTAGTAAGGTTGTGAAGGGAAGATACTTGTGTAGCCTTCTAAACGAGACCGCTAAAAAAGGTTGTGGAGTCAAATATTTTGGTAGCATTTATTTTCAAGGTTAAAACGCACACATGTAAGCAAGACAAAATAAAAATTTCAATTGATACGTGTTTTATTAAACAAATGGCAAGCATTTTTTATTTTTCCATTGAGCAAAAGTATTCTTTTTATCAACTAATTCTACAAATACAGTCATGAGTCACGACCAGTTTCTAAATAAAATAAGCAAAAGGAATAAAGCCAATAAATAAACTTAATAACTGAATAATAAAGAGAAATAAGGAATAAAAATAAATATATTGAATAAAATCAAATACAAAAAATTCAACATTAATTTAGTATTACTTGAACTTCTTAAGTACATTTAATAAATGAATTTAAATTTTTGAATTGTGTGCTTATGATACTTGTCAACTGCACCTAAACATTAACTCTCCACAAACTGTCACACCAACATCGATTAACATATGAAAAGCATGATATTTCTGGGCTTAATTGCATCTATAATGCATCCAGTGAAATAATCACAGTTAGGAGTGACTCAAGTCAGTTCACGAATTAATTTCAACCCGAATTGTTATTAATATGTAGTTGAATAAACTAAGTTAATAAACTTATGAGTCGAGCTAAGAGTTTAAGTTAAACTTAAGCTCTCTCTATATATACTTTCTTGTACATATATTACTACTATAATTAAGATTATAATTTTATGATCAAATATCTTAACTTATTAAATCTAAAGGGTTTAATTGTATTTATTAAGTTGAGTTATATCATCAAATTTGATCGCCTTGAAGATAGAAAAGATTTTGATGGGTTGAGTCCGAGGAAAAAAACAATAGACGCAGTTCTTATTGAATTTAAGCTCCACACCTAGCTAATTGCAGTAGATTAATGAGTGCAAGCAACCAATGGTTAAACCAAACAGACCCGAAAATCACAATCCTCAAGCATAGGCAGCAACATGCTATGATTTTGCTAAAGAGATTTCGATGTGAATAAGTGATTTACTTAGGAATGAATTATTTTTGGAATCGATTTGATTTATAATTAAAACTCTTACAAATATAGAGATGTTTATATTTATCTTCAAAGGAGTATAATACGTCCTTCATGTCATAATACTTTTCATATTAGTCTCCGTTGTAAAAAATGAGTTAACATTGATAGAGGCACAGATCGTTGGTTGAATTAAAATACAGAATATAGAAAGTGCTAGATAACTGGAAAGTTTTCAAAATTTTATATTGTGTCATTATTATTAGCTTTTAGATGATTTAGTGGGTCATACCACTTTATTTTATTCAATAATGACCATAATTTTGTCAAGGATTATATATATTTTCTTTGATCATGTAGTATTACTCATTTATTTCTTATTCAATTTATATTTAAAATATTGCTTTTCCATTTGTAAGTGGCAATATGTTTATTAATGAATAAAATTTTCTTTCACATAAAAAATATTTGTTTAAAAAATTATAAAAAATAATTAATTTGATTTATAATCATTATTTAATTTTAATTGAATACAAATATAAATTTATCCAAAATTGATTCCATTTGAGTATATTTGATTTAATTTTGCTTTTAAAATCATTAGGCTTAATAGTTATATCCTTATTAGTTAAGCTGGTATCCTAATAAAATACATTATTAATACGAAGTCAATTGAGGGTGTGTTTGTTTCAAATTTTTAAGAAATTAATTATGAAACTTAAATTTCATACATAACTAAAAAAGTTCAAAAATATATTTTATATATTCTGGTTATTTTTTAAAAATTATCTAAATATATAACAGTTATTTTTTTAGGTGAAAAAAATGACTTTCACCCCCCCCCACCCCAAAACATCTTATTCAAATGCTCTCTAAATTCAACTTTGATGTGTCCCAAATAGTAAAAATCTATTCACAAATCAATTCAAATTCTATTTTGAATTATTAATATTTAAATCAAATTATTATTTTTAGTGTGAATTTTTTCTTGTGTTTAATTGGGATAAAAAATAAAGTGAAATTTTTCATAAATAATATGGAGTTCATCTATTAAATTTTTTATCCTATTTTTTAACTCCAACCAAACACAATGTTCCCAAACATCTCACAAGTGACTATGGTTGAAGCATAAAAAAGAGAGGATCAAGCATCAAACATGCCTCTATTTAGGGAAATGCATTTCGTACTCAAGAGATCGACTCACTCTTCTTCGACACACACTTAAGATGTGTTGAAAAACAAACAAAATAAAAATTTAAAATAAAAAAAATACTTTAACGATGGATAGCTAATGCGTAGGAGGTTGGGTTTGTAACCTATGCGTACAAATATCATCACCCTTCTACTTAAGTACTCATCAAAATTATTTGGATTAGAACCTTGAAGGCTAGAAGCTAGTGTCATTCAAAGCTGGGCTCATTGAATTGGGCTTTAGTTTGGAGAATTGGGCGAAGGATTTCCCTACACCTTTTTGGGCTCTTAACAAAAATCAGAAGAATAATTTTCAACATTTTTTTTCTCGTTGAATTTAGCAAATAAAAAAGTTCATTTTAAAATAAGTACTAAAATAATTCTTTTTAAAATCAAAGAAGTGCCCACGACACAATTGAGTGATTTTATTCAAGGCATTAGGCTATGAATAAGAAATTAGCGTTTCTACCTACAATTGCGTAGATCAGGTAATAGTTTAACCAAGGTCTGTTTTTCGTGCAATTGTGTTAAAATTTGGGATTGAGAACTTTATTATCTTAATAATTCTATCCAACTTAAGTATGATTAAAGTTTTGAGGAGGATAACTTTGGCTTTTATATATATATATATATATAGACACACACACACACAATGAAACTATCAATCATTCTCGTATATAAGACGCTTCTGAAAGCATTTTGGAAAATTCAATTACCTCAAGCTACGTATAATAAGGAATTGACACAATGATTTGAAATCTTCACCCTATACCCATTATCTAATCTTAGTGTCGGATTTAGAAAATTTTGATAATTGAGCAACAATGATAAATAAGCATGATAAAAAAATGAATTGAATCATATATACTTTGTTATTTTGTCTTATTTAAATTTAGTATAAGGCCAAATATAATGAATAATGGAGGTAAAAATATATATCTATATAATTACTAAAACTATCTCAAGATTTTTGTACAGACATATGCTCTAAACTCTGCTAACTTGGGTTTGCCCCTACCCAAGCCAAGTATCTTGTGTGGTTGAATATGGCGACATGATGATTATTTGCATATTCTTGAAACACAAGTTAAATAAAATTGATATTTAATAATAGAATGATATTTTACATAGGATCCACTCGTAACTTCCATTTTTATATATCCAAATGATAGCTCTAAGAGTATATTCTATCTTTGGTACACCAGTTAAAGTGTGGTTACCATACACAAGGCATTTAGCCACATTTTCAAAGAGTGAGTAATGTTATTCATTACACTTTAAATATACTTAGCTACACTTTCTAAATGTGGCTAAATGCCTAGTGTAAATTACGTACACTTCAGCTAATGTACCATAGCCTTCATCCTAAGAGTATACCTCTGCCCTTTCTGGGTTTTGATCATATGTTTTATGTGTTATACTTTAGAACTAGGGTGAGGGTTGGTTGGTCCTTGCATCTTTGGGACCACTGTTGGTCCTTACGAAAGTTAAAAAACATGCCACAAAACTAAATTGCAAATAGCCGTCCAAGGATTTTTCTCACTTTGCAAAATGGTTCAGGACTCCATTTCTGCTCTCTTTGAAAACCTTCTCTACTACACTGTCCCACTGCTAGTTGCATTGCAACGCTACAGGGCCATAGCAAATATCAACTGATACCCTAGCAAGTAAGCTTATTCCTTTGTCAATGATATGTAACCTCTCTCCCAAAGCTTGTCAGAATTTATTTGGACCTTTCTTACAATCCCACCGAAGAGATGGCTGAGGTTTGCGCATGGTCGGATTAGATTTGCAGACAAATAAGCAAAGAGGGATATAATTGGAATTTGTAAATTTATAGTTTTGTTTATTTTTAAATTAAATTTATCCATTTTATCTATTAAACCCAAGGAAGAGAAAACTGGATCAGATATTGAATCAGTCAAAGTACTGATTCAGAGGTTTAGAGGTCTAACTAGTTCAATATGGATTCAACTGGAATATAATAAAATATATATATATATACACACACACACATATGATTAATTAGAATATTAAAAAAAATATTAAATAATTAACATCAATATAATCAACATAAAAAAATATTTATAGGTCTACAAGAAAAATAAATATAATTCATATAAAATTTTTCTAGTCTCAGCCTCATAGCTCGATCATAAAGCATTTGAAAATAATATTTGTTAGTGACCAGCGAGATTTATGATGAGTAGCCTGCGAATGACGAAAAAAGAAAAAGAATAACCCAACAATCTTTGTTAGTATCTTTCTTTGGTTTCATTCTTTTCATTTTTACTATGTGACTGTCACAAGATGTTAGCATTTAAGTTTTGAAAAGAGAAAAAAAAATCAAAAGTTCCAAGGTGGCCAAATTGGTCTGGTTCGCCCGTTTTGACTTCCCAAATTTTTGGAGTTTAACCAGATCGGTTAGGTGACCGGTTCTCGGTTAACCCAGTCGATTCAGTCCGATTTTCTCTTCTGTGATTAAACCTTAGCTTTTTCCTTATTTTAATATTAAATTTAATGACTCCTACTGAGAAGGTTTTCGGAGATAGCAGAAATGAGGTCCTGAACCATTTTGCAAGGTAAAAAATCCTTGGACTGTTACCTATAATTTAATTTTGTGGCACATTTTTTAACTTTTATGAGGACCAATGTTTGTCCCAAAGATGCAAGTATTGTAGAGAATAATAAGCACATGTAGTCTACTTGTATAGCTGGAATAACTGAATCTGTTTGTATGCGTAACAAACTCCTCTATTGAGAGCATTGTATATAAACACCAATCATCATCTAGTTAATGCAAGCTAAGATCATTATCAGAGAAACACTTCTCTCAAGCTTTCTTTCTCTCTACACTTTCTTTTCATCTCTTCCAGCCTTGGCTCTGGTACCTACATGGTATCAGAGCTTCAAGTGCTGTAATGGTATCACCTACTTCATCTCAAACCTCACACAATTCCACAAGTCAAGTAATGATTCAGAACTTCTCAGTTCCTGTTGCATTGAAACTTGATGAGGAAAATTTTCTACCATGGAAACAACAAGTTGAAGCTACAATCGAAGGATATGATCTGCTTAAGCACATTACAGGAGAAGGAATTCCAAAAAAATACAACACAGATGAAGATCGTGCAAACAATGTGATTAACACTGAGTATCTACAGTGGAAGAAGCAAGATTCTTTGCTGAAATCATGGTTACTAGCCTCAGTATCAAAGCCTTTCACAACCGGACTTGTAGGCTATGATTTTGCTTACCGGATTTGGGATCGATTAGAGACATATTTTGCTTCACATACAAAGGCAAAGAAAAGACAACTCAAGAACAAGCTGGGGAACACCAAAATGACAGGTTTTGTAAGTGATTACTTACTAGAAATCGAAATTGATTGATTCTTTGATTTCTGTAGGAGCAGCCATAAATGAATCTGATCATATAGAAGCTATATTGGGGGGCTTACCAAAGGAGTATGCTCCGTTTATTACCACTATCAATGCAAGATCCGATCCTTTCTCAGTTGGAGAACTTGAAGCATTGTTAATGACACAAGAAGAGTTGCCGGGAAAATATAAGAAATTTGATAACATGGTTCGAGCAAATGTTGCACAACACAATTCCTTTCAAAATAGATCCTATGGCAGAAGTTTTAATGATTTAGGAGGACGCTTTGGTCCAAACTCTTGATCACAACAGTTTAGAGGCAAAGGCAATGGAAGATTTGGAAAAGGAAATGGCAGATTTTCTTCAAATAATTGACCAACTTGTCAAGTCTATGGCAAGATTGGTCATATTGCTATGAACTGCTGGTATCGATATGATCCTAACTACAATAATAACAACCAAGGATCAAATGGTAGTCTTCAGTCACAAGCTCCAAGACCTAGAGCTAATCTAGCTGAAAGCAGTATTCTAGCAACCCTAGCCATTATTCACGACTCTCTTTGGTATCCAGATTCTGGAGCAAGTCACCACATGACACCAAATCAAATGAATCTCACAGAAAGATCCGAATAAAATGGCTCATAAAGAGTGGTTATTGGAAATTGTACATGTTTGTTAATTCAGCATGTTGAAAACTCTCTTTTCAAACATTCCACTAGTTCTCACACATTCAAACTCAATGATTTACTGCATGTCCCTAGTATATATAAGAATTTGCTGAGTGTTCTTAAATTTGCAAGGGATAATAATGTTTACTTTGAGTTCATGCTAATTCTTGTCTTGTAAAATGCCAGGAAACCAAGGAGATACTACTCCAAGGTACCCCTAGAAATGGTCTTTACACATTTACTAATTTCACACCTACTACAAAGGACAGGTTTGTTAAAGCTGCTGCATATCTGTCCTTAGTAAAACTAGATAACACTTTTGCATTATGGCATTCCAGACTTGGCCACCCCTCCTCCTCTATAGTGTCTAGAATTTTGAAAGAATGTAACATTTCCTTTCTGCAAATAACAACAACACTGTATGTGAGTCTTGTTGTATAGGAAAGTTTCATCAACTTCCCTTTCCATCTTCTGTTTCAGTCTATAATAAACCTCTTGAATTGGTATATAGTGATATTTGGGGTCCTGCACCTGTCCCCTCTATGACTGGAGCTAGATACTTTGTTCACTTCATAGATGCATTTTCTAAATACATCTGGTTATATCTGTTACATTCTAGATCTCAATTACATTCTGCCTTTCGGCATTTCCAACACAATGCTGAATTACAACTTGGTACTAGAATTATTAACTTTCAAAGTGACAATGCTAAAGAATATATTAGCTTATCAAAGCATTTGTAGGCTCAAGGAATTACTCACAGGTTCTGATGCCCACACATCCATCAACAGAATGGAGTGGCAGAAAGGAAACATAGACACATTGTTGAACTAGGGTTAACACTATTAGCTACAACCTCCCTACCTTTAACCTTTTGGGGGGAAGCCTTCACTACTGCCATTCAACTTATCAATGCACTCCCTACCCCTCTCATTCACTATATCTCTCCCACAGAAAAGTTATTTGCTAAGAAACCCTCATATGACTCCTTCAAAAATTTTGGTTGCCTCTGCTTCCCTTTCACAAGACCTTATAATAAGCATAAGCTTGACTTTAGATCCACTCCCTGTGTGTTTCTGGGCTATGGAACATAACACAAAGGCTATAGATGTCTCACACCATCTGGCAAAGTCCTAATAACTAGGCATGTTATCTTTGATGAAGCCAAATTCCTTTTTAAAACCAATCGTTCCTTATACACTTCCTCACCTACAACACCAAAATCAACCCTCCCATCCTTAATTCCCTATATTCCCTTATTACAACACCACCATAACCCCAAGTCTACCTCTAACCAACCCATAAAACCTCCAGTTAGCTTTCCACCACCTATCCCTAGCTTAATTCCCATCTCTGATAGCCCACCAGATATACCTCAATTGCTTGCAGCTGAAACTTCCCTTTCATATGCAACAACCAGAACAATTCCTGCTAACACTCACCATATACAAACCAGAGCTAAGGCTGGAATTTTCAAACTAAAGGCATTTCAAGCTACCTTAGAGCTGACATTTACCAAGCAAGCTCTTTCCATACCCCACTAGAAGCAAGCTATGGTAAATGAGTATGCAGCTTTGATGAAAAACAACACTTGGGAACTAGTCAAGCTACCACCTGGCAGAGTTGCAATTGGCTCCAAGTGGGTCTTTAAAGTCAAATACAATGTAGATGGCTCTCTCCAGAAGTACAAAGCTCGTTTGGTAGCCCAAGGCTTTAATCAAAGACCTGGCTTTGATTTTACAGAGACTTTCAGTCCTGTTGTTAAGCCCACATCCATTAGAATTATTCTTTCCTTAGCCTTATCCAAGTCTTGGTGCATAAGACGGTTGGATGTAAACAATGCTTTCCTCAATGGTGAACTTGAAGAGGAGGTGTTCATGAAGCAACCTCAAGGGTTTGAAATTGACAAATCTAACATGGTTTGCAAGCTAACCAAGTCATTATATGGGCTCAAACAAGCCCCTCGTGCATGGTTTGAAAAGCTCTCTACAGCTCTAAAGGAACTTGGATTTTCCCCAACAAAGTCTAATGTTTCATTGTTCACCAGGTTCACTGACACTTCAACAACTTACATTCTATGCTATGTCAATGATATAATCATCACAGGTAGCTCCTCTGCCTACATCTCTTCTTTAATCTAGCAACTGAATAACAAATTTGCCCTCAAGGATATGGGCAATCTTCACTAATTCTTGAGAATCGAAGTCATAAAAACTGACTCAGGACTATTGTTATCTCAATCCAAATATGTCAAAGATCTACTTAAAAAGGCCGGGATGGACTCTTGCAAATCCTGCCCTACTCTACTCTCTTCTTCACCAAAATTGTCTGCCCATGAAGGTGATGGATTTGAAAATCCCAGCCTTTATCGCTCCATAGTTAGTGGTTTACAGTACATAACTATAACTAGACCCAAGTTGTCCTTTGCTGTAAATAAAGTGTGCCAGTTTATGCAATTTCCAAGAGAGCCCCACTGGAAAGTAGTGAAGCGTATTCTTCGATATCTCAGTGGCACTAATCAGCATGGTCTAGCTATTCAGCAATCCACAGATTTGTCCCTCACTGGATTCAGTGACTCTGAGTTGGAGGTCTGATCCAAATGATCAAAAATCAACTAGTGGGTATTGTGTTTTCCTTGGACCAAATGTGGTCTCTTGGTCTTCAAGGAAGCAGCATGCAGTAACTCGATCAAGTACTGAAGCAGAATATACGAGTCTAGCCTCTGTAGTTGCTGACCTTTTCTAGATTCGCACACTCCTTTTAGAATTGCATGTCCCTATCTCCAGCATACCAAGAGTATATTGTGATAACCTAAGTGCTGTTTTGCTAGCTGCCAATCCCATTCTTCAATCCAAGTCAAAGCATTTTGAACTGGACTTACATTTCGTGCATGATCATGTTGCAAAAGGAAGAGTTCACATCAGTCACATCCCTGGCCATGCTCAAATAGCAGACATTCTCACCAAGGTAGTTTCTTCATCAGCCTTTACCACCTTTCGTTCCAAACTCAAGATTGCTGATGCACAATCCATGAGTTTGAGGGGGGATGTAGAGAATAATAAGCACGTGTAGTCTACTTGTATAGCTAGAATAACTGAATCTGTTTGTATGCGTAACAAACTCCTCCATTGAGAGCCTTGTATGTAAACACCAATCATCATCTAGTTAATGCAAGCTAAGATCATTCTCAGAGAAACACTTCTCTCAAGCTTTCTTTCTCTTTACACTTTCTTTTCATCTCTTCCAACCTTGGCTCTGGTACCTACAATTACCAAAGAATTACTCACCCATAACTAGTATGCTTAGATCCATTTTAGGCTAAACTTTTAGTGATGAGTTGCACCATCATAAGCTAAACACTAGCAAATCATTGTCCTATCT
This sequence comes from Dalbergia cochinchinensis, assembly GCA_031216125.1. Classification (NCBI taxonomy): domain Eukaryota; kingdom Viridiplantae; phylum Streptophyta; class Magnoliopsida; order Fabales; family Fabaceae; genus Dalbergia; species Dalbergia cochinchinensis. Next base: position 61,764,427 of record CM062375.1, on the reverse strand, counting down.
ATTCAACCACAACCAATGTGGGAACTTGTCCATTTTAAGGAATATTTACATAAATATCTATTGTGAAGACAAATCTTGAAGCTACAAAAGCAATAAAATAAATTAGGGAGAACCACTTATCTCTTGAAGGATTGTGTTGCTGATAATCCAAACATTATAGTAATCCAAACATCCATCATGTTTGATAAATTAATCCAAATGTCATCTTACCTTCATTTTCATTAACAAAAGTGATTACATTTCACTTTTTAATTTATGCCAAGTTGACAATATAGAACCATTACATTAGCCCCCAATAAATTATATCTTTGATAAAATAGTCCTTTTTGGGCTAGGTTGGCACCATAGAACTATCACTTTATCCTATAAAAAATTATATTTTTAACAAAATAACCTTTGAAAGAATTATTTTTGTTTATGAAAATGGATATCAGTTAACATTTTAGTGAATTTGTCAAACATAATAGATCTTTGGAGGCTTTAAGCAAATGTAATTTATTTCATGGGTTATGTTGTCAACAATATGATTCTTGGGGGCTAAAATAGTGGTTCTCCTAATAATTTATTACCTTTTCACAAAATATGTATTTTAGAAGTGTAATGGTATACATTTTTTTATGATACAAACTTTACACACTGTTTTTGGTTTTCTTTTTCTGTGGACCATAAATCAGACATTTGGCCACCTATACTAAATGCGGCCAAATGTAATTAAAAGTGTGATGATTAGATGTAGTCACACTTTGGAATATTTACCTACACTCTGAAAATATGATTAAATATCAAGTGTATTTTTTTTTATTAAAATCAGGATATTCTTTACTTTATATACCATGGTCTTGGCCTTGTTGATAATGATAAAACAAGGAAAAAGGTCGCATTACGGAGACGTAATGTAAAGTTTTTTTTTCAATTTATAAATACAAAAATAATACTAAAAGAGTTATGTTATTTGTACTCACTATACTTGGGACACCGTGTCGACACACACCCTATTTATTATTGGATGAGATGTGGACCCTATTCAAGTGGGATCCACATCCAATCTAATGATGGATGAAATATAAGTCAATACGGTGTCTCATATATAGTGAGTACAAATAATATTTTTTATACTAAAAAAAACATATTTAGTACAAAAAAAAAGGGTATATTTTCATTTAATAAAGAATTAATAAAAATTAAATAGTTGGGTGGATTAAATTCATGGAGGAAAACTCATTAGCTGGCACAGAAAATGGTGCGGCCACATGAACTACTGATCTGCCTTTGTCTTCGGAAGGTCAACTAAAGGATGGGCCAATTATCTCAAACGAACTGACAGATCAATGGACGCCGTGAAATATGGGAAGACACACCAATTCTCGATTCTTTAGGTTCTCAACTAAGTAAAAAAATTTCAATTACCAATGGGCAATTATATCTTGTGTAAGAATTTGAGAATAAAAAATCTATTTACACAACTTCTTCAATAAAAGCTACACAATGAATTATTGAGTAAGAAAAGTTTGATGTATTTTTAGTGTAAGAGTTTTTTAAGTAGTTTTTCTAATTATATTTTGTTATCTTATTTAATGTGTTTTGACTTTTACAGTAATCATAACTTGAACGCATGAGTGGATACCATTTATTAACAATATAAAATGAGTCAATACTCACTTTAATCCCTGACATTTCATACATGAGTCATTTTAATCCCTCACTTTTAAGATGAATCAATTTAGTCTCTCACATTTACAAACTTGAATCAATTTAGTCCCTTTGTAAAAATCTGTTAAATCAATGTAAGATCATAGTGCCTGGTGGGAATAGAGTTCATCCCGAGGGAAACAGAACTCGACCAAGAGGAAATAGAGCTCGAACAATAGGAATTAGATCTCGGCCAATAGAAAACAAAGCTAGAAAAAAATAGGAGAAGGATATAGGACGAGCTCTATTTTCGATTGGTCGAGATCTAATTCCTCTCGGATAAGCTCTACTTTATATTGACCGAGCTCTAATACCTCTCAGACGAGCTCTATCCCCACCAGCCACTCTGTTAACTAATGGTGATTTAACACACGGACTAAATTGATTCACGTTTATAAATGTAAGGGATCAAATTGATTCATTTTAAAAGTGAAGGATTAAAATGACTCATGTATGAAATGTCAGGGACTAAAGTTACAATTTTAAAATGACTTATGTATGAAATGTCAGGGACTAAAGTTACAATTAACTCATATAAAATATATTGCACTGACAATATATCAAAAATTGATCTCTCAATACGTAGGGGGTTTATTTAAGGAGCAGTTACTTGTGATCAATATAAATTGTACACCATTAACTAATTAGATGTAGTCATATATACGACTGGTGAGGAAGTTATTATTACGAGAGTTAACCACTATTAATTATTTGATAACATATAATTGAATAATTATATTAAAACATTTTATATTGAAAGTTCATTATAATTAAATCCTTTATTTAAAGACAAATATATATTAGATAGCTAGAATTTGTTAAAATAGGTGACATACTTATTAATTATTAGACGAATAAATAATTCATACTGTTAAAGTATAAAATCATTTATATATCCCTCTTAAAAGCTTACATTGATGAGTAGAGATACATAAATAATTTTATAATCTAACATACCCTATCACGTGAATTCTTCTTTTAGGTTTGAAGTGTGAATTAATTTTAATAATGAGAGATAACAAAGATATTGAATCACTAACCTCTTAGTCTTGTTGGCTCTGGTACCATATTATGAAACCATATTTTCTAAAAGTTTAAGCTAATAAATAAAGACACATGAATATTTTATGCTCTACCATGTAATGCTTTATTTAATACAATGGCCATACCTTCCTTCTTTTTTTTAACAATTGACAATTTTGTCATATGAAAAAGAATATGCAACTCTTCTAAGCTTTCATCCACTTTTAACCACCAACTAACTATGAAATCTTTTGGTTAAATCATGGAACTAACTATAATTTTCACAATGATTAGGCCTTCTATTAAATTTTACTAGACTCATTGACAAAGCACATTTTTGTGAGTGATGTAACAAGATCAGAGTGTCATGTGTCAAAATGATAAATTTTCTTTTATATCCCACCTAATAGTATATAAAATATATAACGTACTAAAAAGTTTAAAACATATTTTGAATATAGATTTAGAATAATCATGTATTCTTTTCTCAACAAACGTGCAAAAATGAAATGAAATGAAATCAAACGTGCAAAGATGATTTTTAATAATATTCGAAGGGAAGAAAATTGAAAATTAAATAAAAAACAATACTGAAAATTTTGACGTGTGACATTTGTAGGTCATAGCATCATATCATTTATTAATATTAGTGTCATGTTTGCCAACTTTGTTAAATTAAACAAAATGTGTAATTACGATCAATGATCACTATTGTACTTTAGGAATTTCATTAACAGTTTTAATAAATAATTGGTGATAGTTATTTGCGAGTAAATAAATGTTTAATGATTCGATTGAAATATTTAATAGTTGATGGCAATCGACTATTTACAGGTGAATAAAAAGACAAAGAACATTGATATTGAAGGTAATATGTCAACTCTTGAAATTAAGAGATGCTTAACTCTTGAAAAACATTAAATGTTGAACAATATACTAAATATAGAAAACGAACCAACATCGAAATGTCACTCTAAACACACCATTAATCGATAAAAGCAAGCTCAAAAATCGAGAAAACTATAGATGAACCCATCAACGTAGCATGCAACTTGTCATCAGGGCCATCAAACACTTTTTTGATTCACACTTACTAAAATTCCAATCACCACTTGTCAATTTTGATATATCTAAATAACTTAAAATGACGCAACAAAGATAATTGTATCCAATATCACAATTGCTAAGGCATTTCCTGTTCAATCACAATGGTACACAAAAGAACATTGTCTACCAAATCTATTGAACGAAAAGAAATAAACAACAAGAAGCTGTGCAAAAATGAATCCTTTAATTTATTCATAATGTAACTTCTGATCATAAAAATGTACAGAAGAAAAAGGGAAAAAATTGTTAGTTCAATTTAAAACACATTGAACTCTGATCATGTTTGTATAAATACTTACAGTTCCTTAGCTTAGAGGAAAAAAGGAAAAAAAAAAAGATTACTCCAAAACAATCACCAAATGCGATTATCACATTGCTTTGGCTTAAAAAAACAAAAAAACAAAAATTATGTATCATCAGTGCTCTGACCCAACATCAGTTGTTGAACCAATTCCAACCTGCAGCCATGGCGAAGAACTGCCACCAATGTTCATGTCCTTTAGCTCACTAAGTTTTGCTAACTTGATCTTACTATCAGCTTCATTGTCCACATTTTGCATCAAAGCATTATTCCCGGGGTTATTATTTTTCTCCTCATCCATAATATTGTCATCATGATCAATTTGGTTTTGGTGGTTGTGGTTGTGACTCTGACACTGGCTATTATTATCATCTTTAACAATGTTGTCCTTTGTTCCAACCCATGGTTGCAAGAAAATTTCTGTGGACACATTGTTCCTTCTAGCAAGGTCACTGGTTGGTGCGGGAAGGTTAAGATCTAGCTTGAGATCAATTGGCTCAGAAGATCCATCAAACTTTGGTATTTGATCCAAATGTTCCTGAAATTGCTGAAATCTAGCCAATGTTGAAGTGTCCGCGGGTGCATTTGATGTGATCCAATGGCATCTCTTGTGACCCCCTAATGCTTGTCCCGAAGAGAAGCTCCTATGGCATATGGAACACTCATGAACCTTTGATTTCCTCTTGGATGAAGAGGCCAATGTGGTGGAGCCATGATGATGATGATGATCAAATTGGAGGGTGGAGTTTGATTTTGTGGGGAAGAACTCTTCATGTGTGATGACATCATCATCCACTAGGCTGTCTTCAAGGTTTTCTAGTCTTGCAGCAAAGCAACCCTTAACTTTCTTGTGGCTAGCTCTATGGCCACCCAATGCTTGGTGTGAATTGAACACCTTCTTGCATGCTTTGCATTCAAACAAGCCCTTTGCAACCCCTTTGGCCTTGTTGTTGTTGCTGTTGTTGTTATCCATAGGGACTTTGTATGATGAGAATGGTGCAATGAAATTCATGGGGTTTCTTCTTTCCTCATCTTTGCTAGCTGAGGCACAAGATTCTTCTGGCTCAGCTACAAGAGGGTCAACAATGGCATTGGACAACATCATCAAACAGTTTGCTAGGTCTTCTTCCTCGCTTGAAGGGCAATTGTAGTTGAAGCTACCAACTTTGGCTCTGAATGACCTTTTCCTTTTGGACCAACCGCATCCTCTCCGGCCTCCTTCGATGCCGTCATCAGCGGCATCAGATCCTGGAGAGGAGACAAGGGACTCTGCATCCTCAGAGGTGCATTTCCCATGCTCAAGGAAAGATTTCCAAGACAAGAACTCCTTGCCGCAATTCTCACAAACCCTACAGCTCTTTAACCTATTAGGGTTTGTCCTTAAGGCATACATCCGTTTGTTGCTTGGTGGAACATTGCCACCAAGCCTATCTTCCCAATCACTTGCAGGGTCATCATCATCCATGTGCCCAGCTTCATCTCCAATGCCATGTGCTCTCATGTGTCCTCCAAGAGCTCTTCCACAACCAAAGCCTTTTTTGCAAATTTTACAGAAGTGTTTGAAGTTTGATTGTTGATCCACAATCAAAGCCATAAAATTTTAGGAAAAAATAAAAAGAAAAAAAATAAATGCAAAAAAAAAAGAAAAGAGAAGAAGGAGGAGGGGGAGGGGGAGGAGAAGAGGGAGAGAGATAGAAAGAGAGACAGATAGATGGGAGGAGGAGTGGGTTAAGAATGAAAGAAGGGGTGGAGTTAAATTTGTTCTTGTAGTGATAGTTGTCATGGGGTTGTACGGTGGAAAAATTAAGGGGTAGCAGTCCTAGTTTTTAGTTGGAGTTATGGTTGATTGATTTGTGGATGAGATAGAAATGTTAAGGGTCCTTTGACAGCAAGAGTGAGGTGACAAGTGGGAGGAGGGTGAAAGGGTTAGAGACTTTTTCTACGGCTTTGTTGTGGTAGCTAGTGTCACCGTATGTCAAAGGTACCATAGGAGAGGTCCATCTAGTGTGTGTGTTAGAGAAATATTATGAGTAATGACTATTGCCCCATATTTTTATGTTGTGTGTCTATGCAATAAAGTGAGTGGGAGGACAAGAGAGTTGTTCTAGCTACCATATCTATTCACATCCCTTCAATTCCAAACAAAGTTTTATGCCTCTCCTTATTTGTCGGTTTGGTTCATGTTGATTTTCCATTGTTTTGTGTCTGTGCATGAATTATCTTTATTGTAATTACAGTTTGAAATTTGTTAGTTTTGGGTCCATACTTTTTGACTGGATTTCCTTCATTTTGTTTTAAAACTAAATGTGTTTCCTTTCTTAATTTATTATGCTTATTTTACTTTTTCTTCTTTTAAAAATGGTCAATATATATCCGTGCTTGCATAATTAGTACTTGAAATGTACTATATGTGGATTTTGAATGAGTCTATCTTGTTCTATACCTACAAAGATAGCAAATTGTGATATTTTATTCCCGTAAAAACTTGTGTATGAGTCAAAGATAAAGCTATATTTACCTTGAATATGACAATGGAGAAAAACACCCGGCCGAGGCATTAGGATCTACGGCGAGTCAGAGAAAATGAAGTTCTCATTTTGAGTCCATTCTTTTCTAAATAAACTCTAAAGCTACTTGTGTGGTGTTAGTGTTATATTGCATCTTTGACACTTTCTTCTGACTAAACTTTTAGTCGGACGTATTATAAAATTCAATTAAACTTTTTTCTATTAATTACTGTCCAAGGATTTACTAGAAAACAAACTTAAGAAACGCTATTTTTCATCTGAAAATTTGAGTTTTTATTGTTTGAAAAGCAAAAACAAACGCAGCCATTACCAAACAAATCATTATTACTAGTGGATTGATAATTACTTGTGTGCCTATTAACCCACATTTTTAAATTTAATATTATTTTTTAAGAAAAATTAATTTAAATATAGAAGTAACTTAAAAAAAATAATATTAGAAGTTGTTGCATAGTTTTATATGTAGCAATAGAAGTTATTGAATTTGATTATAATAAGTCATTTAAGTAAGTGTATGGACATAAAAGAAAGTTTAATACAATAAAGAGACACTAAAAGGTAGTTATCCGACCATCCTCTTTATATGTTATTAGTTTCTTGGTAAGCATTTCATGCCTCTCAAGATGTATTTATAGTTTAATAAAATATGTAACTTCCTTTTATGGAAGAATAGAAAATGTGTAGAGATTATGTAACTTCCTTTTTTATTTTTATTTTCTTGTAAATGATAGAAGTCATACATTCATGGATTTAAAAAAAATAGTTCAATACAACAAGGAGACACCTAAAATAGTTACCAAACCTAATCCCTTTTATAATATGGTATAGATATAGATATAGATTTATACTAAATCTTTTCTAGTACAGCTTCTAGGATATAAGATTATTTATGTTTTTCTCCCTTTTTCTCCTTTGTTTTTCACTTTGCATCTTATAGACTCTAGAAATTAATCACTGATCGGTAAACTTGGCCAGGTTGCCAATTAATTGGGATGACACTGTCAGCCACAATGGTCTTGTTGGTGCCCTCCTCAGCCTGTGTGAGCATAATGGAGAATGGAGGCTGCAGCCCAGAACTTGAGGATAAGGCCCATCTTGCACCCCAAGAACGTTGCATTGGAAGCCATGTTTCTGATGCATGGTCTTGCTTCAATTGTATCTCCACAAGGTCTCCACCCCCATTCTCATATTCAATTTGGGTTGCAAAGTGGTATGGGTTTGCCCCACTATCGATGGTGAAGACTACAGATGGCCCAAAGGAGCATGCAACCCTGCAAAGCCCAAAATGGACATTACAATGCTAATTAGGCCTGTCAAGTTTTGTTTTGTGGTACTTAGACTAAAATAAAATAAAATAAAATAGAATGATTATGTTAGAATTCAAGACGTGATGCATATTATATAAATTCTTTACTATTAGACCGGTTCTAGTAGCTTAGTTCATTGACTAGGAAAAGGCAAAAAAAATTGTTCTACCCAGAAAAAGAAGAATTTCCTTTTTCTTTTTATATGACATGGCAAGAAATTCTGAAGTTATCTTATAATAAAAAAAATATTATTGTAAATTAGTCAGGTGCTGCATAATGAAGTTATTAACTATTCTTTCTTTACTTATATTTTTAGTTAAATGAATAAGATCAATAATAAGTATTAAGTTTAATATATTTTTTTTTATCTCTATAGATATATTTTATTTTGTTATAGTATTTTTAAACAATTTTTTGCGCCGTCTTTTCGCTAATATTATATTTTTTTTGTCCATGTACTCTAAATTCAGATTCTTATAAGTATTTTACATTATGCATTTAATTATTAAAAAATATTGAAAATTTTGTTTTCATCGTTATAAATATTTTAAAAATCATTCTTTAATTCTTATAAATGCCACCACTTAATAGTGTTGACCAACAGTAGGAATTAAAAAATAGAATATTAAAAAATGACGGACCATAAACCAAAGAAAATTTTTAAAAGGGATTATAAAACTAAAATAATCTTTATTCTCAGGGACTAAAAACATATTTGAGGTTAAGTGTTAAACAGAAAGGAAACACAAAAATGGGGTAGAAGAAGTTTGTGCTTGCGTTAAAATTTTAATTTATCCAAACAGGTTTATATTGTTAGGAATGATTAAAATTAGAAGATAGTTTGATTTGATTTGAATTGAATTATAAGTTAAGCTTATATTTGTAAAGATTAAATAGAATATAAATTGAATTAATCTAAAAATCAATTCTTATGTTTAAAATACACTATATTATATTTGGAATGATTAAAAATAGAATTGAATTGATTTGGTTTGCCTCTAAATTTTAAAATCAAATAAATTCTATTCAAATTCCATCAAATTTGATATAATTTCAAAATCAAAGTAAGCAAATCCTATTCATTTACAAATCAAATCATTTCTTAGTTTTTTAAAGATTCAAACACAAGATTTGATTTATAAATCAAATAATTTCCCTTTTTTAATCATTCTAAACACACCCTTTATTAGAGTTGACATATACCTTTTGAATTGAACATTTATTTGTCCATAGTTCCGAAGATTTTCTGCTTGCCCAGAATTTGCCATTGAACCAAAAGCAGTGCCACTGAGATCGAACTGTAGTGGTGGACAACCAGGGCATTCATCAGTTATCATCACAGTAACTGGATTTCCTGAGCATGCAGCTTTTTCTGTGCATTTCACCTGAGATTTGAAGGACCGATTCACTTGATTTAGCTTCTCGTAATTAAATGAAAAATATTAAAAGTGTCAGCACTTATTCGTAAAAATGTAATGTGCTTCTTAGATGAGTAAGTGATATATATATATATATAACTATTTTATTCCGTTCAACGACTATTTTATTTTATTTTTTAATGACAATTAATTTTCTTTTGTTGTGTAGGATTGCTCATTGAAAATTGATGTTTTTCATTAATGAATGAAAATGAAAGCTGATAAAAGAAATCCCAAGAGCATGTTTGATTGGGGTTAAAATGGGAAGAAAATTCCATGAGTAAATTGCACATGTAAAATTACATAATACATATAAAACTCGTGCATGAAACTTTTTTCTCCGTCGTTCTTACCCCAGCAAGAGGGAGTTGACACATCATAATGGTATATTTAGTGTTCATCTGCTTGCCCCCTAATTTTCCATTAACATTATACTAGTATATAAAATTGAAAAACAAGAAGCGTGTGTTATTATTTGGACAAATACATGCACCTCATAACAAGCACCGCATCCTTCGCCATGATTGAAAAGAGAAGGGCCCCCAGCTGATATCATTTTAGAGAGTGGAGGATTTTCCACACTGTTACCATATCCACAAGCACCTCCTACACATACACATCATCACAGAACGAATAGCAAAGATTAATCTTCAACTTAATTAATCTTTGGCCAAAGGAAATTAACGATTGCTAGATTAGAATATCATTCTTTTATGGCATCTTTAATATTAGCAGGTCAAATGATACACACACACACACATATATATACATATACACATTGTACCAAAAAGATCTATGCTCTTACAATGATACACGTAAGTAATGTTCATTGCACTACTTTTTGAGACCCTTTTGGGCGTCCCAGAAGCTCTGATCTACGTACTATCAACCAAGGTTTAAGGGACAATGCATGTACACGCTCACCGTCTGTTCCAGCACCGTCTGGTGCTCCGTACCATGTAGCTGTTGTTGTTTGCCATTGTTCCTCATTCTGAATTTTGGAAGCATTGAACAATTTGAGGTTGACGCAAATGCAAGGGTTTAAGAACATAGAATAAACGAATATTACAAGAGTCAACTTGAAAATGTCCATGATGGGATTTGCAAAATACAACGATATGCTAGCTTGGGAGTAACTGTGTTTATGCAATATAATTCTGCCCCAGTGCGCTACATGCTAGTGGTATATATACTAACATATTTTCATGGATGGTACGGTACTCCTACGGTTAGAAATAATAATTTTTCAATTTTAAAATTTATTTTTTCACAAATAACTGTATATTTAAGAATTTTAGATAATATATATATATATATATATATATATATATATATATATTGCAGTTATAAACTTTAATTTATTAAATGAGAGAGAGAATAAATGAGAAGAAATAATTAAATAAGAAAGATAATTAATTAGTATTAATGCTATTATTATAAAATACATATAAAAGAAAGAGAATTAACATTGAAACATTTTCAACATTTCCTCACTTCCTATACATATTTAAGATTGGACGATTATTATTTCTAATAGAAGTGATGAGAAATATTCTTTCTAATAAAATGTTATATGATACTCTGGAAATTGTGGATGAATTTCTTTTGTTTTAAAATGGTGTCTCCTTTCATGTCCCTAAATTATTTATTGATATGTGGAAGATATATATTGTATATTTGATAACTTATAAATTTTTAAATTATTTTTTATTTTAATCTTTCCAATTGACAATAAGGGCTCATTTGGCATAATTAATAGAATAAAAGCTGATGATATAAAACTTAATAGAATAATGTCCAATAATATAAGAATTGATAAAATTTTAATACTATACGGTATTTGCGATATCACTGTATTGTATATTATATTTTATATTTTATAATATTATATTTATTTATAAATAATTTTAATACTATAAGTAAATATTAAATATAATAAAATAAGCATTTTTATCAATTATTAAAATATATTTTTTAAATTTTATATTTATATAAATATTTATGAATTATTATTTTGATTTATACTAAATGTTAGTATTTTTTAATAAAATAATTTTATATATTATAATATTTTCTATACAATCATTTAAAATGTTACTTGAAAATAAATATTAAACCAAAATATTTTTATTAGTTAATAATTTATCTTTTATATTATTTATTTAAAAAAATATTGTTACTAAATATTTATTATTTATCTATTATAATTATTTTTATTTTTATTATATATAACTATATTAATATGGTATTATTTCTTAACCATTTATTTATTATGAAATAATTTTATTAAGAATTTTTATTTATTATTATAGTCTATTTAAAAATTATTTTATTTTAAAAAATAAAAGTAATATTATACGTTAAAAGTTAATAAGGCTTAATATAGCTTCCCCATAATAAATTAAATTACACATAATTTTAACGTATAAAAGAGTTATGATTTATAAATTTATATAATATATTTAGTGTATAATATTTACTATTAACTCATGATATTATACCTAATAGAGCATTACCAAACCATAAACCATCGGAGAGACAAAAGATATTATTTGGACAGAAGATTTCGGAAATCGTGAGAGTGCATTTTCATCGTTTTACTAAAAGGGGCAAAATTACACGTCTACGCCCCTTTGCTTGCTTATGTGATTCAATGCCAATTAATGTGAAAGAAAAGAACAAAAAACCATTGATCTGATTTGTTTTCCCACCTGAAAATAACCGTGTGGTTTGTCATTCCATCGCTCTCCTTTTAGCCCTAACAGCAATTATTTCGCATTTCCTATTTGGGAAACTTAATTGAATCCTATTGAGCGAACTAAGCTTAGCTCGGCAAGTTACTGAAAAATCATGTTTATATGACATAATCACACAAATTAAGGGATTCGCTGAGATCTTCGGCTGGTGCTAACCTTTGATGAACCTATATTTCATCATCTCCTGTGCATATGTATTTAGGACTTATTATATTTAACATCGATATCGATACTTTAATACTTAAAAATGTGTCAAAATTAATTTTTTTGGGTAGTTTTATAAATTAGTTTGTTCACAAAATATAATTGACATATATTTTTAATGTTTTTTTAAAATAATTATGATAAGTGTCAAATGAATTAATAATATGTTAATAATATTACCTTAAATTTAACTACTCTAACTTTTTGGTAGCGTTTGGTAAGAGGGACGAGGGAGATGGGGACAGAAATACAGGGATAGTAAAAATTGAGTCATAAAAAATAATCTTTGTATTATGTTTGGTTGTAGAGACGGGGACAGAAATTGACTTTCCATTGACAGCATTGACCACCATCAAAAACCGTTGACCATCGCCGGCCAACTATTGACCGGCCGTTAACTGTCATTGGGAAACCATTGACCAGCGTTGATCAGCCGTTAACCGCCGCTGGGAGAGCGTTGACCGACGATGACCGACATTGACCAATGGAGACCGGTGGTTGACCGGTGGCCAGACTACCACTGGAAATTCCTGTCTCTATATCCTGTCACCACTTTTTGGAGGGACAGAAATATAGAAAATTTATGTTTCTGGGACGTAAAATTTTTCCGTTCTTATGCCCCATCTCTGCCACCAAATATGATATAGGGACAGTTTGTCCCTGTATTTGTGTTCTACCCCCCTTTCCAAACGTTGCCTTAGTGACAATGATGGTTATTACTTACGCATATTAAGGTGATTCGATTTTCCATTAGCCATTTATGATTTTGCTAGTTGCTAACTAGAGACACAATCCCAATGGTTTGTTTCACCTTCTAGGTTATAGAAAGGCAACTAATATATCAAACTAAAATTAATAAGATGTATAAAGAGTGGGTTAAATTAATCCACCTAGCATGATTATTAGTTAGATGGACACCTTAAATACTAGTAACGAATTCAATTCTTGATGGTATGTATGGAGAGGACTTTATAACCAAAGATAAAACCTACGTTGAGTTCTATGTCTTGAGGGGATTAATTACTATTTCTGACAGTAGATACTTTAGATTCCCCTAAAAATAGACCCAATTTATTTAATTGTTATATTTATATATTGCAAAAGTGTTATATGGCTCGCAAAAGGACTGTGCAAATTATCGTACAAACAATTCAAGCCGTTCATTGTGGTTTTATCTCTTTAAATTTGATTTTTCAAATTGATGAAATAAAATGGATCAGTGTACATTTCAATTTCGTGTGCTTTTGATGAAAAACTATTCATCGCATGTAGCACTCCTCAATTTCTTCAGTTTCGAATCATCAACACTAAATCCTAAACCTTGACTAATGATTAAATTAGACCAGTCAAAAATTGAAAAAAATAGACTAGTCAATTCAACATTTAAATAATGAGTTATATTTTGATTTCCTTTCCTAATTAAATTTATTAAACATCTAAATATGAAGATAAAGATGACCTATTCCATTATTTCACCATTTCTTTTTCAAATGAATTGCAATGCGAGTCACTCTCATTCATCGTCAACATAGCTTAAAAATTGGGTAACACTAGTTTTAAGTGAACGTATTTATAAGGCTAAGTAAGCAAATAAAATTATAATATCTATCACTGATTTAATCTAGATTGTATTTTTGTCTTAATCGACTAAATAGTTTAAGAATAGATACATTCTTGCTCACTTGTTTTATATATTGGTTTACTTTAAAAGAATTTGTAGAAAATGTTACATATACAGATTTGGATTTAAATTCTAAGTCATCAAATCATGTATTATCACATTAACTATGATAGTTGATTTTTCTTTCCATTGCTTAAAAAATCATACAAATAAAAAAAATTTGATTGGACGATAGAGTAAAAGTATTTTTATATTGATAGTGTATCAAACTTAAATTATACAAATTCTAAACTACTAGGATTGATCTAATAATAAAGAATTTAAGTAATATGTATAAAGTTTTAGGTTTAAATCTTATTACGAGTAATATATTTTTCAAAGTATCAAAAAAAAAAAAAACTATACCAATACAATTTGGTGTTGGGCTTTTAATTTTTTGGAGTTTTTGGTCAACAGAGCGTTGGTGCCATTGGTCTGATGGAGAATTGGCTTAACTAAATAGTGACGGTTTTGGTCGTGAACTAGTTTGTGACTCAAACCATTTTATTATGCGCTAGCCCAATTCTTGACGTTGCCTAAAATAAGTACAACAAATCAAGCTACACCTTCACACAAAGAAAACGATTAAGTTAGACAAAAGAGACCCCAATATAAGTGGGATTGAATCTTGAAAACCACTGGGCCCAACTGCAGCAATTTACAAATGGCTAGATAGATTTTTCAAGGGAATATACACTCGCGCACGTGCACACGCACACCCAAAAAAAAAAAGGGTTATGGGTATTTACTATTTAGGATCTACTTAGTTTTAGAAAATAACTTTTAATTTTTATTTTCTATTTTCACTATATTTCCTACATTTATAATTTTATAAAAAAAAAAAACTGAATTTCTAGTTTTTCAAATTTTCTTCATAAAATTATGAAAAGCAAGAAAACAAACTAAAAATAGAAAATAAAAATTAAAAATTAATTTTTTTAAAACCAAATAGATAATAAATTTTTAGATATTTTGTAATTTTGCAATTTTTTATACTGTGCCCTCCAAAATTTTTATTTAATTACTTCTAATGAGTTTTTTTCTCAATTAAATATTGATATACTATAATAGACAACATGTTGTGTGTGTGTGTCTCTCTCTCTCTCTCTCTCTCTATCTCTCTTAAGTTTTAGATGTAAAATATTTATTTTTCTTTCATATATTGTGATTTTTAATAAAATTTTCAAATAAGAGAAAATATTAATATATATTCTGCATAAAGTTAGTTATTATACATTGCCTCTTCGTAATAAAATGGCCTAGGCTTGAGTAGGTCAATGTACATCAAATATTGGGATTTAGGATGCTAGTATTTAATTTCAAAAGAATACTAGCTTTATATTTGAACTCTTCTAATAATTAGTGTAATTAATCTTAATTTCTCCAATGTTCCATTTGTCTCCTGTATTCAAACATGAAATTGGAGTTTAGAATTGCAATTGAATGACCTAATTTCAATTTTTATGCATGTATGAAGTAACATATAAAACTATAATTATAATTTCACAATTTAATTTTATAAAATTAAAAAACAACTAAAGCAAACTTTTCTTAGTTCTTTACTTATATATTATAAATTGTCAATTTCAAATTTATTAAATATCTTTTTGTAGCAGATATGTCCAAGTAATCTTATGTGACATCGACTCCATGTGACGTGGTTTTCTTAAGTAGTCAAAAGTAGACTCGCATAAGGCTTTTTTTTGTAACTTTATTCTTAACGATATTGAAAGCACGCCCATCTTAAAATCCGCGAGAAAAGTTGATGAGGATAAATTTTATATAACTATCTTACTACATTGCGATTATGGATAAGCTAAGCGGGAAAAAATGAGGCATGTGCCGAATCTGAGCAAAGCACTATAATTTCCACCAGCCCACTTACAACTTTAATTAATCATTAACAAGCTTATGAATTTTGATTTCATGAACATAATATCCCTACAATGGATACTGGTTATTTTTGTATGGATTATTCATCAATAGCATTAATAAAAGAATCATATTGTTAGGTGAATGCCGATGAACATGGCAGCAAACATAACATAGTTAAATATAACAAGCTAGTTTAACAAATGACAAGCATAAATGAGAGGCTTAATCCTATTTAATTTATGTTTTCCTTATATCTTCCGTATATGCTGCAAAATATTAAAGAAACTCATTTTAAAACAAATATGTAATGATAAAACAAACAAGGATATAACATAATCATTGCATATGATTAATATATTTGCATAGACTGAAATATCTCTTTTTGTTTATCTTTCAAATATATAAATATATTCCAATAAATCAAGAAGTGTGAATGATCTCGAAATTAATTATTTGCAAATCAAAATTCAAAAAATAAAGAGATTAATTGTTGCTTGCTCACGCAGACAATGGGATTTGCTCCCATTTCTGTATTCAATGGTTGACATGGTGGGTGGTACACAGCTATAAACTTCTCTACTTTTATTTAATTCTTCTCATTTGACTTATTCCCCCGCTTTTGTTTTCTTCTTGTTATTATTATTATTATTGTCCATAGCCCGGCCCTTTACATGTTTATATGATTTATGAGGATAGACATTAGTTTTCGGTGTTTATAAGCACATATAAAGCTCAATTAAGATTATGTTATGGGCAACACATATGATCGCCCTGCTAAGGATGTCCGATAAGGTCCACGATATGGTTTGTTTCCGGTTCCATTGTCATTTTTCACAACGTATTGAAGCTTCCGAGTTAGGTGAACAGTGAATGACCCATTTGCCCATGCCTTCCCTCTCGCCACATATTGAAGTGTTCTACTGCCCAACCCAATTGCCCAACTCCACGTCACTTTCCTTAACATTTATTAACACATTTTTTTTAGGACCAGAGCATAAACTTAGAGAGAATTTTTTATTTGATAGAATCCCAAATTGATAGTTGAGAATGTTGTTTGCAGGTAAATAGGGGTTAGCTTCTCCAAAACAAATCAATGGCATAAGGATCAATCATAATGGGAAGAATGGCAAATTATGGTTATCCCAGTAGAAGTACATAGAGAAGGTGTTGGAGAGATTTAACATGAGTAATTCAAAATCTGTTGGTAATTCACTTGCTAGTCATTTCAAGTTTAGTTTACATCAATGCCTTATAAGTGAGAAAGAAAAAGAAGAGATGAAGAAGAATCCATATGCGTCTGTAGTTGACAGTTTGATATATGTTATAGTATGTACTAGGCCAAATATAGCTCATGTTATTAGTGTTGTTAGCTAGTTTCTCTCTCATGGTAAGCTTAATTGGTAAGCTATGAAGTGGATTTTCAAGTATTTCTAGGGTATTTACAGAGTTTGTTTGTGCTTTGGTAGTGGTCAGCCAGTGTTGGATGGTTACATAGATGCGGATATTAGTGATCTTGATTCTAGAAGTCTACTTCCGGGTAGTTGATGACTTTTGTAAGGGGAGCCATGTCATGGCAGTCCACTTCAGAAATGTGTTGTTTTGCCTTCGACTGAGGCCAAATATATTGCTGTTACTGAAGCTTTAAAAGAACTCTTATGGATACAGAAATTCCTATAAGAGTTGGGTCTTGATCAAGAGAAGTTTGTATTATTTTGTGATAGCTAGAGTACTGACCATCTCAGCAAGAACTCAACATTTTATTCTAGGTCGAAGCACATAGAGGTGCGATATGATTGGATACATGAAGCACCGAAGATGAAGTTATTTTTATTAGAGAAGATCCATACTGACAATGGTTTAGATATGATGACTAAAGTTTTGCCGATGATAAAATTTATTTCTTGTAGAGAGAAGACGGGTTTAATGGAGTAGTGCATCCCCACTTGAGTCGAGAAGGATGAGATTTGTTGGTGGGTTTTCCTTCTTATTAGGGCCCAACAACTTATAAAAAAAAACCAAAAAATGAAAGGAAAAAAAAGTTTAGTTTTTTACAAAAAAAAAGAATAACCAAAAGTCACCGTTGGTGTGCAATGAGAGATGCGAGAAATAGCGCCGCGAAGAGGAAGAAAAAGGGAAAAAGCCAGTGCAGTGAGTTCAAATGAGTAAACATACTCTATTTATTATGAAAATTTAGTATGTTATTTTTTATATTGAGCTTGATAGTTTGATATAACTTGTTAATTTTATTGCCTTCTCTGGTGGGTGTTTTGTGATATCAATATTGTAAAGTTATATGGTTGTGTTTCATCTATTAGGTGAGTATTCTGTTGACTATTGAGGTTTTCCAGTGCTACCCATGGGTTTTTTGTCCTTCTAATTGAGAGTTTTACTCGTTAAAAATTAGTTGTCTTCTATTTTATTTTTTCTGTCAAATTATTATACTACCTAGAACTTTTTTAGTACTATCTATTTAACTATATAGTCGTGGAGAAATATTTATTGCTTGCGTTGATAACAGTTTCCTAAGATTTTCCCAGCAATATCTTAGTTGATTGCGTACCTCTTGTGTGCATAATTTAAATATTAATGTTAAATATTAGTTATTTTTCTTGTGTTCTCTTGTTTGGGTCTCATATTTCACATTAATAGTAAAAAATAAAAATATCTTTTCCACACCAATCATTTAATTTGAAAAGGAATATAGTGTTCACTCTTTCACTTTATCTTGAAAGTGTATTCAAGATCTAAATCTCACTAGAGATTCTTTATTTAGAGGAGGATCATATTTAGTCCATATTTTTCAAGTTTTTTTTCACGAATTTACTGTATCTATCTACAGGCTAAATATTTTGCTTTATTGTATAAGTCACCTTTATCATTTTCCTTCTCAATTATTTAAAAAAAAAATCCTTTTCCTTCTCAAAGTACGCAGAAAGTAAAAGAAAATAAGGAAGAATAGAGGCGCAATGTCCTTTAGTCACTTTAAAATGAAGATGCCCTGTCCTTCCCTTCATGCACTGATGGAAGCTGTCTTCGGTTGGTAATGCATCATAATTTTATAAAAGGCCATGCCATGCTATTATTGATATAAAGAAATTATTTTAATTCACTTTTATAGGATACCGTGTTGACATATTTACATTTATCATTAAATGAGATGTGACATTCAAACTAAATAAGGTTTATATTCGATTTACTTATGTATATTAGTATGTTAGTACGATATCTGTGAGTTAAAATAGCATCTCTCATTGATATATGCTAATTCGTACATAAAGATACATGGCGATATAACAGAGGATGGTCAACTTCGACCAGCTTTTCTGTACATTGAGATACATATTAGCTCCTTTTCAATTTCTTTTTTCCCTGCTCCATTTTGGTTTCTCATATTTATTATGATCGAGAATAAAAATTACAAAATTATTATGAAGATACAAGTATAACAAGTCTCAAGTCATATTAAGTCACACTCATAATAAAAGTGGTGTCTAAATTTGGGTTGTTGAAATTATATACTGCAAAAATCTCTGAAAAAAACACCAAAGTTGAACCCGTGCTGCTTGTCGGGTAATTTTGGGTGTATTTATTTCTAATTTCCTTTACTAGAAAAAGTGTTTTTTTTCCTCTTAAAAAATTCAAAATAAGGCTCTTATTTTGGAGTTTGGAATAGAAATTACATGTTCCTACATCCTATCTTTTTCTTTTCTCTCTATAAATCTGCTTTTTTTTTCATTAGAATATTAGCTGGCATTTGATGGAAAAAAAACTTAAACAATTATCAAATATATTTTTATTATTTTTTATATGATAAAAAGTGGTTGGTGATTTTTTTTTAATTTATTTTAAGATAGATGGCTTTTATCCTCTGCTTCTTGACTTGCAATCAACTTGCCGCATGTACATAGAAATTAGGTCATCTACATTTCTTTTTAATTCTAATATTTAAAATTCAGCCAGGAACCGCCAACTGTTTGAGCCTCAAATCTAAATAACTTTCTAACTGGTGGAAGTAAATTTCTATTTTTCACAATAAGTCGTTAAAGACATGATTATGTGAAATCAGCTATAACTGCCAAGGATTGTTTGGATTATTAATTTATCATCAAATTATGTGATCCTGTTTTTTGCTATATTGTTTAAAATTCGAAGGAAGATTCCATTATAATTTTTCAGAATTATTTTGGTATTTCTGTTTTGGATTTGATTCTTCTACTATAAAAAATAGTTGTGAAGTAAAAAATTAATAAATAATCACCATTAGATCAATAATTTTAATTTGTTATATGTAAGTTTTACTAAATAATTCAAAAGTGATTACTATTTTCTCATTTTATCAATTTTTTCATTTTAGAAAAGTTAAATCCTTAAATTTTGATGGAAATTGGGAAAAATTTAAATTCAAATGTGTCGTCATAGCCAGGATTTACTGACGGGGCCAGCGAAAAAAGAAAAGAATTTTGTTTAGTTTGGAAAATTATAATTGCTGTAAGTTTATTAGAATTTGGGAAAACATGGAAAAAACATTCATTTTGAAAACGGACTTTGAAACCAGTTTTGAGTTAGAGTCAGTTATCTTCAGGAAGCGAGGAATTTTAGTCCCACGCACTAACACACCGCCCTGATGATCTATATATTGTGTAATTAATTAATAACCCTTTAAAAAAATTCTATTTACAATGAAACTATAAATAAAAGAAATTCTTTAAAAAAAGAATACCAGCCTCATGCATAGTCAAGTATCAAAAATATTAAGTCAACAAGCGTCATTTACAAATTAACATTTTTATTTGAATAAAAATTTCTAAATAAATGAGCAAATTTAAATTGAAAATGAATATATAAATTATAAATATTTACAAATAAGAAAAAGAAAGAAAATTACTTTTTATGTATTTTATAAATCAATAGAAACAAATATAAAGAGAACAAACAACTTTTAAGGAAATTTTGATCGTTAATATCTATATTCAATCTTAAAATATCGAGTTAATAAGCAATCGCGTTTAAATTAACTCTTTATCTATAAATATGAAATTAAATAAAATATTTTGAAATAAAATTATTAGGAAAAAAACTTATAAACAAAAACAAAACATAAATAGCATAAAAAACTAGGAAAAATTATTTACAAATAAATTAAGTCTTTGAAAAGTTAATTTTGAAAAAAGAATTTTAGAATATTAATTTATCATTGCACTAAAATATTCAAACATAAAGTTAACAAATCAGCAATTAATTAAACTTTATTCCAAAAAGAGATATTTTACAATTTAATAATTAACTCAAATTAATATAATAGCTAAATAATAATAAATATTTACAAACAAAATAATATTATGAAAATCTAATTTTTGAAGGGAGTTTTTTAGAATATCATTTATCGCTATTAAAATATTCTAAACATAAAGTTAACAAAGTCATGTGATTTAAATTAACTACATTTTGAAAAGACTTTGAATATTAGTAGTTCTTGTTAAAATATTCTAACATGGGATAACAATAAATCGTTCACTCAGTGCTTTTTTTAATACAATTCATTTAATTAATTAGGTATATAAATTTTAATAAAATACTCAAATATTTATTTTGAATCTGAATGGATAAAATTTCTCTTTTAGACAAAATTCTAATTTTGACAGGAACCTACAAAGTTAAACATGATTAACTAAAATAAAACATATAAAATAATTAAACCAAAATAATTCATAGCATAACTACACACACAATGCGTAATTATATAAAATAACAAAACTAAAAGATAATTCACAAACACAAATACACAAAATATGTAAAATAATCAAACTAAAAAAAGTAAAATATTACAATTACACAATTAATTTTAATCAAAACACATAAACACAGAAAGTAATTAAACTAAAAAAACACAAACACGATTTGTTTGAATAAAACATATGAAATAATTAAACTACAAAAAAAACACATAAACATAGAACAATTAAGCTAAAAATAAATTATAAACAACAACATAAATAATTTAAGCACAACACATAAATATATAAAATAATTAAATTGAAAAAAAAAGTAAAATTACACATAAAATAAAAATATTTAAACCAAAAATGAAGATAAATCCCTAAACACAAATACACAACCAATTCAAATAAAACACATAAGCATATAAAACAATTAAAACAGAGTAAATATCATTATGCATTTAATTAAAGCAAAATATAAACATAAAAATAGTTAAACTAAATAGAAATGAAATTAACACATAAATATAAACATGCAATTAAACTGAACATAAGAAAAACTAAACCGAAAAAGGTCCTAATTACCTTTTCTCTTTTTATTAAGAAACACTAGCGCCTAAACACCTAAAAATCAAAGAAAATATTAAATCACTTTTTCATTTTGTTTTTATAATTAATTTATTTGATTCCACTTAGATAAAAAAATAAAAGAGAACACATAACAAATAAAAAAACATTTATTTTGAATCAAATAAAAAACCTTTATTTTATTTTAAATTAAAACCCAACCCAAATCCAATAAGCACTAAAATTAAAACAAATACTAACCACACAAACACAAACACCAATCCAAACAAATTCAGAATTTAACCTAAAATAAAATAACAACTAACTAAAATATAAATGAGGAATGAAATTTAAGGATTTAATTCTACTTTTTATTAATACAACATATAAAACACTAACATATAAAAAGATAAATAAAATAAAAAAACTTATCACTCACTCTCCATTCTCACTCACGGACATGCTCACCCACACCTACTCACTCTTTCACTCTCTGCGCCTACACACGCACACACTCACGGGTTCAGCACTCACTCACAACGCACACGCTCAACACACACACTCACCCACTTCACGGCATCTGTCAATGCACACACAACGAGGAAGAATCTTAGAGTGAGAGTGAGAGAATCCGAGGAAAGAGGGGGGAGAGGAAGAGAGTCGCCCATTCTTTGGAAGAGATGGGAGGCTGATGGAGGCTCGTGCACAGGAAGGAGCGAAGGTGGAACACGCCGGGTGGGAAGGAGGTTACGCGCATGTTCACTCGCGTGGAGAAGCTTCACCAAGGCGCGGCGGCCAAAAGGATGGGAAGCGCGGAAGAGCAAAAGGTGAGAAGGTATCGCCCAACGCGGCGGGTTCCACGGTTCTTGCCGCAGCGGAGGGAGCTCTGGCCGAATCGAAGCGAGGAAGTCTTTGGGTTGGGATTCAGTCGCAGAGCTTGCCGCTCGTGGTTGGGGATGGCCGTAAGGTGCGAGTGGACCGGAGAAGGAGGAAAGCGCTTGATGGAAGTGTTCTCGCGTGACTGGAAGTCGTTGCTGTTGGTGATGATGTTGAGGGCGGTTGAGGGGTGATGATGATGATGATGAGCTGGAGGGAGAGGGGGCTCATGGTGGCATGTGTTGAAGATGATGGTGAAGGTGATGATGATGATGCTGGGAAGAAGGAGAGGAGTTTGTAGTG
This sequence comes from Dalbergia cochinchinensis, assembly GCA_031216125.1. NCBI lineage: Eukaryota > Viridiplantae > Streptophyta > Magnoliopsida > Fabales > Fabaceae > Dalbergia > Dalbergia cochinchinensis. Next base: position 61,741,096 of record CM062375.1, on the reverse strand, counting down.
GTTGGTGGTTTGGGTGATGGTGATGATGAAGATTATGTTGGGGTGTGATGGAAGAGGAAGGAGATGCTGAAGGAAAAAGGAGGAAAGGAAGAGGAGGCCGCGGCGGAGCAGGGAGGCCGCGGCCTCACTATTTATTTTTATTTTTTTAAATTATAAAATTGAGACTAAAAAAAATACCTAGACTACTGCTGCTGCTTTTGATTTTTGTTGTTCTCGTCCGATCGTATTACTGGACTGGTTGATTGCTTTTGCAAGTTCTCAAATTGGTCTTCTCATTTTTTTTTTTTGTGTATGTGTTTGAGTCTCTCTTTTGATGAATTTTTTTTGCTTTGATGTTACTGCTCTCCCTTTTTTCCTTTCTCTGATGATCCTCTCTATGCATCCCCTCTGTTATTATTTTTCAACTCCACCGAAAGAGAAATAAAAAATTTCAAGGAAACCATCATTCTGTTTTTTATTTTTTTATGCCTTTCCCCCCTCCCCATGTTTTACGAGCTTGTTTTTTTTTGGGGAAAGAGAAGGAGAGGAGCCCGTGACTTCTCCCTGCGAGTGCTGTCTCCTTTTTCCCTTTTTTATTTTTTATATTTTATTTTATTTTATTTTTTATATAAATATGAAGCGAAAAAAAAAAGTAAAATGACAACAAACAACAAAGAAATATGGATGAGACTTGAAATAATTTGCAACAAAGTTGCTAACATGAATCCATAGATGAATAAAACTCTAAAAATATGCTAATTTTGATTTTTGGTTTTATGGGCCGGACAAAATCGAGTGTTCACAAAATGAAACTTACTGTTGATTTTAATGAAGACACTAATGACACAACATTATGTAGCTATGTAAGGGGTCCCTTTTCCAAATGCTTGATCAATGAAAAGCTTATTCAAGTTATTAAGCTATGCTTGTTTATTGTCTTGGGATATAAAATATAGGGACAAAGATAGAAATATAGAGACAATGAAGATAGTCAAGACAGGGACATTAATAATAAATATGTATAGGGATATTATTGAAAGAAAAAAAATAAATTTCAGTCTTTATATCTTATCTCCATGTCCTCATATTTTGGAGGTACAGAAATTTATATTTTTTTGTCTTAAGGACAGAAAATTTTTCTACCTTATTTCTGTTATCACCACCAAATAGATTTATATCTCCAATATCTCTATATTTTTGTCTTGGAGACAGGAAATAAACCTTACCTAATACCCCCCAAATTTATGATCAAGTTTGTATTTACTCCCTCCATTTTTTATAACTTCATTTATAGGAAAAAAATTGTTCAATAATATATATTATTTAAGAGTTTTCAGGAATTTTTTTTTTATTTTGTCCTTGCAGATGTTCTCACGCTATCTAACAAACTTTTCATGATAATAATTATTGCACACTTTTTTGAAAGTACAATTTTGTTAATACAAGCTTTTTTGTGTGTATATTTATGTATTTTTTATAATTTCTTAATCTATATTTTAAAACCTTAAAAGACAGTTATTAAAAATAAACAGAGTAACTTTAGTGAAAATTTGTAAAGGTTTTATCAACTAATGTCTTAAGTGATTAGAAAAGAAGTAGTTTATTTTTTTGTAAAGTTTAATATATTCAATGCATTAAAATTTTATAAAATTTAGGGTTAAATGCATTTTACCTCTCAAATTTTAGGTTATTTGCAGTTTACACATTGATTTTTTAAAACATGTATCACGACACCCTAACTTTTTCAAACAACCCAACTTTAGGTCATAGTAGGGTATCAAATTGTATACAATAAAAAAAATAGAGAATTAAGTACTCATGATAATTCATAAACAATGTGTCAAATTGCACAAATTAAAAACATCGGAGGGGGTTAAGTAAATATAAATCATACATTCACTGGTTGTCAAAATTATCTAACAAGTGTTTTGGATTATTTGAAAAATTTAGGGTGTCATAATATATATTTTAAAAAGTAATGATGTGAACCGAACATAACTTAAAGTTTAGGTGGTATTTTACCTTAAAATTTATTTTTAATAATTTTTTATTCTTATTTTCTTAATTGGTGCCTTAATAAAACCTAATTTGTAATCATTATGCAAAATTCTAACATTATTATTCCCATCATACAACATAATTACTTAGTTGATCTATCTAAACCCAATTTTGAGCAAAAAGTTGGGGGCCTGCATAGTTGAACTTTGAATGACCTCCTGCCATTCATTTAGGTCATGCGATCATATACTACAGTGGTAAATCAATAACCTAATGATTAGACAAGCCTTTTTGCCACTAACTGCGCTATTTGAAGAATCAAGTGTTGCTATAATTAATGGTCCACAGCTCACAGAATGCATTTACATCCGAGTTGATTTGCTTTAAATTGAAGGAAGTTTGTTAGAGAGCGCTATAATGCCTTTCTGGATCTCATGCTGCTCTCCGTTTTTTGGCTCGTATTTCACAATTAGTCAAAGTACATGAAGGGAACATAAGTCGCATAATATTGGTTATGAATACAAATACAGATAGGACTATATGAGAAAAGCAATGGACAATTTTGGCACAATCTGCATTTCTTTCTCGTTTCCTGCCTTCCTTTTGTGATTGACAAGACTTTAAAGCACGCAACCCCAAAGATAGACTAAAACTTGTCGTATTTATATTTTACATTGTCTCGTATTTTAAAAATTTAAAATTAATTCTTCATATTTAAAAAAAATAGATAAATTAATTTTTTTATATAATTTTATATAGTTAAAAAGGAAAATAATATATCCCTCCATATAGAAAGTGTATGAAAAAATTAATTTATTCTTTTATTAAATATGAGAAAATAATTTAAAATTTTTAAAATCTGAATGATTAATTTAGATATTTAATCTTAAATATTTTACTCTAACCTCCACTTTGCTTTATTGGAAACTATCATTTATACGCATTAATTATTACCAACGAGTTAACTCACTAGATAAACTTTTTATTTATTCATTACAATAATTTTAATTTAATGTTTTTTCTATTGGTAGGTCATCTCTATCTTTATAAGAGCTTAATAAATCCCATGGTATATCCCGACCCAGATTAGACTATGTTCTCTCCTAAATCTATTTTTTTTATTTCAATAAGGAAAAAAAAAACACTAATGACTTGTTTAATTATTATGCATGAAAAATATAAAATAATTTTATATTATCAATTAATAAATTTTAAAGAATATACTGTTTATTATCTACTATAATTATCGACTATAATTAGTATTTTATTAAATTTTTATCAGATAACAGTAAAATTATTTTATACTATTATCATTTCATAAAAATCAAGCTCAACAATTTCTTTTTTGTTTAACTTCATATATATATATATATATATATATATATATATATATATATATATATATATATATATATGATCCGATTTCACAATTATTAACTATTTTTCCCTCGCACTATTGATAAGCACATGACATACTGAGAGAAAATCGTAAAAAGTTATTTATGAAACTAACATATAACCAAAGTTTGAGATCAACCAAACCAGCACAGAACACATTTAAACCAAGACCACACAAAAGCCTTTTGTTTTCTTCTTCATAAAATAATATCGAGAAAATATTATTTTGTATCGCTTATTGTGAGACACCATGTCAATACACTCACATTTACCATTAGATAGGATGTAAGATCCAAACTAATTAAAGTTTACATCTAATTTAATAATAGATGTGTGTATATCAATACAGTACCCCACAAAGTGTGAGTCAAAATAGTATTACTCAATAATGTTGATCCACCATATTCGGGGTGGGAATAGCCATTTCCAGGCGAACAAATATCAAGACATTGGCACTACATTTTGAACCACATTAAAACATACCCAAAATTCAATAAGTGAAAAATATGCGCCTATAAATAGAGAATTAAAATCTAATAATCTTCATATCAAAAAGGAAAATCACAGAGCTCTTTTGAGAAAATTCAGTCTTTCCTTGTGATGAAACAAATTTGTACACATCGCTCTCGCTTTGCCTTACCAGTCGAGTGTTGTCCTCAAATCTCAATCCCCTAACAAACACTTAGATTTACACTTAATCTGTACACATAAACAACCTTCCTTTATTTGCAGGCAAAAAAGAAACCTAACGAATATGCAAAATCCCACTAGCAAATAAATTCTACAACATCACACGTGCAATTTGTGTGTAACCCCTTTCCTCTCTATGCCTTGATTTGATCTCTTCAGCACACCTTAGGGTCCTTTCAATGTGGTACCCTCCTCCAATGCTAACCTCCCTCTCTAAATGGCAACAATAGCTCTCAAACACACTCACATTCACATGCAATTTGAAGCCCATCAAGAATAGGAACTCAAGCTCCAAAGCATTCAATTCATTTGTTGTCAACCCACCAACTCTTGCAAAGTATGAATTCCTGTAATTCCTGTCAAAGTAAGAAGGAAGCCCCCCCACTTTAGAATCACATGGTGCAATATGCATTCAATCAATCCAAGAAATTAGAAAGTAGGAAATAAAAAAATTGACCCATTATCATCCATCATCATACATTAACAACAACAACAACAACATCCACCAAGAACTTGGTGACCTAACAAAACTGTCCATTTCCTCAGCAGTTAGCAAGTAGTGTCAATGATTGAGATTGAAATAAACTAGCTTTGTCTCAATTCACTAAAACCTTTACCAAATAATTATTATCAAGAAAAGATTTTAAAATTAAAACAAAAAGTATCAAGTGCACAAGCCTTCAAACTGTGAGCTGTTTTTCAGAATTTGAACTCATAGTCTTTAGATTACAAGAAAGCAATCTTACTATTGTATCAAAACTTGCTCTGAAAAGCATACCAAAAAATATATATATATATGTACTTGCTCTGAAAAGATTTTACAGTTAATGCAATAAAAAAGGGGAAACAATTGGACTAATGCAATTTTCATCTCTTTAAGAATTATGCAGATAAAATAAACAAGGAGGGAGAATAGTACTCACATGTCTTCTACATACTTAGAAGCCACCATTATAGTTGTTACGAGGAGCCTATGAACATTTCTGGCATTGATCCGGAACCCAGCATTGTTCTGGCAGAACCTGTCAATATAGACATATGCCACAACATACACAGAGGGTCCTGCTCTAGTGTACCTAAAGATCCTCTCTAGGTAAGATTGGATTGTCATGTCAGGGATCTCCCTGCAGTCAAAGATGTTTGTTCTGATCGCTTTGGACAAAGCAGATGAACAATTCTTCACAATCCTTTGTGTTCTGGCCATGCTTCTCTCAATAAGTGAAGCCAGAACATTTATCACTAGTGGGGTGTTGGAATCCTCTTGGTACGAATAGGAGTACAAATCATAGCGCAGCTTCCTTGGTGAAATTGTCAAAGAAGAAGAAGCCATTTGTTGAGAGAGGGGGGGGGGGGGGGGAAGGGGAAGAAAAAGTGTTTCTTTTTTGAAAGGGATTGGTCTAAGTTTCAAGGGGGTGTTTGTTGATGTTGTTGAGCAATGAGAACCAGGTAATAATGTGGAAGTGTTAGTGAATGAGAAGGTTTTTAGAAGTGGGGTTTATATATAAATGAGAACGGAGTTGGCACTATAGGGAGTGAGAAACTGTTGGGGATTGGGAAAGGGTGAATAAAGAAAAAAGTGAATTTATTTTTTATTTTTTTGGCCTTTTGCAATTTTTCGGATGGTGAGTAGAAGCTTAATGATTAAAAAAATGTGAAATGAATACAACAAGATATGAGTGGCTCGTCTTTGTGATGGCAAAGTACAAACAGCACCAGCTAAGCTTTCTCACTGCATTGCATAAAATAACAATGCAGAAACCCCTTTCTCTATTTCCTTGAAACTGCGGTCCCGCCGACAGTATGGTGAAGGGTAGGAATGGAAATAGAAAGAGATATAATGCATCCATGGTTGGCAGGTTACAGGGGTGGGGGGTGGGGTTTGGGTTTGGACCCACAAATTTAAAGGACAATCAAAATGGTGCCACACAATATTTTCTTATTTATGCAGATCATTACATAAATATCTCAACAAATAACCTAAACGAGTTTTGTCAATTAATAAATGTTTTAAAAGACATTTATTAAGAAATTAAAAAAACATATTAAATAAATTTTTTAATACATTAAAATTAGAAAAATTACTACGTACCATAAGGATTGTTTGTAGAATTACATAGTAGTAGTATATAATTGAGTCAATCACAATTATTTTTTTTGAAATTTGATAAACTTCACTTCAATTTTTTTCTATTTGTTCTGATGAGTTTGATTTTTTGGGTATAATGTTTATTGTACAATAAAAAAAATATTGTAATAATTTTATAAATAGATAAAAAAGGAGATGAATTTTACTAAATGATAAGAAAAAGTGTATTGTAATTTTTTTTTGTTTTTGGTGCGTATAGTGTGTTGTAATTTATCGTGTATAATTCACACCTTGATTATTGAATGTTGACCCTTGCTTTGGAGATTTGTGCCGTTTGCAAGTCCCAATCGCTGTGTAGGACTTCCAAGTAGTAGTACAGCTCTATGGTGTCGATTCTAACACACGTGCAATGGAGCTTGACTCATTAGTAATCGTACAATCTTGGCTTTGCAAACCTAAGCACCACGTGCAATATCTTTGTATTCTTCTTCGTTGTTGTTTCCTGCATCCTTCTTAGGGGGAAAACCAGAGTGTTCTACGGCATAGTGCCTCTCTGATTCACGGTTAATATTAATTAGTTATTGGCGCAAGCAGAATTTAATGGCTAAATTAGTAAAATGCTAAACATTGACCCGTTCAATATGAATTGGAGCGGCACTCCACGAGTAATTTTCAATCATATGAACTGTGATTGACCCATCGCAGCAGCTTTTAAACTCCTTTACAAAATAATTCTTTCAGGGTGTGTTTGATTAAATTGAGGTGAAATTTTTTATAAATGAGATATACGGAGAAAAATATTTGTATGCGGGTTTCAGCCACAGACACATGTGAAATGAGAGAGGAGATATAATAAAAAAAGTTACATGAGTGGTTGTATGATTTTATGGAGGGAGTATGCTTTTCCTCCGGGAGGAATTCATGATTTGATCTTTCTGTAGAACTCAGAGGTGTGTGGACCCATATCGGGTCATTTTTGGTCAGGTCAAGTAGGGCCACGTTAGTTTTAGACTAAAAACAGGTGTTAGCCCGGGCCAATTCATTCAAATCACGGGTTGGTTTATGGGTCAAATTTTTTTCTTATTTATTTTTTAATTGTATATAGTTTATAAAATGTCAATAATAAATACTTTTTTATTTTATTATAATGGATTGAAAAATAAACTATTAATAAGTAGTATTATTATTTTACTTTATTTATAAGAATGATAAATAAAATTTGATTTTCATTTGATAACTAAATTTCAATGACTTAATTTGATGCAATAGTGAAATGAATCAAAATATATATGCATCACTATTTGTTATTAACTTAGGCTTTTTAAGTAAGAAATAGTTTAAAAAATCTAAATTCAAGTATCTATAACTCATATATAATTTATTATTTAATAAAAATTAATATTTGGGCCATCAGACTAGGCCCATTTGGACTGGCCATGTAGGATCAATTTTTTATTTTTCTTCCTATTTCTTAAGCTTAGCCCACACAATTTTTTGAGCTATTCGAACTGCCTCATTGAGCCTGACGACTCTATATATCATTAAATGTTTCTCTGAATAAACATACACATTAAATTCGGCCATGATAATTCTACGCCGTTTTTTCTCCAATCATGCATACCCTCAAAGTGATATCGCTAGTTTATTAATTGATGAAGCAAAAAAAAAAAAAATTCAAACAGAGGTGATGAAATGGAGCAAGCTCATCTCAATAATATTTTCTTAGAAAAAATGAGATAGAATGAGACATTTTACTATAATTTAATTATTAGAATAACCTGAATGCTTATGAAGATGTGGCATCACTTTTTCTTCTATCTACTTGATTGTGTTTTGCAATTATTAAATAGTGGTAGAGAGGCTGAGACTAATTATGATGTTTGATGCAATCCAATAAAATCACATTAAAAAAAAGTGAATTGTAGAGCTTCAGGAAAAGGTGCAAATTGCATCGTTGTTGGAAATTATTAAAGGGCTACTGAAATAATGATACTTGATATTAGTCTAATATAGAATATACACAGTATAGAGATAGCATGCTAAGTTTGAAGTGGTTGTATATGAGATTGACATGCTTCTAATGATGTCCCATTAGTTCGCTCATGAGGTCATGACAGATCAACCTCTCATGAATTTGATTGGATGGGATATATAGTAGCATGCAATGAGTAGGAGCAATATCAAAATACCAAAAAGATGGATGAGTACAATTAAGAGATGTATTAATAGCATGTTTAAACTATTATAGGGCTTGAGCTTTGACCAATGTGTTATTCATTCTTATAAAAAGAAATGAAAATCCTCTACTGCAAGATCTGCATCAGATACATGCGGTGTAAGAGACGGGGTCTGATTTAGAAAGATTCCATGGACATAAGATCCCACCCCCTTCCTTGATTGACAGAAGCAATTCATCATGGAATTGCAACTAGAACAAAAATTAACATGGCTACACAAAAGGCGATTGCATAATTTCTTTTGGTTGTAAATAAGTTATTTATCAGAGCGTACTAGATTCAGAAATCCCCCATATGATATTTTGTTTATATGCAAAAAATTAAAGACATAGGCTTATACTATATGTAGCACATCATTATTGCAAAGTTACAGTTTAGAAATTTATAATAGTACCAAACAAACTAATTAAGTGTTGATTCGAGCAAAAAGGCTTAATTCTCTTAAGTATGAAGTCCTATATTTGATCTTGGAATTTATCTATATGAAAAATATATTATTGTGAAGGGTCTTCACTTAGACACTGATTATACACAGAAAAATTAGTTTCTCACTTGTTAGACAAAAAAAATACTGTAAGAAATCAAAATAAAAAGGAAAATATAGTATGAAACAATCTATGCACAGACTGTATGTGCTTAGGGGCGTATTTATCTTAAATTTAAAAAAAGTGATTTTGCAACTCAAATTTTATGTATAATTGAAAAAAACTGGAAGCAGATTTTTTTTTTTCAGTTTTGATTATTTTTTAAAAAAATCATATAAATGTATAAAAAGTATTTTTCAAGTGAAAAGAGTGATTTTGGGGGGCCAAAATTCCAAACAAAGGCACCCAAATGAATATCAATGTCACATTTCGCCACTTTACAGATTGTTTATCTTAATTAACTTTGTAGTCAATTTTTTTTACTTGAAATGAGTGTAATTATGAAATCATGTGAGTGCCATAGATTAAAGGTTGAAATATACAATTCACACACGAGAAGTTAAACTTAAAGCAACATTCAAAGGTGCTGTTTATCATGGATAAAGTGCACGATTTCGTTGATGCTCCCAAGACCCTAATTAATCTCTCATTCTTCCAACAAAGGAAATGACAACCGAAAAAAAAAAGTGCATAATCAGTGCCATTTTGCTTTCCCTTTGCAATTAAGATCTGAACTCTCATTGGAAGCGTTGGAGTTCTTGTCCAGCAAAGCATCGTGAAATAGAAATGAATAGCATGCATATTCCTCATTGTATTATATTCATAAAGTGTGAAATATCGCATCGATTCACACACAATATACTGTTAAATGGAATGTAAACTCTATTTAAATGAGATCAACATCTCATCCAATAATGAATGAGGTGTGAATCGGTATCCTACACTTTATGAGTATAAATAATACTGCTTATTCAATTTGTTCTATATAGTACCAGGGGAGCAAGGATCAAGTGAACTGGGATTATGGGGGTAGTGTTGTAGTCTATACTAAATTTAAATGCTTTTACATCCCATCAAAGGAGCCAAAGAATATAATTTTTTTTTTCATATATTTTTTATAATGGATGTTCTCTTGTCAAATTTTCACATGATAAAGTCACATGTGATCTCTTACCCTTAATTTTTCTATATCACTTGTCACGTCTGAGACCAATATTTAGAATTAATGCTCAGAAATCATACATGATTTTATCATGTGAAAATGAGAATTTAATAACATTTAAAGTCTTAAAATAATAACTGAATATAGAATATTCATTTTTCATATGACAATAAATCATAGATGAGACAAGAAATGATACATGATTTAGGGATACATGATTACCTCTCACCATATTTATCCCATGTTTTATATATGTGCTGATCGAAGGGACATATCCTAAGAAATGACATAAATAACATTTCTGGTATGAAAATTGCAGAAAGGACAAGGTAAAAGCATCCAATCCAACCCAAAATCCTTGTGGGGTCCCAGGGATTAAAGAAGTATGAAGAAATATTTATCATTTCTCTCTTGCTTCATGCAAACAAGGAAAGGAGTTAAACCAGTTGACTCAACACTTTGGACTATGAATAAAATCTCGTAGGAATATAACTCAAAGCTCAGATATATAAGCCTACACGTAACCAAAAAAAAAAAAGAAGAAATATAAGCCTACAATTGGTAATTGATCTAAAGGTTAAGGGTACACACTGTGAACACTCGATTTTGTCCGGTCCATTATACAAAAATCCAAAAAATTTCATGTTTCAGTAGCAGTTACTTCATTCAGTTCTTTTACGAAAAATGTGAAAAAAGACAAGTTTCTGTTTGTATCAAAACAAATACAAAAAGTCTAATTTATCATGTGAGTCTATTTCTTTTAGTCTATTATCCCCAGTAGCTTTTTGTCCATGTGTATTGTCCAGAGGTGTTTCAGTCCAACCCAGTTACATTTTAGCAGCCTATTTATTGTTTTACATTACCGTTTGTCAAAAAAATAAAAATACAAAATATATAAAAAAAAAAAAAAAGAAACGTGGGAGCCATGCTTTGGCACTCCCACGCTCCTACATTTCGCCATATCCTCGACACCCACAAACAAAGCCACGAAAGGAACGCAAAGTGATGGGCAAGCAAGGGTGCATGTCAATTGCAATTAAAAATCACAAGTGGAATGATCAACACCGGTTAGGGGAGCAATTGCGCTTGGGATTCTCGCATCCGTAAGGCATGGGCTTAGCATGGAATATCGACAATTAACTAGAGCAAACTCAATATAAAAGGGAACCGAAAAATACCAGAAAAATTTTTCTTTCAACCACCAACTTGGGGTCTCAGAACAATTCCAAGGACCCAATTAAGAGATAGTAAGAGGAAAGAGCAAGGTAAATATGGGAACAAAGAACAGTCATGATTTTTGTTAACACGCTTTCAAAGATATTAAAAGAGATGGAAAAGGGAAGTAACCGCAAATGGGCCTCTTCCCCTCACCGCATGCTTTCACCTTCATCTCCACCATCATCAACCTCCAGCCCCTCAACTTCCATGTCCACCATCACCAACCATCACTAACCTCCTTCCTCTCGCCAAAGATAGCCGCCGCGAGCTTACCCCCTTCACGCCACCACCACCGCGAGTCGCCCCTTCCTCACGGTAGCTCCTCCGCTCGCCTCTTGATCGGCTCCGCCAAAGCCCAAAGACCCCACCGTGGCAGATTAAACACTCAGACAGCGGCGAAATCCATGGCCCCAAGCGCGAGGGTCCCCGGGCTTCCTTTTCTCCAGGTCCGCGGCGCGGTCTCGCCAAGGCCTCGTCCCTTCCTTCACAAGCGGTCGCCGTCGCGCTCTGCCACCGCGGCCCTCCCCTCGCAGAGTCAAACGCCCATGACCTCTCCCTTTCTTAGTTCCTCCCTCAGCGCTGACATACTCTCCTCTCCACCTTCCCATTTCTCTTTTCTTTCTGACCGCATATGTGTTTGTGTGTTTAGTTTAGGTGATAAGTGTGTGAGAGAGACAAGGAAGGTGCGTGAATCAGAGGGAAGAGGAAAGTGTTGTGGGTGTGCTTGTGTGATGGAATCGAGTGGCGGTGAGGGTGCGCCACGTGTGTATGCTCATTTGGGAGTTGTGCACGTGTGTGAGCTTGTGTGAGTGTGCCAAAGAGAGAGAGTGCACTGGGTGTGTGTGTGCAGACATGAGTGTGCGTAAGAGAGAGGGGAGATGTAAGTGAGTGTGGGATATTTGAGTTTGAATGTTAGAATAAGTTTGTTAGATTATTTAGTTTGAAATTTAAATTTTAGTTTCCTTTTTGCTATCATTTGGACTTGTTTGTCCGGGAGTTTGAGTTTAAAATAAAAAGGAGTTTATTTTCTTGGAGTAGAATTAAGTAATTTGGTTAAGAGTAATTTAATTATTTATTTGATGTTTTAATGAGTTTTTTTTTTTTTTTTAGAAAATAAAAATAAAGAGAGCGGTATTTAAGACCTATAATTCGCTTTTAATTTAATTTCTGCTCATCTTGGAACTAATCGAAATTAACTCATTTTATTTTTTTATTTTTTTATTTTTTGTTTTTGTTTGGTGTTAATTATTTTGCATTTATGTGTTTTGCTCAGATTATGTATGTGTTCATGTTTACAAATTAATTTTATTTTATTTTTGTTTGGTTTGATTAGTTACATTTGTGGGTTTTATTTAAATTAAATAAGTAATGGTGTTTATGAATTAATTATGTTTTTTTTAGTATTATTATTTTATGTGTTTTTTATTGAAACATTTGTGTTTGTGTGTTTTGGTTAGATTAACTGTGTGGTTGTGAATTATTGTTTTAGTTAGGTTATTTCATATGTTTTATTTAGTTAGTTGATTATGTTTATAAATTCAATTTTGTTTTCGCTTGGTATTAATTATAGGTTATTGTGTGATTTAATTTTACTTGTATATATTTTGCTCAAATTACTTGTATATTCATGTTTATGAATTAATCTTGTCAGTTTCTATTATTTTTTTTATTTTGTCTAAAATTGAGAAATAAAACAAAAATGTCTTTTAATAATCAATTTTCTTTTTTTCAAAAACCTTTTATATTTGTGCAATGCTCGATAATATATTGAATAAAGAAACGTTATTCTTCACTATTTTTGAATTATAAGGATTCATTGAAGCCTAAATAGCTAACTTGCATTCTCAAGGCGACAAAATAGATTTGTATCAAGATTTGTTCTAATCAGGCAATGATCAATGATGATAATTGAGTAACAAATGTTATCTTTATTGTTATTGATCACAAGGGTTTATTGAGTAGCTAAATGCTAGCTTAAATCCTCGCCGAACGGATTCCGCTTTCTAAAAGAATTGCTTCTTCATAAGGATCTTTTTAATCCGTAACGTCCAATAACGGTTTATCGAAAGATCGATGTTACTCTTCATTGTTATTTGAATTCATTGAAGTACTTAAATAACTCTGGGTATCCGTGGCAAATAATGGATTTTTGCGATCTTGTTGCAAATTCTTTCTTAATAATTAAAGTCTATCAACCCACAAGCATTTTTTACGTAACTATCGCGACTTTCAGTTCCCTCATCGTACAGAGGATACTTAGGAGCGCGCAATCCTCGCTGCTCAAAATTGAATTTTCATAAATTGTTCATTTGATTTCAGTAAATATTCTCGCATAATTTTTTTCATTTAAATAGGGATTTTGTAGGCTATTAATTAATTTGCTCATTACTACAGACTGCTCTAAAGACGCGGTACTATGCTAAAGGTGCGACGATTAAATTCATACCCTTCCCTATGCATAACCGACTCCCGAACTCATAATCTGGTTTCAAAGATCATCTTTTAAAATAAATGGGTTTTTCCAATGTTTTCCCAATTTAATAAATTTTGCCACACTCCATTAATTTTCAAAAAAAATTCTCTTTTCTTAAATTCGCCGTCCCCATCGCGATCCCGGTTGCGACACACACAAAAAAGTATCCAAATGAAAACAGTGAGAAATGGACACCATTCGAGTACAATAATTGAGACTTTGATTTCATTGTCTCTTGCAAAATCTATTTGTATATCACAAGTACAAAATTAGGAACCGACATGCATAATTGATGTTATAAGTAAATTACATAAAATGTAACTAAACGCTACAAAAGAACAAAACAGATGAAGAAGATAGAGAGACATGGATCTGCCAATTAGATATCCTAGCAGGATTTTTTGTGGCCAGAAGATCAAGCATAGCAGGCTTAGTACCATTACCTGTCTACAAGTTGGCCCAAGGAGACAGAATCTTCAATCAGGCAGGGAAAACTAGGATTGGAAGTATTCTATTGAAGCTTCCTAGGACCTGCTTCACTTTATTACATTGGATTTGGAATGATATTCTCTGCAATTTGCTAAGGTCTTAAATCAAGGTTACAACAGTGTATTGTTGTTGGAATGCTAACAATTAATATGAGTGAACACATGCACCATTTGTCACTTGATATATATACACATTTGTCAATTCTTACCATTTTATATAGTTGCAAGACCATTTTTTAATGCTGCTTAAGGCTGGAATTTGTTCACCTTTTGCATGGTTGCTGAGAGTTTGATAACTAATTAACTATGCTTAGAACCCTAAGCTCGATTCAATTTTTGAATTTCTTACTTCTCAAATAAGTTGAATGTCTTTCAAGAAAATTGGATATGGCTCCTGAAAAGTTAGAGAGATACATGAAAAATAACTATGTCAAGCTTATCTTAATATTTGAAGGAACTCTCACTAACAAGCTGCAATCTATGTCTTACATTACATTCCATTCACTCTCATGGGTGGACTAGCAAAACTAGTTAAGTAAAATATTTCAGGGGAAAATTTTCCGTCTAAATTTAAGAGATAGAACTAATGATACATAGTTCATTTCAGCTAGTAAATTAGCCTCAGTTGTCTTGTGGCATTTTAGTGTTGTAAAGAGGGTTAAGGATTATGCTCACTCGGTCACTCCACTCAAAGGGTTACACTCCAGCTTTAGTAGGTCGTAGGAACTACCACTAAGTTACACATTTATTATTTTTTATTTATTTAAAATTAAAAATCTGATAAGAACAATAAATATGTTAGTGTGTGTTACTGATGGTTCTTATCAGTAATGAAGCTGAAATGTGACCCTGATTAGAGTGATCACAATTATAGCACCCAGTAATTTCTTATTGTAAGTGAAGTGTAGGAAATGCTTACATCAATAAGCCAACATGAACAGAAACAGAACACTGAGAGCGGGCAAGGTAAGCTTGGATATAGAATTGAATTTGTGGAAAGAAGACATTATAATGAGCTACATTTAGTTGTTGCAGATCAAAGTTGTAGAACACAGCATGTTGGTACGGGGGACATTGCTTAAGCTTGGAGAGAAAATGAAGGTTAATTAGGTCTCTAGATCAACTAGGATAGGGTAACAGATTTTGAGTCTCAATCAAGTATAAATATTCATTTCAGAATTCTTTTAATTCAATGGCTTAGTGATCCAATTCCAACAGGAAGACCATTCAAAAGATTATAATTTGGATAGAGAAAAGAGAAGGGCTTCAAAGACAATACAAATTTAGGTACAAAGGCTTTCTTTGCAAATGTTTTTCTCAACATGTATAGCAAAGGTTTCTATTTATATACCAAATTACCATAACAACATAAAACCTAAAAATTATATTTAACTATACTTTATCAAAATCTTTTGTTCCCTGAGCATAATACTGTTAACTCCCACCATGTTAGACATTATTGCTCTTGTTCACTTTACACACCCCACTTCAAGGATCATTGCATTTTCAGGTGGCTACTGCATCCATTTCACCCATCTCTTACAATTCCTTGAGAGTAACTAAGAAAACTTATCCTATTGAATTATGAACTTCCTAAATTGATTGGTATTACTATAGAGGAAACTTCCATGGGCACAATAACTCATTTTTTTATAAGCTCTTAAAGGTTTACGTCTAGAAAGTGCTTATAGAAGCACACAAATGACACAAGCCAATATAACACAACTGTGTTTCTTCATTTTGGCTCTGATACCATCTGATAAGATCATAGTATCAGATAAAGAAAATGAAAGCATATTGTGTAATCTGTTTATGAGATTGTATTTATATTAATCACAAAATGAAAGAAATAAAGGGTTGCTAGGTATTAGAGAGATCCAGCTGCCCTTTCAAGTCCCAATTCCAATTTTGAAATACCCCCCTCAACATCCCTCCCTTCACCTTATAGGCTCTCCCCTAACCAATTAGAATATTCTCTCTCTGTCTAGGTGGTAGAGTTAGTTACAAAACCCATTACCCATTTCCCACATACATTAGCAGAGTAAGTTACATCCCTTGCCCATTGCCCATATGCATTAACAGCCCCCTTACGAAACATGTGTATCCTTACAGAAAATATGGCCTTAACATCGATTATTAAGAGACCTAACACTCTTGTTCTTCTTAATTCTCACTGTTTTATGCTAGAAAGATTGCTTTGTCACCAAAGCTAATCAATAGAAACTAAACACGTTCATTGTCACCATGAAAGTTTGTCAAATGACTCAAACATGACCATTTAAGAAATTTTGCCTTGTAAAATGGCACAGCTGTCATGTTTATCTGGACTTGAATTAAGGTTTGCTGAACTCAAATATGGGTCATATTTATCATGTAGAGATAATAGTTATAAGAATAACTTACTACATTGTAATAAGATGGAAAATAAGCCTAGAAATAAGAATAATAATATAAGATAAAATAAAATCTTAAGAGAAAGAACTTCTTATCTTGCTCTGTCACTTGTTCCAAACAATGAAATCAGAAAAAACATCTCTCAAAGAAAACAAGTTTATCATTCAAAGGTGAGCATATGATTGTACTCTATTTTTTGTGGATGTAAATCACATGTCATCAAATCATGTCTAATGCCATGTCTCCCCAATCACTTCTTGTCAAGTACGAAATAAGATATATATCTACTAGTAACTTTTTTGAGGTTTAAAATATTTCTAAATACTTACCTTTCGTGTGTCATGAATTGATCAGTTAGACATGAAAGGGGACAAAATCTAGGCACACAATTTTCGTCCATTTTGGTGTTGTACACATTTCATCACTACTTTATAAGACTTTTTTTATGGCATGAAATATGCATGAATTGTTGTTAAGTAGTGATATATGAGATTTGGAGGGTTGCTCTATATGAGTCTAGCTCCAAAGTTCCAGGATCCACTAATTTAATTAGTCCACAATATATGATCTACAATGAAGATAATTCACCTATTTGTAGAGTAAGTAATCCTCTATTATCTCTAACAACATAACTGACTCGTACTAATATTCCTAACAAACAAAGTGACTACTTTAATTTGGGGTGTAACATTGAGGGAATCATGTAATTATGGGGGTGCACAGTATAGGAATTGGTTTCATCTTGGACAATCTTTACATTTCCTTTCTCAACACCAACTTACTTCTAGCCCCTGACGATCACTGGTGGGATATATGATTTGATCAATACCCCAATCTTAATTAGCTTTTGTAAGATGACTCTTGATTAACTCTTAACCCTTTGTCCTTCACCATGATCAATGCTCTGCAAGTTAGTGGTGATTGGTGAACAATGACTAAGATTATTGAAGAGCAAGTAAGTGGTAGTTAAGGGAATAAGAATCACAGACTACGTACCTACAAGACATTTTTGGGAGGTTGTTACTTCAGGAGCCTTCTATACATTCTTAAGCCAACATTCTTTCTTTACATGCCCTCTCATTCCACAACGATAGCACTTAAAAGATTTTCTTTCTTTGTAACTTCGACCTGCTCTGACTGTGACTTATACTAGAATCATGCCCTGTTGATCTCCCTCTTATCATTAAGAATGCCTCAGCCAACTTTAAGCTTTCCAATTTATCCTCCTTATTCTTATGCTTGGACTCTTCTTTAAGAACATCACTAACAACATCATTGAAGGATAAACAGTTGGCACATTTTTATTTGTTATGTTAATAATGAGTTGATCATAAGAGTTAGGTAAACTTTGAAGCAAAATTTCTGCACGTTCATTTTCCGTTATTATGCAACCCAACATTGTTAGTTGAGAAAATAACCTATTTAGATTATTGATATGGTTTGTCACAAACATAGATATACTCATTCGAAGAGTATATAACCTCCTCTTTAGGAATATCTTATTGTGAAGTGAATTAATCTCGTACAGTTTGCCTAGTGCTTCCCAAATTTCTTTTACTGTCTTCTTTTTCGCAACACTTGATAATATTGAATTTGTCAATGATAGATGCAAGTTGGCAATAGCATTCTCATCTATCTCCTTTCACTTGTCATCTGATATCCCAATAGGTCTGCGTTCAATTCCCATTAAGCAATTGTCTTTCCTCAAGATTGCTTTTATCTTTAGTTTCCATAAGAAAAAATTGCTCCCATCGAATTTCTCAATCTCAAATTTTGTTGCCTTGGCATTTGGCTGGATTTGTTTCTCTGTTGAACCAATCCTCGCTTTTCCCACCGCGAGTAGTATCATACTTGTGAACAATATGGTATGTTTATATTATATAGGCATCAAACCTGATAAATAATCTAATACAGGTTAACAATATTGCGAAAGATATTGTAACATGTATATAAGTAGTAAACGTGGATATAGTACCTTGTAGGGTGTTATGTAATTAATGACTTCAATCTATTGTTTAGCACCCCTGCACAATTAAAATAAAGTTAATAAAATTAAAACTTACTGGAAATTTAAGGTTGAAAACTCAGTAATGCTGAAGGAAAATCATTACTTAAGGAAAACTCACATGTATGGAGAGAGAAGAATATCATTCCCATTAAACATGAAAAAAGACCTCTTCAGCAAAAATTTTAGAATAGAACTCATACAATATGCATAATCTACTCACCGAAAAAATCAATAGGCGGCTATTGGATGTATTCTTAAACATCTAATCAAGCGTTCGATTTCCGGTACTGCATATGCAATAAATTTCGTGGCTTGAGGTTAACTATCTTTGAGGAGCTTCCACCTCTCGAAAGGATTAGTAATGGTTGTCAACAGTTACTCACTCAAATGGTCACTATGCATTGTGTTGAATGTCCTGAGCTGGCCTCTATTTGTAGGCGATAAAAAACCGCGTTCAACGTAGAGCATCCAAGAAAATTTTCCTGCAGCTTCTGATACATGCATAGTGAGAAAGGAGAAAATGTTTCATTCTCCATGGCAATTACGTAAATGCAAGAAGAGGCACACCTTCCATCACTTGATTTTCTTGACTTTAGTTTAAAAAACTATAAAGGTCGCTTTTTTTGGGGGTCAGGAAAAGAAGGAAAGTAGCTTTAACCCATTTGCATTCACACCGTAAAATAAGAATTTCTTATCCATGTTTTTTGTCGTTTTATAAAATGAAATCTGTATCCATGATTCATAAAGTTTTATGCATATGTTATGCTAATATTGTGCGATGCTCATATCTTAATTTTTTGAGAAATGTTTGTGACCTCGAAGTGTATACCAGCAGAATGGGGTGAATACCGTTTTTTTTTTTTTTCAATGGTCAGAAATTTGTATGAGAACTTGAGCTAATTCGCTAATCGTCAAACAAAGGCGGCACTGATCATGCCCCAAGCTGGAAAAGCAATGGCCCAGTGAAGCCCAATAGAATCAATTTTTGGGCCCAATTACTTGGTGAAGCTCCCAATGTTGGTGCAATATCATAAAACTCTCAAAAGAAACAAAAACAAAATGATAATAACTTACGATACTTGACAAAAATAACAGCCAAGTTCCTACACAAAATATGACAAAAACAAAAATAAAACAATGCAGTTGCAAATTGAGATCAGCACAATTGGCAAACGCCATGGCCAAAGGCCAAAAGTTGGGCCAAGGGTTTAACTCGGGCGAGAGACCGAAAAAAAAAAAAAACTTTATCCAATTCAATTAAAAATTTTAAACCGGATAAAACATTAAAAATCGATCAAAATTGAGAGAGTTTGGATTATATTAATTTTTATTTTTCTAAAAAAAGTGTATAATTTCTCTGCACTCATAATGTAAAAAAGAAAATTTACACTATCACCTAATCATATATTATCATATCAATAAAAATGATTAAATCCCACACATATTACTTAAAAGTAATGTAAATTAAGTGATTTGATGGGATAAAAATGTAAAAATATTTTGCACCGTCAATAAATAAAAAATAAAATGTTTTAAAAATGATTAAATTAGATGAGATTAATTTAGACACATTGACGATGTAATGAGTTTTATGATCTCAGTTAATTACATGATTCAATTTATAAGACTTTTAAGATATTAGATAATTACGTTAAATATTTTTGTGATTGACAATATACTACCGGATGTATGTGTAAAATTATTTTACATTGATAAAGCATATAAATTAAATTCAAATTAGATTGGATATCAAATTTAATTTTTAAGTTTCTTATAGTAAATTTAATTTATTTTTATTCAAATGTTATTTTATGTTTGTCAAATAAATTTTTTTACTTTAATTGTTATTTATTTTATCAACTTAAAAAAATTTTGTGGTAAAAAATAATTTAATCGATTCAATTCAAATTGGTAACAATTATTTTTGGATTAGATTAAATTCAACATCTAAATTAAACCAACCCAATATCCAATATAAACAGATATTAGTTACCAATACAATGCTATTTAAATCGATAAGATATTTTACTCCAAACACATCTAAGGTTGGGCAAAATTCTGTAACGTCTGACGTGGCGAATCGTCATTGGTTATTTTCGCGTGGACTCAGTTACGCATCGAAGTCGAACTCTCCCTGTGGTATAAAACGACGTCAGCGAGGGCAAACGTAGCCGTTTAAAGCCCGCGACGCACAGAACAAGTGTCCCTAACTCTTTTTTTTCTTCCGGCAAGTTCTCCGTTTAAGATCTCCGACACCGACGAACCTCGCTCACCGGAATTCCGCATCCAGGTTTGTTCCAATTTCCTGATTCAATTTTTTCCTTTTCCCGATTGACTCAGATTCGAAGCGCTGATCACAGATCTGTGTTTTTTTTTTCACCTGCTGTTTTCATGTGATATTCTGATGTTAGGATTCGGAATTCGATGATTTGTATGCATGATTATGTTATTTTTTATCGATATTTCGAGATCTGAGATTTTGGATTTTGATTTGGTCCGATTTTTTTTTCTCTTAAAATTTTACTTGATTGGATTTAGACTGACTAATGATTTCCGAGTTCCGGCTGTTGTGTGGTACTGGAAGTTTTTTATTCTAGTTGATAGGAGTTCTGTGGATCCAATTTTGTTTTGAATCTGGTCTTGTATGGTTTGGTATTGTACAATTCTGTTCTAAATCACTCTGATGGAGAACTAGGTTTTGAGGATTTCTAATTGTTTGATGTTATAGGAGGAAACAAAGTAGCGCATTGGTTAGGCGAAATTGATCGATTGCTTGTTTTTGGATCCTGTGCTATATTGATTTTAAGGTTCATCAGATCTTGAGTTTTGCTTGTAGAATCAGGGTTTTGAATTGCAGTCCCGTTGTGACAGCAATTGAGGTAGCCTTAGTTGTATTTTTATCTAAGTTTTGCAAATCACAGTAATTGCAATCAACTACAATTTAAAACCATAGTTCGAGTTTTCAGACTTGCATATGACTTGTTCATGCTTGTCATTCATATCAGATGTAGTGGTGTAGGACCGGATCTAAGTTTTCTCAATTAACAAACTTGATGGAGAAGGATAAGAAACCAAAATCAATATTTAGCTGCTAAATCCTGATTTTTGTTGGTTATGTGGTTAACTGATGATGTTATTCATTACTATGTCTTTCATTTGATCATTAATTCTTGCCCTTCCATTGAATAGCAGTAATCCTTTTCAAATTGTTCTTAATGGGTGGTTGTGTGTGAGTTATGAGAATCTGAAATTGTGTCCTTGATTTTGAGAAGGTATCTGCATTTAGGTGTTAGTTTAATGCTATGATTATTGTTTGAATGTATGTTGCAGAAAATGGCTTTAGGTGGAACAGCTCCCCCAAGAGGAAGTGCAGCAGCTGCTGCTAGCTTGAGGAGAAGGAGAACAACCAGTGGTGGGGCCTCTGGAGGGGCAGCTGGAACCATGCTTCAATTCTACACTGATGATGCCCCAGGACTTAAGATCTCCCCAAATGTGGTTCTTGTAATGAGCATTGGCTTTATAGCGTTTGTTGCCATCCTTCATGTGATGGGCAAGCTGTATTTTGTGCGTAGGGAGGCTTAAGGGATATGACAAACTAGTTAAGTTCATTTTTGTATTCTACATACTCAGTCTCTGCTACGGAATTTAGATTTTCTATTTGCTGGATCTACCCTTTCTTTCGCTTATAATTTATGAGTTTAACATTAATGAACAGTAATTGTCGTGAGAAGAAACATTTCTTTTATATTTGGTGTTTCTGCGCTGTCTTAAAGGTGTTCCAGTTACTCTTAGTCGCTTCCTATTACTTGAAAATGAATCCTAGAGAGCATTGTTTGGATTTGATGGGTAGTTAGGTTGCTCTTATGGGCTATTTTCTGGAACCATCCATGACAATTTTCTAGTTAGAACAACAGAGGCCAATATTAACGTTTGCCCTTATAGTTCTCTCTTATGCAGATCTTACTTTTTGCATAAACAAAATGACAATTATGTTCAGTGGTGCAACATCTAACGTGATGATTCATGCATCCGGTAAATCTGCTCAAATTCAAGGCTAATCCAATAATCGATTGCACCTGTGTTATAGTACTATCCATGCGTTGTCGTAGGAATAAAATGGTTTTATTGTCCACCACTTGCATCATTGCATGAAGCAGTGATTGACTCACCCAACATTTTAAACTTGGTCCTCCTGTGAACGTGTAGTAGTCTTCTTGTGAACATCTCAAGTTCCAGTGTCGTTGTTCCATAACTAAACACACAATCTTTGATAGAAACAATTCCCTCGGATCCATACTCTGCATTACAGTACTAGTTACTTTCATCAAAAGCTTAAGAATGAAAACATAGAAAGCAAAAGAAGTTCTCAAATTAAGATAACTAAGTTGCAAGAAAGAAGGCAGAGATCTTGCTTGCAAGCTTTCTAATATTAAGGAGGTGAATGTCTTTCTTGACCAAGAGCACGTTACTAGGCTTCACATCACAATGAACCACTGGAACTGAAGAACTGCGATAGAGATATTTCATTGCAGATGCCACATATATCATACTATTAAACCTCTTGCAAGAAATCTGAAAATTAGTTATGAAAGTGTAGCCATTTTTTTGACAGTTCCATTCGACATGTATTCCATAACCCAAGACTTAAATCTACATTAACTGAACAACTAATGATGATCTTAACTAGGTTGTGATGGCCTAGCTTGTGCATTGCACTGCATTTCACTTCAGACCTCATTGAAACGAAAGTACAATTATTTTAAGGCTCTGAATCTGAAGAAGTTCTCCAGTTAAAGAATTGGAGGAAAGGCTTACCTCTAGGATGTCCTTCAAACTACAAAGAGAAGAAGGTAGGAAGAATTGTAAAATAATCATAACTAGCTATTCCCCAGTGACCTACTGCTCAAATTGAACCTTTCTTAGTCCTTATCGAGAAATTCTTAAATATACTTAGAGCATCACGTGGATATGCTTCATATTCAATAACAAAATAACATTCAACTAAAAGCGGATATTAAAAGTCGGTCCTAACTGAAATGTCATTTTACTAGTAAACAGAAAGCATATCTACGTGACATTCTAGTTGTATTTAAGTATTTCTGTCGTTCTCGTGCTAAGGGGATATTGGTTTTGACTCGAGTTCAATCCCCATATGTCTATGATTCCACCATACTCTAATTCCATTAAAAGCTCCTTAAAAAAAAATCGTATTATAGATCTTCGTACCAATAGAATTACTTTGTTTTCATAAATTATGTCTTGAGTTTTAAGTATTGTAAATGAAAAATATATATATTACTGAGAAAGTTTTACACTTATAATGGGTTGGTCTGGCGGTTTAGATTATTTTATTTTGTGGTCCAATAAACTTGGTATACACATTCTTAGACAAAATAAAATCTCTGTTGTCCTTTAAGGGGTTTGGTCTGCATCATTTTGTTGGTTCATTGCTATTCTTTTCATGTTTGCCTTTGTCTCCTTGGGCAATAAGTACATTCCATGAGGCATCAATTTGCTTTGATTTGAATTTTGACTAAAGGAATACAACACTGCACAAGACAGTGAACAAAGGAGCTGGATCGTCTTCATCAGTCCAAATGTAGTTCTGTACCAACAGTTTATATTTTATAAGTTGTGTATATATATATTTTTCTTTTGTTATAAAATATAACATTTTCAATGGATGAATTTTGTGCAGTTTTTTTTTTTTTTAAACTGCTACTATCTTGATCCGTGTAGGAAAACCACATTTTCTTCTATGCAATGAGTAGTTTACTTTTACTGCTATTGACCATAGCTGTGAAACCAAAAAGTAACACGAGCTAGCTAAAATGACTGTAAAATGTGATTGCAGTAACCAATAAAATCAATCAATAACACTACCCAAATACGCCTAGACAAATACTAAAGTTATGATTTTTGCCACCTGTGCAGGAATGTCAATAGACATATATCGACATAGATTTTGGCTTCTCTAAATTACAATTTGAACTATATAGAGTGAAAAGCATGATTATAATTGTTAATGAAATTCATAATAATTTAAAGTTTTACAAAATACATATGCATGTATCACAAACTATAAATGTGTATTAATCATTCTTCTTAGGTCGACTTTCCACTCATGTATCGTTAAAATTTAGATTCAATGCTCATGTTTTTCATGTCGATGAACAACCCGTAAGTATCTTAATGAGTACCATGAGCTCCGAAACATACATATCTCGATTCTAAATTAAAACGAACTTTTTCCTCGGCCTAAACTTTCTTAAATGAAAAATTAATCCTTCTTCTTTATTAATTATAATTTAGTACATTAACCTTAGAAAAATTAAATCCATCAACGTGTGTGTAATTAGAATTTTTTTCAACCACAATGTCATGGCCTGATACTAACGTTAAAAAAATTACTTTTTGTCCGAAAGGAAGAAAACGTTACACAGAATATAGTGTTCATTTTAATTTTCATCAATTATAGATACTGAATAAACAACCAAACTTAATAGTTGATACACTTCATTTCGTGCACACTTCTTATCAATTATTTCATGCTGAATAGCCCGAATTATATTCAGAAAATATAATGATAGTAGTAGTTCTTATGCATTTGACAGCATATAATAAGAAATTTATATCACCAATATAAGCCAAGAATTCCTCTTCCAAAAATGCACAGGTGCTTGAGTGAGAGGGTTTGAACCAGGTCAGATGAAAAGGTTGTCCCAAAAGCACCAACCTGGATCACACATAGGATTCTGGTTTGACCCAACAAGCCAAATAAGCCACTTCATGCACAACTTCCCCATAGAGGCTATATATAGCATAGTATACTGTAGAAAAAAAGCTTCACTCACACTCTCAATGTGTCTTTGCCGTTAGAAGCTTTGATGCCTCACTTTAATGCCTTATCTACCTCTCTGAGGTTTCCTTCACTCTCCTTATTAGCCTCTTCCCTCTCTATTCCAAATCAAATCAAAGCTCACAAGGTTCAAGCACACCCCATGATCACTATTTGATTCATATATGGACATTTCACTCTTAATAAGGCTTCCCCATTTTCCCTTTAACCATATCACGGTGTTGTGTGAGCCTTTCTGTCTTAGTTGCTTGTAGAATTTGATTGCACTTGTGTCCACAAATGCTGTGTGTTGTTTCTGGGAATACATTGTGTCATTCACAACTTTGCTATAGTTTTCTGCAGGAGAGCACAAAAAAAAGACTTCAAAACTTGTGCTTCTGATCTGGGAGTGCATGGAAATTCTGAACTTTTGAAAAAGTGGAAAGTGAGTTTGTTGAAGTTGCTTTACTTTGTTCTCTCTCTTTCTCTCTTTTGTTCATCTCATCCTCACATGACCATTGTCTAGTCTAATCTTTTGTTTGTTTCTTCATTTGTTTGCACTCTTCCCCTTTTTGTTCATATCCACTGAGAATTTGGATACTTGCCATCTCAATTTTGTGTCCTTTCTGCCGCTACTGTTCCTTGAAGCTGTAATAGTAGTTGCATCACTTTTGTGCCACTCTCACATTACTTTTTCTTGCATTTGAAACTTTCTTATATTAGTGCGTGACAAGGTTATTGTTGTTATTGTGGTTGTTGGTGCTGTTGATGATGTTGTTTGGTTCATAGCTTTGCTTTTTGGGGACCCATCAACCTTTTTTCCTACCATAGTCAAGCAAATGAAATGACAGTGTTCTTGTTAAGGGATAACTTTCTGCAAATTGATGAAGAGATCCTTTAAATACTTCCTTGCATTGTAAATTATCACTCTGATGATGCAAGTGCTGTTCAATCTATCCCTTTTTCTAGTTCTTTTTGGTTTTGTGATCTCATCAGACACAGTTTTCAATGATGATGTGTTGGGCTTGATTGTGTTCAAGGCTGGTCTACAAGACCCAGAAGGGAAACTCTCTACTTGGAATGAAGACGATTATAGTCCTTGCAACTGGGTTGGTGTGAAATGTGACCCTTCAATCAATAGGGTCAATGCTCTTGTTCTTGATGGATTCTCACTTTCTGGCCACATTGATAGAGGTCTATTGAGATTGCAGTTCCTTCAAATCTTGTCCCTTTCTAGGAACAACTTCACAGGTACCATAAACCCTGATCTCACCAGCCTTGGGAATTTGCAAGTTCTTGATCTGAGTGAGAACAATCTTTCTGGACCAATCCCTCATGGGTTTTTCCAACAATGTTGGTCTCTAAGAGCAGTTTCATTTGCTAAAAACAACCTCACAGGTAAGATTCCTGATTCCTTGAGCTCATGTACCTCATTGGAAACACTTAACTTTTCTTCCAATCAGCTACATGGGAAATTGCCATCTGGCATATGGTTTTTGAGGGGGCTGCAATCATTTGATTTGTCAAGTAACTTGCTTGAGGGAGAGATTCCTGAAGGAATTCAGAATCTGTATGATTTGAGGGAGTTAGGGCTGGGGAAGAACAGGTTCATAGGTAGGCTTCCTGAGGATATTGGAGGGTGCTTGCTTTTGAAGTTGATTGATTTCAGTGGCAACTTTCTCTCTGGGAAACTTCCTGAGTCAATGCAAAGGCTCACCTCATGCACATCCCTCAGTTTGCAGGGAAATTCATTCACAGGAGGCATTCCTAATTGGATTGGAGAGTTGAAGAATCTAGAGATACTGGATCTTTCTTCAAATAGATTTTCTGGTTGGATTCCACAATCAATTGGAAATCTTAACTCACTAGGTGTATTAAATTTATCAAGGAATGATATCACAGGAAACCCGCCAGATTCAATGATAAGCTGCATTAAGGTTTTGGTTCTTGACATAAGTCACAATCACATAGAAGGGCCTCTTCCTTCATGGATATTTAAGATGGGCTTACAAAGCATCTCACTTTCTGGAAACAGACTCAACAAATCCATACCAGTTTCTTATCATGGGCTTCAGGTTTTGGATTTGTCATCAAACGCATTTTCTGGAAAACTTCCATCTGCCATTGGAGGCCTCAGTAGCTTGCAAGTCTTAAATTTGTCTACCAACAACATCTCTGGTACTATTCCAGTGAGTATAGGAGAACTTAAATCTTTGTACATTCTTGACATGAGTGGCAACAAGCTTAATGGAAGCATTCCTTCTGAAATAGAACGGGCAGTTTCTCTCAGTGAACTGAGGCTACAAAAGAACTTGTTAGGTGGGAGAATTCCTGCACAAATTGACAAGTGTTCATCCTTAACATCTTTGTAAGCTCTCTATCATAGATGCCATCTTCAATGCTTTACTCTTCATAACTTAATATGACTGATTTGTGTCTATTAAATATAACTCTGAAAATTCAAATCTTGAGTTGAAAAGTCTTCATATTTTCTAATTATTTTTGTCTTTGTGCAATTCAATGGAATGGTGCAGGAATCTTTCTCACAACAAGCTTAATGGTTCCATCCCTGCACCAATTGCAAATCTGACCAATCTTCAGTATGTGGATTTGTCATGGAATGAACTCTCTGGAAACTTACCAAAGGAGCTAACAAATCTTTCCCAGCTTTTCTCATTTAACGTGTCACACAATCACCTTCAAGGAGAGCTACCAGTGGGTGGCTTCTTCAATACTATCTCTCCCTCGTCTGTCACTGGTAATCCATTGTTGTGTGGTTCTGTTGTCAATCACTCCTGCCGATCTTACCATCAAAAACCAATTGTCCTAAATCCCAATTCTTCTTACTCCAACTCGGGAGCTTCCTTACAAAACCGCCATCATAAGATCATCCTCAGTATATCTGCCCTTATTGCTATTGGTGCAGCTGTTTTTATTGCTGTTGGTGTGGTGGCTGTTACTCTCCTCAATATCCATGTGAGGAGGTCCTCAATGTCGCGCTCTGCAGCTCCATTCGCATTCTCCAGTGGCGAGGACTATAATTGTTCGCCTGCGAATGATCCAAACTATGGTAAGCTTGTGATGTTTTCTGGTGATGCTGAATTTGCTGATGGGGCTATTAATCTTCTTAACAAAGATAACGAAATTGGCCGCGGCGGATTTGGAGTTGTTTATTGTACTGTCCTCAGAGATGGCCATTCTGTTGCGATCAAGAAGCTCACACTCTCCGGCTTGATCAAGTCACAAGAAGACTTCGAGAGGGAAGTTAAGAAGCTTGGGAAGATCAGGCACCAGAACCTTGTGGCACTTGAAGGTTATTATTGGACTTCATCCTTGCAGCTCCTTATTTATGAGTACATAGCTAGAGGGAGTTTGCATAAGCTCCTACATGATGATGATAGTAAAAATGTGCTTTCTTGGCAACAAAGGTTCAAGATTATTCTTGGCATGGCAAGAGGGTTGGCATATTTGCACCAAATGAACATAATCCATTATAATCTAAAATCAAGCAATGTCCTGATTGATTGTTCTGATGAGCCAAAAATAGGAGATTATGGCTTGGTGAGCCTATTGCCAAAGCTGGACCATTATGTCTTGAGCAGCAAAATCCAAAGTGCACTTGGATACATGGCTCCTGAGTTTGCTTGCCGCACGGTTAGGATAACTGAGAAATGCGACATATATGGCTTCGGAATCCTGGTTCTTGAAGTGGTGACAGGAAAAAGGCCTGTGGAATACATGGAGGATGATGTGGTTGTTCTTTGTGACATGGTGAGGAGTGCATTGGAGGAAGGGAAGTTGGAACAATGTGTTGATGAGAGGCTTTTGGGAAATTTTGCTGCAGAAGAGGCAATTCCTGTGATGAAGTTGGGGTTAGTTTGTGCATCACAAGTGCCATCAAACCGTCCAGATATGGCTGAGGTTGTCAACATACTAGAGTTGGTCCATTGCCCTTCTGAAGGACAAGAGGAAATACAATGAAGTTTTTTCAAGTTATAGAGATTGAGCAAAACAGCATATATTTCAAGGCCTGGTGAAGAACAATCCAGTTAGCTTGATTTAAAGCTTAAGCTATACATGCAAAGAATATTCAGTTAATTTTCTTTCCCAACTTTGTTTGTTGTTTCAGTTGTTGTTATTTGCAAGTTTACTACATTTTTCTCCTTTTTCTTTTAGCTTTTGTTGATAGCTATCAAGGTGTAACTACTGGATTTTTCTTCACCAGTTTGGCGGCTAATACTGTGGTGTCATTATCATAAATATAGTAGATGTGATAGTTTTATTAGAAACAGCTGAAATTCCCGTTTATTTATGCATTGTGATCTAAAGAAGTTTCTAAAACATATGTTCAAAAAACTCTCCTCATTCTGAATTTAAATATTTATTGCATTTTTGTGATTTCTGTTCATGCTGGAACATAATTTGCTCCATGTTGTTAGGAGCCCCACATGGTCTAATTATTGTACCCCACCAAGTATCATCCAACTATTTCTGACTAAAAGAAAAAGGTTCAATCAATTAGATATTCCTGAGTTTAGAAGGGAAGTTCTAATATGTTTATGGTTTGATAGACATATAATATACAGACCAATAGACCATAACACGTGGCATTTGTAGTTGGATATGGAATATTAATATAATTTAAGAAAAGCTAATTAACCATTGTTATGATCATTAGATGCAATACATCTAAGGATTATTTGTTTTCAGAGAGAGACATGGATATGGGAGACATGTGAAATAAACATGGAATAAATAATATCTTTGGATTGATTACGGTGGTAGGTACTTTGGTCCCTTAATAAAAAATTTTAGATTTGAATCTTGTGAATAAAAAAATCCTTGTTTGAAAACTCCTATCCCCTTAAAAGATTTCCGTCAAGTCCGATTTGATTAGTAGGGTTTCTAGTAATCAGATCCGTATACCGGTAGTTTCATGAAAATAAAGAAAAAAGGATAAACAACTTAGCTTTAACTTATTCTTTCCATATAAAACCAAAAACTTTGATATTCAGAAAAATGTCTAAGGAAATGGGGAACAAAGCAAGGCTACGGCGCAGAGTAATTAGATCAAAGGTATGAGCCACCACTACAAATGATTCATCAAAGAGGGAATGAGATATTGAGAAAGAAAAAGTAAAGGAAAAAGCACTACTCACATGCTGTATTGACACTAGAAGCTCAAACTAGTGTTTTTTTGTTTTCTCGTAGTAAAAGGTGGCTCACTATAAAAACATAATAATTTTTACTTGCCTTGATTGTCATGTCAGTTTCTGCTTGTAAACTTAATAATTAACGCTTGAATGTGAAGTAAAATATACTGTCTTTTCTTGGGGAAAAAAAATGGATGTAAGGCTAGCACAACACAACCTTATCAAATATGCTTCTTCGACATCATAAAAGCGCATCACGAAGAGCCCTTAAAAGCACCACCAACCAAATAACAAGCCTTTTTCAAATGGCAACATTTTGGCGCAGTGCGTGATAATCATGGCCATGTTCCTACTATATGCACTGTTTTCTCATAGTAAAATACATGACACACTTTAATAATCAGATATAATGTTGGGAGCAACTTATTGATTTACATTCACGCTACCCTGTATCAAAATCGTCATATGTACATGTAAAAGACATAAAAATAATATCATCATTGAAAGAAAAAGGGATACCTCCAAAATTAATCCGAGAATAAGTTCAAGACTATTTTAGGAAAATAATTACTCTTTTTTTTTCAAAAGAAAAAAAGTTGTCACATGGAGATATATTTTTTTTCAATTATTAGTTGTTTTAAATTTAAATAAAAGGTCTTGGATTTAACTCTTATGAATGGGGGAAAAAAAGAAAAAATTGAGTTTATATTGGGAGTCTCTCATAGTGAACTAATTTAACTTAAATCAGATTAGTTAATGTCTAGCAAACTCCGGATTCTACTAACTTGTATTAAATACACCCTTGTTGATTTGATAAAGGCAATAAAAAAGGTTGTTTCATTGAATGTTAAAATATATCTAATCTTTTGGAATATTGTTCAATAAACATACATTCATTACATTGTTGTGTACTATCAATTTGTTCTCAGGAAAGAAAAGTACTACTAGTTGGCACAAGAAAAAAATAATTAACATGAAGTTTGATGCAGAAGTTTTCTACATTTAGGTAATCAAATGAATGCAATAAAATAAGCTATGAGTTCCTCCCATCCCCACCCCTCCCCACCTTTTCGGTTCACTTTGTGGAGACACAATGATACTCAACCCATAGCCTAATAAATGAGCACGAACATATATAGCAAATAGTGCATCAAAAAATTGAACAAAGCCACTCTTGGCCTTTGGAGAGGAGTACCACCTACAGCATGGAACCGCATTAATTCTTGGGTGCCTATGCTTTTGCCTACCCACGCGTATGTGAGGGAAAGGAGAGCCAAAGTGTGACATGTATGCATGAGCTTTCAAATGATGTATCAATATGATTCTCTGAATTAATCTTATAAACCATTTATAGATATGAGATTTTCGTTATATATTTATTTTTTCAATAACATTTCACAACAATGAATTTCCTCTGGAGCATATACAAAATGAGATTAATTTAGAGTTTTACAATATTATTGAATCAATTTTTTTTTATTAGAAATGACTTCTTAAATAATAGGATATGAGTC
The DNA here is from genome assembly GCA_031216125.1 of Dalbergia cochinchinensis. Lineage (NCBI taxonomy): Eukaryota > Viridiplantae > Streptophyta > Magnoliopsida > Fabales > Fabaceae > Dalbergia > Dalbergia cochinchinensis. The sequence continues at coordinate 61,709,035 of CM062375.1, read as the reverse complement.
AACCATATTTGTTTATATATCATTATATTATTAGATGACTTTAAAATTTTTCTACACTATCAGTGTATTGAAATTAAATCCATACAAACATTGATTGCAGTAAAAATAAATCATAACTTCATATTAATTTTACATTTAATTTCATACGAGCAGAGAATTATAAATCTAATTCGCATTTATGATTAGATAAATACTTAAGCACATCATTCCTACTTATGAATTATGATTGAGTGTTTCTTCAAATATTAGATAGCTTGAATAATATTGAAAGGAATTATGATTGGGCGTTTCTTTAAATATTATTTAGCTTGAATCATACTTGAAAGGGAATGAATTACTTTGTACATATATTCAAATTGAAGGAAAATAGAGAAGCATGACCAACGACGCACTAGCCAGACAATACCATAATTAACATCCACCAGGCCTTTTCAGACTTGACGCCCAATCTAAAGACCTAATCCCAAATGCGGCCAAATGCGGCCCTTCCGGTTACCCGAGAAAATAAAATGTGGCATTTCCGTATATGAAAATGTTACATGTCGTGTGTTAATTCATATCTTATTTATAATTGGATAGGATATACTTCTACTTGGATGATATCTTTACCTTATCTAATAGTAGATGAAATATGAATCAACACAATACATAATTCTTCTGTTTGAAAAGAAGTGTATTTGTTGCTCAATCAATGAAAATGGCATCATATAATAATTCTTCAATAAAGGTTGCATTTATTTTGTTAAAAAAATAATAATAACAGATATGTTCTCAAACTTCTGTAAATTATTTGTATAACTTTGTAATAAAAAACTTTTTAAAAGAAAACAATCGAAAAGGTAAGAATTAATTATGATAAAATTAATTTAAAATTGTTTCAAGTTATCTTTAAAAGGTTATTAAATTAGAACCAGAGAAATAAACAAAAACACACACATACAATTATAGGAACAAACGTTGATAGCAGGTGGAGGAATTCTATTTTTATTTTATTATTTTGAAGATATACATTGGAAAATGAAATAAGTTTTTTATATTTTTTCTTTTATCAATTTATTGAATTCATAAAACAGGATTATGGAAGAAAAGTACCACGAAATTATGGAGAAAAAAAAAGTCATAAAATAAGACTGAATGCAAGAGGTAAATAAGAAAAGTTAGCGTTGAGAAAATTAAATTCTCCAATAAACGTGTGAAGCAAACGTAGAATCCACTCCATGTTGCTTTGAGTACATTTGGTTTTAGATCCTAAATTCTAGTTTGAGAAGTAAAGAAATTGGAAACCAAACAAGATACACAAATAGGCAAACTGAAGTTAAAAGCTAAGAGAAAGAGGACTCCAAACCTCACAGGTTTTGATTCTCAAATGTGGGGATATTACTTTAGAGAGTAAACTGAGTATTTTCACCTTAGATAAATAGAGTAAAAAAATTCTTACTTTTAATTTTATTAATTTAAAAATAAAATTTATTCATTTTACCTTCTAAAGTAATATACCCACAGCTCTAAATTCAAACCTTACTAGTTAGAAATAAAAAGAGAGGCGATAGAGTGATCAAATCAAAACAAAAAATTTCACTCCCGGGTCAACAAGAGCAATAGTACAAACAAAAAGTGATAGAGCCCAAAAATAAACAGCCCAAAAAGAAAAGCCAAAAAATATAAGTCACCTCCTGCGTCTCATTTACAATTCCTTTACCCCAACTCCTTTTTCGTAATCAGCTTCACTGTTCTTCATATCAGAGTGGGGGCCACCCCATAGAGATGGCTCCCCTTTTATATATATATATATATATATATATATATACTTTGCTATCTTTGTTTATTTTTTATCTTCATCTCTAATCTAGTTGACGGTGTATTTGATCTTCATGTCTAGTGAGTTATTTTAATGGCAGGATGTCTACATTGGAGATTTGGTGATTGTAGTTACCTCTGGCATTGGATAATTGTGCTTATGACAATGACAGATTGACAACCTTATCTAGTGGATATTGGTTGGGCCTTTTCTAAGGCAATAGACCTCCTTTTACAATATATGGTTATCTTTGAAGACTTTGTTGATCTGATGTGTCCCATATAACAGACTACTAGTACATAAACTTAATTATTACCATGTTTGATAAACTAGATACTACCGCGTTCAGCATCTTAGTTGTAAGAAGTCACCACGTGTTTTATTCTATGCAACCATGGAGTATGATGTTTTATGATGCTTTAGATAGATCAGAGATCTGATATGTTTATCTTTGTATTTATAATTATATGTAGTGTGTTGTGATAATTTTCATGTTCTAAGCATTTTATTAAAGCTATATAGTTATCATTAGTTAATTATCCAGACTTAGGTTTTTGGTGTTAGTAGAATTTACTTTGTATTGTACCCAGTTTTATTACATGATGTACCAACGCTTGGACCTTTGTTTATTAACCAATAGAATTTTTTGACAAAAAAGAAGTTTTACAATTCCTTTATTTTTTTTAACAAAAAATAATTACAATTCCCTTTTCTCCCTTGCCGTTAAGACCTTGTGTATTAGGCTTTCTATAATATATAAACAAAACTCAATCCGTGCTAGGCGAATTACATTGAATTTTCCTAATGTAAGATGATATTACATATGATACTTGTTGATATGTTTGTTGTCATATTTAACTAAAAGTTTGACCTATTATTAATAGTCCAATTGGCAAAGTAATTGTAGCTCGGAGGGTTCTCGGATTTTGGACTAGAGAATATCTAACAAGAATCCATACACGGGCCTGTATTCCCTTGTATGAATAGGCTTTCTCTTCCTTCAGGCAAACCAAGATTCAAATTTAGTAGTTAAAACCACCTAAACAACAGGCTTATATGTTTGACCAAAATTTTTTTTGAAAAAAAGAGGTTTGATATGTTTCATGGCAACTAGCACTTTTTCCCTGAAGCCACCAAGAGGAGGCAGAGAAACAACAAATGCCTAATTTTGTTTTTCACAGACCTTATCATTTTCTTGGTAGGATAGGTCGAAATTGAGTAATGAATAACCATAGATGTACTCACTGTTCTCGATTTATTGTCCAACGCACACTCATAAAATAAGAAACGCGATTTTTGTATTCAGCAGGCTGCTCGAGTCACTGCCCAGAAAATAAAAACAATAAATTATTGGCCGAAGGGTGTACGACATGCTGTCCAAAAATGTCCCGAATTTTTGTGTGTGTGTGTGTGTATGTGTGTATAAGGCGGTGAATAAAAAAAAATGAGTACACTGGAACCAAAAAAAAAATGAGTACACATATATCAACAATCTGAAAAATTGTTTCTCTACCTCGGAAAAATATGTTAGGCTCTACGCAACTAATGTTCTCTTTTCTTAACTTTGTGGATAATCCACACAAAAAAAGAGTTTAAACATTATTTTTCTTTAGGCAAATTTTAAGGTTGATTTCTTATTTTTGAATTTATCATAAACCTCCTTATTATTAGTCGTTGAATGATTATCTATTTTTATTGAATAGTTTGATCCAATGACTGATAACTGGGAGTCTATAATAGAGCTAAAGACAAAAGGTCCACTTATAGTAGTTAGAATTTTACAATTCATGATTTGTTATGATTAACATACCAGTGATATGTACCTTGCAGTGTATCTAAAATGGGCATAAATCTTATGATACATGTATGATTCAAATATGATTTATACAATTTATATGATTCGATGACTCATTAATTTCCTTTTGTTTTTGAACTTTTTTCACCAAATATCACAAGAGAAATTAAATAATAAAAGAAACTAAAGGTTTTATAGTTATTCCTTCACTCTACGTGCATTTTGTTGTTATTCCATTGTTCTATTTTCATTTTTTTGAAATTAAAATTTTCTAATTCATATAGTTATATTATGTTGCTCCTAAGACCAAGACAATAAAGGAGGACGTTACATGAGAACGTTATTTTTTATTTTTCTTTACATGACAATATTCTTATGCTATTTTTTATTAGTGATCATAAATCTTACATTTCATGATTCAATTCAATTCACAATTCAAAAAATAGTTTTCTGATCCACCATTCATGTCCCAATTTGATAACCATAGGTCCACCATAAATCTCACATTTTCTTCGAAATCTGACTTGCATCTCTGACCTCTGGGAGGCACTACTTAGGCTACCATTGATGCAAAGATCCCATATAGATATCCTAAAAAGGGAGAAAACAAACCTTCGCATGAATCAAGGAATATGCGAATCAATCATTATATATATGGTTTTTCTGCAACTTTTTTGACACATAATTCTCAAGAAGAGAGAAGCAAATGTGGAGATTGAACACAATTTCTTTCACGCAAGAAAGAATAAAGTGATGTACATTAGCTTCTATATCATATATCTGTGATTTCCCACATACCCCCACTTAATCCTTTTTGTCTTTGTGATTTGAATTCTGTAAAAAGGGTAAGAAAGGAAATATGATATTTTGGTTCTTCAGATATCATGCTTCTCATTTTAAAAAGTTTTATATCCAGGTTCCTAATTACTTATCAATTACTGTCTGTTACTACTTTTCGTACAACACTTTAAAATCTGGTGAACCACCAATAAGATTAGTGAACATGTTATTTGCACATCATTTATTTAGATATAAAATTATTATATGTCTCTATTAAATAATTTAATTTTAAAAAATATAGTTCATGATATGATATTAGAAATTTTATGATCAAATAACTTAGAATTAGATTCTTATTATCTCTATTCTTTAAGATTATTAACGTTGTAAATCCTAAAAAGATTTTCGTGTGAGAATACATATTAGATAAAAAAATTATTGTACATGAAAATAATTGTTGTACAATAATCTTTTCCTGCTACTTATTACTCTTTATGAAGTGGAGATTTTAGCACTTCAGATGCACATTGTGTTTCGGATCATTAACTGTGGAGTTTCACTGTTTCTGCACATACATATTTTGTCTTTAACATAACACTGTAATATTTTTAAGGAAAATTAGATGTGCCAAATTCATTGTATATTTTCCAATAAATTGGAAGAGTTCTATATTTTTAGCAGCCTTTTCACTTGCCAGCACTGCTGCAACCACTGATATCTGATACCTTGCTTAGACGAGTCTTCCTCCCATTATTCACTCATCATCTACTAGTACCTCCTCCAAAAAGTGAGATAAGGAGACAACATAAAACAAAAACCGAAACAACCCAACCCAACACCCCACCCCCCCTCCCCCTCCTCTTCTCTCTCTTTAAGCCTCCAAATAGTCCAATGCTATAACATCTAGTGCAATGACATTGCTCCAACAACATTAACAACAACTAGGAAATTAGACCAGTTAATAACAAATATGGAGGAAATAGCAATGATTCGGAAGAGGTTTGGTGATGAACAAAGCACTTTATTGGACCAGTTTGAGAGGCTTTCCTTTGAGGCACACCTCAACAAGGCCATGCTTCAAAGGAGCATATCAGAACCAGGGTTGCCAAGGTCAGTGTCACAATCCTCAACCTCAAGGCTCTTCAGTGTAGGAACTCCAACAACAGTACCACTTGTGACTCAAGTGAAGCAAGGTCGTCGTGGTGGTTCAGCATTCCATAAAGTCCTCAAGAAATTGCTCAAACCATTTCTCGGCAGAAAGAATAATGGTGCAAATAGACAACATGCCCCTGATCCCAAGAATCCTGTGTCTTGGAAGGCCTTCAGCAGATCAATGAGGTTCTGATTTAGTCCTAATTAATTGAAGTTTTTGATTTCTTTGTCTGTTGTGTTTATGATTTAACTTAGTGCCATATAATATCTGACTATAAAATAGTTCTATCAAATTATTGCAATGAATAATGAAAGAACCGTGCTTTGTCAAAATTTGTTTCTAAATTTTACAAAGTTCAGCAACAAAAAGCATTCTTCTTACTTCTACAACCAGGGGTATACATTGCTGTTCTAATTAAGGAGTTAGTTTTCATGTTCCACTATGATGATTACTGGTTTGAAGATCAAACATGATACGATCTACGCCACATTCAAATACTATTGCACAACATTTTACGAATAATGTTATATAGCTAGAATTAAGGTAATTAGAATTACCTCTATTGAGGTTGAATGAAATTCATACTGACTCTTTTTTTATTTGTAAAAATTTGTTTATGAGGTCTTTGAGTTCGTGAAATTATCATTGATCTTTCCTAAGTTTATAAAACCATTACAATGTCATTCTCTCCATTACACATTGGAAGAATTTTACTAAAAGCTCAATATAATTTGCTCTTAGAATTATTTATTAGAATTATTGCTATATGTTGACACGATTCAAAGAAATTGATTAGACAAATTTAAAAAGCTCAAGATCAGTTATATTCGTCAAAAAACTCTAAATGATGTAACATTATTCTAACAAAAAATTTGGCAACAAAATTCAGAGTGTTTCGTTTTATTGATAGATATAGTGATTGGATTTTTCTCCCCTGAATGCGTAAAGTTTAAACACCGAAAGCGAGTAACCTAACCTAAGTGTCAATCATATCAAAGGTTAAGGAGCGTCTCGAGAATCTATTCTTATGATATTTATTCCATTTTCTATCGGTCAAAAACATTTATCTTCGTATGATGTGGTCGTATCAACGACATTGGTTGCACTAAATAATTTGCTTTATTGATTCTCAAATGTCGGTGAGAGTGGAAACTGGAAACTGGAAAAGGATTCCATGATGCCAAACAATGTACAACACATTAATCAAGGGGCAATTTCCACGGTATCAGTGCACAGTGATGTGGATCAATACCAAAGGAAATTTTACCCATTTGAAACAGAAAAAATGAGTATTCACGAGAATAAACGGAAAAAAAATTAATTACCAAAGTGAGCAATTTAAGAGAATATGAATACGCAAAGGATCCCCGTGAATCACGATTAACATGAATACACGAGGTCCAGGGACGTATTCATGCAAGACTGAATACGTCAGAATTGAGGGCGTATTCATACAATACTGAATACGTGAGACTTGGGGGCGTATTCGTGGGACATCATGGAACTTGCCCTGAGCTTGTTGCCTGATGTGTCAACAACTTTGTCAAGTGAAGAATCAAATCCTCCAAATAATATTGGTCTTGTACATAAGGCAAAGAGATTGAGAAGCATTAGTAATGTGATCTTCATTGGCTTGTGTAGGTGATAGAAGCTCCGGAGCGTGGATTTATATAGAGTAATATAACACTAGCTACTGCAATATACTAATTCGTGATATAACATAATTATACTAACATGTTAACTCATGATAAAATGTAAAATTAATTTTTAAAATCAGAAAAATAAAATATATAGGTTTACTTCTAAATTATTTAGTAGGTTAAGATTATAATCAAAAATCGATATCCACTTTGATTTGCAATTATAAGATTGGTCGTCATATTTAATACGGTTGCATATAATAATCTTAAATTTTAATTACATTTTTAAATACTTATGGTAATATGTCAGCTAATTTGCAAAAAATTCAAAATGTTAAAATACAATTTATTTTTAAAGTAGATAAAAATTATTTTTACTTTGAATTATTTAGGATTTATATTTAAAAGAAGAACCAATGATGTCAACATTCTTATATATAGAAAAAAGAAAATTACACTAACTCCCTTGAGGTTTAATATAATTATACTCGACACTCCTTCATTTTGTCAAACTATTATCGACCTCCCTGTCAAACTATTATCGACCTCCCTTGAGATTTACTAAAATTGCATTGAACTCATCTGTAAATACTAATTAGTTAATTTAAATGATGAAAATAGGTAATATGAGCTATACAATGAAATTATAATATTTTGATAATATTTCGCACATTAATTGAATAAAATAGTTTTTATATGAAAATAAAACTTATAATAAAAAAGTATTTTAGTTAATATAGATGTTAACTAACGTGTTCTAGCACTAATTATAGCAAGAAAACCATGTGTATTGTAGACCTCTTGTTGGTAAATTTAATGGCAAACATTAGCCCTGCATATATAAAGGCTTCTGTTAAAATACCCGTTTCATGGCTTTGTAGACAAAACAATGGGAGAAGTCAACCAGGGAAAGAAGTTAGCCGACCATTTCATTTGATGGCTTCAAAAACAAGAGATTGAGAACCTGCTCATGAATACGGCCCAAGCCCATGCGTATTCTATTATAACATGAATACGCCCTCTATCCTTGCGAATTCACAATAATGATGAATACACTCCTACCCCTTGCATATTCATCAATTTACTATATTCATAAGGATCCCTTGCGTATTCACCCACATATTTTTAGCTTACAAACGACTTCAATATCATTTCTGTTTATTTTTGTAAATATTCTTTTTTTTTTAGTTTTATATTAAAAAAAGAGCCCAATACCAAATGTAGCTGTATATACTTTCACTAAGGAAAATATTTTACAACTGAGCAACTTAAGCAGTATCTGCACCCATTGTCAAGAATAAAGTGACTCATTTTTTGTGCCAGATAAATACCCTTCCCCTCCCCATGTTGTACTTGTTAATACAGTTGGGGCTGCTCCTATGATAAAACTAAGAATGAATAGAATAAGAGAATAGAGACAACCAATCTAAACTCAAGGTAGAATAAGACAGAAAACGAGAAAATTTAGGTACTCCGAGATCAGGATAAACTATTTGCCTTATGGCATTCATTAATTGACACAATAGTATGAGTATAGCTATTTTAACATCTAAAAGTAGTATCTAAGTGAGATACCCACTTCATTACCATTAGATGTGATTGATGAGTAAAGATAGTGGGGACAACCATCTCGTCCAATGGTGATAAAGTGAGTGTCTTACTTAGACACTCACTTTTAGGTGTTAAAATAATATTAATACAATAATATTATATTAGCATATGAAAATAACTCAACATATATTGTACCGACATCTCCCATCTTTTATCTTTCTTTCGTTTGTTCTTATTTTTCTTCACTTAAATGTTGACACATGGGAATTTGTATATATTAGTCATTTTTTCTTTTTGCACCGAAAAGTGTTGGGATTTAACCCAAAGTTCCGTATCGAGTAGAATTAGAAGTCTTGCAAATGTTTTGACTTATGAATAAAGTCTTTGGTTGCTTGGTTTAAACATCCTTTAAAAGTAGAAGTAATTCATTGTGTGGGTAATTTTTAGGAGTTTCCATGTAATGAAAAATTTGCAAGGAATTGAAGATTTACAACTTTTAGCAATTCAAACTGTATTGGGCTTCCACTGCTCAACAAGTGATATCAAAGTTGATGGTTGGGTCAGTTGAGCTTGGTTGAGAGCATTGTAGTTTTGGGCCCATGTGTGGGGTCCCTTATGTTAAAAGTTTTCTTGGCAAAGTAAACGCCAAGCAAAAATATTTGTGGATACAGTTGTAGCAGTTAGCTTTTGACAGGACTTTGAATTAAGAAGAAGATTTATTGGGCTTTAACTTAAAGTTCCACATTGAGTAGACTTAGAAGTCTCATAAGTGTTTTGACTTACAAATAGAGCCTTTGGTTACTTGGTTTAGACATCCTCTAAAAGTGGAAGTGATTCATTGCATGAATAGTTTTTAGGAACTATTCAGGTAAAAACTATTCATGTAATGAAAGATTAGTAAGAATGATTTGTAATTTGCCAATTCAAAAGTTACAGATAGTAAAAAATTTTGTTTGATTTGTAAAGTCATGGACGTAAATAGTGAAGGCCGAACCACATTAAATTTTGAGTGTTTTGTTTTTATATTTCTTTTGCTTTCACTCCCTAACAATAATAACGATGATAACCACACAAAATCTATATTTTTAAAGATTTTTAGTTAAGATATAGTCACATGATGTGAAAATACAATAAAAATTGATTGTACTTATAAGAAAGCCATTAAGTTGAACGCTATTCAAGCAAGGTCAAAGTAGCTGGCTAAAGAATTAAAAATCCACTAATAAGGACAGTGACTTTTGATAGAGTGATTGTACGTATGAAAAATATAAATCAATTTTTTATTTGAAATAAAAATGTTAAGGTGCTTTTGCAATTTTAGGAGCTTTAAAATATGATTATAAGAGGGTTTTGGATGGTTTATGAAAAATCTTCATTTAATTTCCTTCTCTTGTTACAGAACTTCCAAACAAGGAGAGGGGTACATGTACTAGACCTTCTCCTTTCATTCCTTCCCCTTCTAAATCTAACCCACATACAGACACCCTAACTCTAGTTCTATCGCTAGACCCTATAATGGGGTGGCTCATCATCTAGCTTCAAATTAAATGCACAAATTGTGGACCTAGGCATATGACAAGAGGAAGCTGCTAATTGTATTTTAGAACTATTATGATCTCACGATTCTTCAACGGAATAAATTCATATTTTCCATAAAAAAAATGAAATATTAATTTGATTTTGATCTATGAAGGCACCAACACCAAAAGTTGCCTTTAGCAGTAATTATGTAGGAATAAAAAGCTATGGCCGGTAACTAAGTAGCAATTAAATTAAAAAGGATTTAAATAAAAACAAAATATAGCCATTGGTTCGATCTCACAGTTGTTGTCTCTCCGTTGCTAATAATTAATTTCGAACTCATCAATCATGCAAGCTTCACTAGCTGATGATAAAGATGGTGCGATGCGAAAAATAAAGCACTGCTGGACGCCGTCAAGGACATGAAGGAAAAGGCCACCAAGTTCAAACCAACCTTGGCAAGCCTAGCTCAAAACGGCCTTAGATTTAATAACTCCTGTGGTCTGATCAGAGAGGTAGAAGGACAGAACCATGAATTGGGCGGCAAAAGGGAAGAACTAGAACCACTGATCATAGACATGGAAGAGGGAAAAAAGCTTGTTTACAAGTGTTTTAAAATCCATCCACCGGTTAAATATCAAGAACAGCTGCTATGGAACTGGGAGATTCTCTGATGAAGCTCTTTGCAACTAGTATGCAAGCTCACACTGAAGAGACCTTGCTCCGTATGAACGAGACCTTGATCGAGGAGTAGGTCAAAGGAACGCGTAGCAGTTTTAATAAGCAGCCCTTGGTTAGCTCAGTTATGCAACCAGATGATGAAAATGGAACAGGAATCACCTTTCTGACCTCAGCCCCGGATGCTAACGATTCAGTAGAGAGTAATTCTACGGAGCAGGTCGTCGAAGATATGAATGGACTAGTCACGTGCACAACGATAGCCAAGTAAGTTCCTATTTTCTTATGCGGTTATGCCTAAAGGAACAAAGGATAGAGCCGCGTTATTTTAACACCCTGATATATTGAGACACTCGCTTTATTATTATTGGATCGGATGGATCAATGAAGTAAAATTTTTGAGGTGTTAAAATAATTTTTTATTTGCTTTAGTTTGAATGGTTGAAGAACGCTCAATTTTTCACTCCGTTGCAGGAGAACCTAAACTCACCTGACCTGTCAATTTGAAAAAATAGCACAAGTTTATCAAGTTATCTTTGTACTCTCATAATAAAGCTAGGGTCCATAAACAATAGCATAAATCTTGCATTAAACTAGTGAGACTTACTTTTATTATGAGTGTGTGTAAAGATGACACGATAAATATATATAAAAAAATTATAAAATAAAATCACATCTAAATGCAACCTACATTCGATGATTGAAAGTGTGTCTGTTATTTGTCTATTATATCTTTCATCTAGCAAATAGTTGTTAGGAGGATAATTTATTTGTGTATTAGTAAATCATTGTTCCGAGATGCCTATGATTCCCTTCAAAGAAGTAAGTCTGTCGTCTCGAGTCAGGTCATTTTGAGTTAGTCAAATTCTTAATAATAAAGTTTGGATGACAATAGTTCATTCCATTAACACAAGTAATAGCTATTGGAGAAATTGTTAAGTACCTAAAGCATTACGTAAATATGTTTTATATCTAATTATAATAACAATGTGACATTTCAGCTTAAATCCATGTTTAACTTTCACTTCTAGTTAAAGTGTGAGTAAATAATCCTTTTGTGTTCACATATTTTTAATTTTGATATCAATTTTATCATAACAAAACCTAAATGTTGTTGTGAGAAAGATCCATTAATTGTAGCAGATGAGTTGAAACCTTGACCATAAGAAGCTCTTTTTATACCATAAGGTAAATCACAAGACTGGCCTTACCAAATTGTTCTGTTCTTGATCACCAATTATGGCTTCGTCACTAGTAGGAGGAACTGTTGTGGGAGCCGTATTTGGAGAACTGCTGAAAGCGGTTTTGGAGGTGAAAGACAAGGCCACTAAATTCAAACAAACCTCGGAGTACCTCGAGAGGACTTTAACAGCAATAACTCCTGTGATCAAAGAGATAGAAAAAACACAACAATGAATTGGGCCGTCCAAAGGAAGAGCTAGAGTGGTTGATTAAAGAAATGGAAGAGGGCAAAAAGCTTGTTTACAAGTGCTAAAAAATCCACAGATTAAATATGTATGCGAGGCTTCATTACAAAGAACAACTAGTAGAATTGATAGAGTTTGTGACGAGGTTCTTTATGATTGTTTTGCAAGCTCAGATTGCAAGAGATTTGAAAGAGACGTTGCGGAAGAATAAGTCCCTTTTGGATAAATAACTTATGTAATAGCACTTATAAAAAATTAACTTTTAAAAAGTTATTTGTGAATAAGTAATTTTATATTCAAATATGTAATAATAAAAATACTTATTTTTATTATTTTAGAAAGTATTTCTTAAAAAATTAGATATTTTAATTTCTTAAAAAAAACTAAGAATAATTTTTAGATGAATAATAAACTGTTTAACCAAATAGGATAAAAAGTAAAAATATTACTTTTCACTTTTAGAAAATTAAAAAAAAGTTATAAGCTGTAATGTCCAGACAGAACTTAGTAGCGCGGTTAATAACCCGGGCTTGTCCTGAACACAAGATTCAACATCTCGTAGGTCTACTACTGAACTGGTGGACTAGAGTCAAATAGAGATACATGACTCTACGGAAATGCATTTTTATTCAAAAGATTTGAAGCCATTATTGTTAATTAAATAAATTTGATAATTTAAAGCATGCATGCATGTGTAATACAAGCTAATTAAGTACTTGTCCTGGAGCAGTTCGCTATATATCTTTCATTTCACATGCAAACCTTATTAGGAGGAGAACTGTTGTATCTCTTCGAATAAAATCTTGTTTATATGGTGTTTATTAATCTTGGAGACGGGGGCATGATCATTGATTGGAATAATGAAATGTTATGAAAATAGTGTTTGAAAATGAATGTCCTTCTGCTTAATTAATCGGCTCAATTAAGATTTGATTGCCCTTGCTATAATTTGCTATGCCGATTTAATTTGATTTTGTATCCCATCTTTCCTTATAAATAGCCTTTTGAGTATTCTGTATATAAGTACTTGTAAGATCATCAGTAATATTTTTCTGTCAATTATTATTTTTTCTTAATTAACCTTTTTATCTTTTGTTTATTATTATTTGGCTTAGAGTGAACTACAATCATTCCTAAAAGTGAACCACAATCATTTCCAAAATTGAATGGTAATTGTACCCAAAATTAAAGGATAACCTTACATGACAGCGAATACAAAGTATCCAAAAAAAATGTTGGAATGTGAATTGTGATGTAAAATTTCAATTTTAATTTGAATTATTTTGACTTAGAATCTTAAATTCTATATCTGGAATTACAATATATACATATATATATATATATGTATATATATATTAGGTACTTGATTCAAGATTGATTAACATATAAAACAGGGACCAGTCCAGCAATCTTGCCATCACTGCCCGGACATTTCTTCTTAACCTGTAGCAGGAAGCGGGGAATCAAAGCAAACAGATTTTATGAAACTTAAAAGAAAAAGAAAACTTAGTATAAAATTTAAATTTTATATATGACTGAAAAAAATAAAAAATTAATTTGGGAGAAAGAATAAACTACTTCAAGTTTCATGGCAATGGATTCATCAGCTACTAGTTATTATAGGCCCTATAATGAGCTTCTTCAAAATTTATGCTACATTAATGAGTTATAAACTTCTGGCTGAGTTTGCTCCATTCCTTCATAAAATACTTTCTTCTACCTTCTACAAAAGCAAAAAAAAAAAAAAACTGAAAAAATATTCTTTTGAGATTGTGATTATAGTTAAAAATCATCTAGAAATACAAAAGTAATTTTTTGGATAAAAAAAGCAATTTTATCCACACAAAAAAAAATTCAAATGCACTCTTAAAGAGTTGGGTACATTTAATTAATTTTCCTATGCATGGGTAAAACACATGAGGAACAAAGTATAGAGGTCAAATTAGTCAAGGCAAATGCTAGTTATCTAAATCGCTAGTTCAGACAATATACAATTAGAGATGTCTCCTCAAAGACATACATAAAACCAGTCATCTACTTCATACTCTCAAGTTCTTCTCCAGCGGTTAAACTCAACTGCCAGGAAAAACAATAAAATTAGTTATCTCCATCTGTAAACCAAAATTATGAATGCTACCTCTAAATAAGACATCAATATATCGAACGCACTAGGCCATGCGAGGCATCAAATATGCATCCTAAGCCTAGCTAGTTCAAAGAAATATATCAAATATGCATCCACATGTGAGCCTTAAACCATCAAAGTTAAAATTTCAAATCAACTTACTTCATTATCTCCTTCTGCTGTGAAGTTATAAAGTGCAATTCCAAAATGCGAATTTCCAAATGACACTTGTTCGTCATCTTGAGAGCCAAAGGTTTGAGATCCATTCCCTGCAATTAGGGTGTTCTCATATGATTCGTATCTTTGCATAATAGGGGATGGGTATGGTTCTTCTCTTATCTGAAAAGATTATAAATTTAATATCTAAACTAAGATTAAGTGAATAAAGAATAATTAGAAAAGACAAAGGGATCTTACTCGCGATCCAAGACCCTCATAAATAGAAGGATCACTGTCTCGGCTTGCTGCCTTGTCCTGTCATAAATGATTCAGATTTCCACAAGCAATTTCAAAATACAAAAAAGCAAAAAGAGTAACACATCAATGGTGACAAATCAATAAAATTTTAATAATGAGATAAAAATAGTAAACCAAGATAAAAAGAAGTGAAATACATTATATTTTATTATTACGTCTTATTTAGAGATTATGTGAGATTATCAAAGTTAATATTATAATGAAGATAACAGTGTGTGTATACATATATATATATATATATATATATATACAAGATATCACTTATACTGGGGTCAAATCATACACACACACATATATATATATGTGTGTGTGTGATTTGATGCGCAGTATGAGTGATACCTTGTATCTTCACCCACTGGTTGAAGCTTAGGGATATATTTATGAGTTTGAATTTTGGAAGAAATGAGAGATGCGGAGAGAATGACTTGTAGTGTAAAATTATATTATAAGTCTTTTTCTCTTCTCATTTTCCTTTCAAAATTCAAACTAACAAACATACCTTAAAAGAATTAGATAGTGAAGTATGACAATAATCCCAACCTCTGCAACCAAACAATTGAGCTGCAAAGGCCAAGCCTACACACAAAAATTGATCCCACATTCCTGGTGGTGGTGGAAATCTAGATTGGAATATGGACCAGTGTTCTAACGGTTTTCACATGTAAAGAATGCATTTTGATAATAATTGGAAAGTGTATGTAATTGATTTTTTAAAAATTAAAATAATATTAAAATAAAAGAAAAGGATATAGGATACAATTAATGTTCTGCAAGAAATACCGCTTAGCTAGCTAGCTAGCTAGAAGAATAAAAATTAGCAGAAAAATCAATATTTGATGACAAAATTGCCTTCAAGCCTTTACTTTGAAAGAACAGGCAAAAAGAAAAAGACGAATCCTGGAAAGATACAATATTCAAACGACCTTTTTTTTCATTTGATTTGCTTATTAACTCTTAAATAAATAGATAAGAGTTATGTAAGTAAAATTATTCATCTAATGATCATTGTTAAAATTTGTTAAACAAAATTTAACTCTTTATTTCAGTTTTGTATAAGTAAAATTAAAGAAGCAATTCAGTATTATTGTAATCAACAATGATCTCTCCTCAGCCTCATTCCCCCCAAAATTAATACCTATATAGATACACATACTTTAAATTATGAAATTTCAATCTCGACCCTTTTGAAAATGAATGGAAGAAGAACATACGAACTATATAATTAACTTGGCTAACCTTATGTGAGAGGATATCGGTATCTTCCATGATCGCTTGCTCTGCAGAGTTAATCCAGACTGTATTATTATCCATAGCTGGCTGCGTTGACTTTGACTCGAGGGCCTATAACAACTCACCCGCAGTAGGTTCAGTCTCAGAAGATGAACCCGTTCCGAACGAGAGCCGCGGCTTGTTAACTGCGCTATGTATTCTTCTGAACTTGAGCAATGTCTCTTTCACATCTCTTGAAGTTTGAGCCTGCATGTTAACCATGAAGAATCTCACCATAGACTCCACAAGTTCTGCTAATTGCTCTTGGTAGCGGATCCTGGCAGGGAAATTCAACTTGCGGATTCTCGAGCACTTGTAAACAAGCTTTGTGCCTTGTTCCATTTCTTCGATCAGAGATTTTAGTCCTTCCTTTGGAAGGCCCAAGTCATTGTTGTGCTGTTCTATCTCTTTGATCACTGGAGCTATTGCTATTAGGGTTGTTTGGAGGTACCCTAAGGTTTGTTTGAACATCATGAACTTGTGCTTCATTTCCAGAACTGCATTTAGCAGTTCCCCAAATGCAGCTCCTACTAATAGAGATTCTGCCATAATTATTCACCGCACACAGCACGAGAACATACACAACCACAGCAACAAAAATAATTGCTAAGACCAATCTCAATTAATTGCTTGGAGTGTGAAACACAGCCTGTGTGTCGCCTCTTGGAACTTTAATTCATTTCCATCTTGTTTCTTTGACTTTGTTGCTTTCTAGCAAACCATTTATTTTTTTTTTTAATCAAATTGCTTTTATGGTCTTTTATTATTTTTATTATTATTAGAAAAATATTATTTATACTCACAAAACATAGGACACCGTATCGACTTACATTTCATCCATCGTTACATGGGATGTTGGCCCTCCTTAAATGGGATTTACACTCCATCCAATGGTGGACGAGAAGTAAATCGATATAGTGTCTTATGTATTGTAAATACAAATAACATAACTTTTATTATTATTATTATTATTATTATTATTATTATTATCATCCCCAAAGCCTTATGAAATGGTGATAAATTATTTTTGCGTATTGCATCATTGACTTCTTGCTTTCTAGGAAGATGGAAAATTTGAAATTAATTATTAGAAACTGCCAGGCTAGAACTTGAAGGTTGAAGCAGAATATTCTTTTAAAGTCAAACCAAAATGTGAGGTTGAACCAATTAGATTATAGACGGGCTATATTTTTTATTTAAATAATTTTTAAGTTAATTACTATGTCTTAATCACAATTTAATAATAAATTTATCTGGTTAAACTAATAATTGGATGACAAATTTTTTTTTGTCAAAATAGTTACCATAAATATAGTCAGAAATTAGCGACTAGATTTCCAATCACATTTACAAACCAATTTGTGGCCCAAAAAAATGTGTTGAAACTAACAATTCAGACAACTCTTCGATAAAGAGTGGCACTAGAATTAGTTGAAAAAATGACATCAGAGATCAGACAATGAAAATTGGCGACAGCACAAACTTCTTCAATATTGCAAGGAGTTCAATGTAATTAGAAGGGTGTCTAGTATAATTACACTAAAACTTAGAAAAGAGCTTAAAAGAGGTAAGTCCTTGGTCTATAATATAAAAGATGTTTGGATATTGATTGTTTTTTTGACAAGGAGTATAGAATGTATTTATTTTTTATTCAATTTATTTGGATGTAATGTGTTTTTCTCGACTTGTTGTTTGACTTCTTTATGAATGAAAGGCTTTCCCATAAAAGGATGGCTTTGGACGATTTGACAAAAAAACCTTCATATCATTCTCTTTTTATAAAACTTCCAAATAGGAAAAGTATGTACTAGATCTTCTTAGTCGCGAGTGTGTTTGTTTCGACTTTTAAAAATTTTGATTATGAAGATGAAGTTTGATATATAACTGAAAAAAAAATTCAACCGGCTTTTTTCCCAAAACTATTCATTTTAGTTTCTAAAAAAAACAAAAAAAAATTCCCAAAGCTATATATATAAACGAATTTCAACCTTCAAAACTCCGCTCCAAACGCCTTCGAGTTATATACCAAGATCTTACATTAGGTGGTTGATCATCTAGCTTCGTATGCAGAAATTGTGGACCTAGGCTTACGACTAGGAAGCTCCTAGTTGTATTTGGAAAAATAATTCTATAGGCTCGTACTAAATATACCTACAAATCTTTGTATATTGCTAAATAAAGTAAATATTATTCAGTTTTTAAGATATTGATTATATTTAATTTTTTATTTATTTTAATATTAGCAGGATTAATAGAAAGATTGGTAGGAGGATATAGCAAAACTTATTTTGAAATTATTATCTAATGATTCTTCAATGGAATACAACCAGATTTCCCGTTAAAAAGAACTATTGATTTTGATCTATGTGACGCAAATTCTGCTTTTATGTCTCAAACACCGGGTCAAACTATGGGTCATTTTTTTTATATGGGTTGCATTAATCAAATTTGTAATAAAATGAGTTTGTTTGGTAATTTATATAAATATAATTTGTGAAATCTTATTAATGGCAAGATTTTGTTAAAAAAATATATAATTTTTTTAAAAAAATTAACCTCTCGAAATCATCAATCATATTTAATAAAATATAATTTTTTGTAAATAAAATCTCACTGTTGATAAGATTTCATTAATAAAATATTATTTTTTTTAATAAAACTGTTAAAATATTAATTTTTTAATTCAAATATCATCAATGATAACATTTCATAATAAAATATAATTTTTTTAAATGAAATCTCACCAATAATAATATTTCATACTATAATAGTATAATTTTTTCCTTAATGTAATATATGAAGCATTGTTTACTGTATATAGCATAAAAAAATATTTTGGCGGTCAAACTATATGTTAACACTTTTGGTAATGATTTAAATAGTTTAATCAATTATATTTATTGTTAAATTGTGATTTAACTGGACGCGTAAATCAGCCAGCAAGACTGCTTTAACTTAAAGGTTTCATTTAAGAAAAAAATGGACAAATATTGATTTGATCTAATTCTAACTCATTATCCGAGATCCATTATGAACCGAACGAGTCATTCCATTACGAAATATGGGACTTTTTTTTTTTGGCTGCTTATATTAATTTTTTCGGTGCATTCAAAATATAGGATTTTGCTAATTAAGTCAATTCTTAGGAAGTCTTCGGCTTCCTGGATAGAATAACTTTTTTTGGTCTTGACCCCAGTTTAATACTACTTTCATACTTGAGTAATTGCTCAATTTAGATGTGTACAAGAATTAAAAAAATAATTAGAAAAATATTAAAAATAATTTACTATATTATCTTTCTTCACTAATTTAGCTTAATTCATTCACTAATAAATTAATAGTACATTTTAATAAAAATATTATTAAAAAATAGTTAATATTATTTAAATTTTTAAAATGAGCAATTAGTTATAAATAAAGAATATTATTAAAATGATTAATTATTCAATGATGAAGGGACAACTAAACAAGTTCAAACTAATTGTCCAATGGCATAAATCAATAGTTCAAATCACACTAAAAGATAGCATCCGGTAAACATACCGGACAGAAAATATGAATACATTGAGAATAGAAACATGTTTGGAGAGAAGGGGACAAAGATAAAACCCTAAAATCATCTCTATCCCACAATAATTTTAAGCCAATTTTTATACCTTTAAAAAGGATGGACACTGTAGACATATCTCTTGGACACAAATTTGTAATATATTTTTTTCAAAAATATCTTTTAAATATTTCACATTTCATCTTTCTCCTTCACACTTTTTAATTTTTTTAATCAAATTATAACTTAATTTTCTTCATATTTTTTATATTAGATATAAGACTATTTATATATCTCAACCCAAAAGGCTTAAAGTTATTGCTGGGTCGAGACACATAAATAATTTTATATCTAATATTGTAAATCATTACCAAACACATGTTCTATCTCTATCTCCGGCATCGTCTTCATTTCTATTGTCTCACTGTTTCATCCTTCCGCTCTCGGCCTAGATACCAAACGCAGCCAAAGTTGCCGGAAACAACGAATAGCTTCAACCTTACCAAGGCTATGGAGATAATAAAGAAAAGGAAAAATAGAAAAGCAATTTGATTTTTTTAAAGAATAATAAATAGCTTGCAAGGAAAGCACCGGTCAATAAAACAATATAATAATGAAGTTCCAAGAAGCCTCCATCGTTGACTCAGATGCTGTTTCATACGCAATAATCCAAGTAATTAAGAATGGTCTTAGCAAATTCTTTTGTTGCTTGTGTCTCTGTGGGTGTTCTTGTGCTTATGAGGTGAATAATTGTGGCAGAATCACTACTAGTAGGAGCTGCTGTTGGAGCTGTATTTCGAGAACTTCTGAAGGCCGTTTTGGATGTCAAAGACAAGGCATTTATGTTCAAACCAACCTTGGCATACCTCACAAGTACTTTAAAAGCAATAGATCCTCTGATCAAAGAGATAGAACAACACAACAACAACCTGGGACGTCCAAAGGAAGAACTAGAATCTCTGATTAGAGATATGAAAGAAGGCACAAAGCTTGTTTACAAGTGTTCAAAGATCAGCAGGATAAATATCTAAGCGAGGCTTCAGTACCAAGAAGAGCTCGTAGCACTGGTGGAGTCTATGGAGAGGTTCTTCAAGATTGATATGCAAGCTCAGATTGCAAGAGATTTGAAAGAGACCTTGAGCAAGGTCAGAAGAATAGATAGCGCGGTTAATAAGCTGCTCTTCATCGAAACTGGTTCATCATCTTCTAATTAATAATTCTGCTTCTGAAGCAGTAGTGGACTTGAGTCAAATGGGGGATAAATGAGCCAACTGATGAAAATGCAATGATGGCGATTAATTCTATTGAGGAAACTGTTGACTCGGATACCCTTCGGTCAACTTCATGCAAAGATGCAGATGGGACTACTGCTGCTGAACAAGTCATGGAAGATATCAATAGCTTCTCACAAAAGTTTAGTCAAGTGAGGTCCCATGAAAATTAAGTGTTCTCAAATGATGCCCCTTTTTCCGTGGTAATAAATGATTGGCAGAATGGGATACAATTTGGGAATAAATAGCTTCCGTCCAACAAGACTATTTTTTTTATATTCCTTTAATTTATCAAAAGGATTGAACGTAGTATTAGTCATGGAGCAATTCCTAATATATCCTTCCATTTTAGGGGAGGAGAATTGGTGCTTCTCATTGTGGAAAATCTTATTTGTATTGTATTAATATTTAGGGAATGAGGTGAGTTCGTTGATTGGGATGATGAATGTTAACCATTTGAAGCGAAGACTTGAAGATAATTCTTAGAAGTAATGACTTAATATTATTGTGATAATTTCAATCTTCTTGCTAGCTATACTTCTTAGCAAACATTTTCTCCCATTCTGACGTTTTCTTTCTTATGGAAATTGCGTGAGCAATTTCTTAGGAAGAAAAAAGACTGATGTCTGTCCATTGAGTAAAATTTTGTTTTCAGTACTTAATTTTTGGGGAATGAGGTGAGAACATTCACTGGGACGATGGCTTACATCCTATACTTGGATATGGGTGCTCTTTCATCTCTCCTAAAATTTTTCCTGTCCAACTCTTTTCACATTATTCAAAATTGCTATATTAGGTCGCTGTTTTATGGCAAAGGGTTGAAAATAAATGTGAAATTATGATTGAAAAATCATTTTCCCCCCTGATTATATTTGTACTTTTCATTACCACCGCATCTTGTAGAACATTAAAGGTATGTCTAGGAAACTGTATTTAGTTTTCATTTTTAATCAGTCTTTTATTTTTAGGCTATGGTTGGTTGGAGGATAAGAATGAGGATACATATTTTTTAGGATTATGTAAAGAAAATAGTAAAAGTTAAAAATAAAAATTGAAAATTAAAAATTATTATTTTCATTATTTTTTTTATAAAATCTTAGAAAATGGAAAGCTAACTTAAAAATGAAAAATAAAAACTGAATAATATTTTTTAAAATCAAAGAGACACTAAGGATCTATTTGATTTGAGTTTTCAATTTTCAGTTTTACTTTTTTAGAGTCTGTTTGGTTTGAATTTCTAGTTTTCAGTTTTTCAAAATTTGTAAAGCAAAAATTGAAAATTCTAAAAACTACAAATTCCAATTTTTAAAATTTTCAGTTTTTCCTTTACAAATTCTGGAAAACTGAAAACTCCAACCAAACAGATCTTTAAGTTTTCCAGATTTTGTGAAAGAATTACTGCAAATTTTAGTTTTCAATTTTCGTTTACAATTTTCAATATTTCCTTCAAAAGATATGGAAAACTAAAAAACTGAAAATAAAAAATAAAAAGTAAAAATTCAAATCAAACATGCCTAAACTTCTCCATCTCCAATGCTAACATTTTGTTTTCCCGTCTAATGCTAGACCGAAGCAAAAGCAACAACAGAGCAGTTAGAACCACCCTCTGTCTATTGCATATCATGTGATACTTGCATTAGGAAAAATGCCAAGCTGAGCACTTTCAGGTCTTGCAAATAAAATTTATTCGTATTGTGAGAAATGTTATGAAAAGCGAATTCCAGGAAAAATCACTGCTTTTGAAGGACGTCCGTGTGAGTTTGATCTTAAGGATTTGTTAAGTGCTTCGGCCGAGGAGCTTGGGACGACAAGTTACGGTACTACTTACAATGTCATCTTGAAGAATGGGACAACATTAGTTATGAAGAGGTTAAAAAATGTGGTGATGGAGGAAGAAGAATTTGAACGACGGATGAAGATCGTGCAAGAGCATTTTCAGCACCAAAATGTTATGCCCGTTCTTGCTTGGTGCTATTCCGAGCATGAAAAACTACTAATATTCGACTACATGGCAGCCGGAAGCTTTTGCAGGTTACTGCATGGTACAATGGGAGAAGATTCCGAGTTTTTGCACGGTGAGTTGATAATTTCAGTCATTTATACATAATGATTAAAGCAAATTATACTGAACTTTAGAAAAGTCAATATAATTTGCCTGAAGGTTAAATTTGATCTATCTGACTGTTAAATTAAATGATATTATATAATAATTATGCATATCAAATTTTAAAAAAATTAAATAATAATAGGTATGTAATCAATTAATCAATATTTACTTATATTTTCAAAAACATATTAATGATTAAAAATTAAATTATTTTCAAATTATATAAAATTTTATAGACATGATCTACTTGAGAGGATCTTTGAATTCAATGGTTAAATTGATAAGATTTCAGGTCTATCAAAAGTTATTAAATTGAGTGACTATATCCAACTTATTGAAAGAGTAAATGGATCCAAACACACACATATAGTTATACTATTTAATTCAATTGTTGAATTATAATTACTTATTATAAAAATTATTTGTACCAAATTTCATAAAAATTAAATATTAATAAGAATGTAATCATATAGCTCTTATTTTTATTTATTTTAAACATATGTTGTGTTATTTTAACATAGATAAAAATTACACCAGACAATTTAGCTTAATTTAAAATTTTATTGAGATGATCTATATGATATGCACCTCAAATTAATACTAAGTTTTGTAAAAGCTATACCAATAAAAAACCATTTAACGAGGTAAAAATTGTTCAAAGCTATATCCATGTAACTTGATCCATAAATATCTACAGAATCTAAATAGGGATGTTAAAATAACATCATCCCTTTAAATGCTCTCAAAGGTAAAGCAGTTTGTCATATTGTCATTTAGCATTCAATGTCCATATCTCAGTCTTCACATTAGAATTGTAGTTAAAGTAAAGAAAAATGTGACTCACCCACAAATTATAGTGTGTTGTACTGTTGATCACATAAATGATGCAAAACACTTACGTTTTATTACTTTGAGGTGATCTAATTAAGATATTCTTCTTGTTCAGTCCATTATCTAACAACTGCTGAATGTGGATCCTTGTTTGCTCTAACTGTATTACCCATGGTTGATTTGTTGCTATTCTTGCTACGCCATGTGTTTTACATGATGACAGGATGGACCCCAATGGATATTAGGTCCAGGAGGAAGACCCGACTGGATTTTAGTTCCATGATGAAGATTTTACTTGGAGCTGCCAAGGGTATTGCTCATATCCACTCTGTTATGGGAGGGGAATATGTTCATGGCAATATAAATTCATGCAATGTGCTTGTCACAGATGATTTTCAAGGTCGCATATAAGATTTTTGCTTAACTTGTTCAGTTAGCAAGTCCTTTGACTCCTCTGAAAGACCAGGCTACGAAGCACCAAAGGATAAATTGACCCAGAAATCTGATGTATTTAGCTTTGGTATGCTCCTTCTCGTGATGCTGACAGGCTTATTGCCATCAGAAGGTCGTCTAAGCGATATTCTGTTGGAAATTATAGACGGCATTTCGATTGGATTTTTTCCTTATGCAATTAATTATGGTGACAAGTATAGGGTGGAAATTAATTAAATGATGCATTTGGCAACGAATTGTGTGGCCCTAGATCCTGGTTATAGACCTGCCATGTCTACGGTGGTTGTGAGAATGGAAGCAATAGCATCCAAATATAATTAATGAACTGTTCATGCCAAGCGTGAAGTATGAAGCCTTTCTTTTTCCTTTTATTTTTTTTTTGGAAATTTAGGCTATGTTTGAATTGATGGTAAGTTATAAAATGGGGAAATGGAGTGGAAAGAAGAAGAGCCACATAGTTTGTTGTCTTTAGAACAGTTTATTGGGTTTTGCTTTGATTGTGTGTGGTTGAAACTGATGAACTCTGAACTCTGTTGTCATTCTGAATTTATGTCTTAGATCTTAGGGAACATTGTTTCTTTTGTTTTGGTAACAATTACCTTTTTGAATTGTTTTTTGTCCGACTTGGTTTTTTAATGGGCCTATCTTCTTATATTAGGCTGACTCTGTTCAAAGGTCGTACAACTCTTTAGCCCATCTCGACTTTGATGGTTCTCCCATCTTGACTCATGTCATTTTTTGACATAATATAATCATATTAAATTCTCACCATTAGTTATATCTCTTTCATATATCATTAATTTTGTTTTTCAACACAAACAAGGATCAAAGACGAAAACATATCTCTCTCATTAAAAATGAACTTGAAAACATATACCTCAGCTAGTTCTTCTCAATTGAATTGCTGAATTTGGTTGTCAGACTTATTTAATGACATAATTTTTGAGAATAACACACCTACCTACCTTCATATTAGAAAAAAATGCATCAAAGGTTATATATATGTGCTTCATCATTGTATTTGAAAAAAATGAACAATTACATACCATTTTTTTCTCAATAATATGATGAAATTTGTTTATTACCTACGAGGAGTATAAGTGAGCGATACAAGAATATACAAATTCAAAAAAAAGAATTGGCGGGGAGTGCTTCCATTGCCAATTAATTAGTGTAAATTTTGAAAATGTAAAAATTGAAAGCTGTAAATTACTTATAGTAAAAAATTTGCATAATTACATTAAAAAAACATATATATATATATATAATTTTTTTTACAATAACTTTTTAACATAAATTTCCTTTTTTTTTGGTGCAAAATTCACTTATGTCTTTTTCATATTCTAAATTTTAAAGAAGGTAGTATTATTAATTTTACATCGAACTTTTTCGCGTTATCACTCTTGTTATTTTTGTGTTATATTGTTTAATTTTCCCATTATCCACTATGTCCTGCCCTGGCATACTATCTTTCTCCTTTTAACACATGAATAAACGCCATTGGTGATTCAGACTTCATGACTTTGTCATTGATTAGGCAAAAATTGTTTAATTAATTTTAATTGAGATATTTAGCTACTAGAACTGTTTGTGGCGTTTGTTTGCTTTTACAACATAAACAATGACAATTTCTAGAACTTTGAACCTCGTCGTATTTTTCACTTAACAAATTCTATCTCTCTACTTAAATCTCTTAGATGATATCATTTGCAACACATGCTTTGATCAAAAAGGCAATGATGACGAAGGAAAAAAAGATATATTCAAGACCAATAGTTATAAAGTGCCATACATCGTGAATGGGGTGTCCTTTTACGATCATAAGGATGTTGAAGACAGCACTACCTGCCTTCTTCGCTAATTCAACTCCAATTGCAATCCGATAAAACCAACAAGATATTCTTTTGGAAGACTTCATGTCATCGTGGGGCGAAAAAATACAAATATTCACTATAGTGGTCTACAAGTTTTGCAGAGAAATAATTTTGTATAATAATACCGTTCCATTAACTAGATTATTAATGAAAATGAGATGAAATTAAATAAGAAATGCACAGATTATTTCATATCATCATAAGGCATCATTATTATGTTATGTATAAATTGTTAAATTAAGTTGATAAATGTTATAATTTACTCTTAAAATTCTTTGGTTTCACGTTTATTCTTAACCTAGAAGAATTATAAAATTCAAATCACGCTAGGTCATCGATTGCGTTAAGTCTCAAGCCCACTTATTGTACGAATCAAGCGCGTAAAAATCTTATTTATTTGATAACGTAAAAGAACACAAAGACAAATATTTAAGATTTTTAAAAAAATGTTGTATAAAAAAATAAGTTTTCACTTTTTAGTCGAAATTTGGTGACGCATAAAAAAAATTAATTTTGATGTATTCATTTTTTAACCTTTACCAAGTATTATATAATTATACAGATATTTTAACCAAATCCATATAATAATGAATTAACTTTATTAGAGAATAATTTTCAAATGCTTACAAGTACAAAATAATTTTACATTATCATGTACTAGAAAACAAAATATTGTCAACATGATCTATTTTTATATAATCATTACTCATTATGATGGTATGGCTATTCCTACAATTATTATAGTATGACACTGTAAAATTATTTCAATCACTCAATATATAAAAAATTGATCATTTTATTATATTATATTATTAGTTAAAAGTTTTATATTTTTTATAAAATTGTGATTAAATATATATGTTATTAGAAGTGTTCACCTCTTATAGTAATTACTTTAGAACTTATGTAATAAGAACTTACTTTTGACGTGCCACCAATAAAATATTACCTAATTATGCACTGTTAAATAATAAAAAAATACACTTAACTTTTACAAATTTTTTTTAAAAATTTATACATAAGATAATTGTGTTTGATGATGGTGGTGTATAATAATTTCTACACTCATAATATATTAAAAGTGACTTCACTATACCATATAATTGATTAATAATATCTAAATTTTGCAATAATTGTAATAAAAATAACAATATATTAGAATTAAATTTAAGAATAAAATATGACTATTTTTTATTACAAATTTAAAAAAGTAACATTTTGCATGAAAATTATTAACGACACATAGTAATAACAACCACAATAATGATCATAACACTTTTCATAATTGTACTACTTCGGGCCTTTAATATAGGTTATTTTTAAACTATGCACCAAATAATTTAGATAATAAATGAATCTTATTAATTTTAGCTAGAAAATAAAAATAAAAGACATAAATATCCTTCTATTATTTAGCTTTTATTCATTTTCTCTCAAATTAAATATTCAAGTAAACTCATATTTAAATAAAGTGGTAAAACATATATAAAATAAATAATACATCATAGAAATGTGAAAACGACCTACATTTTGAATAAAAAAAAAAGCTAAAAAAAATTATATTAAGGATGATCAAATGAAATATAATAATTGTCAGCACAATTATAAAAATAAATAATAAATATGAGATTTAACTATTTTTATTAATATAATAATATATTATTAAAAGATAATAAAAAAAATATTTGAGTCTTCTACTGAAATTGTTAAACTCTTGAGTATAAATTATTTAATACACAAAGAACAGGTGAGAGTGAGTGGAAAGCGAGCCCGGAAACCAAGAAGACGACGCTTACCGTTTTTCTGCTGAGCTTCTGACTGTTGCCAGTTGCCCCGATGATCACGCGTGAAACCGCGACCACTACCAAACTCAGATCAGAATGGAATGAAGATGCCATTCCATTGCCAACGTCCTTGTCCTTCACCTGTCGCCGTGAGGTGACTCCTCTCTCTCCCCATCCCCTCGTCATCATCCCCATACAACGACGTCATATCACTTTAACTAGTTCAATACTTATTTTCCGTTGCACAAGGAAAGTTTATGATTTCCGTTCTTATGATTTGATTTCAATTTTATCAAAAAAAAAAAATTTGATTTCAATTTTTAGGCTTTTTCTATTGACAGATCATCGGTAAATATTTTTAATAGTTGATATTTATTTTAGTTCTACCTTTTCATTTATGAATTATTTTAATTTTTAATTTTTAAAATGAATCAAATTAATTTCTGATATTATAAAATATAAGTCAAGTTAGTCCCTTATTCCATTTTTATTTAACACTTTATCAATTAAATGATAATCTGTAATGTTAGTGATATCTTATCATATCTATGTCATTTGAAGTAGAATGAAATTTAAAATAACTTATTTTGATATCTAAAATTATACACAATGAGTCATTTTATAATTTAGAATGAATATTTAAATTACTCATTTTGTATAATTTTAAACACAAAAAGAGTCATTTTAAACTTGATTTTATTTCAGATGGTATATGGTATATCAATATATCATTTATGGTTATTTATTATTATTTAATTGATAGAATATTAAATAAGAGTGGATTGAGAGACTAATATAACTCATATTTTACAATGTTGGAAACTAATTTGACTCATTTTAAAAGTCAATGATCAAAATGATTCATAAATAAAAGGTGA
Organism: Dalbergia cochinchinensis; assembly: GCA_031216125.1. Taxonomy (NCBI): domain Eukaryota; kingdom Viridiplantae; phylum Streptophyta; class Magnoliopsida; order Fabales; family Fabaceae; genus Dalbergia; species Dalbergia cochinchinensis. The sequence continues at coordinate 61,680,076 of CM062375.1, read as the reverse complement.
GGAATTAAAATGAATATTAACTCTATTTTTATAAGCACTCGATGAAGAGTTTGGAGGCATGCCTCACCTAAATAAATGGGGACAAGTTTTGTTTTTTCAAACCTAAATTTTTAGATTATAAAAGGCAAAACTATATATTTTTATGTAAATAAAATGTCACCTTGAGAGTGCCAATAGAGCTGATTTCTCATATTTTACTTTTTATTTTCTATAACATTTAAGTGAATCTTTTATTTTATATCCATGCCACGTTTTTTAATCAAAATAGATCGTGTACCTAGGTGTACAATTTCAAGACAAAGTTCCATGGAAAGAATTCGAGTTTTTAAATACAGTTTAGCTTAAATACACTGATAGCATAAACTTTTTTTTTCCTATGATCATCCAATTGTTAGAGTTTTAAGTGTGAGAAGTAAAGTTTTGTATTGGTTAAAGATAAACTAAGTGAAAAATATGTAATATAAGAGAATTCATAAATCCATTTTATTAACTTAAGGTTTTGCATTAAGATGTGGTGTTTGATCCAATTATGTGATTCTCTCACTTATTGTTTGGATCTCCTCTTAATCCATAGACTCATCACTTTAAGGTATATTTGTGAGTTTAGATTTTGGTTGTAAGTTCTTCCCTCCCATCCCTTCTCTTTTAACACTCAAACTTACAACCATATTCTTAAGGTTTTGAGTTAAGATATGATGTTCAACTCAGTTATGTGTTTTATCACCTAGTTTGTTGTGTGAATCTCCCCTTACTAGGCTACCCCTACCCAACACCAATCACATATTATAATCTATGCAAAACATATTTCACTCTTATTTCCACTACCTTGAAATTATGCACGTGAGATGATTTATTTGAATAATAGTATAAAAAAGTAAAATAAAATTCACAATAATTGTTCCTTTCTAAATCATCTGGGAGTTTGTTTGGCACATCGTATAAGGAATAATATGATAAGCTAATATAATATGTAATAACTTTATCCCTTGTTTGGTGTGAGTATTGTATTGCTAGGGAGGTAGGATAAGGTTTAGGATTATTTCCCTTGTTCAATTAAATAAAAAAATTAACAAAAAATAATTTCAAATAAATAATAATTAAATAAAATAAATAATAAGAAATATATAAAAATCAATTATAAATTATGTACTAGTAAAATGTATAAATAAAAAATAAATAATATGATATATAAAAAAGATTAATAATAAAATTTTTAATTTAATATTTATGTTGAATTAAAATTTAAATAATTATAATAAAAATAGTAACAAATATTAAATCATATAAAAGAAAGAGTAGAGTATTTATAGATTTTATAATTTATTGAAATTATAAATAGGTAATAATATAAATAAATAATGTTTAATATAAATTAAAATTTTAAATTATAATATGTTTAAAATTATGTTTAAATATTTAATAAAAATTATCATTTAATTTTTATGATTTTTCTTTCGGTACCTTATGAGTACTAGTATCTTTTTGTCTTCAACGTTTGTATTTGAATATTTGATTTTCTAGATTTTAGTAAATTGAGTTAATGGAATCCGTTGTTAGCTTCAAAACTTTTCAGAAAGTTTTATAGCGAGAGTTTTGAGTAACAACAAAGTAAATTTTATTGAAGTATTGTGAAGAATGGACTAATATTTTGTTTGAGTTTCTTTAGCATTCAATAAGATCACTCTCGTAAATATAGAAGTTCAATCAACAATATTTTTCATAATATCATATTTAACATAATTCTAATCTCATTCAAAGAAATTCAGAACTTAAATTATGTGAAAAATAATTCTGAAAGCGAACTTGAGTATGTTAAATATACAAGAAAGGAATTTAATGCATTAGAAATGAAGTTTAGATCTCTAGAAAAAAGTTCACATATTCAGAAAGTGCTACATCAATGAAGAAGACATTTTTTCCTAAAGCAAGTTGTGATTATTATCCTCAGTCTTGATGAGACAATTCCTATCAAGCTCAAATTAAACCAATGAAGATCAATGAGAAGAACAGAAACTAAAAAAACTCATCAAAAAGCACATGTATTTAGAAGCTGTGCTCACTTTACAAAAAAGAGAAAAAAAATTCAAAATTCAAATTGAATCAACTCTAAAAAAAAGACTGATAGTGATATCTAACTTTTATGCTTGGTCAACTGTCCCACTTTCTAGAAGTATGAATTCAGAAACCATGTATAAAAAGTAAAAAGTAGTTTCTGAAGCTTCACTCAAAAACAATACTTGACAATGGACTCTGCAATTATAAAAGTAGCTCTGACACAACCACCTTACTACTCTAGAGGACAGCTCCTAAGGACAAAAAAAGGAAGATCAAAACGTGTCAAGAGGAAATAAAATCAAGGGACAAAGATTAGATTTGAAGATCAAGTATAAAAGGAGATGACATTCATATGAGGAAAAAACTCTTTGAACCCTTGACAAATTCTTTGCGCAAAACTCTTATACTATTCCCTCCTATCCCTTTATGAAAGAACAGTATATCTTATAATCAGTTTCTGTGAAAATCTTCCTTCTAGATTTCATTAGATAATATCTTCTTCCTTGGAAGAATTTTTAGACAGAAGTTATAAGAGTTTTGAGTTCATACACTATCTTATTCAAAGAAAACTTGAGTGTATTTTAGTTGTAGTGTACCAACCAAATCAAACTCATTGCATCCTGATCCGATAGTGATCATTGTGAGGATAGCTTGAAGAGGTTAGTAAAAAGACTACTTGAAGTAAGAGTAAATTAGAATTAGTGCTCCATAAATATAACTTAAAAAAACTATCAAAAGACTATCTTACTTTCTCAGGGTTAGGAAAGGGTTGTTAGTGAAACTCAACAAGTTGTTGAAAACTAGAAGTAGGCATGATTAACCGAACCAGTATAAAAATCAGTGTGTAACATCTTTCTATCTCTCATTTTCTCTTTTATATTCAATATTCATGATTTATTGTTTTGAAAATATTTTTTAAAATAGTTTCTAAGTTTTCACTTAGTTTAAAAAGTAACTTTCTAAACCTTACCACCAAAGATTTCTGTTGCTTTCAAATGAAAACTTGATAGACTTTGTTTAGTTTTTTAGAATCTTAAAAAGAAGTTAAAGCACGATTCAATCCCTCATTTCATGCTATTTTCAATCTAAACACATGACACATTATTAATTACAAATAAATAACCAATGCCAGTGTCCTTTAATTTTATAAAAGTATAAAAGAAACTCCTTATTTTCATTTAATGCTATTTATAGTTTGAATTGTCTATAAACAAATGATAACTTTATATATCTAAAATTATATTTAAATAACTAATAAAAATTATTATTTTATTTTTATTTAAGATTATGTATAGTTACAATTTTCTATAAATAATTGATAATATTATATAATATAAATATAATATCTTATACAATATCATGCCAAATATAATTTATTTTTTTAAAAAAAATTAGGCAATATATTATCAAGTTTTAACCTACTAGATATTATCTTATCTAGCATGTCAAATAGGTACAAATGTCAAAATAGGCTGATCTACCAAAAGCCCACCAAAAAGGGATGGGGCGAACTAGTTTGTCAAAATTAAATAGGCTAAAATAATCTATCAATCCTATTTTGAGGTGGATGGGCAGGCCGGCTCACAAAAACATAAAAGAAAATTGTAAAAAAAATATTAATGGTTTGATGATTTTTTTAAAAATAATTTTTCTTCTGTTTGTGAAACACTAAATGTGAATTGTGAGTTTGTGATTGTTTTACTTTTAATTTAAGTGAGTGAATAATGTCAAGTGTGGTACACTGTACACATTTTTTCCTTTTTTCTTGGGATAGAAACATGTTTAATTTGATTTGGACCTTTGGAACTATTGTAAAATAAAGATCAACAAATTGTGAATTTTTTCTAAAATAAAAAAATGACTTAGCTTGCGCAGCGAGTTAAGTTGGATAGAATTTTTTGACATGTTCAAAAGTTCAACTCAACATACTAAAAATGATGATTTTACAGACCAACCCAATGAATTGAACCCATTTTAATATCTCTACAAATAATTTTTCTTTTGTTTGTGAAATACTTAAATGTGAATTGTGAGTTTGTGATTGTTTTACTTTTAATTTAAGTGAGTGAATAATGTCAAGTGTGGTACACTGTACACATTTTTTCCTTTTTTCTTGGGATAGAAACATGTTTAATTTGGTTTGGACCTTTGGAACTATTGTAAAATAAAGATCAACAAATTGTGAATTTTTTCTAAAATAAAAAAATGACTTAGCTTGCGCAACGAGTTAAGTTGGATAGAATTTTTTGACATGTTCAAAAGTTCAACTCAACATACTAAAAATGATGATTTTACGGACCAACCCAATGAATTGAACCCATTTTAATATCTCTACAAATAGAACGAATAGATACTACTAATTTTCTTTTTTCGATGGCTAACTTGAAAAAATTATCCCATTGATAATAAAAATATTATTTATATTTATCATATTAAAATATTATATCAACTAATATTTTATTTATTATTAAATTAAATATGAATCTCACTTGAATATAATTTATATCTCATAAAATATGAGTTGACCTATATATATTTTGAGTTATCGATGATAAGTGAATTATTATTCATGGTACTATGTTGAAAAATGCAGCCAACAAAGCTTCCAAAGTCCTACGCCACCGCTGCACGATCGTTAACCACGTCAAATTGGGTCCACATTCAATTTGAAATTTGACGAATGGACAAAAAAGGACAAATCTCATTTAGCGGTCAATTCGAGCTCCTGCAACGGGGATGTTGATTTCTTATTGCGGCGAATGATGGACGATATAGTAATTCCGCTATAATAGAAACAGTATCTCAGTGGCGCACCCTGCGGTGCTAGCCGTCGTATTTTCACTTTACACGCTTTATTTCTACGTATTTATCCGTTACTTTGGAGTTTGAAGTATATTTTATTTTTGGTGTGCTTAGTAGTATTTTTTATTTAATTTTGATAAACTAGTTAATATTTTATAACATAAATAAAATAAGAAATTAAGAACTGAACTCCTTCGACAATATTTTCTTTTCGTTAAAGAAAAGCCATTGTATACCTCTTCGGATACGTCACTTCTGCCGTTGCAATGTTTCATTTAGAATTATTCAATTTTATGAGTTGTATAGTTTCGATTCCACTTTGTAACTCAACGGCAATATTCTCAATCACAAATTTCCTACTTCGACGCCAATAAAACGTGGTATAGGTGGTAAAGGTTCAGGATGTATTCCAAAAGGGCGTCAGTTGGAGTTCTCTATGTCTATGAGACCTTCATTGATGAGTAATTATATAAAAACCGTCAGAACCCGTGTCCTGATTGAATGTTGAGTACCTATCCCACCTAAACTTTTATATATAAAAATAATATATTTTTTTCCTCCTTCGATATATTCAATTCATTCACGTAGCGCTTGAAAACAAACTTTATGAATTCTAACTGTAATTCCAATTTAAAATCCAACGGCAATTTCAATAATTATTTTCCAACCTCAGTTTTTCTATTCTGTTGACATATGAAAATATATATTCGCTAAATAAATTCGTCTGAAAACATAATACAAGAACACCAAATCGTTTATGCTATGTAAGTGTGAAAAAACTTTATACTTACATATATTAATTTATTGTTATATTATTTTAAATCTTTTTATTTTAAACCACAAGCATCTTATTACTAAACCTTAATTAATTAAGTTCAAAATCGAATCATTTGGTTACGAAGTACAATTGAGTTTAACAATAGCATGTGCCAGTATATCATTGCATGATAGTATAACTTTTTTATATTAACTATATATTATTCCATTTGTTTCATAATGTCTATCATTTTAGACTTTACATACAGTTTCAAATAAGGTAATAAAATGTTTTGATAATATTTCTTCTATTTAAATTATAATAATTTTATTTGCATTTTTTAGTTAATCTATTAATAAGCATAATTAATGTAAGTATAAAATAAAAAATAGAATATTACATTATTATTTAATTATATATTAATACATTAGTGAATATGATTGACTCTTATAGTTAATACTTGAAAGATCATATAAATAAAATATAGTTTGACTAGATGACAATATGAAAATATTTTATATATATATATATATTGGTCAATCAAAATTAAACTAAATAATAACGAGATTAAAAATAAGAGTATAAATTTCATGAATGATATTAATGTATATATATATTAATGGTAGGAGAATTTTTGATAAATAAATTTTATATATAAAATTATACATATTTAAATCTTATATATATATATATAACATCAATCAAATATTTCCTAGTGCAAAACGAGGGTTAAACTCTAAATGGTTGAAAAATGAGGAAAAGGACAAAACTCATTCATTAAATAAAACCTATTACACATTACTTACGCAAGTTCCTATTTAGACTTCACGTGTGATGAACTCTACATGTAAGAAACAAAAACAATAAAATAACACAAACAATAATAGTGATGATTAACAAAAGAGTAAACCCTGGTCTCCTTTTAAAAGCACAGAGAATAAATTAGTATCTTAGATTTTATAAGTTTTTTATTAACCCTTGCAATCTTAAAATATATATATATATATATATATATATATATAAATTTATCATTTTATATGGTTCATACAATATTTATTTCCTTTTAATCACATTAATTTGTATAAATAAATCAATTTATCATATATTTTGAATAGTGAAAGATCAATAAAAAATTTAAATTTTAAAAAATTAATTTATTCTCTAATATACTTATGATAGATCGAGTATTTAGTGTAATAATAGTGAAAATTGAAAAACTTTTATCAAAGGAACAATAATAATGATAATAAAATCTAAAATGTAATAATAAAAGAAAGAGTAGCAAGTGGGGGGAGTTGGCCGAGTCTTGAAGTATAATCATCGTGCATGCATTTTCGAGTGCCTCTCTTTCTTTCTTTTCCTCCCTTTGTTAGACTGCATGCACACGCCTTCTCTCTCTTTCTCTCTCTAACTTCCATTCTCTCTCTCCGGTCGCCGTTGATTAAATTCTCCGCCAGATTCACCTTCTCCGGCGAGACTCCGACGACTCTCCTACCACACCACTCTCAGGTCAACCGAATGCGAATCCGTAACCGCACAAGAACCCGCCGCTTCTCCGCCATCTCTTCCAACACTCGCCAGAAGAACGAAACCTCGCTCCTCGCGACAGCTTCCGGTGACGGATTCTCGCAACTCGAGCTTCGTCATTTCTTCGGCTTAATTTCAGTTCTGAAGCTTCTCCGTAGCTTGATTTTGCGTTCATAGCTGTCTCTCGAGCTCGGTGAGTTCGGTTTTTTTTTTTCCTTTTTTTCCCCCCTGAAATCGAAGTGATTGTTAGGGTTTCTGATTTCGTTAATTTTGAATCTGTGTGTGTTTTGTCAGAGAAGTGTGAAGTTTTGTTGAATTGAGGTTGAAAAATAATAAAAATGGAGTCAAGAAGCTGCATGAACGTGGCATGCGCCGCCACGACGTCGATTCGGTGGCGCAAAGGTTGGGCTCTTCGATCCGGCGATTTCGTTGATCTCTGTGATAAGTGCGGGTAATTACAATAATAACACTTTCTAAATTTTGCGAAAATTAATTATCAGAATCTGATTGTACGAACAAACAACAGTGTTAGGAATAATTTTACGAATATGTGATTTTTTTTTTTTGCCTTTTATTATTCTCAAATGTTCCCCTGTTTTTTGTTGTTTGTTTGGGGGATTACTATATTTGACGTTTAGAATTTTTGATAAAATGTTAATTACTTAATTTTACTCTCTATTGAATCAAAGTTTTGACCTTTGGCTAGTTTTTTTTTTTTCGCTAGCTTTTCTTTTTATTGTTTTTTATTTTATTTTTCTCTGAATTTTCCAAAGTTGGTGAGCCGGTGTTTACCCACCATTTTTCATTTTTTTTTTAAATTTTAGTCTGTTGTGATCTCGTCATAGTTGAAAATGAGTCGGTGAACCAGGACTGCGGCCTTTGACTGCAATTTTTTTTTTCTTCCTAATTTGCCTTTATGGCAGATATCCCTGTTTTGTATTGTGTATTGATTGTCCTGATATTTCGAAAATATGACAAAATGGGAAAAAAAGGGTGATAAATACGAAGCAACATAAGATTTCCCAAATTTACTTGGAAAGAAGTAAATATAAAACGACAAGAAAAACGGGATAATTATTTAACCTTTTTGTATGACTGTGAAGCTTGTGTGAGATATACCGGAACATTTTTTCTCCTTGTTGAAATAATGTTGAAAACCTAACCAGATAATGAGCATGGGATGATGCCATATGACAATTCCAGAATGTAGATTGAAATTTGAAAGGTCCATTGATGTGTGTCACCGACATAACACGTGATACGGATATGACACACACAGGAACACGGTTTGTTTTTACAAAATATGGATACGATATAATTAGGATACATTTAATAATAAAACGTAAAAATAATATGCCATGATGAAAGATAACAAATTTAAGCATTTTTATGGCTGTAAAACATCCCATAACCAGGAACTGACCCAAAAAAATTACAAGAATAAAAAAAATCTAGGCAAGTTTTTATCCATAAAAAATTAAGAACAAATGTTGCATAATGAGAATGGAGATTGTCATCGTGTTTGCCCGAGTTAGAACCATGTTAGCGGCATGTCAGGGGCTCTTGAGACCGAGAAATGAAGTAGCACAATGAGACACGCCTTTGACACGGGTGTCTAAGTATCGCCAAAGTGTCAATGTAACAAAAGTGTTCGACGGTGCAGCAAGATTTTTGGAGTATCTGTGCTTCATAGCTCATGAGAAAGTTTTCAAAGCAATTACAGAATTAAAATTAAAATATCATGACAAGTTGTTTTTTTAATTTTGATTGATTTCCACACTGTGAGTTATGGCCATATTATAAGTTGTAAACAATGTGATCTTGGTATCATGTGCACGTTGGATTACATGATGACCTTAATCAATAACCTTATTTACTTAATGGAAATCTGGACATTACAAAGGGACAAATTCATGTTCAGTTTCTTACAATGGTCTTTTTCCTGATCTAGTTCTGCTTATGAGCAGTCTACATTTTGTGAGATGTTCCACTCAAACGATTCTGGTTGGAGAGAGTGCACTTCATGTGGCAAGGTAGAATATATTAAACTCATCTGAATCACTGCCTTGACATCCCTCCCTCTTTTCTACACTTTTACATGCTATCCTATGCTAAATGATCCTATACGTTGTATTATCTGCAGCGTCTACATTGTGGATGCATTGCCTCTAGGTCTCAACTTGAGTTGCTAGATTCTGGTGGTGTAAGCTGCATAAACTGTGCAAGAAATTCAGGATATCAGCCTGTAAGATAAATTTACTATTTCACTTATTAAACTAATAATTTATCTTTGCAACTATGGAAACAGATTAAATACTGTTACCTTTAGTTTCTTTCCAATGTCATCAAATAGATTAGCATTATTGATGTTAGATTGCAGGTCTTAATCAATCAAGTTAAATTTTGACTGAATCCTGTTTTCTCATACGGTTGGTAAGTTAATTACTGATTAGGATTTAGAGGATAAATTGAATGCGCTATGATCTAGGAATAGGTAACAAACAAACTGTGTTATGTGAGCTCTGCAATTCAAATATGGCCTGCAATTTACACTTTGTTTCTTCTCTGCTTAAATGGTTATTTTGTTTTGATTCTTGAATTTTCAAGTCTAAATGTACATTCCTAAAATGGATGATGATTATTTGACAGATTGCTAGTACTGAAAAGCCTAATGGATCTGGGGCATCAAAGGTAAAAAATGTCAGTGAACAGCTGTGTCCATCTCTGGCTAACCAATTAAATGTGAGGGCTATGCAAGTAGGGCATCATGCAGAGAGTGATGGGCTGAGATGCTGGCTGAAACCTCATAATGCTGATACAAATGGTCCTCCGACGGAGATAAAAATGGAAGAAGTTTTGCCTTCTACTGGAGAACTTGGAAGCACTTTGATATCACAATTTCATCGTGAGTCTAATGGGTCATCTAAGGCTGCCAAAGCAGACAACGGTCAGGCAGAAATGGAAATGCGAGACATATATGAATCGTTGGCGCAAACGAATTTGAGTATGACCATTGCTGCTCCTTTAGGAAATTCAAGTCCCTTTCATAGTGCTGCTGTTGATGAAAAGGAACGAGGTAAAACATCACCTCCACTTTTACCGGGGTCAAGGTCTCGCCATCTGTTACCAAAGCCCCCTAGGTCAACTCTTGGTGCTGGCTTAGAAACAAATGCAGGCATGGTGTCCCAGATTCGTGTAGCAAGGCCTCCTGCTGAAGGACGGGGAAGGAACCAGCTACTTCCCCGTTACTGGCCTAGGATTACAGATCAAGAGTTGCAGCAAATATCTGGAGAGTATCCAATGTTGTAATTACTTCTATGAATTTTTAATTTTCGGCTGGATACTGTATGCAGGTTGAACTGGTTATTGTGATATTGTCTTGATGATTATTCTTTGCATTTAGAAAAGCATTTCCTTAACCATGATTCATGATATGTTCAAGTTCAAATTCCACCATCGTGCCACTCTTTGAAAAGATGCTTAGTGCAAGTGATGCTGGACGAATTGGTCGCTTGGTTTTACCAAAAGCATGTGCTGAAGTAAGTTTTCTTAACTTGAAAGTCGAGCTCATCTACTTTTGTCATCTTGTATTGACCAATGATACTAGTAAATGTCTTTTTTTCTTGACGAGTCTATTAATTTGTTAGATCTGAAAGAGTATGGTAATTTACAGGCATATTTTCCTCCTATCTCTCAACCGGAGGGCCTTCCTTTACGAATCCAAGATGTGAAAGGAAAAGAATGGGTGTTTCAGTTCAGATTTTGGCCGAATAATAACAGCAGGATGTATGTTTTAGAAGGTGTAACTCCCTGCATTCAGTCTATGCAATTGCAAGCTGGAGACACCGGTATATTTTACTGAGAATTTCTTAATTTGTTAAGTTATCAATTCCAAGTGAAGATACACAGCATGGAGTTTTTTTCTTCCTTTTCTTTTATAATTTTTTCTGTAATGCAACATTGGGTAAATTTGGAGATTATTATATTTCTTCTGCATTTGTCCTTTATAAGCATTCGTGAGAGCCGCTGCAAATTTCTGGCTCAATGTGTGAATGAATCAATAATCATACAACCTGATAACAACAAACTATAGCAACAACCAAGTCTTTACCCATTAGGTGGAGTCAATCACATGCATCAAACAACCCCATTGTATCCCATCATAAACCAGGTCTTTAGACAAGCCATTAAAATTCGAGTCCTTTTTTGATGGTTTCGTCTATTGGTTTTCATAGTTGTCAATAATCATAACCAGCAGGCATGCTACTTTAAGGTTGCGACTGCAGATGATTTTCTTGAAGATTTGTTTTGTTTTCATTATCTTCTGAGAAGGTTTATAAAGTTCGCATAATTTCTACTGCTATTTGTTGATTTTTTTAACAATTTACCGACAATGTTGAACCAAATGTTGCTCATGTTTCTGAGTTTCTGAGATATAGTCAAACGTTTTCTCTTCAATGAAATTTTGAAAAGCTATTAATTTCTGCATAATTTCTAAATTTCTATTGCAACATGTAGTTGTATCTTTTTCTGTATATAAAAGTAATATTTCACCTAGGATTGAAATTTGATTAAATAAAAGTTTAAACTTTTTGTAAAAATGCTGCAGTAACATTTAGCCGTATGGACCCTGAGGGGAAACTCATAATGGGGTTTAGGAAGGCATCAAATTCTGCTACAGGACAGGTAATACCGACTTTTAGTTCATATAGCAAACTCAAACTTTAAGAATTGATATTTAATCGCCTATTAAGCAGGAAACTCATCCGTCTAACATGCCCAATGGCTCTCATTCAAGTGAAACTTCCTATTCTGGTGTTTATGAGAATCTACCTATTTTAAGTGGTTACTCTGGCCTTCTTCAGTCACAAAAGGGAAGTTCAGAATCACCCCTAAATGTGCTGTCTCAAAAATGGAATTCAGCTGGTGGTGACATGAAATGGCATAATATTGAAATGCCAGAAAGCAGGAAAAGAGAGGGGTTGCTTTTACCACCTTTGCTGATTCCTGAGAAGAAAAGAACTCGGAACATTGGCTCAAAAAGTAAAAGGTTGCTTATTGATAGCCAGGATGCACTGGAGCTGAAACTTACATGGGAAGAGGCTCAGGATTTGCTTCGTCCACCTCCAACTATTAAACCAAGCATTGTCATGATTGAGGATCATGTATTTGAAGAATACGAAGTAAGTAAAACATCTATAAGAAGCAGGGCTTTATATGAACATCACATTCGATTGAACTCTTTCTATTTCATTTCTTGTGTTCTCTTCCATGCAAATTACGACGGTTTAGACTTGATACCAAGTATACTCCAAAGTAATTACTCTTTGAACAGTTCTAATGAGTTTGTTGATTCGTTTATGTGCTATCCAAATTCATACCATCAGGTGAATCTAAATCTAAAGAAGAAAATATGATATCTCAAACATAGGAATTACTCAGATATGGGTAGTTCAGTATACATCAGTAATTGACTTCATACGATGTTATCTATTCATGCAGGAACCTCCTGTCTTTGGAAAGAGGAGTATATTTGTAGTCCGCTCTCATGGGTAAGATGGATGTGTGCGTTAGTGTGTTTTATGTTTATTGCATGGATCAGGTTTTTCCTCTCTAAATTTCTTCTATATTTTCTATTGAACTTCATGATTTCTTTTCCCAGTTTGGTAGAACAAAAGCTTATATATTTTGATTATCTTTTAAATTTGGAGTTTGATTGGACCTCAGGGTAACTGAGCAGTGGACACAGTGTGATAGTTGCTCAAAATGGCGGAAGTTGCCAGTTGATGTACTTATTCCCCCAAAGTGGACATGTGCTGAGAATTTATGGGATCAGAGCAGGTGAGCAGCAAGACTTTCTAGTGTTGCAGTTGTTAACAAAACATGTTATGTAAGACATTTATGCTTTTGCTATGCTGTCAACAGGCGTTCATGTTCTGCTCCCAATGAATTGAACCCAAGGGAGCTGGATAATCTTCTGAGACTGAACAAGGGTATATCTCTATTTGTTGAATTTCTTCAAATGTACACATTTCTTTCTAGTCACTGCTCATCAATAAATAGTGGTAGTAAATGCAAAAGTTCATAGTATTATGCTTCTTTTCTGGCAACATGTCAGCACTCCAGGGCATACTTATTTCTTTTGATCAATGGATTTGTATTTGTGATTTACTATAGATGTGATTCGTATATTTAAGTTTTGAACAGTATTTTGCGTAATAGATTTGCTTGAAGTAGGTTGGGATAAGTTTGGAAGCATAAGGTTTATTGTCATAGCAGAAATTGAATTAGGGACATATCCCATTAACTGAGATTATTACGAGGATGCTGCTGTAAATGATTATCTCTGTTAAGCTCTTTCCTTGTTTCTAGCATTGTCTTTCGCTTTCTCCCTGTTTTTGTCTTTCTATAGAAGGGGGAAAAACATGGCTGGAAAGTGTAAAAGCATTCAAGTATCTTTTTCACGTATGTAGCCGATAAATTCTCTCCATATTAATTAAGCTGTATATTTACTATATTAGTTGGACACAAACCCGGGAAATTTCAATTCATCATATAAGCCCATTCATAATTGAGGACAGGGATATCTGCATGTGTTTGCGTATTAATGCACTATTATCTCAGTATAAACATTCTGAACCCATTTGGCATGAGAATGTAAAAGTATTGATTATGATTTATGAGTATAGGAGAATTAAAGAGAAGGTATGACTATTAAAAATAGTTTAAAATATGCACGGTATCGTTGAAAAAAATTGAATTCCCAATATGACCGTGGGCATACCTTTTATATGCATACTTAGATACTTTAAATAACGACTTCAAAGTGTTGTTATGTTACATCAATGTTAACGTTCTTTATATGACCGATCTTTAGCCACCAGTTGAATCAAGTGACTTCTTGTGCCAATCTAGGATGACTTTTAAATGCTGACATCAAAATGGCATTATGTTACCTCTGTTAACATTCTTTATATAATTGATCTTGAGCCACCAATTGAAAGAATTGACCTCTTGTGCCAGTTTAGGATGGCAAAAATGTGGTCGACAGTATTGATTTGTTCAGTGGAGTTGCTACCATACGGTTGGTGCTTGTATTAACCAGTTCGATCTTGCTACTTTGTTTTTGCTCCTACCCATTTTATTCAAAATATATACGTGTGAAGAAACTGAAAAAATTGATAATCCCGAAGTAAGCTGCATGTCAAAGAATGCTGATTATATTTGCTGTCAAAACTCAACAGATATTTTCGTATCTAAGCATTTTATTTCATAATTTTGGAATAGAATTCAAGAAGCAAAGAATGACAGCAAGCCAGAGACCGACCCTGGAACATGAATCTTCTGGACTGGATGCTTTGGCAAATGCTGCAATACTTGGAGATGATGCAGGTGACTCTGGCAGGACACCAGTTGCTACCACTACAAAACACCCTCGTCATAGACCTGGGTGCTCCTGCATTGTTTGTATCCAACCACCAAGTGGGAAGGGCAAACACAAACCTACATGCACCTGTAATGTGTGCATGACAGTCAAACGTCGGTTTAAAACACTGATGATGCGGAAGAAGAAGCGTCAATCTGAACGCGAAGCAGAGATTGCTCAGAGAAATCAGCAATCTTGGGGGACCAAGGATGAATCAGAAGTAGACAGCACCTCTCGGCATGTAACACCTGGTGATGGATCAGAGAATGAAGCAAGGGTGCCAAATGAGTTGGATTCAAGGAGTCAAGACCATGCGGCCGAAGCTGCCAAGGGACAATTGGATTTGAATTCCCAACCTGATCGAGAGGACATGCAAGCTGGGCCAAACAGTGTGAGCATGATGAGTCTTCTTGAAGAAGCAAATCTACCACTGGAAACCTACCTGAAGCAAAATGGTCTTACTAGCTTGATGTCTGAGCAGCAAACAAATTCAGCCTCAAATGTGCAGGCGCAGACAACCAATGACAATGACAATGACAGTGAGGGAAGACAAAATGAGGATTGTTGTACTGCTTCTGCTGTTCAGGAGCAGGAACACAGTCCTGACGAGAACAGTGGGCGTGATAAAGACCAAAACAGTTCATGAAGTCCTTGCCACCTTCATTTTCTTTTTCCTTTTTGCTCCAAAGTCATTTTACAAGAAACTTTCTTGTGTTTATAAAATTATTATAGGTTCATTGGGATGTCTATATTGCCTTTGCATTGTCTTTTTTGTGTCTTAAGGATGTGAGTTATTCCCCCCTAAGACTCAATAAGCTATATATGCTCTAAAGTTTGCATTGTAGGTTACAAACCAGTGAGACAAGGAGTTGAAGGAAAGCATCTCCTTATTATAATCTATACATTTTTTTTTAGCTTGTGTCTGTGGCAAGTTTGAATAGGCATTGTTTGCATCTTTCCAAAGTTATGGCGAAAGGCAGAGGGCACCTATTGTTGAGCTTTACGGAAACTCTTGAACTATGATTTGGGTAAACAAATATATCTTAATGCTTTTTGCTAAATCATGGGTTTAGGGATAAGAATTCTGTCCTGGACTAGTAGAAAGGTCAAATATTAAACTGGGCCAAAAAAGAGTTTCGTAACCTATGTCGGACTCGATTCCAGATTCAACTCGGTTAAAATCTAAATACGAAAGAATCTTTAGAGGGTAACAAAAAAAAAGACAGAAGAATCACTGGAGAGGCGGGATTCTAATCCCCCTTCGTAGGTTGCTTCCCCAAACAGCAGAATCTTTCAATGTTAAACCCACCTTTCCCCGGCACGCCCCATAAACAAGAGCTTTGGAGTCATTTTGCTTGTATGCTATTCCTAAATTGTTGCTGACTTAAGCATTAGCGTCTTCACCCCTTGCACTTAGAACTGAAAGGAGATTAGCGAATATGTTCTCAGAACCTTAGCTTCACTGGGAGACACCTTTTCGGGTAACTTGTATCCTCCAATTCTCCCCTATTTTCTGTATTTTGGTACCTGATTATGCCAATGCAAGACTAATTAAGTACGTTTCAAATGAAATACAATTCTTGAAGTGCCTATTTAAATATTCCACTACCAGTCTAATGGCTCAGAATTTTATAGGTAAAATACAAGTTTCATACTTCTTTTTTAGTCTTTATGATGTTTCTTGTACCTTTTTATGACGTGAAATTAATTCTTACTACAGGTTCTTACCATTAATTTTCACAAACTTAAATTCTTAAAATTGAAAAGAAGAGTGACACACAACCACTACCACACTTACACCACACACTTGCACCAAGTTAAAAATTGTAAACCAGTGTGTAAAAAGTTATAAAACAGCATGCAAAAAGTTGTAAACCAATATGCAAAAAGTTATAAACAAGTATGCAAAAACTTTTGGCATATTAGTTTATAATTTTTTACATCTTAGTTTACAACTTTTTGCATACTGGATTATAACTTTTAACTTAGTGTAAATGTATGATGGGAATGTGATGATGTATATTTATCATTTCTCAATTGAAAATATTTCACAACTGTTGAATTCAAGGTTCCTTACTACTTGGATCAAGTATCCAATGAACTCCAATTTTTTAAAAACTAGATTAAGTAACTTTTTTCTCTTGAAAAATAGAATCAATATACGATTATTAGTTCCCTTCTGTTGTTGTTGAATTTGTTTCACTTCATTGTACAATTTGTAGGAGTGCCAATTTTGTATCTTTTATTATCCTAGGTTTAATTTTCATTTAGCTACGTCAAGTTGCTCCATTCAATATAGCGATTTAGTATCTCAAACATCTTTTATTCCTATTCCCCCAAAATAAATTCTCCCATCCAATTTTAAGCTCCAACCAACAAGAGAAAACTGCATTAAACCGGCTGGTCCAACCGGTTCAACTAGAAACCAAACTCCCTCCTGGTCCGATCAAGGCCAAAAACCACCACATAAAAAAACTGGTCAAAGCTCAGAAAAATTGGTCAAAGTGGCAGCGGTTCAACGAATCACCGGTTCAGGAAAAAAAAGGGTAAAGTGGGAGATGGTGTTCCCATAACTAGCACAGGAAGCATCTTGAACCACTGTGAAAAGGAAGGCAAAAGATTTTTGTTTTAACATAGTACATCTATGTTTATAGGCTTAACAAGTTTGATTGGAATCGCAAAAAAAGAGTCGTCTTTTTAAAAGAAACAGGGTTCCTAGACCAAAAGAAAAAATTGAAAAAACAAATGAAAAGGGGTTCCGTGAAAAAAAAAAACAAAGAAAAGTGATCCTATTATTAATACAATATATTTTATCATTGCAAAAAAAATATTTAGATTTTAACAAATAATTTTATATATACATATAAATATTCATTTTATTATATTTTGATTCAACCGATTGAATCTGGTTGAACCTCTAAACCTTTAAAGCAATACCTTGACCGATTTAATATTCGGTTCGATTTTCTCTTCCTTAGTTCTAATTTCTTGTGCCGTCAGAACATACAAAAGCCATAGTTAACAGATAGGAGCAAAGTGTTTAAGGGTATATTTGGATCGATGAAATTGGGTGGAGCAAAGCATAATAGAATAGATGGAGTAGAGTTGGGCAGAATAAATACTTTGTTCCATTATTTAGGTATTTTTCATTTCATCTCATTCTGCAAAATTTGGAGGGAAGAAATCTGAGGAGAAATAATGAAATGAAGTTCATCCATCTCTTCTCCATTCCATCTAAACTTTAGAAATCCAAACAATTGAGCAAGTTAAAATTTCATTCCCTCTGTTCCGCTCCACTCAACTCTATCAATATAAACATATCATGAACATTTTGAAATAATTGTGTTTAGCTTATTAAAACCCAACAAGGCCAATCTTGGCACTATATACAAAAGATCATCTACGTTGGCATCACACTGAGGGATGAAAAGGTTGGATCAACTATATCTTTTATCTTCTACTAATTTAATTTGTGTTGATCCACACCAAAAACAATAATGCTATATATATATATATATATATATTAAACCTGACCCTACTAGACCAACATCATTGGCATCCTTCAACACTAGCTTTCCTGCCAACTAAGGATAGTGACTTCTTGGCTTCCTGCCTTACAAGCTCCTCCATAGAGGGAGTGGTGGAGCAGCAAGGGCGAGGGGGGAGAGCGGTGGGCACGCCGGACCATCTAGGCGACGACGAAACATGTTGGCTGGCTCCTGGCAGCAATGGTGGCGAGAGACTCAACATAGCAGGTGCATGACACATGACACTATCAAGGCTTGGTGATCTTAACATTTGTTTTCCAGAGATTGACGTCACCGGCTCTTGCAGTGGGAGCCTGCAAGAGTGCTTCACGTCCTGAATCACCTTGAGATGCTTGACAACAGTTCTCATGGCAGGTCTTATTGATGGCTCCTTCTGGAGGCACCTTTGCGCGATGTCAGCCATCGTTCTCGCCGCCTTCAGCGGGTAGCGAGCTTTGAGTCTGGGATCCATGATCAGTGAGAGGCGATGGTCATCGGCCAAGAAGGGCCAGCTCAACTTGACCAAGTCCCTCTCTTCGCTCGGGTGCCGCCCATCGAGATTCTTCCTGCCAGTAAGTAGCTCCAGAAGAATGACTCCGAAGCTCCATACATTGCTCTTCGGAGTGAGCGTCCCTCTTTCCAGTGTTTCCGCTGACAGGTTTCCAACAGCCTGCACAGTAACAACAAAATTCATTGAACCGAATGAATGGGAGAAAAGAGCTGCGTTATCTGTACTCATGGGAGCGTGAGATATCGTGTTGACTCACATTTTATCAAACGTTGGATAGAGAATGTGCCCCATTCTAAATTGTCATTATTATTATTATTTTATTAATAATGATTAATACTATTTGTTCAACCAATTAGATTGATTAATATGAATTGATTTTTTGACATGATAAATTGAAGAAACAATAGCAAGTCCAATGGCGGCTTCAGCTGCCACAATAGCAATAACAAAAATAGAAGAAAATTTTTTTTCCTTTTAATTGGTGACTATAAAGAAATCAGAAAAGGTTACAGAATTTATATTCACCGTATTTGGTTCGAGATATATAAGGGCTCTGCGGCTTATGATCAATCCATAAATACCAATAGAAAATAAATAGACAATGAATGGGGTTCACATCTCGTAAGACGTCGTGTTGACTCACATCTCATCCACTGTTGGATGGCGTGTGGATTTCATTCAAGTAGGGTCCACATCTCATCTAATAATGAATAAGATATTAGTCGACATGGTGGTTCATAACTTGTGAGTATAAATAATATTTTTCAAATATTTATGCCAAATAAATACGGAATCAGATACCTCCTCAGGAATACGTCCAACACAACCATATCCCGAAAGCTTTGCACTGAAATCTTTGTCAATCTGTACGTTGGCTGTGGAAAATTCATTATACATTGCCTGCAAGAGATAAATAGGTATGTTACCAAAGATAGAAAGCATAACACACTTGATTGAAATCTAATAGAGCAAAGGAAGGCAAGTGCATAAAAAACATACGCTAATCCTATAATTGTTCAATCCATATTAAGATATACAGAATAACTCAGGTCCCATGGTACTCATGAGATTTAATTTCCACATGCAAGGAGAGAAAAAAAAAAAACAGATAAGACCACACAACCCTGCTTCAGTTTTGTATAATCCATATATATTTTATACCAATCATGCTAAAAAGTAGAGTTTCATTACCTGGAAGGGCCCTTCATCATGCAAGAAAGCAAGACCTTGTGCAGCACATACGGCAATTTTCATTCTCGAGTTCCAATCAAGTGCTGGGCCATCAGATCTACCAAATAACAGGTGGTCCAAGCTTCCATGGTATAGCCTCTCATAAACCAACATCCTCGGTTCTGAGCCATTGCGCGCATGAAATCCCAGTAATCTACAGATGTTTGGATGTTGCAAAGATGCAAGAATATTAACTTCCTCAATGAATTCCTTCAAGCCCTGGAAGTAAGATATACATTTAAACCACATCAGAACTGGGATGGTTTTAGAAAATAAATTTCAATTTTCATTTTTTGTTTTCAGGATTTTAAGAAGAAAAAAATAGTGAAAACTGTAAATGAAAGCTTAAAATTGCATTATATAATTTTCATTGTTTTCTTCGTAGAATCCTAGAAAACACGAAACTAACTAAAAACAGAAAATGAAAATTGAAAATTGGCTTTCGAAAACAAACAAAATGCAGGGGAAAATCCTAGACCTCTCAAAACAAGGCTAACATAACTTCATAGTTTTGTCTGAAGTTTGAACCACCAGCAATGCGATTCATAACAATTTTCAGCACGTGACTCACCAATGCTTTGTAAAGTAAATCATTACCTCCCTATATTTGACAGGGAAGTATCTGCTATTAAGACAACCAGCCATTTACTCAGGCTTGAGGATGCCACAAGATTAAAGCAATGCAAATAGACAAAAGTACCTGAGTTGATGGATGAATGCAGGTGACAGTGGCCTCAAACTTCTTTGAACGCGGCGCATCATCACCAAAGGAAGCTTTATAGATGGTGTAACAAAGGCAATCTGACACGCATCGATCTGCAGAGAAATTATGGCAAGCGGCAGCAATTTCCTCATACAGAAAGTATCGAAGTGACACAGAAGGCGGAAGCGGCAAAGGTCCGGGAGCACATATAGGACCACTAGCCATCCCTGACTTAAAGCTGGAAGTAGCCTTCAATGCACCACCACCTGGAGGACTAGGAAGAGGCAAAGGTTGCGGAGCGGGCATGCGGTGCACCCAAATCGGCCCAGATTGGTGTTTTGGCTCTTCTTGCTCCACATACTCAACTGCAGCCAAAGCATCCTGTTCTGCTGCATCAAGAGCTGATGGGGCAGACAATGCCCTTGTTCTGTTGTTGGCAGCCATGGGGTGAATGAGTCCTGCTCTTATCCGAAAACTAGGAGGTGAAGACTTCAGTGATTGAGTCTGTGTTGGAGGTGCAGGCAATGGAATAGGTACATGCTCGCCAAGGCCGAAACTCCTTGTAAACATGATTTGATCAGACTTCTTCTTCTTGCTCTTCAAGCCAGCGAAGCACCCCATCCTGTGTACAAAATTTGGCTATATATCAGCACAAAACATAGTAATGAATAAATGAATATGGCTCAAACAAATGTAGTGGACTTCAACATGCCATGATCTGGCTATTCACAGGAAAGCACCAGGGTTTTGCAAAGACAAAATTGTGTAAGGTTTCACTATAATTAATCTAAATTCTAAACCTTAAATCCGACAAGAAAAGGTAACTGATCACCAAACAATAATAACCCCTTTCCACGCGTGTCCATCAGATTCCCAATAAAACAGTAGTACAATCAGTTGCTTCATTTTGCCAATGGCATTGCCCAATTTTCACAACAAATGCAACAGCGTGAAAGTGAGCACAATCCTTTATTGCTGATGAACCAAATTCCTCAATTCTTATGGAATTATGAGCTTTGTATACACAGTTCACTAATAAAGTTAAAAGAGACACACACACACATCAATCATCATCCATTCAACTTCATGGAAAAAACAATTCACATCCATAGCATCAAAGAAACTTAACAGAAACGCACTGATTTCATCAAGTTTCAATAAACTCAAAAGAATTTGCCATACCCAGATTTTTTTATTATAGAAAAAGAAAACAAAAGTTAGTAACATTAGAAAAAAGAATTAAAAAAAACGGCTAATTAGTCACATAACAATCAAGCCAAAGTTTTTAAGACAATAATAAAACAGAAAACAACTGAAATTCCCCAGTAACATATCCAACACAAAGAGGTTGAAATCACAGGCACATAAACAAAAGGAAGAAACTTGGACACACACCTATGAGCTGGTGCAACTTAAGAGTGAAGGTATTCCCTTACAACTTTGTGACTTTGATTAGTCCACAGAGAAGAATAAACCTCTAATGAAGTCAAAGGAAGCAGGTAAGAATGGAAGTGAAGATTGTTGTGAGAAAAACAGATAGAGAGAAGAGTATATATAGTTGGAAAAATTGGCACAGTGAAAGGAAAAAGAAAGAAAAATACTCAGATAGGAAAGAGAAGGAGCAATGGTCAAACATACCAAAATCCCAGATTTTGATTTAATTATTAAAGTAATATTATTTTCATAAAAACAGAATCCAAAACACAAAGACAAAGATGGGAACTCTTTTACTCTTCGTTCGTCACCATAGGATTGTCCTTGGTTTTTTTCGTTTTTTTAAGGTATCTTTCAATTTAACCTTTTTTATTTTTATTTTTAAAGTGGTTTTTTTGTACGCGTATTTTTAAATGTAGTTTGTTAGTATCTTTGAATGTTCATTTGACCGCTTGTCAAAGCCGTTTGTTGCATTCCTCAAATAGATTGTGTGTCTTAAACCTTTCTTTGAATTTTGACTAATCTCTTTTTTAAAGTGGTGCGTTAGGGTGAATTTAATCTTTGTTTGAATATCAACGAATGACATAATATTTTTGAATTTCTTTTAGAGTTGCTTTTAATATGCTAGCATATAAATAAAAGAATGATTTAACCTTTTTCAAAATATGTTCACACTACTTTTTCTAGTATTATTATTTTCTCTCAAGGTCAAACCAGGAATTAATCTCCAGTCAAAAAATTAGCCTAGGTAAATTTTAAAGATACAAAATCTCAAATTTTCAAATCTACATTAAGTTGACAAAGAGGCATACTTGGTATTGTATGTATTTTTATACATTTTAGGTAAGTTAATAAAGTGTTATCATAATATTTTAGTAATTAATAAAAGTTTAAAAGAATTAAAAAGTGCATTATAAAATTAAAATATTCTATGAATAGAAATAAAAAATTTCTAGTCATACTTATAAATAATTTATGAAAAATACTAGATAACTGAAAACTTATTCAAAATTTTGTATATAGAATGATGTGAAATAGTTAGTATTTAGTTAAATTAATGGGTCATGCCACTTTATTTCATCCAATAATCACCATATATTTGTCAAAGATTCTGTATATTTCTTTCTAGATGCGCACCGTTAGTCATAATTATGCTTGTTGGATTCATTTTTATTAGAAAAATATTAAAACGTTCTATAAATCTCAATAAAAAAATTTCTATTATACTTATGAATAATTTATCAATAAATAAACTAAACCAATTCAGTTATGCTTGTTGAATTAATTTAATTAGCAAATTATTATTGCAGTTTCAATTTATAATTTAGTATCAACATCTTACTAATCCTTTTATTTACATTACACGCAAATTATAACATTATAAAAATACAAAAATAACCCATGAATAATTAATTAGGGTGATAAATAATTCTAACTATTTAAGACAAGTACGTGATGTCAATTCTCACACAGAACTCTTTACTTTCGTGAAATTTAGTTTTATGAATAATTTAAATAAATTGAATATGTATGGATATATTGTAATTATAAATATTAAAACTTACAATTTATATTGCAATATAAATAATTTATAAAAGTACAATTTGAGTATGACATGACTTAAATGTAGTATTATCCTTTTTTTTTCAAATTTTAAGTATTCAAAATATTTTTAACCTCCATTAATTTAATTTGAGTTGAATTTGCTCATTTAAAGACTCTTTTAATGCAAGCTTTTTTTTCACAAAATTCAACCATGTTATTTAAATAGAGTACCTCTGTAAGAGATCGATGAGCTCGAATGTATGCCCTGGCCTCGTATTGAGATGAGATTTTTGTTCAATCCAAACTTTTTATTACAAAGAAAAACAAAAGTAAATATTGAACCGAACTAACTAAGCATTGATAATATTGTATTTTATTTATTACCTACTCGCAAATGTAATATATTATGGACCCATTTGGTACATGGTATAAGATATCATAAGATAAGTCAATATAATATGTAATAAACTAATGTCTTTATTCATTATTAGATGCAATTAACATATTGTATAAATGTCTTCATTAAATCTATCTTATGGAGGTAGGATGGGACTTGATTAGCTTTTATTGTATAAGGTTTATTTCATAATGTAATTAAATAATAATAATTAATATAATAAATAAAATAACTATTAAATAAATGGTAAGAAATAAAAGTAAAATATTAATATTTTGAATAAAAATAATTAAAAATAATATTAAATAAAATAAGAAAAAAATTTGATAATAAATAAATATTTAACTAAATAATAAATAATATTTAATATAAAAATAAATTATAAAATTATATACTAGTAAAATATATAAACAAATAATAAAAAATATGTAATATATAAAAGTGAGGATTAATAATAAAAGTATTTTAATTTAGTATTTATTATTAACTTTAAAATTTAAATAATTATGATAAAAACTACTAGAAAATGTTAGATTATATAAAATGAGATTTTAATTTTAATTCACCTACAGATCATCCAAACAAATCCTCCAATTTTCATAATTTTTCAAATAATGGGTGTAGAAGCAACCACCTTTACTAATATAGCAATACATAATTACATAACATTGTAAAGAAAATTTATATTGTTAATATATAAAAATTAAACTCAAAAAAAAATATTATATTTTTACATTTTTATAGTTTGTTGAAATAATAAATGGTTATAAATATTAAGTTAAATAATGAATTAAATTCAATTAAAGTTAAAATTTTAAATAATAGTATATATTATTGAAAATATATTATAATAAATAATAAAAATATCATTTTATTATTTGAATATATATTTATAATTAGGTTATTCCTAAACAAATGATAATATTCTAAAATTATATTTAAATAATTAATAATTTTTTTATTAATATTTATGTATAATTAGAATTATTTGTAAACAAATAATAGTACTATGTTTGTTCTCTAATAATATTTACTTCACTTGTGGACACAGATTAAAAAAATAATTGAAATAAGTTTAGATATTAGGAAAATCTAGATATATTTTATAAAAATATCCTTATAAAGTCAAGAGTTTATTCGGAGTACCACACACTAGAAATCACCATATCATTGCTCCAATAAAGGCCATTTATGCACGTAATCTTCATCTCTTGAACTTTTGCTTGCACTGCTCACCCCCGACCACCACTTCGTCAAGCCAAATAACAGTGGTGAGGACCTCTTTGTCCACCAATCCTGCATTAGATCCGATGACTACCACACCCCTTCCATGACGGCGATCGCGTCTTGTTCTCCATCGTTGCTGGTGACAATGGCAAGACCAAGGCCGTCAAAGTCACCGCCTCGACGGCAACGCTTTTCGATCCTATAAGGATAGTTTCTCTGGAGGCCACGACGACGGAACAGGATTCGGCAGAGGCCGGAGAGGCACAATGATAGGTGGCACTAGATGCTTTCTCTGCGACAATCTCGATGCGTAGGAATTGTTTATATAAAAAAGATATGAGGTACAAATAAAATTACTACATTTCAATGATCAATTTAATCCTGAATATGACATATAAAGTAATAATTAGAAGATTGTGTTAAAGTTAACTATAATGGTTGAGGACAAAGATAAGTAATTCATAGTCATCTCCTAACCTTGAAGATAAAATATAAACACAAGAAATCTGAAAGAAATCCAATAAGCGATTTTAGGAAATATACTCCTATTATTCTATCATAGGTATTTTGTGTCATGATGTCAATAGAGCAACTAAGCATCTTATATATGGCTAGAAGGAGGGTTCTCCTTATGTTAATAAAATGATGGGTCAACCCACCTATCACAGTAAAATTTACACAGAAGGACCCATCAAATATCCATAATAAGTAGTGGTTAACAACAATTAGCTCAATAATAATAATATTGGTTATAAATTTGTGTTTAAACAATGAACTCTAATTATTTTGATATTCAATTAATTTTTTTAAAATTAAATTTAATATTGATTTGTGTCAATCCCCAGAGTAATTCCAACACGGCCATCTCTCTAGAGATTGCAATCGGAGCAACAACTTCAGCGGTGGCGGTGTATGTTTCAATTGCCGCGAATTTGGCCACCTCACAAGGGATTGTATGTGAAGAAGTGGTGGCCGTAATGGTGCTGGTGTCTTGTGCTTTAGATGTGGTGGCTTTGGTCACATGGCGGTGCGCCATCACAAACGGAATATAGATGCTTTTAAAGTGATCCAATAATGGTATGGTATACTGGTATTCTAGAATAATATTAGCCATAGATTAAAAAATGAATGACTGTGATTTCTAGTGTGCGGTACTCCTAACTTGGCAGGGACATATCACTTAGTCCATCTTTGTTTAATCCCTCTACTCATTCTCTCCCCCATAAGAGCTTTTTTTTTTTTTTTTTGCCATAAAGGGGTCGAAAGACCCCCCCCCCCCCAACCCCCAAAACAAAAAATAACATTATAAAAGATAAAGTGTAATTAAATTTGTATAGGTTTTTTTAAAAGGAAAAAAATAGTAAAAAAATAAAATTTTAAAAATTAACACTTACTAGAAAACAACATAGTATTATATAGTACCATACACACTAATATATTAAATAATATATAATATTTAAAATTTATCAAGTCTTATACTATTAAAATTTATTATATTTGATCTCATACTATCAAATTATATCTTATCAAACATATTAAATGGACCATATTAGTCATTAATTAAACAATAAAACAACACTAAATGTTTCAATTATTTTAAAAATCTAAATTCTCATGCAGCTTAATATTCTTTTTGTAATTTATTTCCGGAGATTTGAATCCCACCACGAGCCGAGTCTACGTGGCAGGAGCTGAGATTGAGATAAATCAGCAAAGTGGGCCCATTTGAAGAAGAAGGCGGTGTATCGACCCAGTCAGCACGGTGGTCAAATAGAATTGTTGACTCTCACTTTTCTAATTTCGTTGACCATTCATGAGAAAATGAAAATACTGGAAATGCGGCCCTACTTTTCTAATTTAAAAAAGAATTTAATTTTTATACGGTGAAAATGTAAATTGTTTATACTATCAAATAATAAAATTTTATTAAAATGACTAATTATTATAAAATAACTATTTAATGTTACAACCATGGTCCATGTTTATCATTTTACTTAAATTCTGTAGATTGTCAATATAAAATTATTTTATATTATCAATATATAAAAATTAAATTTTTTAAATTAAAAATAAAATTTGAGATAAATTAAGACCATACAAAAATGAAAGGAGATAATAATATCCCATTAACTAAAAAGGAAAGTCACAACACACACCAAATTAGAGGCATCAATTTGTTAAATAGTTAGCAAAGTTATATAGAGTTAATGCGCATTTTAGTTTACGAATTTTAAAATAAATTAAATTAATCCATGATATTATAATATATGAGTCAAATTAGTTCAATATTTCACTTTTATTTAATATTTTATTAATTTAATAATTGCGTATAATGATAAATAATATCTTGACATATTATATGTCATCTGAAGTATAATAAAATTTAAAATAACATATTTTGGTATATAAAATTATACTAAATAAATCATTTCATGACTTTAAAAGAAAATTTGAATGACTCATTTTATATAATTTTAGACATAAAAATAGATCATTTTAAATTTAATTATACTTTGGATGATATAAAATATGTCAAAATATTACTTAACATTACATATCATAATTTAATTGATAAAATATTAAACTTAACATCGCCTATGTTTTGTAATATCAAGAACTAATTCGACCCATTTTAAAAGTTAATGACTAAAATAAATATTAACTTATTTTTATATATATTTATATTGTTTAAGAAAAGTTGAATATAGATTGAAATAAAATAACTTTGGTTATAATTAATTTAGCCCTATTAAATAAGAAGTTTTGAAAAGTTTGAGTGTCAAATAAAATTGAAAAGAAAAAATGGATTTGACATATGGTTGATTATTCGTTGATGGGCAACCTTGACTCTTCAGCATTCTTTAAAAATAAAAGAAGAAAGCAATGCAAGTGATCGCATTTGCCACATAAATAATTTGTGGACAATTTATTAAAATAACTGTAATAATCAATATATTATTAGAAGAGTTTAATTTTGCCGGTGTTATCGTGTTAAATTAAATTATTCCACTTTGTTCTAAGTAACAGATATGATATTTAATTAATATGATTAATATGATAATATATAATTAAATAATTATGTAAAAAAAATTTTACATTAACTATTATAGAAATTAATTCCTTTTTAATTAAAAATAGTAAAATACACGTGCTTTAGTTTTCATTATAACTCTTCGTAGAAAAAGTGAAAACTATAAGCAAAGCGCATCTCATTTTTAACAATTCTTTTATGTTTCTTTTACAATTCAGCTCTAAAACAATCTACATTCCGAATCTTTAATTTGTTGTTCATTAATTGTATCTTATTCTATAAGCTTAAAAATGTTTGTTTTTTAAGTGAAATTAGAGTATCCACTATTGAAAATATTGACTAATTCTTTTGAGACATATATCTTAAATTTTTACTCATCCAAATTTACCTACTTTTATTATCAAGGTTTGACTTAAGTCACTGGATACTCGAAATTAGATAAATAAAACTTTGTGCAAGAGTCTTGATTCTTTATGCTATTAGAAGCATTTATAACCTAACTTGACTTAACCCAAAATCTATTAGGTCGGGTTTGAATCTTAATATTTGATTCGATATACTTTTCAAATTGAGTTAGATCATACTTTGAGTTAATGCGATTCAACCTAAAGTCAAATAATTAATTTGGAATTATATTTTTTTCATGATACTTAGTGAAAAAAGTATAAGATTCTATGGTTAAATTAATATATTTTACATAACTTGATTTTATTTTAATATTGATATAATTTGTTTTGAAATATATATGTTGTTTGATGGATAGATTGATCTGCTTCAACCTGATCACTAGTCGAATAATTATCAGGTCAGGTTTGAGTTCAAAAAATTGACTTAATCTACAAATCAAACTAGACTTGGGTTTGATTCAACTTGTCCTTTATACGCCCCTACTTTATGCATAAAAAGTCATTCACTTAATTGTAAAGTTAAAGTAACTCTCATACTAATTTATTTGGTTTGCGAAAATATTTTCTATTTTCATTTTCTGAAATGTTTTTCATTTTCAAATTTTAAAAATCAGAAAATGCATTTATTTTATAAAAACAGGTTCTATTTTCAGAAAATGAAAACAATAAAAGTATGTTTAGTTTAACTAGTTTCAAAATACAGTTTTCAAATCAAAGTTGTATTTGGTCAAGATCCCACCCCCTTTTTTTTTTCCATCAAAGTCCCATTGTTGTAACAGGATATTTATGTTTACAATAATAATTATAACAAATAATAAAAGAAAAAAGGAAAAACCCAGTAAATGAAATGAACACCTGGTCAAACGAAGGAGTGAAATTTTCAAGGGTATTAGCGTTTGTGAGTTTGCCTGGTAATAGGGAAGGCTACTCAACATGCCATCAAAGCGTGAGTACAGAACAAAACATCATTGATGGTTGCAATGACGGTGAGTAGAATAAAGAGATCTGTAAAATTGAAACCATAAGAGGAACCTAGAAGTGGATGCATGGTGGTTGCTGCTGGTATAGTCACTGGCGGCGTAACAGGCCTGTCGCACAAGCAGTGCATTGTAGACCCGTGATGGAGTGAGCAAGCCAAACAAAGGCAGTAGTCTATGGCAGTGTTGCTAAATGAGGAAGAAGGGATGACATTGTTGGGGAAAAAATGATAGAAAGCTGCAATCAATGAGTTGGTATGTCTTGGGATGCATAAAGTTGATTATAATTACAATGTTGTCACTGCATTTTCACTTTGGAAATGTTTTCAGCAGTGTGAAAACAGTAGTTGAAAACGGAGAAAACAAGAAAATGGTGTTTTCAAATTTTCAATGGTTTGAAGAAATATTTTCTGAAAATATTTTCAATGAAATCATACCAAACATATTTTTCCCCCAGATTTTCTGTTTTTATTGGAAATAAAAACAAAAAAGGCATAAACCAAATGCGCTCTAAAGTTTTTTTTCTTCAACTTTGAAATTTATGTGAATAGAAAAGATATCATCAAAAAATGTTCTCATTTGTACGCTTGATGCTATACTCTGAAAAAATAGTTTTTAACCAATCAAATAAAGAAATTCCATGAGAAACTTAAAAAAAGAAAAATTCATATTCTAATTACTGACCTCTTTAAATTAAATTGTTGCTGACATTTTAAAAGGTGAAAATGAAAGAGGAGAAAACAATATGGTGTTATATTTTTTTTGGCTTCAGTCAATCTTCCCACATACTTGATAGCCAGCACCGAAACAACTGTATTAAAACTCCTAACAATTATCAATCATCGGCAAAATAGGAGGAATATATATATTTATATATATGTGTGTGTGTGTGTGTGTGTGTAAATTGGTATACTAATTTTTCAGATATTACTGGAACACTCGAAAATCATGGATTAATAATGAGGATTTCGATTGCATCATATTGATCAATTTATTTTTATTTTCTTTTAGAATAAATATGAGAAATCATGAGTTAATAATTAAAATTTTCAATTATGTTATTAGTGAACTCTATCAAAACTTTATAAGACCGGCCACATCTACCACATTCCACGTATATAAGAAACACATTCTTTGAAAGTTATGTTTTTTAAAAAATAATTAGTGATAAATTATAGGATTTTATATTACATAATTTATTTGTTTTGAAATATGTATTATATCTTCTGAGTTTTGTTTTTTAATTCTAAAATTTTTAATTTTACTTTCTATAATAATCAAATCTTATATTTGTGTAAAGATCGAGTTGACCTAGTTGCTAATCAAACCATTATTAAGTCAAAGTTCAATTCAAAGAAATGACTTAGTGGGTGTTTGGGAAGTTGTAAAATTAAAAATCATTTCAATAATCATTTATTTATTTAATTAATTTGTTAATATAATCAATTATGTGAGAATCAATTTATGTTTGGATACTTTAATTAAAGAATAGTTTTATGATAATCTATTTTGTTTGGATTATGTTAAAAAAATTGCTTTTGAATGATAAATTAATAAAAATGGTATACTATAGAATGATTTATTTATATTATAATATTTGATACTCAGGCAAGGTTTGGTGCATTGCCTCTCAGATTACTAGTAATTTTGACTACCCCTTTGACAAATTGTTCCCATTTAAATTACTAACAATGCTACAATGCAGTGTTTGGTATCTAATTGACAATTTATGTTATCTTTTTGGTATATCACAAACATTACTAGGTAATATATTTTTCCACTAATTAATTAATAATAATAGTAATAATACTTATTAAAAATTAAAGATTATTTCTAATTAATAATAACTAGGAATTAATTTGTAATGTTTAAATAATAATAATATTAACAACAACATGGGGAGGATTATCACTTGGTGGTATCCAAAACACCCATCATGGGGCTAATGTGACAATGTATATGCTTTAGTAATATGGATTGTCATTAAGTATGGTCTAACCAAATGATATATAATATTGTAGATCTAAGTCAATTTAAGTCATATTACCAACAATCTAGATAGATTATCTCATATCAAACAACTCCTTAGGACTAACTTGATAAAAGTAAGAAGTGTGGCGATTAAAAACTAATGATAACTTCTATTTATGTAAGAACTTCAAAAAATTATTTATGATTATAATTTTTTTTAACTTAAAATTAGTAGCTTTTGATTGTAGTCGCCTTTCATTATGTTAGCAAACATCTGATAAAAAACGCTTTTCTCCTAAAAGAAAAGTAGCTTTCCCCTTCTTCCCCAACAAGTAAATCTCGTCGAGTCTTTTTTTCTTTCCTCAGAAAAATCTTGTCGAGTTTGGATATGTTTTTGAGAAGAAAAATGAATATCGTGCGTGGACAATACATCATTTTTGTTTTGACAAAATTCCAAATTTCTCTCTTAAAAAAATATTCAAGGAAATCCATATCACTTAAAAATATCGGACTAATAAGATCCTCTATATATGTATCAATTTGATATTTTTTTATAATTCTTAAGAGACTAATATATCTTTTTTTCCCTACAGAAATAAATTTGTTTAATGTTTTAAATTAATAAAGATTTTTTTTGAGTTTTTTTTTTAGTAAATGGACCGATTTGTCGTATGCAAAATTTAAGAGCGAGGGAAGTTGTCTTTTGATTTTTTGGACCGTGCACATTTTTGGTCATAAAAAGCACACCTTTTGAAGTACACTGATTTTTTATGGTCGAAAAAAAGCACACTGCTTAAAGTGCAGGAAGTGTGGTGGGCTCTATGGCCTGATATATTTTTGGGTTTGTAAGGCCTAATATGCATATCTAAGAGTTGAATTCAAGAACTCTAATTAATCAGAAGCCTAGAACAATCCTGTTAGTTATCTACGCACTCGTTGGTTTATCTTCCTTTATCTGCAACAATCATGATACAATGTATTATTTTAAGATCAAATAAATATATATTTTGGCTAGAGTTGGATACACAAGCCACAATTTGCATGGCTTATGACCTTATGACCATATAATTTTCTAACATGTTAATTTGTGGGCTTTTTGGCCTGCAAAGATTAACACGTGGGCTAAATGGATTAAATACTGGGTTAACGGATCAACCCATTAACTATTTTATTATTATTATTATTATTATTATTATTATTAAATAGAATATTCATGTCTATTTAAACAATAAAAAATATATATTTAAATTAATAAGAATTTATGAAACAACTTGTAGTTGTATCTCAGTGATAAGTGCTTCTTGATTTCTGATCAGATCCACCTTCAAGCTATTCACGACGCTAGTGGGAGAATTGCACTTTTTGTAGATATATGAAAATTTTAAAATTTTGGTCCAAAAAGTTGTAAAATCTCATTCCTCTATCATACTCATCGCAACCCCTACTACCTCCACATGCCATTCATGTTATGAATCAGGTATAAATAGGTGAGACTTCTAAACGAAATATTTTTGAACATCAGTTTTCTTCTCACTTAAAGCTTAAACTCACTTTAATTCCATTTATTTATTACAAATATTTTTCCTCATTTGACCCCTTCTCTTTGTTTAACAAATTATAAAAGACATAGTTATTGTAGTGATAATTTTCACAAAGATAAATTTGTAAATATATATTAATAATATCATCATTATCCCTTTAGTTTGTAAGAATTACTTAATAGCTATATTTTTTCTTATATAAATATATTTTTTACTTAGAAATAGAAAATAAATATTTTTCTTTTATCACTATAAAGAAAAACCTTAGACACAAATAAACATAAAAATAAAATATTAAACTTAAGATAAACTGGGTTTACAATATTTATTTTATAAAATAACAATAAATAAAAATACAAGTTGACAAATTCATACCTATAAATTCATTTTTTTTATAAAATCACTATTTTATCAAAAAAAAATACTTGTCATTAAATTTTAATATATAAATATTAAATTTAGTTTAAAAAATTACTTAAAATTATTTAAAATAAACTTACCATAAATTAAGCATATAGTACTAGTTAAAAAATTTGTAATCATCGTATTGTCTTGTATTAATGTGTACTATCATATAATACATCATAAATATGATCAATTATTAAATTTAACAATATTATAAAAATTCAACTTTTTTAATTATGTACAAATTTATTTTGGGTGACATTTTTCTTTCAAACATTTCACTTAATGTCATTATTTATTTCAGATTCATACACTAAATGGGTACACAATCAATATGAACTTAATTCACTTTATAAATAAAGAAAATAAAACTTAGCAAGTGTAAGACCTCCTTCGTGTGGAAAGCATCCCATCTCTCTACATAGTAGGTATAAGGCCTCCTTCGTGTGGTATATCATTAAAGGGTGAAAAAGCTGGTAAAAATAATCAAAGAGATGGGAGAGTTTCTTAAGTCTAGACCAATCATGATCTTCTTGATCTTCAGCCAATATCCTCATTTCATTAGGTAGATCGCATAAGCTAGTAGGACACTTATTGTTCCTATTCTTTTTTCAGAGATATCACGGGTTATTCCATTTGCCAACTTTACTAGTAATCAAGCTCTAAGCTATGGAAAGATTTCTCTTCGATATTGGGTTTGGACTGCAATGATCCTTTTTCATGAAGTGTTGCTGTGTTGCCCTTCACATGTGATGAGGTTGAGCTCAATTTTACAAGTGAAGATGTAAACCAATATTCAAAAGACATCAACTTGTCATTTGAGTTCAATGTCTCAAGCACTGAATCATTGAACTCTTGTTCGTGTCACCTGATCAATTCATTGGCAACGAGACAATTGTTGTGAAAGACTCAATCATAAGATTATGTTTAGTATTCAATCATCATCAACAATGTATGTGAAACCTTGACAGCTTTAAAAATGTGTGAATTGATTCCTACTATTTTTAACCATGCAATTCGACCCTTAATGTATGTGGTGATGAATTACTCTGTTGTCTACATGCCACATCCAATGATTGTTGTTGTTTCATATGTTTAGAAAACTGCATATGCTGTGTTTGATACATCCTAGCAAATAATGTTAGGCGATAGAGTCTTGATTCTTAAGGCTATGTTAAATCAATGGCTCAAAGAAACTAGCTAGGAAGGGTTAATTTAGTTATGGTTTAACCCCAGCTGGCAACTGATTGCTTGGCCCTTCTCATCCTCAACACCAAGTACTTGTTGTTGTCAAACTTTTGAAAATAAGGTTGAGCATTGAACCAATCAAGGTAATGCTTCTTTAGATAATAATTTTTGTAAATGAAAATGAGGAATTTACCTTTCCAATATAGTTTTATAGAAAGTAAGATTTTCTTTTCTTTTTTTTACTTTTCCCAAAAGTACTTTTGGGAGTACAACAAACAAATCTATAAGGGTTCAAAGATTTATTGGTTCACTTGATTTAACCGGAGGTTCAATCGATAGACGTGTAATCGAGTTAAGTTTATTCGGTTTGAGTGATCGGATTACCTTATTATTATTATTATTATTCTTAACACAGATATTTGGGCTAGGAATTCTTCATAGAGGGGATAGCGGAGGGAAGAGGTGGGAATCAAATATAAAATCACTCACTCAATAGGAGATAATCATTAGACTGTAGGTTCAATTGCCTTGATTATTATTATTATTATTTTACATTTAATTCAATTAAAATGAAAAAGATATCACAATTTTTTTGGAAAAATACAAACTTTAAATCTCCTAAATTTATATTAATTTGATAAGAATCGATCAATTTAACGAAAGGTTCAATTGATATATATATATATAGGGGATCCATTTATATCAAATATAAATTTTGTATATTTACACGCTTCAATAATTCTTTAGAGAAATTATTCTATCTAACCGTTGAATTATGCAATATTATATTAACAACCAGGTATGCTAAATTTTAAAAAAATTGGACAACAATAGATATTTATTATGATGATTGATATTTATTTATATTTTCAAAAATATATTATCCATCAAAATAAAGTGCATAATAAAATATTAAATCATTTTTAAATTGTATAAAATTTGATATATTTGATCTACTAGATAAGAACTTAAAATTTAATGTTGGATCGATAAAATTTTATACCTATAAAAAATTATTAAATGGTATAAGTGTATCAAAACTTACAGTTAATATAAACTGATATATATACATATATACTAATTTCTAAGCATTAATAATGT
Source organism: Dalbergia cochinchinensis (assembly GCA_031216125.1). Classification (NCBI taxonomy): domain Eukaryota; kingdom Viridiplantae; phylum Streptophyta; class Magnoliopsida; order Fabales; family Fabaceae; genus Dalbergia; species Dalbergia cochinchinensis. Next base: position 61,644,314 of record CM062375.1, on the reverse strand, counting down.
AAAATTCTTTAACTGTCCTCTAATCATGTATCAATATAACAATAAAAATAATTGATTCTCATTCCCACTATTTGATTTGATTGGATAATAAGTGTAATAATGCATAGAAATAAAGCTTACATTTTTTTTTTTGGGGGGTCAGGCTGGGGGTGGGGGACTGGAGTCTCAATCCTGGGTGCACCATTCAACACTTAACAGAGGCAAAATGCTTTACCAACTGAGACTGGCCTCGAGTGGTAAAAAAAACAATTTAGAAAGAGATGGCGGTGAGGACTGGCCCATGAGCCTTGCGGCCTTCTGCAGGCATGGGCTGAGTGGAAACCAATTAGTTTCGTGGACCAGGCCGGTCCAATTCAATCCATAAGCAGATCGCGCTCATGCCCCAACAAAAAAAAATGGGCAAGCCCACATATTTGCCTATAATTTTGGCATAGACGGTAGCTAGCAACAAGACAATCACCAAGGAGAGACAAACGTTTCAGACCAAATAGGAGAGAGATGTATTTGATTATTATTGTATTTTGGCGCCCTTTATTTTGATCTGAAGGACACGTCATCGTTTTCTGAAGCTTCTCCAATAAGCTTCGCCACTTCCAGCCACCAGTAGTTTTTAGTCCTGTACACCACGCTCAACGCAGCACAGAACACACTCTGTTACCGTCACTCCGAGCCGTTACTCGTTACCATTCATTGCCCTTTTCTTTCCAACGCTCCATTTCCACGGCGCCGTCACCGTTATCGGAAAATCCACTTCTCGATGAGGAAGTCCATGAGGTTATCTTCCATTGGCCTCGCCGCCGCCGCCGCCGCCGAAGTTCGAGAACCGCCGGTACAGTCCTTACTTTCGTTTGTTTTTATCTTTTATTAAAATTTAAGAAAGAAATTTATTTTCTGTTTATTTCCCGAGAAAAAATCTAAGGAAAAACGGAGTTCTAGCTTCAGCTTAAAAAAAATACTTGAATTTTCTGTTTGGTTGCTGAGAAATTGAGAGAGAAAACGGAGTTCCAGCTTCAACTTTAATTTCTTTACTAATTGCCGCCCTTTCTTCTACTTCAACTCGACAAAAAGGAAAAACTTGAATTTTCTGTTTGTTTCCCGAGAAAATGTAAGAGAAATAAAAAAGAAACCGAAATTTCGATTTCAATTCCCTCTCCAATTGCCGCCTTTAGAAATTAAGAAAATAAAACGGAACTCCAGCTTCATTTTCAATCCCCTCTCTGATGCTTCAAATTCAAAATACTTCTGTCTATTCCCTAGAAAATATGAGAGACAAACGTTAATTCCAGCTTCAATTTCCATCCCCTCTTCAATGTCCTCCAAATTAATGTTCTTAGCATCACACTTGCAGAAATTTACGTCTCACCTTTTCAGGTTAGGAACTTCAGGACTCGATTTTCCCTCACATCGTTCGCCAAGCGCGTTCAGCAGCTCACGGAGGAGCAAAGATCCGCGATATCGAAGACAGGTTTCGGGAACTTGTTATTGATTCCCAACCATTCACTAAGCAAGGTTTTGTTAACTGAATTGATGGAAACTTGGAACTGCCAGAAGCAAGCTTTCGTGCTTGATTCTGGCGAAATCCGAATGACACTGTTAGATGCTGCTCTGATCTTGGGGCTGCGTGTGTTGGGAAAACCCGTGGTGTTGAGAGAAGCGGAGCCTTTCTCTGAATTGGAAGAGTTGTATGGCGCAGCAAAGGGGAAGAGGAAGGTGGAATTGGGGTCCCTTGAGAAGAGGCTTGATTTGATTGGGGGAGTTGCGAGTGATGAGTTTGTGAGGACCTTCTTGCTTTACACAATTGGGACCTTTCTTTCCTCGAATGGGAAGGTGGATTCGCGGTACTTGGCTTTCCTTCAGGATTTGGATGAGGTTTGTGAGTTTGCTTGGGGTGCTGCTGTTGTTGATGATTTGGCTCAGTGGCTTGACAAGAGGAAAGAAAACAATGTGCAGTATGTGGGTGGTTGTCTTATATTTCTCCAAGTAAGTTGCAGCATGTGACAACTTTCTGAAATTTTATGAGGCCTGTATTGAGTAGATTGATATTTTAGTATTGTGCTTATCTTGATGAGTATAATTTCTATGCACTGACATGTAAAAGAGTTTTATACTATCATCCAATTAAATCATTATATTTGCATGATTTCTAAGGTAGTGAATATGAGACTTAACCACCTTTATTGCTGTGCTAATACATAATTGGATGACAGCATCCTAACATCAAAATTAAACTCTATTGATTTAGTCCTCTAAAGATTTTTTTCCCCTCACATCGTTTGAGTAGATCATTGTCAATTTTGAATTGTCTAGGAAGGAAATGTATAATGTATTGTAGTCCTCCAAAAGTTGGGTTAGTATCAATTTAGTCCATCAAAATGTCTTAGTTGAATTAAATTTGAAGATTGATGTGATCATTTAATGTGAATATATTTTCAGACAATAAATTGAAGTGAAATCAATCTTTCAGGATTGAGAGCTTGTTTTGGTATGGCATTTTGAATGAAAAAAATATATTCATGATATGGCTCTTTCAAGCTTGTTCTTTTCATATTTAGAGTGGATTTAACTAAAAGAATATAATAAGCATTGTATTGAAAGTAAAGTGGCTGAATAGAACCTGTAGTTTGTAAATGCCTTTGTTTGATAAAATGTTCTTGTTTTAAGTTTTATTTCCATTTTGCTTATGGAGAACAGACATGGTCTTATGAGCATTTTGATATAGCACGGCCTCAGTTGCAAGGTCATGATTTGACCTTCCCTCGTGTGTGTCAATGGGATAATAGCAAATCTCATCAAAGGCAACGGCTTACTTCAAGGTTTAAGGACCTAAATGATGACCAGGTAACTTAAAATCTAGCTTATAGATTTGTTGACTGTGGAGTTTATTCTGTATACTCACCGACTCCTGGTATAACATGGAAGGTGGAGAAAACATATTTCTGTCTAGAGCTACTGCACACCAGTATTACAGCTATAATATATTCAGTCTTACTTGAAGATTTACTGATTGAAGTGGCAAAAGTCTTCTCTACTTGAGTTCTTTAGAATTTAAGCTTTAGTCCAAATCTGTAGACATAATATTTGGTGTTTGAATTAATGATACTTGCCTTGGACTTATTTGTCACACCGAAGTCCCTACCAGCACCACAAAAAAATTAAAAAAGAAATGTAAGGAAAAATGGGTTATAATTCCTTGTAGTTTATTATCTATGCATCTGCAGGTGATTTGGACACTTCAACCTACTTCGGGAGAGTTTCAAATGGAGATAATCAAAGAAGGGCTGGAGGTGCTGAGCGATAGCACAGAGCTTCAAAGTGCAGAAAACTGTTCCACAAGCACATCAAGCAACGTGAGTTATACTTTGTTGATTTTTTATTTTTATATGGTTGGCACTTAAAAGTTTAGGAAGAGAGGAGGTTGCCTCATTCCAAGGTGTATGTCACACAAGCCTTAGCAAACTCAAGCTTTGAGTTGATGCAATCTTTCCTATTGAGCCAACATTCATTGGCATAATTTGTTGATTTCTATTGGCATAAAGCTTAATTGGCTGGTTTTATTGAGGCATTACTGACATTTGGTTGTCTGGGAAGTGTTTAATGTTGGTAATCAGTTCAAGCCACTGATTTTATGAATTGTTTTGTTTGAAGTTTAAGTAAATCAATATTCTGCAGTTTTAGTTATATTTTAATGCTTGTATAGGAATGCCGTTGTTCATTGTTCTTATTTATTGAGAATTGAAATTCAGCAGGTTCACGATGCAGATTCAGAGTCACAACTTAGCATCTCTAGTGAAGTACATAGAGAGGACGAGTTTAATTTTGAAAACCAGGTAGTGGAGGACACTCCCACAAAGTTGAGCGCCCGTAGTGGAGAATATAGAGAGCGGGAAATTAACTGTAAAAACCTGATTGTGGAGAACACCCCCCCAAAGCTGAGCTCTTGTAATGGAGAATATAGAGAGCAGGAGATCGATCTTGAAAACCTCATTGTGGAGGACACCCCCCCAAAGCTGAGCACTTGTAATGGAGAATATGGAGAGCAGGAGACCAATCTTGAAAACCTGATAGTGGAGGACACCCCCTCAAATTCGAGCAATTGTGAGGAACTACATGGACAGCTGGAGATGAGTCTTGTAAACCTGATAGTAGAGGACACCCCCACAAGTTTGAGCATTGCTGATGAAGTAAGCAGGGAGCAGGAGTTCAATGCTGAAGAACTCAGAGTGGATGGCACTCCCCAAAAGTCGAGCTTTTGTGATGTGAGATTTAATTCCGCTTTATTCTTTTGGATCTTGTGCTAGATGATAGATCCTTAGAATTTCTTTTATATTATTCATATATCCACAATGAATCATCACATATAAAATTATTTGATTAGCAGGATGATTTAAGAAAGAAAAATGTCATGTTAGAGGAGGAAAATGTCAAATTAAAGATGAAAATAGGCCAAGTAATGGAGGAAAATGCACTTCTCCGTAGGCAGATTTTATCGAATAAAGAATTTGAAGAGCAGAATACGGAGCTGAGGAAAGAGCTGGAGATCTTGATAGAAGAAAACAGAATGTTAAGACTGTCACTCAGTAGATATTTGGACCGAATGGATAGACATATTTTGGATTTTGAAACAAATGCATCTGAAATCTGAGTATATCCTTGACTTCTTTGAACTCACCTAGCTGCTTAGAGATAGAGCTGTGGAACTCAAACCATCCCATACGTGCTAACTCTAGACCTTGCTGCAGCCATCACACATTGATCAAATATCAGTTCTTCCTCAAAGCATAGAACATTGGGCAGCTTAGTGTATATATTTGTTATTAAGGTAAATAATCAGTATCTAATTTACGTGCAGGGTTGAGTTTGCAGGTTTCTTTTAAATGAAACCAGTGATTCATGTCATGTAACCAGGACTATTTATGTTCCTGTTTGTTGTATACTATTTAGCAGATTGCTCATGTACTTTTCCAAACACAAGGCATTGGAGTTCAAATGATGTAGTTCCCCTTACTTTTTCATTGTCATGAGGCATAGCAACGAGCCACAACGAACATTGCATAGGACATTCTTTCTTATCAGTAAGTTCATCCACTAGCCCTTGTTTGAGACTTGGCATACATTGCCATTCACCAATATCAATATAATTGAAAACTTCTATGAAAAAATATTTTTAATTAAAATTCTTATGAAGTATACACTGTTGCCTGTGACTCGTAAAAGCTGTTACTGTGTCTTTTAGGAAAACAAAACTTGAGTTGCATGCTTTTGAAAAAAAGTCACGAGAGTAGTTTCCCTTGGGAATTTTTTTTTTATTCCTTTAGGGTTTTGTTAAGTAGTGATTTGTTAGGTACTTAATCATTGACTTCTATATTACAAAAAGAAGGGATTTCGAGCATCTTCACTGGCAAAGACAATTTTGATCTATCGACACCTGTGGGCCAGCATATTATATCATAAAAAGTAAAAGTGGTTCAAAAATGAGATTTTTTTTCTAATGGAATAACCCAACTTTGATCTCACTTTTGGCTCCATATTTTTTATATTTTAAAAAAAAATTATCCATATATTTATTAAATATTTTACTGTAAATATGCAATTTTAATTTTAGGGTAAAAATGTAATGTTTAACTTTTTCAAATAAAATTAATTTTTTACTATTAGTAAAATTGAGATCTTCTCCAAGAAAAAGTCTCAATTTTGATCCAACTTTGGTCTCATGAGTTTTAAGAATAAAAAAGTACTCAACATGTTTATAAATATCTTATTATAAATATGAAATTTAATTTTTGAATTGTACAAAAATATAAGGGTATTTTTTCGAAACCCTATAAAATTCATCTGTATTGGTACTTTTTAAATAACTCATGGTTGAAAATTTATCATGTGTCTCATTAACTAAATTTATTATTATTTTAAACACTCATCATTAAATCACAACCCTTAAATTTAAAAGGGTACTAATATCCTTGGGGTACCATAACAAAAACTAAATATAAAACCTATATTTTCTAAATAATTTTAACAAAACAATGCTTTTACAAAATTTAATGTATGGATAAAGAAAATTGCACAATTGAGATTATGAAATGTGCACTCAAGCATGTAGTTGAATATAGAATGCTATGTACTCAAGTACATGTTTGATGTAGTTAAATACATGAACCACGTACTCAAGCACAGGTTCCGTATACTCAAGCACAGGTTCCATAGGCTTCTTGTATTTGAATACGTGATGCTATATAATCAAGTACATGGAAAAAAGGACCCCAATACTCGACTACAAATTTCTAGTATTTAAATAAAGGATGTTATATACTTGAGTGCATGTTCCATGTACTCGTGTAGAGAATGTGATGTACTCAAGTAAAGGTTTCCAATATTCGAGTATAGGCTCAATGTATATAAATACAACAAATCATGTACTCAAGTTATAGGCTCCTTATAAAAAATCTGCACATTATTTTTTTTTTAATTTAATATATTAAAATATTTAAACTATTTCTTAAAATTGCTACATAAATAAAATATTACATAATTGAAGGTTGAAAAAAGGTTGAAGAATATTGATTGTTATGAATAAATATTTCATTATATTTATTTTGATTTATATTAATTTAGATTAATATTAGGTTGATATAATTATTATATATTTTTGGTCTTGTTCTTATTCTTGGCATATAAATAGGCATTACTTCTTTGTAATTGATATATACATAACGTCTCAATAATACATAAATTATTCAGCTCTTTTTTAATATTTCTATTCTATTTTCCATTATGTCTTCCAAGGTATATATTTATAGAGTAAAAAGATTAAAAAATAAATAAAACTAAATCTAATCATTTTTTCACATAGAAGGTGGGCAACAATGAAAAAATTTGGACATAAAAAAGTTTAGCCGCTTGTCACCATATAAATGGCTGAAGCAGAGATGGGATTAGTCTCAGCTTGGTGGGATGCGTCCCACTTGCTTTTCATCCCCCAATGCTTCAACTCAGTATGGGACGTCTTATTTACTATTCCTATGCCAGAAATGAGACTAGATGAAGGTGCATTATCGGAGCTGCTTTTAGAGCATCGCCAATTGATTGATTCTATTTTAGACTAGTGCATCATAAAAAGTAAAAATATCCAAAGAATTGGACTCTTCTCCTCCAATGGAAGATTTCAATTTTGATCCCACTCTTGATTTCATATGATTATAAATTAAAAAGAAAGATATCAACATATTTATAAAATATTTTATTATAAATCAGAAATTTTATTTTTAGATAGGATAATAATGTAATGTTTAAATTTTGCGAATAAAATTAATCTTTTACTATTAGTAAAGTTTAGGTCTTCTTTCCCAAGGAAAAGTCTCAATTTTGATCCCCACTTTGATCTCATGCATTTTAAATATTAAAAAAATATCCAACATATTTATAAAATACTTTATTATAAATATGGACTTAATTTTTTTAATTGGATAAAAACATAAAATTTATATTTTTTAATTATTTTTAAATTTTTTTTTAATAAAAATGAAAGTATGAATAAAAAATTTGCACAACAGAGATTATCAAATGTGCACTCAAGTGTGTATTTGAATAGAAGATGTCATATACCACAGTACAAGTTTCTTATATTTGAATACAAATATACTGTGAATTCAAGTACATGTTTGATATACTCAAGTACCATTCAATGTACTTGAGTATAGATTCCCATATGCTTCTTATATTTGAATGCAGGATTCTACATATTTAAATATCCAAATAATTGGACTCTTCTCCTCTAATGAAAGATTCCAATTTTGATCCCACTTTTAATTTCACATGTTTATAAATTAAAAAGAAAGATATCAACATATTTATAAAATTTAGGTCTTCTTTCCCAAGGAAAAGTCTCAATTTTGATCCCCACTTTGGTCTTAAGCATGTTAAAAATAAAAAATTCCCAACATATTTATAAAATACTTTATTATAAATATGGACTTTGTTTTTGAATTGAATAAAAATATAAAATTTACATTTTTTTGAATTATTTTAAAATAATATTTTTTTAATAAAAATTAAAGTATGAATAAAAAATTTGCACAACAGAGATTATCAAATGTGCACTCAAGTATGTATTTGAATATAAGATGTCATATACCTGAGTACCAGTTTCTTATATTTGAATGCGGTGGCAAATAAAATGATCCGCACCTATTTTGGAGCATTACAAGCTCCACTTTTATGAGCCATTAGATTCAGTCTAATAGAAATCAATGGATGAGATTAAATGTCTGTGTTAATAGACCCTAATTTAGAGAGAGCATGTCAAGTCCTTCACTTTTATACTCTTGACATCATTTCTGCGTCTCTACCTCTTCCAACACCTTGCTAATATCAGATTCTCCTTTTACAATCTCCCTGACAGTAAATAATTGGCCTTTAATGGAGGTCTACTGCACCAAATCTTGCTATGGCAACACTGACTATTACAATTTTTGTGGAACAATTGTAAATTAGACACATGTCCAATCTGATCAATACACATTAAGATCAAAATCTATAGATTCTACATTGTCCACATAATTAAACTACGCAAACCATTCTGCTGCGACTGCCTAAACACTTGCCACACCAAAGCCCTTGAGGATCTGTACTCTGTGTTATTTGGTATGCCTCAAATTTTTCTCTTTTTTTTTTTTTTTTAATTAACAACAAGCCAAATTCTTTTGGACGAAGGGCAAAAGCCCATTGGACATAAGCACAACTTAATCCAAGGCGAGGAAGAATGCACCCAAACGTGTATGAGAGAACTACTAATGACTTGGAGGGATATGTTACCAATAAAGCAATACTTGGTACTTTTTCTTTGCGCACACATGGACGAGATGAAGGCATCAGGAAGAAAGAAAGATGATGAAAGACTTGACATGTTATCTATCAATTAGAGTCCATTAATACATATATTTTATCTCGTTCATTGATTTTCATTAATTCAAATCCAATGGTTTGTAAACGAGGACCATTCACTGCTCCAAAAGTATGGCGGACCAATTTATCCGCCACCTTTGAATACAAAAATACTATGAATTAAAGTACATGTTTGATATACTCGCGTACCATTCAATGTACTTGAGTATAGATTCCCATATGCTTCTTATATTTGAATACAGGATTGTACATATTTAAATACACGTTACATATACTCAAGTACAAGATTTTCTGTACTCGAGTACGTGGAAAAGGTTCCCATAATACTTAAGTAATGTTGCTATATTCACCAACTAGATACATTTTTCCAAACCATAGATTGTTATTATATCCATTTTTCCAATAAAAATAAGAGCTGCATGGAACATGTCTCAATTTAATTGCTTTATATTGAAGTGGGATCAATCCCACTAAACGGAGACTGAGACTGTTACCATTTCTTTGGTGCCAATTTTTTCTCTCCAATGGCATTGTAAGTGGGACCGTTCCACTAAAAGGAGCTGGGACTAAAAAAGGGTGGGTCATTGGAGCCGCCCTTAGGTGTATCTTTCAGGCATTTTCGTTTTCTTTGGATATTCAGACTATTTTATTGTACTCGCTCCAGTATTATGTTATGAACTAATATAGTAACAAAATTTAAACTGTATTTGGTTGTTTAGTAAAAATGGTCTGAAATTTCATGGACAAGCTATACATATATTTTGTCATATAATCTATGTATGAAGCCTCCTCCTAAGTCTTAATCTTGTTTTTTGGTTTTTGAAAGAAACTAACATCAACAGGAACTCGGTTTTTCCACACTGGCCCATTAGTGATCGATAAAAAGCATAAATATAAACACTCTTAATGTTCAGAAATTCTTATTTTTTATGGACTAATTAGTTACAAATATAAGTTATAATTCATTGAAGAATTTGGGGGGTATTAATCTCCATGTTTGTTTGGCTTCCGAGCAATGAATGGTCTGTGTGTTTAGACATTGACAACTTCACCTGTCAATTCCAAGAATCAAACAGTGCAGATAGAAAACATTCCAAGGGTCTGACGTGAAATGCAATGCGAAAGTTTTCATTTAAATATATTCAATTGTTAGATATGGCGTGTGATGAGTTATTAATCATCCATTCATCCTCCATTAATCATCCATTATCGTCTTCATAGTTTTGAAACCTCAGTTTTTCCAACAGCATTTTTGGTTAAGCAACTATTCCCTCTGTTCCCAAATATAAGTTTATTTGTTTCAATCCATGAAGGAGAGACACACTAATTGGGTGCTGTGCTTACATGACATAGTAAGAACACTGATATAAATTTATATATATTTAATTTAAAATGCACTCTTTTCTTACTTTTACAATAGAAAAATATATTATAAATAAGATTATAAAAAGAAAATAATACATAATTTTATGAATTTATAAAAAAATAAATTATAAATAAAACTTATACAAATAATATTTTAAATAATATATCATTTTCATTAAATATATATATGTCATGTGTTTTATAATTTTTTAACTTTAATGTGTTCATGTCAGTTATCTTTGGCACAATGACTTTTTTATTCTTTTCTTTTTTATGACACTGGGTACATTAACTGTAGTACCGATTTGTTGAAATAGGCTTATAGTTTGAAACGATTGGGATAATAAATAGAGCATGTTAGGTACAATAATTCAAAACATGTTTAATCCTTTGTTATTGTTTTTCCTGTTTGAAAACATAGCTAATCATGTTCTCAGTGGTCAAATTCCATTTCCAAAATAAACTAGGCATGTCATTAGCATACAAACAACTGCTTACACATCCATTTGTTACAGCACCCCATTCCCTTAACATATGCCTAGTACCTACACTATGACAACCTGATACAAACACCAACAACACGGATATAAGCAGCATCCACAAAAACATACACAGGAGCACTAGTACAAAGCTTCAAAGTAGCAAACTCTAGTCATCCCCATACATGTTAAGTCATGTGGCCTCTTATTCTCACACTACATACTATCATCCCTCTGTAGCTACTGCTCCACATATCATCAACCTTACTGCACTCTGCATCAAACCAATTAAAAAAAAAAAGCACATCAGAGACATGTATAAAATGGATCCATAAACAAAAAGATGCAGCTTTTATAACATTTGTTAGGAAAGACAGTTCACACCTATATAACTGCCTTACTATAAACTTTCAAAATAGAAAGAAGTAGTTCTAATGAAATAATAAGAGAAAAGAAAATGATTATTTTCTGATTCTGTCTTTTTTTTAGACACATCAAACAAAAATAAACTTTCAAAACAGAAAGTACTAGTTCTAATGAAATAATAATAAAAAAAAACTGATTATTTTCTGATTTTGTCTATTTTTTAGATGTATCAAAAACAAAATAGATAGTAAACAAACCTAACAATTTATTAAACAAACTTAAGAATCACAGAAGAGGATCAAGTGAAAGTGAAAGGAATGGTTAATCTGCGCATGTACCGGTTGCAATCGGTATTGGGGCTGATCTGATAAGGAATGTTAACACCACATTTCTTGGGAAGGCCAGCAGCAAGGTTAAGATTGTTGTTAGAGATTGAGAATCCACTGGAGCTAACAGCGTTCTTGATGCAGGTGCAAACGGCCTGGCGATCTGGGGTGGTCCGGGCCATGCCATTGAGGTTCCTGATCCCAGTGCAGCATCGTGGATCCACTGTACCACCATTGAGTATGTATGAAACACATGGCATCAGGTTGTTCGCCACCTGGCCACATGTTACAGCTGCTTGTGCCTTTGGCATGGTTGCACCAAGTGCCAAGCACACAATCCCCAAGCACACCAGCTTAATAACCACAAGAGAGCTAGCCATGATTCAAAAAAATGAGCTCAAGAAACCAAGATGGTAGTTTGTACTAACTAGCCTTTACCCCTTAAGATTGTGTCTCAACTTTTGGCCTTTTGTGACACACTATGGTTTTTAGCATTTCGTGCTTCTATATATAATGGGAGAAGGGTAGGATGAGTTGTGTTCTTTGAACCGACTTTAAGGGCTGGGCAGATACATGTTATGAAAAGTGGTGGCATTTACCCCGACAAAAATTTTGAAATTTTTTATTATGGAGATATTTGTGTTGCTGCTATTATGTTATTAAGTTTAATCTTACACTAATTTTAAATGAGACAAAATTGAGATAGGCCCCAACCTATTTTTTATCATACTTGTATATCATCGTTATTCTTATGACCAAAATTTTCTGGATCCGTATTAGAACTAGACGTATTTTTAAGTGGTTGAGAAAATTTATGTTGATTCATGAGCACCGGAGGGGATCTACAATAGTAAGTGATACTTACTAGTGATTCGATCCTCTTTCTCATATATATGAAATAATTCTCGATTATCTTCACATAAATCTCCAATCAGGTGACAATGGTGTCTCTTGTCCTATCAATTATTTCCATTCTTCTGTCCATTTATCTATTTGAAATATATACTATTAACACATGCCTCCTCTAGGAAAAATATTATTTCCATTCTTTATTAAGTGTTTATTTTTATTTATGTACATAAATAAAAAAAATAATTGAATAAACTTGGATGTTTGAAAAAATATGGATATATTTTACAAAATTATTCTCAATATTCTCGATTATATTTAATTTTTCACTTATTCATGTATAATATTTAATAAGGATACAATAGGTAGCATTTAATTAATTTTCTCTAGATTTGTTAGATGGGCATATAATTGGAAAAAAAATAAAAGTTTTGAAAATATACACTTACTGAAAAAAAGAAGAAGGTAGTTATAGATTAACACAATGTTATGAAAATCGGAACGGACTAGTCGATTAGACTGGTTAAATCGAGAACCAGCCTGTTATCCGGTCCAGATTATACCTGAAAATCGCCCAAAAAAAACCAGCCAAGAACCATTTTGAACCACTCAGGAATCAATAAATCAGGGAAACTGCTTCAACCAAAAAGTTTGTCCGACTATTTTTTTTTTTGTAAAAAAGATACAAAATGGCATCAATTTTAATTTTTTAAAAAAAAAATTTAAAATCTCATTTTTCCTAATTTTTTTCTTTTTTTAATATGGGAAGTAGTAACTTAAGAGATTTGATCTATATGGATAATATTTATTTTAATTAAGTGATAAATTATATTATATTCTATAAATTTTATTGATACCTAATTTAATTTTTAATTATTTTATAATATATATTTTATTATATATTGATTAAATTCCCAATTAAATCAATTAAACTTTTAAAGCTCGAAATCCTTATTTCGATCGGCTCAATATCTGCTCCAGTTTGCAGAACATTGAGTACCACACTTTTGAATGCATCCATTCAACAGTTTATATTTTTTTTTCAAGTACGGCCTATGTCTGAGCTTTCGCAGGATCATGTGGCAAGCCACGTGCATGTATTTATCTGCTAGTTGAGCTGAATTCAGTGCTTTAATGGATTATGGTTGGGCAAGTTAAATGCCACTGCCTACAGGCTAAGATCATTCAGGAACTGCCCATAGGCCATAACCCCTGGCTCTGTTCGTCTATGAAAAGGAAGACAACTCATTCAAGTAACATTAATATTTACTGAACTGGAACCTCTGCTATACAAGGGAGCAAGTTACCGACATTTCCATACAGCCCCGGGTCCCATCGTTTCATCAAGTCTTTTTTCTTTTTTGAAGTAAATAGTTCGTGAAGCCTCTTTAAAAATTTTACAAGATTATTTAACTATACAAAAGTTTAAATTAAATATGGGATCGAATAAAATTTTAATAATAGGACATATTAATTTTTTTATATATATTTAATTTTTTAAATATTAATAAAATTGTACCTTGATTTATTAATAAGATGTTAAATAAAGCATATGTTATTTAAAGTTGAATGAAATTTACAATGACTCATTTTGATTGTTAAAAACTCATAAAATAAATCATTTAAATTTTCATTACAAATCATAAATAATTTATTTTATACAAATTTAAATATCAAAATAAATACAATATATTTTAAAATAATATTATTTTACTTGTATTAATATTTTAGCAATATGTTATTATTATACTGTCATATATAGGAAAAATAATTTATATATGACATTGTTATATGTGATTTATACTAATATAAGAAAATGGATAAATTTACTTATATATAGTGTCTAGAATCCACCAATGGCAGATTCTATGTTATTAAATCTGACTTTTGACACGTATTTTGTAAAAAATATTTTTTACATTAAATTTGCAGTGAATTCAATGTAAAAAATATTTTTTTATTGAATCTATCTTTTACAAATTTTATATTGAAAATATAATATTATGTAAATTTTTTATCAAAATATCATATTGATATAAATACACCATTCAAATTCTATATACAAAAAAATAAGACCATCGTGTATATGAGTTCATTAATAAAAATTTAAAGAGAGAAATTAATTTTAGAGTAATTAATATTTCACTTTCTTACTTTATAACTATTCTGATTTTTAAGCATCCAAATCTTTGCCATCCAAAGTCTGGCGAACAGAGACTTGACTATGACTAAACAATGACATCCTAGGATATTGGTTTATCACTGACTACATTATATAATAGTATAAGAGTAGTGTTATTTTGATTTACATTTTATAAGACACGGTGTCGACATATTCTTATAAAATTTTGGACTGGATATAGATCTCACTTAGTTTGTGTCTCACATCCTATCCAATGATATATGTGAGTGTGTCGATATAGTATTCCATAATATGAGTCAAAATAAACATTACTCTTACTATAATAGTGTTCTCGATTATTCAGCATCTCACAAATTCAATATTACCAATTTAACCTAGTTTCTAGCTTGAAGAATTTTCTTGAGGTGGTTATGCATATAGGCTTGTATGCTGAACCGCAATATCTGGCTTGCCTTCACAAGTGGTTTGAGATGACGAAAGATAGAAAATGATGATCAGCCTAAAATAATTTTTTTTCTTTCAAAAAAACAGACTTGACTATGACTAAACAATGACATCGGGTGAGATTGGTTTATCACTGATTAGAACTAGTATGGTATTCTCGATTATTTAGTATCACAAATTCAATATTACCAATTTAACATTAGTTTACAGCTTTGCGAATTTTCTTGTGTTGGCTAAGCATATAGGCCTACCTATGGATCCCTAACTTCTGGTCTGCCTTCACAAATGGTTTGAGACGAAGAAAAGGATGATATCGGCCTAAAATGTTACTTCATTATTTAATAAGTATTCATCTATAAAATTTTATTTTTTTCCTATTATTTATTCTTTAAAAAATTATAGATAATATTAATTAATTCTTTTGATGATATATGAGAGAGAGAAAGTTAGTGGATAGATTAAATATGAAAGAGAGTGTTAGACTAGGTGATAATAAGGACAACAATATAAAATATATTTAAATTTATCTAACTTCAAGTTTATTCAATTAATTTTTTAATATCTGTATATAAGTAAAAATAGATATTTATTAGAGAATGGACTTAGTATGTTTCCCCCATTAAAACATGAGCTTAAATTTGATAAATGGTAAATATTAGTTATTTTATGTTGTTTATTAATCATATACTACATTTGGTATCATTTTAAAGTAGTTGTTATAAAAATTAAGATTTTAATTTAAATATGTTTCTAGTGTAAAATAATTTTATATAAATATTTAATCATGTATTGTCATATTTTATACTGTCAGTGTATTAAAATTAAACTAAAAATTAAACACTTTGTGATATTATAAAATCGACTATATAAATTTTTATATTTTTTTATGAAATAAAATTTTCTATACTAATAGCATGCATGCAAATTGAATTCTTAAAATATAATCAATATATCCCCCATGAATTTCATTTTTGGCACAGCAATTTGTGGACAATTTTATATGGCGGTGAAATATATGGCGCCCAAAACACTAAAGCTGCGTTTATTTATTATTCTAGGACAACAACAGGAAATATAGAGACAACAAAGATAGAAAGATATTTGGTGATGGAGACATGATATGGGTTTTCGAGATAAAATTTGTTTATATTTTTATCCCTCTAAATAGTCGAGAACAGTGGGATGGGATACAGAGACAAAAATGTATTTTTTTTAATAATATTCCTTAGGTAGTAATATGTTTTATGTTTTCATCTTTACTGTCTTTATTATTTCTGTCTCTATTATCCAGAGACGGTCACCAAATGCTTCCTAATAAATGAGTATTATAGCTCATCTATCAAATCACATTTTTTATATTCTATGTTGAGTCTCGATTTCTTATCATTATATTGTTGAATCCTTTGTATTTCTGTATGCTTTAAATCTGTTCAAGAGTTAAGCATTTTTTAATCATAAATTGTTTTTTATTTTTTGAATATTAATATAACTAAATAACATTTTTGCTTGTAAATGAATTAAGGCCGGCTAGTTATTTTTTCAAAAGGGTGAAGTGAGTGAAAAAAGAAAAAATATTTTATTTTATTTTATTTTATAGACTTCAAAATAAAATCGAAAACAGTTAGGAGACACCAAAAATAATTATAAAAATAAATCCCCTTTATTAATAGTATATATTAATACAATTTTTCTAATTTTCCATTAATCTCAGAGCCATATAAAATAGCAGCATAGATTTTAAAGAAAGAAGCAAATATTTGTAAGCACGGTGGGGAACAAATATATTGCATGGAACATATAACATACAATTCCAATGGGTTTTTTTTTTTTTTCAAACTGACATTTCATTTATATGTATCCGATATCTAAATATCCCACATCTTTATTCTCTCCAGGGGCAGGCAACTTCTTTATTCTCTCGTGCGAGTTGCTCCCACAAGAAAGTAACAAGCCCAATATTATCCCGCATGCGAGCTGCTCATCATCACTTCTTAATCCTGTAATGGGCAATCGAAGCAAACTTGAGGTTAATATCCTCGTCACACTAATACATAGAATTTTGAAAGAAAAAAAATTGCTAGAAATTCATAACATTTTCTAAAAAAGTAAGTGTTAAAATAATGTGACATAAATAATAACTTTTTGGTAAATAAATGAGTCCTATCATTACATTTAATTCTATCACTATATATAATATGTATAAAATTTTGGTTATTTTATTCTGATTTTATAACATTACTTAGGATCAAAATTCAGTTATATTATGATGAAAATCGAGTCCACACGTTTAGCAAGTTGCAAGAACAATATACATAAAAGTGATCGATATATCAATTTTTTTTTTATAATTTCAGCTATATATTTATCTCGATTATGGGAAAACAACGATTTCGTGTGCAAGAAATTTGTCTTCCAATTAGAAAATATATACATATAATTTGATCCATTAATTTGTTCACATTATAAGGAAAATAATGTGAATAAATTCAAGGGCCAAGTTGCATAATTTTCTAACTCAGACAAATTTGTTACGTCCCCCATTTAATGGATGAAATTGTAGTTTTTCTCGAAACTTTGGGGTATAATTAATCAAAGAGAGGGTGATGATCGTGATAATTAAGTGTTTGAGTTACTTGTTGCAATCAATGGAAGGCTTCAACGCGTAAGGCAATTTAACTCCACACTTGCCAGGGAGGCCAGCAAGCTTGTCAAGGTTCAGCCCTTTCAAGCTCTGAGCAGTTGTTTTGATGCACTTGCAAACGGATCGACGATCTGGGGTGCTCCTCACTTGGCTGTTTAATTTCTTAATCCCATCACAACATGCTCCAGGAACTTTGCTACCACTTCCCCTAACGTATGCAATGCATGGTGATAAAGTGTTCTGAACTTGGCCACATGTAGGAGCAGCTTGCGTTAGTGTCATTAGACCCAAAACCATGCACATCATCATTGCCAAGAATGCAACCTTAAGGACCATTGAGCTAGCCATGGTTTAATTAGGGAACCCTTGATGAGGAAAACAACTTAGAACTATGTCGCAACCGGGATCGCGACGGTGACGGCGAAAGAGAAAAGAATTTTGTTTAGTTTGAAAATTATGGAGTCGCCACCAAATTTATTAGAATTTGGGAAAACATGGAAAAACCCATTCATTTTGAAAACGGTCTTTGAAACCAGTTTTGAGTTCGGGAGTCGGTTATGCCTAAGGAAGGGCAGGAATTTTAGTCCCACGCACCCCTAACACACCCATCCTCGGACGGTACCTATAATTGTGCAAATTAATTAATAACCCTTTAAAAAAAAAATTCTATTTACAATGAAACTATAAATAAAAGAAATTCTTCTAAAAAAGACTTCGGGAACACCAAACTGTCACAATTCAAGTATCCCAAAATATTAAGTCAACAATGTTCAGCTAAATTAACATTTTTATTAGAATAAGAAATTTACTAAATAAATGAGCAAATTTAAATTGAAAATAAGTATATAAATTACAAATATTTACAAATAAGAGAAAAAGAAGAAAATTATTTTTTTATTTTTTTTATTTTTATAAATCAATGGAAACAAATGTAAAAGAGAACAAGCATTTTTAAGGAAAATTTCGAATCATTAAATTCATCACAACTCAAATGTTAGAAATATCGAGTTAATGATGTCACGGTTAAATTAACACTTTATCTACAATAACAGAAATTAAATAAAATATTTTGAAATAAAATTATTAGGAAAAAAAAACTTATAAATAAAACAAAATGTATAAATAGCATAAAAAAAACTAGGAAAATTATTTATGAATAAATTAAGTGGTGAAAAGTTAATTTTGAAAAAAAGAATTTTAGAATATTAGTCATCACAATTAAAATATTCTAAAACATAAAGTTAACAAACCGTTACGGTCAAATTAACTTTATTCTTAAAAAGAGATATTTGCAATTTAATAATTAACTCCAATTAATATAATAATAATAATAAAAAAAAGAAGTAACAATAAAATATTTACAAACGAAATAATATTATGAAAATCTAATTTTTGAAAGGGAATTTCAGAATATCAAGCTGTCATAGCTAAAATATTCTAAAACATAAAGTTAATAAACCGTCGCGATCAAATTAACTCTATTTTTTAATACAATTCATCAATGAATTGAGTAAATAAATTCCAATAAAACACTCAAGTACTTATTTTTGAATCCAAAATGGATAAAACTTCTCTTTTTAGACAAAATTCTAATTTTAACGGGAACCTCCAAAGTTAAACACAATTAATTTAAATAAAATATATAAACATATAAGATAATTAAAAAATATATATAACATAATTACATACAAAAACGCATAATCATATAAAATAGCAAACAGAAAAAGATAATTCACAAATGCAAATACCCAAAATATGTAAAATAATTAAACTAGAAACGCAAAATGTTACAATTACACAATTAATTTTAATCAAAACACATAAACACAAAGTATTTAAACTAAAAAAACACGAACACAATTTATTTGAATAAAACATATAAAATAATTAAACTACAAAAAAACACATAAACATAGAACAATTAAACTAAAAATAAATTATAAACAATAACATAAATAATTTAAGCACAACACATAAATATATAAAATAATTAAATTGAAAAAAGTAAAATCACACATAAAATAAAAATATTTAAACTAAAAATGAAGATAAATCCCTAAGCACAAATACACAACCAATTCAAATAAAACACATAAGCATATAAAACAATTAAATTAAAACAGAATAAATATAATTATGCATTTAATTAAAGCAAAATATAATCATAAAATAGTTAAACTAAATAGAAATAAAATTAACACATAAATATAAACATAAAATTGAACATAAGAAAAACTAAACCGAAAAAGATCCTAATTACCTTCTTTTTTTTTAAAGAAAACGCTAGCGCCTAAACACCTAAAAATCAAAGAAAATATTAAATCACTTTTTATTTTTTTCTATTTAATCTATTTAAATATATTCAAATAAAAAAGGATAAAAGAGAACACATTTCAAATTAAAAAGAAGTATTTATCTTTGAGTCAAATAAAACTTCTTAGTTTATTTTAGATCAAAATCAAACCCAAACCCAACAAATGAATTCAAGAACTAAAATTAAAATAAACACTAACCACACAAACACAAGCACAAACCCAAACAAATTCAAAATTTAACTTAAAATGGAATAACAACTAACTAAAAAAAGGAATGAAATTTAACTTAACTAAATTCTATTTTTTTATTAATACAACATAAAAAAAAACTAAAACATAATAAAAAAAAAAATTTGTCACTCTCTCTCACCTCACGTGCACATACTCACCAACTCTCTTGGCACCCTCACACACACACACACACTCTCTAAGCCTACCGACACAGGCCATACACGCACGCGGACACATATCCACTAACTAAACCCCCTTTCTCACTATACTAACACAGAAAGTCTGAGAGAGTGAGAGAGTGAGAGAGAGAGAGAAAAAGAGAAACCGAGAAGGAGATGCTGAGAACGGGGAAGAAGTTGAAGGCGGGGACCGTACGGCCAGGTAGAGGGGTGGCGGTCTCGGCGCAAATTGGCCAAGGAAGGGGACCGACCGTGGAGGGGAAAAAGGAGGCCGGCTACGATTGGGGAAGTTGGTGCGGTGGCGGAGACGCGGCGACAGCGGCAGCTGCACAGCAGCGGCAGACAGAGGTGAGGCCGCTCGCGGGCGGCGCAGCAACATGGGCGATGGGAGGCCAGGATTTTCGCGATGCCTGGGGGAGGTTGACGGTGGCTCTGTGTTTGCGGTGGTCTTGGCGGATGAGGATGGAGGAGGAGGAGTGATGGTGGTTCATGGAGGAAGAAGGAAGAGTGGTGGAGCTTGGTGTTTGATGGGGGATGGGGAGCAAGAGGAAGAAGAAGGTGATGATGCAGGTTTTGATGGTGGTGCGGGGAAGGGCCGCGGGCAAGGAGGAGGGCGGCGGCGCTTGCGGTCGGCAGAGATCGGCAAAGACCAAAAGGAAGCACAGTGTGCGGTGGTAGAGCTCGTGGAGGGGGCCGTCGCGTGAGGAAGCTTCAGATCTACGCGGTAGGGACCTCGCGTGGCTGACATCACAGTGGTTTTTCCTTTTTTCTGCTTCTTTCCTTTCCTTCTCTTTTGTTCATTTGATGTTTTCTTTTTTTTTGGTTATTGAAAGGAATGGAACTTATATTTAATTGTGATCTGAACTGGAACTTTCAGGAGGTTCAAGATGATGGTAGTGATGGATGCATCTGCGGAGAAAGGGAAAGAGGAAAACGATGGCGGAGGAGGAGGAAGAAAGATGGTTCTCGGTGATTGATGATGAAGAAGACTAGGAAGTAATGGAAGAGGAAGAAAATGATGGTGCTGGAGAAAAAGAGATGGAGGATAGAGGAGGAAGGGGAAGGGAGGCCGCGGCGGAGCAAGGAGGCCGCGGCCTCACTATCATTATTTTTTTTTTGAATTTAAAATTTGAAACTGAAAATACCTAGACTACTACTGCTGCTTCTGATTTTTTGTTCTTGATGGTTGAACCGAAAATTGTTGAATTCGAAAACTTCTTGGAAAATGATAGTGTTGTTCTTGCTGATGGTCTGCGTTTTGGAAATTTTTTTTTCTCCCTGATCTCTGTGTATCTCCCGTTATTATGTATTCTGCGTCTCTTTTGATTCCACCTTCAAAGAGATCCAAGTTCAAAGACACCATCATTGCCTCTTGTTTTGATTTTTTATGCTTTCCCCCCTCCCCATGCTCTCCCGTGATTGCATTTTGGCAGGAAAAGGAAGGAGGGGAGTCCGTCACATTCCCTGGCTCCCTTTCAATTTTTATTTTTTTATTTTTTTTATTATTATTATTATTATTTTTTGAAATGAAGAGGGTTCAAACGGGTTGGGTGTGTTTTTTTCGTATGGGCTGAACAATAACGAGGTAATAGGCTAAAAAGAAAATACAAAACGCAAATGGATTAAAACTAAAATGGGTACAAGCCCAAAACAATTGGGCTGAATATGATTTTTTTTTTTTACAAAAAAAATAAGAACAAAAAGATTTTTTACTATTGGACCTAATGAAATCGGGTATTCACAAACTATATATGAGATTAATGTGAATTTGATATGATGGTGGAGAGCAATGAGCGAAGATTGAGCTATATATATAGATATTGCTACCTAATACAAGCTCGGTTTGTGAAACAAATATTTGAGCTGAAGTTGCGTGTATGTTAGGTATATACGTGAGTAGTTAGCAGTCTATTCTTCATTTAATGTTGGAGTAATGGTAGTCTAGTTTGAGTTAAACATATCATCATTCAAACCATAATTTAAAGTTAGAAATATAAAAATATTATAAGAACACTCGTTAAAATTGTATCACGTTAGGATTCATCATTACCTCGACTCTATATATTGCTATTGTTTGTAGAGGAATGCTAGAGGATACTCTTTAAGTGCTTCATGTGATAAATTGTTGTGTATTCGTGTTTTTTTGCAAATGAAAGCTTGTTCCATGTATTTGTCAAGTCTAATGATAACGTGCATTCCCATTTGAATCAAGGGCACATGAAAATTTTGTTTTGTTAGATTCCATTTTCAACATATATGTTTCACCAGTTGGATCTATTTATTTTCTTAATCTGGAAAACTATGCACGTTTAAAGTCCAATTATAGAGAATATTTTTAACAATTAATTGAATCTTAAACGAATCGATTTCTTTTTGTAAGTAAAATGTTGCCGATTGATGGAAACAACCCTATGAATTGGATCAATCAATTCTACCATGTGGTTAGCTTTGTCGCCTAATTTTGGGTTCAAGGGATGTGGACGCTTACCGGTAAGAATATTTTTAGCTAGCAGTAATTGTACATTATTAAAGCAACTATACATATAGTGTGAGTTTATATTATTTGTTAAATGTTACCCAATAATGTATAGGAAAAAACACATGAAAAAAAAATTTGATTTAAGAGTATAATGTAGGAATGTCAATCCCCTGGCTAGGTCATATGAGCATAGAAATAAGTAAAACCAAAAGCAAGATTGGGTGAGGAGATTGCATGAAACGATTCTGTAGTTGTTATTGGATCTTGATCACAGAGAGAGAGGAGGAAAGGACGTCGGGCGCAGAAATTTCTTTTATTCTAGTTATAACTAAATGCATGCATTGTTCTAAATTAAGTTTACCCATTATTGAAAACCCATACACAAGGCTTGCATCATATCACATCTACTTAGGAGCAATACAAAGTGTCACTCAGCCCAACATCATTGATCGACCATAATATCAGGCTAATCAACATGTTTCAACATTTTGACATTTTATTATTCTAGGTTTAATAATTAAGATTAAAACTGGAATTTGCAATCCTGATTCATGGTAATTCACGGATAATAATCCATCATTTTCCTCCTTGCACCAATGATGAGTTTTCCCTTAATACAACCAACAATGGTTATATTTAGAGAAATCCAAAATTTGAAGAATGTGTTTCCTCATCAACCTCTCTATTTTGTCCCTAGAAATACGTCAATCTTTCAAGTGTCAATATTATTTAAGGATTATAACAAAACAGAGTCATAATTTCAATTTTAATCTTAATTTTAAAAAACTAGATGTTGAAGCATGCATGTTGATTAGCCGAATTTTGTGATTAATGGTTGTTAATGGGCTCAGTGACGCATTGTAGTGCTTATAATTAAGTGCATGTGTGGCATGAGGTGGGTCCGGATGGACTTTGTTATAATGGGTAAGCTTGGTTAATCATTTTTTGGAGCAATGAGGGACTCCTTCTCCTGATCACGTATATATTGCCCATTGAGGCAGATACGGTATAATTTTAGAAGAAATATCTAATAGGGATATTCTAGAATTACGATAAGGATTATCAGGACAAGAATAAATAATAGAAATATTCTAGAACTAGGATGACGTGTTTGAGAAAATCTTAGAATACCTTCTAACACTACGTATATAATTAAGTAAAGTGTCACTTTGGTCCTTGAAATTGTAAGCGTATTTTATTTTGGTTCATAAAATTTTGAAATTAACTCTTTAGTTTTTGAAATTATATTTTGTAGGTCAATTTAATCCGTGATTAAACAACCGTCAGTCAACTATTATATTTTGCTGACATGACACGCTAAGTGATACATGCATTAACGTGACATAACGGTTGACTAATGGTTATTGGACCAGGAACTAAAGTGACATATGAAATACAATTTTGGAAACTAAAGTGAAGCACACCTACAATTTCAGGTACCAAAGTGTTTTCCTCAATTGTTCTCACTAACATCGACGCCCAATCATGCATATGGTTTTCCTGGTAAGTAATGTTATGTGTACAGTAAAACTGTACAATAAATACACAATACACACCTTATTATCATTAGATGTGTAATGTGTATTTATTGTGAAATTTTATTATACACATAACATTATTCTTTCCTTATTCACATGCTATAATTAAACTCATGGTCTAAGATATTGAAATTCCTGCATTTAAGAGTAAAGCCGGGAAAAATAAAATATTATTTTTGTTATATCACTATTCATACAAAAAAAATAAAAAACTCAGTTCTCTTGCGATTAAAAACCAATCTCGTAGGCCCCTAGGCTGAGCTTAATGTCATTGGGCTGATGTATAAGGCCCATGAAATCAGTCCAATCCCTTTTCTTGTTGCTAAGTATTAAATAAAATAGGATTTTTTTTCCCTAAATCTTAATTCTTAAAAATTTCTCATGGCACAATCAGAGCATTCCAAAATCATTATTGACCAACACACAGTTACCACTGTACTAAGATATAGAAATTAAATGGCATTCCACGCTCAAAACCCATGAAAGAAATTACGACAATTATGCATAAGTCAAAGGCACAAATCTTGGGAAAAAAATAATAAAAAACCTGACCAATCAGTACCACTAATAAGATAAAGCTTCCATAATCTAACATGAAATATGAATGTTTGAAGCACTAATTATGGCCTCCTTCTACGCATGTAGTTGAACATTTGAGCTTGAAGCAAATTTGCATCATATAATCCATTAAGTTGAAACCCAGGTGGCACATCCAATAGATTTTGGAAACCTGCTGGGTACTGCGGGTCCTGAGAAGCAAGAGTCTGTAGATCATAAGTATATGGTTGCACTGTTTGTATATTTCCATTGTAATAGGATGGTAAGGAATTTTGATCACTTTGAGCTCCATTGTCCTTCAGCATATCAATTTTGGTATCATAATTAGAAGAACCAACTTGGTCAGCCCAATTCAGCATTCCATTTTTTCCCATCAATTGCATACAATTTTGATCAAAATGAAGCATGGAAGATTGTGAACTCTCCCCAAGTGGAAATGGGTACAATGGTAGTTGGTTGGTGTCATTAATAGGATTCATAGGAGAAGGAGGCAAAAGTAGTGCATGAGACATGTTATTCATGAAATTAAGGTAGCAACTAGGATTTGATGAGGTCAAGTTGGGAGTAACTACGTCAACTTTGTCTAATTCTACCATTGCTTTTCCCTTTGGATCATGCTTTAGCATATTGATTCTTTGATTGCAAGCATCAATCTTAGCATCCAAAACACTAATAAACATCCTTAATTGTTCCTCTCTCAAATCATTGAAGGAGTCATTCCAAGTTGGGTACATTATCTTGAGCTCCTCTTTATGAACTTTGGAAATCTCAGCTTCAACTTTTCTAATCCTATCCTTATAATATTCTTGCACATCGTAGATCTTAGGACGCCTATCACTAGTTGTGTTAAAATACTTTTGAATTATGCGGTGTACCTCATCAATGTCTTGCGGCCATCTCTCGGGTTCAACATGTTCTTGATCATCAAAGTTGGGGCCATAGATAATTACACAAACATCAACACCACAGAGGGTGGAAAACTCATAAACTTTCTTCATTAAGCCATTCTTTCTCTTCAGGAATGTTGTCTTCCGAGCTTTCTCCTTTCGAATAAGTTCCATAGGTATTCTTCCACGACCCATTCTCTGATATTTGTGGACAGAAAATTCTTAGATGTAGTGGTTTCCATCCGACAAAAATGTATCCAAGACACATTTATGAATTAAAAAAAAAAAACAGTTACCTCAATTGTTCATTATCGTAGATGACAGTCCTAACAACTAAAATTGAAGTATAACTTTTTTAGATTTAAATATGTTTTTAATCATTATAAATATAATTAATTTTAATTTAATCTTCTTTTTTGCAGTTTTGATTCAAAATTTTTAAAATGTTTGATTTTGGTCCTACCAATCCGCTAAGTTGTGATATTTATAAGGACAAAAGAATATATTTTTAAATATTTTAAGTACCAAAAGTAAATTTTCAATATTTGTAACTTGTAAATGTGTTTTCTTAAATAATTATAAGGACAAAAATTAAAACACTAAAGAACCAAAAGAGTCAATAAACATAAAGTAAACATTTGGGTTGATTAGTTTTAGTTATATTTCTATCAACTTTAATTTGTCCTTCTTATTACTGTGAATCATTCTTTTCCAAAAATATATTTAGTAAAACATAAAAGATTATATATACAAAGGGGAAAAACATACTCACCAAAAGAAAGAGGAAAAACATTCAAATTGGCAGACTTTCCCCTCAGACATTTAAGTAAAGATTGATTCTAGACAGTCCAAATAGTGTTCACAATGAAAGTGTGGAGTCTAGCAGTAAGCTTGAAGGATGTCAGGTCCGAATTTTGTAATTAACAAAACAAAGTGTAATGCTAAATAAGTATAAAAGACCAAATTCACTAATTACTCAAATCAATTTAAAATTTTTGGTATTAGTCACTGATATTTTTATTATTATGTTTTTATATTATTATGTTTCTCTTATAGTTTTTGTTTTTTAACTTTGGACTCTACGTACCTATTTGCTTACTTTATTTATATTGTTTACTCTACCTATTTATTTATTTATAATTTCGAACAGAAAACCTACATAATCTTCTAAGGAACTTTATTTGATCCATTCGCTAACCTGGGCTTAAAAAGTAGAAAAGGAAGGAAAAAAAGAAGAAGGGCAGCCCAACAAAACCTAATCGGAGTTGCCCAACTGAACTTCGAACATAAAAGATAACTCAGATAGAGAGGAAAGAAAAAAAAAAAAGAGGAATACCCTTTGTATCGTTATGATTGTAAGCATAAATTGGTCTTTCGTTCATTCATGTATCGTATATGAACGATCCATATGCAATATATAAACAAATTGTAAAATATTTTACTCTCGTGCCATGAAGAGATGGTGTGAACCTTGTACTACTGAGTTATATTTACATAGTTTACAGACAATGTAAAATATTTTACAATTTTATCTTAATGTATTGCATATGGACACCATGAGAATCTGCGCATGATGTTGAGCATACAGGTTACTATAAAATAAGAACGAAAATTGACAAGAGGATAACTAATTCAAAAGAGGAGCTACAGGACGTTTACCTGCGGAGAACCAAAACTTTGCCAAGTGAAATGCTTCTATTACGCCTATGTATTCCGCTCTTGTCTACAATCGATGTTGTATTATGTGTGATCTCTCTATTTTGATTTTTTGACTGTGTTTATAAATTTTTTTGGCATTGAATGAGATTGATTGCAAAATAAACTAATTTAAAATTAATTGATAAAATTTTAATTTGATTGATATTAATTGATAAAATTTTGATTTGATTGGTGTTAATGATATATTTTGGTTTGGTTGTTATTGACTGATACGAATTGATATAGTTATATTTTTATTTTGTTTTATTTTATTTTCTGAATTTTGGGATAAGAAAGATTATGGATTTCCACTAATAGATTGAACTGTTTCATCTTTCTTTCTTTTTTTCTAATTTTTCTTTTATTCATTATTATCACTTTTTTTTCCACCTCTTACGTTGTTTCTATAAGCATAATAAAATTAGAACAAAATATAATGTTCAGTCATACTAACCAGAATTAGATGTAGGAAAATTATTTTTACACTACATATGGTCTGTTTGGTTAAGATCATAAGAAAAAAAAGGTATTTCTTTAAAAGAATAACCAGCATCAGAAGTAAAAAATTATTTTACGTTGAATATAGTTGTATAAGTACATATTATTTTAAGGTTAAATATATTTTACTCCTTAAATTTTATATTACATGTAATTTAAACCCCAACTTTTCAAAATGTATATTATGGCACCCTAAACTTTCTAAACTATACAAAAAACCCCTACTTTTCAAATAGTATATTACGACACCCTGAACTTTTCAAATTATGCAAAAAAAATCCCAAAAATTTAAGTCATAGTAGGGTGTCGAGTTGCACGCAATAAAAAAATTATGGGTTAATTGCACATAGTATTCATAAACGAGGTGTCAGGTTGCACAAATTAGAAATATTAGAAGGATTAAGAGCACATAAATCTTACCTTTTTTAGTTATCAAAATTATACTGAGGGGTTTTTGACTCAGTTTAGAAAGTTCAGGATGTCATGATACACATTTTGAAAAATTATAGTGTAAATTACACATGACCTAAAATTCGGGGGGTAAAATACATGTATCCCTTATTTTAATTAGAAGTTGTGAAGTTTATTTATTTGATAGATATTAAAGTATTTCTTTATTTTTAAACTCTTAGAATATTCCCCTTACCCACATCTCTTGACTCCCATGATACGACTATAGAATTTGTGTGAAAAGATACTTTATTGACTGATTCAAGTTACATATATATACACCATTGGTTTACTTGTAATTCCTATTCTAAAGGAACAGGAGTGAGAATAATATCTGCATTAGAATGATAACTAAATTACAAATTCAAAATTGAGTTCAATTGGTATTGACTAAGTTTATTGAATCTTCTTCACGCCTTGATCAGGTTGGCATCAATAACCTACATCTTGAGTCTGAGATTTGCAAACTTGGCATGAGGAAGGGGCTTTGTCATAATGTTAGCTACTTAATCTTTGGTGGAGACATGAGACACAATTAGGCTCCCTTCTTGCACCTGCTCACGAACAAAGTGATAATACAAGGAGATATGCTTCATCTTGGAGTGAAGAACTAGATTGGCACAGAGATAGGTTGCCCCAATGTTATCACAGAGTAGCAGCAGTGGATTGGAGAGTGGAATCTAAAATTCACTAAGGAGGTTCTTTAATATCAAAAGTAGCAGATGCAATTACTTGATATTCAGCCTCGGTGGAGGACCTAGCCACAGTACATTACTTCTTAGAACTTCATGGTACAAGGTTGCCCCCAAAGAAGGAGATGTGGGCTAAGGTAGAGATACAATCATCAACATTGCCACCCCAATCCGCATCAGAGTAAGGGACTAGATTCTAGTGATGTGGCTTTGCGAGTTGAAGGCCGAAGTTGATGGTGGATTTTTAGTATCGAAAGAGCCTCTTCAAATGCTGAAAGTGACCAGTGGTTAGTTTGTCCATGTATTGAGACACTGTGTTGATCGCAAAAAGAGGGATCTAGGCGAGTCATGTTAAGATATTGGAGGGCACCAATGACCTTTCTGTACTGAGTAGCATCTATTGCAGACCATCATGTAGACATAATTTGGTCGTTGAAGAGAGTGGAGTGGGAGATGATTTGGCACCGGCCATTTCAAATTTGTCAAGTATATCTCGTATAAACTTGTGTTGAGTAAGAAGAAGACCAGTGTTAGTAGGAACAAGTTCAACTGCCAAAAACTAATGTGGTTGGCCAAGATTCTTGAGTGAAAATCGGGTTGACAAAGCATGAATAAATTCATCCAAAAACTTGGAATTGTTACCAGTGATGAGAAGATCATTGACACAAGCTAGAAAATAGCATACGACATTATCTTTAGAGTATATGAATAATGAGGAATCACTCTTGCTAGTCTGAAAGCCACATGAAATGATAAATGATTTGAGAGCTTCATGCCAAGCCTGAGGAGCTTGTCGAAGACCATAGATAGCATTGTGCAATCTACAAACATATTTTGGATGAAGATTGTGTTTAAAACCCGAGGGTTGCTCCATAAAAATTTCTTCAGTTAGATCACTTTGAAGAAATGCATTATTAATATCCAATTGATACATAGGCCAAAAATGACCCAAGGTAATTGTGAGAATGATCTTCACTATCTGTGGTTGAATAACATGCACAAAGGTACCATGAAAATCAACAAATTGGAGTTTGGGTGAAGTCCTTAGCAACAAGCGAGCTTTATATATAGAGATGAAGCCATCTGCATTTCACTTCACATGAGACTACCACCTGCAACCAACAACATTCTGTCTTTTGGAGGAGGCACAAGAGACCATGTTACATTCCAGAGCAATGCATAAAATTCTTCAGTCATAGCCTAATGCCAGTGAGAAAATCTCATGGCTTCTCTCACATTGGATGGCTCAATATTTTCTGGAATGGGGTGTTTGGTTGCTAAGAAAAAAATTTGGGTTTAAAAATGTTGTTTTGAGAGCGAGTTGTCATAGAATGAGATCTATAGGTGTGGGTGAGAATTAGAAAACAAAGTTACCTCAATTTCAAGTATAGTGGCACCGTGTGATGCAGTAGATGCATGAGAGTGAGACGATTGTGTGTTATGCAAAGTGTTAAGTAGAATTGAAGAGTGCAAATGTTGACTAGGTACTATATGTGAAGTTTTAGTTGATGAATGAGATGTGACAAGTGAAGAATAAGGAATTGATCATCATAAAAAATAACATGTCTGGAAATGTATAATTTAGATGTGATGGGGTTAAAACACAAATATGCATATTGGGAAGAGGAGTATCCTACAAAGATGCACGGTTTGGAATGACTTTGTAACTTATAATTGGTGTATGGTTTTAACCAAGGACAACAAAGACAACCAAAGGGTTGTAAATTTTTAGGATTAAAGATGGTCTTGAAAAGCAATTGAAAAGGAGAATGCATGGCTAAAATTAGAGTAGGCATTCGATAAATTAAATATGCAGCAATCTGAAATGCAAAGGACTAAAATGTTTTAGGTTGATGAGCATGATGCAGCAGAGCTTTTCCTGTTTCAACTAAATGCCTATGTCTACGTTCTACATGAGAATTGTGTTTAGGTGTGTAGGGTGAAGTAATGAAATGAAAGATGCCATGCTCAGCAAGAAAGGTTCTGAGTTTAATGAATTCACCACCATTGTCCGAGTATATGGAAAGAATATGCAGATTAAAATATTTTTCAACCACAGGTTTGAATTTTGGAAAAAGAACAAAAATTTTTGATTTATTTCTCATTGGATATAACTAAATGTATTTAGTAAAATGATCAACAATAATGAAATAAAAAAAGAAATTCATCTAAAGACCTAATGGGAGCTGTTTCACATACATCCATGTATACAAGCTCAAGAGACCTAGAACTAGTTACACTTGAAGTAGTAAAAGGTAACTTATGACTCTTAGAGTTGCAACAAGAGACATATGTCAAATGTTAAAAAATCCAAGGAGGGGGATATCCTAAAATATGATGCCAATGAGATGCAGTAAATGAAACAAATGCTTGTGGAGATGGTACTGTCCTAAGATGATAGAGACCATGCTTATATTTTCCTTTGAGTAAAGGTAACTTTGTCTTCAAATCCTTAATCAAGAAGTAATCATGGAAAAATTCAATGGAGACAGCGTTAGCTTGGCAAATGGATGAAACTGAGAGTGAATTTTTGGACATAGATGAAACATAAAGAACATCAGTAATATTTAAAGGTTTAGAGGTAATGGGGATTGAGATAGTACCAGTGTGAGAGATAGGTAAGGAATTACCATCACTAATGATAACCTGATATGTACCATGATATGGTTGACAGAAATGGAGATGATGAAGATTATTTGTGATGTTGTGGCTTGCACCAGAGTCCAAAATCCAGTCACAGTTAACAGCAAGGTTCATAACTTATGCATGACAAGAGACTGCTTGAGGTTGTTCTTGTGATTAGAGCCAATAATTTTATAATAGGTTTTGGTAGAATGACCAAGCCTTTCACAAAATTGACAAATAATTCTTCTGGATGGGGCTGAGGAATGATAGCAAGGTGCATGATGATGAGTAGATCCTAAATGAGGCTTGACATGATATACTTTGCCTTTGGAAGCAACATGTGCAGTAAGCACATTGGTGACATCTGTTGGAGGTGCTGACCTCTGAAAATAGCCTTCAAAATCAATAACTAGATCATGCAATTCTGAAAATGAAATGGATGTCTCACGTGCTCTTATGGTTGTGGATACTTCTTTGTATTCTGCACTAAGACCATGGAGAATATGGATGGCTAAATCATCATCATCCACAGGGACACTGATTATTGGCAATTGGTCAGTAAAAGACTTAACACCTTGAATGTATTCTTGAATTGATTTTGACCCTTTTTCAGATCGAGAGAGTCTCTCTTTGAGATGTAGTATTCTAGCTATGGTGTTACTAGCAAAAGCTTTGTGAAGTATATTCCAAGCTTCATGAGAAGTTTTGATATTATCTAACATATTGATAACATGTTGATCAATAGTGGTGATGATGGTATGAAGTATGAGTTGATCTTGAAGAAGCAAGTAATCAAAATCATGGTGATTAGGGGCTGGACAAGCGGTGGATCCATCGACAAACCCAATAAGATTATAACGAGTGAATTTGACAAAATGCTGCATGTTCAAAGCCATGATTGAGTTGGGTTGAATGATAGAGTTGGTAGCTGAAGTATTATCAAAATTAGTAGGTGATGCCATGGAAAAAAAATTGAGGGGATCTAGGTGCTGTTAAGCAAGCTAGCTCATGATACCATACAGAATTTGTGTGAAAGGATACTTTCTTGACTGATTCAAGTTACATATATATACGCCATTGGTTTACTAGTAATTCTTATTCTAAAGGAACAAAAGTGAGAACAGTATCTGCATCAGAATAGTAACTAAAATACAAATTCAAAATTGAGTTCAATTGGTATTGACTAAGCCTACTAAATCTACTACAATGGCTATAAAATTTTAAAGAGCGTGTGAAAGATAGCAATTGTCTTTATGATAAAAAAGAGAAATAAAAAATATTATTTATATTCATAGTGTAATAGACACTACTATGTCAACTTATATTCTATGACTATTGAATGGGATCTCAATATGATATTTTATGCATAATAAGTATAAATAACACAATTCAAAAAGTAAGGAAAGATTAATAGAAAGTGAATTTAGGAGTACATTTATCACATCTCTTTCTCTTTCTTCAAGTGCTTATATTTTTTCATCCCTATCTCAACTTCTCAAAATTAAGTAGAAAATTAATTATTTGCTAATTCTACTTTTTCCAAGAAGTACAAATAAGGTGTATTTGATTGTGCTTCTAACACTTAAAAAATACTTTTGACAACTTTTTAAACAGTGGTTATCAAATTTTTAATATTGTTTGTTTGTATTTCTTAAGAAAAAAATATAAACAATGGCATAGAGATTTTTGTTCCTTTAATTTAGAAACTACTAGGAGTGGTAAATGGATTAATCTATTCTAACCCACCGCAGTTCAACCCAAAAACGAGGTAGGACAAGTCAACCTGTTTAGATATTACGAGTTGCATATATCAACTATCTAGTTTTAAGGTTAGTTGGCCGGTTGATTCATCCAAAAAAATTTTAAAAACTTATTTTAAATAACTATTGACATAAGAATTTAAAAATAAATAATTTTCTTAAAAAAATTCTAAAATAACAAAATATTATCAATAAAAATTGAAAAATAAAAACTACAACACTTGAAGAATTTTTTAAAAAATAACTTTAGTTTTGGGTATAACTAAGAAAAAAAAAAGGACAACCTACCCCACCTCACCTCAACTTGCAAGTCGAGGCAAGCAGGGCAAGTCAAATAGGTCAAAAAATGTTGATGAGTTGAAAATATCACTCTACCCAATCAAAAAATGGAAAGTTGGTGGGTCAATCTAATGAGTCCGATCTGTGTTGCCACCCTTAAGAACCACCACATTATCTTTATATAGTAATATCATCCTTAAAATTTTTTTAAAATATCACTCTCTTTTCCCCTTGTTCTCGCCCTCTTTCTCCAAATCTTTAATGGTAAATTTGTTGAAAAAAGATACTTCTATATTTATAACATCCAAACGGCTTAACGACTTTTAAATTAAAAAATGCTTATATAGCTATATTTAAATGCAAAACAATTTTCTACTTTTGATTTTGCTTATATTTCTACTTGTGATTATAAAAAAGTATTTTTCTTATAATCTTAATCAAATGAACCCAGAATCTTTAGAAGTACTCTCAAAACACAAACAAATTAACAATCCAATTTTTAAAACTACTCTTTTTTTTTCTTAATAGGAATTTTTTTTCCTCCCAAAAAGCATACATAAATGGGTTCATAACATACAGATTTTTTGTGCTCAGTTATTTTAATAAATTCTTTTTTACTAGATTGCATTTTTTATTTTTTTTATATGTGTTTAAATCAAATTCTGTTGCAAAAGTTATAGAAAGATCTTTCTATAGAACTTAAAAGGCGGGTGTAGATGAGTTTCTAGAAAATATATTTTAAAAAAGAAATTATGTTGGATCTAAAATTAATTTATATTTGGATATCAGAAGCTCTCATTTTGTTCTTAAACATCTTTTTCATGTTATAAAAAGATCCTTTCCTAGAAGGTGAAAATTTAGGGGTCATTTATGTGCCATTATTTTGATTTAAAAAAGAGGATCTATTCCATTAAAAAGTACATTTTGTTTTTTTATATGTTTGTATAAAATATTTTAGTAAAATTAAAATTACTAGAAAAATAGACACACACATATAGATGAAGATCTTTAAAAGATTACAACCAAACATAAATTAATTTTATATCCAAACGTATAATAACTTTTAATTTTTCAAAAGATTTTATTTACAAAGATCAATTAATTTTTTAAAAAAACTCATCTGAACCAATCCTTGTAGCTTCTACAAAAGTATCTTTTTTATTTTTTTTAGAGATTCTATTTATTTTTAGAAAAATCCAAGCACATTAAAAAATGTCAAAAGTTCTTTTTCAAAATACAAAAGATATTTTAAATCAAGATAATGAATTGGTTTCAATTATTTTTTCCAAAAAGATCTTTTTATAAATAATCTTTTTAAATAAGATCTTTTTTCTCTGGATGAATCAAGGGTATCCACCGTTAAAAACAATGACTAATCCACTCGAGGCGTAGAGCTCACATACGTAGGTCTTGTCTTTGATCACGAAACTTCAATAAGATCTTTTGAAAATGTAAGAGTGGGCATGAATGAAATATTTCTAAAGTTTAGGAAATTCAAAATATAAATAAATTTAAATGCTTCTATTGAATTCCTTTTATTTTTTATTTTTTATTTTTTGAAATTTGGATAAGATCAGATAATTATATTACTGTATTTACAAAAAAAAATTACAGAAACTTGTCAAAAGAATAAAAAGTAACTTTTAACAAAAAAAATCCTTTTTCAAAAACATACACACAAACAAGCCCAACAATGCACAAACGAACTCATAATTTCTTTCTTCTAAAAAAAAATCTTTTTCTTAACATAGAAAAGAAAGAAGAACTTATAATATTAAATGCATGCAAACATAATTAAATTTTGTAGCCAATTATAAATTACTTTTCATTTTAAAATATTTTTTTAAAAAAAGATCTTTTAAAAATATACATTTTCTTTAGCTCTCATCCAAACAAACTCATAATATAATATAAATTAGTTAATATAATCTAGCTTTATATATGAATCTAGAACACCTTTATCAAAATAATTTTTTGTTAAATTTATTTTTTACAGAATATATCTTAATTGAGTTATTTTTTAATTTAAATAAATAATTTAAAGTAATTCATTTTTAAAACATTTACCATGTACAATTTTTTTTATTTAACCATATTTCTTGATATGTAAATTGTTCATGTTCTCACACTAAAAGAAGTGCACGGGCTACCAGGGAAATTATTGACAGATTTTAGGACAAAATTCTTTGGTAATAATAATTATTGAGGGATTTATCAAGGGAAACATGCCCCTTCGATAATATCTATGAAGGAATTATCAAGGGATATTTAGCTGCAAGTCCCACAGTAATGACTCCAAAAACTCGTCATCAATTTCATTAGGAAAAAAACTTCTGTCCGTGGATTTCTTCATTTTATCGGTGGATTTCTTTGTTTTAGCGGTGGATAATTCCCTCGATACTACAACAAATTAATTTATATTGCCATAAGATTTTCCCTAGTAATGTGAAAAACAAAAAAAAATTGTTGTTATAGTTACTGAGGGAAAATTCCCCAATAACGGTTATTAGTTTTATTTTGAACAACTATAATTTATAGCAAATCCTCAAATCTCCACAACAGCACCATAAGAAAATCCAAAACCAACCCAAAGAGGATTCACTCTATTGCAACCTAAAATCACCCTAAATTGCACAATCCATCAACAAAGCACATAAAAACACAAAATGAAAATTTTAAAATAATAATCACACCACAAAAAGGGAAAAAGGTCTAACTGGACAAGGTTAGGGCGGGGCGATGACAACAAAAGTGAGGCGACGAGGGCAAAGGCAACAACGAGGTTGTGCAAATCCTAGACAGAGAGTTATAATTAAAAAAAAGGCAACACAAATAAAAAAATCAATTATTTATAGAGGGAAGAGAGACGATTGCAACAGAGGTCTTGGGAAGGCCGATAGTGGCAGCACAAGCAAAAATGGCGGTTGTATCGACTAGAGAGAGAGTGAGTGAGGGGAGAGAGAGAAAGGGGGTGAAGGAATGAAGATGAGATGGGATATACGGTGGTTGGTGGTGGCTATGCTGGTTGGATAGTGGTTAGGGATAATTTTGTGAATTCAATTGTATTTTTAGTATCATAAACTGAAAAATGTAACTATAATCATTTTAAATTAATTAAGAGATGTGAGTAACTTTTTAAAATTTAAAAGGAGTAAATATAATTATAAAGGATCTTAGAAGAGGTTATGTAATTTGTTTTAAAACTTATTATCAACAGATTTTTTCTCGCTAAGTGGTTAATGGTAAACCCGCTTCTCATCTGCTATTATTGGGAGATTTTCCCTTAATAATTTATTGATAAAATTATTTTTTTTTCTTTCAATTGTAAGGGATATCATATTAATTGATTCTTTTAGAGAAGATTTTACCCATATTTTTTAAGGAATATCCCCCAGTAAATCTATAACCCAAAATGGCACCTAAGTTACCAACAGATTTTCCCTTGCACCACCATTTGTCTAATTTTTCATCAATTTTGCCAAAAATTTCACTGGTAATATTGAAGGAAAAAATTCCTGGATAATTTTTGTTGATTTCCCAAAGATTTCTAGTAGTGTCAATTGTAAATTTATTTTTAAAAAAATGCTTTTATGTATGTTATATTCAAACAATTTAACAACTTCTAATTATAATATATATATATATATAAATAAAATGTTCTTACCTAGATGATCAAGAATGGTGCGTAAACGGCCTTTTCTGCACTAGAAACGACTTTCGTGCCCAAGTCAGCAAGTGTTAAATTTGAATAGCAATGTAGCCACCCAACATACAATCATACCTAAAGCCATGAAGTCCTTATATAATGATGCAATAAACTAGATCTGAATCTTTCTAGCATTGCTAATGCGATGAGATCCCCTTGATTATTTCCTTAATTATATGGATTAATGTTAAATGATAAGTAGATATCCGACCAATTTATGTCTGTATAGATCCTATCATTAAATATAGGGGATTCTCTCTGTTTCTTCTTCTTCTTTTTTGTTGCACAATATAGTGGATTCTCTCTATTATACTAATAGGTTCCCTTGGATGACGATAGACCTATGTTGCCCTAGGCCAAGCTAGCCAATATTGGGCCAAGTTATAAAGCCATCAGACTAAGTATCAACAGAGCCCATATATTTAGTTCAATACAATTTTCATAATTACATCTAGATATAATTTTTTTTTGTGTTTTTTATTCTTCTTTTAAGAAAGCACTTTTTAAAAAAGCTTATTCAAATAGACCCTTAGTTCCATGTAATTATTGTAAATATTCTAGGTGATTCTTTGTTTTATTATGAAGGATTCTAGATATTGGGAAGACATTCTAGACATGTGAATATGTGATTTCCATGGCTTATAATTAACTCAATCTTTACTATCTATTGAGGATTGATTTTTCATATATATACATATATAGAGGAGACCACTCTTCACTCTTGGCTAAATCACTTAAATTATTTCCAATCAACTCAATTTTTACTCTTGTCATTGTATAGTATAATACTAACTTCTCTTCTTTGCTAACTTGTCTTGTCCCTTTTAGTTAAAGAGCAAGGTTGATAGTTTTCAATGCAAATCTCCCACATCTTTTTACCTCCATATCAAACATATATATTCTCAATATTATTTATTTATTTCTTATAATGATTGATAGTCATATGCACATGTAGGCGTTTTAAATTGAAAGGAAAAAAAAAGGAAGATAAGAAAGAAAAGTATTTATTCATTGTTTGGCTTTAAGTTAGAAGTGAAAAGGAAAGAAAGATTAGATGAACCTTGGCCACAACATCATTGACAAATAAGCATGAGAATTGCATTGATGGTAAAATACTCTAACTCACTACAATGCAAGGCGTATTAAATAATTACCTTGGGACAATTTTTTGGGGAGTGACAATTCGGTTGGACTTCGTTCTCTTCGTGTTGTCCATATTGTAATGTTGCTCTTTCTTCTCTCCACCTTCTTGGCTCGTACCATGGAGTTTAAGTGTGCCGAGATTGCAGGGTCTGAGCTCTGTACGACCTTGTTCATCAAAGGACAAGTGCTCATGGGAATTGGATTGAATTTTGGGTGGTTGGTGAATTAGGGTTTTGGGATTTTGGTTGATTGAGAAAAAGATTAGTGTGGAATATTCTATTACTAGTCGTTTGACCTGTGCGATGCACGGGGAGATAATAAAAAATAGTTTGTTAATTATTATAAAAAATAAATAATAATTTATTTACATATATTTTATAGAAAATTGAGTACATAAATTTATCTTAAAAGTAAGTTAATAGTTAAATAATTAAATAAGTGGACAAAATATAAATGTGTCACTCTATTTTATATCTTATATTGAATATCATGTTTATAAGATTGAAAATATCTTGATAGATGACATATAACTAACAATAAAGAGTTTATTTTATGAAAATTTTGCGTATTTTAAAAGTTAAAATTGTTGAATAAAGAAAGAAAATAAATAGATTATTTTACTATATCATGAGCTATTTATAGGGATAACAATGAATATCCATAAGAAAAGGGATATGTCTCACGTCTTCCATCACCGTTTAGAATTTTGTCTCTTATACCTATTTTTATCCCCTTATGGGTCCCCATTTCCTATTTCTCATTTTCGTGAAGATTTTGAATCCCTATGGTATTCAAGGATTTATTAACAAATTTTTAAAAAAGAAAACTTTAAAAATATTTTATAATTTGAAACATAAATATCGATAATAATAAATAATATTAATAAAATATAATCCAAATTAAAATTAAAAATATATACAAAATGTAAATATAATAAAAATAATTAAAAAATAAAGATCTATTATTCCTGTCCTTATTTCGTTTAACAAATGGGGACTTAGCCCCCATAGATTATCCCTATAAAGGCAAAATATATGTCAATTTCTTTCTTCATTGGGTAATTTCTGTGTATACCCATTTTTATTTTTTTTTATCATCCCTAGCCATTTATATCTTTTTAGGAAATTAAAATATTTAATTTGAAAATATAAAGATATATTTTATAATTAATAAAAATAATATATAAATTTAATTTATATGATTTAAATTACACGTCTTTTCCTTGTACATTATTTAAATAAATTAAAATATTAAATTTTAAAATATATGTTATAATTAATGTGTAGTAATTAATAAAAATTATTAATAATTTTAATTTATATAATCTCAATTATTATATTAGTATATCAATTATAATTTTTTTCAACAAAAAATAATATAATTATTTACTTTTTAAAAATCAATAAATATTTAATGTCATTATCAAAGTAGTGTAAATTATAGAATTAATTTTTTAAAATATTTTATTGTTAAAAAATTGAAGGTATTTTTTTTCAAAAAAATTAGTATAAAAAAATTATAGAATTGATAGATTGGAATGTTTAAGTTGTAAAAAATTAAATAAAATATAGTGATACATGTAGATGAATAAATTTTTTTATTATGATTTTCAAAAATTCTATATTTGAAATTAGAAAATTCCCCTTAATCTCATCTCTATTTAGAATTTTGCCTCCATTCTCATGTACATCCCGATCACAGGTCCCTATTTTTTATTTCACATAGAGATTTGAATCTCTATTGATATTTATGAAATTATTAAAAAAATTTAAAAATACTTTGAATTTCAAAATATAAATATCTATAATAACAAATACTACTAATGCAACATAATTATAATAGGCTTGTTATCGTTAATACTATAATTATATATATAAAATTTTTATGGTATAATATATTGAATTATAATTTTATTTATGCTATTTTTTATTTTTTATATTAATTTTGTTAATGGTAGAGAAATATGAAGGTATGATTGAAAAATAATAATTGATAATTAGAATGTAAATTAAATTCAAAAACTTATTTTAAGTGTAAAGATTATGAAAAAGGTCGGGTATAATTTTCTATAAATAACACATGGAAGACTTTTTATGTAATGAGTCTTAAATATTAGTATTATAATGTGTCTTGAATATTTGATTAAGAATAAATTTGGTATAAATTGAATTTTAAATTATTATCATATCAAAATCAATCAATTAGCAATTCGTTAATAATTTGATCTACTCGTTTTCTTTAAAACAATATTGATTTTAAAGCTTGTTTATTTTGAAAATATTTTGTTTATAATTTTTTATATTACCTTCATAATGTGAGGCTATTAGTGGTTCTTAATTTAATTGTAGATCATAATTATATTAACATAAATTTTCTCTTAGTTTAAATAATAATATTTAATGATTGCAATATCTAATTTTATTTCATATGAAAAATAATTAATAAGTAAACTATAAATTAAGTTTAAAAAATTTTTAGACATAAAGATTGAGAAAAGTGATGTCTAAATTATTATATAAATGACATGTGAAGCTTAAATCACTATATGAATGACATATGTAATAGTTTTCTTGAAATGAGTCTGAAATATTAGTATAGTAGATTTATACAATCAATAAATTTTATACAGAATCTTAATCATTAGTAATTTCTAATTATAAAGAAGATTCTAATAAATTTCTATAATTTTTTTCTTTTTAAAATCTTCTCCAATTTTTTTTATTTTTTTCAACACTAACTTTTTTTTCAAAATTCATTTAAATCTTTTAAAATATAAAATCATCATGAATTGTATAATTAATTTTATTTTTTTCAAAATTCATTCAAATATTTTATTGAAGCTTATTTGTAAACCCTAAATCCTAAAATATAAAATTATCAAAATTATTTGTAAGAGCTCAGAGATTATTGAAGTATAATTTTATGGTCATCCCAGGTAATCCTAGGATTTTCATTTTTACTTGCGTACATGTATAATTTTTTTTTATTGAATTAGTATATTCTTGGTCTTCAAATCATTAAATTAGTCTATATATATAATCAAATAATGTCATCATTAATGACACGAAAAAATATCCCGCCTTTAAATAATTAAATTTATCATAGTCTTATTGTTAACAAAAAAGGAAATGATATAACCTAGCGTATATATTTTGCATCTTTCTTATAATTTATATACTTAATTTTATAAATTTAATATAATAGTATTCAAAAGAAAATCACCACCCACATCAAATATAAAAATTTCACATATGAAATTAATACTAAAATTGTAAAAATTAATTTATCAATATAATTCATGATTTCAGCATCGCAATAATTAAAGATATTTAATTAATGTAATACAATTCTATAATTAAATATGAATGATTATCAATGATATGCTAAAAGTATAATATGAAAGATATTTAATTAAAAAAGGAGTGCTCTTAATATTGTTGGAGGTTATATTATAATAGATATATAATGTCCTAATTTCTTTTTTAATAATAATAATAATAATAAGAGTAAACCTCCAATAAGAATCTTTTGGCAATACATAATGTCTTTCTTAACCAAATTTTTTAACCTATTTTTATATATCACTAGTACAAATAAGCCCAGTTTACTCTTATTATTGTTATTAAATTAAGAGAAAAACAACTCTACATTAATTTTTTTATGTTAATTTTTCTTTTTTCCTCTTTACCATGTATGTTGAATTTATATTTTATAAGTAGAAAGGAAAGGAAAAGAGGAAAGGATTGCACTTTTCAACACAATATTTTGTCCGATTTCTCTTCACATAACACACTATTATTTTTCAAATTTGTTTTCTAATTCCTCTTATTATTACAAATAACTTATTTTCATGTGCTCTGTTATTATTTGAGGATGAAAAAACTCGCCAAATTCAAAAGTAAATAATAGGCCTAATTCCACAAAAAGAAAAGAAATCACTGTAGGTGGAGGTAGCACAAATGGCAAAGGTTTTGTTTACCGTAGCCACCATCGCAAGTCTCTTATCCCATCTTGCTTTTCTTTCTCCATGGCCGCAAACCTAACCCTTAAGCAATTTGTGTTGTAAAGAATTTAGGGATTTAATTTTTAGAGCAATGCCACTTCAATATCTCAAAAGTGGGTATCCAAAGATTTAATTTTAGAGTAATACTATTTTCAACACCCAAGAATAGATGTCCAACTGAAGCATGTGCACTTTATCACTATTGAAATGGATATTCTAATTAGACACATATTTTCTTATGTTAAAATAATAGTTTTTGTTAACTTTATTAATTATTAGTGAGCTTGGTCAATGATCACTCTTGTCTTTTATTTTTTTTGGTGTCATTGGGCCATGCTCTTAACACATGTTTCAAAAATATTAAAAAGTATATTTTGTGTTTCTTTTGGTCCATAAATAGAATTTTAGGATTAAGTGTTTTGTTGAGCAAATTTTGGGATAAGTTTATGGTTTGACGTCTACAATTCTTTTTTCTTTTAATCTTCTTTGATAAATAAGAAGAGGTATCTAAAGAAAAAAAAAATGCAATGATATATGATGCTAATATATGGTAAATCCATCCTGAAGTATCACAAAGTCACAACGTTTAACATATAATCTAGGGGGTGTTTGTCAAGGATTTTGGGGGTGAAAAATCACTTTTTTCACAGCAAAAAAAATACTTTTTGTATATTTGAATAGTTTTTTTTTTAAATGATTGGAATCTCAAACAAATCAGTTTTCTGCATTTTCATAGAAGTTAAGAAGAGTAATTTATGGAAAAAATTAGTTTTTAACTTTTTCAATTATATATAAAATTTAAATTTCATAAATATTTTTTTCTAAAATCC
Organism: Dalbergia cochinchinensis; assembly: GCA_031216125.1. Classification (NCBI taxonomy): domain Eukaryota; kingdom Viridiplantae; phylum Streptophyta; class Magnoliopsida; order Fabales; family Fabaceae; genus Dalbergia; species Dalbergia cochinchinensis. The sequence goes on along the minus strand of CM062375.1, from coordinate 61,600,929 downwards.
CAAGTAAACGCACTTTTGTCTATCCTGAACCACGTGAAAAATAATATTTTTAAATTTTTTTGAAAATGTTTTTTTTACAACAAAAAACACCAATCCAAAAATATTTTGTAAAAGAACGGTGTAATTTTGAGTTTCTCATTGCACTGGTAAATATATAGGGACAAACAATCCTTATAAGTCAAAAATAAATTTTACTAATTTATAATCCTCTTTAACTTGTGAATAACTTTTCTTTTTAGAGAAAGAAACTGAAATTGTTAAAGTCATCGAAAGCAATTTTTTTTTTCAACTAGTTGTCTCAATGTAACTATTTTTGTCTTATATGCCTTAAAAAAGGTTAAAAAATCAAATTGTCTTAAAAAATAAAAAATGAATTCTTTTTTAAGTCCTAAATTAATTTTGTTATTCCTTATTGTTTCATTGTAAATATTTTTGTCCCAACCTTTCTTTTAAAAGTTTTTCAACCTACAACAAAGTTAAAAAAAATTAAAGAGAACTTTTTAGCCTATCTATTAATTTGTACAACTTATTTAAAGTACCATTCAAGAATAGGTGTATTAGGACGATGAAGGATTAAGTTTTTGTCTTTCCTTATACATAACTGACTCTTAAACTCGTAACTTAGCTTATTTTTTAGATATTCCTAAAATAATTGAATTTTTCTAATATTTTCCCAATCCAAATAAACCTTGTGGCAACTTCATTTCCATTTTAAAAATGTTTCACTCTTCTTCATCATTCTGTCATAATCCACATTGTAAGTAGCATTCATAACCCTTATTTAATATGCCAAATTGGAGTTAGAGGAGTACAATTTTTTATGGGATCCATATATGTTGCATCCCTTCCAGGAGGCAATCATGAAAAGATGGCAAAACAAGCATGACCTATGGGATGGGATTGACCTACCTAACCTACTAGTTTTGACAGGTTGGGTTGAACTTTTAAACCCACTAAAAGATCTCAACCAGCCTAACCTGTAGGTTTAGGCATGTTAGGCCCTTCAGCTAAAGTCCTCTTTTATAAAATAATAAAAGGAAATTGAAAGTGACTATATATTACACTCAGTGGCCCACTTCCACACGACCTATATTATCACTAACCTAGTAACAGTGTCACACACAAAACAAAGACATATCCCTAAACAAATACCAACACAATCAACAAGATCGCAACATTTAGGCGAACTTCAATCCTAGCGGCTAGCACCGCTCACCCTTTCAAAGCGCTCTCCTCTGTAAACACCGGTGGGGGAATCGACCTCATGGAGATTTGCTTCATGATGGTTAATTTGTTGGGCTCAGAGACTGATTCACAGTGTAATTAAATGATGCCTAATGTGTGGCAACGAGTACCAAAATAAATCCGATAGAATTAAATCTACCAATCGGCGCAGCGCAGCGAAAAATAAATACCAGGTGAATAGTAATCTACAGTGGGACCACTGATCACTATTCACGGTGGGGCCCACTTGTCACTATTCACACGGACAAAGACTCAAAGAATGGAATCGTATCACTATTCTCGTGAATAGTAAATTCGGAGTTACTATTCACTGTGGTGGGACCCACGTCACTATTCACACCACCAAAAATAGATCAAGAAATATGCACACCGAATTTTTAACGTGGAAACCCCCAAATACCAGAGGAAAAACCACGCGACAAACTCCGAAGAATATTCCACTATATTCAGGATAATTACACAATATCCTTTCCACACTCTCCAACCCAAGAGGTAAATATAGTGTTTCCCGGTGAGAACCCTCCTATTCAAATACTACACTTTTGCAGTACCAAGGAGTAATAAAGATGATACCCAAAAAATATTCCCGGTGTATATACCCACACCCTACACTCTCTGGGATTTACTCATACTCTCTATCTTCCTCTCACTCTCAGAAAAATAACACAAGCTCTGTGTATTTTTCTCTCTTATGCAGCTTGTATCTCTCACGCTTGTCCATCTGTCGCTTCCTCGCCTCTATTTATAGAGGGAGCTCAACGCTGCGTACGAATTAATTTCTTTGTTACGCGTTGAAAATTCTCCTTCAGTGCCGACTCTTTCTGCGTGAGCAGTGATTTCAATCGCTCACGCGTTGAAAAATCTTATGTAAGCACTGACATCATCATGCGTGAACAGTGATTTCACTGTTCACGCGTTGAAAAATCTCTCCCGGCTGCTTCAAATTTTTCGGCTGGACCCCACATAATTACCCCTCCCCCTCCGCCCGGCCTTTCTATTGTTTTTATTTTCTTTTTCATTTTTTTCGAGTGTTGTCTCATCTCCTTACTGCAACAAGTTTATTTGGTCTCCCTTCTGATGAGTTTCTTTTGATGGTGATAGTGTTTGATTGGTGAACTGTGCAATAAAGTTGATATGTTGATTTTTTTTCATGATTGCTTACATTTTTAGCACGAGATTGAAGGATTACATCATGACTAGGTGATAAATGATCAACAACTTATGTTAGCGGTAGATTTTTGAGACTCTTGTTGTTTCATTTTTTATGTGTGTTCATCATCACACCTTGTTTAATCTGTTGGGCAAGCTGGGGTTGGAATTGTATAATCCAAAAAAATGGTTAATCACTAGACGAACTCTGAGAGTTCATGCTAGAAGTTTTGTCCATTTGATTATTCTCTATTGATCGAATAAATCTTTGATGTATTAAAGAAGCTTGGACAGATTGATGAAGATGTTTGAAGTCGGGGTTATTAGTGTGTTAGGAAGTCTAGACACTTGTTTATGTTTTGTACCATATTATTTTGTGTATTCGGGCCCAACCTTGTTTTGTTAAACCGTGAGCCAATTGAGAATTGTGTTCCTTTGTATCATGTTCCTCCACGGGTATTGGCCTGCATCATCAATGAATAGTTCCTTTGAAAAAAAAAAGAAGGAAGACACATCCCTAACTATGAACCAAAATAAGGAGAAAAAAAAAGTGGCACGACCCAAAGCACCAAAAAAGAGCCTAACACACAGAGACCAAACAACGTAGGGATCTAGGCTGACAAAAGAAAAATCAGGGATATAGGGTTTAGTGTTTTCCTCTCAGGGTCTTGGACAATTGATCTTGCTCTTAGTGGCGGGGATGACACTCACTGTAATCCTAGCGTCGGTGGTGCTCATCATCTGAACGAGAACAAGACCTCATCGTCCCAGTGACAAATGGGGTGAGTTGTCCAGTTTTAAATATGCAAGGAAATGATTAAAAATGTTTCAATATTAACCTTTTCATATGTATTGTACAATACTATTTTTAATGTTAATTATCTCTCTCTTTCATTTGTGGAAAAATAAAACTTTAAAATTCGACAATTGTTTTCCATTGGAAAGAGATATGTCTGAATCTCGCTTTTCCTTGTGATCAACGACAAAGCAATTGACCCAAATTGAGATGTGATTAATGGTGGTTGTTAGAAATTTTAGTTGTTGGTTAGTTACACTTATTGGCATTGCCAATACAAAGATGTGCTTCTTTTATATTATATTACTTTTGCCCTCATTAGTAATTTGATTTAGTTTTCTCTCAATATATATATATGGAACTAAAAATAGAGAAAGGGGTAACCAAACAAAAACGGCATAATTACTACGCAATACAAACAAGTAACAATACAATAATACAATACACTGAATACAGTCTCGTACAAAAGGAGAGAGGCACATGAGTAGAGCTCCTCACCACCCTCTTTTTTATTCTCATTAACGATAATTAGTTAAGGCTGTTTTCACATCGTAAGTGTCCTTTGCCCTGCGCTTCCTCCTCTCGTCAGAACTTGATGCTGCAATATCAACATCAATAATAAATTAAGATAATTATAATTTCCAGAATTTTAAAAATGAATGTCTATCTCTTCATTAAGCCCATTAAATTAGTTTGCATAGTGTGAACTAATCCTAAACTAGGCATATTGTAGCAGCAGGGATAATTGCCAAATCTAAGAGAAATTCAATTGTAAAATAATCAACTAACGGCAGAAGAGCATAATTTGGGGACAAAATCTTAAGTGTTATGAGATCAAGAGAGAAAGCAATCAATTTGTAGCAAAGCACGAAAAATTTATCATTTCCGAGAAAACTATGATGAAGGTTTTGGTATTTTCATTTGATATATACATTAAAATTTTAAAATCAATTAGTGTATAATTCAATTTCAGATGATATTCTCAATTTTTTAAAATGAAAAAAATGAGTTTTAAAAACATAGATGGGATTGTGTATTATCTCCTTTTAAGATTAAAAGAAAGGAGATGATAAAAATATAGCTTTTTTATATTGATATGAGTAACTTTATACTCTCTTTAAATTTTATATTAATAATTATTGACATATACTCCATCCATTTCACGATATCAATCAAAAACCAAACTATATATATGTATAACAAAAAAAAATCATAGTAAATATAGAAAATCATATGAATTGACAAAACTATCATTGTTTAATCATTATTACTCATTTTGATAAATATGTTAAATACTTACCTAACACATTTACATTCAGAGTCTAAATAAAAAAAAAAGATAATATTATCTAGATATTATAAATAGACAGTTATTCTAAAACATCAAAAAATTAAAAAATTAATGGTTATTATGAAATAGAAGTAACAATGAAAGTCATTACTTTTATTATTCTTGAAAGTCAACACAGTGTTAATAGGGAAAGAGAATGTTAGTTGGCCAATTGGAAATTAAAATCAAATATCGAAAAAGCTAAAGTCGTTTTAACCACATGAACAACCCAAGTTCGATTTATTGCTATTTTATTATAATTTCATAATTTATAAAACAACTTTAGAAAACTACTCTAATTTGATGAGAGTGGGAGTGAGGGTTACACATACGTAGCACAGTTGGTGGAGGTGCTGATCTTGTAGGGGATGCTAACACCACATTGGCCAGGGAGTGCAGCAGCATTGTTGTCGTTGTAGCCAGGAATGGCACTGGCGGCGGATTTCAAGCAGTTGCATGCGGCCTGGCGGTCGGCGGTGGTCATGGCGGCGGCAAGGAGGCTCTTAATTCCACTGCAGCAACCTGGTGCAACAGTTCCACCCTTGGTGACGTATGGTATGCATGGTGCTAGGGCACTAGTGACTTGCCCACATGTGATGGCACCATGGACAATTGGTGCACCCACCAAGGCCATGCACATGAGAACCACACATGCGAACTTAAGGCTGCTAGCCATCACTTCAACTCAAAATGGAACAAGAAGTGATGAGAAAACCAACTAGCAATTAATATATTTTGTTTTGCTTTGGAGAATTGCTTGCTTGATTGCTTTGCTTTGCGACTAAAAGTGATGCTAAGTGTGGTGCTTATATAGAGGGAGATAAGGCTTATTATGTGGTAGTGTACATAGTTTTTGAATTATTAGCATTGTGTAAAATGAAGAGGGAGGCACACAATTATTAGTAGTTGGTTGTCAAACCTCTATTTAACGCTTGAGGGCTCCACCTGGCTTAATATTATTGTACGTTTGATGTTAACAAGAATTGATGCTCTCGTGTCACAATTTTATGTGGTATTATAAATTGGTTTAATTATATTTTTGGTCTTTGAAAATATACAAGTTTTAGTTTTGATCCATACAATTTTTATGGTTTGATTTTAGTTCACGATTTTTTTTTAGGGACTAAATTAAAATGCACATCTAAAAAAAATGAACAAAAATCATACCCAAATTTCTAGATATCAAAACTAGAATTTGGTATATTTTTAGAGATCAAAAATATATTTAAGAGATCAAGTTATAAATAAGTTTTATCGTGTCATCCATTTATATATTTATGTTTATAAGGCTCTATAGATAATGAGTAATTGGGGTCAAATACTATTGTTTTGATATGGTAATATAAGATTATATGTTCGTATAAAAAAAATTTATATTAATAATAAATGCAAAATAAATCCTATATTAAACAATATTTTTGAAATATATATGATACTGTTATGTATAAATTTGTACAACTGAAATAATAGATCATACCTCAACATCTTTTCATTCCCCATTTTTTTTTTCTTTTCCAATCCCTTTTCTCTGTTCTTTATTTTGCTTTTATTTCTTGATAATTCAAACATCCCCTTTTCAAGCATTGTAATTCCAGAAGGTGAATGATGATGACTGTTTGTTGGTGAAGTTGCAGATTTTGTTTTTGCTCTTTTTTGAATCTTTTCATGTATAAATTTCACATATAGTATGAGATCAGGAATGCTGTTTTTTTTTTTAATTTAACATAGTATGGGAGGAATACTGTTACTGGCATTTGATGTTTAACATTAATTTTTGGCTTTTTCATTTTACTAGTACTTTTCAACTATAATGAACACTTACGTTTTTATTTAATCCAATTGATTTAATCTTTTTTTGTATATATGATTTACGCTATCAATATATTTAACTTTGCCACATTTACACTCATCTAATTATAATAGGTTTTGTCTTTCCAGCTTCAGATAAGATCAATGACGTGTCTTCGCCAGAGTGATATGATTTCCCTCCAATTTCGCTTCACAATGAATCAATTAGTCATTATATAAGTCATTAATGAGTCTTTCCATTTTTCTATAATTGTGTTAATTTCCAATACTGCATATGTTATTATTTTGTTTTACTATGATTGTGTTTCCAATATTAATTTAATGCTAATTAAGTTTCTTTATTGTGACAGATTCCTACTCAATTTTTGTTCTGGTAGATTCAATATTAAAAAACCAGCTTACATTGAAAATCGAAAGGATTGGTATTAGAGGATGCCCTCGGTTTGATGCTAATAGGCACTGGGCCACTAGCCATGGAAGCTACTGGCTACCGACCTGCATTCAACTCATGGTTGAGAATTGACAAAGAACAACAAACGAAACGAGTCAAAATTCAAAACATCTAAAATTAAGTATTTAATTGAGAGATTTATTTTACTATTGCTAGATATGATGGATAAATAAAAATGTAAGCATCACCATTATAATGATGATGGAATCAATATCCTAATTAGGCACATTTGTTTTAAGTGTTGAAATAAAATTTTGAATCTAAAATTTGGGGCATCCGTTTTGAGCTGAAGTATTGACCTGTGCCCCACTTTCGATTTATTGAGAGAAGAATTGGGTACGGTATCAAATTCAATAATTCATAGTATTTTGGTTGGATAGAGATTTTCCCTGTCATTTTCAAATCCTTGAATGTTAATAAAATAAATTAGAAAAATCAAACAACAGTTTTTTTTTTTCCTAACGAGCAATGTTGGAGCTTCATTGGGGGCAAAGAGGGGCCACTGCCCTCCAATTTTATTTTAAAAATTATATATAATTTTATTTAATAAACAGGTAAAGTTTGAATGTGTTATTTTACATGAATGGTGTTACTCTATCTAAGTGAGTTTTTTCAACTTAAAAGTCTATTAACGTACTTTTTTTAAGTAAATAAATAAAAACAAAAAGATTATATAACAACTGAGCATCATTTTATATTGTAAATATTTGTTTTTTGTTAAAATAGATAAATAAATATAGAAGTTGAATAGCAAGTCCATTGATAAAAACAAAATGCTATGAGCTCTGATTTGATTTCTTAGGATACTTGCAAATTTTTTGACATTGTTAGATCTATGCTTAGGAATGTATTTCTTTTGCAATAAAAGTTATTTTGAAACAATTTTATATGTTTAGGTAAAAAGTTTGAGTTGTTAATAAGTAAAAAAGAATCTAATTTTAAATTAAGTATAACAGCATATTTTTAAAACTTGTGATCATAAGTAAAAATAAATTATTTTAAATTTTAATTTTTTAAATAATCATAGGTATCAAATATTATAAAATTTAAACATCATCTCATTGTTTTTTAGTAATTTATCGTACGAAAATAATTTTTTATATAATCTGAATAAAACACACTAATTTTAAAATTGACTTTCAAACAATCAATTATAAAAAAAATTCAATTCAATTGTATGTAAATTTGAAATAACTTAATCTCATAACTAATTTAAATATACATTAGCATTGCCTGTTAGTTATTTGCTTTAAAGTTTATACACAATATATATTTAATTTTAACTTAATTATTATTGTCATTCAATTTACATGATAAATATTTTGGCCTCCCGAAAATTTTCTCCAAGTTCCACCACGGCTAACAAGACCATTCTATAAGTTCACATACTAGATGTGAACACTCTACTCGTCTGAAATTCAAATCGCGATGATTATATATATACACGGCAATTAAGATAACTATTAGATTTTATTGACTTTCTAAACAATAAAAATAAAAGATACAAATACTCTTTTATTATCAAACATCTATTTATTCTCTCTCTAACTAAATAGAGTGATAAAGTATGTATAAAATAATTAATAAATCATTCAAATTTAAAAATAACTTATAATTTGAAACCAAAAAAAAAAAACTAAAAACGTCATACATTAAGGAGAGAAGGTACTATTTTGTAGGGGACTAACTCTTTTTGTCGTACTCAATCCCTATTCATAATTTCCAATGTTTTCATATCTAATACCGTATGTAATGACTAATTTCCTTGTGTACAATAGATTCATTTAAGGGTAATATATTGGCAAAGAGTTTTAAAGCTACTCTATGCCAAGGCTTTTATTGGTTAAAGAAGGAGAGGGCTTGTCATTGTTCCTTGAGAATGCATTTGGTATCTGCACAATGACAAAAATGATGAAGATTGTGAAAGATTAGAGACAGATGCAATACTGGAGTCTCATATTGAAGTGGGAGATGAAATTATACTTGCTAATGGTGTTCATGCAAAACATTGTGATGGATGAAAAGATGAAGAATATTAGGTTATAATTGATAAAAAAATTTAAAAGTAAGAAGGACAAAAGATGAAATATGAAATATTTAAAGAGATATTTAAAAAAAAAATTAAATGGTGTCCTAGAATTCTAAGAACCAGAGTGCATTTACCTTTTTACTTAATTTAATATGTAAAAAAATTTGTAAGATAATTTATCATTGCTCTTCATAAAAAATAGATACTAATCAGGAAGGTATATGGACTCAAACATTTATCTAATATAAAGATTAAAATTAAGTCTGAATTGAGGATTTACTGATCTCTTTATACTTTCCTTTGCTGTCACATTCTGCAAAGATGGTAGTTGAAGATAATGTTGGATTACTCATTCAAAATATAATCAAATATGTGCTTCTAATGAAACAAACAGTCACAAATCCCTCTCAAATAATTAAATGCCACTCCTCTCAATTAGCTGCTTTTAATTTATATATATGTCTTACTTCCAGCAAACGAAACTATTAGATCTCTAAAAATTTATTGCAGTGGTCAGGTATTAATTGAATGAGTTTATTATGATATGATATATATTCAAATATTACTAAAAACAAAAGAATTACTTATCATCCCGTAATATGTCATATTGGCATATGATACCTGGAGTCTACGACATAACTTCATAATTTGTTTTATCAACTTTAGTATTTTCTTCTGACCCAAAAAAACAGTTTCCTTCTATTGTGGTCCGAAGCAGCTTGATAGTTAGCCTTGATTTGGTAATATTGTTGTTTTTTCTTTTTTCAAAGCTATTAAACTCTTCAAACTCTCAAAAGCAAAAGCCTAGTCTTGAAAATTTTTAACAGTATTATTTAATAAAATAATACATACTCTGAAAAAAAAAATACTATTTGATAAATATATTATAAAATAATTCTTAAAATTTAAATTGTTTATGATGAACATAAATATTAAAGAAAATAAGTTTTGGAGATTAAAACTCTAAATTAATAAAAATATTATATTAATATTTTAAATTTTAGAGACTATGAATCTGCTTTGAAAATACTTCAGTTTTTTGGTTTACCACAAAAAAAAAAAATTGTATTTTTCATAAACAGAATCACTGAATCAGCTACTTAAAAGAGCATTACAGCCTTTTTTATTAAATTAATTTGGTCGTGAGCATTGCAAGGTGTACGTAAAGAAGCTAAGGGATAAGGCCCGAAGCCAATGTTTTCCTTTTGGGTTAATGGAACCAACTTTTTGTTAGTAAAGGTAGACAACGACTTCGGCCCAAGCATACTATGGACACATGGACTGACTTCATTGCTTCATTTGATGGGTCCAAAAGAAAGAGAATTTATACATAGGTTAGAAATACTCAATAATTTTCCCACTGATATTAATTATTAGAAATTGGAAAAACAAACAAGCTTGAATTATGTTAAGGTACTTGCACAATATTAATAATTTTTTTTTCTCATGCTCTATACCATGTAGAAGGTCAGCGCTCTCCCTCCATAGTGGTTCCCACAATCCCCTTATGTATCTCGAAGTAGGGAACTTGTTCTATGCCTATTCACTTAAGTGGAGGGCATAGGGTGTGAGAGCCCTCTTTTCCACAATTAGGACTCAATGGAAGTGAAATAACCCTATCTGTTACCATTTTTAGCCAGGATGGAAATCTTCCAACTGTAAGTGGCGTTTCCTTTCCTACCATCCGAATTATTTATTGACACGTAAAAGATAAGAATAAAAACATATTTTAAAATTTATAAATTATAAAATATACAATATATATCTTTCATGTGTCAATAAATGATTGAGTGATAGAGAAAAGGACACCATTTGAAAATAGAAGATTTTCATCGCTTTAGTGATAGTTGAATACGATGAAAGTCTCCTACCTCATAGCTGCGTCATGATCAATTAGAAATGACAATTGGTCAAGAGAAGGGAGGGGAGTACTCCCCTAATCATATCTTTTTTGTCCATAGGGGTGTACAAAGGACGAGCCGAGCCATGTTGAATCAAATCTTAACCTGACTCAATTTTTAGACCAAGTCTATTTTTAGAGTCCGAACCGAACCTATCGATAACCTAATTAATGATCGGATCAAATTGGGTTCACCCAACTTTTAAACAACCTATAAAGATTTTAATATTCTATATAGTAAAATTATAAAATTTTACAAGTATAAAATAAAATTTAAGAAATATTTTATAATACATATTTCAAATTAAATAATATGACTATAAAAATAATATCAAGCGATCTAAATATATTAATTGAATTATAAAAATATATAATATATCATAAATTATTACCAAAAGTATAAGTCAAATAATTATTTGTCATTGGATCGGGTTAGGTCAATCTGAAATATGACCCGAATAATGCATAGAGTTAAAATCAATGGCTCATTCCTGGTCCAATAAGTTTTGGATTGGGTCAAAATGACGGGTTGGCCGAGTCATGAAGACCCTGACCTTCCTTTATGCACCTGCCTAATCCCCGTGTCCATATCCACGATCTTCATGGCGGAGAAATTTTCCCATCCACAATTATTATACTAACTTATTAAGCATTCTTAGATGATAAACCTTAAAAGAACAAATATTGTAAAATGGAGAAAGCGCTAAACATGCAAGTCGCCATGCATAAAATTATTTGTATTTTCATTTCGTCTTAAATACAAATGCTTATAATCATCAATCGCAAAAAGTTAGAAGAAGAATGAACATTCATCAAAATTGATTTACCGGCATGAAATGCTTAATTATTGACCCTTATTTAGGTATGTGGATTGTACTACCATCTTTTGAATCAGGGAGATTCTATGAAGGCTACTATTAGGTAAATCGGAGGAGATAAACAACTGGGAAATCGGACTTTCGATTCTAAACAGGAAAACTAAACGGTCAATATATTTATGTGCTATATATATATTTTTTAGTTGTAAGGGTATTCCCACAACCAATAGCTATAAGACTAATCCTTTCACCCATGGTAGGGACCTCTAGGGGTGAGAGAGTTGGCCCAAGATTTTTTAATTAGCTTTCCATACTCAAAGTCAGATATCGAACCCCTGACATTTGCTATATATTGTTCTATGACTATTGCAATACTAGAATTTAATGCAATTATTTTTTTTTTAATTTCTTCCACCGTGTGATATATATTATTCTATGACTACTGCAATAGAATTTAATGCAATTAAAATTCAATAGAGAAAAGCTAAATTATCAATATAATTAATTAATTTTTTTAGTGTTAATTTCTTCCACCGTGTGGTATATAGTGTTCTATATATGATGACTGCAATAGAATTTAATGCAATTAAAAATCCAATAGAATTAAAACTAAATATAATTCATTTTCTTTATTGTTAATTTCTTCCACCGTATTGTATTGTTCTACATACAACTCAATGGTTATTAGTGGACAGTTTTGAAATTATTACCGTTAGTACAATTTTTTTTTTTTTTTGTACTTTTGGTCTTAATTATTTGCACCAAATCTCGATGGTCATGGCTAGTAGCATGATATTGCTATCATATTAATTTCTTTTGTTTTACATAGCTATCTTATTAATTCTTCTTCAACAAGTTCAATTTCTGAAATGAAGAGCTGTGATAGACGCTAAGGTACGCAATATTAATTAATAACTTTTAAAAGAAGTTGGTCCAAAAGAAAATCATAACCTATCCATGAAAGGGGAAAAAAAAAGGTTCCACTTCAGTAATACAAATTCCTGGACATTCAAATATTATCCTGTATATAATTTTGTTTGCGTGTATTTTATAAAATAAATATTAATAATTAACAAATTGTGCAACTCCTCTCCTGCTTAATTGTGATTGGTGCTACTAAATTGTCTTAAAAAATTCCGTAACTCCCCTTTTATGTTTATTGCAATTATTAATTTAAAGCCTAATTATAGAATTTTCTAATGTTCTATATACACTGAGCATCAAAGATTCAACTAAAACACTTTGTGGATGAAGAAAACAACCAAGTTGCAAGCATAAAGCTGCTGCCGGTGAACAAAATTATAGGTGACTATTTTCAATTCTGAATTCAAATTTTCTGGGTGTTTGTCTGTGACTATTTTGTGAGTAGTTAAGAGCGTGCATGTAGTTTTTGTTGGATTATTGTATTCATTTTTTCCCCTTCTTTGATTGAATATGTTCACTTATGGTTGTAGCCCTATGGTTAGTTTGCTTCATATTTATGGTTTCGTTCAAATTTTTATTTTTCCTTCATTTTTTATAATATAAAATACGTATTTACAATCAAATTTTAATAAGACTCATGCTTTATTACAGGACCAATTAAGTTTAATCATAATCACTTTGAAGAACTACTTGAATAGGTATGTGTGAATTTTCATTCCAATCAACATAACATATTATTTTAATTTTTATTTATCAAACTTACATTTTCTTAACTTTGCAGGAGGAAGACATCAAACAATGGTGATGATGAATATGCATTTGCCATAAAGTTTCGATAAATGAAAAATAAAAGTGAGTATTTTATGATTATGGGATACTATAAATATATGTCAAAAAGAGGAATTAATTAGTACAAATATGATCCTCATTGATGAAAATGTTGAAATTTTTATATCATTTATATTTTCTTACTATTTATTTATGCATATTGCTTGTTTTATTTCATCTTATTCTTTTTCCTCTTAGAACAATTGCATACATGCTTGAATAGGGAAAAATGTTGCTAAAAAAATTCAAGAATATATTGAAAGAATGAGAAATATATTTTATTATTTTATACATAGTTTTTAGTTTTTATGCCTCTTTGAATTCTCAAACTGTATTTATATATTGAATTATAAATATTTTTGAAAAGTTTTTGATGATGAAGAAAAATAAATTCAGTAAACACAATCATCTCATTATTAAAAATATTAAAAATTATCATTATATGACTAAATATAACTAAAGATAAAAAATAAATTTGAATAATAATTAAAATTAAATTATTATTATATTTAGTTCTATTTTATATTCACAAAATTATGAATTTTATGAAATACATTTTTTTAATAGTAGTTAAAAAATTATTTTCTATTTTATTCTAATTTTAAAATATTTTAATTTAAATAACAATATATAATGGTTCCTTTCTAAATGTCAATTTCATTTCAGTATATTTTGAATTTAAATTTTGAAAGAAAGAATTAACGAAAGGGGCATTTTGTTTGAGGTGCAGGAATGCTTTGTAACTCTTTCATCATGTAATCATATTTCTTTTCCTTTCCGTTTTTCTTTTCATTTTGTTTTAGGCTATAATATATACATACATACATATCATATATATTGATTAAACTAATAATTTTTTTAGAGTATAACTTTAAAGGACTAAAATAGAACCTTTTTATTTTTTTAGTTCTGTCTGCACAGTGACTATGTTGTCATAAATATTTTTTAAAATTAAGTTGTTAGAATATATATATATATATATATATATATATATATATATATATATATATATATATATATGCGTTTTAACATATATATCTTTAACATGTTTTCTTATGCAAGGATAATGCGTGGATAATATATAAATTTATCTTTTTAATATCGATTACACCGTGATGCACCAAAAGTTGCTGTTACATTATTTTATCATGAAGATATTTGTTTTTTCGAAAAGCAAATTAAACTTAAAATTCATTTTTCTTTCTTTATTAAATAAGAAAATAAAGTCCAAAAGATTAGCACTCCTCAACTAAAGTAATTTCCGACCCTCACACACAACGATGCTGGCGTAGTTATTAATAGGTTCAGTGACTCATCACCCACATTCAATGGCTAAAAAAATATCACAAGATGTGAAGAAATATTAAACCGTAATTTTTAAAGCTTAACGAAACCGAAGATATTTATTTTCGATGCTAAAACCAAAGATGTTTAAAATGTACTAATATTATAGGCCACTTGCTCTTCAAATTATTTTAGTGTGGTTAATGATTTCAATAATTTGCACTTTAGCACGTTCTTTTACAATGACTTAAAAAAAATATTTTACAACGTTAAAACCTAACTGAAAACCAAAGTAATTCACTCATAAACCTTAAAATTGTAACTGAATAATAATAATAATAAATACATGCATACATGCCAAAAATAATAATAATAAATATAAATATAATTTGTTAACAAATTATTAATTTAAAATGGCCTGTTTATAAATAATCATCTACCATTATATATATATATATATATATATATATATTGTTAATGTTTAGTTTCTTTTGATTGATATTGTGTGCTAAGTGGATGTTTAGCACAGAGATTATTATTGGATTCGTTGTCACAGCCTTGATAACAATACTAAAGGAGCTGTTGGTGGAATACACAGGAGTATACTGAAGACAATCCTTGATTTTTATTTTTTTTTGTCCTCCTCGTACTCTTTATTTTTGGTGTTTCTAGTATGCGTCTTGCTCTATTTTCATGACTCCTTGTTATGCTAGTACGCCATTATCTTCGGCTCATATTTGTATTTATTCTAGCACCTATCTTCAGATTACTTGAGCCTTAACTTACCGGAAAAAAAGGGTTCTTAGGTGCAAACACTAGGTACTTATAATTGTTCTCTCTATGTTACTTATTTTTGTATTTTTATTTTTGATTCCAACTTAAGACACGGAAATTTCTGAAGGCACTTTATTTCATCACTGTTTATTCTTTTGATTAGACACACATAAAAGGAGTTTCAGTACCTAGAAACAATGAGAGGGTGCCATGTTTTTTCCTAACTTCTTCACCACATTACTTCAGGTTCACTATTCTGCATTTCAATACAAAGCTGCATCGTTTATATTACCCCTATTTTTCTCAGTTGATTTCTTCTTTCTTCACGCAACATTTTTGGTTGGAGGTTTTAATTTTTCTTTCAAATTTTTTAAATTTAGAAAACGTATATTTTCTTCAATTTTCACGTGTAGGCAAATTAACACCTTATAATACTTTTTAGTGAACACAACACAAAATTGTACAATTTCATTAGCTAGAAAAAAGAAAAACTTACATAATACTCCTTAAAGATGAAAAAGTTTGTAGTAGTCCTCCATCCATGCTTATGGAGTTCTGCTTGAAGTTCAAGGGTGCATTTAGCATATTGTATTATATATGATAAAATAAGTTAATATTATACGCTATGCTCTTATCTGTTATTTATCACATAATATATTGTATAAACTTATCTATCATAATCCCCTTATACGTTAAAATGACATATAACTTAATTATGACTAGGAAGGTCATATTAAGTCTGATTAGCCTTTAATGTATAATGAATTTTTTATTTTCTAAATTTTAATAATAATAAAAATAATATAATGAAAAATAATTATTTAATAAATAAAATTAAAATTAAATATTCAAATAAAAATTATTATTAATAAAAATAAATATATAAATAAATAATAATTGTTTAATAATAATAATTAAATATTTTAATAAATAATGTACACTATAAAAGTCAATTATAAATTACAAATACATTATTAACTAATGAACTAAATTATTAATAAGTAATAAATAATATGTAATATGTAAAAATGAGGATTAGTGATTAAAATAAAAATTATAATTAAAATTTAAAAATATTAAAATATATAAAAGAGAATATTTTATATTTTACACATAATGAAATAATAAATAGATATAAAATATTGAAATAGATAATAACATCTAATATAAATTAAAATTTTAATTAAAAATATTTTAATAATTTAATAAAAATTATTTATTTTTATTTTTATTTCCTATTTACTTACAAATAAAATTATTGATAAATAAATGATAATATTATAGAATATAAAATATAATATCTTATATAGTGCTATACCAAATATTGCATAATATTAAAAATTTATCAAATTTTATCCTATCAGCTCTTATACTCTTTATCCTATCAGGTATTACCAAATGAACCTAAGAGTCATAGCAAAAGCTTCTTGTGAATAGTATTCACTAGATGAGTCAAAAAAGACACACTTTAAGTGAAAGCATTAGAGTGCCTCCTCTAGCAAAAAATAGCTTATTGAATCATGTGATTTCCTTCATCATCAAACAATGTGTTGATCTTGGCCGTGTAATTTAAACTCCTTTGTCACATACCACAAGTAGAAAATATACTACCTTTATTTTCTAATAAGTGTTTATCTATAAAATTTTATTTTTCTATTATTATCTATCCATTTAAGAATTGTAAACAACATTAATTATTTTTTTCCTTGATACCTTTATGAGAGAGATAGAGAGTTAATGGATAGATTAAATATGAGAGAGAGTGTTGAAGTAGGTAATAAGGATAATATTGTAAAATATACTTAGACTTATCTAATTTTAAATTTATCTAATCATTTTCTTAATATATGAGTATAAGTGAAGATGGACATTTAATAGAGAACAAAAGTAGTACTTTTTAATAAAAAGCAGAAAAATATACTATCAATAATTGTTTGAATAATTATTATCACAAGTTTCTATTAAAAATATTTTTATTAAAAGTAATTATCACACAATAGAAATAAATTTATGCATTCCATGGGTATTATATCTAGTTTATTATATAAAATAGGTACTCTTATTTTATTTATTTATTGCTAAAAATCCTCATAAGTTTTTCTTATGGTATAAGATTGTTCTTATTGATCAGGTATTACTGCACTTTTTCAATTGTGATGAACAACAAATGCATTTGACCCAAGTTGAGACGTGATCGAGATATTATACTCTCACAGCTTCAAAATGAATGTATCTTTTATATTTTCACAATATTCATAAATGAATGCATCCAGATATATTTATAATTTATTTATGAATGTAGAAAAAAATGAAAAAAAATATTTATTTTTAGATGAAGGGAGTAATATCAGTGATCGTGAACCTTGAAAGAGAAGCCAGACAACTGATCAAAGCAGCTTAATTGCTACGCAATTCAAGAAAGTAATAAACCAAACATCATAACAATCCAATACAGTCTCGCACAAGAGAGGAGAGGGGCATATAAGTAGGGCCCTCATCACCACACTCATTTTTATTCTCATTAATAAAGATAACGATTAAGGCTGCTTTCACATAATAGTGTCCAGTGCCATGTGCTACGGGCTTCTTCTTCCTCTCCTCAGAACTTGATGCTGTAATATTCGCAACACCAACAAATAATTAACGTAAGGTAATTAACATTTCCAAAGAAAAAGAAATATATTTAACTATATGTACATTAAGCTTTCAAATTAGTTCGCTCAATGAGTTACTCCTTAACAAAGCACATTGTAGTAGACTAGGAGCAGCAATACTAGCCAATTCAAAATGATATTCAGTGATAAACGACAAATTCATGGCAGAAGAGCATAATTTGATGAGACATTCTTATGTGTCCTTATATTAAGGGACAAGCCTTATTTTGTATAGCGTACCCCGAGAAATTTCTCATTTCTAATAAAAATATAATATTACACAACAAATGTTGTTTTTGTATTTTCGTTCAACATAATAAACTTCTTAAAAGATGTGGTATGACATCAGAATTTAATTATAATCAATGAGTCAAAAGAATTTTTTGTAATCAAACAGTCTACAATTCAATTTTGATATTCCCATCTTAAAAAATTAAAGAAGGATTGTATTTAATCTAAGATAAATTGGATGATGTATCATTTACTCTTTAAGACTTAAAAAACTCTTGCATGAAATGAAATAATATTAAAGATATAATTTATTTTATATTAATGTAAATAATTTACAAAAACCATACTTTTATAAGAAATACTCTTTGACAACCTCTGGTTGGGCTAATAAATTAAAGGAAAAGCGATCGAACTTGTGGTCCAAAGTCACATTAACTCCTTTCAACAATATTGGAGAAGATATCAAAGAGAAATATTTAGGTGCAGTGAAAGTAAAAGAAAATATTTATTTTAATTTATTTATTAATTGACATATTAATTTTATGGGTTATTATTGTCTGTTATTTTCCTTGTATTTTTAATATAATAATTAATTTATCAATTAATAAATTGAGCAGAATAAATATTTTGTCTTATTTTAAGAGTATCTACGAATTTCTTAGATACCAATTCAATTAGGCCTTTTTTAATCATTTTTACAGTTCAATATTATAGTTATTAGAGTTTAATTTTAATACATTAAGAGATTAAAACTCTTTTATATTATCATTTAAACAAATCATTTTCTTTGTATATCTTTTTAAATAATGAACATGACACTCAACCTCTTTTACCGGATTAATAATAATATGTAATTGAAGGGTAGTATAAACTTATTAAAGTAATTTTGAACAAATTTCTGAAATTCGGGAGTGAGAGATTGAAAGTCACACGTACGTAGCACAGTTGGTGGAGGTGCCGATCTTGTAGGGGACGTTGACACCACATTTGCCAGGGAGCGCTGCAGCATTTTTGTCGTTGAAGCCAGGAATGCCTCTGGCGGCGGTTTTCAAGCAGCTACACGCGGCCTGGCGGTCGGCGGTGGTGGCGGCCATCTTAAGGAGGCCCCTCATTCCGTTGCAGCATGATGCTGTTGGACTTCCACCCTGAGTAATGGATGGGATGCATGATGCTACCATACTATCCACTTGAGCACAATTGATGGCCTGGACCATTGGTGCACCCACCAAGGCCACGAACATCAGAACCACACATGCAAACTTGAGGCTGCTAGCCATCACTTCAACATAAATGTGAAAAACAAGTGAGATGAGAAAATTCCAAAATTTGCAACGTGTTTGATTTGCTTTGGTGTATTGCTCTCACCTGATTGCTTCACTTGGTGACTGATGAGAGTGACGCTTGTGCGGTGTTTATATAGAAGGGGAAGAGATGTGAGCATATAGGGATGTGTTACATAGGGGAGCGTGCCATTATCACGTATAGATAGATCAGTGAAATGTTTTCGAATCGTATCTCATTTACTCTCTCGCCAACCATTTATTATCACACATATAATAAATAATATATTATTTGGTAATTGTTTTAAATTTTTAAATCTCTTTTTATTCTTATATTTATAAATGATAATAAATGATTGGTGGGATAGAAAAGAACAACATGATCTGGATATAAATAATTTTTGTGGTAGATACATCCATGCTATACAAAAGTTTTAATTTGCAAAACCCAATGCACGGATATAAGAGAGAATATATTTTGTGAAAACATAAAACAATAAACAATAAAATAACTAAAACACTGGATCATTGCAGTTTTTAGGATATTTTAACTCCAAATTTTCATCGAACTATAGTATACATATTTTTTTTCCCCATTGGAACTATTATACATATGTTAAGCAAGCAAAAATATATAAAAAGGCATGACGTTTGAACGAATGAAGTAGTAGTTTGTTTCATCTAACAACAAACAAAATAGTTTAATTACAAATTTTAATATTTGATACGGATTAGCTTGTATTTAGGTGATATCTGCTTACTACAATTCTTAACTAATTATTAAGTAGTAAGTACCAATAAATAAATATTGGTGCCGGATACTTTTCTAGGTACAGGTTCGGACCGTGACATACGGCGGAACTGGGTGATGTCCAACCTAGTTAATAGTTATTATGTTGTGTACAATTAAGATTTGGCATTTAACACCTCTTGGGTTTGTAAGCGCTTGAAGATGATGAAATCTCAATTGGAAGTAGCATATCGATTTTTTTTGAGGTGGATTCTATATTACCCTCTCTCGATCTTGTAGGGGTTTGAAACCCTTCTTAAATGTACTAATAATAAGTTGACGATTATATCAGCTTAATCCAAATCAGTATCTTAGGTGGCATATTTTTATTATTAGTAGAATTAACCTTTTAATATTTTGTTTTATAATTTAATCCTTACAATTAATCATAATATATATATATATATATATATATATATATATAGAGAGAGAGAGAGAGAGAGAGAGAGCCGACAATGGAGTTATGTAGATGTCTGGTCTGAGTAGCCATTTCAGGTCGATACGCACCAGACTTTGAGTAGTGGTTTATTCAAAATTCAAACAGTTAATACCTTCTCAAGCATTGAATCAAATTCATAATGTATCGATAGGAATTATACTTTACAAGATATTTTTTCACATTGATTCTATAAAGATTCTTTGATTAGAGTGGAGATACGGACCTGGGAGATGAATGAGAAGAGGTAGGGTTCTCAGATACTATAACTGGGGATGAATATAAGCTAAAGAAATTTAATTTGTTTTGATTTTTGTTATCAGAGAATTTGATTTTTAATACCAAAAAGCTAACCTTAGTTATATTTATCACTCACTTTTAACTTTTAGGGATCAAATCATAAAACAAAATATTAAAAGTATACTTTTGCTAAAAAAAAAAAATTATGCCACCTGATCGAGCATTTGATTTGAATTTAATTAATATAATTGTCAGTTTCTTGTTGGTACACACAGGAAAGGGTTTCAAACCCCTTATGGGAGGGAGGGTAACATAAAATCCACTTTTTTTTGTTGTTGGTCAAATTACATATCAAAATTACAATTGAGCTTCTAATTTAGTTGTAAACTCTTGCATATTTCAATGAGTTATAAGAAATTGCGAGCTTAACTCCTATTCATATATTTTCATACTATAATATCTTAATTTAAAAAAATTACATATCAATTTGAATAGGATAATGTTGTGTTGGCCCCATTTTTTGAAAAAATTATATGTTTTTAGTTTTTTGGCTAAGCCCGTATGGGTTGAATTGAAATGAGATTTGTTCTTATTGGATTTATTTTATTTTATCCCCTACCATGCTTTATTTTATGTTGTTTTATACTCTATTTTTGGTCCTCTAACTAATTTTTATTTTTCGTTACTCTATCCTAGATTTCCTTAATTGTGTCTTCTTAATTTAGATTCCTCTGGTTTGCATCATTTAGGTTCTTATTATTTTCTTTTATTTATTTGAATTTTACTTTATTTTTAATTTCTATTTCAGTTTAATTCCTGGCTTTATTTTACAATAAAAGGGTAAATGTCAGGGTCAATTTTATTTTTCAGAAATAAAATAAAATAAGAAAGAATAAAAATTAGTTAGACGACCAAAGTGAAAAATAAAAAGAAGTTAGGGGACAAAAAAATAGAAAATGAGTTAGGAAACAAAAATGACAAATATAAATAAGTTGGAGGACTAAAAAGAATATAAAATTAGTTAAGAAACCAAAATGAAAAGAAAAAAGTAGGGGACAAAAAGTGCTCTTTGCCATCTTCTTAAATAAGATCTTTTGGAAAAATAGAAGTTATTATGCGTTTGGATATGATATTAAAATATTTTCATTTATTCTCAAATATATTTTATATTTTTAAGTTATAAAAAGGATCTTTGATAAATACCCATTTTAGTCTTTTAGAAATTGATCCCTCACAATTTAAAAATATGACAAATTAATTCCTCCTTGCAGTTCTATATAATTTTTTTAAAATTTTATAGATTTAAATGGAAGAACCAATTTATCTCTCTTTTTTTAAATTGTGAAAGCCAATTTAAAGCTTTCAAATCCTAAGAGACTAAAATGGATATTTTATCAATTTTACTCTTTTTTAATACTTTTTCTAGTGATTTTGCTTTTACTAAGAAGTTTTACATAAATATATGGGGTAATTACAACTACCTCCCTCGAGTTTTATGGAAACTACATTTACCCTCCTCTGGATTTTAAAATATACACTCACCTCCCCTACTTTAATCTATGAAATACACAAACCTTCTTTAACCATTAACAAAGTTTATCTCCGTTAATGGCATGTGACAAAAACGTGCTTGTTGATTAGAAAATGCTAAAAAACACAAATAAAATGACTTATTTGCCCTTTTTAATTTTGCTTCCCTGCCAGCAGCCGTGGCCTCCCATCATCATCATTTTCAACCTTCCAGCCACCCCTCTTGTCGGCGGCACATCGAGAACCACCCTTTTTCCCACCACACCTCCATCACCACCGGATCGGCCTCCCCTCATCATCATCATAATTTCCAACCACCAATACCAACTACCCATACTGCCATGAGCTAGCTGAACCACCAAACCTCTGTCTTCCCTTGACCTTCGGTCACCATGCATGCCGCCGCTGCGAGAGGCTCAGATCGGACTCGCAGCTGCTCATGCCTCCGCCGCTCGATCTTCAACCGTGGCCTTCTCCATCACCGCTATATCACTTCCCTTTAGATCCATCATCCAGCCATTAGCGCCATCCATGCCTAGAGTCACTACCCCTCCGCCGGTCCCTCGCCCGTTTTCCTCCCTTCGCAGACCTCTCTCTTCTTTCCTCTCTTTCTCTTCTTCTCTCTGTTTCTCTCTCTCTCTAGATGAATGTATGTGTGTGTTAATGTGTATGAGAGAGAAAGAGCTGAGTGTGTGCATGGGTTTGTTAATGTTGTTTTATTTTATTTTATTATTCTTCAAAACCGTGTTTTTTCAGTGGCTGTGGGTAGGTGAGGGAGGAAGTGGGGGTGAGAAACTGAGAGTGGGGGTGAGGGACGGAGTGGGGGAAAAAGAACCACGTTTTTTAGCATTATGGGTAGAAATGTCATTTTAATTGGGTTTTAACGGGGTTAACTTTTGTTAATATATAATGGAGGTGAGTGTATATTTTAAAATCTAGAGGGGGTAAATGTAGTTTCCATAAAACTCAAGGGAGGTAGCTGTAGTTACCCCTATATATATATATATAATCAAAAAATAAAAAGGAAATTTTCAACAAAAAATATTTTTATATCAAAATAATGACACACAAACAAGCACAAAGTAAGTTTTAATTTATTTTTAAGATTCCAAGGAGGGGGTGTTAGTAGATCGGACCAACCCGATAAACCCAATGAGTTCAAACCAATCTGATTAAATTAGATCAATTCAGATTAGGTCATCGGGTCAATTGGTTTGGATCCGATTAATTCTAGTCATATATTGGTTTTGCCATTGGATTTGCATCGGTCCTCAACCCTAAATTTAGGCTCTATGAACATGTAATATGACGAATTGTACTTTTTGGGTGCTTGTTTTGTGATATCCATAAACTTCAAGTTTGAATGTTGTCTATAAAATTTGATAAATACTTAGGTGCTCTAGAGAAAGAGAATGCATTTGCTCTGTTCCATTTAATAAATGGCATATTAGCTTTGTGAGTTAGTATATTGTCTCTCATTTTCCTTTATATTTAATGTAATAACTTATGTGTTATTCATTAATTAGGACAGAGCAAATGTATTCTCTTACTCTCAAAGCACCCATGATTTTCTCATAAAACTTTGGTGTTTTATAGTATTTTGTATTGACTTTTTTGGGAAAAACTTGAAAAAAAAATGAAGCAGGTAAATCTAATGACTCAATTTGAACCAACTCAAATTTGATAAAATCGATTTGATTTAAATTTTTCAAAAATAAATCATGAATACAAACCAATTAAAAATTGATCAGTTTGGATTTGTTTTCCCCAAAACTTGATCAGAACCAACCTATTTACATCCCTAATTCCAAGACATATATTGCGTTTACTTGACAAAATATTTATTTTAGTCCATCAGAAATATATTGGGGATAAATTAATCTATCAAAATTTAAGAGTTTTAAATTGATCTATCACAATTCATAAAAGGGGACAAATTGATCTCTTCATATAATGTTTACTGAGGGATCAATTTCTTCCTTTTTTAAAATATAAATCATTAATTTATGATTTTCAAATTGTGAAAGACTAACTTGCCCCTCAATTTATTTTCGAGAGACCAAAATGAGTGTTTAATATATTTACCTTTTTACTTTATTTAATACGTAGACAGATTTATAAGATGATTTATATGACTCACACAGGATTGCTAGCTAGTAAATTTAGTGTCACTGGATAGAAAGTGAAATACTCAAGGTATATGGACTCAAACATTTATCCAATTTCTAGTTTAAAATTAAATTTGAACTGAGGATTTACAGATCTCTTCATATGTTCCTCGGCTTTCACGTTCTGCAAATATGGTAGTTGAAGACAATGGCGGATTACTCACTCAATAATCAAACATGTGCTTCTGTTGAAACTAACGTTCACAAATACCTCTCAAACAATTAAATGCTACTCCTCTTAGCTAACTGCTTCTGATTTATACATATGTCCTACTTCTAGCGAACGAATTTAGATTATTGCAATGGTCAGGTATTGATTAGTTGAATTAGTTAGAGTATGTTTGGTTTGTGAAAATATTTTTTGTTTTTATTTTTCAGAAAGGATTTTTACTTTCATATTATTATCAAAATCAAGAAATGTATTTGGTTTATAAAAGATGTTCCTATCTTCTAAAAGCAAAAGACAATAAAAATATGTTTGATTTTTTTGTTTTCAAAATATATTTTTAAAATTAAATTTAAGATAATATTATTATATTTGTTATATATATATATATTTTGCATTGGTTCATCCACTAAACAAATTTATAAAAATCTAAAAAACCTTCCTAAAATATTAAGACTAAGAATAAAATAAATTTCTCACTTTTAAGTTATTTTTATTAAAATTGGCAATCATTATATTGTGATTTGTACATTGATAGATATTTAAACACTATAGTAAGTATTATTTTGTTCCTTATTTAAAAAATTGCAACAAATTTTTTTTAAAGTGACAAATCATAAATATTACATGTGTGATATATGATAATATTAATTAAAAATTATAAAGGAAACTTTCAATGCAAAAATTACTTGCAATGACAAAAAAAATTTGTAGAGCATATTTGATTTTTAAGTACACCATTGTCTTCAATCATCAGTAATAATTATCCCATATCTGATTGCCTATTGTCGCCCTAACTTGTGCCATTTGGGCTACACCTGTTGTATTAACATCACATCTTCTATATCCACTCTTAAAATTTGTCCATCTATAATTGTGTCTTTTCTACAATAATTTCCAAATAATCTATTCGTGCCATGTTGCATTGTAATAAAATTATGTATGGTACAATAAAATGTGGGAATTTGCCTTTGTCTTCTAACAGGGTAATTCAACATCGATATTAAAATTGGAAATTTTGTTTTTAAAACATCAAAACACTTCTCAATAACATTTCTCAATGAAAAGTGTCTATGATTGAACAATTCATGCTTACCCTCTGGTTGTCTTCTATCATAAAAGTCACACAAATAATGTCTTTCACTATGGAATGGAGCAAAAAATCTAAGCATGTTGGGAAATTCAAAGTCAACACGATAAAATTGATCTGTCATAAAATTAAAATGCATATTAGAATAATGATATAACACAAATGATTAGTGATTGTCATGTAGGATTACATGATATGGTCTTCTATTAACTAGCTCAATGTTTAACATAAACAGACAAATCAATAAGGACTAAAACAAAATAATTTTGAAACTATTTGGACCAAATTTAATTTTTTTATATCTAAAACATATTTAAATCAATCGTTAAAATACAATTCTATAAAATATAAATAAATTCAAAGACATTAAATATTTATATATTATAAATTTAATTTATATGACTCGTACGATGCATGGGATCAAATAACTAGTATAAACATTAAAGCGAGTAAGTTTTGAAAATTAAAACCCTAAATTAACTAAAGATTATATTAATTTTTTAAAATTTTAAAGAGTATAAATCAAATATGAAAAATACTTTAATTTTTCTTGTGAACAAAAAAAAATTATATGTATTTTTCATAAATAGAATCAGCTCCTTAAAGTAGCACTTGTTTACTGTTCCAGGATAGGAAATACAGGAATATGGATAGAAATACAAGGACAATTGAATCAGTGGTGGAGATGGAGACATAAATAATATATATATATATATATATATATATATATATAGAGAGAGAGAGAGAGAGAGGTATTGTTGGAAGATAAAAATATTAAATTTTTATCTTCTGTCCTCATTGTCCCCATATTTTAGAGGTGCAAAAATTTTATATTTTTCTGTCATGAAAAAAGAAAATTTTTGGTATTCTATTTCTATCTCTATTATCAAATAACTTTATGTTTCTATATTTCTGTCTGAAGATATAAACAAACACTACTTAAACGAGCATTACAACCTCTTTTCTTTCTGACCAAAGGAGCATTGTGGACACTATTTTGTTTGCTTTTTTTGGTCTGACGAGCATTACAGCCTTCACATGAGGAGCTGTACGCAAGGCAACTAAGGGATGAGGCCTGAAACCAATGTCTTCCTTTTGGGTCAATGGAGCAAACATTTTTGTCAGTAAAGGAAAGCCCCGATTTTGGCCAAAGTACACTACGGGCTCATTCATTTCTTCAGGGCACATGGACTGACTTCAACGCTCCAGTTGATGGGTCCGAGAATTTTGGGCTGCGGCGACCAAAAAATATGATTTATACATAAAAAGAGCTTTCTTAGGTTTTATATTTATGTATATATAAATATAATAATATAAAGTGTAAATGAAAAATTAGTTCTTTAAAAACTTCATAGGCTTCTTAGGTTTTATATTTATGTCTATAAATATAATAATATAAAGTGTAAATGAAAAATTAGTTCTTTCAAAATTTCATAGGCTAGAAATACTCAATAATTGTCCCACTGATATTAATAATTAGCAATTGAAATAACAAACAAGCTTGAATTAATCATGTTAAGGGACTTCGCATAATATTTAAGAGAGTAACATATCGAACTTAATTTTTTGACATCGTCTCATTTTGCGTTAGGCCAAACGCTAATCTCAGTGTAACACTATGAACTAATGTCGGACGTTTCGAGTCATGTGGTAATGTGTTGAGGTACATGTTGATATGGTTTAAGGTAAAATTTTAAATTGGTTATAAAAAAAAAATCTTAAGACATCAGTTTGGGCTTTAAAATAGTAATTTTTATTTCTTGTTAGTTTAAAGGTTTTGCATTTTACTCAATGAAAAAACTATTGTTGAGGCGACCTTTTTTTTCATGCTCTATCCTATGTACAAGGTTAGTGTTGCGCTCGAAAACTGTTTTGAGTGACGATTTCCATGAATTGAAGGCTCCTTCTCCTGCTCTATTTGTTTTCATGGCTATTGATAAGGAAAGCTAGCCTTATGTGTGTTTTCTTCTTTTTTTTTTTTTTTTTGGTCTTGCTGTCTACCAAAAAAAAATGCACAAGATTAGTGTCCTTTCTCGAAAGTGGTTCCCAGAATCCCCTCATATATCTGGAAGTAGGGAACTTGTTCTAAGCCTATTCACTTGAGTAGAGGGTAAAGGGTGTGAAAGGCCTCTTTTCCAAATTAGGACTCAATGCAGTGAAATAACTCACATTTCTTACAATCTTTAGTCAGGATGAAAACTTTTTATCCACAAATGGTGTCTGCATTTCTATCTCTCTAATCATTTATTAACACAAAGGAAGATATGAATAAAAATTATTTAAAATTTATAAATTATCAAATATAATATATATATATATATATATATATATATATATATATATATATATATATATATATATATATATATATATATCTTCCACGTGCCAATAAATTATTGAAGTGACAAAAAAATAGATAACATTTGGAGACAAAAGATTTCATTCCCTTCAGTCATAGTCGAATACGGTTAAAGTCTCCCATCTCATAGATACATTATGATCAATTAACGATGGCATCAAGACAAGGGAGAGGAGTACTCCGCTAATCATATCTTTGCCCTTAGGGTTGAATAAAGAACAGGTTAGGCCATGTTAAATCAAACCTGAATGATTGACTCAATTTTTAGACAGATCCCATTTTTAGAGCCTAAGCCCAACCCAATGATAACCCTGATTAATGATCAGGTAAAACTAGCTCGACCCAACTTTTAAACAACCTATAAAAATTTTAACATTATACATAGTAAAGTTATAAAATTTTACAAATAAAAAATAAAATTCAAGTGATATTTTGCAATACATGTTTCAAATTAATTATGACTATAAAAATAACATCAAGTTATCCAATTATATTAATTGAATTATAAAATTATGTAATTTATCACTAAGTATTTTAAAAAAAGTATAACTCTAAAAGAATTATTTGCCTTCGAGCTCGGTCAGACCAACCCGAAACATGATTCAAATCCGACCTGAACAATGTATTGGATCAAATTTGAGGACTTAAATCCGACCCAATAATTTTTGAGTTAGGCTAGCGTAGAAAGCTGATCTGGATCATGAACACCCATACTCTCTGACCTAATCTCTGTGCATATATCCACGATCTCCATGGTGGGTAGAAATTTCCCCCATAAATAGTTACTCCTTTCGTCTTTGAAAACTTATCCATTTTAAAAATTTACTTTGGGTAAAAATAATTGTTTATTTCAAAAGATTAAGTAGTATTAATTATTTCTTTCCAATAATATTTCTATTAAATATTATTATCTTATTAGTGAAGGATGAGAGAGCCAGTTAGAATACAAAAAGAAATAAAGGTAATTTAGTAAAATATTTCTAACTTACGGACAATAATGTTTTACCTACCATTTCTTTAATTTCAATATGCATTTAAAACAGGACACTTATTTAAGGATAATGGGAGTATTATACTAACTTACTAGATATAATACCCGTGCGATGCACAGGTTGGATTATGTTTTTATAAATATTTTTAATTGAAATACTTTTAAAAGAAAGTTATGATAATGATTTAAAAAAATTTGAAATTATTAATTTTTCTAAAAAAAATTGTCATGGAGTTCATAGAACACTATTTTTTGTATAACTTTTGTATTTCTCATTCCTATGAACTATAATGACTCATTTTTTTATAATCTTTTTATTCAATACATCAAGCAATTATAAATATTTTAATATTTATCAATAATCAATAATATATTAATATATAAGAATATGAACTTGAACTGTTTTTATTTTTTTCTTAATAATCAAGCAAGTTTAACGAAAAAATTGTTGAATAGTATTATTATTATTAGCTAAATTAAGAAAGCATAACTTTTTATCACATGTAATATATAAAATATTCAGTAAAATTAAAATCAATTTGATATCAATTTTAATTGAATAAACTAAATTTATAATCTACATCCATAAAACACATATAATTAATTATTTTATTTCTTGTTACCATCTATTTTAAAATTTTATTTATTATCATATATAATTTATTTAATCAAAATACAATAAAAAAATACATAATAATACATAAGAAAAAAAGAGCAATAAAACATAAAAGAAAGGGATAAAAAGAAGAAATTACCTTCTTTGTGTGGCATGAGAGAGAACAATGGTTGCCAATTTCTTATTTCCAGCGTTTTATTCCATGAAAAAGTGCCTCTAACCACATATGGCCGTGAAGATCCTAACCCCGAGAAGATATAGTTTGAATACAAAGATGAGTTCAATGCCTCTAACCACATATAGAAATGAAGGCACATATATAGTTGTAGCTCAAATTTCAAATACATTTATAATGAAAATGGAAAACCAATACATTAGAAATACAATTACTATAAAACTGTCTAACGATGAAAGTGGAGCCACAATGGCCAAAAATATAAGCAAAATACATTACAACAGGGACAATATCTGAAACAGAGTCAAAAGTTGTAATATGGATAGACATATACAACTAACATTAACGGCCCTGCAGTATCACTTAAGCCAAAAGTATAGATTATTATGCCAGCCAGGTAAGACACCATAATCCTCAAATTAGTGAGCATCATCGAAAAATCATATATCTGGCAAGACCTTGGATTATGCCACACCTTTGAGAGATCTATCCATTTTATCTGCGAGTCTCAATTCACACCCAACATAGCCTGCATATGCTCTCATGCTACTTATGGCGAAGCTTATACAAAAAGGTAGTATATGAAATTATGAATAAATGGAATGTGTTAAGGACGCTAAGTTTCTCCTATATTTATTAGGTGCCTTTTATAGTGAAATGCAATCAAATGTGAGTTTTAATTTGTAGTTAAAACACAAAATGATTGCATGATGCGTCGTTGTAGTGCTTGAATATGTATATATATTTTTTCTCATGTAAATATTTAGTTTTTTTTTCATTTTAAGCAGAGGTTTTTTATGATATATTATATTTGTTGTCAATCCTCCAATAATATTCTCTATACTATTTGATTTTGTTTATACTTTTTTTTTCACGTTACGGTTTCAAATTATATTCAAGTTATTCATTTATAATATATTACTCATTTGAAACGGTTACACATGTAATAAATGTTTAGATCTTGGTAAATTTATATGTCTGTTTTATCTTTGGTGGTCTTCCTCTTCCCATGGACAGTTATTGTAAAACGCTGAAACGGCATACCTTCTGGCTATTCTTTGCTTGCATAACAGCCATCAAGATGTTTGATCTTGAATATTTTACGTCATGTTATAGACATTGCTACTTCATGTTATAAACAAATACTAATAGCGAGGTTATCAAAAGGCAATTGACTTTAGCTAATGTTACTTCAATAGCCTTCTAAAAGAGAAAACGCCTTTCTGATTTACTGGTTTAATTTAAATACTTTTAAAAATTTTACTAAATTGTAAGTTGTAAGTCCAGACTTCTAAACATTTAATAGTGGTAACCAAAAAAACTTTAAATAGCATTCTTAAGTTTGTTCATTATGAAATTAACTCATTAAATTTAATATCTCTAATTATATTTTAATAATTTAATTTATTTATAGAATTTAAATGAATTTTTCTATTTCATCCTATAAAATTAGTGATATGAAAGGTAAAATAAAAGTTCATACGATTAAGGCATACAGATTTCTTCTTATTTTCAATTTAAAAAATATTGTCGTTTGTCACTTGAATTAGTTGAATAAAATGTAAAAAGAAATATCATAAAAAGAAATATTTTGAAAGAAAGTTACAAAAACTGACTTTCTAATTTACTGATATTATTTAAATATTTTTAAAATTTTAATTAAACTGTAAGTTGTAACTCCATGCATCCTTTTTTTTAAAAAAATAATAATAATAAACGCAACTCCACACTTCTAAACATTTAATAGTAGTAACCGAAACAACCTTATATAGAATTCTAAAATAAGGCATATAGTGATATGAAAGGTACAATAAAAATTCTAATTTATTTAAGGCATATTGATTTCATCTTGTTTTCAGTTTAAAAATAATGTAGTATTTATAAAAAAATGTACATAAAGTATTATTTATTTCCATAAAATATCTTTAGTTACGTTTAAGATTTATTAATTTGAACTAATTTTGTGATTTTAAAAATTTTATTAAGATGTTTTGTTTACTCTTTAAATCATTATTTTTATTTCTATATCACATGTAAATGATAAGAAGATGTTTGGCTTTCTCTTTTAATTAGGACAGATTAAGTGACATATAATGATCATTATAAATACAATAAAATATACAATTAAATAAAAAGAGAAAACAAAACATCTTAACAAAACATATTAACTGCTCTATGTAGTGAATTATGTATATATATTGATTATAAATTATAGATTTCCAATTATTTTATTATAATAATTAAATTTAATATATATTTTAACTGAGTTCGTCTAATTCATCCTATAAAATTAGTGATTAGTTATATGAAGCATAAAATCAAAATTCAAATTCATATAAGGCAGACATATTTATCATATGTAAATAGAGTTTAATTTATATACACTGACAGTGTAGAAATAATTTACACTGTCATCCAATCAAATAACTCCATTTGTTTGACATTTCAAGTAGTGGGTGAAAAACTTAATCACTTTTGCTAATGTGGTAACACATTATTGGATGATAGTGTAAAAAAAATTACACTATCAGTGCATACAAATTAAACTCATGTAAATAAATATAAATTATCATTGAAATGAAATATGTAAAATATCATAAAAACTATTTGAAAATATAGTTACTAAAAAATAGCAGTTTTTTTATTTAAAAAAATGACAATAAATTATCAATAAAATGAAATATAAAAAATTCACAAAAAAATATCTTTGATTGATTTGTAATAACAAAAAATTTATTTGGCCTCAAAATAAAAGTAATATAAATTAATTTACTTTTTTTTTAATCAAACTATGAAAAGGCGATAGAAGCATCAATTTGTTCACGTTTTACATACAAACATAACATACCATACAGGTTTCTTTGTACATATATGATAGGCTTAAGTGTGTAATAAATGTGGGTTGCAGTGAAGTTTATATATATATATATATATATATATATATATAGATTAACATTCTTAATCTGACTGGTAAACCTTAAAAGAACGAATAATATTGCAAAATGGAGAAAGCACTTAACATGCAAGTCCTGTATAAAATTATTTGTATTTTCATTTCGTCATACATATAAATGCTCATAATTATCAATTGCAAAAAGTCAGAGGAATGCTGCAAAAAATTTATAGCTAAAAGAATACTTAATTTTAGATACACGTAAAAAGTATTATTTATATACACATAGACAATACTTTTTTTAAATGTGTTAC
This sequence comes from Dalbergia cochinchinensis, assembly GCA_031216125.1. Taxonomy (NCBI): domain Eukaryota; kingdom Viridiplantae; phylum Streptophyta; class Magnoliopsida; order Fabales; family Fabaceae; genus Dalbergia; species Dalbergia cochinchinensis. The sequence continues at coordinate 61,567,659 of CM062375.1, read as the reverse complement.
TTTTAATATAATAAAAGCTACACTTTTTTTAAATTAAGACATCATTTTTTAAAAAGTTGTTATATTATGTGTGACTAATTATCAAAAATAACATTTTTCAATAAAAGATTACATTTTTAAGTTAATGCATCACTTTTTATAGTGTTGTCAAAGCAAGTGTGATCAATTATCTAAGACAACACTTTTAAATAGAAAAAAAACACTTTTCATATATTTTCAAAAATACTTGTTATTTTAAGCTAAATTTTTATAGTGGAAGAAAGAACATTGTCAAAATTGATTTACCCGCGTGAAATGCTTAATTATCGAACCGTTTATTGGTATGTGGAGAGTACTACCTTACTTTTGAATCAGCAGGAGCTTCTATAAAGGCTACTATTCTGTAAATTGGAGGAGATAGACAACTTCATTGGCGTGGGTTATCAACTTTATCTCATTTAGTAGCTACTCTCATTTATTATAAAAAATAGCTACTCTTATTTTATTTATTTAATTATTGCTATAAATGCTCATGAGTTTTTCTTACGGTATAAGATTGTTCTCATTGATCAGGGATTACTCACTTTTTCAATTGTGATGAACAATAAATGCGTTAGACCCAAATTGAAATATGATTAATATATATTACTCAATTTATATATTTATTTATTAGATATTTAAAAATTAAAAAATATTTATTTTGAAACGAAGGAAATAACATTAATGATCATGGACCCAAAAAGAGAAGCCAATACAGTCTTAATTGCTACGCAATTTCAAGAAAGTAATAAACCAAACATCATAACAATCTAATACGTTCTCGTACAAGAGAGGAGAGGGGCATATAAGTAGAGCCCTCATCACCAGAGTCTTTTTTATTCTCATTAATAAAGATAATAATTAAGGCAGCTTCACTTAATAGTGTCCGGTGCCATGTGCTATGGGCTTCCTCTTCCTCTCCTCAGAACTTGATGCTGTAATATTCGTAACACCAACAAATAATTAAAATAAGGTAATTAACATTTCCAAATAAAAAGAAATATGTTTAACTATATGTACATTAAGCTTTTCAAATTAGTTCGCCTAATGAGATACTCCTTAACAAAGCACATTGTAGTAGACTAGGAGCAGCAATACTAGCCAATTCAAAATGATATTCAATGATAAACGACAAATTCATGGCAGAAGAGCGTAATTCTTAAGTGTTGTTATATTGGGAGAAAAGCCTTAGTTTGTTTAGCATATCCCAAGGAATTTCTCATTTCTAACAAAATTATAAAACAGAAGTTATTTTGTATTTTCGTTCACCATAATAAACTTTTTAAGAGATGTGGCATGATATCAGAAATTAATTATAATCAATGAATCAAAAAGATTTTTTATAAACAAATAGTCTACAATTCAATTTTCATATCCCATTTTTTTTAACAAAAAAGGATTGATTTTAATCTAAGATAAATTGGATTATCAAATAAAAACATATATTTATTTTTATGTTAATGTAAATAGCTTTTACATTATTATTTTAAAAAATATCACTGCAATATTAAAATAATTTGAGTTTTATAATAAGTACCTTGAAAACCTTTTGCTTTTAATTATACTTATTTTATATTTTCTTCGGCGTTATAAAAAAATCATGTAAGCAAATATGTTGTAGAAATAATGTAAACAAATTAACATCAATAATATAATAAAATTAAACTATAAAAATATAATAAAAACCATACTTTCATAAAAAAGAGTTTATTGTCATTTTTCTTCTTGAGGGCCTCTAATTGGGCTGATGAAGGAAAAAAGATCAAACGTCTAATCCAAAATGACACTAACTCCTTTCAACACACAAAGATTGGAGAGGATACCAATCGAGTTAGGCGTCTTTTAATATTTTTCAGTTTAATAGTATAATTATTAGAGTTTAAGTTTTACATGCTAACGGTTTAAATTAAAACTCTTTACACTGTAATATAATTAACTTTTCTTATTTACATATGATTTTGCAGACGTGAGACTCAACTCTTTATGTTGATTTGATAATATATAATTAAATAATAGTATAAATATTAGTTACAGCATAGAATTAAACTATTAACTACTAAAGTAATTTTAGAAGGAATTTCTCTAATTTGGGAGTGATATGAGAGAGTGGAAGTTGCACATACGTAGCACAGTTGGTGGAGGTGCTGATTTTGTAGGGGATGCTAACACCACATTTGCCAGGGAGTGCAGCAGCATTGTTGGCATTGAAGCCAGGAATGGCACCGGCGGCGGATTTCAAGCAGTTGCATGCGGCCTGGCGGTCGGCGGTGGTCTTGGCGGCGGCAAGGAGGCTCTTGATTCCACTGCAGCATGCTTGTTCTGGAGCTCCACCCTGCCTAATGTATGTGATGCATGGTGTTACGCTACTTGTGACTTGACCACATGTGATGGCCTGGACCATTGGTGTACCCACCAAGGCCATGAACATCATAACCACACATGCAAACTTGAGGGTGCTAGCCATCACTTCAACACAAATGGGAAGAACAAGCTAAGTGAGATGAGAAAATTCCAAAAGTTGCAATGTGTTTGATTTGCTTTGGTGTATTGCTCTCACTTGATTGCTTCACTTGGTGACTCTGGGTGATGCAGGTGTGGTGTTTATATAGAAGGGGAAGAGACACAGGGGCGGATCTATGTGTAATAAGTGTACGTTGGGGCTTATGGCCCACTAAGATTTTAAATTTTTTCTTTGAAAGTTTTTAGATGTATATATATTTTTCCCCCATAAATATTAAATTAAAAATTATGTGTATTTTTTTTTATTGTGATTATGATTAATTTTTATCTTGATTATCTAAATTTTCTGTGTAGGGGTGTGTTACGTTACATATTTAAGTATACAATCATGTTATTTAAATATCTAAAAATGAGTAAACACTTTATCATTATTAGAAGAAGTGATGAGTGAAGATAAATGAAATCATCATCTCATCTAATAATAATAAAATAGATATTTAAATGAGATATTTATTTTTAAATATTAGAATAATATTATTGGGTAAACATATATCCTATGGATATTAGAGATAGACATACAGTATCAATCATTTGTCTACACAAATCATTTCTCATTTCTTGTCCCACTAGTTATTTAGTATCATATGTAAAATAAATAATATATTAGTTAGTAATTGTATAAAATTTCTAAATTTCTTTTAATTCTTATCTTATACGTTACAATAAATCAATGAAGATAAAAAATAAAATATGATTCGAAGACAAATAATTTTCATGATAGATACATCTCCATGATACAGAAATTTTGCAAAACCTAATTGTTGCACGGGCAAGAGAGCAACAATAAACAATAAAATAAATAAATCACATGATAATGTAGTTTTTAGGATATTTTATCTCCAACTTTTCATCGAACTATTATACATATTTTTTTTTATTGGAACTATTATACATATGTTAAGCAAACAAAAATATACGAAAACGCGTAACATTTGAACGACTGGATGAAGTAGTAATTTGGTTTCATTTAACAACAAACAAAATAGTTTAATTACAAAATTTAATGTTTGATAAGAATTATCTTGTATTTGGGTGATATATCTGCTTACTGCAATTCTTAACTAATAATAAGTACCAATAAATAAATTTGGTGCATGATACTTTTCTAGATACAGGTTCGGACCGTGACATATGACGTAAGTACGTGATATCTAGATATATGTAAATTTAAATTTGGCATTTAACTCCTCTCGGGTTTGTCTTTGGCTTGGAGATGATGAAATATCAATTGGAATTTACATATCTAGCAGAAAATCCAATTTTTCAGGCATTGATCAAGGTGTCACAGGATGGTTCTATTAGGTAGGGTTCGGTAGGGAGACAATGATAGAAATACAAAAATAATAAAGATAGTAAAAATAGAGTTATAAATAATAAATATGTATAGAAATATTATTTAAAAAAAATTAAATTTCTATCCATGTATCCTACATAAATTTTATATTTTTTTTGTCCCATATTCCTATCTCCACCATTAAATAGGTTTATATCTTTAATATCTCTGTATTTATATTTTGAAAATAGTAAATAAATGCTAAATTATGAATAAGCTAAGGTGGATGTAGTGGTGTTGTGGTGTGTTTTGTATTTGTGGTATGTGTTTGTACCTTAGTGGTTTGTATTTGTGGTTTGTACTGATGTTATGTTTCATGGCGTATATTAGTTTTGGAAAAGTCTTTTGTTAACATGATGTAGTTTGGTTGCTCCTCCTCCTCCTGTGGAAGAGTTTCAAACCTGTATATTTTGAAACATACCAAAAAAAAAAAGTTGTGTTGTAATTGATTATACTGCTTTTTAATTCATACATATTATTATTCTGTAGAATGAAATGAGAGTAGAGGAGAATTGAGCTGAGTTTAGCCAAAACTTAAACACGATTTGATATTTTGGTCGATTCATTAAACTTGATTCAATGATACTCTAACTTACGATCCAGTCGGATTGATTGTCGATCAAATTTAGAAAACATATCCTGATTTGGAAAATATCCATCTTAAGGTTATAAAATTTTAACATTAAAAATCAAATAATAATTGTGAAATATTTTATAATAATATTTTTAAAATAAATTATACCAATATAAACAACAGAAAAATTCCACTGTACTTCTTTAATTATAAGTGATATGCACTTTGGTCCGTCAAATAAAAAAGGGCAATGTGTTTGTTGAACTTTTCTAAACGTGCATTGTTGTCCTTTCAATAAATTTTTACTAATTGTTAGTAGAAAATAGGCGCATTTTACTTTTTGAATTTTGTGTCAGTCCGTGAAGGCTAAAATGAAAAAAAAAAGCATTTTGGAAAAAATCATACAATATAGTACTTTTAGTATAAAGTTCACTAAAAATAGTTTTAATATTAAATTCATCAAAGACAGATTTAATGTAATATAAAAATAACATATAATTCACTTATGATAAATTCTATAAATAACATATACAAGTAATTTTTCTCATTATCTTATATTAATATAAATCACATATTAAAACACCATATACAAATTATTTTTCCTTAAACTTCTACTACTTTTATAAATAATTGACAAAAATTTAATAAAGTGACTAAAGTATCCATGTAGAAGAATTCAAGAATCAAGTTGTATATTTTTTAATTTGAAAACTAAATGCACATGACCTAAAATCAGATGGACAAAGTTAATTAAGCAGATAAAGTATTGCTTTCCTTAAAAAGAAATATTATGTTATGTACATCAATTAATGTGGTAAGAATTTATAATTGATGGATTCATCCTAACGAAGGAATCAAAAAGGGCTTTGTATTCGAAAGATAAGGGAACCTTTGAATTCAGAAAATTATTTTTAGTTTTTAGTTTTTATTTTTTATTAATTTCTTCTTTTTATGATTTTGTGAAATTTGTAATTTATTATTTTTTAAAAAATCTTAAAAAAGGAAATTAAATGAAAAAACTATTTTTCACAGTCGAATACACCAAAAAAATTTATATTTTTAAAGTATAAGATAGAGTGAAAGTTTTCAAAAGCTTTACTTTTTCGTTTTTTAAATTTGTTGTCATGAGAGCACTAATTTTTCTTTTCTTAACCAAGTCCTTAGAGTACTGAATTTAAAAAAAAATCGATAATTTATTCTGCTATACTCTTTTAATTTTTTATTAATAATTCTTTTAGAAATTTAAGATAATTCAGTACTTCATTCCTTCTAAAATAATTATCAAATTTAAACATATACAGATATTAAAAAAAATATAATAAATGATATGGTAATAGAATACTTATATATAAAATCATGGTTTATAGATTAATATATTTCTTTGAATTCTCTAACCAACTTTTTAATACACTAATGCTTATTAATTGTGGTTATTAACACTAGAGGTTTTATTAAAATAAAAAATATATTTTATATTAGAATATCAAATTAACAGATATTTTAAATGATAATTTTATTTGAAAAGAGGCAGAATGTCAATGCATTTAATTATAAATTCTAACTAAATATATTAATTTTTTAATATATCAAACTGTCTAAATTTTCTAAAATAATTGTTAATAATAAGAAGAATAGTATTATTTACTCATCTCCTATCAATCATTAAATAAAACATAAATATTATTCCAATAAAATTTTTATCCCATTTAATAATAAATAATACATAAACCAACACAATATTTTCATTCCATTATTATTTCTCTAGTAAGAAACGAAAGGAGCAGTTTAAATCTCAAAATCTAGATCTGAACGTTAGAGTAATAAATTTTGTAATCGGCACAAGTTATGGGACGGCATGGGGAACCACGATCACTCCCTGACTGGTCGTTGAGCTCAATTGAATGCTTGCAGCAACTTTTCCTCTACCTTTCTGCATTTGACCGAAAGATTATGAGTTTGATTTAACTACTCTTGAGGGCGGAGTGGACTCCATCTCATTGACAGTGACCCATTTGGTTACAGTGGCCACGGAAGGTACCAACCCGCGTTGGACTGTACATGCACTGCATTCAATTCATCGCTGACCAAGACTGCACAAACCGACCACGGTGATCCAACAGAGAGGTGGTGTGTTTTTCTAAAATTTCATTTTATTTTTTTCAAGATGCTGACTCATTTGTACACATATCCGTCAAAAACAAAACAACGACTATATTAAGATAAACAAAACATGTCTTGACGGTATAAAATTGTACAAATTGATAAAATTATCTTGTTATGAAAAAAAAATTGGTATTAATACTGCACTATTATCTTTAATTATTATTATTATTATTATTATTGTCCTCAATCACTTGGATATAAATAAAATAAAAAATTATTATCACTTAAATATTACAAATAGATAGATATTTTAAAATATTTAAAAGTGAAAAAAATGAAAGATATATTAAAACAAAGGGAGTTTTCATCATTTTAGGATTTAAATAAAACATTAACAACTCCCTTCGATCTTAAATAAGTATATATTTTTAAAATTTTATTTGGTCCAAAATAATTATTCATTTAAAAAATTTAAACAATAATTTTTTGGTTAATACCCTTACTAAAGGAAAGAGAGAGAATAAGTGGGAAAAATAATATAGAAATAGAAAAATGTTATTTATATTCATTAGGTACGAGATACCATGTCGACTCATATTTCATTCATTATTAGATGAGATATAGATTTTATTTGAATGAGATCTATACTACCTATCAAACGATGGATGAGATATGAGTTAGTACGATGTCCCATATATAATATGACTCATAAGAATAAGAGTAATTTTATATAATCTATTAAATTTATATAAAATTAATATGTTTTCAATCATTTTCTTAATTCATACGCATAATTAAAATTGGACATTTATTTAAAACAAAAAGGTAATTTATATAAATTTTATCCCTGTCTACATTAATTTTTTATCTTTTTTAGCCAAATATAATTTTGTGTTTAAGACGATAGTTTTATCTTTTATTTTACTTTTCCTTTTAGAAGAACAATACTTCTTAATGATTGCCTTAATTTATATGAAAAACCTTAAATGACTTATATTTGAGATAGATGGAGTAATTGTTTTAATTTTTCGGATATTTGTGATATCTTTTCACCATGAATAGTAAGAGATAATGTTTTACAGAATTTTACTAATTGGTGCTTAAATGATACTTTTTAAGCATGTTAATGTATTTAGTACGTTAAAAATTTTAAAAATTATATTTTTAATGTAATTTATTTTAATTCCTTAATCAATACGAATTAAGTAGATAATCCCTATTTCATAATACCTAATTGGAGATATCCTAAAAGGTGATATAAATAATAGACTTTTGTTAATCAATCCCCTTAAAAAACTAAGAGTAGCAAGTTTTTATTGAAAGTAAAATTTTTAAATTCAATTTTAGTATTTTCAATCTTTTAACTACAACTTTAAGTTTTTTATTTTTTACCAAGATGTTATGGAATAAGGATGAGGATGAAAGTTAAATTTGTGAGTTCACATACTTTATTAAGATATGCATGAATTTATCATTAAACTGTGAATTCACTTGCATTAGATAGAGGAAACAAAAGAGGTTCAACTCGTCACGTTAATATGCTAAAAGTAGCGAATTGGATTGTTAATTTTAACCCATCAAACATGTGGGTTGAGATAGGTTGGGGCAAGATTAGCCCTCTTGCTGGGTATTTTGTTAATAAATCTTTATTTCATTGTGATTTTTATATTATTGGCCTATTGTATTTTAATCTAGATATATATTATGTAATTTAAGTTTTTTTTTAAATTTATATGGATATTATAGTATTAAATTTAGGTGAATTATCATGACTAATCCAAAATTATTATGAGTGCATTTAAGTAGGGATAAAAATGAGGTATAAATTTTTATGGATAAATTTTATAGTAAAATTGCATATAAAGGTTATTAATGAAAAATGATTAAATTGTATATATATAAAATTATATATAACACTTAATTCTAAACTTCTTTCTTTTTTTTTTCTAATTTTCTCCCACACCAAACCTACCTCGAGAAGAATTGGCTTAACCCCCACTTATATTAGACGAAAAGGTGGAGGCCTGGTCTGCCAATCCATGGCATCTGATTCAAGCTGTACCAGTGACCTGTGCCCCACTTTCAACTAATTGGGCAGCATCAGGTATGGTATCAAATCTATAGCAATTGATGATTGGATAGAAATTTAATTTTCTCTATCGTTCCATTCATGTCCTCTGAATTATACTTTTGAATTGAATGTTAATAAATAAAAAGAAGAAAGAAAAAAAAACAACAACAAATTTGCAATATTAATTTTTTTAATGACACATTTCATTATCATTATCAACTTCTCTCTGTTTCTCTTTTTTCAATTTCTTGCTTAATTTGTACAGAATCCTTTTCTATAAGTAATACTATATACTTAAAAAATTATGAGAGATTTGCTGTTGTGAAATCTCAAATGCTCATATAAATTTTTTTTCTTGATTAGAGGATCGGATACCTATGGAAAAAATATATATATTGTCAAGATTTTTTGACATGAAAAAGTGAAAAGCAGTTGTTGAATAGAATAAAATTGCACAATATAATTCATACTCTTGGCCTTCCTAATTAACTGTTTTATTGCATGGAAAATCAAATAACCAAGAGATCGATCTCAAACATTTATCTAATATATTGAGTTTAAATATAAGTCAAGAGTTGTCAGTTGAATGATCTCTTCATGTTTCCTTTGCTGTCACATCCTGTAAACATGGTAGTTGAAGACATGTGCTTCTAATGAAACTAGCAGCCATAAATCCCTCCCAAGCAATTAAATGCCATGCCTCCCAACTTAACTGATTGCTCGTAAATGATGTCCTATCCCAAGCAAATGAATTTACACTCTAAAAAGTTATTGCAATGCATGATTAAGTATCAGGGTCGTTGTTTCTAATATGGAACTTGGACTGTGATTATACAATAATATGGAATTAAAAACATAATTCCAGTAGTGAGGCTTTGCAAATCTCGCAAAGTGCGAGAATATGATTTTTTTTAAATAAATTTTTAAAATGAAAACCCATACAGTCCGAGATTTTTGAAAGAAAGATTAAAAATATTAACAAAAATAATAACGTCAATTAATCTCTCATGGTCCGAGATTTTAAGAAAAATAATAAAATAGTACAAAAACAAAATGTCACACTATACGAGAGTTTGAAAAAATATTAAAATGTTATAAAATTTGTCTATATAAATCTATGTTCTTCTATTCGTCTGTTTCATCAGTGCTGTGTTGTTTATGCTAAAACATTTGTTGCTCAAAAAATATAGACCAGTGAGTAGTGAGAAGAGGAAAAAAATGAGAGAAGTTCATCCTTTCGTTGCACTTCAGTTCATCATCAGTTTGTATTTGCATTATTTCTTTTCTTTTCATGTATTTAGTAGGAAAATTGTAGCATAAATCTTTTTTTGTCTGAGTAATTTTTTCCTCTCTTCTTCTTTACTCAAGTAGTTGATCTTGTATTATTAATTTAGAAAAGAGTGTCTACTTGTTTAAATAAAAAAAAAAAGGAGTACTGGGTAAAAGAATGAGTTGTTCGTGTTATTATAATAAATATTTTTTGTCTAAGTTTCTTTTCCTCACTTTGTGCTTACTTTGTTTTGTGTTAATAATTTGAAAATAAAAGAGTTATCATCTGTTTGTCCAAAAAAGTAGAGTACTAGTCTGTAAGAGAAAAAAGGTAAAAATGGATATCAATGCAAATATAATAGTATATTTCAACAATAATATTATTACAAATCTAAGTGTTAGGGTCACATTTATATGTGAGGATCTATTATGTTTCTTTATTCCATATACTATGTCATTTGTAAAGTTAGAAAGTGGACTTTGTCGGTGCATAGATGTTGAAAACCCTAAAACAGTGAAGAAAATAATATATAGGTGTCTAGCCTCAATTTTTAGCAGGTTCACATATTTTCAAGCAATTGCAATAAGTAACAATGACAACATGCAACAAATGTTTCAAACATACTAGCAACATCGAGAACAAATTTCTACCATCAAGTTGTATATTGATTTTAAAGTAGCAGCTCCTACTGACCATGAAGTTGACAATGAGGATGAAGAGCCTCAACCGAGCACTTATCCAGAAGGTGGGATAGAATGGGAAGAAAACAGCGGGGAATATAGAAGTAGTAATTATGAAGATGATGATGATAGTGGTTCTGATGATGAACACATATAAAACACAATTTGTAGTTCGCATCCATTCGAGGAACTATCTTACATATGTGTTTTAGATCATGAAACTACGTGCGCACACTTTATCTTAATATTTATTTTCAGTATAAAATTTGTATTTGATAACAAAATATTATTATTAATTTAGTTAAATTTAGATTTTTTATATCTTATTTTTGCTTATTTTTGTTTAGTTAAATTTTAGTTTTTTATATTTTATTTTTGCTTATTTTTCATTTAGTGAATTTTAATTTTCATAATGTTAATATATAGACAGATTATTTATCTAACTCATAATTTATTGTACAAATTTAATTAATTTGATCTTTGTTCTATGATTAGACATTTTATTTTCAATTTTTATTATTTCATATTGTGTTTTGTAGGTATTCTTGTTGCAAATAGTGAATTGTGTGTTGGAACGCAATTTAGTGACAGAAAGGCTGTTATATAGGCAATTAAGAAGTACATCATATCCGAATGTGTGGATTATAAAGTGTATAAATTAGAACCAATGACATTTTATGCTAAATGCACATGCTATTAGGCAAGTTATCAATGGCTTGTTAGGGCAACCTTTAGGAAGAATAAGTACTTTTGGAAAATTAGGAGGTATAATAGCTCACACACTTGCATTTGAGAAAGAATTACTGAGTATCACACAAAACTAGATTCCAACATAATTGCGGAACTTATAAAGCCTGTGGTAGAATCTTACCATCCTTCAAGATGAAATTTGTGATTGCAAAGATTAAATCCTGATATAAATACACGGTGACATACCAAAAAGCATGGATGGCAAAACAAAAGGCAGTTGAAAAATTTTCAATCAGTGGGAAGCCTCGTATGAAGCTTTGTTGCAATAGTGTGTAATAACGTGTGATGCTGTTTGAGGAATAATGGTTCAGATAGATATTGTGGAGGCTGTCTGTGGTGATGAGCTAGTCTCAAATGTTTGAATATTTCATCAGGTGTTTTGGAGTTTTGGGCCTTGCATCAAAGTATTCAGACATTGCAAACAACTTGTGCAGGTTGGTGGAACACATTTGTATGCAAAGGGACTCTATTAGTGGCAGTTGTCCAAGACCGCAATCAGAACATATTTCCAATTGCTTTTGCTATTGTTGAGGGTGAGATTGCATTGTTTGGTTGGTTATTCTTTTCAGATTGATTTTAAAAACAAAAAAAATGAGTTTTGTGTTTTAAAAGAAAAAATTAGAAAACAGTTTAAATATGTTTTTAGAATTCTGTTTTTCAAAATAAGAAAGAATACTATGACACATTTGTAATTAGCTGGATTCATTAATTACTATCCAAAATAGTTTTAAACAACACAAAAACAAAAACAATTCCAAACAACTCCAAAGTGGTTCCTCATTCTCTATTTTTTTTTTATGTCTGAGTAATCCTCCCTCTCGTCTTCATTATTGTTAATTTTGTGTTACTATTTCAAAAAAAAAGAGACTTGTCTGTTTGTCTAAAAAAATAAGGTGCTATGTAGGAAAAAAAATGAGAGTAGTCCCTCATTTTTTTTTCCCTTTAAGTAGTCCCTACTGTTGTCTATTTGTTTGTGTTATTGTTAAAAAATAAAGAATTTATTTTGTGCTACTAGTTAAAAAAAAAAGAGTTATCTACTTGTCCAAAAAAATGAACTACTATAAAAACAATGAGAAGAGTCCCTCTGTTTTTTTTGGGCCTGAGTAGCCTTCCTTCTTTTTGCTAGTCTGGAGGAAACAAAAAAGAGTAGTCTGTGCCTCAACAACAAAAAAGAAAAAAGAAAGTACAGCATGAAAAATGGTTAAGATGAATACTAATACAAATATAATAGTATATTTCAACGACAGTAATATTATAAATCCAAGTATAGGGGTCACATTTATATGCAAGAATTTAGTATATTTCTCTATTCCATATACTATATGATTTTTAGGGTTAGAAAATGAACTCTACTAATGCATAGATGTTGAGATTCTAAAGATAGCGAAAAATATAACATATATGTGTCCGGTATTAATTTTTGGCAGATTTATATATTTTGAATCAGTTGTAATAAATACGATGACAACATGCAATATATGTTTAGAAGTAAAATATGATTAAAAAAATGAAGAAGGCACTTGGTTCAAATGTGTTTGTTTTGGCGCAAGGTATAGCTATGTGCCTAATACTTTATATTGTTTCAAACTTTTACTAATTTTATTTCACAATAAATTAAAATACTTTTATAGTTGAAATTTTATATAAAGCAATAAAACATTCTCTCTTCCATCTACATCTCTTTAATTTTTTATTTTCAGTGCATGATAATCTCGCACTATGCGAGATAATAAAAACCTATAGTAATGTAATTTAATCTTAAATATCATATTATTGTTACACTATCAACTCAAACTTCATTACAAAATAATTTTCCTAAGTATTACTGTCTCCGTTTAAAATTAAATGTTTCTTTTATTATTTTTATTTATTCACAAAATAATATATCTAAATGTAAATTTATGTTCGGATATATTGCGTTATGAATGAACTAAAAAAGTAAAAGAGACATTTAATTTAAAATGGATGGAGTAATTAATTGATTTAGTGAATGATTATTATGAGCTATATCCAAGTATTGCTAAAAGCAAAAGAATTACTTAGAGGAATGCTCAGTTTAGTCCTAAAAGAATTACACATGCATGATTTTAATATTTAAAATCTAGAAAGTAACATTTTGATCATTGAAATTAAAAAATATGAGTTAAATCAATCCCCAATTCCATTTCTCTTCATGTGTTTTCACAATTTTACTAATGTATAACATTAACACATGACATGCTGGTGATTGATTGGCATCTTAATTGGTCGTTCTATGGCACCTGAGCTAATTATTAAGGTTTGAAACCCCAAGCTACTTTCAACCAATCATATCATAACACATAATTTAAATACTTTTTTTCTTATAAAATATTTGTCAAATTTAAACAAATACAGATACTAAGAAATGTGATAAATGATATGGTAATAAAGTACTCTTATACAAAATTATGGTGTATAGACTAATACAACCTTATGAATGCTCCAATAAACTTTTTGATATACTAATGATCATTAATTGTGATCATTAATACTAGAGGTAAAAATTATACTTTATTAGAATGTGAAGTTGATAGATATTTCGAAAGATGATTTTGTTTGAAAATGGACAAATATTATAAAAGGAAGGGAGTATATGTTACAAAAAAAGTACAAAATTAATTATCATTCATTACAAATTAGTCCTTCGAAAACTTCTAATTACAATACATACATTATTTATTTTTTTCTATTCTTCCAAGTTTTAACCTAATCACACTTACCAGTCACACCCACTATTTTTTCAAAACTATTTATTTTAATTATTTAAATAATTTGATATTTTATTCACTTAGTGTGATTTTTATTTCAATAGAATATTAAAACACTAAGTGTAAACACACCTTATATATTATGATATAAAAAAAATACCTTAAACATTAAAAAATAATCAAGCCTAATATTGTCTTCTTAACTTGGTTAAGTTATCCACCATTTTAATTTATGAGAAATTTTTTAGGGATAAACTTATATGATACATCAAATGTACCAAATACCTGATAAAACATATCTAACTATTCTTAAATAACCTCAATGAGGGTGTGTGTAACTTTTCAATTACAAACCAATTGATATTTGGTGCATCAAACTAATCAATTTTCCGACTATTAGTATTTAAAATTTCTAATTTTTTTTAAAAAATTAGTGTGTTTATGCCCACGAGTTGACCTTAAATGAGTCAAGCAAAAACATTATCTTGTTCACACACATATATATGTAGGTTATAATAATATCAAATTTAATTATTATAATTATATGCATAATTTACTTTTAAAACTTTTACTATATTAGCATGTTTGGAAAAATGGTAAGATTATACTTATTTCAATAACTGCTTATTTGTATAATCATTTTTAATATATAATCACTTGTTTGAAAATCAACTTATATTTGGGTACATTATTTGAAAAGTGACTTTAAGTTATCGTATGTTTTTTGGGTTGTTAAAAAATAATCATTTTCTTTCTGGTAAATGAGTATGATGATGTATAAATTATGTTAGACAAATTTTTGTGCCAAATTACCATTGGTCAGGATAGGTTGTGTATATATCCCATTTACATCCGTGAGTTATAATTAAAATTCTCAAATTTAAGCTCCCACTTTTCTTTTTTCTAAAACAACTATTTTTTTTCTATTTAAATGGCTTAAATTATTGACATAAAATACCCAAACAAACTTAATTTTTCAAAACAACCTTTTTTTTTAAAAAAAAAGCTATTATGATTTTCTAGTTACCCAAACATACACAAAAAGCAAATATTAATTGTAACAATAATTTATAATAGTTATTTTTCAAAAATAAAAGTTACATATTTTCTCAATTACTAATTTTAGAAATATATGCATGTTAAAATAAAAATACTTATTAATATGGTGTATAAAGATTAATCATGAAGAAAGTCATAAGAAAATTTTTGTTATTTCACTATAAAAATATACATTAGTATTAAAAATTTTAATAGTTGAGAAAATATGTAATTTTGTTTTAAAAAATAATTATAATAAATTATTGTTACCATCAATAATTTGTTCTCTTAGTATATAGTAATAATAAAATTATAAATATATTGATAAATATTTTATATCATTATAAGCCACACATATTTTATTTTGTAAAAGATTAAAATATATAAGTCTTAATAAAATGTATTTTGGTAAAAAAAAAATCATAATGTGAGAAAATAGAGAATTAACAAAAGAATTAAAAAAAATGAAGTGTGGGTTATCTTATTTGTTTAGGGGAGAGAAATATATACTTTGAAAATAGAAGGGATAAAAATGTAATAATATAATCTATTCATATTTATTTACCAAAAAAAAAATGAAGATTCATTGATAAATTTTGTTTCTTTAAGTACTACTTTGTAAAATTAAATTTTGACAAAAATATATTTATATATATTTATTATAAATCTATATGGAGATTTCTTATTGGTCCATGTAGGCAAGGGTTTCAAAACCCAACATTTGACTAGGATTCCATAGAATTACCCTACAATCCTTTTCGTTGTGAAAAATATTATAGTCTTCAATTATACTAATCTTTAAGATTGTTAAAAGGGCCAAACCAATCAGACTAGCCTGTTTATCTACCCAAAGTAGGTGAGCTGGGTTTAAAAAATCTTAACCCATTTAAATCAACTCACTTTTAGCCAAGGGGCTAGCCCACACGAGCTAGGTCATTCGCCTTTCTGTCTTGGAAGGTTAGTGTGTGTGAGGAGTAAAGACCCAAGCCCAACCCATCTGCCAACCCATTACCAAACAAAAGATAACATAAGCTAATAAAATTCCAGACCCAAAAAAAAAAAGATAATAAAATTTAAATTTATTTGACAAAAACAAATTTTGAAACAAAATGACGAAAAATGCTATCACCCTAATTTTTAAGAAAATGGTAGCCCATTTAAGCTCACAAGCTAGCCTTATACAATCTGTTTTGTTATAACACAGATCTTTGTGGGCAAATGGGTATGTCTTTTTACTTCTTTTGTTTAAACAGATTGGGTTCAAATATGCCAAATCGGCCTGTTTAACACATCTACTTATCTTTATGGGGTTTAATTTACAGAGGCCAAATAGGATGACACGGTGATACCCATCTAACATCTGTGGGTTAGTTCGTTGAACCTGCAATCCACTCAAGCTAAAATGAGGTATTTTCATAACTGTTAAATTGCATGCTTTTTGGTTCACTCTGCTTAACCCGTAGCCTAAACCTACACAGTTAACAAATGCATGCTCGCTCACTTATTTTTATCTTCTTAACCTTTTAGGATAACATAAGATATGTTTAAATTAGTTAGTAAGAATTTTTGTTATAACTTGTGGTTGTAGTTTAGTGGTAAGAGACTCCACATTGCGGCTATAGGGAAGTTTGAATCTCACTAGAGTTATATCTATAAGTTTAAATTTACAAGTAAAAAAAAAAAAGCAAAACCACAAAAGAATAAAATGTAGGGCACATTGATCCATGAGTGTGTAAGGTCATGTGGTATAGATGCATACTTTACAATCCATTTACTTCGTGGACCAATTCGGTTTGGTCCGTTTAAGCATAGTCCATTGTAGACCGGGTTAAATTGATTAGATTAACCAACATTGCATCAACAAAATTTACATGCCAATCAAATTGTAACATCAAGAAAAATATGACTACACAATAACAAAAAGGGTAAAGGGATTAATTAGTCACAATACTTGATTGATTCAAGTGGTTTGACACTTAATTTTTTTTAAGCAAGAACTCAAGTTTGAGTCTTATAGATATTAGACCTTGTGGAATGACTTGATCAAACATTAAAAATGATAACTTTTACTTATTTTTTGTGTGATACCAACATTGATCTTAGAATGGACAAGTTCTAACAAGGATTATTGTTTACCTAGTTCTCATGCATATAAACTGGGGGAGCATGTGGACATGGAAACTTGCTTAGCCAAGGCCACGGAACCAACACTTACACACTACATATAGCAGCCTTAAGCACATCCTAATTCAATAAAGGCCTCAGCTGGGGGGAATGTTACCAGCTTCGTTGCTACAATGACACAGTGGCGCCTCCCTGGCACCATCATAGTTAGCTTTGTCCAATGGTTTAATGAGCAATCCCCCATTGCACCATCATTGAGATTGCTCAATATCAAGCTGGACTAGTTCCTGTTCTCTTCAGAAAGTAATCAATTAACTATACATTATTAATAGGAGTCCCGTGGCAAGTTTGGATTTCATATTGCATATCTCAAATTATGGTAGGAAGAGTGCAAATTGAGTTTCATTCATCTTAATATATTTGGCAAAATTATACAAAATTAAGTTCCTCACCAAATGGGGTTAGTTCACATAATCGGCCTTCTGTCTATGTATCGCCATAATTTGGGATTCAATTATCAAGTTTTCCCTTGTTGATAAGTTATATGTAAGTACCTTTATAAGCACTGAATAAGTCTATATGCATGTCTTGACTTTGAATTAGAGCTATTATTCCTCTCAACCTAAACTTTATATCATTAAAAAATCTTAGTGTCTTTTTTGATACCAAATTATGATTTGAGCAAAAGTAAACAAAAATTGCATTTACTATTGGACTAAATCAAGGTTTACTAACTATAAGCTGAACACCTTTTTCTTTTCCACATAATATGGTGATGTGAGGAGAGAGAGAGAGAGATATACACAATCATTCTGTTATGCTTCTACCACAGTGTCGAAGTTCCCATAAATTTTAGATATATAATATAGTTTTCTAATGTTGTTGTGTTGTTGCATTTGGTGTAGGGTGCCATGTATGAAAGAAAGGAGGGATAAGATTCACCATAACTGGGCATTCAATAAAAGGATCGGGAACTGTGTGGCAGGCAATGGCAAGAAACTGCGGATAGAATTGGCATAGCAACTCATATCTCAAAGGCCAGATCCTGTCTTTCACGGTCACAGCCAGTGATGGTCGAATAGTCGCTAGTTACAATATGGTTCCAGCAGGTTGGCAATTTGGACAGACCTTCGAAGGTGGTCAATTTTGATGTTTGTCACTTTCACTACAAAACTATTAAGCATGTTAAAATTAGTGTCAATCAAATGTTTTTTTTTTAAAAAAATTTTTTAGTAGTGTTCAATGTACAAATAATTGTATTTTTCAAATATGTAAGTGTTGAAGGTGACACTAATTAATAACTGATAAATTGTTATCGAACAGTATGCCACTTTGACATTTTTCATTTTCAAATGAACTAAAGGTATCCTGCATCTATAGCTAGAAATAATGAGTAATCCCGTCGAGGCATAGAGCTCATATACGAGGATCTTGTCTCTAGTCACAAAACTTCATTATACACACCGTCAAGAATGGAATGCTTAACTAAATGTTTAAAATGTTTACTCCATATAGCTGTTAACTATACTAAATCTCGTTAATGCCACTTCGACATATGCCTACCTAAAATCTACACACTACAATGATCACATGTCAATTTTGGTATTAAATCACTTTATTCAAATAATGAATCTAATACAGATATAAAAATGGTTTCAATGTGTTTGTTTCTTGTTAGCATATGAAAAATATTTGTTAGTGGGAATGATTGTATGTAGCGTGCAAGTAAGCGTGCGTGCACATCGACTTGGCATATAACAATGGACAGAAGTCATTCTCATCTTCAATATGAAGTAAAGAAAGGGGTGTACTTAGAAATCAATTCAACGGGCGAAAAAAAAAAAAGTGATACTCTTGACTAGAAATTAGCTTTGACTGTTTCCTCCAATAGCCCCTGCCATATATTGATGAGGTGAAAATCGAGTTCCTTTTTCTTTTACCACCCCCATTAAATAGCATTTTTTTTATCATTTAATCTTAATTCATAAATTAATGGAGCATCAACATGATAATCATTTTGGTACTAAATAGAAGTTAAAACTAGTTAGTTCTTGAAAAAGGATTACAAATCAAGAAATATCCGGGTTCCCGTATCCAATGCATAAAATCTTTACTAGCTGAGTTGAATAAGAATTGAGTATAATTTTAATTCAATGACAATATAAAAATCTAAAATTATTATTCAATCAAATCTTTCAATTTACATGACTTTTAAAGTAGTAAAGGTAAAAAATTAACCATATTTACTAATGTGATATTATATAATTAGATTGTTAAAACTTTAATACATTAGCAGCACATTAAAATCAAATCCATAAGAATTCTGCACCTAAGCTTTTAGATAAATAAAGTTGCCATGCCTTGAAGCACAAGCATGTGCAAGCTGTGAACAGATGCAAACTTGGTTAGGTAACAGGGATGACAAAAGGATTACCACATTTTCTATTCTCCTTTGTAAGGATATAAACATGACTTTAACTGAACCTGAGGGAAACAGGTTCCAATTCCTAGAGGCATGGACAAAAGCAGCAACAGCAAAAGAAACAGCATTTGCCACCACAATAAAGACCCAGAAAATAATAATCTACTAACAGTATAAGCTTCCTATTCAACTCAGGTCATCAAACCACAAAATGTTTTCTTCATGGCCTAGAGGGGCAAATTATAGGCACATAGAACACTGCTTCTTCTAACAAAAGACAGCACTGCACATCACCATACAAAAAACATGGACAGTGAAATCAGTAATTTAGCAACGAATATTTGACTCTCAAAACAATTTTGCCTTTCTCAACACCAAGCTTTCCACCAGTAACCAACCAATGGCCAGGAGGATCTTGGGGTCCTTTGCTCATTTCAGACAAGTCAACATACTTCACCAACTTGTTCCCTGTGATGTTTTCCCTGGAACTCGAATCGTCAGGATTGGAAGTGTCCCCAGAAGTTGCGGTTTTCGGCGACTTGATTGGGGTGTGATCCCACAATGATCTTCGGATTGTGCAACCAGGTAATCTAGAATACAAGAGCTTCATGTACAGTACATTCCAGGATCCAAAATCCCACACTCCAAGCTGTGCTCCAGTAACTATGCAAACACCAGAGAAGTCTCCTATAAATGTTTCAGGGTTCTCAATTGGTGCAGTGCTCACATGAGAAAAGTTCTTCCACTTGACAGGCTCAAACCACCGGCTATCTTGTTCCTCGGGTCCTTGCCACTTGGGAGCACCGATAGCTATGTGGCTGTCCCAATATGGATGAAGGATCTTTGGAAGAGATATCAAGTGTTGAAGATGAACACACAGCCGATTTTGCTTGCTTCCTTCCAGACAAAGACGTAAGCCAGTTACTGGCTTACGTCCAACTGTAATCTGCATTTAAGAACCACGATGTTTAAAGTAAAATTGATTTTATATCTGTGACCTTTTACTAACACTTAAATGGCTTCTCACTAATCCAAGCAGCCAATAATTATGAGTTTAGTCACCAAACACCAAGATCACATAAAGCTGCTTAAAACCATTACACAAATTTCTCTGGAAGTTCTCTCTCCAAACAAAAATGCAACTGGACAACAAGTAGCATGCTCTGATAGTGTTTCTTAATAACGTATTTTGTGTGTGGAATTATAATATGCAGAACCGCGGTGAGCAATTATTTGTTTAAGGGAAACATTCCTATTAAGTAATGTTAACAAAAAGGATATTAACTGGTCAAGAATTAAAGAAAAAAGATAATAAGCCATCATCAGTAGTTGGTTTCTTCATTTTGTTTTTGCTAACATTCTCTTTTGCAGATACACATTCCCTATCCCCCACCCTCTATTTCCAAACTTGACCATGCAACTGCTGTGACGGAATTCGTATTAAGAAGATAAAGGATCATGTTACTTCCAACCCATTATAATAGCTAAGAATAAAAAATCAAGAGTGCAAGTTTTTTTTCTTTCAAGGCTTGACAGCAAAGGAGCAGCTCCCAGTTTCAACAATTAAAGCCACCATCTTGAAAAGGAATGGCAAAATGAAGTATAAGCTGCCTCAAAATCATGCACACAGAAAATCACGAAAGAATATTCATTAATTTTATAAGGATTATGTTAGGATCTAATTGCAAGGTATGGGACTTGAATCCCACATAGGAAGTATGGGATTCTCATGGAGCATTAATATGGCCTTGGGCTCTCCAATCATAACAGCTAGATTTTGTGACGTGGTTCTCCCAAGGTACATAATACAACTGAAATGAATGTACTATGTTGATCTAAAATAGGCCCATAGTAGTCAATCCCGGATCGCAGTGCTGAGCGGCCAAGCCAAAAAATGCTATAGCGGCATAGCGCATAGTGGGATGGCCGCTATTTTGAAAAAATACATATAGAAAAGTGTGAAGTTTAGCATCATTTGTGGGGATGTAGAGCTATAAAAAGGGTGCCAAACAAAACAGCCATGGTGAGGAGAGAATGCTGAGATATTTTCTTTGCGAAACATGTGCTATGGGTTTGTGCAACAGGTTTGATATGTTGCTCTGTTCTTCAGAAAAAGAAGGAGCTACTGTAAGATAGACGGTGTCATGAGGTTGAAGACAATGGGTTGAAGAGTTTAAGTGAGGTTAAAATAGAGATTTCTCTAGTTTAAGTAAGGTCAAAATGGAGATTTTGTTAGTTAAAATGGAGAGTTTGCTTCTTTTCACAAGGGAAAACAGAAGCTTAAATTTTTAAGTGAGGGCAAAAATGAAAATTCCCATGTTTAAGGGAGGGCATACCAGAAATTTTAGTGGAAGGGGGAGAAGAAAAATAGGGTTTCTGACTTTCTCTCTCTGGAAACCAGAGTGCAGCTGCCACGCCGCGTTTCTGGCCGCAAATCGTGCCACAATCGCCTCAAATCTGAAGCGCGACGCGAACTGAGTCCTGGAGCGGCCAACCTCCGTGACGCGACGCTCAGCCGCCATAGCGCGTGATTGACTACAGAGAAGAGGCCCAACACATAAGCAGGGTTTCAGCCGTGGAAAAAAGCGCAGACTCAACATAATGAAGGGAAACCACTTTGTGGAAAATAAGCACAGACCCAACATAGTGAAGGGAATCACTTTTCCAGTGTATCCAAATGAACACTCCAAAAATGAAAATTCTTTCACTCAGGAATACAAACCCCTCAGAATTAAATGGTCTGATTCACTAGATTCCACAGACTCGAAAACATTTGCCAAAGGCACAAGCAGATTGGGTCCAAGAATTATATCTTGCCTAACAACTACAGAATCAACCAAATGTCCCCTGCCCCAGCAAGAAAACATGAAAGTGAAAAAGGAATACATTACATCTCTAGAAAGGAATAGGATGAGAAGTTTAAAAGCAAAGCAACACATCACAGATATTTTTTACCTGTTCTTGACTGATGTAAAGTTTCTGGCCCATTATACTGAATTGCAAAGATGGGCACACAGGTTCCTTCCTTTGGTGACCAGGAATCCTGTCCCGTGAAGGAGCCCAAAGATGAGGAATCTGAAACTCTAGGAAATATCTAAGCTCTTCAATTGGAGGCTTATCTGATCACAAAGTTCAGGAAAAAAGGAAAAAGAAATGTGCAATTAATATATTAGATCATTCTCCCAGAAGCCAATAGAAAAGTTTCTAAATCATCTATAGTGAAGAATGTTGACTTACATTCAAGATAAAGACTAATGGCACGGGCCAAATGCTCCTTGCCAGGCACTTCATCAAGGAGATCTGTTATAGGACAGAAAGTCATCTCAATGATGTCTGGGGAGGACTTGACAGTTCTTACCCATTTACTGTGGTTTTGCTCCAAATCATCTCCTCCTCTTCGTCTAAAAATGACCGTGACATCCTGATCAATAAGTATTCGAATAAGTTAAATGCTAGCTTACTATTGTGTAATCAATTACTAATGTGGGAAAATAAAATCTCTCTTCTTCATTTTCCCCCTCAATCATGGAATGATCAACTATATATGTTTTGTTTAAGAAATAGCTTATTACCATTGAGTATTCAAAACCAATACCCATGTCCATCCATCATAGCTATTTCCTACCTTCTTATTCTTTGTTTTGTACATCAACAAGTAGGGATGACAATGGGGAGTTGTTCATGGGGATATCTGCAGGGATCCCCACATTCGATCCCCATCTTTGGGAACCATGGGGACAAGGACAAGAGTTCCCCGCAATTAGTTCAGGCCTCAGGGACATGGACGAGGATTATCCCCATCCTATGGAGATCCCTGCCAGATGGCATTTTAATAATTTCACATGTAGTTAATTATATTTATTATTTTTTAATGGAAAATAAAGAAAACTCTATGTTGGTGAACTTTGATATTTCAATAGTTTACTTGGGTATTTTTATGATGATATTGTGCTATGTTTTAAAAAGTTTATGTTATAGACTTGATTTATAATTTGAGGATTTGGTATTTTAACGATGTAAAATTAAGAGTTTAAGACTTAGATTAGCCTTGTTTTGTTATTTTTGAGGGTTTTTTTTTTTTTAAAATACTCTAGCCTAATTAAACTTTTTGTACATTTTTTTAAATTTTTAAATATTTTCTGCAGTCTCCACAAATCCCTATGGAGGGGTGGGGATCTGTGAGGATTGGAGATAGAGGGGAAATTTTTCCCCACCACAAGGATTGGAAGTGAGGACAAGGAAAAACTTGGAGGCTCAGGGTGGGCATTGGGGGGACTACTTCCCACCCTTGCCTCAGCTGATTGCCATCCCCATCAACAAGGTCTAGGAATTCGGAAAGGGATTGGGAAACGAGAATACGGTTTGCTCGTGGGGAAAAATAACCATAATAGAGGTTCGGATGAAGTCATGGATGGAATAGAACCCAAGACCTTGTGCAGTTCCGTGCCTAAAGACACAACAGACACTCATAAGACTAGAACCCATACTCCCAAAGTTTACTTCAAAATTAGGAAATTGGTTCATCAAAACAAGCTTAATTATGTTGGCCATTACTGCAAAAATTATCTTATGAATATGTCATAAAAATATACTACATACTTCTTTCCCGCTAGGATATGTTGCAGTCGTGGGCTGAGGGTAAATCCCTTGACTATTGAATGAAAAAGGATCAACACCCTGAAAAATATATAATTAAAATAAACAAGTGTTATATTACTTGCTACAATGAACCTGAATCATATCAACTTATTCAAGAGAAGTGGAATTGAAGTGAACTGGCCTTATCCTTGGATTTTGTTTGACCTGAACTTGTATGGCTATTGATGTCAGAGAACCTCTGATTTCCAATATCCTGAATGTAGTTCTTTATCTCCAACTTTGACAAAGGTGAAGTATGGTGTTGTTTAACATAAATAACATCTTTACCACCAATAGTTATTGAAGTAATGACATGAGTCCCAAAATTTTCTATAAAGCTGTCAAAATGTAATTAAAAGTCAAGAAAAATCTGAAGATAGATATCTTTGTTACAGCATTATATGGATAACTTGTATATACATACCTTGCCAAGGATGGTGGATCCCAATTGACTGGGACAGCCCTTTTGACATTTTGTTGCAATGTTAAATGGGACTTTTTAAGCTGAACTTTTGCAAGGGGAATGTAAAACCCATCTGAAGACAAGGTTTTTGTGGCTGCAGCATCAACATGTTTTGAACCAGTGAAGCTAAATGCAGAATTAAAGCTCCCAAGAGCAATGCTCCCTGATATATTTGCCTTATTGTTGAAATGTTCAACCATCTGCAGTTAAGTTACAAAGAACCATCATAAATTTGCGAAAACATGAAGTGCACTGTTACAAGCTACAACATCTGGCTTTTCATTATTATTTCAGCCACAAATAGCTCCACCCTTTAAGTTTGCATTCTTTCCTTCATTCAAAGCTGCAATGAACAACAGCCAAATATGACTGTTGTTCTTTAATACAATATAATCTGACATTATTATCCTTCGTTTGTATGAAAAACTTACACATGCAAAATACCAGGGAATCAACAATTCAACATGTGTACTATGAAAGCAATTTACAACAATGATGGATAGAATAAGAAATAAATGTCAGTAATAAGTATAAAAGGGTAGCCCAATACCCACAGCTCCTGCTTGCCATGGTCTGGAGGGAGTAAATGTATGCAATCTTATCTTTGCAAGCAGAAAAAACTGTTTCCCCGGACTCAAACCTGACTCTCAGGTCACAAGGCCGTAACAACACCCTCATTGATAGTATGATTTAGAAATTTGCGGCAAACAAGTATACCAGCGAAAGTGAAAAGGAACAGCTCTCACTTCTCAGTTAATATCTAAATGTCCATCCTAAGGCCGAAGTCGGCCATCTAGCTAGCTAGATTGAAAATCACTCAATTACTTTAGTTGAGGCTACATGCCTATATAATTGACAAATGTCCAGCTCAAGTACCATTTCCTAACCCTCCCCTTCCCCCTCCCTCACAAAGCCCATATTACATTAGGAGAAAAAAGAGAAAGAAAAACATCCTCAAGAATATCACTTGGGGGGTTTCCACAGATCCATTGCAAGCAGCCATAACCATTTGCTACACGCGATTCCAATACACCATAACCATCTCTTCCATCAAAATCAGAAATAGCGACACAAAGCCACTCGCAAATTCACCAAACAAACCATAGGGAGTTCCGCAACACTGACATAAACAATTACACATGACATGATTGAAAAACTCAGCATGCTCAATCACATCCAAGAAACAATTTTTTTTTACCCCACCAACTAAACACACAACATTCTCACAGAAAAACAAATAATAAAATAAATTAAAAAAAATGAAAACATTCAATCTTGAAATTTACCTCTTGGAAACTACAGACCCCAGAACTCCGGCGCTCCATGGACTCCTGATAGCTTCTAATGTCCCTCGAAACATTGGAAACAACCACATCATCGTACAATCGAAGGTCCATGGGGTGTTCCTCATCAACCTCAACTACCCTAGACCCTGAAACCCCTTTACAATAGAGCAACCTCGTATCAAAGTTCACATCAAAACCTCTTCCTAGTGCTTGCAAAGCGTTGGTAGCAGTGTGCAAAGCTGCTACATGCTCCCCCATAGCTCATCAAAAACAAAAAAAGAAAAAAAAAAGAGAGGAAAAAACTCTTCCTTTATATAACAAAAGGCTACCCCCAATTCTAAATGGAACTTGAAGGGTGAAAAGTCTCAGGAATCGAAGGGAATTACGATGACCCAGATGAACAAATTCCACGAAACCCGCATGAAAGTACACAACTTTAGCGCTTGAGCTATGTGGCGGGCATGTGGCTTCATTGAATGAACATGATGGGGGAAAAAACTGGGGCCTAATCCCAACGAGTTGACTCAGTAAAAAAGCTGTTCAGGGACAACCCATTTTCGATGTTGGCGTGTAAAGATCATCAGTCTGAATCAAAGGAAAAAAAAAAAAATGGGATCTCAGAGTGAGAAGAAGATTTTTTCCAAAATCTGGTGTTGGTATTTTTAGGGGTTGTGCTATAGGCTATAGCTACTACTTCTTCTGGTGCCTGTCAGTGTTGTTTTTTTTTTTTCTTTTCTTTCTCTAGAAACAGTACTTTTTCTTTTCACTCTCTCTGTAAAACAAAACAGAAACTTTTAATCTGTGTTATTTTCTCTCTCTCTCTCTCTCTATACACTGACGTTATCGTACTTGATTTTTTTTCTACCTTTGGTAGACTCGCTGTGTGGTGTTTGGTCTTTGGAGAATGGTTTTGCTTGTTTTTGTGGAGAGAGGGCACGCATTGACTTGAATTGCAGTCTCAATGTAATTGCTTTTCAAAATCGAAACGCTTGCGTGTTCTTTTCGCCTAACATCTTGACTGTCCATTCCTGGTCCGAACACGTGTGTCCAAGTATAGTCTCCGTCTTCCTCTCTTTGTACGTACTCGTATTTACAAAAACTGTCAATTTTTAATTTTTTAATGTTTTAAAATACTTACCTATTTATAATATTTAAGTAAAAATAATTTTTTTCTTCCATTCATATTCTTAATATAAATATATTGATTAAATATTTAATATATTTATTAAAATGAATAATAATAATTAGATAAAGATAATTTTATCAATTTATATAATTTTTTATATTTATCAAAATAATTTTTTATTTTCCATGTATTATTTGATTTTTTGTAATTATTGAAAAATAGATGAAGTATTATTTTAAACTAAAAAAAAGTCATAGGTTCGGAGCCAATCATCTCACCAAAAATAAGACACAAATAAAGATTTCACAACAATCAGCAAAGTTGAATCCACATTTTTACTGGATATGAGCTCACTCCATAGCTATATGTGCTATTCTTCATTTACGGAACTTTATATTTGTAACTAGTTATTTTATCTCAAGTGATACAAGGATGATATAAATTAAATATTATTAATTATAACTTAAATAATAAATTAAATATTTAAATAGGTCCCTCAAGTCTATATTAGGGGTGAGTTAGTCGATCAAATTTTAAAAATTTCAAATTGGTCCCTTATATTTCAAAAAGAGGAACAAATTGGTTCTGCGTACAGTTTCATACAGTTAAAAAGAGGCAAATGGGTCCCTCCGTACACTTTATGGAACTGTGTAGAGGACCAAATTGTCCCCCTTATTTTAAAATATAAGGAACCAATTTGAAATTTTCAAATTTTGGGGGACTTATACAAAAAAAAACTCAGGGACTAACTTGTCCTCCAATACAAACCTGAGGGATTTGTTTGGATATTTAGTCTAAATAATACTTAACATATTTAAATTTATTTTTGATAAAAGAATTTGTGATACCTTAGGTATACCTTTTCTAGGAGAGTTTAGAGATGTACACATGTTCTTAGGAAAATCCAGGACTACCATAGGATACCTTAAGACCCATTCATGTCAGTGGTAGGCTCCATTTGAATTATAACTCAGATTTAGAAATCATCACTTTGGAGAGTGTTGCATCACTCAAGTCACGAAACTATAGCTCAATGAGAACTGTAGTGATTCTGGAAGAGTAAGGAAGTGCAATTCACGGAATTAAATGCCTAGGTGAGCACTTTAGCGGTTCAAATTTCAATAAAAGCACTATTTTCGGGTTCTAAACCATCCAAACACATCTACCACCTTCCAAAACATGATGTTATGGCACCAAACAAAAATCTCATTGATTTTAAAATCTCATTGATTTTTGTTGAGCTAGTAAGGATTTTGATTTGATTTGATTTTTTGTCAGCTAAGATTAAATTTAAATTTCAAATGCACACAAAAAAAAAAAGAAAATTAAATTGAAGACAAAAATATGGTCTTCACACATGAGTTCTCCATCTCCAAACTCCATTTCTTTCACTTTTTCCTAATTTTAACTTCAATCTTTAGGTGTCATTTCTACTCCAAGAAATCCTGTCAGTGTTGAATTTTCCTCTACTACCACTACAGGTGAGTGGGTTCACATCTAAAATCTCTATATTACTCATTAAAGTTATTTTCCTAGAAATTACAATTCTATGCTTGATTTATTAGAGATTACTGTGAGAGATTTGAAAATATTGTTGCTTACTGTGTTTTGGAACTATTGGTTTTAGAGCATGAATCTGTTTTGTTAAAATTTATGGGACCATAATTGTTATTATTGTTGAACTGCTTTTATTGAGAAACTGGATTGAACATGACGCTACTAGAGATTTTACGAGCATGACATGTTTTGAGAAACATATTATATATGATGAACTTTTGAACCTTAGAGCAAAAACCTTTACAGAATTATAGAGAAAGGAATTAGTTATTGAAACTGAACTAGATAGTAATCATAGAGAAACAATCAGCAAGTTAATGGTTGAAAAAACAATCGTTAATTTTGGTACCAAATCATCCTAAGAACGATATCATAGAGCAAAGAAATGAACCTAGTTAGGTGTCCATATTTCGGTTCTTTAAGCACCCCAAATCATAGAACACTATTATGCTAGTGCTAGGATTGCAGTTATAACCAGACATTTTCTGTTTCTCTATCCAAGTACTGTTGGGCTAATTTGTGGGAAAACTAGGATTTTGATTATATAACTATACATATGAAATGTTTTAAAGCTTTATTTATATTTTTGTTACTATGGTTTGTGTATCTTTTTTGGTGTCCCATGAAAGGGGATTCCAAATGAGGATTCACTCACTGAGTTTTGGTAATAAAACTCACACCTTTCTTTTCCTTTTGAGATACAATAACTATTGAGGGTACTTCTTAGCGATCTTCGTCCTGGCAGCATTAGATTTCAATTGGTGAGCATTTTTGATGAAGTACGGTCATTTACTCTAGACGTGCTCCGATGTAGAGTAGGCAACATCCTGACCTTTAGAGTATTTATCATATTGCATATTTTGATGTGAAATTAGAATGCATGTATATATGTTTTTATTACTTATCGTTGTTGCATATACTGGACTATATATGTTTACTAATATAATGATTTCAATTTTAAATACAAATTTATAGATTTTCATTTGATTATACAATTTGATAGGACATGTACTTTGTATGTAGAAAATAAAGCCATCTTTAAATGATGTTAAACTTTATTATGCATATAGAACAACACAGGTCATAAGGATTACATGGGAATAAGATTTCTCACGTGCCGATCACATTTCCAGATCGAGTTGTGACATAATGATATTTTGATTATTAGCTTAAATATGTTTTTAGTCTAAAAAAATATTTGAATTTTGGTTCCGACCCCTAAAAGGAAAATTTGGTTTTGGTCCAAAAATAATAGTTACAAAACTATTTGGTTTTTAGTCCTTGGAGTTTTCTCTGTCTATGTTATAAATGATGAGTTGATTAACAAAAAATTATCAATCCAACATAACAACCAATAATCTTAGGCGTCATATTATAATTTTATGTGTCAAAATCCTCATATAATACTGTATCTTACTTGACCCAATGACCCATTTTATAATAGGAGTTTGGGGTTTTTTACACAAACAAAAGAAAAAAATCATAATTTATATATATTTAAAACATTCTAACAATAATTACTAAAATGAACCATTTTTCATTTATTAGGTAGTTTCGTATAAAATTATAATGGAAGCATGGCAATTATTAAACACATGTGATTTTTAGTCTAGTTGATCTTTGCATTATATTTTCAAATCGAAGTTAAGGGTTCAAATATGTGTTTTGCTAGTATATTATATATTTTTTTATTTGTAAATCTTCAAGATGAAGGTGGGATTTGAATCCTTAACCACTACTTCAAAATGGAGTGCAAAGACCAACTTGACAGGCGATCCTATATGTTCAATAATTGCCTTAATTTCATTATAGCCTTCTACCAAATCAGATACATTAATTAATATGTCTAATTTTATAGATGACTCCTATGAAATCACATGCAATTTGATTTCATAAAAGTCTTCTATGAAACTGCCTAATAAATGAAGAATGATTCATTCCAATAATTGATGTTGGAATATTTTATATTTGTAAATACTAATTTTTTTTGTTTATTTGTGTGAAGATGCCTAGAAGTATGTGAGATTATTATATGCCACATTGATTGCCATGCATAATTGCTAGATGACATGGTCTTCCATTAGCTAGCTTAACAATTAATAAAGATTGACTAATGACAGGGACAAAAATCAAATAATTTAGAGAAATGTTTGACCAATTCAATTTGTTTTCAGAAACAAAAATTGAATTTCTCTTTTTTTAAGGGATAAAAACATATCTCAGCATTAACTATTTTAATAAAGTATTTTATTATTTTTAATATAAAAAAATATTAATGTAAATATAATTATAATATTTTAAAGTATAATAACAAGACTTATATGTAAAACTTAAAAAATATTTATTTGAATTCTAATTTTTATGCACATTTTAGCTTTATATAAATAGATTAAATAAAAATTATTATCTTTATTTTAATAATTTTAATTGAATTATTTTTAAATATATAAAAATTATAATTATCACATTTTAATTTTGTAAAATAATATTTAACTCAGTATTATTGATATTTTAATAATTTGTTCCTGAATTCATTGAGTTTTAGTTCATCATGTAATGTTATATATGCTTATACATATTTTATACATCTCCTTATGACATTAAAAAGTATTCACTGTGATTTATTTTTCAAAATTAAAAAATTTAATTATTATAAATTAAATAAGAATGATGTAGATGAAAAATATAGAGGATCAAAATATAATAAATAGTAAATAGTAATTAAAAAATTTAAGAAAAATATCACACAATAATTCTAATGAAACAACTTGAATAAAATTATACTTAAGAAATTAAACAATGATATAAATGAGGAATATTGAAGGTCAAAATACAATAAAAATTACTATTAGTAATAATTCTAATTAAAGAACATGAATAAAATTTTAAATTAGAAATTAATGAATGACATAATTTAAAAAGAATTCAAAATTCAAAATTAGGATAAATATAAATAACCACATGAATGTCACATGACAATAATAGTGAAACAACTTTTATATTATAATATAAATAACCACATAAATGTTATTTTTGGATAATATAAAGAAAACAATTTACTGCCATTGTTTTCATCGATCATCACCATCAAGTATTTCATGGATTTAATTTTTATTTCTTTATCATTATAAAACAATATCATCCAATTAAATTTTTTATTTAATTAATATTTCAAATATAAGATATAAATGATATGTACTTATGTTGTGATACATAATCAAATAATAAGGTATTAATACATTAAAATTAAATATATTTTTGAATTTTTCAATAATATATATTAAAGATGTTAAAATTTGATGCACTAATAATATTTTTTATAAGAGTTTATTTTTTATTCACTCATAATATAAAATTTTTTAACATTGTCACTCAATCAAATTCTATTATTTGCATAATTTTTTAAGTAGTGGTGCAAGGTTTAACCACCTTTAGTAATGTGATAATACAATATTTAATGACAATGTAAAAAGTTATACATTATCCATGTATAGAAATTAAACTCTTTCTATAATCATATAAACACTAGATAATCTTAATATTTATTTTAATTTATTAAAATAATATTGCATTCAAATTAAAATTTATGTAAGTGAAATATATTGTTTTATATCTATTCAATGACAACTCTTGTCTTTTTAAACAAAAAATCTCACAATATTTTTTGATTAAATAATATTAAGCTTTGTTTATCATTGTGAATATAGAAACAAAAGATAAAGAAGCTTTTATCTTGTAATAAGTTAATTAACTTGGTTTCTATTAGGTTAGTTAAAGTTTAAATTAGCTATATCTCTTCTACATTTCAAATGTTTGAATAGTATTATAATCTTTATGATAAAGATAGTCTCTCTCCAAACTATATATTGTTTTAGGTAAATTATACTAACCTTTTATGAGATTTGTCAAAATTTAACTCATTTCTCCTCTAGTTGTCCAACATACACCAATCGCTCCTAAGCTACCTATTTTTAGGTGACTTACCAAAAATACCGTTGCCTCTTTCATCCAAACATTCCATCTTCATCTATCCATGTCTCTCCCCTGCCTTCACCTCCTCCACCAACTCCACTAGCCCCTAAAATTGATTTCTACCCCTCTGTCATGACTTATCTTCATACACCAAAAAATAAGAATAATAAGTGGGGGAGAATGTGAAATTTGAGTTGGCCGATTTTAGATGTTCAATAGAAAAACATGAATGCACAAGTAATTACAGTTATCACCAAGATTGGGTGAACTGTTTAGGCCGAAAAACATCCACAAACAGAGGTTTTAAGCTAGATTTAGTAGGCATTCAAATGTAGTTTATGTGTGTTATTGCCTTGGCTCAAAGCAAAGGATAAGCGTGTGTTTCTTTGGGTTAACGAACGAACTGCCTTCCTTATCTCCAACTGGGGGAGCTGTAGCCTGTCATTATTCTTGGTTGTTTCAGTATTTAAGGGAATTAATGCAGATTCCATCATGGGATCTATTGCTGTCAGGTTCAGTCAATGGTCCAAGCTTCTTGGGCCGGTCTAAAGGGCCCAAATGGGAAGACCCAACTAGTCCCTACTATTGGCCTAACCTGGAGGCCCAATGAGCCCAAGGCATGGCCTTGGACTTTGGCCTAATGGCCAAGCCGACTAATCCAACCAATCCACAAGCCCCTAGGCTTGAAGTTCGAAGAAAAGAGGTTGATAGCACCAAGGTTCCTCAAAGATATGGGTCTAACAGGGCTCCTGTACGAGGATCGAGAAGCAGATCGATCCAATGTGGAAGTACCAAAATAGATTAGATGCATAGTTTTTATTTGAATTTTTTTTCATGTATCAGTGCCAAAAAATAAAACCACGCTAAATTATTTACTTAATTTAGGATCGAAATTAGTGGTTAGAGTAAACTATTGTAATACAAACAACATATTTGCAAATGTCTATGTTAATCGAGCTGAAATAAGTGGTTCCACTAATGAAGATCGGTCATGAATGGAGGGGTAGGAACCGTTTTCACTTTTCAGGGGTTGGTGGGATTGGTAGAGGTGGAGGTGAAGTTGAGGGGAGATGAGATGGAGAGATGGGGTAGAAGGTTTGAATGAAAAGGATGAGGAATTTTTGGTAACTCATCAAAAAATAGATAAATTAAGGGATGTTAGTATAGGTTGGAAAACTAAAAGGGAGGTGTCGCAACCGGGATCGCGACGGGGACGGCGAAAAAAGAGGAAGAATTTATATTGAGAATATTGGAGTCGCCACCAAGTTTATTTAAAATTGGGAAAACGTTGGAAAAACCCATTTTTTAGAGAAAAGTCTTTGAAACCAGTTTGAGTTCGGGAGTCGGTTATGTATAGGGAAGGGCAGGAATTTAATCCCACGCACCCTAGTACACCCGTCCTTGGACGGTACCTTTAATTAACTGTGCAAATTAAATAAATAACCTTTTTCAAACATTTATTTTCTGTTTCAAGACAATTAAAAGGAATTTATTTTTCTTAAAAGAAAAGAATTTTTAGTGCACCGAACTGTTACAATTCAGATGTCCTAAAAATGAATTAACTAGTCGTCACGACTAAGTTAACCGTTCTTTATTTGAAACGAAGCATTTGACAATAAGTATATAATTTAAAAAAAGGAATTGTTCTAAATAAAAAATACTTGCAAATAGAATCTAAAAAGAAGCGAAGATTTATTTTTTGGTATTTGTAAGAGAAAATATAAAAATCTGATGAGAGATATTTGGAATATCAAATTGTCACAATTCAGATGTCCCAATATCAAGTTAACAAGCCGTTACGGCTAAATTAACCTCGTTATTTGAAATAAAAAAAATTTGATACAAAAAAGAAGAAATTCAAATCAAAA
The DNA here is from genome assembly GCA_031216125.1 of Dalbergia cochinchinensis. Lineage (NCBI taxonomy): Eukaryota > Viridiplantae > Streptophyta > Magnoliopsida > Fabales > Fabaceae > Dalbergia > Dalbergia cochinchinensis. The sequence continues at coordinate 61,533,117 of CM062375.1, read as the reverse complement.
ATTAAAATATAAATAATAAATATTTACAAATAAGATAAGAATAAATTAATTTTTTTTTATATTCTTATATAAAAAAAACAAATGTAAAAGAATAACAAATATTTTCAAGGGAATTTTCAGGTCATTAAGCTGTCACAACTCAAATGCCCGAAATATCAAATTAACAGGCCGTCACGGCTAAAATAACATCTTTATCTAAAATTCCCCACATAAATGAATATTAAAAAAAAAAAAAAAACCTTTTTAGGCAAATCTCTAATTTTAACCGAAACTGACAAAATTGACTCATAAATATGCATACCCAAATAATTTGAACAAAGTACATCAACATACAAAAGCAATAAATAGAAAAAAACTTTATAAACACAATCACATAAATAACTTAAAGAAATGCACACATGAATATATAAAATAGTTAAACTAAACAACATAATTCATAGATGTCATCACATGATAAAAAAAACACTAACACAAAATTATTTCATAATTACACATAAAACACATAATCATATAAATAACTGAACTAGAAAACATAACCAAAAATATACAGATAATTCAATATATATATATATAATTAATTAATTCAAGCACAACACGTATATAAAATAATGAGAAAACTAAAAAACACAATACACAAAAAAAAGAACTAGAAATGTGAAATTATTGCAATTACATAATTGATTTAACCAAAACATACACATGAAGTATTTAAACTAAAAGGTAAAGTAAACGTAACTAAGCAATTAATTTAACCAAACGTATAAAATAATGAATATATAAAAAAAACTTCATACACAAAACATAAACATACAACTTAACAAATCACATAAAATAACTAAGTAAAAAAGTCCTAATTACTATTTTTAATCATTTTTTTAAAAAAACATTGAAACAAAATTCATTCAAAGATTAAAGAAACAAACAAGTTATTCTCTTTTTTTTTTAAAAAAAAAGGAAAATTCACTCAAAGTCGAAGCAACAATTAGATCACTCTTTCAAATAACACGAATAATAGCAACAACAACAATAATAATAATAATAATAAAACAAATATATATATATATATATATATAAAATGTCACACACTCTCACAGCTCTCACACACGCACACAACCTTTCCTCATTTTCACTCACACAAACACAACTCTTCCTCTCTCATACTCACTCACGGACACACACATACACAAACTAAAAAATCTCTCTCCCTTTCACTCACGGACACACACACAGTCTTTTCCTTTCATACTCACAACAACACGCGGACAGGGGCACAAGCATGGAAAAAGGCAGAGAGCAAGAAAGGTGAACTCGCGCGCAAAGGGAGGGTGGTAGGCCGATCTCCAGACTGCTGTGCAAGAAGGGAAGCCGACGGTGGTTTTCGCGAACATGGAGGGGAGGCCGGTGTGGTGGATCCGGCAGCGAGGCTCATTTGCATATCTGAAGCGCGAAACCACCGAGGAAGAGGTAGAGATGGTGGAGGGGTCGCGGATCTCTGGTGGTTGATGGAGGTTTTAGAGTGATGATGATGGTGGTAGTTGAATGGTTGATGGAGATTTGAGCGGTGGTTCAGGGGATGAGATGGATGATGGTGGTATTGAGGGGAGAGGGGAAGCGGCGGTCATGGAGGCCAAAAGGCTGAGTCGCCGGTGATGGTTGCAGGCGCAGCGCAGAGGTGGTTCGCTGGCGGTGGCTGCGAGCTTGGCAGACGCGGTGGTCCAGGCTTCGGGAAGGGGATGATGATGAAACCTCATGGGAGGTCAGGCGAGAGGGAGAGGCCACGGCCTCCCTCTGCTTTGCTTCTTTTCTTTCAGATTTGTTTTTTTTTTTTTTAAAAAAAAACTGATGATCTGTTGTTGATGAATTGATGATTTTACCTTGCTACTGAGTTCTCTCTTGCTGGAATTATTGCTGGATTTTTCTTTTCAGGTTCTGATGTTTTTGTCCTCTGAAATTTTTTTTTTGATCATCTGGTCTCCCCTCAATATGTAAAGATATGTTCTTCGGATGCCTCTATTCCACCGAAAGAAACTCCAACCTCTTGCACAAAGTCTACCAACACTATGATGATGTTCTCCCTATTTTTTGAAAATTTTCTTGTCTATATGTGTCACATGCACATCTTCGGGCGGAGAAAAGGATAGGAGCCCGTGACTCCTCTTTTTCATTTTTTTTTAAATAAAATAAAATTAAAACAACTAGTAATTAATTAGCTTTTATATATTTATTTTTTTTAGGAAGTAATTAAAGGAACTATAAATAAAATAAAAGAAGTAAACTAGATGAAAATTTTTGGATTTTATTGTTAAAAGATTGAACAAAATCGAGTGTTCACAGGAGGTGAGTTCAATTTTAACAAATCTCAATGGAGAAGAATATAATTTGCCCTATTGTTTTCTATCCCATTAATCACTTATTGTTATGCAAAAGATGATTAGTGGAATGATGAAATGACATGATTTGGGATAGGAGATTTTCATATATTGTCCTAATGAGAAGATGCATTTGAACAAAAAAAAATCTATTTATGTTTCTCAAAAATTTTAAAAACCATAGTTTTCAAACTCAGACCAATGATCGACTCGGTCAAGGCACTGAGTCACTAGGTCACTGGTTCAACTGGTGGATTACTATCAAACTAGTTGAACCGGATTTATGCAAAAACATATATAAAAATTTAAATAAAATATAATAAAATGATAACTAATTAACAATTTGACACTCTTTAAGAGGTCCAAATACAAAAACATAAATGAATAATATAAATTTCTAGATATTATTTGTATTTCACAATCACGAATCACAATTGACAAGTTTAAAATATAATTATACAAGCAAACTCACAAAGTTTTACATCATAAACTCATAAGTCATGACACTACAAACAAAGTTACTGTATTTTTCTATAAGTCAAATTAGATTTTTTTTTTACGATTTTAAAGAAAGACATCGTTTAGCAAAAAAAGCCAAAAAAAAAAATGACCCCAGTCTGGTCCAGTTCAATCGCCTGAATCATCGGTTTTAATACAAATCCAATCGAGTCGAATCGGGTCGGATAGGTTTTATGACCAGTTTACTGATTTTCTAGTCAAACCGACCAGTTTACTGATTTTCTAATCAAACCAGCCAATTCGAGCCAATTTTCATTACTATGTTTAAAACAATAATATGTCTTGGTGCGGAGTTGATTCGAAGCATGCTTGTAACTGTTGGGTTTGATTTATTTGACTTGGTGCAATTTAAGCGCATTTAATTTGGGAGTTACATATCAGCCTCTTCTTTCTTTTTTTTTTAACAAAGACATTAAGGTTATGAATTTTTCCTAGAAGAGACAGAGAAAGGGGAGAGATAAAGTTGAACACGGGACTACCCATTCAAAGGTGTAGAAGATAACCACAATGTCATGTATTTGTTAAAAAACTTAATAGACAGTTTGAAAGTACCAAAGCAAATTTATATTGAGAAGGAAAATGATATGCAGTATTTGCTATATCGTTAAGTTTAGATAGATAACGTTCCACGTTATCTTTTTAAGCAGATAATATGTTTTTTAAAATAATAATCAAAATAAAATATATAATAAGTTTTATCCTTTTACTAGGATATTTTTATAAGTTTTAAGCATGTGATATGCTTTCTAATTATTACATAATTATTTTATAACAGACTGTAATAATTCCCTTAAAATTTTTGGATCAATAAAATTATAAATAGATAGTCAAAATTTGCAATTAAGTAGTTTTACCTTATCGGCGTGGTTGCCATAGTTTAGATCATAGTTATCCTAAAGTAATTTAAATAAATTTAATCAATCGGCATATGAAATAAATGGCCTTTAGGCTTTAGCTGTAATGCCCCGATTTTCTGTCTGAGTGGAAAATGACCAAAATGCCCTGAGGTCATTTTCGGCCCAAAGTTCGAGGATGGCCAACCCGGCAGTCCTCGAAGGGCCAACTCAATGTTTGAAGGGGATTGAATGACCCTTGAGTGGTTCCGGAGGCGAAAGTCTCATTTTCTGCAGTTTCGGGTCAAAATGACCAAAATACCCCTATAGCGTTTTACGCGGGTAAAGGTGCCATTTGAGCCCGAAACTTTCCCCAGAGGTTTAAAACAATGTTTTTACATGTTTCAAAATATCTGTTTAAGTCCCGGTGGTCCCGGGCAGTTTTAGTGCAAAATTACGATTTTGCCCCTAGAATAGTGTTTTTAAGCTTAATGACATAATTAAGCAAACCTAAGCAATATTAGGCTCTAATCGAAGATTAATTAATTTTCATAATTAATCTAGAGTCAAAATAAATTATTAGAATTAATTAGAACCTAAGATTACTTAGATTAGATTTAAATCTCTTTTCTAAAACTCAAGATTTCATTCTTGGAATCTTGAATAGTATTTTCTCTCTCCAATTCCTTAAATCAAGGAATGGTGTCTAGAATTGTTTATACACTAAAATGAGTTTATAACTCACTAATGATGCAAGAACATTCCTTAATTATGTCTTGACAACCTTGATTACCCATTTTCTCACGTAAACATTTTCTTACAAATTCCTAATCTTAATCTTAATCAAAGATACACCTAAACACAACTTTAAACCACAATTAAAATGCAAGAAATCCTCCCCCCATGGCTGATGCACATTCGGCCATCTCTCTCCCTTTACATCACATGTTGAATTGTTTCTCACTTAAAGAACCATGCTTGAGCCATACCTTGAACCATACCTCACCATACTTTGAACCATACCTCACCATGCCTCAATACCACATTATCTCACCTCATGGAACTCATGGGCTGCCCATGAGGCTGATGGTCGAAGCCTTCCTCCCTCATTGCACCTTTCATTTGTTTCATTTCTCTATAAATAGCTTGCTTGGGTGAACTTGCATCATTTTGGGTTCATTTGCTAAGTGTAAGTTTTCAAAGAGCACTTCAAAGTTTCCTTTTTCTCTCAAGTTCAAGTCTTCAAGTTCTTCATCCTCTTCTCTCATCCCAACCTTCAAATCACTTGGTAGGGATTTTCTTTCATGAGTTTCTTTCATTTAAAGTTCTTAATCTCTTTATATGTTCATAGTTTCTCTTGAAACCTTTTAGAACTTCTTTTCTTTTTCTTCTCCCCTTTGCTTTCGGCCATGAGACTTGAAGATCAAAGGAATGAGAGCTTGATGATGAGGTTTCATGATGATGTTCATCACTTGAACAATCTCTAAAGCTTGATCTTTGTTCTTGAGCTAAAAGATGCTTTTAGTTTTTCTTCTTGAATCCTTGAAAACCTTTCACTTTGAGGATGCTTTAAAATGGTTACATGAACTCCATGATGAGGACTCATGCTGTTGGTGTTAATGCATCATCAAGGGTCATGGTCTCTAGAGTTTCAAATGTTTCCTTTACCTCTTAAAAGTTTCGGTTCCTTTTCCTTTTCTTCCTTCACATTTTCGGCCATGTTAGCCATTAAGGTTCACAATGGCTTGGTGATGAGAGCTTCTAGATGATCACTATGTGTTCATCACAATGAGGCCTCTAGAGCTTGAGTTTTAATAAAAATGCTATCTATGTTTACATTTCAAGAAAAGAAACCTTGTGTTTTTAAAGAACCCTTGAGGTTCGCACTTGTTTTTACTTTATCTTGTCATGATAAGTTTGGGTTGAGGTTTAAGTTCCGTTAAAGTCTTGTATGAGCTCTAATAAGAAATAAAATGGATTAGCATTCATATTTAAATTCAAGCTTATGCATTACATATTTACTTTGAGTTTTGCATTCATATTTATATTCCAAGCCATCACTTAAAGTTAAAGGATAAAGAATGAAGTGCATCTCATATTTATATTCTTGTCTACCATATTTACTTTTCATCACTAAAGAACATAAAGATTTAAAATGAGAATTGCACCATCAACTAACTAAATCTCAAAACCTTTCTATTTCGGCTTTAAAGTCGATTGTTGCTGGGCCTAGAGCACTAAAATAAAGAAATGAACTTGCATATTTATATTTAAAGTCTTGCATATTTAATTCAAGCTTTGCATATTTATGATTCAAGCCTTGCATATTTACTTTAAGCCTTTACTTTACTTTGTAATAAAGAATAAAAATGAAGTGTATAGCATGTCTAAATTATGTCATCACTTAAAGACCTTAGAGCTCAAAGACTTGCCCATTTTATCTCAAGTTAAAGTTTAATATGGGAGCATTCTTTGAATGCATAATCTCGGCCAAGTAGTGATGATGAACTTGGAATGAGTTTCATCTCGCTACAAGGGCCAACAATCTAAGTTTTAAGAATCCTTTTGAATCTCATGAATTTGTTTGAGTTTAAAACCAACAAGGTTCTATGAATTTAAATCTCTTTAAGGAGGGATCAAGTGGTCACCGACCTAAAGATGTTTTAGCTTCCTTTATAAAATAAATTGGTTTGCAAAAGAGTTTTAAAGGTTCTAAATTGGTTCCAAGGGAAACTAGCACCTTATATGTCCTAGAAACATCAAGTTATGCACCTTCTTGGGGACTTGGTGTTTCGGCCTTATCATGATGAGATTGTTGTTGTGTGATGATGTTTTGATGTGTTATAATGTGTGGAAATTATGTATGATGAGGTAGGAACACTTCTATGCATGTTAAGAGAGAAACTAGCTTCCTAGGAAAAATTGTAAAGTCAAGGTTTAGCATAGTTTTAATCCATTTTACCTTTGGACACTGCCCAAACTGTTTCAATGGGAATATAATCAAATTAGGATTGTTTAATCATGAAAAATTTGGTTACAATTGAAGTAGGATTGAATTTTATCACCTATAGAGAAACTAGTAATTAGAAAACCGTAAAACCACAATTCTAGAACTCCTAGAACATTTAATTTTTAGAATCTGTCCAGCAATCTCATAATATGGTAGACATGGTTTATAATTAGTCCTTAGACATAGGAAGGTCTCATAATTGGTATAGGTTTAACTTATAGCCCCTTAGGTGAAGACAGAACCAAGAAAGGGTCTAAAACGTAAGTTCTAGAACCCCACAATTTTAAGTTTAAAGTGCTGCCCCTAAGGAATGATGATGTTCAGATTTACTAGAGAGCATAAATAATAATAAGATTTGTTAAGAGAGAACCCTTAGATGTATAAAAGTTTGATAGAAGATGATAGGTTAATTATATCACAAGTTTAAGGCCCGTAAGGGTCAAAGCATAAGATACTGTAGAATCAAGAGCATAACGAATTTTAATGTTGCTTGTAAACGCATGTGAATGATTATGTGAATGCATGGAAATTATGATGGAGGATGCATGTTTGAATGACTTATGTGGCATAAAGGAGAATTTGGAAGAAATTCGGCATGCGGCAGTTATGCTGCCGAATTTCTGACAAATTCGGGACTCAGAAAGTTTTTGAAAACCTATGAGATTTTTATGAGGTACTAAGATGAGTTCTCGGATGATACCGGTTCGGCCGAGTACCTTCAGAGAACTCATGTGACATTGGTACCAAGATGAATTCTTGGGTGACACCGGTTTGGCCGAGCACCCCCAAGAAATGCCCCTTAGCCCGTACTGGATAAGTCGGGATTATGTTTATGATTATGTTACGCTTATCGAGATTGATAAGTAAGAACTAGTGACGACTAGTTGAGGTATGAGTTCATAACCTAGAGATGTGACACGTTCTGGGTGACATCGGTTCGGCCGAGCACCCCCAGAGCGCTTGTCTTTTAGGGTGGCCTATGAGGAAGTTATGATGATTATGTCACAAAGAGAATTTAATTGCCACTTTATGCCACTATTATGGTGTTCTTAAAGATATGATGATTATTCTTACATTAAGTAGAGCCATGCATACATTCTTTAACATGATTGCATCCATGTCATTAAGATTCATGCTAAAATGAACGGACCTTGGCTAATTATGTTTTAGAACCTAAAAATAGATGTTTATGCATGCTCACTTATTTTGTATAACTAAACCCAAGGTTCCTGAGGACGTAGATGATGACACCTAGGTAGTAGGAGGCCCTACTGAGATTCTTTAGCAAGATTCTCACTCCCTCTATCTCTTTCTTTCCATCACGTCTTCAGATGGCGACGTTCGTGGTTTTCGTGGACACCCCGACATGGGAGGTGCAATATGACCCGGATCACGGGTCATATCATTTTGAGGGACAGTGCACGGTGTGAGTCTTCATGTTCGTAGGACGTCCCTTCGTTCACCCCGTGCATACCCATCGCTTCTCCCCGACAGCACCCTACGGCGACGACGAACGGGTTTTTGAGCGCGCGCGTACGCATAACGAGAGAGTGCTCCGCATGCACACCGCCGCCTCAGCCATGCGTGACTATCCCGATTACGTGCCCCGGGCCTACTTCTCGGAGACCGACCAGTCCAAGGACCCGCCTACCCATCCGTATAGCGAGAGCTCCGCCCCTACTCCACCACTGATGAGGGAGGGCAGTGAGGATACTGTGACTCGGCCACGGCTTGCACGACGACCGGAGATGCGGCCACATCGCGGGGGTCACTCTCGATCCTCATTCCGCCTCTTTACACCCGAGGAACTCGTCCAATTTTCCGGATATGTGCCTCGCTCTCGAGATGGACGTCGGTAGGAGGTGACGTACGACCGATGGAGTACCCGGGTAAAGCACACACCACTTAGATGAGGATGGACCTCCTTTTGTTTAGAGGTTATCCCTTTAGTTGCACTTGGGTAGGAGAGTTGCTTTTACGTTTCCGTAGTATTTTCCTTTGTATTTTCTTTTAGTTGTATCTGTTTATGATGTATCAAACTAAGCCCCACTCTATACAAGTGGGCATATCATATATTATATAAATATGCAGTTCAATGTTATTATGGTGTGCCTTTACTTGTTTATGTCGTGTTGCAATGCGATGCTTGTTTTATTACCTTTCGTGCATTATTAATTAACGTGTCGCGCGGCTCTCACTTTGCTTTTATAATTCAAAAAAAAATTTACCAGTATTTCCGCTAAGTATTTTAAAGTAATAAGGAAACTATGACGTAACAGACTAATGATTAACCTAATTATGTTTTAGAGTATTGGGTTAAAAATTAGGATGTTACATTAGCTTAAAATGATTTAGAGCCTATTTAGTACATTGGATAAGATAAAAACTGATAGTATAAGACTTAATAGATTAAAAGTTAAAAGTATAAAGCTTGATAAATATTTAATACTATATAGTGTTTAATATAACATTGTATAAGATATTTTATTTTATATTATGTAATATTGTCATTTATTTATAAATAATTCTAAACTAATACCTCATGTAAATACCGAATAAAATAAAATGAACATAAAATGGAATTTTTATTAATTATTGAAATATAATTTTCAAAAATTATATTTATGCAAATATTTATTATTTAAAATTTAAATTTATATTGAATGTTATTATTTCAAAATTTTATAACCATTTATTATTTCAATAAATTAAATAAATTAAAATAATATTGTATATATTTTAATATTTATATTTTTTATCATAATTATTTAAATTTAATGTATTAATCCTTACTTTTATATTTTAATTATTTATTATTTATTATTTATTTAAAATATTTATTATTTATCAATTATATTTATTTTTACTGTATATAAATAAATTGATATCATATATTATTTATATTTATTTATTATGAAATAATTTTATTAAATTAATTTTAATTTTATAATATATAATTGAATAATAATATAAAATAGTTTTCTACTATTAGCATATTGAAATTCAAACTCATAGTATTGATTTTTACACTCAATTTAAAAGATCATGTAAATATAAGGATTGAATCAAATATCAGTATATTAAAATTAACTGCTATTTAATCAAGAGTATTGTTATTTGTATGACTTTTTGGAATTTTTTTAATTTTTTTGTTCTAAATATCACACTAGTGCTCAAAGGAGAATGAAAGAGGAAATCTAACTAAATGTGAATTGTATTATTGGAGGACTTTTAGGTAGCATTTGGTAGGGGAATATAGATAGAAATATAGGGACAATGAAAATAGTGAAAATAGAGACATAAATAATAAATATGTGTACGAATATTATTAGAAAAAAAATATTAAATTTCTGTCTTTGTATTCTGTTTCCATATTTTGGAGGCACAGAAATTTCCTATTTTTCTGTCATAGATTTGTGTCTTCAGTAACTGTATTTCTGTCCCAACACAGTAAACGAAGGCTACCTTACTGATGCAGCTGAGTTTATACTTTATATAACTGAGATAATATCCTAAAATATAACATAAAGAAAGGAAGGGCTGCTAACAGAATGTTACAATAACTACTTGCTAACTAACAAACCTACTGCATATCTTATTGGTCCCCCTCAAACCCATCAGGCCAGAACATCTCAACTCTGAGTTTGCGTCTCAGATAAGGAAATCGAGAGCCAAGAATATATTTATCAAGAACATCAGCAGCCTGTTCTTCTACTGGAATATGATGAACTTGACTTGGTGATGTGTAGCTCGATCATACACCAAATGTTTGGTGCAATTGTGAAGAACTGGATTGACAACAAGCATAATAGTACTTACTAAATTGTCACAATATACTTTCTGAACATTGACAAGGGCTTGTAGCTATATGGAGATTAGCCCGAACAATAATGTCATCAATATATTTGATTTGGGAGAGATGAGGAAATATCTTTTGAATGTGTTGATCAGTAACAAAGTTTTCACGATCATCCCCAACGACGGATAGCTGCTAGAACCTATTGTTGCCATGGAAGGTAATTCTCTTCATCCAATTCGCAGGAAACGGGATTGGTGAAGGTTTGAGTGGTGGAGGACGACGAAGAAGAGGGTGAGGGTGAGGAAGCGGTGGAGGATGAACCAGTCATGGAATGTCACACTTGTGCTTGGAGGAGAACGGAAGGAGAGTGAAAGAAGAAATTTAACTGAATGTGAATTGTATTATTGAATGGCTTTGAGATAAGATACAACTGAATTTATATAACTTAGATAACATGCTAAAATATAACAGAATGAATGGAAGGACTGCTAAAAGAATGATACACTAACTGAATGCTGCGTCAACTACTAACTGACCAACGTCCTGCATATCTTATCATTTTTAATGGATATCAAGGGGTATTTTCAAAATATTGGTTGAGAGAAAAATTCTAACTCACTCGCAACCAGTATTTTAAGGATTTGGCTTCTCTAAAAATGAGAAAATTTTTGTAAAGTAAGAAAAATGTGAGGGGTTAATCAGTCTTCGATCTATATTGAAGGAAAATAATGGATTAATAACGTATCCTAGGTACCATAGTGAGTGAATTATCTACACAAGAACTCATTCATTAAAGAAGATGAATTGCACTTGATAATGCACTATATATTGAGCTACCACTGCACAAAGAAATGGAATTTTTAAAATCTCATAGATCAGAATTGAGTAGTCCACTTTCCTCATCATTTACACTTGCCTCCTCTGTAGTTACATGAGCTAGCTCCACTGCTCTCGTAGTTTGGTGCCCCCAATCTGTTTTAATGAGTGTATACACCATCATACAAACACAAGAAACCTGTGCTGCTAACATTCCATACCACAATCCCACAAGTTCATATTTGTATATGAATGTAGCAAAAATAGCCACTGGCAACCCAATTAGGTAAAATGCACACAAGTTAATTCTAGCACCTAAATAAGGACGTGCAGTCCCTGCTACGATCCCACATGAAACTGTTTGAGGCCAATTGGCAATCTCACATAACCCCAAAATTGGAAGTACAATTGTTACCATATCAATAATTTGTGTCTCATCAGTGTAAAGTTTAGCCAAATTTCTCCTCACACACATAAGGAAAATGAAGGCTATGATCCCAAATGTAAGTGCTATGACAAAACCAATTATGGCAGTGCCTTGTGCCCTGGAGGGTTGCCCTGCACCTAATGAGTGACCAATTCTTGTTGTCAATGCAGCACTTAGTGAAAATGGGAACACATACAAGAACCCAAGTGTTTGAATAAGGATCCCCATAGTTGCAACTGTGGCTTGTGGATTGCTCAACATGCCGCATAGAAAGAGCATTATCTCATACCACCACCACTCCAAGCACACAGAAATGCAGCTAGGCACTGCCAAACTTAGCAAAGGCTTCCAACCATGAAATGCTGATGAGAGGAAGGAAGCTCCTTGCCAAGGCTTCAATGGTTTCTTTGAGAAAAAAATATAGAGCAACAAGCCAAGGATCATGTTTATGGAGTTCAATCCAGTGGCCAATGCAATTCCCTTTATTCCTAAGTTCAAATATGTAGCCAAGAAATAATTGATGGGGAGGTGCAAAAATGCTGCACAAGAAGCAACTATTGTTATTGGTGTGGTTAAGCCCTGTGTCCTTAGGAAAGTCCTCAACGGGTTGAGATGAGCTTGAGCTAGAAGTTCTGGGATTGAGAAGACCATGTAAACTTTTGCAACTTTTGTGACCTCAGGGTCTTGGCCTAGCATTTGGAGGACTGGTTCCATATTAAGCCACAATATTGAAATTGGTATGGCAACAACTAGGAGGAGACATACAGTTCTGAAAAATGTTTGGCTTAGAACTGACCATCTCTTGGCTCCAAATGCTTGGCAACAAATTGGGTCCATTCCCATTGTGAGGCCTTTAAGGACTGAATTGGCGGTGATGTTGGCAAAACCAAGTGCTAGTGAGCCTCCAGCTAGCTCTGCCTTCCCTTGGCGACCCAAGAACAACATGGAGACAACTGATCTAGAATACACCATTATGCTAGTCATTATTATTGGACATGAAATCTTAACAAGAGATTGCAACTCTTCTTTCACCTGCATGCAATTGCATTTCACATATGCTTGTCAACCAATAAGGCCGTTTAATGTACTAATAAGTGCATGTTTTGCAACTAGACAATGAGAAAATTTTAATTTCTAGCCTATGTTTTCAACTTAGCTCCAATGTTATTTTTCAAGTAGAGACTCATAATATGTGAAAGTATATATTACAATTACAAATCAACACCTGATGACTACTTTTTATCTATTTATTTTTTAAAAGAACGTGATTCTCTCACATTTTTTGTTGACATACATAATCATAACTTTATACCATTTTTTTAAATACGAATTAGTTTGTATGGCCTCACACAAGTTTGGATTTCCTGTAAATGAAGATAATTTCCATGCAAGATTCGAAAAATTTAACACCGCAACAGTAATGCGAGAACAGTAACAATAATACCCTTAAAAGAATGCTTCAGATCGGAAATTGTCAATTACTGATTTGTTACAAACACTGCATTTGAGAACGTTCTTGAACTAATATTAACACATTCTTATCTAAACAAGGTTCATAACACTCTTTCCCCTTGTTTCCTATTTATGAAAATAAATAATTTTTGGGTGCACATCCTTTGTCCCCATTAATTAACATTGTTTATTTTATCACTTAGGACATGTTTAGTTTGTGTTTTCATTTCTTGTGGTTTTTTTTCTTTCAGAATTTGTGAATATAATGGTAAAAATAGAAAATAAAAATAAGAAATTGAAGTTTATTATTTTCACCATTTTTTTCACAAAATCTAAAATACAAAGAATACAGAAAATAAAAATAAAAACCATACATGTTACACTTTTTGGTTGTCTCATATTTTTCTTGTTCCTGGCAATATATGAAGAAGAAAAACTTACTCAAGTTGCGAAAAGCAAAACCTATTGTCATAACCTTTTAGTGGCATAAAATACTCCAATCTTAAGTATCAATGATGTATAAGGAAAAAGGAGAAGAAAGAAAAAGAAAAGAAAAAGAAAATGACAAAACAGCGATTTTACAGGAACAGTTTTGAACACCATCATATTGATAAATTATTTATAACATCAAAAACAATATATTCATGAATTATGTATCACGAATTCGTAGCACCATTTCTGAGGACTATTTATTGATCTCTAGCTCTTCATTCCAGAGCAAAGTTCATGCTTGGTTATGATGCATGTCACCACACGCACGCACAAATTAGTGACAAAAAATAAATAAGAAGTACAGTGCTGACTCAGTCATCACGACTTTCACAACAATGAAAAGTGCCAAAGTCCAAATTCAGGTTCACGAATATGTCTGCCACTATTCATGATGAAAAAAAAAATCATAATATCATATCCGACTTGAGAATATATTCATGCGTGACAAATTTTATCCCTGCATAAATTTTTTTGGGTGTGGCATGCAAAATTCTGGCAGAAATTGAATCAATAGTTAGACTAACCACTTTTTTGGTTAATTGTTTATTTATATTAACTTATTTTGTATTCAAATTAGAGATACTGTGTTTTAATCATATATTAATACTCGTGAAATTTTTAAAGAAATGAATCACTGAATCAAATATTTTTTCAGATGTATTAATACACGATATGTTTGGGTAAAACCTTTTTTCCCCCCTGACACTAGACAAGTGACTCATCAGTTTGGATTTTATTAACTAAATTATTCTAGTTATGGGTTTTCAAATACAGTGATGCATGACATAGACACAAAAAAAAAAAAACAGTAATGATATTTTTACATAAATTTTATAGAAATTAATTTTGATATACTAATAATATATAAAGCTTTTATACAACGATCTAATTATATAATACCATATAACAAAATACAGTTAATTCTCACTTCTACTATTTGAGAAGTAATTCAAATTCATAGATTTTCTTGAATGTTTTAATTACACTATAAATACATTAAAATTAAACTCAATTTTATATACACCATGCATTATAATTTTTAAAAAATCATGTTTCAATAATTAAAGATTATAATTATGTCATCGGTAAAATTTAATTGTGGAGAATCATGTGTTAATAATTGAAAATTTCAATTATCTTATCTGTAAATATAAAATATAACCAACAATGTATGCAAAATCTTTTATCAAATTCACCAATAAAATAGTTAAAATCCTCGATTACTAATAATACATAATTTTACATATGTAAATTTTATCAATAACATTTATAACTAAAACTCGTAATTATTATTAATACATGACTTATTATAAGTATCAAAATGCATGGTGCATAAATAAAAATTATGTATAAATACAATTATTCTTTGAAATGTTTTCACCTTTCACCTTTTAACAAAAAGGAGCTGAAAAAAATAAGAAATAATAAGGGCCTCTTTGCTTTCAATTTTATCTTGTGAATGAAATACTGAAAATCGAAAATGAAAACTGAAACTGAAATTTATAATTTTTAGAAATTTTAGTATTTCCTTAATAAAATTTAGAAAACTGAAAAACTGAAATTGGAACTCAAACCAAATAGACCCTTATCTACTTTTTCTATCATGTTAAGGATCTCTAGACTTATATTTTGTTAAGTGTAATATCATACAACACTATTTTGTAATTAAATATCAACTTTTGATAACTACCCATAATATTTAATCAAAAAAGCATAATAGTATGATGGAAAAATTATACTTTATTTTCCGGGCTATAGGAATTGTATATTTTATCTCAAAATTTTAAAAATATAATAAAGTGAATGAGACCTATAATTCAATGGAGTTAATTGGAATTTTCCTTATATATGACACATGCTACTAGGTTGTCCAAACACTTATAAAAACTATCTTAGATCATATTCTTAAGCAACGTGAGACTTTAACATACCTTTAATGCCCATGATAGACATATGAAGCACGAGTTTATAGGACTAAATATCTCTGGGTAACCTAATAATGACCACATTATAGCCTAACTCAATCTCAAAATGCAGCTCATGCAAAGGGGTGCCCAAGCACTTGTAAAGACCATCTTGGCCATATCCTAATGCAATATGGACTCTAAAATATGCATATCACTCATCTTATTATTATTAGATGTGATGAGTGGTTCCCTCTCACCCCATTCACTTATCACATCTAATAGTGATAAGGTGTGTGTTGTACATTTATTGTGTAATGTTGTTGTTCCCATAACATTACTCCAACATAATATGATACCAAGCAGATTTTTATTGGACAGACATGGAAGAAAACATCAAAGTGAGACAGAAAAATTGTTTTTGGGGAGGGATAGAGCGATAGAGAGACAAGTTACAAACCTCGGAGAGAGAAAGGCTAGGGAGAAGTGCAGTTAGGGGATTATGTAGGCGTTGAAGAAAGCCTCGAATGAATATCGTGTTGCAAGCTTGCTCGCCACCTTCTCTGGTTCTCATTCTGTCCTCATGATAGTCTCCTCCACCTTTTGACACCACAGGGTCACCATTTATATCTCCTCGAGATTCAGCACCAGTGCACATGTTTTCTCCCAAGGCTTTTGCAAAATGGTATAGACATACAAGCTTTAAAAAATTACAAATTCACCATTTTCAGAATTGGATAATTATAAATTGTTTACATATTAAAAGTTAAAACAACAAATTGAGGATGCTAGAAAACAAACATTAAACACACCGGTCATTGGTCATTCCCATCACCCAAGAGAGCAACTGGGGAAAAAAATAGGAATTAAAATGTCTTAAAAGGGAAGAAAGTAAACGGCCAACCTTGTTTTTTTTCCCCCCCGAAACTAAGCATATCCCTGTACCCGAGGCAATTTTGCTCGAACCATGTAGGACCATTAAGGTGGCAAAGTTCTCTCGTGAGTTTTAACACAACTTGTATATTTAAAGTTTAAATCCAAGACCTCCAGTTAAGCTAGAACAACTCCTGATAATTGATCTATATACTCATAAGTACAACCAACATTGTTTTTTAAATGATTGAATGCATAAAAATGAGGAAGAGTTTCTATTAGGCTCTGCAATACCATAAAAGTCTTAAGTTTAAAAATAACCAAACCTTGGTATCCGACGAAAGATGTGTACGGGCGCTAGAGAATGTCGTTAAGCTTTGCAACTTTCCTTGGCAATGCCATGGGAAGTGATGTAACTGCAAAAGAAGATGGATTTGTGCAGAGGCGTTTTGGAACTTGAAAACAGTTGTAACCAAAACCCATTCCAACTTAGTTAATCATAAGTACTACATCCCCTAAACCCCTGTGTTTACTTTATACCTGTGCCCATAATATTGTATCTGCTTAAAATAATAGTCCTTGAAACCACCCTTCCAACTTTATGTTTCGCTTCACACAGCGTCTTCGTTCTATTTTTCCCTTAAGCCAAACAGAAAAAATTCTTAGGTGTTCTTAAAAGTAAGATAAAATATTTACTCTATTCTATTTAGTGATTAACAAATAACTATTGCATAAAAAATATAGAGGACATGAGAGATAATAATAGTTCACAAAACTTATATGTCAATTAATAAATGAATCAGAATAAGTGTTATCTCTTACTCTAAGTGCATCTAAGTATTCCTCAGTAAAAAATTAGATTGGAAGTAAGGTTTACTGTAGTCTAGGATCACGACATATTTTGTAGATGATCTATCGATAAATAATAAAGATGGAATCTCACACCACTAGATTATAAAGATTTTGACAAAATGCCATAATAATCTCTCAAAAGCTTAACCTGTGAAGTAGAAGTATTGGAATAACTTAAATCAAAATTATTAGTCAAGGTCTAATAGAAGCTTTAATATTAGTGGTTCAGATAAAAAAAAAAAGAATTCTTTTCTTAATAAACTTTTTAATGATGAAACATATCAATAAAGTCATATAGAATATTCCTTAAAAGAGTAACTCATATTTTCCTCAGTATGTTTACATTTTTTAACAATATACAAAGGAATCATCATAGAGTAATAATTGGTATATAATAAGTTGTATAACAATATTACAACTCCATTCATAAACTTATTTTATCTTTTAATAAAAATAAATAGTGTTATAATATTATTGTATAATTTTATTGTGCATCTAATCCTACTCATCATCATAGCAAGAGTTTAGGAGCTTTGCGCACATTCTCGTCTAACACAATCACTGGCATTAAACCCAACTCACACATGCATTATTTTTAGAACAAAAGCAACTCTTAAAATTTGTGCTCGTCTGAAAAGTTGACAAGAAAAGGTCGAAAAATGATACGATATAAAATATGAGAAATGTTAGGAAAAGATGTCTCTGAAGTAGCATTATTCCGTGCATAATGAGGTGGTATTTTCTATATTTTATGTCAACTAGGCAAAAGTATCGTACTTGATTGGTAGATGCCAATGGCGTCTACTCGAATGTTCCTAAATTGTGGTTGAGCAGTGATGTTCATAAATTTTTTCACCGTGATGATGGAATAGACGAGGGCAAAGAGAGAAAGAATAACGGGTGGCTGAGCGACGGGGAGGAGAGCAAGAGAGGAATTTCATAAGATAAATAGTTGGAAAAATGAACTATAAATTATATGCCCTTTAGGTCATAAACTTTAAAAATGTCAAGTGCAACCCCTTGAACTCTTTTGAATATGCAAATTGAGCCTTCCCATTAACATTTTCGTCAATTATAAACAAAAATATTACAAATGTAAGAAAATTTAAGGGATTAGTTTCAAAGTTATGAGAGGGGTATACTATATTTACTATAGTTAAAATGCACATTTATAAAATTTCAGAGAGTCAATTTGTATTTTTTTAAGTTTGCAAGTTAAAATGTACATGATCTATTATTTAGGTGATAAAGTGTAATCTTTCCTAAATCACCTGTTATTTTACATAAAAAAATAACTACAATTAAATCAACAGTAGTTTAAATAAATGAACGGGAAGATTTTTTTTTTATAATTGGATAGAGACTCAAAACACTCAAAAAATAATGGAGCATATGGATACGTAGATATAACACACACACACACACAAAAAAACTTACATGAAAAACATAAGATCATGAGAAGAATAAAAGCGCAAACAAAAACTTCCAAGAGGGCCAAACTGAAGGAAGTAAACAGCGCTGCATAAGAAACTTAATTTAAAAACTTGGACTTTTGTTGCCTTCCTTTTTGCCTCTTTCTCAAGCATGGTTTGTCCCATTCTCCATTTCCATATGAAGTTTATCCAAAGCAGTAATAATATTTTCCTCATTAAGAGAAAGCTCAAAGCATGATAGAGCAAGAAGCCCCCATTAAACACACACTTGAATACAGAAGGGCACTAGGCTACTGAACACAATCTTGAATTAACACGAAAACGAACTATGAGGATGCGACAAGTAAAAATGAGGATAATAGCTTGATTAAGAAAAATGAGCAATTAGTTGAAAAGAAGGACAACTAGCATGTGATTTGCATTTGGAAGGAATAGGCCTTGGGAGGAGTACCCACAAGAGGACCTCAAATAGTCGGTGAAAGGACTTTGTGAAGTAGGCATTGTGTGGTATTCGCTCTTTTCCCTGTCTTTTCTTCCTTCCTCTCTGAAATTCTCCCTACCATTATTCCATCAATTCTTCTAAAAAATTTTATTATCTTAGGCATACCTCAACCTTATTTGGAAATTAAACTTCCTCATTGCATCCTCAATCTCCCTCAAATTCTCAATTCAGCTATTAATTCCTTTGTTTTTGTAATACCCCAGGTTTTAAATAATAAGATTAGAAATTTTTTTTTCGAACTAGACACAGTGCCAGCCACCTTCACCCGTCGTTCGAGTTTTGGATTTCACTAAGTTTGGACCTTATATGTCCTTGGAGGGCTCTATGATAGAGTCATAATCTTGAGATCAAAAGTCCCGGTAATGGTTCCTTAGAGAAAAATGAGTTGAAGAGTAATTTTTAATGAATTTTATGAAACTCTTAAATATTTTGTTTTTAGCCTACGAGTTTATAAAATCGTAAGAATTCCTGAATTTGAACTAAATTCCAAAATTTGGATTCTGAATTGCTGGGATTTTGATTTTTCTGATATTTTATTTGAACCCAAATGGGGGGTATTTCCATATTTACATTTATATTTTAAAGTTAATAGAGAGTATAATAAATGAGGACATTAATTTAAAATTAATAAATGTAAATAAGTGAGTACAAAGATAGTCCAGACAAATTTCACCCAATGCATACCAAAGACTGACCTTTCAGAGACCACACCAACACCTGACCTTTCCTGAGACGCCTGCATTTCATCAGAGAGTAAGGCGGTATAGTAAGTTAGAAAGGAGGCCACCTAGGCGGTCATATGATTGGCCAGGCGGTCATTAGAGAGTAAGGTGGTGTAGCAAGTCAAAGAGGGGACCGCATAGGCAGTCATTCACCACTTGCCTAGGTGGTGAACAAATTTATAAAAATCCTCATTTCGGGATTTTTCCAGGCCAAACACAACCCCATACTCCCTCTCACCCCCAAACTTAGTTCTTCCACCATTTTTATCCCCTCTAAGCTCTATTTCACTCGATCTAACTCTAATATTTCACTTCTAAGGTTTAAAGGTAAGAGATTTTGCTAGTTCTACCTCCTTTTCCTTCAAATATTTCATGGTTCTTCGGATTTTACTAATATCTCTCTATGTTCATAAAGTCATGGTGCTCCCTTCGTCTTAGAGTTGGGTTTGAGCCGTTAAAGAGATTATTATAGGTTAACCTAGAGTATTATGGCTGTTATATCAGAATGAGGTGCCATCTCCTATTTATGGGAGTCTTGTTGGTCCTGTTGGTGTATGTTCTTCATTGTTCATCCCACCAAGTGAGTGGGTTCACATCTGTGACCTCTACGTTGTGCATTATAATTATTTTCATAAAAATATCATTTACTATTTGAGTTTAGAGATTTCTGCAAAGAAGTTTGAGATTTCTATTGATTTATATGTTTTAGAACTCTAGGTTTTAAAGCATGAAACTGGTTTTTGATAAAACTCATGGGACTATATTTGTTATACTAATTTTATGTAGAATTGATGATATATGCGATTGTTGGAGGCTTTCATGGTCATTTTTTTGGATTATGAAATTGATTTACGTATATGAAATGGTTTTATACCTAGATATACAGTTTAGAGAAGAAAATGGAATCATTATTGCAAGCTTTGCTATTTTGAAGCTTGATATTGAGTTTTCTAATTATGAAAGGCTTGATAATTGAGATGTATTTTAGATAATTAATCAAAAGGCTTTAGAGCTTGAATCTTCATGAGATTCAGAACAGCTGACAGCTATATACTCTGTGGAGGTATGGAATTATAAATGTCTACACAGGGTGATCCCTTGGACGTGATTCTATGGCCATGGTTATGCTAAGGTCAGACTGTTAGAATCAAGTGGATTTAGAGCTCTCAAAGTATTAGAGTTTATTGTTGATAAAGAATAATCTAAGATTTAGACATAAAAGGATTTTTAAGCATGAATCTTTGTATGACTCAGAATAGTTATCGGATACATATTTTGAGGACTTGAAACCATCACGTATGATTTCATAGTCACAGTTATGCTAAGGTAAAACTGTTAAAGAGTCACAGAGATTCAAAGCTCACAGAGAATTGAAAGGTTTTAAGGATTGCCGGATATGGATGGATTTATTTAATTAGGTTAGAAGGTAACTATAGAGAAACAGGTTGTGTATTAACGGTAGTTAATCCATTAACCTTGGTACCAAGTTGCCCGAGCCAGAGATTATATAGAGATTCATTGTCACACTAGGGACGACGATACGTAACGCCCAGTTGTGACCAGAGATTCATATTTAAAGTTTTATTACGTCACAAATATTGTGTGTAACCAGAGCAGAGATTACTGTTTCTCTAAAGGCTACTATGCTATGAGCTTGGATGATTTTAGGTATGAAAGTAACATAAGAAGATTGTTTTTGAGTTGTCACATGATAATAGGAATATATATATATACACACACACACATAAATGAATACTTTTTGAGTATTAATGGTGTTATTATGATTGTATGCATTATTCTTTGGCGTCCCATGGAAGGGAGTTTTGGGTGAGGATTCACTCACTGAGTTTTGGTAACAAAACTCACCTCTCTCTCTCTCTCTCTCTCTCCTATTTTTATAGATAGAGCAGTTGTTATGGAGTCTCTTCAACCTTTTCCCCTAGCCGCACTAGGCCTCAGTTGGTGAGTCTTGCTGTCATTTTGATTTAGAGTGCTTCGGTGTAGATGCAAGCAGGATCCCGGACCTTAGATCATGTTTTGCAATTAGCATACTATGATGATATATGCATATTTTGTATTTAAAGGCATATTTGTATTAATTTCATAGACATTTTGAAGCAGAGTTAGTTTTATATTGTATTATGATTTCAGACTTCAGAGACAGATTATGAATCAATAGACTTGATTATTTCAACTATTTTGATTACTTTGAATTTAAAGAATAGGTGACTTATATGTAGCAAAAGAGAAATTTTCAGGCTTTTATGGTTTTTATGAACAGAGTATATATGAAGAAACAGTTAACAGGTCACGAGGCTTACGTGAGAATGAGATTTCTCATATGCTGATCACATTCCCAGATCGGATCGTGACAATTTTCTTGTTACAATTACTAGCTTATACAATACAAAACCAAGATACACTTACATTTTAATTGTTTTATGCAGTTTTATACTTAGACCCTATAAACAGACACTATTCTTTTACTTAACTCCATACTAGAGGAATATTCTCTACATCTCTTTCTTTACTTGTTACATTGGTGCTTTCATCCCCATGGCGAAAATTACATGAGTTAAGACTATAAATGCTAAAACAAGAATTATATATGAACTCTTTGAGAAGAAGTTTGCTCAGAATCAAGCCCTGGTAAAAGAGTTTTAGTTCATAATGACAAAAGAAAACAAAAATAAAAGTAAAAGAGCAACGGAGAAAAGACAACATTAAATCGAAGGATGGAATTGTTGGATGGACAGGGGTCGCTTTTTTTTCCCCAAGCGTTTGCTTCTGTCTTCCAAAAATCCCCTATCTTAAGCCTAGGGTTGTCGTCTTCCCAAGACAAAAGATGATTGAGGATTCTAGAACAATTGTCTTATGTACCCATACCAAAAATAGCCTTCAAAATAGTGAAAGTCGAAGTTTTGACATCGTTCAGTGCTCTGAGGACTGCTAGAGTGCTATAACCATGCTACAATATAGCATGTTTCCATAGTTTGGTGTGTTCTAGCCTGAGGGGCTATTAGAGGGGCATAGCATGGTCATACTTTAACTTAGCTTCTCAATTTGCTTTTCCATCTAATAAAGATACCCAAAAACACTAATAAAAAACCAAGAACAAGTAAAAATCAAATAAAATCCAATCAAAGGGAGAAGATACAGATTATATGACAAATGAGGGAAAATAACATTAACATGAGCATAACATGCATGAATTTATATCAAAACTACCCAAAAAGAATAACTCACTATCAGAGTTATCACAAGGAAACAAGGGAATGATCTACTCCATATTTATCCACCTCACAACCTTTTACTATATATATTGTAAGGGGCTCAACATGCTCGGGTATTGTAATACCTGAGGTACACGTGTTCGTGGCCAAGTTTCATACTGCCCTAGGGTCCCTTGAGGCCTACCTGAGTAGCTGGATAGGCCCCGGAAGCCAGAACCAAGGCGTAGAACCAAGTTCTGCAGAATAAGTAACTCGTTGCAGCGAACAGACGAGCTGACGTGCTTGCTGCAGCAAGTAATCTTCACTATAACGAGTTATAGTTTTCCTTGGCTCGTTGTAGCGAGCAACCCAAGTCAGCACAGTATAAGTGAAATGACGCCGTTTTGTTTTTTGGCCTTCAAAATCCCATCAGGCCTCCACCCAGCAAAATCAGAAGCAGAAACACGTAGCATACGCGTGCGCGCGCACACACACACACCATAATCTCCATTTTTCATCCCCTTTTCTTTCATTCTTTCCAATTTAGCTTTCCCAAATCATCAAGGTAAGTTTATGTTATTAGATTATGTCTTCGTTCTCTCCATTCCTTTACATTCTTGGTATAGATATTGTTGTTTCTCCCATTTTTGTCAAATGTGTGTGCTCTACCAAAGTTGTTGGTATATATTTAGAGTAATCTAGAGCTTCCCATAGGTTGTTGATGAGTTTTATGGTTTCAATGGCAGATATTGGAGCCATTCCTCCTTCTCAGAGTCCCTGCGGTGTTGAAGCTTCACAGTCCACCCCTCCAGGTGAGTGGGTTTGATCTCATGACCTTAGTTTGGTTATTATATAATTATTTGCTACTATTACGGAGTATTTTGAGAATTTGAAAATGGATTTTTATATGATATTGCCTTATGTAAAAAATTATGTTTTATTAGAAATGCTCTGTTTGAACTTATGCATGAAAATTATGATTTTAGAAATGCATGAGACCATAATTATTCTATAAAAAGCTTTGTATTGTTTAATTCATGAATTGGTTTATTATGACAAATTAGAATTCATGATGATTTGCTAAATGAAATTTAAAGATTTATGTTTGCTATAGTTAAGAAATGTTGAACAAGAAATTTTAAACCCCAGTTACGACTTTAGTTGATTTTAGATTAGAGAGAGTTACTGAGAGGAACATAACTGTTAGTTAACGATAGTTATTCCGTTAACTTTGGTATACCAAGGCCCCCCAGGGGCAAGTCATCCTTAAGTTAGATCTGTCTGCTAGGGACTTGGTTCGCTAGGGACCATTGAGATCGCATTGGATAGGGGCTGTGTCCGCCACTGAGCACCCTCCCTATAGTTGATGAATATTCTGTTCCCTTGTGTAATTCTTAAAATTTTAAATATTTTAGTTAAAGTGTAAAGTAAATAAAAATGTTATAAATGCTGCATTATTATTATTGTCAGTTATTTACAATGTTTTCTTGTCTCATGCACGGTTATGAGTGAGGATCAACTCATTGAGTTTTGAATGCAAAACTCACCCATCTCTTCTTTATTTTCCTCACATATTCAGGTGTAGCTCAGGATCCTCCCCTTCCTTCCCCTCAGTAATAGCATTTTTCAATTTGGGTGAGCTTCACTTCGGCGTGAAGCCTTAGTATTTTGATCTTGGTAAATGTGTTCCAGTGATGTGATGGGTAGGTATAGTTATTTTGTATTTTGTTTATACCATGATTCTTTTGTATTTAACAGTAAATCCTTCACAGTTATTTTGTATTTGAGCAACTCAGTTGAAATGTGTTTTACAGCTACAATTTCATAATTTATTTATGAAAAAGAGATTTATTTCATGAGTAGCAAGGATTATTAGTTAATTTGAATTACGATCAAACCATATTTTATGAATAAAGTAAGCATATAGTACGGTATAGAGATCACAAGGCTTACGTGGGGATCGCATTTCTTACGCCCCGGTCACGATCCAAATTGGGTCGCGACAAAGTGGTATCAAAGCCATAGGTTTCCCTGCACGTCACTGGAGCAAGTGTCCACAAGTAGCACGACGTTTTTGTAAATGGAAGCACGCCCATTTGCATTATCGAAGCGTTACTTGAGGCCTGTTAGGATAGTCAGTCTTGTCTAGGTTCAGATAAGGAGTCTTGTTCATTCTCTTTTGATTAGTTTCTCAACCAACCTGTCTATGTTTTTCAGGATTCAACATGCCTCCCCTATGCGATCATTCCTCATGACGCCGCCATAGCAGTGGCTCTTCCAGCTTAGAGGATTGCTTTAGAGCCTTAGAGTAGGCCCTGGTCACGCTCTTAGACATAGTGGCCAGACAGGCTGAGGGTGGGGCCCAGCCAACCCCACCTGTGACTCACCCAGCCCAGCCTGTGGTTTAGCAACCAGTTAGAGATCTGGATGACTCGACGTTAGAGCAGTTCAAGAGGATGGATCCGCCCACTTTTCCTGGGCGATTGACGATGGAGGATCCGCATGAGTTCCTTAGAGAGGTAGAGAAGATTACCTGAGTCATCCACTAGTCATCAGAGAGGGCAGCGGAGTTGGCTGACTTCCAGCTGGGAGGCCAGGCTGGCTTATGGTAAGAGGAGTTCCTCCAGGGATGTGGCGACTCAGAGCCACCCACCTGAAAGAAGTTCTGGGCAGCTTTCTTACGTAGATTCCTTTCTAAGAGCCAGCGAGCTCAGATGCTGGATAAGTTTTTGAGACTTCGGATGACTTCGAGCATGTCAATGGTAGAGTATGATGAGAGGTTCATATACTTGAGCTAGGCAGCATCAGGGTTGCTGATATCAGAGATTGACAGAGTAAGGCGGTTTGTTCAGGGGCTTCCTGAGAAGATTTCCTGAGTTTACAGCCTCATGTGGGGATTATGGATTATGCCCAGGTGGTGGATATGGCTATCGGTTTAGAAGGTAGTTTGGTAGAGAGGAGAGTTATAGCTAAGGCCAAGAGGGCTAAGACTCATGGCTCCTTTTCGAGTGGAGCAGATTCTAGCCGGGGCCAAGGCTAGCAGGGCCCACATATTGCACAGTAGAGAGCAGTCTTTTCTGAGTCCATGCTGACTCGGCCTACTGCCTCTCTCAGGTAAAGCAGGGAGGACAGTCAACCTAGTTGGCTCAGCGTCGGGCACTCTATCTCAGGGTGTCAAACTTGCGGGAAGAGGCACTCAGGTCAGTGCATGATAGGGTCCTCAGGATGCTACAGTTGCGGCCAGCAAGGCCATATCAGGAGGGATTGCTCATTTTTGGGGAGAACTTCCAGTTAGGGGTCGGCAAACCCTACCACTCCAGCATTATCTTATCAGTCATCTACCCGGGAGAGCTCTGTGGCGTCAGTAGGCAGGGGAACTAGAGGTAAAGGCCTTGGAGGCCAAGGTCAGGGATGCAGAGGCCAGAGCTCAGAGGGACAGCCCCGCCTGTTTGCCTTGGCACACCAGGATGTGGTAGTATCCAATGCAGTTATATCAGGTATCATGACAATTCACTCCTTGGAGGCTTTATGTTTGATCGACTAGGGTCCTTATATTCCTATGTGTCCCGTTTCTTTGCTATACGATTCGGGAGGTCTTTTACTAGTTTAGAGAAACCTTTCTATGTTGGGGTACTTTTTGGAGATCCCTTCTATGTCCAGTCAATATACAAGGGTTGTGAAGTTAAGGTCGGTGACATGGAAACACTAGCGAATCTTCACGTGTTAGACATGTCCAACTTTGACGTCATCCTAGGCATGGCTTGGTTAGCCTCCTTCCATGCTGTGGTAGATTGTTACCGCAAGGTAATAAAGTTTGAGGTTCTAGGAAGCGAGCTCTACGAGTTCAAAGGCATTAGTTGTTTGATTCCTTCCAGTTTGATCCCAGCTTTGAGTGCCATATGGCTTATAGATAAGAGTAATAATGGATTCTTAACCTCAGTTAGAGATGTGGACGTGCCAATGCCGAGCTTGGTGTCAGTTCCAGTTGTATGTAAGTTCCCAAATGTTTTCCTAGAGGAGTTACCGGGTGTACTACCAGATAGAGAGGTCGTGTTCGGGATAGAATTTGAGCCCGAAATAAAGCCCATCTCTATTCCCCCATACCGGATGGCTCCCACAGAGTTGAAAGAGCTAAATGAGCAGTTATAAGAGATACTTGACAAAGGGTTCATCCAACCGAGTACCCCACCTTGGGTTGCTACGGTTTTATTTATGAAGAAGAATGATGGGTCTGTAAGGATGTGCATAGACTACCAATAGTTGAGCAAGGTAACAGTTAAGAACCAGTACCCCTTGTCATGCATAGATGACCTATTTAATCAGCTCCAAGGGTTTAGGTATTTTTCCAAAATTGACCTGAGATCAGGCTACCACCAGTTGAAGATTAAGGGCAATGATGTGCCTAAGATGGCCTTTAGGACAAGCTATAGACACTACGAGTTCTTAGTATTGTCTTTTGGGTTAACCAATGCGTCTGCAGCCTTCATGGACCTAATGAACAGAGTTTTTAGATCGTTTCTAGACCGCTTTATAATTGTCTTCATTGATGACATCCTAGTGTACTCTAGAAGTGAGGAGGAGCATGAGCAACACTTGAGAATTGTCTTGTATACCTTGAGGGAAAATCAGTTGTATGTCAAATTCCCTAAGTGTGAGTTTTGGCTTGAGCAAGTGGCTTTTCTTGGACATATAGTGTCCAAGGATGGTATTTTAGTGGATCTGAAGAAAGTTGAAGTGGTTCAACAGTGGCCAAGGCCTTCTACAGCTTCTGAGATCCGGAGTTTCCTAGGATTAGTGGGTTACTACTGGAGGTTTGTCAAGGATTTCTCAAGAATAGCGGCGCCTTTGACCAAGTTGACTCAGAAAGGGATCGAGTTTCAATGGCTGGATGCATGTGAAGAGAATTTTCAGAAGCTCAACACTTATTTGACCATGGCTCTAGTTTTGGTATTGCTTTCTGGCACAGGTGGCTTTTCAGTATACTGTGATGCCTCTAGAGTCGGGCTTGTCTGTGTTCTTATGCAGCATGACTGAGTTGTGACATATGCTTATAGACAGCTCAAGAGGCATGAGCAGAACTACTTCACCAATGATTTAGAGATGGCGGCTGTGGTCTTTGTCTTGAAGATTTGGTGGCACTACCTGTATAGAGAAACTTGTGAGATCTTCATGAATCACAAGAGCTTGAAGTGCATCTTCCAGCAGAAGGATTCGAATCTCAAGTACCATAGATGACCAGAATTATTGAAGGGCTATGACTGTATGATCTCTTATCACCCAGGCAAGGCCAATGTTGTAGCTAATGCTTTGAGTTGGAAGTTCATGGGCAGTTTGGCCTACATAGAACCTTTGAGGCTATCATTGATAGAAGACATTCATGAGTTAGAAGATGATGGAGTCCAGTTTGGCATGAATGAGTTAGGAGCCTTTTTAGCTTACATTAGGGCCCACTCAACCCTAGTTGAGCAGATTAAGGCACAGCAGGGGGAAGACCCCAAGCTAGTGAAGCTTATGGAGAATGTGTACTGGGGAGACAATCATGAGTTTTCTATTGATGTGGAGGGTGTGTTGAGCTTCGGGGACTGTTTATGTGTACCTGACGTGAGTAAGCTAAAGAGGAAAGTAATGGAGAAGTCCCATAGTGCAGCATACTCCGTCCGTCCGAATTCAGCTAAGATGTATCAAGATCTCAAACAGCTATATTGGTGGGAAAGTATGAAAAGAGACGTAAGTGACTTCATGGCACATTGCTTGGTGTGTCAGCAAGTTAAGGCTGAGCACCAAAGGCCTGTGGGCTTGCTTCAATGGATAGAGATTCCTAATGCGAGCGTCGCAACTCACAACAAATTAGAATTTATAAAGTACTAAGTTGCACCAAAAATATAGTAAAGGACACAACCTAGGTCGTCTTTCAAGGAGGCTTTAATATTTAGTTGGAAAGATTTTGGGGTTTTGAGAATTAAAGCAAATAATTTAAATTGAAAAATGATAGCAACAATAGAAAATGCACTAGTGTAAGGTATTCTTAGGATTAAAAATCAATTATCATTGACCAAATATTAAACCCATTGATGGCTATTAGTAATAAATTACGGGTAATTCTACTGGTGATCAATCGACCTCTAGAATTGATCAATGAAATTAACAAATAAATGAAATCTCAATTTAATTGGTAATTAAAATGATCCAAGGTACCAATTGCTATAGCCTAACTGTCAATCGGAAAGTTAATTATAATGTTCTCTTTCAAATATAAACCAATAGATTTACCAATTTATACCCAAATGGTTTTCCTAAATGACAATCGTCAATTTAGTTATTCCAATAAAGATTATAGCAATCACCACAATAATTAAAGGACTAGAAATTGCAGAATATTAAAAAAATAATACATTCAATATAAATAAAGGGTCTCAAATGATATCTAAATCCATTCGGAAATCCCTACACTAATAAAGAAATCTACTCCTCTATCTTTAGAGGATTGCAACAATGAAGATAAAAGAACCTGAAAATAATAGCAATAATCCTTGCCACAATCTCCAAGATAAAGTACCTTCACCAATGGAACCCTTAGAGAGAGAAGAGAGCAGGAGAAGAAAGAGATGTAGAGAGAGAATAATAGCAACTAAAGTGGTAGCCTAAAACTAAGTAAAAGTTAGGGTAGAAGTCAATAACAATTCCTTAAATACGAATCTCTAAAATAGCCCAAAGTGGGGCCTAAAAATAGGTTAAACAAGTTGTTCTGTGTCATCGCACCACCATTGTAGCGGTCTCCAAAGGAGCTTTGCTGATAAACGTCATTTTGCAGGTTTTGTTGACCGTTGCAGCAGTCAATGAGCGCTACAGTGATGGATAGAATTGAATCTAATCATGGCACTAGAAATAGCAATTGTATCCCTTTGAATAAGTTTCCCAATGCCACCAAAATCACCTTAATCTGACATCTGTAGCTCCAGATATTACAAAAATAATAACTGGAGGTTAAGTTGGACAGCATCAGAACATCAGCAACTTTTAATCTTGCAACCCGATTTTCACCTAGATACTCTTAGAACCGGATTTTGGGCTAAACAAGAAAGTTGTAGAGGATTTCTTGAGCTTTCCAAAACATCTTTATTTGTCTTAATCTGATCCCTTGTTCTTGACAATTGTATTTGATCCAAAGCTCCTATACTCAAGACTATACTTAAAGAGACAAGTCAAACGTAACAGGATGTAATTACAAATTATCCCATAATCAATGCAAAAGTCATCAATTCTGTCAAAATCACACAATGAGAAATAAATCAAAATCTTTATTAATTGTGTCAACAACACATTAAAACTCATGTAAAAAGCTAATATTTAAAAGTAAGATAAGTAGCACAAATGCCCCTTATCAATCCCCAACTGGAAGTGGGAGAGGATAACCATGGACTTTGTAGTTGGGTTGACTCAGACCACTAAATACTTTGATTTCATTTGGGTGATCATGGACAAAATGACCAAGTTGGCCCACTTACTACCAGTGAAGATGAGCTTTAGTGCAGCTCAGTATGCCTAGCTCTATGTAGATGAGATTGTCAAACTTCATGGAGTGCCAGTGTCGATCATATCAAATAAAGAGTCTCAATTCACTTCGCAGTTCTGGAAAGTGTTTCAAGAAGTTCTTAGGACTCGGGTGGACTTGACCACCACTTTTCACCCGCAGACAGATGGCTAGTCAGAGAAGACGATCCAGACTTTAGAGGACATGCTCCGAGCTTGTGTTTTAGATTTCGGCGGGAGTTGGTGTGACCACTTGCCATTGATAGAGTTCTCTTACAACAACAGCTACTAAGCAAGCATCCAGATAGCACCATTTGAAGCCTTGTATGGGAGGTGGTGTAGATCTCCCGTTGGTTGGTTTGAGCTTGGGGAAGCTAAGGCCCTTGGCCCAGACTTAGTACAAGAGACTTTAGAGAAGATCCAACTGATAAGAGAACGGTTGTTGGCAGCTCAGTCCAGGCAGAAGTCCTATGCTGACAACCGACATCGAGACTTGGAGTTTGTAGTTGGTGACCACCTGTTCTTGCGAGTATCGCCCATGAAATGTGTGGTGAGCAGGGAAAGCTAAGCCCTCGCTATATCGGCCCTTTTGAGATTTTAGGTAGAGTTGGAGCAGTGGCCTACAGATTGGCACTGCCTCCCATTTTATCAGCTATCCATCCAGTCTTTCATGTCTGTATGCTTAGAAAGTACATGCCAGATTAGTCTTACGTTCTCATACCGCAAGTCATCAAAGTTGATAAGAGCTTGTTATATGAGGAAGAACCGGTCGCCATCGTGGATAGGCAGATCAAAAAACTTCGCTCAAAGGAAGTGGCCTCAGTGAAAGTCATCTGGAGGAACCACTCCAGCGAGGAAGCCACTTGGGAAGCTGAAGAAGTCATGAAGACCAAGTATCTGCATCTTTTCCTCCTCAAGGTATGTTTTACGATTTGGGGACCAAATTTCTTGTAATGGAAAGAGAATGTAATACTCGAGGTAAAGGCGTCTATAGCCAGTTCTGTACTGCCCTAGGATCCCCCAGGGTCCACCCGAGTAGCTGGATTGGCCTCGGAAGCCAGAACCAAGTTGCTGAACTAGGTTCTGCAGAATTATCTTGAAACAAGTTATTTGCGCAATGAATAGATGAGCCCATATGCTTACTGTAGCGAGTTATAGTTTTTCTTGGTTTATTGCAGCAAGTAACCTAAGTCAACACAGTATAAGTGAAATGACGTCGTTTCATTTTTTGGCCTTTAAAATTCTATCAGGCCTCCCCCCAGCAAAATCAGAAGTAGAAACACGAAGTGCGCACACACACACACACCGTAATCTCTATTTTTCATCCCTTTTTCTTCCATTCTCTCCAATCTAGCTTTCTCAAATAATCAAGGTAAGCTTATGTTATTAGATTATGTCTCCATTCTCTCCATTCTTTCACATTCTTGGTATGAGTATTGTTGTTTCTCCTATTTTTATCAAATGGGGGTGCTCATTCGAAGTTGTTGGTATACGTTTAGAGTAATCTAGAGCTTCCTATAGGTTGTTGATGAGTTTTATGATTTTAATGGTAGAAATTGGTGTCATTCCTCTTTCCTGGAGTCCCTACGGTGTTGATACTTCACAGTCTACCCCTCTAGGTGAGTGGGTTTAATCTCATGACCTTAGTATGGTCATTATATAATTATTTGCTAGCATTGCGGAGTATTTGAGAATTTGAAAATGGATTTTTATATGATATTGCCTTATGTAAAAAATTATATTTTATTAGAAATGCTCCGTTTGAACTTATGCATGAAAATTATGATTTTAGAAATGCATGAGACCATAACTATTCTATAAAAAGCTTTGTATTATTTAATTTATGAATTGGTTTATTATGACAAATTAGAATTCACTATGATTTACTAAATGAAATTTAAAGATTTACGTTTGCTCTAGTTGAGAAATATTGAACAAGAAATTTAGAACCCCAGTTATGACTTCAATTGATTTTAGATTAAAGAGAGTTACTGAGAGGAATAGAACTATGAGTTAACGACAGTTATTCCGTTAACCTTGATATACCAATGCCCGCTAGGGGCAAGTTATCCTTGAGTTAGATCTGTCCACCAGGGACACAGTTTGCTAGGGACCATTGAGATCACGTTAGATGAGGGCTCTGTCCACCAGAGACTAAGCACCCTCCCTACAGTTGATGAATATTCTGTTCCTGTTTGTAATTCTTGAAATTTTAAATATTTTAGTTAAAGTGTAAAGTAAATAGAAATGTTATAAATGCTGCATTATTATTATTTTATTTACTTACGATATTTTCTTATCTTATACACAGTTATAAGTAAGGATTCACTCACTAAGTTTTGAAAGCAAAACTCACGCCTCTTTTCTTCATTTTCTTTATAGATTCAGGTGTAGCTAAGGATCCTCCCCCTCAGCAGTAGCATTCTTTAGTTTGAGTGAACTTCACTTCAGCGTAAAGCCTTAGTATTTTGTTCATGGTAGATGTGCTTCAGTAATGTAACGGGTAGGGCCCCGGATCACATAGAATTATTTTGCATTTTGTTTATACCATGATTCTTTTGTATTTAATATTATATCCTTTATAGTTATTTTATATTTGAGCAACTTAGTTGAAATGTGTTTTATAGCTATAGTTTCATACTTTATTTATGAAAAAGAGATTTATTTCATGAGTAGCAAGGATTACTAGTTAATTTGAATTATAATCAAATCATATTTTATGAATAACGCAAGCATATAGTACGGTATAGGGATCACGAGGCTTACGTGGGGATCGGATTACTCACGCGCCAGTCACGATCCAAATCGGGTCGTGACAGGTATAATCATGAGGGTAATCCTATTGCATTACACTCTATCTTTTTTATACATTGATTTGAATATCAGAGTGTCTTTTGCAGGTCCCACATATCTGCTCTCACAATCATTGGAGGTAACCTACCCTTACTAGATTTCTAGGTAAGAGTATTAGTGCCCATTATGAGGCCAGTGAACAAACCTTCCCCCATAAGAAACGATCACCATGCCCACCACCTGCGTGCAATCGCAATAATGCCTTGAACAACCAAGTTAATCGGGAAATATCAAGCCCCGTCATGGACAAACTCCTCATGGTCGTCCATTAACTGTAGTTTGCATGAGTAGAATGACCAAATCACGATAAAAAATGAGAAGATCACTAACGAGAATCAGAGGATGATCACCTAGCTAGGTTCTCAATCTAACTCCAACCCTGGTCCATCGAAAGCCCAAACACGAGAAGTTGGAGTAGGCTGAGAATAAAATCCCTATGAGGGGCGGGAATAAAATCTCAGTCCAAGGTCATAACACAAAGACAATGTACACTGCTTAATCGCTCCCAAATCTACGCACCATTCTCGGACTTTCATCATGGCTGTAGAACTCCCCAACAACTTTAAGCTTTTGATCACTCTTCAAACATCTGGCGGAACAAGGAATCCTTAGACCCCTATGACTATGTTCAAATCCATGATGATGTTCATTAATGGTGCTACTGACTTTATTCTATAGAGCTTTTCCTACGTTTTTACAAAAATTGGCTCTGCTTTGGTTTGCTTCCCTAGCTCCCTACAGGTTCTGTTCATGACTTTGCCGGGTTGTCCACCATGTTCATCAATTAGTTCTCAACCTCTCGCATTTACAAGAAGACCTCGCATATGCTAGGTCGAATTAAGCTAGGCCCCAATGAACCTCTGAGGTTATATGTTGCTCAGTTTAATTCAAAAGTCATGCAAATTCTAGGCCTCGACGCCATCAAGTTTGGACTCTATCCCAATTCATTCGCCAAGTTCCATGAAAGGGCAGTTAGCTACATCCATGTAGGAGAGCTTAGGATGTTTGATTGAGATAATGGCCAACCTGAAGATGCATCCCGACTTGAAGCTCAGACAGGAGAAGATTGCCAACTACGAAAGAAAGAGATCGACAAAAGGACGGAAGAAAGCAAGATGGTCCCAAATACACGGACAAAGCCAAGGCCAAGAACTGCACCCTCCTCAATGCTTGGAGAGA
Organism: Dalbergia cochinchinensis; assembly: GCA_031216125.1. Taxonomy (NCBI): domain Eukaryota; kingdom Viridiplantae; phylum Streptophyta; class Magnoliopsida; order Fabales; family Fabaceae; genus Dalbergia; species Dalbergia cochinchinensis. The sequence continues at coordinate 61,498,340 of CM062375.1, read as the reverse complement.
GGTCATCCTCAAGTAGATTTGCAATGCTCAGCTTGTTCACCTCCTAAAGATGGGAGGCAAGAACCCTTCTTTTGAATTTGATAAAAGCAAGAAGTGTGAGTTCCATTGATCCTACGAAAATAATATCGAGTAGCGCCAATGCCTTAAAGACCATGATCTAGCATACATTACCAGCTTTAAAGTTAATAGACTAAAATCCAAGCTTATAATGTATTATTATGAGTTCTTTTGATGAAAAAGAATCAAGTTGTTTAGTTGATTAGCTCGTTTTCTGGAACTACATATCCATTAATTAATGGAAATTCACATTCAAAAATTATGTACAAAGTTTGGTTTTAAGAATTGTACTTCTTGAATGACTAATATCAAACTACTTAGATCAAAGTCAAATTGAACGATCAATTTAACTCTTTTCTTTAACAAAGGCATTAAAAGTTAGGAATTATTTTTATGAGTTCAGGAAAAGGGATAGAAGGGGATCAAATACGGAATCTTTCACTCAAAGAGTATAGAAGACAACATAGTCACTAGACCATGGGCTCAACTACTATAAATTTGATTATGGAAAGGGCAAATTTCATGAGACGAACTTGGCCATTAAACTTCATTCGGCGCCTATCTACTTGACCAGTCAAGTGGTGGGATAGGTAAAAGGACTATATAAGTCATACTTTAAATTCTACATATAAATAAAAAAGGGATACTTTTCTTTTTTAAAGAATTATGGATTTTTCTACAAAAAGCGCCACCACCAAAAGTAACCGCACTCTCAAAAGATGCATAAAAGGTTTTAGTTGTGTCTCTTGCATTGTCATATAGCCAACTCAAAGGTGGCTCCTGCAAGGCATGCACATACAGAACCCATTCTCCTGCTGATCTATGGCTGTGTGTGTACGGGTACTTTCCATGCATGCTTTCAGTTTTGGGAAAAGGGAATATTTCCAGTTTTGCACTTCAATATAGCTCTTTAGCTGATATCCAATCAATTCAAATTAATATACAAAAGAAAGTATAGGACTTCTACGATTTTTCTTCGACTTCCGAATCCTCTTTTCTAAAGAGAGTACTGTATTACTTACTTCTAAAACATTTTAGAGTATATATTTGGATGATGGTAACCATTACATTTGTGTTCTCATCGGTCCATGTCATTCAAGAAAATCATCTTTGAGTATTTGAGATCTCCTAGGGGATATGGATATCTCTCAACACCGACAATGAATTTTCCATTCAGGACTCAAATAATCCAAAGCCACTAGTTAAGGAAAAGATGCATTTAATTACTCCAACCAACCATATATTGATTTGAGATTACACACACACATATATATAATTGTTGACAAATAATTCTAATTGTACATAAATATTAAATAAAAATAAAATAATAATTTGTATTAATTATTTTAGATATAATTTTAAAATATATGCATAATATTATCGTTTGTTTATAAATAAATCTAACTATAAATAAATATTTAATAAATGTGAAATAATAATTTTATTATTTATTTAAATATAATTTTTTAAAATATTTTATAATTTAAAATTTTAATTTATATTAAATATTATTTATTACTTATTTTAATATTTCATAGGTATTTATTATTTCAGTAATTATAAAATTGTAAAAAAAAAATGCTCTCTTTCTTTTATATAATTTAATATTTTCTAGTATTTTTTATCATAATTATTTAAATTTTAATTTAATAATAAATTTTAAATTAAAAATATTTATTATTAATTCTTAGTTTTATATATTACATATCATTTATTTTTATATTTTTATGATATATAATTTATAATTTATTTTATATGGAATAGTATTTTTATTTATTTTTTAGTTAATTTAATTATTAATTATTTAAAATATTTATTATTTTTATTTCATTTAATATTATTTGTTCAAGAATCATTTATTTTTATATTATTTATTGTCATCTAATTAAATAAGAAAAATAAATCTTATATGTTAAAAGCTAATCAAATCTTATTCTACTTCTCTATACTTGATTAAGTTATACATCATTTTAACGTATAAAAGAAATTTGATGGATAAACTTATTTAATACATTACTCATATCAAAGGAATAAAGTCATTACGTACTATATTAACTATTCGTATCATACTTTATATGATATGGCAAACCAGCCCCTCAATGTAATAATTTTTTTATACTATAGTTCTAACTTTTTTATGATAATGTACGGCCTTTTAAAGGAAAAATAGTATGATACTGTCTCCAAGAAAAATAGCACGGAAATAAAAAGCCTTTTTCTTATGGACTTTGCGGTGCACTTGGTAAGAAGTTAGATAAACAAGTTAATTTCGACAGCCTATTGCTACAAAAGAATTTTATACTACCATTTAATTATATATTTTTATTTATAAGACTTTTGAGATAATACTCAATTGAGTCAAATATTTTTATTAATATAATAATATATGGCTAAATATTTGTATAAAACTTTTTACACTAATCATATATATAAATTAAAATTGTTGAAAAAGATATAAAAAGAAAATTTTAAAATTTTTAGTATATTAAATATTTTAATAAAATTATTTTTAATATAATATTTTACCTTTTTAATTGTTATATAAGGACACTTGACAACAAGAATTCCTTTTTTAATATTCATAAAACTGTAGCCATTACTTTTCACTGTTGAAGAACCTTTTCCACCTTGAAGCCATAATGTAGGCAGCCGGGATTCAATAATGTATTTCAACACTTTTTTTTTTTATTCTATCTAAACACTTATTTTATTATTATTAAATGAAATTGTGATTACATTCATTTTTATTTATCCATTTCATTTAATGATAATGAATTAGATATCCATATGAGATAGTTAAAAGTTGGTGTTGAAAATTTAGCTAGGATTGGGAAACTATCATAGGGAAAAGTTCTTCAGGAGACAAAAGGTTATAGTTTGACGTTTGTGAGCTATATATCACTTCATTGCCACTTGCGAATACATCAATTATATGCAGTAACAAAAATGACATGATGAAGGACGGTGCTTTTGGTTCCTTGGTTCCCTTTTACTCGAGCATATGCCTAACTAAGAGTAGTGTTTGGTTCAATTAATTAATTAACGGAACTAGGCTTCATTCATTGGATGACTTTAAACGTAAAAGCGAAATGTTAGGTGAACTCATCAAGAAATCTATATGCTAGCCTATATAAGAAACATATATATAGGGGGAACTATTCTTTTACTTATGGTCCAATAAGCAATTGATGAACAACCACACAGGATCCATTCGTGCACATTTGATAGGCTGCTTATTATTGGACCACAGAATGTGGTTCCCGGCAGGGTTACATTGATGAATCACATAATGAACTTCATATATTATTGGTGATATTAGTAACAAAAAATTGAGATATAAGGTAACATATATGATTGGATCAAGGGCTTCACAATCCTCAACGAGGCACGGTAGGTGATCATGCTGTCTAATTTAGTGGGAAGCTTTTAGCAAGGTTGGCATAATAATTGGAAAATCTAGTGGGAACAATGTAATCACAGCTGGTGGTTTAAAGATTGAATAGCATACTAATGTTGCTATATCGATTTTACCAATTCAATATAGGGAAAGTTCCACTTTACTTGCCTAAATTATAGATCATCTACATTTAATTCCTAAATTTTAAAAATGTATAAATCGATCTTCTAAAATTTTACAAACGTATATTTTCACCAAAGTAAACGAACTATATTCCTAAACTTTGAAACCCTAAACTTTTTTAAATATGCTTGATATTATAAATTTTCTTAAACTTATGATATTTTTATTAATGATTAATAAAAAAAATAATAAAATAATCAATTTGCACATTAAAAAATATTAGGGGTCGAATTGCACATAACTTATGGCCTAGAAGGGTGGTAAAGTGCAATTTTTCCTTGAAGTTATAGTTGATTTATAATTTTTCTTGCCTAGTTTAAGGAAGTCTGATCGGATGGCTAGAAAGTTTAACTGAGCACGGGATTAGCTAAAAGTTTCAAGTAGTATGAGTAAATTCGAGCATTCTTAGCCTTGAATAGACTAGGCTGTGTCCCAGGAGTGTAAAAACCCAACAATTATATGAGGAAATGATTTGGCTTTATGCTTGTTGAATGCTCCGTTTAACCATTTAATAATTGTTTGTTATGAGAATAGAAAACCGATTGATCCAGTAAATTAGGTATGGAGTGGTCTAATAATTAATTTATAATAGTTGGTCTGAAAAATATTTGAACAAAAAGAACATGCCCACTTGGCCATATTCAACCACTTCAACCAAATAGTTCGGTCAAGTTTCTAAAATATTGATATTGAACAGAATTCATAAGAGTTGTGCAGTACTCTAGCTTCTTGTTTAGAAATACCTGAATCAGAATCTGAGACCAAGCAAAATTCCCTTTTACTAGTTTAATTTAATCTTCAGATGCCAAATGATCTTTTATGTATGCAACTTTCTTCAGAGAGTTGAACCAAATAGTTCGGTCAAGTTTCTAAAATATTGATATTGAACTGAATTCATAAGAGTTGTGTAGTATTCTAGCTTCTTGTTTAGAAATACCTGAATCAGAATCTGAGAGCAAGCAAAATTCCCTTTTACTAGTTTAATGTAATCTTCAGATGCCAAATGATCTTTTATGGTCATGGCCGTACTTTAGTTATGCATGCGTGGGAAGGCTTGAAAATAGAATATATATACGTGCATCCTCATTGTTGGGACCAGTAATTTGGACAGCACTGCTACTGTACGAAGATGCCTAATGGAACCAACCAATGCTTCAGCATATGCTAGCTATATCTGGGAATTGATCGGCATTAGAATTTAGACCCAACCTTTGTCATAATTTGATGTGTTTGTAAGTTTCAATTCCAATGCTGATTAGGACAAAGATTGAGTTTTTGATGGAGGGTTTCTTTTAAAAAGATAAAGAAAGAAAATTTTAAGGTTCTCCTTTTGATAATTAATTTCTTTTCCAACCCTCCATTGTGCGTTTAATTATCCAACTTTGTTCTTGATCCTTTTGATGAGATGAACTCACCCGAAGCTAACTTTGCTCAAGGGCTACAGTTTTTTTTTTTTTTTTTTGTACTTTCATTAGCAATTGGCTAACACGTTTCAAAGTACACAAAAGAATGACATGGTTAAGTGAACTCTAACATGCTTTCCTTGCGTAATGCCGAGGAGGAGGATATGCTATAATAATTACATCTAATACTTTATATTATCGCATCACTTAGAGAACTCAAACATAATAACTAAGCCCGAACGTTAATTTTTCTTCTCTCAAAATCCTCCTCCACATGCGTGTCTGAGGAATGATGACATGATTTTGAATTCATACCTATGTGTTAGTGTGGAAGTTGTTCATATATCTTGAGAAATCCACTCTGAATCACGCGCTATAAAAGTCAAATAAATTTATAGTAGCTAACATGCTTGTGAAAAGGGGGGTGCTTTAAGTTAGTAAAAGCTTTCAAAACGAACTTTCATATGAAAGATTTACATCTAAAAGCAATGGACAGCATATTATGTGTTTTTAGTAGTGTTTATTAATTAGGCTTGGTATAAATGTTGGGTACCAGAGATATGGAAACAGATCAACGCAACTAAAATAGAGTTGAGAGAATAGGAACTGACACAAAATATTTACGTGGAAAACCCCCTAATGATGAGGGAAAAACCACGGGCAAGAACCGAGAAAGATTTTCACTATGTGGAAGATAAAATTACACCTCTCTCTAAATATAAGGAGAGAACAATAACACCCTCTCTTATACAAGGAGAATACACCTCTCTCTATAATTATAGGAGAAACTTTCAGAACACACTATATATGTATTTCTCTCTCTGGAATGAGATGAAATGAACTGAGTAGGAAGCCTCTATTTATAGGCGCTTGGAAGTTACTGTGCAATCAATGCACAATAACTTCTCGTGACACGGTAGGTGTACCAACCATGTGTGCACAGTAAATTTTACTGTGCAAGTTTGAAAATTTTGTCTCTGATACGCTAATCTTCACGCGTGCACAGTAGAAATTCTACTGTGCACGGTTTGAAAATTCAAAGTGGCTTTACGCCACTTACAATCTCCCACTTAAAGCCACTTTTGGTGAGCTTTCAAAACCTTTTCTCATCTTGCCAGTTCCATGCTGCTTACGTTTCTGATAGGCCATAGGAAGACCTACACCATTTAAACTTGTCAGTGTTGATCGGTTTTGTCATGACATCTGCTAGGTTGTCTTTCGTATGAATTTTCTGCATATCCACATTTCCTTCTTCTACTACTTCTCGAACAAAATGATATTGAACACCTATGTGCTTTGTCCTGGAATGAAAGGCTGGATTCTTTGCAATGTGTAAGGCACTCTGACTGTCACAATACACAGTAATCTTTGACTGTTTGTGCCCGAGTTCCTCCATTAACCTTTGAATCCAAATAGCTTCCTTGCAAGCTTGTGTAGCTGCCATATATTCAGCTTCTGTAGTAGACAGAGCTACAACAGTTTGTAACTTGGATAACCAACTCAAAGCTCCACCTGCAAGTATGAACACATAGCCTGTAGTAGATTTCCTTTTATCAAGATCACCTGCAAAATCTGAATCAACGTATCCCCTGACAATGAACTCTGATCTTCCAAAACATAGTGCAAAGACAGGGTTCCTTTAATGTATCTAAGGATCCTTTTCACAGCATTCCAATGCTCATTTCCTGGATCTGCCATAAATCGACTGACCACACCAACTGCTTGTGCAATATCAGGCCTAGTACAAATCATGGCATACATAAGGCTTCCCACCGCTGATGCATACGGTACTCGAGACATTTCCATCCTCTCTGCTTCACTGCTAAGACACATATCTAAGGATAATTTGTAATTCACGGGAAGTGGGGTTGAAACTGGCTTACAATCTTGCATGTTGAAGCGCCGCAAGATTTTCATCAAGTAATTCTTCTGGGAAAGCCAGATCTTCCTGTCCTTTTTGTCTCGGTGAATTTGCATCCCTAAAATCTTGTTTGCGGGTCCCAAGTCCTTCATATCAAATTCCCTAGCCAACTGTGCCTTTAATTCTTGGATTCGATCTTTGTTGGGGCCTACTACCAACATGTCATCCACGTACAACAACAGAATGATGAAAACATTGTTATCAAACCGCTTGTAGTATGTACAATGGTCTGAACTCAGTCTGTTGTACCCGAGGCGAATTATGAAGGAATCAAATCTCCTGTACCAACACCTTGGCGCCTGTTTTAAACCGTACAGAGATTTGGTCAACCTACAAACCAAGTTTTCTTTTCCTTTTTCCTCAAAGCCTTCTGGTTGGAGCATATATATCTCCTCTTCAAGTTCTCCGTGAAGAAAAGCAGTTTTCACATCTAACTGCTCAAGATGTAAATCAAATGTAGCACACATAGCCAGCACTACTCTGATAGTGGTAAGTCTGACAACTGGAGAAAATATCTCATTGAAATCGATACCTTCCTTCTGAGCAAATCCCTTTACCACCAGTCTTGCACGATATCGTTCCACCCGATCATTGCCATCTCGTTTGATCTTATAGACCCATTTGTTGCCAATGGCTTTACGACCTTTTGGAAGTGCAACAAGTTCCCATGTTTTGTTCCTATGCAAGGCCTCCATTTCTTCTTGCATTGCTGCCATCCACAGAGATGCATCCGGACTACTCAAGGCTTCCTGAAAGGTTGATGGCTCTCCTTCTTCTGTTAGAAGACAAAATGCATCATGACTTGCCATAACATAGTCTGAATGCCATGCTGGTGGCTGTGTTTGGCGTGATGATCGCCTGATCACCAGATTATTGGCCTCATCTGGTACTTGTTCATCATGCTCTGGTTCTGCTTCAGAATCTTTTCCTCCAGATTTCTCATCTATCTGAATCGTAGTTGTTTCCTTGACAGTGCTATCATTTCTTTCTTCACTTTGCAGTTCATTTTCTGCAAATATAACATCCCTGCTGACAATAACCTTGCGGGCAGTGGGATCCCACAAGCGATACCCCTTTACACCACAAGATAACCCAAAAATATACATTTCTTGGACTTTGGGTCCAACTTAGTTCTTTCTTGGGTGTTGTACATCACATATATAGGACATCCGAACACTTGCAGAGAAGAATAATCTGCCGGCTTGCCATTCCACATCTCCATTGGTGTCTTCAGACCAATTGCGGTTGATGGCGACCGATTAATCACAAAACAGGCAGTTTTGACTGCTTCCGCCCAGAAAGACTTGGCTAAACCTGCTGTTCTCAGCATTGCTCTTGTTCTTTCTAGGAGAGTCCTGTTCATCCGCTCTACTATACCATTTTGCTGAGGTGTATGTGCAACAGTGAATTGCCTTTGAATACCCTCATGCTTGCAAAATGCTACAAAATCTCCATCTGTATATTCTCCTCCATTGTCTGTCCTCAAACACTTGATCCTCTTTCCAGATTCAAGTTCCACTCTTGCTTTGAAGTCTTTGAATATTGGAAACACATTTGACTTCTTCTTGATTGGGTATACCCATAGTCTCCTGGAGTAATCATCGATGAAGGATACAAAATACTTTGCTCCTCCAAGGGACATTTCTGGTGACTCCCACACATCAGAATGAATCAGGTCTAGAATGTGCTTACTCCGAGCAGTTGATCTACCAAATGTCAATCTATGCTGCTTGCTTGTAATACAGTGCTCACAAAACGGTAAGTTCACCGATTTGAGCCCAGGAATGAGATTACGTTCCGCAAGAACCTTCAAACCACGTTCCGACATGTGGCCTAGTTTGCGATGCCACATCATTGTCGTTTCTTCTTGACTTGCCGATGCAACTGATGCATCTGCCTCCTGCAACGTATCTCCTTGAAGCTTGTATAGATTTGCCATGATCTTTTCTGCTTTCATCACCACAAGAGCACCTTTAACAACTTTCAAGATCCCACCTTCAATATGGGTCTTGCACCCGAGGTCATCCAGTTGCCCAATAGACAACATATTCTTCTTCAAGCCTTTCACGTGTCGTACTCCTTGAATTGTACGAATAACACCATCAAACATTTTTATTTTGACAGTACCAACACCAGCAATTTCTAAGGCATGATCATCTCCCATGAACACAGATCCTTCCGAGACAAGCTCATAACTGTAAAACCAGTCACGATGTGGAGTCATGTGCCATGTTGCTCCTGAATCCATGATCCAAATATCAGTGAGCCGTTTACCGCCTTTAGAACTAATTGCTGCTTCGCTGCACAGGATTTCTCCATCCTCAGAGGTATTCACAACACATCCTTGAGAGGTTGATGCCTCTGGAGCTTTATCTGCATTCTTCTTGTTATTCCGACAATCTCTCTTCAAGTGCCCTCTCATGCCACATTGGTAGCATTTGAAGTTCTTCCTTCTTCTTGACTTTGATCTACTCCGACCATGACTCCCACTGAAGTCACGCTCCATTGATCTCCTTCTCGTCACCAACAATGCCTCTGCTTGCTTTGAGCTTTCCAATCTATCTTCCTTATTCTTACGCCTGGATTCTTCTTCAAGAATAGCACCGGCGACATCATCAAAGGATAGATAGTTGGCAATATTATTATTTGTGATGTTGATGATGAGTTGATCATATGAATCAGGTAGACTTTGAAGTAGAAGCTCGACACGGTCATTCTCCACTATTTGATAATCTGATGCTGTGAGGTGGGAGAATAAGGTGTTCAGATTGTTGATGTGGTCCGTCACTGATGTGGACTCACTCATTCGAAGAGTATACAACCTCCGTTTTAGAAATATCCTATTGTGAAGAGACTTGACCTCGTACAGTTTGACAAGAGCATCCCAGATTTCCTTTGCTGTCTTCTTTTCTGCAACACTGGACAATACTGAATCTGCCATTGCAAGATGCAGATTGGCAACAGCATTATCATCCATCTCCTTCCACTTTTCATTAGTAATATCAGCAGGTCTGCCTTCAATTGCTGATAAGCAATTATCTTTTCTCAAGATTGCCTTCATCTTCAATTTCCACAGGGAAAAATTACTCCCATTGAACTTCTCAATCTCAAATTTCGCTGCCATAGTGTTTACCGGGATCTGTTTCTCTACTAGACTGGTCACTTTTTTTTACTGTGAATAGTACCGTATACGTGAATAGTATCGTATACGTGAACAGTGCCTTATACGTAAATAGTACCGTATACGTGAACAGTACCGTATATTTATACCGTATATCGAATAAATCCAATATACGTTAACAATACTATAAAAGTATACAACTATACGTATAAGCAGTGACCAAAAGTAGTGACCTGCAGCGGACTATAATTAATGGCTGTGATAATCTCCAGGAACAATTCTTTTCTGATGTGGAAGATCAGACCAAGCTGCAACCACAGAGCATACTAAGAATAAATCCCACCGAACCAAAAGCTCTGATACCACTGTTGGGTACCAGAGATATGGAAACAGATCAACGCAGCTAAAATAGAGTTGAGAGAATAGGAACTGACACAAAATATTTACGTGGAAAACCCCCTAATGATGAGGGAAAAACCACGGGCAAGAACCGAGAAAGATTTTCACTATGTGAAAGATAAAATTACACCTCTCTCTAAATATAAGGAGAGAACAATAACACCCTCTCTTATACAAGGAGAATACACCTCTCTCTATAATTATAGGAGAAACTTTCAGAACACACTATATATGTATTTCTCTCTCTGGAATGGGATGAAATGAACTGAGTAGGAAGCCTCTATTTATAGGCGCTTGGAAGTTACTGTGCAATCAATGCACAGTAACTTCTCGTGACACGGTAGGTGCACCAACCATGTGTGCACAGTAAATTTTACTGTGCAAGTTTGAAAATTTTGTCTCTGATATGCTAATCTTCACGCGTGCACAGTAGAAATTCTACTGTGCACGGTTTGAAAATTCAAAGTGGCTTTACGCCATTTACAATAAACTGGTTCGGATCGGGTAACAAATTAAACTAGTTTGTGTATAACACAAATCAAATCAATTTTGCCTCAACAACTTTGCTGCTGCACCAATGATGATGCTTTGTTGTTCCCCTAGCGTGGCTACCGGCAAGGCTGGCTTCCATTGTTACTTACATTATGTTTGACGTTTGGAGTTGAGCATGAGATTTTGGAGCCTAAGATTTGAATTAGATGGCTTAATTTCAATTTTCATGTTTAGAATAGCATTCAGAATCAGAATTATAAGTTGCCCAGTTGAGTTCAACCAATCTTCACTCAAAAAAGTTTCATGGTAGAGAGCCTTTTGATGGCTAACCCCAAACTTAACACCAAAATGTGAATCTTTTTCAATGGAGAAATTAAACTCTAATAGTGCTCCCTCAACCTTGATGACTTTTTGTTGTTGAAACAATAGGTATCATCTTATCAAAGACAATCCTACTCTCGAGCCTAATCGAGGCAATTTTGCTCGTTTGGGTTAGACCATGCCAAAGCTCTCTCTCTTAAATTTTAATGCAATTACATAACCAAGGCTCGGATCCTAGACCCCTAATTAAGTTAGAACAACCTCTTATTAGGCGATTTATGTGCTCGCTTGTGGCCTTGCTAAAGAAACTTTAACACCCTTCCTATTGGAAAGGTTTAGAGGAAGCCAATAGAAGGAGGTTCAAATCAACAAAGTGAAGAAAAACCCCAACATTAGGTTGGACACCACATCTCGTCCAAAAATCTTAAGACAATGGATCTATGGGTTCTCTCGTAATATGTACTCTTGCTTAATTCATTTTCAATTAATATGAAACTTTACCTTTCACTCTTGAAATGCAAACACAGGTGTCCTATGGTTTTTTCACTTGTATCACAACCATTTCACAGAATAAGTCGCTCGACCTCTACATCTCTGAGAAGGCTTTCAACATAAGGGATCCCCACTCACATGAATTACTCCAATACTTCATCAAGTCAACTCCAAACCTTAGGCTTTGACACCACCTTTTACGATGGGGAGTCCAACAAGGGGGAGATTCATATCAACAGCTTAGGTGAGAAAAACATAATAGAAGACTGTACATCATATCTTGACCAAAAACCTTAAAACAATGGGTCTATATGTCCTCCTATATTATATATTATTCACTTAATTCTTTCTCAATTAATATAGGATTTACCTTTCATACTTGAAACTCCAACAAAATATACATGCCACTTAGTAAAAGATTTGATCATCTCACCCTTGGCTTTTGCCATAGGCTGCGCTTATCATCTCTTGTTATCATCACAAGTCGTCTAATGAATTAAAGATTCCTCATTATCTGACTATCAATGTGAAAAGTTTTCAAAAGGTTTGGTTGATATACTCCAATATGCTTTTTATGTCTAGATTTGGTATTCGAGACTATCTGTGATGATCTTTTGCTTGTTGGTGAAATGCTTTCCAATCAAGAGTGACACATGCACCTTCACCATGACTTGGGTTCACCACTAATTTTCACTGCTATTTTGATCCCAATATAGCCTTTGCATGACAAGGTCTACTTTGAAGGGGCTGACAAAGCAAAGATAACATAATTAATATTTCATCTTAACATTAGTTACGTGTTAGGCTTATCCTTTTCCTTTTTGTTACCCAATAAATTATCCTTTTAATTGTTATTTATATATAATAAACTTTCTTGTACGACTCATACATGAGTTCAACTAAGCTTCATTCAAAATGTCTTCATCAACTTACTTTTCTATGTTAGTAATGTATTTATGTTTATAATTTTTATTGTTACAATCATTCAAAATTTTACTACGAGCGCATTTCTTTTCTTTGACTTCCTATATATAGTACCTCCTTGTTCGACTAGGAGAGACTAATCTCTTTGTGTACCACAATGCATCTAAATTGAGACCTCACATAATAGTATTCCTTTTAATCTGAGTCTCTTATACCTGGAAGTACATACTACTAATACATTTAGCAATGATTAATGCTACATATGGGCACAAAAATATGATAAGATTCTTTTGTAGAAAACAGTGACAGTTGGATAAAATAAATTAATATGATCCACTTATTCAACAAAACACCAACAATCATACTACATATCATTCTGGCAATAAGATTTTAGCAATGTTTATGATTGTGTAGCATTTTTCCTTATCAATACATATAGTAACAAGTTGATGGCTAGTATGATTATTACCCATTTATGTTGATCAACTCAAATTTATTTATATATTGTTCATATTAGTTTGCATACAGTATATCTAGTAGTTATGAAGTCATGTCTCCAAAAAACTTAAAACTGATATGTAGAGGTATATATGTGAATGATTTTATATCCGTTATTCCTCTCATCACACAAATGCATCTCTTTTAGAATTGAGTGAATGTTTTCTTTTATAATGGGGATAATAAGGATCAAACCCGTTATCAGTTTATTATGGAATAACATTTACTATTAAAAAGTGTTGTTAAAATGTCAACATGTATGGTTTTCCTTTTTCCCATGATATCTAACAATGACTTGGACTCTAGAGTACATACACTACATCATGTTCAACATGCAGTGACATTTATTATTAAAAAGTGTTGTTAAAATATTTTACTAACATTTAAAATGTGCAACTAAAATAATTAGAAGTGCTAAAATTGTTTAGCAAACATTTTTTCAAATGTACATAGTATATACTCCGTTACTAAAGAGTACGTCTTGCAAATTATATTATTATATGATTTAGTAATATTTTTCAAGTGCTAGTAAAACTCAATTATATTATATAAATATATCTATCTTTTTCTTTTAGCTTAACCATTGTTTCTTAGAATTTTTGACTTCAATTAATCTAATTTCATTACATGGCCATGGATAAAACTCTATCAATACTAATTATTTCCATTTTTTTTTAGGGATAATTACAGGGACATCTTCTAAGGTCCTTCTATATTACACTTACCTCCTCTAATTTTTAATATTATATTTACCTCCTTTATTTTTAAATAACTTTTTAAAATTCAAAAATTACCCTTTATTAAAAAAATCCCCAAACTTTCTTCTTCCTCTCATTCTCCTCCACACCATTGCCACTAGCCCCTATACTCCTTCTTCCCCTCCTCCTTTGCTCCGACATGGAATGCCTCCAAAAGTAAACTTTACATATGTTGATATGATGGCTTGTTTTTTCCTTTGTCTAGCATGCAAAGGAATAGTGCTCCAATTTTGACAATTGCTTAGGTGCCATAAATGCTATACGATGGAGGATTTGAAATTTGCAACAAGAGCATTTAATGCTTGTTCTTAACAAAATGAGGTTGCATCTGAACTCAAAAGGTACTCCTAGATGCATTCGATGTCTTAGTATTTGGGTAGTTAGAGAAGATTTTAGCTTCATTTGTTTATCTTCTCTTTGTATACTACTACCATCATGGATGGTCATTCCAAGTTAATGTCACTCATATTATAGTAGAGAAGTTTGGTTTGATTTTATAGTTATTTCTCTTTGTGTGTTAAGTACATACACTGGTGAAGAAAATATTGTTAGGTGTTTTGGGTATATTTGAGACTTCATTTTAAGTGGGATCTTACCACTTTTGTATCCCTATTATTTAGGGTTTGGGTTGAATGGAGTGTGTTCACCTTTTGTATCTCCATCACATTATCATAATGACATATTTGGTAGTCGCCTTTGCCTGTGGACATAGGCTTTAAGCCGAATCACGTTAATCTTTTTGTGTCATCTTTATTTTATGCTTTCGCATATTTATTTTTGTGCTGCTCTGTTTTTACCCTTTGGACCCACCATTTCACAACAAACTGGTATCAAAGCTCATAAAGAATTCTGGGAAGATTTTGGAATGTGAAAGATTTTGGACATATTTGGTCAGGTGACAAAGTGTTTTGTTGAAGGTGGAGTTTAGAGAGGCAATGATGTCTTTGTTGTACAAACATGACTTGATTAGTTAATTTTGTAATACCTGGCCTTTGCGTCAAGTTTCAGGAGACAAACTAGTGTCAGGTTTAGTACTATCATTCACAGGACTAAGGGTGTTGCTTCTGATTTGTGGAACCCGGTGCCTATTCCATTATCAGGTAGTTTTGGTATTTGAGTATGCCTGTTAGGCATACTGGAGAAGACGACTTTGATAATTTAAAGATCAATGAAAATCAAGCCAAGGTGAAGATTTGTTAATATGATGACTCTCTTTTTCCTTTGTCTAGCATGCAAAGAAATAGTGCTCCAATTTTGACAATTGTTGAGATGCCATATATGCTATGTGGTGGAGGGTTTGAAATTTGCAACAAGAGCATTTAATGCTTGTCCTTAATAAATGTGCATCTAAGCTTTATAAATTGAGATTGCATCAGAAGGCGCTCCTAGATGCATTTGGTGTCTTGACATTTGGGTAGTCAAAGAAGATTTTGGCTTCATTTATTTATCTTCTCTTTATATACCGCTACCACCATTGGTGGTCATTCCATGTTAATGTCACTCATACTGCAGTAGAGAAGTTTGATTTGATTCTGTAGTTACTTATCCTTGTGTTGAGTGCATATATTGGTGAAGAAAATACTGTTGGGTATTTTGGGTGTAGTTGGGACTTAATTTTAAGTGGGATCTTACTGCTTTTATATCCCTATTATTTGGGGTTTGAATTGAGTGGAGTATATCCATCTTTTGTATCTCCATCATATTTCTATAGTGACATATTTGGTTGTCGCTTTTGCCTGTGGACATAGGCTTTAAGCTGAATCACGTTAATCCTTTTGTATCATATTTGCTTTACTCTTTCACATATTTATTTTTTCGCTACTCTGTTTCTGCCTTTTGGGCCCGTCATTTCACAACAGCATCATATTTGACCAATTACCATCCATATTAAGGCCAAAATACTTGTAGATAGAGGGATGGCATCGTCATAAATCAATATGTGATGAGTATCTATAACACCAAAGTAAAAAAATGGAACGGACAAAGTCACTGAAATGTAGATCAAATCTTTCTCATTATTACCCTTATAAGGAACACTGCTAATACTGGTACATGGCATCCCTACCGTCAACATTCCCCCTAAACTTCTTCTTCTTTCCACGTTCCCAAGATAAGACTAGTGCATGGCATCCTTCCCCTTATTCCACTGTACTCATTGAGCTTGGCTTTTATAGCCATCTCTTCTTCCATTTCTAGTTGTAGTATGAGATCTTCTAGTGTTGGTGGGCTTTGCTGCTTTGTTGGGGATGATGAGCTTACCTTGCTTGTGAAGTCGTCACCTTGGCTATTGCTGATGCTGGAGTTGCCAATGGTGTTGATTTTGTTGCTGTGTTGGTTGAGTGTGGACGGTGGAGCCATCACTGTTGAAGAAAGAGGATTGGGGGTGGTGGCAATGGTGATGGAGGAGACGGAGTGGAAGAAGAAAGTTTGGAAAATTTTTTTAATAAAGGGTAATTTTGAAATTTTGAAAAGTTATTTAGAAAAAAGGAGGTAAATGTAATATTAAAAACTAGAATGGGATAAGTGTAATATCGAATGATCTCAAGGGACGTCCCTGTAATTATTCCTTTTTCTCTTTAACATACAAATTATTTCCATTTACAAAATAGGAATTTGGGATCTTGTTTAAGAAAATAATAATAATAATGATAAGTATCAAACTACTTAAGCTAATAAAATGTATACATATTTTTGCCTTTTATGAAGCTACAACATTTTAGCAAAACCCAATATTCATCACTACACTACAAGTAAGCATTATAAAGTATGGACAGAGCATTATCATTTGAAAGGCTTCAATAATAGTCTCTATATATTCTATAGATAAAACGATAGTTAGTTCCAAATGCCATTGAGTTTGTCACTTCGTTTGTACTATGAATCGTAATGGGTACCAACAATACAACCACCGACAAACCACTCATGTGTAATTTTTAATTTGCTACTAACTTCACTATTATTATGATCGGTTGGTGTGGATGTCCAGCAGGTGGGGGCATTACATCGTACCTCGTTCAGCAAAGAGGAGAAAAGGAAGAAAAGGTTAAATTTGTTGGAATACTTTAATTTATCTTCTATGATGGCAATCTTGGTGGGAAGTATCAAGACTGCTCAGGTTGCCTATAGATCACGCAGCAACACTTGTCCATGTCAAAATTCGGGTAGCAATCCGGCTCATTGTTTTCCTCTTTACTTTTCTTCTTGTTATGTATGGTAACAATGCATCTTGGGTCCAAATAAAAATGGGCTTCCCTATATGTATGTATATATATATATATATATATATATATACTTTAGGTGGATGTAATAATATAAGTTTTGAAAAGCTGTTGAAAAAAAAATCCTTTAAGGTAATGCTGGAAAAAAGTTTTTTTTAAAAAAAAAAAATTCAGAAGCAATTCTTATGTACTTCTAAAAAAAAGGCAATTGCAAAGTTAATCAATCTTAGGCTGTCTTCTTAAAAGAATATTATCCAGTCGGTCTACATAAATTTAAGTATTTTTTAAACCAAAAGAAAAGTGCTTTTCTTTATAAAGCAAGCACAAACACATGTATCCTTGGACTGGTGGAAACCTGACAAAATTTTGCATCTGGCTAATATAATTGCACTTCTTAAAGTGCGCTTGATTAATAACTTAATTACTGATTACACAGTACAAGTCTAGCCAACCTGCATGCTGTGTGTGTTTGATGACCAACTGAAAGGAGAACTGATTTTCAATTGAAGTTTATTTATATATGAAGCCAAGATTTAAGGGGTTGGAGCACCGGCACAAAGATGGGTATTGACTCCAAAGGTGGTGCCAGAGTTTCTCGATTGCCACAAGAAATTCACATATCAGCTAGCACAAGGACTGGCGTTTGAGGCATGGCAGTTCAGTAGCTACTCATGATCATTGAGTTGGAATTTGGCTTCAATCATAAGTTGATTAATGAGTTCGAGTTGAAAATTTTGATTCATTTCTTGAATAAATTGAATGTACCTTTAAAATGTTTTGGTTTAATTTGTTAATTATATTCATGAATATTGGTTTTAATATAATAAGTGTAACCATCCTTATTAATCCTAACACTTGACATAAATTTTGCCTGTGTCAAATTATCAATAACTTTTATTGTGATTAATCAAAATTAGTTGAGCTATGTGACGTGGCAATAACAAATATAAAAGTGTAAGAGTATCATTTTCATAGAAATCAAAGTGACTGAGTAACAGTTCCCTAATCTAAACACTATTTAAGCATCAAATTCAGTGACACAAATTCAAATCTAAATTATAAGTAAATAGATAAAATTAAATCTGAACTTTTTGTAGTGAAAAAGTTAAATCTAAACTAACTAACTAACTAACAAGAGAATTTAGGAAGATTATTATCTGAAAGAATCAAAAGGGAAGGGGTGCTAGGATTCCCGACTTCACCTAATAATTGTTCTTGTGAGTACATGTAATTGTGTAATTGAGTTCCAATTTCCAAATATAATGAAAATCTATCTATTTAATTGATGGGGCTTCATATTCTAATCAATATTTAATTTCATGGGATGTCAATCCTTCTTAATTCCTAAAGTCCAATTAATTTATCTTCATCCATGACGAAAACATGTTTTCTTTTTCTTTTAGATCCTAAGGTTAAAAGCTTTCATGTATAATATGTCCTCAATTTATCGATGTTAAGCTTTTAAAATAATTTACCTTCATCCATGACGAAAGCATGTTTTCCTTTTCTTTTTGTCAACTCACAAAAATAAGCTTGTGTAAGGAAAAAAAAATGGAATTTCATAAAACTTATATATATTCACACTTTTTTTTGGGTCATGTTTGGGAGCACTTTTCAGTGAACAGTTTTGGTAGTACTCTCTTTTTTGGGGGAATAATGAGTTGGCATATTCTACTCCGGCCATTGCCAGAAACTTGGAGCCCGGCCCAAGAAACCCAAATTTTCGTTCGGCCGGTCCCTTGGATCAATCCGTGGAATTGAGACTTGATGAGGGCCTTCCTATTAGTCTAGTCCAATGGCCTAGTTAATAGTGCAAGAAAAAATTCTATATTATTATTATGAAAACTGCTAGCACATCATGTATAAAAGTTGGATAGTTAATTTAATGGATGATCTTTGTCATACAATGGTAAAGAATTTCTCCTCCAAAACTTGCATCAAATTTTGATTATCCAATTTGTCAAGTGTCAAGCTTTGATTACCATTGCACATGTTTAATGGCACAACTAGGTTTACATCTACAAGTTTGATATAACCAAGTTAATCTATATTTGGATGTAATATTAAAATATTTTGATTTATTTTTAAACATCTTTTCTTTTTTATATTATTAAAAATATTTAATTTTAATACATTGATTGTATGCTATTTTTCTACATAATAACCAATCATATAATGATACAACAATAAATATGATTAACTTTTAATCACACTATTTAAAAAGTCATATAAAAGAAAAAATTTGATAAGATGCTACTGAAAAACTTTTTAACGCTCTCAGTGTATCAAAATAAAACCCTATAAAAAGTACCTTTCTCTAGAAGATAAAAATAATTTCTAGATAAAGATTTTTTTTCAATTAACGTTTTTATATAAGATCTTTTTAAAAATTAAAATTTAATTTTTTGATGTTTAGATATAAAATTAATTTATGTTCAAAAATAATATTAAAATATTTAAATTTATTTTTAAACTTTTTATATTATAAAAGATTTAATTTTAATAAATTGATAATACAAAAAATGTTTACACGGCGTCTAATCATAAAGTAACACATTGATAAATATGGTTAATTTTTAATTTACTACTTGAAAATCATGCAAAAAGAAAATGTACCATTATATTTAAGACTCATTTATCACCAAATTTTCCTCCAAAAATTACATTCTCTTATACTATTATATTTGACATATATCACCTCTTGATATAGGCAAGTGATTAATGTATTAACATATCTTAATTTGAATTTTTAATTATTTTTCTTTATCCAATAAGAAAATTGGAAGTGGGAGAAAGAAGGAGAGGCGATATTTTTCTTTTTTATCTTTTTGATAAATGGTTAGTAAAACCTTTGCAACAATATCCCACTCAAGTGAATTATGGAGATTTTTTTAATATATTGTAGAGTATTTGAATTATTTTTATATTATAAGAGGTAAATTATTTACATACAAACATAGAAATCAAAATAAATTAAAAATATGATTGTAATAAATAAAGTTAACATCAAATATTCTACAAAATTATTTTATAATTTTTTTAGCTACTGTGATATCTAAACCTTTGTATGAAATGTAATTGATATTGTGTATAAGAAAGTGTTTATAAATATATATTAAATGTTATATTATAAGTTGATCAATGATTTATATACAATTTATAGACGATTTGTTTTACTATTTACTTCTTTATGATATGTATATAATTTAAAATTATATATCCACTCAACTCAATTGTCTGTGCAACTACGCCGGTCCTAATTTAGTATCATGTACGATAGACTACTAGTATAATTAACATTAATATAGATACTTGTTTAGAGTTTAATGTCTTGACAACATAATATAAAAAAAATTTACATTATCTTCCAATCAAATCATCATATTTGAATAACATTTCAAGTTGTAGATATGAAACTCAAATAATTTTATTGATGTAATAATATATAATTAAATGAGAGCATAAAAAATTCTTCACTTTAAGTGCATATAAATTAAATTTTTTTTCTTTGGTTGCGTAAATCGAAATCATTTTTTTAACATGATAAAATTTGAACATAGATATTATTTTATGAAGATTTTTCATATAATTAAATACTACGTTAAAGTTAAATTCTTATAAATATTCAATCAAATCAAACAATTATTTTTCATGCTATAATCCCTGTCAAAATTTTATACGATCAATAACTTATGCATGCTATTTGTTCTAAAATGTATAATATATTTTTTTATTTTTTTATGTATGAAAGTGTTAAATGTTATAATAATTCCATATTTATTTGTGTGTTATTATGAATTTCTAAAAATGACAAAGAACAAAATTTAAATCATAATGTTGTTAAATTTTATTTTATAAAAAAAGGTATATTATTTGTACTAATAGAATATGAGATACTGTGTCGACCCATATCTCATTGACTAGTAGATGGGTCTAGATTCTATTTAAGTATGATCCACATTTCATTCAATAATAAATAGAATATGATTCAATGTAATATCTCATGCTTTATGAGTATAAATCAAAAGAGAGAAAACTGGACTGGGTATCGAACCAGTCAAGGTCTAGTTTAAAGGTTTTGAGGGCCAACTAATTCAACCAGAATATAATATATATATATATATATATATATATATATATATATTAACGTGATCAACACAAAAAAATATAAATATATTCATAGATATATAAAAAAAATAATCCATATAAAATTTCTCTAGTCTTAACCTCACAACATAGTTACAAAACATTTGAAAACAATATTTATTAATGACTAGTAAGGTTTATAATAAGCAACCTATGAATGATGGAAAGAGAAGAATAACAATCCAGTATTCTTTGTTAGTGCATTTCTTTGGTTCAATTTTCTTCATTTTTACTCTGTGAATACCATAAGATGTGAGTAATTTAAGCTTTAAAAAATAAAAAAAAATGGGAATCATAAGTTCTAAACCAGTCAAATCAATCCAATTTACCAGTTTTTCCCGATTTTGATTTCTCCTGGTTCAAAATCTTAACCGGATCGGCTAGTGACCAGATCCTGATTAACGCGATCCGATCTATCAACCGGATCCAATTTTCTCCTCTATTATATAAATAATATTTTTTTTATGGAAAAATAGAAGTCATTTGGTACATGTATTTGGGCATTGGGCGGCACAGCCAGGAGCCACGTTTGTCCCCGACCTGGCTAACATACGTAATCATGTTGAAATAGCTCCCCCAAGGCGTGCTATTTAATTGATTAATTAATTAAATAGTTAAATTCGTGTTTCAACTTTCAATCATTGTAATTAAAAATGTACATGAGATTTTTTGTGGTCTTCGGAATGTAAATGACTTTGAAAATGTGTATTATAGCTATTGGTCACCAACGACGATTCGGAGATAAAACATACTGGTCTTTTTAAGAGAAATCTAACAAATCACCAACGACGTTTGGGAGAACAAAAATAGTGGTCTTTTTAAGAGAAATCTAACGGATCACTTTCTTCATACACATTTAATCAAAATTAAAAAGGGAAGTATAAGAAAACAGCTAGCACATACCATGAATAATGGACTAGGGTTAGCTCGTGTCAAATTTTTAAATCTAAATCCGATCCGATAATTATCTAATTATGTATCAAGTTAACCTGGTATTTGAATAATATATGAGAATTTAGAGATTATACATAATAAATTTATAAAATTTTATAAATAAAAAATAAAATTTAAAAGATATTTTATAATATAAGTTTTAAAGTAAACTATATCAATATAAAAATAATATTAAATTATGTAAAACATATTAATTGAATTTTAAAATCATATAATTTTTTATAAATTATTATAAAAATCTGTATCTCTTAAAAAATTATTTGACTTCGAATCGGGTCAGACCAATTCGATACATAACCCAAATTCGACTCAAAAAATATGCTGGATCAAATTTTAGGACCCAAACTAGCTACTCTCAGTGAGCTTCTACTAGACCGAGTTGACTGGATGAGTCCGGTTATAAACGCCTCTAAAATGGGCTACTAGTATAATCTAAATATAAAATCTCAAGGAAAAAGAAGGAAACAACCAGCACAACATGCATGCTAGTATTAATCCATTGGCAACCAACAGTTTCTCCACCGCAACATTTTCAAATAAAGTGCATGTGATGTCATAATTATTTTTAAATTTTTATTGAGCAAATATTTTAATACTGATTCAGACATTAAATTATATTATGTCACTAATTGCGAACGTTTTGCTTTAACATATTTATATTCCCAATATCAGGTGTAAAATATAATTTTCAAGATTGATGATATTATTAATATGTAATATATGTTTGTTTGAAACATAAAAATTTATAATGAAAGGAGGACGTCTTAATCTAAAATATAGATCAAAGTCTCCAAACTCAGAAAAATTATAAAAAAACTTACACTTATCTTATTCCAAGAAGATGAATAGGTGTTCAAATATGTGATCTATCAAATCGAGCAAAACCTTCAAACTTAATATTGTAGTGTGAATCGTTGAAGCTTGAGAATCAAATATATATATATATATATATATATATATATATATATATTAAAAAAATGTTAAAACACAGCACAAATTAAATAGCATTATTTATTCAATTTATATATGACATACGACTAATTTATTTCAGCTTAGAGTAATGTTTGGTGTACAATAAAATTGCACAATAAATACATATCACATACCTTATCGCCATTAGATATGATGAATAAGTGAAATGAGTGAGGACTACACATCACATTCAATACTGATAAAGTCTGTGTTGTGTAATTTTATTATACACTAAATATTATTCTATGTTAATGCTAGGGCACACTAAAAACCTTAATACTATGTTAGAGCACATGATGAAGAATAAAAATAATATATATTATTATTTATTATAATTATTCAAAGAAAAAAACATTAAGTTCAAAAAAATTAAGGATATTACATATGTTTTATTCTTTTAAAACAATAGTTTATATTTTATTTCTTAACATGTATTATAAAAAGTATACATTAATATATTTTTTTAAAAATTAATTTTAATATTTTTTAAGATAAAATTATTTATATTATCGTCTCATCATGTGATTAAAACTTGTTCACAATCACAATGAAATGTTATTTAAAAAGTGTATTCTAAAAATATGTATTCACATTATTTGAAGATAATATAGATTTAGCATTGATAATGAATCAAATCCGAAATTATTTTGCTAAAATATTTAAATAAAACAGAAACATTCTTTTTTTTTTAATATTGTACCTAGAAGAAATGCTTAATTTTAAATTTTAAGTTGTGTACGAAAACTTAAATGAGTTTGCAGAATTTAAGTCAATTTGACATCAAAATTGTTTTCTAAAAAACATTAAATAGAAAAGCAACAAGTATCATTAATAGTTGTACAAATATTATATATATAAGTCATGATAAAAATCAGGTCCACAATGTTATGAAAAAGTTTCTCATTAGACAATGATAATGATGGTGGAACGATTGCAATTTGTGAAGAACAGTTTGAACAGGAAAAAGATAAGAATAATACATTTGGTGGGTGCATGAAACTATATCCTAGTAGCCTTGTCTAGTTGTCTGTGTGTAATGTTCATAAAAGGTGGAAAAAAATAAACAAATGATTGAACCAGTAGCTTGTAAATGATAAATATGCCAATACAGACCAACTATAAGGTAGACATAATATATTTAAGTATATTAGTCATTAGATAAATATTATTTTATTAAATAGTTTGACTCAATGATTAATAAATAAAAAATTTATGATGAATATAAACATATGAAATCCACCATAAAATTCACCATGCCAAATAATATTCATCAATCAAGGAATAGATTTAGGACTAACTACATTTTGTTCTCCTAAGATATATCAATAATGCAGTTACCCCCAGCATTTTTTAAACATGGCATTTACCTCCCTCAACTCGTAACACTGGTAGTGCCAATATAATTTAAAATTTTCCCAATTTACATAAATTAAAAAAATCCTAGATTCAGCTTCCCTTCGCCTCTTTCCCTTTGCCTTCCCTTTTCCACTTTCTCTTCACTTCACGATGCATTCCCACAATATTGCGTAGTGTCATCAAAGTATCAAACCATTCATCATGTTGTTGCTCCCTCTCATGTGCCTCATCACTATCATTAATTTACCTCCTCACCATCTTAAATGCAGGATCAAGCAAATGACCCAAAAAAGAAAAAAAAATGGCAAATTAAACAGCAAGCACAAAAAGCCCTTTCCATTAACCACCCAAAAAAAAGAACTAAGAAAACACAAGGGGCACAGTTGTTTTTGCTTCCTCAACTCATAGTCGTGAATTCAAACTTCGAAGATATAAACAGTAATCTCCACTTTGGTGGATCAATTTTCACTGGATTGAGAGAGATCAAGGGCTGAGTAATGGAGGAAGCTAAGTCATCCGGGGTAACGGAGAGGATCATTATATCCTCGATATGTAGCAAAACCAAAGAGAAATTTCAGTGAGTGCTGGGCGGTATGACTCAGATTTGGAAACAAATGTTGGGCAAACAGGCACTTAAAAATAAAAAACACTCTTTGATATTAATTGAAATATTTTTCACTCAATAGACTGTTACTTACAAGTGCATCTCACTTTAACTAGAGCACATTAAAACTCACTTTGACACACTCACCAACACTCACGGTTTGCACTTTTTGCTCACAGGAGTACTTGATCACTCCACCTTGTGCACTTGTGCTTTTGCACTCAACTTACAATCGCTCCACTTTCTGACACACTCACATAAACACATCTCAAAGCCTTTTTATAGGCTGCAAATGTCGGTGCATAACTGACTTGCAATATGGCTAGAGGGTTCTAGTATTTTATCAAGTCTAGGTACTCCTTCATCTTTCTTCATAAAATTTTCTAAACAATTCCTATGGAAACCCACACAAAGAAATATCTAGGAGCTTCTAGCCTTTTTAGTTTATTGCTGATAGTGGAACCTGATTCAGAATTAATGGGAACAGAGGAACCAAAGATGAATCCACGGCTGTTCCACGGGCTCATGGGGCCCACCATCAGGCAATGCCAGCACAGTGCTTTGAAGCTCTGTTGCTGGACTGATTTTTTTGTTTTCTTTTCCTTAACTTTGATTATTTATTTTAAATTTTCATGTAAAGTTGTTGTTGTTGTTGTATTTTGTGATTGTTAGGGATGGAGCTATTGGGGAAGATTGGAGAACAGGGAAGAATAAGGAGTGAATTATTAGAGAATGGCACTCAATGAAAATTGATAAAACATTCAGAGCAATAAAAGTCATTTTATTTGCTTTTAGATTTTCAAAAAACAATTGATTGACAGTGTCAATGGTCTGTTATGCTATGTCTAGCGGGATGTTTCTATAACCTTATTTAAATAACCAAGGGCGCTAATTGTTAACTTCGAAAATATGAGAGAGTAAATATAAATGAATTATGGAACAAAATACTAATTTAACTACTAATCCTTACTAATTATGAATAAAACATCTTTTTCATAAATGAATTATGGAACTATAGCTGTAAAATGCATTTCAACTGAATTGTTCAAATACAAAATAACTATGAATGATATACTATTGAATACAAAAGAATAATGGTAACTAGCCAAAATGCAAAATAAACTATATGTTGTCCGAGACCCTGTCCATCACATCACTATAACACGTCTACCATGAACAAAATACTAAGGTTTCATGCCGAAGTGAAACCCACCCAAACTGAAGAATACTACTGCTGAGGAGGAGGAAGGGGAATATCCTGAGCTACACTGTATCTGTGAGGAAAAGGAAGATGAAATGGGTGAGTTTTGCAACCAAAACTCAGTGAGTGGATCCTCACTCGTAACCATGCATGAGACAGAAAAACATTAAAAATAAATAATAATAATAATAATAATAATAATGCAACATTCATAAACATTTCTATTTACTTTACATATTAATTATAATATTTAAAATCTTAAGAATTACACAAGGGAATAGAGTACTCATCAATTGTAGAGAGGGTGCTTAGTTCCTAGCGGACAAAGCTCCTAGCTAATGTGATCTCAACGTTCCCTAGTGAATCGTGTTCCTGACAAATTGATCAAACTCAAGGATGACTTGCCCCTAGCGGGCCTTAGTATACCAAGGTTAATGGAATAATTACCGTCAACTCGCAGTTTTGTTCCTCTCAGCAACTCTCTCTAATCTAAAACCAACTGGAATCATAAAGGGAGTTATTATATTTCTAGTTCATCATTTCTCAACTCTATCAAATATAAATTCTTAAATTTCATTTCGTTAATCATAGCAAATCCTAATTATCCATAATCAAATCAATTCATGAATTAAATCATACAAAACTTTTTATGGAATAATTATGGTCCCATGCATTTCTAAAATCATAATTTCATGCATAAGTTCAAACGGAGCATCTCTAGTAAAACATATTTTTACATAAAGCGATATCATATAAGAATCCATTTTTAAATTCTCAAAATACTCCACAATGCTAGCAAATAATCATATAATGAACAAACTAAGGCCATGAGATCAAACCCATTCATGTGAAGGGATAGACTGTGAAGTATCAACACCGCAGGGACTCTGGAAAGGAGGAATGACACCAATGTCTGTCATTGAAACCATAAAACTTATTAACAACCTATGAGAAGCTCTAAATTACTTTAAACATACACCAACAATTTTGGGGGAGTACCCCTACTTGATAATAATGAGAGAAATAACAATACTCACACCAAGAATATAAAGGAATGGAGAGAATGAAGATATAATCTAACAACATATACTCACCTTGAAACTTGGGAATGATGGATTGGAGAGGATTTGAGAGAAAAGGGGATGAAGAAGAGTTTAGGGTGTGTGTGTCACACTTCGGGTTCTACTTCTGATGGGGAGGGAAAGCATGACTGGGTTTTTATTTTGGGGTAAGAGTGAAATGACATAATTTTACTGATATTGTGCTGATACGGGTTACTTGCCACAGCGAATCTGTTCAGCATAATTCTGCAGAACTTGGTGCCGCAACCTGGTTTCTGTATCTGGGGCCGATCCGGCTACTCGAGTGGGCCCCGGGGGATCCAAGGGAAGTACGAAATTGCCCACGGACACGTGTATCTCGAGTATTACAGTAATGAACAAGGCAACGAAGATGTGAGAAAAACTAAAATCATCTAATATACAAATGGTAAAAGGGATTTATTTCAAATTAATTTGTATAGCTCATATACACTTTCTGAGTAATTAACTAATAACCAATTATGCATTTATGCATGCATCTAATGATTCAAAACTAAATAATTAATATTATTTTTTCCTTATTATTTTTGTTGTCTTGTTAAACGTAAAGGATAAGCTAGTATTTAGACTAAAGATGAAGCTACCTTGATCCCTGCTTGTGATGGGAGGTGGGGGTGGACCATGGATCTAATTAAGGGGAGATATTTGGCACGTGGGTATTGAATCACCATTAGCTATAGGTAGGTGGGGATGCTCATGCCAAGGATCAAGGGTGAAGGTTGATCAGTCAGTCAGTCGGTCTGACTAGTCCACATGCCCTACAACATCAAACTTGAGCGAAAGCGAAGGGGCTAAATTAAGGTAAAGATTGATCGGCCAACCGATCCGCAAGCTGTTCAGTCTTAAACTCAAATGAGGGCAAGGAGGTTAAAGGTCATGGTTGGTTAACCAACTGATTCACAAACCCTCCAACCTCAAACTTGAGTGAGAGTGAATAGGCTAAAGGTCATGGTTGGTTGACCGACCAATTGACCAATCCACAAGCACTCAAGCCTCGAATTCAAGTGAGAGCAAAAGAGCTAAAGCTTACGGTTGGTGACTAACTGGTTCGCAAGCCCTTTAAACCCACTCGAATGGAAGTGAAAATGTATGCTAGAGGTTCAGTCGATGACCGGTCCACTCATAGATATCCACCTTTCATACTAGGTGAAACTATTTTCCATATACGGTCATATATTAAATATAGACACCTCTCTCCATTAAAATTCAAATTGTAAATTTATCTCATGCATTTGGGAGATTGCTCTAGCTTTCACTAGACTTAACCTCGTTAGTTTAGCTAAATTAAAAATCATAACAAATCACTAACCAACCATTTGTGGTAAAAATATATAAAAATATATCCAAATTGTTAATTGTGTATTATTGGTTACGGGTACACGCAAATGCTGGGTCTTGAAACAAAAACTAGAATACCAAAAACTTGGATTGTTTAACTAGTAGCTTTCATGACAGACAGTGATTGGAAAAGCTACTGGAGTGATTCAACAGTTGCTAAGCGTATTGGTGCTCCAAAACAATAGACCCAATATTGGTTTCCATTATATATAAATTGAGTGGTTCCTTGTATTTAAAGGGTGTGCGGTGCACTATTTTTAACAAGCTAAGGCGCGCCACTTTAAAAACTTAAAATGCTACATAGCGTGAAAAAATTACAGATAAAAATTATATCTATTAGACCATATGACAACTGAATATGAGTATTATGCTACTTTTTTTTTTTTTCAGTTGAACATGCTAGATTTTTATGTGGCTAAAAAATGTTAGCTTCAAAACCCGAATAACTAAGTATATAATTAACCATGCAGCGTATATATCAAGTACAAGTGTCAATACGTTGAAAGTAGCAAATTATTTTATTTGTATGGGTTAGAAAATGTTAATTAGTTCTTACTTCTTAATGGCATCTTAGAGAGAGAGAGCCGTGCATTATGACGATTGCATTGACAACATGATAATGAAACAATTCTGGTTTTTGCGTGAAAACGATTGAATTATTCTAATTAAAAATAAAATAATTATCTGATGCAATTTATCTATATCCAGTTGTCTTTTGAATGAAAAGAACAATAATATATATAGACGGATCCAAAAAAATTAAATGATGGGGCAAAAATAATATTTAAGCATACTAAATTATTTTATATATTTTTTTATCTTAGTGTGAAATTACACATAATAATTGGGAGCAAAATATTATATATATATATATATATATATATGCTCTTAATAAAATTATCATATTTAGGGGCATAATCCCACATACTTTTATACATGAATCCGTCCTCGTAAATATAATCATTAAACATGCATTTATTATATTATTGAAAAACTCTATCATAAAATGTAAAATTTATAGATTCAACATTACATTATAATTATTCGTTATTTTAATTATTTGTGTAAAAACTTGAATTGAATATAAATAAAATATAATTAAATAATTTTACTTTTATATCTGTTAGAATTATTTATTATATTTGTATGTGAATTATATATTATGTATTATATTTTGATATATATTAAAATTTCATCTTTACATAAAATTTTATAAATACAACTTATAATACACTAACTTTCAATTTAATCGTGATTTTTTTAAAAAAATGTTTTCTAGTGTAATTAAATAATGTAATAGTAATTTAGCTTGTAAGTACTCTGATGTTAAAAATAAATGTAGTGATCTCATTTCATATTAACTTTTGTATAAAAAGCTATTCATGCACATTGTTTTTCAAACTTTATTACTCCGATTTGCTTCATAAAATTAATTTCATGAAAAAGAAAAGGGGTGTATAAAAAAGTGTTTATTTTATTTATTTATTTATTTTACATGCTAACAAAGAGTATTATTCTATTATTTTTCATTGTAAATTCTTATGTCCAAATCCTGTAAATAAGAAAAATTAACGTTGAAAGAGCTTTATCAATTTATCCCATAATAAGCCAATCCAACTCAAGCGAGACTACTTAGAATCTAATAAACTTTAAATATTGATGCTTTAGTAAAAAAAAAAAATGCAAATAATAACTTGTTATTTTTCTATCTCGTGTTTTGATGCTAGACTGTTCTTGATTCGATAAAGTTATTTTCCACTATTAAAATAATAATATGCAGATAAAATAGTTTCGGTATATGCAATGTAAAATCTCTTCTCTCCTATAGAGTTCTATATTATTTCCAACCACCACCCTTTTCCCACATTCCACAATCCACAAAACCAAATCCTTTAAACTATTGAGAGTCCTTCTCTATTGCTTTCTCTCCAAAATCAAAATCCTCCCCCCTTTTCCACCAGATTCTCTGATATCTTCCTCCTTCTAATCTGATTTATTTATTTTTTTCTCTCTTTATCTGTGTCTCTGCTAGCATCCACAAATGTTTCTATCAAGGCATGGCCAGAGACTCTTCAAATTTAGAAGCCCAGTTTCTTGCCTTTTTCACATGTGTGGCCTATTCATTTTCTGAGAGACTTTTCCTTCTCATCAAATCCTCTTCATCCACATACAGCTCTCGTTAGCCTTTTGGCTCCTAACTCAGTCTGTGGTGTGGCCTTATTGTGGGACAAAACAATATTATTATCACTACTCTTCAATACAAAACAGTTTCATTCTTTGTCCTACTATATAATTCCATAAAATTATCTTAAAGGGGTGAAATTTTTGTCAACTTTTTTTTTTCCTGGTTAAATTAAATTTCTTCATCTTAAGACTACACCAAATGGTTCCCAAACACTTCTACGAGCTTTCTTGTGGAGTTGTTGAAATGGCCTGGATTATGCTTAGAGTTGACTATTCAAGGCTCTTCTGGCTATTGTTTGGTGTGTTCTCCTATGAGAACCATGAGTGGAAGCCTCGGATCATCTAGCACCTACCTTCACTTGATTCTTAAGCTCAGGTTGAGATCATATATATACATATATATATATACGAAAACAATATGTTGTTTTGTTGCTGAATTTTCAATACTCCTATCTGCAAGAATATAATACAAGTTCCAGTTAAGTCAGAAAATTGGTGTTAGTGTTTTTGAGCTCCATCTAGAGCCATGTACAAGGGAAGATTAGGTGGATGCAATGGTGCTGGAGGCATAGCTCAGCTTGGATATGTTGAAACTGACCCTTCTGGTAGATATGGACGTGTAAGTGTTTCCAATTGATTCTCATCTTTTTGGTTTTTGATATGATGATTAAGTTGAAGGAATATGAACTGATTATGATTTTTAATTTTTTTCATCCTTTTGTGTATGTTCAATTTGAATTTGACAATTACAAACTTGATTGCTTGAATGAAACTGGAGGCCTTTATTTCACAAAGGGATGGTGCTATGGTTCTTTGTTTGCACACAATTGATCCCCCTTCGGAAGTTGAATTGGTTTTGCTTTGGGTTTACTTTCTGTTATTGGCCAATTTTGAGCAATCATGTTGAGTTTCTGAATTCCATTGTTTTTAAGTACAATAATGCTGAGGTTGAATTTTCTTTGCTTTTAAAAAAGGGAGGATATTCCATCTTATCTTATTATTTTAATAGCCGTACACGATTTAGTCAATTTACTATAAAATATAAATAAATAAAATTAAACACTGTATTCTATTTTAACCTCTAGGCCTTTTCCGAAGTCTTAGCTACTTGCCATACACATCATCTTAAGTGCCTATTTGGATACTACAATTTACAATTTTTTTTAATTTTTTAAAAAGTTAAAAGTTATATTTTTATTTTTTATTTTATTTGAGTAAACTGTTTATTATTTTTTTAAAAGTTATTCTTAGTACTTTTTAAGAAGTTAAAATATTTAATTTTTTTAAAAAATATTTTTTAAAATATTAAAAATAAATATTTTTATTAATATATATTTAAATATAAAATAATTTATTTACAGATTACTTTTAATAAATTATTTTTTTATAAATATTTAAATAAATTATTTATCTAAACGGGAGCTTAATCAAATAAGATTAACTTTTGATACAGCCAAGGGTCGCTTTAAACAACCAAAATGAAGGGTTAAGTTCACTATTCAAATGTGACATCAACAGTTAATTTTGACTATTAATGAAAAATTGGCATCTGTTAATCAATCCATTTTTTGGGGCCATCTAATCTAGTGGCCTAGTTAGTGGTAATGTTAAATTAGTAATTAATTTGTATTATTATGATTATTGGTGATTGTAGTTCAGAGATATTCTGGGCAAAGGAGCCACGAAGGTAGTGTACAGGGCATTTGATGAGGTCCTAGGGATAGAAGTGGCTTGGAACCAAGTCAAACTGGAGGATGTTTTTCATTCACCTGACCAACTTCAGCGCCTTTATTCAGAGGTCCATCTCCTCAAGAACCTGGACCATGACTCAATCATGACCTTCCATGATACGTGGATCGATGTCAATTGCAGAACCTTCAACTTCATCACTGAACTGTTCACCTCTGGCACCCTAAGAGAGTAATCAACCAACCCTTAATTTTAGTCCCTGAAATTAAACGTATATTTCACTAAATGTGTTATTCAATTTAATCCTTAAAATTAACAAATTACTAATTCAGCTTTTGAAATTACAAAATTTGATTCACGTTAATTTTACTGATGGGAAGAGGTCAAACAGCCATTTGACCAAATCCACAAGAAACATATTTCTCGATTGATAATTCTCCAACCACGTATTATTAGGGAAACAAACATGCAAAATGTCCATTATTTAATATAGATGACTAAGTTGAATCATATTTTACAACTTCAATAACAAAGTCTTCAACCTTTTTTTTTATTTTTGGCGACTAAAATGAAATATGTATACAACTTTAGAAATCAAATCGAGCATTGACTTATTCTCTTATTTTTGTGATATCATTGTTACGATATATTATACATGTGTATATTATATAACGTAGGTATAGGAAAAAGTACCAGCGAGTACATATCAGAGCAATTAAGAATTGGGCTCGCCAGATTCTAAGTGGTTTGGAGTATTTACACAGCCATGATCCTCCAGTGATACATAGAGACCTCAAGTGTGACAACATCTTTGTCAATGGCCACTTGGGGCAGGTCAAGATTGGTGACTTAGGCCTTGCCGCCATTCTTCGTGGCTCCCAACATGCACACAGTGTCATAGGCAATTCCCTCTTGCCCTTTTATTTGGTGCTTATGATTAAGTTATCACTTACCATTGATGAGTGATCTAAGCTAAACCATGTGCCTATAAAAACTGAATTTTTTCACTTTTTGAAATGTGCCATCAGGTACACCAGAATTCATGGCACCAGAATTGTATGAAGAGGAATACAATGAGCTTGTAGACATATACTCATTTGGGATGTGCATGATCGAGTTGTTCACTTCGGAGTTCCCATACAGTGAATGCTCCAACCCGGCTCAAATATACAAGAAAGTTACTTCAGTAAGTTTAATTGGACACACTCTACTTGTTTTTTTAATTGTTTAGTAAAATCTCAAATTCCTCACCCAGATATGAAATCCCATCTACAACATGATTCCTAAAAATTTCAAATGAGTTCAATTTTGATATTTGAGTCATCCTATCACATTTTGCTGTGCTAACAGAATATGATTAACTCTCGTCCCACTATTTTAAAAGTCTTGTATATGAGAAAATTTGATTGGATGATAGTGTAAAATACTTTTGCATTGTCATCAAATTGAAACTGAATCCATTTAAAATATAGGTCAAATTAGTCTTTAAAAATTAACATATATAACAGTAAGCATTTCTACGGAACTAAAATGTTCATACAAAGAACTAATTTGACTTATATTTTTTTAATTGTCAAGAACTGTATTGAGATTTTTTTTTTCGTGGACTAATTCTTCTGTGATTTTTTTTGCAAAGGACTAATTTAGGGTTTACCATTTTTTTTTTGTTGTTCCACCCCATTAAGATCTAAATTCATTTCACATGCTCTGGCTTATTTGATTTAACAGGGGAAGCTACCAGATGCTTTTTACAGGATCCATGATTTGGAAGCCCAGAGGTTTGTGGGAAAATGTTTGGCAAATGTCTCAGAGAGGTTGCCAGCAAAGGAGCTCTTGTTGGACCCATTTTTGGCCAGTGACCAACTTGACTCTCCATTGCCTAGCCCAACATTGCTCAAAAATCACACACTCAATTTCGTTGCAGCAGTTGCCAAAGAGCATCCTTCAATGATTGACCAAACAAAGAGCACAGACATGACAATAACTGGGTCCATAAAAGAAGAGGATGACACAGTTTTCCTTAAAGTACAAATTTCTAACAAAAGCGGTATGCATAATTTCACCACATTATGGAATTAATTTGTATGCCTTACAGCACATACAATTGTTAGATTAGATTTTTTTCCAATTCAAAACAACTTATAATCTTGAGGTTCTTAACTTCACTAGTTGAGGTTACCTACATGAGTCAGATAATGCTATTGTATTCTGTCATAAATTATGTTTACATTATAGTTTAAATGGATCATAAATCATGTTTATAAACTTAAGCTACTTGAAATAGTTTGAAAAAATGATTATTTTTCAAAATTAATCCATTATCAAACATGTGTATTTTGCATACAGGGAGCACAAGAAATATATACTTCCCATTCGACACTATAAATGACACTGCCATTGAGGTTGCAATGGAGATGGTTAAAGAATTGGAAATTAGTGACTTGGAGCCATTGGAGATTGCTGAAATGATAGAGGAAGAGGTCTCAGCTTTAGTTCCAACATTGAGGGACTGGGGCACTTCTAAGTATCAAAGACAGCATAGCTTTAGCTATGAAGAAGAGGATGATTTCAGTAACCACCATCCTTTCTTCTCATCATCTTCTTGCTCTTCCTCTCACGGTTCTCTCCCAATGTTTGGTTCTTCCTACAAGAACAATACACACCTTGGTGGAAGCCATTATTCATTTGCTCATGATTGGCCTCTAGGTACTCTTCTTTCAAACTGTTAAACTTATACTACTACAACAGCGTTAAGCTAAGCCTTATATAACCAGATGGAGTCGGTTACATGGATCAGAACGCATCACAGTATTCTATCGTATATCATATTTAATAAAGTATAAACTAAATTATCAAATTGGTCATCGAAATATATGTGGGATGTCACATTAGTCCTTTAAAGATTTCTAATACCAATTTGGTCTTAATAGTATAAAATAATTGTCTATCTAAGGACTAAATTGATGTCTAAATATACGTTGGAGAAGTAAATCTATGTCTATTTTAGATTTCAAGAGACCAATTTGAGGTCTAAAATTTTTCCTGGACTAATTTGACGTCGCACGTTTATCTTTGAATGGTAAACCAACTCTTCAATGCAAATAACTCTTGAATGAACTATTTGCAGAAGATCTACATGTGAATGATGATGCAAGCTCTCAAAGCTCAATGAACTCCTTCAAGTGTTACAATTTCCAATACTGTGACTCAGGCAATGAAGATGATCATTGTCCAAATCTAGCACAAGGAGCAGAACCCTTTTGCTGCACACCAAAGGCCAACAACAAGAAGTGCACAAGGTTTTGTCCTAGAGAAGAGGTTGTGGAGGCTGATTTCACCAAGCACTTTTGCAACATGAGAATGGACCCTTGCAGACATCATAGGCCAGCAGGGCATGGACACCATAGGCTAACTAGGATCCATTCATATATTGACGTGAGGAGACAGCAACTGCAGAGATCACTAGTTGAGGAGATACACAAGAGGAGGACTTTTAGGACTGTTGGTGCGATTGAGAATATTGGGTTTCAGAATCCAGAAGGAGGTAGATGTTTTCGTAGTTGAAGCTCCTTTGGATTCAGCAAATCCCCCCCTTTTTTTTTGTCTTTTTAGTACTTTTGTGTGTTATATGATTTTATAGCCTTTTGCTAAATGATGTCCGTAAATATTTGTAAACCATACGGACTCACATGAATATTGCACAATATTGTGAAAAAGCTTGCAGTGTATTTTAATCTAAGCTTATGGTAAAAGTTGTTTGCCTGTTTGGAACAACAACTTTGAACACTTCTTATCCATATAGAATTATGGAATGCAAAGGATTATATATTATTGAAATATTTTCATTATTTATAGATAAAGAGTTAGACACCCAAATCGACACGTGGTGATCGCAATTCAAAACTTCAAATAAGTATACATTTTAGTCATATAAGTGTCGAATGAACTAATTGCTTTAAAGTATAAATCCAATCTTAGTTACCACAGCATTCAACACTGTACATAACCGAAATTTATATCTATTTAAATTGTATCACCTCATGTCAATTTACGTATTTTTTGAAAAGAAACATTTCTCTTATTGCAACTAAGGAGGATATACTATATGTTTGAACCGCCTCAGTCTATGCTGACTAGGAAAGGATACCAAGATTGGTTCTGAAGTTGATGAATTTGGAAGTTGTGATACTTTGTTGAGATATCAGCAAGCAAATCTTGGATAGTAATATGCTGAACAATGACCTGAACCACACTTTCTTTCCGAAAGTGCAAGTCAATTTCTATGTGCTTGGTTGTAAGCCATGAATATAGTAGCTCGATCATCACAAAGGATAAGACTTTGGTGAAGTACAGGGAAGACACAATTCATGGAGAAGACAACACAAAATCCATTGTTGTGATTCTGCTGCTGTGGTTGCCAATGTTCCTTGTTTGGCCAAATCACATCACTTGATACTGTCGGTTGTGTTTTGAAACAAACAAGGATATATGAAAGAGAAAAAATCCTGTAAAGTGCACCTCTCTTAAATAGTTCAGTCCAATGATCCAAGACACAGTTGCAAGCTATGCTATTTAGTCCTATTGAGGTGCTGAATTATTTCCTTAAATTCTGAATAGTAAATTGAAAATGATAGGTATTGGAGGGCACACACAAGGTTGCTATAGAGACTAGCTTCTTACAACTCAAAATTGTACCTATCAAAATATGGCCTATTTGATTTGCATTTTCATTTTCTGTGTGTGTGTGTTTTTTTTTTCAGGTTTTTGTCAAAAAATAGTGAAAACAATAATACAGAAAATGCAAACAGTAAATGAAAATAAAATCAAACGGACTCCATATTTTTGCTGATACAGAAATAATCCAGAGGCATTCTTCTATATTTTATGCTCCAAGAAATTAATAGGGGGAAAACCAAAATCCTTCATGGAAAATTCTGCCTTAAGCTTGGTATGAATAGAACTGAGAAAGATGTCGAAAGAGGATGTCGTCTACATAAACCCCAGCAGTATAGCTGGAGAACCAAGATGGTGATAAACAAACATTGAAGTATATCTGCTTTAGTACACTGAAAACCAAGTTTCCGCAACTAATTTGCTGACCTCTCAACCCAAGTATGTGGTGCATATTTTTAAACTATAAATAAATCTGTGTAAATTTGCAAACATATTGAAGATGGGAGGTAGATGTGAAACAGGAATTTGATGCATGTATGAAGTCTCTTACAAAGTTGGCCATGAAGACAGGAAAGAATGTTTGGAGATAGTCAAAGGTTTCAAATTTACAACTTATAAAGGTGTTACCTGGCCAACATATTTTTTCATCATGCAAAGAAAATTATATCATGAATATTCACTTCAAAGATTCAAATTTTTTATTATAGACGGTTTAGGAATCAGATTTATAGAAGAAAGCATACTACTAAACTTTATTGCCTCTAGCTACTAATGAACAAAACAAGGTGTAAGGTGATAACTAGTTTACAAATGATGCTTTATTCACATGGTGAACTTTGCAAGCAGACTACATAAAGAGTACTGTGGATATAGTGACTCTACAACAATCAAATTGTTCTTTCTTTCTTTCTTTCTTTTTTTCAGTAGACCTTCCTCTGCAGCATTAATGTATGTGTATTTATGTAGGCATGCTGATTCTAAACGCTACTAATTCATGAGATATTATTCCTACAGTAATAGCCATGCATAGTTATTTTTCAGTAATTCGGTTACTCCCATCCATGGTCTAGCAAGCCCTCTTTCTTCATATAGCTTACTCTCTTTGCTCCTAAAAGCTAAATATTAGATTAAACAATTCTGACAAGATGATCTCCTTAGCTGATCGTAGCCTAATTGTATTTTGCCTAGCATTCCTGCACAAGTACTTGCTTCATTCTTCCATGATCCTAAGAGTATTATTGCACCAGTTTATTTTCTTAGGATGCTGTTTTCGTGACCATGATGATGCTCTTACCCAATTACTGATATGATTGTTAGTTTGGTTAGCAAATTAGTCACTTAGTTAAAGCTGAGTTGGCTAATGTAGTTTTATAAAACCAAATCATAGCCAAATGACTTGTATAAATAGAACAAAATTAGCCAACTAATTCTTGACTAACTTATGTGCAAACTAGTCTAACTAGCACTTAATTACAATCATATCAAT
Source organism: Dalbergia cochinchinensis (assembly GCA_031216125.1). NCBI lineage: Eukaryota > Viridiplantae > Streptophyta > Magnoliopsida > Fabales > Fabaceae > Dalbergia > Dalbergia cochinchinensis. The sequence continues at coordinate 61,459,452 of CM062375.1, read as the reverse complement.
GGCACCAATTTTTTTCCCGTGCCCTTGTTTTTCTCTAGCTTATTTACCAAAGCAATCAAAATTTTTTTTTTTGGGTCTTAATTGGAAGCCAAAGCAATCAATTTTGGTGTAAAGTCAGAGTGTTGCTTTGGCCCCCAGAAAGTAGTCCTTCCATATAATAATTTGACATAATGATTTGTGTTATTATATGGGGTAATTGTTTTTTTTGGGGTCAATTTGTGTTATCATAACCATTGTTGCTGTGCCCCAGAAATAAGACTCTTTACTAGTTGGACAAAGTTTGGGTTCAAATTCTCATTCATGTGAGTGGATGCAGCTATAGGACCTTTGGGCCAAGAATAGGTGTTGAACTTTTCTATTCACGCCAAAGTGGAGTCATGTGGCCTACCATTGCGGGCGCAGTGAATGCCAATAGTTCACTATAGTTTACAGCCATATCAGTCAGATCTTCATTTAGGACTAGGTAAGGTACTGTTGTAGGGCGCCCAAGACCAATCAAGTCATTCTGGCTTCATACACTACTATGAAAAAGGTTAATAGTGTATACTTTCACAGCCTATACAATTTAAACTACAACTGAAGACGTGAAAACTTCTGTGAGGGCGGCCAGTTGAACTGAGCTCTCATTGGTAGGGTTCATAGAGAGAGTAGATTTTTGTAGTCTTAATAGACAAGCATAAGTCTTTGGAAAAATCACGTCCTAAAAGCTAGTCATTATTGCAGGGGGACTCGTTACACTTACTCTTACATTCAAAAAAAAAAATTATTTTTGAAACTTGAGTATGTAATCTTCATTTCATTGTTAGAGTTTCAAATGAGAGAAGTGAAGTTTCACATTGGTTATCAATAAATTAAATTAAGAGTATAAAAATATAGGAGGACACAAATACTCATTTCTTAAAGTTTTATATCAAGATATGACGTGCAGCCTACTTGTGTGGTTTTTCGACTTAAACCCGTTATTTGAATCTTCCTACATTGGGCTTCCCCTTCCAACAAGCGATATAAGAGTTGAGAAAGGGCTTCCCTTGATATCGGAGCATGGTGTTGGGCATCACACTTAAGAGGGAGAATGTCAGAGTTTTAAGTATGAGAGGTAAAGTCTCACATTAATTGAAAATGAATCAAGTGAAGAATGTATAAAATGAGATGATCCAATGATCCATATAAGTATGAGAGGTAAAGTCTAACATTAATTGAGAATGAATCAAGTGAAGAATGTACAAAATGAGATGATCCAATGATCCATATAGTCTCATTGCCTTAAGCCATATGACAACCAATTTTTTTTGTGTGGTTTTCTCACTCCATCTATTGTTTGAATACACACCTTTATGACCATTGGAAGAGGTGTCCCACAACTGTTGTCACAAGACACCAACCTTACTATTTTGTCAAGGCTCATAGTCATGGGGTGACAAATAAGTGAGGTAGGTTGACTTATTTTGATTATTTGGGGTTGAAAGTGTTAACTCGTCTCATAAAAAATGACAGGTTGGTGGGTCAACTTGTTTTCTGATATCTTCCTAGCTATGTTACCAACTCTCCCCAACCCATCGCGGGTTAGCCATAAAACAGGACGGGGTGTGTTAAATTATGTTAATTATTTGTATTGGATATGCTAACCCGTCCCATAAAAAAAATAGTAGGTTGGCAGGCCACTCATAGAAAGTTTTCAATTTCAATTTTAAGGTTGTGGAACTCTTAAAATGCTAAAATCCACATTATATTCAGCTTAATGAATTTATGCCAAACTTTTCTTGTTTTGAAAAACAAGGGCAGGATTACTCGAACAAATTAATCTGACATATAGCCACAATATGTCCTGCGTTGAATTATCAGCATCACAGCGCACCGTCCTGAGTCCTTGCTCATAAATTTGTTTTCCATTAGTAGATAATGGTGAAGGTACTTATTATCCTGTGGAGGCAATATTGGTTCCAAAGAATAGAGTCTGCGGGGGCAGAGTGGGGACCTTCAAAGTCCAAAAGCTGAAATGGTAAAATGGGGAAAAATGGAAGAGAATCCAGAGTTTACTAGAAAATGTTAGACAACAAAAAGTCTGTGCAGATATTTGTAGGCAGATAAATCAAGGTCTGTTGAGCTGTGGTGCCAACCCCAATGTTGTTTGGCCAATAATTATATGATGCAGTACTAATTAACATTATCTACCCCTAACTATTCACTAAGCTGAAATCAAGCATAGTCAAATGGCACCTTCTCAAAAAGATTAGTTGGGGGATTTTTTGGCTTTTCCGAGTATTCTTTCACTCAATAGATAAAAAATTAACCTTTTAAAATATGATCAGATGTTGAAGTAACAAATCCCCTCAATGACATTTTTTTCTGTACATATAAATTATGAGATCAAACTCAAGATTTTGTGTTTAAGATAACTGAGTAGTCAAATTCTTTTCGCTCAAACCAATATCTTGTTGAGAGATTATTGGTCACGGGATTAGGTAAGTAAAATGTGATTTCTATTTGGGAAGAGTGAAGCTTCCTTGATCATGTATTTGTCTTTTAACTTATTGACGCTTTGTGTTCCGTGCAAACAAGTAATGAAATTAGTCCTTTTTCTCCTTTATTTTCAGTTAATATGTCATAGTTGGAGGCCCCATTAGAATCTAACCATGAAATAACTGAAATTTCTTGCAGTGACCTTTGTATTAGGGAAATAAGAGATCTTCCCATAAGATTACGGTAGGCACATGTTAATTATTGCATATTCAGTAATCATTCAGCAAAACATCACATCCAACCAGAGTGAAGGGTATTAATCTTGTTTTAAAAAGATAAAGACATTACTATTATCAACTAATTTCATTATTGATTGGGGCCCTTGCATTTAGCTAGATTCTATCACAAGGAAAATTGTCGAGATGCTCTTGTGCGTGTTGGGGGCGTTTGGATTTTGTCAAAAATAAATAGGTGACTTAAATTGAGTTTCTTGATGAATCTAAGTTTAACAAGGAAATTAACTAAATGAAATTATCTAAATTTAATCTCATGATTAACATAAACGAATAAAGTTTAATGCTTTGCTTTAAAAAGGATCTCAATTTATTAACATTGGTTTAATAGTTGTTTTTTTTTTTGTGGTACAGAAAACAGATCAAACCTCAAATAAAGACAATGACTATTAACAGTGAACTTACTTTTACCTCTTATAATTGTTAACTTAGTTTAAATATAGATATCTCAAAAATAAATTCAAATTGATCATTTATATGATCATGCACCTTTCTAGTTGGACTATACTTTCACGTGATCATGCAATATTATATTAAATTTCTTTTTTAATTATTTACTTTATATGACGTGAAATCTGGTGTGATGCCCCTTCTTCTGTTTGCTTGAAAGTGTTTGAACAGAAACATGGATCATTCAGGTTCATAAGGCTAGGCTGTGAAGATAAGGGTGTATACTGAACTGGATAGGACAATGACACATGGCAAAGATATTGACAGTAGTTTTGGTTACGGATTTCAGCAAAGTATAAATGAGATACCAAAGGGAAACTCTACACTTTTGAAGCATGAATAATGGACATTTTTTACACAGATTTTTTTCTTTTTGTTTTTAAAATTCACATACTGTTTATCATTTTTTTTTATATTTATTCTTTTCACAAATTCTTTTTTCATACTTCTAGAACTCAGCTTATTTTCTTGCACGGTTTGTGTGTAAAGTAAATTTTTTTTTTACTACAACGATGGCAGTAAAAATAAAAATAAATTTTTTATAAATGGGTTTTATATGTAATTATATATATAAAGATTATTTATAAAATTTATACCATATTTTTATCTCATAACCAAACATACCCATCATAATGACAAAAGCTCAACAAGCATTACTTTAAAAATTAATTTTTCAAAGAATTAAACATATTAAGTAAAACTCAAAATTAAATAACTCTATATCTCTAATATGCCCCTTCAAGAGTCATTTAACTTTGAACAACCAATAAAATGAGAGAGTCTCTACATTTAAGCACCACACTTGAATGAGACGATTTTCTGATATGGGATTTAAAATTGATTTGTCTAAATTCAGTCTCTCGATTCCCTGACCTTCCTTACTCAATTTAAAGCATTTTCTAGCTTTTTCAAGAGTTTTAGACTAGGGGCTTGTGATCTATTTAGATTTCCAATTCGTCTAGCCCAAGCCCATATTAATAGAAGGTATCACCCTTGTCGGTGAGATGAGGTCAGGCACACCAATACTCATCCCCAATCTTTCTAATAGCTCTAGCCATCATATAGCAAAAAAAAAAACTAAAGATCTACTGATTAATTGATAAAAAGAAATTCAACACTATATCAAGAACATTTTTTAATTAAAAAAATCATTTACTAGATAAATGTTCATAAATAGTGGTGCACTGCATATCTAACAAAGGACACTCCATCATCGATCTGCAGCAGCAGCCGGACTGAAACTCAAGCATGAGGCCAACACTCAGTCTTCTCCTTAGATATCCTCAATCTCATCATTGTCAGTGTGTTCTGCATGGATCGGAATTCTATTCATGAAAATGAGGACTCTTATGAAGCATGATGGATTCAATTTTGTCTTTTCTTTTGACCATGTGTTATATTATACTTATACATATATACTAGTAGTGGTAGAGAAATTGAGAATGAGTAGTGTCCATTAAAACCAAGATAGGGACACAAGGTGCATGAAAGTCAGCTTATGGTTTTAATTACAGGTACGCCGCGGCATTATATGACGACTCCAAATCAGATTTCACAAGATTTTTTGTCTCCAATGCACGTGCATGTAGCCCTCATTTATTTCACCACCATCAAGCATGCAGGAAGTTGTTGACACTTAAAATAGCCTGTTTTCCCCATTTTTTTTTTGTCTCCTTTAAGTTTGCCCCGAAGTTGGTAACTTGTCAAATGTATAATTAAATATATTGTATTTTCTCAATAGAAAAGGATAATTAATGCACCTTACATTATCATCTTAGTGTAACATATATTTGTGTTCTTTCTTAAAAAAATTTCCCTTCCATCATGTTTATATATGGTTCACTTTGTAAACCATCGTCCTACTAGTGTAGTTGCTAAATTTCAAACCAAAATGATATATTTTGTTGGTTTTATTTAGCCAATTTTTGCTTAAAATTTGATGGATTCAATAGTAGGCGTTTGATCTAGTAATGACGTATACCTTTTGGCCTAATAATAAGCATTTGATCCAATAACTATAATTTTAACTTAATGGCAACAAGCAATTGATCTAATATATTCAATGCTGAATATTTAACTAACTAAGCTCGACAAACTCAAAACTTATATTATGAATTACGATGAGAAAAAAGTGGTGAATTATGATACATAAGTAATAGAAGAAGAAAAAAACTGTAAAATCGACAATTTAGTCTATCTTACTCAAAACTCCCTTATTCTGCTTGAAAAATATCCATCTCATAATATGTCAAGAATACTAGCTTATGGTAAATGTAAATAACACAACCTTTTTGAAATTCTTCTTTTTCTAGAGGGGCAATTGTGAAGGATTTAACACTTTAAAAACTTAAAAATCACACTTGTCAATAGAAAACTTGGCTTTTTGAAATATGAACCAGTGATTAGGGTATCAGTTACAAAAAGCCTTTATTATAAAATCTTATCATATTATTTTAATTTAGAAAAAATTTTAGGTGCTCATTAAATATGAACTAAAATTATATATGTCTATCTACTATACAATGACATTTCAGTTTTAGGCGATCAGAGCATCACCACAAACTTTTATCCAAACTACCACTCTAGAGGTGAGTAAAGTACAGTTTTAATAGATGTTCTATGAGAATATAATATTTTATCTTTGATTTATGTAACTGTCTACAGCTAATAAAATAGAGTAAGATTTTAATTGTATATTGACTATGTATGATTTACTCGGCAAATTAAACCACCCCACTAGCTAGAAAATGATAAATTTCTTTTTCCTCAATACGTCATTGGGCTTTGACAAACTCAATTTACAGTCTCCCGTTCACTTGCAATATCTTAATGCAGAGATAAATAAAATGTACTACCCCACAATTCATTTCAGTCAAAGTTAAAACCACATACGCACAAAGAAAAAATCTTAATTTTGTCCTTATACATGATACATGCAGTATGGCCCAAGCAGGAATGTCAAGCGGGCAACAGATGTAGGGTAACAAGAGCGCATCCACACGGGGGCAGGAGTTTCGTGGTGGCATATTTCTGCAAGCTTGCTTCAATAATTGAAAAGCATTAATATTTTATATTCGACCTGAAGAACAACTGTAAATACACACACAAAATAATGTTTCCTTTACTTTTTAGGTTTTTGACACGGAAGGGGTAGGTTGTCAAATTTTGGTTACCAAAAATAATATCAGGTTTCATTTTTCATTGTTACGGATCGGAAAGCAAGAATAAGATCATTATTTATACTTTTGTATATTAACCTTTACATAATTATATAAATTTTTAAAAAATAGACAACATAAAAAACAAAAAACAAAAAGCATTGGCTCGATAGGCCAACCGTGCCTGAATAAGTTGGGCTATGTTAGAATTTTTCTAACTCTGAACTAAGTGAGTCCACAGTGAACCGACCCCAAAAACAGGCCTGTTTTGACGCCTCACTGGCTATACAATTATTATTATTATTATTATTCTGGATACCAAGACCCTGTATTCTAGCTACATGCATGCATGTATGTCATTTCAATTACCTTTTTCCGTTTTTGGCTTTGGTCAAGTGCTAGCTAGGTGCTGTCTTGATTTGCATGCTGAACGGATGTGTGGTTCAGTCATCACCATCACAGCCACAGAACTTCAGAATTGGACTGGATGAGGGACATGACAACAAACATATCCACAGCGAAATGAACAGCAAAACCCAGAATCTGCGGATGCGTGTGTTCTATATAATCTATACTATAATATGGTTTTATTGCTGTCTTCATGTGTGTGTGTTATGTTCAATCTGCCTCTCTCTGCTCAGTGTTGTCCCTTGGCAAAGTCCCCCCTTGCGGCTCGCCGACACATTGCACACCAAATAACAATCCTTTGGATTCTATTTGCATGTAGGTGTCTCTGCCAAATCTCTACATGTCTTTGTGGTATGAACCATGCTTATAATTAGCAAGTTTTTAATTAATGTGTGAAAATTAAACTAGACCAAACATTTATCCTTTATCTAATTTGAGGTTTTTTTTTATTGTTGTTCAAATATCAATATAAAATTATTCTATAGTGTCTCTACTATAGAAAGTGTCATGTATCATGATAGATGGTTTAGTAGTTACTTAAAAAATGGATTATATTAAACATTTTCTTTAACTTTAATTCGATGACAATCAGTGTATAAAAATTATTTTGTCTAGTTATTTTAGTATCATTAAAGATATATTCCAATTCTTTGAACATTCAAATTATACATATTTTATGTATTGAAAAGATATTAATTTAAGGGTTTTTTTGTACTAATGGGTACCAGTATATACCCTTATGTAATTAATGATTGTAATTTAATCTTTAATTTGATAGATCTAAAAAATTTGAGTTAACGAGATACGTGGTTTATTATTAGTCATAAATAACAAAAATATACTAATATTTTTAAATTTTATAAAAATACTGAAATAATCTGCTTAATTTAAATATATTATCAATGTAAAACATGTAATACCATCAACAAATCAAATTGTATCAAATTTACAACGACTATTTAGAAAAATTCGAGCAAATTATAATTTTAGTTGAAGATTATTTTTACTGAATATTTGGGTCTTATTATTAGAAACTCTACTGATTTTAATTGACTTGATGACAGAGATCTCTTAAAGGGGTAGGGTCTCTAAACTCAATTTTTTTCATTTTTTTCATTTTATATTTACTTATGTGAAAATGCAACATATTTTAATCAAATAATTTTGAAAGATGATAAATTAAATTAAAAATAAAAGGATACTGAAAAATAAAACCTACCAAGTTCAGAAGAAGTGTATGGCAAACCTTTTGAAAATTAATAATGCAAGTTCGGTATACGTCAGCGATGGTACCAATTCTTACTTTTTCTTTACTTTATTCATCTTTGATTCATATAAGGTACATTTTTTTTTTGGGTCGATATATGAACTCCATTTGAAAATTGAGACACTACGAATTAACACATCAAAAGCACTTAACGTGCCCTAGAATTTTGTCTTTAACCCTAATGATAGTTTGAGTCTCTATTTTTTTCTAATATAATAGTTTGAGCCTCTATTATGAAGAGTATATACTTAATTAAGGAGCATAAATTCAATTCCTTATGACTCATCAGTGTAAACGCACGTTTGCAGTCTTTAATGTTCATAAATGCAATGTTTGTACCTTAATTTACGACCCCTAACTAGTTAATTAACCAAAGAATAAAAAACAAAAAGAAAAGCATGCACATAATTATTCTCTTGTTCCTTAAATCTAGCAAGCTATCCAAGGGGTGATTGGGGGAAGATTGTTAAAAGAAAAAACAAGGAACATATGGTCAGTAGGTAGAAAAGCAAAGGTAGATAACTCCATTTTCTTTATCTATTTGCTTGTTCCTTTGTGGTTGGTATGTATGGTCAGAAAAATATACTAATTGGGTTGTGGACTTTTCAATATCAATCGATCACTACCCTAATCTCATTAGGTCTGCACCGATTTCCCCTATATTACACGATTCCTCTAATTAAACCCATATATACGACGTAATGGATGTTAAATTAGCTAGGGTTGTTGATGTTCTTCAACAATCTGTCATTTGTTGACCCAGCACTTAGAAGTCATCTTTTATTTTATAAAATAAAAAACGACAAAACAAGAAGGGGAAAAAAATAGTATTGGGAGACACAACTCATTGCGATCATCAACCGTTGAATATGAACACGGTAATTTTCTTTGCACATGGATGTTCAATCTAAATAAAACATGTTTTCACCTCCTCAATTATATATTATTTAATGTTGTCACGTCAATTATGTAGGTTTTCACTTTTTCTTATTTTATTGTTTTTTTTATAATAAAAAGTTTAAGTAGGTTTAGTACTAATTTTTCTACCATAACCAAAGCATAGCCCCATATTTTTTGAGTATTTATAGGAATTTTTATGTAATCATCCATACATGGATGTCTTATGGGAGTCAAACCCATTTCCTATATGAGTTGACTCATAACTTCATGCCATACTCCATTTTCTTATTATTTTAATATTATAATATTTGAGATAGTACATATTATTTGATATATAGTGAAAAAAAATTTATTATAAAATAAATATAATTTAATATTTTCTCTAATCTATTAATTAGTTATAACCTAAAAAATTGTCTTTTTTTCTCTCTAAGCATATAACGGATTTAACTGTTTAAAGATGGTTAAAGAGGACGAACCACAAATTCACCCTTCTAATAATCTATTGTCTAGTTACATTAATGCTTGATAATGCCAAGTGCCAAGCTAGTAGCTACAAATATGCAGTCAAATTTGTGCTATTAAGTACCATGCTACATGCCTTGTTGGGAAATCACTGCTGCCTGTGTCATTCTCCATTCACTTCAGATCACCTTAATTAAAAAACCAAGTCCTTGAGACTCTATTTCTTCATTACTATAAATTGGGGTGAGATCACGATAGAAGTGAGCTACAGCTGCCATGCCTTATATAATATACTATGAAATGTTAAATATAGAGCTTACATATATGATTGTCATATGTCCGTACATATAGAGATAGATTTCTATATAATAATGTCTTATACACTGTCCATAAATGATTGTCCATATTATAGGTTAATAATTGATATTCAATTGTTGATGAATTTAGTGAAAAAATTTCATATTTATTATTGTGTAATTTATTACATTCATCATAAATGTAATAATATTTCTAATTATTCGCACATCAATCTACATTTGCATGTTTAAAATAATATACAAATTATAGGCTAGATGTTGAGTTTTAGTAAGATTTTTAGAGGGCTCCTTGACACTTAAGATTAGTTATAATAAACTCCAGATATACTATTAATATCAAGAGTTATTTATACTTTATCGTTTATGGTAAGCGTTCACTAAGTTGTTCATACAAGATAGTAAATTCACACATCTTCGAAAAGCGGGGAAAAGTAATAAGATTGTTGAGGTTCAAATAATGTTTGCACATAATCCTAGTTTTTTGGTACGTCAAATAGTCAAACAAATCACGCCTATTTTATAATTTGAAGAATATGAACTTAATTTGAGTAAATTCTTTCTTTTTTAACAAAAATATGAAGGAAAAAAAAATTTGAACCCAGAACCACACTGATTTATTATACAACTTTAATTTTGATGAGCAATGGTGACGGACAGTCGAAGGCTTTTGAAGCTTTGTATCCCGCAAGTGAAAGAAATAGGACAATATTCATTTTGCTGGATACAAAGCTTTGTCTCTGGTATTATACGGATTTTTCATTTTCTTTGAAGTTATGATCAATTTTCGTGTAGAATATTCTTCCCCACAATCTCAAATTTCCAATATTATCTGTGTAAAATTTCTCAAATTTACTAATAGGTGCTATAGCTATACTATATAATATGTTTTTGATGAAGTCTGCATTATTGGACTCAGAGATTTGTTGGGGCCCCAGATGTTTTTCAACCAATTGCGTGGCTATATATGTTTTGTCGATGTCACGGTTCCATTCAAAACATATTTTAACAAAAAAAAAAAAAGTAGATGTCTATTTAGACATTTACTTTATAATTATTGGATATGATGATAAATCTCACTTATCCTTAACATCCATCATATTAAATGATTATAAAATAGGTGTCTGAATAGACCATGATGATGTTAAAATATAGTTACCCTTTCAAAACCAAACAATATCACATTTTATTATTTTAAAGAAATTTTTGTGTGGCATACAGTGGGCCCCTTTGTCCCTGTAAAGAGATTTTGGAATGTAGAAATACCAATCTACTGAATGTACAGAGTTTATTAACATTAATAAAAATAAGCATAATTAAATATCAATGAAACTTCCTAAACTATCTTAACCCGACATGTGAGATCTTAAATCTAGGTGGTCCTGCAACAATTACGGGAAAATCTAAGAAAAATGATTAGCCATTTTGAATAATTTGAGCTTTCCATGATCTTTTGAGCTTTTGTCAAGCCAGGACTCTCCCCTTTGTCTTGGAAAGAGACAACACTATCAATCGTTAGTAGTACCCTTTCTAAGTGTGAGAAAACCAATTTCTTACGTCCACACATAAATGTGGTAATTCAATTGGGATAGTTCAAATCAAAATTTAGAAAAAAATTTAAACCCCCTTTTAGGCCTTAATATCATAGTGAACTATTAATCCCACTAAATTAGCAAATTAATTAATATGCCTAGGCACATGACAAAATCCTAAGAGAGCCTCTATATGTCCTTGCGGTTAAAGTCTGCATCTGCTTTTGTAATAATCGAAGTGAAGTAACTTTTGAAAAATCAAACTTGAAACCTTTTAGACAACCTTCAGGAAAACTATAGGAGACCTTTATCAGTATTATTTTTATTCCACAGTTCATAGGGTCTAACGCATATTGTACTATAGCAATTTGAATTTCTGACCTTGATAGTCAGAAAAAAAAAGTGTACCTACATTTTAAAAAAAGAGTTATGAAATTTACATTCGTGCTACATAAAATATTATATCGACTCATATTGAATAAAAAATTTTGCCACACCTTTGAACTGTGAAGCTTCATATATGCAATGTGTGAAGTATTTAGGTGGAAAAACAAATAGGAGGCATGCGAGATCTTAAAAGCTGCACGGTCTGGCTTGGGGATAAGCATAAAAAACCCTTTGAAATTTTGTGACCAAAGAAGTGAAATCTAGAGCTTGTACTTAAAGGGCAAGTTCTTTTTTTTTCTGTAGGGATGGTAAAAGAAAATAAAAATCCAAAGTTAAGATGGTAGAAGGGTGTCAGCTATTGCTGATGATGCTGCGTGAGGGTCCCCTACGTGTTACCTATTTATACATTTTTGTGCAGTTCTATGTCTTGTTTCCAAGCCACTTTTGGTCCATAAGGGTACTGAAATTCAGAAGCAAAAATTTTTGGTGCTCTCTTTAAGTTTTCTTCAGTAAACATGACATGAGAGAAAAACCAACATGCCCGAATTTTTTGCCTTTCTACAGAGTTTAGACACATGGAAGGAAATAGACAATATCTGTGGTAGAAACCAATTTACACGTTTACATGGCCATGACCCTACACAAAAACAGAGTCTTTATGCAGTCTGCATTCTGCAGCTCATAAATGAATTCCCTTTTTGACAAAAATTCGCTAACCCCATATTTTTTTTTCCCTATCGACCAAAGACATAGCATAGTGAATTTAAAGGTACATCATCATCAGTTACAATTCTATTACCAAGAACCAGGTGCAAATTTCCTGTGTCTGTGTTGGCTTCTGCAGTCAAATTTTGATAGTCGAATCGAAGATGGAAACATTGTAAATAAGGAGACCATCATGATCAAATGTTGAATCAGCACTAGAGTCTATTTAACATAGTGAAATATATTACATGCACATAAAGAGAGAAAAATTGTGTGACAAAATAGAAAATCTGAATGACTGATATAAGAATTTTGTCCAGGAGAGGTTATCACTAATTTACACTAAAATTCGGGCCGAGGGAAACGCTTGCCTCAATACTGGGTCAAAGTATACATCCGAGCTCAATGAGCAGAGCGATGCATGAGCAGAAGAACGACTAAATGAGCCAATTCAAGAGGGGTTGTGATTAATTCTACCTTGTTTCAGTTAAATCAAACCAAATTTGCTTGAACACTTTGATAATTAATTCATGATACTCATCTGAATTAAGAGAAAGGTAGCAAGCAAGAAGATCCTCCAAGTCCTTTGAGGCCCTTATGTTGTTCTCCAGAATCATCTCCACCATTGACTCCCTAAAATCCTTCTGCGGGTTGAAAGAAGACTTCACAACCGCAAAGCTCTCGGAGAGGCTCCTCCGCGAGCCGGTGCCTGCCGCCGACGACACGCTTTTCCGGCCATGTGACTGAACCTTCCGGCCACCAACAAGCCTTGGTGAATTGATCCTAAGCCTCACCCCTGGTGAACTCACAGAGAATCCCTTAACGCTAGCATTGCTCCTCTGTTGAATCTTTTCCTTCATTGATGCTGTTGTGTCTCCCTTCACAATCTTAACCTTCAATGACCCTTTCATGTTTGGTTCTTCATGTATAGTAGTAGTACTTGTTGTTGTTGTTGTAGCCATTCTGGTTCTTGGTTTGGATGGTTTGGTTATGATTGGAGGCAACTCAAGCTCAGAAAATGAGTCGTACTCACACTCTTCAAGCTTATCATCTTTTCTGGCCAGTGAATTCTTGTCCACATCTATAACTATGTCAGTGTTGTTGTTGGTGTTGTTGGTGGTGTTTGTGTTGGTTGTGGACAAGGAAACCATTTCATCAAATGATGATGTCTCAGTGGGGAGAACATGGTCTGTTCTGAACTCTGGCTCATGGAATTCTGAGTCACCAGAGCTATCAAATGGGGATGATGAGGAGTACTCATGTGGGGAATCTGATTTGGTCCAAACTGAATCAAGGGTGTTGGGGCAGCTGCATCCTGCAGAGACAGAAGACGTTACAAGCTTTGGTGAAGAAATCCTGGGTGTTCTTCTCCTCCTTGCCCTTTGTTTGGATGATGATTTTCTTGGTGGGGAAGAATTGTTGTTGGTGGTGTCTGAGATTATTCTCGGGGAAGTGTGGTGGACTTTGCTGCTGCTAATTTGGTTGAGTTCCCTTGTGAAGTAGTATGATTTTCTTGGGGTGCATTGTTGTTGGTGGGGTTGCTTTGGTTTTGGTGAATTTGTGGTGGTGGTGGTTGTTGTTGTGGTGGTTGATGGAGGTTGTTGCTTTTTCTTAGAGAAAGTGGTACCTTGTTTTCTTCCCTTCCCCATGTCCCTCAGCCTGTAAAACCAAGCATTTGGAATCATATCTGATAACTTGAACCTGTGATTCCCCATCCCTTTGTTGTGTGTGTGTGTGTGTGTGAATTCAACTTCTTGTGTTTATGAAGCTGCTGAGTGGTTTTTGGTTTCTCTCCTCAATAGTGAAGGGGGGATGCGACAACAAAAGATAACTCTTTATCAGTGTGTCTGCTTTGGCACACTTGGTTTTTGTAAGATAAATAGAGAAAAGAGAGGCTTTTTGGAGGAAATGGGGCGTAAGGTTGGGTCCTACATGAGAAGAAAAAAAAAAAGGTTGGCAATTAAGGAGAAAAATATGAGTGGGGTAAGGGTGGTGGTGAATGACATTGCTGATGTGTGACACTTAATTTGTAATTAACACCTAACCCAATTAGATTTATTTTGGTTATAATCACCTTAATCAATAATCACTATCTTGGTCTGATCCCATTAGCACCCTTCTGCAAATTCTGGACTTTAGGCACAGCATCTTTGTCCAGGTGGATTACATGCTGATATGTTGCTCCATAGTAAAACAACTAGCCAAGTCAAAAATGATATTTGTATCCAATTTTATACACAACTATATGATCACCATGAATCATAACATAATTAATGACAGGTATATATTATTGTGCAATATAATTTTTGTCTTAGTCATTTATATTTTTTTAAGTTTCCTTTTTTTTTTTCAGGATATCCATTATCAAGAGGTAATAAATCTCTTCGAGACATAAAAATCTTTTAAAGGGGTAAATCTCTTATTATAAGACATTTTCATATACATTATTAGAATTTGAACCTCTAACTAAATGCTTAAAGAGCTCAAATAAGCTACTAACTATACTAGTTTTCGTGGTTTTCAAGTTTCCCTATATAATGTCTAATCTGATGTTCAAATAACTGCTCATAGCCACATTCTGTTTGGCTCATGGAAATTTTTTGACTGCTAGTGAAAGTGCAGCAGACACTAACACTGACCAGAAAAACTATCCAAAGAGCAAGTGGTTATTCTAGAATTATAAAGTAAAAGCACCATTGTAACCAAAAGGGTATAAAGAAAAAGAAAAGTAAAATCACTGTACACTTTTGAAAGTGGAAGTAATGGTATTATGTGGGAATGCTTATTGGCTCATAGCAATCTGCAAGCAATGCGATTTTGGGTTGTAAAAAATGGTTCTGCCAAGAAAGGGAAAGTGACACGCACACGCAGAAACCTTGAAAAAGAATTCGAAAGGCAGGGAAAAAAAGGAAGAAGCGTTTTTTGTGAGTGGAAGCATTGTTATTTATACATGCAATCCAAATACAGAAAATCTTAGTGGCCCATCTTAGGTACTAGAAGAGTTTGTATAACTTTGGATTACTCTACAATTTTGATGTGTTCTTTCTTATTGTTGTTTTCATTTCATTGTTATGGAAACTACTAACATGGGTTTGTTATACTGGAACTTTAACTAGGCCCCTTGTGTATCCATCATTTTATATGAAAATCCCTTTGAAGTGCCATGTCTCTTGGGGTAACTAAAGGATTCAAGTTTTTCAACTAAAGCAAAAATGTCATGAATTCTCACATTGCAAAGGGGGCAAAAAATAAGTACAAAATGCCATGAATTCCCATATTGCAAAGGGGGAAAAACAAGTTCAGGTGCAGAATCTGGTAAACCGAGATCTGCACTTGACATTGATGTCAACTCCAAATCCCACTGAATTTTCAATTATATTATTGGTATATAGTGCATACGAATCACCAGCAGTGCCAGAAGTTTTTCTTGAGGGGAGCTGATATAAAGAAATAGCCATATATCATATCAAAGAAACCATATTACTATTGTAAATATATGGTTTGAATATGTTTTCATTTTTCCGCAAAGAAAATAAGAGTTTTGGCTTTGGTCTCTAAATTTTTATTTTGTCTCAGATCCAAATATTTGTAAAACTATTTAGTTTTACTCCCTATCACTAGTCTATCTAACTTAAATTTTGAGCTAACTAATAAAAAGTCACACTATTTAATCATATATGACAGTTATAATTCTATGTAATATGTCATAACCATATTGTCGAAACATTCACTCAATAGTCCATTCAACACAACTCTGTAACCTATCTTACCGGACCGATAGCACATTTTCAACTCATGAGTTTTGACAAATAGGACCCAATAAATCACACCGGATAAATAAAAAATTCCTATTTTGTGGTTACCACACCGGTAAAATTGAAATGGGGGCCGTTAACTTTTGCCATTATTGAAGTATTCATTGGAAACAAAAAAAAAAAGGTACAATGGCATTATGATTATAGATGAGGCATATGCTCGTATCTTCCCAAAATGGTGTATATAAGAATATTAAAATTATAGTAAATTATACTCATCTCTCTTCAAATTTTATGAAATTCAACTCATATTTCTTCTATTTATCTATCCGACAATAACCTCCTCTATTCTAACAAAAAAACACAAACGGTAAGTTGCATTCTCCAAATTAACCTTACTCTTAGTCCCACTATTCTCTACTCTCCTTCTCTCTTAGTCATTCACCTCCTCCATCCTCATTCACTGTCTCTCTCACCCACCACTAACCAAGTGATTATGTTTGAAGCCTCAAATGACACGAGAGACAATGATTTATTTTAATCCTTCTTCTACTATATTCTTGTTTCATTAGCTGCTATTACTAAAAAAGATTCAAAGAACATCATTAATAGTGTAAGAAGTTTCGAATAGCAGATATGGTAAACCATGGATGTCAAGCCAAATTACTTCCCTTCCCTTCGACCAAAAGAAAAGACAAAAAAAAAGATTAAATTTCTTCCCTGATTTACCAACAATTATCATGCCAACTACGACTGCGACCACTAAAACAAAATAGAAGCGAAACTAGCTCAAGCTACGTAAGATGAGAGAGACGGTGGGTGGATGAGGGTGAAGGGATGGGTGACTGAGAGAGAGAAGGAGAGAAGAGAAGAATAGGAGTGAGAGCAAGGGTATTTTGGAAAATGCAACTTACCATTTGTTTTTTTTTTTTTCTTTGGTTAGAATAGGAGAGGTTATTGTAAAGTGAACAAATTGAAGGAAGATTAGTTAAATTTCATGAAACTTTAAGAAAAATGAATATAATTTATCCTTATATTTTAAGGATATAATAACTTATATTTAGGAGAATTTGGTGGAACAAATATAAATTTGGTCAATTGGTCCCCCTTCCATATTGCATGGAAAGGTACAAGACCAGGGGCCATGTTAACTAACGGTCCAGGCTGTGAGTGCGTGTCCAAACTGGAATCTAACGCATAATCAAGAAATGAAAAATGGAATTGATGAGAAGATGGGGACCAAAGAGTGGGGGGTGTCACGGTGGAAAAATAATATGGCTTTTATT
The DNA here is from genome assembly GCA_031216125.1 of Dalbergia cochinchinensis. Classification (NCBI taxonomy): domain Eukaryota; kingdom Viridiplantae; phylum Streptophyta; class Magnoliopsida; order Fabales; family Fabaceae; genus Dalbergia; species Dalbergia cochinchinensis. The sequence goes on along the minus strand of CM062375.1, from coordinate 61,442,072 downwards.
TTGTATATTAAGTTTGTTTGTATTTTTAGGAAGGACAAAGAATGAACCTCGTGCCAGTGATACCCACCCTTGTTTGCTACTTATTTGCGTTATTTTACGGCATGTTTTGTAATGTCATGTTAGGCTGCTGGTATGTGATTGATGGCAATTGATAATCGACGGAGAAGGAGAAGTTTCACGTCCTCCCTAGGAAAGAAGAAGAAAAAAAAATTGATGATCAGAATGGGAAGAATTGAATTCCCCATTTGAACACTTTAAATCCTCATATATTGTGTTTAGTGTCCTAGTTAAATTGGCATCAATTATAGGATGATATTATATTAGGATTTAATTTTGACATGATAATATAAAAAAGTTCTATATAGTTATCCAATTATATAATATATTTTTTTGGATGACCTAAAGGTATCCATAATCAAAAACAATAATTAATCCTCTTGAGACGTAGAGCGCATAGATGTGGATCTTGCCTTGGTCACAAAATCTCTAGCCATCAATCATGTAATACTAGATATACAAATATAATTAACTTTTACTTCCACTATTTGAAAAATCATACAAATTAAGATATTTGATTATATGATAGTGCAAAACTCTTTTATTATTTTACATTGTTAATGCATCAAAATTAAACCCATTAGATTATTCGATTATGTAAGAATTTTACTTCAAAGATGCTACCTTAAAAATGAGGTCTTATAAAGATTTGTGCTTTTGACTAGCAAAAGGGCTGAATGTGGAAGCTCTTTTAAGACATGGTTCTCCTAAGGACCTATGCTTGTTACTCATCACCAATTTTCACATATAATTTGTCCAATAACAAGTATACTAACCTAGATTTTTAGGAACGGTCCTTGAAATTTTTTTTGGGAGCATTGTAAACTTCTGTAAAACGATCTGAAAAAGGTATTTATGTTTTGTTTTCTCTTTTTCATCTTTTGGGTCAGAAGAATTCTCTCAAATTGTTGCAGGTACAAGAGTTGAGGCCTTAGATGAGAAAGGGGGGAGAGTAAGCCCAATTAATGATACTGCAGGCCCATATGAGATACTGGGCACCCAGGGGTGGGCTTTCCCCTTTACCCTTGCCATTTTGACAAAAACCTCCCCTTGACCAAAAGCAAAATGAAGTTAACAACCTACCTTGATCCACGACCAACAAAAAAAAAAAAATGAGCGTGATTGAAAACTTTCGAGAAACCTACCCACAGCCGACCAAAGATAAAAGTATACAAATACAGAGAAGAAAGGGAAATAATATAGTTGACTATAGAATAGCAGTCACATCTGGCTGTCTTAGACCCACAAAAACATGGATCCTGCAAGGTTTGTTTTTGAAACAAACTTCCATCCACTGATGCCACAAAACATGATGGTTATGCTTTTCACGAGAAATGGGACTTTCTTGCATGAGTCGGAAATGCAATGCAAAGTGTTCCAAACATCAACCTTATTCCAGGTTTGCCGAACGAATATGTAACAGTTAAATGTAAGACCAAGCATTAGCATCCTAATTTCCTTTCCTTCCAAAACCCTCTCTGTCTCTATTGTGAGCATCGGTTTTCATTTTTCAATTTGTTACCATATTGGTTAATATCAAACACTTCATACACAGAATTCGAATGGATAGAATCTTTTCAATAAATTTGATTCTGGAAACATTTCATAATGTTTGGGGAATGTTTATTGCCGTCTTTTACAAGACAAACCAGACATGTGCTATGCTCAAAGTTCGATTGCTACCATGGTCCAAGTCCAACACTAAATTCAACAACCATAACAAGAAACAAAAGTCACTTTCTTTAACTTTGGAACGCAAATAAATGAAAGAATCTGAAAATAAAATAAAATTACAAAAATGAAACTGCTCCATAGATTACATTTTACAGGGACGGAAAAACCAGATACGAAAAATGAAAAGAAACAACTATGCAAGAACTTTTAAAACATTTACAGTTTCCAATTATAAAAAAAAATAAAGAAAAGGAAAAAAAAACGTTACTGTGCTATTGAATTGGAAATTGGAACAGCCACAGTGGTTGTGGAAGTGATGGTAACTGTGGAGAAACCCTCACTCTCGCCGCCGTCTAGCCCTGCCGCCCAGCGCCGTAGTATCCTCAACAGTGTCGCCGCCTTCCTCCTCCCTCGGACGCTCCCCACCGCCATGAGCTCCCAAATCACTCTCTCCACGCCAGGGATCGCCGCCAGCTCCGCCACCACCTCTGATCCACCCTTTCGGCACATCGTCACCAGCGTCGCTGCCGCGCTCTCCTTAGCCCTCTCTGACCCTTCGCTCAGCACCGTCCCAAGCCTCTTGACCCCTGCATACGCCGCCGCCACCGCTACCAGACCACCGCGCTTCACCACTGCCTCAAGCACCGTCGCCGCCTCCTCCGGCACCGCCGACATCAACTCCACCGCCATCTCTACCGCGCCGCCCTCCACCAACCTCCCCACGCTCTCCCGATCGGCCGCCAAACTCAAAATAGCCGCCAAAGCATCCCTCCTCGCTCCATCTGGCCCGCACCTCGCCAACTGGACCAATCCATTCACGACACGTGTCTTCCTACCAAGCCTCTTCCTATAAGCTACCTCACCCGATAAACTAAACACCGTGGCCGCGGCATTAGCCTTAGCCTCCCACGTGGCACCCGAACGCAAAACCTCAGCGACGCCGTTTAACGCGCCGTCAGTTTCCATTATCCTTGTTTTGTTCGCTTCTAATATCGAAAGGTTTAATATCGTTGTAACGGCGTTAACCTGCAGGCTCGGGCTGTGAACACCGACGTCGAAGCTGAGGTACCGAACCAGAAGCGGGATGGCACCAGCTTCGGCGATGCAGGCTCGGCTATCCGAGTCTGTTTTTGCAAGAACCCGCAGCTCGTAAACGACGCCGTTTGACTCCTCCATCGACTGAGAGTTGGTTACAGGGAGTTTCAGCTTGTTGACGAGGAAAGACGCCGTCATGCGCGTGGCTTCAAGCGCGGCCTTGTTAGTTACGCGGCCGTTGGGTTTGCCGGTAACGGTTTCCGCTTCGAAGGGGATCCTCTGCTCGCGGCACCACGAAGCTATCATGTTCCGCAGCGCGCGATTGGGTATGAGTTCTGTGTGGGAAAGTTGTTGACCCGTCTTGGGACACGTGTTGTGCCCAGAATCCATCCAGAGCTTGATGGACAGACGATCGTACGTCTGTCCCGTCGCCACGACAACGGGATCACGCATGAGTTCGAGGCTTATCGGACACCGGAAATCCGCCGGAACAACCACATCCGACGACGGCTGTTTCCACCGCTGAGCCTTTTCCGGCGACGCCGCAGCAGTGGAAGCACCGAAAAGCACACACTTCGCGTAACGAACGAGACCGATCAAAGCAACGACCTCTGATTTCGATTGTTCTTCGCTCCGATTCTGAATCTCTTGCTCCAAGCTCTCGATCTCCGCTCTGCAGGATGAAGAGTCGCGAATCTCCAACCTCTCGAAGATCGCGGCGAGGTGATTACGATCGGGGACGATCTCGTTCCTGATGCTCTCGAGCACCGAAACGACATCGTTTCGGAGCTTCTCTTCCGTTTCTTCTACCATTGGCTTCGATTGCCAGCAGTGTTTTCTGATGAGGATCACGAGCTCGCGAACGTCGTCGTTTAGGTTCAAATCGTGGATCGGGAAGATGTCGAGCAGCGTGGAGAGTTCTCCGGTGAGCTTGTGGAAGTTGTCGGCGACGGTTTCGATCTGCATGAGGAGTGAGAATTTGCTTCCATTAGAGCAATCTTCGATTAGGGTTTTGATCCGGTGCAGCACGATATAGGTTTCTTCGAGGCATAGGACGGACGAAGAGGAAGAAGAAGAAGAACACCCAGGGGCAGAATTGGAATTTCGTGTCAGGTCCTCAAAGAGAACGGCGAGGAGCTTCGCCTTGCGGACGACGGACGAAACGCTGCGTTTCAATAGCAGCTGCTGCGTCGTCGTTGAAGTGCTGATGGAAGATATCTGTGTCGTTAGGTGGAGCAGGGAGTGGAGGAGGTTGGTGTCGTTTTGCTTCTGTGAGGTAAACGACCCCCCGGAGGGTCGTCGTTTTCTTGGAGTGAACGTTTGCGGAGAGATCGCCATGGTGCAGAATTTGGGAATAATAATAGCACTATAGCACAATTGTCCAATTTGGTGTTTTAGAGTTTGTTTCAGTTCCGAAACGCAGGAGGTGAATGAAGCTTAGGAAGGAAGAAGAAGAATGTGAATATGACTTTTCATTTGGTGGTTAGAACAAAATATAATAAAGGTAAAAGGGATGATATATATTGTATATGTAATGCGTAATGTGTAAATGTATGATAATGATAATTTATTATGGATATATATCCTTATACAACTTGGTGTGTTGTTTTCTGCGTGTGAAACTGGACCTTTTTAAGCAATGGATGAAACAATGAAACACATGGGTCAGCTTGCTATGCATGAATGTACAACTGTTGGTTTTTGACTGCGCTTGCTTCAATTGACATTTTGAAAAATTCTGTTTTGTATTAATCGTTTGGCTCATAAATTGATATATTTGTCAATGAATATGGTATACCTTACCCAGTTGACAATTTTTTTGTGTGTGTATTATATGTGGTCAAATTCATTGATTATGTGTGTGTTCGCGCGAAATATGTAATGAAAAGTACACGGCAGCCATTTGTTCAATTCCTTGAAATGGTGGCAGTTAAATGTGTTTAACAAAGGGGTGGTGCACCATTAATTGAATATTCTAAATGCAATATTTTTAATAGATATTAATATTAATGTTATTGCTAGCATTTTCTTGACTTTGTATGAACTGGTTGGCACTGGTTTGATCAAGTTGGGTAGGAGGCTGCGAATTGGTAAGGGTTGTTGTGGACTTGGTTGCGAATAATATATGATGGGTCATCCACGATGGTATTAAATTATTGGCTGAACCAATCAATTATTAGAAGGATTACACTTTGCTTTGGTATATATCCAAATTTACATTTAATATTAAACAAACTTCTTTTCTTCTTTAACCTTTCTTTTATTCTCCTTTGTTAAAGTTTTTCCTTTTAAAACTTTATCTTAAAAAAATAAAGTAGGGAATAGGCATACGCGTATTAAACATGTACGATTAACAATGACTTAGCCCCAGCTCACAGAGCAGCTCCTCCTCCTCCTCCTCCTCCTCTTCTTCTTTCTTTCTTTTTTTTTTTTAATTTTTGGGCAAGTGTGAAAAGAGAAATGGCCTCAAAAGTCGAAACCGGGGGAACCACAGCATGCAATTAATTACATCTTTATATTCACATCCATGAAAGGACCTTGACAGTGATCTAGCTAGGGTCAATCATTTTATAGTAAGACTAATGTGAAATTGGTGAACTACTTTATGGTAAACTACAAGTTACAATAGTGTTGTTATTATTATTATTATTATTAGTATTAGTATATTTTTTGTCATATGACAATAGTGTTATTAATTAATGCAAGATGTTATATTTATTTAGGATATTCCGTTTACTTATTTTTAATTGGCATAAATGTCTTGGTGGGGTTTCCCTACTACGTCTCCATTCATCATTGGTTTGGTTGAATTTAATATAGCATTATAAGTACCTTAGACGTTTCACGAGCGTTTCAACATCTATGCCCGCCGCCTCCCCCCCTCCTCTTTAAAAAAACAAAAAAAAAAACTGTTAAAAATGTATTTACTTGAGATCTTAATAAGCTTCAACCGTGGAGTACTTGAAAAATCTGTTACCACCCACAGGCCACAACTACTATTATAGTTTGATTAAATGAAGATAGTACAAACGTGTCTTGTATGAAAAACATTTTGACAATGGTATCCACTTTCGGGAAATCCAAGCAAACGATTACTACATTGTTTAGCCGCCGAAAGTGGGAGACCCCAAAATTGATTAAACGAACGATGACTTGCTGCTAGTGACTTCGATCAGCACGCAATTAACACAAGCCCCCATTCCTCTTGTTTCTCAATTGGATAAGATCTCCATTTCGCTCCCACAAATTTCCACCTTTGATTGGCAAGTTTTCTTTTGAGCAAATGATTATCTTAGTTACTAATTAAAATTAATGGTTAATAATTTAATCTTTTAATAAAGATGTAACATGTTATTTGAGTTAGGTTTTAAAATTGGCCATCTCATAGACCAATGGGTATCATGGTTTGTAATTTTAAGAATTAAATTTATAATTTTATAGATCAGTTCCATCCGAAAATTTACACATATAGCTCATTCTTAAAGCTTTATATACCTCATTTTTACCCTTAACCAAACACATCCCAAGTATTGAAGTGAAGTATATATACAACTATGGAGATCAAAATGATGATATACTCCTTTCCTTTTAATTTTTGAGTTTAAGCTTAAGATGTCCTGAATTCTCAATTATTTTTTTTTTGGGGCCCCTTGTATAGAGTACAAATCCAATTTCGTTGCTGTTTTTATTTGGCGTGGGAATCTTCAAACATCTAAGGACGATAACACGGTTTGGTGGTTTTCTGTGGGTGATGCCTTTCATCACCAGCTAAGGGATAATGTATTTGACTCATTGGCTCCAAATGTAGCTGTGCCGCAATCACACAATGTATGTGTTGTTTTTTTCTATTTTTGTTTCTCACAATTTGAGTAAAACTTAAAGCAACTTTCTTCGTCTCCATGCGTGGAAGGATGAAGCATTCTTCCATTATTGTCCAAGCGAACCTGCCTGCATGAATGGGTTTTATGTACACTTTAAAATAAATCTTATACAAAAATTTAAAAAATATGTATAGTGTCATTTGCGTTGCGCGTTTTTTTTTTTTTTTCTGTGAAAGCGACTCTTAATGCTTTGTAACTCCTCTGAAAATGTATCTATGATGTACTCATTGCTCCTTTTCTTTGAAGAGTTTATGAGCTTTATTTATCTATAAAAGAAAATTGTATAATATCATCTAATTTATGTTATCAACCTTAACTAGTAATTAAATTAAACAAAAGTTGATTATTATTGTTATTGTGTATAACTTATGTCATAAAAGTTAAGAAAGAGAGAAAACTTGTCTCAATTTAAAGTCAAAATATATCTTTGAAATGATTAAATCCTTATAGAGGTAGTTACATGTGACAAATACTTTTAGTACTCAACAAGAGCATCATTAATCTTACCAAATAAAATGCTATGAGAAGTAACAAATACTTAATACACGTGAGAGTGGGTCGAAATTGATTGAGGAAGGAACTTTAATTAGTGTTAGTTGTAACAAACTTGCATGATTGAGAAGAAGCCAAGCCGGCCATGGTAATAGAATATATATGGTGTTGGTTAGGTCTTTCCAAACAGTGCAACTAGATGACAAGGTTGTAGCCTAGGTATAGGCTGATGATGAAATGATCAGATAATTAAACATCATACCAAATTATGTTTTTACTCATAAAGAAAAAGGAAAAAAAATAAAATAAAACTCAATGATTCATAGTTGAACAACAAATCTAATAAAAAAAAAATAGGTGAACAACAATGAGACAAATAATGGTTCGTTGCTTTTCTGATTCAGAAAACATTTTTGGCGAAGTACCTTATCCCAAAAGATGGAAAAAAGTGCAAAAAGCAATTAAGGGTGACAGAATTGATGGGCGCCAGCAAAACCAAATTTCTGACTTGAAAGCAAATTTTGCCCTTATTTGAGTGTTGTGGGGGATTGAATTGCTTAACAATCTCATTTAATCCAAATGCAAATGTCAAGTCAATTCTACGTGCATTTTCATATTTTCCTTGAAAGATTCTTCGTCCTTCCTACATGGCACTTTGAGACAAAAACCTTCCTCATACGCAATTTCGTTCACTCATCAGTTTTCCTCGAATGGTCGAGATTAAAATCTAAAAAAATTCTTATATAAGCAAAATTTTAAGAGTTCATCACACTCACAAAAATGCTAAAAAAGCTTATGAGACATATAGGTGAGTGAGTATATATTGAATAAAATTGATCAGATCTACTCTTATTATGAGTGCGCTTAAATATGATGTGTATTAGATTTTTTGTGAATCCCATGCTATAAACCTATAACTACTTGTAACACACGTGCTTCACATAGGGTATTTCTGAACAAAAAAAATATGGGATTTTAAATTCCATTTTGGAAACTTTTCATCAATTGTATACTACTATATTAGCCAGCATATAAAGTTCAATAAAAAATTATAACAGGAAGATGGTTAGGAAACTTGGACGTGCCAAGTTAAACGTTGCTGTGGATTACTTGACATTTGCGCAATTTGGCATGTTCAAACTTGAAGGTATAAAATTCTTAAGTGCTTCATATAGATTTCAAGGGTTCAACAGCAACCTCATTCATAGCAGAAACTTATTTGCTTCTTGAAGTATGATGCAGATCAAAGGGTCATACCAACGTTTTTAGCCTGCTCGTCGACCTCTAATCTAATTGACCACAAATAGCATGAGCTAAAAATGGAGATTCATAGCAAATAATCCTAAACAAACGAACCAAAAGGAGCAACTATAGACATAGATTCTTGATTCCAAAGATCATTGACCGTATCTTGATTCCTGCTTATATTTGAAAATCTCAACTTCCTCATTCAAGTTAAAATCCTAGGAGTTGAGAACTGAGGAAAGAACATCAAACCAGGTCCTATATAATCACACAGAAACATATATGTAGGGAAGCTTAAAATACAGATTATAACAGCATCAACAGCAATGCTGCTAGAGCTAGACTGTAGCATCACCCCTACCATCCGCAAATAGAAAACAATATATAATGCAGAGCCAAGTTGAGGTTGTAAAAGCATCACCCATAATTATTTGCATGGTATTAAATTGCAGTCTGCAACCAAAATTACGGTCGCAGTGTTGCTGTTGTGGTGCACTCCATAATCACATAACAACAGCAATTGCAGCCACATCAATAGCATTTTTCTTTAGTTTTTTTGTATCACAATGTAAATACAACCGTGACCGCTTCTGTAGTTGAAAACCATGATTATTTGTGTATAGCATTGATGATGGCTGAAAATTCATTTTAATCCTATGAGAAATTGAGAATCACACAGATGCATCCACATGTTTTCCAACATTTGACAAAGCATGTCCACTGCCTGCATCACAATTTAAGATGAATAAGAATAGGAAAATACTAGCTATACTAGTCACGGCAGTAAGAAATAAAATTATTTAAAATGGACCCAAAGGTACCACCGGTTGGAAATGTTTGACACAATTCTATTAGTGAAAATCGAGCAATAGGGGATTCCAATCAGCTTCATGAACATGGTAATTCCAAGTCTTTTGAAGCAGATAAATAAAATCACATGTTTTCCAGCAGGCAACAAAGGTGCATCTTATAAAATTATGCATCACTTATTTTCAGGAACAGCAGAGCTGAAATTATTGGACAGACGAACAATTGAACTAGCTGAAATTTTTCTAATCCGTTTGTTAATGCAATGAGATTCTGCTGGGTTCTACTGATCTTCCACCAGACCCCAAAACCTCATGAGAATCTGCAGGGTTCAAAACAGAAGACATCATTAGCTGCATGTATTTTGTTAAGGGAGTTCACATTACAATAGTATTGATGCATAGTAGTAACTAGTAATCTCACTCCTGTGAGTTTGTAAAAATTGTAAATTGGCACAAAGCTTTTTAGTGACCATATTGTCTATAGTTTTTATTCAGCATGTTTCACATGGAAGCACAACCAACCTTTCCACCATTTATAGTCGAATCAGAATGTAATTTTTGTGACAGGTGACTAGCAGAGGATTTTGACATAGATCAAAAGTTAGGAGTGTTCATCATAGAGCTTCTATCTGATAATAACAACCCCCCCAAAAAAAATGCACAATAGTCATTTAGCAGCCCATAGAAGCAAATTGCATTTCCAGATTATTATAAACATGGCCTTCAACTTCAAACATCTTATACATCAGTTTTCAAGTGACTTCTTGAAATAATCCAACACCTTCTGAAACGTGTACATGTAAATGAAGGATGAAACATATAGAGGTCAAGCAACTGGTCCATGTCATGAAGATTGAACAAAGTTTTTATGTTAACACAACCCTCCTCTTTTTAGTTTGAGACTGGCTATGTTTGAAATTTGCAACAACTCACAACATAGGCAAATTGAAAGAAGCAGTATCCAGGTAATTGAACAATACATTTGGATCAAAGAAAGGATATTTTATTTTTAACTAGAATGGAGTTTACCATTTATTCTCTCATAGCATTGCCTTAGCCAGAATTGCAAACCTCTCTGGATTACTGAAAAAGTATCCCCACATAAATATCTGCAGTGACCAGAACTGCTCCAATGTTACTACAGTTTAAAAAGCACAACTTTGTGATGTGGGAGGTGCCATTAGGCTACAAGGTCAGTGGCATTACCACTGTTTGGCTTTGAAGCATTGTAAACACAACTTAAAAAGTGAAACAAAATATGTCTTGCCTAGCATGACTACCATCGAGTAAAGTTCTAGGCCTCTAATAAGCCTTGAAGTTGGTGGCTAAAAATTCACTCAGAATTTTTTGTTGTGAAATCATTCCAGATCCAGATGTGCTAGACAATGTTGAGCCCATATTTCTTCATACCCAAATCCAATCTCCGCTAAATCTTTTGCCCTCCAACTAAACAATTAACAATAACCAATATCTTAAGCAGATTTTGTCATAGTGAACTGATGATGACACATATATGTAGAATCTAGATATGAGCATAGTAACACCAGGTACAAACAAATAATATGTCCTCATCACGTTCATATCATGCTGAGATAGAAGAAACGACAAACTGAAATGCACTTTCAATCATGGATAAACAACCTAAATAAAGGAATGCTGAACAGAACAAAACAGACCACATAACTAATGGAAGCAATGTAAATATATATATATATATATATATATATATATATATATATATATATATATTGTATATTTGATAAGATGTGAATGGTCATAATGAAGAAAGAGCCACTACGTAGATTATTAACATTAATATTCTCTCATGCATTATTTTCCATGAATCTCCATGTGCCAATCAATTATGGGATTCTTATCTTAATATAGACTTAAACGTAGAATTAGTAATTGAAAAATCAGGTATTATATTAAAAATACAAGGTAGGTAGAAGACAATAATAGACTGCAAAACTTACGTGTCAATTAATAAATAGATCAAAACAGACGTTATCTATTGCTCTCAATACACCTAAGTACTTCTCTATATATAAAGCCAATTATGCAAATCTCTTATAAGGTCTAACAATTATGCATACACACTCTCCTAGATAACTTAAAGAAGTAAGAAAATTTTCATGGAGTGAATTGTAATTTAATGTTTAAAATTCATTATTATCTAAATTGAAAAATTTTCAAAACAATATTTTTGAATACTTGAAATACTCATTGACTCTTTCTTTCTTTTACATATTACTTTTTTAGTCTAGAAACATGTGTTAATTCTAGTTTAGGGTTGCTTTTTCCCCTCAATATAATTTAAATTTTGGATCATAAAAAATATTAAGATTTAAGCACAAAATTTATTTATTTTTACTTAAAATTTAACGAAACATTGTTTGAATTCTATTTGTAAGTTATAAAATGCATGATAAAAAAAATGACTTTCATTCTCTTGAAACTTAGTCTTCTCATCCATGAGAAGAAAATGGGGAAAAAGACCCTTTTCTCCTCCTTTATGAATACTACCCCTTCTTCAACCTCTTGTAATAAGTTTTTTTTTCTGATAATTAACTTGACTTTCAAGAAAGAGAAGCAAGGATAATATCAACAACAATATTGTTTCAACCACCCAATTTTCTCAAACACTTAAATAATCTATTCACAAAATATATGAGTCTCACCATTTACTTTTTCTCTCAATTTATTATTTCTCTATCACTTTTTTTATACCATCATAGATGTTTACACCAATGTGAGTGTCGGAATAACATTTTCCTAACTTCAAACATTTGAAAAAGAAAAAACACCACCACCAAAATAGCAACAGTGGTGGAAATGAATGGAAATGAAAACAACACATAACAAAATTACAAGCTAGCATCAAAACATTAAAGACCAAAAGCACAATCAAAGTTAGCTCAAAAGAAACCTAAGCGCAACCAAACCCAAGCCCATGAAATGGAGGGGATGTCATGGAACGAAGCCTTCTACATCAACATGGACTTCACTGTCCTTACGACAGGATGGCCTGTCACCGCCTCCAATCAATGATGTCCACGAGGAGAAGCAGAACCTCACAAGAAAAGGAAGCCCATGAGAGAAGCCAAATTCGTTGCAATAATACAGAGCTTGGCTCAAAATAGTCACATTCACAGACAAAAGAAACGAGCCATGGGGCACCATCGACCCCATGTAGAGAAACTCCGCATGGATCAACACAAAGCTGCATGCCAGCTCCACCACCTGTCCCACCGGGCTGTTCATGCCAACCTTTTTTAATAGAGTACTTTTATTTATAAAAACAACGTGTGGGATATCGACAAAATCTCATATATTATTGTATTAGATATGAGACCTAAATTAAGTGAGAACCACGTTCATTTGAGTCTCACATCTTATCTAAAAGAAAATATAAGTGTGTCAACATAATATTCTAAGTATAAAATAATCTTATATTACAAGTTACTTAACATCATTAATTTGTTGGTTTTTCCTTTATTTTTTCTTAACCTAAAGAACTATTTTTAATTTATTTTATTCATTCTTCGCATCCATGCAAAGTTAGGAGCTACAGCCTCCAACTCGAGATAACATTGTAACTATTGGTGACCCAGTGAAGAAAAGATAAAAAGACAAGAGTACTGTACTTATGGCTTACCTATGCGATCACTACATCACCATAGACGCCGTACCCACTGACAGCCTTACGTTCCTTATCGCATCCAAACAATTTCCAATCCACTACGCTACACATGAAATTCATGACAGGGACCAGGAAGCTTTTGAAGCTAAACCCTTAAGGATGTAATAAATTAGAAAACTTGCGCAGCTAATTATCTTAATAAATTACATGTAAAGTAAATTATTTTAAAAAGTCTTGGGGGCACGGTACACTTCCATCCCCAAACCTCTCTGTTAAGATTTAACCCGTGAAAGCCATGCGATTCATCTTTATTATATTGCCTTAACATTTTTTCATGCATATTATCCACTTCTTCCCTTAACCTCTTCCTAGTCAACTGTTAAGGCTTGCCAATACGTCGATATTAATTATGTTTTTCATTATAGTCTACTTTATTAAGATTATATTAATATTATTGGACTAATAAGACTTAATTTTAACTGGTACTGCTGCTTGATACTCTCAGAAACTTCATGTTTTTCTTTCTTTCTTGCATGGGCAGAGCTACACAATAGTTAATTTTATACAAAAAAAATATTTACATTCAATAACTTTTACTCATATTTAAAAATTTAAATGAAAATCATCGTATACAAAAGAAATTAATATTTTAGAATAATTAAAGTACAAGAAAAATATACATTTATATAATACTATTATTAATATTTAAACATCTAGTATTTTATGGAAGTCAATAAGTATCAACTAAATAAAAAATTTAGGGAGGCCATTGCCCTCCTTACCCTTATTTATACGAGGCTCTGCCTCTGCTTTCTTGTGTATTAATTTCTGTTACAAACGGGTAACGCGCCAGAGTATGGGACAAAACATGGTAGAACGTTTCACAGATTCACACTATTGAGTAATGGAGCTGCAGATCAGTAGCACACATGATTCTCTGATAAGTGTGTCTGCTTTGCATGGATATATATCCATAGTTACAATATATATATATGTATATATTGTTTGTGGTCCAGAGCAACACATGACTGTCCTTAATTATCGTCTTACCTGTCTTCTCGCCAAAGATTCCATACTCACTCCGCTCTCACACCCTAAACGTTCCTCCATTACAATCTGAACATTTCATGAGGAGGCTTGGAATTCCGAGTTTACAAGGCCTAATAATAATATGTCTAATTTATTTTGAACAAGTTCCAAATAAAATAAAAATCATGAACATGTTATGTCACCCAACTCCAATTAATTAATTAACCAGTCTAATCTAATAATCAGTTTAAGATTTAAGCCGTGTACGTCTGCCATATGAAAAATTCTATGCATATAATTCTGGTGTCTTATATCCAGACGCATTAAAAAAAAAACTAATGCAACTTAAAAATTAAATAAGTATTTCTTGGAAAAAAGAGGTGAAATTTGAGTTTATTGTATGAATGTATTTAATTATAAAATGTTAGATTCATAAAAAATTGTGTACATTTTTTTTTTTAGTAATACTATACATTTAAAAAAATATATACAAAACATTTGACAAAAATAATAGTAATTATTAGAAAAGGGCCAATTCTTGATATAAAATTCTAGATAAGTGTTTTGTTACTCAATATTTTCCATTTTTTATATATAATACCAACTCACATCTCATTTATTATCGAAAAATAAACTTTATTGGAATGTAATAATCTACATTCATTCTTGATACAAAATTTTGGGTAAGTTTATGTTTGTTTAGCATTTTTCTTTATATATATATATATATATATATATATGTGTGTGTATCGACTTACATCTTATTTATTATTGAAAAATGAACTCTATTGGAATGGAATTCACATTGTATCAACAATGAATAAGATATAAATCGACGAGTCATCCAAAAAAGTTATATACACATGTTATATCTCCAAATTTATTATTTATGAAGGAATTAATCATTCTATAATTAACCCTTTTGATACAGAGAAAGTTTTAAGGGAGGACTCATTTCAGTCCACCAAAATTCGGATAGGTGGTCTCTTTGCGCCTCGCTAGTTAGTTAATTTTTATAATTATATTAACCCTCCCCTGGCCTCATCACACCATTTTGTCATGTACGTACTCATGTATATTTCCTAACATCTTTCATCCATTTTCATAGAACATTATTAATTATTAATTATTAATTATCATGTAATACATTAACCTCACAACTTTGGACCGGCTTATGATCAACCTTAAATAGCACCACCACCACACACACTCCAGTCCCATCCCTTTCCAAACAATACATGGCTTGCTTCCCTTCTTCATTCTCCCAAAAGCACTTCAATAATCCTTGCAAGTTACAGCATAAGAGTTTCAAAAAGCCAAACAAACAAGACCTTCACTCATCAATCCTCTCACTCCCACCGAAATCAAATATCAAATATCAAATCCCCAACTCCTCAACCACTTCTCTCACTTCAATCTAACCACTCTCGTTTTGTGCTCGTTCCTTCTAAAATCCATGCAAGGGGCACCAAACGACGCCGTCGTCGAACAACAACAACAACAACTTAAAGCCACAGAGTCCTCAACCGGCGTCGTTTTGTTCGGTAAATACGAGCTCCTTGAGCTTCTAGGCGTAGGCGCGTCTGCAAAGGTGTACCACGCGCGGCGCGTGGGAACCGGAGAGAGCGTGGCGGTTAAGGCCGTTAGCAAGCGCAACCTCCACAACGAAAACGGCGACGCGGTGCACGTTGAGCGCGAGGTCGCTATCATGCGCCGGCTGCGCCACCCGCACACCGTGAGGCTCTACGAGGTCCTCGCCACCAAGACCAAGATCTACTTCGTCATGGAATTCGCCGCCGGCGGCGAGCTCCTCCAACGCCTCGTAGGCGACGGCCGCATGACGGAGGATCTCAGCCGTCGGTACTTCCGGCAACTGATCTCCGCCGTCGGATACTGCCACGGCCGCGGCGTCTTCCACCGTGACCTCAAGCTCGAGAATCTTCTCGTTGACGAGGAGATGGAACTCAAGGTCTCGGATTTTGGTTTGAGCGCCACTCGCGCCCAGAACGAACCCGATGGGTTGTTGCACACAGTATGTGGAACACCCGCTTACGTGGCACCGGAAATTCTCGCGAGGAAGGGTTACGAGGGTGCCAGCGTGGACGTGTGGTCGTGCGGCGTCGTTTTGTTCGCTCTTGTGGCTGGGTACTTGCCGTTTACTGACTATAATGTAACGGTTTTGTACAGGAAGATATATCGGGGGCAATTTCGGGTCCCTAAGTGGGTGTCACGTGAGTGCAGGAACTTGGTCACGAGGATGTTGGACACGAACCCGAAGACTAGGATTACTGTTGAGGGGATCATGAGGGACCCGTGGTTTTGTTGGGGCGGGTTTAAGGAGACTCGGGTTTCGACCGAACATGAGGAGGAAGATCGGGTTGCAGTGAAAAATTTGAACGCATTTGATTTGATTTCTTTCTCGTCGGCACTTGACATGTCGGGTTTGTTGGTTGACTCGGAGGATTTGGATTGCGTCGAACGGTTCGTTTTGGACGAGGCGCCGGAAAAGGTAGCGCAGAAGGTGGAGCAGGTTGCAAAGTTAAGGAATGTGGTGGTGAAGAAGGAGGAGAGTGGCTGTGGAGGAGTGAGGTTGGAGGGGTTCGATGGTAATTTTGTTATTGCGGTTAGGGTTTACCAGTTAACGGATGAGTTGGTTGTGGTTGAAGTGAAGAGAAAAAAGAGAGCTGTGGGGAGTGGTGCAGAGTTTTGGAGGAATGTGTTGAGGCCTTGGCTTCTTGCATTGGCTAATAAACAAAATACACCAATATCTTTGGGAAAAGATTAAGAACACTATCTACATTTCATCGATATATGCGATCGTACAATGTTTTGTGATATATTTCATGTAAATTAAATTAGTATTCTCATCATAGGAAATAACCTTTTATGTGCAGCTAAAAATAAATTGTCAAATTTTGCTGATTGCCCTCTTTGCTTGGCCGGGCTAATTGATTTTAGAAGAGCAAATTTTATGTCATCATTGTGTACTATATTGTAACCAGTTGCTCACCTCGAAAGGATGGTTCCATAAAGTTATGAGCTCTCTAATTCCAACTTAAACTAACTTTTGGGGCATGGTTACCCCAAAGTCTTATGCTTATCGTAAACCATTATTGGAGTTGGAAGGTGTGATTAGTATAGCAAAAAGATAAGCTGGAATTAAAATAGAGAAATTAATTAATTAATAAAGTGATGCTAAGCACATGCCCACCTAGTGAGAACTGTGTTATGCAGATGTAGGGCTGAGATTTTACATGGGATGGAAGTGAAAATTGGATGCATGCACTATCAATCAATCCATGGTGACAACACCATTTTGGGGTGGTAAAAATGAAATGTTCCAATTGCATCACATTCTATGCCTTTTTCCTTTACCCTTCTCATGCATTCACCTAAACTTTTATGCAAACTAACTAGTTTTGCAATGTACCTAAAAAAAATAATGTTATTTAAATATTTAAAAATGAGTATCAGATACTTACTTTTTAAATTTTTAAATAGTATTTTTGAAAAAAAAGAGAGAAAAGAAATGAAAACAACTGTGCATGATTGAGAATTTGATGATTGGAGGACATACTTGTAATGAGACACAAACGAAGACCCTTTTTTCTTTTCCTTTTCCTAAAAGTAAAAGTTCAACTTGGACGTAATGAAGAAGGAATCTATCGTAAGAAAGCAAAATGGAACCATAAGTTGATGCGGAAAGGGGTACGCCATATCAAAATCGTCATTCTACTTATCTTGAACTTCATGGTTTTGGGGTGAAGTTTTTCTCTTGTAGAATCATTTTAAAAAGATTTCTTTTTGCTATTTGTCTTTTAGTTTAAGTGCTTTCTTGTATTTCCTCTTAAATACCTTCTTTATAAACTCCTCTAAGTATATCTATAAGCTAATCAAACCTTTTTGAAATAGTAGATTAATTTGGTTGAATATAACAATTGGTATTTTTGTAAGGTATAGAACTTATCTCGTGGAGTTGGCAAACCTCCAAAAAAGGCTCCTATATGAATCATGCTAGCTTAATCCAGCATGGGAGGGAGATTGGCGATAAGAGATGAAAAATTAGGATGGACAACATTTGTAGAATAATTAAACGCCAGTACGCTATATATTAAGGAGAGATCGCGGGTTATGTTTGATCGAGTTGAGGGGTAATCAAGAGAGATTTAAAAGTGTGAGTAGCAGTCATCAAGAGAGATTTAAAAGCGGTGTGGGTATCCTCTCCAAATAGGAAACATAAAATGTATTCAAATTCTATCCATCATTGGTCCTATATTAGGATTTTATGAGACGCAATAATGCATTTGAATCTAGGATTCATGTTAAGGAATTAAGTAAACTTTAGTTTTCTAAAACGGTTAGGAAATCTCCTATCAATTGAGTTAATTGAACATCATTGGGTTAGAAATTTAACACTCATATGAATAACTAGGTGAAATCAAATCCTTAATGCCTTAACCTTCATTGAATTCTCTCTTTGTTTATTGATTCATTGTTTTGTGTAGCATTAGATTAGAGTAGTTTTATTTTAATTTAAAATTTGAATTGTTAAAATTTCGACCTAGTTAGCCTAGACAGTATTTGAACCTGTGAAGTGATACTTGATTACACAATCCTTATGGGACGATACTCTTTCTTAGTTGTACGATCTAATACAACTTGTTGAAGCTACATCAATCAGTCCTATGTTACTTTAAACTTTCACGCTCTTTTGCACACTCATCATTGACTCCAAACCCAATATCATATGGTAAATCTCAAACCCACAATAGATTACAAAATAATAATAATATGAGTCTTCATGGAACAATCAAGCTATCAGTTCAACCCATTTTATTAAATTAATTAAAATATTTACCAATCAATAGCAGTTCAAATAAAAAAAAAAATCTAACTGGCATGCCGAATGTGAATCTATTGTACCCATATATATGCACCTTTATTCTTACTCAATTCTTATCAGCCGAGTAGATGAATATATTGTACCCATATATATGCACCCATTATTCTTAATTAATTCTCATCAACTGAGCTATGAGTATCATAGCCAACAGTTGTTGTTAATTTGCATTTGGCTTCACAACTACTCAGTCAAAAGTTATATCTGCCCAAGATTGCATAATTAAGAGGAAACCTATCCTTTTCATTTTGTTTAATGCAAGGCAATATCAAAGTTAAAACTCAAAACTTCAACTTGCTTCTTCCAAGTTTGTACCCAAATGAAGTTCAAAAAAATTATAATAGCGGTTGGTGGAGGGTGGCCAGGTCGGCATGGGCACCAATTGCGGCAGTCCTAGATACATACAAACAAAATTTGATAACATATCACATGAGACAGCTAATTCTTAAGCAAGCTTATCAATTATGAATCATTTTTTGAGATGAATGCACATGGACAACAGGTTTTGGTATCCTATTCGATTGAATCACATCTGAAGGGAAGGGCATCACCATTACTACTTATCATAGAAGCAGCATATTCCAAGTTGTAATTTTCTTAGACTATATCAACGTTTCAGCCGCAAGATTTGACAAGAAGGACGAGTAAAATCATTACAACTATGCTATGTGGATAAAATGTTTGTATAATCAATCTTGTACTACAACGGAAGTGGAAGAAAGCAAAATGGAACCGTACCTGATCTGTCTGTACAACGCATTGCGTCTTGGAGTCACTACTATTCATAAAAAGACACCACTACAAATTGCTTAATTAGTCTAAAGTTAATAAATAACAAATAAATAAAATATTTTAAAATTATCTATCACATAGCACAAGATGCGATAAGCTTGTTGAAACGAAAAATATTGTATCAAAGAGGCATAAATGAGAACGCAAAAAAAAAAATCAATAAGAAAAAAATTTTCAAATTCAAATTAAAAATTCCATGAAATTCGCGGGAAAAAAAAGCTTTTAACCAACATTGGCATGACACACAAAATATGATACAACTCGAGTTTACTTTTTTTTCAAAGAAAAATGCCACATTTGTGCAATAATTTCCCGTCGCAAAGAGCAACTAAGACAGCTTACCGATTATGGCTGTTGGAAAAAAATTTATACACTGACATAAATTAATATTAAATTTAATTTTAGATATAAAATAATTAAATATCAAAATAATTAGAGATTATTATTTTAATCCATATTTTATTATCACTATTGTTATTAAGCTAATTATTGTTAAGCACCGTTCATTATGAGAAATGTTATGAGTCCTTGTGTATAAGCTTTACGTAACTTGGCTTATCACTTTGCTAATATAAGAAAATGTCATTCTCCTAATCATATATAAGATGTTTGGTTGTCCGATTGATATCATATCACAAAAATAGTATTATAGAATAAAAGGAGTAAATACTCCTAAATTCCTCATTCGGATTTCTCTCCATCCATTACAAGAAAAGGAACAACTAGTATGGATTGATTGAATTCATCTTTTTCCTCAATCTTTACATGTAATTTTAATGATCAATCTTTTGATTATTATTATTAATAGTATCAGATTTGTCATATTCAGGATTGAAGCGATTATATGAAACAAGAATTTTACCCTTGTTTATTTTGTTGATTATTCTTGAAATTCCTACATTGACCACAATTATGGGTCAGCCAATGTTTTTTTTGGTTTTTTGATCTTGCCAATGATTTTAAATTGGAATTATTCTCCCATTATTTATTTGTTTATTTTTTAATGCTCTTTTTGACCTTTTCCATGAAAGCTCCTTTTTTGCGTTCTTGTCGTATCCATAAAAGCTCTGAGGTATTCGCTGTAGCTTTCTGCATTAGAATGGGCTCATATGAAACAAGGTTGGGCTGAATAGGTTATTTTGCAGCTGAGTTCGGACTTAAGTGGCAATTCAACTCCAGTGGATGATTTTGCCCAAAAACCAATTGGTTGAGGTCTTTGTTATTTTTTCAGTCTCATTGATTGAGCTCAGTACAAATCTCTTCATTTGACAAAATGTATACACAGGAATGCCCATGAGCCGTGGCACAAACGGCACACATTGGAGCCTCTGTAGCTGAGCATCCAGGTTCAAGCCCACCCCCACTTTTTTATTTCATGGACTCTGAATTGGATTAAACAAAAAATGAAAGGGTTGAAAGTTGAATTGAATGGGTTCGAAATTTCTTGCTTTTCTCGATGGCTCTTGTCTCGCCCCTGACCTTCCCTCTATGGTCTTGTACGGCTACATGATTGGGATTTCTGATCCTCTTCAACAGCTTCCACGGGAAACGCTGTCACCTCCACTTTCATTTTAGGTTGACTTGCTAAAATTTAATTTTTGCGCTAAAGTTACAGGTTGGCGATGCAGAGCCTTCGACGGTGTTGTTGGGTAGAGAGCACGATGATGTTTCACAGTGGCCGCGCACGGTGGTGAAGGTGGCACGGTGGAGGAAAACACGACTAGGAGGATATTTTCGATGGGATATTTTTGTCATTTCTCCTTACGGTTAAGAGTTAAGACACAATTAATGATCCTAACTAAACCAACTTAATATATTCTCCACTTTGCTTCAAAATTTCAGTTGAATATTTGACTTCCATCTGTCATTTCTACATGGAATCATCTCATTTAGGAATCATAGGCACCATTGTGCTTTGGCACCATAGCACACACCTTCTTTAAAACCGTAGCTAACTCTTAACAGTATGTCATGAGTTCGAATTTTGGAAGGGAGAGGAAGGAAAAGAATAACTTCTAACGTAAGATTTTAAAATTTTATACTATAAGTTTTTTTTCGTCTTCACTTCTTTCTAAAATTCAAACTCACAAATATACGGTAAAAAACATAGCAGGCCACCACCAATAGTCGATCACAAGCTACCTTGTAGATCTTCCATGGGTCTATTTAGGGTAATCCTTGACCACCGTTCAATTGTCAGCCATTCTTCCATCAGTCAAGCTCAATAGTGTCAATGTGTTGTCAACTTTGCATGTCATGAATCAGTCAAGGTTAGACACCACCATTTTAGCCATTCTACCATTTTACATCTCATTCAACCATGGATGCTCTAGTATCTATCTTAGTCAACTCCACCATTGTTTAACTGCTACTATTCGTCACCAGAGCTATTGAACTAACATCAACCTTTAGCTACAAGCGAAGCTGACATTGAAGAAACAGCCAAGCCATCGATCCTTTAATTTAGTTTTTGCTTTCTTCATACTTTTAGACTTTGATTTTGTGGGGTCCAACCAAAAGAAAAAGAAAAAAAAAGAGAGAGAAGCCGAGATTGTTGAAGCAGTCGGGGAGAAAAGAATTTCAATGCGTGAACAGTAAAATACTGTTTATGAGTGAAGAGTTTGGTTCCGTGTGGAGAATTTTCAACGCGTGAATAATAAATAAATTACTATACACGCGTTAAGCTCTCTCTATAAATAAAGGTGAGGAAGCAAACTGAAAACGCATCAAAGCAGCAGAGCAAGAGCTGCGAGTAGAGAGGAAAATACACAGAGCTTGTGTTATTTCTTTGAAAATGAGAGGAAAATAGAGAGTGTGAGTAAATCTCAAAAGAGTGTAGGGTATGGGTAAATACACCGGGAATATTTTTTAAGTATCATCTTTATTACTCCTTGGTACTGTAAAAGTATAGTATTTGAATAGGAAGGTTTTCACTGAGAAACACTACATTTACCTCTTGGGTTGGAGAGTGTGGAGAGAATATTGTGTAATTATCCTGAATATAGTGAAAAAATTTTCGGAGTTTGTCCCGTGGTTGTTTCTCCAGTATTTGGGGGTTTCCACGTTAAAAATGCGGTGTGCATATTTCTTGATCTATTTTGGTGGCGTAAATAGTGTCGTGGATCCCACCGTAGTGAATAGTGAAATGGGTCCCACTCTAGTGGATAGTGATATGGATTATACTATTCACGAGAATAGTGATACGGTTCCATTACTGAGCGTTGTCCACTTGAATAATGACAAGTGAGCCCTACCATTAATAGTAATTAGCAGGTCCTACTATGAATTACTATTGATCCTAATATTTATTTTTCGTTGCGCTGTGTTGATTGATAGATTTAAATTTGCGCTGCGCTGATTGGTAGATTTAATTTTATCAGATTTATTTTGGTACTCATTGTCACACATTGACATCATTTAATTATACTGTGAATCAAGTCTCTGAACCTAACAGATTTAGCCCAAGAAGTGAAGTATTACTTGAAAAGAATGTTTTAAAGTGAAATATTAGTTTTAGAAAAGAACTAAAATCTACTGCTTTTTGTAAAAAAGTTTCATAGAATGATTGTAATTTTTTTTGTTGGCAAAATAGACTTTTTAGTATTTTATGTTTACTCGATTTGTCGATTTGGTTGTTTATCTTTTGTTTTTCTTAATTTGATTCCTTATTTCTAAAATTATTTTCAATTTGATCCAAAATCATAGGTTCATCATATAATTGACAGAAAATGGTGTTGTGCCACTAATGGTGCTAATGTGGCACACATGTGGATACAACTAATGTTGTGTGACATTAGCATTTTCTTTGACGAAATGTTGATGTAAGACTAAACTAAAGATAATGTGAAATATATATAAGAGGCTGAATAAAGAAAAATAAAAAATCGAAGGATCGAAATGAACAATCGAATAAAAGCAATAGATGAAAAAACCTATTTTACCTTTATGATTTGAAAAAGAAAATTTGAATCTCTAATGTTTTTCTTAGTACAATCATGTTGCAGTCGTTGCACTCCTCACTCGAATACACGCCATGAAATAAAGTTGGGCCGGCCAAGGTAGGTCTAACTTGAAATCCAATACCAATTAAGGCCCACAATCTCTGGCCAAAAAGGATTCAATGCCTACAATCGGTTTTCTTTGAGTTATTTTAAGAGTCAAAGCTAACTTTTCGAAAGTTTAGGTTTGGTGTAAAATCTTCAGCCGTATGCTGATGCTATCGGCCTTTCGCTACAAGTTTTGTTCTAATGTCAAGGAATCCTCATTATGAATTTAGCATAGGATAACAAGTGGTTTTGCTATACAAAAATATTATTTAAACACTTAAAAAATAAGTATTTATTAGGATATTCATTTTAAAATTATTAGATGTGATATGATAGATGAGGTGTATGGAATCCATTATTACATCTAATGGTTCTAAAACATGTGTCTCAATAAACACTATTTTTTAAGTGTTTAAATAATATTACTTTATTGCTATATATGCATGTATTTATGTGTACATAATGATGCCTCACATAACCACATTTATATATATCAGCAAACAAATACTAGTAGCTTGTTTGTTTTAGGGTCTGTTTGGTTTGAGTTTCTATTTTTCAGTTTTTATTTTTAGTTTTTTAGTTTTTCATATTTTGTTAAGAAAATACTGAAAATTTTAAAAACTATAAATTTCAGTTTTTAGTTTTCATTTTCAGTTTGCAGTATCTCCTTCACAAAATTTTAAAAATTAAAAAATTAAAACTAAAAACTGAAAATTAAAAAT
This sequence comes from Dalbergia cochinchinensis, assembly GCA_031216125.1. NCBI lineage: Eukaryota > Viridiplantae > Streptophyta > Magnoliopsida > Fabales > Fabaceae > Dalbergia > Dalbergia cochinchinensis. The sequence goes on along the minus strand of CM062375.1, from coordinate 61,417,747 downwards.
TAAGACCAAACGGACCCTTAATGTTTGACAATAGCAATAGAAGCATACTTCTTTGGTGAAAGATTTTGAATAACGTGCTGACTATAAAATAAGCAGTTTATATATTGGTGTAAATATAACTTATAAGTGTAAATATAACTCATAAGACGATAATTATTTATAACACCATATCGTAAGTGTACACGAATGAAGTAATACTTCTTAGGAAGATACTTCTAATTATTTTCTTTTAACTCTTGGTGTCCATCATTATAAGTAATGATTAATTATCTAAAGATATAAAGTTTACAGATATGAATTTTATCTTTGGCTACGCAACTCTTTTCATATGCACAACCAGGATCAAACTTCTAACTAAATGATTAAGAAGTTAAATTAACTACCAACTGTGCTACGTCGTGGTTAAATACTTTTAACTATAATATATTACTACTATCTTAAGGATATATAACATGTAATTATTATTATTATATTTTAAATTTATCTAACTAATGTCTAAAGGGTGCTCGTTAAGGAATAAAAAATACAAAGTCTTGTACGGAATATGTATTTTTATATTTTCAAAGGCACTAGTTAGCCAAATTTTTTGTTTTTATACATTAACATGTCGTTACTTTTTGGTAAGCCCATGTCATTACTTTGAGTCCACAATTTTCAAATTTGCTGCCATTATAGAAAAAAACGGCTAAGCAAAACATATAGGATAAACATTAAATTTTGCTGAGGTGTCGTTTTAAAGATTATTTAAGATAAGCACAACTTCTCCTCAATATAGATGAAGAATATGATCATTTCATATGACTGAGCAAGGAACCACATAAATTAAGGCTGATTAAATTTAATTACTCCCCATGGTTTGCAGGAATAAAATTTAATATTCACGTGGTTTTGAATTTTGTCGCTTCGCCCTCATATAATTAACCATTTTAGCACTTTGCCTTATCTGATACGATTGGTAAATGTTTTTTGTCAATTTCTTGTGACTTTCTTAATCACTAAGAAAGTAATAAGATGAGTTAAAAAATTGGTATTTGTCTTATAATTTGTTGACGTTTATGGATTTTATAAATTAGGAAAATATTAAATAATCATAATTTCGTTACCAAATTTTTTTTTCTAAATAATATGACATCATTTTCAACATTTGAGTGATAAGTACATACTTTTCTCTCCTTTGAATTGTTTAACTACTCTTTTTAAATCTTGATAATTAATTTTTTACAGAAATTTTAATTAATAATTATTGATTATTGATATATAGCACTACTTTACAAATTTATATATATAAAAGTTTGAGAAATGATAAATGTTTACTGCCACACTTGCATTATATACTTACATCAAGTTAAAAGTTATAAACCAACACGTAAAAAGTTATAAATCCAGATGTAAAAGATTGTAAACTAATATGTAAAAAGTTTTTACATATTTGTTTATAACTTTTTATATATTGGTTTACAACTTTTGACATATTGGTTTACAACATTTTACACATTGTCTTACAACTTTTAACTTGGTGTAAGTGTGTAATGTAAGTGTGGTAATGATTGTGTATCACTCCTCTAAAAGTTTTAGAGCACCATCTAAGAGATATATATTTTGTTATGCGCTTTCACAATAGACTATATTGTGATTTAGACACATCCTTAATCCCCCAAAATTAGCTATTATTTCCTTTTTTTTTTCTCAATAGACCCGTTGGGGTTGAGATCAATTAGTAGGATATTATACTGACTAATTAGACTTTACTCCGGACTCGACCCGATGGAGATATTTAAAGGAATCGAAGTATTCCAATGAAAACTTGTGTCATTTCCATTGCTTGAATCCAAGATCCATCTTAAGAAACTAAGGTAATGTTTGGTAGCGAGATAGGGATACCGGAGATAGTGAAGACGAAAATAAAAATAATAAAAATGTATATAGGTATTATTGGAAGAAAAAATATTAAATTTATGTTTTTGTGTTCTGTCCCCATTTTCTGAAGGTATAAAAATTTTATGTTTTTTTTTCTCGGGAATCTGCCCCCTATTTCCGTCTCCCCTTTCAAATATGTTTTTGTCTCCACTGTCTTTGTATTTTGGATCATGTCTCTCAAACCAAACGCTACCTAAGTAACTTGCTACTTTGACCAATTGCACATTGGTTATTATTACATTTTTTTTAACACATTGTTTGTCTTAGTAAATATAATCAAATAAGATTATATGTGAAACTTTTAGGATAGTAGGTAGTTGGGTCAAATGTTTTTATTTATTACTATGATAATATATGATTAAATATCAATATAAAACTATTTAACACAAATTATAATTTAAACTAAATTCAATTTTGTAATCTACAAAGCATGAGTATACCTTTTAAGGAAAAAAAAAGTAGTTCCAAATCACTTAAATTTATTAAATATTAATTTTCTTACCTTTTGAAATAATGAGAAGTTAAGAAGAGAAGGACAAGCACAGCTAATTTCTAAACTATTAGAATGGAACAAGTGATGGTGAGAAGTTTAGGTAATTTATTATAAGTTCAAACCTTTTAAATGTAAAAAAAAATAAAAAATACCCAATTTGTAATTAGCTCCATGAATATTTATCAATTTGGCTCCTATAAATTAAATATGTTGATAAGATGAAAACATAGAAGATTGATTACCATTAATCAATTACTTCTATTATATGTAAATTTCACCAAATAATTAAGGCCTGTGAAGCATAGATACACTATATGAGTGACGTATCTATGTGTTTGATATGCATTCATACGGGATCTTATATGACACATCAATAATATATGTTTATATATTTTAATTTAAAATTTAATTTATTTTTTACTTCAATATAAAAAAACACAATATAAATAATATTATAAAAAAGAATTTATGTGAAAAAACATAAATAAATATTATAAAAATAATATTTTGAGTAAAATATTATTTTTAAAATTTTTTTTAGTTATATATATATTGTATTTATATCCTATAATTTTAAATTTTAATGTACTTCTTGTATAGTGCGATTAAGATTGATTAACCTCCTATTATACTAATCATATCACGTCAAGGGAAAAAAATTCTCACACACGCACGCACAGGACAAGACAATGAAGACGGACACCCTCCACTGTAGTTCCTAGGACTCCCCGGCCCTCAGCTGCCGCCTCATGAACCGGTTCGGTTCAACCTCCCCGGTTCACTGTAACTCTACCCGGTTCTCCAATGCCTTTTTCCTTCTTATCCATGTCTCTTCCTCTCTTCTCACTCACAACGAAGTAAACAGACAAACACCTTCAGCAAACCACCAAAAAAAAGAAGAAGACAAAGAGAACAGGATCCGACCCAAATACGAAGAACAACCCGAATCCAAAATCGCATTTTGTGTTTTTCCCATTTCCACTTCGATTCAACAAACAAACAACAACAGCACAAAACGACCGCCACATACCCAAAAAAAAAAAAACCATTCACAATTTTTCTCTTTCCTTGTCTTTTTTTTCTTCCTGTTGTAAAAGGAGTTCATTCCTAGGGTTCTTCGTCTTCTCAATTAAGTCTAACACGCACCCCCCGTAGGGTTTTATACTTTCATTCGTTCACTTCCATTCCAAATCAGCAAAAATTCCATTCTTTTTTCTGAGCCTGAAGCAAAAAAAAAAGAAAGAGTATATTTTTTTCTTCTCTAGGGTTAGGGCTTCGGAGTATAATGTGCATACTGTGTGTGATTCAGAAGTGGTCTCGCCGGGTCGCGACGATGCTCCCATGGCTCGTGATTCCCTTAATCGGACTCTGGGCATTGTCTCAGCTTCTCCCACCCGCGTTCCGCTTCGAGATCACCTCGCCGAGGCTCGCCTGCGTCTTCGTCCTCCTCGTAACCTTGTTCTGGTACGAGGTTCTCATGCCGCAGCTGTCGGCGTGGCGCGTGAGTCGGAACGCGCGTTTGAGGGAGAGGAAGAGGACGGAGGCCGTTGAGCTCCAGAAGCTCCGGAAGACCGCGACGCGCCGGTGCCGTAACTGCCTCAACGCGTACCGGGACCAGAACCCCGGTGGGGGGAGGTTCATGTGCTCTTATTGTGGACACGTGTCGAGGAGGCCCGTTTTGGACCTCCCTGTTGGGCCTGGGCCGGGAAACGGCCCGGGCGGGTTAGTTAGGGAGTTGGTTGGGAAGGGCGGGAAAGTTAGTTGGATGTGTTGTGGAGGTGGTAGTGGTGGTGGTGGGAGTTGGGGTTTTGGAGGTGATGAGGATTGCTTGGGGGAGAAGTCATATTGTGGGGCTTTGTTTTTCGCTTGCAAGGTGATTTTGGGGGTTTTGGTTAGGGTTAGGTGGTTGTTGGGGAAGGTTTTTAGGGTTGGTTGGGTGAGAGGGGAGTGTGAGGGGGATGGGGAAGGGAAGGGGAGGATGATGATGATGATGGGGCGCGATGGGGAGAATGGGGTGGGGATGATGAATGAGAGTAGAGGGGAGAAGGCGAGGAGGAAGGCAGAGGAGAAGAGGCAGGCGAGGTTGGAGAGGGAGCTTTTTGAGGAGGAGGAGAGGAAGCAGAGGGAGGAGGTTGCAAGGTTGGTGGAGGAAAGGAGGAAAATGAGGGATGAGAGAATGGATGGTCATCAGGCCGAGAAGGATCATGGGAAACTGATGCATTCTGTTAGGGAGAAGGATAGTAGGAAGGAAGCCGAGAGGAAGCGGTTGGAGAGGAGAAGAGAGAGAGAGAAAGAGAAAGATAAAGAGTCTAGTAAGAGCAACTCTGATGTGGAGGAAGTGGAGAAAAGGACTGGTAAGGACAGTGAAAGGAAGAGGGAATTGGACAAAAAGAGTGAAACTGATCGGAGAGAGCATCAGAAACATGTGTCTGAGAATGGAAAGGGACAAACTGTGGACAATGTACACGGTAAAAATGTTGTAAACAATTATAACCGAGGAAGTAGTGGAACTAGGTACTTTGCCTCTTCTAAAGCATTTGGCTTTGGAAGGGGTACTATGAATGTTCCTACCAATGCAGTGAAAGACAAGAAGTTTAATAGTTCTGTAGATCATGTTTATACTGCTTCCACTAGGAGAGATGTAGGCAACCCTGAACGTCCGACTGCAAAATCCAATATGAATGGAGATGATAGGAACATCAATCATTCTGTAAGTTATCTTGCTTTACATCCTCATTTCTTTGCCATTGCATGATAATTTTGCCAGTAGGTTCTGTTTAGGCTTGATTGATGTTGGAATGTTAATTACTTCATTTTTAGAATAATTTTGGGTGGATTTGACAAATTAATACTGCATTCAAATGTATTCTTGTTTCACTAGTTTTGGGGTCTTTGGGATTTTTGAATAAAATCATACGATGCTCTAGGTAATGTTAATTACTTGCTAAATATGATGACCTTAATTAGAGTTAACAAGTTTTTAGAAAGACATTAGTATTATAATGATGACTTGTTCCCTGCAGGTTCTGCTGGAACCACAACCATGGACAGCACCTAAAAAGTCATGGCAGCAATTATTTACTAGATCCTCATCTGTTCCTCGGTCCTCAAATTCAAATGTAATATGCCGACCAAATTCCAAAAATCAAGCAGAAGCCAAAAGCCCACAGCTATCTGGCCAGTCATCAGTTACACAATCATTTGATAATCCAATCGATTTTGGCCTTCCATCACCATTTAATCTTACCACTTTTCCAAATGGATCAATGAGCAGTAGTTTACGTTTTTGTCCTCCAATTGAACCATTATTTTCTCCAGTTGGAGAGTTACCACATGACTTTAGACATGAAGAACAAGAGCTTTTTGAAGACCCCTGTTACGTTCCAGATCCGGTATCGTTGCTTGGGCCTGTTTCTGAGTCACTTGATGATTTTCAGTTGGATGATTTGGGAAGTAGCTTTGTGACGGGCATGGAAGCAGGTAAGCCTCGCTCTTTAAAAGGTACTACTGCTGGCTCTGAGGTAAATAACAGTAAGTGCTCGCCAATTGAATCCCGATTGTTCCGAGAGAAGCATAGTTGTTCCAATCGGTTTCCAAGTACCCCCCAGGTCCATGATGCGCATGCCTTTCATTTGGATGATGCAACTGCTAATGTGAAGGGAACATGGCAGATGTGGAATAGCTCCCCCCTTGGTCAGGAAGGTTTAGGTTTGGCTGGTGGCCCTGGAAGCTTGCTTTTACATTCTCAAAGGAACATACCAAACAAGGATGACTTTGTACTTCCATTATCTCAGAAAACTTTGACGTCTCTCTTTAACAAAGATGATATTGTAGTTTCCAGTGCTCATTCCCCACAGAATGCTTTTCTTCCTAGTGGCCAGAATGGTGGGGCTTTCGGCCCTGTTTCTGGTTCTAGTGGTTATGATCCTTGGTCACAGCCTGCCTTGTTTCCACAATTGTCAGGCCTTAAAGCTCAGGAGGGTGCTACTCCCAATGAAATGATACATGGGATTCCAAGCGGATCTGCTAGCAATCATGCTGGTGAGGGTTCTCCTGTTAATGGTTGGTCCAAGTGAGTAACTAACTGTTTGGCCTATTCTATCTAGCTTTATGTGTATCTTTGATGTTAGAACATTGTAAATTGATGAAACTTATTTTAGCCAAAAGATGAAATGAAATGAAAGTCTTATTTATTTATTTATTTATCCCCTAATGAATTGGTGCTGTAGAGTCTGTGAGGCAACTGAGAGACAGTGTGCTTGTTAGCGGGAATGTTCTCTCTTTTTGTTTCCTTCATTCCTTGTCTGTTGATACTCTTCATGTTAGCTTGGTGCTTATACTTGGTACATCTTGGTTTCAGTGGTGAAATTTCCATGAATGATGTATCTATAACAAGTTATGGAACTATGATAGAACTTGGTCTCTCTATGCTATGGCTAATATTTTTGGTAATTTTCCATGGAGATAATTTATTTACATTGTAACTAACATATTTGAAAATCATCAATGCATCAGCATATGTCGCATCGATTTGTCACTTTTATCTCAACTGCAGTCAGTGTTAGGAGGCTGCTTCAGTGCTTCTGTAGTTTTGGCTTGGGTTGGCAGTAGATACTATGATATATTGGCCATCAATATGTGCGTTTAATATGAAGTAGCTAATGGTGGTATGCATGAAGCAACTGACATAGCAGATTGGGAGCAGCCTTATAGCAAAGCAAGTGGCTGACATCAAACATAATTGAAAATCTTTATAGTTTTTAAACTTGGCAGTGTACCAAGGAATGGTAAACAAGACTCGGATCTGACATGTGATGATAATTGAAACTTCTGTAGTTTTGGGTTGGGTTGGCAGTAGATACTACGATATATTGGCCATCAATATGTGCGTTTAATATGAAGTAGCTAATGGTGGTATGCATGAAGCAACTGACATAGCAGATCGGGAGCAGCCTTATAGCAAAGCAAGTGGCTGACATCAAACATAATTGAAAATCTTTATAGTTTTTAAACTTGGCAGTGTACCAAGGAATGGTAAACAAGACTCGGATCTGACATGTGATGATGATGCACTGGTCTGTGACTCTGATGATGCCGTTGGGAGAAGGACCGGGTCTATTTAGGAAACTGGATGGAAAAAAAAAAAATAGTAAGTAGAGATGAAATGGAAAACATTGAGCTGGTGATAGTTAAAAAGGACAGGGGCTACGTATCAAGGAACTAGAACATGGCAATACCTTTTGGCTCAAGGAGAAGGAGCAAGGCCAACAAGGACTCAGAGGCTGGAGCAAAGTTGAAGGTCTAAAGCTCTAAAATTGGTTGCAATAGAGCAAGCTAATGCAATTCTGGTTGAAGTAGTGTCAAATTGATTTCTAATCCCAAGAAATTCCTTTGTGGGTGTCAATGGGCCTAAAGATGCCTAGTTGAACAAAGGCAGGTTATGCTGAGGTTAAACAGAGAATGTCTTCTATGTAGAATAGTGGCTGCTACTGTGGGTACAAAGTGTAATTTTACAAAGTTATATTCATTTCATGTTTCTAGCAAGGATGAACTGCTTTTAATGCTTGTAGGTAACAATTTGTCTGTTTGAATAATTATGCACGCTAAAGTTTAAAATAAATTGAAAGAAGAATGACATTATGAGAGAAGCGAGAAATAGACATTTTATATCTAGGTGGAGATGAATGAAGCTGATAAACTCACCTTTGTGTGTTTTATTGGAGGAGAATAAGGAATATGAATTTGAACGGGGAGCACATTGACGAAGTGAATTGATATTTGACGCCTTTACCTGAGCTTATCATGGCATTAATTGACATTTCCCTAAATTTGGCTTTCCTGTTGTCCGTTGAATTCATATTGATACATAAGACCGACAATGTTATTGTTTGATTGATATGTATACCTGTTAAGTTAGTTTGAGATGCCACATATAACCAACCAAATTGTTGGCTTTGGCTCCAAATATGAGTATCCTCATTCTTTCTGTTTGCTTTTACATTCATTTAGTAAAAATGAATTTAGTTGCAAGTTATGAGTCAAATGATTTTTCAGGGATGTCTGTATGATCACACTTATTTACTGGTGACATGAATTTTGTTTTGGTAGATACTGATGGTTCTATGACCAAAAGTGACTAATGTGGTGTTGAACGCTGCACTTGCCCTCTTTTTCCCTCTCTTTTCTTCTGCTGGTAGATTGAGTCATTAAATGCTATATAGACATGTCTCTGTCCCAATCATTTTGATCCACTGTCCTAAATATGGTAGCAGCAGCCTAATTGTCATGAATTGCTTACTTGTTGAACAATTCACTGGATTTTTCTTTAATTACCAAAAAAAAAAAAAAGAAACCTTATATCTAATGTGAAAATTGTGAAAAAAGGATTGCAGTTTTTCTGTGATGCATGAAGTTGATGTTAATTGAAGCTTCTATTCATCTTCTTTTCATAATGAAATTCTTTTATTTTAAAAAAATATATTTGTGCTTTAAAGTTTTTTTTTTACCTTGTTCTTTTGCTTATGTTGCTATTTCGAGCTTTTAATTTTTTTTTTTTAAAAAAGAATCATTTAGTTTTAGTTTTACAGCTAGTGCCTTTTGTTTTCTTGGCAGAAACGAATGGCCTCTACATGGTTCTGTGGAAAGCATTGGGAAGCCATCTATTGCAAGGACCCAAATTGAGGCTCAGCATCCAGCCCAAGATGTACAGTCATTTTGGTGATTCGATTGAAAAGAGGATAGTGGCAGGGTTTGAGGGACTTGAAATGACACACCTGTTCCCTTTGAGGCAAATTAGCCTCTTTTTGGGGAAGAGTTTAGAATACTGATCTCATTGTATCTTCCTTTCTTCATTATAAGGGAGATTGATGTTAACATAACGTTAGCATGGATAGGAATACATGTTGGATGCTTGCCTTTCCGAGCCAGGTAACAGGTTATCACACGGTTCAAGTAATTATTGGTTTCTTTTCTCCAGGTGGAAAGGGTATATTCCTATTTTGGAGGACAACTTGTCCTTTGGGGAATGGAGCTCTACATTCCCTTATGTTGCATGATCTTTTAACATGCAACAATGGGGCCCTTTTTTTTTGGGTGGTTGGGGTCATCACCATATGCAGCAATTTAGTGTCTTAATAAGAAATGATAGTCCTATTTCCTGTCTGGTTGTCTCTTTAGGCTGTGTTTGATGCACTTGATAGATCAGATATGATAGTGCATGGCATAACTAGGCCTGATAATACAAGTAATAGAGTAGGATATAATACTATGATATAATACTATCACTAGCTATACAGCAACTAGGAATTTGCTGATTTTATAATAATAATTATTCATGATGCCCTTTGCATAAAAGAGAAATATAGTAGGCAAAAAAGCTTTCAGAGCTTCATCCAGAGAGGAAGAGTGGCCATTTGGTCCTCCTTTAGCAGACTGTACAGCATTCAACATATATATACATACATACATGTCATAAAAGAGGGCTTTCAACCATGGAGACAGTGGTTTTTTCCTCTCAAGCTGTTGATCTTTTGCTCCCTATAACACATCAAACCTGATATGGTCCTTCATCCAAACATGGTGAAAAAAAAAAAAAATTAAGAGGAGAAACAGATATGATCCTGTTTGTGGACCTGATCCTATTTTATGCTCCTAGGGTATGTTTATGAGTATGACTTTTGGAGGGCAAATGATGGAGAGGAAACAGAGAGAGTTTGTAGAGTAAATGTTTAAAATTTTACTTTATAAATCCTTTTTCTTTCCAGTTCTCCTTCAAAATCAAACTCACAAATGCAGTCTAAAACTTGATCATTGATAAATTTTAGCAATCGGTTATTCATACCTCACTTTGATCAAGATGTTTTCCTCGTGAGGTGGTGTCTTATAAGTGCTAAAACCTCATTGACTGATGGAAAAGCCAACAAGGTTTCAGCTTTAAATCATTGCCATTTGAAACATGTTTTCTCATCATCAATACAAATAAAATTTTAAGAGCTTAGAATGTACACCTTTGAATTTTGGGTAATGAGTATCTTGGTCTTGAAATCTTATACAAATATGCAATGCAGTTCTTAAAATTTTTAAATTCCGTGTAAGTCCTTCTGTTTGATTATTTTGCCCCCTCAAATCTAACGGCAATTGCAAGCTGAAGAGCGGTCGTCAAGAAATTTGATACAATTATGCGAGTTTTATGTCAAACCAAATAGAACATAGGCACATGCTAAAAAGTTTGGGAATTAAAGTGCACACGCCAACAAATCAGATTGTTTCCTATGATTACGGTTGGAAAAGGTCATGACATTTTTTTTATGGTAATGCGGAAAAGGTCCTGGTGACAACATTTCTCTCAACAATCGATTAAAGCCTTAGGATTCATTGTTATCTATTTGAACCTTCATATTGTCCTCTTGGATCACCATTCTCTTTGAAGAGCAATACTCTTCGAACCTAAACATCTCTGGCATCTCTGGCATACTTTGAACAACAATACTCTTTTGATTTCTGTTATTTACAAAATGTGTAAATCCACCAAAAGTTACTCCCATTCGATTACTGTAGCTTCCATTAGAGAAACCAAAATAACTTCCAGTGTTATTGTTAGCTTTGAAATTTTGTTTCTATAGCACCATATTTTGGCACCAGTTGCAAAACCATCAAGATGTGGATATGAAAATAACCCAATGCCACTTCTTAATTTGCTACCATTTCCACTATTCCCCCCAATCATGAGCTTCATTCGAGAGGTCTAGAAACCTTCTTTTTTTTTTCAAATTTTTTTTCCTTTCTCTTGATGGCCATTTTGTCACTATATTAAAGTCATTTTTTTTATTAGAATTTTCTTCTCTTGTAGGATATGTTTGGTTGGAGAGTCAAGATGGATAAATTTGTCATGATTGAATTTCATATGTAATTTTACATAGAACTCAATAAAGAAAAATTTATCTTATGTACCCTCGAACCAAACGTAGTAGATTAAAGCTTGTCATTATTCAAAATAAGAAATTATTTCTTTAATCTCCTCACATAGTGTTTGAAAACTCTAATTCAATTTTCTTAGGGGATTGAATTCATTTCTCTAATCTAAAAGCAACATAACTCAAGGAATTGAAATCTGATGAGAATTAAAATTCATCAAAACCATAGAATTGAAATCAGACCCAAATGAGTCTATTTGATAATGGAATTAAATTCAAAAATTAGAATACCCAAATTGCCCTTACTCAAATAAAATTCAAAGCACCCTACTCCACAAAACAGAAACAACACAGAACGCGTACCAAGCCCTTCTCTACACTGCAGTGCTGCCGTCGTCGCTTAGGAGTGCAAAGCTTTTCCTGATTTCACGTGAAGAACACATTTGTACTCATTGCAGCTCTTCCTATGTTCAAATAATCGTTCATATTGCGTTGCGTGGACCTTTTTGCATTAGACCAAAACAAATATGGTTAATGGTGTTAACTTGTTTTTATATATAACAAAACTTGCTTTATTTGGTGATTCTTGTTATTGGAATTGTTTATAAAAAATTTACATCCTCAATTTTGAGAATATACAAAACTAATTAACTCTAGATTTAAGGTGTATTTTATTTCGGTTTACACTTGGACTTTATTTTTTTTTTCTTTTTAGGCAAAGGTAGAAAATAGGAATTAAGTACTGGAAATGTATATAAAGATGATATTATTATAATGTTAGAAATATGAATCATAAGTTAATCAATTTCAGTGTTTTTTTAGGGAAAAAATTATTAATAAATTTATCATGTCATTTGGTTTGATTTTTATTGTGCCATGTTGTCTAATGAATAATTGAAGTTATTATTAAAATATATCATTCTATTAATGAACGGTAAAATAGTCAAAGTATATCATTTTTAAGATATATTTCAAATTAAAAAATTAAATTAAATTCTATAGTTTAAAAGGATTATTATAAGTATAAGAAGTCGATTCAAATCTAAATGGAATTCAATTTAATTCCATCAACTACTAACTTTTCAAGCACCATGTTAGTGTTTGATTCTATATGTTTGAAATCAAGTACATTAATTCACCAACATAAGAAGTAAACAAAGGTTTACCTTCATCATTTATCTGCTGCATGAGAAATAGCCAAATGCACGTCACTAAAGTTCACGCGGTGCTCAAATGTTCATGTAATCACAATGTATAATGATTTTAAATTTGTCAAATTCGTTGGTTGACCCTTTGTGAAATCACAGGAAATACTTAGCCGAAAAACGATGATTATGACCACGTGACAAACATATGAGCATGATAGATTAATTTATAACATGGAATTGTTTTCTTTCATCTCTCTATAAACCCAAAATAGAACAGAAGAAAATGTTATAAACATGAAAAATATCCGACCTGCCGGATTCGAACCAGCGACCTAAGGATTCCTACAAGGATTTTCTCCTACTACAGTCCTCCGCTCTACCAACTGAGCTAAGGTCGGTAATGTGTGAGCGAATTAATATTTGTACTAAAATGTAAGGCTTTTCTCAACATTTACTAGCTTGTCACTACAACTTTTGCAATTATGAATCATCATCTAAGAATCTGTTTGCTTTAAATTTTGATATAATTATTTTTAAAATAATTGATATTTAGAAAATTGATTTATGTTTTAAAAAATATTAAAAAATAAATTTAGAAGAATTAATGTGACATGAAAAAGTAAAAGCTAATTTTAGCTTTTCACTGAAATCAATTGTTTTGAAAATGTAACACCACTTCCAAAAGCAAATATGCAAACAAACGACATCACTTTTTCTAACCTCAATTCTTTGGATACAATGGAAAAATATGCTTCTATGTAACAAGTGAAACAGAAGTTATGAAGGCATACTGTCGCATCTCCATTAGTTTCCTTAATAGTCAACAAGGTACTTGCTTATTTTGTTTTTACTACTTTATTCTTTATTAATAGGTTAGAAATAAAATATTATATTTAAATAAAATTATTTTAATATTTTTATATATTGAAATTTAATTTTCATATCAAATCATACTTATTTAGATTTGATTTGAATTTTTTAATTTTATTATATTTTAATTCTAATGGGATCTCAATTCTTCACTTAAGTTGGTTTCAAAATATGAAATTTAATTCAACTCAGTAAAATTGAATCTAAAGAATTTTCAAACGTATTGTATGAGGATGGGAGGTCTCATGAACATTCTATAAACTTTTTTCACTTTTTTTCGTTATGAGAAATAATGGGCCTGGGAACCTTCAAAGATAACTGCTTGTATAGGACACAAAAATTTACATCATCAAAATGAATTTATAGAAATTGGGATATTTTTAAGAATAATGATAATATAAATCTGATTTTATGTTTATTCTGACAATTGGCGACATATTAAATGTTAATTTTTATCGTATGTATATATCATAATATTAAATTATAATTTAAAGAATTGACATGTTACGACCCAAATCTATGCTAACATTATTCATTTATAATATTTATAATAATTTCAAGGACCTCTATTTTATGAGAATTTTCAAGTTCTTATTTTATGCAGATTTGACGTCGATAAAAGAACTAAATTTTGAAATACAAACTTATCTTTTAACAGTCTATTCCGATCATCATAGACTGTATATAATTCAATTGTGATAAATAACCCAATATTCAATTCGACAAGCATACAAAATATTGAAAGACGTCGTCACGTTTAATTCGATTACATGTCTAACAAAAGAACCGTTCTAGTATTGACAACTCAAAAGAGCTTTAATTTGTCGTGAAAAGACATTCGACACTCGTGTGTTTAAGACCAAAGGATATAATCAACGAACGACACAACAGTATGGAAGTTTAAAAGGAACAATATAAAAACAGTCTAAAATGGCACAACTGTCAAAGAACGCTATATTATTTCCATCTAGCTCCTCTCTTTTTTCCCCTCTTCTGCCTCTTCAAAATCATGTTTTGATTTTGAAGTGTCAATTCAATTAGAACAACACGCTTTCACTTTACTACATTCAGGACCCCAACAATAAAAAAAGAGGAGGCAGAACACAAACGGCTGTCTTAATTTATATTATCGATTCAGATTATCTCGTTTGTCTTAATATTTACAGTTCCACGAACTTCACTGCTAGAACACTTTGCTCCTGCCCTTGACAAAAATCTGCCAAAAATATCAAATATGACATTAGGGGTTTACAACATAAACTTCTGCGATACATTATGGAGTCCAGGATTTACATCTCATGCAGTAGTTACTGGGGGCATTTGGATGAGATTTTTAGGGGTAAAATTTACTTCTTTTCCAACAACTGAAAACATCACTTTCCATCTACTTGGATAATTTTTTAAACATAATCCGAAACTAAAAGAAACTTGCTTTCCGCTTTTTCAAAGAAGCTAGAAAGAGGAACTTCTGGATCAAAAAAAAAAAAAAAAATCAGATTTCACCCTTTTCAGTTGTACATAAAAATAAGTTTCATGATCACTTTTTTTAGAAGCAGAAACAATCGCACCATTATCCTGATCGCCAAGGGAAGAAAGCAAAAACGGAAGAAGACAACAATGACAGCAACTAAGTGATATTACAATGTCATAACCAATAAATTCCAAGAAGAAAGTTAAATGGGTAGAGCTATGTCCTTACCATTGTTGGTTTTTCCTGAACTCCGTAAGCACAGGATATATGTTCTCAAATGCTGTGTAAGTCTCATCTCTCACCTTAAAAATGGATAGATGAACCAATGTCAACAATCCAGAGAACCACAAAAATGATGGGAAAAAAATACATGGGTGGATCATCAAGAAGAATATTACCTTGGCTCCTGTTAGAACAATTTTTCCAGAGACAAATATAAGCAAGACTATCTTCGGTTGCTTCATACGGTAGATTAGTCCTGGAAACAGCTCCGGTTCATACTAACACCACACACGAGAAATTCCACATTTATTCACCATTTACCTGAATTTCTAGACTTACTACACATATTGACATGGGAAAATTAACTGCACATGTACTGATACAAACTGAAGATAGGCCTTTTACACCATCTACACTTCCTTTACCCCACAAACACCATGCTTACAATACCACTCCCTAAGGTTCACTATCCCCGCCATTTTAATTTTAAAAATTTCAAACAACTTTTAAAAGTAAAAGCATCTGCAGTGTTAGGCAAAGCATGTCATAGAGTCAAAGCAGCATATTTAATCTTCACAAAAAATATTAAACAAAACCACCACAGGTGTTCTCCAGTATTGGTTTTGCTTTTGTGATTCTGTATCTCAGATCAATGTCTTCTGTAGTTCTCAAAATATAATCAAGACAAAATACAGTTTTCCTATAAGTTATTTCACCAGGTATATAATTCAGGAAATCACCCAACAAATCATGTCCAATAACTGAATATTAGGATTTGATTGCCCAAAATCGATCTTGACATAATTATTGTTAAGGAAGGAATCACAAGAAGCCCAAACCAACGCTAAGAATCCATCAAAAAAGATAAATGACTTACACTTGAGAAAGCACCATGGGAATATGCAAGACCCTCAAGCCGAATCGGGAACTTGACATCACAAGAGCCAACAATATTCTGAATCTTAAAATCCTAAGGAATAAAACAAAGGGAGTCAACTACTAATCAAGCACTACATAGATAATGTAGAAAAGAGAAACTGATAGACGATAGAGAATGAAGCAATTTTTAGTAACGATAATGAGAAAAGGCAGAAGCAGTACCTTAAATTTGGCAGGGAAGCCAAGCTTTTGGATAATTCGAGCATACTGAAGGAGGAAAACGAAAATTAGAAAGTACTTTAAATTTTCCAGAATAAAGAGCTTCCTAGTCCCAAATGAAGAAAGTAGCAGGTGGATCAAGCTAATGCACACACACAGTATTAGGATGAATAGGCATCTCATCCTATTCCACACTACAGTCTACAGGATGAATAGGCTCAAAATCAAGCTACTACGAATGGCATAGTTACTGTCTAGTTAACCTCCACGACTCAAGTTCACCCCTTGAGAAATATCAGTAACATACAGGATGAATGAGACTAAAATACAAAAGAATGATATCATACCTTCCTAGCAGCCAATTTAGACTGTTGCTCACTCTTAGCTCCAGTGCAAACCTAGTCATACCAATGAAATTTGAAAATTAATTCACTTTTGCAGGAGAAGCATTGGAGGGCAATGTTAAAAAAAAAAAAAAAAGGCACTTCCATGACAGAAGTACCAGATGCATCAAAGGAACATACCATCTTGCCAGAAGCAAAAATGAGTGCAGTTGTTTTTGGTTCTCTTATCCTCATAATCACGGCAGCAAAACGCTGCAAAGAATCACAACATAAACATCATCACAACATACAAATGGCCAACTAGAATGAATATATCAACTGAAAAGGTTAATTATTGATTTTGGATTACATAAAAGTACCAACAAGCACCTAATATCAAAAGTGATAACAATATTTCCAATTGTTGTCCAGATGGAACCACTAGAATATTTCAAAAGCAAGATACATGGCGCCATGACTGCTAAAGCACCAAGTTGACTCATTACCCTAAACCCTAATCCCAAAGCAAAGTACAATAGTATTAATGCACGTGCACAACTTTACATATACATGTATTGGAGTTGAATTCACTATCAAAAAATGAGACTTGCCTTGGGATTGTACTCTGCATTACGAGCTTGAAGTGCAATTGTTTTAAGGTCCAACTTACAGTCCAAATTGACTGTTGACACAATATTTCTGGCAGAACAAACAGCTTGATTATTAAATTATTCCAAGGAAGCAAAATTATTAGGTGTTCCATTGCATATACAAGCAAAAATTAGTACATATTCCAAAATAAACAACAACCAAGCCTTGTCCCATGGAGTAGAATACATAGATCAGATAACACCATAGTGTCCTATAATAAACTAGGTCTATGTCTAAAGACAAAATCATTCGATATTACAAAGACAAGAGCAAAATCATTGAGATATTCCAACCACAAGTATAATGGCTCAACACAGTGCAAAGTTGCCAAAGAAGTGGAAACTGATGATTTAAGTTTAGGGTGTAAAGGAAAGAGATGATGAGCCATGATGATACTGGCATTTAGACAATTTGAATTTTCTTACAGAAAAACAGACATTTACACACGGACATATCCTTCTAGAGAATAAATCATCCGATGTGCCATATTATTAGCCACAGTTTTGCAGGAAATTGGATTCAACATATTTCCTGCAGAAATTTACAGAGAAAATTTCAGCAATACGGGTAAATCATAGGGTGAGATAAATACATTCTTGTCCTCAATAGACAATAGGGCAAGGTAGTGACTAAACCCCTGCTATAAGATTTGTGAAGGAACTCGATGAGTGTGGAAAAGGAGAATTAACCATCTTTTTCAGGGATACTGGAATCCACCATAAGGCTTAAAATGCTTATGGATCATGATTATATTTGATTGGCTTCCAAAACTTTATAGTGAAAAAACCAGGCAAACCCATAGTCTGATTTGCACAGTCATAATAGTTACAGTATATACATCATCACTATAGCCTATTCTTCATAAAACACGACTTTTGACAATATTGACAAGTTCGAATGATCAATTGCATTATCATACATGCTACGACAAACAACACTATGGGGGCATTACTTCAACTGGACAGCAACAACACCACGCTACTTCTTTGTTATAAAATTACATGATTTGATAAAAAAAGAACCCACAACTCGAAACTCTCTCATTAATAAGGGAAACCACGGAATTATCCATCTCATGGTTCTAATTACAACCCATCAAGCAAGCACTTGTATCTGTTAAAAAGAAACACTTGGTGTGCAAAAAAAAACTACAAAAAAAAAATCGTATACTCACTGTAGGGTAGGCACGATCCCAGAAGGGTGCTTCTGTAGATCCACAGGTTGGCTACCCTCCAATCCTTGATCAGCCATGAACCCTAATAATATTATACAACATTATACGCAATCAGCACCAAATCTTCACCCTCTTTCTTTTTCTTTACATAAATGGAACAATTTTATCCAAAAAAAATCCCCCAGAAAAACCTAGACCTCAGAAACCTAACAGCTAAATCTTCACCCATTTATCCTCAACATGAAAGGAGCAATTTTTCCCCAAAAATTCCAGATCTTACAATTCCCGAAAGTAAAAGCAGAAAAAAACCCTAAAAGCTAAAGATAAATTTCCCACAATTAATCGTTGTCCTTTATATAAAAAATAAATGAAACGTAAAAATAAACATGTCGGTTTAGAATATCAAAGTCGCAAGATCGGACCTTTGTGCGAAAAAATTGGACTTTGGATTAGGGTTAGGGATTTGAGAGAAAAGAGGATTCGAGTGCAATCGAATTGCAATTGAAGTGATAGAAGAGAGAGCAGAGTGAAGAGAGAGGGGAGGGAGCGGGAAGGATTCGAAAGAAGAGTTCTTTTATATGAGACGCAGAAGATGCAGAATTGATTTGTGGAATGCCAAACGTTTTATAGAGAGAGAGAATTTGAGCAGCGAAGAAGAGAGAGAGAGAGGGTTTTGTTTGTGCTGTGTTGTGAAAAGATCTGGTTGCTTACAGAGAGAGAGAGGGTAATAAAAGTGTGCCATCTCCTACCCCTTACATTTATAAAGCGTGAAAGGGTAAAAGCGTAAATGTGATTGTCACTGATGCTGTGTGCCACAGGCCCAATGGTAACGTGCCACGTTCGCAATGTCTGAGTTGACTTGGACTTTTCAGAGAAGCTGATGTTGGATTTTTTCCGTGTAAGAGAAAGCTTGTTTTTGTTAATTTAATTTAATTTTCACTCATAAGAATTGTTACCATAATTTTAAAAAATAGGAGGGTATTAAGTATGATTATATTAAATTTTAAAAAAATTATTATAATTTTCTAATAATTTTATATTTATTTTATTATAAATAATTGAATAAATAATAATATTTAGAGCTCATTTAAATGTACTTTTTTGATAAAAAGATATTTTTTAATAAAAAATATTATTTTGTATTTTTTATTATGTTGGGGTGATTTTTTAAAGTAAAGATATAATCACTAGGAAAAATTTAAAAAAAAATTGAGAAGATAGAATTCCCATCTACTGGAAAAAATATTTTTTTATAATATAAAAAATATTTTTAATAATAAATAAATATATTTTAATATTATATTTAAATATAAATTAATCTTATATTCAAATATAAAGCATCTTTTACTTTTGTCAAAGATCTTTCTAAAAGAGATTATTTTAAAAAAAAATCTTTTTTAAGAAATGAATCCAGATGAGCTCGTTTAGATGCACATTTTTTTATTAAAAAAATATTTTGAATAAAATTATTTTTTGTGTTTTTTGGTATGTTTGGTAACATTTTGAAGTAAAAGCAAAATTATTAGGGAAAGTCCAAAAAGGAAAAAAATCTCTTTTAAGAAACTATAATTTCTATCTTTTGAAAAAATATTTTTTCACAACATAAAAAAAATTGATAATAAACAAATGTATTCAATATTATATCCAAATATAAATTATTTTTACATTTGAAAATAAAAATCTTTTACTTCTATAAAAGATCTTTTAAAAAAAATATCATTTTAAAAAGACCTTTTTTAAGAACCACTTCCAAATGAGTTCTTATTTTATTAGTTTATTGCTTATGTTTATTTTGATTGTTGAATAAATATTAAAATTTAAAAATTTTATTCAATTTGATAGGTTCAAAAAGAGAAGAAAATAAAAATCCACAAAAGGTTAAGTGTGTTAGGAATAAGAAGAAAAAAAAATACAAAAACAAACAGCCTCGTTAACTGAAATAATACAAGAAAAAAAATAACATAAAAGATATAATGTACAAAATTTAAAATAATTCAATCCCTTCAACCTACATCTAAAACCCCGATACAGAGCTCCAAAATCTTCCATTATTCAAAATTTTTGCATGATATAAGTTACAAATCATCCTTACAAAATAATATGTATATCATATGGAAAACTCTTAAAAACTACTCATAAAATGAATCACTCATACTTCTAGAGGATGTATAAACCTGTGAAGTACGAAGATAAAATACGATACTGATATGATTTGACACTAATACGGGGATATAATAAAATTTTGAAATTTAATATGTGGGAATACGTGTATATATATACTAATTATATATTAAATTTATTTAATTTAAGGTTATATTATTAACATGTTATTAAATTTCTTTGACTCTTATCATAACTACCTTAAGCAAACCTAAAAAATATATATCAATGACATTTTATGAACAAACCAATTTATAAAACCACAAAAAAAAAATGACACATCTTGAAATATCGATATATCGATATCAGTATCGGATATTATACATCTTAGATACCATGCATAGTGGGATGACAAAGTATCAGTGCAACATAAGTATAAATCAAACAACCAATAATTATATTTATAAGCCAAAACACTTATATGACTTCTACTTATTATCGATGTGGAACTATGGGTAAAATCTCAATAAAGTGCTATCGAACAGTCTTCTAAATAGATTTTATTTCAAATAAGTATGAGTTATCTTGAAGTTGGTTTATCTTTAAAAAAATCACATTAGTTATCTAAATTTGTATTGTTATATATAACTTTAAATAATTATTTGATTTTTGGTCGAGTTATTCCAACACCAAATGTAACCCAAAATTGACTTAATCACATAAAATAAGCCATTATATTGCTATAGTCTCCATACCATATACTATATTGTGTAATTTCATATACAAAAATGAGTCGTATTCATACCATGTCAAATGATATATAATATATCTAATTGCCACTTATGTTACCTATCAACATTTAAACTAATAGAGTATTATTAATAGTTTTTGATTAAGAAACTAACATGACTTATATTTTTAAAGTAAAGGACCAAATTGATTTATTTTAACTTTAGAAATTAAGGGTGCGTTTGTTTCTGATTATTTGGGCAAAGAATCACTTTTTTTCCCAAAAAAATCACTTTTCGTATCTTTGGATAATTTTTAAAAAATATCAGATTTCAGCTTTTTCATTGACGCTGAAATTAATAGCTTCTTAAAAAGAAACCAATTTTTCAGTTTTTTCAATTATATAAAAATGTTAGCTTTTATAATCACTTTTTCCAAAATCTAAAATAAATGTACCCTAAGATAACTTAGAAGTGTAAATAACTATAAGAACCAGAATGACTATTAACTCCAGACTCCAATATAAATCTTTCAGCTATGTTTGGATTAGTAAAGTGAGATAGGATCATAGGAGTGAAGGGGGATGAAATACACGAGGATTCTATTGTTTGGATATAAAAAGTGGCTTAAACATGTTGTTAATTTTTATAAATAAGATGAAGTATTTTTGTTTGTGTCATTATTTTGATAAACAAAGCCTTTTTTAATTTTTAATATGTTTGTTTAATTTTTTTTAATAACAGTCAAATCACTAGAAAAGCTATAAAAGATTTTTTTAGAAATTATAATTTCAATCTTCTTGAAAAAAGATATATTTTATAGCATAAAAAAGAAATTTTAAAATTAATAAATATCTTTTAATAATACATTCAAATATAAATCGATTTTATATTTGAACAAAAAATAACTTACCTTTTCAAAAGATCTTATTTAAAAAATCAGTTTAAAGAAATATTTTTCCAAAAGCTTATTCAAACTAGTCCTTAATTCTGATATATTAACAATATAAAAAAGTTTTACAAAGTCATCCAATTATATAATATTACGTAAGTAAATATAGTCAACTTTTATTCCAATACTTGAAAAGTCATATAAATAAAGATGTGTGATTAGATGACAATATAAAACTTATTTACTCTATAAGTGAGCCAAAATTAAACTCTTATAAATAGTGTGAATTTTGGTTTTTGTCCTTATATATATATATATTCTTGTTTTGATTGATTTTTTTTAGAATGCTTGATTTAAGCGGTGATATTTATAAGTACAAGAGAAAAATTCTTAAAACACGAGGTGTAACGTGGTGGTAGCTTATTTTGTCCCTTAACCATGTAGTTAGGGGATTTGATCCCCATTCATGGGAATGGAGAGCATTTCATGACTAGTCATTTGCCTTGTCAGAAGAGCTCCCGTGGCGAGATGATTAGTTACTGCTACCAGCAATGGATACTCTAATCTTGATTAAAAAAAAAAGAAAAATTCTTAAAATATTTATAAGTATCAAATCCAATTTTTTTTAATATTTTTAAGTTCTACATGCATATTCTAAAACATCCCCAAAGACCAAAATTAAAACAAGAAGGAACAAAACTGAGATTTAAAAAGAAAAATTAGAATTTTATATCAAAATAAAAAAGTATGAGGACCAAAACTAAAATTCATTATATTTTTAAGAAGTCAAAAACATATTTAAACCTAAACAAGCAAATAGAATGTAATAAAACATATCAAAATATATTCTACCATATTCCATTACATCCCCCTTTTTTTTCACCTCCAAATTTGGGGGAAATAGGATGAAATCTTCACTTTTTAACTATAGTCATCTTCGTCCCTTCCCTTTCTATTCAAATTTTCAAATAATGGAGTGAGTGAGTAACAACAAATTCACTCTTGCCCAATCCTTGAATATCCGAACAATAAAGTGAAGTTTTCGTTCCATTTCACTTAACTTCTCTTCAATACACTTGACTCGATTCCATTATATTCCATCTTGTTGCATTGATCAATAGTTATCCCAACAATAGCGAATTTGTTTGTCAAATATGTGAGCCACTCCGGCCCTCACATAAATCCTAATGTTATTCATGCACACGTGCCAGAATAGCAAAACAAACGCTTTGGGGTACTGGGTTGGTGTGGAAAGAGGCCCCTTATGTACTTTAACATCTTTGGTCAGGCCCTAATGTAGTTTTCAACTTAGCCCTTTTAGATCTATCCAACATTGCTTTAGCCCAGTTGTATTTTATGTTCAACATTAAAAACAAAGTTATTATTTTTCTTTTGACCCAAAAAATAAAAAAAAGAGAGAGTTTTTTTTTTAAGAAAAAAGGTTATTATTCTAACTGAAAAGGGCACTGTCGTGCCTGTCAAGCTGTATTTTTAAATTTTTGAAAAAAAAATCATAACTTATATATAACTTTTACATATCTTTTTTTCAATACTACGTGATAAAAATATGATATTTAGTAGAGAAATGAAGAGAACATTGTAAATATTACAGAGAATGAAGAGATACAAAAATTGTCACCAAATAGAAAGAAAAGGTTGGCCATCAAATAGAATCAATCCCTTTGCAAACAATTAATAGATAATGGATTTTCTTTTCCATGTATCTTAAAAGAGTTATATTATTTATACTCACAATATATGAGATATTGTACTGACTCACATTTTATTTACCATTAGATGGGGTGTGGATTTCATTCAAGTAGGATCCATATCTTATCTAATGGTGGATAAGATGTGGATTGGCATACTTGTGAATCCAGATAATATTTTTCATCTTAAAAGGTTGAAAAAGATATGCTAAAAGGTAAAATTATTTAGAGATGCAATGCAGGAATATATTATGGTGGCTGAAGGAAGATCTTTTCAAAAATAAAAATGGCCAAGCAATATTTTTTTTTTTTGGACCAGTAGACACCAAGTATCACACAGTTTTAACATTGTGAAATATGAGAACAGTTTTATTTTTTTTGAGACGTGAGGCAAAATATTAAAAGGGGTGGTTGACAATCCAGTAAATGAGAATTAGAGAGATATATTAGATGGGTAAAATGAAAAATTAAAATTGAACACCGGAAAGTAGTTACCTCCCTCTATTCCCTTTATTATGCGTATAGATGTATAGATACTATAACTCCAGTGAAGGTGGCTCGAGTGGCCAGTAGCATATGTGTGCTTCACCGTGACCAACAAGAAATTGCAAAAGGTGTTTTTCTTCAAAGTTGGTCCCTTTAAATCCATAAATTTATTTTTGACACACTGATATTATGAAATATTCCTATACTATTATTCAATTATATTTTTGCACAACAATGAAACAAATTTTACTCTCACTTTACTATTTCAAAAGTTATAAATATATAAAAAAAAATTGATTAAATGAATTTTTCTAAAAAAAATTAATACATTAAAATTAAATTCTAAAAATACAACCACATAAGTTAAGTGTTTAAGGCTATAACCAATCACAACTCAAGTGTTTACACTTTTGGTTCCACCTGGTAGCAGAAGCATTCACCCTAACCAATAACAATCTCAACGTCCAGCTCTAATAGTATCGGAAATGAATATCTGCCTCCAATGACTTAACCCCATTAATTGGCCAACCATTCTCTTTGGGCTGCTTCTTACCATTGGCAAGGGAACTGATAAAGGAAAACAATTTCACCTTAATTTGGTGTTATAGAACAAAAATATGATAAGCTGCTCCAATAAATTAATAATGTTTAGAGAGAAGAACATTATAAGCTAGAGCTGAAATTGTTTGATATAAAGATGGGAGTCTGATACAATGTTAAGGAAATAAAGAATTGTGTTAAATCCACTGCAAGTTACTCATGCCATCATTCAAGCTACAAAATGCAAATGCCATTTCCAAGAAAGCTAACATAGAGAGAACAAAAGGCCCAAATGCTCAAATTATAGAATTCAAATACAAAGTTGATTAAGTATCCATACATACTACATTCTTAGCCACCTTATTCTACTGTCAATTGCACAGTGTGCACCTGACCAAGAACATAAAAAGGAAGCAGAGAGAGCTATAATAACAGCCAAATTAGGGACACCATATTCATCTCTAATTTGGTTGTGCTACAATCTCTGATTGGCCAGAATGAGAAGTGTGTTGCCGCTCTATCTGCACTAGTTCATGTTGCAATTGCTGTGGTTGTTCTGCTTGCCAGTTCCAAACAATGTCCTTAAGTGCAGGCCTAACATCTTGTTTCAGAAGCTTTTGGTACTCCAATGTATCTCCACTGGTCTTTTTTAACTCCACTAGATGAAAGACTGGGGTAATCTCAAAAATCTCTGCATCAATACCCAAAGGCCCTTTCCTACCAGCCTTGGAGCCTTCCAACTTGAACAATCCTCCATCTTTCTTCTTCACTTTTAGCCGAAGATGCCTACAAATCTCTTCTAATTTCGAGATGATAATTGATGCAGGCTTGTTAGATGTAAACCGCACTTCTTTCTTCCTATCAGTATCCTCCTCAAATAAACCTGACAAGTCAAAACCAGATGAATAGGAGATGATATCAAAGGCATTCAAATTGCAAGGTTTTGACAGTTCATTTATCAACTCGCCATTCTCACAAGCTCCAAATACACCATCAGCATCCAGGGGAGCTAGTTCTCTGTCTTCCTTTTCAGTAACAGTTGGCCTCTCTAGCCCCTTTCTGAACCAAGAACTTTCCATGATTTTGGCCATTGATATTCTTGTTCTTGGGTTTGGATCCAAGATCCTCGACAACAATCGGCGCACATCAGTAGGAAACCAATTAGGAAATTTGAAGTCTGCCTTACCAATCTTCTTGTACATTTCCATCAGATTTGAATCTCTGAATGGAAGATAACCGGCCAACAGAACATACAAGATCACTCCACATGACCATACATCAGCTTTGGCCCCATCATAACCTTTTCTCTTTATCACCTCAGGAGCAACATAGGCAGGGGTACCACATGTAGTATGGAGTAAACCATCTTGGTGCTTGCTTTCAGCAAGGGCACTTAAACCAAAATCTGAAACCTTCAAATTCCCATTTTCATCCAAGAGAAGATTTTCTGGTTTTAGATCGCGATGGCACACGTCTCTGCTGTGGCAGTAATCGACAGCACTGATCAATTGCTGGAAATATCTCCTAGCATCATCCTCCTTGAGCTTTCCTTTGGCTACCTTGCTGAAGAGTTCACCACCTTTTACATACTCCATGACAAAGTAAATTTTGGTTTTGGTGGCCATTACCTCATAAAGCTCAACCACATGTGGATGCCTGATTAGCCTCATCACTGAAATTTCACGCTTAATCTGATCAATCATCCCAACTTTCAAAACCTTCTCTTTATCAACCATTTTAATGGCGACGCTCATGCCAGTTATAAGGTTCCTTGCATGGTAAACCTTTGCAAAAGTTCCCTGGCCCAATAATTTTCCTAGTTCATATCTTTGCATAAGTACACCTCCTTTCTCTTCCATTTCTAGTAAAACTTCTTCTGTCAAACCAATACTAATGTCAATAGTACTAGCTACCAAGTACAGGCAGCTATGCAGCCACAAGCAGGAAACTGCTTCTCAAGATGTTCAAAGCTTAACCATCTTCACAAACATCGTGCTTCAAAATAGTGCAATGGCTAATAAGATTTCTAGCCACCTCAATCTCTTGAGCACAAAATAGATATTGGCAGTGGACTAAACGTCCAATCTTGTCAAGGATGAACAAGGGTAGCTTATATGGAGGTACAACCTCATCAACTTCAGAGAAGGTATTTTTTACTATAAAGCACATCTTTCAGCATTCCCTGGCACTTGTGATGACACCAGAGAGCACTAATTTTGTTGAATAATCGAGGAATGAAGCAAACCTCTTTTCAACTACTCTGCAGCAAAAGCATACAATGAAAGGCACACCTGAAGAAAAACCAGCAAATTAAATGAGTAAGCTCAAAGAATTTAGTCCCACTACACAAATTACATCAAAATTTTATGTGCCTGCACAGCATAAGATACAAAAGGCCCTGATCAAATTTAATGATATGTGAGACATAACCTTAATTTTTTATTTTTTTGTTAATATTCATAATTTTTTTTTCAGATGCTGGTAATTAACAATCTGGACTGCAACACTAAGAAAATGGGCAAAAATACCAAAACAAAAGTACTAGGTGGCTTTGAATAATATTTTTACAGAATTGGATTTGAAAACAAATTAGTTAATTCACTAACTATAGTTCTCTATAGCAGAAATTAATCATGAACAAGAGAAGGAAAACAGGTTTAAACAACAATTACTGACTCTAAGAATAAATCCAAGACAGAGGTGGAAGTACAATTACACTAGGTAGAAGAAAGACAATTTAATCAAATAACCAATTAGCTGATCACATAAGGATGTAGTCAATACTACACAGCCATAACATAATGGACTTTGAATTAAGGAAGAGTTAAAAGACAAGTTAACAAGATAGACTTACATCTTGTTTTGAACAACGTAGGCAATATAACTGCAATGGGTTGGCAACATTTCTATAACCATGTGATCCCACTTTCCATTATAATCGAAACCTAACTTTGGCATTCAATCTAACTTTTAACATTCTTGTCCCACATGTCACAAGTGCTTGTTAGTACGTATTGGTAAGTGTAGTGATCAAGATGCTGAGAATTATTCTTGTATCCAAGCTAATACCATACCACTTCTGTTTGTAATACTATAATCCATTAGAATAAACAACAAAGCAGGAAACTATCTTCTATAAGGGAAAAAAAATAGGAAATTCCCTAACGTATCAGAATCAATGTTTTAAAAAGTGAACAAATGAATGCACTAGCCAGATTTCAGTTCATAGCTAGATTGGTTCAGCCATTTAAATCTGTGCTTAAACTGTGATTGAATTGCAATTAAATAAAAAATATTTAATGACTTTGTCATGGCTCAAAGATTTTTTTTAAAAAGAATTGCAAATCAGCAATCACCCCCTCGACCCCCCACCCCCCACAAAATAATAATAATAATAATAATAAATAAATCTGAGAGATGCTAGATAAAAACTTCCTTAACTCTATTCCATGGAGACCATAACCAAAAAAAGGGTATAACTTTACTTTTCTACATGAGTATCCACAATTAGAAGCAAACTAATTCCCTCGATATATAAAGTTAAAAAATGTGAGTCTCGTTTTTTACCACATACTGTCTCCATTCACACTAACAGCTCAACTAACTATTTATTGTGCCTCATGGTTCTACACTAGTATTATGGGCATATAACCTCCTCGACTCTTAAGGATATCGCTGGACAAATCAATCTGACAAACTCGTGAAAAACAACAACCATCCATCTATACCAGAAATTTGGCAATGACCAATACTCAAAATATGGCGTGAACTTCAAAACACCATCTTAATTCCACAGAATCAAGCACCAAAAGCTTGATGACAAAGGAATATAACTTCATTTTTCTTAAAGTTTCTCGTAAGCGCATCTACCTGGTATACAAGCTATACTAATATCATGAGCCATAAGCTCCTCGAATGTTAAGGATAACTCCAGACAAATAGATCTAACTTATGAAAACAACAACCATCCATCTATACCAGAAATTTGGCCGTGGCCAACACTCAAAAAAGGCTTAAAATTCAAAGCTCAGATATGTACAAACAAACTTGAACCATTTCTAGAAACAAAGAGCAAGAAACCTTCCAGAAACGCAGTTTAAAACCCAATAGAAATATAGAATAAGATCTAAATGGACAAACATGACGTCAAAAACAAATGCGATATCTCAAACTTTTTATTTTCAGAACAAGGATGCGAAGAATTACAGTGATCCAAAAACACTAACTTAGAAAACATGCAGAATGAAAACTGATAAATGAGTTATTATCTAAATTCAAATACCTGCTGAATATGGTTTGAGATGATGATTCTTGTTTTGTTCTTCTGAGTGTTGTGTGTGTGTATTTGGTGCAAATGCAATGAAGAAGAAGAAGAAGAAGAAGAAGAAGAAGAAGAGAATGAGGTTTGTTAGAGATAGAGAGAGAGAGAGAGACAAAACAGCACAGGTTGGTGTGAATTTTAACGTAAGATAAGAAATAGTAGTAGGAGAGAGAATATTCTAACACCTTCTCTGCTGCTTCTCAAACTCTAATCATTGTGCAATTTTTTATTAATTATATACCATTGTTAAAAAATTACTTCTCCATTAAGTTAATTTGTTCCTTTTTTGAAAAATATTAATAGTTATTAATCTAATTAATACATTAAGGTTGAAAATATATTAGAAGAATAAATCAATATTATTTTTTTTTGGTAAAGTTGAATGCTTATATATTATATACATATATAGTAAAGTCTTATATTTTCTTAAGAAGTTTTTGAAAGATTCTGCTGACGGGTAAAAAAATCATTATTTTTTATTTTTATAGAATTGTTTTAAGTCCTTTAGAATACGTTTGGAGTGACAAAAATAGATGAAGTAGAAGGAAATGTGATGGAATGGTATAAAACTCCATTATTTGATTTTTAAAAAAATGAGTGAAATGAAATGGAAAATGATGAAATATATTCTATTCAATTCCATTGGGAATAAGATGAAATCCCTTGTTTTTGATGTTTTACTCATAAAATTATAACAATTATATTCTATTCTATTCAGTATATATCCAAACAATTGAGTAAACATTAATCATTTTATTACTAAAATATTCAAAAAAAAAAACAAAATAATTATGCCACTCCACCCCATTCTATTTCATTAAATTCCACTCCACTACTTATCAATATCAAATGCATTTCTTTTTTAAGTTCAAATCACAATTACCTTTTATTTGACAATCTTTATTTTAACTTCCTTTGATAGTTTTCAATTAAAAAAATCTTTATTTTATCTTCTTAACTAATAAACCAAGGTACACGTTGCTTACCACAAAAAAAAAAAAACAAGGTACACGCTACAATTTTTATAATTAATCAGATATTTAATGCATTAATGTTTTTACTAACTTCGAGCATTTATATAGTGATTCAAACTTTATATACAGAGTTAATGCTATTGGTGAAATCACATTTGTGAGTTGGTTTGGTCCTTAAAATTTAAAGTATAGAAATTAATTAGTTTTTGACTTTATAATTGTGAATATGTTAGCTTTTGAAAACAATTATATTCGAGCATTCAAAAATTGAGATTTCATAGGAAATATAGCCTTTTCAATATCAAATTTTTCATGTGTAGATAAAAGCAACTGCATTTAATTAAGTTTCCTACGGTTAAAAATAATTGGCTATTTAGATAAACTCATACATAAAAATCAATATATATATATATATATATATATATATATATATATTTGTATTTTTAGGGATAAAATAGAATGAAATGGAGGGAATAACTTAAAAATGTTGAAATGAAAAACCAGAGTGCTAGTGTGATAATCGGTGATTGTCACCTTGTTTAAAATCAAATTCTATCAACCAAAAAATTCTTTACATATAAGGGAAAACTAGATTACTCGCCTTAGTGGAACCTATGTCAAATTATTTATCTTCTTATTTGCAAAGAAAATATGTGATAGAAGAGAAAAGCATTTGAAAATGACAATTATACCTTCATAGTATAAGTGCATTTCAACATAGTTAAAACAATTATATCAAGAACATATACATCATTTTATGACAACTCTGATTTTCTTTTCTTTTATTTTCTTCCATCCAAAAGAGAAAAATATATAATTTTCTCTTTATATTTTCATCTTTCCATTTTCTTTTCACTCAAGTTCTATCTTTTCATTTTCTCACTTGATCCAAATAAAGGTCAAAGGTATATTTGGTTTGGATTTTTAGTTTTTAATTTTTTTAAATTTTATGAAAAAATACTGAAAATTTTAAAAATTATAACTTTTAATATTTTTTTCAATAAAATTTAAAAAAATTAAAAAATTAAAAACTAAGAACTTAAATCAAGCAAACACACGGATTGATTAAGTACTGCTGCGACAACGGATCTGAATATATGGAATGAATGCTCCGCCGCACAACTGTCTCCCCGTGAGTCGCGACGGTACCCAATCACCGTCGAACACGTGGCAGCCGCATTAACGGCCTCCCACAGGTGAAGCCTTCCTCGAGTGTTGCGCCGCACTCGCAGCGGTGTCAACTGCATTCATTGCTGGAAACGTGCAACTCCATGATTGGTGGTTATGGTGGAGGTGTTCACACGGTGGGGACCACCGTCTCTTCCAGATTCAGATTCTGGCGTTCACGCGTGCGTGCGTGCCTTAACGGAACACTCGACGCAATTGATTCACATCAAGAACGCCGAAGCTACTGAATCAGTGAATCACCCTTGAGGCAAATAATTGAGCCAAATATGTCTGTCGGCATTTTTCACTCCTTAGCTATCACTTTTTGCCTTTTGTTACATTCTGAATGGGTCCGTTTGTTTGCCACCTTTTATTACAAAAAATACGTATTTATGTAAGTTTGTATCACACATAAATAATATTATTTATATTAGATATTATATTGATATATTTTATTTATTATTAGATGTGACATGAATTTTAAATTAAATAGAATCTATATTTCATCCAATAATAAATAAAAATGTATCGATACGATATTCTATAAATAACATTAATTATTAATATATAGAATTGAAAATATCTTTTTTTTCACTTTTTTAAATGTAGGTAAAAAGCTGGTGTTACTTTTTGTCTCAAAAAGTTTCAACCACGAACAATATTTCAAAAAAGAATTTAATAAGTGAGAACAAACATGTATTTATTATTAACTCAATATATGATATTGCAGTTTTAGTATATTGAATAACTTGATAAGAAATATATTTTTACTTCTTTATTTTTGAAATAATTATTTTTTATTTTTAAATTAATCCCATGTTATTTGATTATAAGAAAATAATAAGATATTTGAATATACGAGAAAATGATTTAAGATAATTTTAACGAATTAAAAGTATATTAACCAAAATTAGTCTTTTGTGCAAAGCAATGTCTCCAGTGATCAAATTTGATGTCAATAGTTTTTTTAACAGATTATATTAAATTTTTCTTACTGAGAATTAATATTTCTGATGCTATTTGCATCAATACAAACTCAGAACTAAACTTATTTTATTCTTTTAAAATTTTATATTATTGTGTCACTATTATTAAAAAATAAAAATAGAAGTAAAAAGCTATGTAATCCAAGTGGCTGAAGGACAGTGTTAATTTCTCAATAACATTAACTTTTATATATATCTGTAGATTTCTTGCCGTATGAAATTATGAATGCATCATTTCATCAGTGATTGAATGACTATGTTCTATAGTTCATGATAACTTGTCTATTCTAACAATTTTATTTACGTGACTTGATATTAGATTAAAAAATAAAATAAACAGTAATAGAATGTTACTACTAAAAGCTAATAAACTTAAACGATGGTTTTCATTATTTGTTTTTTTAATGATTATAATGTTCAATCATAGAGAAGATTACGCAAACCTTATTGATGACAATTTTCTTTTTGACTAGAAGAGCTCACCACCTTTTACACAACCCATCACAAAGCAAATTTTGAGACACAATGTGGCATTACCTCAACAAAGCATTACATGTGGACATCCGATTAGTCTCTTCTCTCTTGACAGCAATGTTACAGCTTAAATGTCACCTCCATTCGGGATGCGTCTGCTTTTAAGTTGTGCCACCACACACACACACACACACACGTAGAGACAAAATAAAATGCAGTGTGAGATTAGATCATAATCATAATCAATGCTGAGTAATGACGATAGCACAAAATTTCTTAGGAAGTGACTGAGAAAAGTTTTATTTTTCCTAGCTATCTCACGCGTAATGGATTTTGAATTTTATTCTGTCCCTTAATTAATTTTATATATATATAAAACTAAGCCATGTGTTTGTTAAATTTGTATACTTCACATGCATGTGAAGCTAATTAGCTTTCAATATATTCATAATAAGAAGAACAAAAATGATAATTACACACATTAAAATTAAGCTCACTTCAAAGATAAGCTCATATTTTTCAACACTATCATCACTAACCTGATCAGAAATTCACACAGAAACACACTGACTTTAAAGATGAACAAGTGAGAGCACAATATCAAGTTAGTATTAAGAATTATAAAACTTCGATAATTAATGAGGAGAGATGTTGTACAACAAGATCACATTTGCATATATTAAGCACATGGATTCAGTATTCTCAATGTATAAGCGCTTCATAAAATCTCGTAGAACTCTTTTCCCAATGCTTTAAGAATCAGAAAGCAAGGGTATTCCTTCAATCATTAAGGCTTCATGGCTGCCCACTGAAGTGGCCTGGCAGACATGTAATTCAGTGCATATATCTGTTGTCTTGAGGAACTTCTCTGAATTGACAATGGCCCAAGGTCCATACTTGAAAACCACCCTCTTGCACTGCAAACAATTTGACATCAAGATTTTCTTTCAGATAAGTATAGGTACACAAGAAAAAAAAAAAAATAGAAAATTGACTATGAAAACTATTTTCTTGTGCACTTTCTATGTAGCACTTCAAGTGGCACCAAATCTCTTTGGGTACTACTTGATCTAAGGACCAACACCTAGCAAGGCCTCTTTGCTTGCCCTTAGTCTATCTAATCCCTCCCCAGAAGAGTTCTTAAACTTCCATTGTAACCAAGGCCAAAAAAGTAGCCTATCCAGTTCATACAATGCACTATCAAATGGTTGGTTATCCTCCTACTGTCTGCATATAATTGCAGTAGTAGGATTTGTGCTCTAAATGGTGTATAGAGAGAATATGCTAATAAATTTTCACTCTAGATCATCTTATGTGCGAAGTTATCATGACCTACTTATGTGCATATCGTCATTATTGATAAGGTTCATGTTAAACATGTGAGAAATTTTTTTTTAAAAAAAAGGGGAAAAAAATTGACAACTGTGAGAATTTATGGGCTATCAGGCCATGTTAAATTTACACGAGACAATTCAATCCTTTACAAGAAAACTATTGTGGCAATTATGGTAATTTCTTCAACTGAGTTGAAAAAACGAAAGTTCATTTTTTGGAATAAAATGATATTCCAAGCCACATGGTCTTTAAAAATGCAAGGGTAATTCAGTAAATAAAAGAGAAAAAGAAATACTGGAATTTCGAAGAATTTCTTTTACCTTCTGCTTTAAGTCCTCCATATTATTGCATGCCTTCAATAATGCCCTCATTATCTCTATCTGAACATTTCAGAATAAATTATTAGTTGTATTTTCAACAAAAGGTGACAAAGACAAAGCAGGGGAGGAACAAGTATTTAAGATATTGTGGGGTGGGGGCCAAAACAAGAATAGTTGATGACTTTTAAGGAACATTGAAAAACCTGAGGGTGTTATGTGCATATTTTACAAATTTTATGGAGGCAATGTAGGTCTGCCCTGCTACACAAGCAAGCTGAAAGCCATCTATCAAATTATTAATTACAAATTTACAATACTATTAAATAGTTCAATGAAGGTTTTCAGTATATTTTAAATTTCAAACACTTATCAAAGGTCTCTTACTAATTTTGCAAATCACAATTCTCATAAAAAAAGATGGTGGTAATCTGGCATATAATTCCATATGCTTCATCTACAAACCTTAGGCTTTCTGGAGAAAGAGAAAGACTGATCTACAACTATAAGAAAAATATACAACGCCCATCACAATTTTCGGTACATGAAAATCACATGTGGAACTTGAAAATGCAGAAAAAAGTAACTCCTTTCATATCAAGGGATAGACAAGGTAAACTTTCATATCAGCAGGTCAAAATTACTAACCTGAGTGTCAGGATCTTTCAACTTAACAAGTATGGCTGAAACAGTAGATCTGCACATGTCACAGCTATTTTCTTGAACTTGTGAAGAAATCTTTGGAATGTATGGACATAGGTGGACCATTTTGCAGAGTTCTCCAGACTCAATTGAAGCTATTTCTAAGAAGAAAAGAGGAACATAGTAATCCACCAATTTGGTGCACTGTGCAATACAGAATAAACAGTGATGAGTCATGAGTGAATATAGGGTCTGACGAGTTCTGATTCATTCACACATTCAATTAACCTAATAAATTCCTGAAAGAGCTCATACTTGTCTCACTATTATGTCCATCACTCTTATTTTACAAGTTTCACCCACCAAAGATAGTTCACTGTCCATCATAAACTGGGCTGTGTTATTCTGTTTATGAGAAGTAACATGTGTATTATGATATCATACATGCAACTACTACTGATTCCAGAATGTTGGTAGAGTACTAAAGAGGATTGCAGGAAGCTAGAGCCAGTTTTTGAAACAACTGATGAGATCAACTAAAACATCTTAAAATTAAAACTCAATACATACAGCAAAGGCAACCAACCTGGTTGTTGAAAAAGAGCAGCTGGGAGCAAGTATTGTGAAGGACATTAATGATCTTATTCTGGGTCATGTTATCATTCAGATAATCAAGTGCCTCAGTAGTGTATTCCTCACAAAGTGCACACACATCTGACTTTTTGTTTGGTTCTGCATTTGGAAGATGTGTCAACAAGATCACTCATTCATGCTGCATTTTTGCTTCAAAATCCAAAGTCCAAACTATATTTTATTATAAATTATTCTCACAGGTAGAATTGTAAAGATGAATGCATGATGAAGTCGAGGGACATTTTCCTCTGTGTTATAATGAAATCTAAGCTAAAGCACTTGCACTTTTGCAGTTTGACCCCTTTGGTAAACTTATGATAAGTGCTTATTCAAGAAAACTCCATCCATACTTAATCTCTAGCATAACATTTGGTCTATAGGAAAGTAAAATTTTCAAAATTAACACTTAGCAGCCAAACTTAGAGGAAGAAACGGGGGGTTAAGACTGGTATTCCTTTCCCACAAATTGAACATAAGAGCCTCAACAAATCGATCAAAGAAATTCAATGAACTAAGTTTAGATGAACATAAATATTCTATGCGAGCAGAAATAGAATCTGGATCAGGAGAAAAGCTGGGGTAACAGATTACACCCAACTATTAAAAGTTCACGAAGCAGTAGCTCTCACTAACAAAAACAGAAATCTGCTTATGTTCTAAAGAATCTGTTATTAAATCTTTATCTCATTAGTATGAAGGAGGGAACTAGCAGATTACACCCACCATCCTTCTGTTTTTTCTTCATAGAATACTGTTATTTGTACCACTTTTGTAGGCATCTTTTAAGAGACACTTTAAAGTGTCACTTGAATACGGATTGATTTAAGTTTGGATCTATTTTCAATCAATGTTTAAAAGATACCTCAGGGTTGTCTTTTAAAAGTTGTGTTCAAAAGTGGTACAATCAACATTTCTCCGCTTTCTATCTATCTATATTTGTCTCCAAGAAATCTAATTTGTAAGTCTAGGTGTTATTCACATAATTATAAATTATGTAAACTTCCACACCACCCTTCAATAATTCCATCATAGCTTAAATAGTTGCTAGTGCTAGAAATATTTTTCCCATTGATCATTAAACCAAAGAATAACATGTCACTGCTTAAACCTTGCACCGTCTAACAGTGACTAAATCGTGTACAAGACAATAAACACCAAGAAAAAAGAGAACAATATCGGCCAACAATGTTACCAGCGTTTGCCAGCTCGGATGCATGACAAGCCCAAATAGCACCTAATAAAATAAGAAATAAGAGCCCCATTCTTTCCTCCATTAGTGCCTGAAATAACAAGCACTCCAAAGACCCGTTATGTTAACTTCCATCAAAAGAAAAAGATAGCAAGAGACCAAGGAAAAAAAAAAATTCAAGGGCTATTCCAATTTCCAAAGATGTGTGTATATAAATAACCTTGGACGCCTTTGAAGATCACTTAAGAACTGAACACATGCAAGATCACAATATAATTAATAATTCCAATATGATGATATTGATAGAATAATGTCAATGATCAAATATTCTTTGCTCTTGTTATAATAATAACAATAATTCTGATGTTACACCATGTTGGAGTATACGTTACATGATAAATAATAATTAAATAAAAGAACATAAGAGCATGCATGTGATCATATATGTTATATTGTAACCAATGAAAATGGAAAAGAAGAAGAAGGAACACCTTTAATTTGGGAAGAAGAGTGGTGCAACTATGAGAGGAGAAGAGGAAGAAGGCAAAGAAAGGTGGTTCTGAATGCTGATTCCTTCGAGTTACGTATATTGAGCCGTGGAATGGTTTTGTTCTGTTTTTCTTAGATGGTGGTAGGCTATGCTGCGGGGAGTTCCAGGGAAGCAATGAATGTGCTCTTTCTTTCTATACAAGTATGTATTCTCTTTCTTTCTTTTTTTTCTCCTTTTGTGTTGATATGGCTCTTTCTTTCTAATTATTAAATAATTTTCAAATTTTGGCGATAATGAAAACAAATTTAAAGACTGATTATGATGAAGTATTCAAACAAATTTGAACTATCGTATGGTTTAAGTTAACTTTGATTTTGATTGAAGTTTATTTTAAAACTATTTCCTATTTACTTTAATTTTAAATTTATTTAAGTTTTTAAAATTTGGTATTTTTTTATTATTAGATGAGTTGTCAATATCATTATATATTCATCGAACACCACCAGAAAGATTATGAATATGTTTGGAAAGGCCTTTTTAAATAAAAAAACACTTAATTTTTTTTTAAAAAAAAGGTAATTTTATAAAAATTTTAGAATGTTTAGATTGACTTTAAAAAAAATATATTTATAATTAAAAAAATAGTTTTATCACTTCTTTTTTTCAGAAACTAGTGATACATGGCTTAAAAAAAAACTAAAAGCAAAAGTGATTTTCCATAAAAATTGTATTCTAAAATTATCGCTTATTATTATTTATAATTATAATATTATCCCTTATAAACACCCTATCAAAATTTCCTTCTGCTTTCCACTCTCACTCACAAAAGGCACAGAGCACCCACATCCACATGCAGGAGCTGAGATCCAGAGATCTCCCCAGCTTCTTCAATCCTTTTGTTTTTGCACAAACCACCAATCAAAGTATTATACTCTACCACATTCCTAGTTGGCTCCATTTCTGTGAGTAGCATCAAGGCTTCCTTTAAGCATGTGGATAGGTTCAGTGGCTATCTCAACTTGGTTCTCGTTGCACAACGTGCTAACTGGGTGATGTGAGTTAGTGTTCATTTGTTTACTGTCGCCAAAACAAAATACTGAGAAACCGAAAACACAAAC
Source organism: Dalbergia cochinchinensis (assembly GCA_031216125.1). Lineage (NCBI taxonomy): Eukaryota > Viridiplantae > Streptophyta > Magnoliopsida > Fabales > Fabaceae > Dalbergia > Dalbergia cochinchinensis. Next base: position 61,379,367 of record CM062375.1, on the reverse strand, counting down.
TTATTTACTAATAAGGATATGAACAGTAGACAAAAATTCGGGGCGAAAAAACATAAAATTTCTATACCCTTAAAATATGATGATAAAATATGGAGACAAAAATTTAATATTTTTCTTTCAATAATATCCCTATATATATTTATTATTTATGTCTTTGTCTCTATTATTTATTATTTCTGTCCATATTCTTTTTCTTGAAAAAATAAGCTCTACCGAAAAAAGTTAAGTAAAATAAGTATTTTTTTTAAAAGTCAATCTAAACGCGATTCTACATTCATCTGGTAAATATCTTAAACTTGGATGAAGAACAATAAAAGGATAAAAATATGTAAAAAGTTGAATAAAAGAATCTCACATTTGAATTTTTTTTTTAAAAAAAACACGAGTCTTATTTCAAAAGCAATTACCTAATAACTACTTCTTTTTCTTTTAGATTATTTGTCCACTTTTTAGTAACTTTATATTTTAAAATATCTATTCATTTCATATTTTAATAAAGTATTAATTTTTTTTCCAATTTTACTCCTAGTTAATTTCACATTTTTAAAGAATTCCATTAATATTAGCTTTAAACATTATGCTATATTAATTAACATATAGGATAAATTAGTTTATTCACCATATTTTACTCAATTACTAATATCATCTAGTATCTTTCTCAATATCTATATTTATTTTTAATTTATAGATATTTTAAAAGAGAAGTATTTTTTAAAAAATTGGCAATAGCTCTATTTTCATCCCTTATCTTTTAATGATATTTCGATTTCCTCTCAAAAGTTTTTTTTTTATTTCAATTTCATCCTCAACATTTTGATAACATCTCAATGTTGTCCTATTTGATAACAATATCAATTTTTTTAAAGAAGATTGTTAATCCGACACAAACATAACCATTTTTATTTCATGCGTATGTCATGTTATATATATAAACACTTTGTTTTTATCATCAATCCTTAAGCTTTAGTTTTTGAAGTTAAAAATTGTGTATAAATAAGATCAAATTCATTTCAATAAGGAAGATTCGACAAAAACAAAGCTTCAACTTATATAATAAGACTTCCATTTAAGATAATAATCAATATTTCAAAACCGAACCGGAAGTATTTGTTAGTAAAATTAATAGTGTTCACAGATAGGACAACATAAAAATATTATTAAAACGATAGGGACAAAATTGGAAAAAAAAAACATTTGGGACAAATTTGAAACATCAGTAAAAAGTTAGGGATGAAATAGAGTTTATGCTAAAAAATTAAGCAGATATCAAGCAAATTATATTTAAAGGGTTTAATTACTATGTAGGTCTCTATAATTTCACTCAATTTCCAATCAAGTCCCTAAAGTTTAAAATTTTTTAATTAGGTCCCTATATTATATAAAATTTTTCAATCAAGTCACTGCGAGTAACAACTGTTACAAAAAGCGAAATATTCCTAGTATATAATAAAAATATTCTAGAATATTCTATTTTTATACTAGATAGAGATGAAATATACTAAAAATATTTCATTTTTTATAACAATTATTACTAGTAGGGACTGAATTGAAGAATTTTATATAATATAGGAACCTAATTAAAACTTTTAAACGATAGAACCTGATTATAAATTGAGTAAAATTATAGAAACTTATATAATAATAAAACCTATTTAAAATTTTCAAATGATTTGTTTTCTTTTGCCTCACACACTAGTAGTATTTTATTTTATTCTATCCTCAGGTTTATTCATGGATTGGACCCTTCTAAAATAAAGAAACTAATAAAATGAGAAAGTGAAAACTCAATTATTTTTAAATCAATAACTTTCATTATATATAAATAGTTCCCACCAAATGTTCTAAGAATAATTAACCTATATTTTTTCACTTTATCAATTTTCTCACACTAACTGTTTGAAAGTTTGTTAAGGTTTTCGCCTCACTTGATGCAGTTTTAGTGCGAATGTACCACCAACCCAAAATTCTCAACCCCGACACCCCCCCCCCCCCCTCTCCCCCCTCTTTCCTCTTTCTCTCTTTTTCTTATTTCACATTGCATAAGAACATACTTCTGCAAAAGTACCGAAGATGATCCTGAGAGTGATGCTTTCTTACTTATTTATTTAATTTTTGATAGAATATAAACAAACGATAGTTAGGCAAATGAAAACTATAACACCAACTTACAAGAGTTAAATTCACATAATTCATCTCTACAGGAACATAGCAAGCCATGGAAAAACATTAGTCAGTAGTATACAAGCAAGGACTGCAACCGAAATTAAGGAAAACAACAAACAATAATCTGGCCAAGGACTAGGATCCACAAACTGACAGGAGCAATTACAGCCTCATATTCTTGTCAGCACCAGTTGATACAGCAAGTTTATCAAGCACAGGGCATCACCTCAAGTTCAGCATTGGCTTCTTCTTCTTTTGCTGCTTTGTCAAAAGAAGGGAGAATCTAGCAAACCCAAATTTCTTCCTCTTTGCAGAAAACTGCTGATGACCATTCTCTTTCTCAACTTGCCTGTCAAGGCATGGATCATCACTTTGTTTCCCAAGCATTTGACCCAAAGAGACCTTCCGTTTCGCCGAGCTTCTTCCTCCGAGCGTCCTGGGTTCAACCTCGTCCGGCAGCATCAGCTTCCTGCTCAATATTTGCCCAATGGACAGTGTCGGCTTTAGAACAGGATTGGCTTCATCATTTGCCAGATTCAGCCCATTTACATCGAGCAACCGCGAGTCTTGCCGATGGTGGGACGGATAAGAAGTCTTGAACTTGGTAGCGTTATGTATCGAAGAACGCCTCTTGTGACCCTCGGATCGCCACTTCCTTAGAGCCTCTTCAACTGCTAGCTTCCCTCTGTTTGCAGCGTCCACCCTTTCCAATGCTTCCTCTAATGCCTTCTTGCTGGTTTTAACTTCTTCTGTAGCCTCCTCGACCCTTTTCAAGATGTCCATTTTTGACAGGTTTGCTTCATCAACTTGAAGCATAGCATCCACAATTCTCTTCTTGGAATGCTCCTCAGCATCTCGAGCTTTGCAGGTAAGAGCAGTATACTCCTCGAAGGAAAGAGTGACCCCATCCTGCTTCTGCACACAATCTCCATCTGAACTCTCATGATGCGACAAAGCTTTGATTTCGGCGAGTGCGGCGGCTTCTGCTGCCATAGCAGCCTCCTTCATTTTCCTGGCAGCAACCAACCTGATCTCAGCAGTTCTTATCATGGCCTTAGTCTGTTCAATCTCAGACATTGCTCTCAAGACTTCTGATCTCGCGGCTTCGCCCATTTTCTTGAAATGGTCTGCCTCAGAACTCAATCGCTGGAGCTCTCTTGTAATATCCGAAGGATCATCCAAACTGCCTTTGATTTCAGCATCTTTCGCCACCTGCAGTTTCAGCCTTGTCTGGTTTAGCTCCTGCTCAAGAGAAGATATCTTTGAAGAATTTTGAGATAACCTGTCACGGGTTTTCTCTAGTGAGGTCCTTTCCTTCTCTAGCTTCTTGTTAAGCAACTCAACGGAGGCTCGCACGTCGGCGATATCATTCGTAGTCCTGTTCAGGTTCAGTTTGGCCTGCTTCAATTCCATTAGTATTGAACCTGGAGGGGATGAAGAGTGAGGGGCAGAACCTTCATTTGAATGCTGAAGAGCATGACTCACTTGGTTTTCCTTGTCTTCCTCTATAATATCCTTGACAGAAGATATATTATCGCATACACTCATCTGGAGATCCAAATTTGCTTCACATTCTTCCTTCTGAAGCTTTATTTTCAAATTTTCCACAAGCCTCTTGGTACTTTCCAATTCTTTCAACACTTCGAGAGTTTCCCTTTCTTTCAGGTTCAGTTCTTTCTCCAATACTGTCGCCTGTTCCTCAAGTTTTTCAGGGTCAAGCTCTTGATTTTGGTGCTGCTAAAGAAAGAAGGAGAAATATGAAGAGAAACTTCCGCTATTTAACTTTATGCAAATTATTTAGAATAAGTACAATTCAGAACCAACACTAACAAAATTCCATGCTAGTTGGAGTTAAATGTAGATGTAGAACTATTTAGCTTTACATTAGAGAATGATACTAAACAAGAGCAATTCCTTCTAGTATTGGGGATTATCTATATAACAAAGACCTGCAAGGTTATTACCTATTAATACGAAAAGATATAGTCCACTAAGGCATAAAGAGTTATGAAGATAAGAAATAGAGGGCAGTTGTAATCATGGTGAACGGCTCTTAGCAGTCAAAAAGACTAAAAACTAAATAACACAAATAAAGGGACATCCAATCATATCATATAATGCTACATAAACAAAGATGTTTGACTTATCCACTTACTACCTTAAAAGCCTTACAAACAAAAACATATGATTAGATGATAGTATAAAATTCATTTTCACCTATATCAAAATTAATCTCATTAATAAATTATTATTGAAGATTCGTAGTCATATATACTTCCTAGAGTTTGATAGCATCATCAATTTACATGATTTGTTTGCTCAGTCTCAGCTCTTCATAATCTGTCTTCCAGGTACTTAATGCTATTCAGCCAGAAACAATTATCAGAGTTTAGTAGTTATTAAATGGCAAAAGACAAAAAAAAAAAAAAACAATTATCCACTTTCTCAACTATAGATCGATAACTATGTCACATTACTCAAACAAACAAATTCAGACAAAAGTTGTGCTCCGTGTTATTTTTGTAATACAAAGGTATCACAGGCCAATAAATCATAGGAAAAAATCAACCGAATATGTAGAAACAAAACACAACCAACCAATAATTAGCATTAAAATTTTGGACTGCAGCGCAACAAATCACACTATCTACTAGATTGTGAGTTTAATTTGAATACGCCGCATAATTTTACACCGACATCAGATTATATGTTGCCACGTCAGCAAAAGAGTTAAATGTGTTTGACACGACCTCACACAAATAGAAGCAAGTTACTGGGTTTTTGACAAAGTGAATGTATCCAAATTAAAGTATTCAAAAACCCAAAAAAAATGAAAATTTTTTCTAATAAAAAAAGGAACGAACCCCATTTGATCATATGACATGCTGCATATGAGTAAAGGCCCAACCACTTCGTACAAAAGCCAGAAAATCGAGTGCCATTTTGTGTATATAGTATATAGAGAAGTGAAGTTACCTCAGCAAGGAAGTGCTTATTGTTGTTGTTGGTGGTGGTGTTGTTGTTGTTAAGATTGTGAGTGGGTTTCCAGTAACCAACACCACCGAACCGAGTCACGGCTTCCTTCACCGATTCAAACGGCGCCGACGTGTCAATCTCTGCCCTCAGACTGTTTTCCACTTTCTCATTCTTCAACAGTACACCACTAGCCTCTGAACCCGGTTCGACCCGGTTCACCGCCCCATCAGGGATCCCAACAACACCAGCTTCCATCAAATGAGAATGCAATTTTCAACCAAAGGGAAACGAGAGAGATAGAGAGTGAGTGTGTGTTGGTGAGTTGTGAAGATTGAAGAGTGAGAGTGAAGAGACAGAGCCAGAACAGAGGAAGAAGGGGGCACATAAAACGACAAGAGAAGGTTGTGATGTGAGTACTGAGAGGGAGCACAGTGTTGGTGGTGTGGTGTGGTTCCGTGCTGACTCCGTAGTTATTGCCTTGATTTTCGAGACTTAAGTGGGAACCACAACACCACAAACGGCACAGGGTCTTGTCAACGGTAACATCCACTTTAAACTTTATCATATTCATTTATGGTGAATAAAAAATGGTTTGGATAAATAATTTATAAATGAATTTAATTTTATGTTTTTAAAGTATTGGAATCAAAATAAAGTTTTGAAATTTAACTGTTTTATTAACCTCAATTAGTGTTCTAAGAGTATTGATTAGGAAAAACACATATGATAATTGTAAATTGTATGTTAGGGGAACCTGAAAGAGTAAGGAGTGTTTGTTTCAAATTTTTTTAATTAATAGTTATTTTTCATATAAGCTATTTATATTAGCTTCTATTTAAAGCTAAAAGTTGACAAAAACTAACAACATATTTGTTGGTTTGAGAATTTTTAAATGATAACAAGTATAATTTGTTGCAAAAGATGTTACTCCACAGCAAGCCTTCTTTAGAATTATAATCTTTCTATCTCGTGGATGCATTATAAGGTGGTGCCTATATATGCTTAAAATAGAGCGATTCTCAAATCATCAAGACTAATCAAGAAAAATATTTCCCTCTGAGTCTAGTATTTGAGTTATATCCTGGGAAAAATGTTTCATGAAGGAGTTAGAGCTTATCATTTGAATATTTGTTTTGGCCTTTGTTGGAATCTTGAGCTTGTGATTCTAAGAGATTGTAGTTGATAAAGTCACCAACATTGTATTGTTGCTAAATCTGTATTTGGACTTGAAAATTAGTAAAACTCTCACCAATACTAGTGAGAATTAAAATAGACTTTACATTGAAGTTGAAACAATATAAAAGTTCTTGGTGCATTCTCTTTAACTCTATCTCTTTATCTTTACTTTATCTCTAACAAGTTTCTGATTAGTACTGCTGAAATACATTTATCCTTAGAATATTAATATACTATCTTAAAAGAAAAACAAATATATAAATATTGCATCTAAAGCTTGTTCAGAAAATCACATACTTTTACATGAATATCTCTTGAATTTACAGGAGATATCTAGGTGAATTTTTAATTGTTTGTTAAGTGTGCATAAAATTTTAAAGGATCACTTGATTCAAACCTCCCCTTTAAGTGATCTGATACTATCAATATTATTTTAAACAGTTTTTAGTTTTGAGCAGAAGTTGGTATAAATAACTTCTATGAGAAAATAAAATTTCTAGTTGAAAAGATCACCTTTCTGTTAAAAACAGAAACAAATGCACCCTAAAATTATTTCAATAACCATTTATTTGTGTAATTATTTTTTTATATGATTGATTATGTGAGAATTAATTTCTATTTGGCTACTGTAGCCTAAAAACAGTTTTAAGATAATTTGTTGCATTTAGATAGTATGAAAAAGATTAATTTTGTATGATATATTATTAAAAAGGATAAGAAATAATTTTTTTATATTGTATAATATTTTATATTTAAAATTAATTTGATAAAAGTACAATATAAAATAATCAGATTCTCCTCATAGAGTAATAATAGTATAGTCTTGAATTCACAGTAAATTTTACGTATGAAAACATATCAACCATTTAAAGTATAATTTAAAATTAAAAATATATAAATATTATAAAAGTACTCGTTATAGTTAAAATTATGTCATATATAAAATTTATCATAAACTTAAATATATATTAATATTTTTCCTCCTTATAATCTATAGTTGTAACCTGTAAACTTGTGATTATAAATTATCTTTGAGCTTAAAATTATTAGTTTTTTATTATGATCCATTTTTCACATTGTTACCAAACATCCAAAAAATTTCGAAAACATCTTTTGGCGATTGGTTGTGTACGAGCTGAAAACTCATAACAATAAACACGTCAACTTTGTACTTTTTGTCCCCTAAATTGTAAGACCACTGCATCATGTTTAATTTTTACGAAATTTATTAATAACATGTCTTGTTAAAGGGGAATTCTTAGTTGTATAGAAAGAGTTTTCTATACAGTGCAGAAAAAGTTATAAATTATTGAGTAAAATATTGTAAATTTGAACCTAAAAAGTTGTAAACCTAAACATATATGAATAATAGAAACATTTCTAAATGTGATTATAAAAAAAAAGTTGTAAACTTTGCATGAGAAAGTTGTAGACCACTAAGTAAAATATTTTAAACTTGTGTCTGAAAAGTTATAAACCTAATCCTATGTGAATAATAGAAACATTCCTAACAGTGATTATAAAAAAAAAAATTATAAACCTTGCATAAGAAAGTTGTAAACCACTTAGTAAAATGTTATAAACCTATATCTAAAAAATTGTAAACCTCATTTCTACACCACCATCCAGAAAACTCTTTCTTCTACCCCTGAAAATGCACCCTTATTCAAACTTTCAGCAATACTTGTAAAGTGTTTTTTAAAATACAAAATATATATATATATTGCTAAAGAAATTCTTTGATCACATTTTTCACAAGTGGAGTATGTAGCCTATTTTATTATTAATTCGTCAATCCCTATAATTTTACTAAATTTTCAATTGGATCCCTATATTTTAAAAATTTTTAATTGGATCTCTATACTGAAAATAAATATTTAATTAGGTTTCTGACCCTATCAACTATTATAAAAATGTGAGAGTTAATAAAATATTCTAGAAATATTCTTTTATTACAATTTTATATTAAAAAAAAGAAAAATCCATTCTTTAATTATAATTTTATATTAAAAATAATAATAATTCACTTCCAGGCCCAAGGCGAGAAACAAACCAGGCTTCGGGAAAAATAGATTGAGGAACGATCAAAGCAAGTGTCTTCATCAGGGATTGAGCCTTTGTTGGAACTATAAGGTAATGCTGCTTCCTTATTATGATAAAGGAAAACTGGATCTTTATCAGCATGAGGCAGAACACCACAAAAAAAACCAAAAGGAGGCAGAAACCACATGAGGCGGAGCAAAGGAGGCGGAAACCACATGCTTCCTTATTGTTGGAACACCCCTTTCCCTCCCCTCCCTTTGCCCTTCCTTTTCCCCATGAGGCGGAAACCACAAAAAACCAAAAGGAGGCAGAAACCAAAATCCACCATGAGCTGCCATGTGCGGTGGTTCACGGAGCGACTGGCTTCGCGGTGGCTTAGTAGTGCTGCCGCTACCGGTGTTGCTAGGTGGTGTGAAGGATAGTTGAGCTGCAATAGTTCATGGAGCGACTGGCTTTGTGGTGGTTGTTGTTGTGCTTCGCGGGGTTGAGCTTTGTGGTGGAGGTCTGGCAGGTTCACACTCCTTCACAACTACTCCGCCACGAGCTTTTGTGTGTATTTCTGTTTCTTCTTGTTCAGGGATCTGTGCATTTGTCTACCCCGAGGGTGATTGCTATGTCTATCCTTTCATGGGGAAAGGCTGCTGGGGAAGGATGTGCGTCGCAATGGCATCGCGACAGGGACGACAAAGAAGAATTTATAGAAATTGGAATCATCGTCAAATTTATTTAAATTGAAAAAATATGAAAACCCATTGTTTTTAGAAAATAGTTTTTGAAATCAGATTTGAGTTCGAGAATCGGTTATGCATAAGGAAAGGTATGAACTTAATTCTACGCACCCCTAATACACCCGTCCTTAGACGGTAATTTAGTAAGTTATTCGAATTAATTAATAACCTTTAAAAAAATCAATAAAAGGAGATAAAACATATTTACAATTTAAACAAACTATTTAAGAAAAATTAATTTTGGCTTGACAAGGGTCGCCTACTTCTACGTATCTCCTGGTGCAATAGGAAACTCAAAGTCACGTAATTCTGTAGAAAATATTTGTGAGTTAACAGATTTTAATTAAAAGATGAATCAAAATAAAAAAATTTAATAAAGAAAGAAATTTTGATTATTAAATCAAAAAAATTTATTTGTGCATAGAATTTAAGTTAGTACTAGGCCACTCAATGAATCCTTATGATTCAATAATAATGAAGATAGCATTTGCTATTCAACCACCATTATTAAACATCGCACAAAAATAAAAGAAGAGGAAAAAAGTTATTAATAAAGAAAAACATATTTATTTTATTTTATTTTTTAGACAAAACTCTAATTTTAACAGGAACTGACAAAATTAATTCATAAATATAAATACACAATTAATTCACAAACACAATTACACAAATAATTTAAATAAACACATAAACATATAAAATAATTAAACTAAAATCTAAAATTAATTCATGAACACAAACACAAATAATTTAAACAAAACACATAACTATATAAAATAATTAAATTAAAAAAAAGAAAAGAAAATTAGTTCATAAACACAATTACACAAACACACTTAATTACATAAACATAATTAATTTAAGCAAAACACATAATAAGCATTAAAATAACAAAGCAGAATTAAGTCATGAACACAAACACATAATTAATTTGAACAAAACACATAAATATAAAAAATAATTAAACCTAAAAAGTCCTAATTAAAAATAAATTCACTCAAAATTGAAGAAATAATTAAATCACTTTTTTATTTTTGTTTTGCAAAATTAAATCACTTTTTAGACTAATTTATTAATTTCACTTAAACGATTTAAAATAGTTGCTAAAAAAAATATTATAAACTCACATTTTTTACAAAATAACTAAGCATTTATTTTGAACCAAACCGAATAAAACTTTTTTTTATTTAGACCTAAACTAAATCAAACCCAAATACTAAAATAAAAACAAACACTAATTAAACAAACAAACTCAAATCAAGCAAATCTGCAATTAAATCTAACAAAACTAAATAATATTAACCTAAAATATAAATAAATAACATATAAATCAACACCCTTAATCTTCCTAATCTAAGCTACACACACATCCACTCACACATACACGCTCACAGTTCTCTCACACAAGCACATACGTGGCATTCCTCTCTCACACACAAGCACATTATTCCTTCTCACTCTCTCACACAGTCACGACTTCTCTCACTTCCTCACACACATACACTGACTTTCTTTTCTCTTTCTCTCATATGCACACACACAATAAAAGAAAAAGATAGACAGAAAGAGATAGAGGATGAGAGAAATAGAGGGATGAATGAGAGAGTGAGAGATCGGGGATGGCGGCATCAGCCATTGTGACACGACCCGATGCGGCAGAACGAGGATGGCAGCTTCGTGGTGAGGGGATTGGGTTACTAGCGTAGAGAAGAGGTTCTTGATGGTGGGGTGAGCAATGGTGGGTCGGTTTCACAATGGAGGCTAGCGGTAGTGGAAGGTTGGTCTCACGATGGGGGTAAACAGTGCGGATTAGAGGCCGAGGAATAGGTTCACGGCGGTGTTTGCAAGGAAGGGGACGAAAGGAATTCGTGGCGTACACTGACAGGGAAGGGAGCTTTCTTGCGGCAGCACCACCATGAGATCTAAGGCAGGGATGGAAGGGTGCGTGGCGAATGTGAGTGGAGACGGAAGGGAAATGGCCGCGGTAAGGGTTGTTCTAAGGAAGAGGCGTGGAGGTCGCGTGACGGTGGGCTTCACGGTGCGGTTGTGGGCCAATCTATGGAAGATATTCGGCGATGATGATGATGGCAATGGGGAGGCCACCAATGGAGGAAGCTCTGTGATGATGATGATGATGAAGTTGAGGGAGGCCGCCAGTGGTGGTGGCTCTATGATGATGATAATGTGATCCATGGAGGTGAAGGCAATTCACGGTGGTGATGATGGAGTTGAGGGATGGCCGTGGTACGGAGTGGAAAGGAAGGGCGCCAGTGATATTGATGATGATAGAAGGTAATGATGTCACGGCGGAGAGAAATGAAGATGCCGGCGGCCGTGGTAGTGGTGGTGATGCCGCCGGCGTCTTCTCTTGTTTTCTGCTTCTTATTCTTTCTTTTTTTGAATCTTGGTTTGTTTGTGATCTGGAATTAGGATTTTTCAAGTGTGGATCGGAATGATGACGGTGATGGAAATGGCCACGGATAGGTGTCACGACCTGATCTAGGGACGTGACCGGCATGTAAGAAATCATATTCTCACGCAAGCCTTTTGACCTGTTAACTGTTTTTACATGCATGCTCAGTTCATAAATACCATGAAAACCAGAAAATTTCTCTTTTTCTACATATAAATCACCTATTCTTTAAATTCAATATATTCAAGTTAATCGAAATAATCACATCTGCAGTTCCATAATCTATCTCTGAGACCTGAAATCATAATACCTCACATAAAAATATAAATTTCTCTGTTTCAAAAGTCCATTAGATTAATACAAATATGTCTTTAAATACAAAATATGATTATACCATCACAACATGCTAAATGCAAAATATGATCTAAGGTCCAGGATCCTGCCTGCACCTACATTGGAGCACTCTAAATCAAATGACAGCAAGGCTCACCAACTGAAGTCTAATGCTGCTGGGAGAAAAAGGGTTGAGAGGAATTCGCAATAGCTACCTTATCTGAAAAAAAGAAAAGAAAAAGAAAAGAATGAGTTTTGTTACCAAAACTCAATGAGTGAGTTCTCACCTGGATACCCCTGTTATGGGACACCATGGGGAGACATATAACACTATAAAACATCAATAGTAATATTATCTCAAAACATTTCAAGTTTAAAATCATGTATTCCAAAATCATAACTTTTTGTAGACTGACCCAACAATACCTGATAAAGAAACAAAAATCTCTGCTCTGGTTACGCACAGTATATGTGACGTAACAAAACTCTGAATATAAATCTCTGGTCATATCTGAGCATTACGTATTGCTGTCCCTAGTGCGACAAAATTCTGAATGTAAATCTCTGGTCACATTTGGGCGTTACGTATTGCCGTCCCCAGTGTGACAATAAATCTCTGTAATCTCTGGCCCGAGCTACTTGGTACTAAGGTTAACGGATTAACTTCCATTAACACGCAGCCTGCTTCTCTATAGCTACTGCCAGCTCAATCAGAATCTTAATCTTTTGTCTATATTTCATAATATCCTCTATCTTAGGGTTTAAGCCTTTGGTTGATTATCTAAAACATATCTTAACTAATAAGCTTTTCATGATTAGAAAACTCAACATCATGTTTCCAAATAGCAAAGCTTTCAATCATAATTACATTTTCTTTTCTAAACTATATGTCTAAGTATAAAACCATTTCATATATGTAAATTAGTTTCATAATCCATTAAACAACCATAAATGCCTCTAATAATCACATATATAATCAATTTTACATAAGATCAGTATAACAAACATAATCCCATGAGTTTTATCAAAACTAGTTTCATGCTCTAAAAACAAAAATTCTAAAACATATAAACCAACAGAAATCTTCAATTTCTTTGTAGAAATCTCTAAACTCAAGCAGTAAATGATATCTTTATGAAAATAATCTTAATGTATAATATAGAGATCACAGATGTGAATCCACTCACCTGGAAGGATAAATGGTGAAGACTCTACACCAACAAGACACTTGGAGCTAGGATTGACAGCAGTATCTGATATAGAAGCAATCGAACTCTAGATTAACCTCTACAACCTCTCAATACCCAAGACTCCATCTCAAAGAAGGTAGAAAACTTCTTTCCCTTGAGAAGCATAGGGAACCACCCTTAAAGAACGAAACCTGAAGGAAATTGTGATACCCCAAGTACACGTGTCAGTGGACAAGTTCCGGACAGCCTTAGGGTCCCCCGAGACCCACCCATGCTGCCGGGTCTTGGATTTCGCTAAGTCTGGATCCTACACCTCCTTGGAGGACTATATGTTAGAGTCACCTTCTTGGGATCAAAAGTCTCGGTAATTGTTCCCAATTGCAAAAGAAGTTAAAGAGTGATTTTTAACGAATTTTATGAAGCCTCCAAATGTTTCGTTTTTAGCCAATAAGTTTAGAAAATCGCAAAGTTTCTCGGATTTGAACTAAAATCCAAAATTTGGATTTTGATTGGTTGGGAATTTGATTTTTATGATATTTTATTTGAATCCAAATGGGAGGTATTTCCTTATTTACCCTAAATGAGAACATTAACTTAAAATTGATAAATGTAAATAAGTGAGTAGTGATGCAACCTAGATGCCAGGAGCATCCAGAGGTGCTGACAGTAAGATGAATCAGTTTTACTGTCATTGCTATAGCGGTCACAGTGTGTGCAGCAAGGCAAATTTGGGTTCTGATGACCGCTATAGCGGTCGTAACTGAATGGTTCGCGAGGGCATGGGGCGGCAAGACCGCTATAGCGGTCATACACCGCTATAACGGTGTCAGCAGTACCCAAACTGTCCAAAATGCGTCTTTTCGCGTTAGTGATCCCTCACCCCTTTTTAAACACAGCAAGCTCGGGATTTTGGGGATGAAAACTGAAACCCTTCATTCCCAAATGTTCTCCATCCTTTCCTCTCCCAATCCATCATCAATCTTTCTCCTTCCAAGATCAAAGGTGAGTTTTGTTGTTGGTTTATGTTAGTTTCTTTTGTGTTCTTCTTTCCTCTTGTTATGGGTCATTGTTTTCTCCATTGTTGTCAAGCGGGGGTGCTCCCCTAATGTTGTTAGTGTAACACTCTCCTAAAATCTAAATTATTTGACCTTAAATAATTATTTTGGACATCATACATTTGTAGAATTTTTTTTCTATGAATGTTTATTATTTATGGTCATATACCGGAGTAATGTATATCAACTGTAATTCATGTACCTGGTAGGCTCCCAGGAAAGAGAGGTGGGTCACAACGGACACGCTTAAATACCAAATCTTTCCTTAGCCAGAACCTTTCCAAACTACACATTCATAGTGATACACTTACATCCAGTGACCTAAGGATGATTTTTAAATGACAAAGAATCTATCTTAATACTATTATTTATTAATCACTAATTCCCACAGTTTAGACAACTATCATCTATAGAAAACATACTTCATTGCCAACATCAATTCATAGGGTACAGTACACATTAAATATTCAAGATACATAAAGAAAACTTCAATACAACAATATGACATATTCCAAGTCTGGTAACATATAGTAAATATTCTATCTAGCACACATGATAGAATCTGATTATTTAGAAGTTAAGTCCAAGGCTACATCCATTTCATTGCTGATGATGATCCATGCTATCTGGAACTTAATACTATTATTTATTAATCACTAATTCCCACAGTTTAGACAACTATCATCTATAGAAAACATACTTCATTGCCAACATCAATTCATAGGGTACAGTACACATTAAATATTCAAGATACATAAAGAAAACTTCAATACAACAATATGACATATTCCAAGTCTGGTAACATATAGTAAATATTTTATCTAGCACACATGATAGAATTTGATTATTTAGAAGTTAAGTCCAAGGCTACATCCATTTCATTGCTGATGACGATTCATGCTATCTGGAAACATCAAAGAAAAGAGGTGATAGAAGTCTCCCAGTAGGGTGATGTTTCCAGGGGAGTCCTACTTCATCCCAAAAAGGCTAAGTATAACGCAGGAGTGCAGCAAAATGCAATTTTTCATATTAATTCAAATTATATTTTATTGTCAAGCAAGATGGAAGTGCATAATATCAATCATAATAACATACAGTAGAAGAAGTGAAAGCGTAAAACTCCTTTTTTTTTTAATATCACGTTTCCTTTTAATGGTTATAGTCTGCAAGGTTTGCTTCATATTGGATCTGTGAGAGCTCTCATTACTAGGGCGTCCCCTAGTCAGATCAGTGAATGCCAAGTCCTTGTCTGCTAACACGGCGAGGCCCGAGACATCACTGCAATATACACCAAGTCCTTGTCCGCTAACATGGCGGAGCCCGAGGTGTCATTTAAAAACTGCAAGACTAAGTGTTTACTAAGTCCTTATCCGCTACCAGGCGGGACCCGAAGTATCACTTATTCATGTATCCTTTTACATAATGCGTACAGAATTCATAAACTATGAAAATTACATGAAGTTTTCACAATTTCTTTGATATTCACATACAGACCATAAGATTTTCCATATTTTCACATAAATTCAAACAACATAGGATTCTTAAAATATTAATAAAACCCATTTTTCTCTGTAATTATCAATGAAGCACCAAATCACACTATTATAATAAACTTACTTTCTTTATAATAAAATATGCTTATCTTAGTTTTAATCATGCAATAATTCAATTTCAAATATTCATATAATAACTTTACTAATTCCATAGGTCTATGTATATACAAAAATTATTTTAAATCTATCTTTAGAAAATATATATGTGGTAAAAAATATTTTTCATTTATATAAAAATATGATCATAGAGCAAAGTAAAAGAGCAATCGAATCTTTCAAGAAATATTAAAAAAAAAATATAAACAAAATTATACCCATTAGAAAAACCACTTCAAGCAAGAAACTAGCTAATTTACATGCTATATTCCTAATGGGACCATAACTTAAAATCTTTGTAAATAATATTTCATTATGTTAATAAATGTATAATCATGTCAAATATTTATAATCCAAGATAGTCCAATGTCCATAATTCAAGGTCAATAGTTCAAGGTCCATAGTTTGAGTCCAAATATAATGATCATAACTGTCTAAATCAAGTCCAAGTGAGTCTTAAAGATTCATAATAGTCCATATAATGTTTATAGATTCATAAGTTCCTAGTAAAAGTCATGATTAATATAAATATATATATATTTTTTGTGTCTTTTTATATCTTATTAAGTCTTAATGGTCTCAGAAGAAACATAACACATAAACCAAGCTAAATACTACATGCTCAAAGGTTTAGAATTCATTCATTATAATGAATTAAATAAAACACTTTTTATAAATCAAAAATATTTTACAATCAATACATAATGAGATCAAAACCAAATTATATCACCTTAAAATACCACAACTTATGCTCAAGGCTTTATTAATTGAAAATACATGTTTTAACACATTAAAATGAATTTACACAATATTTAGATATTTGAAGAAAGCATAATCAAAATTTAAGAATGATCTTTAATCATAATTTTCAATCACATAAGTAGATAATAAAGATGCATCATATACACATAGTTTAAGTATTTTATGTCACAACTTTCAAATCATTCAAAGATATTAAAAACAATAAACATAAGTTTTGAATATCATATAGCACAACATCATACAAAAAAATCATACATAAAACTTAGAAGTGAAAGAAAACCCCTACTTGTTCTTGGAGCTTTAGAAACGTAGCTACACCAAGGCTAAACCAGCAACTTCTTCAATTTCTCTAAGCCTTTTCTAATGGCTAAAATTCATATATAGGGCTGTGAAGTGTTGGTGTTGGATGATGATAAGAAGAGATGATGGTTTAGAGGTGTTTTTGCTAAAATTTTGTAACTATTTTTGTGAAAAATAAAGGAAATGAAGAGAGAAATAGTGACTACAATTTTTGATAGATTTTAGGCTGAAGAATGAAGTGTGGAGTTGTGTTTAGAGGTGTGCTATTTATAGAGAAAGGCTAGGATTAAAATATTAATAATTTCATAATTTATTTGTCATGTTTAATTAGTTTAATTAATTAAATATTAAAGTTAATATTAAATAATGTAATAAATTCTCAATTATCATTTAAAGACATACTAAAATGTTAGTGACATGATTTAAAGACATTTATTAAATTTTAATATATTTACATATAATTTAATAATCAATTATTCAAAATAAGGTAAATTTACTTAAACTAGTCAATCTTAATTAAGTTAATTAATTAGTAAATAATTTTATTTTTTTTAACCAAATATCATCATAAGGTTATTAGAGATGTAATACATGGATTCACGAAATTCATACAAATTTTTTATAATCATTTGTATTTTATTTGGTATTTTAAACTATTACTAGTTTTATTAGAAATTAATTAACTAATAATTTATTTAACTATCATTAAATTATTATTATCTTTTTCTTTGACAGCCCATATATCTGAATCTTATCTCTAATAAAGTTGTAAAGGTTGGCAAGTTGTCTTGAATGATTAATATATGAAAATGACAAATTTTACATTTTTTTATCGTAAAGTTATATATACTAAATAATTCATAAAATAATCACGAAAATGATCTTTTTCTAATATATTATCAAGAACATATATTTACCTTATTTATACATTATCTATAATTTTTAATATTTTTTATGTACTTTCACCTTAGTTTAGTCCATTTTTAAATTAATTAATATCTAATTATCTCTAAATAAAATATATAAAAAAAATTTTACAGCCTTCCAAGTGGGTTTTGATCTGTCCAACGTGATAAGGGAACAAGCTCATCATTTTTGAAAGTCTTAGTAAAAAATGGCTAGCTTTGGAAATATCTTTCACTTTCAAATATATATTATTATAAATATTATTTTTTTTTGATGAGACTAATTTCTAGACAATTCTTGGTGTCATGTATGAATATTATTGAGATTAATCAAGATTTATAAAAATTATCTTAAAGCTTTAAGTAGTTAATTAGATATTTTAAGCTTTATTTAAGTCAAAATTAGTTAAATAAATATTAAAGTAATTTTTAATACTATCTATGGTCTAATGAAGAATCCCATTTCGTGGTCCTCTTTATCTAATATCATAAATTAGTTAAAAAAAATTTACAAGACTTAGAATTTTTTTCTAGAATTTTTCGGAGCTTGTTTTACATCCTAAATTAAGTTATTTTTGTGTAATAATACTAATATTATACAAATTTATCAAATATTGATATTTATCATCAAAATTATTTTTAGAAATATATTTATAATTTTTTTCTTTAATTTTTTTTGATACTTTATAAACTTTTCTAAGGTTCTTGTTGGCTTTATCATCAATGACATTTTTTGTAATTTTATAATAAGAAGTTACATTCTTTTCATAATCTATGATTACCCCTGAATATTTCTTGCTAAAAATAGATCCTCAAGCTATTTAATAAAAAGCTATAATAATGTAATGCTATATTAAAAAAAATTGGGAATGTTACAGTTAGAGCTAGATTAGAGTTGTTTAAAGATTAGCAGAGACTAATTTTGAGTCTATATTGCTCTATGGCAGTTGTTGATACCATTCCATGCTTCGGAGGTCAAGTTGGTGGTGCCCACATACTCCCGGCTCTAAACGGTGAGTGGGTTTGATCTCATAGCCTTAGTTTTATCATTATGAATATGTTTTATGCATGATGATGGTCAAATGTGACATTAGAGATGAAATTATGACTATATATATATATATTATATATATATATATATATGATTTTGCAAGTATGACAATCTAGACAAAGAGTATGATTTTCAAGAGCATGAATTATGTATTTTAGAAAACTATGGGACCATGATTGATTATAAAGTGCTACAAAAAAAAGGTTTTATACATATTTATGAGGAGATTTCTTGGAAGAGCATGTGGTGTAATAAGTTGACATTTTATCAAACATGTTTAAGAGTTTAGGATACCCTTATGTTTCAAGACTAGAGACTTTGAATTATGATTTCAGAGTAATAGTTAAGATATTTTGGCAAATATGTCAAATAGAGATGCTATGTTATAACGTTAGAGAATTTACGATTTGAACCTTTTCATTTTAATCTATGTTATTAGAGTTATAAATTTATAAAAGAAGTTATCTTGAGAAAAGAGACTTTTATAAAATCCAGTTTTGTGATATTCCAAAGGTATGAAATTCAGTATAAGTCGTAGTGACTGCTAGATACATACTCTGTGAGCTTGAAATTGAAATGCCTGCAAGCGAGTGATCCCTTAGGCATGATTTCACAGTCACAGTTATGCTAAAGTCAGGTTGCTAGATTTATATGAGTCCAGAGCTTTTAGAATTTCAAGAGTTTTCATATTTAAACGGTTTCATAAAGAGCTAGAGAATGAGTATGATTCTATCCAGAGACTTTATGAATTATCTCGATGATTTCAAGAAGTGGAGTATTTATGTATGAAAGAGTTCGATACACATATTATAGTATATAACGGAGATTTAGAGAAAACAATATGTTTATTGAAATAGAGACTAGACAGCAGCTATAGAGAAACAGACAGTGAGTTAACGGTTGAACCTCGATCGTTAACCTTGGTGTCCGCATTAGATCCTAATGGATCATAGAGATAACATTTTCGGTTCTTAAAGAACTATAGAGCAGAGATTCCTATTTCTCTAGTAGAGTACTGTTGTTTATATTTTCAGATAGTATTAATGATTTTTTTTTCAGAGATTATCGATGTTTTAAGAGAATATTTGACTTAAGAGATGTTATACATATGAGAAATGATTTTCCTGTTGAAGTAAGAATTTAGAGATGTTTTTCTTTGAATTTACAAATGTAGAGATATGTTTTCTATTAGATTATATACAAGAATATCAAATGGTTTGTAACAGATTATGGTTTAGAGGTGCTTGTTTATGAATTCACGGCATGGAAAGTGTTTTTCCTCGAGAGTAGCTATGTTATGTAAATATTGGAAATGTTTTTCTAGTGCATGTATATATATATATATATATAGTTGTTGTTGTCCCATGTGGGTGATGGGTGAGAGCTCACTCACTGAGTCCATTGACTCACCCCTCTCCCTTCCTCCTCATAGTTGCAGGTACAGATGTAGCCCAGACTCTGGTTTGGTAGACGCGGTTGTTTTCAGCGGTAAGTCTTACTTTGGAGTAAGGCTTAGCTTAGAGTTTGTTAGAGTAGAGTGCTCTGGTAGATGTGCAGGCAAGATCCGAACCATGCATTATTTTCAGACCATGTATTTAATTTTAATATTTGAAACAGTGATGTATATATTTCAGTTCGCAAGCATGGATTTGAAATTGCAGAGTTTGATTAGAGTTTATGCAATAAACCTGAGAAGTATTTGTAATTCAGATCACATATTTTCGGAATATGATTAAAAGGTTTTCAGAGTTTTATATGTCAAGTATTTCGGTTTTATATTTCCAAATACAAAGACTAAATAGAGTTTTAATTGAAAACATGATTTCAAAATGAAAAATATGCCATTTTATGCATATAGAGAGACTCAGAGGTCACAAGGCTTACGTGGGAATGAAGATTCCCCACGTGCCGATCATGGGCCCAGGTCGGGTCGTGACATAAATAAAACAAAACTAGAAAGATAACATACCTTTAATCTTGAAGGATGGAAGATCCTAGGTTAAACTTGAGAAAATTGAAAGGAAATGGAGTTTCATGAGTAAAACAGGGTTGAAAGGGATGTTTTCGGAGTTAAGAGAGGCTTGGGGTAGCTGGAGGTGTGTCAAAAATGGTCAAGATCCCGAAATGAGGGTTTTTATAATTCTATTGACCGCTGCAGCGCTCACCAGAGAGCCTAAAAATCGTCCCTTGCACCACCTGACTGTTCTGCTAACCACTGCAGTGGTTTCCAGAATGCACTTCAAGTTAATGTCCTCATTTATTTTATTCTCTGTTAACTTTAAAACATAAATGTAAATAAGGAAATACCCTCAATTTGGATTCAAATAAAATATTAAAAAAAATTAAAATCCCAACAAATCAAAATCAAAATTTTGGATTTTAATTTAAATTCAGAGATTCTCATGATTTTATAAACTCTTAAGCTAAAAATGAAATGTTTAAGGATTTCATAAAATTCATTAAAAATTACTCTTTAACTCATTTTTTTCTAGGGAGCCATTACCGGGACTTTTGATCCCAAAATTATGACTCTATCATAGAGCCCTCCAAGGACGTGTAAGGTCCAGACTTAGTGAAATCCAGGACCCGAACGACAGGTAACGATGATTGGCACTGACTAGCACTATTTCTAATTCAAAAAAATTTCTAATCCTTTTATTTAAAACATGGAGTATTACAATAGGGGTGTTGGAGAACCTGAGAGGATGAGGGTGCGCGGTGGCTGCGAGGTTTCTATTTCTAATTCCTTTTTTTTTTAATTTAGTTCTGAATTGTAATTTGGAAGTGGGATGTGAGTTGAAATGGATTGTTGAGGAATTGATGAATTGTATGGATTGAATTTGTGTTGATGAAAATTTGGAATCTGGATTTTCTGTGTTTGCTTTTGGTTTTGGTTTATCTGTGTTAAGAGATGAAGATGGGTATTAAAAATTTCCCCCCCGTTGATGGTGGTCTAATGTCTCTATGTAAGCAAAGAAATTTTGGTGATTGTCCCATTTCATACAGGCTGGCAGAAGGAATCCCAACTCATCACCAAAAGCATGAGTAGAACACCATCATTCCTCTTTTGGTCAACAATGGAGAAAGACATCATAATGTCCGCCACCACTCCCTTTACTTTTAAGGAACGAATCCAAATAGAGGGAGAGGAATCCAACGTTCCCTTTTTCATTTTTTTTAGTCTAAAAAGAAATTTAAATGTGGGCTTAAAAAAAGGAATGTGCTACAATAAAATAAAATAGTTTGAAAGGAATCAAAATAGGCTGGACAATTTTTGTTTTAATTATGCATATGGACCAAAACGTAAAATAAAAAGAACCCAAATGAAAATGATTTGAATTGAAATTGGATTAAACAACGAAGAACTATAGATAAGACTTGAATCACTCAACAAAACAACCAATATAAGCTAAACTCAAAAGTGTGCCAAAAGATTTTTCTTTTTGTTTTATGGACCGGACAAAATCTGATGTTCACAATATGTGTTTTTGAAGGTTGGCAAAGTGTGATGGGAGAAGTACAGTGAAAGAAAGTGGAAGGAAAGAAGGACCCAAGTGCGCTTGCTATGTCTATCTTCTCATGGCAATAGGTTGTTGGGGGAGCTTGGGCTACTTGTGCATTTTCGAAGGTTGCTGGAATGGTGGGTTGTAGTGAGAGGAAGTGAAAGGAAGGAAGGAAGGAGGATCATGAGATTTTTTATTTATTTAATATAAAATTATATTAAAAGAATATTTTCAGAATATTCTTTTAACTCTCACATTTTTATAACTGTTGATGGGGTTGGGGACCCAATTAAATATTTATTTTCAGCACAGGGACCCAATTGAGAACTTTTTAAATGTAGGGGACTAATTGAAAATTCAGTAAAACTATAGGACCAGTGGATTAATTAAATCTAAATAATTTTACCAATATTTTGATTCTGTTTCTAACGCACATGATAAATAATATACTGCTTGTTTGGTTTCACACTATTTTCCTGTTGTAGCAGAAAAAATTCACTTGAGAAAAGTTGAAAATGTTTGGTTTGGTATTTTGCTTTTGAAAAAAGTGTTTTACTTTCATAAAAATCAATTCTAGTAGAAACTAAAAATTTTAGGGCCTGTTTAGTTTAAGTTTCCGGTTTTTAGTTTTCATTTTCAGTTTTTCAGAATTTGTGAAAGGAAAAACTGAAAATTCTGAAAAACTGGAATTTGTAGTTTTCATAATTTTTAATTTTTCCTTTACAAATTCTAGAAAACTGAAAAACTGAAAATTGGAAACTCAAACCGAACAGACCCTTAACTTTTACTTTTTATGTCACATTAATTTTTTGAATCTTATTTTTCTAACATTTTTTGTAAATACAAATCAATTATTTTAAAATCAACTTTTTTAAATTCAATTGCTTTCATATCAATTATTTTAAAAGTAATTCTACCCGAATCTAAATCAAATAAACCATAATAGTTGAGATTTGTAGTGCCTATGCCCCTACTTACATGATGCACTACACTGACTCTTTTTTTTCTTTTTTCAATGCAATCGACAACCCCCCTTACTCATTCCTACCAATTAAATCCACCATTTTCTCGCAATCACCGAACCAACAATCACAAGGAGATTATCTAGCAAAATCTAGATAACCCAAGTCATCATAGCCAGAAAAACAATCACAATGTCTCCATTTATGCATTCCTTAGCAATATGAAACAACGACTTTTCTCTTTGAAAACTGCAAAGACTTTCCTATAATTCTGTGACCAACAAACAACTCCAATGGGCAAATGGGAAGCAATGGTGGCATTGAGTGAATTTCTGGTATTACAATCAATCCCCAACCCTGCATCACAAAAATGGACACGAAATTCGAAGGTGCCAGAGACCAATAGAGACCATTTTCAATTCATCATATAGAGAGGGAAAGGTAACAGTGACGGATTTAGGCGCGTGCCAGCAGGGCTGTGGCCCCCCAAGATTTTTCACAAATTTATTTTATATATATATATATAGAATTATATTAATATGTATATTAATATCATATAATTATGTAACCAGATATTATGGAAATGTTTTGTAATAAAAATTATGGTGGAATTAAAGTTAAAGAGTGATATGCAAGTTGAATTATCGAGTGCTGTAAATTGTTAGAATGTGATAGTACATTTTTTTATTAAAAAAAAAAAGACTCCCCTCTATATCTCAAGTTAGGAATAGGACAATAAAAAATCTCATTTAGCAATTGAAGCTTCGAAAAACATAGCTAATAACAATTGTAACATTATAATAACTCCCTAAATACGGTAACAAGGCCAAAAAGGAACATTTTTTAAACTGTAGTTGTTAAAAAAATGATTATCTTTGCTATCTAAGTTTTATAATTTTGGCCCCAAATCCATCCTTGAAAGGCAATGTCCAGAGAGAGGACAAAGGCGATGGCATGACTTTTATGGTGCTATAAGCAAGCATGATATATCGATAACACCAGCAAATCATGGCACTTAAATGATCAGCTATATGATGCACCTGGCTCCAGATGCACCAAAGCCTTGACCCAATACTATTGTATATGATCAAGTGACATTTTTCAAATATTACTAAATCTAACTTATGTTGTAGATTGTAGTAGGCCCACTTGATGTATAATTAGACATTGTTTGGTTTGTGTCCCATGATCCAAATATAGTGACAGACTGTCCCTGTATCATATTTGGTGGTAAAATCGGGGTATAGGGACAGAAAATTTTTCTGTCCCAGAGATAGAAATTTTCAGTATTTCTGTCTCTCCAAAAAGTGAAGATAATAAAGACAGAATATAGAGACAGAAATTTAACTCTTTTGTGGGAAAAGTAGGGATAATAAATTTTATGTCTCTATCTCTACTGTCCTTATATTTCTATCTCTGTCCCTATATTTTTGTTCCAGAACACTAACCAAACGCTACCCTAGAGTGCATTTGTTTGCACTCATATACAAGAATATTTATCAATTAAAAATAACTTTTGATCATGATTCTTAAAAATACAACCAAATGATAATAATTTTTCCTTTTAAGCATAAATAAGAATTACTTTTGATAAAACTAATTTTTGAAAAAACCAATTCTAACATTTATGTTAAAGTTTTTTCTTTTTAACAAAGAAAGGTCCCTAATCAATTTCCATTCATTTCGACAAAAAAAACTAAGCCAAGTATCTGTTGTAGTAAAATAAGGTTATCTTATAACCAAAAAAAAAAAATAAGGCTATCCCAAAATTGCTTGGAAGCATTAGCGTACTAACAAAAATAAATTGAATACCACCAAAAAAAAAAAATTGCTTGAAAGGCTCATACAAAAGTTTGAGAGACGAAATCACGAAACCGAGGAACTAGGAACCAAAAAGAAAAATTATCACTCCTATATATATATATATATATATATATATATTTGACATAATTATATGATTTTTTTTATCAAAATGACAAATGATTATAAGGAGCACGACAAGGAAAACTGGAAAAGTAGCATATAGGAAAAGTGGGCCGTGTGGTTCAGTGGCATTCAAAAAGCTTACAGTATTACAACAGTAGAAGACCACAATTATGTGGGCTTTAGTAGTGAGATTTAAAAACAAATGGATCATTGCAATTATGTTATAACCGTTGCACTGAATATGCTAATGCTTCAGAATTAGAGATGGCCAGTGTCCACAGCCCCAAAGGAACCAAAGGCACCATTTGAATTTCAAAACTCAAGCTCCGGCTGCTATTATGGCTCCTTTTACTTTTGTTTGTCCTAAGGAAAGAAAAGTTGCATGCTTTCTGCCCCTCCACCCAAAAACAAAATTGTCAAAGCCTTACTGGAATCTCATTTAACTATTACCTAGAGTTTAATTTGAAATCCTAAAATAATTTTATATAGACATTTAATTGTAGTGTTACATAAGTAAAATTGTTTGACTTAGTCATCTTTATTTATTAAAAAGTCTTATAAATAGAAGCATATGGTTAATTGATAATATAAAATTCTGTTAGATTGTTAGTATATTAAAATTAAATGTATAATTTATTTCATGATAGATAACAGTTTTTCCCCACAAAAAAAAATTAATATTCTAAGATTTTTAATTATAAGCTAATTTAAATACAAACTAAGTTAAACATAGGCTATATGTGATTTTATCGAGCTCCAAATTGACTTATCACAACTCTTTTGAAGACCAATTTAACGTTTTACAGTAGTAAGTTTCATCTTGACTCATTCTGTTATTCTTTATCGCATTCGATTATTTGTGGATTATTCGAAGCTCTTTACTTTGTTTATTTATTTATTTTTTGACAAGAATCAACGTGTCTATGGCTATATTGGGAGAAATTAATCTGGGATTTGCTTTTATAAATATGAAGAAAATACATTTGACCCCTTGCTCAAACTTTCAACTAATTGCAAATAGTCACTTCAAACTCTTAAATCTTTCAATTGAATCCTTGAATTTCAATTCACTGGCAAAATACCACCACCATATTAAATCATCCAGTTAAATCCGTAAGCTTTCAGTCATTTACAAATAATCATTACCAACGAACGGTTGAATCTTTCAAATAAATTCTCAAACTATAATAATTATAGTTCTAATAAGACCTTTTATATAATATTTATTGAGCTCACTTATACAGACTATTGATAAATGACATGCATGGCTAAACTTATGAGTACCACACATGCCAAAACATGCATTTTTTATTTTTATTATCTCATATAATATTATTTTAAAAAATATTAACATATTCTTTATAGGAAAAAAAATCAACATACTAAGAAAAATTAGGCTTAAATGTTTTTTTGATCTATGGAAAATTCACAAGTTTTTGTTTTGGTCCCTGAATTTTTTTTTTGATTCAAGTATTTTCAAAATAGTTTGGTTTTAATCCCTGAAATTAGTCTATCTGTATTCAATGTTGATTTGCATAGAAAAAATCATATTATCTAGTTATCTGTGGTATCTCCTAGTTGCACGTGGCATATCATAATTATATGTGTCAGAACTTTAAAATGAGTTAAAAAGTTAAGTCTAATTAGTTATTTAATGGAGATTTTGACACATAAGATTATGATATGACACATACGACTACTAACAATCATATAGAATTAGATAATGTGCCTTTCTATCATGCAACTCAATATTTAATTAATTTTAGAGATTAAAATCAAATAATTTTGAAAATGTTTGAACTAGAAAAAAAAATTCAAGGCAAAGCCAATGGGCTGTTCGAAAAGCATCTTGCAGAATAAATTTCACTTTTTAAAAATAAAAAATGGAAAAAACTTGTTTAGTTAGTTATTCTTTTTATATTGATTTTAAAAGTAGATTTTGTATTTTAAAAGCAAAAATTTAAAAACAACTTAATGATGTTTTTGGAATTCTATTGTTTAAAACAAGAAAGAATACCATGACACATTTATAATTAGATAGTTTTATTAATCGTTACCTAAAATAGTTTTCAAAATATTATTTTTAATATAGTTCTCAAAAGCACAAAAACAAAAACAAAATCAATTCCAAACAATCCCCAAAACTCACTAAACCAAAACCAAAATTCTGGAAATAGATTTAAAATAATCATATATATTTTTTCTCTCATACCAAATGAGGAGCAACAATTATCTCAATGAAATCGAATCAAATTAAATTTGTTTTAGTTTTTCTGTACATATATTAATGCTTTTTCCAAAGTGATATTAGACCGAAAATAAAGGGAATTTTTTAAAAATAATGGAGGAGATTTCGATACCTGATACTTGGATCTTGCCACATCATCATGCATTGATAGTGTTTAGTTAATGAGCTCAATTGAATTGAATATAAGGCGTAATTATAAGAGTTATTGTAATTTGAGAATTTCATCAGAAGATTAAACACTTGATTATTATTTGCAAGTAAACGAAAGTTTGAGGATTTAATTAAAAAATTTAATATTTAGTATTGACTAATTGTAAATGAGTGAAAGTTTACGGATTCAATTGGAAGATTTAAAAGTTTAAGGGGCTTATTTCATAACAGAATAGAAGTTTAGTAGTATATGCTCTTTTCCCTAAAAATATATAGCCAAAGAAAAAATGTAAAAGTGCAAAACACATATTATTGTCCAGAAAAAGAAACAAATTCCCTTCATTTTAACTCAATTTTGGGAAAAAAAACCATTTTTTAAGGGAAAAGTGTAGGAATTATTTCCTAGAGTTTCTTTCTGGGTCTTTTTTCTGGATATGAGACTTACACTCAGAATTTATTATAATATAATTTTTGTAGTTATTTATAAGAATATGAGATTTTTTTAAAAGCAAATATCACCAATGACAATATTTTAATTATAAAATATATTTTTTTAAATAAAATATTATCAATAACAATATTTTAATAATAAAGTATTACTTTTTAAGTCAAATATAGTGAATAGTATGATTTGGATATTAAAAACATTAATTTTTAAACCAAATCTTACCAATGGCAAGATTTGAATAGCAAAAAATATTATTTTTTCAATCAAATAACGTCAGTGACAAAATTTACATACCATATTTATGTAAATTTGTCCACAATCTTATACATGAGGAATTATTAAATTAAAATACCATATAAAAAATAAAGAACCTTCCTGGCCTTTCCTTTCTTTTGGGTTATTAAACTCTTAAATATTAATAAACTTATTCTCCTTTTCATTATTTCTCTTCCGATCTTTTTGTTAATTCTCATCCATCAAACACCCTAAAGAAAAGTTTTGATTTGATTCACATATGCATGATGCTGCGTACACTTTTCATGAGCAGGCAGGTTCAAGGTTGAGGGGATCATATGCCCCCACAAATATTTCGGATTTTTGTAGTATTATATACATTCATATTATTTTATTGAATTTGATGTTATGTTAATTTTTGAGATGACAAAATAATAAAATACAATCTAATTCTTTTATTATATTTAAGAATTATTTTTGTCTCATTATTAAAATTTCCTGAATTCATCCCTCTCTATGGACACACATTCGTCCAATCTCTATTATTAGTTAGCCTTTATTTGGAGTTGTTACGATGGATATTACAGTTAGTTAGCTTGTTATTACTTAGTCAGCTTCACATGACGTGCATGGCACCGGTGCGTACAGTACAAAAATGCAGTTGCAGTAGTTTTGTTGCAATTAACTTTTGTTTTCTGGTCTACAACTGTGATTAACTTTACCATTCAATGGATTAAGCTTTCATGAAAATTTTGCAAACTTACTAATACTAATTTATTTAAGTTATAATTAAGAGTTTAATTTTGTTGTACCGAATTTTTTTTACACTTGTTGATTTTCTACTACTGATTTTCTTAAGTTATAATTATGATTTTAATTTTGATGCATCAATAATATAAATTTTTTTTATATTATCTACAATCAAATCATCTTATTCGTATAACTTTTCAAATAGAAGATATTAGATTTAATCATCTTCATTCATATGATAATATATTATTAGATGACACTGTATAAAAATTTTATATTATCAATGCATAAAAATTAAACTTTATAATTAATACTTATTAAATTAATCTTCCGTGTATACAATAGTATGACTCGATTATTTATCTAAATATCAATAATCATGTCACATTATTCTAATAATTAAATTTTTACAAATTTTTTGGCTATTTAACATTTTTCCGTTTTTGACACTCATAAATTCGTTTTCAACTTTTTCTCCATTTTTCTTTCAAAAAGTTATCATCAACTTTCATTATCAAAAACTTGTGAGATATATATCCTTGAGGCATAGGTTCAACAATCAATAGCCACGGCTTGAAATTAGATGGAAGTATATTATGGAAAGGTGGGACAAGGAAGAGAGTTGACTACTGCATTGTAAAAGCCATCTATATGGTAATGTGGACCCATTCCATCAATTATTTATCTTGAAATTTAAAAGTTCTCGATCCTTATGTCGTTGACATGGTAGATTGATGCACATGCTTCAAACTCGTCCATTTGAAAAAAGGCTATATAGACCACTATAACATGGTGCGTAGTATGGCATTGGTCTCCAAAAGCACGGTGATTTATGACCACAGGGCGGTGATACACTGTACATACGGTGGATATATGCAAGATTTGGATATTTTTTGCTTTTTGTTTTTTCTTTTCAAACATGAATATGTAAACCTTTGAAGTTTATGCAATGTAAGTCCATGGGTTACATTGAAGAATATTACGTAAGTTTAAACTGTTAAATCCATCAATTTTAATTTTTAGTGTAAATTTAATTCATTTACAATGTAAAATATTTTATATTATATTATCATTCAATCAAATCATTTTTATTTATATGATTTGTCAAGTAGTGAATACAAAAATCAAATATATTTATTGATTTGATAATACATAATTAGATGTTATTTTAAAGCAATTTCACAATGTGATCAGTACATCAAAATCATATCCTTTATTCTTTTTAATAAATTCTATATAGAATTACAGCTGATTAACCACTACCTATGAAGCACAGACACAGACACAGACACAGAGACACACCAAACTTCAAAAATTACAGGATATGGATACGGCGTATATGTCTAATTTTTTATATTTTTTGTATGATTCTTTTTTCTGGATTTTTTTGTCATGTTTGTATAATTTTTTATCTAATTAATTCTTATTTTTTATAATCAATTGAAGAATTTTTAAAATGAAATGACTCAACAGTACAGGTCCAACTAAACAAGTAGAGTTGATTTTTGACTTATGTTGGTATTAAAAAATTAAAAAAAATAAAGAAATTAAAATTAAAAAAAATAAAGAAACTAACTCAGGCGCTTACAAATGAATTGTAGAAATGATCTGACGCGTTTTCAATCGTGTTTGGCGCATGTCCAATCTTGTCTGATTTTGTCTAGCGCATGTTCAAGCTCAAAAAAATTATTTTTTTAATTGGACATGTATGGACGCGTATCGAACACATATCATATGAATATCGTATGAGTGTTGATTTCTGACGCGTGGCTGACACACGGACACACTTTCAACTTGGTGTGTTCGTTCTTCTTACGCCACTACCATGTATCCCATATACGTGGGCGGTTTATTAGCTAAAAATTGTCCCCACACTCTACTGTGTACTGAGTTTGAGTTAGTGTTTTTCCTAAATTTCTCGATAATTTTAAAATTAATATTGACCTTGTCCTACCTCTACCCCACCAAAGATAAAGAAAAAAAAAGAAAAAAGGGAAAAAAAGAAGAAGAAGAAAGAAACTGACTTAATTATTGCTTGTAAACTTGCATGGCAAACATGGAAGCGGTCTACTATTGATCCATAACAACTGACAGCTGACCTTTTTAATAATTTGCGCAAAATATAGCAATATTATTATGCAAGATGTAGAAATTTAAATATTAAACCATTGATGTCTTAGTTTTACCGATAATAATTTAGATTTTAAGGAGAGTTAGTTGTCGACATGATATTAAATTTTTAAATAGAAGTGAATAAAAGGGATTAGAAGATTGTGAGTTGTGACATATTAACAGAAATCTCGTTTAGGAGTTCGAACTTTGAACGATTAATCTAAGCTTCGATATAGACACTGAGACAACATTTTTGTTTTGTAAATTTGCATGGCACACACATGGAGGAGTTTCCACTAATCCATAACCACTTAAAGTTGACCTTTGTAACAATTTGAGCAAAATATTACTCCCTCAGAGGGCTCAGGTCCTAAATAAATATCTTTTCCACTTCCTAGATTCATTCATAAAATAATATGTATTATTATAAATAATGAAAATGAAAAATGAAAAAGACATGACAAGAGAGAATATCATTATTATAGGAGAAGTAGAAAATTAGTGATTTGAATTAGAAATATTAGATTATTGTCATAATTTTACAGGATTAATAATTTAAATTTTTAAGTGTGTTAATGTTAGTTGTAAATAGTACGATATTAAATCATTAAATAAAAGGAAATGAAGTGGATTAAGTGATTGTGAGCTGTGACACACTAGCTAACAGACTTCTCACTTGAGGGTCTGACCGATTCACCGACCTAAGCTATGGTATAAGATCGAGGATGCGTTTGATTTAATAAAAAAAATTATGAACTTGAATTTTATGTTATAATTAAAAAATTGAAAACTAATTTATTTTAAAAGCAATTTTTTTTAGTTTTTGTAAAAAAGCTGAAAATTTATTATATATTTTGAGTTTCTAATTATTTTTAAAAATTTATTCAAATGTACAAAAAGTGATTTTGGTAGGCCAAAAAAGTGATTTCAAGTCCGAAGATCCCATCCAAATGCACCCATAATTACCGGTTCGGTGATATTCGTAAGGGTTTATTCAAACTATCAAGTGTGAGAAATGACAACATGGGTTAGTTTAGTTAATAGACCTTTTACTCATACATTATCATGATTTAAGTTTGACTCTCAGATTTTTTTTATTGATAAATGATTTGTAAATATATTTATAAGCACTTGATGAGCCATTGATTGGAGCAAGCTTTTCTCTGCCTATAAGTTTATTTAAAACAAAAGTGGGAGAAGTATTGGGACTAGTTAGAAAGTATTTTACAGAGTAATTTTCAGTTTTTAAAATTAAAACATGAAAAAAACTTATTTGATTGGTTATTCTTTTTAGATTAATTTTTTTTAAAAAAATAGTTTTGTGTTTCAAAAGTAAAAATTAGAAAACAACTAAAAGATGTTTTTGAAATTCTATTTCTTAAAACAAGAAAAAATGCAATAACATGTTTGTAATTAGTTGGTTTCATTAATAATTACTCAAACCAGTTTTTAAAATATTATTTTCAAAACAATTTTTAAAAAAATGAATAAAAAATTCCAGACAGCCCCTTCATGTGGGATGAACGTAGGCATCATGCATGAGCATGTTTTATTTCGCCTAGCTGATTGATATTGATACATATATACATATATACAAATAAAAGTAATAAAAATGCATCTTCTCTCCACCTTATTATAACTTTGTCTACCAGGTTATTTATTTGTTTTTTTTTTTTTGATAAAACTACCAGGTTAATTTTATTTTAACCTCCAATATTCGGATTTCATTAGAGCTGGATAATGTCATTGTGTATATGAGCAAATTAAGCCTATTCTCCTGGGTTAAAGCTCTCCCTTTGAGTTTTTTATTTTTAGTTTTTATTTTTAATTTTTAATTCACACAAGATTCAACTTGAAGGGTTGCGTGCCGAGGGAATTGAGTAGTTGAATCAATTGAGTCAACGAAACATCAAGAATTAAAACATTTTCACTCCACTTATTATTTTTTCTTATCAATTCATCCCAGCTTTTTCCCTTATGATTTTTAGAAAATTTCTTAGATGTTCTTACAAAGCAAAAATAAAGTTGTTTTATTCTATTTATTAATTGATATATCAACTATTACGTTAAAAATATAGAAAAAATAAATAATAATAATAATAATCCATAAAATTAATGTGTTAATTAATAAATAAAATAGAATAAAATATTTTCTCTTACTTTCAAAGCATTTGCGTATTTCTACTTTTTTTATGCTTGTCAAAGACACTCTCTAACTATTTACTTTAGTTGAGGTTTAATAACGTTAGAATCAACATTGAACAGATGCTTAAAATAGTTGTGGGGGTATTGATTTTGTCCTTAAAAGATTTATGATATCAATTTAATTTTTAAAAGATTAATTTTCATTTTGCATTGATCCAAATTATCTTTTTGTGAATAAATTATTAATTGATGTATTATGTGTAATGCTATGTGATATTTATCTTTTTTGTTTTTTTGGGTTAGAAAAAAGTTTTGATAGGGTAAGTGTTGGTATCCCACTGGGATTAAGGAAGACCTCCCAACCTCTTCAAAATTTTCCATGGAAGGATTATGCATCACGCCACTAATGAGATTTTCAAATTGGTGAGTAGATTCCAACCCACACCCTTGTGAAGTAAAATTAACCAACCATGTCCACCCTCGTTGGCATATATTAACTTATCTTATGATAAAATAGGCTATTTGCTAAAATGAATCAAAAGAGTTGTACAATATTAATTTAGTCCCTAAAAAAAATAAAATTATTCATTCAAGAATTATATTAACATCGCAAATATTTTAATAATCAAATTGATGGCTCGTTTCCCTCCAAAAACACTATGGTCTTTTACTCTTTTGGAATCTAGTAAATTTTCAAACATTAATAATTGAGAGTATTTGTCATATTTGATATTACATAGAAGCATCAAATGATTATTCCAGATAAATTCTGAATTTGCTTACGAGAGATAGATGAATTCATTAATATGCTATGTACATATGATAAGGATATATTTGCGGTGATTGTTACTGCTCAATGGTCACGACATTGTCAAAATAAAGGACAGATCATATATTATATTATATGAGGATATGGAGTTTGATGGAGGATATCTTGGCTCAGGTTAAATTACAAACCAATTTTGATTATCAATTCCAATTACCTGTTTCCTTTTCCTGACTGAGTATCAAATCACTGCATATATCCATTCATTACAGGGACATTTTACCTGTTGAACCAACCAATAATCACTCCCTTGGAATGTGATTCCACACAAATAACAAAAAATTCCACATTTCCCATTTCAAAGTAGTATTTTGGACTATAGACCAAGGCAATTAATCAATATATAATCGATGTGATTCCATCATGACATTGTCCAAGTGTTTGTTACATGTTATTTGAAGTTAAAATTTGAATTGATGGTCGCTTAAATCCTTGGCCATTATCTAACTTGAGCTTAGCTTATTACATCCACACACATGTATACGTCAGTGGCCTACACAGATAATCGTGTCATGGCCAACTCCAGGTGCCATGCAAATGCAATGACCTTATATAACACGGACACAGAGCACTAAAATCTATCATAAATGAATATGGACCGTAGGGTAGGTCATCTTCCCTTCTAATTCATTTAGATCAGTCACATGCATTAGTATAGCACACCTTGGCCTCATGTGTTAGTCTTTTTATATTGAAGAATCCCCATGTGGCCATACCAATTTGTTCAGTCCTAATAAATGGAAGCTGCATTGTGAGGGTAGCACTTAATACGAGATAATTACAATAATATTACAAGTATACATAGGAAAATAAGAGTAGTATCCCTTAATGTGGCACGTGTGCCCCATGTTAGTTGCCTTTTGAAAGTGCTTTATTTTCTAGAGGGGTACACAGCCATAAATTTAAGCACCCTTCTTTGGGTATACCTTACCGGATCAAGCAATTCTTGTATACGTAGATGGTATATAAACCTATTGAATATACATCAACTACTACTTTAAATTAAGTGGTGCCTGATGAAATAGTGCACTTGTGGGTTCCAATACTAAAACATAAGAGTGATGGCATAAATTGTGAACATAAGATCTAAAGAGGTGAAACTTAGGTGTTACCTATGCAACTTTTACTAAAGTTATTGTTACTGTTGGGTTATGGGTTCCATCCTGTATGTCCATTCTTTTCTTATTCTTTAGCTCTGATGCAAATTCCTTAGAAGAGGAAAAAAAAATATTATTAACATAAAAGCGGACATATATAAAAAGAGAGAAGCATAAAATTTTGACTTAATCTATTATCGCAAAATATTTTGGGTCTTTCTCTTTATAATTATCTACATTTTGATAATATTACTCAATCAAAAGCTAATATACATCACGCATGAGTTAGGATAACCATGTTGATTTATTTAGCATTTCTCAATTGAAATTAAGGTTAGCCATCAGTTGAGCATCTTGCTTCAGCAATACATGTTAATGTGTATATATATGCTCAAATCTTGTTCAAGGACAAGTTAAATAAGCATAAAGAAATAGTCAAAACGGTTAGGTAATAGAAAATTGGGAGCTTTGCCACTTAAAGTGTAAGCTTTA
Source organism: Dalbergia cochinchinensis (assembly GCA_031216125.1). Lineage (NCBI taxonomy): Eukaryota > Viridiplantae > Streptophyta > Magnoliopsida > Fabales > Fabaceae > Dalbergia > Dalbergia cochinchinensis. The sequence continues at coordinate 61,343,730 of CM062375.1, read as the reverse complement.
ATTTGATAACAATTGCTGTCTATCATCAAGTTGCATGTGTTACGTACAATGTATTGTTGCATATAAAAAGGTATGCAATCTATGATGATTTTTCATTTGTGTTTGGCACCCTTCTTTTGTATCAAAATCCAAGCCTAACAGCACTCTTTTATCTTCTCTTCAAACTCATATAAAACTTTTTAGTACAATTTCCAAATCCAAAACAAAAGATGGTAAATGCTGCTAAAGCTGATCAGAAGAGTGTCCTTCAGATGAAGCAAGATGACAAGTTCTTCTGCAGGCTTCTTTCAAAGGAAAGTTCAATGTCCAACCCTTCTTTCAGAGTAGCTGCTGCAGTTGCTGTCCCATTTGTGTGGGAATCTCAGCCTGGCACACCAAAGTACACATTCTCTGAGGACACTCTCCCACCTTTAACCCCTCCTCCTTCCTACCATTTCAGCACCATCAATGCATGCAAAAGGCCAGCAGTGAAGAAGATTAGGCCTTCAAGATCCAACATTTTCATGGCACTTCTCCCAAAGCTGAACTTCAAGAAGATCATTCTGTCAGCATCATTAACATCTTCATCCTCACCACCTTCTTCATTGTCATGCTCATCCTCTTCTTGGTGGTCATCCTCAGATTCTTCCTCCAAAGTCGTCCCCATGGCAAAGCTTGGAAGGAGGAGCTTCTTAAGCTATAGTTCACCACCTTTTGATTTGAGGGGTGATCACAATGAAGAAGGTGGTGGTGCTTCACCTTCCTCAACATTGTGCTTTGGCATTCCTCGTGCTACCAGCTCTAACAGTGGATTCCTAAGTTCCTATAGAAGGAAAGCATAAGGTAAAATTAAGACAAGTCAAAATTGCTTGGCCTTGGATCTGCAGTGACCAATAAGGGTGCTGCTTAATTATAGTTTTCTCTGTAAATCTTTGTAGCTTTTGCTCTTCTTGTTTTGAGGGGAAATCAATTTTAAATGCCATAGTTGGCCTTGAGTTTGTTACTTTTGAATAATGAGCTTGAGTCTAAGGCGTATGAATGTTTCTTAAACACTTCTATGAAGTTTTAAAAAGAGCTAAGTTATTTTTTATTTTTCGTGTGTTTAGAATGTAGTAAAAAGAGAATGAGGTAGATCACTTTTGTTGAGTGCTTGAGTTTAATTTTAAGCAAGAACTACGGTGTTGCTATTTGTTATTGCAGTGGTGGTGATAAACTGATGAACATAAACTACCAGGGTGATTAAGAGAGCAATTAATGGTAGATAAGTTTTCTATCTCTCTACAAATTTGTAGATTTTTCTTGTAGTTGGATGTGCTGTAAGCATTTGTTTGACATGTACACAGTACACTGTCCTTTTACTTGGGAAGAGGGGAAGAAGAAATGTCCTTTTTTTCTTTTTTTCTTTTTTGGGTCATTAGAAAAAGAAATGACATAATCAGCACCTTTGATTCTTTGACTAGTACTTTATCTTCTCCCCAATAGACATTTCTTTAGGGTGTTCTCTTTGCCTTTCTCAACTATTTTATTTACTGCAAAAGAGCAAGATCTGGTGGAAGTTACTTTTATTTTCTTGGTTAAACCAAAGTTTAGGTAGGGAAAAAGGTTATCCAAATTCCATGGCCAAGACATCATGTCAAAAGTCCTAGTAAAAACCTACAGTATGGTAATTACAGATGATTTAGGATTACTATCATGCTATCAATGTTTTACCATAATGGGCTAAAGGGTAGTTGCTAACTTTGAAATCATTTAAGAGTCCATTCCATTTTCCTGTGGCTTGAATGGCTTGTTGCTGTGTCGTGCAGGAAAAGGAAGATAATGTATACTTCAGGGTTATTACCTTCTGGTTCAGCAGTTCCCTTGTGTCACGGTCACCTATTCATGTACAATCTATCAAGTCATAAAGGGACATATCTTCTGTTTCTGTAATAAATAGAGCAATAAAAAAGGTACTTGCACACCAATTCTTACTCAAAATGTGTTATAGAATTCAAATACGCGTCTGATAAATAGTTTAGTTTTGCTTAAGCAGTGATATATTAGTATTGGACAATTGGCTTTATTCTTTCTCCAGAGAAGAGCTCAAGGAATTATTATTGGACCGAAAATCATACATAATGGTCAAGCTCAACTTTATTTTTCTAAAGTTTGTGAAATGGTTTATTATTAGGCCAAAAGTTATAATTGATAATAATGAAACAATTTTTTTGTTCAAGCTTAAAATTGTATCTAATAGTACAAGAGATTGTATTCATTACAGATGTAAAGCTAACCAAATAAAGCTAACATAAATTATGCAGCGGAGAAAAACTGCTTGATTCCCTATCAGATAAGCAAACACTGACCGACTTTTGTGTCTGTTTACTTTGTAAAGAGATCTATTTAAGAGGACAGACCTTAACCAACTTTTTAATATATTATGGTACAAATCAAACAGCTGCAAAAATAAGGTAGGTGATATCTCAGACCTAAATGTTAATATGATGAGCAGCATATATTATACACTCATACCAGGAATCCATGTTGCCCATATACTGACAGGTGTATTCGGTACGACATGAGCACAATACAAGAGATAAGACATAAATCAAATTAAAAATATGTGAAATATAATTAGGAATAATCAAAAGTATCGATAAAGTATCTGATACTATACGTATAAAGTATCTGATACTATACGTATTCAGTACAGATATGTCGATTACTTTGAAGCATCAGTGTATTGTAGCAATAGATGAATGACTCAAGGGTAATGAACAACCATTCAACCAATTTGTCGGCAGAAAAAACTGCAAGTGGCTTTAGCATGTCTTGGTTTGATTCCAATGCGCATAAGGATGGGCCACATTTTGTACAGCATAACAGAAACATGTATAACTAACCATGATGCACTAACTCATTCTAAATTTGGAAAGGGGAATAAAATTAATTATAAAATGGTCCCGGTTAGACTTTTTCAGCGATTGAAGGAGATAGCTGAGAAGCCAACAACCCAGTTTTTATATTTTCTTTATTCTTTTTCTCCTTGTTTGCTTCTATCAGTCAAAATGCTACCACTATTACCCTGGTTTTTCAGCTCCATTTTATGTGATTGTCACTCATGTTAAATGGTTTTTTTGATTTGGTAACTTGGACAAAAGGAAGTAACTCAGGCCAACTTGGACTAGAAGAAAAGCAATGTCAAAAGCTGTTGCAGGTTAAAACGCATGAACTGTTGGGCATAGTGTTTCTGTAAGTAAATCAGCTATTTCATTCATCACTAAGGCTGTGTTTACTGTTTATACAACAACAGCAACCTCAATGCCTAGCCTACTAGGTGGAGACTTAGGCTTAAAAGCAAAAACATATTTACAATAATCACCGCTATAGTCCAATAATTGAACATTTTACCTACTTGGTATTTCTATGCCAGGTGCAACTTGAATTACATTAGTCAAACCAAAATGGTTCATGTATCTTGTGATCAGAATAACCTAGAAAAGAACTATTAATGATCATTGCTACATGCAAACAAGGCTTCTTCATTGGTTCTGGTCACCTGATTTATTGCATTTGCCAGATAATTCACATTGCTTGTTGTCACTCCTGCCATGCTGCAAGTATCACAATGGAGTTAGAGGAATAATATTTAGGGTCTTTATGGTTTCAAAAAACTGTTTTCAGTTTTCATTTCCTGCTTTTGGTTAGTTTCCTATTTTCAGGATTTTATAAAGGACATAGTGAAAATTGTAAATGAAAACTGAAAAATTGTAGTCTGTAATTTTCACTACTTTTTTCATAAAACCCTGCAAAACAGAAAAGTAACTGAAAACAGAAAATGAAAAACTGAAAATTGTTCTCTGAAACCAGACACTACACCTAAATGCAGTCATAATTACAAAATTAACAGAGGAAGAGACCAGTAAATGGGCAGTGTATTATGATATTTAAATTCTTTGTATTTCTTTCAAGCTTGTATACCTTATTCGACCATCAGGAGTCATGTATATATGGAACTGCTTCTCCAACAGTCTAACCTGCTCAGGGCTTAAACCAGAAAAGCAGAACATGCCATCCTGCATTTGTACATGCATTGAGGCGTAAAACTGCATGCTCAAGTCATAAGAAGTTTTCTCAGGCAAAAGGTAACTGCATATACAAATTCAAACACCCCAAACCTGGTTAGTTATATGCTCCCAATTGAAAGATGAATCCAAGTTTTCGATACTTTGACGCAGAGTACTTCGCATCATTTGAATCCGTTCAGCCATCATCTTCAAACATGCCATTGCCATCAAATGTAGTTAGACCCTGATTCAATTTAGAAAAGAAAAGGTGAAAAACAGAAGAAAAGTAAAAGAGGTATATTACCTTTATCTCTTTCCTCCAAAGTGCTTCCATATCTGGGTCACTCAAGATCATAGCAACTAGTAAAATACCATGAATAGGAGGGCTGCTATACATTGAATGAGCAATGTGCTGCAGTTGGCTTTTCACTGCTGCTACTTGGTTTATATCCCGGCACAAAACACTATTGCAGATATTAAAGCAAATCAGTCGAGGTGACAAAAAAATTAGAATCAAAGTAATACCACATATTGGCAACATTATTACAATTGAACTTTATGTCATATTATCAAACATGTACTTGAGCTTTTGCCACAAAAAGGCATCATGAAACATATTTTTGAATTGCATATTATGTTACACTTCTAATTACTAGGATGTGAAACTCAAGTTTGTGGAGTGACATTTTCAAGAATTTCTTACCTAAGACAACCAGCTTTATGCCCAAATAATCCCATATTCTTCGCAAATGATTGAGCACAACCGATTAAATGTCCATCTTCAAGGAAAATTCTAAGTGCTAAGGCATCCTTGTCAATATCTCCGCTAGCAAAACCTTGATAAGCCATGTCAAAGAAGGGAAAATGATCTTTTACCTGGAAAATAATGAGTATCACAATCTTACCATTGATTTAAAACTTATGGTACAAGCAATATTTATGTGTCTCATTTACCATACCTTGAACTGGTATGATATCTCTCTCCATTGTTCCTCAGTGGGATCAACACCGGTTGGATTGTGGGCGCATGGATGCAGCAGGAAGAACGAACTGTCTGGTGCATTCTGAACTTACCAACACAGAATAAACAGGGAAAATTAATTGTTGTTTTATACCATATTTTCATTGGATGATGTAACTTTGTCAACTTAAATTGTGTTTCAACACAGTTCATTTAGCAACAAAATGATATTTCATAGGTTAATGTTAAATGCTGATAATCTAGTCCAAAAGACAAGGTGCATAGAGCTTCTTGTCTAGTCTAAATTTTAAAGTATGATGATTAATCAACATCGTGCATAACTTTGAACATTAGATTACTCTACCTTGACATCATTTATGAGTGCAGCAAAATCTAGACCCTTTGTATCTGGATGGTAGTAGTGAAAAGTTTTAACTGGGATTTGAGCCTTTCCCCAAATGTTGTGGTGACTGGCATAAAAACTTTGTATATTAGATATTGAAAGCAATCATCATAAAGAATAGTCCAGTGGGAAAAGGACATACTTTGGCCAGGTAGGATCTGGCAGGTAGATTTGAGAATGAGGATAGAAATTCCTTTGGAATTCAGCGAAAAGCCGACACGCACCAGTCCCAGACAGAGCTGGAACTCCAGCAAACAATCGTTCTTTGACAACATATGAATCATTCCCATATGCCAACTTTACACTCTCCAGAACAAATTTTGAACTGATCGCAGAAGCGTTTGACTCCCTGTCAATAACTCATGTTAAAGTCAACTTTGAGAAGGCGAAATTATTCATAGAAGCAGTTTTGTTGCAAGAGTATGTTATATAAATTCAGAAGAGATAATAATGCAATAGTTTATTATGAACAACATGAAATTAGTAGTGCAAGAAATCCGCAAGTAATTGTGGTCATATAAGAAGGAAATTGTACCCCTTGAGACGTTTCACTCCCATAATTTTCATTTGTTGAACTAACAGATGACACAGATTGTGTAAAATGTTCTAAAGGTCCGAGTGAAATCAATGTTCTGCACATTGTATCACATAAGATTGTTTTGTAGTGCCAAATTATTTATGCATCTATAGGCTATCACAGCAGATAAGCACAAGAAATTATTCTTATATCTCATCATTCTAAAAACAATAAGTTTAGTAGGGGTCATCTTTCAGACAAAGATTCTGTTTACACAATAGATTGAGATCAGTAATGGAAAAATCAAATCCACACTGAGCTTATTAATATATTGAGTTTATAAGAGGATGTTTTGTCAAGATTCCAAGATATTGTCAATCTACTGAGCTGAAGTTATATGTACAATCAAATGAATCCTTCACTGAGCCTTGTCTAATGATAGAACCATGACATTGTAGTTACTATTTACAAGAGTAACGATAGAAACAGAATCAATTTCTGGAATTGATAAACAATCATTAAATTTTCTCGTGACTTCAATATCATATTCCAAGGGAATAAATATTAATAACAGTAAGAATCAGACAGTGAGTCACAGAAGGAATGAGAAACAGTCAACATCTATGCATATATAAGAGAATGAAAATCTGAAACTCACTCCAATCTACATCTCTCAATCTTTGCTTCCACATCACGAACACATTGAGGAGTAAAGGGTTTGCCAGCATCATCCCTATAAGTCCCCTTACAAAGTAAAAAAAAAAAAGACATTAAACCAAATATAAAATAAGAAAATTAACAATATATGGTACTTCAAAATAGTGATCGTATCCATACTAAGTACTTATCATATGGGATCTTTTACCAATACGTTTAGGTACTCCTAGTTATATTTCACATATTTTTAGTTTGATTTATACCGCATCTTCTTACTATACTTGTGTCATACTCTGCAAGTATCCGTCCGTGCAACGTAGGATATAGCTGTAAGCATTCTCTTAAGCTGAAAACCAAGTGGAGGTAGTGAAGAGATTACTTACCACTCCAAGATTGATCTTGCGAGGAAAAGGGTCGGCAAGAAAAGCCTCAGTGACACTGACAATGGGGTCTTTTGGTGCAGGTCTCACATGGTCCCACCAGCCACGGCCACTACTGGCACAACTTGATAGAAATCTTCTAGCAGTTCTTCCATTGATGTACCTCCACATGATGATGTTGTACACACTAAATAAATGGTTGTATATATTCTATGCTTTGAAGCTAGTAAAATGCTGATTCATTGGATTGAAGCAGATATATTATGCTTTTGAATGTTATATATATCAAGAGAAGAAAGAGAGAGGAGAATGAGTTGAGTGAACTTTACCTTCCCATGGTTTTTGTTGTTTGGTGTTTTTCAACATGTTACTATGTGCCCCTTTGGTTTGTTTGTGGTTTCTTTGCATGGATAAAAAACAACATGGGCACCTTGGTTTCATGGTTTGACTTGTTTGTTGCCGTCCGATGGCCACGTGTCATCTTGTAATATTTTTGTGATTTGTTAATGCGGGAAATTATGTTTGGATAAGAAAAGTATATGGGTGGGTTTGATCATTGATGTGATTGATTCTAAACCTTTCCTCCTTCTAATTCGGATCAAACACGTGATTCCTTAAAAATTTAGTAATTGAGCTCTTTTAAGTTCTTGAACCATAATATATAGTTTAAGAAAAAGTCAAAAAAATAAAAATAAATACTACATCAGTTCACAAATAAGTGACTACTTATAAATGTGTATATGGATTAAGAAATGATTGGCATAGCCTTGAAGTAAAAATAATTTAAGTGTATTTTATTAAATTGTCCTCGTTGTTTTTTTCTCTCTTTCTTAACTACTCTCTTTGCCCCACTTCTCTCTCTTCCATTTAATAGAGTTATAATTGTAAAAAATTTGATTAATATTACCTTAATTTCTAAATTGGATACTTACGAAAAAGAAAAAATCTTTAAAATGGACACTTATTTATGAATGGATGAAGCACTTCTTAAAGCGATAGTTACACTGAAGGAAGACAATAAACTTTTGATGAACTAGTACTCCCCTCCATCCTTTTTTTTTTGGTTTCTTTGAAAAATAGCAAAAATTTAATACATTAAAAATTTAATGCAGATGAGAACGAGAGTTTTTAGTTTCAATTTTGTTACAAAACATACTATTATAGGAGGAAATGAACTTATGAGAACAAGAGTTTATTATTATTATTATTATTATTTATTTGGTTCTTGGGAGATCCTTATGGATAGAGCCCAAAAACGGGCCAAACCCATTTACTTAAAAAAAAAGAAGGTGAGTTGGGCCTAAAAATTTTAATCTATTTAACACAAATATGTTTTCAGCCCAGTCTATTTAACCCGCAAGTTAAATAGTCAACTCAATTGATAAACAAGCAACCAGTTTATCCGCTTATTATTTATTTATAGCAAATTATTGTCTAGTTTTGTTTGTTGGTCAGAATTCTTTTTTTTTGTGAGCATGAGGGCAGAAGCCTATTTTGGTAAGAATTACTACTAGTTAAACATACTACCCAGCAATATCCCTTTTGTTTTTTAGGCCCAAATCCAATTCAGAACTCTCCAATCCCAAATTTCACACCACAAATGACTCTGACCAAAACATATGAATGAAAAATACCACAAGTGACAAGCCCAGGATTCCTTGCTCCCCTCATGTTTTGGACTAACGTTAGTCCCTCTCATTCACCCTGTTAAATTACAAAGTTAACCAATTTTAATTTCTAATTTTCTTTATGTGACATTCACCTTTTCTTCTTTCAGCTTTTCCATCTCCACCATGCTGAGCACACATCACCTTGACCCTCAACTCTGCCATCAGTCGCCATCATTGTCACAACTCATCGTCTCCACCAGCCACTTGGTTGCTTCTTGTGCCCTTCTGTCTCACCGCAACCATGTACCAACCTCCCTTCCCCACACCTCCTTTTTGTTAAACCATAACTATTTTGTTTCTCATTTACAATGGCCAAATTTGCAAAAGTGAAAGCTCATAATTTTTTTTCCTTTAACCACTACAACAACACTCTCCCCTCTTTCCATGGCATTCTCTCTATCCATTAACCTTTGCACCATTTTATTTCTCATTGTCACATTCGGGTATGTCCCATGTCACAGGATTACCTTAATACCACACTTCCTTCACAAATAACGTTTGAACGAGGTTCTAGTGTGGAAGTGGGGGGTAGATGGTAGTGACCCACAGCGAAGCGGGGAAAGGATGGAAGTGAATGGTATTGAAATTAGTTAAAGGGTAAAATGTGATGCCCAGTGCATATGTGGCAGTGGATAAGTTCCATTTTGCCCCAAGGTCCCCTGGGACCCACCCGTGTTGCTGGGAAAGCCCTGGAATGCTCGGAGGATCCTTAGTGCAGTTGATGTGGTGAATTGTCACCGTTATAGCGGTCACAGTGGGGTGACTGTGCCATTTTGGGCATCAGGGAACCGCTATAGCGGTCTAGGACCGCTATAGCGGTCATAGGGAGTGTGACAACGTATTTTTGGCTTTTAGGGGCCGCTATAGCGGTCATGTGGGTGGTGCAGCATGTATTTTTGGCTTCTGGAGACCGCTATAGTGGTCCAGGACCGCTATAACGGTCGTAAGTGGGGGGTAGACCGCTATAACGATGTCAGCAGTACCCAAACAGTCCAAAACGCGTCGTTTTGCATTAGTGAGGCCCCCAACCCTTTTAAAACCCTTCAAACTCGGGATTTCACCCTAAAATATGAAATCCCTCTCTTCCCAACTCTTTCCCAGTCCTTCCTCACATAAATCCTCTTCAATCCTTATTCCTCCAAGAGATTAAAAGTGAGATTTATGGGTTTTGTTGTCTCCATCCTTCTCACTTTATATTCTAGAATTTGAGTTTATTGTTTGTCTCCATTGTTGTTAAGTAGGGGTGCTTCTCCAATGTTGTTAGAGTTATGTTTGAGTAATCTAGAGGTTAACGGAGACTAATCTTGTGTTTTGTGGCTCCAATGGCAAACGTTGGTGCCGTTCCTTCTCCCCGGAGCTCCGTTGGAGTTGACATCACCATTCCCTCCTCTCTAGGTGAGTGGGTTTGGAACCTATGGCCCTTATGTTGGTCACTAGAGTTAATTTCATAAATTTATATTCGATGACATGTTTTTTTTCTAAAAGGATTTCAAGAGACTAGAGTCTCCGTTGATTTGTTATAATTATTAAAATTGCGAATTCCAATTGGAGCACGAAATAATTATTTTATTGTAACTCATGGGACCATTATTGTTAAATAATTTTATCACAAGAGCTAGAGTATTACTATTATATTCTTGAATTGAGATTTCCATAAAATTTCCATGATAATATTTTGAACGAACAATTTACGAATCATAGAGTTGTGCCTAGAGAAACATTAGAATAGAGATTTAGAGAAAACTATTATGTTCATTGGTTTGGAGACTATATGTTAGCTATAGAGAAACAGACAGTGAGTTAACGGCTGACCCCTATCGTTAACCTTGGTACCAAGTTGTTCCGAGAGGACAATCTCATAGAGCAGAGAACATAACCTATTTAGGTGTCCACATTAGATCCCCGATGGATCATAGAGAATAATACTTCGGTTCTTAAGGAATCATAGAGTAAAGATTCCTGTTTCTCTCATAGAGTATTATTATTATAATTTCAAAGAAATTTCTATTAGAGCTTTTACTTTCACATGTGTATTAGTATGATTCTAGAGATTATTGCATCAACTAATTTTAAATTATTTGTATATGATTATCTATCTCCTTAGTTGTCCCATGAGAGGGTTATGGGTGAGGGCCTGCTCACTGAGTTTTAGATGAAACTCACCCCTCTCCCTTTCCCATTACAGGTGTTGTAGACGTTGCCGGTTCTCCTGTTCCACCTCCACCCCCGCAGTAGAGATTTATTGATTGGTGAGCTTCACTCGGTGTGAAGTACTCTAGTTTGCTTTTTGTTAGATATAGAGTGTTCTAGTTACATGACAGACAGTGTCTTGGACCGTAGAGATTGATTAGCATTGTTTATCATGATTATTTTTGTATTTACATGATTACAGGTTTCATGTATATTTTGTATAGAGAGCAACTCATATATTTGAACCTTAGAGATATGTTCAGAGTTTAGAAATGAATTTGAAATGACTCGATTTCTGACTTCAGAGATTTATACTAGAGTTTATTATGATTATGTTTTCGTAGAAACAATGATTTATTAGAGATGAAATGATGTTTTGCAAATGGTTTTATATTAAAGTATGCATATAGAGAAACTCAGAGGTTACGAGGCTTACGTGGGGATGAGGATTCCCCATGTGCCGGTCACGTGCCGAAGTCGGGTCGTGACATAATCTTAGAATATTAGATTTGTTTGATAAATTATATATAATATTGAGTTTAATTTTGGTGCACTGACAGTGTAAAACTATTTTATACTGTCATCCAATCAAAACATTTTGTTTGAATGACTTTTTAGGTAATGGGTATAAAAGCCAACTATCATGGCTTATGTGGCAATACATGATTGGATGACTATGTAAATAAGTTTTACACTGTTAGTGCATAATAATTAAATCCTATAATATCATGCAAATATTGATTTGAAGAATATTTATAAAATCCATTGGTTATTACCCAAAATCTAGTGACTATGAGTGAATGGACTGGTTATTAATAGGAGGAGCAACGTTGCTCCCAAACGTGAAGGGAGCAAGGAATCCTTGACCTAAGTGACAAAGCCATAATTCCACAAACACACATCCTTGCTATTTTCTCGAGAAAGGAATGAGAAGAACTGATATATAGAGAGAGAGTGAAAGAAGAAGAGCCAGAGTTGGGACTTCGGATTTTCATTTCTTAAATGGCCACCGTCGCGCTACCTTACTACCACAGCGCTACTGCCCTGTCTACTTCATCCGGCGACCCATTTCCATCTTCTGTTCATCTAGCCTGTCACGTTAATCCTTCCAACATTGTCTCCCTCGATGGCTCCTCCCTTTCTCTTCTCTCTTATCTACCTTTTCCACTATTTCTCTAATTCCCCATGTAAAATAATAAGTTAGTTAGTTAGTTATGGTCAAGTTAACAACTCATTAATTAAGCCTCCCTATTAGTTTTAGTTAGTTGTTTTTCCATCATCAGTAAGTAACCGTTCCCTTGTATTATATACTTCTGATCCCTGTTTTTCTCATTCACTTTTGTATTCAATTCATTACAATCAATAAAGATTCCAAAGTTCTTTTCTTCTACATTCTCTCTTTTTATTTTCATTATTTCCCATTGAAGATTACTCATGTTAGAGAAATCTGAGATGGCATCAGAGCTCCTTTGAAAGGGGGAGCTCTGCTGCGCTAGTTACTCTGTGCTCTTGATTCACTTCTTGTTTCTTGTTTTACCTTGATTCATTCCAATGGCATATTTTGCCAATGATCTATCGAGTCCTTTTTACCTTCATCCTGGAGAGAACCCTGGCTTGGTTCTTGTCTCCACTATTCTCAATGAAACGAATTATTATCAATGGACTCGAGCAGTGAGGATGGCCCTCATGCCAAAGAACAAGATGCAGTTCCTTGATGGAACAATTCCTACCCCAGAAGAAACTGATCTTACACATGCTACGCGGAAGATATGCAAGACCATGTTGATTTCTTAGCTTTTGAGATCAGTTCCACCAAATATTGCAGAAAGCATTTCCTCCATAGATGTTACTACTGAAATATGGGATGATTTGAGGGAAAGATTTGCCCAAGCAGACACCCTTCGAGTGCTACAGTTGCAAGAAGACATTTGCACCATCAAGCAAGAGGAAATGAGTATAAGATCATATTTCATAGATTTCAAGATTTTATGGGATGAGTATGCAAAATATAGGCCATTGCCCCCATGTTCTCGTGGTCATGGCTGCAATTGCAACACTTTCAGTGTTGTAAAAATACAAAGAGATGAACATAGGGTTTTGGTGTTCCTAAGGGGACTCAACGATCAATTTGCTAATGTCAGTTCCCAAATTCTTTTAATGGACCCTATGCCTACTATAAACAAGGTGTCTTCTCTGATAATTCAGCAAGAAAGGCAATTATCCAACAAAAATGAAACAAAGCTCATTGCTCATGTCTCAGACACAAGCATGATTGCTGGAAGAGGAAATGTTATCAATTGGAGAGGAAGAGCTCCTAACACTAACTTTGGCAAAGGAAGAGGAAGAGGACAAGGTATCAATGGAGGAAAGATATGCACCTTCTGTGGTAAAAGAGGACACACAATTGAAACCTGCTATACAAACCATGGCTATCCTTTTGGACATAAGGCAGGACAAAGGACAACTTCTGCAAACTTCACTGATACTAAAGAAAATCCCATGGAGTCTTGTGAAAGTAAATCAGCAAGCACCCAATAACACAAGAGCAATATTAAGAACTTATATCTTTACTCCAACAGTTAAAGAATAACAACATACAATCCTCAAATCAAATTTCTGTATCAAATCCCTTTGATCCTTTGCAGCCTACAGGTATGAAAACTATAGCATTTGAATACATACATAACTGGATTCTTGATACATGTGCAACAGTGCATATATGCTTTCAATCAAAAATATTTTCCATGTATAAAAGAAAAAAACCATTATATATAAAGCTCCCTGATGGATCTTTTGTTCAAGCAAACTTTTCAGGAACAGTTCATTTTTCATCAACTTTTTACCTAACTGATATTTTCTTCATACCTGAATTTGCTATAAATCTAATCTCAGTTAGCAAGCTCATTCTAACATTGCAATGTAAATTGATTTTCTCTATTAATGGCTGTAACATACAGGGTACTCTGTTACAGAAGAAGATTGGATTAGCTGAATTGTATGATGGTGGGTTATATAGATTAGAAAATCCTAGTAATCTTAGGACTGAAATTTGCTGTAATGTTTCCCATAAAATTTCTTTTGATTTGTGGTGTTATAAACTTGGCCACTTACCTTTTGATAAGCATGCATTGATGCATTCATGTAACAGTGAGATTTCCTTCAATAAAAACGTGATATGTGACATATGTCATTATGCTAGATAAAAGAAATTACCATTTCCTTCAAGTGTTTCTAAAACAAATTCCTGTTTTGAGCTTATTCATGCTGATATTTGGGTTCCATTTGAGGTAACATCTTTACAAGGATATAGATATTTCCTCACTATAGTAGATGATTTTTCTAAAAACACTTGGGTTTGCTTCGTGAAAAATAAAAGTGAGACTTCTAAACACTTAGAGTCATTCTCACAATTTGCTGAGACTCAATTTAATAAACATATAAAAACCATAAGAAGAGATAATGGTCTGGAATTCAAAATGAATGATTTTTACAGCAAAAAGGGCATTGTACATCAAATGGGTTGTGTAGAAACTCCACAACAGAATGGAGTGGTTGAAAGGAAGCACCAACACATTCTCAATGTAGCTAGAGCATTGTTATTCCAAGCTCACCTTTCCAAAACTTTTTGGAGCTTTGCTATTGGACAACAATATTTCTTATCAACATAATTCCTAGCACTGGCTTGAATAATAGCTCACCTTATCAGATTCTCCATGGTAACATTCTTGACAATTCATCTTTAAGAGTCTTTGGTAGCCTCTATTTTGCATCCATTCTAAATGCACATAGGCATAAATTTGACTACAAGTCTAGGAAAGCAATTTCCTTGGATTATAAATTCAGAACCAAGGGATTCCAACTATATGACATTCACACCAAAGATTGTTTTTATCTAGAAATGTTATCTTTCATGAACAAATTTTCCCCTTTATGAACACAACAGATTCAAATGGCTGCAAGGATTTCATCCTTCCTGTTCATGAAACAAATCCTATTCTTCTGGATTTAAATATAGAAAATCATGTCATACACAATGAAAATAACATCACTGACACATATACACAAGATGACATGCTTATCATGAGTTCGCATGATGATAGCAACACTGTCAGAGAAAATAGAACCGATGTCACTGATCCTATAAATGTTAGAAGGTCTGCCAGAGCAACCTTAAAGATTATCATTGCAACTTATCTAGAAAAAATAGTAACTGCCACCTTACTGTGAAATATCCATTAGCTAATTACTTATCTTACTCTAATTTATCTCACAATCATCAAAAATTTGCTCTTGCTATTACCTCACAAGTAGAACCCAAAAATTATAAAGAAGCTGTAAAGCATCAATGCTGGAAAGATGCGATGAACACTGAATTGCAAGCCTTAGCTGACCAAACACATGGGTTTTCACCAAACTTCCTGATAGAAAGGTACCTGTTGGATGCAAATGGGTCTACAAAATTAAATATAAAGCAGATGGTTCAATAGAAAGATATAAGGCAAGGTTAGTTACAAGAGGATACACACAACAAGAAGGGGTAGATTACCTTGAAACCTTTTCCCTAGTAGCCAAAATGACCACTGTGAGAACAATTCTTGCATTGGCAGCTGCATCTAATTAGCATCTCCACCAACTAGACATCAATAATGTTTTTCTTCATGGTGACCTCCAGGAAGAAGTCTATATGGAAGAAGTCTAAGGTATGACAACATCTTATTCTATTCAGGTATGCAAGCTAGTCAAATCCCTTTATGGACTGAAACAAGCAAGCCGATAATAGAATGCCAAACTTACCACAGCCCTTCTCTCTCTTGGTTATAAACAATCAACAGCTGATCACTCCTTTTTTACTAAGAAAAATGCTTCTTCCTTTACAGCATTACTGGTTTATATTGATGATATGATTTTGGCAGGGAATGATTTGTAAGAAATTAAAACCATAAAGTCTCACCTTGATACAAGCTTTAAAATCAAGGATCTTGGGCCCCTTAAATATTTCCTTGGACTTGAAGTAGCAAGATCTTCCAAAGGAATTCATTTATGCTAGAAAAAGTATGCATTGGAAATTCTTGAAGACACAGGTTTCCTAGGATGCAAGCCTATAAAAACTCCCATGGATTCCAATTGCAAGTTAGACCGCAACACAGGGTCCCTATATGAAGATGTTTCCTCCTATAGAAGACTCATAGGAATGTTGCAATATCTGACAACTACAAGACCAGACATCAGCTATTCTGTTCAGCAACTTAACCAATTTGTTTCAAACCGTTTGGACACTAATTTCACGCTGCAATAAGGATTCTTAGATACCTAAAAATGCCCCTGCAAAAGGTTTATTATTTCCTGCTAACAAATCACTCATTCTCACTGCATTCTCTGATTCTGATTCGGCAGGTTGTAAGGACACCAGAAAATCAATCACTGGTTATTGCACCTTTCTCGGGCCAACCTTGATATCTTGGAAATGTAAGAAGCAGAACACAGTTGCAAGATCATCTTCTGAAGCTGAATATAGAGCACTAGCTGCAACTTGCTGTGAGGTCCAATGGCTACACTATTTACTCCATGACTTACAGCACACGCCTTCCATTTCAACTTCAATATATTGCGACAATCAATCTGCCAGTCATATTACAAACACTTAGTCTTCCATGAGCGAACCAAGCACATCGAGATTGACTGCCACCTAGTTTGGGAGAAGATTCAATCTGGAGTTGCTCACCTCTTACCAATTAATACAAACCTCCAAACAGTAGACATTTTTACTAAACCCCTGACCTCTCATCTCTTTGACCAACACCAGTCCAAGCTAGGAATGACTGACATACATTCCTCAGCTTGGGGGTGTAAAATAATAAGTTAATTAGTTAGTTATGGTCAAGTTAACAACTCATTAATTAAGGATCCCTATTAGTTTTAGTTAGTTATTTTTCCATCATCAATAAGTAACCATTCCCTTGTATATATACTCCCCGTCCATGTCTTTCTCACTCACTTTTGTATTCAATTCATTACAATCAATAAATATTCCAAAGTTCTTCTCTTCTACATTCTCTCTTTCTGTTTTCACTGGTTCCCAATTCTTAAAAAAAACAAAATATTTTTTTATTATTTTGGTTTTACTTTTAATACTTGGAAACATGATTTTTTTTTAAGTAGGATTTCAATGCCTAAGTGTTGTTAATGAATTGCAACAAATGATGACAATGAGGGGGATATGGTTTGCATAGCTAAGAAGATGGTGACGATGATACAAGAAGCAGGACACCTTTTTTTGGGGTTTTTTAACCATAGTTGATGACACAAATCGATTAAAAAAAATAAAAAAAGTTGTGTGGGCCACTTGCCCGTTTGACAGGTAGGAGTTAAGGGAAAAGAGAAGGGCATAATAGGATCGATCTCATGACCCAAAAGTGAGAAACCCTTGTCATGGGACTACAACCATCGCAACATAATTTTTTATTTTTTGGTAAGCCACCGCAACATAATTAAGATTTATTAACATTAATTATATAAAAGTACTAGTATAATATTTAGCATTTAGAAACATGAATTGTATATTATAGTTATAAAAATATTATTAAATACTTTTAACAACACTATTTAGCTACGGACCAAAATATCTTAGCCCGCCTCGATTTAAGGTTGGACTACGAGCCGAATCGGACTGTCCGTTTTGATTTTTTTTTTTGGTTGCAATTTGTGCTAAAACTCCCTTTTGTTCTTTGAAAATTCACATGAAAAGAAAAACTGTAACCAAATAACTTTTAGGAATTATGGAAGAATTTCTAACCCATTAAATATGCAATAATTTAGTGTAATTTAAACCATAGAAAGCAAAATTCCAGATTCTTAGACATTAGTTTAACCAAATAATCTCAAATCCAAAAAATAATTGCATTATCACTAACCATAACGACACGGAGAGAATGAAATAATCTCTAAGTCTTAGATCCAAAAGAAATCATTACAGAACGGAGACCACGGTCCTCCTTTCTTCCTCGCAAATGAACGACGACCGGCGGTAGTGAAGAACAAGCACTACCAGAAAAATAGCTGTTACCGACGGAATTTACCGACGGATTTTTTGAGTTACTGACGGATAAATTTATTACCGACGGATTTTGTCAACCGGTAATAACGTCGTCGGAAATTTTTACCGACGGATTTTTCGACGGATTCTTACAAAAAAAATCCGTCGGTAAATTGATTCGCATTGCCGTAAGAAAAAACGTCGGTTGAAATTTTTACCGACGGATTTTTTATTCATTACCGACGGATTTTCTGTCGCTAATTTTTAAGATTTTTTTATATTTTTTAATTTACCGACGGATTTTCCGTTTGCATATTAATCGACGGATTTTTTATTTGCATGGTTCAAAATAAAATTTTATATTCTTTTGTTTATTATTTTATCGACGGAAATTCCGTAGATAATCAACAAAGTCTGAAATTTTTATTTTTTGGTCTTTATATTTACCGACGGAAAATCCGTCGCTAATCAACAAAGTCTGAAATTTTTATTTTTTGGTCTTTATATTTACCGACGGAAAATCCGTCAGTAATCATCCAAAATTTCTATTTTTTAAATTTTTATTTGTCGACGGATTTTTCGTTTGCAATATTTTTTATTTTATCGATTTAAAATCCGCTTGCAATTTATTTATTTAAAAAAATAAAAATTTAACAATATTTGGATTACCTGATTATTTAAGAATTGATGTTTTGCTTAACAATAATTATAAATACATTTAATAATAACAAATTATAAAAAAAAATACTCAATTAATAAGCATCATAAAGTTCCACCATCGCCGACAAACATAAATACAAATACAACAAAGTGTACAAGCATAA
Source organism: Dalbergia cochinchinensis (assembly GCA_031216125.1). Taxonomy (NCBI): domain Eukaryota; kingdom Viridiplantae; phylum Streptophyta; class Magnoliopsida; order Fabales; family Fabaceae; genus Dalbergia; species Dalbergia cochinchinensis. Next base: position 61,325,070 of record CM062375.1, on the reverse strand, counting down.
ATATAGTGAAGTCAACATATGATAAATACATAAGAAAAACAAACTCAAATCGCAAAGTCACAAAGATCGCCAAGATCACCATCGCCGCCACTACCATCATCATCATCATCATCAATGTCCTGGGTGGTGCGTAAGAGCCCGCTGCATCTTCCCGCCACAAAGACATCATCTCCTTCTTCATTTGCTTTCAACTGACTCCAAGGCCTTTTCATTGTCTTTAATATTCTTTTTCACCTCCTCCACTCTCACAGTCGCCGCCTCCTTCTTCTTGCATACGATGAAGTTCGCGATTGAGCAAGTGAACTTGCTCGCGGACCTCATCATCATCGGGCCGTGGATCCAAAGACTGAGATGCCCCAGCCGACAGAGCCTACCGATAAACTACTCGCATAAAATGATCCCATGCCAGATGCGGTTCTTGTAAGGACCGCCGACTACCTCCTGCCATAACTTGTCGTCATCAAGCGGTGGGCATTCTTCACCAGCTGCGATCCTTTGTTCTCGCTGGGTTTTGGCCTCCAGATAGCTGCCCATAGGCATGCTATAAAAAAATGAAAGTAATGATACCAAATATATGAAATAATAAATTATGTATATATACAATGAATAAGAGCACAGAACATATATACCCAAATATTCTGGCAGGATCGACTCCACGCCTTCTAGCTTCGCGCTGTGAGTCTTTCAACAACTCACTCTGTGTAGGTGGCTCTTCAACTCATTAGTTCACATTTCGAGTGAAACATGTAAAACATTAGTATGATAAAATATAAGTTTAACAAGAGAAATTAAAAGATGTTTAAAATAATGACTAAACCATCCTGGCTTACGTAGACTCAATACCAGCAGTAGAACCACCACAATGAAGGGAGCTCACCTTATGCGACGGCCTTCTTAGCCTTCAAAGACTTCGCTTTGAACTTGTCACCTCTCCAAGATTGCCACAAATAGTCCAGCTAGCCCGAGTCATCCAATTGGGTTCTCATCTCGCCGCCCCGAATGTCGATGTACATGTCTTGCAACCTATGAAATTGCCTTTGGATTTGAAGCACTTAAACATAAACTCTTCATCTTTGGGATGGATGATGAAGTGGCTCTACGCATGAAAATAAACAAAAAAAGGTAATTGAAAATATTTTTAAAGTAAATCACACATTTCATAATAATTATTTCATGAACCTTCCACTCAAGAAACCAAATCCTTCTCGTGATTGATAACTCTACGAATGACTCAATCGGCCGCTCATATAATTTTTGGATGGTGTGTGTCACCTCATGCATGGTCACTGTTTGGCCCTCCTAACCGCTTGGCAAAAGTACAAAACATCAAGTGAGCATGTCAAGAAATTGTTCAAATTGTTATATGATTTATAAGAAATTGAAAATTAATTAACTTACTTGTCACGGACACGTATAAGCTTTATCCGATTATCTCCGTGGATCCATGTCCTGATTGTTCCCGCCGAGGCACCACTCCATCGCTTCGCTTTCTGCACCCCTTCGAAGTCATGTGTGGGGTGACCATAGGATCTCGCCAAATGGTGATAAAGGTGGAGGTGAAGGCACTACTTCGCACACGCCCCAGGAGTAGGTATCATAGTAAACTCCCATGGGTACAATGGGTCAGGTATGGAAGTGGGATAGAAGTGGAGGTGTGAGCGGTCATGGTGGATGCTTGAGTGGGAGGATTGATTGTTTGATTGTTTGGGACACCCTTCCTCGCTCTTATTTTTGAGTTTAGGTGCTATATCTCGAAAAAGATTCAACAACGATGAAAAATCAATTCATAGTATAATAATTTAAAATGAAAAAAAGTAATAAATTGAGGTTGGACACATCACATTTAACTGAAAAGTTGAGGACTATCTTCATCATTCTCAGACTCAACATCATCCTCAAACTCATCTTCCTGGTCCTCCCCATCCTCCTCATCACTACCATCACTTTCGCTGCTTTCACTCACTAATTGATCACTAGAAGAGTGAATTATCCGAACATCGCCTCAATCGTAACGTAAGGTTGGCAATGTTCCCGTATCAACAACTACCTGAGAGGGAATTGGGTCATTCACTTGATAAGCATCGTTAGGTAGTTCTTCAACCTCACCTCCAACCCTAGGTTTAGTTTTCATGACCATCTTCCAATCCTTCTACACTTTCCTGGTATGGTGCATAATATATTGCCTTTGCATTCTCGGCAATAATGAAAGGATCATATACAAAGATATCTCTTAGTATGATTCACCTCAAAGTAAGTTTATATTGATTGTGTGTGCGTTCTGGTCAGACGTCTGTCAACTAATCACACAACAACACTACCAATTTTTGAGGTCCATCACCACATATTCAATCTCCAGTATTTGTTTGATTACTCCATACCAATCACTCTCCCCACTGCCTGCATCCCCTCTCACACATACCCCACTATTCTTTGTACCTTTCCCTTCTGGCCCCATTCAAATGTATGAAACTTATATCCATTCACATAATACATTGGCCAACTATTTGCTTTGTTAAAGGTGACTTGCCAAACTTTGTAAATAAGGACATGTTACATTATTGTTTTTATCAAACACCTACATGAATAATTGAACTTCAAACATCAAGACAAAAGATGACAACTAGAACATGTGTATGAATTTTGGATCAAATGGTTACTAAATAATTAGATTACATACAAAGGATCTCAACCACTATGCCGGAAATTGTTCAGGTGTGTCGCCATCAACTTGTTCAAAATAATTCAGAATTAAAACATTGCGGGTAAAATAAGATTTGATGCATGACGGTATCAACAATTGAAAGTGATACATTGATCAAACTTTACGCCTTAAATGGTTGTACTTCATCACGCTTGATTAAGATATGCAAATGCGAAAGATGCTTTTCTCTCGATAGCCAATGTGTTTTGACTTTCCAAAGCAAAGACGTCCTGCTGATTGAATATAGATAAAGTATATTGAATTGAACTTTCACCCCCATCATCATTCCGACCAACCCTTGTTCGTCGCCTAGACTGAAATATGAGACTCAAAGTAATAGGAACAAAAAGAAAGACGCCTCCTTTGAGATATATGCCTCACATATGGAACCTCTACTTGAGCTCTATTTTTCACAGCTTCTTGAAACTTCCAATATTTCGCTCAAACGGATATATCCATCTATATTGAACTGCCCACACATTCGTGCTGTATGCCAAGTGTATGGGCAAGTGTTCCATAGAATCAAAGAAACCTGGGAGGAAATATTCTCTAATTTGCATTGCACTATAGGGATGTTTCTCTCCATAATTAGAGATCTTCAACCCTCAAAGTGACGACATATAATCTCAAAATGTTGACTCAACTCAGTCAATGGCTTCCAAACAGGGAGAGGTAATTTTGTAAATGAAATAGGAAGTAAACACTCCATAAATACATGACAATCATGACTCTTCATACCAAAAATTGTCCTTGTGCAACATTAGCACATCTACCTAAATTTGAGGCATAACCAGCATCCTTAACTCTTGCATCCACCTACACACAGCTTTGTTTCACGTGGTTAGTGTGTAACTGGCCTTCGCTTACATACACGACCGTCTGGGCAACTTCAGAACTCAACTCAGTCTTTTGCAATACTCAACCAAATCTTTTTCTTGCTTTCACATTGTCCTTAGTCTTATCAAGGTCCATCACAAGATTTATGATGTTATCACACACATTTTTTCCACATGCATTACATCAATACAATGACGAACTAGATTATCACCCCAATAAGGCAGCCCCAAAATATACTTTGTTTGGTCCAATTATGTTCTACCCCATATCCCTGGCAATCGTATGGATTTTCCCTGGCCCATATCTTTGGAAAGTCTCTAACTCGTGCCAGACTTGTTACCACTAAGCCTCACAGAGGCTCATCACGTTTCAACACTTTTTTAAATGCATCCTTTACTCCCTAAATTCATGATCAAGATCCAAAACCTCTCGTGACAATCAAACCATGAGTTTTTTTCGACCATGTTTCAATGTAAACGCCTTTGTGTCCTCCATCCATACATACCGACATGCCAATTTTCCTCAAGGCTATCCAACCGTATAACATTCCATAGGCCGGAAAATCATTGATAGTCCACATCAATGCCGCTTCTCAACAAGAAATTTTGCTTCATAGAAATATCATAAGTTTGTACAACCCCAATACCATAGCTCTCAAGTTCATCAATCAATGGTTGGAGGTAAACATCAATCTTGGCTTTGGGATTATCGACCAGTGGATTATACAAGTTAGAAACATGTAAGGATCTTTCATGCACATTTCAGAGGCAGATTGTAAAGTGTAACAACAACAGCTGCCAGAATAAGGTTTGCTAAATCGATTATTCGGAGTAAATCCATCTGCACAAAGCCCCAACCTAATATTCCTAGGATCCGCAAAGAAAATCAGATAAGTTTGATCAAAGTGTTTCCAAAGTGCTTCACTGTGGAAGGGTGGGTCATGACACCATCATTTCTCTTATTCTCAAAGTGCCATCTCATGTGAGGTGTCAACTCATTGAAGCATACAACCTCTTTAACCTTGGAATTAGGGGCAAATAGTGCATTCTTTGTGTGGGCATCCTTATATCTTCCATTCCCAGATCTTTTTTGGTTTAAACCTAGGGTTTTCACAAAATTTGCATTCGTTAGGTCTATATCATCTTTGTAGTACAACATACATCCCTTCAAACAACAATCTATTTTTTCTGATTTTAGCCCAAGTTTTGAAACTAATTTCTTAGCTCCTGATAGAAACTTTGGAATAGAACTAGATTGTGGACTAATTTCACGCATCAATGTTGCCCATTTCATTCAAATGAATTTTGACTTTGGTTTGCTTCGATTTTATAGCTAACATCCTAACCGCTAGAGACAACTCCGAAAGTGAACACACAATCTCTTCCCATGAGGAACCTTCACAAATTTCTCCAATATAGAGAAATCTTTCTCATTTCTGCATTAGAGCCTCATGCATGTTCATAACTGCATGAATTTGAGGACCAACCGTGATCATAAATCATTTCCTCATATCGCCAGAATTATCCTCCCACTAACATTTCCCGTGACATGCTCACCAATATTAACTCTACTTGAACTACCTATAACATAGGCATTTTCAACACTAGCATGTTCAAAATTTTGTGTGGCAACTTCCCCATGCATAATCCAAACCCAATAATCCGTCATAAAAACCATCTCTTATATAGGTGATACCTAATGGTATCCATATCAAAATATTTCCTACATTTACACCTAGCACAGGACACCTAACTTTCTCGCTTCATTCATAAATTGAACTGTCCTGTGACAAGCCACCCTTATAAATTGTTCAACTCCCGCAAATTCAGGTTTGATTCCCTCACTGGGTGCACCCTATCATACATCCATAGTCCTGCTTGTGGGAATCATGGTTCTTGCCTGTAATTTTACCTAACAAATTCATTTAAAGATTCAAAAGTTAAAATCTTAATTAAAATTTTGAAAATAAAAATCTTTAAGTAAATGGATTGTGGTCTTTAACTTCACAAAATATCTTGGCTTTAATTTTTTAAAAAAATTAATAGAACCTCCTTAAATTAACACATCCCAGAAATTGATTTCAATATACATGTATATCAATCCACAAATAAAGTTCACAAACAATCAAACAAACATTTAAAGATCCTAAAACCGCTCTAGAGCACACCCTTATAACATCACAACATGCATTTCCGCAATCTCCGTGATACACAATCAATCTCCACAAGAACAACGCAAACAAGTCTGGGAAGGACCTCACGCCCTTCCCCACCATGCAATCCCAATTTCCTACAACTCTAACTTATAAATCATAAGTCTCTATCCTAACAAAAATATAACTAAATGAGGAGAAGAAACAATTACTTACCTCAGAATTTCGATGGTCCTTATATATGTCTTAGTAGCTCTTTGAATGAATTCTTCTCTTTGTGCCTAACAGGAGTAATGACCTTCAGGGAGCTCCTGAATTTAGTCATGCATAATTAAAATTGTTATATCAACAAAGGAAACAATAAAGGAATTAACATTTCTTGACTATATTGCATGGAATTAACACTTCATAGTGAGGAAACGCTATAAACTAGTAAATAATTCTATCTAATAACTAAATTATTTTCAATTTAAAGTGAAAGTGTTCTAAACAAAAATCCAAGGTAAGCTTTTCATTATTATTATGAACAAAATATCAATCATCATTAGCCCACTCATAGTGTCTTTCTCATTTGTCATGTTTTTTCACAAAGGTTTAACTGTGACTAAAATTTAGTGATGAAATATTTAATGAGAATGAATAAATCTATCTCTATCTATGTTTGAAGAGGCAATGTTTGAAATTACTTAAGATAAGTTGTTCATGCAAATACAGAAAAGAATAATGGATAAAAAGCAGAAATAGAGTTAAGGAAGTGAGAAACAGAGGCTTACAGAGGCTGGCTCCCCCACAACAGAGGCGCGAAACGGCCAGCAGTTGTGAGGCGCGGCAGTGGCGGCGAAAGAAATTGTGCCGGGCGAGTCACCGATTCTGGTCGCGCGCGGAGGAAGAGGCGACGCTGGGCCGAGCACCGTCAAGCGATGACGACGCGATCGCGGCGCCGCCACGGCAAGGTAGCGGTGAGGCGCGCGTTGGCGGCGGGCGAGCAAAGAAATGCAGCGTCGGGCAGTCGACCGACGGTCAAGGCCGGAGGAAGAGGCGACGCCGCCGAGCGCCGTCGGCGGTGGCGACGGACGCGAGCGCCGACGGCGATCCCATGGCGGCGACGCGAGGCGCTTACCGGCCGGGTTCTGGCTAAGGGCGACGCGACGCGAGGGCTGGCCGACGGCGCGAAAGCGGTCGATCAGAGACGGTGGGCGGCCATGCCGGACGCGCTGGTCAAAGTGCCGCGTCCAAAGCCAGAGCAGATGAGAGTAGAAGTATGTTTGAGAGTCAGGTCGAGAGTATATGATATAACATTACCAACTTGATTTTCAAATTACCGAATTGATAACTATAAAAGATAAAAAAGAAATTCAAATATTTATTAAATAATGATTCTCGATTATTTCATCGACGGATTTTTTTCGCCGGTAATTTGAAAATCCGCTTTCAGAATCAATAAATGCTAAAAATTAGAAATAAAAATTAATATTATTATTACCGACGGATTTTCCATCTAATAATTAACAACTGAAAAATTAAAACAAAATTACTGGATTTTCCGCTTGCATTAATTAAAAATCGGAAAAATAAAAATAAAATTACCGACGGAAAATCCGTCAAGAATAATTAACAACGGAAAAAAATTAAAAACAAAATTACCGATTTTCCATTTGGTAATAATTAAAAATCAAAAAATAAAATAAAGTTACCGACGGATTTTCCATCTGCATAATTAACAATCGAAAAAGTAAACAAAATTATCGCATTTGGATTTTCCGCTATTTTAAATAATTAAAAATCGAAAAATAAAAATAAAATTATCGACGGATTTGCCGTTTGCATAATTAACACCGGATTGTACAAAATTTAAAAACAAAATTATCGACGGATTTTCCGCTTCGTAATAATTAAAAATCGAAAAATAAAAATAAAATTATCGACGATTTTCCGTCTTGCACAATAATTAACAAACGGAAAAAATTAAAAACAAAATTATCAACGGATTTTCCGTCAAATAATTAAAAATCGAAAAATAAAAATAAAATTACCGACGGATTTGCCGCTTGCACTAATTAACACCGACAAAAATTTAAAAACAAAATTGTCGATTTTGATTTTCCGCCTGCAATAATTAAAATCGAAAAATAAAAATAAAATTATCGACGGATTTTCCGCTTTAATATTAACAACGGAAAAAAATTAAAAACAAATTACCGACGGATTTTCCGCTTCAGAATAATTAAAAATCGAAAAATAAAAATAAAATTATCGACGGATTTTCCGCTTGCAATAATTAAAAATCTAAAAATAAAAATAAAATTACCGACGGATTTTCCGCTTCAATAATTAACACCGACAAAAATTTAAAAATAAAATTACCGACGGATTTTCCATCGGTAATAAAATTATTCATAAAATTATTCATATAATTACCGAAAAATCCGCTTTAATTATAAATTTTGAAAAAATTTAAATCAAATTACCGACGATTTTCCGTTTAACTCACAAGGCTCCTTCCCGCAATGTCGCGCGAATATTACGGCGCTTATCGACTGAAAATCCGCTTAATGTCCAAGTAGTAAAAATGCATTTTTTCCCGACTTCTACTTTCCGTCAAGAATTCCATCGGATACCGACTTTAAAAATTCGTCAGAAACTGGCTTCAGAATTCGGGTTTTTCTTGTAGTGAAGGTCATGGTCGGTGAATGCAAGACTGATCCATCCTTCCTTGCAAACTTGACGGTGAGCAATGGCAGTGTTGGTAGCATGTCACAAAAAGGATGTCAGTAGAAGATACAGAAGAACTCCAGATGCCGACGCAGGGACAGTAACAATGCATAATGGTGGCAGGCGGAACCCTCACTTGGCTAACTCTCTTAGTTTCTGCAGAGATTCTCGATTCTTCTTGGCTGCTAGGGTAAGTAGGTAACACAAATGAGAATATGAAATTATGGGATGTGAAGAGTGGCCTGAGTTGGTCTTAGATGAGGCGGGTTAAGTTGATATTGGTGGCTTTGAACTTGAGTGCACATTCATAGAGGCCACCAACTTCGCCATTTGCACTACGCCTCAAGTGTAGGTGGGTCTTAGTATAAGTGTGAGTGAATGGATTGAAAAGAAAAAAAAAATAAACAGGCTGGCTCTTTTATTCACTAGGCTAGCCCATTTATCTTGTAGGCTAAATGGTCCAGGTCAAATATGGATTGGTATTATACGAGTTAAAATTTTTAGGCTCGACTCACTTTTTTTTTTGTTGCTGGTAAATGGATTAGCTCGATGAGTTTGGCTTGTTTTAAAAACCCTAATACCCATAGGTAGGGTGTGGGTTTTAAGTTTTAAAAACCATAGATAAGGTCAGGGCAAATTGAGATTAATATTAATAAGATGCAAGACGGAGTCAAAGATGAGCTGAAACTTGCCCAAATCCATCTCTTATTGTCATCCCTAAAAGAAATTAAGTTGAATAGTTGTATAACACATTCCTTCCCGTTATCTTTTTAGGTTTTAGGGAACTTTTAGTGGAGTTTAAGGGAAAATGGGGAAGGCAATGGATAAATGAGGATAAAATCCTAATCCAATACCAACAAATCTTCAGTCACTTGGATTGAGAGTAGCGCCATGGGAGTTACAACTCATTGGCACATTCTGCCAATCTTCTTTTATTTATTTATTTTTGTTCAAAATCAAGCTTCTTGATTTAAAATCATTATCTTACCTCCAAAGTCCATTGGGTCTCTTGGGCTCATTACACACAATTTTACAATTCATGTGGGTAGTTAAGTTAATTGGTATATACTCATGTCTTTTATAAAGCTGCACCCGTGTGACACTAGAGATTCTCGTGTTCAACCCCTAAGGACTGAAACCAATGCCCCCTAACCCAAAAAGGAGCCCATGCCCTTCGCCCTTCCACTAGTAAAAAAGAAACTTCGATGGAATTACTGAACTGTACCCTTAAATTTAACTGAATTTCATTAAATTGAAATTATGATTGAAAAAGTTATGAAAATATAATACAACTCTCAGCAAAATTCCGTCAAATTTCACTATGAGACATTACTAGAAAAGCAAATGATGATCTCGAATTAAACTTTCTTTAAGAATCACAATACAGATAACTAAAAACACACACCAATATGTATCATAAAGGATACACATCAATATTACATAAAAAAAGGTTCAAACAGTGCACAATTATGATATTAGCCTTCTTTTACAAGAAGAGAGCGTGCATGTACATGCTTACTACTTCACTTAATCTTCTTAACAGATTAATTATTCACCTTCCTACAGTTAACACGAATTTGACCTTGATCCCCAGTGAGAGGCTGAATATTTCCCATCTTAATGATCGAATTGGCAAAGTCCTCAAAGAAAGCTGGGGCATTATAGCTATATTGCTGAACCAAATCATCAGTGGAACCACCATTGAACAATTCTTGATCAGAGTGAAGAAGACCATACTTTTTAACCAAATCGACATAATAGGCCACATCAAAGTTCCCAGGTGTAGGGTCGAAAGGGGCAAGGTTGTTGTCAGCACCATTCCTAGGACAAATGTACTTGAGCTGATTTGCAAAGTTGGGGTCGATGTCGGAGTCATTGTAGATATGGTTCTTGAAGTTCAAGCAACGTGCAAACCCAATAGTGTGCCCTCCAGAAAGGACAACTAGGTCCTTCTCGTTTAGACCATGGTCTTGGAAGTTCTTGATGAGTTGGGATAGGCTGAAAAATGGTGCTGGAATATCGTTATTTGCATCAGTGCGGCTTGCTGTGGTAGAATCTCTTCTCCCTAGTGGCACATCCCATGTTGGCCCACCCAACTGTATGTTTCATTCACATAACTATTAGCAACAAATTTCATTCATGTTACTAAAACTGGAGTGCTTATTTTGATTTTTTTTTTTATTTTAAACACCGCTGGGATTGAATTGGGTTGGACAATTACAGGAAACTAAGATTTGTTTGGTTTCAGAAAACTATTTTCAGCTTTTAATTTCATATTTTCAATTTGTTTCTTGTTTTTCAAGATTCTATAAAGAAAATAATGAAAATTACAAAATTTAGTTTGGTTTTTAGTTTTCATTATTTCCTAATTTCTACACAAAATCCTAAAATTTAAAAGCAGACTGAAAACAGAAAACGAAAATGAAAATAGTTTTTCAAAATCAAGCGGAGAATAATTTTTTTTTTTTGCATAAGGTTTTTTTTTCACAATACTTGAATGATTTTATACTTGAAAAGAAATTATTGAAGTACTTTAGGCAACTAAAATGCTGGCTATGATTAATAATGATGTGTTTCTTGTGAACCGTTACATTGGTCAAATTGTTTTAGAATATGGACTTGCCTTTATTAGTCACCGCACAGCTTGCATGCATTTATGAAATTCAACTTTTTGTTTTTTGCCTTTGTGAATGGGTTGATAATCCACGTTTTAATATTCTAGTGTTAGGTGCTTACTTTGTCTGAGTCTCAACAAAATATATTTATAAATTCCATAAGTTTGAGTTTTTTAATTTTTTAACCTGTTCAGTTGAGTTTTTCTAAAAACAATTCATATTTCACTATAGGCCACCTCATTTATTTGACATGGTGATGCATGCATGCATATAAAATTTAACTATCGACTAATTCAAAAAGATTAAGCCTGTGTACAAAACATAATTATATAAAATAATGAAGATAAGCACATTCAACATAACGTTTGGAAGTAGTTAGTAGTATGTGAGCATTACTCACCGCAACTACAGAGTCTCTAGCAGCAACAGCCAGAATGTCTGCGCAGGAAACAACTGGTTTTCCACATGCGTTGTCCACCGCCTGCTTGATCGCATCCACCACTTCAAATCCTCTCGCAGAGTTTTTGTTAGGATTTGCATTCTTTTCACTATCAATGGTGGATGTTGGGTCTAGAAGATTTGAACCATCACAACCCTGAAATCATCACAAAACCATTTGATTTTTTTTTTTGATTTGTTACACAAAATCATGTGATTTTTAGGAGAAGAACTAACTAATACACGGAAGTTTTGTAAGTATCATACATATGTATAAACCTTATGGTTTTAAATTGTTGTAGTTACATTGCAATGAGAAAAGTTTACTGAAAAATGTTATAGATACTATCATGAAATCCCCTCTTTCAAAAACTTAAGCCGATGAATAGAGGCACATAAATAATTTTATACTCTAATACGTCCTCTCAAGTAAATGTTTTTTTTTGGACTTAAGCGTGACTGTTTTTATTATAATGAGGGTTTGAACCCTTGACTATTTGATCATAATGGCTCTGATATCATATAATAAAAACATCTCTTTTAAAAGTTTAAGCTAATAAGTAGAGACGCATAAATAGTTTTATATACCATTTGGCACCATGATATATACAAATTGTGAAGAAAATCACAATAGCAATATTGTGATCACAATTGCTGTAATGGATTGTAACTGAAAACCATGATATACATAAACAAGAGCTAACAAAAATGCACACATAAATATTCACAGAAACACCAATAGATAAAATCTTACGTTAACAAAACAATCATGAAAGTGCAAGCGCAGCAAAGAAGCGCCCATACGGCGTTCTTTTAGGATGGCAGCCTCCACCACACTTTTGATCGTAGTCAAAGCATTTGGGCATGAGTAGTCATAGTAATTAGGTGAAAGCTGTGAGAAAGCAGTGGTTGCAAGAGCTGCAAGCACCAAGGCACTTAGGACAAAAGAGAAATGTGAAGCCATTTCTACTAATGCAATGAATGATCAGTACACTAATGAACAGTTGTAGAAACCGATACTGTTCTTGTGTTGTGGGAAATTGCATGCCTCGTTGCATTTATATAGACCACTGGGAAGTGTGGAGCAAAAAATGACTACACAACATAATGCCTCGTGATTGATGGTGGACTAGGCCTAAGAAAAGACCATTTCACCTGTAGAAACATTCATTGGATGGAGGCATTAACTAGGAATTAAGGAAGTAGTTAACTTCCCAAATTTTATTGTCTAAGTAATCGGAGAAAATGGGATTTTCTCTGTGATTGATTTAGTCCACGGGGAGTTGTTAAAGTTGCCAACCAGAACAAATGAAGACAATTCATGTACAGGGGAGGCACCTGCGGAACACGCGTCTTTTCCGAATAGAAAATTTTATTTTAACACCGGGTATAAACACCGATGAAGAGAAAATAAATTAAAAAAAAAAGTGATAAAACCTACATATTTTATAAATATAGTGTTTCGGGATTTAAAAAACTTAAATATTAAAATAGGAAAGTTGCTCCTAAATCTTTATCGTACGAACTCATATAGAAAATTCAGCGAAATCAACTACGAATCATAGAGTTTGTCAAGTCATATACTCATCCTTTAATATAAAAAAGAACCTATGGCATTTAATAGGCATGGGGTAATCCATAAATTATTGGTAATGTTTAAAATTATCGAGACCACAACATTATCAAGGTAATTCACATTGTTATCTTAATAGTAATGTAGCTTGCCCCTGTGATGGTGTCTATGTGGATTACCAGCTCGTTGATAATCCTGCCAGTATTATTATTATTACAAATAATCCTAATAATGGTTAATTAATAATATTATTTAAAAATTAATTAATTTTATCATAATAATTATATGTTATCATTAATAAATAATATTAATAACAATTTATTTTCTATTTTATTAATATTATTAATTATAATTTTTTATATAATTTTATCTTTAATTGTTTTAAAATTAATTAATAGTAATAATTAGTGATAATACTTATAATAATTATTTATTTATATTTATATTTAATATTAATTATAATTGTTAATTAACATCAATAATTATTTTATATAATACTTAAATTATTTTCTTTGATACATTCTTTTAATTATTAATAATAATTAATAATAATATTAATAAAATTAATTATTAATTACTATTATTAATTGTTCTTATATTAGTAAAAAAATATATTACCTAATAATCTTTTTAATATGCCAAGGAAGATAATGTGAATTATAAGTTAGAGTACGTGTCCATATCAAATATTGCATTATAATATTAGCGACAATTTAAAAGGTGTCAATCTTAATTTCTTAATAGTAATCTAGATTACTAATAGTTTTGTCAAACAATGCGTAAAACACAGCCTTTTATAACCAGGATTGCTATTGAGTAGGAAATATTTTGGGTAAAAACATTTTTTACAACAAAATCTTTATAATCTTACACGTAAGTGATAATGGCTTAAAAATAAGGTTCAATTAATAAGTTGGTCCTAATGTTTTGGAGAAATTCAAATCGGCTTTATATTTTTAAAGATTATAATTAAGTTTCTTAACTTAAAAACATCTATAATTGAATTATTGGGCATAACAGAACGAAATATACTAAGTTGTCATCGTTTAACTATAACTATTTTTATGAGCCACGCCATGGTGTGGGGGGTTTAAATGCTGGATCACGAATTAAAACATGGTGGTTGCTTACATGCATTTTATGGTCAATATGATTGTTTATAGTTGCATTTAACTATATCTCTTAAATGTAATTAAATGCAGCTAAAAGTGTGGTCAAATACATATTGAAGCTTCCTTCATCAACCCGTCCCTCCACATTGCCCCTTTCTCCCCCACTCCCACTCTCCTCTGCTCTCTCTCTCTCCCTCCCCCTCCCCTTTCTATATCAGATACATACACAGAGAAACAACAAATCCAACCGAGAGAAGGAGAGAGAGAGAGAGAGAGAACGCAACACAACACAACAATGAGCAATAGACCCAACCCACCACCGCAATGAGTAATAGACATAAATCTTGAGATATATGTAAAAACAGTTATTCCATTAATATGGTATGAGGAGACATTGTTCTTTCTGTTTGATCCCTTCCGCAACCGTTCTTCTTTCTTTCTTTCTTCCTTCCTTCTTCTTCCTTCTTTCTTCCTTCACGATCACGATCACACAATCTTTTCCATGGCCACCATCACTGATCCTTACATTCTTCAACCTGCTGATCAACCCAGTTTGGCGCTTGTTTCTCAGTCCTTAACTGAGGAAAACTACCACTCATGCACAATACATGGTGCAGTTCTTGGAGCCAAAACCATCCTTGCTTAGGGGAAACTGATGACACAGATTGTGTAAAATGTTCTAAAGGTCCGAGTGAAATCAATGTTCTGCACATTGTATCATATAAGATTGTTTTGTAGTGCCAAATTATTTATGCATCTATAGGCTATCAGAGCAGATAAGCACAAGAAATTATTCTTATATCCCATCAATCTAAAAACAATAAGTTTAATAGGGGTCATCTTTCAGACAAAGATTCTGTTTACACAATAGATTGAGATCAGTTATAGAAAAATCAAATCCCCACTGAGCTTATTAATATATACTATACATGAGTTGATAAGAGGATGTTTTGTCCAAGATTCCAAGATATTGTCAATCTACTGAGCTGAAGTTATATATACAATCAAATGAATCCTTTACTGAGCCTTGTCAAATGATAGAACCATGACATTGTAGTTACTATTTACAAAAGTAATGATAGAATCAGAATCAATTTCTGGAATTTATAAACAGTCATTTAATTTTCTCGTGACTTCAATAACATATTCCAAGGGAATAAATATTAACAACAGTAAGAATCAGACAGTGAGCACAGAAGGAATGAGAAACAGTCAACATCTATGCATATACAAGAGAATGAAAATCTGAAACTCACTCCAATTTACATCTCTCAATCTTTGCTTCCACCTCACGAACACATTGAGGAGTAAAGGGTTTGCCAGCATCATCCCTATAAGTTCCCTTACAAAGTAAAAAAAAAAAAAAATGACATTAAACCAAACATAAAATAAGAAAATTAACAATGTATGATACTTCAAAATAGTGATCGTATCCGTACTAAGTACGTATCATATCGGACCTTTTACCAACATGTTTAGGTACTCCTAGTTATATTTCAAATATTTTTAGTTTAATTTATACCGCATTTTCTTATTTTACTCGTGTCTATCAGATACTCTACAAGTGTCCGTCCGTGCAAGGTAGGTCTTAAGCTGAAAACCAAGTGAAGGTAGTGAAGAGATTACTTACCACTCCAAGATTGATCTTGCGAGGAAAAGGGTCGGCAAGAAAAGCCTCAGTGACACTGACAATGGGGTCTTTTGGTGCAGGTCTCACATGGTCCCACCAGCCACGGCCACGACTGGCACAACTTGATAGAAACCTTCTCGCAGTTCTTCCATTGATGTACCTCCACATGATGCTGTTGTACACACTAAATAAATGGTTGTATATATTCTATGCTTTGAAGCTAGTAAAATGCTGATTCATTGGATTGAAGCAGATATATTATGCTTTTGAATGTTATATATATCAAGAGAAGAAAGAGAGAAGGAGAATAAGTTGAGTGAACTTTACCTTCCCATGGTTTTTGTTGTTTGATGTTTTTCAACATGTTACTATGTGCTCCTTTGGTTTGTTTGTGGTTTCTTTGCATGGATAAAAAACAACATAGGCACCTTGGTTTCATGGTTTGACTTGTTTGTTGCCGTCAGATGGCCACGTGTCATCTTGTAATATTTTTGTGAATGCGAGAAATTATGTTTGGATAAGAAAAGTATATTGGTGGGTTTGATCATTGATGTGATTGATTCTAAACCTTTCCTCCTTCTAATTTGGATCAAACACGTGATTCCTTAAAAATTTAGTAGTTGAGCTCTTTTAAGTTCTTGATCCATAATATATAGTTTAAGAAAAAGTTTAAAAAAATAAATAAATACTATATCACTTCATAAATAAGTGACTATTTATAAATGTGCACATGGATTAAGAAATGATTGGCATAGTCTTGAAGTTAAAATAATTCAAGTGTATTTTATTAAATTGTCCTCATTGTTTTTCTCTTTTTCTTAAGTACTCTCTCTCCCCCACTTCTCTCTCTTCCATTTAATAGAGGTATAATTGTAAAAAATTTGATTAATATTGCCTTGATTTCTAAATTAGATACTTACGGAAAAGAAAAAATCTTTAAAGTTGACACTTATTTATGAATGGATAAAGCACTTCGTAAAGCGATAATTACAATGAAGGAAGACAATATACTTTCTGATGAACTAGTACTCCCCTCCATCCTTTTTTTTTGGTCTCTTTGAAAAATAACAAAAATTTAATATATTAAAAATTTAATGGAGATGAGAACGAGAGTTTTTAGTTTCAATTTTGTTACAAAACATACTATTATAGGAGGAAGAGAACTTATGAGAACAAGAGTTTTTTTTTTATTATCATTATTGTTATTTTTTGTTTGGTTCGTGGGAGATCCCTATGGATAGAGCCTTTAAAATGGGCCAAACCCATTCACTCACAAAAAAAGTGAGTCGGGCCTAAATATTTTAATCCATTTAATACAAACATATTTTCAGCCTAGCCGATTTAACCCTCAGGTTAAACGGCCAGCTCAACTGGTAAACGGGCAGCCGATTAACCCGCTTTTTATTTATTTATGTATGCAAATTACTGCCAAGTATTTTTTTGGTCAGAATTCTGACGTTTTGGTGAGCATGAGGGCCGAAGCCCATTTTGGTCAGAATTACTACCAGTTAAACCTACTACCCAGCAATATCCCTTTTGTTTTTTAGGGCCAAATCCAATCCGGAACTCCCCAATCCCAAGTTTCACACCACAAATGACTCTGACCAAAACATAAAAATAAAAAATACCACAAGCGACAAAACCACAATTCCACAAACACACACCCTTGCCATTTTCTTTAGAGAGGAATGAGAAGAACCGATATAGAGTGACAGAGCGAAGCGACAGAGATGGGACTTCGGATTTTCATTTCTCAACAAGCCACCGCTGCGCTGCCTTACTGCCACAGCGCCGCTGCCCTGTCTACCTCATCCGGCGACCCACTTCCATCTTCTGTTCATCCAGCCCGTCGCGTTCATCCTTCCAACATCGTCTCCCTCAATGGCTCCTCCCTTTCTCTTCTCTCTTATCTACCTTTTCCACTATTTCTCTAATTCCCCACGATTTGAAATCCCAATTCTTAAAAAAAAAAAAAATCTTTTTTTATTATTTTGGTTTTACTTTTAACGCTTGGACACATGATTTTTTTTAAGTAGGATTTCAATGCCTAAGTGCTGTTAATGAATTACAGTAAATGATGACAATGAGGGGGATATGGTTTGCTTAGCTAAGAAGATGATTAGATGATGACGATGATTCAAGAAGCAGGATACCTTTTTTTGGGGTCTGTAAACCATAGTTGATAATACAAATCGATAAAAAAAAATGAAAAAAAATGTGTGGGCCAGTTTGGACTTGCCCGTTTGACAGGAAGGAGTTAAGGGAAAAGAGTAGGGCATAACAGGATCGATCTCATGACCCAAAAGTGACGAACTCTTGTCATGGGACTACAGCCATCGCAACATAATTTTTTGTTTTTCGGTAAGCCACCGCAACATAATTAAGATTTATTAACATTAATTATATAAACGTACTAGTATAATATTTAGCATTTAGAAACGTGAATTGTATATTATAGTTATAAAAATATTATTAAATAATTTTAACAACACTATTTAGCTACGAACCAAAATATCTTAACCCGCCCTGATCTAAGGTTGGACCGCGAGCCAAATCAGACTGTCCGTTTCGATTTTTTTTTTCTGTTTGCAATTTGTGCTAAAACTCCCTTTTTTTTTCTTTGAAAATTCACATGAAAAGCAAAACTATAACCAAATAACTTTTAGGAATTATGCAACAAATTCTAACCCATTAATTATGCAATAATCTAGTGTAATTTAAACCATAGAAAGCAAAATTCCATATTCTTAGACATCAGTTTAACCAAATTATCTCAAATCCAAAAAATAATTGCATAATCACTAACCATAACGACATGAAAAGAATGAAATAGTCTTTAAGTCTTAGATTCAAAAGAAATCATTACAGAACAGGGACCATGGTCCTCCTCCTTTCTTCACAACACAACAATGAGCAATAGACCCAACCTACCACCGCAATGAGCAATAGACATAACTCTTGAGATATATGTAAAAATAGTTATTCCATTAATATGGTATGAGGAGACATTGTTCTTTCTGTTTGATCCCTTCCGCAGCCATTTTTCTTTCTTTTTTTCTTCGTTCCTTCTTCTTCTTTCTTTCTTCCTTCACGATCATGATCACACAATCTTTTCCATGGCCACCATCACTGATCCTTACATTCTTCAACCTACTGATCAACCCAGTTTGGCGCTTGTTTCTCAGCCCTTAACTAAGGAAAACTACCACTCATGCACAATACATGGTGTAGTGCTTGGAGCCAAAACCATCCCTACTTAGGGGAAACTGCTGTCGAACTTTGAATTTATTTGATTGAAAGTGTGATACCCGAGGTATATGTGGCGGCAGATAAGTTTCGTATTGGCCTAGGGTCCTTTGGGACCCACTCATGTGGCCGGGAAGGCCCAAGATGCATGAATGACCCTTGAATTGGGTTTTGTGATGAACTGTCACACTATAGCGGTCAAGGACTATTATAACGGTCACAGTATGTGGCAGCACTGATTTTGGATCTCTGGAGACCGTTATAGCGATCCAGGACCGCTATAGCGGTCATAAGTGGGCAAGATCGCTAAAGCCGTCATAGACCGCTATAGCGGTGTCAACAATATAGCAACAGTGCAAAATGCGGCGTTTCACGTAAATGAGCTCCCACCCCTTTTTAAACACCCCCAACTCGGATTTTTACCCCTAAAACCGAAACCCTATGTTCTCCAACCCTTTCTCTCCCAATCCATCATCAATCATTCTTCTTCCAAGATCAAAGGTAAGTGATTGTTGTTGGTTTATGTTAGTTTTCCTTATGTTCTTCCTTTCTCATGTCATGGGTTGTTGTTTTTCTCTATTGTTGTCAAGTGGGGGTGCTCCCTCAATATTGTTAGAGCTAGATTAGAGTTGTTTAGAGATTAGTGGAGACTAATCTTGAGTCAATGTTGCTCTATGGCAGTTGTGAGTGACATTCCATGCTTCAGAGGTCAAGTTAGTAGTGCCCACATACTCCCGACTTCAAACGGTGAGTGGGTTTGATCTCATAACCTCAGTTTAATCATTATAAGTATATTTCTTGCATTATGGTTGTGAAATATGACATAAGTTGATATGGGAATATGATTTAGATATGTATTCACAAGTGATGACAAAACTAGAAGTATACGATTTTGATTCTTGGCATGAAAACGTGTTTTTCAAAACCATGGGACCATGATTGATGTATAGAGTGCTATGAAAATGTTTTATACATATTCATGAAGAGAATTAGTGCCAGAGTATATGATTTAATAAGTTTTTTTAGCATATCTAAAATGTTTCACGAGTTATGGCATACTTATACCTCAAGACTAGAGATTTCAAAATGTGATTTTAGAGTATCAGTTAAGATGTTTTGGCAAAGAATATAGAGCAGAGATGTTTTATTATAATGTCAGAGATTTCATGATTTGAACCTTTCTGTTTATTATAATGTTAGAGATTTCATGATTTGAACATTTCTGTTTTAATCTATGATATTAGAGCTATTAATTTATAAAAGAGGTTATCTTGAGAAATGAGATTTTAGAAATTCAGTCTTGTGATATTCCAAAAAATATGGAATTCAGTATGATTCGTAGCAACTGCCAGATACATATTCTGTGAGCTTGAATTGAAACGCCTGCAAGTGGGTGATCCCTTGGGCATGATTTCACAGTCACAGTTATGCTTAAGTTAGGTTGCTAGAGTTGTACGAGTCCAAAGCTTTTAGAGTTTTAAAAGTTCTCATATTTAAATAGTTTTATAAAGAGCTAGAGTATGAGCATGATTGTGTTTAGAGATTTTATGAATTATCTTGATGATTTCGAGAAATAGAGTAATTATATATGAAAGGGTCTGATTCCCAGATTAGAGTATATAATAGAGATTTAGAGAAAATAATATGTTTATTGAATTAGAGACTAGATGGTAGCTATAGAGAAACAGACAGTGGGTTAACGGCTGAACCCGATCGTTAACCTTGGTACCAAGTTGTCCCGAGAGGACAATCTCATAGAGCAGAGAATGGAACCTATTTAGGTGTCCGTATTAGATCCCTGATGGATCACAGAGCATAACATTTTCGTTTCTTGAAGAACCATAGAGCAAAGATTCCTATTTCTCTAGTAGAGTACTGTTGTTTATGTTTTCAGAGAGTATTAATGATTTTCAGAGATTATTGATATTTTAAGAGAATATTTGATTTAAGAGATATTATATATATGAGAAATGATGATATTCTTGTTGAAGTAAGAATTTAAAGATGTTTTTCTATGAATTTATGAATACAGAGATATATTTTCTATTAGATTATATACAAGAATATCAAATGGTTTGTAGCAGATTATGGTTTTAGAGATATTTGTTTATGTATTTATGGCATGGAATATGTTTTCTCGAGAGTAGCTATGTTATGTAAATATTGGTAACATTTTTTCAGTGCATGTATATCTATATATGGTTGTTGTTGTCCCATGTGGATGATGGGTGAGAGCTCACTCTCTGAGTCCGTTGACTTACCCCTCTCTTTTCCTCCTCAAAGTTGCAGGTGCAGACATTGCTCAGCTTACAGTTTGACAAACGTTGTCGTTCTCAGCGGTGAGTCTTACTTTGAAGTAAGGCCTAGTTAGAGTCTTGCTAGGGTAGAGTGCTCCAGTAGATGTACAGGCAAGATCCGAATCATGCATTATTTTCAGGCTGTGTACTTAATTTTAAGTATATAAACTGTTATGTATACTTTCGGTTCGTAATTATGGAATTGAAATTGTAGAGTATGTTAGAGCTTATGTAATAAACCAAAGATGTATTTATGATTTAGTTTATGTGATTAATTGGTTTTCAGAGTATGATTAAGATAATTTCAGAGTTTCTTATATCAAATATTTCAGTTTTATATTTTCAGATGTAAGGTTTAACTAGAGTTCTAAATGAAAATATGATTTCAAAATGAAAAGTATATTATTTTATGCATATAGAGAGACTCAGAGATCACGAGGCTTACGTGGAAATGAGGATTCCCTACGTGCCGATCACGGGCCCAAGTCGGGTCGTGACAGAAAAGGTTTCCTAACAGGGTGGGGTTAGTGGTCTATGTATGAGTAATTTCTTTAAAAGCTAGTTGGGGAATTACACCCAAATTATTAATTTGACTATTTTTGAAGTTCTAATGAACCCCCTTTGGAAGGTAGAGGAAGACATGGGTTGGAAGGAAATTTGGTGAAGAGGACCAAACTATTCTTCTTGCGTACTTGAAAACAAGTTGGTGTTACTGTCCCATAATATTGAAATCAAGGAAATATCTAAGGATTTGTTTTGGTTGTTCTCTCATGATATAAGCATTCAAAACTAGCTAGTTGGATGTAACTTGTTTTGTTTAAATAATTGATGATTGCATTTGGTTAAGTTTATGAATTTTGCCTATTTTTACTCTAAAGTACTACCAAGTGCCAAAATTCAACGGTACGAGGTGGTGTCCAAAGACTTCTGTGGCTTATTGGGCTTGACGGTGAGGATGATGACGAGAAACACCACGAGGACCAAAAGGGCGAGGAAGGAGAAGAGGAGGAAGAGGTAGCAACAGTAGCCTTTTAACAAGGCGAAGGAGGAGGAACGAGCTGGCGTGGTTGGGAAGTATTAAATGTGAGGCTTGTAACCATTTGAAGAAGAAGAAAAAGAACAATAGGAAGGTGGTTGTGGTTAAGGAGCATGTGGTGGTGGTCTTGGTATGTGATCTCTGTTGGGTTGCAGTGGTAGGATAGGATGATGAAGGAAGCTTGATTTCTCTTTGGTCACACTTTTATCTGAGTTTAACCACACTCAAGCAATGTGGTCAAATACAACTGTAAATAACTGTGTTGACCATCAACTGTATGTAAGCAACCACCTTAAAACATTAGCCAACTGTCATATAAGAACAGATTAATGACATCCTAGAATGCAAATACAAATATTTTATAAATTTAGGGATCTAATTACAATCATTTAAATTATGAGGACCAATTAAATATTCTCAAAAAGTTTTAAGTGGGTTAATATATAACCTGAAAATAAACTACTTATTAAATAGAGCAAAAATTAACAAATAATGACTAATTTGAATTTATTCATACAGTGTAATCTAATTTTAAAAAAATTATTCAATAATTTTCTAATTAACCATTTTAAATTTTGAAAATATTACAGACCTAGCATATATACCTCCAACTTTTTATTTCCTTTTTTTTAACGTGATTTTTTTATTTTCTTTTACATCTCATTCAATTTGTATATTTTGTTTTTACTCTTTCCATCTTTGAATAATTATCCAATTTTAAATGCGCACTAGAATTAAGAAAATGGTTAAAAAACATTAAAGTTACAAAAAAAAGTTAAAAATAATTTATTAAATTATCCTTATTTCTTTTTAATAATCTAACTTTCTCTCCCTTCCTCCACTATATTTCTTGTTTTGCTCTAATTGAAAAGAAATAATTAGTACTAGTTAACCTTTTAAAATGAAAATTATTTCTAAATATTTTTTTTAAATGGATAATTATTCAATGATAGAAAGAATAATATTCAACTGGCGTAGTTGCTAAAGACAGTAGAAACAACTTGCTAAACTAATGTAATTAATCAATATATGTATACACTCGATTAAATGTGCGTTCAGCTATGCACCACATAAATGCAATGTTCTAGACACCTGACTTTTAACAACATTCATAGGAATGTGGGTAAAAGCAGTGACCTAACCCTGTCTGGATATATATAGAGCACCTCACCCTTGCCCGTATGCATCTCTTACACCATCATTTTTGAGAGTCTTGTACAATAATCTTCTCTAACATTTGTCACAATCAAATCCAACAATCAACAACAAAATCAACAATAGGCTAGGCTACATCATGTGGGAAGAAATTAAAGAGCAACGACCATGGCAACAATGCTAGCTTGCAGTGAACCAGTCGGGCGGTTGCCAGCGAGCATGATAATGATGAAAGTCGACATGAGCAACAATGTAGTGTTAGGCGGCAGTGGCTTTGCATTTTTTATTCAAAAGAAAGTGGCTATCATTTTGCCACAATTATAAACAATTAGGAAAGCCACCAAAAGCAAAAGGCATGAGCTGGATAGTGTTAGCGTGCAATCTATAACGCCCCGATTCTTTCAGTATACAAATGATCAAAATGCCCCTAAGATCATTTTTACCCTCGAAAATGAGGATAGTCGGCCCCGGCCATTCTCAAAGGGCTGTTTTAATATTGAACGGGTGTGCTATGCGTGTTAATAGAGTAGAAGAATCTCATTTTTGAGGTCCTGCGTATAAATTACCAAAATGTCCCTGTAGCTAGTTGACACAGAATTAATTTCCGACTGGACCCGGACTTTGCCGGGGAGTTTGAAATGCCGTTTTTAAGGGATATCTAGTGTTTGTCTAGGCCCGGGTGATCCCGGGGAGTTTTTGTAAAAAATTTCCATTTTGCCCCTAATTAAGGGCATAACGAGCTTAATTACATGATTAATGAAACCAAAACAATATTAGACTCTAATTAAAGATTAATTAATTTTAATAACTAATCTAAAGTCAGCATAATTAATTGAGGTTAATTAGGAGCTAAGTTTGCTTAAGAAAACTCAAAATCCCTTTCTTAATTCAAGACTTTATGTCACATTTTCATGAATAGTATTTTCTCTCTCTAATTCCTTAAATTAAGGAATCAAAGATGTGATGGTAATTCTTGATTGAATGAGGTTTGACCCCACTAATTGAGCAAGAGTACTCCTTAACCATGTCTTGTGCAACCTTAATTACTTACTTTCTCACCTAAACACTTAACTACAAACTTCTAATCAAAGGCCTAATTAAATCTACTCCTAAACACTCTTCTAAACCCACATTAAAATGCAATATTTTTCTCCCCAATCCCCTTAATGAAACCGGAGCTACCCCCTTCCATTTAATCCATCACATGTTGATTTAATTCTTACATATTCAAAGGAAAACCATACCTAGCCATTCCTACACCGTGCCATGACATAATACACTTGAATGAGATATTTTTCCCCTCCCTTTTCCTTCCAATTGCCATGGCCTCTCCCTCATCCTCTCATATTTCATTTTCTATAAATAGCTTACTCATGAAAGCTTGCAAGAACATTTGAGCATTCTTGCAACTTTAGTTTTCTTTCTTTGTCTTCAAGAGTTCTTCTTCTTCTTCATTTTTCCAAGAGCCACCACCCTCTACCACTTCTCAATCCCAAACCACCACATAACCACTGTCAACCTCCTCTAAAACACTTAAATTTTCCACTTCTTAGACCAAAAATTCAAGACAAACCTTTCTTTCTTTTCTTTTCCTCTTGGCCGAAAATCATCTTGGCCCAAGGAAAAATTTTTCTTCTCATTCCTTTTCAAGATCAAGCTCTGTTTTATTCATCAAGAAAAACATCTTTGATAGGGAGTTGTTTTAAAAAGATTTCATTCTTTTCTTTTGTATCATTCTTAGTTTGAAATGTTGAAATGTTGGTTCTCTCCTTCTCTACTTCATTTTTGGTTTCTTGCTTTCCTTTTTCCTTCCTTTCTTTTTTGGCCCTGATGCCTTGTTGTTTAAAAACCATGGCTTGATGATGAGGATCTTGGATGTTGGTTATAAAACCATCATTTGCTTGACCTTTAAAGCTTAAGGTTTCACTCCTAAAAGTTTTGACAAATGAAAATGTCACTTGATTTTTTTTGAGGAGTTTTACTTGAGTAAAATGGAATAATATGTTTATGTTATCTCTTAATCATCTTAAGTTCAAGGCTTACCCCTTTCAACCTTAAAGTTGATCGGTGTTCTAGAGCGGTTACTCCAGATAGGAGCCTTGAGCATAAAACTTAAAAGGAATAAATGGACATATATTCACCTTACAAACTTTAAAGTTGATCGATTTTTTGGAGTTATTGCTCTAAATAGGAGTCTTGAGCCTAGGATTTAAAGAAATAATAAATGGAAATGTATTCATATTTATATTTCAATTCTTTGTATTTCATGTTTATTATTGAGCTTTTCATATCATATTTATTTCCAAGTTATCACATAAAGCTTGAAGATAAGAAAATGAACTTGCATTTCATATTTATATTCCTTGTTTAGCATATTTATTTTGAGCCATCGCCTGAAATTTAAAGATTAAAAATGAGTTTGCATTCTCATATTTATATTCAAGCTTGCATATCATATTTATATTTCCATTGCCATTACCTTATAATACCAAGATTAAAACGAAGCTTGCATTTGCAAGTTTAAGTTTATGCCATCACCTAAATAATCTAGTGCTCAAGACTTACCCCTTTCAACTTACATGGGGATTTTGGTTCATGGACATCTATCTTTACAAATATGATTTGGTTTTTCAAGGAATGAAGTTCTAATAAATGATATATCGTTGTCTTGAAACATTGAAGTTTGTGTCTTACAACTTCTCCTTGAGAAATATGTTAATTCTTAAAATGTTAAAACATGGTTCACATAACCAAAATCTTTTTGTTAAGCTCTCTAACTTTGCTACTGATCTAAAGTTATTACTTGTGTTTCTATAAGGATAAAATTAATTATAAGAGTATTTCTTGATCAAGAATTAATTCTAAGAAAGACTAGTTACTAGAAATGCTTGTTTTGCAATTTTGCATGCTTTAGGAAATTAAATTTTAGATTCTATTCAAACCTTTCCAGAATTGAGGTATGCTGTTTGGAGTGTATTTAACATGTAAAAATTGTTATTAATGAGTGTGGTAATTTGTTTTAGTAATTAAGGAAAGACTAGTAACTAGAAAGAATTAAAAAATATGAACTCTAGGACTCTTTAAAATGAAAAATATGGTTTCTATCCAGCAAGTGTTAATTAAATAAAAAGGATGTTTACCACTTAGTAAATGTATAGGAATCACTCATAAATGGATTAGGAATTTATTCTAGTATCATCAGAAAAGTTGGTAATGAGAAAGAGTCAAAAATATAACTTCTAGAACATTGAAACAATTCATTCTCTTTTCTGCTCAAATCTGTCTAGATTTGTTTAGTGATGATCTTAAGGTTAATAATTAATGAGAATTTTTGGAATTAATCTTCTAGATGCATAAAAGAATAAATACAAAAGATAGGTCCACCCGATTTAGAGGCCTAATTGATTAAGAGTTAATAAGAGTGCTTGCCCTATGAGATGTTATGATTTGATGCGCTTGAAAATTTTGATTATGTTTGCATAGCATGTTATGATTACATTTGGAATGTTTAAGATGCATGTGTTGAAGTAAATATGAAAACATGTGACATTATAAGATATGTTATGCACTTGCATCTTAATATAACATGCTAATGTTAAGGTGATATAAAACATATGGAAATAATCCTTTAGACTCCCTGAATAAAAGGTTATGAGAGGTGATCCAATAAGAAAGTGATCCTTTGGACTTCTCAAATTAAAGGTTATGAAAGGTGATCCTAGCCCCCTATCCTATACTTAAGAGTCGGGTGTTAACTTATCTTAAGGATAAGAGTATGTTAGTGACGACTAGTGAGGTATAAGCTCATAATCTAGAACTCTCAAAGGGATAGAGTAGTAGGGTGGCCTCAATGAGAGAAAGAAATAGCCTAAGCCACCTAAAAGATAAAAAAAAGTAATTCATGTTATATTTGCTATGTTCGATGAGTATCACTTATGTTTGTATATAGTATGTTGTACCTTGCATTAACATATATTTCATGATGAGGTATGATCCATTCATGACATCCAAGATGCATATTAAAAATGAATGGGCCTCGATAAAAGGTATTTTAGAATTTAATAATTAAACCTTATTCATGCTCACTATTTCATAATGAAACTCGAGGTTCCTGAGGACGTAGATGATGACACTAGGATAGGAGGATGTCCTACTGAGATTCTTTATCAAGTTTCTCACTCCCTCGATCTTTTCTTTCAATCACATCTTTAGAGGACGATGGCAGTATTCGTGATCTACGTTGACGCGCTGACTTGGGAGATACATTTTGACGCCATACACCAGTCATGCTACTTCGTAGGCCGCTGTTCAGTCTGTATGTTCGTGTTTCTAGATTGCCCGTTTGCTCATCCTGTCACCAGTTTCCGTTTTACTCTTACCATGCCTTTTGCCGACGAGCTCCTCTTTGAGCATGCGCGCCCCCACGGAGAGCAGGCTCGACGTACCCCTGCCGCTGCTTCAATAGTGCAAGATTTCCCAAAGTATGTTCCTCGTTCTCCCCTGGCTCATTCAGAGACTGACCCCTCTGAGGACTCCGTCATCAAGGTCTCATTCATCGGTTCTTCCCCCACCGTGCTCATGGAGGTCGATGGTGGTACCGAGGCTATAATGACACAGTCGATTCGTGGAGGCCGAGTGAGGATGATACCCCGCCACGGAGCACGTGCCCGACCCTCTCATCGTTTGGCCACTCCGACCGAATTGGCTTAGTGGGCTGGTTATGTTCCTCCTCCTTGGGATGGCTAGCAGTAGAGGGTGGATTATAGGTGTGGTAGTGCCGGTACATATATCTTGCATAGGATAGCCTTCTTTTGTATTAGAGGTTATCTACTTTAGGCGCACTTGGGCAGGCGAGGCTTTCTAGTTGATGTATTTTATGTTTTCTTATTTGTATTCGCACGGATGACTATATTAATACTACTATTTAACTTGGTGAATGACAGAACCTTTATATATATATATATGATGCCTGTTATGTGATGATCTTGTGATTTTATTTCATAATATGAATGGTTCCTTGTTGTTATTCACGGATCCAACGAAGTAGTATTTATCTTATGTGCGGCTCACGTTTTCATCTCTTATTTAAAAAAAAAATTTTACCTATATTTTTGTTAAGTATTTTCTAAAAATTAGAAATAAGAACTGGAACAAAAGAGTAATGACTAACAATTAACTTAAATACGTCTTAGGCATGTTAGGTTAAATATTAGGGTGTTACACAATCAATGCACATGGCTTTGGCTTAGAGGAAAGCCAAAGCATAGAAATTTATCCCATCCCAAGCTGAGAAGCAGTACCTCAGCTGTAGTAGAAGAAGCAAGCAAGCTTCTTGTAGTGAGAAAAAAAATAGTGTGTAAGAAAATTTCAAGAATGTGGTGTGAGTATACACTGGGGTTTTGAGTATATTCTCTATATATTTGCAATACTACAAATTGTAATAGGAGAGAGTCTCACTGGAAATATACTATGTTGTAATTATTCTTAAATATAGTGGAATATTTTTGGAAGTTTGGCCCGTGGTTTTTCCCTCAAAATTACTGGAGGGTTTTCCACGTTAAAATTTCGTGTACAGTTCTCTTAATTTATTTTGTTAGTGAGAATAGTGACAAATGGGTCCCACTATTAAGTACTATTCATATGCTTTATTTTTTTGTTACTTTCGATAAATTTGACGCGCTTTCACTTACATCCATAAAGTATTTGTTACACTTGGGGTGTACCCAACTTTTGATACTACTAATAAGTGGTATTAGAGCTTTTGGTTCAGTGGGATTTATTCTTAGTATGCTCTTTGGTTGCAGCTTGTTTGATCTTCCACATTAGAAAAGAATTTCTCCGTAGTTGCTTTTGTTGGAAGGTAGTGTGATACTATAAGAGTGTAGTGTGGGAAGGTTTTGGCTAAGGAAAGACTTGGTATTTAAACGTGTCCAATATGACCCACCTCTCTTTCCTGGGAACCCTCCTGTGCACCATTTACAGTTGATTTACCCTAATTGAAGATGTCAATGCCAATTTGAAGTGGAGAAATATGACGGGTCCATCCAATGACTTTAGGCTATGGAAGCTGAAAGTGTAGGCATTGCTAGGTCAGTGAGGTCTTGCAAAGGCGGTGTAGGACTCGAGATCATTACCTGTTGACAAGAAGGAGGAGATAATGGTCAAAGCACTGAGTACAATACAGTTGAGTCTTGCGGACAATGTTTTGTGCGAAGTCATGGAAGAAGAAATCGTTGTTTCACTATAGAAGACTTTGGAAGAAAAATATTCCGTAAAGACTTTGTCCAATAAGCTTTATAAGAGGAAGCGGCTGTACACGTTCAAATATTCAGGAGGAAAATCAATGCAAGAGCATATAGACAATTTCAATTTGATGATCTCCGATGTTGGAGCAGCCGGAATTAAAGGTGAAGATGTTGATCAAGCTATGATCTTGTTGACTTCACTACCTCCTTCCTATGATAATTTCTGTGATACCATACTTTATGGTAGATCAAATATCTCAGTGAAAAATATCAAAGAATCATTGATAATAAAGGAAGATCAGAAGTTAGTATCCGGATCTAGTGCTGAAGGTCCTCAGACGGGTTGTTCATGACGATAGGGCGTAGTCAAGGAAGAGGATCTAGAAGCAAAAGCAAGAGAAGATCGAAGTCTAAAAAGCACAAATTTGTAAAGTGCTTTCATTGTCACCAGATAGGACATATCAAAAGAAATTTCCCAGAGAGAAAAGACAAATCAAGAGATTCTGCTAACCCAATAATTGAAAGTTCTAATGACAGTGATGTTGATGTTAGTTCAACCTTGATAGTATTCACAGGTGACACCGGAAATAAATGGATCTTGGATTCTGGTGCATCCTTTCACATGATGCTTAATCAAAGCTTTTTCTTATCCTATAAAAAGCGGGTTAGAAAATTTAGATTGGGAGATAATAGAATTAATCCGATTGTAGGTGAAGGAGATATATAAGTCAGACTAAAAGGACGTTTCAAGCATGGCATGTTCCAGAATTAGGTAGAAACCTGATTTCATTAAGTGCCTTTGATAATCGGGGGTACAGGTTCATTGGAGAAGGTGGTTTCTTAAAGGTATTCAAAGGCTCAATGGTGGTAT
Source organism: Dalbergia cochinchinensis (assembly GCA_031216125.1). Lineage (NCBI taxonomy): Eukaryota > Viridiplantae > Streptophyta > Magnoliopsida > Fabales > Fabaceae > Dalbergia > Dalbergia cochinchinensis. The sequence continues at coordinate 61,294,450 of CM062375.1, read as the reverse complement.
TGAAAGGAAAACTGCAGGGTGGGATATATCTAATGCTGGAAAGCACAGTCGATGGAACTACTGCAGTCCTATCCTCTGAAAGAAATGATTATGCTACGCGATTGTGGCACATGTGGCTTGGTCATATGAGTGGGAAAGGAATAATTATACTTGCTGGTAGAGGCTTGCTAAAAGGCTTGAAGAATTGCAAACTAGGTTTCTGTGAAAATTATGTGTTTGGAAAGCAGAAATAGGTGAAGTTTAGTTTTGGAAAACACAACAGCAAGGGGATATTATAGTATGTCCATTTGAATATTTGGGGTCTAGCCCTTGTTAACTCCTTAGGTGGAGCTCGCTATTTTCTTACTCTGGTAGATGATTATTCCAGGAAAGTCTGGATATATTTCCTGAAGAAAAAAGAAGAGGTGTTCGACAAATTCAAGCAATGGAAGGCCATGGTCGAGAAGCAAACCAGGTGATTAGTCAAGAGACTGAGAACTGACAATGGTAGAGAATTTTCCAGCAAAGAATTTGTGGAGTTCTGCAGAAATGCTGTATAGTGAGGCACCATACTATACCAGGAACACTATAGCAAAATGGAGTTGCAGAACGGATGAACAGAACATTTCTAGAGCATGCAAGATGCATGCGAATTAATGCAGCACTTCCCAAATCATTTTGGGCTGAGGCGGTCAGTACAGCTGTATACCTGAAAAACAGATCTCCATTAATTGCTATTAATCTGAAGATTCCATAAGAGGTGTGGTCCGATCGACCCATAAACTATTCTAATTTGAAGATATTTGGTTGTCCTGCGTATGTCCTAGTGAGTGATGGTAAACTTGAGGCGAGGCAAGAAGGTGTATATTTCCAGGGTAAGCACGAGGGGTGAAAGGCTACAAACTGTGGTGTACAGAAAAGCAAAGTTCACCCAAAATTATTGTCAGCATAAATGTCACTTTTGACAAGGCGGAAATACTAAATCAAAACAAGGAGTCCAACTTAGATAAGGCAGAAATAGATCATGGTGCTAAAAAACAGGTAGAGCTAGAGATTGACTGTGAAAAGGTAAAGCAAGAAGATCAGCCATGTACTTCAGGGATTGCTTAACTTGAAGTAGAACAACAAGATGAACCTGACGATATGGATGCTGGTGAACAAACAGAGAAGCAGAGCTATGCAGTATTGCTATTGGCAGAAAAAGGTGAGAAATTCAGAAATCGAAAAGGTATTTAGATTCTGCTGCCTGTGCACTTGACTCATTAGATGCAAATCTTATAGCCTTTGCCTTGGCTATGGTGGATGGTGCAGTTGGAGATGAACCATGTCCCTATTATGATGTAATAAAAAGCAAGGAGTCGAATAAGTGGCTGATAGCAATGAATGAGGAGATTGAGTCTCTTCAGAAAAATCAGACGTGGGAGCTAGTGCAACTTTCAAAGGAGAAAAGAATTGTTGCAGCAAATTGGTCTACAAAAGGAAAGAAGGAATTGAAGGCATTGAACTCCCAAGGTTCAAGGCGAGATTAGTAGCAAATGGTTATACTCAGAAGGAGGGTGTTGACTTCTATGAAGTATTCTCTCTTGTGGTGAAGCATAGCTCTATTTGAATCCTATTAGCTATTATGAGCACATTTGACTTGGAGCTGGAACAGCTTGATGTGAAAATGACATTCTTACATTGTGAGTTATAAGAGCAGATCTACATGAGTCAACAAGAAGGATTCGTAGTTCCTGGTAAGGAGAATCATGTTTGCATATTGAAGAAGTCATTGTACAGCTTGAAGCAATCCCTGAGGCAGTGGTACAAAAGGTTTGATGCATTTATGATTGGTACTGGATATAGTAGAAACCAATATGATAATTGCATATACTCTAAAGAGCTTCCAGATGGTTTGCGAATTTATCTGTTATTGTATGTAGATTATATGCTAATTGCATCTCGAAATAAGGTTGAAATTAGTATGAAAACTCAGATGGGAAAAGAGTTCAAAATGAAAGACTTGGGTGCGGCAAAGAAAATTCTTGGAATAGAGATTCATAAAGAACGGCATAGTGGCAGGTTGTGCTTAACACAACAAAATTACATTATGAAAGTGCTACAACACTTCAATATGGATTAGTCCAAACCTGTTGGCACTACATTAGTTGTACATTTTAAGTTATCTTTGAAGGAATGTTCGAGAACTGAGGAGGAGGTGGAGCACATGTCTCGTATGCCTTACTCTAGTGTAGTTAGCAGTCTCATATATGTCATGGTGTGTAGTAGACTAGATCTTTCACATGCAGTAAGTATGGTAAGTGGATTTATGAGCAAACCTGGAAAGGTACACTGGGAAGCTGTGAAATGGATCATGCGGTACCTGAAAGGTTCCACCGATGTATGTTTGGTGTTTGAAGGTCAGAAGAACTGTGGAGTTGTAGGTTATGTAGATTCTGATTATGCAGGTGACTTGGATAAAAGGAGGTCATTGACAGGCTATGTCTTTATATTCTTTGGATATATTATTAGCTGGAAACCAACACTGCAATCTACAGTGGCATTGTCAACTACTGAACCTGAGAATATGACATTGACTGAGGCTGTTAAAGAGAGCATTTAGGTGCACGGTCTTTTGGATAGTTTTGGGTTGAATCAACATGTACTAGTTATACATTGTGATTGTCAAAGCGCCATTCATCTAGCCAAAAATCCAGTCAATCATGAAAGAACAAAGCACATTGATGTTAGACTTCATTTTCTTAGAGAAAGTATCAGTAATGGTACTATTGCAGTTCAAAAGATAGCCACAACTGAAAACCCAGCTGACATGATGACAAAACCGTTGCCGATTGCTAAGTTTAAGCATTGCTTGAACTTGGTCAGTATTTGCAGAGGTTGAAGACTATTGCAAAATGCAAACCAAGGTGGAGAATTGTTAGGTGACAGTGACTTTGCATTTTTTATTCAAAAGAATGTGGCTAGCATTTTGACACAATTATAAACAATTAGAAAAGCCACCGAAAGCACAAGGCATGAGCTGGATGGTGGTAGTGTGTAATCAATGCATACGACTTTGGCTTCCTATAAATAGAGGAAGGCCAAAGCATAGAAACCCATCCCATCCCAGGCTGAGAAGCAGTACCCCAGCTGTAGTAGAAGAAGCAAGTAAGCTTCTTATGGTGAGAGAAAAAAAAATAAAGAGTGTGTGTAAGAAAATTCCAAGAGTGTGGTGTAAGTATACACTGGGGTTTTTGGTATGTTCTCTAGATCTTTGTAATACTATAAATTCTAGTAGAAAAGAGTCTTACTGGATATATACTATATTGTAATTACTCTTAAATATAGTGAAATATTTTTCAGAGTTTGGCCTGTGGTTTTTCCCTCAAAATTACTGGAGGGTTTTTCACATTAAAATCTTGTGTGTATTTCTCTTAATTTATTTTGTTGGTGAGAATAGTGACAAGTGGGTCCCACTATGAAGTACTATTCACGTGCTTTATTTATCCGTTACCCTCCATAAATTTGGTGCGCTTCTGTTCATATCCATAAAGTGTTTATTACACTTGGAGTGTATTCAACTCTTGATACTACTAACATGTGGCAGTGATGATGGACACAATGATTGGGCGACACCTTGGTGGTGTGACATATATATTTGATGGAATCACCGAAGCCTTGAAAGATCATGATATATCTATGTCGTGTAGTGCAATGGCACCACCAAAGGCTTCGAGTGGCAATAAGAGATGGTGAACTTGATGGAGGAAGGATTCCCAGTGACGATGCCATAAAGTGCAGGTAGCAAACGAAGAACATGATGCATTGATTTGTTTTTAAACAATGCACCATACAAGTTGAGATTAGTATTAATAAATTGAAGGATGAAGTCAGAGTCGAGCTAAAACTCACCTAGACCCGCCTTATTGTCAATCTTAGAAGAAATTAAGTCGAAGGGTTGCATACCATGTTCCTCCCCCATTTTTCAATTCACGACCAAGGGATTCATCGTCAAGTACGATGATTAATACCTTCACTTGCTTAGAAGTATCTCAAAGGGTGGAATAGCTAACCCGGAAATTTAATGCTTTTCCATACCCAAAGTCAATGATCGAACTCCTGACCTTTGATTAAGGGTAAATGAGTCCTTACCACTCAACCACATCCTTCGGATTATATTCCTCCCCCTCTAATTTCCTTCTTTCTTGGCATGCGTGCACGCACACACAGATATATATATATACACACACACACAATCAATCCTTTTGGTTTTTATTTTTTTGGTCAAAATCAACCTTCTTGAATTAATATCATTATCTTATCTCCAAAGTTCATTCGGCCTACCGGGCTCATTACACACCATTTTACATTTCATGGAGGTAGTTAAGTTAATTGGTAGATGCAAAAAAATAATAATAATAATAATTGGCAGATATTCATGCACCCAGGAGACACTGGAGAGTCGTATTCAACCCCCAAGGTCTGAAACCCATGTCCCTGGCCCTTCCACAAATAAAAAAGAAAACTTTACGGGATTACTGAATTGCACCCTTAAATTTAACTGAATTTCATTAAATTAAAATTATGAGTGAAAAATTCTGAAAATATAATATTATTCTTAGCAAAATTCTGTCAAATTTCAGTATGAAATATTACTAAGAAAACAAATGATGATCTCGAATTATACTTTCTTTAAGAATCACAATACAAACAACTAAAAACACATTGATATGCATCGTAAAGGATACAATCATTATTACATATAAAAGAAAGTTCAAACTTGTGTACAGTGATGATCATAATTATTAGCCTCTAGAATTATTCTACAAGAAGAAGAATGCACGTACGCATAATACATGCTTATTAAATTCACTTAACAAATTAAGAATTCACTTTCCTGCAGCTCACACGAATTTGACCTTGATTCCCTGTAAGAGGCTGAATATTTCCCATCTTAATGATCGAATTGGCAAAGTCCGCAAAGAAAGCTGGGGCATTATAGCTATATTGCTTAACCAAATCATCAGCGGAACCACCATTGAACAATTCTTGATCAGAGTGAAGAAGACCATACTTTTTAACCAAATCAACATAATAGGTCACATCAAATTTCCCAGGAGTAAGGTCTAAAGGGGCAAGGTTGTTGTCAGCACCACTCCTAGGACAAATGTGCTTGAGCTGTTTTGCGTAGTCGAGGTTGATGTTGGAGTCATTGTAGGTATGGTTCTTGAAGCTAAAGCAACGTGCAAACCCTATGGTGTGCCCTCCAGAAAGGACAACTAGGTCCTTCTCGTTTAGGCCATGGTCTTGGAAGTTCTTGATGAGCTGAGAGAGGCTGAAAAATGGTGCTGGGATATTGTTGTTTGCGTCAGTGCGGCTTGCTGTGGTAGAATCCCTTCTCCCTAGTTGCACATTCCATGTTGGACCCCCTAACTGCATGTTTAATTCACATAATTGTTAGTAACAAATTTCATTCATGTTACTAAAAACGGTGTGCTTATTTTGATTCTTTATTTTAATCAACAGTTAATAGATATAGTCTATTAGACCCCGACTAATATGAGCTGAATTCGGTTGAACAATTACAAGAAAATAGAGTTTATTTGGTTTCAGAAAGTTGTTGAGATTTTTATTCCTGTTTTTATGATTTCGTAAAATAAATAGTAAAAAACTATAAAATTTAGTTTAATTTGATTTTTACTTGTTATTAATTTTTGTATACAAATTCCTAAAAATTGAAAATATAAATCAAACTAAGAACAAAATGAAAACTGAAAATTATTTTTAGAAATCAAACAAATCATAAAAATTTTTCGCATTAGTTTTTTCTCTTCTTCACAATATTTAAATGATTCTATACTTGAAAGGAATTATTGAAGTAATCAACTAAAATGTTGGTTACAATTAATAATGATGTGTTTCTTTTGGAACGTTACATCGGTCAGATTGCTTTAGAACATGGACTTGCCACCCCACAACTATTTCATGCATTTTTTAAATTCATCAACATTTTTTTTTTGGTTTTTTCATTTGCGAATTGATTGAGAATCTATGTTTTAATATTCAAGTGTTAGGTGCTTACTTTGCCTGAATCTCAACAAAATATATTTATAAATTCCATAAGTCTCAGTTTTGTAATTTTTTAACCTGTTAAGGTCAAAGCTTTCTAAAAACAATCCATATTTCATTTTATGCCAGCTCACTTATTTGACATGATGCCGCATGCATGCATATAAAATTTAACTATCGACTAATCCAAAACGATTAAGTGTGTGTACAAAACATAATTACAAAATAATGAAGATAAGCATTTACAACATAACATTTGGATATGGTTAGTCTGCGAGTATCACTCACCGCAACCACAGAGTCTCTAGCGGCAACAGCCAATATGTCTGCGCAAGAAACGACTGGTTTTCCGCATGCTTTGTCCACAGCCTCCTTGATCGCATCCACCACTTCAAATCCTCTTGCGGAGTTGTTGTTAGCATTTGCATTCTTTTCACTGTCAATGGTGGATGTTGGGTCTAGAAGAATTGAACCATCACAGCCCTGAAATCATCACAAAACCAATTGATTTTATTTCTTTTACCCAGAAGTGATTTTTCAGAGGACAACTAACTACTACGCGCAAATTTTGTAAATACACATACATATGTATAAAGATAATGGTTTTAAAATATTGCAGTTACATTGCACTATGAAAACTTTACTAAAAAGTGTTGTAGATGCGACCGCAATTATCACTACGATACAGTTGCGAAGAATATTGCAACAGCAACATTGCGGTCACAATTGTAATATATAGCAATTGAAAACCATGATATACATAAACAAGTGCTAACAAATATACATAGATAAATATCCACGTAAAAACCAATAGATGAAAATCTTACGTTCACAAAACAATCATGAAAGTGCAAGCGCAGCAAAGAAGCGCCCATGCGGCGCTCTTTTAGGATGGCAGCCTCCACCACACTTTTGATGGTACTCAAAGCATTAGGGCATGAGTAGTCATAGTAATTAGGTGAAAGTTGTGAGAAAGTTGTGGTTGCAAGAGCTGCAAGCACTAAGGTACTTAGAACGAAAGAGAAATAAGCATGTGAGGCCATTTCTACTAATGCAATGAACGATCAGCACTGAGTATATTTGGCTCTATAGATTGCTTGCTAGATATATGACAAGATCACTATCACTAATGAACAATTTTAGAAACCAATACTATTTTTGAGTTGTGAGAATTTTTTTGATTTGAGTTGCTATCGCATACCTCGCTGTATTTATATAGGCCACTAGGAAGTGTGGAGCGAAAATGACTGCACAATCTCATGCCTTGTGATTGATGGTGGACTAGGCCTATAAAAGACCATTTCCCCTAAAGAAACATTCATTGGAGGCATTAATTAGGAACCAAGGAAGTTATGAACTTTCCAGATTTTAGTTTGTATAAGCAATCAGAAAGAATGGGATTTTATCTGCGGTTGATTTAGTCCATGGGGAGTTGTTAAGTTGTCAACCAGAACAAACGAAGACAAATTCATGTGCAGGGGAAACACTTGCTGAATACGCGTCTTTTCCGAATCTGTATAATCCGAACTCAAATAGAAAATTCAGCGAAAACAACTACGAATCAGAGAGTTTGTCAAGTCATATACTCCTTTAATATTGAAAGGAACCTGTGGCATTTAGTATGCACGGGGTAATCCGTAAATTATTGGTAACGTTTAAAATCATATAGACCCACAACGTTACCGTATTTGGCAAATTCATATTATTGCAATCAACCTTGTAAGTGTAGTCCATATTGCCACCTTAGTAATAATATAGTTTACCCCTTTGATGGTGTCTATGTGGATTACCACCTAGATGATAATCAGCTAATATTATTACTACAATAAATAATCTTAATAATAGTTAATTAATTAATAGTATTTAAAAGTGATTAATTTTATCATAATAATATTAATAATAATAATTTTCTATTTCATGAATATTATTAATTATAATTATTATTTTATTTTATCTTGAATTGTTTTAAAATTGATTAATAATATTAGTGATAATATTTATAATAATTATTTATTTTTTATTTATATGTAATATTAATTAAAAATTAATATTTTTTGTTAACAAATAATTAATATTAGTTATAATTGTTAATTAATATCAATAATTATTTTATATAATATTTAAATTATTTTCTTTCATACATTCTTATAATTATTATTATATTAGTAAAAATATATATTACCTAGTAATTTTTTAATATGTTAAGCAAGATAGTGTGAATCATAAGTTAGAATACATGTGTATATACTAAACATTGCATTGTAATATTAGCAGCAAATGCCGGATCACAAATTAAAACATTAACCAACTGTCATATGAGAACATATTGGCCCAATTATAAATATTTTATAAATTTAGGGATCTAATTACAAGCATTTAAAATATGAGGACCAATTAAATATTCTCAAAAAAGTTTTCGGAACTAATAGCTTAATACATAACCTGAAAAAATCTACTTATTAAATAGAGACAAAAATTAACAAATTACGGCTAATTTAATTTATTCACTGTGTAATCCAATTTTAAAAAACTATTCAATAATATTTCATTAATCATTTTAAATTTTTCAAAATATTAGAGATTTAATTACAGTTATCAGATTTGACGCAGAGATCGACCTAGTCAAAGCACTGGGTCACTGATTCAACTAATGGATCATTGGTTCAACCAGTTGAATAAGCTATAATTAAATCAATATATAAACAAATTTATTAAGTGAAGTATAATATATATATATATATAAAATTCTTTACATATATTAGAACAAAGATCAAGCTTGGCTTAGTGGAACTAGAATGCAAGTACACCTTACACCTTGTTGGCATGGGTTCCAATCTTGCATCAAGAATTTTTGAAAAAAAAGTTCCTTGATGCTTGGTCAAAGTTGAGAGATGCGGTCAAAGGTGGTTCGATGAAGTAGTTGAATGGGCTGATTCAACTTAAACTTATCGGTTCACTCCCGGCGTACTCCGAATTTGACCATGTTTGATCACTTTACAAGCAAAATCGATTTGATTAAAGAACCGGACCAGTGACTAATTCACTAGTTTCTGGTCCAAATCGCCCGATTCGGTTCCTATAACTATGGAATTAATATGTACACCAACTTTTTATTTCCTTTGTTTTTAACGTGAACCTTTTATTTCCTTTTACACCTTATTCAACGCGCATGTTTTGCTTTTTATTCCCCCATTCTTTAAATAATTATTTAGTTTTTAATGTGTATTATTAAAATTAAAAAATGATTTATTGAATTTTTCTTTTTTTTAATAATCCAACTTTCTCTCACCTCTCTAGTATATCTCTCTCCTCTTTTAATAGTATTTAATAAAAAATTATTGAAGAGAAATAATTAATACTACTTAAATTTTTTAAATAAATAAATCATTTTAAAAAAAAATTTTAAAAATAAATAATTGTTCAATAATAGAGGGAGTACCATTCAACTGCTAAAGAAAGTAGTAACAACTTGCTAGACGAATGTAATCAATCAATATATACACACATGTTAAAGGTGCCTTCTGCTATGCACCACATAAGTACAAAGTTCTACACACCTGTATTTCAACAACATTCATAGGAATGTAGGTAAATGTCCTCACCTATATTCATACGAATAACATGAATAATGTGTTGTATATAATAAAACTATTGAATGTAATGTGTGGTTCTCATTTATCACATTCAATAATAATAAAGTGTATAGTGTATATTTGTTATGCAATTTTATTGTATACCAAACATTACCCTATTCACATCTTACAATCATTTGTGATAGTCTTGTACAACAATCATCTCCAATATTTGTCACAATCAAATCCAACAATCAACAACAAAATCAACAATGGGTCGAGCTTTGTCACACGAGAAGAAAAAGGAACAACCATCACAACCATGCTTGTGGTGAACTGGCCGGGCCCCAAGGAGCATGGAAATATGGCGATGATGGTGGTGTCGCGGTTTTCATTGGATGATGATGAAAGCTTACATGAACAGCAACGTGGCGATGATGTTGGTCGATGATTGGGCGGCACCTCGATGGTGAGAACTTGAGCATCCTTTCGGCTGCTTCCGCCGTATTTGCACGGACTTCGAGTTAGAGTGGCAATAGCAGATATTGATTGATGCGGGATTGCTGGTGACGAGGTCAGAAAGTTCAAGTGGCGAACAAAGGTGGTGTTTTGAAGGCCAGTGGCTTAGCTCAACTATTCTATGGGAAGAAATACACACACAGAGAGAGAGAGAGAGAGAGAGAGAGAGAGAGAGAGAGAGAGACTTTATCATTATTGATGGAAGGAGATGAAGCAGAATGGGATGAAATCTTTTAAAGCTTTATTATTCAGATGTTTAAAAAATTAGTGGAATATAATGAAAGGGGATGGAATAGATTCCATCAAATTTATCATTTAGGTGGAATATGATGGAATTCATTATTTTTCTATTTTTCACTTATAAAACTATTATCATTTCTATTATCCAAACAATAGAATAAAATAATTATGCCACTCTCCTCCCTTCAGTTTTATTTCACTACATTTCGTTCCACTACTTCCCACAAATCTAATCGGACTCTAAAGTTCATACTACATGGCTAGGAGGGAGAGAGAGACGACAAAAAGGAAGAAAACGAAAAACATGATGCATTGATTTTATTTTATTTTTCAAACAATTAATGCACCGGTACACCACAAAACTGGTCACAATAATAGAATTAACGATTTCATCATATTACTTGCCGGTAATCCCTGCAACTTGTGGTAGCATAGATTTTCCAATCACTATTGCGCATTAACTTATATCTTGCATGTAATGGGTGAAAACACTTTAAAAAATAAAAAAAATTATTCATGATCAAGTCTGACAACATTTATAAATGCAAAAAGATTCAATAGATTCAAATTGAATAAGAAAAAAATGGATTTCACACTCTGAAGTCAAAACTAACTAATAATCTATATCTTTGCTTATTGGCCAAAGATTTTGAGCTTGTTTGGATGTGATTCTTAAAAAAAAAATTTAATTGATCTTTTTAATTAAGATCTTTTTAAAAAGTAAAATTTAATTTATGTTTGAATGTAATATTAATTTATATTAGAATATAATATTAAAATATCTTTGTTTATTGTCAGATATTATTTTTATATTATAAAAAATTAAAGATCTTTTTCAGAAAATTGAAATCCTAACTTATAAAAAAAAAAGATCATTTTTTACTTTTCTAATGATTATGCTTTCACTTAAACTAATTAAAACATATTGAAAAACACAAAAGATCCTTTTCTATTAAAAAATGTATTTTTATCACAAAAAAGCACCTTCAAACGAGCTCTTTCATTCTCTATCATCTTGTACATCATAGATTGGTAGAAAAAGTGATGCAATTTGAATAATGTATCACATCTTTTTTCAACATCTATAGATTTGAATATCCTTGTGTCCATAAGACAATTAGGATAGACATACTCATAAGGAAAAACCAGAACACTAGTAAAAGGAGCAACAACAACAACATTACAAAAAGGATAACAGCAACTCAAAACACTCACACCATAAAATGGTGAGCAACTTTCTATTTTTCAGAAGTTATTAGACTTCACACCATTAATTCAAGCATTATTGTTGCCACGTGAAACCACAAAAAAAAAAATGATTGGTGCAAAAATATATAATAGTGAGATTTTTTTTATTTTTTAGTTTTCCAAGGTATTAATCACTTGACGCACTGATTAATCCCTTCACATGCTATAAATTAAACTTTTTCAAGGGGAGAGACGTTGGTTGATGCAGTGGCTAATCCTTTCAAGTACTGTAGGCACATTTAAGGAAATAGACGCTGTCCATAAGTTTTAAAAGTTGTCTCATTTACAAGGTGAAAATTATACCATCAATACTTGATTAAGGAAGGAGAGGGTTTTTACCACCACCAATAGTGAGATTCATTTAACATATATCAAAAAAGAAAAACTCATTACTTTATATACCACTTATCCAAAGATTTTTTTTTTTTTTAAATTCAGTCAACCTAATAGAAATCTCCCTTCTAAGGATCTCGAGAAGTTGAACAATTCAACTTCTTTTATTACAATCTATCTTTTTTCTTTCTAATTATTTTAAGTAAAGAGACAGCCCCGACAACCTTACCTAGGGTATCCAAGTCATAAGGTGAAGAAAGAAATAATCACGTATTAGGTAGAAGTTAATTTTTTTGTAAATTTGAAAAAGGAAACCAACATATATATAAAACTGGGGTAGCTTCTGAGCAAGTTCCAACCACGTGAAGAAGCTAGCGTCAAACTACTCCATTTCTCTATGAACATCATGCGTCTATTTTTAATCACCCTTATTCATGAATATCTATCCCAAAAAACTTATAATGATGGATAGAAAAATATGAATGACTTTATATTTTAATATGTCTCTTTACACAAGTACATTTTTTGAACTTAAAATATAAACATTTTTTATCAAACTATTTGATTTTTGTAGATCTTCTTCCATATATCATAAGACTATCTTTTCGAAAAGTTTAAACTAATAAGTAAAGAAGCATAAATAGTTTTATACTTACATAACTCCTCCAAACTAATAAGTAGAGGAACATAACTAAATAGTTTTATACTTACATAACTTTCCTCCAATAAAAGCTCAAAATCAATGGGTATGGTTGTCTTGCCTATGGTATTTCTATTCTATCCAACCTTTCTACTTGTATTTCACATACTACCCCTAGCATTATCTTCGTCCTTTCTTCCTTATTATCTCCTTCTCCATGCCCCTGCAACACATTACTTCTTACATCTAATGCTACGCTTGATTTTAGGAGAAATGGAAGGATAGAAAATTTAGTGGCAAGAAAATTAATGCATTGAAAACAGAGTTTCCCTCATTTGGTTGAGGGTAGAAAATATGGGGAAGAGAAATTAAAATACCACGTGGAGCCATGGTTCAATTTTTCTCCCCTTGTATGTGTGGCAAACTGAAAATGGGGAAAGAATGAATTGATTTACAATTTTTTCCCTTTTCAAGAAAGAAAATGTATTTGTCATTTTAATATGAGATTTTGCTAATTAGTACCCTAAGAGTCTCTTTTAAATATATTAAAAGAGGCAAATTTTAAAACTTTATTATAGATTCATTTCTTTGAAAATATAAATCTTTATCTTTTTAATGCTAATATTTCTATTTTTAACTTTTTAATCAGTGTCCTTAGAGTATTAGTTAGATAAATTTTTTTAATACTGCTCTCTCTTTTTTTTTTCTTCTCTTTTTCTCTTATCATCCAAATATCTAAAAGGAAAGCTTACTTTTTCCTTTATTTTCTTTCTTTTCATTTTCTTCTTTATTGTTTTCTCCTCTTATGTAAACAAACCATATGTAAGTTCATGGTTCTCCCCCTTCTGCTTACTTGTACCAAGGACATCTAGTTTATATGTGCCATCGCATCCGCTCCTGCTAAAAGAAACGCAGTTGGTTTCCATTGCTGCGTTTAATGTCTCTAAAGGTATATTTGTAAGTTTGAATTTTAAAAAAGAAAGAAGATAAATGAATGATTTATAGTGTAATATTTTTAAAATCTTCTATTATAAACCATCCATTCTCCTTCTTTCTCCTTTAAAATCGAAATCCAAACGCACAAAGACAGCTTTCCGTGCAACTGTCCCGGTGTTCATCTTTTCCTCTCTCTTATTTTTCCCCCGTGAACAACATGCTTATGCCTTCTAAACACCATTCCATTGAGTTCCGCTATTGCTTTTTCTGCACCATCTTTAAACTATACCTTGCAAACGGACCCTTAGTCTGTCCCCTGTACCACCCACTCGCACAAAGCTCTTGCTCTTTCACCCACATCATCAACCAGTACTCGTGAGTACAAGGCTTTTGAGTCTTTATTATAACCATTGAGTCAGGCCTAAAATCTCTGACTCTCAATACGCCTAAAATTCCTTCGATCACTTCCGTCACTGAGATCAGGCCTTAACCATTGAGTCTTTACTCGTCAAAATTCAAGTTAAATAGAATATTACTGTTGTGGTCAAGTTGAATTGGATCAAATTATTGGATCAGTATTGAGCTTCTAGCTGCAAGATCACCACTACTGCGGAATAAGGCTTTTGATATGAACCTTAATCGCTGGTGTTGTCCTTCAAACATTTTTGTTAATGAAAACTAGCCAATGATATATATCCCCAAAAAAGTGCTCACACTACAGAGCCACTCCATACTAGATAGTTAGGTGTCACTTTCGATGATTATAAGTTATATAACATAATGAGTTGGGGTGTTATTTTAGATACTGTGGAAAAGTTATATTGTGTCTGTTCTACACATGGGCTGGATTCAAATTAAAGGATTGAATTTTGGAGTAGACAGCATGCCTGATTTATGTGTTCCAAAAAGAGAGTTGAATCAACTATTAGCGAATTCATGTATTAATGGAGGGAAACTCAGGGAATTGAGAGGGGTCATATTGTTTAGCAATAATATTGTCACTCGACTATTCCCATTCATTTGCAGATGATTCTTCAATTAGGTGACAACATTATCACTTATGACATCAATTCCTGTGATTCCCCCTTTCACCAACAAATGTGCTATAAGCACTGTGTGAGTTTCTAGGTGATTCGACTTTTTTTGAGTGAGTTTAACACAACTCTCAACAAATGTGCTATAAGCACTGCGTGAAAATATCAAGGGATATATTGAACCATGGTAGCTAGAACCCAACTAAGCAATGTTGTAACAGTAACAATGGTCTAGCAAAGATTATGCAGAAAATTATTCAACCAGGAAGAAAACGGAATCATGTCTGAGAGAACTAGTGAATTACGGAGTTCAACAGTCCCGCCCTTCAATCCTAGTACACCAGCAATATTAAAGCATAATTCACGATTCTGAGTGATGAATGAGCATGAATGGCATTGAGAGGTAGAAAACTTTTCATTGGTTTTTGGGAGCTCTAAGTGGAGTTAAAGAAAATAAGAAATGATATTGTCAAATGGGGATGAAACGCCCAACACAAAGCTAACAAACTCCCAATCATGTGTATCCAAGGAAGTGTCATGCGAGTCATGACAAAGCCTTTGCTTTTTGGACCATGAGGGGGCCGCTTGGATTCTCGGGACCATGACGAAGCTAATAAACTTTATTGTTAAATTTAACTGAATTTCATTAAATTAAAATTTTGATAAAAAATTTCTGAAAATATAACATTACTGTATGCCAGGGTTTCAAATTGTGGATTGCATCATGTGATGCGGCCATAATATTGCGGTTGTAGTCTGCAACGCAACCGCATCGGACCACAATCGCAGCATAATTCATTTTCACACAAGTTGACCGCAACATAATCGCAATAGATCGCGTCGGCGCAGGCCGCATTGAACGCGAGGTTGCATCAAGGCCCCAACGGGTTCCTTTTTCAAGTTGCAGACGCGTAAAAATTTTACACCGCATCAGCCGCAATGCGTATTGCGATGACCGCATCAGCCGCAACTGCAACAACTACAATGGCTACCGTAGCCGCAATTTAAAACACTGCTATATGCAAAACCCTGCCAATTTTCACAATTGAACATAACTTAAAAACAAATGATGATCTCCAATTGTACTTTCTTTTAGAATCACACAATACACACGTTATTACACATAAAAAAGTTCAAACTTTAGCACAAATTTCTTACTTATGCTCTAGCCAGAATTCTTCTAAATATGTATGCACGGCAAATGCATACTTTATTACTTAATTTCCTTAACGAATCAATAGTTCACTTTCCTGCAGTTAAGACGAATTTGACCTTGATACCCAGTAAGGGGCTGAATATTTCCCATGTTAATCATCGAATTGGCAAAGTCCTCAAAGAAAGCTTCAGAATTGTAACTATATTGCTTAACCAAATCATCAGCGGAACCACCATTGAACAATTCTTGATCAGAGTGAAGAAGACCATACTTTTTAACCAAATCAACGTAATATGTCACATCAAATTTCCCAGGTGTAGGGTCGAAAGGGGCAAGGTTGTTGTTAGCACCATTCCTAGGACAAATGTACTTGAGCTGATTTGCAAAGTTGGGGTCGATGTCGGAGTCATTGTAGATATGGTCCTTGAAGTTCAAGCAACGTGCAAACCCTATGGTGTGCCCTCCAGAAAGGACAACTAGGTCCTTCTCGTTTAGGCCATGGTCTTGGAAGTTCTTGATGAGTTGGGAGAGGCTGAAAAATGGTGCTGGGATATCGTTATTTGCATCAGTGCGGCTTGCGGTGGTAGAATCTCTCCTCCCTAGTTGCACGTCCCATGTTGGCCCACCTAACTGTATGCATGTTTCATTCACATAACTGTTAAGAGTAGTGCTTACACATTTAGAAAAATATACAGTGCCATATTTGATAGAATCTATATAGTGATTGTTGGATGAATTATACGAGTAGTGTAACTTGTTTTATTGATGATTTTTGAAGGATTTTGTTTAAGGGGAATATGGGTCAACTTACTTTAACTAACTCAACGTTACTATAATAATGGTGTCTCTTATCATTTGAAACTTTTACATAATCAAATCTTATATGAATATGGGCATGTCTTAGTCACTCCAGCTTGCACACATTTACGAAATTCAACAGTTTTATTCATTTATAAGTGAGTTGAGAATGTACATACTATTTAATATTCGAATGTTAGCTGCTTACTTTGTGTGAGTCTCAATAAAATATATTTATAAATTCCATGAGTTACCGTGGTTCAGTCAAAGTTTTCTAAAGCAACGCATATTTAGTTTCATCATATGGCAGCTCATTTAGTTGACATGGTAAAGAATTAAACAAAAAAATAATACTTGACGTGGTAATGCATGCATATAAGATTTAACTAGTATCTACTAATTCAAAAAGATTACACGTGTGTACAAAACATAATTACATAAAATAATGAAGATAAACACATTCAACATAATGTTTGGAAATAGTCAAGTGTGTGAGTATTACTCACCGCAACCACAGAGTCTCTAGCGGCAACAGCCAATATGTCTGCGCAAGAAACAACTGGCTTTCCACACGCGTTGTCCACCGCCTGCTTGATCGCATCCACCACTTCAAACCCTCTTGCAGAGTTTACATTAGGAAGTGCATTCTTTTCACTGTCAATGGTGGATGTTGGGTCTAGAAGAATTGAACCATCACAACCCTGAAAGCATAACAAAACCATTTGATTTCTTATTTGTGATACAAAATCAAGTGATTTTGTTAGAGAACTGACTAATATACACATACCTTTTATAAAATAAATAAATATATACACACATCATGGTCTTATATTTCAATTATAGCCACGAGAACTAACTAATTAGCAAATATGCATACATAAATATCCACATATACAAAATAGATGAAAATCTTACGTTAACAAAACAATCATGAAAGTGCAAGCGCAACAAAGAAGCACCCATACGGTACTCTTTTTGGATGGCAGCATCCACCACACTTTTGATGGTACTCAAAGCATTAGGGCATGAGTAGTCATAGTAATTAGGTGAAAGTTGTGAGAAAGCAGTGGTTGCAAGAGCTGCAAGCACCAAGGCACTTAGGACAAAAGAGAAACGTGAGGCCATTTCTATTATGAATGATCAGTACTGAATATATTTGGCTAGATTGCTAGCTAGATATATATAATAAGATCACTAATGAACGATCCTATTTTTTGTGTTACCTGTGGGAAATTGTTTGGGTTGCTATTGCATCGCTCGTTGTATTTATATAGGCCACTAGGAAGTGTGGAGCAAAAAATGACTACACAATATCATGCCTTGTGATTGATGGTGGACTAGGCCTATGAAAGACCATTTCACGTAAAGAAACATTCACCGGAGGCATTAATAATTAGGAATTAAGGAAGTAATTAACTTCTCAAAGTTTAGTTTGTGTAAGCAATCACGCAAATTGCAATGGGGAAAAAAGAATTTGTCAGTGATTGATTTAGTCTACGGGGAATTGTTAGTTTGTCAACCACTACAAATTCATGTGTATTGTGGGGGTAGACATGCGGAATACGTCTTGCCGACTATATCCGAAATCATAAAGAAAAAGCGGCGAAAACAATTATGAATCATAATAATCCAGTCAGTCATATTCGTCCTTCAATATATATAATGTTAATAAGGTTGTAATGATTAAAATACACTACACTGGCACGTCAAGAATGCTAGCATTTGGAGAGGATGGAATTTGCAATCATTACAACACAAGAATGCTTGAATCGAGACAAAGTAAAAGTACCAATTCCTTAATACCAGTTAAATGTGACGTAAACCGCGCTAATAAGTTCGATCATCTTTTGCAGCTTTGGCCTTTGGGTTTCAAACAAAAATACCATTTATTGATTATTATATATATTGAATCAAATAAAATATGTGTGATTTAAGACTAAATTTGCAATTCCTCTCTCAAAGATACACATAATATATTTTATCCCTTAGAAGATTTTTTACATCAATTTAATTTTTGAAAAGAACACGCGATATCGATTTAGTTCTTGAAAGATTTTTACATCAATCTAGTTCAATTCTCAAAAGATATATATAATATCAATATGATCTCTAAAAATCCATGTGAAATCTATTTATCCCTCTTTTTCAATAAATTTATAAAGTTATTTGATAAAACATGCATCTTTTAAAAATTAAGGTGATGACATATGAACTGACCTATTCTAAAAAATCTTTTTGGGACTAAATTAATATCAAAAGTCATTCAAAAACTAAACTAAGATCATGTTTATTGTATTAGGAGAATAAACTATTACTGGTAATAATAATTTTAATAACTATTTTTTAATATTGTATATAAAGATGAATCAGAAGGAAGATAACCAGAATAATTTTTAAATCTTAGGTTAAAAAATACACATTAATGTTGTAAAATTAATAGGGGAGATAATACAATATTTTTACAATAAAATAATTATTAAAATTGTTACTATTACTGTTAGTAATTTTTTCTATTAATATAATAATAATTTAAAAATTAAATTAATTATTTATTCATATATATATATGTATATATATCAATATTTTATATTATTATTATAAGTCACATATATTTTATTTTATTAAAAATTAATATGTACAATCATTAATAAATGATATTTTTAGTCAAAATAAAGTAATTGTATGAGAAAATAGAAATTAATGAAAAATTAAAATTGAAATATAGAGTAGTTTATCTTAATATTTAAATAAAAAGTGAGTGTATTCTAGAAATGGTAGAGAGAGTATATTAATGTCTTCTCTCAGGAAAAAGGAATTGTATTTTACTTTCTTTTCATTTATTGTAGCATCAAATTTCAAATTTTGAAAGTGAGTGTGTTTAAATTGTTATTTTCATAAAAATACTGTTCCTACTATGATTCTAGAGATTACTGTAATGAGATTAGAGATTTCTATTGATTATTTAGGCTTATAAGAATGTGATTTTAAATGACATTAACTATTTGGATTTTATGAAAACCATGGCACCCTTGTTATTTAAATGAGTTCATAAAGAGTTGGGTTTTGATTATAATGGTTTAGAGATTTACAGTGATTAATTTTATGGCTCACAAAATTGTTGCTTATATGTTGGAGATTTTGAACCTTAGCATAGAAGACTTTATGAAATATAGAAAAAGGAAATGAGATTTTGGTTGAACTGGGAGTAGCTACAGAGGAATAGACTATGTGTTAACGGCAGTTAATTTGTTAACCTTAGTATCAAGTAGTCCATGGCTAGAGTTAACCGTAAAAATTATTGTCACACTAGGAAGGGTAATACGAAACGTCCAGATGTGACTCGAGACTTATAGTGAGAGAGTTCGATAATACACTACAGATGGCGAAACATAATGTCCAGATTTAATCATAGGATGTTATACAGAGATTTCTGCTTCTCTATTAGGATACTGTTGAGTTGATATATATAGAATTGTGATTTTGATTTTATGAATATAAGTATGAAGTGTTTTAGAACCTGATTATTGTTATTATTATCATGATTACTGTTCACATGGTTTTATTGCATTATTTTCTTGATGTCCCATGAAGGAGGTTCCATGTAAGAATTCACTCACTGAGTTATTGTATAAAAACTCATCTCTCTTTTTTCTCTTCTATTTACAGATATATCAGCTGCTGTGAGTCCTCCCCAGCCTTCTTCCTACTAGCAGTATAAAGATACAATTGGTGAGCTTTACTTTAGTGAAGCATCCTTGGTACAATCTAGAGTGCTCCAGTGTCACTACAGGCAGGAGTCCTGATTCATATAGAGATTATTTTGTATTTGGCATACTTGATTATGTTTTGATTTCTATTAAATGGATTTGGACTATTATGGATATTTTAACTGAAAGTACTTGGTATGCATTCATACCTAGATGATGTATAGACTTTAGGATTTCAGACATTGATTATATTAATTTTAGAGAACAGGTGTTTAGTTTAAAGAAAAGATATAATGTTTTTAATGGATTCTATGTATTAAAATATTCATATACAGGAACTCACCGGTCATGAGACTTACATGGGGATAGGATTCCTTATGTGTTGATTACGTGCCCACTTTGGGTCGTGACAATCAGTCTTCTTTTGCAGCGACGCACAGCCTGCACCTTGTATGGTCTTGATGCAATTTTCATCGCCGTCATGACAGCAAATGGCATCGCTGTGGGCCCTTCTCTGATCCTGACCATTGTTACCTCTGCCACACTTCAGTCTGTGTCGCCGTTATTATCTTTTGTCTTCTTATTTATGACTAGGACTCTTTTCGATGGCGACCCTCCCTCGTTCTTTTTGGCCCCGTAGATGTCGATGGTGTTGTCATCAATATCGCCTGTGTCTCCGATGACATCTGTATGTTCAGTGGATGGGTTCTTCCCCTTTTCCTTTGCCTCTAGTGGTGGCAACCTTTCTGCGCCCTTTTCTTTCTCTTTCACATTCTTTGTTTCTATTGCTTTGGGTGATGGATTTGATTCTTTCTTGGTTGTGTATTCATCCCTAATTCCTTCCACCTTCCTGAATCATTCTTCTTCTAACCCCCACTGAAATTCCTTCTTTTCTGATTTTTTATATATGATTGATAAGGGTTTTGATTTACGCACAACTGTTGAATCTTTCTTGGTTGAATTTGCTTAATGTTTTGTGTTGTGCTCTCCCAGTGACACAATCTCTTGAAAATTTGTTGAACGAGATTCTTGATCTGTTGGTGAATCTGTTACTGGCATTCTAATTTCTTGGAGCTTTTTCTTGAAACCCTCTTCTTCAATCCTTGCACAACTCGCCTTTCTTTTGATTTTTCCACCATAGAGGAACCCAAACTTCCCCTATTCTGAGCTTTTGCTAGCATCCTGAATTGTTCTTCAACCAGCGCTAGCAGTTCTACAGCTCAAGTCTTGATGCGGGTCAATGATGCATGGTTCTGTGCTGCAGTTGCAATTGGTTTCTTTTCCATCTCGCAGGAAGTCTTCTCTATACTATCCAAGCAAGCCTCCTCCTTAGCCATGAATTGAGTTCTTTCCTCTATGGAAGGCTTTCAATGAAAGCATTGATATAAAGTTTTCGAGTTAACCTTCAACTCCAAGAGAAAAAACTAAAAGAGAAAGGACATACTTTGTTCATCAATCTTTTTACCTTTTTATGATGAGAATAATGACCTATTTATAGATCTAATTAACCAGCTAACCAACTCAAGGAGTAAACAACTAACTATGGGCATAACAGTGGTTTGCTTAGTTAAGAAGATGATGACAATGACACAAGAAGCAGGACACCTTTTTTGGGGTTTGTAAACCATACTTGATGACACAAATCGATAAAAAAAAATGGGTGGGCCGGTTTGGTCCGCCATCTGGCATTAAATGGGCTAAGCTAGCTTTTTTTGGATCACGAGTAAATGAGCTAGCCCATTTATTTCGCAAGCCAAAATAGGCCAGGCCTAAATGGGTGGGCCTTGCCTATTTGATAGTCTTGTGAAGTTAAGGGGAAAAAAGAGGATATAAGAGGAGCAATCTCATGACCCAAAGGTGACAAACCCTTGTCATGTACTATAACCATCGCAACATAATTTGCTTTTTTTTAGTAAGCCATCGCAACATAATTAACATGTATTAACATTAATTATATGAAATTACTAGTGTAATATTTAGCATCTAGCAACATGAATTGTATATTACAGTTATAAAAATACTATTAAATGATTTTAACAGCACTATTTACCTACAAAGTTAAGCATGACGAAATGAACTCCTTGATGAGAAAGAGAAAAATTAAGGATACTAATTGTTATCCTACCTGCACAGCACTCGTTCAACCTGACACGATTGAGTCGAGTTTTAAACCCCTTGACATTGGGGCGGGTAGGCATAGGGTGGATTTTTTCGGCAAGATGGAAAGGGCGGGTTAGGATTTAGGGTGAATCTGCCCCTAGCTATCCACCCCACCCTATATATAAATGTTTAAAAATATGGTTATAAATATATAAATGCAAATGAGTGGGGATTTACTTACTCCATTCAGTAACTCTTTATAAACATGAAATCTCATTAATCTAATAGTTAAATTCAAAGTTCTTACCAAGTAGATCAAGTATGTCTAATTTTATACAATTTGAAAATGATTTGATACTTCATCATGACACTTTACTTTAATGGATGATATATTTTTGAAAATACAAGTAAATATTAATCATTAGAGTGTATTCATATTGTTATCTGATTTTTTTAAAAATTTGATATGCTTAATCATTAGAATAATATTACTTAATTCAATGGTAGAATTAATTAAATTTAAGTTCTATAAAGAATTACTGAATAGAATAAGTGTGCAAGACTTACTCTTGGAGTAAATGGATCATCACCCAATGCAAATATTATATATATATATATATATATAGGGAGAAGATCAAATTAAGTAAGAAGAGTGATTTCATATAAGAGTGAGAGAAGTAAATTTGAGCCATCAAATCTTGTATATATTAATGACCATGATTAAAATATAAAGTCGTATGACTTTTTGAAGTGATCTTGTCGCCTTTTAATATATTTTAATCTTAACCATCAATATTTTGTTGTATGACCTAAATTTCAACTTCTCACTTTTATATAAAAACACTCCTCTCACTAGATACATCCACTATATATATACATAGGGATGATGCTAGTGAGAAAAGTAGGTTATGAGAGTGAGAGGAGTAAACCTGGATCGTATAATCATACATGGATGGTGAAGATTGAAAGTTATTAATGGTAATTAATGATCAAATGATCATTTAAAAATATCACGTGATTTAATGTTTTAATCTTGATCATTTATGTAACATCCAACAACCTATATTTACTCCTCTCACTCTTACAATACAATACCCCTTTCACTTGAGTCGTTCCCAATGTATCTGTATTCAAAAAGTTGAAACCCTAATGCTTTAACCCTTTGTGCTCCATTCCTTCTTTCGTTGTTCACGCCCCAACCTCCTCCTTGGTTTATCATTTGTTTGTTCTGTTTTCTTGCTACTGTGGTCCTTCATATGCTGAATAAATATTGACATTTGTTTTACTTTAGTTGATTGTACTTGACTTATTTGATTTATTATTTGTTATTTTCTTGAAATTCTAGTTCTTCTATATGTTTATCATATTTTATAATAATTTACAAATGTTTCAAAAAACCAGTAAGTAAGGGATACCCACTAGGGTTGTCAAATAGGTGGGGCCTGCTTGTTTAGGCCTGGTCCATTTTTGCCCATGAAATAAACGGGCCAAATGGGCCAGCCAATTCACCCACGAACCAAAATATCTCAACCCACCCCATTTAAGGTTGGATTGCGGGCCAAACCAGCCCACCTGTTCCCATTTTTTTTTGTTTGCAATTTGTGCTTACAACACTTTTTTTTTCCTTGAAAATTCACATGAAAAGAAAAATTGTAAACAAATAACCATCAGGAATTATGCAAGAAATTCTAACCTATTAGATATGCAATAATTTGGTTTAATTTAAACAATAGAAAGGAAAATTCTAGATTCTTAGACATTAGTTTAACCAAATAATCTCAAATCCAGAAAATAATCACATTATCACTAACCATAACAACACAGAAAGAATGAAATAATCTCTGTCTTAGATCCAAAAGAAATCATTATAGAATAGGGACGACAGTCCTCGTTCGTTCCTTGCAGACGAACGATGGCTGGAGATAGTGAAGGACAAGGCCGGTGATAGCACTCATCCATCCTTCCTTGCAAACCTGACGGTGAGCAATGGCAGCGTTGGCGACATGTGACGGAAGGATGTCGGTGGAGGATAGGGAAGAACTCCCAATGCCAACGCAGGGACAGTGACAATGCATAATGGTGGCAGGAGGAACCCTCACTTGGCTATACTCTCTCAATTTCTATAGAGATTCTCGATTCTTCTTGGCTGCTAGTGTAAGAGCCAACACAAATGAAAATATGAGATTATGGGATGTGAAGAGTGGCCTGAGTTGGTCTTGGATTAGGTGGGTTAAGTTTATTTTTTCTTTTTTTGGTTTGACGTAGGCTAAGTTTTTTTTTTCTGGGTTAAGGACGTAGGTTAAGTTTGAGTAGGTTTGGTGGGTTAAGTTTTGGTGGGTCTTAATATTTTTCTTTTGGTATGGGGAAGATGTGTTCCATCAATGGCCAACCAGCTCTACTAGTGGCTTCGAGCCTGAATGCACATTCATAGAGGCCACCAACTTCACTATCTGCTCTACGCCTCAAGTGCAAGTAGATCTTAGTATGAGTGTGAGTGAGTGAACTAAAAAAAATAATAATAAATGGGCTGGCCCATTTACCCGCTGAGCTAGCCCGTTTAACCTACAGGTTAAACAATCTGGGTCAAATATGGATTGCTATTATATGAGTTAAAATTTTTATTCTCAACTTAATTTTTTTTCTGTGAGTAAACAGATTGGCCTGACTGTTTTAGCTCATTTTAACGACCCTAATACCCAAAGGTAGGGTGCAGGTTTCAAATTTTAAAACCCCTAGATAAGGTCAGTATGGGTTGAGATTAGTATTAATAAGATGTGGTACTGTAATACCCCTGTTTCAAATAAAAAGGTTAGAAATATTTTTTATAGGAAGGGTGCCAATTACCCTTATTTATTGCTCCGGGTCCTGAATTTCACTAAATTTGGATCTTACATGTTCTTAGGGGGCTATATGATAGAGTTACATTCCTAAGATCAAAAGTCCCAATAATTATTCCCAAAAGGAAGATAAGTTAAAGAACTATTTTTAATGAATTTTATGAAACCTTTGGATATTTCATTTTTAACCCGCAATCTTGAAGATTCTTAAATTTGAACTAAAATCTAAAATTTTAATTTTGATTTGTTAGGATTTTGATTTTTATGATATTTTATTTGAATCTAAATGAGAGGTATTTCCTTATTTACATTTATATTTTAAAATTAATGAAGAGAAAAATAAATGATGATATTAACTTAAAATTAAGAAATATAATGTAAATAAGAGAGTATTAAGACAATCCAGATGCTAAATGCGAGAAAAATATAGAAGCTGGGTGAACTGTCACTGTTATAGTGGTCCAGGACCGCTATAGCGGTCACAGTCTGTGAGTTTGGAGATCTTAGTGGTCTGAGGATAGCTATAATGGTCATAAGTGATCAGCATGGGGGGCGCGAGCATGCCCTGACCACTATAGTGGTCCCCTTGAAGCATGAATAATGTGACGCGACATCATTCCACTTGTTGATACCTCCCTAATTTTATAAAACCCTTCCAAAACTCTTTCTTCCCCTATTTCTTCGATCAGAAACCCCAATCTCCTCTCCCAAACACACTTCTTTCTTCTTCTCTCAATCTTACTCAAATCTAACTCCTCCAAATCATCAATGTATATTCATTTTGATTGAATTTTGGTCTCTTTTTCTTCCCATTTGTGCTTGGTGGGTTATTATTGTTTCTCTTTTTTGTCAAGTGGGGGTGCTTTCCTAATATTATTAGAGTTATGTTAGGGTAATTTAGAGATACCCATAGAGAATTCATGAGTTTAATGATTGAAATGGAAGATATTGGTGCCATCTCTCCTCCCTGGAGCTCTACTGAAGTTGTTCCCTCATGTTCCTCCCCTCCAAGTGAGTGGGTTCAATCCTGTGGCCTTTATTTTGGTCATTAGAGTTATTTTCCTCATATTGTGGCATAATGTATAATGTTAAAGCATGTTTCAAAGAGATTTTAGAAAAATGTCAGTTATGTCAAGTTTACGAAATCATGGTTTTCGATTATCATGTGGAATGTATTATTTGAGACTATTTTAGAAAGGATTAGAGGTTAGTGATGATATTATTAAGTTGATAAAATTGTGGTTTTCAAAGAGCATGAAACTATATTTTCAGAACTCATAGAACCATTGTTGCTAAAATGATTTTTAAGAGTGGGATAATTATATGATAGAGTTTAACTAGAGAAGAGTTTAGTACAGAGTTTTAGAGAAAATGAATATATAGACCAATGTATGTTTTAGCTTTTGAATAATTATGTTATATGATTTTTGAGCAGTGTGATTATAAATCCCAGTGTTTTGAGCTATAATTTTAGAATATCAAGTATATGAAAATATTTTAACATAAGATATGGATCTGGAATTTTAGCTTTATAGTACTAAGAGGCACGGAATTCAGTATGATTCATAACAACTGCCAGATACATATTCTATGGGTTTGAAATCGGAATGTCTACAAGCGAGTGATCCCTTGGGCACAATTCTCATAGCTACAATTATATATGCTAAAATCAGATTGTTAGAATTATATAAGTCCAAAACTCTCAGAGTACTAAGAATGTAGGGGTTCTTGTTTGCCAGGGATAGAACTCCCACTCTTTAGTTATAAAATTTCAGTTTTGTTGATTCTATTTATTTTCAGTTGAGTTAGTAGTAAACAGCTATGGAAGCAATAGTAGTAAACAACCATGGAGGTAATAATATAGTAAATAGCCATGGAGGCAAACATGGTAAACAGCCATGGAGGCAAACATAGTAAACAACCATAGAGGTAATAGTATTAAACAGCCATGGTGGCAATTTCAGGAAATAGGACCTAGTTAGGTGCCCATAGCTTGTCTGCCAGGGACATGGTTTGCCAGGGATCTAAGATTATAGATAGAATCTCATGTTTGCCAGAGACTAAGTGTTACTCTTCAGTTGAAGGACACAGTTATTATATCTACGTGTATAAGTAAATATGAAGAATGCTTTAGAGTTTATTTATTATTTTCATTAGTATTATTATTATCATGTTTGTATTATTATTGTTATTATGATTTCATACTTCATGTTATTGTTGTCCTATAAAGTGGGTACATGTGAGAATTTACTCACTGAGTTTTAGATTAAACTCACTATTCTTCTTTCTCTCATTACATTACACGTCATTCCCAGTCACCTCCTCTCTAGGAGTAAAGATATCAGTTGGTGAGCTTCACTTTGGAGTGAAGTGTCATTTTATTGTTCTTAGAGTGCTCCAGTGTCATTGCGAACACGATCTCAGACCATAGAGTTGTTTTACATTTTGTTTTACCATGAATTATATTATATTGTATTTGCATGATTATAGCTTTCATGTTTTTTAAATTTGTATAGAGAGTAATTCAGTATATGTTATATTATGACCATAGATTTGGAGTTTGATTATGAAACGAATTATCATGATTTAGATTTCAAAGAGAAAGTGATTTATGTTAGATATAAAATTATGTTTGAAAATGGATTTTTTATGATTCAAGCTTTGCATATAGAGAATCTTAGAGATCACAAGACTTACGTGGGGATGAGATTCCTCACATGCCACTCGTGTTCCCAAGTTGGGTTGTGACAGGGACAGAGTCAAAGTTGAGCTAAAACTCGCCCAAATCCAACTCATCATTGTCATCCCTAACAAAAATTAAGTAAAATGGTTGCATACACATTCCTTCCCTAATTCTTTTTAGGTTGTAAGGACTTTTAGTGGAGCTAAAGAGAAAATGGCGAAGACAATGGACAAATGAGGATAAAATCCTTAGCTAATACCAACAAATCCTTAGTCATTAGACCAATAGTGGTGCCATGGGAGCTACAACTCATTGGCACATTCCTCCCATTTTTATTTGCTTCCTTGTCACGACCCAATCTTAGGCCGTGACTGGCGCACAGGCCAGATGAACTCACCTAGCCCGGCAAGCCTAAAAAAAAAAATGTGATCTCACTAAGATATGTTTCAAACTCAAATACTTTGGCTAATGTAAAATTGAAGACTCTCCCCTAAAAACTGGACAATCCATATATAAAACTTGCCTGTTATTTAATACAATTCCATAATCCAGAATCAACAACCAGAATATTCCAGTAATTCTAGATATACAAAATAATTAGACTTAAACTCTTGTTTACACATAATCAAAATACATGACCTATGTCCTATAGCTGCAAAATATTGGAGTCAATAACAAAAACAGCCTCAATTGGCAATAGAGGCCTACCAAAAAGAATATCCTGGGAAAACAAAGAACTTGTGGGTCATTACTCACCTACCACCAAAATCTGGAGGAAAAAATGGAGGGGGTGAGTCAAACAGACCCAGGGAGGACTATAAACAAAGTGGATAGGAAGGAGAAACCGATCAACGCACGAGCATGTAATAGGAAACAAGATAGGCTATAAATTATACACATTTCCAAAAGCCAATAATAACAATATAATAGGCCATACTTTTATATTTCTTCCATAGTTTGAAGATAAATACTCTTCGAAATTTTATTTCTCAGCAAAGTCTCAAAAATAAATTACTAAACACATTTTCTCACTTTTCTCTAGTTTCTTATTCTCACATAAAATTTACTTCATCATCAAATACTCAAATACTCATGAGGGTTACATAAAAAGCATAAATCTTACTTGGGGAGTAATCTCAACCCGTAAATCACAAGGTTTATTAATTCTCAAATAATATTCTTTCAAATTTTTATATCTCACTAAGAGAAACTATGTGCACATAGGCCGTTACATCTCTTCGCTACGGCAAGCGGTAATGCCATTATATCTCTTCGCTATGGCGAGCGGTATTGCCATTATATCTCTTCGCTATGGCGAGCGGTAATGCCATTATATCTCTTCGCTATGGCTAGCGGTATTGCCATTACTTCTCTTCGCTATGGCAAGTGAAAATTTCATCTTAGAACCCATCATGGTTTTCTTAAATAAATTTTTATCAAACACAATTTATAAATCTAAAACTCAATCTTCATATTGACTTTACAAGTGCCAAATATCATAACTTTTTCAACGCGCATCGAAACAACATATAGCAAAATCATAGTATTATAAAATCAACAAAGAGAGCTAGTAATAATTTCAACCAAATCATTGAGTCAGCCAAACATCAAGTCATATTAATAATCACCAGATATGAGAAAATCAACTAATCGAACTATCCAATTAATCCAAGTAGCTTAACATGAAATTTTTACCAAATCTAATAAATTAGTTTCTCCCATAAAATAATTTAAAACATCGCCACTATGTAAATAGCCACTGTACAAAGGGATCAACTGGGCCTCACCGACAAACTCAGGAGGAGTAGGTCGCTTCACGCCAATGAATCTAGCAAACATAAATATTTTGACAAGTTTAAATAATTTATTTCAGAATAATTTATCAATTTGAGAGCCTATTGAACAAAACCCCCAATTTATGAAACCTAGGGTTCATAAGAATTAGAGAAAAATCAAGTCTTAATACTATCCGCTACAACCCATTAATATTAGAGCTTCTAGCTCACTAGATTTATACTTAAAATACCAAACCTATACCCATCCACTATTTTGAGAGCTCACTCAAAAAATGGATGAGATTGAGATTGGAGACTTACCTCAAGCTTTGGAAGCAAATGGGTATGGAGATTTAATTTAACGACAAACTGCTCACAAACTGTGATGGAGGAGTTGAAAAGAAAATAAAAAATAAAAAAATAAAAAGAGAAGAAGAAGAAGACGGGAACAGAGAGGGGGAGGGAAGAGAGAAAGTGAGTGTGTGTGTATGTGTGTTAGGGGGTGGGTTACGGTGGCTTAAAGCCACCCCCCTTATCTTTTTTTTTTTTTTGGGACTTAGGGAGAAGACCAAATTACCCCCCACTTAAGTTTTGTTTTCCTTCTCCCTCCCTAAATAAAAATCACGGTTTGACGTTCCTTCTTTTTTTTTTTTTTTGAGGAGGGGGAGGGGGGGGGGGGATTTCTGGTAGAACAACGAATCTTCCTTTTTTATTTATTTATTTTGTTCAGAATCAAGCTTCTTGATTTCAAATCATTATCTTACCTCCAAAGTCCATTGGGCCTCTTGGGCTATTACGCACCATTTTACAATTCATATGGGTAGTTAAGTTAATTGATATATATTCATGTCTTTTCTAAAGCTACACCCGGGTGACACTAGAGAGCCATGTTCAACTCCCAAGGTCTGAAACCCATGCCCCCTGACCAAAAAAAGAACCCATGCCCCTAGCCCTTCCACCAGTAAAAAAGAAAATTTGACAGGATAACTGAATTGTATCCCTAAATTTAACTGAGTTTCATTAAATTGAAATTATGATTAAAGAAGTTATGAAAATATAATACTAATCAGCAAATTCTGTCAAATTTCACTATGAAACATTGCTTAAAAAAACAAATGATGATCTCGAATTATACTTTCTTTAAGAATCACAATACAGATAACTAAAAACACACACCAATATGTATCATAAAGGATACACATCAATACTACATATAAAAAAGTTCAAACTACTGCACAATTATCTTAGGCTCTAGAAATCTTCTACAAGAAGAGTGCATGTACATGCTTATTACTTCACTTAATCTTCTTAACAAATTAATTATTCACCTTCCTACAGTTAACACGAATTTGACCTTGATCCCCAGTGAGAGGCTGAATATTTCCCATCTTGATGATCGAATTGGCAAAGTCCTCAAAGAAAGCCGGAGCATTAGCCGGGGCATTATAACTATATTGCTCAACCAAATCATCAGTGGAACCACCATTGAACAACTCTTGATCAGAGTGAAGAAGACCATACTTTTTAACCAAATCGACATAATAGGCCACATCGAAGTTCCGAGGCGTAGGGTCCAGAGGGGCAAGGTTGTTGTCAGCACCATTCCTGGGACAAATGTACTTAAGCTGTTTTGCAAAGTTGGGGTCAATGTCGGAGTCATTGTAGATATGGTCCTTGAAGGTCGAGCAACGTGCATAGCCTATGGTGTGCGCTCCAGAGAGGACAACTAGGTCCTTCTCGTTTAGGCCATGGTCTTGGAAGCTCTTGATGAGTTGGGAGAGGCTGAAAGATGGTCCTGGGAGATCGTTATTTGCGTCGGTGCGGCTTGCTGTGGTAGAATCTCTTCTCCCTAGTTGCACATCCCATGTTGGCCCACCTAACTGTGTGCATGTTTCATTCACATAACTGTTAAGAGTAGTGCTTACACATACAGAAAAATATACACAGCCATATTTGATAGAATCTATATAGTGATTGTTGGATGAATTATACGAGTAGTGTAACTTGTTTTATTGATGATTTTTTGAAGGATCTTGTTTAAGGGGAATATGCGTCAACTTAATTTAACTAACTCAACGTTACCATAATATTGGTGTCTCACTGTCTCTTATCATTTGAAACTTTTACATAATCAAATCTTATATATTAGAATATGGGCATGCCTTGGTCACTCCAGCATTCATACATTTACGAAATTCAACAGTTTTGTTCATTTATAAGTGAATTGAGAATGTACATACCATTGAAGATTAACACATTCAACATAATGTTTGGAAATAGTCAGTGTGTGAGTATTACTCACCGCAACCACAGAGTCTCTTGCGGCAACAGCCAATATGTCTGCGCAAGAAACAACTGGCTTCCCACACGCGTTGTCCACCGCCTGCTTGATCGCATCCACCACTTCAAATCCTCTTGCAGAGTTTACATTAGGAAGTGCATTCTTTTCACTATCAATGGTGGATGTTGGGTCTAGAAGAATTGAACCGTCGCAACCCTGAAATAACCACAAAACCATTTGACTTCTTATCTGTGATACAAAATCAAGTGATTTTGTTGGAGAACTGACTAATATACACATACCTTTTATAAAATAAATAAATATATACACGTCATGGTTTTGGATTTCAGTTATATTCACGATTGCAATTACGTTGCCATAATGAAAAATCATGAAAAAAATGTTCACGATAGAGTGGGTGTAATAATAATAATATTTGAACATGAAAGAGCGTGTGTCTTATTTGAACATCTAATATATATACACAAGTGAGAACTAACTAATTAAAAAATATGCATATAAATATCCACATAAACAAAATAGATGAAAATCTTACATTAACAAAACAATCATGATAGTGCAAGCGTAGCAAAGAAGCACCCATACGGTACTCTTTTTGGATGGCAGCATTCACCACACTTTTGATGGTACTCAAAGCATTAGGGCATGAGCAGTCATAGTAATTAGGTGAAAGTTGTGAGAAAGCAGTGGTTGCAAGAGCTGCAAGCACCAAGGCACTTAGGACAAAAGAGAAATGTGAGGCCATTTCTATTATGCAATGAATGATCAGTACTGAATATATTTGGCCAGATTGCTAGCTAGATATGTATAATAAGATCACTAATGAACAATTATAGAACCAATCCTATTTTTTGTGTTACTTGTGGGAAATTGTTTGGGTTGCTATTGCATGCCTCGTTGTATTTATATAGGCTACGAGGAAGTGTGGAGCAAAAAATGACTACACAATATCATGCCATGTGATTGATGGTGGAGTAGGCCCATAAAAGACTATTTCACCTAAAGAAACATTCATTGGAGGCGTTAATTAGGAATTAAGGAAATAATTAATTAGGAAGTAAGGAAGTAATTAACTTCCCAAAGTTTAGTTTGTGTAAGCAATCATGCAAATTGCAATGGGGAAAAATGAATTTGTCAGTGATTGATTTAGTCCATGGGGAATTGTTAGTTTGTCAACCACTACAAATTCACGTATATGGGGGAACACATGCCGATTACGTCTTTCCGACTATATCCGAAATCATAAAGAAAAAGCAGCCAAAACAATTGTGAATCATAGTTAATCAAGTTAGTCGTATTCGTCCTTCAATATATATAATGATTAAAATACACTACACAAGCACGTCAAGAATGCTAGCTTTGCGGAGGAGGGAATTTACAATCATTAACAACACAAGAATGCTTGAATCGAGACAAAGTAAAAGTACCAATTCCTTGATACCGGTTAAACTGTCACGTAAACCGCGCTAATAAGTTCGGTCATCGTTTGCAACTTTGGCCTTTGGGTTTCAAACTAAAATACTATTTATTGATTATTATACATGTTGAATTAAATAAAATATGTGTGATTTAAGACTAAATTTTCAATTACTCTCTCAAAGATACATGTAATATATTTTGTCCTCTGAAAGATGTTTTACATCAATTTAGTCTTTGAAAAGAATACATAATATCGATTTAGTATTTGAAAGATTTTTATATCAATCTAGTTTTTAAAAGATACATGTGACATCAATATGATCCCTAAAAAATCCATGTCATATTTATTTATCTCTCTTTTTCTATAAATTCATAAACTTATTTGATAAAACATGCATCTTTCAAAATTCAAAGTGATGACATATGAATTGAACTAATCTAAATTTTTTTCTGGGACTAAATTAATATAAAAAATCATTCAAAACCTAGACTAAGATCACGTGTGTCATTAAGGGACCAAATTGCTAGTTTAGTCGTGTTGTGCGTGCATGTGTCTATATATATATATATATGAATTGAACTAATCTAAATTTTTTTTCTGGGACTAAATTAATATAAAAAAATCATTCAAAACCTAGACTAAGATCACGTGTGTCATTAAGGGACCAAATTGTAAGTTTAGTCGTGTTGTGCGTGCATGTGTCTATATATATATATATATATATATATTAAGAGAATAAAATATTAATAATAATAATAATTTTAATAATTGTTTTTTAATATTGTATATAAAGATGAATCACAAGGAAGATAACCAGAATAATTTTTAAATACGCATTAATATTGTAAAATTAATAGTTGAGAACTACAATATTTTTACTATAAAATAATTATTAAAAATTGTTACTATAACTGTTAATAATTTTTTCTCTTAATATAATAATAACTTGAAACTTAAATTAAATATTTATTCATATATATCAATATTTTATATTATTATTACAAATCGTGTATATTTTATTTTGTAAAAAATTAATATGTATAATCATTAATAAATGATATTTTTAGCCAAAATAAAATAATAGTATGAGAAAATAGAAATTAATGAAAATTAAAATTGAATTACAGTGTAGTTCATCAGAATATTTAAATAAAAAGTGAGTGTGTTTTATAAATAGTAGGGAGAGTATACTAATGTCATCTCTCAGAAAAGAGAATTGCATTTTATTTTCTTTTCATTTATATTAGCATCAAATTTCAAATTTTAGCTATCAAAATAAGACTTACCTATGCTCCTCCAATTTTTTGTTTCTTTTTAAAGTGTTTAATTTTGATGTTTCAATAATGCAGTAATTTTGGTGTTTAATTTTTTGTTTCTTTTCAAATTAAAGTGTTTAATTTTGATTTCTAATAGTAGTAGTAGTGATAACAATAACAACAATAACAATAATAACAACAACAATAATAACAATAATAATAACAACGATGACGACAACAATAATAATAATATATACAGTTGAATTAAGTTAACCATTCCATTTCCATACGTCACATTACTTAAGGTATTCCTACAACCTGTGGTAGGATAGATTTCAATTGATAACTATACGAAATAGAGTTATTTGAGCTCATAATGCTTATTACAGTATGCTAGAATCTTGAGATTTTAATTTTTTTTTTAAATTTTGGTTAGAGATTCTAACTTGAACATATTTAAGTGAAAATATCTACTCTTTGAATTTTGTTTATCTTTTATTTTTATTTTGCATGTCATTAATAATGAGTATTTCTCATTTACAATATTGAATGATATTTTGAAGGAATAATATAAAAAAGAAGTCAATGTCAATGAAAAATCCAAGTGATCATAGATTCTAACATTGTTATGGTGATTTCATCATAACTGAACTTGGGTTTGTTGGTTTGAGCGGACCTTGGTGGCATTGGAAAGTTAAAAGAAAAAGTTACAATTATGATGGAGACACCAAAATCCAGTTCATACATCTATGATATATAAAAGAAATCGCATGCAATTCAAAGGCCTGGTGGTGGTGCTTTGGCGCCTAGACATCCACAGGTCTAAAAGGGAGGTTTGTTTTCAGGTGTTGTGGTGCCTAGGTGCCCAGTCCTAGTGCCAACTGCCAAGTCCCTTGAGACACATAAATTTTTCTTTTCTGTTTGTGTCCATGCACGAAAAAGAAGCATATTATTTGCCGGGGGGTAGTCGGTTTAATTAGGTTAGATTTTCTTTTAGAAATTAACAACAACTAAAAATCAAATCGAACCGATCGGATTTGATAAAATAGAAACCAATCTAAATCAATTTATTTCGATTTTCTTCGTTTCTTGGTTTTTGATCGATTTTTCAATTTCAATTTGCTTTGGATTGATTCTAAATACACCCTAGTGTAAATCTAGCATTGGAATGTTGGGAAAAAGGTCCTCCAATCTCATAAATCTATCAAATCAACAAAGTAAAGAAAACACAATAAAATTAATGTGATTTGACCTTCAATACTTATAGCACAGCCTCAAATATTAGTTCACTAATTTAATAAACAAAATATAATCACCAATCTATATTCTCAATAAGTTCTAAACAAAATCTAACGTTTTCAAAGAACACACCGTCTAAAATTATATTGTCAAGAACTCTTTCACTATAGAAATCCTCACTTGCATGTTGATACTTACACAATACACTATTATTAATGATCTATAGGACATGTCACTGAACACCATATTGCTAAGAAGAATTTTTTATAGAAGCTATTCTCGCTTGTACAATTGTATTATTACTACTCACGCAGCATCAATGCAACTCTTTTTAGATAAAGTTGTAAATCCTTCGTTATTGCAACTTTTGCAAATAAAATTGCAAACCATTGTATCAATATAATTTTTGTGGACAAAGTTATGCAAACTCTCTCAATAATGTAACATTACATTACACTTATCACTTTCCTTTTCATCATCTATGTCATCCTTATCATCACGCTCTCCATCTTTAACTATCAATATTTTATTCTATTATGGTATCTAACCCAATTTTAAAACTATTATTTATAGTAGTTTACACAATCAACAAATCTCATACCAAATCCTAATCACATATAACAAATCTGATTTCTCTGTCAAATTTTCTTTCCAAATCTTTTCATTTTTTTCGTCTTATCTTAAAACATATAAAACTATCTAATTAAACAATATCAATGGCGCTTCCAAAGGTGATAGTACGAGTTTATATGCTCATTTTTAGCTTGTGTTATATATGTGAATCTAATGGTACTGAGTTTATACATGGCCATTGTATTTGCTTTGGAGTTATCTTGTCAAAAGCCAAGTATTTTGGACAGTTCATTCATTGGTGGCTTTGTCTTAATTGCATCCTTGAAGAAATGCCTCAAGAAGTTAACCCTTTTTTTTTTGGCTTCAAAAGAGAAGCTAACTATACTATTGATCCTCATGCAAAATTTGCTGCAAATATTGAAGGTCAACAGACCTACTGAAATTGATTATGCTTTTATGTTCTATTTTATGGTCTATGTTCCCATCATATATATTGCTATTGCTTATCTTTGGCTATGTGGTGTGCTATAGTAGAAACTATGAAAGAGTATATAAATGTTTTATATTATCATCCAATTATGTATTGTCATATCAATAAAGAAAATTAAATCTTATACCTACCACTTTAAAAATCATACAAATTAGATTATTTGATTGGCTAATAATGTAAATTTTTCTTGCAATATGAGTACATTAAAATTAAAGTAACAAAATTACCATAAAAAACACTTCGTATCATTGAAACATGAATTTATATAAAACTCAAATTCGTGCGTATTACTTAGTGCTAATGTTCTAAGGGTAAAATTCTACATTATAAACCCCCTCCCTTCCCTGTTGAAATCCATTGTAATTAGAGAAGAAAAAGCAATAATTGAGAGCGAATATTGAGATGAAATTTTACTAATGATAAGAAAGGTTAAATAATACAAGTGTAAGCACCCTTATATAGAACAAGGAACATAACAAACTACTAAGTAATGTCTAACTAACTAAACTAACTTCAACTAATTTCTAATTACAATTATATCCTCCAACACCTCCATAAGTTGGAATACATGTACTTTTCATATCTCCAGGTTGGGATAAAAGTGTAATATAACTGAAATAGGAAAATAGAATATAATTAGGAAAAAAATACAATGTAATCAAACGAATAATATGTAGGATGAGCGCAACGGTGGTAGTGCCTAGTTCTAACTCAACATCTCCATAACACTCGTTCCAAACCAGATCCAAATGTATCAAGCAAACGATGGTGGTGCATAGTCCTTCTTTGACATTTCCACAATGCTTGTTGCAACAAAAACAATCAATAGTCCCAAAACGGGAACATCAAGAGTTTAACTACCAAGATGAAGCTAATCAATCTTCAAACTTAATCACTTGGCAGAAACAAATACCAAAACAGAGGTTATAGTCAATAAGACTGTTAATGAAAGGTTAACGTCATAAGACGAGTCACAGGTAGATTCAATGCTTATCTACCTCTTATTAAGGGCAGAAGCTAAACCAATGAAAGCCTATTCAAGGCTAAACCAATCGTGTCCAAAACACCATAGTATCAGAATCTATAACAAAGCCAATTAAACGCCAAATCAAAACTAAATATGCTGAGGAAAAGAAGCAGTATTAACACTGTCAAGAGCTATACTGGATCAGATCCAAAAACATAAATCATCCTTTATCTTGTATCAACAGCTCCAACGCAAGCAGAAAAACAGAGCAACAATCTTCGAACACAAAACGTGAAGCACTGAGTTCTTTTATCAAACAGAAGGAAGCATTAAGTCACAACCAGCATGAATCAGTTGAACTCATCAAACCAAGTCTTGAAACAGCTTCAACAACGACCACGAAACAAACTAAACCAAAGTAGAGCCAATAATCTCTGAACCTTTAACAAGAAAAATTCAATGGGAATCTTCAAGAACGAAACCAAAGCTGAGCCAATACTCAAACTTGAATTGAAATGGAAAATAACTAAGAAACAAAAGCTCTAACTGGATTTGAAACTCAGGCTATTCAAATCCTGGAAAAAAAAAAAGAACAAGGGTCCACCGTTAATCACTACCAGATCGGAGAATGCATGCCACATTGGAGAAGATCTGTAGCAACCACGCCAGAGATCTTGATGTGGCGACAACGGACAGATCTACTAAGAGCAGAGATTAGTGAAGCTTGCCAGAAACACAGATAACAAACAAAGCTGACGAACCACTTACGGAGATCCTGATGCTTCTGTGCTCATCGCCGGAAAGAAGCGAGCTGCACTGAAGAAGATTCACAACCACTGCACTAAAAAATCAGACCCCTCCCAGCGAAAGGAGATGGAACCAGGTCTAAAAGCAAGATGACGGGAACTAGAACGGAGAAGATGGTGTTGGCGGTTGTGGTCTCGTGGAACCAAAGTTTGAAACCCTGGCCTTCAAAGATTTGGGATTTGTTGTTGGGAAAGGTTCCAAAACAAAAGAA
The DNA here is from genome assembly GCA_031216125.1 of Dalbergia cochinchinensis. Lineage (NCBI taxonomy): Eukaryota > Viridiplantae > Streptophyta > Magnoliopsida > Fabales > Fabaceae > Dalbergia > Dalbergia cochinchinensis. The sequence goes on along the minus strand of CM062375.1, from coordinate 61,255,580 downwards.
ACAAAAGAAAATGGTGATAGAACTCAATGCTATGGAAGAAACAGTATGAAAACGGATCTATGAAAGAGAGAAGTGAGAAAATGAATATGACAAATGTGTTTGGTTGGTATGTAATATTCTAGTTTTAAATGAAAAGGTTCTAAAACTTTTTTTAACTAAAAAGAGTGTTAGTTATTTTTATATGTCATTTCAAGGCTTAAATTTCATTAAATCTGGATCCTATACATTCTTAGAGAGCTATGTGATAGAATTATATTCATAGGATTATAAGTCCCGGTAATTATTTCTTAAAAAAAATGAATTAAAGAGTAATTTTGAATGAATTTTATGAATTTCTTAAACATCTCATTTTTAGCCTACAAGTTTATAAAATCGAAAGAATTTCTAAATTTGAATTAAAACCCAAAATTTGGATTCTGAATTGTCGGGATTTTGATTTTTCTGATATTTTATTTTAATTTAAATGAGAAATATTTTCTTATTTATATTTATGTTTTAAAATTAATGGACATTAACTTAAAACTAATAAATGTAAATTAATGCATTATGTAATGCGTCGATTTCTATATACTAATTATTTTGGTTAGTTGATGAAAAATTAGTCATTCATAATTAATTTTAACATCTTAGTAAAATTAATTTCCCTCCATGTGTTTCCTTTTGAAATTTAAACTCCAAAATGGCTGAATTAAATAATCTTTATTTGAAATTAAAGGTCTGTAAAAATAATATTTTAATAAGCATTTCATGATTATTTTAGTGATTTTGTGTGTGAAACCCCTAAGCCATCGTTATTTACATCTACCTAATTGACAAACTACCCTTCTCACATACACCACACTCTCACAAAAGAGAGAAAAAAAAAAAAGAAACACACACACACACACACACGTAAACACATTTTTTTCCCTTCTTTCCTTCTTTCTTCTTTTCTTTCTTCATCTTCTTCCTTCTTTCTCTCCACCTTCCTCCATCACCACCACCAACCTTCCCAAATCTCCAAACACACTAACACCCCTCCATATAACACCACACTTCCACCCCTCAGCTTCAAAAATCCAAAACCCCATTCTTGGAGACTTTGAAATTCGTGGCTACATCTTTAAAGAGGGGAAGAAATCTTGCTCACCTTCACCTCATGGGAGCTTTAAGGACTCCTATTCTCTCCAGTCTTTAAGTTATGGTAGGGGTTTCTTTGTCTCTCTTTTTGTTTTTGTTAAACTTTAGAGCTCTAATGTTTAGGCGTGATATGGATGTTGTTGGATTGTTGTGACTCTTGATAAATGTTTGAAATAAATCCAATGATTGGTATTGTAATGTTGGAATGTTGTTGGAGAATAATCCTTGGTTCCCCTTCCCATGATGTATTCTCGGATTGGTGTTTGGAGGCCATTCTATATCATGATTTGGTTGAGTTTTGGGTGGGATTTTGAGGAAATTTGAATGTTGGATGTATATTGTATACCCTTATTTTTTATGCATGAGAGCTTGAAAATGCAACTTGAAGTGGGGTGTTTGGATTTGTGAAGTATGATGCATGAAAATGAGTAAATATGCATGCCATGTGTTTAATAAAATGTCTAAATGAAAGTAAATGCTGTTTGGGGTTGAGTTTTTGCATACTTGTTGGATGGTTAGTTTGTTTGATGCAAAGCTAATATTTGCAAAAGTTTAAATCTATGTGAATAAGGTAATTTTGGAAGTTATATATATAAACATGTAAATTCGGTTATGTGTTGAATAGGTACACTTATATTATGTTTTTGTTATGCTTTGGGTTGGATTTTTGTAAAAATTAAGTGTTTAATCTATGTATATATGTAATCCCTTGTTTTTAATGCATAAAAACTTAAAAATATGACTTTTGGTGATGTTTTGGGTGGTAAGCAACCTCATGCACAAAAATTGCTCATTATACATGTTATTTGTTTAATTAAATGTCTAAATGAAACTAAGAATTTATTGAGGTTGTGTTTTCTTTTATGAATTTATAATTTTTAAGTAATGAAGCTCTAGTTAAGAAAATATTCTTTTTGTTGGAATTGAAAAAGCAAAGTTTGGATGAGTTTTGATTTATTATATAGTAGTATTTTAGTCTTGACATAATGGATGATTGGTTACTAATATTTATGTTTACCCTTTGAGTTGTTGTTGTGATCTTTCTTTCTTTAAAGCGTTATTTATGAGGAAAAGAATGACTTTGAAGAAAGAGGGAAAAGAGAAAAAAACTAAGGAATAAGAAATTAGAATGACTTTGTGCAACATTTATGTCTAATATTGAAAAGCTCATAAAATAGGACGTGATTCCTTGGTATTAATTTTTATGTGACTCAAGCACATAGAAGTGAGTACTAGGGAGTTACACATTCTGGTGAGTGCTGCAGCTGTCAGGGAACAGTAAGACAGTGCGACAGCAAAATTCATGCTCTATGGTGAGTGCTGCAGTGGTCAATAGCTTTATAAAAACCCTCATTTTGAGTTTCAGAACTCTCTCACACATTTCTCACCTTTAAATCCCTCTCAACCCCAAAAACACATCTCCTAACCCTATTTCACTCAAAACTTTATTTTCTTCCAATTCTTTCAAGTTTAACTTGGGATCTTCCATCCTTCAAGGATTTAAGATATGTTGTTCTCTTGCTTTTGCTTTTTTCTCCTTGATTCTCTAGGTCTCTTGGGGTAATTCTTACGTCTATCAAAGGAGAGGAGTTCTTTCTCTATGTTAGGTAGAAAGTTAAGTTATTTAGAGGATGATCTAGAATTTTGTTGAATTTGTATCAGATATTACTGTCCCTTCTGCTTTTAAGAGTCCTGTTGGTGCTACTCCTGTGTATCATAAACTTTTAGGTGAGTGGATTTATACTTGTAATCTCTATGTTGTCCATTAAAATATGATTTTGAAAGATTATAGCATAAGATTTGCTACTTTTGTTGAGTTATGAAACTGTGCTTTTTAAAATAGCATGAATTGTGTTTTAGAAAACTCATGGGACCATTATTAATAAAATTATTCTATTTAGAGATAGTTTTAATTTTGATTTTTAGTGATTTATGATGGTCAAAATTTTTATTTTCTGTTGAACATGGATTAAGCAAGTGATTACCGGAAAACTTGGAGACGCAAAGGAATATTGTTATGATTTTAGAATTTTCAAGCTTGTGAAAGAATGTTGTTGAGAATTGATTTAGAAACTTAGATATAAAAAGATTTCAGAGCATGAATCTTCATATGACTTAGGACAGTCGGTGGATATATATTCTACGAACTCAAAATCACAATGTCTACAAAGGGTGATCCCTTGGATATGATTTCATAGTCATAGTTATGTTAAAGTCAAACTGTTAGAGTTACATGGGTTTAGAGCTCTCAAAGTACTTAGAGATTTAAAAAGTTTTAGATTTACTTGAGTTATGAATAGACAAGTTTAGACAGTGGCTATAAAGAAATAAACAGTGAGTTAACGACTACATGATCGTTAGCCTTAGTATCAAGTTGCCCTCAGAGCAATCTCATAGAGCAAAGAATGGAATCTGTTTAAATGTTCACTTCAGATCCTTGATAGATTGTAGAGCAACACATTTCGGTTCTTTAAGAATCATAGATTAGAGATTCCTTTTTCTCAAGTTAGATACTATTGTTGACTTTAAAGGTAAACAGTGATTTGGTTATATACATATATCTATGTGAAATGTTTTAAAGCTTTATACTATTACTGTTATTCTGAATTATTGCATGATTCCTTTAATTTGGTGTCCCATGAATGAGGTTTCAGGTGGGGATTCACTTATTGAGTTTTGGCAACAAAACTCACCCTTTCTTCTTTATTTCCCTTTACAGATATAGAAGAGGCTATGGGTCCTTCCCAGCCACCATTATCTTAGCAACACTAGAGTTCTAGTGGTGAGCTTCACTTAGATGAAGATGTGAAATGTTTATTATTTTGATATAGAGTGCTCTAGTACATTTGTAGGAAGGATCCTGAATCGTAGAGCATGCCATATAGTTCATGCATATCATGAAGACATCATGAGTTTTATTATAAAACCTTACCCTTCATGGTTATTTTGTATAAACAAACTTTATTTGTTTTGATGTTATTATAACCTCAGACTTAGAAACAGATTATGAGCTTTCTTATACTAATTTTATGAGTTAATAACAGAAGATTTATACATAGAAAATGAAACCGTGTTTTAAATGAGCTATAAATATCATGTTTACAGAACATTCTAGGTCACAAGGTTTATGTGAGAATGATATTTTTCACGTCCCAGTCACATACTCAAGTCGGGTTGTGACAAAGTGGTATTAGAGCCAGGTTCCCCTGCATAGTATTGGAGCAAGTGTCTACAAATGGTATGACATTTATGTGAATGGAACCACGACCATTCGCATTAATGTAATGTTATTTGAGGCCTTTAAGAAAAGTTAGTCATGTCTAGGTCTAGTAAGAGACAATGACGTTTCTTGGATCCTTAATCTAGCTTCCTATCCTGTGTTTTCCTTCTTCTTAGATGATCTATGCCACCTGTAAACCTCCGCCGCCCTTGTCACCATAGTAGCCCTATGTCAGCTAATGTTAGTTGCACCCGGTGCCTCAAGTAGGCCATCCTAAGTTTGGTAGATATAGTTGGTGGGAACCTTAGAGCGGGAATGCCCCAGCAAGAGGCACAGTTAGACATGTCCCATCTAGATTAGGGCCACCTCTTCAGCGCCCTCTTCAACACACCTGATTGTTGTCGAACCCAGGACCTGTTGGTCACACCCAGTTTGTCAAACATGTAGAAGACACCAAGAAGGCCTTTTTTGTTGGATACGTTCGTGTGTTACTAATGTGGGCAAAGGGGGCATAAGAAGATGGATTGCCTGGTAATTTTGGGAGCAATTAGACAGAGATCAGGCAACCAGACTCCCTGGTACAACTCATCCACTAGGTAGGGGTGAGTGAGGTAGCTGCCCTCGCTAATGGAAATCCTCATGCGAGTGACCCAGAGCTAGCAGGTAGAATTATTATTGAGATATAAACCACACATGTAGATATCTAGTAAGAATGATGATTGGTTTTAATATGTCAAATTGTTTTGTGTAACCTTGATGCCATAATCAACACACATGCCATGTTTTTTAGAATACATTGTTATACTATTTATGTTAGAATTGTGCAATTACAAATATGCATACCCCATACCCCTGAACTAAGTTAACAATAGGACATAAATAGATAGTTCAATTTGGGGTGTGCATTGTGATGTTGCAAGACAAGATATGCTAGGTTAGTATTGAACTATATTAATTGTTGTTGATCTCTTTGACTACTGCTTGTTGTTCTTTTCTAATTATATGCATAATCTAAAAATGTTGCAAATATGAATGCTTCATTGCTTGTTATAAGAGCTAGCATGGATAAGTTATTAGAAATCTTATTAGAATATGAATGATTGATTTGTTGAGATAATCTAGAATTTAAAAAGAGATAATGATATATAGGACTACATATTATTCAGTAAATCTTTTGAGTGTAAGGTAAAAGAACCTCCCCATGCTTGATGTTTACAATAGTGAGTATTGCTAAATAAAACAGGCATGTGAATGGTTAGTGTTAAATTTCATGGATCAGGAAATTTAATTGAATAATATATGTGTGCTAAGTGGAAACTAAGGTTTTAGAAATTGAATTCCTTAGATTCTTCAAGAGTTTATTGTAATCCTATTAACTTGAGCTACTAAAAGTGCATAGATGCTATGTCATTGTTTGCTAAGCATACGGATTCATATATGTACGTGTAGTTTTATGCATGAATATGTTGGCTAATTATGCCTTTTGGAACAAGGCATGGAATGATTTCCTAGGTACTTTATATATGGCATTTAAAGATCATGTATACTGTGATCAAGTTTCTCTAAATGCTCCTTTATTGTTATATTTTATGAGCTTAACTTGTGAATTGAAGATTATGTTTATATGATTGAAAAGAGTTTCATGAATGCTTAAGGCCTTTGGCCATATTGTATAAAATTTTGAAATAAAAAAAGGATTTCTCAAACCAATTTGTTAACAATTTTACAAAATACTTGAGACAAGTTGGGTATGAGAAACTACTGTGTTTCCACCTAAGTATTGGAATGAAACTGTAATCTCTTTCCTGTGTTGCATTATCATGATTTGTTTTTTTGAAGAATAAAGAAAAGAATATAGGAATGTGTTTTACCTACAAAGACTTGAATTACTTGAGTGGTTTGGTACTCCTAAACAAATTTACCTCTCATGTAGACATATTAACTTGACCTAAAGCTCATACACTGATGTGAATTTCTTATTTTTTTTTTTTTAAAAAGTCTTTGTAGCATAGATTAGTTTTCAGTGTTGACTTGCAAATTTTTGTCTAACTGAGTTTACGAAAGCCCAAGCAAGGAATATATATGGTTCTTTCAACTTGTGTATGGAAATTTCCTAAGTAAGATTAGACCAGGTTTAATATGTAATTTGGTAATAACATGACAAGGTGATTAAGGGATGGAATGAGCTAATAAAATATATATTGTTCATCTTAGGTTTATGTAATAGCATGATATGTGACCATGGCTTAATGTCTTAAAGTATATGCTTGTGTTTGAAAATGTCTAATTAACGGACTAAGGAGTTCTGAGACAGAGCAAATGATGCATGTTAACATGGTAGAAGATTTCAAGAATCTTAGCATAAGTTATGCTACCTGTGGTTCATTGTTTGATGCATATTATGTGTGATATCATGTGTGTTTGAGGTATATGCATATAAATGTAATGTATGTCTTTTGCATTTTCTACGTAGATGAATAGAGTAGTTTGATTTCCACACATGACACATGTATAGGAAATAAAAGGTTCAAAAATTGAGAACTAGAAGTCTATATAATGTCAATACTGTCAGATACAAGAGAAAAAAAAAACCAGAGTAAGATCAAGAGTGATGTTAGTCATCTAGTAAAAAGATCATGCTAAAAACCCCTTGTTATTTCAATGGCAAAATGCTATCCTTGGAGGCAGCGAAGTTGCCCAAACATGGCAAAAAGTGCATCCATAATCAGAGAAATGAAGCAATAGCCTCTAAAGACGGCATTGTCTCCTAAAATAAAAGTTAACACAACCAAAGTACTATCGTAGAATGTTTCGATCGGTTAAACCTATCCATGAGACCTGTGTATATCCAGTATCCTATCTCCTTACTCTTACAGTTACATCAGTTTAGATTTGAGGACCAAATCTTTTTGAGAGGGGAAGATTGCAATACCCTAGTTTTAAATAAAAAGGTTAGAAAATTTTTTTGAACTAGAGAGGGTATTAGTTACCCATTACCTATCATTTCGAGTCCTGGATTTCACTAAGTCTGAACCCTACATGTCCTTAGAGACCTATATGATAGAATCATATTCATGAAATTAAAAGTCTCGGTAATATAATTGTTTCCTACAAAAAAATAAGTTAAACAGTAATTTTTAATGAATTTTATGAATCTCTTAAACATTTCATTTTTATAAAATCGAAAGAATTCTTGAATTTAAAATAAAACCCAAAATTTGGATTCTGAATTGTTGGGATTTTGATTTTTCTGACATTTTATTTGAATCCAAATGAAGGGTATTCCTTATTTACATTTATGTTTTAAAATTAATAGAGATTAAAATAAATAAGGACATTAACTTTAACCGTAAATAAGTACATTTATTTTTTTTGATATTTTCGTATTTACTTTTATGTTTTAAAGTTAATGTTTTAAATTTTAAATGTAAATAAGTGCATTCTGGTGAGCATTGCAGGGCTTAATTAGCGTTGCAATGATCAGGGAACAGTAAGATAATGCGACAACAGAATTCATGCTCTCTGGTGAGAGCTGCAGTGGTCAACAGCTTTATAAAAACCCTCATTTCAAGTTTCAGAACTCTCTGACACACATTTCTCATCCCCAAACCCCTCTGAACCCGAAAACACATCTCCTAACCCTATTTCACTCATATAACTTCATTTTCCCTCAATTCTTTCAAGTCTAAAACTTGGGATCTTCCATCCTCCAAGGCTTTAACATATGTTGTTCTCTTGGTTTTGCTTTTTCCTCTTTGATTCTCTAGAGTTCTTGGGGTGATTCTTATGTCTATCAAAGGAGAGGAGTTCTTTCTCCATGTTAAGAAGAAAGTTGAACAATTTAGAGGATGATTTAGAGTTTTGTTGATTTTGTAGTAGATATTACTGTCTTTCCTGTTTCTAAATGTCTTGTTGGTGCTGTTCCTATGTATCCTACCCTTTCAGGTGAGTGGGTTCACACTTGTGATTTCTATATTATCCATTAGAGTTATTTTCATGAAATTATGACTTAAAAAATTATTTTTAAAGATTATGACACAAGATTTGATACTTTTATTGAGTTATGAAACTGTTGTTTTTAAAATAGCATGAATTGTATTTTAGAAAACTTATGAGACCATTATTGATAAAATGATTCTATTTAGAGTTAGTTTTAATTATGATTATTAGTGATTTATGATTGTTAAAATGTTCATTTTATGTTGAACATGGATTATGCAAGTGATTACTAGAGAACTTGGAGATGTAAAGGAATATTACTATGATTTTAGAATTTTTAAGCTTGTGAAAGAATGTTGTTGAGAATTGATTTAGAAACTCAGACATAAAAAGATTTTAGAGCATGTCTTCGTATGACCCAGGGCAGTTAGCAGATACATATTCTTTGGACTCGAAATCACAATGTGTACAAAGGGTGATCTGTTGGACATGATTTCATAATCACAGTTATGGTAAGATCAGACCATTAGAGTTATGTGAATTTAGAGCTCTTCGAGTACTTAGAGATTTAAAATTTTTTAGATTTACTTGAGTTATGAATAGACAAGTTTAGACAATGGCTATAGAGAAATAGACAGTGAGTTAATGGCTATATGATCGTTAACCTTGGTGCCAAATTGCCCTTAGAACAATCTCATAGAGCAGAGAATGAAATCTATTTAGATGTCCACATCAGATCCCTAATAGATAGTATAGTAGCACATTTTGGTTCTTTAAGAATCATGGAGTAGAGATTCCTGTTTCTCTAGTTAGATACTATTGTTGATTTTAAACGTAAACAGTGATTTGATTATATACAAATATCTGTGTGAAATGTTTTAAAGATTTATACTATTACTATTATTCTAAATTATTGCATGATTCCTTTGATTTGGTGTCCCATAAAGGAGGTTTCAGGTGGGGATTTACTCACTGAGTTTTGGCAACCAAACTCACCCTCTCTTCTTTATTTCCTTTTACAGATATAGAAGCAGTTGTAGGTCGTTCCCAGCCAACATTATATCAGCAGCACTAGAATTTCAATGGTGAGCTTCACTTAATTAAAGATGTGAAGTGTTTATTGTTTTGATATAGAGTGCTCTAGTAGATTTGCAGGCAGGATCCTAAACCATAGAGCATGCCATATAGTTCATGCATATCATGAAGACATCAAGAGTTGTATTTATAAAACCTTACCCTTCATGGTTATTTTGTATAAATAGACTTTATTTGTTTTGATGTTATTATAACCTCAGACTTAGAGACAAATTATGAGACTTTTGATACTAATTTTATGAGTTAATAATCGATGATTTATATATAGAAAATCAAACCGTGTTTTAAATGAGCTATGGATATCATGTTTACAGAGCATTCTAGGTCATGGGACTTATGTGGGAATGAGATTTCTCACGTGTCGATCACATACTCAAGTCGGGTTGTGACATGGTCAGAAAATGAGGGAAAATGAAAGAAAGTAAAGGAAAATGGGAGAAAATGAGTTGTTAGAACTCAGGTAAAGGGCAGTGGAAGTTAATTCAAGGTGGATGGAATGACTCTAATACCATGTTGAAATCCATGGTAATCAGAGAAGAGAGAGCAATAATTGAGTGAATATTGAGATGAAATTTTTCTAATGATAAGAAAGGTTAAGTAATACAAATATAAACACCCTTATATAGAGTAAGGAGCATAACACACTACTAATTAATATCTAACTAACTAAACTAACTTCAACAAATTCCTAATTACAATTATATCCTCCAACACTCTATTCCCCTCCAAATAACAAACTCCTAAACTTATCCTAAGTGGCATAATGCTACATAACTTGATTAACTTTCCTCTCTTAATAATATTGGTTCACTTTCCTACAGTTCAAACGGATTTCACCACGATTCCCGGTGAGTGGCTTTATATTTCCCATCTTAATCATAGATTTACCAAAGTCCCTATAGAAAGCTTGGGCATCGTAGCCATATTTTTTAACCAATTTATCTGTAGAACCACCATTGAACAGTTCTTGATCAGAGTGAAGAAGCCCTTTCTGTTGAAGCAAATCACCATAATAGGCCACGTCAAAGCTCCCTGGTGTAGGGTCCAATGGAGCAAGGTTGTTGTCACCTCCATTTCTAGGACAAATGTACTTAAGCTCTTGTGCAAAGTGGGGCTTGATGTTAGAGTCACTGTAGATATGGGCCTTGAAAGAAGTGCAACGAGCAAATCCAATGGTGTGTCCTCCAGAGAGAACCACAAGGTCTTCCTCATTTAGGCCATGATGCTTGAAGTTTGAGATGAGTTGAGAGAGGCTGAAAAATGGTGCTGGGATGTCGTTGTTTGCATCAACACGGCTTGCTTTTGTTGAGTCTCTTCTCCCTAGTCTCACCTTCCATGTTGGCCCTCCTAACTGCATATGGTGCATGCACATAATGGTTAATATCAATATTTTTCATTCGTGTTATTGAGAGAACCATGTTTGGTATGAATTATTTTGTATAAAAGAAGTGACAAATTCACATGTTTAAGAATAATTAGACGTGAGAAAGGCTAGTTGGTACGAATTTTTTTGTATGAAAGAAGCGATGAAATTACGTCTTTAAAAATGATTAAATATTAGATTAAGCAAAGTGGCAAAAAAAAAAAAAATCATGACGAGATGAGAGAAAAAAATGAGCTGACTCTATTCATACCTTTTCATACGAACAGTTTTGATACAAAAATGAATTATTCTTAATTACGGAAAATAATTATCTGTTTCACATGGTGTTATATACTCAGATTTCATTACAATGTGCATATATGTGACTATATCACACTCACATACTCTAAAACATTCATTAATTATGTAAGGAATCGAACATTTTTGTTCATTTGTGGGTGCACAGAGAATCCAGGCCACATTGAGTTGGTGAGTGTCAAGAAAAAAATTAAAATACTAACTTATATATCCTTAGTTTTGCTGTTAGATTTGTCGTGTGTAATTGTTTTTAAGGTGTACGGTATTATTACAAAGAAATTTATATTATAATAATTAATCTTGTTTACCTGTTCAATTAAAATATCAAAAAGAAATCGTTAGTTAAGGTATGCCACCTGCTCTCTTTGACAAGGTAGCATATGGAAGCATAAAAATTTAACTTTCGACTAATTCAAAAAACTTAAGCACAAGCCACGAATAAGATATAGCGAGAAAAACATTAAATGTAACATTTGGGAGATTGAAGTATATAGTAGCATTGTAGCACTCTATACTCACCGCAACGACTGAGTCTCTAGCTGCAACAGCCAATATGTCTGCGCAAGAAACAACAGGTTTTCCGCATGCTTTATCAACGGCCTCCTTGATCTCATCCACCACTTCAAATCCTCTTGCAGAGTTTTTGTTAGGATTTGCATTCTTTTCACTATCAATGGTGGATGTTGGGTCTAGAAGAATTGAACCATCACAGCCCTGAAATTATCACCATCACAAATTAATTAAAACCAAGTGATTTATTAAGACTCAAACATGTATTTACAGGAAAATGTTTTTTCAATACCCTAAATGGGTGTAGAACTTATATGATGTGAAAAGAGTGATAGAGAGAGAAAAAAAAAAGTAATTAATTCTATGTATTTTATGAGGAGAATGTTTGGGTGTTTGAAATATATTGGTGTTGGAATAGCATTGTTGTACATCATCAACTGTGAACCTACATCATCAACTGTGAACAATCTAATATATATGCATGCATAGGCCAATACATAAAAGACATATGATCAATTTTGATTATTTTTTAGGAAGTAAAAATAATTATCATAAATCATCTCTTCTAAAGTATATAGTAGAAGGGTTTTAAACTCAAATCAATTGGTTATGGAGATTCTGATACTATATCATAGAATCATCTTTCTTAAAAGTTTAAGTTGACGAGTAAAGCCATGCGAATGGTGCCACAATAATTCTCTTTAAAAAATGGTTCTTAATTATTAAATAGTAAGCCAAAAAAGAAAGAAAGAAAGAGCTAGTTCTCAAAACACACACACAAAATGAATCCCTTACATTAACAAAGCAATCATGGAAGTGCAAGCGTAGCAAGGAAGCGCCCATACGGCGCTCTCTTTGAATTGCATTCTCCACGACTCTTTTGATGGTGCTCAAAGCTTGAGGGCACGTGTGCTTATAGTAATGAGGTGACAGTGCTGGAGATGAGAAAGCTGTGGTTGCAAGAGCTGCAAGAATCATGGCATGGAAAACAACATGGAAATATCCATAGAAGGCCATTTCTATATTATGCAAATGATTGCTAGCTAGATACAAGAAGACCACTAGTGAGCAGTGATATGACCAATGTTATTGTTTCGGTTGAGGGGATTTATTTGAGTTGCTATGGCTTCTTAATTTGTATTTATAGACATTTGGGGATAGATGTGTGAGCTTGCACAAAAAAAAAATATATATTAAAATACCATTCAGATGAGTACACTATATCATACCTTGTGGCTGGTGGACTTGGCCTTAAAAATGACCGTTTCGCCACCGAAAGAAAGTTTCTTCGTACTTCAATTACTTGCTGGAGTTCACTTGTTTAAGAAATTGGGCAAACGAATTCGTCGTTGATTAAGTCCACGGGGTTGGGGTTGTTAATTATTAATGAGTGAACCTGGCGTGACGTCGAATTACATGAATGTCTTTATATTTGATCATAGCACCTCTGATACCATATAAAAAATACATGCTAAAATTAATCAGTAGACACACATGAACAATTTTATATGTAATATAACCATTGAGAAAAAATAACAATGGTTTATTTTTAATGTACTAATACTATAAAAAAGTTTCACATTATCATTTAATTATATATTGTTACATAAACAAATATAATTGATTAAAAATCATTAAATGGAAGAATTTAATAAATAATATAAGACTTTTTTACACTTTAAAAATATCAAAATTAAATTCAAATAATAATGTTATATAACCAGAATTATTTGTTAGAGTTTATCAAGATACAAGATTAGTAGTGATTAGATCATCATTAAATTAAAGTAGTTGTGCCACTTATCAAATTAAAGGTTAAGAAAATGTCAAATGATCCTGGAAAACTTGATATAGCATCAAAATTTTGATTATTTAGTATTTTTTAAAAAACATGTAAAGGAAAATAGTACATGGAATATTGCTTTGTTTGGACTAGATCAATTCCGAATATCGTATCATTACTGATACAAAATTCCAAAAACAAATCCGAATTCAAGTTAACCAAAGTTACCAACACTAGCTCTTTTGATAATATTACCTCGTAATAAACTTACTTGAATTATCGGTAAAAGGTAATATTATAATAATCAAAAAATTGTTATAATAAGCACGTGAAACTTTCACAGTATTTAGATTTGGATTTTATTAACCAGTGCCCTTAGGACACTAGTTAAGATTTTTAAAGTAAAAATTTTGGGTAATTTACACTCACCTCTTCTGAAATTTGTCAAAATTCAACTTATCTCTCCTCTGATTGTCCAACCTACACTAACATCCCTTGATATACCCATTTTTTGGATGAACTGACAAAAATACCGCTACACCCTCACATTCCCCTCTTTGTTCTCCCTCTGATCCACTTCATGCACTGCTCTAAAGAACACAGTCACCTTCCTCTTACATATAATACCCGAGGCACACGTATTCGTATGAGAGTTTAGTGCAGTACACGTGTCATTACGAAAATTCTTGACTGCCATAGGACTTTCTGGGACCCACTCATATTAATGGTAGGCTCACTTGAATTATAGCCTAAAATTGAGAGAGAAACAACTCTAAATAGTGCTGCAACACTAAAATGAGCATTGCAGCGATTATGAATAGTAAGGCGGTGTAAGTCTAGAAAATCATACACTCTGATGAGTGCTATAGCGCTCAAATTTTTATAAAACCCCCCAATTTCATGGTTTAGACCACACATACACTCTCTTTACCCCCAAAATTGTGAAACTTCATCTCCTACCTCAGCTCTCATGTAACGCCCGGGGATTGCGAAGTTGGGGAGTGATCGCTGATGCAAGGAGGTACGGACAAGGAGCGGCTCCTGGCAAACTTCGAAAGCGGAGGGGTACATAAATGAACCGATTACACACCCGAGTGAGAGGGATCCTGAGACTGTATAGGTATGGGACTATACAGTTAAGGAGGGTTTATATGAATTGATTCGTACTACTTATACCAACAAGATGCATCTTCTTTTCGGTAGCCCAAACTGAAAGAACTCCACAGTTAAGCGTGCTTGACTTGGAGCAATTTTGGGATGGGTGACCTCCTAGGAAGTTTTCCTAGGAAGCGTGCGAATGAGGACAAAGCACACTGAAAAGACTCGTGTTGGTTTGTGGGGACAGTCGTCAATCCATAAAGCAGCAGGGGATGTTACATCTCATCCTCAGATCTCCATTTTCTGCCATTTCTTTCAAGTTTAACTAGAATTTTCCATTCTTCAAGCTTAAAGGTATGTTATTTTGTTAGTTTTGCTTCATTTCCTTCAAGTTTTCCTTGTTTGGGGGTGGTTCTCTATGCTTCTCAAAGGAAAGAGGTTTTTCTACTTTGTTAAAGATGGATTTGAGTATTTCGTGGTTCAGTTAGAGCTTTATTGCTTCTATGGTAGACACCAATGCTATTTCCACTTTCTAGAGTTCTGTTAGTACTATTCCTATAAATTTCAGCCCTCTAGGTGAGTGGGTTCCCACTTATAATCTCTATATTGATCATTAGGGTTATTTTTACCATTTTATTGCATAAACTATGATTTAAAAAATTATTGTCCAAGATTTGAGAATTTTGTTGGTTCTTATGTTGAAACTAGTGATTTTAGAGTATGAAACCTGTTTTGATAAAAACTCATGGGACCATTATTTGGATATTTGGTATGTGATGGATATGCTTTATGTGTTCAAGGAGAGATTTTTCATAAATTATGTAATTTAGTAAAGCTTATGAAAAATTTGTTAATAGATTTTAATGATTTTATAGTATTGTTGTGTTTTAACATATATCAAAAAACTTTTAGAATGTCAAAATGAATTATTATGAATGGAAATGGAATAGAGAAGGAATCAGCTTTTGAACTCTTAGGTTACTAAAGATTTAGAGCTGACTAAAGTATTTTTTGAAATGTGACTTAGAACCTTAGTCAAAAGATTTCAGAGTATGAGTTTTTATGAGATTCATGACAGTTGACAGCTACATACTCTGTTGACTTCTAAAATCACAATATCTACAAAAGGTGATCCCTTAGACATGATTTCATAGTCACATTTATGCTAAGGTCATATTATTAGAGTTTCATAGATTAAGAACTCACAGAGAACTATGCTTTATGAGTTTTCGGATTTAAATAGATTTTGTCCTAATTAGTTAGATAGTAACTATAGAGAAACAGTCAATAAGTTAATAGCCAGAAAAAAGTTATCGTTAACCTTGGTACCAAGTTGTCCCCAATAGACAATTTCATAGAGCAAAAAAAGAATCTAGTTAGATGTCCAATTCGAGTTTCAGAGGAACCCACAGAATTTAGACAGGTATACTATTATGTCATATTCATTATGCATAACCAGAGGTTATCTTGTTGTGCTACATTCGTTATGCATAGCTAGATAACACCTTGTTATGAGATATACAATATGCATAACTTAAAAACATATGTATGCAAATTACCAAACCAGACATTACTGTTTCTCTAAAGGTTACTATATCATAAGTTCATGTATTTTAGTTAAGAAAAGAAATTAAGAAATGTTTTGTGAAATCATGGAATTAAAAAGTGTTTTCCTAGTTAACTATGTAAGTAAATACCAAGTAGTTTTACTCATTGCATATATATCATATTATGTATGTTCCTTGTTGTCCCATGAAGGGGGTTCGAGGTGAGAATTTACTCATTGAGTTTTGTGTAAAACTCACCCCTCTCCCTTCTCTCATTACAGATATAATAGCTGCTGCACATACATCTCAACCACCTTCTTCCCAGCAGCAGTAGAGTTACAACCAGTTAGCTTCACTTGGGTGAATTATTTATTTATTTTGTTCTAGAGTGTTCCAGTATTATTGTAGGTAGAATCCCGGACTGTAGGACATATTTTATAGTTCATGTTATAATATTATCTTGACTTGTATTTATAAAATTTTACCCTTCATCATTATTTTGTATAAACGGACTTTATATATTTTGTCGTTATCATAACTTTAGACTTTAGAGATGGATTATGAGATTATGATTTTGATTATATGATTTAATGCCAGGTGATTTGTATGTAGAAAATGAAATTATATTTTAAATAATTTCATAATTACTGTGCATGTAGAGTTACACAGGTCACTAGACTTATGTGAAAATGAGATTTCTCACGTGCCAGTCACGTATTTAAATTGAGTCATGACATTACATTTCCATGGCCTCTGCGGCACTTTGTTACGGTCTCCTTCTTTTTCCTTATTCTCATTCTTCTTCTTCCCCTCTTGTTAAAAATACTGAAAAACTAGCAAAACTGAAGGCGCTGGCACTTTTTTTTCCCCATGCCCATCCTCCCCATCTCCTAATTTTTGTTTTTCCAACCATGAGAATTCGAACATAAAATTCCCTGCGAATATTTTTTAATACAATTTTCAATTGTGATGCCTAATTTTGCACTGTAAGCTATCATCGATCGATTGAATTTAAGTTTGTTAAACATGCACACACTCACAGAATGTGTCAAAGGTCCTTTTTTACTTTATAACATTAATAAAAAAAAATCACATTATAGTCACTGCACTTGAATAATAATTTTTTTTATAGAATTCACTTGAATAATAAGAGGAAAGTGATTTTGTTTTCAAGAGCACTGTTCAATGTGGGTGAGGTGAAGAATGAAGAGAGGCTAGTGTGAGTGGGAAAGTGATGGTGGGGCATTTTCGGTAAATCACTTTAAAATGGGTAAATTAAGGGAGATCAGTGTAGATTGAACAACTCAAGGAAAAGTGCATTGAATTTGAACAAATTTTAAAGTAAGTGAATGTAATTTATCCAAAAAACTTTTATTGAAAAAGAAAATTTTTAAATTACCAACATGTTTAATGTATTGGAAGCATAAAAAATTTCTACCATTGAAAACCTTAAAGGTACTGATTAGCTAGCAAGACCTTTTAGATTTTAATTAAAATCAATGTACTAAAATGCAGTGCAGCTGTTGTTCATCGAAATTTCTATGAAATTTTATTTTATTCAACCATCGTAAAATGTGATTAGGTTGTGTTTTTGTTTGTTTGTTTTTTAACTGTTGATTTTAGTAGCACTTTGTCCCGCTTTATTTTATTTTTTAATACTCATTTCCTTTTAAAATATTTATCTATTTTAAAACAATTTTATATTTTGAAATATTTATTCACTTTTAAACTACCTCACATTTCAATGCAATATTTATTTATTTTTTTCAATAGTATCCCTAAATAATTTCACTCATTAACTATTAGTTTTCTAAAAGTATTTAATTTAACAGGAATATATTAGTTTATTCATGATATTTTACTCTATTTTTTATATATTTATTACCTATTTTAATATTTATATTTATCTAAAAATGATAGATATTTTGAAAAAAGAGAAAACATGACACTCTCAAACTGATTTCTTGACATAGCATATGGCAAGCATTAAAGGAACACTTTTCTTGAAGGGTCATCTTATTGTATTAATTTAATTTTAACAAACTACTTCCTCCAATATCTATGCATTTTTAAACAAAGTCATTTTATAAAATATCTATCAAATTCATATTCTACTAAAATAGAATTTTTTTGTTTCAATAGAATCATTGAGTAATTAATAATTATTGGGATATGTTAGTCCATAGTCCATACACCATAATCTTGTATAGGAATACTATATTATCATATTATTTATCATCTATTTTAATATCTATATTTGTCCAAATTTAATAAATATCTTGCGAGAGAGTAATGATATTAACGAATTAATTATCGTTATAATGATGCTTAAAGTTTCTTCAAGAACATCATCAGCCAGCGGCTAGTGGGAACTTTTCTACCTTGACATTGTCAAAGTATAACCAGAAAAGTCTTGGCTTAGCTTCTTAATTGGCTAAGGTAATAAATTGAAATTGACACTGCAGAAAATGACCGCCCCATTCGGATGGGGGCCATTAGGAAAAGGCAACATCAAGTTGTTAATACCATTTATTACAAATAAGTGCTTTGTTTCTTTTTTAATTAGACAAAAAATAAAGGCTCAGATAGCTCCCAATGGAGGAGTGGAGCATATATCTAGAGTAATTATAATACTCTTAACACAAGGATACAGCAAATCAAGGATACATCTAAATAGCGAGCTTCAAATTAAAAGCAAACACTTGAAACATAAAATATATAAAATTATAGTATCAAAACTTCTACAATTAAATGGTCTATAATTCAATCTTTATTCACCTCTATTATTCTAAAAGAAATGTTAAATTTCAATATAAGGTAGAGTGAACTACGAATTGCACATGCTATTGCTTAAACTTTTGGAATAAATGATTCATAATACATTATCAATGGTTTTATAACCAAATAGTTTAAGATTTAATCTTTAATATATCTCATTCTTGTAAATAAATTCCAGCACAAAATAAAAGAGAGTTTGTACATTGTTCACGTTTCAAATCCATAAAATAACATTTAAAAAATGTCCTAGGACAGAAAATATGAAAATATTGAGAACAGAAAAGTATTTGGAGAAGGGGACGAAAACAAAAAACCCAAAATTGTCTATGTTCTGAGATAATTTTTGAGCAAATTTTCATACCTACATAAAGGACACTGAAAACATGTCTATGGAACACAAACTTGTAATATTTTTTTGTTTAATTAATTCGTCAATCCCTATTTATCAAATTTTCAATTGGTTCCCTACATTTCAAAAGTTTTCAATTAAGTCCTTATATTGAGAACAAATTTTTAATTGAGTCTCTCGCTCTATCATTTGTTATAAAAATGTGAGAGTTAACATAATATTCTTCCAAGCTTTCATCATGTGAGTAATCACGTGGCAACAATGGAAACCACAGATCGTGGCTAACTTAGATCCCACAAAATTTTTCCCCAAGTTTTCTCTCCTCTTCCTTAACATCTCCACCTCACCTAGTAGGGAAGAGAAGACTATGTCATTATCTGCATCAACAAGAGAGTGATGGCAACGTCTTCTCAGTGAGTAGAGAAGAAGAGGAAGTAGCAACAACCCTTCCTCCTCCCCCTCCCCTATCACCACCCCACCATTGTTGTTCTTCAATCTTCATCATTATCATCCATCATCGCGACCAGTGTTGGAGGAAGAAGGTCGATGCAATGGCGTTCCAACTTGTGGCGGCGTTCCAACTTGTGGCTGCGACTCCAGCGGACTAAAGCACAGGCACGTGGTTGATGGAAGCCTGTAACACAAACGGGAGGGTGCGCGATCTTCAGCGGGGTGGCTCTGGTCAAGCCCGTACAGCAGCGCCGTTGTAATGGGATTTTTCTGCCACACTGTTGTTGCATCTTCTTTCATCATTAGTTCTCTTCTTCATCTCACCACTAGTGGTGGTGTTGGTGATGTCATTGGACTTGCAGATCTAGAGGTCAAGGAAGCTCTACTCGTAGTGGACAAAATGGAGGTGGTGGTGCGATTATGCGGTGTAGCATTGTCGTCTCCCTCGGCATATCTGCTACAGCCTCGAGGTTGGTTGACCATGGTTTCGGTGGCTAAGTGGCTAAACATCCCTTTACCGTTTCATCTGCTTGTACCATGTTCAGAGCTAGTTTATCTTCTTCTGTTGGGTCTAATTTTGTGATTTTTGTTTTCTTCTTAATGTAATTTCTCATATCTAATGTTGTTGCTTCTTCTTGATTATAAAATTGTAGCTTTGCATTGGAATCTTTATCTTCACCTTGATTTGTTATTTTTTTTGTTGAGTTGTTGCTCTGAATCCAAACTTGAATCTGGATCTAAATTTGCATCGGTTGTTTTCTAGATTAGTTGAAATTGTGTAGAAATCTATATCTGGATTTGTGGTTATTGTTGAGTTACAAATACTGAGATGTTGTTGTGATGTTGCCTCTGATATGTGATTTTGGATTTTTGCTCAGCATTTCGAATTGCTTCCTCATACAATTTTAATTTACTCAATACAAGACAATGGTGATAATGGATGATGACAATAAAAAACAACAGGGAAGAGTAAAGGAGAGGGGAAGGGAAAGGATGTCATATCACTCCATTAACTCCCATGTTTGTATAACAGATAATGGGACTAAGGACTTAATTAAAAACTTATTTTCAGTGTAAAAACCTACTTAAAATCTTTTAAAATATAAAAACCCAATTAAAAATTTAATAAAACTATAAAAACTGACAGATTAATTAAATCTATTTCTTTTCTAAAAATATTCCTTTAAACATTTTATATTTTATTTTTACCTTTCTCACTTTCATTTTTTTAATCAAATTATAACTTAATTTTTTTTTTTTTGGTACTAATCAATATATCTTATACGTCACCACCGAACACAGTTCCATCTCCATTTTACTATCTCATTAACTCCGTCCTTGATGTTTCAGAACAGGTGCCAATCACAGCCTAACAGACCTTTGTGTAAAAGATGATGCTAAATATAAAAATCATTCACGTTTGTTTACGGTTCAAGCTTTTGGGGGAACACCTTCTCTAAGTCTTCAAATTCAATGATATACAGGTATGCAAATCCATTCTATTTACAGGACGTTCCATTTAGCTACAAACTACAAAGATGATCCATAACATATCAACGTCCTAATAATACAAGAACATCTACAGTGCTGAATTATCTTCACCCTTCTAATTGTAATCATATGTAACAACCAACATCAATCATTCATATAGAATGTCCTAACCAATTAAGAGACTTACGACTACAACAACAATGCCTTGTTCCACTAAATAGAATCAGCTACATGAATCGGATAACGCTATAGCGTCCAAACGATCCAAAATCCAGATGGCACCAAAGAATCTGGTGAACGAATCAGCCAAAGGATTGGAGGTGACAGTTGAAGACCCCTAGCAGTTCTCGGGCCTAAGGTAGTTCGGAGGAAGAGATGGGCACCTTTCATTCATATGAGGATATGGTTCCATGGTGTTGTATCCAGGGAGCTCCATTCGATACTTGCCTTTGATTTGACAATAAGGAAGCTTCACGGTGTCTCCATCATTGCACCATTTTGGCAAGCGACTAGAGTTGGTCTCAAAAAAATTGAGAACGTAAGCATCTTTTATCTGCATTTATTGCATAGGAAAAGAAGAATAAGTCCATGCGCATATTGATATGTGTGATGATATTTGTAAATCACCTTTCAAAACCGAATACAACACCACTCTCATGGAAACAAGTACAATACTACTTTCAACTCAATTCATGCATATCCCGATACTCATCCTGCTCACATTCATATACCAAGAATGCTATTTAAGCATCTACGAAGTGGGTGTCATTGAAACACCCACTTAACAATCATTGGATATGATGATAGATCCCACACATTCCATATATCACATCATATCCAATGATTATCAAATGCGCGTCCCGCTAGACATCCACTTTTTAGGTGTTTGAATAGCATTATTCTTCATATACTATGCTCAAACGTTACGTTTTCAAACAGTAGTTCCCAAGGCATATATACATTGTGAATCGATATCTGCCATACTAACAAAAAACAAGATCTCATTTTCAAATTTAGGATTTTGCTATCTAGTACTCTAAGGGTACTGGCTAAGGAACCCATGGTGAGAAGTTTTAATTGAAAATTGAATGGCTCGTTTAGTTACTGTTCCCATTTTCTATATTCATTTTGTCTTCTATTTTCAGAATTTTGTGAATGAAAATAATAAAATCCTGTTTCTGGTATTCATATTCTGCTTTCACTATTCCCTTCACAAAATTCTGAAAACAGAAAACACAGGAAATGAAAATTGAAACCAATCAGACTCTATGTTTTCAATACATTGAATGTTTTCAATACATTGAACACTTTCCAACATTTTCCACCTGATGCGTTGGTTAGTACAACCCTTAAATTCAAAGGTGAAATGGTCACTCACTGGCCAAGGCAATACTCATTTACTGCTTCATCAGGGAGACAAAAAGTTATTGGGTGATATCAGTGGATGAAGATTGAAGAAAGCATAACAACACTGCCTCTGCATCACCCAATTGTTCTGACACAGTGCAATATGCATAATGCACAGCATCAAGGGTCGACACTTTAAAGAGTGCAACCCGATAGATGAACATGTATCTGCAGATTTATGTTTGATCCCATGCATACGAGGTATATCCTACAGCCATCACTCAATCCTTTAACTAGAGCCCTCCACATATCAAACAATAGAATAATGAAACATCTAGAAATTTTACTAAACCAGTTTTGCTCGAGTATAAATTGACTGTGCTTCAGTGGAAAAAAATGTTGTAAGAACACAAATAAAATCTGTGCAACATGGATCAGATTCAATATAATCAATCATTCCTATGAATTATGAATGGATTAAAATTTAAATTTACTATAATAATATTTCAACCAAAAAAGACAAAAACCAAACTTTGAGAAAAACCGAACTTTGAGCACAGACTCACCGTAAACTCGGTCACTTGAATAGAACTGGCAATTGGATCGAACAATCCCGCAGCTTTGTACATCTCAAGTATAAAAGCAATGCAAGAAGTTGACTTCCCATCACTGTAGACCCAGTCATCTTGCTCCGGGATTGTTAGCAGTTCATCAAAAGATGTTCCACGCTTCTCAACTTCTACTAGAACTTCTGATAGATCAAGTCCCTGTGGATACACAAACCGGCTATGTTGTTCAGCTCTTTTAAGCTAGTGGTGAATTCCATATTTTAACAAAGCAGTTGGAAGAGAGACAGATACTTCATATGTCACGTTAACATATTAGCTGCCCCAAAAATATATATATATATATATATATATATATTCTAATTGACAATTGCTCACTAATTTATACGATAGATCAAATCACAAGCATCATGCACTAAAAACTTGAAGACATTGACTAAACTCACTGTCGCCAAAAATGTTTAGTATCATACTGACACAAGCTGTTTTTTCAAAATATTCTAGCAAGAGACGCGTAGATAGTGCAACGTACTTCAGTGCCTAGTCGTTTGTTCAAAGCTTCATTCCATATATTTGCAGCATATTCAGGTTGAAGTTGACTCCAAATTGTCATACCACAAGCAACCTGCAGAGCAAAGAAGTAAATGCTCTAAGAACTCGTTCATGAAAACCTTAAGATTTGTAGCATGTGGCTAAAACATACAAAGGAAACAAAGCAAAGGAGAAGATACAGACTGCACTTGGACAACAACAGAACAGAAACATAGATGGCTTTACATTTTGAAAACTTATTCTTTACTCTCTTTTTTAATTAATTTAATTTTATTCTTCAATAGCAATGGTCTTTTCAGGTAGCAGACATGCAATTGTAAGTAATACTACATGAACTGATGATACTGTACTTCCAACAAAATTTATCATTCAAATAACTTGTGTAAAAAGCTCAGCTGAATTTTCGCAAGACCAATATTATGTTTACTTTGATTCTTTGTCAGAGAAGGGAGGTAAGAAAAAAAAAAGCTTGGAATTTAGAGGGAAAGGTAGTTAAAATCAATGTTCACACAGATTTGAGCTGCAATTTAAGCAGAATAATAGATTATTCAATTAGTACCACATTAGCATCCAAGGGGGGTGGATAGTTCCCATTTAAAGTGTCTATCCAACTGAAGATCATGTTATGGTAACCATATGGTTTTCCTGCCATGCTCCTCGCATATTCCCACGCAGCAGTCTCATTAAACTTGGCACGAATGTCAGGGTGCAGAGGAAGCAATGCAATATGGGGATTGGAATCATCTTTATTCACTTCAAAGTCCCACCACTCATCCCATGGCAACAAATCAATTATGTCTTCTCCCTGCAAACAAGAGGGGAACGAAATAGACCACCTGTAAATTTAACTCCAGCTATTGCTACACAATTGGCAACCACAATACCTTGAATTGCTCAAACAGTCAAACTACCAAAATGAATTATTCTTCGTAATAGAAATTCTGTACATGTCAACATGATAAATATGATGCACTAATTTTTTATCACAATTTCAAACAGAGTGAAACTTAGAACAGAAGTCCCAGCTACCCTAATGAAGACATGGTTAATTAGAAAGTTGGAAAAGTTCTTTAAAGATATATCAAAAAATCAAAAACTATATAGTAGTCAAGAAATGTTTCGGTCTCTGAAGGATGACAAAAAGAAAAAAAATTAAATTATCAGGAAGTAGCCATAAAACATAATAAATGATATTGTAAACCTATAATGCAACTTAAATATTTTACCTCTTCATTTTCATGTCCTGACTCCCCAACCCAAAGGTTTCCATCGGAATCCCTTAAGCAAACAGCAGTGTGACCAGCATAAGCTCCACTGACCCACTTCTCTAGCGTCTCGAAAGCACCCCAGCGGCCTCGAATTTTTGAAACAGCGAGGAAATCTCCAGAGTGAATATCATCAACGCTGACGTTAGTAACCCATGGCTGGGGGCGTGCTTCAAAAGAAGCTCCCATACGTTTCTCCAAAAAGGCAATATTGGAGTTCTCACCCCATCCAGTATTTGTAAATAAAGGAAAGACCTCCCAAAGTGCTTGAAGGGTCCCCAACATCCCAGCTTTCATGAGGAAAATTGAGACCCCGTGGTTTTTAACCTGATTGCAAAGAGGGTAAGGATCTCCAAAACCAAGGCATGTGTCTCAACACTACATACTTCATGATGGTATACAGAAGAAAGATAGCCACTTACATACTCATACTCAGCTTTCCCTTCCCACTCTTTAAACTCAAGTGTATGCTCCCGGGACAGGAAATAGTAATCCCATGTTACACGATACGGGGTTGCAAAAATATAAAGATCTATGCATGTCCAACTATGAGCATTGCTGACCTAGATAAGCATACAGATACATTAAACAGTCAGTGCCCCTTGAATTCCAAATCTATACACACCTGCACGCGCACACACAAAAGGGGGAGAATACAAGTAGAACTGCATAGATTACAATCATCTCATGTTATGTTCTGAGAGATAAAGACACAAACTTTATCATGTCGGACCCACTATTATTTATATCAATATATCAATTTTGTGCTTTTTCTCTTACAACATGACATTCTCATGTCAATTAGGAACATGACTGGATCTTGATCCAAAATGCACTGACTAATAATGACTTATCAAAATAACGCCTGGCATTAAATCCGGCAACCCAGTCTATTCTTACGCAGTCCAATGTAGATGACCGCTAAAGGCAGATTTCTAAACCTTCCAATTGTCAATATGTCCAACCAGAATCCACCAAACTACAATTTAAACATAAACGTAAGGAAAACTCTAAAATGTCCATGAGGTGTGCTACATACTCATCATTTATAGTCCATTTGGCTTGCCATCCGTAATCTGTTCGCATTAAACACCAGTTGGCATTAACTAACAGCAATTCTCTCAGAATTAATTTTGTTTGGCTAGCATTTTACTTTTAAAGAAGTGAAATGCATTGGTTTAAATTGATTTTAACCACAGCTCTTCAGTCTTTTCCATTTGCTATGTTGAAATGCAAACAGATTCTTTCAAATTCAACCTTTTAAAATTGTACCCAAATATAAATCATTTCTTTCAACTTCAATTATTTTAAAAATAATTTGACTAAAATCTAAACCAAACGGACCCATAAGCATCCAAATACTTCAAAAATACTCTTAAACAAACCAACTCTCCCAAGGATTTTGTTTTTCCAATTATGAGACCAAATGTCATAAAAATGACCAATTTCCGCTTTGCATTATGTCAAAATGAAGATTCCTGAAGTCAAACTATTGTTTATGCCATAAGAAATTCAGCAAACGAGGTTTACTCAGTTCCTCAACAATCGGTTCAATTAGCAAACAACAGTTCATTATAATAATAAGACTTATCATAACACCAGAAAATCAAAACCTTTATAAGAAATAAAAGCTGCCCAGATTGCCAAAATTTGAAATTCAAACAAAGGACCAAAGAATCAAACCAAAACAAAATGCATCATAAACATGACCAGTTTCTGCCTATCCCTTATTCAGTATGAAGATTCCTGAAGTTCAAACTATCTTTCAGACCCATAAAAGTTTACCAAGTTCTTCAACAATTAGTTCAATTAGTAACACAACAGTTAATTAAAATAACAAATAAGACTTACCATAAAAATCAGGAATTCAAAATCTTCTTCATAAGAAAACAGCCACCCAGATTGCCAAAACTTGGAATTCAATCAAATAAACGAAAATCAAATCAAATAAAAAGTAAAAACGCGACCTTTACATGAAAATTAAAGCCAAACAAAATATGTCATAAACATGACCAACATCTGCTTATGCTTTATGCATGGAGATTCCTAGAGTCCAAACTACCTTTCGCTTCCAGACCCACCATAACTTCAGCAAACCCAATCTATGCAGTTCTTCAACGATCAATTAGTTCAATTACCAAATGAGTTCATTACAATAATAAGACTAATCTTACAAAAAAAAATCAGAAAATTCAAAATTTTTACAAGAAATAACAGCTACCCAGATAGCCAAACTTCAAAATTCAAAGAAATAAACCAAAATCAAATCAGATAAACTGTTAAAAAAGTGACCTTTATGTGAAGGGTGCCACCACCAAACTCTGTTTGGCTCTTGTTATGCAACACCATCCAAGCCTTGTTCTCGTAGAAGCAAGCACCTTTCCACTCAAGCGAATCATCATCATCAAGTGATGAAGAAGAAGCGGCTGCACCGACGAAGACAGGGAGCAGGTCAACGGCGCTGTGGAGGGTGTTGAGGATTGGCCATGACATGTGTTTTGGGAGTAAAGGGAGAAGGTCATGAGGGTGAAATGGGGGTTTCAGGGACAAGGATGATGCTTGGAAGAAGAAGAACAAGAGTGTGCCCAGTAGAAGAGCTATCTTGAAGATGAAAGAGGAGGAGGACGAGGAGGAAGAAGCCATGGGGTACGGCCACAAAGGGGAAGGTGGGAACAAGGAAGAGGAAGGAAGAGTAGTAGAGTGGGACTCTGTTCTGTGTATTTGGGTAATGGTGTCAAAACTATCATCAATAATTAGCTTGGCTTAATCTGCAAAAGATAGCACGTGCACTTTCCAGCTTGGACACTCGTTCCAATCAAGCAGCGTTTAAAATTCGTATTCAGCACCTGAAATGACCATGGATGAGTTCCGAAAAGACCAAAACATAAAAATAAAAAATAGGAGATCTTTTTCTATACTTATAAAATTTAAATTTAAAGGTATTAATATATTTCAGTTATCTATATTATTGAGAATATGTCGTGTTTTATTAATTTATTTATTAAAATTTATAAGATTATTAATTTAATCACAATTATTGAAGACACCAAGGATACTAGTGACTATATACAAGGTTATCAAACTCAAGAATTTATGTAAATTTGGAGAGCTTAAATAAATTTTTTAACTTGTAAAGTCAATTAGGAAATATAACTTGTTAACTGGAGAGTTCAATAACCTTGTCAACGAATGCTGGGGGAAAAATTAAAATAATAATCTATTTTCTATTTTTAAAGTTTTGTAAAAAAAGTGAAAATAAAAAAATTTAAAATTTTTAAATGGATATAAGATAATTAATTATTATTAATTACTTTTTAATTTTAATCGTTCACTTGTAATAATTCAATCTAAATTTACTTTCCACATTTTTATCATAAACCCTGTATTTGACTGAATTGCTCATATATTAATTCTATATTAGAATTTTGGAATCTCTAAGGGGCCGTGTGACAACAGATTTGATTTTCCTGGGAATAACAATATTCCAGGGAATGTTATTCCTAGGGATGTCATTCCTAAATATAACATTTTTAAAGCATTTGGTAGAAGCATTAAGCATCTATGAATGTTATAAAATATGCCTAGGAATTAACATTCTTGTGTCTAGTTATTATTAATATTCCTAGAAATATTATATAATTTTCCCAAAATACCCATTAAACTTTTGATGCCAAAATTAATAATTTCAACTTAAAAATTAACTATTCTAATTATAAATTAATAATTTTTACTCAAAAATTTACTGTTTAAATAAAATTTAACTATTTTAACACAAAAATTAACAATTTTAACTACAAAATTAATTATTCAAATTAAAACTTAACAATTTGCACCTAAAAATTTACTCTTTAAACAAAAAAATTAACTGTTTAGCACAAAAATTAATAATTTTAACTCAAAAAATATTTATTTTAACTAAAAAACAACAGTTTTAACTATAAAATTAACTATTCAAGTTAAAATTTAACAATTTTAACTCAAAATCTTACTATTTAACAATGCTAAATGTATGAATACCCATTCAAATACATAATAATTCATATATATGTGAAATCTACTACTAAATTCAAACCCACTATAAAGGCTACCAATCTAAACAAAAAGTTTTAATTCAAGTCCTATAATTATTCTAAAATAAGAAACTATGACTCATCAAGTACATCCAAGACCAAGTCCAATCTATCTTCTAGTGCCAGTGTGTAAAAGTAGTCAGTCAAATATTTGTCCTTCATAATAATTCTACTAGCTCAAATTCTTGGTTGATTTGATAAGCCATCAATCTCTTTTAGGAGTGTAGTTACGTTCATTCTTCTTTCAGCTCTCTCCTTTTCATGCTTGAAACAAGAAACAAGTTCAAGAATATTATCCGATGATCTCTCATAAACATTCGTTATCTTGTTAATTGTTTCATTCAATGCATCTATAGCATTGGAGCCTTAGTTTCCTCTCTTTGTTTTATTCTTTTCTTGCATAGAAGAAGAACCTATAGGACGTGGAACTATGAATTTACTTTCAGGAGCCTAAAAGTACAATTAACTCAACTTAGTCACCAATAAAAGTTTGTTCTTAATGATGGGCAAAAAATTGAACAACAAACACTGATAATTCCCACATTCATATCACTTGTTCAGACATATACAATAGCAATTCAACAACATGCAACCTCAAGGTGCCGTAGCCAAGCAAAATTGTGCAAAAGTTTATATCATTTTATATAAAGCTTACAATTGCCATAGCATTCGTCCAGATTTACTGATAATCGTTATCCAAGAACATATAAATACAGATACATAGTTACGCACACCTACATGCTTATGTTACATCAGTTCCAAAATATCCATGAGCATGGTAAGCAATTAGTATGTAGAATTAATAAGATTCTATCCAAAGTTCAAATATTTATACCATGTCCTCACGAGTTAAGGATGTGGATACAATGTTTGAGGTGGGACAAGGAATTTGAGTTTGTGAAGGTTGTGTTAAAGCATCATGTTTACCTCAAAATGAGGCCCATGTTCTGCTTCTATTTTATCCATGTTAAAATCTAGGCTATCATTTACATGCATGCCATTTAATTGTGTTTCTAGTTTAACCTCCAAAACAGCAACAACTTTAGCTGGATTTTCAGCATTGGCACCTTGAGCCTGATCTTTCCCAAAAACTATTCCCAAATCTTCAAAATGAGGAAAGGGCTTGTTGTAAAGACCAACGACATTGGGATGTGACTAAAATTAAAATCAAAATAAGCAAACTGTTAGTCATACAAAAACAAAATCAGCATGCCTATACTCATGAAAGTTTAAATTATACCTTCACCCATTCCTTGTAAATTCCTTTCTCCTCTACAATCATTTTTTCCCTATCGTTCCAGCTAAAACCACTAGCGGTAGGGCCCATCATCTCAACAATGACAAAGTAGTGCTTCTTCAACATCTTCACCCTACACTCGATATGTGGAGTAGCCTTAAGACCATATCCAAGAAGCTTTTGATTGATTAATTTCTCTAAGTGCTTTGTATAACCAAGTTTAAATGTTCCATTTTCACACTTCTATGAAATAGCAACAAGCTCAACCAAACATTCAACTAACTTCGCATCTTCTTGAGGTGTCCACTGACACTTAGTTTGTTTTGCATTTGGTTATGAACTCTCCTCCATCATGCTTTGAATTTAATTAAATAATGCATTATAAAAGAAGTCATAAATAATATTGAAGCTAAGTAATTCTTGCTGCCTAAGCATAAAACAATACTAAAGCTTGCATACAACAATAAAAGCAAAATACATCAGGTTATAACATTATAGCAATTCAAATAAGTTCAAATTAAAAAAGTCATACAAGTTCAAATTACACTAAAATTAAAAAAGACATTAAATGAAGACAATCTTCAAACTTGTCGTCCTCTCCTCCATCTATGTCACATGCATAGTTATAAAAACCGGACCGAACCGGCCGGTTCGGACCGGAAACCGGTGAACCGGTCACTGGTACAGTTCGGTTCCTTGATTGGACCGGTTCTGCATGTGAACCGGTCAAATATGGTCAAACCCGGATCAAATCGAGGGTGAACCGACGAGTTTATACTGAACCGGCCCGCTCAACCTGCCCACAAAACCATTGACCAAGCGCCCGAGCTTTGATCGCCAAACATGGACTGATTTTTATCAAAAATGCCTTCATGTAGGATTCGAACCTGTGCCAAGAGTGGGGGAGGTGCGCTATTTTTCCACTGCACCAAGCTTCCACTTTGATATAATATATGCAAACAATAATATATGTTATCTCATTTAATGACTTTTTTGGGTTTTTGACCCAAAAATACCAACATGCTTGCCACTCTCTATATAGCATAGTGGGTAGGAGCATTAACCAATGCGTGGCTACCACTAGGTCACATGATTTCTTGTCATGTTATATCACTAAAAATATATATATATATTACATCTCTATTTACATTAAATTATAATTTTATATATTAATTCAATTCAACCGATTGAACCAGTGACTTGGTGTCTTGACCGAGTTGATCACCGGTTTGGTTTTGATAACTATGGTCACATGTCTTGAGCAAGCTCATCTCTCCATCTACCCCAAGCATCACTTGTCTCAATATGGTGAATTGTTAATTTCACCATCCAATTCATTTGCCATATATTAACTTTCCATCCCATTGTCTAGATCAATGAAAAATTATGTATTTTAAAATTTTATAAATAATAGTGAAAATAAAAAATTGAAAATTTTTAAAAGAGTATATGACAATTAATTATTATTAATTACTTTTCAATTTTAATCATTCACGTGTAATAATTCAATCTAAATTTACTTTCCTCATTTTTATAATAAACCCTTTATTTGACTGAATTGCTCATGTACGTCTCTAAGAACCGTCACATACGCGTCACTAATCCAAGACATATTATTGTAAGAAAAGCATAAGAAAATATCTGAAACTGTCTTCTTAGCTTTTCAACTTTGCGTTCTACCTTAACGGACTATAATATATATATATTCGGATCGTTACGGACTCGGATCGTTACGGACTCGGATCGTTACGGAGAGAATGAAATACAGGGGAAATTAGGCAGCTAAAACTTTTAATTGCCCTTTAATTTTGTTGATCTTATATTCAATAGAAGAAAATATGCTGATAAACTTCAAATCTTTATTGAATGCTTCAAAGCTTGTACAAAGATGATACAAAGGTTGTTTGAAATGAGGGTAGTGTAAACTATTACTCAAAACCTAGGCTAAGGTTTTCAGAGAGCTTTCTTGGTTATTTTTCAGTGGTTTTCAACTGATATGAGGATTGGCTTTTATAGAAGGGTTCTATTTCTTATTTCACCTAACACGGTTACTATTATACCAATAATGGTACCTTTACAATTATGATTACTTTCGCTTTAAGATAAAGCTATCCTATAGGCTTTTTGACTTCTGCGGCTTGCTTTTGCTTTACTCCGAGGCTTGAAATGATTATAGATTTGGAGTCTTCTGCTTTACTGTTAGAAGATGCTGCCGACACTTGCTTTTAGAGATTCTTATCTGGAAGCTTTTTTAAAGATTGTACTGGTCTTCAGTGTCTTCAAAATAATGACCCGGGCTTGAACTGACTTCTTCGTCTTCTTCTGGTTTGGCTGACATAGCTTTAATTTGTTCTTGAATTTCTTCTTCTGACGTGGCTGCTGCTGAGGCTGCCATTAGTTGTCTTTTTTGTGCTAGAAACTGTGCTTTGCTTTCACTTATCTTTGAGGTGCTTGGAGAGATAGTAGAGGAAGAGGCTCTTTTTTCATGTGATATTGCTATCCATGAATCTATAGCTTTTTATTGAATAAATCATCTTGAAATTTTGTAATACATAGTACTATAGATAAAATCTCTTTTTTAATTGTTGAATATTTCTGCTGAGCTGGATGCCAAATACCTGAATGATATTTGACGACTTGTTCTTTTGTTGACTCTGGAAGAATTTGCTTAAGAATTCCACCATAACCTAGATCAGAGGCATCTGTTTCAACTATCAAAGCTGCTGAAGGGTTTGGTATTCCTAAACAAGGGAGACTTTTAACAATACTTTTGACTTTTATGACCACTTGACTCATTTCATCATCCCATGGAGGAGGACTTTTCCTAAGACGCTTGTACAAAGGGGCACAAATAGTTCTGATATTAGGAATAAAATCTGCTACGTAGTTTAGACATCCTAAGAACCTTTGTAATTGTTTTTTATCTTTTATTTCATTTGGGAATTTATCTGTAAATTCTATTGATCTTTTGATTGGTGTAAAAGTTCCTTGATATATTTCATATCCTAGGAATTTTACTTTAATTTGGAATATCTTCATCTTCTTAGCTGATATAACTAATCCGTTTTCTTTTATTATTTGAATAAACTTATTTAAATGTTCTTTATGTTGATTAATTCCCTTGGAAAAGATTAGTACATCATCTAAATAAACAATAGAAAATTCCATGTATGGATTCAAAATATTATTCATTATTTCTTGAAATTCACTTGGGGCGTTTTTTAGTCCTTGAGGCATTACATTCCATTCATAATGACCAAAAGGCACTACAAATGCTGTTTTATACCTATCTTCTTCTTTTACAGAGATTTGATAATATCCAGATTTCATATCAAACTTCAAAAAGATATTAGCCTTATATAGTCTTTTAATTAGATCTTGCTTATTTGGTAAAGGATACCTTATCCATCTTAAAACTTTATTCAAAGGCTTATAATTAATTACTAATCTAGGGGCTCCTCTTTCTATTTCTGAAGCTTTCATAACATAAAATCCTGAACAACTCCAGGGTGATTTGGATGGTCTTATTAATCCTTTTTCTAAATACTCTTGTATTTCTTTTTTACAATATTTTAAATATTCTTCATTCATTTGTATAGGTCTAGCTTTTGTTGGTATCTCTGATTCTTTAAATCCTTCTTCATAAGGTAAAGATATTTCATGGATTTTCCTATGGTGAAAAGCCATTGGATTAGTATTACAAATTTCTTTCTCTATTCTTTTTTCAAAGTCTTTTATCATATTTTGTATTTTAGGATTTTCTATCTGTTCTTCTACCTTTTTATAATAAATCTCTCTATTTAATAGATTAATCTGTTTATGCTTTTGTTCTATTAATTCTTCTGTTGATATAGAGGCTTTTTGTAACATGTTTAATTCTTTAGTTCTAGGGGGCTCTAAAAATTCAAACAGAATTGGGGTTTCTGGTATAACGTGAGTTTGTACTCCTTTTTCAGTTGTCCAAAATGGGTATAATAAACATATAAAAGGGGTTCCTAATATTATAGTATTAATAATATTTTTTACTAATACGAAGGATATTCTAAAGCAGACTTTATTTTTACAGATCTTAGCGTTGGAAAGCTTATATTGAATTTTTAATCCTGTTCCACTAGCTTCTGCTAATTTTTCAGTTGATTTTTCATAATACTTAGTTGGTATTACTCCTTCTTGTATCGCATTTATATCGGCTCCTGAATCTACTAAAGCTACTAACTCAAATCTTTCATTTTTAACAACTAAGGTAATCTTTGTCCACCACTTATGCATTGTTATTAAACTTAATATATTAATAAAGGGGGTAGAACTTTCTTCTACTTCTGGTTCTTTTACAATTATAGCTGTTGATTTCTAAGTATGAATCATTTTTTCTCCTTCTAATTTTAGTAACCTATATTCCAAAGTAATATTTTGTTCTTTTATTTTTGAAATTTCTTGCTTAAGATTTTTAATTTCATTTTGCAAATCTTTTACAGTTATACTTTCTTTAGGTATTTTAAATTTATTATAAACATCTTTCATCTCTGTGGGTCGTATCTCTTTCCTTTGATTCTCTTCTTTAGAAATTAATGAATTTAGTTGCTGTAGAAATTCTTCTTTTAATGGGGAATCTTCTAATTTATCTATTATAGATATTAAGGTAGCTGTTTGATCACTAGTTAAGACATTTAATGTTTTTTCTGTACAGTTCTCACAATTACATAGTCCTGGTCCTAAACAATAATTCTCTTCTTCATCATCTATTTCTGATTCTTCTGAAGATGTATTATCTAGTTGGAGTATTTCATTATTTTCGGCATCTTCTTCACTTATATATTCTTTTTCAGATTCTGGTTCAGATTCAGAATTAATAAATATTCTTAGTAATGTTTGTTTTAGTTCTTCATTAGTTAATTCATTTATTTTTTGCTGTACTTTACAGTTTTTAGCATAGTGTCCTAGTTTTCCACACTTCCAGCACACATTTTCTTTCTTAATATTCTTCTGGTATTTTTTCTTATTTTTATTATAAGGCTTATTATAATAAACTGGTGGAGTTTGTTGTGTATTTTTTCTTTGATAATTTTTCCTAAGGTTATTAGGTTTTGAATATTTGGATGCATACTTATTAAATTTCTTAACTTGTTTTTTATGCTGTTTGCTAGGGGCTCTTATAGGATCTAACCCATACTGATAACATAATGTTCCTAGCTCTTTTTTGTTCTTTTATTTTTGAAATTTCTTGCTTAAGATTTTTAATTTCATTTTGCAAATCTTTTACAGTTATACTTTCTTTAGGTATTTTAAATTTATTATAAACATCTTTTATCTATGTAGGTCGTATCTCTTTCCTTTGATTCTCTTCTTTAGAAATTAATAAATTTAGTTGCTATAGAAATTCTTCTTTTAATGGGGAATCTTCTAATTTATCTATTATAGATATTAAGGTAGCTATTTGATCACTAGTTAAGACATTTAATGTTTTTCCTTTACAGTTTTCACAATTACATAGTCCTGGTCCTAAACAATAATTCTCTTCTTCATCATCTATTTCTGATTCTTCTGAAGATTTATTATCTAGTTGGAGTATTTCATTATCTTCAGCATCTTCGTCACTTATGTATTCTTCTTCAGATTTTGGTTCGGATTCAGAATTAATGAATATTCTTAATAATGTTTGTTTTAATTCTTCATTAGTTAATTCATTTATCTTTTGCTGTACTTTGTAGTTTTTAGCATAGTGTCCTGGTTTCCACACTTCCAGCACACATTTTCTTTCTTAATATTCTTCTGGTATTTTTTCTTATTTTTATTATAAGGCTTATTATAATAAACTGGTGGGGTATCAGAGCCTAAATCACGGGAGAGGTATAGGTATCTGGTGTTGCTTTTGATGATACAAGTTTCTTCTGATTGTTTCTATTACTGTCAATTTATCTCTGTCTTTAAGTTCTGTTATTTAGCTTTCTGAGCAAGTTATAACTGTAAGTCTGGATCAGAGTCAAGCGTAGTAGTGAGAGCTGTGTATACGTTGGTCAGCCTAGATAGTGGTCCCGACAGTAAGGCCCAGAGGTGAGGCAGTGAGTCCGTTGGTCAGCTAGGGTGGTCCCGTAACATAAAACTCTGGTAAGATTCATGGCTAGACTTCTTAGAACGTTAAGTAACTTAAACTTAGGAGGAAATAATGAGATAGTAGTTAGAACAAATAATGAAGAAGTTTCATTTCGTAGCAATAATAATAATAATCCTTCATCTGAATTGCAAATAACTAGAATAGAAGAAAGATTACATAATTGGTCTATACCGATAATTAGGAAAAATGAGATATATAAAAGTCAACATTTTTGGCAACAACGAGATGAAGAAATACATATGTTAGAATATAGTTGCCTAGGAACCAGTAATAATAATATCATAAATATCTTAGAAGATGAAAAGCTTAAAGAACATAAAGAGAAAGGTTTTAACTTTATACATATTGGATTAATACAAGTAGCAGCAAACCAAACTTTAAGCTAGGTGTAAACACTCCTATCCTAATGATATTAAGAGATATAAGGTTTAAAAGGTTTGAAGATTCGTTAATAGCTACTTTGGAAAGCAATTGTCATGATGGACCAGTTTTCTTTAACTGTTATCCAAACTTTGCAATGAATATAAACAATGATTATACTTCAGAAGCTATAAAACTATATGTAAAAACCCTTGATGATATAATTGATGAAAAGTATAATCTACTCCAGATAATATATAGAATATATTATAAGATTACAAAAATATATTATAATTTCATTGCCTTAAAACAATCCCCTAAAGATGAAACTATATTAGTGCAAGCAAATTTAAGAAAAACAACTGTACAAGTTCCTAAAAAACTTAAACATTCAGAAGTTATAAAGAATATTCCAAAAGAATGGTTATTAGAAGATATTGTTGAACCAAATAAAATAGAAAATACTCAAGTTAGAGAAATAATTCAAGAAGGAAACAATATCAGACTTAGAATGAATAGGTCACAATCGGTAAGAATACGAGAACCTCAGATAATTAGACCAGAAACTTCTAGAAACTCGATAGATAATTCAACCATTAATATTGATTTAGTAGGAATAAATAATAACAGAGCTAGAGTTGCAACTCCAGTTTATGAAGATACTCAGTATTCTCCAACAGCTTCACAAATATTAAATACCTTAACTATAAAAGAACCCTTTGAGATAGATAAAGCATGGATAAGAGAAGATTTTGAAACAAAATATAATAAGGATATTAGGGAATGGTTTTTTGAAACTTTCAGCAAATCAGAAACAGGAGATATTGGGAAAACATTTTATGATTATTTAGAAGAACATGAGATTAACTTATATTTCTTTGATTGGTTAATAAATATCTATAAGAATGAAAAAATAAAAGAATTTTATCCCTTAGTAAAAATAACAACAGCTTGGGAAACAATTAATGGAGAAATAATAGAATCAGAATATCCTCCAAAAGGAAACGTAAAAGTAAAGCTATCAGAAAACACTAAAGTAGAAATGGCAAAATACAAAGATATTACCACTGAAACAGGAAACATAGAAAAAAAGGATATAAGGAAAATCCATCAACAATTAAATTATACTAATACAGTACTAAGTATAATGGGTAATCAATTAAAAAGAATTGAGGAAAAAGCTGAACACAGTAGTTCTAGTACTAGCCTAATGAAAAATAATATAATACCAAGACCAATAGAAACTCCTATATATAAGATAGAAAGTAAATCAGGAATATTATTAAAACATAAAAGATTAGAATCTGATATAAAAGAAATAAAAGAGAAATTAAAGAATCTAAATCTTAAAAAAGAAATAAATGCTTTAGAAGTAATGAGACTAACAGCCCATAGTGGACGAGCTGAGCCAAAAACTAGAAATTATTATGCTAGACCCACACCAGCTGATATAGGATATGAAGAAAGAGGTATGCAATATCAAAATACATATTCAAGCGGAAATATAGAAGAATAGAATATAGATGGAATGAGTGAACAAGCAGTTTTAGATGCAACATGTCAGATGGCTATGTTTACCATGGCATTAAAATCAAATGGCTTATCAGACAAGGAAGCAGCTATAATAATAATACATGGATTTACAAGATAATTAAAAGGTTGGTGGGATAATTTCCTAACTCAAACAGATAAAGAAGTAATAATAAATAGCGTAAAGCAAGAAGGTGCAGAAACAATTTCGGATGCGACAACAACTTTACTAGCCTCTATACTTAAAAATTTTATAGGAGATCCTAGTGTTTTTAGAGAATGAGTAGGAACTCAATTACTAAATTTAAGATGTCCAACAATGTCTGATTATAGATGGTATAAAGATATATTTATGTCCAAAGTAATGATGAGAGGAGACGCTAATAATGCATTTTGGAAAGAAAGATTTGCAGCAGCTTTACCTAGCTTATTTGCAGGAAAAGTTATACAAAAATTACAGTATCATTATGGAAATCAGGTCCCATATGAAGTTTTAACCTTTGGTCAAATACATAATATTGTGATAGAAACAGGAATAGAAATATGTACTGATATAAAATTACAAAATAAGATTAAAAAAGAAAAGATGACAAACAAAAGAGAGCTAGGAACATTTTGTTATCAGTATGGGTTAGATCCTATAAGAGCCCCTAGAAAACAGCATAAAAAACAGGTTAAGAAATTTAGTAAGTATGCATCTAAATATTCAAAACCTAATAACCTTAGGAAAAATTATCAAAGAAAAAATACACAACAAACCCCACCAGTTTATTATAATAAGCCTTATAATAAAAATAAGAAAAAATACCAGAAGAATATTAAGAAAGAAAATGTGTGCTGGAAGTGTGGAAAACCAGGACGCTATGCTAAAAACTCCAAAGTACAGCAAAAGATAAATGAATTAACTAATGAAGAATTAAAACAAACATTATTAAGAATATTCATTAATTCTGAATCCGAACCAAAATCTGAAGAAGAATACATAAGTGACGAAGATGCTGAAGATAATGAAATACTCCAACTAGATAATAAATCTTCAGAAGAATCAGAAATAGATGATGAAGAAGAAAATTATTGTTTAGGACCAGGACTATGTAATTGTGAAAACTATACAGAAAAAACATTAAATGTCTTAACTAGTGATCAAACAGCTACCTTAATATCTATAATAGATAAATTAGAAGATTCCCCATTAAAAGAAGAATTTCTACCGCAACTAAATTTATTAATTTCTAAAAAAGAGAATCAAAGGAAAGAGATACGACCCACAAAGATGAAAGATGTTTATAATAAATTTAAAATACCTAAAGAAAGTATAACTGTAAAAGATTTGCAAAATGAAATTAAAAATCTTAAGCAAGAAATTTCAGAAATAGAAGAACAAAATATTACTTTGGAATATAAGTTACTAAAATTAGAAGGAGAAAAAATGATTCATACTCAGAAATCAATAGCTGTAATTGTAAAGGAACCAGAAGCAGAAGAAAGTTCTACCCCCTTTATTAATATATTAAGCTTAATAACAATGCATAAGTGGTGGACAAAGATTACTTTAATAGTTAAAAATGAGAGATTTGAATTAGTAGCTTTAGTAGATTCACGAGCTGATATAAATGCCATTCAATAAGGCGTAATACTAACTAAGTATTATAAAAAATCAACTGAAAAATTAGCAGAAGCTAGTGGAACAGGATTAAAAATTCAATATAAGCTTTCAAATGCTAAGATCTGTAAAAACAAAGTTTGTTTCAGAATATCCTTCGTATTAGTAAAAAATATTATTAATACTATAATATTAGGAACCCTTTTTATATGTTTATTATACTCATTTTGGACAACTGAAAAAGGAGTACAACCTCACGTTATACCAGAAATCCCAGTTCTGTTTGAATTTTTAGAGCCCCTAGAACTAAAGAATTAAACATGTTACAGAAAGCCTCTATATCAACAGAAGAATTAATAGAACAAAAGTATAAATAGATTAATCTATTAAATAGAGAGATTTATTATAAAAGGTAGAAGAACAGATAGAAAATCCTAAAATACAAAATATGATAAAAGAATTTGAAAAGAGGATAGAGAAAGAAATTTGTGATACTAATCCAATGGCTTTTCACCATAGGAAAATCCATGAAATATCTTTACCTTATGAAGAAGGATTTAAAGAATCAGATATACCAACAAAAGCTAGACCTATACAAATGAATGAAGAATATTTAAAATATTGTAAAAAAGAAATACAAGAATATTTAGAAAAAGGATTAATACGATCATCTAAATCACTCTAGAGTTGCTCAGGATTTTATGTTATGAAAGTATCAGAAATAGAAAGAGGAGCCCCTAGATTAGTAATTAATTATAAGCCTTTGAATAAAGTTTTAAGATGGATAAGGTATCCTTTACCAAATAAGCAAGATTTGATTAAAAGATTATATAAAGCTAATATCTTTTCAAAGTTTGATATGAAATCTGGATATTATCAAATCTTTGTAAAAGAAGAAGATAGGTATAAAACAGCCTTCGTAGTGCCTTTTGGTCATTATGAATGGAACGTAATGCCCCAAGCTCTTAAGAACGCCCCAAGTGAATTTCAAGAAATAATGAATAACATTTTAAATCCATGTATGGAATTCTCTATTGTTTATCTAAAGGATGTACTAATCTTTTCTAAAGGTATTAATCAGCATAAAGAACATTTGAATAAGTTTATTCAAACAATAAAAGAAAATGGACTAGTCATATCAGCCAAGAAAATGAAGATATTCCAAATTAAAGTAAAATTCTTAGGATATGAAATATATCAAGGAACTTTTACACCAATTAAAAGTCAATAGAATTTACAGATAAATTCCCAAATGAAATAAAAGATAAAAAACAATTACAAAGGTTCTTAGGATGTCTAAACTACGTAGCAGATTTTATTCCTAATATCAGAACTATTTGTGCCCCCATTGTACAAGCGTCTTAGGAAAAGTCCTCCTCCATGGGATGACGAAATGAGTCAAGAGTCAGGTATTTGGCATCCAGCTCAGCAAAAATATTCAACAATTAAAAAAGAGATTCTATTTATAGTACTATGTATTACAAAATTTCAGGATGACTTATTCAATAAAAAGTTTTTAGTACATACTGATTGCAAAGCAGCCCCTCATGTTTTACAAAATGATGTGAAAAATCTTGTTTCAAAACATATCTTTGCTAGATGGAAAGCTATTTTGTCTTGTTTTGATTTTGAGATAATACACATAAAAGGAGAAAAGAATGCTCTTCCAGAATTTCTTACGAGAGAGTTCTTGCAGGGCTCTGCCCAGAATGAGCCAGAGTCCAAACACGAGAGATAATTATGGTCCCCTACGGAACCATAAAAAAGAATCTGTACCAGCTTCATCATCAAAACCTTTGACCATGTTACAGGTCATTAAAAGCTCAATGATATCAACCAGTAAAAGCAATATTGATAAAAGCTCTACTGATATATGCTCTCAAAAATACTCGACACCTCAACCAGTTACCCCTTCTCAATTATTCCTTACTAAGCCCACATATCAAGACTACGCTTATATTGAAAAACCAAATTCACTCCCTGTAATAGCCATTGAAAGAGAGTGGTTTACCTTAGATAGGAAAACCATGTATAAACACATATTTCCTAAACCCTTCCACTATCCACTAGTTCACCTTCAAAAAACCCAAAAGTTTTATGAATATATTTTAGTGGATACCAATTCAGTTGAAATAACCCATGTTGTTGATAAGAAAGATCCCAACAAAATATCCCATTCCAAGCTAAAAATTATTAAAGTCCTAACCTTAAAAGATTGGAACCAATCTCTTTACCAGCCTAAAGAGTTTATTAGAGAATTTGAACCCCAATATTATAATTATTTTGATTATATGGAAGCCTGGAATCATGTATTGAACTTTTCTCCAAACCCCCATTCATGGTTCTTTTGGTTTAAAAAGGGAATCTCTTTACAACTCCCTAAATGGTTTCTCAGGTGGTTTTTGGATTTCGGTCCAATACCAGCCATATTTCCAAAAGAAGTAGCAATGAGTTACGAATATTGGAAAGCCAAGACCTCATTTATACCAGAAATGAAGATGATCTCATTCATCGCCTGTCCCAGGATAACTTGGATTATGCAATGGGATTCTAATTCAGCAAAAATGGAAGAAGATAGCAGCATTCAGTATCTTGTAAAAATTATTAAAGTCCGATGGTGGGGAAACTTTGATCTTAATTTAATCAGCAAAAAAGCTATTGACACATGGATAGCCATATCACATGAAAAAAGAGCCTCTTCCTCCACTATCTCTCCAAGCACCTCAAAGATAAGTGAAAGCAAAAAAGAAGCACAGTTTCTAGCACAAAAAAGACAACTAATGGCAGCCTTAGCAGCAGCTACATCAGAAGAAGAAATTCAAGAACAAATTAAAGCTATGTTAGCCAAACCAGAAGAAGACGAAGAAGTTAATTCAAGCCCGGGTCATTATTTTGAAGACACTGAAGACCAGTTCAATCTTTAAAAAAGCTTCCAGATAAGGATCTCTAAACGCAAGTGTCGGCAGCATCTCCTAATAGTAAAAGCAGAAGACTCCAAATCTATAATCATTTCAAGTTTCAGAGTAAAGCGAAAGCAAGCCGCGGAAGTCAAAAAGCCTATAGGATAGCTTTATCTTAAAGCTAAAGTAATCATAATTGTAAAGGTACCATTAT
The DNA here is from genome assembly GCA_031216125.1 of Dalbergia cochinchinensis. NCBI lineage: Eukaryota > Viridiplantae > Streptophyta > Magnoliopsida > Fabales > Fabaceae > Dalbergia > Dalbergia cochinchinensis. The sequence continues at coordinate 61,212,764 of CM062375.1, read as the reverse complement.
TGGTATAATAGTAACCGTGTTAGGTGAAATAGGAAATAGAACCCTTCTATAAAAGCCAATCCTCATATCAGTTGAAGACCACCGAAAAAATAACCAAGAAAGCTCTCTGAAAACCTTAGTCTAAGTTTTGAGTGATAGTTTACACTACCCTCATTTCAAAAAACCTTTTGTATCTTCTTTACAAGCTTTGAAGCATTCAATAAAGATTTGAAGTTTATCAGCATATTTTCTTGTAAGTTTTATTCATACTTTATGACTCTTCCTTATGCTTGTAAGATTAAGAAAATTATCAACGTTTTAAAAGCCGATTTAAAAGTAGTTTCAGATCGTATAACTCAAGAAGAAGAAAAAGAAAACAAGGATTTAAATTTACTACACGCATTATATCTTGAATTATCTGGAATTTTACAACTTTTAAATACTCTTGATCCCTTTTTAGAAGTTTTAAGTAGAGGATAAAATGGTTTCAGCTTATGTTTGTAGATGTGCTTTATTTCTTATTAGGAAAAATCAGAAAAAAAATTTAGATACTATAAAATTATTTGAAGAATATCCTTTTCAAGGAAATCAAGCTTTACTAGATCGATTATATGATATGTATATATTTTTAGATAAAAAGGAAACCGAAATTAAAAGAAAGATCATTGCTTTAAGCCGTTGCTAAATGTTTTCAACCTACTGTTTAAAATTGAAATTAAGAAGATTAAATCAATATTGGTTTAGAGTTTTACAAGAGATATTTGAACTAGAAAAATTACAATATACTTTTGAATCTAGCATAAGAATTAATAATCTGTATTTTGAGCTCTCAGCCATTAAGTATAAGATCAACAAAACTAAAGAAAAATTAAAAATTTTAGCTGCATAGTTTCCCCTGTTTCCCCTGCCTTTCATTATACCTGGTGTTGCTTTTGATGATAAAAGTTTCTTCTGATTGTTTCTATTACTGTCAATTTATCTCTGTCTTTAAGTTCTATTATTTAGCTTTCTGAGCAAGTTATAGCTGTAAGTCTAGATCAGAGTCAAGTGTACCAGTGGGAGCTGTGTATACGTTGGTCAGCCCAGATAGTGGTCCCGACAGTAAAGCCCAGAGGTGAGGCAGTGAGTCCGTTGGTCAGCTAAGGTGGTCCCGTGGCATAAAACTCTGGTAAGATTCATGGCTAGACTTCTTAGAACGTTAAGTAACTTAAACTTAGGAAGAAATAATGAGATAGTAGTTAGAACAAATAATGAAGAAGCTTCATCTAGTAGCAATAATAATAATAATCCCTCATCTGAATTGCAAATAGCTAGAATAGAAGAAAGATTACATAATTGGTCTATACCGATAATTAGAAAAAATGAGATATATAAAAGTGAACATTTTTTGCAACAACGAGATGAAGAAATACATATGTTAGAATATAGCTACCCAGGAACTAGTAATAATAATATCATAAATATCTTAGAAGATGAAAAGCTTAAAGAGCATAAAGAGAAAGGTTTTAACTTTATACATATTGGATTAATACGAGTAGCAGCAAAGCCAAACTTTAAGATAGGGGTAAATACTCCTATATTGATAATCTTAAGAGACATAAGGTTTAAAAAGTTCGATGATTTTTTAATAGCTACTTTAGAAAGTAATTGTCATGATGGACCAGTCTTCTTTAACTGTTATCCAAACTTTGCAATGAATATAAACAATGATTATACTTCAGAAGCTATAAAACTATATGTAAAAACCCCTGATGATATAATAGATGAGAAATATGATCCACTTCAAGTAATATATAGAATATATTATAAAGTTACAAAAATAGATTATAATTTCAGAGCTTTGAAACAATCCCCTAAAGATGAAATTATATTAGTGCAAGCTAATTTAAGAAAAACAATTGTGCAAGTTCCTAAAAAACTTAAACATTCAGAAGTTATAAAGAATATTCCAGAAGAATGGTTATTAGAAGATATCGTTGAACCAAACAAAATAGAAAGTACCCAAGTTAGAGAAATAATTCAAGAAGGAAATAATATCAGGTTAAGAATGAATAGATCCCAGTCAGTAAGAATAAGAGAACCTCAGATAATCAGACCAGAAACTTCTAGAAATTCAATAGATAATTCAACCATTAATATTGATTTAATTGGAATAAATAATAACAGAGCTAGGGTTGCTATGCCAGTTTATGAAGATACGCAATATTCTCCAACAGCTTCACAAATATTAAATACCTTAACTATAAAAGAACCCTTTGAAATAGATAAAGCATGGATAAGAGAAGATTTTGAAGCAGAATACAATAAGGATATTAGAGAATGGTTTTTTGAAACTTTTAGCAAAGCAGAAACAGAAGATATTAGGAAAACATTTTATGAATATTTAGAAGAGCATGAGATTAATTTATATTTCTTTGATTGGTTAATAAATATTTATAAGAATGATAAAATAAAAGAATTCTGTCCCCTAGGAAAAATAACAACAACGTGGGAAACAGTTAATGGAGAAATAATAGAATCAGAATATCCTCCAAAAGAAAATGTAAAAGTAAAATTATCAGAAAATACTAAAGTAGAAATGGCAAAATATAAAGATATTACTACTGAAACAGGAAACATAGAAAAAAAGGATATAAGGAAAATCCATCAACAATTAAATTATACTAATACAGTACTAAGTATAATGGGTAATCAATTAAAAAGAATTGAGGAAAAAGCTGAACAGAGTAGTTCTAGTACTAGCCTAATGAAAAATAATATAATACCAAGACCAATAGAAACTCCTATATATAAGATAGAAAGTAAATCAGGAATATTATTAAAACCTAAAAGATTAGAATCTGATATAGAAGAAATAAAAGAAAAGTTAAAAAACTTAAATCTTAAAAAAGAAATAAATGTTTTAGAAGTAATGCGGCTAACAGCCCATAGTGGACGAGCTCAGCCAAAGACTAGGAATTATTACCCTAGACCCACACCAGCTGATATAGGATATGAAGAAAGAGGTATGCAATATCAAAATACATATTCAAGTGGAAATATAGAAGAATAGAATATAGATGGAATGAGTGAACAACCAATTTTAGATGCAACGTGTCAGATGGCTATGTTTGCCACGGCATTAAAATCAAATGGCTTATCAGACAAGGAAGCAACTATAATAATAATAATACTTGGATTTACAGGACAATTAAAAGGTTGGTGGGATAATTTCCTAACTCAAACAGATAAAGAAGTAATAATAAATAGCGTAAAGCAAGAAGGTGCAGAAACAATTTCGGATGCGAGAACAACTTTACTAGCCTCTATAATTAAAAATTTTATAGGAGATCCTAGTGTTTTTAGAGAACGAGTAGGAACTCAATTACTAAATTTAAGATGTCCAACAATGTCTGATTATAGATGGTATAAAGATATATTTATGTCCAAAGTAATCATGAGAGGAGAAGCTAATAATGCATTTTGGAAAGAAAGATTTGTAACAGCTTTACCTAGCTTATTTGCAGAAAAAGTTATACAAAAATTACAGTATCATTTTGGAAATCAGGTCCCATATGAAGTTTTAACCTTTGGTCAAATACATAATATTGTGATAGAAACAGGAATAGAAATATGTACTGATATGAAATTACAAAATAAGATTAAAAAAGAAAAGATGACAAACAAAAGAGAGCTAGGAACATTTTGTTATCAGTATGGGTTAGATCCTATAAGAGCCCCTAGCAAACAGCATAAAAAACAGGTTAAGAAATTTAATAAGTATGCATCTAAATATTCAAAACCTAATAACCTTAGGAAAAATTATCAAAGAAAAAATACACAATAAACCCCACCAGTTTATTATAATAAGCCTTATAATAAAAATAAGAAAAAATACCAGAAGAATATTAAGAAAGAAAATGTGTGCTGGAAGTGTGGAAAACCAAGACATTATGCTAAAAACTGCAAAGTACAGCAAAAGATAAATGAATTAACTAATGAAGAATTAAAACAAACATTATTAAGAATATTCATTAATTCTGAATCCGAACCAGAATTTGAAGAAGAATACATAAGTGACGAAGATGCTGAAGATAATGAAATACTCCAACTAGATAATAAATCTTCAGAAGAATCAGAAATAGATGATGAAGAAGAGAATTATTGTTTAGGACCAGGACTATGTAATTGTGAAAACTGTACAGGAAAAACATTAAATGTCTTAACTAGTGATCAAACAGCTACCTTAATATCTATAATAGATAAATTAGAAGATTTCCCATTAAAAGAAGAATTTCTACAGCAACTAAATTTATTAATTTCTAAAGAAGAGAATCAAAGGAAAGAGATACGACCCATAGAGATGAAAGATGTTTATAATAAATTTAAAATACCTAAAGAAAGTATAACTGTAAAAGATTTGCAAAATGAAATTAAAAATCATAAGCAAGAAATTTCAAAAATAAAAGAACAAAAGAGAGCTAGGAACATTCTGTTATCAGTATGGGTTAGATCCTATAAGAGCCCCTAGCAAACAGCATAAAAAACAAGTTAAGAAATTTAATAAGTATGCATCCAAATATTCAAAACCTAATAATCTTAGGAAAAATTATCAAAGAAAAAATACACAACAAACTCCACCAGTTTATTATAATAAGCCTTATAATAAAAATAAGAAAAAATACCAGAAGAATATTAAGAAAGAAAATGTGTGCTGGAAGTGTGGAAATCCAGGACACTATGCTAAAAACTGCAAAGTACAGCAAAAGATAAATGAATTAACTAATGAAGAACTAAAACAAACATTACTAAGAATATTTATTAATTCTGAATCTGAACTAGAATCTGAAGAAGAATATATAAGTGAAGAAGATGCTGAAGATAATGAAATACTCCAACTAGATAATAAATCTTCAGAAGAATCAGAAATAGAGGATGAAGAAGAGAATTATTGTTTAGGACCAGGACTATGTAATTGTGAAAACTGCACAGAAAAAACATTAAATGTCTTAACTAGTGATCAAACAGTTACCTTAATATCTATAATAGATAAATTAGAAGATTCCCCATTAAAAGAAGAATTTCTACAGCAACTAAATTCATTAATTTCTAAAGAAGAGAATCAAAGGAAAGAGATACGACCCAAAGAGATGAAAGATGTTTATAATAAATTTAAAATACCTAAAGAAAGTATAACTGTAAAAGATTTGCAAAATGAAATTTAAAATCTTAAGCAAGAAATTTCAGAAATAAAAGAACAAAATATTACTTTGGAATATAGGTTACTAAAATTAGAAGGAGAAAAAATGATTCATACTCAGAAATCAACAGCTGTAATTGTAAAAGAACCAGAAGCAGAAGAAAGTTCTACCCCCTTTATTAATATATTAAGTTTAATAACAATGCATAAGTGGTGGACAAAGATTACCTTAGTTGTTAAAAATGAAAGATTTGAGTTAGTAGCTTTAGTAGATTCAGGAGCCGATATAAATGCGATACAAGAAGAAGTAATACCAACTAAGTATTATGAAAAATCAACTGAAAAAGTAGCAGAAGCTAGTGGAACAGGATTAAAAATTCAATATAAGCTTTCCAACGCTAACATATGTAAAAATAAAGTCTGCTTCAGAACATCCTTCGTATTAGTAAAAAATATTATTAATACTATAATATTAGGAACCCCTTTTATATGTTTATTATACCCATTTTGGAAAACTGAAAAAGGAGTACAAACTCACGTTATACCAGAAACCCCAGTTCTGTTTGAATTTTTAGAGCCCCCTAGAACTAAAGAATTAAACATGTTACAGAAAGCCTCTATATCAACAGAAGAATTAATAGAACAAAAGCTAGACCTATACAAATGAATGAAGAATATTTAAAATATTCTAAAAAAGAAATACAAGAGTATTTAGAAAAAGGATTAATAAGACCATCCAAATCACCCTGGAGTTGTTCAGGATTTTATGTTATGAAAGCATCAGAAATAGAAAGAAGAGCCCCTAGATTAGTAATTAATTATAAGCCTTTGAATAAAGTTTTAAGATGGATAAGGTATCCTTTACCAAATAAGCAAGATCTAATTAAAAGACTATATAAGGCTAATATTTTTTCGAAGTTTGATATGAAATCTGGATATTATCAAATCTCTGTAAAAGAAGAAGATAGGTATAAAACAGCATTTGTAGTGCCTTTTGATCATTATGAATGGAATGTAATGCCTCAAGGACTAAAAAATGCCCCAAGTGAATTTCAAGAAATAATGAATAATATTTTGAATCCATACATGGAATTTTCTATTGTTTATTTAGATGATGCACTAATCTTTTCCAAGGGAATTAATCAACATAAAGAACATTTAAATAAGTTTATTCAAATAATAAAAGAAAACGGATTAGTTATATCAGCTAAAAAGATGAAGATATTCCAAATTAAAGTAAAATTCCTAGGATATGAAATATTTTAAGGAACTTTTACACCAATCAAAATATCAATAGAATTTACAGATAAATTCCCAAATGAAATAAAAGATAAAAAACAATTACAAAGGTTCTTAAGATGTCTAAACTATGTAGCAGATTTTATTCCTAATATCAGAACTATTTGTGCCCCTTTGTACAAGCGTCTTAGGAAAAGTCCTCCTCCATGGGATGATGAAATGAGTCAAGTGGTCATAAAAGTCAAAAGTATTGTTAAAAGTCTCCCTTGTTTAGGAATATCAAACCCTTCAGCAGCTTTGATAGTTGAAACAGATACCTCTGATCTCGGTTATGGTGGAATTCTTAAGCAAATTCTTCCAGAGTCAACAAAAGAACAAGTCGTCAAATATCATTCAGGTATTTGGCATCCAGCTCAGCAGAAATATTCAACAATTAACAAAAAGATTTTATCTATAGTACTATGTATTACAAAATTTCAAGATGATTTATTCAATAAAAAGCTATAGATTCATGGATAGCAATATCACATGAAAAAGAGCTCTTCCTCTACTATCTCTCCAAGCACCTCAAAGATAAGTGAAAGATAAAAAGAAGCACAGTTTCTAGCACAAAAAAGACAACTAATGGCAGCCTTAGTAGCAGCCACGTCAGAAGAAGAAATTCAAGAACAAATTAAAACTATGTCAGCCAAACCAGAAGAAGACGAAGAAGTCAGTTCAAGCCCAGGTCATTATTTTGAAGACACTGAAGACCAGTACAATCTTTAAAAAAACTTCTAGATAAGAATCTCTAAAAGCAAGTGTCGGCAGCATCTCTTAACAGTAAAAGCAGAAGACTCCAAATCTATAATCATTTCAAGCCTTGGAGTAAAGCGAAAGCAAGCCACGGAAGTCAAAAAGCCTATAGGATAGCTTTATCTTAAAGCTAAAGTAATCATTATTGTAAAGGTACCATTATTGGTATAATAGTAACCGTGTTAGGTGAAATAGGAAATAGAACCCTTCTATAAAAGCCAATCCTCATATCAGTTGAAAACCACCGAAAAATAACCAAGAAAGCTCTTTGAAAACCTTAGCCTAAGTTTTGAGTAATAGTTTATACTACGCTCATTTCAAACAACCTTTTGTATCTTCTTTACAAGCTTTGAAGCATTCAATAAAGATTTGAAGTTTATCAGCATATTTTCTTGTAAGTTTTATTCATACTTTATGACTCTTCCTTATGTTTGTAAGATTAAGAAAATTATCAACGTTTTAAAAGCCGATTTAAAGGTAGTTTCAGATCATATAACTCAAGAAGAAGAAAAAGAAAACAAGGATTTAAATTTACTACACGCATTATATCTTGAATTATCTGGAATTTTACAACTTTTAAATACTCTTGATCCCTTTTTAGAAGTTTTAAGTGGAGGATAAAATAGTTTTAGCTCATGTTTGTAGATATGTTTTATTTCTTGTTAGAAAAAATCAGAAAAAAATTTTAGATACTATAAAATTATTTGAAGAAGATCTTTTTCTAGGAAATCAAGCTTTACTAGATCGATTATATGATATGTATATATTTTTAGATAAAAAGGAAACTGAAATTAAAAGAAAGATCATTGCTTTAAGCCGTTGCTAAATGTTTTCAACCTATATTTGAACTAGAAAAATTACAATATACTTTTGAAACTAGCATAAGAATTAATAATCTGTATTTTGAGCTCTCAGCCATTGAGTATAAGATCAACAAAACTAAAGAAAAATTAAAAATTTTAGCTGCATAGTTTCCCCTGTTTCCCCTGTCTTTCATTCTCTCCGTAACGATTCGAGCCCACAAGTGGTATCAGAGCCTAAATCGCGGGAGAGGTATAGGTATCTGGTGTTGTTTTTAATGATACAAGTTTCTTCTGATTGTTTCTATTACTGTCAATTTATCTCTGTATGTATGTATACATATATATATATATATGTATGTATGTATATAATAAAAGCTATTTTTTGTGATGTAATTAGAAACCAAACCAACCTGACGAGAGAATCTTTCTGTGTCGGCTTTCATAGAGATAATGGACTATAATAACCAATGCTATTACGGGAGAAACTTGTTTAAGAGGCTGAAAGGCTAGATGCAATCAACGCTTGTATTAATCAATTAATTGGTTAGGCCTTGTGTTTTAATAATTTTGTAGTTGTATAATAGTCCGTAGGAAGAAAAACTCCTCATCTTAAAACGTCCAACTTTTCATCTGAAGATCCTGCTAGCAAGCTATAATTGGCTTGATTGGAGACATTTATTTGAAAATAATAATAATAATATACCCAATAATAACTTCTGGTAAATTCATTGTGGCACAGATCCATCAATGTTCTCTCGGAACATCAATTGACTCTAAAGAGTGGAGAGAAAAAAAAATGAAATTCAGTGGAGACGAGAGCCAGTGGCTCAAGTACACCTGTACAATTTACATTCACCGTCAAAAATATTATTCACGTATTTAATAATTATTGAATATGATGATGGATTCTTTACATTTTATCCATTCATCCTATCATATCCAATAATTTTAGAAGACCCACTTTTTAGGATGTTTAAATAGCACCACTCCAATATTCTCATTTTACTATTAATGGAATCAAAATAAAAATCAATGTGAGAAATTAAAGGTGGAGTATAACCTTTCCACATGAGAGCTAGCATAACTAATAACTAGTTGCACTCCTTAAATATCTAGTTAGAGGTTTAGTTCACCATGGTATATATAAAAAAAATCTCATGACTAAAGGCAAAATACATGTATATAAGTTCTATATCCTGAGGGAATTAATTACTGCTTCCAACAATGGATATCATAAGTTCACCTAAAAAACACCTTTAATTTCTTGGTTTGTATTAATATTATGCATAATTTAACTTTAATAAATTAAGTTTTAACTCATTTTCAATGCCACATGGTGAACTAAATAATTGATGAATGTATAATATATGCTCTTCAACATCCGGAATATTCTGTCTCCCCGTTATATTCCTGTTTCCTATTTTTTTTGTGCTTCCACTGTTTTAATTGGTCAGCATTTACTAAATCTCAAGAAAAGTTTTGTAAGTATACACAAAAATAGAAATGACATCCTTAAATGGATCAACGTTATATGAAGGAATTGGTCATTACATTCAGCAATAAATATAATGGGAAACCAAAAAAAAATCAAAATGACATCTTAATTAAAATACAAAAGTCCAAACCAAATTTCATTCACAATATATAAGATTATGATTGAATTGCAATACAACATTTTTATCTCAAATCATCTTAATAAACATTAAGATGGACCACCAAAAGTAGATCATTTTTTTTTTTGAGTGAGTCATTGAAACATAGGATTTATATATCACCACACTTCCTCCTTCCCGAGCCTTCTACTGACTATTGCTTTCGATGTAATGACTAAATTGATGTTGGACCTAAAAATGTTATGAAATGTAAAATTTGTTGTTATCATCAAATTGATGGCAAACATTTTGTTAGGCTTTGTCACCACACTCAAAATGCAAAACAAAAATTATGAAGGCTTCAAACCTGACTGAGTAGTAGAAACTCAAAATATAGTGGTGAGGTTGAGTTATTTAACCAAAGGCAAATGTGAGAACTTCTCATTCGTACCTCACTTACTTTTGTGAAATTTGGAACAGATGATAAATATTAAGCTATGATGAGGCAAAAATAATATATATATACACACACACACACACACAACATTAAGTTTTACATAATTTTTATATTAATGTGTGGTCAAATTCAAAATTATAGGGATAAAATATATACATATCTATATATTACCAAACAAATTATAAGATTTTTATAGGGCATGAGCCCCTAATACATCCGCCCCTAAGCGAGGTTCTAACAAGCTTGGACCCAATTTGAATGCAAATTGCTCAAAATGTGTCTTCATGTGGTGCATTTTTAAGGTTACATGGTTGTCATTCATTTCTCATTGGCTTTGGTAAGGCATGATATTCACAACTCATGCAATATAGAAGAAATACAACATGTTAAGTGCATGCGAGTGCTATTGGACTTCTACTATGTCCAAATTGGACTTTCTAACATTAGCCTATTTTGAATCTATATAAATCAGTGGTATAGACCACTCTAGCATCCCCCACACTATTTTTCCTTCTTCCTTTCCTTCTCCCTTTCCTGTCCTCACTTGTTCTCTTCCTTTCTCTCTTCTTTTTCTTCTTCTTCCTTCCTCCCCTTCTCATCCCTCCTCCTTCTTATCACTTTCCACACCATCACCACCACCACCACCTCTACACCTCTTCAACCACCATCCTTTGATTATCATCATCATCACCATCAAATCATGTTTCTCTCTCTTCTCTCTCTCTAACTCTCAGTTTCCCTCTCTAAGGAGAGAAACCAATTGGAGATGTGATTTTGGATAATTCTTTGCCTCTAATCTTTTTCTTAGAGTAGTAGGTAAGTGTCAATCTTGCTCTATTTATCCTATTGAGCTCTCTATAACAATTATTCACAATAGATTGACATTGTTAGAACCCTAACACTACTAGGAATTTGATTTTTACTAACATTTAATAAATGTTGCAAAATCATTAAAAAATGTTGCTATTTCTTTTACTAACATTTTTGCTCATGTTGCATTTACTCTACGTCGCTAAAGAGTTTCAGTAACATTTCGATATTTTTACTAACATTTTAAAAGTGTTACAATAGATGCATTTTGTAACATTTAAAACACATACATATGACAACACTTTTAATACATGTAGAATTTCTTGACTAGTTAGTTGTTAATAAACCTGTCCTGATTAGCACACTGTGAGCTAAAACTGGTATATCTGTTTTCACTCTTATAAAGCTGGTGAGAAGTTGAGACTAGGCACCAAGATTTTGAGGCTTGCACTATCTTGCAAAAGGTGAAAACACAATGCAAAGATGCTAAGGGTAAAAAAATACCTGTTCTTTTTTCTCTCTATTTACAATGTTCAGGCTTAGTTCATCTACATCATTAGAGGTTGATACCCTTCTCTCCTTCAAGGCCTCCATTGAAGGCTCCAAAATGGCCTTGTCAAGCTAGTCAAACACTTCAGCAACTCACTGCTTTGTTGAACAAAGCCAAAATCTAAAGTAAAAGTTAAGGGCTAATGGGGCTAGACCTTTTTAGTCTTCGCATAACAAAGACCTAGTGAGACCTTGTACAATTGCTCGTTAACAGATTTAAGGGTTCGCGTTGGCAATAAATTTGGGCTTGACTCACTTCTATCAGTAACCTTTTTCTTCTTTTTGCTCTTTTTTTGTGTTGGTTATGCTTCTTTACTTACAATGCCAACTAAACAAAGTTAAAAATACTTGCAACCACAACAGAAAATTGTTATGTCACACTTGCAACCACAACAGAAAATTCTATAGTAAAGATAAAAAGACCAACCTTAGCAACATCATATTGAGTAGCAACTGAAGAACATGCATCGGTAACTTCTCCTTCATTCATATTCGGAATTGATGTGGTGGACAAATCCGGAATCACTACATCTGGAAAGCATGTTTGCAGCTGATTCAAAACTATGTTAAAACAACTTAACATTTATGTTTTGATTGCTTCCACTTGTTCTTATAGTTTTGCTCCATTTCTTCTTGCATTTTTTGTGTTTGTTGTATGCTTTGTATCTCTGCTTAAGCATTTCCACTTCCATATGTATGTAAATGGCCATGACAATCTTTTCCAAAGACTTAGGAAAATATATCATCTTGGCCTGTGCTTTGCTCCAATGCTTCTGGATGTAAAGCTATCGCCTCCTCAAGCTTTGACTGAGAAAAAGAGAAATTTTACTTTTCAATAAAACATATGACAATGCAGAAATTATGAAATGCAAAATCAAGAAATAGTTTTAACCTATCCAAATACCTATTAGAAGATCGTGGTTCGAGCATCCAACTTTTATCCATAACTATCTAGTAGGAAAATTCAAAATAATTGTAAAAAAAAGAAGAAAAGAAAATTAATTGAAGAAGGCTCAATCAGAATTTCAAATCTAGATATGTGATATGATTCAATATTACACATGAATGTCTCCTTTTATATGAATTCATTCCAACAAGTACTTTACAAAGAAAACCAATAGATAAAAGTCTCACAGTTCATGTACATCAACATAAAAAAAATATATACATATATTATTCATTCAGGCATTATATCGAACAATTCAATGGCTTCTTCAAACATATCATTTTTTTAAGGTAACTAGCAATGTTTCTTTGAGCCATCATATGAAATCATTCTCTCAAGCTCCAACATCACTTATCCTACCACTTTTATCAGCCACAAATATCATGGAATTGTTTGTAATTACAATATAACTAGGTAGATAAACAATATAATTAGGCAAATCAACATAAATTCGGCCAGAATAACACATGAAAATTGCGGATAAAAAAAGCTAGATATGTGATGTGATCCAATAATAATAAAAGAAAACAAATAGAGTTTAAAGATCGCACCAGAGAAAGAGAAAGCTAGTGTTCAAAGATCTAGGAGCAAAATAAATGAGTTCTGAGAGTTGAATGTCGAAATCAAGATTGAAGAAGAGGGAAAATCGAAATCGAGTTCTCTTGATTAGATCGAAGTGACTCTAGATTGGAATCGAATACTGGAATCGAGAATGTAGAAGATCAAAAGTTCCATGGCAAATTTGAAAATTGAAATTGAGTGAGGGTTACATTGAAATCAAGTGAGAAATGACGTAAAATCGAGTGTTCATACCAGATCAATCGGTGGTCTCGTGAGGAAACGATGAATCTGTGATGGTAATTATGGCCGAAGAGTCGGCGGCGGCAACTGAAGCAGGAACGTATGGTTCTGATGAGGAATGCGGAAGGGAAGAGGAGGTTCATGGCGTTTTCTCTGTGGGTTGCATTTTCTCTGTGGCTTACGAAAAGCTGTGTGAACAAAGAAAGTGGTGTTAAAGGGTGAAGGAGCATACGCCATTCTAGGCTAGTAGGCAGAAGAGAACGCGATGGGGCAGAAGGAACACGAGTGTTACTACAACATAAGGTTAGAGTAGCATATCTATGTGGATTTTAAATGATGTGACTATGTGAGTGGTGTTAGAGTAGCGTGTTATTCACTTTCGTAGCAGTGGCATGATAGTAAAGTGACTTTATTAAAGTCCATGTCTTGCATCAATAACATTTATTTGGAAAAACGCTGTTAAAAAAAGTGCGCTATTGGCATTTGTGACATTTTAATTAGTGTTGCTAATTAAATGTTAGCAAAGATCATCTATGTAGTAGTTTATAAGTGTATAGATTTGAGGTTTTTATCATGTAGAGCTAATTTGTATTAATTAATGATATTATTTTCTCACTAATATTGTATTTCCATTGTTCCTAGAGTTATATAGCAGTTGAGTGTAACACTCATTCTTACAAAAGCTAATAATATGAATTTACATATGAAGCACAACGATTAACATTAAGTAAAAGGATTGCAAGCATAAAGTTCAAGCATGACAACTTAATGTTATTAAGTACAAATTGAATATTTCTATAATTTGTAATATAAAATCACACATTAATTAAACATAAGCCATATGTTTCTGGCAGCTGTTTTCCATTCAGTGTTACTTGACTAATCTGAAACCATCAAAAATAAAAATAAAGGAAAATGAGAATTATAAAAATTCCTAATAGAAAATGAATGGTTTTAAAATATTTGAGCTATGGTTGGTTCCAGCCGTGTCTGCACAAAAAATACAAAGGACTAAAGTAACATTGTATGAACATAATCAATTATATATCATGTAGAACATGTCATGCATATCTTATTATGATTTCTTTACTTTATTTTCTCTTTCATTAATTTGCTTGTCTCACACATAGGTCAAAGCCTTATCTTAGGGAATTCTTATTCTTTCATGTTGTTCTTTACATCATGACAACAAAGCAAGACATTTGTGTCATTCTAATCAAGACAAGCAATATAAAAGGATCTTACATATATTCCTCTGTCTTCTAGGTGGTTAGCAACAAATTTTAATTAATCATATTCTTTTTAAATTAATTAATAGTTATTGTGCATAATTTCACAATAAGAAATTCATATAATTAATCAATAAATGAAACTTAAATAAAAGTTCATCAATAACTTAAATAGTGAAACATAAATGTATAAGATTTATAAATTCATACATAAATAAATTGGACCAAAATAGCAAAAGTTAGATCTAATAAATTAATGTACAATAGAGAATAACATAAATAAAAAGGAATATTTAATTAACTTGAATTAAATGATAAATTACATAAATATAAATAAACATTAAAATAAATAAGAAACTGGAGCGGCGACACTCCGCACTGAACGAGTAGAAAGATAAGAGAATATTATAATTAAATGATAAAAGAAACTGAAACAGCGATACTACGCACTAGACCAGTGAAGAGAGAAGAAAATCATTATAATTAAGTGATAAAAGAAACCAGAGCGCGGTAAATCGGTGAGATCGGTGAGGAGAGAAGAGGATCATTTTAATTAGCATTATTTTAATATTCAGGTCCATGATCATCAACAATATAAAAGAATGCCAAGAAAAAATGACAATAATAAATAACTATGAGCATCTGTAATAAAAATTACAGTACATAAAATGAATAGTAATAATAATAATTGTAATCATGGTTTTATATTACATAAAAATATATTCATTTTCTATCTTAGATTCATTTTCTAACCTTGCTATTTTTTTTCTTCTTTTTCCTCTCTCTTTCTCTTTTTCTTTTCCTTCCCTCACTTTCTCTCTTCTCACTGTCACATACTTCTCTGTTTTCTCTTTTTTTTTTAATATATCACACACACACCCTCCCTAGTATTTATATGCATTCACAAGCAATAGAAAATCTATTGTTGTGGGTGCGTTTCAATGGCTAAGTGGCGGTGCCTGAGTGCTGCCTACCCTTTTCTTTTTTTTTTAGTGTACTACCTTTTATTTTTTTGTATAAAAATTATACATTTAATTATTAGTACTTAGCATATTATTACTTATCACTCTTAATAAATTTTATTCTTAACTTAGTACAATATATTTTGAGTTTATTGTTACCAGTTTATGATCATACATTAAATAGTTAATATCTGTACTTTAAAATTTTGGTTTAACATTTAAAATAGATACTGATGCAAAATTATTAAGTAAGACAAACAAAATACTTGAATCTGATACATGACTTAAAATATTATACACACAAATTATTTTATTTTATTTTATTATTTTAAAAAAAAGGGATGTTACAATTCTCCCCTTCTTTTAGGAATTTTATCCTCAAAATTCACTGACCTATTTGATATAATTCTGGGTAGGTCTTCTTAATCTCGTCTTCTAGTTCCCACGTTGCTTCTTCAGGTGACAACCTTTTCTAAACCACTTTGATTAAAGGAATTTATTTTCCTCTTAAGTTTTTGACAGATCTATCTATAATTTGCATTGGTTTAGCTTCATACATTAAGTTATCTCTTATTTGCATCGTCTCATATTCTATGATGTGTGAAGGGTCAAAACAATACTTTCTGAGCTGAGAGACATGAAAGACATTATGAAGATTTGAAAGATTGGGTGGAAGTGCAATTTGATATGCAACTGGTCCTACTCTTTTAAGAATTTGGAATGGACCTATGAATTTTGGGCTTAACTTTTTGGATTTAAGGGCTCTGCCAACTCTAGTAGTAGCAATGACTCTAAGGAAGACATGGTCCCCTTCTTCAAATACTAAAGGTCTCCCTCTTTTATCAGCATAACTTTTCTATCTACTCTGTGCAATGAGTAGCTTCTCCCTAATGAACTTGATCTTCTCTGTGGTTTGTTGCACTATGTCAAGTCCGAATAAACTCCTTTATCCCACTTCAAACCAATACAAAGGTGTCCTATATTTCTACCATATAGAGCTTCAAATAGAGCCATGCCTATGCTTGAATGATAACTATTCTTATAGCCAAACTCTATTAATAGTAGATAAGTATCCTAACTTCATTGTAGCTCTAGCACACAGGCTCTAAGCATGTCCTCTAATGTTTGGATAGTTCTCTCTGTCTGACCATTTGTTTGAGGGTGATAAGCTATCCTAAAACGAAGTCTACTACCTAAGGCATCCTATAAGGCTACCCAAAACTTAGAGGTAAATCTAGGATCTCTTTCTGAGATAATGCTACTTGGTACCCCATGTAATCTTACGATTTCCTGGATGTAGCTTTGAGCCAACCTATACAATGGCCAACTAATCTTTATTGGCAGGATATGGGTGGACTTGGTTAATATATCTACAATTACCCAGGCAGCATCATAGCCTGAAGGAGTTCTAGGTAATCCTACAACAAAATCCATTGATATACTATCCCACTTCCACTCAGGGATATCTAGAGGTTGCAACAATCTTGCAGGCTTCTGATGTTCTATCTTAACCTTTTGACAAGTAAGACACTTAGCTACAAAATTAGCTATGTCTCTTTTCATGCCATTCCACCAAAATCATTTCTTGAGATCTTGATACATCTTTGTTGTTCCTAGATGCATGGTGAATCTACTATAATGTGCCCCGGCTAAAATCTGATTCCTCAATTCTTCATTTATAAGCACACATAACCTTCCTTCATACATTATAGCTCCCTTTTCCATCAAGTTGGAAATGCTCAAGTTGTTCTACTTGAATCTTGCTCTTAAAGGACTTTAGAAACTCATCCTTGTCTTGGGCATTTCTTACTTGGTCATTCAAATCAGATTCTATTCTAAGTTCATTAGCATATAGAAAATAGGGTTATAGGGACACTGAAATTTTCAAATCCCTAAATTCCTCCAGTAACTTATGCTCTTCTACCATCATTAGAGACATGTGCAAGGACTTTCTGCTTAAAGCATCAGCTACAACATTAGCTTTGCTAGCATGATATTTCAATTCAAAATCATAATCCTTTAAAAGTTCCATCCATCTCCTTTGTCTCATATTTAATTCCTTCTGATCAAAAAGATATTTCAAACTCTTATGGTCACTGTAAACCTCAAACTTTACCCTATACAAATAATATCTCCAAATTTTCCAAGAAAATACTACAGTAGCTAACTCTAGGTCATGGGTTGGGTAATTCTCTTCATGAGACCTAAGTTGCCTAGAAGCATAAGCCACAACTCTTCCTTCTTGCATCAAAACACAACCTAATCCCTTTTCGGATACATCACAACACACTACAAAGTTTTTCCTAGGGTCAGGAATTATTAACACTGGGGTAGAAGTAAGCTTATTTTTCAACTATTGAAAGCTACTCTCACAAGTGGAGTTCCATTCAAAGGCTTGGTTTTTCCTAGTTAACTTAGTCAATGGGAAAACTAGTTGAGAAAATCCTTTAATGAACCTCCTATAATAACCAACTAATCCAAGAAAACTCTAATCTCAGTAACTGTCTTTGGTCTTTTCCAATGCTTCAACTTTACTTGGATTGATAACCATCTCTCCTTGGGTAATCACATGGCCTAAAAACTTTACTTCCTATATCCAAAACTCATTTCTCTAGCTTAGCATACAACTATTTTTCCTTCAAAATTTGCAACATTATTTTAAGATGTTGTGCATGCTCCTTCTTAGTCTTTGAATAGATAAGAATATCATCTATAAAGACTACCACAACTTTATCAAGGTAAGGCTTAAAAATCCTATTCATGTAATCCATAAATACTGCAGGAGTATTGGTAAGTCCAAAAGGCATCACAAGATATTCATAATGGCCACATTTAGTCCTAAAGGCTATCTTAGGTATATCTTCTTGCTTTACTCTTATTTGATGGTATCCTAATCTCAAGTCAATCTTTGAGAAAATTGATGCTCCTAATAGTTGATCCAATAGGTCATTTATCCTGGGGAATGGGTACTTATTTTTAATTGTGACCTTCTTCAACTGTCTATAATCTATACACAACCTCATGCTCCCATCCTTTTTCTTGACCAGCAAAATTGGTGAACCCCATAGTGATACACTAGGCCTAGTGAATCCTTTAGAAAACAAATCCTCAATTTGTTTCTTAAGTTCATCAAGCTCTAAACGAGACATTCTATAGGGTGCAAAGGATAGAGGTCCTGTTCTTAGCATTAAATCAATGGAAAACTTAACCTCTCTTTTTGGTGGGAGGTTCACTATATCCTTAGGAAACACTTCTGGAAAATTTCACACTAGAGGTATGTTGTTTACATGTTATTCAACCTTAGAATTTAAAGAATAAAGGAGAACCTCTTGAACTCCATCTAAGAGACACTTCTCTACTTGAGTGGCATTTAGGAAAATAGTGTCAGAGGATTTTTGCTTCGTGACTGGGTCATAAAGAAAATAAACAAGTTTTTTAGGATAATGTAGAAGGATACTATTAGAAGACATCCAGTCCATTGCAATTATGATATCAACACCAGACAAAGGTAAACAAACAAGATCAATAATAAAGGGTTTTTCTTTAATTAAAATAGGACAATTCAAAAAGGTATAGGAGGTTGAAACTCTTTCTCCTGTGAGAGTGGAAACTAACAGATCAAAAGGCAAATAAGATAAAGACAATTTTAACTTCTTCACATAGTCAATAGATACAAAGGAATGCGTAGTTCCTGAGTCAAACAATACAATTAAAGGATAATTTTTTATGAAACATGTACCTTTGATTAAGTTAGGAGAATGAGTTGCCTCTTTTCCATTAAGAGTGAATACTCTCCCTTTAGTTTGTGGTCTTGGTGCAAGATTGTTCAATGGTGTTCCATTGGTGCAGTCCTTAACATAGTGTCCTGGCTTTCCACATCGATAACAAACATTTTGTCCAAAAGGACAAGATTTGGATCCATGAGATTTTCCACACTTATTGGATGTAGGTAAAGGTTCACTAGTTTGAAATGGTTTTCCCTTCCCCAAGTTCACTCCACTCTTAAAATTATTTATCTTTTAAGCTTCCAACACTCTATTTCTTTTGAGAAAATTTTGTTTTTCTTTTTCAAATTCCAAATCTCGATAGCTCTTCTCGGCTATCCTATATTTATTGACTAGAGTGGCATAGTCTTTAATCTATAGGGTGGACACCTTCTCTCTAATCTCAGGCCTTAGACCTAACTCAAATTTTATGGCCTTCCAATGCCCATCCGGATTACTTTTTAGGTAAGAAGAGAATTTGGAAAGCTCATCAAACTTAGCCACATACTGATCCTATAGTCATATTCCCCTACTTGAGCTGTATAAACTCAGCTTCTTTCTCATCCTTAACATTATCAGGAAAATATTTATCAAAGAAAGTGGTTAAAAATACCTCCTAAGTAATTTTAGTCCTGCTAGATTCTAACAAGCTTTTAGAACCTCTCCACTAATGTTCTGCTTTCCCTTCTAACATATAGGTGGTAAAGACCACCTTTTGTGCATTTGTGCATCCTAAAATAGTAAAAATTTTATCTAGTTTCATAACCCATTTTTCAGCAATAACTGGGTTATATTCCCCCTGGAATGAAGATGGTGAGACTTTCCTAAACTCTAATAACCCTTGGTAATTGTGATTAGTGACAAGTCCTTCCCCAGTAAAGTTTCCACTATTTTCACCACGGTTATTGTTCCTATGTTGGGTTTCATGCATTTGTTGGAAAATCATTTTATTTGATTCTGTCTGAACCTTGACGACTTCAGCCAGACTCATCATGGGTCCCATCACCTCTGACAGAGTGGCATTTGGTGCATTCTGATCTTCTGGGATTCCTTGATCTCCTGATGCCATATAGTCCTACAAGTGCATAAACAATCCAATATTGAGTTGATTAGGCTCAATATTATATACTTAGTGCATTGAGAGTACTATAAGACATGCAGAGAGAAATTAAGGATGTCATACAAATAAAAGGGACTAATCCTACATATAATTTTCATAATAGCCAGAAAACAGTGCTCTGATACCAACACTGTAACCCCCATTTTTACAAAAGTTAATAATATGAATTTACATATGAAGCACAACAATTAACATTAAGTAAAAGGATTACAAGCAGGAGGTTCAAGCACAACAACTTAATGTCATTGAGGACAAACTAAATATTTCTATAATTTGTATCATAAAATCACACATTAATTAAACATAAGCCATATATTTCTAGCAGCTGTCTTCCATTCAGTGTTACTTGGCTAATCTGAAACCACCAGAAATAAAAATAAAGGAAAATGAGAATTATAAAAATTTTGAGTAGAAAATGAATGGTTTTAAAATATTTGAGCTATGGTTGGTCCCAGCCATGTCTGCACGGAAAATACACAGGACTACAATAACATTAATTATATGAACATAATCAGTTATATATCATGCAGAATATGTCATGCATATCTTATTAGGATTTCTTTACTTTAGTTTCTCTTTCATTTGTCTGCTTGTCTCACATATAGTTCAAGGCCTTATCTTAAGGAATTCCTATTCTTTCATGTTGTTCTTTACATCGTGATGACAAAGCAAGACATTTACGTCATTCTAACCAAGACAGGTAACATAAAAGGATCTTACATGTATCCTTCTGTCTTCTCGGTGGTTAACGATAAATTTTAATTAATCATATTCTTTTTAAATTAATTAATAGTTATTGTGCATAATTTCACAATAAGAAATTCATATAATTAATCAATAAATGAAACTTAAATAAAATTTCATCAATAACTTAAATAGTAAAACATAAATGCATAAGATTTATAAATTCATACATAAATAAATTGGACCAAATAGTAAAAGTTAGATCTAATAAATTAATCTACAATAGATAATAACATAAATAAAAATGAATATTTAATTAGCTTGAATTAAATGATAAATTACATAAATGTAAATAAAAATTAAAATAAATAAGAAACTGGAGCAGCGGTATTCCGCACTGAACGAGTAGAAAGAGAAGATAATACTTATAATTAAATGACAAAAGAAACTGGAACGACGGTACTCCACATTGGACCAGTGAAGAGAGAAGATAATCATTATAATTATATGATAAAAGAAACCAAAGCGCGATAAATCGACGGAACCGGTGAGGAGAGAAGAGGATCATTTTAATTAGTATTATTTTAATATTTAGATCCATGATCATCAATAATATAAATGAATGCCAAGAAAAATGACAATAATAAATAACTATGAGCATCTGTGATAAAAATTAACAGTACATAAAATGAATAGTAATAATAATAACTGTAGTCATGATTTTATTTTGCATAAAAATAGATTCATTTCCTACCTTAGATTCCGTCGATAGATAAAAATTATATGCACCTATTAACTTTGAAGTATATTAACCTTACTATTTTTTTCTTCTCTTTCCTCTCTCTTTCTCTTTCTTTCTCTCTCTCTCTCTCTTTCTCCTTTCCTTCCCTCACGTTCTCTCTTCTCACTATCACACACTTCTCTCTTTTCTATTTTTTTAATATATCACACACGCATCCTCCCTTGTATTTATATGCATTCACAGTCAATAGAAAATCTACTGCTGTGGGTGCATTTCAGTGGGTAAGGGTTGGTGCCAGTGTGCGCCGCTTGCCCTTTTCTTTTTTTTTTTTTGGTGTACTACCTTTTTTTTATAAAAATTATATATCTAATTATTAATACTTAGCATATTATTACTTATTACTCTTAATAAATTTTATTCCTAACTCAGTACAATATATTCTAAGTTTATTGTTATCAATTTATGATTTTACATTAAATAGTTAATATCTGCACTTTAAAATTTTGGTCTAACATTTAACATAGATATTGATGCAAAATTATTAAGTAAGACAAATAAAATACTTGAATCTGATATATGACTTAAAACCATTATACACACAAATTATTTTATTTTATTTTATTATTTAAGAAAAAGGGATGTTACATTGAGCATCAACTTTTGGATTGGCAACACTTGGAAGTTGATCTTTGGCTCTTTTGAACAAGTTATGAGCAAATATTATGCCTATAATTATTTTTATTTATGTTAAATTAGTTCTAAATATATTTTAGAAATTTAGAAGCTAAAAAGTAATTATTTGATTGTGTTATGTAAATTTAATGAAATTACATCTTTATGTTAGCTTATGTCTTATCAAAAATTGACATATGAGATAATATGATATTGATTTTGGAAAATTATTTTATCTCCATTATGGAATTGAGGAAAGGATTTGAGAAATTGTGGAGGTATTTAAGAATTGGTTTAATATGATATGTAAAATTTTTATTATATGTTTTAGGCCGAATCTCTGATAGAATCCATAGCTAACGATAGTAGGCATTAGCCTTGATGTACCTTGACTATATCTTATTAGGACCATATAGTGGATCTTCTTGTTCTATAGCTACTCACATGGGTAAGACCATCCTATTTTAGGACCACACAAAGGAATGGCCCCCCAAGTGTGAATCCTCATGTTTATCCTGACTTTGACGATTCCTTATTATTTTATATGAAGTTGGTTATTTTCGAAAATCTTTTGCTTAAATAACAAAATTTGTTGAATTTATATGAACTATGAAGTTATTATTGTTTTACTTATTGATTACATATTGTCTCATGTGGGTTATAGACATCTTGTTTACCACTGAATTACAAATTCTTCCTGTTATTTCCTCCTCTTTTCCATATACAGGTGTAGTTTCAAGCTCCAAGTTTGCGGCTCCTCAGTAGCCGATTGCCTAAGTTGGTGAGCCTTCTTAAGAAGTCCTTTTTGCATATTAGAACCTATTTTTTGAGTTTTAGCTTGTTATAACTATTTTGAATACTCTATTCGTTGCATGCAAGGTTCTCATATTTGGTTTATGTTTATGTTTATATATGTTTATTTAAGACTTAGTTATATAGATTATATTATTAAAAGGATTTATAAACTTAACTTAGATTTATATTTTGGACTGTGTTCTTAGTTATGGTTGGACAAATAACTTATGGTTATGGATTTATAATTGAGACTAGTTTGGCAACTAACTAGACTTCATGTTTGATCTTAGGATTGGGTTTAATTTAAATTACATATTAGAAATTGGATTGAAATTTATATGTTGAGATGATGTTTTGGATTATGTTGAGTTAGTTATTCTATTGCTGAGGGCACATTCTGAGAATGTTTGAAGCCCAATTCTATGTTTTACCTTTGTTTTCATGCAGCAGGTTATATTTTTAAATTTGTGGATGTCTGAAAAATGAAAGAAACTTTGCCAATTTTTCTATAAAAATTTGTATATAAAGGCATGCGAGGGAAAGCATTCCCTACATGTTGGTCTCGATCTAAGTTGGGTCTTGACATATAAAGTCTTCAAATTTATTCCTATTAACATCTTTCTCCTTTTCAAATCATAATACCCAAATCTCATCTTCTTCTTAAGAAAAAAAAACTATTATTATATTCTTCGTTCTCGCCACGTATTATATTGAAAATCAGTCATTTATATTAGATGGAAATGAAAAATACTTTAAATGCATATAAAAAAGAGTAAATTGTTACTTTGGTCCCTGAAATTGTCAACGTGCTTCACTTTAGTCTCTGAAATTTCGAAATTAACTCTTCAATCCCTGAAATTACATTATGTAGTCACTTTAATGTAGGTGTAAATGTGCACGAGAAGGGGGGTTGAATCGTGCATTTCTTCTTTTTGCATTTCTGAAATACTATAAAACAAATACTATCAAGTGCGAGACTTGTAGTGCAGCGAAAACATAATTAGTGATTTCAAAAAGTAGATTTCTGAGGCTAGTTAATAAATGTTCATCACAAAAACAAACAACAGAATGATGAGAACATGATACCAGAGTATAAATGAAACACAATAGGTAAATATAAGGAGATTAAGGAGAAAAAGACGAGACACAAATATTTTTATACTAGTTCGGCCAAACTGGCTACATCCAATACTCAACAAATGATAAGGTTCCACTAATAATATCTTTCTTAGCCTGAGAAAGAACAAATAGATAGTCTTTATATTAGCCTTCCCAAGCTCTCATCTATGACCTTTAGAAATCATCTACTGTTACAGATTGAGTAACTCTGCACCAGCCTCTTCAAGCTGAAAACCATGACCAGTAGCAACCTTTAATATCACGTTGAAAATAGTCTTGCCCCAACCTTTCTGAGCTGCAAGTAGTCTTGCTCCAACGAGTAGTCTTGTACTAGTCTCTGCAAGCTGAAACCTGTGACCAGTAGTAACATCCACTGTCATGTTGAAATTAGTCTTATCCCAGCCTCTCCAAGCTGCAAGTAGTCTTGCCCCGACTTCTTCAAGCTGCAAGTAATCTTTGACTAGCCTTTCTAAGCTAAATTGTGATCAGTAAGAACACCTTATTGTCGCGCTGTAAGTAGTTTTATAGTAGCCTCTCCAAGCTATCTCACAACTATCACTACCGGATCGAGAATGCAAAGATTAAGAGTTTGGGTTGCCACTCAAACTAACCTGCACTCAAGTTTCTTTAACATATACATGAAAAGTTCCTGGGAAAACTTAAATGACTTTCTTCTATCACTTCTTCCCTAGGAAGAGCATAAATCTAATTAAGAGTGTAGCAAGAAGATTTTCTTACACTTTAAGCATTAAAACTGATTACATGATATATTGAATCTATTAGGAAATGGGAATAGATTTTTACAGAGTTTTTCTTCTTGAAAAAATCAAATCTCTCATCTGCTTTTAAGCACAGCATCTCCATTTATAGTGATCTTCCTTTATAACCATTGCCCTTTATCAGTTCTCCAAGTGACACATATAGATCATCCATTTATGTCTTGGAAAGTCAGTCTAAAAGAGTAGGTTGACAGTCTGTCACATGGTTGTAGAAGCCATTGTATGGTTTAAGGTTTCTTATGCTCCTTAGAAATCACTTTTTCACTTTTTGATCATGGTTTCTGAACTACTCCTTCTAGAAGCTCGAGTGGTTAATCAATTAGGCAGAAGAGATGATGTACCAGTTTGAAACTAGTTTTGACTTGAAAATTTAAATTTTAAATTTCCTTCCTTTTTCTGTAGCATTCTGTGTTTCACAGTGAAGTGAGCTTTCTGACGTGTGCAATCAGTTCCTCGATGAAATCTTTACTTTCTGCTCTTCAATCCAAGCATCTTGATGATGATTGATTTGCGATTGTGCTTATTGAAGATAGTGTAACATCTGGCCTTCAAAGAATGCTTGATATCTTCATGTAAGCTTACTTTTTGATGTCCAGTGCTACTTTTTGAAGTCTCAGGACTTGATTTCTTGTAGTGTTGAAAACTCCTTCTGATCGTTAGCTACCAAATGTTTAGATAAGGATATAATTTCATTTCTATTTCAATACAAATCTCATAACATGAGATAAACATGTTTACACATGCATAGTGAGATATATTCTCATTTGAGTAAGCCTTGCTCTTGCTAAACGATAAAAACTTATTATAATCTTACAAGAACTCAAGAGAAACATTAGTCGTTCTTCAAAGCATTTTATTTAAATTGGCTTTATTGTCATTCAAAACAAATAAGCGCTTGTTGATAGGGTTCTTGAGCTAACATTTAGTCCTTTGTCAAATAACCGTCAATCAACTGTTACATTTTGCTGACGTGGCACGTTAAGTAATGACATATAGCATGCCACGTGTCCATGACATGTCATGTGAATTGATCCCACATGGTATCAGAATCAAAATAGGTTTAGATTAATTCCTGAAATTTTAAATATGTCAAAATAGTCCCTGAAATTTTCTAAAATATGTCAAAAAATTCCCGAATCCGAAATTTCACCTATTCTATTTCATAAAATTTAAATTGTTAATATTTGTTAAATCCACTTATTTCTGTCTTATTTTCACACCCTACTTAAACAAGGATCTCTTCAACATAGAATAAAAATGAGAATATAATGTATCATTAACAAGTTATTGTTGTTGGAAGAGTGGAAAGTGATTTAATCCCTTATAAAGATGAGAACATGTCGGGGGAAAGTAATCATAAATGCTATATTCTAATTAAATCGTTGTCATTGTGTTTGTTCTATTCACATCAACATCTCCAAAAGGCGGTCATTCCCTACGAACCACTATCATTGAGGTGAAATAAGAGACAATTCTCTACTTGAACTTGATTAAAGCTCTCATATTTGAGATTGTTTGCGAATACATTTAACATGAGGGTAAAGTTTCTTAGATTCTTTTGATACCAAATTCCTTCCCAAATTACAACTAAAATATTCCAAAGAAGCCTTGATAAACTCCATTCATGCTTAGTAATATAATGTTTCCCTTGAATCCTATTTTTAATATTTTAGAACTCATTTTATTCCAATAAATGTAATGTAATAGTTAATAAATTAATTATATTAGCTAGACATGGAGAGTCTCAAATTTGGACTAATCAAGCTCTTAATTATGTTTAGGATATTTAGAAATTTGGATTATTTAAATATGGTATGAAAATGAGAGAGAAATAAGTGGGTTTAAGAATTATTGAGGATTTAGATTTTATGAAACAAAAGAAGAGAAATTTGATATTCGAGACTATTTTGACATATTTTAGAAAATTTTAGGGACTATTTTTGCATATTTAAAATTTCAAGAATTAATCTGAACCTATATATTTTGATCTGATGCCAAGTCAATATGTCAAGTGGGGTCAACATGACACATCATCAGAACGTCATTGACACGTGACATGCCACGTGTCACTTAACTTGCCGTGTCAGTAAAATGTAACGGTTGACTAACGGTTGCTTGACCAAAAACTAAAGTGACCTACAGAATGTAATTTCAAGGACTAAAAAACTAATTTCAAAATTTCAGGGATTAAAATAAAACACGCTTACAATTTCAAGGACACAAGTGACACTTTACTCATACAAAAATCAACCATCCTCTATAACTCTTTCATCATCATTCTCAAACAAAAGTTACTATCTTACCACCTACAAACAAATTTTACAAAACTTTTAAGATTAAATTATTTTTATTGGGCTCATTGCAAATGATGAATCTATTAGATATGTGTGAAAGGAGAATCCTTTTGGAACTCAACTTTTGAGGCATCTTAATATATCTGATTTGTTGCTGTCTCATTTGTTCAAAGGGTTCATGTTTGTGAATTATGCTAAGTTTTTGTTATACTTCATGAGAGACCTACAAGAGAATATTAATTATTATCTGAGTTGTTCATAAATCTCATCAATCAAGAATTAAAAATTGACACGATGTGGTAAGGAACCATGTATAGAATATATAAATATGTCATATTTTTCAAATCAAATAACGGAAATGCATATCATACAATATGATCATTTTTCTTGGCAGCAAAATCCCAAATTATATAACATTACAATTCAAGAAAACATCAATAATGAAATTAGCCATTAGGCATTAGACACATTTTGCCAACGAATTCAATTCACTCTGCCGCACACTTTTCTTATCTGACAATTGGTACCGGTTAGTAAGCTAAGGTTGCTCATCCTGAGCATTGCCTTTGCAAAATCCAATTTGAAGAGCCAAGGTTTTGTGGCATAATCTAAAACTTTTGCGTCCGTGGAACCACCATTATAGAGTTGTTGGTAAGAGTGAAAGAGACCCTCTTTATGCACTAAATTCCAGTAGTAGGCACTGTCAAAAGAGTCCTGAGTGGTGGCGTCCAAAGGAGACAAGTTGTTGTCACCAACTATCCTAGGACAATCTGCTTGCAATGATTTTGCAAAAGAAGGATCAATATTGGTCTCGTTGTAAATCCTTTCTCTGAAAAGTGAGCATCTTGATCTGCCTATTGTGTGAGCACCTGAACAACAAATTTAACAGGTTGAATATAAGACAATATGGTAATAATGCTCATGCTAATATGTGAAGAGAAATTTTTGCATGTTGTAATAGCAAGAAAAGGTTACAATTGATCCATACATCGATTAATAGCTTAACTTTTGAATAAAAAAGGTTGTTAAAGTGAGAGTCTAAGCGACAAGAATTAAGCGAAGGTGTTAAAAATTATGAGTTTGATGTTAAGCTAAGAAAACCAAAATCATAGTCTAAAGAGTGCATTTTGAGTTTTATGGTAGGACATAACATCATTAACGTGTTTTGATAATAGTTTAAGCTTTTCAAATAGATCATTTATAACATAGAATTTGGGCTTCATGATTAAGTTGTTTTGATTTTGATCTTTGTTGTCCTTAATTCTTTTAAATTATTCATGTTTCAAACACAAAAGCAATTTTTGTGGTGGGAACATGTTATAATATAAAATCATTTACATGTCTTTGTTTAATAACTTAAATTTTTTAAAGAAATAATTCATGAAAGAGTTTCAACTCATCTCTCAATATATATGTTTCACAAAATTAAATTGAATAATATTTTAATATGATTTTTAATCTTAAACTATGATTTAGGCAAAAACAATATGTTAAGTGTATTCATTTTAGGTTTAATTAATCCGTCAGTCCCTATAGTTTTATTGAATTTTCAATTGGGTCCCTACATTTTAAAAGTTTTTAATTAAGTCCCTAAACTAAAAATAAATATTTAATTGACTCCCTAACTCTATCACCCATTACAAAACGTGAAAGTTAAAAGAATATTCTTTTACCATAATTTTATATTAAAAAAAAAGAAAAATCCCTACGTGGTTGTCTCTGGCATATTAATCCTTCTTGCTCTGCGTCTTCAGAAGCCTTTCCCAACAGCCCAAGTCCCTATTCATGAAATCCCTTCTTCTCTAAGCCTCCAATTTTGTGATCTTGCATATACTATGGTGTGTTCATATGAAACCTCATTTTATTTTTAACGTTCGATTCTTTTTTTTAAATGACTGTGCCCTTGTAGCTTATGGCCACGTGGAGTATAAATGCATCAAGCGCGAGATCATCTTTCGATCGCACCTCCGAATCTGGCAGTCTATAGCCTACGACGATTTGTTGGAGGCCAGGGTCTCACCCTGCAACGGCTTCACGCTAGACCATGCTAAGGGAACCAAGATTGGCAGTTCCACATTTGACTCCACCAGAACCCACCATAGCTCCATGGATCTTCTCCACTATGCTAAAGCCTCCAACATCAAGGTAACGCTCTAAGTGAGCATGGCGCGCGTGCTCCTTGTGTCCTCTACTCTAACTTCTACTTCTGTGGTTTCTATCGTTGGTGTCCTTTGTGACCTGATGATAACAGTGGTGCCGCCTCCGTGAACTGCCACCTCCATGGTTGTGCTTTTCGCATCCTTTTTTCTGTGCCATGGTGGTGGTGATAGGGGGAGGGGGAAGGGGAAGGAAAGGTGAGTTGTTTGAATTTTTCTTTTTTTTAATATAAAATTATAGTAAAAGAATATTCTAGGAGTATTCTATTATTTTTATATTTTTGTAAGCGGATGATGTGGTTAGGAATCAGATTAAACATTTATTTTCAGTACAAGGACCCAATTGAAAACTTTTAAAATGTAGGGACCCAATTGAAAATTCAGTGAAACTATAGGGATCGACAAATTAATTAAACTTTCATTTTATGTAGGATACCTTGTGTACTTTTCCATATCATCTACTATTAAAATGATAGTTTTTCATTTTAAATATTTTATGATTATTTTCAATGTTGGATGATGAATAAGTTGATATAATATTCTAGATGATGAAATGAGTTTAAATAATACAACTTAAAAAAATAAAAAAAATACCTTTCTGTTGCACTAGATTGTGATTTAGAGACTATAAGCTAAACACACCCAAAATGATCAAGCACATGTTTTTACTAGTTTTGATAACATCTAAGGGTCTGTTTAGTTTGAGTTGTCAGTTTTCATTTTTAGTTTTTCAATTTTCAGGATTTTGTGAAGGAAATATTAAAAACTAGAAATGAAAACTGAAAACTGAAATTTATAGTTTTTAGTATTTACAGCATTTTCTTCACAAAATCTAGAAAATTAAAAATAAAAACTGAAAACTTAAACTAAACAGAGCTTAAGGATTTCATAAATATGAAACTAGTCTCATAGCAATACATGGCCAACATCTATATACCTGATAAAGCAACCATTTCATCAATATTGAAACCCTTTTGTGGAAAGCGGCAATAAGGCCATTAAGATCCAGAAAGGGACCAGGCAAATTTGAATTAGTAGCAGTTAAGCTTGCAGTAGTTGAGTCTCTTCTGCCCAGGTGAACTGCCCAGGCAAGTCCACCCAACTGAAAATTGTTATCCATCCATCTGTCTTCACATCACATGCATATATGATGATGTGTATGAACTTATCTTGTCATGAATCATATTTACTAAAAGGCTAAGCTTATCAATAGAGGCACATGAATGATTTTTAAATATATATATGGGGATAGTGGAGATAGAACTCATAATTATTTAATTATGAAGATTCTAATATCATATTCTGAATCATGTTTTTCAAAAATTTAAATTAATGGATAGAGGCACATGAATGTTTTTTTATTTCCAACATATCATAATGTGTTTAATTTTTTGAGGAATTAGAAATAGAAACATTAAATGAAAGAAAAATAATTAATATTTTTTTAATGTACCACTCTCTCTAAAAATGACAATTATTTTAAAAAGGAGAGAGTAATAAATGATGAATAATTAAATATTAGTATTTTAATTTCTTAAACCAAATTTGTCCTAACAAAAATATTGTTTTAACACTTGAAAAGTGTGTGTCTATTGAAATACCAACTTTATTATCATTGTATGTGATAGTGATCTCCATTTATCCTTAACATCTATTATATCCAATAATTTTAAAGTAGATATCTGACTAAATATCTATTTTTTGAGTATTAAAATAACATTACGTTTTTTCCTAAAGACCCATGAATACTTACGGCAACAACAGAGTCCCTTGCAGCAACGGCTAGGATGTCAGCACAGGACACATTCTCTCTAGTTCAGATTTAATGTTGTCTATGACATCAAAACCCCTTAGAGAATTAACGTTGGGAAAAGCAGTTTTATCTCCCGTGAAAGTTGCTGTGTCGTTTAACAATACTGATGCATCACATCCCTGCATGCGAAGGAAAGCATAAACTAATCAAGCAAGCTTCAGTTTCTTTTCTTTCATTTTCCATGTAGTTTATAAGCAAGTTAATGAGATTTTACTAAACAGACAAGAAAGCTTAGCACATGCAAGCTCATTCACTTTCTTTTTCTCGTTGGTTTAATCATAAAACTTTTATACGCATATGAAGCAGTAGCAAATGGAAAATTAGTAGTCTCTATCAAGTAGAATTATATTCTGGCTACTTGCCGATTGACATTTTGGCTTATATGATTAGAGGACTCATCGATAATAACTATCACCTTAAGCTGAAATATCATAAGTCATCGAACACAAAATTGCTTGGTGATTTACGGGCATCTAATAATTTCTTGATATATAATAGTGTACTTTTATGAGATTGCAATAATTAAGCTCCTCTAAAATGTACAAAGTATTGTAACAAGAGAATTATTATTTTAACACTAAAAAAATGAGTATTTATTAAGATACTTACTTTAATTATTACTATTGAATACAATGATAATTTTCATTCATCTCATATTCAATGATTAAAAAATCGGCGTGTCACCCACTTTTTAATATTAAAATAAAATTTTTGTTTTAATATGTATACAATTATAATGATTTTAAAAATTTAATAGTTTAACATTTTGTACGATACATATACCTACATGATACACGATAAATATGTATTAATAATCATCCTTAATTTTCTCATTAACTACTATAACTGTACGCCTTGGTTTTTAAAGTATAAGGATACACTCTCTTGGTCTAGAAATAACTATCAATTTGAAAAAGTAATCACACTGAAATTATTATGTAAGTATTGGTACCAAATTTCACCAATTATAAAAGAGGTCGAATAGGCGTTTGACACTACAAGAAATTTATACCTAAAAAAATGTTTAGTTTTAGACACATGTAAAAAGTGTTGCTTATGCATATATAGGCAACGCTTTTTCTAAATGTGTTGTTTTCGATATAGTAAAGACTACACTTTTTTAAGTTAATGCATCACTTTTTGAAGAGTTGTTATATCATATATGACCAATTGTCAAAGGCAATATTTTTTAACAAAAGGTTACATTTTTAAGCTAATACATCACTTTTCATTGTGTTACCAAAGCAAGTGTGGTCAATTACTTAAGGCAACACTTTTAAGTAGAGAAGACAATATTTTTTAGATATCAAAGTTAACACATTTAAAAAAAGCATTGTCTATGTGTATAAAAAGTAATATTTTTCATATGTTCCAAAAAATAAGTGTTATTTTAGGTTAAATTTCTTGTAGTGCAACTATATCAGGCTAATGGCTATTGTGGGGAATTTGATTGTCGAAAAACGCACAAGTCTTATGCATGACAAAAGTTGGGCACAACAAACAATCGAAGCAAGAAGGTCTGACAAAGTTGACACAGTTCCTAATTGGTCATTCGACATGTTGAATCGAGCGGAAGCTGCTCATGGTAAAGTTTGGGTAACCAAGTTGACAAGTTAGCACTGGCAAGGTTTTCATACTCGAAGTTTAACAAGTCAAAGTTGGAGTTGTCAACTGGGACTTAGAAAAATTTTGAAAATCGTGAGAAGACTGACATGATGACTAAAAGAAGGCACATTCATCAATCGATGGTTACTAGCGGTTTTCAGCAGTTACTGGCAAAAGCTTGATGAAAGCATGACAAAGTGGTGAGTGTTCAATGATAAAGGAGTATGACAAACAAAGAAACTGTCAAAGACATATGGATAATATCCAAGGATACAGCTAAAGATCGATGCCAAGATTTTAGAATCCTAGGATACCTATAAATATTGGTTATGTACATTTGTAAAGAGTTAGAATTTTTACTCACACTCACTCTAAAATATCACCCGGATGATTACACAAAGCTCTGAGTTAACTGAGTAATTATTTTCAACCCATTTTCTTCTTTCTTAGGACTAGATTGCCTTCAGTTTCTGTCTTTAATTTCACTATAATTCCTATCCTTTAATTTGCTTACACTTTGTCAATCAATTCCTTTACATTTCTGCAACTTTTCTACATTTTAACTTGTCAGTCCACATTGCATCTATTACACACAATCACTTTACACTCACGCATTCCATCCTCACTCCATTAAAAACAGTACGACACTCAATTCTTTGGTGTGGAAATCAACAGGAGTAACTTTTCGCTCCCTAAATTGAAATCTAAAAAAGCAAAGACTGACACCCAAACTCATTAGTTTGTCAATAAATGCCTGGTTTAAAGTAATTTGACCTCCTATATAAGGAAATTATCAATTATTTGTTATTGACATAGAAGTGACAAATTCTGCAATAAACAATAAGACCTTGTGGTTATATATATTAACTTGTTAATGTATCAATTTATCCAAATTGATAATTATTCTTGAAGAGAGGGATTACTTTACATGAGTCAAAACAGACTTACTTGGACGAAGCAATCCTGAAAGTGAAGACGGAGCAAGGATGAACCCATGCGGGGTTCTTATCTGACAGCATCAGTTACTGCTTTCTTAATTGTAAAAAGGACCAGTGGACAACTTAATGTATAAATAAAGGGGCTTAACTGATCAGTAGGATTATGTATAGCTGAAGACAAAGCAGTAACCGCAGGTGAAACCAAATCTGAAGCTGAAGTAACTCCAATAATGCATAAGAACAAATAGATACTTATGGCCATGTTTAAGAGGAATTCTAGGTTCTAGAGACAAAGGGGGGTTTAGTGATTCTTTTGGTTAAGGCCATGAAATTTGTCACTTAATTATACATGATGCTTATGCATTAGTTTGCTACTTCTTTCTGATCAAATTCATTATTTAATTAATCACCAAGGTCAATGCATGGTTATAGACACGAGATATAAGAAACCATACTGCAATAATGAATGTCGTGGACATCCACCGCTGTCTGATTTTTCGTGATTAAAGTTTTCATTGTATATGTCTTTGTCTGTAATACATCGTGCTAAATAAACTAGTTGACTTGATAGTTTTGCAGATTTAATGGCGGATTTAATTGCAAAAGCCACCGCAGTCGTATCTTTTTTTTTTTGTGCGACTTTTGAGATACTATAATAACGTAGTGGTTGTTTATTTATTTTGTATGATATATACAATTAAAATTTTATATAGTACTATATTATTGGAATACTAGTTTTCTAGACGTTATTACTTTATTAGAACACTTAAAGAATCACATATAAATAATTGAGATTTTAAATGTAATTTTATCAATTCATCTGTTAAAAAATACAAGAAATTATGTATTAATAATTAAAAATTTAAATCATTAATTAATTTATTAATGATGTTATATTTATTATTAATTATATTAATTAATCCATCAATTACATTGAATATTCGTAAGTAAAATCTTTAGTCTATTTAGGCATAAAACACTAAGGCCTCGCTTATTTGGTGCACTGTATAGGATAAAAACTGATATAAAGTATTAGATATGATAGTATAAAATCTAGTAGTATACTATTAAGAATCAATTGTATAAGTTTTTATCTTATTCAATGCTTGGCATGTAAGAGTAAACTATTGATTAATTTGGGAGTGATTAGTGAAAATAATGCTATCATACGTAACAAAGTTTTTTCAAACCTGACAACTTAACCCCTAAACCATAAAATGAATGTCACGATGAGACATCAACTTTTAAATATTTAAATAGCACTTTTATATATATATATATATATATATATATATATATATATATATATATATATAAGGTTCACATTTCATTTAATAGTAAATGAAGTGTGAGTCGACACGATATCTCACACTTCATGAGTATAAATAACACAACTCATATATAAAACACGCATGGTACAATTGGCATGATCTTTGTAAGGAGCAAGACTACGACAAAGGAATAAGGAGGATAAAATTGATGATATATAATCCCACGCTACATAAGCCGTATGGCGAAAGAGCAAGATGAGATGATGGGCACAAAAGTGTGAAATTCACGCGACTTCTTTTTTTCTTTTTCTCATTTAAGGCGCCGGCATTGCATTTGGGTAGGGGAGCATTTGTCTTTACCAATTGCATGATGTGCTAGTTGTTCACTGTAGTGTTACCAACATTTAAAATTTTTCCCCACGAGTACCTTCCTCCGAAACGATCATAACCAAGCATTTAATTGAATGGGGGAAATTCTTTCGAGGGTTTCGGCAACTAATGCCTAAAACTAAGGGTTAAGGAACTAAAAAAAAAAAATTTCAAAAGTTTTTGGTATGTGTCATGTATTGAAAACTTAAAAGCTATTTTTCCAATGCAAAACTTTTCATTCTTGATTTCTTAATTAATACTCTTAGGAAGCGTGTTAGATCATACGCTTACTACACCGGCCAAAAACATTAGCAAGGGCACAAACTTTTCCCAATGCAAAAGTTTCCATTTTTTATTCTTTGACCGGTATCCTTAGGGATTGTGTTGATTAAGTGCTTACTATTAGTTCAAAAGTTATAATTAATAGTAAGAAAGCAATCTCAGTTAAGGTCATTAAATCTTAAGAATGATGCTAGCCAAATAAAACCAACATAGTACTCTTTAGACACAGGTTAGATAAACCATTCTTTCAATACCAACAACTTTGTATGGAGAGTTGGAATGCGAGAAAATTGATTAAGGGAAAAAAGTATTCGATACTCCAACCAACTATATATTAGATATCAATTAATATTTAATTTAAGAAATTTTATTTATACATACATATATTAGACACCTTTAGACATTATGTGATTGGAAAAGTGAGAAATAGAGAGAAAATATTTTCAAAAGAAAAATATTAAATAATTTGTTATATATAAACAAAAAGGTGTCTTGAAATATGTTTATGAAAAGGATGTTCAAATAACATCCCTAGTCTCAATTTATTTAATTTACTTTAAGTTATTCAACATTTATTTATTACTTAAATAAGATCTTAAATTTTATTTGTTAGGCCAACATATTTTTTTGATAAACTTTTTGATAATTAATTCTAGGCTTTAATATGTTTTTGATATATGAAAAATAAGTGAATTTTGCTTTTGATCTCTTAAACCTTTTTGTTTAATTTCAGTAAATATTTCTAAATTTTTTTCATTTTAATCCATATTGTCAAACTATTTATGTTAAATGTGTTGAATTGATTAAAGAAGGATCAGGTCAACCTATATAATAGTGTGGCAACAATCATACATGATAAGAATTAAAATCAAATAGTTTTAAAAATATTTGTACCAAAATCAAAAACAAAATTTTTTCAAGGACTAAAATCAAAATTTATTTATTTTTGACAGACCCAAAAACATTTTAAACCTTAATAATAAACAAGGTTTTGAATACACTTGATCTTTATTAAAAATATATAATTGGTTAGAGGAAGTAGGGGAAATACAATATATAGTCCTACCATATTAGAGACACAAATGCAAGACAAAAATACAACATAAAGAAAACAACACACACAAAATGTGATGCGATTTAGTCTTTTAGTTTTGCATCCATACCTCAATAAGAAGTTTCAAAATCCATCACTATCCATCATTTTTGCACAGATAAAGTTATAAACCATCTTTAGAAATTATATGAATCACTCGTGAAATCTACCCATTCAACTTGATCAGTCCAACTCTTAAAGAATGCATAAATCAAAATGCCAAAAATAAGAATGCACAGACCAAATAATGCATCAATCAAAATGCGAAAAATAAGAATGCACAGACCAAACCTCTGATGAGACCTATGCACATACTCGATATGGAATTTTGGCTTAAACGCCAACAATCTTCTTCCTATGCCAAAGTTCTATACCAAAAAATGATAGCAACAACCATTTTCACGAGCATTCTCCTAGTAATAACACTGTTGCCTTTATCCATTGTAGATCCAGCAAGGTCAGCCATTATGAAAAAGAGGCTAGGATCGAGGTGCGATAGAATGTGATGATGACATTGCTAATCAGCACACATAGAAGAGTCATGAGGGATGAGAGGCCATTGTGAGACAAAAACGACGTTGGGAAACAAACAAGAGTAAGACAAGGTGTCATAACTACAAATAAGCATGACCAGAGTGGGAAGGTTGTTGCATTAGTAGGACCACGGGTCGAAGGAGAGATTACGGTGATTGTGCATGACACTTAAGTTATAGGTTTATGTGAGTAAGGCTGCGCGGGTGAATCAAAGGCAAAATGGGTCAAACTTATTGGGTTGAACCCTCCAATCCCCCATTTTTTACCACAGTAACATATTTTCAACCTATCTGATGACTTGTCCTATTTGACCCAGTTGGCCAACTAGTTGAGGAGGATTGGGGCAAGTTGAATTACCCATGGGTCTTCTATTTCTTTTTGCTGTATCAAAAAGAGAGGACATTATGACTTTTTGGTTCTAGCTCAATGGTGCGGCTCATTATAGGACCCAACCCCCACGTCCCAAGCAACACAAGTGATTTGGTTCTAAGTTTGAATTTTTCTATGAAAAAATTTAAAAAATAAACCCAAAAAACCAAATTAATTATTATTTTTTTGTTTCAAATGGGGCAATATTTTGAAGATGGATGTAGGGTTATGTTTTAAATGTAATATTGGAATTTACAAAATTTATGTGATAAAACAGTATTTTATTTTGACTTTTTCGCATTTTAAATACACAGAAGTCGCTACTTAATGATTTTGTTAAAAAATAATATCCTAAATTAATACGTAGCGATTTGTGTTGATGATCTATGAAAAAAATATTTTGCAAAGTTAGTGCTAGTATGTCTCTCATAAATCGCTAATGAGGAATTTACATATAAAAAAATACCATCTTAGTCCAAATCTTCCCATAACCCCATATTACACTAATATATGACAAGAAACCTCATTATAGAAAAAAAAAAAAAATCCGTTCAATTCTTTGATTCAATTTAATTGATTTTATTGGATTTTCATGTTAAATACCCCTGCTTGTAGATTAAGATAAAAGTTCTATTCTATAATATTCATATATTAATATATCAACAATTGCATTAAAAATCTTAAAGAAGTACAGAGAAAACAATAGTGGCCCACAATATATACTAATATATAATAATAAATGGTATAAAGTAAAGCAATATATTAAAAATGCATACAAATATAATTCAGAATACATATATGAAAAAAATTCAATTACAATTAATTTCAAAATTTCAAAAGTACTCCACAGGTGTACGTACATATATTGATACAAAAAATACTATATGATTCTCACTCAAATAATTACACACCAAATGCAAACATATAGAATGGTAAATACGTGACACATAATTAATACTTCCCACGCTCCTAGCTAGGTATGATCGACATGCAACCAAAAGGATCAATTTATTTCATGAGACCATATACTTTGAATGGTTAATCTGATGCCAATATAATATGAAATGATCAGTTGACTCTGCTGCATTGTTTTCTGATCTGACCACTGGGATAGATTACTGGGCTAAGTTTGCCCATCTTTTCCATTGCGTTAGCAAAATCATTTTGGAAGAGGAGTGGGTCCTTCATATAATCTTCAACTTGGGCATCCGTGGAACCACCATTGAAGAGTTGTTGGTCAGAGTGCAAAAGACCCCTTCTGTTCACCAAATTCTTGTAATAATTATTGTCAAAAAGGTCTATTATAGTGCTGCTGTCGAGACGGGATAAGTTGCTATCACCACCTGAAAATGGACAATTTTCTTGCAATGACTTTGCATAAGAGGGATCTATGTTGCTTTCGTTGTAAATCCTTGCCCTGAAGAGTCTGCATCTCGCCTTGCCTATTGTGTGAGCACCTGAAGAATAAATAAATGTTCAATATAAGAAACTAAATGATGCCCCCAGAAAATTTTTTATACCACATCAATTTCCCTTATATTTACATCTGCAATCTGCCTGGGAATAGCAAGTAAGCCTTCAGTCTAGTAATAAACTCGGACAGGTCTAAATGAGATAAGGGAGGTCGCAAGTGAATAATGTGTAGGGTATATATATATATATATATATATAACATTTTTTTCAAAAAAAGACAACAGTTATAAACAATAGCCAACGAGAAGTGGCTTTAACAAAGTCAACTATAAAAAAATTGACTAATAAAGAATCTGAATTGGAGTGTTTGGAATAATTTAAAAAATGGAAATAATTTGATTTGTAAATCAAATATTGTGTTGATATCTTTGAAAAAATAAGACATGGCTTCATTTGCGACTGGCATTGACTATCTACCTGATAAGGTAACCATCTCTTCTGGTGTGAAATCCTTTTTCTTGAAAGCATTGATCAGACCATTGAGATCCAAGAAGGGAGAGGGCAAGTCCGAATTAGCAGCGCTTAAACTTGCTGTGGTTGAGTCTCTTCTTCCTAAGCTGACTTCCCAACCAAGTCCACCCAACTGAGAGTTATTTGCATCCATTAGTCATAACACATATATATCATGATCATCTTGAATTTGGACATTGCAGTAGCAATTGCAATTGTGTTGACGACATTTTTTTTTTCACAATTTTCTAGATCGCGATATAACCGCTATCGCAACCACAACTGCAATTGCTACAGCGATGTCCAACAGTATACTGTTTGCGAGGCCTAGGAGAGAAGGGGCCGGGCCACAATGTTGTGGGGCCAAGAAGGGAAGGCAGAAGAAGAAGACATACAACATTGTGGGGCCTAGAAGAGAAGGGACCACAATAATATTGGTTGTGACATACTCTATTGCGTAAAATTGTTGTAAAGAAATACTAGACATCAAATATATTTCTTAGACTAATTGTTTATTTCTCAATGAATACTTACAGCAACAACTGAGTCTCTTGCAGCCACGGCTAGAATGTCGGCACAAGACACAACCCCGGGACAGAAGAACTCTATAGTAGATTTTATCTTCTCTATGACATCAAAACCCCTTAGAGAATTAATGTTGGGCAAAGCAGATTGTTCACCCGTGAAAGTTGCTGTGTCGTTTAACAATACTGATGCATCACATCCCTAAAAACATATATAAAGGAGCGAAGGAAAGAAAAAATCAACAGATTAACGAACTGTCAGCTCTTTCTTTCACTTTTCATGTGAAAAACAGATAAGGGAATTATTTTCAGGGTCAATTTCGAATGAGGTGAAGAGTTTAAGGGTTAATTTTCTCTATATAGTTTTATTAGTTAATCTAATTCACAACTTTTCACTTTTATTTTTACTCGATACCAAAGTAACATAGAAACATGACGGGGAGACCTGGCCCTTTCATATATATGCAGATTATAAGACATTGTCATATGTGTATCTTTATTATTGATTATTTTATATTTTAATTTCGTCTCTTTCTAATGTAACCTGCTGATCAATAGTGAGCATGTGCAAATAACTATGTTATATTTGCATAACTAGACTTATATTATTTATGAAACACCATATGCTAGCTCGTAACCCATTTACTATATATTGGATGAGATTCATACCCTACCTAATAGTGAATGAGATATGAATCGATATGCATGTCACCAAAATTATATATAGATAACAATTTTCATTTGCGTTATATGGAAAGGATCTACTCCCATTTGTGAGAACACGGAAACTTACTTGAACAAAGCAATCATGGAAATGAAGACGGAGCAAGGACGCACCCATTCTCGGCTCTCTAAGCACGGCAAGATTCACTGCTGCTTTGATGATAGGAAGGGCTTTGGGACACAGTTCGTCATAATAAGTAGTGGGTTGTAACTGTGCTAATGTTATCCCAATAAGACAAAACAACAAACAGACTCCTAGTTTGAAGTCAGAAAAAGTCACCCTGGGATGAGAACTTGATGTAGCCATATGATTATGGGAATTCTTTAGAGATAGGGTTGGGTGACAATAGAGCTTGAGATTCTTGGTTAAGGCCCTCAAATTTGTCACCTATTTATACATGATGCTTGTCCCTGCACTATATTGTATATTTGTATCTCTTTCTCTTGTCTTATTATAACCAAATGACTATGAAAAAACCAATTAAGAAACGATATTTGAACACAGCAAGGAATGTTGTGGCACATTCATGTGTATACCTTATTTTTTGAGATTAAATTTTGGTTTGATGGTATGGTGTTAGCTGTATTCTACGTGTGATGAAGAAATTGAACAGTTGATAATTTTGCAGATTTGATGGCGGATATAATTGCAGGCCACTTCCCTTAACGCGGAGTCAAACATGGAAGTATTCATATAGTCTGAGAAAAATAGAAATTATAATTTGTAGTAGTTATATAGCTTTGTACAAGACAGGGTTTTCTTTTTTCCAAAGTAGCATCCTCCCATAAGAGATGATTATGTTGGAATATTTGAGATTTCATGAGAGTATAATTTTCTTGATACCGTTTACCTCATATCCAAAATTTGAATTTAAAATAAAGAGTATCTGTTAAGATCAAGAGTATCTTATATTCCAACCAACCATATGTTAGCCAGATATAGTATATTACACTCAACTGGAAAAATGTAAATTTATATACCCTTTTTGTGTCATGAGAAATCTTCCAACCTTAATACATGCATGGAAAATATATAACAGATAGTGCAAATTAGGTAATTATCATGATAACTTTAGATGGTTACAATAAAATTACGCTGCGTATTAGAGAGTATTGTCATTATTTTTTTAAATTTAAACCACTGATATCCAAAACAACAGCAGTCTAATTAATTTAATCAAATCAGATTGGTTTATGTAACAAAAAAAAAATCAGATTGGTTTATTAATATGCGATAAAACTTTTTCTAACACTAATTTTTTAAACTTGAAACCTTATTTAAGAGTAACAAATGCCAATCCATTTGAATCAATCATTGGTGAACATATTGCCAGTTTATTCATTACGAACTTTGGGAATTCTCAAATGTAGAATAAAAAATTTTCTATATCTACAGAAAAATGAGGTTTATAATATTTTACTCAGTGATTTATAACATTTTATTAAGTGGTTTACAATATTTTATTAAGTGATTTACAATCTTTTTTTTTTGTAATCACCTTTAGAAAAGTTTGTTAGGAATGTTTCTACTGTTTACATAGGCTTACAACATATATGTATAGGTTCACAATATTTTCGTATAGGTTTATAACTTTTTATTGACCCCACTTACACATGTATTTCACCCATTGATCCACCTCCTTTCTGCAGATGCAGAAAACTATTTGTTCTGCAACTGAGAATGCATCTACAAACTTTCACTCTCCATAATTTATTTTTGCCACTCAACTCATCATACCAAAACTATTTGTAACTCTTGATAAATTACTTGTCATGCGTCTATTTTAGGCCGGTCATACGTTATTACATATTTAGTTTTAGTAATATTTGTTTAAATTACAAAATTTTAAAAATATTATTAAAAATTTTAGCAACATTTTTATTCGTGTTGTATTTAAGTTGTAGTTTTTCATAATTTATTAACACTTTTTCAAATATTACTCAATTTTAATTACGTTACAAAGATATAAATTTTTTAAAACAGAAATGGGACCGGAATATGTTATAGACTTATAGCAGATTATAAAAAATATAAAATACTAAAAGGTTTGATTATAGTTCCTTATGAGCGAAACTCCTGGGAGAGATACACTTGGATGAAAGCAAAATCGATTGCTGCACACCAAAAAAATTGTCAAATTCACGAATGTGGCCAGCATAAGCTCATTGCATTGATTTTACTCCAGCATGGCATTTAGACTTTGGAGCATTTATTTGTATAACATATGTCACGACATTCTTCGTGCCTGCACGAAATTGAGAGAGGACAAAAAAAACGTATTTGACAGCTCTAATCTTTTTATTTAATTCTTAAGTGCAAACCACTTATTTTCCGTTGTCATACATAAAAAGTTGAATTTGGTTTTAAGTTTTCTAAGTTTGCTGTCCATTTCAACTTGCTTATTTAGCTTGTAACGAAACGGTTTAAATAGGAGAAGAGGATTTTTCTAACGTGTAGATCCTAAAGCTAAATGTGGGATTGTCAATTCGGGCTTGTGGGACAGGGAGAGGATGGTAATAATACTAGATCTTGAATTTAATATTGTAGCAAACTTGGTCATTTACTTCACCGACAC
Organism: Dalbergia cochinchinensis; assembly: GCA_031216125.1. Taxonomy (NCBI): domain Eukaryota; kingdom Viridiplantae; phylum Streptophyta; class Magnoliopsida; order Fabales; family Fabaceae; genus Dalbergia; species Dalbergia cochinchinensis. The sequence goes on along the minus strand of CM062375.1, from coordinate 61,169,278 downwards.
ACTAAATGATAACTTGGGGTATCACAGCACTAGATGGGTTTATTTGCATAGAAACAAGTCATGTCTAGGCATCTGCGATCCAGGGTAACTAACACCTACAATCGCTACAACAAATTTATATTCGAAAAAACACTTAATTTTAAGTATATATAAAAAGTATTACTTATGCACATATAGATAATATTTTTTTTAAATATGTTACTTTTGATATAGTAAATGCTATGCTTTTTTAAGTTAAGACATCACTTTTTGAAGAGTTGTTATATCATAAATGGTCAATTGTCAAAGGTAACATTTTTTAACAAAAGAGTATATTTTTAAGCTAATGCATCACTTTTCATAGTGTTGTCAAAGTAAGTGTGGTCAATTGTTTAATACAACACTTTTAAATAGAAAAGACAATATTTTTTAAATATCAAAGACAACATATTTAAAAAAGGTATTAATTATGTATACAAAAAGTAACACTTTTTATATGTTCTAAAAATAAGTGTTGTTTTAGATTAAATTTCTTATAATGCCTGCGCAAACTAAAAAAATGTCTCAACTTGAGTGGTATCTAAATTTCATTGGATGCCCACTAATCAGCCAACTAAAAATAAAGCTCCTGTGTTAAACCGAAAAAACTTATATCAAGTCTTTACCTCATTTTATCTATTTTATCTATTAAATCATGATACGTGATTTTTTAAAAAAATAAGTGAATACTTTTGAATTTTAAATTACTCATTTCAATAAAAATATGCACTTATTTGATTGGTGAAATTAATAAAATTGAGGTAAAAAATAAACTTGATGTAAATTTTGTACTTTTAAAGAACAAATATTATCGAATCACTTAAATATATTCAATGCCACATTATTGGAGGCATTTTGTGTCACGAATAATTGATGAAGACACAACGATTATATATGTAACACACGTCAAATCACACAAATATCTTCTTCTTCTTCTTCTTTTTGCTTGAAGCTTAGACAATTTATTTGAATAGATTGTACTTATACCCAAGTTGGAAACCATTTTAGGCACGAAATCTAAATACCATATCATGAACCATTTATCCAAAAGTTTAAGTCGATAGTAACGTGAATGGAGCCAAAAGATAAGTTAGTTATTGAAGAGGGGCATGTGGCAAACTATTTGCTTAGTAGTAGCAATCACACCAACATGGCTTTAAAGCTTAGACTGGACTAGTCGATCCGATCGGTGAACCAACCAGGTAGCGGTTCGAGTTGCCTAATAGATCAAACATGCACAAAATTCAACATGAATCGATTTGGCTCGACATTTTTCCAGTAAAAACGATCATCCGTGAACCGCCCAATCTTATATTTCAACAATAATTTAAAAAAAAGAAGAGATTGCGCCACGCCCATCCGTCTATGTTGTGCCGATGTTGGGCTACCTCGCCACCTTGCCGCCGTGTCATGCCTTTCGTTGAATGAGAGGAGTGAGTTTTGTGTGTGAGAGAGAGAGAGATCAGTTGAAGAGGAAAAAGAATCAAAAGAGAGGAGAGATAAAAAAAAATTATACATGAAGTGAGTTAAAAAAAATTAATTTCTATGTACTAACAGTATAAAATTGTTTTATATTACTAGTCCACGAGAGTTTACCAAAATGAAAAATCATATATAGTGAATAATTATGTTAGTATGTAATTATTTTCTATGAATTGTCATTTTGAGGAAAGGGTTTTACCATTATAGTAAACCAACTTAATTTGAATTAGGTTAGTAATTTTTTTTTTCTTTTGGTCATTGGAGGGCGGGGCTTGGCCCCCCAAGAGTTGATCAAACCTAACTACTTAAATGCCCCTAAATGTTTAGATGAAAAAAAAAATGAAAACCCTAAATATGTGGTCTTCCTTGAGGCTAGTAGCATTACCATACGTTGTGCACTCAATCCCCAAATCAGTAAATTTCAAATACTGATAGTTAATAGTTTAGACGACAAAAAGAAAACGAAAAAGAAATTGAGTATTGTTTTTGGTCGAAAGTGATTTTGTTCTGGATAATTCAGAGATTGTTCAGGCTTGCACAACACTCCGCGGGGCCCCACACACAAAGTTTGCTACAATGGCTTTTTGTTTTTGGTCTGTGCTACGATCGCAGATGGTTGGTTTTTCTTTTTGGTCAAGGGTCGATGGGTTTTCGTTTTTGGTCTAGAATGTCGATGGGTTTTAAGTTTCTTCCTTGTTCTCCGATCTTTAATTTGGGCTTGCTTTTGTCATTAAAGTTTTTGTTAAAATCTTTAATGTGCTAAAAGCATTGGGCTGGATGCTAATAAATCTAACAGTATGTTTAGTTAGGGATAAGAATCAAGTAGAATATAAATTTTCATAGATAAGTTTTATATGTAAAATTTGTATATACACCTTAAAAAATTTACTTTCATATTTACTCACTAACTAAATATACCCTAAATGGTAATGGTATAATAACTTCTACAGCTTAATCCTAAAAAGCAAAGACCCAAAAAAAAAAATGAAAAGCAAAATTTGACAAAAACACCCCCCCAAAAAAAATGAGAAAGAAATCGGATGAGACTAGATTTGTTAGTCTCGATTGCTCTGCTTGGGTGTATGTTCAATTCCCCCTTCCTCAGTCCCCAACTCCCCCTAGCCCCACTCCTTGACCAAGGAAAAAGAAAAACTTCTATTACCAAATAAAAATATTGAAAAATTTATTACGTCGAAAAAGAAATGAATCAGCCTATCAAAGTCAATTTGTTGTAGTCTAAGAAAGGAGTAAATTTTAAAAAGTAAAATTACATCAAATTGTTTCTGGGGATAATATTTATGATTTTTCATCGGAGTAGAAGTTGTCTAGATCTGCCAATGATTCAAATTGTATAAACTCAACCTAAAAATCTTGTTGATTCAAATAAATTGACACTTATTCGTCTTAGGTAGCATTTTAGATTTGAGATCTAATAATAATAATAATAATCATCTAGCATTGCTAGAGCTCTACCCCTATAGTGGACCAATTAACTTGAATCAAATTATTTGGAGCGAAGTAAATAGATTTAATTATTATATATTGAGAGTATAGAATTTTTTACATAATTATCCAATTATATATTATCACATAAGTTATGATAGTTGACTTTTATACCGTATATCTTAAAAGTCATTTAAACTAAATATTTTGATTGGATGACAGTGTAAAACTATTTTACACTGTCAATGCATCAAAGTTAAATTATAAATAAATTTTATATGCGGATGTAAAAAAAAAAAAAACCACCTATGTAACCAAATTTTTAATTGATTTTTTTTCCCTTATACAATTGCAGCATAGAGGTGCAAGCTATGTCATACTAGCCTATATATAGTTATCGATAACGATATAAACACAGGTATTTTAAGCCATTGCTAGCTCGGACTATTTGACCGACGTCAAGAATGGCGATTGCTTCAAACAAAATTAGGCTACTACCAACATTCGAGCCAAGCTCAAATACAGAGATTTAAGTCTTCATGGGAACCGGTTCCCCTCACATGAAATTTTTTGCGTACGATTGATCATACGGAGAATTTTACTAGTAGTATTAACATTTATACATGGGTGTTGACGAGTTGTTTTCTTGATTAACAATAAAAACTTATAGAGATTCATTTTTAATTTGAATAAAACCTTAAATTGATTATTGAAAGAGTTACATAACATCAATTTAGTAGTCGAAAGAGAGATTCATTTTTACTCTTTCTAATTTTCAACCGACTTAAGTTCTTTGTTTTTTGTTTATCAACAATTAAAGTTAATAGTAAATTACTAGAAAATTCCATTCGGTGCCGTCCCATACTCCGATGCATGATAGTAATAAACCTACATGTGCTGTCCGAAGACAGTGCACAGAGATGGTCTCAATCGCAGCATAGTAAAGACTAGAAAGAAAGCCCACATCCCAAGTCCCTCGAGATGGCCAACCATTGAATAAGACACACCCACCGCCAACTCACTCTGCTTCCTCGATCAAAATTCACTATATATGAACACCGCCCCCCTCACCCCGCATTGCCGCCCACACACACAAACCCACTCAATATTTTCCACCAAAAGCACCACATCTACCACACACACACATACATCCACAACCTTATTGTGTGTTCCCTCTTGATCAAAACAAACCCCTCCCCCTTCTGAGAAATGGCTAGCAATGTCAAGTTAGCAATATTCATCGCTCTGATGTGCATGGCCGTGTTGAGTAGTGCACCAATGGCTCAAGCGGCCATCACGTGTAATCAAGTCACAGGCAACCTCATACCATGCATTAGGTATAATATAGTATATATATATATACTCAACAGCTTAAGCTTTTGCGTGTATATTATCTTTGTTCAAATTATCTAATTTTCTTTCTTTTTTTGGATTTTTCACCTCTAAGCTACCTCCAACATGGTGGGAATGTCCCTCCAAATTGCTGCAACGGTGTTAGGAACATTGTGAACTCTGCAAGGACCACCGTCGACCGCCAACAGGTTTGTAACTGCTTGAAAGCAGCTGCTACCAACGCCCGTGGAATCGACCCTCGGAATGCTGAGTCTCTCCCTGGCAGATGTGGTGTCAACATACCCTACAAGATCAGCACATCCACCAACTGTGCCAGGTACAAATGCTTGCATGCACTAAATTAAACCACCAAAAGTGTCCTCAGACATGTTTTCGAACAATTCCAATGATAACATGTTCATAGTTCTGAAAGGTAGAATCTATCTGAGTGACTCTAAGCCTTTTCCTTCACTGGAAATATATATATAAATCCAAGAGATAGACTTCTTGGAATATTGGCCAAATATGATCATATGATACGATTAATAACTATTGGATAAGCATGTGAGTAGTCTAGGAGAAGGATTTGTCTCAAATTTTTTCTTATATCCTTTTCAACTAATTTGAAATTAAATAATAGCATGTAAATATTTTTTTAAAATAAATAATAAAAAAATTAAAATATATAATTTTTGAAAAGTTGTCCATTATTACTCATTCTTTTACAAAATTTTAGCCATTTTTCCTGATTGTATAATATTGATCTAAAATAAGTTATTTGTAGCGTTGTTGTCTTTTATTATTATTATTTTTTTGTATTAAATGCATTTGTTCACGGGTATTTATAATTTACATATTGATTTTTTAAAGCGTGTATAATAATGACATCCTAAACTTATCAAGTGCAAAATACTCATTCTGTTAAATTGATATCTATTTCCATCCAATATTGTGTGCAACTTGACACAATATTGGATGTTTCTATTGTGTTGTGTATTTAACCTCTTATAATTTCTATTTTATGCAACTCGACACCTTTCTTGTTAATTGTTTTTATAATGCATGTGGACTTGTTTTAATAGGATGATGTTGTGCATTCTTTGGTAACTTTGTAATGTCACGATACACATTTTAAAAAGTTAGTGTTTAAATTACATATGACATAAAGTTAAGGGAATAAAATGCATTGAGCCATTTTATTTAATATTTAACATTTTAAATTATAAATAATATCTTTTCTTGTTTGAAAAGGAATTTCACTGGATGTAATTAATAATAGCTATGTTATTTATATTTACTATGCATGGGATACTGTGCTGATTCACATCACATCTATCAGTGGATCGGATAAAGTGTGGATTTAATTCAAGTGGAGTCCATATTCAATCTAATAATGGATTAAATATAAATTAACATAATATCTCATACATAGTGAGTATAAATAATATTTTTTAATTTGTATACCTTGAAGGCTTGAGCTTATCTTGATTTGTACTCTGGTTCTTTTTCGTACCATGCATGGTAATCACGGGTCACGAGTAATTCTTGGTTGAGCAGGAAAGAGAACAAACATGTGTTAACTAGTCAAAGGATCTAAAATAAAGATGCACCAATCTTTAAATGATATAATGGTTTTACAGATGTTAACTTTTGAAGGAAGTATATAAGATACGATAAGTAGTGCCTCGCCAAAAATTTCCTTCTTTATCAAAACTTATACGCACAATTACATTATCTCATTGCTAATAGGATCAGCAACCTTAAGAACTTCAGATAGTTTATTATCTAGGCTATATGCCTGATACTAAATTCAATTATATGTGTTGTTTTTCTAATTGCAGCATCAAGTGAAGAAAATTCGGATGTTGAATCGGCCACAAGAAAATACATATATTTGTGTGAGAGCTACTATATAGGATACAGAGAATAAAATTAGGGAGGTCTTCATTTACGCGAGTTAGTCTCCTAATGTGTGTGTGTGTGTGTGTGTGTGTGTGTGTGATGCTTTAAACTTAAATAAGAGAGTTTACTGCTTGAAATAACAACGCAATAATTCCACATAATTGGTTTTCCTGAAATTGGTTGTAATTTTTTGCACCCCAAAAGCAAATATATTAAACTACACACATATTGTTACTTCTAATAAACAAGCAGATTTCGATGGATGTTATCTTTATTTTCAGAGTAAAAACTCAAGTTAATACCTCAATAATTTTACATCAAACAATTTGGTCTCTCAAGAAAAAAACCTCTTGTGATTCCTTAAGAATGAAACATAGGACAAGTTAGTCCTTGGAAAATCTATTCAATCACACCTACACCCCTTAAGTAATACGATGATGTTTCAATGTTTATTTTTTTCCTTGAAACTTACGACGATATTATATTATGTAAGGTAATTGATTTCTTGAATACAGGAAGTGATTTCTTGAAATTCTAAAATGACATTTTTTGGATGTTAATGTGTCAATTCATGTGATATATCAATATTGTAATACACCCCGTACTAACAAAGACTAAATATAGGGACTAACTTATCCTCTATTTCAATTTTTGAGGGACACAGAGTATGGTTATTTTCTTGAGGGACCAAATTATCTGATATAATATTCTTGAGGCATTATGCATGGTGTCTACTCTTATTTTTATAAGAAAATTATGGGAAACATTTCTCTCACAATTTCGGGAGATGGAGACCAAGCTATTGTCACTCACTTAAGAGCTAGCTTGTTGGTAACTCAATAGATGCTATTAGGATAAATCAATATATATTGAAGGACATAGCTGGCCAGGTGAAAATGAAAATATAAACATGCCTTTAACCATATCTAGGATGGAGTTTAAAGTCTGCAACAAGACTCGTATGATTTATCTACACTTGAAACCTCAATTTATTCCAAGTAATTGAAATAAATAAATATCAAATTTAGTTTCTCAAGAATTTTACACCAGATAATTTGGTCTCTAAGAAAATAAACTCATCGTGTGATCTAGGATTGAAATTTAGGATAAGTTAGTCTCTTCGTAACATTTATCTACTAAACCTTAACAAAATGATACGTGTGACATATTAAGTCAATGACACAGCACATTATGTTACATGTAGAAATCACACTCACATTCCTTGAGCAATATGATGCTGTTTCAATATTACTCCCCCCTATCCCAGGAAAATTTATCCTAACAAAAGTGATTTCTTGAATACAAGAAGCGATCTCTTGAATCCTTCTAAAACGACAACATCAATGTTGTAACATACCATATTCACTCCATTAATGATAACTAACTTATCTTACATTTCAATTCTTGAAGATTTATTTTCTTGGGGACCATATTATCTAGCATAATATTTTTGAAGAACTAAATTGAGTGTTTACTGAAAAAATAAAAGTTTGCTACCGAATAGATTTTTAAATCAATCACCTGAGCCAATATAATTAATTTACATAAATTGACTCCCAATTGTTTGGCTTCACGTTAGACTTCATACGATGTCTGGTAGATTCGGTCATATAGTGAGAATGAAATCACTAATGTTACACGGTTAATAGAGAAAGAACAATACTATATTTCATATACAACTATTCGGCACTTATGACACTATCATAATTATTTGTCGATCATTTATACTTATCACTCATAATTAACTAGTCAGTTACACTATCAAGAGTTAAACATATTTGTTGAACGGTTATATATCATTTACTTTTCAATCATTAATTAAAATATGTTGTAACTTAACTTCAATACCTTATCACTAAATAGCCAAACCTATGTTACGAAAGGTCAGGATTTATGTTATGAACCAATTAATAATTAGGCCTACTAATTAGATCTATAGGAATTAGTTAGTTGACTAGGACTATAAATAAAGGACTAAACTATTATAACTCAAGGAAAAAGTTAATTGTGAATGAACTTTGTTCATTTTAGAGTCTTTTCCCCTGACTCAGTGATATCTAACATTTAATACTTTCATTGAGAGCCTTCCAGCATGGAAGGAACTCAATTCAATCTTGCAGAGGAGTTTCCCGTGTTTGATGGAATCGGAAATAGTTACTGGTGGCTTATCTGTACCAGACAATTTTGGAATGCTCAAGGAACACTTAAAGAGTAGAGATTTTTAGTGACTAAGAGAGGGTTAATTGGCCAAGCTCTGACTTAGTCAAGCTACGGAATTAGCGCAATCCAAACACAGACTAGACAATGCTCTAGATCGCATTTATGCCTTATTAATAAGTTATCAACTAGATACTTGTCCCACCCTGCCAAAAATTTTCTAGACTAAAGTTCCAGATCTGCTTGTCTTGTCTTGGAAGAGATCAAGGCATCCCTGCAGATCTCCCGACAGCCATCACTAGCTCTGCCTTTACAAATTCAAGAATCAAAGTTCATAGCCAATCAAGAAAAGAAAATTCAAAGGCTCATCGTTGTTACTTCGTGAACCACAGGATCAACACCAATTTAAGAAAAGGTTCCTAGTCATAGGGCTAAGGTTCAAGAATCAAACCCAAATCAGAAAAGGGAAAAATACACACAAAGGCACAATAAGGTAAAGGAAGGGATCGATCCGCCATCAGGGAATTCCGAAGGCCACATAGATAGGTTACCCAAAGGGAGTCATGCGAAGAGGGTGAAAGGCATAATGAGGCGACCGCTACGAATGATACGAAGTCATCGATAGAAAATGGTTGGCATGTAGTAGTGTAGCACTAGGGAAGTAGAGTAGCACTGGGGAAGGTGGGGCCAAGTTGGGGGAATGAGAGGTTAGAGGTCAAGAGAAAGGTCAAGTTGAGCTAGATCATATTTGAATTTGGCTCTATTTTTAGACTAGAGTATTTTTTTTTTCATATCAAACTCGACCTAATAATGAGCTCGATTAATATCTGTGTTGAATTGAGTTATTATGACTTTTAAATAACGTATAAAGATTTGGACATCATACATAATAAAGTTAAAATAATTTACAATTAAGAAATAAATATAAATATTTCAAAACAAACCATAATACTATATAAGAATAACATCAATTAAGTTCTAAAATATATTCAATAAAGTATAAAGTTTAATAATTTATCACTCATTACTACTAAAAAAATTATAATTCTAAAAGAGTTGTTTGATTTTAGATTAGATTGGACTAACCCAAAATATAACCCAAATATAACGACTTAAAAAATGAACTGAGTCAAATTCGATGACTCAAACCTAACCTAAAAGGTTCGGGCTAAGCCAAGTTAGCAGATGAGGCTGAGCCACAAGCATCTTGAAGGGAGGTGAATATTGGAGGTTGGTTTGCTTCCTCTTCCTCACTTTTTGCGCGAATGCAATAATCACTTTAGGAATAAATTATTGCAAAGCTCTAACAATGTTTGGTATGTGGATCAGATAGGTTCTAGGCCCATTTAAAAAGAAAAGTGGATCAAAAAAGTGACGGTGGAACTGGCGTGGTCTAGGTAATGGTCTAACATGATGGCAATTTCTCTATGGTTCTTTCTTCATCTTCAACTTGCGAGAACCACTATTTTAACCCCCTGGGAAATCACATTACTCCCCGAAAAAGAAATTATATTCATGCTTGGCCCGCTAAAGATCAATCACATTTCATAAATTCATCCAAACGTCAATTAATTCCTATTTTCATTAACAAAAACAATTCTTTTAGAATTTATTTTGTTAAATATATGATCTTTTGAAGACTAAAGTGATTATTTTATAATGTCAACTTGATAAAAATAAGTTATTTTTTCAAATACATGATATTTTGGAACTAAACTAATAGTTCTCTAATATAAATTTGGCATAAAACATTAAAAGTAATCATTTCTAATAACAAAAATAGAGCTCAATTAAATTTTAGGTGAATTTGTTAAATAAAATAAATTTTTTAAGAGTTACATATAAATATAATTTTTCTTCAAATTATTTTATAATGATGTAATCTTTCGGAAGCCAAAAACATAGTTTGTTCCCTTTCAACTTGCACCGCTAATAGAAAGTAATTTAAATTTAAAACATTAATCACGCTTTTTGACAAAACACCAAAACGAGTTATTTCATTGTATAACTGGTTGGCTATCTCATACGCTTTTCTCTTTAGCCATAACTCTGCACACTTGGAACATGGGAAAACGGTGCTACCCTTTTAATTGTTGAGAGTCGGATGGTTGACTTTTGTGGCAACACAACAGGAGGCTGCTCACAGTTGAAATTTGTGTTCGAATGAGTTAAGGAAACGACTTTTTTTTTTTTTTCTTTTGAAAAAACTAACCTAAGTTATTACTCACTTCCTTTTAAGTATTTGTCAATTTTAATCCAATATATATATATATATATTAAGAAAGATAATAAATTAATTATTTGATCTGTACTATGTATGAAAAGATAATCAAATATAATTTATTAATTATTATAAAAATAAATAATAATTTATTTAAATATATCTTATAGAAAATTGAGTATATAAATTTATCTTAAAAGTAAGTTAATAATTAAATAAGTGGATAAAATATAAATATATCATTCTATTTTATATCTTATACTGAATATTATATTTATAAGGTTAAAAATATCTCAATAAATGATCTATATAACTAACAATAAAGAACCTATTTTTTCAAAATTTTGTATATTTTGAAAGTTAAAAATGTTGAATAAAAAAAATGGATAATTTTACTATATCATGAGTCATTCATAGGGATAACAATGAGTATCCATGAGAAATGAGATATGTCTCACGCCTCCCGTCACCATTTATAATTTTACCTTTCATCCCAATCCCTATTTCCCTTACGGGTCTCCATTTCTCATTTCTCATTTTTTATGAGAATTTTGAATCCCTATGGTATTTAGGAGTTTATTAACAAATTCCAAAAAGAGCAAAACTTTAACAATATTTAACAATATTTTACAATATAAATATCCATAATAATAAATACTATTAATATAATATAATCCAAATTAAAATTAAAAATATATACACAATGTAAATATAATAAAAATAATTGAAAAAATAAATGTGTACTATCCTTGCCCCTATCCTGTTTAACAAAAGAGGATTTAGCCCTCATTGATCATCTCTATGAAGGTAAAATATATTCCAATTCCTTTCCCTATTGTGGATAATTTCCGCGTGTACATATTTTTTTTATCATCCCTAGCCGTTTATATCTTTTTAGTAAATTAAAATATTTAATTTATAAAAATATAAAAAAATATGTTTTCTAATTAATAAAAATAATACATAAATTTAATTTATATAATTTCAATTACATATCTTTTTCTTGTACATCATTTTAATAAATTAAAATATCAATTTTAAATATATGTTATAATTAATGTGCAATAATTAGTAAAAAATTATTTATAATTCTAATTTATATAATCTCAATTATTAGAGTAGTATATTAGTAATAATATTATTTTCAAGAAAAAATAATATAATTATTTACTTTTTATGAAGTAATAAATATTTAATATCATTATCAAAGAAGTAAAAATTGTGGAATTGATTTTTTTAAATATTTTAGTGTTGAAAAATTGAAGGTATTTTTTTTCAAAAAATTAGTATGGAAAAATTATGGAATTGATATATTGGAATGTTCCAGTTGTTAAAAATTAAATAGGATATAATGATACAGGTATATAGATATTTATTTTTTTGTTATGATTTTCAAAAGTTTTATATTTGAAATTAGAAATTTTTTCCCTAATCTCATCTTTATTTGGAATTTTACCTCTATTATCATCCACATCCCTATTATGGGTCCCCATTTCTCATTTCACATGGAAATTTGAATCTCTATTGATATTTATGAGTTTATTAAAATATTTCAAAAAAAATTTTAAAAATACTTTGAACTTCAAAACATAAATATCTATAATAACAAATACTACTAATATAACATAATTATAATAGCTTTGTTATCATTAATACTATAATAATATATATAAAATTTTTGTGGTATATTATATTGAATATAATTTTATTTATGCTATTTTTTAATTTTTCATATTACTTTTGTTAATAGTGGAGAGATATGAAGGTATGATTGAAAAAAATAATTGATAATTAGAGGGTAAATTTAATTCAAAAGCTTACTTTAAGTATTAAGATTATGAAAATAATAGGATATAATTTTTCTATGAATAACACATGAAAAACTTTTTATGTAATGAGTTTTAAATATTAGTTTTATATCAATTATTATCATATCTGATTAAGAATAAATTATTATATTAGTATCATAATGATTCTTAAATATTTGATTAAGAATAAATTTGGTAGAAATTAAATTTTGAATTATTATCATATCAAAATCAATCAATTAGTAATTTATTAATAATTTGACCTACCCATTTTCTTTAGAAACAATATATTGATTTTAAAGCTTATGTATTTTGAAAATATTTTCTTTATAGTTTTTTATATTACCTTTTTCAAATCTTCTCCAATTTTTTTCAACACTAATTTTTTTTTTCAAAATTCATTCAAATCTTTTAAAATATAAAATTATCAAAATTTTCATCAATTGTATGATTGATTTTTTTTCAAAATTTATTTAAATCTTTAAAATATAAAATTATCAAAATTATTTGCAAGAGCTCAAAGGTTATTGAAAGTATAATTTTGTGACTATCCTAGGTGATCTGATTGCAATAGTTATCCCTTCTTTATGTTCACTGTCTAATAAGTAACAGAAAAAACTAAGAGTAAAATTTAGAAACTTTCATTTTTCTTGTCTTTTCTTTCCTTCTTTTTTTATTGATCTGATTAAGGCATTCCAGTTTTTTATTTTTTCCATATAGCATATTTTTTGCTATAATGGGCACTATTAATATTTTTATCACCCCAATACATTTATATCTAATCCATTTTTCAATAATTCTTAATTCTATATTTTTTTTCATTCTTAATGATTCTTAATCTCATGAATATATCTTAATGATTCAAGTAATCTTTAATAATTATAATATTTAATTTTATTAATAATTAATAATTAAATTATAAATTAAGTTAAAAAATTTATAGATATAAATATTGAGAAAAGTGGGCCTTAAATTACTATATAAATGACACGTGTACCCTAAAACTCTTATGAAAGACATGTATAATAGTTTTCATGAAATAACTCTTAAATATTAGAATAGTAGGTCATATGATAATTAATAAGTAAAATATAGTGAATGGGCTAATATCCCTATGTATTAATTAATATAACATAGTATTCAAAAATAATATGAGATAAAATGCATTGAGAATGTAAAATTAATTAGAGAAAGTATTGGAAGAATAAAATTAATACTTTGTTGAAATATGAAATTGACAAATATTTTAAAGTATAAAATTATTTGAAACTTGATAGGTCTTATGAAAGAGAATGAGTACTTTTTAAACATCACCATTTCATATGCTTGGTAGAATTTTTTTTTTTTTTTGGGTGGGAAAATTTTAAGTGGGGGTAAGGTTTCTGTATTCCACAAGGGCTAGCGAAGGCCCCGAGCTCACTTTTGAAACCTGTACCAGCGCAGCACATCAAAAGATGAAAAGTTAAGTTACCATAGGAAAGACATCCCAAAACAGAAGATGATACGATTCCTTGATGTTAGAAAATATCAACAGCAACTTTCTCAATGTTAGAAAATATCAACAACAGCTTTTCATATGCATTGCTCAAATCCTCATTTGAAAATTATAGTTCTAAGCACCATGAGAGGACTTCCTTCCTCCCGAAGTAAGTTTATAATCTTCCTCACCACTGCCAAACTTCACACATAAATATTTTCTTTGCCTAATCACTAAGGAAAATGTACATAAATAATAAGTGAAATTGAACCTCTAAAATAAATAATCATTTTTAGTAATATTATCAGATAGCTTCATAAAGTAAACGTGTTTGAAAAATTAAGTAATTTTGGCCTTTAAATTGAGATTTGACTTGCTATAAAATACCTATTTTATATAGCTAAGAGTTGATTCATTTGCTTGTCTTGGTATATCATCGGGGCTGTAGTAAAAAAGGAATCCCACTTCATGTGAAGGTTTTGTAGAATCACTAACAGCTGCTATAACCTTGTCAAAATAAAAAATAAAGCTAATGGATGGAAACATACATGGGAGGCATAACAAACTTGCATAATATAAAATGGGGTAGAATATTCGTACTGGGAAATTAAAATGACGCCTGCACCCATCGAGACACTAAAGCATGCATCAAGTCTATTCGCGTTATTATTGAGTGGTTTCATTTCTCAAGGAGACACTTCAATGTAAAAAGAGGATTGTGGGATGAGTGTGGCATAGGTAGTGGATCTATTTGTGAAAAGAAAAGGGAAGCATCTCTCTCACATTGAGTCTTTGTAATTGTGTTCGGTCTCTTTGCTTTGTCTTGACTCCCGTGTAAAAGTTTAAAATAAACATAACAATAACCATATTTGCTGCCAAAAAATCATCCAATAGGAACTTTGAGATAATGAATGCACATATTTACCAAACATGAATGTTGGACGGCAATTTGATTAATCATAATAAATCAATTGATATCAGTTAATTTCCTTGATATCTGATTGAGCATACTTGAGAAGATGACGTTGTCCCTGCAATTAGTTGACACTTAGCGAAAAACTTGAGAAAACCTGGTATGAAATGGGCTAATCCCTTGACTAAGAGACTACTTGACTTTTATATATTATATAATTTTTTTAAACTTTATTGGTCTATTTATCAAATTAAAAAATATCAATTTTTATTTATCAATTATACCTTCTCTATTTTTATTTTTTCAATAGCATAATCATATTGAAGTTTGGTTTGATATTATTGTAGCAATATTGTGATTATACCTTATCTATTTTCATTTTTTCAATAGCATAGTCATATTTAGGTTTGGTTTGATATTGTTGTAGCGCTCAAAATACTATTTGAGTTTTTGTGGCTCTAAAAAGCTGCTCTTAAACAGCCATAGTACCATTATTTGGTAAGATATTACAACTTTGCAAGAATTGTTCTCAATAAGCATAAACCAATATAATAGTATTTGATAAATATACTCAATATTTAAAATAACAACAATAAATATAAATATTAAATAGTATGATTTTTATATTATTATCACTAATTAAAATAATGTTATATTAATCTTTTAAATTTTAGAGAGTAAAAATTAACTCAGAAAAAACACCCTATAAGATGCTATCAAAAATATCCCTAACTTTTAAAAGTCAAGAGTAAAAACATCTCAATTTTTCAATTTACCAAGCAAAAAAAAAGTTGACTTGTGATTTTCATAAGCCAGAGTTCGTCCCTAAAAACCTTTATCATACCCACCCTAAATATATAGGGACAATCTTGTTAATTTGCACATTTGTCTACTATTATCAATAGTCATCATTTATTACTTTCTTAATATGAGTATTTCAGTATTTACCATTTATTGCTTTGTTAATATGAGTATTTGTTTTAATTTGGACAGTTAAAATGCAATGGAGTATACCTTTAATTAACTTTATTACATATTAGTTGGCCTTAATTATTAACTACCAATGTTGAGAAAAAGTGAAGAACCGATTAGAGACTCGCGACAATTTTAGAAAGCGAAGTAGAGTGGAATTAATACAGATATATATGCGATTAATACATTCAACAACCAACTACCGAGAGACGACATCTCATAACACATGATAACTAGACCAAAGTGTAATGAAACTATGGGACACGCCACTGCAAGAGGACACTCGCATAAGTGGAGACCGTCGTCGCGATCCCTTTATTCTCATTAACTAATGAAAGCTACAGAAACTTGTCTTAATCTCCCGGTAGAAAGTGGCTTCCACATCCACTCTTCAGAACTTGATGCTGCAACATTGAAGAAACCAACAAACAAAAATCAAGTCACTTTACCAATTTTCAAGGAAAAAAAATGATGTTGGCTAATCAAATTCTACTGTTATTATAAGCTTGTTGCATGTACGGATGTGCATCTATATTCTCACACTCAAAAGTACAGGAAGAGTTAAAAAAAAAAAATTTATATAGATGAGATAATTAATGTCTACAAAATATAAATATGTGTGTGTGGAGTCTGTTTTTTTTTTCCTCCCTCTTTTCTTGAAGATTTACTTGAATCACTTTAGGCATCAAATCATATATTGTTCTTTATTTTTTTAATTTCAGAAATTAAAACGAGAAATCCATATAACTTTAGCAATCAAAACGAACACTTTCAGATAATTAATGTGCGTGAAATTGAAAATTAAAGAATAGGGGTACATATATAAGTACTGGAGTAGTAATTAGGGAATTATATTATATATTATTTAACATACGAGGCGCAGTTGGTGGAGGTGCTGATCTTGTAGGGGAGGCTGACACCACACTTGCCAGGGAGTGCGGCAGCATTCTGAGTGTTGAGGCCACTGATGGAACCAGCAGCGCTCTTCAAGCAGTTGCACGCGGCCTGTTTGTCAGCGGTGGTCTGGGCAGCGGCGACAAGTGACCTCACACCACTGCAGCATGCTGGAGAAGGCGATACACCCCTTTGCAAGTAACTGAGACATGGTGCTAGCGAACTTGTCACTTGGCCACATGTTATGGCGCCCTGGACCACTGGTGCTCCCACCAAGGCCATGCACACCACAACCACGCATGCAATCTTGATGATGAGGCTAGCAGCCATTATATTTATATATATTCTTCCTAAATGGAGGAATAACAAATTTGAAATGTAGTGGCTAGCTACTAGTTGTTTTTTGCTTTGGTGGTGGTGTTTGGGTTGCTACTTGCTTGGTATTGTAGTTGTTGGTGAGCACAAGTGTTGCGAGGCTTGGGGTTTATATAGGAAGTGCAGAAGGGGGAAATGGCGAAAGTGGGTACATGAAAGATGGCCACTACGGGCACATGGCACCGTGCAGTGTCAGGCAGGAGTTTGTTGGCGGTTGTACTCAATTCAATGCTTTCTGATACGTGGCCTCATATTGGAGCACCTAGCTTAATACCAGACGCTGATCTCCTTGGCCCCAATGCAGTTGAGTCGGTTGATTGACACCTCGGTGGTAACGATCATTTTATGAGGAATCGACCTTTTTCATAACTATGGGTTAAATTTTGATCGTTAGTTAGTCTTCTGATGTATTGATCCTTTTCGAATCTCATTCTTTGGGAAATTTATAAACGTTTGAGTAATGTAAAATTGATACATGAGAATTGAGAACAGAGGTGACTGTAGGTACTTGTTGGACTCCTTTCCATCAAGTTATGTGTCTTTTAAAATTTAGGAACATAAATAAATTAAGAGGTCATTTAAAATGTATAACTACTAAAAAGTTAGTTTACTAAGAGGTCACTTAAAATATATAACTACTAAACAATTTAATTTATATTGATGAAATTGGTCTTTTATATTATTTATATAATAATTATTATGAGAAGTGTGAGATAATTTATGTAAGAATAAAAATAGAAAAAATAATTAATATTTTCTTAAAATTTTCAAATAACAAATAATATCATAAGAAGTTCTTATATGCTCTAAAAGCAAACTATCTCATATACTCCGTACCATTAGTAATTAGTGGGTCCCGTTTATTTTCTTTGAACCTCAAACTAACCATTTTTTTTTTTTTTGGTGAACGAACCTCAAACTGACTACTACGATTAACTTAGTCGTCTCTGTTTAAACATATTATATTAAAAATAAAAACTCTACATTCTTTGTACCCGACCAAATGAAAAAAAAAAAAAAACACAGTGTTTTCTACTGTCTTCTACTTTCTCACCTTTTCGGACTCTTCCTTTTCCCGCAGTATTTATTGCCTTGATTTTTTTCTTTTTTTCTTTTTTTTCAAAGCTTTAACTCTATTTCTTTTATTTATTTTGTCTTGTTTAAATGAGATAACAATTATCTTTCCTTATACTCTCACATGCTCACCGTATCAGAGCTTTCAGAAACTAGATCTAAAAGGAAAAAAACTTTGA
Source organism: Dalbergia cochinchinensis (assembly GCA_031216125.1). Lineage (NCBI taxonomy): Eukaryota > Viridiplantae > Streptophyta > Magnoliopsida > Fabales > Fabaceae > Dalbergia > Dalbergia cochinchinensis. The sequence continues at coordinate 61,151,031 of CM062375.1, read as the reverse complement.
AAATAAACCAAAGTTAAAACTGGACCAATGGCCATCCTTTTGGAATTAGGGGCTTTTTCACATGCATTTATCAATCAATGCTCTTTTTTTTTTTTCAAAAAGTCAGTTGATCCAATTTCTAGATAATTTATAGTATATTTTTTTATTTTTTTCTTTTCGATGTTATTATTTCTATTTTGTTAATTTTAATTATTTTTAATATTTATTTTTATTTATTACTTAAAGAAGTCGGTTGTCCCGACTTCTACTATATGTACAGTAATTTTTTTTCTTTCATTGTTGTGCTTTTTTTTGATAATTTTAAATATTTTTAATAATTTTTTATTTATTTTGTAAAGAGTTTAATTTGTACAAATTTCTTTATGTACAGTATATTCTTAATTTTAATTTGTTAATTATATTTTTTTAAAGTTTAATTGTCTTCCAAATTTGTTTTGTAATATTATTGTATTTTTATTAAATTTACTTTGGTATTAATTTTTTTATTTTGTTATGAATTTAATTAATTATGAATTGTAAATTTTTTAATTTTTATTTCAATTTTTTTACTTTTTATTTAATTATTTTGTCCAAACAGTGTTATTTTTAATTTTTGACTTTCTTTCAAAATATAAAAAAATAACAAATGTATTAAAATTTAGAAAATAAAAATATAAAGAGGGAATAAAAGTGTACTGTTCAAACAAGGGGATTTAGGCATCCCGAGTTCTTTTCTGACACCCATTATAGGTTGTTCTTTTCTCATGTTAAAAATAATTAAAATTATCAAAATAAAAATAAAAATAATGGAAAGAAAAAAATATAAAAAGGTATTGTAGGTTACATAGAAGTCAGGTGGTACGATTTTTTTCAAAAGAAAAAAAAGAGACAGTATAGGTGTTGATCGATGAATATAGAGGAGTGGGCACAACTATGGGTCTCATTCATTTGTGAAATAGTTCAACAATAACAATGGAGAGAGGCTCGATTCAGTGGACAGACTGGGGAAACAACTATGGGGTGGAGGTTTGGTAGACACTATTTAGACAGGGATAATGATTTGTCTTGTTTGAGTGAATGAAACTAAACAAGAAATAAAAATAAACACTCTGAACATTTGAACTAGAGAAAGGAAAAGAAAGATAACTAAGGATCTGTTTGGTTTTAATTCCAGTTTTTACTTTTTATTTTTAGTTTTTTAATTTTTAGAATTTTATAAAAAAATATTAAAAATTAAAATTTATAATTTTTAAAAGTTTTTATAAAATTTAAAAACTTAAAAATAAAAATAAAAAATTCAATCCAAACAAATTCTGAAACTTTTTGGGACAAAGATGAAAATGTAGAGAAGAAGAGATTTGAACAGGTAGAAGAGGGGATTTTCAATTTTGACAATAAGAAGGAAAAAGTTGGAAAATGTGAGAGTTTCTTTTTCTTTTTTTTACCAGACGTGAAAAATACAAATTGGACTTTTCATTTAACCATAGGATAGACAGCTTGCGGCTCAAAGAAAATAAATGGGATCCACTAATTTGAACTGCCATATTATTATTGTCCAGAGCAAATGAGGTGATTGCTCTCACAACAGGTAAAGATTCCTTTCCTTTCATTTCAAAATCAAACTTGAAGGCACTTTAAGAGATGATAGATATTGAGAAAGATAATTCAAATGTTTGTTGTGTTTTTCTCTCTCTAGCTACTATATTTGTGGGATGTTTATTTTATGTTCAAAATATATTTTGAGATTTTTTGTAAAATAATATTTTTAATTAAAAATGATCAAAATTTGAAATAATTAAATTTTTAAAATAAATTTAAAAATAATTTTTTATAAATTCAAGATAGTAATTTCTTAAAAAGATTGAAAAATACTTAAGAATATGCTTAAAGTTAAACAAACAAATAATGTTTTTTGCCCGTAAACATTTTCTGAGTATAAATAAGTAAATATGCATTTATTTTAAAGTTAAAATAATCTAAAGTCATAATATATTTTTACTTAATTAAGACTAATATACCTTCATCTTTTCACTTTTAAAGATAAATTTACTTTATCATTATATTCAACGGTGAATATCCTAGGAAATAAAAAAAATTTAAAAATACCTTTGTCTTAAATACATATATACTTATATTACTTTATATTTTATAGTATTTAGCTTACATAAATTTAATACACTTAACATTTAAGTACATCATTTAAGCAAGATTAAGATAATATGGTTTTAAATTTAGGTGAACGAAACATTATTATTGTTAGTAGAGTATTTGGCTATCTGCCACCGACATCAATGCTAAGGACAACAAATCGTCAGAAATGGTTACGTACCATACTGTTTCCAAGTAAAACGAGCAAAATTTCACCACTGCAATTTTGGGAGTCCCGACACTGAACTTCAATTTGAATGGGGATCGAGTTAGGTTCAATTTTCCCTACCATGTTTCCTCCCTAAATAATATGTCACGTTCCTTTTCAGACTTTCGTCCTGCGGCGACTAGTTTTCATTAAAAGGACGGTGCTCCATGCTTTCACTTGATAGGATTTATCTAAGGTAGATTTACCAGTTTTACTATGGTAAGAATCTAGAGAATAGATTATTTTTATGATTAGAACACGTAACTTTTAAATCATATAATGCAATAATGTTATTGGAAGCATGTTCTCTAAAATGATGACAATCTCCCTAAAATGAGAAAGTGAGGCATTTCTCATATTTGGATCTATAAAGTGTATAATGTACAGGATCCGTCAATTGATCCAATGGTGAAAATTCTTTACTTTCTCACTTTGGAGAAATTTGCACACTCATGTTAATACACACATATATAATATGATTAAATTTCTAAATCATGCTTCACTTGTAATCTTTTATAAAAATAAGGACTTATAAGTTTTTAAACTAGAAATCAAATGAAATATTGGTAGTTGGGCGATTTGGTCTCTCACAAAGATACTGACAAACAAATTTGTCCCTTAAAATTTGTTTAACTTCATGGTCCCACACCATAATTCAAAATGCGGGATACATCAGTCCTTTTGTTAAGTCTTTGTTCTCAAACTTAATGAAATTGCATACATGGACTGTCGATGAGTTGACATGACTCTGTTAATCTTCATGTTAGCGTCCTAACACTCTCCCACATCACCAATTTAGTTCTTCTTCATTCACAAACCCTAATAATGTAACACTCCAAATTTTATTGCTATATAAAATGATTAAAATATCCCTGGATCATTTTTATAAGAGATTTAAGATCGAAATAGTCCAGGCCATCTTTAATAGGACATTTTGACATTAGAATAACATTATATGAAGATTAAATAGCAATATGTATAAAAATCGTAATTTTTATTTTTTTTTCAGTGTATAAATGATCAAAATATCTCTGAGGTCATTTTTGCCCTGAAATCAAAGACGACCAGTCCAGGCAATTCTCAAGGGGTTAGTTTTATGCTTGAAGGGGGTTATATGTGTTATGGATGTTATAGAAGTGAAAATATCAACTTCGAGTTTTTACTGTACATGAAATTACTAAAATACCCATGTGGTAATTTAACACGATATTAAGTAATTTCTGAACCCGGTCATCACCCCAGAGATCAAAATGTTTATTACAAGTACATTTTGACATCTACAAATGTTCAGGTAGTTTCGAGAAATTTTTATGTGAAATTACCATTTTACCCTTAGTTAATGCTAAATGAGTTTATTTACGTAATTAAGTAAATATATGCAATATTAGACTCTAATTAAATATAAATTAATTTTATTTATTTACCTTGAGTCAAAATAATTATTTGAGGTAATTTTAAAGTATAATATTATTTTAGGAAAGATTAATTTTCTTTCTTAATTAAAAATGGTTCTTAAGACACATAATAGGAAATTAGTGTATTATATTTCTTTTTCTTACAAATAAAATACATTTATTTTTTTATTACTTCAGATTATTAGCACTAAAAATTTCACTACATATGTTGGCCATTTAATTTTGTAATGGAGTATCTTAAATATTTGATTATTAAGCACTTACTCTAATTTATCATTTTCTTTTCCATTAACAATTAATTACACTAAATACATGGCCTACCATTAACAAAAAAAAATGAAAAAAATCACCCCTCATTGTGCTGAATAGCCGTGGCCTCCTCCATCAAATTCACTATAAATATATGCTCTTCCAAGTCCTAATTCACTCACAAATATTCATTCTTACCATTTGCATTTTTTTGGTTATAGTCTTATTCATAAAAATTAGTCAAAAATCATCTCTTCTCTCTCTAAACACAAATCTCTCTTTTTCTTCCTCCTCCACCTCTAAGAAGCTCTGCCCTCAACCTTTATCCAAGTTCTCAAGTTCAAACAAACACATATCCACCATAGATCAACTCCTAAGCACCTAAACTTTTCATTTCTAAACACAACAACATAAGAAAAATCCTTCCTCCATTCCAACCTCACTTGGCCGAAACCATCACTAGCATTAGGATCAGATTTTTGGTTCTTATTGCTCATAGAAGATCAAGCTCTATCCTTTGTAAACAAAGAACAACTTGGTAGGGATTTTATTTTATGTTCTTTCCTTCAATTCTTCCTAATAATTTTTGATTTATGGCTTGATGATGAGATCATGAAATAAGGTTCTTGGAACCATGATGATAAAGGATTCTAAAGTCCACTTCCTTTGTTAAGATTAATTGAGGTTAAAAAGTTTAATTATTTAAAAGTTTTGAGCTTAACAAGATAATAAATGAACTTGCACCTATGTTTATGTTTCAAGCTCTTGTATATCACGTTTAAATTTCAAGCTTTGCATAATCATGTTTAATTTCAAGTCATCACCTAAAATCTTAAAGATAATAATATGGATTTGCATTTTTATGTTTAAATTCCAAATATTGCATTTCATATTTATATTTCAAGTTATCACCTAAACTTTAAAGATCTAAGAATGAACTTGCATCTTCATATTTATATTTCAAATATTGCATATTCATATTTATATTTTCAAGTTATCACCTTATAATGATAAAGATTAAATATGGGATTGCTTAGCATGTTTATGATTTTTATTATCACCTAAATCTCTAAAGCTCAAAACTTACCTCTTTAATCTTAAATAGGAATTTTTATTATGGATATATTTAAATTATGTTATTTTTTAGCCTCTTGATGTTCTTGGTATTGAAGTTGGTTTACTTTATTTTCAAGACTTTGATCTTGTCTTTAAATTACTCAAAGAACTTTTATTAGAATTAGAAATTCAAATAAGTTAAAGATTGTGCTTTTTCAAGCTTTTGGGATGAAAGATTTAAGTTACTAATCTGATTTAAATAAAATGGTTGGAATACTGATTTAAAAGGTTTGAATGTGTATAAAATACTTATAATTGATGCAAAAATTATTTTTAGCATTTTTGGGGTGAACTAGTAACTAGAAAGAATCCAAACCGTAATTTTATGAAGCTTTAGAGAATGAATTTTCTAGAATGATTACTTACTATTTTGATACTGATCTTGTTGTTTACATACATAAGAATAGTTAATATTTGAGGTAAAAATTATTTTTGGCATCTTAGAGGTATAAAAGAACAATTACAAGTGTTAGTTTTGACCATTTTATAAAATACGAAAAGTTATGTTTTAAACTATCAATTATGTAATTTTTGGTCAAAGGATTTTAGTTAGACATCTATTATGTCCATGTGTTTAAAATACCATGTATAATGTTTAGAAAGTTTTTTGGAAGTGTTAGCATTTGTTAGGAATTAAAAATGAGCAACTTTACACTTTAACCCCTAAAGTATGTTAAAATTTGGTCTATAACCCTAAAAGATTTTTATGATGAGTTTTAAATGGTTTCTAGTGATTATAAGTCTCTTGGAAGTATTGGTTAATGCTAAGGATCTTTAGTTTGTAAGAATGCATTAAAAAGGAGTATTTACGTTTTGACCCGTAATCTTTGAAAAATTGCGATTTGACCCCTTTAGGGCTTAAGCTTAAATATCGATAAATTTGATGAGATAAACGTGAATAATGTCTTGTGAAAGCTACGTTCATGTGTTGAAATTTATATGGCTTATGGATATGTGCAATGAAATATGATGTATGTTTATGTGATTTAAATTATGATATATTATAATTGTGCTTGATAAATTGAGATACATGATTTCATGAAATTTAAGAGCATGAAATGTTGAAATGATGAGTTATTCATGTTTGCATCTCTATATAACATGTCAAGATTAAGGTGACATAAGATACATGGAAATGATCCTCTAAACTCCCCGAATTAAAGGTTATGAGAGGAAATATGAAGTGATCCTTTGGACACCCCGAATTAAAGGTTATGAAGGGTGATTCTAAAGTCCTCTATCCCGTACCTTAAGAGTCGGGAAATTAATTTATCAAAAGGGATAAGATTACGCTAATGACAACTAGTAAGGTATGAGCTTATAACCTAGAACTCTCAAGAGGAGAGAAGATATAGGGCGGCCCCCAAGGAAAAGAGAATAAGAAGTTTAAGTCACCTAAAGAATGAACCATATGCATATGTTCATTATGTGTACTTAATTGTTGTATATTCTATTATATATTGTATATGGTATTGATATACATTCATGATACGGTATGTTGCCTTCATAACATTAAGATTCATACTAAAAGATATGGCTCTCGACTAATGGTATTTAGAACTTAATAAATGAACCCTGTATATGTCCCTATTTTCATAAAGAAACCCGAGGTTTCTAGGGACGATGACGATGACACTTGTATTAGAGTCGGGAAGCCCTACTGAGATTCTTATATAAGTTTCTCATCTTTCTTCTTTTCCGCGTCTTCTCCAAACAAGATGGTGTAATTCGTGACTTTCCTTGAGTAGTGGACAAGGGAGCTATGTTATAAACAAGAGATTCAATGGAGATAGTTTTTCCTTTGGATATTTGCATTTAGAGTAATCATATCTCATTCATCAAGTTTGTATTCTATTGATGGATATATATATATATATATATATATATATATATATTGATGTCCTTTATGTTTAATTGCTATTATGATACAGTTATTGATATGTTATTATTATTATTATTTAAATTATGTTATACCATGGCTGTATTATGTATTTACCTGTTATTTATTTCTAACATCTCTCTTACGTAGGCAAAATGAATGACGTTAGATACTTAGTATTCGCGGCTCACATTTTGGTATTTAAGTTCAAAAAAAAAAATTTACCTATATTTTCACTAAAGTATTTTCAAAGAGTTTAAGTTAAAGACTGGACGTGTTAAGTTAAATATTAGGATGTTACAAATAACCCCCATTTCACATTGTTTAATTACATTGGTTGAGTATGAATCCTAACCCCTGAATTATATCTTCCTCTTTCTTATCAAACCCAAATCCTAAATCCTAAATTCCGAATCTCATATTCTTTTGGTCATTGAAGTAAAAACCTAAACCTCTGTTATTATTTTCTTCATTCTTATACCCCTAAAACCCTATTCTTCTTCGCCATTATTATCATTATTGTGTTTCATTGAACTCATGGTTCAGTTTGTTTGAGATCAGTGCTAAGATTTGGTTGTTATTGTGTTTGGGGTTGCTTTCATTCGATTTGGTTGTTTAACTCAAGCATTTGGTGACTGTCATGGCATCATACTCATTTTCATGTTCGAGTTTGTGTTCGATGAAGGCTTAATTTGTGTCCTTCATAGTTTAATTTGTTTTCGTGTTTGAGTTTGTGTTCAGTGGCTTAATGTCCTTTCATATTCAAGGTTTTGTTTGGTGGAGTTTCTGTTCTTTTTTGTGTTTTGAGTTTGTGATAATTAATAAAGAGGATGTGTCCATTGTTTTGGATGAACTTCATATGAAAAGAAAGGGGTGACAAAACATGCCCGAAAGAGAGGCTAGAAGAAAGACAACAAATTGATGTTGTTTGTTTTGTTAGGCGGCTTTGATTTTTCAAAGTTACTATACATGCATAGTAATTTGTATAGTAACTCCACCTAATCTGTCTCACCTACTCACGGGAAGTTACTGTACACTTGCAGAGTAACTCCCTCGAAACTCTATAAATAGAGAGGATGGAAACGAAGGAAATCCATCCCAAGCTGAATACATTTCTCAGCTGTTTTAGAAAGAAGTGGTATAAGCTTCTTGTAGTAAGAGAAAAATAGAGAGAGTGTGTAAGAAAATTCCAAGAGTGTAGTATGAATATACACGGGGGGTTTTGGTTATATTCTCTAGATCTCTGTAATACTACTAATTGTAGTAGAAGAGTCTCACTAGGGATACACTATATTGTAATTACTCTTTAAATATAGTGGAGTATTTTTCGGAGTTTGGCCGGTGGTTTTTCCCTCAAAATTACATGAGGGTTTTCCACGTTAAAATATTGGTGTGCAGTTCTCTTGATCTACTTTGTTGATACGAATAGTAACAATACTATTCACAAATAGTGACGCGAGTCCCATTGTATAGTAGTATCGTAATAGTGACGAAGGTCCCGCTACATAGTACTATTCTAGTGAATAGTGACGTATGGGCCCCACTATGCAATACTATTTATCGTGCATCAATTTTTCGTCTCTCTACAAATTTGGGCGCGCTTCCGCTCACATCCATAAAGTGTTTATTATACTTGGGATGTACCTTACTCTTGATATTACTAACAAGTGGTATCAGAGCTCTTTTGGTTCGGTGAGATTTATTCTTAGTATGCTCTGTGGTTGCAGCTTAGTCTGATCTTCCATATCAGAAAAGAATTTCTCCTTAGTACTTGAGGATCAACCCTTGGTTGCTATTGCTGGAAGACAGTGTGATACTATCAGAGTGCAGTTTAGAAAGGTTATGGCTAACGAAAGACTTGGTATTTAAGCGTGTCCATTGTGACCCACCTCTCTTTCCTGAGAACCCTCTTAGTGCACAGTTTACAGTTGATTTGCACTATTCCAGTATACGGTTACAGTATAAGGTTCTGATTAAGATCCAAGATGTCGGTGCCAAAATTTGAAGTGGAGAAGTTTGATGGATCCAACGACTTCAGACTATGGAAGCTGAAACTGCAGGCATTGCGTAATCAACAAGGTCTTGCAAAGGCGTTGGAAGGCAAAGAAAAATTGCCGGAGTTATTAGCTGATGACAAGAAGGAGGAGATGATACTCAAAGCACTGAGTGCAATACAGTTGAGTCTTGCGGACAATGTTCTACGAGAAGTCATGGAAGAAGAAACCGCTGATTCACTATGGAAGGCTTTGGAAGAAAAATACTCTGTAAAGACCTTGTCCAACAAGCTTTATCAAAGAAAGAGACTGTACACGTTCAAATATTCAGGAGGAAAATCAATGCAAGAGCATATAGACGACTTCAACAGAATGATCTCTGATGTTGGAGCAGCTGGAATTAAAGTAGAAGATGTTGACCAAGCCATGATCTTATTAACTTCGCTACCTCCGTCTTATGATAACTTCTGTGATACCATACTTTATGGTAGATCCGATATCTCAGTGAAAAATGTCAAAGAATCACTGATGATAAAGGAGCATCAGAAGTTAGTATCCGGACCCAGTGCCGAAGGTCCTGTAGATGGGTTGTTTGTGACGAGAGGGTGTAGTCAAGAGAGAGGATCAGGAAGCAAAAGCAAGAGAAGATCAAAGTCCAAAAGGCACAAGTCTGTTAAGTGCTTTTATTGTCACCAGATGGGACATATCAGAAGAAATTGCCCAGAGAGAAAGGAGAAATCAGGAGATTCTGCCAACATAACAATTGAAAGTTCTGATGATAGTGATGCTGATGCTGGTTCGGCCTTGACAGTATTCACAGGAAACACAGGAAATGAATGGATCCTAGATTCTGGTGCATCCTTTCACATGATACCTAATCGAAGTTTTTTCTCATCCTATAAAAAACGGGATGGAAAAGTTAGATTGGGAGATAATAGAAGAATTCCAATTGAAGGTGAAGGAGATGTACAAGTAAAATTGGATGATGGTACTAAAAGGACGTTTCAAGCATGGCATGTTCCAGAACTGGGTAGAAACCTGATCTCATTAAGTACCTTAGATAATCAGGGGCACAAGTTCATTGGAGAGGGCGGATTCTTGAAGGTGATCAAAGGTGCAATGGTGGTATTGAAAGGAAAATTGCAGGGTGGGATCTATTTATTGCTGGGAAGCACAATCGATGGAATTGCTGCTATTCTATCCTCTGAAAGAAACGATGATGCTACACGAATGTGGCACATGCGGCTTGGTCATATGAGTGAGAAAGGAATGACCATACTTGTTGGCAAAGGCTTACTGAAAGGCGTGAAGAATTGCAAACTTGGTTTCTGCGAAAATTGTGTATTTGGAAAGCAAAAACGAGTTAAGTTCAATTCTGGCAAACACAAAAGCAAGGGGATATTGGAGTATATCCACTCGGATGTTTGGGGCCTAGCCCCTGTCAACTCTATAGGTGGAACTCGCTATTTTCTTACTCTGATAGATGATTATTCCAGGAAAGTTTAGATTTATTTCCTGAAGAAAAAGGAAGAGGTGCTCGACAAATTTAAGCAATGGAAGGCCATGGTTGAGAAGCAAACCGGGCGATCAGTCAAGAGACTGAGAACTGACAATGGTAGAGAATTTTGTAGTAAAGAATTTGCAGAGTTCTGTAGAAATGCTGGTATAGTAAGACACTATACTGTACCAGGAACACCACAGCAAAATGGAGTTGCAGAACGGATGAACAGAACACTTCTAGAGCATGCAAGATGCATGCAAATTAATGCAGCACTTCCCAAATCATTTTGGATTGAGGCAGTCAATACGGCTGTATACCTGATAAACAGATCTCCATCAACTGCTATTAATCTGAAGATTCCACAAGAGGTATGGTTCGGTCGACCCGTAAACTATTCTGATTTGAAAATATTTGGTTGTCCCGCGTATGCCCATGTGAGTGATGGTAAACTTGAGGCGAGGGCAAGAAGGTGTATATTTCTAGGGTATGCATGAGGGGTGAAAGGCTACAGACTGTGGTGTACAGAAAAGGCAAGTTCACCTAAAATTATTGTCAGCAGAGATGTCACTTTTGATGAGGCGGCAATGCTAAATCAGAAGAAGGAATCAAATTTAGATGAGGCAGAAACAGATCATGGTGCTAGGAAGCAGGTGGAGCTAGAGATTGACTATGGGAAGGTGAAACAAGAAAAGGATATAATGGATTAGCTGAGTACTTCAGAAATTACTCAACCTGAAGTGGAACAACAAGATGAACATGAAGATACTGGTGAACAAACAAGACAAGTAGAGCCATACAATATTGCTACTGGCAGAGAAAGGCGAGAAATTCAGAAACCAAAAAGATATCTAGATTCTGCTGCCTGTGCACTTGACTCATTAGATGCAGAGTCTATAGCCTTTGCCTTGGCTATGGCAGATGGTGCAGTTAGAGACAAACCATGCACCTATCGTAATGCAGTAGATAGTAAGGAGTCGAAACTGTGGCTGATAGCAATGAATGAGGAGATTGAATCTCTTCAGAAAAATTAGACGTGGGAGCTAGTACAACTTCCAAAGGGGAAAAGAGTAGTTCGCTGTAAATGGGTTTACAAAAGGAAAGAAGGAATCCCTGGCATTGAACCTCCAAGGTTCAAGGCGAGATTGGTAGCAAAGGGTTATACTCAGAAGGAGGGTATTGACTTTCATGAAGTATTCTCTCCTGTGGTGAAGCATAGCTCTATTCGGATCCTATTAGCTATTGTGAGTACATTTGACTTGGAGCTAGAATAGCTTGATGTGAAGACGACGTTCTTACATGGTAAGCTAGAGGAGCAGATCTACATGAGTCAACCAGAGGGATTCGTAGTTCCTAGAAAGGACAACCATGTTTGCCTATTGAAGAAGTCATTATATGGCTTGAAGCAATCCCCGAGGCAGTGGTACAAAAGGTTTGATGCATTTATGATTGGTACTGGATATAGTAGAAACCAATATGATAATTGCATCTACTCTAAGGAGCTTCCAGATGGTTTGCATATTTATCTATTGTTGAATGTAGATGATATGCTATTTGCAGCTCGCAACAAAGCTGAAATTAGTATGTTAAAAACACAGTTGGGAAAAGAGTTCGAGATGAAGGACTTGAGTGTAGCAAGGAAAATTCTGGGAATGGAGATTCTTAGGGAGCGGAATAGTGGCAGGTTGTACTTGATGCAACAAAATTATATTATGAAAGTGCTACAACGCTTTAATATGGATCAGTCCAAACCAATTGGCACTCCATTAGCTACACATTTTAAGCTATCTTCAAAAGAATGCCCGAGAACTGAGGAGGAAGTGGAGCACATGTCTCGTATACCTTATTCTAGTGCAGTTGGCAGCCTTATGTATGCCATGGTGTGTACTAGACTAGATATTCCACATGCAGTGAGTGTGGTAAGCAGATTTATGAGCAAACTTGGAAAGACACACTGGGAAGCTGTGAAATAGATCATGCGGTACCTGAGAGGTTCCACTGATGTCTGTTTGGTGTTTGAAGGTCAAAAGAACAATGGAGCTGTGGGTTATGTAGATTCTGATTATGCAAGTGATTTGGATAAAAGGAGGTCATTGACAGGTTATATCTTTACAGTTTTTGGATGTACTATTAGCTGGAAGGCGACATTGCAATCTACAGTGGCATTGTCAACTACTGAAGCTGTGTATATGGCATTGACTGAGGCTGTTAAAGAGAGCATCTGCGTGCACGGTCTTTTGGATAGTTTTGGGTTGAATCAACATGTACCAGTTGTATATTGTGATAGTCAAAGTGCCATTCATCTGGCCAAAAACCCAGTTTATCATGAAAGGACAAAGCACATTAATGTTAGACTTCATTTTGTCAGAGAAAGTATCAATAATGGTACTGTTGCAGTTTAGAAGATTGCCGCAACTGGACATGATGACAAAACCGTTTCTGATTGACAAGTTTAAGAATTGTTTGGACTTAGTCAATATTTGCAGAAGTTGAAGGCTGTTGCAAAATACAAAGCTGAGGTGGAGAATTGTTAGGCGGCTTTGATTTTTCAAAGTTACTATGCATATATAGTAATTTGTATAGTAACTCCACCTAATCTGTCTCACCTACTCACGGGAAGTTACTGTACACTTGTAGAGTAACTCCCTCGAAACTCTATAAATAGAGGGGATGGAAACGAAGGAAATCCATCCCAAGCTGAATGCATTTCTCAGCTGTTTTAGAAAGAAGTGGTATAAGCTTCTTGTAGTGAGAGAAAAATAGAGAGAGTGTGTAAGAAAATTCCAAGAGTGTAGTGTGAATATACACTGGGGGTTTTGGGTATATTCTCTAGATCTCTGTAATACTACTAATTGTAGTAGAAGAGTCTCACTGGGGATACACTATATTGTAATTACTCTTTAAATATAGTGGAGTATTTTTCGGAGTTTGGCCGGTGGTTTTTCCCTCAAAATTACAGGAGGGTTTTCCACGTTAAAAGATTGGTGTGCAGTTCTCTTGATCTACTTTGTTAATACGAATAGTAACAATACTATTCACAAATTTTTTTGTAATAGTGAATAGTGATGTGTGGGCCCCACTGTGCAATATTATTTACCATGCATCATTTTTTCGTCTCTCTACAAATTTAAGGGTCTTTCACACATCCATAAAGTGTTTATTACACTTGGGATGTACCATACTCTTGATATTACTAACATGTTTTTCTTTTGTATGGTTCTCTTTTTTTGTTTTTATTTGTGCTTTGTTCTTGTTGTCTTGTGTTTTTTCAAGAGTTATTTACATTTTCTTTTTGTGTCGTCTTGTGTTACCGTATTATCGTCACATAATCAATCTATCATAAAAAAGAAAAGTATCCTAAGAATGTCTCCTTTGCTCCAATTGAAGGGACCGACTTTGATCCCTACTATAGCTCCACGTGATTTTTTAAATTAAAAATAATATTTTTTTTAAAAACATAATTGTTTCTTAAACAGTAAAAAAAAAATTAAAAACTACAAATAAAGGAAACTGCGATGTCCCTCCAAACCGTGACTCCCCCTTCTCTCTCCTTGTCCCACTTTTTTACTCCAATGGCTAAAGAGGGACGTCTCTTAATAGGAACAGTGACCGGGACTGAGTGTAGGACACCGCTGGAGTTACTCTTAGATCCTCATGTGCACTTCCATTTTGTTTGACAAGGGAGATTTAGGGGAGAGACTAAGAGTATTTTGAGGATATTTAAACAAAACCGAAGGAAATAACTAGATTGGAATATAGAAAGCAACCAACTGAATGGGGAAAAAATGTTTGATCCCCTCATGTTTGGTTATATAACGGAGAAAAGGGGATGAATTCTACCAAAAGCCCCTCAATTTCCTCATCTCACTCCCTTGTTTTAAAACCCTCATAAATTTACTCTAATTAAATTTGATAATTCTATTTTTTTTCCCCTTACTCCTTTCTTGCCATTATTTCAAACACACCTTACATGCCTCGTGTTTTGAATGGTTAGAGATGCGTGGTTTAGTAGAAAATGTTCAGGAACAAATTTGTCCATCAGTACTTTAGTATATGCGACAGGAACTACTGTACTGCCAATACCGCACTGTTCGTACATGTTCTTGTGCAATGTCCACCAACGTACGTGTTACAAAGGCATTCCTGGGGGAGTGTTTCGGCCATTCGCATAGCTAGGTCCTACTCCTACCTTATGATGTATCATGTGGGTAGATCTTCCACATAAATGCGGAGCTGTACCATACAATGACTTTGAGGAAAAATAGTCGTACATAACAATAAATGTGTAACTCCCAATTCCCACTGACCATATTGGGCTGAAATAAATGCAAGTTTTCTACATTCTTCGAATCCAAGAGTAATAATACAAACTCTTGTAACTTAATTTATATACTCAGTAAAATAAATTGTTAAATGCAATTCATGTCTTCAAACTGTGCAAATTGATCAAAATTTACTTAATTTAGCACTTATTTGAAAGATTTATAGAAAGATTGAATAGAAGAAAATAACATTTTACCTGATCCTGTAAATTTTTCTTGTCTAAAATTGAGGTGTCATTTTTTCATCCAAAATTTTCATGAATCAAATTGTGACAAAGGTTGCACCTGATAAAATTCCTTAAAAATGCAAACATTTTTCATTTTTCTTCAAAAGATAATGACTAGAAGTTGGCTTTTAAATTTTAACTTTGTACTATTTCCTCGCTTTTATCTTCTTGAAAAAATACGCAACGCGTACAATTGCAGTTGTGTGAGGAAGTGGCAGATACACTTTATTCAAATTTGACAGGATCAAATGTTTCTGCTTCAATGTTTTTAAACGTCTTGAAGCCATTTTTTTGGTATAATCTTTTAACCCACTTTAGTTGCAAAAAACTAATTAGAAAGAATATAATTTACCTTATATATATTAATTTTTTATTTTAATACATTGATAGTTAATTAATATATATATATATATATATATATAATATTATTGGTTCTCAAAAAGATGTGTATAAGTGGACGGATGTATAATATGAAATTCAAATTTTGTCGGTCATTGCCGACACTCAAGGTCTGCCATGTTTCTCTGCCACTAATAATGATGATTACTAACAAGCGCAACAAGCTAACAGCTAAGGAAATATAACCATGTGCCTTTATAAGAATTTCATTGAATTTTAATTTCATGAGCAACATAGAGGTGAAAATGATGTCGGCTTCTGGCAATTCAAAGAAATTGGTGTAACATTTTATTTATTGCAGACAATTATATGTGATTCGCACAGTGCTGAACTTTTTGCTCCTGAAAGCAGAACAGCTACAAATACAATTGCCACGCAGTAACGAAAACATGCTAAAATAAGAAATAGAAGATTTAAAGGAAAAACAGAGGATACATGAAGTTTCGAGAGAGAGATCTTGGTTAATCTCATGATATCGCATAAGGAACCTCCCATCGCATCTGGCATGTGTGCAATCTCGGAGGGGGCCATGCTAGGATCAAGGCCTACAGCACTCACGAGCAGCATATATGTACTAATAAGTAGCATATGACATAAGTTCATTATTCTATCTAGATATTACTATTATAAATAGGTCTAAACATTCAAAATTCACATATCAATATATGTGTTATTTTTATATGAGTTTAATTTTGATACATTAATAGTATAATTTTTTTTTACACTATTATTTAATTAAATCTCTTTTTTTATATTACTTTTCAAGTAGTGAGGATTGAAAATGATCATATTTATCAATGTGTTATCACATGATTAAATGAATATTTAAAATTTATTACACTGTTAAAGCATTCCAATTAAATCCTATTTTTATTAAGTATCATATTTCAGTCTCATTGGTAAAACTATTAGATGTTGTCTTGCAAAAATAATAATAATAAAAAAAACTTTAGAACAATTCAAGAGGTTTGTATTCTCAATTTTCTATTAACAACTAAGGGTATATTTGATATCAGAAAATAATTTTTAGTTTTCATCTCATTTTTTTCTATTTCCTAAAATTAGTGAAGACAATAATGAATATCGTGAAAACTATTAAATTCAGTTTTCAATAGTTCCTTAACAATACACCGGAAACGTGTGAAAATTGGAAATAAAAATTAAAAATTATTTTCTAAAACCAAACATGGTGTAAGGGTGCATTTGGTTTTAAAAATTAGTTTTCAGTTTTCACACACACACACACACACACACACAATATTAGAGGTGTTCATAACTCATCCTGATCTACCAACCCAGCTCGGCCCAAAACTCAGTGGGATGGGTCTAGGTCTTGAAATTTGACCTGGTATACTTTTCGGACCGGGTTCGGGTCATACGTCAAGTTGGCCCCGACCCATATTAGAGGTGTTCATAACTCATCCCGATCTGCCAACCCAGCTCGGCCCAAAACTTAGTGGGATGGGTCTGGGTCTTGAAATTTGACCCGGTATACTTTTTGGACCGGGTTCGGGTCATACGTCAAGTTGGCCCGACCCGATCTAAAGTCAAATAACTCCTTAAGAGATATATATTTTTATAATAATTTATGAAAATTATAAGATTTTAAAGTTCAATTAATATATTTTACATAACTTGATGTTATTTCTACATTGATATGGTTTATTTTGAAACTTATATCGTAAAATATATTTAAATTTTTGTTTCTTTCTTGCAAAGTTTTATAATTTTACTATGTACAATATTCAAATGTCGGGTTGATTTTGTATGACCTAGGACATAGTTGGATCATTATCGAGTTATTATCGGATTGGGTTCAGGTTTCAAAAATTGACCAGATTTAAAAATCAGTACGGGTTTGGGTTTTGTAAAACCCGGCCTAACCTGTCCCTTGTACACGTACCCCTAGTCGATATAATGAGAGCGAAAATAGTCATTTTTTTTTATCATAATAGAAATCAAACAGATTTCCCTTTTTTTTCAATTTTTCTATATGGATTTATCTAAGGACACTAATTAAGGTTTCTAATAAAAGTAAATCTATAAACTTTGTGGTGAGCCCTATACCTTAAAAAACCGCACATTTCCAATAAAAAATTTACCATTTTAAAACCTTTAACCAGGGTCATAAGGGCACTCATTAGCAAAACCTTTTCTATATTAATCATAATAGAAGTCCAACACATTTACACTTTAAAGCAATTTTCTCAACAATATTAATATCATCCTTTGCTATAAGACATCAATCCTTTCTACATAGAGACCAAATTAGTCACCAAGTATGTTTTGTTTGTCGTTGATAAAGGAAATTATGTTTTCTTACCGATAAGTCATATCTAGAACTACTCTTAGTATCATCATCCACAGATCTACAGCCAACTTAATCCATCCACAAACCAAGTGTGTTAAGAGTTAGTTAAGTTAGTTACTGTTGATTTGGTAGCTTTGAATTCTAAGCCAAATGAAAAATCAATTTTGATGGCTTTGAAAGAAGAAATCAAGTTGGACAAAAAGACCAAACATTCAACAACATAAATTGGAAGATGCAAATTTGTTCAACATTCAAAGATTTGGTTTGAAATTATGATACAAAGCAACAAATTGGTGGTTGCAATTTTTCAAATGGTGCACCAAAATTTTTGAAAATTTTGGCACTAAGAACTTTGTAAATAGAGCTTGGTTCATCAAGCTCCATACACTAACAATAATCCATTTCTCTCTTCATCTTTTCTAAGCATTTAGAGAGTTATTTGTTTATTTTTTATTCTCTGTATATTGAGTTGAGAGTATACATTGGTGAGACAAATACTGTGAGGTATTCAAGGTGTATTTGGGATTTGGGTATTGAGTGAAGTGTGTCCACCTTTTGTATCTCCATTATATTTTCATAATGAAATATTTGATTGTCCCCTTTGCCCGTGGACGTAGGCTTTAAGCCAAACCACGTTAATCTTTTTGTGTCATATTTGCTTTAAGCTTCCGCATATTTATTTTGAGATACTCTATTTCTGCCTTTTGAGCCCGCCATTTTACAACAAACTGGTATCATATCTCTTATAGAGTTATGGGCTAATTTGTTTAAAAATGTCTACTACAAAATTTGCTATTCAGCAGTTTGATGGGCGCATTAAATTCGAAATGTGGAAGGTCCATATGATGGCTGTTCTTGTATAGCAAGGTGTAAGAGTTGCATATTCTGACAAGGAAAAGAGGCCTAAGGCAATAAAGGAATCTGAATAGGAAGATGCCAATCAAAAGGCTCTATGCATTGCAGATAATGTGTTGCAGGAGGTCCTTTCAAAGAAACAGCAAAATTGTTGTGGACTAAGTTGGAGTCATTATATATGAATAAGACGGTGACCATCAGTTTCAGTTTGTTGCAACGTCTATACATGCTTCATATGATAGAAGGGACATCAATCCGGTCTCACATAGCTAAGTTCACATTACTCGTCACAAATTCAAAAAATATGGAGGAGACATTTTCAAGTGAGCAATAGGCAATGATGTTGCTTTGTTCTTTACCTTTTTCATACAAGTACTATCGTCAGACGTTCATATATGGTCATGAAAGCCTAAAAATTGATGAGGTTAAATCCGCACTTATAAGTCATGATAAAATGGAGATGATACTAGCAGTCGTGATGATATTACATCTAGCTTGGTTGCCAGAAGGAGATCAAAGGAGATTGGATTGAGTAGTAGCAAAAGAAGGTCTAAATCTAAGTCTAGACATCGTAAAGGCAGGTGTAGATATTGCAAGAACGAAGTGTCACGACCCGATCTGAGAATGTGACCAGCGCGTGAGAAATCTTGTTCTCATGTAAGCCTCGTGACCTGTTAACTATTTTTACGTGCATACTCTGTTCATAAAAACCATAAAAACTTGGAAATTTCTCTTTTTCTACATATAAATCACCTATTCTTTAAATTCAAAATAAACAAAATAATTGAAATAATCAACTCTGTTGATTCATAACCCGTCTCTGAAGTCTGAAACCATAATAATATATAAAACTAGCTCTGTTTCAAAATGTTCTTGAAATTAATACAAATATGTCTTTAAATACAAAATATGAATATACCATCATAGTATGCTAAATGCAAAATATGATCTAAGGTCCGGGATCCTGCCTGCATCTACACTAGAGCACTCTAAACTAGAATGGCAGCAAGATTCACCATCTGAAGTCTAGTACTGCTAGGAGAAAGGGGGTTGAAGAGAATCCATGACAACTGCTCTATCTGTAAAACAGGGAAAGAGAAATGGGTGGATTTTATTACCAAAACTCAGTGAGTGAACCCTCACCTAAAAATCCCTTTTCATGGAACCCCAAAGAATAATGCATAAAATCATACTAACATCATTAATACTTACATATACATTGTAATCATCATGTTATAATTCAAAAACAATTTTCTTAACTTACTTTCATATCTGAAATCATATAAACTCAGAGTATAGTAGCTCCTAGAGAAACAATAATCTCTGCTCTAGTTACGTACAATATCAATGACATAACAAAACTCTGAATGTGAATCTCTGGTCACATCTGGGCATTACGTATCGCTGTCCCCAGTGTGACAATAAATTCTCTGGGTATAAATCCCTATAATCTCTAGCCCAGGCAACTTGGTACCAAGGTTAACGAATTAATTGCCATTAACATACAGTTTGTTTCTCTATGGCTACTTTTTAACTTAATTAAATACATTCATTTAAATTTGAAACTCCTTAAAACCATTTAATTCTTTGTGGGCTCTGAATCCTTGTAACTCTGTAATAGTTTGACCTTAGCATAACTATGACTCTGAAATCATACATGATGATTCCAAGTCTACAGAATATGTATTCGCCAACAATAAACTCTGATACTTTTATGTCTAAATTTCTAGATTATCCTTTACCAACAATAAACGTTGATACTTTGAGAGCTATGAATCCACCTGATTCTAACAATCTGACCTTAGCATATCTGTGGTTATGGAATCATGTCCAAGGGATCACCATGTGTAGACATTTATGATTCCATACCTCCACAGAATATGTAGCCATCAACTGTTCTGAAACTCATGAAGATTCAAGCTCTAAAAACCTTTTGATTAGTTATCTAAAACATATCTCAACTATCCAACTTTTCAAAATTAGAAAACTCAATATCATACTTCAAAATAACAAAGCTTGCAATCATAATTCTATTTTCTTCTCTAACTATATATCTAGGTATAAAACTATTTCATATATATAAACCAGTTTCATAATCCATTAAAACAATCATAAAAGCCTTTAACAATCACATATAATCTCAATTCTGCATAAAATCAGTATAACAAACATGGTCCTATGAGTTTTTATAAAAAATCAATTTCATGTTCTATAACCAGAAGTTCTAAAACATATAAACTAATAGAAATCTCATACTTCTTTGCACAAATCTCTAAAATCAAGCAGTAAAAGATATCCTTATGAAAATAACTCTAATGCATAATATAGAGATCACAAATATGAACCCACTCACCTGGTAGGATGAATAATGAAAACTCTGCACCAATAACACCACCAGGACTCTTAGAAGCAGGAGAGACGGTAATATATGATACATAATCAACAGAACTCTAAATCATCCTCTAAATAGATCACCTCTCTTCCTAACATAGAGAAAGAACTTTTATCCCTTGACAAACATGAGAATCTCCTCAAGAACCATGGAGAATCAAGGAGGAGAGAGCAAAACCCAAAGAATTACATACCTTAAAGCCTTGGAGGATGAAGATTCCAAGCTATACCTGAAGAAATTGGAGTTTCTGGGGGTGAAAACCACGTTTTCTAGATGAAAGCTCAAGGTTGGGGATGAGAATGGGCGTATGGACTATTCTAGACCCTGAAGTTGGGGTTTTTATAATTCTGTTGACCGCTGCAGTCCTCAACGAGCACTGCAGTGCTCACCTGAGAGCCCAAAAATCGTTCCTTGTACTGCCTTACTATTTTGTTGACTGTTGTAGTGCTCATGACCACAGCAGTGGTCTCCAGAATACTCTCTAGAATGCACTTATTTACATTTACTAATTTCAAGTTGATGTCCTCATTTATTTAGGGTTTACGATAAATAAGGAAATACCCCCATTTGGATTCAAATAAAATATCAGAAAAGTCAAAATCTCAACAATTCAGAATCCAAAATTCGGGTTTTAGTTCAAATTTGGGAATTCTTACGATTTTATAAAATCATAGGCTAAAAACAAAAAAGTTTAAGAGTTTCATAAAATTCATTAAAAATCACTCTTCAACTCATTTTTCTCTAGGGAACCATCACCGGGACTTTTGATCCCAAGATTATGACTTTATTATAAAGCCCTCCAAGGACATGTAGGGTCCAAACTTAGTGAAATTTGGGACCCGAACGACAGATAAAAATGACTGGCATTGTTTCTAGTTTGAAAAAAAAAATTTAATCCTTTTATTTAAAGCCTGGGGTATTACAGGAAGGGCACTAGAGAGCAAAATGTTCAAGGCTCAAAGACGAAAAGGACAAAGATTCAAGTGATACAACAAGTGTAGCTGAAAGTATTGATAATGTTCTCACGGTATCAATTAGTTTAATTAGTGATACGTGAATACTAAATTCAGGTTGTTCCTATCATATGTGTTGGAATTGGGATTGGTTTGCAACTTACCAGTCAATAGATGGTGGTGTAGTTCTTATAGAAAATGATATGTCTTGTAAGGTCATTGGCATTGGAATAGTATAAATCAAGATGCATGATGGAGTTGTGAGAATGCTAGCTGATGTTCGATACATACCAAACTTGAAGAAAAATCTTATATCCTTGGGCGACTTCGATTCTCAAGGTCATAGGTATTTTGCTGCAGTGGAGATTTAAAAATCTCCAAAGGTGCTCTTATTGTGATTAAAGGCAAGTTGGTCAACGGTCTTTATTTATTCCAAGGGAGTATAGTTGTTGGTGCTGCCTCAGTATCATCTGATTCTGGTTCAGAAACTACTTGTTTGTGGTATATGCGTCTAGGGCATATAAGTAAAATAAGAATGTCGATTTTGAACAAGCATGGCTTACTAAGTGATCACAAAATTGGGAAGCTTGACTTTTGTAAATACTGTGTCTACAGAAAATAGACCAGAGTCAAATTCAGCATAGCTATCCCTTGGACTAAGGGCACAGTAGATCATATCCATTCTAACTTGTGGGACCCTGCACTTATTCTATCAAAAGGTGGAGCGAGATACCTATTAATATTTATTGATAATTTCTCAAGGAAGGGATGAGTTTATTTTCTAAAATATAAGAATGATGTGTTCCATACTTTCAAGAAATGGAAAGTGCTTATTGAGAACCAAACCGGCAAGAAGATCAAGCGACTCCGAACAGATAACGGTTTGGAGTTTTGTGGTGGTCAGTTCAACGAGTTCTACAAAAATGAAGGCATAGTAAGGTATCGTGATGTGTGAAAGACTCCGCAACAAAATGGAGTAGTAAAATATATGAACAGAACTCTTTTGGAGAAGGCTCGCTATATGCTTTCTAATACTGGTTTGTCTAAAGAATTTTGGGCTGAAGCTATCAATATAGCTTGCTACTTGGTAAATCGATCTCCGTCAACTGCGATCGATTTGAAGACTCCTATTGGGGTATGGTCTGGTGCTCCTGCTAATTATTCAAATGTGAAAATTTTTTGTTATCCTGCCTATGCTCATATTGATGATGGAAAACTTGAGTGAAGGACACTAAAATAAATATTTCTCGGATATCAAACTGGGGTCAAAGGTTGTAGATTGTGGTGCACTGAACGAAAATCATCCAAATTCATACTCAGTTGCGATGTCAAGTTCAATAAATCATTTATGCTTCATCCGAAAAAGGAGGTTGGCGATATAGAAAAAGATCAAGATGCTAGCAAGAAGGTGAAGTTTGAAGCTGAACCACCAAAGCAAATGGAAGAAGATGCCTCTGATCAACTCATTCAAGAAGAAGATTAGGATATTGCTGATACTGTAGATGCATGACAACAGTTACAGCATTATAGCCTTACTAGAGACAGAGAAAATAGGCAAATAAAACCACCACAAAGGTATGATCATACAGACATAGTCTCTTTTGCATTATTATGTAGTGAAATCAAAAGATCCCACTACATACCATGAGATTATTTCAAGTGAAGAGTCTACAAAAAAGATTGCTGCAATGAGTGAGGAGATGAAGTTTCTTTATAAGAACTAGACCTGGGAGTTGATGAAACCACCTAAAGGACATAAGTCGTTGGCTGCAAATGGATCTTCAAGAAAAAGGAAGGATCCCCTGGAGTTGAACCGGCAAGACACAAAGCACGCTTAGTTGTAAAAGGTTTTAGCCAAAGGGAAGGAATAAACTTAAATGAAGTAGTTTCTCCTGTTGTGAGACATAGCTTCATTCGTGTGTTGCTCGCTATAGTTGCACTGCTTGAACAACTCGATGTTAAGATAGCTTTTCTTCATAGTGAGCTTGAAGAACAGATCTATATGTAGCAACTAGAATGTTTCACTGTTCAAGACAAGGAGGATCATGTATGTCTCCTAAAGAAGTCATTATATGGCTTAAAGCAATCTCCTCGCAAATGGTATAAGAGATTTGACATCTTCATGTTAGGTCATGGTTACTCAAGGAGTGACTGTGACAGTTATGTTTATCACAGGAAGCGCTTAGATAGTTCGTTTGTCCATTTGTTGCTTTATGTTGATGACAAGCTCATTGCTGCTAAGAGTATGTCCGAGATCAAGAAGCTGAAGGAGCAACTTAGTGGTGAATTTGAAATGAAAAACTTGGGTGTAGCTAAGAAGATTTTGGGCATGGAAATTCACAGGGATCGTCGTGCTCACAAATTATATTTGTCTCAAAAGAAGTATATTGAAAAAAGTACTTGAGTGCTTTAGAATGCAAAATGCAAAGCTGTGAGTACTCCCTTGGCAGCCCATTTCAGATTATCAGTCGCATATTCACCACAGTCTGCTGAAGAAGAGGGAAAAAAATGTCACATGTTCCCTATGCTAGTACAGTTGGAAGTATAATGTACACAATAGTATACACAAACCCAGATATTTCACATGTTGTTAGTGTTGTTAGCAGATATATGGGGTATCCTGGCAAAATGCATTGACAAGTATTAAAATGAATACTTTGATATCTTTGAGGTACAACAGATGTTGGCTTAGTATATGACAAGAGTTCTAGCACTGGAGGTAGTGTTATTGGTTATGTTGACTCTGATTATGTTGGAGATATTGACAAAAAGGGGATCTTTGATAGGATATGTCTTCACGCTTTCGGATAGTGCAATTGGTTGGAAAGTGACTTTGCAGTCTACTATTGCATTATCAACTATAGAAGTTGAATACATTACAGCAGTAGAAGTGGTGAAGGAAGCCATTTGGCTCAGAAGTTTGGTAGGCAATTTGGGCTTGGACCAAGATGTTAGATTATCTATTGTGACAGCCAAAGTACCTTATATTTGACCAAAAATCAAATGTATCATGAAAGAACCAACCATATTGATGTCAGATATTATTTTATTTGTGAGATTATTTCTCAATGTACCATTGCAATGAAAAAGATTAGTATCTCGGACAATATAGCTAACATGTTGACAAAGTCAATCATTGTTGTTAAGTTCAAATATTACTTGGACTTAGTTGCCATTCATAATATGTAAATTTTCCTTTATGGGAATTTTGGAGAAGGCAGTTTCAGAAGCTTGATAAAAATTCAAACCAAGGTGGAGATTTATTGATTTGGTGGCTTTGAATTCTAAGCCAAATGAGAAATCAATTTTGATGGCTTTGAATGAAGAAATCAAGTTGGACCAAAAGTCCAAACATTCAACAACATAAATTGGAAGATACAAATTTGTTCAATATTCAAAGATTTGGTTTGAAATTATGATACAAAGCAACAAATTAGTGGTTACAATTTTTCAAATGGTGCACCAAACTCTTTGACAATTTTGACACCAAGAACTCTATAAATAGAGCTTAGTTCATCAAGCTCTATACATCAACAAAAATCCATTCCCCTCCTCATATTTGTTTATTATATCTATATTTTGAATTAAATTCTTCTTGTCTACAAAACCAATTCAGTAAAATAAATAAATAAATATTGGATATGCATGATTTTTTTTTCAATATATAATAACATTACAAAACCTTCAAAATTCAAATATCTTATTTTATAAGGAATCACCAATTGCACAATATTCTAGGATAGCAACATTAATGCTACTAATTCGTGGAAACCTTTTTCTTTTATGATATTCTTAAGCTTCTCTTCAAAACACTCACAACCTCATAATTTTATCTAGAAAACATAGACAAATAATGCATTTGATAGAGCAAACCAGTAGTAATGCATCCATATATAGTAGAATACCATAATTATGTAGCAGAGATAATGAATTGCACAATTAATGATAGGATCCGTTGTATGCTCTCTCATGCTGTGGTGTCTAAAGGCTTTTGGGGTGAAGCTATGAGAACCATAGTGGATTTAATCAACCTTTCTCCTTTAGTTTCTCTTGATTATGATATTCCTCAAAGATACTGGACCGGGAAAGATGTTTTATATGATCACTTAAGAGTGTTTGACCGTAGGACATTTGTTCACATTCTAAGAGGTGAAATATCCAAGCTATATATGGACAATGTATATTCTTGGGGTTATAGTCATGAAGATTTTGCTTACAGATTATGGAACCCTGTGAACAAGAAAATCATTAGAAGCTGAGGTGTAGTATTCCTTGAAGATTAGACCATTGAAGACCTAAAGACAATTAAGAAGCCAAATTCAATAGATAAGCAGTACACTGATTTGAATCTAGAGCTTCCTGTTGTGGTGAATAATAATAATAGGGGAAATGTACAAGAAGACAATGACTGTTGAGCTAGCTGACCCAATTTCTCCTTAACCACTTGTTATGCCTTAGCTGAGAAGATCTAGCAGACAGTCTCGTCCTTCTCAGAAGTATCCACCTAATGAATACGTAATAGTTCATCATTCTCAAAAGTATCCACCTAATGAATATGTAATACTTACTGGCAGGGGAGAAATAGAAAGTTACAAAGAGGCTATTTTCAATGTTCATAATAAGGAATGGTTGCGAGCCAAGCAAGATACAACAAGTTAATTCCTCAATGAGATAATGCTTTTGAGCATGTAAAGTTGCCTAAGGGCATGAGGGCAATCAAGAACAAGTGGGTCCAAGTTGAAAACTAAAGAGCACAACTCATAACCAAGGTACAAAGAAAGGTTAGTTGTGAAAGGTTTTAGTCAGAGAAAAAGGTTAGATTTTGATGAAATTTTCTCACTAGTGGTTAAGATGTCTTTAATAGAACATTCCTTCATATGAATGTTGAACAACTTGATATGAAAACGACATTCCTTCATGGTGATTTAGAGGAGAAAATTTATATAGAACATCTAGAAGGTTTCATTATCAAAGATAAAGAAGATTTTGTGTGTAGGTTAAAGAAGAGTCTTTATGGGCTCAAATAGGCATCTAGACAGTGGTACAAAAATTTTGTAACAAGAGCTTAACCTTTCTTAAATGAGAAGCTATCCATCAATGCTTAATCGTTCAAAGAAGAAGTAAGAACATTAGTCTTCAATGTCAAATCAAGGCAAATGTTTAACCACCAAAAATAAAAGCAAAACTCAAAACTTAACCACCTAAAACTAAAACTATCTTCAAGTTTAATCATCTAAGGTAGAACCAACTTCATGAAACAAATTAATGGAACATAACAAAACAAAATCAGGAAAAAAGAATGTGATACCCGAGGTACACGGGTCAGCAGTAAGGTTCTGTATAGCCTCAAGGATTCCCTAGGAACCACCGTCGGGTCCTGAATTTTACTAAATCTGGATCCTACACATCCTTGGAGGGCTATATGATAGAACCATATTCTTGGGATCAAAAGTCCCGGTAATTGTTCCTTGAAGGAAAACAAGTTGAAGGGTGATTTTTAATGAATTTTATGAAACCTGCAAATGTTTCGTTGTTAACTCACAAGTTTAGAAAATCTCAGAAATTCCCGGATTTGAACTAAAACTCAAAATTTGGATTCTGATTTGATGGAGTTTTGATTTTTATGATATTTTATTTGAATCCAAATGGGGGATATTTCCTTATTTATATTTATGTTTTAAAGTTAATGGAGAGTAAAATAAATGATGTAAATAAGTGAGTAGTGAGACAACCCAAATGCCAGGAGCACCCAGAGGTGCTGACAGCAGCTTTATCGTTATCGCTATAGCAGTCCAGGACTGCTATAGTGGTAACAGCGTTTGCAGCATGGTAGTTTTGGGTCTGGGTACCGCTATAGCGGTGTCGATGAGACCGTAAACAAGATCAACGACGTCGTTTCACTTACTGAGAGTATAAATCCTCCCCACTCTCTTCTTCCCCTAATTTCGACGATCAGAAACCCTTCCCCCTCTATTTTTCTCTCTTTCTCTCAAATTCACTCCAATCCATCATTCCAAGCTTCAAGGTAAGTTCATGTTATTAGACTATGTCTTTATTTCTTCATAATCTTGGATTTGGACCAATTGTTTTTCTTATTTTTGTCAAGTGAGGATGTTTCCCCCATTTTAGTAGAGTTAGAATAGAGCTTTTTAGAGATTTTTAAATATTAATCTAGAGTTATAGTTGTTCCATGGCAGTTGTTGGTGCCATTCCAAACTCTTCAAGTCAAGTTGGTGGAGCCCACATACTCTCGGCTTTAAACGGTGAGTGGGTTCAAATCCTATGATCCTTATGTTGATCATTAGAGTTAATTTCAGTAAATTATAGCGTGAGATATATATGTTTTTCTGAAAACTCATGGGACCATTATTGTTAAAGTGATTTTTATCAAAGAGCTAGAGTATATATTTAAAGATTTATGGAACATTATGATGATTGCCATAGTAGAGAATATGTATATGATAGAGTTTTAGAGAAAATAAGTGTTTTTATGATTCTCAGAAGTATGGAATTCAATATGATTTATAACAACTGCCAGATACATATTCTGTAGGCTTGAAATCAGAATGCCTACAAATGAGTGATCCCTTGGGCATGATTTCACGGTCACAGTTATGCTAAAGTCAAATTGTTAGAGTTATATGAGACCAGAACTTTTCGAGTTTCAAGAGTTTTCATATTTAAATAATTTTATGAATTTCAGAACTGCTGATTTATATGCTAGAGCTTGTGAACTCTATGGTAGAAGATTTATGAGATATAGAGAAAAGATTTAGATTTTTGATTGAACTGGACAGTAGTTATAGAGAAACAGACTGTGAGTTAACGGTAATTATTCTGTTAACCTTGGTATACCAAGTCACCTTAGGGCCAGAGAAATAACAAACGAGCCCTATTTAGGTGCCCCAGAGATTAGAGACTTTGTTATGTTATGTATAACCAGAGATTTGTTATGTCACATGAATTGGGCATAACCAGAGATTCCTGTTTCTTAATTAGCATACTATAGACAGAGTAATGATTTTAGAACTATTTGTTGTTCTTATGAATATGAACTTGAGAGTTATTGCATTAACTGGTTTGATGAATATATATATATATATATATATATTATTTCCCTTGGCTGTCCCATGAGAGGGTTATGGGTGAGGACTTACTCACTGAGTTTTAGATGAAACTCACCCCTCTCCCTTCCTCCATTACAGGTGCAGTAGACACTGCGGGTTCTTCTCTTTCATCTCCTCCCCCGCAGTAGAGATTTTCCAGTTGGTGAGCTTCACTTTGTGAGTGAAGTACTTATGGTATTCTGTTTAGAGATAGAGTGCTCCAGTGTGCATGACGGGCAGGGTCCCGGACCATAGAGATAGACTAACATATTTTTATCATGAATATTTTATATTTTCATGATTGCGAGTTCTATGGTTTATTTTGTATTAAGAGCAACTCATGTGTTTTATATTAGAGTTATTTACTAGAGCTTAATTATGAAAGTATTTATGTTTTGGAAAAGGTTTTTATATTAAATTATGCATATAGAGGGACTCAGAGATCACGAGACTTACGTGGGAATGAGGATTCCTCACGTGCCGGTCATGTGCCCAAGTCAGGTCGTGACAAAGAAGTTGGAGATATGAGCATAAACTAGAAGATGATTATTTTTCAAGAAAGAAAATTTGTAAAATACCCAACACAACAAAAGCAAAAAAAAAACTCCTCATGGTGAATGCAATTGCTTCGATACCATGATAAAAAAAACATTGTCAAGTATGTATATATATATTATCAAGGTTGGAAATAAGTTGAGGTGAATGATAATTCTAAGGTCTTTCATCCCCTGTCTCGTTGGTGTAGTTGCTTAAGAATTTGGCCCATCTTATATCGAACCCAAAAAAAAACGAGAAAAGAGCTCGTTCGGCTGGACTAAGAAAAACTTAAAGAGTGGCAATGAACCAATGACCAACTTGAGAAGGTTGGGCTTTTTGTGTGGGGCTTTAGATGATATTTCATTTCTTTTTGAAAATTACTCTTTTCACCCAAATAATCAATTTTCATATATTTAAATATTTTTAAAAAATAATA
Organism: Dalbergia cochinchinensis; assembly: GCA_031216125.1. Classification (NCBI taxonomy): domain Eukaryota; kingdom Viridiplantae; phylum Streptophyta; class Magnoliopsida; order Fabales; family Fabaceae; genus Dalbergia; species Dalbergia cochinchinensis. The sequence continues at coordinate 61,121,007 of CM062375.1, read as the reverse complement.
AAAAATATCAAAAAAAATTATTTTTGTCTTTTTATAGAAGTTAAAAGGAATAACTTCTGAAAATAAAAAATACACCACTTTTTAGCCTTTTCAACTATTAAAATTTTTGAAACAAGTGCACTCATAAACTAAGTTTCTTTCCTCTCATAAATTACATAAAATAGTTCTTCTATTATTTCATTTATCACAGTATGCCCAAGGTTTATGGTGATCCACAACTCATCATCATAAATCACTATGGAAGCAGCCTACCAAAGGACATATATGGACCCATTATTCATTTACTTTAATTACATTAATAAGTCTCACAAATAAGTATATTAGCTTTAGTCCATGTTTTTATTGATTGATGAATTATGTATACATAATTCACAGTCTTAAATATAAAGAAAAGAGAAATTATAATATAATTTCAATGAATGGATCAAATATATATCTTTTTTTTTCTTGGATATCTATTGTCGAATGCAGTGATTAATCATTTCACGTATTGTAAGCCTATTTAAGGAGGTAAATGCTAGCCACAAGTTTTAAAATTGCTTCATTCCTAAAACGAGAATCGAACTCTTGATATTTGATTAAAGAGAGAGAGAGAGAGAGTCCTTACCATCTCATCTTAGCCCAATGGTTGATCAAACATTTATCTATATAAAGTAATTCAATAAATTGTTTAAATAATTACTTGTTGAATAAGTTATAAATGAATTACTTTTTTAGCAATTTTATCATATCATAAACAAAGTAATAATGCATTTTTTCTTATTGTTCTTACCTAGAAATAGTGGAAAGGGTGAAGGTAGCTCTGACGTCCGTAAAAACAGGGGATGGGGTACCTGCAAAGACACTTTGATGCTTAAATCAGTAAAAGCATGTGGAGTGGAGAGGTGTTTATATGATAGAGATTATGTCATACTTGGGAGGATACCCCTTTATATAGTGTGAGGTTACCCCTCAGTAAATCTGTTATGATCCTCTTTAAGTATAGGAGATATTTCTATGATTCAGTTAATATTAAAGATAATGATAAGATATGATGAGATATAGAGAGATATTATATGGGATTTAGGGGATATCTTCAACTAAATCTGAGGTAAATCCACTGAGGATACTATACAATGTGGTCGAGTTGAGGGACCCCGTGAGAGGAAGAGATTCGGGTTGGGCCGATTTCTAGGGCCCATAACTGAGCTTTTACTAGTTGGGCCGAGGAGGTCGGTCCATATTTTTTAGTCTAGTACATAGCCTTTGAGCTTGGTCGTTGGCTGAGTAGGAGATACCAAGGTATCTGACCGAGGTGGTTTACTGAGAACTACGTGTTGAGCTCGAATGAGTTGACTTGCATGCTGTTTTGATATGTCCTGGGTGAGCTGTTGGTTGAACATATGGTGATTGTGTTGGTTGTGCCTTTTTAGGTCAAGGACTTCATGGCGAGCTTGAAGGTTTCGAGATGAGTTGTGAGTCTTTTCAGTTGCAGTTGTAACAGTCACGGGAGGACGTGTTATGATACGTGTCCTTTTGTGAGTGGTGGATAATCGTTTCTTATAAATGTGGGATCGTGTGTTTGTACATCCTCTGTTGGATAAAAGTGATGAGGCCCTAGCCGTTAGATGTACTGAGCATTTCGGATGCATTATTGAGTGGAGGGAAATTATCTCGTTTGTTGGATGAGCTCGGTTTCAAGCAACAAGGGAGGAGAAAGGTTTTTCCGGTTTCATTTCTGGAAAACTCTTCACTTCTCACTTGCTCTCAGTGCTTTCACTTGCTCTCAGCCCTTTTGGCATTTGCAGTAGAAAACTTCAAGCTTATCATCCGAAACTCAATTTCTTCCATTTTCAATCGGTGAGTTTGTTTTTCTCTCCCTTTCTTTTCATTTAATGGGTTTATTCTGTTTTGAACCCTAGGGTAGGAGATTTTGCTAGCTACTAGTGTTTTTTCGTGTTCTTTTTTCTGAGTTCTATCTGTCGTCTTACTTTGTTTAGGTATGTACTGATGGCTAAAGGGAAAGGTCTTTCTCTTTTTGAAAAAGGAAAGGAGGTAGTGGAGGAAGCTGAGTATGATCCTTACGGATGGCTAAGTAGTGAAGTTAGGGAGGTAGCCTCTATTTTTAATGATAGGGAGTCTATGCGTAGGTTTAGGAGGGCGTGTCTAGTGTCTTCGTATGGTGAAATAAAAGTAAAATATCTTCCGTGTGGTACCGAGGATAGGGTATATAAATATAGGGAAAGGGATGGCGAGGTTGATTTTATTTATGTGTACATAGACTTTTTTGAGAAATTAGATATCAGGGTCCCTTTTATTCGGTTTGAGGAGGGTTGTTTGAACAAAGTCAATATTTCCCCTTCTCAACTTGATCCTAACAGTTGGGCGTTTGTCCGAGCATTTGAGAATCTGTTTGCTATGCTCGGGTAGGAGCCCAGTGTTGGTGTATTCTTTATTTTTTTTTCAAGTTAAGGGTGTAGAAAAGGGAAGTTGGATTTCTTTCAACAGTGTCCTTAGGAGGAAGTTGTTGTCTTTGTTGATTTCTAACTTCAAGAGGTTCAAGGAAAAGTTCATTAGGGTTAGCTCAGTTGAGACCGAGTTCCCCTTCTTTTTGGATTTGAATGATCTAGAAAAGTTTCCTTTGTACAGGTAGCACAAGCCTAGCCAGATTTTGAGGGTAGAGTATGGTTCTTTACCTTATGATGATCAGGTTATGATCGATTTCCTGGTGGAATGCTTGAGTCCGAGCTCTTCATTATCCTGTTTAGTTTTGTCGGAGTAGAGGTATGATAACAAAGAAGTTCTCAAACACATAGGTAGTATTTCATTTTTGCCTGTATTTCCTTTTTGGGCTTGATCCTGCTTGTATGTTATGAATTTCCATGTTTCCTTATAGGTGAGATGGCTCCCAAGTTTGGTCCCAAAGAGCTAGCCGCTTTCAAGTCGAAGAAGGAGGGTGGGTGGAGGCCAAAAAATTGTTTGAGGAGAAGATTGACTCCTTTGTGGCCTAGGTCAAGATAGATGCTGATACGGCTGCTATGAAGATTCAAGAGCTTGGGGTTGAGAAGAAGCTCTTTGAGGATAAGAGTAAGAGATTAGCTGAGGAGAATGATCAGCTGAAGGGTCTTCAAGTAGAGGTCGACTCTCTGAAGGACGAGGTAGTTGATCAATACGCGGCTAGTTTTGATCGGACCCTTGAGCAAGTTCGGTTCTTTCATGGGATTTGGACTTGGCTCAAGGTGGTCCTTTCAAGGAGGTGGTCGATGGTGTGTTCGTCGATCATCTCGCTGCTAGTGAGGTTGATGAGGATGCTCAGGTTGGAAGAGCTGTTGAGGAAGGGGATGATGATGAGGTTCACGTTATGGAACATGTTCAAGTCGTCCTTCCTGATGAGGCTAGAGCTTCTGCTAATTTTTGTGCCTGTTGTATTTTTCTTTTTTATGCTCAGAACGATGATTGGTTATTAAATGCTTATATTTTTAAGATATTGTTTCTTTGTTCTTTATGATTTCTTAAACGTGTTCTTTATGCTGGGATAATGTTGTATCAAGCATGGTAGACTCTAATTAAATATGATAAACTCTAATCAAGTATTATGACTCGGATCATGCATGGTTGAATTGTATATGCCTGTGAAATAGCTAGTACCATGATGTTGTTGTTTGAGATGTGTTTTAGGCTTCCTTGATGCGTTTTCATAGCATGGTGATATTTTATGCGCCTTTCTTTACTCAGTTTGTATTTCGAGATTTACATGAAATGTGGTGGCTTTTTGATACGCCTTCACGACTCAAATGTATTGAGGTTTATTGTGAGTATAGCGGCTTTTTGGTGGGCCTTCACGACTCAAATGTATTGAGTTTACTGTGAAGATGGCGACTTTTTGGTGCGCCTTCACGACTCAAATGTATTGAGGTTTACTGTGAGTTGGGTGCTTGCAGTATAGACGAGGTTTTATGTATGAGCATCTGTGGAGTTATAATATGAGACGTCGAACACTATATTAAAAAAAGGGTTACATTTGTAGCTTTCTTGCCACCGAAGTACTCAGCTCACATCCGATTATGCCTCGTTAAAACCTTTGTTGGTGAACCCTGTGGGATAAAACCCAACAAAGAGTGCACCCATCGAATATGATTTGAGGCGTCTATCTTCTAGTCGTAGTATTTCCTTAAGGACAGGGCATTCCATGTCCATGGGAGATCTTGTCCCGATAGCTCGACAATTATGTAAGCTCCTCTGCTAATGTCTTGGGTGATTCAGAATAGTCCTTCCCAGTTCGGAGTTAACTTCCCTTCACCTGGGGGCTTCCTTTGTTGTTCCAATTTGCATAGGACCAGGTCTCCTACTTGGAAAGCTCTTGGATCTAGCTTCTTATTGTAAATTCAGGCTACTCTTTGTGTCGTTGCTTGTTCTTTGATGTGGGCTAGCTTTTGGTCTTCTTCTAAGAAGTCTAATTCTGCTCTTCATTTCTCCCCGTCTGTATGAATGCCAGTTGGCGGGCATTAGGTTAGGCGACCTCTACTGGGAGCATGGCCTCACTGCCGAAGACAAGCCTACATGGTGTTTCTTGTGTTGAGGAGTAAGTAGTGGTGTGATATCCCCAAAGGATCTCAGGGAGGTCTTCGGCCCAGAGACCTTTGGCTTTGCCGAGCTTCTTCTTCAAGGTTGTGATGACGACTTTGTTGGTAGCTTCTACTAGGCCATTGGTTTGAGGATGTTCTACAAGATGTGTTTGATTTAAAAGTTGTCACAGAATTCCGTTAGTCTTCAGTCTATGAATTGCATGCCATTGTCAGTGATAAGTTCTTTGGGAAAGTCCGAACTTGCATATGATTCTTTTCTAGATGAATTTCCTGACTTTTTCTGTAGTAATTGTGGCCAGGGGTTCTACTTCGATCCACTTAGTGAAGTAGTCTATGGCTAATATTAAGTACTTAAGCTGTCCCGGAGCAAGGGGAAAGGGGTCGAGGAGGTCGATTCCCCGTTTGTGAAAAGGCCAGCTGGCTTCAAAGAAGTACAATGGTTCTAGGTGCTTCTGGCAGACTTTAGAGAATCTTTGGTATTTGTCATATTTGCGCACGAAGTGTATGCAATTAGTTTTCATGGTGGTCCAGAAATATCCTACTCGGAGTATTTTGGTAGCTAGAGCTCAGCCTCCAATGTGATTTCCACAAACTCCTTCATATACTTCGACCATGACATCATTGACTTCATGAGGGCCGAGGCACCTTAGGAGGGAGAGTGAGTATCCCTTTCTGAACAATAATCTTCAGCAAATGTTGTAGTAGCCTGCCTGTCTTCTGAATTTTTTTTCATCGATTGTCAAGCTTGGAGTTTCCCCGGAAGTTAGGTAGTTAAGGAATGGAGTTCGCCAATCTTGGCCTCCTACTTCTGTGTTGCAACTTTCGAATTGAAGGCAGATTAGTTTTTGGAGCTTTATTTGAATCATGGATTTGTTATTATGTGACTTGCTGATGCTTGCAAGCTTGGAAAGGATATCGATTCTGGTATTGTGCTCCCTGGGTATGTGTATTTCTTCGCATAAGTCAAAGTGTTGCATCAAGTTCCTTACTAGTGCCAGATACTTTTCTCGGAGAGGATATCTGGCAGTGAAGGTGCTGGTGACTTGGCCGACAACTAGCTATGAATCAGCCTTAATGATGAGTCTTTGGGCTTCGACTTCTTAGGCGAGCTTGAGTCCTGTTATGAGTGCTTTATATTATGTTTGGTTGTTGTTGGCATGGAACTAGAACTGGAGAAATTGTTCGATTAAGATCCCTTCTCCGTTCTCAAGAGTGATCTCGGCTCCGTTGCCTTTGCCATTGGATGCTCCATCAACATGTAGTATCCAGAAGCTGAGTTCTTATTCCGGAATGGAGGAAAGTTCGGCAATGAAATCAGCCAAGACTTGAGTCTTGATTGGCCCTTTAGGCTGATATTCTAGGCCGTGCTCTGAGAGTTCAATTGACCATAAGATCATTCTTCCTGCCAGTTCTGGTTTGATCAGAATTTGCCCGATAGGTTGTTCTGTCTGGACGATGATGTGGCGGCTCTGGAAGTATGGTCTTAGCTTTCTTATAGAAACTATCATAGAGAAGGGTAGCTTTTTGATATTCTAGTACCTCTGTTTGAGTCCTTGGAGTGTTTTGCTTGCAAAATAAATGGGCTGTTGTTCTCTATCTCATTCTTTTACAAGACCGAGCTTACTGCATGTTTAGTTACTGATAGATACAGGAAGAGGGTCTACCCAAAGTCGGGTTTGGTAAGGATGAGTGGTGTAGAGAGGAATACCTTGAGTTCGGCAAAGGCTTTTTCATACTCTTCGGACTACTCGAATGTCATTGAGTTGCTTTTTCTACTGATCTTGCAAGAAGCAAGAAGCAAGATACGGCTGTTAGTCGAACTGTAATCTGCTGTACTTCCTTAACCGAGTTTGGACTACTCATTTCTAGTATTGCTCAGCATTTATCAGGGTTGGTTTCTAGTCCTTGATTCGTAAGCATGGATCCAAGGAATTTACCTCCATGAACTCCGAATGCACATTTTTCTGGGTTTATTCTCATGTTACATTCTCTTAATTTTTTGAATATTTCTTCCAGGTCGTTAATGTGATTTCCAGTTGCAGAGGTTTTTGCCACCATGTTATCAACATACACCTCAATGTTTTTGCCGATCTGTTCTTTGAAGACATTATTCATGAGTCTCTGGTATATGGCTCCTGCATTCTTCAGACCAAAAGGCATGACTTTGTAGCAGAAGTTGGCATCCACGGTGAGGAATATGGTTTTGTCCTCATCTTGTGGGTGCATTCTAATTTGGTTGTAGCCAGAGTATGCATCCATGAAACTTAGGTATTGGTAGCCAAATGCGACAAGCTTGTCGATGCAGGGTAATGGGTACAAGTTTTTTGGGCAGGCTTTGTTGAGGTCAGTAAAGTCTATGCACATGCGCCACTTTCCTGAGGATTTTTTAACCATTACCACATTTGCAAGCCATGTGGTATACCTGATCTTCTTGATGAAGTTGGCCTTGAGGGGTTTCTTTGTTTCTAATAAAGCTGCTTTTGGGTGCTCAGTCCCGAGGGTTATCTTTTTTTTTTTGCTATTGGCTGAGCTTTCGGATTGACCATAAGTTTTTAGCTGATTACGTCTAGACTTATTCTTGGCATATAGGTTGGGGTCCAAGCAAAGAGGTTGGCATTCTTTAGAAGTAAGGCGGTGAGTTCTGTTGATAAGCTCGAGGGGAGATCGGCTCCGATGAATGTCACTTTATTTGCTTTATCCCCAATCTGGACTGATTGTAAGATGTCTGCCGGTTGGGGATGATTTTGGATCTCTCCTCTAGGGTTGAGCTCAGAGATCAAGGGATTTGGTCAGTGTGAAGGACGCCGTGTACCTGTTCAGTTTTGGGCCCTTCAGTGGACTTAATCTCCAGGCACTCGTTGTAGCATGTTCTTGCTTCTTTCTGATCGGCATTGACGACTCCAACCTTGGATTTGGAAACCGAGAACTTTATGGCTAGATGAGGTGTTAAGACTATGGCTCCGAGGGCGTTGAGTGATGGTCACCCCAGGATGATGTGGTAAGGGCTATTGGTATCGATGACAAGGTATTGGAGGTCGAAGGTCTTTGCCAGTGGTTCTATACCAAACGTGGTCCTCAGCCACACATAGTTAAGCACTTTCACCCTGTTCCCTGTGAATCCGACTAGTTCACCGTTGTATGGGAAAAGTGAGTTTCAGGAAGCTGTATGCATTTGAAAGTAGAATAAAAGAGGATTTCAACTGAACTCCCCTGATCCACTAGGACTTTCCTGACCAGAAAATTGCCACTAGGATCGTGCAAGTTTTCATCAATTCATTTATAATCAGGGTTCGAGAAAGATATTATCAGGTTTTTGGTCTTTGGCCTTGATGAATATGACACTCCTTCAAGTGACATGATTGCCAAGAATGATCTTTTTCTTGCCGACCTCGTCTCTCATCCTCTTGCGAATCCTCCAGCAATGTGGTCAATAACTCCCTAGATTTTGGCTTCCTCAAGAGTGTGAAATTGTGTTCTTTTTGCAGGCTTTTTGTGTTTTGGTGGGATTTGCTATTTGACGAGGAAAGGCTGTGATGTCTGTTCTTTCTCTCTCGGCCTCGGCCTCGGCCTCTTTTCTTTTCTTCTTCTTTTTCCTTAATGAACTGCTTTAGGTATCCTTGTCGGATGAAGCGTTCAATATGATATTTCAGGTTTTTGTACTTTTCGATTGTATGTCCTGTGGTGTTATGATATTCACAGACCTTGTTCTTATCTGTACCTTTGGGATCCGATCAGAGCTTGCCTCTCATCAATTTCATGAGCCGAGCACTAAATATTTCTTTTAGAATTGTGCTTGCTCAGGCATTTAGTGGCGTGTATGTTATGAATCCCAGCTTAGAGGGCTCTGAGTTCCGTTTGTGTTTGCCTTTTTCTTGTTTCTATGCCGAGCTATCTTTTTCTTATTTCTATGCCGAGCTATCTTTTTCTTGTTTCTGGTTCTTTTCCGCAGCTCGGAGTTCCTTGGCATTGATGTATCTGAGGGCTCTTTCGCGGAGTTCATGTATGGTTCTTGGTCTGTTGATTGCTAGGTTTTGCTTGAAGGGTCCAAAACGCAGGCCAATTCAGATTTGGTGGAGCTCAACGGCAAGGTCGAGGTCTGGTATTTGTGATGCTTCCTCTTAAAATCACGTCAAGCAAGTTCTCAGGCACTCATCGGATCCCTGCTTGACATGTTCCTGGGAATCTGAGGTTTTAGTGTAGATTTTGGAGGACACAAACCTTTTGGAAAGGCTTTTGCTAGGTCGTCAAACTTGTGAATAGAGTTCCAGGGCAGTGTCGAGAACCAGAATGGTGCCGATTTCTCCAAGAAGGATGGGAGGTTTGGTAGAGGATTCGGTCGGTAGCTCCGTTGATGAGCATCATGGACCTAAACATTGTGATGAATTATTGGGGTCTCCTGTTCTGTCATAGGGACGGAGTGAAGTCAGAAGCTTGAAGTTGAGGGTAGGCTAGCGGCCATGAGTTTTTTTGAGAATAGTCCGCAGTCTTTGGTTTCAGGCTCATCTTCAGATTCAGTTTCATAGGTTGAGTGGTCTGAATATCGGGGTTTACCACTGCAAAAATTATAGCTAGCGTGCTTGGCATTCCTCGGATTGGTGGTTCCCTATTTGGGGTTTTTTGATTTTTCAACCCTCAAGGATTGGTTTTCTTCTTACAGCTTATAGAGTTGCTCGACCAGTCTTTGGTTTTCTTCTTGCAACTGGTTAAGGTTAGTAAGAGGCTAGCTATTTGGAGGTGTGTGTCAACTGGAAGCGTCAGCCATGGGTAATGGGGTTTGTGAGGTAGGCTTGTTTATCGGCCCCACGGTGGGTGCCAATGTTCTTACCTAGAAATAGCGGTAAGGGTACAAGTAGCTCTGACGTCCGTGGAAACAAAGGGTGGGGTACCTGCAAAAACACTCCAATGCTTAAGTCAGTAAAAGTATGTGAAGTGGAAATATGTTTATGTGATAGAGATTGTGTCATACCTGGGGGATGCCCCCTTTATATAGTGTGAGGTTACCCCTTGGTAAATCTATTATAATCTTCCTTAAGTATAGGAGATATTTCTGCGATTCGGCTACTATTAAAGATAATGATAAGATATAATGAGATATAAAGAGATATTATATGGGATTTAAGCGATATCTTCAACTAAATCCAAGGTAAATCCACTGAGGATACTATATGGTGTGGTTGAGCTTTGGGAACCTATAAGACTGAGAGATTCAGGTTGAGCCGATCTCTAAGACCAATAACCGAGCTTTTACTGGTTGGGCCGAGGAGGTTGGTCCATATTTTTTAGTCCCGTACACTTATTAATGGATAATGGATTTTTTTAACCTTTTTACCATATCGTAAAATATTAATAATTTGATTATATTACAAATAATAAATATTGCTTGAATTTTGGCAAAAAAATATGATAGTTTTTTATAGAAATAAAATTATGCAACTCATTTATTTGTTCAAGAGTTAATAACATGTCACATAATTCTATCAATTTTTTTTTGACAATTGATAATAATTGCATGACTCTCAAAGAGAGAAGCTAAAAAGAACGCCTAGTGGTCTACAATACAATGAAAATAGAAAACAAGAAAACAAACAAGAGCTATGAAAACCATCGAAACACAACTAGATAAAACATTGTAGCATATGCCTTTCACGATTCAAGATTTGTGCTTTTGCATAATGCAAACAAATATCACCTTAATTAGCAGGAAGATGTATTGATGGTACCAGCAACAAGAGCACAAACCCAAAGCGCTACATGACAAGGCAAGTAACAGCACCACAAAACAATGGTAACCCAAAACACAAATACAAGCATAACCATGCATCTACCACAAATATGAAATCCAGGAACCAAAAGTAACTAAAATTGGAAAACTCAATCCACAATGGAGAGATGTATTGGATTTGACAGCGATAAACTCATATTAGAATGGAGAGAAACCAAAAGAAACCCAAGATCTTATCAGAGTAATAATCTAAATAGAACCAGGTCCTCCGACGTCACAATAAGGAACTTGCTAGAGACCATCAATCAAAGAATGTGTCTACCAAGTTCATCAGAAAACACGCAAAAACGGGGCATCGGGGCATTTAAATGTAAACCAACACAATGAAAGAAGGAAGCAACCTCCTTCTGCGACTACCACAGCATCTCTCTCGACCTCTTGCACTCCCTTACCAATAAGAAACTCGCCAATGGCTGCCACCAGAGCACCATCATAAAATGGAAACCTAGGGCAACCACTAGAATTTAGAACCATAACTAAAGTCCATATTAGATCTACCTCCTTGCATGCAAAGGTCGATAAGAAGCTTGAGAAAGCCCAATTAGACCACATTGAGCAATTAACATATCGCCAAAGAGCCATATCTCTTGAAAGCCTCAGCCCCAAAACCAAAATCCACTCTGATCTACACCTACACCACAAACCCGCTCACCTTGAACTACAGTTCATTGAATATGAAAAATGACAACATGGAAATTGAGAGGTTGATGATAAGATGGACCAGAAAACAAGGGGAAATGTAGGGTCATTGGATAAGTAGAAAGAGGGGAAGGAGGGCACGCCGCTTAGAGAGTCGAGTGGAGGCCTGGCCGCCAAAATAAACTTAGGGTTTGAGAAATGCACATATTCTATGAATTTAATGCGGTAATAATTTGTTTACCCATCTATTTGAATCTGGTCTAAAATCTCCCAAACTCACTATTTCCTTGCAGGTAATGTTTGATGTATAATAAAATTACATAACAAATATACACCAAATATTTTATCATTATTGGTAGCGATGAGTAAAGGATATAAGTGGAGGACCATATATCACATCCAATGGTGATAAAGTGTGTGATATGTATTTATTATGCAATTCTATTGTACACCAAATATTATTCTTCCCTTGCAAGAAAGATTCTAACTTCCTTCACATGCGGTTTGCACCATACAATTTACTTTGGGAGATGTGAAATGTTGTAGAACCACTGAAATAAGCGGTGGGAATGATATATCGAGTAGAAATTCTTTTCCTCCTGGAGGAGGAAAGGGCCGCCTTTCTAGCAGTTCCCACAGGCAAAGGTCGCAAACCAATACTAGTACTAGTATTAAGACAGGAGCTGCAAAATTAGGCCATGCACCGACCTTTTGCTGACTAGGCATTGAATGGAGCACAGCAACCAACTAACCCTCATGGCTGACTCTATTAATTTGTCCTCGGAGCCACGATTCACTTTCCCACCTTTTGCAGATTAAGCATTGAATTGAGCACAACAACGTAACCGACTAACTCTCATGGCTGACACTGTATTAATTTGTCCTCGCTCGGAGCCATGATTCATGTTCCCACCTTTAGCAATTCCCCCTCTACACTTCCTATATAAACCCCACACCCTGCAACACTTGTACCCACCAACAATTGCAATACTAAGCAAGTAACAAACCAATACACCACCAACTCATTTACTCCAAGGATTGAAATAAGTATTCACTCCAAGAGTTCATATGAGAAATAAGCTATTGTGTTAATTTATAACCTTAATGTGCTAGCTACTTATATAGTCACATCTGTACACATTTATCTCAGATCTGTATAATTTTTATTAGCAAATAACAATTAGTTTAATTTATCCTTTTTCGCATGTTTAATTTTTCACTCTATCACATTAATACTTTTGAGTGTGTGTATATAGATGCACATCGATCGATTCGTGCAACAAACTTATACGGGTAGACTTTGAATAGTCAGCATCATTTCTGTTTTTTTTTTTTTTCTTTCCCGGTATATGCATAATTTTTGTTTGAAAATTGGTAAATTGACTTGATTTGCTTGTTGATTTCTGCAATGCTATAGCATCAAGTTCTGAAGAGTTGATGTTGAATGGAAGAACAGCGGAGAGCATGGCCACTTTCTACCGTGATATTCTATATATTATAGTTTCAGTGGCATTAGTAATTAATTAATGAGAATAAGACGAGGGCTCCACTTGTGCGAGTCTCCTCTTGTATCAGCGTGTCTTGTAGTTGGTTATTGAATGTATCTTCACAAATATACATAGTAATTCCATTCTACTATGTGTTTTTTTTTCACAAGACAATTGCAATTGTCTCTTATCGGTTCTTCTTTCAAAACTTGTGCTGAGCATTTCTGTATTAAACTTGTATCAGATACTAAGCCCAATTAATAGTATCTGGGCTAAGTCAAGTAAAATGGATGTGATCCTCGGAATAACATGACATTGTTATCTTATTAAACAGAGCAAAATATAAATAATGACACAGATCTAAATTATTGTAACAAAATTTAGTGCCTATAAGAAATTTTCTTTGAATAATTGTCTCATAAGTAATAGAGTTAGAGGCAAATACAAATTAATGAAACATAAAGTGTAGTTACTTCAATAAATTAAATTGACCGGCAATATTTAGAACATCTTTGGTGAGAGTTTCATTTTGGATCCCACTACTTGCCACATAAGTGAAACTTAAAATTGGGACATTTCTCTCTTCAATAGAAGGGACTAACTTTGGTTTCAATTTTAGCCCCATGTGATTTAATTTAAATTAGAGCAACAAAAAGTCCACTATCAAGTATAATTATCATGTCCTCATTTATTTGTTGGTGACAAAATGGGTTCAGTCCTAACTCATAACTCAGTAGGACGCAACCCATTTCAAAAGGAAAACTCCGGTGAACTAGGGACAAGTTCAGCCCCTTCTTGTGGGACCCATTGTAGAAAGTACGACAAAAAAAATTAACCATTGAGGTACTCTAAGCTTCAAAGAAAATTACATGCTTGCAAATTCACTTATTTCTTGTCTATAACAATTCAAGGTTTATCCCTTTAACTCATTAAGTAACATGATTCAAATTTCAAAAAGTTCTTCAAACCTTCATTATTTTCTAATGTGTCTAAATCCATGGTAATAGAGAAAAACTGAATGAGAAATTTTACTAGTAAGATGAAAAGGTGATGTAATGTATGCGATGTAAGGTTTATATAGACTCATGAGGCTAATCAACTAGTAAGTATAATTCATAACCAATTGTCAACAATTCTAGTTAATTTCAATATCAATGACATATACTCTTACAACCGCCCTCTTCCACAAGCTAGAGGATACGCACTTTCGTACCCCTAGCTTGAGATGAAAGTGCATTACAATGAAAAACGAGCGAGAAAATACAACTACAAATAAAAATGAATAGAAAATTGAAATACGAATGATAACAAAAGTCCATAGCTCTCCTAGTGTCTCCAATGCTCTCATCCCAACCAAATGAAAAATTTGATCACGATGAACTAAGTCAACTTGCCGGTATAACATAAGTCAAAACTCGCTCCTCAATGGGCTCCTTGGCTTCCAAATATGAAGAAATTCCAACTTGGGAACAACAACTTAACCACTCAACTAGAAGCTAACTAATCTCAGGCTTAACCATCTCACAGAAGCAAACATCCTGAAAACCATTTAACTAATAAAGATAGAAGTCAGTCAATTGTACTTAACCATCCATGGTAGGAGCAAAACAATGCTTAACCTCCTTAAAGGCAAATGCTAAAACAAAGCCAAATTAATTAAGGCTCTACAAAATCAAAACCAATTCTTGACACAATGTCACACGTAATGATTTGAATAAGAGAGAAAATATCAATAAAAGACTAAAGTTTGAGCAAGAATTAAACTCCAAGAACCAAACTGATAGGACCAAATCTTGAGAAAAAAAATGCAAATTCAAACACAAAAGAAGAGCCAAATTAGATCTAATAATCTTAACACACCAAATGCAAATCTTGAACTAGCTTTACCATCAGCGAACACAAATGATGCATGAATAATTTAGGATAATAGAGAGTAAGAGAGAATAGGAGAAGATAAAGAGAGTTGCCAAGAGAAAAGAGGCTTTTTACTAACAATTTTCTTCTATGATATACAAAATGAGAATATCATCCTATTTATACTAATTTTATCTTCCATCATTACTTTCCCTTTCAAATCAACCTTGCCCTCAAGGTTGCTAGAAAAAAAAACCCTTCAAATTCTAATTACAATAACTACTACTAACTACAATTATTCAATCACCGTTACTCCTAAGAATAATTATTTCTTTACTACTGCATAATAATTAAGTGTCCACTAGGATCCCTTTGCCAAAAATACAGCTCATGGCCCTTAATCCAACATGAGCCAATGGAGGGACCAAATTGCGCTTGGCTCAATAATGCTGCACCTTTCGTTGTCATAGCTAGACCTATTTAGGTTTTGGCCCAAAAATATTGACCCAAGTCTGAAATTACCCTTGGCATCTTCCAGCTCCTTCTCTTTTTCAAGTGTTCTTCCTCTTCTCCAGGTGCAGTTCTGCCACCGAGGACCAGGAAAAGTTCTAGGCTCTGCCGCTTCAGCCTTGCCCCAATTGCACCCCATCCCAGGAAGTCGACGGGCACCATCTCCTCCGTGCCTACCGCCATTGCTCTGTCATGTTCCTTCTCTTGTTAGAGCTCACTCACACGAACTAAAGGCAGCACCACCGCCCTCAGTTTCTCTTGCCACCAACGAAGTTTCTACCAAGATTCACTACGGCTGTAACTCTGCAACCGATCGCCCATGGACTCCCTTCCGCTAGCACCAGAGCATCGAGATTTGGTGGTTCCAGATCTAAAGGCTTCTTAGTACCGCCATCCTTTTCTGGTGGTGGTTTTCTATTGCAATTTGCCTCTCCGGCCTCGATCGCCATGACGGTGCTCAATTCTGATGTCATCATGCGAACCAAATCTGGTGATGTTTCAGCCACCGTCGTCGCTTCTGTTGATGGCTCCCCCCAGTCCTCTGTGCTAGATGACTCTTCCCCTTTCCTTTTCATGGAGTCGTCCTAGACTTTGCTTCGGATAGCATGAGAGGTTTCATGGAGGAGATCTATAAGCTCCACTTATAGATCTATATGCTCTTCTTCTACCAGATTTGTTGCTATGATTACTATTTTGTTGTTGTTGATTTGTTGCTTTGAATCCAAACTTGAAGCTAGTACCATTAACTTAAATTTATAATTTGTATTTGTTGAATTTTGAATTGGAATTCTGGATTTCTGAATGGTTGATTTGTAATTGGTTGCATATGGACTTTTGAATTGTTGTTGGAATATGGTTGTTGAATGCTGATCTTCAACTGCTGAAATGTTGTGAAGCTGTGCTGTTTTTGCAAATTTTTCTTCCCATATTTTTGTTGAGTACCATGCTCGAAAAAGAGATTTAGGATTTTCATAGAAAACCTCTCTTTGAATCTGCATTTCCAACCCATTCACAAAGCAAGGTACCAATATTTTAGGATCATGTATGTGGACCTAATGAGCATGAGTCACAAAAGCTAGATAATGCTCAGTTACGATACCAATTTGCTCTTTGATTCAACTCAGCAAACCTAAGCTCCATAGAAATCGAGTGTGGAGGTCAATGAAAGCACCATTTGATGCATAAATAATTTGGGATAATAGAGAGTAAGAGAGAATGGGAGAAGATAGAGAGAATAACTAAGAGAGAAGAGGCACTTTACTAACAATTTTCTTCTATGATATATAAAATGAGATTATCATCCTATTTATACTAATTATATCTTCCATCAACAAATCCAACATAATGCCAAGAAAATTCGGAAAAGAAAAGTCGGTGTATCAGCACCTCAAAAAGCATATTTTCAACAACAGAAATTTCACCCCAAAAGTTTAATAAAATTATCTTGAATGCCAGACACAATGAATCAAGAACATCACAAACTTAGTTGTAGCAATAGGTCGTCAACACTAGAACAACAAATTTCAAGAAGCACTTCAGTCGACAGGAAAAAAGACCTCATACGAATTAGATCAAAAGCTTGGACAAGAAGACCCGATTTGAGAGAAAAAGAACACTAGATTCACGCTTGCAACATGAACGTGAACCACGCCAGCGACAAAATAGAGGGATAATATATGATAACAACTTGGCACTCTCAACTTGGCTGACAAATCCCAAATGCTTCGTAACCTTAAAAATTAAGTGTGTATTTGATTTAGGGCAAGAATACGGGATAAGTTTTTATGAATGAATTATACCTGTAAAACTACATGGAGCTTATCCATAAAAATTTACCCCTATTTTACCCTTAATAAAACATTTTGGGACAAAAAATTCATGGAAGAGTTTTATGGGTAAAATTATTCTTAAAACTTATTCATGAAATTTTAATCCTCATTTTTACTCTCTAAGTTGATTGGGAGGTAAAAATAAGGTAGAAATTTTCATTGATGAATTCCATAGGTAAGAACAAGCTCCATGTATAAAATTTCACATGAAGTTTATCAATAAAAATTTTCACCTTATTTTTATTCGTGACCAAACTTAGCCTACTGGTAGAAAATTTAGTGGGGAAAAACAAATACCTGGTACCTAATTTATTGTTTTAGGTCTTTTCTTATCAGGTACGTTTATCTCTTTGAAACACAATAGTTCAACTCTCAACAGCCTCAAGTTACTACAGTAGTCAACCACCTAACCTACGATAATTAAAGGGTGGCACCGTTTTCTCTATGTGCGAAGTTATGGCAAAGAAAAGCATATGACCTTGCCAACCAGTTAGACAATGAAAGAACACTTCCATGTTTTGTTACTGTTATAATGGCTAGATTTTTTAAACAAATTTTCAAACATAGAGGCTTCAAGATTGGTGGCTTCAAACATGGAGGCTTCAATTTTCAACCATGGTGTGCAATCCAAGCTCTATAAATAGAGCTTCATTCATCAAACTTCACACACCAACAACAATCCATTCTTCTCTTCCTCTATTATAAGAATTTAGAGAGCATTTTGTTTCCCTTGTTTTCTCTCTATATCGAGAGTTGAGAGTATATACTGTTGAGAGAAATACTGTAAGGTATTCTGAGTGTATTTGGGATTAGAGTGTTAAGCGGAGTGTATTCACCTTTTGTATCTCCATCATATTTCCATACTGAAGTATTTGATTGTCGTCTTTGCCCGTGGACGTAGGCTTTAAGCCGAACCACGTAAATTCCTAGTGTCATTTATTTTACGCTTTCATATATTTTATTTTGCGCTACTCTGATCCCGTCATTATACAACAAACTAGTATCATAGCTCTTATAGAGTTATGGGCTAATTTGTTCAAAATGTCTACTGCCAAATTTGATATTCAGCAGTTTGATGGGCGCATTAATTTTGGAATGCGGAAGGTCCGCATGATGGTTGTTCTTATACAGCAAGGTGTACAAGTAGCACTTTCTGACAAGGAAAAGAGGCCTGAGACAATGAAGGAATCTGAATGGGAAGATGCCGATCAAAAGGCTCTTTCTATTATTCAGTTGTGCATTACAGACGATGTGCTACAAGAGGTCCTATCGAAGAAAACAGCAAAAATGCTGTGGACCAAGTTGGAGTCATTATATATGACTAAGACGGTGGCCAACCGTCTCGGTGTGTTGCAACGTCTGTACATGCTTCGTATGGCAGAAGGGACATCAATCCGGTCTCACGTAGCTGAGTTCACATCACTCGTCACGGATTTGAAAAATATGGATGAGACTTTTTCAAGTGAGTAACAGGCAATGATGTTACTTTGTTCTTTACCTCCTTCATACAAGCACTTTCGTGAGACGCTCATATATGGTCGTGAAAGCCTCAAAATTGATGAGGTGAAATCTGCACTTTTAAGTCGCGACAAAATGGAGCACGATACTAGCAGTCGTGATGATACTGCATCTGGCTTGGTTGCTAGAGGGAGGTCAAAGGAGATTGGATCGAGTAGCAAAGGAAGGTCTAGATCTAAGTCTAGATATCGTAAAGGAAAGTGTCGATATTGCAAGAAGGAAGGGCACTGGAAAGTAGAATGTTCGAGACTCAAAGACAAAAGGGACAAAGATTCAAGTGATACAGCAAGTGTAGCTGAAAGTACTGATAATGTTCTCACAGTATCAACCAGTTCAATTGGTGATACTTAGATTCTTGATTCAGGTTGTTCCTACCACATGTGTCGGAACCGAGATTGGTTTACATCTTACCAGTCAATTGATGGCGGTGTTGTCCTTATGGGAAATGATATGCCCTGTAAGGTCATTGGCATTGGTACAGTCCAAATCAAGATGCATGATGGAATTATGAGAACGCTGATTAAAGTTCGGTACATACCAGACTTGAAGAAAAATCTTATATCCTTGGGCACCTTTGATTCTCAAGGTTATAAGTATTCTGCTGAAGGTGGAGTTTTGAAAATCTCTAAAGGTGCTCTTATTGTGATTAGAGGCAAGTTGGTCAATGGTCTTTATTTACTTCAAGGAAGTATAGTTGTTGGTGCTGCCTCAGTATCATCTTCCTCTGATTCTGATTCAGAAACTAATCGTTTGTGGCATATGCGTCTTGGGCATATGAGTGAAACAGGAATGTCAATTTTGAGCAAGCGCAAATTGCTGGGTGATCACAAAATTGGAAAGCTTGACTTTTGTGAACACTGTGTCTACGGGAAGCAGACCAGAGTCAAGTTCAGTACTGCAATCTACAGGACTAAGAGTACAGTGGATTACATCCACTCAGATTTGTGGAGCCCTGCACCTGTTTCGTCAAAAGGTGGTGCTAGACACCTATTGACATTCATTGATGATTTCTCGAGAAAGGTATGGGTTTATTTCTTGAAACACAAGAATGATGTGTTCCATACTTTCAAGAAATGGAAAGCGCTTATTGAGAACCAGACCGGCAAGAAAATCAAGCGCCTCCGAACCGATAATGGTTTGGAGTTTTGTGGAAGTCAGTTCAATGAGTTCTGCGAAAATGAAGGCATAGTAAGACATCGAACTGTGCGAAAGACTCCGCAACAAAATGGAGTAGTATAACGTATGAACAGAACTCTTTTGGAGAGGGCCCGCTGTATGCTCTCTAATGCTGGTTTGCCTAAAGAATTTTGGGCTGAATCTGTCAATATGGCTTGCTATTTGGTGAATCGGTCTCCGTCAACTGCGATCGATTTGAAGACTCCTATTGAGGTATGGTCCGGTACTCCTGCTGATTATTCAAATCTGAGAATTTTCGGTTGTCCTGCATATGCTCATATTGATGATGGAAAGCTTGAGCGAAGGGCACTAAAATGCATATTTCTCGAATATGAAATTGGGGTGAAAGGTTATAGATTATGGTGCACAGAACCTAAGTCATCCAAATTCATAATCAGCAGAGATGTAAGGTTCAATGAATCATCCATGCTTCATCCAAAAACGGAGGTTGGCGATGGAACAAAAGACCAAGATGCTAGCAAGCAGGTGGAGTTTGAAGTTGAACCACCAAAGCAGATGGAAGAAGATGCGTCTGATCAACCCATTCAAGAAGAAGAACAGGATATTGTTGACGCTGTAGATGCAAGACAACAGTTGCTGCATTATAGCCTCACTAGAGACAGAGAAAAAAGGCAAATAAAACCACCACAGAGGTATGGTCATGCAGACATAGTCTCTTTCGCATTATCAGTGGCAGACGATATGGAATCAGAAGATCCCACCATATACCATGAGGCTATCTCGAGTAAAGAGTCTGCATAATGGATTGCTGCAATGAGTGAAGAGATGAAGTCTCTTTATAAGAACCAGACTTGGGAATTGGTGTAACCACCTAAAGAATATAAAGTTATTGGCTGCAAATGGATCTTCAAGAAAAAGGAAGGATCTCCTGGAGTTGAACCACCTCAGTACAAAGCACGCTTAGTTGCAAAAGGTTTCAGCCAACGGGAAGGAATAGATTTCAATGAAGTATTCTCTCCCATTGTAAGACATAGCTCCATTCGTGTATTGCTCGCTATAGTTGCACTGTTTGACTTAGAGCTTGAACAGCTCGATGTCAAGACAGCTTTTCTTCATGGTGACCTTGAAGAACAGATCTACATGCAGCAACCTGAAGGTTTCACTATTCAAGGCAAGGAGGATAATGTATGTCTATTAAAGAAGTCGTTAAATGGCTTAAAGCAATCTCCTCACCAGTGGTATAAAAGGTTTGACACTTTCATGTTAAGTCATGGTTACTCAAGGAGTGACTATGACTGTTGTGTTTACCACAGAAGGCTCTCAGATGGTTCATTTATCTATTTGTTGCTATATGTTGATGACATGCTCATTGCTGCTAAGAGTATGTCTGAGATCAAGAAGCTAAAGGAGCAACTGAGTGGTGAATTCGAAATGAAAGACTTGGGTGCAGCCAAGAAGATTTTGGGCATGGAAATTCACAGGGATTGGCGTGCTGGAAAATTATATTTATCTCAGAAGAAATATATTGAAAAAGTACTTGAACGCTTTGGGATACAAAATGCAAAGCCTGTGAGTACTCTGTTAGCAGCTCATTTCAGATTATCAGCCGCACATTCACCACAGTGCATTGAAGAGGAGGAACAGATGTCACATGTTCCCTATGCTAGTGCAGTTGAAAGCATAATGTATGCTATGGTATGCACTCGTCCAGATATTTCATATGTCGTTAGTGTTGTTAGCAGATATATGGGGCATCTTGGCAAGATGCATTGGCAGGCAGTGAAATGGATACTTCGATATCTTCGAGGTACGACAGATGTTGGCTTAGTATATGACAAAAGTTCTAACACTGGTGCTAGTGTTATATGTTATGTTGACTCAGATTATGCTGGAGATGTTGACCAAAGGAGATCTCTGATAGGATACGTCTTCACGCTTTCAGGTAGTGCAATCAGTTGGAAAGCGACTTTATAGTCTACTATTGCACTATCCACTACAAAAGCCGAATACATGGCAGCAGCAGAAGCAATAAAGGAAGCCATTTGGCTAAGAAGTTTGGTGGGTAATTTGGGCTTAGAACAAGATGTTACAACTATTTATTGTGACAGCCAAAGTGCCATACATTTGACTAAAAATCGAATATATCATGAGAGAACCAAACACATTGACGTCAGATATCACTTTATTCGGAAAATTATTTCTCAATGAGCCATTGCAATGAAGAAGGTTAGTACCTCAGATAATCCAGCAGACATGTTGACAAAGTCAATCACTGTTGCTAAGTTCAAGCATTGCTTGGACTTAGTTGGTATTCACAATATGTGAGTCTGCCCCTATGGGCACATTGGAAAAAGCGGCTTCAGAAATTTGAAACTTGATGAAAATCAAGCCAAGGTGGAGATTTGTTATAATGGCTAGATTTTTTAAACAAATTTTCAAACATGGAGGCTTCAAAATTGGTGGCTTCAAATATGGAGACTTCACACATGGTGGCTTCAAACATGGAGGCTTCAATTTTCAACCATGGTGTGCAATCCAAGCTCTATAAATAGAGCTTCATTCATCAAACTTCACACACCAACAACAATCCATTCTTCTCTTCCTCTATTCTAAGAATTTAGAGAGTATTTTATTTCCCTTGTTTTCTCTCTATATCGAGAGTTGAGAGTATACACTGTTGAGAGAAATACTGTAAGGTATTCTGAGTGTATTTGAGATTAGGGTGTTAAGCGGAGTGTATTCACCTTTTGTATCTCCATTATCTTTCCATACTGAAGTATTTGATTGTCGTCTTTGCCCATGGACGTAGGCTTTAAGTCGAACCACGTAAATTCCTAGTGTCATTTATTTTACCCTTCCATATATTTTATTTTGCGCTACTTTGATCCCGTCATTACACAACAGTTACTTCTTTTGTCTTTTTGCAATAATCATAGTGATTGTGCATTTTTTGCAATTACATTTGGTGGAGGTTGAAAATGAAAAGAAGAAGCTAACCGGTTGGGATCTGAAAGCTTAAAGGCAGGCTAGTTTCAGTTTTTAATTTTCATTTTCAATTTTTCAACTCTTAAGATTTTGCAAAGAAATATTAAAAACTGAAAATGAAAACTGGACTTTATAGTTTTTAAAATTTTCAATATTTCCTTACATAAAATTTAAAAAACTAAAAAATTAAAAATTTAAAACTCAAACCAAATATGTCCTTAACTTCTACAAATTCCTCCAAGTTCTACACTAGTTAAATAGAAACTTCTTCTGCAAGAATGTGCGAGTAGAGCACAAGACTAGACTGCTCACATCAAAATTCACAAACACAAATAATGCTCCCATCACAATCATTATAATTACAAAGCCTCGAAGGTGGGGGTAACCACCGCATGCATGAACTTTCCATTTATTAGGGTTGGTAATTGGTATCATTAAATGCCACTTAAGCTACGCGTTATGTAATTCCCTGATAGAAATAAGCCGACGCGGCGCACCCTTTATGATAACAATAAATTAATTCAAACATAAATGTCCACCGGTGATATAAGAGCAATTTTGGTCCATTTTAATATATCATGCCAGTCACAGTTATATATTATATTTGTTATATCATACTATTTTTTGTTTTAATACCAACCACACATGTTTTTGTTAGAAATTTTATTTCCGCAGACTTAATTATTTTTCTAGATCTACAAAGTATTATAACATTTTTTTCATAAGTAGTAATATTATGACGTACCCATTGATGTGCGCACACACGCACATATAAATGAGAATAACTCAAGTGAAATGAGTGGTTTATTATGAAAGTGAAATAAGCATAAATGAATAGTCAAAATTAATACATAAAATATTCATATTTTTAATTAAATAACCACATGATCACTAATTATTAAACCCTCACATCACTAATTTCGTGAAATTGCACCTATAGTTTATGTAAGCTATAATATAATTAATCACTCAACTAGAAGTCAAACATATAGTTATGTGAGTCATTATAAAAATGGATGCTTTCAAGAACTCAAAATTTTAAATCTTAATCTGTATAATTTTATATACAAATGAATGAACTCAATAAATTTGACTCGTTTTAATGAACTTAAAAATATGATCACTGTCATCGTAATAACAAAGTTTTATATATACCTCTAATTATACATTTTCATATCAACAAAAGTATTTTACTTAATTACCCACTACTTAAAAAATTTTACAAATAGAAATATCTATATGGATCTATGCATCAAACTAATCTCTAAAAGATTAGAGAAAAATCTCAAATAGTTCTTGAAAGAATTGCATGATATCAATTTGGTTCTTGACAAATTTGTAGTATCAATTTGATTTCTAAAAGAGTTGTGGGGCATCATTATGGTCCTTAAAAGATTAAAATTTATTTCAAGTTAGTCTATTTTTTAAAAAAAAATTTGAACAAACTTGAAATAAATTTTAATCTTTAAAATACTAAACTAATGTCACAAATCATTAGAGGATCAAATTCATAGTATAATTCTTTTGAGAATTGAAATAATTTCTCATATAACTCTTTCAATGATTAATTATAGGTTTTATTATAAATATTTAAAGTAAGACAAATTATATTAAACTGTCCTATGGTTCGGTGAAATTCACCCTAACTTCTCTCTGTTGGTTCAAGTGATATTGATCTTTGTTGGATGCATTATTTATTATGCAATAAAGAAAAAAAATAGTGTAATAATTTTATAAATTTATAGGAGATTAGTGTAATTTATCTTTTTTTAATCAACATGTAATTTACCCTCAAACATGCTGTACCAAAAATTCATAAGCCCAGCCCAACACTCACCCTTCAAAACAGCCAAAAAAATAAAAAGATGCCATCTGCGGTCTGCTCCTCTAAAAGAAGTTCCAAAACGAATTGTCCTTTTGAATTCAGAAGCCCGGCCCAACACTCACCCAAAAAAATTCTCCAGGTTGTGTTTTGCGGGTTTTGTTTTTGGATGGCAATTGCATTCCCTCGTGGCGAAATTTGGATTTGGTGGTCACGTTTTCGTAGGGAATGCGCTTACAACCATGTATTCGAGGTGGGGGAGGAGGGATTTGATTTCTTGGAATGCAACGATTTCGGGTATGCTCAGGATTGGGAATGTTATGGTTTGGAAGACATGTTCAGCTTCATGTTTGTCAACATGGTACGACATAGTATGAAAAACCCAGAGCTAGGGAGGCAGAGACATGGTTTGACCCTGAAAGCCGGATATGGAGCACACTTTTCGGTTTGCAATGTTTTGATTTCGACTTATTCAGAGTGTGAAGTCCAAGAGATGCAAAACTGGTCTTTCAGCTCATGACTAATCGCAATGATTTCTATTGTTGAAGAAGATGCAGTATCACTGTTCAGTGAGATGAGAATAGATGGTGTGCATCTAGATGATGTTACGTTTATAGGACTAATGCATGCTATAACAATCGGGAATCTGCTGACAGATGGTCAAATGATTCATACATTATGCATAAAAAGCAGCTTTTTGTCTGCAGTGAAAGTCTCTAATAGCCTCATTACCATTCAAGAAGCAAAGATTTTTTTTTAGGAGCTTAACTATAGAGAAATAATATCATGGAATTCATTAATATCAGGGTATGCTCAAAATGGCTTGTCTAAGGAGGCTTTCCTTACATTTTTGTCTGCAATAAAGGAGATAAAGCCCAACCAATACACATTCGGCAGTGTCTTATCATTGAAACATTGGCAGCGTTGCCATTCTGATTTGCTCAAGCGTGGTTTAAGCACTGATGCAATTGTTTCAGGGTCTCTGCTTGACATTTCTGGTAAGCGTGGGAGCATAACGGAGTGTCAAAGAGTATAAACCTAGAAGAACCCAGTTTGCTTGGACAGCAACAACATCAGCCTATGCCCGACATGAAGATCACTATGAGCCAGTGATGAGTTTGTTTGAGGAAATGGAGAGCGAAGGAGCCAATCCTGAATCCATCACTTTGGTTTCTGTTTTAGTTGCATGTTGTAGAAACGGCATGGTTGACGTAGGCCAGAGTCTTTGACTTCACGGTGAAAGAACATTCAATTGAACCAAACCCTGAGCATTATTGATACAACCCAATTTATAGTTAGGCTCACTAGTTAGGCCATAGCAGTTACAAGTTTATTAGGATTATAAATAAGAGACTATACTAGTGTAATTGTCAAGAAAAAAGTTAATTATTAACGAACTTAGGGTGTGTTTGGTAGGCTGTATTAGGCGTGATAATATAAGTTTATACTATACATTATGTTTTTATACGTTCTTTGGTGCAAATAACGTATTGTATAAGTTTATACATCATAACCCCCTTATACGTTAAAATGTTGTATAACTTAATACACCATAAGAAGGCCGTATTAGGCTTGATTAGTTTTTAAAGGTTACTTTTATTTTTAATATTTTATGAAAAAAATAATTCTTAAATAAATAATCATAAGTAAAAATTTATAAATAAAATTATTTCATAATAAATAAATATTGTTAACAAATAATATATGATATCAGCCTAGCCATATACAATAAAAATAAAAAATAATTATAATTAATAAATACTAAATAAAATAAAATATTAAATATAAATAAATATTTAAAATAAATAATGTGTAATATATAAAAGCAAAGATCAATAATAAAAATATTTTGAGTTAATATTTATATTAAAATTTAAATTTAAATAATTATAATCATAAAGAAAATATTAAAAATATATAAAATAGTTATTTAATATTTATCTAATTTATTGAAATAATAAATAATTATAAAATATTGAAATAAATAATAATATTTAAAATAAAATAATTTTTAATTAATAAATATTTACATAAATATGATATTTAAATATTATATTTAAATCATTAATAAAAAATTTTACTTTATTCAATATTTAATTAAAATATTAGAATTATTTATAAATAAATGATAATATTATAAAATATAATATCTTATATAGTGTTACACCAAACACTGTACAGTATTAAAAGTTTATCATGCCTTATACTATCAAGTCTTATTTTATCAGGTCTTATATTATCAGCTTTTATCCTATCTAGCGTACCAAACGGACTCTTAGTTCATTGTGGAGTCTTTCTCCTTGACTTGAAGAGGGAGGTCTAACATTGGTGCTTTCATTGAGAGCCTTCCACTATGGAAGGAACTCAATTTGATCTGAAAAAGGAACCTCCCTTCTTTGATGGAACCGGTAGTTGTTATTGGTCGCTTATTTGCATCGATCGATATTGGAATGCCCGAGGAACACCGAAAGAGTAGCGATTGTTAGTGGCTGAGAACGGTTTAACTGGTCAAGCTCAAACATGGCTCAGGCTATGGAATCAAAGCAATCCAAATGTCGACATGATAATGTTCAAGATCGCTCATGCATCAATACCAACCAGATGCTCACCCTATCCCTCTAGAAATTTCCTGGAATGAAGTTTCAGATCTTGATCTTACATTGGAAGAGATCAAGGCATGCTTGCAGATCTTCCAACAACCACAACAATCAGATCTGTCCCAATAAATTCAAGAACCATAAACTTCTAATCCAAAAATTCAAGAGGTAGAACCTATAACAGAAGAGGAACCAAATCTTGGCCGAAGCACCGTCACAATAGAGAAGATGATTAAGGTCAACGACATTCTGTGCAAGACAGTTTTGCAACCATTAGATCTAGACACCGTGACAGTGGCTGCCACGAAAGCCGAAGTTTAAGATTGTGGCAGTGAAGCACAAGAGGAGATCGAGAGAGCTCCATGAACGGTGACATTGTCAGTGGTGATCGCGAATGTCGAGGGCCGCAGTGGGGGACGTGCCCAAGCATAGGCGAGTTCTGATGGCAACATTCCTAAGCCCACTAACGGCAATTGCAGAATTTGCATTATGGCTACTCGGCAGAGAGCAAGGGTGGTTAATGGTTCAGGTTCCGACCATGACCAAGTGCGGCGCACAAGAAGGAGCGATTGACGGTGACCTGCGCGAACCTTGGCTGGTGGTGGATGGTGGAGCTGTGGCGAAGGTGGGAGGC
The DNA here is from genome assembly GCA_031216125.1 of Dalbergia cochinchinensis. Classification (NCBI taxonomy): domain Eukaryota; kingdom Viridiplantae; phylum Streptophyta; class Magnoliopsida; order Fabales; family Fabaceae; genus Dalbergia; species Dalbergia cochinchinensis. The sequence continues at coordinate 61,093,648 of CM062375.1, read as the reverse complement.
GTTGAGCAAATGAAGAGAGAAGGTAGGAAAGTTGTGGGGATGTGGCTTCCTGGGTCACCTGGGCAAATGGGCCAAAATCAAGCCCAAGTTTCAAAGGAGAAGGAAAAATGCTATGCTCTTTATGAAGCCCAACTCAATAGCAATCTTAGAGCAACAGTTTTTATTCACCTTAATGGGCCAAGCAAATTTTTTTTGGTCCAATTAAACAATGGGAGTCGGGTGGAAATTATTTGTATATGATAGGTTGCTTAGTAGTTCCATTTATTTTTAAGAAATTTAGTGGATGTAATTAGGAATTTAGTTGTCATATCTTTTCTTTTTTTTTTTCTACCAATCTTGGGACAAGGTCGGTTTGAAGGAGGAATACTTGAAAAGACCCAATTAATAGTTAGGCCCACTAGTTAGGCCCATAGGAGTTGGAAGTTTATTAGAATTATAAATAAAAGACTATACTAGTGTAATTGTCAAGAAAATAGTTAATTGTTAATGAACTTAGTTCATTGTGGAGTATTTCTCCCTGACTCGAAGAGGGAGGTCTAACATTGGTGCTTTCATTGAGAGCCTTCCACCATGGAAGGAACTCAATTCGATCTGGAAGAGGAGCCTCCCTTGTTTGATGAAGCCGTCAGTTGTTACTGGAGGCTCATTTGCATTGATCGATGTTGGAATACCTGAGGAATACTGAAAGAGCAGCGATTGTTAGAAGCTGAGAGAGGCTTAACTAGTCAAGCTTGGACATGGTTCAGGCTATGAAATCAAAGTAATCCAAACACCAACGTGACGATGTTTGAGATTTCCTTCATGGATCGATACCAACTAGATGCTCAACCTATCCTCCGAAAATTTCCTAGAATGAAGCTTCAGATCTTGATCTTGCATTGGAAGAGATCAAGGCATGCTTGCAGATCTTCCAATAACCAAAACTATCAAATCTATCCCAACAAATTCAAGAATCAAAAACTTCTAATCCAAAAGTTCAAGAGCCATAACCTTTAACAGAAGAGGAACCAGATCTTGGCCATACCACTATCGCAATAGAGAAGATGATTGAGGTTGGCAACATTCTGTGTAAGGCAGTTTTGGACCATCAGATCTAGATGTTATGACAGAGGCTGCCACAAATGCTGATGCGAGCTGTCGCAACTCACAAACAAATTACAATTTATAAAGTGCCAAGTTGCACAAAAAATGTAGTAAAGGGCACAACTCAAGTCATCTCACAAGGAAGTGTTACTAGCCAATTAGAAATTTGGGGGTTTTTGAGATTATAACAAGCCAAAATAAACTACAAAATTATAATAAGAAGAATTACCTGCACAAGGATTCCCTCAGATTAAGAATTGTTCAATTATTGGTCAAAGATAAATTCATGGTGGTGTTTACTTTCATTAGTCATACTATCACACAACAATGATGCAATTCTACTTAATAGTCATAAAATCACACTCCCACTAAGGGTTTGGCTAACATATGAACTAGTAGTTCACAATCTTGATTCTATGAACCTATGCAAGTCTGATTACCAATTACAGCAACCTAATTCACAATGGAGTTAATTTCAATCCCTTACCAATTGGATGTAATTAAATCAATCGACCTAATACACCAATGGCTCTTAGATTATACACGCAAATGAATGCATAGTCAAGCAACTCTTAAAAACATAATTACAATAGTCATCGCAATTGATATCAAAAGAGAAAGCAAACGGGGAAGAAAAACTAACCATGAGTTGCAATTGAAATAATAAGAACCTCAAGAACAATCTCAATTTTCAGTTATCATTGCACACAGTAAAGAGATTACTCTTCTATAGGGCAGTGTCATAATCGTTGTTGAGAGAAAGCTATAAATTACAATCCCGAATGGGAGCCAAAACAAAGATTGGAAACTCCCAAAACCAAGAGAGAGAGAGTAGAAAGAAAGAAAGAATTCTAGTCTACAGAGAGAATGAGACGTGAACGAGTCTCCAAGAGCGTCCGTGTCTTTTCCTTGCGAGAGGCCACATGGACGGACGCGAAACGAGGCCCAGCTGACACAACCCAAAAAGGTATGACTGCCAGGGCGGTCCTTGGAGCGTCCCCAAAATGTTGTCTTCTCTGTTTACCGCTTGGGCGGTGAACAGTACTGCTGACTTCCTTATTTTTGCTCCAATGCACCATCCTGGAGGTCCTTGTTACCAAGAAAAATTCCAAAAAGATATTAAGAGCATAGAGAACTTCCAAAGTATGAGAATTGACTAAAAACTATCACGATAGCTACAAAATTATTTAATAATGCATGTTGAGGACAAAGTGCAAATCCATTATTTTGATATCAATTAAATACAATACAAATGCAAATTATTCAGAGTTAGGATGGAAAATAGGTGCTTAAATGCAACCTATCAAACTCTCCCACACTTAAACAATTGCATGTTCTCATGCAAGAAACTCAAAAGGATGCAGCAAAGTAATTGGACTCCTAACTCTACTAAGTCTAAAAATGCATGATGCATGGAAAAGACAATACACCAATCCAAGGAACCTAGAGACACTATAGTGAGCTTTCACATCAACAATTGAGAGAATTATAATAAGCAAGGCATGCACATGAAAATAGCACACAAAGTAGAATTCATGTATGATGCATGGATCAAATACAAAAATCCTCATAAGGTAGTGTTTGCCATTCTTTCACTCAAGTGTTTTGGGTTATGATGTACACTCAATCACCTCAAATAAAAATGCATTACCATAAGCTTGCTAGGGATCTCATTCTCTGTTTGGTCACACACACATGTATATTGAATCAAGAGGACTTACCTTTGGTTATAATTGGGCTTAGGCGAAGGTGGATAAATATATAGGCCAATGGGCTAAACCTCAAGTCAAAATAGAGCAAATGCATACACTAAGAGCAAAAATACTTAAGGGTACACTTTGTCCATCTTAATCATAATTATAGGCCTTTAATTTCAATGTGGCACACCTTCAACCAAACCTTTGCCAAATTTTTTTTTTCAATCAACCTTGCATTTTTCCTTTTTTTTCATTTTTTTGTGTCATTTGTTAAATTTTCGATACACATTGTTCCTCCCTCATACTTAAATTAGAGCATGTCCTCATGCTCTCCCCCACACTTATGCTCAAGCACATATAAAAAATCACACTTGCTCTTCTAAGCCTAAAAGGTTGGGAATTTTCATGGTTTTTCACTTTTGGCTAAGGATGTGCGAAGATAAAAGAATAGATAATAAGGCTCAAAGGGGCCAAACAATGGTAACATGCAAGGGGTGGCTATACAGGTAAGTGGCTATAAACAAGAAAAATGCCTTAATCATATTCAAGCATGTACATGGAAACACATTTTCAAGTGAGATCCTAAGTAAGTTCTAGAATACAAATCCACAAAGGGAAACATACATGAACAAATAAAGATGGCATATGATAATCCAATCCAAAGGCTCAAAATCTCACAGAAAAAAAAGTACATGTATTCAATCCAAACAGTACAATGAATTCACCAAGCATGCAATACAAAGTAGTTAATGTCAAGCAAGACAATAAAGTGCATGTTGAGTGAGCCTATGCATGTAATCTCTATGGTGTCAAACGAATTGTGTAAAATGCAAACAAAAATAAATATGATGCAAGAATTAAAACTATAAATGACAAAAAATAAAATGCAGAAAAATAAAATGGAAAGGTAAAGAAAAACTTCATGGTGGGTTGTCTCCTACCCAGAACTTTGCTTTAACGTCCCTAAGTTAGATGGTTAGGACTCTCATGGAGGCTTATGCTTGAATTGATCCAAGAATTTCCACCAAGGCTTGTGTTTTTTCGCTTCACCTAGATCCCATAGTTTGCGAATCATGCCACGGGCCTTGAAACTATTAGGCTTCCTAAGCCCAAGTGTTGAAGAGGATGATGCATTCTTGGAAGCCTTGAAGCTCATCCCGAGCCTCACACTTGCAAAACACCTCACTTCTAATGGGAAAGAATGTGTGTTCCCAAAAGAAGCCTTCCACTGTGACATTCTATCACCAAGTTCCCAAGAAATGTTAGCGAGTTCACCAAACAATGCACATAGAGCTCGAAGTTGGGCATCAATCTCCGGAATGGCATATTCATTTCGCTCTAGAAGGTGCTCAAGGAGGGGAGATTCCAATTTTAGTAAGAGTGGTTGGCTCTCAAGAGGTGGTGGTTGGACACATGACACAACCTCTATAGCCAACATCTCAACCATAGAAGCATTCACTACCAGAAAAACATCTATTACCGACGGAATTTACCGACGGATTTTTTAAGTTACCGACGGATACATCTATTACCGACGGAATTACCGACGGATTTTGTCAACCGGTAATAACGTCGTCGGAAATTATTACCGACGGAAATGATCCGTCGGAAATTTTTACCAACGGATTATTACAAAAAAATCCGTCGGTAAATTGATTAACATAGACGTAAGAAAAAATGTCGGTTCAAATTTTTACCGACGGATTTTTTATTCATTACCGACGGATTTTCCGTCGATAATTTTTAAGGTTTTTTATATTTTTTAATTTACCGACGGAAAATCCGTCGGTAATCATCAAAATTCCAAATTTCTATTTTTTTATTTTTTTATGTATCGACGGATTTTCCGTCGGTAATATTTTTTATTGTAAATTTATTTTTTTATTTTATCGACGGAAAATCTGTCGGTGATCATAAAATCCAAAATTTTTATTTTTTTTATTCTTAATATTTACCGACGGAAAATCCATCGGTAATCATCAAAATCCAAAATTTCTATTCTTTAAAATTTTTATTTACCGACGAATTTTTCGTCGGTAATATTTTTTAGTGTAAATTTATTTTTTTATTTTATCGACGGAAAATCCGTCGGTAATCATAAAATCCCAAATTTTCAATTTTTTATTCTTAATATTTACCGACGGAAAATCCGTCGGTAATTATCAAAATCCAAAATTTCTATTTTTTAATTTTTTATTTATCGACGAATTTTCCGTCGGTAATATTTTAGTGTAAATTTATTTTTTTATTTTATCGACGGAAAATCCGTCGGTAATTTTTTTATTTAAAAAAATAAAAATTTAACAATATTTGGATTACCTGATTATTTAAGAATTGATGTTTTACTTAACAATAATTATAAATATATTTAATAATAACAAATTATAAAAAAAATACTCAATTAATAAGCACCACAAAGTTCCACCATCGTCTACAAACATAAACACAAATACAACAAAGTGTACAAGCATAAATATAAAGAAGTCAACATATGATAAATAATGAGAAAAACAGAAACTCAAATCAGGAGAAGTCAAGAAGATCGGCCAAGATCGCCAAGATCACCATCACTGCCACCACCATCAGCATCACCATCGCCGCCACTACCATCATCATCATCATCATCAATGTCTGGTGGTGCAGAAGAGCCTGCCTGCATCTTCTGCCATAAAGACATCATCTCCTTCTTCATTTGCTTTCATAATCTGATCTCCAAGGCCTTTTCGTTGTCTTTAATGTTCTTTTTCACCTCCTCCAACTCTCGCTGAGTCGCCGCCTCCTTCTCTTGCATACGATGAAGTTTCGCATTGAGCAAGTGAACTTGCTCGCGGACCTCATCATCATCAGCGGTGGATCCAGCACCTGTAGATGCCCCAGTGACAGAGCCAATCGATAAACTACTCGCATAAAATGATCCCATGCCGTAGATGCGATTCTTGTAAGGACCGCTTCCTGCCTCCTGCCATAACTTGTCTTCATCAAGCGGTGGGCAATCCTCACCAGCTGCGATCCTTTGTTCCCGCTGGGTTGTGGCATCCAGATAGCGCCGCTCATAAGCATGCTATAAAAAAAATGAAAGTAATGACAGTCAAATATATGAAATAATAAATTATGTATATATACAATGAATAAGTGCACAGAACATATATACCCAAATATTCTCTGAGCGAGGATCGACCCACGTCTTCTCTAGCTTGCGCGTGTGAGTCTTTCTGAACAACTCACTCTGTGTAGGTGGCCTCTTCAACTCATTGGTCTGCATTTCGAGTGAAACATGTAAAATATTAGTATGATAAAATATAAGTTTAACAAGAAAAATTAAAAGATGTTTAAAATAATGACTAAACCATCCGGCAACGTGTAGACTCAATACTAGCAGAACCACCACAATGAAGGGAGCCACCCTTATGCGATGCTCGGCTCTCCTTGGCCTTCAAAGACTTCGCTTTGAACTTGTCACCTCTCCAGTATTGCCACAAATAGTCCAAGCTAGCCTGAGTCATCCACCTGGGGTTCTCATCCCGCTCCCGAATGTCGATGTACATGTCTTGCAACCTATGAGCTGCCTTGGATTTGAAGCACTTAAACATAAACTCTTCATCTTTGGGATGGATGATGAAGTGGCTCTACACATGAAAATAAACAAAAAAAGGTAATTGAAAGTATTTTTGAAGCAAATCACACATTTCATAATAATTATTTCATGAACCTTCCACTCAAGAAACCAGCGCTCCTTCTCGGACTTGGATAACTTGCCGAATGACTCAATCGGCCGTTCATATAATTTTTGGATGGTGTGTGTCACCTCATGCATGGCCGCTGTGTTTGGCTCCCAACTGCTTGGCAAAAAGTACAAAACATCGCAGTGAGCATGTCAAGAAATTGTTCAAATTATTACAACATGATTCATAAGAAATTGAAAAATTAATTTACTTACTTGTCACGGACACGTATAAGCTTTATCCGGTGGACCCATGTCCTGATTGCCCCGCCAAGGCACCACCTACTGCCCCGCTTTTGGCACCCCCTTCTGAGTCATGTGTGGGGGTGACCATGGGATCTGCCAATGGTGATAAAGGTGGAGGTGAAGGCACTACTTCGGTCACACGCCCAGGAGTAGGTATCATAGTAAACTCCCCATGGGCACGGGCTGGTGGCATGGAAGGGATAGAAGTGGAGGTGTAAGCGGCTGTGGTGGATGCTTGAGTGGGAGGATTGATTGTTTGATTATTTAGGACACCCTTCCCTTTGCCCTTATTTTTGAGTTTAGGTGCCATATCTGAAAAAGATTCAACAACGTATGGAAAATCAATTCATAGTATAATAATTTAAAATGAAAAAAAGTAATAAATTGAAATTTGGACACATCACATTTAATCTGAAAGTTGAGGACTATCTTCATCATTCTCAGTCTCAACATCATCCTCAAACTCATCTTCCTCGTCCTCCCCATCCTCCTCAGCACTACCATCACTTTCGTTGCTTTCACTCACTAATTGATCACTAGAAGAGTGAATTATCTGAACATCGCCCGAATCAGAACGTAAAGTTGGCAATGTTCCCGTATCAATGACTACCTGAGAGGGAATTGGGTCATTCACTTGATAAGCATCGTCAGGTAGTTCTTCGACCTCAACTCGACCCCTAGGTTTAGTTTTCATGACCATCTTCCAATCCTTTCTACACTTTCCGGGGTATGGTGCATAATATACCTGTCTTGCATTCTGGGCAATAATGAAAGGATCATATGCAGCATATCTCTTAGTATGATTCACCTCAGTAAGTTTATATTGATTGTGTGTGCGTGTTCCGTCAGGACGTCTGGGGTCGTACCAATCACAACCGAACAACACTACCAATTTTTGAGGTCCATCACCTACATATTCAATCTCCAGTATTTGTTTGATTACTCCATACCAATCATTCTCCCCACTGCCTGCATCCCCTCTGACACATACCCCACTATTGTTTGTTGCTTTCCCTTGGCCCCATTCAAATGTATGAAACTTATATCCATTCACATAATACATTGGCCAACTATTTGCTTTGTTAGCAGGACCCCAAGCCAAACTTTGTAAATAAGGACATGTTACATTATTGTTTTTATCAAATACCTACATGAATAATTGAACTTCAAACATCAGCACAAAAGATGACAACTAGAACATGTGTATGAATTTTGGATCAAATGGTTACTAAATAATTAGATTACATACAAAGGGTCTGAACCATGCTGGAAATTGTTCAAGGGTGTGTCGCTCATCAACTTGTTCAAAATACCTGTAAATTAAACATTGCAGGTGAAATAAGATTTGATGCATGACAGTGTATCAACAATTGAAAGTGATACATTGATAAAACTTACGTCTTAAATGGTTGTACTTCATCACAGTTGATTAAGATATGCAAATGCGCAACATGTTTCTCTCTCTCTGATAGCCAATGTGGCTTGGACTTTCCAGCAGCACGTCCTAGCTGATTGAATATAGATAAAGTATATTGAACTGAACTTTCACCCCCATCATCATTCCGACCAACCCTTGTTCGTCTAAACTGAACATGAGACTCAAAGTAATAGGAACAAAAGAAAGACGTCTCCTTTGAGATATATGCCTCACATATGGAACCTTCTACTTGAGCTCTATTTTTCACAGTTCTCTTGAAACTTCCAATATTTCGTTCAAACGGATACATCCATCTATATTGAACCGGCCCACACATCCTCGCTTCGTATGCCAAGTGTATGGGCAAGTGTTCCATAGAATCAAAGAAACCAGGAGGAAATATTCTCTCTAATTTGCACAGAATTATAGGGATGTTTCTCTCCATAATTAGGAGATCTTCAACCCTCAAAGTGGACGAGCATATATCTCTAAAATATTGACTCAACTCAGTTAATGCCTTCCAAACAGGGAGAGGTAATTCTCTAAATGCAATAGGAAGTAAACACTCCATAAATACATGACAATCATGACTCTTCATGCCAAAAAATTGTCCTTGTGCAACATTAGCACATCTACCTAAATTTGAGGCATAACCGTCAGGCATCCTTAACTCTTGCATCCACCTACACACAGCTTGTTTCTGCACAGGAGTTAGTGTGTAACTGGCCTTCGGCTTACACACACGACCGTCTGGCAACTTCTGTAAACTCAACTCAGGTCTCTTACAATACTCAGCCAAATCTTTTCTTGCTTTCACATTGTCCTTAGTCTTATCAGTGTCCATCACAGTATTTATGATGTTATCACACACATTTTTTTCCACATGCATTACATCAATACAATGACGAACTAGATTATCCCCCCAATAAGGCAGCTCCCAAAATATACTTTGTTTGGTCCAATTATGATCTACCCCATATCCTGGCAATCGTATGGATTTTCCCAGTTCCGTTATCTTTGGAAAGTCTCTAACTCGGTGCCAGACTTGGTTACCACTAAGCCTCACAGGAGGCTCATCACGTTCAACCGTCTTCTTTTTAAATGCATCCTTCTTACCCCTAAATTCATGATCAAGATCCAAAAACCTCCGATGACAGTCAAACCATGAGTTTTTCCGACCATGTTTCAATGTAAACGTCTTTGTATCCTCCATACATATTGGACATGCCAATTTTCCTCGCTATCCAACTGCATAACATTCCATAGGCTGGAAAATCATTGATAGTCCACATCAATGTTGCCCTCAGCAAGAAATTTTGCTTCATAGAAATATCATAAGTTTGTACACCCGAATACCATAGCTCTTTAAGTTCATCAATCAATGGTTAGAGGTAAACATCAATCTTGGCTTTGGGATTATCGGGACCAGGGATTATACAAGTTAGAAACATGTAAGGATCTTTCATGCACATTTCAGGAGGCAGATTGTAAAGTGTAACAACCACAGGCCAGCAGGAATAAGGTTTGCTAAATTGATTATTCGGAGTAAATCCGTTTGCACAAAGCCCCAACCTAACATTCCTAGGATCCGCAGCAAAATCAGGATAAGTTTGATCAAAGTGTTTCCAGGCTTCACCATGCGAAGGGTGGGTCATGACACCATCATTTCTCTTATTCTCAAAGTGCCATCTCATGTGAGGTGCTGAACTCATTGAAGCATACAACCTCTTTAACCTTGGAATTAGGGGCAAATAGTGCATTCTTTTGTAAGGAACATCCTTATATCTTCCATTCCCAGATCTTTTTGGTTTAAACCGAGGGTTTTCACAAAATTTGCATTCGGTTAGGTCTATATCATCTTTGTAGTACAACATACATCCCTTCAAACAACAATCTATTTTTTCTGATTTTAGCCCAAGTTTTGAAACTAATTTCTTAGCCTGATAGAAATCCTTTGGAATAGAACTAGGTTGTGGACTAATTTCACTCATCAATGTTGCCCATTGGTCAAACGCATTTTGACTTTGGTTTGCTTCTGATTTTATAGCTAACATCCTAACCGCTAGAGACAACTCCGAGTGTACACACCCTTCCCACAGAGGGACCTTCATAGCCTCTAATATAGAGAAAAAATTCTCAGCCTCGGCATTAGGAGCCTCGACAGAATGTTCATAATATGCATGAATTTGAGGACCAACTGCATCATAAATCATTTCCTCATATCGTCTAGAGTTATCCTCCCAATTAACATTTCCCGTGACATACTCACCAATATTAACTCTACTTGAACTACCTATAACATAGGCATTTGCAACACTAGCATGTTCAAAATTTTGTGTGGCAACTTCCCCATGCATAGTCCAAACCCAATAATCCGTCATAAAACCATCCTTATACAGGTGATACCTAATGATGTCCATATCAAAATATTTCCTACATTTGCACCTAGCACAGGGACACCTAACTTTCTGCTCATTCATAAATTGAACTGTCTGACAAGCCACCCTTATAAATTGTTCAACTCCCGTGTAAAATTCAAGTTTGATTCCCCCTCGACTGGGGTGCACCCTGTCATACATCCATAGTCTGTTTGTGGGAATCATGGTTCTTGCCTGTGTAATTTTACCTAACAAATTCATTTAAAGATTCAAAAGTTAAAATTTTAATTAAAATTTTGAAAATAAAAGTCTTTTAAGTAAATGGATTGTGGTCTTTAACTTCACAAAATATCTTTCAGTCTTTAATTTTAAAAATAAAATCAACAGAACCTCCCCTTAAATTAAGACATCCCAGGAACTTGATTTCAATATACATATATATCAATCCAGTCAAATAAAGTTCACAAACAATCAAACAAACATTTAAAGATCCTAAAACCGTTCTAGAGCACACCCCCTTATAACATCACAACATGCATTTCCTGCAATCTCCGCATACACAATCAATCTCCACAGCAAACAACGCAAACAAGTCGGGGAAGGACCTCTACGCCCTTCCCCCCAGTCATGCAATCCCAATTTCCTACAACTCTAACTTATAAATCATAAGTCTCTATCCTAACAAAAATATAATTAAATGAGGAGAAGAAACAATTACTTACCTCAGAATTCTCGGATGGTCCTTATATATGGCTTAGTAGCTCTTTCAATGAATTCTTCTCCTTGTGCCTAACAGAAGTAATAACCTTCAGGGAGCTTTTGAAATTAGTCATGCATCATTAAAATTGTTATATCCACAATGATACAATAAAGGAATTAACATTTCTTGACTATATTGCATGGAATTAACATTTCATAGTGAGGAAACGCTATGAACTAGTAAATAATTCTATCTAATAACTAAATTATTTTCAATTCTAAAATGAAAGTGTTGTAAACAAAAAATTCAAGGTATGTTTTTCATTACTATTATGAACAAAATATCAATCATTAGCCCACTCATAGTGTCTTTCTCATTTGTCATGGTTTTTTCACAAAGGTTTAACTGTGACTAGAATTTAGTGGTGAAATATTTAGCGAGAATGAATAAATTTATCTCTATCTATGTCTGAAGAGGCAATGTTTGAAATTACTTGAGATAAGTTGTTCATGCAAATAGAGGGAAAGAATAATGGATAAAAGGCTAAAAATAGAGTTAAGGAAGTGAGAAAGAGAGGCTTACAGGAGGCGGTGAGCAAGAGGCAGGGCGTGGCCGGCGCCGAGCAACAAAGCGCCAAGCTAGGAGGCGGCAGAGCGCGCGGGTCGGGCGATCTTCCGCGGGGCTGGGCGCGGCGCGGGACGGAGGGCTGGCCGGCGAAAAGGCAGACGCGACTCGGAGGGGCTGGCTGGCGGAAGGGCGACGCGTGGAAGAAGCGATCAGCGGGTCAAGCGCGGCGGCGATCACGCACGGACCGGATCGGATCGGGCCGGCGGAAGCGGCGATCGGCGCACGGACTGACCGGTCAAGCGCTGGCGGGCGATCGGCTCGGGAGCCGGGCGCGGTCGGCGATCGGCTAGCAAAAGGGGCGACTGTAGAGAGAGATGGGAGTGGAGAGGAAGAATGTTTGAGAGTTGGGTGTTGAGAGTATATGATATATTGTTATCGACGGATTTTCAAATTACCGACGGAAAATCCATCGGTAATAATCAAAAACAAAAAAATTTTAAAATAAAATTACCGACGGAAAATCCGTCGGTAATTATTAAAACCGAAAAAAATTTAAAAATAAACTTACCGACGGATTTTTCCGTCGGTAATATTTCATTACGAAAAATTAAAAAAATAGTTACCGACGGATTTTCCGTCGGTAATATTGTATTATGAAAAATTAAAGAAAATAGTTACCGACGGATTTTCCGTCGGTAAATAATAACTCCGAAAAAAGTTTACAAATAAACTTACCGACGGATTTTCCGTCGGTAATCTTAATTTTCAATAAATTATTCATATAATTACCGACGGAAAATCCGTCGGTAATTATTACTTTTTGAAAAAAAAATTTAAAATCAAATTACCGACGGAAAATCCGTCGGTAACTCGCGCGCCATCCTTCCCGCAATGTGGCGCGAATATTACCGGCGGCTTACCGACGGAAAATCCGTCGGTAACGTCCTAGTAGCCAAAAAAAAAAAATTTCTTGGATTTCTCACTTTCCGTCGGTAATTCCATCGGTATTACCGACGGAATTTTTCCATCGGTAAAATCCGTCGGTAACTCGGATATTTCTTGTAGTGATTCTTTGCATCATCAACATTGTCTGTTTCTTTGCTACAATCAGGTTCATCAGAATTGGCAAATGGAATGCAAGGAACATCAAATGCCCCCTCAACCAATTCCTCTTGTGGTTCTTCATCCATATGAGTCGTGTCTTGTTGAGATGTATCATTACTCTGCTCAAGACTTGGCACCACATTTGGAATCTGAGATGAACTCAATTGTTGAAATCGTGAGTTATGCAACTCAGTTATATCGTTCATCATCTCCAGCAAGGCATCATTGGTTCTCTTTTGATTCTCCATTATCATTCTCATCATTTCTTGCCATGGACATTCAGAGGTACTAGGAGGAACAGACAATGTTGGAGGCTGCTAACACTGCAAGGCATAGGTTTCCTGCTGTTAGGGTGGTTACAAGTTCTGCTGATAGGGTGGTGGTGGCTGGAATTGCTGCTGGAAATACAAGTGTTGATGCAGCTCAACACCCCCATATCCCTGATCCATACAATCATACCAGTCTGATTGGGACATGCCAGAGTAAGCATCATATCCATTTTGTGATGGCTGAGCATGGCTCCCCATGGCATATTGCTCTAACATATACTGCATCTCATCTAGTCGGCACTCCATTCTTTGGTATGGGTTATTATCAGCAATATATCCCTGCAACACTAAAAGAGCCATATGTCTGGGAGCTAAAATGTGTGTTAGTAAACATGAAAAATCAAGTGGGAAAAAAATTAAAATAAAAAATATTTACAAAAAAAATCTGAATTTTTTTTTAAAGCTAAAATAAAAATAAAATAATAAAAATAAAATAATAAAAATAAAAATAAAATAGAAAAATTGAAAGAAAAATTATCTACAAAAATTAACTAGCAACACTTCCCCGACAATTGGCGCCAAAATTTGATGCGAATTGTCGCAACTCACAAACAAATTACAATTTATAAAGTGTCAAGTTGCACAAAAAATGTAATAAATGGCACAACTCAGGTCATCTCACAAGGAAGTGTTACTAGCCAATTAGAAATTTGGGGGTTTTTGAGATTATAACAAGCCAAAATAAATTACGAAATTATAATAGGAAGAATTACCTACACAAGGACTCCCTCAGATTAAAAATTATTCAATCATTAGTTCAAAAGATAAATTCATGGTGTTGGTTACTTTCATTAGTCATGCAATTACACAACAATGATGCAATTCTACTTAATGGTCATACAATCGCACTCCCACGAAGGGTTTGGCTAACATATGAACTAGTAATTCATGATCGTGATTCTATGAACCTATGCCAGTCTGATTACCAATTACAGCAACCTAATTCTTAACGAAGTTAATTTCAATCCCTTACTAATTGGATGTAATTAAATCAATCGACCTAATACCCCAATGGCTCTTAGATTATACACGCAAACAAATGCACAATCAAGCAACTCTTAAAAACACAATTACAATAATCATCGTAATTGATATCAAAAGAGAAAGCAAAAGGGGAAGAAAAACTAACCACAAATTGCAATTAAAATAATAAGAACCTCAAGAACAATCTCAATCTTCAATTATCCATGCACAAGGTAAAGAGATTACTCCTCCACAAAGGGAGTGTCACAATCGTTGTTGAGAGAAATCTATAAATTACAATCCCGAATGGGAGCCAAAACAAAGATTGAGAACTCTCAAAACCTAGAGAAAGAGAATTCTAGTCTAGAGAGAGAGTGAGATGTGAATGAGTCTCCAAGGGCATCCGTGTCTTTTCCTTTTCTTTTCCTTGCGAGAGGCCACATGGAGGGAGGCGAAACGAGGCCCAGCTGACGCAACGCACAAAGGCATAACCGCCTGGGCGGTCCTTGGAGCGTTCCCCAAAATGTTGTCTTCGCTATTTACCGCCTGGACGGTGGACAATACTACTGACTTCCTTATTTTTCCTTCAATACACCAACCTAGAAGTCCCTGTTACCAAGAAAAACTCCAAAAAGATATTAAGAGCACAGAGAACTTCCAAAGTATGAGAATTCACTAAAAACTATCACGATAGCTACAAAATTATTTAATAATGCATGTTGAGGACAAAGTGCAAATTCACTATTTTGATATCAATTAAATACAATCCAAATGCAAATTATTTAGAGTTAGGATGGAAAATAGGTGCTTAAATGCAACCCATTAAATGTCGAAGTCGAAGATCATGGTGGTAAAGCACTAGAGGAGATCGAGAAGGCTCCACGAACGGTGAAATTCTTAGCAGTGGTCGTGGATGTCGGGGCCGTGACGGGGGACATGCCCAACCCTGGGCGAGTTCTGACGGTGACATTCCTAGGCCCAATGACAGTGATTGCAGCATTTGCATTGTGGCTACTCGGTGGAGAGCAAGGGTGGTTAATGGTTCAAGTTCCGACCACGACAAAGTGTGGCGCACAGGAAGTTGTGATTGATGGTGACTGGTGCAAACCTTGGCTAGTGGTGGATGGTGGAGCTGCAGGGAAGGTGGGAGGCATTGAACAGATGAAGAGGGAAGGTAGGAAAGCTGTAGGGATGTGGCTTCCTAGGTCATCTGGGCAAATGGGCCAAAATCAAGCCCAAGTTTCGAAAGAAAGGGAAATATGCTATGCTCCTTATGAAGCCCAACTCAATAGCAATCTTAGAGCAACAATTTTTATTCACCTTAAGGGGCCAAGCAAAATTTTTGTTAATCCAATTAAACTATAGGACTCGGGTGGAAATTATTTGTATGTGATAGGTTGCTTAGTAGTTCCATTTATTTTTAAGAAATTTAGTGGATATAATTAGGAATTTAATTGTCATATCTTTTTTTTTTTCCTACCAACTGTGAGGGCAAGGTTGATCTGAAGGGGAATAGTTGATACGACCCAATTAATAGTTAGGCCCATAGGAGTTCGAAGTTTATTATGATTATAAATAAGAGACTATACTAGTGTAATTGTCAAGAAAATAGTTAACTGTTAATGAACTCAGTTCATTGTGAAGTCTTTCTCCCTATGGCAAAGAGAGAGGTCTAACAATTATTCTGTCATGGTGGACATGCTGAGCCGTGAAGGACTCCTAGAGGCAGGAGATTTGTTGCACCAGATTCCAGGAGGACCTGGACTATCAGTGTGGCAAAGCTTGGTTGGCTCTTGTAGATTACATGGAAATATGGAGATGGCTGAGAAGGTTGTTGACAGGTTGGTCGAAATGGATCCTGTTAGGTTCAGCTCCATATGTGCTGATGGCAAACTTATATGTTGAGAAACGGAAGTGGGAGAAAGTTGCTGAAGTAGGGAAACAGATGAGAGGGAGAGGAGTGAAGAAGGAAGCGGGATTTAGTAGCGTGGATGTTGCTGGTGTTGATTCCTTATATTTGCATGGTTTTTCACCTGGGGATAAGTCACACCCAGACTCTGAGGATATTTGTAAGATGGCAGAGTTTATGGGATTGCAAGTGAAATTTTCGAAAGAGAGCATTGAGCGGGAAGGAAAGTGGCATCAGGAATGACAAATCCAAAAATAAATAGGAATTGATGGTTGATGGATTATGGAGTGGATAGTTAACCTAATCATGGTCATTCAAGAGAAGATTGATCATTTTTTTTTTCCCTTCATTTATGCATTGAATAGTATTCAACGTACGATTAAGACGTGGATAGATGTATTGGGACCTTCAGTTAGGCTTTGTTGGTTTTGCTGTAATTCATCTCTCAGTCATTGTGACAACCACTTTCAGAATTTTTCAGTGCTATGTGCCTGTGGTTATTATGATGGGCCTAAATTCTACTGCAGCATCAAGGGTTTCATGATCCAAGGTGTAGACCAAACTGGTACTGGCAAAAGGGGACCAATATATGGGGCAAGCTATTCAGTGATGAGAGAAAAGAATCCCTCAAGGTAAGTTCATGCATTGTGCTAATTGCGGTGAACCCATGTCATTGGTATTTTGTGTTCCATTAGCTGCATGTCTGTTTTACTTTTTTTGAGTTTGAATCTCAATGTTGATTTGGAGCTAAAGAATTTAGGTATACAATCGGCACATAGTTTCAACCTTGCGTGAGCTTAACTAATATGAATAACTCATTTCTGTGTTGTCTTTCTAAGGGCATACAATTGCAATTCATGAGGATGCACCGGAGAAGCATCTATGCATGAAAATGACTTACTAAATTATTCCAAGCAATTTTATCATATCTGGCATTTATTGCTATCACATATAGCCACTAGAAAAAGGGTCTTTTAGCAATATCTGTAACAAAAATGAGAGTTATTTCCTGCTCCTTTTTAACCGTCTAACTTTTGGAGAACTTTTGTCATGTTTTGCAAATTATCAATTTTGTCATATCCTGATTGGCTGCCCTTTGCTTGTCATATAGTTATCTTACAGCTGTCATATTGTGCATTTAAATATAATCACTAATTACCTGTCTGGTTTATATTGGTGGTGTTGGGCTGGGGGGCTGCATAAGTCATAGTAGGACATTTCTTGAGTTGTGTTCTGTGGGACACTAATTATAGACATTTTTCTCCATCTCGTGATTAATAGGTTGCCCTTTCTTATGTTCCAGCACAATGCAATGGGAATATTGTGATTGGCTAACAGTGGTAGTCTAAATACTAATTGAAGTCAGTTCTTCATAATTTATGCGAAGCAGCCGCATTTGAATGTTCTTCATACAGTGTTTGGTACTTGGTAGAGTAATCCGTGGATTTGAAGTTCTTGATGGAGATGGGTATCTTACTCTTTTGCCATTTTTGTTAAAAGAGAAATATTACTTGTACTTATATAATGTGGGATACTATGTTGACTCAAGTTCTATTTATTATTAGATGAGATGTGAACCCTAGTTAAATAGAGTTCACATTTCATCCAATAATAAATAAGATGTAAGTCGGTATAGTGTTTCACACTAATTAAGTACAAATAGCACACCTCCTATTAAAATTGCTTCTAGTTTTGTTTTTGGGTTGAAGCTCAAGGGGAGCCTTCAACCTTTATTCTCTCGGCTTTGATTAGAAAACTCAGCTAAAAAAGAGAAACAGAAAGTAATTAGAGAAAAGCATGAATAATATAGTTATATTCATGTTGTGCGGACTCAAACTGGGGCAGGGGACTGGCAGAGGTCATACTCAACATGGATACACTAACAAGGGGAAGATTAATTTACCTAAATAATAAAGTCAATAATCTGAACCCAATTATCAACACCAAAAAAAAAATGTGTTCTTTGCTGTTGGAGTGCATATACTCTTGTGGCTTGAATTAATGAGTAACAACGGAAAAGTTCAATTTACAACATTTGGGCTATGTTTGGTTAGAGGATCAAAATTCTTTTGGTATCTTTTCACCTTTACAACCACGCTATTAGGGGCAGCTGCTCTAAGCCGAAGTCCAATGATGGCATTCACCAAGCTAGATGCAACTCGAAGGTATCTATCTAGCTTGGAAATATGGGTTAGGCCAGGGAGAAGGAATGTTGGGAAGATGGAGGGGATATGAAATTTGGGTTTTAGAGTGGTGGGGAAGAAATTGAGAGAAAGGTGCATTCTTTCACAGAAAAAATTTCAGTTTTCATTGTAAGTTTTTAATTGGTGCCTTGATTTTCCAGTTTTCATGAAGAAAAAAATTATAAAATCTGATTTTTAGTTCTTTATTTGAAGTTTTTACTGTTTGCTTCATAAAATTTTGAATATAGAAAAAATAAAAAATTAAAATTAAATGCACCCTAAAGAGAAATAGTTTTGAATAGAGATTGAAATTCTTTGTTTTTGAAAAAAAAATGTTTTCTTTAAATTAATTTTATCGTTAAGTCCTCATAGCAACATTGATGGGGAATGAGGTGTGTGGGGTCAAAATAAATTTTGAAAATTTAATAGGCTAAAATGGAAATTTAAAACCCAAAAATAAAAGCTGATACTTGTCAATAAAATCAGGGATCCATCATGAACCCAAACTTTGAGAGGTCTATGTTTAAATATCTAGGAAAAATAAAAGATAATAATATTACACAAGATTAATATGTCAAATAATATTAAATGATAGTATTTATTTAGGTCCACAATACAAGTCTTTTAAAATTATGTATGAAAATTAAAATAATGATTGGATCTCATTAATTTTTTTTAAAAAATAAAACTAAAAGGTGAAAATACCCTTTTATCACGCCTTGTAAATCATATCTGTATTAAATAATCATACTCATATCTATTCATTTTTACTCACCGTAAATATCAAGGTAAAATAGGCTTAAAATAAGCAATACTTTCTTGAAATGTAAAAGCAATTTATATTTTGAATCAGATAAAAAATAGTGAAAAAAGAGGACCAGAGGGAGTATAAAACAAATTATTTTTCTCACTCTCATATAGAGCTGGGTAAGCAGATCGGTTCGATCCATTTAGCCTAGTTCGCAACTAAACACAATTAAACGGGCCTGACCAAACCGGTCTGTTTCATTAATGGACTTGGTTTTGGCCTGATCCGCAGACCGGTCCGCATAATTCATTTTTTCTTTTCACATATTTTCCCCGCACCCCATGGACTAGTTTTTTTTTTCATTTTTTTCGCATTTTTTATATCCTATACTATATTATATTTATAAATTTATATTTATAGAATATATTTTACCTCACAAAATATATATACACACTTTTCATTATAGTATTCAAAATATTACCGATTAAATATGCATAACTTCTCCAATCTAAAAAAATAATGAAATTACAAAAGAATATAAATTAAAAACTACCAATTATCAAATATCAAACATAAGTAAATTAAATACCAAATATAAATATAAAAAACGGTAGAATAAATCAACTTATCAAAGTTTACCTATCAAGAATATAAATAAATACCGTAACATGGAATCATTAATTCCCTCCTTTATATGGGCTAGCGAGTTGGTCCGCAAGCCCATGGGTCAGGCCCATTTAGTCCACGGGTTTGTGAACTAAAAATTTTCGGCCCATTTTCATACAGGTTGTGAGTTAAAAGGATTGATTCGTGAATCATAGCCCATATACTTAACTCTATTCTCATAACCTCTATTGAAACATTCCGAGGCATGAATGCAAATGAATTGGAAGTTACGATGTATATTAATCGAGTTACATTATTTATATGCATTATTTATTGAATATTGTGTCGATTTATACTATATCCATTATTGGATTCATACTATATCTATTATGAAAAATGATAAATATCCACCGTTACACTTATATCATACACTTACACTTAAAAATTATAAACCAACGTGTAAAAAGTTATAAACTAAGTATGTAAAAAAATTTTACATATTTATTTACAACTTTTTGCATATTGGTTTATAATTTTTTACATACTAATTTATAACTTTTACACACTGATTTATAACTTTTACACACTGATTTATAATTTTAACTTGATGTAAATGTATGGTATAAGTGTGATAGTGGTTGTATATCACTACTCATCTATTATTGAATATGGTTTATATCTCATCTAATAATAAATAAAATATAAGTTGACATAATATCCCCTACACAATGAATACAAATAATATTTTTCATTTTTTTCCCATGTGTGGGTACTCAGCGTTAACAATATACGCAGTGCAATAGCTGCTCTTTCACCAAACCCAATCATCCATCTGGCTGCTAATATTAGTACAAATCTATCGATTTCATCTGTCACCTGGAGAGTTCCACCTATTTGAGGAATCAAAATCAAGAATTAATTTTATTAACTTAACCTGTTAATATTCAAGTTTTCAATAATTTGGTCTATCCATAATTCAAATATTCAATTTTAATATCATATATCCAAATGTAAATGTATTATTTAAATTGTACTCCGGCACACACATCACTAGTCAGATGAATATGGGGATGTGATGCTTATATATTTGAAATTTACATTGCAATATTTGTATCCTAATCTCCAATATTAAATGAATGAGGAGATCAAATCATTGGAAAATTAAATTTTAAAAAGGTTTAGGTTGAAGACTAACAAGGAATGTGAAATTCTTAAGAACGTATCAAGAAATTTTTTTTACTTTTCGTATCGGTCAATGAACAACACAAGTTACTCATTATTATTTTACTTCCCTTTTTCCCAAATAAAAATCCCAAATAGCAAAGAGAAATGATCCCCTCTCAGACAAGGGAAAAGTTTTGTTCCATACTATTCAACACTTAACACATAAATTATTATATTAAAAATATAAAAAAAAATAAGAAACAATAGCCTACAAAATTAATTTATGAAGTGTTGAATATTATGTAACAATTCTTTTTTCACTTATTCATAAAGCAACTAGGAAATTTTCAAAACTAATGTAGATCACACTGACAAACATTATTTCCCCCTTTTCCCTGTCCATTCATTCCATCCCACAAACGAAAAAGATTCTGGTAAGCCACAAAGCATGTAAGGGCCATTGAAAAGGCACTTTACATTATAGCATAGAATATTACTACACTTCAATTGTTTCACTTGGATACGTAAATTTTACATTCAAAACAAGACCATAAATATAAAAGAAAAGGAACTAGATTTTTTTCCTTTCTTTTGCACATCTTAATTTGTTTGGATCATTCCATGTTCTTGATTGCTTGCAGCACTGCCTGCTTGACCACTTGCGCATCGATACTCTCGTTCTCTTGACTCTGCAGAATGAACATGTTTTTGTCTGTGTTAGAAAGATCACAGTTGATGACAATCATAGGCGTGTGAGAACTTTCAGCTCCATCATTCATTTAACCAAGTAGCTCCATGACAAAAAAAGGGTAATAATGTTGCCGTTTGTTTTGTTGACGAGCTCACAACCCATGCAAATAGAGAAAAGATTCTTAGATGCATCTACAGTGTCACATGAATATATTGAATATCCACTAATAAAATGACACTTCAATAGAAAAAAATGGATGTTAACTATAAGTCCTAATTAAAATATTATTTTGTTAGTGGCTATTGAGCATATATATCTATATATATCCATGTGATACTCTAGATACATCTAAGTATTTTGGACTTTGAAGCCAAAATTTAGATATCAAACCATCATTTTGTCAGTACTTTGGACTTTGAAGCTAACATTTAGATACACGTCGCTGATATCAAACCAAAATTGTACAACCCCACTCGTGATGTTCTGTTTTTTTTTTCCCGAATATTGGTATTTTGATGTGTGATGATATAACAAACTCTATTATAAGTTTCACAACTCATGTACACCACATTAAGCCCAGAATTGTGAACCAGTTTTGTGCTAGTTAACATTAAAAAAAAAAAATTGAACCAAATAGTACTGAATTGATGTAGTGTGTAAGATGTTATGGAATTATCACCAGGAAATTGACGGAAATCGAGAGGATAATAATGAGTGAAAACGCATCGACTCTACTTACTAGTTTATGATAATTCAGAGCGATTAATTTATCATTCTAAAAACATTTTTGAAACATGTTTTAAAATGAAAATAAAAGAACGAAAGAAGAATAATTATATTAGATATGTATATATAAAGAAAGAAGAAAAGGAAAATAGATTACATATCCTAGACTATCAACTTACTTCTCCTCCCACTGCTTCTAGCTGGAAATTGTCCTCACAAGAAACCCTAGCATCAAGCACATCAAGCCCCAGTTCTTCGAAGGCGTCCAGTATTGCCATAAGCATATTGGGGCAATTCCTTTCTGAAAACACGTTAATGAGGAAACCCCTTTCTAGGGTTTCTACGGTGACCTGAGAAAGATTTTATAAATATGGAAAGGATTAACTATTCGTTTAAAAAAAATATTGTTAATTAGTTAAAACTATTTGTCAGAATTATTATCAGAACTTAACAAATGTTAGATATAAAACTATTTACGTAATTTTATCTATCAACTCAAATTTTGAAGAAGATAATTTCATGATATGGTATCAGAGACACCATAATCAAGTGGACATGGTTTGATCCTTATAAAAAATTCCGGCAACAAAATTCTACTCGTTAACAATTTTCATCTAAGAGAAAAGAGAAGAAATAATGAGCACCATAGGAAATTCATCTTGGGAGGTTGATGATTCGCCGGTTTCCAGCTCTGAGTTTAGTCCCTCAACTTTCTGCTTCAACTCCTCTATGTAATTGCTAGCATCCACAATAATTGAGGCTTTGTTCATCTGCCAAATTAACAAAGTGGATAGATGACTCATTACGTCAAATGTTAATGAAAATCTTGACTGCATATTGAAGAAGCATTGAAAACCAAAAGTGAATATATATATGCTTCATATGTTACAATAATACAATCAGTTTATGGAGTAAATTACAGCACTGGAATTTGTGGCAGATCGAAGTTCTTGCAACATGCGTTGCATAGCAGCTTTTTTTCTCCCCCTTGAAGACATGCTTCTTCTGCCTCTTCTTCTTACTTAATTTCTTCCTCCTTCGGTTTCTCGATGCCTTCCCTTTTCCATCCACGGCTTATAAGGGTTATTTTTATATAGAATAGGTAGTACAAATAATATATGTGATCTCTTGTTTGTTTCCTTAATGACCACCTACATATATCCCCACAACAAATCATGCCTTTCAAGGTGAATTACGAAATTGACCTTAGAATATATTAATTCATGAAGAAAATAGAGCAATTATTCTGATCTCTCAGGATAAGTAATACTACACATGATACCTCTTGACTTGTCGCTTTTACACCAACAGCCTTTATAGAGTATTCAATATCATAGGATGTTTAGAGATGCTCCATGCATGTTCATAATAAAGGATGTTAGATGCAAATGTCCCTAACCTTAAGTGAAGATAGTGTATATATAATTCTGCAAATAGAAGGATATTATGAATAATGCCATTAATCTAAAAGAAGGTACGCATAATTTATCTAAGAAAATAAATGAAATTTATTGAAAAAAATTATTATTATATGCACATTTCTGTTTATGCCATGTTTCCTAACACAAGAGCAACATATATGTTTTCGATTTTCATTTTAATAATACTATTTTAATACCTAAAATTTTAAATACTCTAGACACTGCTCTTATAAAAAAAATATGGAACCTGCCTATTTCTTTATTCTCTACTTATTTTCTCTCAATATCTTATCTCTTTTTGTGTTATGATGTTGAGTGTCTATCATATTTAGGGGTTGAAATATCTTTATTATTTTCATTTTATTCCATTGTGTTGTTACCGATCCTCTCTCCTTATATGGCCCATCCTCTGTGTAGTTTCATTTTCTTTACTCCTATATTCCATATCCCAGACCTCTAGATATAACTAAAATAAAGCCAAGTCGTTGTTTATGGTGTCACTAACATAAACAACTCATTATAATTACTATCGTACATTCTCTATACTTTCTTCACTCACTTTCTTTTTCCCTTTTCAATCAAGGATATCCCCTGAAACATGCATTGAGACGTCAAGAGGCTATACCTAAAATTCAAGATATAATCATCATCTTGCATGAAATTGAGGAACAGTGACTGCCTTTTTTATCGCTCAGCCTTTTTTATTCAAAATGATGATAAATCCTATAATACTTGATTTCTTTCTAAGCAACGTAGAATTACTTCTTTTAGATCTTTCTATGTTTTTGTCTTTGTTACCAAGCACTCACTTCTGAAAGCAATATTTATGCTCTCTTAATTTGGTTTATCTTTTATCCATACAACCATGCTATGCTTCGCCTTTAGACAAGCACATTAACTACAACTATCAAAGTACGCATAAGAAGGCAACAATATAGTGAAATGAACTCCTCAACTTGTTTTATGGTTCTGAAAAGTTGAAGCTATCAATTCCAAAGGTTATTTGCAGCTAGCCTATCAAAATGATTCTTGATAGTAGAAATCAAACTTAGGCATTTGAAAGGAAGTCCATCCACACCAGTTTAACCAAACCGTTGACGAGAATCTTCAATTTGAATATTAAAGACACATGTTGGTCGGCATTAATATAGATGTAAGGTAAGTTTAACCCCACTAGGATTGTGATTGAGTTATAAATATTCCATGGCACATGTTTGTGATCTCTTTGAATTCTCACGCCCTACCAAGGGGACATTTTTTAATGGACACTCCGAAGAGTCATTTAATTAAATATTGGTTAAAGGCTATCATAAAACCTTGCCTCCCAAAAACGTAGAAGCACATGAATTATTTATTTGGTAATGAAGGCTGAGATACCATGTAATGAAATCATATTTCTTAAAAATTTAAATTAATGAGTAAAAATATATAAATGATTTTATATGTAAGAAATTTTATTTTAATGTTTAAAAAATGTCTTACAGAAATTTTAAAAAATGATATGTTATTTACATGAAAGGGCATTTAAGAGAAAACACTAAAAAATAAATAGCTGTACAAAAAAAAGAGAGAGAATGGAATGGAGCCCGTGAGAGGAGTTTGGAGGGATTGACAGCTAAACAACCTTTGACGCTTCCTTCGCAGTTTTCGATGCTTATTATGGAATGGAATCCCTTCATGCCTTCATACGCTAGGCTAGCCACTACCAAATCCCAAACCCAACCACAACCCCATCCCCATCCCCTTGCATATTCATATATGTCTCTCTAATCATCCATTCCATTCCCCTCCCTTCCCCTCCTATCACGTGCAGATTCCCTAACCGCGTTAAGGATTTGTCCACGGCAAAACCCAACACACTCATCACTCCTCACTCACACTGCACGTGCTTCCCTCCCCCCTCCTCTCTTTCCCTCCTCTTTCTTTCTTTCCTTCCTTCCTTCTTCGCGTGAGCTTCATCTCACTCTACTTCTCACGACTCACTACACTCGTATGTATAGGTAGGGGTGAAATCGGATATAATCGCTATTTTAAATTGAGCTATGTTATTTAAATCACTCCTTTTTTCTAGACATTCAACTTCCTAGAAACAAAAACATGGCTCACCAACTCATTTTCTTCTCTTTCATCTTTTTCCTTTGTCCATTGTTGTCTGATGCTGTCCATTGCAATCTTGATATAGAGTGATGCAGTTCTGCGTACTAGTGTAACCGCAATATTGTAGCCTCGTCCGCGGACACAATTTGCAACTTGAATCCTTGGATCAAATAGTTAGGGTTAGGAGTAGTGTTTCGTTTCATAAAATAATTTTTAGTTTTTATTTTCAATTTTTTCTATTTTTAGGATTTTATAAGGTGATACTAAAAATTGAAAATGAAAATTAAAAATTGAATTATAGGTTACACAGTTTTTAATATTCCTTTCACGAAATTTAAAAAATAAAAAATGAAAACTGAAAATATTTCTTTGAAATAATACAGACTCTTAATATCTTTATGGTAAAACACTGAAATCAATATGTGTTGGCCCTTAGACGAGCCATTTCAGTTTCTTTCATTCAACAATTACCCCTTTCTATTAAAAAAATTCACAATTTTTTGTCCATATAACACTACTCATTTTTATAGAAAAATGTTAGGGGTTTATAATGTTCTATAAAAATTATGACACTTTTTTTTATGATATATTCTCTCCATTTCAAAAACAAGTGTTGTTTAATATTATTAAATATGTAAGTGAGCCCACTCTTGCGTGTCACAATGAGTTAAGAGAGATCATTACTTCGATTCCTATCTCTAGCCCCTATTTACTAATATCTTAGTTAACAAAGATTATCAAATACAAATGAAGACAATTATTAAATAATCTTGATCTTTTAATAGAGTTGATTTAACAGGAAAGAGAAAAAAAAAGTTATCCAATTTAATGCAAATAGGAATAAAATTGATATAAATTAATTATTGCTCCACTATAATTCTAAAGTGACATTTATTTTGAAATGGAGTTAGTAGTATTTCTCATTGTCAAAGAAAAATTACCAGGATCAGAGTCCCCTTCCAAAAAAAAAATCATTTGATAATTCATAATCTTAGTAAATTATTGGTTGTTGTGGTTGTGAACTATCATTGCTCCTTCTCTTTTTGGAGTTCAGTTGTTTCATATTTATCAAGGAAAAAAAATAATGTGTCGCATGTCGGCCCTTCAATAGTAATAAGTCATACGCTTCTTCTCCTCCTCCTCCTCCTACCAATGATTCGAGTAATCTTTATTTAGTTATGATAATAATTAATGTGGTACGCATATATGGGTAAGTGAGTTATACTATTTTATATTTCATCTAATAACTAATTTTATTATATGTTGAAAATCAATGTTATCTCTTTTGACAATATACCATTGCTCATTGTCAAATTTACTTAATGAGGTGATAATATAGCATTAAATGATTGTTTGAATTGTTTTTGATTGATAGTATTGGTTTGTTTCAAATTTTTTAAAAAATAATTACGAAACTTATATTTTTATATATAATTTTAAAAAATGAAACTGAATTATAAAAATAAGCTGAAAATAGACTTTTTTTACGTTTTGATTATTTTGAAAAATTATCCAAATATATGAAGAATAATTTTTTTGGGTGAAAAAAGTGATTTTCATCAAAAGAAATCTGATTTTCACCCAAAAAAAAAATCTCCCAAACATCCCTCATATTTTAATTTGGTCCTCATTCATATCTTAAACTTTAGAATGCTAGTGATAATGATCTATTTTAAAATTGAAAAGGGTGTTTGCGGTGCAATTTAATTCGATTTTAAATAAAAAATAAATTTTGAATTCAATATTTTTTATTTAATAAGTAGCAAGCTCTCAACCAAAACCAAAGAGGCTGGGAGCAAAACCAGTACAAATTAAAGTTAACAACATAAATGAGTCTTCTGAAATACTGGAATATCAGAAGCCCCTAGGCAATACACAAGAGACCCTAAAAAGAAAGCAGAAAAGAAGAAGCACAAACCAATTAAGTAGGAAACGTAGCCACCAATCCAATCGAAGCCCCAAGGTTTCAACTATTATATATATATATATATATGAAGGGTTTTATTTTTGTGGTTAAATCACATGTATCCTTTTGTTGAAGGCAATCATACTCAAACCGGGCATATAGGACCACTAAAGCGATAAAGTTTTCCTGATCAAATTTTAGTACAGATGCATATCAAGACTCAAATATGAGATCGGGTAAAGCTAGAACAGCCCTTGTAGGTAATCTACATGCCCACATATATATATATATATATATATATATATATATATATATATATATATATATATATATATATATATATATATACACAGACACACACGCGCGAAGTGCTTATACTTGGACATACCAAAATTACCAATTCAAGAAATACACCCAATAATCCTATGTTGAAAATTACCATTTATGTGTCATGCCAATTAAAGGCTAGGCAGTAGCTTATAAATGGTAGTAGCATACTCTAGTAGGATTTTTATTTTGTGTGCTAGCTAGTTATTGTGATTACACAGATACTCAAGTATAATATACTATTTATATTAACAAAACCGCTAAACGAAATGTTATTGGAAGACGAATTGAAGTTCCATGAACCACATAAACGAAAGATGAAACGCCAGTACTGTCTCACTCTATGTGCGTATGTGTATATCCAACAATATTGGATGAATCCAAACATTGCCCCCAATGCGCAGAAAGGTAATTTAATTATCAAGTATACCTGTTCACATGTGTGCCCGTTAATCATCGCTACAAAACAATCCACAGGATACAAAAAAATAAATAATAAAAAAAGCATACAAAATATATAAACAATTACGTTGTCTCATGCCATTACTACTTTCAATCTTTTTTCTTCATGAACGTAGGATTGTTCTGGATGTCCTAGAATCAAGTCCTTCTCTCTCTTCAATATAAGCTAAAAATTGGACTAAGGGATGGCAAAAACCCTCAAATTTGGAAATCACTGGGGGGACTACCTATTGAAGAACCCAAATTCGGTGACTTTTCTACCACTAGAATAGGGGGAAAATCCACCAAAGGACCGGTAAATTATGCCCCTCCACGAGGTTCTGTCTTTGTCCAATTATACAAATAAGACAAAAGCTTCACCTGATTATGCTTAAATTTTACACTCACTCCATTTTATAAAAACACTCTGTTTTTAACTTTTTGATGTTTTAAAATATTTATTCATTTAGACTAATTAGGTAGTATTAATTTTTTTCTTCCATTTATACCCTTAATGTAAATATGTTAATTAAATAATTAACATATTTATTAAAATAAGTAATAATAACTATATAAGAATAGTTTTATCAACTCATATAGTTTTCTATATTTATCAAGATGTTGTTTTGTTTTCCTTGATGTATGTATTGTTTGGTTTTTTACTATTATTGGGAAATAGAGAGAGTACTAACCATTAAAATCATTTATCTTTATTTAAAAATTTTTAATTTCACAATTTTCAATGCATTTGAAAAGTGCGTTTAAGGAAATGCATCGATGGTGGAAGTACATTAACCATTTAACATCGGACGAGTTAGAGTGTGTTTGGATTGTCTTTTTTGTTAAAATAAAGCACTTATCTTTTAAAACAAGGGTTTCATTATTTTTTTTTGTGTTTGGATTGACTTTTTAGAAAAAGCACTTTAAATTAAAAAAAAGTGGTCGACCACCTTTTTTTTAAGTTAGTGATACTCGACTTCTAAAAAAATTAGAAGTAGAAGTTGCTTATAATAAAATTACATTCCAAAACTATCCCCCAGTATTATTTATAACTACAACCTAATCAATTGGCAAATCTTTAAAAAGACTTCTTCCTTCCCAGTCCTTATAGTCACACAAATCCCTTATTTCCTCATAGTCACTCACTCGCAGACATTTGATAAGCCTATACTCCAACTCTGTTTCTGGTTTCATTGTTTACCAAAATACACTCACTTTTATTTTTTTTTATTTAGAGATGTCTCTAACCATATTAGGGAGGAATAACGATATTGATCTCATTTTAACGATTTGCATTTAGGGCGTAGATGTCACTCATATAACTATCCATATACCTATTGATAAGCAGAAGCCTTTCACCTATGGAAAAAGATATATAAGCACTAATATATTGGCAAATTGTGATGGAAGAATTAAGGAATAGCATAAGGGATCAACTACCAACAAAATGCGCCATTAGTGTTTTTATATTGTTGAACTTTTATTCTTGTCCTTTTATATAATTTGGTATACAAAAGGTACTTTCATTTTCTTTTATTTTTGTTTGTTCAAATATATTTATAAGTACTTTTAATAATTAAAAAGACTATTCAGGTTGTTTATCCAAATACAAAATAACTTTTTCTGTATATAAAAAAGCTATATTAAAAAAAGTGAAGTAAAAAAAGTTTTTTTTAACAGCTAATCAAAATGCTCTTATTCCAGCACAAAAAATAGGACAATTAGATTCCTGCCAATTTAAATTCTTCATGATTATTTAGGGACTAATTCGTATGCCCAACATTTTTTTTATTGCCAAGGTCTTCTTTGAGTATTCTTTTGTTTAGAAGGATCATTCACTACAAGATATATGCAGCATATATACCGATGGGTTTACTGACAGAATCAAATTTTACCGACGGGCTTATATATCGTCAGGGACGGGGCATCGGTTTTTGGTTTGTCAGTAGAATATTACAGACAACTAATATCCCCCATCCGTAATTCCCAACAGGTAAATATTGAAAAACAGTCAATACAATTGTATTAAAGGCATCAATGAGGTAGCAAGCGGCCGGGAATAATATTACCGACAAGTATTTCATTTGTACCAATGGATTTTTGGAAATAAAAATATTTTATTTATTTTTTACCGAGGGGTAATTTATTTCACTTCAAGATTTATAGGAATACCGACAGGTTTGCTGACGGATCAGATTTTTACCAATAGGTACGAGGCATCAGTTTTGGGCTTGTCGATAGAATATTACCGATGGACAGTAGCAATCGTCAATAAGTACCCGTAGGATAAAAATTGAAAAACCAGTCAGTACAATTGAATTAAAGGCGTTAATAAGGTGTCAGGGAAATAATATTACGAAGGGGTATTATATATTTTACCGACATGTATTTTCTTTGAACTGGGTTTTGGAAATAAGAAAATATTTTATTTATTTATTACCAATGGGTTTTCAATATTTATTTTATTTTTTATTTTTAAAAAATACATGTATTTTCAATGGGTACACCCGCCGGTAATAATAATTTTTTTTGGGTGATTGAATACATTGTCTTATATGAGGAATTTATATAAAAAAAAACTATCTAGTTATTTGACATTTATTCAATTTTTTATTTATATAATAATTTAATCATCAATTAAAATGAAATGAAATAAGCCAATAATGAAATGATAATTAAATAACCAAAGTAATGGAGTAAATAAATAAAGTATAAAAAAATAAATACAAAGTGCAATAACTACACAGAAAAAGTCCCAAATGTGACAGAAATAGCTAGAAAAATAAAAACTAGCTGAAGTCCTCCTTGTTGAGGTCGTTGACAGCGTCATTGGCTGACTTGTCTGAGTTGTCACCACCATCAGACAAAAAGCCCTCAATAATGGATGGGAGTGGCATCTAGGGGAGCTTATTCTAAACAGAGGATCTTGAGGCCTGCATGTTGTTGAAGAACCTTATCATATTAGCCATGATCTTCTGCTGCATCCTCTTGAAATTAGTTTTTTCTTTCTTGGCCTTTTGTTGCTGCTACTGCTCCATGGACAGCTTTAGCTGTCAAATCTCTCTAAGCTCCTCCTCCACTGCTGCTTGGCTCGCTACCTACTCCTAAAGTTGTTGATTAGGGGTATGCACACAATCCCATAGGGTATCATCCCCAGCAACCAACCCAAGAGAGGACGAAGACCTACTATTAAGGTAGTACACCATCCCATACATGCGACCCTTGTAAAGGCTACCAACCACCTGGGCCAAAATATCCTCTTTATTTGGAGGAGGGATGTCAGCATCAGGCCCAGCCTTCGCTAGCTAGGTTTGTTTCTGCACTTGCTCCCACAGCTCTATATATTCACGCTACAGAGAAAAATGATAAAACATATTGTAAGTAATAATTATGACATAAATGAAGAAGTAATAAAAATTAAATACCAAGAGGTTTGATTTCAGACTTAAATATGTGGTCTCAGAATGAAGGTCAACTTACTCATCTCCTATTTCCCCCTCTCACCTTTTTGGTTGTGGGTCTCTCGGAACAGCTCTCCTTGGTTCGTTGGATGGTTTAACTCCTTAGCGTGCACAAAAATATACATTAAAATCATTATAACATGCAATTTAATATAATTCAAATATAGTAAGTTAATAATATATTAGACATAAAAATATTAAAGTTACCGACTGCTTTTGGGTCCCTTCCTGGGTACTTGACCCACCATTGTGTGCTTGGACATGTCCTTGAAAGTTAGTTTAGAGGCTCAATGGCACTACAACTCACGGAGGATGGCATCTTTGTCACGACCACCTAATTTGGGAACATGACCAGCACGTGAGGAATTCCATCTCCACGTAAGCCTCATGGTTGCTGGGTCGTACTTCGTGCATAATTTAAACATAAAATCCATTTTTAAATATAATTCAACTTGCATTTTTGAAATAATCATAAACATAAATAATCCATTCCATAAATCAATTACGAAACTATAAATGTAATACAAAATTAGCTGAGTTGCTCTATACAAAGAGACATGAAACTATAAATCTTTAAATACATAATGACTATAAATCATGGTAATCCAAAAATCAAAATCATGCAAGGTCCGAGACCCTGCCCACACAACACTAGAGCACTTTATACAAGAAGCAAAATACTTCACGATAATGTGAAGCTCACCAATTTGAATAATTAATGCTGTTAGGGAAGAAGGGACTAAGAAGGGCCCACAGTAGTTGCTGTATCTGTAAAAGGGAAAAAAGAGAAGGGTGAATTTCATCTAAAACTTAGTGAGTAAATTCTCATTTGTACCCTCCATATGGGACAACCAACAGAATACATAATCATATAATAAAACGCAATGCCCACAAAACCATTTTCATATTTATGTACATACTCATCTCAAAACCAGTAATCTCTGTAGATCATAAATACTAGTAGTATAATGGAGAAATAGAAATATCTAGTTATGCATATACATATATGGCATAACAATGTTGATCTCTGGGATTTCTTTTATCCCTATAGGTACCTCATACGGTCTCGAATTTGGACATCTAACTAGGTTTCATCTATGATTTCTGTGAGGGGAGATTGTATCCTAGTAGACAACTTGGTACCAAGATTAATGATCTTTCATAGCCATTAACTCATTGTTTATTTCTCTATAGCTATCGTCTCGTCTTAAGATCATGAAAACTAGGTAATCTTACTCTAAGAGTTCATAATTGTGCTCTAACTCTGAACTTGTAAGTAAAAGTTTCATAAATATATATCTCTTGAAAAACATTGGGTAATCATGTCAATCTTATATATATCAATATTCATAATCTATCTATTCATAAAAATCATTTTAATAACAAAATGGTGCCATGAGTTTTCAGAATACTAGTTTCATGCCCACTTGAGACTCAAAAGCTCTTAACTTGACAAAATCAACAAAACTCATGTATTCATTTTGAAATGATCTCTAGAATCATGCATTTATAGTATCAAGCTAAGAAATATTTGTAATGACAAAATATAGGTTACATGATTGAATCCACTCACCTAGAGGGGAGGAATTGGTGATGTCAATAACCAAGGAGCTTCGTGGAGCGAGATTGGCACCAATGCCTGCCACAAGAGCAATAAAACCAACAAATAATCTAAGATAATCTCTAACAACTCTAAACCAACTCTAAGAACATTGGGAAAGTACCCTCATTTGGCAATAATGAAAAGCTACAACACCCAACTCAAGAACATAAAGGAAAAAGAAGAAAGAAAGCATAATCTAACATCAACATCATACTTTAAAGCTTGAAAAAGGTAAGATTGAGTGTGGTTGGGAGTAAGGAGGTAGAAGAAGGGTTGGGAACAAGGGTTTTCAAGTTTTCTCCCTAAAAATGTGAATGAAAGGATTTAAATAGGGTGAAGGACCAACAAATGAAACTACACCGTTTTGGTACTGTTTTGCCATCAAGGGTACCGTTACAGCTGTTTATGATCGCTATATGATTAACATGACTAAAACACCATCCCGATAAGCATATAACCGCTATAAAGGTCCTGGACCACTATAGCAATGTCAGCAAGAGGTTGGCCTGCACTCAAAGCTGTCTTCTACTTTCAAGACCTTCCTGGCAACACAGGTGGGTCCCAAAAGACCCTAAGGCTATACTAAACTTGTCTAGGGACACATGGACCAGAGGTATTATAATCATTCAGCCAAGAGCTGCTCATGTGCCCCTTGTAGATATCGTGGAACATACCCCACAAGTGCTTGGAGGACCTAATTTTCCAACCTTTTATGATGGTAGCCTCATGCTCTAGCACGATATAAAAAGACCTCTGCATATATAAAAATAACAACATATAAATAATCATAAGCATATAGATAGTATAAACATGATTTTAGCATAATCGAATAAATTATAGCATTGCCTTATACTCTTGCAATCACATTTCCTTAACATCTTTCGGGATGTCAGTCCAAGAGGGCCATAGGTGGTTATACTTGCTTTGTATAACCTCCATAATCCAGTGGTGATTGTCACTAAAAAGATCAAAGTTGTTACATAGATGAACTAAATTGAATACAATGGCAATATTTTAAATATCATACACAATCAAAAATAAAAATATACAATAGGAAACTTGTTTAAACTCACCTATCTTTACCCTCCGGCCAAATCTAGCAAAACAATTTACCATCAAGGCCGAGCGGCCTACCATCTAGGTCGAGTAGCATCCCATCTTGGGTCCTGTGTCTTTGACCTACCTGAGGAACTAGGGATCTGATGAGCTGTGGCACTAGTAGTCAGGCCAGCGGTAGAGCTGGGCTGGGGTCACTGTAGTAGATGGATTGCAACTAGAAATAGGGGAAGGTGTAGGGCCAACATACCTGAGAGTAGGAATGATCCTTAACGGAAGGGTGGTGGTGGCAAAGGAGATGGTGGTAGCAGCAATGGTGGTAGGGGCAATAGTGGAGGTGGCAGCAAGTAAACCAAATTTTGGGGATGCTTTTGCCATGGTAAGCAAATTATTAACCCTGAGAGTAGAAGAGCATAAATCTCTGAAATACTGACTTAGCTTAGTTAGAGGCTTCCAGACAACATCAGGTAGCTCTCTGAATGCAGCAGGAAACAAACACTCCATGAAGATGTGACAATCATGGGTTTTCATACTAACAAGCTTGCCTTTTACAACATTGACTCACCTACCTAAGTTTGAAGGATAAACATTAGGCATTCTCAACCCTTGAAGGCACCGACAGACAACTTGTTTCTGAGTGGAATTCAAAGCATATTTGGCCTTTATTTTACAAAAACAACCATATTTTAATTCTTGTAAATGCAAATCAGGCCATGTGCAATACTCAACCAGCTCATGCCTTGCCTTGTCATTATCTTTGGTTTGATCTTTTTTCATAACAGTGTTTATAATATTGCCGAGCACATTTTTCTCAATATGCATGACATCTAAATAATAATGCATCAAATTATTCTTCCAATACAGCAACTCCCAGAAGATACTTTGCTTGTTCTAATTATGGTATTCCCCACAGCATTGCAAGCGCACTACTTTTTTGACGCTAGTTATTTTTGGGAAATCCTTAACTCAATCCCACATTTAGCAACTACTTAATCTAACTAGAGGCTCTTCGTATTCAATATAATTACTTTTAATGCCATATCTACTTCGTCTGTATGGATGATCAACATCTAAAAACCTCCTATGACAACCAAACCAAGAGTTCTTTCCTCCCTATTTCAAAGTGAATGCCTTAGTATCCTCCATGCAAATTGGGCATGCTAATTTGCCTTGTTTTATCCATCTAGATAACATTCCATAAGTTGGAAAGTCATTGATGGTCTACATTAATGTTGTCCTTATAATGAAATTTTGATTTGTTGAAATATCACAAGTAAGAATACCTTCAAACCACAACTCATTTAATTCATCAATTAGGAGTTGAAGATACTCATCAATCTTAACTTTTGGATTATCAAGGCTAAGGATTATACATGTTAAGAACGAGTAAGGATTTTTCATGCACATTTCAGGAGGAAGATTGTATGGCATAACAACTATGAGCCAACATGAATAGTGTTTGCTAAATTGGTTATTCGGGGTAAATCCATCCAAATACAATTCGAATCAAACATTTCAAGGGTTAAAGGAAAACTCAAGATATGTTCAATCAAAATGTTTCCACTCTTCACCATGCGATCGATGAGTTATCACACCATTATCCCTCTAATTTTTACCATGACACCTCATATGAGAAGCCAAACTCATTGATGCATAGTATCGCTTGAGCCTAGGGATTAAGGGCAGATAGTGTATTCTTTTCTGAAGGACATTTTTATACCTCCTATTTTCATGTCTCTTAGGTTTAAACCTACGCTCGTGGCAGAACTTATACTCGGTCAATGCAACCCATCTTTGTAATAAAGCATGTGGCCTTTCAAACAGTAGTTAATCTTTATTTCCTTCAACCCAAGTTTAGAAAATAATTTTTTAACTTGATAAAAAAATTTTGAAATTACATTGGGATTTAGACTTAGCTAACTAATTAGTGCAACTCACTGATCAAAAGAATTTTGACTTTGGTTCCTTTCAGACTTAATCCCTAACATTCGAACTGCTAATGACAGCTTGGAGTGCATACAATCCTTCCATAAATGTTGATATGTAGCCTCTAGAAGGCTATAAAATCTAGTGACCTCTTGGTTGGGGTCCTCAACTGAAGGCTAAGAATAATGCCCCACAAATTTAGGACCAGCAGCATCAAAAACCATCTATTGATATCTATACAGATTGTCTTACCACGACACATTATCTACATCATGCTGAGCTACATGGACCTCATCAAAACTACTTCTAATTAGAAACATACGCACTTGATTCCCTACATTAACTACCCTTGCTCGGTCCAATCCAATAGTCAGGCATGAATCT
The DNA here is from genome assembly GCA_031216125.1 of Dalbergia cochinchinensis. NCBI lineage: Eukaryota > Viridiplantae > Streptophyta > Magnoliopsida > Fabales > Fabaceae > Dalbergia > Dalbergia cochinchinensis. The sequence continues at coordinate 61,056,794 of CM062375.1, read as the reverse complement.
CCACTTGTACAAATGAACCCTTATGGTATCATCATCTAAATATTTCTTACATTTGCACTTATTACATGGACATCTAACTTTTGCCTCATCAATGAACTGTCCTCATAAATTTGACAAACCATTATAGAATTCTGGTTTAATCCCCCTCTATTAGGATACAATCTATCATGCATCTATGACCAGTTTGAAGTAAACATTGCATGTATGAGTAACCCTAAATCCTACAACTTTTTAAAGACATCACATTATTACTTTCAAACACATTCAGTTTATCTTTAAATTTTTAATTTAATTACTTTCAATTTTATTTGCCTAACAAAAGTTTCACAAAATTTTGACAGCATCTTTGCTTAAATTAAAAGTTTCCATCTTTAATTAATTCAGTGCATTTAACAATCATAGACATTATTAAATGTTAACAATGTAACAGACATATTTAAACCGTAACATTTTAATAATTATATACAATTCACATAATCCAAAAAACTATTCTAGAGCACATCTCCTTATAACTCTACAACATGTATATCATGTAATTCCCGTAAACACAAAGAATCCCATAACAAACACTACAAACAAGTTAGGGCAGGACCTTTACGTCATTCCCCCTTAGTCGTGCAATCCCTATTTTCTACAATTCTATCCTAGAAATCATGAGTCTCTATCCTATATACATAAAATAACATATAAATAATAAGGATTTCATTACTAAAATATATAACAGTGCATAAACAAAAATCAGAAGCTCCCAGCATGCAACCAATTCCAATCCTGAAAATAAAAAATGAACAAATACTTAATTTTTCACACTTATAAGCATTGATTATAGAAAATACACAATAAAATTAGAAAAGAAAAAAAGCAAACTAAAGCTCCCAATGTCAACACTATTAGTGGTCCCTCTAATAGAGCTCCTACATTAACAAAATAGCAATAATAACTCTCCAATGTATTACAAAATAACACCTTGGCCAACAAAAGCAAATGGAAAAACTAAACCAAATCAAAAAACTAAATCAATTAAAATGCTCACTAACGCACCTAGATTGCAATGGTGGCTTTTCACAAATGGAACTCTAGCCGCAGCGAGTGGTGGTAAAGAAGAGTGGTGGTGGTGAAAATAGAGGGAAGAGAGATAGAGGAGTTGCAGAATGAAGAAGAAGAAAGGTTCTGGTTTTAAATATCTACAAGTTATAGACGGGTCAATCGTCGATAACCATTTAATAAAACAATGCATTTCGCATTCCCTTAATTACAAACGGGTATATGGAATCCCAAGAGACGCACGTCAACGTGACAAAATTTCAAAAACCTGTCGGTATACCTATCAGCAATTAAAATAACAATTACAAAATTAATTTAATACCACCAATTAATATACTCATCGGTAATTGAAATAAAAAATAAAAAAAAATAATTTATTAAAAATAAAAATTATAGTTAATTAATCCATGTCGATAATTAAAATAAAAAAGTAAATTTAATTTATGAACAACTTATCGATTTATCCATTGGTAATGTATAAGAATTAAAAAATAAAAAATAAATTTTATTTTGGTTCTTATTCGTCAATATACTCATCAGAAGACCATTTGCACCACGTGGTGTGCTTGCATGTACTAATAGGCATAAAATTATGAACCACCCTGTTGGTGAACCCATCAATATACCCATCAGATATTATACGCGCTATCCACTACTGATGAGTTGTTGCCTATTATTTTTATCAAAAGCTAAATAATATTAAAACATGTCAGCTTGTCGAAAAACCTGTTAGGAATTACCAATGGATCCACACCTATTGGTAACTCCTGTTGGTATCCTGCAGATTTATAGTAGTGACTTCGTTCGATTCAAAATCTAAGAGGGACTAGTTTTTGGAAATATGTTGTAGGAGGGGCATTTTGATCAAAGGTGTCACCAATTTTCAGATCTCTGAACACCTCCATTAACTAATCACGGAAAGGTCGTAGAAGCCTGTAACTAACATAGCTTCCTATGGCAAACACCTTCCTTTTGCCCACACTAGACTCAAATGAGTGTGATAACCTGCCTGGATAGCCAAATCAGTCATCAGTATAGTCAAACCCCATCTGAATACTTTATGGAATTGTAACATAACTAAAAGCCTGTATGTATTTGATAACCAATCCTTCTATTCTCCAGGAGGATATCTGGTAATGGATAACCATAAATAGGATGTTGTTCCTTTCGATGTAAGTTGCATCATTTCTGATGCTAGTGCATAACAGACATTGAAAAATGGAACATAGTACGTGAACTAGAGTTACTCCGATGTAAAATTTGTAAATATGCCTTTTTCACAGTGATACTGACCAAGTCGCTTATGATATGTCGACAAAGCCTCCGAAGTCAATTCCTGTGATATTCTCCATGAAAGGGGCCATGACTAATTCTACTATAGAGTCCAATGGTAGACAAAACTCCCCTAAAGATAGCTTACAACTTTCATTATATAGTGCTCTCCAAAGAGCAACTATTCTCAAAATCTCAAAAGCTACTGAGTTGGAATCCTATTGTAGCTAAGGATTCTTGTAGTTGCGGAGGATCCAAATATAGGAGAATTGGGAACAAACAGCTTTTCCCCTCTTTTCTTCTAACTCTTTGGTTTTAAGAATGTTGGTTTTATGAATGGCTAATTTCCCTTCTTCAACCCTTACTGCTGAGAGTGGTTAGCTAATGTGTCCTACTTTTTTAACAAGGTTCTATGGTCGATCCATGACCTCTGGATGCTGAAAGAGTCCTTGGGGTAGTCTAATAGTTTCGATAAGGTGGAGATGATGGGGTCGGTCCTTGGATTTTCTTTCCTTTTGTTATATTTCACTAAAAGGGTTGAAAGGAGATAGTGTGCATCAAGCTGTTCACAAGGGTCAACTTGATCCTTTTCCCCTGGATCCTTGATGAGAAACCCTAGGAGAGTTATCAATTCTAACTAGCATCCATGTACGATCCATACTAGATTTGACCAACTACCCATCCTTGCTCCTTTATACGTTGACATCCCATCTTTGTTTGATTATAGTCTTTCAATTGCATGTTTAATTTTGGTCCTCTTTCACATTACTTGGAAAAAGTGAGCCACCGAGTTAGGTATAAGAAACTATCATTATTGCCTGGACAATTAGACATCCAACACATAATCGGAATGAACCAATTGCATGAGTAAAGCTCTATTCTCTTCCTTAGTGGACCATTCTGGATTTGAACTAAAGACCTCACCCATAAATAAATCATGTCACCTATGATCTAGGTATTTATGATATATCTTGCATATGTCAACACCTTTACTCTAAATTTTATTGTAATAAACAAAATTCAGTTGGCTACTTTATATATTTAAAATATAAAAATATTTAAATTGATTTCAACATTAAAATATTAAAAAAATATTCACTCTCAATTTTTTATTGATAATATATAAAATTTAATTTGAAATAATTTATATTTAATATATGCATGCCTTACAAAAGTTGAATACCTTTAATGAAGTCCGCAGGAGGATGAAGAATCTTACATATAATTCATCAAATGTCAATATTGTATTCAATTTGTTTTTCTCCCGTAGCACACTTAACCAGATAAGCAGGAAAAAAAATTGGCATCCATTTTGATTTTTTACTTTTTTGTTAATATTTACGTTAATTCAAAATATTAAAAATAAAAATGAAGCAAAAAAAATAATAAGATAAGAATTATTTCTACATAAAAATCTGAGAGAGAAAAAAATAAAGTTTTAATCTCTTTATTCTTTTAACACTTGCTATATATTATACTATTAGGCTTTGTGTCTATATCTAAGGTGTCTGTCTGAGATACCTGGTTTTGAATTTTTGATATATCCGCTTAAATCAAAAGGATCTTACGACCCTAATCCCTATACATTCTTTTAATCTCAATAGCCACTCAATTTTCTTCTTCATAGATGCTGCACCTACCCGCCACATCGCCGCCTACAACCCGCGTTGCTTTTGTTCTTCTGCAACTCGCTTCCACAGTATTTACACAACTCCTGTTTTCCATGTCGAGTGCCATTGCCCTTATGTAGTTGCAGTGTTGTGCTAGAAGCAGTGTTGTGATGTAGATTGTAGCGCGCGCGGGCAGAGGGGAGGGGGGGGGGGGTAATTATTTTATTTGGAAGAATGGTGCAACAAAGATCGAACTATAGACTACTTAGTCATCAAAACTCTGATATCATGCATATATCATGAACTATTTATTCTAAAAGCTTAAGGTTACGGGTAGAAGCACATGATGGTTTATATCTAATAGAGAGAACATTTAGAAGAAGTCCCTCATGCTTCATCACAAGCTATTCAAAGATAAGGGGCTTTTGCTTTTGTTCATACTTATTATTGTTAAACTTTTATTTTAAAATTAAAATTAATATAAATCATATTAAGTAAAAAATATTGATTATATTGAATTTATCTGAGTAAAGAGTAAAAATGTAAAATTACAACATAAGTACTTCTTTTCCTTTCTATTGTCAATTTCAAACCCATGAATAAAGGTCGGTTCAAACCCTTTAAAATTATTGTTTCACTTTCCCTTTATTTCCCTTTGCTACCTTTCCCTCATTTCCCTCCAGACTAAAAAACATAGCCTTTTCTTAGTGTTTGTTTCTGTCCGTACGTGTATTATGACTTTTCTGGATTTCGAGCTTGTGCATCCTCGCCTGGTGGATATTACTTTATTTTATTGAATTATATTTTAATCTTGTTTTAATTTAGTTTATCTGCAAGGATTTGTGTGGCAGAAGGAGTAAATGAGAAAACAAATTCCCCTAGTAAGGATATTAGCGACAAATTAAAGACATTAGACTGAATGGTGAAGGGTCCCTGTCCCTGCACGGGTATATTCCTTAATTAATATAACTGAATTAGGTGCAGTTTCCTAAATCCTTGGTAATTTGAAAAACAAAAAATCCGTGAAGGATCATTTTTCCTTTCCTAATTGGTCTTGCAGTCATGTTATATTAGAGAATTGTATAATACTAGCGTATATACTCAATTTTTTTAGGTCAAAGTTTAGATTAAAGAGAATACTCATCTTAGTCTACAGTAATAGTATGCCTCTGAGCTTAATGAGCATTTAAGAATATATTTATAGATCACCTATTAATAAAAAAAAAAACCTAAAAATATGGGGCAAAAAAAATCTCAAGTTATGATAATACATAATCTAGATGTCGACAGTGACTCAATCTCGTTGGCTCAACCTTGTTGGCTACATACTCAATTTATTTAGGAGGTTGTATTTGCCATTTTGGATGAATTTCATATGGAAAGAAAGACGGGACAAGCGTGTGAGAGAGAGAGGGAGAGACAAGGAGAACAACTTAAACGGTGTTATTTATTTTCTACAGTGATCCTCCCTTTTTTTTGTGCTTTATTCTTAATGACTTGTGTTTTTTTTTTTTTTGGGGTAACGAATGACTTTTTTATATATATGAGTTTTTTACTTTTCTTTTTGTATCCACTGTTGTTTAAGTGTTTTAAGCATTTATACAATTAACAGAAAAACAAAAACATACTCAATTTAATGGCAAGATACTTATAAGGGGTTGACTGCAGTGAAAATATAGATTAAAATTTCAAACAAACTTTAATTACCTATAATGTTAAGTGTTTTTTTTTTGGGTAACAGTAATGTGAAGGTTTGAATCTTGAAAGTTGCTATCTTAGAAAAGGTTTTACCTAACCACCCCACTCCTTGTCTAATTAATTCCATGAGCAATTTATTATACAGAGAGAAAAAAAAACCCTCAAACAAAGAGATTTGTAGGTAATCATTCTTTGATTTTTTTTTAACATCATAACATTAAGACAACCTACCAAAAAAGAGTGAATTAGGTAAGAAAAGAATTCTTAAGTACATTGTTAATTAATTGTGTGTGTCTACCGAAAACAATGACTGCTTGAAAATTCCTCTGACAAAGATATGAGAAACCCATTATATAATTGGCTTGAGGATAATAAGTGAGATTTTAATTAATGGATAAATACCAATAAATATCCTTAATATTTGAAGAAAAAGTACCCCACCTCATTCTTATTTGAATTTAACACTCCACCCCTATTCTGTGATAAGAATGTTAATAATAACTCTATTAACTAATTTTCTATCATTATATTATAGAAATAGTAAATATAGCTGATATGTATAATTTTAAAATAAATGTCTTTTATTAATACTTATATATATTATTTTTACTAAATAAAATATGAGCTACTTATAATAATATAAAATATTATATTTTTATATATTCAATTTAATTTTTAAAATTTTATTAAATTAAGAGAACAAATTATTAATAGTAGCAAAAAATTATAATGATTATTTTATAAAAATAAAAAATTTCTTATATTCTCTGTTTTAAATTTTAGAATATTAATGTGCATTAAAATAAAAATTATTTGTTAGTATCGTATATAAGGATAAATCACAAGTAACATAATAAGAAGAACTTTGTGGTTTTAATATAAAAATTATATAGTAATATTCTAAAATTAATAGTGAAAAAAACATATTTTTTATTTTTATAGAAAATTATTATTATAAATTATTATAACAATGGTAATGGATTTAAATTAAATAATTTTAAAGTGTAAATTTTTTTATATTTATATCTAATCAAATCCTTTCATATGCATGACTTTTAAAATAGTAGGGTTAGAATGAACTTATTTTGCAAATGTGATAATAAGTAATTAGATAATTTGTAAAATTATTTATACTATTAATTAGTGCCTCAAAAGTAAACTCGTTAATTAAATATATTATTAATAGTAATAATAATTTTATAAAAATAAAAATATGTATTTTCTTAATTAATAATTTAAGAATATTAATATATATTTTTATATGAAAACCACAAAATTCTTCTTGCTATGTTATTTTTCACTTATCTTTATATACAATATTGACAAATGATTTTTATTTTTATACACTTTAATATTCTAAAATTAAAAGCTGAGAACATATGTTATTTTTCATTTTAAAAAATAATTATTACAATTAATCATGATTATTAATAGTTTATTCTCTTAATATGGTAAAATTTTAAGAATAAAATTGAATATATAAATATATCAATATTTTGTATTGTTATAAGTCACGTGTATATATATATATTTATTTATTTATAAGTATTAATAAAGGTTTGACAATAAATATTAATTATACTTTATTATTTTTTATGATAGAAAATTAGTTAATAGAGTTATTATAGTGATATTATCATATTTTGATTGGAGTGTCATATTTGAACAATAATGAAGTGGAGTGTTTTTTCTTCAAATTTTAAGGGTAGTTGTAGTTATTTACCCTTGATTAATTTGAGTTTGATTTTGATCCACAGGTAATATGTTAAGTACTTGAGTTTTTAACACCATCAACTAATCATTACATCTGCTTATATATGTTTTTTTCCTAACAAATAAGCAGATTTTGGTTTTCGTCCTTGAAAAACCTTTTGTTTGGGTATGGTCCAAATATTTCTAAAATTACTTGTTTTAATATTTGTCATTTGATTGTCTATGAGTGAGTTTGTTTCAAATTTTTAAAAATGATTATAAAACTCAAATTGCTATTAATTGATCAAATTGAAAATTAATTTTTTTGGAAGCTAATCTTTTATTTTATTAAAAAAAGACTAAAAATTGATTTTTATATTACCCCCAAAAAATCCACCCAAATGCCCCCTATATATGATAATGTCAATGAAGGGTTAGGTTATTTAATCTAACTCAACAACCAATAATCATATGTGACAGGGGCTAAAATCAAATAGGTGTAAAGATATTTAGATTGAAACCAAACAAAATTATTTTTAGAGATTAACATCAAAATTCACTTATTTTTTTGGACCAAAAAAATGTATTTAAGCCCATTTTATATATATATTGTCATAAATATAATTATTTTTTTATTTGGCATAAATGTAACTGCTGATGAGGTTATGATTAATAATTTTACTATGTATATGATTAAATAATAGTATAAATTATAATTTTGTATGCTGAATGAGGAGCTAGTGGTGACCTTTTTTAGCATGCCATATAACCGATATTGGCTCCATACCCTAATACCATATATATGGCCTTATTTTATGCCTTTTAGAAATAGTTACCTTTGGCATCAATAAATTGGTGGGTCTTTTTAGATAGAGGCCTTACTCTAATAGAGGCCCTCCCAAACCCTCTACCCTAAGCCCCTTCTCCCGTTCTTCAGTACTAGAAAAACTACTGCTGTTACTGACAGATTTTGTGGATTACTGATGGAAAATTTTATTATCGACGGATTTTGTTAACCGAAAATAACATTGCCGGAAAGTATTATCGATGGAAACTGTCGATAATGTACTAGAAAAATTCATCGAGGATCATAGTTATCGATAGATTTTTGTTTTTAATCAATGAAAAATTCATTGGTAAAGTTTTAATTTAAATTTTTTGACAAAATTTTCGTTGATAATTTGTTAAATTTTTTTATTTTTTATATTTTATCGACTAAAAAATCTGTCGATAATTAAAAAAAAATTAATTTTAATTTTTTTATTTTATTTTACCAACAGAAAAATGCATCGATAGTATTAAATATTTTGATTTTGATTTTTTTATTTTTTATGTTATTGATGGAAAATCCATCGGTAATATTTAAATTTTTAAAATTTTTATTTTTCATTTTACCAACAAAAAAATCGACCAGTAATTAATTTTTTAAAATAAGTATATAGTAATTTGTTTGTTATCTGATTATTTAAGAGCTTATTTTTTATTTAACGCTACTTATAAAGATATAAATATATTTAATAATGGAAAATTATAAAAAATATACTTAATAAATAACAAACCCAATGAATTTAAATTTGAAATGTAAAACAAGTACAAATGGAATAAAGTCTACAAACATAATATAAAAAAGTTAATATATGATAAATAAAGAAAAAACAGTAACCCAAATCAAGAGAAGCCAACAATATCATCATTATTGTCAAGATCACCACCACAATCATCATCATCGCTGTCTGATGGTGCGAAAAAGCTTGTCTATATCTCCTTCTACCAAAACATTATCTCCTTCTTCATCTGCTTTTTTAACCTCGTCTCCATAGCCTTCCACCCCCACACCCCTAGAGCAATTTTTTAGAAATTATAATATAATTTAATGAAACTTTTTTGATATATCATATACCTATTTCTAAAAGGAAAACTATAAAAAATTATTATATGAAACCTAAAATCACTCAAATTCCTAAATCCCTCTTCTTACTCTTTTTCCTTTACCTACAATCAAATTTAAATTTTTGAAATTTGTAACTATTTATTTATGTACATAAGTCTATAATTTTTTCCCCTAAAATCACTCCATTCATCTTTCTTCTCTTTTTGCAATAAAATTTAAAATACATTAAACTATTAAATTATCTTGCTCAGTTTATTAAGTTAATAATTTATTAATTGATTACACTATTATAAACCAAAAGACAATAAAATTTAAATTTTAAAATTTTGTAATTACCTGTTTATATACAAAAAGCCTAGAGAGCTATACAATTAGGTGCCCTTTTTTTGGTACAAAGAATACATTTTTATTTTTATACTAATTTTTATATGCTAATTTATAGCATTAGTTAATTATATTATATTTTTAATATGATACTTAAGATAATTATAATAAGATTTAAATAACTTCAATTGTATTGCAGTAAAGCATGAATTTAATGATATATCATCCTAAAATGACTAGATGTTGATGAACATTTGAAAGGAGATTTTGTTATTTTGAAGAGATTAACATTGATGTCTTGGCTATGTAAATAAATTTTACATTATCATTTAATTATATTTTATTTTTTATTTGTAAAAGTTGTTATAATTATATATGATTAGATGTATGTGTAATTTTTTTATAAATGGTGAATAAAATAAATTCTATTTTTAATCTACAAAATAAAATTTAAGTGAATGAAAGAAAATCATGCTGCATTTGTGGCATGTTAAATAAAATGTTTATATACTTCATATTTGTAAGAATTTAAATATAGTTAGTAAATAGTCAAATCTAATTATTTTGATAATATGATAATACACAGTTAGATATTTATATAAATTTTTAATATTGACATTCTATATAAATTGAATATTGAAAAAAAATCTTAGCACAATTTAGTTGGTGCAAATCGCAATTGAAACATGCAATTGAGTGATTTTTTCAACTATAAACAACCACTTTTCATATAATCAATTTGTACCGGATTTACCCAAATTATTAATTTTAATTGAATATATTATAAGTAAAATATATTCTTTGATGAATTATAAATAAAAATATTAAATAATTTAAATAAGTTTAAATTTAAAACTATTTTGAAAATTAATTTTCTGTGTAATGCATGGATACCATCTAGTATGTATGTGTGTATATATATGGAGAGAGAGAGAGAGAGAGGGGGGGGGGGGGAAGGAGTCTGGCTCAAAAGAGGAATTTTAACATTAGTCTATTGTCCAAAACCTACTGAATTTCAGAATCCAAATTTAGCTTAAAATTATGGGGAGAGATCCACAAAAATGTAATACGTAACAGAGGTCTACCGGTGCATCCAACCATACATTGTAAACGCAATAGGATCATTGAGCATAAATGTAATGATGATGATAATATATAATTAAGAATAATTTCAGTCATAATTGTATTCAAGTGGGAATTTGAGTTGCGTTTGGATTTGTTAGCATGTATCTATCTCTTTTTTGAGTGATGTTATTTTGACACCTAAAATATAAGTTTTTTGGGTTTCCATTTATATCTAAGGGTGACGAAATAAGGTAAAAGGTGTTAAAATGAGGCTGTCACAAAATTTAAGAATGATGAATTAAGTGTCTATACGGAATACGAGATAGTGGTTATTGAAACATATTTCTCCTCTTTCTTTGCATGTATGAGCACATCACAATGTACTATTATATACTATATAAAAACAATAAGGGTTTTACTGACTAGTATCTTTAGATTAAAATAGGTTAATTTACCATTGAAAACTGTAATTATTAACTTTTTAAGGTGTAGGGTCTATCAGAAAACTTTTAACCTCACTTGTTATGAAACCTTAACCATTATCTTCAGGAAACTAGTTAGAAAAACAATAAAATCGATCTCCATATACAATCATACCCTTTATTTGTCCCAGCTTTGCTTGTCATTTTAATAGATTTTACCTCAGCAAAATGTGACGAAACGTGGTGCCTATTGATCTGCAATGTGTTGCTGCATGCCTTGTCCTGTTAATTCTCCTAAAGCAAAATCACAAATCTTAAAATGAAATACAGTAACGATAATAGTAGAGATAATTAAATGATTATATACACAATGATTATACACGCGTTCAATCAGACAAAATGAATATCAGTCAATAGTACAAATTTTGGAACTCTATCTCGTGACTGATCCTTCACTTTTTTATTATTTATTTGTTCACTTATTTTATCCTTTCACGGAGCAGCTCCAACGTAATGGATTTTTGCACGTAACCTCAAGACAACGCGGTTAGCTTTCTGTCACAATCCTCGAACACAACGGTTTCTTTCATTCGTTATAGGTAATATTGATGAGAAATTCATCCCAACTCCTCCTTATTTATAAAATTTACTTAAGACACTATTTAATTTGTAAAATTATTATATTATCTCTGAATTTATCAAATAAGTATAATTATTATACACTAATAGTGTAATTATTTTTATACTATCATACGATAAAAAACTGTCATATATATCTATTATATGATCATGGGTAATTCAAATTTTAAAAAATTATTTAAACTGATGAGTTGTTAACGTCTCATTTATTGATGATATAAAATATCTTTACGCTGACAGTGCATTTTAATTAACTCCTTATAAAATTATTATACCGATGTGTCTAAATTTATAAAATTATTATACCGTTATAAGTCAATATTACCTGAAAAAATAAAGAGTGGTAGGAGTGAATCTCAGCAAATCTTATAGGAAAAATCTCTACGTTGTGAACCATCTATGTGGTGTGGGCGCGCGCCTCCCCCCCCCCCCCCTCCCCTCTTCCTCCCTTACCATTCCCTTCTCCACCCTCCCCAAACCCTCTCTCTTCTTAGAACCCTAATCTCTCATGCCTGTTGTGGAAGCGCGCCATTGTGTCGGCTTAGTGGTGTCTCTAGGCTTCAACAGTGCTAGAACATCTTTGGCTGCCACATCCTTCGTTGGCCTTGTTTCCATATCCAATCCCCTATGCTGTAAATCTAGTTCATTGGCCCATCTTTGCCGTTGTATCCTCCATCTTGGCCCATCGATTTTTGCTGCCTTAATTTGCTATGTTTTGATTTGGAGTTTTTATTAGATCATTGTCAGATCTGCCATTCGCCATTCGTTCCCAAAACAAAAATATTTGTTCGTTTCCATTAGTCTGGTTGATCAGGTCGATCTGGTTTGTTTACACCCCTTCCATTATGTGCTATATCTGCTATTGGAAAGCTGCTCAATTTGGTTAATACTAGTGGACGACTTTCCTTTGGTGATATTGAGGTGGTGGCTTTTTGGGATTAATGTTTAGGATGTGTCCAATGTTCTTTTGCCTTTCGTGGGTAGTACATGTCTTATGAGGGCCATATGTTTAGAGGCATCTCTTTCCAAGACTTGTGTTGTCCTCTCTGTACTCTTATCTTTCCTTTTCGAGATAAGCCTTCTTTTTATAACTATTAAAAAAAAGGAACAATTTAATTTATTAGAATGAGGTTTGAACTCTAAATAATTTTATCATTAAAGCTTTAATATTATGTCATGAAATTACCTATTTCCAGAATTTAAATTAATAAATAGAGAAATATGAATAATTTTATATTTAATAAACACTAATACATGTATGTATAAAAAAAATTTACCTCAATAAGCTAGCATTATAGCCTATTATGCTATTGCTACGGGACAGCGCATAACCCCAATTCTTTTCTTCATAAGCATAATATGAATAGCCATAGATCGAGCTTGCAAAGAGAAGATTTCACTACGTGGATGCTCGAGAGAGAGAGAGAGAGAGAGGGAGTTCTAGCTACGTAGATATACAACGAAGCCTTATTAGTTAATTATTTGGTCAGTCAGTTGAGTTCAAGCGTCTACAGACTACATATATATGCCAAATTATGATAGAAATAATGAAGTTTTTAAGTGGATTGATTTCACTATTGATATAGAACAGGATTAGCATGCAACATTATATAGGCTCACGTTCCAAACATGTGATAGAGCCTCAGGCACTAGGCAAACTCTGGAGTACCAGCGCGACCAATAAAGGTGCTTTCGCCTTTTTGGTTTGTAGTTTGTAAATTTAAGGTTGGTCCAAGGTAAAAGAAACTTTTTCCTTTTCTTTTTTTGGTCCAATTCTACTTTAAAACTACGGTTTGAGCCTACTTTGAGGTAAAAGAATTGTGGAGCGATCTGTTTACTGTTTACTTCAGGACTATGAATGGTATATTTACTCAATTGAACATCTTCTTATTAATAATATATTTTATCAATCTAATTGTTGAATAATGTAATATTATCTTGATGATCAAGCATATTAAATTTCAGAAAAATTACATATTAAATTTCAAGATTTGTATGTATTTTAAAAACTATGTTGTACGTTCAAACAAAAAGGAATGATGAAGTATCAAATATTTTGAAATTTCATACACTTGATCTATATAGTGAAAACTTACAATTCAACTGTTGGATTAATGAAATTTGATGTCTATAAAAAGTTATTCAATAGTGTAAATATATTAAGATTTACTCCTGGAGTAAATAGATTCTTACTAAAAAAAAATTATAGCAAAATATAATTCAACATGATTTTATACTATATATTACAATATAATGAATTACAACTTGGCTTGCATCTGTCAAACCATAAATTGGACCTATCCCCACAGTAAAACAAGACGCGCACTCAGATAGCATTTGGTAGCGGGGACGAGACAGGAAATATAGGGACAATAGTGATAGTAGAGATGGAGACATAAAAAATACTGTCTCTGTATCATATTTGGTTGTGGAGTATAAGACATAATAACGGTTTTCATATTTTGTTTAGAAACACAGGTATAGTATAACAAATTCATGGTAAAAGACATATGTATCCCGTAGGACCATCGCCACCCTCCCAGCCGGACCACTAGACCGCCGCTTGCCTTTTATGAGGACACATTGGCAAATAAAAAATATGTATAGGGGTATTATTGGAAAAAAAAATTAAATTTCTATCTCCGTATCATGTCCCCACTGTACCTAGTTTTTGAAGGCAAAGAAATTTTTTATTTTTTTGTCCCCTATTCTTGTCTCCACTACTAAACAGGTTTATATCTTCAGTGTTTTCGTGTTATTGTCACTATATCAGCTACCAAACGCTACCTAACAATATGTTAAGTTCATAGATTTGCACCTTTACCGAATCATGGTTTAGAAGATATTCAAGATATAAACTTTGTTTTATTTTTTTTTATCTAAAAATAATCAGTATTTGAAATCCATTAAATATATCTCAACTAGACCAGTTCAACTAAATATGGAATTGAAGCTCTTTCCATTCATAAAAAACTAATTCAAAATGGTATTTAAGGAGATAAGTAAAATCACTTGAACCAACTAACATTGGTGAGTTTTATTTGACTTTAACATCACTTTTGGGTCATATATATCAAAACCTTGATTGAGGGCAAGTAAGAAATTGTTGCTTTCCCCTTCATTCAATCTCTATTTTGCAAACCATGAAAAACACGCTTTTATAAAATTTGATGAATGCATATAGAATATAGAAGATATGAATGAGGCATGCACAGACCATTATGCCGCTAGGCATAGCTAGCTAGCATCTGAAAGTCCGGTTTCTCTCAGTTAAAGTCAGCCCTGCAAAATGAACTCTGATATATAATAGCATTGAGCCGGTATGGTTATTGTGTTCATTTGCTGATTTATTTATTTTATTAGAAAATTCTGAAAATAAGAAATTATAGGAAACAAAGGCAAAAAAAAAAAACCAAATAAGCTTAAATTGTCTATCTATTATTGTTATTATTCCCTTTTTTTTAAAATATCTATCAATTTTGACCAAACATTGGTATTAAGAAAGATAATAAATGATATTGATAGTATAATAAAATATAATGAATGAACTAATATATCCTTTTATATTAATCAATACAATACAATATTTAAGGCTAATATTATATTAAATGTTTTGAAAATATGAAATTAATTAGGAGTAGTATTAAAAGAACATAATTAATATTTTTTTTTGGTATTGCTAAAATATGAAATTTATCTGAAAATGGATAAATATTTTAAAAGAAATAGAGTATTATTTAGAGAAGACATATTATTATATTATTAATAATGCTACATATATATATACAAAAATGAGTGTCTTATTCTTACATCCATTTTATCACCCTCCATATAATTTGATAATGATAGGATGAGTGTCCAAATGAGACATTGACTCTTAAATGTTCAAATACCATTATTGTTCTATTATTGAACATGACGTTGGGGCGTCTATGTGGGGTCTATTTGCATGAATGACTGGTTGTGTTTAAGCGACTAGACTCCAAAAAAAGGACATGCCAACCCCTCCATGATCCGTTTCTTGACATGAGATTTGCGAGTGACATTCAGGTTCACGGGCTAGTTTCTAGTTACAAACACAAACAAGTGCCTGCAAACATATTTTGGGGGTCATGGTGGAAAGAAAATCTGATGGGAAAAATTCCATGGGCATATCGTATAAAGCGGGTTTGTCTCTTTTCCTCACATGTTGGATTTAGCCAGCAATGTCTACACATAGAAACAAACCAAACTGCATCACCACAGAAACAATATGATATCATTTCTACAAAGGCATCACGCTTTTTCTCTTTTGTTTTCTTCTATAGAAGAAAAAAATGATAGAGTCAAAACTTTTAGCTAGTGAAATATTTATTTAACTGTTAAATAAGTAGGTGCATCATTTCATTTTGTTTTATTTGATTAATATCCTTCGTTGATGTTAAATATAAGTTTTTTTATATATAATTTCTATATAATCATAGTGTCCAACCAGTAGAATTTGGAGAAAATGGCAAATCAAAGTGAGTTATTCGTGATGATTAATTTTTTTTTTCAAATTTATTAATAACAGTATTTTTTTTATTATCGGTATGTAAAAATTAAATCTATTTCTTAATTCTATAATATTGTTCTTTTATAAATAGTTTGGGCCGTACAAGACAGCTAATATATACGAGTGCTAATATATACGAGTGCTAATATATATCCCCTACAAAATAGGAACCTCATTTGAGTAAGAGAAAAAATGGAGACAGCAACCCATAAGGTTATAATTACAAAAAAATAAAAATAAATAAATAAATAAATATCGATCAGGGCTATTATGCTGCTTATACATATTAGCTGCAGAATGAGAAGGCTTGTGTAACATTAGTGGGTGAATAAAACGATTGGCGAACCACTCAAAAAAATTGGCTGCATTATTTCCGTAATAATCTCTTATTGAAAAAAAGCCTTTTATTACGTACTTTTCTTTTTCTGATAGAACAAGAAGGGTGACTAAGCACATTGTAGTGGCTTTGGAAAATAAATGATGTAGTTCTTGACCAGAATCATGTAATTGTCAGGTACATTTCCCCATGAAAGTTGGAGATGAGAATGACTTTTTAACCATGGTCATTTGGGTAGGGACTCTCGCGTTAACCATAGTTTGAAAATAATGAAAATCATCTGCTCCCGAATTTTGTCTCTTTTGTCCCACTCTTTTAAGTTCCCTCTTAGAAAACCTTTATTTTTTCATGATAGAGAGTCTAACTCAAAAAATTAATTAATCTATAAGATAGGGGAATTTCTAAACTTAAATACTACACTTGAATGTGGTATGGCTTTTAAAATTTGAGACTTATAACATTGTCACCTCATTTAAAAATCATTTATGTGTTGCGACTCACTCTAGATATATTGTATATTTTGATCGACTTCATTTTAGCCTTTCAAGTTTCAAGTAATTTCTTTTGGGTCACACCTTTTTTATTAGATTACCCTTTTTGTTTGTCAACCTCTCAATGAGAACACCGATCTTATGGACTCAAGAATGGGAGATCCTATCTCAGAAAACCTAGCTTATTGGATAAAAGAACCTCTAAACTCAAATATCACAGTTAGATTGGCATGAGTTTTTTGAAATATGACCTTTTAACGTAAACAAATATTTAAAATTAATCAAATTACAGCTGTCATTGATTACGTGTATATTATTTTTTAAATGAGGAAGCGTAAATGATGATGAAACAAAATGGAGATAAGATTTACAAACAGGTGATTTTAAAACTCGTGATATTATTGCAGTTCTGTTGTCCCTTTCGGACATGAAGCACCTATGAGAGGAGAAATAATAACATTAGGCCAGGTTTGGCAAAAAGCACATACTGCATGCGGCGAGAAAGAGATGATGAAGGTGGCGGAGAGTTGAAGATTGATCCTTTTGGTGACAAGTTGAAGATTGGTTGATTACTTACGTTTTTTTTTTCGGAGTTTGTTATTGCATAATCTGGTGGATATCATTTTCAAATCAACAACAATTTGTTCATATGTATTGTTTTACTCCACCACTTGTATTTGAGATTGGCATACACTATAGTTGGAATTATGTTTGCTTTGTGCGTACGTACAAACAAATTTGATCAAAACTAAAGTTTAGTACGTATCAATTCATACAGTTTTAGCTCTTTTTCCTACACTTCAGAATATTGGGGCAAAATATTGATAGGTGCATGTCTTCGATCGTAGGGCCAGGGGTGAGATTGGAATAGTGAAAGTAGGAACAAGCAAAATTTTCATCATGACATGCTTCCTTTTTTGTATAGTTACTTAGAATTTAATTTTTATGTATTAATGGAAAAAAAATTTTATATTATCATTCAATTAAATCATATCATTCAATCAAATAATTTCATTTAAATATCTTTTGAAATAGTAAGTGTGAAATTCAACTACTTTTACTAATATAATGTACATAATTATTAACTATCAACAAAAAAATATAAGACTTAATTACTTATGTTGACGTAATAATATATGGTTGGATAACCCTAAACCTTAAAATTTATATTATCGGTGCATAAAAACTAGAGTCATTATATATGAGTGAGGAATAAATTTAATTATAAAACTTTATATATAAACATTCAAAATTAAAATATATCTCCACATGACATTTTACAGAATTATGTGATTTTTTTAAAAAAAATAAATTTAGAGTATTCATGTGTGATTTACACTTTTATATATGTCCCTACCAATGGGTGGTTAATATAAGATTCAATCCTTATCACTCATTTTCTTTCAGACAAACATTTAAACAAAAAAGGGTCCTTAATTTACATTTTGATAAAGTGGCCATTACTTTCACCTAACTGCTTTAGTTTTTGAAATAATTACTCCTTCACCTTTCTGTCAATTTTTGGATGTATAAATGAGGACGTATCTGAATAAAACTAATCCAAATCACTCATATGTTAATATTTAAGTTTTCCTTTCATCTTTGCAACACAAGAATGTTTGATTAGGTGAACATAAAATAGAATGGTCAACCACTTAACATAATGGCTTAAATCTTTGCAGAACTATAAAGTTGTCCCATCTTAATTAAAGTGGTTGAGTGGATGACATTTAATGAGAAATTGTTATTATTATTTCTAGTGTATATCTGTTATTTTTTATTTTTAATATAAATTTGATTATAGATATTTTTATTTTCATAAAAATTAAACTGAAATTAAGCGGAAGACAAAAATGTGTTAGTGGAAAAAAATAATGTGTTAGTGGATGGACCAATTATTTGATAGCTTCAAAGTGGGATGGAGGTTATTGCAAAAATGTTTTTTTTTTAATAATTTTATCCATTATTTTTAATTGTATTTGATACAAATATTTTATATATTGAAGATACATTAAAGGTAGATATAAAGGAAAATCTCCTTCATACATTGTATACATTAATAAGACAGTTTTTCATAATATGATAAGATCAAATAAAAGTTATCTTGTATTTCTCATTGAAAGAAATATTCCTGGACCTGATCCAAAAAGCAAAGAGACGAAATTAAAGAAATGTTCTTGGATAAGGATGAAAAGCTTTGAGACAATCCATCAATATCACAGATCTATATATTATTTCACATCCTTCTCCAAAATATCCAATTTGTTGAGTGCCATCTACCTCATCCATATCAATGGGAAGCATCTTGTTCTGCAAATAGCTCCACCCTCTTCCTGTCAAGGTGTCTTGTCTTAGTGTACAAGAGGGACATCGTCCTTTCTATGCATGACCGAGTCCACCGCCCTATTCCCGCAAATTCGTTCATCCCTTCTGTCAAGCATTCAGCTGATTAAGGGAAGATATAATATGTATGTGTGCACTAAATTTTTGCTTACCACTCTTACTTTATTTATCACTGTGGATAGGTATTTACCACTACCAGTGTGTGGTGTATGTGTGTGGAGATAGTGTGTGATGGTTGATTACTATATATTTATTGGTACACCCATATATGTATATATAATATTTAAAAATATTGATAAAATATTATATACAATATATATCTAAAGCTAGTATGTTGACTATTTTAAACTATCCGTCCATTATATATAAATACACAGTGATTGATGTATTGTATGAGGATGAAAAATGTATATTAAATAGTGACTAGCGTATATTATTATATGATGGTTGATGTAAAAATAGTTTTGGAAAAATGGTGTACAAATAGTAAAATGGGGAAAATAATATTAGAATAAATATATTTAATTTAATCAGTTTAGGTTTAAAATGATTTATAACTAAGTTATTAATACAAAAACAATTATTCTCTAAAAAATAATATAATTAATATAATTATTTCTTATTCTCATTATTTAAGAAGCCATATATGTAAATAAAATGATTAGATTAAATGATAGTATAAAATTATTTTTTTTATTATATTAAAATTAAATGCTAATAATAATCTGTAATTGTGTACTCAAGTATAAATAAAATAATTCAACGTCAATAAAATGTTAAAGATATAGTCCCATCTTGCTGTAAAACAGGACTCATGATAATACTCTACATTTAATTAATAACCTGCTTATACAAAGTTGATTATGTAGAATGTATACAGGACTGGACACGGGTCATCATTCATGAGTGGGTGTACAAATTGTATTGTAAATGGAAAATCTTTACCCTTCTTCTACCACAAAAGGCCGGTAGCTGCTTTTCAATAATTATTGTTCCTTATACCAAATAGTTTTTTTTTTCTTTTCTCTTTTTTTGGCTTTTCCGTTTTGCAATAATTAATCAACCGTGTCAGAAAGTGAGGAAGGAGTATATCTCATTTGTCTGAGGGTGGTCTGTGAGATATCATTCTCTATTTCTCTTAGCTGTGGATTCCTCATTTATGTGCCCAATTCTGATTCTTGTTGATCTTTTGGTTCCCTAAGAGTGGAACATTGGAATGGTTATCACAAGGTAGCATTTTCTAAAGTTGGAGGGTGGTTAAAATGAATTATCTAAAAATTTTTGTTATCACTTTTTATGGTAATTTTTTTTTAATAAAAGAATCTGGAGTTGATATTGACTTTAGTCTGCTAACTACCTACAACCTAAAACAGTTCACTTCATCCCATGATGTTAGCTGTTATTTACCTCAGCTCATTGTCTCATGAATAACCCTTGTGTTACTTCTCTAATTCTTTCCTCTGGCTAATTTTAATCAGCAGTTTTTGGGGTGCTTAAAAGGAGTCAATTAGAAAGTAAATAGTTTGTGGCATTAATGCTTTTAGCAGCTTTTTGGAGCATATCCTCTCTGGTCAGTAGAATTATCATTTGGTGTTTAGTTTTTGTTTTGATTTTGTTAGTATAAGTGGTGCTTCTTATAAAAGTAGTAGTATCTTTCAGTTGCAGCTGTTACGAATTGTTCCTTCAGCAACTTTAATAATTTCTGATACTTGCCTTATAGTATCTCTTGACTTATCCGTCATCGAATGTTCCTCTTTTTGTCACAATTGATATAATGCAGACTTCTTACATAAACCATACAATTGTATCATTTGAATTTATATAGTGATTTAGTAAGAGTCAATGGATGTTTCTTCTGCGGGAAAATTCAATTTCATCAAGCAGCTTCCGCCGCACCTGCAGCATAATTCAATTTTGTAAAGCAGGACTAAGAGAAATGCAAGCTGACTAAGTTGCCACCATCATACCATATTGATTGAAGAATTAATCTATGATTGTAGGTTTTTTTTTTGGGGGGGGGTGGGTGGGGGTCAAATGATTGTAGGTTAATTTATACATTCTAAAAAGCTATCACAGAATTGTTCTCTATTTGTGATATTTTCTTTTGGGCCGTTGTATGGTCGTATAAAGCCATTTTGTTTAGGTTGTATGTTGTCTAATGACCACAGAGGTTTCATAAGTTGTCGAATGAGCCCAATTCAAGTGGTAAGCCCAACTGGAAACAGGACCACATAGTGAAGTTTGAAGCCCAATTTTGCACCGAGCACATGTGGAGAAGAATACATGCCTTCTCTGACATAAAAAATGGTTTTTGGTGCGTCGAAAACATATGTTCTGAGAGGGAAAAAAAAGACAAGGAAAAAATAATTAAAATACTTGACTTACTCTAAATTTTTATCTTGTTTAGATACATAACTTATTACTTTTCAAAATTATTTTTTAAAAAAATTAAAATAACTAACTTTTTAATAAATTTCTTTGAAGCGGTTCTTTTTTTTCTTTTTTCTTTTTTCCTGCACGGGTTTTGCACCCCACATTCACTACTGTTTTTGCAATAACTTTTTAAAATATGAGATTTAGAAAACGCCAATAGTAATTTTTAATAAAATACTAATATGCTAATAAAATCATTAATGATGATTTTAATAAAATAATAATATAATATAAAATCACCAATGGAGATTTTATTGAAACACTATTATTTACATTTTTTTATGTAGTCATATTTTATTATATAATTAATTCAAATATCATGTATAAATAATTTTCCCTTTCAAAACACTCAAATTTTTAAATGTAAATAATAAACAATTTGTATATAAAAATTTAGTAAGCTAGCCACGAGGTCAGGTTGATGTGGTTCCTCTCATTCCTTAGTCAATGTCTTGAGTTTGATTCTCATTCCTAAAAATGGAGCAGTTTTTAATTTCATAATCAAGCATTTAGCCTTTAAATGAGTGGGATTAGTCACTTCTTCTAGCGAAGCAACTTCTCCTACCTAAGGTATTCACAACTCAGCCTGCTCCGCCAACCCGACTCTGCTCGAAATTTACTAGAATTGATTTGGATCTTAAAATTTGATCCGTTACACTATTTGGGTCGGGTTCAGGCCATACTTTAAATTAGCCTGACCCGACCTAAAGTTATATAAGTCTTATGATAATATATTTTTTTTATAATAATTTTTTATAAATTATAATATTTTATAGAACTTGATATTATTTTTATATTGTTATCGATTGTTTTGAAATATTTATGATAAAATATCTCTTAAATTTTATTTATAAAATTTTATAATTTTACTATGTATAATATTCAAATCATCATATATTATTTGAAGGTTAAATTGACAGAGTTTGATCCGATCACTAAATAAATCATTATATCAAAGTCGGATTTCAAAAATTGACTCATCTAAAAGTTAGAGGAGGTTTGAGCTTGATCTAAGAAAAATATTATAAAAATAATAAAATTATATAATAAATATATATCACATATTTTATTATTATTAAATATAATAAATAATTTCTACTCATTTTATTTATTTATTATATTTAATAATAATAAATTATGTAATGTATATTTAGTGATGTTGTTGTCATAAAATTAATGGGAATCTAACTCGTCCATGTACACCCCTCCTCCTACGAAACCCAATCCACCACTTCGTTGACAGCGCCGCACTTCTCAAGATGCACTCTCTCTCTCTCTCTCTCTCTCTGTAATCTGTTCCTTCCAGTTATAACGAGGCGGGGACACACGCACTCACGCTCACACTTACACCGCCGCTTCACTTGATCATGACTTGTTCGGTTGTTCCTTCTTCTCTTCTTTATTACCACCTTCCTTCCTCCCACTCCCAGCTATTACTACCACCACCACCACCACATGCTGCTATTTACACGCTCCTTCACTACTCATACGGCGTCGCTTCGTCCTCTTCTTCCTCCCTTCTCCTCCTCCTTCACTCGCTTCCTTTCCCGCCAAATTTCTTCCAAGTTTCCGCCTTTCGACCAAACCCCCAATAACAGCAACCACATGGGCACCGACAAGTCTTTGCAATTGCAACAAGGTGGAAGAGATTCTGCTGTTATTCGCGAAGAAGGCCCAGTAAGCTTTTCTCTTATTTAAATTATTAATAATTTCATTTATTTATGTTAATCAGTTTTTTTTTAAAAAAACAAAATATTTGATTTTAGTGTTGGTGGTTTCGTTTGTTTTTGACAGCAGGGTTACTTACTTCAGGGGTTATGAATCATAAATTCGTAATCCTTTAGGCGTTTTGTTTGTGTTGTATTTTTTTTGCTGTGTGTTTTCGATCAATATGTTAAGTATCTTATGTCTGCACTTTAATTGGTTTGGAGTTTGGACATGGATATGGAAAAATAAGCTATAAAAATTTAAGAAGAGTAGATTAAGGGTGTGTTTGTTTGAATTTTTTTTTAATTGAAAAATGATTTTTTTTCAACTAAAAAATTTACTTTTCATAAAAGCTATTCGTATTGGCCTGTGCTCAGAAGCTGAAAACTGCTTAAGATAATCTTCTTTTAGCTTTTGAATAGAAGATGATATCAATGGTATCTATGAAAAAAAAAATTTAGTGTAAAAAAAAAATCCAAAACAAAACGCACCCGAAATGAAAGCTAGTCCAATAGCAAGAGTTGCTGAGAGAAACAAAATATAGAAGAATTCATACAGTTTAATATGAAAAGCGTTGTTTAATGCATATAGTTAATCTCATATGGTGAAACAAGGCTTTATTGTTGTTGTAGTATTTATGAGGGTGTGTTTGGTTGGGGGATAAAAATGTGGCGGGAATTTTCATGGATTAGCTCCCTCTCTTTTACTCCAACAAAATACACCCTCAGTATGGTTGTTAATGATAGCAGAGAGCCAACCTTTTTCATTATCAACGGGATTTTATTTTTTTTTTAATTTACAATATTCATACGACTATACTTGAGTTCTGTTTCATTCTGAAGCGACATGATGGGATTGGTAGAGGCTTTATTGGCTTAATTGTGTAGAATTTCAGTCTTTTTTTTTTTTTTTGGGGGGGGGGGTGTGTAATATTTATTGCATCATTCAAGGGAACAAAACTTTTGTGCTTCCATATTTTTAAAGCAACTGTAAAATTAGTAGCCATATCCTTTTGCAACGTTCCATATTGTTTCTACTTAGATGCAAGTAGTTGAACCGTTCTTTGGGTGCTGGTTGAATTTTTTATGTGTCTTGGAAGTTTAGCTCATGTAGTTTTTGTGTATTTGGCATTAATTTTTGCTTTTAAATTTGTTATGTGTATTTTTCATTGTCTTGGATATGGCTTCTAGGATTGGATGAAATGTGTAGTACGCTCTTTGTGCTACAAGGAAGATTACATTTTTAGTTAGCAATAACTGTATACTTTTCTTTATCTCAATCTCTATGGTTCAAATTCAGGTTATGCCATTAGCTGACACTTTTCAAGGCAATGAAGAATGTATAATGTTGGGCAATAATCTTGTACCACTTCATTGTAGGAATATGAAGAATTGTTCTCTCCCTTTTGCAACTAGGCACAAGCCATCTAGTGACAAACAACCTGAGTTAATGTCTATGTCTGATCATTTACCTTCTACACCAAATGCTACTGTTTCTGAACACAGAAAATTCAAGAGAACTCGAGTTCACTTAGGATCAGCTCAATTCGATGGAGATGTCTGGGGTGAATCTAGTTTAAGTTCCAATTTTGGAGATAATAGTTTATCACTTAATGAGACATTGCAAGCAACAAACTATAAAAGCCACCGCAATGAATCACTTCGGCGTAGCCATTTTTGGAAGGCGAGGGCTACCTCTGTGTATAGACCACATAATCGCAAAAACAATGTAAACTATGCAGCATCTGGTCGCAAGTTAGATTCTTCATTTAGTATGCCAAAGTTTAAACCATTTGATATTTGCTTTCACGGTAAACGAGATTCTGCATTAATAGGAGATACAATTCATGAAAAGAACCAGGAAAGCTGCATTGAGTTGCTGCAGGAAGGGGGAAAAGAGAGGATACTGGGCCCCGGGATGGTACTCTTGAAGCATTACATAACCCATGATGAACAGGTACTTGATCATCACTTGTTTCACTATGCATGCTATTGTTACTCTCTCTGATCTTTTAAGATGGCACTTATATTGTAAAGTTAGAAATTGCAATGTATAAAGTAGGCATTAGGAGCAGCCAAATTTCGGAATATGTCTCCTGTCTGAAAGATGATGCATAGGATGCAAGCACTTTTCTCTCATGTGTTGTTGGAATTTCTCTTACTTGCCATTATGCATCGCATTCATTCAAGTTTGCCCCATTTATCCTGAATGTTGCACCACAATTGATCTGCCTTCAATTGAAATTGATGATTCATAGCTGGTAAGTTTAATTCTGTGTGCTTATTTTACTGATAAGTGTAGGTGGAAATAGTGAAAATTTGTCGTAAGCTTGGTCTTGGTCCTGGGGGATTCTATCGACCAGGTTATGCAGATGGAGCAAAACTCCGACTGCAGATGATGTGCCTTGGTCTGGACTGGGATCCTCAAACCAGGAAATATGGAAACAAACGGCTAGTTGATGGTAGTGAGCCACCTAGTATTCCTCACAACTTCAGTAAGTTGGTTATAAAAGCAATGCAAGAAGCACATTGTCTAATAAAAAGGGAATGTGGGGTAAGCTATGTGGAGGACATACTCCCTTTAATGTCTCCTGATATATGCATAGTCAATTTTTATAATACCAATGGACGGCTTGGTCTTCATCAGGTCAGTTCTTGTACTTATTAGTTATCACACTTCCTTGCCAATTTTCATTATTTTCTACAAACCTAGATTATTTTTTACTTCATAAGAACTCATGCTTTATACTTTTTCATGGACGTATATTGAATGAATGGTGATTAGGCTAGCTAACTCAAGTTTTTGTTTGAAATATTTACCTCATCCATTTTGTTGTTCACCATTATTTGATGATAAGAATGTCTTGACAAACTTCTTTGGCTTCTATCCTGTAACATAATCAATGCAGGATCGCGATGAAAGCCAAGAAAGTCTCCAGAAAGGGTTGCCCGTTGTGTCCTTCTCCATTGGCAATTCAGCAGAATTTCTCTATGGGTATGAGAGGGATGTGGATAAGGCAGCAAATGTGCTTCTAGAATCAGGAGATGTTTTGATATTTGGTGGTGAATCTAGACATGTTTTCCATGGTGTGTCATCAATCGTACCAAATTCAGCCCCAAAGGAATTGCTGAGAGATACTTGGCTTTATCCTGGCCGCCTCAATCTTACATTCAGACAATATTGATGACCCTCATGTTCACCCTGATGTTGATGTCCTAGTGAATTTGTGTTTAGAATTTTATTCTTTGCATAACTGGACATAATTATCCCTTGTTCCTACCCTACATTGAGATATGAGGTGTGTTTTATTTTCAGATTTTAAGATATAATTGATTTTTTCAATCAAAAAATCATTTTTTGTAAGAGCTACTCATATCAACTTTACATAACAGCTTTTCATATTAGCTTTTAACTAGAAGCTGATATGAGTAACTTCATGAAAAAGTAATATTTTATTTGTTTTGTTTACTTGAAAAACTTCACTTTTCCGTCAAAATAATCCGAAACATTCGCAACCATCCGGCTGAGTTTAGTTCAAAATTTGAGGTTGTGATCAACAGCAATGATTCATAATGAAGCACTGTTTATTCCCATGCCATATGTATGTGACTGAACTGACCTTTGCCTATGATGGCTTGCTGTATTTTTTGTGCCCTTGGGTGATTCTGTTTTATACTTTGTATCATCAACAACAAAACCGGTGACTTGATTAACATAAATCTCAGTAGAGAGGTTAGCGTTTACAAATTTTCCATGGAAGATCAGGTGGCTAGATGTATTTCCTTTTGCGCTTTCTTGTTTTAAAATAATCTCTTGTTTTTATGTTAAGAAGTTTTTATTCTTCGGAGTTATCTTTAAAACTCAAATAATACAGATCATGACTTGATTATTGTACTAGGGGTCGTGGGTTTGATCTTATGCAATATTCTTTTCTGTTCTCTCAATCTATATGGTTATTTATCTTCACACAAAAAAGACCAAGTCCCCAAACTGGTTTTTCTTGAATTTTGTTTTGGATAAAATGATTCCTTTAAGAAAAAAAAATATCTCTGTCTAAGTAAAGTTTAGGGCGAATCAAAGTGATTTTGTCTATCTACCAAAAAAAAAAGAGATTTTGTCCAAGAAAAATGGTCATGATACTTGGGTCCTCTCACATGATGGCCTAGCTCAAACCATTCCGAAATCTAGCCATAAACCAAAATCTATCGGCGGAGGGAGTAGGGGATAGTGCTTTTAGGGCCATAATTTATCTGGCAGTTTTTCGGTTTCTTCTTTTTCTTGGTGTTTAAAGAGATGACTGAGTCCTTTGAGTTGCTTGCGGGAAGGAAGGCATGCAAGGGTATTGCCCCTCCCCGTGTGGAATTTCTGATGTGATTTATTCTACAAGTTCATCATATAAAGGATCGGCTCTGAAGAATAAATTGCCTTCCTACGAATGAAGTGAACTGTCCCTTGTGCTCTTCAACGATAGAAATTCTTGAACATCTTTTCTTTTCATGCTTGATGTCTTCTTCAATTTGGTGTAAATGTTTCATGAAGCTTGGTGCGGTACTCCATTTATAGGTTTTGATAGGAAACTTTGGATATCCTTCCTTTATGTTGTCTGTTGGACTATTTAGTGGGTATGAAACAAGATAATTTTTGAAGGTCTCACAACAAATTAGGAAGTGGAAACTCAACATTTATTGGTAAGACTTGGTTACTGGACCAAAGGTCAGAGTGAAAATTTCCCGTTTAAGCCCAATTTTTGTTACACAATTTGGAACAAATGAGGAATTGGCATCCTTTGACTGCCACTTATTCTTTTATTGGAGGAGCAGATGAGATTATATATTATGTGGCGTGACAAAGTCTGTTGTTTGTGTTTCTCTGCAAAATAGCCATCCTGCCATGATGCTCCTTTGCTTTGCTGATATGCATTGTTGTAGCCTCTCTGAAGTTGCTCTAGTTTTGTTCTATTTTGCTATATATGTTGTTGCCATGTCTGTTGGTTTGTTCCGTTTTTGTATGTCCTGCACTGCAGCTGTCTATTTTGTTTTGCCCTTTTTGATTTGTCTATCCTTTTATCTTGGACGGCGGCTCCCCTTCGTTTTGGGTTTGAGCCTGTTTTTCATCCGCAAAAAAGCTCAAACCATTCGCAATCCATACCATTTTTATCGTATGGAGAAAGGATAAAGGTACATTCTAGTGTGCCATCTGTTCTATACAAGGAATAGTGAAGTGTTTAGGTGGTGAGCAATGATTTAGACAAGTGGACGTTGACACAGGAAGGTTGTTGTTATTTATTTTCTTTTAGCAACATTCATTAAGTGTAGCTAAATATGAACAAAAATGTTGGCAAACTCATCCTCCTTCCTCCTCCCCCTCGTCAGCTAACATTTGATTCAGGTCTTTCCATCATCAACACTCGTAAAGCACTCACTATTTCCTAAAACAATTAAATCATCTTCTCTTAAATAATAATTGTATAATATGCAGTTCTCGATCCAAGGATACAAGTTGTCTTTACATGCTTTTGCCCATGAAATACAGTATCAATCCAAGTATTTATTTATTTATATTTAATGAGTAATCTTTATATTATTTTTCAGATGTTGAGTAAAGCATTTTTTTCATGGTTCAGATTATCTACAGTTCCTTTACATAATTTCTACAAACTCAACTTTCATTATTTTCTCTGCAACAATTCTTTTTAGAAAACAGAGGAAAAGGTTCATTATATGACTGATCTGCGAAGTTTTTTGAAACTAGGAAATGGAAAATGGGAATTTGATCTAATAAGTTCTTCTTCGCCATCTCATAATTTCTTCTCCTATAAATTTTATTGGTCTTTCGTGGAAAGCTAAATGCCCTTTTCAAAGTAGTTAACTAGACCTGCCTCCTTTTTTTCTCCATCAAAGGGCATAATAAAACCTAGAATAGAAGCATATACAACTAAACTACTATCAAATCCTATAAGGAGCAAAAGATACTGAGGCATGGAAGTTGTAGGTGAAGCCCAGCACCTAGAGGATGCCACATCGAAAGCTTCTTAAGAGAAAACGATAAACCAAGAGTAGGTTGTGGGGACGCCGGAGATGGTGACGGCTATGGTCCTTTAGGCGGTGATAGTGGCGGAGGTTTAGGCAATAGCAATTGGAAGGAATGAGAGAATGGAGTTTTGGAAGAAGAAGGGAGGAGAGAGATGAGGTGGCGGTGGTTGTTGATGATGGAGATGAATCCGATGTTGACGAGGACGAGGGAGGAGGATGAGTTTGCTAACATTGTCATCCACATTTAGTCACATTTAATTTAATGAATGTTGTTAAAAGAAACTAGATAAACTTATTGCATCCACATCCACATGTCTCAGTCATTATTCACCACCTCAACACTTCAGTATTCATTGTATAGAACACAACACACACTAGAACATTCGAAGGATAAATCCCTCAAAGTTCAAAAGATGAAAGGAAGTGCTGTAATTGTGGTGTATACTACCAACATCCCTATCAACTGAGCATCATAATAGACGTGAAAATATTCATTAATTAATCCAATTTCTATGATCATGTAAATCCAAATTCAACCCACATCGAAGCATAATGAGAAATCAAGTATTGTCATCCACCCATTAAAAAAAAGGGATTTGCTAACTTGTGTCCTTGGCTAAAAGTTTTAGAGTGATAAATTTTTATTGGGAATTTATATTTTTTTAAGCTTCAAGATATAAGGTCTACTATTAAGTTTATAAATTTATTTTTATTAGAAGTGCAATAATTAGATAAATCCTAACAAATTTTGGACTTAGATTTCGACTAGTGATCGGATCAGATATTGCAAGATATAGAAAATTCTGTAAGATGTACAAGTTCCTTATCTGATCTTCTTGTTGCTTTCTGGGCTGCGACAGGTTAGATGATCAACTAGAATGTCACTGTTACCTCAACCGGATATCTTTAATGTCTATGGATGCATATGATGGAGACAAGCCAGGTGTACATTGGACAAGAGTATTTTGCTTTTTAGGCCAAGGGTTTCCACACAATATGAAAAAGAAGCAAAATTATTATTGTTAATATTAAAATAAGAGATTTTCACTATATATTGAGTGAAATGACAATCTGTATTTTGCTATCCTATGCCTCAATGTATAAATGTATTGGAATGGGGCTCTAATTCTATTCATAATAAACTTCACAAATAATATCCTTCGGAATATTTTTTGATAACAAGCTTCAAAGGGTGGTGGTCCACTTCTAGAATCTTCGTTTACATATCAACTAATATACAGAGATTTATGTGTATGGTAGATCGTATATTCAGTTTTCTTTTTTCAAATTTAATTATCAAGAGTGACGACGTGACATATCAACTTTTAGGAGAGTAATGCATTTAGTTTCAGGAAATAATTATATTTTTTTATTTTTATGTTTTATAATTTTATGAAAATAATAATAAAAACAGAAAATAAAAATTTAAAATTAAATCTTATAGATTTTATAGTTTTGTTCACAAAATATTGAAAAAAAAGAAATTAATTGAAAATAAGAAATTAAAACTAAAAATTATTTTCTATAACCAAATGCACCCTACATCTCTTTATACCACGGAAAGATCATACTGATTTTTGACAAAGATTTTAACAATTCAGAAAATAAGATACAACCAAAGTAAAAATTAATTTGAAGGTTAGCTGAATAAAAGTGAGTTGAGTCATGAGCTTTCCATCTAGGATTATGGGTTTGAATTTTAGGATACTCTCTTGGCGAGTGACTGTACCTTGGGGGCTTATGCTTTTCCGCCAAACATTTTCCATTAAAAAAATTAAGAAATAAAACCAAAATGTTCAACATATATAGGAATTGAAAACATATTTAAGAAGAAAAAAATTGTGTGGAGATAACAGAAAAACAATAAAATAACAAACAAGCTATCGGTAAACTCTTTAGAATTGGGCTCTGCTAGTGTTTTCTAGTGTGATAATCCATATGTAGTTGCCTTTGTCACCCGCTTCCTTGCAACCAAATCCAGTTTCCATCATTTCCATCATTCTTGATTATTAACTTGATTATTAAGAGTATATATCAACGCTCCAAATAAAATTCTTGTTATGTTTGGAGAAAAAGAAAGAAAAAAAATAAAAAAGCTACGATGTTCACTTCTCTGTCGAGGTAAATTGCCATTCATCTATCCTTTTGAATAACACTACTAGCACTCTAGCTGTGTGAAACCGCACATATTTGGAAGATTCTTCTAAATTTAGTCTTCAGTAAACTAGTATGCAGCTAAGCAGATATGTACGATTGTAAAAGTTGTTCTATGTAGCATTATTCTACATATAACAAATAAAGTTCAATGTCGCTCACTAAGCTCATTTTTCATGCAGTAGCTGAAATGATATGTATCTAGACAGGTGTTTCCCACTTCAAACAATAATGTATTTTCTCAGTTAGGAGCATATATTTCATGCAAGATTAATTTGGATTTGTCCGGTTTTGTCTATTATCATTTGCGTGTGGCTACACAAGTGCATATTGTATATAGGTGACTATTGCCCTATAGTTATTGGTTAATGCCTATCCTGCAGTTGGTATTTAACCACATTTCATAAATGTGACTAAATAAAATTAAATATGTTGACAAATATCATCTCCTCCTCCCCTCCTTCGAGGAAATATTGGACAACTGAAGAAAGGAATACTATTCCTTTCCTCACCTAAATTACCCAGCCCTCAAACACCCCACAACCTCCAATCCAGCACCAGCCAAACACCACACCGTATGCTGCAATCCATCACCCATTCTTATAACCGTGGAACCCAACCTCCGCAACATCACGAACTATCACCTTTAGCCTCCGATCAACCATTGCGGAAGGCGTCACCACCCGCCAACAAGCAACCACTACAAGTCACTCCATCACTACTAGTGAACCCAATAATTGCCTCCGCACGACCTTATCAATGTTGCTCATATAAACATTTTATAAATTAAAAATTTCAATGATTTTAAAAAAAGGTCATGTGCATTACATACAATCCAGTGCAATCGAATTGTGTTGAAAAAAAAGAAAAAAAAGTTGTTGAAAAAAAATATCATAAAAAAAAACATTGTTCACTTCTTTAAAAAAAATTAAAAAAATGTAAAATGGTAAATATTTTATAAATTAAAAATTTAAATGATTTAAAAAAAAGGAAAAGAAAAAAAAGGTCCTGTGCATTACATACAATTTGGTGTAGTTGAATTGTGTTAAAAAAAAAGAAAAAAGTTGTTAAAAAAAATATCGTGGAAAAAAAAGCACTATTCACTTCTTTAAAAAATAAAAAATATAAAATGGTAAATATTTTTTAAATTAAAAATTCAAATGATTTAAAGAAAAGGAAAAGAAAAAAAAGGTCCTGTGTATTACATATAATTCGGTGTAGCCGAATTGTACCAAAAAAAAAAGAAGAAAAAAAGTTGTTGCAAAAAAATATTGTGGGAAAAAATCACTGTTCACTTCTTGAAAAAAATAAAAAAATATAAAATGGTAAATATTTTATAAATTAAAAATTTGAATGATTTATGAAATTTTTTTTAAAAAAGGTCTTACTATTCACACAACACAATTCGGACAAATCGAATTGAGTTAAAAAAAAGGAAAAAAATAAAAAATAGCATTATTCACTAAAAAAATAAAAACTAAAATTTAAAATATTAAATATTAAAAATAACTGCAGCCAAAGGTATTGGCCTTCAACTGCAGGTGAGAATCCCTCTATTATATATTGGTATATACTAATTACATTTTTTTTTTAACCAAATGCCTAGAATGACCCTCCATAGATATATTTGAGGACAAATTAATTTTTCAAGTTTTAAAAGTATTATATTGGTTCATCATATTTTAAGAAAGGAAAAATCGGTCTTTCTGTATATGTTCATATAGTATTTTTTTTTAATTGTACAAACTTGTTTGGAAAAAATCAAATTGTCCCTTTTTAAAAATATGAAAAATTAATATGAGATTTCCAAAATCTGAATAGCTGATTTGTCTTCTAATATATTTTTGAGGGATTAAAATGAGAATTTAATTTTTCTTCCCCTCTTCTCTTGGTTTTATTGGTCCTCTGAATGCCACCCAACTAACATGGGACTATCTCATCACTTGGAGCTGCATTATTTGAAAGATCTTTGATTTCAACACTTACATACAAGAGTTGTGTTATTAGGGTGGAGAATTAGGTTGAGGGTGTTAAAATGGGATTCCATAAAATTTAAGGATGGTAGATTGGGGGCTATAAAAAAAAAATATGATGTACAAGGTGTCAAATATAACATTTTTCTATTTACAATGTTTAATCATTTTGACAAATCAAGATAGACGATAAGCCAAGCAAGCCACATCAGCAAGGGATTGATTGGTGTTGGCATGATAAGATTCTCTCTTCTTGTGATTTCTCATGCTCAACTAGTAATCAGTTGTTGTTGTTTAGCCATGGTGAAATGAATCGGATGCATGTTTTATATTTGTTTTCTGAAAGTTGTTATTATATAAAGAATATATTTCTTTATATATAGTCAATCAAAAATATAAGCACTATTATTTTGAGGCATTTTTTTTTAAAGTGAAGTTGTCGCTATAAAATAAATAATTAACTACAAATCTATCAAATCATAAGCTAATAAAATATATTACAATTACAATAATTCAACCAAAGGTTTATAATTTTGTTTTCTAGCTTTTGAGACAAAATTATTTGAATTTTTTATTATTTTCCCATATCTTATGACGAAATTGATAATATGTTAAAAATTCAATGGGATTTTGGTTGTAACTAAATTATTTAAAAATTAAGTTAATATCGGTTTTTTTTTTCAAAATGACTAAAGTAATAATATTATATTTGCATCGTTTGGACGATGACAGAATATGAGAAACAGTTCAGAGCGTGAACATGAATCAGACTTAATGGGTTGTAATCATCGCTGGAATTGTTTTTGATCCAAAGGCTGTGCCACCACGAAGGACGAGTATGAATGAATAATTTTTTTTCCAAAAAAAAAAGAAAGTAGCTTCCACTCCCACCTGTAAAAAGAAATATCCCGATTTAATTTGTAGGGCTAAAAAATATTCTTTAAGTGAATATTAAATGTTTAACCGCACATTGCAAGTAGATGAATAGAAGTATTTATAGTCATATTATCATATATTGTGCTAAGATGGAAAAGAAACACTAATTAACTTTTTCTGGAGATTAATGTTGATATATTCTCAATAACATAAATGAGTTTTATAATGTCACATTTACACACTAAAATCTAATAGTCAATGTTTATTCTTTTCATTTTTATAATAAATCACTCCTTTTATATGAGTCACTTTTACACTCACCTCCCTTCTAATTGTACGTCTTATATTAACCTCCTTAATTTGTCCATTTTGAGATGAATTATCGAAAATACCTCTACACTCACCCTCATCCTCTCTCACTCACCCTCTCCTCTTCTCTCTTCCCTCTCCCCCAACAGCATAGCCAAGTTTGGCGCATAATGGCCCCCTCCAGCCCCACCACCAGCAGACTGCCAGGAAACAAAGGATATGTTGGTCCCTTGAGTTGCACCGTCAATTCATCAATGCCTTGCAGAAGCTTGGTGGCTCTAAGAGTTAGAAATTGAAATGAAACCTCACGAACATTTCAGTACTGTTGTTTGTGGTCTCTGCTTTAATATTAGGGTGAAAAACACATTCAATTTTGACTGATTTGGTAAGTATAGATTAGTAAATGGATGGGTCTGCTGAAATTGTGGGTTAGTGTCGAAATTGTGACTTAATTAAAGTTAGATCAGTCATGGGACAGATGGAATACATGTGGTTCGAACTTGCATGTAGGCCTTCTAAGTTCGAATACACGTGGCTGCGGGAGGGGAGTGGAGAGAAAAGAGAGAAGAGGTGAGCGTGGGTGTGGGGCACTTTGACAATCCATTTCGAAAATAAGTGAATTAGGATATGGTAGTCTACGATGGATAACTAGAGGAGCGGTCGGTTAAATTTCGATAAATCTTAGAAAAAGTTAATATAATTTAT
The DNA here is from genome assembly GCA_031216125.1 of Dalbergia cochinchinensis. NCBI lineage: Eukaryota > Viridiplantae > Streptophyta > Magnoliopsida > Fabales > Fabaceae > Dalbergia > Dalbergia cochinchinensis. Next base: position 61,021,243 of record CM062375.1, on the reverse strand, counting down.
TTAATAAATATATAAATATAACTGTCAGGATAGTAAAAGGTTAAGTCAAATACATAATTGAATGTATATATAAAATTTTCTTAAACTACATATAAATTAAAGGGTTTGCTTACTATTATCCTAAATGCATTGGTTAATAAGAGTCTTAAAATAGTAAATATTCATTAAAAATGTGTGATTTTATAATTTTTAAGGTGTATGATCCTCCACTAAATTTATATATTTACCTTTATTAGTTAGATAAACCCTAAATTAAATTCTTAATTTAAATATGGGTTTTATCTAACCATTGCTCTAGGAAGGGCATTGATTAAAATGTCAAAAAGGAAAATGTTTGCCTTGAAAAAATGAGACTTTATATTTTTAAAGTATTGAAGCCACAACTAACTTTTTGGGTAACATTAACCAGTGTCCTAAATATTGATGTAAGTGCAGCATCGCTTGTTTTATTAATGGTAGTTATAAAGTTAGAGCAAAAGTCTATTGATTAATGTGATGAGTTAATGTATGCAATTTATAAAGTGTGAGAGTACAATAACACGTGATATAATGTTAGTTTAGATTTTCAAATGAAACGTGTGATTAGTTGGGGAAAAAAGTTGGGTCAAAATTTTTTATGGGTGAGTTTTATATGTAAATAATAACACTCCATCCATTCTTAATTAATTGTTCAATTAAAAAAATTTCTTTATTTATAAATAATTATTCATTTAAAAAATTTAAGTAACATTAATTATTTTTTTTAATAGTATTTCTATTAAATACTAGTATTAGTGGAGGAGAGAGATAAATGAAGGAAGAGAGAGAAAGTCAAATTATTGGAAAGAAATAAGAATAATTAGTAAATCATTTCTACCTTTTTTCTAACTTTAATATTTTTTCAATAATTTCTTTAATTTCAGCATACATTTAAAGTTGGTTAATTATTCAATAATGAAAGTACTAATAAACATAACATAACCAATCATACCCCAGGTAAAAAGGAAATCTCGTTGATAAGTACATTGAAAGTCATCCCTTTCATCTCGAACATTCCACATCGAATTTGTTGGCGTATCATGATATTCATCTCGAACATTAAGGTATCTCTGTTTGTTGTGTTTATGCCTTTGGAAAAATGCTGTCTTCAGAATGGGCTTCAGAGTCTATATTCTGAATAACAAATTAATATACATGAACACATTCAAATGTATAGTCATGATGAGAATGCAGTTGTGGAATCCTACTCTGCAAACAAACGAAGGTTTCCATCAGAATAAAAGCGTGGCATTTTGTTTTCTGAACCGTTTATTTAATGAATAATATTTAGTGCATAATAAAATTACACATTAAATACATATCATATATTTTATTACTATTGAATATGATGTGGGGTACTCACTCATTATATCTAATAATAATAAAGTATATAGTGTCTATTTATTATACATCAAACATTACTCTCATATCATTTCTTCTCTGTATCTCTCAAAATAAAGTCTATGAATTGATCATGTGATGTTGATACATCATAGTTTAATATTCATTTTTATCCTGCTCACTACTAACGATGGCCGCAAACAACTGCTGAATTGCTTTGCTTTTTCACTATATCAATCTATTGTTTATAGTGGAAATGATGATTAATCATCGTTGTGGGAATGAGTATGAACATTATTTAAGCAACAAAAACGAAACACGATTTGGGGACCATATGATCGTCATCTACGTGTAGAAATTCTTCGGTGGCCACTGGGCAGTATCATCCCATAAATTGTATGCTAAACAGTACATGGCACACGCAATATTTATTAGGCATTTCACTTACGCATAAACGTGTTCTTCGATCGAATTAATGCTTTTTTTTTTATCATAAGCTATATAATGCTATACATGTTTAATATATTGAATAAAGTATTTATAATAGATAGTTCCTAGCAAAATAATAATAATAATAATAATAATAATTGGATAGAATATTATTATTATTATTATTATTATAATAATAGATAGTTCCTAGCAAAATATATTGAATAAATTATTATTATTATTATTATTATATGTTCAGAAAAAATATATTTGACAAAATTTTTACATAAATTATAATAATTATTGGATAAAACAAAATGATGTGATTCATTTATTTCCCTAAAGGTTAAAAATTATGTCTCGCCATTTTGAAACAAAATTTTGATAAAATTTCTTTAGACAAAGAATTATTCAATTCGCATATTAATGCCGATCAGATAACCCCTTAATTTGTTACGATTTAGATTAATTTATCTAAACCAGTTTTTGAATCAAGCACGCTACCGGAAGATTTTCGCAAAATCATGTGATTTGGCCAAGTTATAGGGTGATTGCTTAATGCAGAATCGCCTAAAATAATCCAGATAATGTAGATTGTTTGTCAGAATATTATCTGGAGTTCACCAACATTGGTTGGTCCATTAACCCATCAAACATAGCTCATAATTGACTGACAAATCAACTTGCCACGAGCAAATGAGTGTACAAGACGATTTAAATAACTCGAATCAAGAAAATAGGTTGAATAAAGTAATTATGCTATTTTTATAGCTCAAATGGGATGACCTTATTCGAACTTTTTTTTTTTTATATATATCTATCAAGGCCAGGGTACATACCTCCGTTAATTGTAGGATTATAAGTGAGTTAAGTCAAGTCATGAGTTATTTCTGACTCGATTTGTTAATGGCTTGACAAGTTAAACTCTTGAACTTATAAGTTGAGTTTAAGTTAATAATTTGAGTTCATTTATTAAATGAGTTGAGTCTAAGCTTTGTCATGTTTGACTTAATAGCTCATGAACTAACTTTATATATATATATATATATATGTGAAATTACTAGTGAATTGATAAATATGCTCATCAATTCACATTTTTATTTTTAGATAAATTTTAAAATATATTTTTATTTCATTTATTTACTGTATCTTTTTTTAAGTTGTTGCTTTTTTAACTTATTTTAACTTCCTTCAAAAAAATTTTAACTTTGCTTAACTTCTACATTATAGGTATTTTGGGAAATATGAAAATTTGAATACCAAAAGGTGGTTAAAGAGAGGAATCTCCTCTTTATATATAGTATAGATTATTATTATTATTATATATCATGTTGAGTATTTTGTATCATTTATATGTAGTATATAAATTATATTCAAATGAAGTTATGTACTTAATTAAGCACCAAAAAACTTAATATATATTGAAATGAGCTACCTGGTAATCTTGAGAAAGCTCATGAGTTTTTAGCGAGTCGAACTTGAACTATGCTAAGCTTGGATTTCACTTGGCTCACTTCTTTTTTACATAGTCGGGGTTGAAGCCCATAGTTGGCTCACTTCTTAATTATGTTTTTGAGTTTTCAATTTTTATGAGAACCTACTATGCTTGGCTCACTTCTAATCCTAAATAACCGCAAGCTTTATCTTACTTCACAGGTAATACTTAAGACCCACAAGATGGGACCGGAGTCATGACCCGATTTGGGAATATGATCGACACATTAGGGTTTAGGTCCCCACATAAGTCTTCTAGGTAGCATGACTCACTAAATGCATAAATTACCACAAATTTCATAATTAAAACATGATTTTCTTGAAATTGATATCAATTTCTCTCTTTTAAACATGATAATTGATTTCATAAAACTGAACTATTTCAATATACTTAATCGTAAACTTGTCTTAATTCCTGATCTTAGTCAAAATCTGAAAATCAGTGTAATACTGGAAAACTAAATCATAAGTACATGCTTGATTTATTATATAAATTCTAGTTACAATTTACATCACAAATCAATATTCAAAATCTGAAAAGATATAAGGATGTTCATAACTCTAAAATAAATACATAGTCTTAAAATATGATGCATGATTCGGATCTTGCCTGCACATTTACTGGAGCACTCTGATTTAACATAACCCAAGACTAAGCCCTACTGCAAAGTAAAACTTAACACTAGAATAATTACGAACTACTGAACAGTGACTGAATGATAATTGGTCTTGCAATTGTAAGGAGGAAAGAAAAGATATGAGTTTTGTCTAAAACTCAGTGAATGAATTCTCATTCATCACCCACATGGGACAACCAACAGGATATACATAACATTTATACATGCAACAAGTAGAAAATCATTTGGTATTTACGTAGATAGCTACATAAAAAAGCGCTTGTCATTTCATGGGTTCTTAAGAAATCATCTCTAAATTCATTGTCTCATATGAAATTGTCACAACGTGCCCGGAGGGCGCCGCGACGGGAATGACAACCAATTTTTAAATAAAAATAGGAGTCGCCACCAATTTTGATTATGGTTAAAATTGAAAAACCTTTTGATTTGCAAACTGGTCTTTTAAAAGAGATTTGTAGTTCGGGAGTCTGATTATGATTAGAGAAGAGTGAAAACTTAATCCCACTACACCTCTAATAAATCCGTATAAATACGGTTACCCTAGAGCTTATTATGCAAATAGATTACAATTTTATAATATTTATTTTCCCCAAAACTTATGACAATTGCACATTTACAAAGAAAATGAAGCTAAAATTAAAACAAGAAATAAAGAACAAATTTTATGAAAAAGGATTTTGGCTTGATAGTTGTTGGCTATGCCTACGTATCCTCTGGTGTAATGAGGAACTCAAAGCCACGTAGTTCTATAGAAAATAAGTGTGTATTGAATTGATTTATTAAAGAAACTAATTTTTTCAAAAAAAAACTAAAATCCACTCTTGCACAGGATTTAGGATAGTATAAACTATACAATAAACCCTTACATTCTTATAAAACTTGAGGATGGCAAGCCATACATCAATATCACAAGTTGTTGCGTGGATTTTAAAAAAGCAAAAAAAGAGTGCGTTGTTGATTTTAATTTAAAAGAGAATAAAAACATGTGTTAATTAATTTTAATTTTGAAAATAAATTTTTGATCGATTAAATTGTTCAAAAGGAAACCCGGAAAAGCTTCTTATTATTAAGTGAAAAGAAAATATATTTTACAAACTCCAATCGGAAGTTGGCGAAATTAAACGATAAACACAAACACACAAATAATTTAAACAAAATACTTAAAAGCAAAGTAATCAAACTAAATGAAAACAAGGATCTTAATTACTACTTTTTTTTTAACCTTTAAAAAAACTTTATCACACAAGAAGGAACAGCCCAAAAAAAAAAAAATTTATCAAATAGTTATTTTGTAAACAAAAACAGTTACAAAAAAAAAAGAAAGATTTTTAATTCTAAGCCCAATTAGCCTATAGACCCAATACGAGCTAACCCCAACAAAAACAAAAAAGAACTTTAAAAAAAAAAATTTACACCTCTCTCTCTCCACTCTCACGCGGTCACACACACAAAGCACATACACACACACACAACACTCTCACACACATCCTCACACACACGCGGCACACGCTCACACACTTACATCTCTCTCTCACCGACACACACATCTTCACTCTGTCACTCACGCTCAGCACATACACACACATTTTAACACTCACACGCGGAGAGAGAAGAAAACAGAAAGGAAGAGAGGAGAGATCGAGGGGACAAGAGAACGAAGGAAGCCATCGACACCACGTCGAGAACCGAGACCATGGTGGGATATCCGCGAGTGCGTGGCGATGAAGATGGTTGGGGCGGCACCGACTTGCGGGACGCGGTGGCTAGCAAGGCGCGGAGAGGACCAGAGGCGGAGGTGGAACGGCGGCCTGGTTCGCATGAGAGATCCACAGTGGTTCGGGCTCGATTTGGTAGCTGTTAGCGCAGAAGTCATGGATCTGGTGGTTGGGAGAAGGAAACGCACCAAGTGTAGCGGCAGGACGACGCCGATGATGACGCGAGCATGGGTGGGGAGTGGCGGTTTTGGGGCGAGTGGTGGTGCACAGTGGTAACTTTGGAGGTTGAAGATGATGATGGGTGGAGCACGGGTTCATGGCAATTTGGGAAGCTGCGGTAAGAAGGAATCATGGTGGTGATGTAGCCTTGGAAGGGAGGCTCACGATGGGGACTATGTGATGATGAGGGGAACCAGCCTGAGGGGATAGCTGAGCTTTGGCGATTTTATGATGATGACAATAGGAGGAGGCCACCGGTGGTGGTGGTTCTGGTCGCGATCTGGAAATTAAAGAAGACACTGGCAGTCATGGTAGGGATGAGGAGGTGCGCGGTGGTGACTGGTCGCGGCGTTGCAGGGTCGTCGTGGTGGCTACCGGTGATGGCGCGATGAAGATGATGGAATAGAGGCTACATGGAGAGGGAGAGAGAGGTTGAAGGGATGTGGCGCTTGAGCAACCGCGATGGTGTTGGACCTCACGACCGTAGCAACCGGACTTCATGGCGGCGGATCCGATAGTGATGGTGAAGGAACAGAGGTTGAGGATGGTGGTGGCATGGTGGAGGAAGGATGATGATGAGGGGAGGCCGCGGCCTCTCCAATTTTCTTCTTCTCTTTTTTTTTACATTTTTTATATTTCTGATGCAAAATTGGTGCTGTTGATGTTGGATTTTACCTTGTCTTTTCTGTTGTTGTTACTGGACTGTAATACTGGGATGGTTGCTGGATTGATTGAACTGAATTGTTGCTGGATTGTCACTGTGTTTCGAATTTCCTTGCAAGTTATTCAAAAAATTTTCGATCCCCCCCCGGTTGTTGATTCTGGATGATTTAACATGTTATTGGTCAAATGAAATTATTGTTCTTGTCCGTTTTTACAGCTAGCCAGTAAACCTGTAATCATTAACAAGGGAAGGAATGATGTTGCTGGGGAGAGGAATTCATGATGCTGTCTGTTTCCTCTTCCTTTTTGAGAAACGGTCAAAAAAAGAAAGAGAAGGATCCGATGCTTCCTTTTATTTTTTGTCTTTTATTTATTTATTTTTTATTATTATTATTATTTTTTGAGGGATGGGAATCCAACGTTCCCATTCTCTTTTTTTTTTTTTTTTTGAAAACGGGTTGCAACGGGAACGAGCTAAAATAAAAAAGGTAATGGGCTAAGGAAGGGCAATAGGAATGGGCTGCAATAAAAGAGAATGGACTGAAATTTTTATAAATAACAATGAATATGAAAATAAATAAAAGCTTGGACAAAATATGGTGTTTACATAAATCACTTTAAACTTATGGTGTGATAAATACTAGAGAAATAGTTATCTTTCTTTCTCTCTCTCTCTCTCTCTCTCTCTATATATATATATATATATATACACATAGTATAACAATTATAATCTCTAATAATACTCTGGTCTCTATAGGTACCTTATATGATCTCATATTAGACATCTAACTAGATTCAATTCTTTGAATATACTCTAAGGGCGAGATTGTCCTCTAACAAAGAACTTGGTACCAACGTTAACAATCTCTTATGGCCGTTAACTCGCTCTTTGTTTCTCTACAGTTACCATATAAAACTAGTTTACACATAAATCGAATAAATTTGAAAGCTCTTAAAACTCTGAAAACTTTGGATTCATATAACTCTAACAATATGACTTTAGCATAGCTATGGCTATAGAATCATGCCCAAGGGATCACCAACTTGTAGGTATCGTGATCTCGAAAGCCTATAGAATATGCATCAGACAATTGCTATGAATCATATTGAGTTCCATACTTTTAATACCCTAAATCAGAAATTCTAAAATCATATTTAAAACATACATACTTTCGTAATTTGATAATTCTAAAATCATAATAACATCTCTATTCATAAAGCTAAGTCATACTCTGTTTAATGTTTTTCCAAGATAACTTGATATTCTAAAAGTATAGTCTGAAATCCCATTATTTGAAAACATAGTAATGTCATAAATTCATAAAAACATGTCTTACAACTTGGCAAACTTGCTAAACTACATATTTTCTAATAAATATTTTCCTAAGCATATAAAACATTTTCATGACATACAACATATCAATCATAGTCCCATGATTTTCTAAAATATATTTCATGATTTGTTCAAAGATTCATAACTTTTTCAATCTTGGCATATTTTGTAAATTCATATTCATAACATATCTTTACTTATAGATTCATAGTTAGCAATCATAGTACTATAAACATAATCATAATGACTGAAAATAAGGTCATGATTTTAAACCCACTCACCATTTAGGACCAGCAACATATGGGTGCTATCAATTTGACCTTAGAACCTTGGAATGACACCAACAATTACTATAGAGCAACATAGATACTGAATAAACTATAAGCTTACTAAAACAACTCTATGAATATTAGAAGCGTATCCAAACTTGACATTAATCAAGAATAACAATAGCCAAACACAGGAAAAGGAAAAAGAGGGATGAACTCTAGCATAAACCATGAATAATCCTTATCTTAAAGCTTAGAGGAGGTAGAATTGAGTGTGGTTGAGAGTGAGAGGGGTGGAAGGAGAGTTGGTGGCTTAGGGTTCGTGAAAATGGGGAGAAAAACGTGTATAGAACGGTATTTATGGGGTGGGTGTTTCACTTAAATGAAACTACATCGTTTGTAATATTCTGACACCAAGGGGTACTGCTATAATGGTCCTTGACCACTATAGCAGTCAAGAGGGGAGAACCGACATAGGGCATGAACACTTTACTGCTGTAGCGGTCCCTAGAGGCTGAAAACCCATCCACCCAAGAGCCTGACTACTATAGCGGTCCACAACCACAATAGTGGTGTCAGAATTGCATGATCTGCATATTTGTTGTCTCTCTATATTTGGGGTCTTTCTGGCAATACGGGTAGGTCCTACCTAAAGTCGTACAAGGCTTGTCTAAGGACACGTAGACCTAGGATATTACATCGACAGAATGGACTTCAATTAAAGTTGAGACATTTTTTATTTTCAAAGATGCAATTTGTGTGAATATGTAGAAATTTTCTTAAGCCGCAAATCAAACATATAAAATTATTATATGCTCAAATTTTTGAGAATATTCAAAGATTTTGCGATTGATACGTCTCTTTTGGTGGGCAGCGAAAGCATAACAATAAGCACAAGATATTTAATATGGTTCGCCATTGATTGCCTATATCTACAACTTAAAAAAAATTTCAACTATTTACAACTTTTGAATTTCTAAAGTTGCAAACCATCTTTACAAATCTTTCATTACATGGACAGCTTCTAAAAACTACCTATACAATGGATTACTCTCACTCGTGGAGGATATCTAAACCCAACACCCAATGCTCATATTTTTAAGCCAACACACTAGCAAAACTTTTACATCTTATTACCAATGTCGGATTTTAGGTTAAATCCCAACAATCCTCCCCTTAATCGAAAGTCTTCACAAATATTCTTCTTGCACAAATTTGCTCTCTTCACTTACACCGCCATTGCATACGAAACATACCATTTGGCCTCCACATTGCCAAGAAGACTTTCGACACAAGATATAGTCACTTGCACCATCACTGCTCACGGAGCAGGCTGTTTGACTTCTACTTTGCTAGGAAGACTTTTGACATAAGGTACCCCATGAATACATGGATCTACAAAGTACCATTTTTTCCCAACTGACTCCAACCATTAGCTCTAATACCATGTGTTGGGCAGTGGAAGCAAAAGAAACAAACTTTAAACAAAATTTAACGTGGTTTAGCCTTTACTACCTACACCCATGATTTCACAAATCTTCCATTACATGGATAATTTCTAAAAACTACTCATATAATGAATCACTCCTACTTTTAGAGGATATCTAAACCTAAAACCCAATGCTCATATTTATAAGCAACACAATAGCAAAGCTTCTACACCTTACGAATGTGGGATTTTAAGTTAAATCTTAGGGCATGATACTAAGAAGAGAAAATAATACAGTTGGAAAGAGACACAAAATTCAAATCATGTACCATTCTCAAAACATTCTTGCTTCCAATGATCGGACCAATCATCCTGCCACCAAAAGCTTTTAAAACAGTATTGGCCACACATTAATGTGCGATAATGCATAGAATTGAAGAACATTATTTATAAAATAATTGATTGATTTTGATATATTATTAGCATAAAAGACTATACTATAATTTAATTTTATATAATTATAGGTAAGTTCATTTTTAGATAATTATTACAAAAAGATAAGTATTTTAATTAATGTATCAATATAAAATTATAATATCCAAAAAATATTATTAACAATATATAAAAAATAAATTTATAAATTAATGAGTAATTAATCTTCTAACTTTCTAATAAATATTTTAACAATTTTTTGAGCGAGTACAAGTTATTGTACAATAACTAACTTAAAAGTAATTAAAAAACTAATATTCAATTGATTAATAATTTAATATACTTTACAAATATAACTGAGTTTTTAAAATAAAATTAAAAAATAAAAGAGTATAACTTTGATGCACAATATATTATTATCTAATCAAATTATTCAATTTACATATTGATATATGAGAGTTAATTATGTTTATTAATGTGATAATAATCAATTAATAATTTGAAAATTTAATATATCAAAATAAAATAAAAAATAATCAAACTCATTTCATTTTTAGGATATGTAAATTACATTAGGTCACCTAAGATCTATACATGTGGCACTCACCTCCATTATGTGATTATGTCAATCTCTGGTAATATATTATATAAAATTCCTAATTTAACCTAGACAATGAAAAACTATATTCCATAAATTTCACGGTCACATTTTTCTACCTCTCTCCTACCCCTTCCCCCTTCCCATACCGCTCCCTGCGTCACATCTTCTAGTGGCTAGCGCCTGGCGACAGAAACCTCCTGTCATCATCTAAGGATTTTGTTTGCGATTTTCTTTTTCTTTTTACGATAAGGAGTAACCGGTAATTGAATGAAATAGAAAAAAAAAGAGAGAAAGAGAGAATGGATATATACATTCTACACCCTTATTTAAAAATTTATAATATAAATAAAATAAAATAAATAAAAATATATATAAATTTTGTTTTCAACGTTTACCATATTTATGTTATAAGCATAGTTTTCATACCTAAAAGGGTCAAAGCCGGAATTAAAAATAGAAGGCAAGAGAAATTTCGTGCCAAGCCCATATTCTGAGGACATGGGTTCAATTCAATTGACCACGTACAGACAAACACAATTTCAGGGACGGTGAATAACTTAATACCCAAACTCGTAATTTCGTGCCATCTCCAAGGGCCTTTTCTTATCTCTTCCACGTCATCACCTGCTCCATTCCCCACCACCTATAAGAACTCTTCCTCTGTCATCTCTTGTCATTCTCAGACACACACTCTCTCTCTCTTCATCGGGTCGGGTTCTGCATTATCGCAGCACATCGCCGGACAATTCTCCACCGACGGCGACGGAAAATAGCGATGTTCCTCTCGAGGAGGCTCTTGCATGGACGATCGCCGCAGCTGCTTCGCTGGCAGAGCAGTTTCCCTAACGCGGCAGCGGCGGAGGCCAAAAGCGACGTCGCAGCAGCAGCCGCCGCCTCCGCAGTGTCGGAGCTTCCGCCGTTCGATTACACTCCGCCGCCGTACTCCGGTCCCGCCGCCAGCGAGATCATGGCGAAGCGCAGGGAGTATCTGAGCCCTTCGCTCTTCCATTTTCACAAGAATCCCGTGAGTCCGCGATGCACTCGATCATTTTTATCAACTGATGATATAAATACACATTATCGTTGTTGTCTTAATTGTTGCTCAACATTATTTTGTAAGAATATAGTGATTTAAAAGAAAATCCTATGAGCATATTTTTTAGTGTAAGGTTTCATTAACTAGAAAAAAGGATATATCCTCTTTGTTGATCTTACTATAAATTCTTCTAATTAAATACTAAATTAAGTAAATTTTAATTATTTTTTATGATTTTAAAAAATGTATTCAATGTATTTTTTTATATAATTTAACATGTAAAAAGATTCATATGAGAATGATTCATTACTCGATAAAATATGATATAAACATGCATGAAAATTAAATTAATATGAGGTTATGTGCCAAATTAATATGAGCTTAATCTCTTACACCATAAACAATATAAATTTCAAAAAGTATCAAATAATATTAGATGAAATACTTATTATAACAAATATTCACAAAGATTTTATATTTTTTTAAATTTCGTACAAAATTATCTTACACTCTTTTTGAAATAAAACATGTTTACTGCTTTTTAATTCGTATATTTGTTTGACATAATTTTAGACGGTTAAAATATACCATAAAATTGAGCAGTCAAAAAATTTGAATATAGTGAGTATATAAAAATCAAATTTTATTATTATTATTATTATTAAAGTGGAAAAAGACAAGAAGTGAGGGTTGATGTGGATTGCAGCTTAACGTGGTGGAAGGAAAGAGACAGTACTTGTTCGACGAGAATGGAAAGAGGTACGTGGACGCCTTTGGAGGGATTGCTACGGTGTGCTGCGGGCACTGCCACCCCGATGTGGTAGAGGCCATCGTCAACCAAACGAAACGGTTGCAGCATTCGACAGTGCTCTACCTCAACCACGCCATCGCCGATTTCGCTGAAGCTCTCGCTTCCAAGCTCCCCGGTAATCTTAAGGTATAATGCGTCTCGATCTATCTTCCGTTCCAGTATGCTTTTATTAATATAAGTTTAATATCTTATTGTATTTGATTAAGCTCACGATAAATTAGAGTTTAATATATATACAAAGAAAATTATTTTATATTGATATTAAATTAGGTACTATTATATAACTAAAAATAATTGACTTTTATTTATATGCTAGTAGTACTTAATTGAATATCACCATGTTAGTAATAATAGTGTATTAAAATTAAGCTTATAAAACATGCTTGCCTGATTCACGATGTATTCATTTATTTTTTAGTTTTTATTAAATTTATTTTTAAATATATTTAAATATTATTATGTGTTAAAGTCACATGTGTGATAGTGTATTAATTTTTTCCCCCACTCCTACACGCTTTTTGCGTGTCTTTTCTCTGTGGGTGCAATAGGTGATCTTTGGTTTGTTTTGGTTTAATTATTCTCTACGCTGCTATAATTTCAATTAATTTTTAATTAAATTTTTATAATTTAAATTTTTTTAATTAAATCCTTTCATTACATAAATTTTTTTAATTAGATCCTTATCTACTTTGTTCTTTACAAAAACGTTAATTTTAACGGAATAATCACAAATCACAAGAATATTCTCTCCCTCGTTATCTTCAACACCCTTGTTGCTCCTTTCGCTCCCACCCACCCATCAACCCCAGTCCTCCACCCCATACACTCTGACCATCTTCTTTTCGATAAACTAGAAATCAAAATCCTCATTCAAAAAGAAGGTTCGAGAAAGGTTGAACGATTCAACTAGAAACAAAAAAAAAAAGCCATTTTGAGCTTGATTGAGGACACCCCACCGAAAAAATGCAAACATGGAGTGGTTCCATTATGTAGCTTCTGTAATTCCCGTGCCCAACATCACTGGGTGGTGCTTGGTCAATTTTATTTTCAGATCCTATTTCAGGATTTGGATTGAAAAGTGCGTTGAATGAGTTTTCGAAAATTGGGTTCTCAAGGTAATGGATAACAGCCTCATTTACAACCACCTCAGTTAGCTAGGCGAAGCTCATGGTATAGTCTCACTACTGATGAGGTTAACAATCAACTGGGAGCCTTGGGGAAGCCATTATGAAGCATGAATCTCGATGAGCTTCTTCAAAATGTATGGACTGTCGAAGTGAATAAGGTTGTAGGGATAAAGAATGGCCATCAGACTGTTGATAATGTATGGAGAGAAATCCAACAAGACCAAAAGAAATAATATGGAGATGATGTGAAAACTCTAGATCAAGAAATGACTCTTGGTGAATCGACCTTAGAGGACTTCTTAGTACAAGCAGGGCTTTAAGGCGGGGTTGAATAGAGAGGATTCCACTACCCCTCTTACAATTCTTTCAGCATAAAAATTGACCTCTAGGACCCTCTTGGAAATGCTTCTCCTTCGGTCACAACAAATTACTTTGATTGGTATTAATGGTTGGGGTGATGGGTATGGCGGGGGAGGGGAGGAGGGGCAAGGATGAAGATGATAGAAAGAATATTCTTATAAATATTCCATTAAATTTGATTTTTTGTAACGGAATATGTAGGTAGAAATTTAATTAAAAAAATTTATATAATATAAATATTTAATTAAAAATTTTTAAATTATAGGGAACTAATTAAAAATTGACTGAAATTATAACAACCAACCTGGAGAATAATTAAACCGTTTGTTTTTCTGGTTTGTAAATGGGAAGCTGTACGTGTTCTTTTCCGCCCGATTAAGGGCCATACCAAAGAGGTCCTGTTTGGACGTGCAAAATACAGGGCGTCACTATTGTCGTGTACTTCAATGTTGGTAAGGGACTATGTGTATACAAAGCACAAACATTACTTCAAGTTAGAAAAACTAATTTAATTCGATAAAGTATATTTAAGAAATTAATGATTTATCTATATTTGAAAGAATTGATTTAACTTATTAATATTTTAAGAAGCAATCTCACTTACATTTTATAATTTTAAACATTAAAAAAATTAATTTTGTATTTCAAAAGCCAAAATAATTAACCTAATAAAGATTAGGTCAATCGAGGTGAGTTAAGTTATAAAGCAAACTCTATCTACAAGGTTGGAAGTCTAAAACCTAGTAAGCTTTCTTGGGAGGGGTTATACCATTTATCACTATAGATTCGAGGCTTAGGTTTCTCTGTCTTTTTTTTTAAAAAATAAAATAAAATAAATCACCGGTAGAATTTCATATGTAATGATTCATTTTAAGTGATAAGTATGGTCTCAAAATGTCAACAAAAATCAGTTCATTTATTATCATTTGCTAATTAATTAAATTAGTCTTTCTAAGTTTGATCTTTTGCATTCGCAGCCATCATTTTCAAAGATTAAAACATTTTACTAAATCATATAAGCGCATGCTCTTTTACACTCTCTCGAACTTATAGTTGCATAATTCTTATAATATTAGTAAGATTCCCAACTTAAATGTCTAAAACCAATGGGAATGGATTGAGTTTTTTTTTTCATTTTTATACCTGATTACTTTCCAAACAGATAATCATTTTTGAAGATGCTCGTAGACTTTTGGATTATAATTGGTTAAAAAAAAATTGCTTTCTTTGTCCTTTTATAAGCATGTTATCATGGTTAATAGGATTGGATGCCATTGGTGGCGTGGGTGGTATCCATGCTAGCACATGGTTTCAATCCGAACAAATAATGTGCAAGTCAATTTCAAGCGTAACATGATTTACCTTTCTTAAAATAATAATTAAAGATAAATATATTGTATACCAAAACTATATAGTAAATTATTAAATTTCGTGTTCGGCTAATACTTAATAGAGATTAGCAAGAGATAGATTAACCTTGTTTTTGATACATAGAGATAGACTAAATTTCGATTTTCTTCTTTTTCTTTTCCCAAAGGTTAGTGCACTCTTATATGTTCTAAGTTTTAATTTTGTCGATCTTTTACAAGGCTCAGCTGCAGTAGTTTATTTTTATATAATTTTTAAATCTTAGCATCTATAATTTACATTTTATTATATGGAGATAGTAAATTAATTAAGATGCACAGTAGTTGTTTTAGGGCTTAAATTATTAAATGGAAGCAATTAAGTATGCCTAAATTTAGTAATGAAAGTACCAGTATAATAGTTTACAAGATAATGTTTCAAGATTAATTAATATTTCTTTAAGTCGCTATTCATTTGATAAGGAGGGATAGGTGCCTCATGAACATGCGCCAACTAAAGATATTTATTTTACGTGTATCTTTAAATTTGAAAAGGAGTAACTTTTTTTCTCTGTTTATTAATTATATATACGCGTAGGTGGTGTTTTTCACAAACTCTGGAACTGAAGCAAACGAATTGGCTATAATGATAGCAAGATTGTACACTGGGTGCCATGACATAATATCTCTAAGGAATGCTTATCACGGGAATGCAGCAGGGACAATGGGCGCCACAGCACAAAGCATATGGAAATTTAATGTAGTTCAGGTATAAATTTATATTATTTTAATTTTTATATATAGGAATTAGTCTATTATTTACATAAAATTCTCTTCAAAAACTGAAAAAATAATCACATATTTGCTTTTATTTGTTTGTTATAAATAAATTAAAAGCAAAGATGTGACTATTATAAATTAAAATCAAATTAGGGCCTTAAGTTCTCCACTAAAAAAAGAAAAATCGGAGCCTTAAGTTCATTGAGTTGATGACGACCAAATTGACTGGACTGTCATCCGACCTTTCCACCTGTGCTATGGCAACATCAATGACGATTGGCTTTAGTGGACAAAGGTCACTGATTGCCATATCAACCAAGAAAAGGAACTAAACAAATAAAATGAACTCTATTATGGAAAGTTAGAAACTAAAAGACGTTCCATATCAGTGCTAAGTGCCGTGGCAAGATTTTGAGGATGACCTCAAATTTTGTATGGATACTCTAATATTAATTGTTAAATAAATATTATTTTTATTAAATAATTTAATCTAATAATTAATAATAAAAAATTCATTATAACCATCAGATAAACATTATTTTTATTAAATAATTTAATTTAATAATTAATAATACAAATTATAAGAGATATACCATAAAATTCAAGAAAGTGCCGTGTGTCTTTTGAGATCTGAAAGTGTGGACCATCCCTTACAGCAAATAATATTACAACTTCATGATGTCTGATTTTGCCCGTTCAATTTGGATTGAATAACAATAACATATGTGATACCATGGCCCATGAATAGTCTATTTCTCGTTAATCGGGAAGAAAAGTATTTTATTCCTTGCCAATTGCATTTTGTTTTTTGGGTTAAAAATTATAGTCATCTGAAAATTAGCCGGCATTAAGTTGATTTATATAGTAATTAAGCTTTTTAATTTTTAAACATTAGTTTAATTAGTTTAAACCATTAGAAGTGAACTAGTGGTAAGGGACTTAGATAATTTGTATGAGATCATATATTCAAATTCTATTGTTGTCAATGTACCCAAAAAAAATATGAATTTAATTCTTAAATTGATATTTATTTTATTTTATAAAAGAATAAATTAGGATATAAAATTTTTAAAAGATTTAATTTGATGTCATATTTAAAGGACTAAATTAATATTTATTCCACTTTATACTTTAAATATGCATTAAATTTAATTAATTTTTATAATTTTTTTCTCTATCCATTTTACTTCTTGTTTTATTTTAATTTATTGATTAACTTCTTACATTACATTTTTTTTATTTGTCAGTCTTTTATCAAAATAGATTGAACAATCAACAATCTAAATGTAGGAAATAAAATCAGAACTGTTTATAAATAAAAGCACAATTAACATAATTAAGCCAATATGTTTCATCCATATCAATTTTGAGCTTTGCACTCTCCTTTTTAATCCTCAATCAGTTTGGATATTTGTGTGAAGTTTCAAATTTATAACAGCGTGAGCCTAATATGTTGTTGTGCTGGTTTTGCCAACAGAGTGGTGTTCATCATGCATTAAATCCAGATCCGTATAGAGGTATTTTTGGTTCTGATGGAGAGAAGTATGCAAGAGACGTCCAAGAGATCATCAATTTCGGAACTTCTGGAAATGTTGCAGCATTCATATCTGAAGCCATACAGGTATCTAGTTCTAGTCTGAAGCATATAAACAGAACCAACTTTCTTCTTCTATCAATGACAAGATATTAAGAATTAACTTCTGATTAAAAGAATTAAAAAAAATCAACTAAAAAAAATCTAAAGATCTTATTACATGACTTTTTTCATGATAATTAATTTGGTACTTTTCCCTTTATCATTTTTCTTCTGAAACAATTCTTGCTGCATGGCTTAATAAGTAAATAACCAGATAGAATAGTTTAGAATTTGATTAAAAGAATAAGAAAACGTCAATTTGTAAGAGTTAACAAGTAGGTTATCATATGAATAATATAATGAATTGAATATATCTTATAGGGTTGTAAGAAAAATGCTGCATCTGTATTAACCATTTTAAGGGATTTATGTTTTTGCTATCAAAATTTTAGCAGCAATGTGTCAGTAAACTAATGATTTGTTTTGTCAAACTTTAAATTTATATTGAATAATTTATGATGAGAGCTGATTTTGAGAATATAAAGATGCACGTATTGACAATGCTCTTGTTTATGATAGGGAGTAGGGGGTATCGTTGAATTGGCTCCTGGTTACTTGCCTGCTGTTTACAATAGCATTAAGAAAGCAGGAGGGCTTTGTATTGCCGACGAGGTTCAGGCTGGCTTTGGCCGCACTGGTAGCCATTTCTGGGGATTTGAGGCCCATGGTGTTGTTCCTGACATAGTGACAATGGCCAAGGTAATTCTTTTATTGTTTCTTTCTTGGTGATTAAAAGTTTAGGTGGGTTTGACATCAGTCATCCCACCAAAGCCAAGACACAGGTTCTTATCATTATAACTTGCACTAGATAATACTTCATTTATTATTAATGAAATAAAAATAAAGCATAGACTGTTAGAGACCCAATGTATGGGAGGGTCTATGAGAGGAGAACCAAACAGAATTAGTAATAACTGTCAAGCAGTTAGGGAATGACAGCTGTCAACTAGCAACAGTAAGCGGGAAAATCAGTTTTAGGGAAACAATAGAAGAATAAAAGGGGAGGGAAGAAGGTGTAAGTGCTAGAGGACTCATTCTTCCTCTGATTCTCTGTAACATTCTAGGGTTCTTAGGATTGCTAAGAATCCCCAATTCAATAATAATACATATTCTTTCTGCAAGGGATTCGTCCCTATGTTAGAATTCACCATATATCATTATTGTCTTGTTATGAATGTATCCTCCACTTTGATAATGACTCTCATCTGTTGGCTCTTTTGGCAGGGCATTGGCAATGGCATTCCCCTTGGTGCTGTTGTAACTACTCCAGACGTTGCAGAGGTCTTGACCCGCAGAAATTACTTTAACACCTTTGGTGGGAACCCTGTTTGTACTGCTGCAGGGTTGGCTGTTTTGAAAGTAATAGAGAAAGAGAAGCTCCAAGAAAATGCTTTTGCGGTTGGATCCTACTTGAAGGAGAGGCTCACTGCACTCAAGGACAAATATGAATGTAATATTTCACCTCTTCTCATTCCTTTCCCGTTATAGTCATTAGTGTTTTAAATTGTTGTACCACATCATTTGATGATGTGGCAATATAGCAGTTGTGGCCACTGCACAGTTGCATCACATGACAATTGTGATATAACTCCCAATCGCAGGAATTGGCCACAATGTAATCCACAATATGGCTGGATCAGAGTCACAATAGGCCGTAGGACTGCAACAAATCACAATAAGCTCTATTTCAAGTTGCAAACACGCGAAAAATTTTATGCTATAATAGCAGCAATATTGCGCATCATGACGGTCACAATACCCGTAATCGGAACAAACATAGCTGCAATTTAAAATCCTGGTACCCTTATATAGGAATTCAATTCCTTATAGAGAGGGTCTCCTAATTAATGTTGAAGCACAGGACCTTAACTTGGAAACATTAATGTCACAAAACATTCATACTTTTGTTCCTCAACTGATTTCATAAACAAACTTGGTTTCTTTTGTAGTGATTGGTGATGTGAGAGGAAGAGGGCTGATGCTTGGAGTTGAACTTGTTACTGATCGTGAACTTAAAACTCCTGCAAAAGCTGAAACACTTCATGTCATGGACCAAATGAAAGGTAAAGTCCATATCCCCCTTGATATGCCTTCTGGTGCTAGCCTTGTCATTTGTATATCTTCACCACTAATAAAGTTAGCTTAAAAAGGTAAAATATTAATGGTGGATATGTGCACATGATAAAGTCATATACAATCTCCACATGAAAGGATCCTATTCTGTTTCTTCAATGACTAACCGCTTTGCTGTTGCCACTACAGAATTAGGAGTGCTAATTGGAAAGGGTGGTTTCTATGGAAATGTCTTCAGAATTACACCTCCCCTATGTTTCACCAAAGAAGATGCAGGTTTGATTCAGCCTTCATTTTCTCTCTTTGTTGATAGCATGCACTAGTTTTTGTTACTTACGACTTGTGCATCTTGTTGGTTGCAGACTTCCTGGCAGATGCAATGGACTTGACCTTGTCTAGAATGTAAAGCGAGCTTAGCTAAGATCCTAGTGTCAATAAATGTCTACTTTATAAAGTGGAACTGTATTATGCCATCTTCGACTAAAATTTATAAAATATAGATGCAGGCTTATACTTACATTAGCCTATGATCTTAGAAAACCATGAGCCAACAACTCGTTGCCTCTTGTTTAATCTTGTATCCTTTTTCATCCTATGTTATTGGCTCTTCCTTTTATTAAAGGTAACTCTATGCAATATCTTTTGCTTTTGTGCAGATCATTTTCATCTGGGTTTTCTTAATTATCAATAAGACCCTGTATTATGCTGAAATTGATCTTTTGTTCTGATCATTGGAAGTTTATGCCTTTCAATTGACATCAGCATTTTCTTTTGAAAATATTTTGCACTTCTCTTTTTCTTGGTTAGTGGGTTAGGTTATCTTAAGCAGCATAATTTCAATTGTTGCGAGAATCTTTCTACCAAAGATGGGATTGTGGTTTCTCTGGCATGTATTCCATGGAAATAATTCTTCAAATAAAAAGTACATTTAGTAGATCTTCACTCTGCGTCGGTGCAAATGGTTATCAATGTGAGAGTATTTTAGCAGAAGCTTTACCGAGCGTGATTCCTTGTTAATTTGGGCCAGCAGCCACTACAAGATGGTGAATGTTTGGATCAGTTTTAAATTAAAACAAAGGTATCAACCAAACACAAAAATAAAAGATAAAAATACATGTTATGGTTGAATGTTCTAACTCTGCATAAAAAATTAGAATTAGAAAATGCAGAGACCCCATGGGATTCTCTTTCAATAGAAGTTGAAGTTCTTTTCTTCTTCTAACTAAATGAATTCGGGTAGTATATGTCTCTTTGAAAGAACTGTAAGTTTATAATTATTCCAATAATCACATATTTATATACATTTTTTTTTATATAATCGGATATGTAACAATCAATTTGCGTTTGAATACTTCATCAAAAATTGCTGTAAAAATAATTTATTTCATTTGGATTGTACGAAAAATATTGCTTTTGTAACAATCAGCCTGTTATTGATAGGTTTGGGCTTAGTTAATCCACTAAATATGAGCGGAGCATATACTCTGTTGGGAGCCATATACTTTAGAGAAGTAATCAAATGTTGGAAATTCACGTGTTAATGGCAAATAAGCTCCGCATTAATTAAGAATAAACTTATTAAGTGATGATAATATCACCGTTCTCTGTTAAGTGTTCATTTACAAAATTTTATTTTTTTACTATTATTTATCTTTTTAAGATTTTTAGACAATATTAATTATTATTATTTCCATAATATCTTATAAGAGAGAGTTGGTAGATAGACTAAATATGAAAGAGAGTATTAAAATAGATTATGAAAAGAATAATATTATAAAATATACTTAGATTTATTTAATTTCAAATTCATTGAACTATTTTTTTTAATATGTGTGCATAAGTAAAAATAAACTGTTATTAGAAAATAGAGGTAATATAAGCATAATACCTTGTGGTTGTAGAATTTTGATCAAAATGTGCTGTTAGATTTATTACTTTAGTTCATAACTTGATGCAATTTCCAAGCTCTCCCTGATCTAACTAGTAAAAGTACTTCATTATAGAGTTTCATTCAATGATCTCCATTCATGGACAAAAATCTTCTATCCTGAAAGGGTTTCTCCTTTGTTGTCTCTCCAATCATTTAATGATACTATACAATGATAAAAATCAAATATATAATATATATCTTTCACATGTCAATAAATAATTTTAAAGACAGGGTTGAAGACACAAAGATCTTTATCCCCATTCCCTTAATTGTATCAATTAATCTATTGAATGTGTATCTCCTTGACTAGTTCTCCTGAAGAATGAAGATTTTTTCTTTTTGGCACGTAAAAAGTCAGGATCATGACATATTTTTGGACACTCATCAAGGATTTGTGATAGTATATATAGATTACTCACGGCAATAAGAAAATTTGAGAATCGAACCTAAATTATGAAGGACAAAAATATTTCACAAAGCATGAACAGTTGATTATACACTTAGAATAATCTCCATGGATAAATCTTTTTGCAAAACCCAAAGATATTGCCAAAATATGGAGAATTATATTGTTTATATGAACAAAATCATTTTTCCCTTTAATATTACCATTCTAGACAAGATTATGATTTCCAATGCGAATAAACTGACCGATCAAAGAATATGAGATACTTCAAGTGTTGAAAGCTCTATGTTCAGTTGGAACAATTACATTGGAGAGTTGTGAACTTTTAAAGAGGCAATTTATCCCACAAGCCTTAGTTCCATGTTTCTTGAGTTATAATCGAATGAAGAATGCCTTCAGAGTATATAAATGAAAGTTTTAATTTCTCTACAACTTACGGGGAATTCTACCATCATAAATATACATGACAAAAATATTGGGGAAAAAGTATCCAAATCCCTTAAACCTACACTCTTTTGCAAAATGCCATCAAGAACTTTAAAATCCTCCTGATTAGTCCTTAAAGTTTAACTTATAACTTAATAGATCCTTCTATAAAAGAATTTGCTAAAATTACAAATAGTTATAGTGAAATATATGGTCTAAATTTACTCGATGATCTAAATTTAATCTACTATAAATGGTTAATATGTTTTTATGTGTTATTATACCATTATTGTAAGAGTAAATTAAATTTAAAATAAAAAGGTTCATTGAACTATTAATCAAAGTTTAGGGAATAATTGAGAAGATTTTAAAGTTTATGGTGATGATTTGTAAAAGGGTAAAAGTTTAGGGTGGTTATATACTCTTCTCCCACAATATTGTGAAGGATGCATAAACACAGAACCTATACACACTAGTTATGAAATGAAAGTCCATTTATAACCGAAATCAGAAAGAAACTTACCTTGTGCAACTGATTACTTATATGCAGAAACATCCCCTCAAAAAAATGACATTTATTAACAAGTCTACTACACAAAAGACTAGTAGTGTTGCACCTTACAATGGGCATAATTATAGGAGCACAAGATCGTGCAAGCAAATTAAGATCAAGAAAAGCTGAATTCTACGGAAGCTTGAATCAAGGTTCATGTTTCTTGATGATAAAAATCAATAAATTCACCATGAATTTTACTATTTTATAATGGTAAGAAAGATGGTAAAAACATTGTGCATATATATATATAAATATATATTCTAGCTAGCGATCAGGCCTACCCATCATTGATGTCATGGGAGAAATTCTGCCGGAAACAACTGCAGTCTGCCGGAGATTCATGCCGGAAAATCGCACCGATGAGACAAGAACAAAGGCCATGTCTGTCAAGAGATATGCATATTCATGATATATGTGTATGATCTTCCTTAGAGTCACGATGCCCAACATAGACAGAACCGCCAAGAATCTAGCCATTTTAATTTGCACTTTGCTTCTTCTTCTTCTTCTTGCTATTCTCACCTTGTCAAAGAACCTAGCTAGGTTCAGTTTTATTCTTCTTCTCCTGCCAGAATAGTGTTGCTTTTACTAAGGTGCCCTTGTTCCGAATTCTATTTCGTTTTTCGGTAGCATCATTAAATGTCAACTTTATAGTTTATAATATATAGATAGATAATATAGATTTATTGCCATGGAGTTGCACATACTTGTCAATATCTAATGTCTTTTGTTTTTTTTTTGGCATGCGACTCCGATATCTGATCCGAAGAAAATTAATCCAGATCAGGATAGACGATGGAGCGGAAGGATGACTCTGGCAACAGATGACGCTCCATTCTCATTCCTCCAAGATTCAAACCCAGGAAGAGATGGTTAGGGGAACACAACCCCCTTATCAACTATGCCACACACCTTGGGGTTAATGTCTTTAGTCTTTATTTAGCCATATGTTATCCTTAAAATTTTATTGGGCTGACATTCACCCATGATGTTCATAATGGCTGCAACTTATCTTTATATTAGAAGTGGATGTAAGAAAATTTTAATACTATCAAGTTATTCAAGTAATTAATAGTAAAAAGTTGATCAAATAAATAGTATTAAAATTAATATCAACTAGGTTTCTCACCCGTGGGATGTACAAGGTTTCTGCTTAAACATTTGACAAGGTAAATATATATTAAAAAATTATTTGAGTTACAATATATTAAATTTATATAATTTATTATACAATTAATTTGTATTACTTTTTAATTATTAAATCATATTAAATTTTTTCAGTTCTATATATATATATGTTAACGTTTATACATAATCAATTAAATACGAATTAAAATGATCGATGAAGTTGTTAAAAAACAATTCTATCAATAATCTTCACTCCACTTTAAAACTATTAATAACTGTTATGGACCTCTAACACATTTTTTTTAATTTTAATTTAATTTTAAAAATAAAATTTAAAAAATATATTAAAAATAAAAATGTGGATACATCTTGTTACACTAGATATTTTTTCAAAAAAGAAAACTACACACTTTGCATCTTAACTTTTAATGTAATGGTATAAACATTATTTGATCTAACAAAGTGACTATCTCATTTCCCATAATGATTGCATTAACTTATTTGCTTTTTTTTAATTCAATTTAATCTATAATATCGATTTGAATTAGCAATACTTATATAATGCATGGAAACCTTGGTGATACATACTTATACCCCTTGTTATTAATTTGGAAGTTCAATGCCTTTATTTTAAAAAAATAACGAGACTGAAATAGAAGAGGAAAAAAATAAAAGGAGCAGGAGATATCTCCATCAGATACGTGCTCTTGTGGCTGTGAATATTTTATTATATTTTATTTATATAATATTATTTATAAATTATTAAAAACAAGAATACGAATCTCATATATATTAAAGCACAATATTGTGTTAATTGGAAAAAAAAAAGACATTTTTTCTCAGTTGTAAAGGCCAAAAGTACCGAAATAAATTGGGGCAAGCTGGTAATTTGTGTTGAGCACAATTGTCAGAGGCTGGGCCAATCATAGGGATTAAAATAATTTAATGTCAGAAGCAAGAAATGAGGACATTGTGGAGACATTTGACCCAAATACAAGGAAGCTAAGGAGCTGACGGCTGTAGAGTTACATGTATTTGGCATGGCCTTCTTAGGAATTTTGTGCCGAAGATGTCGACACCGCTTGATAGTGTCAAATGATATCTACCATGCGGTCTTGCCACCTTTAAAAAAAAAAAAAATCAATAAATAAATAAATAAATAAGTGAATACTATGATCCTCTAATAAAATTTTATAAGACTATTTAGTCCATAAAAAATTAAAATTAAACTTGTAATCACTCAAGATTTTAATAATAGGACATATTAGTCTCTTTGTGTATATTTAATTATTTAAACGCTAATATAATTGCACATTGACTTGATATTAGGACGTTAAGTGATACGTATGCCATCTAAAGCAATATGAAATTTAAAATGACTTATTTTGATTGTTGAAATTCATAAAATAGATTAATCAAATCTCCATCATAAGTCATAAAATAACTTATTTCATGCAATTTTAGACACCCAAATAAATATAATATGTTCCAAAACAACGTCATTCATTTGCATCTATCATTTTAATGTTACTTTATCATTATACTATGCCACTTGTATAAATTCACTATAAAAAAAACTAACAAATGGACTAATGTTTCCATGATTTCAATCTTGAGGAATTACGAGATTAATTTCTTTTCTTAAAAAACAAAATAGTTCGGCGCAAAAATCTTGAGAAACTAGATAGAGTGTTCACTCTAAATAAAAATTAAATCACTAGGCATAATATTTTCTCCATTCCTTATTAATAATTGTTTTAAAAGAAAGAATTTATTTCATATTGATTGTCATTATAGCATTACAATAAAAAAAATTAATTATTTTATACAAATTTTATCCCTAAGTACTTTCTAATGCGTGAGTTAGTGGAAAGAAATTAGTTATTTAAAAGGAGTGAATAAAATGGCAATTTAATTATTTAAATATACTTTTAAAAAAATTAAGAGCATTTAAATGGTTTTTTAATATTTGTGTTAAAACCTTAAATAATTATTAATAAGGAATGGATCAACTATCTCAAAAGAGAAAAACCATTAACCATTACACATAGTAATAAGTAAGGTAGATTCTCACCTACAATTGCTGGTCAATGCCTTACCTTACAGTTGCATTTAATCACAATTTAGAATCGTGGTTAAATGAAATAAGTTCTATAGCTAAATAAGCTCTCTGTCTCATCTCAGTTTCACTCATCCACTTTGACGACCACCCCCAAGACCGCATCATCTGCTCCCTCCTTCGCCACCACCATCACCAACCCTTCTTCCCCCGTTCTCTGAAAACCAAAATCCCCCCTCTCTTTCCTCCCACAACTAGTCACACATATTGCAGTCCAGCCACGCTACTGCAACAGCCGCGGCCCCCGACAGTAGTGGAGAGACCACCATTAGAGGTGCAAGCTCCTCTTTGCAACAACCTCATTGACGACGTCCATGAGCACCTGAGCGACAACAGCAGGAAAAAGGCCGTAGAAGATATGGGCCACCTTCTTCTCCTTCACGGTTTTCCAAACTTAGGTAGCCATTTGAGAACAAACCCTTTCATCGTAGCGTGACAACAACAGCAGAACGCAACCCAGGTGACACAGCAAATAAGGCAGCAACGACGGTGATCTAACAAAGAACAACGATGGCAATCCTCGACACCTAGATGCCAGGGAGCAGTGGTGGCCTCCTCCTTCTTCAGCGGTGATGGTTTTTGGAGAATGCGGAAGAGAGGATGATGGCAACTAGGCATTGACTCATAACGGTAGGATAATATTCTCTAATAAGTAAATAGATTTCTTATGCGGATGACAAAATTTATTTTTCAAAAAAGTACCAGATAAAAAAAATTGTTGAGAATCTTTGATAGTAGTAGTAGTAGTAGTAATTTTGAATAGTTATTCTCAATCGATATTTATAAAATGTTTTGGGTAAAGATAAATGAAAATGAATTATTTAATTAATTAAGATTCTTATAAAGACTGTTATTTATGAAAATATTACTATTTTAAAAAAACTAAATAAAGTGAATAATTACAATAGTTATTAAAATTAATTGTGAGTGGCTCTAGTTTTACCTTCTTACAATTAAATAACCACATTTCTTCCGTAGTTACTAGCTACATAAATCTAGCAAAAATGTTCAATCTTAAGAATTTCTATTTCGTTAAACGGCATGTAATTAAGTATACAAAAAATGAAGTGATCCTTGCATTTAATCCATTATTTGATATTTTAACTTCTTTCATTTTAGTTATAAATACAGGATAGCATATATTGTTAGGCGTAAATATGTTTTTTTTCCTTAGAATGTATTAGATTTTGATTTTCAACCTTGTAAAACGTTAGGTTTAATTCCAGTCTAAAATTATTATGAAATATATATAGTTTAATCCCTACTTATTAACAGAGGGATATTTTGACCCTCTATTTCTGTTTACTTTGTTTTATTCATTTATTATGGTTGAGCGTTTTTAATATTCTGTAGTTTGACCCAACGTTCTTCAGTCCCACGATTGTGAAGTGTGATCTATTTTGTGTGAACTAGCCCATAATCCAACCCCAAACCTAATTAGGTTCTGCAATGAGCTTGGGCTGGGTCAGAATGCCGAGTTACTAAATGGGCTGAAAAGTCACAATTAAAGGCAAAGCTACTTGGATGTTTAGGAGTGTCACCGGCTGACAAGTTAAAAGGTCTCTCTATATCCCCAAAAACAATGACAAAAAAAACAAGCCCCCTCAAATAAATGGAGTCTGCTCACTTAAAATAGCATTTTATAGTGAATAGAATGAAATGTTATGTAATAAATAGTTTGTTTTATCATTTGGATATTAGGAAATAAGACGGAGGGAAGTTTTGAGTTTTCATTCCCTTTATAAAAATATAATTAATATATTTTAAAAAATAAATAAAAAATACATTTTGAGATTTTAATATGAACAAAGTAATAAATTATATTGTAATATAATTAAAAATTTTAATTTTTGAGAAATTGTGGAATAAGGGTAATAAAAGGATTTGAGACCCAAATAAAGTAGTGTAGCTTCATTGCATGAAATTTTTTCTTGTTTAGAATAATGACGAAGGACCATACATCCAATCAAAGGAGGAAAGAGATATTAAAAGACAGAAAGAAATACAAAATATCATACTTCTATATAAGATTTTTAAATATCTTTTTCCCTTTTAAAAGATAAAACTCGTGAGGATATAATTTTTCGGTCTTTTTCTTTCCTTTCTTTTAAATCAATCTCGTAAACACTAGCTAAATTCAACAACTTGGTTTAAATTGTAAAATTATAAAAATCCCAACTACAATTTTTTCATATAATTTAAAAAAATTTAAGGAGGCATATCAAGTCAGGTGACAAAATACGTATTAGTTAGTTGGGAACATGGACACCATGCAAGAATTGTGCCAAATATCTAATCACCATATTCCTTTTCTTCTCTTCCAAGCTGCAAAGTTCCTTAAAATATGACCATGCACTTCCCTTTCCTTTCGCTTCCTTCCTCTCTCTCATTGATCTACAATTTTTTCACACACCTTCTTCCGCTTTACAGATCAATTTTGTTCAAAAAAGCTAATCAGAGACTAATATGTGCTATGATTTCACAAACCCTTTTGATAAATTCTATTACGAGTCCGTGATTTTGCTAGTTAAGCTTTTTAATGAAAGGCCACAGGAAAGAATTCAGGTTCTACGAAAGCTAGGGTGTGAAACTTGTTATTGTACCATTTGATGTTTTTGTTATCCCTTGGGTTACGATGCTGGCAGTTTCCATACAATTTTTCCAGATAGAATTGCAGATTTTGCTAGTTATGGGAATCGTAGCATGATGTTGAGCAAGTATGTTTCACCGAAGCTGTCTTATATATACATATACATATATATATATATATATATATATATATATATATATATATATCTTATTAGTTAATTATGGATATTATGTGTAGAAAATATTACGTACTAGATTTTATTATAAAGTTATTCAACGATATAAAAACTCAATTCATGTGTCTTGATTAGTAGTGTAATGTATTTATGTGAGAATACATAAAAATTCTCATTTTGTCTCATCCTGTTGAGAGAAGGATGGTGATTTGCCATTATATATAAAATAATGTGGAACATGATCATATTGCTCTACCTAAAATCATTAGCTAGCTCAATAGGTAGAGTATTGTGTCTTTATTGGAATAAGAAAAGGGGAAATTATCGTAATGCCATAGGAAGTACATTTAGAAACCTAGAAAGATGATATTGAAGTAATCTTCTTCTTTTTTTTTTGGTTTTGAACAAGTTTGCATTTGTGCAATATGCCACAATTGTGGATATCTTTGTTGCTAGTGCTTATTTTGGTGCTTCACCAACTAGAATTTAATTTCTATTTCACCCATGTTTTTAATGCAATTAGTTGATTAAGTGTTGTAGAAAGAATCTGATAATTTTCACTCGTCTCATGTATATATCATCCCTAGACAAAGAACAATAAATTGAAATTCAATTTAATTTGAATGCTGCCTGACATTTATGGTCATGCTAACAACCTTTTATAGGTATCCCACGTTTGTTGTAATTATTTCGCAGATTATCTTCAAAAGATGTTGCTGTCAGAAAAAGAATTATTTGTCATTTTTCACTTATTTACAATAATGATTGATGGTCAATTGATCTAATTAGAAAGCATATTTATTCTGATAATATATTTAAATCTAAAAATTTGAGTTCACTTATTATTATTTTCTTATTTATAACAGAAGTATAGTATGCAAACTTAAGATATTAATTTCTAAATAAACAACATAGCGGGCATAATAGAGTACTTATCTATTGTATATTCTAATATGCATCGATTTAATAACTTTTGTCTCAATTGCTCACAATTTACACATTTTCACATACTAAAGGCTAGTCGCTTCAAATTTTCCTGAAATTAGTTCACTATAGTTGTTGCATTGAGATATTGCCTTACAACTATAAGGAGCAGAGTTTTAAGCTATAAGAAAATCACATTGTTGTTTCAACTCTTCCATCAATTCCAAAATATAACATACATGACTATCAAGGATATATAACTTCTACACTGCAAATGAAGCGACTACTTTCTACTACAAATAGTAACACTTGAGATATATAAATTTTTTTGGTGGCCACTTGTGCTCTATAGTGTTTGGCCATATTCTTTTATCTCATTTGTTTCTTTCCTTTTTTGATTCAACTATGTAGGCTTTCAAATATGTGCTTTTAATGAAATCTTTGCAGAAGATTTGTAATGTTGATGATTTATTAATATTATTAAATCCTAAGCAAAAATTGCATCTTAACATTGCCTCTATATCTTGTAAATTTTTGTTGATTGAATTTCTAGAATAACATTGTATGAATATTTTAGTACATTATTTCACTAGAGTATTTGAATGCTTAATTGTCTATTAATTTGTCTCAATTTTCAAATTCCAAAATGTGTGTTACTCTTGTGAAATGCGAGCTTTCTAATAGTTTTTGTTTTGTGAATTTAGGGGCTATAAGCCACAAATATTTGTTTTTGCATGTGGTGATCATTCTTTGCAAGTGTATATTTGATTTCATTCAAAGTAGTCGCCATTCAAACACAGCAGTAGAGTTTACAAGCATTGCTAGCTCCTCAAAAGGACTTTCTTGATCTAGTTTCTGATTATGCCTCACTGTATTGGGCCAGCTCAAATGTGGGACTGAACTTGGATATATGCAAGCAAGGGTAAGCATTGGAGATGCTTTTCGTGTTAGTGTGGCAAGTACACCTAGCACTTCAAGTCTTGGAGGATCAGAACAAGATGATGTAGAGTCACAAGGTGATGTTTATATATGGGGGGAAGTTTTGGCAGATGAGGTTTCATCTAATGGAATTGCTTCTAAAATAGATGTGTTGATTCCTAAGCTCTTAGAGTCAAATTTCGTTCTTGATATTCATCATATTTCATCTGGTGTGAACCATATAGCTATAGTAACCAGGCAAGGAGAGGTGTTTACTTGGGGAGAAGAATTTAAGGAAAGACTTGATGACAGAATTGACAAAGATTTTGGTCGGCTGCATCCAATTGAATTCATGGAAATTCCAAATTTGGTTTTAGTTGCATGTGGTGAGTATCACTCTTGTGCTATATCTAGCTCTAATGAATTTTTCACATGGGGTGAGGATATATATAATGCTGGACTTCTTGGACATGGAACTGATACTAGTCATTGGATACCAAAGAGGATTGATGGCCCATTAGAGGGACTTCAAGTTGTTTCTGTTGCATGTGGCACATGGCATTCAGCATTGGCAACCTCGGATGGGAAACTATTTACCTTTGGTGATGGAGCATTTGGTGTTTTAGGACATGGAGATCAAGAAAGTGTGATGTATCCAAAGGAGGTGCACTTGTTAGGTGGACTAAAGGCTATTAAGGTTGCTTGTGGAGTTTGGCACACTGCAGCTATTATACAAGTTATGTTTCAAGCTAGCTCAAATGTTTCACCATGGAAGCTCTTCACTTGGGGTGACGGTGACAAGTATCGTTTAGGCCATGGAAACAAGGAAACATACCTTCAACCTACTCGAGTCGCTTCGCTTATTGAATATAATTTCCATCAGGTAGCATGTGGGCATACCATGACTGTTGCACTCACTACATCTGGTCATGTCTTCACAATGGGAGATCCTGAATATGGTCAATTAGGAAATCCCATGTCAGTTGGAAAAGCACCTACTCTAGTCCAAAATAAGTTGCTTGGTGAAATTGTTAAGGAGATATCATGTGGAGCGCATCATGTTGCTACCTTGACATCCAAAAATGAAGTATATACATGGGGACGAGGAACTAATGGAAGATTGGGACATGGAGACATAGAAGATAAGAAATCTCCAACATTGGTGATAGCTTTGAAAGATAGGCACGTGAAAAATATCTCATGTGGCTCAAACTTTACATCTTGTATATGCACCAATAAATTGGTCCCTGGAAGTGACCAATCTATTTGCCCTGGTTGTCTACAAGCATTTGGATTAACTAGAATTAAGCACAATTGCAACAATTGTGGATTGGCTTTTTGCCATCCTTGTAGTTCAAAAAAGGCATTGAATGCAGCATTGGCTTCAACACCACAAAAGCTTCGCCGCGTATGTGATAATTGTTATACTAAACTTAAATTTCTTGAGGCTAGTAGTAGTGCTTCCAAATTTAGTGGAAAAGCTTCTCCTTCTCATTATTTCATAGAGGGAAGGGAAAATTTAGACCAAGGTGTATCAAGGTCTTCAAGAACTATCTTGTCTCCCACAACAAAACCAATGAACTACCATGAGATAAGGAATAGTAAGCCTAGTAATAAATATGATTCTACTTCAATTGTTAGAGCATCTCAAGTTCCATCACTTGTACAATTGAAAGATATTGAATTTCCAAGTTCATTGAGTGCCATTCAGAATGTATTGAACCCTATTATACCTCAAAGTGCACCACAAACTTTATCTTCCAATTCAAGATCCACATCCCCAGTTACAAGGAGACCAAGCCCTCCACATTCCACCAGTCCTAAATTTTCTGTGAGTTATGTTGATACATTGAGAAAGACAATTGAGCGCTTGAACCAAGAAGTCTCCAAATTGCAAAACCAAGTAAAGTTAATACAATTCCAGTTATAGAAATCATGTTATTTTTTCTCACATAAAGACATTTTTTTTCCTATTAATGAGTTGTCAATATTGCTTTATGTAGATTCAAAGTCTAAAGTTGAGAAGTGATATATTAGAAGTGGAAAATCAGAAGCTTCAAAAAAATGTAACAGAAGCTTCTGCCTTGGCTGCCGTGGAATCCTCTCATCTTATAATAGTAAAAGAATTTATTGAATCAACTAAAAGTCAGGTATCTTTATTCTGTACTCTATGTTCTATGCTAATGGCTCCAATGATTGAACCATTTTATAGGAAATAAATGAAAAAAGGATTTCAAGATCATGCAAATAGACAAAGCTAAGTATGATATGTAGTTATATTGCAAATTCACAATGCTTCTAGTAGATTGGAGGCTAATGGTTAGATATGAAAACCATAGTTGGCATGTACCTAACACTTTAATCTTAGCTTAAAATTTTGAAAAGGCGCATCATTAGCATCATATTGAAGAATTTTTTTTTATTAATTTGTTAGGTGTTATGTCCTTGCTAACCCCACAAGGCATTAGTAAACTTGTGATTTTTTTTAACCAAAATATTTTAGAATAAGGCTACATGCTAGATATATAAAAAATCTCTTTGCATATAATCTTTACTTATCAATTTAAAACATACCTAGGTCAACTTTTTATTTAGCATACTTAATGATATAATCTTGTGAGGAAAAAATAAGATCCAATGGTAAAAAGAGTAAAGATTATTGATCATGATGGTTTATTCATATTTTTAAATAACTTGGCTTCTTGTTGCTTTGGTTTTATTCAGTTGAAGGAAATGACTGAGAAGCTCTTACAAGAAACTTTAGACAGTAAAATTTTGAGAACCATTCATACTCGAGCAGAAGATATTCTAAAAGAAATTTCAGAATCTGAAATTTCTTTTTTATCATTAAAGTTGGAGTCTGAGAAAATAAATGGACCTGACATTCTTGCCTCAGACACTGACTTATCTAAATTCCAAGAACAAAGACTAGAAGAAAATGTTGTTATTGCAAGAGTTGATCCATCTCAGGTTGAAGGAAATGTCCTTCAAGAAAACAATGGATCAAAGTTGGAATCTGAGCAACAAAATACACCTAATATACCTACTTCACATAATGTCCCTTCTAAATTGCTTGCAAACAGACTAGAAGAAAATGTAGATGCAACACAAGTTGATCAATTGCAAGTTGATGGAAATTTCCTTCTAAAAAGTAATGATGGATCAAAGTTGGAAGCAGAGCAACAGAATGCACCTAATGTACATGCTACACAAATTTTCCTTTCCAAATTGCATGAACAAAGAGTAGAAGAAAATGTTGATGCAATTCAAGTTGGTCCATTGAAAGTTGTTGGAAAGGCCCTTCAAGAAAGTAATGGATCAGTGTTAGAATATGAGCAACAAAAGGCACATGATATACCTCCCGTAGCTTATGTCTCACCTAAACTGCATCAACACAAACAAGATGAAATTGCAAACACTCCAGGAGTTGATCCATCTCATATTGGAGGAAATGTCCTTCAAGAAAGTAAGGGGAAATCTATATCCAGTAATGGAGCACCAGCACCTCAACAAGAAGTTGAATATGGTTCTAGATCACTAGACTCTTCAAGATCTGGGAGACAAGGAGAAACGCAAATCATTGAACAATTTGAGCCTGGTGTTTTCTTGACACTTGTGTTGCGACCTGATGGTATTAAAGTCTTCAAACGAGTTAGATTCAGGTAAGTTACTTAGCTTGTTGATACAATAAATTTCACATTTTCAGTCTCTATTTCAGCATTGAGTATGCTTCAATATGTTTTGTGTTTATGTTTTAAATAGTATTTGACATCAAGCTTAGTAAAATTAGGAATACTTTGCATCTCAATGTTTGGAAATGCATATTCAGATATTCACAAGTCTATGTAACTAAATGACTACATTGTTTTGAACCATCTCTTGTGGTCTTAGATTTGTATGTAGAACATAGGTTTTCATTAGCAATAGTACAAATGGAAATTTGCATTGACATTTTTGCTTTTGTATTACTATTATACATTTTTTTCCTTAAAGCTCCTAGGCAATATTAGAGTACATGGAACATGTGCTCCTTTTTTTTATTATGTTTTGGTTAACATGAGCTCTTATAGAATCATTTATTACATTAAGTTATTGGCAAACATTAGTTGTTAGAATTATGTATCAAAATGTGTAGCACATTTTATATTTTTCAACTACTCATAATTTTAGATTAATAACTCAAATTTTGTTACATTTGTGCTAATTGTGTTTGGTATAGGGTTGGCAAAAAAAACCCATTTAAACGGGTATCCACGGGGATTACCCATATCGGGGATGGGGATAGCGATAAGTTTGGTCCCCACGAGCATGAGGGTGAAGTCTGTTTGGGTAAGGGAGCCCAATAAAGGGAGATACAACCAACAGAATAAGTGAGAAAATCACATCACCAAAATGGATATCACATCTTGACCCAAAACCTTAAGGCATTGAGCCATGGCTCCTCCAATGTTATATGCTATCACTTAGTCTATTCTCAATCAATGTGGGACTTTATCTCTCACACTTAACTCCAATAAAGATCTCGTTTATTAAATGAGGCGGGGGCAGGGGATAAGTTCCCTACCCCATGGAAACTCGGTAAATCCATGTTTATATGAAATTGCTTAAATGCTCACTCGTATATAAAAACACACACCAATAAAACCTTGAGATATCTTTATTTCTAAATTGTTTTTTATTGAATTTGCATTTATATATGTATTTTCTTTGTTAAATTGGATTATATTGTATTAGTAACATTTGTTATTATGGACATTTATTGGGGTTTTAAAGTATTCTTTAAAGTTTCTATTTTTTGTTTTTTTAAGGGAAAAGTGCAATTAACTCTCTTATACTTTAGGATGGATGCACTTTAGCCGTTAACTTTTCAAAACATGCATATTGACACTGTGTTTTTCAAATGATGTGAAATGCATCCTTCATTAATTTTATAGACAAAATTACCTTTATTTTCTATTCCTAATTCCTAACCCTAAATCCTACTTCACCCCTACTCTAAAAGCATATCCCTTTGCTTCCCAATCTAGACCTATCTTATATATAGATAGCTGTTAGAGATTAGTTAGAAATTAAACTTGTTACGGTACACATTTATAATAAGTAATAATCCAATACATGTGGGTTCATCTTTTAACTTATTCACTTAACAATATGGTATTAGATAATTATTATACCATATATGTGGAACATTGGGATGGTGCAGATGGAGGTCTAGTCCTCCTTAATGTTGAAATGACTAAGAGCATGGCTGAGTCATCATGGTCGACTCAGTCCTTGACTCAGGTTGACCTGGGCTCTTTCTCTATCATGCTGCTGAGTGTGGTGATGATTTTGACTAGGGAAGGGTTACTTGGGTGGTCTTCGGGTTCCATGTCACGACCCAACTTGGGCACATGACCGGCACATGAGGAATCCTCATTCCCACCTAAGCCTCGTGATCTCTGAGTCCCTCTATATGCATAATTTAATATAAAATTCTTTTCCAAAACATAAATAAATCTCTGATACAAAACACATGAGTTGCTCTTAATACAAAATAAACCATATAACTCGTAATCATGAAAATACAAAATATTCATGATAAAAATATGTCAGTTTATTTCTATGGTCCGGGACCCTACCTGTCATGCACACTGGAACACTCTATCTCTAAACAGAATACCAAAAGTACTTCACTCACAAAGTGAAGCTCACCAACTAGGAAATCTCTACTGCGGGGGAGGAGATGGAAGAGAAGAACTCGCAGCGTCTACTGCACCTGTAACGGAGGAAGAGAGAGGGGCGAGTTTCATCTAAAACTCAGTGAGTAAATCCTCACCCATAACCCTCTCATGGGATAGTCAAGGGAAATAAATGATAATATATATATATATATATATATATATATATATATATATATATATATGTGTGTGTATATATATATATTCATCAAACCAGTTAATGCAATAACTCTAAAGTTCATATTCTTAGGAATAACAAATAGTTCTGAAATCAATATTCTGTAGAAATCATAAACCACAGTATGCCAACAAAGAAACAGGAATCTCTGGTTATGCCCAATTCATGTGACATAACAAATCTTTGGTTATGCATAGTATAACAAAGTCTCTAATCTCTGGGGCACCTAACTAGGTCCCGTTCATTATTTCTCTGGCCGTAAGGCGACTTGGTATACCAAGGTTAACGGAATAACTGCCGTTAATTCACAATCTGTTTCTCTATAGCTACTGTTCAGCTCAATCAGAAATCTAAATCTTTTCTCTATATCTCATAAATCTTCTACCCTAAAGTTCACAAGCTCTAGCATATACATATTCTCTATTCTGGAAATCATCACAATGTTTAACAAATCTCTAAATATATACTCTAGCTCTTTGATAAAAATCGCTTTAACAATAATGGTCCCATGAGTTTTCAAAAAAATATATATCTCATGCTATAATTATTGAAATTAACTCTGATGATCAACATAAGGATCATAGGATCTGAACCCACTCACCGTTTAAAGCCGAAAGTATGTGGGCCCCATCAACTTGACCTGGAGAGCTTGGAATGGCACCAACAACTGCCATTGAGCAACCATAAGTCTAGATTAATATCCAAAAATCTCTAAAGAGCTC
Organism: Dalbergia cochinchinensis; assembly: GCA_031216125.1. Taxonomy (NCBI): domain Eukaryota; kingdom Viridiplantae; phylum Streptophyta; class Magnoliopsida; order Fabales; family Fabaceae; genus Dalbergia; species Dalbergia cochinchinensis. The sequence continues at coordinate 60,983,701 of CM062375.1, read as the reverse complement.
TATTCTAACTCTACTAAAATTGAGGAAACACCCCCACTTGACAAAAATGAGAAAAATAATTAGACCAAATCCGAGATCATGGAGAAATAAAGACATAATTTAATAACATGAACTTACCTTGAAGCTTGGAATGATGGATTGGAGTGAATTTGAGAGAAAGAGAGAAAAATGGAGGAAGAAGGAGAAAGAGTCACGTTTCTGCTTCCTTCTGCTCTATTTGGGGGTTTTTAAACTCACTGACACCGCTATAGCGGTATATGACCGCTATAGCAGTCTAACCACATCTCATCGTCTCCACATAGACACTTATGACCGCTATAACGGTCATGGACTGCTATAGCGGTGACAGAAATCCTCAACTTCTGTGTTTTTCAGTCATTCTGGTATCTAGGTTATTCCAACACTTACTTATTTACATTTCTTAATTTTAAGTTAATGTCCATTAACTTTAAAACATAAATGTAAATAAGAAAATACCCTCCATTTGGATTCAAATAAAATGTCACAAAAATCAAAACTCCATCAAATCAGAATCCAAATTTTGAGTTTTAGTTCAAATCCGGGAATTTCTGAGATTTTCTAAACTTGTGAGTTAACAATGAAACATTTGCAGGTTTCATAAAATTCATTAAAAATCACTCTTCAACTTGTTTTCCCTCAAGGAACAATTGCCGGGACTTTTGATCCCAAAAATATGGTTCTATCATATAGCCCTCCAAGGAGGTGTAGGATCCAGACTTAGTAAAATTTAGGACCCAACGGTGGTTCCCAGGGAATCCTTGAGGCTATACAGAACCTTATTGCTGACCCGCGTACCTCGGGTATCACATTCCACTGGGCTATTTGGGCTCTTTCTCTACATCCAGATTGTAATGGAGGGAGGTCGTGTTTTTGGATTTGGGGATGAAGAGGGTTTAGGGTCAGGAATTAGGAATATAATATAGGGTAATTTTGTCCACAAAATTAATAAGGGTGTATTTTGCATCATTTGAAAAACATGGGGTGAGATATGCATATTCTAAAAAGTTAGAGGCTAAAGTGCACCCACCTTAAAGTATAAGGGGTTAATTGCATTTTTTTTCTTTTTTTAATTGTGATAAACCCACGGATATCCATTGGGATTTGAATCCATGCAGGGATGAGAATGGGGACCTATTATAGGATAAAGATGGGGATGAAGGCCGAAATTTTAAATAAAGACGGGGTGGGGGCATGTCCCCACCTGCCCCCACCCTCATAGATATCCATTACCATCTCTAGTTTGATAAAGTAGCATCACTCTTCTAATTATTTAAATAATTTTGGTTTAATTATTCTATAAGTTCTTATAGTTTCACTCAATTTTTAATTAGGTCCTCATTGTTTAACAATTTGTAATTAGATCCTTATAGTATATAAGATTTTCAATCAGGTCCCTATTATTATAAAGAATGGAATATTCCTTAAATATATCATTTACATCTCTCTCTCAACACTTTCATGGGAATGGAATATTCATGAATATTAAATATTCCATCGTTTATAACAGTAGGAATCTAATTGAAAAATCTCATATACTATAAGGATCTAATTATAAAATTTTAAACTATAAGATTTAATTGAAAATTGAGTGAAACTATAGGACCCTACAGAATAATTAAACCAATAATTTTTAGCTTATTGTAGTCATTTTTATCTTTGACATTATTTTTTTAATTTTATTATTTGGATGCAGTAAGCGAAAGTTCACCAAAAGTGATGCTGAAGAATGGTGGAGGCAAAACAAAATTAGGGTGCTTAGCCAATACTATCAATCACTTCAAAAGCTAACACCTGGATCATCTAACATCTCATCACATTATGCTAATGATCATATTGAAGCATCACCTTCCACAACTTCAACCTAATCTTCCTATAGACATCACCTTAGTTAGATGTAATGATTTGGTAAAGAAAGGATAATCAATCTAGCGAAGTGCAAAGATGAAGGGCGACGTTTTACAACACAAATGTGGATGTAGCCGTCTATTCAATGAGGATAGAAAGTGTAGTGGGATAGGAACAACATATGATTTAGATATAGGAAAACTAACATCTACTATGCTGTTTTTGATCTTTTTTTTTTTTTCAAACAAGCATTAAAACTAGGAATTTTTCATAGAGGTTATATGGGAGGGAGAGAGAGGAAGATGGAAGTAGGCTCAACCACATGTATACTGCTTTTTATCATTCAAAGAATCTTAAATGATATAAAGTTTATATGAAAATTAACATCTACTTTCTTTTAAAATAAGCTTGTTTATTTAAAATAAGCTTGTTTAAATAAAGTTGACAAGTAAGACGTCTATGGTCTTTTAAGTCACCAAGGGTGCATAGGTAGATTTATTTTTACTAGTTCACTAAGAGATATGCTCACTTCAAGGCTTATGATTATGAGATCTTGTGGATAACTGGATATTTCTTAATAATAGGTATGTGTTCGAATTAAATTATTTTGTATTCAACATAGGCTATAGTCAAAATATTTTTGAGAGAGCATTTGACGAAAAAAATTATATTTTAAAATAAACAAAACCAAATATATAATAATCCGTAGATGAATAATTTAACTTTAGTTTCAGGAAGATTTTTTTTAATTAAAAAAATTGATAGAAGGCTCGTCATATTCTAAAGATTTTACAAGTCATTCAATATAATAAAAATTTATATCGATAAAATTATTATAAATAACTATTAACAAAAGATTTTTAAATTCAAATTTTAGTTATATAGTTAGAGCAAGATTTCGATCTGTTGTGTAAGAATAAATATATCCAAATATATTGATTTATAAATATACCAAAATATTAAATTGACATGTATTATGAAATGGGGGGAATACTTACACCAACTCTTTCTTCCTTTTTTTTTATTTGATCATGTGGAAAGGTTTCTTTCCTTTTTTTTTGTGTGGTCATGCATGCATTGAGGAGAGAATGAGAATAGGGCAAGTAGTTTCAGGTCACATTTTACGAAATCAAACTTGTGCCCCCTGTATGTGATTACTCAAGATAAAGATCTCCTATTGAGTAAAGGTTTTCTTTAATCCTTAAAATCATATTTATATTTTACTTTAGTTCTTGAAATTAAGAAAGGGTTAATTTAGTTCCTAAATTCACAACAAATTATTCAAGTTATATTCCTGTGATAAGATTTGTAGAGATTACTTTGAATCATTAAAAAGACTAGTTTAAATAAACTTTTATAATTTCAGTAGCTAAAATGAAGTATATATATAATTTTAAAGACAAAAACATACCTTTACTCATATCTTGCCACAGAATTCATGCCTTAACCATATGGACAGATTTCATTAATCAGCAGAAAGGTCACAATGAAGTACATCAAGCAATCCGACCCCAGAAAAAGGACAGTACATCAAGCAAGGCCAGCCATTTTTTGGTCAAAAGCAAGGCCCATCCTCCAACCACAGCTTAAGGCCCATCGACACAGCTTAAGGCCCATCAGCTCTTTTTATTTAATTTGCCATCTTCTCATGATCTCTCTCTCTCTTACTGCTAAGCCAAAGCCACCGTTCTTACTATTTGTATGAAATTTGTTTCCTAACAAATAAATACTACTACTAATATTATTAATTAATATGTAAAAGGTTAACTAGGCAAGTCAACTGCTATTTACTAGCTTTAGGAAGATTAAAATAATCCAAGAAAAGCATAATCTCTCAACTTTGCATGGTAAAGTATATTCTCACTTGAAGCTTTCGAGATTTGATCCCCCCATTAGTCCTTAGCTTTTGTACTAACCAATAACCAAAACCAAGTAATTCCAACATGTGATGTCTTACTCGGCACCCCATCCCCATAGAATCCAATGTGGTATAATCTCTTTCAAATTAAAATGCTTAATTATTGGTGATGGCTTTTAGCTTTTAGATACTATATACAGAAGCGATTAAGACCCTTGATGAGGTCATGGAACATATGTCACTTACATGTATATGCTCTTGGATTGGTTCTTTCGTGCGTACTTTGTCTCGTGTCTTACATGTTAGTGTCGGAAATTTTGAGAGTAATACACATCATAGTTGGACAAATGTACCGATGAGATTAGTTTGCATTTCCTTTTCAGTCGCAGAAATCACTGCTATTATCATATTCCAACCGTTTTGGGGAGTTCTATAAAGATGAAATTGGGCTAACTGTGTTACTCTCGCGCGTCCTTTTTTAAGACAAAAGTTTGTGCTAAAGTTAATTTGATCTGTATTCGAATGCCAAATCAAGCACTAATATAAAGCACATTGGTAATATTGGGTAGATCTATTTACTTGTTTGTCAACCATTTAATTTCTGGATCGATATTTTTTTTTTTTTGAAAAAATCATATGATATCCTTTTAGGTGAACGTAGAATTTAGGATGTGGGAACTGGGAAGGCATATTATATTCTCCACAGATAATTAGTTATTTGACCATGGGCATTGTCGAAAATATATAAATTCAAAATTCATAATTATATTTTTTTTATTGTGCTAAAAAGTTTTGGTAGGTTCAGCATCGGTTATTCCATTAGGGCTAGGGAATGTCCCCAGGCTCTTCGAGCACTTGTAGAGGTTCCTATGTGATACAAATAGAGACCTCATAGCAATCAATAAAAGTCAAACATATATTCTTGTGTGATATGGGTCAATTCTTTAACCACTTGCTCACAACAATTAGGAGAAATCGAACACACGTTTTTGTGTGATATGAGCCAACTCCTTAATCACTTACGGCACACTCCATTTGCTATAAGTTTTATTCAATTGGAAAGTCAATATATGTTTAAATTTGTTTATTAAGTAAATATCATGATTAAAATATTTTAGTGAAACTAATTTAAAATTTTATTTAACATATAATCATTTAATGTATATAAGCATTTAACTTAAATATACTTTTAATATTTTAAAGTACAACAAAAACATTTATGTTTGTAATTATTTGATTGAATTTTCATTTTTATCTTTTAGAATTATATTTATATGTACTTTTAAACTTAATATACAATAATTAAATGAAAAAATTGCACATTCATTTTAAAATTTTAAGTGAATCATTTTTAATATCTAAAAAATCTTTATAATTGTCGCTCTTTATTTTTTTGAAAAAATAGTGTTTAATTCAATCATAATAATCTTTTCATCACTTTTTTTTCTCTCAAAGACATGGAGCATGGAATATTTATCTCATATATGTTTATAGAAATATTATATATCTTATGTAAACATTAAAAATGATTATTGTTATTTTTGAAAAAAAAAGAGGGAAAGATTAAGAGAAATGTGTCTCATTATAGAACATGAAAAGTTAAGAAATATACAAACAAGAGAAATGAAAGGTTAAAATTAAATAAATAATATTAATATTTATTAGTTAAAATAAAATGGAAAATATCACATAACAATTATATAAAAGAAACATATGTATAAAAATGTGAAATTAAATAATAATTATAACTTAAAAAGATTTAAAATTTTAAAATAAAGGAAAAAGCCACGTGAGAATGAATGATAGGAGAATAACATTTACATTATACCAATTATTTTAACCATGTCTGCATGGGCTATTTAAATTTAATTAATATCTCGAGCCAATCGTCGTATGAGGATAAATCACTCTCAGCACTATTTTTTTTTTTTTTGTCTGTGCACAATACTAGATGTCAAAACCTTATTAAAATAATGTCCAACTGCTTGAACCAAATGAGTGTTGGTATAAGCAATTTATTTTTAACGACAAATAAATTTATTCATAAATATCCTTATAATTTTATAAAGTATAACAAAAAAAATCATAGTCAAAGTTAAAATTAAAATTTACTACAACTCAATTTTAATTTCTGTGTTTTTATTACGAAATTTTGGATGAACTTTTTAACTTTATATAATAACATAACAAAAACAAAAATATCAATATATTAATATATTTTCATGTGTTCAGTCAATAGTTTAGGACATGAATGACCTAATTTTTAGTTGGAGGGTTGAAATAGAGTACAATTTTTCATAGATGAACTTTATGACTTGAGACTATGTTCATGCACCGTATTTCCAAAACTTCACCACTTCTCTCTTCTAGTTTGAAGACATTGATTAAAAATAACCCATGATTAATAAAGTTCTGCCTACCGTCGTCTTTATATTCCACAATTCCTGCTAGGAACGGATCCAGAAAATATAAGATAGAAGGGCCAGAATAAGTAATAAAATACAAATTTCAATTAATTATATCTCCTTTAATTTTAATTATTTATTAATTATTCAATTAAATATATAATTTATTAACAACTAATAGTTATATTTAAAAATTTTAAATATACTCTTTTCATTAGTTAACTTATTTCATTAACATAATTTCAAAAAACATACGAAAAAATTAAAATTCTTATAACCATTATTAGTAAATAGATGTATTAATAACTTGATGTTCAAATATTAACAAAATGTAGAAAATGAAATGATTCAAGGGTGATTAATATCCTAATTTATCAACTTTCTCACTTTCGATGAGCTTAATCTGTAGAGAATAATATTTATTTAATTAAAAATCATATATACTATTATTAAATTACTTTTGTATAAGGTTCTTTGCTGACTTGAACAATACGGAGCCCTCACATTCTAAGATTGAAAATGGCTCACAATTCTTAAATTTCTCACCTCATCAAATTAATTCTTAGGTCACATTTAAAAAGTGTGACCTTTAATAGAAATGACGGTAGTCTTTGATAAAAGACCACACTTTTTGACATGAAACCACATTCTCCATAACGTGGCTAATTCAAGTGTGTCCTTTGACCTATGACCATGCTTTCGGAGGCAAAGGCAACACTATAGAAAAAGTATAGCATTTTTCTGTTTTACCAAAGGGCGTGGTCTTTGATTTAACAAAAGTTATACTTTCACAAGTACTTAAGGGCCAAATTTCTAAATGTGGTTCAAAATGCATATAAGATCACACTTATAAGCATGGTCTATTATGTTCACCTAAGACCACACTTTTACAGTTTTAATTATAAAACTAGTATTTGACCGGCGTTGTTGATTTAAAATGAGCAGACATCCAATAATGAAATCATAGTTATTCATTACAAATTGATTTAAGCATAAAAATAACTTCCACATAGATGGTATTCAAAAACATCATGCAATGATTTTCGTCAAGTCAAACAATAATGAACGTCAGAGATCCTCTACTTTGACTTTGTTCTCAATCTCGTTTTGAGTGCCGTGTATGTACAGTTGTGCAAACTTTTTTGTAGACCTACAGGGGTATCAAGTTACCCATCAAATGATAATTCTACCTATACAATATAAACATCGAAGGTCTTCTACTTTGATTTATTGTTCCATCGATTTTTTCACCCATTGGTATGAAAATAAATATGTTATTGTACGTTCTTATGTTATCATGGAAGTGGTTACTTTTTGCATGTTTTCCAAACAATAAATCATCTAATATTCATGGGGCCTTTTCAGCATTGGCATTTCCACTTGACCTCATCTACAACGCCATGAAAACTTTGGACTTGTTGTATGACAGTGCTTCCCAACTCGTTCATTGTACCAAAATAAAGCACCGCAATGGTCACATTTATGGCTAGCATCTCCAATGTCGTAGTAGTCTTAAAAAACATTGATGCAAAAAAATGATATCATACAACTAAATATATACTTATATAAAATCTACAATGTGTAAAAGAAAATACACATGTTCCAAATTTCTAGAAGTACAATACCCATTAAGATATTGTAGTTTACCTTTAGAGGTAACTTCTTTATTAGCTTCGTCCTCATTATCTAATTCTACGAGAATACTTGCCAGGAACATCATTCTCAAGCTTACTGTCATGATCCAACCTCAGAACGTGAATGGCATACGAGGAATATCATTCCCATATAAGTCTTGTGACTTCTGAGTCTCTCTATATGTATAATTTATCATAAAATAATACTTAAAATATGAATTACTTCTGAACCAACATTTATTTCTCTTATTTAAAACATAATATCTAATTTCATAAACTGGAAGTATTTAATATTCAAACTATGAAAATATCTTGGTCTAGTCTATTGACCATGAAATTATATATGTTCAGCACATAATATAAATCTTAAGTATGAAAACCCACTTAAACCTTGAAAATTGAATCATAACTACATCTCTGATTTATTGTATAAACTTTAATCAAACTCTACAATTTCAAATCCACACTGATGAACTAAAAACGTATACATCACTGTCCAAATACTAACATTAAATATATAATTTGAAAATAATGCATGGCTCGAATTCTGCCTGCACATCTACTGGAGCACTCTACTTTAATTAGACTTTAAACTAAGCCATACTCTAAAGTAAGACTCACCAATGAGAGCAATTGCGTCTACCAAATCGGAGGCTAAGTAATATCTGTACCTGCAACTATGAGAAAGAAGGGAGAAGGGTGAGTCAACGAACTCAGTGAGTGAGCTCTCACCCATCACCTACATGGGACAACCAAGAAATATACCACAATACAATATACATGCAACAATTGTAAACCACTTGATATTTATATGCATAATTACTTAGAAAAGATGTCTCTGTATTTATGGATTCATAGAAAACATTTATAAATTCTTAATTCAATGAGAAAATCATTTTGCATATACATAACAGCTCTTAAATCAGATACTCTCTAAAAAGCATCAATAATCTCTAAAAACATAAAGACTAAAACCCCAAATCAGTCCCTCAGGTTTATAGTGGGGGACAAATTAGTCCCTCAGATTTAAAAGATCTCATATTAGTCCCTCAAATTTTATAAAAGGGGACAAGTTAGTCCTTCTGTAAAATTGTTATATAAGTTGTGTCCTATTAACTTACTTATGCATACTGTTAACTTATTTACATATACTATTAACTTTCATGGTGGATCCTAACTTGACTCATTCCTCTAAACGAAATTATTTAAACATTTTTTTCATCTACTATCTCTGCTAAGAAGAAAGATTTTGACTTTAAGTTGGCATTTGTTCTGCACAAAACAGAGAAATTAGGCAAATTAGGACTTACTGTAAAAATTAACAGTACACGTAAACAAGTTAACAAAATACATAGACTTTTCTGTTAACAGTTCAGACAATAATTTGACGGAGGAACTAACTTGTCCTCTTTTATAAAATTTGAAGAACTAATATGAGATTTTTTAAATTTGAGGAACTAATTTGCCCTCCACTATAAACTTGAGGGACTGATTTGGGATTTTAGTCAAACATAAATAACAGTACTCTATAGAGAAACATGGATATCTGTTTACTAATTGTATGATAATATATCCTCCAGTTATGCATGTCAACCATGACATAACCAACCCCCTGCTCTATGATCCCTCTAGGATCTAAATCAGACACCTAACTAGATTCCATCTCTGCTCTATAAGATTGTCCCTCAGGACAACTTGGCAGCAAGGTTAATGATCATTTTTCTCAGTTGTTAACCCATTGTTTGTTTCTCTATAGCTGTCATCTAGTCTCTAAATCATAAATTAATTGTTTATCTAAAACTCTACTCCAGGCTTTTCTCTGGGTTTAAAACTCTATCATACAAAATTGCTCTATTCCATGAAATCATCAAGATAATTCATAAAATTTCTAAATTCAATCATATTCATACTATAACTCTTTATAAATCCATTTAAATATGAAAACTCTTGAAACTCTAAAAGCTCTAGACTTATATAACTCTAGCAATTTGGCCTTAGCATAACTGAGGCTGTAAAATCATGCCCAATGGATCATCCGTTTGCAGGCATTTCGATTTCAAGCTCACAGAATATGTATTCGACAGTCGTTACGACTCATCGAATTGCATACTTCGGGGTATCAGGAAAACTGAATTTCTAAAATCTCATTTCTCAAGCTAACATCTTTTTGTAACTCAATAACTCTAATGTCATACATTGAAACGGAAAAAGTTTGAAATCATAAAATCTCTAGCATTATAATATAGCATCTCGATTCATGAAATTAAGTCATACTTTGTTTGAATTTCTTGTCAAAATATCTTAACAGATACTCTAAAATCACATTTCGAAATCCCAAGGCTTAAAGCATAAATATGTCATAAACTCTTGAAACATGTTAGATATACTAACAACTTATTAAATCATATATTCTCACAATAAATCTCTTTATATATAAATTTTCGTAGCACTCAACGGATTAATCATGGTCCCATGATTTTTCTAAAATACATAATTCATATTCTTTGAAAATCATGCTCTTTGTCTAGCTTGCCATACTTGCAAAATCATATATATAATCATACTTTCATTTCTAATTCCATATTCAACAATAATCATGCATAAACACCCTCATAATGCTTAAAAGTAAGGCCATGATTTTAACTTACTCACCATTTGAAGTCGAGAGCTTGTGGGTACTACCATCTTGACCTTGAAATCTTGAAATGGCACCAACAACTGTCATAGAGTAACATAAACCCAAGATTGATCTCCTTTAATCTCTAGACAACTCTTAAAACAACTTTAACAATATTGGAGGAGCACCCCCACCTGACAATAATGCAAAAACAACAAACCCAAACCATGAAACATGTAAAGGATAGGAAGGAGATGACAAAACAAACATAAACCCTTACCTTTGATCTTTAAACCCTTACCTTTGATCTTGGCGGATGAAAATTTGATGTTATATTGAGTGGAAGAGAGTGGGAAGAGGGTTAGAGGTCAAGGGTTTTGGAAATGGGGAGGGGAGCCTTTGTTTGGGGTATATAAAAGGGGTAGGGGCTCACTTACCAAAACTGTGTTTTTTTACACTGTGCTGACATCAGACATGTTCGTTGCAGTGAGTAAAGCTCGCTGCAGTGAACCTAGAGAAACAATAACTCGCTACAGCGAACATATCTTGTTGAAGTGAGCCTCCTGGCCTACCTGCCTGCTACAGCAAGTCTGTTCTGCAGAATTTTATAACAATAGCACTTAAACCACATCCCTTGACCCTTCACACATCCAGGGCTTTCTCGGCAATATAGGTGGGTATGGGTGGGTCCCGGGGGACCCTAGGGCCATACTGGACTTGTCCAAGGACACGTGTACCTAGGGTGTCACACTAACTAACGGGCTACTAGAGGCTTACCAGCACATAATAAGACTTAGGTTTTTCCAATAAATTATTTTGAAAGCTTCTACGAAAAATAATTAATGATTCTCTTCTAAAAATAATACAATACTAGGTGCTACTTCTACACCTTCTACTAAACTAGCTATAAATCCAAGCTCTGATTAAGTTACAAAGGAATGGGATAAGTAAAATGATTATTCATTCATATTTAATTGACTCCAAAGGTATAATGTATATATGTTTGAAGTTGTTTACAGAAAGTATTTAATTACCTTAAGAAATCATTGCTGTATATACATTTGCACTATTGTGGCTACACTGTTAATATAACCCCTAAAGCAAGGCTCAATATTTAATTGATTGGTTTATCCTTGTTTGCTTGATCGTTTTATTTTTTTTTCTAGTGATTCTAGTTTTGCTAAAAGGTTTTACACACATGTCAAAAAATATAGAAAGAATTTTTTTTAATAAAAAAAGAATATTTTATCAAAATAATGATACACAAATGAGCATTAAATCATTATAAGACTTGGTTTTATAGTTATCTATGAGAGTGTGCTCATGCTTATAAAGAGCAAAAGTTAATTTTTTATGTTTGATAAAAACAAAAGTCAATTTTTCATATTTATGTAACTGCCTTAAATATATTGCTAATTGATTAATTATACGATGGACAAAACAAAATTGTCAGTTGATTTAAATCATCAAGGAAATATAAAAATTAACTGATATAAGATTTAGATGAGGTGATGATTTTCGTTATTAGTATACATAATATACAATTTCATAAATAAATAAAAAATGATATATTAATAACTATATTAACCGTTTACTTTCATTTCCTTATTACAATGGGATCAATATGATTTTATTGCTACAATTAAATTTGACTTTTGATAATTTTGTATTTGAAAGTTGAAATAAAGATTAAATCAAGGGATATAGTAATGTATGTAGTAATGGTTATTTAGACTAAATTTTGAATAAAATGCTATTTGTCAGGTTTGATTTTAAATTATGAAAAAAATAACTAATTCAAGTGCATAAGTAACACGTGACATAAAATTAATTTGATATAGACGTTAGTTGTATATTTTATAGAATACAGAATGTTATAGATTATAAATAATGTGTAGTAATAGTTATCGTTGTTGTCTTCTTACTAGTAGAGGTTTGTTAGACAAATGCATAGCCTAAGGATAAAATTACCACTGCCACAATTAGGGTTCTAATTAGGTCAGATTAGTTTGGGTTTAAGGGGAAAAATAAATCTGAATCAATCAATTTTGATTAATTTGATTTGATTTGAGTTCATAGATTTTTTGTGACAAAACTAAAATCATGGTTCGGTCCAGGTGATTGGATCACCCAATTATTATTAGTTTATATTTATTTCAGTTAAAATGGAAACAAAAAATCACAACAATTTTTTTTAAAAAAAAATCACAAACTTTAAATCTCCAAAAGTTTTGTTAATTTCATATACAGCTTGATAATATCAATAGATATAACTAAAGTATAATTTATTAACTAAATACATTATATATAGAAAAATAAAAAATTATATATCATAAGTGATCGGGTTGGATCATTAAGTTAAAATTTATGAAATTTGATATCTAAATCGATTATTATCAGGTTTAATTGATTTTTAATCAATTATTATGAGAGACTGGCAATTGGCTGGATAATAGGAATGAGAGTGAAATTTATTTTTATTTTAAAAATGATAACATGTTTTAAAAATAAAAAATAAGAAAATGTAATAAAATAAGATTTAATTTTTGTGCACTAATAGTGTAAAGGTTTTTTACATAGTCATCCAATCATATTTGACACATTAGTCATATTGTTGACAATCTCACGCATTATTTAAAAAGCCATGCAAATGAAAAATTTTTAATTGGATGATAGTATAAAACATTTGCTATACTACTAGTGCATCAAAATTAAATTCAATAAAATATCCACTTTATTTTACAAGAAAAAGAAAAACCTTCTATGGTTTTTTTGTAGGTCTAAAAAAAAAAACTTCTAAAGTTGAATGACCTTTTTTACTCGGATGATAGTATAAAATATTTTTGTACTATTGGTGCATTAAAATTAAATTCAATAAAATATCCACTTTATTTTATTAGAAAAAGAAAAACCTTCTATAGTTTTTTTTGTGGGTCTAAAGAAAAAAACTTCAAAAGTTGAATAACCCTTTTTCACTTTTGCACTACGGATCTTCAAGTGTTGGGTTCAAATCCCATGTCCAAGTGCTAATGCAAATGACATATTTTAAGTAGGGTACCATTTAGAATTCTAGAGTCTTATGAGGCAAAAACAAAAAACTAAACAAAACTTTCTACAACCTGTCAAAAGCAGGGGGTTTATAGAGAACCAAAACATAAGGGCCCCATGCTAAAAGTCACTTGAAATAGTGATATGCTCTGATGGTTACATGACCTCCGGACCTTCAATTTTTTGGTGCATGGTACTATAGTCTCTATCATGTTACCTTGGTCCCACTATTGTTTAGGACCATCACATAATCCATCATTTTCTTACATCAAATTACTAATTTAACCCTTTTTTAAATTTAATTCCTTATTCAAACTTTTCACTATCCTATACTTACCCTTTTCCCAATTGCAACCACCACCACACCAATTCCTTTTACTCCAACCATTACTGTTGTGGAAATCACCGTACTTCCAGCTCCTACTTGTCAACCACTAAACTCCCTCCGCCCTGTTATCATCGTTGTTCACGAACCACCTCCTATTTATCGATGACACCACCACCTCATCGATGCTGTCATTCCCCATGATGTTGTCATTGACTTCGACGAAATCCTTGCTCAACACTGTATCCTGGTGCTCAGTTGAACCATGAGGAAGTAGATTTTACTGACATAAGCAATGCTATTGAGCACTAGGAGGTTGTGGTTGTTGTTGTTGTTGTTTTCCTCCGCTGCTAGAATGTTCACCGTGAAAAGTAGCGATCTAGAGAAGTTTGAGGCATGATATCAGAAACTCACTAAAATAACATACCTAATATTTTTCTCTCATAAACATAACACAACACATACAATAAATGGAAGAAGAAATTTTTAAACTGAAACTTGGTGAACTTATGATACAACCACGGTACCTAACTGCCTTTTATAGGCTTCAAAAACTAATTTCAATATTAAACAAAACACAAACCTAGCGTTGAAGTAACTCACATGGATGAAGTGAAAAACACTGTAAGCTATTAGAGGTTATAGTTTTCAGCCACGTTGTCCACTAATAAAGCAAGCATATGTGCTATAATAACTATTACAAGACACATAATAGTAGTAGGAATTTTGCTCTTTATCAAGCCAACACGTGATAGTTGATGATGGGGCAGGGTATGCTTAGATTAATTCTGATATTGCCTTCCTAAAACCAAGCTTGTAGAATTTATTATTCCAAGCATATTCTTCAACTTGTAAAACAACTCAAGCTTCAATGGCTTGGCAAAGACATCTACAACTTAATCTCCAGTAGGACAATAGTCAATCAATATTTCCTTATCAACAACCAATTCTCGAATTTTGTGAAATCGAATATCAATATGCTTGGACCTCCCATGGAACATTGGATTTTTACAAAGTGCAGTTGCTGACTTGTTGTCATAGAATATCATTGTGGGAGAGCTTTGCTTCTAGTTTAACATTTCAAGAATTTTCCTTAGCCATATTTCTTGTATGGCACAACTTGCGACTGCTATGCATTTTGCTTCTTCTATAGAAAGTGCAATAACATGTTGTTTCTTTGATGACCATGACACAGCACCTGACCTAAGATGAAAAACATACCCTGAAGTGCTTTTTCTTGTCTCTATGTCACCTATCCAATCATTATCTATATAGCCAACAAGTTTCACATTATCATTATTTTCATAAAATATTCCATCATTCAAGGTTCCTTTGATATATCAAAGAATCTGTTTTGCTGCTTTTAAATAATTAGCACATGGCTCCTCCATAAATCAGCTGAGTAAACCAACTCCAAATACTATGTCTAGCCTAGTTGCTGTCAAGTATCTCAGACTTCTAATCAAGCTCTTGAAATAAGTAGGATTGATAGTTCTTCCTTTATCTTCTTTCATTAGCTTCAATTTTTCTTCAACTGGAGTAGCAACTAGCTTTGAATTTTCCATCTGGAATTTTCTCAAAATGTCATTAGCATATTTTTTTTGAGAAATAAAAATCCCATCCTCCTTTTGAATGACTTTGATGCCAAGAAAATAAGACATTAAGCCTAAATCAATTATTCCAAAATGTTTCTCTATAGCCTCCCTGAATTCTGTAATCATCTTCAAATTATTGCCAGTGAAAATCAAATCATCAACATAAAGACAAATAATAAGAATATCTCCAAGCTCAACTGATTTAACGTACAAAGCATGTTCAAAAGGACATTTTTGAAAACCATTCTCAATGAAACAAGAGTCAATCTTCTTATACCATACTCTCGGTGCTTGTTTCAAACCATATAAAGCTTTCTTCAATCTGTAAACTTTATCTTCTTCACCAGAGATCTTATAACCCGCAGGCTGCTCAACATACACTTCTTCTTCCAAAGTGCCATTCAGAAATACAGACTTAACATTCATTTGATATATCTTTCATTTATTTTGAGCAAAAGTGAAACAATCATGTGAATTGTGTCTAATCTAGCAACAGGAGCAAATACTTCAAAATAATCAATACCTGGCTTTTGTCTGTACCCTTTTGCAACCAATCTAGCTTTAAAATGATCAATTTCACCATTAGGCTTGTCTTAGTCTTGTACACCCACTTGACTTCAATTGGCCTTTTCTCTGCAGATAAATCAGTTAACTCCCATGTATCATTCTTTTCAATTGCATGAATCTCCTCATTCATGGCTTTTCTCCAATTCTCATCATTAGAAGCTTCTTCATAACTCACTGACTCACAATCTACAAATAGAGTAAAATTGACAATCTCTTCATCAGATAAATAATTATCATTACTCACAACATAGTCCTTCAATCTGGCTAGTGGTTGACGATTCCTTTGAGGTCTGCTGGATGATTCCAGTGAGTTGGTGTTTCTGGCTATTCATCTTCTTCTACATAATTGTTAGGAAGTGTCATAGGTTTCTGCTGAGATTTGGCTAACCAGTCCTATGTTCCTTTCTCATCAAATGTCACATCTCTATTGATAATTATCTTCTCTATCACTAGATTGTAAAGCTTGTATGCCTTTGCGTTGCTGCTGTAACCAATGAAGATATACTTCTCTCCTTTGTCATTGTGAACACCTAATTTTGTCTGGTTCATTAAACATAAAAACCAAAATTTGCATATTTCATAATTCATAAATTTCCTTTATAAGTATTTTTATGTAGTTCTTTTAAATCAAAATTTGTTATTCAACCCATTTTAATTCTATTTTGGCCCATCCCAATTTATATAGATCATTTTATTTTTTTTATTTTTTATTTTTTTATTTTATTATTATTATCATTGTTGTTGTTGTTGTTGTTGAAGTCCGTAATTTGTTGGCCCATGAATTCAGAAGAAAAAAAAAAGAGAAAAGGGGCGTCGGATGCCTTATTTTCCATTTTTGGCCGTTTCTCAAAAGGGGAAGAAACAGTGAACATCATAATGAATTACTCTCGTTAACGGCATCATTCCTTCTCCTTTCATGATCACAGTGAGCTGTAAAATTGGATCAACAATAATTTTATTTGACCAGCAATGTCATATAATGATCCATGATCAACCAGAGAAAGGGGGAAGAATCAATTGACAGAAAAATTCTAAACACAGAAAAATATTCAGCAACACCAACACCAGAGAGCAATCATTAGCCAAGAACAATTCCAGTGATACAATCCAGAAACCACACAGGAAAAAACAAGGTAAAATCCAACATCATTAATAATATCATCATCATCAGAAATTAAAAAGGAAAATAAGAAAAGGAGAAAAAGCAGGGAGGCCACGACGGTTTTCTCCCCAAGCCAAGGTCTCCATATCATTTTCATCCCCACTAGGGCCTCCCTTTCGTGGCTGTGAATCACTAACCACCAGCCACTCCCCATTTCCAGCCGACGTCATCTCTGCCTTCCCCCTATTTACGACTCCTTCCTCCACCGCCGCACGCCTCCCTCCTCCATGACCACCCTCCTCGGCTTCATCATATTCCGCGCCCATAGACTGTACCTTCCACCATGAACTAATCCACCCTCTCTCATCCCTTGCGCGGCCTCCTTCTCATGCATCAGCACCAAATCCTCCTAACACTCCACCGCCAGCATCCTCTACAACGAACCAGCCTCACCTTCACGAGATCGGACGGTTTCATCCTCCTTCCCCAGCTCCCTCCGATCGTGTCACCAGATCTCTGCGCCGACTCCATTTCCCCTTCAGATCTGCTCAGTCGCGCCTGTCACTAGCAACTACCGCACCTCACGGCGAATTGCCCCCACCGTATGATGGCGCGACTCCCTCTCTGCGCCGGCTCCTTTCCCCCTCACCCTTGGCCGACCAATTCCCTTTTCCTTCTTCTGAGTCCCACTCTCTCTCTCATCTCCATTTCCCTTTCTCTCATTCACTCCCTATCTCTCTATATCTGTATCTATTTTTATTATGTGTATGTGTGTGGAAGAGTCTATGTGTGTGTGCATACGAGAGAGAGAACCGTGAAGTGTATGCGTGTGATGAGAGGGAGAGATGTGGTGAGAGAGAGTTGTGTTTGTGGCATGTGAGTGAGATACAAAGAGTGTTGTGCGTAGTGTGTAAGGGAAGAGTGGGTACAATGATATGCCCATTCTCTAATTTTTTTTATTTTTATTAATTTTTTTTGTTATTATCCTCTTAGGTCAGATTTCAAGTTTGTTTATTTGAATTTGAATTTATTTGATTTAGTTAATGTTTACTTTATTTTGTGGTCTATTGGTTTTTTTTTGTTTGGGTTTTGTTTGGTTTAAATGAACTTAAAAAAAGAATTTTATTAATTTGGTTTAAAATAAATACTTAAATTCTTTTTTTAAAAAAAGAAAAGAAAAGAAAGAGTTATGTTTTTAGTAATCATTTTAATTTGTTTAAGAGAAATTAAATAAGTTAGTTTCAAAATAATTTAATTATACAAAACAAAAAAAAAGAATGATTTAACGATTTACGTGTTTTTGTTGAATTTTAAAATGAATTTCATGTTTCTTTTAAAATTAAGAGTAAAAAAGATAAAAAATAATAATTAGGACCCTTGTTTCTTAGTTAAATTGTTTTATACGTTTATGTGTTTTGCTCAAATTAATTGTGTATTTGTGTTTATGAATTAATTTTACTTTTTAGTTTAATTATTTTATATGTTTATATATTTTGTTTAAATTAATTGTGTTTGTTATGGATTTATGAATTAGTTTTATCAATCAAAAATCCATTTTTTTAAAAACATTAAAATCGATCAACATATTTCTGTTTTAAATTTTCTGTTTTCAATAATAAAATCTACACAACAACTTGTGATATTGATATATAGCTTGCTATCCTCAAGTGTCACAAGAGTGTAAAGATTTATTGTATAGTTTGTATCATCCTAAATCCTGTGAAAGAGTGAGTTTTAGTTTCTTAAAACTTAATTTCTTTAATAAAATCAATTCAGCACACAATCATTTCCTACAGAACTATGTGACTTTGAGTTCCCCATTGCACTAGGAAATATGTAGGAGCAGGTGATCCTTGTCAAGCCAAAATTAATTTTTCTTAATTTGTTTGTAAATATGTTTTGTCTCATTTCTTTTTTTTAAGGGTTATTAATTAATTTGCATAATTTTCTAAGGTATCGTCTAAGGATAGGTGTATTAGGGGTGCGTAGGGTTAAATTCCTACCCTTTCCTATGCATAACCGACTCCCGAACTCAAATCTATTTTCAATGATCATTTTTCAAAATAAATAGGTTTTTCCACGTTTTTCCAATTTAAATAAACTTGGTGGCAACTCTATATTTTCAAAAAAATCTTTTTTCGCCATCCCCGTTGCGACCTCGGTTGTGACAGTCATCAAGCTTTTTTCTAAGCTGATCTGGTACATGGACATATGCTATACATCCAAAAACTTTGAGATGTTAGATTGAGGACCTCCTTCCACTCCAAGCTTCTTCTGGTGTTTACTCACAAGCACTTTTTGTTGGACATATGTTCAAAATATACACAGCAGTAGCAATCGCTTTTGCCTAAAATTCTCTAGGCAATTGTTTAGCCTTCAGCATACATCTTACCATATCCATGATTGTCCTATTCTTTCTTTCTGCTACTCCATTCTGCTGGGGAGTGTATCCAGTTGTCAACTAATGTTGAATTCCATGTTGCTCAAAGAAATCTGCACAGGTAAGATGCTTCTGTCCTCTATCTGTTTTGAGAATCTTGATTCTACAACCACTTTGTTTCTCCACATACACCTTAAATGACTTAAAGACATCAAAAGTTTCTAATTTCTGTTTTAAAAAATGTACCTATGTTTTCCTGCTAAAATCATCAATAAAGGTGATAAAATACCTGCTGCCACTATGAATTGATACTTCAATAGTGCATAGATCTTAATGCATGATCTCCAATAACTTCTTTGCTTTCCAGGATTTTCCAACAGGAAATGAATCTCTGTGTTTCTTTCCTAATTGACAAGTCTCACAAACACAATTGGCAAACTAGAAACAAGTTCTTTTCTTGACAAATATTCAAACCAGAAAAGTAAAAGTGCCCAAAACACATATGTCATAGCCAATTATCATCAGGTATAATATAACTCAAGCAGAAAAAATTTTCATGCTGCATTCTCATTGGAAAAATCCTATTTAAAGTCATTTTTACCTTTGCAATAAACCTTTCATCCTTATCAAATATCATGCAGTAAAATTGATAAATCTGTATGTTATAGCCTTTCTCTGACAACTGTCCAATACTCAACGGATTATGATAAAGTCTAGGAACATAAAACACATCAGAAATGAAATTGTGAAAGCCATATTTCAATTTGATTTCTATCTGACCTCTTTTCAAAATAAGAATATTTGTGTTGTTGCCAAATGTAATAGGTGACTTAACTAACTCATCAAGTGATAAGAATAATTCCTTTTTGCTACACATATGATTGCTACAACCAGTATCCAAGTACCATGTATTTTCATCTTTTGAGAAAGACTTGCTTGTCAGAAAAAGACTTTGTGAATTAGAAATCTCACCAATTTCTTGGCATTGGCTTTCAGCAACATTACCTTGATTGTTGAAGTTATTCTGACTCATCTGCTTGAATCTACAATTTGTAGCTTTGTGACCAAATTTCCCACAATGGAAGCAGTTGAAATATATTCCCATAATAGTAGTCATTTCTTCCTTTTTCTTGGCTAGCAGGCCCAAAATTGTTTCCACCTCTTCCTTAGTTAGCTGATCTGAAATTGTTGCCTCTTCTTTGGCTATAGTTATTATCATGGCCTTTTCCTCTGAAACCTTCTCTGCCTCTGCCTCTATTATTGTAGTCTTGACCTTTTGCTTCTCTATCATGGCTTGATTCAGCATCATTCTTTAGATTCACACGGCTCTTCAGGGCTTCTTCGGTTGTTTTTTCTGTCTTTTCCAAAATTCTGCTGACATGGCTTTCCATGCTACCTTGCAATTCTGCAATTGTCATTTTATTTGTATCATGAGACTCCAATATTATAGTCACCACATGATCAAACTTCATCGGCATGGTGCATAGAATTTTATCTACCACTATATTATCTGAAATCTTCTCACCATAGACTCTCACCTTATTAAAAATGTCAGTGGTACAAGAAAAATGTTGTCCAACAATTTCTAAGCTAGACATTTCATACCTCTCATATTCTCCATGCAAGGATTGCAATTTTGATTTTTGTGCCTTCCTACACCTATATAGGACAGCTTTAAAATATCCCAAGCTTTTTTGGCGGTTTTGGCATTAGCAATTTTGCCAAACACTGAATAAATCTACTCCTTGATGAATTTGTGATAGCACCAATTGATCTCTCTTCTGGGCAACTACATCAGCTTCTTCTTGTCAGCCTGGATCAACAAGACTCCAAATATTGTGAGCCCTTAAGTGAGTTGCCATCAAAGTCTCCCAGTAACTGTAATCTAATTTCCCATCTAGTTTGGGACCTAACCAAACAATATTATAATTGTTTGCCATAACGATACTAATTATTTGAGAGCACTCTTGATTCCTCACATACTCTCTAAATAAATTAGCACTGAATTTAACCAGCTCTAATACCATTTTGATATCAGAAACTCACTAAAACAACACACTTAATATTTTTCTCTCATAAACATAACACAACACATACAATAAGTGGAATAAGAAATTTTTAAACTGAAACTTGGTGAACTTATGATACATTCATGGTACCTAACTGCCTTTTATAGGCTTCAAAAACTAATAAAATATTAAACAAAACACAAACCTAATGTTGAAGTAACTCACAGGCATGAAGTGAGAAACATTGTAAGCTATTATAGGTTATAGTTTTCAGCCACTTTGTCCACTAATAAGACAAGCATATGTGCTGTAATAACTATTACAAGACACATAATAGCAACAACAATTTTGCTTTTTATCAAGCCAACACATGGTAGTTGATGATAGGCAGGGTATGCTTGGTTTAATTCTGACAAGGCATCGCCACCAAAAGTGGCTTTCCAAATATAGCTTTCAACAGCGTTTTGTTACGAAGGCATTGCTGAGGTAATCAAAGGCGACGACGTTCGTGGTGGCAAAGGAATCGAAGAAGGAGGTGTCGGAGGAGGATGGGAGGGAAAAGGGAAAGATGCGGTGGCGGGATTGGAGGTTGGAAGGGAAAGAAAATTGAGATGGGCAGATCTGTATTTTAACAATTATCATTATTAAATTTACAAACTATTATTTTATTTTATAATTGTATATAATAATTAAAAATTTAAATTTAAACCATTCAAATTGAATCCAATGGTAAGAAATTATGGGCCACGTGATAATCCAGAACATATGTCGGACCACCTTAAAATTACCCCTCTATCTGTGAAATGGTTATGCATGAGGAGTATGTTTTTACAACTCTATTTGCTGTATGATGACACAGGGTTGGTTTGGATCTGGAATATCTCATGTCTAGGGTGTATCTTATTTTTTTATTGGACTGAACTTGTAAATAGGAAGGAGTGGTTTGAATATTTGAGATCAAATTAAGAATCCATAGAGATAGATTTATTCATGAGCAGGACGTGGAAGTCACTGGACAGTTTTGGTGTACATTATTATGTTGGATTCTTGTAGTGGTGTCTGAAAAGGAGGCAGTCTCAAACAATTTGATTTGTTGAGATGCTTATTTATGCTATTTTTTTCCCCTGTTCTTTGTAGGTAGGGTGAAAGGTTATCAGTTATTGTAATTGTTGATTTTGTACTCTGCCTCGTGGCTATGATTGCCTTGTGTCTTACAAGGGATGATCATGTTTATATAAGTAACTATATATATATATATATATATATATATATATATATATATATATATATATATATATATATATATATATATATATATTCTCCCCACTAGTTGAAAAGTCGAGTAAATTAAGAGATTTAATTGAATAACAAAGTAAAATTGATTTGTACCGTTAGTACCATCAAAATTAAACTCATTAGTAATTGTAATGAACTTTGATCATTTGGATTCTTTTTCATGACTCGAAGAGAGAAGTCCAACACTTTATATGTTGAAAACATGCCACAAGTTAGACCTATACAATTGAAAGCCTAACATAAATTAGCCTATTTCTACCATTACTTATAGAAAAGAAAAGGGTTAAAGAGAGAGATTTTGTAAAGGATGAATAAAACATACCATCCTTGAGATTTGTTCAAATTATACTCTATACTATTTTTCCTAAAAAATTGTACTCCACCATATTCTATTTAAATAATTAATGAAAATTATTATTTTAATATAATTTTTTTAATATAGTATATAATGAAAGATGCAAGTATAAAATTTAAGTATTTAAAAAATAGAGTATTGTGTATATTTAATTTTATATATGAATAAATTAATAAATAATTATTCAAAATTAGAATAAATAATAAATTGTATTTAATTTAAATTAAAATTTTAACTAACAAAAATTACTAACTTTTATATTTTTTTAGGTGCTTAAAAGAAGAGAATTTTGATTTTGATCCTTGAGGATTTTGGTACTTGGTTCTAGTTCAAGCATTTGTGAAACTACTTGATTTTAGTCTTGGTCATTGGACAATCAATGTTAAATACTAAACTAGCTAACGTAAGTTTAGGTCATTCAATCCTATGTGACATCTAACAATCATATGGAACTAAAACCAAACAGTTTTAGGTATGTTTGGATAAAAATATAATAAAAATAAAACATTTTCTTAATTTTTAAGCATTATAAAAATATTTAATCCAACATATATTTATTAATTTACTTTAATATATTTATGGTCCTTATTAAAAAGCAATATAATTTTTTATAATACCTATTATTAATATTAATGCTATTTATCATTTGCTATTATAATAATTTGAATTAAACATAACAATATTCACTATTATATTAAAATAATTATTAATTCAAATGCTATTATTTATAGTAATTCATAATGATTATTAGGGTAAGTAGCACAAACTATCATTAAGGTATGGCAAAATTTCACTCCACTCCACTAATTATAAATAATTAATAAAATAATTTTAATATAGTATATGATAGAAAATCAAGTAAAAAATAAAATATTTGATAAAATAGGGTATTATATTTGACTAAAATATTATATTTATACTAAAACCAAACAATCATAAATTTGACGTAAATTATAGTTTTAAATAATAAATATTAGTAATGATAAAATAAAATTTTGGTCTCTGAAAAATAAATTAATTTTAATTTATGTCCCTAAAATATCTTTTTGTTTTGTTTTAGTATAAATATTTGTAAAATTGCTTGGTTTCAAGGACGGTAAACATATTTAAATCAATTAGTAAATTAAATATATATTGGACTAAATATGTTTATGATGCCAGGAAAATAAGAGAATTTTGGTTTTGGTTTTTTATTTTTTGAGTTTTGATCCAAATTTTTTCTAAATTATTTAGTTTCAGTCACGTATGATTATTAGCTGACCTAAATCATCATTAGCCAATTTAGCCTTAACTTAAATAGTTTAACAATATGGATTAAAATCAAGCAGTTTTACAAATATTTGAGTTAAATTCAAACAAAAAAAATTCTTTATGTACCAAAATAAGAAATCTCTTATTTTTTAAGTTCCAAAAACAAATTAAAGAGTTACTAACTTATATTATTTAAAATTATAATTAACATTAATGTAATTTCTTATTTACTCTATTTTTAATAATTATATATTAAATTTTCAAATATGAAAATTAAAAAATATAATGATCTATTTTTTAAATATATTAATCTTTTATTTTATTTTTATATAAAAAGAAAATTATATTAAAATAATAATTTTAATTAATTATTTAAATTTAATAGGGTAGGGTTCAATTTGAACAAATCTCAAATGCGCTTTGTGTTATTTACCCCTATTATTAATTATTAGGTTTTATTATAATATTTACAAATAAGACTATATAACAATTTTTAATCAATAATTACTTATTATTAATATTATTACTTTTATCATTAATTATTATAATAAGTTACACTAAAAATAATAATAATACTTAGTATATTAAAATAATTATTACTATTACTACTAATTATTATTAGTTATTAGTCGTTATCATAATATTCACAAATAATGTCGTATAATAATTATTAATTGTTATTAATCATTATATAATGGTAATTATTAATTTTATTTCATATTAATTAATAATAATAAATTATTAATGAAATTAATAATTATTTTTTAATAATGATAATAATCAACAATATTTCAATATTAATAATAATGATGACAAAAGGATTGTCAATTGGATGGTAGTCCACATAAAGAGACGAGGAAATCCACATTTCCACTAAGGAGCCAATGAAAATTACCTTGAAATTCTCAAACTCCAATGACAAAACTTGGCCAAACAAGACAATACTGTGGGTTTAGGTAATTTAAAGCTACGTTATTAGTACTCCAAATATATTATCTGGTACCAAACATCCTCTAAGTTAACAAGTTTATTTTATTTATTTTTGTAATTGTTATCTCTTTATTTTTCTAATAATTAATATTTTCCTATTAATTCTTTATTACAAATCAATTATTATATTTTTATTAATCATTACCAATTTTGAACTATGCATTACAATTAATAATTTTAATAATTATTTTTAGCTAATTCATGAGTAACATTTTTAAATGATTAATTTTTAATTAAATATTCTTTATTATTTAATAATTACTAGTCATTTGACTCGTGCGATGCATGGGAAGATAATGAAATAGTTTATTGATTATTATAAAAAATAAATAATAATTTATTTACATATATCTTATAGAAAATTAGGTATAGAAATTTATCTTAAAAGTAAGTTAATAGTTAAATAATTAAATAAATGGATAAAATATAAACGCGTCATTTTATTTTATATCTTATACTGAATATCATGTTTATAAGGTTAAAAATATCTTTGATAGATAGCCTATAACTAACAATAAAGAGCCTATTTTATGAAAATTTTACATATTTCGAAAGTTAAAATTATTTAATAAAGAAAGAGAATAAACGGATAATTTTACTATATCATAAGTCATGTATAAGGATGACAATGAGTGTCCATGAGAGAGAGGACATGTCTCATGCCTCCGTCACAGTTTAGAATTTTGTCTCTTATCCCTATCTCGATCCTCATCCTCTTTATGGGTTCCCATTTCCCATTTATCGTTTCCCATAAGGATTTTGAATCCCCATGGTACTAAGAATTTATTAACAAATTTTAAAAAGAGAAAAATTTTAAAAATATTTTACAATTTAAAACATAAATATCCATAATAACAAATACTATTAATGCAACATAATCCAAATTAAAATTAAAAATATATACAAAATGTAAATATAATAAAAATAATTAAAAAATAAAAATATATTATCTCCGTCTCTATTCTATTTAATAAACAGGGACTTGGCCTCCATAAATCTTCTCTATAAAGGTAAAATATGTGTCAATTCTTTTCCTAATTGGATAATCCCTGTGTGTACCCATTTTTAATTTTTTTTATCATCCCAAGCTGTTTATATCTTTTTAGTAAATTAAAATATTTAATTTGAAAATATTAAAATATATTTTCTAATTAATAAAAATAATATATAAATTTAATTTATATGATTTCAATTAAACGTTTTTTCCTTATACATTCTTTTAATAAACTAAAATATCAATTTTAAAATATATGTTATAATTAATGTCTGATAATTAGTAAAAATTCATTTATAATTCTAATTTATATAATCTCAATTATTAAATATAGTATATCAATTATAAATTTTTTAATAAAAATAATATAATTATTTACTTTTTAAAAATTAATAAATATTTAATATCATTATCAAAGAAGTATAAATTATAGAACTGATTTTTTAAAAATATTTTAGTGTTAAAAAATTGAAGGTATTTTTTTCAAAAAAATTAGTATGAAAAAATTATGGAATTGATAGATTGGAATATTTAAGTTGTAAAAATTAAATAGAATATATTGATACATGTAGATAGATAATTTTTTTATTATGATTTTCAAAAATTCTATATTTAAAATTAGAAAATTTCTCCTAATCTCGTGTTCATTTAGAATTTTGTCTCCATTCTTATACATATCTCGTTCACGGGTCCTCATTTTTTCATTTCATATGGAGATTTAAATCTCTATTGATATGTACGGGTGTATTAAAAAATTTTAAAAATACTTTGAACTTCAAATCATAAATATCTATAATAACAAATACTAATAATATAACACAATTATAATAGGTTTATTATCGTTAATACTATATTATATATATAGAATTTTAATGGTATAATATATTAATTATAATTTTTTTGTGTTATTTTTTATTTTTTACATTGATTTTGTTAACGATAGAGAGATATAAGGTATGACTAGAAAAAAATAATTGATAATTAGAAGGTAAATTAAATTCAAAAATTTACTTTGAGTGTTAAGATTATAAAAATGGTGGGGGTATAATTTTTCTATAAATAATATATAGAAAATTTTTTATGTAATGAGTCTTAAATATTAGTATTATATCAATTATTATATATTTGATTAAAAATAAATTTGATATAAATTATATTTTGAATTATTATCATATCAAAATCAATCGGTTAGCAATTCGTTAACAATTTAACTTATCCATTTTCTTTAAAAAAAATATACGTTGATTTTAAAGCTTATTTATTTTAAAAATATTTTCTTTATAATTTATATTACCTTCATAATGTGATGCTATTAATGATTCTTAATTTAATTGTAGATTATAATTATATTAATATGGATTTTCTCTTAGTGCAAATTATAATATTTGATTACTGTAATATTTGATTTTTTTAATGATTGTAATATCTAATTTTATTTCATATGAAAAATAATTAATAAGTAAATTATAAATTAAGTTTAAAAAAATCTTTAGACATAAAGATTGAGAAAAGTGGGGCCTAAATCACTATATAAATAATATGTGTAATAGTTTTCATGAAATGAGTCTGAAATATTAGTATAGTAGATTTATATAATTAATAAATTTTATACTGAATCTTAATTATTAATAACTTCTAATTATAAATAAGATTCTGATAAACTTCTATCATTTTTTTAAAAAATCTTCTCCAATTTTTTTAATTTTTTCAACACTAAATTTGTTTTTCAAAATTCATTCAAATATTTTAAAGTATAAAATTATCAAAATTTTCATAAATTGTATGATTGATTTTTTTTTCAAAATTCATTCAAATCTTTTAAAATATAAAATTATCAAAATTATTTGTAAGAACTCAGAGGTTATTGAAGGTGTAATTTTATGGTCATTCCAAGTGATCCCAAGATTTTTATTTTGTCTTGCGTATATATAAATTTTTTTTTTATTGAATTGGTATATTCTTGATCTTTAAATCATTAAATTAGTCTATATATATAATCAAATGATGTCATCACTAATGACACGAAAAAATATTCTGTCTTTAAATAATTAAATTCATCATAATCTTATTGTTAATAAAAAAGGTAAATGATATAACCTAGCACATATATTTTACATCTTTCTTATAATTTATATACTTAATTTCATAAATTTAATATAATAGTATTCAAAAGAAAATCACCACCCACATCAAATATAAAAATTTTAGATGTAAAATTAATACTAAAATTGTGAAATTAATTTATCAATATAATTCATAATTTCAGTATCACAATAATTAAGGATATTTAATTTATGTAATGCAATTATATTGTTAAATACGGATGATTATCAATGATATACTAATAATATGTAATAATTACGGTTTTATTTTTTCAAATATTAATGAATAACTTCTTAAAATATGTGGGTCCTAAAATATTTTCATTGCGACAAGTGTAAAAATTTCCCTCAAACGACTCTAAAATATTAGTATTATAGATTATAGATTAATATTCTCTAATACCGGACAAAAAATTAATCAAATTCTTTAAGTTACCAAGGGCGGTTTCATATATTTTTTATTTTAGCAATTATTAATTACGATGCCTTTAATTTTTGTTTTCAGTCAATAGTCAATGGTTATACTTTATTTATTTGATAATAATTAGTATTTATCTATTAATTCTTTATTACAAATCACTTATTACCTTTTTAATAATATATTACTTATCATGTTTATCAAAAGATATATTAACTTGTATTTAAAAAATTGTTATTTTATTATTATTGTTTTAATAATAAAACACTTTCCAAACATATTTTAAATTCACGAATCATCAATTAATGTTTTTAATATTTTTTTCGTACAATGTTTCTAAAAATGTAAATTATTCGGGATTGACTTTTTTTCAATTATTGGTTGTGCATTAATGCTAATCACTGACTAACCTAATTTTTGAATTTTATGAAGGTAAGTATATATCTTTGTTTAGTTTTTGTTAATTCTTATGTATTAAGTATTAATTTATTTGTGTATTATTTTTCATTAGTAACTATTCTGTATCAAATACTATTTATTATTATTACTATTATTTTATTAAATCATAATTAACATGTATTGACTATAATAAAAAATTGTGTGAGAGAAATATTACTATTTCATATTAGTAATTAGTCAACAAGAAAATTTCATATTAGCAATTATTCTGTTTTGTTATTATTTTATTAAATCACAATTAATATGTGTTGACTATATTAGTAGTGCGAGAGAAATGTAACTATTTCATTTTAATTACCCTACTACCCCGGATGATTTTGTCCAGCCTTGTGTCGCCAACTATATATTAGCCTTCTCACTTGTGTCGCACCTCTTACCTATTGTTCTTTCTCCTTAGTTTTCTTGTGCACTTCAAATTCACAACAATGCTTCATCAACCAGCACTTCTTCCCCCTCAACATAACCCAATAGAAAATGCTCATAAGGGTGGAGAAAAGTTGGTGTTCGATCCATCTTTTATGTCATACCAACCTGAAATTCCATCCGAATTCGTGTGGCCCGACCATGAAAAACCAAGCCAAAATGCACCAGAACTTCAAGTTCCAGAGATTGACTTAAATGCATTTCTCTCTGGGGATCCACAAGTCGTATCAACTATTTGTGCAAAAGTTGATGAGGCATGTAAGAAGCATGGCTTCTTTCGTCTTGTCAACCATGGAGTTGACAAGGAGCTCTTAGCTGAAGCTCTTACCACCATGGACGATTTCTTTTGCATTCCACTGTCAGAGAAGCAAAAGGCTCAGAGGAAGCTCGGAGATCCTGTGGGTTATGCTGGTAGCTTTGTGGGAAGGTTCTTCGAAAGACTTCCGTGGAAGGAGACACTTGCTTTACCTTACCTTGCAGATCAGCCTAGCAAAACTGTGGAGGACTATATGGTTCGTGTTATGGGGGAAGATTTTAGGCGTTTTGGGTAAGATGGAATGAACCATTTCACACACACTATCAATTGCTCAATTTTGTGTGTATGCCCTCTAAAAGAATTTGTGTTTGGAATTATTTAAAAAATTGGAATTGAATTGATTTGTTTTAAGTTTTAAAATCAAATCAATTTTACTTAAGTCTCATCAAATTTGATAGTATTTCAAAAATACAAAGGTATCTTTTTTAGAGATTCAAATACAAGATTTGAATTAATTACAGGTCAAATCATTTCCACTTTTTAATAATTCCAAATGCAATAATAAAATTCATTTTGAAAGTATTAACTTTAGTACCTTATCAGAATTTTCTCATCTTAAAAAAGAATGCTTTTATTATTAATGATACGAATTGGGCTGATTTAAATGATCTTCTAGAAAAATATCTTTTTAAATAGATCTTTTTAAGAAAGATCTTTTAAAAAATAAAAGTTAATTTATGTTTGCATATAATATTAAAAGATCTATATATTTATTATCATACATCTTTTTCATGTTATACAAAAGATTTTTTTATTGAAGATGAAAATTCTGCTTTTTCTAGAAGTTCTTCATGTTTGGGTGAAAATTCTCAAAAAATATATCTTTTTTTTTTACATGAAAATATTTATCCAAACATATTGAAGATCACGAAAAAAATTCTTTTTTATAAATTTTTTTTACCAAAATAATAGCATCCAAACTAGTTCATTGTAGTCTTGGTGAAATCATTAACAGCCACAACCATGTCCTGTAAAATGTATTAGTTTGATCTTATATCAGATATATAATTTTTTTCTCTCTAGCAAGATTCATTCATTTTTTCTTTTCTACAAAGCATAATTAATGCCCCCAAATTTTCTTCCTTTAAAATAAACTGTCACTTCTGTTTCCACTTGGCAGGACTTTCTACCAAAACTATTCTGAGGTTATGAACGATCTGGCACTCAAGATCACTGAGCTTCTGGGGGTTAGCTTAGGCGTTGGCTCCACATATTTCAGAGATTTCTATGAAGGAAATGATTCTTCAATGAGGCTGAATTACTACCCTCCTTGTCAGAAGCCTGAATTGACCTTAGGAACTGGGCCTCATTTTGATCCTACATCCATAACCATACTTTATGAAGATCAAGTCGGGGGTCTACAAATATTTGTGGATGGCCAGTGGTGCTCTGTTACTCCAAAAGAAGATGCATTTGTTATCAATGTTGGTGACACATTTATGGTACGATTATATTGGAATGTTACCAACTTCTACTTTTTTTTATCTTTTTGTTGGTATCTGAAATGCTCACCATCTTATAATCAGTAGGTCAATAATGTCTTTAGAATGAATAAATACCCAAAATGGTCATTGAGAAATATATAGAAAGATAAAGTAGCCCATCAGAATTTGAAAATCTCATGTTAGTCACTTAGAGTTTAAAAAATGGGATAAGTTGGTCCTTTCATATAGATTCATACAATTAAAAAATCACTATATGAACCAATATAAATAGACCAATGCAGAAGGACAAATTTATCCTCCTTTTTAAATTATGAGGGGCTAATATAAAATTTTTAAATTTTAAATACTAATTTATCTTTCAATATATTTTTAAGGGAATTAAAATAAGTACTTAATCTAAAATAATTAATTAACATAGAACACTAGTTGTACAGAAAAGAATATGTGAATTTTACTTATATGTGCAAATTGACTTGAATTGACATATTAGTCACATTTTGGGCGGCTCTCAAAACTTATGAAATAAACTTTAGATGTAATGGGTTCTATTTTTTTTTTCTTTTTTTCAGGCTCTGTCAAATGGAGTTTACCAGAGTTGCTTGCACAGAGCTATTGTGAATACCACAACTGTGAGAAAATCTCTTGCTTTCTTTTTGAATCCGAATGCAGAAAAGGTGGTCACTCCACCAAAAGAGCTCGTTGATGAGGAACATCCAAGAAAATATCCAGATTTCACTTGGCCAACTCTTCTCGAATTTACACAGAAGCATTACAGGGCTGACGCTGGTACCATTGATGGTTTCTCAAAGTGGCTACAAGAGAAAGGAACCAACTAGGGTGCTCCAACCTATGCCATGGAAAAATTAGATTGGAATATGAGTTTTTTTTTTCTTTATTTTGTAGTGTGGTAGGATAGTGAATAAAATAAAGTGGAAGCTAGTGGTAGCTTTTTGTCGATCTGTGAGGAAATTATAGAGAGCACAAAATAAAGGGTCGACTTTGTAATTCCCTATTTGAGGTGTTGGGAGAATCCTTATTTATATATGCAAATGGGGTAATGATTTTTTTTTTTTTGTACAATATTAGTATAAATAAGGATTTAAATAGTCGTGCATGTTCTACTCTAATTACTATTAAAAAATTATTAGATTTCTCTTACTAATTATGCTTTGCATAATTTGAAATAAAAATTAGGAATAAATGCATTTTACCTCTTGAATTCTAGGTTACGTGCAATTTACGTCTTGACTTTGCAAAATGTTCATCGCAATACCCTGAACTTTTCAAGCTATACAAAACACCCTCAGTATAATTTTGGCAATTAATGAAGATAAGATTTATGTGCACTTAACCCCCTAACTTAACCCCCTAATCTTTCTAAATTGTGCAACCAGACATCTAGTCTGTGAATTTTATGTGCAATTAATCCCTTTATTTTTTAATTGTATGCAACCTGACTCCCTACTATGACTTAAAGTTTTGCACTGTTTGAAAAATAGGGGTATTTTGCACAGTTTAGAAAGTTTAGAATGTTGTAATGCATATTTTGAAAAATTAAAATGTAAATTACATATGACCTAAAATTCAAGGGATAAAATGCATTTAACCCTAAAAATTACAATAAAACTCCAAATTCTCAATGTTAGAGAAGATAAATTAATCTTTTAGGTTTTCTGTCCTCCCATGATCCAAGCTTCTAGGCAATGGTTTGCAAAATTCTCCACTGCCTTGATACAATTTGATTTTACACAATCCAAAAATGATTACACTTTCTTCATCAAAGGTACTAGTCAGAATATGGTAATCATCCTTGTTTTGTTGATGATATCATACTAGCAGGACCTTCGATCAACTTACTGAATCAAGTCAAAGAATCACTTCAACAACACTTCAAACTGAAAGACCTTGAAGATTTAAAATTTTTCCTGGGACTTGAAATTGCAAGGTCCAGTAAAGGGATTTCCCTCAATCAGAGAAAGTACACTCTAGAATTGCTGAATGACATAGGTTTTCTATCTGCAAAACCTGCCTCTTTACCCATGGACCCTAATGTCAAACTTAGTGCTACTGAAACTCCACTATTGGAAGACAATTCTATGTACAAAAGACTCATAGGTAGACTCTCCTATCTACAAATCTCCCGACCAGACATTACTTTTGCAATTAACAAGCTAAACCAGTTTGTATCTAAACCAAGGGAAGCTTATTTAACAGCAGCTCACCACTTACTGCGATGTTTAAAAGCTGCTCCAGCTATGGGACTTTTCTTCTCTTCTAGTTCTTCACTGATTTTATTAGCTTTTGTGGATGCGGACTGAGGCAGTTATATTGACACAAGAAAATCAACTACTAGCTATTGTATGTACCTTGGAGACTCACTAATCTCCTAGAAATCATAGAAACAAGCTACCATTGCAAGGTCCTCAGCAGAAGCTGAATATAGAGCCATGGCAAATGCAACAAGTGAGGTCCTGTGGCTCATCAAACTCCTCCAAGATTTCCAAATTACGACACCCTCTATTAAACTCCTTTGTGACAGCCAAGCCGCAATCCATATAGATAGCAACCCAACCTACCATGAACACACAAAACATATTGATATTGATTATTACTTTGTGCAAGAACATGTTCAGTCCGGGCTCTTATGGTTAATTCATGTCAAGTCCCCACAACAATTAGTAGATATTCTTACAAAATCGTTATCCTTTCCTATTTTCAGTTTAATAAAATCCAAGTTGGGACTCAGATTTATTTCTTCCAACTTGAAGGGGAGTATTAGGATAATAACTACCTTAGTTAGTTATTCATTAATGATGTTTGTTAGGCTGTTAGAAGTGGTTAAGACCACCTCGTGCACCACATGTATTCACTCATATGTACTCCTATATGTACTCCACTTACAATGAAATAACACTACAATTCAATTCCATTCATTAATTCAATACTTTCATAATAAAAGGACCTTTTAGTCCCTTTATTAACTCATCATTCCAATATTTAATGGAGAAGTGCAGGTGAGCAGTTAGGAAGCATTTGTTTAATGCCCTCGGGACATTCACGGGACAGAAATATAGGAACACTGGAAATACAAACCTATTTGATGGTGGAGACAGGGTCGGGGACAGAAAATTTTTCTGTGCTCGAGATAGAAACTTTCTATATTTCTATACATCCACGCAAAAAAGTGGGGACAAGATATGAAGACAAAAATTTAATATTTTTTCCCATAATGCCCCTTAGGTAGTGACCTTTAGCAACCGGCCAGTGACCTCTGACAGTGCTCAATGCCAATCCAGAAGGGGTACATATGTCTTTTACTATGCATTTATTGTATTGTCCCCATGTTGTCAAACAAAATACAGAGATAGTTATCATGTCTTGTACTCCACAATCAAACACGATACATAGATAGTGTTGTTATGTCTCCATCTCCACTGTCTAGAGACAATTACCAAACGCTACCTTAAATTGCTTATCATACTAAGCTCAATAATGACATGTAACTAAACTCTCTTCTATCATAATGATTTTGTTTTAGCATTCTTTTTCTTCAGAATTATATATCCTCAATCTCTAACCTACTTCATTCTATAATTCCTTTTTCTTTTTGCCACATCTGAAGACAAAATGACGTCATTTAGTGTTATTATGGAGTTTAACGAAGATACATAATCAATCTAATAAGCTATGTGTACTTCTTTGTTAAGTGTTTGAATTAATAACAAGTTAATAGAATAACTAATATGTTTCTTTTTTATGAAATGTAGAGGATCACAAGGAGATTTTTTAAGTCCTAAGTGACAAATTTGTCCCAACACTACTAGTTAGAGACAAATTTCGAATTTTAGTCCAAAAACTAAGAGGCATTTTGTCTTTAGAAATATAGAATTTGTTTGATTAAAATTTTGGGAGAAATACTCTTTTAGAAGTAGAATTATAAGCAAAAGCAGAAAACTTTTATATGTTTGAAGGTAATTGTAGAAATACTTTTTCCCTATTAGAATCAAAATTTATTGAACGATTTGGATATGATAGATATTTTTAGGTAAAATTACAATTAACGACATGTAGAGTTACTTCCCAAAAAAATATGGCTGAATTAAACTTTTTTGTTTTTGCATATGATAATTTTTTTCATATAAAACTATTTTTCATTCTATTAATTTTGTTAAAAATAATTTAACTATAATAAAAATATTATTTAAATAAAATAAAATTAATTCTTTATTATTTTATATTTATTTATACTATGCAATATTTATGAAAATCGATGAGCCATGATTATAGACTCTGCAATTGATAATATTAATTAATAATAATAATAATATTTGAATTACCTTGGTAATTCACATAAACACCTTCCATAGGGCAATCTAGATTACCACCATGGTGGCAATATAGACTATCTTTGTAATCTGAATCACTTGAAATGAGGTGCAATCAAAGAAGATAATATTGTGGGTTCACGTATGCTTAATTCATAACATTTGTTATGTTTTGATGTCATGATTTTTCAGTTTCAAAATATAACATAGGCAAAAAATAATGATAATAATTTTTTCTTTATTAAAAAAAAATCAAACTAGAAGCATGACACATACATAATCATATGTAATACTAATTTATAGCGAAACTAACTAAGTAATAATAAAAACATTCATCCCATCACAAGTTTAAAATAGTATATTGTAATAACAAGTAAACAATTCCACAATTACATAGTAACTACTAATCAAATATCATAAACAATAATTTATCTCTGATACCAATAGTTTGATCATCAATAAACTAAAACAACGAAAAATCAAACAAGTCTACTCAATTAAAGTATCATAAATGAAATTAAATTCTATCTACTCAACAGGTACGTGCTCCCCCTTGAGGGCCTTATTAGCCTGCTCCACATCTAAAGATGACGCGGAAAAGGAAAAATGATGAGAACTCAAAAGTTCCCAATATGGATAGATGTATACATTAATTAGTGTTATCGAAATCATCTCTAACTACCTCGGTTTAATTTTGAAAAGCATGAACATACGTTAAAATCTAATTAATAAGTTCCAAAGATCTTTACCCTGAGGTAGACGTGTCTTTTAATATGATCTTTCTTATCATGCTGGATACACTCTTAAATTTACATGCATGCATGACAATCTAGTCAATATCTATATACACGAAATTTTAATATAGTCACATGAAATACTTAGTTCAATCTTTTTCAGTATCTTTTTTTATTCACCCAGTTTAGTTAATCAGTGGGCTAATGAGCTCACACCAATAACTGGTCGTCACCAGCAAATATCAGTGGGGATAAAATGGGTGATCAGTGAAAATTATCTCTTCTTAATAGAGGGTCCAAATCATTAGTGTGAATATTCTATCTATTAACCTTATCATTTAGATGCAAGTACATATACATATCTTGACATCATAAAGTCATTTAAAGGCATATCATCACATAGTAACCCATTCATAATATGACAATAAAATTCAACAATATATCAAGGAGAACTAAAAAGAAAGAAGGCTTGTACTGAGAATACTAATAATATCATGTTATAAACTTTCAACTTTACGACATCTCAAATGTACATTAACTTCTATACATTGTTAAAATACATGTTCCAGCATAGATTTGCCAGGTGAGTTTACAAAGGTAACATAATTGGCCTGTCAAAAAAATTACTTGGGAGCCTAATATTTAACTTGACATATCTTAGACAGTATATTTATAAGTAACGTGATGATGAAGTTTATGTGTACAAAGTAGATAACTGTAACAAAGTGAACTAGTAATTCCCAAAAATACGTTCATTACGATTTGAAGGATTTTCAAAATAAACAAAAGAATAAATTATCAATAAAAAGATAAACAGAAAAGAATCCAAAAATAATGCCTTGCGGCATTTGGTAGTTGGAAAAGCATTGAAGACCCATCGAAATTAGATTTTGATCTATGAACTATCCAGCGTTCTATGAGTTTCCAGAAATGTTAAATGCAAGTAGTACTGAATCGTAGGATAACCATATCATGAGTAGTAGATATAATAACTTCCTATATAAATAAACAACCGAAAAGGGACTTATATCTAACAAACAGCTCAGGATTTTCAAATACATTGATGAACAATTTGGAGGCTGCAAATCAAATAAAATACGAAGGTTGCACAAAAACCCTTACTTGATTTGAAGATTAATAGTAATTAGAGACTCCTAAAAATTTGTTGAAGCAAAAAAGGGCGAAATTCTCCTCCTCTACACTTGAGTGTGCATGACTTCAAGAGAAAATTGGGGGTGAATTTTGCTCTTCTAAAAGTGAAAAGGTCTTGTGTTTAGAGATGGTAAAGATCAAACACCACTCTAATCATAAGGCTTTGGGAAAGGATCAAAGAGATGAAGTGAAGGAAATTTTTATCGAGGTGAAAAGATGTGTAATCATATGCTCTGCTAGGACTTAGTGGTGGATGTTAATAATAAAACAAGAGTGTGTGGGTAGTGGACACTACTTTTGCTTTTAGGGATAGAGATTGTAGGGTCCTTCCTTCCCGACTAATTGCATATAAACTTTCTTTTTAAATAAAAAAATCTAATGATATCTTATCTTTAAAAAAAAGATCTAATCATATCTTATCTTTGAAAAATAATATTCTCTTAATACATGTTATATATTATATACTAGCTAAATTTTCATTACTCTGATTCTATTCATATTGGACCAAATATTATTCTAACACATCAATTAATTCCACATACACAAATCAAAGGAACTAAGAATAAAATAAATTAAGGCCTTACCAAAGAAGTTAAACTTGGTGAATGTACTTCATGTTCCAGATATAAGGAAAAACTTAATCTCTACTAGTCTCCTATGTAAGAGAGGATTCAAAATTGTGATAGAATATGATAAGATTGTCTTGCTTAAGAATGATTTATATGTAGGAAAAGGATATCGTACTCAAGGCATGTTCAAATTTAGTATTAATGATAAAGTGAATGATTCTCTGTATGTTATTGATTCTTGTGATTTATGGCATAGTAGACTAGCACATTCAAATTACAAGTCAATTAAATATATGCAAAAACATAATGATATTGATCTTAGTAATGAAGATTTTAATAAGAAATGTGAAATTTGCATACAATCCAAAATTACTAAGAAACCTTCTCCTAAAGTTGAAAAAAATACACATTTACTAGAATTAATACATAGTGATATTTGTGAATTAAATGGAAATATTACTAGAGGAGGAAAAAGGTACTTTATAACCTTTATTGATGATTGTTCTATATTCACTTATGCATATTTCATAAGAAATAAAGATCAAGCATTTTAAATGTTTAAGAAATATAAAATGAAAGTAGAAAATATACATGCTAAGAAAATAAAGGTTCTTCGTACTGATAGAGATGGAGTATCCTTTTTTAGTGAATTTGATATTTTTTGTGAATTACATGGTTTTGTGCATTAATGTTCTGCTCCATACATTTCGCAACAAAATGGTTTAGCAGAGAGAAAGAACCATAAGTGGATATGATTAATTCAACGCTACAAAATGCTAAGCTACCTCACAATCTATAGGGTGAGGCATTATTGACGGCATGTAATATTTATAACAAGATACTATCAAAAAACGAAAAGGTTTCTCCATATGAAATATGGAAGGGAAGAAAACCAAATTTAAATTATTTAAAAGTGTAGGGGTGTTTAGCCTTTTATCATGTTTCTAATCAAAAGAGAACTAAATTGAGGCCAAGAGTCATAAAAGGCATCTTTATAGAATATGCTCAAAATTCAAGGCATATAGAATTTTGGACTCAGTGTCCAATACAGTTGCTGAATCAGGACGGGTGGAATTTATTGAAAATAAATTCATTAATGATTCAACCTCCGATTTGGAATATCTCCAAAAGGATACAAAAGTTTCCCAATAAGTGGTTGTAAATCAAGATAATAAAAGTCTAAGTGACAATGAATTAATTGAACCAAGAAGGAGCGAAAGAGTTAGAAAAGATAAAGATTTGGGTCCAGATTTTATCTTTTCTCAAGCTATAATTGGTTAAAAGAACTAGGGATTCTATGATAAACAAGATCCCTATTATTCTGAGTGTAAAGGGTGATCCTCAAATGTTTAAAGAGGGAATGGCCATTAGAGATTCTGCCTTTTTGAAAGAAGCAGCAGATGATGAAATAAACTCAATATTATCTAATAATACCTGGGTCTTATTAGTTGATTTGCCTCAAGGATCAAAGCCTACATATAGGATGCAAGTGGGTGTTTAGAAGAAAGTATGATACATATGGTTTACTACAAACCTTCAAATCAAGGTTGGTAGTGAAAAAGGTTTAGACAAAAGGAAGGTCTAGACTATTTTAATACCACCTGTGGCAAGAATAACCTCTATTAGGACTCTGATAGCATTAGCATCCATTTACAAGCTTCATGTGCATCAAATGGATATTAAAACGGCTTTTCTTATTGGAGATCTTAATGAAGAAATTTATATGGAATAAACCGGAAGGCTATGTGCTACCCGGAAATGAAAAGAAAGTTTGTAAACTTGTTAAATATTTATATGGCTAAAAACAAGCACCTAAACAATGGCATGAGAAGTTTGATTTTGTAGTATTATTGAATGGCTTCAAATTTACTAAGGACTATGGAGTAATAATCTGTTTGTATGTAGATTATATGCTAATTTTTGGGATGAGTTTAGAAGGGATTCGTCAAACAAAGGAGTATGTAACTCTAAATTCAAGATAAAGGATTGGAATGAAGTAGATACAATACTAGGCATAAAGATGCTTAAACATGAAATTGGCTTTGTTTGAAGTCAATCTCATTGCATCGAAAAGATATTAGAAAAGTTTGAGCATCTTAAAATTAAAAAGTCCAATACACCCTATGATCCTAATTTTAAATTAGAAGAAAACATAAGGAAACTTTTAGCACAATTAGAATATGCAAGTACTATAGGAAGCTTAATGTATGCAATGCATTGCACCAAACTAGATATAGCATTTGTTCTGCACAAGCAATCAAGATTTATAGGAAAATCAAGTAATTAACATTGGAAAGCTATAACAAGAATTGTTGGTTATCTCAAGAAAACTATAAACTTAGGATTACATTATAGTAATTATCCTGCTATATTAGAAGGTTATTTTGATGCTAGTTGGATTACAAATCTAAGTGATAATAAGTCCACTTCAGGATGGATTTTCACCATAAGTGGTGGAGTAATAAGTAGGGCCTCAAAGAAATAGACATGTATTTCACATTCTAATATGGAGTCTGAGTTTATAGCTCATCAGCTGCCGGTAAAGAAGTGGAATGACTTAGGAATTTGTTATATGATATAGAGTTATGGTCTCAGCCAATGACTATGATTTCAATTTTCTATGATAGTGAATCAACCATGTTCAAGCATGTAACAAGATTTATAATGGAAAATCTAGACATATAAGCTTGAGACATGAATATGTGAAGCAATTAATAATATAGGAGATAGTATAATTACTATCACATATTTAAAATCCCAAGGGAATTCAACGGATTCATTGACTAAAGGTTTGTCAAGGGATAAAGTTAAAGAGACTACCGCTAAAATGAGATTAAAACCTATAATTGTTAAATAATGGGAACCCAACCTTATTCTAATAGAACATTAGTTTCAAGGTTTAATGGGTAACAACAAATTATTTAACGATTGGAGCACTAAGATATAGGATTTAGTGTATATATACATAGGAGGGTGAGTTAAAACTCTTAATGGATTGATGATATTAATTTATCAAAGGATTTCACCTATGTGAATATTAAGAGTGGTGCTACTTTGGTTGAGAATGTTAAAGCTTTTATTCTCGTAAATATTTATGAAATCAGGATAAACATAGGGCCTTACAAATGTTTAAATTAACAAATTCTTGAACTTGATAGGAAATACAATTTATGTGTGTGAATTTTTGGTATTAACATTGTGAGTACAGGTTTAATCAATTAAACACCTATTACTCTGTTAACACCTTTAAAGTTTACACTAAAGGAATATTTAATCCTTGTGATATATTCTTAATGCATATATTAGTATGATTTTTTAAACTTGCAAAGTAGTGGCGGATTGAAATATATTTACAAGTTTATTAATTATTTATTTAAATGAATAAAATGAAACGGTTGATAACCGTTTGTTTTGCAATGATCAAATTGTAATGTTGCATAGGTGTGTTGTTCAAATGGATTTGTCTCGTGGCATTTAAAGAAAAGCTATATAATAAAAACTAGAGTTAATATTCATTTTAGTCCCTAACGTTTTGCTTGTGAGTTATTTTAGTCCCTAACTTTTAAAATGAGTCAAATCAGTCCCCGACATTATAAAATGTGAATCAAATTAGTCCCTTATTCCACTTTTATTTAATATTTTATCAATTAAATGATTATATGTAACATTAAGTGACATCTTATTATACCATGTGTCATTTGAAGTATAATAAAGTTTAAAATAACTTATTTCAGTATCTAAAATTATAAAAAATGAGTCATTTTATGACTTAGAATGAGTATTTAAATGACTCATTTTATATAATTTTAAACTCCAAAATAAGTTATTTTAAACTTTATTTTACTTTAGATAACATATAGTATGTCAAGATATCACTTAATATTATCTATCATTATTTAATTGATAGAATATTAAGTAAGAGTAAATTGAGGGACTAATATGACTCATATTTGATAATGTCGGGGACTAATTTGACTCATTTTAAAAGTCAGAGACTAAAATAATTTACAAGTAAAATATGAAGGACTAAAATGATCATTAACTCTAAAAACTAATTGAAAACCATGAATAGACATAATGTTTGTACGGGTTTGAAAGAGACGTGCTTTCAAACAATTGTGGTTGCTCACAATTAAATACGATATTTGAAAGCATCCAGAAAACTATGTAAAGATGTGATTGTTTATTTGCATCCAATCATCTATAAATAATTCCTATTATTGAACAAGTTTCTCACTTTTACTTTGTGTATTACGTGAGTTTAAGAGTTCTTTAAAAGTTCCAGAGTGAGGAAATTTTTTGTTATTGCTAGACAAAAAATTTATGTAGAGGTTTCATTATATCTTAGGGGATTTATCGTCATTAACTCATAGCAACTATGTATAAGAGTGAATATCTCTCTAAATATAGCGATTGATTTTGATTCATCATCTTCTACACAATTTCTAACAGTTTTACATGATAAAAGCCAAATGTGAAATTTGAATCAATCAAATGGAGGAGCATGCTTAAATTTGAAAATGTTAGACTTGTTATTAGATGATGAATAATTGGTACACCTTCGAATGGTAAGTGAGAGTGCAAGGATAATTTGGGAAACTTAA
This sequence comes from Dalbergia cochinchinensis, assembly GCA_031216125.1. Taxonomy (NCBI): domain Eukaryota; kingdom Viridiplantae; phylum Streptophyta; class Magnoliopsida; order Fabales; family Fabaceae; genus Dalbergia; species Dalbergia cochinchinensis. Next base: position 60,940,862 of record CM062375.1, on the reverse strand, counting down.
TTTAGTAGTGTTTGTTTAGCACAAGAGGGATCATTGTATGTTGGATAAATAGAAAGGAGTCTGGTTGAATTTCATAAAACTTTAAAAGATGTTAGTGTAATTTGTCTTTTTTTTTTATAGATTGTGTTTTTATTTTTGAAAAAATGTACTCAAACAAATTAAAAGAATATAAAATAAGGTATGTTGAATAAAGGCATTTGTTTCTAACTATAAATAAGGTATGACATTTTAATTTTTTTTTAATCAAAATAATGGAGCGCCAACGAAGCTTAGAGTTATGTTGAATAAAGACATTTGTTTCTAACTATAAATAAGGTATTTGATGAAGATGGAGTTTTTTCGATTGATCGTCTTATGGATTGAAATCGAAATCAAAAGCAAAAAATAATTCTAACTTATCTATGGTATATTTCTTAATTATTGCAGAAGCATCTTTCAAATATTACAGACAAGTGTATCTGCTCAAAAATTTTCTTCAGGTGGTGTGTTTAAGACTTGGCTGTGTCATACTTTTCCCGTTGGGTTGAAGATGGAATGAAATCCATGGCTCATGCAATATAGATGAAAATCCAACATGTTGAGTGCATGAGGATGCCGTCGGACTACTCTTGTCCAAACCGGACTTCCTAAAGTCATCTTTCTTTGAATCTATATGTTGGTGGCAGTCTTGGTTGTTGAGTTTTTTTCTTTGTTGGCTCTATCCCGGACCTTGATGGTTGTGCTTGCTTTTCTGATATTTAGTGCGTTTCTTTTTCTTTTTTAAATTATATTTCTTTTAATACTTTGCTACTGGACTATTTTTATTTGCTCACCTCCTCCCCTGATTGGTTTGAGCTAGCTTTTTTCATCGAAAAAAGGTATTTGACCGTGACATTGATATTAACACAAATAATACCTATTATGTGATAGGAAGAATTTCTCTCTTGCTTATATAGTTGAGCTCTCCTTCAAGTAATCAATCATGGGAACCTATCGTTATCATTTCAAGGTATTTCGATTTCCTGATCTTTCATGTTGCGCCACTATAATTTAGGATTAAATGGATCAAGAATTTCGGATTATCAGGTTGTGGTTTTGAATTCGAAATTCCAGAATGTGATTGTGTAGAGTTGAATTTATGTTTGGGATTGAGTTTCTCCATTGTTCGTCTTATGGATTGAAGTCAAAACCAAAAGATAATTCGAACCGTAGGAATCATAGTTTTTCCATTTCTCAATTACTGTAGAAGCAGGATTGAGTATTAAATTATTGATGATTTGTGGAATTATGGATTGCCGACCAATATTGAACAATTTATTATAAAAATCATAGTCATTATGAATTTCTATACATAAAGATCTCATAAAAATTTATAGTTGTGAAAAAATTCTATTTTGTTTATGTATTATGGTACCTATGGTAGAAAATAAAGTTTGTGACTTTAATGATTTTTATATTACAATTTTTTTTAATTTTCTAGATTTAATGGTTGGAAATTATGAGGCACTATTTGATTTTTATTTGAATTTTGTGTATATTTATTAAATAAATTTCTAAATATGACTAATTTGGGTACTCTGATCTAACACTTAATGTGTTTGACTCACTGAAATAAATAATTATGTTTGAGTCACTGAGTGACGAATTATAACAAGAAACATTCTTTTGGCATAATTTATTTGTGTTGCAAAATTTATGTTTTACGAGGTATATCAATTATTTGGTAGAAATATAGAATTTTTACATTATATTACTTTTCGTAATATTTCTCCAATTATAGTACTTTACTTTTTTGGAATGGACAGTGTGAATACCCAATTTTATTCGGCCCAATAATAAAAATCCTCTTCAGCTCATTTACATCTTCAGCCCAATTGTTTTGGCTTGGTACCCAATTTATTTTTAACCCATTTATGTTCTTTTTTCAGCCCATCCCTTTATTTTAGTTTTTTTTAGTTCAACCCTACTAAAAAAAAACAAAAAAAAGAGGCCTAACCCGTTTCGGCCCAATTCACGTTTATTAAAAAATTTATAAAAAAAAATAAAATAAAATAAAAATTGAAAAGGAAACAAAGGAGTTCACGGACTCCTTCTCATCTGGCCGCATGTGAATTAATAGTAACATGGGGAGGGGGGAAAAGCATAAAAAATCAAAACAGATAATGATAGTGTTTTTGAATTTCGGATCTCTCTTTCGGTGGAGTTGAAAAATAATAACATGGGATACACAGGGAGAGGGGGGGAACCAGAGAGAAAAATTTCAAAAAAAGAGATCAGAACACCAATTTGAGAGAACCTGCAAAGAGAATCCAGTAACAATTCCAGTCATAGAGTCCAGCAAAACAATACATCAACAAAACAGAAGGACAAGGTAACAAAAGGAGCAAAATCATCATCTAAAAGATTTTTTTAAAAAAAAAAAAGAAAAAAAAGGGGGAAAACAACGCAGAGGGAGGCCGCGGCCTCTCCCTCCACAACCACCCCCTTCCCCCTCTCCAGCACCATCATCTTCAACATCATCGGCATCAACCACCGCACAGCCTCCCCTCACAAGTCAGCCACTCCTGCTCACAAGCCAGCCACTCCTGCTCACAAGCCAGCCACTCCTGCACACAAGCCAACCACCGCGCCTGGCCCTCGGTCACCACCTCCCAAAGCCGCTGCGCCTAGCCTTCGCACCGTGCGGTCGGTCGGTCACCGCATAAGCTCCACCGCAGCGCGCGGTTTTCCTCCTCCTCTGTGATGATCTCCTCCATGCCCGCGTGACCCCAGGTCCCTTCGAACCCACGTCCTTTCCCCGCGGCCACGATGGCCGCCCTTCTCCAGTGGCCTCTCTCTGCGTCCTTCCCCTCTTGATATCTCTCTCTACGGTCCCTCCTTTCCTTTTCACTATGTCAATGTCTCACTATCTCCCTGTGCCCGTGTGAGTGTGAGTTACGGAGAGAGTGATCCGTGAGTGAATAAAAGAGAGTTATGGGTGTGGAGAGAGAGAGGAACATGTGAATGTATGAGAGGGTGAGTTATGGGTGTGGTGAGAGAGTGTGTGCCGTGAGTGAGAGAAAGAGACTTTCCTTTTTCAATTTTTAGAGTGTATCCCCGTGAGTGAGAGGGAGAAAGATCTCTTTAGTGTGTGTGTATGTCTCTGTGAGTGAGGCGAGAGAGAGCATTTTTTATTTTATTTTTATGTCACATTAATAAAAAATAGAATTATGTTAAGATAAATTTCATTCCTTATTTTATATTTTAGTTAGTTGTTATTTCATTTTAAGTTAAATTTTGAATTTGTTTGGATTTGTGTTCGTGTTCGTGTGGTTAGTATTTGTTTTAATTTTAGTTCTTGAATTCATTTGCTGGGTTTGGGTTTGTTTTTGATTTAAAATGAGCTAAGGGATTTTATTTGGTTAAAATAGATATTTAAGTATTTTGGTTTACTAAAATTTATGATATGTTTTTCTGTAATTATTTTAATTTATTCAAGCATAATTTAATAAATTAGTTTTAAAATAATTTAATTATGTAGAAAAAGATAAAAAAAAAGAGTTTTTTTTGAATTAATGTAGAGTTAGTTTAGGTAAAAAAGGAAAAAAAAAGGAAAAGGTTAAGTAAATTAATTTATCAAAATTAGAAATAAGGTAATCAAAGAATTTTAGTTTCATCTCTCTTTTATTTTAAGTTATTATTATTGTAATTTTTGTTAGAATAAACTTATGAAGTTAGTACTTGGATTTGAATTTACTTGTCTGGTTAAGTATTTATTTCCCATTTTTTTAGTTTTAAAGGATGGTTTGCTTAGTTTAGGTTTGGTTTATGTCTAAAAAAAAGGGTTAATTGAGCCGGGACGGTTTGTTAATCTCATGTTAGAATATCTTAGCTGTGACAGCTTGATATTCAAAATCTCTTTTCAAAATAGAGTTAATTTAACCGCGACGGTTTGTTAACTTTAAATTTCAGAATATTTTAGCTGTGACAGTTTAATATTCTAAAATTCTCTTTTGAAATAAGATTAAACAATACATAAATATTTTAAAGAACTACGTGACTTTGAATTCCCTATTGCACCAGGAGATACGTAGGAGCAGGCGATTTTGATCCCTGTCAAGTTAAAATTAAATTTTCATAATGTTATTTCATTTTGATTGTAAATTTTTTTTTTTGTTACTTCGCTATTATTTTTTATGTTAATTCGAGTTAATTATTAAATTGTAATATTTAAATAAAAATGTTAATTTAGCCGTAACGGCTTGTTAACTTAATATTTTGGACATCTGAATCGTGACGGTTTGATGCTCCAAAATTTCTTTTTTAAAGAAAGTTTATTTTCTTCGTAATTTTCTTGTAAGTAAAAATAGAAAAATAAATATTCCAAAGGTTATTAATAATTTGCACAATTAATTACAGGTACCGTCCGAGGACGGGTGTGTTAGGGGTGCGTAGGACTGAAATTCCTACCCTTCCCTAGGCATAACCGACTCCCGAACTCAAAACTGGTTTCAAAGGCTTTTCTTTAAAATAAATGGGTTTTTCCAACGTTTTCCCAATTTTAAATAAACTTGGTGGCGACTCCATAATTTTAAACAAATTTTTCTCTTTTTCGCCGTCCCCGTCGCGATCCCGGTTGCGACAGACATGAATGAAACTTGTGATGTAGTTTGAGATCCATGATACTCATTGCACACGAGATTAATAATTGATTTTAAAAAAATCCTAAAATATTAATATCAAATTTGATTGATCTAGATGATCGAGCTTCCGTTCATATGTCATCATAATTTAAGCTTGAATCTTAAATTATATCTAGCATTTTTAAATACCTTTATAAGCACAAATAAGTCTAGAGGCATACCAAATCTTGAATGGGAACTTTCCCCTGATCTATATGTTGTTAATAAATGAATCAAAATATTAGGATTTTTTACATAAATAAAATAAAAAAATACAAATTACATAGATCCCTTGCTTTTCATTTGTTTACATATATGTCCTATTTTTTATATAATCGAAGTTGACTTAAATCGACTTTTGCATGAAATTCAAATTTTTATCTGAAGTTACTCGTAAGTCGATTTAAATTGACTTCAATAGTAAGCCTATAATGGTCACTTTTTGATGCAACGGTCAAATCAATTAGCCTCTTGTCATGGCCTAATTTGGAAATGTGATCAGCACATGAAAAATCTAATTCCTACGTCAGTCTCGTGACCTGGTTACTCTATATGCACAATAAATCAGAAAACCATTTAAAATATAACTTTATTTTATACATGCAAATCACATGCTCTATTAAACTATAGTAAATAAACTACATGCTCTATTAAACTATAGTAAATAAACTAAGATCTCAAAACCTGTAATTAACGTCATAGAGTCCAGTAAATACAATAAACTATAAGTAATAAAATCATGTAAATACATCCTAAATTTGTATCAAAATATGCAAAATATGACTTATGCTCTGTAGTTTGGAATCCTGCTTGTGTCTACACTTGAGCACTTATAGAGCGCATGACAAAACTTCACAAAAAAGGCTCACCAACTAAAATCTAATGCTGCTGAGAAGAAGATGGTTGAAAAGTATCCGCAGCAACAGTTGTATATGCAAAATATGATAAAGAAGAGAGCGGTAAGGTTTGTTATCAAAACTCAGTGAGTGAGTCCTCACTTGGAACCCCTTTTCATGGGACACCAAGGGGGTATTACACCTTTGCTGCTTCTGGTGGTGTCGAACTATATGAGAAGTCGACAATAATCAACTTTCCAAAGAGTGTCAAAAGCAGAGAGAAGTCGATTATAACTCGACTATGCTAGTTGTGTCAGAACATCATAAGATGATTTTAATTAACTTCTTTCTCACCTTTGTCTATAAAAGTAGGACATTTGCAATAAAATTTTATGTGATCAGACTCATAATGCCTCTTTGAATATTGTAATGTTTAACCTCAAACAAAATTTCTTTATTGCGAAACACTTCACCGAGTGCCAGATCATTTTCTCCCCCTAAGCCTGAACATGAAACAAACCTAGTCACGTCAGACCGCATTATATCTAAATCCACCACTAAATGGTGACTAGGATTCTATAGAGATTGAGATTGGGATTAAGACTGCGACATGAAGTATTCACCCAAGTTCTGTACATGAAACAACTAGTGATCTTCTTCATCATCATTTGTTGCATGATTTGGCTCTTAGTCTTCATCATTTTCATCATGCCAGTACTCCATAATAAAATCAAAATCCTTGAGTAGGCTAGCTTGGGCTGTTGGCTATGGATTTAGCGGTAATGACTCTTCAACCTGCCTCGCAAGGTGTGCAAAGCTTAGAGAAGCTAAGTCACCATATGTTGCATGAGAGCTTTGCACATGATCATGGGACACTTCAAAGAATAGTGTCACGACCAAACTTGAGAACATGACTAGCATGTGAGGAAACCCATCTTCATATAAGCTATGTGACCTTTAAGTCTCTCTACATGCATATAATAATAATACTAACATCCATTTTCTAAAACATATTATCATCCCTAATATCAATCCCTCTCTTAGGAAATCAAATTCATCATAAATAATAATATCATAGCCAAACTCTGAACTCTATCTATGTTGTACATAATTAATGAGTTGTTTTATACAAAATAACCATGAAATCTATTATCATAAATACAAAATAATCATGATAAATCAATGCAAGTCTATTTCTATGGTCTAGGACCCTATCCGCAATGACACTGGAGCACTCTATCTTTATACAAAACGCAAAAAGCACTTCACTCCAAAGTAAAGTTCACCAACTGAGAATCTCCATTGTTGTGGAGGAGGTGGCTGAGAAGAACCAGCAATAGCTAATATATCTGTAATGGAAAAAAAGGAGGGGGCAAGTTTCATCTAAAACTATGCATTACTTAACAATATATTCTTTGGTTATGTATGTCTCTACTCTATAATCCCTCAATGATTTAAATCGAACATCTAACTAGGTTCTATCTCTACTATGTGAGATTGCCCCTAAGGACAACTTAGTACCAAAGTTAACGATCGGATTTAGCCATTAGCTCATTGTCTCTTTCTTTATAGCTACCATCTAGTCTCTAAATTATAATAATATTTGTTTTCTCTAAAACTTCGTTATAGGCTCATCTCTAATGGGTATAGAACTCTATCATATATAAATACTCTGCTCTTGAAATCATCGTGATAACTCAAAATCTCTAAATAAAATTATATTCATATTCTAGCTCTTTATAAAATCATTTTAGCAATAAAGGTCCCATGAGTTTACATTAAAACATCTTTTTCATGCTCTTTTGAAAACCATAATTTCCATAAACTTGGTAAAATAAATAATAATCTCTAGTTTTTTTAAAATTGTCTCTAAATCATGCATTCATGGCAAACTCTAAAGAAAAAAACTATAATGATCAACATAGAGATCATAGAATTTGAATCCACTCACTTGGAGGGAAGGAAATGATGATGTCAACACCAATGGAGCTCCGGAGAGGAGGGATGACACCAACGTCCTACCATAAACTCTAGATTAATCCCTAACAACCTCTAGATAGCTCTAGTCTAACTTTAACAACAATGGAGGAGCACCCTTACTTGACAACAATGAGAGAAACAATAAAGCACATACTCTACGATATAAGATGAAGAGGAAGGAGACAATAAAAACCCATAAAATCTCTTACCTTTGATCTTGAAAAAAGAAGATTGGAGTTGGATTGAGAGAGAAAGGGTTGGAGAAGTGTTAGAAAGGAAGGGTTTTGGTTTGAGATGTGGGGAGCCTAATTTGGGGTGTTATAAAAGGTTAAGGGGCACATCAAACTAAACTACATCGTTTTACATTATGTTGACATGGGACCCGCTTGCTACATAGAACATACCTCGCTGCAGCGAGGCTGGCTGATAAAAAGGGGCAGGTTTTCACACTTGGCTTGCTACAGCAACCCAAACTCACTACAACGAGCTTGTTCTATAGAATCCCGCAACAGTAACTCCAGCCCTACCCGCCTTGGCCCTTCACGCATCTCTTCCCGGCAACACGGGTGGATCCCAGGGGATCTTAAGGCCGTACTAGACCCGTATAGAGATACATGGACGAGAGTTATTATAGATAGGGATGCATTAGGTGCAGCAACAAATGATGGGCTCAGAGCTGAACCTTTAGAGCTAAAAAAACCATCGTGGAGTTCAACAAGTAGATCTGTAATGCAAACTTAAGCAAACGAGTGAAAATAAGTGAACACGTGATCGGCATGCTCATCCTTCTGGATTCGAAACCTTCTATATCAGATCCTATTGGGTCCAATATCAACCGACATCCTATAGAATATTTCTGAGATTTGCTTGTTGTTTCCTTTGTACTCCTCTTGTATTCAGCATTGAAACTCTAATAAACTAATCGATGGATGGACAACCATCCATGCTTGGTTGTCACTACAAAATGTCTCACCCTTTACTGTGTTTATAATCTCACCATCATAATGTACAAGAACATGAACATAACGCTTTCTCATATTCTCACTATAATTTTTATGCTCAATCACTCAATTTTTTGATGATTTTATGATGATCCGTGGAGCTCTATTTATAATTGAGGAGCAACTTGAAGTCAATTCACATAGACTTCATCTGACTAGAAATTGACTTTAATTGACTTTCATTGAGAACAGAAGTCGATTTGAATAGACTTAGTTCTGTTTAGACATGACGTGACCTATGCATATCACAGCTACAGGTTGGATCTAAGTAACGTCGTTTTAAATCGATTGCCATGCAATTCTGAATGAAATTTTGAATTTTATACTAAAGTGGATTTAGGTCGACTTCTATTATAGACAAATCAGGCCATCTGTAAATGGATTAAAAATAGGGGAAGTTTGTGATTTGTAATTTTTTTATTTTATTTATGTAAAAAAACCAAAATTTCAAAATGTAATCTAATCTTACAAGTTAGATAATCGAATTGCTAACCAACCTCCAAGTAAAATTATTTTACTTATTTTATTCAAGTTTTAATTTAAGTGATCATTTTTCAAAGTTTAAAAGACTCTAATTAATCTAATTTAAGTTGAATCATATTATTATGATGATTTTGGTGCGTACAGAAAGTGTAGAATGGAAGAGGTTTTTTCATATGATTTAATTTCAATGTGGATGAATCATAAATTATCGTTATTGATCTTCATATCTACTATTTGAATAATTATACATGTGACAAGATTTTATTAGATGATTTTACATCATATTTTTTGTTTTCTTCTCTTTTTATTTCTAACATTTTCAAAACGTCAGAGTATGTTTGGGATGCCTAATAGGATAAGGGTTGGTAGTACAAGGCTTGATAGTATAAGGCCCAATAAACTTTTAATACTACATAGTGTTTGATATAGCACTACATAAAATATTACATTTGATATTCTATAACATTATCATTTTTTTAATTATAAGTAAAAAAATAAATAAAAAATAATAATAACATAAATTTTTATTAATTATTGAAATATTTATTAATTAAAATTTTAGTTTATATTAAATGTTATTATCTATTTTAATATTTTATAACTATTTTTTGTTTCATTAAGTATAAAATATAAAATACTCTCTTTTATATATTTTAATATTTTTAAATTTTTAATTATATTTTTATTTAAATTTAAAATAATATTAAATTAAAATATTTTAATTAGTATTCCTTATTTTACATATTACGTATTATTTATTACTTATTTATAATTTAGTTTACTAGTTAATAATTTATAATTTATAAGTGACTTTTATACTATATATTATTTATTTAAAATATTTAAGTATAATTAAATACTTATTATTTTATTTATTTAGATATTTATTTTTATTAATAATTATAATTTACTTAATTATTTATTAGTTTATTTTATTATTATTTATTAGATAATTCTTTTCCATTATATTATTATTAATTATTATTATTTAAAAGATAAAAGAGTCCATATATATTAAATGCTAATTAGGCCTGATATGGTCTTTTAGGTATGATTAAGTTATACGTTATTTTAAAGTATAAAAGGAGACACAATGAATAAGTTTATACTATATCTTGTCTGTATCAAATAACGAATAAGAATATAATGCATAGTATTAATTCTATCAAGTCTAACATGCCATGTCAAATGCATTCTAAATAACACTCAAATTAGAGTAAATAATTCATATAGTCCTTCAAGAAAATTTTACAAGACTATTTAGTTTCTCAAAAATTGAAACTAAATCCGCGGTTCTTCAAGATTTTAATAATATGACACATTAGTTCCTCTATGTGTATTTGATTATTTAAACACTAATAGAATTGTACATTGACATGTTAATATGATTAAGTGATGCATATATTATTTGAAGTGGAATAGAGTTTAAAATGATTTATTTTGATAGTTAAAATTTACAAAATAGATATTTTAAATCTCTATTATAACTCATAAAGTGACCCATTTTGTGTAATTTTAGATATAAAAATGAGTGTGATATATTCCAAAATAACTTCATTTAGCTTGTCTCTAACGTTTCAATGACACTTCATCATTGTACCATGCCACGTTTGTAAGTTCACTAATGAAAAACTAATAGAGGGACTAATGTATTAATTATTTTTAATCTTGAGGGAATACGAGATTAATTTATTTTCTTGAAGGATGAAATATTCTGATGCAAAAATCTTGAATCACCAAATAAGGTATTCAATCCTCAAATTATGCATGTAAACTTAATATTTTATGTATTTTGGTGACTGATTTGTCAACATTTTAATCTTTTAGGGATTAATTTATCAATGCATTAATCTTTTGATGACTAACTTATTAACATACTGACCTTTAAAATATCATTAGCTACTAAAACATATTTCAAGGAGTAATTTGTCATCGCATTGATCTCTTGAAGGTGAAAAGAATAAGCTCTTCGTTTACAAATTCTCTCTTCATCTTCATCATAGGAAAATCCAAAAACCTAAAAAGAAAAAGGGTAAGGCTAAAAAAAAAAAGTGAAAATTAAAAACAATACAATACACTGGACACGTAAAGCGAGTCCTGGATACAGCAAAGGGCACGCACATCCAAATCCAAATTCCCCCAAAAAATAAAAACAAAAATAAATTTTCTCATATCAGTATTTTGCAATCTCATTCCCCGCAAAATCTCATTCCCCTTCCCCGTATTGAGAGAGAGAGTATCGTTAGTGTTCTAGTTTTTTATGCGCCGCCACCACCAAGACCACCACGAGCGGGACCGTCACTACCACCACCTAGGGTTTCTCCTCCTCCGCCGCCACAGCCACAAACATCATCTTCACAATCATCTTCTAGGGTTTCGAAATCACTCTTCCTCTCTCTAAAATCCTCGCCTCTCTCAGTCCTCTCCTCTCTCTCTCTCGAGCTGGATTCCCTCTCTTTCCTCTCCCGCAGAATCTCCATGCGCCGCTGGTTCAGCGGCTTCGTCGATTAGCTCTATCTCTCTCTTGTTTCTCTCTCTTAAATTTCTCTGAGTTTCTTCGGTTTCTATGATCGTTTCCGTTTCTCTCTTTTCTTCGCTTCGATTTGCATGGCATTGGGAGATTTGATGGCGTCGCGGTTCTCAACTCAATCTCCTCTCGTCGTCGTCTCCAACAGCAACCACAGCCATAGCCATAGCCATAGCCACTTCGACGATTGCGCTTCATCGTCGTCCTCATCGTACGCGCTCGAAGACGGCGATTTCGGCTCGCGGAGGCGCGATTCCGAACCCTCCGCGTCCGACTCCACCACCGCTGCCACCAGCAGTGGTTATGGTAATGCTGCGGTGGCAGGCGGCCAAGCTACCAGCATGGCGTACCTGCCGCAGACCGTCGTGCTGTGCGAGCTCCGCCACGAGGCGTTCGAGGCGGCTGCCGCTGCTGCGGCTTCCGGACCTGCCGAGAGCGGGTTGGTCTCGAAATGGCGCCCTAAGGACAGAGTAAGATGTTTTGGTACATCGTTACTTCTTGTAGCATGTTTAAATTTGGATTAGTTTTAGGGGAAAAAAATTTTCTGTTTTTTTTTTTATTATAGGCTTTTGATTATTGTACGGTATTTTGAATACAAAACGAAGTTAATCGGAACACGAGTATATCTGTAATAGTTTTATTTGGTTACAGTTCATTATGTATGGATTTGAACATTTTTAAGTGTAAAATAGTTTTTAGGCTTTTGAATTTGGATATAAGCTAGTTTAATACAAAAGAAAAAGCTAGTTTTGAATACAAAAGAATTTAATTGGAGCACACACTTTATCTGTTATAGACTTGATGTTGATAGTTAATTGTGTTGTGGCTGAGTGAGTCAAAATGCTTCTGTTTCTATTGATTGCTCGTGCGGGGAAAAGGGCTTTGTTGATGTTGTTGCTGCTGCTTTTGGTGGGGGGTTGGTAGTGTGATGAATCATTGACTGGCTTTGATGTAGAGTGGTTGAAATGTAAATCGGAGCACCATCTGCTGAATTTCATTGTCATCTACATTTTGACTTGATGATCCATTAATGGTTCACTGATAATTTGAATGAGAATAGGTGGAAGGAAGGTTGTTTTGGTCATTTCATTGATCATTGCTTCTGTCTTCCTTTATGTAGGCATGAGATCTTGTGTCAACCTAACTGTCAACTTAATAAACACAAAATTTTATGCTAGGAGTGATTGCTATGAAAATAATATGTGCATCTGGAACAAGACCCTTTTCTTAAGGCTATAGAATTTATGAAGTTCCGGTTTGGCTGTAGAACTGATTGTAAACTGGAAACATAATTTATTTAAGAGACCCTTTTCTCGGCTGGGACAAGACCCTTCAAACTATAGTTTACAGTCACTTCTTTTGTTTTAATAGGTAGCTGCAATTGGTTGGCAAGAGTTTTTTATTTTAAGGGGTGGGGGTGTCTTCCTAATTTATAGATCAAAGTGGTATAGGTCTATTCTCTTGCGCACGTATTGGGGGGGGGGGTTGTTGTTGGTGGTGTGAGGTATTATTATTTCTTAGTCTTGTAGCCCATTGAGAGATTATCCTCATGTTTAATGCTTTATTCCAAATTAGAATTAGAATAATTGTTATTCAGATAATATTTTCTTGTTTGATGTTGTATCAAAAAAAAAAATCTATATTTTATTGCTTGACAGTTTGAGGCGTCCTTGGCTTAATGGTAAGGTAATTTACTTGTGACTTGGTGGCCATGTATTCTAGACATGGAAACCTTGTCTGTCCTCACGAGGGTAAGGATGTGCTCTGACCACAGAATAGTGTGGATTGTGGAGCACTTGGCTGCTCATTTGTGTTTTTTGTTTCTTTTGTAGATGCTCTGATGGATGCTTCCTGGAAGATACCTATATATATTTTGTTTGCTAAGAAGTCTGCTATAATTTTATTGCCAATTTTGTGGTGCAGATGAAGACGGGATGTGTAGCTCTTGTATTATGTTTAAACATTAGTGTTGATCCACCGGATGTCATAAAGATATCTCCCTGCGCTAGAATGGAGTGCTGGATAGGTCTCTTTTCACTCTTCTGATCTCATTGGTTTTCAAATTATATTTTCTCTGGTTTTTAACTCAATTTTCTTTTTGGCTTTGAGACATTTGGCTTTTTTATCTTGTTCAGATAATGTTCGGAAATAACTTTTGTTTTAATATCATTATATATTTTTCCTTTTGGTTTTAAATGTTTATTTGTTCTTAAAGTTTCTGATAAGTTGAAACCAGTAATTGCAACTTAAGCAAAAATAATGTACAGCTCTTTTGCATTTGCTACATATGGTACAAATTTCTATCATACTTTTTTCTTGTTTAATCCTACATTTTTCATTTACAAACCTAAATATATTGTCTTAGTTGTGGACTTCTTAATGAGAAGTGTAAATAAACTGCTCAAATTGAACCTTTGCAAACCACTTATGGCTTTTTTCTGAAATGGTTTCATGTATATATTTTCTATTTTTAGTGTTATGTGTTATTTGGTTGCCACAGAAAGTGATATGCAATATTAAATCTCTGCTTACAACTATGAGAGTGGAACACACTGTGATTCAGTAATTTGCATCCCTTTCAATTTCTCATGTGAAAGCTTAGCATAGCAGCACAAACTTTGGGGATTTATTGTTGATATTTATTTTCTTCTAGAAGAGATCTAAATCTGTTTGTTTAAACTTAGTATCATTCCAATGCTGCAGATCCTTTTTCTATGGCACCTCAAAAAGCATTGGAGTCAATTGGCAAAAGTTTGAGTAGTCAGTATGAAAGGTGGCAACCAAAGGTGGGAGTATTTAGCTTGTTACCTTCATCATCATATTACCTTTTGATGTTGATGTTTAGTTAAACTTTGTGGGCATCGATTGTCAACAGGCCCGCTATAAGTATCAACTTGATCCAACGGTGGATGAAGTGAAGAAGCTTTGTACTACATGTCGTAAATATGCGAAGTCTGAAAGAGTTTTATTTCATTACAATGGCCATGGTGTGCCGAAGCCAACAACCAATGGTGAAATTTGGGTCTTCAATAAGGTAAATTTTCTCCTTGATGTGAGATATTTATTTGGTAGGTAAAATGTTACTTTGTTTCAACTAGCAATAGATGATGTATGGCCAATACACAGGGATACCAGTGTATGTACGTACTGAACACCTCCCCCAACCACAAAATGGAAAAAAGAAAATGAATGAACCCAAACCTCATGAACAAAAAAAATCATATTAAAATTGGCAATAGGAAATAAAGTGAAAGAGATACCAACATAAAGCGGCAAATGAAACAATTTATAATTCTACAGTAGACATGTAGTCAACTGGTTTGTTTCCAATCAAACACAAAGTTCAAATAAAATAACTTATCTATTGATTAGAGATGTGATAAAATCCCTAATTTACTATAAATATGCAATAAAAAATAAGGGAAATGGAGTGGCCAAATATGAGAGAGAACAACAACAACCAAGTTTTGTGCTACTATGTGTGGTTGAGGTTGACTACATGGATCAAATTACACCAGTGTCATATCATAAACCATGTCAACTGCCCCATATGAGAACATGGGATGAATATGATATTTAGTTTGAAGATATATGTATGTGATGTTTTGAAACAGAGCTTAGGTGTGAGTCTTATGTTGCATGGAAATTCTGTCAAAAAGGATAATTTGATAATTATGAATATACTTTGTTTGTGTCTTACTTTCACTAGAACCAAATAAATGGAAGATATAATTTTTATTCATCCCAATTTTTTTCACATTTTGTACTTGGCAGCAATTAGTGAAATATGAAGAAACTTTTAATCATTGTATTTATTTCACTTTTTGGTCATTATGTTTTCAATTTGGCACTAGACAGCGAAATATTAAAGAATTTGAATCATTCCAGTTTCATGTTTCCCCATTTTCTTTATGGCAACCACTAACAAATAAGACCTCTGGGCTGTTAAATAGCTGCCACGGTAGCGCCACCTCGTCATGCCAGGGTGCGTTGGAAGAAAACTGCCATGAGGAGTGTGGTGTGGTGGCCCCCTCTTTTAGTTAGAGAGAAACATTTTAGGATCTTGAAGCCTTGACTCTCTACTCCAACATACGAGCTGACCCATTCTCAATTTTAGGCAAAATAAAAAGTGCTATCTCATTCTCTGCTTACATAAACTCAAGTGACAACTGGCAATCCATCTCTGACGACACCCTCTCCTGGGGATGACCCCTTTCTGCCTCTCCGGTGATGACATCTTCCCAGTTGGCTATTAGTTTTCTCATCCTCTGCCTGTGTTTTTTTTTTTAGGGTGTCTCTTACTCTCTTTTTGTTCTCAATTGTGTTTTGAGTCTTTTCACTCTTCTCAATTTTCTCTCCCTTTCTCTTATTCACCGTTCTGCAAGCTGCACTATTCTCAATTGATGACCCGGTGCTCTTATTTTTCTGTCAATTTGTTCTCTGCTGCCCTCTTTGTAATTCTCTCTCTTCTCTTTGATTCTATAGGTTCACATCTTCAGCCCCCTTCCTCTTATCTTTTATTCTGTTTCAACCCACTTTTCTAGTGAAATAAACCAATTAACTTATGACCAATGATGCACGGTAATGCCAAATTGCTGGACGTTCCTGTTTTCCAAATGTGCTGATACGCGTACGCCTCCCAAGTGGCTCCAACACGTCACAGTCATGTTTACGTGTTTTGTTTTGTTTTGTTTTTTTCAAATAGTACTACCGAAAACAGGAAAGGATATCTCAAACTAAAAATAAGATAATAACCGAACGATATCCCCATTCTTAATAATTGAAAGATACCCCATTCTTAATAAAATCTTGAAAGCAATCTTCTGATATATTAGATAATATTTTTCGTAACAATAAATAAGATAAGATATAATTGCAAAGATTTCTCGACAAAAAAAAAAAATTGCTTAGATCACTATAAGTAAAACTTTATATTTCTCTACCTCCATTGGCTTACTTCTGTAGAGTGATATTTTTTAGATATTATTTGATGAGATTATATGTCTTTTATGTTTTGAAATATTTTATAGATATTTTTTCTATGTGCAATTAGGATTTTAGATTATTTAAAAGGATGTTATATAAATTATTACAATAATTTAATCTTTGTTTTACATGTTTTTATTTTAAAGTTGCCGTATTCCTGTTCTGTACTTGTACTGTATCGCTCGTACCCGTTTCAGCGCAACATAGCTTATGAGACATGACATACCTGAATGGGTGGGACACCAACTCTGCAAGTAGACTAACTCATAATAGTCCTTGGGATTCATCTCTCAGGGATTTCCTGCCCTTAATTCTCTCTTGTCCCTACATTTGGCCAATTGCTCTTATTAAATTTTGGGAAGATAGTCGGGTTGGTTCTTCTCCCTTTTCAGATTCTTTTCCTTGGTTTTTTATTTTTATTTTTTTGTCTATTTTCTTTGCATAATGCCTTTGTCTGTCAATTTTTCCCCCCTTAGGATGACTTCTCTTTAAACTTCCATTGTATTTGAAATTTGAATGATAGAGAGGTTAATGACTCAAGTCCCTTTCTCCTTTACTTGATTCTATTCATCTTTCCCGTAGCCCTAACACAAGAAGATATACTCGATTCCTTTGGTGTTTTCTCTTGTAAGTCTTACTTTTTGTTCTTAACTTCCTATCCTAACATAGAAAGATTTTTCTTGGATAAAGTTTAGGGCTTTTGTTTGGACTCCTCTTTTGAATGGGATCAACACAAATGATATACTTCAAAAGCGCAGGCTTCTCATTGCTTTGACCCTTAAGGTGTATAATGTGTGGTTTTGATTCCGAATGAGGGCCTCATCTCTTGCTAGTTTCTTCCTTGTCCAATGGCGAGATCACTTTGGAACAGATATTTTGGTATCTTTGGAGTGTTGTGCATTTGCACTGTGGACTTGCATACTCCTCAGTAAGCTCAGAGGTTTTCACTCACGTAAAGAACTAAAGATTCTACGAAAGTCCTTGGTTTTTTTGGTGATTTGGTGTATTTTGCTGGAAAGAAATTTCAGATTCTTTTAATGATTTCTTTTCTACTGTTGATTTTGTTTGGGAGAGGATAAATTTTTTTTTTGGGGCATCACTTGGTGCCCTGCTCGTGATCTAACAGTGTTCCTCTAGCTCATTTTCGAAGGAATTGTTGTGCTTTATTGCATGGTTTATCCTTATAGGAATTAGGTACTCTTTTGTTTGATCTTTGTGAGGATGTCATATCTTCTTTTGTACCTTCTCTTCTCTTCTAACAAAGTTTTCTTTTTCTATTACAAAAAAACTTATGATACATGACATTATGTCATTGAGGCTTTGATTTGACTATGAGAATTTTTTTTTTAAAAAAAACTGTGATACATTTGGTCAATTTTATTTCCTAGAATGTTTCGTGTTTTTATTTCATGTTCTTGATATATCTGTGTGTGTATGGAGGGATTGGTTTACTCTAGGAGTAAGTCTGCTACACTTACTCCATTGAATATCTTCTTATTGACAACATATTTCATCAATCCAACTGTTGAATAATATAATATTATCTTGATGATCAAGCATATCAAATTTTAGAAAAATTGGACATTGATAGATATAATATCTAGTGCTCAAGATTTACATATATTTTCAAAACTACGTTGTACGTCCAAATGAAAAGGGATGGTGGAGTATTAAACTGTTTTGAAATTTTATACATTTGACCTATGCAATGCTGTCAAATATCGGCCATGGTGTGGCAGATTTGAGGCCGCTGCTTGGGGCAAGTGGATGGCGTGGTGGCCTCAATGGTGGTGGCGCCGTGACGGATCATGGCGGCCATGGCGGAAAATCAGCCAAAAACCCTTTATTTTTTGGTTTTTGAGGTATTTTTGGGTTTCATTAATGAAACCTTAAAGAACCCGACCCCCTTCCATTTCTCTCAGTCTCGATCTCGCTTCTCTACTTCCTTCTCCCTCACTCGGTCTCTCAAAGTTTGTCTCTGCTCTTCTTCGGTGGTGGCGAGCACAAGGTTGTCAATGGCAGATGGCGGTGAGGAAAAAAAAAATTACGCCATAAAAATATGGCGAACGGAGAAATTTTTATTTTTTTTATTTTTCTAGGTCAGAAGTTTTTAATTTTAATGAAACAAAAACAGTATATTACCAAAAGAAAAAAAAAAACACTAACCCACACCCAAGAATAAAAATAAAAACCCAAGAAAATCCACACAACTAAACCACGCTCATGACTGTAAAAACAACCTACCTGCACATGACTCTAAAGGCTGAACCACACTCCACACTCAAGAAAATAACCCACATGTATCATAGATCCACTCACCAATCCAACACATGTAGAACCCAAAGAGAGAGAAATAAAACCATACATGAATTAGACCCCCAAAAAATAAAAATGAAAGAAGCAGAGATAGCAAAGAGCGAACGCGGGTAGACTTGCCAGGAAGGCGTGAACGGTTGAGACTGGCGGCTAGCAGAGGTAGATCGGTGGCAGTGCATGGACAAGGAGCTCATGTGTGAGGGAGAGAGTAAGATTGAGAAGTTGAGACTCATTACAGAAGAGCACGCTCTAGACAACCAGTGGCCGCCGCTGCTAGTGGGGACTGTGGTGAGCCGCCACCATTGACAATGGCGTTGTGATTGTCGGAGAAGAGAAGAGAGAGAGAGGGAGGGAGTGAGGGAGGGAGAGGTGCAATACTCAGAGAAATAGCAAGAATGGTCGGGTTTTAATTGAAACTTGAAAACCTTAAAAAACCTTCTGAAAAACAAAAAAGGGGGTTTTGGGCGCAATTTCTACCATGGCCGCCATAATTCCGCCATTGTACCCGCCACGGCCGCCACGCCGTTCTGCTATGCCATCCACTTGCTCATGGTGGCGGCCTCAAAATCCACCACGCCATGGCGTCGCAATGGCCGATAATTGATAACATTGGGCGAGCACCCAGGAAGGTCCTTCATCTCCTCCTCCTCCTCCTCCTCCTCTATTTTGTTTTTTTCTTTTCCTCTTGTTGCGCAACTGAGTTTACTCACTCCTTCACACACGAGCTCCTTGTCTGCTGCCGATTCTGCCTCCTTCCAAGCCTCCGCTGGCTATCGCGTAACCTCTAGCCGCCGGTCTCCACTGTTCGCGTCTACCTCGCAAATCAGCCCCTGCGTTTGCTCTTCGCAACCTCTAGCAGCTGGTCTCCACCGTTCGCGTCTCTGCTTCTGTCTTCTTTATTTTCTGGGGGTCAGATATTCAGATTTCAGATCTGGTTTTATTTCTTTCTCTTTGGGTTTTGCATGGCTTGGTGAGTGGATCTTTGATGTGTGTGGGTTATTTTTCAGTCAAGGTCATTGGTGTGGATTAGGTTGTGTGGGGTTTTCTTGGGTTTTCATTTTTGTTTTTGGGTGTGGGCCGTGTGGTATTGTGTTAGTCTTCTTTTTTTTTTTTGTGGTAGAATACTGGTTGTGCTTTATTAAGGTTAAAAACCTCTTCTGACCTAAAAAAAAAAAGAAGATAAAAACTACCACATATTTTGGCTTATATATTATTAGGTATTATTTGAAGACAAAAAATATGTCAAGGGGATTAGCTAATGAATGAATTAATATGTTAATTGTGTATTTGTGGCTTTGATTATGTCTTTGAGGCTTTGAGTATGCATTATGTCTTTGTATTGTATTTTTTTATACATTTTTATATATTCTTTAGTCCGCCATAACTTGCAACGCCATCTGCTCTATTTTTATGGCGGTTTTTTGGCTCACCGCCATCTGCCATTGACATCCTTGGATCTATGCATTGGAAACTTGCAATTTAGTGGTTGAATTGATGAAATTTGATGTCTATAAAGTTATTTAATAGAGTTAGTATACCAAGACTTACTCCTAGAGTAAATGGTTCTCTTCTCTCTCTCTCTTTCTTTCTCTCTCTCTCTCTCTCTCTATATATATATATATATATATGTATGTATGTATGAGCCACCATGTACTAATGATAACTCTGTAAGGCCATCACGTCACATTCTATTTTTACTCTGCTCTCTTTTCTACTTATATTATTTTCTTTGCTACCTTAGCACAACATAAATTTCTAGTCGGGTTTCATGGGTAAGAAATAAAAAAGTGTTATTGCTCATCCTAATTATTTAAAGAAGAAAGTATTAAATGCTACTTGAACTCAAGATATTAAATGTTTGTACTTTGCATTTAATAATTTCTATTTATTCTGTAACCTTTGCATCAAGGCCCACTTTATTAGAACTCTTTTGCATTGGGAAATGTTAAAATCTGTGAGCTTCTTGCTCTGATCTTCTAACACTTATAATAAGCGACAACCCATGGATTTGGCGTTAAATGCACTTACCCCTTACTCCGTTACTTGGATTATGCAATTGCAATTTTTGTAAAATCTTTCGATTTTTTCATTTATAAATTATAAGTTTGTTGGTGCACTTTGTTTTCCTATGAGTAGGTGGAATTAAACTAAGCACCAATCAGTTGGACATGTTAGAGGTGGGGTCCCCATGTCCACATGGTTTATTAAACCTATTTTAGGTAAACTGAGGGGGGACTATAATTTTATATGTGCAACAAGGATGCAGCTTTAGACCACCTGGTAAAAGTGGTTCTTATATAATGATTCTTGTGAAAGCTTAAAGTGACATGCAGAGGCACGGGGATGAATTTTATATCTGACATAGGTTATTACCAAGAAAATGGGGCATATTTGTTCGTGGATGGGAAACATTTTATATTTGTTCATAAACAAAGTGGTCCTAATCATAGTTATCAATAGTGGTGCTATCGCGTGCTATAGCGGCATATCGGTGTGGAGTGGAGGTCCCCTGCTATATGGCTTCCGTCGCGGCCGTGAATTGCAGTGTATCGCGGACGTGGCAGCCGCTATCTTCTAATGGGCCAAAAATCACTAATTTTATCCCCTTTTCTGTTGGGCCCAATACTAAAGGGGGCAGAAATGTCGTTTGGTGCTTCCCTCTCACATAATATTAAAAAACCCTATTTTTTATTTCACTCCAAAAGAGAATTGAATGGTAGAAGATCAATGGTTCCTCTTCCATTTCCCCCTCCACTCGTTCTGCTACCAAGCTTCAACGGTTCCTTCATTTATGTGTTATGTACTCATATGTAAAATGCACAATATTTACATATATTTTTATCAAATAGCAGCCATCCCGCTATCCGTTGCACTGTTTTTGGGGTTGGCCGCTACACACTGCAACCTGAGATAGACTACTATGATCCTGATTCTGCTGTGATCATGAAGCTAAACCTGATCATAGTCTTAATTTGTCAGAAAACTGTGAATACATGGAGTCCACATAAGTTACTAATTCTCTCGGTTAATATATACTAATGAATAATGAATCACGAACTTATTGGTCTTCTATTCTCTTTATGCTTTATATCAATTGCAGAGCTATACGCAGTATATTCCCTTACGAATCATGGACCTCGATTCTTGGCTGAAGACCCCATCTATTTATGTTTTTGACTGCTCCGCTGCTGGGATTATTGTCAATGCTTTCATTGAGGTATTCACACAGTCAATTCTTTAGGTACTATTTATTGCATTTGAATAAAACTGTTAAGGTTTGGGAACTGATCTTGTCATTTAATTGGACTGTCATGTTGGTTGTTGGAATGGACTTGGTATTCATTAGCTTCATGAATGGAGTGTTTCTAACTCCTCTGGGTCTACAAGAGATTGCATCTTGCTTGCAGCATGTGAAGCACATGAGACATTGCCTCAGAGTGCTGAATTCCCTGCTGATGTTTTTACGGCATGCCTTACAACACCTATTAAGATGGCATTGCGATGGTGACGCTTCTTTCCTTATCTATTTCTAGTTAGTTTATCTTGTATATTCTTTGTCATGTGTAAAACCTTTGGCAATGTTTAGTGAACCTTTGTTTTTAAATCCTATAGTGCATTAGGCATGGGTTTCTACATAATGATATGTTGTTAATGCAAGTTACATTAGTTTACACTATATGTTGGTTCTAATCTTACCGTATCTAATTGTTTCCAACTTGAACCCTTGATTGTTTCTATCACCAACTTGTGATTACCTATTTCGTTTACATGTTCCTGTTTGTTTGTAAAACTGGATAGTATGTTGAAATCCGGAAGCAAATGAGCATAGAAAGAAGAGGAAAATGGGACAGGAATTTAGGCCTAAGGGCCAACTTAATGTTGCAAATATTCTTGCAAGGCTAAGAATTAGGGTATTTACATTTTGTTGTTTCATCTGTTGACATGACAATAGTTATACCACCTAAGTTTTGATTCATAGCCATCTGATTTCATTGTAATTTATTGCAATGATATGGAGTGCGGGCTAATATATGTGGGATTTGCTTATAAGTCCCTCTGATAGAAACAAGAAGAAAACAGAAAAGAAAGATACTCGTATGTATTATTTGAAATGGAAACTGAAGGATGCAGAAAAAGAGGGAGAGATTTTTGGAGCACTATAGCAGCTCACAGTCTCCTAGCCTATTTAGGCCAAAGCCTGAATTTTCCCTCTACTCACTACCAAACAAATATGCCCTTTCTGTTAACAGAATCCCGCACAATCATTCCCATATCCTACGATCAGTATGACCCTCACAATCTTTCCCAATGAGTTAGGCCTGGGGCTGGCCTGATACACAAACACTTAACATGTTTCCCAAACTGCTTTAAACTTTTTCCTTTTGTACACCTTTAACCCTTCTGGGATTCGATCTGTAATGTCTTCTTTATCAATTTTCCATAAAAAAGGAAGGAAAAAGTAATAAAAATAAATAAATAAATAAATAAATAAAGATACAAATTTATGACCGTCAAGATAAGATTTAACTTTAGAGATGACCACCATATGTCGTAATTTTCTTTTTTATTATCTCAGGATCTTTTGTAAGTTTAACAATTGACCCTTTGGTTTTTGCTGACAACCATTGGACATTTACTATTTTGAAGTTGATTTTAAGTTAGGGAGCTGCTTTTGTGTTAGTTGCTGTATTTATTTCCTGCAAGTATTCTATAGCTTAGGAGGTCATAGACACATGCACAGGAAAGTGGCTATTAACAATTCGTTGTGATGTAATTTGTTTCCATTACATCAGAATGGATTCCTTATCCTTTGTTTTTTCGGGTAATTTCTTCACTTATGAAAATTTGATCACTTTTCATAAAAAATTTTCCCCTAGGTTTTGTACCCGTTCATTACTTCGCGAGTCACTTGATTATTCGCTTATAGACAAGATCCCTGGCCGTCCAAATGACCGAAAGACACTTCTTGGTGAATTGAATTGGATCTTCACAGCAGTAACTGACACAATTGCCTGGAATGTTCTTCCTCATGGTAGGTCTCAGCCTTACCCATCATTGCCGTGCACTGTTAAATTGCCATGGATTTTTTTGATCAAGTTGTTCTTTGTGTGATTTTGGTATGCATCTTGCATATATTATTACTTATGTTGATTTTGTCCTGCAGATCTTTTTCAGAGATTGTTCAGACAAGATTTGTTAGTTGCAAGTTTATTCCGGAACTTCCTCCTTGCTGAGCGAATTATGCGATCTGCAAATTGTTCTCCTGTTTCTTTCCCAGTGTTGCCACCAAGCCATCAGCATCATATGTGGTATCAGATGATGATTTTTTTGGATGATGGCTTTTATGATGTTATCAGATGTGCTGACAATTTTTTTTTTTTAATTTTGTGTTATTTATTTGTTATTTGGGTCTTTGGGACAAAATCTTTATGTTATTTATTCATTGTACAGGGATGCATGGGATATGGCTGCTGAACTCTGCTTGTCTCAACTCCCCTCATTAGTTGAGGATCCTAATGCTGAATTTCAGGTATCTTGAGATTTTTATTGTACGTCTGGAATTGAGATTCTATCTGGATTTGAGTTGAATAATAAAAAAAAGGAAGAATTGGCTTTGGTATTATGGTATATTAGATAATACTCATTTGGTTTGAGCTTACCTGGTGTACTATTTGTTTGTTCTTTCAGCCTAGTACATTTTTCAGCGAGCAGTTAACAGCATTTGAAGTATGGCTTGACCATGGTTCTGAATTTAAGAAGCCGCCAGAGCAGTTGCCTATTGTTCTTCAGGTGCAGTACATGTCTTGGTTTCCAGCTCCTAATAAGCTTTTTAATGCAGGTTAAATGATTTTTGCTGAAGCAGCCATCAAGTCCCGTTCTCATTATAATGGAACAGGACAAAATGTGTATTTCTTGAGTTGCTAATACATTTTCCTCACTGCTAATCCGATTTTGCTGGCTTGTTTCTTCAACCAATTTAGATGCTAGTAGATAGCACTAATCTCAAATGCATCTTGAAAAGGTGCTGCATTGTGGTTTTTCAAAACAAAAAACAGCCAATCCTTATCTCACTGATGGGGCCTGCGGTTTATGGATTGATGCCATGGGTTCTACGAAAACCCAAATTTTGCCAAACCACGAAGATAAAAGTTGTTTTTTAGTGGGTTTTCCTCATGTTTTCTCAGGTCTTCCTTTCCTCCTTTTAGTTATACTATCATCTATTTGATCCTCTCTCTTTTTTTTTTTTTTTCGGTGTTGGCTTTGTCTTCTCACTTTATCATCCCATTTTACATGAGTTTCCTTTGCTTTCTCCTCAATTAGTGCTATTCTGACATCCTCTAGAATTTATTTATTGCTAATCTTAGTTTTTCTTCAGTGTCACTCATAAGTATAAGCATTCTCATCTTTTCTGTCCTTTTTTTCGCTCCTTTTTTTTTTCATTGCTAAGCATTCACTACTAGGGGTTTGCTAGATTCACTGGTACGTGTGGATCTTTGTCTCAACCCATTATTCAGTGCTGGGATCTGTTTGCAAGTTGTTTGATCTGGCAATTAGCTTACTCTATATGAAGTGAACATATACTCTGCAAATTGATTTTAAAAAGTTTCTGCACTCTCTGGCCTTGACTTTTTTTCACGATTATTTTTGTGCTTTTTGTTTGGTATTAGCTTATATTATTGCTTGCATTTAGAAGTTAGCACTCTTTTTATTTCAGGTTTTGCTTAGTCAATGCCATCGATTTCGGGCTTTAGTTCTCCTTGGAAGGTTCCTTGATATGGGGCCATGGGCTGTAGATCTGGTAATCTCCTTCCCCCCTCTCTCTTCCTCCCTCCCTCAGTTCATGGTTTATTTTGTTCCTATTGTAGAAGGCTTGGGATTTTATAACGTGATTCCAAGTTTCCTATGAGCAGGCATTGTCTGTTGGAATATTTCCTTATGTTTTGAAGCTGTTACAAACGACGACACCAGAACTTCGTCAGATTCTGGTTTTCATATGGACGAAGATTCTTGCACTTGACAAGGTATCTTTGCTTAAGCTTAATTGTTTTCTGTAGAATGTTTAAGTTTTAAACAGTACATGTGATCTTATGTGCCGTTGATGTGCTGCCAATGCTGAACTCCTACTACATGGGATATTTATATTTAAATACATTTAACTGTCATTTGTATATTGTCATTTTCCTTTTCTTAATACCTATCAACGAATCAAGAACCGATCAATGAAACCTTGCAAAATTAGTGGCACTAATGTGTGGCTTATTGAAGTATATTTATGCTTCTCCTTGCTCTACCAAAATCCTCCTTTATATCTGTTTGGGAATAAGATAATGGAAGTTGTTCATGTTTGTTAGAACATGCAGCAACTCTGTGTATAGGAAAAGAGGGAAAGACAGATGTGAAGACAGATGGTGGAGTCCAAGCGGAGAAAGCAAAAAATAAGCCAAAATAAGGCTAATAAGCAGTTTCTCAGTTATTCAATGGCCTCTTTTAAATACCCTTATATTTGCAGTTACTAGTTAGCAATTATTTTTCGATACAAGACTTTAATTTGGCAGGTGATCATATTATTAACAAAATTCCCAAGTTGTTAAACAATGAAAACATTTATTCAGTCTAAAATCTAAAATACTCAAATGTATCAGTTAAAATAAATTAATTACTGAATAATTTTCTAAAAAATTCATTCTTTTTTGTGTGATATTCTTTGTCTCGTTTTTAATTTTTCACTATTATTTGATGTTGAAGATATAACTGTTGCATGTCTTCTGAGTCTCCATGCAATTGTGATGTTGTTTGTCATGTTACAGTCATGTCAGGTTGATCTTGTGAAGGATGGAGGTCATATATATTTTATTAAGTTTCTTGACAGCATGGAAGCATATCCAGAGCAACGTGCAATGGCTGCTTTTGTTTTGGCTGTCATTGTTGATGGCCATAGAAGAGGCCAAGAAGCCTGTATTGAAGCTGGGTTAATCCATGTCTGCTTAAAGCACCTCCGGTCTTCATCTCCCAGTGATTCACAAACTGAACCCCTTTTCCTTCAGTGGCTTTGCCTGTGTCTGGGGAAATTGTGGGAAGACTTCACAGAGGCTCAAATAATAGGTTTGCGGGAAGATGCTGTTTCTATATATGCTCCTCTACTGTCTGGATCCCAGCCAGAGGTTCCTCCTTACTTATTAGCTTTATTTGTGGTTATCAGATGAGTTTACATCATTTTATGGCTGATAATTTAATAATTGACATGATAATTGGTTCATCTGTCTCAGGTTAGGGCTTCTGCTGTTTTCTCACTCGGTACTCTTCTCAATGTGGGATTTGACTCTTGCAGAGGTGTTGGTGGAGATGAAGAATGTTATGATGATGAAATTTTTAGTGCTGATGTTAGTATAATTAAAAATATTTTGAGTGTTGCTTCAGATGGGAGTCCGTTGGTTAGGGCAGAGGTAGCTGTGGGTAGGTGATTAGACATTTGAATTGAGTTTTTATTGTTAAACATTGATAAGATGGAAGATGCCAATCCAGCACTTCATTTATATCTTATAATATAATTGGTGACGTTGGTTTTCTTTCAACTGTCAGCTCTGGGACGCTTTGCTTTTGGCCATAACATGCACTTAAAGTCTGTTGCTTCCACGTATTGGAAACCTCAGAGTAATTTGCTGAAGTCCTTACCTTCATTGGTAAATATAAATGGATCTGGTGGAGGGTATACTAGCCAGAACCAACATATTCCCCATGGAAGTATTGTTTCATCCCAAATTGGACGTCTCTCAAGGGTTGGAAATGACAGTTCTTCAGTGATTCGAGATGGACAGGTCTCTTCTAGCAGTCCTCTCGCTAGTTCTGGAATTATGCATGGATCCCCATTGTCTGATGATTCATCTCATCATTCTGATTCAACAATGCTGAATGATGGTTTTAGCAATGGAGTGGTTAACCACACTGGACCAAAGCCCTTAGACAATGCAATGTATTCACAATGTGTACTTGCTATGTGTACTTTAGCAAAAGACCCATCTCCTCGCATTGCGAACCTGGGGCGCCGGGTCCTGTCCATAATAGGTATTGAACAAGTGGTGGCTAAGCCATTAAAGTCTGCTGGTGTTCGGACTAGTGAACCTGTGACATCTCCTAGTCTTGTTGGTCTAGTTCGCTCATCTTCGTGGTTTGATATGAATGGAGGTGGCACTTTTTCCCTTTTATTGTCTTTATCCAATGATGATGGATAATGTTTGTCTGCATCAAATTTACTTTTGTAATAATTCCCCTGCAATAATCTATTGGCCGCCCTGTTTATTTTGCATGCTGTTGTGGCAGGACACTTGCCTCTGACCTTCAGAACTCCTCCAGTCAGCCCTCCTCGCACAAATGTCTTAACTGGAATGCGAAGAGTATGTTCTTTAGATTTTAGGCCCCACATGATGAATTCTCCAGACTCTGGATTAGCTGATCCACTTTTAGGTTCTGGTGGTGGACCCTCTGGGACTTCAGATCATAGTTTTCTTCCGCAATCAACTATATATAATTGGAGTTGTGGGCACTTTTCCAAGCCACTGTTAACTACTGCAGATGATAGTGAAGAAGTAATTGCTAGAAGAGAGGAGAGGGAAAAAATTGCATTGGAGCTCATAGCAAAATGCCAGCACTCTGGTTTGTTTTATGTTTTGTTTCATTCAATTTATCTTGCTTTTTAACATACATGCAGTTGAATTATGGTGTTGTATTCTGTCAGCTGTTAGCAGGCTAACAAATCCAATTGCTAAATGGGACACAAAGGGTACACAAGCAATACTGTTGCAGCCTTTCTCTCCTATAGTGATAGCTGCTGATGAGAATGAGCGGATCAGGTATACATAATTCATTAATACTACATAGCTTGCTGGGGACTGTTTTAATCTAGTGAACTATCAATGCTATAGATATCATAATCTTGTTTATGTTTGGGGCTGTTAGAGATTGGGTTTGATACTAATGAGAGAGAGGCTAAGGCTGCAAAAAGACCGAAAGCCTTGACCTAATTTTTGAATGCTACAGGAATTCAGTGTTCTGCTTAGGTTTCAAAACTTGTGGTCTTGATTAATTTACTTGGTGTTGTATTATACCATTTTATTTTACTTTTGTTGGCTAATTGGAGTTTGCCACAGGGTATGGAACCATGAGCAAGCTACACCCCTCAACAGTTTTGATAATCATGATTTCCCTGACAAAGGAATTTCAAAGCTCTGCCTATTGAATGAGCTTGATGATAGCTTGCTTCTTGCTGCTTCATGTAATTTTCTCTTCGTTTTTCTAAATATAATTTCCTTTCAATAGTTCTGTTGGAGTATTAAATTTGTTTGGGAATCTGCATTATGATGCAGCTGATGGAAACATTCGCATTTGGAAAGATTATACTCTGAAGGGTGAGCAAAAGCTTGTCACTGCATTCTCTTCTCTTCATGGACATAAACCTGGCATTAGGGGTCCAAATGTGGTTGTTGATTGGCAACAGCAATGTGGTTATCTGGTATGTTATTCCTTGATCTTCATGGGAGTATGGGAATCTCTCTTCCCTCAGCAGAAACCCCCTTTCTCACCACTTCCTCATGCAGAAAATTCTATTTCTTTTTTGGTGTTTATATATTGGTGATTGTTTAACAGCATTGTTGCATGTTGCCAGTATGCTTCAGGTGAGACATCTGACATTATGCTTTGGGATCTGGATAAGGAACAGCTTGTTAATCCTATACCTTCATCATCAGATTGCAGTATCTCGGCATTGGTAAGCTTCATTGCTGTGTGGTGTTGTTTTCCCTAGTAATCATGTTTGATCAAATTATTTTGGCATGGGCATGGCAGCTAAGCTGGTTATAGCTCTAGACTCTAAGAAACATGGACAAAGTTATATTTTGCAAGACATTTAGGTTGAAGTTTCTTACTGGGGTGGACATTCATCTGGAAGAATCTATGTTGGGTATTTGATGTTTTTTAGCAAATTTCTTTTCATAATTACCTAAGAGAAATTCTTAGGTAACAGACTCAAATCAACAAATGACATTGTGAAGGCATTTATCAGAGAGGTGCATTCCTAATATGGCCCACACAGGCATGTCAACTGTTGATTTGGGTGGAATATGCCAATGATCCAGTATCTGCACTCCTAAGTAGAGACACCCATTAAACCACTGCCCGTCTTAGACAATGTCAAATAACCTGGTTTTGTTCAATACTCGAAGCACCACCAAAACTGTTGTTGATCTCATGCTTGCCTTCTCTAGTTTTCAAAACTCTGCCGCCTCTGTTGTCCTACTTTGTCCATGCCTTTTATTGGGATGATGAAAGAAGTTTACCTTCCTAGACTGACCCTCAATCCCTCTAAATATGTCTGAAGCATTGAAGAGGGGGTTTGGTTATGTGGTTCATGATTACCTTTGAAGAACTAGAAGCTTGGACTTCTTTGCAGTATGCATTGATAGTTCAATTTGTATTTTTCATCTTGTTGTATAAGCTTTTCTGAAGGGGCCAAAGATCTTTGTTGAATGCTATACAAGTCTAGGCTGCTCATATAGGTTTGCCAGTTGTAGGGTTAAAACCATTGGTTACTCGTTATGTAGATAAGCTGGCTATTCTGTTTGTATGTATTTTAACAGTTTGCATGGGATTTTTCTGTTATTTTGTCCTGTCTGCAACTAGGCAGTGCATATGAATATGAATTCTTTTATCGCTTTGGATTAATTTTGTTTGAAAATGGCTGGTATTGAATGTTAGATGTGGTAGTGAAGGAAATGGGCTGATGGGCCTACGACTGGAGCCCAACTTCATACTCTTTCTTTTTTCTCTTTTTTCTTTTTTTCACCTTTTTCTGCTTACGCACCTGGTTACACTGCTGCCAAACATTTCTTCCCTTTCCGTTATGTACTGTGTCCTGTATTTCAGGCTGCATCTCAAGTTCATGGGGGTCAATTTGTGGCTGGTTTTGTAGACGGTTCTGTCAGACTTTATGATGTCAGGACACCTGAAATGTAAGCACCTCAAAGTTGAATTCCTTCCACCATGATGAAAATAAAAATAATAATGAGGTTATCAATTCTCCTTTCTTGATGAGATTGAATTGAGCAAACATTGTTATTTGTTAGCGTCTATGAAATATTTTTCCTTATTTGTTCAGATTTGCCATGATTGGTACCTTTAAATTTATGTAAAGCATCACTAGTTCAGTTTAGATGTCTTTCAGTTTTACTTTTAATCTCTAATGACAATGATGCTTCTTAGGCTTGTCTGCGAATTACGGCCACACACTCAGAGAGTAGAAAGAGTCGTGGGGATTGGCTTTCAACCAGGACTAGACCCAGGAAAGGTAAAAGATCTGCCTAGCGTCATATTTTTTCCCAATAGAATGTTCTAGTAATGCTTATAAGCCTTGGTAGTGTTTTAATGATTACTTTGATTTGAAATAGATGATGAAATCACGTGGCATTATTTTTCCCTTCAGATTGTTAGTGCATCTCAGGCTGGGGATATCCAATTCCTTGATATCAGAAATCATAGGAGCGCATATCTCACCATTGAAGCTCATAGGGGTTCACTTACCGCTTTAGCTGTACACAGACATGCTCCAATTATTGCCAGTGGCTCAGCCAAACAACTAATCAAAGTATTTAGCCTGGAGGGTGATCAACTAGGCACCATTCGATACTATCCTACCCTAATGGCCCAGAAAATTGGTTCTGTAAGCTGCCTTAGTTTCCACCCGTACCAAGTATTGCTTGCTGCTGGTGCTGCGGATGCATGTGTGATCTATGCTGATGATAACACGCAAGCAAGATGAATCCACATTTTTTTCCTTTATGATTTTTGCTGGTTGTCTCCAATTCAGAGTGCATCAAACGTCTCTGAGGAGTGCCACACATTCCCTTGCTGTTGGATAATCCTGTGATGCTGCTTCAATCCCTCTTCCGCTGTGAATACATCGCTGAAAATATTGGTAGGGTGCATTCTACTACTGATAGTGTATGCAATATAATATTCATTAGCCTCCATGGTAGAGGGTTGCACTTGACAGGAAGAAAATCCTGCATATAATGATTGGAGGCTTTGGCAAATAATGTCATCTTCGTAAATGTGTGTAAATATCATTTTCGTCGTATTATTTTCATTCATGTTTTGCGTGCTATGCTCCATCCTTTTCCACTTTGTAAATTTTAGCTGAATTCAAAGTTATAATGCTGCTGCAGACCTGGGTTATTGACCCCTGAATGTGGGGTGCCCTTGTTTTGAGGAACCTGTAATTAATCCAAGTTTGAGCCAGGGCAACCACTGCAATTATTTATTTATTTTTTTTGGTCTCAAATCCGAAGTCGCTAACTTCTGAGGTTGGATAGGACGGCGATTTGTTTGTTTTTCTGGCTTTATTCTTCGATGCACGCCACTCGTCACTCAGCAGGCTTGTGGGATGAAAATCTTCCTAAATGATGTTTTATTTTCTATTTTTTTAATAATTTATTGGTACATAAGATGATAAGAATAAAAATATTTAAAGGTTTTTATTTTTCATGTGTGAATAAATAGTTATGGGGATAGGAAAAGGGATACTATTTAGGGATAGAATATTTTGCATTCAAATATACCCACTTGAAAATACCGGAAGTTGATACAATGAAGCATGTTTTATTCTTTTCACGTTAACACATGAAATGGCTGGTTGAGAAATTTAAACGAAGTTTGAAGCGGTGGAAGTGGATGAACCCTATTTGCAATCTGAAATACAATTAGAGGCAAATAATGATTGGGAAATTATGAAGGAATATGTTATTTTATTTAATTATTTTGTTTCAATTTACCTGTCAAGTTTTGTCTATATTATTCGAATCTCTGTTCGTTTTTAATAATGATTTTTTTTCTTCTAATATCTTCGATCTAATTAGCTGTATTAATGAAAGGAATATATTAATGTAGTGATATATTAATTACATGAGTGAAAGTGGATAGTGGTAATTTCGTAATATGATTTTGTATTATTGTCGATACAAATTTATTTATTTTTTAACTTTTTTTTTTCTTTTTTCGGTGGATAAAGTGAAGTAGTGGGAGTATGTTGCACGCCCTGTGTACCGTGGTTTTGTCAAATCTTAGTTTAAACATTTAATTATTCTTTCGTTGAAATTAAGGTCGTCTATGGAAAATATTGTTGTCTGTGATTGACATAGAATTGATGAATTCATAGGGGGAAGTCCTGTGAATTGCAAGTAACTGAAGCATATGGAGCACAATTATTCATATAGGTGTATGCTATCTAAGGGGATGACTCTAGTGGAAAGAATAATTTATTATGAGAGTGAGATGAGTAAATTTAGACTATATAACTATGTATAAATAATTGAGATTGAAAGTTATTGATGATAATTAATGATCACATGATCGTTTAAAAATGTCACATGATTTTATGTTTTAATCTTGACTATTCATGTAAGATCTAACAATCTGTATTTACTTTTCTCATCCTCACAATAAATCATCGCTCTCACTTAAGTTATCGCCCAGCTATCCAATACCACTGAACGAACGAAGAAGATAATTAGAAGAAATTTTATTATTTATTTATTTATTTCCTTTAGAGGTTCCGTAACTTGAATAAGGAAGTGTTCAACTATAAGGTAAGCCATGCCTATGAATTTCTGTGAATGATTTATGTAGTATGGTATGCGATTCCTCTCTGCGTGCCAGGCTGAAACTTAACAGGTTATATACCAATTATTTTGCCAACAAGAAGGTGGGAAGATGCTAAGTGATAAAGTTGACGAAGGGGAAGACTTGAGGTTGAAATAGGACATTTGAGTTTTGAGTACTGCTCTTGTACTTCTTTTGGCTTTTTTTAAGGAAAAAAAATTATAATAGAGAATAAATAAGAACTTGGCTGATTTTTATTTTTTATTTGATCTAATTAATATTATTTTTGGCTATATTTGTGTATTGTTATTTTATTTCTAGAGTTTAATTTTCATTCACTGATAATGTAAAATTTTCTTGCATTGTCATTCAAGAATGCAAAGTCATATAGGTAAAATTAGTTAAATTTCATATTCATTACTTAAAAAATCATGTAAATGAAAGAATTTAATTAGATGATAGTGTGAAATTATTTTACATTGTCTATACAATAAAATTAAATTCTTATTTTTAATTTTTATAATTACATCTATATAATATTAAGTAAATCGGCCTTCAACCAAAAGGTTTCTATTATTCCGTAATACACTCTTGAGAACAATTTTTAATTAGAAAACTCTGCAAATTTTAGTAGAGAATATACGTTTAAGTCGTGATAATAGCAATTTATGAGTATATAAGTACGAAGTTTTTGAGTCATTTATATATTTTAAATAATAAAGATTAATCTGCGTATAAAGTTTTATAAAGTTTAAATAAATCAAAGGGTGTAATTAGTTTGTACTATAACTGACTCACAAGTAGCAACAAATTATATAATATTCCGAATTTACAACTAAATACTATTCATGACCGGCTGGAACATCTGCTGACCCTGTCACAATTTTTGTTTTGTACGAACATCATGCAGACATTGAAAAAACCAAAGTATTTCTTTTTTGGGTTCAGAAACCAAAGTTAACCATAAACAAAAGTTCCATCATGTCTGCGCTCGTCTCTTGTCTTGGTTGATTTCGTCAAGAATCAGAATTAGCGCCACTATGAATGCATAGTCAACATTGGGATACACCGTGACCATGAAATTGTCTTTCCCAAACACAATGCTTTGAGCAGTGTGCTTCTTATGCATCTGCAGTCAAATATTATTGCATTCAACATCAGAGTTTGAACATGGAAAGTGTCGCCTTTTGTTAAACAATGATCAATTCAATGTCTTAGAATACTAAAAAGTAATTATCTCATTCCTTAATAATAGTTATAATAAAAAATTATGCCAATTTAATATATTTAAAGATTGATATATTTGACCATAAA
The DNA here is from genome assembly GCA_031216125.1 of Dalbergia cochinchinensis. NCBI lineage: Eukaryota > Viridiplantae > Streptophyta > Magnoliopsida > Fabales > Fabaceae > Dalbergia > Dalbergia cochinchinensis. The sequence goes on along the minus strand of CM062375.1, from coordinate 60,906,133 downwards.
TTATGATTAAATATATAACTTTTTAATATATTAAGTTGACATGTTTTTTATTATGACTATTATTAAGGAATAAAGTAAATAAATAATTAATTATTTCTTCATTTAGTAGTTAGGAGGACAAATCATTTTTCACAATATTATTTTTTTAAAAAAAATCTAGAACTGCAATTTTTTTTTCAATTTATTTGCTAGAGTAAAATAAAATGTTTATTAATTAAAAAAATAAAATGCTTATTAACTTTTAAATGATTGAGTGGATTATACTCCTTCCAATCCAAAATATAAGTCATTTTCATATGTTAAGAAAATATTAATTATTTTTTATTCATTTTATCCTGATATTTATGATAAGTGAAAATTGGTGGATATGAATCTGATTATTTAATAGAGAGATAATTTATGATAAGGGATGAATAATATTTTTCTTTTACTTTTATTTTTTTAAAAGATCAATAAGATTCAATCATCATATTAATTCTTATATATAACCTTAAAAGACTTATATTTTGGACCAAAGGGAGTATCACTTTATTTAATAAAAAAATCACTTAACTTTTTGTCAAAAATTTTAGGCCTTGCTTGGTTTCTATCTTTATTTTTTGTGTTTTTTATTTTTAAAATTTTATGAAGAAAATGATGAAAATAAGAAATAAAACCAAAAAACAAAATTCTATTGTTTTTACTATTTCTTTAATAAAATTCAGAAAATAAAAAAATAGAAAATGATAACATGAAATAAAAAGAGAAATCAAGCATACCCTTAGTAATTAATTTTTAAACAATGTAGCATTTTTGTTTTTGGCTATGAAGTTATTCAAAATATAGATAAATAGAAATTAAGGCATACCTGGGCAGCAATGGTAAGAGAGTCACCAGCATAAATAACACAAGATCGCTCGAACCAACTTCCTTTCACCTTATAGTCACAAACCTCTTCTTTAGTATTATTGGCTAAGAACACATCTAATTTGGTCTTTAGCTGGAACATGGATGATCGCTTTACACTAAAGATCAAATCTTTCAATTCCCTGCTTTCACCCCTGAAAACTTGCCAACGATCATGTGCCGTCATTAACTGCATAAATAAGAAAAGATTCATTTAATAAGTCTTCATTTTCTATAAGATGATAACTCATCATAAACGGTGTTAAAAAGATGAAAACAAACTACTGATCAAAGTAACACTAGTTTCTAAACTAAAATCTAAAATCCCAAAGCTAGGTTAGACGTAATTTTTCTAACTTAGAAAGAGAGTCAATGTAATATCTAAATTCAAGATGAAACGGCATAATTATGCTAATAACTAAATTTTTCATTTTAAATACTTATAGTTACTTAAAAATTGATCGAACTCAAGATTATGTTTTCGTTAACACCTGCCACCGAAACATGTTCTCAAAACTAAGTTCTAAATAAAAAAATAATAATTAAAATAAAAATTAATTTCTATATACTAATAATATAAAATAATTTTGTCGTTATTTGATAGAATTCAAGAAAAGTATCATATCATAGTGAACAATTACAAAAACATGTGATGACATAATAGTACCTCTATTTCTGTAATTGAATAAACATGTAAAACTTAAATACATAAAAAATTAATCTTATCAAAATAACATCAACTATATGATTATATATGCATATACACATGGTTAAAGAGTAAAGTCAAACCTTCCGTCGTAGGGTGAGGATGGGTTTTCCATTGGCATCAAGCAAGACACGATGATCATGGAGGGACATGAGAGAGCCCTTCAGGCTGAAAACGGTTTTGCCATTGACATCTGTGACACTAAAGCTATCAGCTAATGTCATGACCTTTCTCACAATAGCTAGGTCCACATTATATGGAGCACAATACTCCGGGCCAACGATTCCTCCGGTCCGGTTTGCCGGTCCGGTGAAGGAGGGCTGCTGGTGGTTTTCCATGGCTGCAGGTTTAATTGAAGTTCAGAGAGAAAAAAATGTGAATGGATTTTAGTTGGTATTTCTATGTTGTGGTGTGTTTGTGTATGTTCTCTTCTTGATTGATACTTGAAGGTTGAATTAAGCTTTCTTATATATGTGTGTAAGTGCGTGTGACATTAATTTTCTTATATATGATATTTGGATATGAAATAGTCAAAGACCAAGTTGGTTTGGACTCTTGTACGCGACGAGGATCTATAGTAGGAAGATGCTATAGGGAGAAAGACTACAATTGGTTGAAAGTTCAAACTCTCTTAATTTAGAAACAAATATGACACAGACATGGACGCGTTCAAAAGAACGTGGTGATTTGTACATGTTGTCAATTAATTACTAATTCATATCAACATTGGACTAATTCTATTATTCAACACGATTGTCCGGAGGCGAGATTGATTTTTTTTCCCCTAGGTCCATCAAGACATTTAAACTTAACGCAAAGATGATTTTTATCTATTTATATTTTTATTAATTAATTAGTGATTTGGCTACAACTTATATTTTTTATTGTATTTAATTATTTTAAAACTAATATAATAACGAGTAACTTCTTACAATAATATAATCAAATGTTTAATGATAAGTATTATCAGTTAAAAATTTCACTTTTCAATTATGATTATTTTTTAATACTTATCAATTTTTTTTATTATTAATGTGCTATCTATGTGTGCAACTATGCATGTGAAAAATTATCAAAATCAATATATTTTGAACCTTTGATGATGCTTTTTATTAGGATATTTGGTTATTTTGAGTTTTGTATATTTAGTAGTTTATTTTGGGTTCATTTTCATCTTAATTTGAGTTTTAATTATATTTACATGTTTTTAGGTAGCTTAAATTAATTAAAATTTTATGTTTGTGCCTTTCATGGAGCACCTAGGCTTTGTGATTTCATAGCCCAAGTGCTCAAACGTGAAAATACAGTCGCTGCTGGAGAGGCACCGCTTGAGCGCTCAAAAGACACCGCCTAGGAAGTGACAGAAAAAACTTATATGCGAAAGTTCGCTTAAATATAGAAAAGGACACGACTTTTGGAGACGTAGGTAGAGAAACTCGAAAAGAAACACAGGGAAGGCAGCTCTGAGGCTATTGGAACACTTTGGGGGAAAGGGGAAAAGTGGAGATTGAAGATTCATCTTCTATTTCTTGGATTCTTCATGAGTTTTTATGCACTTGTGCTTTCTTTATTTTTCATTAGGATCAGTTGCTAAACTCCACAGCGAGAGGTTAGGGGTTTGGTCTGAGATGGTTGCAATTGATTTGAATTTATGAATTTATGATGTTGGAATTATGAGACTGATGGTTTATCTCTGGTTTTATTATGCAAATTCTATTAATTCTGTTCATGGAGTGATTTAGGGTTCTTGCATAATTTGGGAAAGTTGTGTATGAACTAGCTATAGAGATATACTTCATAATTTTCAAGATTTAGGAATTTATCTTGAGTTTTGTATGATTATGGATTGAATTTCATACATAATCCCTTTTTCTTGTTGAAGCATAGTTAATGAATTAACATATTCTATAGGAAGAGGAGAGTTGATTAAGTAAGGAATTAGCATCAACTATTTAAAATCCTTTCATTACTCTAATAATTCCAACTCATATGATTTATGAATTCATAGAATTGTATATAATAATCAGACCACCCCAATCCCCTAGTGTTTTAGAATCTTAAAATTATCTATGTTTAAGTTATTACGTATTTCGTTAGTATATGTTCATTGCTTACTTATAGTTTATTTTGTTATTCCATTTCTTTGTTGAATCTGAATAGAAATTTTATTAGTGAAGTATTATTTGATAGCGTCAATCCTTGTGAGATGATACTCACTCACCGTGTTTTACTACTTAAACAATTTGGTACACTTGCTGAAGAGTTATCAATTATGCATATTGTTATTTAAAAGGGGATTTATTTTCTTGATTTTCTAATTTTATTTTTATAAAACTAAGTTTGATTATTCATGTAAAAATAAAAATCATTATAAACAAGATAAAATTATATATATGTGATTTTGATTTCAACGCAATAATAATATAAAACTTTTGTATGCTATCAATGTGTCAATATATATGTATTGCTGGTATTTAAATATTTAAAAAACTATAAAAAAAATAAAATTATAAATAGTTAAATACACCATCTTGCCTATTTATTTATGAGTTTGGTTTTAATATACTATCAATGTAAACAAATTTTACACCGTCACATACTTCTATTTGTGAGACTATTAAGGTGCTAGGTAGTTGGGACAAACATTTTTCTTATATGACAAGAATTTAATTTGCATGCATTGATGATATAAATTTTTTTTATACTTTCATCCAATTACATAATGTCACGTCAATAAAAATAGTTAAGTTTCACACTTATTACTTAAAAGTCATATAAGTAGGATGATTTAATTGAATAACAGTGTAAAAAAATATTACATTATTAGTAGATAAAAATTAAACTCATGTGACAATATATAATTAAATATATATATATATAAATATTTTTTACCTTGACAATGTATTCAAATTAAATAAGTATAAAAAGAATTCAAACATATAACCATTAATTAACTTTTAATTTTTATTATTCATCTGTCATTATAAAGCCTATATTTACTTTTTTTTCACTCTCATAAGAAGCTATTTCTCACTAGAATTGTCCCTGAATGTTCATATGAAATCTTTACATTCACAAATATCTTAGTAACCGATGATTTTAGTTATCTAATTAGTTAAGCCAAATTTGATTATATATAAAGCCATTTAAATAGTCACCTTACGTTATGTTTTAATCCTGATTATTAATATTGTAGGAATCGATAATCAAGATTTATTCCTTCTACTCTCATAATAAATCATCCTATCACTTCAGTCGCTCCCTGATAAATCAATTACATCTCACAATTTATAAAACTTTTGTCTTTTGAGGTGATTATAATAAAAGTTAAATTGTCTTATTAATAACAAACAAGGTATTAATTTGAGTAAAAAGAGACTCGAATTTCTTAAGCATGGAATCAGAAGTTTGATATTGGGATTTATGTATATAAAAAAACAAAAATTAATGCGAGAGATATTATGACAAATAAAAATAATTGATTTATTAATAGGGCTATATATAACTAAATTAGCGTGTAAAAATATTTTACCTTATAACAATTAAATCCTTGATTAATCAATTATTAATTCAAAATCCTAAATCTAAGTCAAATCAAAGTGATCTACCTAATTAAAAAAATAAAATAAAGTCAAAGTGATCTAAACTTCAATAAAACAAAAAATTCAAAACCAAAGAATGTTTTTCCTTCCTTTCTTTCTGATCGAAAATTTTAGTGAACACTTATCTTTTTTTTTCCTCTTTTGATTTATTATAACTGCTTGGTCAATTAAAGAGAAAATTATAATGATCTCCTTTAAGATTTTACCATATTGCACACAACACCCCCTTATTTGTATACTTGACAGTAACCTCACCTGTGACTAAGGAAAGTTAACACTGTTTACTCAGAGAAGGTGTTCTCCAACACTGCCCTTATTTACTTCCCATTAATCAGCCTTCCATACACCCAAAACCCAACCTATGATGAGGAAGGTGTTATGGGAGTGACCTTTGTGATAAATTTTGGTTCATCGACGTTGTTGTTTTTTGCTTAGTCGTGGTCAAAGGAAGAACCTCAACAGGAAACTCGCAATGGAACAGTAACTCAAATCACAGAAAGAAATTCAATTCCCCAATAAATTGAAGTATAAGCAAGTCTTAGTACAAGAACTATAAATGTATAAGGGAAATGTGTGTTATATTTTCTGTATAAGAAAGATAAAGATAAATATGAGAGCAGATAAGTGACTCCAGGTAGCCTCCACTTGCTAGCCTTGGACCCGAATCAAGGTCAGAAGAAGAAAAATATCCGTTGGGTCCCCGATTTCTCCTTTGGCAGTGTTTACACCTTCTATTGGGTCAGTTCCACTACTGGGCCTAAGCCCAATTCCGTCTACATTCAGATATTCTGGCCAACGAAGAATGCAGTCTCAAAATCTGCATTCGAGTAATTTGAGGAGCATCATCAGGGGAAATATTCTATTCTCTATTATTAATATATTATTGTCATTCAATGGGTAGCTAGTGATTCAGTTTTGACAGATTGATGGAACATACTGGATTGGGAGAGTGTGCCTTCGTAATGGGCCTATGTAATACTTGAATTTGGATTAGTAGGCCAGTAAATCAGATACTGGGTGGTTTAACCAAAAAAAGAAATGATTAATGTCGTTGTATTACTCTATTCTGTTTTCCTTCCTAATATGGGGTGAGTTGACTTTTTGACGACATTTATCGGGAAAGAAAACAAGCATTGCATGATTTGTTCGCTTGTAATTCAATTCATCTAAAAGAGGGGTGTTATAGTCATTTTGTATATTAAAATTTTTCAAATTATTTCATGATTTGTTCACTTTTGTCATTAAATATCATGCCTCACACATGATTTGTTTCGGTCAACATTGCAAATAGACAGTTAAGTCCAAGGCAGGTGGGTGTAAAAATTAATAAATTTCATAGAGAGGTTAATATAAGGTTTGTAAAATAGAGCGACGGGTGTTAGATGTAATTTCATTTAATCTTAAAAGAGGTTAAGATAATTTTCTCTTAATTAAGACAATGTACAAGTTATCAAAAGGCAAATCCGTGAGGACTGCACAAAAGCTGTAACTGAATTAGCATCAAATTCCTTTTAAGGATTACTTGATCTCATATCGGAATTCCACCCAACTATTGCTTTGCCTAAAATACATTACAGCTAAAACTAACATTTAAAACTAATCTCTACACTATATCATTTCTTTTTGTCGATTGGACGTGGGTAGTCACCACATTGAAACAGTGTACAACCCAAAAGAAAGTTCAATCATCTACTCCAATGCTTCCCTCTTGTTAATTTCGTCATGAATCACAAGTAGTGACATGACAAAAGCATAGTTAACGTTGGTTTCTACTCGGACAATGAGATCGTCTTTCTCAACGGCATTGTTGTGCTTATCCATCTGCAATTCCATAATATATATATATAAGAACTAGAATTTAAAGAAAAATAATGCATATTTTGAACGATAATCAATTAATGCAATTAACTAGATATTAGTGCCTAATCCAACCCATATATATAATAGTACAAAAAAAAATGAAAGAGAGAAACCTTACTAATGCAGCAATATTACTGGGAGACTGAATGGCATGAACTGTGCAAAACCAACTTCCTTCCACCTTAAAGTCCCGCTCATTTTCTTCAGTATTTTTAGCTGAAAACACATGTAATTCATTCTTCTGTTGACTTGTGTTTGGCCGCTTCACAGTAAAGAGCAAATCTTTTTGTTCTGTGCTTCCATCCATAAAAATTTGCCACCGATCTTGTAGTGTTATTATCTAAATAAACAAAAGCACCAAAAATTATCACCATATTTTAAAATAAAAATATTGTTATAATACCTAACACCCACCCATTTTCAGATGTATAAATACCACTACTATATTCTAACATGTCAATCTACTTTAATGTAAATAACCAACAAGCAACAACGAATAATATGTTGGATAAAATGATTAGAGAGAGTTCATAGTCGATAGAAATTTAAAGGGATAGGTTAAGCAATAAATCAAAATAGGAAACCACACATTACATGACCTTAACACTAAATTTTGGGAGTTTTAATTTAAAAAGGAGAACGGGAAGAGCCGTTAATGGCACATAGGAAAGAAAAGTGAGAGGCTACTCTGCTGTTGGGGTGTTGAGGAGGGCAATGGAAGGGCATCAGCAGCACTTGTCTCTAGTAGATGGATTTGGATGGTCATGATTTTTAATGTTCATAATGACAAGGAGGGATTTTCGCATGCTTCCTTGGCCATGCCTCTTCCCCTGCCCATAAATCTCTTCCAAACACAGTTTGAGGCCATCTTCCCCACTATCCCTTTGCCCTTCCCTCCATTGCGATAGCTCCCAGATAGACTCTAAGATAATGAGTCAAATGTCACATAATCTATGGATCCTCCTATCTTATGTATTGTTCACTTGGCTCATATTTAAGCCAAACTTCATTAACGCACGTCACATTTGACATTGGGTTACAACATATTATCAACAATGTATGGGTGTAAAGAGTGAAGATGCGGAGCATCAACTAAGACACGACGGCGATGAAGGGAGAGGCGGAACTTTAAAAGTTTGAAGAGGGTGTTGCCGTTGATATCTTTGATAGTGAATGAATATGCCGATGATGTTCCAACAATAATCTCAAGTTGGATGGGATATGAAGCACGATGCTGAGGTCCCATCACACTACTTGTAGGCCTCATTGGTCATGGGACCAGCATACTCATATAGGGCTTTTGGCTTTGTAACATGGTTGCTCCTTCAACTATAATAAATCATGCACAAATCAAACTCAACAAACAATATATGTATGTATAAGATAAATATTTTTTGAATCCCTTTTCTTCATGAGACAGCTAGATATCCAAGGAAGAAAAGAGGGGGACCTGGAGAGAGAAGCTAGAGAAAAAAAATTGATGTGGTCTGGTACGTCCTAAGTGTTTTTTATGACTTGGATGTTAAGTGTTTTGGGTTTCATGAGGTTCTACTAAAATCATTGGTGTGCATAAAGATACAAAGATGCATGTGTGTTGTGTATTAATTGTGCTATTGTGTTATGATGAGTGTGCTAACTACCTCCAACGTTCAAAAAAGTGACTCCAATTCTCCGATATGACTTTGGTGTTCAATTATGGGTTCATCAATGTCTAGTTTGTTCATGTTGTAGTTTAGTAGCAGTCTTTTGCACAACCTCTTCAATAAATTCATATTCATACCTACAAAAGGATAAGGTCTTTCATGGACAATTTCCATTCTCCATTGAACAAAATGGCTGGGTGAGAGCGAGTGAGAACTATCCATCCCATACAATAATGATAGAGTGAATATCCAAATGAGACAACCACTCTTCAATGTTCAAATAAAATTATTGTCTACGTAACTTGGTAACTTGATCGGCTAAAAGATTGAGTACATATCCGGTTTTGTAATGCAACCCTTTCAAGTTTGCCACTTCAGACGATGCTGACCTCCACTTCTTCACCTTGTTAGATCCATCTCCCAACCTTTCCTCATGTTCAGCCATGGCTTCAGAATAACTATTTCTCTGATGCCTTACATCAGATGGTGCCACTTTGTAAAATATTGGCCAAACCACCTGATTCTTCAATCTCATACACTCAAGGATGGTGCCACTTTGTAAAATATTGGCCAAACCACCTGATTCTTCAATCTCATACACTCAAGGATCTCAACAAGCTCACAAAGACTCCACGTTAAGAATCAGAATTAGCGCCACTATGAATGCATAGTCAACATTGGGATACACCGTGACCATGAAATTCCCAGTGTCCTTCTTCTGCATCTGCAGTCAAATATTATTGCATTCAACATTAGAGTTTGAAGATGGAAGATGTTGCCTTTTATTAAACAATGGTCAATTCAATGTATTAGAATTTAAAAAATACTTCTTCCATTCCTTAATAATCCTTATATTTGGTATATTAAAATATTGATATATCTAGCCATAAAGTATGATTAAATACATTACCTTTCTAATATACCAAATTAGCACGGTACCACTATTTCTATTATTAAGGAATAGAGGAAGTAATCAATTATTCCTTTATTTAATAGTTAGGAGGATAAATCATTTTTCATAATGCTATTGAAAAAAAAATCTAGAGCTGTAATTATTTTTTTTGGATATTTGCAAGAAAAAAATAAAATGCTTATTAACCTTTAAATGATTGAGTTGATTATACTCCCTTCAATCCCAAGTACGAGTCATTTTTACATTTTAAGAAACTAATAATTATTTTTTACTCATTTCATTTTGATACTTATGATAAGTGAGAATGAGTAGATATGAATATGATTATTTAATGGAGAGATCAGATAATTTATGATGAATAATAAATGATATTTTCATCTTTTATTTCTATTTTTTTAAAATGATCAATGAGATTTAATCATCACTTTAATTTCTATACATAATTTTAAAAAACTTATATTTGTATATAAGGGAATATCACTTTATTTAATAAAAATATCACTTAATTTTCTGTCAAAAATTTTAGGGTCTACTTGGTTTCTGTCTTCATTTTCTGTAATTTTATTTTCAAAATTTTACGAAGAAAATGGTGAAAATAAGGAATGAAACCAGGAAACAAAATTTTATTATTTTCACTATTTTCATCATAAAATTTACAAAATGAAAAAAATAAAAACATGAAATAAAAACAGAAATCAAACATATCCTTAGTAATTACTTTTTAACAATGTAGCATTTTTTTTGGCTATGAAGTTATTCAAAATATAGGTAAATAGAAATTAAGGCATACCTGCGCAGCAATGATGAGAGATTCACCAGCATAAATAACACAAGATCGCTCGGACCAATTTCCTTTCACCTTAAAGTCACAAACTTCTTCTTAAGTATTATTGGCTAAGAACACATCGAATTTGGTCGTTAACTGGAACATGGATGATCGCTTTACACTAAAGATTAAATCTTTCAATTCCCTGCTTTCACCCCTGAAAACTTGCCAACGATCATGTGCCGTCATTAACTGCATAAATAAATTAAGATGCATTTAGTAAGTTTTCATTTTCAATAAGATGATAGTTCATCGTGAACGGTGTCAAAAAATGAAAAATAAAAAAATAACTACTGATCAAAGTAACACTAGTTTCTAAACTAAAATCTAAAATCCCAAAGCTAGGTTACACGTAATTTTTCTATATTAGAAAGAGAATTAATGTAATATCTAAATTCAAGATGAACCGACATAATTATGCTACTAACTAAATTTTTCATTTTAAATACTTCATAGTTACTTAAAAATTGATCGAACTCCAAATTATGTTTTCGTTAACACCTGCCATCAAAATATGTTCTCTAAACTAAGTTCCAAATAAAAAATAAAAATTAATTTCATATAGAATTCAAGAGAACTATCATATCATAGTGAACTATTACAAAAACATGTAATGACATAATAGTGCCTTTATTTTTGTAATTGGACAAGGATGCAAAACTTAAACACAAAAAATTAATCTCATCAATATATATATATATATATATAGGACAAACCTTCCGTCGTAGAGTGAGGATGGGTTTTCCGGTGGCATCAAGCAAGACACAATGATCGTGGAGGGTCATGAAAGAGCCCTTAAGGTTGAAAACGGTTTTGCCATTGACATCTGTGACACTAAAGCTATCATCTAGTGTTTTAAATTGTGGTTGCGGTCGCGGATGCGGTCGTTGCGGTTGCGGATAATGCGGTTGTCGCAATGCGCGTTGCGGCTGATGCGGTGTGAAATTTTTGCGTGTCTGCAACTTGAAAAAGAACTCGCTGCCCATTGCGCCCGATCGCAGCCTAATCTTTGTCCGTCGCATCCGACGCGGTTCCTTGTTGTTACATTGCGGTCAACTTGTGTGAAAATACATCACACCGCGATTGCGGTCCGATGCGGCTGGCCGCATCATCGCAATCGCATATTGCGGCCGCATCACGTGATGCGGTCCGCAATTTAAAACCTTGCTATCAACTAATATCATGATGTGTCTCACAATAGCTAGGACCACATTAAATGGAGCACAGTACTCAGGGCCAACGATTCCTTGGGTCCGGTTCACCGGTCCGGTGAAGGAGGGCTGCTGGTAGGTTACCATGGCTGCAGGTTTAATCGAAGTTCATAGAGAAAAAATGTGAATGGATTTTAGTAGCTATTTCTATGTTGTGGTGTGTTTGTGTATGTTCTCTTCTTGACTGATACTTGAAGGTTGAATCAAGCTTTATATATATATATATATATATATATATATATATATATATATATGTACATATCATCTGTGTGTGTGTGTGTATTGTGTATAAGTGCGAGTGACATTAATTTTCTTATATACGATATCTGGATATGAAATAGTCAAAGATCAAGTTGGTTTGGACTCTTGTACGCGACAAGGATCTATAGTAGGAAGATGCTATAGGGAGAAAGACTACAATTGGTTGAAAGTTCAAACTCTCTCAATTTAGAAATAAATATGACATAGACATGGACGCTTTCAAAAGCACGTGGTGATGTATATATGTTTTCAATTGATTACTAATTCATATCAACATTGGACTAATTCTATTATTCAACAAGATTTGCGGGGGCGAGATTGATTTTTTACCCCTAGCTAGGTCCATCAAGACATTTAAACTTAGCGCAAAGATTATCTTTATCTATTTATATTTTTTAATTAAGTATTTAATTATTTTAAAACTAACATAATAACGAATAACATCTTACAATAAAATATTCAAATGTTTAATGATAAGTATTATCAGTTAAAAATTTCACTTTTCAATTATAATTATTTTTTAATACTTATCAATTTTTTAATTATGCATACTGTTATTTAAAAGGGGTTTTCTTTTCTTGATTTTCTAATTTTATTTTTATAAAACTAAGTTTGATTATTCATGTAAAAATAAAAATCATTACAAATAAATAAGGAAAGAGACTAAAACCATGTTTCAGCTTATCGTTTTGTTTAATATGCTGACTTGGGAAATGATAGTATTTCCGTGTTATTATAAGATTGTAAAAACAGGGATAACAAGTTTATGTCTGAGGATGTTCTCATCAAGAAGGAAGCCTGGTATTAACCGATGTCGTTTTCACGAGCACCATCCAGTATTCAAAAGCCTTGTCATCACTAGCATTCGAAGGCTGGTGCTCACCGGGAAAGCCTCATCATCACGAGCATTAGAAGATTGGTAATCACTGGGAAAGCATCGTGCAAAAGCCTCGTCATCACGAGCATTCGAAGACCGGTACTCATTGGGAAAGCCTCGTCATTACAAGTATTCGAAGACTGGCACACAAGCCTTACCCCTATCAGTGACCAAGGGTCGATATTAAACACGAAATGCATTTGCAAAACTCAAGTTAACAATTATTGCATAATCAACAAACATTATGGGCACCGTCTGGAACTGACCGGCCTTGTTTTCACTAGTACTGTCTGGTATGCACTGAACCCTTTTTCACGGGCTCCACGGACGCCTATCGTTCACCAAGCCTCGTATTCATAAACAACTGAGCCTGGTATTCATTAACTTGTCTGAAGACCCAAAATTCACCGGTTCCCAAGACTAGAATCACTCGTTCCCAAGATTGTATTTACGAGCACCATTGGTATGAATGCTAAAATCTTGCTCTCGCTAAGCGTAAGACCTCATTTTTCACAAGTAATGAAGACAATTCTTGGCTCTCACTAGAAGACCTGCCTTTGATCGGAGGAAGACTACCACTTAGCTCTTAGTCTTATTGGTCGAGAAGACCGACTTCACATTTTTTCAAACCTTTTAGCCTCTTCACTTGCACACAAGCTTGAGAGTGGAGTGCTTCTCTTGAGCCCTCATAAATGATACCAATAAATCCCTTGAAGCTTGAATGTTGCCTAACCAGAATAAATAGAAGAACATTTGTGGAGTGGCCTCAAAGCCTAAAAACTGACACAACAAATACAATCACAGAGGAAAACAGGAAAGCCCAGGAATCAAGGTGTAGCTGAATAAGGGTCATTCAAAGAATAATAATACCTTGATGTACAAGCGCTTAAAGGGTAGCTCTAACTTCACATGGGTGAAAGCCATTTCATACATGAAGAAACACCCATCGCCTGGATCACCAGTAACCAGTTCGATCGGCTTGCATGTTAAGAGCTTAAACTATTCAGCAAAGTTAGGTAGCCCTAAGGAAGGCCAGATCACCTCTAGATCGTCCGCTGATGTAAAAATAGACATGACGTCACCTAACAACTTGGAAATGTTGCTAGGCTAGGGGGCCACCTAATTGGACAACACCAAATCAACAACGACCACCCATAACATAGAAGAATATATAGCAAGTACCCACCAAAGAAAACGAAACCAATAGAAAGAAGGAAATGAAAAAACCCAAGGCACAAGTAAACAACAAATTAACCTTGCCCATTAATCAAACATGCTACTAGCAAAAACACAAAGCCAAGCCGAAACAAAGGAGCGAAGTAAACAATGCCATAGAAGGCAAGACAACTTACTCAAGACTAGGGGGCTTGTGGACCGATCAGCACTAGCCCGACCTACCCCCTTAAGTTTTGGATTTCGTGCTTGAGTCTCTTCAAACCTATGGGCTTCTAGACTAGGGGGCTTGTGGACCGGTCGACACTAGCCCGACCTACACCCTCAAGTTTGGTTTTTATGCTTGAGTTTCTTTAACCTTTCGGGCCTTAAGACTTGGGGGCTTGTGGACCAATTGGTCCTTGACTAGCCTATATCCTTATGTGGACTAGCTTGGGGTGAACCTGGCCCACGGGTACTAGCCCAATGTGCAAGGGTGAAGGACACGATCTTTTCCATTAATGCCTAACAACCCCCCATTAATGCCCAACCAATACATATACCCCCTCTTGCAGAGGGAGGGGGATCATCTCATTCTTTAGCTATAAGTACACCTATCTTCTACCTATAACTAGGTAGCAACACCCATCACATCATTGGAACACTCTACCATAACCAAAGAGACTTCACTGCAACATGAAGCTCCCCCAAACTGACGATATCTAATGCTGAGGAGGAGGGAGAAAAGGATGCTAAACTACACCTGTATCTATGAGAAAAGGGAAAAAGAAAAGAGGGGTGCGTTTTATCACAAAACTCAGTGAGTAGATCCTCACTCATAACCATACATGGGACATGAAGGAAATACATAAATAATAATGCAATATTCTCATATCATTTCTGTTTACTTTACAAAATAACAAAAGAATCGTAAATTGATGGCATCATAAAAAAAAATATTATTTTCAAGGCTTTACAAAGAGAACAGATTATCCTTACTGAAGGGTGGTACTCAGCCCCTGGCGAATAAAAGCCTATAGTTGAGATCTTAATGGTCCTTGTTGAATCGCGTCCCTAGCAGATATATCTAAGATAAGGATAACTTGCCCCTGTTGGGCCTTGATATACCAAGATTAACGAAGTAACTGCAGTTAACTCATAATTCTATTTTTCTCGATAATTCCCTAATCTAAAATCGACTGAAGTCATAAAAGGGGAGTTCTATATTTCTAAGTTCAGCATGTTTCAATTTCCAAAATAAACATAGAGTCTTAAATCTCATTTCATCAATCATAATCATGAATTAAATCATATAAAACTTTCATAGCAAATATGGTCCCATGCATGTTCTAAAATTATGATTTCATCATGTGCATGTTCGAACAGAACATTTCTAGCTGAGCACGTTTTAATATAAAGCCAAATTATGTAAAAATACATTCTTTCAATCTCTAAATATTTTGTAATGCTAGAAAATACTAATATAATGACCAAACTAAGGCCATTAATTAGATCAAACCCACTCACTTGGAGGGGTGAAATGTGAAGCACCAACACTATAGGGACTCCGGGGAGGAGGGATGATACCAATATTTGTCATTACAACCATAAAACTCATCAAAGATAGAATTATAAATAGTTACATACGCCATGGTGCCTATTTATTTGAGATTGGTTTCAATATACTATCAATGTAAACATATTTTACACCGTCGCATGCTTCTATTTGTTAGACTTTTAAGGTGCTAGGTAGTTGGGACAAACATTTTTGCTTATGTGACAAGAGTTTAATTTTTGTGAACTGATAATATATATAAAACTTTTTAACACTTTCATTCAATTATGTAATATCACATCAGTAAAAATAGTTAAGTTTTACACATACTACTTAAAATTCATGCTAATAAGATGATTTGATTGAATAATAGTGTAAAAAAAATTTCACACTTTAGAACACAGAAATTAAACTCATATGACTATATTTGATTGAATGTATATATAAATATTTTTTACATGGGCAACATATTCAAATTAAATAAGTATAAAAAGAATTTAAATATGTAACCATTAATTAACTTTCAATTTTAATTATTCATGTATCATTATACCAATAATCTTGGTGGCTAGAGGTAATTTTCTAGGAAAGAATCACCTTACTTGTACGTAAAGAAACAAGAAAAAAAATCAAACAATCTTTTGGTGATGATTTGGCTTATTATCAACGTGTCGCCAAATGGTATATAAATATTATTATCTATTAGTAAATAACAGTATAACATGAACTTGCAATATCACTTACACAATATTTAGAGAGAGATAAAAAAAAATAATTACTCAAAGTAGTGAAATATAGTGGAGAGAGAATATTAAACAGCTGTGAGAAAAGTTGAAAAAGAAAATAATATTGATAAAAAGAAAATTACTGATTTATCCAAAATTATAAGTTGATTAACAAAAAGGGGATAAAGTGAGAATGAGCGGATCAGGTATACATAATTCATTAATACTATGTAGCTTAATGGGGACTGTTTTAATCTAATGAACTATCAATGCTATACATATCATGTCGCAACCGGGATCGCGACGGGGACGGTAAAAAAAAGAGAAAAAAATTTGTTTGAAAATATTGGAGTCGCCAACAAGTTTATTATAATTTGGGAAAATATTGGAAAACCCATTTATTTTAAAGAAAAGCCTTTGAAATCAGTTTTGAGTTCGGGAGTCGGTTATGCCTAAGGAAGGGCAGGAATTTCAGTCCTACGCACCCCTAACACACCCGTCCTCGGACAGTACCTATAATTGTGCAAATTAATTAATAACCCCTTTTTTAAAAAAGAAAATTTTATTCTATTTATAATGAAACTATAAATAAAAGAAATTCTTTAAAAGAAACTTCGGAAACACCAAATTGTCGCAATTCAGGTATCCCAAAATATTAAGTCAACAAACCGTCACGACTATTTAACATTTTTATTTGAATAAGAAATTTATGAAATAAATAAGCAAATTTAAATTGAAAATAAATGTATAAATTATAAATATTTACAAATAAGAGGAAAAGAAGAAAATTATCTTTTATGTATTTTTATAAATTAATAGAAACAAATATAAAAGAGAACAAACATTTTTGAGAAAATTTTCGAATCATTAAGCTGTCACAACTCAAATGTTCGAAATATCGAGTTAACAAGCCGTTACGGCTAAATTAACTCTTTATTACAATAACAAAAGTTAAATAAAATATTTTGAAATAAAATTTAAGAAAAAGAAATTTATAAATAAAACAAAATACACGAATAGCATAGAAAAATATTAGGAAAATTATTTACAAATAAATTAAGTGGGGAAAAGTTAATTTTGAAAGAGGATTTTAGAATATTAAGCTGTCACAGCTAAAATATTCTAAAACATAAAGTTAACAAACCGTCAATATTAATTAACTCTATTTTGAAAAGAGACTTTGAATATCAAGCCGTCGCAGTTAAAATATTCCAGGACATGTGATTAACAAGCCGTCACGGCTCATTTAATTCAAATTAAAAAAAACAATTAATTAACTAAGTATATATTTGTTTAAAGCAAAATATCTAAATATTTATTTTTAATTTGAAATGTATAAAAAAACATATTCAAGCTAAACTGAATTCAAACAAATAAATAAAAAATTCAAGAAAAACAATTATTAACGAAAACTTAAACTCGAATTCTTGACAAATAAAGCCAATAATTTAAAAAAAGGTTTTATTTAGTTTTTAGATAAAAATCAAATGTTAATAGGAACTAACAAAGTTAAACACAATTAACTTAAATAAAACAGATAAACATATAAAATAATTTAACCAAAAGAAGAAAAATAATTAATGACATAATTACACACCAAACGCATAATCATATAAAATAACAAAACTAAAAAGTAATTCACAAACGCAAATACACAAAATATGTAAAATAATTAACTAAAAAAAGTAAAATATTACAATTACACAATTAATTTCAATCAAACACATAAACACATAAAGTAATTAAACTAAAAAACATAAAACACAAACACTCTTAATCTAAGCAAGACACTAAAAAAATATTCATGAATACCATTATATAATTAATTTAAACAAAACGTACAAACATATAAAATAATTAAACTAAAAAGTTACACGATAGAAATTAAGCAAAACCTATAAACATAAAATAATTAAACTATAAATATAGACATCATTAATTTAAGCAAAACACTTAAAATAATTTAACTAAAGAAAGGTCCTAATTTTATTTTTCATTCTTTTTCAATTAACAGAAACATTAACATTAAATTCACCCAAAATAATAAAATGAAAATAAATGAAATTAAATTGAATCACTTGTTTTTGTTTCTTTCCTTTTTTTTGCAATTAATTTACCTAATTTCATTCAAATAAAATAAAAGAAAATATATTACAAATTCTCTTCTTTTTTTTATCGAAATATCGAAATACTTATTACAAACCCAAAGTAAAAAAAAAACTTTTATTTAAGCCTAAACTAAAATGAAATAAAAACTAATCAAGTAAACAAAACCAAAAATCTAAATCATCAAAATATAACAGCCTTAATCTAAGAACATAGACAAATAAATAAAATAACTAGTATATACAAACTTCAAATAAAATTTATTATCATATTTTTTTGAGATACCCTCTCTTTTTTTTATAAAAGAAACACCCATATATAAATTTAAACTAACTCTTCACCTTAGTCTAACATGCAAAATTCAAATCCACATAGTTAACACATACATATATTTGAATAAAAATAAAATAATAAAAAAATCTCTCTCTCTCCACACTCACAGACACATTCACCCACTCACTCAAACTCATCCACACGCACACACTCACGGATTCACTCTCACTAATACCTACACACGCTCATGCCTCCAGCCCTCACATAATTCACTCATTTCATGGTTCTCCAGCCCAAACACACACAACACTAAACAAACCTCTTTCTCTCCAGCACACACTACATCAACGCGATGAGGAAGAAAAAAAAAAAGAGGCATAGGAGCGGAGGGGCAGAGAGTGAGGGGACAAGGGGTTGAGCGGCTGGGGCGAAGGGGAAGAAGTCGTGGTCGTGTGGGCGGAGCCAAGGCGGAGGAAGGGGCGGCACTGGCACTGTGCCATGGATGGGCTCACGAAGGGAGAGAAAGTAGTGAGAGAAAGCTCGAGAGAGCAAGAGACCGAGAGACCGCGGCGGTGCCAACGTGCCGCGGTCGATGCGCGAAGACGAGGACCACGATCCACGGCCGATCTGCTACGGAGATCTCATGGCGGCTTCGCAGAGGCTTGGAAGGGAAGACCACCGCCGGGAGGATGATGCCGCGGTCTCGTTGAGAAACGCGACCAGTGTTCGCAGAGGTTGCAGATCGGGAAGTCAAAGGCGCGGCAGTGGGCCACGATCGGAGGAGGGAGGCGCGATCGGTGGTCTCACGGTGACATGGGCTTCGGTGCGGTGGTTGGGTTGAAGGTGGAGGTTGACGGCGATGGAGGCTGCGGTTTCGTGATGATCCGAGGGGGGGAGGTCAATGGTGGAAGGGAAGGAAGACGAGATGGTTTGGTGGCTGGGGTTGGTGATGATCCGAGGGGGGGAGAGGCCGATGGTGGTTAAAAAAAAAAAAGAAAGAAAGAGGGGGGGCCGTGGCGGTGGAGCAGGGAGGCCGCGGCCCCTATGCTTTTCTTTTTATTTTATTTTTTATTATAATGATGTATATATACCTATATCTGCTTCTGATTCTTTTGTTCTTGATGGCTGGACTGGAATCTTGTTGAATTCGAAAAATTCTTTGTAGATGATAGTGTTGTTCTTGCTGATTGGTCTGCCTCGGAGATCTTTTTTTTTTCTTTTTTTTAGTTCACTGGCATCTCCCTTAATATGTATATTCATTCCTTTGATTTCCCCCAGCTCCACCGAAAGAAAAATTAACATTCAAGGACATTATCATTGCATCCGTTTTTTATTTTTCCTGCTTTTCTCGTATTCCCAGGCTCTCCTGTGAATGTGCCTTGGAGACAGAACCCACAAGGAAGAGGAACCCGTGAAGGTCCTCTGTCTCCTTTCACCTTTTTTATTTATTATTATTATTATTTTTTATTCTTTTTTTGTACCCCTTTATTTTTATTATACAAATACAAAACCAACAGCAAATCTTTTTTTTTTTTTCAATAGAAATATTCAATGAAACTATAATAAAAAGGTAAATTTAGTGCAAATTGTTGGATCTTATTGTTAAAAAGTCGGATAAAATCAGGTGTTCACATATCATAATCTTGTTTATGTCTGAGGCAGTTAGAGATTGGGTTTGAGACTAATCAGATAGAGACTACGGCTGCAAAAAGACCAAAATCCTTGACCAAATTTTTGAATGCCACAGGAGTTCAGTGTTCTGCTTAGGTTTCAAAACTTTTGTGGTCTTGATGAATTTACTTGGTGGTGTTGTCTTGTACCGTTTTATTTTACTTTTTTTGGCTAATTGGAGTTCGCCACGGGGTATGGAACCATGAACAAGCTACACCCCTCAACAGTTTTGATAATCATGATTTTCCCGACAAAGGAATTTCAAAGCTCTGCCTATTGAATGAGCTTGATGATAGCTTGCTTCGTGCTGCTTCATGTAATTTTCTCTTCGTTTTCCTAATATAATTTCCTTTCAAAACTTCTGTTGGAGTATTAAATTTGTTTGGAAATCTGCATTATGATGCAGCTGATGGAAACATTTGCATTTGGAAAGATTATACGCACATGTAATATTCAGTTTTCCATCACGAAATTTTAGAAATTTCTTTATCGATTTTCAGTTTTAGTTTTCAGTTTCCAGTTTTTAGTTTTCAATTTTTTCAGTTTTTCTTTTACAAATCTGGAAAAATGAAAACTGGAAACTGGAAACTGAAAACTGTAAAATACAAAGCAAACAGGCCCTTAGCGCCCGTTTGGTTTAGATTTTCAATTTACAGTTTTTATTTTTAATTTTTCAGTTTTCAGAATTTTATAAAGAAAATACTGAAAACTAAAAATGAAAACTAAAAATTGAAATTTATAATTTTCAAAACTTTCAATACTTTCTTCATAAAACTTGAAAAACTGAAAATGAAAATTGAAAATTCAAACCACTATTATTCTTTCTCTCCCGGAAGATAAGAGTTTTTTTTCCCCTTCTTCTTTTCTTCTTGTATATCTCTTCGCTATTGGAATTGGAGAAATTCATCAGCTTGTATAAAATTATAAATGAGCAAGCCACACGTATGGTTCACTTGGCAAGCTGTGAACTCTCCGCAGGCCAAGTGTTTTTCTTTTTTCCAATCTCTCATATTTGATATGAAATGGTATTCATTATTTTTAAAAATGCATTAATAAATAAAAATAAATATCAAAATATGTAGTAAAACTATTATTTTTAATTGAAGACAAATAAGTAACAAAAATAAATTAATTGTTACGATAAAGTAAAATTAATTTAATTATTTTCAATCAAACTAATAATAATAATAAATTTAGATAAACTTATGATTAATAGTGAACAATCAATTTTAACTATTATTTTGATTAAAATATGAGAAGATGGCATTACAGAAAAATTAACTAAAGTCTAATGAGAGTATGAGTGTCACTAGACGCTTGGGACCCATCTTTTCCAATATCAATTTTCCATTTTTGACTCCTTAACCATAAACCTAATAAATAAAATAGTGTAACTTGATTAAGTGTATTTGATGTCACCGTAGAATTTGTCTGTGCAAAATAAAAATAAACTAAATTGATTATCAATTAGAATATAAATTTATTCATATGTCTTTATCTATCAATTTAATTTTTTGACATTAGTGAATATGAACTGCTTTTGTTTATGAGGCCGGCATATGTTAACTATTGTGAAGATGGAGACTCTTGTTACAACACAATTACTGCTTTTGGCAAGGCAGATGATAGTAATTGAGAAGCCAACTTCTTTAGCATTGTAAAAATGTGAAGGATGATTGACATTTTGCGACATGTGCACGTGAATCAATCACGGATTAAGCAGGCATAAGTATAATGTGAGATCCATATAGTAAACAAAATGAACAGGCAATCCCATTGAATCCTATATATTTAATATATAGAAGGGTGAACAAAAGCTTGTCACCGCATTCTCTTCTCTTCATGGACATAAACCTAGCATTAGGGGTCCAAATGTGGCTGTTGATTGGCAACAGCAATGTGGTTATGTATGTTATTCCTTGATCTTCATGGGAGTATGGGAATCTCTCTTCCCTCTGCGGAAACCCCCTTTCTCACCACTTCCTCATAGAGAAAATTCTATTTCTTTTTTGGTGTTTATATATTGGCGATTGTTTAACAGCATTGTTGCATGTTGCCAGTATGCTTCAGGTGAGACACCTGACATTATGCTTTGGGATCTGGATAAGGAGCAGCTTGTTAATCCTACACCTTCATCATCGGATTGCAGTATCTCGGCATTGGTAAGCTTCGTTGTCGTGCGGTGTTGTTGTCCCTAGTAATCATGTTTGATCAAATTATTTTGGTATGGGCATGGCAGCTAAGCTGGCTGTAGCTCTAGACTCTAAGAAACATAGACAAAGTTATATTTTGCAAGACATTTAGGTTGACGTTTATTACTGGGGTGGACATTCAGCTGGAAGAGTCTATGTCGGGTATTTAATGTTTTTCAGCAAATTTCTTTTAATAATTTACCTAAGAGAAATTCTTAGGTCAACAGATGACATTGTGAAGGCATTTTTCAGAGAGGGGCATTCCTAGGATGGCCCACACAGGCATGTCAACTGTTGATTTGAGTGGAATTTGCCAATGATCCAGTATCTGCACTCCTATGTAGGGACACCCATTAAACCACTTTCCGTCTTGGACGATGTCAAATAACCCGGTTATGATCAATACTCGAAGCACCACCAAAACTGTTGTTGATCTCCTGCTTGCCTTCTCTAGTTTTCAACTCTTTGGCCGCCTCTGTTGTCCTACTTTGTTCATGCCTTTTTTTTATTGGGATGATGAAAGAAGTTTACCTTCCTAGACTGACCCTCAATTCCTCTAAATATTTCTGAGCATGAGGAGTGGGTTTGGTCATGTGCTTCATGATTATCTTTGAAGAACTAGAAACTTGGACTTTTTTGCAGTATGCCCTGATTGTGTAATATGTATTTTTCATCTTGTTGTATAAGCTTTTCTGAAGGGGCTAAAGAACTTTGTTGAATGCTATACAGCTCTAGGCTGCTCATATAAGTTTGCCAGTTGTAAGGTTAAAACCATTGGTTACTCTTGTTATGTAGAATAAGCTGACTATTCTGTTTGTATATATTTAAACAGTTTGCATGGGATTTTTCTGTGTTATTTTATCCTGTCTGCAACTAGGCAGTGCATATGAATATGAATTCTTTTAGCGCTTTGGATTCATTTTGTTTCAAAATGGCTGGTATTGAATTTTAGACGTGGAAATTAAGGAAATGAGCTGATGGGCCTGCGACTGGAACCCAACTGCATTCCTTCTTTCTTCACTGATCATTTTTAATTTTTTGTTTTGCCTGTAGATGTGGGGACTGAAACTTTGCTGCAGGGTGAACCACCTTCCACTCTGTCTTCATACTCTTTCTTTTTTCTTTTCTTTTTTTCAACTTTTTCTGCTTATGCGCTGGTTACACTGCTGCCAAACATTTCTTCCCTTTCCGTAATGTACTGTGTCTTGTATTTCAGGCTGCATCTCAAGTTCATGGGGGTCAATTTGCGGCTGGTTTTGTAGACGGTTCTGTCAGACTTTATGATGTCAGGACACCTGAAATGTAAGCACCTCAAAGATGAATTTCTTCCACACCATGATGAAAATAAAAATAATAATGTGGTTATCGATTCTCCTTTCTTGATGAGATTGAATCGAGCAAACGTTGTTATTTGCTAGCATCTATGAAATATTTTTCCTTATTTTTTCAGATTTGCCATGATTGGTACGTTTAAATTTATGTAAAGCATCACTAGTTCAGTTTAGATGTCTTTCAGTTTTACTTTTAATCTCTATTCTCTAATGACAATGATACTTCTTAGGCTTGTCTGCGAATTACGGCCACGCACTCAGAGAGTAGAAAGAGTCGTGGGGATTGGCTTTCTACCAGGACTAGCTAGACCCAGGAAAGGTAAAAGAAGATCTTCCTAGCTTTATATTTTTTCCCAATAGAATGTTCAAGTAATGCTTATAAACCTTGGTAGTGTTTTAATGATTATGATCCTTGACTTCGATTTGAAATAGATTATGAAATCAAGTGGCATTTTTTGTCCCTTCAGTTTGTTAGTGCATCTCAGGCTGGGATATCCAATTCCTTGATATCAGAAATCATAGGAGCGCATACCTCGCCATTGAAGGTCATAGGGGTTCACTTACCGCTTTAGCTGTACATAGACATGCTCCAATCATTGCCAGTGGCTTAGCCAAACAACTGATCAAAGTATTTAGCCTGGAGGGTGATCAACTAGGCACCATTCGATGCTATCCTACCCTAATGGCCCAGAAAATTGGTTCTGTAAGCTGCCTTAGTTTCCACCCAGAAAATCGTAAATTTTAGCTGAATTCAAAGTTATAGTGCTGCTGCAGGCCTGGGTTATTGACCCCTGAATGTGGGGTGCCCTCGTTTTCAGGAAACTGTAATTATATCTAAGTTTGAGCCACGGCAACCACTGCAATTTCTTTTTTCGGTCTCAAATCCAAAGTTGCTAACTTTTGAGGTTCGATAAGACGCCGATTTGTTTCTTTTCCTGGCTTTACTCTATTAGATGCACGCCACACGTTCCTCAGCACCCTTGTGGGACGAAAATCTTCTGCCTATAAATATGTTTAATTTCTAAATTCCTCAATCATTATTGATACATAAAAAAATAATAATAAAAATATTTAAAATTTATATTTTTCATGTATGCAAGGTAGCTAAGATTGAGATCCTACCTGGGATCGGATAGGCGATGCAAAATCATAAAACGTAGGATCATAATACGGATCGTAAGATACTACCAGAACTAATATACACATATATATTTCATATAATATGACATAAATAAGTAAAAATAGCCACAATTAACATACTTAATTTCAATTTAAAATGCAAATAGTCCAAAGTCATAAGTCATACATGCATAATCTATAAATCATAGCATAAAGTGCAATAAGTTTACAAGTTTTTGATATGATATAAATTAAAAACATTAAAGAAAACAATCAAACTTATATAATCTCATCTAAACTCTAAAGCAAATCATTAAGGTTATGGTCATCATATTCATCATCTGCTATCTGGTCCTCACCATCTTCATCGCCTCCCCGAAGAAGCTCATCAAAGTCATCCTCATCTAGAGGAGGAATCTCCAAATCATCACCAGGGCCACCAACTCTATCACCACCTTCTCCAATAAACAAGTTAAAATCATTTGGGATATCTAAATCTTCTAAGCTTTCCAATACATCCTCATTTTCCATAATCCATTCTTCATCGGAGTCTAAATCATCAAGGTTATACTCAATAGGATTTCTTGCTTGCTTCTTCTTAGACAATCTTGAATTGGTCATCATAAAAACAACATCATTCATAGTTTGTTGCTTCAAATGATTTCTCATCTTTGTGTGAACCTAACAATTAACAAATGTAATAGTAATCAACTCATAGCAATTGGCAATTAACTCTAATATTCTAAAAGTACAATACAAATCATAGTTATAGGTTAAAACTTAAAATATTTACCATTTCAAAGACACTCCAATTCTGCTCACATCCCAATAAACTGCATGTCAAGCTCAACAGGCGAATAGCAAGTCTTTGAAGCTCAGGATGCTCATCCCCATAAGAATTCCACCATTGTGCGAGTTTTGGTATTTAGGGTAGCCTTGGCTACTTCCCTACCAAAAAACTTAGCTCGACTCTTGAAATCTTCAAGTTGAGCATCAATCCTAGTAATTTCAGCTGGATCCCCCACAATTCTCTCCAAACAATCATATAGTCCTCTCTTAACTTCATAATCACTCTTAAATGTAGGACTATAATATAACTGTGGGTTAAGGTAGTAGCCTGCAGAATACAATGGTCTATGGAGTTGGCTATCCCATCTTGCATCAGTGATCTCCTATAAAAGCATATAGCTATAGAATAGAAAAATTGAATTAACCTCTAAGGTATTTAAACTAAACTACATTATATAGGAATGACAAATTAAACAGTTTACCTCTTTTCAACACCTTGAAAAACAGTTTGTATTTTCTCCTTAGCACAATCCATTTCCTCATAAATGTATCTCATTGCTGACTTTTCATCTGAATCCACTAAACGCGGCACATGAATAAGAGGATAAGCACCCCTCAAGCAAAGGACAATGTCCCTTCAAAATAGTCTATTTAAAACAACAGCTTCAATAAACTTCTCATCCCTTGTCTTAGAACATTTACTTGATTTTCATTCATCTGAAGTAAACATTCTTATCAATGCACTCTTCTTCTCATTAAGGCTACCCAAAGTGAGATAGGATGTGGCAAAACGAGTCATGCCCAGTCTCACCAAATCTTTTCCTTTGGTATGGTATTGTAATAGGGAAATGAGAGAAGTCCTTCAATAAATGTAAATAGTAATTTTTCTTCCCTTGGCAATTGTCTCTTTATGAAGCTCCAATTTTTTTTCAAAATCCTCCAATATCAAATTAATGCAATGAGCTGCACAAGGTGTCCAATAAAGCTTTTTCCTCTTTTCCATCAACATCTGTCCCACAACTTTGTAGTTGGCTACATTATCTGTCACAACTTGCACAATATTCTCCTCACCCACCTCCTCAACAACATCATCTATCATCTTAAATATTTTATCAGTTGTTTTACAAATATGTGAAGCATCAATAGACTTTAAGAAAACAGTCCCCTTAGGACTATTTAGTAGAAAATTTAATATAGTTCTTCTCCTCTTATTTGTCCAGCCATTTGTCATAATTGTGCAACTTGTTTTCTTCCAATGAGCTCTATGTTCCTCTAACATCTCTATGGTTGAGTGTACCTTTTTCTTCAAATATTTCAGTCTTAGCTCAATGTAAGAAGATGGTTTGAATCCTATTTCATGCCGAGCAACCTTTTCAAACATCTTCCTATATTCTTCACTCCTTGCCACATTAAAGGCTATAGCATTGTTGTAAAAAAACGAAGCAATTTCTTCACATGCTTCACCCCTTACATTCTTCATAAAAATAGTATTAGTTGTGGCTTGATTGCTAATTCCTCTTTTCTTGAAGAGGTTTGCAAAAGTCTCTACTTTTTTTCCCTTCCTTTTCTCACTAACTGAAGAATCATCACTTTGTCTATCATTATTTTCTACTAATGCTTCCTCATTACTCCTTGCTTTCA
The DNA here is from genome assembly GCA_031216125.1 of Dalbergia cochinchinensis. Lineage (NCBI taxonomy): Eukaryota > Viridiplantae > Streptophyta > Magnoliopsida > Fabales > Fabaceae > Dalbergia > Dalbergia cochinchinensis. The sequence continues at coordinate 60,878,795 of CM062375.1, read as the reverse complement.
TGATCAAATTGTTTTGTAAACCAACCATAATGTCCCACATTTATTTTCTTATCTCATCACTAGCAGTATTACATGCTCCCACATCTTTTTGAGTTCCAGCCAAATGATGTTTTAATCTATAAACCCCCCCTCTGTGATCTCCTTAAGACAGTATTTACATTTGATTTTTCTAGTATTTATATCAATAGAAATTCCATGATTCCAACCTATATCACTTCTATTGCTAGGTGCATTCTTATGAATTTTTTTCCTTCTAACTAACGCTTTTTGATGGATTGTATTTATACACCCATTCTCCATTCTAGCTCTGGACATTTTGCATTTGAATTGTATTTAATTGATGGTTGAATTGCTAAATTTATACTTTGTTCTCAAAATGCATCATTGGTTAATCTCATAGTTATAAACATTGTTTTCGGTGCATAATCATTTCTTGGAAGTGCTCTGTGCTTTTAACCTCGTTGTGGGAGTGTTGTTTGATAATAGGGACTTCCAGGTTGGTGCATTAGAGCAGAAGAAGGACTCAGGAACATTGCTGAGGATATGATGATGTCTAGTTTGACCTTTAGTTAGTGTTTTTCCAATATTTGGAGCTACAAATGTTCGATTGAGGTGATCCTTATGGCATTGGAAAGCTTATTCAAAGAGCTACAGCTATAACTTCTAGAACGTTTTGGACCTCAAAATGGGCTTGGAAGAATGCTGTTCACCACCCAGGCAGTCAATGACCACCCAGGCGATGAATAGAGGGCCTCATTTTTCTGGAATGCTTCACAGGACTGCCCAGGCGGTCATATGTTTATGGCCCGACCCAATTTTGCGTCTCTGGAAACTCCAATTTTGCGTCTCTGGAAACTCCAATTTTATGGGTTGTAATTTACAGCTTTCTTTCAACAACGATTGTGACACTCCTCCTATGGAAGAGTAATCTCTTTACCATGTGCAAGGATAACTAAAGATTGAAATTGCTCTTGAAGTTTCTATTATTTTAATTGTAATTGTGTTTTTAAGAGTTGTTTGGTTGTGCATTCATTCGCGTGCGTAATCTAGATGTCATTGGGTTATTGGGTCAATTGATTTAATTACATCCAATTGGTAAGGGATTGAAATTAACTCTGTTAGGAATTAGGTTGCTATAATTGGTAATCAGATTGGCATAGGTTCATAGAATCACGATTGTGAATTACTAGTTCATATGTTAGCCAAACCCTTAGTGGGAGTGGGATTGTATGACCATTAAGTAGAATTGCATCATTGTTGTGTGATAGCATGACTAATGAAAGTAACCACCGCCATGAATTTATCTTTTGAACCGATAATTGAAACAATTCTTAATCTGAGGGAATCCTTGTGCAGGTAATTCTTCTCATAATATTTTCTCAATTTAATTTGCTGTGACAATTTCCAAAAACCCCCTAAATCTCTTGAATTAATTAGAACACTTCCTCGTAAGATGACCTGAGTTGCACCCTTTACTACATTTTTGGTGAATTTTGGCACTTTATAAATTTTAATTTGTTTGTGAGTCGCGACAGCTCGCATCATATTCCCAGCAACACTCCTACTTTCTGACAGAGGAGTAGAGCCAGAATCTCCATTGTCCCCTCCACCAGAATCTCCATTGCCCTCCACACTAGCATTAGCATTATCTGATGACATTTTTCCAACCCAAACAATACCTAATACAAAATCCAACACAAAAATACTCCCAATCAAAAAATTAAAACCAGAAAAGTAGGGAGCAAAGAGCACCGTTTTCAACTAAAAAAAAACAAGGAAAAGAGAAGTCTAGAGCTCACCTTGGTTATGAGCTCTGAGCGAAATGAGAAACAAAGGGGAGCGCCGCTATTGGCGATCTCAAGGGCTCAAGGCAGAAGCAAAAATGGGCAGAGAGAAGAGAGAAAGGGCGAGACAGAGTAGAGGGAAGCCAGCGTAAGGCAGGCGCCAGGGGAAGCGAGGCAGACCGAAGAGTGTTGGCGTGGCGGGTTGTGGAGGCGTAACACGGCGCGACGCTATGAGGTGGAGGGACCAGCGAAGATCGAAGAGAGTGAGAAGGCAGAGGGGATCTATGTGTGGATCGGCTTTTTGGCTACTGAGAGGTTAGGGTTCTTCACTTCTTTTGATGGGGCTGAGAAATGGGCCGGCTTTTTGGGCCGTTTAGGCTGCCTCCATCGGGATCGGCCGGAGCGCCAAGATCGCATGATTTAAGCGATCCTACAAGCTTGCCCAGCGATATCACTGCACGGCGGAAAAAGGGAGCACAATGTGGGAACGGGATCGCTGGGATGGGGTGGGAGCGTGGGATCGCACGATCCTACGAGGTAGATCGCGATCCCAACTACCTTGCATATATGAATAAATTATTAGGAGATAGGAAAATGAACACCATCTAAGGATAGAACATTTTGTATCCAAATATACCATTTGAAAATAATGGAGGTTGATCCAATGTAGTATGTTTTATTCTTTTCACGTTAACACATGAAATGACTGCTTGAGAAATTTGAATGAAGTTTGAAGCGATGGAAGTGGATGAACCATATTTGCAATCTGAAATACAATTAGAGACAAATAATGATTCGAAAATTACCAAAGAATATGTTAATTTATTTAATTATTTTGTTTCAATTTACCTGTCAAGTTTTGTATATATTATTAGAACATCTGTTCGTTTTTAATAATGATATTTTTTTTTCTTCTAATATCTTCGATCTAATTAGCTGTATTAATGAAAGTAATATGTTAATGCAATGATATATTAATTACATGAATGAAAGTGTATAGTGGTAATTTCGTAATGTGATTTTGTATCATCGGCGATACAAATTTATTTATTTTTTAACCCTTTTTTTCCTTTTTCGACAGATAAAGTCAAGTAGAGGGAGTATTTTACACGCCCTCTGTACCGTGATTTTGTCAAATCTTAGTTTAAACATTTAATTGTTCTTTCGTTGAAATTAAGGCCGTCTATGGAAAACATTGTTGTCTGTGTTTGACATAGAATTGATGGATTCATAGGGGGAAGTCCTGTGAATTGCAAGTAACTGAAGGATATGGAGCACAATTTATTCATGTAGGTGTATGCTATCTAAGGGATGACTTTAGTGAAAGGAGTAATTTATTATGAAAATGAGATGAGTAAATTTGGATAGTATAATTGTACATGAATAAATGGGATTGAAAGTTATTGATAATAATTAATAATTTTATAATCATTTAAAAATGTCAAGTTATTTTACCAACAACAAGGTGGGAAAGTGCTGCGTGATGAAGTTGACGAAGGGGAAGACTTGAGGTTGAAATAGGACATTTGAGTTTTGAAAACTGCTCTTGTACTTCTTTTGGCTTTTTTTTTTTTAACGTGTCCTTCTACTTGTTAAGGAAAAAAAAAATTATAATAGGGCACAAATATGAACTTGCCTGATTTTTATTTTTATTTGATCTGATTAATATTATTTTTGGCTATATTTGTGTATTGTTATTTTATTTCATGAGTTTAATTTTTATACACTGATAATATAAAATTTGCTTGCACTGTTATTCAACAAAGCAAAGTCATATAGGTAAAATTAGTTAAGTTTCATATTCATTAATTAAAAAGTCATGTAAATGAGAGAATTTAATTAGATGATAATGTAAAATTATTTTACATTGTTAATACAACAAAATCAAACTCTTATTTGTAATTCTTATAATTACATCTTCTATATAATGAACTCTCTAGTCCAATATGTATTTGAGTAAATCGGCCTTCATCCAAAAGGTTCTTATTTTTTATTCCGTAATATACACTCTAAGAATGATTGTTAATTAGAAAACTACGCAAATTTTAGCAGAGAATATACGTTTAAGTCGAGATAATAGCAGCGAATTTATGAGTATATAAGTACGAAGTTTTTGAGTCACTTATATATTTCAAATAATAAAGATTAATCTGCGTATAAAGTTTTATAAAGTTTGAATTAATCAAAGGGTCTAATTAGTTAGTACTATAATTGACTCACAGGTAGTAACAAATTATATAATATTCCGAATTTACAACTAAATACTATACATGACCGGCCGGAACATCTGCTCTGTCACAATTTTTGGTTTGTATGAACATCATGCACAAACTGAAAAAACCGAAGGGTTTCTTTTTGGGTTCAGAAACCAAAGTTAACCATAAACAAAAGTTTCATCATGTCTGCGCTTGTCCCTTGTCTAGTTGTCTTGGGTTGAATTAGTCAAGAATCAGAATTAGCGCCACTATGAATGCATAGTCAACATTAGGATACACCGTGACCATGAAATTGTCTTTCCCAAACACAATGCCTTGAGCTGTGTGCTTCTTATGCATCTGCAATCAAATATTATTGCATTCAACATTAGAGTTTGAAGATGAAAGATGTTGGCTTTGATCAATTCAATGTCTTGGAATTTTAAAAACTAGTTCTTTCGGTCCTTAATAATAGTTATGGTAAGAAATTACACATTTGACATATTAAAAAATTAATATATTCATCACAAATTATAATCAAATATATTAACTTTTTAATATACTAAATTGATGCGATTTTCCACTACAACTATTATTAAATAATAGAAGAAGTAATCAATTATTTCTTTATTTAGTAGTTAGGAGGATAAATCATTTTTCATGATGTTATTTTAGAAAAATCTAGAGCCGTAATTTTTTTTTGAATTTATTTGCTACAATAAAATAAAATGTTTATTAACCTTTAAACAATTGAGTGGATTATACTCCCTCCAATTCAAATATAAGTCGTTTTCATATCTTAAGAAAATATTAATTATTTTTTACTTATTTTATTTCAATATTTATGATAAGGGAACATGGATGGATATGAGTCTAATTATTTAATAGAGAGATAATTTATGATGAAGGATAAATAATATTTTTATCTTTTACTTTTATTTTTTTAAAAGATCAATGAGATCTAATTATCATCTTAATTTTTATGCATAATCTTAATGATTTATATTTTGGATAAGAGGAAGTATCATTTTATTTAATAAAAAAATCACTTAATCTTTTGTCAAAAATTTTAGAGCTTGCTTGGTTTCTGTCTTCATTTTTTGTATTTTTTATTTTCAAAATTTTATGAAAAAATAGTGAAAATAAGAAATGAAATCAAGAAATAAAATTTTACTGTTTTTCACTATTTTCTTTATAAAATTCAGAAAACAAAAAAAAAAAATAGAAGATGAAAACATGATATAAAAACAGAAATCAAACATACCGGTAGTAATTACTTTTTAAACAACGCAACATTTTTCTTTTTTGGCTATGATGTTATTCAAAATATAGGGAAATATAAATCAAGGCATACCTGGGCAGCAATGGTGAGAGATTCACCAGCATAAATAACACAACATCGCTCGAACCAACTTCCTTTCACCTTAAAATCACAAACCTCTTCTTTAGTATTATTGGCTAAGAACACATATAATTTGGTCTTTAGCTGGAACATGGATGATCGCTTTACAGTAAAGATCAGATCTTTCAATTCTCTGCTTTCACCCCTGAAAACTTGCCAACGATCATGTGCCGTCATTAACTGCATAAATAAAATAAGATTCATTTAATGAGTTTTCATTTTCTATAAGATGGTAATTCATCATAAACGGTGTTAAAAAGATGAAAACAAACTACTGATCAAAGTAACACTAGTTTCTAAACTAAAATCTAAAATCCCAAAGCTAAGTTACACGTAATATTTCTAATTAGAAAGAGAGTCAATGCAATATCTAAATTCAAGATGAACCGATATAATCATGCTAATAACCAAAATTTTCATTTCAAATACTTCATAGTCACTTAAAAATTGATCGAACTCCAAATTATGTTTTCGTTAACACCTGCCACCGAAACATGTTCTCTAAACTAAGTTCTAAATAAAAAAAAATTAAAATTAATTTCTATATACTGATCATATTAAATAATTTTGTCGTTCTTTGATAGAATTCAAGAAAACTATCATATCATAGTGAACAATTACAAAAACATGTGATGACATAATAGTAACTTTATTTCTGTAATTGGATAACGATGTTTAAATATATAAAAAATTAATCTCATCAAAATAATTATTATATATGCATATATATATGGTTAAAGAGTAACGACAAACCTTCCGTCGTAGAGTGAGGATGGGTTTTCCAGTGGCATCAAGCAAGACACGATGATCATGGAGGGATATGAGAGAGCCCTTAAGGTTGAAAATGGTTTTGCCATTGACATCTGTGACACTAAAGCTATCATCTAATGTCATGACCTTTCTCACAATAGCTAGGTCCACATTACATGGAGCACAATACTCGGAGCCAACGATTCCTCTGGTCTCACTGCTTGCTTCTTCAAATATAATAAATTATGCACAAATCAAACTCCACAAACAATATATGGATGTATAAGATAAATGTTTTTTGAATCCCTTTTCTTCATGAGACATCTAGACATCCAAGGAAGAAAAGAGGGGGACTTGGAGAGAGAAGCTAGAGAAAAACAATTGATGTGGTATGGTAGGTCCCAAGTGTTTTTCACAATAATACAATTTTAATATTTACTTTTGGCCGTCTCATTAGACACTTACTTCATTATTATTGAATGAGATGAATGAGTAGAGATGAATGTAAATCACAATCTCATTTAGTAATAATAAAATAGGTATTTGGATAGAGTACGTAAAAGTAGATGTTAAAATAATATTATTGTGCTTAATTTTTTATGATTTGGATGTTAGGTCTCTTGAATTTTGTGAGGTTCTATCAAATTATTGGTATGCAAAAAGATACAGAGATATACATGTGCTGTGCATTAATTGTGCTATTGTGTTATGATGAGTGTACTAACTACCTCCAATGTCCAAAAATGACTCCATCTCTTCGATATGACTTTGGTGTTCTAGTTGCTCACCTCGTAGTTTAGTAGCAACCTTTTTCGCAACCTCTTCAATAAATTTCCAGTCAGAGTCATACCTACAAAAGTACAAGGTTATTCATGAACAATTTCCATTCTTCATTGCATCACATGGATGAGTGAGTGAGTAAGAACCATCAATCCCATCCAAGAGTGATAGGGCGAATATCTATATGGAACAATCACTCTTAGAGGATGGAATAAAATTACTGTTCACGTAACTTGATCAGCTAAAAGATTGAGTACATACTCGATTTTGAAATGCGACCCTTTCAAGTCTGCCACTTCAGACAAAGCTGACCTCCACTTCTTCACCTTCTTAGATCTACCTCCGAACTTTTCCTCATGTTCATCCATGGCTTTAGCATAACTATTTGTCTGATGCCTTACATCAGATGGTGCCACTCTGTAAAATATTGGCCAAACCACCTGATTCTTCAATCTCACACACTTAAGGATCTCAACAAGCTCATCAAGGCACGACTCCGAAGACGCGTAGTTCTCGGAGAGAACAACAATTGACATCCTTGATTGTTGAATCGCGTTCGCCAGAGATCGCTTAATTGGATCCCCTTCCTTCAACCCCACATCATCCTTGAAGGTTTTGACTCCTTTACGGTCCAAAGCATGATAGAGAGAACTTGTGAAGCAGGGACGAGTGTCTTGGCCTCTAAAACTGAGGAAAACATCATAGGAGGAGCTGGCAGTGTTCCCCATTGTTAAAGCTTACAAATACAAGTGCAACTAAGTGGAGTACTAATATTACAATGTTGTGGTGTACGTGATGTGATTTCATGTAAATGGGCTGCTAGAAAGATATATGTATATATAAAGACAGAAAGACATGAGTGTTGTGTGTATTGTGTACTGTGTACTGTGTACTGTGTTTTATATATATATATGATATCATGCGTATGTGTGTGAGACAAAAAAGGATGAACAAGTCGTAAGCGAAGTGAAAAAAAGTAGTACCATGTTGTGAGGTGTTGAAGGCTGGATCAATATAATGGAGAGCTTCTCTAAAACAAGCACGTTGACGATTTCAACTTCTCTTTGCTATGAAAGACGGACAATATAATGGAGAGCTTCTTTCCTCCTCCGGGAGAAAATATATTCTCCCTCCGCATTTCATCACAACCTTTGATCTGCTCTGGGTCCCATATCTTTTCTACCTTTCAGGTCTATTTAGATGGTGTGCAATTCATATGGGAGGAAGAAAAATCGTTCCTCTGGGAGAAAGCAAGCAAGAACTTGCCGGGAAAATGACATGTGTGTGTTAAATTAATATTTGACTTGAGTCAATTTGACCCTGATTATAGCTTTCCTAAAGCTAAATTATAACTGCATTATTATTATTTTTTTCAGAAAAGATTCGTGACAAGACACACCAATTTGGAAACCAAGATATAAATATTTTGACATAAAAAAATACTTTATAATTATTAAATGTAATAAATGTTAAGAATAAGTAGAGATTATCATTACATTTAATGATTATTAAATGGGTGTCTAATTCATACATCCACTTTTTGGGTATCAAAATATCATTACCCTAATTTTAAAGTTGTTACATTAGAATTGCGACATAAATATCTTTTATCTATTTTTTATGATTTTTAATTTTATTACTTATAATTCTATGTTTTGACTTTTCATGACCACACATTTCATATTACTCTTGATTTTTCATTTTCATAGATAGTAAACTTTCAACTCTTCATTTTTACAATATTTTAAAATTTTATTTTTCAACTTTTTAAAAAAATACCTTGAATAGGATCAATCATAACAACAACTATTATACATAATAAATGCAAATATTTCAATGGTATTTTCAATTTGTAATTATTGTAATATAATTAGCACTTGAAAGTTAATTCTATTTTGTAGGATAAAAATCTATCGAATAAGAATTATACAATTTTTCTTTTGACATATTCATATTTTTCTTTTCATCAAGTTGTTTAAAAAGAACATAGAAAATATATATTTCTAAAAATAAGTAAATCTAAATAATGGCACATAATTATCAAATATTAAATATGATCAGCCTTACATTTTTATAATTATAAATCTATTTATATTAATTTATTTTCTACTGAAATAAATTACTTGAATTATAAATATATACACACAAAATTTGACTAATCTATTTAAAAAATATTTATTCAAACCGGTCTTTTGCTCTCTAAGAAAAAAAAATCTCCACACTATATCACAATTTCTTTTGTTAATTGAACGTGATCAGTGAACAAATTGAAATTAAATAATATATAACCCACCAACCCAGAAGAATCTTTGACCCAAAAGAAAGTTCAATCATCAACTCCAAGCTAGCTTCCCTCTTGTGTTTACTTAATTTCGACAAGAATCACAAGTAGTACCACTATAAAAACATAGTCAACCAGTACCCAAAAAAAAAAGAAGGCATAGTCAACGTTGGTTTCCACTCAGTGTCTCGGACAATGAGATTGTTTATCTCAACGGCATTGTTGTGCTTATCTATCTACAGTTCCATAACATATAGCATTGACAAAGAATTAGAATTTAAACAAAAAAATGCTCCTTTATTTTTGTTTTCTTTGCTCCTTTACCAAATTAAAATATAAAAATAAATGTATGTTGTTAACAATAATCGACTGATGTTAACTAAATAATAGCTAGTACCACAAAATCATTTTCTTCCCTTTCCTAAGCTTGAATGTATCCTACTCAAATAATAATAATAATAATAATAATAATACAACTCATCATTGCAATGTTGGTAGATGGAGCAGCGAGAAAAGTACAAGGAGTCTGTTTGAATAGTATAACTTATGATTTTTTTTTAATTTTTTGAAAGTCAAAAGTCATATTTTACTTTTTATCTTGTTTGGCTGAATAACTTGTTCTCTAAAAATTATTCTTAATACTTTTTGAGAAGTTAAAATATTTAACTTGTTAAGAAACAACTTCTAAAACACTAAAAAGTACTTTTACTATTATGTATTTAAATATAAAATAACTTATTCACAAGTTACTTTCTATAATCCCTTAAATAAGTTATTTATCCAAATGGAACCAAAATCGCTCGAACCAATTTCTTTTCCCCTCATTAATCTTAAATTAATATACTTGAACTAAATGCACACTAGAAAAATTTAGAGAAAACTTATATATTAACAAAAAAAACCTCTAGCATATAATTAAACCTATAAAAAAAATAGTTACTATTAACCACAATTTACTATAAACATTTTAGGTTTTTTAATAAATTCCCAAAATGATCCCTAACGATTTTGAGTCAAACAAATTAGTCTCTAAGAAAAAGAAATTGATGATTTGGTTCTTATCCTTATAAAATATGTATATCAAAATCTATACATTAAAGTATTATGACATGGGTAATTAAATAGTTAATGGGACATTATTAAAGTGTGTTTTGTCATTTTATATTCTTAGTCACTCCCATTAGCAAAATAAGCTAATTTATTTTTATCTCATTCTAATGCTCAAATACCGCCATTTTATTCACAAATTTCGCTATAAATGCACTCTAAGCCCAAAAAAGAAAATAGAAAATTGATAAAAACATATATTAATGTCACGACCCGATTTGGATCATAACCGAAATGCAAAGAATCTCATCCCCAATTAAGCCTTATAATCACTATGCCATACTATATGTATATCTTATTTATAAAATTAGTCTTAAATTGTAAATTAGATCTTATATTAAACGCATAGCAAATCTGAAACTCTTTTTCCATAAATGAAATTTGAAACTATAGTCATAATATGAATCAATCTGAGTTGTTTATTTACAAAAGAACTATGAATGCTATATCATTAAATACAAACAAATCATGGTGTGCAAAATGCAAGACATAACTACATGTAGTTTGGGACCCTGCCCGTCACATCACTAGAGCACTCTGCCATAACTAAAAAGACTTCATTGCAACATGAAGTTGACCCAAACTGACAATATCTAATGTTGAACAGGAGGGAGAGGAGGATGTAAGAAAAGGGAATGAAAAAAGGGGTGAGTGTTATCACAAAACTCAGTGAGTGGATCTTCACTCATAACCATACATAGGACATGCAGAAAATACATAAATAATAATGCAATATTCTCATATCATGTCTCGACCTGATTTGGGCACGTGATCGGTACATGGGGAATCCTCATTTCCACGTAAGCCTTATGACCTCTATGTTCCTCTATATGCATATTTTAATATAAAACCGTTTGCAAAACATCATTTCATCTCTAATAAATCATTGGTTCCATGAAACATAAACATAACCCAACTTTAACACAAATCTCTGGAGTAACAAAGTCAATCATTTCCATTTCAACCTCTAAACATATTACTGAGATTCAAAATACATGAGTTGCTCTCTATACAAAATATACATGAAAACTATAATCATGTAGATACAAAATAATCATGATAAAATAATACTAATCAATCTCTATGGTCTGGGACCCTACCTGTCGTGTAATTGGAGCACTTTATCTCTAACAAAAAGCAAAAAAAAAAAAAAAGGGTACTTCACACCAAGTGAAGCTTACCAAACAATAAATCTCTACTGCAGGGGTGGAGGTGGAACAGGAGAACCCGCAGCGTCTACAATACCTATAATGGGAAAGGGAGAGGGGTGAGTTTCATCTAAAACTCAGAGAGCAGGTCCTCACCCATAACCTTCTCATAGGATGACCAAGAAGATAGATAATCATACACAAATAATTAAAATTAGTTGATGCAAGAATCTCTGAAATCATACTCGTATACATTCGAATATAAAAGATCTAAATAGAAACTTCTTTGAAATTATAATAACAATACTCTATGAGAGAAACATGAATCTTTACTCTATGGTTCTTCAAGAACCAAAATATTATACTCTATGATCCATCAGGGATCTAATGTGGACACCTAAATAGGTTCCATTCTCTACTCTATAAGATTGTCCTCTCGGGACAACTTGGTACCAAGGTTAACAATCGGGGTCAGCCATTAACTCACTATCTATTTCTCTATAGCTAACGTTTAGTCTCTAAACCAGTGAACATAATATTTTCTCTAAATCTCTATTCTAATGTTTCCCTAAGCACAACTCTATGATTCGTAAATCGTTTGTTCAAAATATTATCATGGAAATTTCATGGAAATCTCAATTCAAGAATATAATAGTAATACTCTAGCTCTTGTGATAAAATCATTTAAGAATAATGGTCCCATGAGTTTATAATAAAACAAATATTTCATGCTCTAGTTGGAATTCGTCACTTCAATAATTATAACATATCGACGGAGACTCTAAGCTCTTGAAATCTCTTTAAAACCATGCAATTAATAATAATTTGATGGAAATTAGCTCTAATGACCAACATAAGGGTCATGGGTTCCAAAGCCACTCACCTAGAGAGGAGGGAATAGTGACGTCAACCCCAACGGAGCTCCGGGGAGAAGAAACGACACCAATGTCTGTCATTGGAGCCACAAAACACAAGATTAGTTTTCGTTAACCTTTAAATTGCTCAAACATAACTCTAACAACATTGGGGGAGCACCCCCACTTAACAACAATGGAGACAAACAACAAATCCAAACTCTAGGATACAAAGTGAGAAGGATGGAGACAACAAAACCTATAAATGTCACCTTTAATCTCTTGGAGGAAGAAGGATTGAAGAGGATTTATGTGAGGAATGAGTGGGAGAGAGTTGGGAAGAGAGGAATTTCGATTTTGGGGTAAAATCCCGAGTTGGAAGGGCTTAAAAAGGGTTGGGGGGTCTCACTAATGCGAAACGGCGCGTTTTGCACTGTATATGCACTGTTGACACTGCTCTAGCGATCTACCCCTACTTATGACTGCTATAATGGTCCCCAGAGACCAAAACAGGTGCTGCACCACCCATATGACTGCTATAGCGGTCCAGGACCGCTATAGCGATCTCCAAAACACCCAAAACACGCTGCCATACTCCCATGACCGCTATAGCGGTCCCTTGATGCCCAAAATGCCATGGTCACCACACTGTGACTGCTATAGTGTTCCTGGACTGCTATAATAGTGACAGTTCACCACATCAGCTGCACTAAGGGTCCTCCGAGCATCTCGGGGCTTTCCACTATAGCGGTTCACCACACTGTGACCGCTATAGCAGTCCTGGACCGCTATAGCGGTGACAGTTCACTACATCAGCTGCACTAAAGATCCTCTAGGCATCTCGGGGCTTTCCCAGCAACACGAGTGTGTCTTAAAGGACTCTGGGGTAAAACGGAACTTATCCGCTGCCACGTATACGCCGGGTATCACATATCATTTCCGTTTACTTTACAAAATAACAAAATAATCGTAAGTTGATGGCCTCAAAAAAATATTATTTTTAAAGCATTACAAAGAGAACGGATTATTCGTACTGAAGGGTGGTACTCAGCCCCTAGCAAATCCCGTCCTTGCCGAACATATCTAAAATAAGGATAACTTGCCACTGGCGGGCCTTGGTATACCAAGGTTAATGATGTAACTGCTGTTAACACGGAGTTCTATTCCTCTCGGTAATTCCCTAATCTAAAATTGACTAAAGTCATAAAAGGGAGTTCTATATTTCTAAGTTTAACATGTTTTAGTTTCCAAAATAAACAGAGTCTTAAATCTCGTTTCATCAATCATAATCATGAATTAAATCATATAAAACTTTCATAGCAAATATGGTCCCACGCATGTTCTAAAATTATGATTTCATGTACAAGTTCTAACAGAACATTTGTAGCCAAGCACGTTTTAATATAAAGCTAATATTATGTAAAAATACATTCTTTCAATCTCTAAATACTCTATAATGCTAGAAAACACTAATATAATAACTAAACTAGGGCCATTAGATCAAACTCACACTCACCTAGAAGGGTGGAATGTGAAGCACGAATACCATGAGGACTTTGGGAAGGAAGGATAACACCAATATCTACCACTACAATCATGAAATTCATCAAAGATAAAATTACAAATAGCTAAATATGCCATATTGCTTATTTATTCGAGATTGATTTTTAATATACTATCAATGTAAACAAATTTTGCATCATCGATGCTTCTATTTGTTAGACTTTTAAGGTGCTAGGTAGTTGGGACAAACATTTTTGCTTATGTGACAAGAGTTTAATTTCTGTACATTGATAATATAAAACTTTTTAACACTTTCATTCAATTATATAATATCACATCAATAAAAAAAGTTAAGTTTCACACATACTAGTTAAAAGTCATGCGAGTGAGATGATTTGATTAAATGATAGTGTAAAAAAATTTCACACTATTAGTACATAGAAATTAAACTCATGTGACAATATATGATTGAATGTACATATAATATTTTTTACATGGGCAATATATTCAAATTAAATAAGTATAAAAAGAATTCAAAAATGTAACCATTAATTAACTTTCAATTTTTATTATTCATGTATCATTATACAACCCACATTTACCTTTTCCACTCTCATAAGAAACTATTTCTCATCAGAGTTGTCCCTGAATGTTCATATGAAATCTTTACATCGATGAATGTCTTACTATCGGATGATTTTAGTTATCTAATTATTTAAGCCCAGTTTGGTTGTATATACAACCATTTAAAACGTCACCTTACATTATGTTTTAATCATGACTATTAATAATATTTTAAGAATCGATAATTAAGATTTATTTATTCTACTCTCACAATAAATCACTCTATCACTTGAGTCACTCCTTGATAAATCAATTATACCTCACAATTTATATAACTTTTTCCTTTTGAGGTTATTATAGAAAGAGTTAAATCATTTTATTAATAACAAACAGGGTGTGAGTAAAAGGATAATCAAATTTTGTAAGCACAAAAATTCAATCTTGGAATTTATGTATATTAAAAAAATGAAACTGATTTGAGGGATATTATGAGAAATAAAAATAATTGATTTATTAATAGGGCTATATATAACTAAATTAGCATGTAAAAATATTTTACCTTATGACAATTAAATCTTGATTAATCAATTATTAATTGAAAATCCTAAATCTAAGTCAAATCAAAGTGATCTACCCAATAAAAAATAAAATAAAATCAAAGTGTTCTAAAATAAAACAAAAAATTCAAAACCAAGGAATGTTTTTCTTCCTTTTTTCTGATCGAAAATTTTAGTAAACACTTTTTTTTTTCTTTTCTTGATTTATTATAACTGCTATTCATTAATTAAAGAAAAAATTACAATGATCTCCTTTAAAATACCATGTTACACACAACACCCCTTTATTTGGACACTGATATTAATCTCCCCTAACTAAGGAAAGTTAACACTGTTTACTCAGAGAAGGTATGGTCCTAAACTGCCCTTATTTACTCCCCCATTAATCAGCCTTCCATATACCGACAGCCCCAAGACCCAACCTACGATGGGGAGGGTGTTTTGGCAGTGACCTTTGTGATAAATTTTGGTTCTTCGAGGTTGTTGATTTTTGCTTACTCGTGGTCAAAGTAAGAACCTCAACAGGAAAGTAGCAATGGAACAGTAACTCAAATTACAGAAAGAAATTCAATTCCTCAATAAATTGAAGTATAAGCAAGTCTTAGTGCAGGAACTATAAATGTATAAGGGAAATGTGTGTGTATTTTCTGTGTAAGAAAGATAAATATGAGAGCAGTAAGATAAGTGACTCCAGGTAGCCTCCATCTTGGACCCAAGTCAAGGCGAGAAGAAGAAATATATCGGATGGGTCCCCGACTTCTCCTCTGGTAGAGTTTACTCCGTCAATTGGGTAAGATGCCACTAATGGGCCTAAGCCCAATTCCGTCTACAATACGATTTTCTGGCCAAGGAAGAATGCAGTCTCAAAATTTCAATAGGAGAGTAATTCGAGGAGCATCATCAGGGGAATATTCTATTCTCTATTATTGATATATTATTGTTATTTAATGGGTAGCTAGTGGTTTGGTTGGAACATACTGGATTGGGAGAGCTGCCTCCATAATGGGTCTATATAATCCTCGAATATGGATTAGTCAGCCAGTAAATCGATACCCAGTGGTTTAACTGAAAAAAAAAAGATTGAGGCCTTTGTATTGTTCAATTCTGTTCTCCTTCCCAATATGAGGTGAGTTGAGTTTTTGAATGCATTTATCGGAAAAGAAAAACAAGCATTGCATGATTTGTTCACTTGTAATTCAATCCATCTAAAATAAGGGTGTTATAGTCATTTTGTATATTAAAATTTTTCAATTCATTTCATGATTTGTTCACTTTTGTCATTAAATATCATGTGCTTGCTTCAGTCAACATTGTAAATAGACGATTAAGTCCAAGGTTGGTGGGTGTAAAAATTAATAAAGTTCACAGAGAGGTTAATATAAGATTTGTAAAATAGAGGGGTGTAAGATGTAATTTCATTTAATCTTAAGAGGTGTTAAAGTAATTTTATCTTAATTAAAATAAGTTACAAGCAAGTTATCAAAGGCAAATCCTTGAGGACTGCACAAAAGCTATAACTCAATTAGCATCAAGTTCCTTTTTAAGGATTACTTGATCTCATAATGGAATATCTCCCAACAATTTCTTTGCCTAAAATACATTACAGCTAAAACTAACATTTAAAACCAATCTCTACACTATATCATTTCTTTTTGTCAATTGAGCGTGAGTAGTGACCACATTGAAATAATGTATAACCCAAAAGAAAGTTCAATCATCTTCTCCAATGCTTCCCTCCAATTGTGCGTGAAGAATGACAAGTAGTGATACGACAAAAGCAGAGTTAACGTTGGTTTCTACTCGGACAACGAGATTGTCTTTCTCAACGGCATTGTTGTGCTTATGCATCTGCAATTCCATATATATATATATATATATATATATATATATATATATATATATATATATATATAGCATTGTCAAAGAATTAGAATTTAAAGAAAAATAATGCGTCTTTTTAACAAGAATCAATTAATGCAATTAACTAGATATTAGTGCCAAATCCAACCCATATATATTAATAGAAAAACAAAAGAAAGAGAGCTTACAAATGCAGCAATATTATTGGGAGCCTGAATGGCATGAACTGTACAAAATTGCTCCAAACAACTTCCTTCCACCTTAAAGTCCCAATCGTTTTCTTCAGTATTTTTAGCTGAAAACACATGTAATTCAGTCTTTTGTTGACTTATGTTTGGCCGCTTCACAGTAAAGAGCAAATCTTTTTGTTCTGTGCTTCCACCCATAAAAATTTGCCACCGATCGTGTAGGGTTATTCTCTAAAAAACAAAAGCACAAAAAATTATCACCATAATTTAAAATAAAAATATTATTTTAACACCTAACACCCACCTATTTTCAAATGTTTAAATAACACTACTATATTTTAAAATGTCAATCTACTTTAATGTAAATAACCAACAAGCAACAACGAATAATATGTTGGATAAAGTGATGATAGAGGGTTCATAATCTACAGAAATTTAAAGGGATAGGTTAAGAAATAAATCACAATAGGAAACCGAACATTACATGAACTTAAGGCCATATTTTGGGAGTTTTAATTTAAAAGGGTGGACAGGAAGAGTTGTTAATAATACATAGGAAAGAAATGTGAGAAGTGGAATGAATGGTGAGAGGCTACTCTATTATTTGGGAGCTAAGAAGGGCAATGGAGGGACATCAACAGTGCTTGTCTCTAGCAGCTGGATTTGGAGGGTTATGATTTTTAATGTTCACAATGGTAAGGAGGGTTTTCACATCTCTCCTTGGCTATGCCCGATCTCCCTCCCCATAAATCTCTTCCAAACATAGTTTGAAGCCATCCGCCCTACCACCCATTTGCCCTTCCCTCCATTGCCATAGCTCCCAAATAGACCCTAAGATAATGAGTCAAATGTCACATAATCTATGGATCCTCCTATCTTATGTATTGTTCACTTAGCTCATACTTAACCCAGACTTCATTAACTCACATCACACTTGGCATTGCATTTCAACATATTATCAAAAATGTATGAATGTATGATCTAATTACCTTTCTATATAGAGTGAAGATGGGGTTCCCAACGCCATCAACTAAGACACAATGACGATGAAGGGAGAGGCGGAATTTTAAAAGGTTGAAGAGGGTGTTGCTATTGACATCTTTGACGGTAAATGGATATGCTGATGATGTTCCGACAATAATCTGAAGTTGGATGGGATATGGAGCACAGTGCTGAGATCCCATCTCACTACTTGCTGGCCTCACTGGCCTTGGCACCGGCATACTCATATAGGGCTCTTGGCTTTGAAACATGGTTGCTCCTTCAACTATAATGAATTATGCACAAATCAAACTAAACAAACAACATATATATGTATGTATTTATAAGATAAATGTTTTGTGAATCCCTTTTCTTCATGAGACAACTAGACATCCAAGGAAAATTGATGTGGTTTGGTAGCTCCTAAATGTTTTCCACAATAATACTATTTCAACACTCACTTTTAGGTGTCCCTACTCCATCACCGTTTGAATGAAATGAATGAGTGAGATGAATATAGATCACAGTCTCATCCACTGATAATAAAGTGGGTGTCTGGATGGAACATTAAAAAATAAGTGTTGAAATAACATTATTATGTTTTTTATGACTTGGATGTTAGGTCTCTTGGATTTCTTGAGGTTCTACTAAAATTATTGGTATGCAAAAAGATACAAAGATATATTTGTGTTGTGTATTAATTGTGCTATTGTGTTATGATGAGTGTGCTAACTACCTCCAACGTCCAAAAGTGACTCCACTTCCTCCGAGATGACTTTGGTGCTCAATTATGTGTTCATCAACATCTGGTTGTTCATGTTATAGTTTAGTACCAATCTTTTTCACAACCTCTTCAATAAATTGATATTCATACCTACGAAAGTATAAGGTCTTTGATAAACAATTTTCATTTTCCATTGAATGAGATGGATGAATCAAAGTGAGTAAGAACCGTTTATCTTATTCAATAATGATAGAGCGGATATCCAAATAGAACAATCACTCCTAGATGTTCAAATAAAATTACTGCTTAAGTATTGATCAGCAAAAAGATTGAGTCCGTACCCTGTTTTGTAATGCAACCCTTCCAAGTTTGCCACTTCAGCCAAAGCTGACCTCCACTTCTTCACCTTCTTAGATCCATCTCCGAATTTCCTCATGTTCATCCATGGCTTTAGCATAACTATTTGTCTGATGCCTTACATCAGATGGTGCCACTTTGTAAAATATTGGCCAAACCACCTGATCCTTCAATCTCATACACTTAAGGATCTCAACAAGCTCATCAAGGCACCACGTGGAAGACGCGTAGTTCTCAGAGAGAACAATGATTGACATCCTTGATTGTTGAATCGCGTTCGCCAAAGATCGCTTGATTTGCTCCCCTTCCTTCAACCCCTCGTCATCCATGAAGGTGTTTAATCCTTTAAGGGACAAAGCACGATAGAGAGAACCTGTGAAGGAGTCGCAAGTGTCTTGGCCTCTAAAACTGAGGAAAACATCATAGGAGGAGCTGGCAGTGTTCCCCATTGTTAAAGCTTACAAATACAAGTGCAATTGGTGTGGTGTACGTGATGTGATTTCACAAATGGGCTGCTCGAAAGATATATGTATATATAAAGACGGGAAGATATATGAGTGTTGTGTGTACTGTGTTATTGTGCTAGGTACCTTACCCTACAACATTTATATATATATATATATGATGCGTATGTGTGTGAGACAAAAAAGGATGAACAAGTGGTAAGTGAAGTGAAAAAAAAGTAGTGCAAGTTGCTGAAGATCGAACAAGTGCAAAGTGCCATGTTGTGAAGTGTTGAAGCAGTCACTACGCGAGCTCCTATGCAGATTTTAAATTGAAGGCTGCGTCAATTGTCAACTATGCTAAAACAAGCACGATGACGATTTCAACTTCCCTTTGCTATGAAAGACGAACAATATAATGGAGAGCTTCTTTCCCCCTCCGGGAGAAAATATATTCTTCCTCCGCATTTCATCACAGCCTTTGATCTGCACTGGGTCCCATATCTTTTCTACATATTTAGATGAAGGAAGAAAAGCAAGAACTTTCCGGGAAAATGACATGTGTGTACGAGATTTGACTTGAGTCAATTTGACCCCGATAATAGCTATATTACCTCTTCTATCCAATTTTAAAGTTGTTATACTAGAATTGTCACATAATATCTTTTTTCCGTTTTTTATGATTTTTAATTTTATTACTTATAATTTTATGTTTTGACTTTTCATTGCTAGACATTTCATATAACTCTTGATTTTTCATTTTCATAGATAGTAAACTTTCAACTCTTCATTTTTACAATATTTTAAAATTTTATTTTTTGACTTTTTTGAAAAATACCTTGAATAAGATCAATCATACCAACAACTATTATAAATAATAAATGCAAATATTTCAATGGTATTTTCAATTTATAATTATTGCAATATAATTAGCACTTGAAAGTTAATTCTATTTTGTAGAATAAAAATTTATCGAATAAGAATTATACAATTTTTCTTTTGACTTATTTATATTTATATTTTTCAGCAAGTTGTTTAAAAAGAACATAAAAAATATATATTTCTAAAAATAAGTAAATCTAAATAATGGTACATAATTATCAAATAATAAATATGATCAGTCTTACATTTTTATAATTATAAATTTATTTATATTAATTTATTTTCTACCGAAATAAATTACTTGAATTATAAATATATACACACAAAATTTGATTAATCTATTTTAAAATATTTATTCAAACCTGTCTTTTACTCTCTAAGAAAAATCAAATCTCCACACTATATCACAATTTCTTTTGTTAATTGAACATGATCAGTGAACAAATTGAAATTAAATAATATATAACCCACAAAACCAGAAGAATCTTTGACCCAAATGAAAGTTCAACCATCAACTCCAAGCTAGCTTCCCTCTTGTGTTTAGTTAATTTCGTCAAGAACCACAAGTATAGCATTGGTTTCCACTCCAAGCTAGCTTAGTCAACATTGGTTTCCACTCGGAATCTCAGACAATGAGATTTTTTATCTCAATGGCATTGTTGTGCTTATCTATGTACAGTTCCATAGCATATAGCATTGACAAAGAATTATAATTTAAAGAAAAAAAATGTTCCTTTGTTTTTGTTTTCTTTGCTCCTTTACCAAATAAAAAAAGAAAAAAAAAAGTATGTTGTTAACAATAATCAACTAATGTTAACTAAATAATAGCTACTACCACAAAATCTTTTTCTTCCCTTTCTTAAGCTTAAATATATCGTATCCAAATCATAATAATAATAATAATAATAATAATAGCAACAACTCATCATTGCAATGTTGGTAGATGGAGCAGCGAAAAAAGCACAAAGTCGCTCGAACTAATTTCCTACCCCTCATTCTAATCTTAAATTAATATACTTGAACTAAGTGCACACTAGAAAAATTTAGAGAAAACTTCTACATTAACAAAAAAAAAAAACCTCCAGCGT
Source organism: Dalbergia cochinchinensis (assembly GCA_031216125.1). Lineage (NCBI taxonomy): Eukaryota > Viridiplantae > Streptophyta > Magnoliopsida > Fabales > Fabaceae > Dalbergia > Dalbergia cochinchinensis. The sequence continues at coordinate 60,857,347 of CM062375.1, read as the reverse complement.
ATATTAAACCTATAAAAGATAGTTATTATTAACCATAATTTACTATAAACATTTTAGATTTTTGAATAAATTCCCAAAATATTCCCTAATTGTTTTGTGTCGAACAAATTAGTCTCTAAGAAAAAAAAATTGACCATTTGGTTCTTATCCTTTTAAAATATATATCAAATCTCTACATTAAAATATTATGACATAGGCAGTTAAATAGTTAACGGGACGTCATTAAACTATGTTCCGTCATTATATATTCTTAGTCACTCCAATTAGCAAAATGACCTAATTATTTTTATCTCATTCTAATGCTCAAATACCTCCATTTATTCACAAATTTCACTATAAATGCACTCTAAGCCCAAAAAAGAAAATAGAAAATAGATAAAAACATGTATTAAATTGGATAGAGCACTAGTTGATGTGGAATAGGCAGAGAAATTTAGAAATTTGAAGGTGAAAGGTTTATCTAGAGCCCTATTAGATTATTGTCCTCTATTGGTGGAGGATGAGGCTATAAATTAGTGTCCAAAGCCATTTAGGAATCTAGATATTTGGTTTGCAGAAAAAGGTTTTAGCAAACTAATGATGGAAGAGTGGAGGAATATGGGTGGCAAGCTGTTTCTGGACAAACTTAGAGGTTTAAAGGTACCAATAAAGGAGCAGAACAAAAAGGATTTTGGCTATATTGATAAGAAATTTATAGTCTTAGAAAGTGAAATTTCAAACCTAGATAGTGCAACGGAGAAAGGTAATTGGGATGGAGTTAAAGAGGCAAGGAGAAAGGCTTTGTTAAGCATGTTGGAGAAATGATAGGAAAGAAAGGATTGTTAGTGGAAGCAAATATCAAGGTGTCATGAGGCTAAGTGTATGGATAGTACCTTCATGCAATAACGTTACCCAAGGGAAGGAGAAAAGCAATTACAAGTCTGAGAATTAATGAGAAGGAAGTCCAATGCCCAAGAAGGATAAATAATGAGATTCGAGATTTTTATAAAAAACTATATAAGCAGGAAAAAAAACCAAAAATTAGGTTCTATCATGGGGTGGTAAATATTGTTTTAGGTTTGGAGGCTATTCAACTAGAAGTGGACCCATCAAGGGACAAAATAAAGAAGGCAGTATAGGAGTATGACCCTTCAAAGGCACCTAGAGCATATGGTTTTAACTTGAATTCCATAAGAAAAATGTGGGATGAGATTAGGAATGATTTGTGTAGATCTATGGAGAGTTTCTTTAAGGAGGGGTGTATGGTGAAGGGAGCGAATGTCACCTAGGTAATATTAATTCCAAAGGTGGAAGGATCTAAGGAAATTAAAGATCTTAAAACAATTAGTATGGTAGGGAGCGTATACAAAGTGATCTCCAAAATCTTAGCTGATAGAATAAGAGATGTAATGTCCCTGCTGGCCAGGGAAACTTAGAGTGCCATTAATAGGGGTAGGCAAATTCATGATGATGCCTTGATTGCATGTGGGGTTGTTCATCAGCTAAAGAAGAATAGGTAAAAAAGGTGTATCATTAAAATGGACTTTCAAAAGACATATGATTGAGTTAAATGGAGTTTTTTTGCTTTGGTATTATAGAGAATGGGGTTCAGGGAAAAGTAGAGGGGGTGGATAAAGGCATGTGTCTCTACTACCACGATGTCAGTGATTATTAATGGAACACTTTCTAAGCCTTTTAACCTTGAAAGAGGACTAAGGCAACGTGATCCTTAATTGTTAGGTGATGTTGCATGATCAAAGATCATGTTTTGAAGCATGGATAGGGATTTCATTGAAAAAGAAAGATAGAAAGCATTGGTGGAGGTTATTCTTTGTAACCTTATGGGTTGTATGGAGATCTAGGAATAGTAGACTTTTTAAGAATAAATATGTGAGTAAAGAAGAGGCGATGGAAATAGTTATATTTTGGTTAAATCAATAGAGGAGATCAAATTGAGTGAATTATGGTAGAGTCTTGGGCGAGATGTTAGGTTTGGTGAGATTGGTAGCACTTGTAGCGGGTTACTCCATGTTACTATAAGTAAGAATTAATTCTATGATATTATGCATTGATACCTTGCGGATGGAGTAGCAATATTCAAATTTGGTCCATTAAGGGAACCCTATTCTATTTCTATGGCACTCTAGTGTGGAATTTAAGTGTGTTATGCAGGTTACTAGAAAATTAAAGACAATGACATACTTGCAAGGAAGTGATACACTTGTGTAAGTTTATACACTTAAAGAGTGATGCTTTTATAAGGGAGAAATTGATAACTTATATTTATGCATATTATTTTCTCTCAAAACTCTAGGCATTTTTTGCATCATGTTACACATTGTTATCATGCATTTGCATTGAAAATAAACATTGTCCTCATTGTGCATGATTGTTAAACTATTGGATAATTGCGCCTAATTGTGGGATTTATTGATTATGAAAGCTCAATGCATGTGACTCCTCTCTCTTTGAGTGATATTATGCACATGGGATCTCCACTTAAGTGTAGAACAATTTGCAAGGGAGCTACAACCGTTAAACATTGCAAAACGGCCAGTATTTTGCCAATTTCTAGAGCTACAAAAGTCAAATTGAGATAATTTTGTGGCATTGAAAAACTTATTTAAAGGGCTACAATCACTATTTCTAGTGCTAAGGACATATTCACTTATTTAAAGGCCCAAAATTGACGAAATGAAGGAAGACATTCGTTCTACCCAGAGTTGCAATGCTCAACAGTGCCTGATGAGAGAATCCAAAGAAAGTAACTCACTAGTGAGTGCTATAGTGCTCATTTAGCACCACAGTGTGCTCATGCAATAGTGCGCAAAAACCAGATTTTGGCCTTAATTTCAGGCCCCACTTGACTTATTTTTGCGTAGAGTGTAAATATGATTGACACATACTTTTAACCTACCTTTGACTTAGTGTAGTTTTAGTCAGAGTTGTCGCAACTAGGATTGACACACATTATTTCCCTATTTCTCTATCTATTTCTTCTTTTCTATTCTTCTATCTAGGGATTCCATTAGTGAATTTAATTTGTTCTTGGATATTTTGACAAAGATCATTGTTATTCTTTTTAAGTACTCTTTTTATTTCATTTTTTTAATCCTCCAGAGATGAAGGAATAGTTTTTCTTACTAGTGTAAGGGTTTCTATATGGATTGAGATGAAATTTGAGACTTTTTTTCCCTATTGAATACATTTGTTTTCTCAATGTTTTGAAGTTTCTATTCTTATAATTATTATTGTGATTGTTACAATTTTTACTGAAATAACTAAATTGGCAATTATTGTTTAGGGAAACCCTTTAGGTATAAATTGATTGATCAATTGATTTATGTTTAAGGAGAATATCAGAATTAATTTTTTCGATTAGCAGTTAGGCAATATCAATTGATACATTAAATCATTGTAATTTCTAATAAATTGGGATCCTATTTACTAGTTATTTACATTGGTCAAATTTTAAAGGTTGATTGATCACTAATATAATTACCAATAAGTAATTACTAATAGGATACTTGGTCCATGATAATTAATTTCAATTCTAGAAATACCTTGCACTAGTGCCCTCAATTCTTGATTATTTCCAATTATTTTTAATTGTTTCATATTGAATTTCAAAACCCCCAATTCCCAACTAAGTGACATAGCCTCCTTGAGAGACAACCCGAGTTGCATCCTAACTATAGTTTTAGTGCATTTGGTACCTAAACTCAATTTTATTATTTTAATTCTAATTTTAGGAGGTAGCGACAACCTTCATCAGATATATATATATATATATACACACATACATACACACACACTCGAAAAAGAAGGAACCACTTTGTTGATAAAGGCAAAAAGGTTCAAGACCTTATGATAAAAGTCAAATAGCAACTAATGAGAGGAACTAATACCGGGGGGGTGTGGGGAGTGTGAATTATATTTGTTGAGTTTTGCAAGTAGGCTGGAGAAGATGGAAATAGGAGTTTTATGACAGACAACATATGTTTATTTGCGCTGGTGAAGAGAATGACCAAAGTGAGTTTTGAGTGATATATCTGTGAGTGAGAGAAACACATTAAGTTTTTGTGTGCTTGGGTGACACACTTTATAAAGTGGGCGAAACATAGAAGGGTGTGAGTATGAGTGATACATGGTAAATGCAAGTAAGAGTGAATTCTAAGCATGTGGACACTTGTTGTCCTTGCTATTCACTTTCTGGTGGTAGCATTTTGTATATGTGCAAGAATGCTATTGTGTGAAGTGTATGGGAGTGTATATGGAGTGTGTTGTGTATGTGTGGCGTGCGTATGTGGGTGTGTGGGTGTGTTCATGTAGGTAGGTGTGATATGCGTGATTGGATTCCTTTATGGTTTGGTGGGTGTGGCTCTAGAGCTATGGAAAATACAATTAATGTTATGAGATTTTCATATGTGCAAGGAGAGGTACGTGGTGTTTCACAATACACTACTATGAGAGCCTTGATGACCATGCCAAAGGGGCTAGAGTAGTGTAAAACATGTTTCTATCTTTTTTGATTGGTCAAAACAAGATGAATTTAGAAAATCAATGTTGCAGATTGAGTGTTTCTTATGCTGCTTGCTAAAAAAGATGTGTATGCATAACGAAGGCTAATATGTGATGAATATATAGATAGTATGGATGTAAAGATTTTGCAAGGATGAAATAATCTGGTCACTATCTGTTGCAAGTCTTTTTTTGTGTCTTGGCTGTGAATTGTTTGGTACATGTTGGTCTCAATTTGTGATGAGGCACATGTTGATCTCAAGTTAGGATGCCTCATGGTGCTAGTAGAAGGCTAGTAAATAGATAAAAAATCATACAACATCAAGGTGTGAAGCCTTTACAAGGAACTATTTGTGGAGAAGGTATCATGGGAATACTTGGTGTCTAAGCGTAGGTTCTATTTTGAGACTTTGGCTACTCTTTTTAGATGTACTGATCAAGGAGTAAAATTTTGGAGTTATTTGGTGTATTGTGCACATTCCTTTAAAGCTTTACTTTTGATCCTCTTTATTTTTTATTGGAAAAAAAGAAAAAAAAAGATAGGTAAACCAAATGCACTCTTATATTTTGGTTTTTTTTAATTTATGACGGCTATATATTTATTTATTAAAACAATGTACAAATTATCAAAGGCAGATCCTTGAAGACTTATTTTTCCCCCTTTTTTGGACGTGCAAACCCTTGAAGACTGCTTGAAAGCAGTAACTCAAGTAGCATCAAGTTCCTTTTAAGGATTACTTGATCTCCTAATGAAATTCCACCCAACTATTGCTTTGCTTGAAATACATTATAGCTAAAACTAAAATTGAAAACTAATTATTATCATCAAAAGTGTGAAAGTAACAAACTGAATCAGTACTTATTGAAGTGGAGAAATAGATATATACAGTACAAGGAGACACAAGGGAAACGAGGGGCATGACAATAATTGACTCATAGTTAATGAATAACTAACTAACTAAACAGATATATATAGTACAAGGAGACACGAGGGAAAGGGGGGACATGACAATAACTGACTCATAGTTAATTAATGGATAATTAACTAACTAACTACTATCCTAAGTCCACTATATCACAATTTTTTTTTTCAATTGAACATGATCAATGAACAAATTGAAATCATATATAACCCAAAAGAAAGTTCAATCATCCAGTACTCCAAGCTAGCTTCCTTCTTATTTAGTTAATTTCATCTAGAATCACAAGTAGTGCTGCAATAAAAGTATAGTCAACGTTGGTTTCCACTCGGACAATGAGATTATTTATATCAATAGCATTGTTGTGCTTATCTATCTTCAATTCCATAATATAGCATAAGAATTCGAATTTAAAGAAAAAATGTATATTTTAACAATAATCAACTAATGCTAACTAAATACTAGCTAGTACCAAAATCTTTTTCTTCCCTTTGTGGGAATTACATATCCAACCCAAATATTAATTATTAATAATAATAAAAATGCTCACCTTAACAATGTTGGTAGATGGAGCGTCAATAAAAGTACAAGATTGCTCGAACAAATTTCTTTCCACCTTGAAATCCCAATCAATTTCTTCAGTATTATTAGCTAAGAACACATGCAATTCAGCCTTTCGTGGAAATATGTTTGGTCGCTTCACAGTAAACAGCAAATCTTTTTCCTCTTTGCTTTCACCCACAAAACCTTGCCATCGACGATGTAGTGTCCTTATCTACATAAACAAAAGCACACATAATTATCATTTATCACCATAATTCAAAATGTGAATCTACTTGAATGTAACTAATGTAACCAATAACCAACAAGTCAACAATCAATAATATATTGGGTAAAGCGATAAGAGAGAGTACCCAGTAAGGAGTAAAAGAATTTAAAAGTTATTGTGTTGGCTCAAAATCTTAAGACAATATGATTCATAATGACATGATATTGAAGTCTTTATGGCTAAGTGATCTATACTTCAAATCCGAATTTTGATAAAATAATTCATGTTGTAAGTGCAAAAGAGGCATTCGAGATGTTCTAGAATATGAAACAGGTCATATGTTAACTCTACTCATGAGCTCCTTAAATGTTTGGAAGACATGGTCCATGACAATCCTCCAATCATATTCATTATTTATTCACGATAAGAGACTTTATCAATGTACACTTCACTTGACATTAAAACGTATTATTAACAAAGTATGATATAGTTACCTTTTTGCATAGAGTGCAGATAGGGTTCTTGTTGGCGGCATCAACCAAGACGCGACACTGGTGAAGGGAGGCTGGGTTAGGCCTTGAAAGGGTGAAGAGGGTTTTGCCGTTGATGTCTTTGACATTGATAATGGAATGGGATGATGATGATCCCAATTCAATCACAAGACTGAAGGGATATGGAGCACAATAGTAAGGCCACATTACACAGGTTGTTGGCCTCACTAGGGCTGTCAAAGAGGGAGCGCACGCTCGGCTTTGCATTGTTACTTTTGCACACAGATCAAATAAGTATATGTAAAGATAGAGAGATGATATATTTTTTGATTGATAGAGAGATGATATATGAGTATTTGTGTGTGTGTATTGGGTATTAATTGTGTTTTCGTGTTGTGTGTTAGCTGCATGCCTGCACCCTACCCTTCAACATTTCGTGTATGTATATGATCTATCTATGATGTTTGTGAGAGAGAGAAAAGGATGAATCGTAGTGGAAGTGAAAAGCAGTGGAAGTTGCTGAAGATCGAACAAGTGAAAAGTGTGTGTTTTTGTGGAGCATTGAAGCAGTCACTAGCTAGGCGCGTTCCAGTATACGTTACCGGTTTATAATTGAATCGATGGCTTGGATAGTGATAGATAAAGTGGGGTAAGGGCCTCGTCAATTGTCAAGTTAATTGAAAGATGCTAATGAAACATGCATGACGACAATTTCAACTTTCTCTGTTCTGGAAGTTAATGGCATGGTCTTCGAGATTTGAGTCATTTGACCCAGATTATAGCTTTTTCTAAGCTAAACTAAATAAATTATGAGTTCAATTTTAAGATGGTATTTTATTTAATTTTGTATTAATACTTCATTTAATATGTCTGATTATGTAGTATATATAATATAAATTAATCTTATTACATATATTAAGATTGCATTACAAAGAAGTTCAAGTGATTTCTTTTTTTTTTTTGTAATTGTTGATCATAAAATGAGTTTTGAAATTAATTTAATAAAGTTATGCACTTCTTAACAAAATATTATATATACTTGATTTGGGAAAGGATTCTATCTTTGCTAAAATAAAAACAAAAAACCTTTTACGAAATTATCAATTTATATGTAGTCAGGTCAAATACAAAAAAAATAACTACCATGGAAATGTTTTACATTTAACAAACAAATATATGGAGCAAAACTTCATTTAAGTCCCTCACCTTTTCCTAGCTTTTGATTTAGTCTCAAAAGTTTTTTTTATTCAATTTTTGTTCTTAACATTTTCAAAACATTTCAATGTTGCCTTTTCAGCATACAAGATCTAAATAGTAAATGGAAACAATTGATATAGATATCAAACTATGATATTAAAAAAAGAACAAAACATAAAATTTCATATTATAATGTAATATTATCATAACAAAATATAAAACATCACATTTCTATTCATAATTTAACTACGATCTATATTTTGGAAATATTACGAACGTAAATAGGACAAGAAGAAAAAACTTTTGGGACTAAATTAAAATTTGGATAAACTAAGAGAAATTAAAGGAAACTTACCCAAATATAAAATTCATTGGCACATATATGGCTAATATAACTAAACACATCAAATAGACATATAAGATTAAGTATATATTCATATCTTTCACCAGTAAACTAATATACGAATAGATGCCAGTCATGTTGGCCTTGATGACATGCAAGAGGATCAGTGTACTTGGGGAGTTGGGAAAGAGCCTAGGCTTATCTTCTACTCATGAGGACGAGTTTCTTAGAGCCTTGGTAAAATCTAGAGTTTTTCTTATTGAAGGGCTTTGTCCTTGTGGATGGTTGCTATTTTGTTTTTGGGTTTATCACTTGGGATGTAGTTGGCCTTTTGCATCTTTATTGTCATATCATTGGGCTTGGATTTTGTTGTTTTCAGTTGATGTGTTTGATGGTTTTGTTCGTCACTTGTTGATGCAACCTGCCGCTTTCCTTTTATAAAGTTAAGCATATTTTAATTATATTATGCCTCTGTCCACTTTTAACTCAATATATTTGGATACAATTTCTAATATACCAAACCTTTACTGATTCCCTATAAGATACTTTGTGTATATATACATTGAGTTTTTAATATACCAAACTTTTACTGCTTTTCTAGATGACATTTAAAAGTGGATGAAGGCAGTATAGAGCAAATTATAGGGACCTCCTATGAGGTCTTTTGTAACTATTTATTCTTTTCTAAATTTTAAAAAATTACTTATTTTCCTTAATTAATTTAAAATGGTTATACTTATCCTCCTTATTATTTTTTTAACAAAAAAAATTTATTTATTAGCAACATTGTCCCTCCCCATAGCCACTAGCACCTGCTATCACACTCACCACCACTATGACCAACAACTTCCTCTCCTTCTCCTTCTTCTCCTTATCCTAGCTATGGGTGGTTGTTGGGGTAGGTGGAGGTTGTCAATCAACTTTTTTTTTGTTAAAAAGTAATGATAAGGGGGTAAATGAAATGATTTTAAATTAATTAACAGAGATAAATGGTTTTTTAAAATTTAGAAGGGGATAAGTATAATTATGAATGACCTCAAAGAAAATCTTGTAATTTGCCCTTATATAGATGAATAGATTAATTCTTTTTAAAGAAAAGGAACAATTTTTGTATATAGGAGTGTTTATGTTCTAGCTCAGTCTAATAACCCACCCTATATGATTTTGAAATTTTGACTAGATATATTTTCAAGTAAGATTCAAGTCATACTATAATATAATTGAAATTCATTAATATACTTTAAAAAATGTTACTAAATCATGTAAGGTGTTATTAAAACTTTTTAGTAATATAGCTGAAATACCATATTAGTGAAAATATTACTAAAGAGTTTTAACAATACTTTTTATATTATTTTTAGTATTATTTTTTAAAGAAAAAAATTATATTTTACCACCTAAACTATATTTCATGTGTATTTAGACCTTAAATTTCAAAAATGTATAGTTTAACCCCCTAAACATTTTTAAATGTACAAATTAATCATTTTGTTAATTTTCCCATCAATTGTTAACAAAAAAAAAATCACAACTTTAAGAAATTTTAGGATATTGAGTTACACATTTAGGAAAGTTCATAGGGTCAATTTGCTAAATGTGCAACTCAATACTCTAAAATTTCTTAAATTTGTGAATTTTTTTTAAAGTTCAAGGGGTTAGTTTGATACCATCTTTGAATTGGTTGTACACTTACTTTAGCTAAAATGCAAATTTATAAAAGTTTAAAGATCGATTTGTATATTTTTAAAGTTTAGGGGGCTAAGTTAACATGACCTATAATTCAAGGGTAAAGTACAATCTGTCTTTTTTAGATGTTGTAACTAAGAATGTTTCTAAAACACTAAATATGTAGTATTGTGATCATATCTCAACTTGGGCCAATTCCATTATGATAATGAGTTATATGATTGATGAGTATTTACAAGATTTTTTTTTTGGTCAAAGAGTATTTACAAAGTTTGACCAACCTCCCCCTATAAGCTTTTAGAATTGAATTAGGCTCAATCAATTCAAATATGGTATTAGAGCTTATCATCACACTATTATTGGGCTGCCTATAAATGTTCGGTCCTGTACATTTTGTGCCTCTAGATTATAGGCATGAGGGGTGTGTTAGAGTCCTACATTACTTAATGATATGGCCTAGGTAGTCTTGAGAGATTTAGAAACCCTTCTTCCATGAATTAGTTTTTTTTTTAATTTGGATTAGGTTATGCCTACTCAATTTTAAAATGCATGCTTGACGTAAAGATAATACTTCTTTGACAATATCAATCATTGTTTCAACAAAAGGATTTATTTGACTACATTTTGGGTGTTGGGGAAGATATGAGAAAAGTATTTTTTTTTTCGGGGTGTCATGGAATACCTAAAAGTGAGTAAGCTCTTGATGAAGGAATAAAAGAGCATGATTTTGTGTGGTTGTTATATATATATATATATATAGTATGATGGAATCATAAGCTTGACATTGTTTGCTATTATGCAATGGTTTGAAGTGGGATTATTGTTGCAGAAGGGGACAAAGTGAAGGCAGAAGAGCTGCTTGATGAACCGTTTGTGTTGTAGCTCATTTAAATTGCTTGTGCACGCAGAATAATGTGGATAAGGCTCTTAAGATTGTTTCTTTCCATGGAAGAGTTCAGATGCATATTGAATTTGGCTACTTAGTAGTACTTAGTAGTTAGTGGCTACAATACTTTATTGGGTGTCTTAAGTGTGGCAGGGAAGATTGGCAAGTTAAGGGGGATTGGATATGGGGTGAAAGGGACATGGTCTCACCTTGCTTACACGTAACATAAGAGATCATGCATGTTAGATGGTTTGCTTAGTGTTAACATATAAACCTTGAATGATGGCAATTAATTATGTGTGAATAAATTTAATATGTGTACGAGTGTTTCAGCAATATATATTTCAGCAACACTACACAAAGCATCAATATCTCGAGGACTTCAGAAAAATATTTACTAGCAGCACAAACCTAAAAGGAACATGGCGTATGTGAAGCTGAGTGACAAATCTCTTTCACCATGTTTCATTTTAAAAAGAAAAGAGAAAGAAGGCCATATGGATAAGGACAACTCATAGAGGAAAGAGAAAAATGTAATTGGGTGGTACAAGGATAAAAGGACAAGTTCCTTTGTAATAACTCACTACTACAAGGAAAATCAAAATGCAACACTCATACTAGTCTGTCAATATTCTGCAACCATCAGAATATTACTGCTACTGCTTATTTAAGAAAACATTGCAGCAGTAGAAAGACACAAAAAAAATATAGTAGAAAATCAAAATCATTCAAAGCAGAAAGTCCATACATCTTCCTCACTATTTTTATTATTCCACTCAAATTTTTATGTAAATAGAGAGCTATTTCTTTCCTTTGATTTTCGAGTGAAAAGGTAAAGCTATTAGTTAATATAAAAAGCCATTTGAGAGAAACTTTCTTCTTAAGGAGCTGTGTTCCTTTTGTTTTTTCGTCTTTGATTAATGATTGTGTCTCTTTGTTAGAAGGAAGTCTTGGTATTTGTACCTTTCTTCTTTGATTTGGGATATCACTCCTCTTTGTATTGGTGTATTTGAAAATTTTGAAAGCTTAGTGAAACTCTCACCTTAACTGGTGGAGACTGGAGTAGATCTCAAATAGAGATCAAACTAGCATAAAATTCCTAATGCACTATTTTTAAAACTTGACTATCATATTTAATTTCAGCAAACATTCTTTTTTCTAAGAACCAAATCACTGCATTATACTAAATATATATTACTTCTGATAAGTCATTTTTACATAACATTGATCATGTCTTTCCTTATCATTGTTTCATATAATTGACAAAAAAAAAAATTCAAGAAACATTTACTAGAAAATCTCCTAAATTCGAAACGAATATCTCCCGAACTATCAGATGAGTTTGCTTAAGTGTACAAGAAATTTTAAGATATACTTGATTCAAACCCCTTTTCTCAAATGCATCAATACTATCACTTAGAGTAAGGCTAAGGTGACTGAAGCACGTTTAATAATGTTATTTTAACACTCATCTATCTCAAGCACCCAATAAATATCCTACTTACAAAATAAATATGTTACACCACTTTTTTTTCCTCCCAGCTTCTTCTCTTTCCAACACTCCTCTCACTCATATCACAACATTTGGGTGTCTATACCCATTTGGGTGTTGAAAAAACATTCCCCAAAGAAAAGTGTAACAAAAAATCTCGGTCCAAGAGCCATGGCTTGGGAAGCAATAATCCTCATTTCAGGATTTGAACTTAATCAGATACCACATTTGCTAGGTTATTGACTCTAAAAGAATCAATCATCAAAATGGCTTGGGTGATAGGTCTGATTTCAAAGTCTATTTTGGAGCCTCATTTAATTGAAGTGGTAAACCTTTTTGAGCCTTGTGTTAGTGATGATGTAGTTCATTGAAGAATGGGTCCCAATTACATGTTAGTTGTGTAAAGCTTCCACATTGATCCTTACATTGTACCTTTTGAACTGAACTTGTGGATATGTATTGCAGAATTTCCACGCCTTTTTGGTCAAGCTAGTCTGGTTTATAGAATAGTAACTAAAGAACTCAAAACAAACTCTTACGCTTTTTCTTTGTTCTTCCGAAACTCAAATATTGCTAATGTCAAGACAACAATTAGGTCTACCTATAGATTATGTCTTTTGCATTATCATTATCTTTCCCCTATTCTCAAGTCTACTAGAAACATTGAAGTTTCTTCCTTTCCAGCTGGCTGCCCCTAAGGTAAAGGTATTTGGCTATTTATGGACCTTTTGAGTTGACATTCAGATGTTTAATCCCATTTGATAACTGCTGGTGTTGGTCACCATGTCTAAGTCTTTCTCTTCTCTTTGTTTCATTTCCCTTTCTCCCTTTTTGTTTTTGGTTTTTCTTCTTTCTATTTTTCATACAAGGATTGGTGTGGAAAATTTCATAGAGAGTTCATGTAGTCCAAGGGAACAGAGATTTATAGGTCATGAAAATTTAGAATATAATATGCTAGTTGTCACATGAGTAACACTTGTAAAATACAAGCTGCTGCAATACTCTCCTCTTAGAGAGATTCTTAGATATATGCTCTTACGAGAGTTTTGCTCAGCACCATTTATCACTTAATATACATCAGCTATTGCCTTAAAAAATATAAGAAAGAATGAATGCTACAAAACAACACTTTCTTCTTAATATACAAGTATATAAGAATTTCTCCTCTTCTTTCGGTATATTATTTTTCTATTCTAACTTTAATTATATGTTATATTTGAATGCGAATAAGCAAATCTCAAATTATCGACCAAGCTTCGGTCTCACTTTAAATTCTTCTAAATTTCATTTAACCTAATAATATAAAGCAATCCACCTAATTTCATTTAACTGAGTACAGAAAGCTGAGTTAGCTTGAATGATTTAAACACCACTATTGTAAGAAATTTCCACGCATGCCCTGTAGGATTTTTGGGATAAAATATGACTCAAGCTTTAAATTATAGTTTACTAATCATAGATATATAACAGATTGCCTCGAGCCATGACTAGAGTTGCACCAAGTCTCTTCTGCAAAAGCTTGATTCTGAGATCAAATCTCACTCAAGTCGTTTTCACTAAACTATAACATGCTCTGATCTCCATCCGCATGCGCCTCCTTTATAATAAAAAAATAAAACAAAATATGGCAAAAACATTGAACCAAACAGAGAGGCTTGATTCATGTTTGGCTACTTAATTAACTTGATTGTTAGCGAGTGACATGCTTAATTTTTAATTAGTACGCTATGGAACACGTTTAGCATTACACGTGGTCTGAACTATGACAAGGAGGGAACAAGAAAGTAGTGGCATTTGTCCTTTTGTGGAAAGATTTTGACCATTCTCACGAAGAGAGGCATGCTTAAGTTAAAATGTTTTATGTCACGATATCTCAGAAACTGTTAGCTTCTCGTGATCCTTTATTTTCTTTGCACTAATTGTAACTTTACCTTCTCAATTAGTATTAATTGCTCTACTTGCTAGTAATTCACTTCAAAAGCTGTACTTCAATTCAAAACATACAATGAAGTAGCCTCCCAAATATCTATTACTCCCATGTCCATTAAATTTTAGTTGATTTATCCATAATGTAATTCTTCATATATTTTAATCAAAGTAATAATTTAATATTGATTATTCATTATTAATCATAATTTTATCTTAATCTATTTTTGTTATTAGTTCAATTAAATTATTTAAAGTTTTTAATATTTACCCGTAACAATTAATATTTTTTATTATTTATTTGTCTTCAATTAAAAATAATAGTTTTACTATGTATTTCGTTATTTATTTTTTTTGTTATTTATTCATGCATGTTAAAAAATAATAAATGCTACTTCACATCAAATGGGAGAGATTAAAAATAAAAAACTTTGGCCTGTACAGAGTTCACAGCTTGCCAAGTGAAGCACGCTTTGAGGGTTTCTTATTTATAATTCAACTCAAGCTTATGAATATTTTCCAATTCCAATAGTGAAGCGATATAAAATTAAAGCAGCTAAAAAAAAAAAACTCTCATCTTCCAGAGAGAGAGAGAGAGAATAAATTCAATCTCCCAATGGCAAACTGAATATGGCTACAGAAACAATTGTTTAGTAATCACTAAGCAAGAGAAAAGAAGGAAGGATCATATACAGCGGAGTTGTAAAGCCAGCAATTCTGACCTTATTTTTAAAATGAAAATAAATAAAAATTGTATATAATAAAATTATTATTTTTAATGGAGAAAAATAAATTAATTGTTATTGGTAAATATTAAAGAATTTAACTATTTTTAATTAAAGTAATAACAATAATATATTAAGATAAAATTATGATTAATAATTAATAATTAACATTAAATTATTAGTACTTTGTTTAAAATATAATAAGAAGAACATTACAGAGAAATTAACTAAAATTTAATAGAAATGCGAATAATAATAGACATTTAAATGCGATAATAGACACTCCCAAGAACTAAAATGGAAGATCAAATATTTGCTGTTCTGATCCAATGTCCAATCAAATATTGCTTGATTGCTTAGAGTGACAATCATTCTTGTCATATAAACTTATGATGGTGGGGCTATTACCACATTTATTGTCTATTGACACATTTTATTAAATAAAACTGTATTTAATTGTTTTAAAATGCCATTCTATAAAATAGCATAACATAAATTATATTAGATAAAAATAATTTAAGAAATAAACAAATAAATGGTAATATACAGAATACATGCTTAAAGATTTTCATCATGCGTTTATTTTTTAATTACCATTATATTTTTAAAAAAATTATTACATATTAAATTTTTTTTAATATTTATGTCTATAATGTTATAATAAGTTAATTATTTAAAAATATTTAGAATATACCATGGTCAAATAAAAAAAAGAATACTTTTATGAAAAAATAAAATTAATATTATTAAAAGTTTTAAAACACTATTGATTATCATTGGTAAAATACTACTTGCATAAAATACTGTAGTATTATACTTTAAATAAAAAAATTTATTTTGATTTCTTATATTAAAAATTAAAATATTATAATACATTAAATTTAATTAATTTAATAATTATTAATTAAATTAATTTGTAATTTTATATTATGATAATAAATCATGCAACTCGTGGGCCATTATGTTAACATTATTAAGAAAATCTTCTTTTAATATATGCTACTTTGTGTTTCTATATCTTTTGTTTTACAAAAAAAAAAATTATACGATTTTTATTAAATGATAACTAATTAAATTTCAAAACTTTTAACATTGAGTTAATTTTTTATTTTATATTAATTTATTTAATATAACAACACAGACATAAATATTAAATTAATTTTAAATTTTTGAATATGTAATAATGATCAAGAAAATATAATAGTAATTAAAAAAATTAAACGCAAGATGAAAAATCCTTGAGTATGCATACTACTTAGTTGTTCACTTTTTAAATATTTTGATTTAATATAAATTGTATTATGTTTTATAGAAGGGTGATTTAGAACAATTAACCAAATTTCTATTTAATGGGGTATAGCAATAGACTTAAGGGTATGGCAATAATCATTCCCAACTTATGAATTTTAATTAGTTTATTTGTTTGATAATTAAAGAGCACTTAAATCTCAAAGAGAAGAAAAAAAGGATACTCCTTATGTTTGATTACAAGTCCACACAAAAGAGAAAACACAAACCTATAAAAACAACATTTATGCATTTTATTTTTAACTAAATATCCATTTTAATCCTTTATCGGGTGGTAAATTTATCCTTCCGTATTTGATATTGGTCCCTTACAATTTAAAAAATGGATAAATTGGTCCTCTCTAAAGATTTATATAATTAAAACAAATATGGATACTTTATAGAAAGACCAATTTGTCCCTTTATCCCTTTTTGAATTATTTGAATTATAAAGAATCAATATGAAACTTTTAAATACTAAAAGACTAATTTATTTCCCAATATATATTTCAGAGCGATCATTTCAGATATTTATTCTTTATTTTTATTTATTTTTTTCTTAGTTGACAAGCTATCAAAACGTTGTTAAGTCTTACCACTAGGCATGTGACTCGAGCCTAAGTCCTTCCAATATAGTTGTGTCTCCTTTACCACTAGGCAAACCATGAGCATATGTTATTGTACTTCATTTTTTATATATATTATATATCTGGGACATTAAATTTATATTGATTTAATTATATCCAGTTTAGCCGGTTCAATCCGTAATCTACCAGTTGAACCAGTGGCTCAATATCATAACCAAGTCGATTACTGGTCCAAGAGAACTATGATTACTACCCTGTCTTCTCTATGAAGCCTATGACAAATACATTCATATATAGCCTTTGGTTTGATATAAAAGATTTAAAAAAAAATAAAATAACAAGTAGAAAAATTTTTGTAGGCTGAAAGATTGTATGTCCACCGAAATTATGTCCATGAATGAGTTAGTATGACATCCCTCTTTCCAAGTCAAACTAGTTATACTCTTAAATCTATGGGTAGATCAATAAGATAGGATCCTTCTTAATTATTTTTAAGCGGTAGCAAGTTTGAAAGTTAATCAAGGAGAAAGAAAATGTGCAACTAAATCACCCAAAAGTGATTGTTTACCATGAAATTAAAGTAGACTATCATTACATATGAACTTTACTTCTATTATTAAGGCTTGAATCTTGGACTCATCATTTTGGAGAGAACAACAATAACTATTATTTCCCTTTCTATATTGAATGAATTCACATCTTTCACGTTAAAAAAATAAAATAAAAAATAGTCTTATTTCACAGGATAGGAACGTTATAATATTCTGTCACGCATCGTGATTTGGATCTTATAGAACCCTCTCCACTAGAACAATAATTGGCGAAATATCCTAGATAATAGAGCCTAGATTTTCTAATAATGAATTTACATGAATTATTGTACTAGACATAGCCTTTAGTTCAAACCATTAACAGTGTGTCAATGATGAGATATTTGAATAATTGACAAGAAGTTGAATTCTCATGCCGTCATTACACTTCAAGCCACAAGATCTTAACTGATAGTATCTCATACCTAAATTAAGATTGATTATTGGTTTCCCAATATTAATTGGCTTTCACTATAGTGTGCTTTTGTGCTTTTTTATTTGTTATGTCATGTGTGGGTCACATTTGGTGTTTTCCCATGCCCAAGACTACTCAACATGGTAATATTTTGTTACTTTAATTATTTATTGTTACGTAAAATATATATATATATATATATTATATTTAATAATATAAATTTTTAAATTTATTTTAATTTTTATCTTTTTATATGATAATAAATAATTAGAGAAAAAAAAAAGGTATACTACTTAAGTGGTAAAAGATTTCCATCCTACTCAATGTAACCTACTACCAATTTGCTCTGTTACTATGGTCCTATGGACCACATCCCATGTCTCTATCAACCTCCATAAATTATAACTACTAAATTGCTTGCAAATTAATTAACTATGACCAACTGTCTAAGCCACTAGAAAGATTGATATTAAATAACCTAAGTTCTGAAAGTGATTTGTGTCAGAAATGTATTTGAGATATTGTTTTTATTCTTTTATTGGCCTGTGCTGGTTTCAAAAGTTGCTTTTTTTTTCATTATATTTTATATTTTCTTACACAAACAAAAAAAGGTGGAAGGGTGTGGGCCGGTGTATGATAAATAAATAAGTTTTTCTAAAAATGAAGTAATGCTATAGCTCCCAAAAAATAGACTTAAATATATTTTTATTTCTAAAACTTAAATAAATTTTGATTTTGGTTTAAAAACACTTGTGTTCGATTTTGATTCAAATATTTTTAAAATTGTTTTGTTTACTCCTTGTTACATGTAATTGTTAGCTATTACATAAGATTGAATAACCTAATCTTTCTGTTAGTCAATTTAGCATTCAATGTAGACAATTCAATAACAATAAATATAATCAAATAGTTTTAGAAATGTTTAAATTAAAATCAACTAGAAAATTTATCAGCAACCAAAATAAAAATTTATTTATTTTTTAGGGGCTAAAACTCATATTTAGGCAAAAGATATTATTTTTCAAAATATAATGATAATTGAATACAATAAAACAGGATTTCACTAATAGATACTCTAAAAACACTTATTAAGGAGCTATAATAAGCAAAAGGTTTTTATATGAAAATGTGAAAAACTCTTCAGTAATAGTTTGTTAACCAACACCCTAAAGATATTCTTAAAAAAAAACTAATAATATAATCCACTTATCTAAGAATCAATAAATATGCAATATTATTCTAATAAAAATAGGATTTTTCTAAATCGTGCTCTTAAGGGTGGATAAGGATTCCAAAAAGGTAACTGTTATAATGAAAAGTGTATTTTTTAACATTTTGAAAGTGTAAAGTTCATTGAAAATTTTAGTTTTAATTACATTACAGGTTCCTATAGTTTCACTCAATTTTTAATTAAGTTCCTATAATTTAAAAGTTTTTAACTAAGTTCTTATACTGCCTGAAATTTTTCAATCAAGTCCCTTAAAATTATATGTTACAAAAAAAAAATAAAATATTCTAATATTTTTAGAATATTCCGTCCCCATCTCTCGTCCCTTTCCCTCCACCCCCGTGCACCCAGACTCCAGTGTCGCTGCCTCCCCATCATTGTCCAGTTGCTGCCCAGTGCTACCTCCCCCATCATCCTCAAGGCCGTCATCGCCCAATTCAACGTCGACGAGCTGCTGCTCCCCGAAAGGCCCCACATCTCCACCGCGCCAAGGACTTCAACATCATCCTCGACGATGTTGCAATCACCCACCATCACGAAGCTCCTCGTCTGCCCAATTATGTCTCCCCCACGCAGCTCCTCCTCTACCATAAAGCCCAGTCGTCCACCACCATGATGCAAAGCAATGACGCCGTAAGCTTGTCACAGAACTAGTCACAAACTGCAGCCGCACCTCTGTCGCCGCCACGACGTCACTAGTAACTGCAATCCCCTAAACCCTTACTTTTGTTTCAATCTTTTATTTTTTCCCCCCTAAGAATGATCATTTGGGATGTGGTGATGGTGGGCAGGGATTTGGGAAGGAACTAAGGTGAGAGAAGGATGGAAGAGGATGATGATGCATGTGTGCCTAGTGTGCATTGCATTAAAAGGGTGTATTGATGTTTTGTATTATTTTTAGCCATGTATTTTTCATTTTATAATGAACTATTTAGATCAATAAAATTTGTGGAGTACCTAACTATATCAAGTGCATCTCAATATTGACCAAAAACTTTTTTGAAATGGCCATGATCTTAAGAGACTTGATTGAAAAATTTTAGACAGTATAAGGATCTAATTAAAAACTTTTAAACTATAGGAATGTAATTGAAAATTGAGTTAACCTATAGATACCTACAGTGTAATTAAATCAAAATTTTATAAATGTGTAATATTTTTTTAAAATTTTTAAACCAGTACCTTATAGAAAAACCCATAAAAATACATGTGACCACCTAGTATTTGTTTTAGAGATATTTTGTGCAAGTACCCAAAACACTTGGCTTTATTAACGTTCTGCAGACGAGCATTGGAAACATAATTTTCAGAGATTCGTTCCTATCTTGAAGCTGATCGGTGTTGCTCAATGGTTATCTGATCTTTCTACTATCCATGACAAGCACTATTACTAGTGTGCTTCATGTTTTAGTGCATTTTCAGCTTTTTTGGATCATGAGTAAACTCTTAAACAAGCATTACATAGAAAGCCAAGAAAAATCTGCATAAATAAATAAGGTTTTGCTAATTAATACCCTGAGATTAATAATACCAGAAAATATAAGATTGAAAACTTTGTAATGGGCCGCATACTTTGAAAACATAAAAGTTATCTTTTTAACCACTCCTAAATATCTATTATCATCCTCACTCTCATTTGTTTTTAGTTGATTTATCTATAAAGTCACTCTTCTATATTTCACTCAAAATAATAGTTTAATATTAATTATTCATTATTAATTATAATTTTATCTTAATTAATTATTGTTATGAGTTAAATTAACAATAGCTAAATTATTTAAACACTTTAATATTTATCATAACAATCAATTTATCTTTTTTTGTCTTAAATTAAAAATAATAGTTTTACTATATATTTTGTTATTTATTTCATTTTAAAAAAAATAAGGTCATAATTGCTGGGTTTAATTACAACTCATAAGACAACAAATACAAGAAAAAGAGAGAAAAACAGAAAATCAAAATAAATTTACTCAAACAATGAAACAAGAACAAAACGCTATCCATGCATGTTAATTTACTGTAATGTTACTTGAAATTTTAACAATGATTGTAAGAGATTGTTGACAACATTACCTTGATTACCAATTTAATCAGCTCAATCCTCATAAAGCTGGCAAGACAAATAATTTTTCATATTCATTATTATGTAAATTTGAGGTAGGTGGTGATTCTTCTTATAAAGTAACAGATGTGATCAAGTCCTTGATCAAAGCTTACTAATACTTTTTGATTGAGTACCTGTTGCAATGCTTCTGTGACCATTAAAACGGATATGTAATATTCAGTTTTCCACTGGGAAATTTTATTCTCTCTCTCCAGAAGATAATATTTTTTTTCTTTTCTTCTTTTATATCTCTTCGCTATTGGAATTGGAAAAATTCATCAGCTTGTATAAAATTATAAATAAGCAAGCCACGAAGTATGGTTCACTTGGCAAGCTGTGAAGTCTCCGCAGGCCAAGTGTTTTTCTGTTTTTTTTAATCTCTCCTATTTGATGTGAAATGGTATTCATTATTTTTAAAAATACATTGATATATAAAAATAAATATCAAAATATGTAGTAAAACTATTATTTTTAATTGAAGACAAAAAATAAACAACTAATAATAATTATAAAAAATTTAGATAAAGTTATGATTAATAGCAAACAATTAATATTAACTACTATTTTGATTAAAATATAAGAAGAGAGCATTATAGAGAAATTAACAAAAATCTAATGAGAGTATGAATGGCAATAGACATTGCCACTCCCATCTTTTCAGTATCAACCTTTTATTTTTGACTCCTTAAACAAAGAATATTGGTTAGATAAACCCAATAAATAAAATAATGTCACAGTAGAATTTGTCTATGGAAAATAAAAATAAACTAAATTAATTATTAATTAGAGTATAAAATTATTTATGTGTCTCTATTTATCAACTTAATTTTTTAAAAAAGATGAATTCATGACATTGGTGAATATAAACTTCTTTTGTTTATGAGGCCAGCATATGTTAACTATCGTGAAGATGAAACTCTTATTACAAAGCAATTACTGCTTTTGGCAAGGCAGATGATAGTAATTAAGAAGCCAGCTTTTTTAGCATTGTAAAAATGTGAAGGATGATTGATATTTTGCTACATGTGCATGTGAATCAATCACTGATTAAGCAGGCATAAGTACAATGTGAGATCCGTATAATAACAAAGGTACATATAGGGGTTTTGGGTTTTAATAGAAATGGAATGGTCCTAATGGCGTTCAAAATCTTAGTGATGAGAAAATGCATCTCACCAGAATGTGGCACATTAATTAATACAGGTAAATGAAGGGTAATTAAACTGAGTTTGATACCGTAAGCTGTATCCATGTCCCCACGTCTTCTTAGATGCTATAATTGCAAACAAAATGAACAGACAGTCCCATTGAAACCTATATATATGAGGTACATGCCACCACATATATTTCCAAACTTGATTCAAAAAGCTTGTGTGGTTAATTAAAGAGTGATGCTTTAAGTAGGCGTACGGAAGATAAAGGCTAAAAGCATGACATGGGGACTTCTATGCCAATGATATATAGGTAATGTCCGTCACCTATGCATGGCTGCATCTACCTCATTTTCTACTTGTGAACATCACTATCAATTCTTGTCACCTGAATTTTGCCTAAGTTATTATTTGCCCCTAATTAAAGATCAAGAAGTAGGTGATTTGTGTGAGAAAATGTTGTACTTCAAGGGGCCCAACTGAATAATTTCACATGTTTGATTTGTACTAACAACTAAGAGAGCAATTAAGAAGATAACATTGCCAACAATTTTCAAAAGAAAAATTAAAAGCATGTTTTATGCAATTATAGCGAAGTTTCGCACTTGGCCACCTCTATTGACAGAAGCATATCTTTCGTTTCCCTATGGTGGACTTTGGTATATAGATAATTGTGTCTTGGCACATTGGATGTTAAGCAAAAGTCATCAAACAAATGGGAAAATAATGAATTGGATCACCCAATAACCTCAATGAATATGATGATGCGGATTATGTGTTTACCCCAGCCATAGTTGCACCCTCCATTCATTTTCTTTTTCATCTGTGATCAGGTAAAGCCTAAACAAAACAAAAAAAGAAGACTAACAAATAAATATCTCTAGAAAAAGGAACACCAGCAACATCTTCTCTGAAGCAGGAGTCAAGCCGTTGAGGAGGAAGCTCAAATTACAAACAAACACCCAAACAGAAACAGAAATTGAAGCTCAAACAACATCTTCTCAGAAGCTCTTTGACACGAACAATATAACTGAAGCATACACATGACTTCCAGCGATATTACAACAAATCAAAGATAAGGCACACTGGGAATAATCCATTTCTTAGAGAATGAAACAGAAACCTTTCTTCCAAACAAGATCTAAACCATAGAGAGCGCCCCCATAGTTCTACAGAAGATATGGACAGGTCACTAAATTCACAGATCCAATCCTTTTTATTTGTTACTTAGGAGAAAATATTTTGGTTCATTATATTTATACCTATCATTTTGCACTATTAATTAATTAATTATTATTAACATTTTAATTCTACCTTTTAATAATATTGGAGTCTCAAATCGCTTAATGATATGGCTAAGATAGCTTTTATAAGAACTTCGTCAATTCTTCCCCTTATGAGTTAGTTTTTGAAATTGAGTTAGAAGCATTCATCCTTAAGAAAATAGTGTCAGAACTTACTTACTTGCAGATCGCAGATCCTAACTGCTGCAATTATCCGCTCCTTAGGGTTACACACAACGCATATGTGATGTGACACTGTGGAAATCAGATATAATAGTGAGTGGAGAACGGTATCTCTTTCTTTTTATTATTATTATTATTTGATTGTCCATATCGTATATGAGATTTATATATTCCTATGCTACAAAAAGACAAAATACCTTCTAGTTCCCATTTTGTCTTGTTCAAAGGCTTTGTTGATAGTTGATACCAGGATGATCTCTCCCCCACGAACATTAGTCAGATAAGTACAGCAAGCATTCAATGAACATAAACACTACAGTGAAATTTTACAGCAATTATAACTTGATGCCTCCAATGTTTAACCCTTAAAAAAAAAGCAAGCAAGTACTTTGCTTTTTGATGATCAAGTTACTGGTACTGACTCAGAGTTCAGCAGTGCTTCTGTGTGTGTATATCTGTATCGATATCTATATATATATACACACACATGTGTATGCCTTGCTGACAAGATGCATGGTGTGGAAAGTTACTGTTTTGTAAGAAAACAAAAAGAAAAATTAAAAGACAAAAACATGACTTGCTTCTATCAGCTGTTGGTTGCAACATGATATTGCTCATAGCTTCATGCATGCTGATTTTTGTGCAACATATTTTGCTCCTTTGTTTTTTTCCTCTAAAATGTTTGTGGGTGTTGAATTTGAGTAACAGACTGTGACGCAAACCCTTCATCATTTTCTTATCATATACAAATCCATAAAATGATTATATTCTTAACATGTCACATTTTCTGATGATGACACTGTCTAAGAATTCAGTCAATGTTTATCCACTATGATGTTCTAGTAACTCACACCTAGATTGCGAGCCACTCACTTCATATCCTTACAGTTTCAATTCAATTCATGTTTATCCAATTCAATCAATTACTTTGACTTTATACTGATTTTAAATATTGCCACAACCTCATAACACACAAGACATGCTATGATGCTAATGTTGATGAGAACAAATTAAAGACAAACGAAAATGATGACATTAACACCAATAGCATATATATATATACTCACCGTTCAAAATCACATCTCTTTCTGCATTTCCAAATTGCCAGTATAAGGTGCTGCGGTCATGATGGGGAAGAGGGGCACATGAAGGACTAACTCACAACAGAATCTCTCTCTCTCTCTGATTGGTGAAACAGAAAAGAATGTGATATTCTCTTGGTTCAATTCATGAGTTAGCATTGCACGTGCCCTGCTTCTCCATCTTGCTCAGCATGCACCTTCTCATTCTTCCCACTAGCTAGATTTTGGTTTGGTCCATAAGAGTTTTCTGAACCTTATAAGAAGAAGAGGGGGGGCTTGATGGTGAAGAGGGAAAAAAGTTCAACAAAGTGGTGAAGTTTTGAGACACTGAACTTCTTTCATCTTGTGTGCTTGAAGCTTACTCATCTCACAACAAAGAAAGGGGCAATTGAGGGTGCTTTTAAAGGTGAGTATGGGAATGGAGGAGCAAGAAATGAAAGGCTTAGTTGGGTGTGGGGCCTTTGATTTCAACCCAAACAGCTTGTTACAAGTCACAACACTGCAATAGGACCACTTACTCATAACTCAGCAGTGAGCACACACTGTTAAATTACTGACATACCCCATGATCTTGTACTCCACAATTAGGGAAAGGGATCTGAATTTACTCCCTCCCCGCAATTTTACCAAAGAAATCTAATTTATGCTGATACCACCTGAACTGCACTGGACAAAAAGTATTTATTATTATTAAACCATACTGAGCATGCATATATGCCTTTGGAAACAGAAGAAACTAGAATATAGAAAAATATATTAGAAAAATATCTAGGCCTTACTAATTGCAAGGGACTAAGTAAACTGCATGCGACAGTCCATATTCTCTTTGATATTATTTTATAAAAAGTGATTATGAAATTTAAATTTTATATATAATTAAAAAATTTAAAAATTAGTTTTTTTTAAAAATAATTTTTTTAACTTCTAAAAAAAGTTGAAAAATTAATTTTTTAAAAAAATTTATCTAAAAATACAAAAGTGATTTTTTTTAAAAAAAAAATGTTTTTGGCTCCAAATAATCCCACCCAAATGCCTCATCAAAAATTAAGAAGGCATGTGTTTTATTCATGTTGAAGGTCATATTAAGCTTCCTGAGAACTGATAAGGCCAAAGGTGAAGTTAAAGGTTCGAGGGATCTAGACATGCAGTATTACTGTACAATACACACATTTGAAAAACAAGAGAGAAAAAAAATTATCAAGGATGGCAATTTAGCACTTCGTACAAAAGAAGAGGGGAAAATAAACCTGATGCATTATTATACTTGTATATGCCTTTGGGGTTGACAAGCTTATTAATTGCAGTTATAACAATTTTAATTGGACCAAAAGCAAAACAAAAACATATACTAAGATGTTAAGCTTCCAAAAAATTTCTAGCACTTTATATGTTAAAGAAGAAAGTAGAAAGTAGAAGCTCCAATTCCCACACCTTACTAATAAGTTTTCAAGACTATGACTAGTTTATGATCAATTAAATGCAGATATGGCCCAAATGGAAAGCCTGTCATTGTCATATGTCCCTGTGGTACATGGCCTAGTGAGTAGGTATTATTCTTAAGATTAAAGCAAAAGCTTCTTTAACCACCATAACTGCGACATTTATTGGTCTAATTCAATTTGCGCCAGCTTCAGCATGCCCTTGCTTATTAGGAGTGTAACTTTAGCAAGGTGTGTGTGATGTGATGATCACAGGAATCATGGTTCAATATAATTATCATTAGAAGGAACTTTTGAATTTTTACGATATGTCATTATCTATTTCATTATTGAATATTGAATTATTTTGAATAATCTTTTCTCTTTAAAAAAATGTCAGTAACTAAAATTTGTCGGAGTCTAACTAATCTAATTTGAGTGGGTTTTACAAATTATTGGAGTAAAATTTTTCTAATTATAGTTTTTACTATTCGTGAGTTTTGAATCTGAGACTTATTTAAGGAAAATAAGTGTCGAGACTAAACACAAGTGAATAGACCACATTATCTTAACAATATGATTGCCTCCATAGAGAAATGATGAAACTTGCTTTTGCATGAGGTTGCTAGCATAGATATTTTTTCATGTTCATACATCCATCCACACCGCTTTTCTTGCCACAGAACATGCCTAGTTCTGTGTCATAATCAGAAATGTTGCTGTCTGAACTTCAGAGACACTTGGTTTCATGAAAAAACTATAATGAGAAGATGATGAAGATCAAGAACAACAAAAGAAAAAAAAAATGGGCTAGGTGGTAAATTACTTCACTGAAAAGTTGAGCAATAGTTCAGTACTTTAGTTCAAATGGACACCCTATTATGCTTGAAAATTAGCAGCTCAACTAATCAAACAAAAAAATGTTCCATCCGTTGCATTATTGTTCCACCAACTATGTTTGAAAGCGAAATTGGTGCTGTGAAACACTTTTGTATGGTATCAACAGTGATTTTACCATGTTTCCCATATACAGGATTTGTCAAAACATCAAAAGTAGCTGCTTAGTGGAAATTTGCTTTGTAATCAATCAACTCATGATGGCATTTTGTTTTTTCCAATATAGCAAATGGCCGTTTTGATTCTTTGAATTGAACAATTCAAAAGATCTCATACACAATAGTTGGTCTATGGAAACATAAGCAGACACCCGGGGTTCTGTAGCTTAAGTAGCTTTTCTTTATAGCATATGATTCTTTTTATTATTCTTTTTCTTCTTGTTGTGGAGGATTGATGTGGATGTGGTAAGGTTTTGAAGCTTCATGATTTTACTTATTCTCTTTTTATTTTTACAAGACCCACTTCCTCTCAATTGAGTAACATACTATGCCCCTTTCTAAGTCCACTCCCCTTACGAAGACCATAGAAGCTTTTCGTGCCTTGCTACTAGCTAGGAATAATGTATATATAAAGGAAAAGAGAATTTTTTTTTTTTTTCATTTGTTCATCCCTTTCCAAGCATGATTGTGCTATTAATCTAGTAGTTTTCTTTGAGGAATAAAAAATGCACTTCCAAAAGCAAATAATTCAAAATTTCGGAGGGAACCAACATTTCATTAGTGGACTAGGGCAGTAATATATATCATCCTTTGTTCGGTATATTGCCACAATTTAAGCTTCTTAATTCTTATTACTTTAGCCAATTTTATGATAATTTAACATGTTTAGAATCAACAAGAAAAGTTGGCTATTGCTCATATGCCTATCTTGGTCAATGCTTATGGTGACCATATGTGGTTGTGCAATAGTAATATGTCCTTTGGCAAAGAGCGTCCACAAGAGCTTTGCGAAATCATGTCCCTCGCCTTGCTTCTTCCTCTACCATCACACCTTCCGCCGTCTCTCCCCTTCCTTTGCCGCGCCCTCCACCAGCATAACTCTAATCTTCACCTCCAGCCACCGTATCTCGCCAGAACTACCTCAGAACTCTCCTCCTCTGGAACTCCCTCTCGCCTCCTCCTTCCACTGCATTGCCCTTGACACCGTCGGCTACAGTGGCACCTCTCGCTACCATTATAACCATCGCCAAGGCAACGATGATGATGAAGGATTCAGTACTGCCAATGCCTTGATGGCGAACCTAGCCTCTGGCAACCAGAGGGAGAAGCGGCAGCAAGAGCAAAGGATGATGGAGAAGCTCTTAGATCTGCTGAAGTCACCAAAATGATGTCGAATCCCTCATTCTCGACCACTGCCACCCTTCCATGAATGCCACCTCCAATTGCCACTTCCACCTCTAGAACTCCTTCTTCGCCTCCTCCTTTAACTGCATCGTCTTCGACACTGTCAATTGGGGCGGCACCTCTTGCTACAGTTACAACCATTGCCAAGGCGGCGACAACGATGAAGGATTCAGCTCTACCAATGCCTCGACGGCAAGCCTGGCCTCCGGCAGCCGAAGGCAACAGCAACAGCCATAGGAACGATGCCTACCTCCAACTAGAAACAAACAAGAAATGGGTTGAGGCTTTTGTTTAGCCACATTTTCAAAATGTAGTTAAATGCCAATAGGCACCATCGGTGTTAACTTAATAAGGCACCTGAGTAGTCAGTGAAAAGTTTACGTCTCCAATGAAAATTTGGAATTCCTCACTCTAGCTTGGGGTGACAATTAGATAAAGAGAACTGATGTATATACACAATTGGAGAAACTAACTAGCTCTAATACATCATGAAATGAGAACATGGAGTCCACCTCTTGTGAGTTTATCACATTTTCTCCTATCCCTCTTTTCTTGTGTTCCGCTTTGTGAGTTGCACATTTTATCCCTAAATTTTGCGTTCAAATATCTTTTTTCTTAGATAAAATCCTCTTTAAAGTTTAGGTATGTATGAATTGATGGAGTTGGGTAGAGTAGGATTTTAAATTGTTCCATTGTTTGGATTTGTAAAATTTAGATAGATAGGAGTGAAGATAGATGGACTCTTTTCCATCCAATTTCACTAACTCTTCTCAAATTTCTTTCCTCCAAATTGTGAGGAATATGAGATAAAACACAAGCTATCCAAATAACAAAGTAGAATAATTATTCAATTTCACTCCACTTCATTTTATTGTGCTCTACTCCAATCCCTCACGTTTCACCAATCCAAACATACTCTTAAAGTGACCACTTCTAGATTGCACGTAAATGATACGTGGAGTGATAGAGCATTTCTATTCCGACCAACCACTTTGGGTGCAACTAGGTAACATTTGCATAGGAAACTAAAGTACTAGTAGGCATTCATGCTAGCTTAAGAGGGTCAAGGAAATCTCCTGCAGCCTTAAAAGCAGCCAATAATGCGCATAATCTCTAACAATCTACGGTCTAGGTAGAAGGCATATATGAACGTGACCGTGTAGAATAAATTATGCAGATACATTTATATATGTCCTGTCTATATGATTTTTTTTTTCTTTTGGATTTTATATATTTGTTTACATGTAAGTCCTGTATAAAAAATGGCTTGATTTAGAAAAAGATTGTGCTGTTCCACACAACACCGATAGACATTAAGATCCATTCCTTTTTGCCCGAAGAAGGGTCATAGTTAGTGTGAAAAGGCACTGGTGGGCGCGTGTCTTCGCCCATCACGATGATTCTTAGAGGATATGCTATGCGTGACATTAGAATAGTGGGAGCGTGAAAATTAATCCAGCACAGGGATTATCAGTTCAGACATGTTTGGAACATTTGGCATATTAGATAATGAAAGCCAACCAAAGAGAATGGATCACCAGTGCTGGAAGGTGAATTCTTCCCACAAACATATGGTGCACCTAAGTTATAGGTGCATTGTTAAATAAATTATGAAAAATTCATTAATTATATATAACAAACTATGTGTTACTAACTTACTTTACTATTAAGAGTAATAATATTATTTGTATGTTACAAGTGAACGTTCTTAGTGGATATTATAGAGAAGGACACAAAATCTATCAACGCCGGCTCACCTGGTCTTCTGCTCTTATATTTTCATGATACAGTTTCGACTCTTATGTTTTCTCTATTGATAAATTGTCTGTAAATATTCTATAAACGTTTAATGAATCTGAAAATATGTTATGATTCTAGATCAGGATAGAACTTTCTCGCGATCTAATTCTTTTTTATCAAAGAGAAAGACCAAAAACATGGACTCCAAAGTATCTCCACAAAATACTCTGCCTTATGTTTTTATTTTTTTTTATCTTTCTTATAATATCTATTAAAAATTGTTTGCTTTTAATATGCAAATATCCTTGCTTACCTACTATACTCAATTTGACTCTACGTTTATGAAAATAATTCTCTCACTGCAATGCCGTGGCCAAACATTGTATTTATTATAAAATAAGATTGTCATTATGTTAATTAACCATGTAGTTATTAATAGTTTCATGGTCCAACCATTGGAGCTACTTTTTGGCTGGATGGTCCTTGCTGTCATGTGCTTAATGATATGTTTATTGCGGCCCATTGACCTGGCATTCCACTCCACTAGGGTACTGATAGTGATGTGAGTAGTAGAAGACAATATTAACCAAATAGATTATAAGATAAAAGAATGGGAATATATGAAAAGAAAGGTACATTTTGGTGAGCCTTTTTGGATTTATAATTATATTATCTCAGACATGTCAATTTTGTAAGCTACACTTGACATCACATTCTAAAAGAAATAGTTAAAATAACAAATGAAAGTAGTGGTTTTATGAGGTGTTATTGATCAAGAATGGGGGAAGGAGCAGACAACCAAAGGAAGTAGGTATGGTGTCATTGGACACTCCGCTTAATGGGCATAACACTTACGAGCACAATGTCTAATAGTGGAGCCAAATAACAATAATAAAAACACGATTAATTAATAAGTGGGAATTAATTAAATCATTTTATGAGGCCTACTCCTTCAATAGAACATCATGTGCCTATTGAATTGCATAAGGAGTCCAGTGGTCAACATTATTTGCATTTAACACAAAACTGTTAAGATTTAATTAATTACTACTATAATTATAATTACTATAACACCTTATATATATATATATATATATATATATATATATATATATATATATATATATATATATATATATATATATATATAAATCTGTTCGTTTAAATACAATTAAAGCCACATTGTAACTGTACTTTAGACAGCATGGGGATGAGTGTGGCGTGCTTTTTTAATGCCAATTGTTTCATCAGAATAATTCAAAATGGTTGCAACATTATGATCTATTTGAAGCCCAATTTAGCATAATTTACCTTTGGAATATGCACATAGCTTTTTATCCTATGCCAAATATTTCAACCAAAAGAAAATTGGCCTAGCACTTGACACCATCCTTTCGTCATGTTGGCGCAAGCAGATTTGCTAATTTTCCTTCCAGATTGCTCAAATCACTGACTAGACACTGAGATTATGCAAAAATTGTGTATAGCTTTTAGGGTAGGGACAACAGGCATTTTCCAAATGAAATGCATGATTGCTAATTTTGTCCAATCAAAGCAAAAAAGAAGGAAAAGATGGTTTGAAGATCTTATATATATATATACATTTTTTTTCCTCTTATCATGTCTCTAATGGGATATGGATACTATAAGTTTTGAATTATGTATTTCATGACCTCATCAACAATGGTTAATTGAGTATCAACCTAGTAAACCACGAATTATTAATTTAACTATATGCTTGAGATAAAACCTTAGTAATTGTCATACACAGAAACGTTACACGTATCTACATAACATAGGTAACATTATTATGTGATTTAACTGAACAGTTCAATCAATTTTGGATCAGTTCCTGTATGGATGGCATTTTCTTCCTGGGATTACATTTCTCTCTGCCATTTTTTGTTGTTTGCATGAGTAAGGCCAAATCTTGCGTACGGTTTGGAAACATTTAAAATACTTGGTTGACACGTTACGTGATGAATAATATGAAAATAATGTATCACTTTCAATGCAAGAGGGGCCAAAGTAAGCTCCTCTGTCAATTCATGTTTTGTAGGAGATGCAAATTTCAGTTGACTTCTTATTACTTCAGATATGATCATAATACTCTCCACTCGTTTTCCTCGACAGTGAAACTTTGGTGGGATCAAACCATACGGTTTCTTTATGTAACAGGAACATTAGAGCAGAAGTTTTTTCAGTATATCCTTGTATTCACATGTAACCTGTACTCCTGTCTCTTATAATGTTGTCACATATATACAACAGTATCTAAGTATATGTTGATAAGGTTATCACTTTTAAACTTAATTGGTCGATCGACCTACTTCGACTGTTAACCTCTTTGCTCTCACTCGAGCTTGAGGTCGGCAAGACTTGTGGACCGATCGAGTGACTTATCTTGACTTTTTAACTTGGGTACCCCTTTTTTCCTAGTGCTCTCAATACTTGCGGAATGGCTCAATGCCTAGCTCAGCTTTTAGCATGCATGTGCATTTCCTCCTTTTCTCAATTCCTAGTAGGCCAACCATCCCTCCTACATGACAATGACTCAGCACCCGTGTGCTGAATATCACCTCTTAATTGAGCTCATAATCACTCCTCTTCATAACTCCAATTGTTAAGGCTTCATAACTTCTATAATCATCCTCAATCATGATTCCCATCATTGAGGACCCAAATATATATAACCCCCCCAGATGAGGGAGCAACATTAACTTTATTTTTAGCTTATACATAAACTTGCTCTACCTCTAGCCAGACAACAACACCTTATTTTTTATGTAGTTGCCTACTCAAAGTTTTATGTATTCTACTATTATTTCAACGTGTTATCACCGACGGTTACTTGGAGTATCTAGAGAGGGCGTAGAAGGGACTTGCTCTTCTAATATGAATTTTCTTCATTCACAGTGCTCGGAATAAAGACACTATCGAAACACTTAACCACTTCAACCATTCTCATATTGATAATATTAACGTATATTTATGGCTATATAATTAGATGAATAACCATTATCTTCTAAATCACAATTGACAACCTTCTGATCCATATATATATTCTTTTGTTTTGGGCCCTACTCCGTTAGAGCGAATAACAATTCCCTGCTTCCTTTTAACTTTATGTTGGTAGAAGCATTAAATAAATATATCCTACAAAACAACTCAAGTGAAAAAAAATGGGAAACAATGCATAAAGAATAAAACTCAATTAATTATATAATGCGGAATGGTAAATAAAGGAAGTGGTAAAAAAAAAAATTTATTCCCCTTAATTCCTATTACCCTAGCTAGTAGCTACTCAATTCGATAATCAATAACTGTGGAATGCGTGACATTTATTCAACCATATGTAGAAAGAAAACGACTGAGCTTGATAACTAAAATTAATAACATGCTATCCCAATCAAATAATAAAAACATGTTATGCATTAAAACTTAGTCACGTCATACAGAATTTCATACATGAATTTTTTATACCAATATAATAATCTTAGTGGGTAGAGGTAATTTTCTAAGAAAGAATCACCTTACTTGTACGTAAAGAAACAAGAAAAAAAAATCAAACAATCTTTTAGTGATTTGGCTTATTATCATTGTGTCCCCAAATGATTTATAATCTCAGGATTATAAACTCTAATTTATATAGTAACTAACAGTATAACATGAACTTGCAATATCACTTATACAATATTTAGAAAGAGATTAAAAAATTAATTATTCAAAGCAGTGAAATATAGTGGAGAGAGAATATTAAATAGATGTGAGAAAAGTTAAAAGAAAATAATATAGATAAAAAGAAAATTATAGATTTATCCAAAATTATAAGTTGATTAACAAAAAGGGGAATAAAGTGAGTTTTATGTCCAAGAAAATGTGAAGGTTGCTAATATCTGTTAGTCAAGTGGTCTCAATAGCTCAAGCAAGGAGGGGGTGAACTAAGTATTACACTTTTTAAAATTTTGTTGACTCTATTGGAGCACAAAATATTAGTTTTTCAAGAAAATATGTTGGTTGTGAAAACTAGTCTGAAAAGATGAAAAATTAGCCTATGACTAAGTATTTGAGTGAGGAATGAGTTGTGATTGATAACACTCATATAGAGGATGCAGCTAATGAAAAATTAGCTTGAAACAACCACAAAAGGCTAGAATCTTCATCACAGTTTTGAATGGTCTGAGACTGAGCTTTGATTGTTAGAATAATTATTAGTGTATAGTGACCAAAAGCTTGGAACTAGGGCTTCAATGTGGCAACCTAGGTATACCCAGTCGAGATTGTTATGGCCTTGAAAAAAGGTCAATTTAATGCTATTTTGGTCATTTTTTTATTTTTACTATGTTAAAGCTAGCCAAATACTAATTAAGATATTTTCTAAGATATTAAGGTTGTTTATCCTCTCATATACCGCGTCCTTGAAGCTTGATGGTTGAAAATGGCTGATCTTGGTTAAATATCCATCAATCGAGCATAGTAAGCCTTGTAAAAAGGTTGGTTTTTAGCTAAGGAAATGGGTTCCACACTAAGCCTTGGGCCTCATGACTTTAGTCCTCTCACAAATCACTTTTAGACTTTGGTTAAAAGGGACGTGTGCTTCTGAACAAGAATAAATGAGCTTTGATCAAGTCTGCAATCACTTCCATAAAAATAAGGGCAGTTAAGAAAAGTAGTTGCTGATTTGAATAAGTGGATAAGTGAGTGGATAATGGTTATGGGAGGTTAAAGAAGAACACGGAAATGCTCCCTACAAAATAGGACACGTGACAAAACATATATAGGCTACTTTTAGGCTAGAATTAGCCAAGGTAATTGCTAGAAATAGCCAAGGCTGTGCTAAGAGTTAAATCCACATTTAGGAATAATGTTAGTGTATTTGTGATTAAATAACCGCTTCATTGTGTCTATAAATAGCCATGTACTTAATTGGATCAAAACAGCACAGTACATGATGAATAATCAATGAAATTTTCATTTCCATTTATCTTTACTTTTCAACTCTTTACCTTTTTTGTACTTTTACTTTACAATCTTTTACACTTAGTTTCATTAGGAAGTATCTTCATATCACATCCAAACACTTTTCAAAGTGGTTTGAGAAACCCATAGTGGAGAAGTATAGTCTCTTTCTTTGCAAAATCATCTAAGCTTTAGGAATCAAAGTTTTCATGGAAAATAGACTCTAACATCCTTTTAAAATTTGTTTGAAAGATTACAATGCAACTTACGTGAGTGATGTAATGCAAATAATGTATGCGTTCAACAACAAAGAATGAGTAAGACAATGTAAAGAACTTGCACAAATGTGAAAAAGCTAAGGGAAGAAGCAGAATGCAAATTCTAGATCTTTATAGAAAAAAAACTGAAGTTGCAATAGAGGGAGGAAAAAGAGAGCACGAGAATAGACAAAGAAAATGAAGTTGAGAATGCTAGTGACATTCTCGTGGCAGTAATGGCTACTAGACGATAGTGGCTAGAGGTTGCAAGTGAAAGGGTATGAGAGAGTAGGAGAGAATCGTGAAGGAAAGAAGAAGAAGAAGGGAAAAGAACTAAGAAAGGAGAAATAAGGAAGGGTTCACACTTGAAGCAAAAAAAAAAAAGAGGGGAGGAGAAAGAAGGAAAGAAAAAAATAAAGGAAAGAAAGAAGGAAGGAAAAAAAGAAGTGGGTTCTATTAGTGTTATGTCACCAACACTATTCCAACTTAATCTATATCAAAATTAGGTTCTTATTCATTTTATTCATCATGCTCACAATTATTTTTAAAACATGTGCAAATTTTAATTTTTGGATTATCACATTAAGTGTCTGAAAAACAACCAGAAAACATGTATTTATAAGTCGTAAAATTGTGGTTAACATTTAGATTCAATTCCAAAATATATAACTCTTCAAAAATGATTGTTATATAGAATTCTAGTCATGTTAATCAATTAAAGCTTGTGTTAATCAATTATAGCATTCAAAATTCAAATTTTGAGAAAAGTAACGGCTATTTAATCAATTAATAAGCTTACAAATTTAAATTTCAAAAAAACATCACTACACAATTCAATTGATTAACATTTCTTTTGATCAATTAAAACAATCCAATGTCTCATTTGACTTGAAAACATGTTTAATTAATTTCCTTTTTAATTTAACACTTGTAATTAATCAAATTAAAAAATTTTAAGTGAAATATGATTGAAAACCTATATAAAAATAATTTTATAACTTACGTTAAGACTTGGTCAAAATTGCAGCTAAAGAACTCACCCAATTGAAAACCATTTTATATTGAAACTCTAAGTCTTTAGCAAAACCAATTCCTTTACAAATTGAACTTAATCATCTTTAAATCTGTTTCTTCAAGGAGCTCCATGCCTCAATTTGCAATCCATTTTCATCCTTTTGGCATTATCAAAACTTATACATTCACAACATCTATATGAATGAGTGGACCATATGTACACACACGCGCGCGCACACACAGACACACATACATACATACATATATATATACATATAGAGTTAGGATCAAGTAATACTGATGCAACTTTAAGCAATTATTATATTGTTGAATAATATTTTATTGGATTAATTTTTAACAAAATCCACGAATGGATTAGAATTCCTTGTCATATAGATTATGCCTATATAATTTCAAGCTAATATAAAATTATTTGGCATGATTTTTATGTACAACAAAATTAACTTAATATATATGCTTAAAAAAAAGAACAAGGGCTTCATAATTACATTCTTATTAATGCTTAATTTTTTTGAAATTCAGCACAAATGATTTTTATAATAGGTTATTGTAACTCAACTGTTGGATCATCAAAAAAATCATTTTATAAAAAGTTATTGCGGGGTGTAATTTTGTTTAAAGTTACACTAGTGTTACTTGATCCTAACACACACGCAGACATACAGAGATATATAATTAGGTTTGATCTTTATGACAATTAATTATAATTCAATGGTTAGATAAAAAAATATTTTATGGAAGGTTATTCAATTGTGTGATTATGTTTAAAGTTATAATGGTGTATATAGCTTTAAATAACTCTTACACTTGCATGAAATTTTTTATTTTTTGGTGTTATTAGTTTTATAAAATTATGGTTGGATTAAAATGTCATATCTTACTTATAGATCAAAAATTTAAAACTTTATATTAATCTAAAATTATTTGATATACTTTTTTACATGTATTAAAAGGCGGTCCAGTGTATGAAACTCTCACATGGTAGGATCTGGGGGGGCACAACCTTACCCCCGTTTTGTCAAGAGATTGTTTCCAATATTTGAATAGATGACTTTCAGGTCACAAGACAATAGCCTTGTCATTGCACCAAAACTCATCCTTTACTTTTTACATATATAGAATTCAACTTAATATATATGTGCTTAAATTGTATAAGAATTAAAGCAATGTGATTATGTTTTTTT
This sequence comes from Dalbergia cochinchinensis, assembly GCA_031216125.1. NCBI lineage: Eukaryota > Viridiplantae > Streptophyta > Magnoliopsida > Fabales > Fabaceae > Dalbergia > Dalbergia cochinchinensis. The sequence continues at coordinate 60,819,666 of CM062375.1, read as the reverse complement.
ATTAATATTTAATTTTTGTAAAATTTGAAACAAATAATATTTATGATAGAAAATTATAATTTAAGAAATAGATCGATAAAATATGTTGTTTTTTATATGGGGTAAGACCATAAGAGTATTAGACTATATCTGAATTTTAAGTTTCAAACTAGTGGAAGACTGGAAGTGAAACAAGGAAAAAAAATTCAATCGAGACCAAAAAAAAAAAAATTGAGATGATAGGGACTGATTTAATTTTGTTTATACATAAATACAATGAATTTTTTTAATTAAAAACTATTAAATAATAAACGGATTCAAGCACACTCTTTTTGGGTCAACGCATTGCAAGTACTTCCTTTCTTTTTTTGTTTTGTCTAGGGGCAAGGGGCACACAACTCCATTTACCCCACCGGAGAGATTAAACCTTGGTCTGTTTTTTCATTTTTATTTTTTTAAATATTCGAACCCGGGTCTTTGTTTTGGGTTAAAAACCCTGTTCTTTGATGTGATATTACAGGCCAAATATTTTTATCGCTCTACCAAAGCCTCGTCCACATCTATTGTAAGGCGGACGGAAGTAGCTTAGATTAAGCCTTAATTTCAATAGGTTTGATTTGTATTTTTAAAAGGTAGCTTGAATTTGAATCTATTACCTAATATGAGTCTTTTTTATAGCTTTGACCTGATCTTTTTTAAAAGTCTGATTTGGTTCAAAAGCTTATTTAAAGGCCTATCTGATTATAAAATCTTCAAAAAACTTCTAAATATGTATAAAAAATATTTTTTAAATTGATTAAAGGGTTATTAATTAATTTTAAAAATAAATTTTTAAATAATAATAATAATAATAATATAAGTAGATCAGTCAGCTAGGTTTATTAGACTATTTTTATCACCCAAAGTCTAATCTATTTAGCTAAAATAATTTTTTGAAAAGTTTAAGACTAGTTTGTTTACTAAACAAGATAATAATAATAATAATTTTAAAAAGTTATTAATTAATTTTAAAAGAAAATTTTTAAATACATTTAAATATTTCTATTATTATATTATTTTTAAATAATAATAATAATAATAAAAATATAAGTAGATCAGTTTGCTAGGTTTATTAGACTATTTTTATCACCCAAAGTCTAATCTATTTAGCTAAAAAAAAATTTTGAAAAGTTTAAGACTAGTTTGTTTACTAAACAAGATAAATCAAGTTAAATATAGGCTAGGTCAAAGGCATGTGTCTGTGCTACTTTTATCCCTAATTGTAAGTAAGTTTATTTATTTATTTTTGGAAGCAAATAGCGCTTTTTCCTTTTTTTTGTTCTTGGTCTGGATCGAAGCAAGAAAGTTGAATGCAAAAATGAAAAAAAATTGTAATGATCTGAATAATTGTAAGGAAGCAAGTAAGTTGAACAACTGTAATGATCTGAATAAAAAATGCAAAAAAAATCATAAGGAAGTTTCAATGGGCCTAGCTCCGCGGTCCATGCTTGGTGACACTGGGCTGATCTTGGCTGGATTGGGATAAACGTGGATTTTTGTATTTTTAACTAAACTCTTATTTTAGTCCCTCTAAAATTTTAAGTTAAACAAATTGGTAACCCTAAAAACAAACTCTCAAATTTGTCTTGTAAAATTGAAAAGTCAAATAAATTGATCCCTATAAAAAGAATTCCGAAATTAGTCACTCCAAATATAAATTGTGAGACAACTGAGATAAGTTAGTACTCCTAGTCCAACTTAATAGAAGGACTAACTTATTTGATTATTCAGTTTTATAAAAACCAAATTTTCCAATTATCCAATTTTGCAAGAACCAATTCGAAGGTTTATTTTTGAATGGACCAATTTGTTTGTGGATTTAATTTTATAGGGATCAATTTGAGAGTTTATTTTTATAGGAACCAATTTGCCTAACTTAAAATTTTAGAGAAACTAAAATAAGGATTTTTTTTATGAAGTCATTGTCTACTAATAGAATTTCATGAAAGTGACAAACCATAAAAAATAACTATCCACAATTGCATTCACTTATCATCCTAGTAAAACTGCATTGACTAACAATATAAAATTATTTTATACTGTTAACTAATAAAATTTAATCAATGACAAATATTAGAAAATAATTATCCTCTATTACGTCATTTTGTTAAAATTTTATGGGCTAATAGTTTTAATTGGCTGGGAGTCGGTGCATGAAAAATAAACTTATAAATAAAATTAATTTCAATCAATTTTGTTTGAGATACATTCGCTCATTTTGAAATCTTACGTGTGCGCTCAAATATAAAATATTAAATTTATATAATTGCAATGCAACAATTTTGGCTTACCTATAAATCAAAACTCAAAAGTAAAACAAGACAGGTGGTGCCACGTGAAAAAGGGGGTCCATCCATCTAGTGTTTTTGAATAAAAGTTCAAAGACATTCCCGCTTGGAAGTGAACATGTTAGACTTTTGCCATGTTCAAATCATGCCATATTTCTCACTGATGCTTCTTGCTTCTTTTCTGGACTTGGATTTGCTCCACCATTGTAGTGAGTAGCACTTAATTAGCAATTGGGGTGGCACGAAATTAGATCCATTGGTATGGTAAGGGTCCCTAACTTCACCAACCTTATATTACATTTAATATGACTACTAAATGATATATGTATCCTTTAATCCTTTTCGTCATTTTTCACTATAGTTGTCATTTATTTTCTACAAATCATGAATGAGAAATTTCTTTCATACAATGAAATAGCTCAAAGTTCAAAGATACAATCATGCAGACTAGAGAATAGATGCTTAAATACCAAAAAATACAAGCATGATTCTGAGATTGTCTCTTGACAAAACCCATATGCAGAACATTCAACTGATTCTGCACATTCTTTGCTGTTGTGTAGCCCTTGGATTATCTGTCTTGTCCAGCAACATGTTTTAGGCAAGAAAGTATTTTTCACTCCAATCGTAATTCTGTCAGGTAATGCTACTTTGTGCAGAATATAAAATCCTGTTCTTCAAGAAAAGTGGCCTTCAAAGCACAAACAGCTTCCTCTCCCCACCTCAAACTTTCAGGAGTTAATCTGAGCTTCCCTTTTTGAAGATCTGGTTGGTGTTTCAGTTGCCATCTTGATTGCATAAACTATGTTGTATGGTTGGCTTGGTTGTAATGTGTTTTATGAAATGTGAAAGTCTCTTCGCTAATGCTTAACGGAACTTGGATTAGAGTATTATATTAGTGAGAATTTTTTGTGATTGAAGGGCCGTTTTTTCATAAGAAATAAGCTATAATTAAATGGAAAATTCGGAAGCTCTCCATTAAATAAGTTGGTTCTGGCCTCTCATTTATGATCTGAAGTAGCTTAGTTAGTTCCCCACAGAAGAACTTATCTTGTTGCTACACTAGGATAGCTCTAACAAGGAATTGTGTAACTTGATCTGGTCTTCCAACAAAGCTAAACCAGAAAGTAATCCAATATGTTCTGGTTTATGTTGTGATTTCTCTGCAAATTCATTTTGTAATATGCATTCAGTGTTCATTTAAAGAGAAGAATTTTGACGTTTCTCACTTACCCGGATGTGGAATTTCTCTTATTCAGCATATTTTCATTTTTCAAAAAAACCTTTTGGTTTTAATATGACTTCAAGCAATATCATTTCTGATTTAGAGAGCCCTTTCCCTTTCTGTTGAGAAACCTTCTAGGACCTTCTGTTTGTGATAGATTCTCAACCCCCATTTAACAAACATAAAAATAGCTGTAACTGCGCACCAAATTAACACTGATTTTTTTCATGGTGCTTCATTCCTGATGTCATGAAACATTAACGACTACTTGGTTTCAAGGCCTTTTTAGATGTCTTCTCAGTACTCAGAAAGGGCAAGAATCTGAATAGTTTAGCATATCTATCATTTCAATCAGCTTTGAAAGTTTATCATATTCGGTATTTAGCAAGTACAAGCCGGAATCATTGTTTATATTTGTGGACTTCTTCAATGCAGATAATCAGGTCACTTAATCGGACCTCCAAATTAAAATTTTTACGATCATATTGGCTGGTAGAATGACTCATGCTAGTATTGGATCAGGAATCTTGCAAGAGGAAAACGTAGCTGGAAACACAAATGGTTTTAAGGTTAATGTAAACAGTGCTCTTAGAATTTCATCATCCCAGAAGGGACTGCTGGGAGATGAAAGCCTTCATAAACGGAAATATAGAATGTTGACATTTATTGCCAATACGTTTAAGGTAAATAGGTTCCTTCCTCATGCTAATTCAGCTTCCCCAGCTGCTAAATTTAGGCATATAGCTGAGGAAAAAGATGATCTTTCACATTCTGTTCCTTCATCATTGAGGGAAAATTTTAAAAATGCTTTCAAGGGTTCCTTTGCCAAGAAGATTGATTGGTCATCTCTGAGTAGAATCTGCAAGCAATGGATCAAGAATCCTTTGAACATGGCCCTTCTTTTATGGATAATTTGTGTTGCTGTCTCTGGAGCCATCCTTTTTCTAGTTATGACAGGAATGTTAAACAGAATCCTTACCAAGAAGTCTCAGAGGGATGCATGGTTTGAGGTCAATAATCAAATCCTTAATGCTCTGTTCACTCTCATGTGTCTATGCCAGCATCCAACGCGCATCCACCATCTTGTACTTCTTTGCAGGTGGAAGCCAAAGGACATCACAATCCTCAGAAGAGTGTACTGCAAGAATGGCACTTGCAAGCCTCATGAATGGTTCCATATGGTGGTGGTTGTGGTGTTGCTCCATGTTAATTGCTTTGCTCAGTATGCCTTGTGTGGCCTTAACTTAGGTTTCAATAGACCTAATAGACCTGCTGCTGGTGTTGGTATATGCATCTCCATTGCAATTGCTGCTCCAGCATTTGCAGGATTATACTGCATTGTCAGCCCTCTAGGCAAGGAGTATGAAGCTGATGAAGAAGCACAGAATAATGTTCCCACTAGTTGTGGCAATAACTCTAGTGGTTCAAGGTTGTCATTAGCGAAAAGATTCTCATTTGCATCAAGAAATGATCATACTCATAGCATTCTTGAGTACACGCCTCAATGGAAAGGGGGACTATTTGATCTTTGGGAAAATCTTTCTGTGGCATATCTTACTCTCTTCTGTAGTTTCTGTGTATTTGGTAGGAATATGGAAAGACTTCATTTTGGTAACATGTATGTTCACATTGCTACTTTCTTCCTGTTCTGTGTGGCTCCCTTTTGGATCTTTAATCTGGCTGCCTTCCACATTGATGATGAGACAATCAGAAGAATCATGGGGTTGACAGGTATATTGCTTTGTGTATTTGGTTTACTATACGGTGGCTATTGGAGGATCCAAATAAGGAAAAGGTTTAACTTGCCACCAAATAAACTTTGTTGTGGGAAGCCAGAAGTGACAGATTGCATACAATGGCTATTTTGTTGCTGGTGTTCTCTTGCACAAGAAGTTAGAACAGCAGAATTCTATGACATAGTTGATGACAAATTTTTCTGCAAAAGGCAAACTGATGGCTGTGTTTTGCCTGCACTTAACTCATTGCATCCTGAAGAAAGAGCTTCTAATGTTAGATCAATGTCCACTTGTTCACTTTGGAGCAGTCCTAGATTGTCTAAGATTTGGTCTGAAGAGTCAAACAATTATTCTAGTCATCATTGGCAACTCCCTGAAGTGGAGTTTTCTAGAGAAAAACAGCAAAACGTTATGGAGGCACCAATTCCAGTGGCAATTAATGTGGAAGATGATTCCAGCAAAAGAACATGAAGCAGGAAAAACTCAAATGACATACGAGGCTTTTTAGCAGTTATGGCATGTTAATTCTGACTTTCTGATGAAGTCATCTATCCATTTCATTTTAGACCTTTATATTTGTGATGTTCATACACTTCTTCTGAGTCCTTTGGCAGGATATATTATATTTGTGTGATAACTTTCAAAAGATATTGTTAAAAAGTTTGGAACTCACATCTTAAAAGCTGTGCAAATTCATAATTATCTTGTAGAAAAATGTTATTTATACTCATGGGATGTAGGACACCGTGGCTACTCACACCTTATTCACCATTTAATGGAATGTGAACTGTATTTAAATGAGGTCCACATCTTATTCAATGGTGGATAAGGTGTGAGTTAGCACAGTATTCCACATCCCATGAGCACAAATAATACAACGCTATCTTGTATGTTATTGACAGAAAATGGCTTAAACAGCAATAATTGTCTTGAAGATAAATGGGGGTGAACACTGATGCCTGGAATAGAGGCATGTCCTCGTTGGACAACTAGTTGAATCCAACCATACCCCTTTCAAATTCAACTATGCCCTTGTCCCAAAGCCTTTATTCTCTTATAACCTTTCTTAAGCAAACTCCAAATAAGTCGAGTATCATAGCTTGGCTGGCAAACGAGTATTATGTTAACATAGGAACTGGAAATTATGCAGAATATTAATATAAGAAGCATATGCTACTTGCAGTAGCATAATTAGTTGGGCTAATGTACGAAGCAATTCTCAATTAAAAAATAAAATGACAGTTCTATATACCTGCCAAAATTCAGGCACTATTTTCAAGATCACTTTTGCCAAACTAATTTATAATATGTTTTGTTAATAAGTGTCAGAGGATGCTTAGATTGGGAAGTTTTTAAACTTAGAAGTGGATCTCATATGTTGAAAAATAAAAACTCATCTTCTCAAAATAAACATTTCCTCTTTTGCTACCTTAACCACTACCCTTAGAGCATTGATTAGATAGAGCTATTTATTACCAATAAATTAAATGTGCCCCCACTTTCTGACCCTTGATCATCTCATCAAAGTCAAAAAAGGCCTCCATGACTGCAATTTGCCTGAGCGTGTCAACAACTAAAAATTTAGAACTGTTTCTTTCTGCTTTTGTTCATTTCCATTTTCAGGGGGGTCTTGCAAATTCACCAAGTTCCAAAGTAATTCCAGAAAGAGGAAGAGGCAAGCAACAAGTAAAAATGAAACAAAGCAAGGCCAATAAACACACAACACATCTAGGTACAAATATTTCTATCTCTTTCAATTTTGGTTTCAATTTGACCGTAAATTCATTGAACAATTGATGAGGTCCACAAGCCAATGTATGAAAATTCAGTCTGAGTGAGTATAACTACATGCCTAATCCACATAGGCTAGAGGGGGGCCATCCCATACATACATTATATGTCAATTATATATGTCCCTAGGTGGCAATTCAACCACAAGTTGCACAATGAATAATTTCATTTGTACATCAAAAGTGGACATGTTGGACACTATGAAGAGAGAAAGACACAAAAGTCTTAGCGCCACTTAGTACCACCAAATACTTTTGTATCTATCTCTACGGTCTGCTTTTTATGTACAAATAATATTACTCTTGCACAACTTATGACTTGTGGCTAGATGGCTAACACCAGCCCCGGCAGTGACCGGCGGTAGAGGTCACGGGGCTGGCTCTGCCACAATGTCATGCTTTCTTGCTTTACCTCCCACCCCGGTGGCCTCAAGTCCCTCACAACAAGCCATGTGTTGAAGTACTCTCTGAACTGAGTTATTATGCCACCCTTGAGTGTCCAAACGTGCACCCAATAGGCTTGGCCCTCCCACCCTTCAGTGATCACACAATTCCCTATGGCTGTGATGCTCCTAGGCTCAAACCTGAACCCTTTGTTGAGTGCTGTTTCCCCAGTGAGCACACGCATCATGTGCTGGCACTTTGGGGGGCCATGGAACCACCACTCAAGGTCACTTGCAAGCAACTTGGTCACCATCTCCATTTGGCCTTGGCCCAGAAGTGCCTTGTAGAGTGATTCCACCGTTGCCTTGTTCTCCCTTTCTAAAGGAGTCGATTCATCAAAGTTGGCCGGTGCCATTTCTGAAAATTTTTCTTTATGGAAGAGCTTTGGATGTTCCTCTCTTTTTTGGTTCTGGGCAGTGGCTTTGTGCATGGAAATATGGTATGGATAGTCACATATTTATAGGCCTAGGTAGGGAGATAAATGTCCAATTCTTGGCACCTTTTTTTTTTTTTTGGTGAACCCTTGTTACTTTTTTCATGTAATATTATGAAATGAATGGAAAGTTTTTTGGGTGAGAATTTCATATTCTAGTTATGAAATAATTGACCATGCGTGTAAAGTGGGGCAACTAAAGATATATTCATTTTAAAATTTTAATTAATATAACCTACATAATTTGTATATTTTTTTTCCTGAATCAAAATTATTGCAGGGAATGCTCACTTTCAAAATAAGATATGTTTTTAGATTTATTGAATATTCATAAATATATTTATAAATGAATTGTTAATGCTAACAAATGTTTAATTACTTGATTCCATTCATGTATTACCATGACTTAAATTTAATTGTTTTTTATGTGATCCCAAGGTATTCACTGTAGGAATTAGTTACTAATCCTCTTAAGGTATAGAGCTCACAATTGTGGGTTTTGTTTCTAGTCACGAAACTCTCTCTATATACACCATCAGAAATTGAACTTCCCGACTAAATACTTAAAAAGCTCAGCTAGCTATTAATTGTACTAGAGCTCGTGGTTCATGACTTGAATTCAATTATTAAATTTTTTTTGAATTATTCATAAATGGAGTTAGCTCCATAAACTCAACCAACATGTGCTAATACTAAATTGAGTCGAGTATATTTCTCATCTTCACTTTTTAACCAAAAATAAATAAATTGCTAATAAATGGCTCAAGAAATAGAAATAAAGTTGTCATGAAATGAGCAAAAGAATCAATCATATAAATCAATTTTTGTTTAATATAATTATAATAAAATTATTTTAAAATTTAAAAGCAGATGATCTATTGTAATAATCACTCTATGATGGTCCGATCACTTTTAGGGTATGTTTGGTTTGAATTTTTATTTTTCAGTTTTTCAATTTTTAGGATTTTATAAAGAAAAAATAAAAAATTAAAAATAAAATCTAAAAACTAAATTTTATAATTTTTATAATTTTTAATATTTTTTTATAAAAAAATTTAAAACTAAAAACTCAAAAGTAAATAGCTCTAAATCCGTCAAAAATCAAAATAACATTTCTCTACTTTTTGTGGTTAGGAGGACAGGACGGTGCAGATTGATTACTTTATGATATGGACGATTGGATGGTGTAGATTAGCTCCTAGAATTTATAGCCGTAATTAATGCTGCACGTGTGGATGACAAAATCTGTCACACCCAACATTCACGTATAACAGCGATCATAAGATTTTAAGCTGGAAAATGCTTTTACGAGATGATAACGATGTGGGCTGCATAATGAGCCAAAACCAAATTGGGGGTATTTTCCAGAATGGCTAGTTTACCCTTTTGGAGGGTTTGGCTTTATATTTTGAAAACCTTTTTCAGTTCCCATTTTTTTATTTGGTACATTCTGAAAGTGCTATGAACTTAAAATTGACCATTTTGGAATGTTGTATTTAGGATCTTCTCTTGTTTTGTCAAGCATCGGCAATTTGCACGCCAAAGCATCCGCCATTTGAATGTGAAACAAATGAATTCGACATTTTCCTTTTCAGTTATATTTAGGCATGAGAAGAACAAAAAGAGAAGGTTCCTTAATGTTATAATGTTGTTACTTGGGGAGGATCATACATATAATTACCATTTAATAATGTCAACAAACTTGTCTCATTCAATGAAAAGAAAACAAGGCAACACAAGTTAATGGAGAACTTGATTGATTCCCAATGTATGATGCCAAGTTAACGATTAACATTAAAATTGTGTTCATAGATAATCAATCCAAATGGCAAATGTTTTCTCATCCACTATGAAAAATGTGTAAAGTCAAGAACATTGAAATAATAAGTATTAGTATGGTGAAAAATGCTACCAAAATCACTTACAAAGAGTTAATTAACATGATAAGAAACATTAACCTTTCATGTGTGTGGTTGGTTTGAGGATAAAAATTGGGTAAAAGTTTTTATTGATAAGTTTCATGTATAATTTTACATATAAAATTTATTTATAAATTTTTTTCTCAATTTATATATATATATATACACACACATACGCACACTTAAAGATGGGAAGCTTAGTTTAAATCCTGAAATAATAGTTCTTATAGAAAGCCACATGATATTTATACTCCTCTAATAATCAAACAAGTGGGTTCAAACGAATCATACCTATAAGAATTTCCTATAGCCCCATACCATGCTCAAAACTAACACCACTTATGAAGTGCCATTTTCCCTCTGATAAATAGCAAGTATTAATGGCCACAGCATATGTTCCAACAATAGCAAATTAATATGCTCAGTATAATTTTTTTACTACTACAATGGCAATGACATCATAAAAGTTCGAAATGATTAAGCAAGGTAGTATTCAAATTTCTCAAATTAATTATTAGCTAAATAAATATTCCCTTCATTTTAAAATAAATAATTTTTTCACTTTTTAATTTCATTCTTAAAGTGATGTACCCGGGTCAAATTATATCCAGATATATCACTTTATTAATGAATCTAAAAAGTGAAGAAGATATTTATTTTAAAATAGAGGTAGTACTAAATAAACATTATATATATATATATATATATATATATATATATATATATATATATATATATATATATATATATATATATATATATATATAGACGTTCCATGTCAAAAAGCAAAAAAAAGAAGAAGAAGAAAATAGAACTTTATATAGTCTAGTTTATGAATAAAAACACTACAGACATGTTTAAGGTTTTTCAGCAACTGTTTAAGCATTTTGCATAGATAGACTAGACAATAAAAGGTTTAATAAATTTGAAGGTTTTAATAGTTTCACTTGATTTTCGATTAAAGTCATTTAACTTAAATATTTTTAATCAAGTTCTTACATAAAAAAGAAAATCATGCTAATGATCAAGTCCTTGAACAATCCGCTGTGACAAAAATCAAAATTTCAAAGGTTAATTTTTATTAGGAAAATGGTAGATTCCTATAACAATCAATTAGATTTTGAGGTATTTGAGATTTCTGGTTTTTGTAATGGTTGCTTTAAAAAAGATAAGTTTGATTGGAGGATAGAAATAGAAGGAAAAATCTTGATTAATAAGTTCTATATATAAATTTATATATAAAATTTATTTATGAAATTTTTACTTTATTTTTATTTTCTCAACTAAATATATCCTCAATCATGAACTTTTGAATAATATAAGACTTAATTAATAAAATTTAAATAGAAGCTTAATTAAAAATTGAATGAAAGTATGAAACGTACAAGTTAATTAAACCGCGATAAAACAAAAGGCCCATAAATTTATCTTGGAGACATCAATATCCACCAAAACAGCAGCATCCCGCGAATATGGGGGGCAAACGGTATCTTCCGCCATTAAATTAAAAAGCAAGCAAGACCCAACAAAAAAAAAAAAAACAGGTTTATTATTGGATGTTTAGCATAATTTTTACTCATAAAGATCTTCTAAATTGATAATCTCACTTTAAAAAATAAAATAAGATAATTTTATCTTTGAATCAATAAAATTAAAAGGAAAATTATTTTCATTTTATTAATTTAATAGTGAAACTCTTTATTTTATTCTTTACTTGAGGATCTCATTTTAGATTTTCAAAATCCAATTTTTACAATGTTTAATCTTTAGAGTAAAGAGTATAAAATCACCCTAAACTTTTACTCTTTTTCAAATTATCATCACAAACTTCTAAAATCTTTTCAATTAGTCCGTAAATATTGATTAATACTTCAATATATCCTTTTGTTTTAAATTTGATCGTACAGTGATGGTATAATCACACATAAAAACATATTAAGCATCTGTTTTACATCAAATTCAAATCATTGGCTAATTTTTCAAATCCATTTTTTTTTCAAATAGATAAATTGATTGATAATTTTAATTTTTTTAAATAGACAATTCAAATATACAATATAATATAATATAATATAGTATAATAAAAAATTGCTAATTATAAATTTTTTTTTAATAATATATTATAAATAAACCAGTAGTTTATATTAACGAATTAAAAAATTCTTACTATTTATTATAACTATTAGTAATTTTAGCAAGACCATTCGTAGAAGGATTTATTGAGTCATATTTTTTAGGCTTAATTAATTCGTCAGTCTCTATAGTTTCATGGAATTTTCAATTAGGTCCCTACATTTTAAAAGTTTTTAATTGGGTCCCTATATTGTATAAAATTTTTCAATTTAGTTCCTGCCGTTAACCACTGTTACAAAAATATATCCAGCAATACTATGGTGCACTCAATGAAGTTAGGTTTACCATAAAACTTATTATCTACACCATTCAATATATATAGAATTCATATACCATGTAATCTGAAAGATGAGATTTTACAGTGTAACCATTTATCACTTCTTACAAAAGCATACTAAAAAGTCTCATTTTCCTTTCTCTCACCCCCCTCTCTTTACTACCACCATCAACATCGATACCTCACCCCTCTCTGAGTATGGTGAACAAGAAACCCCCTCCTCTCTTCTCTACCCCCAACCACCCCTCTTCTCTATCCCCAAACCTCAATCTTACAACCAAACCTAAACCCACAGAATAAACAATCATCATCATCAACTCCCGTAACTGACTTTCGCGAGGCCACTTGCCACCAGTTTGCAGGAAGCTCTTTGGCTGGAACCGCCACGGCAGAGGTGGAGGCCGTTACCATTTTAGCCAGAGCCGGAGCTGGGGCCATAGCTAAAGCGCAAGCCTATGCACCTTCCCATAAAATTGTTGGTCGAGCTTGTTGGCGATTCGAATGAAAGCAAACACGGTGACAGCAAGGAGAGACAAAGGAAGCGCGACTGTGAAGGCAATGCTGTTGGTGCTGGGGTCGACACGAGCGGCCACTGTCGACCTCTTCAGTTTCTAGCGGAAATGGTCTCCCGCAACAACGCGAAGGACCAAAGGGATGGAGTATGGTGGGGCCTTGAAGTCAAGAAGTGGGGAAGCGAAGGGGAGGAAGAAGGGTGAGAGAGTGGATTGGAGGCTTGAAAGAAGGTCGCCATGGCTGTTATGGTGCGGTTAGACTCAGGAAGATGGGTTGTTATTGCTCGCTTCAACCAACTCCACGCCGTCACCTCCAGGACACGTTTGATTTAGCTGTTGCTTTGTTTGCTTGTTTGGTTTATGGTTTTTTTGGTTGTGTTTGAGATGTTGGAAGATGTTTGGTGTTTTGTCTCTGAGGTTTGTCAAAGTTCGAACCTTTTTTTGATTTGGATGGATCTGATGCCAAATTCTTTGAGTTTAATCTTTTGGGGTTGGGAGGAGTCCTCTATTCCATACCTGTTTAGCCTAATTTGAGTGATTCAAGTTGAAATTTTTTTTTCCTTCTGCTTTTGGTTCTCCAATTGGGGATCAGTTTTGGGTTTTGGTTTGATTTATGAGCAGCTTCTTAATCCTTTTGATGCTACAATTTTGCAGATTACTTAAATATTGTGTTCTGTAATGTAAACTAGTTTGGGGTTGAGATGGCCTAGTGATGTGGATGATTGGGACTGAAATGGGTTTATGATGATATTGGTGCTGTGATATTTGTTTTGGGGCTTTGTTTGTAATTTGATGTTGTGTTTGCTAGATATGGGTGGAAGATTAGTTGTTATCCTATGTGTAGCTCTGCTTCTGCAATGGGTGATGGGGGAGGGAACATGGATGAAGTAGAAGGAGATGGAATATGCTGGAATATTCCATTTTTTTGTAATGGTAGTCCACGGCAAGGATTAAATTGAAAAATTTTATACAATATAGGGACCTAATTGAAAACTTTTAAAATGTAGGGACCTAACTGAAAATTCAGTTTAACTATAGGGATTGGCAAATTAATTAAACCTAGTTTTTAATTACAAAATATTTGTATACATTTGCGTATTTGAATCACTAAATAGATTGATTTCCTTTAAATCTTACTGATAACGATTTTGCAATTCATAATATTTTCTCACTAATCAAAATTACGTAACATGTACATTGTTTTCAATTTGTGATATTTATTTTTTTTAGTAATGTTATTTGTATTTACAGTATATGAAACATCGTACCGACACACTCTTATATACCATTGGATGAGATGTGGATTCCACTTAGTCTGAGTCCCACATCTTATCCAAGGATAAATGAGAGTTTGTTAGTTCAATGTCCTATAAGTTATGAGTATGAATAGTATTTTTCTTTTTTTTTTCAAATAAATAAACAATGCTCAACATTCAAAATGAGTCGATAAAAATACATGAGTTCAAAGCTAGCACACCCCGTCTCCTAGCTGAATCCAAAAAACCAAAAGGCACTAAAAGAATTTTACTATTTCAACACTTCTAAAGTGAATGTCTATTAGAACACTCATTTTATTATTATTGGATATGATAATAATCCTCATTTATTTTATTTACCAATCACATCTAACAGTGATAAAGTGGATATCTCAATGAATACCCAATTTTAGAATGTTAAAATAGCAAAACTTAGCACTAAAAATGAATACACCAATATAACCATCTGATCTTCCAAGGTCGCCCAGTACACCTAAGGGGGATTCTCACCTACATCCGTAAGTCAATGCCTTCATCTATAGTTGATTATGTAAAAACATACTAATTTAACACGTGTCTAAAAAATTTTCCTCATCTTTTTCCACCTTCCACCGCGCCCTTCTGATGACAGTGAGCCCCGCCACCGCGTCATCTCCTTCGTCATTTACCATCATCATCACCACCCTCTCCTCCCTTATTATCACCACCCCTCCTTATTTCTCTCTTTGGTTTTTTTCCTTGCTTCTTGCTCAGGTTTCACCATCACCACGATACTCTTCTTAGTCGCCGCTCGTCTTCTTGTTTGGTTTTCTGGCATGGTTCTTTGTTGGGGAAGTTCAAGATCATCAGATCTGGTTTTTGTTCTTTCTATTTCTCTCTTCGATGTGACAACGTATTTTTCCAGGGAGATTTGTCGTCTTCGTTCGTAGTCTACTCCATCTCCAGCGACGATCGCTCCTCTCTTTTGGTGTGGTGGTCCGCTGTTTCTATTTGTCATCAGTGCTTCTCCACTCACATTTCCGACATTAAGACTTCTGGCTATGGCCATGAATTTTGGGGGTTTTTCTTCTTTTGGAGGGGAAAAACATTTGAAGGGAAAAAATTTACATGATTAGTATTTGGATCCAAATGTGTATGTGAAAAATTGGGACTTTGAAGGTGGGGTTGTATGGGATGTTGGGATTCAATGTGAGTTATCAGTTTTTGTTGTTGTGTCATAAACAATTGAGAGAGGGTTTGCTTGATTATTGTGGATTTTGTAAGGCCTGTTGTTGTCGTGTTGTGGTGGCAAGCTTTGTTGCAGGTTTAGGCAAGTCAAGGATGGGAGGCTGGGGTGAAAGAAGCCATCGAATGGGAGAGGAGGGAGGAGGCAGAGGTGAGGGAGTGAGTGGCAGACTGACAGTAGAGGAGGAGTATAGAGATTGAGTTTAGCAACATATTTTGCTTCATCTACCTACATTTACAAAATGTTGTTAAATCCAACTACATGAAAGCTATTGACCCATTTTAAAAATGTAGTTAATTGCAAGTTGCCACACTATTTGTGTTTAACCACATTTACAAAATGTGGTTAAAGGCAACTGAATTTTTAATTGGCTTCGGACAGTCCGAACTCAGTTATTTGTATAGTACTTTGTACAAGCCACACCACATCTGATGTGCATTTGCCCACACTTTTATGAGCGTTTAACCATATTTTATAAATGTGGTTAAACGTCTGCTTTGTGAAAAGTAACGGCATCATAGGCATTGACCTTCAATTTTAGGGGAGTGGGCACATTTGTGATATTCAATTCGTCCAATACATATTTGTACACCCTTATAGAAGACATGTAAATGCTTATGCTCCAAGTACAACAGAAAAGAGAACATACATGAATTGAGAGAGTTTTATCAATGCTGAATGACTTTTAATTAGTGGAGAAATGTTTCGTCTTTGCACATATTTTGGACACTTAAGAATATATTGATTTTCATTTAATTACATACCTAAGAATATACTCAAATAAGTGTCATTTTGAATTTTCTTTTCATAAATAATTGTTCATTGTAAAAATTCTATCAATAGTAATTATTTTTTCCAACCATATACTAGCTCCTATAGAATGATAAGCGGCAGACAGAAGGTGGTGAAGGAGAGAGTAATTAAGAAAGAGAAGGGAAAGTAGTGGGAATAATTTAGTAAAACACACCTAAATTAAGAGTTTATTAATCATTTCTTTAACCCATATATTTAAAATTTGATACTTATTTGAGGGCGGAGTTATCAAATAAATATAATTAACCTTTATACTCATTATTTAAAAGTTTACGTAAATAAAAGAATTTGGTTGAATAAAAAAATTTATATTATCAAAATCAAATTCGTTAATAATTACAGATTTCAATTATAGAATATGATAAATGTCATAAAATAAATAATAATGAATGTAATATTATTTTAATTTAATAAATTTATCAATAAAAAAA
The DNA here is from genome assembly GCA_031216125.1 of Dalbergia cochinchinensis. NCBI lineage: Eukaryota > Viridiplantae > Streptophyta > Magnoliopsida > Fabales > Fabaceae > Dalbergia > Dalbergia cochinchinensis. The sequence continues at coordinate 60,803,166 of CM062375.1, read as the reverse complement.
TTAGAATGTCTAACTATAATGCATAATTTTCCATATTTTTCAAAATGTATATTGATCAATAACATAACTAAAAAAGTTCAATTATCGGCACCTAAATAACTAAGTATCCCAAATGTCTGAATTGTATTTGAGGTTAGCGTGAAAATTACATTACAAGGTGTCGGTTGTCACCAGTGCATAGGATTTGACGTTTAGAGAGGCAGAGAAGAAGATAGCATCATGAATAGCCATTTCATTTGGATAGCTAAATATGATATAAAAATATTATTTTAATATTTATAAATTAATATTTAATTAAAATAATTATTATTTTATTATTAAATATGATAGTGATTCATATTATTTTACCTATTTATCATATCTAATAATAATAAAATGAGTGTTTTTTGTAATATTACAGGCTGTTACAAATTGACGCAGTTTGACCATTCAAGCCCATTTCCACTAAGACGTAGCACCATGCGCTCATTCGCTTTCGGCTACCGTGGTCCTCACATATCGGAAAATTCACATGATTGCATTGATAATATATTAATTATTGATTTTGTTAGTATTTATATAATAACAATAAATTATATTTTGAATTACCAATATGCCCGCTCGTGTAGGATTCATGGTAAAATTGACATCACCAGATAGATGTATAGGCAAGTTTTGCACATTACATGCACGTTACCAGGGCAGGCGATTTATATTCTAACAGTCTTTTTTTTTTTTTCCTTAACAAAACTTCATTTTAATCCCTCTAAAATTTCAATTTGAATAAATTAATTCCAGTAAAAAAACTCTTAAATTGATTCTTGTAACTTGAGTAATCAGATAAATTACTTTCTTAAAAAAAACTCTTAAAGTAGTTCTGTAAATAAATTATTGGACAACTTAATCCTTCCAACATAATAGAGAAAGTAACTTGCCCGATTATTTAATTTTACAAGGATTAATTTTTTTGACTATCTAATTTTGTATCATCAATTTATGATTTTTTTTAAGGTCTAATTTCTCTAGTAATTCATTTTTATAAGGACCAATTTGAAAGTTTTTCTTTTTTATAGGAATCAATTTACCCACCTTAAAATTTTAGAAGAACTAAAATGGAGGTTTTATTTATTATTTTTTGGGGGCTACGATCATGAATAGGGTTTTTCACTCTTTTAAAATAAACAAATCATTATTTACATTAATGCTGAAATGGAACATTAATTACCAATATCCAACCTTTTGTTTATTAGGTGAAATTGCTGTAAGATACAGTGATTTCATTTTGCCAATAAATTGCTATAAGTTACACTGATTTCTATACAAAATGAAATTACAAAGATTTCCATTTGTTAAAAAAAATTGTTAGGAAATTGTTAAAAGAATGAAATTTTAGAAAAATGAACAATAAGAATTGAAGATTAGATAGTTTTTGAGGTGTGCATTATCACTTTCTTTATAAAATTATTCCATGGTCAAGGAATGTAGAAAGAATTGCACCAATTTGCAAGGCATCAAGAGTCTAACTTAAAGATCTCTTAGTCTTAATACTAAGACTTGCAATTCATGCACTTTATTCATTTATAATTGGCTTAGTGTCAAATATTTTAAATTCAAAACATTGTAAAGTTAAGAATTTGTCTATACCTTATTTATTCCCTCAATTTTTGTCTCAAATGAAAATATTAGGTGTATATAAAAAATCTAGAGATTATTTTAAGAGAATATTGTTCAAAATATTATAAGCATTATACATTATATTAAGATTATTTTAAGTTTAATACATTTAAATATAAATTAATTTTTTATTTAATTAATTATATATGGAATTTTTTCGGACCATTTTACACATTTTTCCAGTAACATGATCAAAATACACATGAGCCAAAGTTGAAAGAGTTTTTATAGACTTTTCCCTAATTTTCTTATAAATACCTATTACTTAATCATTGCAATATCATTGTACCTAAAAATCACTATAAATTACAAAGATTTAATTTTACATAGAAATTTCTACTATAATTTACAGTTATTTTCAAGAAAAATGAAATCGTTATAACTTATGGTGAATTCCCCTATATAGGGAAAACTTCGCAAACTGGTAATTAAAGACGCAATTGTGTATTTGTGTAATTAATAATTTTTTATATTTTAAAGGGATGAAAAACCCCTCATGAATATATATATATATATATATATATATTATCATATATGTAATTAAAGATACAATATTACATGATACAATATTATACTGTCACCGTCACAAATAATAATAATACTTATTTTTCTAATAAGTAAAATTTAAAAATGACTTCTAACGAGATAATAATTTTGGTGACAAAATGAATTTTTTAATCTAACTAAAAGAGTGACCGGGATGCTATTTTTTATTCAAAGGACCGAAAGTTAACATTCTCCTTGAGAAAAATGATAGGTGCATAATTAAAACCATACAACAAATTTATAGAATATATCTTATTATTATTAGATGTGATGAGTTATTATCCTCACTCATTTCACTCACTCATCACATTTAGTTATTATAAATATCTAGTATAGATTTGTTATGCACCTATTAGCACTCTTCTCCTTAATAGAGAGTGACTCATATACATGAGATGAGTGGTTTGTTATAAAAGTAAGACAGAAAAATCTTGATCATTGGATCCTATATAAATGATTAAAATTAAAATATAAAATTATGTGATGTTTTGAAATAAGCATATGATCATTAATTATCATTAATTAACTTTTAATTTTGAGTGTTCATGTATGGTTATGCAACTATATTTGATCCTTTATCTCAGATTTTGATAAAATCCGAAGCAAAGCGAACCAATCAAAATTAGGGTGATTCGGATTGGGAGATTAGATTTTCTGCCTTTTTATTTTTGACAATTTTTGCCCAAAAAAAACTCTGAATAAAATTTTTCGAGACCACGTTAAGTCATTTGTTCTTCAACAATAAAGGGAAAGTATCTAAGTCTGAGCGAAAAAGGTATATGTATATATGTGGAAGGGCTAGCTCAAGTCGGGCATCAGGTCAGGCACTCCTAAATCTGATAACTTGAATCAACACAAACCAATTTAATCAATCTGGTTCGGATTTGATGAGTTTATCGAGTTGGACCGATCAGCTTACGCACCTGCAATTTAAGTATGGATAAATCCCGTAAATCCAATCAATTGGATTACCAGCTTACTAACAAAACAAAAAAGGAGTACACATATTTAATCATCATTCATAAATAGCTCAATCCTTAACCTCTCTCATTACCATATTTTGCTAACCAGTATAAGCACTAAATGCACCTCTTTTTTAGGATATGAAGATGAGCAGAAAATGGAAAATCATGTGATAACCATGTTCCTAAAGTCCTATTTAATCACATTTTCACCCGGGCATGAGGAACCGAGTGGAGATGAACAACACACACTGCTACACACATACACACACACAGAAAATATATATATATATATATATATGGTCCATTAATTTAGTTCCCTTTAAATGTGTTATGATTGGAGTGGAGCCCTTCCTTAGGTTTGAAAAACCTTCTTCCACGCCTAACAATGTGATCTATATTTCTATTCGGTTAAATTAAAAATAGCTAAAAGGACAATGATTCTTTGTATACAGGCAGTCTTGCAATTGAGCGCAACAGTTGGATCCAACAATGCATAGAAACTTCTAAAGTACATGGATTTTGGACATTCTCCTCTTCATATATTCAATAATCAGCATAGCCCACAAGGAACGAAATTTAATTGACACAACAATGCCTCTTTTAAAGTTCATGGATGAGAATTGATAAACCATCAACTTTATTGTCCTCTAGCAAACATTTTTTGAGGCTAAGTACTCAATTTTTTTTGTATTGGTCATACTATGTATTGATAAGGACATGGAAAATCCATTGTGTTTGACATGCATTAATGGCTTCTCGTGGCCTCGGCCACTTGGCTCCATTATTGGTCCATTAAATACTAGTTAGATCTGATTGAGAGGACTATGGGTAGGAGAAGGATCACTTTCAATCCAGAGAAACCTGATTGTGAAGAATCCTGAATTTAGACCCGATCTAATAACTTGTAGGGTATTTTATTTATAGTACATGGATATATATTGAGGCAAGACCAAGATTTTCACCGAAATGAAATAGTTGGGTATTGATCTGGACCAGACCATTACATGATCCGGAAAGATCGGATCAATATTCAGTTAGATTGCTTTCCTACCTAGATATGGAACTCATTGGGTTAAAATTCTAGGAGGAGTATTTCTTCAAAAATAGAAGTAGAAGCTAAAGCAAAATCAAAAGCTGAAGCAGAATCAGAAGCAGAAAAGCATAAAATTTTTATACATTAAGTGTATTTGTATAAGTACATTTTATTATAATTAGAAATTGTTAAATTGTTTAATAAGTTCATATGTATCTTAGGCTATCTTTGGTAGCTATTATAAGACACAAAATACAGAGATAGAAGGGATACAAACTTGTTTAGGTATGGAGACAGATATAAAAAGAGATTATTCTCTATGTCCCGAGGCACAAAATACATAAAATTTTTGTACCTCCAAAATGGAATATAATGCAGACAAGACACTGAGACAAAAATTTAACATTCTTTCTTCCTATAATATCCCTATATATATTTAATATTTCCTTCTTTCTCTCACTGTTATGGGTGGTTTGACAGTGATGGTCCAATGGCTGACACTGACTTTCTAGTGGCTGATGGCAGCGGTCCGACAAGGGTAAATAATCTCCTAATCATGTACTTTTTTTCTTGTCCCCATGTTTCTAAACAAGATACAGAGACTGTTGTGTGGTCTTATATGCCAGTACATACCAAACATAATACAGAAACAATCTTTTTCATGTTTTCATCTCTATTGTCTCAATACCTCCATCTCTACTGTTCTTAAACAGTCTCCAAAAGTAGCCTTAATCTACCTTTCCAATATGGTCAAAGAAATATGCAGCTCAAAGAACAAAGGGAGAATGTGTCCAGCAAAAGAGACTAGTCTTCCACAGTGTGATGAACCACGTTACAAACCCGAGATAGAAGAGACTTGCATGTTTAGTGTCTTAAATAAAATTGTCATATGTGAAAAATACTTGTGAGCAATAAAAAAAAAATAGTCCATAGTTACAATTAGCTAGGTCAAGTTAATTACATAAACGTAATAATTTTCAACATGTGGATTGTAGAGGTGAGTGAAGGTGGTAAACAAATTTAGTTACTGTCACGACCTGACTTCGGAATGTGACCGGCAAATGAGGAATCTCATCCCCACGTAAGCCTTGTGGGTGACGTGTCCCTATAAATGCATACTTTATTACAAAATAATACTTCAAATAAGATTTTCTTCTAAATCAATATCAATTTTTCTAATTAAAATATAATACTTGAATTCATAACACTAGAAGTGATATCCAAACTCTAAGAACTTCTGGGCCAAAATCATTGATCATGAAATCATAAATTGTGTTATCATATGATATAAATATGAAATCCTACTCAGTCTTTTAAAAAAAACTAGATTATAACTACTTAGCCAATCTATTACATTATATAAATCTAAATCAGTGGTTGAAATCCATACTTTGATTCTAGTAATATATGTTGAAATATATAAACTTTGAAATTAACTACAATGTCTCAACATACATGCGTGGCTCGAATCCTGCCTACAAATCTACTCGAGCCCTCTAAACTAACAAAAGTCTAAGCTAAGCCTTACAATAATATAAAACTCACTAAGGGATAGCTGTGGCTACTGGACCGGTGACGTAAAGATATCTGCACATGCAACTATGAGAAAAAAGGAGAGAGGTGAGTCAACAGACTCAGTGAGTGAGCTCAAACCCATCACCAACATGGGACAACCAAGGAATGTATATATAATACCATGCATGCAATAATCATAATCATTTGATATTTAAATATATAACTATATACAAAAGCGTTTCTCATTTCATAAATTCATGAAGAGACAATTGTAAACTTACAAGCAATTTGAAATCATTTTAACTAAAGTGCGGCAGAGCCTGGGAAACAGTATCTACTAAGTTGAATAAATACATATATAATAACTGAAGCTGTAAAGTCAAATGGTCCCTGGCGGACGAGCTGTGGATACCTAACTAGGTCCCGTTATCAAATATCTACTGTGGGGCGATATTGTCCTCTGATGGACAACTTAGTACCAAGGTTAACGACCTTATACAGCCGTTAACTAACTGTCTGTTTCCTAATCTCTATCGTCTAAACTAGTTTGAAAAAATCCATAGCTGAAAAATGGGTACTCTGTCCCTGGCGAACAGAGCCCCTAAACTCTTAGTACACTACATGACTCTAACAATCTGACTTTAACATAACTGTGGCTATGAAAATTGTGTCCAAGGGATCACCCATTTGTAGGCAACCCGATCTTAAGCCCACAAAATATGTATCTGACAGTTGCTAAGAATCATACTGAATTCCATATCTCTTGGTACCTTAAATCTGAAGTTCTAAATTCAAATCTTAAACTATCATAACTTTCCATATACTTGATAATCTAAAATCATAGTTCAAAGCATTGGGGTTCGTAATCACAAAACTCAGAAATCATTTAACATATTTATCCATAAAGCTGGGTTATACTTTTGTTCACATTTCTCTAATATATATAATTATCTTAACTGAATATCCAAAATATAGCTTGAAATCTAAATCTTGAAAATATAATGAGGTCATAAACTAATAAAACACATTTGAATAAAAAGCAACTAAATAAAATCATATATTCTTCCAACGATCGTTTCATTAGCACATAAAATTTTTTTCATACACACAACATAGCACTCATAGTCCCATGGTTTTGTAAAACGTTTTCTTTCATGCTATCATCATAAATCATAGTTTTTCTAACTTAACATAATCATGTAAAATCATATTCTCTCTTTTTGCTTATCTCAAATCTCATATTTCACAAATATCATGCATGAAACATAATCATAATGGTTAAAATAAGGTCATGCGTTTGAACCCATTCACCATTTGAAGCCGAGAGCATGTGGGCACCACCAACTTGACCTCCAAAGTATGGAATGACACCAACAACTACCATAGAGCAATATAGACTCAAGATTAGTCTCCGCTAATCTCTAAACAACTCTAATCTAGCTCTAACAATATTGGGAGAGTACCCCCACTTGACAACAATGGAGAAAAATAACAACCCATAACAAGGGGAAGGAAGAATACAAAGGAATCTAACATAAACCAACAACAATCACTTACCTTGGATCTTGAAGGAAGGGGATTTGATGTTGGATTGAGAGAGAAAGGTTGGGAAAGGGTTTGGAGGAAGGGGATTTCGAAAATGGGAGCCAAATCCCGAGCTTGGGGTTTAAAAAGGGGTAGAGGGGCTCATTAAGTGAAAGAGTGTTATTTGGCACTATTTCTGTCTAGCTGACACTGCTAGACCACTATAGCGATCTTGCCATACCTCGTGACCGTGGCTATTACACTTATGACCGCTATAACGGTCCTAGACTGCTATAGTGGTCTACAGACCACTAAAATCACAAGACTACCTCACTGTGACCGTTATAACGGTGACAGTTCACCCAAACCAGTAGGTAAAAGGTCACTCACACATCTGGGTTATCTCAATACTTACTTATTTACATTCACTAATTTTAAGTTAATGTTCATTAACTTTAAAACATAAATGTACATAAGGAAATACCCCTCATTTAGATTCAAATAAAATATCATAAAAATCAAAATCCCAACGAATCAAAATCCAAATTTTGGGTTATAATTCAAATTCAGGAAAACTTACGATTTTTCAAACTTGTTGACTAAAAACGAAACATTTAAGGGCTTCATAAAATCCATTAAAAATCACTCTTTAAACTTATTTTCCTTTAGGGAATAATTACCGGGACTTTTGATCCCAAGAATGTGGCTCTAATATATAGTCCTCCAAGGAGGTGTAGGATCCAGACTTAACGAAATCTAGGACTCGACAACATGGGTAGGTCTTGAGGGACCCTAAGGTCATACGGAACTTGTCCACTGAACACGTGTACACTGGGTATTACAGTTACTTGACTTGTAAATGTGTTCCCTATCATTTCTGATGAAATCAATTGGATATTATGACAACAAAGATTTGGCGGTTTGGGTTGTGTTGAGCCCAGTCTTGAGTCTATAAGGTTGATGGGTGAATGGATGAAACTCGCGTCAAAAGGAATACTTTATGGGTTGAATCTAGGTTCCAAAGGGGAATATCTTTCATGTGGTTTGATGGGTTTGGATAATGTATGTAACATCTCCTGTTGCTTTATGGATTGGTGACTATCCACACAAACCAACACGGGTCTTTTCAACATACTTTGTCCTTTCTCACACATTTCCTGGGAAAACTTCCCAGGAGGTCACCCATCTCAAAATTGCTCCAAGTCAAGCATGCTTAACTATGGAGTTCTTTAGTGATGATCTACCAAAAAGAAGATGCATCTTGTTGGTATAGATAGTACAAATTAATTCATATAAGCCTTTCTTAACTGAATAGTCTCATACCTACACTGTCTCAGGATCCCTCTCATTCGGGTGTGTAATCGGTTTATTCATGTACCCTTCTGCTTAGAGGCCTTGCCAGGAGCCGCTCTTTGTCTGTGCCTTCTTGTATCGGCAATCACTCATGCCCTCGTCATCGAGTGTTACATGCCCACCAGCTTTAGCTTGGTTCATCCCTGAACCACACCATACTAGGAGAGGTGTAGGCTCTGATACCATTTGTAACATCCCCTGCTGCTTTATGGATTGACGACTATCCCCTCAAACCAACACGAGTGTTTTCAGCGTGCTTTGTACTCACTCACACACTTCCTGAGAAAACTTTCCAGGAGGTCACCCATCCCAAAATTGCTCCAAGTTAAGCATACTTAACTGTGGAGTTCTTTAGTGATGGGCTACCAAAAAGAAAATGCATCTTGTTGGAATGGGCAGTACAAATCAATTCATATAAGCTCTCCTTAGCTATGTAGCCTCATACCTACATAGTCTCAGGATCCCTCTCATTCGTGTGTGTAATCGATTCATTCATATACCCCTTTGCTTAGAAGCTTTGACAGGAGCCGCTTCTTATCTATGCCTTTTTCCACCGGCAATCACTCATGTCCTCATCACCGGGCGTTACAATGTAGCCCCTGCCCAAGAGATGTACTGGCCTACATATAGGGGCGGCCCATGGGAAAGTGGGAGGGTTCTTTTTTCGTACTTTTGTAGTTAAATTAGAATTAATTTCTTACGTACTTTGAATGAACTAAATTGTTAAAAATAATTGATGATTCAAAAAAGAAAAGGTGAGGGGAGCAAGACCTGTTTCACTTTATTTATTTTAGACTGAATTTGAAATTAGGAAATCTAGCAACCCATAAGTTTTCTATTTTAAATTTTTTAACAATCATAGCAAAAATCGATTGTTTTAATGTTTTTGTGGAGCTTTACCAAAAAAGTGAGAAAAAATATTGTATCCACTGCCATATAAGGATTAAAAAAAAAACTTTGTAAACCTTTTACAGTATGTTTGGTATATTATATTATGTATGATAGAATAAGCTCATACCATACATTATGCCCTTATCCACTTTTTGATGCAAACAACATATTATGTAAACTTATTTATCATAACCCTATTATATATCAAAATATAGTAAGGAGAGGCTTTATTAGCTTTTAAAATATACAATCACTTTTATTTTTTATTTTTTATTAAAATAAACTAATTCTTAAATAATAATTACAAGTAAAAATTATATAAATAAAATAATACTTAATAAAATTATTTCATAATAATTAAATACTTTTAAAAAATAATATCTGATACCAATTTAGTTATATATAAAAGTAAAAAATAATTATAATTAATAAAAAATAAATAATATACAATATAAAATAATAAATATTTGATAATAAATAAATATTTTAAATAAATAATAAATAATATGTCATATATAAAAGTAAGAATTAATAAAAAATATTTTTATTTAATATTTGTTTTAAATTAAAATTTAAATAATTATGACTAAAAATAGAAAATATTTAAATTTATCACAAAGAGTATTTTATATTTATATAATTTATTGAAATAATAAATAATTATAAAATATTTAAATAAATAATAATATTTAATATAAATTAAATTTTAATTAATAAATATTCACATACATATAATATTTAAAATTTATATTTAAATAATAAATTATAATTTCATATTCATTATTATTTTATTTTATTGATTATTTTCTTCTAATAATAGAATTATTTGTAAATAAATAATAATATTATAAAATATAAAATCTTATGTCATATATAGCACTACACCAAATACTATATAGTATTAAAAATTTATCAAATTTTATACTACCAGACCTTATTTTTTCAGGTATTATACTATTAACTCTTATCCTGTTAGGAGTGCTAAATGGATCTTTAGTAGATTTCACAAATTGAAAACTTAAATATCACACTTTTTTAAATTGAAAAAATTACTTTTTTCAAATCCTTAACTAGTACCCTTTCGAAAAATCCCAGAACAACATTGTCTTTGCAGAGAAACAAGTGAGTCCTTATTTCAAAATCAAGTGAGTCATTTTTTAAGTTATATCCAAAATATAAAAATAAAAAAAGTCATGGTTTTCTTTAAAAGAAAACTAGTTCAGCTTTGAGGTGCTTCACCTATACATATTTTGTAAAACTTGATGTCTTTCATTTACCATATTAACTTGTTTTTCGTAAAAATAAGAGGACATGTCGGTTGTAATCAAACTTGATAGGACCTAGACAAGGGAAGATTTGAAGAGGGTGGGTGGTCCAATCGCTTTCCATTCGAGTGGCACTGGCAATGACCCATTGATGATACTTCTGATGGGGTCTGGCCTTGCGGCTTTGATATCAATCACATTGTATGTGCTGTATGTAGTCGCCAGCTGCAAGCCTCGGTGATCACACAAAAAGAAAAAAAAAATAGTTCTCCCATTTATAATTTTTATAAAATTTAGATCACTTTTTATTATATAAAATTGTTTGTAAAGATTGTTTATAGTTTTTGTTCTTTTATCATTTTACAAAAACAGAATTCATCCTTGTATTGAACTTTGAGACAATGTAAAATGTGTGTACCGAGAAATATATGAATAATGATGTATACTTTCTCTGTATTTTTCAAACAGCTTAAATTATTCACGTATTATACAGAATTACAGAGTATGTGCAACTATTCGGATCGGAGATTTTCTTTCTCGGGTATATTTGAATCTTATTGAAATGACTTTAAAAATAAGTGACATTTTTTTTTTCAAATAGTCTGTATCTAAAGCTCAGACTAACAAATTGAATAAAACATCAACTTCATCGTCCCTCACAAATAATGTGACAGATAACTTAGTCTGTCAAGATTTAAAAATTTTATGTGGTCCCTCACTTTTTCACCAAAAAAAAAAAGGCACATTAGTCATTGTTAAACTCAACATTTCAATAATTAGTGAAAAAACACACTTGAACTATTAATTGATAATATGGCTATGCTAAACTCTCTGATAACAGTAAACAATCTCATTTGGCTTAAAATGTGTGGAGAAAAATTAAAAAATGGGGAGGCTAGGGCTCGAGGATGTGTAAGTGTAGTTTATAAAGAAGATCAAAACATGGTCATTTTGATATAACAAATTAGTGATAAAGTATCAGATCGACAATTCGCCAAGTATTTAAATGATGAGTTAGCATATATAAAGAATTTAACATATTCTCTTTATGAAAAGTGAAAAAATCACAAAAAAAACTTTTAAATATTGAGAAACTAATTTTTTCCTTGCAATATTTTCCTTGGACGAATTTAGGATTTTACTCCTAACTAATTTCATTCAAATTAGTCGGTCCAAAGTGCATAAAATTAAAGCTCTCATAGCATTAATTTTTTATTTATAAAACTTGAATACAAGAAATTATTTAAGATAAACAAATGTCACTTGAACCAACCAAAAGTGGGTGTAAAGATGTAGTTTTGCTTGTACTATATGGATGAATGAATTTGTTTAGCTCAATTATTTAGTGCTAGAATTCCTTTCCCTTCAGTTTTTACTTTTAAATGTTTTGAAGGCATTTTTTTTATAGTTCTATTAAACAATTAAATCACAATTGACATTCGCTTCTTGATGTTAATTCGAGGGAACAGAAGCGACGGCGACTCCTAAATTCTCAACTTAAGAGCTTTGATCAAGACACTCATGTCTCTTTTGATCAATTTAATTACTGGTGTCAATGAACACAATGGTTTGGACCAAGACAACTTGATTGGCTCCTATGAAATATAGACATGGACATGACACACACACACACACACACACACACACACACATATATATATATATATATAATTTTTTTTATTTTATTGGATGATTTTTTTTATCATTTTTTGGTCTGATTTTTTTATGGTATTTGTATAATTTTTTATCTAATTAATTTTTTATTTTTTTTAATCAACTAAATAATTTTTAAAATGACCCAATTAGTTTTTTGTATCTAATGCATGTCCAAACTCAAAAAAATTATTTTGTTAATTGGATGTGTATAGACGCGTGTCCAACACATGTCGTGTGGGTGTCGTGTGAGTATCAGCATTCAAAACGTGTCCAACTCATGTCGTGTCCAAAACGTGTCCGACACATGGCAGATAAAAAAATGTGCAATAATGAACAGTGATTCGAGTGCAGATAAAAGGACAGGAAAATTAACATGAACATAAATGAAAACAAGAATGAACAAAGTGGGGGAATTTACTCGAATTGCTCATCATTCTCGATCGTCAGCAGAACTAGTAGCAGATTTTTAGAAGATTTACTCTTAACATAGGCAATAAAGGCTAAAGATGAAGTAATTACATTCAACAAGGACTGAAAACAAGTTTTTTTTTTTAATTTATAATAGATAAATAATACCATCGAAATCTCAAAACCTGGTAGTCTTTATCAACTAACACATAGATACACAGTGACATAGATTAGTTAGTGAGAGGCCTTAAAAACCCTAGGTGCATATTTGCATTAAAACTCGAAGGAGGAAGATTTGTTGCCCTTGATAGTCTTACTTAACTCGAGAATGATTATTTATATTACAGGATGATATACATGTGATTCTGAAATGAAAAAAAAAAAAAAAAAACCAACTTTCCTTTTAAATATAGAGCTAATCCATCGTTTTTCTTTCTCGTCTTTCTTTTTTATCCACCTAAAAATTCAAATCAAATTTCAGGATTAATTATTATTATCCAAAATATCCAAGGAAAATATATTCACCTCTCGCCCCCCTAGATATTACTTATCTGAGCCTCTTATGATAATCTTGCCAAAATAATTCGTCTTCGCTTCACAAGATCCATGGAGCACACTGTTTTTCGGTCAGCATTATCAGAAAGTAGGGAATGAAGCGAAGTCTACCAATAATGGGCTTCAAGTTGTTACCAGCTTCGTGGGCTCTTTTCTCTAGGCTTCAACTGGGCTCCTTCCATCAAACATCTCATCTAAGTGCTGTACATTTGGTTAAGATAGGCAAATTCTATAACGGAAAAGGATAAGTTTGGACCATATCCTTCCTAAATTTCATGTATTCAAAAGTAAATCTAATAGTTAGAATTAAATACAATTAAAATATATATTTATAGTGTAATATTTTAAAAAAATATTTTTATAAATAGTTTGTCTATTTTACCCTTCTGTTCTCTAACCTCACCCATCACCCTTCTGCACCAAAAACTAGTACCAGTTTTTTTTTTTTTTTCCTATGAACAACTGTCTGCAATGTCTTAAATTTCTTTGTGGTTATGCTGGCTCATGTGCTGGCACCGTGATTTTTTGCGAAGCACAAGAGCAAAGATTAATTTTCTTGGGTTCGATTTTGAGGGCTTAATGGGTCATGAGCTCTCTGTCGCGAGTGATTGAAAGAAGTGAGTGAAAGACATGGAAACAAGGATCATGGTGGGAAAGGGGAGCAGGGGAGGGAGAGGGAGAGGAAGGAAGGTTGAGAATAGGGATAAACATATAATTCTAACACTTACTTTTGATTACGATAATATTATGGACCACATGGTTCTAAACTCATCCTTTCTTGTTGTAAAATTTGCCTGCAAAGATAATCAGATAAATTAGATTTTGATTTTTCCAGAATAAAAAATACACAAATAAATAAATTAGACTTAGTTCTCTCAAGATTTTTTTAACTTCTATTGTCTCCCAAAATAACATGCGATGATTACGAGGGTAAATTTCACTAAAATCTAAATTAATCTAAGCTACACTTATTTAAGAACCTTGATATCACCACATATGAATTTTATTTTACTTTTAACATCAATTTTGGTGTCTAAATAGGTTGTAACAAGATAGAAACTAGGGATAGGAAAATCAGAGAGAAAATAGGAGAATGACAGAGAAATCCATAGAGAAAAACAGAATAGTTAAGATAGGGAAATCACAATTCACATACTAGTTATCAATTACAATTTCTAATGCACCTATATTTATACTATTTCATATTAACTAATTTTAACTGCATTTATTGGGTTATTTTAGTCCATTTATACATGTAACAATATGTGACAAGTGAATTGTGATTTAATTCCCTCTACTGAGTCTCTCTCTAAAATTCTCATAACCCTCCTTTCTCCCAATTCTATCTTGCTTCATAGGTACATATATTTAATGATACTATTTCTTTTAGGTCGAAAATGATACTATTTGAGATATATTTGGTTAAAGGGTGAGGCAAAAGTTATATAAATTAACTTCATGTGTTATCTTATATATAAAATATATTCATGTAATTTTTACCTTACTTTTACCTGTAAATGAATAATCGGGGTATAAATGGAGTGAAAATTTCATTGATAAACTTCATTTATAAAATTTTCGCCTCATTTCATCCCAACCAAACCAATCATAATTTTTTCCAAGAAACATGCCATTATTATTATTATTATTAACGGAAACACACCATACGATGAATTTTTTTTTTGGTCAGGAAACACGCCATTAATGAAACAACTATTCAGTTTTGGTCTTTGTCGAGATGAAAAGGGCCTCGGGCCCAAAACAACAAAGCTGCACATACTCTGCTATTCAGATCAAATTAAAAATAGCAAAATGTACCCAAAAAAAAAAAAAAGGAAGCAAAGTCTTGAAGTTCTCACAACAAGGTCTATGAGCAATCAGCATCAAACTCATTCCATTTCCATGAATTAGAACTTACAAGAAGAAAAGAATTACTCTACTGAACTATCGAATGAGCAATGAATTCGGAGAGTAACACATGGGAAACTAAAAGCAGTGACAAATGAAAATATGTTTTGAAACAACATATTTAAGAGGAATACATAACACTTCTACCAGAAGATAAATGTTAGTTGCTGCATTAATAAGCTAGTCCAAACACCAACAATTTCCTAAGGCATAAACAAATTCCCCCAAATCCTTCTCCATTGTTGGAATCATCAACCAATCATCAAGGCAATAACCAAGATCCATTTCATCCACAAAAGGTGATTCATTGCTAATTAGCACCTTATTTGAATCCTCTACAAAAGGGTGCTCCAATAATTTCTCACTATCCACAAAATTATTGCCATCCAAGCCTTCTAGGTATCCTAGCCACCAAGTATGTGATGATGAGGAACCTTGGTTCTCTCCAAACTCTCCTTCTTCCACTACTGATGCTTCAATGGGTGCTGAGGGTTGCCCGGCCAACAAAGAAGGTGCAGTTGTAGACCAAGTTGGCCCTGGAAGAGGTATAGCCTCCAACAAGGAGTAACAATATTGTGCATTACTAGACACTACATAATTGATTTCATGGTTTGAGATGTTACCTTTCACACTAGGCTCTCCCTCATCGACACATGATCGTGGTGGTGCATAAGCAAAATCTCCTCTAGTATCCACTGTACCCTCATGAGAAAAATCTCTTCTCATCATGGTTGTGCCAATTGGATGATTAATGGTTCCAATGTCTTCTTCGTCCATTGGAGGGGAATATGATGAATAACAAAATTAATAGCAATAGGAACAAATTAATATAGTGTTTGTTGGGAATATTTGGAAGTTAGCACTAGGAAGTGGTGGTGATGGAATAGAATGAGGGGGGAGCATAATGCACACACACAAGTGACCACGATCGAAAGATTAGAAGTTGGAGTGAAAATGGGTGAGACAGAAGCATGTACACTGACACGTATGTGTAGAATCCACTAGACACATCAAATCCTATTTTTTAAGCATTAGGCTTACGTGTCTGCACGATCCTGGGCTCAATGCCCACCCAGTAGTACTTTCTTCCTGCGCTATGCCTTTATATCTGAATTGATAATACATACAGTATACTGCCATCCCATTATAACGCAAGGGGAAAAATCTTATTGAGTATCGATCTAATCAAGGAATTAGTTTAGAGGTTTAAAAATCTAATTAATTTAATTAGAGTTCAACTAAAATATAATAAAAAAATATATAAATATATACATATGATTAATTAGAATATAAATAAATATATTAAATTATTAATATTAACATAATTAATAAAAAAATATTCATAAATCAATAAAAATAAACATAATCTATATAAAATTTCTCTGATCTTAGTCTCACAACACTGTCACAAAGTATTTGAAAATAACATTTGTTAGTAACTAGTTAATTTTATGGTGAGTAATTTGTGAATAACAGAGATAGAAGAATAACAACCCAACAATTTTTGTTAGTGTTTTTCTTTGGTTCCACTTTTTCTCTATGACTGTCATAAAATATTAGTATTTAAATTTTAGAACAAAAAACATTAAGTTTTGAAAAAAAAAAACACTTGTTAGACCGGTCCAATTCGCTAGTTTTCCCCTATTTTGACCGGTTCTTGACTGGTTTTGACTTTCTTCGATTTTTTCAGTTTAACCGGACTGGCTAAATGATCGGTTCCCCGGTCGAACCGATCAAACTGGCCAGTTCCATCCGATTTTCTCTTCATTGTTAAAAAGTTGAAAAATGATGTTCATGCTTTTGTTGTTTTAGAAAAATGTTATTTTTACATTAGACTAGAGCCGTATAATATTGTGTCGATTCAAATCTTATTTATTATTAGATGAGGTGTTAATCTTATTTGAATGAGATTTACCCTATTTAATAGTGGATAGAGGACGAGTTTATTAAGTATTTCACACACTTTAGATACAAATAATGTGTTATTTTATTGGTACGAGCTTAATCTGAATGTATTGTCATTTAAGATATATATAATTAGATGATTATATAAGAATTTTTTATAAAGAATATATCAAAATTAGATGGTATAAGTAAATATGAATTCAAGATGCTTGTGAAAGTTTATATATTAGTTTATAGAAATTTTGGCTATTTCAATATGGAATTTGGCGAAAGGGTTACTTTTTGGTATCAACACTGTATAAATAATGCTTAAGTACTTAACAATTTTATTAGGATAATTAAAATTTCTAAAATACATGATTTTCTACAGATATTTTAATTTAGATTTATCTGCTAGATAATTATATTTTTAGTATGTAATATATGATTTTCCAAATATTATCATGATGTGCATATAAAAAATATATGTATGAACAGAATTGTTGTTAAATGAAATTAAATACACTATTTCTTTCTTCTATGAGACTATGACTGTACCAAATCAAAGTGAGAAAAAAAGATGAAAAACTTCAATTTATAAATAAAAACTCGAAAATTACAATAAAAAACTTAAACTAGTGAGCTTTACTTGACATAGAAAATTCAAACAGTCAACTAGCAATCACAGTTTTGCTTATCCCTTGTCATTGCACAGCTCAGCTCTTATCTTTTCTCCATTGATGAGTGCATGTGTGTAGGCATAACTTACTAACATGTTTGGTACGATCGACCTTGAAAATTATTTTTTTATTAGTGCGAGTAAATATTCTCTGACTTAGTTGAGCAAATATAATATTTGCAGTCATATCTCTTTGATTTAATAAAAGCATAAAATTAAACAAGAAAAATTAAAAACGAGCCATGTAGATCCTTGGTTAGTAAAAGGCTCCTTCTAACCAAAAAAATGAGCCAAGTGAAATCTGACCAGTACGTATGCTCTGGCATTCTTTTTTCTTTTAAATGATAAAAGAACAGTTATTGAGAAACTGTTGCCAAATACTTTCTTGAAGTATTACCATCATTCAAGCTTATAAAAATAATTCAAATGTCCAGTAGTAAAAGATATCATGTTAATTAACTACTCAAACAATCAATTTCTTTTGAATAAACTACTTTATCTTTCTAATTGACAGCTTTTTTGTGGTGCCAAGTTAAATTTTTTTGTTTGGATACATCTCCAAGTTAAAATTGAAAGACATTAAGCCTTTTATTCGTGAATCAAAAGACTTCTTTTGTTTTTGACCTAATCCTTTTATTCTTTTTCAATTTTTTTTTCTTGCTGATCTATTCTTTTGGTCTTGCTTCTTTCTTGTTCTTGTTTTTTCCTTTTTGTTTTCGACCTTTCTGTTACCAATTTCTCGAAGAATAAATTGGGCTCTCTAGTCTCATGCACACTGAACCATCTCAATTGGGTGTACAAGGCCCAAGATTTTGAGCATACACTTCGGCAAGAATCATGCAATTTAAGAACCATACTGTCTTTCAACAAGAGAAAAATGGAACTACATAGTCTCTCATCCAAAAACAAAAACCATATTGTCAAGATATTAATTTTATTGACCCAAAAAAAAGAAAGATATTAATTCTTAAATTCATAAACTATTATATTATTAAATAAGAACAATTTAAAATTAGGAGTGACAATATCAGTTAAAATATTTTAAAACATTTTATTATTAAATTAATGCAAATAAAATTAATTAAAATTAAAAAGGAAATAAAAATATCAGTTTTAGATAATTAATTTAATAGTGGTAATCAACCCACAAAAGTAGCAATACGCTTTCTCATTTTGGTCTTTGAAGCTATATGACTACTCTGACTAAAGTCAAACATGTAAACTATTTCAGGAATCAAAATAAGCCTTTGGTCTCCTCTTTTTTCTTTTTATCTTTATTATGCCTCTGGCATTTTGCCTTTGACATCATAGATTGTAGACAAGAGTTCAAATCGAAAACCCAAGTACAATTAGAATTAAGCTTTTGTACCAATGTGTATAAACAATAGTAGCACCAATGTAGTGATGAATCTGCTTTCATAGAATCCAATAAGCATTTGCTGTCTTAGTATCTAGAACAGCAAGAGCATGCACCTTTTACTACTATTGCTCTGATCCATGACATTTGCTTCCCCCAATGTGCCATGAAGCATGGAGTTTGGTCACTGCCACTTGCAAGTTGCACCCTTTTTCTCTCAAAAACAGATGAAGGGCATATGGTTACATGCACATGAAATCAAACAATAAATAAATCAAAGACCGCTTGCACTGTTGCACACAACAACCAATAAAAAGCCACGATTAAATTTGCTGAGATATATGTACCATGCTACATTGAATTGGACTCGTCACCGGTCATGTGTTGTGTGGGATACAGGAAACTTCCTATTGAATCAGCATCTCCTATGTATGGACTTTAGTGTTCGTTTTGCCTAAAAGTCGACTCTTAAATTCGAAGTTCTCACTCCTGCACGTGGGCAGTTCTTTCTGCTTCTTTTGACTTTTTAAATGGAGAGGGAACAGACAATTTTATTATTCAAAAATATTATTCTAATAAAAAAAATGAGTGTCTATTGAGATACTCATTTAATAATCATTAAATATGATAGTAGATTTTATACATTTTATCTATCATATCACATTTAATAGTTATTAAGTGGATATCCCAATAGATACCCATTTTTTAGATGTTTGGATAACACTACTCTTTTATTATTCAGACTGATTTTGTTACATTTTCGTCTAATTTTATTTTGAGTGGCACTATCTATCACTCGATAATTCTAGTGGCCTGGTTTATTTTCCTCAAACAAGATATTTCATTTGAAGATACTTGTTACAACTTATATAGATTGAATAAATAGAATAAACAAAAAAATGTCCATTTTGGCCTTCTGCTAGACCTTCTCTATTAGTTTACTCATTTGTTTTATTTGCTTGATCTTTGACAGCTTCGACATGTGAGTGAAGCTTAAGGCATAAACAATTATTTTATTTGCAATAAACGGCCTTATTAGCTATAGCTAGGCTACATCGTACGATCCTATTAGGCTAGGACCCTGAATCCAAGCACTTGAACTCTCGAAGCAGCAGAAGCAACAGCTCGTGCATGCTTCACGCTGTGTTGATTGTGTCTGGACATTAGACAAATTTTTTCCATAGTCAAGGTATTGATGGCTTTTGAATTGTGGACTTTCTCTGTTATTGAGCTGTCTGTACCCACTTCAATGATTTTGAAGCTTGTGTTATAAATGTCATTTGGATCTATAAATTGGAAATTCAACTTTGTTTTCTGCGAAGCTTAATAGCTTTTTGGACTATACCGACATCAAGTTGCTTTCATTAATTTGAAGTTCAAACTTCAAATGGCGATTTGTATATATATATATATATATATATAAATTCTTTTTTTAAGGTTAATATAATGACTATGCGTATACGGCTTTGTACTAGTCTAGATATATGAAGAATTTCTTGTGAAAGAATCAATCTAGCTTCTTAGATATTTCTTGTATTGAATACGATAGGCGTTGGGTGTTTTTCTTAAGCAATAGAGTTCTTATATTCTTTTATATTTGAAAAATTATCCTGTTGTAAGTACCCGAAAATAAATTTATTGCGTTCTTTTCTGCACATTATCACAACTAAAACTTTTGACGGGTTAAGCTTTCATTTTTGGAACTATCGAAAAAAAAAACACTTTTGACGTGAAGTTAGAAACTTAATTTATGCCACATAATTAGAATTTCCAAAAGTCAAGAGGGTGTGGTTCGATGAGTTAAAAGAAATAAAGACCGTACCATTCATTTATCGAAAGGCTGCAAATCAAATCATGTCACATATTGTTTAAGCAAAATTTTTGATAATATCTAATATTTTCCTTCTCCCTGAATCCTGGAACCGTATTTGATTACTGAAAGTTCACGATCTTTATCGACGTTAATGCTAAATTTTCGTTATAATTAATTAAGATTTGAATTTCTATACGAACTTGGAGAAAAAGACAGGTATTGGACTAGAAAATATAGGTCGACCTTCTCGGCTCAACCTAATTAAAACTCAGCTATGGACCCAGAGATTGACCTGATCCAAATCTCCCCCTCTCTCAGAACCCCACAACTCGATCACGTGGCATAATATCCTTAGTAAATTTACCTCGGATCTACTTGAAGATATTCCCTAAGTCCTATATGAAATCTCTCTATATCTCATTATATCCTGCCATTATCTTTTATATTAACCAAATCGTAGAAATATCTCCTATACGCAAAGAGAATCATAGCAGATTTACCATAGATTAACCTCATACTATATAAGGAGCCTATTGTCCCCAGGTTTGACACAACATCTATTACATAAACACCTCTTCACTCCTCACATTTTTACTAACTTAAGTAGCAGAGTGTCTTTACAGGTATCCTACCCTCTATTTTCACAGACGTCAGAGTTACTTGCACTTTTGCCACTACTTTTAGATAAGAACAAGATGAATTTCTTTTTTTTCTTTGGTCAAAACTTGAGAAAAACTCTTTGTACAATATTTTCTGCCGACAAACGCTTCAATCTTTTCTTCCGACAAACGCTTGACACCCTTGGAAAGAAAATGAAGGATAAAAAATAAAATAAGATATATAAAGAATATATCGTCTTTTTTTATTTCAAATAATTTTTGTGTGGGTATTCGTGTATATCTATCTCCGTTAATGTCTTAATTAGAAGAAGAGCAAAAATATGATCAAAAGGTTTTCAGAAAAGTACTTAAATGATGAATCAAGCTAAACTCTTTCATTGTTCGTTAAAATCCTTTCTCTGAACTGATGGCTTTCATACAAGTTACTAATGGTCAAATGTTCAATATGTATAAAATTATGATTTTAATTTTGATATATTGAAATTTCATTCCATAACTATTTTCTCAATAAGAGGCAATAAAATACCAAAATTATTCCTTGTACATACAAGATAGACGGATATATCGTACAAAGTTCACAATTAATGTTACCAAAGTATAGTCTCTTCAGTAGTTGCATGTTAGTTCCTAGTTTATTGAGTAGGTGATCTCCGTCGGCAGAGTGTGGTCCAACTTGGTATTTTTTGTATTTTTTATAAGGCCACAAATGCCCATGCATTCTGTTATTGCATCTTTTGTCCGTGCATTCCTAGTTGTCCTAATCAACTTTTTCTAATGCCTTCTAGCAATCAAAAAATACTATTTAAATATTTAAAAAATAATATTTATTTAATCAACTTATTAAATATAATATAATGAATAAAATATATAA
The DNA here is from genome assembly GCA_031216125.1 of Dalbergia cochinchinensis. NCBI lineage: Eukaryota > Viridiplantae > Streptophyta > Magnoliopsida > Fabales > Fabaceae > Dalbergia > Dalbergia cochinchinensis. Next base: position 60,780,670 of record CM062375.1, on the reverse strand, counting down.
GATCCATCATTATATTTAAATATTTATTATATTTTTTAGGTATTTAAATTGCATTAGTCTCCCGCCAATTAACCTCCTTTAATCTCAAGTTTCAATTTTGATTTCAAGGGCAACACAGTGGTGAGGTCAATCACACACATAATTATTTTAAGAGAAAAGTCATCAACATGACAGCCTAGGTAGATGCTAAGTTGGATCTTCTCAAGTGATAGTACAAAGTCCAATTCAGAAGAAAATTATAAGTATGTAATGATTGAGGAAAAAACTAGTGGGGTTAATTTTTGCAACGCGTGTAAGAAGCTAAATGGTTAATTATTTTATTAATGGTCATTCATTACATGTAGTTTACTAGCTATCTAAATACAACATATCCTGCACTTGAGATTGTGAGAATATTCCAGCCAAGACTAATGCATATAATCTTGGGAACAATATTTCTTATTCAAAATCAGTGAGTGCACTGTGCATGAGGCAGGTATAAGTGGGTGGTCTAATTATATTAATGCTTCCTGTTTAAAGGCTTTAATTAATTTGATTAAACTTTTTAATTAAGCTGACACTGATAACCCACTTACTGATAAAAACAACGAAGCCTGGTTAATCTGATCAATTGCGGATGCTAATTTTTGTTCTTGTACTTCTTTATTTGTTTAGAAGCTGACAAACCCTTATAGTAATATATATTAATTACTAACTAATTAATATTTTAGTACTAATTAAAGAATAAAAAAAGAAGTTGCAATTTAAATAATAATATATGCTTTTAGTGTACGGACTATCATTAAAGGTTTCAAAACTTTCCTTTTTCGATATTATCGCAATCAGGAAATTGCCTTGGTGAGTTGGTGTCAAACTACTACTTGATTATTTAGCCCTATGTAAACACCCTTTTTACTAAATGGCATATCAGGGCCCATTGCCAAACTAGCTAGCTACCAAACCGAAATTAGACAGGTGGCCGGAGACCATGGAATTTGAATAATACACTGCATTCAACCATAAATTGCAGGGTTGAGAGGAAAACTCCTTAGTCATGACATAACCCAAGAGTTATGTGTGCCAATCAATGGTACCATTTTATTTATATGAAAGTTTTCAGTTCCACTTTAAGCATATTTTATAGTGTGAATTTGGTATGAGATAAAAATAAAAGAGAAATTTTCATGAATTAAATTTATGAATAAAAATATTTTGGGGTAAATATTTTAGTTTCTGAATCTTTGTTGAAGTTGAGCCGTTGAGGCATGATTTCTTAGCATCTTCTCATTTTTTATGGCAATGACGGAGAGGACGAGATGATAGCTATGAATGTTGTAAGCGATAAAGGTGATAATGTTGGATATGTCAGTGTAGGTGAAACAAGTACTATGCGTTGGGTGTTTGACTATATTGTATTTGTTACTCTTTGCTTTGCTGTTTAGTGGGAGTGTCGAACTCTGTGTTATTTAACGAAAAAAATGAAAAAAAATTTATAATTTTAAATCTAATTTATGAAATATTTTCTTCCAATTTTTGCTTTATATCAAATTTATCCACATTGTTATAATTAGAGTTGTACATATTAAATGATACATTAAAAAAGAATGTCTTATCAAGAACACTTAATCTTATCAACTTCAATTGCATTATAATTTCTTGCGCAAATCACGGGCACTACCCTAGTGCTGTATTCTTACGCAGGAAATGTTCTTCTTTATATGATTATATACATATTATGCAAATAATGTTTAATTTGTGCCATCAATTGTACTTTCCCATGAGGTACAGACCATTGGAGACTAAACGAATGAAAGTATCAAACCATAATGACTCACCTCCATACGATGATGCAGACACTATCTCATATAATAGATGGGAACCTTTTGCCCGGTGTTCCTTTTTTTGTCCCCCCAATAATTTATTAGCATATGGAAAGATAAAAATTAAAACATATTTAAAAATTAATAAATTATTAAATGTATAATAGATATCTTCATGTGACAATAAATAATTGGAAGATAAGAAATGAGATATTATTTGGGAACAAAAGATTTCTATCCCTATACAATTCTATCTTATGCTAACCTAACTATACTATATCAAAAGGATGAGAAAAAAAAAACTACTAATACTATTAACATAACTATAATACAATTTCCCACATGAGGTACGGACAATCCGAGATTAAAAGAAAAAAAGTATAAAACTATACTGCCTCACCTTCACACGACAATGCAAACGCTATCTCATACGATTCTATGTTATCCTAACCTAGCTACTATATCCAAAAGATGACAAAAAATAATAATAATAATACTATTAACATAACTCTCAAATATGATCATTTTTTTTTGTGCACAAGGAGTAGTTAGAATAGAGCATGTTAAACTCTCACAGGTATCTGTGTTACCCATGTCAATATATAATGACTAGGGTCTTCAAAAATCACTAAAACTACATTGATGGAAATGATTTTACAAGCTTCACACATAGCCAAAAAATAAGACAAAAATTAAAGAATATATGAAAGTTACAAGCCAACACAATTTCTTGAGGAGGTTACTCCACCATCCACAACAAGATTATGACCACTAACATACTTAGATTCATCACTAGCAAGATAAAGGGCGGCCTCAGCAATATCTCTAGGCCTTAAAGTTGCTCCTTGCAAGTTGGCAAGCCCTCTCACAAACCCCTCCATTTTCTCCATTTCCTCATGTGAAGGCAACCCAAAATTGGTGCCATCATCATCATCATCATTTTCCTCCTCATCACTTCTCCAAGCATTCACAAGCATGGATGTGGCAACCCCAAATGGGGAGATGCAGTTGACCCTTATCCCATACCTCCCCAACTCACAAGCTGTGTTCTTTGTGAGGCCAACTATAGCATGCTTTGAAGCTGTGTAAGCATGTGGTCCAAGACCCCCCATTACACCAGCAACACTAGATGTTGATATAATGCACCCAACACCTCTGGGAATCATGACCCTTGCTGCATGCTTGATCCCCAAGGCCATGCCCTTCACATTAACACTCATGACCTTGTCAAACTCATCCGGGTCAAAGTTGATTATGCTCTTGTTCTTGGATTGGTTCCCAAGCACCCCAGCATTGTTGAACATTATGTCAAGTTGTCCATACCTGGAAATTGTGGAATTCACCAAGTTAACAATGTCCTCTTCATTGCTAACATCACAGTGGACATAGGTGGTTGAAGGAGCTAAGGTCTCAGCAAGCATGGTTCCAAGTGCATCCTCAACATCAGCAATCACAACCCTTGCACCATTCATGACAAAAACTCTTACAGTTGCTTCTCCAATCCCTCTAGCACCCCCAGTTACAATTGCAACTTTTCCTTCCAACCTATAACAAAAAACATTAAACAGTTAGTAGTTTTCATTTTAGAGAAAAAATAGAACAAGATTGAATATTGTGGAGTATTCATTCAAGGGGTGTAAGGCATTTTCTTGGTTTTCAAATATGCCCCTCAATTTTCCTTTTTCAACCGAAACATTAACGTTAGCACAGCATGTATATATAAATTATAATTTAATTATAAACTATAGTTTTTAACTTGTTTGATTGAAAAGTAACTTTTTATTCTTCTCTTCACTTATAGTCAAAATTGAGACTTGAGATCCAAAATCAAGTTCAAACACAAGTTTGAAGTGTGCACACTATAATCCAAACATGAGTGCATGTGATTGATTTGTGATTTGCATAAGTGAAAATGCAGAAAAGAATGAGAGAATTGAAGAGGGATGATAATAATGTTTTTTATATTAATTATTACCTTCTTGGCGGAGAAGAAAAACTGGGTTCTCTTGCAAGGAAGGGAACTCCTTGAAGGGGTTTCTCAGGCATTACATCAGCTGCAACCATGGTTGTGGCTTAGTGTAGTGCCTCTAATGAGAGAGAGAGAGAGAGACAAGGAGAGAGACAGAGGAAGCAGAGGATTGCAGGGGATGTGCAAATTAGAATGGTAAGCACTCAGCTATTTATATAGGAGGGTTTTGGGGTTGAATTTTTTATATCTCCTGGACTATCTCTCTCCAAATTTGTTTTTGTTTTTTCTCTTTTTGTTCTTGCGATAGCATCACATAGCAACTTCAGATTTTATCTCATTTTATATTTGGATATCTTTTCGTAGACCTTAGGTGTTTATATCCCTATTTGCCAGGACTTATTTCCAAGTACATAGGATCATTATCACTATTTTTTTTTGTTTTTGTGGCCTAAAACTTTGTTCCGAGTAGTAAAATGATACGTGTACAGCTTCTAGAGAAATAAATTTAATGCATGACTGGTGTGCAGACTATAGAATTGTTGAATTGATTTTGAAATTATATTAAAAATGGTTTGATGTGATCTGGCCTTAGTTATAATGTTAATCTTTTTTCCTTGACGGAAGTTATAATATTAGTCTATAGTTAGTCATCAGATGAAAAATAATACAGTGGGTCATAAAAATCTGTACATTTTTATGTGTAGTTGGATTTTTGTTAATACGTGACTCTAGAAATAATAATGGTAAATTTTTCATTAAAAATTAAAAAATTTAAATTTTTAATACATTTAAAATTTTAAAAATTATAATAGAATTTCTTAATTAGATTCTTAAGAGTATTTCATATGAAAAAAAGTGTCTTAAGAGTATTTATTAGCAAAACCCTAATTATTTAGCATATAAACTTTTAAGGACTAAAATATGTCTTTCACATAATTAAAAATTAAGTAGCCTGTCTTTTATTTTTTGGGTGGGGATTTTATGTAGCCTTTCTCAATTCTCAAACTAAAGTTAGTTTGAGCACGTCAGTAAATAAAAAAGAAAAAAGTTAGTTTGAGGATTCATTTAAATTTTTGGTTTTTTTTTTTCAATGATTGATGATGTTTGTGCAAATAAAGTTCTTAGTTTGCATATCAAAATCAAAATAATACTCAGTTAATATCATTGGGGTGTTAGTCGGTGTTGAAAAGAACTCGGATCACTTCAATATATAATCTTGAATTCGATCCTAAAATTTGTGAATATAAGAAAAATATTACTATCAGCAGCCATATTTAATCATCTTATATTCAAGACGTAAGTGAAATAGGATTTGAAATCCCAATGATCATGCAATTATGGCATATGATCGTTGAATTATCTTTATCATTTTGATTAAAATAAGAATTTTTTTATTAAAAGGAGACTTTTTTACGTTTTTGGATATATTTATATTTTATTCGTAGAATCACTAAAAAATTATACGACGTTGGTTTTTAAAAGTTACAATTTTATCTTTAAAAAAATTATCATAAAAAAGAGCTCCTCTAGTATTGCATGCTAGGACACAAAACAGATAGGGCGCAGACACGTTGATGAAACATTAACTTTTGGACTTTTCTTTTTTCCTTTTTTGGAACAATTATAAACACTTGAGATTTTTTGATATTATACTTAAATCCTCAAAATTTTACTATTACATTTATCTTCTTTATTTTTAAATAATTTTTTAAAATTTTAAAATTATGAAAAAAATCCCTAAACGTTCTTCTTCCTCTCCATCGCCACTGTTTGGCTCTTCCTCTTCTTCTATTTATTTTTTCACTTGCACGCAGATGTTAGCTTGTTGATTTAATATGCTTTGCTTCTCCCCCCTTTCATTTGATCAGAACCCATGCCAAGTCCTGCATCTGACAGAATGGAAATAGACTTTGCTATTATGGCAGGCATTTCAACATTCCACTCGCAAGAAATAGCACCCCACAACCATAATCAATCAAAATGGTAAAGATTATGAAAGTGCAAGATATGCAAGAGATTTTCCAAGGAAAAAAAAAAAAAGGTACATACCTAAATGAAATTAGAGACCAAGTGAGGCCAAACAGACTAGAGTATGTGCCGGGGCTCCTGATAAGTTTTCTCCACGCCATATTCAATATAAGCCTTGTCATATTTCTTGTGTACGTTGATGAATGGAGTGGCATAAAAAGGATAACGGGTGGTGGCAGTGGTGATGGAAGAGAAGAGGAAGAAGGAAGCTTGAAAATTTCTCTTTAATAAAGAATAATTTTAAAAATTTATTTAAAAATAAAGGAGGTAAATATGATATTAGAAACTAGATAAATAAGTGTAATATTAGAGAATTTCAAAAAAGATCCTTGTAATTATTATTATTATTTTTTTTGTGTTAGGTATGTGAGAAAGAAGTCTTTTATTTTTTATTTAAAAAAAACGAACCTTGGTCTCTTCGTAAACTAAAAAAGAAAAGTCTCCTACAATTGGGGTACAACTCAATTCCCAATGGTAGCTGATTAAATTTTTAAAAATTAAGTGTGCATAGAATATTTTTAAAATATAAAAAAATTTAAAATATTAGGAAATTAAAATATTTTAATTAAATTTTCTTCAATTTTTAAGTTTTTTATTTGGATAAATACTTATATTTCCTATATTTTTAAAATATTTTGTTTGGGCAAGATAATTACATTATCTTGATTTTAATATATTTTATTTAAAAAATATAATATATTTTTTAAAAAAGTAAGTTTTTTTATTAATAATAAAAATTCAACCGATCCAAAATCAATTATAATAAGTTCATATTTTATAAATTATCTTAAATTTTATTCATAAAATATTTTAAATTTAAATTATAAAAGTTAATTGTTATATAAATAAAATGGAATGATATATAAATATAACTTTGTGTAATACAAATTGAATATTAAAAAATTTAAAATGCAGCAAAATGAATTAAAAATAACATTAAACAAAAAATCATAAATATAAAGAAATTTTAACAAAATATAATAAAAGTGAGAGTTACCAAAATGAGAAAAGCATATATTCGTACTCTTTTTATAGGTGGAAATTAAAATTCTCTATTTTAGGTCCCTTTAAAATCCATTAAATTCTATAATTTCTTGTAAGTAAATATTCAAATAAAATTTTTTATCATAATAAATTTTAAATCTTTCTAAAAATTACATTTCTCTTTATAATAGCCTCATCCAAATGCACACTAAGTTGTATATGTAAGTTTTGGCAAGTCCTTTACTAGTTATGAATGAATTAGCATGAAACTAACTATAACCTTGACTCTTACCTCCCCATTAACCTAAAAGTAGAGGTATTCTTTTAAGGGGAGTGAAGTGAGTGTGTTACATCTGCACAGGAACAAAGGAAATTTCAACAAAATAATAATAATAATAATAATAAAAATCAAGGAAGAGAAAATCAGATCATTTAAGGTACTTGTTCAAAGGTGTGTATATATATATATACACAGACACACATAATTAATCAGAATATATACAAAAAAAATTATATTCATAGGTATATAAAAATAAACATAATCCATATAAAATTTCTCTAGTCTTAGCCTAATAACATGGTTACAAAACATTTGAAAATAATATTTATTAGAGACCAGCGAAGTTTATAGTGACCAGCTTACGAATGATAGAGAGAGAAGAAGAACAACTCAATAATCTTTATTAGTGCCTTTTTTGGTTCCTTTTTTTTATTTTTGCTCTATGGCTGTCTCAAGATATCATTATTTAAGCTTTGAAAAAAAAATAAGAAGTTTCAAACAGGTCAAACTAGTGTGGTTTGCCAATTTTCCCTAGTTTTGACCACTTCTTAATTGATTTTAACCGATTTTGAGTTCCCTGATTTTTAGAGCTTAATCAAACTGGCCAAGTGACTGATTCCCGGTCAGACCGGTCAGTTTGGTCCAATTTTCTCTTCTATGATAAAAGCCTAACTTAGTCCCTCAAATTTATAGTAGGGCACAAATTAGTCCCTTAAATTTGAAAAATCCTATACTGGTCCCTCAAATTTCACAAATGAAGACAAGCTAGTCACTTTGTAAAGTTATCATGAGTTGTGTCTTGTTAACGTACTTATATACTGTTAATTTTTATGATAAGTCCTAGCTTGCCTCACTCTTCTAAATGAAGTCGTTTAAATCTTCTTCTTTATTTTCTCTTTAATCATAGCTATCTGCTCAAAAGAAAAATTTTAACTTTAAGTTATTATTTGTTCTATGCAAAATAAATGAGTGAGACAAGTTAAGACTTACCGTGAAAATTAACAATGCATATAAGCAAGTTAACAGAATATGTGAGTATTTTTATTAACAGTTTAGACAATACTTTGATGGAGGCACTAACTTATTCCCATTTATAAAATTTGAGAGATTAATATGGAATTTTTCAAATCTAAGAGACTAATTTGTTCCTATTATAAATTTGAGGAACTAAGTTAAAAATTTAGCCAAAAAAAAATACAAAGAGAAAACTCTAGTTTAATTTATCAGCTTGACAGATTGATGTTGGATGCATTGGTCCGATTACTTGAACAATTCAACTAAATTTAACTACAAACTTTTTAATTGCTTCATGTAGTTAGCTTTATTAAGAATAAATAAATATCTTAAATATATTTAGATTGATTTGGATTAATATTATTTTGATTTTATTATTTTGTACGTTTTGCTTTGGTACTGATTTATTGTCTCTATAAATAGTCATAACCTATTTGTAAGTTATACGCACCTTACTAAAACGGATTATTCAATCTTTTTCTTTGTGTTCCTATTTTTAGTTATGTCTTCTAACAAACCACGATATCTAACAAAATTGGTCGTTAGCATGGTTTTTTAAACATTTAGTCAGAGATTCAATTACTGAATGTGTATATAGAAAAATGTCTCATCCTAGAGGTTCATCCTCTTAGGAGAGCTTATGTCTCAAAGAGATTAATCACTGTAACTAACAATGGGCACCTTTTGGAAACTAAAAGAAAATTATGACTTCTAACTAGGCCAGCTCATTTCAAGTTATAGTCAATCAATTAACTCAGCTTAAAATAGATTCAAATAACACATTTTAAAATTAAAAAACTCAAATTACATGATAATTAAATTACGTCATTTTACAAATTATAAAAATTATTGACTTTCTTTATGATGTATATGTTTTTCTATGTGAATTCAATTTTAATATATTGTCACATCGTTAAAAATATTAACTTTTACACTTGTTATATCGAATGTCTTATATTTAATTGCTAGTGATTAGATATTTGCATGAAACTTTTTACATTAAAATCTATCTCTTTTTATAATTAACTTTTATGCTTTTAGATATTGTTTGATGCTAGAATATATTAGTTTATATTATGTGAGTTTTTATATATATGGGGGTGGGATTTTGGACTTTTCGGGAAAAAAAATTGAACATGCAATAATTATTTTTTGTATAAAATTGACTGATCAGTTTGGTGTGCAGCCCTAGTTTGGCCAGAAATGTTCTTATAAGGAGTTTGGTTGCTGTGCACTAGCCTAGTGTGTTTGTTTTTCTTTTTTCCTTTTTTTTTTTAAAGCCCCATGGTTATGACTTATGACTGGATTCTCAACACTTAGACAATTTTTGACCCAAAAAAACATTTTGACAATTGATATAATTATATTAACTATGTATTAACATTTTTTTATTACTTCAATGTTGTACTAATTTTGTAGTTCTTAATCAGAATTAGTTAATGCACATTGTTATAAATGATAAACAATCTTATTATAAAAATACTTGTAAAAATACCTCCACTAATGACTAAAAAATTATAGACGAAATTAGTACAGTAATGAATAGGTAAGTAGAGAATATGCTAAGGTCACCAAACCGCATTAGTATATAGTGGCAAACGGTTCAATTGATTAAGGCTTTGCCTTTCTGATTTTGGGCTTTTGTTTTTGGGATTTGAGTATTGTAATTCATTTGTCGCCCATCGCCCAATGGTTATGACTTTATGTGACTTGATTCTCAACCCTTACTCATCTTTTGATTTTCCAGATTTTCTTAAAAGTTAAAACTGACCCATGATTATTATTAGCTGTCTAAAAGAACTTCCACCACGAAGTTTGACCATGAACACTACTATAATTACAAAACTTCAATTACGCTACCATTGGACAAAAGATTCGGACCTGAGGATTTTTTTAGTATATAAATATATCTCTTAGCTTGTATGTATTTTAATCCCCGAAAGGTTGATATAATATCAATTTAGTCATTGAAATTTTTTGCCATCAAGTGGGTCTCTAGAATTTTAAATATGACACCATGTTATTACTTATTAATATCTCCCAAAGTTGTTTCAACCAGTAGATCCCCGAAAGTTAAACAGTCACAAAATGCTGAGTTTTAAAAAATTATTTGATCTCATTTTCAATAAAGTATGAATTTTTAGAAACCTACTTGATGTTAAATAGCTTTCAAAAGAACTAAAAGACCATTCGATCCCATTTTTTAATAAAGCATGAGTCTCCAAATGTGATATTGCATTCTAACTATTAATTATTAGTGACCTGTTTGAGGTCAAATATTTTTAGGGACTAATATGTGACGTGACAAATTAAATTTAAAGAATCTAATGTAGTATTTTGGCTGATATGATAATACATAATATAATTAATGGATAACTCTATAAAAAGCTTTTACAGTATCATTACATCGAAATTATATCCTTCTTAATGTTTCAAAGGAAGTTACATACCAAAGACATGATCATGAAATATTCCCAATTCCCTGCCACTATATATTGCGCTTCTGGTCCCCCAAACATGTGTTCATTAAAAACAAAATAAAAACGGAAAAAAAACTAGACAACATACAAATTGAACCGGGCACCATGCTTCACGTTTATGCATTATCTCACAAAACGTAGATGCAAGACCAACTTCGTAGAGGAAGCCAGTGATGAACCGATTCTTTTTCTTGTTCTTGATATATTTTTTTCAATTCCTCTTTCTTTCATTTCGAATATGTTCTATGAATGCCTTTTGATTCTTTCTAACAATCTTGAAAGCAGTAGGAATATAGGGCAATGGCTGTGATTACTGAAGCATCATAGGCTGTGTTGGTTTCGGGTTAAAAGCTAAGTATCATAACGTTGACAAAACATTATAATAGAACAAATTAAAAGTTGCATGCTTTTATATAAAAAAGTTTGCTATCAAATTCCTACATGCTATCTAGTTGTTGTGCTTTTTCCAGTAGGCTTTTATATATCAATTGTATTGTAAATTTGTCATGCATTTTGTGATAGTGGTACATACGCACAATAACATATATGCCACCTAAACTTTTAATTAATAATGAAAAGAAACAGAAATAATCAAACATTTAAATATATGGTTTTGTATTTAGTGCGAGGTTATACATTTAAAAAAATATTGACAGAATCTTTGACAAAAATTATAGTAATTCTTAGATAAATATGGCTCACTTACTCATTTAAAGACTAATAATCACATGTCATTTTAAAAACAAAATTCTGGCAAAATTTTTCTTTGTCTGGCATTTTCTTTATATTTAACAAAACGTGTTCAACGTGTACATTTGTGTGAAGATGCCATTTTTTAAGTCTCATTGCATCATACTTTAAAATATACAAAAGAATGAAAAGGGTGGAAGGGATGGGATAAATTAAAGCTTTTGTCACATTGGGAAAAAAAAGAAAACGAAAGAAAATATCAGCTTTTTCTTTATGCATATATTTTTATTAAGTAATAATGAGAACAAAAAAACAATTATGTTGTTTGTCTGAAAAACAATTTCAGTCTGATGAGTACAATATTCTGGGCCCAACGTGCATCAATTCAGTCCATATTTATCTGGGCCACAAGTGACTATTTACTTAAGTATATAAAACTAGGGACCTTGATTCTCATTAACTTTAATTTGTAGGCCTGTACTCAGCCCAGCCCACAATAATGAGTAAGGGTAGGCCCAAAATGTTTTTAAGGCCAGGATGCATTCTTCGCTTAACAAGAGATCTTCTACTCCAGACCCAAAAAGAGTTGATTTTGTACCCTCTCTCCACACAGACACACCCAAAAAACAAAAGGAAAGATTGACCCAAAAAAACGAAAAAGACGAAGTGATTTTCTAGCATGCTTTTTATTTTTGGGGCTGTTGAATATCTATCATAGTAGTTGGCTTTTTATTTTGCTTTTCATATTTTGGTTGATTACTAGCAAAGCAATTTTGTCATTTTAAAGAAGATTGTGAAGAGTAAAAACAAAGAATCAATTGAGTTGTCAGGATTAAATGCTCCCCTGTCACGTTTTATTGTTATTAGTGGGAATTATTCGGTATCGATCATTTACTCACTATATTTGTTGTTGTATTAGTTATAGTGCTTACTGCAGTGATCAAGAGCAAAAGAAGCTTTAAATAATTACTTTAAATAATCAAATTTATTAGCTTATGATCATATTTCTTGATCCAAATTAATTTAAACAAACTTTCGATGGGGTGAATAAGGGGCGAGAGATTAGTGGTTAGATTGAAGAAAGGAGAATTTCCCCCATGTGTGTAGTGAGATGGTTCTAGCCAATGCATAGAAAACCAGCTGACAGATCAAAAGTCTTTTAACCTCTAGTTCTAAAGAAAGAATGCGTTCAATTATAGAATAGGGCATTCGATACATCAACATAAACTATGCAATGCAAAGGGCAAGTGCTCATTCATAGTTTCATACTAGGGTATATGGGAAATCCATATCACTCACCAATATCAAGTATAGATGGCAGCTTGACTCTTGCTTTTTAAAGCTAAATATATCCTCGCAAGGATATGAATAACTTTAAGAAAGGGAGGGCGAAGAAAGATTTCACTACAAATAAAGAGAACAATACTTAACTATGCAAAATATTGCCAAAGTTTAATCAATCAAAATATGATATCCTTCACAATGAAGTGATCAACCTATTGTTAGGTTTTTATGCTATCGTACAGTATGGATTGCACAACAGAATTTTTAAATTTTGCAAAGTCCAAAACCGGATCCATGCAAATCAATCAGTTTGAAGGAAATGTTCAAATCATGTACCTGAGAGCGTGCTTTCACAGAACTCAATTTTCGTGCTAGGACTGTAGGCGTTATTCAATGAACAGCCACCCTCTATTAGTTTCCACACACGAATAGTCACAAACATTCGTTAAGTGCTAGCTCAGTGTGATTCCAAACCGTGAGTTTAGGGTTTCCGTCAATACACTCATGGAAGACTGAGATTCTTATCTCTTCTATTTATAAAGAGATAAGCAATCTTAACTAATTAGGAAAAGAATATTCGATTTTAAAAAAGCTTTCAAAATCTGAAAATAAATTTTTTCAAATCTGATTTGATAATATACAATATATTTATTATTAGATTTCAAACTTATATTATCTGATAATGTAAAAAAGAATCACAAATTTTAATAACCATATATTTAAAATTTGAATTCCTAAACAAAAAAAAAAACTCAATCCATTCGCTACATTCTTAGTGTGCGACCAAATAAGTTTTATTACATTGGCAATGGGCCCAATACCATTATTATGCCTGCAAGTCATAAGTGACCTCTAGCAAGACATTATGACTGACCCAAGTAATAATAAATTAAAAGTCCATATTAACTTAATCAATAGTATGTCATACTCATTTTTTCACATGATATCTAATTTGAACATAAGGCATGGGCAATGTCATCCTTATATTGTCCAAATATAATTTCTCAATCTCCAAGTAGACTGATAAATTAAAAAACACTGATAACTCCTTTAATTTATTTGAGCATAGCCATACATTTCTCAGTCTCACTTATCAAGAGGTCAAAAGATATCTCTCTCAAAAAAGAGGAACAAATCCCATCTTGTTTTGTCACTATCCTCTTCATAAATTGTATTATATTCAACTACAGTCTTTATAATTTTCTAGCTAAATAACATTTGATTATGTTAAAAATAATGTTCTTTATGTAAGAAACTGTGCTGACTCAAGTATGAGGATTTTTGACATAACTATTATTAGAATCATTTATGACATTAATCCATACAGTAATCTTATAACGGGTCTATCCAGTATCTTGTTCTCTAGCAAATACCCATAGTTTACTTTTGTACTATACACATAATAATCTTATAATTATCAATTAAACTTATACTAGTCTCATATTATAATATTAATAATAACTAGGGACATATTTATTATTATATATAACATGCAAATATAACAATGATAATTAAAAAGAATAAATATCTTTTATTAATAAAAATATAACTAATAATAAAGTTCCAATAAATGGCATAGAAAACAATCGCTAACACCTATGATGTTAATAATAAGGCTTAATGAATGAAATCAAATTATTAGGGAAAAAAAACCTTTTATAAAGTTAGTTTGTCACTAAAATAAGGAGCATTCACATCGGGTTATTTGGAAAAGCAAACACAAAATATATTTTATTTATTTAATCGTAAATATATTTTATTTTCTCATTTTAAAGACAAATTCACTTTAGAAACCCAAGCCAACATTATTGAATGTGAAGTAATGGCTACTTCTCTTCAATCCGCAATTGACCTAACCAGTCTAGTTCTTACAATTATGCACGTTGCACAACATCACAACAAAAAGAGTAGCTCATTTGGTAGGTCCGAGGAACCCCTGATTAACCTAGTCCCCGGGTGGTGAAAATACCATACTGAAGGTCACCAGCCTATGATATGTGGGACACACAACAAAAGAGATTGGCAGTTGCTCTATAACTGAATCCACTAATAAACAACTACTTATAAGAAAAGCAAAGTTTCAAAACAAAGAGACTTTTTTTTTGTTACAAAAACAAAGAAACTTAGTTTGGCAAGAAAAAAATAGCACATTGTATAGACATGTTGTTATAGGTACAAATGGAATTCCACCACATGTGCGCATTGTCAACCAACATTTATTGCTGCCAGCACAGTTTGTTGAGGTTGATCTCCATCTTGTTGATAATTGTAAGAAAAGGGTATTTTCAATTTCTTACTACCACTTCAATAAGCAATGTCAATAAACTTTCAAGCCAAGTTTGCATAATTATATACATCCATAACTATACATGCTTACCAAAGCCACCCAAAAGACCATGATCCTTCTATAAATTTCTACTTTCTTGATGAAAAGAAAATCAATTGTTTGTGTGAGTAAATTAAACCCCATTAAGTTAACACATTGCTGATTAATCAATACTTGCATATCGTACAAACATTATCAATAGTAAGTGCTAAGTAGAAACATATATACATTACATAATTATGCGTAGAAGATGTTTTTGATGCAAAGATAAAGGTACAGAGCGAAAACGGGGTGGTCCCATATGGATGCTGTGTGTTCTTGATTCTGTTTCCCTTTTGATGCTAAATTTGATATATCAAAATGCAATTGGGACAGCTTCCACACCCCCGTGATTAAGGATGCTCCAAACTTATTCTTGAAGACCGAATATTTTGATAGAGTACGCCAAAAGATTACAATGGAAGCATTCATATTTCAAATAAAAATTGCGAATTCAAATAAAAATGTAACAAACTGACTCTTGCACTCTACACCAAAGGAAGTAATTGATATATATAATTTTTAACTTTCAAGGCTTAGACTAAATGACATCCAAATCATGTCTATCTTAAATCTTTTGTAGCCGTAAACTGAAAAAAAAGAAACCTTTTGTAGCCTCCTTTTAATAATTTATTGAATACACAAAACAACTTTTCAATCTTGTGCAGTGAGCATGCATGTACATTGACATATATACTCACTACTGTCTGTCATTTCTTTAGGATCTGCTACATATGACAATGATATAAGCTTCCCTATAATTCATTAAGAATGTATTTTTCGAATCCATTTCTCAAGGATTATTACATTTAGGTGTGTATAATTTACGACAATATAATTTTAGTTTAACAAATTATTATTATTATTTAATTTGTGACATAAAATATATCTTTTTATTTATGCAGAAAATTTTATGCCTGATTTAGATAGCCGGTAAGGAGCTTTCGACGGAACATGCAATAGGCGCAGCCTCTTCATCTGGTAAACTAGTAGTGTCAAAGCATTTTAAAGAGCTTTTTTAATAGGAAATGTTATTTTAATCACCCATATCTTGAACACTATGTTGATATTCAATCTATTATCTTTAAATTTTATATGTTTTATATTTAAAAATATAAACTTTGATTTTTTACTTTTAAATTTGATTGGATATCCATAAATACCAACTTTTTAGTTATAAAAATAACACTACTTTTTTTAATTAAAAAAGTCAAGCTACATGCTATGAAAAGATTTATTGACCTAACACTGGTTTATTTGTATAACAACAATAATAATGATAATAGTTAAAATATTCAATTATACTATATTATTAATTGTTTCAGAAATCCTAATGATAATAGTAGCCTTTTAATTTGGTCTATTTATGATTAGATTTTTCGGCCTATTCAAAAAATCTTATAACTTATTAAAAATAAGTTTTTTATAAATTTTATTTTACATATTTAAAAGTGTTTTGGCCTATTTAAAAGTGCATTTTTTATTTATTTAAAAATTTTACTCTTAGATAAGCCTTTAAATAGGTTTTCAAATCAAGTCATTTTTTTATATCAAACAGAATGTTAAAAAAATTCTATATCAAATAATCGATCTTAACTTGAATTAAAGGGTAAATTATACTTATATTTCTTGTGATTTGGTGAAATTAATTTCTATCCTCTTGTATTTGTAAAATTTATTCAATAAATTTCTAAGTTTGTGAAATCATTACATTGACTTCTCCTGAATATGTATAATTATTGCATTGCCATCTTATCTATCTCATAATAAATAGTATACATAAAAAAAGAATCAATGTCACCCCAATAAATAGGACAAAATTAAAATTAATTTTTATTAAATCTCATAAAAGATTACTAATTTGCCCTGTCCTAAATTAGAGGTCAATTTAAATCAAAACCTAAACTTGTGTATTTTCATCCTATGCCAGATTCCTAGTCTTTATGGTCATTTATGGCTTTCTTTGATGGTAGGCATAATATGCATATGCATGCCTTTTTGACTTTTCTCCCATGTGCCCAAGTGGAGTGAAGGAAAAGCCAAGAAGGAATAGACCTAACATTTTTTAGGGTTTTAGGCTTTAAAGAAAGTAAAAACAATTGCTAAAACATTGCACCCGAAGCATCACAATCACTTAAAAACAACCGCGTCTACAATAATTTAAGGTGCATGTGGTTTATAGTTTTTTTTTTTTTTTTTTGGATCGACTGTAGCATTTTTGATCGACGGTTTATAGTTGTTTGCTAAATGGTATAATAATTTCTTTTAGTCAAATCATAAGACTAGCAATTATATTAAATTAACATAATTTAATGTGACTTTAATATACAAGTCAAATACAATATTCTTTAATTTCTTCTAATATAAGTAAAATGAGAAAAAATAGTTATCAATAATTTCATATTAATATTTTTTCGAGACTTAATTGAATTTATTTATTATCCAACAACAAAATGATAAAGGTTTACTATTATATCTTTCAAAATTGTTTTATTGCACTATATTGGGCTTTTAATATATAAGGGATTCAACACAACTTTTATAAAACTGATGATATATGAAATTAAGGAACATTCTAGTTAATTTCATGTTTTTGTGAAAAAAAAATTTATTTAGGGACTTAATCATGAAATTTTATTTACTATAAAAATCTAATTATAAATTTTTAAACTATAAATTCTTTGTTAAAAAATTGACAAACCTATAAAGACTAAAAGAATAGTTATACCTAATTGGTAAATTATTAGGTAGACTCTATATATTTAGGTCTATTATGAACTCCTATTATTAATCATTAGATGAATATAATTTTTGTTGAATGGTTTGATCTAATAATCAATAAATAGGAGGTTCATGATGGACTCAAATATATGGGATCTACCATAAAGCCCACCAACCTAATTTAGTAAAAAGGACAAGGTTAAAAAAAAGTATCAAAATTTTTTAAAAAAAATATCATTTGTACTCAAAAAAATATGGAATGTCATGTCAACTTACATCTCATCTACCATTTAATAAGATGTGGACTCTACTTAAATGAGATTCACACCTTATCTAACAATAAATAATATATGAATCGATAGAGCATGGTAACTCAAATTTAAATAAAAAATGTGGCATTACCCAAAAAAAAAAAAAGTAGAGCAGGTCCACTCATGAATCATGATGTTGGAAAGGGCCTCTGAAATTCGGATATAGCTGCCAAATTAAAAAACCGTGCCATGAAATCTTTTTCTCTGTGAATTGGGAAAAGTTCAATAGGAATCAAAGAATCTGTTAAAAAAAGGGGGTGCAAAAATCCCCTCAGAAAATAAGAAGGAAGCTTCTGTGTTATGTGTGGGGTTGAGGATTGGAGACAAGGAATTGAGGTACATCCAAAAACACAATAATAATCAATGTACAGTATCGTCCACCGTGAATCTGTATAAGATGATTGGTTTAGCCTGCCTTTTCAAATTTCTGAGTGATTGATTGATGGCTTCAGTTCACGTGCACTCAATTAGCTTGGTACCCTTCTGCACTGCTTCCCCCGATCACCATTTTATGGTCACCACTCACTAGAGGAGGCAAAAGTGATAAACTATACTTTTGATTTTATTAACATTGCCATCAATTTCATTCTGATAAGAAAAAAATTTTACGCCAAATAAATTTTTATAAAAAATTTTCATATCAATTTAATCTTGATATTCTTAATTTTGATATCAATTCAATTCTAATACTTTTATTTAACATCGATTTGGTAATTACATTATAGTGAAAGTCCAATATAATGACAAAATTGTTATTGAGATTAAAAATATTAAAACTAAATTGATGTAAAAAAAATTTTAAAACCAAATTGATATCAAATTGAAAATATTAGGATTTAAAAATGATTATTACCCTTTTTTCTTTGTATGTTTTATGAGTATATTATAGAAAAATTAGTCACAAAAAATAGGGAAAACATGTTTTTTTTTGTTCTCTTACATTTATTCAAATTTTTATTTTGATCCAAAATTACTGCATCATTACATAACTGACAAAAAATACTAACATGACAAACCCATGTTAGATCCACGTGTGTGCCACATTAGCATTGTTTATGTCATGTTAGTATTTTTCATCGATTATGTGACGATCAATTACCTTGGGCCAAATTGAAAAAAGAAAAATTTGAAACATAGGGCCAAATTGAGAAAAATAAAATATGAAAGATCAAATCAAAAAATTGAGTAAAGGTAGGGGACTAAAATATCTATTTTGCCCAAAATATATAATAGTAAGCCGGATAAGTTTTTGGTTTGCTGGAATATTCTCTAACTTAGCAATGTGAAATTAATCTCTCTAAATATACTTATATGTCTAAAAACAACTCTTCAAAATGGTATTATTTTTCTGCATATGTGGATCTCAATATCAATCTCAGGACCATATGCTTAAAATACTGGAACTTTTAAATAAACGGGACAAGTTTTGATATGTCTCCTTATATTGTTTATTCATAATATTTATTTTGAAGATTTGATTTATACATTGATATTGTAAAACTTTTTATACTATCGTCCAATTAAATCTTTTTATCGGCATGATTTTTGACATAATGAGGAAAGGGTCAAATCTGTTTAGCTGTTGTGATAATATATAATTGAATGGAATAATATAACAAAATTAAACTCTTATGTTTTACACTAAACAGTAAATACCTATTTTGATCCCTCTGAAATATATCCGGGAACTACAATTAATCTTTTAGAATTTAAAAATTCTATATTGACCTTTTACAACTCAAGAAATGAGACAATTTAGTCCTTTTGTACGGGTGCCTACAACTAAAAAAATATTGCATGGACATATATGAAATAATCACTTTGTTCCATTTTTTAAATTGTAAGGGGTCAATATGAAATTTTTAAATTTGGAGGGACTGTTTTGGACATTTTGTCCATTTTTAATGCATAAATAATATTATTCATAAATTATAAAGCAGAAAATTTACATTTTTTTTATTTGTTTTGAAAACTACTCAACATCTATTTATGACTTCGGTGTGTGTTAAATAAATAACACATGAATTTGGGCCCCGCACGGGCGCAGAATTTCAGTTGCACATAAATTTGTTCGCGTTCCCATGTGAGCTAGGAAAGTTTTGCTTTACCATAATGGTCATTTTGTGGAGGAAATGGCAGCACTAGTATAACTGATTATTTACTCTTAATTGATCGATAAAACAAGGTGATATATCTTCCCATTTTTTTTTTTATAATGTCTGGGAAGTGGGGACCGCGACATTGGTGATGTCCACTATTATTATAAATACAGTCACGATCGGCTTCCATGCAGATGTCCACTTCAACTCACCTCTTCACTGCTCAACAGTCAGTGTAAGAAAACCATCCAACTCGATCTTTGTTCTCATGGGGGGTTGCATACTCTAATTTATTTATTCATATTTCTAAAATTAAGTTCAAGTCATTATGTAGTAACGACATATTTGTTCTGATGTTAGGTTTGATATACTGGTTTTAATTGAGGTGTTGGTCCGAATAAGATGAGTTTCTGTTCTTTAAGTTTGAAATTTTGGATTTGATTTCATGATCCATATTTGTAGAGAAAAATATTGTTAATAGTGATTTTTATTTAAATGTTTGATCCCAATTCTAAGAAATTGATTTTCTGTCTGTCAAATGAGGAGACGCTTTGACAAAATAAATAAATAAATAAAATTGTTGGTTATAAAAAATATAAATATATATTACTACGTAGTTTATGAGTGATATGACAAGAGACTTATTTTAATAAAGTAAACCTTTTTTTAAAAAAATAAATATTGAACATCCATTAGTAAATTTGCCATAATAAATAAATAAAATATTTTTTATTTTCAAAATTCATTGGTAAAAAATAAAAAAAATACTTTTATTTCCAAAATCCAACAGTAAAACTGAAATACCTGCTAATAATATTGTCTCCTTGACGATTTCATTGACATCTTTAATATAATTGTACCGACTGGTTCCTCAATTTTTACTCGTTGGTAATATTCTACTCAAACCAAAAAATCAATGCTCCATACTCATTGGTAAGCTTGTTGGTAAAATTCGATTACATCGTCAAACTCATCAGTATCCAATCTAAATCTTGTAGTGTTTACAATTTAAATTTAAAAATAATAAGATTCTTTTAAAATTATACTAGACATATATAATTTGAAAACAAATTTAGAAACGCACTTTCTCTGTAATAGATATAATTTTGTCAAGCTTATTGATGATTGCATATCATGCATTCGTATTATTGGCTTTCTTCACATGCAATAGGGGCATTTGATCACTAATTAATCAGAAAGAATGTATGTTTCACATGCACTGCATTATTGATATGTCATGCAGCCCACTGAATTTGAAATTATTATTATAAGTTGACCTGATGGGTCGCTACTAAATTTCGATTCAAGATGGTATCATGTCGTTGTTCTTAATTTGCCTAAATAAGTTCACACAAAAGATAACTTAATTCGTGATCATCATAGAGTTAAAAAGTTGTGCGAATGAACGAGAAATCACCATAATACGATTTTCAAATTATTTATAATTTGGTTTATAGTTAAATTTATTTGCTATCTAGAGTGTGCATTACCAGATTAATCATCCATGTGAAAAGGTAAAGAAGTAAATTAGTAGAAGCCACATTTTAGCATAATAATGTATACCATAGTAATGTTGTTAACAAAGATAGACTCACTTTACAAATAATGTTATTATACGTACATTTTTATAAATAAATACTTTATTTTCAAAGTTATATTTATTCATAAGTATTCTTCAAATCAAATTGATTTTAATAGATTATTAGTATAAAGATCGAAATATGATAAAGATGTTACATTTTTTATGCTTTGCTGTCTGAAAGATGATTTGATGTTATTTGGGTGTTTTATCTCAAGTTTTGAAGCACGGATTTTTCTCAACACTTATTCATCAGCAATTGAGATTTTCTCTCCCTTGCCTTTCTTGTTGTTGTCGGGCTTCTTTGATAATTTTTTCCTTAAGCCTTTATGAGTTGTGAGAATTCTTGGTTAATGTTGAGTTGCAGCGCACGAGAAGCATATTCATTTGGGCCTTGGGGGTTTCTTTGAATTTTTTGTAATGGTGGTGGCAATGTTGTGTGCGGCAGTGATAATGGCCATAGTCCAAAGGCGATATGCAACGATACAGAGAATTGATGGGAAGTCAAGCGTGGATGGGAATTGAGGTGGTTCGTAGGTTAGTGGCTATGGCGACGAGAATTTGTGGAGGATTCAATGAAGAGATCAGTGAGGGCATTACTTATGTAGCTGTCGTATCATTGTATTCTCTTTTACAAACGGAAGAGAAGGATTCCCTTTTACAAATACAAGTTTGGAGCTACGAATGTGGTTTGATGATTATGATGTTGATTTTGGTTTGATTTTAGCTCACTTTGTACTCATCGAGGAAGAAGCGAAATAATAACAGGCAAAGTTGAGATTTTATATGACATCCTAAGGTTGGAGAATTCAAACAACAAAAAAAAAAAAGTCAAATGCGTGGCACATGTCACTAAAGTTAACATTAGTTTTCGGGGAGATAGATGCGATGTAATTAAAGAAAGCAAGAGAGGTGTATATAACTGTAAGAACTAGAAGAGGTGGATGTAATTTCAAGGGAGGTCCCTATCATTTTCCCTAATGATTCACTAGGTTGGAAGTTTCGAATGCATGTAAAATCAAGCTTAAGTTGAAGATAAGATCGTTTCCCATTGAGGGAGTATGAATCCAACATATGAATAGAGAATCATATGTGATTCAAAATCATTCAAGATCATCAGAAACAACTAAATTGGGCATCATGATCTGTTATTTGAATGAGATTCCTTCTCTATTTTGAATAAATATTGACTAGAGCATTGAGATCCTTTATATTTTTCCAATTAGGGTTGTCAAACGGGCAGGGCTTGCTTGTTTTGGCTTGGTCTGTTTTGGCTTGTGAAATAAATGGGCCTAAACAAGCCGACCCATTTACTTGCAGACCAAAATATCTCAACCCACCTCGTTTAAGGCTGGAATGTGGGATATGCAATAATTAACCAAATAACTTTCAGGAATTATGCAAGAAATTCTAACCCATTAGGTATACAATAATTTGGTTTAATTTAAACCATAGAGAGCAAAATTCCAAATTCTTAGACATCACTTTAACCAAATAATCTTATATCCAAAAAATAATCACATTATCACTAACCATAACAACACAAAGAGTGAAATAATCTCAAGTCTCAAATACAAAAAAAAATCATTACAAAAGAATATGGCAGTCCGGCAATCCTCCTTTCTTCCTCGCAAACAGACGGCGGTTGATAGTGGCACTCATCCTTACTTACTTGCAAACTTGATGATGAAAAATGGCAAGTCTGGTGGCATGTTATAGACAGGGCGTCAATGAGAAAGGGGAAGGCGTCGGTGGCAGTTACTAACCCTAAGTCTTTTATTTTTGTTGAACAAACCCTAAGTCTAGATAATGTGATTATGTTGTGGCCCTGTGAGTGTCGGTTCTTCTTTAGAGAAAAAATGATACTGGTGGTCATGGGGTTAAGTTTTTCTTTTTAGGTCAAATGAGTTTGTGGGTTTTGTTCGTGGATTTGGGCCTCCTTTGCCTGAAAAAGGGGAAGGAAAAAAAAGGCTTGGCAGGTACTAACTTGCTGGTTTACTAACAACTAACATGTTGTAAACTGGAATCTATTAAAAAAAAATCACGGGTAAACGGGTCGCTCGTTTACGCATGCAAGTTGGCATATTTAACCTGTGGGTTAAGTAGGCAAGGTTGAACATGAATTTTTCGAAACAAATCACAATTTTTAGGTCCACCTTTTTTTTTTGGAGATATATGGGTTTGGCTTGACAAGTTTAGCCTGTTTTGACGGCTCTATCTCCAATGAAGACATAACAAACTATCAAAAAGAAAAAGCCTTTGATATGTCATATTTTATGCCAGAATAAATACTTTAACTGTAATTTTTATATTTTATAATCTTTCAAGTGGTAATATAATAGGACACAACTCTTTTCTTAAGTGATCTTATATTTAAAACTAGAAAATAAGAGAACATTTACTATTGGATTATTTTTAAAACCAACAAATTATACATTTTATTAATCTAAAAGTAGATAATAGATTATAGATATACAATATTTTATTGTACCCATTATTATCAAGAAAGAAACCCCTAGTCCCAAGTTTGTCGTTCTAAGAAAGGAATTAGATTCGGAATCAAATTTCGTATACTTTATCACCACCTTATTTTAAGACACTATGATATCAATATCATAAAATTATAATCATTTTTCCAAAAGAGCTGTTTGTTAAGATACAGTGATTGCATATTACAAAATAATACTATACCATCATGCTTGGTGTAGGATGCTTTATTAAATTTTGAAATATTTAGGAAGGAATTTGCAAAAATGAAAGGGTTCATTTTGGTAAATTGGAATTAGTAAGTGCTACATAAATCAATAATTAAAATCCACCTTAGCATCTAATAGGTTGCAGTATAATTAATGATCTATAGTGTCATATTTTTATAATTGTGAAAGACCTAAACACTAATATTTTTTTTATTATAGACCAATTCTTTCATCAATGAAATTGTTATGGACCTATAATATCATATTTTTGCAATTGTGAGATATCTCAACATTAAAATTTTTTTATTAGGGACCAATTTGTCCATTAAAAAAATTATTAGAGACCTATAGTGTCATATTTTTATAATTATGAGATAGCTTAATATTAATTTTTTTTGTCATGGATCAATTTATCCATCAATGAAATTGTTAAGGATCAATTTGGGTGTTTACTAAAAAAATTATATTGACGAAATTACTCTTTGACAAAATCTTATTTTAGTCCCTCCAAAATTTCAAGGTGGATAAATTGGCTTCTGCAAAAAAAAAAAAAATAAAGAAAAAACTCGAATAAATTGATCCCTGCAAAATAAAACTCTCAAATTGATCAATTCAAAATTGAATAATTAGGCAAATTAGTTTTTCATTAAGTTGGGTTAAGGGTTTTTTCAGGAACTAATTTGAGAATTTTTTTTAGAGGCCAATTTGTTCATATTTTTAATTTTATATAGACCAATTTGAGAATTTATTTTTTAAAGGACCAATTTTATCAGAAATTTTAGAGGGACAAAAATGAGAGTTTTGTTTTACTTTTTGAAAGATGAGAGATTTTATAAATAAAGAGTAATGTTATATAGGCTTATAATATTTGGGATATTGAGTCAATATACTCTCATCTATCCCTATATAAGATGTGAGACCAAAGTAAGGCTTAATTTGATCTTGCCATAGCTCTCCAAAAACTGCCAAACTCTTTAGGTTCACAAAAATTTACTGTCAGAAAATCATAATCATATTATTTGATAAAATAATACAAAATATGCTTTCAATAGATAGGAGTCATTGAAATGATATATGATAAATATATTATAAAGTTACTCTCAAAATTTAAAATTACTATAATATATATATTTATGAAAAAAATAAAAATTAGAAGTCTTAATTAATAAAAAAATAAATATAAATTTTTATTAAAATTTAAGGGTTATATTAATTTTTAAAATTTTAGATCAACTAAATTAACTCTAAAAAATAGTCCATAAAAAACTCTCAAAAACACCCTGACCTTTAAAAGATTGGTCGATAACTTTCTAGCTTTTTAAGTTACTAAACGGATAAAAAAAATTTGCTTATACATTTTACAAATTAAAATATTCAACTGAAAAAATAAAAAAATTATCAAACCCACCTTAAGGGGGGGAGTCACACCAGCACAAATTGTGAGTACAAGTAATCTTTCTTAGTTTATAAACCGGGAGCAGTGAATACTGAATAGTGAGCGGTGTGGTGTCTGGTGTGGCAGTATTTGTATCCTTGAGGCTTCGTCACTCTCTTCACGTCTGTACTGTCACCCACGCACCGACCTCCACCGTTTACATATCCTGCATTCATTTCGTTTCATTTCCCAACAAATACTATTTTTCTATTTTCTTTTTTATTAATTATTAATTAAAACTACCAAATCTCTCTCTCTTCCATGGTGGAAGAACGCGGAAGAGCAACAGGAAGAAGAAGAAGAAGAAGAATAAGCAGAATCACCGGAACAAGATCGAAGAACACATCGACGAGGAAGCAGCGCCACCACAATCATCGCCGACGCTGAAAAAAATAGGGTTTCCACCACCGCCAAAAAAGTTTGCGGGAAAATGCCGCTGTCGAAGTACTACATTCGGAACGAGTACGGCCTGGCGGATCCAGAGCTGTACCGCGCCGCCGACAGGGACGATCCCGAGGCTCTCCTTGAGGCCGTCGCCATGTCCGGCCTCGTCGGACTCCTCCGCCAGCTCGGCGACCTCGCCGAGTCAGTTCTCCCTCACTCTCTCTCTCTCTCTCCTGATTTTTTTTTTCCTGGGATTCTCGTTGTTTTGAACTCTGCAAACGCAATTGAAGTGGTTTTAGTAACGGTTTCGGTGATTTTTGAAAGTAATAGTTGAAATCTCTCTCTCTCTCATTTTATTTTATTTTATTTTTCCTTTTTGATTCTCGTTGCTTTGAGCTCTGGAATGCAATTGAAGTTGCTTTAGTAACGGTTTCGGTGATTTTGAAAAACGAAAAATTAAATCTCTCTCTCTCTCTCTCTCTCTCTCTCTCTATGTCTCTTTCTGTGTGATTTTGTGATTTTAGCTGCTTTGAACTCTGCAATGCAATTGAAGAGGTTTGGCTCGCGGTTTTGATTATTTTGATTGTGTTTAGTTGAAAATAAGTACTGAGTTTGAAAATTCAAGACAATTAAGTTCTCTCTCTTTCCCTCTGGTTTTTAATTATTTTCATTTTAGCTGCTTTGAGCTTGGTAATGCAATTGAAGTGGTTTTAATAGCGGATACGGTGGTTTCGTTGGGTTGAATTGAGTGGCGATTATGAAGAAGGGAAAAAAAAAGAGTTAGAATTGTTGCAATATGGTGGAAACTTCGAGTTTGTGCTGGTGTCAGCTTAATTCGGCGCCTAGGCTTTTGTGATTTTGATTACCTTTGGTGGAATAAGTGCTGAGGTAAAAGAAATTAGAATTGGAATTAAAATTTCCGTAGAATCTTCGAGTTTGCGTTGGGGCGAGCTTAGGTCGGGGGCTAGGTTTTGGGATTTTGATTACGTTGTAGTTGAAAAAGTGCCTAGTTTAAAAGGGACAAAAAAAAAAGGTTAGAATTGGAAATTGGAATCTTTGGATTTGTGCTGGAGTTAGATTAATTTGGCTAGGTTTTGTGAATTTTGGACTTGGTTTTCGAGGGACTGGTTTGGTTGAGTTCGTAATTGAAGGAAAATATAGAATTCGGTGGTTATTTTATGGTTATAAATCAGTTAATGAATTAATTTTCCCCCTAATTTTATATCGTGGAACTGTTTTTTCTTTTTTATGTGATTATTTTTTTAATCTCGCTTGTTTCGTTTGGTTTGATTGTTTCCTTTTGTTTGTAATATTGTTGATTATCCATTTGTGTTTTTTTTGGCTCCTTGAACTTTGTATGCCTAGAATTGTGCCTAGAATTGTAAGGACATTGGTTGTTTATACTTTATACTCTTTTTGGCCCCCTCTTCTGATAGCTGATCAGATTTGTCTGAATTTGATGGAATGATCGTGGGCTACAGAAGTTGAACTAACGAGTTACTGGTTTTGAAAAGTAGAGAGTTTTTTGGCTTTAATGTGATTGGACGGTTGGTGATTTGTTCTGTTTAATATTATTGAGCACTTGCTGATGTTTGAAAATCAGATAAGGAGAAAATGCAATTTCAATAGTCCATTATATAATTGAGTAGCATTGCAGAACACCGTTACTCTGCTTTTTCTTCTGGACAGTGTATTAAGGCTTAAATGTTAAATATTAGGATCTGCTGTGTGTGACCTGAGCTGAGCTAAACCTAGGTGGCTTGATCTTGTGAGAAGTTGGTTCAAATGATTTTGCTCGTAATTACTTAAATGTATGTATCTAGAAGTGATTGTGACTTGTGACAGTGTTGTTGCTTTGTGCTGGTGTGTGTCATGTTGTCGATTACTAGGAAGTCAGTTCTATTTGGCAGAGTTCCAGTACCGGCGAATTCTGAAGTTATCATGCTGACCTTTTTCTTTTGCACAGGCAACTTCAACACTGGCATCTGCATTTAGCATTTTAAATTATAGATTGTTCACTAGATGCTGTTAAGTTCTCTACCTTTAACACACTCATTTTGGTCAGGTTTGCTGCTGAGATCTTTCATGGTTTACATGAAGAAGTAATGGCTACTGCTGCAAGAGGCCATGGACTTATGACTCGTGTTCAACAGCTTGAGGCTGAAGTTCCTTCACTTGAGAAGGCCTTTTTCTCTCAAACTCATCATACACCATTCTTTACAAATGGAGGTTAGTTTACTCATTACAGTCCCATTGTGTGTGGTTTCGATTGTCATCATTATTTGAATTTTGCTAATCTTGTAAAATGCTGGAATTTTGGTAGAAGTTGTTACCTTTTGGCATAATGGTCCATGGGCTAGTTTACATACACTTGCATATTGCATGCAGGGGTTGATTGGCATCCTAATCTCCGATCTGAACAGAATCTTGTTACTCATGGAGACCTACCTCGATTTGTAATGGATTCATATGAAGAATGCCGTGGTCCCCCAAGACTTTTCCTTCTGGACAAGTATGGTGACCTGATTCATTAGAAACATATGATTTCAGCATAGAAGTTTTATTTATGTTGTATATAGCTGGAATTTTTTCTGATTCACTTTTGGTTTCTTAAAGGTTTGATGTGGCTGGGGCTGGGGCATGTCTGAAGCGTTACACTGATCCTTCGTTTTTTAAAATGGAGTCAGCTTCATTTGGAACAACAGCAGAAGTTCACAGGGAAAAGAGAACTCGTAAAGTCAAGGTACAAATTTGCCAATTCTGCTATTCATTGACATAACTATTTCTGGAAAACTGTTTTAAATGGTAGAACCTTTGAATCTTTGAATTTCTTTTGGTAAAATGATTCTAATTGGCTTCACGTTGTGTAGTATTATTGATTGGGCTCTTGCTGCAAATTTCTAAATTATAATTGAAATGGAATGATATCTGGTTCATGCACTTGACAGTGCATTCATATATTGTAGAACAATATGGCATACAAGACAACCTGGTTTTGGCACTGCCTTTTCTTGCTCATGCTTGGGTTGCAATACCTGGCAATTTTGAAAGAAATTAACTTTATTAGATGGAAAATTGACACGTACAATATTGAAGATACAATTATTTTATTTCATTTCCAGCAGAAGAAAGGAGCACGGTTGAGGGATGGTGAAGGCCCTAATGTTGTACCAACACATGCAAAGTGAGCTCCAATAATTTTATTGCAGTGCATTAATTTATTCTTCTGTATTTTAGAATATAAAAGGGCATTTAAATGTTTGGTTGGTGACTGAATTTAATTTCCATTATTGCAGATTACACCAGCTGCTTCTTGAGGAGCGTATTGAGAATGGTTACACTGATCCTGCGCGTCTTGTGAAGTTGAAGAAAAGACAATTGAATGGATCTGCATTTGAATCAAAATCTGGTAAAAGTTACATGGCAAAGTTTCTGGAAACTCCCTCACCTGATCATAAAATGATATATGAAACTTCAATCATTCCTTTGCCTGTAAAGTCGATGTCAGATGATACCAGTGAATCAGGGATTAAAACACTTGAAATCAGTAGCATTAGCCCTGCAAAGAGGACATTGGGAAATGAATCTCCAAATGAGCCGGAATCAGAACTAAAACCATTTTCAGACATGGATGTCGAGACAAATGGAGATTTTGTGAAAGTGAAAGAACAAATCTCAGCTGGGGTGACAGATGAAATTTCTTCTGATGATCCCAAGTTTCCTGAGGAAACAGATTTGACAGTGGATGAACAAAAGAAAATAGAAGGCATCTCAGACAGGTACCATTCTGATGATGTGACTAGTGAGGTTGATTATTATATGGATGCGTTGACTACCATGGAGTCCGAATTGGAAACAGACAATGAATGTAAACTTAAGAACGGCCTCTTGAATATTCAGAAGGCAACAGATGCAGATGATAAAGAAGAACACCAATTAGAGTCTCGATTTTCATGTTCTCAATCATTTGGAGACTCCTCAACATCTGATGAAATTAGTTCATTTAAACATGACAGAGATGAAGAACATATTGAAGCTCAAGCTCGTTCGTCAGATTCTCACTCATTAGGAACCTCTACTTCAGACAATAATAGTTCATTCCAAAGAGATGGAGACGGGCATCTAGAAATGCAAGCTCACTTTTCAGAATCTCAATCTGTTGGAAATTCCTCTATATCAGATGATAATATTTCTTCCAAGAAGGATAGATCCTATTTCCATCACTCTGATTCATCAAGCTCGGTGGCTGAAATTATACAATCAGAACCTATATTATTCACAAATACTAAATATTATGAACAAGAGGTTGAACAAGATACACCGTCCAACCAGCTTCCCCAAATTTTTGAGTTTCAACACACGGATTGTGGCAAGTTTGTTGTTCATGACGATGCACATGTTCGTGAAGATGAGGTTTCTGATTCTGGGCAAGCCTCTCGTGATCTGATGACTTCAGGACATGTATCGTGTTCTGATCTTGGCCCTGCCTCACCAGTTGTCCTACCTGCTGGGTCTCAATCAGATGAAACCCCATCTGACCCTGTTGGACTTAAGTTACGATTAGAAGATGATGAAAACAGGACAGATCTTGTTGAATCTATTTCTGCTGAACCTGTTTCTCTCTCTGTAGTGAAAGATGATGCCTTCCCTGTGGATTCTTCTGATAAAAATTCTTTAGACAACTTGGATGATTCTGATCCAATTGTTCATTCCGAAGATTCAGTACATGTTTCCGATAATTTGGAATTAGCTCATGAAAATGAAAGCAGTGATCATTCAGAAAAGTTTCCAGTAGAATCTCCTAACAAAAACTCTTGTGAAGGTTTGGTTGGTAGAGATATTGGTTCTCCATGGGTGGATTCCATTCCCTCATCCATGGAAGAATTGGACTTGAATCCAGGTACTACGCTGGTGCTTGATTCTGAAAACTCAAAAGAGGAGGATTGTATTACAGTTACCCAATTTAATTCGGAAAAGTTGACTCCTATTGTGGAGATTCCTCCAGTGAGTTCCCTTGCCAGTAACAATCCACAAGATGAACCGAGCTCAGCTGAAATCAAAGTTGTGTGTTCTGTAGAGACACCAAAGATGGCGCATGATGATGAAACAAGATCCAGCAGTGATGATCCAGTTGAAGGTGATGGTCATTTCAAATTTCCATCTTCTCCTGATAATCATGTGATGGTAAGTGATGTGGTTGCTGAAGATTTCCAGTCAGAAGATCAAGCTCTGTTGACTGTTCCTTTTGTTAGTAGTGATGAAAAAAATGAGGGTATTGTTACCTGTTTAGCTTCAGATCTGATTTATTCTCCATCAAGGAGTCTTACAAACTTGCAAGAACCTCTTTCTGGTTCTTCCAATTCTTATCTGATAGAAAACGAATCCAATGAAGTAGAATTGCCTCAAATTTCTGTGGACTTGAGTGCAGAGAAGAGGGATAATCAACTGGAATCATTGTTAGATATACCAGCATTTGATATCAGGTGCTCTCCAGCGTGTAACCATACAAAGATGGAAGAGGCTCTTTTTACTGCTGAAGATCCCCATGAGAAAGGGATGGAAGTCAACAATGCTGTTGATAGAGAATCCTTGACAGAATTTGAGGAACAGAAGATAGTATATCAACCAGAAATTGCTTCTGCTGGTGGACAGTTGAACCTGAAGAATTCGGTGGCTTCTGATCTTTCCGATTCAGAAAGATGTAATAATATTGAAACTTCATCTCCTAGGGAGGAATTCCAACACAGTACTTTTGTTGATGACCTGGAAATGGTGCCAGATTTTTCAGGGTTAGACAGTCAGCAATCAGAATCTATATTTGATTGTCATAAGGATCTTTTACAAAATGGCAGAGATGGGTCTTCATCACCCCCTTGTAACCAGATGCAGTCTGAAACTGATTTAGAGCTGTCTTCACAATCACAAGTTAGTGAGGTGGATGCAGAACTTCTGCCCAGAGGTGAAGACAGCTCTGCCTCTGAGAAATCTCAATCTCAGCAGATGCAAGCACATCAGTTGGAGCTAGAAACCACCCATGCTACTTCTGAATTTGCTTCAGAATTCCATGCAGATGAACTGTCATCATCTCATTCCTTTCCAGAGTCAGCTGGCTTGGAGGTTAACCCTACGAAACCGGTCATGGATCTGTTGAAGCCTCTTCTTCCTGACTTCACTCCTGAGGCAACAGTGGATAATCTTGATGAGATGCCACCTATGCCCCCTCTGCCACCTATGCAATGGAGAATGGGCAAGGTTCAACATGCTTCCCTTGTTTCACAGAGAGAAGAGGTAGAAGTAAGTCAGGCCTCAGTTCAAGCAATGCTGCCCTCAGTCCAACCAATGCTACCAATCAAACCTGATAGGAAGCCTCAATTTGGTTTGCCAACTTCTGAGAGAGACACCTTACTGTATCAGAGTCCATTTGTGCCTGTCATGGCAGTGGAAAGTGATAAGCTGCAGCATTCTTCTGGGTTTCCAGTGGGTGTTTCAGGGCATCCTGTTGCCATACCTTTTCAATTTCCTATCATGGTTAATGAAGCAAACAGTCAATATAATTACGTAGTGTTGGACAGAAGCCAAATCCAGAACCCCTTCTTAACATTACCGGTGGTAACTACAGGCAGGCCTCTGCATGGCTACACTGTTTCTTCTGAGGGGGAAATGGCTCAGAATTCAAATGTATGTCCACCAATGCCACCTTCCGAATGTGCTGTTTCTGTAAATGATTCCATCTCTCTACAAGAAAAACCGGCACAACCTCCAGCTCAATTAATGAGAGACACTATTTCAGAGGTCAAGAAACTAGAGCAGTCTATAAGCAATGTGGTGTCTATGGATGGGACTCCAGATGGTCATCTTGTTGTCTATGAGGGAGAATTGGTACAAAATTCAAACCCGTGCCCTCCAACACCACCTGTAGAATGTACTGTTTCTGGACAAGATTCCATCTCTCCACAAGAGGAACCAAACCAACCTCAGTTGATGACAGAGACTACATCGGAAGATATAACACTTCTGCAGTCTACAAGCAATGTGCTATCTACAGGAAGGCCTCCCCATGGCCACATTGCTGCTTCTGAGGGAGAAATGGTTCAGAGCTCAAATCCTTGCCTTCCAATACCACCTGCTGAATGTGCTGTTTTTGAAGATGATTCTATCTCTCCTCAAGAAAAGCCGACTCATCCTTCAAATCGATTAATAACAGAGGCGATTTCTGAAGTTAACACTCCTCATCAGTCTAAAATTAATGCAGAAGGGGGACAAGGACATCCGTCTATCTCACTCATGTTACCACCAAACATGGAATGTATGGAGCCTAATCACAGTTTCGTTCCTGCTGAGGGAGAAGCAGCATTGTCCTTGGATGCATCTGCTCGAACATCGGATTTTGAGAGTGAAAGCATGAATGGGAAACCAAAGAATAAACTGCCACGTCCTCGGAATCCTCTAATTGATGCCGTTGCTGCTCATGACAAAAGCAAGGTGATGACAGTTTCGATTTTATATGAAACAGAATCTCTTCTGAGTTGTTAATTCATGTATGACACCTTGACTTTGAACCACTGCAGCTTAGGAGGGTTACTGAACGGATTATGCCTCAAATTGCACCAAAGGTAGATGAAAGAGATTCGTTGTTAGAACAGATAAGAACAAAGGTTAGAGCTTGCAGCTTGTTCCTTTAATCCTTTATGCGTGTCATTACCCCCTTTTGTATTTAAAACAATCTCGTATTTAAAAAAACCTCTTGGTTCTCTCAGTCGTTCAACTTGAAGCCTACTGTGGCTACAAGACCCAGCATTCAAGGCCCAAGAACAAACTTGAAACTTGCGGCCATCTTGGAGAAAGCAAATGCAATTCGCCAGGTCTCTTACTCTCGTTTCTGCGTTTATTTTACCGAAATTGGCTTGTGCTTGTCTTTCGTTTTCTGTCTCTTATCTGGGATGCCCCTTTTCTTCAGGGTCAACTAATGTGTTTACAAATTATTGAAATTTAAAACAGGCTCTGGCTGGAAGTGATGAAGATGATGATGCAGATAGTTGGAGTGATTCTTGAAATCACTGTGGAAAGTATTCTCAGCTGATGGATGTTTCGATATTCTGGTTCTTGCAGCCTTTAAAACCAGGTCTATAAAGTCATTCTCTCCTGCAATAAACCCGAAATATCCCTCAAATGCAAGATTCTTTATCCTACTATAGATGTTCATATATATGATACTCTGAAGTCGTGCTCGTACCGCGCCAAGGAAAAAAAAAAAAAAACATCTGGCTCTTCCTCTTGACCCTCTTTTTTGACATACAAAAGCATGAATCTCGGTATAAGTATGCAGTTTAGCATCAATCCAGATTCATTTTCGGAGATGAAACTTTACTGCAATTGAAACAAGTCAGGCTCAGCGTGCAAGCGCTGTACCAATCCAAATCGTCAACAAATCCCCCCTGCTCATATAAGCATGTGTATAATGTGTTGTGCTGTCATAATTTTTTTGATTTATAGCCATGAGAACGCAATTTTGTATTTCTGTGATGTAGTGTTTCGTGATAATTGCCCCATTTATCATGTAGTTTGTGTTCAGTACAGCAGTATATATACGTGAGTAAAATCCCTTCAGTGTACAGTTCCCATCATTGCGGTTGTTGCTTAGATACTCTTTATGGCTACTGTTCTTTTTCTATATTATCAATTAAACTGGATACTTAGTAGTGGTAAATAAAAGTATGCATCAAGAGAACGAATGTGGCGTGTTTGTACACAACAATTCTGAATTCATAGTTATTGTTTTCACAATAGCAGCCATCTGTGTAGGTAACGAGTGATGTTATTTGAATACCTCAAGTACATTTATCATATGTAGAAAAAGGTTCTTTCTATTATCTTGAAAGAGGTTATACAGGCCAAATGAATAGGCTTAGGAAGAAACTGTAGATTTGACCTTATTTCTTAATTAAAGGAGGAAACAATCTCTCTTTAAATAAAAGATAAAGATATCGATCATCTAATTTCTTAATTGAAAGGGGAAATAATCTCCCTTTAAATGAAAGATAAAATCAAAGATACCGACTATCTAATAAAGGGAAAAAAATTCAATTCTTCCTAAACTATACAAAAAGGATTGAGACAGAATAATTTAGATTAGAAAATCCTTCTTGAAATAAATGTTAATTACCAACACTCCCCTTCATGCTGGGTGGTAGATGTATACCACGCCCAAATTGAATCTTAGAGTCTCATAAGTGTTTTTTGAACGTCCTTTAGTCAGAATATTTGTAGTTTGCTGACTTGATGGTGTGTACTCTAGACTAGCAACCCCATTTTTAATCTTTCTTTTTATAAAGTGGCGATCAATTTCCACATGTTTGGTTTTATCATGATGAACCGAATTCTTGACTATGCTAATGGCAGCTTTGTTGTCACATAGGATCTTTATAGGGTAGTCGAAGGACATTTTGAGCTTCTTAAGTATTCTTTGGAGCCATATCCCTTCGCAAATACCATAGGATAATGCTCTAAACTCTGCTTCTTGCAACTATTGGTTGCTTTTTACTCCTCCATGTGACCAAATTTCCCCAAACATAGGAGCAATAACCTGTGGTGGATTTTCGGTCAGTGACTGACCTTACCCAATCTGCATCAGTGTACACCTCAATGCCTTTATTAGAATTCTTTACAAAGTGTAGTCCTTTGGCCGAAGCTCCCTTGAGGTATTGGAGGATTCGGTTTACAGCCTTCATGTGATACTCGGTGGGATTGTTCGTGTATTGACTTGCCATACTCACAGCAAAGCCAATATCAGGTCTTGTGTGAGTCAAATAGATTAGTTTAACCATAAGTTTTTCTTACCTATCCTTGTTGGTTGGAGGACTCTCTTCTTCTAACCTACCTTTCTCTACTGGGTCCATTGGAGTGTCAACAGGCTTACATACCAACATACCAAGGCTTACATACCAACATACCAATCTCTTTTAAGAGATCCATGATATATTTTCTCTGGGACATAGAAATTCCACTTCTTGAGTGAGCTACCTCTATTCCTAGGAAGTACTTAAGTTTTCCTAGGTCCTTTACTTCAAATTCCTTCGCCAGGAGCTTTTTGAGTTGTTCGGCCTCTTTATGGTCATCATTTGTGATGACAATATCATCAACATACACAATGAACAATGCTGTTTTTCCTTCCAAAGAGTGTTTGACAAATATTGTGTGATCTGTTTGACATTGAGCAAAACCATTTCCTTTGACAACTCGAGTTAGTCTTTCAAACCATGCCCGGGATGATTGCTTGAGGCCATACAAAGACTTGCGTAGTCTGCATACTTTGCATACTATCCTTGGGTTTTCAAGTCCTGGGGGAATGTTCATGTGGACTTCTTCTTCTAGATCACCATTGAGGAAGGCATTCTTGATGTCAAGTTGGTGCTAAGGCCAATCAAGGTTTGCTGCTAAGGATAGAATAACTCGGACTAAATTTAGCTTTACCACCAGAGCAAAGGTTTCCTTATAATCTATGCCATAGGATTGTGTGAACCCTTTGCCTACTAGACGTGCCTTGTATCTATTGACACTTCCATCAACATTGTACTTGATCAAAAAAATCCATTTACACCCAATTGTTTTTTCCCTTTCTAATAAGGTGAAAAATTCCCAGGTTCCATTCTTCTCTAGAGCTTGGATTTTTTCGTTCACAGCTGCTACCCATTTTGGGTTTTGTAATGCCTCTTTTGTGTCCTTTGGCACTTGAATGCTGTCAAGTGCTGTCACAAAGGCTTTATGGTTTGGTGACAATCTATCATAAGACACAAACTTCCCAATAAGGTGATGAGTGCAAGACCTCACACCCTTTCTAACAGCAGTGGGCAGATTAAGATCAACATTTTTTTGGCCTGAAATTTCAGAGTATGAAGAAGTAGGAAAAGTGTTACCTTGGTGAGTTTCTCCAAGCTTTGACATTTGGTTAGATTCCTGGTCCTGCCTTGGAAGTGTGGTAGGCTCTTGATCCATTTGGGTTTTCTGCCTCCTTGAATACACAAGAAATGGCTCGTTTGTTGGTGCAGGTGCATTTCCTGGTTGAAAGAGAATAACATTTGTAACCTTTGTAGTTTGGTGAATAACCTAGACAAATGCAAGATATTGATGTAGGATCAAATTTGCTATGGTTTGGCTGATAGTTATGGACAAAGGCAAAGCACCCAAATATTTTAAGAGCAATATGTGTGAAAAGTCGAGTTTTTGGGAAAAAAGTTTGAAGGGTAGAATAGGGATGTTATAGCTTAGCATTTTGGAGGGCATTCGGTTAATAAGGTAGGTGGCTATGATGACATCATCTCCCCAAAAATTTGATAGGACATTGGTAGCCAGCATAAGGGATTTAGTAACTTCCAAGAGATGACGGTTCTTTCATCCTACAACACCATTATGTTATGGGGTGTTGACGCATGAACTCTGATGAATGATACCATGTTTCTAGAGGTAGGTATCTGGGGTAGAATTATAATATTGACGTCCATTGTCCATTGTGAGCACTTGGATGCTTACTTGAAATTGTGTTTTCACGGTGTTGTGGAAATATTCAAAAATTTTCCCTACTTTTGACTTTTCCTTCATGAGAAACACCCAAGTTGTTCTCGTGTGGTCATCAATGAATGTGACAAACCATCTAGAACTTGTGACATTGTTGATTCTAGAAGGTCCCTACACATCATTGTAGATTAAGGAGAATGGTTGAGATGGTTTGTATGGTTATGTGGTATAAGTGTTCCGAGTATGCTTAGCAATTTGACATACTTCACAATGGAAATTTTTTTTATTTTTATTGAACAATGAAGGAAACAACTTTTCCAAATACATGAAGTTTGGATGACCTAGGTGATAATGCCATAACATTACAGACTTGGCTCTAGGTAAGGTGGCTGCACAAGTAGATTTTGACGCTTCTTGGTTACTCTTGGAGTCATTAACCAGTAGGAGATAGAGCCCAG
Organism: Dalbergia cochinchinensis; assembly: GCA_031216125.1. Lineage (NCBI taxonomy): Eukaryota > Viridiplantae > Streptophyta > Magnoliopsida > Fabales > Fabaceae > Dalbergia > Dalbergia cochinchinensis. Next base: position 60,742,583 of record CM062375.1, on the reverse strand, counting down.
CACATTCTTTAGCATTGCTAATCCTTTTCCCCGAATCCAAAGCCTGAAATTCACACAACTAAGGTTGAAATTTAATAATACAATTCAGATCTTTGGTCAGTTTGCTTATGGACAGCAAATTACAATCAAGTTTAAGGACATAAAGAACATCTTTTAAGATGATATCCTTAGACACAATGATTGATCCTTTACCAACCACCTTGGAATGAGTACCATTTGCAATTCAAACAGTGGAATTCTCATGACAAGGATAATACTTGTTGAATGTATTAATGTCCCTCGTCATGTAGTCAGAAGCTCTAGAATCCACAATCCAATTTGATGTTTTCCCTTTGCATGTTGAAAAATCTTTTAGATAGTTACGTTTATGTGCTAAAGAAGCAGTTCTGCTGGTGCTCTCTGTTTTCATGGTTTGCTGAAGGAGTTTGTGTAACATTTCCATCTGCTTGTTATTGAAAGGGCTGGTTTCAAGTGCAACTTCTTCTATGGTCTCTTCCAATGTATGGAAAGAGGTTGTGTTACCTTTGGTTTCTTTGTTTTGGGGCTTACCATCTATTGGGTTTCCATGGAGAAACCAACATGTGTCCTTGGTATGTCTAGTCTTCTTGGAACGTTCACACCAAGGCTTGGTTTTTTTTTTTTTCTGCTAGTGGTTTGGCTGTGACCCTATTGCAGCCAAGGTTGAGCTTTCAGACAGTTGGACAGCAATGGAGCCTCCCAACATTATCTTTCTCCGACTTTCCTCTCTTTTGACCTCAGAGAAGACTTCTCGGATCTTTGGAAGGGGTTTCTTTCCAAGTATCCTTCCACGTACTTCATCAAGATCATTATTGAGTCCATGGAGGAATTTATAGATTCACTTTTTTTCCACAAGCGACTTGTATTGCATGCTGTCTTCTATGTAGCTCTATTTGACCTCCTCGAAGATGTCCAACTGTGAATGCTAATTTGTAGGTTTTGATGATGCCAATGAACAAGCAAATGACAAAAGAATAGAAGCAAGAAGATGTACAAGCATTTGATTAATACAAGCATTTGATCAAGCCTATGGTTAGGATATTTAGGACTTAGATTAATTTTGTTAAAAGATTTTCACTTAAATAGGGTTATTTGGCCATTTTCAAGTCAAACAAGTTTTAATCTTCGAAATAAGTTTGAATACAATGAAAACCTGTTTTTGGAAAAATCTAATTGCCTTTAAATGAAATTTTGATTCAACTTGTGAAAAACATTGGCTTTATTTTAAAGGAAATGGATCGCATAATGATTAAGTGTCTTTAGAATGAAAGAAAGCTCTTAAAGAGTGTTAAAACTTTCACTTTTCAAGTTCTGGAATTGATGTAATCAATTACAATATAGTGTAATCGATTACAAGTCTGTTCTTGAGCCCAGAACCTGAATGTTCATGCATGTAATCGATTACAATGATAATGTAATCGATTACCAGCAAGTGACCGTTGCTTGTTTTTGAAAATTTGAACTATGTAATCGATTACAAGGTTGTGTAATCGATTACCATGGTCTGAAACTCGCAAATGGGTGTGTTTGAAGAGACACATATCTTGATATTAATCCTCAACAGGTCACACGATTTGTTCTATATAAATACCATTGTTTAACACTTTTTAACACACAGAAAAACATAATAAAAAGATCATTTTGTTCAATCATTCTCAATTCAATCTTTGTGATCAACACTTGGCCAAATTGTCTTATTCTTGAGAAACCTTATAGGACCTCAATTTGTAACATCTACTCTATTCAGAGAGTAATTTTTTGTAATACTCTTTCAAGTTTGTGTACAAGGGTAAGGCATCCCTTGATAGAACAAGAGTGGGGCATCTCTTGGTTCTTAGAGACTCAAACACAAGGATGAGGGATCCCAAGGTGAAGGAGTGGTCTTTGATTGTAAAGGAATTGAAGTTAGTGGAACTCTCAAGCGGGTTATTTGAGAGAACTGGATATAGGTCACAAGAGGTAACCGAACCAGTATAAACCAAGTTTGCAATCTCCCTTCTCTTATCTCTTTACGTTTATTGCAAACTTACTTTTCATTATCTTGTTAATCTTGTTCATACACATAATTACACTATTACATCTCTTGCATTTGTATCCATTAAAATAAGTTTTTAAAGTCTATCTTTTAAAACTTGTTGAAAAAGTCATTATAGTGTAAAATCCAAGAAAAAGATTTAGAACTCAATTCACCCCCCTCTTGAGTTCATTGAGGCCACTTGGTTAACACCAACTGCTGCTAATGTCGAGTAAGGGTGTTAAAATATTCTGTAATAGTTGAATTACCTTACCTTAAGTTATGAATAAGACTCTTAATCTCAAAGATGGCTGAGGTATTGTTCACATCTAAGTATGTCTCTTCTATTGCGTCCCATATTTCTTTTGCAGTACTGAAATACATAAAGTCTTCTCTAATTTCATTTGTAATGGTGTTCAGCAACCAAGACATCACCTGGATATTCTCCAATTTCTAGGTTTTGAGGTTGGCCTCATCTTTTTTTGGTTTCTTGGCTTCACCAATTATATATTCCTCCTTTCCTTTTCCTTGGAGGAAGAGACAGATAGATCTGCCCTATTGGGTATATTTTGGCCATTAATTTTATGGCCAGTGATTAGAAGGTTTGTTGCCTCAATTGGGCTGGCTAGGACAGTGCCGCCAGTCTCCATCTTGGTTTCTCCTTTTGGAATTTCGCCTTTGTCAGCCATGAGACAAAGAGGTGTTAAAGTGATGGTTTAGATCAAGCTCTGATACCATGTAGAAAAAGGCATTTTCTATTATCTCGAAAGAGGTTACACAAGCCAAATAAATAGGCCTAGGAAGAAACTGTACATCTGATCCTATTCCTTAATTAAAGGAGGAAACAATATCCCGTTAAATGAACGATAAAGTCAAAGATATCGACTACCTAATAAAAGGAAAAAATAATTCTATTATTCCTAATTTACACAAAAAGGATTAAAACTGAATAATCTAGATTAGAAAATCCTTCCTAAAATAAATGTTAATTACCAAAATCATATCTAATGATTATAAAATGGGTGTTTATTTTCAATGGATATCCGTTTTTTGGGTGTTTAAATAATATTTATGAAAGAGTCTTATGCTAGGATCACATATTTTTTCCCCTTGAATTAAGGAATCAATGGTTACAACTAGATACACTAATTGTTTCTTGAATTTACAATGCTATTACAACGTGAAATAGATTGAGTAGAGTTTACAAAATGTACAATGATTTGGAAAGCTTAACTAAAAATTGGGAGAAATTATGATGGTGATGGAATTAAATATAATAGTAAATTTTGTCTTTTTATCTATGGATCGTTAATTATATCACATTATTTTGATATTTAATTTATGGTAAATGTTTCTATTGTCTAGCAATGATCTTGAATTAAAAAAATAGTGATTCATTTACTCACTTAAGACCAATTCGAAAGTAGTAAATTAAATAGGGAATATCTGGTACTTAGGGTAAGTTATAATAGAGCATAAGGTTGTTGTGATGATTCTCCTTGTTTCTTGCTTTGAATTGATGGGGTGTATTTGCCAAGAGTCTATGCTTAAGTTAAGGAATGCTCAAGAGATTTAGAGAGGAAAAAAAAAGACACATACATGCCTATCTTCCTTTCAATCATATGCCATAAAGATATGAGAGTTTTAGCGGGAGCAATTAGGCTCTTGTTTTTATGGGATACATCTTTAGCAAGGATTTCATTTCTTATTTGAGTCTTAAAAGCTAATGTCTAAACAATTTGATATTGGACCTATAGTATAGTCCGTAATAAGACCCATGTTACAATTGGAATTTATGATATATGCATTATCTTCATCATTTGCACTTTCCTTCATAAAGAAAGAGCCATAACCATAAATCCCTCTCCCCCTCAAGCGTTGCTTAGAAAAACTATGAAACCCTGGCAGAGCAGCTTCTTCCCTTTTCCCCATTCGCAGTCACAACTTCCCAAATAGCTTAAGCGAGCATCGGCCCCGTAGAGGGGTTCACCCCTTCTATGGTGGTTCCGGTGACCCCTTCTTTTTTTGTATTCTAGTTTTTTTTTTTTAATTCTTGTTCTGCATTTTTTTTCTTTTGATGTCCCATCTCCACATTATATGATGGTTGTTTGATTATGTCTAGCAAATGTCTTGTGGTACCAATTGTGTTGGATCATGAGAAAGGACATGAGTTGGTTTATTTTTTAATTTTCTCATTGTTTGTTAGCATGTATGATGCGCCCAAAGGTTGTGTTGAAGATAAGTAAACCAGCAACATCTATTGATGGTGATTAATTGGGATTCTGATATTTTGAGGCAACTTTTCTCCACATTTTGTTGTGCAACACAAGCACAATTCTCTGTCCTGTGATGGGCATTTTCACTAGAATTGTTGGCATTGACATTGTTGCTTTGGTATTGATAGGAGCTTTTGATACAAAAATATGATATAGATCAAATTAAAAACATATAAATATGACTAAAAAAATTTAAAAGTATCGATAAAGTATCCAATACAATATGTAGCAAGTACAGGAACATAAAATAATTTAAAGTATCTATGCATCATAGTGAAAAACCAATAACATCGGCTAAAGTTGAAAGTTTTATAAAATATTAAAATTTCAAAGACAAAAAAAAAAAGAACAAAATAAAATAAAGGAAGGTTAGGTGTCCAATATTTCTTTACAACAACTTTACATTTTTAGTGTATAGAGACACATAGAGATAAAGAAATGCAAAATTATTATAAAGAAATATTGTAAACTAAATATTTTAAATAACAAATTAAGAAATTCCCATGTCGACAATTTTTTTATAGGTTTTTGTTTCGATATCCATAGAATATCGGAGCTCTTTATGTAATCAATTATTGTGATTTGGTAAATTTTAAAAAATTTATATTAATAAGACACATGACTCATTCTTAATTATAAATAATTAAGAGATATCGGTACATTTAAATTTTACCGGAGAAAACCCTTGTTTATTAAAAAAAAATCTCAATATAATATTGCATTTGCGACCAATATTGGATAAACTTAAGAAGTCTCCCCGGGAAAAAAAAATCCATAAAATCTTGACCAATGCTCATGCAAACCGACGTCGTCTCGACCATGACCCACAGGTTGCTGGACAAATAGCACATTTTTGCTTTCCAACCTTCTTTTCTCATTTCCCATTCTTCTTCTCTCTCGCTATTTCTGACTATAAAAATAACAATTAAGAAAAAAAAGATCAAATTCCCTTCATTATAACCAAACATGATCTTCAGATAGCATCAGAGCCAGCTCAAAAACCCCCACCCCCACAGAAAAAAAAGGTAAGAACTTTGAAAACCCCATTTTGCATTTGTGTTATAATTCCCATATTTTAATTCAATCTGAAAGATACCCATGTTTTTTCTCCATCAATTTCCGTGTAAAAATTGACCCTGTTCTATTTTGATACCAGAAAACCCCACTAATCACAAGAAGGAGAAAAATAACCCCTTCACGTTTTGGACCTTTAAGTCTGAATTCTTGGGAAGTGGTTGAAAAAAGGGTTGTTATATATTTATTTAATTGAATGGAGAGCAGCAGCAACAACAACGCCAACGGTGGGGGAGAGAGAAGTAGTAGTAGTAGTAGTAGTGGGCGTGTTCGTCTGTCAGAGGTGGTGGCAGATTGTGTGAAGCGGTGGTTCAGGGATACCATGAAGGAGGCCAAAGCTGGGGATGTTAACATGCAGGTCTTGCTGGGTCAGATGTACTACAGTGGCTATGGTGTTCCCAGAGATGCTCAGAAGGTAAAAGGGTTCCTCCTTCTTCTTTTTTGTTGGTGTCTCTTTGTTTTTTAATTAGTCTTGTAATTCTAATGAAGTGCGGTAAATATAAAATCATTTATGGGCCTCTATCCATGTTTAAGCTTTTAGGAGAGATGGTTCATGACTTAGTACTAGAAGTTTTCATGACCAAGTGGTTGGGGTTCAATTCTTATTTTCCCCAATTATATTTAATTATTCGTGTTTCAAGCCCAAAAAGGGATATTTGCATGGAGTGGCATGTTAGATATAAAATCATCGATGTACCTTTATCCATTAGCTTAAGCTTTTAGGAGACATAGTGCATTACAAGGTTTAGATGGATTCACTCAAGTAGGAGTTTTGTTGTTGGGTGTTGGGATTTTGGTGGTGTTAGAGATAGAGTGCTTGAACAAGAGTCAGCTCTTGCTTGTGTTTAAAAATTCGATGTGATAATGTTGCTTGAGAAAAGAAGAATGAGTTGGAAACTGGAAAAAAGCATTCAAGTCCTTTTGTTTGGGCCTATGACTTGTATTTATGAGCATTTGTATCCAAATATAAACTCTTGACTTATGAAATGTCATTGCATGCATATATGCCTCTGTACATATATCCAGGATAAACATATAAAAAGTGATTTAGAGGGTTTCCATCTCTGGTATGCTAAGAAATTAGAAAGCTTTGATCGTTTGATATCTTCTTTTGTTTTTTTATTTTTGTTTTGAGGATCTCTTGTCCTCTTACATGTGATATTCTTCTCTTTTGTTAATGAAATTTTTTCTTTTATTAAAAAAAGAATAAAATTAAAAACGTAGTATGATGGATGGAAGCAACAGCTTGATTTCTTTCTCGGGCAGTAATTTTAAGGTTAGAGTTTTGTTATGATAATAGAACTCATTGATTTGTGTTATCGCATTATTTATTTAAGTTTTAACATATACAAACAATTTTAGAAGTGTGTCTAAATAGTAGCTTATACTATGAAAAATATATATTCTATGTTAGTTGAATATAAAGAGCAATGGTGTTATTGACTTATTGTTGATGATAAATTAACAATGAGTGAGATCTGTGGATGTGGATTTTTTTTTTTTTTTGGCTTTTGGTTTCCAAGACTGATATTATCTGTTGGCAACTAAGGGGAGAGTTTGGCTGACCAAAGCATCAAGGACTAGGTCTTCAGTTTGGAAAGTTGGTGATAAGCACCCAGGTAGGCTCTTCCTTTCCTGTTACTGTCAGCAGCTTCAGTTTATTTTCCTCTGTAATTCAACATGACTATACTTATTTTGGTGCATCTTTGTTAGGTTATAATGCAAGTGACTCTGATTCCGACGAATTGAAGGAGGATTCTTAAGCTAATTTGATTTGTTTTCATGCCTTAATTTGTGAAAGGTAGGTTTATTCCAAATTCTCAAATCTCAATCGCTGAGGGCTGTCTTAGTGGCATACTTTTTTGTGCCATATTTATTATTTTATTCTGATGAAAATCTTATGTTGGTTTGTTCTTCCTACTTATTTGGATTATTTGTAATTAAGTCAACTATTTTTTTTTTAAGAACCCAAATTATTTTTGACCAGAGGATCTAATTCCCTATCTTGTTGTTGCATGTGTTTCGTTATATTATAACCCTGCAAATGTATCAACTTTTCCAATTTCTCTTGGATTTATGTCATAGAAATTACTTTTTTTAATAGAACTTCAGGTTAAATGTTAGACCATCCTCTGCAAAATTATCAACTTTGCAGATTTCTCTTGGATTAATGTCAGATAAAGTTCACTTTTCTTAATAGAACTTCAGGTTAATTATTAGACCTTCCTTGCTTTTTAGATTTAACTTCAGGGTTTTGTTCAAAGTTGGCATTGAAAAATTACAGATATGTTGAGAGATAGGATTAGTCGTTTAGCCTCCATTTGGCTTACAACTCATTGTCCTTTTAGAGGACATTCCCTCTCAGGTGTGTTGAGTGATTGGAAAGCTTTGATTCATTGATGTTTTTTTCTCTAGATAGTTTTGCTTATGGTATAGAGGATCTCTTGTCCTTATATCTTCTTGTAATTTCCTATCTTATTCTCAATATAATTTTTTTAATCCAAAAAAAAAAAAAATTGTTAGAACTACCTGAAGTTTTCATGTTCGTTTTTTCATCTTGCTGATGAGGGAAAATATTCATGTCGTACAAAATTTTTACTGTGTACAAGGTAAAATATTTGTAGCTATATACATTCAGAGAGCCAGTGTTATGCACAAAGTGACTAAGATGGAGCAGCATACCCTTCATGTATCTTCATGTAATTTGGCATATGATTTCTCCAAGTATCGGCATTGAATAGTTTATGCCTTGATGACTTTCAGGAATCGTAGATCTCAGTATGGTGTTTATACTCTACTGCCAATAATCCTTGCTTTTGAAAGTTTAACATGATTACACATATTCCTATATTTATTTTGCTGTCCTGCTTACTGCCAGTGAGGCAGTGACATACTTGTAAAGATGAGAGGAATATTAATTAATCTAAGGAAAAACAGCAGACGAGGTGTAATTTAGAAGGCATGCTGATCATCCTCAATCTCTGTGCTTCCCATTTTACAGTTTTCAACATTCTTCAGAGATAAATTTTCATTTTTGGTTTCAAAGGAGGTTATAGTACAACTTAGATAGGTTGCCATATGTTATCCATTTGGATCATTGATGGTAGTATAACAAAATGAGAACAGCCAAGAGAGGCCCTAACCACTTACATTTATTTTTATTTCAAGGAAAATGCTAAACAACCAAACATTTTGTCATAATTTTGTTTGCAAAATGATGTTGCATGATCTTTAGCCTTTAGCTGAATAAGGGGGTTATACCATTTTTTTTCATCCAACCACCACCACGATTTTTGTCGTAGATTCTGTTAATATTTTTTGGGATATATAGCATTACTCTTATTTTAAAATAACCTTTATTAGATTTGCGGCTTTGGCTCCATGATCACACCCTTGTTCAGCATGTTACTTCTGGCATCATGTTGGATTTCTGTTACTTTTAAAACAATGGTTGTTAGCCTACCATTAGTTCCATTTTACTCTATCAAGGACATCATGGAACCTTATCTAAGTTTAGTAGTGATTATGAGAGAAGAGCTACTAAAAGCAAGGAAGAGAAAACCGGATCGGGCATCAAACCGGTCAAGGTACTGGTTCAAAAATTTAGATATCCAATTGGTTCAACCGAAATACATACATATGTGTGTGTATTAAATCATTAACATTATTAATATAATCAAAACAAAAAAAAATATTCATAGGTCTATAGAAATAAACATAATCCATATAAAATTTCTCTAGTCTCAGCCTCACAACACGGTCACAACATTTGAAAACAATATTTGTTGATGACCAGCGGGGTTTATGGAGAGCAATCTATGAATGACAAAGAGAGAGAAAGAACAACTCAACAATCTTTGTTAGTGCCCTTCTTTTTGTTCCATTTTTTCTTTCATTTTTGCTATGTGACTGCCATAAGATATCAATATTTAAGTTTTGAAAAAAAAATAAAAAATAAAAAATTTCAGACTGGTCTAGTTCTCTAGTTTTGCCCTGTTTTCCCGGTTTTCTCGATTTTGTCCAGTTCTTGACCGGTTTTGGCTTTTTCCGGTTTATTGAGCTTAACTGGACCGATCCGGTTTTCTCTTCCATGACTAAAAGCCTTAGTTAGATCACTTGCAGGTGCTGGGATAGGGTAGAAATTCTGGAGTAAGCATAATGACCCCATGTCCTCTTATTTTATGTTCTGAATAAGTAGTTAAGTATGCACTTGAAATTGACATTTAATTCAAAATGGATAAGGCAACAATATTTAGGAACAGTGGGACGACACTATGTAATTACTGTATGGTATCTTTGTGACTTTTATGTATTCATTCGACTCATATATTAGTCAACCGATTGCAAGATATATGAGAAGAAGAATGCAATGATTGTGCTATTGGTAGTGGAACATATATATAATATAATGGTTGTTGTGCATGGGACTCCCACCTGATGGTGGTTTGAGAAGGTAGATGTATGTAACTTTACCTCTGTAAGCAGAGAGGCTGTTTATAGGATTTGAATTTGTGACCTTCAGGTCACAAGGCAATAATCTTATCATTGCGTTAAGATTCACTCTCAAAATATGATGATTTAGTATGCAGATAATATTTGGAATTTGATAGAGCATAACTAACTAATTGTGTTAAATACCCCAAATCATTGTTATAGAAGGCATAATTTTTTTCACAACTATAAACGTGCTTCCAGATGTGTCCTAATGGGTAATGACTTTGTTCATAAATCAAATGAGAAAGAATAGCATAGCAATAAAATCTTCGGATAGAAGGCTAGCTCTCGAATTTGCAATGTTGTGAATTTATGTGCTGTTTGAGTCATAACATGAATCATATCGGGTGATGGGCATTAATTGCTGAATTGTTGTGCTTTTCATTCAAATTAGGCCAGGTTCCCGTAAAAGATGAACACGACATATTCTAATGATGACTTGTCATAAATTTCTATTCTACAATATAATTAAAGTTTAATTTTGATATACTGACAATGTAAAGGAGTTTTACATCGTCATTCAATCAAACTCTCTGTTTGTATGACTTTTCAAGCAGTGGAGATGGAAATTAATTATATTTGTTGATAAGTAAATACATGATTGTGTAAAACTCTTTACACGGTTGGTATATCAAAATTAAATCCATAGAAATAAATACTGAGATAGTTGCGGTGAGTCATTGGTTTTGCATGATGATTGATGAGAGCTGTTGAGAGTAGAATTCAGGTCCATATCATGTCACTCCTTTACAGGTGCTAAATGCTAGACCAAATTAAATGATAAAACCAGTGTCTATTATGCTTTGTTTGTTTCTTGGTTTTAAAACTGCGCTTTGTGGTAGATTAATCTTGTGCTTTGTTGTTTTGTAGGTCTGACCAGCACCTTCTTTATACACATTCCCATTGTGTATGTTCCTGTAACTTCTAGTTTTCCATATGATTTCAGTTTTCTGTATGATTTGCTATTCTATTTTTTTCTCTTTCTTATTTGACCAAGGGAAAGAAAATTGAGTTGATGATCATAGTTTGGAGGACAGGTGTAAAGTCATTTTGGGTCTCTTCTAGCATGTTGATTGCTTAATTAGTTAGCTGTTTACCTTGAACATATTTTTCCTGCTACTTATAGTATCATTGACGGTTAAGATGCTTCTATTATTGTTCATTTTTTAATTGTCCAGTCACTTGTAGTTTCCTCTCATTTTTTTTGGGATCATATAATAACAACTATAAAATATTTAAAATTTTAAGGTCTAATCTGTGTGAGTCATAATATTCGAGGGTGTAATCGTATGATAAAACAAAGTTATCGCTTATTAGGGTATGTTCCATTAGAGGTTAAAAGTGATGTGTAAATTTTTATGGATGAATTTTATGCATAAAATTAAAGATATTGATTATCACAGTTGCGGGGCAATTGGAGTGGTGGAGATTCTTTATGATCAAGCTATAATTGTTATTTAATAATCTCCAAGAAATGATAAAGAAAAATATGAAAATTGGTGGAGGCAAATAGGTTGAAGGATGCAGTAAGTGTTCAATATGTGGAGATTAAATAAAAGTAATCTTGGTTTCATAGGGTAAATGAGGAAGTATTTTCAAAGATAGGTTTAACCAAGTAACACAATTTTTGTTTATCACGTGTGTACTATAATATCTCCATTTCCACTGACACAGGTATTGCAATAGTAGCAATAAAAATAGTTAATTAATTTTTTCATCTACAAATTTAAGATATTTATATCAATATAAATTTTGTATTAACTTTATTTTTTTGTTGACTATATATTTAATTAGATTATTTTAAATTTAAAACTAAACCATATTTTTACAGAATTGAGTTTTCATATAACTGTATAAGACAATTATTTTTATATTGATTGCATTAAAACATCTTAACAGTTTCTATCATTATAAAAGTTTTTATCAATTACGTTCAAATATAAAGTGAACTTACTTCCCCCTAAAAGGAAGTAACATCAAATGAAGGCGGTGTTTGCGGTGCAGCGAGCTAAATATGGTGTATTACACACTAGGATTTTTGATGGATTAGATTTAAGGTTGTATTTTTACGTCGACTATATGTTTCACACCATAAAATCTCTCCGTCGTCGTCTAAGGCTAAATTCAGTAAATTGTTATATGACTAGTGTGTGATTCGGTGCATCAAGATATCAGAAACAAAAAAAATATTTGTAATGGTGAAATAATTGAATTAACAAATAATATGTTGTAATAAATTAAAGCTAAAGGTTAAAATGATGTAAATAATATGACTCATCTTAATTTAAAATGGTATAAATAATATTTTGATTTTTTAGGATACTTACCACCAATCGTGACAACTAATTTTTCTCAGAAGTTGAGCTCTTCTAGAAGAGTAAATTTCAAACCATGAGATCCTTTATATACATATATAAAAGATTAAAATATGACTAAATATTTAAGGAGTCCAATTAGCTATGAACTATGCTAGGTCTGGTGGTTAATTATATAAACACTATGATTAGAATATGAAGACAAAAACAAAAATCCAACATAAAATTTAGGTCCATGATTGATTTAAGATTTTGCAATTTTGTTTACATCACCGTAATAAAATCAAATGATTTGTGATCTAGATATAAGTTTTTTTTTCCTAATGTAAACTTAATTTTATGCATTTTACTTGTAAAATTCCCTTAATTACATCAAAACTATGTTAAATCCTTAAAAAATTCGTTAGCTATTATATTAAATTTTATTGTCAATATCAATACCGATATATTAAATGTGTATTATCAGATTTTTACTATCAATATCTTATAGTATAATGGGGTGAATTCGTATATATTATAATAATTATAATCATAATGGGATGATTCAAGTGAGGGGATTGATTTATTATGAAAGTAAACGGAACAAATCTGAGTTGTATAACCATTTATGGATTATCAGAATTAAAAGTTATTAATTATAATTAATAATTATGTAATTATTTAAAAATATCACGTACTTTTATATTTTAATTTTGAGCATTCATGTAAAATTTAAGAACCTAAATTTACTCATTTCACTTTTATAATTGCAATAACCTTTTTGATAAATTATATATTCTAATAATTAAATCTAATATGTCACAATAAAATGATACGTTATTAATGTTATCATTTAAAATTTAAATTGGAAAGTAATTAATTAATTAATTAATTAGACATTGATTGATTGCTAATATTTATGTGTTAATTGATAGCATTTTTTGGTTATAATTATTGATTATGATAACATTTGATGTGGTTTTAATTTTTTAGGTGAGCCTAGGGTATCTACTATCAAAATAATGACTAATCCTTTTAAGACATAATACTCATAGACAAATGTGGTTTTATTTAATAAAATAAATTTCAACTAACAAATATGACTATCATGTGGAAGATTTTTTTTTAAAAAAAAATCCTACGTATTTAGAATTCAATTAAACTTATAAGAGGAGAATCTGCCACATGTCAATCAAATCCATTGGAATGCAAAGAACACTTGGATCTCTTCAGTAAATTCGCGGGATATGTGTCGAAAAATATTCTCTAGATTTGCCTAATAGAAATGATAAATATTCATCACTATACTTATATTATACACTTATATCAAGTTAAAAGTTATAAATCAATATATAAAAAGTTATAAACTAAGATATAAAAAGTTATAAATTAATATATAAAAAGTTTTTACATACTTGTTTATAACTTTTTGCATATAAATTTATAATATTTTACATACTAATTTATAACTATTAATTTGATGTAAGTGTATAGTGTAAGTATAATGGTGATTATGTATCACTCTTCTTTACTTTATGCGCTGTAAGCCCTCTAAAAACAGCTAGCAAATGGGGTTTGGTTTTTTCTTATTATTTTGAATATTTTATTTAAAAATTTATGAGATTGACATGTGGCAATGAATAGTTTTTTTTTTTTTTTGGGTCTGATGGCAATGAATAGTTTAGCTATAGCTGTAGAGAACTCTTTAATTGTAGTGTGTGCGTGTTTCTTTAAAATCAATATTCTAAGGGCATGAGTTAAAAATGAAACAAAAAGTTCGAAATTAAAAAATTACTCTTAATTATTTGACCAATGTCTTTAAGGTTCTAATTAACAAAATTATAGTTTATGATATGAAAAATTCTTCCTTCCTTCCTTCATACCAAAAGATATTGGCTTTATCATGCAGGAATGGGCAAAGAGGTGAGCTACATTCAACATCAGGCTATATCAAGATAACAATCTTGCTTTCTCTTCTATCCATAGTCCATATATATCACTAAGTAAGCTATTAATTAACAACAAAAATAATTCAAAACAGTTAATTAATCATTAGCAATGGTTACTTGCATTTTTATTAATTTTATATTATAAGCATTACTTCCCCTTCATAACCTCCTGGGAAAAAAAAACTCCGGATAGAACATCGTATCCAATTGAATAGCAACTCCACAAAGTATAAATGGCAACGGTTGTTTTCATCGTGCAGAATCTAATCCACCAGTAACGCAATGGTACCTATCTATTATTTTTGTTTTTTTTTTATATATTCTTTTAAGGTAATAAAACTAATATATATATATATAGATATGTAAACATATAAACACGCACGCATAACACATATATTACTGGATTTAATTTTTGTAAAACAACCTTACACCTTAAATAGTACTTGAGAAAAATTATAAAATCACAAAGAATAACTACCTATCATGATAACTATTTATCATGATATATAATTTTGTTTGAATTTTATTGACCGGTAAAATTAGTGTATAGAAATTAGTGTTTATTATTTCATGAATTTAACTTTGATGCTTTAATAGTATAAAAAGAGTTTTATTTTATCTTATAATTACACACACACACACACACATATATATATATATATATATATATACACACACATTGAAATTTAAATATAATGAGATTTAAATATATAATCTCTTGCTCAGCACTACCTCTGACCCTATCCCTGGCGGCTTATCATTTTTTCCCTTTCTCTCTCTCTCTCTCTCATTTTACCTAGCTTCTAGAATTATATTAATCATAGTAAAATTTTAATCTAAGATCTCATATATACAATTCAAACCTCTTACCATTAAATCAATCTTTACTACTTTAGTGGCTTATCTTTTGAATATATATTGCCATATCTACAATGGAATTGATATTTGCACTTATTATCTAAAAAATTTTACAAATAAAAAAATAATTAATTAATTTTTTTTAACTTTTACTACATCAAACATAAACATCTTAGAGTGTGTTTGGATGAGAAGTAAAACGGAATCTAGATTAAAATTTCATAAATAAATTTCATATATAAAATTATTAATAGATTTATCCATAAAATTTTTACCATAATTTTATTCTCAAATCAAACAAACTATTAATGCATATTGTTTTCCCCAATAAAAGGCGGTGTTGAAATAAGTAGTGTCAAAGAATCCTTTTCTACGTACAGTCCATGACAACACTCATCTTTTCATTGTCAAAATCGACACTTATTTGAAACCTTAGCCGCCATGATGTGATGTTATCTTACTTGAGTGAAGAAAGATCCATTGATGCATGATCCATGATATTTTTCCCGCATTTATTATTGGCATCACTCGGTTGTTACTACCCCCCTCCATCTGTCGTTTACGTGGCCACACTTCACAACACACGAGACTTGTTCTTCACTCTTTTTTGTCTCATCTACCCTCATACATACGTAACACCAATCTATGAGTTTTACACATGCACAAGTCACCCAAACTATTTTTCTATTCTGTAGCATTTATTTAGCAATAAAACCAACTTTTCAGTCTACCAATTTATTATTTGTTAATTTATTTATTTTTTTAAATGTGAGTTCTATTTTATTTTGTTTTTGAGATCATTGGACTCTCTTATCATATCATTAACACATTAATGAGAGAAACAGCATGTTGGTTGGTTAGGACTTAAAAGAGCAACCATTGTGATACAAATGCAATAGTCAAAGGGGTGGAAGAAAGGGCTAGAAGCTGATATGGAAGGAAGTGTCACTTTGAGGGAGCCATTGGTTGCACAACAAGAAGAATACCCTTCTTCTCTAATCACTTATCTATATATTGGCCACTTCTTAGCAAGATGGGGCGCCAGGTTCTTCTTTTCCTTTTTTTTTTTTTTTATATCATCATTGCTTTAAAATCATAGTATCATTATTGGTTCCTCGACTTCCTTGATTTCAATTTCAGTTTTTTTATTTTTTTTCTAAAAGCCTTTTTTTTTATCAAAAACAAAAATTTGTTGTTCTATTTTTTTTTTCAATTTAATTTCAGGGTTAACTCTATCAGTTTGAAACTAGGATAATGGATTTATACATTATTCTCAAAAGGGGTGAATTGAGATTGCTTGTGCTGTGAAATCAGAAATTTATGAGTGATATGATGAAATATCTGAATCTTTGTCAGCATGCCTTATCTAAAATGTATCTATTACTGCCAAGCGGAGATGTGGATCACATTATTAGACTTGATTCACCTGCACAGAAGCTGGTTAAGATCACAGTATTGGTTTTGAGATTTTCAAAATCATTGGTGCAGTGTGAATGGTTTACAATATTTTCTAGTTGAATTAAGTGAGGATCTTTGTTTGCAGAATGTGGGAATTCTCTGTTGGTTTGTACATGATCAATATTTGGCCAGACTCATTGCTCTATGCAGCAATATATGGTGCTGTTGAATCTGCCTCCACTGCTGTGTTTGGCCCCATAGTTGGAAGATGGCTTGATAGGTTGTCTTATGTCAGGGTAAATTTCTCACGAGTTGAGCTATGCATTCCATTTGGTATCAGTTAGCATGTTAACTATTACTTGTGAACAACACAGTCAATATGAGAAAACAGAAATATCTTTAGACTAGATTTTCTATCAATTGTGCATTGTAAAGTATAAATCTTTCACGTATGTTTTTGTTTTCTTTCTAAAGGATGAGTTATGAACAAAATCCAACGACGGAAAGTATAAAGTTAGATCTTACACGAGTGTGTCTTTAGCTATTTCAATTTGCTTCGTAATCTATGCAGATTGAATTTGATCAATCTTTCATTAAAAAGCCTTTAGCGAAGCAACTCTGTCTTCATGTTTTATTGGCAGGTTCTACAATTGTGGTTGGTGACACAAAATCTCTCTTTTGTCCTTGCTGGTGTCGCTGTAGTTGCATTATTCGTCTACTCATCTTTGAAGTTTACAAGTTTCTCAGCTTTTATATTGCTGGTGTTGATAATCAACATCTGTGGAGGAATTGGTGTGCTTTCAACTCTTGCCGGAACCATCTTGATTGAAAGAGATTGGTAACATTATTGAAACTTCCATGAGAAAAAAAGTTCTATATTTGATTAAGCGTGTATATCGAGTAATGTTTTGCTTTGATCAAGTATTGATGTTAGGGATTGAGTTCTTACAACCACATTGTCTCTAATAAATCTCAAGGTTTTCCAGTCCTGTAAAAATTACCTCCTTTTATTTCAGTTTTGTATTGTTTCGTTGTAGTTTATTTCAGGAAACTAAATGATGTGAAAGCTTGAAAGGTCTAGTTAAATCATAGAAGAAATGAAATTGTGTGAAAATGAGGTATGTTGTTCATTTTAGTTTCTATTGTACAGGCTGTTAGTTATATCAGAAGGTCAACCCCCAGAATTGTTGACAAAGATGACTTCGGTTACCAGACGCATCGATCTAAGCTGCAAGCTTCTTGCTCCTGTTGTAACAGGGTTCATAATAAGTTTTGTGTCACTGAAAGCATCTGCAATAACATTAGCACTCTGGAATACTGTATCTGTATGGGTGGAGTATTGGCTTTTCACATCTGTGTATAATGGAATTCCAGCATTGAGCCAAAGTAACCAGAGAAGGGCTGCGAGACTTTCACAGAGTGATCAGGAAAGGAATAAACCAGATTTGGAGGGAGATAGCTTGCTTTCTGTTGGTGGTGGTATTTCAGAATTGGAAGATAAAAAAAGCAGGAAAAGTTTTTCCGAGTGGATCACCGAGATCCCTTATGTTGCTGCATGGAGAGTTTATTTACAGCAAGAAGTAGTCCTTCCTGGACTTGCTCTGGCTTTGCTATTCTTTACTGTGCTCAGGTGAATGAATTCTCACAAACAATTATATCAAGCAAAGATTGCTTGGGAAAAAAGAAAAGAAGGTCTAGCCTTAATTTGCATTTGTCCACTACTACTAAACAATCTCATCTAATTATGAAAAATAAAAGGCCAAACCCTGGTACATTTACAAAGCATGTTTTCCTTAAAATTTTCATTTTTACCCCTTTAGAAGCTTGTTCAGTACTATAAGTGATGTTTGACGAATAATTGTGCTAGACAGCTAGTTAGACAATGCTTCACACCTCTAGTTTTCTAGGACCTGCTGACTTGAAAATTCAGACTCAGCAGCATTTGTGCAAAGTTGTGCTTACAGTTCAACTTTTGGGAAATTAATGTACTATTCATTAGAAAAAGAAACTTGAGTAAGCGATGCCTTGCGAAAATTTCCTTCGAAATACACCTTATATCTTGTATTTCTTTGCTGTTAGTTGGGCCTGAAGCCTCCCTGATGAAATTGCAATTACTTTACTTGCCTCAGCTTTGGAACTTTGATGACAGCCACTTTAGAATGGGAAGGCATACCTGCATATGTTATTGGGATAGCAAGAGGAATAAGTGCTGTAGTCGGAATAGCTGCAACTGTTGTATATCCTGTGCTACAGTCTCATATATCAATTATTAGAACTGGACTTTGGTCTATCTGGTCTCAGGTATAAAGTTGTTC
Organism: Dalbergia cochinchinensis; assembly: GCA_031216125.1. Taxonomy (NCBI): domain Eukaryota; kingdom Viridiplantae; phylum Streptophyta; class Magnoliopsida; order Fabales; family Fabaceae; genus Dalbergia; species Dalbergia cochinchinensis. The sequence goes on along the minus strand of CM062375.1, from coordinate 60,723,893 downwards.
TGTATAAGGTGTTCTGTATCATTGACATGTTCTGAATGGTTGTTAAATATTCAATTCTTTTCACTGTGAACATGTATGCAAAAGGTAAAGCCTTCTTTCACATAATGTGTTAATTATTATGATTGTATAGCCTTTAGTTCTTTGTCACAGTAGCCTATTAGTTACAAAGTCAATCAATCAGAGTATACCTGAGCCGATTCACTTTTCTTGATGTATATACAAGACAATGAAGTTCTATTAGACTGTCAATTTACTTTGCAAACAGGCTGTTCTTCTTTATAGGTAATTCCTATTGATCTATGTTGCTTTAGATCTTTATAGTTTTACAGAGAGTGTAACTCTCTCTTTTGGGGTAATGGGATGTCGCTAAAAGAAATGCATAATTTGATGATCATAACCTTTTATGATCGTACAAACCCTAGATTCTAATTTAGCCGATCATGAAATTAGTAACTAGGCAAAATGGTCTCTACATATAATAAATACATACTTAATGAAATTACTCAGGCTTAGTTGATTTAGCCTTAGTAGATCATTGTAATTTGGACCAAACTTTATGATAACTCATAATATTCAATTATATATGTACACCAATTCTAACATGTTGTCCTTGTTTATATATGTTTTGCAAGTAGTGGATCTGCCTGCTCCCATGTGTAGCTGCAATATGGATCCAAAATGGCATTCTATCATCATATACTTTGATGGGAAGTGTGGCCATCTCTCGGCTCGGATTGTGGATGTTTGATTTAGCTGTACTTCAACAAATGCAGGCAGGAGACAACCCCTATTGTCTGAAATTAGTTTAAATGTTACTAATTGCTTACCTAAGAATTCTTTTTAAAGGATGTAAAATCAAGCTTCTAACATCTTCGGTGAATTGTAAAATGTTCTTTTTCTCCATAATCATCTCTATTCTTGGCCTGAAATTGTTTCTTGCCAATTTTCTTAAATAGGACCTTGTTCCTGAATCGGATCGTTTGGTTATTGGAGGTGTTCAGAATTCACTTCAATCCTTGATGGATTTATTGGCTTATGTTATGGGAATCATAATATCCGATCCCCGGGTGAGTTTTGAAAGCTATAACAGTTCATGTCCAACATAAATATGTATATTTTCTTTATTCTTGATGCTTACTTGCATGCCAATGGGGACAGTAAGACATTTTTTTATTACTTCCTCAGTATCTCTTTTTCTCAGTGAATGAAATAGAAAAATGGGGGTTCATCACTTATTGTGCTTGATAACATCCTTTTCTTTTTTACATTGATGGTTCATGAATTCTCAATCTCTTCCTCAATGCCATAACGTCATCTCCTCCAACAGCAATGCAAAAATTATTCACCACACCACTGACTTTGGTCTATTATTTTTTTGCCCCTTTATAGCACCTTATCCTGATCAAAAGATTTTCTCCTACTCACAAATACCCCCAGCTATTCCTGTGAATCTGATTCTTCACAGATGTATTGATCTTGTTTCCTTTTATAGCAGCTTTATAAATTACGCCGAATTACTGATGAAAAGTTTTCTTCTGCTTAAAGAAACTGGCTATTTTGCTTTGAATCTGATGCTTCACAATTGTGCTGATCCTGTTTCCTAATGATGTGTATGTCTCTTCAGGACTTCTGGAAGCTGACTTTATTATCCTTTCTGGCGGTCACATTGGCTGCCTTCCTCTACTGCATCCATGTCTACCGGGTGCGCAAGCACTTATTTCACTTTGACAGACTATTGTGGGCTAAATATTTTATAAGAGAATTTTAGGGTCTGTTGCCTTTTGTTTTCGGTTTCTGTTTTTCAGTCTTAATTCAAATAATGTCACCTCGTCCACTCTATTTTCTTTGTTTAGGACTGTGTAAAGATAATTGTGAACAGTAATTTCACAAAAATCTGAAAACATGAATGCCATAATTTTCCATCACCTAGTATCTTGACAAATTCAATGAGGTCGTTGTAAAATTATGCATGACATTGTTGGATAGAGGTCATTCTTTCTCTGGGAAACTTCTGAATCTATTCCTACCAATATGAATGCCATAATTTTCCATCACTTCTGGTCTTTAGTACTCTTGACTGTTGACTTCATAAAGTATGCAAGAAGAATCTTGTTAAAGCATATAAAGACTTCAAGAAATGACTTCAAGCAATAAATTGTGGCTGCACAACTCCAGCTTTATGCATAGTAAAATGGAACATGAGTAATGCAGTGTACAATTTTTTCATTTTATGTGACTCACTGGAGAGGTCAATACACTGATAGTCTAAGTTGAAACTGCTTTGGTTAGTGGCTTTCGTACCTACTTCATAGACTGCCAGAACTTTCATTTTGATTAATAGAGTACATTGGTTTGAATTTGTACTTATGATTGGTTATCTGTAGTCTATACATTATTTGCAAATATGAAGAAACCAATTTAGAGAGTAATTAGTATATAATCGTAATCGTTGAAGAGGAAATCCAATAGAGGAACAATTGCATATATGTGTAATTTATCATACAAGTACTGGTATCAAATAAACTTCTAAAGCCTTAGTTTTTTTTTTTTCATCAATAGTTATTGTTATTCCCTTTGAAAGTGTGTTGTGTATTTTAGAAGAGTCAAATATTTTAATATAGGGCACTGGTTTAGGATGCAAAAAATAAAAAATTTCAAAAGTTTAGAAATATTTAATGTGTTGGGAACTTATAAAATTCATCTTTTCAATGTAAATTTTTCTTTCTGAAAACTTTAATCAGTGTCCTCAGGACGTTAGTTAGATAAACTCATATCATATATTAAAAATCAAATGGTAAAATTGTTCTACCTCAACACTGAATGATGTGGTTTACATGTCTTCTGCTTTTCTCAGTAGTAGTAGTTGGAGTTTTCAAAATAGTTAGATTGTTGTTGTGGCATTACAATTTAAGCAGCTCTAGCAGCGAGTATCTTGACAAATTCATTGAGGTCGTTGCAAAATTATGCATGACATTGTTGAATAGAGGTCATTCTTTCTCTGGTAAGCAATTTGGCTAAACTCCTGAATCTATTCCTACCAATATGAATGTCATAATCTTCCATCACTTCTTGTATTTAGTACACCTGAATGTTGACTTCATAAAGTAAGCAAGAAGAATCTTGTTCAAGCATATAAAGACTTCAAGAAATGACTTCAAGCAATAAATCGTGGCTGCACAACTCCAACTTTATGCATAGCACAGCTAAACATATCACAACTATTCTTGCCTAGATTCTAGGTCAATCAAACTCTAAACAATAAACCCTAAACTCAAACAGCTAGCAATGGCCATTTCAGTTTGCATGTATCACAACTATTCTTGCCTAGATTCTAGGTCGGTCAAACTCTAAACTCTAAACTCGAACCACCAGCAATGGTCATTTCGGTCTGCATGAGTATTAGAGCATGAACAGTTTCTTTGAACTTGTTGAAGTAATAATAGCTATAAAAGACACTCCAATACTCAAATCAATAGCGAAATATATGAGCCTAGACAGGAAAAAAAAATTATTTGAATAGTTCGAAATGAAGATATTTATAGTAGTTGAGCTTGTAGTTGCTAAATCCATTAAGTATGGTCTAGTTCAACAACCATGTGCAATAAACTAGAAACATGTTCGGATATATAACCATAGATGTTAAACAAAACCAAAAGCTTTCTAGGATCACAAAGAAAGATAAGAGACTCCAAAATCGCTATGGTGTGTTTGGTTTATAGTTTGGAAATCATAGTTTGATCTAGCAAAAAACCAAGTTTTTCTCACTTGTGCTCAAAAGGTAAAATGAAAAATTTACCAAAGAAAAAGAAAAGGTAAAATGGAAACACTTGGAGCTTAGTAGCTACTCATGTCTCACTAGTTTGATCAAACTGGGAGCTTTCGCTTGTACTTCTATCAAACTTTATAATTATTAAATTTAAATTTACTTATTATTTAATTCGCATCACACGCAAGGTAAAATTATTTGATTTTTAATTCTAAATTCCACTGAAATCAACTAGAAGCAGTTGGAGGAGTTGAATTTTTGGTGAGTCTGTTTGCTTGCACATCATTTGCGACTGTCCAGGAACAAAGTGGTCCAAATGATTAAGTTCTGGGTGAAACGTCAAAATAATATTTTAAATTATATATCTTTAATATGCCTTATTGTTTCATACTAAAACCTTTTCAGCTGTAAATTTAAGTAAAGTATAGTTCCACCCAAATCTTATATCGAGATTTATGTATCAACGTGTGAATGATTTTTATTCCAACACTGGTATAAATTAAAGTGGGAATTTTCATTTATTTAAAGAGAAAAATCCCAACTTAGTCCCTTAAATTTATAATGAAAGGTAAATTAGTCTCTTAAATTTAAAAAATCACATTATAATCTTTCATATTTCATAAATGGGGATAAATTAGTCCTTTTGTGAAATTGTTATATGAGTTGTGTCCTTTTAACTTACTTACGTATACTGTTAACTTATTTATATGTATTATTAATTTTCACGGTGGTCCTAACTTGCCTCACTCTGCTAAACGAATTCATTTAGATCTTTTTTTTAACCTTCTCTCTCACCATAACTCTCTGCTAGGAAGAAAGATTTTGATTTTAATTTATCATTTGTTCTACGCAAAACAGAGAAGTGGGATAAGTTATGACTCATCATAAAACTTAACAGTACATATAAGCAAGTTAACATAATACATAGATATTTCTATTAACAGTTTAGATAACAATTTGATAAAAGTGCTAACTCGTCTATATTTATGAAATTTAAGAGATTAATATAAATTTTTTTTAAATTTAAAAGATTAATTTATCCCCTATAATAAATTTGAGGGAGTGAATTGGGTACTTAGTTTTATTTATATCAGTGGGGCAAAATTCAAAACGTGTAATCATAATTCAAGGGAACATATAAAGCAATAAAAGTCACAAACAATCCATAACTTCATAGAATATGTGATCAAGTGTCCGATGAGCTATAGAAATAATAACAAATACCGAAAAAAAAGGCAAGGAAAACAATAAACTACTCTAGCCCCGTCATTGACACAACGCTTCTATGGAAAGATGATAATTCAAACCTGGCTTAACAATGCTTTTATGTATTTATCTAAGTTCTCATGTGATGTATCATGTACGACGGGGCAACACACAACAGATGCAACAAGAACATAGAAGATATTACAAATTTACAAAGAAACACACAACAAACTAACAACAAAAACCATCGGCTATGAATAATCGATACAGAAAGGAGAAAGATTGATGTGACTCACCCCTCCACCTGTAATAATCAGTACACAAATATCTACAGAATGTGCTTGTATAAGGAGTGGCTCATATAATTACTATTGTCAAGAGTTTGATTTTTTCATTTTTCCTAATGTTATTGTAATATCAAGTTCATTAAATTTTGAGTTGAAGTACTTTAATTATAGGCTAGAAATTTTGTGATATTGGCTTTTAATTTATAAAATCTAAACGTAAGATTTTAAAAAAATAAGTATTAAAAATTTAAAATAAATTAAAGTATTTAATAAAACCAACCACATGGCTGAGTAGCATTGGATGGACTTATAGGAGGACTATACTATATATCCACCAAAAAGAAAGAAAATAGAATCTGGAGGTGCTTGGCATGTGGGTGGGTCCATGTGTACCTAATTCACAATTTGGTAGCAACTGAATTCTCCCTTGTTGAGTGGAAACAAACATGTGCGATGTACCCCCTAGAATATGCCCTATTTTCATTTTGTCAAAAAGTTGGCCATGGTATAAATGGACATCAACAAATGCAGACCGAATAAAATCATTACTGCTGGTCGGAGGGTGAATCCTTTGTTTTTTGAGATATCTTATCCTTATACGTAATATATTTTGTATTTCGAATTTTATACTTGTAAAGAATAAGAATGATATTTTGTACAATTATATGAACAGAACTTTTTCTTCTATATAAAAATTGTGAGAGATATTTCTTTCACAATTTCAGAGGATTAAACATTTATAGTTACTTCTCTTAATAAGTGCACTTTTTAGGATTTAAATTTGTGTTTCAGTCATTACAAGGGACTAAGCTAATTCTACTCATTTAACAACTTGTTGATTTGCATAAAAATATTTTCCTATTTAGGATTGAATTTTCTGTGTATTTATGAATATACTTACTACTTATTTAAATATTTAAATGTAAATATAAAAAGTAAAATATCAAGAAAAATTATTCTCAAATGATAGCTATGTTTTTTAAATTTTAATTTTATAACGATATTTTAGTTCAAGCGATCTTTATTATTATTTTTTAGAATTGAGTTGGCTTTAATTAGCAATTACTCGATCCTAAATATTAGCTCATAAAAGAGTAGATTTCTAGCCTATTATAGAGGTTATCTTACTAGATTAAATAAACATCTATAGGGATGGCCCAACTTAAAAAAAATATAGGATAAATTTTGATGCCATCTTGGATCAGAATTGAGTGGGTCATCTAACTCAATTTCAAAAACAGACTTTTAAAAAAGGGATGCCAAATATCAATGTTATTTTGGTCATATCTTTAGTTGATACGGGACTCTTTAAGTCTTTAACATGATTTTCTTTACCTTAATCAAAGGGAAATTATAAATTGATAAATAATATAATATTTAGAGGTCTGTTACAGCCAATGAATGACAAACTAAAGTTACATTCAGAAGAAGATAAGGAATAAAGAAGAGAACAATGCCGTATGCAGTTATCTAGAAAAGATTGCATACTAGATGAGGCCAGAAGCTTTATAATCTTTGCCTGAAATAATGGTCCAACTTCTCTGATCATGATTCTCTCAATCTTCTTTTCTCTTGATCTTAACTTCCTCTGTTGCTTCGAAATTTAAAAATTAAAAATGTAAAATTCAATGGAATTGCTATCTGTTTTTTGCCCGTACCTATCTAGTGAAGGCTTCTTCCGTTTCTTATATATAAAACAAAATAGGGTTAAATATTGCATCCGGGCCTATAGCATATTAACATGCTTATGACTTATCGACAACGACAAATTATTTTGAAAAAAAAAACAATAAATTATAAAAAGGTTGAAGTGTTTTCTAAGAAGGATTACCTCAATATTTAACCTAATATGCTCGTAACTTTGTAATTATTAAACGATAAGTTGAGAGACTTTTGGATCAGCCCAAACTTTGGCCCAACCTACTCAAATTTTTTATATTCCGAGCAACCTATTTTGTGACATAAAAAAACAACTTATTTTATTGTATGTGCTTTAATAGTCTAAAATCATTACATATAAGATAGGCAAGAGATCGTTACTTTTATTTTTATTTTTATTTTTGTGAACTTTGAAATTACTTGAACGTTCACCGATAAGTTGAGAGGCTCCTGAATTAGCCCGAAATTTGGCTCGGTCTACTCAAACTTTTTATACTTCGAACAACTTATTAAAATAAACTTATTTTAATGTAACTTTGTGCCTTAATAGTTTGAAATCATTGCATTAAAATAGGCAAGTCATTAGCCACTTCTTAACCATTTCACCGCCTAACGTCAGTGGCCTACCGTTTATAGTAGAGCTACCTATGAAATTCTCCTTAGAAGCTTCGAGAGACATACACACACACACACACACATGCATAAACCCATACTCGAGTCTTCTCAGTAACCCATATATAAGTTTTGGTGAACATTGTGATCGTCTTAACCTTCTTTTAACTTCAACTCTTCCTTTACAAAGGTCATTAGCAATATTTATAGTTTTTAACTAAAAGATTTAATTACTACAACATTAATGACAAATTAATAAAATGTCAATCTTCTATTAAAAAAAAAAAGTTTTCAATTTCAATTTACAATGAGTAAACAAGAAGTTTGTGACTCAGTGCCCACATATGAAACAAAATTTCATCCCACTGATGGTGTGTTGTTGTGTGCAAGAAAGAGTCGCTCCAAATCGTGGCAATCACATGCTTAATCAAACCACTTAGGATTACACAATTACCTTCTAAACAACGAAAAGAGGAAAATAAAATTAATTGGAATGCAGTTCAATTCAGTGATGGTGATATCTGCATTTCGTCTCTTGCCCGTGGAGGCTTTATGTAACTATCTATGTTTCAGTTTTTTATATATATATGGTTATGTATACCTACGAGTTACTTCCAATTTGTCAATATTTAAAAAGAGAGTGATTAAGATTGTGTTGATTAACTTGCCTAGGAATTTTTAGAATTCCGAAATCTGTGGTTAAAAAGATTATTGCAATACGGAGGGAAATTTTTTGGTTCACTGGCAATGAAAAGAAGAGAATTCTCTTGGACTACGATTGTGAGTTTAGATTTTGAAGAAAAAGGAAAAAAAAAATTTGTAATCTAAAATAATTTTAAAATCTTATATTACAAATACTTTTTTTTCTCGGAAGTCTAAATTTATAAATATACCCTTAGTGAGTTAGGAGGCTATCCAAGAACTAAGAGATTATGGTGGTATCGGTATTTTGGTTATTGAGAGCTTTGCAATTTTATTCAAATGGCCGGTGATGGAGGTTTACTGATAAAGACGACCCATTATGGAATAGGGTGGTGTGCTCTAATTATGGCCATGACCCTTATAAACATTTTTGTGATTAGAAAATTCCGTATGGAAGAGGTCCCTATAGAAGCACGTTATTAGTATTACAGACATTGGCTATGAGATTCTTCAGTTATAGAAAAGAAGAGGTAGAAAAAGATTGATGAGGGTTCTTCTACTTTTTTGTGTATCGATGTGTGGATTGGATAGCGTTGTTTGAGATCTAAATATCCTAGGTTTTTTATTTTGTTTTATTTCCCACTATAAAACTTGTTATGGTAGATGTTGAGTGTTGGGATGAACTCTAATAGTGTCGGAACCTTGAGTGGAGATGCATTCACATGAGAATAGGAATTGTTGGATGAGCTAAAATCAGTGTATCTTCTAATGAAGACCTTGATGGAGTGAGAGTTTAAATTTGAAGGGGACAAGGTTAAAGAATGAATATCCATTCTTATGACATGAATCACATTTCATATAGCAAGTATGCGCAGAAAAATCATTTCCTTGGGAGGGGGAGAGGGGAGGGGGACCATCACCTACATATGATGTCCCCTATGCCTCTGTCCCTGAATAAAATGAATGACTTATCTGATTAAAAGTTTGACTCAGATGGTTATTCTCTATCAAATCTTTTGTATACGTTGATTTTCAACTTGATTTCTAACAGTGATAGGAGTATTACTGAAAGATACTATTCAATAACTAACTTGGTTGACCATCATCTAAACATGATGTCCCCCGTACCTTCATTCCTGAATAAATTAAATAACTTATCTGATTAAAAGTTTGACTCAAATATTTGTTCTTTATCAAATCTTTTATATACGTCAATTTTCAACTTAATTTCTACGGTGATAGGAGTATTACTGAAAAGATGGTGTTCAGCAACTAACTTGGTTATATTCAATTACAATTGATAAGTTGTTAAGTTTGCTAGTAGTGCAGGTAGCGTGTAGCACACTCATCTTATGTAATGCATATAAACCTGTCTTCTGGAATATGCAGTTTAGTTAATAAGAATCAAACTTCTCTTTTGTTTAACAAACTTTTCTCAATTCTTCTCTCAGGCTCATTTGCCTTTCTTTGTGTTCTTGGGTTGACACTTTCATGGTATTAGAGCTCAGGATCCATGGGTCCTGCGCAGTCTTCACCCTCCACAATTCCATGTTTGCCGCTTCCATCATGGTTGTGTTTACACCAAAAAAATTCTCAAGTTCAATTGCAGACAAGCTAAATAAAGAGAACTTCTATCTATCATGGAAACATGAAACTTTGGCATCGATCAAAGGTCACAAGGTTCAAAGTCATCTTGTTAAAGAGAAGGTACTGACAAGATAAAAAGAACAATTGAAGATGAAGCAACATCAATGAATCAAAAGAGTATTTGAATTGGGAGCAGCAGGATCACCACCTTGTGTCCTTGCTCCAAGCCACAATGGATTCACCCTTCAAGTATTGCACGGTTGGCTGTGATTTTGCACACCAAATATGGAGCAAGATAGAGAGATACTTTGCCTCACAGACAAGGGAAAAGATCAAGCAAGGATCAGCTTCGGAATACTTGCTAAAGATTAAGTAAACAATAGATATGTTTTAGTTGTTGTGTGGGAGATCCACTCTCTACTAATGAACAAGTTGAGGTAATCTTGGACGTGCTTACTATGGAATATAGGGCCTTCATCACCATGGCTACGTCATGAGCAAAACCTTTTGGTATTGATAAACTTGAAGCTCTTCTAATGGCACAAGATGAAATGATAGAAAGATTCAAGAAAACAGACCTTGGCTTTGTGCAAGCTAATCTGGCATATGGTGATACAAGATCAAGGAATAGCTTACAAGGTTTTGCAAGAATGATTGGAGAAAAGTGAGGTCGAGGTAGATGGCTTCGAGGAGGTCGATCTTGGCAGCAGTATCCTCGCCCTCAATGACAATTATTTGCAATAGTTGGCCACACTGTCTGGCCAGGCTTCCCTCAATTTGATCATGGCTTTCAGAGTCCCAATAGAACAGCTACAACACATCTCCTTATCCAAGTTCCTTTCAAAATCCAAAAGCTTATATATATATATATATATATATATATAGCCAATGCTTCCTCAGTGGCTCCTGCACCACCCAGAGTAGAGCTCCTAATGTGGTTCATGCTCCTAAAAAGGCTTAACATGAAAGAATGACTCTAGAAAATATAAATTTAACATCCTCCAATAGCCCAATTCCTTGTACCCATTTGGTTAAAAGTAAGATTGAAAATGTTTCACACTTATTTTTCTCTTTCATGAGATCATGGTCTGTTCCGAGTGCATTCTGTTATGGTAGAATATTGTTTGCCTTGTCCAAAATAACCCACCTATTTCTCTATAGCATGACTAATGCTGCATTTCACAACTTAAAAATGTATGTGTGTAAGTTTAAATTTTCAAGAAAAATAAAAGGTTTATAGTGTAAAATTATATTACAAATTCTCCTTATTTTCTCCCAAAACTCATACTTACAAACATATAGCCTTGGAGAAGAAACTTTAGATTTCTTTGTTTTAGGTTGTAGTTTGATCACTTTGATAGATGTGGAATCGTGTGATCTTTGACGAAATGTGGTCAGATTGGGTGTTTGAATTTAGATTGATTATATTCGGATTGGGCTATTGATCTCCTAGTTGTCCTAATAGAGGCTTCTGAACTATCGATAAAAAAATAGAAATAGATGAGTGAATATCATTAATTCGTTTAAAGGGTGGAAAAATTTATATATCATTTGTTTATGTGAAAGAGAATTTTATTCATATATAAGGCCAATGGCACATATTTTTACCAAGAGTTTTACCCATAAAATTTTAACTATTTAATATTTTTCTTTAGAAAAATGTTACTTCCATGCGTGAAGGATTGCACATTAACCCTCTAAACAAGGAAACTAAAACAAAAGCAATTGGTACAGTCCATTGGATTGCACAATAACCTTCTAAACCGTGAACAAGGAAAGGAAAACCAAATTAATTGGTACAGTCCAACTCAGTGATGGTGATATCTGTCCTTCGTCTGTTTCCCGTGGAGGCCTTTTGTCCGTTTCTTATATATATATTCAATTATCGTTAACAGTTACTTCCATGCTTCCTGAAAAAAAAAAGAAAACAAAAACTGCCACTTCCATGCTCACTAATATTATAACAAACACATTTATTGACAGCAACAATTCAATTGAAAAATTTTGAACATGCTCTTAGAAACTCCTGTGCAATAATAGTTTTTTATTGAGAATTTCGTTGTTCCCCATGAGATGTATCTCAGCTTTCGGGGTTTAATTAATTTGACAGTTCTGATTATTTTCCTCATGGGTAATATATATTTTTAATTTTAAGGTATTAACTCCTAGAGTCAACATCTAGTGTAGGATTAATGTCTTAACAGCTAGTTTGAGATTTATTTTTCAAATATTACTAATAATATTATTATACTCAATAAGCTTCAGGGTTGGCTAGGCGAGAATATAGTGTTCAAATGTGTATATTAATTAATTAGCTTGCATTCTCATTTTGTTTACTCAAGGAAACTCTTTAGTCTGAAAAATTTGTCTTCCGTGGTTAATGATTTTATCTTTTGACCAAAGCCACCTTACATGTGGAAGAAAAAAATAAAAGGATTTTGTTAAAAAAGTTATGATATTTGAACACTGAGATCTAATATAAAATATAATATTTCTATTACATATTACCTCATTATGATACACACATATTTTGATATTTATCCTTTGTTAACATTAGTATATAGTGTTTATACTATGTTTATATCGAATGGGTTAAAAATAATATTTTCCTCCGTCAAAATGCTCTTAGGAACTTCGCCCAGGATATATATATATATATATATATATATATATATATATATATATATATATATATATATATTCTAAAATCAAGCAGCGTGCAACGAAAAGGCAAATAAGCTAATGCGATATTTGGCGCTGAAGTAGTTGATTAATTGCTGCAGAAACTCATATTGTAATAACGTAGTATATGAATCCGTGCCAGAATTCTACGGGTGCTTTTGGCCATTATGTTTTCATTGACCATTGACTAATAATAAGGCTTCACTTCTGCACCTGTGGCTATTTGTAATTGATTTTTCAAGCCACTTTCTTTGTCTATATATGTCGGTTATTACAAAAAAAATTATCCAATTAAATTCTTTTGTTTATATTTTTTAAAATTAATTTTTTCTTTGAAATTTAAACTTTAATTGTTATAGGGGATACTATTATGATTTTTTTTTTGGTAAGGAGTATTATAATTTATGATTAGTGTGACTTATTCATTACTGCACCCTTTTTTTGGCACACTACACCTTGTTGTTAGTAATATAAAATAATGACTGATGTCGCTTTGATTTCTTTAGTTCATTCAATCAAATTTACGCGTACATTTATTTTGGTGGCCAAAACGTATACCTTTTCCCAACATTTTACGTGGGGCAAAGGGGACTTAGGGGAGGGTGAGTAAGATGAAGACAATTCCATACCAGAAAATGTCAATAAAAAAAGGTCCACTTGACGATGAATACTAGCCGAAACTTGATGTTGATGCATCCGTGTACGAACTATGTACCTATAAGCAAAGATTAGAATAAAATGTTAGAAGCATATATATAAAATAATAAGAAGGTTTATCGCAAGTCTACGTTATTGAATTTTCGGGCCATAGATTTAATCAACAATGTACTATTAGCATAAGAGAAATATATAGTACTAACAATGTATACGCCATACGGTTTCCTCAAGCGCGTAGAGTTGAGTTGACATGGATTTTTAAGGTATATATGACATAATGTAAATTTTGTTAAAAGCAATAAGAGATATTTGTGAATTAACGCAGAACTCATAGGATAAAGATTGAACGACTTTCTACAAATACTAGTACTTTTATCTTTCATGTTTTCTTGAAGAGAAATGTCACATGTGAAAGAATATATATATATATATATATTAAAAGAATCTTTGGCAAGTGATTGTTTGATTTACAGTTTGAGCGAGCCAAAAAAATTCTTATAGAATGAGAATGAGATTGTACAAATTGAGTGTATTAGGTTTAACTTTTATTGTTGAAAAGTTCATTTTACGGTGGCAAAAGTAATTAGTTTAGCGGCAAAAGTAATTAGTTTCGCGAAAAGTTCATTCTTTGACAAATGGTTACTTTTCATTTTCGGCTAGCAAACTTTAAAAATATTTTTCATGCTTACCCCTATTTATTAAATAAGAGTGAATTAAGGGATTAACATAATTTATATTTTATAATATCAGAAATTAATTTATTTTATTTTAAAAATTAAATATTAAAATAATTTATGAATACAAAATATAATACTAAAATAAACATGAACTATATTATTAAACTTAGTTTTGAATATTAAAGTCAATCATGCACCAAAACTTGACTAGAAGTGGCCGTGAACAATTATTTCAAGAAGTCTCACAAATCGATGAATACTAAAATTTCCACTGTCGGTCAAAAGTAAAAACAAAAAATAAAATAAAATCTTGTTGTTAGGTGAGGCCCATGTACGGATGAATACTTTTGTTCGTCTTGCGCGTACGCATTAATGTGCAATCACGTGCTTTTGATTTTCCAATAGCTTATGATTGTAATTTGCCTCCTAAACAAGGAATTGAATTGGAAATTAAAACGCAGCATACATAGCTCTATTCAAACGATGGTGATGTCTGTGTTTCACTTGTTTCCGGTGAAGGTTTTATCTTTCATTTCGGATATTAAAAAAATGTGGTTCGGTATTACTTTCGGATGAATCATTAATTAGTATTGTGTAATGAACATGGTTACGGAAAGCAACTGCTATCAGTTAAAAACAAAAAAGAATGTGTAGTATCTGTGAGCCCATGTGCAATGAATTGAGCTAATTTTTGGATCTGCATTTTCTGCTTAGGATTCTCTTCTGTTTTTCTGTTCAATCTTGACTTTGTCTCTTTGTGTAAATTTCATTGGTTAAGAATATATGCGATTATGATTGTAATAAGATCACAAAAATTATAAATTACGAAGATTAAGTTTGATCAGTCAACAATATGAAGCATTTTATTTTTCCCATGAGAAATCTTATATATTCTTTTCTAGGGGATAATATATTAGAATTTAATTTCTACATTGATAATTAAAAGAGTTTTAATAACTATTTAATTAAATTTTTTTATTACATGATATTTTAAATAGTAAGGATAAGATGTAATAATATATAATTAAATAAATGACTATATATATACTATCTGTGAATGAAGGCTAAACTTAATATATTTTATGTTCAAAATATACAGTTAGAGCTTTTTGCCCGTAAATAAAAAGTAGTATTAGTTTTTACAATGATGTCGTATTTTTATCCCATAGATTTTTCCATTAACACTAGATTAATAAGACAATAAAAACTCTGAACTACTAATTAATTTATGAGACTGCTATTTCACTTTTTTTCTAATTTTTGCAGTCCAATTTACAAGTCTTTTAAGCAGTTTCGAACAAACAACATTTCCGATGTATGAAACATATATGTCCATTGACGACAACCATAAATTAAATTTTAAAAGCTAAGAATACCAGAAACCCATGTGCATCAATAGTAGTTGATATCTCCACTTTCAATGAATAATTGGTTCTGAATCTCTTTTTTGGTATTTATGTTAAAAAAATTCCTAGATTTGACAGGAATATCTTAACTACCGTCAAAGGGCTAAATTTTTAAATGGGTTTAGGGTGCAATCGGGTACATAAGAGAAATATTAAATACACGCCATCAAATTTATATTATATATTTATATTAAATTAAAAAATTATAAATTAATATATAAAAATATTATAAATTAAGATGAAAAAATTATAAATCAATATGTAATATTATAAATCGTCTTGATTTACAATATTTTATAAATTAATTCATAATATTTTATATATAATTTATAATCTTTTATATGTTAATTTATAATATTTTATTTGATATAAATATATGATATAAATATAATAATAATCATGAATCACCCATCGGT
This sequence comes from Dalbergia cochinchinensis, assembly GCA_031216125.1. Lineage (NCBI taxonomy): Eukaryota > Viridiplantae > Streptophyta > Magnoliopsida > Fabales > Fabaceae > Dalbergia > Dalbergia cochinchinensis. The sequence continues at coordinate 60,708,296 of CM062375.1, read as the reverse complement.
ACATAATTAGATTACAGCCTATATCATCTTACTTTAATATTAGAAAGGGTAATAAACGAACGACGAGAAAATGGGACCACAACGGTTTATTATGTTATATAAACAAAAATCAATTAGCGTGCAACAAAAGGCAAATGAGGAATGTGTTCTTGAGTGCTTGACTTTTCTGCCACTCGAGAACTTTCATTGTTGCATAAATAATTCATAATGTAGTATATATCCGTAGTACTTACTAGCCATTGGGTATAGAACAGTTTTGTTGACCAAAGATTTGCGTCTCAATGGTTTGTTTAGAATTCCAAAGCCCTAAAATTATTTTTTTATTAACATATTATTTTTTATATATAATAATTTTTAAAAATAATTAGAATCTAGAAACAATCAGTTTTTAATTTTTTTTAGAAACTATAAGGAGTAACCTTTTTTAAAAAATAATTTTTAATCTTTTAATTAAATATACAATTTAAGTTTTATAATTATTTTTTAAAAAAATTCGAAGCAAAGGCAACCTTAGTCCCAATCAAACACAATGTCTCGCATTGTCTATCTACTAGGTAAGGGTGAACAAATCCGAAAAGTATATATAGGATAGTTAATAGCCAACTGTATTTCTTAAATATTTAATTGAAAATTTGATTTTTGATAATATGTATAAAGAAGTTTTTATGACTAGAGATATAACCCAACATTTATAAGCTCTACCTCATGGGAGATTGGTTACTCTTTTCAATGGTGACATCCTAAAGACAAAGTTAAGGGTAAAGAATTAATTAGCAGTGTGTAGCTGAATTTTCAAAGGCACTTTCTAGTGATTGAGATTAACTCTAAGAAAAAATTATCATATAATTATTTTATGTTAAACAAATACAAAGCTCTGCTAAAAGTTTTTCTTTTTTTCTTCTAATCAGATCTAGTTATTTTATATTTTGAAATTATGGTGTGCCATTTATTTTATTAACTTGATATACACAAATTGGTAGATTATTTTTAAACGAAGTACTTATTCCTTTTCATTTATAGTCCTACTCGAGATTTGAGAAATTCACTCTCTTTGTAGATTACTTGCGCTTTGCCTGTTCATGGTTTTCTACATTTGCAATTTAATAATTTAAATGTGCAATAAAAATAAATGAAAAAATATCATATATATATTAAATGCTTTTCATAATAAGGGTGTATTTTGTTGAGGGATAAAAATAGGGTATAAAATTTCATAAATGAGCTTTATTTGTAAATTTACATATGAAATTCATCCATCAAAATTCGTACCTCAATTTTAACTCCAACCAAACATAGTCTAAAGATAAATTAAAATTGATATGTGTTAAAGAATATTAGATGATATATAATTTTATTGGAACATTAAGTCTCGCATGGATTAAGTATATTTTATGAAAATCAATGAACAAACACTTTTGCAGACTATATATCATAACAAAATCACTCTTTAAAAGTCCATCAACCAACAAATTAATAAAGTAAAAATAAGATAAGGCCAATGAAAAAGCCAAACTGAAGCAAAGTTCGACTGTTCGCTTTTGCATAGTGGTTCGGATATGGCTTGAAATCTATACCCAATAATTGTTCAGCTACGAGGAGCAAAATAAATAAAATACACTGAACAAAAAGGGTAAAAAATAAAATAAAACAGACACAGTATGAAACATAAAAATGCAAAGTACAATTCATAGAGAAAGATGGCAGTGGCAGAAAAGCAAAGTCTCATATAGTATGCTTTACACTGGTGAAGGTGATATATGGACCGACAACTTGCTGTGGAGTTAGTAACATTCAGACACATGCCCCCGGTGTTGGGATATCTTTTATGAGATTGATTTTATCATCTGATTATAAAAAATACTATATAACAAAAAACTTTACCAAAATTTTATATTTAAAATTATGTTATATAATTATTAGTCTTCAAATAAATAAGTGACCTATATCATTTCATTAATTCAATAACCATTTTAATTTCTATTAAAGATTATATGAATATTTTTTTTGGATATATAGTATTACTACTCTTCAAATATTTTTTTTTGAAGGGTATAACCTTAAAGTTATTATTTATTTATTTTGTAAGTAGACGTTAAGGTTAATTTGATAGTTGAATTAAATATTTTAACTAGTATAATAATATATAATTAAATACTTGTGTAGAACTTTTTGTTTGGTTTTATGTGTAAAACTTTTTATGTATCAAAATTAAATACATCTTTTATTCATATGTAGACATAATAGAAGAAACTAGATTATGAATAATTAGCTCTTAAAAGTCACATTAAGATATTGGTTTCAATTGGCTAAAATTTTGGGAAGAATATATATATATATATTAGGGAAAAGGTACTTCTATAATTTGTTTAGATGTTTATTTGTGCTTTTTAAGAGAAGTCAAAATAGAAAATAATAAGTTTTCTATTTCTTTTAGAAATAAATAGAAAATTGTTTCTCTCAAAGTTAGAAGCAGGAGTAGAGAGAGAAAAACTGATGCAATAAGTGAGTTACTTATATTTGTGCAAATATTCTTGACATTTTTCTAAAATGATAAGAGATAGCATTATCTTATTTTTAAGATTAAAAACTATATAAATATAAGATGCCTCACACATAATAATAATCATAATAATAACATACTTTTTATCTATAAATCTAAGACTCTATTATCAAAATAAATTTGTATTAACTTTATTTTTTATTTTTTATTAATTAATTCAATGATTTTAAATTAAAAATAATGAATCTACATTAATCATAGTTTTTAAAAAATATTGTTTTGTGTAAAAAAGCATGCTTTTTTATTTAACTATATTTCTTGAGAATTGAATTTTCGCATCCTCAATTTTTTTTTATAAGAAAAGCACTTTTATATTTGTTATGTGCAAATAATTTAATAATTTTTAAGTATTATAAAATTACTTTTTATAATTACATGAAAAAGATAAATTTCTGCTTCTACTTCTACTACTACCACTTCCGTTTCTGTTTTTCAAAAAAAATACTTTTTCCACAAATTTAACAAAATGAGTTCGTATTTTATGAAACCTTGCTCTTTAATTTGCTCATTAAGATTAGTATTAAAATTCAACTACCATCCATGGTATCAGTGGTATCGTAAGATGTTAAGATTCATATCCATTCCATTCAAACATTCTTGTATAGACACTCACCAAAATGATAATAATAATAATAAAAAATGCTTTATGGATGAAGAGATCAAGACCACACATGTTAACTTGTGTACCATATCATCGTAGCATCCATGCATTTGATATGACAAATCTACAAGAGATTTTTGTTTGTCGTCTTGCATTTTAATATAGCAATACTCATATCCACCTGTGGGTCTTTTTTTTTTTTATATATGAAATTTGGGTGGTGTATTTACATTAATATGGTGTTTTAGAAAAAATTTACACAATATGGTGTTTTAGATAATTCATCAATTACAGATTTAATCAATCCGCTTATTAATGATTCAATAAAAAAATATTTTTACACTATATCCGTCATAAATTCAGTGTAAAAAATAATATTTTATTGAATCCACCAAAGGCAGATTCAATAAAAAAAATATTTTTTACAGAATCCGTACCAAAAGTCAGATTCAATAACACACAGTCCTAATGGCGAATTCTAAGCACCATATACAAATAAATTTACACATTTTCTCATATTTATATAAATCACATATAAAAACAACGTATATAAATTATTTTTCCTCTATCTGTTTTTGTTTTTCTTTTAAAGGGCATATAATATAATTATGCAGCTAGCCAACTAACTTCAAACAACTTTATTGTATTATTAGTTATTTAGTTAATAGTTATTGCCTTCATTGTGATATTCACCTTCGCTGGTAGTATTTGGATCTTTCAAGCTGATTCCACAATTGATTATATATAACTGTTTGTATTTTGTACTTTATAAAGGTAGGTTTTACAAATAAATTGTTAAGAACACATATTAAATAAAAATAATTTATCTAATCATTAAAAATTTAACGGGCTTTGCCATTTTATGCAATAATTTTAATTATTTTTAATACTTAAGAACAGTTGTTATTAAGAATTTATAAAACGTAAATAATTAATTTTTCATTTAATGTAGTAGCTATCAAACTTGAAAGTTACTCTTTGAGGCAAGTTCATTTTCAAGAGTCATAATCACTATTTATTGAAGAGGACTTTCCAAGCAGCAACCTTACTGCCCTTATGTACGGTTCTGGGGCAATTCATATTCCAGATAACAAACATTAATAATACCGGTTATTATTATTATTACTATTATTATCATTATTATTATTATTATTATTATTATACACTTGTTTTAAAAGTCGTTTGGTGCTCAACTTATTTCAAATGCTATGCCACATAAAAAAAATAAGAAGCAGCTATGCCACTCCTAAATATTTACTGTTACTTCTATTCATGACCATTTTTTCAATTTTCTCTAAAACATCTATTTTTTGCTTTGTTAATTAAAGTAATATTGCTTTAAATGTGTTAGCTGAAGAAGGCAACACTTTCACCTCTTCAGCTTTTTGTTCCACAAATTATCTACCATCTCGCCATCTTTATTCACTTTCCCCTGTATGGACACAATTTATTAAAATTAAAGTAGTAATATATCACCTTTGGTAGGGATTAATTTCATCAATTTGTCATTTTTATATAAAATTAACGTAATTAACACAATTATGAATTAAAATATTATTCATCTTTTTGAATTTGTATTAATATAATAATTATAGAAATAGTATATAAAAAATTTATAAACATAAAATCCCCAATTTAAAAATAAAATATTACAAAAAACGATACACATATCCATTATTTTTTATCATGACTATTTATTATACTAAAAAAACTTCTACTTTGTTATCAATTCATCTTAAAAAAAAACTATCTTTCATTTTTCTAAACATACTTAATTCATATTTTTACATTTAAATTGAGATAATATGTGATTTATTGTTAATTGAATAAAAAATCTTATTTTTTAAAAGAAAATTATAAATTTAGCCTTTTTATGAGAACAAGAACAAGTAAAGATGAACATTTTAATTTAACCAAAAAAATTTAAAAAAATTTCAATAGTTAAAATGATAATCGAATATATAATCTTGAATAATATTATATTTTCTATTTTAATGTGAAATTAGCATATTTAACACAATTTTTTACATTAAAATTTCAAATGAAATTATTTAATCCTTTCTAACTAAAAAATTATCTAAGTAGTACATATAACAACAAGTTTTCTTAATCATTGTTAAAGAAAAATTAATATATAATAATACACACAGGAAGTATGTAGTCTGCTTGCATGAAAAATACACACATAAAGTATTAGGTGAAAGTGTAAATAGAGCATTATTCTCTTAATTTGGAGAATAGAAAAAAAAAAGAAAATTATGGACAAAAAAAATAAATATATTTTTAAAAAAATCTAAATACATACCATTAATAATGAGTAATAATTGGATAAATGGAAGTGGACAACAACCACTACCAAAAAAATGCACAACAGAAATTGGCATTGCGTAGGGCGTGTATGAACCACAACATCCATGACCTAAAATTCTAATCCATATTGTAGAATTTTGACTCTCTCTTTTATTGGGTCGTGCCTCTCTCTCTCTCTCTCTCTCTCTCTCTCATAATCATATCAACCATGGCAACCACATTAGCTTTTCTTTTCGTTTTCTCTCTCTAACCGTTCTTATCTGAGTCAGGCAGGTACTATGCAAGGCCACCTATAAGTACGGCTATTCTTTTTTATTTTTCAAACTTTGGACTTTTTCACAAATCATTTCCTTTTTTGATTTTTTTTTTTAAGCTTTCGTTCTGCACCCATTTTCAAGATGAATTATTATTTTTTTCGAATAAAGAATTTAGAAAAAGAGAGGGGAGAAAATAAAATAAAATAAAAAAAAGTAAGTGTCGTTTCTTGTGGGGAATGGTCATCCTTTCGTACTGCCCGCACTTGAATCTGTCCTTCCTCACATAATCCTCCACCATATGTCATCTGCATTAGATAAAGAAAGCCACTCACCCCGTTGAAAATACCATAGTGCCCTCTACATTTTCACTAATTAATTCCGTCCATACCTGTCCTTCTCCGTACGGATGACTTTTGTCTCTGCCTTTGACGGAAATACCCTCCGTTGATTTCCTAATATACAACCAGCCAATCAATTAAAAATTTTTGAGTAACCACTATGCGAGGCTCCCCATTAAAGAATTTGTCAATCAGCCTTAAAATATAGCAGCTTCGCATTTTGTCTTTTTATGTTTTCTTTTTACTTTGAAAGATAGAGGAAATGGGTAATTAGCTTGGGAAAATAACGTCCCAAATCTGATTGTGAAAATCTGTACATCATGTAAGAAACCAAAAAAAATTGACAAATACCATACTCAAAAGCGAGCTTTTTGTATTGATCCAGTAGTTGTGAATAATGGCAAACAGATCTCTCCCAGCAACTCTTGCACATCACCTGTAGACAAAAGGACACTTTTGTTTACCCCAGAGATGAAGCAAATAGTAAATCAGCTGTAAAATCTTAAAATATTTTTTTTTCTTTAAATTATTAGACCAATCACTATGCAAATATTTTTTTATTTATAAACTCAATTAATTAAACAATAACTATTGAATTATTTAAAGTAAATTTTAACTTTTTTATATAATAGAACTTTATACCACTAATTAATAAAGATTTTAAAAAATATCAAATCATTCAAAATCACCGTATATTATGATAGCTACATCCTATAATTTATCGCTTCTTTTTCAAAAGATTTCATCCACCATAAATATAAAAGAGTTTTATATTATCATCTAATTACATATTTTTAACTATAAAACTAAAGTACTAGACAATTAACTCAAAACACTTTTATTAAATTGATAATGGAAAGCTTTTTTTAACATTTACTTTGCATGAAAATTAAATTCTAGGGACATATTTAATTGAAAAGATAAAAATAGAAATAAATATTATACAAATGAGTTTAACATACTATGTTACATGTAAAATTTATCCGTATATCTTTCATAGTTACTTTGACATCTCAACCACAGACACGCTTAAAAAATGGTTGAAAGTTGAGATTCAGTACGAAGCACTCATGATAAGCACTTGTTTTTTTTTTTTTTTTAAATATTTGATGGGGTTCACCTAACTCGTTGTAATTGTGCAAGAGAAAGAGGGACGGTTTTGTCATCTAGGAGTGGAAACAAGCACAAGTGCATCCCTCCATAAAAACATGACAAGGATGGCATTTCAGTCAGTCCCTGTGAACAAAGACCTCATCATCATCTTCCTCAGTCCCCCCTCCCCCCTCTCTCCCCCAAAACACTCGCAACACAATAAAATCTTCTGTTAACCGTTACTCCTTCTCCACACACACTCCAAAATAACCAAGCCTCACAACAACAACAACCTCTAAACCATGAAGAAACAAAAACACCACCACCACCAGTTTCCACGACAATCACAGAACAACATCAACAACAACAACCCCTTTGAGGTGCTGTCCGAGGAACTCGTATTCTCAATCCTGGACTTCCTCGAACCCGACCCGACATCGAAGAAATCATTCTCCCTCGTCTGCCGCTCCTTCCACTCCATCGAGTCCCGCCACCGCCGCACCCTCCGCCCACTCCGCCCCGACCACCTCCCCACCGTCCTCTCCCGCTACCGCTCCGCCACCCAAGTCGACCTCACCCTCTGCCCCCGCGTCCCCGACGCAGCCCTCGCCGCCCTCTGCTCCTCCGCCTGCTCCCACTCCCTCCGACGCCTCGACCTCTCCCGCTCCCGCTTCTTCTCCGCCACCGGGCTCCTCGCCGTCGCGGCCGGGTGCCCCAACCTGGCCGAGCTCGACCTGTCGAACGCGACGGAGATGAGGGACGCGGCGGCGGCGGCGGTGGCCCGTGCGAGGAACCTCGAGAAGCTGTGGCTGGCGAGGTGCAAGCTTGTTACGGATATGGGGATCGGGTGCATAGCTGTTGGGTGCAGGAAGCTGAAGCTGATAAGCTTGAAGTGGTGTGTGGGTGTTGGTGATTTGGGGGTTGAGTTGGTTGCTATCAAGTGTAACGAGCTTAGGAGTTTGGATCTCTCTTATTTGCCGGTGGGTTTCTCTATCTTCTTCTAGTTCTTGTTGTTTCCATTTTTGTTTTTGTTTTATTTGTTGTTGGGGATTTTTTTTTTCTCTGAAAAAATGTTTAATTTAGATGCATTTTTTACTCTGTTATCCAATTATGTATGCCACATCAACTGATATTGAATTTCATGTTTACTGCTTGAATAGTCATGGAAATAGAAGGGTTTGATTGGATGAGAATGTCAGCTCTTTAAAATTATAACTCTTTTTTCTTGAAAAACTGATATGTTTATTTGCCGTTGTTTTGGGTTGTTGAAAATGTTTACATAGTTGGTTGCAAGTTTAGATTAAAGAAGAGGATTGAATTAGGTGGTTGATAGGTAATGTACAAGTGTATGGAAGCTTGGTGGATATGGATCAATGATGTGATTTGGTGGTGTTGTGTTTATTTGTGTCTCATTGATTTTGTGGATTTTTTTTTTTTTTCGCGGGGTCAGGGGTGGTGGTTGTTGATGATATATTTTGTTTTTATTGCGAGTCTTTTATGTAGTTTGATTCTAAGTTCGATAAAAGAAGAGGGTTGTATTAGGGAGTAGATAGCTTAATGTAAAATTTTGTGGATGTGTTTATCTTGTTTCTCTATGTTTTTGTGGATTTTTTTGTGTTTTTTTTTTTTTTGGGGTGGGGGGAACATGCTTTGTTGCAAATCTTTACATAATTGTTTCTCTCTGTTTTTTTGGGATGGGGTGTTTGGTGGGGCGCTTGATTGAAGGCTAAGCTTCTCTACTTATGGATTATTGGTATCTTGGGATGTTACTTACCTCTAACCGGATTGATAATAGGTGTTATGCTATGTGTCCTTATAAATTAAGAGATTGATGTTGGAGGAAAAAATGTGTTAGAAAAGGATAGGTGCTGAAAAAGAAAATAATGAATTGGTTGTTCAGTTAACTTTTTGTTTCTCATGGTGACCTTAGAACAGGTGGTATGCCTCAAATTTGTTGATTTGTTTATTATATTAAACAAAAATTGTTCTATGTTCTATACAGTCCATAATAATAACTTTTCAGCTGTTCTTTTAAGATTGAGTTGAGTTACTGCCTGAATTTATTGTACGTTTTCTGATCGAGTTATATGTCTTTGGAAAGATCTGGTTGATATAACTAGTTTTGTTGGTTTATTGTGTTGTACAGATTACGGAGAAATGTCTGCAATCAATCTTTAAGTTGCAACATCTTGAAGATTTGGTCCTCGAAGGATGCTTTGGCATTGACGATGACAGCCTAGAAGATGATGTCTTCAAACAAGGGTGTAAGACACTAAAGGTATATGGGGATGCTTGAGTTGTCCGCTTCTGTTTATCGTTTATCTATTAATATCAGCAACAAAGATAACCTTATTGGATTTTCATTATTCAATTTAAAAATTGGCTGGGAAGCATATATCTTCGGTGTTAGCTTGTCAATACTCCATATACAACCGTTTCTCTTTTTTAATTATTAATTTTTAGGTTGGGTGCGAATATGGATAGAAGTAATCATTTTTTTTCATTACCTCCAATGAAAGAAGTTAAATTTGTTGCACTTACAATACCTTTTTTTTTTTCACTTCTTCATGGAACATTTGTGTGCATCAATTGATATATAGCTGATTCTTCTTGCCTTCATAGTGCACCTGTTTTCCTGATCTAACTTGATATTCTCTGCCTTCTGCAGAAACTTGATATCTCAGGCTGTCAAAACATAAGTCACGTTGGTCTGTCAAAGTTAACAAACATTTCTGAATGTGTAGAGCAACTCATTTTGGCAGATGGTTCTCCTGTAATTCTTCTGTCCTAGTACTCTATTTTATTTTAATTTTTCAAACTTGAGGATGTGGATTTTAGTTGTAACTAATTGTTGTCATGTGATTAAACAGGTAACTCTTGCTCTTGCTGATGGTTTGAATCAACTATCCATGTTGCAATCAATTATATTAGATGGTTGCCTCGTTACTTCCGCTGGATTAAGGGCCATTGGAAATCTGTGCATTTCACTCAAGGAACTGAGTCTAAGCAAATGTATGGGAGTGACAGATGAAGCTCTCTCATTCCTTGTGTCAAAACACAAAGATTTAAGGAAGCTTGACATCACTTGCTGCCGCAAGATAACTGATGTTTCCATTGCCAGCATTGCGAATTCATGCATTAGTCTCACTTCTCTCAAAATGGAGTCATGCACTTTAGTTCCACAAGAAGCATTTGTCTTGATTGGAGCGAAGTGTCATTCTCTTGAGGAGCTTGATCTAACAGATAATGAAGTCGATGATGAAGGTTTGCCTCTTTCTGTAACTCCTCTCTGGAATTATTGGCAATCATATCAGCTGCTATACTTACATTCTCTTTCTGCAGGTCTTAAGTCCATTTCTCGTTGTTCCAGGCTTTCCAGCCTCAAGGTAGGAATCTGCCTGAACATAACTGACAGAGGACTTGCTTATGTTGGCATGTGTTGCTCAAATTTGAAGGAGCTGGATCTCTACAGGTTTGTGATTCAAATTTATAAGCCTTTGATGAATAATGTATGCATTCTTTGGGGTTATAAGACAGCTTAAATTTTAAGATTTCCTTTTAATTTGAACAACATTTTTTAGCATAAAGTGATATGGAATTAGATTGAATTTTTTGGTAAAAAAATAAAAGATGAGATATAATTTGCCTTAGTGGTCATTAGCTTAGTAGTTAGTAACTAGTATTGATTAAATGTTTGAAATATTCAATACATAAGGAAACACATAAACATAAGGTCTATCAAACTGGATTTGATAAAATTTGGACGCTGCTTGTTGATTAAACAAGTCTAAAGCAAGTCTCATACATGAGCATTTTTTTTTTTCTTCCATATAACAAAACTCAGTGCAGCATGATGAACCGATGGTTATAACACCGAATTTTCTTCTTCAGGTCAACAGGAATAACAGATTTGGGCATTTCAGCAATTGCTCGTGGTTGCCCTGGCCTTGAGATGATAAATACAGCATATTGTACTGGCATCACTGATAGTTCATTAATCTCCCTGTCTAAATGCCCAAATTTGAAGGCACTCGAAATTCGTGGATGTATTCTTGTTACATCTCTTGGTTTGACGGCTATTGCAATGAGTTGCAAACAACTAAGCCGTCTAGACGTAAAGAAGTGTTACAACATCGACGATAGCGGGATGATACCGCTGGCTTATTTCTCACAAAATCTAAGACAGGTATCTTCCTTACATTTCTCACTTCTCCGTAAAACATTGTAGAGATCCAAGAAAGCTTTGCAGAGATTCTAATGTTGTGTCTATTGTATGCCTTGCAGATAAATTTGTCATATAGCTCAGTTACAGATGTGGGGCTTCTATCACTTGCTAGTATCAGTTGCCTACAAAGCTTTACCGTGCTTCATCCGCAGGGCTTAGCTCCAGGAGGCCTTGCTGCGGCCTTGTTGGCATGTGGAGGGCTGACAAAAGTGAAGCTTCACGTGTCATTAAGATCTATGTTACCCGAGCAGCTCATCAAACATGTAGAAGCACGTGGCTGTGTGTTTGAATGGAGAGATAAAGTGTTTCAGGTATGTTCCTCTAATTGAGTTAAACATGTTAATCTAATTCCTCATATTTTTATGCACGAATTATATTTTTTATTTGATCACTGAGGTTCTTGTTATCATCGTGGACAGGCTGAATTGGACCCGAAATGCTGGAAATTACAAGCAGAAGATTTGATGCAATAGGATTTTCACTGATCACTTTGAAGTTGATAGAGAAGACTTGCATATGGCAATACAAAAATGCAAGTTATTGAAGAATCTCGCATGTCTCTGATCACAAGCAGAACCCATCTACTTCCCTCTACCATGGCTCCTGCACCTACACTAGAGGAAAGTGAAAAACCAGAAAGAAAATAGTGAAAATAGTATGGACGATGTTTGAGGTATCTTGTTTAGTCCATTGGAGGCTATACTGCTGTGTAGGGAGGGAGTTAATCAATCCACTAAGTCCCACCCACATAGAAGGAGCAACCTTACCACTAAAAGGATTAGGCTCATGTTCAAAGGATTTGGACAAATCTTGGAAGAACCCCAAGAAACAAAACAACAAAGGTTCCTGGTAGATTGTTGTGGCAAGGGCAATCCCTTTTTTTTTTCCTCCTTGTTAGCGGGGAAAATCAAGTGTATAAACTTTGGCAATCAAGTGTATAAACTTTGTAACCTCATTTTTCTTTGTTGAGGAGCCAAATCGGAATCGTTCAAAGGATTGCAAGGGCAATTCCTTTCGTTTATTGTCCTGTTAAAAGCAGGAGCAATCAAATCAAATGTATAAAATAAAACCTTTTGTAACCCCTATTGTTTTTGTCTCCAATGGAGGCATCTACAAGAATGGAATTGAAGATGTTTCAGATATTCTTGTTAATCGTGTTGGCTTCTTTTTGTTCACTATACGCTGCCTTCAATAGCTAGCTGGTGTTCATAAGTAATAATTGAAAGAGAGATTGAATCAACAAGATTTCTAGCATGTTTTGTAAGTTTTGGATTAAAGTTGTTCTTAAGAAGTTATTAATGTTTGAGGAACCTTTGGAAATAGATTATAATAAAGAGCTTTACAAGCTTTTAATTCTTAGTTTATATTTTATAGTTATTATACTTTTACTAAATTAATTCTATGTATCAAATATCGAATATTGTTTAATATATCTTTATACTTCTTTTTTTGGTAATTTATTATATAAAAGTAATTTTTTTAATACAATCTAAACAAAATCATCTTAAAACCATTTTTTAATAAAGTATCCAAATAGAAAATAATTTTTATATAATCAATTATACAAAAATGAATAATTATACAAATAAGTAATTATTAAAATTATTTTAATTTTGCACATTTCTGGAACACACACAATGTTCAAGTTTAATTGCTTTTGTTTAATTAGTTCCACCAATTAAATTTGTAGTTGAAATATCTTTTTTTTTTCATCGAAAGTTGAATTATCATTTAGTCATAATAAATTGAAAAAAAAATTGGGTATGAATTAAAATTGTGGAAGAGACTGCTCTCCTAATTTTGAGAATGAAGCATTTATAATTACTCCCCCTTCCAAGTGCACTTCCTAGATTTGTGTTCTTATCTTTATATTGGATCAAGTTGCTTAATATTCATCCAACAGCTTGCTGCTAAATTGAAAACCATTTAAATGGAGAGATGAGTGGTTCATCATCTTCTCTGTTTGAAATTGATCACCTTTTGTTTTTTTGTGAGGTCCCGTTTTCAAAAATATGTTGGACACAAATGTTTCCAAAATATCCCTCGAAAAAAACCACTTTTTGACCAAACAGGCCCCAAAAGTAATATCCCAAGGTATAAGGGCCTTGCAAAATAACCAGTCCAACGGACAGATCTAATGTTTGGGTGGCTTCATTTTTCATTGCATGCCTCTACATTAAGGGTGTGCTTGTTTAAAGTAAAAAATAAACTTATATGATAGTATAATAGAGTTTTATATTATTATCTAATTATATATTATTATATTAATAATTATGATTGATTCTCATATTCACTACTTGAAAGGTCATAAAAAAAAAGATATTAAGGTTTTATTTATACACTATTGGTTAGGTCATACAAAATTAAAATTTTATTATATTGTTTGCACTTTGGACTTCTTCAAAAGTGATATTTCTTAGGATTCAAACCTTTAAAAGCACAACTCAAAGATAATAAGAACAGATTAAGTTTTCGGTCCAACCCTTTAGGAGAATATCAATGTGTCCAACCCTTTATAGGATACTAAGAATATTGGATAATTGAAAGTAAGACTTTTTTGTTAATTAATGCTTGCCATTGTGTTTTACATGAGGGATTGCCTAGTCCTTTGCTTTGTAAGTATGCGATAAAAAATATATATATATAGCGCAACTTAATTATTCAATCTCAGAACATTGTAATATTATTACTTTTATAATGACAACATGAAAGTAAGTGGAAAATACTTTTGCTGCTCGTTTATTATATTATTTTATGACTTTTCCAATTTCACTCTCTGTCATTCTTCTTTTACTTCGTTTATTATATTATTTTATGACTTTTCGAATTTCACTCTTTGTCAAGTTAAAATGATATGCTTACTTTTTCCTTTTGAAGACTTCGATTGGACTTCAATTGTGATAAAAACTTAAAAAAATAGTATTATTTGTACTTATATTATGTTGACACAAATCTCATCTACTATTAGATGAAATGTAAATCCTAAATTAAATAAAGTTTACACCTTATCCAATAATAAATAAAAGTATATCAGCATAATGTGTTACAAATTAAATGATAAGTATGAATAATAATTCTGAACCTAAAATAAAGTCAAAAAAGGGAGGGAAAATAAAAAAGGTCCCACCGTGAGTCGAACCCAGGTCGCTGGATTCAAAGTCCAGAGTGCTAACCACTACACCATGGAACCGTGTGCAGATCCACAGGGACGTTGACCATCACTTTCATGGATATAACTAAAGATTAAATTGTTTGTATGGTTCATATTTGTATTGTTGGTGCATTAACTGATAATTCTACAAGTTTCATTTAAAACTTTTCTTTTGGTGAAAAATATTATGTTGATCCTCATAATGATATTTGATCCCTCAGTTTAACTTAATAATATTATTAATTAAAAGGATATACTTCCATTCAAAAAATGGAAGAAACTAAACACCACTCAAAGTCAGAAAATTAGCAATTTAGTGAAATTAGAAAAAAAAAAATGTAGTTTAACATGAGTGAAACTTTAGCTACTCTCACAAGTCACAACCAAAGAATTCCTAAATATACGTACCATTATAAACATGTTATCTATTATTGTTTTTACTAAAAAATCATTTTAATATTATAATTAATTAATTAATTATTAAGTTTTTTTTAAATCAGTATCATAGTTAACAAGCTAAAGTTCTTAATATATTCAGATTTTTCCAGAAACAAATATTGTTTCAATCAAAATGCCATCTAATTCAGTGCGTGCGTGGGCACTTTTTGAAAAGAAAAAAAAAGTAAAAAGAAAAACCTTTAAGACAAAATATGTACATTGAATTGTACACCTCAATTGAGGCATTTGTGCCACGCAATGGCTTTATGAGACAGGTGTCTTAGATAAAGAAGGCCATCCAATGTCACATGTCCTACCCTGTGCTTGTTTGATTCAGCCGCCACTTTTCACAGTATCTCTATATGGGCTCATGGCACATAATCATACTACCCCTCATACTCACAGGGTATATAGTGGTAGCCAAGTCAAGTCAAACCCACAACCCTTGACCCAATTCTTCCTCATTTTGCCTTTTCCACGGTCAAAGCATCAACCCCCAACTTCTTAGAAAAGAAGCACCATCCAAACACCTTGGTGGGGGTGCATTCATACCCTTCCTTGATCCTTTATATGACCACAAGATGCGTCATCTCTCACCTATATATCTTTTCTCTTCTCCATATTTCAAGGTTCAAGCACCATAACATATCACTTCCCCTACTTCTACAACCATGTCTTTCACTTTTACTGGCCTCCTTTCCAGCAGCTACAATAAAATGAACTTGATGAGTGATAAATGGGGAGCTTCTCTACTCAAAAGTGATGATTATTGTGTTGGAATTGAGTCTCCTAGTAGCTTCAAGCCACTTCCACCTTCTTCACTGCCTCTCTCTCCCTCATCAATCTGCCATTCTTATTCGGATTTTCCACCTGGTTTCAGCCCAACCGAGTTGTTGAATGCACCCCTCTTTCTTTCTTCATCAAATGTAAGTTACAAGCTCACTATCACTATGTTAAGTTTTTTGCAACTCCAATAGTCTAATGTCTTGTTTTCTATATTCTTCGGGGAATATAAATTCTTCTCTCCTTGTTTAGAACTCTTTTTCATACTAATTAATACCTAGTTAGGGTACGTTTGGTTGGGATGAAAATGAAATACAAACTTTTATATATGAGCTTTATATATAATGAAAATCTCCACCCAACTGATATCCCAAACCAAACACACCCTTAGGAAAAAAAAAAGGTAAAAAATATGAATCAAGAAGTGGAGGTAGTTTCTTTTGTTACCTAAAACAATAGTAAGAACCTAAAGTGATAGAGTAGTTCAATACATGTTCTCCCAAGTTATTATAGTATCATATAAAGCAATTTCATCTATATAATAGGACGATTTGATTCAAACCAGATTAGTATAAAATGATCATTTTGGTTGTAATCACTAAAAAATTGAGAGTTTTGTTTTGGTCAGAGCTTCAACTGGAGAAACACTTCAAGTGAGGATCAACGAAGTAACAAGGAGGATGAGAAGAACTACTCTGACCCTTCTTTCGAGACTCAAACCGAGCATGTGTCTCTCTTTGAATCTTCCTCAAGCATGTTTCAAGAGGTAATTAACCTGAGTTACATTCCATTTGACTTGATCAAGCATAATTTATCGTTGTGTCCGTTTTCTCGGTTAATTAATTTGATTATTAAGGAATAAGGAGTACACCTGGAGACTAGACCGTTTCTTTGTCCTATGTGGTGTTCTTGACTTTTGGACAAGTTTGTTTCACTAGCTTGTGCTCTTGGCGGTTTGTGGGGCCACTTTATTGTAAACTTGCTTTCAAGGGCTCTGTTTAAATTGTCGTATTCTTTTATTTGTTTTCCCCCTTTTTGGGGTTAATTTTGTCTTTCTCTAACTCCATTTATCTACTGTGTAATATTGTTTGAAAGGTCTTATATTATTCAATATGTGACTAGAATCTAAATTTAGTTGACAAATACTGGGGTTAGGTTGACAAAATCAAAGTTAAGAATGTGGTTGTATCACCTCCGATTAGTGATTTGTTATAAAAATAAGAGGAACAAATCTTGATCTTGATCGTATAACTGTATGTGAATAGGCAAAATTAAAAGATATTTAATTATTATCTAATCATTTGAGAACATGGTATGAGTTTATGTTTTAATCTTTATTATTTATGTAAAATCTAATAATTAATATTATATTTAGCCTGCTTTTACAATTAACCATTCTTCTCACTTCATCTTTTTTCCTTAGGAAAGTATCGAATTTTTCAGAAATCCTAAAAATGATTAGAGATACATATCCTATATTTTGTGTAATTACTGTGGCCATTGTAATATCTGCTTAAACAAAGCAGTTTTGAAATAGTAATCACTTGCAAAGTTGGCATCACTAAAATTAAATGAGATGACAGAGAATAAAATATAATTCATACACTATAAGAGCTTAGAAGCATAGGGCCAGATAAGATTAAAACTGTGCACAGATTCCGATGTTCATACACGTACGTTATGTACTAATAATAAAAAAATAATATTGAAAAAACGAAAGAGAATAATAATCCTAAAAAACTTATATATTAGATGGCAAATAGTGCATAATAAAATATTTTTTTTTGCTATAACAACATTTAAGAATTCTAGATGGAACTTACAAGGATTTAATATTTGGATATGGTGCAAGTATAGTTAGGTACGATCCAGATATAGCTGGAATTTATTCTCACCAAAACATTGTTATTTTGTCCACTTAAATTATTATTGGCTCTTCCTTCTCTTTCTCATTCGATCGAAAAGCAGGAGTAGCCAGTAATCACTTCCTCCTCTACCTCGTTGGAATTGTAGTTCAAGAATTTAGCCACCCCAAAATGACTTCAGCAATTCAACTAGCGACGATGGCAACAGAGGGCCGGAGAGTAGCAACCAATCTTGAAAAATGCGTGACTCGGCCTTTAATTTTCTGGTTTTTACTTGCATATCCCCATCTTTTTCATCTCTATATAACTTCGTGTTGTTCTTCACTTAAGTAGTCCTCACCTAATAAATTTATGAATTTTATCTTTTGTTGTGTTATGATATTTTATTATGCAGAATTTTAGTTACTATATATTATATATACGAGGAGAGATTCATAGATCTCGGCATAAGATTTAATGTATTTACCCCTTCAATAATTTTGTATAAAATATAGTTCTTATTAATCTAACCATTAAATTATAATTGTATATTGCATATATATTGTTTGTACCAAATGACATCTATAATGATGCGATTGAATTGTTTTTATTTGTATACGTAAAGTTGAGTATTTATTATGTTGATTTAGATGTATATGCAAAAAAAAATATTAAACGATTTCGGATTAATGGGAAATTTTGTCAACATAATCAATAACATTTAAACTTTCAGTCTGAATGTGCATTTTGAAAGAAGGAAACACAAATCTTTAAGAGAAAAATATGCAACAGTGTAAGATATGTGTTTACCTAAGTGAGTCTCAATAGATCCCTCTATATATAATCCTAAACTCTCGGAACTTAATCTAGGAGCACTAACAAATTGTATGCATGTTTGTATGTTTCTGTGCCTTGACAAATGTAAACTTTCATTCCTATGATTATCAAACCACATAGTCAGAATAAGCAAGGTGTGATTCATTATAGCTTTGGAAATTCACTTATTATTGGCATTATTTAGATTTGTTTTCAATACTTGATCAGCAGGACCAACTAAAGGAACAGGACACATTGAAATTCAATGAACCTTCAAAGCAAATGAACTTTTCGTATGAGATGACAGCAACAGAATTTGAAGATCCATACACTCAGAACTTTTTCTCAGAAATGGCCTTAACCAAACCTGAAATACAAAGTAATTCAGCTCCTGGGTCAGATTATGTTAACTATACTGATTCTTCTAACAGAGAACAAAAGGGATCAGAAGATGGGTACAACTGGAGGAAATATGGAGAGAAACAAATGAAAGGGAGTGAGAATCCTCGCAGTTATTACAGGTGCACGCATCCGAACTGCTCGGTGAAGAAGAAAGTTGAGAAAACTTTGGATGGACACATTACTGAAATTGTGTACAAGGGAAGTCACAACCATCCCAAGCCTGAGTCAAGTAGAATGATGAGTTCTCATTCAGTTCTTCAACATTCTTCATCCAGAACCAACTCGGGGAATTCTGATCAATCTGCGGGAGAGGAAGACTTTGAGCAAACATCACCAAGAAGTTATGGTGGAGGAGATGAAGATGAACATGGGCAAAAGGCCAAAAGATGGTAAGATCAGTAACATTACAATCTACTGGCATGATTTGCATTGTTAAAAGGAAATGAATTATGAACGACACTTAGTTGGTCCAAATAGTTCGACATTTGTTCCTCTTAAACAAAATCTTAAGGCCAAGTCTTGTGAATTGTGAATGCAACCAAAAAAAAAAAAAAAAACTAGCGGTAGAAAAGTTTCAACCTATAGTGGATTGATCTAACTATCAAATTAGTTGAGGTTCGGTGCATTTCAAATACTAGTCGTTTAGACAAAATAAAAAGACGAAACTTCATTGCAAGGTTGGCTTTAATATAACCAATTATGATCCTTATTGTTGCAGGAAGGGAGAGAATGAAAATAATGGCATTGCCTATTCCACCTCTGGGAGTAGAACTGTCAAGGAACCTAGAGTTGTAGTTCAAACTACAAGTGAAATTGACATACTTGATGATGGCTATAGGTGGAGGAAATATGGACAGAAAGTGGTTAAAGGAAACCCAAACCCAAGGTAAATAACTGATAGAAAACAAAATACCCTTTAGGTTATATGGTTCTTAGAGTTAATAATACAATCCATGTTTATGCCAACATCATATTAAGTCACTGGTTCAAAATATCCTATGACCTGCAGGAGCTACTACAAATGTGTAAACCCAGGCTGTTCAGTGAGAAAACATGTTGAGAGAGCTGCACATGATGTGAAGGCTGTGATTACAGCTTATGAAGGGAAACACAACCATGAGGTGCCTATAGGAAGAGGAAGTTCAAGCTATAGCATAAGCAGAACTTCTCTTGACAACTACATCAACAATGTAACAGCACCAACCCCTATAAGGCCCTCAGCAGTGATGACCAATTTTTCTAGCTCACCAATTCTCACAAATTTGCTTCATGACACAAAGCTACCAGGGCCTGAAATTCAAGAACCTTTTCCAGTTGACAAGTTGCTGAGCCCTGGTGGAAGCTTTGGCTATTCAGCTTTTGGGAGATCAATTGGTTCATATGCCAATCAGGGACAGCACTCAGGTGCTGCATACTCAGCCACTGATATGGAGCAAAATGACTCATTCCTTAAGTCATTTTTTTCAAAGAATCTTTGAATTTTGGACTAAAATGTCGCTTGTTATCATCATCCATATTTTGTTGTTGGGTAGCATATAGGACTTAATTTGGTTATTTATATTAGGATAGAATAAAAATGATCATGAACATCTACTTATTTAGCTCAGGGATTAGAGACTAGAACTACCAAAAATTCTAGAGCTTGACTAGAACTATGACTTATTTCAACTTTTAATTTAATCTTAGGAGATGCAGAGAACAAGTTAACTGATGAATTATGTCATTCTTTTGTTATATTTGTTTAATTAGCACAGAAGAAAAATGTTTTCTTTGGCTAAGTCTTGCTATAGTTGATTACTTCATGAGATGGTGTACGTGTGATTATGTTAGCAAATTTTTCTACTAGTTATTTTCTACTTCCTGTCTCCATTCTCAAAAAGGATGAAACGGTCAGCAACTTTTGATCCGATTAGAAAAATGTTAAGGCTGCAGAGAAATTTGTCATAATCAGAACAGGTCTAAGTTTGAAACACTGTTATTTGACCAAGTAAAGCTTCTTTGTTTGCCGGGTAAAAGTCAAGCTTCTTTTATTATTATATTTGGAGGACATAGTGATCAAATTGCACTATTAGAAAAAGTTTGCTTCTTTCAATCACTATAGCATTTTGCATTCACTACTTTATATATATATATATATATATTTTCCCAATTCTTTTTAGTGTGAATCACTCTGATATGAACCAGTGGGTTCACTTCCCTGCACTGGTTTTTTTCTTTCTACCAGAGTTAAACTTGAGATTTTATTTAAAGAGAATAAGTGTGAAACCATTTTGAGCCAATAAAATGATAATGTTTATGTCAAATTGTTCTGACTAATTTGGTTTGAATCAAGTCTGCTCACTAGAAAGATAGGACTCTTCCCGTGCTAATTTTCAACTCCGAGAAGACTAAAAAAAATCGAGATTTTGTTTCGGAGGAACAAACATCTAACATCTTGAACTAACTAAATGTTAGTACTTTTTGCCACAGTTGTCATCAAAGCATTCTTTTATATATAAAAAAGAGAAATATTATAATAATCAACTTATATTATTTGTTTAGAAACAAGAATCTAGTTCTGATGTTTGCTTCATTCAATCGTTCAAGAATAATGCATTCATCACTCTATTGCTTTCCATCAAGTTCTTCATTAAAGGAAGAGAAAGTATCAACACCATCAACATAGTTTCAAGCAGAAAAATATTAAAAAAAAAAAAAACTGTAAAACCTCAAATCTCACTGTAACATATACAATTTATACACAGACTTAAAAGGGATGGGGGATGCTTACAGGCATTCCTCACATAAATTTTACAGATAAATGATTTTGTAGGGAAGCAGAAACGGAAGTATGTAATAGTTATAAGGAAAAAATTCTGAATGGAATTTCATATGTAAGTTTGAGCTGATAGTTTGTATCCCGATATTATGGCTGACAGTGCTAGACACAAAAAGGCAAAAATGGACATGCTAATGGCTGCAGCTGAAGTGTCCGTGAATATATTATCCGCTCCTTCCCTCATTCTGTTTGTTATTGGAATAGCCGCAGATGCTGATGATATCAAGAGATATGTCACTATCTGCATCCAAAAAACTTTGTCATTCATGCTCACCACAAACTGAATTTTCTAACCTTCATATATCAGAAGGACAATGTAGACGTTGTTAGAGGTCTCAGGTTTAAGTCCTAGATATGCACAAAATTCTCGTTGAGAGACCCTTATCCTCTTCAAAGGACATTAGGCAAGTCAGATTGGATTAGCACGATTCTTAGTAATAGAACTTGAATAGCGATGATTCTATCGGAGGAAAAAAAGACAATGCAGAAGCCAATAATATAATATTGTCTTGGCCTATAGCTAGAATAAAAAATTTGGTCCAAAGCTTTGAGTCATTCAAAATGAAGCCTTGCACCATGCCAACAACTAATAGGCCATTCGTAGGACCCACAACCCACTAACCTTTGTCACACTTAAAGCTAATATGCATTCTATTTTCCTCATTTTTTAAAAGAAGCTTTCAGAACTTACTTGAACGTATTATTTCCTTATAATAATAATAATAATATAATAATAATAATAAACTTTGTTCTTTGTGACACTCGCTACTTGAAGCAATAAGTTTGCATTTTTATTCCTTTCATAGGGGTATAACTTCAAAGAGAAGTCTCAAATTTGCCAATCCAGCTTTTCAATCATCAGTTGTTAAGTTGTAACCCAAAGCATATCTGGTTAAACTACATTCTTCCACATTTTTAGGGAGCCAAAAAAGACTTAATGCAATAATACACCATTACACCATTATCATTTATCAACAACAGAAAAACAAATTGATCAATTAAATGCAGTTTATTTCATAATTCATTTCAATTTCAAAACCCGGAATTTGTTTCCTTATCTCCTCATCACCCAGAGGATCAGATTGGGGTTAAAAGGAGAGATCACCATAGAAATCAACAATATGATCAAAGAAGAAACAATGCCTAACCTGATCTCCAAAGAAGTCAATAAGCGCTGCAATTCTTGGCTGAATCCAGTTTCTCTCCTGAACTTGGCGAAACACTTGGCCACCAGTGTAAAAACTTGACAGAATAGCTATTGCCAGCAAATACCTATACACGATCCAAATAACAATTCAACTTCAATCCCAACACCCCAAATGAACAAGATCAAATTTTGACACAAACCCAGTATTCTTTACCCAAAATTCTGACAAACCCACATCACATTTTCCACCAAATAGACAATAATTGAGGTTCTGACTCAGTGATTCCAATTACCTGTATTCCTCATACTTGTCAAATTCTCTCCAATCACCATGCCTGTTGCTGGCAACAAGGAGGAACGAAATCAAAGAGAGAACCAAAGCAATCCCTCTCAATCCCAATGACCCTCCCTTAATCAAATCCTCCCTTCTCCACCGCCGCAGTATTCCGGCGACACCGCCGCCTCCACCTCCTCCTCCCGGCTCCACTCTTGGCGGGACAGTCGGCTCCTCCGGCACAGACTGGACTTCAATCTTTGTCTCCGGATCGTTAGAGACCGCTGCCATCTTTGAGCTGAATTTTATGTGACACTAATTGGATTTAGACAAGAATATAATGAACTGAAAAGATCAATTGAAAAAATGAACTTCGAGATTGAAAAGGGGAAAAAAAAAAGAAAAGAAAAGAAAAAGGAAGCTTGTACTGAAGACAGAAGACAAAAGAGGTACGCAAAGTGAGTTAGTTATTGTTGTGTGTCCTTTGTTTTTTTGGTGTTTGGATTTCGAAACTGATTTTTAAGGTGGTTGTGTTGAAGAATCGGTATAGAAGTTAGCGAAGGTTCGGGATGTGCGCCAATGAGAGAGCGCGTGAATTGCAAGAGAGGCTTAATGGCGTGGCGTGAGGAGTGTGATAAAAGAGCGAACCACGGCAAGGGAAACCATTGTTACTAGTGCATATTTGGTGCTTGTACAGTTCAAACAAGA
Organism: Dalbergia cochinchinensis; assembly: GCA_031216125.1. NCBI lineage: Eukaryota > Viridiplantae > Streptophyta > Magnoliopsida > Fabales > Fabaceae > Dalbergia > Dalbergia cochinchinensis. The sequence goes on along the minus strand of CM062375.1, from coordinate 60,684,532 downwards.
CACGACGTAAGAAAACCAGCTTGGCAGTGTGTTTGGCTGTTTGGATTAGATTTGGAAAAGGAAATTAAATTTAGTGTGATTTGAAGGGCTTTTTCCGGGTTAACGATAAATATGTTTGGTTAGGGGTAAAAATATAGGATGTAAATTTTTATGAATTAGTTCTATATGTAAAATTAGATATGAACATTATTCATGAAAAATTTATCTCATCTTCACTTCCCAACCAAACGTATGCTATATGTTAGTATAATTTTACACTAATAATGCATTAAAATTAAACTTTCAATCAAAATTGAAATGATATCGAATGATTAATTTTGAAGTTTAATTCTATTGTACTCTTCACATAGTCATCCAATTAAACCATTTTATTTGCATATATAATCATTCAAGTAGTTGATGAAAAAGTCAAAAATAATTAGTGAAGTGATAATATATGATTAAATAATAACTATCTAGTAAATATTTTTGGTTTCTTCATCTACTACTTGAATGATGATTATGCAAATAAAATAAAATAGTTTAATTGGATGATTATGTGAAGAGTACAATAAAATTAAACTCCAAAATTAATCATTCATTATAATTATAGTTTTGATTAAGAGATTAATTTTAATGTACTGTCGGTGTAAATATTTTTGGCCTTTTCATCTACTATTCAAATGATTATGCAAATAAAATGATTTAATTGGATGATTATGTGAAAAGCACAATAAAATTAAACTCCAAAATTAATCATTCATTATGATTTCAATTTTGATTGAGAGATTAATTTTAATAGTGTGAAATAGTCTTAATTACACTAACATATAATAGTATGATTTAATCGTTGCCGCGGAATATCCAGTGCTTTTCACGACTTTTCCGAGCTAGTTACGCAGTACCAACATCTTTGAGAATTAAGAGTTACTGTGCCGCTAAGTCCACCCCATTTAAGCAAAGCTCACTGTAGAATGAGTTTGATGGAGCCCAACAGAATTTGAGTTAATAAGTGCCTATTTCGTTTGGGTTTTTCATTTTTAATTTTTATTTTTAATTTTTAAAATTTTATGAAGAAAATATTAAAAATTTTACAAACTATAAATTTTAATTTTTAATTTTTATTTCTAATTTTAAATTTTCTTTATAAAATTTTAAAAATCAAAAATAAAAATTAGAAACTGAAAACTCAAACAAAACAAGTTCCAAAGTTATTCATCTAATCTTATCTTATTTTCAGACATAAATCTCACCTTGGAATTAAATTGGCTAGAATTAAGAATTTGAAAATCGGTAACTTAAAAACAAAAACTCACTGTATAATTACAGGCTGTGAGTTATTTTACTTTGTGATAGGTACTGTGAACACAGCTCATGAGGCCGATATAATCAAAAGCGAAATGTAGGCCAAATCCATCCAATGACAACAGTTATTCAGTAGCATCGAATCATTGATACTGTATTAATGGTAGGGTCGCTTCGCTTTGTGTTACTCATTATGATATAACTATACTTTTCGTCAGTGACTAATGATACTCATATATATAACACACTGACAAAGAAAGTGATACTTATGTAACACTTCAATTACAAGTCACACTATCGTACATATTATTATTATTATTTTATTTATTTGTTATATCCAAAATCCAAATATAATTTATTTAGAAAGCGATGCATGGGGTGCTGTAATTAATTCCAAGGAAATTCCTATTTCAAAATAATTTTATATACGCATAGATTTATGTCACCCAAAAACATACGTATATATAGATTTCGGTTTACACACCCTAAAACTATAATTTACAAGATATAAATTAAATTTTAAATCAAAATATATTTAATAAAATTCTGATTGAATTATATTATAGTGTATTTTGGAGTCTGGAACTATGATATGTGTAGAAATTTTTTTTTTTTAAAAAAAAGTAACACTCCATGTCATTATTGTCAAAATTTGTCCAAAATCAAGGAGTGATTAAATAAATCAACCAAAATACAATTTATTCAAACATTACTCCTTCCATTTCAAAATAATTATTGGATATTTTTATTTTTTTATGTTTTAAAATATCTATCTATTAATAATATCTATATAATATTAATTTTTTATTTATACCCTTAATATAATTATATTAGTTAAGTAATTAATATATTTATCAAGATAAATAATAATAAAAGTAAAATAATAATTTTATCAATTTATATAATTTTTTATTTATTTTAATATGTGTATTTTTATTTTTATAATTATTATAAAGCTAAGGAAGTACTGTTTATGTCATCTTATTGTTGCAAAGTACAAGGCCTTTTAGCATGATCTGTCAAAGGGAGTTAAAATTAACGAGAACAGTAGTGTATGCATGGATTCTGGAACTTTCTCTCTTTTATTTCACATGGATTTGTTATTTTTTTTCTTTTTATAATTCATGGATTTGTTAATTAAAGCTATGTGATCATCGACAGATGGCTATGTGGGAAAGGAGTACTTATTCAATGACGAGATCACGAGAACATTCATGTAACAACAAAAATGATGAGGACACTCAATTATTCACATTATTTTAGGATCATACTCCTCTGACTTGGGCCCTCTAAGTATAATGATAAGATACCTGTCGTATTCCTTGTTATCCCACTTGGCTAATTGACTTGCACAAGTAAACAATATTTTTTGTCCTAATATTTTAAATTTATACTAATTTGATTATAACATAGATTTTTATATTAATTTAATCTTAATATTTTTTATTATATATTAATTTAGTTATTAATTTAACGTTAAAATTTAATATTTAATAAAATAATTATATTAATACCAAAAGTAAAGATATTATGACGAAAGAGCTTCTTTGCTCTTTACTCTTCTGTAAATGATAATTATAAAAAATAAAAAAATAAATATAACTAATAAATAATGAATACTTAATCCTAGTTAATATTCCCACTGTTCATGATTAACTATCTATTTCAGAAATATTTATTTATCTAAAAACAATTATTCATTTAAGAAATATAAATAGTATTAAGTATTTCTTTTCAATAATACTTCTATTAAATATTAATGACTTATTAAATATGACTAGTGGAGTAGAAGAGAAAAAATTAGATTATTTAAAAGAAATAGTAATAATTTAGTAAAAAAAAATTTATAATATTAATATCTTCCTAATCATTTTCTTATTTCTATCCTCGATCCCCATTGTGGGAGGTTTTTTGCCTTTATTATATTCATGTTCCTGCCTCCACACAAATTCAAGTTAAAAAAATGGGAAAATATATGGCAAGGAAGTCATTTTTATTTGAAACTTGAACACCAATTGTTTGCCATTGGAGAAGGACCCTCACCTCTTTGAGAAAGAAACAACTAGCGCACAGATCTAGCATGGTGGCAGAAGAGTAATCAGCCTCGCGGTGGCAGCCCTGGCAAGGAATAGTGAGCCATTAACTGTTGCGCGCTGTGAAAGTTTGCAATGTGTCAAGACCCGCCTTTGAGAACATGGTCGATACGTGAGAGGCTGGATTTCCAGAGAAGCCCTTAGTAATATGACTAACTAAAATGTATAATGAAATATATTTATTTTAAGCTTAATTTAAACATAAAATAATTATTATAGATCAATTCCAAATGATCCAAGTTCAATCGAAAATCATAATCTTGAAGCATTTTCAAAACATAAATCTTGAATATAAAACAAAATAATATTAATCTAGGTCATAGCCAAATATAATTAATAGAATAACTATAAGTCAAAATAAATAATCTTAAAATCAAACATGTCCAGGATCCCACCTACATGTCTACTAGATTACTACTATAGCTAATATGAACTTATATTAAGTGTCACTTTGAAATGAAATTCACCAAAAAGGAAGCTACGATGCTACTGAGGAGGATCCTATGGTGCAATTAAACCTGTAGTTGTATCTATAGGAGAGGAAAATGAGGGGTGAGTTCATCAAAAATTACTCTACTCATGACCCATGTGGGACAACAATAACAGTACGTTAAGTATACATGCATCTGGCATAAAACATTTATATATATTATAGCTGTACTAAAAAATTTATAAATAGTAACTAATGGAGAAATAGGAAGTTGAATTAAGATATGTTGAACTGAACTGAATTAAGCTGATTAAATAACTATAACTGAAGGGCATACTAGGTTCCATACAATGGACACCTCACTAGGTTCCATAATTGTAATTAGAGTTGAGTCAGTCCTCTAACAGATCACTTAGTACTTAGGTTAATGATTTTGCAGCCGTTAACTCACTAGTATTTTTCTCACTAATTACTGGTAAAAGCTAAAATACAAAATACCAAATATTTATGTTGTTCGTACCAAATTGGGGTTTCATGCATTTTGTAAACTAAGAAAAATAATTCTAAAACAAACAGGCAATAAGTATGGTCCCATGAACTCTTAACAGGATATTTTCATGATAACTATAAAAACAATCATTTTCTAAAATAGGCATAATTCATGAAAGACTTGTATTTAGCATAAATCATTCTACGATTTCATAAACAATTTAATAAATCATTCTACGATTTCATAAACAATTTAATAATCCTGGGAAAGTATTGATAATGACTATAAATATGGTCATAATTTTAAATTCACTCATCGTGCGTTACCGGGAGTGTGCTTCCAACATCCACTTGACCCTGAGGGCAGGAATGACATTGATAATTGCTATAAAGTATACGAAACCTATAAATAACTAATAATATTAACTAAGGATTGGATGGAAAATGATAAGGGAGAATAATTGTGTAGGAAATCATGCTTAATTGTGCCCTAAAGCATAAACTTATTAGAGACGTGAAGAATGCGAGCAAAACCATGAAAATCACTTACTGGAAGCTTGAGAAGGAAGAAGAAAGTCAAAGAGAGGGAAGGAACATATACTGGGTGGCTTTGGTTCGTTTTTCGAGGTAAGGGATGACTATTTATAGCATAGGGGTCACCTAAGTGAAACAACGTTATTTTGGAGTGTTTCTAACATTGGGTTCTCACTATAACGACACGGGGGACTTGTCACAACAAGTCTAACAAAACACACACTGAAGGGGAGGGGGCTCAAGGGCTTGATAAGGTGATTGTGGGCTTTACAGTCGCGAGTTGACCAACAATGCACCCACACATGCACATACTTTGTACACCTACCGTGGTGACTCGGTACCTCGCCATGGCAATGCACGGCTAGCCGTAGCGAGCCTATCTAATATAGGGGGTGCAGTTTTCCGCAAGTTGGAGTTATCCCGCCATCCGTGTTGATTTCAAGGTATCTTAGGGCTATACTAAACTTAGTCAAGGGCATGGGAATCGGGGCATTACAGTGGTGTGGCGTGGCATGGCATTGAGCTTTTAAGAAGGTTTGGCATGATGTGAAAGAAGAGTCAAGTTCACCTTGGGAGATAGAAGAGTCATGAATGGTGCTAGGGGTGTAAAAAGAACGGGTTGGGCCGGGTTGGACAAAATTCGAACCCAGCCCAATTTTTAGATCATGTTAAATTTAAAACTTGAACCCGACTCGATAATGACCCGACTCTGTCTCAGGTCGTACCGGGTAACCTCAACATTCAAATAATATACGAAAATTTGAATATTGTACATAGTAAAGCTATAAAATTTTACAAATAAGAAATAAAATTTTAAAGATATTTTACAGTATATGCTTCAAAATAAAATATATCAATGTAGAAATAACATCATTTATGTAAAATATATTAATTGAACTTTAAAATCTTAAAATTTTCATAAATTATTGTAAAAATATATATCTATTAAAGGATTATTTACCTTCGGGTCGAGTTGGGCTAACCCGAAGTATGATCCAAACCCGGCCTGAAAAGTGCACCGAATCAAATTTCAAAACTCGAATCTGTCTCAATGAGTCGGGTCGGGCTGGGTTGGTGGGACAGGATGGGTTATGAACACCTCTAAATGGTGCTATAACATTGTCTCCTTAGATGCACCACTATTGATATGAATAACTTATATGGAAAGTGAATTTTTTTCTTTAAATGAAAAAAGAGAAATGATACACGTACACTAGAATATATACACCATCTACATCCACTGTACTGAATGCCAAAAGTGGGGTATACATGTGGTATAGATACAGAGGGGTATTATGGGAAAAAATGAAAAGGAAAGAAAAAAAGAACGTGCACTCTTAGTTACTCACTTTGAAAAACCTCCATTCTTTGTGATTTTCCTGTTTATCTCTCTCACCCCCTCATAGCTCTCGTTTTTGGCATCGCGCAGGGAAGAAGAAGAAGAGCAAAACTAACTGACCTTTACAATGACTCATGACTCATTTCATTCTCTCTCTCACCTATCAAAATATACATTTTTTTTCTCTTTATTAAGTTCTCTCTCTCATTCTTCATCATTCACATGAGGAAGAAGAAGAAGAAGGAGTGTTCTTTTTTTTTTTAGAATTTGTTTACTCTCTTTTTCTTATTTCTCTTTTTCACTCACCAAAGCCATTATTTTCTGTCTCTTTATTATGTCTCTCTCTCTCTCTCTCTCTCGTTCTACATCGTTAACATGAGGAAGAAGAAAAAAAATTTTCAGTAACAAAACAAATTGATAATAGCTCTGCTAGAAGCTGAGATTTGCTATTATTGTTGAAAATTGGAGTTAAAAAATTATAAATGCATATTATAAAAAGTTGTAAACCAATAGCAAAAAGTTGGAAATCATTGCACAAAATATTATAAACCAGCAGCAAAATGTTGTAAACCAATTGAGAACACATACTAAACAGATTGCTAAAAACTGGAGTTGAAAAATTGTAAATGTCTGTTACGAAATGTTATAAATCAGTATGCAAAAAGTTGTAAACTATTGCACAAAATGTTGTAAGCTAGTAGCAAAATATTGTAAACTAGTTAAGGACACATACTAAATACGTTGCTGAAAACTGAAGTTAAAAAATTGTAAATACCTGTTACGAAATGTTATAAATCAGTATGTAAAAAGTTGTAAACGTTTGTACAAAATATTGTAAACTAGTAGCAAATGTTATAAACCAATTGAGAACTATGTTCTCATAATTTTATAAATATAAAATAGACCTAAATATAATAATAAAATTAAATTTTAGTTATTAGCAATATATTTATTAGTCTTCTTTAGTGCTTATATTGATTTGTTGTGGAAAAAAAGTAAGATTATTTATATATATTCACACACATATATAACGTCATTCTTAAAGACATAATCTAAGTTTAAATATTTTAAAATTAGATCAAATAAGAAATTTTAAAATTGTACTAATAATATTGTATTAACAAAATTTATAATTGTATGAATATAAAATAGAGCTAAATAATTGTATTTATTAATTTAGTAATGAGTTTGTTGTGTTTAAGCACCAAATAAGACTAATAAATATATCATTAGTTACTAAAATTTAATTTTATTATTATATTTATGTCTATTTTATATTTATAAAATTATGAAAACATAAAGTTCTCAATTGGTTTACAATATTTTGCTACTGGTTGATGACATTTTGTGCAATGTTTTACAATTTTTTACATACTGGTTTACAACATTTTGTAACAGGCATTTACAATTTTTCAACTCCAGTTTTCAGCAACCTGTTTAGTATGTGTTTTCAATTGGTTTATAACATTTTGCTATTGGTTTACAATATTTTGTGCAATGGCTTATAACTTTTTGCTACTGGTTTATAACTTTTCATAACACGCATTTATAATTTTTTAACTGCAGTTTTTAACAATAACAACAAATTTCAGCTTATAGCAGAGTCATTCTCAATTTATTTTGTTACTAAAAATTCTTTTTTTTCTTCTTTCTTATGTTAACAATGTAGAACAGGAGAGAGAGAGAGAAACGTAATAAAGAGAGAGAAAATGAAGACTTTGGTTAGTGAGAAAGAGAAACAAGAAAAATAGAGTAAATAACTTCTGAAAAAAAAAGAATATTGCTTCTTCTACTTCTTCTTCCTTATGTGAATGATGAGGAATGAGAGAAAAAACTTAATAAAGAGAAAAAAATGTAAACTTTGATAGGTGGGAGGGAGAATAAAATAAGCCATGAGCCAAGAACGAAAACTATGAGGGGATGAGAAAGATGAACAAGAAAATCACAAAGGATGGAAGTTTTTCAAAGTGGGTAGTTGAAAGTGCATATTTTTTTTCTTTTTATTTTTTTCTATAATATCCCTCAGTATTTTTTTTCTTTTTTGCACTACTCTTTAAAATATTTCTATATTAAATTTAGGATTCAGTTTTATACTAATTTTATGTATTACAATTTGGCAGTGACTATGTCATCTCTTATAATTCTTAAGAATCATTACATATATTTTATATTTTTATAGATGTCTTGAGCAATTGGAGAAGCACTTTGATAAACAGGTTTGATCTGGACCTTCTCAATTAAGGTATTAGCGTTTGTTTTATTAGATAACAAAGATCGCATTTTTAACTTCGTTCGAATAAGAGTTGTACTCCTTCGAAATTCTTCTATTTCTCAGTGCGATCTCTACCATCATCTCTATTCCCTTTATCCATTCTACTAGCCGTCTCCTCTCGTTCTAATAATTTATATATAATAAAACATGAAAATTATATTAAGATTTATGAGTTTAATTTTGATATATAGTGTTAAAATTGAAAATTTTATATAGCTATCTAATCATATATTATATATATTAATAAAATAAATAAGTTTGATTCTCATCTCATTATTTTAAACATCATGTATTTGAGAAGATTTAACTAGAGAATGAAATTTTTTATATTAACAGCATATTTGAATTAAATCCTTGTATTTTTCATCCAATAGAATTCATTTCTTTTTTGTAGTTTGGTCTCACCATTTGCATTTTCATCATAGAAAATGAAAGGCGCTCATCACTTCAGATTTATAAAGCACAAAGATAACATACGATACTAATACGATCCGATATCGATACGGGAATATAGTGAAATTGTGAAACTTAATATGCGGGGATGCGTATTTATATATGTTAATATATATTAAATTTATTAATTTTAATGAGGTATTATCAACATGTTATTAAATTTATTTAACTCTCATCATAATTATTTTAAGAAAACATAATAAAATAGGGGATTACTTGATCTTATAAAATTCGTAGATCTTGATCATTTTAGATAACTTGTAGCTGAAAGTTGACCACGTGTCCCACTAACTAAATCAATTACTATTTTAGATGTTCATGATTAAATCACAACCCTTAGATTTAAAAGGACACCAATACCCTTGGAGTATCAAAATAAAAATCAATAAAATATATTAATGATATTTTATGAACAAACCAATTTGTAAAACTATAAAAAAAAAAGAGTTGATTTTGATATATAATTCGACATATCAAAGTATCAGTACAGGTATTGGACATGATATATCTTAGAAACCGTGCAAAATGGGATGGTGAAGTATGGGTAGAACATACCTTCATATGGTTCTTTTTGTGAATAACCACTTGTCTGTATTTCTTTATCTTATTTATTTATTTTTGGGCGCTATATCTCTCTTATTCGATAAGTAAACCATTAGCATTTTCATTTTCCTTTTTTCTTTCTTTCTTTCTTTCAATTTTTTTTCTTTTTTTAGCTTCTTCAACAGTTTCCAATGGAGTGGGGCACCAGCTTCCAGGTTCCATCATAAGCGTGTGTCTCATTACTGCTCATTCCACTGCGCACCGTTTTCCTTCTCCGGACCCTCACTTAATGCGAACACGCTGCAAAGAGCACAACCTGGAGCCAGAACAAAACGACGCTGTCGTATGTGGTGGAGGACCACTCCACAGCCCACAGGCAAACAAAGAAATAATGAATTGAACGGCGGGTTGTTCTAATGTTCTGGGCATTTCCCTGACGACAACAAGCCTCGCCAATTCGCAACGGCTATCAGAAGCGCTTTTCGTTGCTTTTCTTGCGCCCCACCCCTTCCGGAATCCAACCCTCTTTTCACTCGTCTCTTCTACTCGTGACTCGGTCAGCACTCGCTCGCTTCATTGGCGATTCCCATGTGATCTTCTCTAATGTTAACATGTGTCAAACTGGTTGCTTCTCAGGAATCGTAACTCTCCCACATTTGCCTACGTTTTGACTTGCATTCTTTTTTTTCTCGGGCGCTATTATTTATATTAACTGGTGTAGGCATTTTATCTATTATTAGATGAAATGTGAATCTCATTCAAATAGAGTTAATATCATATTCAATAATAGATAATGTGTAAATTAATACGATATCTCATCCATTATGAGAAAAGACGTGAATTTTATTCAAATAGAGTTCACATCATATTCAATGATAGATAGTGTATAAATTGATACAATATCTTATTATCCATTAATACAATTACCATTTCTTTTTTTTTCCCTCTCTTATAAAAAATTGGAATGGTCGGTATTTGTGTCAGATTATCAGATTCATCTAAAATATAATTCTTTCAAGAAATAAGTACGGCATTTTTTTTTAATTGTTGACGAGGATATCTCCGTTTGGAGACCGGAGATAACAGTATTACTTAGATCCGAAGGTTTTGGCCTTCTATGTAATTAATGAATGAATCTTAGGATTTTTCTTGTTGGAGAAGAAATGATATATAATGGGTAAGACGGTTTTTAATTAGAGCTGGTCTTGTATTACGAAATGATTGAAATTGTTATTGTATGCTTTAATATTGATTAATTACTTAACTTTCACCTCAAAAAGAATATCGATTAGCAAAACATAATGATGGAATGATTTAGGTTCCTATTATCCCCTCCCCGTAAATTTATCCTCATGAAGCTCTTAGAATGGGGCTCAATTCCAAGATATAATTCTATGCCCAATTCCATACATCAAATATACACTAATATATATATATTTTTGTACTATCAATATATCCAAGTTAATATCAAAATTAAAGTCCTTTGCAGATGAAAAATCGAATCCAGATCCAATTCATTCGGCCATGGAAAACTATTTAAAATGTCCTAATCGTGTTTCAGGCAATGACTTTCCTCTACTTTTATTTCCAAAATTATATGCCGAAAGCAAAACAAAAATTTGTGTTGTCCTATAAATAAAGAATAAGCTTAGAACCAAAGGAAAAAAAGGTTTAGAAATAGAAAAGTATTATTTATATTGATAATGTATGACATATTATGTCGAAACACTCTTATGTATCCTTAAATAAATGATATATTTTATCTAATAGTATATAAGAGTATATAATATCATGGCTTATACGTTCTAAATCCAAATAATCCTACTCTTAAAAATAATAAGCTTTCACCCAACACGAAATGTAATAATTTATTCGGTAAGATGGACCAGCAATGTGTAAGTAATTAACCAGCACATCGATGGTGACATGAATGTGTATATGCCTCACAAAGTGCCAATTCAGGGCTTATAGAATTTGCATCGCCAAAGTTGTCAAACAGTCATCAGTACCATTATGGAAACAAATCCATAAACGGCAATAAAATGCAAACACTCACCGTGGCATTCTCGTGATTCCCTTGCAACGCCGAACCCAGTTACCAACATGGCCAGTTCCCACCCACTTCCTTAGCCCCTTCGTCTACGCAGCCGCGTCCGCGTATCATCAACCAGCTATCCCGGTCACCACGCCGCGTTCCCTCTTTCTCTCTCATTTATCATCCTGCAAAACACACACCGTAACCGAGTCAAACTCACACACTCCCCCTCTGAGTCATGGACTCGTTCTTCGCTACTGCTCCATAGAAAAAAGAAGAGAGATAGAGAAGACCAGAGAAAAAAAAAAACAATGAATCCCCGTTTTGCCCCTCACAACCCTCTCTATTTGCCAATCGTTGCCATCACCACAACACTTTCACTCGTCGGAGCAAACCACACCTCTGCTCGTTTCTGCACCCGATAAAACCAAATAAACCAAATCCCTTTTTTTTTATTTTTCTTTTTACAAAAAATTCATTCATTTTTTCCTGAAGTGTTCATAAAAATTGTTATATATATATATATATATTTTCTTTTTTTTTTCTGTGAGAAAGGGTGCAGAATCTGTTTCTATGGAACCGGCCGTAGGCAAGCCGGGCTTCCTTCGGAACGTAATGATACGGTTACTTCTGTTCGGTGTCTTCGTCGTCATCGTGCAGTTCGCTTACGTCATCACCGTCGCCGGAGAATCATGCAACGTCGGCGATTTCTGCTTCTTCTCTCTCCCTGAGAGTCTCAACGTCGCAATCGCCGGCCCCGGGACCGGCGCCCTCGCCGCCCGCTCCACCATCTCATCAGCCGCCTCCGGCGGCGGAGACACCAGCAAGGAGTGGATCGGCGCCGTGAGATTCTACTCCTCGGTGTTCCAGGACCTGATTTCCGGCGGGTACCTCTCGCCGGAGTCGAAGTCGCTCTGCGTGGACTCGCCGGCGGGACGCGACGTCGCGGCGCTGAGGGAGATAGGCGTCGTGGACGCCGTCGGGATCTCGAAGAAGCCGGCGAAGCCGCTGGTGAAGGCCGGAGAGGCTCACCGGATTCCGTTCGGTGACGAATCGTTCGATTTCATATTCTCCGGCGCCGGCGGGATCGAGCGGTCAGCGAGGCCGGCGGAGTTCGCGGCGGAGATATGCCGGACGCTGAGGTCGGAGCGTTTCGCGGTGTTCCATGTAAAGGCTAATGATACTTATAGCTTCAATTCATTCGTTGATTTGTTCAATTGTTGCAAAGTAGTGAAGTTTCATGACATAGAAGGGTTTGAATTTGATTCATCAATGCCTCAAATTAGAGAAATTATTCTGCAAAAGGAAGGTGTTAGGGTTGGGAAATTTGATGATTTTGACTCAAATTCCAATGGAAAATGCTATGTTCCAGGGTATAAGCAAGAATTAGTTAATCATGCTGAGCCTCTGATTGAAGAGGAACCATTGAAGCCATGGATCACTCTCAAGAGGAATGTGAAGAACATAAAGTACCTTCCATCAATGGTTGATATTAGTTTCAAGAATAGGTATGTTTATGTTGATGTTGGAGCTAGAAGCTATGGCTCTAGCATTGGTAGCTGGTTTAGGAAGCAGTACCCAAAGCAGAACAAGACCTTCCATGTGTATGCAATTGAAGCTGATAAGATTTTTCACAAGGAGTATGGGTTGAAGAAAGGGATCACTTTGCTTCCTTATGCTGCTTGGGTTCGGAATGAGACCTTGTCATTCGAGATTAATCGCAGCCCCGGCGAGAAGGTTAAGGAGAAAGGTAGAGGGATGGGGAGGATTCAGCCGGTGCAGAATTCGGGCGGCTTGGACAGCGGCGGCAGCGAAGTTGAGAGGATTCAAGGTTTTGATTTGGCCGAGTGGTTGAAGAGGAAGGTTTCAAAGAACGATTTCGTTGTGATGAAGATGGATGTGGAGGGTACTGAGTTTGATCTGATTCCCAGGTTGTTTGAAACTGGGGCTATCTGTTTGGTTGATGAGGTTTTTCTTGAGTGCCATTACAGTAGGTGGCAGAGGTGTTGCCCTGGGCAGAGGAGTCCGAAGTATGAGAAGACATATGACCAATGCTTGCAGCTCTTCAGTTCTCTTAGACAAAGTGGAGTTCTTGTTCATCAATGGTGGTGATAAATTGCCTGAATTAGGTGAGATGAAAATGATCATACGCATTTTCTGTATTATTCTTGTTTTGCTTTTTGCCTTTTACATTTTTTTTTTCCTCTTTCTTTTATAGTTTCAGCAAACAGAGAAGATTACTTTGTTTTTTCAAATTTCTTTACCTGTAACAGTTGCAGCTGAGAATGAAAAACCATCTCTTTACATCAATTGTATTTGTTTGTTGCCCGGGTCTCATCTTTTACTTGTACACATATAGAATAAATAAACATAGAAACGGGTAATTCAGTCTATTATTTTATCTGAGGGGAATTTAATTGTTCATTTTGTTGGATTATTATAGAATAAGTTTCAATGCATGAAATGATAAAATCGTGGAGATCTATAGTCAAAACTTCTTCAAGTAGGATAGTGATGGTCCTGAGTATAACTGGACAAGTAGTGTTATTTATATTCATCATTTGTGAGACACCGTACCGATATACTCCTATTTATCATTGGATGAAATGTGAATTTCGAACCGAGTGAGGTCTACACCCCTTCTAATGATAGATTGGAGTGTGTCGGCACAGTATCCAATAAATGGTGAGTACAAATAATATTTCTCTAGCTATACAATAGACCTACAGGTGACAGAAACACCTGCTGCATAAAATTTTGTCTATTGAAAATATATCAATGGGAATTGAGCTCAAATATGATCAACTTTTGTTATTTGTTCTCAAATATGATTCCCTTGTTCTGATAGCTGTTGATGAGTTTCAGACGTAAGTAGTGCTAATGTTGTTGCGTAGCTTGATAGTTATCACTATCACATGTTTATTGCCTGTGCCTTTAAGAAACTCTGCATGTTAGTATAATTAGTACAGGGAGAGCACGATGTCATTTACCAACACCGCCATGGGACACTGCACAGTACACAGACACTGAATGAACGTAGCAAAACAACAAAACTAGTGATGTCCACTTGATTTTTGATTTGTAACTTCTTGTGTCCGGACATTACTATTTATTTGCTTCTATTTTATGGAGATTTATTCGCTGTTATTGATAGGAAGGGGTCTTTAATTTTAAGTATGATTTTTCAGTTGCAAATTTATCAGAATATGGAATTACTGGGGAGATTAATTGAAATCCCCAATTGCCACTGGTGACTTTGGAATCAAAAAATGGCCACCGGCTACTTCTATGTAATTTTATTATTATTATTATTATTATTATTATTATTCACACTAGAAAATCGCCACTGTAATGAAATCAGAGTAATTTTCTGTTATAATCATTTTATTCTACTTGTAAAATTGTGAATTTTCAATGCCCAATAATCTATTCCTTACCCCGCATTTTGGGATATTTTGATGTTGCGAGCATACCATAGAGGCGAAGCAGCACAATACGTGGTACAAATTGTGACGTAATCAGAATATTTATTGGCACTTTTTCTAGGTCACTGTTCCTTGTGGGGAACGATTCTAGATTGTTGTTAACTGTACCCAGATTATGTGGGGTTATATGTTGGTAGTTGGTACTTGCAAAAAAGATGAATTCCATGCAAGGGAAAAGGATCTTATTTGTGACTTTTTCTTGTTACAATGGACAGCCAAAACAGCTACCAAAAATTAGTACATCCTAGCTGGTTCCACGTCGATATCAACCGCATTATCCGCTAAGAAGGAAAAGAAAAGTAAAAGAATCGAACCAACATCAAGCTATCTTCAAATCATCTCATGATAAGGAAGAGTGACCATATAACAAATTATTATTTTTTTTAAGAAAAAGATAATAAATCAATTCAAGGAAGATATGAATGAAGTTCATTGAATACAGGTCAATAAAACTATAAAAGGACGTAAATGTGGCGCAGATGCAAGGAATTAAGATTCTGTTTTAGGTACATCTCTTGACAGGTGGGGTCCTAACACCTGTGTCTGTGGGGTTATCAGAGTTCCGCACGACAGTGTAGTGTGACTGTAGTTTGTGATTCCAATTTTGTAATTCTTTGATTTTTCGTCTTAATAATAATATTTACACATATATTACATTAGACGAGATGTCATACTAATTCATATCATATTCATATTGGATGTGTTATAAATCTTATCTAACTAAGATTTATAAACATCTAATAATAAATAAGATATGAGTTGGTGCGATATCTTGAACTACATATAATTAGTATCAAGTCCACCTAAAATTTAAGATGATTAATCTTCAATTTGGCCTTCAGAACGACCCAAATTATTGCTTTCTTCTGGCCAATGTAGCTCCTATTCTATGCTCATCTTCCAAGCTTTGCCCCCTCCGCAACAAAATCTTTTCACCAAACCAAGCTAAAAATCATGATTAACCTATTAAAAAGGGAAGGAAGTTCCTTAGCAAAATGATTTGGCCTATAACTTCACTCAATAGACCAAGTTTTACGTTAAACCTACCCATTAGTACTTAACACCATGGACCATATAAAGTTTAAATACTACAAATAAAAAATATTCAAATCTCCATTGTGACTAAACAAAGGTCAAATGGAGGCCAAAAGGGAAAAAGTAACGTAACAAAAAATAAAATCTCGGACATCAACTTCTAACGTCGCTCAATTGACCCACCATGCATTATTATGTCACAGTGATTAATGCGAAAAAACAAAGGAAAGTCTGAAAGAACAATAAAAATGATCAAAAGAAAGCCCCCCCAGAAGCCCAAAGCCCAAAAAAAAAACGAGGAAAACAAAACACAAAAAAGGAAGTACGAAAGTAAAAGAAAAAGAGAAATAATAAAAATATTAAATATTCATTTTATCTTCCCCTAAATAAATTATGGGAGTACCAACTACCAGTTGGAGTTGAGTAGTTGGAGTTGGACAAACAGGAAAACGGGGATGCGCGCTAGCTCCCAAAAGCAAATTGCAGGATTCGAATTCTGGAATTATAAATGAAACAAACTGAGTTAGAATGATCACCTCTGTAATGAGAATATGTAGTACTAGAATCTAAATTAGTCAATCAATGAGCCAGATATAGGTGGTTTCACCAAAAATATGTTGGGGGAATAAATATTCACTTTAATTTCTAAAATTGTATGCATACTTTACTTTAGGTTATGAAATAAAGAAAATATTTATTTAGTCTCTCCAATTATAAAGAATTATTAAAATTAGTCATTTTGATGATTCAAGTTAGTCCCTACAAACATTAGTACATAGACTAATTTTATTTTTATTTTCAATTTTTGATACTAAATTAATATTTTCTTAATTTTAGTAACTAAAATAAAATACATATATAATTTTAAAGATCAAAATAAATTTTTACCAAATATTAGAGATATATTAATTTATCAAAATTTAAAAACCCCATAATAATCCATTATAATTGCAAAAAAGAGGCAGAAATTCATCTTTTCATTTAAGTCTACATAATTCACTGTAGAGATCTGTATAGAAACTCATTTATCTTTTCTTACCCAAATGTGAGAAAATAATAAGTAAATTTCAGGATTTGTTTATCCAGATATTGAGTTTTATGGTAAATCTTTTATTTTTGAGCTCATTATGAATAATTTACTATTGTTTGTGATAAATTTGGTTCGGCTAAATGGTATGGGTAAACAAAGCTCAGAAACAAAAATATCTTTGGTCCCAAAGTGCTCAAACGGTTTCACCAAGGAGGGGAATCAACCTCTTGGTTATGAATTCTCCAGATTCTACTAATAATAAGTTCTGGAACAGGATTGATGAAATGAAGATAAGATTGACTAATAAGAACCAAAGTTTACAATATCAACAACAGTGCTAAAAGACATGGAAACAGAAATACAAAAGTGTTGAACTATACTATGACTACGTCTAGAAATGAAAACTAAGAACAAAAATGTGTAAAAGTTGTATCTAATTGACTTGTCCTCCTCTTCTTTCTTTCTATTTTGCTCTTTTATATTCTTGACAAGATAACCGTCTGAAGAGTGGGCAGTTAACACGGCTCCAGCTAATATTTCTGGGACCACTAACTCCATTGGCATAATCGCTTTGGCTCTAGTAGCATGTTCTAACACCACAGCACATTCCCTCAGGTAATAGTTCCTGCTTTCCTTACTCACGGCTGGTAGCTAGTACGTATCCACAGCTGTTTACCATGGCTCATCAATTTCGTAACAGCCATTCCACTCGTTGTAACTGCTTTATGTTCAAAGGCCCATTTGCTTTCAACCCAGGCCCATTCCTTGCCTTCGCCCATTTTAAAGTGATGGTAACAACTATTATTTGTTTAATCGAACCATTTAATGAAAATTATAATCATTGAACCACTAATAATAAGGATATACAATGAACCAAAAGATAAGAGACGAGGGGTTTCACCTTTCCCCGACATAAGTTTTGCGTTTAGAAAGGAGTCCCCAAGACCCCAACGTATTTGTGAATGACCAATATGATCATCAACCGTAAAAGGAAGATAGATTTCAGATAAAGAAGGCCGAGATATCGAACACGCAATAGCGTTAGGGATTTATTAATTTTTGTTTTTTAAATTTTAGAATGTCACAAAACTTGGGGCTCCTGTGGGGAGCCGCGGCGGCCAGAGTGCAGAGTCACGGAGACGGACCCAGGCGGTGGCACGGCGCTCTCACCGGCGGCGCATTGAGCTGATGCGGCAGCTCAGTTCATGGGCTGGCGCCGGCGGCGCAGGCGAACCCCCAACCCCTTCAACAACTTTGTTAACCCAATTCCTCAACGCTGCCACGACCATTTCTCATCTCAAACAAACCCATGCCCTTTCTCTCAAGCTCCTCGCTCATCAACCCCATCACTACAACCACTTCCTGGGTCGTTTCTTTCTCACGCTTCTAAACTGCACTGGTGAAAAAAAATCAGACCTTTGCTATGCCCACAAAGTGTTCGACACAATGCCATGCTGCCACAACACCTTCCTTTGGACCTCCCTTATTCGTGCGTTCCTCTCCCACTCCCAGTTTCGCCATTGCATTTCCACATATGCTAGAATGCACCGAATTGGGGTGTTCCCATCTGGGTTCACCTTCTCCTCAGTCCTCAGCGCATGTGGACGGGTCAGTGCGGTGTTAGAAGGGGAACAAGTGCACGGGAGGGCGGTGCGGTCTGGTTTCTTGGGGAACAAGTTTGTGCAGACTGCGCTACTTGACATGTACTCCAAGTTTGGATGTATGGTTGATGCGAGAGAGGTGTTTGATGGGATGCTTGAAAGGGATGTAGTTACGTGGACAGCGATGATTCGTGGGTATGCCAAGGTGGGGATGATGGTTGAAGCGAGGTGGTTGTTTGATAGAATGGGGGAGAGGAACTCTTTTACTTGGACCACTATGGTTGCTGGGTATGCAAATAATGGAGACATGAAAGCAGCCAGGGAGTTGTATGATGCCATGGGTGAGGATGACAAGGGTGCGGTCACGTGGGTTGCGATGATAGCTGGTTATGGGAAGCTTGGTAGTGTGAGGGAAGCAAGGAATGTGTTTGATGGGATTCCGATGCCACGCGATGCCTCAGCATTTGCGGCAATGCTGGCTTGTTATGCTCAAAATGGATGTGCAAAGGAAGCTATTGCCATGTATGAGGAAATGAGGAAGGCAAAGATTAAAATCACTGAGGTGGCAATGGTGGCCGCCGTATCAGCTTGTGCACAACTTAGGGATATTAGAATGTCAATCGCATTAGCAGAGCATCTTGAGGATGGCTGCTGTGGTAAGTCCTTCCATTATTAATCGGTTTTTATGTGCATTGTTATTTTGTCAATTCAATCCTTTTAGGTTGAAATTGCTTGGCACTAACCATTGTGCTTTTGTCTTGGTTGGGGTGGGACGGATTGTTGTTTCATCTCAGATAGGACTCATGTCGTATCAAATTCATTGATTCATATGCACTCAAAATGTGGAAACATAAACTCAGCATGGAGGGAATTCAATAGAATGAAATGCAGAGATGTTTGTACTTATAGTGCAATGATTGGAGCCTTGGCTGAGCATGGGAAATCAAAAGACGGTATAGATCTGTTCTTAAAGATGCAAAAGGAAGGATTACAGCCAAATCAAATTACATTCATTGGTGTCCTCAATGCATGTAGCTCTTCAGGTCTCATTGAAGAAGGTTGCAGATATTTTCACAGTATGACTGGGGTATTTGGTATTCATCCCTTACCCGAGCACTATGCTTGCATGGTTGATTTGCTTGGGAGGGCTGGGCAACTAGAGAGGGCACACAGTCTCATAAAGGAGAGTGCAAGTAGTGCTGATGCAACAACTTGGGGTTCTTTATTAGCAGCTTGCAGGGTTTATGGCAATGTGGAATTGGGTGAGACAGCTGCCAGATGTCTCTTCGAGATTGACCCTGAGGATTCGGGAAATTACGTGCTTCTAGCAAACACTTATGCATCGAAGGACAAATGGGAGCATGCAGAAGAAGTGAGAAAGTTGATGAGTGAAAAGTGTATCAAAAAACCTTCAGGGTATAGTTGGATACAAAAAGAGATCAGGGGACAGGATAGAGAAGAAGCACTTTGATTGTCAATTTCAGCTTGTTGGATATCTTCTTTTAATCAATATAATGGCATTGATTCCTTCCTCATATGGTCTCTTCGGAGAGAATCCAATTGGATGCTATGGTTTAGGTTCAACGCTATTGAGAAAGGTAATAAGGTATATCAGATGAGCGCTCAAGGAATCTTTATAGAGGCCTTGCTCAGGTTCAATCATAGGCAAAGAATGCTTGAAACCGTTCTCAATGAATTAATGCTAATTGGCGATGAACAAGCAGCAAATACATATCCTTTCTTCCTGGTAATTTTATTTTATGCTGTGTTTTTCCTCTCCGGATAATGTGAGATTTCTGTTTATGCTTTTCTCTGCAACTTTGGCACTGTTAATACTTTTGTTGTATAGAATGTTAAAATCTTTGAGTCTCGACAACAGTCCATTACCTATTAAAATATAATGAAGGCAGAGAGAAAGAACTGGAGAGTAAGAGAAACATAAGAACAGAAGATTTTGAAATTTATTTATTCAATTTCAAGTTAGGGAAGAAGGCCTTACACTAAGGCATTTAAAAAAAAATAAAATCAAAATAATTGCATCGGGTAAAAGAATGCACAATCATCATATGGTGATAAATTGTCCATGATTGTAATTGAAACCCTGTATAAGACAAACATGATTAGATTTTCAAAATGATGCATTCATTTCTTGATGTATTTTGAGAGCTACTGGGAAGTCAAACATATTACTAGGTTGTAAGAACTATTATCTTCCTCACTGTTCAGATACATGCTATTAGTATTTCTTGTACAGCTGAACCATGAGGTCTCTTTCAAGAGGATGTTTTTGGAAGTTGACTAGAAATCATCAATACTTAGTAGCTTGATATTGTGGTTACTCTGATCTTCCCTTTTTTGAGTAGCTTTGACTAAAAAGATCTTTTAAGTTGCTTTGACAATGGGTTAGGTCTCCTGTTGCTGGTTGAAACTTGGAAGAGTTCATCAGCAGTAGGGCAAGGAATTAGTTCTCTTCTATTTTC
The DNA here is from genome assembly GCA_031216125.1 of Dalbergia cochinchinensis. Taxonomy (NCBI): domain Eukaryota; kingdom Viridiplantae; phylum Streptophyta; class Magnoliopsida; order Fabales; family Fabaceae; genus Dalbergia; species Dalbergia cochinchinensis. Next base: position 60,663,429 of record CM062375.1, on the reverse strand, counting down.
AGTAGTGACTCCCCAACTGAGCCCACATTCCTCCCCACTTTTTTAGCATGTCTTAATTTTATCCTGAAAGTAGAACTTGCATTGATGTTTTTAGTTTGCTCATTAAATGATAATTGTTTTGCAGGTCAAGAATCCTACAGCAAGAATTCAACACAAAGCTAGTGCAGCCAAAATTGGTAAAGGTCGGTTGTTTTACTTTCAAATAAAAGGGAATGGACTATGAAAAAGCCATGATGCTATGATCTTCTTCCGTGATGATGTCTCCAATGTGCTTCCAGATGAATTTTTCAACCTTAACATATAATCAGTGTGATACGGCACTAGCTTTTAGCTCTGAATACTAAGGTCATATCTACCATCGTGGCCAGTAGTTATACCAAGAATCTGGCTTTTCCGGGCACACTCATTGTCACAACGACACATTGTCTTCGTCTTTCCCCTGGTGGGACAGTAAAATGGGATTTAACGACATACATTTTATGGCAAATTGTTCCAAGTACATCCTATTCCGATGTCCACAACAGGGATGGCAATAAGAAGTGCATTCACTTGTTCCTCTAGATTGTAGAACCATATTGGGAAGCAAATATGAATGAACAAAACACAAACGAGCATTTGTGAAATAGCACTTAAAAAAGATAGCCTAGTGCATGAGGCTCCCACTTGATTGGGTTTGGGGAGGATAGATGTACATAGCATTTGTTAAATAGCACTTATTTTGTTAGTGCCCAAAACTTGCAGTACAAGTATACTATTCTGTTACTCCTATCTCATGTATTGGCTTTGGAGGGTGGGGGAAATGCCATGCTATATCAGTGCCCTTTCCAATTTTGGTATTGTTCCACTGTGAGAGGTTTTGGACCACCAAACCAATCAATTAAAAATATTTTTTCTGTGTTATGTTTTGGACTACTGCAATTAGAATCCTTTCTCTGGAAATCATGTCATGTTTATTTCTGTTTCGTCCCTCTTAAAGTTAGACAGGTTAGAGAACACCCATGTTGGGTTGGTGGCTTAGGGTTAAATGTTGTAATTGACAAATTGTGTTTCTAATGGAAGTGTGAGTTTGATTTCGATCAGTCACTGTGTATGATAAGCAACTTTTGGAGCTCTGGATGATTTTAGAATGCTCTCCCTCTAAGATGAATATTGAATGTTCACCTATTTTGACATGTGGTAACAGTTTTTTTGTTTTTAATTTCTTTTATTTAATAGTTAGAATGATCATTTTATCCTTATTCTTTAATTAAATTTTCTTTCTATTGCCATCTTTGTTTTTGTTATTAAGTCTGTACATCAACACTTTGGGGGAAAAAAGGCATTGCTAACAAAAATTGAAAAAAAAAATGTGGAAAGAACAAAATTGAAAGGAAAAAATTGCAGAACACGATCAAGGCTTGAGAACACAGTAGATTGAAAGGAAAAACAAGATCAAGGCTCACATTTTATTAGAAACACTGTGAGAATTGGCCAGTGGGATTCAGATGATGAATGGAGGGGGGATGGAATGAAGAAGAGTCTTTGGTTTTATTAGAAATTTACACTTATTATTTTTAAATAATAATTAAAACTATATAAAGGAGAACAGGCTATGATTACTCCAACTCCAGCTATTAGCATTTTAAATTTCTTCCAACGTTCTCCGCCATTAGAACTTTCATAACGTTTGAATGGATGGTTTAATTTTAGGTGAACATGGAAAGTTCACTTTTGTTGGGTGGGATTTTAAAATTTTCCCAATCTTTAAAATGGAAAATTGGGTATTAGCTCTAAAATTAAGGTTGTTAGGCTAATAATACTTCAACTATTTGGTATTGCTAATAATTGAACCCATTTGTTTATGCTTCTTACGAGGGAAAAAAAAAGAGAAACTTTTAAATATTTGACTAGTTGTTTCTTTGTGTTGATGGGAAAAACAAAATAAAAAATTTATTTCTGTTTATTTTGAAAGCAAATAGGGAGTTGTTTCTGTAGAAGGCAGAAGTAGTATAAGAGAGAGAAGAGACACAATAAATGTGTCCAATAAATACGAAATAATGGTTTTTATCAATGCAACTTTAATTTTTTCTCAAAAAAAATTAAAATTAATATCCTCAATTGTAATTTTATAATAAGAGAACTCTCATATCTAACGCATCCAAATAACTCAACAATTTTAATTATGGTAATTATAAAACAATTTTATACTTCTACTTCTTTTGATTTTGCATTTGATAGAGTACTTTTTCTGTATGTGATAAATGAAATCCGACATTGATAAAGAGTATATAAGATGGAATGATCAATAGATTCATTTTCTTAACGTCTTGGGTTAAGACATGGTGTATAACCATCTTTTAGTTAGTGGATTCATGGGTATCATTCATTATGTCAAAAGTTTTCATAGAGGTTGAGTTATTTATTCGGTGTCACTAGTGTAATTCATTCGTGAAGTGACACAATTTTCTATTGAAATTCACTGTTCTCTATTTCTTTTGTTGTCCTCTCAATAATAAAAAAATAAAAATTGACACATAAGGAAGTGTTTGTTTCAAGATATATTGAGTTATTTTCAAGAATAACTAATTGGGAACTATATGTTTCATGTTTGTTATAAATTATACAAAATTATTATCAGACATCAATTATTCCTTGAAAAAATATTTTTCCATGATTTAGTGAAATTTCATTCCCTTAATATAAGATGTGAATAAAAAGTTATTGTAACTTGGAAATAGTAGTTATTAAACATAAATACAAAAGTATACCTTAATTATTTGACTTTTACTCTATAATTTTATTTACTTGCGATCATGTAACTTCATAAATCCATTTTGCTCTCAATTTAGAAAAATTTTATTAATTATTATATTGATCGAAATGAACAAATTTTAAAAAATTAATTGTTAATTTTTTTCTAGAAGTGTAATTTTTATTTTGAATAATAATAATAATGATAAGCGTGTTAGGAGTATTTTGGAAATTATGACATATCTTTTTAGGAATATATGTTACAAAATAAATAAGTTTTAAATTTATTTATAGGAATCTCAACAAATAATTTCATAAATGTTTAATGCTAAATAAATAATTTATTTAAAATACCAGAAATAAAATTCTCAGGAATATCATACCCGAAAATATGATTTGTAGAAACATAATTTTAAACGTTAAAACAAACATTATTTTTTTTCCAAAATAAAAAAAATAGTTATTTACTAATCTCCATTGGTTTAGAGATTAATTACCTATATACACCATTTTTGTAGTAAATGCAAAAAGGCTTACAGAACAATGTATGATAAACATAAAATGTTTTACTGTAAAACGTTTTAACTGAGACTCTCACAAATAAAATGTTCAACTATGAAGCGTTTCTGCTGAAGTTGTCAGACATAATTTGGCTGACAGTTAGTTGAATTACATGTTGTACTTTGTTCACTAGTTAGCTGTTTTATCAACGAGTTCGTCTTATGCCTCAACATTTTAACCTCACAACTTGCCTATAAAACCCAACCCAAATGATCTCCGGCTAAGAAGCTGATTTGAGAAATTTTTTGGAATTGTCTTTGTAGAATGATGTCTTTGTAGAGTGAGTTTAAAAATGGCAGGTAGGTATTTTATGATTTTGTATCATAATTGTGAGATAATCCAAAACTCACAAGATAGAGTCCAATTTTACTGTCAAAATCCATCACTTATAAATGTTCGTTCATCTATGTTGCTTTCTGAGGTTAATGCCAAAATTCTTCACAAGTTGCATGCAAGGAATAAGGAAATAGTTCAAATCCTGTACCGGTTACCTATGTTGATTGGTCAAGGTGCATTTAGATATGGGAGCTGTAGTTTTGACAGTGATGATGACTTGAGGATAATATTTGATTGTCATAACCAATTTTCTGAACTTCATGTTATGGAGGTATTCGTAGCTTTAGAAGAGTTGCAAATACCCTCTGATGAAAGCACTCTTGTTCAAGCATTTGATGAATTGTCTTTAGCTCAGTCTTCACAAATTATTTCGATGCCAACTGCAATGGTTAATGAAAACCATGAGGAAATAAATATTGATAATGTGATGAGTGGGTCAACATTAACTGAACTGATGGCCGAGGTTGATAGAGATGTTCCACTTGATGGTCCAATTGCGGGTATGAGCCTTACAATGAGCTGGGTTCTGAAGAGGAGTCGAATGATGGTAACATTTTGGGTTCAGTCTTATTTGTTATTTAATTTTTTTGTAAGTTTTATGATTAAGGTTTTATTGCTATCTAAGGTATGAATTGGTTATTAAATTTTGATGAAATATGTTAGTTCTCGCTTATATCATTAACTGTGCATTAATTTATTATATGTTGCAATTTTTTTGTTGGCATGCTAAATATTAAATATTAACTTTTTCTACTACCATGTTAATATTTAATATTGAATAAATCGTTTACTACGAAGGAGTGCAAATTTTTGGACCTCCTGATTGTCACTTGTAGGACCTCCTGATTATCATATGGAGTCCATATGAACTGCAATAGTAGAGAATCCAAGTCATTAATTTTTTCAAGCAATAATTTGCGACCTCCTCATCAACTGACACGAAAACCAATAAACTTGCATCATCATTGGTCAATAAGTCAATGTGCATCTTTAACATCTGTACTCGTGTCTCCACACCATCCCTCGGACACCTACATCTGCGCCACCTGAAAATATTTACATTTATTGAGCTGTTAATTGCTTTGGTTAAATAAGGTATAAGAATAATCAAATAAGAAACATCGCAAAAACCAAAAATCACAAAAAAAATAGTCATACCTTACGGTTAGTGGAATGGAAATACTAGCATTTACTCTGAGCATTAGCTTTGGCAACCTGTACCAAATTCAAGACTGTAGAAGGTTCAGACATCTAGCAAGATCTGTGGTATGCATACCACATGCCCAGCTCAATCCTCGGTATAGCACACACAACATTGCTGAACCCCAGCTAAGGCTGCCACAATATGCAAAGTCCTCCAGCAATGGCAGATATTTCACATGGACCCTAGCTGATGACTTATCAGCAAGTAGCACCCTTCCAATCAGCATCAAAATATATGCTCGTGTTGACTGCATGATTCGAGAATCGTCCTCCTGTGGACCCAGCCGGTACACTGCATTCTCGAGCCACGCCATGGAAAGCGTATTCTTATATTGCCTCCGGTAATCCTCTAAGGGCACACTCCCAAGTAATCACTTGCATATGACCTATATATCCTCTTCAATATGGTCAATGCATCGTCCTATGCACCCACTAACTGGACCACCATCGACCCTAAGCCCAAACTGGTGGGATACATCCCGTAACATGATAGTACACTTTCCCCTAGGCAAGTGGAACGTATAGGTCTCACGGCATCATCGCTCCACAAAGGCCGAAAGCAACGCGTTATCATACTCATCAAAAGGGATTTGTGAGGCGTGCCAAAACCCAGCCTGAATCAAGTAAGGCTTAATACGTGGATCCAATTGAACACGCGTAAAATCAAATCGACCTCGCAATACTCAACTAGGCTGCACAAATAAAAGTAAATAATTTTTAATTTTTTTTACCATAGAAAAAATCCATAAACTAAACAAATTTAATTAAATATGCATGTTAGAAACAAAATTAAATTTATAGACTACAAAAAAAATTAGTTTATTCCTAAACTAAATATTCCTAAACTAAGTATCAATTAACTAGTTTCATACATATTATAAACTAAATTAAATTTATAGACTACATAAAAAATTGTTTATTCCTAAAAAAATTTCAAGAAATTATTTCATACATATTACATAAACTAAAATTGTTTTATTCCTAAATTATTTCCACCAACCAGTTTCATACGGATTGGCCATTATAAACTAAACTACATTTATACACTACAAAAAAAATTTAGTTTATTCCTAAACTAAATTTCAAGTAACTAGTTTCATACATATTATCAACTACATTAATTTTACAGACTTAAAAAGAATTAGTTTACTCCCCCACTTTATCCAATAACTTGCTTGATGCATATCATATTATAAACTAAATTAAATTTATTGACTAAAAAAATTAGTTTACTCCTAAATTTTTTTCAAGTAATCAATTTCTACATAAATATAAATAAATCAACTAGACTATTCAAATAAAAAAAAAATATACCATTCAAATGAAAAAATACAGTTCTTACAACTAATCATTTCTTACAACCACATAATTTAAAATAAATCAACTATACTGTTCAAATAAAAATTATAATATACACCCAAAACAAAAAAAAAAGACTACTTAAATAAATATATTATCCTGTATAAAATAAATAAAGTATAATATCAGGCTAGACAAAATTACCTGGACATTTAGATTTGCAGAAATATGTCCACATTGATCTCGACGATATAGACTATTTTGCTCCCGCTAATGACGTAAAGCATTCAACACAGAAAGGGACCTCACACTTTGCTCAAGAAAGAAAACCAACACACTTTAACCAACTACAACTCTCAAACAACATAAAGCCAACACACATGGGAGCTCCACAACAAAAGGACCCCGCTTTATTAAATAGTGGTCCCCTGTGTAATTCGTTCAATAGTGGCACAAAGAAGTATTGCCTTTGTAATTCGTGCAACAGTTGCACAAAGAAGCAATGCGACATTGTGTTGGCCAAGTTGCATGATGTGAAGCCTGCAAAGTTGTGCCTTTTGCAGGGATTCTTTGACCAATAAATCGGCCGACTATAGGCCGTTTCTTGTGGCTGGCCGGTCAACAGCTTCAGTCCCATTTTAGGCTACGCATTAGATTTTTCAGTCTGCTTGTAAGTGATAGATCAAGTAATTCGTTTAGCTGTGTTATATTTTTTTTTAAATATAATTCGTTCAATAGTGAAACGAATTACAATAATTCAAAAATTGGTATATATAGATAAATAATCTCTGAACATGCAGAGCTTGGGAAATACTCATTTTTTTAATTTTGTTTTGGTAAAAAGCCTTATCACATAAGTGACAGTATCTTCAAAACTCCTCTTTAAATATTATTCTTAATATTCATACATGACAAAAATTTGACTAGCCCCACGCCGCTGCTGCCGCCGTTTTTATCCGTTCCAACAACAAAATGAGCTGTCAAATCCGAAAAGTGGATTTTCAAACTCCAAACAAAACAGAAACTTTCCCACAAAAATAGTAAACATTGTCTTGCCACTTATGAAGAATCCTTTTTCATTTAATGGTAAAATCTTAATCTAGGTGTGAAGTGAGCCAACTCAAACTAACTCATGTGTATCCACTAATTGGCCTTATAAAAGACAAAAACATGATCCTTGTCTTTTACTTTAATCCAAACTCCCAAGTTTCATAATTTTTCCTCAAAAAAAAGAAAAAATAAACGTTTTCCTTTGTCAATAATCCTTTCATTCAACTCGTAACCTTTCGTTCATGTTTTTTGGTCATTTTCCCACCAAATTCCACTGCCTCTTGCTGAATTTGACCCTCTTTGTTCCTTCAAAAAAAAAAAAAAATCAACTTTCCCTTCACATTCTTGCTTGTTTTCTCCATAAATATACTGGGTATTCATTGGAATTTTGTGGGGTATCCATAGCTTTTCTACTTTTATTTTTGGTTAAGCTTGAAAGATATGGAACCTGTTTTAGCTGCCATGTTAGCATTGGAGGGAAGGTGTGTGATATGGAATCTTAGTCTAACAAAGGAAGTGACTCAATATGTGAATATGGAGATTGTGGGGCCAGGGTCTTGTTAAGAGGATCCTCTGATTCTGTATCAATGTTCTGCCAAAAGGGTAGAAAAGGACAGAACCAAGATGCACTGATAGTTTGGGAGGTATAATAAGATTCTTCATGTATCTGTTTGCAGATTTTGATTGCATTTTTTTTTCCATTAATTTTGCTCTCTCTCTCTTTCTTTTAAAAAATAAAATTATAGTTTTGAGAGGTTATCAAGTTTTCAATAGTATTTGTCATGTGTCTTTTTTTTATTTGGTGAATTTAATGGATAATCTTCTCGATACAATGTTTCTTTAAGCAATTACATGTAGTCATCATCCAATCATGAGTTGGTTGTTCCCCACTTTTCCAAAATTATACTGTTTGTTCTTCATTTGACTTGATCATCCATGTTCTGTGTATTCATTTTCTAATTTTAATTGAAACATTTTTTTTTTTTTGGAAAAAGGGAGGATTGTATGAGCTTATTTTAATATGGTGCCTATATGATTTATTTCCTTCTCTGCCCTTTGCCCACTCTGGCTTAATCCTACTATTTGTATACTTAAATGGTGAATAACAGTAGGGTAATTGTGATGTTAATTGCCTTATTTTCAAGATTATATCCAAAAGTTACCTTGATTTTGAAGTAATTCAATTTCCACAATCCATAATGAAAAGTTATTTCCTAAGCCAAACATGAAGATGATTGATTGAAGTTGAAAGCTAATAACTAATAAGCATCCTGAGTTAACTTTTGAATTTATGACCATTAATGAGCGTGAATAAAAGCACAGTGCTTCCTAATTGATGAAATATATGGCTTGTATCTAATTCTCAATGTATGGTTTATTATTAGGATTTCACCGGAGACAAAGACGCGATCTTTTGTGGTGTGTTCGAAGGTCATGGCCCTCTAGGACACAAGTATTCTCGGTGTATACGTGACAATCTACCCTTCTAAGCTCTCTGCAGCAATCAAAATGTCACAGCGAAAGGTGCATGATGATGGTGGTGGTGATGACGCTGTCTGTAATAAGATAGAGCAAAACATGTCCTTTGCTTCATGGGAAGGAATCTTTGTGAAGTCCTTCACTGAAATGGATGAAGATCTCGCCAAGAACATTGAATCTGATGGCTTTTGTGGTGGCAGCACTGCTGTAACTGTAGTTAAACAGGTATAACTGGACATTTCAAAATTGCGTTACCTCCTTGTCATATGCTTTTTTAAGATAGATTTTGTTGCCTTTATTTGGCCAACGTCACCGTGAAAATTCGACAGGCCTATAACATGCAGTTCTGCTAAAGCTTTTGACCTGGTAATAAGCGCTTGATCCAGCAAAATTGTACTAAACATATTGTTTCCCTTTCTAAAATTTCAGGGAGACCAGTTGATAATCGGCAATTTGGGGGATTCTCGTGCGGTTCTCTGCACAAGAGCAGATGACGATTATCGGATTCCGATTCAACTACCCGTTGACTTGAAACCAGATGTTCCAAGTTGGTCTTAGTATTGGCCTCAATCTCCTATTCTCACAAGCTAATCAAGTCTCTGTCTAACTTGCTTTTTTTTCTTATTTAATGTCACTCAGGTGAAGCTTCAAGAATCATTGATTTTGGAGGTAGAGTCTTTGCCATTAAAGAAGATCCATGTGTTGATAGAATATGGATGCCTGAAGAAGATTGCCCCGGACTAGCTATGTCTAGGGCCTTTGGAGATTTTTGCCTAAAAGATCATGGCCTCACCCCAGTTCCTAATGTAATCTACAGAAGAACTAACAATCAGGACGAATTTGTGGTTTTGGCTACTGATGGGGTAAGTATTGTCAAAATGTTAATTGTTAACTCTGAAATATCTTGAATTAGAATAAAAAACAGTTACTGGTTATTGGATTGAGCTTCATTCATTTCATGTATTTTTCTCAATCCAAATTCATATGCAAACATTTGATCAAATGGTACAAGCAATGAAACAACTAGGGCATAATGATCACAATATTAAGCATGAATTAGCTACATTTTATATGGATGCAATTATATGACCAAACTTCTTTTTTTATCTTTTTTATTACAGGTATGGGATGTGTTAACAAACAACGAAGTAATTAACACAGTTGCTTCAGCACCGAAGAGGTCTGAAGCAGCCAAATTGCTAGGAAAGAATGCTGTTCAGGCCTGGGGACACAAGTATCCTAAATGTGCAGTTGATGATTGTGCAGTCATATGCTTGTTCCTGAATAATTAGCCAGGTCTAAGACATTTTTTCCCAATTCAAAGTGCATAGGCATGCAAAGTGTAGATAGGAAGCTCTTGGAGGGTTATCTAGAGCCAACTATGTAATCATGATCTCATGGCTTGCAAGGGTTGTAAATATATGGCAATCATCTCAGCACTGAATTGAAGATTAAGGGGGTAAAACTCAGCCATAACTGATCGCAAATCCCAGAAGTGTAGTTTTGGTAGAGCTAGCTAGGCCTTCTAACGAGTTATTAACTGTGAGGGATTGAAGATTATGGTGTTACACATTACACAAACCCAGAAAACAATAGGAAAAAACCAGCTTATACCTCAGAAAGATGCTTTTGTAATCATCCCGGGGTCACCAATACAATGAAAAGGGGAAAGAGAGTGAAGATGAAATTTTTTATCAATGGTATGATTCATATCTTACCCAACTAATAAGATGTACATTCTTGTTAATAAAATAATAATACTATCATGCTAGCTATAGGGTAGCTTCTAAAGTTTTCTTAACAATGCAGATGAATACATCAGTGTGCAAGGTACATGTATGGATTTATTGATTTATTTATTTATTATCACTTTCCTATAGGCTATTCACTAAATTGTGCTCAACAAGATAAGGTTCTTTTAGATCAACCACATTCCTAAATGGCCCAACAAAGCTTCTTTGTTCGCAAACATTTACCATCCAAAACTCTTTTCTGCATTCTTAGCCAAACACATCAATTTACTGTCTAAGAATTTTCCCCCTTGGTTTAAATGTACTAGAGTGGAATGTTGATGTAAATGTGTTATTTATCTGATCCTCCAAAGTTGGAAAGGGCTGTTGAATCATCTATTGGAGTTTACCAACCAAAATCATTGGTATTCTATTGGATCATTGGAAAGTTGCTTGACTACCAGGAATAAAACTTGAACCCTCTCTAACGTGCCCATTTCTCTGCACGATGGGTGATTATGCCTAAGCATAGATCCATTCTAAACATCACCTTCAATCTTTCATCAACAGAATTGGACATGAACATTTAGAAACTCAATCAAATGAAAAGCTTTAATCCTTGAAGCGTCATGAATAACCTTTATTGTTATTTTACAAAAAAAAAAAAGTGATGTTTCAATACTCTTTAACCACGCACATACATCCGTATTTTTAGAGTTTGACTATCTGTATTAGACGTAAGTATCTATCAATCCTCTAATAAAAATATAAAAGCGTTTAGTTTATGTTTTTTGAAAGATTTATTTAATGTAGAAAATGAGGATAAAAATACTTATGGTTAAAATTTATTGAAAATCATTTTAGAAAATATTTCCTGAAATGAATGAAAATGTGAAAACATAAAACCATAATGGCGTTTTATTTTTATGTGCATGTGTGCCTATATACATATATATTTAAAATCAAGAAAATAAAATTCTTCTTTTTTATTATTTATTATTTATTTAAGAAAAAATAGAAATTAGTATAAATGTATTCAATGTCAAAACAACAATATGTATACACGAATTTTGCATGTATTATTTATAAACAAAAATATAATGTTACACTAGTATTGAAATTTATTTTAGGAATTTATACAAAATTATTTTGAAAATACTTTAATTTGTTGAAAATGAACAAACTAAAATGTTTAATTTTTTTTAAAATTTTAGAAACGATTAACATAAAATTGAAATAAATATGTCTCCAAATTTTCAAAATTCAAAAATGAATTTGGCAGATCAGATTGATCTAATAAACTAGAGAATTTAAACCAAACTATTAATTTAGGTTCTAACCCGAAAATTAGTTTGATTTGATTCAGATAATTGATTCATTTTTAAGTGAAATTAAATCAAATAAATTATTATTTTTATTTCAATTTTAGATATATGATTTTTCAACCAGATCAACAATTCTTTTTCTTATTTATTCTAACCTTTCAAAGTTTTGCCCTTGAGTTTTAGCAATGGATTCATATTTTATTTTCTTTATTTATATTTGTTTAAAGAATTTATCGATGCACGCCATTATTAAATATACCATAATAAAGTTTCATGCTATTATTCTTTACTATAAAGACAAAAGCTTTTGAAAAGTAAAATTATTTATATTTAGTTTGACTTGATAACGTTGAACTAAACTAATTTGATGTTGATCTGTTCACATTCATTTTATACTTGAACCAAACCAATCCGTGTATACCCTAATATACATGGGAGAATGTAGACTCGAGTTTATGATATATCATATACGTGACACCATCAGTCAATACCTTTAACATTTATATATTTATAACTTTAAATTATATTTTGAATGGTTTATACAGGGTCATGTGTAGGGTTTATTACGATCAGAGATCCAATATCTCGGATCTCAGGTCGAAGGAGAACAGTCCCAAGGTTCGATGAAGGAGAACAGCCTCAGGTTCAAGCTTGGCAAGCAAGTCCCTCGAGGGAGGTTGAAAGGCTCGAGGCAAGGTTGGATCAAGCTCTTGTCAAGTGTGGATCCTAGTATGGAGACAAAGGGGACCAAAAAGAGGAAAGAACCAACAACTTCTACCATTACTTAAAAATTGTACATGGTACAAAAGGAGACGCCAACTCAACCCTAGGATCTCCTCTTAGGGAAAGTCTAAGGAGTATAAATAGAAAGAGGATAAGTCCTATATAAGTATGTTTATCATTCTGCAATACCACATACCACTCACGCCATGAGACTAATTTGGGCATTAGAGTCATTTGCAGATATCCCATTCAGCTCCCCCACCCATCAAAAAGCAGAGGAGGAATGCCAAGAGCACCAACCCATACACTGGAAGGCAAAACCAAAGTAATAGCATGTCACAAGGTTCATCATGAACCCAAAACTATAATGTCATCACTCATGTGTGTTAAAATTCCTAGACAAGTTCTATATCTCTAGAAATTAAAAATAAGAAAAAAATAGAACTTTTTTTATTATGATTAATTTAAATACATTAATAATATAAATTTTTTTTATAATGTCCTCCAATCAAATTCACATACACACATACATATATATATATATTTTAAAGTAATAAAATAATAACTAATAATATTTTATTGATATGATAAAATATAATAGAATGAAATAGCGTGTATCATGCACTCCAAAAGTTTTGAATTTCCATGACTAAGAGAAAAGTGGGGGGGAAAGAAAAAAAAGCCGCCCAAATTACTCGAAATTTTTGCCCTCATTCATCCATTCATTTTTTATTCATGTTCTTATTTCATTTCATTTCTGACCTAGCCGCTCAGTCAAACACACTGACTCTGCCTCCCTCTCTTCCCGCCAATCCCACTGCTCTTCCCAGTGAGTTCACGGCGAGCCCACCGATTCTGTCTCATTTCCATTTGTGTTATCTTTATTTGATTCAGCTTTTTCATTTGAAGGACAGATTCATGGTTTCGGGAAATTGAACGCATGAATCCCAAATCCTCTTCTTCTCTCAGTTTTCCTTTCTTGTTGGATTTTGCTCAGGTAAATGTCTCGGTCACCTTGTTTCTCTGTAACTTTGTCTTCTAATTTTATCATTCCTTACGGTTACAGAGTTATGTAATGGAACAAAGATTATTTATTAATTTGAGTCATCGTGGTTATTTACTTCTTATTGAGGAACTTAACTGTGTTTGCATGTGAGTTATTGAGTTTAACACTTTTCTTTTCCATTTTTTTTATCTGTTTGATTATCACCATATTATTTGTAGGTGAAAAATCATATTAATTTCTAGGGCAAATTAAGTTGAGATTTAATGAAATTCACACTAGCTTTCCTCTATTGGTTCAACTTATATTGACCTCCTTTGGATGCACCGGTCATTATGCAACGGAGGGGAGGACAGTGTAATAATTTTGTAAACTCAAGAAAGGTTGGTGTAATTATTTCAAAATTCAGTAACCTTCTAACCAAATTTTATAAATAGAGGAAAGTCGGTTTGAGATGAATTTTATCAAATCTCAAGAGAGTCTAATGTAATTTGTTCTAATTTCTATCACTTATTATTTTTAAATTTTTAGGCGGCTTGACCCATCAACCTCTATAAAATTTGGGTTCGGTTGTTCTTTGCATTTCATTTTCGAATTGTATATCACCTAGTAAGTCAAGTTTTTGGACTAGACTTTTGTTTTTTCTCAGGCTGAGATTTGATTGTCACACATAGTTTTCATCTATAGAATCAACTTGAGACTTGATGCTGTATTACTTTTTTTTTTTTCCGCCCATTATGTTGAGATACAGGACTAGAGTCTTGATGCTGTATTAGTCACTTATGCTTGCACAAGTATAATATAGTCTTTTATCCGCCATGCTTGTTCTAACACTGCATCTTTTTTTAACATATATGGTGTGTGCGTTTTGTAATTTGCAAAATTTATTTATTATCTGCATATGTTGTTGGCTATTTTATAATATTGTTCCTACTTTATTTGTTCATTTTATCATTATGTTCTCATCTGAAGTGCATTTTTTTTCACAGGATGGATGATCAAGCTTTGCGCAAACGGAAGAAGAAAATTGTTGCAATATTGATCATACATTGGGAGCTGCAGAATAATCTTCTGCTTGTGATCCTATTGATTTGTTTTGCACTGCTTGTAGATGAACTGAATAAGAAGAAGAGAAGAAAGTTGTGTGATAGTCATGGTAGACAATTAATGATGAACAACAAGAAGAGAAGAAAGTTGTATGATTGTAGCCATGGTAGACAATTAGCGAGGGACGTAAATGATGAGGGGATTTTCGGCGGAGATGAAGTCTCAATTGTGCTTGAAGCAATAGCTGAAACGATGGACACGATAAAGATGGCTTTGGAGCAACAATCTGCCAGTATACGCGAACTTGTTTCTTGCTTCAAGCATGAGAGGGAAACAGCTGAACGAAAAATGAAGCTACCTGCAGTCTTGAGAGACATTGATGGCTTGACTGTTGAACAAAGGATGAGGGCTTGCATTATCATTGCAAAGAATAACAATATGACTGACCTCTTTTTCTCACTAGAACCGGAAGATAGACTGCAACTTGTGTTGACAGTCCTTAGGGAATCTTTTTAATTTCTTATTTTAGGACAATTAAATCTCTTGAATTAATACTTTTTGTATGAATTGATAACTCTTGCAGTTGGTTTGAATAGATAGTAGATTTGGCATATCTTTCTTATGGATTATTATTATGTGCCTGAAGTTAATTTTAAGTAACTTTGGCTACAATGTATTATATTTATTTGTGAATTATGTTTGAATATAAGTTCAATGTGTTTGATGGTTAGTTTTTGAGTTGAAATCGTCAAAGGTGTTTTTCAGAAAAACTAGTATATTTCTAATGCTAATCAAACAAGTGGATGGTTAATTTCCAAGCATATTTTGCAGGATTCTTGACTCACTCTGCATAACATCGCAACTAAATGTCATGCTAGCTTGGAAAAGCTGTTATTGGGAATAACATAAAGATTCCCGGAAATTAAAGGAAAAGAAAAACCAATTTGCAAATCACACCCCATTAAGAGAGAATCCTTGCTAAGGTTATGTTTGGTAGGGGTTAAAAATTATGGGAAAATTTTTCATGAATAAATTTTAAATATAAAATTACATGTAAAATTTGCCTATAAAATTTCCATCCCTATTTTTACTACGAACGAAATATACTGTAATGTTGTGACATAGAGAAGCGGTTAAATCAATTTCATAATGGTTAATGACATCGATTTCATAATAGTTAAATAATTTGGTTAACTAGTTAAATTAATTCTTGGTCAATTGCGTGTGAAGTACGTGATTAAGGTTCGTCCATTTTACCCTTTTTTTCAATAATCAATTTTCATAGATATTATTCAACAGCTTGTTCAATTGCTATAAGCAACTTTAAAAAGCTTTAAGCTGTTTTAACCTTTTAAGTGGAACCAGATGAATAACTTTTATGAAAAGTAATTTTTTAATTCAAAAGTAAAGTTTACCACAAAAAACTTTTACCTTTCATATTTGGCTATAATCAATTTTTTTTCTTTTAAAAAATAAACAGATGCAATCTAGGTATATGTGATAGTTGCTTGGAAATTTATACAACCCGTGTAGTGCAACCCAAATCACAAGTAGATAACGTTATTAAAACTAGACTTTCGGTTAAATTTTCCTTCTGGGCGTGTTACTCGACCTTTATATGAAAACTAGACCCTTCAAAATTGCTTCATAACTCTGAAGGAAATGTCAATAAAAGAAAACAATGAAGATGCAAACTCACCTCACTCGAATGCAATACTGAAAACACTGGCAATGCTTCCCCCCTGGTGTGCAACACAAAGTACATGATCCATTAAGAAGAGGCAGTACTTGGCACTGTTTTGTTCTTAGTAGGAGACAGAAGGAAAATTCAAAGGTAATTTTTTTTTATGGCGTGTGTGAAGTAAATAATGTTTTATATATTATGTTGGGGAAAAAATTATGTTATTATGATTTGTCATAGAGACTGTACTGATGAAATTTTGTCATTGACAAAATTACATTTAAAACAATTATATTTTATTTGTAAAATGTTGCTACTGATCATATTTGAATTAAAAATTAATATTTTAACTACTTTATTTAAAAAAATCATATTTTATAAGTAAATTTGTTTGAAAAAAAATTATATTTTATTATATATGATCGGTGGTTTTGAGATATTAACTATTAAAAAATTATTATTATTTTTTTAGTAAAATCCCGACATAATTTCGCAAATTATATTCTTGTAAATCATCCAACAAACATGGCAAATTTTGCCAATAGAAGTCATTGAAAAAAAATGACCCAAAATTCAACAAGTCAGTAAGAGTAAGCCCTTGAAAAACGGGGCACTCTGCAGCTGCTCAGAGAGAAATCTCTATTAACTTAAGGTCAATTCAATGTTCTGTATTGTTTCTTCCACATGGTCAAATCATGGAGGGCCATGCATCAGTCTTCAATTCTTTGAATGGTACATTCAATGTTACAAAATTAAATGGCACGTTGTAAACCTTACCATTCTTGAGAAATAGTAGCCCATGTCATTGACAATACAGAATCATGAGGTGCTTGTTGTTAGAATCTTGATAGAATAAATGACAAGTTTTAATATTATGTAATTCCCCTTTCTTCGAAACCTTCATTTTTCAATACCATCAATCGTGGTTTGAATTAGAGGCCTTGCTTTGTACTAGCAAACTACAATCAATGCATTCTATGATGAAAAGACAACATGTGCAGCACCTACGTGCAAAAAGCATATTGAATTAATGAAAATATTACTCCAGTATCTAATTAGAACATATACTCTATAATTAGATATGATAGTGATTTCAATTTTCTTTACTTATCGATCACATCTAAAAATAATGAGGTAAAATCTCAATTGCATTTTAACTTTTAAAGTGTTAGAATAGCAAACTGTAGAAGTAATACACTCAAGTCCAAATGGAATAGGCCCAATTGGCTTTACGAACTGAGTCACTGGCTACAGAGATTCAGTATTGAAAGGGAAGGCCTACCATCTTAACAACTCTTAAGTTTGATCTTTCGGGGGTAAGCAAATACACCATCCAAATATTATCACAGAATTTAATTATGACATATTTACACAATGTTTGATCCTAAAATACAATTATGTGCTTGTTAACATCATTTAAAAAACCTAACAGCTCATAATTGTCAAGACAATAAATTTATCAGAAGGTATTGATTAGAAGTGTAATTTTATTTTATGTGAAACAAAACAATGCAAGCATAAAAAGAAAAAAAAAAGGCAAAGAAGAGGATCAGAAATCAGAATTCAAAAAGAAAAAGGTAAATGCCCACAATGGGGTTCACCAAACCAGAACAGACATCATTTTCAAAACATAAAGGAAAACACAGGGTAAGAGGCTCCACTGTCATATAAGGATCATGATATTTTGATACCTAAAAAATAAATATTTATTTAAACACTTATTTTATAATTATTGGATATGATACTGATCTCCACTTATCTTTAACATTTATCACGTCCAATAATTATAAAGTGAGTATTTAAACAGATACCCATATTTTAGATGTGAAAGTAACACTACTCATGACCCAATTATAACTCCCTGAACACGTTTTCATTCACCACCCGTGACCCTCTTCCCGCTTCTTTCTTTGGAACTCTCATCTCATCAGTCACCACCATCTTTGGTCCATATACTCACATCACATCAAACCAAAATCAAAATTCTTTACCAAAAGGAAAAAAAAAAAGACCAAACCCCCTCGTATACGATACATAGTCCAGTCAATATCGATCCTACTCAAATTTCCTTTTCATTTCTGTTAACACATCTCAAGTACTTTCCTTTCATCCAATCAAGCCAACACTACATTAAATCATAAAATGATTATTTATGATATTTGTACATAGATTGTTTTAGATACATGTCAATTCATCATTAAAATTATATATAGATTCCATTTGATATTAAAATGATAGGTTCGACACTGACAACGGTGTCCACACAAAATAATGTACAAAATAACATTTTTTAAAATAAATACTTTCTCACTTTTAAAATATCTGTGAAATAAAATTATTCTTTAAAATATATAAATTTTTTTATTTAAATAATATCTTTAAATAATTAATAACCATTAATATAACCTTTTATTTTTAAATATTTTGCATACTCCTCAACTAATAATTATTTGAATATATTAATCCATACACCATTATTTTATATAAAAATATTTAATTATCATATTTATTACTTCTCTTAATACTAATCATCTATCTAAAATAACGGATATTTTATATGGGATGGAGTGACGGATTGCACCTTCACCAAGCTATTCTTCTTTATAGACTGCAGCATTACACGATGCCAAATTGCCAATCTTTCTTCTCCCTCACTGGCGCCATCAACCAATTCCAATACTCAATACTCACGTGCCCTCCAAAAAGGACAGATTCAATGGTCACTTGCTGAAGCAGTCACCACAAAACACAAGGACAAACAGAAACAGTAACATTGTACGTAATGTAAGCAACCTTAATTGCTTTTTCTTCTATACCAAGCCATAAACTACCACCCTTTTTCCCTCTCCTTTTTTACATCACATTAGTACACTACTAACACCGATACCTCTAATTAGGCTTTAACAAGTTCATAAGCATAAAAATAAAGACCCTCCAAACCAAAAACAACTAAAATATTAGATGAAAGAAACAAACATTAGGAAGGTCCTAAAACTATATTAATTTGAGGTTACATGGTGCTGCATTTGCGGACAACATAGCGATAAGCAGCAACTTTTTTCCTCCTTGAGGCAGTGTTATCAACTGAGAGTACCATTTTGCCAGCTTCCTTTGATGTGAATGAGTTGTGGATTGCTTCCTCTGAGGCACCAACCTTCCTAGGCTTTTCAACTGCTATGGTGTAGCTCCCTTCAGCATTAGGTACAAACTCAGCACTGTATTCTAAGTCCCAGCCACCCACAACTATGTCCCACGTGATAGTTGCACCAGCCTGTTTCAACCCAACACCAAGAAGAAATCACCAACTACACTTCAAAGGGTATCAAAACATAAAAGCTTATATGCTTGGTTCTAGCTTTAAATTGAAAAGAAAAAAAAAGAAAGAGAAGTTTTGACTATGCTTCGTTTCAGAAAACAATTATTCTATTTTCAATTCATGATTTCAGTTTGTTTTCTATTTATGTAGCATTAACATATGAAATTAGACTTTGTTTGGTTTCTATTTTCATTTTCTGTTTCAATTTTTGTGCTGTCTCCGCAAATTCCTAAAACCCAGAAAAATGAAGACAGAAACCAATCGAGCCTTATCCAATTTTCAGTTTTAAATTTTTTTATTTAATCATTTTCTTCGCAAAATCTCGAACACAGCGAAATAAAGACTAAAACAGAAATCAGCAATCAAACTAGCCCTGCATATCCAAAAAGAAAATATTTTTATCTAAAAAAAGGAAGCCATTTGCATGACAAAATGAGGAGCAATCATAATCTGCGTCGGGAAGAGGGGTGAATTATTGTCACCTCAATTCCTTCTATTTGTATGTTCACTTTCTCCCCTCCTTTGACAGTGAACTCAGAAGCAGGTTTTGGGGGACCATTCTGCAAATCACTGGGCCTATTCAGTCCTCCATACTGAACAGGAATATCCTCGGGCCTTATGAATCTGAGCATAAGAAAACAACCCCTTTCAGAAAGCAAACTTAGAATAGAAATAGAAGAAAAGTGGGAATTTTAATTCCTAGTATAGGGCCAAGGCCAAGACAAAAATGAAAGCCAACAGGGAAAGACAACTTGAATTATTAAAAACTAACGAATGAAAAATCCAACACAATATCACAAAGCAGATAAGGAATCTTAGGGCCATTTTGAAATAATTTTAATATAGATAAAAATGAGAGGAACAATGACAATCAAACAAAACATTCTAGAACAGTGGATTTGAGAAATTGCATAAGGTTAAAATAAGAAATGTTGATTAACAGCATTGGACTCACTTGTAGAGTGTCTCAGCAGCATTTCCTTCCTTAGAGATCACAAACTTGCTCTTAGTTCTTTGAGTCAGAAAAGGGCTGAACATTGAATACAACATGCTGAAGTACCATGGCACATTGATGAAAATCTGAAGTCCCGAAAAGGGTAAAAAAATTGCAAAATTAGAAATTTAAAGCAGTGAAAATTTCTGTCACATGTATGATATGACTAGCAAACAAATCAAACTCAATATACCAACTCACATGTTCCTTTTTTTTCCCAAATAAAACAAACAAAATCAAAATGGAACAAGAAAAATTTTACCTTTCGAGCGACCATTTCAGGGTAGTTATCTTGGAACAGTGAGAGGATCTGGTTAGAAGCCACCCTCAGCTCCCTCTTGGGCATGTCCTTAAGGTCAGTGACCTGAATAAGGGAATTGACCCCACCAGGCTTGAAATGTAGGAGCTTGATGCCCCTCTCAAGGACCTGAACCCTCCACCTAAGGAACTTCTTCAGCTTCTCCTCATCCCCAAAGATCCTCTCATACATGTCCTTGTCCCTAAACACCCCATATGCATTGTAACAAACAGGATGCCCTTCTTTGTCATACCCTTGCATATAAGCTATGACCCCTTCAAGCTCCTTGAACCCCAAATCCTCATCAACAATAGATTCAGCACCAAACTCCTTCCTCCAAGTTAAGCACTTGAGAAGCATGGCAAGCGCATCACCAACCCTGAAGTCCCTTGCTCTAAGGAACTTCAAGAGTATCACATCAGCTCTATCATCACCACCAAGGAGCGGAATCCCCCACATGGTAGAACCAGAAGAAACAACACCATTATCACCATTTTCACCATCAACATTAGAAGAAGATGATGGTGGTGATGATGAAGTTGAAGCATTTTTGAGCTTTTCCTTTAGCTCTTGAAGTGCTTTCCTCTCTGAGGGTTTCAAGAGGGAGACAAAGTAGTTGTCTTCTTTGAAAGAAGGAGTTCGGAGTGTTGCAGCTTCCATGAGAGTTGTGACGAAGCTCTTCTTGAAAGGCTTAGGGGAAGCTTCAGGGGTGTCCTGAAAGGGTGTGTTTGGGGCAACAACGGAATCCATCATCAAGGTTGGATTTTGAGGGCGACCCAGATGGAATCCCTGCATGAAAATGCAGAATGTAAGTTGAGGAGAAAATGGGGGTGTTGATTCAAGATGCTCAAAGCACAGAACTTTCTTCTCCCTCCCTCTCTCTCTCACTGTGTTTTAAGTGTGCTTGTGTTGTTTTGTGTGTGTTGTAGGAAAGAGAAAGGAAGGGTTAAGAGGAAATAGACAAGGGAAAGAAGAACAAGGACAAAGGAAGAGAAGAGAAGAGAAAAGGAGAGTTATGAAGCGAGATTTGAGTTTGGAAGTGTGTGTGTGTGTGAACAGAGGACAAGGTTGTTGCTTCTTTCTTCTGAGTGTGTTCTGTGTCTCTTTTGTGTACGTGGAAGTGTGAGTCCGGAAGAAAAAGAGGGGAAATTTGAATGTTTGAGGAAATTTGTTTCGCAGATATTTGGAGTTTATTTCGCGCATATTCCATCAAAACATGTATAATAATTTTTTATTTTTTATCCAAAAAATAATAATTTATTTTTCATTTATGTTTATAGAAGAAGAGTTCAATTTTTATGTAATGGATTTTATATTGTAATCAAATTAAATTAATTTATTTATATAATTTTTTATATAATATATGTGAAATTTAATTACTTTTTATTAATATAATAATATATAATTAAATAATAATATAAAATTTTTATATTATCATTCATCATTATTATTGTTATATAAAAATTAATCTCTCGAAAGATATTAAAAATATTAAGTAAGCAATTTTTCAATGGAGAAATATAAGTGAAGTGACTGATTGTGTATGCCTATAAGATATATTTTAAATATGTTTGAGTAGTGTATAAAAATAAAAAATATTATTTAAACAGTTAAAGAGTGATTGTTTATTGATATATTTTGTTATCATTAAAAAAAATGTGATAAATAGATAATATGGGTGAAGATAATCACTACTTTCAATAATTCTAAAGTGTATTGAAATAATACTACTCATAAAAGTTTCTGGAGCGTGTGATTGCACGCGCTGTTGTGGAGCGGTGCATGTCTGCGTGTTGTGCGTGAATCATTCCACTGCATTGGGTTGCTGCAGAGTTTCAGTCTTCAGAGAGTTTAATAAAGGTTAGCTATGTTGGCCTTGCAGAAGAAAAAAGTTAGCATTTTTTTTTTAGTGAATGTTAATCTTTTTTTTTTTATGCTAATTGCAGAAAATATCTCGTTCCAAATTGATTGATCAACCTTGACCGTGTTTAATTTTTTTTCAAGTTGTTTGAAATTATTTTTTTCTGATCAAGGGTTTATATATTTCAATTTTATGAATAAAAAATTATATCAAGAGAGTTTATATTATAATAAATTACTTCAACTCAACTTAAATTTTATTATAATCTTTTGATCTCTATTGAAATTGAGTGAAATTTAATCCAATTTTTTCCTATTTATATGGATAATAATTATCTATCCTGAATATATTATTTATTGTACTATTCAAAAATGTTTCACTTGATAGGATTAGTGTGATTTAATAGCAACATTTTTTTCGAAGTTTGGTCCTTTTAGTTCTTTTTCTAAAAAATAGTTATAAATAAATTGAAGGACAAATTAATCTGATATTTTCTAAGATTTAATGAAATTAACTCAACTTTTTTCTGTTTGTTTAGTGATACTGATCTCCCTAAATGCATTATTTAATGAGTAATAAAAGAGGGAGTGCCGTAGATTTCACAAATTTAAAGAAAAGTGGTGTAATATTTTATGAAACTCGAGATTTTCTAAGTAAATTTTACATATAAGAGTCACAGTGAATTTTATCATATTAAATATTATTCATTATTTATTTAAAATATCTATTATTTATTTTATTTAATATTATTTTTTTAATAATTATTTTATTTATTATATTATTTATTATTATTTAATTAAATAAAAAAAATAAATCTTATACTTTAAAAGTTAATTATGTCTTGTCCTATGTCCTTTGCCTAGATTCAATTATCCATTATTTTATTATATAAGGGAGGTTTGGGGCCCGTTTGACACACTTGATAAAATAAAGGCTGATAGTATAAAAACTAATAAAATAAAACTTGATAGTACAAGACCAAGTAAATATTTAATACTATACGGTGTTTAGTATAATACTGTATAAAATATTCTATTTTATATTATATAAGATCATCATTTGTTTATGAATAATTCTAATACCTTAAGTAATTATAAAATAATAATAAAAAAAGGATTTTTTATTAATTATTTAAATATGTTTTCACATATTATATTAATGTAAATATTTATTAATTAAAATTCAATTTATATCAAATGCTATTATTTATTTCAATTTATTATAATTATTTATTGTTTTAATAAATTGTATAAATAAAAAAGAATAGTTTATATATTTTAATATTTTATATTTTTAATCATAATTATTTAAATTTAAATTATTAAAATATTTATTTGTTATTAAATATTTTATATATTACATATTACTTATTATTTATTTAAAATATTCTTTTTCTATTAAATATTTATTATTTTATTTTATTTATTATTTATCAATTATTTTTATTTTTATTATATCTAACTAAACTGATGTCCTAAATTATATTCAATAAAATATTAAAAAATAAAGTGAGTTTATGGGTTAAAAGTTAGTTAGATTTAATCTAACCTTCATATATTGTATTAAGTTATACAGCATTTTAACGAATGAGATGGTTATGATATATAAATTTATACAATATATTGATTGTATCAAACAACAAATAAGGATATAAGATATAGTATTAACTTATATTATTATATCTAATATATCATAACAAACATAATCTTAATAAGTAAACTTATACAATATGTTATTAGCACCAAATAACAAATAAACCCATTACATATTGTATTACATATGCCAAAGAGGTCTTGCTATTTAGACGCAATTGCAAATTAGATTAGTCTGGCAATGTTATGTAGTATTGAAGGCTATATTGAACATTTAGCATAATGTGTCTATGAGTTAAGAAAATGTAATTTTATTTTGGTAACGTAAAAAATGTAATTATTTGGGTATAATGCTGAATAACTGTAACGATATATATATAAATAGACTTGCAAATTGTTTACGCAACATATGGCACAATCAACTAAACGCAATTTTATTTATCCATTTGCCTTTTAGTCTTTATGTCTTTATATTTCAGCATTTTTCATCCTTTTATAATTTCTTCGTGTTCACATTCCACCATTTTTATAGCCTTAACTTGATCACATTCCCTTTATTGGTTCTCATTTACTTTGATTTTTCGTCATGGCAATTCATCATAATATTAGCTTTATATCCTTACCCTTAAAACTTTAGTCTAAAATGACTCAATAAATTTCATATGTTTCAAGAGTAATACTACATAAATTGAAAAAAATTTAGAACTTCTTTATACAAAAATAATAATAAGAGTGATTATTAAATGGAATAAAATGATTAATACACTTTGTACCCAAAAAAATGATTAACACACTTACTCATCTTTTTTATGGCAAATAGACTTACTCATCCAATAATAAATATGTATGTCATATTATTCTGATGATTAAATTATGAAGAAGAAAAAAAATCTAACTCTATTATTTTATTTCATCCCGCTTTGAATTCTAAGAACATCCATCAAGAAAGTAGTTTGATTTTGATGAGGGTAGGGAAGGGTGGAAAGTAAAGCAAAACAACAAGAAAAATACGCTCTCTACTCGACTACTCGTGCATATGCTGTCCAATAAATCTAAACTTTCAACGTAGGTGCAAAGCAAACTTCAGAGGTACTTTTGAACCACATGAAATGAACATATATATAGTGTGAGGGTCAAATAATGCATCATAGCGTAATGTATAATCATATGCTTAAGAGCCCTGTAATTTAGTAGTGACTCCACCAACTCCAAGGGTCTACTAATGTCAATGTCGGAGGTTCTTGCTCTTATTACAGCTTGGCAAATGCAAGACATGTGTAATCAGTATTCTCAAGCATGCACTTGGATCGATTGTAAAAGTTACGATGCCTTACATACCAGACTCTTACCAACAATCTCTCCCAATATCTTACACGGATGAATAAAGATATATAAATAATATTATATTCAATACATAGATGACTCACAATGAATTCTTTTAAGTTAGAAATAAATTTCTTAGTTCCTTCTAAAAAATTACATTTGAAATTTTGGACCTCTCGAGTAAAAGGAATTTCACCTTTCATATCTTATGTTTATGAATTTTATGTTGGAATTTTACTTGTGAGATGTTGAAGTTTCATATTGATTGAGAATAAACTAAGTGAGTAATATATAATATATGAGAGGATTTAATTATTGTCTTAAAGTTAATGTGGCGATTGACCGACTTATATAGTTCTCTTACTTAGCCCGATGTTTAAATCTTTCCTGTTGGACTCCCCAACTCATTTTTTTTAAGAAAAAATATCTTATAGCATTGCTTTTTTGATAAAATCTTACAACATTTCATTGAACATAACATTCTAAGAAAAATGAATTTTCATACAAAAATTTTATGTGATTTAATTGTATGTAAATTTTTATCATTAATTTAAAAGGTACTATCCAGAAGGTGCACACGAGCTATATTTAATTAATAATGAACATTTATATAAAATCAGACCATATATGAAGTTTTTAAACTAAAAATATCAATTTTCTTTAAATATGTCACAATTAAGTATAACATCAGATAGGATTTGCAAGAAAGATAAGCAATTTTGTTAGTGTGTATTATTTCTTGAAGAATATCTAATAAGACATCACATGATAGTGCCATATAACCGAGCTTTACAGACTGTGCTGTCCACAAACCCAAATTTGTCGTGTGTTTGCCGGAACATTTTTTTCCCACAACCCACATAATTTGGATGATATGAGTATATCAATTTTCATTGATGTAGGATATATCACTTTCAATTGAATTTCTTTATCAACCATTGATGTCTTCACTCTATATATTGATAGTGATTGGCTATGACATGGCTTTGTAATTTGTGTTATCAAGTGTCAATATCTATGTTCAAACGAGCAAAAGTATAAACGTCCAAGAGTTCTCGTGCATTTATATACAATTGTTCTTACATCTTTCAATCAAATATTTGCCTAATTCATGAAGTATATTTTGCTAGGCCTACAAATTTAAGTTCATGGGCCATGGGGTTTGGTGCAAGATGGCTGCAAACTGAAGTCAGTATTAGCCTGAGCAAATGTGAACGAGAGGGCCAATATTTTGACTTTTGAGGAACTTAACTTGAAAGGAAGAAGCAATGATAATTACTACTGCAGAGCTGGAAAATTTCTGAATAATTTTCTGTTGGGGGGGGGGGGGGGGAGCTGGGAACATAGCGTGGTCCTGTAGCTTCAGCTTAGGTGCAGTGTACACTAATGGAAATTCAATTATTGTTGAACATCTGAGTGTCATTTTGTTCTCCTTTCAATTTTTTTTAAGGAATAATTTCATGAACTTTGGTCTATGCCCAAACGAAAATAACATTTTTTTTTCTTTGGGGAAATAAAAATGAGAAGGGAGAGTCCTTAATAACGTGTGAAATTTCAATACATAATTGATCTAGAAGTTTATTTTGTCCAGGTATGTTTTTTCTTTTTTATGTTTAATGCATAGCTGACTTTAAAAGAGTTATTTTGCTTGTATGAGTCTTAAGATTATATTGTTAATTTTTAATAGGAGTAACTAATGGAAAATTTATGAATGTGTAAAGACCCATTTTTCGATTTGCAATGTGCATACACTAATTAGATCATATGAAAATTTTGAAGGAGATAATTTATTTCCAAAAAACAATTCTTTCTTTAGTCAAATTTATCTTGAAAATTGGGACCTTTTTGGTTGGGTTTGCAAAACAAACATATACTAAATGGTGAAAAGCAAATTAGATTTGAAGTGAAAATTTACCTTGATTATTTAAGTCATTGTCATACACATTGCATGACATACATAGATAAGAATAAATAATTAAGCCTATAAACAGACTGAAGAAAGCTATAAAGTGAATAATAAATCTATAAGATGATACATAATGACATGATTTTGAAGAGATGAGACAGTACCAACGCACATAAAAACAAAAAGAAAGGAAGAAACTTTACATTTAAAAACCCTAGAGCCCACTTGGGAAAAAAGAAGAAGAGAAGAACAAGAAGAACCTATTCAATTCTTAAATGCTGTTATTTATCTTCGCTGTACCAAATACAACTGTGACAGCAAAATGCTTGTCCGCCAATGATTGTTTATCTTTCTACTACAATATTAGTAGTACGAAAGTTTCTTTTGTATTGCATGGAAAAACTTATCCTTTAGGAGAATTTTATTTTCGAAATAATTAATTTGTTGAAACAACTAATTTGTTGGAATAATGGCCATTAAAAAAACTTCTTTTATTCTATATTTTGGAATTTCACAAAGCTAAATATCATGAATTACTACAGAAAAGTAATAAATGAGTTTATAATTTGTGTTAATGAATTTCTTTTGTGAAAATTTTATAAAATGAGTTAATATATAAAGTTAATGTTCATTTTAGTACCTGATTTTATACTCATAAATCATTTTAATCCCTAACTTTTAAAATGAATTAAATTGATCCTGACATAATAAAATATAAGTCAAGTTAGTCCATCATTCCATTTTTATTTAATATTTTATCAATTAAATAAAGATGTATAATATTAAGTGATATATTAACATATCATATGTCATCTAAAGTATAATAAAGTTTAAAATGATTCATTTAAGTGATGAAAATTGCACAATATGAGTCATTTTATGACTTGAAAGAGATATTTAAATGATTCATTTTGTATAATTTTAGGTATTAAAATAAATCATTTTAAATTTAATTATACTTCAAACGATATAAGATATATCAAAATATCACTTAACATTACATATTATCATTTAATTAATAAAATATTAAATAAAAATGGATTTAGGAATTAATATAACTTACATTTTGTAACGTAAAGAACTAATTTAGTTTTTTTTTAAAGTCAAGAATTAAAATAACTTGCAAGTATAAATTCAAGGTCTAAAATAAATATTAACTCAAATATACAACACTGTGATTGTTATATTTGCACTCATTTAATAATGAAATGAGGGACTTACTCTCACCAAATAATATCTTAATATAAGTGATATAGAAAATTCAAAATATACAATACAATAATTTTATGCCCTCTCTCCATTTTCTAATAAGTATCCATCTTTACTTATATACATATATTAAGTAAATGATTCGATGAACTTAAAATTAAATAAATCTAAGTGTATTTTATAAGAGAAATGATAATTATACTCATAAAGTGTGGGACACCATATCAACTTACACATTATCTACCATTAAATATGGTGGTAACTCTACTTGATTGAGCTTCACATCCCATCCAATAGTGAATAACATATGAGTTGATATAGTGTCTCACACTCTATAAGTATAAATAACACTACTTGTAACGCCAGAGATTGTGAAGTCGGGGAGTGATCGTCGGTGCAGGGAGGCATGGACTAGGAGCGGCTCCTGACAGGCTTCGAAAGCCGAGGGGTACATGAATGAACCGATTACACACCCCAATGAGAGGGATCCTAAGACTGTATAGGTATAAGACTATATAATTGAGGAAGACTTATATGAATTGATTTGTACTATCTATACTAACAAGATATATCTTCTTTTTGGTAGCCCATCACTAAAGAACTACACAGTTAAGTATGCTTGACTTGAAGTAATTTTGGAATGGGTGAACTTCTGGGAAGTTTTCTTAAGAAGCGTGTGAGTGAGGATAAAGCACGCTGAAAAGACCCGTGTTAATTTGTGGGGACAGTCGTCAATTCATAAAGCAGTAGGGGATGTTACACTACTCATTTTCTAATAGTATCCTTACTTATCTACTTCAACATTCTCTTACATATTTAATCTATCCATTAACTCTCTCTCTACTAAAAATATCAAGAGAAAAAATTAATCTTTTTTAAAATTTTTAAAAGGACAGATAATAATAATAAATTATTTTGTACATAAGCAGTTATTAGAAAATGGAGAAAATAATTTCTTTTGGTGAGTTGTTATTATGTGATTTTTTTTTTCCTTCTTAATGCACTCCCACGTTCACCGTAAGAAAAGGAAATCAAAGGCCCAGGGGCAAAATAAAGAGAAACTTTCGGCCCCACATTTTGACGGAAAGTGTGTATTTATATGCATTGGATTCTTAAATGAAAAAGAAAATAGTTTTGGTGTTCAAGCCATTGGATTAGAGAAATTCAGGGGAATATTTGGGGATCTGATTATTTAACTAAACAAATGAAGATCATGGATGGTAACTAAGGTATTATTTATAATTTAACCAAAGGACGCTTCAATGATTTTACCCACCTAAGCATCACATTAGAATTTCCTAATTCAAATTCTAAATCTGAATCTATCCGATGAGATAAGAAATTAGGTAACCATGATGAGAATAAGCATCACTTAAAGTACATGCTTGGGAAAAGCAAACCTTAGATTCAAAAAAAAATTATCAATGCCTTTTCTTTTTGTACCCTTCTTTGGTTAAATCCCAGAATCACTTTTGACTTGCTCACCAGCATGATTCCATTATATAACCCCTTTAATCATCAACCTTTCAAAAGGCATTAGGTGTTCTAATTATCTGTATCTACCTTTTATTTATATATTTTTTTCTCTTTATTGCTGATATGATGCTTTTTCTAGTTGAGATAGAAAAATTCATCCCTTACAGCTTGTGTTCACAAATATAAAATCTTTTGAGTATTGTGGATTCTTTCAAATGATACCTTTTAACATAAGATTTAAACCACAATAAAAAGTAAAAGAAAATTGCACTTGCAGAAAAATCTGCACATGGCACATGGAATTCTGAGGCAGTCCTCATTTTATTATTCCTAGTTAGTTCAGCTTTATGATCATTGATAACAAAGTTAACTTTAATTGCAGGTGTTTAGCCTCTACAGTTATGTATTTAACCACATGACCACTCTATCAATTTTTCGTTTCTTTTCTTTTATTGTCATTAAAAAGGAAAAAGAGAGATATTGCTTGTGTTTCCTTTTCTTTTATATCAATTAGATGAAAAAGCAGGAAACTGATAAAAGAACAAGATCACAATGAGTGAAGTAAAGAGAAGATACTAGTAGTATAAACACTGTATCCTGAAAAGAGTACCTCCTTAATCAAAGGAAAATTAGGAGACAATCTGTTCAGGATTCTTCCAGGACTATTGCATCTTTTTGTCCCCACCATAACCACTAAGCCCAGCAACACGTGAGGTATACAGCTTATGCAAAATCACAGATATGTATGAGCATCTAGACTTTCGAAAAAGCAAACAAATTTGAATTGAGAGAGTTGTGAAGCATTTTGTTTTTGACGTGAAGGGAGGGTGAGCCTTGGTGCATTAATAACATTGTTATCTTCTAGCTTGAAAGTTGTGGGTTCAAATCTTGGGAACTCTTGCAAGGGTAACACTGTATATATCTACCATTATTAGACCATACTATATGGAAGCCTCAGGCATTGGACCACCATTTGTGTAGATGTGGAGCATCTAAAGGTTTGGAGGGGTATCTACAATTCCCGAGACTCCCAATTAGGCCAAGTTGTATTTTAGTAGTGCAAGCCCATAACATGGAGCAAAATTCGATATGGCCAAAACATGTGAAATGTTTTGCAAACATTTGATTTGAAAGTTAAGAAGCAAATTCTGTACAATTTTGAATGAATAACAGACAAAATAAGTAGTCATTTCAGTTTCCAAGTGCCAAGCATTGAAAGGTAGTAAAGGGTCCATCATTTGCTCAGCTTCTCATTTGTCCATATCTAAGAGGTAGAATAGAATCATTACCTCAGTAATCAAAATTCAGAGAGGATAGACTGTCATGTAGATAGATCATTGAATTGAATGTAAACAACAATTTGGGATTAGAAGCTGATCTCATGCAAACGCTATATAAACCTTCCACATCTAGAAAGCCTTCCAAGCAAATAGACAATGTAAAATTTGATTTAGAGCTTACTGATTTCTAAGCCTACCAAGCTAACATAATAGACAGTCTCCATTTGCAATAGCCAACTTTACTTTTTGTTTTCTCCTCCCAACAAAACCGACATGCTGCACTTTGCCTCCATGATCCCATATTCATTCAATAACAACACAAAATTGACCAAGTTGGGTCTAAGGATAAAGAGTGATGATATTTGAACATCAAAATCTAACAACAAATACAATACTTACCTCACATAAATATATATAACATTTTTCTCATTTTAATACACATGTATCTTAGCATACACCAATACTCATATTAACATCAATGTCTATACAGTATGAATTCAAAAAAACAATCCCAAAAATAAATTGTTTTCATGGGGTTCCGAGCTTGTGATTTGCAGTGAAAAGAACATTAAAGGTATTAATTTCTTAGTATGTTTGTGACTTTTAAACAATGTGATGCAGTAACTCAATAATGAAACTAATATGCAATTGAATGCCAGTTTATGACTATCTGCTCTTCTCTAGTCTTTTCTTCCGTACCCTCATATAAAGAGGTCAGCAGCTATAGCACTAGCAGCAATTTGCACCAACTTTGTTCAATTGGACTTCCAGATTTTAAGTAATTTTCCAAGTAAACAAATAACGAAAAAATCAAAAGGTGTTGTGGAGCAATGTGTAACACACCTATCACTATCATTGCAAGCAAGGATACATTACATTTTTGTTTTAGCAATTATGTGTACATGCAGTTTGCACTATTATCCAAAGAAAAATTGGTTGTAATGCAAATGCAACCATCTGTACTCTATTAACCATGTACAGTTTGCACTCTGCGCATGCAGTGCAGTTGACAAATATCAAGCATCATGACACAAGTACTATATCAAGAGCATGAAAGCAAACACATGTATATAATAGTTCTAAATCCATCAATATTTCTCTTCACACAGACCAGGCTATTACAAATGAACCGGTTGGTGAGACTACCAAATATATATTGGGATGTGTCAATGAGGAAAAATGTTCCATCATGAGATTGAGATGTGTGAAGAGGGAACTATAATATGTCAACAAAATAAAGGAGTACTTTGCGTCTCATTTGACGTATGGAATTGAGTATGAAATTGAAGTTTGGAATTGAAATTGAATGACCCAATTCCAAATTTTATGTTTGAAGTAACGTATAAAATTGAAATTATAATTCCACAATTGAATTTCATAGAATTAAAAAACAATTAAAATGAATTCCTCTCAATTCCCAACTTATACATCATAAATTCTCAATTCTAAAACTTATTAAGTTTCTCTCTCCCCATCAAAGTATACATCGTTCTTTTTCTTTCTCATTTATTATTAAACAATCATGTTACAATTCTTTATTAAATTAAACCCAAACATAAAATTCAAGATTAATTCTAACATCCAAACAGATCCTTAGTTCTTATTTAATCTTGCAGATTTGTAGCATAACACATTCAAACCTTAGTTATATGTCTACAGTTTTAATTTCTATTACAAAGACTGTGTTCAGTCTATAACAGGCATGAAAGCCTTATTCTACAAAAAAATATTGAGTTTCCATGATATCTGCCAACAACTTTACAGAGCCAATCTGTCATCTGGCTACAACATCTCTGTTGTGAAGAACACCATGAATCATTACACTGCAAGTCATAACATTAAGCAATATACCGATTGTTCTCTCTCATTTCATCTAGCACATTCTGCATCCTTCTGCTTGGTTGCCAACCTGTAATGCCCTTCGTAATAGTTTTTGCGCCAGAAACACTATTTGGACAGTGCCTTACTCATCATTAAGAATAGTGAGCTTCACTGGGAGGGAAAAATAGGCAAATCTGATCCATCAAACCAACTATAGTTTAATCAAAGAAGCACGCAATAGGGAAGACATTAATTGAACATTGACTCATATTGAATGTGCTATCTATAATGTTTGAGAAACCTCCATGTTTGAGAATCAAGTAAACAAGTCAAGCACATTGCAGAGTTTGCTACTTCACTTATTTTCAGGCATGCCAAATGGGGCCTTAGACCCTTAGTGAGAATCTAACAGGTATTATTCTATCAAACATGCCAAACGGAATCTTAGTGAAAATCTATGAAAGTCACAAATCTAGCCACATAAGCCAAGGTGTTTATGGCCAACAACAGATGCACTCACAAAATTGTGGGGTCATATTTGTCCCCATAATGATTTGAAAAATTTAGTCGTAGCATATAGGTATATGCATATTTTGCCCCTATTATTTTATCAAATTTGACCCCACAACAAGATAAAACTTATTGTTATACTTGTGTATCATATTTGCCCTCGTTACCTAAATGTTCTGGATCCGTCACTGTTTATGGCATATCTGGCTAGAATTCTTATGCCATTCTTCTCATGGTAGTCTCCACAGAATAAATGATTGCAAACAACATGAATGTTTATAAATAATTATTAGCAAGTGACAAGCATCTTTCTGATCTTAATCTCAACTGTTACCAAAAGCAGCTATGAAAAACTTCATTGCAATTGATTTCAGTTCCAGATGGGGGTAAACAGTGCAGCCAAGTTCAAATGCGCCCGACACATTGATAAAAATTTAGACTTAGAAGTCTATAGTTGGAGGTTTCAGAATGTATAGAAGAACTGTAGAAAAGGCAAGATGGACAGAATATTACCCTGTCCATTAAAAATTTGAATTGCAGATGTCTAGATCACATTAACTTCTTAAAATACATAACCCACAATGCAAGGTGACCAAAGTCTGAATTGAAGGCATGGAAAAGCATCATAGCTGCACAGTATCACCTTCTCTATTTGTATGCTATGATTCAAGCCTCAAGCGATGAATAATGTCATCGAGTGTTTTTCATTAACTTCACAGACAACACAGATTACAAAGTATCCCTTTTCTTTGCAGTATTGAATTGCATCCTCAACCATTTCCTCGAGTACATACTTAGCGCAGGGAGAACATCAGTTTTGGTAATATTCAAAAGGAACATGTTAAAAACACAAAAATCATACAATATAATATAAATTTAATTTTGATGCACTTGCAATTGCAATGTTAAAAAAGTTTTTTTTTTTTTGGACCAAAGGTAGAGAAACTTTTATTCATGGAAAATCAAAGTTTTGGTCCCATAGGACGCTAGCAAAGTACAGACACGGGAAAAAGCACCCAATATCACTATTCAAAGAGTAGGAAAACATATTAAAATAATCTAAGAAGAAGGAAAAACTAATGTGTATTGTATCTCGTTTAACATCTGGAAGGCCTGTTGCGTAGAATCTTGGGCATCTGATTCTTTGTTTTCAAAAGTCTTCTTGTTCCTTGCTTTCCATATAGTCCAGCAGGTAATGGCCAAAAGGCTATTTGTTCTCCACTTGTTTGGCTGATTCTGGATGTCAGTCATTGCTTGAAGCCACCAGTCTCCAAATTGAAAATGGCTATGGTTCACACTAATATGGTCCAGTAATAGTTTGTTCCAGACTTCTGTAGCTTGACTGCACTTCAAAAGACAGTGAACCACAGATTCAGATGATGTGTTGCACCTGGGACACTCAGCTGAAACATGAGGCATTCTTCTTCTAATCACCTCTCAAACTGGGATGCCGTATTTTGACTTTGTGTGGCACCTTTAATGACCAAAAGTTTTCCACTTGCATGATTAGATGAATCTATAAGATTCTTTTACATCACAGGGGTATCAAAACTAAATCCATAATACACGGCGCACACAACATGACAACAACATACATTGGACCTAGGCTTTCAAGTTTCAACCCATAATACTGTATGGTCAAATTAATTTCACAAAACTTTACCATTCAAGCTCTTCAGGTTGCCAAAAAGATTATGGAAATGAGGAATAGATTAATGAACATCTTAATCAAAGATACAAATGAGTTGAACGTTAGTCAAAGTTGCGCAAAAGCACAGCCAGACATGGTAATAATGTCGGGCAGGGGAGACCAAATAATTCATATAAAAGGATGGGCCTGGACCGAGCCAATTCAGCACAGAGTCCACTTTGGAAGAGCCCAATAATTGACCAAAAAGAGAGGAGGCCAGGACTCACATACTCACAATCTTTGACCAAAAAAGAGAAACAAAAAACAAACATATTCGGTTATTCACAATCTCAGCCTCAGCCACTCCTCCTACTGCACTAAGGTAGCATTTAGTAGGTATCTCTGAATAGTGAAAAAATAGAAATAGTCGAGGTAGAAATATAAAAATATTATTGAAAAAATCTTAGGAATGAACCTATTATTAATAGCAAAAGTAACAAATATTTCTCTACACATATGGAATTAAATAGGTAGTACCAAAAAATACTTTAGGCGGTATAATAATTTGGCAAAAAAATATGTAATTTTTAACGTGGGAAAACTCCTAATTAGAGGGATAAAAAATCCACAGAACCTAGTCCAATAAAAACTTTCACTATAATCAATAGGAATACAATTAGTCTTTCTAGTAATATTAGGGAATTTCAATAATTAACAGAATACTCACCCAATGGACAGAACACAACAATATAACTTCACAATGTGGGTATAACAGAATAGCTACCAGAGAAGACAATAAATTAACAGACTATATCAAATAATTAAGCTTAATATCAGGAACAAAATACTAAATTTTCATGATAAATGAAATACTTTTACTTATTTGATGATAAACCCAATGCAGTACTCCTTTTCTTCTTCTCTCCGTAGCGCACTTCTTCACGTTTTTATGTTCTTCTTTTCTTCACTTGATGCTACAGTAGCATCTTTTCTTTTTATTTCCTTTTCGGTTTTTCCTTTTTTCTTGTTTTTCTTTCTTTCTTTTTTCTTTTATAAGTTGTTGGGCCATGAGGAGGGAAGCCCACCAACAAATACTATATTTATATCATATTTAATTGTAAAATACAACATATGATAACCATTGGAGGTTGCTACCTAATGGGTATTATTGGAAACAAAAATATTAAATTTCTATCTCTGTATTCTATCCTAACTTTTTGGAAGGACAAAAATACACAAAATTTTTGTCTCGAGGACAGGAAACAAGGTAGCCTATGGGATAAAAAATATGAAAATATTGAAAATACAAAATTATTTGATTGTAGAAACAGGAACAAAATACAGAAATTTTTTTTATCTTGGAATACAAAATACAGAAAATTTATGTATCTTCAAAATGGAGGAACAAGACGCAAAGACAGAAATTTAATATTTTTTTCAATAATATCGCTATACATATTTAATATTTTCCTAATTGTCCTCACTATCATAGGTGATCCAGCAGTTGAAAGCAATGGTTTGGCAACCAATGGCGACAGTCTGGCAATTGACAGCAGTCTAGTGGGGGTATATAATGTCTTTTATTATGTATTATTGGAATTGATCCAAATTCCAAATTGAAGATTGCTATTGATAGTTTCCGATTTTAAAAATATATGGAAAGGATTTGAAAAAGATTTGAAAGAAAAAAATGGGAAATCTTTTTAGATTTGAAAAATCTATTAAGATTTAAAAATTTATTAGTATTTTATACAAAATTGAAAATTATTAATTATTAGGATCGAGGTCAAATTTTGTGAGTGTGAAAACCATTATAAATAATAATTTTGAGAATTATTTTAGATATGTGAGAAAAATATAATTGAGAGATTAAAAATGGAGAGCAGAGAAAAAGATAGTGATTATGAGAATGACATAGATAATAAAGAGGAAATTGATGAGACGTACTAATGTAATGGAAGATTTGCAACTTTCGCTGAAAAAATTGTGTTAATGAAGGGTTTCAACTTTTGCCAGAAAAGTTGCCGTAATGGAAAGGTTTGCAACTTTTGCCGGAAAAGTTGCTTTGATAAAGGGTTTGCAGCTTTCACTAGAAAAGTTGCTTTGATAGAGGGTTTGCAGCTTTTGCGAACTGATGATGTTATGTTCCATGAGTAGTGGTGGTGCAAGTGAGGATAGCTTATATCAAAAGTCTTATTGACAATATGGTGTTAGGCGATGTGTTCCGTAAATAACGGTAGATTTATTTGAGATTTGTTAGATTGGTGATTGTATTCCTCATTAAATTAGTGGATTGATTTGTGAGATCGTGGATGTAGGCAGTTATAGCCGAACCACAATATTCTATTGTGTTCCTCTACTTTATTGATTAAATTGATTTATGTTGCGTGGGAATTATTTCCCAACATGTATTTGTTGTCTTGTATATGTGTTTCTAAGGAAGATACAAAGACAGTTATCACATCTTTTATTCCACAACCAAATACGATATAAAAACATTATTTTTTGTGTCTCCATCTCTATTATCTCTACTGTTTCTATCTTTACTATATTGGGGCAGAAATCAAATACTACCTAATGGTCCAGACTTATGGCTAAAGCCATGCTCCATGCTTGAGTTGGGACAGCGAAACCAAACAATCTCAGCCCTCACGACCAGGAAAAAATGTCAGCCATGTATTTCACATAGAATTTTATAATTCTCTCTATAAACATGGAATTTGAAATCCACTCTTTTTAAATTTTAAGAATATTATATAAAAATGCTTGAAATTTTGAAATTCTCTTATGTTAATATCCAAATAAGGATTCCGTGCCCTTTACTTCACAGAATTTTAGAATTCTCTCTATGAGTAAAGAATTTGAAATTCATTATTTTTAAATTTTGATAGTATCTCATAAAATTACTTTGAATTTTAAAACCCTCATGTTAATATCAAAATGAGAAATTTCATGCTAAGTTATTTAAAATCCTTTCACAAAATATATTACTATGTAAAAATACACTATCCAAACACACTCTAAAGCTCAAGTTTGACTTTAAAAAAGGCTCAGTTCGGACTTCCGACGCAACAATCACCAGATTCATGGTTAAATTATGAACTCTCACGTAAATTTGATTTTCTGTCTATAGTTGACCTTACTCCCTGCTTTTTTTTCAATGCAATTCAGTTTCTTCGACCAATAAAAATAACGTCCTCAATTTGCCATAAATAAATATGATGAGAGGATTGCAAACTTGTCAGGCCAAAAAGAAATCTCTTGCTTTTTGGGCGACCAAATGCCCATTTTACTTCTTAAAATTCACGGATGAATGATTTAGATGCTTCAAATTTAGAAATAAACTTTTTAGCTTATAAAATTGTAAAATGATGATAAGTTAGCCTCTAATTCTATTTTATTTTATTACTTTATCTTTATGTTTTTGCTAATACATTATATTAAAAAATATATTGATGATAACTAATAAGCTGACATCCTGCATGAGAAGTGATGATTAAATATTAGGTTCAAACAATTAACATGTGTCAAATGTATTAATAATGCTATTTATATATAAAATTTATATTATGATGGTCAATTATATTTATCTTCATGCAATTTAATTTGCAGAGATCAAATAGAATGCCAGTCTAGCACAAATATAATAATTAATATGATACATTGATAAAAATGTGATATCACAATAATAAAAATAGGTCAGACACTAATCTTAGTCACATTTTACATCTTCAAATTAAATACGTTACTCAAAGATCAAAATGACTTTCACATGTAATTTCATTACTAACAATTGAACTATCCCTCCTTTTTGGGCTGCTATCACTATAAAAATTTATACTTAAAAGAAAATTTAGTTTTAGATATATGTAAAAAGTATTACTTTCAATATAGTAAAGACTACACTTTTTTAAATTAAAGCATCACTTTTTGAAAAGTTGCCATGTGACCAATTGTCAGAAGTAATATTTTTTAATAAAAAGATATATTTTTAAGCTAATACATCATTTTTTATAGTGTTACCAAAGTAAGTATGGTCAATCATTTAAAATAATACTTTTAAGTAGAGAAAATGATATTTTTTAGATATTAGAAGCAATACATTTAAAAAAGTATTATTCATGTGTATAAAAAAATAATACTTTTTATATGTTTTAAAAAATAAATATTGTTTTGGATTAATTTGTTGTAGTGTACAATGTTTATTCTACCGACCTTTACTCTTGTTATACATCAAGACAGGACACCAAATATAATTGAATGTAGAGAACGATTGGCCCAATCTTTTTATAGTGAGATCATTTTCAATTACAGTGATTGGAGATAGCAGCTTAAATTATTTTTTCTAATTATCACATCAACCACAGATACACCATATCTAAAGAGAGGACAAAAGTGAGTTCATGAGCACAGAACCCCACCTCTTGAAAAAGCAGAGATAAGCATCACCACAAGTATATATCAATTATTGCCAAACAGCTAGAGCATATTCTCTCATGATTTATGTTATTAAACGGATGCATTTTTAGATATAGAAGAAAGTGTTTTTTCCACCTATAAAAATAAAATTTATAATATTTTATTTAATAATTTATAATTTTCTCAGATTTATAAATTTTTTTTATAATAAATATTTCTATCATTTACATAGATTTACATAGATTTATAATATTAATGCATAAATTTGTAATATTTTACACATAAATTTATCACTTCTATACTATATAAAAAACTCTTCTTTACCTGAGAATTTTCCTATTAAATGGGATAAGAAATTAGAAAAAAATCTATTTGACAATAAAGATCTACACAGCACAAAATAATGTCAAAACCTAGAACAAGTATAATTTCTCCCGTAACATCGTTTCGGCGATTATCAAAAAATCGGTTTGGGCGTAATTATTTTAAGGGTTAAATATATTTTTTTTTCTCTTGAAAAAAAGTTTGAATAACTTTTTTTGAGAAAATAAACAGAACCATTGAAAAGGCAAAAATATCTTGTTTCAGAGATTATAATTCCTACCTACTGAAAATTTATATATTACATTAAAAAAATGTTTCAAGGTAAAAGAGGATATTTTAATATTATATCTATGTATAAATTAACTTAATAAGTTTAATTTCGATCTAGCTTACCACGTAAAAAACTTTTACCTAATTATTTAATTAAATTATTTTATTTATATATTTTTTAAATAGTAGATGCATGAGTCAATAATATTCACTAATATAATAATATATAATTAAATGATCAATGTATTAAAATGCTAACTTTACTAAGGTAATTGGAAACCCTTGAATTCCTCCATTTGCAACTAACTAATGTCATGAAATTAAAATCCAAATGGAATACAATTCTTTAAAATAAATAAATAAATGAAAGCCAAAAAATCTTATTTGTCTCGGCTGGAATTGGGGTTAAAAATTGATATACCCAAAATACCATTAAATCATATCCTACATTTTAATGATCAAGGATAAAATAGTCAAAATGAAAAATTCATTTCATTTTCAGATACAGCAGGAGCCAAAAAATTAAATCCAATTTCATAATTTACCGTCCAAACGTAAGAATTCAAATCATAATAACAACACACAAGCTCCGAAAGCAAAATAATTCAATAATGAAAGGCATAGACGGTGTACTCAACAACAGCATCACCAGTGTTAGGTTCAAACCAATGAGTCCTTGCCTCTGCATACCCTCTAGCAAACCTGAACAACCCACTTCCACCAATCACCGGCAACTCCCGCACCTTATTGTAAATGGGGTTCCTCCCCAACACAGTGATGGTGCTCCCATTATACTTCCCTACGACAAAAGCAAAGTTCATGGCCATAAGCAAATCGAACTCGGTCTGAGAGGCAGAAACATAGAACCCTTGAGCCTTCCCAACAAGCGTGGAGTTGAGTTCGGGTCCTGAGGTCAAAGGGTTATCGATGACGTTGACCAAACCGAAGGTGTTGTCGTTGTGGAGTTTTGAGAAGCCGAATGGTGGTGGAATAACGGTGACCGATGTGGGGTTTATGCCGCTGAGGGTGTCGTGCCAGTAGAACCTGAACTGGGAAAGCTTCTCTGTCTTTGCGCCGAAGGTGGTGGGGTCTAGTTGGCGAACGAATGATGAGTCAGTGATGTCTTGATGTTGTGAGGAGGAAAGAGAAGGGAGGGTGTGGCATGACAGAAGAATA
Organism: Dalbergia cochinchinensis; assembly: GCA_031216125.1. Classification (NCBI taxonomy): domain Eukaryota; kingdom Viridiplantae; phylum Streptophyta; class Magnoliopsida; order Fabales; family Fabaceae; genus Dalbergia; species Dalbergia cochinchinensis. The sequence continues at coordinate 60,621,857 of CM062375.1, read as the reverse complement.
ATGGTGAGGATGAAGAAGAAGGTGATGAGGGAATTGGTGGCCATGGTTTCTTATGGTGTGGTTTGGATGTTAATGACTTGACCAAAGGGTATTATCAGTGATGATCAAGAAAATGACGAAGAGAACAGAAGGACATGAGGGGCTTATAAGGGAATGACCCATGCATAGATGGACTTTAAGCACATTTAGGGTATATATCGTGAGTTTTCAGTTTTTAATTTTTTTATTTTTTAAAATAAAGAAAATATTAAAAATTATAATTTTTAAAATTTTCTTTATAAAATATAAAAAATTAAAAATAAAAATTAAAAACTCAAATCAAATGTACCCTTAAGGTTACATACGAGTTGTGTATTTATGCAAAAAAAACATATTTATATTGATATAATTATATGTGATTAAATGATTGTATAATTTTTTTATATTGATAGATAATACTGCATTAAAATTAAACAATACTTATGATAAAATAGATGGAACTTTTTAATATTTTCCCGTTCACATAATTTTGGATTGAAGGTGATAATTTGGTGAAATTATGCTAAGATAACACAACGTTAAAATTTGATCATGTCATATTACATGTAAAGTTTGTTTTGATCATAATTTATTTAACTATAGTTGCCTTATGAAAAAAATTGTACTACCGGCAAGTTTGATTTCATGGTAAGGTGGACAAAATTCTAAAGTCACGGAATTGATTTTGGTTTTTCAAAAACATGTTTGGTTTCAAGATTTTAAATTAATTATTACTTCTAAAATTAATTTTAAAAGAAATGAAAATTTATTCGTTTCTCTCATAATTACATTTAGAAAAATTAGTAAATAAAAATTAATTTTATTTTTAATTTAATTCTAACTAAATGAATTCTAAGTATCAAACACACACTATAATTGCACTCACTTAATCGATTAATTTTAAATAAAATTGATAGAACGTGAACGTGAGTACATTTATTAAAATTGGTGAATATAAAGAGGAGGATTTATATCAAACAAAAATTTCCGTAAGAAGAAATGGCAAGAGCAAAGTGGGGACGGGGCCCAAATGAGTGCACTCTTTTTCGAAAATAATTTGGGCAATATTCGTTGCCCAATGAGAGTGGGAGCACGTTTTACTCGATTGGTAGGACTCATGATTAATGCCGACAGGGAAGATATTTCTCTGGTGAGCATTGCTCGCTAGTGAGAAGGAATGATTTTATATTTTTGAAAATGTAAGAGAACGTAGAATGATTGTGTTTGATAGATGATTTAAAGGGAAACAAATAATAATATCCGCTAAGTTGTATTTTTTGCCTCTCACGGGAATATAAAAGTGCATTTGGCTTTAAAAAAAATACAAAATCTAGTTTTTTTAATTTTTTCTTTTTTGGGATTTTATGAAAGACATATAAAATTAAAAAAATTACAAAATTCAGTTTTAGATTTCATTTATAATTTTTAATATTTTCTGTATAAAATCTTAAAAATTAAAAATTAAAACAAAATGCACCCATTCCCACGGAATGAAATATTTAAGGAAAAGTAAGAAGACCAAGCCATTACATCCAAAGTCCAAATCACAAAAATTGTTGTTGGAGCATTGTCATCATTATCAAAGCCCCACTGCTAATGCCGAGCTACCAACGTCCATCGTCGGACTACTATTGTTGATGAAGAACGTTTAATAGCATCTCTAATGGAGCAACTCAATTTAGTCTCTCTTTTGGACTTCACGAAGGACACTCATCAAGGCATCATAAAAAGATAAATGGGGACTCATAATGACCCTCTCTTCTCCAATAATAAGGATCAATTTTGGCTCCCATTTGGTCCCATATGATTTTTTAAAATTTAAAAAAGAAAAATTAATATTATTATGAAATAATTTATTTTAATATATTGTATTATGTGATTTTATTTCTAATTTTTAAAAAATAAAATAAAATATTTAAATATTTTAAATAAAATTTTAGTAAATTAAATTTCAAATAAATATTGTGTAAATTTTTTAAAAAATTAAAATGTGAAAAATTCAAACAAATATTATTGAAATTAAAATAAGCTTTCGATATATTTAAAAAACATTATATGATTAATAACAACAATGCTAAAAAATAAAATATGACCAACAATGATGCATAATTGAAATATTATATTACTAAAAGCTATACTTGACGGCTATTATGGAATTGTCATATATGTTCCACTAAGTATGCGTTTAGTTGTTGATGTTTCTGTTTATCCCAAAGTTGGACATTCATTTGGATAAACCTCTTATACGGAGCAAAGTTTTCCTCTCCTAACTCCAGTTGTGATATGCCACTATCTACATCATCATAAGAGGGAAGCTAATCAAAGTTACCTGCATACATGTCTCTCTCATCCGCAATAATCATATTATGCAATATGATGCAGGCTCTTATTATGTTTGCAAGCTTATTCTTCTCCCAAAATTGTGCCGGGCCACGTATAATTGCGAAGCGAGCTTGCAATACTCCAAATGCTCGCTCTACATCTTTTCTTTGTAATTCTTAATATTGTGCAAATAATTTTCGCTTATTACCTTGCGGTCGCGGGATTACTTTGACGAATGTTGCTTACTTAGAATATATACCATCTGTTAAATAGTAACCCATAGTATAATTATTATCATTAACAGTGTAATTTACTTTTGGAGCAAAACCATTCAGAACTTTATCAAACATTGGTGAACGGTCAGACACATTGGTATCGTTATTTGAACTGATAACTCCAAAAAAAACATGCCATATCCAAAGATCAGACGAAGCCACAATTTCAAGTACTATAGTTGTGACCCCACGGTAACCACTTATATACATACTTTTCCATGTTTTTGGACAGTTTTTCCACTGCTAGTGCATGCAGTCGATGCTACCCATCATGCCAGGGAAGTCGCGGATGTCCGCCCTTTGAAGCAGGCGTTGTACATCATTTGAATTAGGTTTTTGCAAATATTCAGTTTCAAAAACCAAGATCACACCCTGGACAAACTTCTCTAAGCACTCAATTATGGTGGTTTCACCTATCCGCACATAATCATCAACTGCATCGGCTGATACTCCATATGCTAGCATACACATGGCAAGCGCGCATTTTTGCAGCGGGGATAAGCCGTTCCTACCCATAGCATCAACTTTCTGCTAGAAATATGTATCAACATTAGAAAGGGTCTCCACTATGCGAAGAAAGACATGTCTTCCCATTCGGAACCTTGGCCAAAATGTCTCAGGAGGATACACTGGATAAGGTGCAAAGTGGTCATGAAAAAGATGTTCATGTCCTGATTCACGATCTTTATCTATCCACCTACGAGAAGTGGAGGAAGAGCTTTGCCCATACTTTTCCCGAATGAATTGTTGTAATTCATGCTCCTCTGAATCATTGAACAATAGTTCTTCAATCCAATCACCCAAAGCTATTTTATCGGGTTGGTCTAAATCATCGTACAAAGCATCATTAAATTGTTAGCTTCAGAACCCTATCAAGATGTGTTTTTTTTTGTTTTGAATGACAACAAATCTAATTTAAAGAAAATGCTTTGAAGAACGACTGATGTTTCTCTTGTGTTTCTTGTAAGTACATAACAAGTTTTTATTGTTTAGTAAGAGCAAGACTTACTCAAATGGGAATATATTTCACTATGCATGTGTAAACATATTTATCTCATATTAAGAGATTTGAATTGAAATAGAAGTGAAATTATATCCTTATTCAAGCAACTGATAGCTAATGATTAGAGGAAGATTTCAACGCTACAAGAAACCAAGTCCTGAGACTTTAGAAAATAGTACGGGATATCAGAAAGTACACTCAAGATGAAGAAATCAACTCATGTTGCAACATGTTACTTAATCTTAAATCATCATAATTGCAAAGAAATCATCATCAAAATGCTTGGATTGAATATCAGAAAGTGAAGAATTCATCAAGGAACTGAATGGGCATATCAGAAAGTTCACTTCACTGTGGAGCACAGAATATTACAGGAAAAAAAGGGAAATTTGAATTTTGAATTTCAAATGTTCAAGCCAAACCTAGTTTCAAACTAGTACATCATCTCTTCTTCTTGATTGATCAACAACCAGAGTTTCTAGAAAGAGGAGTTCAGAAAGCATGTTCAGAAAGTAGAAATGTAGTTTCTGAAGGGAGATAAAAAAAACTCAACATTACAACGACTTTTGTAACCGATGTGACGGACTGTCAACCTACTCGTCTAAACTAACTTACCAAGACACAAACGGATGATCTACAAGCGTCACTTTGGAGAACTGATCAAGAGCAATGGTCACAAAGGAAGACTGCTATATATGGAGATGCTATACTTAAAATTGGATGAGAGATTTGATTATTTTCAAGAGAGAAAACTCTACAAAAATCTCTTCCCACTTCCTAGAAGATTCAATATATCATGTAATAAATTTTTATCCTTGAAGTGCATGAAAATCTTCCTTCTCCGCTCTTAATTAGATTTATGCTCTTCCTAGGGAACTAATAATAGAATGAAGTCATTCAAGTTTTCCTATGAACTTTTTTGTATATGGTTTAGGAAACTTGAGTGTAGGTTAGTTTGAGTAGCAACCCAAACATTTAACATTTGTATTCTCAATCCAGTGGTGGTTGCTATGAGATAGCTTGGAGAGGCTACTATAAAACTACTTACAATGCGACAATAAGGTGTTCTTAATGATTACAATTTAGCTTGGAGAGGCTAGTGAAAGACTACTTGCAGCTTGGAAAAGCTAGAGCAAGACTACTTGCAGTTTGGAGAGGCCGGGAAAAGACTACTTGTAGCTTAAAAAAGCTGAGGTAATACTACTTTCAATGTGGCAGTAGAGATTGCTACCAGTCATGGGTTAAGCTTGGAGAGGCCAGTGTCAATACTACTCAGTTGGGTTTGGAGAGACCAGTGTCAATACTACTCGGCTCAGCTTAGAGAGGCTGGTGAAGAAATACTCAATCTGTGACAATAGGTGATTTCTGAAGGTCATAGATAAGAGTTTAGAAAGGCTAATATAAATACTATTCAATTGCTCTTTCTCAGATTGAGAAAGATGTTTTTAGTTGAATGGCTAGTTTTGCAATAGCTAATTTTGCAATAACTAATCTTGCAACGGCTAGTTTTGCAACGACTACATTTCAATAAGCTTGGATGATTTTTAAAATTAGATAGTAAAATTATAATTATAAAATACAATACATTACCACAACCATAACAAATTAAAAACATAAAACATGATCAACAACTTTGCATAATTGAAATAAACATTGACCCTACCAATATAATCAACACTTAATAACTAAAAATACTTTACCATAATTTTCTCCACAAGCTTGTCATGAATAGATCGTTGTTTGTCAGTCATTGTAGATGTATTCTTATAAAGTATTTCCATGTCTTTTCCCCTTTCTTTATCCATTAGCTCCTTTTCCTTGATTGCCATCATCACACGCTTAAACTCCCTACCTATCCTTTTCTCTGTCAGCTAACTCCATTTCCTTAGTACTCACATGTCTCTTTATGAGGAATAGTCTCCTAGTAGTAATGGGTCTTGAACATGTTAACTTTTTTATCTCTATGCTTGGGCGCCTTCAATTTCCTTTTTCTTTTCCTTTTGGAACTCTTGGTTCCTTGCAGACGAACTGGGGACTCTACATCAATATCTTCACCCATTAGTGTTTCTAGATTTGATAAGGATGAGTATGCTCTAGAAGCACCTATTTTTGATCTCTTGGAACCCCCACTATATGTTGATTGGGTTCTCCATTTTTGTTCTCTTCGAAGCATGTTCCAGTGTCGTTCAAGAGTGCATTTCCTCTTAGACCTTTTGAAATAGAGTTGATGAGCCAACTCCATTATATCATCACTGTTTGAACCACTCCTTACATTTCAAGATGTTTCATCGTGACAAGCACCAAATATTTGAACTAGCTGGTTGATCTTATGCCATCATTTCTTGATCCCACCAACCCCTCTTTTCATGTTGGGGTTGCTTTCCAGGCAATATGCATGGATTCGATTTCAAAATGTATCTCCTTTTTGGTCAGTACCAACGACAGAATCCATTGAGATGTTTCTTTTTCCCATACCCAATGACTAGTTTCTTGCTTGCGATCTTCAAATTTGTCATCATTGAGGTCAATATCATCTAACCCACCTTAGATTGAAAACTCTGAATGTCGTGAACTTGGAGTTGAATTTATCAGGGTTTGAGGGGATAGGTCATCCGATCCAGTAACACCGGCTGATCCGAAAGATGAACACCAATTTGGGTTTGAAATAGGAAAGATGATGTACTCATAACTCCTAACGATGGGTTAAATGTAGTAGGGAATGGATATTGAGGTGTTTGTGAATTTTGAGTGTATAGGAAAAAAGGAAATTGAAAATTGGAATTTTGAAGGTGTTGGGTGTTTTGATTTTGAAAGAAATTTAAAATTTGAAAATTTTGATTTGGATTTGGACTTTGAGGGTTTAAATATTGAAAATTTTGGATATTTGAATTTTGAGGGAAATTGAAATTTTGCAAGTAATTGAGAAAAGAATTGAATTAATTGGGATCCATTTTTTGTGAAATAAAAGATAACTAAAATTTTATTTTGCTATACAAGATGAGTATAATTTATGTGGAGAAAATTTGGGAAGTATTGGAATAGAGTTAGAAAAAAGAAGTAAGAATGAATGATATTTATAAAGTAAAAAAAAAATTGATCGTTACAATAAAATAGTTACTTAAAATACAATGGCTCTTATATTCAAAATTTCTCACACTGATATTTCAATTTTATCTTTCTTTTGGATAAAAAATGTAGTCAAAATTGACAGATGACACAATTGGGTTGGAGTATCTGAGCCTCCGTTAAGAGGGATGCTCATTCTAGCTCTGTCCCCCTTCAATAACTTCCAACGTGTGCGTCCCATCTCCGTTATTGTTGCTGTGAGGGACAAAGATGCTGCTTCATACCGATGGAGTTGCTTTGATATAAGAAAGGTAGTAGAATTTTAAGTTCATCAACTTTTTAAATATATTATTTATAAATTTTAGGCAAAAGTTCTATTTTCTTTCTTCTAAAATGATATTTTGATTCCATTGTAAAAGTTTTTTTTTATTTTCAATTTTGTTCTTAGTGTTTTGATAAATGTTTTTTTTTTTCACAAAGAAAAGTGTCCATTTTTGTCCTATATAGATATCGTGTTAGTTATATATGTAAAAACTTTATTGTTTTCTCATTCTCTAAACTCCATTATTTATAGTCAATAATTATCTATAAATAAAACATATTTTATTTGAATAAGCATGATTGAACAAAAATATAGTTTTTACGATATAGCATCCAAATGAGATGAAAATGTATAGCTCAAGGCTAGATCACTAGCATTTTTATTAGTTAAATTGGCAATGTTAGCAAAAAGAATAACGTTGAGACTTTATTAAATTTGTCATGACCTGATCTAAGAACGTGACCAGTACGTGAGAAATCTCATTCTCACGCAAACCTCATGACCTGTTAATCGTTTCTACATGTATGTTTTATTCACAAAAACCATTTAAAATAGAAAATTCTCTTTTCTACGTACATTTCACCTATTTTTTTTTAAACAGAAACCATAAACATTCATAGCTGATGTCTCATAAATTAACCTAAAGTCCATGTGTCTTTATACAATAAGTACATCATAAGTTTACTTGGTTTTCAAATAACTATGAAACTAACACAAATAAGTTATAAGAACAAAATGCAAAACATGCTCTATGGCTGGGATCCTGCCTGCATATACACTAGAGCACTCTAAGTCAATATGACAGCAAGGCTCACCAACTGAAGTCTAGTGTTGCTGGGATAGAAGGGGGTTCAGAGGAGTCCATAATAGCTGCTTTATCTGTAAAAATAAGAGAAAAATAAAGGGATAAGTTTTGTTACCAAAACTCAATGAGTGAGTCCTCGTTCGAATCCCCTTCCATGGAACATCAAAGAATAATGCATAAAATCATAATATCAACAATACTTAGAGTCTTACATAGTCAAGTGTGTGTGTGTGTGTGTTTGTGTGTGTGTATATATATATATATATTCAAGTCATCATTTTCAAACTTAAAAATAATTTCTTCAATTTACTTTTATACCTGAAATCATACCAGCTCATAATATAGTAGCTCCTAGAGAAACAGTAATTTTTGCTCTGTGGGTACCCAGTTCTTCGTCAACAAGGGTCCTTAATTGAGATATTAACGGTTCCTCGTGAACCGCATCCCTCGTGGACTGAATTATCATATATATTTTCCCCCCTCATGGGCCTTAGTACCAAGGTTAATGTTTGGTTGCAGCTGTTAACTCACTGGCTGTTTCTCTATAGATACTATATAAACTAACTAAATAAATGCATGTAAATCTGAAAACTGTTAAAACCTTTTACTTGATTGCCTAAATCATCTCTCAATTTGTCAAGCTTGTCATAGGCTAGGAAAACTCTATATCATATGCAATAACCAGTTCTGGAAATCTAGTCAAACAATCATATAGGTTTATAGCAATAACATATTTCATCAATTCTATATCAAATCAATATAAGAAACATGGTCTCATGGGTTTTGTCAAAAACATGTTTATGCTCTAAAACCAAGAGTTCTAAAACATACAAGTCAACAATAATCTCAAACTTCTTTGTAAAAATCTCTAAAATTAATCAACAATTGATATTTTTATAGGAATAATTCTAATGCACAACTTAGAGATCATAGGTATGAAGCCACTCTCTTGGAGGGGCAAACAGTGAAGATTCTATACTAGCAGAACACTTGGAGGTAAAATTGAAAGTAGTATCTGATATAGAAGCAATAGAACTCTGAATTAACCTTAAATAGCTCAACTTTTTTTCTAACATAGAGAATTAACTCCTTTTCTTTGATGGACATGAAAATCACCCCAAGAACCTTATAGAATCAAGGAGAAAAGAGCAAAACCAAGAGAACAACAAACCTTTAAACCTTGGAGGCTGGAAAATCCAAGTTAAACTAGAAGAATTTGGTAGAACATGGAGTTTAAATGGAGATTTGATGAAGAAGTGGAGTTGGGAAGTGAAGGAGCCATGGTTTCAGAGAGAAAATGGGGGTGAGGAGTGTGTAGAATGCTCTGGAACCCAAAAATGAGGGTTTTTAAAAACTTTGACAGCCTGGGCAGTGAGTGATCGCTTGGGCAGTTCCCTTTCTTTAGCTACTGCATCGCCTTACTCTCTGATGACCTCCTAGGCGGTCTCCCAGGGGGTCAAATACTGATATGCATTGGACTGGGCTGACTGGGCTATCTCCATATTTATTTTGTCTTCATTTATTTTACTCTCCATTAACTTTAAAATATAAATGTAAATAAGAAAATATTCCTCATTTGGATTCAAATAAAATATCAGAAAAATCAAAATCCTAACAATTCAAAATCCAAATTTTGGGTTTTAGTTCAAATTTAGGAATTTTTACGATTTTATAAACTTGTAAGCTAAAAATCAATTGTTTAAAGGTTTCATAAAATTCATTAAAAATCACTCTTCAACTTATTTTTCTCTGGGAAATAATTATCGGGACTTTTGATCCCATGAATGTAATTTTATCATAGAGCCCTCCAAGGACGTGTAGTGTCCAGACTAAGTAAAATTCAGGACCCGAACGACAGGTAAGAGTGACTAGCACCCTTTTTTGTTCAGAAAAATTTTCTAACCCTTTTCATTGAAACCTAGGGTATTACAAAAATATTAGAGATAAAATTAAAATAAAAAATTAGAACAAAATTGAAATATCATCAAAAGATTATGAATGACAATAGAGTTTTCAACTAAGTTGTAAATTCTTTGTTTTTTTTCCTTTTGGTGTGATAAGTTCCATGTTCTTTGCTCCAACATGTTTTGAATATAAGTTATTTTTTCATGGTAAAATCATAAACTTATAAGAATTTAAGAACTAACTCGAGAGTTTAATATATAGTCATGATTTTTTTAGATAATTATTTAAACACTTAACACCTTTATGAAGGGAAGTGGAGTAAAAGACATTCTGTCAAAATATAACTTTAGAAATTAAAAAACACCTATGGAGTATGCTCATTCCCTCCACGTCCCCTTTGGCATGGCCATCAATGATGTGAAGAGTTAAAAAACACCCTTATAGTCATACTATCACACAAGGTTATCAAACTCTAAAGCTTAGATAAATTTATTTTTGTATGGTTAGATCGTAAATTCATAAGAGTTCAATATAATAAGAATGTTTGATTGAGATCCACAATTTTACAAGCATAAATCTTTTTTTTTTCTCTTCAAAATTAAACGTTTCTCCTAGCTTCCAATCTTTAATGTGAATGTGTATTTTGGATTCAAATTTGAGACTTTTGATTAAGCTAAAATAGCCATCATTAACCAATTTATGCATTGGTTGAAAATTATGATAAGGTTGCAAATTTATTAGGCCAAAAATCAAAGGTAGAATACACATTTTGGTCCTGTAACTTATTTTGGTTTTTTATTTTGGTCCCATAATTATTTCTTTTTTTTTTAGTTCTTTAAGGGGTTGTTTGAAAGTGTTTTTGTTTCTAAATTTTTTAAAACTATTTTAGAAAACAAGTTTAAGTTCAATTTTTAAAAACAAAAAACAGAAAAACTTGTTTGCCAATTTAACTTCAAAAACAGTTTTATAATGGTAAAAACAAAAAACTTGTTTGGATAATTTTTTTAAAAAATAACTTTAAAACTAGTAAAATAAAAAACTATTTGCCAAATTGCATTACCTTAACCATTCACAGCTAGAATTTTTTTTATAAAAAAAGCAAGACAAAGCCCAAACAGTCCATATCCAATTCTAAAGGCAAATAAAACAAAAATGTGAAAAATAGGAAGAAGAGGTGGCGGTTCTCTTCACAGCAGTCACACAGCCACCACGCTCCGCCATCACCCTACCATTATGCCACTACCTAAACCAATCATTCACAGCCATAACCACCACAGCCTCTCCTTTTCTCCACCATTATCAGTCGTGAGCCACCAAGCTCAAAGACACCACCATGGCCTCTCCTCTCATTGTCGAAACCTTTGCCTTCCTCGCACCAGCCACCATCACCAACACCGTGCTATTACCTCTGTCTTCCATTGCATAGCCACACCGCCGCACAACGACCGCGACATCTTCCAACCATTACCTCTAAGCTCCGCGAAAATCAGTCGCGTGAAGCAAGCACCGCTGTGAGATCGCAGCCCATGGCCTTGCACCGCTGCAAATCTACCAACCTCCGCCATCTCCACAGCTGTTGTGCCTTTCACTCTGCTGTTGTGCACAGGTTGTGGCAGATCAGCCTTCTATCGTATGCTGGCGCTAGCTCCTTGCCTCAACTCGAGCGAACAACTAACCTCCCTTCTTAGCCACCAAACAACCGCAAACCTTTGCCTTAGCCACCACTGCCCCTAAAACCGGATCTGGGGGCTGGTCGTAGTGGTTGGGGGAAGCAGCTCTGAAGTGAAGTTGGATTTGTGCGGTGACTGGAGACCGTCAAACAAAATAAAACATGAGAAAACACTCCCACAAGATTCGAAGAAATGGAAAGAATAGAAACTCAATATAATCACAAATTTGCCATTGTGTTTTCACCCAACTCTAAGACAAAAAAAAAAAAAATAAAACATATTAAAACTGTTTTTGTGTTTCAATTTTTAAAATCCAAATATTGTTTTTCAATTTTTTAAAACTAAATTTTACAAAACAAATGAACAAACAACTTCTTTTAGTTTTTCGTTTTTAAAACTCAAAAATTGTTTTTAGAAACAGCAACCAAACAGCCAATAAGTTACTTTTGTTTTTTTATTTTGGCCCCCTAACTAGTTTTCTATTCTTTCAATTTTGGTCACCTAACTTTTTTTGGAGATTTTATTTTGGTCCTCCAACTTTTTTTTTTTTATCATTTTGGATTTATTTTCTTTTATTTTCTATTCTTGTAGTATGATGCAGTGAATCAAAATAAAATAAATTGAAAAACTAAAATTGAACCAGATATTTATCCCTTTTAACTATAAAAGAAAAATGAAAATAAAATACAAGAGAAATTAAAAATAAACTTAAAAGTAAACAAACAAAAGAAAATAAAAAACCTTTTTAAATTCAAATTTAAAAAAGCTTTTTATTTTTTATGTTTGTTCCATTTTTAGTTTATTTTTAATTTCTATTTTATTTATTTTTTATTTTATAGTTTTAAAATGGGTAAATATTTTGTTCATTTTTCAATTTATTTTATTTTAACTTACTACATCATACTATAAAAAAAGAAAATAAAACAAAATAAATCCAACAAGAACAAAAACAAGTTATGGAGCCAAAAAGAATAGAAATTAGTTAGGTAATCAAAATAAAAAATAAAAATAAGTTGGGGCACAAAAAGAAAAAGAAAATAGTTAGAGCACCAAAATGAAAAACAAAAATAACTTAGAAGACCAAAATGAAAAGTAATGTCTAGCTATTTGCATTGTCTATCATCAAAAATAGTCAAAGGTCGAAAATTGATTTTCAAAAATAAAAATCAATTTTGAGAGTCCGAAAAGATTATTTATAACAATTTAAAATTGATTTACAACATTAAAATTAAGTTTGGGAGTTTTTTTGTCTATAGTCAAGGGCGAAAGCTGAATTTTGTCGCATTATCGATGTATCTGTCCTAAAACAATTATTCTAAAATTAATTGTACAAATTGATTAATAAATATGGCAATATTTATTTGATCAATTTTTATTAAAAGATTAAAATTGTACTTTACCCCCCTAAACTTTAGATTTTGTTTATAACTTTTTGTATATTATTGATAGAAAATAAGTGTATTATACTCACAAAATTTTGAAAGTGAGTAAATCAATTCATAAACTTTCCTAAATAGACACTTTGAATTATATTCCCTAAACTTTGGATTATGTATGATTAATACCCAAAAAAAAGGTGCAACTCAATAGTATAAATTTTTTTGAATGTGCATTATTTCTACTAACAAAATATGAAATTAGAAAAGGCTCAATTTGCATGTTTTTAAAATTCTAAAATTAAGTGCATATGACTTATAATTTATTTTCTAAAAAACAAAACAAACAATAGATGAAAGAGAAAAAGAAAAAAAACCTAACCCATCTACCCAAAATAGCCCAAAAGAAGGAAAACAAAAGACCTATTTTCACTAAAGCGCAAACCAAAAAGGAACAACTCCTTGTCCCATTTCATAGTGCTTTTAAATTGACTTTTACAAAGAGAAATTTCTTTACTTAGTTTTTATTTGTAGAAACTTTTTTTCTTTAGAAAAGCTATTTTATGTTTTGGATAGACAATATGACTAACACTTTTAATTATAAAAAATATTTATAGATATGTTTGGATAAAAATAAATAAAAAAACATTTGTTAAACCAAACTATTTGAAAAGGCATAACTATGACCCTTTTTTTAATTATTAAACTTGGCCAGTATATTCTTCCAATTTGTTTTGTTGAAGTGAACACGAGATCTATTCCAGCAACAATTTTCTTAACACACGAGATAAAAAAAAATTTCGATAGTAAACTCATCTCATTTGATCTTTTCCATCACTTACCTCTGAATTTGATTACTAATGAGAAGAACTCCTCCTAGTCCCATTTCACAAATTTTTTGTATTACTAATTACAAAAGTGGGCGAATTTTGCAAAGCTTCCTATAAAGTAGGGAGTGCCACACACCAAGATATCCAATGGTGTAGGTTTAAGGGTGCATAATTATACCAATTGCTTATTATATACTACAATACATCCCCTTCACTCTCTCCCCTCTTCTATCTCCCATGTAATTCCTCCACCCCCAATGCATATTGTGTTTCTGTCTCCTCTCTGCCACCAAACCCATACAGCCCCTAAACCTCATAGGTTTTCACACAAACAATCATCACAATATATATATATATATATATATATATATATATATATATATATATATATATATAAATTTATTCTCCTAATTTTACGGGTTTGTATATTTTATTTAGTTCTTCGAGCTCTTGACATTGTTGGTATGTTTATCTTGAAAGTGTGGGAGGAATAAAAATTTATTGACCAGAAAATAAATAAATGATTTTAAGCTTTTACTTTGGCGCCAGATATCCTTATTATGACCAAATTGAAAATTATTTAGATTATCTATGTGGTTATAATGTTTTTTTCTTTGTTTTTTGGTGCAACAGAGGATGATAGATAAAAAGGAAAAATATTTATAACTCTTTTTTTTCGCTCATCAAACAAAGTTTCTCGATTGTCATTGTAATTTCCATTTTGGAGGGATTTTCATTTTTTTTATGACTTGTAAAAAGGGGCAGAAATTTATTATTTAGTACTATTTGTATCCACACTTTGATGAGGAGTGCCTGTGATGATTGACAGAGATAGTGATGCTGAACTTGAAGAGAAAACTTATAAACCTAGACCAAAAACTTGTAAACTATATGGTAAAAACTTGTAACTATACGTAAAAACTTGTAAACCTGACGAACAATAACTCGACACCAAGATACTTGTACAATTTATTTGATCATCATCATGACTATTATCATTTCATTTATAATTAATTATTAGAAAAATTTATCATTGTAGAAATTTCAAATTCAACCAATTCTATTATGTTGATTTCAATCATAGCCAATAAAGAAATAAGAAAAATAAAAAGGGGAAATAGTTGTAACTTTTTTTTTCTTGCTCACCAAACCTTGTTTCATTATTGTCATTGTGCTTTACTTTTTGGAAGAATTTTTATTTTTTTTATTCTGAAAAAATGGGATAAATTTATTATTTAGTACTATTTATATCCTCACAGTGATAAGGGAGTGCCTGTGATGATTGAAAGTGGCAGTTGTGTTGAACTTGAAGAAAAAACTTGTAAACCTAGACAAAAAAACTTGTAAATCATATAATAAAAACTTGTAAACCGTGATAGAAAAACTTGAAAACCAAACAAACAATACCTCTGCAGCAGGATACTTATACAATTTGTTTGATTATTATTGTGATTATTATCATTTCATTTGTAATTAATTATTAGGAAGATTTGTCATTGTATAAATTTCAAATTCAACCAATTTCTATTATGTTGATTTCAATCATAGCCAAGAAAAAATAAGAAAAATAAAAAGGAGAAATATTTGTAATTTTTTTTCTCGCTCGTCAAACCAAGTTTCTCCATTGTCATAGTACTTTCCTTTTGAATCGGAGGGATTTTCATTTTTTTATGATTTGGGAAAAAGGGAAAAAATTTATTATTTAGTGCTATTTGTATCCTTACTATGATAGATGAGTGCCTGTGATGATTGAAAATGACAGTGATGCTGACCCTGAAGAGCAAACTTATAAACCTAGACAAAAAACTTGTAAACCACACAGTAAAAACTTGTAAACCATACTATAAAAATTTATAAACCATGATAGAAAAACTTGTAAACCTAACAAATAATATCTTTACATCAGGATACTTTTACAATTTGTTTGATTATCATCGTGACTATCATCATTTCATTTGTAATTAGTTATTAGGAAGATTTATTATTGTATAAATTTCAAATTCGACCAATTCTGTTGTATTAATTTCAATCATAGTCAAGAAAGAAATAAGGAAAATAAAAAGGGGAAATGGTTGTAACTTTTTTTTCCTTGCTTGCCAAACCTGGTTTCACCATTGTCATTGTGTTTTCCTTTTTGGAAGGATTTTCATTTTTTTTATTCTAAAAGAATGGGAAAAATTTGTTATTTAGTGCCATTTATATCCTCACTGTGATAAGGGAGTGTCTGTGATGATTGAAAGTGGCAGTGATGTTGAACTTGAAGAGAAAACTTGTAAACCTAGACCAAAAAATTTATAAACCATATGGTAAAAACTTATAAATCATGTTGTAAAAACTTATAAACCGTTATAGAAAAACTTGAAATGATAAACAATATCTCTACACTAGGATACTTGTACAATTTGTTTGATTATCATTGTGATTATTACCATTTCATTTGTGATTAATTATTAGGAAGATTTATCTTTTTATAAATTTCAAATTCAACCAATTTCTATTATGTTGATTTCAATAATAGCCAAGAAAGAAATAAGAAAAATAAAAAAGAGAAATATTTGTAATTTTTTTCACTCGTCAAACCAAGTTTCTCTATTATCATAGTGCTTTACTTTTTGGAGGAATTTCAATTTTTTTATGATTTGGGAAAAAGGAAAAAAATTTGTTATTTAGTGCTATTTGTACCCTCATTGTGATAATGAGTACCTATGATGATTGAAAATGACAGTGATGTTGAACTTGAGGAGAAAACTTATAAATCTAGACAAAGAAACTTGTAAATCATACGGTAAAAACTTGTAAACCATGCTATAAAAATTTATAAATCGTAATAGAAAAACTTGTAAACTTGACAAACAATACCTTTACACCAGGATACTTGTACAATTCGTTTGATTATCATCGTGACTATCATCATTTCATTTGTAATTAATTATTAGGAAGATTGATCATTGTATAAATTTTAAATCCAACCAATTCTATTTTGTTGATTTCGATTATAGCTAAAAAAAAAATAAGAAAAATAAAAAGAAAAATATTTGTAACTCTTTTTTTTTTCTTACTCGCTGAACCTGATTTCTCCATTATCGTTTTGCTTTCCTTTTTTGGAGGGATTTTCATACTTAAATTTTTAAATAAATAATTGGTAATAATAATTTTAAGAAATAAGATGTACATAAAAGAAGAGGTGGGGACCAGAATGGGAGAGTAAGCTACAGATAGTAGTGGTTAAACATATAATTGGAAAATGAAATTGGGTGGCAGAGATGAGGAATTATGAAGAAGACAAAAGGAAGGAGAGAGAATGTAAAAGAAATTTAATATAGTGTGTTATAAATAATTGAAATAATTATACATTCTTAAATATATACCATTGGATAACTTGATGTGTGCTCCTACTTTGTAAGGAGCACTGTAGCCTTTGCCTTAGAAGTGTATAACTTTATTTTGTTGGTCCAGGTTGGTTTGTTTTTTGTTTGAAATGGGCTATATAGTAAGGTTCCCGACTTGGGCTTTAAGAACTGCAGAAGCCGCCCCAAAAGAATGGGTAAGAATGAGCTTCATTTGACTTACACTTTTTTTTTAAAAAATTTAATTCCTCTTTTCTTTTTAACAATTGAATCTTTTAAAATTAAGTAAAAAAGGAAATAAAGAAGGTGAAAAAATAAAGTGAATTAAAACAAAATAAAGTAAACTGGAAGAAGCAAATAAAATAAAATAATTAAATACAAAAAGAAATAATTTATACCAAAAGATAAATAAAAGATTAAATTTGGTATAGTTTAGATTAGGAATTTCCGAGGAAAATGCAAAATAAACTCTGAAATTAAATGCATTTTTAATCTTAGCAATTTTTTTCAAAAGAGTATGATACAATACAACATTCATAATAAAAAGTTTTAAAAAATAAAGTTGGATCAATTATTTAATTTTTCAGTTCAATCAAAATTCGGCGTCGACAAACATCTATCTATTTCATAAACATTTGCTCTTGGTATGTTAGTAACAGGCAACCAAGGAGACTATAATTGAACATACGGTGTGAATGATTACCCCAATCTTTTCATGGTGTGAAGTCATCTTCGATTGCAGAAACAAGAGGTACCAGCATATATTATTATTATTATTATTATTAGAGAAATATTATTTATATTTATAAGTTATATGATATTTATCAACACACTCTTATTTATTATTGGATGGAGTATAAACTCTATTTAGTTTGAGGCTTATATCTCATATAATGATAAATAAAAATGTGCTAATATGATATGTTATAAAATATGAATATAAATAATAATACTGGTTATTATCATACCAGCCACCTGCACACGTTAAATTAACCGAGGAAAGGACAAAGGTCGGTTCATGAGCACAAACCCCACCTCTTGAAAAAGCAAAACTAACCATCACAATTCACAAGTAGTCTGACCTCAAAAACACGAAAAATGAGAAAGACCAAGAGTCACGGATTGCTGGGATCATTCCCACCGTAGGTACGTGTTTGACGAGGAATAAAAATGATATTAAAATTTTCTTACACAAATTTTATATATAAAATTATATTTATAAAATTAATTTATAGGAAATTTGTTTAAATTTTTACTTTTTAATCAAATATATATTAAGAATGAGAAATTATGAGAAATTTCACACTATGATATTACGTGCAATCTTCCACATCAATTTTAAAAGTAAGATTCACGCGTGATCCCAAAAATAAGAGAAGTAAGAATGGGAGATTATACCTAATCTTGTCATGTGAAATCTTAGACACGAGAGGAATCACCTTTCGATAATTCCCAAAAGTAAGAAAGGAAGAGAAACCATTCAACTTAAAATTACGCAAATGACCCAGTATTAAATTTATGCATACAAGGAACCGCTCCTCCCCCAAATTACAAAAACTACAAAAATAAAGTAAAATACTCTCCCACAATAACACATTAAAAACAAAAAAATCAATAATGCATGACATAAACATTGTACTCAACAACAGCATCACCAGTCTTAAGATCAAACCAATGAGTCCTTGCCTCTCCATACCCTCTAGCAAACCTAAACAGCCCACTCCCACCAATCACAGGCATCTCCCTAACCTTATTGAACACAGGGTTCCTCCCCAATATAGTGATGGTGCTCCCATTGTACTTCCCTTCAACAAAAGCAAAGTTCATGGCCATAAGAAGGTCAATCTCGGTTTGACAAGCAGAGGCATAGAACCCTTGTGCCCTCCCAACAAGCTTGGAGCTCAGCTCGGGCCCCAAAGTCAAAGGGTTGTCGATCATGTTGACCAAGCCAAAGCCTGTGGTTGTGTTGAGCCTGCTGAAGGGCGGCGGAACAACTGCAACCGATGTGGGACTCTTGCCGCTGAGGATGTCGTGCCAATAGAACTTGAAGTGGGAGAGCTTCTCTTTTCTCTTTAGGCCTAGGAGTTTGCGGTCTAGTGGGCGCACGAATGAATCGGTGTCTTGCTCTTGTTGTTGTTGTTGTGAGGAAAGAGAAGGGAGGGTGTGGCATGAGAGGAGGAGAATGGTGAGGAAGGAGATGAAGAAGAATGTTGGGGATTGGGTGGTCATGGTTTTTTTTGGTGGTGTGGTTGGGAAAAATGGGAGGATGCTATTGTTGCTAATGACTCCACCAATGGTGTGGGTGAACGATGAGAATGAAGTGGAGAGGGTTGTTTGAGGGGTTTATAAAGAGGGGAAATCTTTTTTTTTTCACAAAAGGAAAAAATTGGATATTAAATAGTATGGAATAAAAGAGTAATTTTAATATATATAGTTACATCAATAAAAGTAGTTGTGTCTTATACACATTACTTGAAAAATTATACAAATGAGATAATTTGATTGAATAATAATATGAAGTTTTTTATACTATTAATAAATCAAAATTAAAATTAATTTATAACTTTATTATAATTATTTTTTTACGTTATTATTTAATTTCATGCTACTAGGTATGAGATTATTGATATAACGAATATAAGAGTCTACTTTTACCAAATAGGAGAGTTTTAAATATATTAACATATTTTTACGGTTGCAATATATCAAAATCAAAATTATAATATATGAGTGCAAAGAGTAGACATTATAAAAGGCATAGTTAAAACTCCGCTCGACGTCATAAAATGCTTTGTGTCTGACATTTGTGTGGTATCCATTTTCAATGTCTATTTTATATATTAAAATAACACTACATGAGATATATAAAGAAAATTTAAAAAATTTTGTAAGTTTTACACCATTAAATTAGGCCCATTCCATTAAATTTCACATCCCCTTTTGAGAGCTTGATAATTGATATTTCTTTTTTTTTTTTCCCAAAATATGGGTTAGAAACATTTGGAAGAGGAAAGTGGGGAATAGTGGACCAAATGAGTGGGTTTGGTTGGTGTGAAGGTGGCATTTTCGTTGAAGAGTGAAAGTGATGGCGAGCACTTTTCTTTCCTCCTCTGAAAGGAGTACTTGTGTTGTGTGGCTGTGATATCTCATTATTACAAACCGACAGGGGAAGATGCTCCCATGAAGTCATTGTGATGGCCCGCGTGCCTCATGCCTACTTTTTTTATTGAAAAAAAAATACCTAATATCTTATAAAATTCATAGAAAACAATATCTTTTGAATAATTTATTATTAAAAGTTTATTACATATTTTATTAATTAAATTAATTAATACTTTAAATATTTATAATTAAATTATAATCTTTAATTTAAAAGAATATCGGTATTTTTAGAGTACCGAAAAAAATTCACTTAGTTGCAGCATCTTTAAATGATTTTTTTTATGGATTTTATTTTTAAGCGATAATAAAGTGAGTCAAAAAGTAATTTGCAAGTGTTCTGTTGTCCGCGTGCGTCATTACATTCATTTTATATTATCTTTTACTTTAATTATTGAGTTTAATTTTAATATATTAATAATATAAAATTTTTTACATAATTATCAAATTATGTAATGTTATATCAATAAATATAATTAATTTCTACTCTGCTACTTAAATAGATATTCAAATAGAAAGATTTGATTGAATGACAATCAGTATATAAAAATTAAACTTTAAAATTTTCATGAGGATTACGAAATCTAAAATAATTAAGATTGAATTAAATTCACTAAAATTTATTTATTTAGTTTTTAATATTTAATTTATTAATTTTATATTACATTTCTGAATTAATAATATGTTTAAAATATTACGAAGAATAAAATTAAAAAAATAACAATCAATATTTCATAAATACGTGAAAATGACAAATATTATAAACAAATTTTCCCCTTAAAGTGACTATAAACAAAAACAGAATAAGTATAAGAATTTCCACTATGTAAAGTATAAAAAATACTTCTGGTATAATACTTTTTATATTGTACTGTAACTTTTCGTGCGCATATAATAAAAGACAATTGAGTATCCCAATATCCCATTCTAAAGGAAAATAGTAGAATGTTGAACTAAGACCCTAAAATTTATTAGCTTTGATTCCTCAGCAAGCTTCGAAAAACTATTATTTGCTCCATCGTAACGCAAATGATAAGGCAATCTCTTTTATTTTGCTATGATTATAATTTTATAAAGAGCTTTATGACGTTGAGTAATGCACAATAAAGAATCGACAAGAGTAATGGCCACGCCCCACAAAAATGATGATACAATGCAGTAGATGTACAAGACAGGATAAAAGAAACTATGCACGCATCATCACTTAGTTTTTTTTATTGGATGAAGGTTTGAGTTGAATGCCTGTAAATAAAAAATAATATTAAAAAAGTTATAATATATTAATGGGGAAATGAATTTTAATATAAACATAGAAGAGGCTTAATATCATAATATGTTATTTTCGAAGTAATTAGGATAGGGTGTAACGTGTACCATAATCTGTTTCTACATAATCCGCAAATTATATACCAAAATCACTAATAAAGAAAATAAAAATCACACAATCTACTCCCAGCAGATTTCGCTCCCTCACCGTGGCTAACATGCTGGCTTGCACCGAGAATATGCGAGCGTGCCTGCAACCTGTATAGAGAGAATGGCGGATTAAAATATAAATGTTAATTCTCCACGAGGTCCGAGCAATCCTGCATAGTTAAAAAATTGGTTCATAATCCGTTTGAAGTGTATTTGCAATCAACAAATATATATGAATTTTTTTTTTTCAATTTTGATCTTTCATCATCTGCTGGAAGCAGATTTTTTCCTTAAAAAATTTGGTACATGATATGCGGATAGCAGATTACATTTTTAAGATTTTTTTTTTGGGTTTTTTCTATACATAATTTGTGTCCAGAGAATTGTGTGCCCACTACCACCCCAAAATCATTCCCATGCATGTACAATATCACCTTAATTGTGTCAACCAAACTTCTTATGAAAAAATTGAGCCAAATTAATCTAACTTGAATAATATTTATTTAAAGTCCAATAAAAATTAGATATCAATTTTTATTTATTATGTTTAGGTTTTTTTTTGATAACCTTATATAATCAATGGTTATGATTTAGTTTTTTTTTATTTGATAGATTTCAAAAACTTGGATTAGATGGATACGTGACTTATTTTTAGTCACAAATAACTAAAAGTTATTGATAGCTTTAAATATAATTTTAACAGAGTACTGAAGAAACCCTTTAAATATATTATTAAATTTTTTAATTGATTAATTTTTTTTCACATGTGATATTCTTTGGGCAACAAAAGCATATCGTATTGTAGATAGAAATAGTCATACAAAGCTTTAAATAGTATAACTTTTATATACAATATTGAAATTATCATTAGGACATATTTTTAACACACTTATATCTGTTTAAATAATAATGCACTACAATATTTTTATATTTATTACTGCCACACACACACACACATATAGAGAGAGAAAACCACATGAGAAGGGGGGTTGAATCATGTTTTAACTTTTCTTCCATCACTGAAGATCTGAAAAATTTTATCAAAAAAGCTATCAAGTTGAACTTGTAGTACAATGGAAACTAGCATTAAAAACATTAGAAAGTGATCTTTTTGAACTTAAGCAAATAAGGAAAAATGTATGACAACCTTTTCAATATAGATACTGAAGCAATAACAGATATGGAAATAAAAAGAGATGAAGGAAAGAGAAAAACTAACACAAGGAATTTTATACTGGTTTTGGCCAAACCTGCCTACATCCAGTTCTCAACAACCGTTGAGTTTCACAAACACTTTCTCTAACCAGAGAAAGAACAAAAATAGTCTTTCTAGTAGCCTTCTCAAGCTATGTCCAATGACCAGTAGACAACCCCTGGTCACACACCAAGTAGTTATTCAACAAATTCTTCAAGCTGAGCCGAGTAGTATTATGTTAGCCTCTCCAAGCTAAAACCATGAGTAGTAAAGAACTCTTTTGTAGTCACATTGCAAGTAGTCTTTAATAAGCCTCTTCAAGCTATCTCATATTGATCACTTTTGGATCAAGGATACAAAGGTTATATGTTTGGGTTGCTACTCAAACTAACCTACACTCAAGGTCTCTTTGGATATATAAGGAAAAGAACTTTAAAAATTTTGAATGACTTCTTTCTAGATTTTCTTCCTTGGAAAAATGTATGATCTATAAGGTCTAGAAAGAAGATTTTATACACAAGGAAATGATTTACAAATAGTGAAGAATTTTACAAAGAGATAAAGGGAAAACTTGACAACGTTTCTGCTCTATTTTTTAGCGTTTAGTCTTATATTTGAAGAGCACAACATCTCTATTTATAGAGTTCTTCTTTGAGACCATTGCCTTGGATCAGATCTTCCAGGGACACGTGTTGATCATCTATTTGTGTCTTGTAAAGATAGTCTAGAAGTATAGCCTGCCTACTTTGTCAGATCCGTTCGCATAAGCCATTGTGAAAAAAAAGAGATTTCTGATGACCTTCAGAAACAACTTCTTTCTTTCTGAAACATGGTTTCTGAGCTTTTTCTTCTAGAATATTTTGATAGTTGACTTCTAAGGCAAGACAGATGATTTACCTGTTCTGACACTAGGATTTGACTTTTTCAGATGCAGATTCAATTTTCCCTCCTCCTTCTTATTGAAAACACTGTCTGTTTGAGAGTAAGATTTTTTAACTTCGGTATCATTTCCTTGATGAAGAATGAATCTTCGTGTCTTCAACCATTGTTCATTGATGCTTCAAATTTTACTAGAGAGATGATTGAAGATAGTAGATCACTTTGGCTTCATAGATTATTTGACATCTTTCTTTTAAGCGTACTTTCTGAAGTCCAGTGCTACTTTTTGAAGACCCTTGCCTTGATTTCTTGTTCTCGATTTGATTTTTTTTCATCCGTGAGGCATGCATACCTACTTTGTATGATATAATACTCACTTTCTATTATACACAATCTTTTTTTATGAGATAAATCATGTTCGTACATGTAAAGTGAAATTATTTTTGTTTCAAGTGCACATTATGTAATCCAAAAAACCCTGTTATACTTTGCCAAGAAACTCAAGGAAGATATTAGACATTCTTCAGAGTATTTTCTTTAAATTAGCTGTGTTATCATTCAAAACAAATGAGCATATAGGGTTCTAGATCTAACAATACACACACACACATACACACACACACATTGTATTAAGTGACTACTTGTTTAATTACGGTCAATGACGGATCTAGTTGGATTGAAAATTCTCTAACGCATGACATGTGAGTTAAGTCATGGATTTGAAAATTTTCAACCTACATAATCCAATCCATCCCATCTTTTTGCTTTTTCTTTTTTCAATATAAGTTTTGTTGTCTTATGTAAAAGCAAAAAATGATTAAAAAAGTAGTTAAAAACTTTATTTTTTTGAAAAATATAAAAGCATACCACATTGTAACACCCTTCCAACTACAAGTTCATCTTTAAGTCATGAATTATACTTTAGAGTTGTTATTTGTAAATTAACGGACCTTTCTTAATTATTTATAGCAAGATCAATTGAATTGTGAGATAACTAACTCGTGATTCTATTAAAATATATAACCAAAAAATAACACATTTATTGAATATAACATCAAATACAAAAAAAGATCTTCTATGAGTTTTAATACACATCTGTTATCACTTATATTTATAGACTTATACATATAACTAAGTATAATAGATACAAATCTCCACCAGTAAACTACTGCAAATTTGATTTCTTTTGCGTAGTAGCTTCCTTGTTCTCTGGATCAACTTGGAGACGACACGGGAATACAAAACATAAGGGTGAAATTCTAAAATTCTCAGTAGGGCATTCCCAAAACTTATACTGAAATTCATGTCATTGTCATCATCCCAGTCACTTTGGTTTATTAAAATAAATGTGATCATACAATATATATTAAAGGTTCATTTTAAAGTTCTAAACTCATCCTTCTCAAGTGAATTTCTTTTATTATTCAATCACTTAATATACACATATAATACTACTCAATATCACAATAATTCATTCTCAACTTTACATGCCCTTGGTACATCGAAGGGGATCTCATACACATTATATAAAACATATGCTGTTAAATTACAACTTAAGCATATTGGCCTCAATGTCGAAGTTAAAATTATTCACTTAGCACATATGATAAAGGACTACTTAGAACAATTGCTACTTCAACTTATCTTGACCCTCGACTTTTATGGCTTTGACCACTTTAGGATAATAGACTACTTTTCAAGACCGAGCTTATTTATATACATGATCATTAGATTTACTTTCTCCAATTCTCACACAGACTTATTCCTAGCCAGGTTCATGTTTCTAGACTCAATTCAAGGGTAGTTAGGTTTACTTTCCCTGACAAACTGGATTTACTTTCTTCAGCCCAAGAAATATAATCTTATGTTTTTCTTAATAGTCAGGTTCACTTTCTGTGACAGATCGGATTTACTTTCTCTAGCCCAAGAAACATAATCTTATACATACATACACATATATATATATATAATTTTTTTGCATATGAGCAATTGTAATAAGTATTCATATCTATACGTACCTAGCATCATCAACAAGTTCACATGCTCAATTATTCATATTCAAGTACACATGTCATACTAGTGCCAAATGTCATTATTTCATCAATTCAAAGCATCAGTTCATTTCTAGCACAATAGCAGATTTTTCACTTGAGTAGCAAAATTTATTTTTTATATCAAATAACCAATTCAAAGGCTATAAAAATTCTCCATGACACATCGATCTGTCCCGAAAGTCCTATAAAAATTTCAGAGCAAAAATCATTCTCTAACTATGTTAACAAAATTAGACAAATTCGAAGTCAGAAACTGCCTAATTACAACTAATGACCATAGTTTCCAATTTTATTACCATATCAAATGAACACATCAAATCCTAAAAAATTCAGAGTTAGACTTCAATATGTGCTCAACACCCTATAAATATTTTAAAGGAAAAATCAATCATTTTCTATGGTAAGAAAATTAGACAAATTCATAGCTTTAGATTTGACTGTGCAGGTAAAAACCCTAACTGCCTCAGTTTTTGATTTTTAGAAAATAATAAAAGTCATTTTTAACACCCAAGAAAAATGCTAAAAACACCATAACATGTTAGCATCATCATATAAAATTTTTAGCTGAAGAAAACATTTACAAATACTTCAAAAAATTCAAGAATATCATGATGCCTATTAAAATCTAGGAATTCTACCAACCTAGTTTTCAACTTGTTTTGCCAAAAAGGATTTTCTAACATTGTCCAATTACCCAATTAAACACATCAACATCTATGTATTACCAACCAATATAACTAAAAATTTCAGGCCAAAACCAATTAGAAATTTTCAGAATAAATTTTGAAAGAAAAAGGCCAAAGAAAGCCCTACTTGTAAGGCTTTAGGGCTTGTAGCTTTAAGGATCTTCCAAGAATGGTTTTTCCTCACTTCAAGGCCCTCCAAATAGCACGTACCCCTTCCTTAAATAGTGGAGTATGAGATATCAAGGTGAGAAATGGTGAGGAATTGAAATTCCAATAAGTTAGTTTTATAGGTGGTGATGAGTAGAACAAGTTTTGTGAATGAAGCTTGAGGTTTTAGTAACTTTGGGCTATGGCTTTTGAAGCTTGAAGTTTGATAATGGAGGTTTGAGAGGAAGAACAATGGAGGGGCTGTGTTTTCTGCCTTTTGGTAAAAATAAAGATGATGGAGTGATAAAGTTAGTTATATTGTGTTTATCCTGAGTTTGGTGGTGGTATTTATCTGGTTTCAAGTGTTTCTTTCTTTCTTTTGAAAAAGAAATGAAATGAACAGTTAGGATTGGCCACTTGTCTTGAGATAAGTGGTTAACTTTAACTTAGTGAGTAAGTAGCTTTTTCGGTGTTAAAATCGCACACCGAAATTCCACCAAATGGATGAGATATTGGCCTCGGGTAAAATAATAATAAATGAAAGGGCAAGATTAAAACTTACTTTTCAAGTTTCAATCATTGCCCTCCACTTAGCAAAATGTGATTGGTAAAGGTTACTTGACCACCAAGTAACTTTTACGGTGTTAAAAACCACACACCAAAACTCTACCAAACGGGCAAAATACCATACTCCATAAACTTAAAATATCTTTATATGGGTCCAATGCCTAATACTCTATGTAGACCCCATACCTAATACTCTATCTAGATCCTCAGGTCTAGTTCTCCTAGCCCCGGACACTTCTGACCCCGATTTTATGGTTACTATATATTCACCCATAGCTTGGAAATCACTATTCATGCCAGCCCGAGGTTTTTTTTTTTCAACTCGACCATTGAGCCGTCCTTATCATTGCTATGTCTGTTAGATTTTTGAAATTCTCATTAATAAAGCTCAACTTAATTTTTAAATAATTTTTCGGGTGTTACATTATCCTAAATCTTATCTGACTTAGGAATAAAGAAAATTTATCTCAAATCCTTTAATAATATCAAATAAAAAAGAAATTGCATCCTGAATTTTGTCGAGTGATAGAAGAATAAAGGGATAATTCTTTTTAAAAAAGTCATTTAATCACTAATATAAATGAAAAGGATCACATCGGGTTTAGATAGTATGTATAAGATTCTATATTGGAGTAAGTTTGCTATAGTTTTTATAGGAGACTATGAATGCTTTCTTAAATTTAATTACTCCCTTTCAGAGTTACAGGTGCTAAAAAAATTTATATTTATATTAAAAATTATGTTATATATATGTTTAAATGTATTATATTCAATTATATATTTTGTCATTTTTAATACGTAATTATTTTAAAAGTATATCTCGGAACATGAGTTTGACATAACTCGGCCCAATATTTGAATGCATGGATTAGGTCAAGAAAGCTTCACAAACTCACCCAATCCAATCTCAGACACCCCTTAAGGAGAGAAAGAGACATGATTCATTATAAAAACTGGAATAGTTAATCTTTACCATTAAAACTCACGTAAATGATAAATATTACAAGGTATTTAAAATTCAAATGGCCATTATTTTTTTAAGGTACAATGGGACACGTAAAATAGTAACTTTATGTTCTAATATGACATTCTCTTAGAGTGAATTTATGAGTCTGGATTTTACAAAAAATTGAATAGAAAATTAAAAAAATGGCAAAGTAAAATTTTAATATTTTATTCTACAAATCTCAATTTCTTCTCACTCCTTGATCCCACGGTTAGAAGTAAAGAGAGATAAAGAAAATGTTTTGAGTAAAAATATAAAAAATATTAATACAAATAACTTTTTAATTTTAGGTATAAAATAATAACTAGGTAATGTCTTTTTTTAATATATAAAAGGTATAGGCTTTTTAAAATGAGATTTTTCATTGCAAGTGAAGTTTTTCAAGTAAAACCACCAATTGGTCTCCAAAGGATTGTAAAATATCAAGCTAAAACTTGAAAGATTAATTTGGGACATTAATTTGATTTTTGAAAGAATAGTCTTCATTTTATTTTAGTCCAAACGTTAGTTTCGTTGAAGAAAAGGTCAAATAATGCAAATGATGTGTCACATTTTGTGATGATTAACATGTTATTTGTCAAAATATATAGACCCCAAATTAGTTCTTAAAAGATTTACAAAATATAAATGGTCCTAAAAGATAAAAATTAATCTCTCTGAGACCAATGTGTTGCAACTCTCTTGAGGACCAACATAGAGTCAATATATGTAGATAATGCGACATATCATCATATAATGTGACCCATCAAACATTAGTTGATGTTTTTTTTTTAAGAAGATTGATATTTAGACTAAATTGAAATAAAAATTAATCTTTTAATAATCAAATTAATATCCAAAAACTCTGCCGAGAATCAATTTGAAATTTTACTGAATTTGTTTCTATCATCTTAGTCTACTTCTATCGTGACCAATAACATAACATAGTATCATTTAATGCATCAAGTCATGAACTCACGTAATGGAAAAATTAGAGGATTTATTTTTAGTTAGGTAATGCAGAAAAAATTATTTTTCTATTAATTTGGGTAAATTTTTCATTCTTCTTTTTGTCCCAATAAAAATATTATGTATAATAATGTTCTTTGTGTCAAGCAAAGTGGTCGAGGAGAAGACCAAAAATTATGGAGATTTAAACAAATTGACTGAGCAATAAACTACAAAGGGATTAGACATGACATCTTGATCTAAAACTTTAAGGTAATGAGTCTATGAATCTTCCTACTATATATACTATTGATTCAATCCAAACTTAACGAATGTGAAACTCCAAACTCATACTTGAAACCAACGATCTCCCCCAAGTATGAGGCCCAACATGATGTGCTCTCCTCTCAGCGCAAGCTTTCACGCTAAAGTCAGACACAAAGTCTTAGCTAGTGCTCTTAACAAAGGTTGGTGCCACACCCAAGCACAAACAAACCAACGTGGCCCAGCCAAACCATCGGCTCTAATGCTAGTTGTTAGGAAAGGTAACAGATAAATATGCAGCAGAATAAAACCTTTTTGGCTTGAAAGAACATGCAACAAGCGTAATACACAGAAGCCAAAAATATATGGCAAACAAATAATTTCACACTACTTGTTGAGCAAAGTGGTCGAGGGAGATCCAAAATCTGGGAGACTTAAATAAACGGATTGAGAATTAAACCAAAAAAGTGGGTCGAACACCTCATCTTGACTCAAAACCTTAAGACAATGAGTCTATAGGTCCTTTCATTATATATACTATTGACGCAGTCCAAACTTAATTAACCAATGTGAAACTCCAAACTCACACTTGAAGGTTGAAACCAACTCTTTGCTAGCTTCCCTTTGATACAATTTAAGAAGCTGTCATATAGAGTTGTGGACTTGGGCAACTTCCAAATAGTTTTTTTTAATTATTTTTTTTCAAAATAACAGTTTAGAAGCCGTTTCGGCAACAACTAGATTTAAAAGATGAAATTTCAAAACTATTAAGGAAGCTTTCAAGCTAGATGTATTTATTTGAAGGGTTTTGCTAACCAATCAGGCAATAATTAAGAATATTAAAAAAAAAGGTAAGATTTAAAGGTTTTTAATGGGTCTCATATTTTAAATATATTAAAATTTATCTTTCTAATACTAAAGTTTCTATTAGTATTTTTAAAAGACACTGATTGGACAAACTCTTATTTTAGTCTCAACTGCAAAGTCGCCTTTTGCTATCACAACTTCCCAACTTCGTGAAAATGTTGAAAATAAATGCAAAACACAATGAAGAAGCATAGCATTGTTATTTATTCAAAGGCGACTTACCAACTGTTGACTCAACAACTAACGCAATTTATGTAATCTTTAAAAAGAATTAAGTGAAGTAAAAATATAAATTTATTTCAGACTTGGGTATATTAAGAAAATATTATTTTTCAAGATAAAACTTATTATAAAATTTCAATCAAAGATATTATATATATATATTTCCGAAAAATATTTTAGATAAAAAATAATAATGTTATTAGTATAAGACAATTCCGTACATACGTAACAAATGGAATGATGGCAAATCAAAAGCAGTTTAAAAAACTGGGGATAGTAAAGCCAAGTTCATGAAAATCGAACTGCGTATCAAATTAGACAAAAAAAAAAAAAAATAGTTTAGAGATTCATTGATTTAACTGAGTCTATTTAATACGTTACATATATATATGATTCAAATTATCATACCAACAACAAACACACGGTACAGAAAACAAGTCTCACAAACCAAAAAGGCAAAAGCATACCATAACACAAGTGACTCCTATGCTGTCTTCGAAAGAGGAAACAAAGAAACATAATAGTGTGCCAAAGTGGTAGCCAAACGCGCATGTACCTTGTAAGAAATTCTCCCAGGACGAAGAATCCATTTATTTTTAGGCATGTAAATTTGATCTTTAACATATGTAAAATTATGTTAAAGATTTACGTAATTATTAACACAACTTTACACATGTCAAAAGTTAAATTACATGAGTGGTGCAATAAGTTTATAGCCAGTTATACTTAAAGCAATTCTAACGTGTTACACAAAGTAAGAAAGAAAAATAGATTTGTTTCATCTATAATTTGTTTATTTAACTTTGTTGACTCTTAGTTACGTGCCTAGCATGAATCGTCAGTTTTTTAGAATTTTAATTTAATTAGTTATGTTGACATAACATTGTTAGTCATACAAATCAAACTTTTAGATTATATTCCTTATCAATAATAGAATGATATTTTAGAATAAAATCAGCATACACTAGCATTCTTCATCCAAAACAACATCATTCTGATTTGTTGGGTAGAACACAATCTATATAATATATTTCATGAGTATCTAATAATTTTTGTTCAATCCAAAATTCAATGAAACATGACACTACTTTTATTGGTGTGAGAGCTCATAAGAACTTTTCTTATTTCTAATCAACAATAATCAACGTGAAGCAAGAAGCATCATCATCATCATCATCATCAATGATGAGAAACATAAACATCGTATTGAACCGTAGTATCCCCAGATTTAGGATCATAAGTGAGTGTGTAGGAGGAGAAGAGAAGGAATGATATGATGAAGTATTGGGTGGCCATGGTTTTTGGTAGGGTGGGGAATACTGTTCTATTGGTACACTAGAAGTGGGAGTGGAAGGAAGAATTTATAAGCAATAGAGAGAGAGTGAGAAAAGTTTAGGGGAACAAGTGAGTACGTAGGTGTGGGTTTGAGCATATACATATTTTATTTTGCATAAGATCAAGGCGGCCTGACCAAATTAACACCATGAGTATGTGTAGGAGGATAGGATTGATTGTTCAAAGTTCAAACCATGGCTATTATTATTCAAGCTTAATTCCTATTATTTGAACTTATGTTTTGAGAAGTCAAGGGTATATATATCATTCTTTTAAGGGCAAGGCAATTAACTCAAAATTTGGGGATTATTTGATTGATTAAAGACAGAATGAAACTTGTATGATTAATTTTTTTTTTTAATAAAACACAATTATTATGATATCACTTGGAAACTAAATTCAAAACTTGACATGTATTGATGTATTTTTCAATGATGGGTGAATTATAGATTAAATTTCTTCTATTGGTCAGTAAGATTATAAAAGCTAATGAGATTGAAAACATCTCATGAACTTAGATTGAGCGATATTCTCATTCGCTTAAACTTTTAAGTACCAAAAAAGATGGGTGGAATTTTAATATATATTGGGCAATTTTATGTACTTAATATTTGGTGAAGTATATTGCACAAACTCACATGAGAATTGCTATCATGATTTAGTGTTTTTCATCTGCTCAAGGAGGTCCCCCGATCCGATGATCAAAAGCTAGAAGAAGCTTCTCTAAAGTCGTACGTTGCAATCATAACCAATCAAGTCTAGTGTTTAATTCTTCATTAGGATTCATTTGCAGTGCCGTTAATGCTCTTCTCCTTTAGTAATGGCAAAACTGAATTGATGGTAAAAGATCGCATCCAAGTTTGATAAATTCAATTTCAAGTTGGTTGACAAAACTATGATATACCAATACGAAAAGATAAATTGTTTTTGAGATTTGAAAAAAATTCAAATGCTGCATTAAACTTGGCAGGCTGGGGATTTCTGTCATCTTCATTCTTCAATAGTAACCTATTTGTAAGTATGGATTTCCTCGCCTAGTTGAACTTTCATTTATATATTGGCATGATAACTTCTGTTTGATTCTTAGTTTTTCTTATAGATAGGTAATTTAAAATTTTTCTTAAACGTTTGATAAGTTTGGAAGTATATCGTATATAAAATATTATATAATAATGTTCTTTGTGTTGAGCAAAATTGTTATGGCCTAATCTGGGAATATGACTACTATGTGAGGAATCTCATCTTCATGTAAGCCTCTTGGATGACATGACTCTCTAAATATACATGCATGATTTATCATAATATTATACTTAAAATATGATTTTCTTCTAAATCAACAACTATTCTCTATTTAAATATAATATTTAAATTCATAAAACTAAAAGTATTTAATATTCAAGCTCTGAAAACATTTTAACCAAATTTGCTGATCATGTATCATAAACTATTTCATCACATAATATTAATCTTAAATCTAAAAATCCATTTAACACTTGAAAATTGAATCGTAAAATCATTTTTAGCTGGTTACATGATCTTTAGTCTTAGTTTACATTTCATATTCATACTTGATTTCTGAAAACATACAGGAAATACATAAACTTTATAAATAACTACAATATCTTAAAATATATACGTGGCTCGGATTCTGCTTGCATATCACTAGAGCACTCTACTTTAACATGATTTTAATCTAAGCCTTACTACAAAGTAAAGCTCACCACTAAACAACTGCGGCTATTGGATCGATAACTGAGCTATATCTATACCTACAAATGTGAGGAGGAAGGGCAAGAGGTGAGTCAACAGACTCAGTAAGATGGATTCTCATTCATCACCTACATGGGACAACCATAAAATGTACATAATGTTATATATATA
Source organism: Dalbergia cochinchinensis (assembly GCA_031216125.1). NCBI lineage: Eukaryota > Viridiplantae > Streptophyta > Magnoliopsida > Fabales > Fabaceae > Dalbergia > Dalbergia cochinchinensis. The sequence continues at coordinate 60,588,313 of CM062375.1, read as the reverse complement.
TGCAACAATCATAAACTATTTGATATTTACATACATAGTTAGCTAGGAAAGCACTTTTCATTCCACAAGTTCATAGACAAGCATTTCTAAATTCCTAATTAATCATGAAATCATTTTAACTAAGGTGTGATAGAGTCTCGAGAAACAGTACTTGCTGAACATGATAAATAATAATAATAATAATAATAATAATAATAATAATAATAATAGCTATCTCTATATTTCTCTGACAATCCCTGGCAAACTGTGTCTCTAGCAGACAAGTTGTGGCCAGCTAACTAGGTCCCATTCTCTGTTTATGTTGGGGGAGATATTGTCCTCTAGCAGACAACTTGGTACTAAAGTTAACGATCTCTCATAGCCATTAACTAACTGTCTGTTTCTTTATCTCTACCATCTAAACTAATTTGAACAAAATCTATTTAACTTTGAAAACTCTACTTTAAGTGCTTTAGATACATATAACTCTAACAATCTAACTTTAGCATAACTATGGCTATGAAATCATACTCAAGGGATCACCAGCTTGTGGGCATTCTGATTTCAAGCACATGGAGTATGTATCTAATAGTTACTATGAATCATACTGAATTCCATACTTCTTTGTACTGTAAGGTTGAAGTTGTAAGTTCATATATCAAGCTAGCATATTTTTATAACTTGATAACTCTAATATCATACTTCAAAATAAAAGGGTTTATAACCATAAAAATTCTGAAATCATAATAACGTATGTGCTCAAGAAGCCAAGTCATACTCTATCCAACCTTTTCTCAAAATAACTTAACTTGGTACTATAAAACCATATTAGGAAATCTCAAGTCTTTAAAACATAGAAATATCAATAATCCATTGACACATGTTCAACAACTTTAGTGAATTGGCTAAATCATATATTTTCCAACGAATCTCTTAAAATATAGATAAAACATTTTCATGGAATGCAACAATCCAATCATGGTCCCATGGCTTTCTAAAACACATTTCTTTCATGCTATCATCGTTAATCACAATTTTTGCAAACTTAATATCACTTGCAATTTATATCTATGCATACTTTCATTTCTAATTTCATATTTGACAATCATCATGTATCAAACATAATCATAATGTCTAAAATAAAGTCATGAGTTTGGACCCACTCATAGTTTGAAGTTGGAAGTATATGGGTACACTAACCTAACTTTGAGGGTTTTGAATGACACTAACAACTACCATATAGTAATATAGACCCATGATTAATCTCTATTAATCTCTAGACAGCTCTAAAATAACTCTATGAACAATGGGGGAGCACTCCCACTTGATAACAACTAAGAATATAGACACTCTAACTCAAAATCATGGAAGAGTAGAGAGAAAGGAAGGATAAATCAATAATCAAACTCACACCTAAGCTTGGAGAAAGTGGATTTGAGTAGGGATCACTACTAAAAACTTACATGTTACTTGAGGATTTTGCTACGAATTTCCGTTAAAAATTCCTAGGTAAGTAGGTTTCATGCGGATTTTGTTAAAAAAAAAATCCACAGATAATATGGTCGTTGATAATTGGTTGCAACAGATTTTGAATTCTGCAAGTAATTAGCTACGGATTATTTCACAAGAAATATGAAAAATCTGCAACTAATTTCGTGGCAAGGTATGTGGGTGAAAGGAATTTTGCTATGTATTTTGCTACGAATTGTGCTAGCGATAAATATTCACAGGAAAATTTGCATATAGTTTCCACAAGAAAATCCTCAAATTAAATTGTACAAGCAAAATTCACAAGTAATTTTACAATAAAAGCTGTAGGTAACCAAATCCACTACAAAACTTGCAGGTAATCCCAATTCAATTCCACTAGTAATTGTGCAGTTAATATTCCTATCAAAATCGGCATCTAATTGGCCCAACAAAATTCGCATATAATTTAATTTGTAACAGAATCCACAAGTTGTCATGGTCTTCTAAAATATGAATTCGCAGGTAATTGCGCAGGTAATTTTCACAACAAAGTTGATTTTGCGAGTAATTTTGCATGTATGTTTCATAGTAAATTTTGCAAGTAATTTTGCATGTAAGTTTAGCAGCAAAATTGGCAAATAATAAATTTTACAACAAATTTTGCAAGAAATATGAACCAAAATTTAATTGAATTCACAGAAAATTTCGCAACTAAGCATTTCTAATATAATTTTCATAGGAAATTAAATTTACAACCAAATTGAACAAATTTAATAATTATTCGTTAAATTTATTTCTCACTTATACCTGTCAATATATATATATATATATACATATATATATATATATATATATATACATATATATAATCTATTTCTAATAACTCTTAAATAAACAAAATGTCTAATTCAACAATAAAACATAAATTTTCTCATAATATAATAACTTCAATGTAATGTATTACTCAAATTAAATAAAAATTCATAAGTCATCCATCATCATATATGATTAAGTACTAAGACCGATAAATATAAAGCAAAGTAATAATTCTAATAAATGACAGCTATGCATTAGAGTCTTCAGATGATGTACTAGCAGTTATGCAACAACTTGAATTATTCAGATGACACAAATTGCGACTGTGCAACAGCTTTTCCAGAATTGGTCTTAGTCTGTGATGATAATTATTTTGTTTCTTTTCAAAGTTCTCCTATTATAAACAAAAATCATTCAAGCATAGGGTCAAATACAAACAACAAATAGTAGCAGCTTAGTATATTATAGCAAATGTATAAACTAAAAGAAAAAAGCCTATCATTTTGTTGATTTGAGCACATAATAAACTCACTTGAAGATGATAGTGTCTAGAAAATCAAGAATTCATATAAGTAAAACTACCAAAAGAAAGGTAAAATATAAATAGAGCAACAGAGAACTTTTTCATAAAATACAAGAACTTTCTCTAATTTCTGTTGTGAATGTGTAAAAATGTATGGACCACTATTAGCCATGGAAAGAACACTAGGACCATCATGTGTTAGTTTGAAATTTTCATCTGCAATGAAAGAATACTTGTATGTATAGTCAAATGATAAATCATGAAACCAATTAGCCTAGTGTGACATTTTTTCAAATGTTGAATATATGAGAATCCTCCTCTCCTAGAAAGTAAATTTACCTGCTAATATTCCTCCATATATACTTTCTCCACCAGTGCCTGTTAACCAGTAAAAGGTTGCTTTTACAAATCTCGGTAAAGGAATAGTAGTTCAGAAGTTAAAAAGGGTATCTACAGATCAAATTGGGTAAACTAAGGAAACAAAAAAACCATACCATTACCCCTTGAAAAATCACCACCCTGTCAAGACATGAGAGCAAAAATTGGTGAATTATCAGATATTGAAAAGATAGAACTATATTATACTCATAGGCATGCCAGAAATAAGGCAAATAGTAATGTCGAACTGTAAAAGTTCTCTGCTTGAGTCCTAACTGCCGCACAACTTTACAAACACAATTTACTTCGCAAGTTTGCACTAACAGCCCACTTAGAAATAGTACTCATATCCAAGATGACAAGTTTTTGGCCACATAATTAGCTTCTAACAACCATGCATAGAATAACCATGAAAGGAAACTTACCTGAGCCATAAAGCCTTTGATTATTCGATGAAAACTTGTTCGTTTATAATGCAAAGGTTTCCCAATTGATTCCCCAATGCCCTTCTCACCTATGAACAAAAGGCATCAAAATTATAGTAAAAACCCCTGAAAGAATACATTTAATTTTTCATTGTACAAAGGATTACCTTACAAACCATTTAATAGAAATTAGGGTCATGTGATTCACGTCAGTCAACTAACAAAAGGATCATAAATTAAATTTGAGGGATAACAATTCAAACAAAGTACCTAGTCCCAAAGTTCTCTGTTGGAGCCCTAACTAATGCTACTTTACACTTCTGAAATGGCAATTTACCCCGAACTTGACAGCAACCGAGCAAAACAAAAACAAATCAATCCTTTCATCCCAAAAGTAAAGAAATCAAAGCTTTGCATTCACAGTGCAAATTTCAATTTTCCAATAATGAACAAAACAAAAAGTTTTAAAAAAAAGGCTACGGACGCGTCCATCATCCACAGGTGAGAAAATCAAAGGAAAGAATGCACCATAGTGGAGCATAGCTCATAGAGGAAGCGAAGCAATTGAACGGGTTTGGAGACCTTGAGGACAAGGTTGCTACTCTTCCATTCGCAAACACAGTCCTCTGTGACGTATGTACACTGAATGGGTGGCAAAGTCATTTTTCCAGATTGCAAGCCCAAGAAAGGAATCGCCAATTTTGAGGTGCGGAGATGAATTGGGCCGGGAGAGAAGGTTTAAGAAGAGAATAGCATTTCAATGTGTGACTGAGACACTGTAATGGGGAAATTAGGATTTTTAGAGAACCAAGGGGTTTGCCTTAGGCGACATGTTGGGGTTGTCGGTGTTTCAATTTATCTAGAAAATAAAACAAAAAAAAAGAAGGATTATAATAGCAGTAGCTCCTAATTTCTGATTAATAAAGGTGCTTTGAATGTATTCTTTTAGGAAAAAAAATATTTTTTTTAAAAAAAAGTATATTTGGATATTTTTTAAAACAAAAACAAAATCTTAAAAAATTTATTTTATTCTTTTATCGAAATTGAAAAAATAACTTCTTAAAACAAATTGTTTTCAACTTTGTTCAATTGTACTTAAAAATTTAAAGTTTCATAATCCCTATTTTTTAAAAGTTGAAACAAATGCACCTTAAGCTTAATCATCAATAAATTTTTTCTCGGTGAATTTAGATTTAGAAAACCATTTTCAATTTTATTTTTTATTTTTAATAAATTTCCTATTTTCGGGATCTTATGAATAAAATAGTGGAAAATAAAAATTGAAAACTAAATTTTGTAGTTTTCATCATTTCCTTCTTAAAATTTTAAAAAATATAAAACTTATTGAAAACTATTTTTTTAAACTAAAATATTTTGTTTAAAAAATAGTTTTCAATTTTATTTTATATTTTCAATAATTTTCATATTTTTATGATTTTGAAAAGAATCAAGAAAAACTATAAAATTTAATTTCAGTTTTCATTATTTTCTTCACAAAATCTTGAAAATAGAAAATATTTTGAAAACTAAAAATTGTTTTCTACAATCAAACTCACTCTAAGGGCAAGTTATTATATTGAAATTAATATTGATACATTACTGCTATTGCAATAAGTCTTACACTATTATTTAATTATATACTTTTATTTGCTAGATGTATAATGTGGCAAACAGTTTAATTAAATACTTTTATTGATATTTTGTTATTGTTGTTGAAATACAAATGTTTTTACTTACATGATAATTTGAATGTTTGTATACATTGTTTTACATTATTGAAGATGCATAAAAATTAATTTCTTTTTTTCCATTTCTTGTTTATATTTTATATTTTATATTTATTCATTTATGTTTTTTTCAATTTTATGAAAAAATGTAAGCAATAATCTTTTATTTTCTATTTTCATTTCATTTCATTATCCCTTTCACATAATCCTAACAACAACATAACAAAAATTGAAACAAAAATGAAACGAAAAATAAAAATTAAACCCCTCCTAACCTTTTGATCAATTTAGGAGGAAATAAGATAGAAAAAAATGATTAAATGAGTGGATCTTGATATTTTATCTTATTTGATTGAAGGAAAAAAGAAAAGAGTAAAAAGAAAAATATTGTGAAACTCACAGAAAAAAAAGAAAATTCTCTTCACTTTTTAAAAGAAGACTGAAAGGACTATAATGGATTTTGTTTTCCAAATCTAATTTAAACCTATTTATTTCTTTATATTGTATTATATTAAGGCTGAAAATATTTTTAATATAGTTATGTTTTATTGTCTCCTGTATTTCTCTCCCATAAAGTGAGAAAAAATTCCATTCTCTTTTTCTTTTTTTTTCCCATCCAACCAATTATAGAAAAAAGAATTAACTTCTCTTTTTCCTCTATCTGTTTTCAATTTTTTAAGAGTCGTGCATATTGGTCTAGTAGTGATAGCTTTATGTAGCATGTATGATAGTTTGAATTCAAATCTTATTATCTTTAATGCAATTTTAAAAGTTCCAAAATACGAAAAAAATTTATGTTCCCATTCCCCTTTGTTAATTTTGGAAAACCAAATCAATCAATGTATCGACCAATGCCTGTTTGAAGTCATTGACTAAAGTTCTTGAGTTACAAAGTAACCCTTTTAGGATAAAGCAATACAAGTCATGGATCCATAGCTAAAATGAATTATTATTTTGTGTTCCTCATGATTTTCAATATACTGCAGGAAAAGTAAGATTTCAATAGTTTAAATTTTTTGCTTTTTTGTTTTAGGGATCACACATTAGTGACTGGTTTATCGATTGCTAACAATATTATGTATGGATGAGAAAATCAGTCACAAAAGTATGTTATTGCAATTCTATTTATTTGTTAATCTTCAAAAGTAATTATGTTATGATACCACAATCTTAAAGAGAAATGCAATAATATATGAGCCAAATAAGGAGATGGGATTTGAACCTTTAACCTCAACTTAAAAAAGAAGTGCACAAACCAATTGGGCAATCAAATTACATGCATTGTATTATTACACATAAATCCATTATAACTTATGAAGATTTTCTTGAATCCTATGCAATTAGTATTCTGTCCAAAAGTCTGCAGCTACATTTACAGGAAACAAGTCACAACAAAATCTATAAAAAGAATCTACAACCAAATTCATAGGAAAAGAATTCGCAAGAAGGTCCACAATAATTGAACTCTGCAGTGAACTTTGTAGATAATTTCGCAGGTATAGGATTTGTAGGAAAATATGTAGTAAAAATTTGTAACTAAATTCGCATGAAATATTCACAAGAAAATTCACAAAAACCCAAATTCGCAGTAAAATCTACATCGTAATTTTGTAGATAAATTCACAGGAAAAATATTTACAAGAAAATTCACAGCACTAATCTATAACTAAGTTCGCATGAAGAATTTGCAAGAAAAGTAGTAGCAACCAAAATCCACAACAAGATTCGCAGCAAGATTTGCAAATAATTTCGCAGTAAACAAATTCGAAGGAAAAGTCACAGTAATGTACCACAACAAAATTCTCAGCAATTTGATGCAAGAAAGTCATAGCAAAAAAAATCTGCAGTAACATTTGCACCAAAATATCGCAACTAAATTCACAGGAACAAGAATCTGTAGGATATTTCATAGCAAACAAATTTTGTAGCAAAATTATAGCAAAAATTCACAGCTAATTTTACAGGAAACAATGTGTATAAAAATCCCCATGAAAGTGATTGCTCACAACAAAATCTGTAGTAAGAATCCTATGATACCCCAGGTACACGTGTCAGTGGATAAGTTCCGTTTATAGCCTTAAGGTCCCTAGGGACCCACCCATGCTGTCGGATCCTGAATTTCACTAAGTTTGGATCCTACACCTCCTTGGATGGCTATATGTTAGAGCCACATTCTTGGGATCAAAAGTCCCGGTAATTGTTCCTCAAAGGCAAATAAGTTAAAGGGTGATTTTTAACGAATTTTATGAAGCCTCCAAACGTTTCGTTTTTAGCCCGTAAGTTTAGAAAATCACAGTTTTTCAAATTTGAACTAAAACCCAAAATTTGGATTTTGATTGGTTGGGATTTTGATTTGTATGATATTTTATTTGGATCCAAATGGGGGATATTTCCTTATTTACATTTATGTTTTAAAGTTAATGGAGAGTAAAATAAATGAGGACATTAACTTAAAATATAAATAAGTGAGTAATGAGACAACCCAGATGCCAGAGAACTTTGAGTGGTGTTGTTGCTACATAGAAAAGCGGCCTCGGCCAGAAAGTTATGTTTCTTTGCGGTGGCGAGATAAACCAAGAAGCTTGCTGCAGCGAGTCGTTGTTTCCCCATGTTCGCTGCAGTGAAGAAAGTTCACTGTAGGGAACAACATGTGACAGCACAGTATCAGTAAAATGACGCCGTTTCATTTTTGGCCTTTTAAAAGGCCATTGGCCTTCCTCCCTGAAACAGAAGAAGCAGAATCCGAAGGCCAACTCCCCCAAACCCTCTTTTCTCTCATTCCACTCCAATCCATCATCCCCAAGCTTTAAAGGTATGTGTATATGGTTGATTTTTGTCTCCTTTCTCTCTATTCCTTCATAATCTTGGGTTAGGTTTTGTTATTTCTCTCATTATTGTTAAGTGGGGGTGCTCCCTCAATATTGTTAGAGTTGTGTTAGGGTAATTTAGAGGTACCCATAGATCATTAATGAATTTTATGGTTATAATGGTAGACCCTGGCTCCATCCTTACTCCCCGAAGCTCTGCCGGAGTTGTCCCCTCTTATTCTCCCTTTCCTGGTGAGTGGGTTCATACTCATGGCCTTATTTTAGCCATTTATGATTATGTTTGATGCGTAATAATTGCAAAATATGAAATTTGAGATGAGCAAAAATATAAAATATGATTTTACATGATTATATCAAGCTAGAGAAATTATGATTTATGATAATAGCATGAAAGAATGAGATTTACAAAACCATGGGACCATGATTACTATGTTGTATGCTTGAGAAAAAAAATGTTATATATGATTAAGAATAGATTCATTGAGAAAATGTATATTGTAGCAACTTTGTTTTTTATCAAATGTTTTATGAGTTTACAACAGCATTTTGTTTTCAAGATTTAGACTTCAAGCTTTGTTTTGAATATTTAGTTAAGATAGTTATATATATGTTAGAGAAATGTGAACAAGAGTATGACTCAGCTTTATGGATAAATATGTTAAATGATTTTTGAGTTTGATGATCATGAACCTCAGTACTTTGAGATATGATTTTAGATTATCAAGTAGATGGAAAGTTATGGCAGTTTAAGATTTAAATTTAGAACTTCAGTTTTATGGTACCAAGAGGTACAAAATTCAGTATGATTCTTAGCAACTGCCAGATACATATTCTGTGGGCTTGAGATCGGGTGGCCTACAAACGGGTGATCCCTTGGGCACGATTCTCACAGCCACAGTTATGCTAAAGTCAAGTTGTTAGAGTTATGTGAATCCAAAACTCCCAGTGTACTAAGATTTAGGGGCTCTGTTCGCTAGGGACTGAGTACCCATTTTTCAGTTATGGTTTTGTCAAACTAGTTTAGATGGTAGAGATCAGGAAACAAACAATTAGTTAACGGCTGTATGAGATCGTTAACCTTGGTACCAAGTTGTCCATCAGTGGACAATATCGCCCCACAACAAATATAGATAACGGGACCTAAATATATACCCATAGCTCGTCCGCCATGGACATTTGACTTTACAACTCTAGTTATTATATATATATATATATTTATGCAGCTCAGCAGATACTGTTTCCCTAGGCTCTGCCGCACTTTAGTTAAAATGATTGCATGTTGCTTCTGAGATTACAATTGTATGTTCATGAATTTATGAAATGAGAAATGATTTTCTTTTAGAGCGAAAACTCAGAGATGCTTTTTCTATGAAATTATAAATACAAGGATATCTTTTCTATATATAGTTATGAAAATGAATATTAAATGATTATGATTGTTGCATACATGATATTATATGTATATTCCTTGGTTGTCCCATATGGGTGATGGGTGAGAGCTCACTCACTGAGTTCGTTGACTCATCCCTCTCCCTTCCTCTCATAGTTGCAGGTACAGGTTCAGTTTCAGCTTAATTTGGTTGACTCGGCTTTTTCCCAGTAGTGAGCCTTATTTTGGAGTAAGGCATAGTATAGGTTTATGTTAGTATTAGCAGGTTCCAGTAGATGTGCAGGCAGGATCCGAGCCATACATTATTTTCATATATTGTATTAGATTTCAGCATTTTAAATAGTTATGTATATGTTTTCAGATTTTAAGTACGAATTTCGAATTATAAAATTTGATTAGATTATGTAATAGATAAGCTATGTAGTTACGATTCAATTTTCAAGGGTTAAACATGTTTTCAGATCAAGGTTCATATTATGTAATAAGATAATTATGACTTCGTGATCAGTAGAATGGATTAAAAAGGGATTTTTAGATCTTGAATATCAATTACTTCTAGTTTTATGAATTTAAATAATATGTTTTAAATAAAGAAATGGATATTGATTTAGAAGAAAAATCATGTTTTAAGGATAATATTATGCTATTATATGCATATAGAAAGACACGTCACCCAAGAGGCTTACGTGGGGATGGGATTCCTCACGTGCTGCTCACGTTTCCAAGTCGGGTCGTGACAAATCCACAACAAAATTCGTAGACATAGTTTTCTTTGAATTTAGCTGTGAAAATGACTTTGGATGAGCATACTAACCATTTGCCTATAAAATTACCTGATAAAATATTTCCTATGAAAAAATTGCAGTAAGTATTTTCATATAAAATTTTCCCGCTTGTGGAGGGAATGTTACTTGTAGATTTTGCTACGGATTCTGAAATCCACAACAAAATATCAACCGGTTTGCTCGGCAAAGGAAATTCGCATTAAATTTGTAGGTATTACCCGCAGATAAAATTTGCAGGAAAAATTTGCAGGTATTTTACATATTTTTAGTAGTGGATGAGAGTAATGAGGGAGGAAGAGAGAATTTAGGACTAGGATTTGCATTTTCTGAGTGAAAACGTGACTGATAGGGTATATATAGGGGTAGGGTTTTGCTTAAATGAAACTACATTATTTTGCGCTGTTCTATCATTGGAGGTTCTCGCTGCAGCTAACCTGCTGTCCCACCTGCTCTCTGCAGCGAGAACAACTCGCTATAACGAACATGCTTCTTTTTTGCTCGCTGCAACGAACATGTTTGCATTGAAAAATGCAAACTTCAACAAAAAGATGATTTTTCTAAAATCTGGAGGTTTTCGGGTACCCAAAGGCTGTGCTAGGCTTAGCCAAGGACACGTGAACCTGAGACATTCTATACTCCCCCATTAAAAGAGATGGAATACTTAACTCTCATGGGGTTTCAAGGATGGACCTGAATGCTCGAAACACTTTGACATGATACTTTGATTGTAGTAGCTGATATTCTGGGAGACAATGCTATCTTGAAGGCCACTGCTCCACTACTCTAGCTAAGGATGCCAATTTTCAAGGATAGGCAACAACTAGGTTTAAAAGATGAAATTTCAAAACTATTGGGAAGTAGTTGCAACCTAAGAAAACTTTCTGGATAGATCTATTTATTTGAAGAGTTTTGCTAACTAGTTAAGGACTAATTAAGAATATTAAAAAAAGTAAAATTTAAATTTTTTTAGTGGATCTCATTTTTAAAATATATTAAAATTTATCTTTTTAATATTAAACCTTCTGTTTGTATTTTTAAAAGGCATTGATTAGACAAACCATTATTTCAATCTCAACTGCAAAGTCGCCTTTTGCTGTCACAACTTCCCAACTTTGCGGTCAAAGCGTTGAAACTAAATGCAAAACACAATTAAGACGCATAGCATTATTATTTATTCCAAGGCGACTTACCAAACTGTTGCCTCAACAACTAACGCAATTTATATAATCTTTAAAAAGAATTAACCGAAGTAAAAATATAATTTATTTCAGATTTGGATATATTATGAAAAAAAATTTGGTCAAGAAAAAACTTATTATAAAATTTCAATAAAAGATATACATATATATATATGATTAATTATATGTTATAAAGTAAATAAAATTATTGAACAATATAAATAAAAAGTAAAATAGAATTTTAACATGATAACAATAATTTTATGATGTAATTTCTGTTTTTTTTTTTGGTCCGGAAAATTTATGTTTTATATAAACACCATAGTTTTTAAAAACCGGTTCGACCCGGCCAATTCGACCGGAAAACCGGCGAACCGGTCACCAAACTGGGCCAAGTCACTAATTGAACCGACTTTGCATCAAAAACGGTGAAAACCGGTCAGACTCGGCGGGTTTCAACCAGAATCGGTGACCCGGTCGGTTTTCGCGAACTGGACCAGGTCATGCTTATTTTTTTAAAAAAAATATTCAAAACGGCGTCATTTTTTACACCAAAAAAAAAAGAAAACCTAAAAGCTAAAGGATGCTCGATGCCCGGTCCTTTCTTTGACAAACACCATCACAAACCTAATCTCCCATTTTTAGATTTTCCCTTTGAGCTGTGACTGATCTTGAGAAGTAGGACTAGCCGCCGCCATTGTCAAACCTCGTCGGAGGGAAGAGGACCGCCGCACACCAGTGCCGCTCCACTCACTAGCGCCTAAGCCCGCGCCTGCGCCCCTACCTGCTGTGCTCACCGCTCGCCTTATTCGCACAATGCCTCCGAGCCCGAGCAGAACTGCGCTGCTCTACTCACCAGCAAGCTGTCGCCGTTCTTTGGAACCAGCCAGTCAAATCAAACTGAGAGTAAAGGTAAGTTATTTTCACTTAGTGTTCTTGATTTCCATTTTGGTACCCGCGTTCTTATTTTTTTTTCCTGATAATTTATGTTTGATTTATAAATTGATGAGCTGATGATGGATAGTAGATTTCCTTTTTCTGGTTATTCCTGATTTCCTTTTTTTAAAATTTTTTTTTGGTTATATAGATGGTAGATAACTAGATTTACACATAATTAATGAATGTGGTACTCTTCCAAAGATAGTAAAACATTTTTTGTCGGTTCTGGCTATTATCTTTAATTGTGAATAACAAATCATGAAAATTTCTTGCTGCCTGTGTGCTTGTATTACTTTGTTGTTGGTTCTGGCTTTTATTATGTTTTGTGTTTGTTGAACCTGCTTTAACTAAGTACATTGCATTAGATGTCTTCCGCACAAACACCTTCATCACAAACACTTTCATCACAAACTCCAGGATCACAAGGAGCATCTACTGAAGATTCTAGTAAAAGATTATATAACAATAGAGGAAAAATTGATCCAACTTGGGGGCATTGTAAGCTAATTACTAAGAAAGATGGGAAAATTGTTATATCTTGTCTTTATTGTGACAAGGTAATTAGAAGGGGTGGAATCAATCGGTTTAAAAGTCACTTAGCAGCAGAGAAAGGACAAGTTGAACCTTGCAAGAAGGTGTCAGCAGATATTCAATCTCAAATGAAAAAACTTCTTGATGAATGTCGAAGCAAAAAAAGAAAGGTGCAAGAATAAAGTACTGAAGAAATGAATGAGTTGGAGTTTGTCTTGAACTATGACTTTGTCTGTTTAATTATGTTTAATTATGCTTTGTATTTGGAGTTTTGGACCTCATAATTGTGTTATTTAATTATGTTTAGTTGTCATTTTATATATTTTTTTTCAATTTTTATATATTTTTATTATTTTTTAATATAAATTTGGTTCAACCAGTTTGACCATTAATCCACCAATTGAACCAGTGATCTAGTGCCTTGACCGGGTCGATCACCGGGTCAAGTTTTAAAACTATGATAAACACAACTTTCACTTGGTTTGCCGTGTGGGGCTTCTAAGGAAAACTGAGCAAACCTTTGTTATCATGGGCCCATGATATCATAACTTGTGAAAGTCATCACTTGTGTCAACAACAAATAATATTCCACAATATTAATTTTTGGATTTTACTAACTAGTGTTTTCAAATATCTTTTAAGCGGTTAATTTTTCTTTTTTAAAAAAGAAATGCTTATCTGTTAAATGATACTAGTTCAATTAGTTTATCTGTTTTAAACTGGTTTTCACAACATTTTTGGTGTTAAAAATGAATGCGAGGCAAAAATCAACAGTCAAAGAAAACCCAAAGTCAATAATAACACAAAATTTCATATTGATCCTAGAAACCTTTTGCTCATATAGAAGAACAATTCAAGACATATTGGTTCGACATATGAATTGGATGATAGCCCTAGTCCTTTTGCTACGATATATTGGACAAGCGTCACAAACCAAAAGGCAAAAGCAAACCATATCACGAGTGACTGCTATGCTATCTTCGAAAGAGGAAACAAAGAAACATAATACTGTGCCAAAGTGGTAGCCAAACGCGCATGTACCCTGTAAGAAATTTTCCCAGGACGAAGAAGCCATTTATTTGTTGGCATGTAAATTTGATCTTTAACATAAGTAAAATTATGTTAAAATTTATGTAATTATTAATACAACTTTACACATGCCAAAAGTTAAATTACACATGCGTGGTGCAAGAAGCTTCCAGCCAATTATATTTAAAGGAATTCTGACGTGTTACCCCAAAGTAAGAAAGAAAAATAGCATTTTGTTTCATCTATAATTTATTTATTTATTTATTTAACTTTGTTGACTCTTAGGGTATGTTTATTTGTGGAGTACAAATTGAGATAAATTTTCGATAAATAAGATTCACATTCCTCCAAAACATCACTCTGATTTATCGGGTAGAACACATCATATATGATAGTTCATGAGTATGTAATAATTTTTCGTTCAATCCTAAAATAAATGAAATATAACACTACTTTTATTTTGGTGTGAGAGCTCATAAGAACTTCCCTTATTTCTAATGAACCATAATCAACATGAAGCAAGAAGCATCATCATCATCATCAATGATGAGAAACATAAACATCGTATTGAACCGTAGCATCTGTGGATTTAGGATCATAATAGGAAGTCCTAACTTCAGCATACCCTTTAGCAAACCTGAACACCCCGCTTCCACCAACCACGGGCATCTCCCTCACCTTGTCGAAGACAGCGTTCCTCCCCACTATGGTAATCGCGCTCCCGTTGTATCTCCCTTCATAGAACACGAAATTCTGAATCATCAGAAGGTCGAGCTCGACCTGCGACGTTGAGGTATAGATACCCTCGGCCCTTCCGACCACCTTTGAGGTCATCTCAGGCCCAATGGTCAAAGCATTGTATATGACCCTAACCGAGCCAAAGGAAGTGGTTGTGTTGTATTTTGGAACGGATGGAACTATTTGAATTGAAGTGGCGTTTGGTCCTCCAACTATGTCTTGCCAGTAGAACCTAAAGTGGGTGAGCTTCTCTTCTTCGTCTAGGCCAAGTAACTTGCGATTTATGGGGTGTCCAAAATTGGTGTCTTCTTCTAAGGTGGCATAAGTGAGCGTGTAGGAGGAGAAGAGAAGGAATGATATGATGAAGTATTGGGTGGCCATGGTTTTTGGTGGATTGGGGAAATATTGTTCTATTGATACACTAGAAGCGGGAGTGGAAGGAAGAATATATAAGCAATAGAGAGAAAAGTGTGATAAGATGGTTTGTTTTTTCTCAAACCCAACCCATGTGAAAAAGCCAAATATGCATTTAATGCACACATTAAACGTTGAGTATGTGTAAACATGTTTTCTCGAGGGGGCCTGACCAAGTTGGCAGTCTTGAGTATTTGTGGGAGGATTGATGTTCAAAGTTCAAACCATGATTATTATTATTCAAGCTTAATTCCTATCATTTGAACTTATGTTTTGAGAAATCAAAGGCATATCATACTTTTAAAGGAAAGGTAACTAAGATTTAATGATCGATGGGAGCACAATTTTATAATATAATAATTAGTTTGTGGGAATTTTTTTAAGTGAATTTTTTGGGAATAATTGACTAATTAGAGACAAAATGAGACTTGTGTGATTAATGATTTTTTTTTTTTGTAAAAACACAATTAAGTATGATATCACTTAGAAACTTAATTCAAAACTTGACATGTGTTCATATATTTTTCAATGGTGGGTGAATTATATATCCAATTTCTTCTATTGATGGATAACTTTATAAAAGCTCAATAATATTGAAAACACATCCTAAACTTAGATTGAAATGAGCTTTTTATCCACCTAAACTTTTAAGCACAAAAGAAGATCGGTGGATTTTTAATATGTATTGGGCAATTTCATGTACTTAATATTCGATTAAAAGTGTGTGCATCCAAATGCTGTATTAGACTTGGCAGGCTGGGGTGAGTTTTCTTCTCTACCTCAACTTTTATTGTATGAAAAAATATCGTTCTCTCACCGCCTTGACGAAAGGGTGGAAAAGCCAATTATTCTGGGCTAAAAATCTCTCGTGTGGTTGATGTCATTTTCTTTGACCGATGATGCTCTGTATTCATCACTATACTAGATAGTTATATTCTATTATTTCTTCGCTTTTTCTAATTTTCTTTCATTTGATTTGTTTGGAATCGTGGATTTAGCATGTTGGCAAAAATAAGTCACTTTCTCTCCTTAAGAACCATCTTAAACAGAGAAATAAGATAGAAACACAATCACAAAACAAGAATTTAACGTGAAAAACTCCAAAACCAGAGAAAAACCACGGCCGCTGTCAAAAGACAATCAGAGAATTTCACTATGTGAAAATTATTATAACACATAGACTTTTCTCTTAAACACCCACACCTAGTACACCCACACTTTCCAAAGTAAATATTTGAACTACACCTCACAACACTTTAAAACAAGAGTACAGAGGAAGAAAAATCAGATACAAGCTTAAAGTGTTTTTGACTGATGCAAATTGAAATGGAGAACATAGGCTTCTATATATAGTCTTGACAACCCCCTTCCTTCCCAATTCTAAGCAATGTGGAATTTCTATCCCAACATTATTTCAATCAAAATCCTAACCATCTCCACCCTGATTGAAATAAACACAGCTTCATCTTTCGTTATCAACACCGACAATCCCTTGCTGTCATGGTCTATATCGACAATCATAGTTCAAAGATCTATCATACTCCACCATAAAAAGTATATTCACTTGAAATAGAACAATTCCAAGAATTTCACCTTGACACATGTCGTAACCTTGCTGAAAAGTTATGGTGCAACTTCCACATTGGCTTTTTCGGAAAGTTCCCCAGCCATCGACATAACTCCCACCACATACCATGCATCTCAAAGCCAATCAATGCATGTGTGCTATTGTGGATTCGCTAGCAACAACTTATCCGTTTTCATGGTAGCGCGGTAATGCCATGAGAATACACTTCTTACTTTCTAGTAAAGATCATCCTCTCCCCTTAGGAGAGCAACGTTGCAAGCATCAGATTGAGAGTCCCTCTCCAACACCGCACCACTTGGACAATTTTTCTTTATATGCCCAGGCTTTTCGCATTTCCAGCATGTCACACTCTTTCCACGATTCTTTTTCCCATAACTGTCACTTCTAACTACAAATAGTGAATTTGATGAAGTGCTACCCTCATTCTTCATTCTTCTTTCTTCAGCAATGACTTTACTGGCGACTTCTTCGAAATTCAGAGTTTCCTTCCCATACATCAATACAAGCTTGATATGCCCATAGGAAGACGGAAGAGACAATATAAGCCCTAGTGCGTTATCTTCATCATTAATCTTCACTCCAATTGCCTCTAATTCAGAGACAATACCATTGATGGCACTGAGATGGTCGGAGACCTTCATGCTATCATCCATGCGCAGATTATGAAACTGTTCCTTCAACAACAACCGGTTTGAGATACCATTTGCCTGATATAACCCTTCAAGTTTCCCCCAAAGTTCCTTGACTGTCGATATTCCTTGCACATTTGCAAGAACATTCTTAGGCAAACACAGACGAATTGTACTTGGTGCTCTCAAATCTAGTTCCTCCCAGTTTTCATTATCCATATCAACAATCTTTCCTTTCAATGCCTAGTGCAAACCTAATTGAATCAACACATCCTTGACTTGTATCTACCACAAGCCAAAATTGATTCTTCCATCAAATTTCTCTTTATCACATTTCACAGCACTTGAAAAACTTGACATTGTTGCAACCGTATACTGGAATAGTGTAAATCAACTGTACACCGTGCACCAGGAAGGTTCCCAGGAAAGAGAGGTGGGTCACAATGGACACGCTTAAATACCAAGTCTTTTCTTAGCCAGAACCTTTTTAAATTGCACTCTCATAGTATCATACTGCCTTCCAGCAATAGCAACCAAGGATGATCTTCAAGCACCAGGAATAAATTCTTTTCTAATGTGGAAGATCAGACTAAGCTGCAACCGTAGAGCATACTAAGAATAAATCCCACCGAACCAAAGCTCTTGATACCAATTGTTGGGAAAAATAAGCCACTTCCCCTCCTTGAGAGCTACCTTAAACAGAGAAATAAAATAGGAACACAACCACAACACAAGAATTTAACATGGAAAACTCTACAACCGGAGAAAAATCACGGCCGCTGTCAAAAGACAACTAAAGAATCTCACTATGCGAAAATTATTACAACACATAGACTTCTCTCTTAAACACTCACACTAGTACACCCACACTCTCCAAAGCAAATATTTGAACTACACCTCACAACACTCTAAAAAAAGAGTGCAGAGGAAGAAAAATCAGATATAAGCTTAAAGGGTTTCTAACTGGTGCAAATTGAAATGGAGAACTTGGGCTTCTATATATAGCCTTGGCAACTCTCTTCCATCCCAATTCTAAGCAATGTGAGACTTCTATCCCAACATACACTATTTCAATCAAAATCCTAACATGGCATAGTATACATCTTAGAAAAGTGTGTGCATAAGGCATGGCCAAGTACAGGCTTTCCATGGACGGGTGTTATGTAACATCGTATTATAATTAACTTGTTAGATCAATAAAATTATTATGTTGATTCATGTATACTATATTTTATCATATAAAATTTTGCACTTAAATTTAAGTTGGTAAGATCACAATACTTTTAAAAAATTAAAATACCATTAATATATATATATATATATATATTTAATTAATAGTTACATGAAGAAAAATATTGGTATAACTTTCAAAAATTCATATATTTTTCTATTATTATGTATTCAAGAGTTTAATATCTGATAATGGTCCTCTAAAGTGAGTTGTAAAGTGAGAACATGAGGAATTAGTCACCATTGTATCATTTGGTGGGACACACTCACAATGTAAATTATTGATTTACACTTTTTCACATTAGTATCTCTTTTCAATTTAGAGGATGCAAATCTATTAATTTATATGTATTGATAATGTAAAACCATTTTACACTATCAACTAATAGAGATTTAAGAAAGAATCAAATAATATTAGATAACTACTCACTATGATAATTTTCTAGTATCCACTATGATTTGGCATTTTTTAAATATCTATTAGTTAACAGTATAAATTATAAAATTATTTTATATTATTAGTACATAAAAATTAAATTCTATATTTAAAGTGATTTTTAATTAACATTATTCAAACGCTTTATTCATCATATTAAAAACAAGTCAAATAAATTCAATTAAACACATAGAAACATGCCATGTGAAAAAATGCACATGTTGCGGCTGGGCAAATCATCCTTTGACTTGTTATCGAAATCTCGATTGCTTATTGTGGCGATAACCTTTTTAATGTAGAATGATTACATAATTAGTCAACTAACTAAGTTTTAGCTTTGCATTTTTTCTTTCGTTAAAATTTTGCGTGTTTTCTTTCGTTAAAAACTCTAAATTACTCATTTCATTCACAAGATTCAAATTCAAACTAGATTTGAAAGAAAAATGTGTCAAACCATTGATTTAACTATACTATAACTACACAGGTTGTAATTCTTTTTGAACTAACACCTAACCTAATTAATCTTAATTAAAAGAGTTAAAATATTCACAATTTAAAATCTCCAATAGTTTCTTCTTCTTTTGTGCGTTTTTGATACTATCTACTTTGTCATGTTGCGATTAAAGTTTAGCTATCACAAGGAGTACATTAAAAATCTATATTTTTTTAATTATGTAAACATATGCAATTGAATTATAACATAAAAAATCGACTAAATATTACATCAAAATTAAGCCCTTTAACCCCAAAGTATAAGGAAGGAGTACATAAGGAATGACACACAAACATCTAGACACAACAAATGGTAAGTATGGGATGGAGACATGCCCTCAACCCCTGTTTCTGTGTAAAATTTTGCCCCTGTTCTCATTTCCATATTTGTTATGGGTCCAATTTCTCCCTATGAATTTCAGTCGTCTCCACGTGTATTAATGAATTTATTAGCTTTTTTAGAAAAAAATCCCAAAAAAAGAGAAAAGTTGATAAATACTTTGAAATTTAATTTGAAACATAAATATTTATAATAAAAAATAGTAGTAATATAATATAATCAAAATAAAAATAAATATATAATATAAATTCAATAAAGATAATTTAAAAACTAAAGTTTTTCTAGTATATATTTATATATAAGTATATATTTAAATGGTTCATATAAATAGAGAATTGACATGTCTTTATAGGGCAGAGATCTCATTTCACAGCCCAAAACCAACCCATTTCTGTAGGGATTAAACTAGTCTCCATCTTGTCACCATTGCAAGTAAATTTTGCGGATATATGCTTTAGCGATTTTTTAAAATTTTTAATCATCCCTACTATCCTAATATGAAATGGGAACTGGGAGGTACTCAAAGAATAGTAAGAGGACCACCTGTTTATTTGTTTTCTTCGTTGTTATTATTTAATTGGAAGAAATCTTACCACCAGAAAGAAATTTCAAAGTAGACTAAGTACCATGCTGACATAATGCACCCACCAAGTTTGATTTTAAAGGTCAGAAGTAAACACAAATAGGAGTTGGCAATAATAATAAAACATGCAAGCAAGTAAATATTTTATTGCTAATTAAACAGGGTAAGTGGTTGCTGTCTCTTGGCCCTTAATTTCCTCATGGAGATTATTAATTTTCAAAGGTTATATCTTGTAGTTTAGTTGGATCTTGCCGGCAAGAATAAACCCTTAATTTATTTATATTTTATAGTATGCAAGTCCAGAAGTTATTATTATTATTATCTTTATACTTAAACCACAACTTGACCATAAAATTGAGTTTCTTTTAAAACATTAATTTCCTACTAAAATAGGAATGAAACTCGAGAGTGTTTAAAATATTAAAAAAATTATATTTATAAAGTAAAATAAAAAAGAAAGATAATAGAGAGAGTGAGATCGAATGTTAGCTACAATTTATTTATGAAAATAATATTACGTATTTAAATTTTTGGATAACTAAATACTTCTTTCTACGTTATTTTATTTTACA
Organism: Dalbergia cochinchinensis; assembly: GCA_031216125.1. NCBI lineage: Eukaryota > Viridiplantae > Streptophyta > Magnoliopsida > Fabales > Fabaceae > Dalbergia > Dalbergia cochinchinensis. The sequence goes on along the minus strand of CM062375.1, from coordinate 60,567,293 downwards.
ATCTTATGTAGGGCTTTTCATTTTTAAAATATACTTATTTATTTCTTGATTTAATACTTTTTATTATAAAAGTCCATGTATTTAAATAAACAATGTTAATTTTTTTAGATAGATATGACATATTAAATTTTTAAACCCTCGATAATTTAATTTAATGTCTTGATTCAAGTGTTACTGTTATATTCCTACCGATTAATATTCATTCCTTTTCATTTCCATGAAACCAAACCTATTATTGATAAAAAAAAAACCTTATATATTTTGGTCCTGACCCAAATTGCATGGGAAAATTAGTCTTTTAGAAATTAAAAGTGATATGTGGTTCTTCATTGTTTACAAAATAGCTATTTTAGTTTATGTTAACTCATTATTTTAACATTTTACAAAGACAGAGATATGATTCATTAAATCGATGACGTGACTTTGCTAAACTTTATAATACCACTAAAAAAATATCATTTTATCTTGGGATGTGTAAAAATAAAGAATGAACTAATGAAGAATAAGGGTTCGTTTGGATACTATAATTTCTGATTATTTTTAATTTTCTAAAAGTCAAAAGTCATATTTTTATTTTTTGACCTGTTTGGCTAAATAACTTATTACTTTTCTAGAAGTTATTCTTAATCTTTTGAGAAGATAAAATATACAGTTTCATAAAAATTATTTTCTAAAACACTAAAAGTAAGCATTTTTATTATTAGACATTTGAATATAAAATAATTTATTCATAAATTATTTTTTAAAATTTTTTTCTGTATAAGAACTTAAATAAGCTATTTATCTAAACGAAACCTAAGAGCAACTAGGGATTGAGAATGCATAAACATGGTTAATGAATAAGAAAAAAATTAGTAATTTGTCACTGTAAAATTTAACAAAAAACCAGATCAACAATTTGAAGACCAATATGGATTTCTGTTAAACACCCCAATGATGGGATAATAAAGGGTGTACTAGACTAGTTTCATGGGCTAAGTAAGACATCTTACTCGTGATGAAATAAAAATTATGAGGGCCAGAGATTGGCCACACTCCCTAGAATTAAAAACAAAGATCCCTCTCTTAAAAGCTTGTACCTATACCGTAATCAAAATAGATCACGCACTGATCTGTTAATGGCATGTTTAACGAACAAATTTAGTGCACATCCTCCTCATGATTACATGTGCAATGTATATTTGCTACTCACTTTAGTTATTGCAGGATTCTCATGTATGAAAACAAGGAGCCCTACGCCCATGTATGATCACAACACTAATCTTTTTCTCTTAAACTCTTACTCTTTCATGATCTCATGACTTGAGCATTGAACAGTCTCTCGTAGGTCCCCTATCAGTGTTGTTCCAAACTCGACGAGCGACTTGCCCAAACCGACATCTCTTGCTAAGAATATAAACTGATTAACCTATCTCCTTTTTTTAACGATAAAGGACAAATTTTTTGAGTTTTAAGGAATTCTACTCTTCCATGCTTGATTTAAGTTTCAGAGTGTCTTTTGGAGGTCTCCAGCCAGCATTATCATAGACGTAAGAAACAACCTGCCCAAACTGAATTCTCTTCATAAGAATAGAGAGATTAACATATCTCTTGTTTTTTTAAAGGGCAAAGGACAAAAAAAGAACCTTTTTAAGTTTCAAGGTATATCTGAGGAACGACCTGCCCGAATTGTGTTCTCAAGGCAGGCTAAGGAAATCAAAGAGATTAGCCTATCTACTTTTCTTTAAGGATAAAGGACCCCCAAAAAAAATTTAAGCATTTGAATTAAGGAATTAGTTTATCCCCCTAACTTTGGTTAGAAACCAAGATGGGTTATTTTATCCATTAGGACTATTGTTCTATGTTTTCATCCTTTTTTATGGTGAATAATAATTATCGGAAAAAAAAAGCACCCCATGTATTGTTGAAGATCCACATATTCTAGAAGCAATACCGCATTGCTTGACCGGCAGAGCTACATTTCCAGGAAACTAACATATTACGAGTGAAAATGACTTGCAAGACTGAGAGTGATGATACCTTCAAAAGCATCTTGACTTTGGATTTCAAAATTCAATGCGCACAGTGAAGAACCGTGTAAGAGAGCGACACTATGACTATGAAGCACTGGCTAGTGCTAGACATGGGGTATTCTTTACGAAGAAGCATGTTATATTTTTTGGGTTTCGGTTAGGGATGTTTCAAGACCAATCCAACCCAATTTAAACCACTAAGGCAATCTAATCCAAATTAAAAGCCGATTAAAATTGCAAAAATTTGGATTGGATTATATCTTAGTTTGTACAAACCGCATGGATTAGATCGGATGTTAGATATAATTTTCAAAATTGATTTAATTCAATCCAAATCGCACGATGTATATAATATATTTCTTTGTGAATTTTATACTACTACTAAATAAATTTTTAATATACTAGGTAATTTTTGTTACATAATATAATTATAAAATTTTCGTCCCCTAATAAAATTAATTTTATAATTTTTAAGTATTAAATGGATGATTTTTTATTTTTTATTTATTTTATTAAGTTAAGTTACCTAATCTTTATAACATTTTAAAGTAAAAATTTTATCCTGTAGAAAATTGCAAAACTAATCTAATCCAAGTCGATAAAAATTGGATCGGATTGAGTTGAATTTAAAATCAAAATGAAACCGATCAAACCCAAATATTATTATTATTTTATTGGATTAATTTTTCATTTAAAAACAATCCAAACCGCACCATGAACACCCCCAGTTTCAGTTTCAGTTAGAGAAGAACGTATATGCTATTTTTTTTTTTATATAATCTAAACTCTTAGTATTTAATTTTATTGAAATTTAACTAACTGAATTTAAATTTAGTGAATGAAATTAAAATTCTTTTGATGTTGGTTTTTTTATTCATAACACTTAAATTTAACATTTTGATTTAGAAAATAATTTTTTTAACTGAATTTGAAAAATAAGTATTGGACCACTTTCTACTCAGACTTGAATACTAAACAAAACTTTAATTCTGATACATTAATAATGTAATTTTTTTTATATAATCATTCAATCATATAGTATTACATCAGTAGAATAAATTTGACTTTTATCACAATACTTCAAATTTATGCATATGACAGGATTTAATTAGATGATATTGTAAAAAAGCATTAGATTATTATTGAGTTTAAATTAAATCCATAAAATAAAACCACTTAAGCTAAGTAAATATTTTTATATATGAAAAATGTATAAGTAAATATTCGTATATATTTTTCAGCGTCTAAGAATATGTATGTGCTGAAGGAAAAAACAAGGATAGTTCTATGGGCTGAGTGTGAAAATGGACTGATATTATTAAGTAGGTTGGAAGGAAAAAAAAAAACCCAAAGAAAGAAATGCGGTAGGGTTTTTACTTCCTTTTGTTCCGCTTACAAGAGTTTGCAGTAGAACTAGGATATGGTTGAACAAACAGTTTTCAGTTTTTATTTTATTATTTTTAATTTTCTAATAAAATATTAAAAATTAAATTTTATAATTATTATGATCAGTATTTTTTTTATAAAATTTAGAAAATTAAAAAATGTTAAATAAAAATTAAAAATTATTTTCTAAAACTAAACATATTTTAGATTTATTGAATTCATATTTTTTATTTGTCCATCTATCTATCTTTTTATTTTATTTTATTTTATTTACAACAATCATTTGAGCCGTGTTTGGTAGTGTAAGCTAAAAAAAAATATAAATTACATTTATCTCTCTTAAGATTTATCAAAATTAAACTCATATCCTCTCTAGTTATCTAACCTACACTAGGTTCCCTTATGAGTTTTCAATTTTTTCAATTTTTTCTTCACAAACCTAGAAAACTAAAAACTGTTTTTAGCAAAGTAAACAACCCCTTATTTTACATAATTTTTAAAGTGAATTACTAAAATACCCTTATCCATTTCGTTTAAACTTTCCTTCCTCGTCTCTCTATTTCTTCCCTTCCCTTGCCTTCACCACATACAATAGTCTTCCTGGCTATTTCTGATTGAGTCATATCAGATGCCCAATATGGCAGCGGCAAAAAGACGTGTAGCAACAATATTGCAAACCTCGACAAGCATTTTCCACCTTTTTGGGGAAATATCAAATAATCTGATGTTGAAAACTTAAAAATAATTAGAAGAGTAAATTTGGCAAAAAGATATGTAAATAAATGGCATTTAGGCTCAACTTGAACTCGAAGTTCAATCAGGACTTGAAATTAGGACCTTACACAAATTGTAGATCATAGATATAATATGGGTAGAACTTGAAATTCCAAAGAAAAAACCTCACCAAAATATTTTGAGTAAAACTATAAAAAAAATAGTAATACAAATGACCTTTTAATTTGGGAAAAAACGCTTTACCCTCCTAAACTTTTGTTCTCGTACAATTTAGACTCTAAGTTTTTATATATTGCAAAACGACCCCCTGAAGTTTCAAGATAGTGTAAAGAAGACCTTCTGTTAGGCTGACGTTAAAATCCACTGTTAAATGGACATGTACCTCTCACATGCATTTTTGGTTGGACAAAATTACCCATTCATACAAACACTTCCGTCTACATCAAAGAAAGAAGGAAGCAAAAGGGAATAGGGGTTTTGTGTCTTCCACACAGACACACAGACACACAAACACACATTCATACAAACACTAACGCAATCTCTCATTCTCACCAACACAGACACACGCATGTGATGAGAGAGAAAGAGAAAGATATGGAGAGAGGTGGAGAAAGGATGGCCGCAAAAGGGAGGTTCTTAGTGGCTAGGAACAGCCGTGGCGGATCTGAGGTGGGGGAAGACCGGCAAGGGAGATCGACCGGTGAGAAGGGTACGAGGCCGCGAGGAAGGGGCTCGGCATGCGGGGCAAGAAAAAGAGGAAGGCAAAGCTAGTGACAGCTGTGCGGCAGATCTATGGCAGCAGGGACTTTGCGGTGCCGGTTTAGCTTGCTAGCGAGCCTTGCGGCGTTGCGTTGCTACTAGAGGCTAGAGGCAGAGACAATGGCGGGTTTCATGGTTTTTGCGGCAGAGTGGAGGGAGCCGAGGCGGGAGGCGCAACATGAATGGTGACGAGGGCATGGCGGCTGGGTTTGCATGATGGTTTACGACGGAGTGGAACTACTGGAGTTGCTGGCTTGCGAGGATGACGAGAACACCGCCACTGGCGTGAGACTTTAGGGTGGTTGACGTTTGGCTCCGCGGTTGATGCTGCGGTGGTAGGTGATGGCCAAGATTGAGGTTACATGGTGCTGCTCCTAGGCTTTAATTAGTGGTTTGTGGTTTTGATTTTGTTTTTTCATGATACTAATAAAAATTGTACCTGTTCCTGCTATTGCTACTATTTCTGCCTTCTCCTTCTTATTTTTGTTGCTGCTGGATTGTTGCCAAGATGTGTCTATTGGATGAGGAGTTCAATGTGTGTGTGTTTGTTGGTTCACTTTTCCAGTTCTATTCTAGGGTTCATTGGGGATCGAAAGATCAAAGATGGAAATGAGTGTGTTTGTGTGTTTGCGTTTTTCAGTTTCAGAGAGGAGCCATTTGAGAGTTTTGGCAATTAGAGTTAGAGAAGGGGTAATTTTGTCCAATAAAAAATGCACGTGAGAGGCACATGTCCACTTAACGGTGAATTTTAACGTCAGTCTAACAGAAGGTCTTCTTTGCACCATCTTGAAAGTTTAGGGGATCATTTTGCAATATTTAAAAACTCATGATCTAAATTGTACGAGACTAAAAGTTCAGGGGAGTAAAATACTTTTTTCCCTTTTAATTTTAAGTATAAAATAATAACTAGGTAATGTCCTTTTTTTAATATATAAAAGGTATAGACTTTTTAAAATGACAATTTTATGGTCTGGATTTTCCATTGTAAGTGAAGTTTTTCAAGTAAAACCACAAATTTGTCCTCCAGAGGATTGTAAAATATCAATCTAAAACTTGAAAGATTAATTTGGGACAATAATTTAATTTTTGTAAGATTAATCTTCACTTTATTTTAGTTCAGACGTTAGTTTCCTTGAAGAAAAGGTCAACTAATGTAAATGATGTGTCACATTTTGTGATGATTGACATGTTATTTGTCAAAATATATAGACCCCAAATTAGTTCTTAAAACATTTACAAAATATAAATTTGGTCCTAAAAAAATAAAAATTGATCCCTCTGAGACTAACGTGTTGCAACTCTTTTGAGTACCAACATAAAGTCGATATATCACTATTAGAAAAACTGTTATTACTGACAGATTTTTTGTATTATCGATAGATTTTGTCAACCAGTAATAGTGTCATCAGAAATTATTTCCGACAGATTTCCTCAAATTAGTTCTTAAAACAATTACAAAATATAAATTTGATCCTAAAAAAATAAAAATTAATCTCTCTAAGACTAACGTGTTGCAACTCTTTTGAGTACCAACATAAGGTCGATATATTACTATCAGAAAAACTGTCATTACCGATAGATTTTTTGTATTACCGACAGATTTTGTCAGCCAATAATAGCATCGTTAGAAATTATTTTCAACGAAAAAATCCATCAGTAATGAGCTTCAAAAAATATCAAGAAATTCATTGACAGAAATTTTTACTGGCAGAATTTTTTTTATATTACTGACAGATTTTTTGTCAGTAAAATTTTAATTTAATTAAATTCATCGGTAAAATTTTATTTTAAATTAAGTTTTTTAAAATTTATTGACGAAATATTCGTCAGTAATTTGTCACTTTTTTATTTTTTTAATATTTTACCCACAAAAAATTCATCAGTAATTATAAATTTTAAAATTTTAGATTTTATTTCATTTTATTTTACAGACGGGTTTTCCATCGATAATATTTAATTATTTCATTTTATTTTACCAACGGGTTTTCTGTCAATAATATTTAATGGTTTAAATTTTATTTTTTATTTTTTTATTTTACATACGGAAGATTCATCAGTAATTTTTAATTTTTTTCCTTTTTTATTTTACAGATGAAAAATTCATCAGTAATATTTTAAAGTTCATTTTTTCATTTTCTCAATAGAAAATCTATCAGTAATTTTTAAAATTTTATTTTTTTCCTATCGTATTCATTTGCAAGTACAGATATCATTTGGCACAAAAGATTCCTTCTGAAAAGAAATATGACTGAAACACCGTGTATTCTGAAGTACTCAGCAATCCCTTCATGATTCTGCATCAATCCCTGCATCAAATTACAAATATTTTGATATATTTAAATCCCTTATACGCTCAAAATGATCATGTATGGAACAGAATTAACATGTCAGATATTGAGTAAGCACCAAATAAGCAAACACAACATATATACAATATAAAAGCCCGCGGTTAAAATGTTGAGTCCTGATTAACAATTGCAAGGAAGGAAGGAAATACAAGGAAGTAAGGAACCATATGAAATGAAATATTAAATTGTCTTCGCACGTCAAAAACTAATTTAGCATCATCAAGTAATTGTTCTTTTGAAAGAATGTGCTCTATATTTAATAGCTTTGCAATTACAAAGATAGGGAAATAATATCAATGAAAAATTTATCAAAGAAAACAGTATTCACTAAACATTAAGGAAATTAGGTGACATATAACTTTATCTGAGCAAATATTGACCTCCTTCGAAAATCAACCTGTAGTAAGGAACTTCTAAATCTTTTGGTGCCTATGTGTTAAAGGGCAACTTCTTAACAGAAACATGTGTAAACTTCATTCTTAACCAAGTTCTAGTATAATGCTTTCTCCTAATGCGGCTGTCGACTAATTTATATACCCCTGAGCTTTCTACCAACTTTTAAAAAAACTTCAATAACCATCCAACTTATGCGAAAGAACAACTTCAAGCTTGAGTCACCCCTCATCAATAAATGTTGCAGCCACATACATTTGTCAACACAAATCATCTGGGAAGCAACCATAAAACATGGCAAATATAAAAAGCAAATGGAACTGAAATACTCGGCCAGTCAGCTTGTGCTGAGCCTTCATAACAGTTAAAGCTTGATAAGAACAATTAGAGAAACGATAGGTTGATAACACCATAAAAGATATATAGCAAGTGAAAGTGCATGCATGCATTTTCTATAGCACATGTCCACCAGGGTAAGGGGGAGGGAGAGAATTGATCCTTCATGTACCTTTATATATATCATAGTTCAGCAATCCTAAAACAAAAAAAAGGAAGAATTGGCTACAACACCCATCCATCTGTTAATGCATGTTTAGCTCCCTTCAAATCGCATCTTGGCCACGAGAGGTGCTTTGGTAAACAACTAGTTTGAAATATATTGTTGGGTTCTTGAAGACACAAGCAAATAATCATTTGCATTCCAAAGCAACATATTATTCTGCCTATAGTTCATTCCAGATTTGGTATTTCAGTGGACATCCTGCCTATTATATTTTTGACAAATTAGAGAAGATTAGAAATGGTTATTAGTAATAAGGATCAAATATCACAGTAGAAATGAAGAGTAACAAATCAGAAAAAGATAATATAATAAAGAGAAATAATGCAGATCAGAAAAAATAAAATAAAATCTCAACATTTCTACAAAAGGATTGTTGGGTACCAAAGTTATGGAAACAGATCAACGCAACTAAAATAGAGTTGAGAGAATAGGAATTGACACAAAATATTTACGTGGAAAACCCCCTAATGATGAGGGAAAAACCACGGGCAAGAACCGAGAAAGATTTTCACTATGTGGAAGATAAAATTACACCTCTCTCTAAAATATAAGGAGAGAACAATGACACCCTCTCTTATACTAGGAGAATATACCTCTCTCTATTAAAATAGGAGAAACTCTCAGAACACTCAATATATTTTCTCTACTATTGGAAGCTCTCTGTTTCTGCTCTGCATCGAAAACTATCTGCAGCTCCTCTATTTATAGAGGCTTTGGAAGTTACTATGCATTGGTTACACAGTAACTTCTCGTGAATTCAAAGTTCACATGCAAGGTTACTGTACATGCATAGTAACTTGCACAGTAACTCTCGTGAAACGCCTCCCTTCTTGACTCTTTTTTTTTTCTTTTTTTTTATCATTCTCTCTCTCACAAGTGGCTTTACGCCACTAACAAGGATTTCATCACTTAACCTGGAACGACATGTGATACATTGAAAAAAGACTTCTTCAATGTACAGAGTACACAAGGTCAAACAACAGAACCATTAACATGGATGTAATAATAGCCTTACACAGTATAGAAAACATTAGGTAAAAAAGGTTAGATTAATACAAGTGAAAAGTTCAATCGAGCATAATTGGAAATTACTTCAGTATAAAGACATGAAACTCAGTTAAAAGATCAAGTTGAAGTTAGGTCATAAAAACACAAACTAAACCAACAAAACCATGACCACATAGGTAAGAATAGCCTTAATCATCATCATTGATCCCTTCCAAGTTTAGTTCAATATACTGATAATAGAGACTCATAATATCAGTACTAAAAACTCAAAAGATTCAATCACTGAGCAAGAGCACAGGGCAGATTTTATTGGTTGAGAGTTATAGAGTCACATCAAATCGATGACATATGCTCACTGATGCAAAAGGAGGAGAGAGCGGCGGTGGGGAGGACACAGTTGCTGGGAGGTCGCGACTGGGCTAGGCTAGGCACACGTCGCTTGTGGAAGTCGCAGACGCGGGCACGGGCTCAGGTAGTGGAGACCGGTGGCCGGCGCACGAAAGGCGGTTATGGTTGGCTGGGGTGGCTTAGAGAGAGAGAAAGAGAGTTCAAATTAGAGGGGAGAGAGAGTTAATGAGGAAAGTAACACATAGCACTATCATATCAAAATTTGTTACTAATGAATTTTTAAATTATTGACAAAAAATCTATCAGTAACTTTAAGAGCTGGAATTTTTTTAAAAAATGAGTATCGATGGATTTTCCGTCGATAAATTTAACTTTTAAATTATTTTTATGAAAAATTATTGACAAATTTTTCATCATTAAAATTTATTTTGTAAAAAAAAAATTGAAAATAATTACCCACAGAAAATCCATTGATAAAAATAATTTTTAAAAATAAATAATCAGAATTAATTACCGATGGATTTTTAGTCTGTAAATATAAATTCTGAATTAAAATTTTTAAATTATTACCGACGGATTTTTCACCAATAATATTCATTTTGCAAAAACAAATTTTTGGAAATAATTATCGATGGAAAATTCGTTGATAAAAATAATTTTAAAAGTAAATAATTCGAATTAATTACCAATGAATTTTCCATCGGTAAAGTTCATTTTGCAAAAAAAAAATTTGTAAATAATTATCGATGGATTTTCTATCGGTAAAAATAATTTTTAAAAATAAATAATTCACATTAATTATTGATGGATTTTTAGTCGGTAAATATAAATTATGAATTAAATTTTTAAATTATTATCGATGAATTTTCCGTCGATAAAATTCATTTTGCAAAAAAAAATTTTGTGAATAACTATTGATGGATTTTTCCTCTGTAATATGCAAGACATAATTCGCGCTATTTGGCGGGAAGTTTACTGGCGGATTATTGATGGAAATCCCGCCAGTAATGACCGAAACAAAAAAAAATTCTTTTTTGGATTTCTCCAACTCTGTCGATAAATCTGTCGGTAACCCATGTTTTTCTTGTAATGTATGTAGATAATGCAACATATCATGACATAATGTGACCATCATACATTAGTTAATATTTTTTCAAAGAAGATTGATATTTAGACTAAATTGAAATAAAAATTAATCTTTTGATAATCAGATTAATATCTAAAAACTCTGCCGAGAATCAATTTGAAATTTTACTGAACTTGTTTCTATCATCGTAGTCTACTTCTATCGTGACCAATAACACAACATAATATCACTCAATGCATCAAGTCACGAACTCACATAATGGAAATAATGGAAAAAGGATATATTTTTAATTAGGTAATGCAAAAATTTTTATTTTTTCTATTAATCTGGGTAAATTTTTCATTCTTCTTTTTGTCCCAATAAAAATATTATGTATAATAATGTTCTTTGTGTTGACCAAAGTGGTCGAGGAAGACCAAAATTTCTGGAGATTTAAACAAATGGATTGAGCAATAAACCCCAAAAGTGGGTTGGACATGACATCTTGATCTAAAACCATAAGGTAATGAGTCTATGCATGGATTCTCTTATCATATATACTATTGACTGAAGCCAAATTTAATCAATGTGGGGCTCCAAACTCATACTTGAAACTAACAATCTCCCTCAAGTATGAGGCCCAACATGGTGTGCTCTCCTCTGAACGGAAGCTTTCATGGCAGAGTCAGACACAGTCTTAACTTAGTGTTCTTAACAACGGTTGGTACCACACCCAAGCACAAACAAACCAACGTGGGCCAGTCAAACCATCGACTCTAATACTAATTGTTGGGAAAGGCAACAGATATACAGCGGAATAAAACCTTTTTGGCTTGAAAAAAATGCGAAAAGCATAATATATATACGGAAGCAAAAAATATATGGCAAGCAAATAATATCACACTACTTGTTGAGAAAAGTGGTCGAGCGAGACCTAAAATGATTCGGGAGACTTAAACAAACAGATTGAGAATTAAACCACAAAAGTAGGTCCGACATCACATTGTCTTGACTAAAAATCTTAAGGCAACGAGTCCATGGGTTCTTCCATCATATATATTATTGACTTAGTCATCCAAATTTAACCAATGTGAGACTCTAAACTCACACTTGAAACCAACATTTTGCTAGCTTCCCTTTGATACAATTTGGGAAGTTGTCATATGGAGTTGTGGACTTGGGCAACTTCCAAATTGTTTTTTTTTAATTATTTTTTTAAAATAACAGTTTGGAAGTCGTTTCGGGCAACAACTAGATTTAAAAGATGAAATTTCAAAACTATTGGGAAGTAGTTGCAACCTAAGGAAACTTTCTAGCTAGATGTATTTATTTGAAGGGTTTTGCTAACCAATTAAGCACTAATTAAGAATATTTTTTTAAAAAATAAGATTTAAAGGTTTTTAATGGGTCTCATATTTTAAATACATTAAAATTTATCTTTCTAATACTGAAGTTTCTATTAGCATTTTTAAAAGACACTAATTAGACAAATTCTTATTTTAGTCTCAACTGCAAAGTCGCCTTTTGCTGTCACAACTTTCCTACTCTGTGAAAATGTTGAAAATAAATGCAAAACACAATTAGGAAGCATAGCATTATTATTTATTCAAAGGCGACTTACCAAACTGTTGACTCAACAACTAACGCAATTTATATAATCTTTAAAAAGAATTAAGCGAAGTAAAATATAAATTTATTTCAGATTTGGGTATATTAATAAAATATTATTTGTCAAGATAAAACTCATTATAAAATTTCAATCAAATATATATATATCCTAAAAATATTTTAGATAAAAAATAACAATGTTATTAGTATAAGACAATTCCGTTCATATGTAACAAATGGTATGATGGCAAATCAAAAGCAGTTTAAAAAATTGAGGATATAAAAGCCATGTTTATGAAAATTGAACTGGATATCAAATTAGACCCAAAAAAAAAATAGTTTAGAGATTCAACTGAGTCTATTTATTGAACAATATAAATAAAGAGTAAAATAAAATTTTAACATAATAACAATAATTTTATGATTTAATTTCTGTTTTATATAATTCAAATTATCATACCAACAACAAACACACGGTACAGAAGTTGGTTCGAGGACAAGCCCCACAAACCAAAAAGGCGAAAACATACCATAACACGAGTGACTGCTATGCTATCTTCGAAAGAGGAAACAAAGAAACATAATAGTGTGCCAAAGTGGTAGCCAAACGCGGATGTACCTTGTAAGAAATTCTCCCAGGACGAAGAATCCATTTATTTTTAGGCATGTAAATTTGATCTTTAACATATGTAAAATTATGCTAAAAATTTATGTAGTTACTAAGACAACTTTACACATGTCAAAAGTTAAATTACTTGCGTGGTGAAATAAGTTTCTGGTCAATTATATTTAAAGCAATTCTGACGTGTTACACAAAGTAAGAAAGAAGAATAGATTTGTTTCATCTATAACTAGTGTTTTGACCTGTCGCACGGGGTGATATGAAAAAAAATTTTAAAATTGAGTACATAACAAATAATTTGATAGTATTTTTTGTAAATTAATAAACAATAAAAGTAGATAATGAACAATAATGTTATGATTAAAAGTAAATACTCCACATGACTATTGCGGAGAAAAAAGGAAATCGATACAAGGTATCAATTGCATAGAACTGTTTTTTCGTGTTTTGATCTTCATATGTCATCCTGCATAATATAATAAAAATTATATATTAGTAAAATAATATAAAGACTTCATCACAAATGCATTGAATATTTTGTTTAATAAAATAAATAAAGATTATAAAACGTAGATCCAAATCTGAAATTCAAATTTTTTGAAACACCTCTGGATAAACAACATTTTTAGTTATGTTGCAAGGTCTCCCATTATCATCTAATATCAATATTTTCAAACCACTCCTCGATTTTACTCTAGAGATAGCCACGTAAAGTTACCCATGAGTGAAGACAAGTTTGGGTAAAAACAATCCAACAAATGATAAAGATTGACCTTGACTTTTATTAATTGTCATAGCAAAGCAAAGAGTAACTGGGAATTGTCTTCTTTGAAACTTGAGAGGCGTGCCTGGATCGGAAGGTATTAAATTCATCCGAGGTATGTAAGCCTTTTCTCCAACTTTATTGCCAGTCACAACAATTGCTCCAATAACGTTGTTCCCTAATTCTTCAACAATCAGCCTTGTTCCATTACATAATCCGGAAGATTGATCAATGTTCCTTAGCAGCATAATTGGCACTCCCTTTTTCAAATTATCCAATAAATTAGGATAAGTGAAATCTACAATACTCCTTAGAGGTGAAGGTGATTCTAAAATTAAAAATTCTACCGGAATTTCAACTTCTGCAATTCCGTCATGGTCAATTCCTAGCTTTCCATCTTCAATTTGAACTATCCGGTCAGTGAACAATATCAATTCTGGATCTACAGAGGAAGAACTTGTTGCTTGTAACCTCATATTCTTTGTCAGCTCAAGAACCTTGCAATGCTGCTACAAATTTGATGTGTTTATGGTGACATTTACAATTTCTTCTCTTGAAGCTCGTGGAATAACTGGAAGTATCTAGCAAAAGTCTCCCCCAAGGACAACAGTTTTTCCACCAAATGGATCATCTTTAGACTTATTATTTGTGAACCTCAAAATATCTCTCATTGTACAATCCAAAGCTTCAAGAGCAAATCTATTTACCATGCATGCTTCATCCCATATAATAAGACTTGCTTGTTGAAGCAGTTTTGCTTTAGGACTTCCTTGCTTGACATTACACGTTGACAACTCAGTAAGTGTCAATGGAATTGAAAATCTAGAATGAGCTGTCCTTCCACCAGGTAAAAGCAATGAAGCAATCCCACTGGATGCAACATTCAAAACAATTTTGCCATTGGATCTAACAACAGCCGATAATGTTTTCCAAATGAATGTTTTTCCGGTTCCTCCATAACCGTATACAAAATAAAAACCTCCTTTCTCAGTGATTATCGAGTCCATTATACTATCATAAATTATTCTTTGATCTTTGTTCATTGAAGATAAGTAGCCTTTAAGATCAATAGACAATTGCTCTCTATCAAAATTTAGCTCTTCAACTAAGAGATGATTTTGGAATTGATTGAGTGGAGAATCACCTGGGTATGGCATGGATCGGAAGTTTTTCAAAGACCTTCCATTTGAATTAAGTAACTTTTCAATTTCAATCAAACATAAATTCTTCAACTCAGAACTTGGGATAGAGAGATCTATGAAAAGCAAACGGTCTTTTTTAATGACAATATGAAGCTCTTAACTTATTATTAAAAAAATGTAATGTTTGTCATTAGAATTTGGAAGTATAATATTAAAATTGCTGAAAAAAATTAAATGATAATTTATAGCATACCTTGATTCCTTAATATTCTTCTCCGATCATGTAGGATTCCATCTGCTCAAAGTTCCCAAACATGCTCCCATACAAATTGTGGTCTGCCCATTGTGTTTGTCACTAATAATGTAACAAAAAGCTTTCTTAATTGATTTGCAGACGCTAACTCTGCAGCTTCTTTTATACCTTCGATAAATTCATTGTTCAAGAAATGTATGAGAAACGACCGAAAATAACTATGAGGACCAAAAAAGAAAAACAAATTGAAAGTAAAAAATAACCAATAAAAATAGTAAAAGAATTATTATACCTTCAATAAATTCATTGTCATCCGCTAATAATCCCAATGCATGACATGCCTCTTCAAAAGATTGGTGTACAAAATTACCCACTTTCCTTAAACTTTGGTAACTCGTACATCCTCTCTGAACAGTTAATAGCAACCTCAAGTAGCACAACTCACCAGTTCCAGGAGGTATGTATTGAAGCCTGCCTATTGAATGCCCTTGCTTCCTAGGAAACCATTCTTGCTTTGCTTTGTTGTAGACGAAACGGCTTGGAAACTCAACATAAGTTAAATCTCTTCCTTCTGGGTAAGAAATGTTTGCAACCATCCAAGCCTCAAACATTGTCTTTTTTTCCTTATTCTTTTGAACAATATCATCAATTCGGTCGCTGTCTCTAAAAACAACCAATTGCTGATTTGGAAGATGAAAACTTAATCTTTGAATAGGAGGCCACCTATGATGTATGTCAAATGCGAGAATTCTCCAAACAGCTTCACATGCAGAAAGATAGCGACAATCATAGTAGTTTTTTATCTCATCTACCACCTCTCCATTAACAGGATTATCTGTTGGTTGTGTAATTGCACCGGTAACTCTATCTGGGCCTTTGTTAACATACTTGAAAAGATACTTGATCGAATTTGACTTGTTACAATATTCAATGTTGATATGAGCTTGATACTTCATCAGTAGTTTTGGGTTATAGGGAACAACAAATCTATTGTCCAAGTCAATATGCTTTCTTACAGTGGTTAGTCCTGTATTTCTTTTTTTGTATATAGGATAATCGTTTTCATCAAATGTTGTGCTTTCTACAAACTTCATTGGAAAGAATTTTGAGCATTTTCCATCATTCATACATGGTTATTTTGGATCAGCCATGCTACAAGGACTGTGCATCATTAATTTTGTAACAGCCTCAAATAGTCGAGGATATTTTCCCTTGTCCGGTAGCTCAACAGATATCACACGATCAATAGAATCAGGTGTATGTAGCTTATCATCCGGGTGTAACCATAACAGAATGTGCACGTGAGGCAACCCTCTCTTTTGAAATTCAATTGTATACATACCTGAACATAACACAAATTCAACGTGCCTTTAAAAATATAAAATATATTGATAGATATAATATTTTAAAAAATTAAAATCACTTACAAATAATGGACAATAATATTACCAACTATAACTTTCCCAAAGATACATCCCTTTTTGAAGTCAATTAATATTTGATCTAACTTCATTTGGAAGACTTTGCATGCAATATCAGGCCTGTCTTCTACTCTAATATTCCTTTCACTGACAAATCTTGCTATTTCTGGCCATTGAGGATTGCAGGTAATTGTAATAAATGAATCAGGATACCCAAACCTTTTACAAACAGCCATTGCATCTTGACAATTGTTAAACATATATCTCATTCCACCAGTAAAAGAGGATGGTAGAATTATATGCATTCTTGAGCTTGCAGGATCTGTTTCACCTCCTGTGACAGCTTCCTCTAAGCCACTCAAAATGTCAGACATGATCATATTTTGATTTAATCTGACCCATTGGATTCTTTGAGCTTCAATCATCGTGTAGGCATCAACCAAGAATTGTTGGAACAATCTTCTGGAGCATAAGATGTTCCCATACTCCAATTGTCTCTCTTGTATCCTAAAAGCAATAAACTCCCTCAACGTTACTCTAACTCTCTTGAGACTCTTGTTGTTCATGATAGAATCCCTTATAGGTATGTCTTCTTGGTATCCGTCTTCTCCAAATGGAAATAGCTGTGGGTACTGAAAAGGGATGAAAACAGTGTGAGTCTCATGAATTCTTTGTAAATGACCATAATTTTTTTTACAATGACATCTCTCCCTTGATCAGAAGCATCAAAATCCCCAACTATTAGAGCAGGAACTTCATCAGCAGATGGAATATTATAATTTCTTACATCTCGAGATCTACTCCGAAACAACCTCAAACAAATATTAGTAGACGGCTCTTGACTTATAAAGTCTCTGACCCTTCTAAAAGTTTGTGCCAAAACATTATTTTGATCAATCATGTCCTTCAAATCCTCTATTAATTTCATGTCCAAATTTGAAGTTTGTCGCCCATTACTAAAAACAAATGACAATTTGTGTTAGAAAGCTTTGTAGAAGATATATTGTATGAATTTATTTTGAAGAGAAGTTAATAGTTAAAGAAATAATTAACCGTAAGTATAAATGAATTTGTACCTGAAATGAGTCATTCTGTTTGATATCTCATTCTGAATATCATATATATAAAGTTGAGAGAATTTCGGCAGACGACCTTCAACTGGAAGTAAAGAGCCTATTTTATGAAAATTCAGCCCATGTAAAATAAATTGTGGAGGTGATTGGCCATTGTTCAGAAAGGTTTCAACTTTTCCTCCAGTAGAAGTGAATGAAAACATGCTATTGTACTGTCTAATATTTTCAAAAAAATGACCACTTCTCTTATCGATGCCATTTAGCAATTTAAATAGTAAATCAGGGGGTCTTTTCAATAGTGGGAGTTCAATCTTTCCTTTCATACAACAAATGGAAAAATGCGGATCTGCAGAGCTTTTATGTTTTTCTGATCTTTCTTCATACCATACAAAAGCATAACAAAATTCACACTGTAATGAAAAGTCTCCAAAATCCAAATATTCTGTCAAAAAAGAAAATTTTTACAATTAATACAACCAATATAATTATTTGACAGAGTATAAAGATTATAGATGTTATTTGAACTTACCTTCATTCTCAGATTGTTGAAATAGAGGATTATCAAATGACAACTCTGTCGTGTTTTCACCAATGGATGGGTTGGATGGAGTATCATCTATTAATGTCATAGAGGAAACAAATAATAAATTAGACTTCAAAGGAGTACATAGCGTTCATTACTTTTCAATATGCTATTGGAATGGAAGGCATATAAAATAAAAAAATGTTGTCCTTACTTTCAAGTTCAAACGTGACATGTGATACAATAGATTCAATAATAGATCTTTTTTGGATTTTGTGCTTTCCAAAGCTCATCAAACCTAAAGCTGAGTCAAAGTTTGGTCTCTTTGAAGTATTTGCAACTGCCATGGACATTTGTAAAATGATATTTTTGTCAGTGCAGACAATTATTTGGGCTAGTTAATTAAAACAAAGCTTTTGTAGAATACGTAAGAATAATTTAAGCTAAATTAAAATTCAAAATAAATACCATTTGTTAAATCCAATAATGGAGTTCTTGAATTTGATGATGCCATTTGCATGGAATGTGTCAATTTCGGTGCCAAACTTGTTTGACCTACATATCAATTATTGTTATTCTAGTGACATCAAAAGGAGAATAAATAAACTATTTATAAAAACACATAGGTACATCAAATATATTAATAGATAATACCATATTTTTGGAGTTATCTCTAATATCTGGAGTAAAAAAGAATGACATTGCTTGCGTACCTTGTGATATGGACATAGTATGTAGATTTTCATGTTCACCTGCCAAAATAGTATTCCTTTTATTTTATAATTATTAAAATTATCAATATGATTTTTTTTGAAGGATCATTAGTATGATTGGTCACTAAGAAAATATAGAATAACAAATATACTTTATCTTATTCTCAATATTAGGTTAAGTATATTTGACAAACAATTAATAATTTTAAAAATTAGAAAAAATCAATCGAATGATTTGGCAAGGGAAAAAACTTGAAAAGGTGATCGAAATTGGATAAACATACCTTCATTATTGCTATTGTTTGAAGAGCTAGATGCTGCAAGAAATGTTTACAAACATACCATAAGTAAAGAGAGAGTATCATAAATAATTAATATATGAATAAATGCAATACAATAAAGAACAAATGTGGCGGTGGACAATTCTCATTATGGTGGGTATAATAGTTCCCCAATTAATTTGAAAAAAAAAAGAGCAGTTGCAGCATGTCAATAAAGTATATATTTTTATGAATTTACGTAATATATTAAGAAGAACACCCTTGACAAAAGTATAAAAATATTAAAAGTTACTATATACCTGTTCCTCCAGAATAATGTGAACCTTTTTTACTCCTTAGAATATTCTTGCAATAAGTTCTTGCTTGCTTTTGTCGGATGTTTTCAAAATAATTGCCATTGTCCATATTTTTTGGAAAAACTATCACAAAATGAATATTATATAGGACGTTCACAATAACCATATATTGGTAGAAACTAATAATATTTAAGAGAGTAAAAGAAAATGCTCATGAGATGCGCTTGGTCACACCATATACTATATCTATGAATCAAATATAAGTAGGTAAAATAATGATTGGCTATTATGCATCTATCAAATAAATAATTTGGATGCATATTAATACCCGAAACTTACAATTTATAATCTATAATATATAACATATAATAAAATATTGTCTTATAGACTGTGTTTTTTAATTGATAGTATTTTTTTAAATTGATTGTGCCAAAAATTATACTTTTTATTATTATTGAACAAAGAAATATACTTTGTAGACTAAATAAATAAATTATTATCACAAAAAATTAAGGCAAAATATATTGTTATTATTATATTATATTATATTATATTATAAGATACATATAATCTATAATATCTATATCCCTATCATTATGATTATAGTAAAAAATATCATGTATGAGTCATAATTGGAATTATTTAAAAAAATAGATCTCTTTCACGAAAACAAATGCAAAATATTTTTCTATTGGTTATAAAAATATCATTTATTCAATTAGGATTATTAAAAAAAATCACATATGAGTCACGAGATTTGAATTATCTCTTCTTTCCTTAAAAAAAAAAAATCCTTTTCATGAAAACACTTATTTGTGCAATCACCCGAGAAATAATTGTGATATAGTAATTAATTATTAGATAGTAATATCTTATCATGCTTGGAGATATATATATATATATATATATATATATATATATATATATATATATATATATATATCATCACCAAATTAAAGAGATTATTATTCAACGATATATTAATAGTAATAATGATAATAGTAATAATAATATATGTATAGATGATGATGATGATGATGATAATAGTAATAATAATAGTAATAATAATCTCTTTAATTTGGTGATGATATATATATATATATATATATTTCTTTTTATATCTATCTATATCCCTATAACTAAGATTATAAAAAATAATGTATAAGTCGTAATTGAGGTTATCTTTTTTTCTTAAAAAACAGTATTTTTCACGTTACTACTTGCAAGTTATTGGAAGGAGTAATGTAAATAAACTATTGCAATATCTTTTTCACGGTATTACTTGTGAGTACAACGCAAGAAATCTTTTTCACGTTATAAACAAATACAAAAGAGAGGTGGAAGGAGTAATGTACCTGCAGTGAAGAACAAATGTGAAGGTGGAGTATTCTCATTGTCATGGGGATAAATGTTCCCTACTTAATTTTTTTATATTTACAAAAAAAACACTTTCAGCATGTCAACAAAGTATTTTTATGAAAGGACATAAAGAATAACACCTTTGACAAAGGTATGAAAAAAATCAAAAGTTTCTATGTACCTGTTTCTCCCGAACGATGTGAACCTCTTTTGCTCCTTAGAATATTCTTGCGATAAGTTCTTGCATATTTTTGTGGGATGTTTTCAAAATAACTGCCATTGTCCATGTTTTCTGGAAAATGTATCACAAAAAGAATATTATATAGGATGTTCACAATGACTGCATATTGGTAGTAACTAATAATGCTTAATAGTGAAGAAGAAAATGCTCATGAGACACACTTGGCCACATCATATACTATATCTATTAATCGAATATAAATAGGTAAAATAATGACCGGCTATTATGCGTCTATCAAATAATTAGGATCTATATTGATATGTGAAATCTATAATTTATGACATATAATACATAATAAAATATTATCTCATATGCTATCTTTCTTAATTAATAGTTTTTTTTAATTTGATTGTGCTAAAAAGATACTTTTTATTATTATTGATCAAAGAAATATACTTTGTAGTCTAAATAAAGCAATTATTATCACAACAATTAAAGGCAAAGATAGTATATTATATTATACGTTATCTAAACATATATATTTCGCTCTATATCTATCTATATCCCTATAATTATGATTATTAAAAAGTTATGAGTCATAATTGGAATTATCATTTTTAACAAATATATATCTTTTTCAAAATAGCAGTTGTAAAATATCTTTTTAGTTGTAAAATATCATTTATTCAATTAGAATCAGTGAAAAATATCATATATAAGTCATGCAATTAGAATTATTATTACTATTACTGCTACTATATTATTGTATCATATCATATCAGTCTATATTATACCTATAATATATAATATCTATCTATATTTCTATCTAAATCCCTAATATATTTATATTTAATCAATTCTTTAATGATTCCCAATTCTATATTTTTCCTCTATTCTTAATGGTTCTTAACTTTATTTATAGATTGTAATTTTAATGATTTCAGTCCCATGAATATGTCTTAACAATTCCAATTTTATTAATTCATCTAATATTTAATGATTGTAATATTTAATTTTCTTAATATATAATAGTTAAATTGTAAATTAAGTTTAAAAAATCTGCAGGCATAAATATTGAGAAAAGTGGACCTTATGTCGCCATGTCTTTCTTTATCCAATGTTACAGTTACATGACAAATCAAGCAATCCCATGGATATTAAAAAAAATCAAATCTTATAACAATGGATAAAAAATAAAATAGAAAGATAGCAGCCTCTGTTAGATGGCAGTTACAGTGATGTTCTTGGTGATGCTGCCAATATTATGGGGGTGTCAATGGTCCATTAGTGAAGGCTAAGTTCAAGCATGGAGGCAGTGCTGCTGAGTTATGGTTTGCTTGCATGGTTGGACCTGTAGGTGTGTGGATTAGATGGTTCTTGGCACGGCTCGATGGACGTGGATTAGGAAGGGCAAGGTTGTTTAAATGGATTTCATATGGAACTCTAATTGCCAATGTATATGGTGCTTGTATTATCGCTGCTATTTATACTCTGGAGTAAGTTTCTTTGTCATAATTCTTATCCTAAATCCCAATCCCCCCTTGTCTACCACATTTACTAATCCCTAAGCTAGTGGTCATAGCATCAAAATTAAATTTGAGAGGAAGATTTACCTCTGCAGTGAAATTGGTTCTCCTTGGAGTTCTACTCTACAAAATAACATGTTGTTTGTTGCATATATTTCTGATATATTTTAGAGTAATGATAGTTGTAAGATAGGGATTTTTGGTAGGAGGCATAGTTTACTGATGCATGAAGTAAAAGGGGCAAAAACAAAAACCATGGGTAAAGGAAAAAGTAAAATGAATCAGCAGATAAGAGCCATTCGCACATTTAGTGTTCATACCAAAGAATATTATCCTAGTTGTAAAGACCTTATTGTCACAAATCCTTCACAGGCTTGAAGGATTCATATGGACCAATTAGAAAAAGTTAAAGTGGCACCACTGTGCTACCATCCTTTAGCCTTTATCACTGTATGGAAGTCTATGAATGGTTTGTGAGGATTAATTTCATGTAAGAAAGTGCAGTAAAACTAAATGGTAACATCTTATCTTAAGAAGCACCCAAAGAGCACATCAATCTCAGCACATATGAACATGACTATAATTAAAAGTCAAGCTGACCAATAATAAAATATCTCAAATAATTATCATAAAATATGAAACTTGTCTACAAATATAATGCCTAAGACATAACAACTTTCAGCTATCTGAAACCATAACAAAGAAAAACTGTCTACAACCATATATGATTAGTAGACTTATCAAACTAACCAAAAAAAGACATAACAAAGATGAACTATCTACAACCATACTTGATTAGTAGACTTTTTATTTTTCTAATGAAAAAAATACAGCAAAATCCTAATAAAACTCAGCAACTATCACTCCTTCTCAATCTTAACAGATTTCAGCTTGTTAGTCGACATCTTTCCATCTGGCCTAACATGCATTTCAATGGACACTCTTTTTGCCGGGGTCAAAAGTGGAGCTCCACTTTCAGATTGATCAAACTCCTTCATCAAATTCTGCACAACAAAGGAAAAAAGAAAAGAGTATTTAAATGCAGTCCCTCTGAGAATGAATATAGAAAATGCATAGAACAAACAATACTAATTGAAAATGTCAAAAAACAACACCTTCACATAGGAGAAGGAAGAAGAGGAGGAGGAGCACCGAACATCATGGAGATCTAAATTCAAGGTCTTTTTACTAAATGATATGCCAGCTGTCAAATCAGTCTAAAATGCAATTGAATATATTCAATGAGACGACACCAAAAATATGGAAGTTTACCAAGCAAATTGGGCAAGTTAAAGTTTATAAAGCAAATCAATTCAAACCTGAGCAGAAAAAAAGGTAGGATTCACATCCATGAACTGTGTGATGATCGAATCATTAAAACAAATGTCAAGGACATCGTATAATGGTTCTAACTCAGTGAAACAGCTACTCTTTACCTCAACCTTGAAAATGAATGATCTATCAATCAACATTTGTTGAAATGCTAAGGGTTGACTTAGGTTCAATCCATCCCATTTTAAAAATTTAAAACAGTAATTAGTTTAATCTATCCTGTTTTAATATAACATGTACTATCTCCTACATTTATAAATTTAACTAAATAATTTCCCTAAACCTACATTTTCAGTAGATTTCAACATCTCAGTACAGGACTTGTGCACCAATAAGCATCCAAGCTTTTAAAATATGACGAAAGTTGCACTATCTGAAGCATCAATAACCCTAGCCTTAATTTTGTACCTGCATATAATGAAATACAAATGAATATAAACCTCATCCTAAAGTTATTTCTTTAAAGGAAAATAGAACAATACTTAATAAAATATAGACTAACCTCGAAATCACATTCACCACACGCTTTTTGCACTTATCATAGTAGTAAGAACCTAATTAAGGAACCATTTCAATACCACATCTACATGCTGCAATAAACCAATTAGGTCCACCATCCACACCCTTAATTGTAGCATAGACAGTATAATCACTATCCTAATTGAAAAAACACCCAACACAAAAGTTAGCGCATTAATATTGGAACTTTCTATTTGTGAACCAAAGAAAAAAAATTACTTAAATCTAAAACTATGTTAAGATTAAAAAAGTATAAATAGCACAGGCTAAAAAGGAACTCACTTCTCTACAGTCTTTCAATTCTTCAATTGTCTTCCTAGTGTAACCTTAAGGAAGTCATCCTCAGGTGAGTAATAGTGACTGGATATTTCAACATTTGGTTTTTTAGAATTGGTTCTAACAATTTCTAAAAATTTAGATATAACCTCTGTATCATGGCATATCTTTGAAACCTTAAAGGAAGGTTCAAGATGGCTTCTGAACCCCGTCTTAACCTCAACTTTGAAGAGAAATTTCTTTTGAATCAAATACTCTTCAAACTCTTTTGGACGCTCAACAGTTTCTCCATGGTCCTACGATTTTTCAAAAGTAAAAGGCTTACCAAATAGAAAGGAGCTCATCATAAAATTTGTATTAAAAAAAAGAATAAAAGAATGCTCCACCAACTTTACCTTAAAAAATATAGTTGCAAAATTCTTAGACAGTTCATCTTGTTAAAAAAAAAAAGAAATTATAACATACTATGCAAAATTAAAGGGATTATAACATACTGTTTCAGTTTTTTCCAGCAAGAGTGAACACGGCATGTTTAGAATAGAAGATGCCTCACGATCAAATAACACAAAGATAGTGGACCCTGAGTCATCCATGACAGTCATCTTAATTCGGTACCTACAAAAATAAAGGCATAAAATAAGAATTGTAGCAATCAATTTAGATGATTAAATAAACATTTTCTAATGCAGTATTTTAAGAACAAACATATTTATAGCACTAACCTAGAAGTGACATTCATAACATGAGAGGAGCAACTTTTACAGTAATACATCCCAGAGTGAGGGGTTATAGCCTTATTGCACTTGCAGGCTATATACCACCAATCCTCATCATTGCTTATGGCAACAATAGTAACATATACTACATAAAAACCATCCTTCAAAACAAAAATCTTGGTTAGTAAATATTTAGCGGAATGATAACCAAATAAATAATAGTATAAGAATGGAAGGTATAAAATATAAATGATTAGTCAATGTTAATAATCCACGTTTATGACATAGAGACATAAAATACAGATTTACAAAATGTATTTATTAACCTCTTCACAGTCTTTTAGTTCTCCAATTATCTTCGAAGGTATTGAATTGAGGAAATCGTTTTCAAACGAATAAGATTGAGCACCACACAATAGAGAAACAGACCGAGATTCAGATGATGCAGTAACCATACTTGAAAAAATGGAAGACATGTCATTATGTAATGAAAGTGAATAATTATTAAATACAAATCAAAATAATAATTCTAAATGCAATTTTCCAAGTAGATTATGTACATTTACTAACCTATTTTTGAATGCGCTAACCTCTTGCATATCTGGGTTAAATAGGAGCCTAGTACCATGCATAACATTCTGTAAAACAATTTTTCCTATGGAAAAAAGCAAAGACATTAAGGAAGTTAATGAAGGTAATGAAAAGGTCAAATAAAAATTTTGTAAAATTCACTAAGGCCAGAGAATAAGTAGGTTTAAGGATTATACCCTGGAATATTTTCACTCTAGCAAATTGTATTACTACCACAGCCTGTTCAGTAGCTCCCCTCGCCATGAAGTCTGTAACCATGCATGCAAATTCCCCAAAGAGAGTAACCTCCAATTTCACACTAACAAAAAATTTGATTAGAAAATGTATACTTGACAATAGGATTTTCTGAATAAAGGATGGAAATTAATAAAGAATTAAAATAGAATACCCTTCAACTTTCAACTCGATTACAATCAATCTTGTTTTCTTTCCATCCTTATCTAACTCCCTCACATTGCCCACAACGGTTAACATTCCCATAGTATCTAAAGCATTCAAGAGAAAAACAACAAAGATTATATAGATGTAGCAATACGGAATCATTCAGTATTAGAACTAAGATAAAAAAGAGTTAAATTTAGTATTATAACTCAATACAAAACAAAATCAAAATTTAGAAATTACCTACTAAATAAGGAAAGTTCGGATTTGATTTTAATATATCATCAAAGCTTACAAATTTGCAACCATATTGAGGAATGGTATCACTATTAGACTCGGTAACAGTAGTTCTTGGCTGGAAGTTCAAACGAAACTCATGACGGGTAGTGCGAAAATAACAGGTATTTTCACCAACTCCAAAATATGCAAAAATGTAAACATGCCCTTCTTTCAGTTGAGATTTAAACATATTAATCAAATTCTTCCTAACAGAAGCATGGATAGTACATCCCTACAGCCAACACAATCAAAAGAAGTCAGTAGCCATACATCAAAACCAAAGAAAGAATGTTAAAAAAATGAAACAAAAATTAGAGTTTGTGTGAGACTTACAAACTCATCCATAAAAACCATTTCGATTGAGTTTATGGTTAATGGATCGCTAAAGCTTGGGAGAGTCCATAACCGTATAATCCGATTTTTGACTCTCCAGCACTCATGGGGAGGAGCAATTTTTTCCAAAGGATGGATAAGTTTTGCCATAACAATCAAAGCAAAGGTCAAGAAAAAGTGTAAATTAGACAACTAATGTCAAAGGATAATAGGGTGAAAACGGATAAAGGTAGGGAGCAATTAAAAAAAAGCCTAAAATTTATAGCAAAGATTGAAAGCCACCATGCATATCTCGATTTCTAGGGATTCAATACAAAATCAGAATCTGCAATTATTGACTGTAATCAGTTTGGGATTCAATCAAAATAACAATCCGAAATTAGTAAAGACATTTAGGGATTTATGGTTAAAAAAAGGGGATGATTTGATGAAAATGGGAAGATTCGTTCAAAATCCAAAATAGTTTAGGGATTTAGGATTAATGGTGAGAACAAAATAAAAACTCATGATTTGATGAAAATCAAAAATCTTAATCAGATCAACATATTAACTGAAAGGAATATCTAACCTTCTTCTTGGAGAGATTGTAAACGCTCTGAAGATATTGAAAGGAAAGCATAAGTTTCTGAAGCTTTGAGGATCACTGAAAAGAGAGCACTTGGCCATCCCATTTGCTTTCACTGTATAAGCTCTCAGGCAATCGGAAGAGAGAGATTTTCTGGTTTTCTTTCCGTTTTGTTGAAAGATCTTCAGCGCTCAGGCAATCGGAAAAGAGAGATTTTCTCGTTTCCTTTCCGTTTTGTTGAGAGATCTTAAACGCTGAGGCCGTTCTTCCCGTTTTGTTGAGAGATCTTTTCTTTTTTCCTTTCCTTTGTGTTTTTTTGGTTCTCGGTAGCTTGTCCCCTTTTTTGGTTGATATTATCCAGGCTTGAGAGATTTTTTCTTTTTTCTTTTCCTTTTTGTGTGTTCTCGGTGGCTTGTCTTTTTGGTTGATATTATTAAGCTTGACAAATATTTTTTATTGTTTCCTTTCCTTTTTGTTTTTTCGGTTCTCAGTAGCTTGTCCCGTGTTTTTGGTTGATATTATTAAGTCTTCAATTTTTTTTATCATATCACATTAAATGGGCACTATTAATATTTTTATTATTTTAATATATTTATATCTAATCTATTTTTCAATGATTCTTAATTCTATTTTTTTCATTCTTAACAATTCCTAATTTTGATTCTAGATCATAATTTTAATGATTCTTATTCTCACACATATATCTTAATGATTCTAATTTTATATATTCATGTAATCTTCTTTAATGATTATAATATTTAATTTTATTAATAACTAAATTATAAATTACATTAAAAAATCTCTAGACATAAATGTTGAGAAAAGTGGGCCCTCAATTACTATATCAATGCCACGTGTACCCTAAGGCTTCCTATGAAAGACATGTGTTATAGTTTCCCTGAAATAACTCTCAAATATTATAATAGTAGATTTGTTTATTTAACTTTGTTGACTCTTAGTTACGTGCCTAGCATGACTCGTCAGTTTTGTAGAATGTTAATTAAGAGAAATTTTTAAGTGCTCTTAGAATAAGATAAAATATTTGGTCTGTTTCATTTAATGATTGGCAAATCAGCTATTGTATTAAAAATGTAGAGGAGATGAGAGACAATAATAGCCCGTAAAACTTATATGTCAATTAATAGATGGATCAGAGTAAGTGTTACTTCTTGCTTTCGGTGAACCTAAGTATTTTTCTTTGATTAGTTATGTTGACATAACATTGTTAGTCATACTCAGATTATATTCCTTATCAATAATAGAATGATATTTTAGAATAAAATCAACATACACTAGCATTCTTCATCCAAAACAACATCATTCTGATTTATTGGGTAGAACACAATCTATATGACATATTTCATGAATGTCTAATAATTTTTGTTCAATCCAAAATTAAATGAAACGTGACACTACTTTTATCGGTGTGAGAGCTCATAAGAAATTCTCTTATTTCTAATCAACCATAATCAACATGAAGCAAGAAGCATCACCATCATCAATGATGAGAAACATAAATATTGTATTGAATCATAATGTCCCCAGATTTAGGATCATAATAGGAAGTCCTAAGTTTAGAATACCCTTTAGCAAACCTGAACACCCCACTTCCACCAATCACGGGCATCTCCCTCACCTTGTCGAAGGCAACGTTCCTCCCCACTATGGTAATTGAGCTCCCGTTGTATCTCCCTTCATAGAACACGAAATTCTCAACATTCAGAATGTCGACCCCGACCTGCGATGTTGAGATATAGATACCCTCGGCCCTTCCGACCACCTTTGAGGTCATCTCAGGCCCAATGGTCAAAGCATTGCATATGACCCTAACCAAGCCAAAGAAAGTGGTTGAGTTGTATTTTGGAACGGGTGGAACTATTTGAATTGTAGTGGCGTTTAGTCCTCCAACTATGGCTTGCCAATAGAACCTAAAGTGAGTGAGCTTCTCTTTTTTGTCTAGGCCAAGTAACTTGCGGCCTATGGGGTGTCCAAAATTGGTGTCTTCTTCTAAGGTGGCATAAGTGAGTGTGTAGGAGGAGAAGAGAGGGAATAATATGATGAAGTATTGGGTGGCCATGGTTTTTGGTGGATTGGGGGAATGTTGTTCTATTGATACACTAGGAGTGGGAGTGGAAGGAAGAATTTATAAGCAATAGAGAGAGAGGGTGAGAAAAGTTTAGGGGAACAAGTGAGTGCGTAGGTGTGGGTTTGAGCACATATATATTTTATTTTGCATAAGATCAAGGCAACATGACCAAATTAACACTATGAGTATGTGTAGGAGGATAGGATTGATTGTTCAAAGTTCAAACCATGGCTATTATTATTCAAGCTTGATCCTATTATTTGAACTTATGTTTTGAGAAATCAAGAGTATATATATCATTCTTTTAAAGGCAAGGCAATTAAGTCAAAATTTTGGGAAAAATTGATTAATTAAAGACAGAATGAAACTTGTATGATTAACGATTTTTTTTTAAATAAAAACACTATTATTATGATATCACTTGGAAACTTAATTCAAAACTTGACATGTATTGATGTATTTTTCAATGATGGGTGAATGATATATTAGATTTCTTCTATTGGTCGATAAGATTATATATAGAAGCTCAATGGAATTGAAAGCATGTCATGAACTTAGATTGAGATTGAGATGAGCTTTTCATTCACCTAAGCTTTTAAGTACAAAAAAGATGGGTGGATTTTTAATATATATTGGAAATTTAATGCACTTAATATTTGATGAAGTATATTGCACAAACTCACTTGAGAATTGCTATCGTGATTTAGTGTTTTTTTATCTGCTCAAGGAGGTCCTCCGCGCCGATGATCAAAAGCTAGAAGAAGCTTCTCTAAAGTAATACATTGTGATAATAACCAATCAAGTCTAGTGTTTAATACTTCATTAGGATTCATTTACAGTGCCGTTAATGCTCTTTTCCTTTAGTAATGAAGAAACTAAATTGATGGTTAAACATTGCATCCAAGTTTGATAAATTCAATTTCAAGTTGGTTGACAAAACTGATATACCAATACGAAAAGATAAATTGTTTTTGAGATTTGAAAAAAAAATTCAAATGCTACATTAAACTTGGCAGGCTGGGGATTTCTGTCATCTTCATTCTTCAGTAGTAGCCTATTTGTAAGTATGGATTTCCTCGTCTAGTCGAACATCCATTTATATATTGCCATGACAACTTCTGTTTGATTCTTAGTTTTTCTTATTGATGGGTAATTTAAAATTATTTTCTTAAATGTTTGACAAGTTTGGAAGCATATCGTGTATAAAATATTATATAATAATGTTCT
Source organism: Dalbergia cochinchinensis (assembly GCA_031216125.1). Classification (NCBI taxonomy): domain Eukaryota; kingdom Viridiplantae; phylum Streptophyta; class Magnoliopsida; order Fabales; family Fabaceae; genus Dalbergia; species Dalbergia cochinchinensis. The sequence goes on along the minus strand of CM062375.1, from coordinate 60,536,610 downwards.
TTGTGTTGAGCAAAGTTGTCATGATCCGATCTGAAAATGTGACCGGCACATAAGGAATCTTATCTTCATGTAAGTTTTTTGGGTGACATGACTCTCTAAATACATGACTTATCATAATATTATACTTAAAATATGATTTTTTTTTTCTAAATCAACAACTATGTCTCTATTTAAAACATAATATATATATATATATATATATATATATATTTAAATTCACAAAACTAAAGTATTTAATATTCAAGCTTTGAAAATATCTTAACCAATTCCGCTGATCATGAATCATATACTATTTCATCACATAATACTAATCTTAAATCTAAAAATCCATTTAACACATGAAAACTGAATCATAAAAATATCTATAGTTGGTTACATGATCTTTAGTCATGTTTACATTTCAAATTCGTACTTGATTTCTGAAAGTATACAAGGAAATACATAAACTTCGTAAATAACTACAATCTTAATATACATGCATGACTCTAATCTTGCCTGCACATTATTAGAGCTTTCTACTTTAACATGATTCTAATCTTAGCCTTACTACAAAGTAAAGCTCACCACTAAACAGTTGCATCCATTGGATCGATAACTGAGCTATATCTATACCTGAAATTGAGGAGAGGAAGGGTGAGGGGTGAGTCAACAGATTCAGTGAGATGGATTTTCACTCATAACTCACATGGGACAACCAAGAAATGTACATAAAGCTATATACATGCAGCAATTATAAACCATTTGATATTTACATAAAGTGGTTTCTCATAAGTAGTTGAAGGTCAATGCCTTCACTGCAGTTGTTTGAGATTACCGTTGGGAAGCTGACACGTGACTTTAGCCACACACGCTCTGTCATCCCTCCCCCACCTCCACCACCACTCCCCCATCCCTACCAGGTGCTGTATCAACAACAATGGTTCCTCGCAATAACAAGATCTCAAACCCTCAAAGTGACCACAGCTTCGGTTACCTCGCAACACGGGGTCACGCGATTGCTGGTTGGAAGAAGACCGATGACATTGCGAACAGCAGTCAACGATGTAGTGGATTTTAGCATAAGCGAAACAGAAACCATGGATTTGGTTCAAGGGGAGGTTGTGATTCCATGGCAATGGTGGCCGTTTGCATGTGAGGTAGTAGCATTGGCAGATATTGCTAGGGGATCACGATGATGTTTGTGGCTAAGGGAAGCCATTCATCCTTCACTGTTGTGACCATTGTCATTGAGGACAACCACCGGTTGACCACCATCGCCACTCGTCAGAACATGGCAGTGCCTTGGTGTGGAGCCATGGCTCAGCAAGAATGGTCGAACATCGCACATGAACCTCCATCGTCGACCTTTCGAGGCTATTCATGACCGCTCTTTGTAGGACATCGCCAATCACCGAAGACACCAAACCTCCACCTCGGTTTCTTGTTTCCACTACACAAGGAACTAGATTGATTGCTTTTGTGGTTTAGATGCTTGATTTTGTGATGATTCTTTTTCTATTTTCAATTTCATTTGTTGCTCTAAATCTAAGTTTGAATATGGGTTTTCTGAGTTGTTAAACTGTTGATGTTCCTGATCTACTATTGCAATTCTTTCCTCATAAAATTTTGCCTATTGTAAAGCACATTCAAGAGACAAAGGCATCTCCAAGCTTAATGCCAGTGCAGTGGAGGTGCTGCAAAAGTGGAGCTTGAGGAGGGAGTGGTGATGGTGATGATGAAGGAGGAGGAGGGAGGAGGGAGGAGATGATGTTTAGCAACATGTTGAATTTTAGTTAGCCACATTTATGAAATGTGGTTAAACACAACTGCAAGGTAGGCATTGACCAATGACTGTAGGGCAGTAGTTAACTTTACATAAATAGCTAGCTAGGAAAATACTTTTCATACCATAGTTTCATAGACAAGCATTTATAAATTCCTAACCAATCATGAAATCATTTTAACCAAGGTGTGATAGAACCTCAAGAAATAGTACTTGTTGAACATGATAAATATATATATAATAGCTATCTCTATATTTCTCTGATGGTCCCTGACAAATCGTGTCCCTGGCAGACAAGTTGTGGCTAGCTAACTAGGTCCCATTCTTTACATATGTTGGGGGCAATATTGTCCTCTGGCAAACAACTTGGTATCAAGGTTAACAATCTCTCATGACCACTAATTAACTATCTGTTTCTTTATCTCTATCATCTAAATTAGTTTGAAAAAAATCTATTTAAATCTGAAAATTCTTAAACTCTTAGTACTTTGAGATCTTAAGATTCATATAACTCTAACAATCTAACTTTAGCATAACTGTGGCTATAAAATCATACCCAAGAGATCACCAGCTTGTAGGCATTCTGATTTCAAGCTCATGGAGTATGTACCTGGCAGTTGCTATGAATTATACTGAATTCCACACTTCTTTGTACCATAAAGCTGAAGTTCTAAGTTCATATCTCAAGCTAGCATATTTTTATAACTTGATAACTCTAATATCATACTTCAAAATAAAAGGGTTCATAATCATAAAAATTCTGAAATCGTAATAACGTACATGGTCAAGAAGCCAAGTCATGCTTTATGCAACCTTTTCTCAAAATAACTTAACCTGGTATTATAATACCATATTAGGAAATCTCAAGTCTTTAAAACATAGAAATATCAATAATCCACTGACACATGTCCAACAACTTTAGTGAACTGGCTAAATCATATATTTTCCAATGAATCTCTTCAAAAATAGATAAAACCTTTTTCATGGCAACATGCAACAACCCAATCATGTTCTCATGGCTTTCTAAAACACATTTCATTCATGCTATCATCGTAAATCACAATTTTTGCTAACTTGACATCACTTGCAATTTCATATGTATGCATGTTTTCATTTCTAATTTCATATTTTACAATCATCATGCATCAAACATAATCATAATGTCTAAAATAAAATCATGAGTTTGAATCCACTCATAGTTTGGAGCTAGGAGTATGTGGGCACCATCAACTTGACTTTGAGGGTTTCGAATGGCACTGACAACTGCCATATAGTAACATAGACCCATGATTAATCTATATTAATCTCTAGACAGTGCTAAAATTACTCTATGAACAGTAGGGGAGCATCCCCACTTAACAACAACTAAGAATATATACACTCTAATTCAAGGTCATGGAAGAATAGAGAGATAGGAAGCATAAGTCAACAACCAAACTCACCTTGAAACTTGGAGAAAATGGATTTAGGTGGGGATGAGGGTAAGGAGGGAAGAAACGAGAATTTGGGGCTAGGGTTCACATTTTCTGAGTGAAAACGTGATTGAAGGGGTATATATAGGGGTAAGGTTTTGCTTAAATGAAACTACGTCATTCTGCATTGTTCTGTCATCAGAGGTCCTCGTTGCAGTGAACTTGCTATCCCACCTACTTTCTGCAGTGCGAACAACTCGCTATAATGAACCTACCTCTTCTTTTCTCACTGCAGTGAACATGTCTACACTGAAAACTGTAAACTTCAACAAAAGATGATTTTTCTAAAATATGGAGGTTTCTGGGTACTCAAAGGCTGTGTTAGGATTAGCTAATGACACGTGGACCTAAAGCATCACATACTCTCCACTTAAAAGAGATGGAATACTTAACTCAAACGGGGGTTTCAAGGATGGGCCTAAATACCCAGAACACTTTGATATGATACTCTGGCTTTAGTAGCTGATACTCTAGGAAACATTGCCATCCTTAAGGCCACTAGTCCACTACTCTAGCTAAGGAAGCCAATTTTCAAGGATGGGCAACAACTAGATTTAAAAGATGAAATTTCAAAACTGTCGGGAAGTAGTTACAACCTAAGAAAACTTTCTAGCTAGATGTATTTATTTGAAGAGTTTTGTTAACCAGTTAAGCACTAATTAAGAATATTAAAAAAAATAAAATTTAAAATTTTTTAGTGGGTCTCATATTTGAAATACATTAAAATTCATCCTTCTAATACTAAACTTTCTATTAGTATTTTTTAAAAGCATTGATCAGACAAACCCTTATTTTAATCTCAACTGCAAGGAAGCCTTTAGCCGTCATAACCTTCCAACTTTGTGATCAAAGTGTTGAAAATAAATGCAAAACACAATTAAGAAGCATAGCATTATTATTTATTCCAAGGCGGCTTACCAAACTGTTGACTCAACAACTAACGCAATTTGTATAATCTTTAAAAAGAATAAAGTGAAGTAAAAATATAAATTTATTTCAGATTTGGATATATTATGAAAATATTTTTCGTCAAGATAAAATTATTATAAAATTTCAATCAAAGATATATATATATATATATATATATATATATATAATTCTTAAAAATATTTTAGATGAAAAACAACAATGTTATTATTACAAGATAATTCCGTACAAATGTAACAAATGATGCGATGGCAAATCAAAAGCAGTTTAAAAAATTGGGGATAGAAAAGCCAAGTTTATGAAAATTGAACTGGATATCAAATTAAACAAAAAAGAAAAACTAGTTTAAAGTTGATTGATTCAACTGAGTCTACTTAGTATATATATGATTCATTATATGTTATAAAGTAAATAAAAACTATTGAACAATATAAATAAAAAGTAAAATAGAATTTTAACATGATAACAATAATTTTATGATGTAATTTCTCTCTTTTTTTTTTATCTGGAAAATTTCTGTTTTATATAAACACAGCTTTCACTTGGTTTGCCGTGTGGGGCTTCTAAGGAACACTGAGCAAACCTTTGTTATCATGGGCCCATGATATCATAACTTGTGAAAGTCACCACTTGAGTCGACAACAAATAATATTCAACAATATTAATTTTTGGATTTCACTAACTATTGTTTTAAAATATCTTTTAAGCGGTTAATTTGTTTTTCAAAAAATGAAATGCTTATCTGTTAAATGATACTAGTTCAATTAGTTTATCTGTTTTAAACTGGTTTTCACAACATTTTTGGTGTTAAAAATGAATGCGAGGCAAAAATCAACAGTCAAAGAAAACCCACGGTCAATAATAACACAAAATTTCATATTGATCCTAGAAACCTTTTGCTCATATAGAAGAACAATTCAAGACATATTGGTTCGACATATGAATTGGATGATCGCCCTAGTCCTTTTGCTACGATATATTGGACAAGCGTCACAAACCAAAAGGCAAAAAGCATACCATATCACGAGTGACTGCTATGCTATCTTTGAAAGAGGAAACAAAGAAACATGGCCAAGGATTCATTACTCCCGTGATATTTGGGACTAATGTTAGTCCTCTCTCTAAATTGATCAAAATGACCTTCCTGACCTTTTTTAACTTTTAATTTTTCATTTCTAACTTTCATCTCTCCTCATCCTCATCTCTAATAACTACATTGTTTTCCCCTCTGAATATTTCCTTCATGCCCTCATCGGTCCTTGTTCTGCCCATCATCCATTTTCCATTATTTCAGAAGGTGACCCAGCAAAGAGTAAAAGACAAAAAAACACGAAAAATGGAACAAATAAGAAAGAGTGCAGATTGCATTTTTCTTAAGGCTTCTTTGAAAATGTCATTAGAAGACTGATTTAAAATTAACTATTAATTAGTTGAAATCCACCCACTCCACCTCCTCCTTCTGTCTCCTGCTACAACCGTTGTTGTCACTAAATCCACATCTACTCCTTCAGCTCCTTCCTGTTCTCTAGCCTCATGGCCTTCGCCTTCAGGTAGGCTATCCACGTCTCTCGCTCCTCCAACTTAACTTCCACTACACCTCCAAATCCTCGTCACCCACATCAACCGCTCCGCCCTCTGTGCTGAGATGCTTGTCTCCATCGCCGGCTCTGTCGCTTGCAGCACCTTGCTCATGCTCACTCTCATCAATGTTGTGTAGATCAAGCTTGGCATGCTTGCTTGCGGGAGTTCCAACTCCTATGCATGTTGTGGTGATTGCAGCCTAGTCTGGAGGATGAAACAGAGTGATTGGTCTGAGCGAGGGGACAAACTTGTAATTTTTAGGGTGTCATTTATTTGATAAATTATATATAATATAATAAAATATTATTTTAAATCTGTTTGTTTAAATTTTATTGGATGCCAGTGAAGGGAGTAACCTTGGTTCCTAACTTAAGGGGACCAACGAGTGTGCCAAGAAACATAATAGTGTGCCAAAGTGGTAGCCAAACGCGCATGTACCTTGTGAGAAATTTTCCCAGAACGAAGAAGCCATTTATCTGTAGGCATGTTAATTTGATCTTTAACACACGTAAAATTATGTTAAAAATTTATGTAATTATTAACACAACTTTACACATGCCAAAAGTTAAATTACACATGCGTGGTGCAAGAAGCTTCCAGCCAATTATATTTAAAGGAATTCTGACGTGTTACCCCAAAGTAAGAAAGAAAAATAGCGTTTTGTTTCATCTATAATGTATTTATTTAACTTTGTTGACTCTTACGACATGTTTATTTGTGGAGTAAAAATTGAGATAAATTTTTCATAAATAACATTCACATTCCTCCAAAATATCACTCTGATTTATCGGGTAGAACACATCATATATGATAATTCATGAGTATGTAATAATTTTTCGTTCAATCCTAAAATAAATGAAATATAACACTACTTTTATTTTGGTGTGAGAGCTCATAAGAACTTCCCTTATTTCTAATGAACCATAATCAACATGGAGCAAGAAGCATCATCATCATCATCAATGATGAGAAACATAAAGATCGTATTGAACCGTAGCATCTGTGGATTTAGGATCATAATAGGAAGTCCTAATTTCAGCATACCCTTTAGCAAACCTGAACACCCCGCTTCCACCAACCACAGGCAACTCCCTCACCTTGTCGAAGGCAACGTTCCTCCCCACTATGGTAATCGCGCTTCCGTTGTATCTCCCTTCATAGAACACCAAATTCTGAACATTCAGAATGTCGAGCCCCACCTGCGACGTTGAGATATAGATACCCTCGGCCCTTCCGACCACCTTTGAGGTCATCTCAGGCCCAATGGTCAAAGCATTGTATATGACCCTAACCTCGCCAAAGGAAGTGGTTGTGTTGTATTTTGGAACGGATGGAACTATTTGAATTGAAGTGGCGTTTGGTCCTCCAACTATGTCTTGCCAATAGAACCTAAAGTGGGTGAGCTTCTCTTCTTTGTCTAGGCCAAGTAACTTGCGGTCTATGGGGTGTCCAAAATTGGTGTCTTCTTCTAAGGTGGCATAAGTGAGTGCGTAGGAGGAGAAGAAAAGGAATGATATGATGAAGTACTGGGTGGCCATGGTATTTGCTGGATTGGGGGAATATTATTGGTACACTGGAAGCGGGAGTGGAAGGAAGAGTTTATGAGCAATAGAGAGAAAGTGAGAACAGTTCAGAGGAACAAGTGAGCAGCTGTGGGTTTGAGCATATATTTCATTTTGCATAGGGAAGCATGTCCTAATCCTGAACTGGGGTGAATTTTCTCTCAACCACAATTTTTATTGTATGAAAAAATATCTTTCTCTCACTGCCTTTACGAAAGGGTGGGAAAGCCAATTATTCGGTGCTAAAAATCTGTCGTTTGGTTGATGTCATTTTCTTTGGCCGATGATGCTCTATATTCATCACTATACTAGACAGTTATATTTTATTATTTCTTCGCTTTTACTAATTTTCTTTCGTTTGATTTGTTTGGAATCGTGGATTTGGCATAGTATATATATTACTAAGGATGGGCAACAACTAGATTTAAAAGATGAAATTTCAAAACTATTGGGAAGTAGTTACAACCTAAGAAAACTTTCTAGCTAGATGTATTTATTTGAAGAGTTCTGTTAACCAGTTAAGCACTAATTAAGAATATTGAAAAAGTAAAATTTAAAAATTGTTAGTGGGTCTCATATTTTAAATACATTAAAATTTATCCTTCTAATACTAAACTTTCTATTAGTATTTTTTAAAAGCATTGATCAGACAAACCCTTATTTTAATCTCAACTGCAAGGAAGCCTTTAGCCGTCATAACCTTCCAACTTTGTGATCAAAGTGTTGAAAATAAATGCAAAACACAATTAAGAAGCATAGCATTATTATTTATTCCAAGGCGGCTTACCAAACTGTTGACTCAACAACTAACGCAATTTATATAATCTTTAAAAAGAATTAAGTGAAGTAAAAATATAATTTATTTCAGATTTGGATATATTATGAAAATATTTTTTGTCAAGATAAAACTTATTATAAAATTTCAATCAAAGATATATATATATATATGAAATTTTAAAAAATATTCCAGTTGAAAAATAACAATGTTATTAGTACAAGACAATTCCGTACAAATGTAACAAATGGTGTGATGGCAAATCAAAAGCCGTTTAAAAAATTTGGAATAGAAAAGCCAAGTTTATGAAAATCGAACTGAATATCAAATTACATAAAAATAAAAAAAAACTAGTTTAGAGATTCGTGGATTCAATTGAATCTAGCTAGTTAATATATATATATATATATATATATATATATATATATATATTTATATATATTTATCTTCGCTTGTACCAATTTTCTTTCATTTGATTTGTTTGGAATCGTGGATTTGGCATAGTATATATATATTATAAAAGTGTGTTCATAAGGCATATATTTTTCTATTATTATGTATTTAAGAGCTTAATTTCAGATAATAATCCTCTAAAGTGAAAAGAGTTGTAAAGTGAGAATATGAAAGTTTAGTCACCCTTAAATTATTTAGTGTAACCCACTCACAATGTAAATTATTAATCTACACTTTCTTACATTACTAACTCTTTTTATTTTAGAGGATGCAAATCTATTAATTTATATGCATTAAGAGTGTAAAGCCATTTTACACTATCAATTAATAAAAATTTAAGAAAGAATCAAATTATTTTGGATAACTACTCACTATGATAATTATCCAATATCCACTATAATTTGACATTTTTTTTAAATATCTATTAGTTAACAGGATAAATTATAAAATTATTTTATACTATTAATATATAGAAATTAAATTCTATGTTTAAAGTGATTTTAATTGACATTATTCAGAAACTTTATTCATCATATTAAAAACAAGTCAAATAAATTCAATTAAACACGTAGAAACATTTCATGTGAAAAAATCGCACATGCTGCGGCTGGGCAAATCATCCTTTGTTATCGAAATCTCGATTGCTTATTGTGGCGATAGCCTTTTTAATGTAGAATGATTATATAATTAGTCAACTAACTAAGTTTTAGCTTTGTGTTTTTTCTTTCGTTAAAATCTTGCGTGTTTTCTTTCGTTTAAAACTCTAAATTACTAATTTCATTCACAAGATTCAAATTCAAAACTATATTTGAAAGAAACATGTGTCAAACCATTGATTTAACTATACTATAACTACACGGGCTATAATTCTTTTTGAACTAACACCTAACCTAATTAATCTTAATTAAGAGAGTTAAAATATTCACAATTAAAATTTCCAATAGTATCTTCTTCTTTTGTGTGATTTTGATACTATCTGCTTTGCCATGTTATGATTAAAGTTTAGTTATCACAACGAGAACATTAAAAATCCATATTTTTTAATTGTGTAAACATATGTGATTAAATTATAACATAAAATATTGACTAAATATTACATCAAAATTAAACTCTTTAATCCAAAGTATAAGGAAGGAGTTCATAAGTAATGACACACAGGTATCTAGGCATGACAATTAGTAACTATGGGATGGGGACATGCCCTCAGCCCCTGCCCCCTTGTAAAATTTTGCCCATTGTTCTCATTCCTATTTTTGTTATGGATCTCCATTCCTCCCACAAATTTGAGTTGTCCCCATGTGTATTTGCAGGTTTATTATCATTTTTTAAAACAATCCCAAAAAAAGAGAAGAGTTGAAAATTACTTTAATACATAAATATCCATAATAATAAATACTACTAATATAATATAATTAAAATAAAAAAATATATAATATAAATTTAATAAAGATAATTTTAAAACTATGGTTTTTCTAGTATATATTTATATATAAGTGTATATTTAAATGGCTTATATAAATAGAGAATTGACATATTTTCATGGGGTAGAATATCTCATTTCCCGTTGCCACCCCATTTCTGTAGGGATTAATCTAATCTCCATCCTATCGCTATTGCAAGTAAATTTTGCAGATACCTGCTTTAGTGATTTTTTTTAATTTTTAATCATCCCTACAAATATCCTAATATGAAATGGGAACTGGGAGGTACTCAAAGAATAGTAAGAGGAGCATTTGTTTATTTATTTTCTTCTTTGTTATTATTTAATTGGAAGAAATCTAACCACCAGAAAGAAATTTCAAAGTAGACTAAGTACCAAGCTGACATAATGCACCCACCAAGTTTGATTTTAAAGGTCAGAAGTAAACACAAATAGGAGTTGGAAATAATAATAAAACACGCAAGCAAGTAAATATTTTATTGCTAATTAAACAGGGTACGTGGCTGCTGTCTCTTGGTCCTTAATTTCCTCATGGAGATTATTAATTTTCAAAGGTTATATCTTGTAGTTTAGTTGGATCTTGACGGCAAGAATAAACCTTTAGTTTATTTATATTTTATAGTATGCAAATCCAGAAGTTATTATTATTATTATTATTATTATCTTTAATTAAACCACGACTTGACCATAAAATTGAGTTTCTTTTAAAATATCAATTTCCTACTAAAATATGAATGAAACTCCAGAGAGTTTAAAATGTCAAAAAAATTATATTTATGAAGTAAAATAAAAAAAGAAAGATAATGGAGAGAGTTAGATCGAATTTTAGCTAAAATTTATTTATGAAAATAATATTATATATTTAAATTTTTGGATAACTAATTATATCTTTCTACGTTATTTTATTTTATCATCTTATGTAGGGCTTTTCATTTTTAAAATATATCTTATTTATTTCTTGATTTAATAATTTTTATTATAAGTGCATGTATTTAAATATAAAGTGTTAATTTTTTTAGATAGATATGACATATTAAATTTGAATTTATAAAAAAATTTAAACCCTCGATAATTTAATTTAATGTCTTGATTTAAGTGTTACTGTTATATTCCTACCGATTAATATTCATTCATTTTTATTTCCATGAAACCAAACTTATTGTTGATAAAAACAACCTTATATATTTTGGTCCTAATCCAAATTGCATGGAAAAATTAGGGTCTGTTTACTTTACCAGTTTTCAGTTTCCAATTTTGTAAATTGAAAACTAGAAACTGAAAACTAATAAAACAAATAGTTCCTTAGTCTTTCAAAATTTAAAAGTGATATGTGGTTCTTCGCATTTACAAAATAGCTATGTTAACTCGTTATTTTAACATTTCTCAAAGACATAGATATGATTTGTAAAATTGATGATGTGACTTTGTTAAGCTCTATAATACCACTAAAAAAAATATCATTTTATCTTGGGATGTGTAAAAATAAAGAAGTAACTAATAATGAAGAATAATGGTTCATTTGGATACTATAATTTCTGACTATTTTTAACTTTTTAGAAGTCAAAAGTTATATTTTTATTTTTTGGCTTGTTTGCCTAAACAACTTATTATTTCTCTAGAAATTATTCTTAATCTTTTAAAGAGGTTAAAATATATAGTTTCTTAAAAATCACTTTCGAAAACACTAAAAGTAAAGACTTTTATTATTAGACATTTAAATATAAAATAACTTATTCATAAATTACTTTTTAAAAGTTACTTTTGTATAAAAACTTAAATAAGCTATTTACCTACACGAAACCAAGGAGCAATTAGGGTTTGAGAATGCATAAGCATGGTTAATGAATAAGAAAAAAATTAGTAATTTATTACTGTAAAATTTTAAAAAAACCATATCGACAATTTGAAGACCCATATGGATTTCTGTTAAACACCCCATGATGAGATAATAAAAGGTGTACTAGTTTCATGGGCTAAGTATGACATCCTACTCGCGACAAATTAAAAATTATGAGGCCCATAGATTGGCCACACTCCCTAGAATTAAAAACAAAGATCCATCTCCAAAAGCAACTTGATCTATGCATTAAAAGCTTGTACCTACACCATAATCAAAATAGATCACGCACTAATCTATTAATGGCATGTTTAACGAACAAATTTAGGGCACATCCTCCTCATAATTACATGTGCAATTTATATTTGCTACTCACTTTAGTTATTGCAGGATTCTCATATCTGAAAACAAGGAGCCCTACGCCCACATATGATCGCAACACTAATATTTTTCTCTTAAATTCTTACTCTTTCATGATCTGATGACTTGAGCGTTGAACTATCTTTTGTAGGTCCCCCACCAGTGTTATTCCAAACCTGAGGAATGACTTGCCCAAACCGAGTTCTCTTGGTAAGAATATAGAGAAATTAACCTATCTCCTTTTTTAACGATAAAGGACCAATTTTTTGAGTTTTAAGGAATTCTACTCTTCCATGCTTGATTTAAGTATCAAGGTGTCTTTTGGAGGTCTCCCACCAACATCATCATAGACCTAAGGAACAACCTGCCCGAACTATATTCTCTTCGTGAGAATGGAGAGATTAACATATCTCTTGCTTTTTTAAAGGGTAAAGGACAAAAAAAGAACCTTTTTAAGTTTCAAGGTATATCTGAGGAACGACCTGCCCGAATTGTGTTCTCAAGGCAGGCAAAGAAGATCAAAGAGATTAGCCTATCTACTTTTCTTTAAGGATAAAGGACCCCCAAAAAAATTTTAAGCATTTGAATTGAGAAATTAGTTTATTCCCCTAATTTTGGTTAGAAACCAAGATGAGTTATTTTATCCATTAGGACTATTGTTCTATTGTTCTTTGTCTTCATCCCTTTTTTGGTGGTGAACAATAATTATCAAAAAAAAAAGCATCCCATGCATTGTTGAAGATCCACATATTCTAGAAGCAATGCCGCCTTGCTTGACCGGCAGAGCTACATTTCCGGGAAACTAACATATTACGAGTGAAAATGACTTGCGAGACTGAGAGTGATGATACCTTCAAAAGCATCTTGCCTTTGGATTTCAAAATTCAATGCGCACTGTGAAGAACCGTGTAAGAGAAGGACACTATGACTATGAAGCACTGGCTAGTGCTGGACATGGAGTATTCTTTACGAAGAAGCATGTTATATTTTTTGGGTTTCGGTTAGGGATGTTTCAAGACCAATCCAACCCAATTTAAACCACTAAGGCAATCTAATCCAAATTAAAAGCCGATTAAAATTGTAAAAATTTGGATTGGATTATATCTTAGTTTAAGAATAAATAATTCAAATTAATTATTGATGAATTTTCAGTTGGTAAATATAAATTATTAATTAAATTTTTAAATTATTATTGATAAATTTTCCGTCAATAAAATTCATTTTACAAAAAAAATTGTAAATAATTAATGATGGATTTTCATCAGTAATATGCGAGACATAATTTGCACTATTTGGTGGGAAGTTTACCGGCGGATTTCCAACTTAATGACCGAAACAAAAAAAATTTCTTTTTTGGATTTCTCCATTTTTGTTGGTAAATCTGTCACCAATATCGACAGAAAAAAAAACCGTTAGTAAAATTTGTCAGTAACCCATATTTTTCTTGTAGTGTATGTAGATAATGCGACATATCATCACATAATGTGACCCATCAAACATTAGTTAATGATTTTTCAAAGAAGATTGATATTTAGACTAAATTGAAATATCTTTAATCAGATTAATATCTAAAAACTCTGCCGAGAATCAATTTGAAATTTTACTAAACTTGTTACTATCATCGTAGTCTACTTCTATCGTGACCAACAACATAAAATAGTATCATTTAATGCATCAAGTCACGAACTCACATAATGGAAAAAGAATTTATTTTTAATTAGGTAATGCAAAATTTTTTATTTTTCTATTAATTTGGATAAATTTTTCATTCTTCTTTTTGTCCCAATAAAAATATTATGTATAATAATGTTCTTTGTGCCAAACAAAGTGGTCAATGAAGGCCAAAATTTCTAGAGATTTAAACAAGTGGACTGAGCAATAAACCATAAAAGCGGGTTGGACATGATATCTTGATCTAAAACCTTAAAATAATGAGTCCATGCATAGGTCCTCTTATCATATATACTATTGACACAATCCAAACTTAACCAATGTAGGACTTCAAACTCATATTTGAAACTAACAATCTCCTCAAAGAAAGAGGTCCAACATGGTGTGCTCTCCTCTAAATGGAAGTTTTCATGGCAAAGTCAAACACAAAGTCTTAACTCAGTGCTCTTAACAAAGGTTGGTACCACACCCAAGCACAAACAAACCAACATGGCCCAGCCAAACCATCGCGACTCTGATACTAGTTGTTGGGAAAGGTAACAGATATGCAGCGGAATAAAACCTTTTTGGCTTGAAAAAACATGCGAGAAGCATAATATATATATATATATATATATATATAGAAGCAAAAAATATATGGCAAACAAATAATATCACACTACTTATTGAGCAAAGTGGTCAAGGGAGACCCAAAATAATTCAGGAGACTTAAACAAGCAGATTGAGGATTAAACCACAAAAGTAGGTCGGACATCACGTCATCTTGACCAAAATCTTAAGGCAACAAGTCTATAGGTTCTTCCATCATATATACTATTGACTCAGTCATCTAAATTTAACCAATGTGAGACTCCAAACTCATACTTGAAACCAACATTTTGCTAGCTTCCCTTTGATACAATTTGAGAAGTTGTCATATGGAGTTGTGGACTTGGGCAACTTCGAAATTGTTTTTTTTAATTTTTTTTAAAATAACAGTTTAGAAGTCGTTTCGGGCAACAACTAGATTTAAAAGATGAAATTTCAAAACTACTGGGAAGTAGTTGCAACCTAAGGAAACTTTCTAGCTAGATGTATTTGTTTGAAGGGTTTTGCTAACCAATTAAGCACTAATTAAGAATATTTTTAAAAAAATAAGATTTAAAAGTTTTTAATGGATCTCATATTTTAAATACATTAAAATTTATCTTTCTAAAACTGAAGTTTCTATTAGCATTTTTAAAAGACACTGATTAGATAAATTCTTATTTTAGTCTCAACTGCAAAGTCGCCTTTTGCTGTCACAACTTTCCAACTTTGTGAAAATGTTGAAAATAAATGCAAAACACAATTAAGAAGCATAGCATTATTATTTATTCAAAGGCGACTTACCAAACTGTTGACTCAACCACTAACGCAATTTATATAATCTTTAAAAAGAATTAAGTGAAGTAAAAATATAAATTTATTTCAGATTTGGGTATATCAATAAAATATTATTTGTCAAGATAAAACTTATTATAAAATTTCAATCAAATATATATATATATATTTCCTAAAAATATTTTAGATAAAAAATAACTTTGTTATTAGTATAAGACAATTCCGTACATATGTAACAAATGGTATGATGGCAAATCAAAAGCAGTTTAAAAAATTGAGGATATAAAAGCCACATGTTTATGAAAATCCAACTGGATATCAAATTAGACCCAAAAAAAAAAACTAGTTCAGAGATTCAACTGAGTCTATTTAATATATATATATATATATATATATTGAACAATATAAATAAAGAGCAAAATAAAATTTTAACATAATGACAATAATTTTATGATTTAATTTCTGTTTTATATGATTCAAATTATCATACCAACAACAAACACACGGTACAGAAAACAAGCCCCACAAACCAAAAAGGGAAAAGCATACCATAACACAAGTGACTGCTATGCTATCTTCGAAAGAGGAAACAAAGAAACAGTGTTAGCCAAACGCGGATGTACCTTGTAAGAAATTCTCCCAGGACAAAGAATCCATTTATTTTTAGGCATGTAAATTTGATCTTTAACATATGTAAAATTATGTTAAAAATCTATGTAATTATTAACATAACTTTACAGATGTCAAAAGTTAAATTACATGCGTGGTGCAATAAGTTTCTGGCCAATTATATTTAAAGCAATTCTGACGTGTTACACAAACTAAGAAAGAAGAGTAGATATGTTTCATCTATAATTTGTTTATTTAACTTTGTTGACTCTTAGTTACGTGCCTAGCATGAATATCAGTTTTGTACAATTTTAATTAAGAGAAATTTTTAGGTGCGGTTATAATAAGATAAAATATTTGATCTATTTTATTTGATAATTGATAAATCAACTATTAGATTAAAAATATAGAGAAAATGAGAAACAATAATAGCTCATAAAATTTATGTATCAATTAATAAATGAATTAGGATAAATATTATTTCTTACTCTCGGTGCACCTAAATATTTTTCTTTGATTAGTTATGTTGACGTAACATTGTTAGTCATACAAATCAAACTTTTAGATTATATTCCTTATCAATAATAGAATGATATTTTAGAATAAAATCAACTTACACTAGCATTCTTCGTCCAAAACAACAACATTCTGATTTATTGGGTAGAACACAACCTACATGATATATTTCACGAGTATCTAATAATTTTTGTTCAATCCAAAATTAAATGAAACATGACACTACTTTTATTGGTGTGAGCTCATAAGAAATTCTCTTATTTCTAATCAACCATAATCAACATGAAGCAAGAAGCATCACCATCATCAATGATGAGAAACATAAACATCGTATTGAATCGTAGCATCCCCAGATTTAGGATCATAATAGGCAGTCCTAAGTTCAGCATACCCTTTAGCAAACCTGAACACCCCGCTTCCACCAAGCACGGGCATCTCCCTCACCTTGCCGAAGGCAAAGTTCTTCCCCACTATGGTAATGGTGCTCCCGTTGTATCTCCCTTCATAGAACACGAAATTCTGAATATTCAGAATGTCGACCTCCACCTGCGACGTTGGGATATAGATACCCTCGGCCCTTCCGACCACCTTTGAGGTCATCTCAGGCCCAGTGGTCAAAGCATTGTAATGGACCCTAACCTCGCCAAAGAAAGTGGTTGAGTTGTATTTTGGAACGGGTGGAACTATTGTAATTGTAGTGGCGTTTGGTCCTCCAACTATGGCTTGCCAATAGAATCTAAAGTGAGTGAGCTTCTCTTCTTTGTCTAGGCCAAGTAACTTGCGGTCAATGGGGTGTCCAAAATTGGTGTCTTCTTCTAAGGTGGCATAAGTGAGTGTGTAGGAGGAGAAGAGAAGGAATGATATGATGAAGTATTGGGTGGCCATGGTTTTTGGGAGATTGGGGAAAACTGTTCTATTGATACACTAGAAATGGGAGTGGAAGGAAGAATTTATAAGCAATAGAGAGAGAGTGAGAAAAGTTTAGGGAAACAAGTGAGTACGTAGGTGTGGGTTTGAGTATATATATATATATATATATATATATATATATATATATATATATATATATATATATATATATATATATAATTTTGCATAAGATCAAGGCGGCCTGACCAAATTAACACTATGAGTATGTGTAGGAGGATAGGATTGATTGTTCAAAGTTCAAACCACGGCTATTATTATTCAAGCTTAATCCTATTATTTGAACTTATGTTTTGAGAAGTCAAGGGTATATATATCATTCTTTTAAAGGCAAGGCAATTAAGTCAAAATTTTGGGAATAATTGATTGATTAAAGACAGAATGAAACTTATATGATTAATTTTTTTTTTAATAAAAACAATAATTATGATATCACTTGGAAACTTAATTCAAAACTTGACATTTATTGATGTATTTTTCAATGATGGGTCAATTATATATTAGATTTCTTCTGTTGGTTGGTAAGATTATAAAAGCTCAATGAGAAGCTTGCCATGAACTTAGATTCAGACAAGCTTTTCTTTCACCTAAACTTTTAAGTACAAAAAAAGATGGGTGGATTTTTAATATATATTGGCCAATTTTATGTACTTAATATTTGATGAAGTATATTGCACAAATTCACTTGAGAATTGCTATCATGATTTAGTGTTTTTCATCTTCTCAAGGCGGTCCTCCGATCCGATGATCAAAAGCTAAGAAGCTTCTCTAAAGTCATACATTGTGATAACCAGTCAAGTTTGCTGTTTAATTCTTCATTAGGATTCATTTGCAGTACTTGCCGTTAATGTTCTTCTCCTTTTACATTAATCCAAACTATTGAATTATAATATGACAATGGAATAATTAATATGTTAAGGGTTCGCGCTTAAATAATGTAAATTTGATTACTAATTTAGTAATGACGAAACTGAATTGATGGTAAAACATCGCATCCAACTTTGATAAATTCAATTTCAAGTTGGCTGACAAAACTATGATATACGAATGCGAGAAGATAAATTATTTTTGAGGTTTGAAAAAATTCAACTGCTGTATTAAACTTGGCAGGCTGGGGATTTCTGGTATCTTCATTCTTCAATAGTAACCTATTTGTAAGTATGGATTTTCTCAGCTAGTTGAAGTTCCATTTATATATTACCATGACGACTTCTGTTTAATTCTTAATTTTTCTTATTGATCGATAGTTTATAAGTATTTTTATAAATATTCGATATAAAAGCATATCCTAATCCTAAGCCGGGGAGAATTTTCTTCTCAACCTCAATTTTTATTGTATGAAAAAATATCGTTCTCTCACTGCCTTGACGAAAGGGTGGAAAAGCCAATCATTCTGTGCTAAAAATCTGTCGTGTGGTTGATGTCATTTTCTTTGACCGATGATGCTCTATATTCATCACTATACTGGATAGTTATATTCTATTATTTCTTGGTTTTACTAATTTTCTTTCATTTGATTTGTTTGGAATCGTGGATTTGGCATAGTGTATATCTTAGAAAAGTGTGTGTATAAGGCATGGCCAGGTACAGGCTTTGCATGGACGGGTGTTATGCAACATCGTATAATAATTAACTTGTTACATCAATAAAATTATTATGTTGATTCATGTATACTACATTTTATCATATAAAATTTTGCACTTAAATTTAAGTTGGTAAGGTCACAATACTTTTAAAAAATTAAAATACCATTAAAATATATATATATATTAAATTAATAGTTACATGAATAAAAATATTGGTATAACTTTCATAAATTCATATATTTTTCTATTATTATGTATTCAAGAGTTTAATTTCAAATAATGATCCTCTAAAGTAAAAAGAGTTGTTATGGTCTCTATTCCCCCACAAATTTGAGTTGTCCCCACTTGTATATGCAAGTTTATTATTATTTTTTAAAAAAATCCCAAAAAAAGAGAAGAGTTGAAAAATATTTTGAAATATAAATATCCATAATAATAAATACTACTAGTATAATATAATCAAAATAAAAATAAATACATAATACAAATTCAATAAAGATGATTTTAAAACCATGGTTTTCTAGTATATATTTATAGATAAGTGTATATTTAAATGGTTCATATAAATAGAGAATTGACACATTTCTATGGATAAGATATCTCATTCCCTGTTACCACCCCATTTCTGTAGGGATTAATCTAATCTCCATCCAGTCGCCATTGCAAGTAAATTTTGCAGATATCTGCTTTAGCAATTTTTTTTAATTTTTAATCATCCCTACAAATATCCTAATATGAAATGCGAACTGGGAGGTACTCAAGAATAGTAAGAGCAACCAAAATAAAGAATAGTAAGAGGACCATTTGTTTATTTGTTTTCTTCTTTGTTATTATTTAATTGGAAGAAATCTTACCACCAGAAAGAAATTTCAAAGTAGACTAAGTACCAAGCTGACATAATGCGCCCACCAAGTTTGATTATAAAGGTCAGAAGTAAACACAAATGGGAGTTGGCAATAATAATAAAACATGCAAGCAAGTAAATATTTTATTGCTAATTAAACAGGGTACGTGGCTGCTGTCTCTTGGTCCTTAATTTCCGCAGGGAGATCATTAATTTTCAAAGGTTACATCTTGTAGTTTAGTTGGATCTTGCCGGCAAGAATAAACCCTTCATTCATTTATACTAGCCCCGTGACACATGTGATATATAGGAAGATAATAAAAAATAATTTATTGATTATTATAAAAAAATAAATGATAATTTATTTATATATATCTTATAGAAAATTGAACATATAAATATATCTTAAAAGCAAGTTAATAGTTAAATAATTAAATAAGTGGACAAGATATAAATTTGTCATTCTATTTTATATCTTATATTGAATGTTATGTTTATAAGGTTAAAAATATTTTAACAAATGACCTAAAACTAATAATAAAATGCTTATTTATGAAAATTTTACACATTTCGAAAATTGAAATTGTTGAATAAAGAAAGAGAATAAATAAATAATTTTACTATATCATAAGTTATTTATAGGGATGATAATGAGTGTTCATGAGAAAGAGGACATGTCCCACGCCTTTCGCCATCATTTAAAATTTCGTCGCTCATCCCCATCCTCATTACCCTTATAGGTTCTCATTTCTCATTTTTCGTTTCACGTGTGGATTTTGAATCCCTATGGTATACAAGGTTTATCAATAAAAATCAAAAAGAGAAAAATTTTAAAATATTTTATAATTTGAAATATAAATATCCATAATAACAAATACTATTAATGCAATATAATCCAAATTAAAATTTAAAATATATTTATAATACAAATATAATAAAAATAATTAAAAAACAAAGATGTTTTATTCATATCTCTATTCCGTTTAACAAATGGGGACATAGCCCCTATAGATCATCCATATAAAGACAAAATATGTGTCAATTCCTTTTCCCATTAGATAATCCTCTTGTGCACCCATTTTCAATTTTTGTTATCATCTCTAACCCTTTATATCCTTCTAGTAAATTAAAATATTTAATTTAAAAATATAAAAATATATTTTCTAATTAATAAAAATAATACATAAATTTAATTTATATGATTTCCATTGCACGTTCTTTCCTTATACATCCTTTTGATAAATTGAGATATTAATTTTAAAATATATGTTATAATTAATATGTAATAGTTAGTAAAAATTATTTATAGTTCTAATTTATATAATCTCAATTATTAGAGTAGTATATCAATTATAATTTCTAATAAAAAATAATATAATTATTTAATTTTTAAAATTTCATAAATATTTAATATTATTATTAAAGAAGTGTAAAAATAGAATTGATTTTTTAAAATATTTTAGTGTTAAAAATTGAAGGTATTTCTTTTCAAAAAAATTAGCATGAAAAAATTATGGAATTGATAAATTGGAATGTTTAAGTTATAAAAAATAAAATAGAATATAGCGACACATGTAGATAGATAAATTTTTTTATTATAATTTTCAAAAGTTCTATATTTGAAATTAGAAAATTTTTCATAATTCCATCTTTATTTAGAATTTTACCTCCATTCTCATGCACATCTCAGTCATAAGTCCCCATTTTTCATTTCACATAAAGATTTGAATCATTATTGATATTACGGGTTTACTAGAAAATTTAAAAATGAAAAATTTTAAAAATATTTTGAACTCCAAAACATAAATATCTATAATACAAATATCACTAATACAACACAATTATAATAGGTTTGTTATCATTAATACTATAATTATATATATATATATATAATTTTTATGGTATAATATATTAAATTATAATTTTGTTTATGCTATTTTTTATTTTTTATATTGATTTTGTTACTGGTATAGTGATATGAAGGTATGATTAGAAAAAAATTGATAATTAGAATGTAAATTAAATTCAAAAACTTACTTTAAATGCTAAGATTATGAAAAAGGTGGGATATAATTTTTCTATAAGTAACACATGAAAGACTTTTTATGTAATGAATCTTAAATATTAGTATTATATCAATCATTATCATATTTGATTAAGAATAAATTATTATATTAGTATTATAATATGTCTTAAATATTTTGATTAAGAATAAATTTGGTATAAATTGAATTTTGAATTGTTATCATATCAAAATCAATCAATTAGTAATTCATTAATAATTTAACCTACCCATTTTTTTTAAAACAAATATGTTGATTTTAATGTTTATTTATTTTTAAAATATTTTCTTTATAATTTTTTATATTATCATCATAATGTGAGATTATTAATGGTTCTTAATTTAATTGTAGATCATAATTATATTAACATGGATTCTCTCTTAGTGTAAATTTAATATTTAATGATTGTAATATTTAATTCTTTTATGATTGTAATATCTAATTTTAGTTCACATGAAAAATAATTAATAAGTAAATTATAAATTAAGTTTAAAATAGTGGGGCCTAAATCACTGTATGAATGACATGTGAAGCCTAAATCACTATATTAATGACATATGTAATAGTTTTCATAAAATGAGTATGAAATATTAGTATAGTAGATTTATACAATTAATAAATTTTCTATGGAATCTTAATCATTAATAACTTCTAGTTATAAATAAGATTCTGATAATTCTCTATCATTTTTTTCTTTTTAAAATTTACTCCTAATTTTTAATTTTTTTCAACACTAACTTTTTTTTGTCAAAATTCATTCAAATCTTTTAAAGTATAAAATTATCAAAATTGTCATGAATTGTATGATTGATTTTTTTGTCAAAATTCATTCAAATCTTTTAAAACATAAAATTACTAAAATTATTTGTAAGACTTCAGAGGTTATTGAAGGTGTAATTTTATAGTCATTCTAGGTGATCCCAAGATTTTTATTTTCACCTGCGTATATATGTAAATTTTTTTATTTAATTAACATATTCTTTATCTTCAAATCATTAAATTAGTCTATATATATAATCAAACAACATTATCACTAATAACATGAAAAAATATTCTGCCTTTAAATAATTAAATTCATCATAATCTTATTATTAATAAAAAAGGTAAATGACATAACCTAGCGTATATATTTTGCATCTTTCTTATAATTTATATACTTAATTTTATAAATTGAATATAATAGTATTCAAAAGAAAATCACCATCCACATCAAATATAAAAATTTTATATATGAAATTAATACTAAACTTGTGAAATTAATTTATCAACATAAGTCATGATTTCAACATTGCAATAATTAAAGATATTTAATTAATTTAATACAATCTTATTATTAAATACTGATAATTATCAATAATATGCTAATAATATGTAATAATTACAGTTTTATTTTTCAAAAAAAAATTAATGAATAAATTCTTAAAAGATATGAGCTCTAAGACATTCTCATTGCAATATATGTAAAACTTTCCCTCAAATGACTTTAAAATATTAGTATTATAGATTTTATAGTATGGAAATCCAAAAGTTATTATTATTATTATTATCTTCAATTTAACCACGACTTACCATAAAATTGAGTTTCTTTTAAAATATTAATTTCCTACTAAAATATGAATGAAACTCCAGAGTGTTTAAAATGTCAAAAAAATTTATATTTATAAAGTAAAATAAGAAAAGAAAGATAATAGAGAGAGTTAGATCGAATTTTAGCTGAAATTTATTTATGAAAATAATATTATGTATTTAAATTTTTGGATAACTAAATAGATCTTTCTACGTTATTTTATTTTATCATCTTATGTAGGGCTTTTCATTTTTAAAATATATACTTATTTGGGGAAATATCAAATAATCTGATGTTGAAAACATAAAAAATAATTAGAAGAGTAAATTTGGCAAAAAGATATATAAATAAATGGCATTTAGGCTCAACTTGAACTTGAAGTTCAAACAGGACTTGAAATTAGGACTTTACACAAAATGTAGATCATATAAATAATATGGGTAGAACTTGAAGTTCCAAAGAAAAAAATCTCACCAAAATATTTTGAGTAAAACTATAAAAAAAAATTGTAATACAAATAACCTTTTAATTTGAGAAAAATGCGTTTTACCCCCTAAACTTTTGGGCCCGTGCAATTTAGACCATAAGTTTTCAAATATTATAAAAGGACCCCTTAAACTTTTAAGATGGTGCAAAGAAGACCTCCAATTAAACTGACGTTAATTAAAATCCACTGTGGACATGTGCCTCTCACATGCACTTCCATCTAGATCAAAGAAAGAAGGGAGCAAAAGGGAATGGGGGTTTTGTGTCTTCCATACACACACAAACACACATCCATACAAACACTAACACAACCTCTCATTCTTGCCAACAAACACACATACAGAGACACACACATGCGATGAGAAAGAAAGAGAAAGAGATGGAGAGAGGCGAAGAAAGGATGGTTGCAAAGGGAAGGTTCTTGGTGGCTAGGCAAGGCGGTGGCGGATCTGAGGTGGGGGAAAACTGGCAAAGGGAGATCGCCCGACGAGAAGGGTGCAAGGCAGCGAGGAAAGGGCTCGGCATTCGAGGTAAGAAGAAGAGGAGGGCGGAGCTAGAGGTGGCTATGTGGTAGATCTATAGCGGCAAGGACTTCAAAGCGCCGATCCCGCTTGCTAGCAGGCCTTGCGGCGTTGCGCCACTACTGGAGGCAAGAAGCGGAGGTAGTGGAGCGCTTCATGGTTTTTGCGGCGAAGTGGAGGGAGCCAAGGCAGGAGGCACAACATGAATGGTGATGGGGGCACAATGGTTGGGTTTGCACGGTGGTTTGTGGCGAAGTGGAAGTATCGGAGCTGCTAGATCGTAAGGATACTGAAAACGCCGCCACTAGTGTGAGACTTTGCAGCGGGTGATGCCGGGTTCCGCAGTTGATGCTGCAGTGGTTGGTGATCGGATATTAGATGTAATTTTCAAAATCGATCTAATCCAATCCAAATCGCATGATGTTATATAATATATTTCTTTGTGAATTTTACACTTCTAGTAAATAAATTTTTAATATATTAGGTAATTTTTGTTACATAATATAATTATATACTTTTTGTCCCCCAATAAAATTAATTTTATAGTTTTTTAAGTATTAAATGGATGATTTTTTATGTTTTATTTATTTTATTAAGTTAAGTTACCTAATCTTTATAACATTTTAAAGTGAAAATTTTAGTTTGTAGAAAATTGCAAAACCAATCTAATCAACTAACTAAGTTTTAGCTTTGTGTTTTTTCTTTCGTTAAAAACTCTAAATTACTAATTTCATTCCCAAGATTCAAATTCAAAACTATATTTGAAAGAAACATGTGTCAAACCATTGATTTAACCATACTATAACTACACGGGTTATAATTCTTTTTGAACTAACACCTAACCTAATTAATCTTAATTAAGAGAGTTAAAATATTCACAATTTAAAATTTCCAATAGTATCTTCTTTTTTTGTGTTTTTGTGATACTATCTACTCTGTCATGTTACGATTAAAGTTTAGTTATCACAACGAGTACATTAAAAATCTATATTTTTTAATTATGTAAACATATGTAATTAAATTATAATATAAAATATCGACTAAATATCACATCAAAATTAAACACTTTAACCCCAAAGTATAAGGAAGGAGTTCATAAGTAATGACGCATGAATATCTAGGCATGACAATCGGTAACTATGGGATGGGGACATGCCCGTAAACCCTGGCCCTCTTAAAATTTTGCCTCTTGTTTTCATTCTTATTTTTGTTATGGATCCCCATTCCCCCCACAAATTTGAGTCGTCCCCATATGTAACTATGTGCAGGTTTATTAATTTTTTTAAAAAAACTCCAAGAAAAGAGAAAAGTTGAAAAATATTTTGGAATATAAATATCCACAATGATAAATACTACTAATATAATATAATCAAAATAAAAAAAAATAGATAATACAAATTCAATAAAGATAATTTTAAAACTAAGGTTTTTTTATTATATATTTATATATAAGTATATATTTAAATAGTTCATATAAATAGAAAATTGACATATTTCTATGAGGTAGATATCTCGTTCCCGTTACCTCCCCATTTCTGTAGGGATTAATCTAATCTCCATCCTGTCGCCATTGCAAGTAAATTTTGCAGATATCTGCTTTAGTGATTTTTTTTTTAATTTTTAATCATCCCTACAAATATCCTAATATGAAATGGGAACTGGGAGGTACTCAAAGAATAGTAAGAGGACCATTCGTTTATTTGTTTTCTTCTTTGTTATTATTTAATTGGAAGAAATCTTACCAGCAGAAAGAAATTTCAAGGTAGGCTAAGTGCCAAGCTGACATAATGCACCCACCAAGTTTGATTTTAACGGTGAGAAGTAAACACAAATAGGAGTTGGCAATAATAATAAAACATGCAAGCAAGTAAATATTTTATTGCTATTAAACAGGGTACGTGGTTGCAGTCTCTTGGTCCTTAATTTCGTCACGGAGATTGTTAATTTGCAAAGGTTATACCTTGTAGTTAAGTTGGATCTTGCCCGCAAGAATAAACCCTTAATTTATTTATATTTTATAGTATGCAAATCGAGAAGTTATTATTATTATTATCTTTAATTAAACCACGACTTGACCATAAAATTGAGTTTCTTTTAAAATATTAATTTCCTACTAAAATACGAATGAAACTCTAGAGAGTTTAAAAAGTCAAAAAATTTATATTTATAAAGTAAAATAAAAAAAGAAACATAATAGAGAGAGTTAGATCAAATTTTAGCTTAAATTTATTTATGAAAATAATATTATGTATTTAAATTTTTGGATAACTAAATACATCTTTCTACATTATTTTATTTTATCACCTTATGTAGGGCTTTTCATTTTTAAAATATACATTATTTATTTCTTGATTTAATACTTTTTATTATAAGTGCATGTATTTAAATATAAACTGTTAATTTTTGTATAGATATGACATATTAAATTTGAATTTATATAAAAAATTTAAACACTCGATAATTTAATTTAATGTCTTGATTTAAGTGTTACTGTTATATTCCTAGAGATTAATATTCAATCCATTTTATTTCCATGAAACCAAACATATTATTGATAAAAACAACCTTATATATTTTGGTCCTAATCCAAATTGCATGGGAAAATTAGTCTTTCAGAAATTAGAAGTGATATGTGGCTCTTCATCGTTTACAAAATAGCTATTTTAGTCTATGTTAACTCCTTATTCTAACATTTCATAAAGACATATGTATGATTCCTTAAATTGATGATGTGACTTTGTTAAACTCTATAATACCACTAAAACAAATATCATTTTATCTTGGGATGTGCAAAAATAAAAAAGAACTAATTAAGAATAAGGATTCATTTAAATAATACAACTTCTGACTTTTTTAACTTTCTGAAAGCTAAAAGTCATATTTTTACTTTTTGACCTATTTGGTTATATAACTTGTTACTTTTCTTGAAGTTATTTTTAATGTTTTTTTTAGAATTTAAAATATTTAGCTTCTTAAAAAGTACTTTTAAAACCACTAAAAGTAAAAACTTTTATTATTAGACATTTGAATATAAAATAACTTATTTATAAATTACTTTTCAAAAGTTACTTCTGTATAAGAACTTCAATAATTTATCCCAATGGAACCTGATAGCAATTAGGGTTTGAGAATGCATAAGCATGGTCAATGAATAAGAAAAAAATTAGTAATTTGTCACTATAAAAAATTAACAAAAAACCAGATCAACAATTTGATGACCCATATGGATTTCTATTAAATACTCTAATGATGAGATAATAAAGGGTGTACTAGACTAGTTTCATGGGCTAAGTAAGACGTCTTACTCGTGATAAACTAAAAACAAGGCCCAGAGATTAGCCACACTCCCTAGAATTAAACACAAAGATCCCTCTCTAGAAGAGACTTAATCTCTGCATTAAAAGCTTGTACCAACACTATAATCAAAATAGATCACGCATTGATCTATTAATGGCATGTTTAACGAACAAATTTAGGGCACATCCTCCTCATAATTACATATGTAGTGTATATTTGCCACTCACTTTAGTTATTGCAGGATTCTCATATCTGAAAACAAGGAGCCTACGCCCATGTATGACCACAAAACTAATCCTTTTCTCTTAAACTCTTACTCTTTCATGATCCGATGACCTGAGCATTGAACTGCCTTTTGTAGGTCCCCCATCAGTGTTGTCCCAAACTCGAGGAGTGACTTGCCCAAACCAAGTTTTCTTGGTAAGAATATAAACGGATTAACCTATCTCCTTTTTTAACAATGAAGGACCAATTTTTTGAGTTTTAAGGAATTCTACTCTTCCATACTTGATTTGAGTATCAGAGTGTCTTTTACAGGTCTCTCGCTAGCATTATCATAGACACGAGGAACAACTTGCCCTAATTGTTTTCTCTTGGTAAGAATAGAGGGATTAGCATATCTTTTGTTTTTTTAAAGGGTAAAGGATAAAATAAACAAAAAAGCCTTTTTAAGTTTCAATGTATATCTAAGGAACGACTTGCTCGAATTGTGTTCTCAAGGTAGGCTAAGAAGATCAAAGAGATTAGCCTATCTACTTTTCTTTAAGGATAAAGGACCCCCCAAAACAAATTTAAGTATTTGAATCAAGGAACTACTTTATCCCCCTAATTTTGGTTAGAAACCAAGATGAGTTATTTTATCCATCGGTAATTAAGGCACCAACTGGATGCATGTATTGTTGAAAATCCACATATTCTAGAAGCAATGCCGCCTTGCTTGACTAGCAGAGCTACATTTCTAGGAAACTAACATATTACTAGTGAAAATGACTTGCAAGCCAAGTTCTGAAAACCGGACTGCATCGGCCTGGCCTGATCAATCAACCTGAACCCGCCTACTATCCGTGCAGGTTGAATCAGAAAACCGTCTGCCAATGAACCGCTGGGAACCACTAAATCGGGCAAGCTGGCTCAGTCCTTGTGGCCCGGCAATTTTTTTTTTTCAAAAAAATTTTGATGTAAAACAGCATCGTTTTGGTATTTTTTAAAAAAAAAGAAAAGAAAAAAAAGGTGAACAATGCCATTGCCCAACCCCAATGTTTTCCCGTTTTTCCTTTCTGGTAGCCAAACATTGCAAAGCCTAAACCTAGTTTCCTTTTCAGTTCTGGACAAAGGCAAAGGAGCAGCCGTTGCCATGAGCCGCCCCCCCGCCTGCCCTCTGTGTCGCCTCCACCGCCTGCCTAACCGGCGCTAGCGCCATCAACGCATAGATCTGCTTCTGCCTGCGTTATTTGCTTCTGCCTACATCGATCTGCTTCTGCCTTGGTCCCACATTCAGTACGCATCCGGGCATCCAACTCGCGTCCACCGTGCCACGTCACCTCGCTGTGCCGCCTGCCTTGCCATCCCCAGGAACTCTTCTAGATGCGTCCTAGTCTGCATCTGCTTTTGTCTCTTTTGTCCGCCTTGCTTGAAGGTAAGATTGAAGCATCGAAATTTCCTTCTACCTCTATCTTTGCTTTGCTTTGCTTTGAAAGCTTGAAACTTGAAGCTTGAAGGCAATCACTATGATTGTGAGGCTTGAAAGTTGAAACTCTTCTGTTCTGCTATGCTTTGCTTAACTTTTTATTCCAATTTTTTTTTTAGGAAATTTGTTTATTGTAACCTGAAGCAAATTTTGGACTTGATTATTTAAAGTTCAATACTAATTTCAGTAATTTGATTTGTGGCTTTAGGAAATATGTTTTGACTTATGAGTGTGTCTGTATTTGACTTAATGTTATGTGACTTATTGACTTATTGTTATGTGTTATGTTCTATGGGTTATATTGATATCTAATTTAATTTTTAATTATTCTATAACATATATTTCATTTTATATTTTTAAATATTTATATAAATACAGGTTTTATTATATATTGATTATATTCCAGTTGGACCCTAGATTGAATCGATCGAACCACTAAACCTCTAAACTCTTACGCTAACCAGTTCGATGTCCTATCCGATTTTTACTACTTGTTTGCAAGATTGAGGTTGATGATACCTTCAAAAGCATCTTGACTTTTGGATTTCAAAATTCAAAGCGCACAGTGAAGAAGCGTGTAAGAGAAGGACAATATGACTACGAAGCACTGGCCAGTGCTGGACACGGAGTATTCTTTACGAAGAAGCATGTTATAATTTTTGGGTTTCGGTTAGGGATGTTTCAACGCCAATCCAACCCAATTTAAACCATTAAGTCAATCTAATTCAAATTAAAAGCTGATTAAAATTGTAAAAATTTGGATTGGATTATATCTTGTATAAACCGCTTGGATTAGATCAGATATCAGATATAATTTTCAAAATTGATCTAATTCAATCCAAATCGCATGAAATTTTATACTTCTACTAAATAAATTTTTAATATATTAGGTAATTTTTGTGACATAATATAATTATATACTTTTAGTCCCTCAATAAAATTAATTTTATATTTTTTAAATATTAAATGGATGACTTTTTATTTTTTTATTTATTTTATTAAGTTTAAGTTACCTAATCTTTATAATATTTTAAAGTAAAAATTTTATTTTGTAGAATATTGCAAAACCAATCTAATCCAAGCCGATAAAAATTGGATCAAATTGAATTGAACTTAAAATTAAAATCAAATCGATCAAACCCAAACACTAATATTATTTTATTGGATTAATTTTTCATTCAAAAACAATCCAAACCGTACCATGAACACCCATAGTTTCAATTAGAGAAGAACGTACATGCTTTTTCATTTTTATATAATCTAAACTATTAGTATTTAATTTTATTGTAATTTAACTAAATGAATTTAAATTTAGTTAATGAAAGTAAAATTCTCTTGATGTTGATTTTTTTATTCATAACACTTAAATTTAACATTTTGATTTAGAAAATAATTTTTTTAACTGAATTTTAAAAATAAGTATTGGACCACTTTCTATTTATACTTGAATAATAAACAAAAATTTAATTATGATATATTGATAATATAAATTTTTTTATAAAAATATTCAATCATATATTATCATATTAGTAAAAGAAATTTAATTTTTATCACACTACTTTAAATATATGGATATGAGAGGATTTAATTAGATGGTATTGTAAAAAAGTGTTACATTATTATTGAGTTTAAATTAAATCCATAAAATAGAACCACTTAAGCTTAGTAAATATTTTTATATATGAAAAATGTATAAGTAAATATTCGTATATAATTTTCAGCGTCTAAGAATATTACTAAAGCAAAAGACAAGGATAGGTCTATATGGGCTGAGTGTGAAAATGAACTGATACTATTAACTAGGCCGGGCCTATTAAGTTGAATGTTGGGACATGTTAGAGTGTCAGCATAATAGGCCACTGTTACAAACAAAAAGTACCCTGCTGTTGGAAGAAGAAAAGAAAGAAAGAAAGAAAGAAATGCGGTAGAGTTTCTACTTCGTTTTGTTCCGCATACAAGAGTTTGAGGTAGGACTAGGATATCGTTGCATAAAATAGTTTTTAGTTTTTAATTTTTATTTATTATTTTTAAGTTTTATTTTTTTAAATAAAATATTTAAAATTAAATTTTATAATTTTATGATTAGTATTTTTTATAAAATTTAAAAAATTAAAAATTATTAAATAAAAACTAGAAATTATTTTCTAAAACTAAATACATTTTAGATTTATTGAATTTATATTTTTATTTGTCCATCTATCTACCTTTTTTATTTTATTTTATTTTATTTACAACAATCATTTGAGCCATGTTTGGTAGTGTAAACTTAAAAAATGGACAAATTACATTTATCTCTTCTGAAGTTTATCAAAATTAAACTCATCTCCTCTCTAATTATTCAATCCATATTAGCTTCCCTTATTTTACATTTTTTTTTCTAAATTGAGTTATTAAAATACCCTTATCCTTTTCATTTAAACTTTCCCCCTCTGATCTTTCTATTTCTTCCCCTCCCCTTACCTTCACCACATACAATAGCCTTCCTAGCTACTTCTGACTGAGTCATATCAGGTAACCAAGATGCCAGCGGCAAAAAGACGTGTAGCAACAATATTGCAAACCTCAACAGGGTCACTTTTTTAAATACGGGCTTAATTGATAAAATTTGTTATAAAATAAGTTTATTTAGTGATTTATATGAATATAATTTGTAAAATCTTGCTAATGACAAGATTTCACCAAAAAATATATATTATTATTTTAAAAAAACAAACCTTTCAAAATTATCAACCATATTTAATAAAATATAATTTTTTTAAATGAAATCTTACCAATGACAAAATTTCATCAATAAAATATTATTTTTTTGAATAAAGCGGTTAAAATATTATTTTTTAATCCAAATATCATCAATGGTAACATTTCATAAATAAAATATAATTTTTTTGAATGAAATTTTACTAATGGTAAGATTTCACACCATAATAACATAATTTTCCTCTTAATGTGATATATGAAGCATTATTTACTTCATATACCATAAAAAAAAATAATTAGCCACCTCAACAAGCATCTTCCACCTTTTCAGGGAAATATCAAATAATCTGATGTTGAAAACTCAAAAAATAATTAGAAGAGTCAATTTGGCAAAAAAATATATAAATAAATGGCATTTAGGCTCAACTTGAACTTGAAGTTCAAACAGGACTAGAAATTAGGACATTACACAAATTGTAGATCATAGAAATAATATAGGGAGATCTTGGAATTTCAAAGAAAAAAACCTCATCAAAATACGAAAGCCTCTTCACCCATTTTCCATATTACTCACAATTCTCCCAAATACATACCAGAAATTATATTCTGAAAACCTGGGAGTATAGTGAAAGATTTTCGATAAAGATTTATGTGATCTCATCTACTAATCAGATGACAGAGAACTTTGAAGTAATATAATAATATAACTCATCTGTTCTTATAGATGCTGATATGACGCAAACTAAATTTAGCTCTCTAAGGAAGGTGGAGGGGGAGGGGTGGAAATGGAGAGACAAGGGAGGAAGGTTTGAATAAAAGGGGCAAGGGTATTTTTGATAATTCATAATAAAATTGGGTAAAATAGGGGATATTAGGGAATGTTAATGTACATTGGACAATTAATAGGGAGGTAGGTTAAATTTTCACAAACCTCAAGAAAAATGAATGTAATTTATTTAAAACAAAAAACACGTGATAAATGTAATAAGCAGATTAAGTGATAAATAATTTGTACTGGTATCAAAATATAACAATGCTATTCACGAGGTAATGCCAAATCCATGTTGGGCACAAATAATTTATGAGCAGTGAATTATTGTTATTATTATTTTCAAAAGAGATTGACAAAGGTCATGTGTTTTGCCATTTTTTCTGTTTTTCCCATAAAAAGACATGCCTTTGAATTTTCTTATAATAGTCATACATACAATGTGATGTATGTAAAAAGGAGTTGCTCCGTAATTCTTGAAAAGATATGCAAATGCTAATGCTATTTCTTGTCATAGTTCTATGTTTTTCAAAACAAAAAAAAAAATTTCCCGCCGCATAAAATAAAACATACAATATCAACGTCTCCTGGCCCCCTTAGTTATTACTTTTTCCCCCCGAAATTGCACCTCATGTGCTTATAGGATAACTAAATAATAATTTCTTTTAAAATAAATATCCTATTTAATCTTTTAAGATTTTTGTATTGAATTATTTTATACCTCGAGAAAAAAGTTAATCTCTGATCTTTTAAGATTGAAAATGATGGGCATATTAGTCCTTTGTTCTTCATTACACACGTAGCAAAATACAATGATGATATGCTATTAAAATGTTAGGTGCAAGTAAGTCATTTTGTAACTTGTAATAGAAATTTAAATAAATTATTTTAGTGGTTCCAAAATTAGTTATTTTAAACTTTATTATATTTCAGATGACATACATATCATTTAACACCTTGTTTACGTGTCAATGTGCAGTTTCATTAGTGTTTAAAGGATCAAATACACATAAAAGGATTAATGTGTCTTATTATTAAAATCTTAAATGATCATGGGTTTAGTTTCAATTTTCATGAACTAAATAGCCTTGTGAAATTTGCTTAGGTGATTATATGTGCTATTTACTTTGTGTTATTGTTGTTGTTGTTATTATTATTATTATTAATTTTAACAAAAACCTTTAAGGTGAGAGGATGATGTCCCAGTTCAAGACCGGAAAACTTTCAAGTTATCTCACCCCAAGGAGATAGACAGGGGTTCACACTTGTCACTTGTTAGATGCAAGTCTGTGTCATACTCCACTTCCTAGGGTTTCAAATTTCATTGCTAGAAAATAAAATGCTTTTTATGTTTCTCAATTGCTAGTAAATTGAAAATTACTTTTTTATTCCAAAGTATCACCCCTAATGCGTTTAAACAGAGACTCCTTCCCATAGTAATCAAGCCCGAACTAGACCAAACCCTAATTAGTGAACTAGTCAGGTTCTAATTCATTTATTAGATTGGCCAAGCAATTAACCCGGTCAAATTTAGTTAAACTCGGAGTGAATTGGTCAGGCTATATATAAATCGTTTTTGGCCAGCATCACCTTTGAATCGTGTGCACACCATGAGGCCTTGAGAAATCTTCAATAATTCTCAAAATTGCTATCTCAAGAATCAAACTAGGGAACTTTAGGCAAGGGAAAATGCACAGCTACCACTTGGTCAACCTTGTTATCCTATGATGTGTGATTAATATACACATATATTATTTTTTTTGGCATTAATTGTGTTTTTATATATTAATTTAACAAAATCCAATTCAACTAGTGATCTGGTGCCTTGAGCTAGAAAATCATAGAGTTGAGTCTAATAACTACGTTCCTTTCACACTATTTTTTCAATATACATGGATCCTGTGATTGAACCCAAAATTGCATGCTTAGGGGAACCAAGCATCCGTCACTCAAACTAACACCTCATCAATTAAATTGAAAATTACTAGTCATATGGTTCCTACGTATGGCGCTATTATCTTTTATATAATTACATACATTTGTTATTATCAGGTGTTTTAAACTATTGAATGGCTAATCTAGGTTTATTCTCTGTTTTCTACTTATGCAAATTATAATATTGTCTATTTATAAACTGCAAGAGCTTCATTTTTTTTAAAAAAAATAAGAATGCAAGGCCTTCATTGACCTTTGTTAGTTACTGATTTTTAACTACGTGCCACACTAAATTTTTTCAAAGAAAAAACTTATGACGTGTGATCTTAAGTTATAAATTATTTAAAAAATTCTTAATTATATTCTAAATGCATCAAATATATAGTTAAGTCACAATAATTAAATTATAAAGTTTGGTTAGGCCACTTGTTCTCCTTAAACAAAATTAGGGACATATGCAATACAATTTGGTTTGAGTCAGTTTATTTGGTTGTTGGCAAAAGTAAATTTTAAAATCAAAATATTACAAATTAAAAGTAATTAAATTAAATAAATAAATAACAAATACAAATAAAAGTAACACATTTAATGTGTTACATGATATTTAAGTGATAATAACCCAAATATATATATGGTGTTGAATTTCTATACACTATCAGTGTAAAGTTTTTTTTACATTATG
Source organism: Dalbergia cochinchinensis (assembly GCA_031216125.1). Lineage (NCBI taxonomy): Eukaryota > Viridiplantae > Streptophyta > Magnoliopsida > Fabales > Fabaceae > Dalbergia > Dalbergia cochinchinensis. The sequence continues at coordinate 60,501,221 of CM062375.1, read as the reverse complement.
ATCCAATTATACATTACCACATCAACAAAAGTAATTGAGTTTCACGCTCACTATTTGAAAAATTATTCAAATAGAATGATTTGATTGAATAATAGTATAAAAAAATTTACATTAGCAGTGTATAGATCAAACTCATATATATAAACATTATTTGGTAAATTAAAATTATGTAATTCTAAAAATAAAAATAAATTATAAAGTAATATTTAGTTTGGATATGATTACATTGGTTTTAAAAATTAAACCAGAAATTAATCAAAAAGAAAAAATTAAACCAGAAATCTGATCAAATCCAATCGATTTTAAAAAAGCAAGAACAAATTTAATCTAAGTTTTTATTTTTAATTTTGATATGTTTTTGACTTTTTTTTTTGCAATTGATTTAACAGTTTTAGATTGGATTGAATTCAATCAAAACACATCTAAATAAAATCATCCACGTTTTGTGGATTAAATATTCGAATTTGAAATCTTTTTAAAAATAATCTTTTTTGGTATTTTTTTATAATAAACAGACCTAATCCAAATAAAATTAGTTTAATTGAAATCTAATAGAGCCCGAATAATTGTTTTTTGAAAACTCACAATTATTGAATATGCAACCCTTCTAAACAGGTTTACTTAATAATTTGTGATCAGCTCCGTATAATTTATAAGAAATTTTAATTAAGTCCCTCATTTTTGTAAAAATTTTCAATCAAATCCCTAAAAATTATGTGCATTTAGGGACTTAATTAAAATTTTTTACAATAATATAGGGAGTTGATTGAAGACTTTTATATAATATAATAATTTGATTAAAAAATTTAAAATTACAGTGATTTGACTGAAAATTCCTGTATAATATAGAGAATTGATTATAAATTTTTTAATTATATGAATTTAATTAAAAATTAAATAAAGCTATAGTAAACATGAGAGAATTACACGGAGGATTCACTGTATAAATTATGATTACCACTCACGCGAAAATGCATCGTGGCCGTACTTTCGCTCTACAACCATTCATCCGTATCCTATATAAGCACTTCCTCATATTTGCGAGCCTTTTGTCTCTGACACAAACCTTGTTTTTTTTCAAGTTCACCCTTCAAGTACCTTTCTTACTCTCAATTCTCTTACCTATCATTCTTTCTCTTTTTGTTTGGTTACATATCATTCTTTCTCTTTGATGTACTAGAGAAGTATAAAGTGATACTTGTATTAATAAAGGTTCAATTTGATCTCTAAAATTATATACGATCTTTACTCTAGTTCTTAAAATTAAAAAAAGTATCAATTTAATTATTGGTAAAAGTGATTTAAATTGATCCTTTTGGTGATTTGAATTACTAAAGTGATTTTACCATTCTTCTGTTGTGTTGTTGTTTGTTTCATCGCTCTGGTGAATTGGAATGTTAACAAAGATCATCATCACATTGCAGTAAATGGTAAAGTTCAAGTGCTGTTCTATTGCTGTTTTTTCTTCTATCTGTTACTTTTATCTGATCATGTGTTGGATGATACTTCAAACACTTTTATTTGTTGTGTCAAGCTTCTTTTCTGCTCCTTCAAATGCTATCATATGTGATGTATTTAGTCGTATGTGCAATCTTATGTTCCAGGACTTCCATTGTCCTTACAGTGTTCAAAGTTTTTATGCCATTTGTGAATTTGCTTTCTTTTATCCCAAAAGAGAGAAATCTATTTTCTTTAAGAACAGCAAACAACTTTTAACGGCTTGAACTTCCGTTCATTTGATATTATCAACATATTGATTATTTACATTTCTTTATGCTAGATTATGCTATTCATTGTAAATGAAATTAATAAGGTTTCTTCTCTTATGCCAGCATGGGTGCAGGGAGGAAAACACAAACCTTTTATGCCATTGGTACTGCACCTTTTGCCATAGACTCAGTGATCAATAATGCACATGGCAGAAATCTGGGGAAGATTCAACTTGGTGGTGTCATATTTGGTTGCAAGAACAGTACAATGAAAGAATGTCTATCTAAACAACTCTTTGGTTAGTCTTTTGTGTTTTGTTAGCTTGTCTTGTATTGTTTGTAATATACTAATTAGCTATTAGTATGAGCAATGTTATTCTGCATTTGGAAATTGGCATCAATCTAAATGACACATCAACACTGGTGGTATCTTTTACTTATAGCTTGAAATTAGCATGATTATTATCATAAAATCATTTGTTTTACCAAAGAAATTGTCACTTTCCAAGCATTATAGTGACTTCCTCTCCTTTTAGGAGGGGGGGTTTATTATGTTATCTCCAACTCATGGAAACTTTTATCTGTTTCAACAGGCTTGCCTGCTCAGCATTTTTCCTATGTGAAGAATATTGATCCTGGGTTGCCATTGTTTCTGTTCAACTATAGTGACAGAAAAATTCATGGAATTTTTGAGGCAGCTAGCAAGGGGCAAATGTATATAGACCCTTATGCATGGTGTGCTGATTGTTCAGAGAGAACACAATACCCTGCACAGGTATTACTTGCTATCTAACTCAAAACTAATTTGATATGGTTCAGGGCAATGGTGATCATGATTTGTGAAAAAGGCCCTTAAATTAAAATCTTCTTGTTGTTAATGTTGTTTAAGGTGCAAATACGTGTCCGGCTTCAGTGCCAACCATTACCTGAAGATATATTTAGACAAGTAATTGGAGACAACTATTACATTCACAATCACTTCTGGTTTGAGCTAGACCATAGACAAGCAAGCAAGCTGTTGTCTTTATTAGTGTCTTTAGCAATTGCCCCTGGTACCCCTGCTCCAGCGAAATGGAGAACTGTCTCTCGGCCTCTTCCATTACATGAAACTCCAAAGGAAAGTGAACCATTTGAAACAATTGATTGGGAGGCAGAGCATTTTACTGGTTCAAGTGGAACAGATTCCACTGAAATGACTTATTCTTTTGATGGAGACAGCCGGCCATTGGATTCCCACAAAGTTGTGAAGGAGGTAAAACCAGATGAGAAGAACCTTATATACATGAAACTAAAGGAATTGGCTCTTGGCCGTGGAAGTCAAGAGTTCTCTATGCCCAACAATGTGAATGACTCTTCTGATGAGAACAATATGTGCTATGTACAAAGGAGTTGTCCAGAGGTTCCAGCTGGTTTAGAGAAGAAGGAAGAGAGTTCAGGTCCTCCATTTGAGTATCAGTACTCAATAGCAAAGGTAGCTGAGGATGATCAATGAAAATATGCTTACTGGTACAAATTGATTTTATTGCATGCAACTAATCTTAGTGCATTTGTAGTTAATGCAAGAGGTTGAAGAACTGACGGCTTTCAAGAAAATACACACAGAGAAGAATTGTTTCCTAGAACAGAAGCTGGTATTCTTCTTTATGTTATAGATGCTGGCTAAATTTTATCATATCATGCGACTGTCTCTTCATTCCTAGCATCTTTAAGTATATTTTTAGCAGGCACTAAAATGTATATGGTCCTCATACGAATTGACCAAATATGTGCAACTTTTTTATTTACCTTATGGATTGTTCTTAACTAATTATCCCCCTGTTGAATTTTAAACGTATGCTACAGGTTGAAATCGACACATGCTGATCACGTGCTAATTTGCTTCTTATTAACTATGTTCCCTAATTCCATTTTTCATAAAATTTTGTTTTGTTCTCAATTCTACTAGTGTAATTGCAACTATGGTTTTGTTTTTTTTTTTTTGGGGGGGGGGGGGGGGCAGAAAGTATTGAAACAAATTGTTAGGGATTGAGCCAATATATAGTTGGTTTTTATTGCAATTACTGAAATGTGAGATGAGAGAGTAAGGGGCTCATCCTTGTATAACCAATGGCTGAGTTGGCAGAGAGAAAGTGGAGGGAAGTGAGGATTTTGTGGGATTTTGTTAAAGGACGTTATTTGTAGGGAGAGCAGGTGTGGAAGGAATCATTCAGGAAATTAGCGGGAAAGCCTTGGGAGAGTGGTGGCCTCTCTAAGAGCTACTTGGGAGAGATTTGACCTCTTGAAATGCTATACCTAGTTTTATCATTTCTTGTTAACGTTCATCTTGTTGTTCATTCTTTCAAACTGAATATCACTCTGATATTATAGCATTGTGTTAATTCCAAAATACAATTCTCAACAATTGTTCTATTCTAGTTCACTACTGTTCCATGAGTACGAGGTTCCTTACACAAATAGGTTCCACACTTCAAAATTAATTGTAACCTTCTTTTTATTTTTTATATCTCCTGTTCATTATGTGCAGTGATCAGTGGTTGCTGAAGATCCCAACCCAAAGTTCTATTTCTCTTAGGTTCAAGAACATGTAATTCACTCACATAGGGAAAATTAATTACTAAAAACCATTCCACAGGTAAAATTGTAGTGCAGGAATTGATAGGTTCAAGAACATGTAAGCCACTCACACAATAAATTGAACTGTGTGATGATATGGCTAGGCCTGAATTGATTATTTGAGAAATTCAATAAGGAGTTATAGTGCAAGAAGTGGAAATAGCTATGGCCAAAAGTAGGTTGTATCTACCTTTGGAAGTACTCTTAGTTTCTGTAGTTACATCCAGGTTTTATTGTTCATACCATAAGCCTTTCCCCACATCATTATGGACTTATTTTTATTTTTGTCTTTCCAGACAGAAGCAGCACTAGAAATTCAGCATTTAAAAGATCGTTGTTCTATGTTAGAATCTGCAAAGGATCTTCCTAAGGCACATGCCGAGAAGACAGTTATCCAGTCATCTGTGGAGCTGCATTTAGACCCTAAGGAGTCATTATTTTTAATAGGTGGTTTTGATGGAGAATCATGGTTATCAGCTGTGGATTTGTGTTGTCCTTCCCGGAATGTGATCAAATCCCTTAAGTCAATATGCTCAGTTCGATCATATTCTTCAGTAGTACAGTTGAATGGTGAACTTTATGTTTTTGGTGGTGGAAATGGTTGTGTTTGGTATGACACAGGTATCAGACCTTGATGAGTTTTTGAAAATGTACTTTTTTTTGGGGAAGAATTTTTTGTCAATCATTATATCTTCTATGTATATGTAGTTGAATCATACAGTCCATTTCATGATGAGTGGACCTTGTGCCCACCTTTGAATAAGAAGAAAGGAAGCTTGGCTGGAGCTTCTTTGAATGACAAAATATTTGTCGTTGGTGGTGGCAATGGACTTGACTGCTTTTCAGATGTTGAGATGCTTGATTTAAACATTGGACGGTGGATCTCTACACGTTCAATGCTAGACAAGGTGAAGTATATTGGCTTATGGGAATTTCAAATGATAGTTATTTCAGGATGTGATAGAGATGTATATTTATGGATAATACCAATGGCATGAAGGCTTATGTGTTCTACCTTGAGCTATGAAGCTTAAACTTTATAACATATGCTGTTTCTTCCCGTTTACATTTACCTCTTACTATTGTCTTGGTGTAAGAGATGACTAAGTAGGCAGGTTTATGGTATTACAGGGAAGCTTATATCATTATATAGTCAACATCCTTACATTAAGTTCTATAATCAACATTATGCCTTTAACACTTCTGTGTGTTAGTTACTTTTAGAACATGAAGCTATGGATCTATCTCACCACCTGAGTCCCTTCTTCTCACATTATATAATAGATAATCAAATGGGCATTTGTTTAGTTCCTTTGATAAGCATACCATATTAATGAGCATATTGCTTGGGTTTTCTCTTAAATTTCCAGAGATTTGCTCTTGCTGCAGCTGAACTAAATGGTGTGCTTTATGCTACTGGTGGATATAATGGAGTTGACTATTTGAAGTGAGATTTATTGTTTTATTTCTGCTTCCATCGTTCATATCAATAATTAAAAGTTATGCTATGCACAAACATGGAAGTTCCATATACAACCCTAAACCAAGTAATAACCAGCTTGACTGATCTATATAATAACAAAATTGTGTGTATAAATATTAAGTTTGTAACTCAATTAGTACAAGTGAAACTAACTCATAATTGTAGGTCTGCAGAGAGGTTTGATCCCAGGGAACATTCATGGATGAAAATACCAAACATGAATACAAAGCGGGGCTGCCACTCAATGGTTGTTCTAAATGAAAAATTGTGAGTTCAACTTCATTGATTACCTTTAATTTTGATTTTACTAATTCTGCAATTAAGACTTGTACAAGTGTCCTTCTTTATGAATTATGTGTAGGACTCAACTATGGTAATGTAGTGCAGTTCAGAATTGTCCTCCCTTGACAATTTACGTGACCAACTTTGAAAAGAATAAGGGGGAAATCAAGTGTAATTCCATATGGGGAAGGAGACTTGTTTTCTATAATATTGTAGTATCTTTGGTGATCTCTCAACATATCCGAAAAATGATTTTGAAGAAAATAAAAAAATCATGTCGGCACCAGCACGGTTTTGGATTGTGTTCAACAACAGGGTAGAGTTGTATAAACCATAAGAAGAGTAACTATCATTCTAGAGTCAAACTTATTTTCTGCTTGGCTCATGCATCGTTGAAAACTTATCTGTTCACTTAATAGATATGCTCTTGGCGGCTTTGATGGAAGCACAATGGTTACAAGTACTGAAGTCTTTGATCCTCGTCTCGGGGCATGGATGATGGGGGAACCAATGAATCATCGCAGAGGATATTTTGCTGCTGCTGTTGTCAAGGAATCTATCTATGTGATTGGGGGAGTCAAATTTGGCGAGACCATCGAAGAAATAGTAAGTACATCTATTAACATTGCTCTTTATTTTCATTAGTAGTAGCCTCCTGGGCCCGTGCATGAATATATAACCGATGACAGGTTGAGGACTATACGGAAGGTGGGGGATGGCAAAAAACTTGTACAACAATTGGTAAAAGGTGTTTTTTATCAGCTATTGCCCTTTAAGCAAAGAGACAGAAGATTGTCCAGACTTTAGAAAAAAGAGAGTAAATTACTAACATTGTCATGTAGATGCTCTTTATCATAGTCATTGAATGTTTGTCACAGAATCAAGATTTGTTTTTGCTTGATTCTGACTTCTAGATTACATAAAATGCCACTAATTTTGCATTTGCGACAATGCCACTAGGCTTTCCATAAAGCAACCAATGGTTTTAAATTTAAGTGAGCTGAGTTACTCCATGATTTAGTGTGTGCATAAACATTTAGAGAGAGGTGTTGCATATTAGGTTGATTATTTGATCAATTTAATCGGATGCTGTTAATGCTGTTTGCATTCTCCAGTTTGCAAAGTCAACAGAAGTGGATTATGGTAATGAGGACATTGTTAACTGTGTGTAATAATCAAATACTTGCAGTTTATTAGGCTAACTGACAAGTTAAATATAATTATTTCTGCAATCAAGTAGTGTATTAGTTGTATGAGTCGAACATACCTATACAAATGTTGTAGGATTAGTCTTATTATCATCAAATGATTAAACTAGATGAAGACTTGTAATACTCAATAGGAAACTCTATAATAATATTAAATAACTGTTGAAATTTCTTGAATATGTGGCAAATCAATACTGTTATTACTACCCTCATCCTTGAATAATTATCATGGAAGAGAAAACCGAATCTAACCGACCGGTTCGGTTAAGCTCCAAAAATCGGGGAAAGTCAAAACTGGTCAAGAGCCAGGCAAAACCAAGAAAACCAGGCAAAATCGCAAACCAGACCTATTTGGAACTTTTGATTTTTTTTTTTCAAAACTTAAATATTGATTTTTTGTGGCAGTTACAGAGTAAAAATGAAAAAATGAACTAAAGAATGGCACTAATAAAAATTATTGAATTGTTTTTCTTCTCTATCTGTCCTTCATAAACTGTTTACTATAAATCTTACTGATTACCAATAAATATTGTTTTCAAATGTTTTGTGACCATTCTGTGAGACTGAAATTAAAGAAATTTTATATGGATTATGTTTATTTTTATAGACCTATAAAATTTCTTTTTGTGTTGATTATATTAATATTAATAATTTAATTTTTTTAATATCCTAATTAATTATATATATATATATATTATTATATTATGGTTAAATCCCGGTTAAACCAGTTAAATCTCTAAACCATTAAACCAGTATCTTGACCATTCGATGTCCGGTCCGATTTTCTCTTCCTTGATAATTACTCAATTTTAAATGAGTAATAAAATTAAAGAAATAATTAATAAAATATCAAAGAAAAAGTTAAGATTAATTTATTGAATCGTCCTTGTTGCTTTTTAATAAACCAATTCTCTCTCATATTCTCTATTATATCTCCTGCATTGATAGTATTTACTATGGATACTATTGAAAATAAATAATTTTTTAAATAGATCATTATTCAAGGTCGAAGGAAATAATAACTTCAAACCAATCCCACTACTAATGCCCCACTCAATTTTTAGTTACTTGAGGCCAAGCCAACCTATGCGGTGTAGTATCAAGCATGCATCTATATTGAAATTCTAAGAAATTCTCCAAAAATCACAGTAGCAAGTATCAAACCTAGGTTGTCACATTGTGAGGGAAGGATGGAACACATATACTAGTAGGCTAGCTGATTGTTGGGTGATTAAATTTCATAATTTATATATATAATAGATATTTAATTATATTAATTTGTCTTTTTATGTATTAATTTAATAATATCTGGTTTAACTGGTTGAACCAGTGACCTAATGATCTAGTACCTTGACTGAGTCAATTACCAAGCCAAGTTTCAAAACTATGGGCTCGGTCACTGAAACCCTTTGAATGTGGATGGAAATATGTTAGGATAGCTTAGGTTAAACTAGATTTTGACTTAATAGGTTTGAGCTGTTTTTCCAAACAAGTGAGGTTGAGCCTATTATTTGAGATAAGCCTTTTTAGTTGCCTTAGTCTGATCTCTTAAAAGCTAGACTAACCTTAAGCTTATTATAAATTTACTTGATTATAACTTTTTTTTAAAAAATAAAAAAAAAAACTACTCTTAATTAAGCAAAAAGTCTTATAAGTATGTCAAAAAATATATTTTTTAAATAGCTTAAAAGATTTCTTAAATAATTTAAAAAGTATATTTTAAATAGGCTAAAATATTTTTATTATCATTAGATTTTTCATATAATAATACTATATGCGTCCACTTTTAACTGTCTCCTTGAAAAATAATACACATTTGGTATATTGAGTTGCACTGTTTTGCAAGAAGATAGTTAAAAGTAAACGGAAGTAGTAATGTAAGTAGGTCAGCATGTTAAATCCAACTACATCAAATGGAGGTTAGGTTGAAGATCTTGATGAGTGATGAGTCACCTTGTGTAACGTCCCGATTTTCTGTCTGAGAAAAAATGACCAAAATGCCCCTGAGGTCATTTTTTTTTACTCAGAATTCGAGGATAGCCGGCTTGACAGTCCTCAAAGGGTCGACTCAATGTTTGAAGGGGATTAGATGATCCTTGAGTGATTTTGGAAGTGAAAATTGTGTTTTCTGCAGTTTCGAGTCAAAATGACCAAAATATCCCTATAGCGTTTTACGCGGGTAAAGGTGCTGTTCGAGCCCAAAACTTGCCCCAAAGGTTTAAAATGATGTTTTCATGTGTTTAAAAGTATCTGTTTAAGTCCTGGTGGTCCCGGGCAATTTTTATACAAAATTACGATTTTACCCCTAGAATAGTGCCGTTTGAGCTTAATAATGTAATTAAGCAAATCTAAACAATTTTAGGCTCTAATCAAAAATTAATTAATTTTTATAATTAATCTAGAGTCAAAATAAGTTATTAAAATTAATTAAAACCTAAAATTGCTTAGATTAAACCTAAATCCCTTTTTAAAACTCAAGATTCCTAGTTTTGGAATCTTGAATAGTATTTGAATAGTGTTTTCTCTTTCCAATCTCCCTAAATCAAGGAATTGTGTTGGCATTGGATTCAAAGTTAATGGAGTTTTACTTCATTAATTTAATAAAACCACCTCTTAAATCTAGTCTTACAAGTCTTTAATTACATCCTTAGTCACCTAAACACTTTTTCACAAATTCCTAATTTTAAACCTAATCCAAGATACATCTAACACACATCCTAACCCACAATTAAGGAGCAACTTGTTCCCCAAGTTCTTCTAGAAAGACATAGCCACCCATACCTCCCTCATGGCCACCCATACCACACCATGCCTTGCACAATGCCTAGGACCATGCCTTGAGCCATGCCTAGGACCATGCCTTAAACCACACCTAGCCATACCTCAAGCCATACCTTGGAATGATACTTTGTAAGAGATATTTTCTCTCCTCCGTGGCCATGAATTTCGTGGTTCTTCCTCCCTATTCACTCCTTCACATTTTGTTCTTCTATAAATACTTGTCTTGAGAGCACTTAGTTCATTTTTGCTTATATTGTGCATCAAAGTTTCAAAGAGAATTGTCTTAAGTTTCTCTTCTTCTCCAAGAGCTCAAAAGTTCTTTCTCATTCTCTTCTTCTTCATCTTCCTCCTCTAACACAAAGAACCACCACACAACCACCCTAGATCACCATTCAAACACATGAGCTTTCATCCTTACCCATCAAGCTCACACAAAAACTTTTCCTTCCTTTTTCCTCCTCTTTGGCCAAAAATTCAAGGACCACTTGGAAGCAAGATTTCTTCTCTTTTCACTTCAAGAAACAAGCTTTCCTCTTCACTACTTGGTAGAGATTTTTGCTCTTTAAAGTTTTGTCTTTTAAAGCTTATTAAAAATGACTTCTTGTTAGTTTCTCTTAGCTTTTCGAACTTCTTTTCCTTCTTTTTGATTTCGGACTTGGAGCCTTTCTTTTTAAAGAAAATGTTGGCTTGATGATGAGGTTTCAAGATAATGGTCCTATGGTTATCATTTGAGAAACCTCTAAAGCTTGAACCTTAGTTTTGATCTTAACACATTTTTGGTTTTTGCTTCCCTTTTCCTTAAACTTGGTTACGGTTTCCTTGTTTCTTTTCTTTCCTCTTGGCTTCGGCCTTATTTCCTTTTCTTTGATGTTCAAAAGTTTTGTTTAAAGATAGTTGTTGGATGATTTGATTCTTTTAAGTCCATTTCCTTAGAGTTTGATGATGAAGTTCACACTATATGGTTTATTTGTAAACCTTGGTACAAGAACTCTAAAGTTTGCTTTATCTTGCTATGATAAGTTTGAGTTAAGGTTTAAGTTCCTTTAAAGTCTTGCAAGAGCTCTAGTGAAGAATATAAAATGAACTTGCATTCATATTTATTTTTCTTACTTAGCATATTTATTTTTTGCCATAACCTAAAACGTAAAGATTAAAACAAGGGTTGCATTTTCATACCATCTAATAATTAATCTCGAAGCTCGCCTATTTCGGCCTTAAAGTCAATTGTTGTGGAGCCTAGAGCACTAAAATAAAGAATTGAACTTGCATTAATGTTTATGTTTCCTTGTCTAGTATATTTATATTTCAAGTCATCACTTAAATCCTAAAAGATAAAATGAACTTGCATATTTACTTTCAAGTCTTGCATCTCATATTTACTTTGAAGTTCTTACTTTACTTTATAATAAAGAATAAAATGGGATGCATAACACGTTTACATTTTGTCATCACTTAAAGACTCTAAAAGCTCAAAGACTTGCCCTCTTTATCTCAAGTTAAAGTTTGGTCATGGAAACATCCCCATGGATGCATATTTCGGCCATGTGGTGATGATGAACTTGATGTGAGTCCCATCTAGTCACAAGAGCCAACAATCTATGTTCTAAGATTTTCTTTAGGCCTTAAAAGTTTTATAAGATTATTACCAACAAGATTTATGAGTTAAACCTCTTCTAAACATGCCTTGAATTAGCTACTGCCCATGGTTATTTTTAGTCTCCTTTTAGAAAATAAAATGGGTTTCAATGAGTTTTAGAAGTCCTAAAATGGTTTTAAGAGAAACTAGTAACTTGTATGTATTAATGACATGATTTTTGAATGATGCTTGAGCTTTAATGTTTCCATCCTGTATGATGTTATTTTGGTATGTTAGAATGTGTAAAAAATTATATATGTTGAGGTAGGAGCCTTTCTATACATGTTAGGAAAGAAACTAGTCTCACAGAAAAATCATAAAGTTGAGTTTTAGCATAGTTTTGACCCATTTGTTTTTAGCCACTGCCAAAACTGTTTTAATGAGATAACATTCAGTTTAGAATTGTTTAATTAAGAAAAACTTGGTAACATTTGAGGTAAGATTGATTTTTAGCACCTATAGAGAAACTAATAACTAGAAAACCGTAAAAGTGCAATTCTAGAACACTTAGAAATATAAATTTCTGATTCTGTTACAGCATTATTAATCATAGCAAAAGTGATCTATAATTAGTGTAAATGTGTAGGAATCCCTCATAATTGGTTTAGATTTAAATTATAGCGCCTTAGGCAAAGACGAAACTTAAAAAGGGTCAAAGACGTAAATTCTAGAATCCCATGAGTATATGATATTAATTCAGCCCACATCCTTATGATACTGTCTAGATTTGTTTATGATCATAAAAATGAGAAAGGATTATTAGTGGTGAATCTATAGGTGTATAAAAGAATAAAAATTGATGTTAGCATAATTGGTTTTCAAGATTAAGACCCGTAAGGGTCAAAGTATAAGACACTATAGGTCCCAGGACATAATGAGCTTTATGACTCCAAGTAGATGTATGTTTAATTATGAGAATGACTTGAGTATAGCATATGCATTAGCTGAGTCCGGTCCTTGATTCCGACAAACTGGCTAGGAGCATGCTATCTTTTAAGAATGTTAAAGTAATGATGTGATGATGTATATGCTATGAGGAGTATGACTATATGACTTGATGCATGTTCTATATTTTTCGTGGCATAAAGCAAATTTTGAGGAAATCTGGTTTACAACTGCTATGCTACCGAATTTCCGTCAAAATTTGAAGAGCTTAGAAAAGTTTTTTAAAACTCCTGGGTGACACCGGTTAGGCCGAGCACCCCCAAAACAGATGTGACATAGAACCGAGACGCATTTTTCCTACTACGGTGATGAGAAAGCAAAACCGTGGGGGGTATGGACATCGAGCCTGCCGAAGCGGACAATATTACTGTGTACTAGATGCCAGTAGATGCATTTCGAATGAGAAATGATGAATTACCCCCTCTATTACCCCATATTAAATCTAGTGACGACTAGTTAGGATTGAGCTCATTCTTAGGCGATAGGTGAGATGTAGTTTGGTGACCAGATTATCGTCGGGGCCGGTGAGTCAGTTGGATTTTTGGTGAATATGTTAAGAGGGTGGTCTTTAAGAAAAGAACTAAAGAGTTTCACTTATGAGAAAAATGTCACATGAAAAGTACTGCGCCTTTTTATGCCACGTACATGATTTATGTTTCCTTATGATGTGCCGAAGTATTATGATTTTCATGTTAAAGTGCATATGGTATTGCCATGCATTCATCAAATATCTATTGCATTTATGCCATTAAGACTCATACTAAAAGACACCCACTTTGGATAAATAGACTTGGAAAGCTTAAAACCAAACCTTATGCATGTATACCATTTTCATACTTAAAACCGAGATGGCTGGGGACGATGACGATGCCACTTATGTTAGAATCGGAAATCCCTGCTAAGAATCTTGAATGAGTTTCTCATCCCTTTCTTTTCTTCCATGTCGACTCCAGACGAAGATTACAACGAGGTTTGTGACTTTTTCTAAGACTCGTGCTTAAGGGTTACACTAGCAAATAGAGTAGAGGGTCGCTGTGGAAGCATAGATAGTTTACCTTTTGGGTTGATACTTATTCACCCTCGTAGGCGAATAAGGAACACTCCATATACATGTACATGTTTTGATGTAAATGATGATACCATGATGCTAGTAATTTATGTATTTATGAAGGTGTGATGATATTATGTTGTTATGTATAATACTACATTTCATGAATATGTATGGTGTGATTATTTTTCTTGTACGTTGTGGTTATGATAAACGTTAGGTTAGCGCGCGGCTCTTGTTTTGTTTTCAAGTTTCAAAAAGAAAAATTTATGTGTATTTTTCGCTAAGTATTTTAATAAAAGGATTTAAAGAATGAAACTAAAAGAATAATAGACTAATGATCAACCTAAATACATTCTAGGAGTATTGAGTTAAAAATTAGAATATTGCACCTTACCTGTATCCACCCCTACTTGTAAAATGATATCACCCCCCCCCCTTTTTTAATTTGTTCTTTGGATGGACTGACTTGGGCCTAAAATATAGAAATTTTTGTTCTGAAGAAATGGGCCACAGCTACGGAATGAGCCCCAATTTTTTTTAATTAACAAATGTTAGAATAAAAAGCAAAATAAATAAACTTTTATAATGAAGATGGACAAATTTGAGTAGGAAATTATATGTTGCATGAGTACAAGTATGAATATTGTACATCATAAAATACAATATATAAACACAATGATATTTTGAAAAGAAAATAAGATATCGGTACGATAATACAGATTAAATAAATTGTTGGAATCATATGGCAAAATGTAAAATAAAATTATGATTACTACAGTGTGAGGCTTAGATTTGTTCTCTCTCCCCTTCTTTTTTGGTGAGGGTGAAAAAAACAGTTATTTTTATTAATTATTTATACAAAGATAAGATTGCAAAAATGATAACATGATTAAAAAAGTTAATTGACAAAGATAAAACTTGAATTTGTATCTTAAATTTTTGAATATGAAGATGATAGATATCAAGAAATTTCAATATAATGTACAAGAAATATGAATGCACAAGTACTATAAGAATATTTGTTGAGGGTTCGAGTCTGGGGTTTAAGGTCTAGAGATTATGAAATATGAAATGATGCAGATAAAATAGTGGCTTGGTTCGAATTTTGAAAGTGATCGGAAGGTTCGAAACCCATGAAAATGAACCAACTGTGGTGTCCTGAACGTGTTTTAGAATGATCTCTGTCTTCTAGACTTCTCTGTTTTCCATTTCTCTTCTGTTTTATTTATTTATTTATTTTCTGAATGTAGTTGCATATGTTGTACTTTGACTCTTTCTAGAAAGTGTTGAGATTGTATTCCCTCTTACAAAAAGAAATCTCGTGCGAGGAAAAATGATATTTATACATGTTATTTTGCCTCCATTCTTCACATATTACTACTAGTTAGCTACAAATGCAAAAGGTGAGGCATAATGGAAAGTGGGAATGGAGACAAAATGGTATTTGTAAATATCATTTTTTTTTTGTGTAATGCTATATATTCAAAAGGAAAAATATATATTTAATCTTTGATAAAAAATTATAATAATTATTAAAGGAAATAAAATAATATGATTTATTAATTTATATAAAGATTAATAATTATGACATATTATTTTGGATATAAAATATTAGTTAAGATTTTCATTTTCTAGATTTTTTTTTTGTCAAAATGAGGCGGCAGTTATGTGTCATAACAATTCATGTTGATTAATGTCATTCATATATTCCCGTTCACGACGTAGGCACGAAGTCACGTTATAGACTATAGAAATAAAAAATTAATAATAATTATCTGTCAACAACGATATCATGCACATTTTATAAAGTAAAACGTTATTTGTATCCATAGCGATACATAGTAATTTATATTTTATTTATTATTAAATAATATATGAATCCTATTTAAATAGAATTTAAATTTATTTAATAATAAATAGAATATAAATTAATATAATATTTTATATTTTATGAATATAAATAACACAATCTATTTAAAAATATACATCGAAATGAGAGCTAAACCTTTGTCTTAGCTCTCAAAAATCTAAAATTTCGAGGAGAAGCGACGGGATCTACTAAGAAATTGAGTAAAGAAAAAAGGATTACAAATAATTACATTTATAAATCAGCAAGTAGGCCTGATCATGTTCCATTTTGATTAGTTTACGCTCAAATCAAATTTTGTCAACCGAAATCTTGATCATAATTCTGATACAAATCTAAACATGCACATGATCATGAGAAAGCAAGTAACAAAATTAAAAGCAAAACTTAATTAACAAATGGGTTTGCTGTTAAGAGAAGAGGGGGTTTTAGAGGAGGGGGGGGGGGGGGGGGGAATGCCGTTCCTAAGAAAAAATGGTGGAGAGAAGATGGAGGGAGAGGAAGCCCCACCAAGTAAAGGAGAAAAAGAAATGAAAAAATGTAATAAAAATAGCAAGAAAAAAGGTATTTGAAAAAAGATGCAGGTGCACAAGTAGCTAAAAGTATTTGAAAAAAAATTCTTGAAATTATATGAAAATATATTATGTGATAAAATTATTATTGGTTTTTGAAATTCTATAATAATTATTAATCCTTTTAAAATTAAAAATAAAATCTTCCTTTAGTAAAAAGAATAAGAAAGGCATTTAACGCCTTGTCAAAAATTGGATAATGGAAGTACATTTTTGCTATACACTATTCTTTTCTTTTTGGCACATTTGCGATACACTATTTGTTTCATTATAAATGTTTTTTAAGATATTTTTTTCAAATGAAAGATATTATTGAGTCGGCTCATATATAAAGAAATATGACTAAAATTTTTTAAATCATCTTTCCTCTCTTTAACTATAGTTATCAAATTTAGTTGAGGTTAAGAAAAAACATTAAAACTAGACAAATTAATTATTAATTCTTGAATATTCTCAAATAATAAAAAAATTGAGATAATTTTTACTAAAATAAGGTTATCAAACTTGTGAGTTCACCTAAATTTATGAAAATTGAGATAAACTCAAATTATAAAATCGTAAGAGTTTACTTATTTTTTAAAAATATTAATAAATATTTATAATATCTGATTATAATAAAAAATTATGATATATAAAAGATTAAGTTGTAACATTATAACAAGTAAATACAACTCATAAAATATAAAATATAAATTAAACTCTTAAGAAATATAATAAATCTATACTTTATGATGTAAACAATCAAAATTACTTAAGTCAATACATCATAACATTAATTTTGAAAGGTCAAATTATGAATGTTTACTATGAAATTCCATGATTTCTTACTCAAGATATCAAACTCTAAGTAAACGCATGAGTTTATCTGATTTTACTAATGTTGGTATTTTTAAGTGAGTTAACTCAACATTTTTATAACTATAATTTGAAAAATTACTTTCACGTGAACGGAGTAAATATTCACAAGGCATAACATATAATTTTGGTTAAGCTTTTACTTCAGTCAAAGTGCAAAGTTCGAAATTTCAGGTTAATCAATTCTTTAAAGAATGATAAAAATGAGCGGAGAACATCAAATACTGTCGCATTAAGAAAAATGGTTTATTGTCTATTCTGCATTAATCATATCGCCCATTCTCCATTCGATTAAAAAAAATGGAGCATTTATCTTATTTTTAGGAACATTTATTTTATTCCTTCGATACTGTCCTTTTTCTTTATTTTTGAGGAAAAATAAACAAAAACAATGATAGTTTATATCTTAAGGTTATCAATTAATGAATAAAAATTGGAGTAAAATTTTTAATAAGTTAATTTTTTTTAATGATTGGATAATAGTATAAAAAAATTTACATTACTAATACATATCATTTTGAATTTTTATTTTGTTTCAAATTAATTGTCATTTATAGTTTTCAATGATTCATTAATTATTTTATATTCATTTTATTATTTTTTCATTTAAGAAAGAGAATGAGTAGATATGATTTAATGAAAAGAGAAAAAGTAAACAATAAAAGAGTATTTTCATCTTTTATTATTAATTTTTTATAAAATTAGTAACATCTAATTATTATCTTAATTCATATATAAAACTTAAATGAGATATTTATTTTGAAATAGATACCGACAAATTTTCACTAAGATGAGAAATTATTCCCCACCTTACCCCATTGACATTCCTAATCGTGTAACCTAATTTATACATGATTTTTAACCATTAAAATTTACATATCTTATAATTTACATAAAAGATTATCCTATCCGTTTTTGTACAACTCCACCATAACAATATTTTAAGGACACTAGTTACCAACATCATACATTAGAAAGCGGTCCTTTTGCACTTAATGATTGATTAGGGCAGGAATTAGAAATTTTGAAAGAGATACGTCAAATTAGTTAGTATAAATAATATAAAATAAAATAAATGACTATATAAAAATATAAAAATAAGTTATTATATAATATTTTTACATAAATTATTGATAAATTATGATTTATTTCATAATTTATTCTCTCTTTGGTCTTAATAAAAGAATCAATAATTTTTTTTTTAAATATCTCTTAGGATCGACATAAAAAAATATGTATATTAATATATTATTTAATATCAAAATAGAGCATAATAAATAATAAACTAATAAATAAGAATTATAATAAGTGAATAAAATGAGTTAATAAAAAAAATTTAAAAAATATATTCTAAAAATATTTATATATTTTATAACTTTATACCATATGTATTACAATATCAAAATGTTCTTATTATTTATTGTATATCCTATATATAAAGGTAATAAATTTTTTTAAAAAAATCATAATATAAAATATATATAATTATATAATAAATATGGAGAACTTGAAGGGACTGTGACACCCTAGTCCCTTCTCCCTCTGATCAGGGCAATTGATATCTGCGACAAACATTGACCCGTAACGCACGGAAAGCGCTGAGTGTCAGGCGAGAACTCATGAGACAATTAGATATACACAGTTATAGGCATGTTTCGAAAATTATACATATCATTAGCAGAGAACTATTTTATGTGGGGATATTTTGATTAAAAAAAGATTGTAGATAATCTGTTTTGTTTGTATTGTACGAAAAATGTTATTTTTATATAATAGATCACTGCAAAGGGTATAAAAGTATTTGTGTATACTGTATAATTTTTTTATACTTAGGGTTAATTTGATAAAAGCATCATAATTTATAAAATAATTAGCTTCTACTTCTAATAAAAAAAATTTCAAAATGTAACTTATAATCATAAGCTATTTTTCAGTTCAAAATTATCTTTTTTTTTTACTGTAATACATTTGAAAGGGTTTATGGAAATTTAATATTTCCATAAGTTTCCATATATGACTAATTTTATAAAAACAACTTTTATTGATAAAAATTTGTTTCCATAATTTCCCTAATATACCGATAATAACTTGTTCTTTACTTTACGAAAATTCTTTTTGCATATTTTAAAAAGACTATTTTTCCATGCGGGTCGGGTCAGATACGGTATATGCTAAAATAGCTTTTGCACTAAATTATTAATGGTTTGGACAATTTCTCTTTCTGGATTAGTTGTAAGAGTTAAATTAGACTAATATGCACAGCCACCATAGAAGTAGCATGAATTTGAAGCTTGATTTTATTTATTTTATTTTTTGTGGTGGTTGTTTATTGATCCATGACCGTAGGTTGAATGGAGACTAGACAGTCAAATGTATGGATTTTCACTTGGAACTCGTCACGAGGCAGCACAACAAAGAGACATCCATCAAATAACCGCATATATTTAGTGGGGAAAATTGCATTTTCTACTTTACCCTAAAATTTTAAAAATATATAAATTGACCGTTAATTTTTTTTAAATGTGTAAATTGATCTGCTTACTGATTTTTTTATCTATTGTTGATAAAAAATAAGATTTAATAAAATTTAGAGTATCAATTTACTCATTATTTGTTAGTTTATAGTGTTGAAATTAGTAAATTATACCTGATCTAAAGTTTAAGGGAATATCGTACACATATTTTTTAATAGTAATTCAATAATAAGCAAATTAAAATTTTGATAAAAGGATAAAACTGTACATTTAGAAAATATTAAAGTGTTAATTTACATAAAATTTTGGGATTAAAACGCACAAAGCCTACTGTAGATAAAACACAATTTTTCTACTTATTATCAAAGATTGAAATGACAAAAATTATGATAAAAGTTAAATAAAAGGGTTTAGAATTGTCAAGCGTTGATAGTTTTCTTGATAAGAGTTAGGTACATGTAAGGAGAGTAGCAAGATTTAATACATGTACTTTATCTTTATTTTTCTTTTCTTGTCCTCTCTTAGTTATGTTTTAATTATTACGGAGCTTCTTAAGGACCTTATTACTTTTTTTTTTTTTAATGCATTAGAGGTTAAGGACCTTATTAGAATGCTCATCTGCCATGCTCACAGAATGACAACTAGGCCTTGCCATAATTAATGGGCTAGAGTAATCTGGTAGTTAAGGTCTTGAAAGATTTTGCATGCCATGATGGTGGGATACATGTAAGATGAATAACAACAACTAAATATGGTCCAACTAAATACGGCCAATCATGTAAATCAAATAATGCTCAATCATATACTTCATTTATTTCAAAATAAATATCTCTGTGATTTTTTTATAAATTAATATATTTATATATAATTTGTGTCTAGATATATTGATAACTAAAACCCTAACTTAATCCCTTAAATTTATAGTAGGGAATAAATAAACCCTTTAGATTTAAAAAATCTTATATCAGTTCTTCAAATTTCACAAATAAGGATAAGTTAATCTTTCTGTAAAATTATTATCATTTAAGTTGTGTCATGTTAACTTGTTTATGCGTATTGATAACTTAATTATATGTATTGTTAATTTTCATGGTAGATCCTAACTTATCTCACCCCTCTAAATAAATTCATTTAAGTCTTTTTTCTTTATCTACTTCTTACCATAGCTCCCTATTCAGAAGAAAGATTTTGATTTTAAGTTATTATATATTCTGCATAGAATAGAGGAGTTAGGCAAGTTAAAACTCACTATGAAAATTAACAGTACATATAAGTAAGTTAATAAAATACATAGATAGTTTTATTAACAATTAAGACAACAATTTGACAGAGAGACTAACTTGTCCATATTCATAAAATTTGAGGGGCAAATATGAGATTTTTTAAATTTGAGAGACTAATTTATCCCTGCTATAAATTTGAGTGACTAAATTGGGGTTTTAGAATATATTGATTTATGAATGTACTATAAAAAGTGAAAAAAATATTTATTTTGAAACGGATGAATATTATATTTATATTTAATTCATTACCATTGCAATTAAATAAAAACCCTTGATTCATTTACAAGGGCAGCATTGAATGGTTCCAAGTTATAAAAATATGCAGAACTATATAAATTTTATATGATTCAATTAAAAAAATTATATGACTTCGATCACAATTGACTAAATTGAGGCATGATAGACCGGACAAAGTCAAAAAAACATTTTCTTTTTCTTTATATGATAATTGCAAATGAAGGGTATGCTGCTGTATATATCCTCGAGTGATGAAAACAATAAAGGCCTACTTTCCCCTGTGTGTGTATATATGTAAGTACAAAATGGGATGTGCATTAAAGTCGAACTTGGAAGAGTGATTAACTCAACTTGGTTCCCAACAACAAAGGAGAGAAGAGTTACATCACAAAAAATAAGGGAAAAAGATGCCTTGCCTTTACATCTCCACCAACATTAACTTAGATGGAGTTGACATAGATCCCATCTTCTCTGAAGCCACCACTGCTGTCTCAACAATTATAGGCAAACCCGAAAAGGTATGTTATACACTCACTTAGTCTCTCTATCTCTGATGAGCGTCTTTCAAGTCAAGCTTATAAATTTTTGGTCGGAATTTGAGAACCATTTTGTGGGGTTGACACTAATATTGATCATGAGTTTGTTGTTAATCTGGTGCTTTGATTCATGTTCTTGTGATAAGTTTTGATGTGTAACTCAGTTAATGGTTCAATTCTTTAGCTTTATCCTACTAGATCATTCTCAACAAGTCTATTTATGGGAAAGATCAAGGAATCTGAATCACACATGTGAAATTGAACCAAACTTTAGATTTGACAGTTTTTTTTTTCTTGGATATGATTGTTAGATGCAGAAGCTTTTGATTGCTCTGAAGATGAGCAGTAGCCACCCTTTTCCCTCTTTTGACTTTCAGTTGTGTGTAGTTTGATTGTGGTCTCTAAAAGACATTTCACAAACAGTAAGCATTATTGGCAGTTATTAATTCACATGCAATTTAGCATAAATAGCTATTTGTATTTTGTATTAGTTTATTTTTCATTAAAGCAAGTTTTAAGTCAAAAGTTTTCTTTTAAGCTGATCTGAAAATGAAATAAACCAATCATGAAGAAGATTTTTGACAAAAGATGACAGACAAGGCCAGGTTTGAAGCTTTCTGTAGGGAAGAGTGCAATATTTTGGTGTTTTTTTGAGATTGTTTAAGGCATAGGAAATCAGATCACAAGAATAAAATAATGCAATGGTGAGATACTTTACAATAAAATAGAGGAAGCTATGAACCAGGTAAGGTATATTCAATGGAAGATAATAGATACTATGGATCTTTGCAGCTTCTTTTCACACTATTCCTTATCATAATTGAAAGTGAAACGAGAGAGAGTGGAAGAAGTCTCTGCAGATTGCACTTCAGGAACTGCCCTGAAAGTTTGCTACTACAGTAGTACCTTATCTGAATCCTAAATTATTGGACCTTGAAGATGTCACCAACCATTCTTTGTTTGGGACCCTTAATCAGCTCCCTCCACTATTATTTGTTTCAGATGTTGCGGTGAAAATCATAATCAATTTCCTGGTAATAGGAGTACTATTAGAGTGAAAATTAATCTTCATCTGAGTCTATATTGTGACTTGTGCCTGCCTTGTCAGGATAAATGTTCAGTTTACGATTGTCATACTGAAGGGGTCGGTGAGATATCATAATCATCTGTCATGAACTGATAGAACTCTTTTTACTGCGATATTTACTCTCTACTTTTAGAATATTTATTTATTTTCACATAAAAATTACTTTTAAAATATTCATTAATTTCACATTCCAATAAAATATAATTTTTTAATTTCACTAATACTCCTAATATTAATGACTATTAGTGTATTAAAAAGATTTGTTAGAAAAGTTATATAGATATATTAATTCATACACTGTAATTTTATATAGAAATATTCTATTACCATGACATTTATCACTTTTCTTAATATTTATATTTATCTAAATTTGATAGATATTTTATAAAGGAGGGATATTATTTTATTGTAAAGATACACATAAGCATAATGAAGTCCGGATAAAAGAAAATTTTCATGTTAGGTGATCAATAGTAACATAAAACTATGTTCAGTCCTCATTGACATAAATTAACGAAAAATTATTATGATAGAAAAAATTGCTTTAAAATCATGCTTAAATAAAATGACATTTGAACTCATTTTCCTGCCGATTCATTTTTTTTTTTTAAAGAGCCATTGAACAAGAGTATATGACATACATATATATATATATGGGGTAAGAGTGTGCCAAGTAATGAATTGCAATTTATGAGTATAAATATTAGTACTATAAAAAAAATATATTAGTATTCAATTTTGGGGTCTATGTTGTGATTTCATCATGCGTGCTTTGTGCATATATGTGCAGTTTGTGATGGTAATATTGAAGGGGTCAGTGCCAATATCATTTGAGGGTAACAAAGAACCAGCTGCATATGCAGAGATAGTTTCAATGGGTGGCATAAATAAAGAAGTGAAGAGGAACCTTATTGCTACCATTGGCGCCATATTGCAGTCCAAGTTGTCTATACCAAGAACAAGATTCTTTCTCAAAGTCTTTGACACAACAGCATTTAGGAACAACTCCAAATTGTGATGCTTGATCTGATTCTGACAAGCCACAAGGTGGTTTATTAATCTTTATTAACCAAGTTGAGTAATTTTAATAATGTTTGTTTTGCTACCATTTTTTCCTTATGTGCTACTTGATTTTTGCACCACCAAAGATAGAAGTTATTCCTCATTTGGTTATTTTAGCAAAGTGATCGAGCTTCTTCTATCTTGTACTTCTTGCCTCTATATATCTAAAAACAAATGATTGAGCTTATTGATCTAATTAAGAATTAAAAAAAGATCATTGACGACTAGACCACTTTGAACTTGTTAAATCAGTCAAAATTCAAGCAAGTCAATTTATTAAACTGTTGAATTATTGAACTAAAATTAGAAGTCTCACCAGCTCGTTATTCAATCAAATTTAAACAACAGTGATAATTAGTAGTTCTAACTTCCAATGTTGCAAGTCTGCGTGAATGTGTCTTGGATATTAAGAATTTGATATAACTTTATTTTATTTCTTTACATAACCTACCATGTTAATGTAATCTGGGATGTATTTGTTATAGCTTTTTTCTAACCAATAATTTTTTAAAAAAATTAAAAGTTAATTTTCATAGAAACTATATACTCATTTAATTTCTACTAAAAAATTAAAATAATTTATTTTGAATTGATTTACCTTTTGAATAAAAAGCGGATATGAATCATTTTTATAAAAAAGTGGTTTTTTAGTCACTTTTTTTTTAACAAAAACTAAAACAATTTCACCTGTTATCGTAAGTCAGAAAATTTATTACCAAATAGTCATAAAAGGAAGATTTAAATATGTTTTTACTTCTTCAAAATATAGTAAATTTTGATTTTGAACCTTATAAGAAAATAAACTGAATTTTTTTAAGATTTAGATTTTGGTTCGTGTCATTTTAATTTTGATCCCTATAAAAGTTTAAAAATATGCATTTGGTGCTTATTACAAATATTAAAAATTTTACAGTTAATTCTTATAAATATTTCAATAACCTTTTAATTTTTATAACGTAATAGGGACCAAAACTAAACATTTAGAAAATTTTGGATCAAAATAAAAAATATTTTTTATAAAAATTATAATCAAAATATAAGAATTAAAAATATATCTGAGCTTAGAAAAATGATTGTGTCCCTTCAAATTAGGTGGCGCAAAATTTCTAGAATACCAGGTATATTATTCAATTAAATAAGACAAACCATATTAATCTTCTTCTTTTTTTTTGGAAACACACTATTTTAGAATGTCAAAGAGAACCATCATAAGAAAGGACAACAACTATACATAATTAACATTATGTGCTGCTTATTTCTGTTTGTCATTTATCCAGTCAAGTGCTCAAATGTTTGTCCCACCAACTATTGTCCTAAAATGGCCAATAACACAAATTAAGAATAGTGAAAAAGTCTTCTTCAAAGTGTACTAGTGGCCCTCCCAGTGATAATGATGGAGAAGAAATATCAGTTCCTTCCAACCAAGCTGATCCACGAAGAATGCCACTTAAATACGTCTCGTTTCTTGTTTACAAATTTTAAATTCTATATAATTTGAGTAAATCATTTTTATAATTTTTTTCTATATTATAATTTAAATTTTTATGAGAAAGACAAAACATATTATCACTCACCATGTCTCCTCGGCATGGTTCGGACATGAGTTTAGTAGGTGAGATTGTGAGATCGCTATATAATTTTTTTAATTGAAAAAAAATGCTCATATAATTACGAATTCGTGGCAATAGTCAAGTAAAATTATACTCAACTTCAATAATTACCAAGCACTTTTAATGAGAACGTTAATAATCCTTTCTAATATTTTAAAATTAACATTAGATTAATACGAAAAATTTTTATCAATATTTTATAAATATTTAAATTTTAACGTCAATTTTATCCTTTTCTCAATGTATTAATAATTTTCGTCAAAATTTATTTATTAGTATGTTAGTGTACTATTATATTGTTTATTTATCTTTTATTTAATTTTTTTAAGGGAGACAATTTTCATCTCATCAATTTAAAATTATTGATAAATTATAACAACATTTACTAATAATTTAAATAAAATATGATATTAATATTGAATTTTTTTTCAAAACTAAATTGAAGTCGGCTTCTAAATGTTAAGATCTTAAAGATATTAACTCCATGACATATGATCTTAAATTTTAATTTCAATGATTTTGTTGCCAGCTTGCTTGTTCAATACATATATCCTGATCCGAACACGTCACCTAAATTATCTACCCAGGTATTGATGTAATTCAATGTACTCTAATCAGTTCCAATGTGGTTGATGTGGCATTATATCATCTGTAGACATGAATCAGGCGTAGCTTAAAAGTGGACTGCACCTACCGTCATTAATATTTAAGGGTTGAAATTGTTTAAAGTATTTAGTTTAAATATTTTACTATGGAAAGAAAAAAAATAATAATAAAGTGCCCCTCAATTCCTATGAATAATTATGAATAATGATCTAACCTCCAACTATATAATTAAGAGATAAGATGAACTATTATTATACTACACTTCGTGATTTTTAAGAAATTATAGAGAATTGAATCCGATATATAATCTTTTTTTGATTGAATTTGTCGCTATAACTCAATTTAAACTTCAGCGTAAATTATTATTTTTTATTTAAGTTAGTTAGGACTTAGTATTGATTTTTTTTCTTAAAACATTAATATTTAAAGTTTATTAATCTATTCAAACTATGTCGATTTACTATAAAATAAAATCCGTTTAACAAAATTTTTTTCAGCATTTGATTTAATTTGGAATATGTTATCGGTATAAAAGAATTTCATATATTCATTCAATCATATAATAACACACCATTAAATACAGTTATTTTTTGCCCTAATACCTGAATAATCACATAAAAAAAATTAATTAAATGATGATGTAAAACTTTTATGTTCTCAATACATTAAAATTAAACTCATTTTTATATTCATAAAACTTAGACTCAAGTTTTTGCTCAAAGAAAACACTGAACGAATTAAAGTAACGTGATTTGGTTTGACTTTGATGATTTGAGTCAATGAAAATTGTAACCAAACTAAATCAGTCCTACTCAATGGAACAGTTGGATCAAGTATTTTATTATATTAAATATGAAAGTATTTTGGGTAAATTACACTCATTTTTTTTTAGATTTATAAAAATACAATTCACAACTCTCTAGTTGTCCAACATACACTTACACCCCTTCTACTTATCAAATTTTAAGTATTTTTGTTACAGTCACACTCTTCATTCATAGAGCACTATTAGTAAACTTAATAGAATAATAATTTTTATGATATTAATTATTTCTAATTAATAAAATTATCAAAATATCCTTAAACTTAACCGAGTACGTAAAGTTATTTGTATAATTTTATTAATTGAAAATAGTTAATACCATAAAAATATCATTATATTAAGTTTACTAACAGTATTCTATGAATGAAGAGTGTGATTATAATATAAATACTTAAAATTTGATAATAAGAGAGGATATGAATATAAGCTGGACAACTAGAAGAAGTATGAGTTATATTTCTATAAATTTCAAGGAAAATGAGTGTAATTTATCCAAGTATTTTTATTGTGATTAAGTTTATAAATATATTGAACATTTCATTCACAAAATGATCAACTTTTTCTTTAGGGTTAAATATTTTTTTATCAATAAAAGAATAAATAAATTTAGATTTTGGTCCTTAATTTTTTTTAATTTCAGTCCAAATATCCCTAAAATTACTTGATTTTAGTTGATATCACGTATAATTATAATCTGTCATTAGGATTAAATGACTCTCCATTAATCAATTCAACATTTAACATGGACAATTTAATGAGATGAATTAAAACTAATAGTTTTAGAAATATTTAGACCGATATTGGACAAATAAAAAAAAATCAATAATCAAAA
The DNA here is from genome assembly GCA_031216125.1 of Dalbergia cochinchinensis. NCBI lineage: Eukaryota > Viridiplantae > Streptophyta > Magnoliopsida > Fabales > Fabaceae > Dalbergia > Dalbergia cochinchinensis. The sequence continues at coordinate 60,473,669 of CM062375.1, read as the reverse complement.
CCAAAATTCACTTATTTTACAAGGCTAAAAAATATTTAAACCTAAAATTTACCAAAAATTAATCAATATTGAAAGGTTATTATTTGGTAAGCTAAGATAGTATAGAAACAAGTCACTTGTTTTTAATGGCGTCATTTTTTTTTTTGCTTTTACTTGATTTGATGAACTCTATACGTGTTCCATTTTGTTTGCTTGCCGCTAGTACCCTTGGCTGGCTAGAACCGGTATTTTATTAAAAAAAACTCACACATCTAAAAGCCATTGTATCATATTTGTTTTTTTAAAAAAACATTTACCGAGATAGAGTGTTTTCAAAATTCTTTTGTAACATCTTGAAAATGTTGTTAAGAATATAAACTGTTTAAGTAATAATAATATAAACTCAGATTTATAATGAACCCTGACAAAATATTTACCATCCAAAATCTATTATAGAATTATATATATGCAAATATTTTAAAATAAAAGGTCAATATCTTGCCACCTCTTGGCTTCGTGTAGACCCGAGCCTATACACCATTTGTTGTTATTAAAACCTTATAATAATATTTTTATCAATATACTGTATATAGATTATGTTCCTAAATAGTTTTATCAATTTTTTCATATAATTTAGTATAGATGACTTAATATCCTCCCATCAAAGAACGTGCTTAGTTATGTTTTGTTTTTAGTTAATATGTGTTTATCAGCAGTCATATTAGTTTGTTTTAAACTTTTAATCTTTTTTTTTCAGGTTTTTATCTTATGGGATTAATTAAGATACACATTATATATATATGAAAAAAATTATATTATCATTCAATTATATATTTTTATTTATAAAACTTTTAAGGCATTGAGTGGTTGAGTAAAAAATTTGTAATAATGTGATAATATATTAAAATTCTTTTTCACTGAGAGTGTATATAAATCAATTATTTATTGACTTTATTTTTTCTTTTATCTGAAATTCTTAATTTATTAATAATCATTAAAATTTCCGGCTCCATTGTTCTAGCTCTCCTAGGCCCACATTTTAAGCAAGCCTCTTCAAACCTATTCCGGCTTGGCCCGTTTGTAATTTTTGTCCCCTTCTACTGGTACTGTATTCCAATGGTGTTGTGGCGACCTCCTTTTTATTTATTTACTCCTTTTTTTTTTTGTCTTTGGTTGATCTATAAGCCTTTGACTCAAACGAGACAAACCGAGACATTCCTCGTTGACAAAAATAACATGGCGGTTGTTGAGGAACTCTGTGAAAACTTTGAATATTGCTTATGGAAGATGTAAAAATTGCCCTTTCTGATTCTCAAGGTGACATGCTATCTTTGGGTGTAAAGTCATCAATGTGCCTTCAACTTAAAACATTTGAGAGATAAGGTTCATAACATTGGATCACAGTTACTATATATTTGAGTGGTAAGTAGTTCCATCCTTGTTATCCTTGATTTTGATAAATTATTTATGCTACAACTCAAAAAGAGATATTGGTGTGAGGAAACATGTCAAATATAAAGCGAATCATACACCTCTACTCATCAATTTAGCATTTTCAAAAGAGATGGTTCATTGGTTCATAACATCCTATGACATTCACAACTTTTACTTAGTTGGCATTTAAGATTCAACCCATATTAGGGATTGTTTAGCATCATGTGATGCATTGGAGGCCTTTGCATTGTTTGCCTCTCTTATGTATTATTTGAAAAGTCATATACATAGGAAAATTTAATTGAATCACAATTTAAAATATTTTATATTATCAATATATTAAAATTAATTTTAAATGAATAAAAAAACTTAACTCTTTATTACACATATAATTTATGGGGCTTCTCTAGCATCTCTATAAAATTAAAGAGTATTGGTTACCTTTTAATTATCTGTGACTAAGAATGAACCACACGTTCCTTTAACCCAAGTTTTTAAAATCTATCAAATAAAAAATCAAATCACAATCATTGATTATACAAAGATACCAGTATCCTATGGGTATCGAAGAAAAAACCATAATTTAAAATTGCATATTTACTTAACCAAATTGTCGATGTAAATATACAAGTAAATATCTAGTTCTTTTAGATAACAACCTAAGAGAGGAGGCCAAAGTTCAAAGTAACCAATGAGGTGTTAGATCCGAATGGAAGAGGCTCGGGTACTTTAGGCTATGTTTGGGAGCATAAAAATGAAGAGAGAGCCAAGGAATGGCTAGGACAAATCTAAAAGATGTGTGTTTGGGAGTGGTTTAGAGTGAGGGAAAGATATGGCTCAAGAGGGATTGCCAAACGTCTCCAAGCCTTTGTGAATAGTGAAATGATTGACCTTCAAATTGAGGGGACCAAGATGGAAATAATATTTTTATGTGTAATTTTACTGTTTTACCATTTTGTAATTTCTTATATAAAACCTATAAGAAATTTTGTCATTCTATTTCATTCACTTATAAACTTTCAAATAACACTTTTCTATTTTCATTCATAAATTAACTACTCTTTTCCTTCATCTTTTAAACTCCCAAACATAGCCTTAAGACCTATTTGAGAGTCTCAAAATCGAGGGTGTGGCAGGGAATGACTTCATATGATGTGCATTTGGAAAGTGATTCTGCCTTGCACCATGGAGGAAAAAAAATTGAAAAAAATTGACCCCCTCAACAATCTATTTTCACAAAAAATATTACTCGAACACTCAATAATATTCACTTTTTGGGCGTTTAAATAATATTACTCCTATTTTAACTCTGAAATGTCTGAGAATGTACCCTGCAATGGGTCCTGTAGTGATATTTTAGAGGTATTAATTTAGCGTGGAGGAAGAAACACCCTTCCTACATGGGACATGTAAGAATTGGTTGTGTTTGGAAATGAATTTTTTGTAAGGGTAAGGACAGTGTGCGGGTGAGGGACGACCACCAAGCTCTCCAGCACAGTGAATTAGTTATCCCCTAAATCTGGGTTCAAGAAGGGACACTGTTTTTGCTCAATTTTTTTTTTCCTGTTTTGGCCCTTTTATCTAGAAATTATACTTACAAAATAAACGAATAAAAAATGAAAAATCACATTTATATATTATTTCATTTTACTTATTTATTATATTATAAACTCCCAAATACATAATATGCATATATCTATTCTCTTCTCGTCCTAATATTTCATTTCATTATCGGTCATTACTCATTTCTTGCTATTGCAACAAAAAACTCTTGCACAGAACTGAGATGGGTCTTCTTAGTCCTCACTTAAGACGTCTAATCCAATTTTGTCTCACTTAATGGCTAAATGGATAGTAGGGAATTAGTAAAAAAAAAAGGAGGCATAATTAATTTGGTGAGGGGTAATTTGGGAAAGAAAATAAAATTATTCCCAATGCCAATGATGCCATCATGGCCTTCCTTTCTTATAATAAACGAGATAGACGCAGAAATAATGCTGCTTTGTTGTGTCTGTGTTTGTGTTGGTTGCAAGGGTTTTGATTGTTTCACTTGGTGAGTGAGTGGGAACTAAGAGAGCAGAGCAAAGCAAAGAACGTGAGTGAGTGACCAAAGAAGAAGAGAAGGAAAACGATGCCGTGCCTCAACATCTCCACCAACGTCTCCCTCGACGGCGTCGACACCTCTTCCATCCTCTCCGAAGCAACCTCCACCGTCGCCTCCCTCGTCGGAAAACCCGAATCCGTACGATTCTTTTTTTTTCTTTTTAAATTTCTCTAATTTCCGGATTTTTTTCATGCCTGGTTCGGTTATAGGGTTTTGGCTTTTTTTTTTGTTACTGCATAAATTGAAGTTTAATTGTTCCTGATCTTTATGTGTTTGAAACCTTTTAATGCGTTGTTGTAGCTTGTCTTTTTGAGAAAATAAGAAATAAAAATTGATTTTTCAGTGCGGTTGAGAAGCTTTTATTTTCTGAAAAGAAAAAGGGTAATATAATATGACCTAGTTAGGGCTTGTACGATTGAGTATCTGAGCAGCAATGTATTCAGAGATTGGATTTAATTTTTTTTTTTTTTCAAATCTGTCGAAGTTAGACGTCTCAAGTGACATGAAGTTCCATCAGATACTGTTTTTTATTGTTTAGCTTTATGTCCTCTCAGCAATATATAGTGATGTTGCCTGAGTGTTTTCTTTTTCTTTTTTCGTTTTAAACACTAAATCCCCAATATTGTCCCTAGAAATATTTCGGGGACAAATTAATCCATTCACTTAAGTAACAAATTGGTCATTTCTTAAATGGTGAGGGACGAGACTATCAAATCCTGAGTGACCAATTTGTTTCCCGAAGGGATCAAAATGGGTATCCTGAGTGACCAATTTGTTTCCCAGAGGGATCAAAATGGGTATTTGGTCTTTTCTTCTTCTTCTTCTTCTTCTTTTTTAAACCTGGGCAATTCTGTGTTTGCTGAACTGCTTGCTCATTTGAACCATTGTAGTAAGCGCAGCTATGTAACTTGCTAATGGTGATGATAAAGGAGGTAAAATAGTCAAAATGTTAAAAAGAAGACCACAAGTTGTAGGTCTTTTGGGATTAAGTTTTGTAGCTTGAGCATTGGAATTATTTGGTTTTAATTTTTATTTTCTGTTTTCATTTGTTGTGTTTTCTGTTTTCAGGATTTTGTGAAGGGAATACTTAAATAGTTAAATAAGGGAAAACAACAAATTCATGTTTCCAGTTTTCATTTCCCATTTGGCGCATTCTCAGATGCAGAACAAAGAGTTTTCTGCAGCATGTAGAAATGTGAACAAAGAGTTTTCTACACCATGTAGAAATGTGGTTTACAACATTTTACACAGTGGTTTACAACTTTCTCACACAAGATTTATAACTGTTTTTTTGGGTAATCACCTTTAGGAATATTTCTATTGTTTATATAGGTTTACAACATTTACGCATAGGTTTACAACATTTTACGCATAGGTTCACATAGGTTTACAATATCTGCCCGGTGCAGAAAACTCTCTGTTCTGCACTTGAGAATTCCCCTTCCTATTTTCGTTTATTCTTTTTCTAAGGTTATCAACTTCCTTGAGTGAGTCGCTTGCATTTTTGAGCATCTCACTTTAAGGCATAAAATCCCATTCGCATATTGCCTTAAGGGTGCTTCTCACCATTAATTAACTTCCTTGATTTGAACCTGCATCCTTGGTGTTATGGATACATGCATGGAGTTATTTTTTTAAGTTGGAAATCTTCATTTTTCTTATTCTATGTTTCTTGTTTTTGGTATACTATTTCCTTGTTTTGTTTTATTTTACTCAGATTGTCCTAAAGCTTTACTATTCTGCCCTTTGTTGATTTACAGTATGTGATGATCGTACTGAAAGGGTCAGTTCCCATAGCTTTTGGTGGAACTGAGCAGCCTGCAGCTTATGGCGAATTGGTCTCCATTGGTGGTCTTAATCCTGATGTGAACAGGAAACTTAGTGCTGCAATCGCTTCAATTCTTGAAAACAAGTTGTCTGTGCCCAAATCGCGGTTCTTCTTGAAATTCTACGACACTAAGGCAAGCCTCTAAACTTCTGAGTTCTCCTAAAAAAAAAAAGGGTCCTTCCGCTGCACTTTTTTTTCTTATTGCATTCTTCGTTTTTGTTTAGGCGCATCAGAGTCAAGAATATGCACAGTGTTTGCATGCTTTACACCAGCACTAGATCATGTAAATTAATCCTTACTGTTCTAGACTGTTTTATTAGCCCCTTCTAAGCTGTAACTAGTAATTCTGTCTGTTTCCTTTTGTCATCAACTCTTCTTTTTCCCGGTGTCTACTTTTTGCCTGTCATATAGTTGATTGCTTTTTCTTGCCGATACTTAAGGGTAATGGTGCTTTGTTTGTTCTGCAGGGTTCCAACTTCGGATGGAATGGGACTACATTCTGAAATCCATGTTACTTTGGTTGCAGTGCCTGTGCCTTGAATCTTGGATGGAGTCTTTGTTCTGTTATACCTTTAATTCTATGTCTATATTTGAAGTCATGTTATGAGTACTCTGAATTTCTGTTCGCCCCACTGAGGACATATGCAACTGTAAGTTGATTAATTGAGGACAAATGGGGTTCATGAGTGTTTATGCTACTATTGTACTAACATTATCCGGCACCACCTAAATGAAAATTAGTATTCATAATGCATTATGGGTAGACCCAGATGAGATCCTTGTGTTTTTACTTGTTAGTTCGATATCATAGTAGTTGTTCTGTGGTAAATAAATGGCTGGTTTGTTTTTGTTCTCTATCTACTACAATTCCTTGGAGACGAGGACTAATGAGGGGGCATGGAGCACCTAAGCAAACGTCCTGTCCCAACATTAGAAAACCCTCCTTTCACTATTTGGACTTCTCATTCGTTAGGCTTCTCATCATCGAGGGCATCTGCAAGCCGATGAGCGTTCTTTGTAGATCAATGAAAAGCATGCGTGATTTTCTAGTATTTGGAAAATTTTGAATTAGTTCGGACAAAATTTCCTCTTACAGCCCTTCAAATCATTGTTTTAGTTTAGAATGTGACCCTTATTAAAGACATTTTAAACGCATCATTAATTAATTAATTTAGTTCTAAACTATTTCACGGTAAACTTTCTTTCCGTTGAAGCAAAATTAAGGTCCAAGAATAAACATCAGATTATAACCACTGATTCGAACCTAAACTTCCACACTAACCCATAAACAACCGCCGATCCCATTTCGTGGCACTTTCCCTTTCCCACACCCACCTAAAAATTAACAAAATTCTCGAGTAACCCGTCTCAAAATTTTTTTTTTAAAAAAACCCCATAATCAAACCCTTCAAAGAAAAACGCGTCGGTGACGCAAAGGACGAGTGACACAGAAGGAAAGAAAGAAGCAAATTTGACCGTGTCGAAAAACGCCACTGCGTTTCGTCGTCAGTGCATTCCAAACCGTAACCATTAAGCAAAATCTTCTCCTTCTCCTATTTCCAACCCCCATCTCAAAAGCCCCTCTCACCCCACTCTCCAAAATCCCATTCTCTCTCTCTATCTCTAAAGCCAAATTCCCTTACTTTCTCTCTCTAAACCGTTACAACAAACTCCAACAAACCATGTCGTCCACCGCCCCTCCCATCCTCCCGATCTCCAACCAACAGGTACCGCCGGCCTCCGGAACCGTCTCCGCGGTTTCCGGACCGGATCAGTCCACCGCCAATTCCTCCCCCGCCGCAATCCGCGCCTTCATCGGCCGCCTCTCTGACTCCCTCCGCCACGGACTCGACCAGCGCCGGCCCTGGTCTGAGCTCGCCGACCGCACCGCCTTCTCCAAACCTGAATCCTTCTCCGACGCCACGATCCGGATCCGCAAGAACTTCAATTACTTCCGCGTCAACTACTACGCCGTCGTTACTGTGATCCTTGCCGTTTCGCTCCTCACGAACCCGTTCTCTCTCATCGTCCTCGTCGGCCTCCTCGCCGCGTGGACCTTCTTGTACCTCTTCCGCCCTTCCGATCAGCCAGTGGTTCTCCTAGGCCGCACTTTCTCCGATTTCGAGACGCTCGCGTTGCTCTCTGTACTCACCGTCTTCGCTGTTTTCTTGACCAGCGTTGGATCCGTTCTTGTGTCCGCGCTCATGCTCGGCGTCTCTGTGGTTTGTCTCCACGGCGCGTTCCGTGTCCCCGAGGATCTGTTCCTTGATGAGCAGGAAGGGTCGCAGGCCACCGGCTTCCTCTCGTTCCTGCGCGGCGCCGCCGCTAATGCCGCCGTTGCATCCGCAACCGCCGCGCCTTCCCGCGTTTGAACACGGCAATGGTGTGTGTCTTGATTTCTGATCCGTTTGAGATTTGGAGATCTGGAAGCGAAATCGGTGCTGAAAAAAAAAATATGATTCTATTTTTTCTTTTAGTTTTTAATTTTTGAATTACTTGATCTGTATTAACTGAGAAATTCGATTATACATAGGTTGAATGTGGTGAAATGTGTACGGAATATGGATCTTTGTTTATTTTTTGTTTCTTTTGCAAATGTTATTGATGGATCTATATAAATTTTTGTTCAATTGATTTGTTGACTCTGTAGATCTGGAAGCAAAATTGATGCAGAAAAAAAAAATAATTCGTTTTTTTAATTTTGGAATTTCTTGATCTGTTTTGATTGAGAAGTCTGACTAATACATAGGGTGAGTGTGGTGAAACTTGAATGGATCTGTGACTGTGTGTTTATCTAGGATTTGCAAATGTTATTGATGAATCTACTCAATTCCTTGCAAATGTTATTGATTCTGTAATTGTTCGATTTCCTTCTGGAAGTTCGTCATTGATCTTAATTGCATGTTGCTGTGGATCGATCTGGTGGTTTTTCTTTTTATGTAGTTCAATTTCAGTGGCTCTGTTGATGATATATTTATGTGTGTGTGTGTGTGTGTATATATATATATATGAGAATGTATGTTGTTTACAGAATCCGAATGTGTGTTCCTTTGATGTTGGTTATGTCTAATTGTTTTTGGTGTGAAACAATAATAGGAATGTAGTCAATGGAAAAATTAGGAACTGATAATATGGTTGAGGTAACAGCTCATATTTGATCATTCAGAATACTTGTATTTAAGTTGCATGAGTGGAGCAGAAAAATGGAGTGGATGAGAGCGTGTGTAATGTGTCGAAAACATGACTACTGACCAAGGAGCAATAGGTGTGATTGACATGGTGAGTGAGGAGTGAAAGTGAGCTCCGCAATGTTTGGTTTGCGAAGTGTGAGTTGCCATTGTATGTTTGGTTGAGGGGCAAAAATAGATGAAAATATGTTTTATGGATGAACTCCATTTGTGAAAACTCATCCATGAAAATTCCCCCATTGCCCTTTTTTAACCCTTCAACCAAACACACCCTGGCTGATTTATCATGTTTGGATGTATCATGCTAGGGTAGGATCTAATCTCTCAGAATTCATGCTTGGATGTAATATAAGGTGGATTGATGTTTAGTTAGACTTGAGGTTTAATCTTCCCTTTCCATGAACGACTTATCTATCATGGCAAAAATTGACAAGGTCTATCTTCTAGTTCTTGCATTATCCGGATCAGTTTTACTACATTGGTTAGATTTTACAGTATGATGGTAGTGCATAATAGTTTTGTTTGTGTGTTGGTTTGGTAAAATGTTCTTTTCTTTGCTTAGTTAGCTATCTTGTTGGAAATGGAATGGATAGGTTGTATTTGCCAGATTAAAGAGAAACCAATTGTGTGTTTTGATTCTGGAAAAATATATATTCTTCGAAGTCAAAAGGAGACAAAACTTGAAGCATATCTTATGGGTTTTATTAAAAAAGCAATATCTTTTATGCAGATAAAATTGCAAAATTCTTCTTCTACCTAGTGCTAAAAGGATTAGTTTACTCAATCTTAAGGTAGACTTTCGTTGTTCTATTTGATGGCGGTATCATTAGTCTTTAGTTTGATAAGCTAAATGGATGTAACAATTCTAAAGGTGGTTTGGTTTTGGTTTTCAGTTTTTTAATTTTTAGGATTTTGTGAAGGAAATACTGAAAACTGGAAATGAAAACTAAAAATTAAAGTTTGTAGTTTTCAGAATTTTCAGTATTTCCTTTACAAAATCTGAAAAATTAAAAACTAGAAATTCAAACCAAGTAGTCCCTAATATTTTTACATCCATGCAAATTTGCAATCTAAATCTGCTTCAATGTACAATAGAAGCTGTGGTCATCTAAGTTTCTACTTCCATTTCTTATGTCTTGGTCTTGCTTAGGAATCAAGAGATAATGAATGTGGTTTTTTCTTTTTTCCCCCTTTCGTGTACGCCTAGTTCTTCACATTAAATTTCAAGCTGTGTTTCTGATAGGCTGATCTACTTACAATGGTATCTGGGAATTCATATTAAGTTGTCCATTTTGCAGAAAATTCTCGTGTAGAACTGGATTGGAACCTTCAAATTTGAGGGTCTCTGCTAACTGTAAATGGTGGATTTCATGTAATTTGTCAACTAGTTTGGTCCTTTACCTAACATTTTGCTGGAAGTTGAGTTGTCCTTTGCAACTTTTAGTCTAAACTAACATTCAATTACCAAAGTTTGAGGGCTGTTCAAGAACCTGAAAAAACGAGTAATGTTATTGCATTTTTCACGTGCACTTGCATATATTTTTTGTTTACACAGAAATTACATAAATATTTAATGGTGTTTATGTTCGAACTTTCAATAAATGAATATAATTGATACATATGATAACGTGACAATTAATTATTGCTCAATTAATCCACGTCATCATCTAGTCAACGCTTAAGTATTAGGACTTATTGACTTGCCATTTATAATTTAACCCCAAGATTAATTTGGTAAATATTCAAATTTAATAAAATTTTCAATTCCTTATAGATCTAAAATCCCTAAATTGTACTACACTTATTCTAAATTTCGCCCAATTTCACAATCGTAATCATTTGATCAGTCATGGCAACATCCACCGCCAGGCAAAGTTGTCGTCATTGTCGCCGTGACGATTAATTTAGTTCAGTCTATGAATATGAACGAAAGGTACCAAAAATAGTATAGCCCCATAATTGTGGCGATGACAAAACACTCTGGAGTTTGCTTTGAACCTATGAGGCAAAACATTTCTTCTTTGTTCAGTCACAATAACAGCCATGACGCGGACCGGTGGGTTTACTAGTGGCAGCAAAAATTCTCTCAATTTCACCTCCCAATAACATGCCATGCTCATGGGGGAGCATAATGAAGATGAAAAGCAGGAGTAAATGCAATGAGAATAAACCGCTAAGAGTAAAATACGCAAATATAAAGACCAATCATGTCATAGCATGTTTCGATACTGCTCATTTAATGTTAATACCGATGCAATCACCGTATTTATTTATATTTATGGCTAAGAAAATTTCAACTCTCTTCCGGACTTCTTTCATGTAATGGAGCTTTTCAAAATAAAATTTATTCCCCATTTGGTGCTCAGAAAATTCCTAAAATTGTGCAGAAGCAATTTAAAATTGCAAATGCCCTTTTTTTTTTTCCTTTTCGGTATGAATCGTAAATGCCTTATGTCACCAAAAATGTCCTACTTTTTGCGTGGCTATATTCACCAGAAAGAAAATTAATTGGAGGAGACTAGTTTCATCACACAACATTTAAAGGCCCATTTTTGTTGGAGATTTGCCAACTCGTTAAAGAATAAAAAAGTAATGACTAAAAAAGTGCATATAAGAAAAGAAATTTATTACCAAAAAAAAAGGAAATTTAAAATTTTAATACTAAATATAATTTTGATGTTCTTATTTTTTTCTCAGCATTGTCAATTCCAAAAAATAATTCCACGATGGTTATATCTTTTCGTTTGAATGAACAACTACCTCATAAATGATAAGGTCTAACATATTTGGTAGCTAGTTGGACTCCTTAAATATTTAGTCAGAAGTTCGATTCCTGACAGTGTGTATAGAAAGAATATCGTGGCTAAAGATTTACTTGCTTAAGGAAATTTCTGTCTCAAAAAGATTAGTCACTGCTACTAGTAATTAACACCCTGTAAAGAAAAACAAAAAATACATGATAATCTCAAAGGTTTACTTCATGTGAATGAAAATTAACAATTGTAGTAAAATATTTTTAAAAAAGTTCTAGTAAATGACAAACCTTTGCTATTGTTTCAAATTTTATTTTTATCATCCAATTTTAATTTTTTTCAAATAAAATATGCCGTAAGATAATTTACTAAAGAAGTAACCATGGTTAAGTTTAAAGAGTGATATGTGACTTTTAGAAAAATTTTGGAACTTCTTGTGTTTTTTAGAAACTTCCGGGAAAAATTGTAATTTTCTCTGTACCTTTAGTTTCCATTCTTGTTTATGTAACTTAAAATGGGATATAAATATTAATTGAATTTGCTCACCGGATTGAACAATTTTTTTATTGGTAGATCATTTGTAATTTTAGTTCAAATTTACAATAAAATTACTATTTTTTTTAAAAAAAAGGGGGTGAGCTTTCACTCACACTAATGTTGTTTTTATGAAGAAAACAATGGATGTCATTGCCTTCATTCTCAATCCTCTCATCTTCGATTTCTTCGTGTCTACTTCTTCACCATGTTGTCCCCACACTTACAGAATGAAACTGACATTAATATCTTTCACTCAATTATTGAACTTTTATGGGAAAAAAACTATATATGGCCGAATGTAAATGGTAAACTACAATATTAATACTACCTTCATTGGTTTGCCTTTTTTTTCTTTCTTTTCTTTTTTTTTTAAATAAAAGTTTTCCTTTCTTTTTTGTTGCTGTTTATGGACCTTAAAATTCAGTTAATAATTGGGGTCGCCTCACCTCTCCGTATATCCCTTTTGATATTGATAGTTGATACATGTAGTTTTAGTATTTTACTATAAATCTATGAATTTAATTTTAATACACTGAGCTTTAAATTATCAATCAATTATTAGCTTTTATTTGTAAGACTTTATTATTTTTGGGTGATTGAGTTAAACATTTGTATTGATGTGATAATACATGAGTAAATATATATAAAATTATTTTATACTGATAATATATTTAAATTAAACTCTAAAATTATATTAAAATCAGTGATTTAATTTGTTTTATCTAAGAATGGGGTGAACTTTCAGTCACTTCGATTCTTTTTGTAATTAAGAAGGCAACGGATTTAAATGCCTTCTTTCTTAATCCTCTCACCATGTTCATTTCTTCACCATGTTGCTCCGAAATATATACCTAAAAAATATGCCGGGACATAAGGGGGGCCATTCACCAGAGTCTCGTTATATGACAACGAATACTTTCAGTGTGATGGCGCAGTCCCCAGCATGATGATTTATGAAAGCCTAAGGCGGGCAGTCCGTGTCATATTGATGCCCCAATTACAGTTCATACAAAAATGATGCCTCACCCCTATCGCCATAAAGATGCTTTCAAAAACCCTTTTCTTTTTAATTGAGAAATAAAAATGACAAAAAGAAAGAAGAGAGATTTTTACATCTTATATATAATATTTGGCCTTAGACTCGCGTATCTACCATAGTGACTAATCCCACCTAGCTATCAGACCCCATTCTAGAGGTGATGTCCACCACCTAATGCAACCCCATTCTTATCCCTCCAAAGATTGAACTTGGACAATGATGGCTAAGGGACACAACCCCGATCCAACTATGCCACACTTCGGTGGTAAATTTTACATTTGATACATTTAGGCATAAAATTAAACCCCATTAATTTCGTTTAACATACAATTAATATTGTTCTTGTTTTGGGCTCGACAATCGTATTTATGGGTATGCTCTTTGCTGTGGGTATGTTCAAAGAGAATACTTTTCACATAATGACGTCGTAAAATATTTTACATAGTATTCAATCACCCAAATCATGATGTCATTTACTTTTTAAGATTAAGAGTGTATTTATTTTGGATTTTAAAAAATTTAAATTTTATATATAACTAAAAAAGTTTTAGCTTCTATAGAAAAAGTTCAAAACTTATTTTTATTTTGAGATTATATTATTTTTTAAAAATTATCCAAATATATGAAAAATTGATTTTTCACCAAAGAAAATCCCATCCAAACATTTCTAAGACTATGTTTGGTTAGGTGATAGAAATAGGATATAAATTTTTATGAACAAATGATCCAATAAAATTAGAAGTGAAAGTCTTTTCACTTATCTAAGGATGAAATTAGTCACTTTACTCTTCTTTAAAGTGAGATCCTAGTTTTAAATTATCTAAATCCAATTTTCATGGATGAATTTTATATAATTATATCTGATGTTTATCTATAAAAATTTATACTATAGTTTTACTTCAACCAAACATACCCTAAGAATGTATAACTATTCTAACGTGATATTTTGGATGGTTTCTATTAGCATTAAAACTACTCGTTTGTACCGTGAGTGTTCTAATCGCCAATTTTGCTCAAACAAAAGTACAAGAGAAGTGTTTTAATTCAAGGCTAGGTTTGGCAATTCAAGTGCTCCGTCCTCATGGGACATATTTTCCTCCACCATAGACCATAGTATATAATATTAATGATGGTCACATTGAACAAAACGATGCAATGGCCAATGGGTCCCCTTTTGGGAACAGCCATCCAAAACCAAAACCAAATCCAATGTAGCCGTTGGAGGGACTGAAAACAGTGAACCCCATTTCTGCCTAAGTTCTCATGCTTGGTCTCCCATGTCCCAATCCAACCCGTTATGCAGCAGATATATGATAATGTTTTTAGACTGTAATAGAATTATAGAAAAATAAACTAGCCGTTATAGAATCAAAGAAAAAAAACATAAAACATGAATGTAACCTTTGACCCATTCTACTACTACTACTACTACTTAACACTTTACACTTTTATTTTTCTCACTTCCCAAGAAACAACAACAACAATAACAATTACCCCACCACCTTTTCTTCACTCACACGCCCTTTATCAGAATCGTAGTCCTTCTCCTTTTTGCATCCTCTCTCAGTTGTTCCTTCCTTCACTTTCTTTGTTATTTAGATCCTCACTGTGCTAGTATCTTGCTATCTGAACTTAGTTTCAGAAGTGATAATTAGCTATAAGCTATTATCATACACACAAAAAGGGAATAGAGAGTGTGTGTGGAACCCTTTTGCTTTTAGCCATTGTTGTTTTTATTTTTTATTTTTTGTTCATGGGAAACAATAGTTGGCATGTCAAGGATTTCCACACAAACCCTCTTCAGCTTCTTCCCTCAAAAGATGATGGGGTGATGAAGAAGAAATGGAGGGGTCATAAGGGTAGTTCTAGTTTCAATTTTTCGGCATTTTTTCTGTTTCTTCAAGTTTTGGCCTCTACCGTTGAGCCTGTCAAATGCCACCTGTTTGATGGGGCGGTTGTGACTCAAAGTGATTATCAGGCCTTGAGGGCCATCAAGCATGAGCTTATTGACTTCAAAGGGGTTCTTAGGAGCTGGAATGACAGTGGTTTAGGTGCTTGTTCAGGTGGCTGGGCAGGTATCAAGTGTGTGAATGGTGAGGTCATTGCAATTCAGCTCCCTTGGAGAGGGCTAGGTGGCAGAATCTCTGAGAAAATTGGACAGCTTCAGGCCCTTAGGAAGCTAAGTCTCCATGACAATGTTCTTGTTGGTCCTGTCCCTACGTCACTTGGCTTCCTCCCTAACCTTAGAGGAGTTTATCTCTTCAATAACAGGCTTTCAGGTTCTATTCCTCCTCCTATTGGCAATTGTCCAATGCTTCAGTCCTTTGATGTTAGCAATAACTCACTCACTGGTATCATCCCTCCTAGTTTGGTAAATTCTACTAGGATATTCAGGATCAATTTGAGCTTCAACTCACTTTCTGGATCCATTCCTAGTAGTTTCACTGTGTCTCAATCTCTTACTATTCTTGCCCTCCAACACAACAATCTCTCTGGTTCTATCCCATATTCTTGGGGTGGAAAGGGAAAGAGAGGTTCCCAACTTCAAGTTTTGACCCTTGATCATAACCTCATTTCTGGTACAATTCCTGTTTCTCTGAGTAAGATGGTTTTGCTTGAAAATGTTTCTTTGAGTCATAACCAGATTGGAGGGTCTATTCCAAGTGAACTGGCCGCACTTTCCAGGCTTCAAAATCTGGATCTTTCACATAATGCCATAAATGGAAGCTTTCCTGCTAGCTTCTCCGGTCTCTCTTCTCTTGTTTCATTGAACTTAGAGGGCAATAAACTTGAGAGCCATGTACCAGATACTTTGGACAGTTTGCACAACCTTTCTGTGCTTAACCTTAAAAGCAATAAGCTTGATGGCCAAATCCCACCAACAATTGGGAACATCTCAGGCATTAGCCGAATTGATTTGTCTGAAAATAAGTTCATGGGAGAAATTCCAGACTCACTCACCAAACTTGCAAATCTCAGTTCATTCAATGTCTCATACAACAATCTGTCTGGTCCTGTCCCATCTCTCCTCTCCAAAAGATTCAATTCTAGCTCTTTTGTAGGGAATCTTGAGCTATGTGGATACTTATCAAAGCCATGCACTTCACCCCCACCTCAAAATCTACCAGCTCAAACACCAAATCCTTCTCCAAAGCCACGTCACAAAAGGTTAAGTACCAAAGACATAATCCTCATAGTAGCGGGTATTCTGTTGATAATTCTGTTACTGCTGTGCTGCTTTTTGCTATGTTGTTTGATCAGGAGAAGGGCTGCTTCAAGTGGAAAGGGTGCCAAGACGCCTAAGGCTGCAGCATCTGCTAGGAGTGTTGGTAAAAGTGCCCCAGGTGGTGGTGAAGTTGAGTCGGGTGGTGAAGCTGGTGGGAAGCTAGTTCACTTTGATGGGCCATTTGTGTTCACTGCTGATGATCTCTTGTGTGCAACTGCTGAGATAATGGGAAAGAGTGCATATGGAACAGCATACAAGGCCACATTGGAGGATGGTAACCAAGTTGCTGTGAAGAGGTTGAGGGAGAAGACTACCAAAGGGCAGAAGGAGTTTGAAGCTGAGGTTGCTGCACTTGGCAAAATCAGACACCCAAATCTCTTGGCCCTTAGAGCCTACTATTTGGGTCCCAAAGGAGAGAAGCTTCTTGTCTTTGATTACATGCCAAAAGGAAGCCTAGCATCATTCCTTCACGGTAAGTAGTAATTACTAATTAGAATATCTTATCAATTAAGATTTTAGATACTAATCTGTTTCACTATTTAGTCATCTACTATCATTTGGTCATACACTATTATATTTGTAATTTTTGAGGTAATGATGGTAAGAGCTGTGCACTTTTGCTGATATGCACGACTAGATCACTATGTAAAAATACTTGTACATTGACATTGGAACATCAAAATTATATCTAGGATTTTATTTTCTCTTAATTTCTTCCACCATTGATTCTAATATTAATGTTTGTAATTTTATGCAGCTCGTGGACCTGAAATAGTGATTGAATGGCCAACAAGGATGAACATAGCCATTGGAGTCACACATGGCTTGAGCTACCTCCACAACCAAGAGAACATAGTGCATGGAAATCTCTCATCTAGCAACATACTATTGGATGAGCAGACAAATGCACACATTACAGATTTTGGTCTTTCAAGGCTAATGACAACTTCAGCCAACACAAACATCATTGCAACTGCAGGAAGTCTTGGCTACAATGCACCAGAGCTTTCAAAGACCAAGAAGCCAAACACAAAGACTGATGTCTACAGCCTTGGTGTCATCATTCTGGAGCTCCTAACTGGAAAACCACCTGGGGAGCCAACCAATGGCATGGACTTGCCCCAGTGGGTGGCATCAATAGTAAAAGAAGAGTGGACTAATGAAGTGTTTGACTTAGAGCTCATGAGGGATGCACCAACCATAGGTGATGAGCTTCTTAATACATTGAAACTGGCCCTTCATTGTGTTGATCCTTCTCCAGCTGCAAGGCCAGAAGTTCAGCAAGTTCTGCAGCAATTGGAGGAGATTAAGCCAGAATTGGCTGCAGGGGTGGATGATGAAGCTAAAGTCCAAACTACTGAATAAAGGGTTTGTTTTTTATTTTATTTTTCTTTAAGAGAGTGTGTTAAGGAGATTGAATTACTAGAGAAAGGATAGATATTTCATTTTTTTTATTTCTTTGTTGATTTTTGTTTTTGGTGGAATTTGTTTATTCAGTGTATGTACATACGGCTCATTCAGGATTTATTTACATATAGTATTCTTTTTAACCTGGTGAATAACTTTTGGTTTGGACCAGAATCCTTGATTGCCATAAGTTCCTTGGTCTAGCTGAATAGAGAAACTATGCTAAGGAGTTTTGTATCGGATATGAGACTGCAATGATAATAATATACGCTTGAGTCATTAGGCCATTTAGGCCACCACTCTCTTTTTCATACAAGATGCTAGAATATCTCTTATTATGTACTGAAAAATGAAAAGGAAGGAAGAAAGAAAGAAAGATGCTCAATTCATCCAAGAGCGTTAGTTTAGAAATCAAAAATAAAATTTTGACATTGAAAAAATAAGATTTTAAGCATTTAATGTAAGAGAACCACTCAAAATTTTTGGGTTGCTTGGAAGTGTTTCTATGTTTTTGTTTTCAAAAATTGTTTTAAAAAATGATTTTAAGTTCAGTTTTTATAAACAAAAAAATAGAAAAATATATTTGGCAATTTAACTTTAAAAACAATTTTATAATAGTGAAAAACAGAAAACTTGCTTGGATAATTTTTTTTAAAAATAAATTCTAAAACTAATAAAACAAAAAACTGTTTAACAAATTATATTACTATATATGACAAATTTTAACTATTATGTTTTATAGATGATATTTTTTAACTTAATAAATAAAGTCTTAATACAATTTCCTATTCTGAAAATAGTCTCAATACAATTTAGTGTTAATTTACTTTAAAATCCATTTATAAGATATGTATGATTTTCTTGTAACCACATCCAATTTGTAATTTGGTCATGATATCTTGTCATTTCCGTTGCAGTTTCATCAGTCAATTTTGTTGTACTATCCATATTGGAATTCACATCTAAATTTACATTATTATTCATAGGTCCAATGTCAGACGGATCCTTATCCTCCCATTCTCTAAACAATCTGTCTCGTATTCCCCACTTATGCACATAATTTTCTTTGTCTAGCATCATGAATAGATTGAATTACTAAAAGTAAGAAACATTTGCAATCAGTAAAATTACACTCGAACCATTTGTATATAATCACTGGTGTATGATACATATAACCATGCAAACAAAGTAAACCACATCCCGTGACACCATAAATAAATCCATTCTAAAATTGATTAAGTTGTACATGCTAAGAGGCCAGTACTATAGCAAATAAATATTCCAAGAGACAGACACTTCCATTACATCGAATAGTGTAATCAATATAATTCAATTTTTGTTTGCCACTTATCAAACACTTTTGGGGGTGAACAAGGCTCAAGCCTAGAGACTGTCTTCAATTTCTAAACGAAGGTATGGATCGAAATTGCTTCCACTAAGAGATGCCAACAAAGGAGCTCCTGGTTTTGACTACTAGCTCCAAGCCATGGTTGCTAGACGCCCAATAGCTGCTGTTAGAAGTCCCAGTAACCCACCAGCAACCATCTGCATTATTAATAACCAAAGCCATCAATTATATAAGAATGGACAATTGAAGTTAATATCAATCTCAATCGAAAAATCCAGGTCTTGAATTGGAAAAACATTTTCCTATGATATTAGAACACCTTCTTGCCCTCCCTTTTTTTTAACCTGAAGTTGTAACACTAGCCGCATTTTTATTTTTCAAGCAATAAGTTTTGAATAAATAATTTCAAGAAAATGATGCACAATATTCTCTTGACTAAACTTAGATTTGTCAATAATTGTCGCTGCACCTGATAGCTAGTACCCACACTTGAGCCATTCTGAATGAAAATTTCTATAGACTCTAATGTCGTAGTGTATAATTCAAGTTATAGTCTGATAGACTCCATTCAACTATCCCTGTTTTTACCCAACTGCTCACCACTCAATTTGCATCTTAACCCATTTAAACAATAAAGGTAATAAACTACCTAGATCACACACCAATACGCTTAAAATGAACCAATTAAGATATAAACTCAACATTTCCACACCAATTCCAATTGAACCCATTTCCATTTCCACCAATTAACTAATTAACTAAAGAGAAGGATCAATGTCATGAGCTGACTTAGGCACATGACCGGCACATGGGGAATCTTCATTTCCATATAAGCCTTGTAATCTCTGAGTTTATTTACATGCATATTTTAATATAAAATCTATTTATAAAACATCGTTTCATCTCTAATAAATCATTGGTTCCATGAAGCATAAACATAATCAACTCTAGCATAATTCTTTGAAGTTTGAAAATGATTCACTTCAATTGCATTTCCAAATTTAAACATATCTCTGTGATTCATAAAATATGAGTTGCTCTCCATACAAAATATAATTGAAATCTATAATCCTGAAATACAAAATACTCATGATAAAATATGTCAATCTATCTGTATGGTCCAGGACCCTGCTCGTCATGCACATTGGAGTACTCTATCTCTAAACAGAATACCAAAAGTACTTCACTTCAAGTGAAGCTCACCTGGAAAATTTGGATTGCAGGGGAGGAAATGGAAGAGAAGAACCCGCAGCATTTACTACACCTGTAATGAAGGACGAGAAAGGGTGAGTTTCATTTAAAACTCAGTGAGTAGATCCTCATGCATAACCCTTTCATGGGACAACCAAGGAGAATAAGTAATAACATGTAAATCATCAAAATCATTTAATATAATAACTCTAAAGTCCATATTCATAGGAATAACAAATAGCTCTAAAATCAATATTCTTAGAAATCATAAAATCATAGTACGTTAATAAAAAAATAGGAATCTCTGGTTATGCTCAATTCATGTGACATAACAAATCTCTGGTCATGCATAGCACAACAAAGTCTCTAATCTCTAGTTCACCTAACTAGGTCCCGTTATTATTCCTCTGGCCCTAAGGTGACTTGGTATACCAAGGTTAACGGAATAACTGCCGTTAACTCACAGTCTGTTTCTCTATAACTACTGTCTAGTCTCTAAGTCATCAACTTGCCATTTCTCTAAAACTCTGATTTAGCATCTCTCTAGGCATATAGTTCTATAAATCATAATTATACTCTAGCTCTTTGATAAATATCGTTTAGCAATAATGGTCCCATGAGTTTGCATTAAAACAATTATTTCATGCTCTAGTTGAAAAACATATCTTTGACAAACATGTATATCATTTAAATCTCTAATCTCTTTAAAATATTCTCTAAAATTATGCAATCGCGCTCTCGTAAGGAAATTAACTTAATGACCAACATAAGGGCCATAGGTTCCGAACCCACTCACTTGGAGGGGAGGAAATGGTGGTGTTAACACCAATGGATCTTGGGATAGGAGAAATGGTGTCAATGTCTGTCATTGAAGTCACAAAACTCTAGATTAGTCTCCGATAACCTCTAAATTACTCAACATAACTCTAATAACATAAACTGTGCTCGGCCTTGTCGCTGCAACGAGTCTATCTCTGCAGAACTTGCCCACTCAGCAACAATGGAGAGAAACCACGATACCCATACCCAAAAATATGAAGGAATGGAGAGGATAACAGTACACAAACTCTAGGTTATCATATGGGAATGAATGAAACAACAAAAAACCCATGAATCTCTTACCTTTGATGTTGGAATGAGGTAGAATGGAGTTGGATTGGGTGAAGAGAGTTTGGGGAGAAGGGTTTCGGATTTTGGGTGTAAAATCCCAACTTGGGGTGCTATATGAGGGTTGGGGGCTTATTTAACGAAATTGCGTCATTTTGCATTGTGCTGTGACAGAGCCCATTCACTGTGTAACATCCTCCCAAGTACACCTTAAGTTATGGTGTCATATTCGAGAGTTGTTACTTCTAAGTTTGCGAACCTTTTTTAAATATCTATAGCCAATTTGGTTGGTTCGCGAGATAACTAGATATAATTATACTAAAATATATAGCAATGAAACCAAACTATTTATTTAATACAGAGTTAAGTACATAAGGGAAGCTCTTCTATGAGCTTTAACACACCTTTGTTCTCTAACATATTTACACACATATCCATTCCACTAAATACAACATAATAAAAGCATTAACTACTACACTATTTCACTTCCGAGTTCTTATAAGCAAAGTCCTGCCTCTGCATCAACACAGAAACGACGGGAACACAAAATCATTGAGGAGAGAATACTAAAATTCTTAGTAGGGTAACTGCCTAATTAGACATTTATAATGGCATCGCTATCGCCTTGACTACTTGGTTTATTAAGAAAGCGTGAGCATGCAATATGTACAGATCAAATGTTCATTTTAAAGTTATAAAATCACCTTTACGAAGTAGGTCTCTTTTATTATTCAATCACTTAAAACATGTATTTCATAACATTCAACATCATAAGAATTCCTTCAAGACCAATAATTTAACAAGATATGCATATACATATGGCAATTACAATGATCTTTTCGTACTATTGACATAATAAAGGGG
The DNA here is from genome assembly GCA_031216125.1 of Dalbergia cochinchinensis. Classification (NCBI taxonomy): domain Eukaryota; kingdom Viridiplantae; phylum Streptophyta; class Magnoliopsida; order Fabales; family Fabaceae; genus Dalbergia; species Dalbergia cochinchinensis. The sequence goes on along the minus strand of CM062375.1, from coordinate 60,451,664 downwards.
ACTTTTCCGGGCCCTAATGGGGACCTTTCCCGTGCCTTTTATAAACAAAAGGGACCTTTCCCATGCCCTTTATAAACAAAAAGGGACCTCTCCCGTGCCCTTGATAAATAAAAGGAGACTTTTTTGTGCCCTTTACATATTAAAGGGGACTTCTTCGTGCTCTTTTTATGTTAAAAGGGACTTTGTCATGCCCTTTTTACGTTAAAGGGGACTTTATTTTTCACTTACCAGATACATCATCCTCAAGCTCACATATATATGCATCACATTTCTATATGTATGAACATAATTCTCTGATCTCATAATACTTCAAACCTATATATATTATTCATTCATTCCTCATAACATAATCTTGGAAGTCCATGGCATGCATTCATACACATCAACTTGAAGCAAATGCCATCAGGTCACTAATTCAAGGCATCATCACAACTTCAGCACATTGGCAGATTTTTCACTCAAGTAGTACAATTTATTTCTCACACCAAATGATCAATTCAAATGCTATAAAAATTCTCCATGACACCTCAATGTGTCCACAAGGTTCCATAAAATTTTCATAACAAAAAGAATTCTCTAAATATGTCAACAAAATTAGACAAATTCGGAGGTTAGAAACCCCCTATTTACAGTCAATAGCCATAGTTTCCAACTTTATTACCCTACCAAATTATCATATAAAATCATATAAAAGTTCACGATTGGACTTCAATATGTCCTTAATATCCTGTAAAAATTTCAATTCATAATTCGATCATTTACTTGGGTAATAAAATGTCAAAAGTTCACAGCTTCAGATTCAATATTTCAGGCAGTATAGTTACAACTTTGGTTCTTGAATTTTTCAAGGCATTAGGAGTCAAAACCAGAGCTCAAGAAAACTCATGGAACTATCCTAGGATGTTAACTTCAACATATAATTTTTATAACTCATGAAAACACCCACAATTCACCCAGAAAATTGGTGATTATCTGCTACCTAGAACAGAACCGAAAAATCGAGCATGCATATTTCAATTTCTCTTGAGAAAAAATGATTTTTAACATCATCCAAACACTCCACCAAAATTAACACATCAATATCAACATATTATCAACCAATATATCCAGAAATTTCGGACCAAGCACAATCAGAAAAGTTCAGCATAAAATTGGAAAGAAAGACCAAAGAAAACCCTACTTTGATGGCTTTAGAGATCTTGGCTCCAAAAGATGCTCCAAGATTGATTTTGCTCAACTCAAGGCCACCAAATCAGCACCAAGCCCTTCCTTAATCAGTTATGTATGAGATACCAAGGTTAGGATTGATGAGGAATTGAAATTGCAATCGGTTAGATTTGTAGGTATTGATACGTAGAATAAGTTTAGTGAAGGAAGTTTAGTGTTTTATCAACTCTAGGCTAGTGTTTTTAGCATTTGAAGTGAAGTTTGAGCTCTTGGACATGGAGGAACCTGGTTTCCTTCTCCTCACAGCATGATGCATGAAATTTTGAGCTTCTTAAAGAAGCTTGGCTTGTGGTTATTTTATTATATATAAAAGAATGAGTATTATATTGTATAATTAAATGATCTTTGACCAAATTAAGAAAAATGGATGGCTAAGATTTGGTTTTTTTTGTCAAAGAATGAATCTTGGTCAACCACTTGGTTCAAGATAAGTGGCTCTTTTTAACTTGTAAAATAAATAGCTTTTACAGTGTCAAAATCGCACACCAAAATCCCACCGAACGGGTAAGATATGAGCACTCGAGTAAAATATTAATAAATGAAAGGCCATGATTAAAACTTGCTTTTCAATTTTCAATCCTTGTCATCCACTTGGCATAAAGTGGTTGATAAAACTTACTTAGCCACTAAGTAGCTTTAACGGTGTTAGAAACCGTACACCGAAATTCTACCGATCAGGTAAAATAGTATACCCGGGTAATCAAACATTGCTCAGAAATAAATTCTAGGCATAAAATATTTATTTCTAACTATTTCTAATCTCATTTCCATGTTTTCCCAATTTCGGGCACCTTCGGGTCCCGAATCAGGGGTTCCGGTTGTTCTAGCGGGTCTGCGGGGCCCATAAAATACTATTCACATTTTTTTTACAAATCCGTTGGATCGTCCTCGTCATTGTTCAAACTATCAAATTTTTGAAATTATGACTAATAAAGCTCAAATAAATTTTTAGACAATTTTTAGGGTGTTACACGCTGCAGCGAAAAAACCTCGTTGCGGCGAGCCTTTCTGCCTGCTTGCTCACTGCAGTGAGAAATACTCGCTGCAGCCAGTCTGTTCTGCAGAATCCTATTGCAACAGCACCCAACCTACGTTCCTAGGCTCTCTGGCCATTCGAGACTTTCCCGACGGCACGGGTGGATTCCAGGGGACCCTAGGGCAGTACAGGACTCATCTGCTGTCACGTATACACCGGGTATCACAATCAACAAGCAAAAGAAAGATCACAAATCAATAGCAACGAAAGAGAAAGAGAGAAGGAGAGGGGTGGACTCACTGTCACTTGTTTGCGTGCAGAGGAGGAGACAGATCTGGCGAGGGCGGTCGTGTACGCCGGTGGACCTGGCAAACAGTCTCGGATCTGGCAGAATAGGTCGCCGGGGTCGCTCAGGCTCGGTCTCGAACGGTGGAGCAGCTCACGTCTGCTTGCGAATGTGGTCACCTGCTCGAACGAGGTTGCCTGGCTCGGTCTCGGTCTCGGTCTTGAATGTTGGAGTAGCTCACGTCTCGACCGGGGTCGCCAGGCTCAATCTCAAACAGTGGACCAGCTAGCTGGTGGAGCTCGTCAACGAATGAGGGTGTGGTGTAGTGAGCTCATGGGTTGTGTGGTGTTCTATGAGGGAGGATGGGCTTGTGGGTTGTGTGGGTTCTCTAAAAAATGCAACAAAAAGAACATGACCACCAACAACAAGGATCGAACGAAGGCAAAGAACAATAACTCATGAATATTACAAATATACCACCACATTTTTGGTTGTTTTTTAAAACAAAAACTCAGAAAACACCTTCAAATTGTTTTGGATTTCATGTTTTTTAAACACACATCCTGTTTTCAATTTTTAAAAACCAATGTGAACAAAACATCTTCCCAAACAAGTATTTTTGTTTTTTTCATTTTAAAAATCAAGAACAGTTTTTAAAATGCTCTGTTAAACAGCCCGTTTGATACTTACCTTTTTTGAGTTTCTCACCTATTGCCCTTGGTTGCAAAAATCCTACCTAAGAAAACCTCTTATATTCAAGCCACATGTTCAAATGAAGTTTAATTTCATATATCCATTATAGTATGTAATAGATCTATAATAAGTGTGCATCTATAATCTATCTATCTATAATTTATAGTCTTGCCCACTCGAAAAACTTTTGCCAAAGTACAGTCTTGCCCTATCTATAATTTATAGTCTATAATCTATAATATATACAAATACAAACCCATGCTCGAAATTTTTTTGCCAAAGGATAGTCTTACCTTTGATGTATGGGTGTAAACAGTTTCGTTCAAATTAATGATTTTTCTTTTGGGGAGATTTGAACCAAACCGATTCGATCTAATTCGGCTTTGTTTGGACTAAGTTATTGGATTTACCTCCCCCCAAAACAAAAGTAGAAAGATTTAATGCTTGTTTGTTTTACACTTTTAGAGCTCCAACGATACTTTTGAAAGAATGATAATGAGGTTTTACTGTTACCAATGCCTTTAGGAAACTTTTATTATACTAAAAGTACTTTTCAAGTAATTGAAAATATTTTTGAAAGAAATATTGTTAAAGATTATTTTCATTCTAAGAAAAGGACTATTGATATATAATATTATTATTACTTTCATATTAAGAACTAAACTCAATTATATTTTATCATATCCAAATAAAAATTATTCTCTTAAAATCACTTTTGATATACTCAAAACAAACATAAATTCATTCTTTTAAAAATAATTTCTCTAAAGATAATTTTTTTAACTTAATTCTTTTAAAAGTAATTTTATTAGAAGATGAAGCAAATAGACTCTTGGAAAGCTTTTTAATGCATTAAAAGCTTAAGAGTCTTAATTTTCTATGAAAAAAAACCTTCCATTTTAAGATCTTTTCTTTTTTGGCCAGCACTTTTAGATTTTTAAGGACACTCATTAATAAAATCATTTCTATTTTTAGTTGCAGCATCATTTTATCATTGGATATAGAGCATTAGAGTGTTTTGATTTGTGGTGAGGAGGGGTGAAAATGATTCTTAGCTCTGAAATTGATTCATCTGTATTTTAAGGATATTTGATTTTCTGACCACCATAAATTCAACAATAATTATGAAGGCTAAAATCAATTCTAGGAAAAATGAAAATATATCATTTTTAGGTTATTAAAATTATTTTTAATATTAAATAATTAAATGTAAATAACTTTATCATAAAATTAATTTTAATAAAATCAATTCAATTTTACAAAAGCAAAAGCCAAATACCGTGCATGTCTACACGATGTTTTAGTTGCACTTGCACCATCTAAGAGTTTCTCCGTAATTTATGGGATTTTGAAGGATGTATTTGTAATTTGGAAGGCATAACAGCAAGTAACACTCACAGAGTGTCGCAGAATCCTAATAATCACACAACACCGATCTCTCTCCTCTCTTTCTTTCTTTCTCTAGCCACCGTGCCCCGCCGCCGCCCACCATGGACGACCCACCGCTACAAAAGATCGCAATCTCCGGCCCAACCCTAGCCTCCCTAATCCAGCGCTTCTCCACTTCCCCTTCCTCCCTTAACGGCCTCCTCTTCGGCCACGTCACCCACCTCACTCCCCTTACTCTCTCCGACGACACCACCGCCGCCGCCACAACAACCACTGCAACCACCACCTCCGACTCCTCCTCCTCCACCCTCCTCGCCACTGTCACCGGCTTCCTCTCTTCCCCTTCCCCAGCAGCCACCTTCTACGACTCCACCGGCGCTGTCTCCCCTTCCTCTCTCCGCCGCCTAATTAATCCCAACAACCATCGCCTCCTTGGGTGGTTCTCCGCCCGCCGGAAAACCCCGCTCCGTCCATCCATGCGCGAATTCTCCGTCACCACATCGCTCTCTTGTCTCTCATCAGCATTCAATTCCCCAATCGAAAACTCACCAAACCCTAGAAACTTCTCCCCTTGCGTCTTCATCCTCTTATCTTCCCCCTTCAACGACAACAACAACAACAACAGTGTTCACATCCACACGCACGAGTACCGCGCGTACCAATTACGCGCGGGGTCGTTCGAGGCGAAACCGATCGATGTGGTTAACATTGGTCCCGCGTTTCGCGGGCATTACGGGTCGTTTAGCCCCAACGCGCCGTTTCCGGCGCTGGAGTGCGATTTTGAAGGGACGAATATGAAGGAAGATGGTGGTGGTGGTGGTGGTGGTGGTGATGATGATGATGGTGAAGGGGAAGAGAGGTTGAGTGAGATGAAGCAGAGGGCGAAGGATCAGAGGGAGATTGATGGGTGTGCGGAGGGTTTTGAGGTAGGGAGGCTGAGCAGGATGATGGGGTCAGAGGCAAGGAGTTATACTGCTGGGTTGGAGGATTTGTATGTGAAGATGCTTGCCAAGGTTGAGAATTTGACTAGGTTGGTGGAGGAGAATTCTGCTAAGGTTCTTGAGCAGGTGAATTTTTTCTTTTATTTATTTATTTTCCGTGAGTTTAATTTTGATATATCGACCTACTAATGTGTACAAATCAAGATTCATTTGTACGATTTTTTTTTATTAGTAGTGGGTAGTGGGTGGCACAGTTAATTGACTGGTGTGATAATACATAATTCAATTCAATAAATGTATAAAAAACTTTTACATTGCATGGAAATTAAATCATTTTTCTTTTTAATTTTTTTGGTTGGTTGTTATTGTTGTTTTATTATGTGATGCAATGTGGTAGATTGATTAAGAGTAATATCCTTTTTAGTCTTCAATTTTGAAGTTGATGTCAGTTTGGTTGGTTCGGAAAAGATTTATTTGACATCAATTTATCCATAACACGTCGAATCGAGATGTTAATTGTCAATGAGGTTAATGAGGTGCTAATTGTCCCCCAGATCTATTGAGTAAGGTACACAAGCAATATAGCTTAGCCAATCAAGATTAATCATAATGGAAGTTATTGATAATTTGACGGAACGAGGAATTGATGTTAAATTTCAAAGTGTTAAGACTAAATTGTTGTCAAATTGTTTTTAGAACCAAGCTGATGTCAACTTCAAAATGTTAGGAATAAAAAGGATATTTACTCTTTGATTAATGTAGCCAGACCTAGTTAGTGGGAAAAAAGGCTTAGTTATTGTTGTTGCTGCTGGACAATGACATCATTTGATCCATATAGTCAATCTCAGCTGGTGTGAAAAGGCTTAGTTGCTGTTATATTTTTGTTGCTGGACAATTACATGTTATATACTATGATGAGCATGTTCAGAATTCAGGGGGTCTAAATTGTGCAAACTGCTTGTGGATTTCTTTTGGGGATAGTATAGTTCTTGATTGACTAAAGGGGAAAAGCTCCTTTAAAATGAGTTTGTTTGTGAAGTGAAAGTAAGGGATCATTTACCATCAGATTAATTAGTGAGTTATGATTACAATGTACTGTATTAATTTAATGGTTGATGGAGCCTTACATTCTTGCTTTTTAGAGACAATGTTGATTTTGTTGACAGATGTTTTGTTATCAATTAGTAGTTTTTCATTTTTCATAGTGTGGAGTCAAATAGAGTAATTTTTTTGGAATGGTTTTAGAATCTGGGTTTATGGTATATGGTATTTGCAGTGTCATTTATATGGAGTGGATAGGATTTTAGATTGAGAAAATTTTGGGTGTTCTTGGAGTAAGAGAAACTCATTGCTCTATTTGCGCCACTTGTGATGTAGCATTAAAAAGTATAAAGAAAGTGGAAGAGAGCAATAGCCCACAAAGATGAAGTGGCACATAATCAAGGTTTAACTTCTAAACTTTGATGCTAAAAATGTTGTTGAAGTGGGAGACATGATACTTACGTGTTAAACATTAAATGGTATATGGTAGCAATTCCTTCTTATTGTGGGATCATTTTAGAATTTTTCAGAGTTGAAAATAGTGATGGACCACATGGCAATAAGTGGTACGGATTGAAAGGAACAGAGCAATGGAGATTTTTCTTACCCCAAGAGCATCTAAGAACCTCTCTTTTAGATTTGGGGTTTTCAATATCTTAAATGTTAGTTAATGGGCTTGAAAGAGAATAATAAAACTTCTTGCAGTAACTAACTTGTGTTTGCTTTTTGCTTTCTATCAACTTCCGACAGGAAAGTTATAATAGGAAGTTGAAACAAAAAATTTTGAGATCTGCTGCCTCAGAGTAACTATCTTTATCAATGCTGGCAATCCTTTCTTTTTATTTCAGGTATTTCTTTTCTGTTTATAAGTTTTGTATCTTAACGTTTGTTTTTTCAATTTTAAGCACTCTTCTTGAATAAATCAGTTATTCATGCACCAAAGAAAAGCAGAGTATACCATCTATATTGCACATGTGATTAATCTCTATTTACCAGTTTTGTTTTAGTAGATCTCAAGCAGCTAGTAGTTCATAAGCTCTCCTCTTCCAACTAGAAAACTGCACTGATCAAATTGAACTGTAACTCTATTGGATATCACTCAAGCTCATTCTAGCTGATGCTATAGGGGCCAAATCTTGTGAGTTTTTGTTTTGTGAGTACTTCCTTGTGAGTAGCTCAGTTTCATTTGTGGCCCTAGCCCTAAGACAGCTTCCTCAGTCTTTGTATCTCCCTCCATCTCTTGAAAAATTTCTGGGGTTTGACACTAGTAATATACTTTGCCTAGACCCTAGAGAAACAATCTCAAAGGACTGTGAATTATGCACAATTGTGCAGCTGGGTTGAGGGAGCGAAAAATCCAGAGATCAATTATGTCTCATGTTGGAAATCTCATTCCATCCATGCAGACTTCTGCTCAGATCCATACTCTTTCTTTTCTGCTTCCTTCCTTCTTGGTTTGACTACTTCATTCTTTTAATGTGCCATAGCAATGCTGGAAATTGAGCATTATTAAGGAGATGTAATCAGACATGGCAAAGCAAGCTAATGCATTATTACCTCTCATTAAGGTCACAATTTAGGGAAAAAAAAAACATTTAACCAATTTTGTTTGTATTAGATTTTTCCTCTTTGAAAGGCAAGTTTGAAGTCTCTATTCATCTACTAAATACTGATGTTACTGTAGTTTTTCCCTTCTTTTTCAAATCAATCTAATTCTACTTCATTTAAAGAAATTTTGGATGCATGCCTTATTTTGGTTTCAAAATTTATATTAATCCTAATGGATTGGAGATAGCTATGACCTTTATTTGTGTACTAACTTTTTTGAAAACTCAGATAAAACTTAAATAATCTGAAAATTGAACTTGCATTGCCAATGATGTTAATAATTAATACTGGTAATGTAAAAGCTGAGTGTTCCTTTTCTTTATATTCTGCTTAGGCATATTAAATTCCTTTTTCTCTTTTTACATATTAAATAGCTGCAATCTCCATATTTCTACTGAAGCGTATCTTTAAATTTTTTGCATTGTTCTTTCCGTGCACTAGGGTCCAAGAGACCAGCCTTGTGGGTAATGGAGACAGAAATACTTCTAATCATCATCATCTTATGATGATGATTAGGTGATGATTTATGTTGCAGATATGTATTAGTAATTATAACCCAAATTCTTGATCACACTTTAGTTATACTCGTACTATTTGAAGACTTTCCTGTTACCTGAGTTGGATAACTGCTGCAGAATCCTTCCTTATCAAACTGATATTTTTTTCTTCCTTCATAGAAAGTTTTTCACCTTCTACGTTTTTTATATGATTCCATTCCTGTCTTATAATTAAACCATTTTCTCATATAAATGTATGTTTCCTTTTTAATATGTATTCCTTTGAGCATCTCCTCCCCCCAATGGTACTAGTTTTGCAGCTCTTTTTTTTTTTTTAAAATTTGATTTGCAGCTTATAGTTATTGTGTGTGAAAGAGATTTTATTCATTCTTACCTTAGTAGTAGATGTGCACTAGTGCATATCTAGTGGATTTTATACTTGGTACCAATGTTATTTTCTGGTTTTGGGATGGTCCGCATTGCAGTACACAAAGCTTGTGTGTATTTTACTCCAACCCTATCTAAAGTTGTCTGAATAATATTGAGGTTGTCTTCATTATTCCATGCCAAATAATTGTCCAAATTGTTGAAGAATTATGGGTTTAGGGTTAGGTAAAATAGGAAAAGAGATAGGTTGTATTGTGTTACAAAACACTTAACTGATACTTTTGTTTTATACTAATGATCGGGTGAGTGCTAGCATAATCTAAAGATATGCTGAATATTGTCTAACACAAATTTGGGATAAATTATCTAAAAGGTGTCTATTCTACTCACTATACCATGAGGACATGATGAAACTGGATGTCTTCATGTCCCAATGTATTTGGCCTACAGATGCTAATCCAGTTTTAGATGGCTTATTATCATTGTAGTCTGTAGAGTAGAACACATGAAACAGGAGAAGGGGGGGGGGTTAATTTTATTGCATAACTACCAGGTTTTTATGTGAGAATTGTGATATAAAAATGCATAGGAAACTACTAATTCAACCAAACTTTGAGCTTGAGTAGTGATTCCATATTTTAAGCATGTCAATGATGTTGGTATGAAACCGTGACCTTGAGTTTAAGGATGTGCATAAAACTGCATAAAATAATGGTCTGTGTGCTGCAGATAAATCTTCTCTTATGATGGTACATTGGTCGGATTTCTGATGTCATGTAGGTTAATGAGAATCACTCATGTTAATGTTAAATCATGTTAAACTTGTATTCATGCATTATGACTGGGAGCATTCTGGCATGGTCAATCGTCCATGTTAACAGGCTTATCTTTTTGTGTGGCACAAAGCAGAGGATTTAAGCAATCAACGATTTCAGCGATCTATGCCTGATCAGGATTATCAACAGTTTCTTTTGGATCACTTGAAACATGACTATGTCTGTTTGCACTTTTTGGTGGGCCGATGTTCTATGCAGTCCAGCTATCGTGGCTGATGTTGTATTTTTACCTTATGGTGACTCCTCAAGCAAGAAGGTAGTAATTGTGCAGGGTGGTTGAATGGTTTGGTCTAAAGTTTTGATGCTCTCTCTTCTTAACTTGTGGCATATATTTGCTTCAAGTAATGATATGCCACCTGTATTCTGTATTGTATTGTCTTTGCTTCTTTTACCCCTTCATGGAATCATATTTTTGGCTTTTAGTTGTTAGTTGCTTTGTTGCTTTCACAAGTTCACTGTACAAGAGAGAAATGAAATCAACGAGCATTTTTTTCCCCTTTGGAGTGGCTGCATATTTAATATTTATTTCTCTACAACAAGCAAACAGTAACTCAGCTTGTGGGCCTTGTAGCTCAACCTGGCACCTGTTTCAGTTTCTAAAACTGAAATGTAATGATGATCGAGGTTTAATCTTCTATAAGGTTACTTAGCCTTCTAACCTGTCCAGGTGCTTGCACCTCTAATTTACCATAAAATTCTTCATCTTCAACTTGACATGCTTTCCAAACCTGTTCTAACCATTTGTGGGTTTCGCAAGGGCCTAATATTGCTGTTACAATATTAAAGGAAGGGCAAATTACAACAATTTTCCTAATGTCAGTTGATATTGCTGTTCTAACCACTCCTATGCCAGCATAACAATTCGAAGTTTATTTCCTTCTTTCATCCCATCAATAATCAAAACCAAACTATAAGACAACAACAGATAGCACGGCAAGGCCCCAGTTGTGATAGCAACATATCGTTGTTGATAGCTCCCCAAGTAATAGCAATTAGCAAGATAAACATCTCGGAAGCAATAGAGACCAGAGCATCATTTCACAGAATTCGCAACACAGCATTGTTGGCGGAGGAACCAGGTAGCATTTGCATTCTCAGCTGCAGAATTCGCAACCAAATCAGCCCCCCTGAAATTCAGGGTGTGTTTAGTTTGTGAAAATATTTTTTATTTTTATTTTCTGAAAAGGATTTTCATTTTCAGATTTTCAAAATTAGAAAATGTGTTTGGTTTGTAAAGGTAGGTTTTATCTTTAGAAAGTGAAAATAATGAAAATATATTTGTTTTATCTGTTTTCAAAATGCATTTCTCAAAATCAAATTTGAGATAATAATGCTATATTTGTTATTAAAGAATAAAAGATATATATTATTTTCATTGGTTCATCTACTAAAAAAAATAGCCAATAAAAAGTATTATTCTATTGCTTATTTAAAATATGTTTGATTTGTCTCCTTTTAAAATACAATTTTTTAAATCAAATTTAATATAATATATTTATTTAATTTTTACATTTTAAATATTTATTATTGTGTTTATATCATTATAATCTATGTTGAATCTTATTTATTTTATAGTATAAACATTTATTTATTATAAATTTATGAATTGTTTGGATTTCTATAATATTTTGAATAATTATTTTTATATTAAAATATAAAAAACATTAACCAATTTTCATCAATCCTCTCACTTTTAATAATAATAATAAAAAAATCATTACCCCAAGGCCCCAATTTGTCACTCTACACTCTCTGCCAAAACGAAAAAGTCACTTCCCACCACTATCTTCTTCAAAGTTCTGTGCCACCCACCAGCACCTACAACGCTTACAATAGCAGTGATAGACACCACTAATGTTGTTCCCTCCGTCGCAGATCTGCAACGTTTCGCCCCTCGCAGTTGGTCACTAACGTCGCGATTTGCACCACCGCCCGCCTAGGCTGCTAGCTCCATCGCCAGTCTGCATAGCACCAGCCTCGTAGATGGTCTGTGAAGATGCAATTTGCTTCACTGCCATGTTTTGCTCCAGCGATGGCTTCCCTTTCTCCCACAAATAGATCTTGCAAAAGGGGCTTTTTGAAGGTATTATCAGTTTGATGACTTTCATTTCTTCTTTTTGTTCCCCACTTGCCTATTTGTGGGGTTGTGATTTATTGCATCCATTGAGAAAGTGACTGCACAAGAGATGGTGTTGCTGAGGATGAGCAAGAGGGGGGGTTGGCTGCCTTGGACAAGGGAAGATAGATATGAGAGGGAAGTTTCTGGTTGGTGATGTGTGTGTTGGAGAAAAAGGAAGAAGTTCTTTATAATTACGATTGAGCCACTGCAACGTTTTCATCCCTATATGAAACATTTGGTCGGAAAGATTGAAAATGTGAAAATGACATTTTCAAATTTTCAATGAATTCAAGAAATATTTTCTAAAAATACTTTCAATATAATACTTTCAATATAATGAACCCAAACATAATTTCATTGTCATTTTCTGTTTTCAGTAAAAATGAAAATAGAAAATGGCCAAAGCCCTCGGAGAGTCAAATCAGGAAAAAAATAAAAAGGCCCCCGAGTGAACGAAAAAACCAAACTTTTCTGATTCTAAAATGAAAGCACTCGTTGGAAACCATAACCCCCTGCAATTCAATGAATCAAAATCAGCACTTCCATCTCGCGAAGCCCAACAGGAACAGGACATTATTTATTCAATGGAGATATGTGTAATTTTAAAATAGAAGAGGGGTAAATGTAATATTAAGAAAGGTGGTCGTAATTTGCCCTCAAAAGGTAATTGTTCTGCGCTCTATGCTGGTGCCCACCTTTCAGTCTCTAAGCATTCAACTTCATCATTGTATGATATCAAGAGAAAATTATTTTTTTTCGGTATTGGAAATTAATTATTACGTCGTAGTGTCCTAATCTTACCCAAGCTTTAATGCCCATATGCGCGTTTGTTGACAATTGAACTCTGTTTTTTTTTTCTTTTGGTCTGGGACATTTGAATTGTTTAACCAAATTGAACTGTCCTAAGATTTTTCATAAACCTCTTGTTCTTTTTTGTTGGAATTTGTTTTCCAAGACAGGTGAATTTCTATCTTATTTTTTGAACCGACATTTAACTTATGATTTATTCAAAAACAATCAGAAATCTTGTTTTGGAGGCGTTCTCAACATACTAGGATCTCCCAAGTAAATAATATTCTGACAAGTGGGAATAAAAAGAGTGGTGGTAGAATTTGAATAATCAATCTACACATACAATAGACAATAAACCAAGGAGAAGAAAATATTTACTTATAAGCAAACTCATTCATGCATCTGGAAGGTGATCAATTATTTACTTATGTACAGTGAACAATTAGCGTGCTTCCTTATTATGCATGGGCAAAGTGAGGTTAAGATCCAGTGGTGGACATGCACAACATCTGCCACAGCATTCACGGTTTCTCATTTCCAACAAAATGACATCAGTTGAATATGCATCGGCACGTCTGTAATGAACAACATAGAAAATATAAAAAATAAAAACCGAACAACGATATATGTTCATATAATTCATGTAATGAACAACATCAGTGGTTGAGCTTTTCACAGAGAGAAAATGTCAGCCATTGATGGTAAGGCTAACAAAGAGAACTTGAAAACGAATACAAAACAACAAAAACAAGACTCCTATACAGTCAAACTCAAAGTCAAACATGATTGTTCCAACCTCACCTGCCATATCCATAACAATGGCGATGTGATGTGTGTAAGCATCTCAATGACAACGTCTTTTACTTTGTGGGATGTGCTTGCAGCAAGATTTGCAGAGATTGAGGAGGAACAAAGACTGAGAGAATGAAGTCAATGAATTTTGTTGAATGGTGAATGATGCCAAATACTGCCAAGGGATTATTTTATTTTAATGTGCTTCAGTGTCTCTATCTGACCCCACATGAAAAGTGGCCAAGACGAATTTTAAATATACTTACAAATTAAATTAATACTCTTAACATTATCTTCTTAAAAATATGAAATAACTTTTCCTCTTCATTTCATATTCATGTTTTTCCCTCTTCGTTTCGTATATTGTAATGATTGAAAATACTTTAAATTGATCGATAAGAAAGATTAGAATCGCTGGACCATGATTACAGTAACCAAAACTATTTATTAGCGGTAAGTTCAAACAAAAGAAGGCTTATGAGAAATTATAAATACACAGAGAAGGTTATCACGTCCCCGACCAAAAAAAAAAAAAGTTATCAACATTTCATTTCAGCATATGCATTTACATTAATTGTATATGTCAGTATATTACCAAATTAATTAGTTTTTAGAGACATCTTATTCAATCAATAAAAACTGTGATTTTTTTCCTTAAAAATTTAAAAGAATTTTTCTTGTGTAGAATAAAATAAGATGACCCAACCATTTATTTTAAGATTAATGAATGTGTCAAGTCATTTCCAAATACAATTTGGCGAAAATTCTCACACCTCACATTTTTCTAATTTTAATCATATAATGAAGCCAGTGAAAGGTGAAAATAAGAAAAGTTACATTTTTTCATTTTTTACAAAGGTATTCAAGCTGTGGATTTTTCTAGAGGATATAGGGGAGGGAAAAGGTGAGAATTAAATATGAGACCACCCATTTAAAGGTGTAGGAAATAATCACAATCTTTAAGTTATAGACTCAACTATAATAATAAAGAAGTTACTTAGAAAAAAGAATAGCTAAATAAAAAATGATCATTTCTCCTAATGTAATCTCCTATACATTTTCCTACTTATCAAATAAAGTAATAATTATTTACTTTTTAAAATTTAAAGAATTGATCTTATCAACCTTCTACCTCATTTAGTAAATAGGCATATCTTTAGGAATTTTTTTAGGACTCAATATAATTATTAATGGTGTGTGTGGTTGAAGAGGTAAAATTGATGAAAAATTTCCATTAAACAAATTTTATATATAATTTTACATAAAAAATTTATTCAAAAAAATTCTACCCTTATTCTTATTCCGTAATCGAAAAAACCACAAATGAATTGATGAATTGATTGGATTAAGAAACGTAGTAGAGCAAGTACGCCAAAAAAAACTGGACCTCTTCATGATGAAGAAAGCTCAGTTGAAACTTGAGAGTCAAGACTGAATAAATAAAAGGAAAAAAATTTGAAAAAATGTACGCAGCCGCAAAAGCAGCCAAATAAGAGAATAAATAAAGAGCCGCAAAAGGAGAAATTGCATGCTTCTTACCCTTTTCTTTGGTTGAGCAGTTACTTGGTCCCCAATCCAATGATGACGTTGGCGCTGACATAATATATCATATCTTAGTACTAAGCAATAAAACATAGCACGTAGTTTGGTATGTGTAGATGTCTATGCAAAACCCCTCTTGAACCCTGAACCTTAAAACAACAGCACTAAAACCCACACAACAGAAAACAAGGTACTAGAAACTACTACATGCTCCTTCAACAGCAAACTCAAGGAAGAATATGGCCACTGAAACAGCTTCTGGGTCAGTAAAGTTGCTTTCATATGAATTTATATCTTAAGCTAAATTGAATAGCTCCATATACTTGTTATAGTTGATTAACTGCTGCTCTTTCATTTTATCTAAATTGCACCTGTAATTTTCGTGTCATTTTCTTGGTTGTTGAACAAGTTTGTTGTGCTTCACTGAATAATTTGATAAATATTATGTGTATTCATTTCATCTGAGACACCGTGTCTTTTCATTCATACCTTGAAAACATTTTCAGTGATTGAATGGGAAATTACTCAAAACTTCCGTTTACTTTTATGCTATGAATAGCTATTTGGAGATTTCTAAAGAGTTTTTTCTTGTTGGTTTTGGAAGCAGAAACAGGAAATCCTTCAAGAGGCACAGGCGTGGAAGTGATTCTGTGGAGGACACAATTGAGAAGTGGAAGAAGTACTACAATCAACATGATTTTGGCCCAAAAGGGATGCAAGTGATTCACAAAGTTCCTGCAAAAGGATCCAAAAAAGGGTGCATGAAGGGTAAAGGAGGGCCTCAGAACTCTGAATGCAACTATAGAGGTGTGAGGCAAAGAATTTGGGGCAAATGGGTTGCTGAAATCCGTGAACCTATTAACCATAATGAGATTAAGAAAGCAAAAAGGCTTTGGCTTGGCACTTTCTCCACTGCAATTGAAGCTGCTCTTGCTTATGATGAAGCAGCTAACGCCATGTATGGTCCTTGTGCAATTTTGAACTTCCCTGAGCATGATCTGGAGTCAAGAGGATCAATTGAATCACCAAGTAAGGATGCAGTTACATTGAGTAGTTGTGAGATTGCTAAAGTTGAGCATTTGGAACGTGATCTTTATGAGTCCTTTGAAGACAAACCCAATTGTTCTGAGGTTGGAGCTTTGGAGGAAATAAAGGAAGAACATGATAATGTTTCTGAGGTTTGTGTGGTTGACTCCTCTATAGAGGAGATGGAGGAGGTTCCAATTGGCAATTTTCATGATCAAAGAAATGAGAAATGTGATGAAATAGCTCATCATGAGCCAATGAGGGATATTGAAGCTGAAATACCTGGAGAAACTGAAGCAATAGAAAGCCAATCAGAAAAGGTTTTGGAGTTATCCCGCACCACAGCGGAGCTTATGGATATGGCCATGAATACTGGAGCTGATTGTGGAGATTCTGATGCTACTACTGAGCTTGGCATTTCAGTAAAGGTTGAAGAACCAACAGGAAAATCAATGGAAAGTTTTACATCATGTGAGTTGAGTTGTATCAACCATTGTGATGAATGCTTGCACAATAAGCTACAAGATAAGGATTGCAGTCCAAGAGCTAATTATGATCATTTTAGTAACATCAAATCTGAGGCATTTTTGGTTGACAAACAGATGGAGGAAGTAATTTCTGAAATTTTAAGACTTTGTAGGAACAAGTGCTTAAAGGCTAGTCATAGACACTTACAAAATGAGCAATGTAAACATAAACATCCTGATCATGTTAAAGATGAGAAGCCAACAATGCCAATAGAAGATGACATGGTGAAAACTCATGATCGCTATGGTTTCTATTATACTGTTGATGAGATAAAAAATGAACTTGAAGCTTCAGATTGCAGGCTAAGAGTACAGTGCACATCTACTAGTGATTGTAAGGCAGCTACAGTGATGGAACCAAGCCAGGGAATGGATCTGGTTCCTTGTGGCAATGTTGGACCAAGTGGAAGAATGTATGAGTTTGAGGCTTTGAAAATCAATACTAATAGTAGAAAGTTTGAAGTGCAAGAAAAAGGAAATGGTGGAAATGCATCATCAGAATTTAGATTCGAGCAAACCAGCAAGTTGTCTGATATTTCTCAACAGTTGCTGAAACTAGGTGGTCACCTGCCTGAACATTTGAATGATATGCAGGTTGCTGACATAGAAATGGGTCATGATTACAGTTTCTTGAGACCTGACTATGATTTTGGCTTGTTGGAAGAACAGAAGTTACTTGATTTATGCTTTTCACGTGTAGATCCTTAAGAGTTTACAGAAGTGCTTACAAATTTTCATTTTGATGGGGTTAATGCATGATGGTTATTTGCCTCAGTTATTCAAAGTCTCATACACGTAAGGCACATAGAACGTTAGTGCATGTGGAGTCATTTAAATATCGTTAATTGAGATTAGTTACAAATCTGTTGGTTAAGTTTAAAGTTAGTTGCAAGGTTGTGATTAGTGAGGTGATTAGTTGAATTTCTCCTACTATATTTCTCATTTCATTCTAATAAGAAATTTCAGCTTCTCTCCATTTTCAGTTCTATTAATTTTTTCTTGGCTTGTCATGTCTTTCAACATAGAATTGCATAATACTTCTCCATTTCCTTTCTGACTATTCAAAATTAACATTTCCAACTCTTCCACGTGGCATTTTTCAAACCACAAAGAAACAACCATTCTTCATCAAAGAGTCATCTTAAAAAAAAAATATTATTTGTACTCACTACATATGAGATACTGTATCGACTCACATCTCATCCATAATTAAATTTGATGTAAATTCCACTTAAATAGGATACACACCTCATCCATTAATAGATAAGATATGAGTCGACACTGTATCTCATACATGGTGAGTATAAATAACATAACTCTCTTAAAAAAGAGTACATGCTATGCATTTAACGTAAAGCGAGGATCTATCCGACACATTCGATACATATCTTACATCTTTTATAACTTTTTATTAAAAATATCTTTTACCAAACCTAGCGTTAGATTGAATGTTCATATGTTATAAATCACGCCTACAGAATTTTACATCAATCGTAAATCATTTAATATATCTTTTATACAGATTTAAATATTTCTTAAGTATTTGCAAATTGGAATGATGCGACTGCATTTTTATAGATGGTCAATTTTTCTAAAATAAAAATTAGCACACACAATCAACATAATAATTTGCTGTGCAAAGCAAGTCAATGGACCTAACTGCATGTGCAGCTGTTGCTAAGGCAATATTTATTTGAAAAAACAAAAAAGGACATTCACATGACCTCCCATGACACATTTCCAATAAATACAACTTTGGCAATTGGTCTTCCGGAGGACATGAGTTCTGGTAAGCAAAGAGAGGGTGCAGATCCTCCACTTGCTAATAAAGGTAGAGAGCACCATGTCTTCTGACCACCCTGAAAAAAAGGAATTTTCACCCCACAACTAATAGCATGTTTGTAACTCCAAACCTACAGTTTGAGCAGAAGATATAAGAGAGAAGCTTTTATCCAAACCATGATTTAGCATTTTCTCAAATGAGAAACCAAACAATTTGGTAATCCAAGCCAATTTTTATACAACTGATGCAAATACTTTAAGCCTAATCTCCAAGAAAGGAAACATTCTGAAAATTTTGTTAATCCAATAGAGAAACCACAAAAAGAACCAAGAGGTTTATCCTAGTCAGAATCACATATTACAAATAAATCATATGCCAAAAATGTAAAAACTTAGCATCAAAGATGCATCAAATGCTCCGAGAAAGATACTAGAGACAAGAAACATCAGAGTGCAGAGCATTAATTCAACATATACCACTGCATGAAGATGGTAACAAAATAAATTTAAATGTCTCATATTTGCTCAATTACATGCTGGTTAGCAGCAACCATGTTTTTCTCTACTGTTAATCTCATGTAGCACCAGCTGAAATGCTTAACTTGATAGGAATATTACCATACCTCTTCTTTACTCGCGCACTAGTTGAGATAAGTTGGCAAGATGTAGTGAGTGTCAAGACGTAGTTTTGTTCCTTGATCGATCAACCACAATGGTGAATTGTGCTCATAAATCTTCGTATGTCATATTAATTAATGCAGCTTGAGCTCTTATGTACAGCTTCTTCTTTTATAAAATATGCAATCAATCTGAGAAATGGCATTAAAATGATGCTAAAAGGCCTTCTCATTGGATTACAGGGGGACCTATGACCCCAGTGATGGAATGTGGTAGGGTGGATCGAGTGTGAGCAGAGAGATTTTGTTTAAATGCTTGTATCCCTGTAATACTCTCGTATAAATATGCAAATTAAAAAGATCTATCTTCCGTTTGTCAGTTAATAAATAAATAACAACACATCTATGTAACAAAAACTAAAAATTGATATTCAAAAAACCAAATACGCATGTGAAGCAGGTATGAGGTTGTGCTATGAATTGATGTCAGGTGCACCATGGTGACTTTGTTTTGTCAAAGATTCAATCTATGGAACTCAGATGGGATCACCTCCATTGTGCAGTAGTCCAAAGGTATTGAATATTCGATGATGTACAGCAACATTGTCTCTGGTTCTTTGAAAGACAATTTAGAGCCATAGAATGCATATTTGAGCCACCAGAAATAAGATGCTTGAGAAGCAAATAAAAACAATGCTGGCTCTCTCCTCTCCAACATGCTTTCTGCATCATTATACATGTAAAACATGTTGAAAGAAATAGATATCAGTCAATCCCCACAATAGTTTTCAACTTGGCAAAGACTTGAAACCCTTTGACTTTAGTTTAGATTCTAGACCAAAGAGCTTCAATCCTGATAGCACCAAGTCTGCTGTCTTTTTCTTCATGTGATCAATTAAGAATTCATCATACACAATCGTGTCAGCTTCTGTCAATAATTTGCGCTCCCTCAAGCTTGAGAAAACCTTCCTGGCCTCTTCAATTGTTCCATGCTTACACATGCCAGAGATGACTGCAGAACATACGACATTGCCCAGAGGACAACCCTGTTGCATCATCTCATTTAATACATCAATCACTTTCTCAGACTCATTTGACTTACATGCATGAATGATGGTAAGGCTATACTTAAACTCCATAGGACTGCTATTAACACTGCCTAGGCAATCACGAACAAGCATCATGGCTGCGTCAATCTCTCCAATTTTACACAGCCCTTCGGCAAGGCAACAATAAGCAGCAACAGTAGGAATGCAAGACATCTCGATGATCTTATTGTGATATACACATGCCTCCTTAACTTCACCAAGATTAACATGGCATAGAATTGCTACACTGAATGTAAACGAGTCAGGTTTCAAGTTCAAGCCATTCATTTCATCAAGGAGTAACAATGCCTTCTTCGTCTCACCAACCTTGTGAAGAGAATCCATGAGAATATTGTATATCTCAACACTAACATAACCTTCTGCTTTCAAGTGTGTAAAAGCCTCTAACGTCATTACAGGCCCCTCCTTCTCCACCAAGAGGGAGAGGAATTCATTGAGATCATCAATAACTTGAAAACCCAACTTCTCCATCTGCTTCAGCAGCTTGCAAAACTCCACCATACGTTTCGCCTTAGCATAACACAACAACAATGGTTTCACTGATAAGAAGTTCGGCTCAAGACCTTCCCTAATAGTAACCTGTAAAAGCTTGTAAGCCTTCTCAATCTCATTCACACGGCACAAACCTTCAATAAGGGAATTATATATCCCTAAATCAGCCCTGTATCCCGAGTCTACCAAATCCTTCAACAAATCAAAAGCAGCCCCAAGCTTCTTCTTCTCCCCCGCCGCAACAAAGGACTCGACAAGCAATCCATATATTGATCTATCAATCAAATGACCCTTATTCTTCATCTCCTTGAATAACTCATAACCCTCTTCTACTCTCCCTCCTTTGGAAAGACCTGTAATCATAGTACCATAAGCCATTACATCAGGCTCAACCCCATCTCTCTTCATTTCCTCCCAAACCCTCAAACAACCATCCAAATTCAAATTCCCCTCATCAACCACCATCATCCTGACCAAAGCAGTATATGCAAACACATCCGGCTTGCACAAGTTCACCCTCATCCGCACCAAAACCTCCAACATGTCGTCGATTCGCCCTGCCTTACACAACCCTTTGATCATAATCATGAAGGTAACAGCTTCCTCCACCAAACCATCCTCTCTAAAATCTTTGTATACCGAAATCGCCAAATCCAAATGGCCCGTTTTGACAAGCGAATCCATGACCCTGTTATACAAAAACACCCTAGGCTTAACACCGAATTTCTTCCTCATCTTCTCATAGACATGGTAGACCCTGAGACCCCTATTGGCATCCGAGTGCATTCTTATCAAGATCTCGAACTGCTTCTCGCTAGGGGGCTTCCCTTGCGAGTCCATGAGCTCGGGCAGCTGGTCAACTGCCCGAGAGTGGCGGTTGTTATTGCGGTTGAGGCAGTAAGCGAAGGCATTGTAGGATGCGAAATTGTGCCTGAAGCCTTTCTGGGTACCTGCCCAGTGGAAGAACTTGGAGGCGAGTGAAGGGCTTGTTTGGTGGAGGGACTTGAGGACCTCGGCGACGAGGGTTGGTGGGACCCTGCGGAGCTTGTTGAGGTCCTGTACGATGGCGGGGCACCACCGGTTGTGATTCCTGCGGAAGGAGTCGGTGATGAATCTGGCGATCGGAGAGAGGCGGAGGGAGGCGGAGAACAAGGCCTCCGGTGACGGCTGCGGTGGTGGCGGTGAAGATGGGGGATGGTGATGGTGGGGGAGGAAGTGAGGGTCCCAGTTTTGTATTTGGAAGGGTTTGGTGGTGGTGGTGGGTTTGGAAGGGGGGCGGGGGAGGGTTTGGCGGTTGGAGAAGAGGCCGCCGCGGACGGTGGGGCGGTTCTGGGAGGGTTTGCGGTGGCCGTAGAAGAAGTAGAACTTGGCTGCGGCTGGTGGTGGGGGTGCTTGAGGGGGAGGCATTTTAGAAGAGAGAAAATGAGGCCACCATGTATGATTTGATTGGGAGCTTCTATCAAACAGATTGCGATCAATATTTACAGACACATACTACTTACTGTGATCAACGTTGGGGTGGCAGCGGAGGTCGCAGGGGCTCAGCCGTGGCGGGTGGTCCTGACTGCTGAACCAAAGCAATGAGTGCAATCTTCCCTTCTGTACACATACATGGACGAGTGTTATGAGCACAAATTACAGCATTTTTTTTTTTTGTCGGGTCGGAAAAATTACAGCAATGGACGCCAATTTCTTTGTTTTGCTGTGGGATTAACGCGCGTATGAACTTGTTTCGACGTGCTTCCGTTCTATTTAAAAAAAAAAAATGGGCCTTTCTGTGTTTTCAGTATGTTTCAAAACAATTTTTAAGAAAAAACAACATTACTAGAAAAAATAAAAAAAATAATTTTTTTTAGTAAGTTAAAATCGGTTTGATTTGAATTTTTAGTTTCCAGTTTTCAAATTTTTTCAAAGAAAATACTAAAAAAATTTAAAAACTACAAATTCTAGTTTTTAATTTTCATTTTCAATTTTTGATATTTTCTTCACAAAATCCTAAAAATTAAAAAATTAAAAATGAAAAACTAAATCCAAACGGCCCTAGCATTTTCATTTTCTCAAAAAGGATTTGAATAATCTAAATCTTTTTTTAGAGAATAAAATAATCAATTTCACCTTTAAATCAATAGAGTGAAGAGAGCCATACTTTTAACATTATTAATTTAAAGCTAAAATCTCCTTTAATCAATTTTGGCATGTCCAATAGGACATCTAAGACTAATTTTGAGAAGTTTCCATCTCCTAGTTCAAATCATAAGTGGTGTATGGATTCGAGGTCAAGAAAGAGGTGTAATATGGCATCTTCGTATCAACCTCAACCAAGGACAACTAATTCTGTGAACACAAGTTAGCCGACGACATAAGCGGCAGCCCTAATTCACCGGCAACTACAAGACAGCCACCATCAACCCGATAGGCTTAACCCGCTTTGCCACCCCAAGGGTGTACCAGTTGGGGTTGGTATTGGTGGTGAAAATGGAGTAAGTGTTCGACCAATGTTATTGTCACTGCTGCTCAAGCAAATGGTTGTCATTGCCTATCATCAACTATGAACTATGTATATTAAACCAATGACCCGATGCTATCACTGAGTGGATCAACTGTCTCGTTTTGATAACCATGGCAATATAGGAAAAAGACATTCACATAGATCACCCCTTACATTGACACATTTCCAAGAAATGCAACGCGAAAAAATCATGGCTTTGTAGCTGCACGAAAAATCATCCAATAGGATCATCTTCTCCCTCTTCATACTTCTCTTGCCCATTGTCCTTCTCTACACTTGTATCAGCAACATATAGGCAATTGGTCTTCAGCAAGTACATCAACATCCAAATACTTATTTGTTGTCCTGATTGATCTTCTGGAAGGCATGAGTAGCAGAGAGAGGGTTAAAACTCTCCAAAGCATCTTGTCTTCTGACCACCCTGAAAAGGGCTTTTCACCCAACAACTAATAGCCTGTTCGGAACTCCAAAACCATAGTCTGGGCAAAAGATAGATAAGAGAGAAGCTTTTGTCCAAATCATGGTTTAGAATTTTCTCAAATGGGAAACCAAACATGCCATAAAAGTTGGAACTTAGAATCTGAGTTTAAATGCCAAGTCAGTCTCTTGGTCCATCTTTATACCAGACCATATCCCATGGTCCACTTTTGCTGCCCAACCTTGAAAAATAATAATAATAATAATAATAATAAGATTAGCAACAGCATAAAAATCTTTGCAAGAGAAGATTGCTTTTATTAGAGAGAATAAATAAAGGCAAATTGTTCTACAGAAAAGAACATCTTGACTGCAATATCATGCCAATTGCCAAGTCAATCAAAGAGTGTCATCATGTGTGCATGTGTGTGTGTGTGTATGGAAAATGATACACGGACAACTCCTGATCAAACCGAAAAAAATAGACAACTAGTTCGGAGCTGTTAGGTTGCACGTAGACTTGGGGCACTGGTTAGAAAAACCCCACAAATTTTGACTACATCCTAACATGCCCAAAGATATATCCAAGAGTGCAGGAAGGGTGGTGGTATTGTTTTATGTGCCATGAAGTTGTATATGTAGGCGCATTACTCTATGCTTATGGCCTCATTTATCATCATAAATTTTGTGATACATTTATCTAATAGCTTAGAGAATATACACTAAAAAACCACTTTTTTTTTTCAGGATTTTGATTCACAGCAACAAATAATACTAACATTGAATTATAAACATTTATGAGAGAACACATTTTGCCAACTAACTAAGTCGAGTGTGCACTAATGTCAGCCTCCATGTTAAACATGTTCTGTATGTATCATTTCTCCATTGTTCAGTTGTCAGATTTTGTTTTAGCAGGAATTCAGATATAAAAGATATAGAGATTAATCAGTCGTAATTCAACAGAAAAAAGAAACATAATTATCGCCCTCAAAATGAATTAAAATACCTCCATATTCCAGCCAGAACACGCAAAATCATGAAGAGAAACAATCCTATCCAGACTCCACGAAGTCCAAGTATGGGAGCAGCAACCAGTATGAAAACCGATGAAAATAGTGCGACTAGCACCTAACAGTGACCATAGCCAAGAAAAAAAAGGGGGTTGGAGCACAGATCAGAAAAAGAAACAAATTAAGGAGAAAGCACACGAAATGTTTAAATATCTTTTAATCATTGTGCTAGATAATTACCATAGAGTAAGCAGCATATCCAAAGTCCGAGACTCCATAGTAAAGTCCATCAACAACAACAGCCAAAGCATTTACTGGTTGAGATCCAGCAACAAACTACAAGTGTGTCAATTTCATATTATCAAACAAAATTACTAAAGCAAGCATACTACAAGGTTACCACGGCTAGAACACTTCTTGAGCTAACTATCCCTGATCCTTTAAGAAAACATCAGACATTTAGATTTCTATCCATCCAAAAAGTTTTAAGCAATAAATAAATGATTGATAACAACAATAGAGGAAGAGTCAAATCTGCATACCAATTTCAACATAAACAGCTATCCAAATGTAAACTTCAACTTGAAGCCATAAGCTAGGAAGCACAGACATTTAAAAATATTCATAGTCATCTCAACAAAATTTGGCTTTTAGCAGTTCACAGATGCTTACATTTTGCAATTTTTCACTTTTACTATGAAAACTACCATAATAGTCAAATAAATAAGTACATTTTATCATCTTTACAATGACATAGCTAATTTTTAAATCATAGTAATTTCATAGTAATTTTATATACCGTATTATAGTCGCTTACCATAAAAAATAATATCGTATTATAGTTGTATTGTGCCCTATAATTTTAGAAATCTGTGTGTCCGTGTTATGTCGTATGTGTCAAATGCTATATACATGCTTCATCAGCCATGAGGCAAGATGGCACAATTATATTGGTCAACCAACACCAAATCATGCTACTTAATAACAACAAAATGAAGATGGGAATATTAAAGGGGTCCATGCTTATAGATTCAGCATTGCCAAGTAACTTATGAAGCTCATAAATGGTCTAGAAGTGCTTAATTGAAAATAATGGTGATTTCATACCAGTAAACCAGACTGAGCAATATCCTGAACTTCTGAGTCTGTGCTGAATAAGCTAGAAAATGCCCCAAATCCAAAGAACAAAATCATTGAAAAAGCAATTCCTGTTCCTAAACCAATCTGCTTGACATTTAAAAGAGAGCAAGAGGAGAAAGAAACCTGGATCAGTAGATGTTCCAATCACATTCAAAGAAGGAAAGATATTACAGTTACAAAGTGCAGTAACCTGCAACGCTCTGTATATAAGGAGGCGTGATTGTTCATAATTTCCCTGGGAGTAACTACCAGCAAGAAGAGCCTGTAAAGGAAATTTAGCCTAGTACTTTTCAGCTAAACTGGATGAGCTAAACTACTTCTGAGATATGTTTTGACCAATTGATCTGGTGCAACTTTGTCAAACATGTAAAAAAAAAATGTGCATTACAGTCCAATGTGATATCATGATCTAACCTGACCAGCAAGCGCAAGAGCATCAGTGAGTGAAGATACTGATAACCAAACTTCCATGCAAATTTGATGTCCAGCCATAGGTGTAGGGCCCTGCTTTGCTGCTGCAGATGTTGCCACTGTCATAGTTATAAGCACAGCAATAGTCCTCCCAATAAGAAGAACGCCTACAAAAGTGCAGAACATAACATATTTAAAAGGAAAAACTAATCCATGCTCCACTACTTAAAATCACATCAAGTTGCAAACCGACCAAAGACTTTTTCACACTAACTAAGATAAAATTTTATTACTCATTTTGCTCAGGAAAAAGTATAGGGTGAGGAGAGGCTCTCCCCATTCCAAGATAAGAGGAAACCATCAACATCATCAAGGAATGCCAGGAGAGAGCTAACACATGTTGGCCAACCAAAGGGGAGTAGTCATAAGCAAAAGGTCAACTAGGAGAGAGCTAACACATGTTGGCATCATATTTCATTATTACAAATACACAACCATAAATTGTTTTATATGGACATACACAATAGTCTTATTGAAAGAACAAATTAATCATCTTGAAGTTTCAGGGGAAATATAAATCAACTGTGCTTAGAAAGAGGTACCTGATTTCAGATAGCTGAAAAATTTTCTCCAATCAAAGTCAGAAGGGATTAGCAGCACTTTGTCACTCAATTTCCATATAAGAATAAAAGCTATTAAATATCTGGTGAACAGAAAGGCAACTTCTGTTAAAAGGAGGAAAATCAAACGGATTAAGTGACAAGTGTAAAATGCACAAAAAATACTAAGTTTACCACATCGTCGACGTACTCAGATATCACAGTAGAAACTGCAGCACCATTGATGCCAAGACCGAATAGAAATATCAATATTGGATCCAATATGGTATTAAGAATGTTTCCAGCTCCTGGAATTCCAAAACAAGCCTTTATCATACACCCAGTAAATCTTTTGCCTCAACATGTTCTGCATGTATCAAGGTTTAGAAAATCAAGGATGAATTTTTTGTCATGGGTTATGGCTCCTGATAAAATGAATTTCTTTGAAGCTCATGTTCCATGAAGATCACCATGGATTTAAATTTTGCTTAAATAGAGCTTCAGAAACTTTCTATAGGACTATTTTAGTTCAAGGCTATTATTTTTCTAGCTGACTCATTAGTTGCCTTCTAGAGGCAATAAAGAAGTTCCTATTCTCACACCTGTAAACCCTGAGCACTTTCTATTATCTGTCTTAAACCAGTCATACTAGTAGTTAGGTGCAGCCTTAGAAATGGTTTGTCACATATAACACACTCCCTTTAGGCTTGAAGTGTCAACAAAGCACAAGGCGGTCAAAGATAACGTGTGATAATCAATTTAATTAAGAGTAGAAACAATAATGAAAGAAAGAAAGGAAGGAAGTATCAGAAACACTTACCAATGGCATATAGAGGTGTCTTTGTATCCGTAAATCCACGAAATGTTCCTTGTGCGGCTAATGCAATCACAATTGGTGGAGCACCAAGGGCCCTCGTTGTTAGAAAATGCTCAGCAGGTTCACGCATGGGAGAATCCTACAGCATGTAAAACAGAACAAATAGTACAAACAAGGTCTTCCCTTAGTTAAGTATTACATTATGCAAGTAAAATCCAGTTGTATAAAATTAAATGCCAATCAAAGGAATCTGAAAAAATAAATGCTTTGCTTACTCCAATGGCCCCAAACCAACAGAATACAACAAAGTATCACGATATATAAAAATTTCCTTTCAATGCATATAATTGGACTGTTAACTGGTGAATGAAAGGCATACCCAACTTAATATATAGTGATGTCTTCCGAATGGAACTCATCTTAGTAAATTAACTGTTAGCAACAACTAATAGTATATGATGTCAAGAATTTTCAAGTTACAAAATTTAAATTAGGAGCCAGAGCCATCACAAGCCCATTTATTGTCAACAATTATGACAATAAGACACATACTAGCAGAACAATGAAATGCGTGGATCAATAGTCGGCCAAGAATTACGTACAACAGGTATACCCATGATATTCATAAGAACGCCGGAGCCAAGGGAAAGAGCCACAGCTTCCGCAATTCCAAGGGCTGCAGCAAGTGCTAAAGAAGTCGATACTGAAGGAATGACCTTCTTGCTTTGGTACTTCCCTGACAAATCTATATAGGATCCATGAGACTAAAACTCTCATAATACACATCTCAAGAGGAATAGTAACAACCATGCAGATAGACAATACTAGAGTGTGGTATCTTTCTTCAAACTAACCAATAACATCATTACGATTGGGATCATCTTCCTTGCTAATTAATGTCTGCTCCTCAGCAACAAAGGATGTAGTAATATTTAGCAAAGGAACATTGAATAAGTCGGACATTAGATTAAACGCGGATGCTGAAACCCCAACTGCAGCTAGTTCAACCGGTCCTGTACAGAGAAATATCATCAAAGGAACATTCTCATATGGTCACTATAAGACCAATCAAAGAGAACTAAAGAAAAACCATCACTAGCTACCATAATCATCATCAACAACAACATCAAATCAACAATAGGAACACTGTTATTAATTAATGAAATCATCAACAGATGAAAAACTAGAATGATTAGCTTGCCAAGTCGGAACACAATCAAATCAATTAGTATCAAACTTGAAGAAACGAACTCCAAATTCTAATTGTACTTTCCGGTTTGAAATTAAAACTTCAACAATAATAAAATTGATTCCCACACAGAAGTACCCTTACCTATATGGCCAACAAAGGCTGTGTCTATTAATGAGGCAAGAGGGTCAGCTGCCAAAGCCAAGGCAGCAGGTAGTGCAATGGACAACATCTCCATCCCCAAATCATCAAATGTAAACAACCCTTTTCTGTTCAAATCCAAAGAAAACAAACTTCAACACCACAACACATACACACAACAACAAAAACAACTACAACTACTACACGGAATTTTCCCGCTCCACCGGCCCAAACAAGCCAAAAAGTACCTGAAACGATGAAAGAAAGAAGAAAATGAATGAACTGAAGATGACTGATCATGAGGGGTGGTGGTAGTACTAGCAGGGGAGCTTGGTTCCTTAGATGAAGTTTCCTGGGAATCTTTGATGCCACTGTTTTTCTGACTTTGACATGATTTGGGTGCAACTCTAATTAGTCTTAAGCAATGAGGATTTGATGGAGACTTGAACAAGGAGGAATGGTTGTCATAGTGGTGGGGTTGCAAAGGGTGCGTCATGCGCATGCAAAGAATAGGGAGAGATAGAGAATAAGCCATTTTGGAGCATAAGGATGAGGAGTCTGAGGGTGGAAGAGCGGTGACAAAAACAAAAGCATATCTATCCATCTTGATCTTCAATCTCCATTATCTACAAGTTCTTTTGAATCTAACGTATGTCTAAGGTGACAAGTCACAAGTGACCACATCATTCATAAAAAAATATCCATGCGGTGTGGGGTCATGGTGTCATGTACAACAGCATTTTTTCTGCCATTCATTCTTAGGCCCTCAGCTAAGTCACAAACCACAATTTAGTGTCTGTCGCTCAGATTGTTTTTGGTCAAATTGAAACACGAGCGTTTGGTAGTGCATTTTGTTGCAGTTGTCAAGTGGTAGCGCATTAAAAATAAGTCCCTAAACCCACAATTTAAAGTCTCTTGCTCAGATCCTTTTTTTTTTGTGGGTCAAATTGAAAATCTATAACATATAATGGTGAAAACACAAGCTGTTTTTTTTTTAATTTTTTGTGTCAAGTAAAAACACAAGCGTTTGGTAGTGCTTTTTGTTGAACAGAGCTCTTGTCCTACCAATTTTTTTTGTATTTCTGTTTGACGAAAAGCAGACCCTTAACCCCTCAATCCTCTGGGCCCAGCACCTTTTTTTTTCTGATCAAATCTTGGCCAAGTATGGAAGATTGAATGTATCCACGTTGGCCCAATAAAGAGTAAAGAACTGACCAAAAGAAAAAGAACAAGTCTGGAATTTTTTTTTGTCAGTTGAGAACAAGAATGACTATCCCATCTCCTATTGACACAAGCCCAAAACTAATGAACCTACATTGTTTCTTACTTCGAAAAACCTGTTGAGGAGAAAATCATATCACATCCATAGCCTAAAATAAAACAGAACTATAGAAGTACAAAAACGTGCGAGAGCTTGGAATAATTAACCTATTGATAGTTATCAGAATGGGACCAAACCAACCGGTCTGGACCGGAAACCAATGAAAACAACCAACCACATTTATCTAGTTTGGTTTGTTATGTGGACCGGGTACGCTGTCGAACCAGTCAAAACCAATATGAACCGACTGAGTTTAGAATGGAACCAGATACAGTGAATCAATTGAGTTGGTAATTTTCGAAGCTCAAAAATTGTGCTGAACAGACTAATATTGTCTATCCACAGACTTGTATTGAGGAAGAGACAACAGACTCCTAGTCTAGGATTCTCTAACTTGACCAGCGAACTTAAACCACTATGACCCCACAAATTGAAAACAGAGTCACCTACTACATCAACCAGCATTAAAGTCGAAGTATTTTTTTTTTGGTGAGAATTCAAGTCAATATATAACAGCAATGGAGTTTATAGAATTAAATTGAAATTTTAAATAGTTCAAATTTATCATCTATATTTTGTTAAAAAAATATAAGCTTCAAAATAAACATTGTCTGTAAAAACAATTCTGAGAATATAGTAGTTTATTATTTTTCTTCTTCAAAAATAGATTAGTGGTTGATAATGTATCCGACAAAAAAATAGTTTATGCACCAAGGAAAAAAGAAATAACACACTCATGCAAGCAATTTCAGTCTTTCTTTTTTGAGTGCACAATAGTCAAGAACAAACATGATAAAAAAAACCTTGAACAAGATTATAACAACAAAGAATAATTAGACAGGCTATAATGTCAAGATATTTTTTATTATTCTGGATCTACCCTAGCTTAATCAAACAAACGCCTTCACCAACCCCCCAGCGTGAAGCTAGAAGTATCAATCTTATAGTAGCACAACATCATGCTGATTTGATTTGCCAACTCAAATAAAAATGCATTGCGTTAACTATGATATCATTGTAATCAAATTCAGGAGGAAAAGAGATCAGCCAAAATTTAAATAATATCCAGCAACTCTACTGATATTTCACAAAAATGAATAAAATGAAGTGAGACCTTGATAGTTACACAGCTCTCCAAAAAATTGCTTTGAGTGCCAAACAACAAGTTAATAAGGGCCTAAATCCAAGATGGTAAAGGATTTGCATCACCATCTCCTTATGCCCAGCATAAAATTTTCTGAGTGCTACCACAAAAAATACACCATGAGATTGACTGCCCTCTTTTTCTGACTTCTAAAGCTCGCATAGATTGGTAAATTAGGTTCCAATCCTTTCAATATTTTCAGAGACAGTTTTCATTCTAGGCCTGACCTCAGGGTCACCTTCAGTGCATGATAGTGCTACATGAAAAACAGCTAGTACTTCTTTCTTGGCACGCACTTCTTGTAGCAGTGATGGATCAACCATTTCAGATAAGGGACTTTCTTGTTCAAACCCTTTTCTTACCCACCTCACCAAGTCAGGGACTTCCATCGAAGTTGAGGTGGTGGGAGAAGATTCTGGTGCCTTCCCAGTTAGTAATTCAAGCAATACAACCCCAAATGAATATACATCCCATTTCTGGGTGGGTCTGCAGCCTGGGACACGAGCCTCAGGAGCTTTGTAATTGTTGGTTCTCTCTTTTTGTGATGACTTCATGTAAGGAAGAGCTCCACCCATCAAACCACCAGTGGAGGGGTTGTTGCCTGTGATACTGATCAGCCGGTTAAGACCAAAGTCAGAGACGTATGGTTGGAAGTCATTGTCAAGTAGGATATTGGAGGGTTTGATGTCACCATGGACAAACTTTCTTGGACTGCATTCATGGAGATAGGCCAAGCCCCTGGCTGTTCCTTTGGCTATTCTAAGCCTGGTTGACCATGAAAGGTTTGGAGATGGTTGTCCATTTCTTCCTGTATATAATCAAATCAGAATAAGAATAATATTAGTCTGTTAGCTGCAGTAGATTGTTGTTAATAGCTAAGAATTTTTATTGGAAAGATTATGACATCTAGAACAGAATGCAAATTCAGATTTTGAGTTGTGTTTTTTTAAGTAAATGCAAACTTATGTTCGCTTTAATATTTGAGGAGTGATACACAACCATCACCACACTTACACCAAGTTAAAAGTTATAAATCAGTGTGTAAAAGGTTGTAAACCAGTATGTAAAAAGTTGTAAACCAATATACAAAAAGTTATAAAAAAGTATGCAAAACCTTTTTGTACACTGATTTACAACTTTCTGCATACTAATTTATAACTTTTAACTTAATATAAGTGTGATGGTGGTTGTTTATCTTTTCTCTTAATATTTTCTACTAATGTTAAGAGTGAGACATGGGTGCATTGGAACTTGGAAGAAAGGAAAGGGTAGGAAAAAAAAACAATTGCTGTAGCCCGTAGGGACCGGCTGAACCAAGAGGTCATGAATATGGTCGAGACTCTTATGCTTCATAAGAAAGAAAATTTAGCCTAGAAGATAAAACAAATCATGAAACAACGAAAGCACCGTTTTAATGTTTAGCTTAAAAGGTAAGAAAAATCATGAAACAACAAAAAGCACGCTTCTCCACAATGAAATGCAGCATTTTTTTAGCTGAATGAAAGGCACAAACTGTCCCATTATGGAGCCTGTACTATAAACGAAGCGGCTCCTAGAAGACACGGTTATGGCGTGTAATGAACTGAAGAGAGGTAAAAATATGAGATCCCAAAACACTAATAGCATGGTCAACGAAGGAAAACAAAGATTCGAAAGTCAAAAAAAGCATAGCAATTTAGAAGAGGTATGGCTTCGATGTGTGAAAGAAACAACTTTTTATTTCCAACATTTGTTTTTTCCTGGTGATCAAAGTTATACAAGGCGTTGGTCCCCCAACCAGTGTGTCTGTGTCTTGCCACTTCATCTCTCAGATACATGCTGGACTAGTGGTCCAACGCTGTCTTTCGTTCTAGCTAGTGGTGTGTCACCCCAAGTCATCAATGACAGAACAGACAACCCCCAACTCCAACTGAAATTTCCCTCTTCATTTCTAAGCAAGGAAATCTAACATAATTGTACAATTAATTTCTCTAGAATTAATGTACGGTGTTACTCATTTTCTTTTGATAAGTATACGAAAAACAATCGGAACAAACACAAATATTGTAAACTCTGTTATCTCTATCTCATTTAAACCATGGGACAGAGAAGCCACAAGCTCAATTCACAGAACATGATAGAATTTATATACTAGTTTTTCGTGACAATGGAAATGTATATAATATATACAAATGTGAGCCATTAAAAAATAAAAAAAGAAAAACCTAACTTAGAATCCAAGTGTTGTTTAATAATCCAAAATTTGCAATAAAAAATAGTTTATCAGTCACATGGGCAATCGAGTCCTAAACTACCACACTGATACATTCAAGTAAGATTAGTCAATTTAATTGAGAATTGTTATTCTAACACTTAAAAGTGCATATCCAATTAAAACACTCACTCTATCACTATTGGATGTGATAGATGGATAAGAATAGTGAGAACTACTATCACATTAACAATAATAAAGTAGATATACTAATTGAACACTCACTTTTAAGCATTGGAATAATATTTATATTTTTGCAATTGAATTCAACCACAAGTTCGAAAGCTTAGCCACGTAGTGTGTGTATGTATATATATATATATATATATATACCCTAATTATTATTAGCCATCAATATCATTATCATCAGTGCACCTACACTCAACCTACTACTCTGTTTGGTTAGGCACGTAGGCATGTCCCTCCGTTGAAACAGTGAAAGTGGAGGTCCAAACACCCCCCCCCCCCATCTTCTCCTTCAATGCAGATCAACACAATATACCAGAAGAGAGATTCTTGCATAAAATAAATCTAACACCTAAATTTTAGACATATTAACAATAAAAATTAGAACCACCAATGTTACTTTCAGACATTCAGTTACCTTTAAACTCCATTAAACCTTTAACCTTATGTGAGAGTACTACATTTCAAATGTTAAATTTATATACATGAAAAAAAATTTCAACAAGTGAAAACAATCAATCACTCTCAAAAGCGAAAAAAGAAATGTGAAATTGAAAGAACTAACCTCTAAGGGCTTGGGCCAAATTGCCATTAGAAATGAAATCACTTATGAGGAGCTTCTCATCATGTGCCCAATAATAAGCCCTCAACCTCACAATGTTAGGGTGCTTCACCTTCCCAATGGCATGCACCTCAGCAGCAAACTCCTTGTACCTTTGATCACCACCCTCACCCAATCTCCTCACAGCCACAGGCACCCCATTTGCAAGCACAACCTTGTACACAATCCCCAACCCACTCTTCCCCAATACATAAGCTGATGCCCTCAAAAGCTCATCAAGCTCAAAGCTAAAACCTTTGTCAATTGTCACCAAACCCCCTTCAACTCTTCCACCATCACCCTCCTCATCATCCTCATCATCATCACTCTTCATTCCATTGATGCATGGCAAAGCGCACACATTCATCTTCTCATCATCATTCCCACCAAACTTTCTCCTCCCAGCACAACTACACGCATTGCCATCATCCTTCCTCTTCCAATAAACATAAACAATCACAAGCCCAATAAGGGCCACCCCAGCAGCATCGGCTGCTGAGATCAGAATTATCAAACTGTGACTGCGCTGGCGATATGAAAGCCGCCTCCGCCAAGCAAGAAATGACCTTCCCCGCGATTTCCCTGAATCCGAATCATTGCATGATTTCCTTAACGGAAATCCGCACAGGTTCGGGTTCCCCAGGAACGCAGTGGGTCCCTGGTTGGAAAATGACCCGGTTTGGGGAATCTCACCGCTGAAGTTATTGTTCCGGAGGTCGAAGCTCACGGTCGCCGGCAATTTCCCTAGCGACGCCGGGACCCCGCCGGAGAAGTGGTTGAACGAGAGGTTCAGCGTGCCGGAGAGTGAGCCCAGGTCGCCGATCTGGTCCGGGATCGGACCTTCGAACTGGTTCCCGGAGATATCGAGCTGGACGAGGTTCCCCATCTCCGGCCACACGCCGGCCGGAATCTCCCCGGAAAATTCGTTCCGCGCGAGGATCAGCCGCTGAAGCTGCTTGCAGTCCTTGAGCTCCGGCGGAACGTGGCCGGAGAACGAGTTGTCAGAGAAATCGAGATTCTCGAGGCGGGGGAGAGTGCAGAGGGACGGAGGAAACGGGCCGGAGAGGTTGTTACGGTGGAGGTAGAGGCTGTGGAGCGCGGTGGCGTTGAAGAGCTGCACCGGAACGACGCCGTAGAAGGCGTTGTCGTGGAGGTTGAGTCGCCGGAGGTACCTTAGGGTCCCGAGCTCCGACGGAATGTAACCGCGGAGCGATTTTCCGGCCAGAGCGACGCCGACGACGCGGAGCTCGCCTGAGATGTTCGAGCAGGAGACGCCGGACCACCGGCACGGGGTCGGCTCGCCGTCGTCCCAGTCGGAGAATGCGGCGGCGCCGGCGGGTTGATCGACGGCGGATTTTAGGGAGAGAAGGGCGAGGCCGTCGGAGGAGAGAGAGAGCGCGGAACGGAACAGTACGAAGAGGAGAGGGAGAACCGGAGAGAGTGTCATTGGCATTGAGGTGTTTGGTTTGGATTTTACTTTCTTTTTCCGACGATGATTGACCCGGCACCGTTTTGGGAAGAACTACTGTGCGGTGAGTGCAGTTGTTGTTTTGTTTTGGTTTGGAAATGGAGAGTGCTGTGCTGTGCTGTGTTGTGTTGTGTTGAGTGAGAGAGAAAAGAGGGGGGAAGAGGGGTAGTTGTATTTATGAGATAAAGAGATAATTTGTTTATTATAATTTTGGTGGGGTACAATACCCGCCAAAAATAGTGAGAGACTTGCTAACTGAAACTGTGAAAAGATCAAAAGAGACAAAAGAGTGAAGTGTAATGCAAGGCAAAAACAAAGAAAACAAAAAAACAAAAGAGAGAAAGAGGGAGGGAGAGAGAGAAAGTACACTTGCAAGTTCTAGTCAGATCATTGGATTTTGGTGAGTTACTATCATTGGAACAATGTCTAATAATTTGAGTTAAATAAGAAATTATACAAATTTACATCATATTTTTATCTTATTATCAAATATATTTTAAGATTGGTTCAATTAAATATCTTATTTTATATAAATTTTTAAATAGTAGAGATTAAAAATAATCATATTTATTTACGTGTCACTATATGATTGAATGAATATGTAAATCAATTTGATACTGTTAGTGCATTTCAATTAATTCCTTATATTAACTTCTCTGTTTATGACTTTAATTTGAGAATTTTTTTTTATGACTAGAATGTGGCACCAATTTTTTTTTGAAAAAAAAATGATAAATAATTGGATATCTTCTCTTTCTTATATCTATTTTATCATTTTTTTCTCTAATTTTAAGGTTGTGTTTTTTTTTAATTTTAAAAAAGGATGATTATGAAATTTAATTTTTTATATATAATTAAAAGAATTTAATTTTGATATATTGACAATGTAAAAAAATTTTATATTATCATTTAATCACATATTATTGCATTATCAAATATGATAAAGTGTTTCTCTGATTACTTCAAAAGTCATGTAAATGAGAGATTTTAATTGAATATTAGTATAAAAAAATATTACACTATCAATATATATAAATTAAATCATAACTGAAAAGATTGAAAATTAACTTTTTCATATTCTAATTATTTTTAAAAAATTATTCTAATATATAAAAAAGTAATTTTTTGAGACAAAATTAATTTTCACCCAAAATCCCATCCAAAAGCCCTCTAAGGGTGCATTTATTTAGGATTCTAGGTCTCCAAAATTACTTTTTTCACCCAAAAAATTATTTTTCATATATTTAAATAAATTTTAAAAATAATAAAAATATCAAAAATGAATTTTAAATTTTTTAATTAAATATAAAATTTTAAGTTTCATAATCACTTTTTTGAAAATCTGATATAACTTCTCTAAATCTCTCTCTGATCTACATATCCAGTTGTCCGATGGGAATAAGTTACACAAATTAAATATCACATCCTTTTTATTTTCTTATCACTATAATGGTGTGGTGCTGAATGCATGCAATTTAAGATTTTATTAAAGAATAAAGTTCACTCCTAAGTGTGCTAAAATTAGTTTATTTTGAGCTTAAATAATTTATAATCATTTTTTTTCTGAGACATCTAAAAAAAATTGTATCAAAAAAATATGTTACGAACATGCTTTTAAGTAATGACATGATTTTGCCCAAATGCTGTTTTAACCCGACATTTATGTTTGTAATATTGTACTCGCTAGAAAGTGAATTTGGATTGTTGATAACACAACTAGCATGATAATGAAATGACTAATAAAAAGAAAAACCCTCTTTTAGTAGAAAAAGATCCTTAGTCTTAATCAGCATGCACCACAGTTTTACTTTGAAGTACATGCATCCGGAATGTTTTTATTTATTTCAGTAAAGTCTCATCTACCTTTAATTCTTTTTATTAAACAAATTGATGAGTTGAATGACGAAAACAAAAATGCACGCATTTGAAAAAGTATGTGAAGGCACTAGCAACGGCTTGATGGTGAGAAACTTGGCTAATTTGCATTAGATTATAAGTTTAAATTTAGTGTTGCTAATTTTTTCAAAAGTGAGAATGTGTTTACACTTAGTATACAAATGATTAACACTTTGAAAGTACTCTACCAAGTCATTATCTCCTATTTAAAAGTACGTGTCCACCTTTGAAAAATAAAATAGAACAGCGAATGTAAATAACACATTAAATTTACAGTTTAATTGTGATACACTATTAATATAAATTTTTTTTATACAAACATCTAATTACATTTTATCATGTAAATAAAGGTGTTTAACCTAATTGTTCACTTTATTAAAAGTCTTATAAATAAAAATATATAATTAGATGATAATATATCAAAATTAAACTTTTAAAATTAATGGTATTTTAATAGTTCTAAAGCTTATGAAGGTGTAGAATCGAGTCAAATCAAACTATTAATAGAATTATTAAAAGCGAGAAGACAAATTAACAGCATGTTTGGAAACACAAGCGAACAACGGCAGAATTGATTTTTTTTTTTTTTGGTTACAAGGAAGAATTGATTTTGAAGTGCCATAATTGATTTTGTGTATTGTTTAAATTGTTTGGTTTCTACTTTGAATCCAATTCCAAAATCAATTTTGGACTTTAGTATTGATTCTAGAAGTGATAAATTGTTACTTACAGATTTTTACTCTATTAATTCTTGTTAAAATCACTTCTCATGTCAAAATACCAAATATAAATAATTTTGCTTTAAAATTAATTCTACTTAAAATCAATTATACAAACACAAAACCAAACAAACACCAAAATAGATGAAATATTTAGGTGAAAAACCTAGCTGCTTACTTTAGGTGATTAAAACTTATAAGATTAGGTGGGGAAGCCAAAATCCCAAAAGTTGGAGTGATAAATAGTATTACAATAAAACTCTCTATTTCAATTTCTTAACCTTGTGGATAAAGCTCACCCAAGACTGAACTCACTTTCATTGAACTAACCATTTTGGGTAAACTAGCTATTCACCGATTAGTTTTGGATAATGATGAGGAAAATAAATAATTGATTTATACACAACCTAAATGGTTATCATTCGTGACATTAGGTATGATGGTAAGAATAAGTTTGAAATCATGCTCTCATCTACATGCATTTTTATATTGTGCATGTGGCTATGATCTTGATCAAAATTACAAAGTCATAACATGTCAAACTAAAACTCCACATGCTTCCAAAATGTTTGTTAGAAATTATACCAAATAAAGATTTTGATAGAATACATACAAAAATAACTTTTGAATGTATAACCTTAAACGAGTACGAGTATAAATTCCAAGACATTATTATCATCATCACTTTTCGTTACCATGCTTCACACATTGCCATGATATTTCACACTAGTGCCTAGTATTTTCAAGTGCCATCCCTTTCTCCAACCAAACACCGCTCACAATCATAATGAGGGGGGCTATACCTTACATACGGGGATTTGTTCTTAATTGGGTAATGCTGAGAGACTATGCCTATGATGTAATTATGCAATCGTTGAGTGGAACTACGCCCTCCAATTACACATCTACATCTACATCTCCATCACGCAAAACAAAACTTCAAAGCTAACAAAGCTAGCAAAGCCACACGAACTATGACGTAATAACGCAATTTATTTGCAGTATTTTTCTTATGCATATGATCTCAGTAGTGATTTCTATCACCAAAAAGTACAATGATTTTAGCATGCTCATATTATCTTCATCCATATTTCAGATGAAATAATTATATTAGAAACAACCCCGAAAGCGGACATAACTTAATAGTGCCTTGCTTTGTGCTCAAGGCATATATAATGATTGGTGCCAAATCAATCCAACTGTAACACGATAAATAAAAGTTAGAAAAAGTGTTTAAAATGGAAAAGAAGAAGAAGAATTGTAACTGTTTGAGTAGAAACTTGAGCACGGGACGAAGGCAAAAACAAATTTGAGTGTGTTTGTGCCAGTTTTAACAAGAAAAGTTTTTTTCCTTTTTTTCAGAAAAATACTTCTTGAGTCTATTTGGATTAGCTTCTCAAGAAATACTGAAGTAGTAGAAAATAATTAGTCTTTAACTTCTTGAAGCACATAGAGAGTAAATTATTTTTTATTTTAAAAATACTTAAAAGATATTAAATACCTATTCTAATCCCTTAAAAATATATCAAGAGACAAATTAGTCTTTTAAAATTTAAAAATCCCTTATTGGTCCTTCAAAAGTCAATTAAGAATTTATACTTATTTTAGTCCTTCACTTTATACTCGTCAATCATTTCAGTCCCTAACCTATAAAATGAGTCAAATTAGTCTCTAACATTACAAAATATGAATCATGTTAATCCCTTAATTTACTTTTATTTAATATTTCATCAATTAAATGATAATAGATAATCTTAAATGATATATTGACATACCATTTGTCTTTTGAAGTAAAATAAAAATTAAAATAACTCAT
The DNA here is from genome assembly GCA_031216125.1 of Dalbergia cochinchinensis. NCBI lineage: Eukaryota > Viridiplantae > Streptophyta > Magnoliopsida > Fabales > Fabaceae > Dalbergia > Dalbergia cochinchinensis. Next base: position 60,411,347 of record CM062375.1, on the reverse strand, counting down.
TTTTGTGTCCAATATTACATAAAATAACTCATTTTATAATTTAGAATGAATTATTTTAAACTTCATTATTCTTTAAATGACATAAAACATATCAAAGTATCATTTAAGATTACCTATTATCATTTAATTGATAAAATATTAAATAAAAGTAAATTAATAGATTAAAATGACTCATATTTTATAATGTCAAAAATCAAATTGACTCATTTTAAAAGTTAGGAATTAAAATTACTCATGGATAATTGTGAGCATTTTTTTAACTGTATGGAAGTAATAAGCAACTTTCAATTTCGCCGAACGAATTTATCCACTCGATATATGTGAGAGGGACCGAAATGAGTGTTTATTCTTAAAAAGGTCAGAAACACTGCTTCTTTACTTGGGGAGCAAATTCCAAAATTGCACTACTCATTGGCACCGCCTCTAAATTTATAATTGATTTTTAGCAAACTCAAATACAAGACACCTGAGCATCTGAGAGAGAGAGAGAAGGAAGAGGGCAGAGGTCATCTTTTTATATATTACCATAACCAAACTTACCAGGAGAGCCAGACATTCTGTCTTCAGGATGGTCAATGCACCATATGCATTCATCATCTGAATCAGTAGTTCATAAGGGTTAGTACTACTCATTCTTCAGAACTCAATTACCTAGCTCAGTTTGCATCTTCCAGTTTGAGCCTTCACTGCTTTGGTATCTCTCCTCCAGACCCAGTATTAGTTCTATCCATAATCTCTTCCGAGTGCTGAGCCTTCCCTGCAATGTTACCAATCTCTCACCCTAATAGGATCCTTAAAAGAAGTTACTATCATGAATTCCTTCTACATTAATTCCACGGTGGAGTGCTAAAGTTCAGGCTTTTCTTTTTTATCACTTTTTTCCTTTGGAGAAATTAGAGGTAAATATAATACAGAAGAATGCATGTAAAGATGTTATTACTGAGGAAATCTGCTGACAAAATGTGTAATATAATGATGAGAACAAATGCCCCTTTTGATCATGGTAAATTACAGTCATTTGAACAGTTGGCAATAAAAATCACACTAACATAGCAACCTTGACTTCTAATAAGACTTCTGTGAAGTTGCAGAAGACTGGTTCTAACCCATCAAGATACAAGCTCATCAACCTTAGAACAAACCTCAGTAAAATTTCTCCTGCCATAAAAATTCAGAAAGGATGTCATAAAGGAGAATAAAGGACGGTTCAAATTTTTCCGAAGATAATAACTAAAAACAGCAGCGGAGGTTCATGTTTCCATTATATTCCTGGATATCTTACTAACAGCAACAGAACAATATGAGCAAATTCAAGCTGCAGTCGTATGCAAATTCATATTTTTAAGTAACTAGAAATGTACAGTATCTTACACCAAGTCAAATGAATGCATTAGACAACAGTGGACAACATGCCCCAGAAGATCTATTTTTGAACATATCTGTCTTTGTCTTTGAAAGACTGGCTTGAATAATGTATCAAACTATCAGCTTCGTAGATTACACTTTATTTCCAATTTCACTCCCATAACAACTGCTAAAACTTGTGTTGATTTGAAACCCAAGACACTTTTAATACCTTGAGCCACTTTAGGGAGCAGGTGCTTCAGAGCTGGAGGGCACATTCCCAGACACCGATGCGGTGGGAGGAGTATATATGCGTGCTTTCTTGAGAATTTCAGCAACTACCCAATGTTTACGCTTGCTCAAAGGCCTTGAAGGATCCAGTCGAACCTGAAATGACAATAGGAAAAAAGATTGCTTATCAAGTTTTCTTGCAAAACAAAGAGTATAACGCTATAGCTGATTGAGTTACAAGAACAATAAAACAGCAACAATCAAGCCTTGTCCCACTAAGTGGGATCAGCTAAATGGATCAAATGGCGTCGCAATATCCTATCATAAGCCATGTCTACAGTTAAAGAATTAAAATCACAAGTGACAAGAACAATACTCAAAAGAATTGAATGCGATACAAAAAGAGACAGTGAATTAGATGGCTGAGATAATGTTACTAACTCGGTCACCAATGTTACATTGATTGTGCTCGTCGTGTGCCATGAATTTGGAGGTCCGCTTGACGTATCGGTTGTACAATTTGTGGTGGAATAGCCTGTCCACTGCCACCACCACTGACTTCTGCATCTTATTGGAAACCACCATTCCTACCACCTGCTTCATCTTTCTCACCCAACCTATACAGTCCCTAAATCAGATTCAGATGTACAACCACTAGAACACAATAAACAGCCAAAAATATAACTAATTAATGCCATTTCGAATTTCCAGGAATTGAATAAGTATGGATGGCAATGGGACGGATCAAGGCAGATTCTTCATCACTCATCCCCACCCCATTTACTTGTATAGTGTGGTGCCCTGTCCTTGCACCACCCCCCCCCCCCCCAACCACACCCAAATTTTCATATTGTAGTAGTTTCTTGCATTGCTAAAACTTCATGATAATTGCAATTATTTTTATGCACTTCAGAACACAGAATTTCATGCTCATTGTCCTTTGCAACATTAAGGGTATCCTCGGCACAAAGGTAAAGTTGTTTGCCTTATGCCCTAAAGGTCACGAGTTCAAATCCTAGAAATAACCTCTCCGTAAAGCAAGGGCAAGGCTGCATGCATATACCCTCCCCAAACCCCATCTCGTGGAAGTTTCGTGCACTGGGCCACCCTTTTATTGTCCTTTGCAACATTGAAATAAGATGGCAATCTCAGCATTTATATACTAGCTAGCAAACATATAAAACCCATCTTAATCAATACTACAACAGAAGCAGCCAGGCCTTTTAGCCTTCTAGTGTCAATGCACACACTTTACCAACTTACGAAAGAGAACAAGAAGCAGGAAGCACTGTATACATTCAGTTGAAGCAATTGAACAAACAGCTAATGAGCATTGTACCCCCAAGGCATGATCACATCATTCTCGATTATTTCCTCTGTGATTTTAATTATTACGTCACAAATAGATAGAGACTAGAGTAGATTAAACTTGGCCACAGATATCAATTACCAATTGTGTGGGAATCATTGTATTTGTATATTCCCAGTCACCACCATATCAAAAGAATAAGTGCATATTAGAAAATTAACTTCAAAAATTATAATTTTTCTCTTTGGTTTTCAAAGAGATGAAAGGGGGAAGAAGGAAGGAGGAGCAGGAGCTTACAGGGATCGATGGCAGACCTTCGTAGAGTGACTCCGAGACTATGACAGCAAAATATGAACACTCACCAAGTCGCTACAACCAAAAACCCTTATTGGGTCTACAATTCTTTAACCTATAATATATACGAGAACAACTATTGTCACTTTCATTAATTTATTGTCACTCTCGTTCACTTAACTTTTATTTCATTCGTCTAAGATACCCTTGTATTTTCTTTTACAATTACAATATTGTCTATTGTTATTTTTAATTCTTATAAACCTCACTTTTATCAACTTCTAAAAATATTTTTAATATACTATTAATTTTTATTTTAATATTGTATATAAATATCACCTGGAATGAAAATAAATTATATATGTTGAATATACGATTGTATATGTATATTCTTTTTATACGTAAACCGGCTCAAAGTCTAAAATTGAAGGAGTAAAAGAAAAGTCAAAAAAAAAAAAACAAAGAATACGCAGAGCTAGTTGAAGCCAAGGGAGTGCTGCCAGAGTTACCATTGACACAAACTTGAACAAATACATTCCCATAGAAAAAAGATTAGGCTTTGGTGTGGCAAAATAAACCGGCAACAACAGAAGAAAATTCAGCAGCTGCGAGAACAAGCAGACATCCAACACATCAATTGTCGAAACAGAATCGTGATAAAAGCCACCAGCAAGAAAGCATAACCTTGCATCCCATAAAATACTGTATCTTGTGTAAAATAAAAAATTATAAAAATATTGTTATACTATAAAAAATTCACGTGTGGTTATCATTTTAAGCTGTAGTTATACATACTTTTTTACGTTAATGTGAGAAATTAATTTTAATATGTACCGTAATAAAATGAACAAGAATTGAAATTTTTTACAAAGTTAAAAAAAAAGTAACACTATATTAAAAATATATTTTATAAAATTGATAATATTTAGGTTTATTAAAATTTTAAGTAATAATAGACAACATTTTAATTATGAAAAACAACACAAGGGTATTTTAGGTAAGTTTATCGGAAGTTAAATGAGTGGGAGTGGTAATAGATTAATTGGGAATGGCAATAGCCTCTCCCAATATATACTTACAAATATATTTATTTATACATGACATATTACATACGTAAATAAAAATTATAAAATAAACAGATAAATTTAATAATTTGATATTTTCATAAAATATTAAGCTTTAAAATTTGATATATATGTACATATAAATCAAGTGTTTAAGTAAAAATATGCTTTGATTTTTTAAAACTTATACACACATTGAGTTTCTGCTTATTTAATATATGTAAGCCTAATATGATAATATCGCATGTGATTATGATTAACTGAAATTACCTCACATAATTTTTTAATAATATTTCATTTATATTTGTAAATAAGTTGTTTAATGAAAAATATTTAATACAAAATTTTACCTATATCTATATTAATTTAAAAAGATGAGATTAAAAATAAATATAATTAATTTTAAATTTTTATTTTAGTACTTAATATTTTTGACCCCTCGGGTCATTGTTTCCCGGATCGGTCCCCAGATGGAATTAGAAGGCGCATTATTTGCCACTGTACTCAAGCCTCATCTAAAATGTTTTTTTTTTTTAAGACTTAAAATGAAAATCATTGTTTTGGTCAACACTTCAAATGAAAACTTTTTGGTCCGACTTAAAATGAATTTTTGTTTTTGTTGGCTTTGGTTTTTGGTGAAAGGTCAGCTTAGAATGCATATTGAAATAAAGCATTCTGAAAAGGTAAGGGCTTACCAAACTGTGACAAAGTGGACAACGTACATGGACTAAGCATGGAAACATTTTTGGACCACCAAAAACAAAAAACGGCTTGGAGAAGTTTGGACTTTGGAATTCAAGCTTGGCTCAAGAACAAGACACTATGAGCTTCCTCACTCAGCTTGCTTAAAGAGTTGGGGAAGAATCTACCAATGTAAAAATATAATTTTAACACATAAAAATAGGTATCCTATTAAGATATTCACTTTGTTTATTATTGAATATAATACGATGAGGGTCTCCATTTATTCCATTAATCCCATCACATTTAATGATGACTTTTAGGCATTAAAAGTCTAAATGACGACATTAAAAAAAAAAATCTCTTAATAGAATCTTCTAGAAAAATAAACAAGAACTCATTAAAGCAATTAGAGAGGATTCAATTATAGCCCTTTTCATGCTTGGGCCTTTTTAGGCGATGGCATTAATAGTCCTCTTTCGAGTCTAATACACTTTCATGAACTATACGAGGTTGGTCATTACGCTATACTACATGAGGGAGATTTCACGGAGATAAAGAACCCTAACAATCTAACATGCTCTACGAGAAAATTGTAATATACACGGTTACTTTTTAGTGACACAAAAAATGTAGGTATAAATAGCATAAAGATGTATAGTACTGTTAGTATAAGCCTCAGGACATAAATCAATATTGTTGTTGTATACCTGCATTCGTATGGAAAGGCAAAAAGGGGGCTTAATAAGAGATCTAATAACCAGAAGTGTTTTTAAAGGAAAGTAACAATGAGGAAATGGACAATTAAGTGAAGACCTTGTACTATGACAGCCTGTTATTGAGAGACTGGAACATTGATCTTAATCAACAAGGAAAATGTTTCGATCCCGCATACAAGAAATTGTTTATAAAATAGGAGGAAAGGGTTCAGAACAATGCACGTAGAGAAAGATCCCCACACAATGACCTTGAGCATTAAGGAAGAAAAAACAATGGTTCTTGCCTTTATCATGAAGGCCCAGTTGAATTATTTTGTGGACTAGCATAAATTAATTATACGTTTAATCTTGGATCCAAGTTAATTAGATGTCAAAATAATTAGATCATATTATTAAAGCCTAAATATTGTTTATTGATGAGCCTTTATTGGGCCCATGTTGGGTTTATTGTTGTTAAAGCATTACTCATTGGTGGGTTTATTACATTTACTGCTATAATAGGTAGGTCTAGTCCATCATTTATTAATACAGGCAGAGACCCCTCCTTTTAGCCCTATATATGGTCGCCTAATGCCTCCATTGATTCAAGATCATATATTTGGCTATATGGGTATAGGAGAAGCTCTCTCTCCCTTAGGCCTCTTTTCCTCTTCCGGATTCGAGGATTCATGGGTCATAAATCAATACTCTTCTCAATCAATCTTAATTGCTGCTATGCAATCTCATTTATAATTTCATTTGAGGGCTTAAATTTCTTGAGGTCCCGTTTCTTCAATCACTCAAGTGGTCAAATCTCTATGTTCAAGTTTCCATTTTGTCCCGAACACTTATGAACCCTCCAAGAAATACACAGAATCATTCGCTACATAGTATAATTATTGATTTTTTTTATCTTATAATTATTGATTTTTTTTATCATTATTGATCCACTTTCCATGCATACCTCATGTAACAATTGCAGGTATATTTTCCTTGTCATCAATCATATGAAATTGACAGCAAGAAAGGCAAAAGTGGCCCTTCCCAAGACTAGGACACTATATGGAGTAATAATAGAAAGCAAATGAGAAGAACCAATGATCGATTTTACTTGCAGCATGCAATGCCAAAACAAGCACGAAATAGGACTCATGGTTTTGTATTTACTGAAAAATCAGGAGCCAATTAAATGTTACAATAAAAAAAAAATACTGCTCACATTGTTTGGCAAAGTCATGAAAGTTTGAGCAGTAAGACTTGAATGAACCTCACATGTGCTGTCATTCATGATGTCCATGTCAATCAACATATCTACATGACCAGCAACATTTTTCCATTTCTATATCTGATCATGTTTCTGTTAGGATTTACAAGGAATGTATAAAGTTCCAATCAAACATGAACTGGCAACAGCAACACTCATCAGCATTACATTCAATTCAATTCATTGCCTTTCGTTGCAATAATTTAAAACTTTACACACTAATACTAAAGCCTCTACAAAAATACAAAATTTTCATGGAAGATAAAAATTAGCACCTGCCACTACTCTGGCGAGTGGAAATTGCCATGAGTAGGGGCACTGTGGGAAATTAATTCTGACTGGCTCAAAGGGGTTTTTATATTTTCATGGAGCCTCATTTTGAATATTGTGCCTTTCTGTTTTCTTGGTCCACACACATATTAGAAGCACTGACGCAGAAGAGGATCAAAATACAGGAAACAAACCCATCTTAACTTTTCAAGTAATCGGCTTTCTAATTCTCCAGAGGGTCTCTGTGAACACCATGAATGAGGCTTTTATTTCGTCCAATGAGCCCACCTAATTAAAGATAGGTGGGGCCTCATTTGTGTTAATGAATGTTTCAGCACCTTTGGGTGGGTACCACACCACAATGCATGGTGGTCCATGGCGTGGTTTCATATATGTATAGGTAAATTCGTGGCTTCATACATAGCTAATAGTTTCTGAGTTGTAGGTTAGGAAGCAAAGATATTTCTATTTTTTGACCCAAAAAAAAAGATGTTTCTATTTGACACAAATTAATTAAGAGTATTATTTCTTCAATTTGGCTCGACTTTTATGCAGTTGTTGGTAATGATGTTTGATTTCAAGTGATTAAAGCGGCTCATCATGGAATGAAATCAACAAATTTTGACCATACGTGGAGCTAAGATTTGAATATAAAGTTATATGAGAAATGAAAAATGTTAGATAACTAAAAATTTTATTAGAATTATGTGTCATAGTGTTAGTCTTTAGATGAATTAGTAGGTTATATCACTTTATTACATCCAATAATTATCATAATTTTTATTAAATATTATATATATATTTTTCTACATATGTAACATTACTCAGAGAAAAAAAATTTATGTGCCTAATTCAGTCCTTATTATCAATGTAGGAGTTAATTATATGTTTTTTTTTCTTAGATATTAAAGGATAGGGGACGAGAATCAAAGTCGAACTCGCGACCTTTTGTAACTCATTAAGATAGAGACGGATCCATGTTTAAGATAGTCAAGGCTTATATCCCCATAATTTTTTCATAAAATTTTTAATTATTATATAGTTTTGTATATTTTGCCCTTATATATCAAATAAGTTTGATCCAACACTAACGGTAATCAAGACAAAATGATGAAATATAGCATATATGACTTATTATTATGCTTATGTATTATTTTTGCCTCCATTCTCAAAATTTTTTAGATTTGTCGTATACCGGAATTTATCACTAAATTGTGAATTCCCTTGCAAATTGTGCCCTTATTTGGAAGTATACTTTGCTCTGTAAAATGATAAAATACTTCTGTTTAGTAGGTTAAGACTTAATTTAAAAGTAAGTTTGAATTGTTTTTATTTAATTTATGACAAAGTTCGAATCTTAGAATCATCATTGAGAGGAGAGTGCTATCTTTTATTCTGACTTTAAAATGCACGATTGAAAAATAAAAGTTTGAGTTAAGAGATTAGAAATCCTTATGATAAATGAATTCGAACTTGCAACACAACTTTGCTAAAATGGGTTAATGGGGTTGGTCAAATATTTGCTTAGAAAACCATTTTGAGCTTGTAGGCTAGCTGGCATTACGTATCCATATGTAATTTTAGTTTATTCACACGCTTGCTTTTATATATAACAGCAGTAACGTATATAGTTAGAAAAATATGACCAAAATTTGGTGAAGGCTATGGTACACCTACTCAAGTCAGGTGTACCACACTCTAGGATGATCTAATGATTCAGATCAGAGGATGTATCTATAACCAATTCAATACATTACGTAATCAAGAGTTTTTTTTTTGTTTTTCTTTTTTCGAAATCCAACATCCAATAGAAATCAAACAACAACCAAGAACGCACAACTTACTAACCCACATCAACTGATCAAGAAATCTATAGAATAGACAAAAAAAAAAAATGGCAAAAGAAAAATAAAGACTCCATTGTTATTGTTTGTGGTTTGGTTTGCTCTTTGTCTGTGCGAGCGGCGGAGAGAGAAAGCAGGAAGAGAAAAGAGTGTGGGAAGGTAGGAGGGAAAGAGACGCAGAGATTTTATAGTATATTGCATATAATTGGTGTATTGATTCACTCTCTAATCTAAGCCATTAGATTATACTGGAGTGTTGTACGCCTGACTTCAACAAGTGTACCATAGACAAAGCTTCAAAACTTTTGTTAAAATTTATGATAGTTGTTAAATAAAATAAATCACTAGAATTCTACTTTGAAACATGATGACTCTTAAGCACAGAATAATTCTCCCATCGTATTGAAACAATCCCAGAATAAATAGAGCCAATTACCATCAATCTAACAGCTTGTAACTGTATATGACTATACACTTCACCAAAAGGAACCCATTGAAACAAATTAAAACATTGATAATGAGATGCAAGAACTGGAGATCTCCACTTATTAGTATATTTGTACTATTATTATATTTTGACCATTGATACTACATTTTAGTAGTACCATTGTGCGTAAGCTTTGCAGACCATAAAAGGAAAGAAAAGCATCCTCATATAATCATACATAGATATACTCACACAAAGTTGCTGCAAATTAATTTTACGTTCTACACTTGATGAGATGAAAAAAAAGGGCTTAATTTTATTTTTTTAAAAATCACATCTATCCTCCCCCTCCCCCCAAGCTATTGGTTTAAATAAAAAGGGTTCAGATCTCTTAAATATAGGATTCTAAATTTGATCATGAGATGAAAATGTCTTATCATACTCGAATTTGATAGACTTATTAAAAAATGGAACTCTTTCAACACAAATCTTTTTTATTTGCACGATAGTCTACCTTAGTAGTCTCTCCATTCTTTATTATTAATCGTTTAAGGTTTAAGTAAAGATATTAAGAAAATTGTACACTTAAATACTCTACATTTTTTCAAAAAGAAGATTTAAGTTACTCCCTCCATTCCATATTAATAATTGCTCTTGAGAAATTGTGCAATTTCTATATATTGAAAAGTGAACGTATCTAACTACAAATTATATTCTTCATTCCATATTAAATTACCCTTTTATTCTTCACTCCCGTAATTTCTCCTCACTAACTCATCCATTTATCATACTCCACTAGTTAAGCACATGACCCAAACAATTAGGGATAAAATTAGTATAAAATAATTAATTTTATTGAAATGCTAAAATGACAATCAATATAGAATTATTCACTAATAAAAAGGAATGAAGGGAGGCAATAGTGATCGGCCTTAAATGTTTAATTATGCATTTCCAAAAATGCTGGAGTTAGTAATTTCAAATGGCGGCGACTAATGAATGGGTCTTGGATGAGAATTGAGTGGCAAATGTTTTAGACTTCGATATTACTCAAGATAATTAAGGAATGAAGTTATAAAAGAAGAAAATTAAGTAGTGTAAAGTAATATGCTTTCAAGATCAGAGACGTTCTAAGCCTTATTATCTAATATATACTAAATTTAATCAGATGACATGTATTTAAGTCATGAAAAATGCTAGAGTTTAAAATTTTGCAAGAATTTAATTACCGCAATGACGTATCGTATGTGATTATTGAATTTTAATTAGGTTACAATGAGTTAGTGTAACATTTTGACAATTCATAAGTATTCTCTTTTCATAAATGAAAGAGGAGACTCTATACGTTGTAGGGTAATTTTATTTGTACTTATAAAGTGTAAGATAACGTGCTGACATATTTTCATCTATTATTAAATAAAATGTAAGATTCAAATTAAATCGGTTCATAACTCATCTAATAGTATATGGAAGTGTGTTGACATAATGTCTCACACCTTATAAGTACAAATAATATTTCCATGTTAGTATACTTTGCTGATTCAGTAAAATTTGATTTTTTTTGAATTGAAGCATACATATATATGAGTTGAAAGTGAAACGCTCATTCTTCATATACTTCATACGTTATGACAAAACCCTTTCTATGGCATATATAATAATAATAAATATACTTCCGTTTTCACAAGTTCACAGTCGTTAGACAAAAATCTTCAGACGAAAAAGATATGTATGCGTCTCCATATATATAACTTTGGAAAAGAGAACATTGGGTTTCTTTTGGAAGAATATGATCATATTTCGTAAAAAGTTGACATGTGACAATGACATTATTAGCAAGCTATAGACACAGTATCTTATAATATCAATGTGAATAGTGTATGGATCAATATTGATACTCTTTCCAATTTCAATGATAAAAAATATAATTTGAAGTTTGAATTTTTTGTGGCCATTGTTCACTATACATATGAACAGCATTATTCAAACTTGATTTATAACATACGCAATAATGTATCCATCCACAAGAGCCCCCACTCAAAATTGAATGGTATCACAGAGTTATAAGGTTCAGTGTGCGGGGGGCAGACAGATAGAATTGCGCAAACCTTAGTTTCAACGTTAGGCAATAGAATCCAAATCATGGGAATTTGGACTGAGGACCGTGACTTACACGAAGTTGGGAGTAGTCAACATCCCTTCGTCTATCATCCCACGTGACAATGGCTAAGTTTGGTTTATATGCATTATATTATAATATCTCCTTTGATTTTTTTTTCCTTTTCTTCCATCTCTTTGTGCCTATCTTCTTCCTCATATCCTTGCGCTATTTGAGGACGATGCCATGATACGTCAACGGTGCAGAAGCCACAAAAAAAATGGAAAAAAAGTACTAGTACTAGTCATAAGAAATATCTTCATATCGTATGTTAATTATTGATCTCTTACAATAATGAACCCCTTTATTTACTTTTTTTCTTTTAATTAACTTCAACAAAAGAAAATTGTGTTGAGAAACAGTATCTCAAGTTTTGTGGTTGATCATTGGATATGTACACTTCAATCTAAGTGAAGCATTTACATTTTAGTTTTGAGCAAGTGAAGCATCAAAAACAAAAAATCAAACATGTTCTCATGTGTATAAGATTTGTGGGTATACAAGCTAAAAGAAGAAGCTAGAAGATAATTGAACGTTATATATATATATATATATTGTACATATTCGACCTTCTTATTTACATGATGTTATGAGCATGAGCTTGGATGGTGTGTTAATTAGACAACAAATATCAGTGTTTGACATGTAAGTTATTTAACAAATATATATGCTTTAACAAGAGAGAACTTTGACAATAATAAAAGAGAGAAGAGAAATGATTAAACTTTAATTTGATAACCCATGGCTTGACTCACGTTTGGTTTTTTACCATAATTTCTTCATCTTTATTTTGACCAAGCCACTCTTTCTCTCAGGAGGAACCCAAAAAGGCAAAAAGAAAAAAAAAAAAAGATAGTCATTAAAATTGCCATAACAAATAAAAATGGAAGACATTGAACAAAACACAAGTAGTAATGAAAAGAATAACCTTGCATAGCTGTATGTGTTTTGCATCTTGTGAGAGCTTAGAACATTCAACCACTACATAACCAAAAATCCAAGGAGAGGAGCTAGGAGCAGTGTGAAGAAGCCATGAAACTCAGGATGGATAGCGCTAGAGAAGATCAAAAGAATGCATAAAAACCCCCACACAAAAATGGAACAGAATAAAGGAAGAAGGAAGACCCTCCATGGCGCTATCCCTCCTGAGCTTTACAGATTCTTCCACACTAAAAAACAAGGCGCCACAAGAGTGTAATAAGATGCACCACACCCTTTTTAAAACAATAAAAGAAGCTAGCTAGCTAGCTACCATTATATAACATTAAATGCTTCTGATACATGGTGGGGAGGGACGTAGCAGAGGTATTTATAGAAGCAGGAAAGGGGACGTGGGAAAATTCAGAAAGAGAGGGGGGAAAAAAGACAATAAAAAATTAAAAAGGAATCAAGCTTAATATGTCTTTATTGATGGAAACATAAACCAATTTTAGTTTTGATTCCCGAATATTTTTTTTTACTTTGATTTCAATATTCGCATTTTAAAAAATTGTTTAGTTTTAATTCGTGTAATGTATAATTATTGGATTGGATTTCATATACTATTGAATGATCTAATCTTCCATTAGTTAATTTAACATTTAACAAAAGAACTAACAATAGGAATTAAAATCAAACAATTTTATAAATATTTACACTGAAATCTCAAAGTCAAAATTTTCTAAAGACCAAAACTAAATTTATTTATTTTTCATAAATCAAGACATATTAAGAAAAAAGAAATAATATGTGCATAGCATCTTATATAATATATTTACAATATAGAAATAAGACAAATAAAGTGATGGGCTTGGAAAAATTAAAAAGAAAATTGAAATAGACCTATCATCTTCTTTGTTTTATTCATATGTTATATATATATATATATATAAATTAAAAATGTTCTACACATATTTTTCTTCAAAAAATAAATAAAAATTTCACCATTCCTATTGAGCCTGTAAAAAGCTTCACAATTGACCACTATTAGCCACTACCAAATTGACATTTTTCAAAATGGTTGCTTGCGTAAATGGGTGGGTCTTAGTTTTTCCAAATTCACTATTTATCCTTGGTTTTGTCCTTGGAATGCCCCTGCCGACTACGATTTGAGTGCATGATTTTCCATTCTATTGAAAAATACGTACGGTTTTAGACCTCGAATTAAATCACTGTTATGAACTTGTTGCTACTCACATATCATTTCATTATGAGTATCAATTGTCTCTTCTCATTTGGGTAAACAAGGTGGATTTCCCTCAATTCATCCTCTTCTTCATGTCCTCAGCTTGTTCCCTTCTTTTTCATGAATCCAATCCTATCATTGTAAACTTTCACTACTTTACTTTTTGGGGCATATAATTGAATAGTTGTCCCCTTAACCTTTTTCTTTCTTTCTTTCTGTTTTTTTTTTTTTTATTCCCCTCTCTACATCCTTAAAACATCCCTTTTTCTTCAAAAAAAAAAAAGAAGCAAAAGTGCATTTTTGTAATTAGATAGTTTAGTTTGTAAGGATATCATTTTAACCATATATATTGCATGGTCTGACTAATAGATATACAATTTAGGTTGTAAGGATATTATTTTAACCATATATATATATATATATATTGGATGGTCTGATATATAATAAAATAAATTTGTTGACATCTCCCCCGATCTATTGAAAGAAATATATAGTTGATTAACGTTTGCTTAAAGGATAAAAATAATCATAGTGGAAATTTTCTTCATTTGTGGACAGAAAATTATATAGAATGACCCCTATGATGATAGCAGTTCATTTAACAAAAACTAGAGACTCGTTAAGAAATTAACAATAAAATTTCAATTCTGCAAATGTCCACTGTTACTGACATGAAATTTTGACCTTTTTTTTTGAAAAAAAATTAAATACGTAGTACTACATTTAACAAAAGATAATCGATTTATTTTGATTTGAATTGGCTAAATTATAAATAAATTCTTATGTTTAAAACTAATTATATAGATGGAGAGATTTGGAGTCTAACCCACTAAATGTGCTTATAATTATAAGATTTATTATCAAATGATTTAAAAAAAGAAAAAGCATTTAGTCAATCTATACATCAAATATCATCACATGTTATCTTTTTATTTTGTCACTTAATTTAATAAATCAGTAATTATAATGGAAGACAACACAATTGTAGCAAATCTCAAGAATCTCTTGTGACAATTTTTCAAATAGAATAATATAGAGAATAATTACTAAATTTTATGAGAGGTCGTTGTAGTTCACCATTAAAAAATATCAAATAAGAAGTATGATGAGGTGCCTGGAAATACTTTGAAATGTAGATTCTAAAATCAAAGATGAAAGGACATGTGAATGTCCTCTAAAGTGCGAGTGAACCTTTGAAGGTAAAGTACACGAGGTTAATTATTGATAAAAAAAAATAATGGTTTAGATTTTTATAAAATATAAACTACACTTTAGAGGAACAAATTCAAAGATTATATTGGTATGCAGTTAATTGTGTTGATTGTAACAAAGAGATATAGCTAGACTAATCCAGCCAAACTTAGAAGATTAGGTTTATTGTCTTTAAGGTATTTTTATCCTCAGGAACTGCTCCAGGCCACAAGTATATAAGAGGTTATTTTAATAGTTATCTTCTCTAAGGTTCGAAGCCTGGTCCTTTCCCTTGTAAATCCATAGCGATGTAAATATATTGGCTTGATTTGGGGGGTTTTACGAAAAATAATTCTTCGAATTGATCATATTTAATTGGATTGATTTAGTTCAGTTTTTTTTTTAACAAATCTGGGAAAAAAATAATTTTTTTTAACAAATCTTGGGGAGAAAACTATTTTGATCAAGATCAGGTTGAGTTGGTTTTGCTCATCGGGTTAAAGTAAAAAATATAGAATTCTATTTTTAAAATAAGTATCTTATAACAATTAATGGTCGTGTAAAACTTAAGTATGATATGCTCAATAATATTGTAAATAGATAAATTCTTTAAATAAATTTAAAAAAGGAAAGATAAAAGTGCAAAATTTAAAAATCTATAATTAAACTAAAAAAATGATTGGGTTATTAAGTTTAGTGTTTGAATAATCAGGTTCAAAATCATAAATTCAAAATAAAAAAAGGTTTTTATTGATTTTAACTTAAAAAAATTGAATACACAAGCCAAACCTAACAGATTCCGTTGATTTGGTTTGGATTAATTATTGTGTTCTCTAGATCGATGCAAGCTGCTTGCACACTTACATTACACTCAAATCTATTTGGTATAGGAGGTAACATTTTACAGACCTAATATCCATATTTTTTCAATACTAAAATGATGCTTTTAAACTTTTTTTTCGCTGCTAATGATACTTTTAATATGTTAGTGATACAATCTTTTTACATCATCGATGAATTATATATTATTACAATTTGACTTTTTAAAATAATTAGTATAAAAATTTAATATTTCTAATAATGTAATGATGCATGAGTATATAAAATGATAACTTATTTTTTATATATAAAATATATCAAAAGTAAATTTATAAAATGTCAAGTGGACTTAAAAGGGAATGAATCCTAGCTCTCACGTTAAAATTCAACATAATAAGGTCACGTGTGATCTCTCACCGTTAACTCTAAAAGTGAAATCCACACAAGACATGCGACATAAAAAATTTAATAGTGAGAAATCACACATAACTTTATTATATTAAATTTTGAGATGAGAATCAATTCCCATGACTTAAATTATTCATGTCAAATTGAGACAAAAATTACTGTATTTCATTATTACATTGCAAATTATTGTGTTAAGTTTTACTTTTGTTTATTAACAACGTGTAATAACTTATTTCAATGGTATAAAGGAGAGGGCCAGTATAATCTTTAACTCATGATTACTTTTGGACCACTTTTTACCACTAATCTTCCCTTAATAATGATTAAGTAGGTATCGAGCAACATTTTTAATGGGTTAAACTAGCATTATGCAATGCATTAACACGAATTTAACGGAAAACAGATAGAAAACTGTAATTACCCCTAGCTTTACTTTCCAAAATAACCATACACATGCATACATTTGCCTAATCGGAAATTAGAATTCCCCATCATTGACTCCTTATTGCGGGCAAATAAAAAGTTAATTGTCTCCCACTATATGTTGGGAAATCATGAGATATTACACGTGAATTTTAACCACACGCCAATAGGGGGAAAGACACCAATCAAGTAACAATACTTTACATAAATGCTTTTGGACCCGCTTCTTCATTATTAAATTTTTTTTTGGTAGCTTATTAAAATTTATGTTTGATTTTTGTTTTTGTTTTTATTTTATGTGTTTTTCATTTTTAAGATTTTCTAAAGAAAATAATTAAAAACAATAAAATTCAGTTTTACGTTTTTATTTTTTTATTTTTATTATTTCATTTATAAATTCTAAAAATAGAAAATATAAAAAAAATGGAAACCAAATATTTATTATTTTGCCAGTCTTTACACCAAATTGTGAGAGTCACTCCGTCATAACATCGCAAATGAAAATTGAAAGATCGGAGTTCGTTGTTTTATGTGCTGTTGATTTTTTTTTTATTATTATTATTTTCGATAGTGTACTATTAGAGATACTATCAGGTTATAGATTGCATCTTTAACAATATTTCGACCGTTTGAGTGGTGCATCAAGACTCGTCAAAGGAGAAGTCTTGGTTATAGATTTGTTGTTTGCCTTGGTGTTTTTTAGTAGGGATTCTACAAATATTGTCTTCGAAATCTACATCCTTATTAGCACTGCAGAAGGGAATTACGGTTTTCTAGCGGCTTTTCATTTAAAACTTCTGATTTGAAACTATATTGATTTGTGCTTTGGATGGTTCTTAGTAATGGATAGATTTACATATTGGTCTTACTAACTATTTGTTTGGGCTTGAGATTATATTGTTGGTTGCTCTTTTTGTGTTGATTTGCTTGAATTACCTTTTGAGGGGTGTAAGTTCTTAACTTTTTTTTTTCCTTACCGATTTTGTATTCCAGGTTTTGCTTCTGTTTATTTTTGTTTTTTGATTATTGGCGCAACTCTTTATTTCTCTGTGTCACACTGTATTCACTCCCTCTTATTGAGGTTGAGTTCTTCATCATTTATCAAAAAAAAAGAAAAAGAAAAAGACTCTTCAAGAAAGAGGACAAGCATGATGCTCTTGGCTTGATGGTTTTTTGTTGTTTTTTTAATACTTCTCATGATTGTTGAAGAGTTGAGTCAGTTTTCTTTAAACTATCGAAAAAAATGACATCGCAAATGAGAATTGCAGAAGTGAAAAGAAATATTTCAAACACACTACTTGCCGATTTGGTACGCGTTACGAGTTGATAATAAGTTTTAATTTCTATTCACGGCAAAAAGAATTTACACCATAATTCATTTATGTGTTATTATATCAGTAAAAATAATAAAATAATTTAATTAAATAATAATATAATAAAATTATTTATTATCGACACATAAAAATTATTACTGTTTAGGGCATTAATTTTTTAAAATATAGGCGTGCGCAAAGAAATTTCCAATATCTGATTCCTATTACTTGAAAACAACTTTTTGAATTATTATAGTTTCGAGTATTACTTTTTTAAAAATATATTTGATCTTGTTTGTTCATAATATAGTAAATTAATTAAAACAAAAAAATCTATAAATTAAACTCTTAATACTATAAGGGTAATTTATGATTTTTTTTTAATTCCATTTTAAAAAGAAAATGTAAATATAACTTTTAAAACTTAGAATATTAAATTCTTAATATTTTTGTGCACTAAATTTATTTTAAATAATAAAACACATTTCTTGAAAAAGATATAACATCACCACTAATGTTTTACTAGCAAAAACTTTACACAAAAAATAATATTTTTTTTAAATATTTAATAAACTAAAGTTAAAATTATATTTTTCATTTAGCACTGTAAGGAAAAGAGAAAAGGAAAAAGAAAAACCTTATCACTGATTGAGAGGGTGACCTCGGAAATGTGGAGCGTGACTGAAGAGTAGAGATCTTAGCATTCGTAGGCTTCCCTGCAGTACATGTTCTGATGTTCAGAGTCTCTCTCACATTCCCCGAGGCACATTCTTCAACAGTTTCCCTTTGAAAACGACCATACAATATTTCTACGTACGTATAATATACGGTGTCAAATAGTAGTCAAAATATGAAGGGTATTATCGTCCAATCGCAATAAATAGGCCGCGACGGTTTGAATTTAATGACACTAACCTTTGTGAAGGTGTTCGGTGACCCACTTTCTAAGGCAGCATGGTGAATAAGTTGAGTGCCTTCCTGTCCGTTCGATCTAAGTGGGACGGTCAATCCAACGGTGCCCAATAGCCGCTGGTGCTTTTCAAGGTTTTACCGTCATGGACTAGTTGCTAAATATGGGATGAGTTTGTAATTTGAGGTGGCTGAAATTAGATTTAATAATTGATGTTTGATTCTCCACTCAAAGTTTGGTCCAATGAGCTAATGGAAAAAATTGTATTGACTTCTCACACATTGTTAAATCATGTTGGTATAATTGTTATGATTAAACAATGTTGGTGCAAGAGGGAAAAAAAATAGATTCGTATATCATGGATGAACTTTTTATTGTGTGATTTTGTTAAGATTAATTTTCATACATGATGATTGAAAAATAATTATTTTTATTTATAAAATCATTTTAGAGAATGAATAATTCATTTGAATTTTTTAATATAATATTTCAATTTTGATCAAATTAGTCGGATATTAAATAATAAAATTCAAATTCCGGTTATATAGAAATGGTTAAAAATATGGGTGAAAAGCTTTTTAACCCAATATAAAAATAAAATTCATATTCTTTATAAGTACCAATGTATAAGTCATACTTAAAAGTTGTAGGTTGTAATAGCCAACGTAATAATAATAATTAAACCCTTTTTTAGTTTACAGTGTATGTGGCCGCATTGTAGGACTACTGTGTCTCGTATCAATGTAACCTTTCGGCCTTTCACACCCACCCAAAGCAATGGAGTTTGTGCTGGCGTGAGCTGAATTGACAAGCGCCTTTTGATATTACAATGAACATTTGCACACATGCGGCTATGGCAGGCAAAGGGAACTTTGCATGTGGCTGCAGACATTAATTTGAAAGAAATGTTTCACCATCCATTTCTCTTTCAATCGGACAAGATAGGAAACAAGCCATTCTACCTTGCGTTAGCTCTCCCAATTTCAAATAAGATTATAGTAACGTTGAAATTTCAAAAGTAAAGATGACTTTAGTCAGGGAGTAAAAATTGGGATGGCAAGTTTTCATCGATGAGTTATAAATGAAATTTAGCACATGAAACAGTGATGCTCATCTATGAAAACTTATCCTCTCTCCCCATTTTTATTCATTAATCAAATACATTCTAACATTGTGGAATCCATCCAAATTTTTTTCTCCCTATATGGATAGAAAAGTGTGGAAAGGAAATGATGATATTTACATATTTCAAAAATATCTGCACTTATTATTCAAATCCTTATCCCAATATTTATGACTATAATGTTTTTATTTTAAATAAATTTAAATAATTTATTTTTATTAATATTTTCTTATTTATTAGCTTGATATTATTCTAAACTTGTTATATTAAAAAATATTTATATTTTTTATTTGATATTAATTGATAAAATTATTAAGTATAAAACAAAGATATTGATTTAAATGATTTTATATTAATATGTATAAGGTCAATTTTTATTATTTAAATGATTTTATATTAATATGTATAAGGTCAATTTTTATTATATTTATTTATATTATTTTGATAGATAAATTTATGATAAAATTTTATAATTTTAATTTTTCAATAATTATTTAGATATTCTATAAAAAATAACCCTTTTATTTTTTCATAATATAAGGATAAAAAAGTTATCAAATATCATTGTTTTTTCTTTCTTTTCACTTTTCCAATCCAAACAAACAAAATAAATTAATTTTTTTTTCTATTTCCTTCTTTCTCCTTTTCCTTTCATCCAAACTCCATTTCTTTCCACTCCATTTTCTTCCTCTCTATTTCTTTCCTTTACCAAACAGAGACTAATTGATCCATTGGTTCAACTAGTGATTCAATCATCGGGGGTCTTAATCGAGTTGATTATCGATTCGGTTCTGATAACTATGACAAATACTATAAAGTTGATTACTATTCTTTCCCTCTTCTTGAAAGAGAAGGAGTGACAAAGATTATCCTTGCAATCTGTCCCTATCTCAAAAGCTAACTCAAAGAGAAGCATATGAATTAATAAGTTTATACTCTAATGTATCCTCTCATGTGATATTTTTTCAGCTTAAAGCATGAATGCTTTACCATAATATAGATAACAATGATTGAACACCAAACTATTTGGTCATAGAGACTTTGATATCATGTTATAAAATCACACTTCTCCTAAAAGCTTAAACTGTTAGGTAGTGACATATGAATGATTTTATATCTAACATGCCTCTCGCACGAATGACACGATAAATCCATTCATGTTCTTTTATCCATCAATATAAACTTTAGGGATGAGATGATTCATGATATGGTGTTAGAGATTTCATGACCAAGCAATCTGAGATTCAATCATTGTTATCCTACATTATGATAAATGGTGGGGTGTTTCAAGTTGAAAAGAGGCATTCACAAATCATTAGTAAATATAAAACTATTAATGTCCCACAATCTAATAGCTTAATTATTTGTTCAAAGATTTCTTTGAAGTTCACCTTTGTCATATTTTTATGTTATTTTATCTTGAGAAAAAATTTTGTTGCTTGATTTGTACTTGGAATAACTTATTTTGAGTTAATATTCATTCTAATCCTTGAAATTATACCTGAGAATTATTTTAGCCCCTAAGTTCAAAATGAGTCAAATTGGGACCTGACTTTACAAACATGATCCGAGTCACGTTATGTAGTCCCTCATTGGTTGTAATCTGTTAACAATATAAAAATAAGTCATTTATGTCTTCATACCATATCACGTGACATATGAGTATATACACTTAATATTATATCATTTAATTGACAATATGTTAATGAATTTGGATTGAGAAACAAACATGACACGTTTATAAAATTGGGAATTAGTTTGAGTCATTTTAAATTTCATGAATTAAAATGACTCATGAATATAACTTCAAGAATTAGGATGATATGAACATTAATTAACTTAACTCATTTTATATTTAAGTTAGCTTTTAGCTCATAATCAACCGCTATCATAGATAACTTTTTAAAAAAATGATTTATTTCTTCTTGAATAAACAAAACCAAACATGCCTGCGACACTGACGAGGTAGAGAGGAAAGGGGTTGGTTAAGTTAGAAATAAAGTGCTCCGCGTGCATTGCTCTTTGACATCCGAAACATAAGGATTCTC
This sequence comes from Dalbergia cochinchinensis, assembly GCA_031216125.1. NCBI lineage: Eukaryota > Viridiplantae > Streptophyta > Magnoliopsida > Fabales > Fabaceae > Dalbergia > Dalbergia cochinchinensis. Next base: position 60,389,364 of record CM062375.1, on the reverse strand, counting down.
ATTCGATGCATATTATATTGATGTCAAATGTTTTTATATTATACGCTAATATTATAATTAACAGAACTACTTTTAAGATTATAATTATACTAGCTATTTAATTTTTTATGATATATACTACATAACTAAAAATATAAATAAACTTCATGATATTAATAAAATCAACCTACAATTTGAAGGGAACGTGGTCCGAAAGCGGCATACGCTTAGTGGTGCATTATTTTTCCCCCACCTTTTTCGGCCAGGGTACTCCATTCTTGGTAATGGTCTAATCAGCACCTTTTTTTATTATCCCCCCTCTTTTTGTACGACCTTTTTTTTTTTTTTTTGGTTTCCCTTGATTCTGACCATTAGAAAACTATCGATAATTAATATCCCATTTAGAGGAAAAAAAAGTTTAAAAAACATTTTAGTCCGTACAATTTTCATTGAATTTGATTTTTTATCTTTGTAATTTTTTTAAAAAAATTAATTCTAATACTATGAGAAATTATTTTTTTATTCTCATAATTAAGTTTTGATTTATATATAGAGAGTTTATATATATTAATCTTATTTTCAAAATGAAAAATATAGATTGAGGACAAATCTCGTTCCAATTTAATAAGGTCAGGAAAATATAATGTCTTTGGACAAACAATTACAGAGGTATGCACTTAGATACATCACATACAAACAATTTTTTTTTATTAATATAAGACGGGCGTAAATTAGTTAGCCAATCACAATTAGTTATCATATTCGAATGTGTCAATACATCTATAATCTATCCATAATCTATAATACTAATATTTCAGAGTTATTTGAGGAAAAATTTTACACGTGTTGCAATGAGAATGTTTTAAGGCCCATATCTCTTAAGAAGTTATTCATTAATTTTTTTTAAAAATAAAATCATAATTATTACATATTATTAGCATATCATTGATAATCATCCATATTTAATAATAGGATTGTATTACATTAATTAAATATCTTTAATTATTACGATGTTGAAATCATGAATTATATTGGTAAATTAATTTCACAATTTTAGTATTAATCATATCTAAAATTTTTATATTTGATACGGGTAGTAATTTTCTTTTGAATACTATTATATTAAATTTATGAAATTAAGTATATAAATTATAAGAAAGATGCAAAATATATGCGTCAGGTTATATCATTTACATTTTTATTAACAATAAGATTATGATAAATTTAATTATTTAAAGATAGAATATTTTTTTGTGTCATTAGTGATGAAATTATTTGATTATATATATATATATATATATATATATATATACTAATTTAATGATTTGAAGACCAAGAATATGCCAATTCGATAAAAAAAATTTATTATATGTACGTAGCTAAAAATAAAAATCCTAGGATCACTTAGGATGACCATAAAATTATACCTTCAATAGCCCTTAAACTCTTGCAAATAATTTTGATAATTTTATATTTTAAAAGATTTGAATGAATTTAAAAAAAAATCAATTATATAATTTATGGCAATTTTGATAATTTTATACTTTAAAATATTTGAATAAATTTTGAAAAAAAAATTTAATGTTGAAAAAAATTAAAAAAATTAGAGAAGATTTTACAAAAAATTATAGAGATTTATCAGAATCTTATTTATAATTAGAAATTATTAATAATTAAGATTCCATATAAAATTTATTGATTGTATAAATCTACTATACTAATATTTCAAACTCATTTAATCAAAACTATTACATATGTCATTTATACAGTGATTTAAGCTTCACATATCATTCATACATTAGTTTAGGCCCCACTTTTCTCAATCTTTTGGTCTAAAGATTTTTTTATACTTAATTTATAATTTACTTATTAATTATTTTTCATATGCAATAATGAAATGTTATAACCATTAAATAATGAAATATTACAACCATTAAATATTATAATTTACACTAAGAGAAAACCTATGTTAATATAATTATGATCTATAATTAAATTAAGAACTATTAATAGTATCACATTATGAAGTTAATATAAAAATTTATAAAGCAAATATTTTCAAAATAAATAAGTTTTAAAATCAACATTTTTTTTTAAAGAAAACGGATAGGTCAAATTGTTAACGAATTGCTAATTGATTGATTTTGATATAATAATAATTCAAAATTCAATTTATATCAAATTTATTCTTAATCAAATATGATAATAATTGATATAATACTAATATTTAAGATTCATTGCATAAAAAGTCTTCTATGTGTTATTTGTAAAAAAAAATTATACTCCATCATTTTCATAATCTTAACATTTAAAGTAAGTTTTTAAATTTAATTTACCTTCTGAATATTAATTATTTTTTTCCAATCATACCTTCATATCTTTTTACCATTAATAAAATCAATATAAAAAATAAAAAATAGCATAAACAAAATTATAATTCAATATATTATACCACAAAAATTTTATATAAATAATTATAGTATTAACGATAACAAACCTATTATAGTTGTGTTGTATTAGTAGTATTTATTGCTATAGATATTTATGTTTTAAAGTTTAAAGTATTTTTAAAATTTTTCATTTTTAAGCTTTTTTAATAAACTCATAAATATCAAGAGATTCAAATTTTTATGTGAAATAAAAATGGGGACCCGTGATCGGGATGTGCATGAGAATGAAGGCGCAATTCTAAATGAAGATGAGACTAGGGAAAATTTTCTAATTTTAAATGTAGAACTTTTGAAAATTATAATAAAAAAATTATCTATTTATATCTATCATTATATTCTATATAATTTTTTACAACTTAAACATTCCAATCTATCAATTCAATAATTTTTTCATACTGATTTTTTTGAAAAAAAATACCTTCAATTTTTTAACACTAAAATATTTAAAATTAATTCTATAATTTACACTTCCTTGATAATGATATTAAATATTTATTCATTTTTATAAAGTAAATAACTATATTATTTTTTATTAAAAAATTATAATTGATATACTATTCTAATAATTGAGATTATATAAATTAGAATTATAAATAATTTTCTACTAATTATTACACATTAATTATAACATATATTTTAAAATTGATATTTTAATTTATTAAAAGAATATATAAAGAAAGGACATGTAATAGAAATCATATAAATTAAATTTATATATTATTTTTATTAATTAGAAAATATAATTTATATTTTTAAATTAAATATTTTAATTTACTAAAAATATATAAACAGCTAGAGATGATAAAAAAATTGAAAATGAGTACACATGAGAATTATGCAATGGAGAAAGGAATTGACAAATATTTCACCTTCATAAGGATAATTTATAAGGGTAAATCCCTGTTTGTTAAACGGGACAAGACAAAGATAATATATCTGTATTTTTTAATTATTTTTATTACATTTGGTTATATATATTTTTTAATTTTAATTTGGATTATGTTGCATTAATAGTATTTGTTATTATGGATATTTATGTTTCAAATTGTAAAATTTTTTAAAGTTTTTTTCTTTTTAAAATTTATTAATAAACCCTTGAACACCATAGGGATTCAAAATCCTTTCGGAAAACGAAAAATGAAAAATGGAGACCCATAAGGGAGATGGGGATAAGGATATGGATGAGAGACAAAATTCTAAAGGGTAACAGGAGGCGTGGGACATGTCTCATTTTTCATGAATACTCATTGTCATCCTTATAAATGACTCATGATATAGTAAAATTATCCATTTATTCTTTTTCTTTTTTCAATAATTTCAACTTTTGAAATGTGTAAAATTTTTATAAAATAGGCTATTTATTGTTAATTATAGGTCATCTATCAAGATATTTTTAACCTTATAAACATAATATTCAATATAAGATATAAAATAGAATGACATATTTATATTTTATCTAATTATTTAATTATTTAACTATTAACTTACTTTTAAAGTAAATTTATATACTCAATTTTCTATAAGATATATACAAATAAATTATTATTTATTTTTTATAATAATTAACAAACTATTTTTTATTATTTTCTCATGCATCGCATGGGTCAAACGACTAGTATTCTAAATTTTAATTACACTAACAGTAACATAAATGGCCTAAATAAAGAATTATTAATATTAATGTTATTCAATCTTAGCAATCGAATAAATTCTCGTTGTTAGGTATATATGGCATTTGATTCAGTAAACAAACTTTTTTTATTAGCAAAATTTAGTTTGAGATAATTTTCATCCGTCCAATGTGACATGCTTCTGACTTAATAAGAGCTTACAAAGGTATTTCGAAATATGATGTAAATCTTCTATCCCAAATCAGGTATCCTTTTATGTCTCTCTATTCATATTTTATTACTTAGGTCATATTTGATTGGAGGGTAAAAACATAAATAATTTTTTGATGATGAGATTTCATATATAAAATTATAGATAAAATTTAATAATAAAAAATTTATCCATACTTTAACCCTTCAACCAAACATACTCTCAAAAAACAATATACATATAAATTGTTAAATAATGATATGCTAAACGAGACATAAAAATTCTATCCGTTCAATTTTGGTAGGAATATCAGGTTCGTAGCATTTTTTATACATAAAATAAAAAGGTGGAAGCTGAAACCTTTCAAGTAAACATATTTCGGGTTTGTTTGATTTTAGAAAATTGTTTTTCATTTTCATTTTAATTTTTAATTATTTTTTATTTTTAAAATTTTGTGAAATAAATAATAAAAATTGAAAAATTAAAATTTATAGTTTTTACTATTTCTTTCATAAAATGTTGAAAGGCAAGAACTAAATAAAAATGGAAAATAATAAAAAATTGATGATTGTTTTCTAAATCCCAGTAGACCCTTAGGCTGTAATTGCGAGTTTTGTGGGAAAGAAAAGGAAATGTATTGAAGGAAAATGAGGGGAAAGGGAAGGAAATGTTTTAAAGGATTTCAACCAACTTTGTTTACGAGTTAAAAAAAAAAAATAGATGGCTTATATTATATCTTTAAAATTTTATTCTTTATTTAAATAAATTCAATGTAGTTAATATGTTTTGTATTAATAGTAATTTTAAAATTCTAGAAAATATTTGTATTTCGTGAATTTAAAAAATACTTTCTTTTTCAAAATATTTGAATCTAACGCGCAACTTTCATTTTTAAATTTTTTTCCTGCTTGGAGATACAAAACACTATGTTTGATACTTTGCAAATTGAGGTTTTAGGGTAATGCTTTTTTCTTCCAATTTTCTTTCTCACCAACCATTGAATTTCTTGAATTGCAGAATTCCCAAACCGTGTTTTTATTTTGGTTGTTGCACCTTCTACAACTAATTAAAGGTTGTGTTTGAGTGACTATGACAGGCAGTCACTTGCTATATAGTCTGGGCATGGTAGAGACGGAACAGAGAGGAAACACAATTAGATTGGTAGATCGGTTTTATGAAAAATTGTTGTGAGATTGGTAGTGAAATAACAAGTTAATATAAAATTAAAATAGATCGATAAAAATGGTATTTTAATGTTTTAGTGAGGATAATAAGTAACCTAAATTGTAAGTCCACTAAAACTCCTAATTTGGGGAAACTATAAAATAGAGGTTTTGGAGGGTTTTGAGGAATTAATGAAAGCCCTCCAATGCTTTTCCTCCTAAAATATAAAACTCATGAACATAACAAAAATTTAAAAACCTCTCGCTTCCTTCTCTTTCCCTCCTAACTTAAACTTGCGAGCACACCCTTAGTGTTTCGTTGTTTTACATTTTTTAGGATAATAATCCTAAGAATTGTGATGTGATCCTTGAAAATTACTACTAATGAATCCTAATATATAATTTTCTAATATCTCTCTCTTTGCATCTCAAGGCCCATAATTAATCTAGTTAATGTTTACATTGTGTTTGGTTGTTTTTTCATTCAAATAATGGATCTGAATTAGTAGGAAGTGATTGGAATGGGAATGAAGTGAAGGGAACAAAAGATCTTCCCTGCTTGTTTGGAATGAAACAATTAACTTCCTTCATCCAGGAATAATAGTCACATTGGGAACTTAAGCAAAATTAATATATTTTTTCTGATAAAAGAAGTTCTCAAACCAACTCAAAAAGGAGGTGAGACAAAAGTACACAAGAAATCCAAACAAAATAGCTAGAAGGCCAAACAACAAAAAGAAGAAACAAACAAAAACATAGCATAAACCAAGAATGCACCACTCTTAATGTACTAGTTTCTCTCTGTTTTCGAAGAAAACTATTATTCTTGAAAAGGAGAGAATAGTTATTAGTTTCACAAATTTGTTTGTTCACCTCATCCCACCCAACTTTTAAAGGGAAAATTAAGAAAATTAGCCTTCAGGTTAGGGGAGAAAAGGGGGAATTATTCCCTATGAGTTCCATTCTTTTCCTACCTATTATTAAACTTCCCAACAAAGAAAGGAGCTCCCCTCCCCTTCCCCCATTATTTGTCATCCAAACACATTGTTAGTTAAAAGAAGAAGAGAGGGAAAGGAAAAGTTCATGGAGGTTTTATCTTATTCATAAGTTCTATTTTTCAGGAAAGATCGACAAGACATTTGAGGATTTTCATAGCCGTTCAAAATCTTCCATTGCTCTTATTTGATGATTCCCTCAAATTGGGAGATCTAACAAGAGTACAATATCATTTACAATATTATATCTGTTAAAATATTGTAATATCTTTTTTACCTATCATTTTAACATAAAGTCTATACTAATATTAAGATGGTGTACACGTGATAACTACCCATTGCAATTTAACACTTTATTGAATTTTTATGATATTATTTTACACTAGTAATGCATAAAAGCTAAACTGTGTGTGTATATGTGAGTAAAACTAAATTTTAAAATAAGACAAATGATAAATTGAAGACAAGAAATATTTTTATTGAGAAATTTGAGAGATGTTTTAAAAGATGAGGAGAAAAGCTATTCTTGAGACAAGAAAAAAAGAGACAATTTGGTACAAAATTAATTTTCATAGAAAATATTTTCCAGAAAAGAAATATTTTAATTTTTTTAAATATATGATACTTTTTATTTTTTAAAAAATATATTATACACACCTAATTTCTTTCCTTATTTATTTTACGTCCATTCAAGAACAAAGATAAGGTATTCTTTTTCCCGAGTTTTAAAGCAGCTACATATTTAGGGTACGAATTGAAGGCCTCTACTTAAGTTAGAATAATTTTTGCTAGTTGAATCTGATTTACGTGCTTGTTTGTACCCTTACTCAATTTCAAAACATACTATAAGATAAGGGTGGAAACAGATTGATTCCAGTTGAAAGATGCAAATCTGATGACTGAATCAATATGTGATTGGTTCCTAATTGGATCCGAACCGATTGATTCAATGACTTGATTTGAATCAGATCAATATAATTGAATTGGTTTGAATTCATCGGATCTATTGGGTTAGTCCAATCCACTTACACTCTTACCCAAAGAAACAAGTTTTTTTCTCACATAATTTGTTTAACTGTTCAAGCCTTCAAGATTTGTAGAAAAGGAATCTCAATTAATGTAAAAAGCTAATACAGTAAGACTGTAGTGGTAACATAGGATAAAAAGCTTGAGGCTGATAAAAGACTGAGAATTACTTTGCTTATAACAGGTATGTCTATTTATGGTTGCGATCAATCTCTTTTAAGAAGTGATATATAAGGACAGCATGAATTATTCAATGTTTAAACTTTAGGATGTCAATGTCCTTGTTTCTGCTGAACTTTATGCTAAAAAGTTGCCGAAGATATTGTGAGACTGTGAATAGTATAGCTTTTGTTTTTGGTTACACAGTGTAACGTTTCTTTCTGTCAATGCTCTTACGTGAACCTTGCAAGTAGCAAGCCAAAATCGTACTTCGATCACCTCAAGCCGTTGTTTCATGGGTGTGGCTCAATGTTAGATTCATCTCAAACCAAATCTTGATTTTGAAATTTTACTAATCAAATTTCAAACAACTACAGCGAATTGCCTATTAAATTAAACGCCATTATCATTCATCTTATTTTATACAACTAAATTACCCAAAAATCATCATTCTCTTCCTTCGATTTGATCTGGAATCGAAGTTTATTCTGAATTTATTTTTGACTAAATATCCATTTTGGCAGGGTGAAGCCAGACTATTTTGGAAAAATAATTTTTATATGATGTTTTCGTAGATGATTTACACTTATATGAAATAATGGGTAAATTTACTTGTATATGATGTTTATAACAGCCTCCACAGGCGGATTCTATATTATTTTCAATTTGCAGAAAAATTTTGAATTTGCTTTTGACGGATTCTGTATTAATTTTCATTTTATACTGAATGTAATTTTGACAAATTACCCTTGAATCTGCTAATACTGAAAAAAAATCATATTACGTGATTTTTTTTCCAAAATACCATATTGATGTAAATGTACTACTTAAATCCCATATCAAAAAAAAGACCTGACTATTTTCTCAAGGAAAACCAATACTTAATATATAATTTTGCATAAAAAAATATATATCTTGATAATTTTTAATCTAATTTGAAAATTAAATAAAAATCATCTTATATAAAAGAAATAAATATCCTACAATCAAAATTGAGGAGAAGCACATATTTATATTGCATATTATCTATTTTTTCAATAAAAAAGAGACTCAACTTCGAAACACGAGGGAGCAACACCAAGCTCAATACAAACACAAGCCAAATAGTTAACAAGGTTCACTAACTAAACAAAAGTAAAAACAAGCAGACCGATATAAGACATTAAAGTAACGTGACTCATGTTGTTATTCGAACTGACTATGCATAATTTAATCTGGACTACAAGGCAGTTGTATGCAGCAACCTCTAGTTATTCACTACACATCATACATCAGCAGATGATCATTGCATATTATCTATTATAATGTTTAAATATTAGTTAAATAAAAAATTGATCAAAATTAACTAATTTTTTTTTTGGGATGGGAGAATTATGAAAACAAACAAATTATAAGAGAATTTGAAAATTTTAGGTCCATAACTACTCTCTATCTTTCCATTTTAGTCCCTCATAAATTTATTAGGGGGATAAATTGATCTATTGGGATCTGAAAGTTTCAATGTGATTCTTCATAATTTTAAAAAAGGATAAATTGGTCCTTCAATTTCTTATAGTGTTTTTTTCCTAAAAAAAATTGTATGGATTTATACACAAGGACAAATTTGTCCCTCTATTTTTAAATTATGAGATTATGAGGAACCAATTTAAAACATTTAAATCATGAGTGACAAATTTGTACCCCAGTGTACTTATAAGGGAATGAAATAGGTATTTTGTCTTTATTTTTTTTAACAATCACGATTTATTCTATTTGAAAAAACTGATTAAATAGGGTCTTAATGAAGTTAATATACACTTACATATAATAGGATCTTAATGAATATATACATCAGACTGTATTATATAACTACAAGAAAAATGGGTATCTTCAACAGTTTTTGATAATTAAAGTGTCAATAAAAATATTATCAAGAAAAGTAATTTCGATATAAAGTGACAATTGAAAATACTTATAAATTTTTATCAACAATTAGTACATATTGAAAATACCCAAAAAATATATTTTCAACATGTACTAATTGTCAATAAAAGTCTATAATTATTTTCAATGACCACCTTATGTCAAAATTATTTTTTTAATAATATTTTTATTGATATTTTAATTATCAAGAATTATTGAAAATATCTATTTTTGTTGTAGTATATGTTTTTTATTATTTTTAAAATTACATTAATTTTAGAATCTTATACATATTATTTAAATTTTTTGCCACTATATCAACCTCACTGACTTCATAGGTGATGAGCACAACTTCCGACCCCTTTGTGTATTTACCAAAATAATCATCTACTAACAAAAAAAACAAATAGAGAATTAAAGTCAAGTCAAGTTAACGTGTGAGCCGAAGATTGAATCTATCCTAGCTATTAACTTATTAATCTATTAACATAGGTGACTTAAAACGTCTGAACCTACCAATCCTTAATCTTTTTTCAAACCGAAGGAAAAACAAAACGCAATGTTGATTTCAGCATGTGAGGTTGCTATACACACCTATATCCAAGAGTCTATAATATTGCCATGCCTCATAAATTGAGTACTTAAGACAAGCTCCGTGTCTCCAATTTCCAGACTAGTTGTAATCACTATCATCCCCATGCCCATGCGAACCAGTGTCCCAATTTTCAAATGATTTATTTGTTTTAACTATTAGGAGTTCAATTGACTTTAACTGTTTTGGTTGGAATATTGGATTGAGTCATTATAATAAAATTCTTTGAGCTTTTTTTTTTTGTTATAAGACTCAAATTTAAAATAATTTAATTTTAATATACTGATATAATGTAAAAAAGTTTTAGACATTCATCAAATAATTTAATATTATATTAGCAAATATAGTTAGAGTTTAATTTTGATACACTGACAGTGTAAAATAATTTTACATTGTCATCCAATCACATCTCTTCTTTTATATGACTTTTCAAGTAGAGGGTTGAAAATAATCATATTTACTTATGTGTCATTACATAATTAGATAAATGTGTAAAAAAAATTTATACTGTCAATGCATTTCAATTAAATCCATATAGTTAACTCATACCCTCACTATTTGAAAAGTTATTTTAATAAAAGATTTGATTGAGTGACAATGTAAAAAGATTTTATATGTAAAAATTAAACTCAAGTTAAAATCTTATTTAACCAGAATAAATGCTAAACCACTAAAACAACTGAACTTAAATAATCATTTAATTTATTTTAATATATCAAGATGAAAAGGATTCCTGTTACTTATCATAAAGATAATAAACATCTCACTTAAAAAGGACATAGACATCTATACTATCCCAATAGCATAATTAATTGGTGATTATCTAAATATTTAATAAACTTTAAAATTTTAAAGCAGTTACCATATGTTTATATTATTTTTTAAACGTCAAGATATGATTATATTATTTGAAGTGACAAAATATAATTATTTGATGTGACAAAATATAATTAGTGAAACAAAAAATAAAACATGATTTGGTGACAAACAATTTCCCCCTAAATTGAATTGCCCGAATTGGTGACTTTGTAGTAAAGCGAACAACTCATACTTTTTTTTTGGGTCACCCATCTCTTGACACACTATTTTGGTACATTATATTCCAACAGAAAATTTTTGATTGAATATTCTAACAGAAATTATGATTGTGTAACATTGTTGTTTGTATAAACATTTTAAAAATCAAACTAAACAATCAACCTGGCCAGTGGCCATGCATCAGCTATATTATGTCTGGATTAAATACGTTTTTCAGAATGTCCTCTTAACTTCCCCGGGATAATAGCAGAGATTTAATTATCATACACTGATAGTATAATTTTTTTACATAGTTATCTAATAATGTATTATCACATAAGTCATGATAGTTAACTTTTATATCCACTACCTAAAAAGTCATTTAAACTAAATATTTTGATTGGATGACAGTATAAAATTATTTTACACTATCAGTACATCAAAATTAAACTCTAATACTAGACGCTTAAAGAATAGGGACATATTTTTAGATTCAACTTCAACTTATCACAATTTAAATCTGAAGTTTAGCAGTTAAACCAACCATGAGCACTATGAGAAATAATAGTTAAATTATTAATTTTAAATACAAATTTAAGCAAATATGAGACTGCTCAAAACTCATAATCAATGCAACAAGACCTAACAATAATTAAGTATTGAGTTTAATTCTTGACAATATATATATAGAGATAAATGTTTTGTAATACTCATCTGGATACCGTGAGTTTGAAAAAAAAAAAAAGCATATTGCAAACTATCCCTTTATATAAATAATTGCCATTTTTGACGAATAGTCGAATACTTCATATGCATAAATGTTAGCAACGAGAGAGAGAGAGAGAGATGGCCCTAGTGGTGATGTGGGGTATCTTCTGATTTGTATGCTCTAAATTCTATTGTGTAGCAAACAGGTTAAACTGTGTGTAGACGGAAAAGTCATCATCAAAAGGTGATAAAGTCAAAGCAAGGATCTTATATCAGTCACCTTATCCGTATAAATGTGATCACCAACTTCAGCATGAGAATCGTGGCAAGGGCATAGTGCCCCACAAATCTTTAATGGGAGTTTTTCACTGCGATATTGTCTTGACCAGAGTAATGCATCCAACGCGAGACCCGGATCAAGCACCCTCCACCCCCCACCTCCTCTCATTTTAAATTGATTTGACCATACATACCCTTCAAAAGTCATGTTATTTCGATATTAAAATCACTCGTCAAAACACCGTTCCCTTAAACCATTGACCCTCTTTTGGATGTTCAATTTTCATTTCCATCGCAAATCAAAAGGTAGGTTTCTAGATTAGTGAGAAGTTAATAATTGCGAATTTGAACAGTTTGTGTGTTAAATCGGTTGTAGACAAAACTGGGGGAAAACATTATTTTATTAGAGAGAAGACTTGTGTGGGACAATATTGTATTTTTCTAACAAGTTTTGAAACTTTTTATTACATCATCTTATATATATATATGATTTAATTACCGTGCTATAAAATTTTCTTACATAGTTATTAAATCATATATTACCATATAAATCATGATAGTTAGACTTTTATACCCATTATTTAAAAAATCATCCAAACTAAATAATTGAATGGCAGTATAAAACTGTTTTACACTATTAATACATCAAAATTAAACTCGTATATATTTGTTAACAAACGTCGTAAAAACAATAATTAAAAAAACTCAAAAAGGTAAGTTTTGAAACTTAATAGTGGGTCCTTTGTATTAAAACCATAAAACATCATATTCCCAAGGTGAAATTTTCACATTTTACTTTTTGAAGGATACTGATTAGATAAGCCCTCTTTTTTTTAACTCAGGATATCCATTTTCAAAGCAGTGATCAATTCTCTCTAGGCATAGAGCTTACAAAAATGCGTGGATTTTCCCTTTGACCACATGACCTTGATCTCCATGCATACCATCATAAACTGAATCTCTAGTAAAATGCTTAAACAACCCAACTAACTAGTTACCAATTATACTAGGTCTCGTAGTTTATTGAATCTCATGTTTTGAAAATGTAAAAACACACGTTTCCAAATATAAAAGTTTCTTATTTTAACTTTTTAATGAGTGTCCTGATAAGATAAATCCTATTATAAATATCTTTGGTCCTAAAGAGAAAGGAATTGCTAGGTCATTACTACCTTATTTATATTTTACCTGTGTTGTAAGGATGTTGTACAAATTTATTATACATATATCATTTCTTTGACTGTTGTGCTACTTATTGTCACCTACTATTGCCAATCGCCTTTTTCTTTTCTTTTTTTTTTGTTTTTTAAGTCAATCCAAACACCTATTTCTAAATCCAAATACAAATGACAACACCATCTTCATTTTTTCTTGTCAAAATTTTCTTTTTGGTCAATATTTTTCTTTGGGTCTAAGGTACAACATCTTCCTTTAATTTTATTTTATTTTTTCAATTTTTGGAGCATGCCTTCCTTCGTTTCTTTCTATTTGGTCATTTGGGGAAGTGGGGGGATGGGGATGGGACAAGGGGCTATAGTATCGTATTACACAAAGTTCTAGTGGGCTGGTAGGGTCCTGACATAAGCCCACTTTTGGTGACCAATGCTATTTGTGCTTTCTCTTCTGCTATTGGGTCAATAATAAGGAAAGAGAATAACCTTTAAATTTGACATCCACCAACCTTTAATATGGCCTGAAAAAGACTCGTAGGGTCAAGGTTGCCCCATTCTCCTCCTCCTAAATGGATAAAAAATGAACACACCTTTTTAACCTGCCAAAAATGATATAATTTCTTACCAAAATAAAAAAGACTATATATATAATTAATTTTCTTAAGCATTGTTTTCTTGTTTTGCACAACTCATGGGTTGTGACTAGCAGGGAAAATTTATATATCAGCTGACTTTGTTATCTTTTATATTTGAAATTTTCAATAATATAGAAGGCAATACGTTTGAGATCAACATGATTGGATTTTTTTTTCTTTTTCTAACCATTGTCCTAAGATCAAGGAAGCAAAAAAAAAAAGGGTAAGTTTCGAAGTCTTTTAGTAGATCCTATATTTAGAAAACATCACAATTCATTTTCCCAGTACAAGACACTGGTTAGATAAATTGTTTTCATTTTTAAAATCAGAGACATGGTTTGGATTCAAACCAATATTTATCACATGTGAGAAATAGCCCATTCGACTAAACCCAACCCATGTTAGCTAGTAACATCTCAATTTATTTTTTAAGAATGATTTAGGTAGCATGTTTTGGATAGAGAGGTTAACCCCCCACCTACCCTCCCCAACATAAAAGAGAAAAGAAAGGAAAAAAAAAGTTGAGAGTAGTGCAAATGAGTTTTATATGAAAAAAGTCATACGTAATTGTGGATAATTCCAGAACAACTTATACTGGTACTTTGTTTTTCAATTGTCTAGCAAAAATATGAGTTTATGAGTTTATTATTTTATATTTGAATATTGGAATTGGAATTGAAACTGATTTAGAATCTTAAATTTCGTTTTAGTTTTACGTAACAAAGGATTTAACAAATTAATGAATGAGAAAGAGAAAGAACTATATAAATTTTAATAAGAAGAGAGAGATTTAATAATTTTGGAGTTGAGATATTCATAATGCATATTTTAGAAATTAATTAGAAGAGTCCATTTAGTTGCTTTTGAATAAAAATGCTTTCTTTTGAATCTATCTTAGAATATTATTCATAACTATAAAAGAAACTTTTGGTGTTTTTGGTGCTAGTGTTTATCGGGGTCTCCATTTCATTTCTGGTGATTACTCACCTGCAGTGGGCCGTCAATGCCCTCCACTGGAGTTGCCGAGGTGGATGTGCATGGATGTGACACGTGCTATGCTTTTAGCCACATTTTAAAAATGTGGTGAAAGTGAAATTAAAGTGTGTCTAAACGAGAACACAATTCCTACTCTCCTCATAGTCTTCCTCCCCACCCCCTGCTCTATCCTCCCCTCATTGCCAATGAAAAAAACCCTCGAATTTCCATAATCATCTTCAAAATCTTCCATAATTTTTCCTCCAACACAATAAACTAGTAACAACGGTAGTGACAAAACCCCAGAACCCAATGACCTATTTAATACTTCAAACTGACAACCTTAACATCTACGTGCAGAATGCACACAAGTTCCAAACTTTTTTAGTATAACCCAAAACTGCAAATTCGTGGGTTACCCACTTCGACATTTACCTTAAGGTGTTCGATTTCTTTGTCCTTATCGGAATCTGGGCATGGAAAAGCGGGGGTAAAAGTGGAAGAAGGAGGAGGAGAGGGTTTAGAGGGGCGAGAGGGAGAAGCTAGTGGGGTCGAAGAGCGTCATCGTCGAATGTTGTGGCAGTTATGGGCAGTGGGTTTGAGTTTGGGTGGATTTGGAGATGGGAGAGAGGATAAGCTCTTCGGCTTGGATTAACTAATCCACCATCGTGTCCTTCCAGTTTACTTGAATTTGAATTTAGTAATAATGTTTGTCACCAACACCTCCATAAAAAGAACAGGTAATTATAGGCTTGAACCGTGGTTGATTGTTTTATATTGTACACTCCCAAAACATACTGCGTTGGAACGAAGAAACCATTTTGCCAACAATTTACCCAAAAGAAAAAATGACAAAAAAAAAAGAGATATACCAAGAAAGCACATTGGGAATGAGGGGAGGACAGAAGAAGGGTGGTAGTGGAGAAGTGGGGGAGTGGGGATTATGTTGCCGTACAGCTACACTTTAATTTTGCTTTTATCACACTTTTAAAACGTGGTTAAAAGCATCCCAATTTTTAGCACCTGTCGCATCCATGCGTGTCCACCTCGACAACTCCAGTGGAAGGCATTGACCACTCACTGCAGGAGAGTAATCGCCTTCATTTCTTCTGCTATTGTTTTTGGTTGATTCTACTGTCTTGTTTTTGCCATGAGCTTTTTTGTTTATGTTTGCTGCTATTCTTTTGAGGTTTGTTCTTCCATTATTTTTTCCATAATAATGCTCCAAAATGCTGATATATGGATCAAACACACACTGCATATAATGTTTATTAAGAATGTGTTTGGTTGGAAATAAATGGGTTAGGAACCTCATTCCCCGTCTCTATCCCATTTAATAAATGGGACTCCGCTCCCATCCTCTTAAGGATTAAACTTGTCCCATATTTATTCTCATTGTAGGTAATACCTGCACATACTTGATTTAGCATTTTTTTTCCTATCATTCCTAGCACTAGCAGTTTTTCTTTCATTTGTATGGTTTCTTCTGTTCTATGCTAGTTTCTGTGTGTTTGCTCATGTTGTAATAAACTTATACAGCTCTCCTTGTAGTTGTGCTTGGGTTTGAGCTTGCTACTTATAAAAAAAAATAAGCAAGGATCTTTAAGAAAGACATTATCACAACATACAATACTATGAAAAATAAAACAGTAATGGATAACAAAATAGAATAAGAGGAAGAATAAAGAGTTTCAGCACATGAAAACAATGAATCTTAAATAATAATAAATTATAAATAGAAAAATTAATAGCTATATGACTATTTTAGTTAATTCCAATAAACTTTTGAGGCGAGGGCAATTTAGATGGAGGATGACCAAACAAATGTGAATGAAAAATATGATACCATTATCGAATTTAGGGTATGTTCAGATTTTGAAAAAGTTGATTATGAATGCTAAATTTTATATATAATTGAAAAGGCTAAAAATTGATTTTTTTAAATTTTGATTATTTTTTAAAAATTATCTAAACATACGAAAAGTAATTTTTTTGGGCAAAAAAAGTGATTATTGACTCAAACAATGAGAAACAAACGCACCCTTATTTTTATAAATCCCTTACAAGTTTTGAGATGGGATACTATTCCATCATATCATTCAAAAGGAAATTACAAAGAAAATATAAAATTAATGGGCCACTGCCACCACCACCCCCACCAACACGCTGCCGCCGTTACTCACCACCATAAGCTGCGGTGACCTCAGCTTCAATGGGGCAACAAGATTTGAATTCCCTTCCACCATGAGCTTAGCAGCAAACCATCGCACTAAAGTTACCAGCTAACCATGAGCTATTGCGAAAGCTGCCGCACTTCCGCCTGTACTACATCCTAAAACCCCTGCGTGCACCACCTACTGCTAGATCCCAACAAACCACCACTTCCTCTATCTTACAGGATCGACTCTCACTATCCTTATGCTGTCGCGCCACCATCGTTTTGGGTTCAGGAAAATTACATATGTGGTTTGTGTGGTGGATTGTGGCGTCTGAGATAGGTGCAGGCAGTGATGGAGCAGTAGTTGCTTTTAGCCACATTTTTCATTTCATCTAACTACATTAACAAAATGCGGTTAAACGCAACTGCTTAAACGCCTCCAACTAAATGGGTGATTATAGAAGGGATCAAAGCATTTTGATTCATTTACCCAAATTTATGAGTTATGATGTTACATGGGATGATATATTTTATATTAGATATTATGTCGACTCACACCTCATTTATTATTAGATGAATGTGAATGTAGCCCAACTAAAATTTACATTTATGATCAATAATAAATGAAATGTGAGCTAATGCGATTTTAAATACAAAATATATGTTTATATAACATTTCTCTAAATTTATTTGACTCTAAAAATTTTTCTTAGGCTGCCTCTGGAGATTGTCTCAGGGCAGTGGAGACAAAGACAATATAGACAGAGACATTTTTTGTATTTTGTATTTGTCTCCATAATCAAATAGGTTTATGTCTTCAATATCTCTATATTTTTTGTCCTAAGACAAACCAAATGCTACCTTAAGGATGGAAGCAATTTTAAAGGTCGGGATTTTGAATTAATTTCATCTAACGTTGGCATAGAAAATTTCGTGTTTTGTGTAAATGTATGGTTAGTGTAACTAACTCATGAAAACAAATGTTTGCTGTAGGGACCTAAAGGCTAAGTCAGCAATCTGTTAGTCTATTGGTAGGGATACTAATTTGTGCATTTGGTGTAGCATGCGCCCAAGATATAAGTAGTTAGCATTGGTAATACCTAGTGACGGATATAGAAAATTTTGATAATGAGGGACAAAAATTATACACAAGTATAAGAATAAACAAATTGTGTCATATCTTATTATTTTGTCTTATTTAGAATTAGTATGGGTCAAATTGAAAATAATTATGTAGTCAAAAATTTATACAACTATATAATTATTAAAAAAAAAATCAAAATTGTTATGGGGCATAAGCCACTACCTCCTTTAAGGTGCATCCATCCTTGGTAGCACCATCATATCATAATTTTGAATATTGTTTATAGTATTTTCTCCCTCTTCCTGATTTTCTCAGACATTTGTTTTGCATTCTCAATGCTATACTTGCAATACATTAGACAGAGAAATATTAGTCCCACAAACTGTTGAACTTTTTTACCACAGTGTATCACATGTATTTTAAAACTAACCAAAATTTATATGTGTAGTGCCGAAATATCCTAAAAAAGTTTGTTTTAGTTTTTTATGTGGATCTAGAGTATCTACTGCTAAAATCAGCAATTAATCCCTTCGAGACATACAGCTCACAGATATAAGTTTTGTCTCTGACCATGAGACACTCTCATCCATTTTACTTTTATAATCATGTGAATAAAAATTTTCAAGAGTACATAAACAAACTTTTAAAATTATTACATTACATGTAGTTGTGCACCACTACACCATTACATATCACCCACTGGTTTTCAAGATTACATATTGCAACACTTTATATTATGCTTGGATAGGAATAGCTCGGAGAGGTTGAGCCTTATTCAAGGTAATTCCAAATTTCTGAGACATATCCATGTTCTCTTCCTTTAGTCCATCTGCGAGCTTCCAATCATACCCAGATAGAACAGAGGCCAAAACAATGTGAATAGTTCTAGAAGCCAATGGCAATCCAGGGCAAACCCTTTTTCCAGCTCCAAAGGGAATTAGCTCAAAATCATGGCCTTTAAAATCAATGTCCCTCTCCAAGAATCTTTCAGGCATGAATTCATTTGGATTTGTCCAAATACTTGAATCTCTACCTATAGCCCATACATTAACAAGAATTTGTGCATATTTAGGCACAATATAGCCACGTAGTTCAACATCTTCTAAAGACTTGTGTGCCACTAAAAATGGGGCAGGTGGGTGCAAGCGTAATGTTTCCTTCACTACAGCTCTCAAGAAAGGAAGTTTCGAGATATTTGATTCTTCAAGTTGTTCACCTTTACTAACGAATTGTTGAAGCTCTTTTCTAGCTTTTTCTAATTTTTTTGGATTATGTAGCAACTCTGTCATCGCCCATTCTATTGTGCTTGATGATGCGTCTATTCCAGCCACAAACAAATCCTAATATGATCAATTAATTAGTAAAATTATACAATATGAAGTATCAACAAATTCATTGCCAAATTTTACAAGAATTTTATGTTCATTTAATGAATAATTAATCAAGTTTAGTTAATTATTTAAGTATGCTTCACTCTAAATAATGAATATTAATTAATGATATTCGACTACACTTAATCAAAAGACTAAAACAATGCTAATTCAAATGTTAAGGAATCAAATAGAGTAAACTAACAGGCATGCAGAGACTAAATTGATATGACTTCTATGACCATAACATGTATCTATTTGGATGAATAGGTTATTTAAACTCTTTAGATAAAAGAAAGTTACAAAAATAACTTATAAATAGGTTACTATGTATTATAAATTAATATTTTTTAATATTACATTCAAACATAAATTGATTATAATGTAAAATAACTTTTACTTTTGCAAAGAAATCTTATTTAAAAAGATTGACTAAAAAAGTCCTTTTTTCTAAAAACTCTTCTAAACCAGCCATGAAATATATAATCCATCAGAATAAAAGTTAAAATACTATAACTTTTGATTTTTAAAAAAATTTAAGACAAAACCCTAAATTCAATCCCTTTAAAATTTCAAGTCAGACAAATTAATCTCTATAAAACTAAAACTCCCAAATTTATCCATATGAAATTGAATAGTTAGATAAATTGGTCCTTATAAAAAAAAACTCTCAAATTAGTTCCTATAAAAATAAATTATCAGATAAATTAGTCCTCCTAGCCGAACTTATTATAGTCGATTATTCAATTTTATAGGGACTAATTTGTCCAACTTGAAATTTTAAGCAGACCAATAATTCAAGAGCTTTATTTTTTAAAGATCAATTTATTTGACGATTTAATTTTTTAGGGACCAATTTTAGAGATTTTATTTTTATAGGAACCAATTTGTCTGACTTGAAATTTTAAAGGGACTAAAATAGGTATTTTAAACATCTTAAGTAATATTATCTAAATCGTCCTAAGTATTTATTAGTATTAAGAATGTGTTTGGCTTGAGATAAAAAAGGAGATTTAAATTTTTTATGAATAAACTCAGTGTATCTACAAAAATTTTTACCTCACTTTTTCATCAAACATACATATATGGCTTAATTAGGATTGAGGCAGAAAATTAAAGGGCAACTCTATCCTTTCATGGTTCCTCTTCAAATTGTTAATCATGTTCTTAATAACCAATTTATGACTAAAATTTTAATACAAAGTGAGATGTTGAACATTAATCAGAAGATGAAATTAATTTCGATACATATCAGCATTGGGAAAAAGGAAAATTACTTTGTCATCTAGTCATATGTTTATATTTACAAACATGACGTATATTCCTAAAATATATAGTTTGAACCTTGACTTATTACTTGATATAAGCTTTTTTTCATCATCTTAGTATAATTTTTTTAAAAGTATGACCTAGCTAGCCTTAAAGTTTATTTAGAGACCTATTTGATAATAAAATTAAAAAAGAAACCAAATCATCTGGTCTTAAGTAGGTTAAAAAACTTTTAAATATATTAGGTAAAAATAAATAAACTAGATTAAACTAGACTGAATATAGGCTAGATTGGAGCCTTTAACAAGCTGCTCGACCTATTTTAATCCTGATATAGCAAATGGATGAGTCAAATATTTTTTCCTTATGTGACAACAAATATTAGATGTATGTGTATAAATTTTTTACATCGATAATGTGTCAAAATTAAATTCTTAAAAAATAATAAAAATTTTTCTAATTGCACAACTCATAAGAATTTTTCTCAAGAATGTTACTTTATGCTTTTACTAATCAACCTATAAACTCTCCCAGTTGAAATCTTATTCACAACAATATGAGTTGTAATTTCTATGAAAGTTAAGAATTAGATTTTAATTTTGATGCATTGAAAGTGTAAAATAGTTTTACACCATTATCATATTAAATCTTTTTATTTTGCATGACTTTTCAAGTAATAGGATAGAAGTCAACTATATTTACAGATATGTCAATACATAATTGGATGATTTTATAAATTTTTTTTATACTATTAGTGAATCAAATTAGATCCCAAGAATTATTCAATAAAAGTGAATAAGTTATGCATTAGAAACATTTTTAGTAACACCAAAAAATGCAATAGATGAGGGCGACTCACTTGTGATTGATCTCCTAGCATGACTTCCAACACAGAATCTAACACATCATTACATGCTTTGGTTTCCATTTTCAACTCTCTCAAGCGCAGTCTTTCTTCTATTAGATCACCAAAAAAGGCAAACAACTTTCCAAAATAATTCTTCATTCTTGCACGTGCACCTTGTGGATCAAGCAAGCGAAAGATTGGGAAAAAGTCCACAACATTGGGCCTTCCAGCTTCCTCCATGACATCCCAAATAATGTCCTTGAACTCTTGTGACTCATCAATGAGCCAAATCCAAAGAAAAGAAAGTGTTTGATATGAAATTAAGCACGGTTGTGAAAAAAGCCTCACCAATATCCAAAGCTTCACCTTTCTTGCACCTTTCCTTGACATAATCCATCAATTCTTGCACCTTCCTTTGACTAAGGACTTGTGTGGAATCAAGTTGTTGTGAAGAGAACACTTTGGTAGCACAAACTCTCCTGAGTGTCCTCCATTGAGCTGAAGGAGGCATCCATCCAACTGAATATATGTGGTGGTCAAATGCTCTAAGAGTATCTGGGACTGCCCTATAAGAGGAAATTTGGTCATTTTTATGGCCTTCTTTGGCTAATTGTGGAGAGGAAATAACTATGGTGGCTATGTTACCAAGCTTTAGGCTCATTATGGGTCCATAAGTTTGAGAGAGCTTAGCAAATGCTTGGTGAGGCCGGTTACCAAGTTCCAAGATGTTTCCTAGTATTCATAGCTAAAAAAGACCTCTCAAAAACTAACAATTGAAACACGAAAAGTCAATATCTAATGATTCAAATAATCAATCAAAAGATATAATTAATACTTTCCTATTTTTATCTAAGCTTAGTACAACTTTAAGAGTGTGAACAAGTAACCTAATACAAAATAACTTGAAACATCAAATTCACAGAACTATATATATAGTTTGGAGTTGACAAGAGGAGGGAGGGGGGGGGGGGGTGTGCAAGTGGGCGCCTTGCCCCCTCTCTTCTTCCGTGTCATATATATATATATATATATATATATATATGAAACTCAAATTTTAAATAACTTTTATTATATTTAATTTAAAATATTCTTCACTCATAATGTATAAATATACATGATGCAAATTATAAAATAAACTTAATCATTTAATATTTCACAAAATTTAAATCAAGTCTTTAAGCAGAAATATGTCTTGATTTTTAAAAATCATATAAATGTTGAATTTCCTGCATATTTAATATGTATAATCCTAATGTGATGACATCGTATGTGATGATGAATAAATGAACATTACTCATAATTTTTTAGTAATATTTTTTCAAATGATTAAATGAATTAATAAAATAAATTACTGAAAGAAAAATATATAGCTAAATTTTTTATCTATAATAATTTTAAAAATATGATATTAAAAATAGATATAATTAAAATAATTTCCTGTTTTACTACTTTAGTACTTTTAGCCCCTCCAAACATTATTTTCTTTATCCGTCCCTAGATATATAATCATTTCATGTACCTCAACCTAATATCTTAAGCTTTTGGAAAAGATTATTTCATGAAATAGTATACCAAGTGAAAGATCTAGCATATGCCATACATTTAGCGACATTTTGTTTCAACAAATGTGGCTAGAATGCCCTGGACAGAAAAATGAAAATGGCATGAAAATGTGTAACTTGGTTTGTAGATGGGAAGAGTTCCTTTATTATCAGTTTGACCATTCTCCTCAACCCAAGATCTCGAGATTGAAAGAGCTTAGTCACAGCAAAGAAAACTTCTGTGGCTTCGATCTAAAATCCAATTGCAGCAAGAATAAAATACAAACAAAAAAAGGATTAATAATGACCAAAACATAATTCTGCAAGGTCAATAAATAAATAAGCTAGGAACTTTTGGGGCTGTTCTTTGGGATGACGACTATGGGTATCCAGGATGGGGCATGTCCCCGCCCCCAATCCTTATTTAAAATTTCCCTCATAAGATTTGTGTACGAACACTTTAGTTATTAAAAGATCAATTGCATACACTTGAGTCCCTCAAAAATTTGAAATTATAACGGTCCCCAAAAGTCAATGCATTTAGTCATCTAAAGATTTGACGATATAACATTTCTGTCCAAAAGAAAAATCAATTACATACACTTGAGTTCTCAAAGATTAGCATTATAATACTTTGGTCCATTGTTATCATTCTTCTTTAGACTAAAGTGTTATAATGCCAAATCTTTCGAGGAATAAAGTGTATGCATTGAACTTTCGAGGACCGAGTGTTATAATTTCAAATATTTTGACAACATAAGTGCATGCAATTGATCTTTCGAGAACTTACGTGTTAAAAAAAGAATCTTTTGGGGAACAAAATATCATTTTACTCTATTTTGCTCCCCTATCCTCATCTCCATGTCTATCCTAGTTATAGGTCCTCATTCCTCACTCCCCACGAGTTTATTACAAAAAAAAAAATTTAAATCCAAAAAAAATTTAAGAATTCAAAACATAAATATCAATAATATAACAAATACTATTAATATAACATAATCCAAATTTTTTAAAAAACACATACATAATACAAATCTAAATAAAGATAATTAAAAAAATAAAGGTATACTAAAATTTTCTTAATATATATTTATATAAATAATATATGTGGTTGAAGAGTAAAAAAGAGAATAAGTTTTTCTATGGATGAGTTTCATGTATAATTTTACATATATTTCACTTAAATGTTATTCAAGTTGTATCCTTGTTTAATTGATGCATGCCTGTATGAATTTTGAAAACCTTAATTTTACGTAGGTACCAAAGCAATTCCTATTTTAAGAGGATATTGATTTTTTTTTTTTTTGTAATTTTTGCTGCCTTGCTTAGAGTAAAGGGCAGGTTTAGTGTATCAGCTTAGAGATTGAACTACCCCTTTCTTTCCCAGACCAGGCCTATATTTCCCCCTGGGAAGCCGTTGGGCCTTCATTAACTCTGGTCGTTCTCTAACCATTTCTGTCTTTAATAGAGTTAACGCAGATTCCCTCTAAGAGTCCCCTGTTTTATGGACTGTTCGGTGGTCCATGCTTCTTTGGGTCGGTCCGAGGGGCTTAATCACGGAGCTCCCAGTGATCCCCATTCCTGGCCCAAATCTAAGAATCCAACGAGCCTGAGACTTGGATTAGGGTCAAGTTTTTGGGCCAGCAGCCAGGTCAGCTAGAAGCCGACCGATCCAGTAATGGAAAAGGATATTGATTTGTAACTGAATTTATAAATTATCACCTAAAAATTGCTTAAGGCATGTGTTAATATCTAATTGATACATGCCAGCATTGCTTCTAGATTCCATAGTTTTGCATAGGTACTATAGCATTCCCCAAATAATAATTACAGGTAGGGCAAATTCTAAGCTTAATTACAACAGAAATACTGTTTGTACGCAGAAATCCTGATGCAGACCATCGACACACTCCTTGGATGCTTGAAAAAAGGTGAAGTGAAAATTTTCAAAACGAAAAATAAATATTTTGATGGTTGATATGAAAACTGGTCTTAGAGAACGTTGGTGTTGTGCGTACCCACAACAGCACTCTAATTACAATTGTCAATGTTGCAACCGATGCCAAACTATTCAACTCTTCTAGTAATCGATCCAACGTGCACACAATCAAATTGGGACAGCTTTGAAAGATGCTGATTTTAGCCACATTTAAGTCGTCAAACTTCCACTAAATATCTTGCTCTGTGTAGGAGCATGATCTTTCATAGATGAAGATACAACATGTTAATGATCAAATAAAACTATACAAGCATTGAGTAACTCAGGCTAATTATAGAAATAACAGTCTCAGAAATATTTACATTCTAGAGTGATAATCATACTAATTGGAATTGAAATTCGCTTGAAATCCGAAATTGTGTTGTGATTTACTATAAAATTGTAACATGATTATTAGAAAATAATAAAACAAAGAACTATATAGACTTTAATGAAGAGAGAAATATTTAATAAGATTGGAATTGTCAACATAGAAGTTATAAGTTAGAAATTAAGAAAAGCCTATTTTAGTTATTTTCAGTTCCATATAATTAAACTATAAAATTATAATTTCAGTTCTATATATTATATCAAACATAAAATTTGGAATTGAATTGTCCAATCCAATTGAGTAATAATAGTATAATATCAGATTTACAGTAAATCTTATAAGTGATAATATACCAACTATTCAAATTATAATTTAAAGTTAAAAAAACATATAAATATAATAAAAGTATTGGTTGAAATCTTACTACGTGCAAAATTTACTATAAACTCAAATTTATACTAACATTTTCCATTCTAATTTCATGGTCAACTTACAGGGGCGAGAGCGAATGCCCAACGGGACATTAGAGAAGTCATTGATATCACAGAAGAAAGATCATCCCTTACGAGACAAGCATGCATTGTTTTTGGTGAGCCAAACTGTACAACATAACATTTCATATGAACATGCAACAGGAGATGAAAGAAAGATAATAGAAAAAAAATTGCATTGAAAAGAAATCAAACAAATATCTGTCTTCGAATTCTTTTTTTCGTTTTGTAAATTTTTTGTTGCCCTTATCTATATGAAACTAGATTTTAACAATGGCACATGAGCATTAAGATCCCTTCACTTTCTGCAGATTCCCTTCACTAATCACTAGAAGCACACCCTTGTGTCAGGAGACTCTTGAACAATTAACAGCAGCAGTTTTTGCTACCCTCTAAAATGCAGTGGCTGCTATGCCATAACCACCCAACAACATTGAATATTGCGATGGCTTTTATAAAAGGGTCTTGCTTTAACGAATCAAAGAAAGAGCATTACATTAAAAGTAAAGCTCATTCCACACTTTTTTCATTTGATAACCAGAACCTTCAGGACATAAAACATTTGTTGGCAAAACTTTTTTCACAAAAAACGGAATAGTAACTCATTCCATACATCAGGTACCCCTGGTAAGCACCAATGTATGCAATCGGAGTAAGATGGAGGATTTGCTAATTGTTCAGGGCGAAGGGGCTCCCAAAACTTCCGGAAAATGGAAGGATGGCCATCCTTTCGATACTCTGACAGTTGAGTGATGTTGATGACAGAAACTTTCGAATTTAAATTGCTTAGGATCTTCTCCATGGAGCGCATCGTAGGTAAATCAGAACCGCTTCCCCAATAACCGTCAAATTCAATGGGGTCCTTTTCCCCATAACAGTTTCCTTCACTTCCTGGCTTCCACTCACGGCTCCTGAATGAGAATAGTGTTCAGCTCAATGAGAAAATATAGAGCATGAAATAGTTGGATTGCGTAAAATTGACTCAGAACTGCTATTTAGTATGAAACAAAACCATGTGTAACCAATCATGTGCAAGTTTAAAATCAAGATAGTAGAGAGAGAAAAACAACAATTATGTAAAATGCAAACTAATAAAACTAGAGATACATTTTCGTAGATCATTTTACGAATATAGTGTCCTACTATTTAAGATTTTCCAAATTGATGGAAAGGTGCCATAGACAAACTGACAAACTGAGGCAATCATGACATGAGAAGATATATTGTCATTTGGATGAGATGTAAATCCAAGGTATTACAGCAGGAAACAATTTTTGAACTATCGTTGTAACTGGCAATGACAGGCTTCATTGGATTATCATAATGAAAACAAATAGACAAATCGTAGTCATTAACTCAGCCAAAAGTTTTAAGAATGCCCTACAAGCAATGATCTAAGCCAGCCACCAACAAATGTTTTTCCCTTTAGCTTATATGTAATTTTGAATAAAGAATTATCATGAACTTTGTAGCAGAAGATTTATGTCCAAGAATGCATACTAGCAAGCAAAGTTAGTTTGATAGAACTGATTCAAAACATGAAAAAAAATCCAAGAAAGTGTGTTATTTGCTAATGAGGATACAATGGTGTAGGCATACTCGAGACATCCCTTCCTCTCCTAGTTCCTAACTTGCTAATTTTTCCACTCCTCTCACCTCTCCTAATACCTGTTTATAACCAACTACTGCCTAACAGATACAAGTAACTAATAGTTCTATTAATAGTTCCTCCAAGCAAAGGATTATGTAAAATCTAAATAGGGTGCTCACCAAAGATGTGTTGGGGACATGGTCACGAAAAAGACTCGCTTCTTGCGCGGATCAACTTTGGAAGATGCCCAATCTGCCCACGCTCCCATGGCCAGCTCCATGGCTTCTTGCCCATCCAGTTCTTCACAGGCTCCATTTTCTTCATCAGTCCATCTGAAAAGGAACAATTAGAATAGAGTGCACACATTTCCCTTAAAAAGTTCATTTGGATGGTGATGAACTGATACATACAATAGCTTGACTGGGCCTTGTCTCCACCACAAGTATGTGTTAAAAACAAGTATATCAGCATGCTCCCACTGTGATGCATGCTTAAGAACCGAATCGGGACGAATTATCCGTTCATCTAGTCTGTGATTTACTGGATCATCAGAATTAGATTCAACAAGAAGAGGAGCCCAAAGGAATTCCACAGTTGCATTGTACTCCTGAAAATTGTCCCAAAAATAGCAATGTAGAATAATGGAAGAAGGCACATATAGGACAAGGAACTACATTCAAAAACATCATACGGCAGTTTCCAGAATAAAGTTCCTACTTACCTCTGCTCTGAAAATGGTAAGAGGGGCATTTGGCGACATTGATCTCTTATCAGCAGGGATTACTGATTGTAACAAGCATACCATAGATATCCACTGCCCTCTATTTAGTGAATCTCCAACAAACATTAGCCTTTTACCTCTCAACTTCTCCCACATCTCTCTCACATCCCACCTGTTTTAGACAAGAAATCAGTGAAGCGTCAACCTACTTTGTCTACAAAAATAATCACCATTGCTATAACCCATTTCAGATGCCTCATTAGGTAGCAGAAAAACTATTTTTTGAAACCCCAACTCGACATGAACAAAAGTTATGACACTATGGACCCAACAAAATTCAATGTTGGTAACACATCAACGTCATAAAATTGATCATAACCTTAAAACTTTGACTTAGGTCATTCAATCTCATACCATGCCACCAACATATCATAACCCGACTATAAAAAAGGGCGGCTGGCCCAGTGCACAAGCCTC
The DNA here is from genome assembly GCA_031216125.1 of Dalbergia cochinchinensis. NCBI lineage: Eukaryota > Viridiplantae > Streptophyta > Magnoliopsida > Fabales > Fabaceae > Dalbergia > Dalbergia cochinchinensis. The sequence continues at coordinate 60,360,633 of CM062375.1, read as the reverse complement.
CCACCTAGTGGAGTCGGAGGATACTAAATGTATGCAGTCTTACCCCCATAAGCAAAGAGGTTGTTTCTAGGATTTGAATTTGTGACCTCCAAGTCACAGGGCAGCAACCTTACGGTTGCACTAAGGCTCGCTATCGTAATCATAACCTTTCTATGCTCACAGGAATTTAAAAAAAAAAAAAAAAAATTCGCAGGAAGAAAATTACCTCTTCAAGTTGCAGTTATGTGGTTGCCATCTCCAATGCTGGTACCCCAAATCAGACCTTCCATGCTTGTGACATGCCAATTGGTCAGACATATAAGGGCAATCTAACTCATTGTACAGTGGATATGAAGCATTATCAAACACCCATTTTCCCGAGAAAACATCACAAGTTTCCTCCCTCACTCTGCGGTGACCGGAATGCCGAGAACCGCCACCATGCCACGCAATTCTCCGGCCACTATACTTTATGGTGGAGTTGCATCTACTGAATCGGTCCAAAACCCCTATGAAAACCCAATAAACCCATCTCAAAAAGTCAAAGACAAAAGCATAAATCAAAGTCACAAAGCTCAAAATTTGACACTAAACTGTAAAAAGTTCTCCACTTTCTACTTTCAACTGCAGAATAAGCAAGTTTTGAATAAAGGGTCATACCTTGAGCTCCCTTGAGGTTGGGTTTGACATAGGAGACTGAAGCTTCTAGATGAGTATGAACATGATCTGGGTTCTCATGGATTTGTTGCATTCTGTGCTCACTGTGGATGGTTGAGAAAGCTATTAAGACCACCAAGAACAGCACAAGCAATGGAAAAAAAGGACCCTTTTTTCTACTGCTCCACTTCCACTTCTGCATGGTGGTGATTTTGGAACTTTGATTCAACCCTGTAATAAGGGGGAATTCAAAGAAGAAGCATATATAGCAACTGCAAAAACCAGCTTCAATTTAATGATGGGGGAATGATGAACTGTAAAAACTCGCTCTCAGAATCAATAAGTTTTGATTTGGATTGGAGATTGAATGATACAACGACTAAATCCTCCTTCTGCTAGTCATGGATTGGGACCTCTTTATTTCTTACGCTTTGATTAGGAATTTTGAACAAAATGGAAGAGAGGCTGATAATTAAGTGGAAGAGAAATATGAGAAGTGCGTCAATCTCTTATTTAAAAATTATTTTTATTCTTCTTTTGAGCGTCAAAAATGTTAATTTTGAATGATAACAGCGAGACACATTATTTTTTATTAATCATATTATTTTTCCTCCTAAAATTAATTTTAAATAGTGACTACTTAACTTTAACCTTGTCTTCGCTCTATTTTTCATTCTTGTTATTGTAACTGGACAAGCTGTTTCAATGTGTTGTTATTATACTTATAGCTGTAGAATGTTCTAGATTTTATAGGTAAATAACAAAACTATATGTGCTATATGTCTCTGTCTATATTGTTGGATTGGATGTTATGGGAGGGAGAAATACTCGAATGGATCGGGAGTGTTTGATGTCTCCATTATTAAAATGACTTTTCAGCTGGAATCTATTCTTAATATTTAATTTTAATTGAAGCGCTTTCTCTAATTAAAAATAATGATCTATTTTTAAAATTTCATTCTTTCATAAATAATTATTTATTTAAAAATTTTAAATAATATTTATTTTCTTTTTCAATTATACCTTTAATTAATGGAAGAAAGATAAAGAATAGGAAGAAATAATTAAGAGAGATAATCAATATTAAAAGTAATATTGTAAAATATAACAAAATTTTGTTAACATTGTTGAAGCAGTTTTAATCATTTTTAGTAGTGAAAAAATTATTTTCTTAATTATTATGAGTATTTAAAATTAGATAATTATTTTCAATTGAAAAGAATATCATTTTACTGGTGGATATATGGTTCATTTGAATGAATTTCTAGAAAAAAAATATTTTTTAATTGATCTTCTTAAACAGAATCTTTTGAAAAAAATAAAATTTATTTCATGTTTTAAATGTAATATTAATTAATATTTGGAGGTAATCTTAAAAGATTTTTTTAAAATATCTTTTTAAGTTATAAAATTTTTTTAAAAAAGATAAAAATTATCGTTTTGAAAAAAACTGTACATAAAAAAATTTACACAAACATATTAGTAAACATAAAAAGTACTTTTTTTCAATAAACATATTTTCTTTTATCAATCAAATCAAAATAATAGCATACAAATAAGTGTATAGAACATATGCACATGGCATTGCATGTGTGTATAATAATTCCTCTAGTAGCAGGACCCTTTGACCGTTTTGACTCCCCTATCGCTATGCGTTGTTGTGACAGTGGTTGTTGGAACCAGCAATTGCATGAGATGCAGCTTGACCTTTGCTGTTACCAACATTGAGATTTGTTTATGAGTTTACGTTTAAGAGAGAATAAGAAGGAACCAATAATGCAAGCGAGCAGATAACCATATCATTGTTGTTGTTATGATTTTGTCTTATTGGTCTCATTTTTTTAATGTTGCCAGATGCATGATCAAATGATTGTCTGAAGTTGGAACAATTAGCTTCTTTTTCTTTTGTAAATAAATAAACTTCAATTTTACATGAACGTGATAATGATATCTTGCCCAAATCAAAATGTAGATGAGGGTTTTAGTTAAATAAATGATATTTTTGTTGAAGTCATTAGTTAGTTCTTGTTTATGGATTATTCTTAACAAATGTTTAAAGTATTAATTTAATAAATTAACCGGGTCGGAGTTTTATGAATGAAAAAAATTAATGTTATGAGGGTTTTATTGTCTTATTATTCACTCGGTTAGAACCATATTAGTTCATATGCAACAATTTCACATACAAATAATTTGGGATAAATTATACTCATCTTATCTGAGATTTATAGAAATGCAACTCACACTCTTTTTGCTTGTGAAATTTTAAGTATTTATATTACAGTCACACTCCTCATTCACAAAATATCATTAATAAACTTAATAGAATGATATTTTTGTAATATTAACTATTTTTGATTAATAAAATTATAAAAATACCCTTAAACTTAATAGAGTGGGTAAATATATTTTTATAATTTTATTAATTAAAAATAGTTAATATCACAAAAATGGTATTTTGTTAAGTTTACTAACAGTGTTCTGTGACTGTAATATAAATACTTAAAATTTAACAAACAGAGAGGGTGTAAGTGTAAACTAGACAACTAGAGATGGTATGAATTGTATTTTCATAAATCTTAGTAAAAGTGAGTGTAATTTATCTAATAATTTATGTGAAAAAATCAATTTGATACTGGATGCTCACAATTTGGTCTAGGTAGCTTACAAACACACATGTGAGATGCTGTTTTAAGAATTTTTTTAAAAATAATTTTTGACTATAAACCTTTTCTTTTTTGGGGAGTAAAATATCAGTTTAGTTTCTAAAATTATAAGTGTGTTTCATTTTAGTTCTTAAAATTCTAAAATTAACTCTTTAGTCCTTGAAATTTCATTCCGTTTGTTATTTTAGTCTCTAATCAAATAAATATCAGTCAATCATTACTTTTTACTGATATGACATGTTAAGTAACACACAGCATATCACGTATCGATGATGTGTCATGTTAATCCCATGTGACATGACACTAAATTAAAATAGATTTAGATTAGTCCCTAAAATTTTCAAATGTGTCAAAATAGTCCCTAAAATTTTTTAAAATATGTCAAAAAATTCTCGATTCCCAAATTTCTCCTATTTTATTTTAATAATATATAAGTCCTTAATATTCCTTAAATCAACTTATTTCTCTCTTATTTCACACCTTACTTAAACAAATATATCTCTCACATAGAATAATAATGAGAAGAGAATGTATCACCAATGATAAAGTTTCAAATAGACCCTTGATGAACTCCATCCATACTTGCTAATATAATATTTCCGTTGCATCCTATTTTTCATATTTTAAAACCCAATTTATTTCAAGAAATGTAATGTAATAACTAATAAATTAACTAAGCATGGTGGGTGTCAAATTTAAACTAATCAAGCACTTTATTATATTTAGGATATTAAAAAATATGGACTATCTAAATGGGGTGTGAAAAAGAGAGAGAAATAAATGGATTCGAGAATTATTGATAATTTAGATTTTATGGACTAAAAGAGGATAAATTTGGTATTTAGATTTTTTTTTGATACATTTAAGAAAATTTCAGAAACATTTGCAAATTTCAAGGACCAATCTAAACCTATTTTGATTTAGTGTTACGTTGGCATGCCATTTGTCACGTCAATAAAAAGTAACGATTGACTAAGTTTATTTGATCAAGGACTAAAGTAACTTACGAAATGAAATTTCAGGAACTAAAGAGTTAGTTTTAAAATTTCAAGGATTAAAGTGAAGCATGCTTATAATTTTAGGGAATGAAGTGACACTTTACTCCTTTTTGGGATCTATAGTTGTGAGGATTGTTTATTTGTTCAAGCCTAATGTTTTGGAAGGAGTAGAGAAGGTCCAACCAAGGGGTTCCTAGGGTCTAGGCATGTATAGAAATATGAGAATGAATTCTCTTATGTCAAAATGTCACATAATAAGGTCATGTGTAATCTTTCGCCCTTAATTTTTTTTTATCACATGTCTTATTTGGATCACACATAACCTTGTTATATGAAATTTTAATATGAGAGAATCCATTTAAAAAGTATAAGTGCTTCTTTTGAACATGTTTTGATTATTGAGGCAATGGATTTGTATAGAAGTGGTTAATGTGGCATCAAAACCTATGAGAAGTCAATGATGATGAGAGAGATTAAGTAGGAGAGAGATTAATGTGGCCATTAATAGTGCTTGGTTATGAGAAACTTCGTATTAGGGGGAGTTGTTCTTCGACCTTCGGTGAAGTCTAATCAAATGGGCTTGGAGGTTAGTCTAGTTCGTGTTTGATCTCATTAGGCGATGTGATTTTCATTTAGGACCTAGTATTGGTCTATCTAACATGCCCCTATGTATCAAGTTAAAAGAGTTTTCTTAGCGAGCAAAAAAATTAGTGTGTGTGTTTGAAATTTGCCTGAAAAACTCAAATGTTGCAAGCAGGTATGAGTTTTCAATACGACGTAAGCATGATATGAAAATACATTGTAAATTAAACAAAAATATTTAAAATATACCTCAGAATATTGATATAAAGTATCCAAGACAATTCGTATCCGGTAAAGGGACGTCAACTATTTTACAGTATTTGTGCATCATTTTCTCTCTCATCTTAAAATTTCATTTAATTAAAAAAAAGAAAAAAGAAAAAGGAAAAGGAAAACTCTCCAAAACACTTTTGTGTTTTCGAATCCAAACCAAGGCACTGGATTCCTTAGTTCGCCCAAGTTGGGGACTAAGGTTAGTTCCCTTCTTTATTACCATCAGATTTAACATTAAAATAAACTAATGGTGTAGATTTTATTGAATAATTAAATAAATTTAATTCAAAAACTTGAATAAACTTTCATATTCCAAATTTGTCCCTCTTCTACTTCCACCCCTTCAACATGTCACCACCATCGCCAGTGCCCTTCCACCTCATCACTAGTGCCTGCTGCAAAGCTCAGGTCCCATCCTTGCTATTACTGTTGGTTTAGAACAGAAGCAAGGCAAAGATCTTAAGAGCACAATGGATCTACCAAGATGGGTGGCGGTGTAGCTATTGGACATGGCGGAGGTGGGTGCGGCAAACCTAATGTCATCCTCCAAAGGTTTCAATTATCTCTTTACAATATAATTGCCATCCACCACCACCTACCGGAAACCAACTCGCCGACAACCCGCAGCTCTGACGAGTCTCCTGCCGGTTCCATCCAATATCTCTGCTGCCCTCAACCCACCAATCGCGTGAAGGCCTGGCACTATTCATAATCCAGGCAATACCACTGATCCTACCCCACCTTCCCACTTCATCCCCAAATTCATACCTACATTTTGCAAAACCTAGCTTGTGTGAACTTGAATACTCAATTCTAAATACGTCCTTGTGATTAGTATTAGGTTGAATGTTCAACTTTTTAAAATTAAAGTTATAATAAATATATAAAACAGTTTGAGTTCATGAATGTATAGTTAAATGATAGCCACAGATTGTGCAAGGATATTAATACTCCTAGAAAACATGAGCCTTCCAAACAAATCTCTAACATTAGATAAAGATTTTGGCTTAAGTTTACAATCCTTGATGAATGGTGGTTTGATTTACAACCCCACACTAAATCTGAACTCACTAGAAGAGCATCAACACTGCCTCAACCGTGCACCACCTGCAGTAGGTAGCAGTGACAATGAGTAGTGCCATGGAAAAGGGAGGTGGCACCACGTAGTTGAGGGTGGTGGAATAGGAGGAGGTTGATGGGGCCCGTGAGAAGAGAGGTGAAAGGAGGAGAGAAGGAAGAGTGGCACAATGAAAATTTTGACACTAAAAAAGGTTAACTCTGTAATCTGAAGGAGAGGATTAACCTTGGTCCCTAACATGGAGCGAACCAAGGAATCTTGTGCCCCAAACCAAATAAAAGAAGTAAGTGTTCGTTCCTTTACTTGTCGACTCGGCAACGCTAAACTCCCACAGCTGACCAATCAATACCCTTGCTCGCTCCCTTTCCGACGTGAGTTTCCGATACGACATGAGCATGATTTGTGGTTCCTACCCTTACTCTGAACTCTGGTGCACGACATGAGCAAGTATATGTGGTTTCGATATGACATGAGCATGACATGATTTTAGATACGGCATGAGCATGATATGTCATATTGGGAACTCTGAACTCTAAGTTTTAAGGAGCTATGAGTTTCTAATATGACATGAACACAATATAAAGATACAATATAAATTAAACTAAAATCATGTAAAATATAAGTAAGAATATTAATAGAGTATCCGAGACCATATATATTTTTGATATGTGTATGTGAACTATTTTACAATATTTGTTCATCTTTTTTCTCTCTCATCTTAAAATTTTGTTTAACTGAAAAAAAAGTTGAGTGGAAAAAAATAAAAAAGAAAAAGGATAAGGAAAAGTGTCCACAAGCACTTTCGTGTCTCCCAATCCAAACCAAATAAAAGAACGAACCTTCCCTTTTCACTTGTTTACTGGGCAACTCTGAACTCCCGCAGCTGATCGATCGGTACCCTTGTTCGCTCCCTCTCTAACTCTCTCTCACAAAGCGCTGCGTTTGCGTTTTTGATTTTGTTTTTATTTTATTGTTTTCGTCCTAGTGTTAGTTTCAAGCTCTTTATTATTATTATTATTATTATTATTAACGGTTCCTCTAAGTTCGAATTTTGAATTATTCTTGCTCCTGCTTAGTTTCTGTGAAATAAATTATTGCTGGATATACTAATTATCGCTGATAATTGGACCCTTTTAAAGTTTAAACCCAGTTGGCAACTTTATTTCTTCGATTGAAATGCCTGATTTCTTTTCATTATTTATTTTTTGGTTGAATCTGAGGAATTGGCTTGCTTTCTGGATGAGATTAATACCTTGATCTTAGTGGTTTATGGATGTTCTTTTGTTTATATGGAAACTTGAATGATTTGCCTTTATTTTTTTTTTAAATTTTTTGGTGTAGCTTTCACTAATTCACATTGATTGCTGTATTTTAAAAGTTGAGATTGGTTTGGGGTAGAGGGGATTGTTTCCCCCAGTATCTTGGAAGTGACTGCGCAGATCATAAAGTGAGTGTTGCCCTAGTAGGTGTGTCTTCAGCCTGTTAGAGATTGGCAAATTGTGCTTAGGGTGATAGGCTCAAATTCTGTTAGGATATTTGTGAAGGGTTGGAACGTTTTTCTGGCTGAAATTCCAATAGACCAAAAGAGTAGGGGGGCGTTTTTTTTTTTTTTTAACAGAAAAGTTATGGTCTTTAGTAGCTATTCATATTAGCTTCTACTCAAAAGCTAAAAATTCAGCTTATGCTCAAGCTAAAATTTTTTTAGCTTTTGAGTAGAAGCTGATATGATTGAGTTGTATGAAAAGTGATTTGTTTACTTGAAAAAATATAACCTCTATGTAAGAATAGATATTCCAAAACAAAGGCACCCTAAGTGTCATTTAACTCAATATTGGAAATAGGTGTATTTTTTAACTTGGGGGAGTTTCTTTATTGTCATAATGTCGTTTAGCCCAGCTCAATTGAACTCTACTGAATCCTAATTCCTGACTCACCAACTGCCTAAGCTATGCTCAAGAAGTAAAAGCCAGTTCCATTGCTTTGTATCTCTGCTTATAACTAACAAGTTCCAGTTAAATTAATTTCTCTGTGAAGAGTTGGCGCCTGCTTTTGTGTTGGTTCACACAGAAATGGTGCATCAGTGCTTCTCTGTATTGAGTTCAGCACCCATTAATTTGCAATTGACATTGGTTTAGACCATTGATTTCTTTAGGCTTTGATGATGATTCTTGCATTTGGTATTGGGAGGTTGTTTTGATGAGAAATTGCACTATCATCATCTCTCTACTTTGCATAACTTGTCCATTTAACTATTTTTAAGCTTCTCACTTATTAGGGAATTCCGTCCACAAAGTTGACGTATTTATCAAATATGTTCAAATGAGTTTTGAGTCGTCTACCATGGCATTTATGATATGCTCAAATATGCCCTGTTTATAGAAGGATTAACCCAATCATACAGAAACAGAGTGAGCCATAGAGGGTAGGTGAGTGAAAAGAAAATTGAGGATGCAGAGAGGCAGTAATGAAGATGCTTCCAGCTATTATATAATTGTTTCTAAGGGCCTGCCTAGATTCTCATCATCAATATGATTACTTATCTTTGAAATTTGTTATATCTTGTTGTATTCACACCATTTGTGTATGTAAATGTCCTGACATCTTTACTCCTAAAATAGTCTGTTTGTCATCCTTGTGCAGATAGTGTCTACCCATTTTGATATCTTAGAATTTGGAAGTTATGATGTTTTCATGCTTGCTGGGTGTATGGGGATTACTTAAAATTTGAAAATTTTAAAGTTTTATGGTTCTTGTTATGCCTCCCATTCATTACTTCTTACAAAGAAAACAGTAAATGGGAAATGGGGTCTGATTGAGGTTTAAATTGCTTGTCATATATCTACTTTAACAAGTTTACAACGCTGTCCATTTTATATGTATGTGATACTTGTGCACACTAATATTGATTAGGTTAAAATGTCAATTAAATGATACTCATCTAAAAGTTTTCTCTTGAAGACTATTATATTTCAGCAATTTTTTGAGAATTGATTTTCAATCCACTGTTACTTCACTCATGTTTCATATATTGTCTGCCTGTCTTTTGTAGTCTTTATTTTTTAGCTGAGCTTGTACGTATGATAGGTAAAAATATGAAAAGGTTGATTCTTTTTTATTTGTTTTTCTAAAACTAAGAAATATATTATTAATTCCTTTCTTTTTCAGTGTTTGCTTTGAATCAGAAGTTAGAACTCAATATGTCCCGAAGATATGATAGCCGTACAACGATCTTCTCCCCTGAGGGACGTCTTTATCAAGTGGAGTATGCAATGGAGGCTATTGGAAATGCTGGTACTGCAATCGGGATATTGTCAAAAGATGGGGTTGTGTTAGTTGGCGAAAAGAAGGTCACTTCCAAGCTGCTCCAAACCTCCACATCCACCGAGAAAATGTACAAGATTGATGATCATGTTGCATGTGCTGTGGCTGGGATAATGTCTGATGCCAATATCCTAATCAATACAGCTAGGGTCCAAGCACAACGCTACACATACGCCTACCAGGAGCCCATGCCTGTTGAGCAGTTAGTTCAATCCCTTTGTGATACTAAGCAAGGGTATACCCAATTTGGCGGTCTTCGGCCATTTGGGGTCTCATTCCTGTTTGCAGGTTGGGACAAAAACTTTGGCTTTCAGCTTTACATGAGTGACCCTAGTGGAAACTATGGTGGTTGGAAAGCTGGAGCTATCGGTGCAAATAATCAGGCGGCACAGTCAATACTAAAACAGGACTACAAGGATGATCTTACAAGGGAGGAAGCAGTGCAACTTGCACTGAAGGTATTAAGCAAGACTATGGACAGCACAAGTTTGACCTCTGATAAGCTTGAATTAGCTGAGGTTTTCTTGTCACCTTCTGGGAAAGTCAAGTACCAAGTTTGCTCCCCAGAGTCCTTGAATAAACTGTTAGTGAAGTTTGGGGTGACCCAACCGGCAACAGACACTGCCTAGTTTGCTCTTTCAATGCTTGATGCAGTTTTAATTAGGGCTATGCTATCTATTGTCATTTTCAGCATAGATGGCAGATATTAGCTCAAAGATTAGTACTTCTAAACATTTTGTATGTTGGTAATGCAAATGACTTTGAATTTCGTACACCGTTGATCGATTCTCAAGGCAGATTGGCAGTCCACTTATTGCTTTTTGATTTACAACCGTTTTGTCATTTCTATTTCCTGTTATTTTAATTGTGCTTATGGAATCAACATATCAGCTCTTGTTTATTAATTCCAACTGTGGGTATGATTTCTCTTTATTAAGTTTCAACTGAGCGGTGAATATGGAGGTACACGTCAATTTAGATAGGATGATATATACTATTACTATGTGTTCCTGGTAGATGGTGGTAGTGTTGTTTTGGTGTCTTATTAAGATGTTCAAAATAATTAAACTCTTTTATTTGTTTGTGTCAGGTGTGGCAAGAATCACATCATGCACATCAGAACATAGAAATGTTAGGTATGAAACCCGGATTTCTCGCCAAATTTAAAATGCCATGCTCCATTTGCACCTTTAAAACTTTAAAGGGCATAGGCAGTATCAGACAGATGAACCGGAACAAACTGAAAGGTCATTGAACAATTAGTCTTATTCTTACCCGTACTTTTATATGATTTCAATATCTTATCCATGTTTTGTGGGTTAGGTATTTTGCGTCCACTTTAAGGTTATATGTTACCGAGAGTGAGTCAGTGGTCACTAGTTGAGTAATTTGTATGAAGCTATATACTCAAAACTCCAGTGTTGCCATTGCTTTTTTAAGAAAGGATTACTTGGGAAGGATTTGGATCCGGTTTTAATCTATTTCCTCTTTTTTTTTCCTGTTATTTGGGATATTTCTTTAGGGAATAAATTCTCTAAAATATGTTGGTCTCTAAAGCGGAAAAGTGAAGAACTATTCGTCTTTACACTAATACCAAAATGCATTGTGTATAAATCTTATTAAATGATTTAACTCCTGTTTCTTCATTTATGTTGTTGACATCAGGTTTTGTCCTTTTGACCAAGTAGTGTCCTTCAAGATTCTTTCATAACAGATATGGAACAAGTAAATCCAAATCTTGTCTTCAATTACTGTATTCCTTTGTCACTGGCATATTTTGATGTCATTACAGTTTAAAACATGCTTTGCTATTTTTGAAGCAAGCATAGATCATGCTAATTCCCAATAAAGAAACTAAGTAATATATCAAAATAGACACACAAAATAAAAAAAAGTTACTAACACGTGTGATATTTTGAGGATTAGGAGAGGCAATATTCATTACAATTTGTACTCGCCTCCCCTCACCAATTAGAGAAAATGAACAAAAACAAAACAAAAACAGAAGATATACAAATGAGCACAGTCAAATGTTGGTCAATGATGGAAAATATATGCATAAAGGAGCTCGTTCCAGGTGTCAGATACTCCGGGGAGGCACCAGTGTATGCAATCTGCATAAGTTTTTGGGTTTGACATCTGTTCTCTTGTTGGTGGTTCCCATTGCTTCCTATAGATAGATGGGTGCCCTTCTTTTCTGTACTCTGAGAGCTGTGTGATGTTAAGCATTTGAACATTCAAACCTCTTGTTTTCAAATCTTCAAGCACATTTTCCACCACTCTCATCATTGCTGGAATAGAACCATTCCCCCAGTATCCCTCTTGTGTAATCAAATCTGTTTCTGTGTAGCAATTGTCACCCTTAGCTCCTCCCCATTCATGAGCCCTGCCATTTTTATTTTTTAATATTTAATTTGTATTACAAATTTATTATGTTCATTGATTCAGTCTTAGCGTAATCCAATGGCAATGGAGAGTTCCTCTCTTTTGAAAGTGATTGGGATGGATAGAAGTCAAATGCATTAGATTGAAAGCTTTGACTAAAAAGAGAAAACCCTTCCTTAACTTTATTATAAAAATTGAAACTACCTATTCTGATATTAAATTCAATGGTCAGTTTATCACGTGAGTTACATATTCTGATGTTTGAGATTAAAGGAAAACTGCCAGCAACTCATGAAAACCTCATGACCGAACTTAGCATCAGAATAAATTATTTTAATTTTGTCATATTTGAAAAGGGTTGTGTCTCACAAAGAAAAAAAAAAAACCTATCGTATGAAAAGGGATAATGGCTTGAACTTCAGAATATGCAAATATCATAATTAACCTACAGATAATTAGTGCGTAGATATCATAATTATTTTTTTAAGGCAGGTCAGAAGTCTATTTGTAATTTACCTTTGGTGGGTTGGTGACATGCTGACAAAAAACAACTGGGTCTTGCTGCGATTAACATGGACTTCCAACCAATCTGACCAAGTCCTCAAAGCCATCTCATAGATTCGTACCATTCCTACCTTTTTGTACACTCCATCTGGGTCCCCAAATGATCCCCACCTACCCATTTTTTACATTGTCACAAGAAGAATCGAAGAGTGATGTTATGATCTGTGTATCAATATTTGACATCAAAAATAACATTTATCCAGTACAATAGCATGTTTGGATATTTGTTTGGTAGCTTCAAAATTGATTTTGGAGTACCAAAATTAGAGGATTTTAATGTCAGAACCGAAAATCTTTTGCTTTCTATTAAAATCATTTCTCGAGAAATTACTAAATATAAATTATTTTATTTTAAAATTAATTATAACTAAATCAATTCTGACACAACTAATTCTACATAGAATCAATCATATAAATATAAAATCAAAAACACACACTATATATATATACACACACATACTAATTATTTGACCTGTGCGATACATGGAGAGATAATAAAAAATAGTTTATTGATTATTATAAAAAATAAATAATAATTTATTTACATATATCTTATAAAAGATTGAGTATATAAATTTATCCTAAAATAAGTTAATAGTTATATAATTAAATAAGTGGACAAAATATAAATGTGTCATTCTATTTGATATCTTATATTGAATATCATATTTATAAGGTTGAAAATATCTTGATAGATGACCTCTAACTAACAATAAAGAGTCTAATTTATGAAAATTTTACGCATTTCAAAAGTTGAAATTCTTGAATAAAAAAAAAAATAAATGGATAATTTTACTATATCATAAGTTATTTATAGGGATGACAATGAGTATCTATGAGAAAGGGGATATGCCTCACGCCTCCCATTATTGTTTAGAATTTTGTCTCTTATCCCCATCCTCATCTCCCTTATGGGTCCCCATTTCCTATTTCCCATTTTCCGTGGGGATTTTGAATTCCTATGGTATTCAATGGTTCATTAACAAAATTTAAAAAGCGAAAAACTTTAAAAATATTTTACAATTTAAAACATAAATATCCATAATAACAAATATCATTAATGCAACATAATCCAAATTAAAATTAAAATATATATGTATAATGTATATATAGTAAAATAATTAAAAAATAAATATGTATGATCCTTGTCTCTATTCCATTTAACAAACAGGGACTTAGCCCTCATAAATCATCCCTATGAAAGTAAAATATATGCCAATTTCTTTCCCAATTGAGTAATTTTCGCGTGTACCAATTTTCAATTTTTTATCATCTCTAACCATTTTTATTATTTTAGTAAAATAAATTATCTAATTTAAAAATATAAAATTATATTTTATAATTAATAAAAATAATATATAAATTTAATTTATATGATTTCAATTACATATTATTTTCTTGTACATCCGTTTAATAAATTAAAATATCAATTTTAAAATATATGTTATAATTAATGTGTAATAATTAGTAAAAAATTATTTATAATTCTAATTTATATAATCTCAATTATTAGAGTAGTATATCAATTCTAATTTTTCAATAAAAAATAATATAATTATTTAGTTTTTAAAAATTAATAAATATCTAATATCATTATCAAAGAAGTATAAATTATATAGAATTGATTTTTTAAAATATTTTAATGTTACAAAATTGAAGGTTTTTTTTTTCAAAAAAATTAGTATGAAAAAATTATGAAATTCATAGATTGAAATGTTTAAGTTGTAAAAAATTAAACTAAATATAGTGATATATGTAGATAGATAATTTTTTTATTATAATTTTTAAAAGTTCTATATTTGAAATTAGAAAATTTCCCTTAATTCCATCTTCATTTAAAATTTTGCCTCCATTCTTATACACATCCTGGTCACGGGTTCCTATTTTTCATTTCACATGGAGATTTGCATCTTTATTGATATTTACAGGTTTATTAAAAAAATTTAAAAATGAAAAATTTTAAAAATACTTTAAACTTCAAAACATAAATATCTATAATAACAAATACTACTAATGCAACACAATTATAATGGGTTTGTTATCGTTAATACTATCATTATATATATAAAATTTTTATGATATAATATATTGAATTATAATTTTTTTATGCTATTTTTTATTTTTATATTGATTTTGCTAATGGTAAAGAGATATATATGAAGGTATAATTGGAAAAAATAATTGATAATTAAAAGGTAAATTAAATTTAGAAACATGCTTTAAGTGTTAAGATTATGAAAAATATGAGGTATAATTTTTCTATAAATAACACATAGAAAATTTTTTATGCAATGAGTCTTAAATATTAGTATTATATCCATTATTATCATATTTGATTAAGAATAAATTATTATATTAGTATTATAATGTGTCTTAAATATTTTATTGAGAATAAATTTGGTATAAATTGAATTTTGAATTATTATTATATCAAAATCAATCAATTAGCAATTCGTTAACAATTTGACCTACCTGTTTTCTTTAAAAAAATATTGATTTTAAAGCTTATTTATTTTGAAAATATTTTCTTTATAATTTTTTATATTATCTTTATAATATGAGGCTATTAATGATTCTTAATTTAATTATAGATCATAATTATATTAACATAGATTGTCTCCTAGTACAAATTATAATATTTAATGATTGTAATATTTGATTATTTAATGGTTGCAATATCTAATTTTATTTTACATGAAAACTAATTAATAAGTAAATTATAGATTAAGGTTAAAAAAATATTTAGACATAAAGATTGAGAAAAGTGAGACCTAAATCACTGTATGAATGACATGTGAAGCCTAAATCACTATATGAATGACGTGTAATAGTTTTCATGAAATGAGTATGAAATATTTGTATAGTAAATTTATACAATTAATAAATCTTATATCAAATCTTATTCATTACTAACTTCTAATTATAAATAAGATTATAATAAATCTCTGTCATTTTCTTTCTTTTTAAAATCTTCTCCAATTTTTTAAATTTTTTTCAAACTAAATTTTTTTTCAAAATTTATTCAAATTTTTTAAAGTATAAAATTATCAAAATTGTCATGAATTGTATGATTGATTTTTTTTTCAAAATTCATTCAAATCTTTTAAATATAAAATTATTAAAATTATTTGCAAGAGTTCAGAGATTGTTGGAGGTATAATTTTATGTCTATCCCAGGTGATCCTATGATTTTCATTTTCACCCGCGTACATATATAATTTTTTTTAATTGAATTGGCATAATCTTGGTCTTCAAATAATTAAATTAGTCTCTATATATAATCAAATAATGTCATCACTAATGACACAAAAAAATATTTCACCTTTAAATAATTAAATTCATCATAATCTTACTATTAATAAAGAAGATAAATGATATAACCTAGCACATATAGTTTGCATCTTTCTTATAATTTATATACTTAATTTCATAAATTTAATATAATAGTATTGAAAAGAAAATCACCACCCGCATCAAATATAAAAATTTTAGATGTGAAATTAATACTGAAATTGTGAAATTAATTTATCAATATACTTAATAATTTCAGTATCGCTATAATTAAAGATATTTAATTTGTAATGCAATCCTATTATTAAATACGGATTATTATCAATGATATGTTAATAATATGTAATAATTGTAGTTTATTTTTTTCAAAAAAATTAATGGATAACTTTTTAAAAGATGTGGACCCTAAAACATTCTCATTGTAACAGGTATAAAATTTTCCCTCAAATGATTCTGAAATATTAATATTATAGATAAATATATATATATTGATATATATATATATATATATATATATATATATATATATATATTGATATGTACATATCTGGATAGTCATGCACATTGTTATAGGGTGATTATACGGGATAAAAATTTTCTGTCCCTAAATAGTGTCTCACTTCCTGACTCTCAATGTAAGATAAATATTTAATATTTGATAACTTATAAATATTTAAATTTATTTTGATTTTTATCTTTTCGTATAGTAATAAATGATTACAAACATAGGAAAAATGACATCACGGGGGGACATAAATTTTCATCCCTTCCATATAGAAAGAATCCCTTTGTTGATCTTATCATTTGCACATCTCTACTTTCACATTTTTACCATTTTTAACTTTTTACACTTTTCGTTCTTCGATAAGTAAACTTTGTACTCTTATACGATAACTTAATCAATAGTAGAGATGTGTATGTGAACACCTATTTGAAAAACATTTTCCAAAATCAAATTGATTAGTGGAGTCGCCTAGGACTAGGATGGATGCATGTGTCATGAAACATAACAAACACAAAATTATATGGTGGTTGGAAACCGGAGCAGTAGATAGGCAAGTTGATCAAAAGAAAGTGATGGTTAGGTGAGTGTGTACTCACAGAGCATTCATTGCACGCCTTCTCCACCAAAGGAAGGTGTTGAAGACCAGGATGTCTGCATCAGTCCAGTACCTAGCATGCTTCTCAATGGCCTTGACTTTGACAATTCGGTCCGGGACCCTATGGTTCACAGGATCATCTGAGTTTGATTCTACCAGTAATGGGGCCCAATAGAACTCGATGGTAGCATTGTATTCCTTGATCATTAAGTTTAATTTGTCAATATAATTAAGCAACTTTTACCCGCATGAAGTATATTTGCAAATGTCAAAGGGTTGTCTAATTAATAATCAAGCTCCTATGTCTAATCAACGTGACAAAGTCTATTTCTCTTGGTTTTCTGATGTTGTTGCAAGATGACAAAATAACGAATTTAACGTTGATATGTTGTTGTTAGTTGAAAGTATTTTTACGTTGCCAATAAATTTTAGGAAAATAGCATTTTATCCCTTAGAGGTGTTAGATTTACACTGTATCATCAAGAATTTTGAAAATGTGTGCGAATCAAATCTTAATGTTTCTCAGTTGTATAAATTGATTCTTTTGGTAACTTCTTTTATTTATGGTTATGGTACACATTTAATTAAAAAATTAGGAAATCAAATTACACTTTTTTTTTAGTTTGAAATATTGAGTTTCACATTACCTAAAATTCATGGGGTATAATGTATCTATTTTTCATTAACATTAGATAGATATTTAACAAATGGTTAAATTATACATTTAGAAAAACTTAAGGATTAATTTGCATTTATTTAAAATTCAAGGGTAAAATATGCATGAGCTATAGTTCAAGAAGATAAAAAGTGTTTTTCCCTAAATTTTGTGTTATTGATCACATGCATGATTTTAGATATAGTGAGTTAAGAAACGTCAAATATATATACTTAATTAAATGATAATATAATATATCATCGTATGAAATTAAGTTCTAAAAGAAGTAAAGTTCAAGAAGTAGCTTGTGCAGGTGTAATTATATTGTTTCGATGTTGATGCAATACTCAAAAGAGAGCATCTATAGCTCATTAGCTCCTATACTTATCATTAGGACTTCACGAGAATGAAGATCACTTACTTTGGCCGTGAAAATGCACAGTGAGCCATTGGCAATGGTGTGCATCGATTTAAGAGTAGGGGGCAGTGAAGACTCAACAAGGCAAACCATTGAAACCCACTGGCCTCTGTTGAGTGAATCACCAACAAACATAAGCCTCTTGTTCCTTAGCTTTTCAAGCAATGCTGTGGCATTGAACCTGATTATTAACATAGAAATGGACCACATTCCACAAAAGCACAAAAACAAAATCAAACTAATCAATCACATATCATATAATTATGTAAAAGGACAAATTAAATTGATCTTTCATGTAATTTAATGAAATTAATCCCAACTTCTCTCTTTATTCCTCCCATGAACTGTTAAATGTCCAATGAAAAAGAAGATAGTGTAATGATTTCACAGGCTCAATAACATCTATAATAAATTTTATAAATAGACGAGAGTTGGGGTAAATTTCATTTAACATCAATGGAGATCAATATAATCCTACATAAAAGGAGTATCCAAAAAATTTGTCGTAAGGGGAAGGATACCTTGGTAGATCACACTGATGGGGCTTCCACCTCCAATTTTGGTAGCTGAGGTCCTTCCTTCCAAACTTCTCACAAGCCAATTGATCTGACATGTAAGTGCACTCCTGCTCTTTGTATAGTGGATAGGATATGTTGTCAAAAACCCACTTACCAGAGAACAAGTTGCATTTTGATAATGATTCAGCTGAGATAGTTCTTTCTTTAGACCAATATTGTTCTCCTTCCTGTGTTAGATAAATGGCAGTGACAACTAGAGTAGTGGTTAGTATTGCTACAAGAGATTGGAAGGTGTTTCTTATCCCCCCACTAGTACTGCTCCCTAACACTATTTGGGTTGCCTTTGCCATTTACATTCAGTTTCTTTGTTTTCCTGATCAAAATGCAAGGTGCAACTACGTTTGTTCCTCCATTTTGAAGCTAATTTCTTGCAACCAAATAGTGAGGTAAAAGATTATTATCATCACTAGCCAACATGTCCCAAGTATTAGGTAGAGGATGGTGCATTTGGAAGTTTAGTAGTGGATATCTTTTCGGTGATAAAAGAATCAACTTTATCGCTCGCCCTTGACTTTGAGATTGAATATATGGTTTGGTACTTTAAAAGGAAAATAAAAGTTACCCTTGACTTTGAGATTGAATATACCGTTTGATCTTTTAAAAGAAAAGTAAAAGTTAAGCCTAAAACTTCAGCTAAAATATATATATATATATATATATATATATGAAGAAAATTTGTTAGCAAGTTGGAACTCATCATTCAAATATATTTGGTAAAAGTCTGTTTGAGATGGTTTTTTATGTCAAACATGGAAGTGAAAATTTCTTAAAGTGAGTTTGGTTTCTGAAAAAAAATTCCTTTCTGTTTTTTTTATTTACAATATTTATTATAAAAATGTTTTGTTGTTTTTATGAATTTAATTTTAAATATATTAACAATATAAAACTTTTTATCCAACTATGTAATGTCACACCAATAAATAAAATTGACTTTCATACCTATTACTTAAAAAGTTATATAATCAAAAGAATTCAATTGAAAGGCAATGTAAGATAATACATAAAAAATAAACTCTATTTTTATTAATTAAGTTAAGAGTTTATGAAGGAAATTATGGAAACAAAATAAATTGTTTCAAACATAAATCATTTTACTGAAAATTTAAGTTTGATCATAATTGATAATTCGTAAAATCAAGTTTATGATCTATAATTCAAATGGTGTGAGTGAGATCGATCCTTTGGGTTTCACCAATTTTATAAATCTTATATCATATTATTATAAAATGAGTGAGTATGCTACTAGCCACTTCGCTTCCCATCTCAACTTGAGACATTGCATGTAGAAGCACATCCCTATTTTCGTTATTATATATGTTACTATAAGTTAGTTATGATATGTGTTTCAACTAGCACTTTTTTATATTCGATAATATTATTAATTGTTTCAAACTTTGGTTTGACATGATATATTTATGAAGGCCCAGTTAAATGACATAAACATTAGGTTATGTTGTTGACGTTTTCACAACCAAGAACATTGCTTTGAAGAATGGTCGATGGAAGCCTCTTGTCCTTTCTACTCGCTTCTTCAGCTCTTCTTCCCCTATGCAAAGTGGGATTCAAAAACCAACAAACCAGCTATCACATCCTCCCCTCCTATGTATGCATGTATCTCTGGTGGAAATCGCATTCAGCTTAGTTTTAAGTTTGCCTTTGCACTGTACATAGTAATTATGCTTTTGCTTTTGCACTGTACATAGTAATTTTGGAATTGCATTATTAATTAACAAATTCTCAAAACAAAATTATGTCTATTTAGTATTCTTCTTATGAAAATTGTAATGGTATTTTGGAACAATGAAGTTAATTAAAGCTATAATGCTTATCAAGGATTCATCGACGTTCACTTTTAGAACAAAAAAACATATTCTTTAATTTATTCAACTCGCGCAGTGTTAACAAGTTTGGTACCTTAATCTCTTCATCACTTATTTACAAACTTCTCTTGCACTCCCCCATCCCCACCCGTCTATCCTTTTCTTGATGTGAGAACTTCCACTCTTTAATTACACCAAGTTGGGCAAGTTGCAAACCTAGCAAGCTTTATGCCTGAAAATGAAGAAAAGGGTAGGAGGATAAAGCTCCTTGCATTTTTTGGTCTACTACTTGGTTGGTACCTCCTTTCGGGGCTTTAATAAAAAGTTGTGGATATCCATTCTGTATGTGATATGTTGGTCTATTTGATGGATTCAAAATCGCACGATCTTTGATAATTTTAATCCGGAAGTAAGGAACATATTACATAGATTAGGGTACCGGCGCAAGTATGGTATAAGAAATTACCTTTTTGCCTGGATTTTTTTATCTTAAACTTGGATCAAATTTGTCAGTGAAGGGGATAATAGCGATGACAGCTAACATGAGGGGATCTTGGGGGCTTTGCACTGCTTTCTCTCTAGTCCTTGATGGCATTGTCAAAGGGGACTTGATGTTTTGCTTTGCCTTGCCTCTTCCAACAGTGCTGCAAGTGTGTTAGTATCGCTTAGTCCATTAGAGGTGGATGCATCTTTGCTATCTAGATGTGTTGTGGCTGAAATGCTATAACAGGGCTGCTGATTGGTTGAAGTAAGGATGCCTAACGATGCATCTTTTAGTCTAATTAATGTGCTGATTTTTGCTTGGTTTCTGTGACTTATTAGGATGAGGAGGGGCTCCTGTGGATGCTCCTGAAGATTTCAGGGGCATTTGTTTTTCCATAACATTGGTTTGCTTCCCTTTTGACTTTGTGTTTTGGGATCTTTTCTGTTTGATTGTTTGCATGTACTGTTTAATGGCTTTGCTCCTCCCTTTTGGAGTGAAACATATTCTATCTATTGAAAAAAAAAAAAAGGTATGTACCCAAAAAAAAAGCTCACAAATTAAACTCCACTTAATCAATCTATAAACAGTTCTAAAATCAATATAATACCAGCTAACCAAGTATATATGGGCCAATTATTTATCATACGCTATACTAATATTTGGACATCCCTTGTGAAGAAAAATGAAGAGCTGTTAATAAGTTAAACCCTAACTGAGATTGCTACTTGCAATTTTATAACGCAATAAATTTATGTGAATATTTCTTCTAAACATAAGCTGATTGTATAACACTATTCAATTTCGGAACCCATCCAAGGAAGGCTAAAACTACGACCCAAAATAACTATGGCTACGTTATGCATGACTTGAATGTGTTTTGATCCTTAATTACCATCATCTATATATTAAATTACTCAAATTAATCACCTCAGAATTGTGTCATACCAATTACGTACAAGCTGCCAATTACTTTTGTAGTTTGAATTGTGGGATAACTTCTCTCGATAGAAAATTTTTGTCCCCAGATGAAGCCATCATTTTTCTTGTTTTGCTAATTATTTATTATTATATAAAAAAATCAAAATCAAAATAAATTTATAAATTATTAAATATACAATTGGATTGGTTTATGATTCTTCCATCAACTCAATTATGCTCTCTTACCCACATTCCTTAATAAGTTAGGCATATATACGAGGCTAGTCTTATCTGTTCATTAGTACTTTTTTTAGTGGGTATTTTTTAAAAATAACAATTATGTATAACCTTTTGTTTATTTGTTTACTTTCAGTTATACCAATCTCTTTGGATAAGGATGAATTATATTGAAGGTATTCAAAGGCACCACATTAATGGATATCTCATGGAGTCAAAAGAGTTGCAGAGAAAACACGAGTTACAGAGAAAACAAGTTCCGTGACGTCAAGAAAATCGCGTCGTTTCTCCACCACTTCTTTTAATTTGGCGCAAGCTTATCCCGTTGTCCGCGGTTATACCCTTTTTGTGTCATTTTGAAGAAAATTTCATTTGCATCTGGAACCTTTTTCAAAATAAACAAAAAAAAAAGTTATATTATGAAATATTATATTAATTCACGACTTATTCAATGATTAAATAGTAGAAAATAATACCGCGCTTAACCAAATTTCCGAAAGCCTTACCTCTGAACTTGGAGCATGCGTTGGTTGTACATATGCCCCATGTACCTCTCCCAACATTCATTCAAAGTTAAAAGCACTTAAATATTTTTTTGAATTTTTTTAATTATTTCTATTTCAAACATAAGCCAAGAGTGTATAGTGCATCTCTAAGATTTGTATGTCCATATCAAATTTCTCTTGGTTTAGCACTGTGGTTAGAGAGTCTTAGACGACAGTGGACATTACTTTATTTTTTCGATTTGTACAATAGTTTCACTCATAGTCAGCGATGGTTTTCAGTTTTTCATTATTTACTTTTTGGTATATTTGATTAGAGAGTAAAAATAGAAATAAAAATTTTTTAGACGAGTATCATATATAATTTTAAACGTAAAACTCATTTAGAGAAATTTTACCTCTACTTTTACTCCACAACCAAATATACCCTTAAGATTTTTGTTTGGTACGCCATGGATGATGATATCATATATAATTAATAGTTATAATTTGAAATACTTGAAAAACTTAGGTTATTAGAATATATGTCTCGTTTTTGTCCACAAATAATTGAAAAATATTAGTATCATTAAATTTTAGGATAAATTATACTTTTTTTTTAGGATTTATAAAAATATAACTCACACCTATAGTTGTCTAACATACACTCATACCCTTTATACTTGTCAAATTTTAAGTATTTACATTACAATTACACCTCTTATTTACAGAATATCATTAATAAATTTAACATAATGACATTTTATGATATTAACTATTTTTAATTAATAAAATTATAAAAATATTCTTACCCACTCTGTTAAGTTTAAGGGTATTTTTATAATTTTATTAATTAAGAATAGTTAATATCAGAAAAATATTATTCTTCTAAGTTTACTAATGATATTCTATGAATGAGGGGTGTGTTTGTAATATAAATACTTAAAATTTGATAAACAGAGGGTATGTGAGTGTATGTTAGACAACTAGAGAGGTGTGAATTATATTTCTATAAATATCAGGAAATGTGAGTGTAATTTATCTTAAATTTTATTGGAATTTCGGAAAATCCTTGTTTTTAATAAACCTTGTTACATTCCTTCTATTTCTCATTGATTCTGATTATCGATTATTTTAATATTACTTTGTTCCTGCACTGTCAAAAGCTCGACAATGCCGAAGACTGTTGTTTCTTTTTCAACATCGAAAAATGCTAGCTAAGAATCTTGAGGTATAAAAAATTCATCAATTTATATTTAATCGTTTAAGCCTTTAATTTGAGGTTCAGAAAGAATGATATACATGACTAGAATTTATGCTATAAATTGGGGTCGAATATTGTGATGAGAACTTAATAAGTGATTATTTTAAAAGTTTTATAGTTTTTGAACGATTAATTCTTTAGATCCTATCAAATGATAGATATTTAGATGTATACTATCTTATTCCATCAACAAATTCATGTACTCGTTGTTAGGGTGTTTAACACCTGGCCACGTTCCAATAACTTCGCTCAATCCAAAGTTTACTAAGTCAAACCTGGATTGTAAAATTTGACCTAATATATTTTTCGGTTGGATTTCGATTATGTTTTAATTGATCATACTTGACTCAAAATTAATACTTCTTTAAAAATTAGATTCTTTTTTTGAAAAAATATTGATAGGTTATATGATTTCTATACTTCAATTAATATATCTTACATATTATGATGTTATTTTCATATTGATGTAATTTGTTTTAATATATGGGTTACAAAATATATCTTAAACTTTTCCTACTTCCAATATTTTGTGACTTTATTATCCATAATCTCAAAATTAGTCTATGATGCTATACAATTATATATTAAACGAAAAACTCATCTATAAATCTCAGTTAAAGCACAGATTTATGAAGAAAAAAAATACAAAAGCTTTAAGAAATAAAAAACTAATGCGGTATCACACTTAATTTACAATATATAAACATTAAATATGCATGAATCTACATGGTGCAAGATGCTACATAGAGAGTTTGAGACAATGACTCATGCATCTATGTATCTCATATTCTATATATCTTTGATTTACTTGGTGGGCGAAAAGAGTTTGGTTTGTTTGGAATCAATAGGTAAGCATATGTTCTATACATCATGGTTAATATATTTCACTAGAATAGGCTTTATTCTCATTCCGAGGGGAAAAGAGAAGAGCATATCATAAAACGTTAACTAAAAGTACTAATGATTGAAGTAAGGAAAAATTAGTATCGAGGATCAGTAATAATGATAAACTAAAATATAAAAAATTATATCAAGATTAAAAATGGCATATAAAATATTATTTAAGGAGAAGGACTAAAAACTTCTCGAGTAAAACCCTTAAATTAGTCACTAAAAGAGTTGAAACAATACCAATTTAATACTTAAAAGATTTATCATATCAATTTGGTCTTTAAAAGATTAATAATTTTCATTTAAATAATAATAATTTAGTTCAAACACTAACCTTGGTGAAGAAAGCATCAATGAGTGTCTAATTAATGAATATGCCATGTAACGTTATTGAGGGGAAAATCCGTCGATAATGTGAAACATGAAGTGGTTGACTTACCAATATTTTGAAGTTTAAATATTGAGGTAAAATAGGTCAATAAAGGCTTAACAAAATGCGACATTTGATTAAAGTGTATTATCAGCTTATTTTCCTTAACTAATAGGGAAATCGTAAAGACATGTGTCATGGCCTACACTTATTGAGGGAAAATCTGTCAGTAGTATACTTTAATGAAATAAAAACATTTATTTTGCATTACCAAGGGATTTTTTCTCAATACTATTATTCTTCCTAATTAATTCCCCCTCTGCCCCCTTATTTTACTAAGGGAAGTTCCCTTGTTAACCTTGATGTGAAAATAGACTATAATAAAAAGTATTTTTGAGGGCTAAGTTCCTTGATAATTATTTATTTTAAATTTTAAAAGGACTTTCCATCACTAAAAGATATTTTTATTTTTCCAATATTTTACCAAGTGAAGATATTTCCTCGATAACACTAGCACATATAATGACGTCATTTGGCGCCTACATTACCGAGGGAAAATCCCCATGATAAGTGGTGACCAATTCAGGCAACAAATGACACCAATGTTATCGAGGGGTTTTCCCTCTGTAATTACATTCCCAAAAATATTTTTTTGTTTTTCAATTTTCCCTCAAATTCGCCTGTAGTACTGCGGGAAAAACTCCGCTAATAACTAGTGTATTTCTAGTGGTGAACTTTGTGAAAATTACATAGGTCTCCCCTGTGGTCAATCAATATTACATTTAGCCCTCCTTTTTTTCAATACTATACTTATCTCCCTTATTTCCCAATAATTTATAGAATTTCAAAATTACCTTTATTCCCCTACCTCCATCCACACCCATGGCTTCCTATCTTTCCCAGTCTCCACCCTCACCACAACATGACAACAACAACAACAAATTCCTCAAGTTCTCCCTCAATCATGATCATCCAAGTTCTTGTGACCAAAATCTAGCCTTCCACTATCACGTTTCCCCCAAACCCAAAGTGCCCCATCAATGATCAAGGAATTGAAGAGTGGAAAAGCCCAGGCGAGATGCCCATTTCAACTAACTTCTTATTCTTTTTCTATCGTTGTCACCACCTTTGTAACTCTTAGCAGTTATCATTGGGGCCTAGGGGAGGGTGAAGGAGGATTTGGGAAAAATGAGGTTAGCGACGGAATAAGGTATGGGTGGATTTCTTTGATGCCATTACCAAATTGGCCAGAGGTGCCTTTGTCCTAAGAAAGGAGCTCGATGAATGATGATTTGCATAGGTGGCTAATCTTTGTGTAACAAGTAGAAACTTGTATTAAGCAATGGAAAACAATCAAAGTTGAAACTTTGGGGCCTAGCCATGAAGTTAATTGCCTAGGATAAGTCCGTGATGAATCCACGCTTGTTTAGATAATGCATGTTATGGCATTTGTTTAATCTCTTTTCATGCAAATTCATGTTTGTTTGTTTGTAATGGGTTACATATAGAACATATGATGGGATGAGTGCACTAGTGTCATTGTTTTTGTCTTTGAAGGTGTAGAGAATAGGAACTTTTGTTATGATTAAGGAAGAGAAAGATAAGGAGGAGGAAGAGCAAGTTCTAGCATTGGGTTAGGCAGGGCAGAGAAGAGACGTAGTTGTCAGAGGTTGAAGAAGAATTAGGAAATTTGAGTATTGATGTGAAAGCAAAATAGTTATTTTGTATGTCGTTTTAATTATTTGGAATTTAGAATTTAAAATGGTTTAATTATACCGCAAGTCCTCATAAGTTCACTCAATTTTCAATTAGATCTCTATAATTTAAAAGTTTTTAATCAGGTCCCTATTATTTTAAAAGAATTTTAATTGGGTCCCTGCCATTAACTACTATTACAAAAATATTTTCTAGCAATACTATGGTGCATATAATGAAGCCAAGTGTATGATAAAGTCCATTGATCTAAATCATGCAATGTGTATAGAATAGAAATCTATGGATAAAAATAACATATCTATCAATGCACTCTTTTAATATAGTCTATACAAAAAATACACATTAAAATATTACAAACAATTACATCAAATCCCAAAGCACCCTTATCCTATATTCAATTCCCCCTTCTCCTTCTCCTTCTTCCATATTTGCCCTCTCCCCCACCACTCGTGTTCGAGCTGTCGCCAACACCATGCCCCCATTGTGGAGGAGAAGACGAAGTTCGACATTGTGAAGGGATTGACGAGCCTGGCACTGAATAAGCCGAAGGAATTGATCAAAGGTTTGTTGAAGAAGTTTAAGAAAGAAAGGGTTTCTAAGGATGAGCTGAAAATGCCGAGAAGCAGCTCGAAGAGGCTGGTGCTAAAATCTCCATTGTTTAAAAGTTTGTTTTATTAACTTTATTTTTTTGATAATTTGATTTGTTGTTGGAAGGCTTGAATTTGTGCTTGATTCAGGATTGGGGGCTCTTCACCTTTGCTTTTGGTTCCTAATTGTGCGATAACATAGAGAAGAGGAGCGTGAAGGAGGCTGGGAGGAAACTGGCTGCACAACGGCGCACTATATAGCTCTGATGGTCGACGATGTGGCGGTGAGGGCTGGCAGCGGAGGCTTAGTGATGAAGACCCAATGCCAGAGCTTGTGGTAGCGGCAACCACAGCCTCTCTCTCTTTCCTTCTTTTTCATTTTTTTTCGTTTCTAGTTCTGTCTTCATAATCTTTTTGCAAGTTTTCTAGGGTTTTGGGAATATGATGGATTCTAGCTTATGTTATACATCATATTTGTTTTTGATTAGGTTAAAGTGGATGGTGGTTTATGGTTTGTGAAAAGATGGTTTGAATGTGTTTGATTTGTGCTATTGTTTTATGTTTAGGGTTGCTGTGATTTGGGATTGAGGTTCTTCGAGAGCGGGGAGGGAAGATGAATGAGGTAGAAGGAGATGAAATATGTTAGAAATATTCTATTTTTTGGTAACTGTTGTTATTCCCAAGGATTTCATTGAAAAATTTTATAAAATATAGGAACCTAATTAAAAAAATTTAAATTATAAGGACCTAATTGAAAATTAAATGAAATTATAGGGACTTGCAGTATAATTAAACCATTTAAAATCAAAGAAGGTTTCTATAATGTCATTAAATTAATTAGGAGAGGTGAGTGTCAAATATAATATTAAAAGACCTTAAGGAAGTTGCATGTAATTTACCCTATGACTTAAAATAAATTTAGCCACATTTTTTTTTATGAATTTAACAACTTATGAATGAGGCTAAAAATAAGGTACACTAGGTGGGTGTACGTAGTTCATGTTAGACACAAAATCTATCAATTAAACTACAAGACCTCGTATAAATTATTCAAATCTCTTATTATTAATTCATTCTTAGCTAGTCACTTTACTGGGAAAGGTAATTTGAGCCTGTATATTAACTAGTACCCTACAAAGCTATTAGAATTGTGCTAATATATAATAACGGATTTAGAGGTAGTGAATATGAGGTCATGAGTTCAAATTTTATAACCTTAAAAGTTCCCATGTGTCTAAAAAGAAAATATTATTAACTTGATGTGAAGGCTATGGTATATTAGATTATGTGTGGTGTACCACACTCCTTAGCCACATTTACAAAGTGTGGCTAAATTCATTCAAAGTATACTAATAAAATTTAACCACACTTTATAAGTGTGACTAAGTGCTTGGTGTGTGTTAGAGTACATTTTATCTAGTGTACTATAGATAAAATCTTAACTAGATATGTATATGTTAAAATTAATTTAAATTTAACCTATTTATAAATCAAATTAAAAATCCCAATATGCATAAAAATTAAAACAGTTTAAAAATAGGTTTTAATAACTATATGGAGAGTGTTTTAAATATAAATTATTATATTTTTTTTTAAGTAGCAACGCAGTATATAAATGTGAGTAATTAAAGGTAAGTATCGAAAAACAGTGGAAAAAAAGGGTAAGTGTCGAAACAAATTTATATCAAGATATCAAAAATTATATTTAATGTAAGAAATTCTATGTAATTTAATTAAGGATAATTAATGTTTATATACTCATTTGAAAAAAATCATATGATTATATATTTTAATTTTAATAATTAATATAAGATTTAATAGTCAATATTAAATCATCTCACTCTTACATAAATTATTCATGTCACTTACGTCACTCTTACACTTAGCCACCCTTCTGACTTCACTTGATCCTCTTCTTGTATATAGCAGGCGACTTAATTGAAATGGATAATTTATTATGAGAATGAGATAAATAATCTAGATCACATACCTATACACGAAGGATCAAGGTTAAAAGTTATTTAACGATCCCATAATCACTTGTAAAAATCTCATGACCACTTATCCTTATAAAAATGCTATTTGTACTCATCATTTATGAGATACTGTGCTAACATAATCTCATCTATTATTAGATGGGATGTGAATCCCACTTAATTTGAGACTTACATTTTATTCAATAATAGATAAAAGTATATCAACTGAGTGTCCTATAAAATATAAGAATAAATAATACTATTCTTTATCCTATTTGAGTTTAAGCTCAACCCGTGGTTGTACTAGGGTTTCGCAGTTGTACTTGGCACAGTGACAGAGTCAGTGACCCAAGCAAAGGGAAGATGGTCAGGTACATGTTGTGTGGTCAATTTCAGAATAATAGGCTACGAAGGAGAGAGCATGCAGCCATAAATTAGGCATGGAAAATTTCTTCCATAGACAACAAATTTAATAAGCAGAGTTCATTTTTAATTATATATAAATATGTGATATTAAATTTGTTTCATACAAAAACTCTTAAATACATGGATGGTGATAGACTAAAAGAAGGAGAAGATGGTGCCATGAAAGGTGAACGAAACTTGAAGGAAGGCATATTTCAATATTCAATATTGAAATATTCAAAATTCAATATTCAACTCAAACCCCAAAAAGTGGACAAACTACTAAACTAAAAGGGTGGTGCACGCCACTGGGATAATTAAGAGCATCTACTCTCTCTCTCTCTCTCTCTCCCATGTTGTGTCTCCTAACTTATCTCCCACTTGCACACCAACTTGCGCAAACCGACGATGTGTACTGTTCATCATTCGCACTCAAACAAACAAACATGACACCTTTTTTTAATTTTCTCTTTGGTATATAGCTTCAATTGCTTCCTTTGATTTGATTTCTTTCTCTTTCCTTGGTCAGGGTCTAGCTCGCTTATCTCTCTCTAACACCAATTTGCATTCAATATAGAAAACTACAAATTGAATTAAAATAAACATGGGATGTCCTCGCACACCAAAACAATGCTAGCATTACTATTATTATATGCTGCAACTTGCATGTATCTTTTTGTATTGTTTTACTTCTCTTTGTTTACACAAATAACATTTTTCAATAATAATAATAATATATTTTGATGAACCGGGTTTAGAACTTTGCGAATGTATCAACAAAATTAAATAGAAGCTCTTGTTACAGCTCACGACAGGTTGGTTGATATATAGTATATTCCTTTTAATATGCTACTCCATTTAGCTGTTTTTTCTTTCTTTTTGATAAGATCTTATCTATCTTTCTTACTTATAATATATATATGGGCTAAGGTAAATTTAAAAGTCACACTGCAAGAATAATTTGGGGGAGAGAAAATAATAGTTAGCGTGATTATTTATTTTACTTCTGACTAGATAGTAATTAAGAATTCAAAACAGAAAGTATTTATCATTTTTTACTCCGAGAATTACAAGTTAGATATATTACTTCAGAAAGATAAGATGCTTGGAATGAAAAGGAATAAACTCCGCAATCAATGGATGATATAAACAATTTTTTTTTCTTTTTGATAAAGTAAAAATATTTAAGCTTCACTATATAGCAGTCCATTGATCTGATGATATCAAATTAATTAATTTGCAAAAGCCTGATAAATCTGCTGTACGGCATGATTATTGTAATTAAGGAGGATATTAGTTGATTTACATTTATCCAGTTTCTGATTAGCTTAATATCTCCTACCAAAATTCTCTGAAATTTCCCTTAGCTAGCATAACCACACTTTTGTACAATGATCTACATTTCATATTATAACTTGCAATTCATGACATAATAAACCACTATCCAAGTTTTATGCATAATTATTATAAACAACTACTCAATTAACAAACTCACACCAATTAATTCATCAAACAATTACTTAGTGCAATTCTCTTCGTATCATCACCATCTCTCCACTAGATTGATTTTTTGGTTTTTTTTAAAAGGGTGTCCCAGCAAGATTCCCACCCACATTAACTTTAAAACCAATCGAACGAATATAATTACTACTTATTATGTCAGATCCTATTCCTATATGGATTATGCTAACCAATAGTACTCTTAACCACAACTTAAAATTAATTGTTCGAAAACAATTGCTTACAAATTTTAATACGTTAAATACATTAAAAATTACAAAAATCTTCAACCCATTCTTACTTAAACTCAATACTACTTACCATACTTAATCATTTTTCAATAATTAGCCTTCCTTTCCCGAACATTACCCCAAAAAGTGGGGGAAAGCCATAAAATCCTTTAACCAGACCTATTAGAATATAGGATCATAACAATGCATGCTACAGAAACCTATGTCCCATTTTTACTTTGAGTTTAATTGTAATTTATGGAATAAAATATTTTTACATTATCAGCTAATAAGCAAATAATAAATAATTCATCATGGATAATTTTTTAAAATTTAAATTTAAATTAATTATAAAATAATTTATATAATAACTTTCTATTTCATATTAATTAAACTCTTCTACCTTTTTAGTGAAATAAAAAATAAATAAATAAATAAACAAGTCAAACCAACTCATCACAAAATCTACCGTCAGCAACAATTATCACAACATCTAAATATTTATATCATAACACTTAATCAACAATCACCCACATATATATAACACTATAAATTATAAATGCCCAAAAAACAAAACCCAAAAATTAACAAAATAGGAAGAAAAAAAAATTTAGGAACAGCACTTGTAATCCTTCTTGTTGTTGTTTCGTCGTGTTAACTTCTCAGCGATTTGCGCGAGTGACTGAAGGTTGCACCTAACGATCGTGTCCACGAACACGCACGTGTCCTCCGTCGTGTTCCCCGGCGGCACGTCCACAACGTACGACTCCACCACCACCGTTCCGCCGGCGCCGCCGTCTCCGGTGGCGGAGGCGGAGTGGAGCGTTAGGACGGAGCGGTAGTTTGAGAGGCGGTGGTCGCCGCCGACCATGCTGAAGCTCATGACGTGCTCCTCCTCGTCGAGGATCTCCAATCTCTCGGTGCTCCGGCAGGCGGGGAGGCCGGAGATAACGTGAACCTCGCGGAGTGTCCCGACGGCGCCGTCGCCGCCGATGACGTGGCAGCTCTTCACGAAGTGTTTGTACGCCTGCGGGTTGTCGAAGCGGCGAACGACGGACCACACGGCTGCCACGGGGGCGGCGATCTCCTGCACCACCGCGGAGCAGCACTGGTTCGCGGCCACCGAGTGCATGTGGTACCGTGCCACCGCTTCGGGGACCGACGAGAACGGTTTCTTGAGGTGGTGGCAGCCGGTGACGGCAGCGGCGGTGGTGGTGTGGTTGATCCGGTGGAGGAGGACAGAAGACTTTGGTGGGTTTGGAGGCATTTTGTGTTTACTCAAATACGAGTCACCTCTATGTATTCGAATACTAATAAGACCCCGTGTCCGACCAGTATATTTGAATTCTACTAGACTCAAGAGGTTTTAGCTAGGGTTAATGGTGCTTTTGAAAGAGTTTTCTGGTTTGTTATTTTTGGTGAGGAAGAGAAAAGGAATGAATGAGATTTGAAGAAAGTTGGGGGAAGGAGGGGGGGGGGGTTGGGTTGGCTTTGTAGTTAGGGTTATATAGTAGTAGGTTTTTAGCTTGGACGTTGTAAGTGTCTGCGAGCGATGAGAGAGAGAGAGAGAGAGAGAGAGGGTGTGAGGTGTGGTGGGGTTGGATTTTTCAAAAGATGAAAGGTTAAATGAAGTTCATGTGGGGGTCGTATTAAAATAGGGACCTAGTTGGTCGAGTTCATTTTACCAAAATGGGGTTTTCTTCGCGTTCATGTGAATCTAGAACTTTTTTAGAATTTGGTCTCATGATCCACCCCTCTTGCTTGAGGAAAAAAGGAACCTTCATATTTTAGTCATGATAATTTGAGTGCCAATTTTTTTATTAAACTTCTTTTTTGTAGATAACTTAAGGCAAGCCTAGCTAAAAGTAACAATAGAAATAAACTATCACTTGTGTCAAGACTTCAAAACTTAACATCTTTCATTTAACAAAGAGTATTATATAAAAATTTATTCTCAACTTAAGATATTTCATCAAGTATTGTTAAAGTGGTTATTGTACAAAAAAAGAACAGATAATTTAGGGTAAGAAATTGCTTTTTAATTGTGGTGATTTAACTTTTATATCGAACAAATATAGTTCTATTGTATATATTCTTAATGTTGAGAGTCTTATGAGAGGTTTCGAAATTCATTTCATGTATTAAAACTCAATTTTATTCATTTGTTATTGTGTTCTGTATAATGTGACGCTCTAAGAATACCTTATGTTTGCCTAAAATGCCCGAATAGCAGAACAAAACATGAGGGAGAGGATCAGAAAATAATTAATTGCTTAAAGAGAAGTGAGGAATCAACTAAAAGACATGGAATTGATAAAAATATCTAAAATATCATTTAAATAAATAATGGAATCAATTATTGGAAATGTTTCCCACGGAAGAGTATCCAACTCCCATCATTATTTCTTTTCACTATATTCCAACTCAAGAGGGAAAGGTTTCACTCCTTTGCATCGTGCCTTTTTCTTAACTTACAGGGCTAATGAATTAGCCATAGTACTGATTTTTTTTCCTCACCAGGTTTCCTCTTATCACACTAGTTAAGAAAAACGAGCACCTGTCGCTCTAAACAATTATGTATTTGTATATATAGATTCTAATAGTTTGTCAATTAAATGCTACATATTGGGGCAAGGCAAAATGTCTAATTTTATGTGTCAATAATGAAAAGGTTGTTCCCAACAAAGTTGTAAAAGTTTAAATTTGAAAAATTTCACTTGTAGCAATAAGTATTAAGTAATTTTATTTATTATAAATTATATTCCTACTAAAGTTAATTATTTATTTTACTATTAAAGTGAAGACGGTATCCCTTAACCTAAACTTTATAAGCTCGAGAATAGACGATCTTCTTATTATGTCAATGTAAAATTTTGAATTTAACAAATTTCGAACAGGTATAATAGCTAAGACAATACATGTGCTGTGAAACAAAACGAGAAAGGTGGAGCGGGCGGACAAAGAACAAAGCAAAATGATCCACTATCATATGCTAGCTGGATTATTGAGTTATCAACTTGAAGTTTATGCGTCATCAACTTGTATATATTTGATATAAAAAATTTAAATGTGCATGTAACACTATTACTCACCAAATGTTAAAATGTGAAAGTAAGTTTATTTGGATCAATATAGTCTACATTTCACTTATCTTAAATTTCTTATATTTTAAAAATTAAACCGAATTACAATATGATTTTAAGCACATCACATCGGCCCAAAAATCAGTCTAAAATATTATTTTTGCACAAGCAATCCTTTTACCAAAAATAAACAATTAGCATTTATTTCTATTTTTTCTGTTTTTAAGATTTTATGAAGAAAATATTAAAAATTAAAAATAAAAATAAAAATTAAATTTTATAATTTTTCATAATTTTCAATATTTTTTCATAAAATTTAAAAATAAAAATAAATTTTTTTTAAAAAAATAAACACACCCTTAAACGTCAAGTTTATCAATTTGCACCGAAAACTTTTCAGTTATATTCTCTGCTAGTAAATTGTATTCATAGTACATTATAATGAATGTATAAAAGTGTACGTAGTCCATACCGCACAGAGTAAAATCTCCATATCCATATAATAAAATAAAATCTGCACATAATATTTTTTCTTTTTATGTCAACATCCCCATACAATCACTGAAGGAAAAAATATATATATAGGGCTAAATTTGAAAGGTCGAAGGATATTATTGATGTTATGCATCATGGATTCATGGTCACTCTAATTTATTTCTTTGTCACAATGAATGGCAGTTTGGTAATTGCAAGGGACAAATAGGCTCGAATGCCTAACTTCTCCAACACAGATATGCAATTGGGCGATCAACTTGCAGGAAAGATCGACAGCTATGAGATCAGAAAAGAGCATTTAAAACACACTCCAAACAGATCTCAATTTTATGCTAAACCTAAAAGAAAATAATGAAAATTTAAAATTCAACCCAACACGAGTCTAGGCTATCGGCAGATACAGAGAGCAGAGGAATAAAACTTGAGTTGTCTTATTTATATTTATTATGTATAGAATAATATGTCAACTCACTCCATCAACTATTAGAAAGGATGTGAACTCATTCAATTAAGATCCGTATCTCATTCAATGATAGAAACGTACTATAATCGACAGTGTCTTACAATGATAAATATAAATAAAATTTTTCATAAAACTCTGGGATAGTCCCCTTCTTTGAGAATTCTTTATTATGTATCACTGCTCTTCAAGTAATTTGGCTAGAATTCTATTGACTTAATATCAGAACTGAATAAAATTCTTTTAGGATGCGTTTAGTTGGAACTAAATGCTACTGTAGTTTCATCCAATAATACGTGGTGTATGATAAAATTAAATAACAAATACATTTCACATATTTTATTACTATTGAATATGATATATGATTCATACTTATCTTATTCACTCATCATATTTAATAATAATAAAAATATATATATGTAAATTTATTGTGTAATTTTCTTCCGCACTGACCTTTTTTCGCCCACCGCACTGGCCCTGCTTGTCCTTTTTGCAGAGTACAAACGCAGCCAAAGCAGCCGCGTAAAAATCTATCTGTTCTGTATAATGTGTGACCCTTTTTTCTTTGACGGGTGCATGTGTGTGATGCTGTGATCTAATAACACTGCATCCCAATTTGCAAGTGACTTTTTTGGTGCTTTAACGTGATGTGCCACATCTTTTTATGCTTTCCCTTTTTTCTTTCTTCAAAGTCTCAAGACTCCTACGTGACCTAGTGGCAGGAAAAAAACTTACGTAATTATTGATATTTTTCCACCAAACAACTTGTATTCCTCGTAGAGATTACACATTCTCTTTTAAAATATTTATTAATTTAAAAAAATAAATATTATAAAAATAATAAATAATATTAATAATAGAATAAATATAATAAAAAATTAATATATTTTTATATATTAATTAAATATAATATAATATTTTAGACTAATATTAAATAAAATATTTTAAAAATAAGAAATTAACCAGAAGTGATATTGCAAGAAAAATTAACACTTTATTAAAATATGAAATTAACATATGCTTAAAATATAAAGTTATATGAAAATGAATAGATATTTTAAAAGAAAAAAAATATATCAGTTGATTTTTTTGAGTATTTTCTCATTTAAATGTATAAGTGAAAGATTAATTTCTCAAAATATTATTATGTGTTAAAGAGAAGATTTTCTTTAATAATATTTTCTCATATACATCAATTTTAGAATTGATCCTAAGAATAACATGCTCAATAAATTTGAGCTCCTCTTACTGCAACTAATATCTTATTAGTAATTTATTTTATTATTTAAGAAAGGTAAAAGAAATATAATAGCAATATAATAATATATATTATTAAATTCTATATTTATTAAATAGTGTTTCAACGGCTAATGTTGAATTTAAAACTTATTAAATGATATCACGAATTGTATAATTGTACAATATAATATTATCTATTTTTTAAATTCTCTACCCAAAAAACATTTTTATTAAATTGAATAGAATAGAATAGTCTTAAAATAGATGGGAATTTCTTGGATGCCAGAGGCCAAATTGAGTCCTTGGACCGTTTATTTTGTGCACATGACATGAAATTAATACCAACATGTTTTCCCTTTTATCTATGCAACTGCCGTGACTAGTTGGTATGCCATGTCCCACAAAACTTAGATCTGACCCTCGGCTGGGACCACGGCATGGCTAGATATCTTTTCTATGATTGGTGGATTTAACTTTGACATTCACCGGGCCATTGGGTCCCTTCAAAATAATGTTACTTTTTCTATTGAAGTATCTTACTCTATTTCTCATTTAATAAAAAATAATTTTTATATAAATAAATCTGTACCACATAATTCATAAATTTGAAAATTAATATATTACTTTTATGTTTCTTTCGTAATTAGTAATGTGTCAAATATGGGTCAAGGCCACTTCTTTTTTTTCCCTCTAATCTCTAATCGTAGCCAGGTTCAAACAAATGAGGCAGTGGCTTTTGGGCATCTGAAGAGGTTATGTTCCATACAAC
This sequence comes from Dalbergia cochinchinensis, assembly GCA_031216125.1. Lineage (NCBI taxonomy): Eukaryota > Viridiplantae > Streptophyta > Magnoliopsida > Fabales > Fabaceae > Dalbergia > Dalbergia cochinchinensis. The sequence continues at coordinate 60,323,162 of CM062375.1, read as the reverse complement.
TATAATTTATAAGATCATAAGACTCAGATCTTAATTGTGGCATTATAGTTTACCCTCAAAAAAAAAAATTGTGGCTTTAGAAGTTATATCCCACTTGCATGCTTTTAAAGCCCATTTAGAGGAACTTATTATTGTTATAGATTGTTTACTTTATTAAATATAAAATTGATAGATATTTTAAAATATGATATTACGAAAAGTTAAAAGAAAGTTCTGAATTGTGATTCCCTTCTTTTCCTTCTAACTACCACTTGACCATCTCAACAAAATAAACGTGATAGCCAATTGGCCCATTAATTAAGAAGACAGATTCCATCCACCATCCCTCCGGGGCCCATTGATTGAAGAAAATAAATCTAAAAAATCTAAGTTATGGATTACCGTCAATCAGATTCGGTTCAATTTTGTTAAAAAAAAAAGGGAAATTCGGTTCAATTTTCTCTTATACACATCCCACGAAAAATTCTTCTCAATTTGTCGTGTCTAATGTTTTAAGGGTTTTGCTAGCACCTTTAGAGGAATAAGGTTTTAAAATAAATAAGTTTACTCTTAAAAAATGTGATTGTTATATTTTTAAGGTGGGAGATTTATCATATAACTTTCAAAGTTACCTATCATGAAAACTTTAATCATTACTCTTAACGGGCTGATTAGACAAATCCTTATTTTATTTACATGCTTACAAAAGATATTTACCACATTAATTAATTCTAAACGTTGAGTTGAGTTGAGTGACCGGGTTTGGTATTTTTTTTTCTACTCAACTTACTCATATCCAGATTGAATTATATATCAAAATACATAATTGAATATAATAAAATTTTTTTTAAAAAATATCACATGTATATTTGTATCGAAGGCAATTATATTCTACCTGGATAGGACTAGTAAAGTGACACAGTGCTCCTTCAAGAATTTTAGTACTCATATTTCTAGGACTCAAATTCAAAACATCATATTAAGCTAAAACAACTCGTATCAACTTATCTATATACTCATTGATTATTACAACAAATCTAAATACACATAATTATATATGTTCTAATATGAATATCAAACTATATCAGCAAACATAACAATTGCATAAACATAAGGAAACACTTCAAAGTTCTGGAAACTTTTGAGAAAGTACACAAGTGATAAAAGTTTTCAATAAAACATACATTACTCTTAAAAATTTTCAATAAAATATACTTTAGTCCTAATAATTTTCAATAAAATATGCATAAGACTTAAAATATAATAAATTACATGACCCAGTTGAAGTCGGTATCATTACATATAACATATAGATTGACAAATAACTTCTTCCACTCTCTTTTAAAGATATTGGCTATCATTCAAACAATTCATTAGCATGAACTTATTCTTTCTAAAATAATTCTTTAACTAAATAAAAAGTAATTTTTCAAGCCAAGAAATTAAAAAAAAAACATAAAACCATTGCATTGCACATATTTTATACAAGTTTGAGACTGTTAAAAAATGACTAAATTTCCAATTCAGTCCATCAGATTCGAAAAATCTCATATTAGTCCTTCAAATTTCATAAATTAGGATAAATTAGTCACTCAATCAAACTGTAATTTAAACTGTTAACAGAAATGTCTATATGTTCTACTAATTTACTTATATATACTATTAATTCACTACAAGAAATCTGTGGAATATCGATGAAAATTACCAACGGGTACGAATTCGTCGATAGTTACCAACGGTATCTCCAACTGGTTGTCGCCTTTTTGAAAATTAATGAATTATTTATTAATTTGGATGATAGACAGTCGATAAATCTGTCGGTAAATGATGGCGCCACTATGCGCTACATGGCACGCTTAGTTTCCGATGGATGTATCGACAGTTATTCTATTTTATTTTTATTAAAAGTTACTGACAGACGTACTGATTAGTGATTTATTTATTTTATTTTTTATTTTTTGCCATTAAATTACCGACGGATGTTTTATTTTATTTTTATTAAAGTTTATCGATGGCTTTACCGACTGTTATTTTATCTCATTTATTTTAAATTTTTGTCATTAAATTATTGACGGATTTACTCAAGAGTATTTTATTTTATTTTAATTAAAAATTACTGAGCGGTTTTTAAAACTTTCGTACATTAGTGTGCAACCCCTAGTGTTCCCACATACCTGTCGATAAAATCGTCGATAACAAGTGAGAATTGAAATGCATCGTTTCATTAATTGGCACCCGTCGGTAACCCACATATTTTTAAAATAGAACACCTTCTTCTTCCCTATTTCATCAGGCTCATTCTCTCTCTTCACTTTTTCTCTCTACCCTCTGCCGCTGCCACCATATTTTGCCACTGTGCGCCACCACTTTCGTTCAAGAGACGGAGACCACCATTGTGATCTAGGAGCTTTAATGAGTATTTTAATAGGTTTATTTTTTTGATTTGATTTAGTTTTTCTATTTATGTATGGGTGCCCATAGTGTTGTGTTTTATTGCATTAGAAAATAATTATTGTTACTATTTTGTTAATGTAGGAGTTCCATTTAAGGATGGTAGCTACTTATTGACATTTGTATCGATTTGCCATTCTACTTCTTGATTTTATTTTATGTTTTCTATGCATATAAGTGTGTTAAGTTAAATTTTTCATATTGGATTTTCAGGATTAGATTCGATTGCTTGTAGGGAGCTTTCAGATTCTTTGTTATTTTCACTGTATTAGAGGTTAGTAACTAAATCTTTGTTATTTATATGGTTTAATATAAATGTAGGATAAAGACTTATATTTTCTAGGATAGAGTTGAAGGAAATAGAAATTGCATTACTGAGGAGAAGGGCGTAGAGGTCCTTCCCCGACTTGTTTGCATTGTTTGCTGTGGGATTTTTTGTGTTTGTGGAGATTGCAAGATGCATGTTATGCAGTTCTAAGGGGATACGCAAAAGAATGATTTTTAAGATTATGTGTATTGTATGTAATTATTAAGATGCAATTATTTCACTATATCTATTCTATTGTTGATCTTTATAATAATATCCATTATTGTTAAATTGACTGAAATATCCGATAACAGAAGTTCTTAATTTAAAGGGAGATATTGTCGAAATTTTGTTAAAATTCATTTAGGGATAAAAAATTAAAAGTAACCGTATTAAAAAAATTTAAAGACTAATTGAATTTTTTTAAAGACCAATTAAAAGAAATATCTGATGGCAGAAGCTTCTAATTTAAGGGGAGATACTTTTTGAAATTTTGTTAAAAATTTTTAAATATAGAAGATTAAAAGTAACTGTATTGAAAAAAACTTAAAGACAAATTGAATATGTTTGAAAGCAATAATATAAATGTGTTTGAAAGTAATAATATAAAAAGAACTTGAAGACCAATTGAATATGTTTTAAAGACTAATTAAAAGAAATATCTAATGATAAAAGGAGAGATACTGTGAAAATTTTGTTAAATTTTTTGATAAGGAAATAAGATTAAAAAAATATAAAAAGTAACTGTATTAAAAGAAACATAAAAAACAATTAAATGTAGTTGAAAGTAATAATTTCACGTCATTAAAAAATTATACGTCTATAGTTGCGTTGAAATATATGGCTAGAAGAAATTTACAGAGCGCTTTTGTTTGAGACATGAATATTTGTTATTTTTTAAATATAAAGGAGGTTCTTATTTTAAAGTCAGAGTGTATAATTAGAGTGCTTTAGAAATAGATTATTCAAGATATAATGAAGACACTACCCAACGTTGTGAAGTTGGCAATGATGACACCAAAAGGCCTGCAGCATTTGAGAATCATGAACATTTCTTGAAAGTTGCGGTGCACTTACATAAGTTTCAGTTCAGACATCTTTTTACTTAATTTTTATTACCTTTTTTTTATTTTTGTCATAATTATTACTTACAATATGTTTTGTCTTTTTTTTTTATAGAGCGAGTTCATATACCTATGGAAGCAACCAGACCCAGGTGGCTGACATTGGGCCCGATGCTAATGTCCCTCTTCCTCCTCCAAACAAGGAGGATGTTTAGGCCTAAGTGTTTGGCGCAACTTGTAACATCCTAATTTTTAACCCAATACTCTAGAACATATTTAGGTTAATCATTAGTCTGTTACTTCATAGTTCTCATTTAGCTTTGAATTACTTAGCGGAAAATACGGGAAATTTTTTTTGAAATAAAAGTGAGAGCCGCGTGATGCGATAAGCGGTAAACCATGCAAAGTAAAACAATCGTCTCACAATCATCATAACATAAGGCACATCATGAACATCACTGAATATAATCTCATATATATATATAACTTGCCCACTTATAAGTGTGGGACTTAATTCAGTACAAGGGAAATACAACCTAAAACATAAACATAATCTACTCGCCTACCCGAGTGCATCTAATAGGATAACCTCTAAACAAAAGAAGGTTTATCCCCATCTAAGTGCTGTGTGTGCTCTAACCTGTACTCCATCTGACGATCGTCACCTTCATCAAGGCCCATCTCGCGAGCGAGGCATATATCCGGGAAACTGGGCGAGCTCCCCGGACGTGAAGAGGCGGAATGGGGATCGAGGGTGCCCCCCACGGTATGGTCGCATCTCCGGTCGTCGCGTAAGTCGTGGGTGAGTCACGGTATCCTCACCGCCTCCCTTATCCGTGGTGGAGAGGCAGAGTCCTCGCTATACGGATGGGTAGGCGGGTCCTCGGATGGGTCGGTCTCAGTGAAATAGGTCCGGCACATAGTCGGGATAATCTCGCATGGCTAAGGCGGCGGTGTGCCTACGGAGTACTCTTCGTCATGCGCGACGCGACGCTCAAAACCCGCTCGCCGCCGCCATAGGGTGCGATCGGGAGAAGTGATGGGTGTGCACGGATGAGCGAAGGGCGCCCTACAAACATGAAAATCCGCACCGCACGCCTCAAAATGGTATGACCCGTGAGTCGGGTCATAGTGCACCTCCCATGTCGCCGTGTCCATGAATGCTACGAACGTCGCCATCTCAAGACGTGGCGTAAAGCAAGAGATAGTGCGAGTGAGTATCTTACTAATGAATCTCAGTAGAGGCCTCCTACTACCTAGGTGTCATCATCTACGCCCTCGGGAACCTTGGGTTTAATTATATGAAATGACTGAACATGCATTTAGTTCATTTTAAACTTCAAAATATACTTTAGCCAAGGTCCGTTCATTTTAGGATGATCTTAATGTCATGAATGCAACATAATGGAAAATGTATGCATGGCACTACCTAATGCACATACATAAAGCATAACATCAAGTATCATCATCGTTGGTGGCATAAAGTGGCAATAGTAACATTCATATGGGACAAAACTTAGTGACATAATCATAATCATGAACTTTTCTTCCTCATGGACCACCCTAAAAGACAATCGAACTGGGGGTGCTCTAGAATCCTGTCACCCGTAACGTGTCATACATCTAGGTTATGAGCTCATACCTTAACTAGTCGTCACTAGTTCTTACTTACCACTTAACGATAAGCGTATCATAAATCCCACTATCCGAGTACGGGTTAGGGCAAATCTCTTAGGGGTGCTCGGCCGAACCGGTGTCACCTAAGAGTATAAAATGGTACCGATGTCACATGAGTTCTATGGAGGTGCTCGGCCGAACCGGTGTCATCCTAGAACCCATCTTAGTACCTTAATTTTCAAAATCTCTTTAAGTCCCCAAATTTGCCGTAAATTCGGCTACAAAACGGTCATTACACCGAAGTTTTCTTCCAAATTTGTCGAATTCGGCCAAACTGGTCATTACAATCAATTTCCTTCCAAATTTGCTTTATGCCACATAAACATATAACCTCATAAATTCCTCATATGAATAACATCATCATCATTAGCATACTTCATGCATCATCATACATCATTCAAACGCTACCCTCACTGTAGCTTATGCTTTGACCCTTACGGGTCTTAATCTTGAGATATAGTTCTCTAATATCCGTCGCTCATATTTTATGCCCCTAGGGCTCATATTAAACATCATTCTTCATTCTCATGTTCATACTTAAATCTGAATAGCATAGGGCAGAATCTCTAACTTGTTTTTACGGGGTTCTAGAACTCACGTTTTAGACCCTTTCTCGGTTCCGTTTTCGCCTAAGGCGCTATGCATTAAATCTAAATCAATTATGAGACATTCCTATGTTTAAGGACTAATTATTAACCATGTTTATCATGTTGTAAGGGTGCTGGACAGATTCCAGAAAATTAAATGTTCTAAGAGTTCTACATTTGCATTTTTACGGTTTCTAGCTACTAGTTTCCCCATAGGTGCTAGAATTCAATTCTAACTCAAATGATACCAAGTTTTTCATGTCTAAACAATCTAAATCTGATTATGTTCCCATTAAAACAGTTTGGATTGGTTCCATAAACAAATGGGTCAAAACTATGTTAAATTCTAGCTTTACGGTATTTCTAGTTAGCTAGTTTCTTACCTATCATGCATAGGTTCGCTTCTACATCATCACATGATATTTTCACACATTCCAACACATTAAAACATCATCATACAGCATCACATTCATCACATCAGAACCGAAAACATCTTGCCTCAATAAGAGAATTAAATTGACATTTCTAGGTACATAAGTTAACTAGTTTCTCTTGGAATCAATTTAGAATTTCTAAAACTCTTTGCAAGACATTTTAAATCGTCAAGAGGCTAAGTGAAGCCTTAGGTCACTGACCAAAACATATTCCATCCCCTAAAAGAGGTTGGAATCACAACTTATAACGACATAACCTTATAAAGAATTATCAAACTTTAAGGAAAACTCAAAACATAGGCTATTGGTCCTAGTAGCTAGATGAAAACTCATTGCAAGTCCATCTTCACTACTTGGCGAAAAACATACATTCAAAGTGTGGTTTGCATTGAACTTTAACTTGGAATGAAATGGGCAAGTCTTTGAGCTCTAGGTTCTTAAGTTACGACATAAACTAAACGTGCTCATGCTCTTCATTTTTAATCTTGCTTTCAAGGTAAAGTGATGACTTGAAATTAAATATGCAAGGCATAATTTAAACGTGAAAACATGAAAGTAAATATCTGGCATAATCTTAAACGTGCAAGCTTGAAAGTAAAGATGCAAGATTCAATTCTTTATTTTAGTGCTCTTGGCCCAACAACAATCGACTTTAAGGCCGAAATAGATAGGCATTCGAGAAATTAATTAGGTGATAATGCAAGTTCAATTCTTTATTTTAGTGCCCTAGGCCCAACAACAATCGACTTTAAGGCCGAAATAGAAAGGCTTTGAGAATTAAGTTAAGTGATGATACAAGTTCCATTTTAATCTTTATGTTCTTAGGTGATGGCTTGAAAGTAAAGATGCATAGCAAGAATGTAAATATGAATGCAAGCATAAAATAAGTTATGCAAGTTCATTTTATCTTTCTAGAGCTCTTAACAAGACTTTAAAGGAACTTAAACCTCAACCCAAACTCATCAAACCAAGACAAAGTAAAAGTCTAGAGTTCTTAGAACTCAACATACCATATTTAGAAAATCAAACATCTAGCATGAAAAGGAAAGGTAATGGCCGAAACTTCAAGGAAAGAAAAGAAATGTTTGAAACTCTAGAATCCATGATCTTGGTGACATACAAACACCAACATCATGAGACCTCATCATTGAGTCATTAGAACCATTTTGAAATAACATCAAAGTTAAGGTTCTCAAAAGTTCAAGAAAGGAAAATCTAGAAACACTTTTGCTCAAGAACAAAAATCGAGCTCTAGAGTTTGTTTCAAGTGATGAACATCATCATGAAACTCTCATCATCAAGCTCTCATTCCTTTGTTCTCCAAGGCCCATGGCCGAAAATGAAAAGGTGAAGGAAAGAAAAAGAAGTTCTAAAAAGAATCAAGAGAAACTATGAACATTAAGCTTAGAACAAGAACTTTAAAGAAAGAACACATGAAAGAAAATCCCTACTTGGTGTGATGAACTTGAAGATGGAAGAAGGAAATGAAGAAGATGAAGAACTTGAAGAACTCCAAGAACTTGAAGAACACAAAGACTTTGAGAGAAAAAGAAAAGCTTTGAGTGTTTCCTAAACTTAGCAAATGATCTAAAAGTGGTGCAAGCTCCTCAAGGCATTCTATTTATAGAGAAATGAAACAAATGGAGGGAGCTCATGGAGGAGAAGGTTTCGCCATGAGGGTGCAGATTGGAGGCTCTCCATGAGTTCCATGAGGTGAGATAATGTGTTCTTGAGGTATGGTGAGGTATGGTTCAAAGCATGGTGAGGTATGGCTCAAGGTATGGCTCAAGCATGGCTCTTTGAGTGAGAAAACAATTTAATATGTGTCAAATGGGGAGCATGTGGCCGAAAATGCATCAGCCCATGGGGAGGATTAGTTTGCATTTTAATTGTGGTTTAGAGTTGTGTTTAGGTGTATCTTTGGTTATGCTTAAGATTAGGAATTTGTAAGAAAGTGTTTAGGTAAGGTAAATGGGTAATTAAGGTAGTCTAGACATAATTAAGGAGTGGTCTTGCACCATTAGAGGGTTAAATCCTCAATTTAGAGTTTAAACAACTCTAGACTCATTTCCTTGATTTAAGGAATTGGAGAGAGAAAACACTATTCATGATTCCAAGACTAGGAATCTTGAGTTCTAAAAAGGGATTTAAGTTTAATCTAAGCAATTTTAGGTTCTAATTAACTTTAATAAATTATTTTGACTCTAGATTAATTAGGGAAATAAATTAATCTTCGTTTAGAGCCTAATATTGCTTAGGTTTGCTTAATTACGGCATTAAGCTTAAAAACACTATTCCAGGGGCAAAATCGTAATTTTGCACTAAAACTGCCCGGGACCACCGGGACTTGGACAGATACCTCTAGACACATGAAATCATGTTTTTAAACCTTCGGGGAAAGTTCCTGCTCAAACGGCAGACTTTACCCGCGTAAAAACGCTTATAGGGTATTTTGGTCATTTTGACTAAAGCTATGGAAAACGAAATTTTCGCTTCCGAAAGCATTCAAAGGCCATTCAATCCCCTTCAAACATTGAGTTGACCCTTCGAGGATGACCGAGTTGGTTACCCTCGAGTTCGGGTCAGGAAATGACCTCAGAGCATTTTGGTCATTTTCTGATAAAAATCTGGTGTTACACAACTCATCCAGTAGTAGTAGGAGCAGCAGGCACAGCTCCTTCAGCAGTTCCAGGAGCAGGCAGCAGCCCGAACAATAGTAGAGTAGGAGCCCAGGGAGATCCGATAGCTTAAGCTGTCGATGGCAGCAGCAACAAGAAAAGACCAAAAAAGAGAGGATTAAGTTCAAGAATATACAACAAAAAATCACGTTGATATTATGGCTTTCTTTAGGGATATGCATGCTTCAGGATCCTTTGGCTCTGGCAAAATGCTCCCCTAGATGCCTCTCCCTTCCATTTCTAAGGGCTCTTCTCCCCCCAACGGCTCAAATAACTCCACTGGGTTCGATGATAATGATGGCGTTGACGACGAACAGCAAGACTTTAGCTAAGTTTTTATTATTGATATTTTATTTATTTATCACATTTTATATATATTTTTGATATTTTATTCATTTTGATATTTTATTACAATACTTTGTTTAGTTATCGCACCTTGTATATATTTGTTATATTTTATTCATTTTTTCTATCTTATTATGATACTATTATTTTATTATTTTTCATTCAATATCACTTCAATTGGAAATTGAATTATTATATAAAAAATAATTAAATACGATCCATAGTTATATAGGTGAGGTATAAAAGCGCAATGGCGTCAACCAAAATTATTATTATTTTAAATAGTCTGTCTATAATATATTCAATACCCGTCATTAATATTAATTACTTAACGCTATTTATGATGTCTTTAATCTAAGTGTACCAGCTGGTTTTCATTTTTAATAACCATTAGTATACTCATCGAAAATTACTGATAGTTATACTAACCTGTTGGTAATATTCCATTAACAGCAAAAAAATCAATGACCCATACCTGTTGGTATAATACTTAACCGTCAGAAAACCCATTAGTAATCTCGTCGGTTTCCCTCGCTTTTCTTATAGTGACTTTCACTGCAGGTCCAAACTTGCCTCACTCATCTATTCTAAGCAGAACAAATGAGAACTTAAAGTCAAAATATTTGTTCTTGACAGAGAGTTATGGTGAGAGAGAAGATGAAGAAGAAGGTCTAAATGACTTTATTTAGATGAGTGAAACAAGTTAGGACATACTATGAAAAGTAATAGTACATGTAAGGAAGTTAATAGAACATAATTTAGACGATAATTTTATAGAAGAACTAACTTGTCCCCATTTGTAAAATTTGAGAAACTAGTATGAGAATTTTTAAATGTGAGGGACTAACTTGTCCCCTAATATAAATTTGGGAGAGTAAGTTTGAGTTTTAATCTTAAAAAAATGGATAATTTGAATCGAGTTTCATGGATTGAAAACTTTCAAATCCACTACCACAATGCTACCCATATTGCATAGATTGAAGATTTTTCAAATCCAACCAATAATTTTGCAAGAGTAAAATGTTCAAATTATCCCAAGTCTTGAACCATGACAACTATCTTTGAAACACTACTACTATAATTGGACTATTGCTGCTAATGTTTGTCACCATTCATGGAAGGTGAGGATTTCTCTGTGAATACGCTGTTTAACTTTGCTTAGTTTGCCAGTTCATGATGTCGGGTACCACTTTCTTAAGAAAATGAAAAAAAAAGGCAAATCTCATATTTGGGAAATTTTTAAAAGAATCGCTCATTGTAAATAGGGGCTAGTCTTGAATGGACTGAAAACATTTTTAATTATAGCATGTAAAATACTTCATGGGGCACAGTTACAAAATGATGTTGATACATTATATTCAGTTATATTGAAGAAATGGTGAAGAATGGTGTATCACACACTACGAATTTAGCCACATTTGTAAAGTGTGGTTAAATATATTTAAAAGTGTAATAAATGAATTTAGGCACACTTTAAAATAAGTGTGGCTAAATTGACATGTATTTAGCTACATTTTTAACATTTAGCCACATCATTACAAGATTTGCGCCCAATATTGACGGCTATACCAACGGATTCAAATTTTACCGACGGGCTCATTGAGGGACACAAGATGTCAATTTTTGATTTGTCAGTAGAATGTTACCAATGGGTGCTATTGGCCGTTTAGGAGTACCGACAAAAAAAGTTGGTAAACGTGTATTAAAACCGTTAATGTGATCGCCAAGAAAATAATATTACCAATGGATACTTTTATTTTCCCTTTCAACGGATGGGATTTGCTAGGGACCATTGAATCTTAATTAGGTGCTATTGTTTATGAGAGAATGAGCACTGCCTTATGATTATTTAGCATCATGTCTTGCTATTAATTCCTTATAAAAATATTTATGTTTCCTTATGCCTTATATAGAATCGATGTTATTACTATCATTATGTATCGTGAATAGAAATGATTATTTTTTTGCTGCATTATTATTTATGTACTTCCATCTTGTGTCATGTATGGTTGTGTAAGAATTCACTCACTAAGTTTTATATGAAACTCATCCTTCTTCTCATTTCACCTTATAGATATAGCTGCTGCTTCAGACCCTTATCAATCTCCCCCTCATTAGTAGTAGCATTATTCTAGTTAGGTGAGCTGCACTCTACAGTTAAGCATCAATTATGTTGTGTGGGGAAGGATCCCAGACCATACATATATTTTGGGCTTTTTATGATTTTAAATCTATACATGTATCTAAATTCATATGATTTCATGGTCTATTGTAGAGCAACTCACATATATTTTGTTTATGGTTATAGAACTCTGTTTTATTCCAACATGTGTTTATTTTGAGCATTGCACTAGTTATATGAGATGGAAATTATTTATGTGATCATATTTTGAAATTACGAGTTGAGTATTTGTTTTTGGACGCAAAATTTATATTTAATTATGCATATAATATGACTCAGCGATCATGAGGCTTATGTTGGATGGGATTCCTCACATGCCAGTCATGTTGCTAAATCGGGCATCCTCCACTCTCAGAAGTCGGTGTGGATTAGGCTGCCAATACAAAGGAAACTTCTCCAACCCATAATCATGTAAGAAAAATGGGAACTTGGACTCTACACCTTATCTTGATTAACTTATCCTTGAACTCCTTAAACTTAAAGGTCAACAATGCAAATAGATTTTTTCTAGGGACACTGTTAAAGCAAACCTAGGAACCCTTATCTATCCCCATAATTTAAAAAATATAAAAAATTTCCACACTTGGCTCATGGCTGAGCATCTCAAATAAAGCCTTGAGTGCTCGGACAAAGGCCCAACTGTTTGAGTGCAGCTGGGTAAGAGCCACATTTACCCTGTTTAAAACCCTCTTCTCAAACCAGGTGAAGGGCACCCTTATATCTAATTTCTCAAAAAAACTAGTATACACAAACAAAATCACTATCATTATCCCTAGACCTATAATGGCAAACCATATCCTCGGACTCACAAGGGAGGCACTCAATCTTTTTCGCTCTGCAAGACAAGACAAGGCAACAATCTCTAAATCTATGAACCCCTTCATCGCCATCGAAGGTAGAGGCCATCTCCTTGACATCGGGGCTAACGTAACCATAGGGGTCATACTCCGCCTCGTCCATCACAACCTTCCCCTTCCCTGAGGTAGAAGCACTTTTTTCCTTTCACCATTGATAAATACCTAAGCAATACAAAAGGAGAAGGGGCCCAGCAAGGGAAAACGCACCCAAAATAGAGCAAAAATAAAAGGGAATCAGAGTTCTCTACCCTAAGATTCCAGCAAAAATGAACCAACCAAATGAAAGAGAGAAAAGAAGAATCAAATTCACAGATTGAAAATCGAAGAAATCGAGGATCAAAAACTTGAATCAAGCTTGAATAAATGCCGACAAAGGGGAAATGAGAGCAAATGAGATTGAGAAGTGCATAAATGGACTATGTAACATCCACTGCTGCTTTATGGATTGACGACTGTCCCCACAAACTAACACGGGTTTTTTCAGCGTGGTTTGTCCTCACTCACACGCTTTCTGGGAAAACTTTCTAGGAGGTCACCCATCCCAAAATTACTTCAAGTCAAGCACGTTTAACTGTGAAGTTCTTTAGTGATGGGCAACCGAAAAGAAGATGCATCTTGTTGGTATAGGTAGTACAAATCAATTCATATAAGCCCTCCTTAACCGTATAGTCCCATACCTATACAGTCTCAGGATCCCTCTCATTTGGGGTATATAATTGGTTCATTTATGTACTCCTCCGCTTGGAAATCTGCCAGAAGGCGCTCTTTGTCCATGCCTTCTTTTGCACAGGTGATCACTCCCCGTTTTCGTCCCCAGGCGTTACATGCCCACCAGTTTCTACTTGGTTCATCCTCGAACCACACCATACTAGGAGAGGTGCAAGCTCTGATACCATTTGTAACATCCCCTACTAGTTTATGGATTGACAATTATCCCACAAATTAACATGGGTCTTTTCAGCATGCTTTGTCCTCACTTACACGCTTTCTGGGAAAACTTCCCAGGAGGTCACCTATCCCAAAATTGCTCAAGTCAAGCAAGCTTAACTGTGGAGTTTTTTAGTGATGGGCTACCGAAAAGAAGATGCATCTTGTTGGTATAGTTAGTACAAATCAATTCATATAAGCCCTCCTTAATTGTATAGTCTCATACCTACATAGTCTCAGGATCCCTCTCATTCGGGTATGTAATCGGTTCATTCATGTATCCCTCCGGTTGGAAGCCTGTCAGGAGCCACTCCTTGTCCGTACCTTCTTTTGCACCGGCGATCACTCCTTGACTTCGTCCCCGGCGTTACAGACTATGCATCTCATCCCTCACATTTTCAACTAAACCAAGCTCATCCAACAGCTGAAAATGCTTCCCTCCACTTACTCACACATCTCCAGCGTTCATTTCATCCAATGGTGGGGGAATAATTAACCACTTTAATCTAATGGTCTGTGTGTAAGACCATGATCTCCATTTAATGAGACGTGATTGCCCACCATTCAAAGCATGACACATGTCATCACAGTCCCCCTATAATCGTCGCTGCAACAACTTAAGAGGTACCTCAAGCCACACACAATAAGTTGACTTATTCGAGCTCGACACATAGTCCTCATCTCTCACAGCTCGGCCATGATGCCTTGGCACTAGCTGCTTAGCCTACAACCAAGCTTGAGGACTCTGTAATGGACTAGAAATATACGCTCGAGAAACTCAGCTCAGTTACAAAGAATTAGGATAATGGGCTCCTTAGATTGCCCATGTGATATAATGACTCCCTAGAGATCCTCTCTATATTTGGCCAAGGATATCTCCTTAGACTGATTTCCAAATAATATGACGTCTCATATTCGTTGATAGAATCTCCTATTATCATACCATATCTCCAATATTAAATCGTATTTTTCAAAATATACGAAATATATCTAATCCATACTATATTTTAGGAATATCTCCCCTATTCAAGGAAGATTGTCACGTGATTTATCACAAGATTACCTATCACTATAAAGGGGGCTCAATGCTCCCAAGTCGAATTATCTTAAATCCTTACACTATACTCTTAAAACCTGTGTATCTCACTCATTCACTAACTTGAGCATCAGATCTCTTCAACTTTGATGCTTTCTTTTAAAGTTTTATGATTTTATTATACATGAGGTCTAAATTTTTGTATGTTATCTAAATTTCAGGTTGATTCGATCATTAGTCAGATTATTATTAGGTTGAATATGAATTTAAAGAAAAAACCCAATAAAAAAATTCGGGTAGAGAACAAGTTTGGTTTAGCCTTGTCTAAATTGTCTTTTGTACATTTCTAAACTCAGCTTTGGCTGCCAGTTTTTTTTCCAATTTTATTTTTAGGGTGAGATTATAAAGAATTTATTCTTTTCTGTATATTAGAATTAGAATTTTAAAACAATGAGGTTTGAAACATGCGTTGTAGAAACTTGTCAATAATTTTTTAATCTATTATTACACTTTTTTTACTCAATGTCTTATGTTTTAAAAATAAGGTTTTGTTTAGAGTATCTACAGAGAAAAAAAGGAAAAAAAAATGTTGCATATAAAGTATAATTTTTAAAAGCATTATTATATTGAAAATAGTAACGACACTTGATATAAACTTTGGTAAACAAAATCTTAGTACATGACTTAAAAGTTTAGAAAGTTGTAGTTATTCAATCAGCAAAAAGAAGCTTGTAGTTTTGATTAGTATTATGCACCAAAAACTCACTTTAAGATTTACCAAAATAAATTATACTATAAATGAAAATTAAAAGTAAGAAGCCATACGTAATAATTAATAAATAATAACAAATGCTCCATTTCTTCGCCTATAAGTAATTTTATAAAATAGCTTATTTCAAATTATCTCTTATCCAAAAATTTTAAAAGACTATCAATTATGTTTATAATTTTTATTTTCATTTCTCTCTAACTTAATCTAGCAATTATAACAAGGCAAAGGACAAATTAATTAAATTAAGTAATATTTTTTTATGTCTGAGACAATTTAATATACCTTAATTCTCGTAATTTTATTTAAATACTTGTAATGAGATGGGAGAACACTGATTATTCAATAATAATACACAATTAAAATAATATAATATGTTTACTTACCCAAAATTTCTCCCCATTTAAACAATAAAATTTCAGCAAAATTTCAAGTCATAATAAGTAACTATGTGTGACAACCACCCACCATGATTTATTATTCTGTTAAAATTTTATTAATCATATATATAAATTAAAAGTATAATTTTAATACATTAATAACATAAAACACTTTTACATTATTATTTAATTAAAATAATCCATTTACATGATTTTTCAAGTAATGAATTAGATAATTAATTATTATAGTTGATGTGAAAAATCATAAATCAAATCCATAAATTAAACTCTACTTAAAAATCAATCAATATTTAACAAATGGAAAATAATTATTTGAAGTGAGATTCTCACTCTAGAGAGTAAAGATTCACTCTATTAATTTAATAATAAAATTTCTTACTTTACTTTTTAAAGTGAAATCTTTATAATACAAATCCTTAATAAATATAATATGAGTTTATTTTTCTATGAATTGATTACATAAATTTTTTTATACTATTATTTAATTATATATTAACTCATTAATATGAGTGGTTAAATTTCATACCCATCACTTGAAAATAATGCAAATAGGATCATTTAAGTATAAGATAAATTTTTTTTACCTTTTTAATTCGTAAAAATTAAACTCATATAACATATATCACTCTGAAAATAAAAATTTGACAAACCACCTATGGTTTCATAAATATTAATTAATTAATAAATAATATTAGCGATAAGACCCTAACGAAAAAGTCCAAGCGAAGAACCAGGCAAAGGTCGTTCTCTTCTCTGTCGCCTCGGTGCGCGTTTGTTTCTTCTCTTTCTTCTCACAGCGAAGCGAAGAGAGAGAGAGAGAGAGAGAGAGAGAGAGAGACCCTTTTGAAGTTTGAATCGAAGAGGTTGCTTTGCTGCGTTATAATAGAATAGAGGGAGAAGGAGGAGAAAGAGAAGGAGAAGGAAAATGGATCAGATAATGAACAAAGTTGGAAGCTATTGGTTCAACCAGAGGGCCAACAAGGAGCTCAGTTCCGTCGGTGATGACTTCAATGTATGTAATTGCAATTCCTTCCCAATCCAAATCACCCCTTTTGATCCTTTTATCTTTTTCTGTGCAAAATTTCACATTGTTCTGATCATGGGTAAGACGTGGTTTTTCAATTTGATGTTTAATATTTATAATAGCTATAATAATTATTGTTGCCGCTATGGTTAGGGATCTTCATAGGATCTGAGAATTGATGAGAAGGTTTATTATTTTTTTGAGATTTGAAATTGGAACCAAGCTGTTTCTTTCATTTGATCAATTTTGGGTTTGAATATGGAGAAGAGAAATTGAATGTATGAGGTGGTGCCTCCTTGCTCTGGTGGGTTTTGAATGATTGTGCGATCTGCTTTTGTTTTTTAGCCACAATAAATTATGGTGTTCATAGGGTTTAATTTTTTAATTAATCCCCTTTTATTGGATTTGGATGCCTGAAATTCTTCATTGAATAAAATCGAAGATGTGTTGGTTTGGTAAGTTTGATTTTTCTTTTCTAAAGTCATCTGTTTCTGATATGAATTGGATGCTCAAAATTGATTGTGTTCATAAGCAGTGCATTAGGAATTTAGGATAAGTATATTGTGTTAGATGTATTTGTTTTGGTTCTGAAGCAGGAATATTGGATTGATATTACAAAGAAATACAGCCGATAAACAAAGAGAAATATTATTTTGACTCACATTTTGTGGGACACCGTGCCGACACACTTATATCCACCATTGGATGGGGTATGGTGCCCAAACTAAGTGGGGTCCATATCCAATCCAAAGGTTGATGAGGGTATGTCGACATGGTGTCCCACAGAATGTGAGTCAAAATAACATTACCCATAAACGAATTATTTTCTTTTGTTGTTGTAAGACATCAAATTTTTATTTATTTTTTAAATACTGAATGTTTATAGTTGTTGTTATCCCATCTAGCAGCTGACTTTGCATTAATAATAGATTTTTTTTATGCATGAGTTATGGTTTTGATCTAGGAAAAAGGGGCTATAAGCTTAAGTTTTGTGATAGATGTTAATGAGTTCTTGTCATTATGCCAAGCATCATGGTAAGGGAGGAGTGAAATCAATGAGAATATTCTGTCATGGTTAAGGAGGAGTGAAATTAAACGAGAATTGGGTCATATGAGTATATTTTAGGAGGAATGTATAGTGTGAATGCATAGCAAGAAAATATAAGTTGGGAAGAGCTGGAGAAGGTGAAGAAAATATATGTAATATGCCAATACCTTTTGGTGCAATGTTATATTTCTAGACTCAATTTGAGATGTTGACAGATGACCCTATGAAGTGATGCTGCTACTAACCATGGTAGAAGCAGCTTCACAGTACACCCAAAAGTCTAATAATTGTTTAATTATCTGAATATGCGTTTAAAATGAGTTTTGGTTCTGATAGGTGGTTGTTTATCTTTCCTTGTTGAATACCTGGAGTTTTTTATTTAATAAAGGAAAATGTTTTGACTGGTTTATGACTAAATGTTTAACTCAGGAAGTAATTCTTCCTGTTTTGGATACAGAAAATGTCTTTGATATGAATATTAGGATTTAGGAATAGGTGCATTAATTAAGATTGATGTTCCTCCTTTGCTGATAAAAGGAATGCAATTACATCATCCAGCACTATCTTTTCTTTCAAATCCTATCTTTCTGTTAAGAGATAATGATATGTTCAATGCCGACTGTAGATGTTTCTTCTAGACTACAACAAATGTTTAAGATGAATTTTCATTGCTTGAGCTTTGTATATATTGACACCTTCTCTTTTGGTGATTAGTCACTGTCAAACAGTATTGAAGGTGGAACCAAATGGTTGGTCAACAAAATGAAAGGTCTGTATCTTTTCCCTATTTCTACTTGTTGCTCAAACATAGTGTAGACTGTGAGACCTGTGCAATATTTAAGTATTTCATTCCATTTAAGCTCGTAATCCCAAATAAAGAATTGCATAATTTGATTCTTGTCCATGGGAGTCAACAGATGCTTGAACCAACCTTAAACGCTATTGATTTTCATCTGAATGAGAATTGTAAGGGATCTTCATGATGTGTAGACTGGACAACTGCTTGAAAATTTCAGAACTATGAAACCATTAATATCTGTGTTTTGAAAATCATTAATAACTGTGTTTTGACTGAGTTGTATGGGAGTGGTACATTTGCATCAAAGATTTTGGCATTTATTTTCCAGTAGACTTTTAAAAATCTTTTAGAACTACTATATGGAAGTAAATTTTGGCATTTATTTTGGCAATTATTGTTATGCATTTCTATTTTTTGGTGAAAAATCAATTCTAAAAATTCTTTTGGATATACGATGTTTCTATCTTTAGTATTTTGGTAATTTGATGAAAGAAATGGTCTGTAGTTGTAAGGCCAACAACGCTTCTGCTGTATTTATCAACTTCCTCGAATTGGAATTTACCCCCCTCCCCTTCAAATTCTCTCTCCCTCCACACGGGCGCATGAGCACACACACAAAGAATTTGTATTTGGAATCATTAATATTAGTAGCATTATATATTATCTAATCATTACTTAAAATGAAAAATTTGTGTGCCTGTCTACAGAGACTAGCATTGTTTGGAGTGGTAGTGGTAAATATATATGGAAAACATAATTTTCTGTTTAATGCAATAGAGCATGCAGACACTGTAAGATATCCTTTATCACGTATTACCAAGTCATCTTGATTATAGTCCAATAAAGCCCTTGACCTTTAATTACCAAGATATGCTTATATAATGTAATTAATGGGCATGGACTATTTGTGTCTGATCATTAGGGCATTACAAAATTACTTGTTTATTGGGTTTAATAATGTGCTCCTTGTAAAGATTATTTATACGTCCTTATCCACCTGGTTGCTTCATCAAGTTAATTTTATTTTTTGATTAATAAGAATTTTTCAACTCACAAAAAATTACTTCACAGGAAAGATGCAAAAGCCATTACCGGAGTTGCTAAAGGAGTACGATCTACCAATAGGAATCTTTCCTCGTGATGCAACAAACTACGAGTTCAATCCAGAGACTGGAAAGCTTGTTGTTTACATTCCCCAAATCTGCGAAGTAGGCTACAGGGATTCATCAGTGCTGCGTTTCTTCACCACCGTGACCGGTTATCTAGAGAAAGGGAAGCTAGCTGACATAGAAGGAATGAAGACAAAAGTGATCATCTGGGTTAAAGTCACTGCCATTTCAACTGAGGGATCGAAGCTCTATGTGACTGCTGGCATAAAGAAGGCAAGGAGCAGGGAAGCATATGATGTTACAAGAGATGGTGTATGCGTAGACAAATTCTAAGACACATATCAGATTGTTAATAGGTTGACAAATCTGTAAAAACCACTGTCTGTTCTTGTGGACCATTATGATCTCCTTTTACATGGATGGTTATTGTAAGTAATGTTACAATATGTATTTCGCATACTGACCTTGGGTGTGGTGAATGTTGCAATTTGTGATACTTCCTTATGGTAGTTGAGTATATCTTCAATTTAACATGACATACTCTCGCGTAGATAGATTCTCATTGTTAATTTGTCATGTTAAAAGGTGAGAGTTTTAAAAAGAACTGATCACATAGACAACTATGTTAAATTTACATGAGAGAATTGTCTCCACTTGGTGACAAGTAGTCTCAAATTTTGCTGTTTGAGATGCACTAAGTTATCCGGTATCACCAACACAAGGCTGTTTTTCAAGCAACTGTGTATAACTATTAATGCCAGTATTCTTTGGTTTCATCAATCAAACTCCAAGGAACGGTGATTGGCCGTGAAAAACACATGAAGAGCCTGTATTGTTCGATGATCAGGTTATGCCAGCTGTAAATGATGGACAATTTTTTGTAGATGGCAACGCTGGTGCTGATCTTGCAGACTTGCAGTGACAGCATTAATATGCCAACGATGCAGATTGGTTGTAGCAAATTATCACAATTTTACAATAATGCTCGTATGATATATGAGGCACGAAACTGTTCAGTGACCAATGAATGCAATTATCTGATGCGGGGATGAAAAAGGCAAAAGCAACTGCACCAGCCGGGAATCGAACCCGGGTCTGTACCGTGGCAGGGTACTATTCTACCACTAGACCACTGGTGCTTTTGATAACCATTTTGAATATGAATTATTCAAATTGGACAATAACCTTGAATCATTATAACGGAGAATTGATTTTGAATATTAAGAGGTGAGTGGTAAAGAAAATCTTTTACTATCCGTATGCAAACACTACATTAATTACAGCTATTTGGTTTTGCACGTGTTTTTTATTTTGTTAATTGGTCCATATCTGTAGGAGTAATAAAATCAAATGGTGGTAGTTAACTCGAAAAAGGTTAAGAAACCAAAAATTTTGTAAGACAGATGTGATGATGGAAATAGAATGGCTGTTGATTCGTATTTTCTTAAGTCGACGTATAATATTCTTAGTCGTGATTCGTTTACTCCTAAAGTAAGTCTTGACCTACTTACTTCATCAAATAACTTTTTTGAGGTATGAAATTGCATCAATCCAACGTTGAATTTAAAATTTTTATTGAGTAGATCAAATACATAAAGTTTTATATGATTTGAAAATGATTTGATTGTTCATCGTTTCATTTTATTTTGACGAAAAATATATTTTTATAAATACAAGTAAATATCGATTAATAGATTATATGGTTATTGTTGTCTAATTCTTCTAAAATTTAACATGTGTGATCATCAATATAATATAGTATAAATCAATAGTCAGATTGATTAAATTCAACGTGGATAAAGAGTTATAAAGTAGAGTAAGTGTGCAAGACTTACTCTCGGAGTAAATTGATCCCTATTCATATAGATATATACAAGTGCATATCATGGGAAAGTATAATAGGGGTTGGTTGGAAGTGTTTTTTTGTTTTTATTTTTTAAAACTGTTTTAGAAAACAACTTCAAGATCATTTTTTAAAAACAAAAAAACAAGAAAGCTTGTTTGGATAATTTTTTAAAAAAACAACTTTTAAAATGGGTAAAACAAAAAATTGTTTGGCATCCACAAGAATCATAACAACAAAGATCAACATCATCAGATCCACAACAAAGATCAACAAAGAATAACAATGAGATATCCACAACAAAGATCAACAACAAATAATAGTGAGATCAATTTATAATTTAGTGTCGATTTACAAATAACAACAAAGATCAATGTTGCATAAATAAACTACAACAATGAGAGGGAGGGAGATCAGAGAGTGCGAGGGAAGCAAAGAAAGAGAAAGAGAGAAGGAGGGAAGGTCGCATTGACGGATCTAGTCGCCCGAGCTAGCGGAGCTGGTCGCAGTGGATTTGGGCCATTAGTGCGCGGCGGATTTGGGCCGTTAGTGTGAGGCCAAGCTGGGTCGCGAGTGCACCGATGGAGCAACCGCGAGTGCTAGGCGGAGGCCGTGAGTGCGAGGCGGTTGCGGGTGTGAGGCGGAAGCCGCGAGTGCGAGGTAGAGGAGCTCTGTCGTGCTGGCTGCGAGTGCGCTCTGTTGTTTCGGCGGAGCTCTGTTGCCGGCACTGGAGGAGTTGGGAGGAGGTGGGAGCAAATTCGGGTAGGTGTAGGGAGGAGGTGGGAGTGAGTCACAGGAGCTTTGTGTAGGTGAAGTCCAAGAATAATAAAATTATTTTTGAAAACATCTCAAATCAATTTTTGATTTTACAAAAATCATTTGTATTTTTCTGTTTTTAAGACAACCATCCAAAAAATTGGTTGTCAAACAAAATTTCTTGTTTTTTATATCTTAAAAACTGAAAACAATTTTTAAAAATTACTGCCAAACTGGCCCATAGATTTCCAAAAAGTGTTATTATAATTATTGTAATTATTAATGAAAAGTAATGAATAGTAGGTATTGAGATATCCAACATTCCTCATTATTATTAATGAGGGTATGTTGACTATTGAAATATTTAATGTCAAAATATTAATCTTAACAGAGAATATGATATGTTAATGGATAGGTGAGAGATTCAATTTTTGCTTATATTCCCTATTAGAAATAGATATTCACTCGTTGTCAGTAATTGATTGCAGCAAGCTACTAATCCTTTAATTCCCAATAGTGTAAAAAAAAGGGCAGCGAAAGACAGTGATCTCAAATGTTTATAAAGTGTTTTGAGAAAACAATGTAGACTCCTAAACAAATTAAAAAGAAATAATTATAATAATTATTGGTGTAGAAATAATTTTTTTTATTAAAGTGTATAAATAATATTGGTATAGAAATAATAGGATAAAACGGTACATGAGAAAGATTGAGGTCTATAATCAAATCAAAACTATTACATTTTATCATTAAATGAAAGAGACATCTAAATTCAAATTAAATTAATTTTATCATTAAATGAAGAAAGAGAGAAGCTGGAAAGACCATTAACAAAACAAAATGGTCAAGGTAACTGAATGCTATTATGACACACGGTGAAATTGTTTGAGCGGAAATTTCTTTCTGCTATGTGTCATAAGAATAAAGCTGCTATTTATGATACTAGTGACTATTAGAGAATTAATATGCATTGTTATATGAGAAAAAAGATTCATTAATATATCATGAGTTCAAGATTTTCTTTTAATCTATAATTTGTGAAAAAATATCCATTAATACAAATAAAAATATTTGATTAGATGATAGTTAAGGCATCAAAACTAAACCCAAACATTTAGTCATTAGATTAAATTATATGGATGAGATTATATATATTGAATCAAAAGATTATATCATATTAAAAGAAACACACACACACAAATACTCAACTAGGGTTTTCAAATTTAAGAGGAATCAACTGATTTAAAGTTTTTGTCTTTCTCTTTTAACATGACATGATGACATTGAAAATAAAAGAAAATAAATAAGCATAACATATATCGAACAAAACTAATAGAATTTGATTTTATCATAAATACATCTCTATATATTAAAATGTTAAGATTGTACATGTCCAACCTTGGCTCATGGTCTCCATGCAGCAGTTTCAAACAACTTACAGCCAAAAAGGCTCCTCAGAGTATGTTAAATTTGCGCATGAGAGAATTCTCATGTTGTCCACTTATAAGTAGTCTCATGAAAAGTTTTTAGACGGGGAGAATTGAGTTTGTAACTATGTAGTCATTGAATCTCAACCATTAAAATCTCATATAAGGATTGAGATAAAAGCTTTTTTACTATTAAAAAAATGATCAGTCAATAGCATATTCTTATATTTTATTCTTATTAAAAATTACATTACCAATTTTATCCTCTACGTCCCTTCTTCTCCAAACTATATTGATCTCCTCTCTCTGACTTCCGCCTACCTCTTACCCTCTCTTACCCATCACCACCACCTCTTCCTCCAACACCATCATCAGCTTAATTAGAGGTTGCTGTCACCAAGAAGAAGGATTGGGTAGAGAACACCAACACCAACTTCTAATGCAGCAATTAACTTTTTTTTTTTTTTTGGTAAATTGAATCAGAAAAGTGTAGCTCCCGATGTAATTAATTTCCCAGTAATTATTCACAAGAATGCATCCCAATAATTACGGATGGCCGCACAGTTGATATATTCAAATAAAATATTGTGAGCAAAACAAATTAACTCCTCATCATGTGTCCAACACTCCAAAATAGAGCAATATTTTATGCAAAATGGCAGTCACGAAGAAAGAATTCAAAGTCTTCTAGAACTAGGATATTTTCTAGGAAAGTGACCAGAAACTAGGAAAGGAGAAAAACAATAATAATAATAATAATAAAAAAGCTTGAAAGCCAACGGGTCCAAATTTCTTCTTCCAAATTGGATTAGACCTCCAACCCTTCATCCGTCTATGTTTTTGCCTGGATCAAATGCATCCTCCGTGTATAAGGAAAAAGAGAAGATTGTGGGGGTAGCTTGAGAAGGGAGACAAAGGGACCAAAAACAAACCTTACTAAAAGTGAAAGAAAAAGATAGAGAGAGAAAGATGAGGGAGAGAGTGGTGGCATAATGTGCAGAGCAGCGGGGGAGTGCATCAGGAAGAGAAAGAAAGAGATGAAAAAGGAATAAGGGTACAAGAGTAATTTTAGCATTTACTTTTTATTGTGATACTGTCAGTGACCACATGCTAACAAACTTAAGACTCTCCACATGAGAACTTGCCATAGCCTCATCACTCTCATGTTTTACTGTTTGAGTTGCAGTTACTCATGGTACCACTATTGCAAGCTTATAC
Source organism: Dalbergia cochinchinensis (assembly GCA_031216125.1). NCBI lineage: Eukaryota > Viridiplantae > Streptophyta > Magnoliopsida > Fabales > Fabaceae > Dalbergia > Dalbergia cochinchinensis. The sequence goes on along the minus strand of CM062375.1, from coordinate 60,298,244 downwards.
TTCCTCCCTTTCAGAATAATGGTGAAAAATCAAATAATAAGCATGTTAAAAAAAATAAAAAAATCTTTTGATAAATATAAAAAATTATATAAATTGATAAAATTATATAAGTTGATAAAATTATTCATATATAATCATTATTATCCATCTTGATAAATAGAATGATTATTTATGGCCAAATAAATAAAAAAAATTTAATACTACTTAAATATTATAAATGGTCAAATATTTTAAAATATAAAAAAATAAAAAATAACAATTATTCTAAAACGAAGCAAGCAGTATTTTTCATAACACTGGACGATATGTGAACAATATTAATTAGTGCTGTGCTAGTATTCTATGGTTTCATCAATCAACTTCCTAGGAACAGTGATTGACCATGTAAAACTGGAAACTGTAGTTATAATCCAACAAAGTCAAAGACACATGAAGAGCGTGTCGCGTTTGATGAGCAGGTCTATGCCAGCTGCAAAGAATGGACATGTTAAGGAGATGGCAACACAGATGCCATACTGATCTATCTTGCAGTATCAGCTTTGCCTTAGAGCATAGGACTTATCATAAATCATCACAATGTTACATTAGTGAACATATTCATATGGGGCTCCAAATTGTAAACTCAATGTGAAAATCTGATTTTTGGGAAAGGGAATTGAAAAAAGCGAAAAGTGATTGCACCAGCCGGGAATCGAACCCGGGTCTGCACCGTGGCAGGGTACTATTCTACCACTAGACCACTGGTGCAATTTGAATTTTGTTTAGAAAATGCTAATTAGTCATAGATATACATTCCAAAGCTTTCAAACGTGCGGGCGATTCACTGTATCTGGTCACTGACTTTGGATGCTTGTAATAGTTGAAAATAATTGTTTATTTATTCATTTATTTCTTATTTTCTAGAATATTCATTATTAATGATTAATTCCTTCACATATTGTAGGTCTATTTAAAGGAAAAGATGCTAACCATGAGTTTTAAAATTGCTATATTTCCAAAGCGAGAATTGAATCTTCGATTAAGAAAATAATTAAAAATATCTTAATGTTAACAAAATTTAGACATATTTTATAATAAAATCCTTAATACTAATATTTCTTTGCTTTACCCTCTCTCTCTTCTATTAATAAAGAGTATAATTGGAAGAAAATAATAAATGTTGTCTCCTAAATGAACAATTATTATGAAAAATAAAATTTCATCAAGATTAGACAATTATTTCTAAACGGAGGGAGGGAGTAAGTGTATATTAAAGAGATAAAATCACCATTTTTAGAAGTTTATGTTGATAGGTATAAAAAATAGAAACATATAAATAATTTTAGATTCTAACACTACTTGGTTGCAAACGCATTCATTAAAACCATTTTTTTTTTGTTGCAAAAATTAAAACCATTTGATTTTGCAATTTTTTATTTTGGGTTGTTTTTGTTAATTAGTCCACATCAGTAGGATTAATAAAACTATATGGTGGTATTTAACAAAAATAAAAAATAAAAATTGTGTAACTTATACGATGAAAACTCTTGTTGATTCTTTCTTGGTTATATTCGTTGTTTGAGTAATGACTTTCTATGAGTCGTGTGGCATCCACAAGCCTCAATAGTCACATTTGTCTCCTAGCAAGCAATATTTCCAAGCTTGGTTGTATCTATCTCACACTTTGACCATTTCCCAGTAGTGATAGTGCCATGGCTACATCGTCACAATTTGGAACTGAAGCAATTTCTTAAGAAACTTAAGCACTTTGGAACCGAAACAAATTAAACTTAAGAATTAAAGCAACTTCACATATACCATAGGTTCTTCTTGTTTTGCTTCGAATTAGTAGGATGTGGTTCAATACTTTAGTCGGTTATGGGTTAGTGTATTGTTTAATAATCAGATAATAATGTGCCAAATCTTTTATTTATCGAAGGTAAAAGTGCATATTAACATCCCAAATTTCGCATATAAAAAAATTCTCAAATTTTGACTTGTTTATCATAGCAATTTGAGGTTATTTAAATTAATCATTAAACTATAACAATCATAGTACTTACTCTTTCTATTTACATTCATTGAATCTCTAGCAAAAGAGCAGTATGACTACATTTTAAAATTTTAATCCTCCATCTTTAAAAAAAAAAATCTCTTGAATGAATATTAAAAATAAATAATAGTAATAATAATAATAATAGAATAATAGCAAACCAAGTGCAAAGCCCGTGGTTTTCTTACACAAGGAGCAATGCTCTATCATTGGGAAAAATCACAGGAATGTGAAATGATCCTTCAACTAGCCATGATGAAAAATTAAGGCGAAAAATACTTCACAAAATCACCAAAAACAGAGTACACACAGTCGCCAAAACATAAGGTTGCACGCCTCCATTGAAGGGAATAATTGAGTTCTGAAGTAGCAAGAAGCTCAATTCAGAGAAACTGAAGAAAAAGACGTTCGCAATTGCAGTGGAACGTTGCTACCTGGTCTATTCTTATTCGTTTATTTGTTTTCAACATTTATGTTGTTTGTTTTAGTTTATTTTTTAATTTGAGAACTCGTAAAGATTAGATAAAACTATGGATAATTTAAAGGTTGAACTGATCAATACAAAGTGAAAATCTCATAATGGAAGGATGACATGACCTAACCAGAAGTGAATAAAAAATTTATTGATCTAATTCTATAGATAAACTAAGATATTTTTAATAGATTTAATTTTGATATGATGATAATTTGAAAATATTTTACACAGTTCTCAAATAATCTAATGATAATTATTTTTTATTTTTAATATTTAAAAAATCATATAAATAAAAAATTTTGATTAATTGATTATATAAAATTATTTTATATTATTAGTGCATTAAAATTAAATTTATTTTTAATTTATTTAATTAACATAAAGATAGGGAGTGTGTTATAAAAAATCAATAGTATCTTACATCATTTCAAAACATGGGAAATTGGTTGGGACAATAAAATATAATTGAAGGAGGGAGGTATTATCTTAAATTTTAACTTTATCTTGGGATGACATTCCTACGTACATCTAATCTAATAATCATTCAGATAGGGAGTGTGTTATCAGCTTAATAACTTTTTTTTGAAAAAAATCAATAGTATCTTACATCATTTCAAAACCTGGGAAATTGGTTGAGACAATAAAGGGGGGAGGTATTATTATCTTGAATTTTAACTTTATCTTGAGAATACACCCTTACGTACATCTAATAATCATACAGATATTATACCTATATCTAAACCAAATGATAATCAAGAAACATAATGTGACCTCCCTAATCAATAAGACAACTGTTAATTTTTTCCTCTAATATCCATTTAAAGCTTAACACATGGGAAGAGAAAATGAATGTGGATGAATCCAGAATGGGAAGATGGAGATGCACATGTGGATGGAATTGTTAGGCCCACGAGAAATTTCTACAGCTTTTGAGAGAACAAAAAGAGTTTGCAGTCACAAGTCACAACTCACAACCAACAACGCTACAGACAAAAACTTGTCTGACCCACTTTGGCGTTTTCCTTTATTCTCATCCTCACTCGCACCCTTCCAACTCACCATCTTCACGGATTGAATTAATGTGGTTATTGTTTCCTTAATTTCTTTTTTATTTTCCTGAAATTCTTATTTTATTTGGTATACATATTAGATTTTATTCTTCTAAAATAAAAAAATTAGTAAAATTTAAAAGTATAAGATTAATTACTATTAAATTAATAATTTTCATCATATATATATATATTATATGAATCTTATTAAATGATTCAAAAATAATTAACCTTTTATTTTTATATTTTATCGACATTCTCTTCTAAATCCATTTTCTATTTTGTTATGATGGTACAAAATAGTGGTTCTTTCGTATTTATCTGTAGGTGACTACTTTTTTTTTTAAACAAAAAACAAAAAACTGCAACTATTACTCGCACGTGGTTCTCAACTTTCGTTCGCTTATGGGGAAAGATAATTGAAAATAAACGGGTAGGATTTTGTTTCCAAAACATTCATTACAAATATAATTTTAAAATGCCATGTATGTCAAGGAAAACCTAGTTTAAGTGATTCAACGTTTATTTTCTAATTAATTTAATAAATTGACTTTTGATTGAATTATATTATAATCAAATTTAGTAATTTTAAATATTAATAATTCAAAAAAGAGTCACGTTATATGTATCTAACATTCTTAGGCTGATACAATATTCAATAAATATTATCTATAAATAATTTTTTTTTCTTTAGAGAAAAACACAAACAACTCAATAGATTTCTAAAGTTGAACAACTTTTAAATCATAAATGAATACTTTATAGTAAATTAAAGAAAGTTACTTTTTTCTTCTAAAAGGTAATTCTAATGTAGTGTTAATGTACAAAAGTTTTACACTATTCTTTAATCATTTATTTTTATTTATAAGACCTTTAAGGTAGTGAGTAATTAAAATAAACATGTTTACTTATATAATAAAAAATAATTAAATATTTATATAAAATTATTTTATGTTAACAATGTATTAAAGAATTTAATTTTGATATGCCATTAATGTAAAAAAAATTTCATTGTCGTCCAATAAAATCCTTCTATTTATATGACTCTTCAAATAATAAATACATAACAAATATGCACAACAAACTTACACTACACACTTATAATCATTAGATATGATGAGTGAATGGAATGGGTACGGACCATTCATTACATCTAATGGTAATAAGATGTGTAATGTATATTTATTATATGATTTTATTGTGTACCAAATATTTTCATACAAAATTCAACAACTTTTACAAATTTGACAATATAAGATTACATGATGGTTAAATTTTTTTTTTACACTATTAGTGTGTAAAACTTAAACTTGTGTGTGTGTGATATTTTTCTTCTTGAAATTATCAATTATTGAGAAATTATTATTACTTTTTGTAGCATGTTAAAAAAATAATAATAGTATGATTTTGGATTCACGATGATCCCTACATATAATAATATATTAATCATTCAAAGTATAATTTAAAATTATATTATATATATATATAGGAAAATGCTAAAATCTATATTTTCATTTGAAGGTTAGCAATGTACACATTTTCTTTAGGACCAATAAACCACTATTTTTATTGAATGAAAATATTAGTTTAGGATGATTTTGTAATTTTGTTTTATGCATTAATGATCACTTTAATTTACCTAATTAATATTCTTTCTCATCTTTATGACAATTTAATGATTATAAAAAAGTTTGAAATAAAAATAAAAAATATATCAACCGTAGCCCTAACACATTAAAATGGATATATTTAAATTTTATTTAATATTTCCATAAAAACTATTTAATGTCTATTATTTGTACTTTAAAATACTAAGTAATACTTAAGGTTTTAAAATAATAAAATTTTAAATCAGAAACACCTTATTGCATTAAGAATATTTTTTGAAATGTCTTGTTATGAGTATATTTACGTTAACGTTATGTTATGTTAGCTTAATTTTTTTATATAAATACTGTTTTAATAATTTACCTTCCTTTTTGTTAATTTTAAACTAACGAAAATTAATTAAGAAATATTTTGTTAAATTAATTTTAAATATATTAACTTAGTATATAATTTTTTTACTTAAACTTTAATGCTATTACTTATATATTATTCATGAAAAAAATAGTAATTAACTGGTGAGAGAAATATTATAGAAAGAACATTAATTAAGTGAGAGAAATAGAAATTAATATGGATACAAAAAATTACAAAACTATCTATAATCATAAATTGACTAAGAAAATAGGATTGTAGAATATTTTGTCCAAAATAAAATATCAACATTGTTAACCTCTTTACTAGAATATGAAAGTTAACAATCCTCTTTTATATATATATATATTATGAAAATACTGATTAAGATAGTGGCAGTGCAGGATTAAACATAAATTCAAATCTATTTTTTCATGGGAAATTATTATTTGTTGAAATATTAGAGCAAGCGCGAGTGGCGCAGAACAAACCAGTGGAGCGAGTGAGAGACACTGGACCGAATATTTCGATCAATGTGAGGATAGCTACGTGGACCGGATATTTCTGTTGATTCCACATTCACACTGGATATAGGCCACGAGCTCGCCACACGCCCCTACCCTCCAACCATTCTCACCCCTCCACGTGTCTTTCAATCCAACGGTCCACAACAAATCCAGGAAAATTTCATCCCCAAAATACCCCTCTCCACCGCTACTTATATCCCCTTTGCCCCTCCCTTCTTCTCCACGCCCATTCACAGAGTCCATAGCAGCCTTTGATACCTAGCCATCTTCCCTTTCCCCTTCCTTTCTCTTCCCCAAACCCATTTTCGAATACCCTTTTCTTTGTTCTTCATAGAATGGCCCTTTCTTGCTCCAAAGTCTCTTCTTTTACCCTCTCACCCGTTGTTGGTGATGTTGTTGTTGTTCCTAGGAAGCTTTCAGCTTCTTCTGTAAGCTTTGCTTTCTCTTCTTTCTCACCTTCTTCCTTGACCCTTTACAAGGGAAGCAGGAACCTGAAGGTTCTTGCTGCTTCAGATGCTCCTGCTGCACTCACTGGTGTTATATTCGAGCCCTTTGAAGAGGTCAAGAAGGATTATCTTGCTGTCCCTATAACCCCAAATGTTTCGTTGGCTCGCCAGAACTATGCAGATGAGTCTGAATCTGCCATCAACGAGCAGATAAAGTAAGAGATTTTCAGGATCCCTCTCTCATCTTTGTCCTTTTAATTAGTCTTTTGGTGCAGATCAATATTTGTTTAGTTGCCATAAAGATCCATTCTTTTTTCATAGATTACTTTATTTCATATTTTATTATCATCAACTATGTGCTGGACTTGGTCTGAGTCCTTAAGCAAGAGATCTTAGATTTGATCCTGCAATTCAAACGTATGGAAAAAGAAAAAAATACATACTGTTGGGAGGGGTATTTGATTGCGCCTGATCGTACCCTGGAGATTCACCTACTGTGTGTGAGGATATTCCGGAAACCAAAAAAAATTGTATCATTTTATATTTATTTTTTTTTTCGTATTATATTTTTCTTGTCACATGGTATGAATGTATGATACTCGTATATTAGTAAGGAATATGAGGGCTCCTGGTCTATTTTCTTTTATAGGATTTTTTGTTCCATATATTTTACTAAGAATTTTTTTTTTTTGGTCTCTTTTTGCAGTGTGGAGTACAACGTTTCCTATGTGTACCACTCCTTGTTTGCATACTTTGACAGGGATGATATAGCTCTGAAGGGACTTGCCAAGTGAGTAACTAGCACAAAACCAAAATGCTTAACAGTCCCTCTTGTGTTTTATTTTTATTTTCTTCCTTGCATTGCTCAAATGGGTTTTCAATTTGGTGTGTTGTTTTGTGGGAAACTGCAGGTTTTTTAAGGAATCAAGTGAAGAAGAAAGAGAGCACGCTGAAAAGCTCATTAAGTATCAGGTAGGTGTTGAACTTCCTGTTTGGCCCCTCCACAACAAGCTATAAAGCCCTTTTTATCTCTTATTCAAATAAAGTTTATTGTGTGGTTGAATTATTTTATATTTATAGTTACTTATACAAAAGTGTAATGAGCATTTTATAGAAAGAACTTTTCAAAAAAGAACGATTATTCCCTAAGAAATATTCCAATACTAAAGGCTCAACCAAACAGGTAAATGATGATGATTGGTTTTGTATAGTTCCTCAGGCAGCTAAATCCACGTGTCCAAATAATTTTCTAAATGTTCACTTAAGCTCTTAGATGGGACTGTGCTATTTCCACTGTTCCACCTCAAAAGACACTTGTCATAAGGGGCCTATTTGAGATATAAAATAAATTAAAATTAGTATCATTTACTTAACAATAATGTTTACACGTTTGAAAGTGTTGTGTTGTTACTTGGTACTGTACTCTTCTGATGTATGCGATTCTTTACTGATATGACTCCAATTTGTTTAGAACATTCGTGGTGGACGTGTGATACTGCACCCCATCACCAGTCCTCCCTCTGAATTTGCACATGCTGAAAAGGGGGATGCATTGTATGGTGAGTTTTCACTTTTCATCACTCAGTCTCCTATATTTTTATTCACTTTTGTTGGCAGCATGACACAGATAGTGCTGAAAAGCTGTGTTGTGCATTCTGATTTATCTTAATTGCATGTTCAAACCATTATCTAATGATGACTGCTGCTTATTTATTTTCCTTTTTTGCTTGATTTAGCCATGGAATTAGCTCTGTCATTGGAGAAGTTGGTGAATGAGAAGCTTCTTTGTCTTCACAGTGTAATGCCTCTTTGCCTTTATCTTTGGTTTGATTTGTTTTCTACCGTGATCACACTATTTTATTACTAGAGTTCTTCAGGTTGAATGAATAATCAATCCAAGATTTATGCTGTTCTTCATGAATTATAGGTTGCAGACCGTAACAATGATCCACAACTTGCTGACTACATTGAGACTGAGTTTTTGGAAGAACAGGTATAACCCTACCTATGTTTGTCCAATTAAGATTTGATATGTTAATGGAGCTTAAATTAGGAGAAGAAGGCAATGTATTTAGAGCAAGAAATTAATAAAATGGGAAATTGTTAGGTGTTTCTGTGATAAGAAAAAGAAATCCTGGTTCTTAACACTGTATGTGTCAATGCTATATCTGATATGGTACATTTTCAATGATATAAGACGAGCAATTACTTATTATTTTGGAAATGGTCATTGGAGAAACGGCAACAAACTAATAAACATGCTAAAGTTGGTAAGGATGACATTTGCATCCCCACATGTAATAAATTGGTGTTTGTAACATCTTGTCTACCTTCGTACAGGTTAAAGCAATTAAGAAGATAGCAGAATATGTGACTCAGCTGAGAATGGTTGGAAAGGGTCATGGTATGCATATATCCTACTCAACTAGCCTCAGTCACTTTTTTGGTCATTGCATTTCACTTACTTTAGCATATTAGCATGCACCTATCCATTAACTTGGAGCTCTCTCCCTTCATCCTGAGCCTAGTTGTCTATAGTGGATTGTAGCTCATGTCGGCCTGCAAAAAATCTGCCATGGAATGCTGCCATGGCCGTCAGTTAACCACGATGATCCTTAGTGAAGGAACTAAGCGGAAAGGGAAAGAGAGAATCCATAAATCAAAACAAGATATTTTTTGGGGTTCTAATAGAATGACTCTTTTGTTGGTTGCAGGTGTGTGGCACTTTGATCAAAGCCTTCTTCATGAGGAAGCTCATATATAATCTTGAACAGCCTGAATTCAACCATTGGTCCCTTTGCTGAAGTTCTGTGGTGTTCTTAGAATTGTAGAATAGTGAAATAAGTGTTTGTAGGACTTGTATGGAATGTAGATTCAAGTGTCCTTGCAGAAGGCTAGAGCCTAGAAGTCAATATCGTGCAACCATAACTATTTGTAGCTTGAAGTTTCTTTGTTAGCAGTAAAAATGAAGTTCGTGACTTTGGTGCCAGTGGAACTATGATAGTTTTTGATTTTTTCATGCTATGATAATTTTTAATTTTTTCATGCTATGAATCTTTTGATATCAATATAACCGCAGAGCACTAGAGGGGGAGAAAAGCTTCTTTCCCACATTGAAATTGCAGAGCACTGGAGATATATGAAATAATTCATCTAACAGCTTCGTAATGATGATATACTCTCTGCATATTCTCAGCTGTATAAATGATCCACTTCTAAAAGAAAGGAAACTGCAAAACACACTCTTATCAAGTTATTATATATTTTTGTTTTATAATAATTTTTTTTTTGGTAGAGTTACATTTTTTTTTGGTGAAGTTCTTTTATAATAATTTAATCTTTCTTTCATAATACCTTTTATTTTCAACATTTTTATGTTTTGAATTTTAAACTTTTAAAATTTTAATTACACATTTGTTATTTTAGATGTTTTCTATTAATTTATACTCTATAATTTTAAATTTTTTATTTTGGACGTATTGTAATCTATAACTTCCAAACTTTGTCTGATTGTAAATTAACATGGCAGGCAGTTCAATTTAAAAAATAAAAGGGGAAGAAAGGAAAGACATTAAAGGTTTTACAATGAGGGAGGAGAGGCTATAATCATCCCTATTTGTCTATCACTGAGAAGCACAGACAAGTCAAGTTAGCGGTGTGTCTGTATGTCGGACACTGATATTCACACGACACGTGTCCATACATTTTCAATTAAAAAAATAATTTTTTTGAACTCGAATACGCGTCAGACATGAGCCAGACACGACTAGACACGCGTCGAACATGACTGGACACGCGTTGGACACGGCTCTAATTTACTGTGGACATAGTTTTTTTATTTTTTTAAAAAATTTTAATATCAACATTAGCCAAAAACCAATTCTGGTTGCTTAGTTGGATCTATACTACTGGGTCATTGCATTTAAAAAAAATTTCAATTGATTATAAAAAAAAGAATTAATTAGATAAAAAAATTATACAAACATGATCAAAAAAATCCAAAAAAAAGAATCATACAAAAAAATAAAAAATTATATATATATATGTCGTGTCCATGTCTTGTAATTTTTTGAGTTTAGTGTGTCTTCGTGTCTGTGTCAGTGTCTGTGCTTCATAGGTCTATTATCATTCCTTATTAACTGTATTTATTTGCATTTTTTATAAAATACCTCTAAGCTTATTTTAATAATTAGTTTTTGTTTATTTTTAAAATTAAATTAAGAATTGTGTATTAGAATTTTAATTATTTATTATTATTTATTATTACTTCTTATTTATTATTTTTATTTATAATATTTTTAAATACATTTAATTTAAATTTATTTTATTTTTGCAATGTAATTCTAATATAATATTTTTAATTTATATTTAATAAAATATTAATTAGTATTAAACATAAAATGTAACTATAAATAAACCTCTACCATAACAAAAAAATTCCCAACTTAAATATAGTATTTAACTTGAATTGAAAGGTGTAGTGAAATAAAATTTAAATAACTTGTAGGTTTAATTAGATATAAAATATAGCACTTCAAAATATAAATTAAATACACAAATCACGAAATGTAATACATAATGAGCTCTTTCAGAGAAATTTTCACATATAACAATATTATTTTTCATAAATGTCATTATTATATATTTTTCAAAGTAGTGAGAATAATGAAACAAAATTTAAAAGATGGAAAAACCAACTAAAAGATGGTTTTTTTTTTCACGTGAGCTAGAAAAGATAATTACTAATAATCACCAAAACAAATAATAGGTATGATAAAGATAGGAAATCAACTTTATGTTAGGTACGTTTGTGGTTTCAATAATATGATACTCAAAAGCCTCTATGCTAATTTTGTATTTTAATAATTTAATCACTATATATGAATTTATAACTTTCATAACGAATCAATATTAAGAATACGAATAACAAGGTGAATTTGATTCAGAACAGCAATAATAGTAAAGAAGTCACATGAGAAACAAATTATGAATTAAGATGAATTTAAAATTTACGTGACAACTTCTTAAATAAATTAAAATAAATTTTAAATTAAAATATTTAGAAATATCACAAATAGAAATAATAAATAAGGAGTGACAATAGATAATTAAAATTTTAATACACAATTCTTAGTTTAATTTTGAAAATAAACAAATGACTAATTGTTCAAATAAGCTTAAGGGCATATTAGAAAAAATGTAAGTGGTTATAATTAATGAGGAGTGATAATAAATAAATATAAGTGGCAATTGCCACTCTATGAGGAAAGTGTAAAAAAAGACAGGACATTCGAAAATTCTCATTTAAATTGAAAAAAGTTGCAAGAGAGTTTTTAAAATGGATTTAACTTTTTTACGCTAATAGTATAAAGGTTTTTTTATATAATTATATAATTATGTATTATCATATCTGTTATAATAATTAATTTTTTCATCAACTACTTGAAAAATCATACAAATAATGGATTTTGATTGAATGTTTCACGAAAATTAAACTCTTTTACAACCTTTCAAAGTTTTTTATAGCTCCTTTTTTCAAAGGTGTGTTGGGTTGAGGGATAAAATTGGGATGAATTTTTCATGTCAAATTATATATGAAACTCGTTCATGAAAAATTTTCATCAATTTTTTTCCTTTAATCAAACACGCTCTTAGATTTGTTTGGTTGAGGATAAAAAAGAGATGTAAATTTTCATGAATAAACTCTATTTGTGAACTTACATATGAAGCTTCTTCGAAATTTATATTCTAATTATATTCTCCAACCAGATATGGAGATTTTACATTTTCAAACAAGAGGAGTGAGTTGCATTCGAACCCTCTTCTTCTTATCCTTCTATTTTTTATTATTATTATTATACTAATATTATTTTAACACGTAATATGTGGGTGTTCAAGTACACACCCACTTTTTAATATATAACAAATGATGAGATGAAACACCACAGGTATCACTTAGGATGGAAAGTGAGACAATGTGTTTCTAGAGTCCATACACATGATTGAAGTTCTGATACAATTTCAATTTTATTTGCTTCTCTTCGCTGCTTCCATAGCCACTCCTACTATGCACTTCCTAAACCTAGACTTTGTCCATCTAGAAAATTTAGGACCACTTGGTTTTAATGCTAGCATATAAAATTGCAATTCAAGTTGGCCTAAAACATACGAGCCAATGAGAAGGCTTATTGGTTCTTTTCATGTTGCTGGCATATTGAGGAGAGGAAGACTGAATCATTTTCCACATAACTTGTATATCAGCATATTCACAAGACTCCATGTCCTTATAAAGATTAAGAAGCCCATTTCTGTGCGCTGCACTCAACAGCACAAAGGAACAAAGGGTCAGAACAAGACCTAAAATAAAGTAAGACAAAACTTGGGTCTAGTTCGTTATAGCTTTGTTATTCAATTGTCATATCAAGCTATTTAGCTACGTCTAGTGTACAAAAATTCTATCAAAGTGAGCTGAAAGGTTCAAAATATTATGTACATAATTACATATATAGCCTCTTTGTTTCACCATTTAGAATGAGTCAAACGGTGGTTTGACCAACGAATTGTGAAACATACTTCTTCATCTGGAGTCCCTAACGGCGTGCACTAGATAAAACAAACATGCTAGTAATAGTTTGATTTGATAAATAAAGAGCAAGGAAGAAAATAACTCAAAATTTTTTTCCCAATAAACTAACTCATGTACTCCTTTTAACTAAGCATATGAATTTCACAACTTAGCTAACAATAACATGAAGCAGCTTGTTACTTTACCCTGAGGTTTGAACCTGAAGTTTGAAGTGACTTTACTAAAGATACTCTTAGTTGGAAAGATGGACAAGCACTTGAAGTACCACAAGCCCTTCCACTTACTCATTTTTCCAAAGCAGAAAGCCCTGACTCTCTTCCTTGCAGCCACCATATTTATATATGCATCATGCCTTTTATAAAAATACTAATCAAAACCACAATGTGAATCCTGCCAAAGCATAAAGCAACAAAAAAGAAGACAAGGCCTTTGTGTACTTGCAAATTTTTTAGTCTTTTAAGTTCTGAAACAAATATTGTATCCTCTTACATATAAAAGAAGAATTTGGTTTGCCAATCCCAACCACCCCCCCCCCCCCCACACAAAAACCCCATTTGGCTCAGTGTTATCGAGAAAATGATTGTTTATTATGTTGAAGTTATCACTTACTAGGCAAGAACTTAATTATGAGATTGAATTGTGTTTTCAGAAAAATAGGCTCCAATTAATATTAAACCAACTATTCGGTAGTGATTGGATTTCTACTCCAAGGCACATGAATGTAATGAAGGGTTAAGGTAAATAAATATTGAGTAGGGAGAATTGATTTGGATTTTGCTTCTCCTTCTTATCCCTCTTACCAAATATTCTCAATTTGATGGTATCCTTTGGGAGTGGCAATGGGGCCCTGGTCAAGCGGTTTGTTGGTTTATCTTCAATCCCTTTTGTGTTTGTATTTGCTCTCTCTATAATAGTATTTGGCTATAAAAAAGATTGATTATGGTGTGTTGAGAAAGATAATATTCAAAATCATGTTATGGAAAACAAAAGGTGCCTGCTTGGAAACGCAATTTAAAAGGTCTCGAATATTAATTTGAGATTATTTAAAATAATCGTTTAGGTGAATACAATTTAAAAAGATAGACCGAGGCATGTGCTTGGGAACTGTTTTGGTTGGTAGTTTTATCAACTGCTCACTGCTGGGCAGATTGGGGATGTGTCCAGTCCTTGAAGATGAGTCTTCTATTTTTAATTGCGAAAATTGTATTTCACTCTCGAACATCATATGCACTTTATTCCGTAAACTTCCATAAATATATATTTTAGTTAAAATAAATATATTATACCCCTGAACTTTTAAAAGTGTATGAATTAATCATCTAAAATTATTTTAATATACAACCCGATACCATAAAATTTCTTAAATTTGTAATTTTTTTAATAATTAATTGAAAAAATAATAGAATGGTCAAATTTGTACATTCAAGAAATTAAGAGAATTGAACTATACATTTTTAAGTTTAGAGTCTAAAATGTTGATAACTTATAATTTAAAAAGATAAAGTGAAATTTTCCAATTTTTAAGGGGGTATAGTGAAACTTTTCCCTTTTTTTTTGGGTCGAAAATTTTCCCTTTTCAAAATATGCATAAAATGCTAGCAGGAAAATAGGGGAAGCACTCACCATATATCAAACATATATAAAAGCCCGGCGTATAAAAAATATTTTTTATATGTTTAACTTGTATATTCTATAGCTAAATTTAAAAATGTTGAATATGTACAAAATTTAATTTAGACAAGCAAGCTGCTGATTAAATTTTAAGTAAGAAATAAATCATTTGCTCATTGATCCAATTGAGAAGGATACCAACATTTTCAGAGTCTCAAGTATAAGAAGAAGCACCAAAAATACCTCAATCTGATCATGAATCAAAGCCAAAAACGCATGATCGAGTAATGCTCCTGGCTCACATGAGGAATGTTATAGGGACCCTTTTCTGAGTTGAGTAAAAAGGCTCCTCACTTCCTCATTCAAGTCAGATAAAACTCCTCAAGTCTATTAACTTTCAAGTATGAAGCTATAACCACATCATTCTGTTATTTATATGCAATTAATATGATGATATTCTAGAAGTAACTAGATAACACTCATCTCTAATATTATCTACTAAACATTTTGTATAAGAATGGTAGACGAATAAATATAAGCCGTGGGAAGGCATGGCAAGAACAGTTTCTTTAAATGTGCATTTGGATGCTGAATTTAGGATATAGGAAGGAATGGGCAACCAAGGACGAGAAGACCCCTCCCAGCCATGGAGCACTGTGCACTTAACTATCCCACGAAAATGGGGAATCAAGAAGGGCAAGCTATGATGTGGCTCTTCTTTTGACTATTTTAACCTCACATCCATCCAAACTATACCTACAAAACAAAATTTATGTCCATTCCCTCTCATTATTTTCTATTCCATTCCATTCTATTATTGGCCATTCTTTGCCACTAAAAATTAACTCCAAACAAACCCTTGGCCCCAGTATCTTGATACATATAGAACTTTTGAAAAATAAAAAAAATCAATGACATGCAGAAATCATTTTCATATAAAATTTATCATTTTTATTCTGTATAATAGCAGTTCAAATAATAACAAAGTCATTTGTAATTTCAAAATGAAGTGAAATTTCTGCTATTTCCCTATTCTTAATGAGATATCAATATAATTATCCTGATTTATCCTATACATGTTTCAAGAACATCAGCTCACCAACATCCCTTCAGTTACTTGAGGATGCATACACAGTTGTCAGATTACCAGGCATAAATTATTCAAAGCAACGATAAACCATACCAGCATCACAATCAGTACATTAGCAATACAGTTTACAGTTCTTTTTTTTTTTCTGACAAGAGAACTGAATCAAGAATAAGTCACCATAGTATTCATAAGGTAATAAAATTGAACACATTAAGTCTGTTCACAATTGAACTAATAAAAGATGAAAACAAAACTATGCTCAGTAAGCCCCGAAGCTATGTCTTACAATCCGAAATAGCTAAATTTTTCAACATTATATGATCAAATTTAAGCAACTGTTTCATGTTGAGCAGCAAGCCTCTTTCTAGCCTCCTCAATGATAGACAACTTGATACCTCGGCCTTTGGGAAGAGATATCCAAGGCTTTGTTCCTTTGCCAATGGTGAAGACATTACCCATGCGGGTCGCAAACTCATGACCAGTTGCATCTTGGACATGGATGGTCTCAAAACTTCCCTTGTGCTTCTCCCGGTTCTTGATGACACCAACACGACCTCTGTTCCTCCCTCCGGTAACCATAACAACATTCCCCACATCAAATTTGATGAAATCAGTGATCTTGTTAGTTTCCAGGTCCAGCTTGATAGTGTCATTGGCCTTAATCAGTGGATCTGGGTAGCGAATGGTGCGACCATCATAGGTGTTCAAATAGGGGATGCCCTTCTGCCCAAATTGAACAGATCGAACCTTGCAGAGCTTAAACTGTGAAAAAAAATGTGAGTATTAAACGTTAGAAAGAAAATCTATAGAACTAACATGGGAAATAGGGAATAAATAAGTCAAATTCAAATGAAACTTGGTCACAGTAATTAAAGTGGTCAGCTAGCATCTCAAGAAACTTACGTATATAAATAATTATTTCCTACATCCTGCATTCATGTTTTAACTTAAAAGAAAGTCTACTAATCAAAGAAATATAACCAAACAAGCATTGGAGTCATTATGAATTAGAGAGATTAGGAAGGACCAGATAGACCTTTGCCTCCTCATCCCTTAGAGAGTGGAGACGGAAACGACCTTTCGTGTCATAGAGTAGACGGAAACTTTCATTTGTTTTGGGAATAGAAACAACATCTGGTAACAGAAGAGATTAACACAAGTTAATACACCTAAGGAAATGATAATACAAAAGTGACAACATTGTCCAAATATTCAAAGCAATAATCTCTTTATCACAATATTAGCAACACAATGTGACAATCAAGTTTCAAAGCACACATACCCATGAAACCAGCAGGATATGTTTTGTCTGTCCTAACCTTGCCATCAACAAGAACATGGCGCTGCATCAAGATGGCAATAACTTCTCTATATGTTAAAGCGTACTTTAGTCTGTTTCGCAGGATGAGGATCAAAGGCAAACATTCCCTTGACTTGTGGGGTCCAGATGATGGCTTTGGTGCCTGCATAACCACATCAGTTGAATACACGAGTCCAAATGGAAATTAGAAATAAAAAGAAGATAATATTACAGACACATGAACTGTTTACATACAAAGGCACCACCAAGCTTGTCAAGCATCCAATGTTTTGGAGCATTGAGCCTCTTCAAATGTTTCTTCAACCCTCTAGCCTGAAATATAATAAAATAGAAACAAATTAGAATACAAAGGAACATTTTAAGAAGTTATATATCCCTGCCCTACCAATTACACCAAGCATCACAACATTGTAAAAGCAGAACCATACAAAGTGAAAACTTTCACAATAATAATAATAATAATAATAATAATAATAATCTAATTTTGCACAGAAAAGAACACAGATCAATGGAGAACATGGGCAACACCAAGGACAGGCTTTTTACTTGGCCTCCTAAAACGGACAAAAAAAACAAAAACCAATTTTCACCAAATAAATCATCTACCTTTCCACATTAACCGAAAAAAAAAACTAAAAAATCACATTAAGGTTAAGCCATACACCATCATCATCAAGAATATATTCAATTTAAGTAGACTCTAGTGTACGTAACCACATCATATTCCATTGGCAATTAACTAAAAATAAAATAATATAAATAAAATTCAGCACAACCAACTCAATCTAAATCCAACCCATTATAATTAGCACCTTCAAAAAAGAAGCCTATGAATAAAAAATATATACATATGAACTTGACGGAAACTAAGAATTCAAAACAAATGGCAAGTGCAATAATAACAGGAACCCAGAAAGAGGTTCAAAAGTGAAAATCCAGAAGAAAAAAAATACAGAAAAACGAGATAAATTGAATGCTATTAGCTAGAAGAAGAGGACAAACTAACCATTTTTGGAAGCTTGTTTTCTCCTACGCAGAGATCAAGTTCCTCTCTCTCTCTGTGAACTCACTGAGGCGGGGAAGACTGAAGAATGAGAGACCCAAAAACCCTAGCTGAGTTCCATTTGACTATATATTCCGAAGCCCCATGACCCGGTTTGTTATTTGAACCTGAGCCTGGGAACTTCTGAGTTTTTATTCTTTTTATTTTTTTAGTTTAATTTGGGTACTTTTGGATTTTCAGATGATTAACTTAATTTTAATTTTTGGGTAAATAAATTTCTAGAGAATTACTTTTGAGGCACTATTGGGTGTGAAAAAGTTTTAAATTATTATTCAATTTTATGTTCTATTTGTTAGACTTTTAAGGTCATGAGTGATTGAGTAATACTTTGATTGATATAGTAATATATTATATGATTGAAGTTTTGTGCAAAACTTTTTTTACACAAATTCAATTCCTAAATAAATAAAATTTATTCAGTCACCAAGTGAAAAAATAATATAGTGTGCACAAAAAGGTATAGTATAAAAGTTGGAATTTAATTTTAATATACTTTTCACATATATTTTACCTATTGCTATTATCAAGAGTTAATACCAACTCATATGTCAGTTGGTAATTTATACTCTTGATAAATATGAAAACATATAATTTATGCTCTATATTATATTTTATAATATCAAATTATCAAGAGTATCTATAATCTATAATACTAATATTTCGCACTTTTATGCTTTAAATTTTATATGTTAAAGGTCACTTTCAGAAATGATTTGAGTACAATTTTCATTTTCATTTGAATCCTCAATCTATATTTATTATATTTAATTAATAAATATCAATCACATCAATCATAATTAATTATTAATTATGAGATATTAATTATAAATCATAATCTCATTTTCAATTCACAATCCAATTTCAAAACCTATTATTAGATATTACAATATCACTAATTTGTAAATATTTTTCTGATGGTTGACTTTGTAAATTTTTATTCTATATTTTAAATTTATGAAATAGTATTATTTTTATTTCTAATAAATTTCAAATTATTTTTTTATGATTATATTATTTGGCTTATTTATCAAAAAATATTTGGCTTAATATATAATCATGGCATATTTCAAATGTATTATAGCTCTATATGGAACACATGATTTCTATATTATCAATGAATACATAATTTGAAATTAACTTATATGATAGTTTTCAATAAATATGTAATTATCAATTTGTAATCAAAGTAATCTATCACAATGATATCAATTATAAATAATAATAGATGTATATTTTAAAATTATATATTTTATTTGAAAATATGCCTATCAAGATAAATAAATTAAAATCTTCTAGAATTAATTCAATACTTATTTAAATAATTTAGTTTAACTTTTGAAATATATTTTTAATTTTAAAAGTATAATATTTACTATAATATATTTATTTGACTTAAATTCAAAGAATTTTCTTTATTTAATCCTTGAGTATTTTTTAATAAACTCATATATACTATATTATCATTTAATTTTAATATGAAATTTTTAAGTATGGAAGTTATTCACTTATTTTAAATAAGATTCATGAGTTTTTTTTGGGGTTTTTAATATGATTTAAATATGATATTATTTTAGTTTTATTATATTCAAATTACATTTAAATATGGTAATTAGCATTGAATACTTTAGTTTTATATAATTGAATATCTATGTAAAATATCTTTTTATGTTAATAATGCATTAAAATTAAATTTTTGGAACAATATATTGTAAAAATCAATGAGATATGTATTTTTAATTATAATTTAAGTTACTTTTGGATAGGTCCATGAATTTAGAGAAGATATATCAAATCGATATTATTAAATCAACCTTAAATCTATGCTATCATGTTATAGTAATTATATTAATTTAAAATTATTTTATTAATTAAAATCATAGCAAATATTATCTTGGTCAACAAATTATAACTAAAATTTTAATACCACAAATTAACACATAACTATGATCAAACAATCACTTTCTAATCAAACAATCACTCTCAAATTTAAATTAAAATCTTAAGGAATAAACTTAATTATATATCATTTTATTTTTGCATGCTAGATTTAATTACTATAATATATAATTTATTAAAATAATTATAATATATAAAATTTCCCACAATATGCTGTAACGATATTGATAATAAAAATATAATAATATAAGCTATACTATATTAGTTTTGATATTTTAATAAAACTAAATATTATAATTAATGTATTTTTTAAAGATTTAATATAATCTATAATCTATCCATAATGCTAATAATTAAGATTTATTACATGGACAATTTTCTATGTATAGAGAAAATTATACTATACTATTTTCATAATCTTAATATTTAAAGTGAATTTTTGAATTTAATTTATTTTCTAATTATTAATTATTTTTTTCAATTATACCTTCACATCTTACTTCATTAAAATTATTTAAAAAATAAAAAATAATATAAACAAAATGATAATTGAATGTATTATACTATTAAAATTTATATATATAATTATAGTATTAAAGATAATAAAGCTATTATAATTACATTACAAAAAAAATTGTAATTAATGATTATAGTTATAGTATTAATTATAACAAAACAATTGTAATTATAATAATTAATGATAACAAGAAAATATTAGCACACATTTATTTTTTAATTATCTTTATTGGATTTAATTTGCATCATATATGTATTTTTCTAATTTGAATTATGTTGCATTAGTGATATTTGTCATTATAGATATTTATGTTTTAAATTTCAAAGTATTTTAAAATTTTTTCATTTTTTGAATCATTTTTAATAAATATATGAATATTAATAGAGATTTAAATTTTTACAGGGAATGAGAAATTTGGCACAAAAGACTGCATGTATAACGTATATAATAAGTCTAAATTCTAAATAAGGCTAAGTCTATAGGCTTAGGAGTTTGTAACTTAAAATGTAAAACTTTTAAAAATCATAAAAAATTATATATCTGTTAGTTTCACCATACCATATTTAATTTTTTAAACCTAAAGATTTCAACTTATCAATTTCATAATTATTTGATATTAATTTGTTTTGAAAAATATGACCTCAATTTTTCAATATTAAAATATTTAAAAAAATTCCATAATTTACACTTTTTTGATAATGATATTAATTATTTTAAAAAATTAAATGATTACATAACTTTTTTTATGAAAATAATTGTGTAATTGATATATTACTCCAATAATTGGAATAATATAAATTAGGATTATATGTGATTTTTTTATTAATTATAACACATTAGTTATTATTTATAACATATATTTTAAAAATTGATATTTTAATTCACTAATAGTATATACAAGAAAAATGGGTGTAATTGAAATCACATAAATTAAATTTATTAATTATTTTTATTAATTAGAAAATATATTTTTATATTTTTATAAATAAAACATTTTAACTTATTAAAAGATATAAATGACTAGAGATGATAACAAAAAAAAAAAACATTGAAGTGTGGATAGAAATATGGACAAATTTTATCTTCATATATGACTGCTTATTAAACGACTGATGATAACATATATTTATTTTTTCAATTATCTATATTAAATTTACATTATATATGTATTTTTTAATTTTTAATTTATATTATGTTGCATTACTAATATTTGGTATCATAAATATTTATATTTTAAATTTCAAAATATTTAAAAAAAATTTGAAATTATTTTAATAAATTCGTGAATATGCATTGGTATTCAAATTCCTACAGAAAATGAGAAATGGGGAACAAAATTCTAAACCAAGACGGGGCCATGGAACATATCCTCTCAGTTATGGATACTCATTGTCATCCTTATAAATAGCTTATGATATAATAAAATTATTAACTTATTTTTTTACTATTAAGCAATTTCAACTCTCAAAATATGTAAAATTTTGTTAAAATATGCTCTTTATTGTTATAGTCATCTATCAAGATTTTTTTACCCTTATAAACATGATATTCAAAATAAGATATAAAACAGAATGACATATTTATATTTTATGAATTTATTTAATTATTTAACTATTAACTTATTTTTAAAATAAATTTATATACTTAATTTTTTATAAAATATATTTAAAAAAATATTTATTTTCGATAATAGTCAACAAACTATTTTTATTGTCATTCCGTGTATCGCATGGGTCAAACGACTAGTTATCAAATATAATATAGAGCATAAATTATATGTTTTCATATTTATCAAGAGTATAAATTGCCAGCTAATACAAGAGTTGTTATATTTGAACCGAAGTTATGTAAATTTCCAAGCAAAAGTTCATTTTTTTTTTCTTTCGGTGGTGTGGAGGATTTTTTTTGGGGGGGGGGGGGGGAGGAGACAGGAGAGGGAGGGGAAGGGTAGATATAAGAGTCCCAAGGTTCCTCTGGATTATAAATTAAATGGATTAATCTTTAGATCATAATTCATATATTGGGCTCTAATGTCTTAGTCAAAGTTTGAATGAATCCCAATCACTTTATTAATGTGATTCTCATCTCCTCGGGGGCAAACCAAAATAATTTTTGCATCATCCCAACAATTTTTTTAAGAAAATCACAAACACTTTCGCCATGGCGCAAACTTGCAAGAGTTTTATTTTACACACACACACACACACAAAAGTTGATGTGTACTCAATAAATTTTATGTTTAATTTTTGGGGATTACTTCGGTATCCTATAAAATTTATGGGTACCGGTACCTTTCAGATAATTTGTGGCTGAAAGTTTACCACGTGTCCCACTAACTAAATCAATTACTATTTTAAATGTTCATGATTAAATCATAACCTTTAAATTTAAAAGGGTACCAATACTCTTGAGATACCAAAGCAAAAACCTTAATTTTTATGTACTAACATTATAAAAACATTTTTCTACTTCATCATTTAATTATATACTTCTATTTATAAGGTTTTTAATAGAGTAAGAAGTTAAATCAAATAATTTAACTAATATTGCTATATATGATTGAATATTTGTATAAATTTTTATTGCAATGGCAATATATAAAAAGTCTATAGTTTTTAATTTTCTCCATTGCCAATCACTATAGGACAATTTTTTCCATCTCATTCAATCCGGTTGTGACAAATTTACTCGGATAAAATTTTCTCAAACCTTAGTTTTTTTTTTAATCATTTACAATTCTCACATTCAAATTCAAGACCTTACACAAAAAAAATTAAAATGAATACATCATGAACTTTGGTTTTTGTTTTTTTTTTCTTTCTTTTTTTTCAGTTTTGAATAGACGAGGCTCCAAAGGAAATACAAAAGCAACACAGCGACTACAACTGGCCTTTCTCAAAAGGCAGCTGCTCTGGTGATGTTGATGGTCAATGGAGTTGGGGATGTCGGTATTTAACTACATTTTTTAAGTGTAGTTAAATGCAATAAAAGTGTTGCCAAACAAAAAAAAATCAATGAAACTGAACAACAAGAATGCACTGTCAACATGCTGATTTTGCGTGAAACCGATTGAGAATTCAGATAAAACCAAAATAAAAAAAAGTACCGTGAGGACGGGATCAGGAGCCTTCGTTTTGAAATCGAAAGTGGAAAACGAGAATCGACGAGGAGAGAGTGAGAAATTGCAATGGCAAAAAATGAGAATCGAATGGAAGCAAATGAATCCAATGGAGGAGAAGAGGAGAGAGAAGAGAGAAGGGGAATGACCCTGGGGGAGGAACCATGAGACTTGTGGAGACTGACCTTGTCAAGGCCATTGATGCCTTTGGAGAATTCAACTGAAGGAGGAAGTGAAGGTGATCAGGTAGTGATGAAGGAGGAGGAGGAGGAGGAGAAACATTGGTATTGCTTGTCTTTTCCTTATATGCACTCATATTTGTTTTTGTAGAAAGTGCCAGTGTGTGGGTTCAGTGTATGTGGGGGTGGGCTAAGGAAAAGAAAATGGTGAGTAAATGAAATGGAGGTTCTGATTTCTCAGAGACGAGAACATTGTGGAGAGGAGAGGAGAATAGGAGGTGTGGGATTTAGCAACATCTTTCATTACATTTAACCGCATTTCAGAAATGTTGTTAAACACGGACATCACAAACCAAATTGACCGTTGACATCACCAAAGCAGCCGTCCTCTCAAAAGGTCTTGTATGATACAAGATGAGCATAATACAGTAGTATGACATAAATCAAATAATGACTTTAATGTGTTGGTTGGTCAAATATAAGTTCGACAAAATTTTGAAGGAACATACTCAGCTCTCAAATGGCATGATACTATCAACCCAAATAGGCCATTAATTGTTTAGAATCATTAAGAACAAAGTGATTCATATTTAAATGTTAAATAACAATCATATGCTTATAAAGCAACGGATAGTTTTTTTTTTTTTGGGAGAGTTTTGTTGAAAAATCGGTTCTCTTATGGTAGCTCTAAAACGTACACTCATTACTCAATAAAAAATTAATCTAATTGAATTATAAGAATATATAATTTGGGAAGGAAGAAAAAAGGAGTTCCATACAAACCAAGCTTGGAGGAGTAAATTGTTCCATATAACGTAGAAATGAAAGATAATTCAGCTGGAGCAAATCCAAGAGCTTTTTTATTGAGTTTGAGAAAATTAGCTATTGGACCTGCTTTCAATGTCAAAATTTAGCAGGTATACTAGCTTAACTTATGTAGAATGCTTTTAGAAGTTTAAAACCATCAAAAGAATCTATTTAGTTTCTATTTTCATTTTTAATTTTAATCATAAACATGACACATTATCTTCGATTTATTTCCTTCATCTTAATATTTTATGAAAAAAATGTTGAAAATATAAAAAAAAAAGAACATACATTGACAGTAGACAAGCACATACTCTTGCAAGAACATATGCATGCAACCAGGCCAAATTTTTCGCCCGGAGAAAAGAAGTATTAAGAGAAACACATATCAACTTAGCGGCTAGGACAAACGCTGCAACATCATTCAAACATTTGTTCCATTTTTTTCTTCTTCTTTATTCTGTCATGCCTGCAGGCGGGGTAGGGGATGGAGTCAAGTACTCTCAGACCACATGTTGCGAGTTCGAACCAACACCTTACTTTGTGATTATTCAAGGCAAGGGATTCTCTCAATGCCTCTATAGGCCTCGACAACTTCAACCACTCCATGTCAACAATCCATCTAGATTGAGAGTCAAAACATAACAATAAAAAGTAATAAAAATAAGAGATAATTACATTGGCCTATCTTAAAGTTAGTTAATATTACACTCGCCCTCTACTGGATTTTAAAATTTCATTCGCCTCCCCTAATTGTACAAATATAATTGGGGTAATTACAAGGACCTCCACTGAGATTCTTCAATATTACCCTTACCCCCTTCTAATTTTTAATATTACACTTACCTCCCTTATTTCTAGATAACTTTTCAAAATTCCAAAATTACCCTTGATCTTTCATCCCTTGTTTTCTTCTTCCGCCCATTCACTCCAACCATCACCACCCCAACAACAACCCACACCAGCAACAGTAACCACCACAAAATCAAGGAAACTATGAAAACAGAAGGCAAAAGAAAAACAAAATTAAAAAAAAATCTAGAAAGGAAACTAAAAGAAATGTCTTGAACAAATAAACCATTTCAATGAATTAGGGATTTGAGTTGTGAAAACAAACAATCACATGCAAAGAGGGAAGGAGAAACAGTGGGTGGAAGATCAGCGGCGGCGACAACGACATAGCAACTAAATAGTGGAGCCCGTAGGGTGGTCATGCATGGCTCTTATGCGGCAGCAATGGTGGTACGATCTAGCTTGGGAGCTCTAGCGATGACGGTTCATGGTGCTTGGGCTGTGTGAGTTGGAGCTGTGGCGAAGCTCGCAATGGTGCGATCTAAAGCGGCGAACCTTGCAGTGGTTGTGATACCCGAGGTACACTGGCCGATAGAGCTCTGTATAACCTCGAGATTCCAGAACTACCGTCGGGTCCAAAATTTTGCTAAGTCTGGATCCTACACCTCCTTGGAGGGCTATATGATAGAACCATATTCTTGGGATCAAAAGTCCCGGTAATTATTCCTTGAGGGAAAACAAGTTGAAGGGTGATTTTTAATGGATTTTATGAAACCTGCAAATGTTTCATTGTTAACCCACAAGTTTAGAAAATCTCAAAAATTTCCGGATTTGAACTAAAACCCAAAAATTTGGATTCTGATTTGATGGAGTTTTGATTTTTGTGATATTTTATTTGAATCCAAATAGGGGGTATTTCCTTATTTACATTTATGTTTTAAAATTAATGTCCTCAACATTAACTTAAAATTAGTAAATTTAAATAAGTGAGTGTTGGAACAACCTGAGATCTTTGGAATATTTGAAAAACACGTATTGTGAGTTTCTATCATCGCTATATTTGGCTATATGCGTCATATACCGCTATAGCGGTGTCAGTGAGGGATTTAAAACCCCAAATAGTGCAGAAGAGCGCAGAAACGCGATTCACTTCCTTTTTCCTCTATTTTTTCTCTCTTTCTCTCAAATTCATTCCAATCCATCATTCCAAGCTTCAAGGTAAGTTCATGTTACTAGATTATGTCTTTATTTCTCCATGATCTTGGATTTGGACCGATTATTTTTCCTATTTTGTCGAATGGGGTGTTTACAATTTTAAGAGAGTTAGAATAAATATACTGGAGATTTTTAGATATTAATCTAGAGTTATGGTTGTTCCGCTAATGGCGATTGTCATTCCAAGTTCTTGAGTCAAATTCTTTACTTCACATACTCCAGAGCTTTAAATCCTGAGTGGGTTCAAATCCTATAATCCTTATATTGATCATTAGAGTTAATTTCAGATAAATTATAAAGCATGAGATATATATGTTTTTCCTAAAACTACTGGAGACCATTATTGTTAAAGTGGTTTTTATCAAGAGCTAGAAGATATATTAAAGATTTATGGAACATTATGATGATTTCCATAGTAGAAAATATATATATGATAGAGTTTTAGAGAAAATAATTGTTTTTATGATTCTCAAAAGTATGGCATTTAATATGATTTGTAACAGCGCGGATACATATTACTCTTTGAAGCAGAAATCAATCTTTTACAAATGGGTGATCCATGCATGATTTCACAATACGATTATGCTAAAGTTAGATTGTTAAGAGTTATATGAGGCCAGGAAACTTTTCGAGTTTCAAGAGCTTTTCTATTTAAATAATTTTGTAATTTTAACTGATGATTTATATGCTAGAAACTTTGTGAACTCTAGGGTAGAAGACTTATGAGATATAGAGACAAGATTTAGATTTCATCAATTGAATTGAAGATGGCTCTGAGAACAATCATGTGAGTTAACGGATTATTCCTAACCTTGGTATACCAAGTCGCTTTCGCCAGCGAAGAAATAATAATCGGGACCTATTTAGTGTCTCTGCAGACAGAGACTTTGTTATCTTGTGCATAACTGTAGGAGATTTGTTATGTCCATTTAATCGTGGATAACCATGAGATTCACTGCTTTAACATTAGCATACTATAGTTTATGATTTTTACAGAATATTGATTTCAGAACTATTTGTTATTCCTAAGAATATGAACTTGAGAGTTATTGCATTAATTGGTTTGATGAATTTATATATATTATTATTTATTTCCCTTGACTGTCCCATGAGAGGGTTATGGGTGAGGACTTACTCACTGAGTTTTAGATGAAACTCACCCCTTTTCCTTCCTCCATTACAGGTGCAGTAGAGATTTCCCAATTGGTGAGTTTCACTTTGTGAGTGAAGTACTTTTGGTATTTTGTTTAGAGATAGAGTGCTCCAGTTTGCATGACGGGTAGGATCCCGAACCATAGAGATAGACTGACATATTTTTATCATGAATATTTTGTATTTTCATGATTACGAGTTCTATGATTTATTTTGTATTAAGAGCAACTCGTATGTTTTGTTTCAGAGATATTTACTAGAGCTTGATTATGAAAGTATTTATGATGATTTGTTTTTCAAAGAGTTAGATATATATGTCGGAGATGATTTTATGATTTGGAAA
Organism: Dalbergia cochinchinensis; assembly: GCA_031216125.1. Classification (NCBI taxonomy): domain Eukaryota; kingdom Viridiplantae; phylum Streptophyta; class Magnoliopsida; order Fabales; family Fabaceae; genus Dalbergia; species Dalbergia cochinchinensis. Next base: position 60,270,066 of record CM062375.1, on the reverse strand, counting down.
ATGATTTTATCTTAAATTATGCATATAGAGGGACTTAGAGATCACGATACTGCAGTACGGAATGAGGATTTCTCACGTCTTGGCCATGTCTTGTCGGGTCATGACAGTGGTGCACGATACTTGTTCACGATGGCTATGGAGGCGCACATCGGAGTGAGCGACAGAAGTAGCACCGGCGATCATAGTATTAAAACCGGTTTGGACTGACCGGTTCGACTGGAAAACCGAGGAACCGGTCATCAAACCGGTTCGAGTTAGTATTTGGATCGGTCCCGTATCAAAACCGGTGCGACCAAGTTTGACTCGGTCTATTGAACCTGGTCGAATCGGTCGAGTTTTTTTTTTTTGCTTTTTTATTTTTTATTTTGCTTTGTTGTTCTAAATAATAACTTCTTCAAAAACCTTAAAAAAGAAATCTAATTTGACTTATAAAAAAATACAATAACTTTATTTGTATTGTCATAACTTATGAGTTTGTGATGTAAAACTTTATGAGTTTGCTTGTATAATTATGTTTTGAACTTGTCAATTGTGATTCGTGAATGTGAAATGTGAATAATATTTTAGAATTTATGTTATTTATTTACGCTTTTATATTTGACCCTTTAAAAATGATAAATTATTAATTAGTTGTCATTTTATTGTATTTTATTTAAATTTTTATATTTTTTTATATAAATCCGATTCAACCAGTTCATTAACGACTCCATGGTTAAGCAAATGGCCAAAGACTTCAATAGAATGATCACTGGAGTTTGAAAACTATGCCGGCGATGAGGCGTGGGCTCGCCGTAGAGCTTGTGGTGGGAATGGCTAAAGTGATGGTGGAGGAGATTTTGATGCTTTTTCCCCTTTTTTTTGTTAACTTTTGATTTTGTGGTGGTGATTGTGGGTCATTGTTGGGGTGGTGATGGTAGAAGAGAACGGGAGGAAGAAGAAAACAAGGGATGAGAGAACAAGAATAATTTTGGAATTTTGAAAAGTTATTTAAAAATAAGAGGTAAGTATAATATTAAAAACTAGAGAGAGGTGATTGTAATATTGAAGAACCTCATGGGAGGTCCTTGTAATTACCCCAGTATAATTATATTAACATCCCTTAGTGGTAAACAACCATAAAAATAACTAATTAATTTTAAAACATTAAAAAAAATGCTACATGACTTTTTGCCCTCATTTGCCTTTCAATTTCTATTGGATGCCACTCTGCATCACAAGTTCTCTACTTTGGCCCAATCCCATGTTAAAAAGCACTTCACCCATTTAACCCTTTTTAATCCCAAACCATCCATGTCGCTGTTCATCATCCTTTCAAACTTGCCAAAAACTCCATAAACCCCATAGCTTAGCTACACTCCTTCGCTTCAACCTAAAAAAAACAGCACTGTCTATCTCTGGACCAAATCAAGTCCAACAGCAAAATAAAACTTAGGAGGAAAAAAATAGAGCAACCTCTGTGACAGTGTGATTCAACAACCGTCTTTGACATCAGTCCCCATACCACCTCTTGACCGCTGCACACACGCTGCGAGCCCATGGTCGCCGTCTTCTGTTTTCTGCTTTCACAGTTCAACCACGGCCACATCCCCTTGTTTGGTTTCTCTTGGTATTTTTATTTCCTGTGCTAACCAAATCTAAAAAGCAAATGAGGGCATAAAAGTCATTTGACATTTTTTTTAATGTTTCAAGATTAATATCATGTTATTTTTGTGGTTATTTACTTGTTAGGGAGGTTAATGCAATGATATTTATACAACTAGGGGAGACGAGTGAAATTTTAAAATCTAAAAAAGAGCAAGTGCAACTGACCTCAGGGGGGAAGGTCACTGTAATTATCCCTAAAACAAAGACAGAATTGACCAGTTATACATTATTTGCAAAATGTAAAGCGCCTAATGCATGCCCTCATCTCAGTAACACCGAAGTATCATGTCTATACATAAGTAGCATCACATGTCAGCCAAATCTACAATATCTGGGGGCAACTTTTACCTTGCTCCTCCCCCTCCCCCCAAAATTGCCTTCTCATCATTTTAGTCAATCATGAAGAGGGCAAGTAACTTGTTTTTCATAACAAAGTTACATCAGCCGGTCCAAAGAAAATAAATTTGAAAATTTTTTTCAACCACAAACTGACAATAGAGGCTTACTGTTTGATATGCAGAAATCATGTAAGACAAGACCCTATGGGAATGTTTTAAGTCCACCATACCGGCCACCTCGGCTCAGTTGTTGAGCCTCTTCTTTTTCTCTTCCCTTTTCTTCTCCCTTAGTCTCTCTATTCTTGTACAAAAATCCTCCAAGACCTTTCTCCCAATTCTATCAAAGCCAGGGACCTTCTCCCTAAATTTTTCAACCACCTCGTCATTGAGATCTTCAAATATCTTGTACAAGCTCTGCAAATAAGAAAAGCAAATATCTAATGTTTGAGAAGAGTCAAGTCATGGAAAAAATTAGGACTATACAGGGATTATCTCCAAAACCTTATGCACAAAACATGCATAATTCTTGAATCTCTGTTTATATGAAAGGCAAACATTAATAGAACCTACCAGGGATGGGTGCAGGTTATGAGTTGAGAGGTCATATGCCCCCATAAATATTTTTATTGCTTTAAGTAATTATACAGATATATGTATATTTGCCCCCATTATTTAATTAACTTTGACCCCATACTAACTTTAAATTAGTCAAAATAACAAAACATAACATAGTTCACTTCTTATTATATTTATGTATTATTTTTGCCCCCATTACTAAAATTTTCTGGATCCATCACTATAACCCATACTGTATCATGTTTGAGATCCCGTTGAGGAAGTCAGACAGTGACAGTTACTGATGCTGTGGCCACAGGCCAGAGGATAAAGGTGACAAACTTCCTAGCTATGGAGGCAGTGGAAGGGAAAGTTTTTTTATACAATCAAATATTTGCCCTTCACCAAGAAAAGATATGAAACAGAATAGTTGCACTCGGTAAGGCAGGTTCTAACTATAATCATGGACTAGAAAGAGAAAAAGCAACCAATATCGATAATGAATGAATCAAGATGCTTTGATTAAAAATGCATACCAGAACATCCTTATTCCAGTGCTGGATGTATGGAGGACCTGTGGTGAATGAACCAAGTGGTTCGCGGTACCACTCACAATTAAATGTTATTCGATCCATCGCTTGTTCTATACTCAGAACTTCCCATGGCCTCAACCCTGGAATAAGTTCAGCCAACTGCAACCTATCTCACACAACCATCCACCAAAACCCAACAAATAAAAGAAATAAATGGTGGGGGGCAAGAGTTAGAAAACATAACAACTTAGTGAATGTAGCAATAAGAATTCATTACTATTTCCAGCTACAGATGACAGAAAACCTTGTAAAGTTTCTCATATTTGTATATGACAAAGCAAGTTAAAAACAAAGAAAATCAGTCATTATATATCCATAACACGTGGCCTCAGTATATGCTTACCTAAGTTCTCTAGGAATGTATTTGTTGGGCATGTGATCTTGTTCCAGCATAGTGGTCAGTTCAGAGCCACTAGCCCAAAGAAAGAGAGCATGACTTGGAATTCTAACTCCAGGCCAAATACCATCATTAGCTTCTAACACCGCTAAATCACGTCTCTTGCTTTCTATAGCCTCTTCTTGAAGCTGCTTATACGTCTTCTTTTCAAATCCCTTAAGAGGAACCCATGGTGGTATGCCATTTTGTAGTTTGTGAAGCAAAGCTGTTGCTGAAGCAGCAAGCCTAACTGAAAACAAAAAAAAAAAAAAAACACACACACACCAAACCAAAAATCAGTTTTTATCAAACACAAAAGCTTCAGGGCTTTTGCAGTTTGGTCTTATTTTTGTATAGTATAGACTGCATTCTTCAATTCTGAAAAGATTTGTTGAGACTTAAAAACATTTGGAAACTTATTCACATGAATTGGCTTTATTTAAAAGCCCACCCATGATTGCTTTTAGGGAATGAAGATGACAGAAAAGTCACCACATCAACAAGTGTCATCTCATCTGTAGTGCAGATTAATCCTAAGTTGTCCATTAATCTGAGTATCTGACATCTTCCCCCTAATAAAATTTCAAATTCTTTATCATGCAGGAAAATGTATTGCACTTTCTAGCTCACTATATCCATCATAAAGCATAGTGCCTGCCAAGTCCTTAGCATGCCCCTAAATGGTCATAAGACATTAAATGCCCACTTTCTAATTTTCATCATGAAATGCTGTGCTCAGATCTACACAATAAAATATGAAAGGATATATTAGATAACAAACGATGGAAATCAACAGAATCAGACCTTCCCAAGTAGCAATTGCCTTCTCCATTCCATAAATCATGTGGATGGGCGCCCATTCATCCATATCCTCACCCCAAATGAAGGTGTTCTTATCAATAATCCCAGCACCCCATGCAGTTTTAAGCGTAACCAACTCCAAAGGTCCACGTGTACGGCCCAGCCGATCCTTATAGTACCATCCACCACTCCTCATGATAACTTTAATAGAAAATGGAAATAACATCATACAACCAACACAGAAAAAAAATGAAAGGACACATCAGTTAATGGAATAATTACATCCAGAGCTCAGTGTTACATCACAAAACCTTCAACAAACAAAGATAGTATAAATATTATATCACACACCCAGCAACCACTTCATAGTAATCAATATATGACCACAGACAAGTATCTTAGTCCTTAGCTATACATTTCTTTTCTTTTCTGGCAGATTAAAAACACAGAAGGTGGATAGCATGACACACCACAATTAGAATTTGCCTAACAGCAAGGGATCACCAGTAGGAAGCAAACTGAAGACCAGTATATCAATGCCATTATCCTGTAAATTAATGAACTGAATCCTCATTCACAGGTAGCTTAATATTTCAACACAGATCAATTCAATTACATAATTTACTAGCAAGAGTCAAACTCTGAACTTTATCCAACCCAAAACCCATCTGTGTCAATGCTATTCGATCTTACCAATTAAGCCAACCCTCATTGACAAGTTGCACAAACATTTTAACACATGCATATTCAAGCAAATATTTCACCAGCATGAGTCAAACCTAAAACCTTTTATCAGCACTATTCGATCCTGTCAATTCAGCCAACCTTTATTCACGAGCACCTTAAAAATTTCAAACACCCTCTACAGTCAACTTATCTTTGGAGTTAGAAAGTATATTCACTCTTAGATCAATATGGTGCATTGAAATAATGGCCCATTAAATGATAAGGGTAGATGCATCTGTATTTTCTCACACAAGCTTACTCTAGAGGAGCATTTATTTTTTTCCCCCAACACACACACACACACACACATTGAAGCACAAATTACATCAATACTAAACTAACACACTTACATACTAACATTCACATCACTTCACATCTGCACACCTTTCACCATTTAATTATAATAACACGCCGACCTAGTTTTCTATCCACCTAACACTCATAATTTTGCCACATAGACAAATGCGAAACATGCATCTCTGACAGCCATGCAGTGATGTGTAACTAACACTTTTCTTCTCCAAATCATACCACGGAGATTTGTCAAAGTTGTTTAACACTAACTATCATTGCCTAATACAATCCTCCTTTTTTATCCAAGTTTAGAACTAACTTTATGAAGGTTAGCAATAAAGAACAATATATGCAGAGCTTTCTAATCTTTTTTCTGACCCAAAGCACAAAAATTCCAAACTTTTTCTTTTCTCTCTAACTTACAATCATAGTACCGCTTCTCAAGGTTCTTATACCCGATTGACTGAGCAACATCATTAGGCTTGCCAGGAGGGTAAGGCCTCTGCCTGAATGCCCACAACCCAAAGAAGAACTGCCTTGCAAAGTCCCAGAACTTGTCATCCGCCTCCTTCTTTGTCTTCTGGGCCTTCCTGGGCATGGGCCTCCCGTCAGGCCCAATTACGTGAGGCACCGCCTTCCAAACCTCCCAATCCTCCTTGTGATAAGGCTTCTCGTTCTCCTTCAGCTCGAGCTCGTTCATCTTGTCAAAAATCTCTTCTGCCCTCAAAAGGAACTTCACAACAGGGCTGCCCTTCAGCTTCTCCAACAACTCTTCGTTCTCCCTTATCTCTTCCTCAGTCGGGTTCTCCTTCTTCTCAAAAAAGGGGTCATCGTTTAGGACCTTCTCCACTTCTGGGGTGTGCCTGTATTGTGTGTTTGAATTAGCATTTTTTTTCAGAAATTGAAAACAGCTTATAGTATGTGCTTATTTTGAGTCTATCAGCTAAATTATATATAATTATTTTCAAAAGAGTAAACATGCATTGTACTCTTAAAAGGTTCATGTGGCATCAATTTAGTCCTTCATAACAATATGACATCAAACAAGTCCCTAAAAGGTCAAATATGACATCATGTTACCCTCTGAAATTGTTTTACATCAAATAGGCTCAATAATGTGACACTATTTCAGTTACTTTAAAAGACTATTTACGAGCTTTCATATACCTATTCAATGTAAAATAACTAGAAGACTATTAATCCCCTTTTCTATACCGTATGAGTTTTCCTAGACCTATCTGATGTAAAAAACTTTCAAGGACTAATGTGCCGTCACATTTTAACAACCAGAACCTATTTGATATCAAGAATATTTCAAAGACATTGTTATCAAGCGAATATTTCAGTTCAAGAACTAGAAGACAATTTCATCCTCCTTTTCGACAAAGTATTTGTTTTCATAGACCTACCTCATACCCAAAAACTTTCAAGCGAATCTTACATGTTTGTTTTGAAGTCAAAAGTACTTCAGGGAGAAGCAACAATTTTGTTATTTTGGACTGAAAAGTGCATCGGGAAGCACTTTCTTTTTTTTCCATTTTCAGGTGGAAGGAATTAAGTTTGGATGCAAGCCAAACAAGCACTTAACTTTCAGGGACCTATTTGATATGTAATAAATCTTTGAAACACTAAATTTAAGTCTAACCAATATATGTCAGCTCAAGTACTAAAATGCATTTTTACGCTTTTCAAAATTAAGCACACCAAACATGCACAGAATTTAAAAGATAAGAAGCAGATCATATTCCCTGAAATAAACAATAATCTTTCTCAAACATGCCCATAATATTAAGGTTGTATTTGGTTTCAAAACATAGTTTTCGGTTTTCATTTTCTATTGTCAATCAGTTTCTTTTGGGGCTTTCATTTTCAGTCTTCGTTTCCGGTATCCATTATTTCCTTCAACAAATCGCGAACACTACAACAGAAAACGAAAACTTTCTTAAATGAATACTGAAGAAACAAAAAATGATTAATTTTTTTTTCCAAACATAACAAGTAAAGAACAAAAGCATGCCTGTAATCGGGAAGGTTCTCGCACTCCCAGAAGAACTGGTGGGCCATCTGGGTGAAATGACCGGGCTCGTCATTTTTGGGCTTCTTGGGCCTTCTTCGGAAGAATCTGGGGAGCCCAATTGCGGCGAAGTTGGGGTGTTGCTGTCCATGGTGGTCGAAGAATCGGAGGATGTTGGCGTTGAGGAAAGGGAGAGGGTTTGGGGGTTTGTGGAACCAGTTGCCGCCGAAGAAGGGGTTGAAGTTGTTGATGGAAGCCATCCAAGGAAGGGTTTAAGAGAGAGTGTGGCGAAACGTAACTGAGAGTGGATAAGGGAAAAAGGAGGGTTTATGGGAAAGGTTTATATGAGTTGTGAGTGTGATGTTGCAGCGTTGGACCTTGGAGGATGGAAAAATGGAGTGAGTGTGATGTGAGGCGCACAGGGAGAGTGAGGATTTTGGAAGCTGGGTTTGAAAAGATGATGGGATGAAAGGAACAGGCAACAAAGGCACGCACGAACTAGTGTCCATTTTTTTGTTTTGTGGGTCGGATCTACCGTCCCTTTTTGGGTCGGAACAAAAGACACAAACTATGGATTTGTAATTAGATTAGATGGATGGATCCATTAAGGTTTCAACTCAGGCCCATGTTTATCATGGATCTTCGGACCATATAAAGCAATTGATAAATTGAATGTGTTTGGCCAAAAACACGAATTGGACATATCTTGACCAGGAAAAAAAAAAACCTACTTGAACATGTTTACTCATCTTTGACCAAAAATAATGAGAAAAATGTTATGTGTACTCTTAATACATGAAATATCATGTCGATTCACATATTATCTATCAGGGTTCACACTCGCTCCAATGGTGGATGAAATATGAGTCGGCACAGTGTCTCATACATTATACGTACAAATATCTTAACTCAAATAATAAAGATGTTTGCTCATATTGTCTACATTTACCCAAAAAATAAAAAATAAATTGACAAAAGAAAGTAATTTTCTATCAAAGAATGGTTTAATTTATATACATAGGTAGTTAATGCAAAAAAAATTTATACAGATCTTGAATTATACATTGCTATATCAATGAAAGAGTTAGATTCAATCATCCACTATATTAAGAATTTTACAAGTAGAAGCCTATATTTGAGTTATACTAAAAATTGAGTTTCAATTGATAATGTATCTAAATTAAACTTTATGCAAAATCACTTTTTGGATCATGTTGTGTTTTTTAATGACAGTTAATGAGTTTAATTTTAATATATTGACAATTTAAAAAAGTCATCCAATCAAACTCTCCAATTGGTACAACTGTTCAAGTATTGGGTGCAATACCCAACCATTAATTTTAATATGATAATATATGATTGGATGACAGTGTAATATGTAGAAATTAAACTCACATTTAATTTTTCTTTATATATATAATTTTTTCAATATTCACTCTAGTTAATCATTTTATATTATTTTAATTCTAGTGATTTTGGAATCTATTTAATTTCATTTTTTATTTTTTATTTTTAGTTTTTTAATTTTTAAAATTTTATAAAAAAAATGCTAAAAACTAAAATTTATAATTTTTAAAATTTATATTTTTTTTTCATAAAATCTAAAAAATTAAAAATGAAAATTACCAAATAGTCGCTTAATTTCTCATTGCTTTCAATGAAAGGGTAGATAGTAGATACCTTCCTTCCGCAAAGCCTGTTAATGCCACAGCTAATAGGAAACAAACTGTAGATCGCCTCTCCTATTCCCAAAAGCACAAACATGAAGATGCCTCCTTTTCTTCATTCCTTTCCTCCTCGCTCATTCTTCTACTTATGCTTCCTCCTTCTCCCTCTTTTGCTGCTGTTACTGCTCTTTGTAGCACCTTCTTCATCATCATCTTCTTCAAATAATGCAGCAGCACAGGACAATAATACAAAGGTAACCATGTCAGTCTACTATGAAAGCCTATGCCCCTTTTGTGCGGATTTCATAGTGAACCATCTTGTGAGGCTCTTCCAAACGGGTCTCATCTCCATTGTAAACCTTAGGATGGTACCTTGGGGCAACGCTTGGGTTGCACCTGATGGCACTCTTGTTTGTCAGGTTATATAACTTTACCTCTCTTATTCTATTTTCCATCTTCTTCAGATTCGTTTTTTCTTTGAATAATTATTATATATTGTTCAGCATGGGCTTTTTATAAGTCCTCATTTTGTGTTCTTCTCATTTCCATCAGAATGTTTGACTCAGAAACTGTGCCTAGGAGAGGGCTGATAAATAAACCACAGCTCTGATGCTTTTGATAATAAATAAGAAATTATTTAATTCAACATTAGTATACAATTATATGCTGGTAAATGTGAGCGCATATAGATCGGTGGGTAGATTATGTTCTAACTTAGTTAGAGATCCCGAGTTTAAGTCCTAGACATGTAGTTCCATTAAAACTTGGAAGAGAAAGTTTTGTCGCCTTAGTGGTTCTACTCAACTGGAGTATACCTATGGTGGATACATTGGATTTAGATTAAAAAAGAAATATTCAAATAATGAGTACGAAAATCAAACATTTTTATTAATTTAGCTATAATTAGTTAGATATCTAGCATCAGAGAATTCCATTAGATTTTGTATGTTAAGTTGTGTAGAAGTAATTTTACATATAGTGTCTCATAATACTGCACTGCTCATCTAAAATAAACATGTTACTGTTATGGATCATTTTCTGGGATCAGTGGCACATAAAATTTGATAAACTCTGAGCTGTGTTTGTGACAAATTAGAAGCAATGCTACTTTCTATTGCCCTTATGAACTGTCTTAGTTCTATAAATTATTTTATCTTTTCAATGAATAATTTCAATGCTGTATAAGTGATGTGACCTGCAATTAACGATACTGTGACTCCATTAAATTCTATGTCCCTGGTGTTGTCCACTTGGTTCATTACCCCCGTTTGAATTCTCCAACAACCCACCAAATCCATCATTGATCGATAAGGTTAAGATATAAAGTTTTTCATTTTTTTTTTTCTTGGGTCTTGATTAAGATAAGAAGTTCTGATGTTATTTTACAATGTTCCCAACAGGTCCTTTTTTCCCCCAGGGCCACAAGATTTGAGTGGTTCTATAACATTTGGTTTTGTTCAAAGGTCGAAGTTCTATAACTTATTCACTGGTTTTCTTTTTCCTACACGGTACAAATTAAGCTTGGGCCCATTTATACGAAAAACTGTCTTTTGCCAATATTTGGGCCCTATTATTTTGGGCCTATTAAATCATCATTTTGTATTTTACAATTTTTGGTTCATCCTGCAATTAACTCTATTTGCCATTTTTTCTTGATAAGAAGTTTCATGATTTCTTCGAATTGAAAAACTAAATTTGTGCGGATCCTTTTTTCATTCAATTTGTATCTAATTATTATTATTATTATTATTATTATTATTATTATTCATGATGTGATCACGCAAAAGGAAAAGTATGAATAATGCAATCTTCTAAAGTTGGGCAGAATCTGCTCAGCATGGTCTTTTTTCCTAGTTATTATTGGATTGTATGTCGAACTGGCCCATGTGATGTGAGCACCAATCTCTGCATAAACGGCAAAAATTTTGGCATGACCAAATAATAAAAGCAAAATCTTGCGTCTCTTTTTATTTTTTATTTTTACTTTTGTTTTTTATCTTGTTTCTTTAGTTATATTTATGAAATATATGTAATCCCTCTAACTTATTTTTCTTTTCTTGGAGAAAGAGTTATGTGCTTTTTTTTTCTTTACGGATATAATTTATTATTTATGTGTTAAAAACAAGCATTATCGATGGTACGAACATTATAAAAAGAAAAAAGGACAATACATAGAAGCAGTTTTTTTGGGGGAAAAAAAAAGCAAGCACAAAGTCTTAGTCCCACCAACCTTCACTAAATGTTGTACTTTTTTCTTATTTGAAATTTTGGCGTTTCTATTTTTATTATGCAAATGTCATTACTCACTAGAAATTAGAAGCCACTTGGTTTCATTGTATGTGTTGCAATGTTTCTTTTATTTTCAGCATGATGATTTTGTTTTTTTCGTTCAGTGCAGCACGGAGGCGATGAATGCTTTCTAAACACAATCGAGGCCTGCGCTATTACAATTTATCCTGATGTGGTAAGATTCCTACTAGACCATTGTTGCATATATTTTTCTTGTTGAATTTAATTTGAATGCCACTATAAATATAAAATGTTTTAAATAATTTTATCCAATTATGGATACTCAAATTAGTTAAATTTTATGACAATTATTTAAAAGATTATACATGTGATTATATATAATTAATTGATTGTGTAAAACACTTTATACTAGTAGTATGTTGAAATGAATTTCTCTACATTTGTTATACTGAAAAAAAACAGGTCTTTAAAGTGTCAATACAACTTGATAATGTAGATTTTCTTTTTGGATTATTGCAGCTTGATACTGTAGATTCATTAACAGCTTTAATCGCTAATTTTACTATACTTAAGTTGGGAGATAATCAGTGGCCGCAATCATTGAAGCATTACTTTGTAATGATTCACGGCTAGTCATAGTCCGAAGGGAATAATGCACAGCTTTTTCAATTGTGAACAAGAATGTAATTTCAGCCACAAAAAAAAAAGTTTTAGTTATTTAATCGTATATTGCTTAAAGCCATTCAAATTAGACTATTAATACTTTTTTGATAATATTAGACTATTATTATGGAGTTTGAGTAGTTTACACTTTAGACAGTGTAACAAGTTCAAATCTCAATGTCTTTAAAGTTTTGATTTTTAAAAAAATTATATTATCTCATCATTAAAAGTGTGTATGACTCTTATAATAACCATATAAAAAACATGTACATATAGAATTAATTGATGTGTTATAAACTTTCTCTTTATAATGCATGAAAATTAATCTCCCTTACCAAAAAAGACAGCTAAATAAGTGTGTTGTGCGTTCTAATGCACTAATATACATTTCTGATGCAGGTACAGCATTTCAGATTTGTACGCTGCTTGGAGAGTTTCACCTTAGAGAGGAGGCAAAAGGAATGGGTCAACTGCTTCCAGATGACTGGGTTGGGCACATTACCTATTAATTGCTACACAAGTGGCAATGGAAAAACTGTTAGTTCTTTATTGTTATTTCGTAATTTTAATTCGTTGCTACACCAATGGCATTTAGTGATACATGGATAATTCGAAACAATCAAGTATCCATATTGGATACGTATCATATCGGACATCTTGTTGATATTGTTTGAATATTACATGTTTTTAATTTGATTTATGTTACATCTCTGTATTTACTCATGTTGTAGCAGATGCTTCTACCCGTTTCCGTGCAACGTATCTTAAATGTCTTTTTTGTTTTCTTGCTTAAGCACTTTGATGTTATAATTTTTATGCCCAACAACCAGATTGAACAGAAGTATGCTAAGGAAACTGCTCAACTTAATCCTCCCCATCGATTTGTTCCATGGGTGGTTGTCAATAACCAAGCACTCCAAGAGGTTTGTGATTTGAATGATCCATAAAGATTCTATATAGCCCAAGTGAGTTTTGGCATTACTTCAGTCCCTTAACCTCTTGTGCCTTTTTCTTGTGGTTGCAGGACTACCAAAATTTTGTGAACTATATTTGCAGGGCTTACAAGGGCAATTCAAAACCAGATGCTTGTAGATCTCTTTCAACTAGAATTTATGATTTGAATGAGAGTAGCAATTCTTTTCCACCAGTTTGTTATGTGAATGAAGTAAGAAACATGACCTTATCATTAGTCACCACTCACAAAACCAAGGAGCAAAATCTCCCATGAGAGTGAAGGTGGATCATGTTTTTGGCTTGATTAATGTGGTTGGACAAGATCTTTCACTTTGGTTGCAAGGCTCAATTTGCCGGCTAATGCACTTGTTCATATGCGCAGATGTTGCCTAGCAACAGAAAGTGTAAATTGTGATAGGAGAGAGTGAATATTCAAATTGTCTCAGAACTTTTTACTTTGTTTTACTTTAATCTTTAAAATTAAAAAATTAAAATTTAGTTTTTGAAATTACAAAATTTGATTTATATTGATTCTTATAGTGATCTAAGTTAGTCATTTCGAATAATACCTTAGAAACTAATTTGAATTACTTTTTGCTAACTTCAAAAACTAAGTTACTAATTTCTTAATTTTAAAGAGTAAAGTGGAGTACACAACCTATTTAAGGATCAAAATGAGTATTCCCAAAATTTGTTGATTTATCTACATAAACTCATTTTAATTTCTCTATCTCTATATAAAGGGAGATAGCTTTTTCAAATCATAATTGTGGGAGCAGAAACAGAATTAGAGTATGAAGTAGTGGCCTAGTCTAAAAATTTGATCTGGAAAGAAAGGCCTATTCAAATCTCATAAGCGTGTTAAAAAAAAAAAGGGGGCCTTTCCCTCAGTAGATAGGCAAAAGGCCTATTCATGTCTCACTGGCCTACTCTAAATAAACATGTACAGGTAGAAAATATAAGATAATCACATCATCCAACCATTGCCATAAATTTCACTATCACCACAAGATAGGAAGAGCTGGGAAAAGAGATAAAATCCAAAGCATAAAATCTAGCATACTTTTAACAGGTTGTGAAAACAAGAGACAAAAGAATAAAAAGAAACTAGAAAGTAGTCAAGGACAAAAGGAATGTGCACAAATTCAAAAGATGAGGCAGAGAGAAAGAGAGAAGGAAGATATCGAAAAAATATATACTGAGAGGAATAATGCCCATGATACCATGTTGCTTAAAACTTCCTTTTATGTGGAGCTATAAAGGCAAGGTTGATGCAGCAACACAAAGAAGAGGCTATACAAAAGTAAATAACAGATAAAGGATAATGGCCGGTGATGTTATAGCTTCCATCCCTATTCCCTAATATTGTCTTATTATATTTATGGCTACACGCCTCCTAATTTTAACTAGAAAGCAAATTACAGAAAAGAAGAGGCCATGAGCTATATTTTCCAAACTGATAAAACTTGGCAAATTGATTTGACTCTAGGATATGCGCTAGTTTACTCAGAGGACTCGAGTTCAAGCTGAGTGTTTAGTTCAAGCTCTGAGTGTTTGCTGTGTTAAAACTTAGGAGGGAGAGTGTCGCAACGGGATCATCGCTGATTTTACGAAAAAGAAAAAGAATTTTGTTTACTTTGAAAATTACTGAGTCAGCCACTGATTTATTTAAATCGAAAACGCTGGAAAACCCATTTATTTTAAAGAAAGCTCTTTGAAACCGCAGGTTTTGAGTTACATGCTTATGCTGCAGGAGTAGGAATTTCAGCCCCACGCACTTAACACACTCTGTATGCCCTGACTACACTCATAATTGTGCAAATTAATTAATAACCCCTTTTTTTAAAAAGAAAATTTTATTCTATTTATAATGAAACTATAAATAAAAGAAATTTTAAAAGAACTTTGAAAGACTCAAATTAGTATTAAAGATTCAAATATTAAATCAACAGTTCGGTCATTAAATTGACATTTTTATTTGAATGCTAAGTTTACTAAACGAACGAGAAAACTTAGATTGAAAATAGATATATAGATTGTAAATATTTACAAATAAGATAAGAAGAAATTGATTTTTTCTATTTTTTATAAAGAATACAAAAGAAAAACAAATATTTTTAAGAGAATTTTTAAAACACGTTCGTCACAACTCAATGACTAAATATCGAGCTAATGTCTGGATAAATTAACTCCTTATCTACAATAACAAAAGTTAAATAAAATATTTTGAAATAAAATTATTAGGGATGTAAGAAACTTAACAAAATACATAAATAACATAGAAAGGTATTGGGAAAATTATTTACAAATAAATTAAATGGTAAAAAGTTAATTTTGAAAGAGAATTTGTAATATTGTTTCGCACAAAATATTCTAAAACATAAAGTTAACAAACCGTCGCGGTCAAATTAACTTTATTCTTAAAAGAGATATTTACAATTTAATAATTAACTCAAACTAATATAAAAAAAAGTAATAATAAAATATTTACAAACAAAATAACATTATGAAAATCCAATTTAAAAAGGGAATATTAGAATATCGCTATCATCGTTAAAATATTCTAAAATATAAAGTTAACAAATCGTCATGTCAAATTAATTACATTTTGAAAGAGACTTTTGAATATCAATGTCGTCACAAATTTAAAAATATTCTAAAACATATGATTAACAAGTCGTCACGGCTCAGTTAATTCTTTTTTAAAAAACTCGAGTCTCTTTTAGTAAAGAAAACTTATCCAATTATTTTAAACCCAAAATTCATAAAGACATTTTAATATTTTTTTTAACTGAAATTAGCAAAATTATATCCAGAAAAAAAACATTACACAATTAATTTAAACAAAACATCTAAACATATAGAATAATTAAACTAAAAAGAAATAAAATCAAATCACATAAACATAAACAATTGCACTAAAAAAGGGAAATAATTCATAAACATGAGAACAAATAATTTGAGCAAAACATATAAAAATGATTAATACCAAACAAAATGAAATTAATTCATAAACATAAACGCACAAATAAACAAAATATATATAAAATAAATAAATAAACAAAGAGCCTAATTACTATTTTTTATCCTTTTTAATTAAAAAAAAACTAATACACACAAACTTAAACTAAAATCATTATTATATATATATATATATATTTAAGAAAAAAAACTTCTTAAAACACCCACATACACAAATTGAATTTAAATCCCTATCTCCTACTAATGCATACAAATACGAAATTCAAATCTTCATAGCTGGCACATACGCATACTTAACTGAAATGAAATAAGAAAATTCTCTCTCTTATACTCCTGGATACATACACATATATAAATAACTCTTTTTTTAAAAAAATAAAAATAAAAAAAAGAAACCCCTCTCTCTCTCTCTCACTCACGGACAAACACACACACACACAAAGCAAAATATTCTCCTTTCTCTCTTACTCCCTCCCGGATGAACATACACACACAAGGCTCTCCTTCACGTGCACACACGATCACTAAGATACTCTCTCTCTTTCTCACACACCTGCACACAAACATACTTGTCTTTCTTCCTCTCTCACGGCACACACACAGACATAGAAGGGTTGAGAGAGGTTCAGGGAAGTGGCAAAGAGTCAAGGGAGTGAACATGGAGAGAGGACTTGAGAGGAAAAAGGTGGCTCGGCTCTAATATGGCGTCACTATGAAAGGGAATGCCTCGCGACTGATGATGCGAGAGAGGATACACCTGCAGCTTGACGCGTGGCGTGGAGAGGGCCAAGATCGTGAGCTCGCGGTTGAAGATCTCTTACTGTTGGTGGGCAAGACCGCAATGGTCGCGATAAGCGAGGGCCAGGGCTATGGCGGTTCAGGTGGGGGTCGTGATGGAAGAAGGAAGAGCCGCCGGTGGTGGAGGACGTGGATCCAGATGGAGGTTGTAGATCTGTGTGGGTTACGCGGTAGAGGCGATGATGGAGGCGAGCGAGACGCGTTAGCGCCCGATCTGGGTCGGTGTAGGAGGGGAAGCGCGAGAAATGGGGTGGAGATGGTCGACTGAGCGCGGTCGGTTTGAAGGTCATGTGGTGGTTATGGTGGGTGATGGTGACCGGCGATGATGATGGTGATTCGAGGGTGACTAAGGGAGAGGGAAGGTGGCGGTCATGTGGTGGTTGGAGGGGATGATGATGATGGGTTGAAGGGGAGGGGCAGCTGGCGGGTGAAGGAGGGCCATACTCAGTCCCTCCTTTCTCTCTTTTTTTTTTTTTTAAAAAAAAAACTGATGATGAGGATGATGAAATTCTTTTATTGTTTACCTTGATCTTTCCTTTTTCGCTTCTGAATTCTCTTTTTTTTTTGGACTGTATAACTGGACTGGATCTGAATTTCTTTGCAGGTTGTTTGTGTGATTATTCTAACGTCTCCGCGTCTGAATTATTTTTTGGTGGTCTTTTTTTCCTTTTTTCTTCTTTTAGAATTCTCTCCGGTTGTTTTTTATTATGGTCTCCGTCTTTTTTGGATTCCCCACCCACCGAAAGAAAATCAAACCGTTTGCACATAGTGGAGAAACACCATCATTTGGTCTTCTTTATTTTTTTATGCTTTCCCCCCTCCCCATGCTCTCCCGTGATTGCATTTTGGCAGGAAAAGGAAGGAGGGGAGTCCGTGACATTCCCTGGCTCCCTTTCAATTTTATTTTATTTTTTATTTTTATTTTATTTTTGAAATGAAAAGGGTTCAAACGGGTTGGGTTTTTTCAGAATAACAATAACGGCGAATTGCAATGAGAAGAAAATACAAAACGCAAATGGATTAAAACTAAAATGGGTACAAGCCCAAAACAATTGGGCTGAAGATAATTTTTTCAACAAAAAACAAGAACAAAAAGATTTTTAACTATTGGACCTAATAAAATCGGGTATTCACAGAGAGTTTTGCCGCCCTAGTAATTTTACCCGACTCAAACATATTACCTTTAGCATACCTGTGGTTTCAACTTTCAAGTTTCAACCAACAGGAAAAATTATAGTACAAAAATCTTCTACCTAGAGTCTTGTTAGCCTCATCAAATTTTGCCGTGTGTAAAACTTATGGGGTGTTTGAAAGAAGCTAGTTTAAAAAGAAACATAGGTGATGTTATCATTATATATATATATATTGGTAATACATAACTCATTTTATATGAGTCTAATTTTTCTTGTAGGGTAAAGGAAAGAGGGCAGAGAATATCAAAAGACAAAAAAAAAAATTATGAAACTGTTAGATTGAGGTTATTCTCCAACATACAAAAGGAAACGCTATACAGCAGGCAACCACAAGTAACACACAGCCCCCTTTCTCTGATATTTTCTCCTTTTTCTTTTCCTTCTCTTAGGCTCAAAAGGAGTCACTTGTATATAACACTCAAGTTTCAAACAAATATTGATTAAAAGTTCACACTTGACACCGTTTACACCAAGGGACACTGTACAAGAAGTCTTTCAACTCTTGCATGATAAGGGAAAAAAAGATGGTTTCTCCAAAACTAGCAATCACCTTAGTAATGGCATTAGTCCTTTTCTTCTTCATCTATGAATCAGAGGGTGCATCTGATTCTTCCCACACTGATGCTGCTGATCAGATTACACCATTTGCTTATGAGAAAGTTAATTTATCGGTGTACTACGAAAGCCTATGCCAATCTTGTGCTACTTTCATTATCAAGAATCTGGGTGATCTCTTCAACAGCGATCTCATCAACATTGTGAATCTCCAGCTAGTCCCTTGGGCCAATTCTTATGTCAATGTGACCAACAATTCGATATCATGCCAGGTTTTGTTTTATCTCGATTACCTTTGCTATGCTAGAGGAAGTTACAATTTTGCAAATAATGAAAAAAAAAAAAATCACCAGTCAACATGGTTGAATTATTTTGTTTCACTCGAAAAGTTGTCCTTGATATGCCAATGTGGTTCCTCTAGATTGGTTCTCAAGGGTCTGAGAGAAAACTGAAGGAACGTTAGCTTATTAGTTTCTGTTGATTCAGAATTGCTTTCAAGTTTTGGTGATAACAGAAATGTAGATTAATGAAAGGATCCAGTAAAGTATTCCTGCCAAATGCTAGGACTAGAAGTCTATGGTTGTATTTACTATTCAGTTGGTATGAATGATTGTTTTGTGAACTGTTCATTTGCTTTTTTATTTGTGTCTTTTCATATGATATTCCTTTTCACTTCAGTCCAGGAAGAGGCGTTAACTTTAACTGTTACTTCTAATTGCTTTTTACCAAATAATGTGGACATCGTTTTGGTGGCCAAACACTCAAACCCCATTTTCATACATGACAAATTTCATGACCATATCAAGACCACCCCACGTTATTGTTGAGGTTAAGTGTGAGAGGTGAAGTCCCACATTGGTTGAGAATGGATTAAGTGAGTAGTATATAATATGGAAGGATCCACTATCGCTTTGCCGCGTTTTGGGTCAATGTGGCGTCCGAGATATTATGGCTCTCACTTAAATTGGTTGTGTCTCACCGTTGCTTCGCCTAACAGTGGTATCAGAGCCAAGGTTGGGCTCGGTTCCCGGAAAGGCATGGACTGCGGGTGGCAGGTGCTGGGAAGAGCGGTTGGCTGATGGGGGAGCAATGTGGTGGGTCTCACACTTAAGGGGGAAATTGTTGAGGTTAAGTGTGAGAGGTGAAGTCCCACATTGGTTGAAAATGGATTAAGTGAGTAGTATATAATATGGAAGGATCCACGACTATCGCTTTGCCGTTTTGGGTCAAGATGTGACGTCCGCCGATATTATGGCTCTCACTTGCCCAAATTTATCGGTCTCACTTGTTCCCGCCCTAACAGTTATGATTAGTGGAATCCATGCATATAATGTGGCACTAGAGAATAGTTATACAATCTTCCATGATTTCTTCAATCGTTGTTTCAATTTTTTTTATAATTTCCTAAGCTTCCATTGGTATTCATTTTATCCTTGTATTTGCACAAGAACATTAAGAAGTATATAATGATCATGTTTCCATATTGGCAGAACGGACGAAATGAATGCATGCTAAATTCTTTGGAAGCATGTGCCCTTAATATATGGCCTGATGTGGTGAGTAAAATTAGGTGCCATCCCTAGTTCTTGTTTAAGAAACATAGAAGCATGACCTCTAAGGTTGTAAACACTAACATGAAGGCTTGCTGATTCAGATATCTACTATCAAATTATGATGCAGAACAGATACTATGCTTTGATTTACTGCTTTGAGTTTCTGGCAATTGAGGGAAGGAGCGACGAGTGGGGGGATTGTTTTGACCAATTGGATTTGCCTGATGCACCTATTCGGGATTGCAGCAGAGGAAATGGAACAGAGGTTATTTTACATTTCTATTGATTTTAGAGCTAACTAAAGTAGCATAGCAGTGAAAATGGGAAAATGCTTTGAGAGATTCTTGCATTTGATACAATTCTAACAACTTATATTTAGATATGCTCATGATAAAAGTGGATCTCATCAACTATATTCAATATATAATCACTTAATTATGAGTCACACCACTTTTATTATGAGTATACATAAATGTGAGTAGTTAAATTTTTGTGTTTACAATAATTTTTCAAAAATTTCTCATATTATGACTGTATGTTTGGTTAAGTCATCATTTACTCTGAGAAAATTAATATGTATTATTCAGCACGTTTATCTGAGTTTTAAAAAACTGTTATTATGAAGTATTCTTTCTTAGATATTTTTTAGAGGCTGCTGTTGTTAGTTTATGGAAAAGAACATAAAATAAATTTTTTAGTTCAATATTTTTTCAAAAATCATCTAATTATTTTAATATTTCTATACATTACCTTTAATTGAAAAATAGTTTTATTTTCGAAAAATAACTTTAACTAACAGTCCTTAATTATAGTAGCTTCTGAGTATGGCTATAGTATTGTGCAAAAGAATAATGCTCAATATATAGCACGACAAAATTTTAAACCAAATAAATAAATAAAAGATGTTGGTTGGATTCAGAAGTTTAAAGCATATTTTTTCCCTTTTTCTCAATTTTTCGTTGACTCTTGTATTTTCTGTCCTCTTCTCTAGTTTCCATTTGGTACCAAATAGCTGATAGATGCTATATTCAACCTACAGCTTGCTAAGTCTTCAGTTTTTTTATTTTTTTTCCACACCTTGTGCAGCCTGTTTAAATTTTTTAACATTGAAGTGGAATTTCTATGCAGCTTGGAATGAAATACATTCATGAAATTGCACAACTTTATCCACCCCATTCATTTGTGCCATGGGTGGTGGTGAACAACCAGCCAATTGGAGAAGTTTGTCTTTCTCTCCTTCCCTTGTCTCTTTCTAGTAATAAAAAATTCTTACATATTCTCTCGGAGTACCAGATAGATTATAAATATACTTCATATTTAATAATAGAATGACACTTCAATTAAAGTAAAAGTTAAATTGAGTCTTAACTACAATATCACTTTATTATTAAGTATGAATTGTATATTCATTAGATATTTCAAAAGCATATAAAAATTTCTTCGCATAACAAATCATGTCATTAATTGTTATATGATTTCTAGATTATTGACATTTGACAAGATACTCATCAAGACTACTCTCTGTTAATTCAGGACTATGCAAATTTCACATACTATGTTTGCAAGGCCTATAGAGGAGTAGCTGCTCCAGCAGCCTGCAACATTAGAAAATGAATGCAAGTGGGAAATGAATTAATTCAATTCAATAATGCCATCCATGTTAGTCTAGCAAAATGATTATTAAAGGTGACAGCATGATCACTTCAAGCGCCCAGGAGGACACATTGACTTAGCAGAATATCTGACATTTGCTGCAGTGATCAACTTGATCACAAAGCACCTATATCTGTAATATTCGTACTAGAATGCAAACAATTTATATTTCCAAATTGTCTACAGTTTCCATTATTAATCTTAATTTTCTGAATATATTTTTATTTCTAATACATTCTATCTCTGCACTCTACTATCGCTCTATTTGGTCCTCTAATCTCTTCTCAACTTGGGCAAGTCAGAAAATTAAGTACGCTAAATAGTTAGTTAATTTCATGCCGTTTGGCCTCCTGATGTGAAAGCTGCAAATGCTTAAGGACTAGACAAATCATCTTGCAAAGTTTACATACATTTAATCTTGTTGTTTAAAGAAGGTTCACATAAATTATATATAGGATTAATTAGGCAATGATATTATATTATTTAAAGGGTTTTTCTATTAGAGCTCTGGCTAGTTTGTTTTTTGACAAAAAAAAAGAGAAGAAGAAGACAAGTTTTGTATCAAAAATAATTTAAATTTTCGACACATTAAATGCACTAAAGAAAATTAGAAACTCGCCTTTCAAAAAAAATTCCTTAATGGGCTGGTTACAAAGATTATTATACTAAAAACAATATACAAAATATCGATTGATGAGGTACTCAAGAAATTAGCTAGTGAAAAGTTTTGGGGTTGAAACTTCCTCCTCATTTGAGTATGCAAACCAATAGTTAACATGTGCAACGTTGTGCCAAATGTTGATGTGAATCAGATCATAGGTGGCTTGACATTTCAAGCAATAAAAAATGTAAAAGCTTGAAGTCCATTATTGCTGCACTGCCTGCATGTCAAATTTCGGTCCTCGTGTGGGATTTGTATTTCAAGCTTTGCTGCACCAAAATAATGAAAGCATTAAATGCTTTTTCCAAATATCATGCTTCCAAAGGTCTATACATAGAGCCTTTTTGGATGCGTCAGAATCTACACATAGAGCCTAAGCTCCATACATAGAGCATGTTACGGAGCTTGACGAATCACTCCCAAGTTCTCTTCTTTTATTTTTATTAACATCACTCCCAAGTTCGTTGTGCTTAGCCTTTGCTTATTAGAGAAGTTTTTTTTTTCTTAATCCTTTTTTTTATTGTATGTTTGAGTGTATACATTGGTGGGAAAAAATATTATAGCGTATATTTGAGATTTGAGTTTTGAATGTGTATTTTCTATTATATTTTCATGCTATAATATTTAATTGTCGTTGTTGATCATAAATATAGGTTGCATTTATAAGTAGAGTTGTCAAAATAAACTATAACCCGTAAACTGTAGAGTTGTCAAAATGAACTGAAACCCGTAAGCTAATCCGACTCGACTTACCATTTTAGTGGGTTGGGTTCGTAATATATTAACTCACTTAAAAGGAAGTCAATTTGGCTAAACCTATTTAATCCACGAATTAAGTGAGTTTCAATCCATATAACTTGCGAGTTAAGTGAGTTGATATGATTCATTCAATTTTTTTTAAAAAAACTCAACTTTTCTCTCTCATATAAGGCCAAGATCCATATATCCACATGTTCTATCACAGTCATTACTTGAAAAAAAAAACACTTTTAGATTTATTCTTTCACCTAAGTGACCCACCCTAGCACTGTTCCCTTTTTTTTTAGTTTTTGGACAAATTGAGGGATTTTTAATTTTTTAATTATTTGGCGAACCAACCCATATAACCCGATGGGTTGAGTCAGGTTAACATTTTTCTAACTCGCCAATAAAGTAGGCCAACCTAGATTTGATATTTCAACTCACAACTCTGGACGGATCAATCCTAATAAGCTAGTTTGGCCCACTTTGATACTTCTACTTATTAGCATAATCACGAGGGATGATGCACCTTATAGGAGGTGGGGGCTTTATGTCCCCACGACAATTTTGGTTTTTTTTTTTTCAATAAACATATAGTTATATAGATTTTTGACCCCATAATTTTATTGAGTTTAACACTATATTAATTTTAAATGAGATAAAATAACGAGATATAGTGTAATCTATTTTTTGTATACTGGTATATAATTTTTACCTCGCATAGTCACAATTTTTTGGATCCATCAGTGATAGCCATACTAATTATGTGCCTTTTTGCATGCATGGTTTACATAACATATGTCAAATATTAATTTGCATGCTTAGATGAGACTTATCAGGCAAAAACTTTTCTTATCATATACTGAAACTCTTTACAAATATTGTTACTTCATAAAATAAGTACAAGGGTACATGATATAACTACAATGTTATATGCAATTTTATTATTAATGTAATACAATTTTAGAGAAGGAACTTAGAACTGCATGCATTGTGTACTTTAGCTCTTCCATTAAATTTTCATTTATTGTTGATGGAAAATTGGTGCATTACAGCTCATCAAATTTTAGGTCAGGTGCAACATGATATCCTAAACTAATAAATAATGTATATCTTAATACTCTAAATTTTCTTAAATACATACATGTTATTTTTGTTAATAAAAGACAACAAAGTTAATAAAATAGTCGACTTGCACAGTTAAGAAATGACAAGTTAAGGAGTGGATTTGCATGTTTTTTAAATTTTGGAGGTAAGAATTATAATTCAAGGGGTAAAGTGGAAATTTTTCTTTAAAATATAGGAAAAATGGAGGATAATGATAATTTATAAAATTGATGTGTTGAGTAATGAACGGTACAAAAACTTTTTTCTTAGTGTACAAGAATCTAAGAATTATTTCATCTAATCTCCTCTTTTTTTTTTGTCTAATCTCTATTTTTTGTCTTTTGGGTTGGATCTAATCTCTATTCCTGGGTATGCCCTTTTTTATGACATTTGGAATTAAAGCGCCGAAATTTGGAAGGAAGTGTAGACATGTTATATTTGGATTTTTGCATGATCTGGATTGGAAGATCAGGCATAGACGAATCAACCTGATCCAACAAGTCTTGGAATTTATTTTTGGGATTGGAGTTGGGCCTCAAAATTTGGGCTTAAAGGAGAATGTGGGCATTTGACATTTGGGATTTTGCATGATTTTGAGCAAAATTATTGTGTGACATAGATGAACCAATGTAATTTAAAAAGGCTGGGCAAGGGATTCTGTTGGCATATGGTGTTAGGCTTAAAGACTTCGGCTTTTCAAACAAAAGCAAAAAGACTTCGACTGAGGATAGAGTTGTCACAATGGGCTTTCCCGTAAGTCCCACTTCACAATTGAACCCACTATTTTGGTAAGCTGAGCCAAGTTGACTTATGAATTGCAACTCACTATTTATTTTGATCGCTCTAGCCCAAAGAAGTGTGGGCATGCAGCAACTAAGCATTTTGTATGATTTGGGCCTCATCATGCGGCATAGATGAACCAACATAATCGAAAAATCTTGACAAAAAAAAAACTATAATCCAAAAATATGTTTAGCTGCGGCAGAAAGAAGATGTCACAAAATATAGAGTAAATTATATTTACTTCCTTTGAGATTTATGAAAATACAATTTGTACCCTTTTTAATTGTCCAACTTACACTCACACCTTATCTGCTTATCAAATTTTAAGTATTTATATTACATTCACACCCTCACTAACAAAGCATAATTAATAAATCTAATAGAATGATATTTTTGTGATATCAAATGTTCCTAGTTAAGAAAATTACAAAAATTCCCTTACTCACTTTCACCATTAATTGTGAATGAACCTAAATCCCTATCTCTTACTTGCTCAACAATAACAAGAGAGTGGGTAAGGGTATTTTTATAATTTTATTAATTAGAAATAATTAATATCATAAAAATAACATTTTGTTAAGTTTACTAATGGTGCTCTGTTAGTGAGCAGTGTGAATATAATATAAATGCTTAAAATTTGATAAGCAAAAGGGCTGTGAGTGTAGATTGGGTAACTAGAGGGGGTGTGAGTTATATTTTTATAAATCTCAGGAGAGGTGAGTGTAATTTACCCTAGAATATATGACCTCCACCCCCTTTTTCTTTTTTATTATGTGTTTTTCTTTTTTTTGGTCTCAAATCCTCACTACTGTGGGTTTGTTTTAACTTCTTTTATGATGAGTTTATCATAGTTGTTTTCAATATTATCGGCTTCAAAATACCACATCATGACAGGTGATAAATTAACGACCTATATTTGTGATGGTTTGTTAAGACATCTAATTTTCTTTGTTTTATCTTTCTTGTTTAGTTGTTTAATTTAGTTTAGTTAGAAGTTTATGTGGAACAACAAGTTTGGACTTTATTTGCTTTAATCCAAGAAAAGAGAGAAAGACATTTGTAGGAAAGAACTTAGAGAGTTCCAATAGAGACCTCTACATGTGTAAACTTTATTTTTTTGACTAGATTCTTAAAGAAAACTTGTTGTGATCTCCTATGGAATCTAATGAGATTGCCCACCACACAGATAAGATGGCTTTGGACATAACTTTTGGAGAGATTTAGTTGTTAGATGACTATTTTTAGATTCCTTTTGTTAAGGATGTATGTACAAGTTAACAATATTAAATTTCTAGTTATTAAGCTAATCCTACTTGTGGACTGTAAGCTCATGGTTGTTTATATTCTGCCTATTGTAAAGTTGGGCTTGATATGTTCCTTAGTAATGAAATTACTATCGATGACCTAGAAAAAGATGTTATATGTGTGTCAACCCTAATCGTTATTTTTTTTTTCTCTTTTCTTTCTCTAGTCTTCTCTTGTGTGAGTACTGTTGAGGGGGTTATCATCTTTATTCTTTGGTAGTAGCCCCACCATTTTCTTTACATTATGTTATTTAGGGTTTTGTGTTTCATTTTGTTATATCTTTGCGGTGCTTTCATTGTCCTTTTTGTAGGGATTCTATTGTCTTCTTTGTGGATGTTTTGTTGTCTCCTTTTTTGGATGTTTTAATTTCCCTGTGTAGACATTTTCATGTTGATGAATAAAAAGGTATTCATATATATGTTGAAAAGAGCTCTAGTCATAGCACTTTTCATGTTAGTCTCCAAGGTGAAGATGCTTAGATATTGATAGTCTTCAGGTAAGGAGTAAAGCCACAATTCTTTGGTTAGTTCAGAGAATATGGAATGCATTTATTTCTTATTCAATCTGAATCTATAATATATTCATTTTAATTTGTAAGTGTCATTAGGCTTTTCAGTTAATAAATTTTTTCTTTCTCCTATAAGAAAAAGAAGATGTTATAGATGGAGTGGATGGTTGGTGAGAGAATCCTTTGAATCATAGCGTCGTGCCCTCTCATCTCTCCCCACCCTAGCTCCCAACCCCCACACATAACGTCCTTAACCAACAGCGGCCCCTTTTCTCTTCCCTCTCTTTAGTTTGTTTGAAGGGGGAGCTAGCCCCATGAGGTGAGTTAGCTCTTCCATGGTGGTTTCCAACCCTTTCTTTGTAATTAGTTTTTTTCTTTTGTCTTTGTTCTATTTTTTTCCGAAACCCTCTCCATTGTAAGAATATAGGATATTGACATCCCAAAAGCAAGTTATTATTGAAGGTGGTAGTGTCTTGAGCCTGAAAGAATATAATTCTAGTAGTCGTTGTTACGCATGTTACCTCGATCAGAAGATTGTGGTAGTGTCAGGTGATAAACCAGCCTTTGCTTGTGGATGTGTGGTTGGGTTGTTTTTTTTTTTTTTTCCTTCCTGTTTTGGTGGTGACCGCATAATTTTGCGACTAGGCATCTAACTTCGACATAACAATGTACTGTAAGGTTGTCGATGAGCTGATGTGCATCACAGTGTAGGCTAGTGGTGTTGAGCTATGTGTACTATGACGACGGAAATTGAATGCCTCCTTATTCAGTGATTTGGGTGCCGACATGTTCAATTCTTCATGGCTACGAACTAGTTATATGTCTGTTATACTTGGCTGGTGGTTTGTTGTTTGTGTTGGCACCTTGATATTTTTATACAATTTCTTCTAATTTTGGTTGATAGTGCTTCAGAACCAACCAAGATCAACGATTTAATAAGCTCGCCCTTACCCCATGTACATTGTAGTGTGATGCAACACCAACTATTTTATGTTGATAACTTTAATGTGGGATAGTATTCATAGCGACTTCGGAAAACTAAGTTTGGATATAGGTAGTTAAAAAATCCGATCCATTAAAAATTAGATCCTATGACTATGATTATAATATATTAGATTCTTTTTAATATTACAGAAGTATCATTGAAATGCCAAAATAAAAATTGTTAATTATATTTTGACTCACATTTAATTTTATACACTAATAATTGAATTAGTGACTTTTAAAATTTTGAATTTGTCTAATAATATTTTATACATTGATTGTATTCCTCAGATAAAATTTCTTTTCCAAATCCCTCAATTATTTTTCCTTTTCTGGTTCAGATCTGCGAATATCTCTTTCATCTTCTTCATTTTCTCAAAATTACAAAATTGCCAAATCACCATGGTTCTTCAGATTTGTGAGTGTTTTAGCCTTCACCACGATTTTGTTTCCAGCCACCACTTTGCCTCAAGCCATTTGCTCGCGTTTCCAGCTTTGCCTTTCTTTTTTTTTTTCCCGATCTTCTCTGGTTCGCTGAGCTAATCCTTTCTCCACCTATTTGCATTTCAGATCTGGCTTGGTGTAGTTTGTCTTTCTCCAGCTGGTTTTTCCGTCATCTTCTCCGACAAAGTGTGCGCCGTTTGAGTCTTTCAGCATAGACAGGTTATATTGTTTAAGCCATAGAGGAATTGAGAGTTTACTCACATATTTAAAATTTAAAAATAGATAAATGAAAGTGTATATGAAAGACATTTGGTGACACTTTAAGTAAATTGGACGGAGTGAAGTTACTGCCACATGAGGTTGAACTAGAGGAAGCTATTTCTATTATGTGTCACGCCCTCGATTGGTAAAGAAGACAATAGTACAGCTGTTTGAATATATGAACTCGGGGTATTTTGTTCTGGAAGAGAGCCGAAACATGTGGAAGGAATCCTTAAATTTTTAAAATTTCTAATTCCAGCCTTTCCAAGTGATTTGCACATTGTTTTATATTTTTAATTACACCCCACATATATCATCTATTTACAAGATCACCTGGATCCAAAGTTAGTTTTTCTAGTATTCATTTGTTGCAATTACAGGCTTAGCTTATGTTTAGGTACTGATGTACTAGTTTTTTTTTTTTAGAAAGGATGTACTAGTTTCTCTATGTAAAAGGCTTATTGCCTTTGATTTTTGAATCAATGAAATTTAGTTGACCAAGAAATATATATATATATATATATATATATATATTTCTGCCCCAAAAAAAAAAAAAAAACACAAGCTTCACATTGGATGGAGTTTTGAGTTAATTAACTTGTCATCATTCACATTATTAGCTTTCTTGGCTGTATACACATTCCATTTTTATTAGGTGGGACTTGCTGGAAATAAAAATAAAGACAGAAATGTGCGGTACATACACCTAACCTCTTATTCACTGATCACAATTCGTTTCACATATTGGTTGCCATTTGTGGAGCAAGCTTTGAAATTATATAATCCGCAGAGCCATATAATTGCTGAGTAAGTTCACATGGATTCGTACTCGTATGTGAGAGTGAGTCATACCGTGATTGCTTTCTATGTTAAGAATATTTTCGGGACGAAATAAATTAGCTTAGTAATTTTTAATCGTACTGTGAATTTAAATAAAATTAATGTTTATTTTGATATCTAAAATTATATATATGGGTTATTTTGATTGCTTAAATTTAAAATCTGACTAGACATTATAATTATAAATCATGTTAGTTCTTGAAAACATAGATTATTCATAGATATTAGTCCTTTAAACATATATTATTAAATCAAATTAATTTCTCAAAATATTAGGGTCTATTTAATTTGTGTTTTCATATTCTGTGTTTTGTATTAAAAATTTTATAAAGAAAATAATAAAAAATAAGAAATGAAAATAGAAAGTAAAGAAAATTAAAATATAAAATAGAGAAAGAGACCAAACAGACCCTTTAACTTTGACTCAAATTAGTTCATTAATTTCTTAATATTTACCCATTAGGGACTATTGTGATTCACGAATCACGATTAATATAAAATTAGGAATTAATTAACTAGATTTTAGACTCCAAAGACCTTGCTAAATGAGACTCACTTATATAATTGCAAGTATCAAAATGAAGATTAACTCAATTTAAATACAAATTAGAAAGGAGGATTACGTTAGTTACGTTGGGAATCTACGTATATTAAACTTCAGTGAATATTTTATATCTGCCATAAGATTATGATAAGATATGTTGTTATTATAAAGAGAAGTATTACATTAATCTGATAAAAAAATACTGGCTATTAAAATATTTAACAAAGATTATGAAAGATTATTAGATGAAATAAAGGACGGAGATTACCCATTTATCCAAAATTAATATTTTATATTATTCTGACAACTCAATTTTGACACCCAAAAAATAAAAAAAATGACTCTTTAATATTTTTTTTATTATAAATTAAGAAGTTGTTACATTTCAATAATTTCTTCTTCATTTTCTGCTACATGATTATAGCTCGTCCAATTCGAGGGGATTTGATATCTTTCAAAATACAAAAGCCTCCCTGCAAATGAATAAAAATAAGAAACACCACAATAATAATAAAAAATTCTCTTCAATTGCTTGATAACGTTGTTGCTATTTTTATTGTTCATACACAAAATGCATTGTCAAAACTAGTGATGCATTCAATAATCATCGAAGCCAAAATGTTTGAGTCATTGCCAGAGTGCTATATATAGATCCAATA
This sequence comes from Dalbergia cochinchinensis, assembly GCA_031216125.1. Lineage (NCBI taxonomy): Eukaryota > Viridiplantae > Streptophyta > Magnoliopsida > Fabales > Fabaceae > Dalbergia > Dalbergia cochinchinensis. The sequence continues at coordinate 60,239,620 of CM062375.1, read as the reverse complement.
GCTGCAAGAGAAGAAACCACACCCCAAATTAATCAACGTATAATTGACTAAGCTAATAGCAAATGGCCTCAACACGTTTGTTTCACTTCTTCTTTCTCGTCCCTATGCTTTTGATGATTATCAATCCATCTCATTCTTCTCGTGAGATGGTGATAGAAGATCCTAATAAGGTCAATGTTTCTTTGTATTATGAAACTCTCTGTCCAAGTTGTGAGAGTTACATTGTGAAAGATATTGGAGATCTCTTCAAAGATCCAGAGCTCATGTCCATTGTTAATCTCCATTTGGTTCCCTACGGCAATGCTCATGTATCAAAAAATGGGACCGTGGAATGCCAGGTCCTATTCCCTTGCCATCATTTATCTTTCATCAACCCGTGCTTCACATTGTTATAATAACATCTAACTATTTTTTTTTAATCTATTTTTGGTTTCAATATGTACAGCACGGTCCTGATGAATGCTACTATAATACCATAGAAGCATGTGTCCTTGACTTGTGGCCATTGGTAAGGCATTTTCAAGTCTAATTGAGTATTATGAGATTTTGATAAATGGGTGTGTTTTGATATGAAAGTAGAAAAAAGGGTAAAAATTTTATGGGTGAGTTCTACATATAAAATTACATGATATTTATTCATATAAAATTTTCTCCCATTTTTGTCTTTATAAATATAGGTGGTTTTGGTTTTAGTCCCTCAAATTTCTGTTTGTTAGTCCCTTATTTTTCTACATTACAAGAAAAACGAGTATTTTTAATAATTCTTGATATTTAAAGTGTCATAAAAAGTATTGTTAAAAAAAGCAATTTTAACATGAAGTGAAATTTGAAAATACTTATAGACTTTTATCTATAGTTATCATATGTCGAAAATACCTAAAAGAATTAAATGTCAAGGATTGTTAGAAATACTCATTTTTCTTGCATTGCTAAATATTATATTTTTGGTACTTACCATTAGTTTATATTGTTAAGTGATGATATTGATAAGGATCAAAAGAAAATTCTTAAGATATTTATATGGACAAGAACAAAATTTTCAATTTTTCTAAGTATTAAATGCATATTCTAACTACTTTTAGAGACTTAAATATATAACACAATGACTAAAAATATAATATTAGGAAAAAGAGGGACCAAAAGCTAAAACAAAAAAATGGAGGGATCAAAACCAAAATTATCTATATTTATAGGATCAAAAACAGATTTAAACTTTTTTTTTTGACCTGACAAATGAACACATGCTATTATATTAATAAACTTTAAATAATTATTGTAAAAATTAAATATTTTTAATTCCATATCAAGTGTTAAAAAATGACAACGCATTATAATTAAATTCATAACACATTTAAGTTTGAATTTAATTTTAATATATTATCATTGTAAAATATACATCCGACGATATATAGTCATGATAAGATGACCAACAAAAAGAAGTCAAGAGAATAAAATATTTAATTCTTCATGATAGATGGAAAATATAAAGCACTTTATAGTTTATAGTTAATCTCTTTGGGATTATGTATGTAAGTGCTAAGTTCTTATATCTATGTGATTAAAACCACTGATGTTTTTGATGATTTTCAATCTGAGGCAGCAAACGAGTTTCCCATTCATCCAATGTGTTGAGGCTGCTTTGCTGCAGGGAAAAGACAACAAAACATCAATATTGAGATCTTGCGAAGAACGTAGATTATTAGACCCAGCATACATTGCTTCTTGTTATGATTCAGGACATGGAGATGAGGTCAGTTTCCACATGGTCATTGCATGTTTGACACTAATTAGGTTAAAGTTGGATTCATTGATTCCAATTTCTCTCACTAATTCGATGCAAAAATCCTAACCATGCAGTTAATTAGGGGCAATGGTAGAGAAACTGGTGCACTAATTCCACCTCATGAATATGTGCCTTGGGTTACTGTGAATGACAACCCATTAAAAATTGAGATGGTGAGTAACATATCATCAAGATTTTAAATTGCGGTTACATTTGCGTTGCGATGCAGAAATTTGCGAGGAAATGTTATCAATATAGCCACGATTTCCACTACAATGTAGTTACGAACCGCAGTTTAAAATCATGTAACACATGGTATTCTTCTTCACTAGTTCTTTTAATTCATTCAGATTCTGTGCCGAATGAATCTCTAATCCTCTATTTCCCCCCTACAGCATCATCTAGTAGAACATATATGCGATGCCTACAAGGGTAAGAGGAAAATCAAAGCTTGCAATAATGTGCACGTGGCAACATCATTGACTAAGAAGATGAAGTCAACTCGAGCAATGTGTCATGTTGATTTGGAGAGTGGTTCCCCCATAATTGCCATGTAGGGGAATAGATCCTCCCCCATAAAAATTTTATGTGATTTTATCATGTGTTAATTTTGGATGCAATAGAGCATCCAATCCATAGTAAAAATTAACACAACATATGAAATTTTTGCATGAAAAAAATCTATTTCCATAGATTTTATAATGGTGAACTGTACTCTCAATCACTGCTAATCTTGGTTTGGCCAAAAACATAATGTAGCATTTGTAAATGCTATGAGCTCCAGGCCTCCAGCTATTTAATCTTATTTTGACAGAATGAATGGAATCAGTTATCTGCAATGAAAATACCTGTCTTTCATTTTTTGTAAAAATTTTCTTTCATGGAACAAAAAAAGTTTAACCCTTTTGTTTTCCATTTTCATCACCTAAATCAGAATTGACTTGACCAGTATTAGACCATCGGACAAATATGAGAAGGAAATGTTGAAAGCGTTTCAGTAGTTCTAATCAGTGCAAGCAAAGTTGGTTCTGTAAGTTTAGCAATGTCATTGGCCAAACTAGAGGAGCAGTGGGCATCAACAGAAGGTTCTAGGCACAGGGGTCAACAGGGCTCAAGTTCATAATTTAATTAAAATTAATAGAAGATATGTGAACCATAACTGTCTTGTCAAAGAAATTATTATTGTTCTTGAAACATACATATGCGTGCATATGTGTATATATATCTTTTTCCAAAATGTGTATTCAACGGACTGAGTTTATACACCTCAAGTTTCCAATTTCCTACTATAAGCTATACTAACCTTTACATATTCTAGTGAATTCATGAAAAAATTACTTGCCACCATCATACTTTCAAAAAGAGAAAGACTAAAACGAACATGGATCACTTCCATTAGTGTGACTTGTTTGGGCTCTGGTCTTCCTTCATGGTGCTCAACTCATCATTACTACTTGTGAGACTCTCAATTGATGAGTTTGGTTCACCGGTTTTGCTTTCAGTTTCCTTTGACCCTTCCACAAAACTGTCGATGGCGAGCTGGCCAGAATAAAGCAACAAACCAAGGGAATTGAAGCCATAAATAAATGTAGCAAGGTAGAACAAGCCATTTATCATTGTCCTGTCACAAAATATCACATTATTGTTAGCTACTTTATAAAATTAACTATAAGGCCTATGAGAGATTGGTGATATTGTACAGCTACCTTATGGTGATTGTAACCTGGCGTACCTGAAAAGGACAAATTTTTTGCTGTCAGATGATTTAACTCGAGATATATGTTTGATTAGAGGGTAAAAATGGGGTGGAAGATTTTCATCAATCAGTTTAATCCTATTTTTTTATTTTAACTCTATAGGTCCATGGCATTGAAGTTTTTGATCCTATGTTCAATATTGTCTGAACAGATATGTCAATATATGGCAGAAAAGAATTAGCTCTTTTTATTTCTAGCTATTGTTTTCTTTTGTCTCCACTAGTTTGGATGTTGATGCTTTCACTGAACAATGAAAAAGAAAACACTGAGGGGAAAAAAAAATAGATGATACAAACCGAGAAATTATCTGAAATTGTTTGGCGACTAAGAGCTCCTTCTATGCTTGTGGTAACATTATAGAGAATAATAGCCAAAACACCTGCTATAATTGCCCCCAACAATGCCTGATCAGGTGTAGGTTTAGCCTTGGCTTTAATGGAATTTGACTGCATAGCTTTCAAGCCATCCAATGACTTCCTCGCTCCAGAAGATCTAAATTTCTAGAACCACCAATGCATTTCATTCAACGATAAAGATTGAAGCATGATAACACACTGTTGAAAAATGGTAGAAAGGATACAAGTGATAGATAGTTCAGAAACTAAAAGTTACTGAGTGATGGAAAATATCAGCCTAATGTCTTGCTTAAGGCAACCAATTAATAGTTACTAATTGCAAAGCCATTCAACTAATCTAATGTAAGTAATGAGGGATTGGTCAATGTCTCGTGTTCGAGACATCCCATTGTTTTATTCCTTGAAAATATCTTAATTAAAAAAAAAATCACTAAATTAGTCTTTCTTTTATTAGATTGAGAGAAATTAAAGTGATGGAGTCCTAATTTGATAAAAATTTGGCACATTTGAAGCATCAAATTGATGACACTTAATAATGATGACGGACTAAATTATGTAAAGAATTTGAGGAAAAAAAAAAGTGAATATACATGTACAACTCTGTTTCAGTGACTGGATATCTCTATTAATTCGTTTTACTACATTCAAAATTAAATCCTTCAATATCTTTTTGTTTCTCATTAATCAGTGAAAAAAATCACTAAAAGAACCGGACACTATGCTCTTACCATTTGACCATAAAAATCTAAGAAATCATACAATAATGAATTATTGTGGCACTAATAACATTTGTAACACACAAGCAACACTAAATTGGAAGAGAAACAGAGTTTACCAATTGTTTGACCCGTTTGACCCTGCTGAGCACAGAGCGAAAGAAGAATGCAGCAGTGGCTCCAGTGAGAAGAACACTAGAAGCTACTTGTACTGCACTAGAAGGGTCATTTGTGGCGGTTAATATGAAAGGCGAGGAGAAAGGTAGCTCAATGGTGGCAGTGTTGAGTTGGGACAGTTGTGTTATCCATGGTGCTGGAGGAATGGCTGAGACTATGTGAAGAGTTTTTGTGGGTTTGTGGAGAATATGGAGAAGAGGGTATTGATGTTGGTGGCGGTGTGCTAGGGACATAGGAACTGGGAGGGTTGAGAAGAGAAGGTGTTGGTGGTGGAAGTGAGAGTGCAACATTATTGGAGTTCACAAAAATAAGGACTACTATCCAAGGATGTCTCAGAAAAGGGTAATGAATCCTCTTCCTACCTTAACTGAATCAATGAGCAGGAGTTGGGGGTCAAGTGTTTCTCAAGAGAGTGGAAGATCTCCTTGTTTTTGTGAAAATATCTTTGATTTTGGCAGGGGAATGGAAAGGAACATGTGAAATATCCCGTATATATCCGTTGTGTTTTAATAAGAAGAATAATAATTTTTAAAAAAAATCTTCACAGTGTTTAGCTTTTTTTTATTATTTATATTATAGAGAATCTGGAGAGATTTACTTTGTTTTAGGAGTACAAGAGACCAAGGAGGCAAGGATTAAATCTGTATTTTGAGTAGCTTAAATCTTTTTATGTGGTAGTTCATCTGATATTTACTTTTTTATTAAGGATTTGTTAATATTATAAAAGATCAGAGAGACTTTATTCTTTTATTTTCTGATATTAATTAAAATATCTCAAAAATATTATTTTTCTATGACTGTTATTTAATTTAGAATATATCTTCAGATGAGACTCACATATTCACCCAAAAAAAAAAAAAATAGCCACGTTCACCAAAAAGATGAGACTCGCATGAAATACTCGTAAGATTTGAGAAACTTATCTAACAATAAATTTGAGTCTGAAATCCCAGTAGAAACAAATATATCCTTTTTTTTTCCTTATGTGATGACTATATATAGCAGTGTTACCTGCAATTTCACAACTAAACAACAATTATTTAACACTAGTATCAATCCACATTTTTTAAATTTAATGTGAAATTATTTTAAAAAATAAACAATTGATTAATTTGAATAAATTTAAATAGATAAGTAATATTAAAAAATAATGTTAGCATTTATTGCATAGTTTTACATATAGTTTAGAAGTTATTGAATTTGATTATGGTATTTGAAGCTATTAAAGTATTTGTATGAACCTGAAAAAGAAATTTCAATACAATTTAAAGGCACCCAAAAGGTAGTTACCAATATAATCCTCATTATATATTGTGTAGATATGCATTTTAAAGAAACAAAATAATTTTTATAGCAGTGTTCATTTTTGTTTTTGGTATGAAGAAGACTTTTTCAGCTTGTAATCTTTCTTGGGTTTTAAATGGGCTCGCGTGCCCTGCTTAATGAACGATCAACTGATTGTCGAGCCCAATGTGCACTCACTGGACATCAACCCAATCCAACTCTTGCATACAGTCTGGTCAAAAAGGAACACACGAGGGCTGAAAAACTTCCACACCCAACACGGCGCTTAAAAAAAACCAGGTGACTCACATACGACTAAATAAAAAGAAGGAAACTCGATTAAAAAAAAAAACAATTATCCAGTCGAAAAAATTGAAATGATTGAATATCAAATTATTTTGAATTGTATAGATATAATTTACTTGGTAAGAATTTTATATTCAATTGTTAGATTAATGTGATTTCTTGTCCATAAAAAATTATTGCATGGAATAAGTCTATTATAACTTAAATGGAGCCCATATATATGATGGAATGCAAAAGGGTACTTAATTATGGCTTTGCAAATATGAATTTGGAGGCACTGTGAGCATGTCACGTGCGAAACTTTAAGGCTTGAATATGTTTTTAAAATAAAAATTAAGTGAATTTTCTCTATGAACAACTTTTTGTAGTTTCAGTCCAAAATTTTGTAAAACTATTTGGTTTTAGTATTTGTCATTAAACCGTATATATTAAATGTTGAACTGACAAACAAAAGTTAATTAAGTCAGTTAATTCTACATGGCAACTGAAAATCATACGTAACACGAACTGAATTTCATAAATGTTTGGACCTAAACTATATAACTAATTTTCAGAGACGAAACCAAAATCACTTTTTTTTTAGGGATAAAAGTATATTTAAGTCGAATTTTAATTAGAGATGATACCCAAGGAGAGGCGTAAGAGGTACCTTCCCACTTCTCAGCCCACCATTCAAACTACTCTACATCCCAATGAACTAACAATCTTAATCATTTTGTAAAATGGATCAACCCTTCTCATCCTATTTTTGAGGTAACTCTTGTTCAATCACTGATCACTATAGTAAAGACTACAAGTGTCAACCTAAGATACAATATAATCCCCTTTTTCGCTAAAATTCACGCCAAGCACTATGATTTGATTTGACTCAACCTATTACCATGGGTAAGAGGAGTAAAACTACAAAATTAGAAAAAAATATACAGGATTTTTTTTATAGAAATTACGGTGATTGTTAGATGAAATAAAGTGATATGACATATTAACTTATTTAAAGACTAATAATAATACCACATCATTCTAGATAAATTTATGGTTGTCTAGCATTTTTCATGTAAGATTGGTCAATGAAATAAAGCCCAAAAATTGAATAAGTAAGAAACTACAATAATAGGCTTTAACTTATCTTCACCTACAATAACCTTTAAACAATGATAGTGGGTTGATTTGTATTCTCATCTCTAACTTGCTAGCCAGCTAGTGTTTTAAATTACAGTTGTGCTGGCAAATGCGGTCATGATTGCAATTGTAGATAATATGATTGTTAAGACGTGCGTCAGATGTAGCGTGAAAGTCTTGTGTGTCTACAAATGAAAAAAAAAAACGTCTTGTGATTTGTTATGACCCTGATGCGATCCATTACGATCTGATGCGGTTTTAATGCGATTATATTACGGTCAGTTTATATGAAAATGCATTATACCGCAATTGCGATCCAATACGGTTGTGTTATGAATTACAACTACAATATTATCGTAGCATCACGCGAAGCAGTCCACAATTTGATACACCGAAGCCAGCAAGTATGTCATCAAGAAACAATAAATGCTTGTCCTTTTCATAAAGAATAAACAATGCCGAAGTTTGCACTTGTAAGGTTGATCTGAAATTGGAATGCAGTTCTTATTGAAGAATTGCTCATTAGTTTTAACTCGTTCCTTTTGTATACAAGGATGAATGTGACGTAAGGATGCATACTAAACTTCATAAAGCTGAGGCATAACTTGACGAAACTGTAACCTTTTTTATTTGATGAATGGATTATTTATTCTTCTTCTAATTAGAAAAACAAGAATAAAACGAATCCTTTGTCTCGGTAAGGTTATTTGGATCTCCTAAGATGGAATTGGTAGGAACTTACTGGTCCTCTGATACCATATGTGCAGCTTATAGAATATCGAAACTCAAGCCTCAAATATATTGAAGGGAGATTGAAAACTTGTCATATCATTTCCAATTTTCCATTATTAATTTTCTTTGTCATGAACAATCCACTTGCATTTGGTGGACTTGCTCGAAATATAAAGCAAGACAGAAATTTGTGGTACACACGTATTGTTCAATTCATTGCTGACATACGTATTGTAGAACATTTGTGAAACTAAGGCTAGCTGCTGGCAAATTTTTTGATCTGTGCCAACCCATGAAATTGTCAAATTCACGTGGGTATTATTCCCCATGTGAGTGTGTATATATTGATGACTTTTTATGTTAATCGGCATTCGTTTTTAAATCCCTCCCCGCCAGGACGAAAATAAATTTGCTTGGTAATTCCTGAATTGCATTATGAATTTAATAGAGTTCATATGAAAATTGAGTTTGATTTTCATGTACAGTCAAGATATGTGTCTAAATTGTTTGGCCAAAGTGACCCTAAGCTGGAATTTAGGTATTTTCTAGTTGAATTTGAGAGAATTCGGTTTCATACAATGGCTCAAGAATGATAGGATCAAAGCCGTTGGTTTTAGTTTTTTCAGAGAAGCATCAACAATCGTCAAATTGGCAAAGACGAAGAGGAAGATTCTCAACAAAGTGAATAATCTCTCTTCATGTCTTCTATCCTATGCTTAAAGATCTTTGATGAAGCCTGGTATGCATGGTGTACGTGCACATATCCAGCGAAAAAAACATGTAGGAAGGTAAAAAAAAGAACTAGTAAAATACATTTTTAAATTAATTTTATCTATTTTTTAATTTCATATTTCTCAAATAAATATATAATTTATCAATGTGTAAAATTTTAATCGTATGCTTTTTATTAAAAAATTTAATTAGTTTATTAATTTTATTAGCATATGCTGGAAAAATATATGAAGGTTAAAAAAATCTAATGACAATTACTATTACATAGATTTAGATTAAAATTTTGATATTAAGATATTAATAAATTGTATGAAATAATGTTAATTGGATTATAAATCACATACATTATCAAATTAATTAGTCTTGTAAATATTAAATATGTACACAATTCAATTTGTTCATATACATTGAAAATTTAAAACAAAATTAAAGACATAATTTTACTTTTTAAACTCTAAATTTATTATATTTTAAATTTAAAATTGTGGTATTTTATTAAATAATAAATTATCAATTTTATTTTATAATTTTAATTATATATTATATGAATAAATCTCAAATAAGTTTAAAATTACAATATTTTAGAATAAATCTAATAAACCTATTTAAAGTTAGTGACCCCCTTTGACTTCGTCCCTGCTGGTGACCCATTTAGAGGTTTTGTTACAAAGAATTGGTACGTTTATCGCTACTTTAATTTATATTGTTTGGTGTTTAATGGATTATTTGGTGGCTGGGGAACAGGATGATTTTTGAAGACCCCACACCAAATTGGAAAACATAAACTCAAATTATATCAGTGATATTGCGTTATTGAACCAAAGACTTGTGTGAAGACCATGAGGCAGGGAAGACCCCTTTAACTCCGAGTAATATATGTGCCTCTTGCTGATGTGTCACAATGATGCCTTGTTGTAATGGAACAACAAGACATGCATGACTCAAATCATTTCTATTGCACGAGTAACAGCTTGTGGGCTGCTGCGTTCAACTAGGATACCATGACAATCATCCTTGGTGACTCAACATCTTTTGTGGGCTATGGACAAAGATTCTTTTTGGCCGTTGTTCTGGATCTTGATGGTAATATCAAAGGGGTTAGTAATGAAAACTACTTGTGTTTGTGTTTATTGCTTTGTTGTGGGCTATGGACAAAGATTCTTTGTGTCCGTTGTTCTAGATCTTGATCGTAATATCAAAGGGGTTAGTAATGAAAACTACTTGTATTTGCGTCTATTGCTTTGTTATTATGTATGTTTTCATGTTTCCTTGGATATCTTGTGTGCCTACTTTAGTTTCCGCATTGTTTTGTTCTATTTTAGATGTTTATTATAAACTTCTAGTTTTGCTTGTTTGCTTGCTGCCATCTTTGGCTAGCTTGAGCATATATTTTATCAAGAAAAAAGAAATGTTTGGTCTTGGGTTAAAAATAGTAATGGATTGGTATGAATAAACAAAAAAATCACCCTGTAAATAAATATAAATAAATAAAAATAAGAAAAAATAATAATATTCTCTTCAATTGTTTCATAACATTGTTTTTACTTTTATTCTTCTTACACAATGGATCGTCAAAATTAATTACTGATACACTTTTATAATCATTTACATCAAAAGATTCCTTAACTTATTGTTATGAATAATATTTTCTAAAAGTTTAATTATTTAAGTTGTTGGGAAGAAGTATATATAAATGGTTTTATTCCTAACAAGCCCTCCTTATCTAAATGCATTTTTTAGTCTTGAAGTCTGAAAAATTCAGAAGAATGAGATAATAACAAAAATTGAACTCTAAATCACTTGGTTAAAGAAACTCTAAACATAATGTAATAAATCACATCTTCCAAAGATTTAAACAATTGAATAGATATATATAAATGATTTTAGTTGGGCTGCTATATATAGACCCATTAGCCACATGAGAATCACCATCGATTGATTAACTATGAGCATACCAAGTTTGTTTCCCTTCTTCTCTCTCATTCATATGCTTTTGATGATCATCAACCCATCTCATTCTCGTGAGTTGGTGACAGAAGATCCTAAGGTCAATGTTTCTTTGTATTACGAAACTCTTTGTCCAGGCTGCCAGAATTTCATTGTGGGAGTTCTTGGAGATTTCTATGAACATGAACCAGAGCTCATGTCCATTGTAAACCTTCATTTGGTGCCCTATGGCAATGCTCTAATATTGAAAAATGGAACCGTGAAATGCCAGGTCCCATTCCCTAGCCACCATTTATCTCTATCTAGCCTTGCTTCACTTTGTTAATATCATCTAACCTTTTCTTTTTCTTCCATTCAATTTGGTTTCAATATTTACAGCATGGTCCTGATGAATGCTACTTCAATGCCATAGAAGCATGTGCCCTTTCTAGGTGGCCAACGGTAAGGTTTTAACTTAGTCAATATTTTCTAGTACAATACATGCCCGAGTTTAACTTTTAATACATTATATGCGTGAAAATTTTTGCAATGCGAATTATATTGATCATTTATATATACGACTATATATTTTATTTTTAATATAGTTATAGTGATAATCAAATATGTTTAGAAAAATTCTTGCTTGAACACAATTCCAATATCTCATCTTTACATCCTCTAACAATAAAAAAGGATCCCATTAACTTTATTTTTGATACATTAAACTTTAGTGATGTTGTATTGTCACAAAAAATAACTATAATTTCCTATAAAAAGAACAATAGTTGTTGGATGGAATATAGTAATATGATCAACTAACTATCCATGGGTCGCCATACTTATCACATCATTCTAACAACAGAATTTTTTTAAAAAATCACAATATATAGTACTTTTAATTTCTGAAGTTATCCATAATAAGTTTTAGAATATGCAAATGTCAGCTCTTATCCTCATGTGAAACCGCCAAAAGCTTTGTGTTTTGCTTGTGATGACCTTGAACTGAGACAGGAAAAGAGTTTCCCATTCATCCAATTGTTGGAGATCGATTCACAGCAGAATTAAACGACGCCAACGATGTGTGGCGATAAGACTAAAACGAATCCGATAGAATTAAATCTACCAATCTACAAGCAGTGACAAATAAATAAATACTGTGAATAGTACTCACAAATGGGACCGCTGACACATTCACGGTATGCCCACTTGTCACTATTCACACTGACAAAGACTCAAAGAACGAATCAGATCACTATTCTCGTGAATAGTAAATTCGGAGTTACTATTCACTGTGGTGGGCCCACGTCACTATTCACACCACCAAAAATAGATCAAGAAATATGCACACCGAATTTTTAACGTGGAAACCCCCAAATACCTGGGAGGAAAAACCACAGGACAAACTCGAAGAATATTCCACTATATTCGGGATAATTACACAATATCCTTTCCACACTCTCCAACCCAAGAGCAGAAATATAGTGTTTAGAACCCTCCTATTCAAATACTACACTTTGCAAAGATCTAAGGAGTAATAAAGATGATACCCAAAATATTCCCAGATATACCCACACCCTACACTCTCTGCAGGATTTACTCACACTCTCTATTTTCCTCTCACTCTCAGAAAAATAACACACTCTCTGTTATTTTTCTCTCCTTTGCAGCTTATATCTCTGCTGCTGCTTGTCATCCATCAACTGAGCAAACGCCTCTATTTATAGAGGGAGCTCAACGCACGTGATAATTAATTTCTTTGCTCACGCGTTGAAAATTCTCCTTCAGTGCCGACTCTTTACGCGTGAACAGTGATTTCACTGTTCATGCGTTGAAAAATCTCTCCCGGCTGCTTCAAATTTTTTGACTGGACCCCACACCAATGTGTGGAGGCTGCATTCCAGCAGGAGGAAAATAATGATGATTTAACATCAACATGGAAATCATGTTGTGAGGAACTTGGATTAGACTCAGATAAACTTGGTAATTTTTGTTTCGAAAGTGGACATGGAGATCAGGTCAGTTCCACACACACTCTGTTCAAAGTTGGATGTATTGGTTCCATTTCCAAGCTTTCTTACCAATTTGATGCAAAAAAACTCAACCATGCAGCTCATTCGGCGCAATGCTAATGAAACTGAGTCACTAAATCCACCTCGTACGTTTGTGCCTTGGGTCACTGTGAATGGCAGCCCCTTAGGATTTGACTTTGTAAGTAACAATTTAAGTCTCTGAAAAGTTCCTAGATGCTCTTAAAGAATAGAAAAAAAGTTTTGCTCTATGCCATTCATCATTTGACATGTATATCCACAATGGTATTAAAAGAGTAATGCCGCACATTCTAGAAAATATATAAAGAAGAATTAAATACATTTTATTCCCCTATGTATAATTTATACTGACTTTTTAAAATATACATTACGATACTTTAAATTTTTTAAATTGTGTAAAAAAAAGTCATATTTTTTAAATAGTACAAAACTTTAAGTTGGCAAGGCGTCGAGTTGCACATAATCAAAAAATCAGGAAGGTTAATTGTACATAGTATCCACAACAATGTGTCAAGTTACACAAATTCAAAATATCAGGGAGGCTAAGTGTACATAAATATTATTTTTATTAGTTACCAAAATTATACTTAGTATGTTTTGCACAGTTTGAAAAGTTTAGGTTGTCACGATGCATATTTTAAAAAGTGATGATATAAATTACACATGACCTAAAGTTCAGGAGGATAAAATACATTTATCCCGGTAAATAATCTTTGATAGAAATTATAATGATTATTAAATGAAATAAAATAATATCTTCCACTAATTCATCTACAGGTTAACACTCATTACATGTTAGTTTGAATACAAAATTTTGAGTTGCCAAACATTTTTGGTATTAAAAAGGTTAGAACAGTAAGAGATAATGATAACTCAAAATACTAACACATTAAATGATAAATATTACGAAACAAAACGTTTTTGTTACTCTAACAACATCTTTAATCCTTCACTAATTCTTTAATTATTTGTGATTCTGTGTGCCTAATGAATCTCTATTCCTTCTACAGTATAATCTCAAACAATATATATGCGATGCCTACAAGGATCATGAGAAAATCAAAGCTTGCAATGTGCACGTGTCTACCTCATTGACTGATAAGAAGAAGAAGTCAACTCAAGCAGTGTGTCATGCAACTGTGGAGGGGTTGTCCCCATAATAAGAACTAATAAAGTGTAGAGTTTATAATAATGGTTAGTTACCCTCTTCTGTTTGTCGTTGCTGATCATGCTTTAACAAAGAATAATGTATAGCATTTGCATTTTGCAATGCTATGATAAGCACTAGCTATTTAATCTTGTTTTGAGTGAGTGAATAAAAATATGGAATCAATAATATTTACAATGCAAGTCCCTGCCTTTCTCTCTTTATCTTGTTTTTTATTGAAAAAAATATACTACATAGCGACCTTATTGAAAAAATATACTACATAGCGACCCATTTGTTTTCCATTGTGACTCAGCCGATAATTGGACTTGTTTAGTTAAGCTTATGAGAAAAGTACTTCTATGGGAGCACACTCAAAAGTAGAAGTAGGAATTTGGTTTATGTTTATGCGTGTACTCTACTCTGTTGACTGTTGTCAGAGTGCTCTTCCACCGATGATGATGTAAATTTATTTTCTGTCATCAGTTATGCTGTAAATTTTGAGGGAGCATCAGACTAGATGAATTAATTGGAGTTGTGAAACAACAATCTCCTCTAGCCCAAAAAATAATAATAAAAATATTTGAACCCCAGTCTTTGGATATCTTGGGCACCAAAGAAGAGTGACAGGTCTCATATGTTTTTGTATATTGGGTGTTGGGTATTTTGGATTGGGAAGTGCTTTGTGTACTCAAAATCCATGGACAAACTCATCGACGCACTCTTTGGATTTGAGAAAATGATTATCTGAAAAATTTAAAATAAAAAGCCAAGTGATTTTCCCCGCACGCATAAATACTGGGCCCCTTTTGGATTTTATGATATTCAATTAGAATAATATTTGGTGGATAATAAAATTATATAATAAATGTATATTACACAACTTATTATAATTGAATATGATGTATGGTTTTTACTCATCGTACTTACTCATCATATCTAATAGTATTAAAGTGTGTGGTATATATTTATTATACAATTTTATTACATGGAGTAGCTATTGCCACTCTCGTTTATCTATTGACACTCCCTATTTATTGCTTTCATCTATAACTTTTCTAAAATACCCTTGATAAAAAATATTTTTTTATATTTAGCTAAACTTCTATTTTCAAAACTTAATTGTTTTTATTTTTTATGTTTTTGAATGTATTTAATTAAAAACTTATTTTATATTTATAAATTGCTACTTTGATATTTTAAATTTTTATTTAATAATTATAATAATTAATATTAAACATATATATGCGTTTAACCATAGAAAAGAGTAGATATTAGTAGATATTGAATTATCTAAGAGTTAAACATAAATATTAATTCATCATCAAAATAATTTTTATATCCTTTTAAAATGCATAATAGGAAAAAAAAATGAAAGCCACGTTTCTACTTGTAGAACTAAAATTAAATTTAACAAGATTTCCAAAATTAGAGTTTCCAGTGGTAAATAGACTGTTTGGCAATTAAAAAATAACTTCATATAAAATATAATAGATATATTAGTTTATATAAAAATAATTGATTTAAAAATGAATCTTGTTTAAAAGGTTATGTACTTACAGAAAAATAATTTGAAAAAAATGTTACTGAATTATATATCAGTAATTTTTTATGTTTAATATTTACTATTACAATTATTAAACATAAATTTAAAATATCATGTTAACAATATATTATAAATATAAAATAGGTTTTTAATTACAATTATTAAGAAATATCACAAATAAAAATAATAAATAACGAGTGGAAATAAACAATTGAGATTATTTTGTATAAAATTTAATTTAATTTTAAAAATAAAAATTAGCTAACTATAATACTTTTTTTTTTGTCAAGGGTGTGTTAGAAAAGTTATGAATGAAAGCAATAAATAAATAATGGCAATAGTCAAATGAAAATAATAATAGTTATTCCTTTTATTATATACCAAATATTATTCATTCAAATAATATTGTTGAAAAAGAAGAATGGAATATCATCACATATATAGGATAGGGCCAACCTATGAGAAAGAGTTGGGTTGGCGTATAGAATGGGCTAGGTGTTTTTCTGGATTTGGGTCCAATTCACTTAATGTGATTATTTATTAGTGGTTCAAAAGTGAGTTAGGACCTAGGACTGGTCCATTTAATAGGTTAGTTGTACTTAGGGTGAGTTAGCCCTGAGGTGAGTCAGGGATGGTCCATTTAATAAGTGGATGACTTTTGAACTTACATGAGTGGACTCGGAGTTAAAAAAAATTTGTGGACTTGATCCCACATAAGCCGTGTAAGCATTTTGACCTAATCAACATGGGTTAGGATTTTAACGAACTTTTTGTGGACTTCTCATCTTGACAAATCTTATTTCATACCCGACAAAAAAAAGAGAATGTCTTGCTGAGGCTGAAAACAACGTTGGTGGCAACAGGTTTGCTTTGCAAGTCTGTAATAAGTATATTTGGATCTTTTCAATCGAGCACCTCACTTTAAACAGTAAAGTAGAAAAAATTTTATTATTGAATTAATAAAATTAAAATAGAGTTCTATTATTTTAATAATTTAAAGGTGAAATTCCTTATTTTATTCTTACTTTAAAGAATCCAAATCATATTATTTTATTTACAACAGAGAAGAGAGGTATCTTTGTGAGAAAAAAATTGCTTTTGTTAATTTTTTTTTTAGTGACAATCAAGTTTAATTTTTTTTTAAAAATGATAATTACCAATTTAACTTAATATTACAGTTAGAGACTCTTTACCTTGCAATTTAATTACTTCTATTTTAAGTAATCAACTTTTTGAATATTATTTCTGCTATTGTCATAATCGAGATCTGTCAATATGACATTTTTATTAATTTTTTAACATACTTTTTATATATACACAATGCAATTTGCGTAGCATTTTACCTTGATTGATCTTGTTCAAATTCATGTCGACAAAAGATGAAACCCAAGGACATGCACGTGCACATGCACATGCACATGCACAGAGAGAGTTCACGAGAAGTATATTCTCATTATTTATTTATATACTCTTTTTGTCTCTTTATCTATGTCTTGAATCCCTTTCTTCTTCTATTATTTTTCCTGCAGGATTCGTACACCCATATTTTGTTACATCCTTTTGTTTGTTTAGATTGTTATTTCATACATTCAAGTCAAAATTACTGGAACAATTCTTGGAAGAAAAAAAAAATACTCATACGGTTATACCCTTAATAATTTTAGATAATTCTTTGACACTTTCTTGTATGCAGCCAATTTTGAAGAAGCATAATTTTTTCCTCAATTGTTCATGCATTAATTTCTAACAACTTTACATAATAAAAAGTGACGGTGAAAGTGAACCATTTTGCCCCACTCCTTTTGTGAGGATTAATGATTTTGGACAAATTTAAATGAAATATTTTCCTTTTTCAATTAAACAAGGCTGGTCCCGGCGCCAATTACATTTTATATTAGTTTTGTGTGTCTAGTACTAAAAGAGGTCGAGCAATGATGCAGTACAAAGTCAATTAATCCATGAACAAATTCACGGATTCCGTACATTCATTCAATTTTTTCCAATTGGTCTACAAGCGGAACAAGGAAATGAACTAATTAGGCAACAAATTGTGTTATGTCAAATTTTCAATTCAATTAAATACTTAGATCGTGAACAAAATACTGTAGTATAACTCTGTCTTCATATTTGAGCATAATGTACAAAATCAAATTAAAACTGCGCATGTGCAAATTTAATTGGAACGTGGAAAAAGCATTGAACCACTGGTATTTCATTTTAAGTGCTCCATGCTGAAACTCTTACTAGCTGGATTCCATTCCACTGCAAAATCAATTTATTGCAATTTTGTCCCTCAATCCTGGCCTCATATGAGCCTTCACTCCCCTTCAATAACTCTTTTACTTCCATTAAAATCTCTTTGCTTAATCTGCAACCATCTAAGCCAATCTCCCCTTGAAGATAGGAATCCTCTCTCATCTCTTCCCAATTTTTCAACCAACCATGAGAAGAGACATTAGATGACACAAAAAGGGACTCAGTTGCAGTTCTAGCTTCTGAGAAACGTGTTGGGAAATGTGACTGAATTGATTCTAACAAGGCCTTGTAATGAACCAAATGTCCATTAAAAAATGACATGAAGTCCAGCCCATTTTTAAACTTCTCAAAGGCACCTCCATCCCCAAAAGTCACAATTCCCTTGTTGCCACAACAACTATTGATCAAATTTAGAAAGTCAATGACATGTCTTCTACTCCTCTCTCTCCCCATATGTGGAAGGCCCGCCATACAATTGAAGGCCAAAAAGTCCTTTCTACCACCCCTTGTGTTCATTTTCTTAAGCTCTAAAATCACTTCCCCCATTCGCTTCTCCTCAACCTTCAACATCGAACCACAAGGTCTAGCATGCTCATACAAGTGCCTTCTAATTTGCTCAAAATTCCATGGAGGGGAATTACATTCATAGATTTCGTCACCCCATTTCATTGATGTCAATTTCAATGTTTTTTTCATGCTTGCAATGGCCTCAATCATAGGAGGCCATTGAACCCCATGTCCCATATCAAAGTCAACTATGTGTACAACCTCAGAATCATGTGGTATGGCTTCAAGAATTGCTGAATTTGCAACAAAGTGAGCAACTTTCCCATGTGGGGTGCCTTGGTACAAAGCCCTGAAAGCAGCCTCAAAGTTCTTATTAGCCTCTTGTTTGAGATAATCTCCTTGGTTTGTCATGTCTTGGGACAAGAAGTATGCAAGGCGCTCAAGGGGTTCTTCAGCAATTGGACTAAATTTATGGCTCATGCATCTCAAGATCTCTTCTGCTTGTGGTTTATGCCCATGGTCAAGGGCTTCACCACAGGCTTCCAACATGTGTGGAAGCACCACTTTCTTGTCAATTTCCATGCCTTCTTGAGGCAAGATCAGTGATGGTTGATATTGAGTTGAGGACAAATCTGACTTCAAAGATGGTGTAGGACTCCAAGCATATTCTCCTTCACTTGAAAAATTTTGTGAAGGGAAGGTACCCTCACTCTCTTCTGGGTATCCTTGAAATTGAATATCCACAACCTGGTGAGCACCAAGGCTGGGATCAAAGTCATCAAATTCCATGGACACAATATCCATGAGTGATGGGAGTGGCAAGGTATCTTCCTCAATTGGATAGTGGAAATTATCATTGTTGAACTTGAACATGAAGGAAGATGAAGGGGTTGAGGAAACATAATTAGTTGTATGAAGTGGCGTGTTAAACAAAGAATTAAATCTTGAATCACCCACATGTGCATCCACTTCAAAGTCAAAGCCCTCAACTAATTGATCAAATTGATCAAATTCTGAAGTTGAGTTATTGTCTTCCAAGAATGATGACCATGGGGACTCAAGAACCTCAGGGTGCATCATCTTCTTCTTTTTCTTTTTTTTGGTTGGTTCTACGCAGGGAAGACTATTGTTTTGGATAATTGGGGGATTTGGTGAGGGGTCATTGATTGGGTATTTGTAAATGGGAGGAAAATGATTAGACAGTGCCACGACAAACCATGGTAACTAGCTAAAGATGAGGAACAATATTATAAGTGGATAATCCTATTCCTACGACTCTTGCACTAGACTACAAATTGTAACCCGGCCCCAAAAAAGAAGAAATAGTACGTATATCATAAAGGAATATATAGCATGCGAGTTTAATTGTCACGCATTTCACTGCCACTCAATAAACAATTAACGAATCATCTATCGTGTATATGTTTTAAAAATTTAAATTAGAATTAGCTAATTATAAAATGAATTATATAACAACTTGCTATTGACAGACAATATAAAGATATTTTATACTATCATCAACGTATAATAATTAAACTTATATAATTAATTATTAGATTGTACATAAATTTTATGTAAATAAAAAATTATATAATATCATGCGGATTTAAAAAGAAATTTAATTATTAAAAGCCAACAAATTGTTTATGAGGTTAAATTTGAAAATTAATTTCGATACACTTTCAAATATGGTTTATACTGTTATTTAATTACATGGAATATAAAACTTCTAAGATTATGAGTGTAATAGTCAAATATTTTTGTTGATATGAAAAAATATAATCAGATACCTATATAAAATATAATTTTGATATACTTCAATGTAATTTCAAGCTACCAACCAGTTATTTATATATTACTATGTTATAGCTACTCACTACCAATTAGATATATATTCACAATAAAATATATTACAATATAACATATTTTTCTTATTTGTTTAATGATTGAAGTGTATATGAAAAAGTGTTTTATATTATTATCCAATAAAATTTCACATTTTGTATAATTTTTCAAACAGTAAAAGTAAAAGTTAATGATATTTAATAGTATGATATATATTATACGATTATATAAAAAAAAAATTTACATTATTAGTATGCTAAAATTAAATCCTTTATTTTTTAATGAGATCACAAAAAACGAAGGATCAAATATTGTAGAATTTTCACCAATAGAATATTCTGCGTTCTGTTAATATGAACTTCCATATTGCGGGAAGAAGGAAAGAAAGGAATTATTTAAATTGGCCATCGTTAACTTTTCATGATAAAAATTAATTGCCCCAATCACTTTCAACCAATTTCTTAAGTTTTTTATTCCGACCAGGTTGCCAACCAAAGTCGTCTTCCTCTCTTTGGCAGCTCCTAGCCTCCTACGGGATGTCTCTCTTGTTGCCAAATGATTCATTGCTACGTATTATAATATAAAAAATTGATTAATTAATAGTTCATGTCTTTTCAACACATTTGCGTTTCACTTCATAAGAAATACGACCCTAGTGATCATGAAGTTTCACATAATTGTATGGACGAGAAAGCGTGTATGCGTTAAGGCATCTTAACACGTACAGTACTAATTTGTATATCTATATTAATATTATATCATTTCAATTATGTTTATAATAAAACAATGAATTTAATTCTAATGTAATATTAGTGTAAAATTTTTAAGAATTTAGTTTTAATACATTGATAATGTGAAATTATTTCACATTATCGTATTAAATTCCTCTTTTGCCATGACTTTATAAATGAGTGTGGACATTAATGATATTTATGAATGTGTTATTGTATAACTAGATGACAGTGTGAAAAAATTTTATTGTCAGTGTATTAAAATTATATCTACGTTTTAAAGGTTTGTAATTTACATCCTCATTATTTAATTATCTGCCTTAACTTTCAAAGATTGAAAATTCTTTTGGACAGTAATTAATAATTTTTTTTATAAAATAATATAACATGATTGTTGATTTTTAAATAAATAAATAAATTATATTATTTTATTTTATTCAATAATAATTATAATTTTTATCAAAAGTTCCTGTTATGTTAGAACTTTTATTCTTTTATTACACCAAGTGTATGTAAACGGCTTTTCATGGGAAAAAGAAATTCTTCTAACAATAGGTCATTAGCCACAAAAATGTATTTCCTTTGTACAGGGTAAGAAAAAGGTATTTAATTTTAAAGAAAACAAAATATTTAAATTATTAACAAAAACAATTTAAAATTTATATTGGAAGAAGGAAGCTTTTATAATTTTGAAGAGATTATTAATTATTTTTGAAAACAACTTATCATACTCAAAGTCCGACACAATTAGTAAATAGACAAGTTTCTTAAACACAATATCATGGCTTGGATTCTTGATAATGTGTATGAAAAAAATGATTTATATATTATGAAAGATACAATCTCTATCTCTACGCCTCAAATGACCTATTGTTAGACACTTAAACAATAAAAAAGATATGACAAAAACACTAAAATAAAATAAAACAAACAAATTACCTTCCCCAGATGGCCCCTATATGTTGCTTTCAAGACGGAATTGACATGCTGTCATACTACAAATTGTATGTCTGCATATGAAAGAGAAATTGAGATCCTAATACATTTAGTATGATACAAATGCATTATAAGATTAAACATTTTTAATAGTTTTTAATTTGAATTTAATTTCAATGTTCGATCATCAGTAAAAAAAATTATATAAATGTTTAATTATACATTGTCATAGATAGTAACAAAAGTATCCGGTGAAATGTAAAACTGAATGATAATATAAGTTTTATATATATCAAAATTAATTAATTATTTTCAATTTTTATATGAAATTTTTATTTAAAACATTACAATAATGCATAAGGGTCCAAAGTAATTTTTCCTATAATATATTTTAATAATGTGAAAAACGCTTGTAAAAATTTATAGTAATTATTCTTTATGAACGTCACAGAAGAACTATTATCATTCATAATTCATTTTTTTTCAAATTACAAGGAGGGGCCCCAGCTCCCAGAAAAAGCTGACCGTACCATGTGCAAATCAATGTCTTACGAGTGTCGACAAATAGTCAGCCTCAGCCAACTAATAAGCCAAAACAATTACTTTTCTAGGGAATTACTATTTCAACGTATGGAGATGAATGTGGAATTAAGATAATCATTTTATTATTATTAAATATAATAAATTAATAAATAAATAAAAATTATTATTATATTTAATAATAATAAAATAAATATTTTAATTAAATATTTATTTTTAAATATTAAAATAATATTTTACTCTCAACCTTTCGAAACCCATGAGCAATTCAATACTATTGATAAGCCAAATATATGTCCGGAATGCATGTCGAATGCCTTTATAGCTCTAAATCACGCTATATTAAATAACGTAATAGATTAATACAAACGCCAAAAAGAAAGTGAATACCTATGTAAAAACTACGTGCAAATTTAATTTCACATATATTAATTTATAATATTATACTTTTGTCTTCACTGTTCTTATAAAAGCATAATTATATTATTTGGATAAGAACAAAGACATTCATATTCGAAATTAGTGAGTTTACATCTGAAGCAATTATGCGTACAAATTCATGGATAAGATACATGCGACCTGGACTTGAGAACATGATGATTCGACTTTTGAGACTGGAATTCTATTAATTGTTATATTCAGAATGGTTCTTTCATTTGGATAATCGTGAGCTATTTGTTAAATGATTTTTTAAACTACAATATATCAGATAGAAACATAAATACGACAACTATTATAATTGAAATGTAATTATCCACAACTGACTCGTTGACTGAGGCTTCATATATATTCTAAATTCGTTTGGTGCATTCACATATATTCCAACTGCTTTGATATAATATTTTCATGAGAAAGTTGCCACTTCACAGATTGTGGATTTTCCTGAATTGTAGTCCACTAGATGGAATCTGCAATCTGCAATTGCAAGACTGATGTGTTAAATATATAATTTCCCTTCATCAAATACATTTGTTAGTTAACACTATAAAATGTCAACTTACCGGACAAACAAATTAAAGACAATTGTTCATAACGAAAAATATGGTCCGTTTGGTTTTAAAAAGTAATTTTCAATTTTTTATTTCAATAGTTTTAATTTGTTTCATGTTTTTAAAATTTTATGAATAAAATAGTAAAAATTAAAAATAAAATTTAAAAACTAAAATTTATAGTTTTTATTGATTTCTTCCAAAAGTTCAGAGATATTAAAAACTATTTTTTAAAACCAAATGACCATAAACTTCTCTATTTTTAGAAATATCATTTTTTCGAAGGTTTTCTTTTTCTTGGCAATTCCATAATTTGGTTGATAATTTGGTTTTGCTCACTGCTAACGTAAAACCACATTATCTATGATAAAAACTTTAATTAATATGAAGATATTTGGCCGTAGCACACCTCTAAGTTGGTCCCTATGGAAGTCGAAGCTGAGAAACCTTTGTTGATCAAAGATTCACAGGTAGCACCATATATAAAGTGGCAAACCATTTCTTCTAGAAGTTTAAATTAATGGGTTGAGACATATCAATGATTTTATATTTTAATATACCTCTCACGCTAGTGCATATATAATTTCGGGCTTGAGTATCAATATTTTTATCAAAATGGATGTTTAAACCCTAGATCCATTTGGTCATAGTGGATCTGATATCATATCATAAAACCATTTTTCTCAAAAATTTAAATTGGTAGGTAGAAACACGTGAATAATTTTATACTCTAATAAGGGCCTCATCTAGCAATTAAATTACAAAACTGATTTTCTTTTTGAACCGAGATTATGTTAATTAATTCTTCAGCCGATAATGATGGGTTTTAGCGACGTAACATTTGTGTAGTTTGCAATAAGATTGTCATTTATAAAATCTGGTCCGGCGTGCATGCCTCAGAAACATAACACCATTGTCATTTTCTAATTTCTACTATTTAATTATTACACAAGACCAACTTTCTACAACGAAAAACCTCTTGATTCTAGACTCTTTTTTTTTCCTTTTTTTTTGACGGGACTCTTGGCTCTAGCCTAGATTCATTTCAATATAATAAAAGTTCCGTTAACCCTCTATACATTTGGAGCTTTATTTTGTACTATTTTATGACCCTTTCGGACATTATAGTTCTAATGCAGCTAAATCAGGCATTTCACCTTATCAGGGAAGTAGATTATCCACAATTGTTGTCTTAAAAATAAAAGAAAATTTTGAATACTCCCCCCGAAAAAAAACAGATTATTGCTTTATATATTATTATACATTTTAAATTCGGCAACAGTATTAAAAAATAGTAAAAAAAATAGCAATAACCTATAAAGTTAAGGTGGGTATTTTATAATAATATAAAATTATATATTTCTTATTTTAGAGTTCTTAAAAAATTTTCGATAAATAATCTCTATAGAAAAGATAATCTAGCTATTTTCAAAGGCTGCAAATGATTTATATTAATTTTAAGGCAATTAATCTATATTATGTTTTGGGATATTATTTCTGTTATTAGTAATAAAAATAAAAATAAAAAGTCTGGCCGTAGAGAGAATCATGGAGATAGGCTTTCTTCGTATGATAAATTTCAAGTACGAACAGTTAGGAAATGATATTTTAACATCTAAAAAGTAAAAGATATACTTAGATACCTATTTTATAATCATTGAATATAGTGGTAATCTCCATTTTTTCTTAACATCCATCACGTTCAATCAATGATTATAAAATAAGTATCTAAATAAATATTCACTTTTTAAGTGTCAAAATATCATTATTCAACTTTCAAAGCGTCAAAATAGCGTACGTGAAGATCATGTCTCGCATTGAGATATTTGCATGAAGAGAACTTCTTGACACGCAGTCTATTTCCGTAAAATATAGCCAGGTTAATGCATCCTTACAATTATTTGGATCAGATTCATATGCATATATGTGGTGAGGATCTGTCTTTTAAGAATGCCAAATCCGTAACTTGCAAGTAAATATTTGGTGTTAATTTAAGTGACGGGATATAAGGTCCTCATATTCGTTTCCTTTCGTTTTCTATAGATTATTTTTTCGGTATCAAAATATGAAATATGTGGCTATGATAGCTCTGACATTATTTAATTATGTTCCATGATTCGAACGACCAAACCTCATTAGCTAAATAATATAGATATTAGTTATACTTAAATTTAAAAAAGGTCCAATTATTAATACAAATTAAATAAGTAGTTGTTTATTTGATTATTACCTCCCTTATTCTCAATCTCTAGCGACACGGTACAGGATTTTTCATTTTATGAAGCAAAGTTTGGCTTGAGGGAGCAAGGGAAGTCTCGCTTGAGTTTGGGTGAAAGCATATCTTATACTTACAGGTTATTGACGGACGGAAAAACATAAGAACCAAATCCAAATTATAGCAACGTATAAATGAAAAACTGAATAAGTGAGTCCACTATAATGAATCCCAAATTGTGAATGTTATGTTGAAAGGGAGGCCTTATAAGGACTTGGAGTTCTTCAATTCTAATCGCTAGCTTTTGGAGTGTGGTTCTTCCAGTAAGGACTTGTGCTCGCTTGTTACAAATGGTGCTTTCATTGTGAGTTAGCACCCAACCAAAGAGGTCTGCGCCTATGGAGGGTTCTGACAAGCAAAGAGACTAACCATGAAGTGAAGTGTCATCAATGTAATACCTCAAGTCCATGTGTCTCTAGTCAGGTTTTGTATTAGGATCTCCAGGGCCTACCCGTGTTGCCATAAATACTCCGGAACCACCAAATTCATGTAAAATGTAGAACAAAACTGTTATTGTCAAACATGCTTGCTGGGCCAGCCTTTTCCCTCGCCAGGCGAGCCCTTTTCTTCTGGTATGGTTCTGGAACTCAGTGACCTCGTCAAGAGAAGCTGTTTTCTCCTTAATTGGTTTTGGAACTAGCTGAGTTCACCAGGTGAGGCTTATGAGCTCACCAGGCAAGGGTCCTTGATACCAGAACTGTAACGACTCGATTTTTTTTAGTATTGTCTATGATAAAATAATTAATTGTGAATGAACTATAGAGAATTTGAAATTTTGACAGACGCGGTCATGATTACAACAATATGGGGATTCCATTAAAAAAATGAAAATTAATTAAATATCATTAAAAATTCAAAATAATAATTTTTTAATCGAGGATATTGGATGATACCCTATAAATGGTATAAAGACATATATAAAAATAAGGATAAGGTTAAATATATATTTTTAACCTGGTAAAATTATTTAAGTATTGATCAGGTACCAAAATGGTAATAATCACTACACCAAAATGGTAATAATTGGTACATCGAAACACCTAAACTAGTCAAATTAATGGATTTTATCATAGATAATTTTTACTTGGAACAGTCAAACAAATATAGACATTTTTCATATAGATACAAGGTAAATTGATCCGAAAATAGTGATATTTATTACTTTTTCTCCAAGTAACTCCCTTACTATATAAACCCAATGAAAAATCAACTTTCTTCTCTGTTCGGCAGCATCCTTCATGTCACTTCCTCTCCCTTATTCTCCATCCCCATTTTCAATTCTCAAACACCACAAATTCACCAAAACATTGAACTCCATTCTTAGTCCAACACTTGAACTAGTTGAACAACACTTCTACATCAAACTCAAGCCAAAACATTCTTTTTCCTCTTAAAATCTATCCAAACAGCAACTTATATAAGGGCTGGAATATTGTTTTGAAGCTTTAGTTAGAGGAGGAAAATCTAGAAAAAGATTTAACAAAAGGCTTGGAGAGAACGATAGGAAAAATTCTATGTCTATTGCTTGTGATTGTTTGACTAATTTCGCTAGATAAACTCTTAAGATATGTTTGAAATTATGGTTATGAAATCTGAAATTTATTTCAAGATGCATATATATAAGCTTGATAGGTGTAAAAAAATGCCATAGATAAAAGTATTGTGGATTGATTGAATGATGTAAGAGATTTAACAAAGTAAATGAAAAAAAATTTGGTTCTTTAAAATGAAAGAGGTAACTGAAAATTTTACAAGAATATATTTAGAAATAATATGGTAAATTCTTAAAGATTGGTATTGAGATATGATGATAAAGTTTCATAAAACAAGGGTGAGATTTTGATTCATAGAAAAAAAGGCTTGAAGCATTCTGCATAAGAAATTTGCTTTATTTTCCTAGAAATTTATAAAAGTTACCACAAAAAGAGTATTTTAAGTTTTGAAGTGAAAATTTCATAGAAGTTTAACAGATTTTATAGAAAATTTTTATAAAAGTTTAGCAGATTTTTCAAAGAAGTTTTATAAGAAGTTAGGAGATTTTAAACAGAAAATCTCATAAGAATTCAGAAGATTATAAAGAGAACATTTCATAAAAAATTCAGGCGGTTTTTGAAAGAGCAAGAATTTCATCAAAATTCAGGAGATTTTACAGAAAAATTCTCATAAAAGTTGAGGAAATTTCAAGAAAATCTTAAAGCAAAAATATGAAAAATAAAACTATTAAGAAGAAATTCTACTTGATAATCATAAGATTTCCTAACAAATATTAAAGCTTCGTATGAAAAGAGAAAACTTTAAAAAATAATGCATACCTAAACCTTATTTAATATCAATTGCTTGATTATAAGTTCATGAATTCAAATTGTGATCTATATCAGGTTGTAACACGAGGTGTTACGTACATCGTTATGAGGAAAGTGATGTATCGAGAATTATGTGCTATTATGATCTATATCAGGATGTAGTACGAGGTAATATATCAACTGAATTGTATCAGGTTATAGCATGAGGTGTTATATCATTGGCAATCCATTAGATGAGAAGTATATCAAGAATCCTATGAGTTCTATTCTCATGCCTAAATTTACTAATAAGATTATGTTAAAGAAGTAATGAAACAAACAAACAAATTATTATACAAACAACCACAACAGATTAATTATTTAACGAATCATATGATTTTATTCTCAAGCATAAGTGCACTCATAATACTATATGTTAAATAAGAAAAAGAATAACCAAACTAATCATTTTAAAAGGAATCAAAGATACATTAATTATGTTAATACTAAGTCAGATGTCATTGTGTAGTAGACTAGTGTTTTCCTACTGGGGATCTTTGATTCTCATTCCTACTGTTATCATATTTTTACATAGATTGTGATGATGGTGATTATTTTATGGAGATCCTTAACTGGTATTGGCATCATGGTCCAGATCTTTTGATGAACCGATGATAGAGAATTTAGTCCGTTAATGAATTTTGAGTAGCACCCTACCTAGAGGAGAGGGTTCTTACGTGAACCAAGGTAAGGGTTTAACATAGTTATGTATACTATTGATTTGTCATCGTATAATACAATTATGTTGTTTCACTGTTTTATCACGACATATTATTTATGTTCAAACTTAGTGACACAGAGAGAAAGTAGTTTATGTTTGTCACAAAAGCAGGCTCATTTGTAACATTTTATATACACCTATAAGATCAAGCAAAGTTAATAAATAACAACTACTCACTGTAAAGTTATGGTTTAAGCATAGCTTTATGGTAGGAAGGTTGTTACAAGAACAGTATAAAAATGACGCAATTTTGGTTTTTGAACCCTTAGCCCTTTTTAAAACCCTCTTCACTCAATTTCTTCAATCCAAAACAAAAACCCTAACCCCCAAATCTCCTTTCCACCCTTTCACTTTCTCCCTATTTAATCTCACTTCTTCCAAGCTTCAAGGCAAGAGATTTATGTTAGTTATGTCCTCTTTTTCTCCTCCTTCTTATGATCTTGAGTAGGTTGTTGTGATTCTCATTATTATCAAGTGGAGATACTCCCCCAATGTTATTATAGTTGTTTTAGAGTTGTTTAGAGGTTATCATAGATTATGTATGGGTTTTGTTATGGTTATGGCAAACATTAGTGTCACTCCCACTCCACGGAGCTTCTTGGTTGTTGACATCACTAGTTCTCCCCCTCCAGGTGAGTGGATTCAATCTTGTAGCCTATAGTTTGGTCTTTATAAATATTTTCCTAACTTTATAGCTTAAATGCATGATTTTAGAGGTCATTTCAAAATGATTATAGATTATTAATAATTTTGTTAAGTTTATGAAATTATGGTTTCAAGTGAGCATGAAATATTTGTATTAAGAAAACTTATTGGACCATTTTGTTGCTGAAATGATTTTATAAATAGCTTGATTAGGAATATGAATATCTAGAGATGGCTTGAGTATTTAAATGATTTCAAGAATAGTATATTTATGAAATGTTTCTTACAAAACTCAAAATTAGAGCCCAGTTATAAGGTTTAAAGAAAATAATTATTTTTCCATGATTTTAAAGATTAGATGGTAGCTATAAAGAAATAGACAGTGAGTTAACAACTATGAGATATCATTAATCTTGGTACCAAATTGCCTTCCAGAGACAATCTCACCCCAGAGTATTCAAAGATAGAACCTAGTTAGGTGTCCAAATTCGGGATCTTATGAGGTACCCATATAGTTCAGAGTAAATCCAGAGATCCATATTGTTATGGCATATATATTATGCATAACCAGAAATTTTTGTTTCTCTATTAAAGTATTGTTATTTTTTATTTACAGAGATTACTTACTTTGAGTTAATATGTATATAAATATGAAAATTGTTTTAGAGTTGTTGCATTGATTACTAGATTACACACACACACACACACACACACACACACACACACACACACACACACACACATATATATATATATATATCCTTGTTGTTATCCCATGAGGAGGTTATGAATGAGAATCTACTCATTGAATTTTAGATAAAACTCACCCCTCTCATTATTTTCCCTTATAGATACAGTAGCTATTGCAGGTTCTTCTCAGCCTCCTCACTAGCAGTAGTAGAGATTTCAGTTGGGGGAGCTTCACTTTAAAGTAAAGTAATCTTTTGATTTTTACTATAGAGTGCTCCAATGATAGTGCAAGTAGGGTCCCAGATCATACAAGTATATTTTGCATTTTGAATGACATGATTCATTATGTATTTTAAATGGTAGAGCATTCATAGTTCTTTTGTATAGAGCAACTCAATGTATTTTGTATTACAGTTATAGATTCAGACTTGATTTATTTATAAAATGGGTTATTTATTTTCATTATGATTTCGAAGTGCAAGTCATTGATCTATATTTAAAGATGGATTTTATGATTAAAATTTGCATATAGTATAACTTAGTGATTATGAGGCTTACGTGGGGATGAGATTTTTCATGTATCATTTACATTCCCAAATCGAGTCGTGACAGCTGAGTAGTGCAGCCATCATCGGGACGCCAACTTTCGAAGGTGATGATAATATAATGAGTCCCAAATCAAGGAGGCCACCTTGAAAGAGAGCCCTAATAGGGATTTCGAATCTCCAACACCCACTCATAATTAGCTTTTGAGGTATGATCTTTTCAAAGACTTATGCTCATTACATCAACCTATTTTGGCCTGGGTGATATATTAAGGACCAAAGGATTTGTGTTACCTAACTTGGGTGTTTTATCATGCTTGTTGCATTTTGACCAATATTGCTTATGACTTCTATTCTTGACCTCTACAGTAGTGCCCAAGGGGTTAGTGATTGAGTAGCCATGCTTATGCCTTTTATGTAGTGTTAAGTGTGGTCTTTTGTGAGCTAATTTTTTTTCTCTTTTCTTTTTTTTTAATGCTCTTTCTTTTCCTGCACTTCTGATACTTTTATTTACTGGCCACCATCCTTCGTTGGCTTGAGCTTTTATACTATAAAAAAAAAAACATCAACCCATTTTGACAACAACACCATACATAATGAAAATGGATGCGTAAAACAAAGTCTATATCCCTAGATAAGATATTACTCGCACAAAAATACTTAAAATTTTTTTAGGTATTCTAAGAGTAAGATAAAATATTTATTTTGTCTCATTTATTAATTGCTATATTAGTTTCGTCAGTTATCATTGTATCTCACTCTCTCAACATTTTTAATACAATAACTGTGTCAATTAGTAAATGGCCTAAAGCAATATTTTGTCTTATTCTTAGAACACCAGAGAATTTCTCAAATACTTATTCAGAATGAAGATGAACCAATGATCGACAAAAACTAGAAGCCAAAAATGAATGCAAATTTAATTCTGCCGTTGATTCATTTCAATATATTTCGTCAATCTTAAGTATTTGGAACTCTTTTCCGTCCTGTATCGTGCTGAACGAACTGCATTAGTTATTACATAGGTTCAAATTTGATTTTGATACTTATAAATATAGATAACTAGTCGTTTGATCCGTGCGATGCACGGGGAGGAGGTAATAAAAAATAGTTTGTTGATTATTATAAAAATAAATGATAATTTATTTACATATATATCTTATAGAAATTTGAGCATATAAATTTATCTTAAAAGTAAGTTAATAGTTAAATAATTAAATAAGTGGATAAAATACAAATGTGCCATTCTATTTTATATCTTATATTGAATATCATATTTATAATGTTGAAAATATCTTGATAGATTATTTATAACTAACAATAAAAAGTTTATTTATGAAAATTTTGCACATTTTGAAAGTTAAAATTGTTGAATGAAGAAAGAGAATAAATGAATAATTTTACTATATCATGAGTTATTTATAGGGATGACAATGAGTATCTATGAGAAAGGGGACATGTCATACGCCCACCGTTTAAAATTTTGTCTCTCATCCTCATCCCCTTTATGGGTCCCCATTTCCCATTTCTCATTTCTTGCGGGGATTTTGAATCTCTATGGTATTCAAGGGTTTATTAACAAATTTTAAAAATAGAAAAACTTTAAAAATATTTTACAATTTGAAGCATAAATATACATAACAATAAATACTATTAATGCAATATAATCCAAATTAAAATTTAAAAAATATACATAATATAAATATAATAAAAATAATTAAAAAAATATATATTATCTCTGTCCCTATCCCGTTTAATAAATGGGGACTTAACCTCCATAGATAATCCTTACGAAGGTGAAATATATGCTAATTCCTTTTTCCATTAAGTAATTCAGG
The DNA here is from genome assembly GCA_031216125.1 of Dalbergia cochinchinensis. Lineage (NCBI taxonomy): Eukaryota > Viridiplantae > Streptophyta > Magnoliopsida > Fabales > Fabaceae > Dalbergia > Dalbergia cochinchinensis. The sequence goes on along the minus strand of CM062375.1, from coordinate 60,207,131 downwards.
TGTGTATCTATTTTTTTTTATCATCCCTAGCCGTTTATATCTTTTTAGTAAATTAAAATATTTAATTTAAAAATATATAATACATTTTCTAATTAATAAAATAATGTATAAATTTAATTGATATGATTTCAATTACATGTCATTTTCTTATATATCTTTTTAATAGATTAAATATCAGTTTTAAAATATATATTATAATTAATGTGTAATAATTAGTAAAAAATCATTTATAATTCTAATTTATATAATATCAATTATTATATTAGTATATAAATTATAATTATTTACTTTTTAAAAATTAATAAATATTTAATATCATTATCAAAGAAGTGTAAATTATAGAATTGATTTTTTTAAATGTTTTAGTGTTAAAAAATTGAAGGTATTTTTTTCAAAAAAAATTAGTATGAAAAAATTATGGAATTGATAGATTAGAATGTTTAAGTTGTTAAAAATTAAACTGAATATAGTAATACATATAGATAGATCATTTTTTTATTATAATTTTCAAAAAATCTACATTTGAAATTAGAAATTTTCCCTAATTCCATCTTCATTTAAAATTTTTCTTCTATTTTCATGCACATTCTAGTCACAAGTTCCTATTTTTCATTTTATACAGAAATTTGAATCTCTATTAATATTTATGGGTTTATTAAAAAAAATTTGAAAATATAAAATTTTAAAAATACTTTGAACTTCAAAACATAAATATTTCTAATAACAAATACTAATAATGCAACATAATTATAATATTTTTGTTATCATTAATACTATAATTATATATATAAAATTTTTATGTTATAATATATTGAATTATAATTTTTTTATGCTATTTTTTATTTTTTATATTGATTTTGTTAATGGTAGAGAGATATGAAGATATATTTAAAAAAAATAATTAGTAATTAGAAGGTAAATTAAATTTAAAAACTTACTTTAAGTGTTAAGATTATGAAAAAGGTGGAGTATAATTTTTCTATAAATAACACATGGAAGATTTTTTATGTAATGAGTCTTAAATATTAGTATTATATCAATTATTATTATATTTGATTAAGAATAAATTATTATATTAGTATTATAATGTGTCTTAAATATTTGATTAAGAATAAATTTGGTATAAATTAAATTTTAAATTATTATCATATTAGAATTAATCAATTAGCAATTCGCTAACAATTTTACCTACCTATTTTCTTTAAAAAAAAATGTGTTGATTTTAAAGTTTATTTATTTTAAAAATATTTTCTTTACAATTTCTTATATTATCTTCATAATGTGAGACTATTAATGGTTCTTAATTTAATTATAGATCATAATTATATTAATATAAGTTCTCTCTTAATATAAATTATAATATTTAATTATTGTAATATCTAATTTTATTTCATATGAAAAATAATTAATAAGTAAATTATAAATTAAGTTTAAAAAAATCTTTAGACATAAAGATTGAGAAAAGTAGGGCCTACATTACTGTATGAATGATATGTGTAATAGTTTTCATGAAGTGAGTCTAAAATATAAGTATTGTAGATTTATACAATCAATAAATTTTATATCGAATCTTAATCATTGATAACTTCTAACTATAAATAAGATTCTGATAAATCTCTATTTTTTTTAAAAAAAATCTTCTCCAATTTTTTAAATTTTTTTCAACCCTAACTTTTTTTTTTCAAAATTCATTCAAATCTTTAAAAGTATAAAATTATCAAAATTGTCATGAATTATACGGTTAATATTTTTTACAAAATTTATTCAAATATTTTAAAATATAAAATTATCAAAATTATTTGTAAGAGCTTAGAGGTTATTGAAGGTATAATTTTATGGTCATCCTAGGTGATCCCAAGATTTTCATTTTTACCTGCGTACATATATAAATTTTTTTTATTGAATTAGCATATTTTTTGTCTTCAAATTATTAAATTAATCTATACATATAATTAAATAATGTCATCACTAACGACACAGAAAAAATTCTACCTTTAAATAATTAAATTCATAATAATCTTATTATTAATAAAAAAGATAAATGATATAACCTAGCGCATATTTTTTTATTTTTCTTATAATTTATAAAATTAATTTCATAAATTTATTATAATAATATTCAAAAGAAAACCACCACCTACATCAAATATAAAAATTTTAGATGTGAAATTAATTTATCAATATAATTCATGATTTCAGCATTACAATAATTAAAGATATTTAATTAATGTAATGCAATCTTATTATTAAATACGGATGATTATCAATGATATGCTAATAATATGTAATAATTACGGTTTTATTTTTTTCAAAAAAATTAATGAATAAATTCTTAAAATATGTGGACCCTAAAATATTCTCATTGCGACATGTGTAAAACTTTTCCTCAAATGACTCTGAAATATTAGTATTATAGATTTTGATTTTAGTATTTTTGAAAAATGTTTTTGTTTTTTAATCTATATTTTTTCTAATATTATACTTTTGATTCTTGAACTCTAAATTTAAATCCTTAAAAATAATTTAGAATATGTATTTAGTTATTGTAAATATTAAAATTTTATTTTTTATCCTGATAAATACTTTAGAAATTTTCTATGCATCTTTAATATATCACTACTTAATAATATAAACTAACAATGACAGAGACCAAAAACATAATATCAAAAAAATGAGGGTTCAAAAGCCGAACAATTTTTAGGAACTAGAATTAAAACATTATAAATTTACAAAACATATTTAAGTTGTAACGAGTTCTACGTCAGAAAGGCTAAACAAAGCTTTATACAGACTTGGACTCTTCCACCACTCCAATAACTAACTTTTGGGGTGTGATTTCTCGTACGGACTTATACTCATTACAATTGGTGCCTTTATTGAGATTCGACTAGTTGGTACAGTCGTCAGGCCGTCAACTTTAGAAGGGGATGGCAATATAACAAGTCCCATATCAGAAAGGCTATATTGTGAATGAGACCTTATAAGAACCTCGATTCTTTCACTTTAATAACTAACTTTAAGGGAGTGGTACTCCCAAGGACTTATGCTCGTTCAATTAGGCCCAATCAAATCCATACGTAAAGCCTATTGTATAATAATATTGATATTGATTTAGCGATTTAATCAACTATATATACGGCGTTGCAAATGCAACAACTATTAAAAAAAAAAAAAAGTATGAATACACACTATACGATACACGATACACGAAACGTACGTATCAAAACCTTGTGGGGATTGAGATATTTGTCTAGCATGCAAATTTTACAGTCCTATGCTCCTATCCATAAAATAAGCACAAGATCGGAAAACATCCAAAATATATGAATCAACGCGTGTTTACGTCCATGAAATAGGAAGAGGACCCCTAAAGCTGAGGATTTCTTTTTTTCCTATTTTTTATTTTGGTATCGTTATGCCTTATGAAACTGTTTTCACGAAAAATTAATTTTAAAAAAAATTAATTGACAAAACACATAATGGATCGGATAGCTACTTGAATTTTTTGTTTGATATGATGTTTCATCAATCTGATTTGGTGACATTTAAACTCAAAACAAGGAGAGAGATGGGAGATTAATTCACTTATGTTTGGATTATATATAAAATTGATACTATAAACTTAATTTTGCCTTAACTAAGCTTTGTGATGAAGTTATTTGTGTTTAGAAACTTTTATCGTAAAATTGATTTTATTTAATTTGATGAATAAATAATAAGAAAACAAGTCTTTTTCTATTAGAGAAGAAAATAAAATCACAAAAGGACTCAAATTCACTATAAGCACTAAATGTATCTAACTTTTCTTGAATCTACATAGGCACTGCAACTTAATAGCAATTACCCGTCAAACCTTGAATTCAATTACATATTGTCTTACTCACTGTAACGTTCAAATGATCTTGTGAGATGAATAATGTTTTGGACTAAATATTCCCATAAGATGCTCAATCAGTCTTTTCCCTTAAATATTGAAATTGAAAATTCAAGTTGAAAATGCGTGAGGGTGGAGGTTCACGTGCATGCCATCGTAGTTGATAACGAGTAATGTAGCTGAAAGGAGTCAAAGGGTCATTCGGCTTTCATAATGGGTACCATTATTTGATTTTGAATTATAAAAATTGCAAACAAATAAATAAATAAATATAAAATCGGAGGAACTACCATTACGGCAAAGATTATGTCGTTGGAAAATAACCCTAGCAAAAAACTAAATTTTATGTCATGTTTGTATTATAGAACTATCATTTTAGTCTTATAAAATCATATCTTTGACAAATAGCCTCTTTTATGCAACGTTAATATTATAGAATGATCATTTTAGGTCCCAAGAGATCATATCTTTAACCAAATAGCCCATAAAAGTAAACCTTTTATTAAAGTAAATAGAGTTCAATTAACGTTTGGGTGAATTTGTCAAATAAATTGGATCTTTAAAGGGTCAAAGGCGAATATAATTTCTATCAAAAGCTATTTTATCAATGACATGAGGTTTGGTTAAAATGGTGATTCTCCTATTTGGAGGATTTGACAAGAGAAAGATTATAGGGTATATTGTTATTGTTATATGACATATATATATATATATATATATATAGGCTTAAATATGTTTTTATTTGCTATAAATATTTTAATTTTTGTCCCTTTAAAATTTTTATTTTGGTTTTAGTCGTTCTTTATTCATTTTCTTTATTTTTGGCCCTTATTGCACCAAATTTTGTTTTCAATAAATATTTTTGAATATGTATTTAATTGTTACAAATATTGAAAATTTTATTTGTGTATCTCTTTTTAATTCTTATAAATATTATAATTTAATATCAAATTTACATATTGTGAACAACCGATTTTATTCAATCTTTTCAACAATAAAATCAAACAGTTTGCACTTAATTTACCTTTTTTCTTTATTTATAGTTTCATTTCTTGTTTATTAAAAATATAAAAATAAAATAAAAATTGAAAAAGGAAGCAAAGGAGTTCACGGACTCCTATCTTTTCATTCCTCCGAGGCAGGCATGTGAGCGGGGAAAAGTCTTTGAAAAATAAAAAAGGGAATGGAGGACACCATGATGGTGTTTCCCCTCCACTCATTGCAAATGACAAACGCTCTTTCGGTGATGGAAGGGAGAGGATCCAAAGAAATACAGAGTACATATTGAGAGAGGACACCAGTTTCAGGGGGGCGAAAACTTTTTTTCACAAGGGGATCAGCTGGAAAAGTTTCAAATACATACACAGAGAACTGAGGGGAAAACACATTTTTTTTACAGGTCCTCCCAAATTAGTGACCAAACTAAAATCGCCAGAGCCTACTCCCATCATTCTTGGCCACCATAGCCAATTAACCCAGCAAGCATCATTCCAGCCCAAATGTAAACCAAACACAGACCAAACACAAAACACAATTGTCACCAATATCAGCACCATCCATACAGTCCATAAGATCAACAACAACCTAGCATCCATCATTTTTCTAAATTTCAGCACAAATAAAAGTAGAGGCCAAGCATCAGAAAGGTAATACAAGATTAGGCCAACCTTAATCAAAATGAATCTCACACAGACACAATTCATAATGTTCATGAACTAAAAAATGAAAGGGAAATGGATGGAGGCCGCGGTTGTTACTGCCGCTACCATGCCATTAACCGTCGGCCTCCACTTAACTTCAACCACCACCACTCCCTCCTCTTCAACCCGTCAACGCCACCGCCACCCTTTCTCGGTCCTCCATGGACCACCACCACATCCCCTCAGTTAGCAACCCCTCCATCACCCACCGCCGCTAACCCAACTTCTCCACCGCCGTCCGGATCTCCACCGCTCGACACTCACCGCGCAGATCTGAAGCTCTTCCACGCGCAGATCTGAAGCTTTGCCATGCGACGGCTCCCCTTCGCGAGTTCCTTAGCTTCCCTTCGCAACCGTCCTCACGCGGTGGTGAACCCGCGCTCTCTCTCCTCGCCCCGCAGCTCCTTCTTCCTCGATCGTGGCCGTGCCACCACTTCACGCGCCGTGGACTCCTTACCTTCCATCGAAACCACCGCGTCCCTGCCGGCGGTCACCGCCGAAGACCTTCCCTTTCGCGGCCACCCCTCCACCATTCTCCCCCCTTGCGGCCTTCTCCATAGCCCCCATCCCTTTTCCTTTTCTCTGCTTCCGTTTCTCCTTTCAGTGTTAGTGAGCTAATAGAATAAGTTAGTATATGGCTATTAGTGAAAGGAAATATACGTGGCCGTGTGTGTGTGTTAGTTTGGGAGAAAGTTTTAGTTTGTGTGTGTGTGCATAGGAAAGGGAAAGAAACCGTGAGTGAGTGAGTGGAGGAGTGAGTTGTGTATGTGTGTGTCCGTGAGGTGAGAGAGAGTGAATTTTTTTTTTTTTTTTTTTGTGTTTTAGTTTTTATTTAAGATTGTATTAATAAAAAATAGAGTTAAGTTAACTTAAATTTTCATTCCTTTTTTAGTTAGTTATTATTTCATTTTAGGTTAAATTTTGAATTTGTTCGGGTTTGCGTTCGTGTTTGTGTGGTTAGTATTTATTTTAATTTTGGTTCTTGAATTCATTTACTGGGTTTGGGTTTGATTTTGGCCTAAAATAAACTAAAAGGGTTTTTATTTGATTCAAGAGTAAATACTCTTTTTAATTTGAAATGTGTTCTCTCTTATTTATTTTTATTTGAAGGAAATTAAATTTTTTTTGTTTTTTTTATAAAAATAATAATAAATATAAAATAAAATAAAAAGAAAGAGTGATTTAAATTTTTTTTTTCTTGATTTGTAGGTGTTTTAGTGTTAGTGTTTTTTTTAATTTTAAATTAAAAATATAAAAAAGGTAATTAGGACCCTCATTTTAGTTTAATTATTTTATATGATTAATTTAATTCTGTGCTTATGTTTATTAATTAATGTTATGTTTGTTTGGTATTAATTATTTTAGGTGTTTTGCTTAAATTAATGATGTCTATGTTTATAGTTTAATTATTTTATGTTTATAGGTGTTGCTTAACTTCTATTGTGTAACTTTTAGTTTAATTATTTTATAGGTTTATACGTTTTGTTTAAATTAATTATATAAGGGTATTCATGAATGTTTTTTAGTATCTTGCTTAGATTAAGAGTGTTTATGTGTTATGATTTTTTTTTTAGTTTAATTACTTTCTGCGTTTATGTGTTTTGATTAAAATTAATTGTGTAATTGTAATATTTTGCATTTCTAGTTTAATTATTTTACATATCTTGTGTATTTGCGTTTGTGAATTACTTATTTAGTTTTGTTATTTTATGTGATCATGCGTTTTGTGTGTAATTAGGTTATGAATTTTTTTTTTCTCTTGGTTTAATTATTTTATGTGTTTATATGTTCATTTAAGTTAATTGTGTTTAATTTTACAGGTTCCCGTTAAAATTAGAATTTTGTCTAAAAAGAGAAGTTTTATCCATTTTTGATTCAAAATAAGTACTTGAATGTTTTATTGAAATTTATATATTTAATTAATTGATGAATTGTATAAAAAAAATAGAGAGAGGTTAATTGAGCCAAGACGGTTTGTTAATCTCATGTTTCAGAATATTTTAGCTGCGACGACTTGCTATTCAAAGTCTTTTCAAAATAGAGTTAATTTGATCGCGACGGTTTGTTAACTTTATGTTTTAGAATATTTTAGCTGTGACAACTTAATATTCTAAAATTCTTTTTTTCCAAAATTAACTTTTCACCACTTAATTTATTTGTAAATAATTTTCCTAGTTTTTTTATGCTATTTATGCATTTGGTTTTATTTATAAGTTTTTTCTAATAATTTTATTTCAAAATATTTTATTTAATTTCTGTTATTGTAGATAAATAGTTAATTTAATCGTGACGGCTTGTTAACTCGATATTTCGAACATTTGAGTTGTGACAGTTTAATGATTCGAAATTTTCCTCAAAAATGCTTGTTCTCTTTTACATTTGTTTCCATTGATTTATAAAAATAAAAAATAATTTTCTTCTTTTCTCTTATTTGTAAATATTTGTAATTTATATACTTATTTTCAATTTAAATTTTCTCATTTATTTAGTAAATTTCTTATTCAAATAAAAATGTTAATTTAGCCGTGACGGCTTGTTGACTTAATATTTTGATATACTTGAATTGTGACAGTTTGGTGTTCCCGAAGTTCTTTTTTAAAGATTTTCTTTTATTTATAGTTTCATTATAAATAGATTTTTTTTTTAAAAAAAGGGTTATTAATTAATTTGCACAAGATTAATTAAAGTGCGAGTCAGGGCGGGTGTCTTAAGTGCGTAGGATTAAATTCTTGCCCTTCCCTATACATAACCGACTCTCGAACTCAAACTGGTTTCAAAGACTATTTTCTAAAAAATGGGTTTTTCCAACGTTTTCCCAATTTTAAATAAATTTGGTGGCGACTCCATAATTTTCAAAAAAATAAATATTCATTCTTTTTTCGCCGTCCCCGTTGCGATCCCGGTTGCGATACATATACAAGGGACTTAAAATATGACAATGAAAAAAAGAGGGAGAAAAATGAAAATAAAATTTTTAGAGGGATCAAAACCAAAATTACTCATTTATGAGGACTAAAAATATATTTAAGGCTTTATTATATGAGTAATACCATAGATCTAGAAAATCGTGCACATAATTTTTGTAACAATATGAAATAAAATGATATAATCCCTTAATTCATCTAAAAATTAATAATTATATCATATTATTTTAAATATAAAATTCTAAATAAGTTACTGATTTTTGCTTTTTACATTACTATTATATATCTGTTTGTTGTTGTTTCCCTTTGATTTCTCTGCTTCACAAGGTCAAACTCTTTAAGTCTTGTACGAAGGTCAATAATGCACACCTTCTGTCAAAACCATATAGAACCGTGCAAATCTCTAAAGGTGCTTCTGACTTTTCCATCTAAACATAAAATATCTTTGAATAAGTAGTTACTCTTTTTAAGTCAGCTATTCTTAGCTCAAGCACAGGGTACTTTTCCTTAAAGATTGCATATTTTAGTTATTGTTTCACCCCCAGTATCTTTGACTTTGCCAAGATATTTTGGTTATAGCTTTTGTAGTTTACTCCTCGCTTCAAAATATCTCAAAAAATGTATATTGAGAAAAGTCATAAATTGGCATAATAATGATATAAAATTATATAACTACACGAGATTATTCATGTCCACTTCCATTAATGCAAGTAATATACTGCTTAATCAATATACCACTTTTATCAATACATTAATTGGATTAATAATATCATTGAAAGAAAAAATAATGTTATATTAATATTAGAAATTGTCAGGCCTTAGCTGTTTGTTTTACTTTATGATGTAACCAAAAAAAAAAAAAATCAAAAGCTTGATAGATAAACTAAAACAGAAAGAGTATTTTGTAACTCTATTACTTACAAATGTCAAATTAAGTTTCCTCAATTTAATCTCATCCGGCCAAATGCTGTGAAATGAATCGAAGTTCATCAATTATATGCTGTTGGGCTGTTGTAGTAATTTATGAGTACTAATCTGGATATAACTAACTGATTTGCTTATGCATGAATACATCAATGACTCAATGTGTTGTTCTAAGGAAGAAAGAGAGGGAAAAAAAAAAAAAAGAAACATCGACATGTAACATTTTTCATCAATCTAATTCAACACCCTTACTGCAATTTTATACGACCACGCATGAAATGAATTCAACCGAACACATTAGGCTTTCCAAAAAGCAACAAGTGCTAAACACAATTGGTTTTCTGTCACACTATATTTGAACTGATTAAGAATTTTAACACAACAGATGTGGAACACAACAACAAGGTGCATATTGTTTAAGCAGGTAAAATAAATAAAAATAAATACAAAAAATGAAAAATAAAAATACTGTCTATAAGAAGGAAAAATGAACAAATTAAAGAAAATAGCTCTACACATCAAACATCTCCTTTCACATTTGTACAAGACCAAGACGTGAGTTTCTTCTGTTTTGAGCTGCGCTTATTATGCTTCTGCAGATTCGTGGAGCACGGCAACACAGGGCTCTTCATGGAACAAAGCTTATGCTTCACACGCCAAGGGAAGAGAAGTTCTAACCCACAACCCTTTGGAGAAGAAGCATATGAAGATGAATGCCTAGCTGAACCTGAGAGGTAACACTCTTTATACCTACAAGTATCACAAACTTTATCACTATCAAAATTACTATGAAAATGCAGAGCAGATGATGCTGCCAAAGCAGTAGCATCAGGTAGAAAACGGTTGATCATGTAAGTTGGAGATTGGTATCCATTGGACTCTTCAAGCTTTAGTCTCAACCCTTCATTGTTGTCACTGTGACTTTGAGCTCTCTCTGATCTCTTTTGGACAATATCCAATGCCTCTGAAAGAGAAAAAACATCCATAGCATCTGAGAAAAAATCATCATTGTTGTCATCGTCATCGCCACCACAACCAAGATGATGATCTTCTTGATCATGAAGTGCAACATCAGAACTATTATTATCTGCATCATCATCATCAGCTTCTTCATTGGCTTCTTTTGGTGGATGCATAAGGCAAGAAGGTAGTCTTGGCCGAGGGGTGCTTCCATCTTGTGTGCTATGATCACTCCTCTCCATATCTTTTGGCTTGCCTGGTGCTTGCTCCCATGAAAATGGAACCCTTTCACTTGTGTTTTGTGCTGTCGTACTTAGTGGATTTGATGAGCATGATGCATCAGCAACGCCTGAATAATAACCAAGACGCCTTGTTGACAAAAGGGGTGCATTCAAATTTAACCTTCTGGGGCGTTTCAAGTCCATGGAGCTAGCTTCAATAGCTGGAGCTCCTATCTGAGATTATTATTTTGTTCTGACAAAAAGTTGATAAAAACTTGTATTTGAGAAGATACCACATGTCTAGTTAGTTGGGGGTGGAATAAATAGTTGCAGCTGGATACACGGGTATCTGGTGGAAATCATAAAAACTCAGTTCTTTGGATTAAAAGTGGTCACAGCCTCACAGGTGTATTGAAAAACCTCTTCCACGTGGGAAGACTCAAGACGAAACAAGGAGCCAGAACTTTGATAAATGAAGCTTGTACTCATTCTCAGAATAACAATTGGTCCCCTTGTAACGGCCTGAAGTTTTAGCTTACGGCAAATTAGACCAACTTTTTTGAAATTGGGTGAAATTCATACAGACACCGTATTTATTTATAAAATTTAATTCAAAGCTCTTAAATTTGTAAGATTATTATATCATTCTCCATTGAATTTGTAAAATTATTATACAGTCCTCTCTTTGAATTTATATTTGTGAAATCATCATATTGCTATCTCTTTCTTTGCACATTATAAAGGAGATCGGTGTCACTAAAAGGAATAAAAAGGAGTGATGCAAATATCAAGGTGGTTGGTGTAATTTGATCTTTTCTATTCCCTACTTTCATTGATTCAAAATAGGAGGGTTGCAAGTGCAACAGCATGGAAGGAAAAAGTGAAAAGGAAAGTTTGTGCTATGCATTGTCATTTGTCAATTACATTATACATGCTGATGTCTGATGTGAAGTTTCAAATCCATATAAATTATCCACAAATCAAATTAACAAAAAAAAGATGAACAAATATATATATATATATATATATATATATATATATAAGCAGATAACCTAAATAACTTGGTGTGGATATAGCTTCTCCAGAGAGAACTCATCAGGACTATAGAGGGCGCCATGGAAAATTGTGTATACAACAGAGGGGGGTAAAAATTTGTTACAACACAATGTGAATTTGCAATTGCTCTGCCAAAAATATGATGGCAAATGTCTAAATCTTGGACTTACACAACAAATTGAATTTCATGTACATGTTTCGTCCAACTGCCGTATCTCATCACCATCCTTGCTTGAGTGGCATAGTGAAGAATAGCAGCAGCAGCTGCCTTCAATACTTGACCATTACATATATGTACAAGCTATCCTCCTCCCCTACTTCCCCTTCTGTTTCAATTCAAACAACCTTTCTAATGTTTCTTTTCCCTTCTGTAGATCAGCTTCCAGAAGGCGGCTGAAAGATATAAACCACACCGTTTCTGGAGACAAAATCTAGCACGTAGAACTGATGATTGCTGATCATGAGCGTGAAAAAAGTACAGGTTAGTAAGCCCACAGGGGACGCTCAGAAACCATGAGTTTTCCTGATCACTGATTCTCTCACTTTTGTTCCTTAATCCGCTCCCGTGCTTTATTACAAAGCTCAAGCATGTCGACATGGCTAGGATCAAGACAAAGTGCTGCTTCGCAGTCTCTAACAGTAGCAACATAATCACCCATTGAATCATAAAATGCGGCTCGAAGATGTAACAGTGTCAGATCTGGCTTAAAATCAATAGCCTTTGAAAGCTCTGCTATTGCTTCGGCTTCCTTATGATCATCCATTAACACTGGTCCACAGACTTTTGATGTCAGAATTTGAAAATATTTGGGCATGCAGAGACACACATTGCAGTAATAGGTTTCAAAGATTCAGCACCATATCATCATCAAACAAAAGTATTTAAGCATGGACCAATGCCAAATAACAGAAGGGAAAAAAGCATACAAAATTGGCATCGAATGAGCTAGGTCATTACACAAGGATAAGAAAGATGTCTTACTCCATAACTGATCACTCCAAATAAGAAAACAAACCAAAAATTAACATGTCACCGTATAATTATGTTTAAGTTGATAGGCATCCTATGAACAGAGAACTTATCTGAATTGCTATGATATTCATTCGACATTTAATGCAATGCCTAAACCCCATTTTCGCATACATAAGTGTCCAAGATTACCATGTCATCTCCCACAATTTCTTATGTTGCATAATGTTTCTAGGAGACTAAATAATTAACAACACAAGTTCATATAAAAAGCAAGAATGGTAATTGATGTTAATGCAGTGTTCGCTTATGCTGTCAACTGAAACAACACAACTGGGGTACATAAGCAAAGAAATGAAGAAAGCTGAAAGACAGAAACACCTTGGTTTTTCATGCAGCTAACTTATGGAGTAAATTAAAATGACCTAGTATTATTTTTAAGGAAACTGAAATATCTATCTATTAGGTAGCGTTTGTTTACTGTCCTGGGACAAAAATACTAGGACAGAGACAGAAATACAGGGACAGTGGAGACAGAGACAAAAATAATAAATATGTATAGGGGTATTATTGAAATTTAAAAATATTAAATTTCTATCTTTGTATTCTTTCCCCACTGTCCCCACATTTTAAAAGTACAGAAATTTTGTGTTTTTCTGTCCCTTGTTCCTGTCTCCACCACCAAACAGGTTTCTGTCTCCAGTGTCTCTGTATTTCTGTCTTTGAGATAGCAAACAAACACTGCCTTAAGTTACTGATACAAACCAGAATTAAAGGAAAATTTCCGGTCAAAAGTTTAAACATCATCAAAGATTATTGAACATCTGGGATTAAGATAACAAAAAGATCATTAGCTATGACAGATGCCACAACAAATATTTGAAATGCCGAAAAAGGATTACAATCATGGTCAATACCCTTGATTTCCATCCCACACCCCCAAGAAGAACAAGATGAAAAGCAGAGAATAATAGAAGCATTTGTATGAAACTTCACCTGCTGCCCTATATCTGTAAGGATAAGTCCGTAGAGGATCCAACTGTGTTGCCATAGTAAGATCACTCTTTGCCATGTCACGGTCACAATACTCTGAACGTTTCTCATAAGCTGATGCATTATTCCAAGCCTTCTCTATTAGCTTTGTCATCTCATCATATGCAGCTTTGCGTTGATTTTTAAGATGATAAACACGTGCTAATCCCTGATGTGCCCGTGTATGCTTGATGTTGAGCGCATTCATGTAACAGTCAGCTGCAAGGTCCAGCTTGTCACAATCTACGTAGACACTCCCTAGATTATTTAGTGCCTACAATGTTAAAAAAAAAAAATGACAAAAAATAAATAATTATTTCAGCACTAAACCAAGTGAACACGTTTAATCTAAGACTAAAAACAATACAAAACTCACTTGTCCTTTCCGAAGACCATCTGAAGGGCATCTAAGTGCTTCCTCCAAGAGATGGATCACATACTTTGAAGACTCTATATCAAGATTTGAATCGGCTAAGGCATAAGCTTTGAGAAAGTAAGCTTCAAATGATCTCTGAATAGAAATGGACTCCTCAGCCTTTGCTAATGCTTCTTCACGATGACCAGTGTCATATAATATCCATCCTTCATAGACAAGCCTTTCATGGTCAGAAGTTGAATGATTTCTAGCCAGTCGCAAACTATGCATGGCCGCCTTTTGAGAATTTAACCTGCAAGATTTAGGAACATCAAAACCCACAATAGACAAGGTGCATTAAAATAATGCAGTAATACAAGACAAGTTAACTATGGCTAATAATCAATATCAAGTGAAAAAGAAAAGAAAAACCCGAAAAGAATAGTACATAACCATAACTCCTAAATAATAAGATAAATTTGTACTAGGCAATTAACGCACCCATCCAGTCCTTCAGCGTAGATACCAGCATCCATTCATACCACAGGCAGAGAAGATACAATAACAATTACAAGTACATGGCCATGATTAAAACTTACAAGATCATATAAAGGAACATTAGCTTTATAAATTATGTAGTTTTAGGAATATTCTGTTAGGTACCCGAATTGTAACTTGGGCTCTAAATTGTAATTGTTGGGTTTGTGAGATGAGAGAGGAGGGGCACTCTCTGTGTGACTGCCTGCTGACACTGTAATAGGATAATGGGGAAGGGAAATATCGTGTGATTCTGTTATGAGGGGGGGTTATATGTATGCAAGGGATGAGAAGGGAGGGTAGGCAAAAGATTGGCTAGGCACTTGGGAGAGATTGAGCTGCCATCGTGCTCAAGGCTTTTCTCTCATTTTCTGCAAGATTCATGCTGTACTTCTCTTCCAAGGGTGGTAATAATACATTACACTTCTACTTAATTTCTATCTGTGGTTTTTATCAATTGCATGCTTAATAACTACTTAAATGTTGATTCAAGTGATGTACACCATAAAAATGTTCTACAGTTCAATAATTTGTCCTAGTTTACTTAGATGGGTGGACCTGCTGTAATTTCCTTAAATTTTGACAAAGTACGATGTGAATACAAAATAGACTACTTGTCAGCAAATAAAGCCATGAATTCCATGCAGAAATATGGTCCACTTAAATAACAATACAACAACATACGACCATTATGTAGATATCACTCTCCTCACTGATAATACGAAAGTGATAAAACAATCCAAGTCAAACGAGAATCTAAATCCAAACTCACTAGTGTAAAAATAAGTTGTGTTTGAATTAATGCAGAGATTAAACTCACCGTAACAGAAGAAGAGATTGCCGAAAGCGTAGAAGACTCTTCCCCGGATCATTTGCTAACATCTGATGTACAACAGCCAAAGAACCAATATCATCAACAGAGGACCACCGGTCATACAATTGCATCCAGCAATCAGCCTGACTCCAATGCTGGACAACAGGACTAAGTAGTTCTACCAAGTGATCACCATGCATATTACCATAGAACAGCATATAATCCGGATCCAACGTCAAAATTGCCCGGACGTCTCTGAGGGCTCCTTCATAATCCTCCATCGCCATCAGGAACCAGGCCCTCAACTCAAGGCAGTCCGGAGAAACCTTAAAACAGATTATTTTGTTGATCTCTGCAATGGCAGCTCCAATTCTGTTCTCCTCCAACAAAGCAACTGCACGGTACTTGTATGGAAAAGATAGAGTTGGGTCCAATTCAGTTGCAGAGATCAAGTCCATCATTTTCTCCTTCCCAACACAATACAAAGACCTCTCCTGATACATCCAGCCAACTGGTTTATAATCTGAAATAAGAGAATTCATCAGCTTGTATGCCGAATATGTGTGACCCCGCTTACATTTGGCCCTCGCAACACCAACTAAAGAATAAACATGCCCTGCCTCCACCGCTGCCTCAAACCAATGCTGTGCATCCTTGTACTCTTTCCTCTCAAGCATCACAACACCTAACTGATGAAAGGCGAGTTGCTTCTGCCAACCATCCGCCGCACACTCCACCAGCCTTTCCAAGAGCATCACAGTCATGTTAGACCTCATCTCTTCCTCCATCGCGATCTGACTCAAGAAATAATACAACACAAACGAAGCATGCCCAGCAAGAGCCAGCCTATCCCTACCCTCAGGACTACAGAACATCCTCATAACACTCAAGCACTGCATCGAACAAGGCAGCTCCCTCAAGAACACCTGCAAGCAAGCCGCCACAAGCAAATACGCAGTCTCCTCCAATCCATACTCAACAAGCAACACAGCATCATCCATCTCACAAACCAACACCGCCAAATGCGCGTCGCACGCAGCCTTCATCTCGTCGCAACAATACCGATTCGCGAAAGCAAGCAACTCAAGAACAACATTAGGCTCGAATTGGGTCAACCTCTTAGTCCTACTGAAAACCTCAGCAGCACTTATAGCCTCAGCAGAGAACCCATTCTTTGTAAAATTGATCTTCTCCCTCCTAGACTCCAAGAACCCCCCATACAACATTGTCTTAAAAGGCCTAGAAAGCGAGGCAAAATCGCATCTCCTACACCTAACCTCATCGTCACCAATGCAAAAACACATGTCACACTCATCATCATCAATTGAGGTAGAACACTCATCATCACCGTCAACACCAACAACCTCAACATCATTATCATCATCAATATTCCCCCTCGCGCAAACGCAGGGATCATAAACAGATTCAGGATCATAACCTGGAACGAGATTAGCCTTGGGGCATTCAAGGTTTCTTCCGCAGCAATCCATTGACGAAATTCCTATGAGCTCGTCCTCCCTTCTTTCGTAGCGGAGCCAGGAGGCGAGGACGAGCTTGGTGTGGACGTCGACGGCGTGCTGGCGGGCGCTGCGGAGGCTGCGGCGGAACAGCTTGGGGTCCGAGAGGCCGCGGAAGACGGCACATTGCTCAAGGAAGACCTCGGATTTGTCGAACTGGGGGCACTGGACGGTACGGCAGTGGAGCTCGGAGAGGGCGTGGATAAAGTCGAGAGGGGTGAGGGAGGGATCGATCTTGGGTTCTAGAAGGTCCGTCATGGGGAGGCCATAGGGTAGGAGGGTGCCCTCGCCGAGGGCACTTGTTGGGACAGCCTCGGAGGAAGGGTTGGAAGGTGGTTGGTAGCTCCGAACCGATTTGGTTCGGAGGGTGATGTGGTCGTGGAGGTGGTGGAGGAGCTTCTCTCCGACGCCACCGCCGGCGCCGGCGCCGGCGCTGGCGGGGTTGTAAGCGTAGACCTGAGTGCCCTTGCAACCGTCCATGATCTTCAAGCTGCGCATTGTGGCGAAGATGTTGTGCTGCATCGTCTTTTTTCGAAGAATTTAAGAAAAAATTGAGAGAAATAAATGTTTCGGAGATTTTAACGTGGTGACATTGAAAGTTGAAAGATGAATCAGAGAGAATGAGGTTTTTTTTTTTTTTTTGGGGGTGTTCCTGCAAAGGACTCGACGGTGATGCAGGTTTGGGGGGAGGGGAGAGGAACAGGAACAGGAACAAGAACAAAAGTTGTTGGTGGTTGATTTTTCTATGTAAGGGTTTGTTTTTTTGTGTTTGTTTTGATTTGTTTTTGTGCGTGTGTGGGTAACCCAGATTTTATTTTTATTTTTTTGGGTGTTTTTTTCTTTATAAATTTCTATTTGGTTTTCCCGAGAAAATGGAGGAAAAAGGGAAAGCAGAAAATGGTATGGTGAGGGTGGAACCGAATAAGAGCGATGGAGGAGTGGCCAAGCCAGATAGATTTGTTGAGGTGGCCGTTGAAATTTCGAACTGGCCCCTCTCTCTCTCTCTCTCTCTCTCTCTCTCTCTCCCCCCTCCCCCCTCTATGTGTTTTATTGCTGCACTTGTCTAAATATAAATTTCTTTTTTTTCTTTTTAAAATATGTGGGGGTTTTCCTTTTCTTTTTGGTTGAATGTGTGGGCGTTTTCTATTTGTACTTGGTTTTGGAACTGGGGGTCTGGTTTCTACTTTGTTAATCTCTTGAATATAGACAAAAAGCAGAGAATAAGCATGTGAGAGGGAATCGGAGGAGGATAGTATATTATTATTACTGCAAGGGGAAGATCTACCCTATTAATTACTAATTACATTATCACTGCAAGAAGATTGAGCTTAGATTTTATTTCTTTAAAAAGTATGGGCGAAAAGGATATAAAATCTTGGAGCTGTTATGATTTTTTGATGAGCTTGGAGCTGTGATGATATCTTTGTAAGTTTGATATGGAAGGATGAGTTGTTGCAAAAATATTTGTTAGTGCAGAATTCTATAATATACTAGTACATCATTTTACTTTAATTCTGAATCCAAAAGAAGGGGGGATAATGTCTGTAATTTTGTTATTTATTAAAAAGTTTATATGTTTAGGCGAAAGACCAAATAAGTAATTCAATGTATGATCAATCTTCAATATCAATATCATGCTTGAATATTCAAAACGATAACTAATTTTTCCATTTCTTGTACAAGTAATTGATTGCAAATAAAGACCAAATGACCGTATACATTAATACGCATTCCTAGGGTTTTGTGTGATTATGTTATGATTTTAGACCGAATGACCGCATACATTAATACGCATTCCTAGGGTTCTGTGTGATTATGTTATGATTTTATTGGGTTGGGGGTTGATTTACATGTATATATGGATTTGAACAGAGTGGTACAGAATTTGCCAAAAGTTCGGAGAACCCGAATTCTAATGCGTAAAAACCGTTGTGAAATGAAATATTACTCTTTTGAAAAAATTATAATAAAAAATTATGTAAAACTTAGTATGGATAAAATATTATTTTAATGAAATAACATATTTATGTGCATTACATTCGGATGGTCAGAGTTTAGATGTGAGATAAAATAAAATTGTTAAAAAAAATTAAAAAATTAGATAGCATATTTTAATAAAATAATATTTTTTTAAGATTATTTGATTTACTCAAATTCTTCACCCGTTATACATAAAAGAATGAAATTCTCTCTCTAAGGCTGCCCTCACTCTAACTATTGATCTCATCTCTCTGAGACCATTGCCTTTCTCTAAATCTGCCCAACACCTTCTTTTTTTCTCTTTCAGTGTTCTTCTTCTTTCTCATTATGTGTCCTCTGCTATCATTTTAACTCTTGTTGTTGAGTTTAGAAGGAGAGAAAGCGCTCCACTCATCCTTAATCTCCTTCTCATCCTTCGTTCCTGTATTTTAAGCAAAGGTAGTTTTAGAAGCAGAGGGAGGAAAAAGAACCAAGAGTTTTCCACCATTTGAAGAAAAAAAAAGTGTGCCACATTTTTTTTTTTAAAAAAAAGAATTCCACCATCTAAAGAAAAAAGAGGGTGTATAGAAAAGTGTTTGTAAAAAAAAGTGAATAGTAGTGTCATGATAATAGTATATTTTAATAGTTATATATTTATAAATGTGAGTAAAGGTGTCATATTTATATGTGAGAGTCACTGACTTCTTTTTATTCTATGCCCATTTTCATTTGGAGCTACAAGATTTTCTTTGTCTATTGTAATGAATCCCAACACTCCAAAGACAATGACATCAATAAGATACATATGCTTGATCTTAGATTTTTGTAACATACAATATTAAGCAATTGCAATAATGTAGGACAACATTCAGCACCCCTACTTTAAGCCACCATAATTGGGCTAGTGGCAAGGGGAATAATTCATTATGAGGTCATATATTTAAATCTCATATGTTATAGTGGTATGTGTGAGTTGTTGGTCTTCACTATTTCGCCAATACATCATTAAAAAAAAATCATGTAGGATCTCAATAAGGAATTGTCATTGCTCAAAAGCATTTAGAACACAAAATCACATAATTGATTAAAGGGATAGATTTTTGTGGAACTTAAACAATATGAGTTCCCTCATTCATTCATTCATTCATCTGATAAAATTTCATAATCATGTAATTTCAACCTTAACCCAAGGGAGTTTAATTTAAAGGGGAGTTGTTAAGAGTTCAAACTAAAGGAGACATCATGCCTAACATATTGGAGATTGACAAATAGTTGCCATATTAGTAGAAGATAAGCGGGGATAGATTTAGGAATCAATTGATCATGAGTTCAAAATTTTAAAATTTTTGAAAAAATTGAATGAGAATTGCCCTTTTTAAAAATATGATAAGAAAAATGTATTTTTCTAGCCCTTATTGTTATCTTATCAAATGAATACATAATCTTTGAAAAATGAACTAGGAAGTCCTCCTAACAAAGGATTTTTTTTCCGAGAATAACTCATAAGATTCAAAGTTCCAAATGGGAAGCTTGTGAAGCTATTAAATAGCTCAAGTCAAAGCCAATAATAATTTTACTAGTCATGTAAATTTAATGGGGTGGAGTGAAATTTTTTAGGAAGAATAATGTGGAGTGTAATCTAACCAAATCTCAATGGTTACTTGTACTATTTACTTTTAAGTCTCATTCTCCTCACCATTAGCCCACTTCTGGTGGCTTAAAGTAGAGATATTTGCTATTCAATTTGATTCGATTTCTAAGTAAAGACCAATTTTTTGAAACAATAAATTTTATTTCAGTTTGGTTTGTTTTAATTTAATTATATTTGAGGGACTGAATCAAATCAAACTAATTTAAATTGACTTAGATTGATTTAGTTTTTGATTTTTATTAAAAGTATTATAAAATTTAAAAAAATAACTTTAAACAATATTAAATTATATAAATCATAATTATAAAACTATATAATTACAAAATCTAATGTGTAATATACTCTTAACTACCAAATTAAGCAAATAATAAATGATTTGAACAAAGTCATGTTGATTTAACTGAAAGAATTAATAAATAATTGACAATTGAAAATATTGAGTTAAAATACGATACAAATATTTAGACAATTTAATATAAAAATATTATACAATATTATCATACAATATATATATACACACACATAATTATAGATATGGATTAAAAATTTAATTAAGTTTGATTTATTCAATTTTGTAAATAAGAATTGAAGCCGACCCGAACTAATAGGTTTTCACAAAATAAAAACCAATTCAAACTAATTTATTTAAGCTTTTTAATCACCTTAGCCTAAAGGGTCACATTCATACATACTAAAAAAAGATATTAACAAAACCCTTGAATTGATCCCTCTCAAATTTTGGATTAGACAAATTGGTCTCTTTAGGAAAAAGAAAAAAACTCAAATAAGTCTCTATCGGTTTAAAATATCAAATGAATTGACTGTTCTAGAAGAAAAAAAAATATTACCAACTAGTAAAAAACACGAAAAAGACCAAAGTGGTCCCTATATTGATAAACTAATTTGTCTAATAGCTTTAATTGACAAAGAATTTCATGGATAACTTTATTCTAGATGGACCAATTTATCCAATTTAAAATTTAAAAGAGACATAGAGATTTTATCAATAATATTTTAAAGAATTTATTTTTAAGAAAATATTATTTATAAATATTCTTTTCAAAAATCATCAAAATAATTTTATTAATATTTTAGACAACATTCTTGGATTATCCAAGTTTAGATAAGAACTTATTCAAAAAACAGATTATTAATAATTTACTTTATTCAAAGAAATTGATTTGTCCGAGTTCATATATAAAGTATTTTTCCATTCGTACTGAATTCAGACTCTTCGGATTCTGTTCCTCCTCCGTCACGTCATGTTGTTGCAAAGAACTCGGATAGTCCGAGTTTTATTCAAATTTTTTACTATCCCATAACCTCGTAATTTTTTTCCAACGGCCATATTTCAATAAATTTTTTTTTTTGGAAATATAATATGAAAATTAAAAAACCATATAGGCAATCGAAAAAGGAAGAGGAATTGTTTTATACTTTTATTCTTTTGTGCCCGTGTTTTCTGCGTGTAAATAATATCAAAAAGCCGGTGGAAAAGGAGAGCCAATGAAAAAATTTGTGGTGTGTTTTATGATGCCATGTCCTTCAACCTTACAGTAACCAATTATTATTGTTAATAATATGCACACTTTCTCTCTCCAATTCGCAGGTCCGCGGCTACCGGTGCTGTAGGAGAAGAGTAGGAAAAGGACGGATAATGATCCTTTTGGTTTTGTCGATTGATGAGCGCGCGTGATGAGAGCATATGAAAGCAAATTACTTGGGTGATTTATTGATGATAGCTGTATATGGCTTCGAAGTGAACTAAATTAACCATTTTGGTATTTGTTTGCACCTTCTTTCCCTTTCTGACTTCAATCAATAATGCTCATCATACCCCCTTGATCTTCGATGTGATTCGCTTTAACTACTTCCCTGTTTGAAAGACATGAAAGTAGGGAATGGATCATCTTAAATGAAACTTCTATATAGTCATGTAACTTGTGAGTTTATATCATTGATTATTTTTTACTCGTAGGATTTACATTGTTAATCAACGATAAAAAGTTGCACATGGCATGGTCATATAAAATATCCGCACGAGAGGATTTATTTCTCATGAAAGTATCCATGTTGATGACTTGAATCGACCTAATAACCCTTGTCTCTGCCTAGGGTCTCTGAAGTATGTTTCAATTTCGGAATTTGACATAATACTAGCCACAAATCATATTTTGGATTGGTTTATTTCGGCTTGAAGTCAAATATACTTTTTAAGTTATATTTTTTAAAATAATTAGTAATAAATTATAAACTTTTATATTTCATAATTAAATATAATTTTATATTAATATTGTTTGTTTTGAAAAATGTATCATAGAATATTTCTTGAACTTAGTTTTTACTTCCAAAATTGAGAGAACTATTATTTTGACTTCTGAAAGATTATGTCACTGACAAAATAGGTCTTAAAATAGACTATATTTTCCCGCAACCCTCAAAAGATCCACCTCTAGAAGGTCAATTGACCTTTGTTTTTGTTAATAGAAATTATTATGTTTTATGTTAAGTTCTCACTATAGAACCACTATTTTAGTCCCAAAAAACATATATTTGAAAAAAAATTCATCTTTTGCTAAGTTAACATTGTCGAATGACCACTTTAGTCCTTAAGAATCATATCTTTGACAAAATATTCTATGAAAGAATTAATTTTGCTAACAAAAATAGAAACTGATTGATATTTAGGTGAATTTGTCAAATATGATGGATTTTCCGAGGGTCATAGGTGAGTAAAGTTTTTTTTTAAGTACTATGTTGTTAGTGATATGTTCTTTCGAGGGTTAAATGGTGGTTCTCCTTCTAAAATTTTATAATTTTACCTTACAAATGTCTAAATCTTTATACATTATCTGAAAGTCAGGGTAACTCATTTTAACATGTTCTCAAATCGACCATCATCGGGTCAGGATTTTGATGGCGTAACGACAAGTATGCTGAGTCATAAAAGCAATAAAAGTATGAATAAGTATAACACCTGTTAGCACTAAATTTCACCAAGTGTCGGAATCGTCAAATTGGCATTTAACTTGGATGATGTATAGGCAAGGGTTTGACAAAGGAAAGTTGACAAATGGGGTAGAGTTGACAAAGTCCCTATATTTGTCAAATATGACATGACAATATCCAGACTTGATAGTTCGACTTTGATTATGCTTGCATCCGATACGTGACAAATTGAAGTCGAAGTTTTGTCGTTTGACATCAAGGTATGGAGACCAGTTGGAGGATAATGACCAATCTTCATGTAAGAGGTTCGATAAGTCAAAGCTAAGGGGTTCATCATTAGAAGACTTAGAAAAATTTTGAAGATGTTGAAGATGCTGTCAGGATAATTGCTTCACATATGTTCATCAATTGACAGCTATGGACGATTACCAGTAGTTATTGATAGAAGTTCTGACAAGAACGTGACAAGGAAAAATGACAAAAAAAAAAATAACTGTTAAAGCCACGTGGACAACATCCGAGGGCAGCCAGAAGACAAGTGTCAAAATCCTAGAGTCCTAAGCTGTCTATAAATACTAGTTCTGTACACATTGTAAAGGGTTGGAATTTTCACTCATATACTCACTCTAATAACGCTCCAATGGCCACACAAAGTCCATAGTTAACTGAGTACTGTTCTCAATCCTCTCTTCTGCTTCCTTAGGAGTAGTTTGTCTTTATTTTCTATCTTTAATTCCTTTACATTTCTTGTACTGTATTTTTAGTTCGTCAATCAATCTACATTATGCAAAATTCTTCTTCTTCTTTTTCAATCTGTCAAACATTTCATTCACATTATCACAACACAAATCACTTTATATTCCATCCTCATTCATAAAACATAGTTTGACACTTGATTCTTTTGGTGGTGAACCTAAGAGGAGTAGCTTTTTGCTCCTCGAATTGAGATTTTGAAAAGCAAAGACTGTCATCCAAACTTCAAAGTTTGTCGATATACGCCTGGTTTAGAGCAATTTGGCATCCTATACAAGGAAATTGTCAATTATTTGTTGTTGATGATGTAAGTGTCAAAATTTGTAATAAACAACACCCTAATTTTTAACCTCTTACACTCTAGTCATGTTAAGGTTAATTATTGGTTATCACATTCTGCTTACATAATATTTTTCTTTCAAAATAAGATGTAAGGAAAAGTATGTGTAATTTTTTATGTTTTTGGAAAACTTAGAATGAAAACATAAGCCTTGCACGTGTCATAATAACAAATTATATCTATTAGGTGACAATGTAACCAATCATATGCATATAGATAATCACGCATACATATCCAAATAATCTTACATTGATCACGACATAACATGGACATAACACATAATGATCATCTATACAATTAATCTGCAATATAATTCCACATGAGATATTTAAATAATGTACTTAAACATAGTAAACCAGTCCAACTTCCCAATCACTCATTAAATTTAAACAAAAATGTGCAATCTAAATATAACTAAAGCAAAATAGACATGAGAATCTAAGAGACGACTTGATGTATCAACTCTTCCTTCTTGAACACAATCTTTTCCTCAGCTCCCCTTGATGAAGACAACATGGAAAAATGGGCGCGAAATATTGGATTTCTCAGTAGGAGCAAAAACAAATACGGCGTCATCGTGGTTGTCCTCAGTCACTATGGTTTATTAAGAAAAATTTTCATATATTAATGTTCATTTTTAAGCTTAGAAAATCTTTAAATCCAAACTGAGCATTTCTTTTATTCATGATCTTTATGCATGAATGCATTCTACTTTATAATCATGGATATACAGCATAATTATATTCATAATGGATGCAGGTTCACGGTATGAAACAATATAAGTCATACAGCACCTCAGTCGTAGCACATAAGCAAATAATTCACAAAGGATGCTTTTGCACACATGCATACATTGATCATCGCTCTTTAATTTTTCTCGTACTTTAAATATCTTAATACTTTGCATAGATGTACCACCCTCTCTTATGGTCACCAAAATCCACTTGTATTACCTCTTGAACGATTTTCACTGGTCACCACAACTCCAAACTAACCGATCACATCAGATGAGCTTAATCTAATTAGTCGTTACTAGATATGAGATTTGACCAAATAGCTATCAGCATGAAATTCAAAGTAAACATGGTTTTCTTTTGCAGAACAATAAACATTGAGCAAGTTTTTAGTTAGACTAGGCGGCACATGTAATAAGTTGTGAAGAACGAAATAGGTATTAAAAGAAGGGGAAAACAAATTGGAATGCCCATTATGCATGATGTCTATACTGTCCATACTTGCGCTATTACCTATATGCACCATTTCATTGCCTTCATAGCTTGAGCTGACACAAAGATTTGATGAATCTGGAGTTAGATGATGTGAGGCTCCAATGCTTGGATAGCAGAGTGGATCATAAAATTGACCAAAAACAAAAACATTTAATTTTCATAAAATAAAAATATTAAAAATGTGAAAATTTGAAACAAAAATATTAATTGTATTAAGTATGAATAACACTAGATATAAAATTAGATTATATTAGAGAGGCATTTTAGAACAATTGAACAAATGCTCAATAAATAAGGAGTGGTAATAGCAAAAATGGAGTGCCACTAAACTTGTGATATTTCTCAACTGAATGATAAAATGCACAGTACAAAGCTTTATATATGGTTACACAAGAGAGAGCTCAATGAGTTAGTTCCGAACCATTTGCTAACTAAACCAACTTCTCTTTACTCTTCCTGACAGTGTTCTACTTAGTATAGATTGAAATGTTGTCCTTCACTGATAAAGATTGAATTTAACAAAAGGGATTAATTCTATACACCCGGGAAACCACGATTCGATACTCCAATCAATTGCTATCTCTTCCTTAGTTGAACAGAGACCTAACCTTGATGCTAGATTACCGACAGATATGGGTCTCTCCAAGTCACCTGCAGAGACAATACCATATTCTCTCATTAATAGCACAATATTTTAAGATCGACATCTCATCAACATAAACAGTAGGACATACTCCTCCTATGATTGAATAATTATCCATTTCAGAAATTTGATTTGTCTAGAAATAATTGTATATTTTAAAAATTTAGATAGTATTAATTGTTTTCTTTTATCAATAATATCACTATTAAATATCATTGACTCATTCATGAAGGAGGAGAAAGAAAGTTACAGTATTGAAAAGAAACAAGGATAATTTAGTAAATTATTCACAATTTTTGCTGATATTGATATTTTACCAATTATTTTCTTAATTTCAACGAGCATTTATAGCTGAACAATTATTCAAGGATGAAGGGAGTACTAATTACTTATTACTCAGATTAAATATTCCTAGTGGATTGCCTATCAATCTGTATTTTAAAATTTAATATGAAAATTTTAAAAATAAATTAAATTGTTGATTAAAAATTAGTTTAAATATGAGTAATTTACCAATTAGAAAATAATATTAGATATTGTTGGATAGTTTTATGTGTAGTGATAGAAGAAGTTATTTAATTTGATCATGGTGTTTAAAGTTATTAAAATGTGTGTGTGAACTTGGAAAAAAAAATTCAACATAATTTAAAAATGGCAAAAGGTTACCTAACATAATCCTCTTTATAATTGATATATGTGACTAAACTAAATTAGCATACAACCTACTTTGGATGTGTTTGACAAATCATGTATAAAAGTATTTTTTTTTTCACTTCTACAAAAGTAAAATTTGGTTTTGGTTTATGAATTTTCTTTTTTTCTAGTCCAAATACTTCCAAAACTGAATGCTTTTAGTTTTTGTTATCAATCTATCCTTATCAAATGCTATGATGGCTACCGACAACATGTTGTCTCGAGTAAAAGGGGCTCGAATACTTTAAATATGAGGTTTTAGATTTGATTTTTAGATTCATGTGTGAGGAAAAAACATTGTTGCGAGGGGTCCCTGTTTAGGTATCTGATCATATCCTAAGAGATTAGTCTCTCACATGCAGAGTTAGGAGATACTCTTGGAAACCAAAGAAAATGTTATGATGGCTAATAGTAGACCATGTCATTGAATCTTGCATGGTATTTAGAAATCTTTCATGGCATATCATAATTTAATGTCTCAAATACTTTCTAATAGGTTGGTCTAATGAGATTTGTGATATAGGATTATGAATTTATGATATGTCACATATAATTATTGACTCTCATGCAGGATTGGATGACATAAACTTCCACTAGCCAGTTTGTCATATTTAACAGAGGCATACTAATAACAGTAAAAATTAAAATTAAAACCAATTTTTCTTTTTAGTAATCAAAATCAAAATCAAAATCCATTTATTTTTCAACAACAAAATATATTTAAGTCTAAAATATAATTCAACATAATTTTATTAAATGTGTTGAAATAACTGAAAACCAAAATTTACATGCTTGTTAATATGATTTGTACTTTTACACCGCTAAAACCCACATTATTGCTAAATGCCAAGGGGCTAAGGCAAAGTGACAAACACTAATAAACAATAAACATAACAAGGACAGCATTGGCTTGTCCTATTTGCACGGAAGGTACTGATTATTAGTTAAATTTATTTTGTTTTAAAGAAAAGTGTTATATTTAGCATGTTGTTCTTCTTATCCAGCCAGCGGGATTGGTTCCGACATGAGAGTGCTTTGCATGTATTCATTGACGATGAGTCCATTACACGACCACATGTTTATAGCACTAACAACAATAGAAAGTGCTTAAATTAATGCCACGAACCTTCTTGTCTCCTGCATCATGTGGTGTGGTGGGTGCAAGGAAGACGAGTCTCAACCATACTCACATTTTGGGAATGCACAATTATACAACTCAACACATTCGCATACACTAAATTATATATATGTCTTTTAACCACGAGACTACACTTAATATCTAGTTGAACTCTTTAAATGTTTAATCAGGAATTTAATTCTTGACGATGTATATGAAGAATATCTTATGGTCAGAGACAATATCTACGTTTGTAAGTTCTATATTTTGAAGAGATTAGTTACTATTATTAGCAGTAGATAACTTTGGTTCATCCATACAAAAAATACATTTTTTTTTTTTACTTTTCAAACTATGCTTAAGTGAACTTTAGATGGATTTAATAATGTTCTTCGGTTGGGTGCTTTGGTTTAAGAAAAATAAAGTCAATTTTTTTGTTTGGTAAACCAAAAAAAGGAGTGATTTTGCTCCAAGTTTTTAAAAGTTATGGGTGTTTTTAAGGACACCTCGTGGGTTGTTTTTCAGAACTGATTTTTTGTCTAAAATTCAAAATATTAATATACCTTTTAAATTTTAATAAAAATACAATTTTATCCTTTCATTAATTAAGACTTTTAATTTTTTTTTATTTTTTCTATAAATATTTATGCTCATTATAGTTATTTTATATTTTGAGAGATATTATAGCTTTTTAAAGAACCACAACAATACCAAATCAAATCTTATTGTGAACATTGAAAGTGCAATTGTGAAAGTATTAAGAAGTGTTCCATGTAAACATCCTAATGAATTCGGGGGCATGAGCCAGATGTGGGTTCTTATTATGCAAAAGAAGTTAACTTTTGAGGGAGATAGTATAGGTAAATGGGGGTGATTGTAGTTCGATTCAATTTGATTATTTTGAAGAATCAAATACAAATAATAAATTTTTTTTCGACTTAGATTTAGTTATTTGATTGTATGTAAAGAACCAAATCAATTAAACCAAACCAATTTAAATTGATTTGGATTGATTTGGTTTTCAATTTTTTAATTAAAGTTATATAAAATATAAAAATAATTTTAATATTATTAAATCAGACTAATCATTATCATAAAACTATATAATTATAAAATCTAAATTAATTTTTAAAAGTTATACTAATTTGTAATACTGCTTACTAATAAGTTAAACAAATAATAAAAGACTTGAACAAATATCATAATGATTAAACTAACAGTTGATAGATAACTGAAAATCTAAAATATTGAGTTCAAATATGATATAAGTATTTGAATAATTTAGTATAAAATATCATATATATATAAGTAATTTTAATAATTAGTACATCTTATTAATCTATACTATTATAAAGAGGATTGTAGTGAGTAACCATATTTTGATGTCTCCTCACTCTATTAAAATTATTTTTATAGTCCATACATAAATAGATATATAAAAAATGCAATTACCTACTATCTCATTTACCCAAAAACTATTTCTTCACATAATATTTTCATTTAATCAGCCTCTCTTTGAGTATATAAAAGAAATATGGAAATTAAAAAATCATTAATTTTTGTTAAATGATAATATTAAATAATTTATTGATCTCTAAAATAAAAAAGTGGCTTCACTGGTACGAAAGTGCCGGTCAATTCATTAGCATATATAATCATTAATCTAATACGCTATTGATTTGATTTAGTTTGGTTCGGTTTTAAAAATAAAAATTGAAAACCAAATCGAAACGATCAATTTTCTCAAAATAAGAACCAATCCAAACCAATTTATTTTGGTTTTTGGTGTTTTCAATCAGTTTTCAATTTTAATTTGATTTGGATCGATTTTGAACATCTCTATAGATAAATCCTCTAAGTAAATGAATATACTTCCTTTGTTTTCTCAATCAACTCTCGATGTAAGTTGAATTTTGCAATTGGATCATTCGAGAATTCCCTTTCCCAACTCGTACCTTGACTACCCTTCATATTCGACACTTCACATTGCTATACAACTTAAAATGTAAAGACCGTGTGGGTCTCCTAATTATAAAAGGATCTATCTAACTAATGCGCTTAGGGATCTACACTGGTTGATGGGTTAAACAAATGGAAATTTTCACATTAGAAAGATGAGCTTTTATCTTTTAAAAATATAGAATGACCCACTTAAAAGTTTTGAAATTTACTACTCTTTTAGGGTATCCCTAGATCATTGGTTAGAAAAACCCTTATAAAAATTATAGACTCTTCGCCCTGATAGTTTAAGGTTGAAAGACTTGTAGATTGTTTACATACTTCTCCTTCGTTCTTAGCTCAAATACCATTACCTAGTCCTCTTTGCCATAACTCAGTTTGTAGATCGTTTAGACTCCCTAATCATATAGTGTAAAGAAATCTTAGCCTCTTTACTCTTCAGAGCTCAAGACTGGAAGGACTTGTGGGTTGTTTAGGGTACTCACTTCCCCTTGTTGCCTAGCTCAGGTGCCCTTCTTACCTGACCTTTACTTTGCAATAACCCCTTCTTCCTCGATTTCACTCAGCTAGAAGATATTCTCCCTTTGTTAGGTCAAATCCTCTCATCCACAGCTTGGGTAACTCCTAATCTACACATGTGGTATATTAGGGAGAGCTAGCTATATAACAGCCAATCTGTTAAGGGTTGTTATACTTGGTTATAATTGTAACACATGAAGTCAAGTTTGTCAAGCTTGACAGGTCACTTTCCATGAGTACATTACTTGTATTAATCATGTTTATAAACTCATCTCTGTAATCTCTCAGCAAGTTAAGAAATCATTTCACCACTCCAAAACTTCTCATCTTCTTGTTATTCTCTCTGTTCTCTCTTTGTCTCCTTTGTGGCATGTTACCTTTATGGTGAAAATCCCCAAGTTTAAGGCAAGGATCTATCACTTAAGTTCTACTCCTTGCAATAAAATTTGAGTGGCATTTATGGCACCCAACCCTTCAAACTTTAAATACTATGAGGTTAATAGGGCGTCTCATCAGAGAGCCTCCATCATTCAACCTTCCATCATTAGGCACGACATGCGTAGAGCTGGCTATTTGGGTTACTATTCATAAGTCGGTCACATACTGCACAAGTTTGGACTAGATAATTTCCTAATGCATGAGGTGTTTGTTTGAAGGTTTAGTGATCTATTTCCAGGGATAATTGCTTAGGAATTACTCCCCGTTTCTTTCTAAATGTCTCTTTTGAGTTTTGCACACGAATTAACGTAATGATTGGATTTCATTGATTTTCTCAAAAAAAAAAATACAAGAAGACTAAAATATCCTTTTAGTTTTTCTCATTCTATTAAATTATATCACTCATTCTCTCTCCAATATTCATATTTTGCACAGAGATTGGAAATAGAAACCTAAATAAATTGAGGGGTGTATTGGAAATAAAGTCATTAAATACTCATTGGAAATCCAAAAATGACATTTAATCTGGAACACAAAAAAAGAGAAAAACTCAAGAGAGACATTTTAAAAGAAATGGAGGGACTATTTGTTTTCATTTTTGTTACGTGGTTTGTTAAATTATTCTCATGTATCAATTGTTTTCGGACAAGAGATGTTTTAGTTAGATTCATTCCTATGTTGAAAAGTGGGAATAAAAGATTCCCATCATTTGAGAATAATAATTATTAAACAAAAATACTAAAATATCCCTCGTTGATGTCGCTTCTCTGCACAATTAAATATTAGGGGTATTTTGGAGATTATAACATATATTTCTATGAATACATCTTATAACACAAACAAGTTTAAAATTTACTTCTAGTAATCTTAAAAAATAATCCTAAGAATATCCAATACAAAATAAATAATTTTTTAAAAAATATCCGGAAATAACATTCTCGAACATTACATTCCCAAGAATTTGATTCTAGAAATGTAAGTTCAAATCTTAAAACAAACGTCCCCTAACATGTTAGTTAGTAGGCTTTTTCTCCTGCTCCGCTTAATCTATGAGCTAAATGAGTTAAGCATGTGGGTTGTAGACCAACCCATTAACATGCTTATTTTATTTATTTTTATTTTACAAGAGAGAGTTTGTCTTATTATATGACAAAATATACATTTAAAATGACATGATATTAAGACACAACTTGTAATTGTATCTTAGTGCTAAGTGCTCTTTATAATAACTTAGGCAGATCAAGATTCAACTCTCATCTAGTCAAATTTTGAGAATTTAACCTTATAAGTTGAAAAAAAAATTCCATTATGTAGACTGGTCTACTAGCCTATGGTCTTGTATGGTGCGGATGTGAACCCCTAAAAGGGAGCCCATTTAATAAACGGATCAACCAAGTTCACCGATTTAGTTCAATTTGGACTAATTTAAACCAAACTAAACAAGCCGAGTTGACATGCATATCCACCTTTAGGCACCACTCCTATTCCCCTTGGAAGAGGTCCTCTGTAAGACAACCCATTGACATGGAGTCATACTTTATTCATGTTCTTTTAAATTTGTTTAAGCTTCAAAAAGAACATTTTTTCTTTTTCCTTTGGAATAACTTTTAGAGTAAATATCTCTTTTAGAGCTCATTTGGATGCCAGTACTTTTAATTTTTGTTAACTTTTGGATAGTCAAAAGTCATATTATTAGTGTTTCGTTCAAATTACAAAAGTAACTTATAATTTCCTGAAAAGTTATTTAAAAGCTTATGGGAAAGTTAAAATAGGTGACTTCTACTTCCTATAAAATTACTTTTTGATACATCGTTATGCTCTTTTTCTTATAGAGCCCGTCTTTTCCTTTGCAAAATATTTCCCACATTTGCTACTAGGACAGCTGCATCTGCCCATCCCACTCCTCGCATTGCTCGTCCCAGGTACCTTTTTCTCATTTTGATTTTTTTTTGGTTTCGACTAGCATTGCAAGCCACTCATAGTGTTGTTCCTTCCTTCATGTTCATTTTCTTTCCTAGTTTCATATTTGAAAATTTTGTTCCATTCTAATTTTTTTCACTTTTTTTCATTCTAATTAGAATGAAATTTTTTTCCATTGCTCCTCACAGTACTGTGATTGTGATTTCTTTGATGTTTTTCAGTTAGAGTCAATTATACATCTTAACATTTTTTATGTGAAATATGATCTTAACTCAATATGCAATAATTACTTTTAAAATATGAAGTCAAATTAAAGTTAAAAAATAAATACCAATATAATAAATTTCATCCATACACGTTTGCACTCTTGTATATAAATGAATAAATAATAAATTAAAACTGATAGAGACTCAATCAAATATTTTCACCCTTTTTTAAAAAGTTGAATATTTTAATGTCATGTTAATTTTTAAAATAAGAATAATAACTCAAATATTTAAATTTGTCAATTTAAACTTTCTTTTTGCAACAAAAAACATTGAAATAAATTTTTTAATATTTTTTATAAATATTCAAGGAAAAAAAATCTTTTTTCTATATATTAGCAGTTTTAGAATTAGTTAATCAAACACTACAATTTCAAAATAAGCATTTATACTACAGAATAACCAAACACAAAATAACTTATTTATAAGTTACTTTTGATATAAGATCTTTTGACAGAAGCTACTTTTATAGAAGACCTTAATTAAGTTGTTTGTCCAAACAAGCCCTTAATCTTATAACTTGAAGTTGACATCAATTTGATCTTGAATTTTTTTTTTATGTTAATTGGATGTGAGTGATTGAGGTTTATTTTCATTAATACTTAGAAATTTAAACGATAACATTTTAATTTATAATTTATTTATTTTTTATTCTCAAGTTGATTAGGCATAAATTGTCGCCTCTTTATCCATCAAGGGAGATAAATAAGTAACATAGAAGGGCATTAGTTAGAATGAATTATAACCAAAGTTACGGATGATTTGATTAAATCATAAAATTGAAGTTAAAGTATTAGAACTAGTAGCCTTTTCTTTTATTTGGAACATACCACCTTTTTTTTTTTTAAATATTATTTATACTCACAGGGTATGAGATACAATATTGACTCATATTTTATTCACCATTAAATAAAATATGGACTCTATTTGAATGATATTCACACCCTATTTAATAATAAATGAGATGTGAATTAATACGGTGTTCTATGTATTATGTGTATAACTAACCTACCCATTTCTTTTTTTCCTTTTTGGGGTCATGACATACAGCGTTTTCTTGGTCGTGACTCGTGAGTCGTGACAACATGCGGCATTGTCCTTTTTTTTGTTGGAGAATAATAGACCCGAAGACCACAAACTTCGGTGTTGGGCCCTAACTTTTACGATTGGGATTAATCAAATTGTCAGGCCCTACATGATTATTGTCGTTGACCAATAAAACGAACCATTGTGCCCTTTTTGATTTACAATTCAAGGCCTACTAAAGAAATAAAAATTTACACTTCCCTTTTTGGTCAATGAAAATGTTGTAACAGAAAAAGATAACAAAGAACACATGACATTATACGTCTCTAGCTTAACCAAGCCCTTCTGACCAAAAACTCTGACCAAGCCTATCATGAGTCAAAGCCCGTCAAATAGTATGTATGATTTTATTAGCCCATATTCGAGAAGCCTTTGACCAAACAGGCCTAGTCCATAACATCGACACAGAGGGCAGGGTAAAAAAGAAGAAGGTCTATTTCTTTCCATCCATCTCACGAATTAAATTGTGACAACTGGATATGTTTATTGAAATGGATAGTTTAAAATTTAAAAATATGCACCCATCTGAAGAAAATTTTTTACATGCCATAACTTGATTGGCAAATTGGATTTAATGGATATGAGGAAATGGATCTAAGTTTTCTCCAATAAAAAATTGCCAGAAACTGTGGTGAAAAAAAAAAATTTGCTACATTCATGCTTGTTTATAATACATTCTAGAGCTAAAATTATGAATAATCGAATATATAGCGTACGAATGACACTAAAATCTTAGCATTCTTTCTACACATGCTTTACGAACAAAAACAAATCTACAACACCTTAATCTGTTGTTCCTTTCCTAAGTTCCTATCATTGCCATCACCATGATACACACCTTGTCCTTAGGCTGTAATTGTAGATCAAAGGTTCAACATGAGCAGGATTTAGAGTCATTATTAATTTACATAAGCACTAAAATTATTAATTACAGCAATAATAAGCATTTCTTTGATAAATAATTTGAACTGGCATGTTGAAGTTTCTTTAGTAGGATTTAGAGTCATTATTAATTTACATAAGCACTAAAAGTATTAATTACAGCAATAATAAGCATTTCTTTGATAAATAATTTGAACTGGCATGTTGAAGTTTCTTTCTGTTAACTTGGTTATATATATATATTCATGATGGTTTGGGATGCATGCATAAATATATATTACGCTACGTACGTATGCAGAATAATAAATTCATATATTAAGGATGCATAATTGCGTGACATGTATTATTTTTTGTTATTTTATCTTTGGTGAAAGATTTCTAATACTTTAATAATTCCATTTGTACATAGTTTAGCAAATTAGCAGAAGACTGCCATAAAACGACAGACATGCTCATTCTCAATTGAAAATAATAAAGTTAGATCCGAATTAGTAGGCTCTCGCACTCCAATGTAGCTTGACGTATTATTAGTAGAAATTAAAAATATAAAACTCAAGAAAAAGGACACAGTAGGACTGTGAAGCGTTGACCTCACTGGAGGCGAACATGTTCGAGTTGCAGTCATACGCAAATTGATTACTAAATAACCAATTAAACAAGAACAAGTGAACAGCCACATGTGTTTATATTTTCTTTTAGAAAATTGTTACCACGTGGGTTAGGAATTTTTTTTTTGACAATAATATAAAAAAACTATACATATTTTCTAAGATAATTAATTTATTTAACATGAAATTCATTTTTCATAATGATTATATCCTGGAAGTTGTTTATATCAGTTTTAAGAATCACATTAGATGGGGCATATTGAATTTCAGGGAATTTAAAATGTAAAGAATTTTAATTATTTCAATTGAATTTGTGTTTGACAAAAAAGAAATTCTATTCATTTTTAGATTCTATTGTTTAAGGTAAATTACATGATTTCATTTACATAATATTTTGTTTGCATAATGAAATTATCATCTTGTCTAGATGATAAACACTAGATCGAATGATATGCAACGATGGATAAGTGGTAGTGCACAGCAGGCGGACAAATGACAACAAGTAGCAGGATGCCAACGGCAGTGACCAGAGATTGGTGGTGGGTGGAGTATGGTGGGCAGTTGATGTTGACGATCGAATAATGATAGCGGGTGGTCGGCGGTGGGTGGCTGCTGCTAGTGGCAGGCTAGGATTGGTCGTGGTGGCATTGTTCGACAGATAGATAATGAGCAAATAGTGGTTGATCAAGGGTATATAGTAGACTTGTGAGAGTGAAAATTATGAAGCAAAGACGAGAGGAGATTTTAGAATTTCCTCAACCGAGAGAGAGTTTGAAATCTAACATTTTTCCAGGTTTGAAAATATCTTATAAAAATAATTGGAATTTTGAAATTCGCTTGTGTGAATATCTAAATAAGAAATTTCATACTATAATATTTGGAATCCTTAAAAAAAATACATCACCCTCTAAAAAGTAAAATATAATGCTCTATCCAAATATGCTCTAAGTATTTTTTGTTTATATCTAAACAATATTTTCTTTTAGTTTCAGTTCAAGTATTTTCAAAACTGGAAAATATCTTATAAAAATAATTGAAATTTTGAAATTTCATTGTGTAAATATCCTAATAAGGAATTTCATGCCATAACATTTGAAATTCTCTAAAAAATTACATTATCTTCTAAAAAGTAAAACTATAATTAATACTCCATCCAAACACACTTTAAAAATTTTTTTTATCTGAAAAATATTTTCTTTTAGTTTCAGTACAAGTAATTTTAAAACTGTTTGGTCTTAGTTCTTACTATAAGTATGTATATGTCAACGGATTTGTCCAGGTCACAAACACCCTTAAAGGAGACAAAAACATCCACAAAAGGGATACAAAAAACATCCACAAAGGAAACAAAACGAAAGAAACAAAACACCTAATGAAGAGAAAAAGAAAAATGATAGGTCGTTTCCATGCAAGAAAGATGACAGTTCCTTCAACCACGCTTCATGAGAGAAGACCAAAGAAGAAAGAGAGTGTTCCATTGATCTGACTTTCATATAAAATTAAATAGAAAATTTATTCTTTTAATTTCCAAAATAAATTAATAAGCTTGCTCAACACCCTTTACCAAAATACAAATGTCTCGGAATAATTTTGCAGTTAATATAACGGCATTTTGCTCTGTATATGAGTGGTTGGTTATGGTCATTAATGGATAGAAACCTATATCCTTGTTGAGGATTATAAAGTTGACAGAATTACTTGCTGAACCTAACATAATCAAGAACCTCGTGATTGGACAGAAGGGATGGAAATTTCCTTTGTTCCCATGCCTTTTGTTGATCTGAATCACGTTCCATGCATGCATGGATGGCCACACGGTTATGCACGTGTGAGGAATGAAAAGGGTTCTACTACCAACTCAAAAGCAGGCTTTCTTTGTACCAAAGAGGAAAATAAATAAGGTATGGTAGCCAAACAGCTTAGAGGGAAATTTTTAAAGTTTTGAAATTTTTTGAGAAATTAATCATGGATTCAAATTTTTGAGAAAATACTGTCGAATGAAGTGTGCATAAAGAAAGGTGGACTGCATACATTTCATGTTTTCTGTAGTTTATGTAATAAAGAGAATAGGATATTTAATTTCTGTAGTATATTATTAATTTCATGAACATAAAGGACTCACCCATATAAAAATAATATGATTTAAAGGGTTTAAAAATCTTAAGGCATCAACATTATGGAAAATAGGAATACATATATCGATGCCATGCATAAACAAAAATATAAAACCCAATTCGCCCATACTTCTAATTAAATTCCAACGCCAAGCAATAAACAATTATATCTCTTAACACCTCTATTCTGACTACGACTCATTGGAAGAACAAGATGCCCAGAAAAACATAAATTATACAATTTTTTTAACAAAATCGAAAAATATTATAAATCAATGTCTTAACTAAAATTTTAAAATAGGGTTGATCATGATGACGGGTGTTTTGATTCCTTAACCAAATAAAAAGGTTTGGTTAAATTTCTGTAATCAAACCTTTTTATCTGGTTAATATATATATTACTATTGAGAAGTTCATGCATCCTTAAAAATCTCAGTTAGGTTGGATCGGATTAGTTGAATTCCAGAACATAAGGTTCGAATATCGATAACTTCATTGAGGAAAAAAATAAAATAAAATATCAAATTGACAAAATAAATTTGTACTGAAGAGGAACAAACCCCGCGATTCCCGATTGCACAGAAAAAATATTTCATATTATCTGTTTTATGTTTTGACAGACACGTGATCTGGACCATTGGATCTGTTTTATGTTTTATTGCGGAGGGATTGGGTCTGCATAGACAGCACAGCACCATAGTGACACTGAGATGAATCAATAAAAACACTTCACATACAGATCATTGTCGATACGCATGCACGGTGCACCAATAAAAACCACCGTCTACAGTTCTTCACTGCAGCCTATTCATACTGGTAATTAATAAAAAAGAGTGCTCAAATACATGAGACTTCTATCTGATAGGGTCTAAGAGGGTAAATGTATATGTTTTACCTTCACTTTGCATTGAGACTATTTTCAGAAATTAAATTTATGAATTCTAAGTGCCAAGCTAGCTACCTTACTATTACATCGAGATTCACTCTCCCTGGTAATTAATACTTACATTAAGGTTTTCTTTTATTTTATTTTTAGTCTCACTCTTGCAAATTAAATGGTAATATGGTTCTTAGCAAGGTCGCATCGCCTAGTGCAAGGTTGGAAAGAGTGAGGTGTAAATGAGTTTCTGTTTTGTAATTACTACTCTTTTTTTGTGGTATACAGAATCAAATTGATTTTTTTGGTGAAAGAATAGAAAGAAAAATAAGAATTAGAATAAAAGTTAATCTTAATGCAGTGTCAAAGTACAGTTTTTTGCATTACTAATCAATTGTGTAACCAAAAAAATATTACCAATCAATTATATATCTTATCTTTATTGGTTTTCAAATAACTTTGCAAAAAATTAAATTAGATAAATGATAGAATTATAGCTGACTTATTTAATTTCTTTTACTCATGCATCACTATGATTTGAGTTTGATTCTTATATCCTCCTTTTGATAGGTGATTTGTGCCTCTCTGAGTGTTTATTGAACTCATATGCATATTTTAACACTAGACTGAAAAGAATCTTTCCCTTAACATAAACTTTATTTATTAAAATAAGATAAAACTCCATTAATATTTTACTAAGATTTCAATTTAATTATTGTAAAAGCTTTTTTTTTGTTTTATTTACATCACTGTTATTTTTAAAATATAATCGACGTACAAATCATAAAAAGGAAAACTTAACCTTCTATGTCTTATGATGGTCTCCTAATATTGTAATAACATTTTATGTTTTTCGAAATCTTGAATTAACGTTGTGATTTGACATTCTCGTTAATTTTTTTCACTTGTAATATCGAAATGACAAGATTAAACTATTTTGAAAACATCAAGGATATAAATAAAAAAAACACTTTTGAGGTTACGTAATAAACATTGGTAAAATATAAGAGATTAAAGTGAAGTGTTACCTTTAAAAGTATTATACTGATAATATAATAAGATTAAATACATAAATTCGATTACAACATAATGATAATTTCAATTGTTTTCATCATTTGACACATAAAGGCAAGACATAATAAAGGTATCACAATGATTTTTTTAGGAAGTTATCAGAACGATTCATAAGCAGAAATAGAGAAGCAGAGTATATATTATCATCCAAGCAGCCAAAGCTAGCTTTATTTTACAATTATCAATTTGATTTGACTGTTTTTTCATAGCAAAATAATATTTGTTCTATGCGAAATTATGGTCCAAAATTTAAAAAGTCATTCTATTATTTTTTTCAAACTGACCAAACTTAAGAAAGAACGAAATTATCAACTTGTGTATTAAACATGCTCTAAACTGACTGCAATTCCATTGAAGAATATAGTTTTAGATGTACGCTACATTTATTATTTTAATATAGCCACAACTAAACCCTGTATTTTTTTTAATTTAAACTCTAACTCACTTGAATATAACTGAATCATATATCTTTGATAACTATCAAAAAGCAATTTAAAGTATTATGTACACTTTAAGCGCATTCTTTGCCCATGAGTATTTCGTTATATAAATTTTCGTCATTAAATCAAGATGGAACTCAGAATCAAGATAGAACTCTAAGTGGTAATGTGACATTTAAGTAACTTAATAATAACCATCTATTTGAGAATAAAAAATCAAAATTTAAGGTTGTAAATGCACCCCCCAAAAAAAAAAGTTTATGAGGTTGGCTTGATTTCTGCTTTTATTTCTTGTTTTCAATTGGTTTTTTATTTTTCAAGATTTTATAAAAGAAGTAATAAAAACAAGAATTCAATTATTTTTCACTATTTTCTTTATAAAATTTTGAAAAATAGAAAAAATTATTAGTTTAAATCAATATTGCCACTAAATCTTAGAGACTAAAGCCTCTTTTTAGCTTTTTGTTATTCACTTGCCATTTTTCTTAAAAAAATGGACTACTACCTGTCAAATAATAATAATAATAATAATAATAATCGAAATCTTATCGTGAGAAGAATCAAACCCATGTTTCTTATTTCTGGAGAACAAAACGTTTTTGTCTATTACGTTAGAATTTGTCCACCGATATATTACTAAAATATTGCTGTGACTTGCTATCAATTCGTCTGTATTCATTAATTTATTGTCACACCAAAAAATTGCTTTCCTTATTCAAGTGGGAACAAATAAAGATTGTACTCACATGAAATAATTAATTATATTCCTTGCATTCCATAATGACCATGCATATTTAAAACACACATATGCAACCAACATGCCTACGATATGAAACCAAATTATCGTTTACTCATCTCACAGATGCATAAAGAGGAGAGAGAAAAAGAAAAGGAGATTGGTGAAGAGAGAGAAAGCTTGCCTAGAGAAGGTGTTCCGAAAATTGATTTGAAGATCGATCTGGGGTTTATACTGTTCTTGGCATCACAAATTATGTAAAATATATGGCTTGTTATCGACTTGTGAAGCTATATAGTTGAGTTGGTGTTTCTAGTATCGAGGTATAACTTTTTTTAGTGTATAAGCATGGAGGAGGATGAACAATAGGAGAAGAAGCAGATGAGAAATTAAAGTCTCATTTGGAAGTTGTGCTTGGAAATAGTTTTAGAATTTATTGTCCGGTCTAGTTTTCATTTTCTGTTGTATTATTGAGCATTTACTATTCTTTTAATTTTTTTTAAGAATTAAACGCTTCTTAATTATAAAAAAAATAGGAAAGGAAGTAGATGAGAAAATTTTTAATCCCCAATTATTCCTTCTTCAATTAGTGGTTTTGATTCCACTAGGTGGCCTTTAGGGACAAAGAAAGCACTGTGTTTCTTTTGTCTTACTCCAAATTAAGCTTCACAGGAAAATTGTGTAAGGAAAAAAGGTTGAATAAGCAATATATTGCTATATGAGTATGGAAGGAAGCCATGGCTCCCAATGTTCAAAGACAAGCCCTTCTGACCTTGATGAAGATGAGTGTGAAAGCAAGGCCAATGAAGATGATGAAAGCAAGCAAAACAACAACGGAGGGTGCTCAAGTAACAGCACAGTTGAAGAGAATGAGAAGAAGATTAGGCCTTATGTTAGATCCAAGATGCCAAGGCTCAAGTGGACACCTGATCTTCACCTTCGCTTTGTTCATGCTGTTCAGAGACTTGGAGGACAAGAGAGTGGGTTCCATAGCTTGCTCTATCTATCTATAACCATTTTGGATTTCAGTTTTTCATATATAACTAAGTCATTATTTTTCCAGAAACGTTAATTATTGCTTCGGAAAAGTCAATCATAACTATATTTTTTTTTTCTGAATATATTATTTTCTTGGGTATAGGAGCAACACCAAAGTTGGTTCTTCAATTGATGAATATCAAAGGCTTGAGTATTGCCCATGTCAAGAGTCATTTACAGGTAATTATAATAGATAATTTTTGGTTCCTAGACTTTTCTCTTTTTTACTTTTAATTTTAATTTTTTACAAAAAAATTATTTAAATTTATTTTCCTAGCATGTGTCCTAGTTTGGTTTGTTCCTTTTTCTTCCCATCTATTTCTTCTTGTCAGATGTTTCGGAGCAAAAAATTGGACGACCCAAATCAAGGTACAAAAAATTTCCTCTTTTGTATAAACTTGTCAATACCAGTTAATACTACTAATGATTAGGTTTCTGATTACAAGTCCCTAATGAGTCCCAACTTTGCTATATATGTACGACAGAATTGGCGGATCATAGGAGTCTTGTGGAAACTGCCGATAGAAATATTTACAATCTAAGCCAACTTCCAATGCTTCAAGGGTATAACCTAAGCCAAAATTCTTCCTATAGGTACACATGTAATCTAAAGTTTGCTTCAAAATTCTTAAACTCTCATGAATCATCTATTCCAAAAATTTAAACTATTCTATAGAGATATATGAATAATATTACATATTAACATCGTAAACGCTTTGAATGTAATTGTTTTACTCATCAAAGGGTCTTTCTTTCACAGATTTGGATATAGGGATGGTTCTTTCAGTGTCTATGAAAGAATGATGCATAGACCTTTCAATTGGGCTAATAGCATCTTCCGGGTTGGTTCTTCCAATTTTGGTGAACAATCAACAAGTGGTTTCAAAGTCGCTGAACCAAAAAAAGATGAGTTCCTCTCATTTGGTTCCAATGAATCTCAATCCACACGCACAAGATTAAAGAGCCATGTTGATACTCGTACCCCATCATCAACACATGTACAATATCCAAGAGCACAAGACACTATGCCATTCAAGAAAATTGCAAATCCACCACCTGAACTGAATAAGACATTTAAAAGGAAGGCCTCATCAGCTACCGAAATTGATTTGGATCTGTCACTAAAATTGAATTCAAAGATCGACGGTAATCAAGGAAGATTGGAGGACCATAATGAAGTTGATAGCAATTTATCTCTCTCTTTGTACCCTCCTCAGTCCTCCTCCTCATCTAATCTTAGCAGCAGGCTGAAGGAAGCACAAGATGTTTGCAATAAGGAGCAAGGGAAAATGGCCAGTACTCTGGATCTTACTATATGAATGAGACAAATTCTCAGTAAGATCTTGAGGTACTTGTCAGTATTATATGCATTTTATAACCGAATTCTTACAATTTATCTGACACAATTATATTTTCCTTTTCTTCTTTAGTTTGTGTCTTTTTTTATGTGTACTGTCAAATACATGTACTAGATGAATCATATGTGTTCTCA
The DNA here is from genome assembly GCA_031216125.1 of Dalbergia cochinchinensis. Taxonomy (NCBI): domain Eukaryota; kingdom Viridiplantae; phylum Streptophyta; class Magnoliopsida; order Fabales; family Fabaceae; genus Dalbergia; species Dalbergia cochinchinensis. Next base: position 60,163,464 of record CM062375.1, on the reverse strand, counting down.
CTTCCAATATTGCTCTAATGTCATAAAAATTCCAGATGAGAAAATTTGACACAAATGAGGCTAAAAACAAACGCAAGTCTGCATTTTTAAGCATCAGAAGCAAAATATCTTTTCATCTTTATTTTTCTAGCTACTTTACTTTTGTGTCCAAGTGACAAATGTACTTACTAGTCTCTTGACATGGAACTAGAACCTATATGACTAAGCAATGTGAAAAGTTTTATCATTTTCCATTCTCAAATTTATTTGGAGATGTGTTTACGTTGGCCAATCAAATCTGATTCAATTTATTTGGATATGTAAAACATAACAAAAAAAATGATAAGAATGGTTCAATATCATGGTTTTCGAAAATTTGTGATGGAAGAAATTAATAAAAGATATAATTGTTCTCTAGAAGTAGTGCATTTTTGTAATTTCCCCAACTTCAGTTCCATTTCAAAATCGGAAGAAATAGGATCGTGTAACAATTATTTTAATAAAACTCCAGTTTGGGAATTTGATGTTGGCTTGGATCGATATTCGTGATTTGTTAATTTTTTTTTTCGCTCCTAGATTTGTTAATAGTTTCAATACGCATATTAAAATATATGTACTTAAGGAAACTATTAATTGTATTTTGATTGTTGACTTTAATTATTTTCAAATAAATAATGAAAGTTCTTTTGAAAAGGTGGAATTTACTGAATATTTTAATGTATATAATTTAAGGAATATCATACACATGACAATTATACAATATTATAATATTGTTTATGATTAAGTTATATTGGTATAATTTTAACTATAATTACACCAATTAATAACTTTCTATTAAATAAATTTTTTATTACATCCATTGAATTAAATTATAATTATCTATTATAAAAATTATTTATGTCAAATTTCATAAAGAATGAATATCAATAAGAATATAATTATGTGACTTTTATTCTTATTTTTTTTTGGTGCATTAGAACTTTTATTCTTATTTATTTGATTATATATATTTCCTATGTTGGTTTTGTTATATACAAATTATATCAAATGATTTTAAATTAATTTAAAATTTTATAAATTCGATCTATATAGTGTGGACTGCTCATCCAATTGGAGGTTTTGTCAAAAATTAATCTAGTAAAAAATCATTTAATAGTATGATGATTATTTAATTTAAAGTTATACCGATATAATTGATCTTAAAGTAGATGATGTTAATTATTTTCAAATTAAATTGGTGATAGTTTTAAAAATATGGAAATTATAGAATATTGCAACATATATAATTTATATTTATTTATAATATTTCAATATATATACCTTAGGAAAGCTATTAACTTTTTTTTTTGACATGAGAAAAGCTGTTAATTGCTATATATATACATATATAATATACATAATTTATGTAATATTATTGATATACATGGAATGCATAGAATATTTAATATATATATTCTTAAGGAAACGATTAATTATATACATAATATGTATAGATTAGATATTTTATGCATTATCAATGTTATACATATAATTTTATTTGTGAAAAATTTTCAGAGATTCTGAAAGTAAGAGAAAATATTTATTCTATTTCATTTATTAATTGATATATTAATTTTGTGACTTATTATTATCTCTATTTTTCTCTGTATTAAAATTTTTAATATAATAATTAATGTGTTAATTAATAAATAAAATATAGTAACTATTTTTTCTTACTCTAAAAATACCTAAATGTTTTTCATCAAACTCTATTGACTGAAGGCATATAAATTATATATATTATATATAAAATTTAATGTATGCATGATATAAAATATTTTGATATGCCCATTCAATTATATTGCTACATTGTTTAAAGCATTTGACTCTTGCAATATAATTTTTTTTAAAATCACACGTATTATGATATCAAAGAGGTTAATAGTAGAAAACATTTTACAATATTTATGCATGTATGTATGCTGCAATAATTGAATACTTTAAAGGTATAAAAAAATTGAATACTTTTAACATAGATACTCCCTCATTATTGAATAATTATCTATTTTAAAAATTTTCATGGAATTAATTATTTATTTTTAATAATAAATACATAAAATTAATTCATTAGTGAATGAGAAGCGATAAATTAATAGACGGAGGTAGTAACAATATATCAAGGTTTGAAGTGTGGAACCACCATTTCGAATATTAAAATGATCCCACTAGCTCAAAATTGCGCAAGCAATTACCAATACAAAAAATGAGAGTGCATTAACTTCCTAGCTATTTGGTGTCTTAAATTGAATATAGAATTAGAGGTGTATTAGAGTTGTAACTTAATTTCAATTTTTATAAGTCATACATAGAGTTGAAAATATAATTTTAGAGACTTTAAAAATAATCAAACTAACCTTTTCTTAATTCTTATTTTATATCCAAAGTCTATATATAATTCTTTGTCTTCTCATTAATTTTCTAGAAATTATATTTATTGAAGTTAATATTTTTGTTAAAAATTATTATGACACAAATTTTAGTTTATATTATGTATAATTTTCACTAGATTCTTTGTAATAAAATAATTAATAATTATTATCATATTATAAAATTATTATCTTGTTATTTTATTGATTTTAAATCTTAAATTATACCTTTTACAATAACACAAAACTTGAATTTTGAATTGAAATTGTGTTTTAAAATCTTTCAGTAAATTCAAACATAAAATTATAGGGCAAATTCCAAATTTTGAATATTTAAAATTAAAATTATATACGATAATATTAAATACTTACTTGCATTTTCTTTTGGTTAGCAAGAAAATAATTATTAGTACTATATATAGGCTAAAGGTTTATTGGTTCAATTGGATTGATACTTATTTCCCTTATATAAGTAAAATTTTACTGCTTTACTTTTATAGTGGTTTGACCATACTCAAGCCAAATTATGGTTAGAATTTAGTGGACTCTAAATACTCATGACTTGGACCGAAAAAAAATATAGATAGACTATTTTTTATATTTTCTTCAAGCCATTTCATTTTTAATAGATAGATATTTAATATTCTAATGTTTAAATTTGGTTCTTTATTTGTAAGCCAGAAAAGTATATGTGTAATATACAAATGATAGTCATTGACAATAGTCAATATATGACTCTCATTTATTATATTGCAAACACGATGAGATTTTATTGACCTATATATATTCCATAACTGGCCACATACAATGTTAATCGCTGTATCCTTTATTCAAGGGAAGACTTATTTAATCGCAAAAGACCACATTCATTCATCTAAAAGACAAGGACCCGAAGCACTTCATCACTCCATATGATTGCTGTCTTCCTTGGCTTCTTCATCCAAACAAAATGGGATGCCCAAATCAAAAGTAGTAGTACATGTTGATGCTTCTCAGCCAGTGTATCTCCTGAATCAGAGCCTGATTCGCAGCTGAAATTACAATTAAAAAAAAAAATTGCAATTAGTTGCCTATACAAAATGAATATTAAATTTTTTTTTATTATTGTTACTACTACTACCACCACCACCACCTTCCAGATGAGCGTTCCGTTGGCCCATAATGTCACAATAAGCTTTCATTTTTCTGTTCTCTTCATTGAGCCAAGTGCAGGTACATGCAAAGCCAGCTACTTGAGATTGCATCATTGCAACTTTCATCTAGTTAAATATATAACACACGAATCTATTATAACCACAATCTATACGTTAACCAATTAAGTATTTTTTTAAATTAAAAAATGGAGGAAGCTACGCACTTTCATATCAACGTTCTGCCTTATAAGCTCTTTAACCTTTGCTAGCTTCTTAGCACGACATCTAGCACCATACACCCTATTGGCTTCCCGTCTACAAAGCATGTTCAAAGGATTAACCTAATATATCGGCATAAGCTAATCATAATTATTTTTACACAATTGATTTTTTTATTTTTAACAATAATCGGTAAATTGAAAATTTATATAATGCAAATCATATTTATAAAACTTTAGATTTATTCACAATCATTTAATATGTAATGAATTTTTTAGAATATGTAAATAAGAACTATTTAATTACATTTTTATTAATATGGTGTCTAGTTAAAATTTTAACGTTTTGATACAAATAATCAACATGATAGATAAATATAATACAACGTATGATTTGACCAATAAAAAATTTATTCTATAAATATTATTGGGGATAGAAGCGGACAAAGTTTTACACCAGCATCAATGAATCGATCCTCTCTCAGTAAACAAAATTTACCGTTTCGTGATCTTATCCTTTGATCTAGGGTCCTTGGCATGAGTCACAAGCTCAACATCTTCAGTTGGGGTATTAGGAGGGGCCTGAGCATGTTCATCCTCATCAAGGAAAGACAGAGAAGGATTTTCATTTCTCATCACATTTTTTGCTTGAAATAAAATTTCTCCGAGTTCATTGAGATCAGGTTTATTGCCAAACACATTTGAAATTTTGCTAGTCGGAGCCTTAGGAAGCTTTGGGAGAGTAGCAAATTTCTTGCCATTGATCGGTGCATCGGTGAAGGTTTGGTTGGCCATGGTCTTGGTGGAAATTGTCCTGTTTTGGTTAAAAAAAAAAATCACTTTACAACAATGAAGAAACTTCATATAGAATAACATATGACAAACAATTAAAATGTTCAGAAAAATGAAAAATTACGAAAGAATAAATTGCAAGAGTTTTGAGAGTATTATTCTCAAACTTATATTGAGAAAGAATTACAAACCTATGCTAGAGACTAGCGGGAAAGATAAATGAGAATAGGATGTGTGACCTAGGTGCCCCTTTATAGTGGATCGTCTAGGAACCGATGATCTTACCTCCATTGTTCATTTTTTTTTTTTTACAATTATCATTCATTTTAAAAAATTTAGACAATATTAATTATATTTTATCTTTGAGAAAATTATATTGATCTCTATCGAGGTTAACTTTTCTCAAGATTTAGTATAATTACGCTCAACATTCATTTATTTTACAAAACTATCATTCACCTCTCTTAAGGTTCATTAAAATTACACTGATTATATATATATATGATTATTAACGATAAAATTATAATATTTTAGCAATATTTAATATATTAATTGAATAAATACTTTTTAGTCACTTGAAAATGAAACTTATAATTATAATTTATGATATGAAAAGAGGTATTTTAGTTAATATATATGTCATTAATAATTTTATATATATATATATATATATATATATATATCATGTTATCTTTCTTTGTCACTTAAATTAACGAACTAGTATTTGCAGAAAATTTAGTGTGATTTTAGTGAACAACGGAGGTCAATAATAATTTTGAAAAATAAATAAAGGAGTATTGAGTGTATTTACACTAAACCTCAATAAGAGGAAGTAAGTGTAAATTACTCTTTATCTTATATATCCTTATTAAATAATAGGGCAAATTATACTAACCTCCCCTGAAGTTTATGAAAATGCAAGATACACCCCCTCTAGTTATCTACCCTACACTCACACCGCCTCTGCTTGTCAAATTCTAAGTATTTACGTTATATTCACATCCCTTACTAACATGACACCGCTAGTAAACTTAACATAATGATGGTTTTGTGATATTAATAATTCCTAATTAATAAAATTATAAAAATATGCCCTTAAACTTCACGGCGTAAGTAAATATATTTTTATAATTTTATTAATTAAAAATAGTTCATATTATAAAAATATCATTCTGTTAAATTTACTAACGGTGTTCTGTGAATGAGGAGTGTGACTATAATATAAATACTTAAAATTTGACAATAAATGAGAATGTGAGTGCAGACTGGACAACTATAGGGGATGCAAATTACATTTTTATAAACTTCAGGGGAGGTGAATATAATTTACCCTAAATAATATGTATAGAAAAGAGATTAACTGTAACGACTAAATATAATAGAGACTATTAAGGACAGTTTTGAAAAATATATTTAGATTTTTCTAACATTTAAACTCAATCAATCATCTATGTGTAATGTGGAAATAGATATTTATTAGAAAATGAAAATAGTTGTAGATGTATACCAAATTATACAAAATTTACGTATGGTAACAATTATTATTTTTTTCATTATATGGTGAGGATGCGTGCATGTCAACTTTTGTGTAGAGTAGGTCTAGTAATGGAGGCTGGGGCACCCTTATCTTTAAGGCCCATCCAGCATGCTTAATAAGATAAAGACTGATAGCATATGACCTGATAAGATAAGATTTCAAAAAACTGTTAATACTATACAGTGTTTACCATAACACTATATAAGATATATTATATTTTATATTCTATAATATTATCATTTATTTATAAATAATTCTAATATTATAAGTAAATATTAAATATAATAAAATAATAATAAAATGAGAAATTTTTATTGATTATTCAAATATAATTTTTATATTTTATTATTTATTTCAATATTTTATAATTATTTAAATTTCATTAAATTATTCAAATATAAATATACTTTTTACATATTTAAATATTTTCTATTTTTAATCACAATTATTTAAATTTAAATTTTAAAATAAATATTAAACCAAAATATTTTATTATTAATATTTAATTTTATATATTGCATATTATTTATTCTTAATATATATTATTTGTTAAAAATTTATAATTTTATATTATTTATTTAAAATATTATTTATTAATTATCAATTATAATATGTTATTATTATTATTATTATATATAACTAAATTGATATCATATATTATATTTCAATAGTATTTATTTATCATGAAGTAATTTTATTAAGAATTATTTTATTTTATGAAAATAATAAAAGTAAAAGTAATTTTATACGTTAAAAGCTAATCAAACCTAATTTGATCTCCTCATACTGTAAAAATTATATAGTATTTTGATGTATATGAGGATAATAATAGATAAACTTATATAATATGTTATCTGCATCGACCAACAAATAAGAACATAAAGTATAATATTAATTTATTCTATCATACGTAATTCAGCATACCAAAAACACCCTTGATCAAACCTCTTCTTGAGGATCCCTACCTTTCTCTTCTCAAGGAAAGTGTTAAAACACACATCCAGTACACATTATTCCACACGTATGAATATTTCAAATTAAATTTATAAAATAGCTAATGATAATCTTAAAATTAATGCATTGTCTTATATAACTTAAATAATTGTTAAAGAATGCATAAAACTAATGAAAATAAATCAATATAATTAATTTTGTTGATTGTTAAATTAAGCTTAATTTTTTCTTAAATGGAGGTACATGTTAGGCTAGGTATTTTTAAGGTTTTCATTGGGTCTAAATCTTTGTTAGAAGATCTCAGCAATGAAATCATTAAGGGGTGTTTGTTTTCAAAATATGGTTTTTTTATAATAATTTCTGAGCAAGGTTATCAAACTCTAGATTTTAAGCAAACTCGTAAAGGCATAACAAACTCGAATCATAAACTCAGCTCGTAGACTCGTAAGAGTTTACATATTGGAAAAATGTTACATAAAAAATATATTGTGGTAATTGAGTATAATTAAATAAAAAATTTAATTAATATTGAAGAATTTTAACAATATAGCAATATAAATGAAAAGTTGTCATAAAATATATCCAAATACATGTTTTAATTTTTATAACATACTTTACTCTGTACGCATGTATTATTTTATAGTTAACAACACATAATCAAATAGTAACAAATAGACAAAATGAGCTAAATAAAATCAATAAATATTGCGTAAGATAACTAAAATTGACAAATAATACATTTGGATAGGAAAACCAAGCATAAATCGAAATTCATAAACTCATAGTAGAATTGAGAGTTTACTGATTTTGTTAGTTTATGTCAACTAGCACAATTTTGACAAAATGAGAGTTTATACACGAGTTAACTCATTTTTGTATCGTAAGATTATAAACTCATAAAAGTTTAAGATTTAGGGTTTAATAACCATATTTTTAAGAAGAATATTTCAAGGATAACATACTAGGAATTACTTTCCCAGGTAAAAAGTTTAGGTGAATTTGGTATGTAGAGTGAAATCCTATGAGTCTTGTGAATTATACATAAGAATTAATTATTTACGTGTTTGGTTGATAACGAGCTCATTTAGATAAGCTTGTAGGAGTAAAAAATACTTATTTTCAATTCTTTTTTAAAATGAACTTTTAGAATTTTTTTAGCAAGTTCATTTATGCTTCTTAAGAAAAGCAAAAACAGAAAATAATTAGTTTTTTTATTTTTTGCTCTTTTTCAAATTAGGTCCCTACATGCTTCTAGTAGAAGCAAAAAATAATAGAAGGGAGAGACTATTCTTGATTGTTTTTGAAATTTTTTAGATTCTAAATTTATCCTTACAAATTTTATGAAAAGACAAAAAACCTTTCACTAAATCACTCTTGCCCCTTACCTTATTTTCACTATCACAGTCGCATTAATTTAATTATTTTGCGTTACATTTTCTTTTGTGCACGTTTTATTTTATAATTCAGTAAAACACAACTTACTAATTATAAATCTACATAATTAGTTTAATAAGCCCATAAGTATTACATAACAAAAATAAATATAAAATATTATAGAATTGATTTTATTTTATTTGATTCTTTCTTAATTATGTCTACTTAAAAGTAAATAAGAAACCAAAAAATTGTTTTATATAAAAAAAATTCATGTGCAAAATATTCTAGAAAATCCAAACATCTTTATTAGGAAGTAATTTTTCATACCCTTAATTATAATTTTACTAAAAAAAAATACTTCTATATCTACTATATCCAAATAGTTTAATAACTTTTGATTCTAATAAAAAATAAAATTCTATAATTACATCCAAATGTGTATAAAATTTTTGTTTGTGCTTCTGAAAAACTTGAAGTAGCATTTCTCCTGGAATTTTAACTAAACGAGCCCAATAACATTCCTAGGAATATTGAGTAGTTTTCCAAAATTGCTCCAACAAAATAGTAGTGACAGCAGTGGTGGTCTAACGACTGATGCCGGCGGCTCGACATCAGGTGGTTGGGGTTTGAAGTTTTGCTTGTGCCCAAATAAAATAAGATTAAAATAATATCCAAGAACATTCCCCAATCACCAAACAAGAATTTCCAATTTAGACACAACATGGAAAGCAGTGGTACATAGTTTTCATTCTTAACACCAGCTACCCAAAGTAAACAATTTTCAAATCTTAATGAATCAATTGCAAACTCCAATAAATTTAATTGAAAACAAGGAGGCTCAAAACAACTTTCCAAATAGACTTCCACAATATTTAACAAGTTAGCACACAAATAAATGAATTAACCAATGGGATTAGAATAATTTATAGAACATAGTTTTAGCACACTTCAATTCAAATTTTGTTCTCTGGGGATTAATTTGACTCTTAATTAATGCTTTGTCCTAAGTGACTCTTTAGGATGAATGTTGAATCAAGGACTCCCGGTCCAATTGATCTAGGGCATTAGATGAGAAAGCACCTCTTGGATTTAATTACCTAAGTCATCTACCAGCATAAATGCATCGCAAGCACATATTCAGAGTCTTAAAATTTTTTGGTGCCTTCAATACTAATCAAATCCCACACTTATTTTATTTGCTTCCTTTTTTCTTTCATTATGCAAAAGTTCATTCCACCACATGGCTAAATTCAAAAGACACATTTTTTTATTTTCAAAAAATCACAATTGTTAATTGAACGAGCCAAAAACTCACATAAACTTAAAAATATTTTAGCAACTAGTTCATCATCAAGACAAAAATAAAAATTAAAAAACTTCAACTATGTTAAAAATATTTTGACAACTATCATTGCTGCAGTCAAATTTTAGATTTTATCATCTACCATTATAATAGGAGAAGTGAGAAGTGATACGAACAAAACATTTTTTTTCCGAAAACATAATTCAAGAGAAATTTAAGGTATTCCCAATAAAAATAGAAAAAAATTAAAACCACAAACAAAAAAGATAAAAGGAAAGTAGAATTCTCCCTTAAGTGGTCCTTATTTTCCTCATCTTCTCCTCATCTTCACTATCATCAGCATCCTTCCCCTCCCTACCATCAGTGATGAGTATAGTTATTGGACTCGACCTGGTGCTCGACTCGGTCAAGGCACTGGGTCACCATGTCACCGTTGAACCGAATTAAATTAAATTAATATACAAAAATACAATTTAATGGAAATTAAATGTATAAACATATATTTAATTAGACTTAAAAGCACAGCAACCAACCTGGTCTAGTGGTCAGATAGTGTGGCCAAGGGAATTTGTTGATTACATGTGCTGCGTTTGGCTCGCAGAATTCAAATTTTGGAAATGTTTATGAAATTTCTCAATTGCAAGCCCCCAGCTGGTCCGAATGCATTGGTTCAACTCCAACCCGCCCAATTCACACTATCTGTGATCGAGTTTAACCGAGCTAAATGATTGTTTAGTCCATTCAAAGAATCAGACTAGTCTGGCGGTCAATTCACTAATTGTCGATCCGAACCAGCCTGTTCCGGTCCAGTTTTCACAACTATGGTTATGAGACTTACGAACCAAGAGAGAAGAGTTCAAAGACTAGTTAGAGGTTGCTAATGGGTTGCAGTTGTGGCATTGAGCACTGTGGCACTAGGAGGAGTATGCCAGCACTGTTGAGTAGGGTTGCAATGCGAAATAGGCACAACGGTGTACCAGAAGTGGAGGCCATGAATGGTGCTCTGCAGCAGAATAAGAGAAGTGCCTCGGCTTCTGGGTACTATTGTGCTAGGCTAGGATTGTTGAGTTTTGATGTTGGAGCACTTTTACATGGTGCAGGAGCACTAACAAGCTTACTTCACTTGCCCAGCTTTGGCTCACCAAACCTCCTTTTCTTTAGCATTAAAACTAAAATATAAACAGAATAAAAAATAGCTGAAACTAAAACTAAACTAAAAGAATAAATAAATAAAAATTAGTTTGGATTGCCTTTCAAAAAGTGCTTTTTCATAGTCCTAGCCAGATTATGTCCTTTGCTTTATGTATTGTCAAAATAGGTAGGGATTCCAATGCCATTAAACTTTCATCTAGACTGGTGCTTAATTTCATAATCATTTTCTTAGAAAGAGGAATTTCAATTGTTCCAACCCAAAAGATATCACCTAGATCCCATCTCTTGGTGGTACTTACTACTTGAGGAGTCATATCCATATGGGGTCCTTGACATCTATTCGATAACATTGAGCTTCCTCAACAAGGGAGTATTGATTGAAAAGCCTTAAAATTCACCTTCCTTTTTTGGACTCTCAATGGCAACTCTCCTTCCTCAACATCAATTAATGCTCTGGCAGTAGCCAAGAATAGCCTCCCAATTATAAGAGCTATACTTTCGCATCTTCCTCCATATCCAAGATTAGAAAATTAGCTGGGAAGTTAAACTTTCCCATCTTGATCAAAACATCCTCCACAATTACATAGGGAGATTCAATGGACTAGTTTGCCAATTGCAAGGACATCATAGTGAGCGTCATTTCTTTAATGCCCAATTTCTTCACCATAGAGAGAGGCATCAGGTTAATACTTACAGCCAAATCGCAGAGTGCCTTGTCAATGATCATGTTGCCAATGTTGCAGCATATAGAGAAGCTCGCAGGATCTTTCAGCTTTGGTGGAAGCTTCCTCTAAACAATGGCACTGCATTCTTCAGATAGAGGCACAATCTCATGTGCCTTCATCATTCTTTTTTTTCGGTAAGAGCTCCTTCATAAACTTGGCATAGGATGACATTTACTCTAATGCTCAGCATATGGAATATTGATCTAGAGCTTTTTGAACACTTCCATGAACTAGGAGAACTGCTCTTCTTTCTTCTGTTCGACCAGTCTACTAGGATATGGAACCTTGAAATATGAGTTATATTTCAATTTTTCCCACTTTCTTTTCTCTCTTAATTTTCTTTTTTCTTTTCTTTTTCACTCTCTGATTCTTTTTTCTTTCTCAACATTTTTTTTCTTATAAGCTCTAGCTCTCTTCCCTCAATTTCTCAGCCGGCTCTGCCACCTTCCCACTTAATAAAATTGACATGCAGTGTGCACTAGAGTCATAAGAGGTTGCATTTATGCATCCATTTTCCATCCTAAATCTGAACATTTTGCATCTTAATTGATGAGTAATTGGTGAATTTGTACTTTGTTCTCATCATGCATCATTGAATAATTTCTTAGCTATCAGCACCATTTTTAGTGAACAATCATATTTTGGAAGTAATATGTGCTTTTAATCTCTTTGTGTGCATGTTGTTTTGTAATAGGGACTTTTAGATTAGTGCATTGGAGCAAAAAAAGGGACTCAAGTATGCTGTTGACTACCCCAGCTGCGAAGGATTGCCCCGGTAGTAGGCAGAGATATGCATAGGAGAATTTGGAGCAAAGACTACCCTAGTGGTCAAAGACCACCCCAGTGGTGGACAGAGAGAACCGGTCACATGATTTTTACTTTTGACCGCCCAGTGGTCATACACTTACAGGTAGCATTAGCACAACGTGACTTTTACTTAGTGGATCCAATTTTTATGTTATTTTTGCTACATTATAAATAGAAATAGGTCAAAGATTGTAGAATCCTTAGACTCGTTATTGTTATTTTTGCCGTCAAACACTTTTTCTCTTTACTTTCTCTCTTTTCTCTTTACTATCTCTCAAGGTTTTGAGAGCTTCTAATCTTTGTTTTGGCTCCTGTTTAGGATTGAAATTACACTTTTCCTAAACATTTATTGTGATCCTCCACCTATAAAAGAGTAATCACCTTGTGTGAGGATAACTGAAGATTGATATTGTTCTTGAGGTTCTTATTTTAATTGCAATTTATGGTTGATTTTTCTATCCCTTTTGTTATCTTGTTTTAATTTTAATTTATACATTATTTCAATTGTGTTTTTTCGTCCACATTGTAAGTTGTATGTACAATTGGGATTCCATTAGGGTATTTGGTCAATTGATTTAATTATATCTATTTGATAAGAGATTAGAATTAACGCCATTTGGAGATTAGGTTACTGTGATTGGTAACTAAACTAGCATAAGCTCATGGAACCATGATTATAGATTGCTAGTACATGTGTTAGTCAAACCCTTAGTAGGAGTGTGATTGTGTGAGCACTGGTAGCATTGCATTATTGTTGTGTGATAACATAATTAATGAAAGTAACTACCGTCACAAATTAATCTTTTGAGCTAATTATTAAACAATTCTTAATCTGAAGGACTCTTTGTATAGCTAACTCTTCTCATATTATTTTTCTCAAATTAATTTTTATTCTCAACTTCAAAAATCCCTAATTCCTTGAATTGACTAGAACACTTCCATGTAAGAGAAGCTGAGTTGTGCCCTTTACTACATTTTTTATGCAACTTGGAACTTTATATTTTAATTGGTTTGTGAGTTGCGACAACTTGAATCAGGTTGGCAATAGTGTCACTTGGTAGAGTATTCTATTGTCTCTGTAAATTGGACCCTTCCTTGGAAAGCTCCCCGATCATTGACCCCAAATTCCGAATGCTTGCCTCTTGGTTTCTAGAAATTGGGTGTCCTAAATAATTCACTTGTGTTAGTGGTTCTTCAACATCTGGAATACCACCTTCAACATGAAGTTGTGGGGTTTGAACAGCTGCCAGTTGCATATGCTTGAAATTTTTATTCAACTCTAGCATCTATTAGGCCAAATGATTAATTGTCTAGTTCATCATCTTATTCTAGGCTAAAAGACCATCTTGAGCTTCAAAAGAAAGGACTTTCCTTTGCCTTTTACAGGGCACTTGGTACTGATTAGATGCCATGGTTTTAATTAGCTCCATGGCTTGAGTAGGAGTCTTTGAATTGAGTGAACACCTAATAAAAGCATCCACCATGGTTTTGCTGGTGATATTAAGACCATTGTAGAAAATCTGCAACTGTTGTCGTTCTACAAAGGTATGATTTGGACACTTCCTTAATGACTCTTTGAAGTGCTCCCAAGCCCCACACAAGAATTCATCATCCTTCTATACAAAATTAAGAATATTTGCCCGTAGCTTGACAATCTTAGATGAAGGGAAATATTTGCACAGTAATTTGGATAATAAATCTACCTAAGTAGAAATACTGTCAGGTGCTTATGATAGCAACCATTATGTAGCCTTATCAAAAGTGAAAATTCAAAAAGCCTTAATCTGATAGTATCATCACTAGCTCCATTGATCTTGAAAGAATCACAAATGTGGAGAAATCGAATGATATGGGCATGAGGGTTTTCTTGGCTGCTCCTTTGAATTGATTCTGTTGCACCAGACTGATGTAGGCTAGTTTGATCTCAAAATTGTTGGCTTGTATAACTGGCCTCACAATGCTTGATTGCAATTATCAGTAGTAGGGACAGAATAGTCCCCCAAATTGCATTCTAGAGGAAGAGGAGGTGGATTGTTAGCCATCTTCCTTTATTGTGATTTTTCTCTTTCTTTGTTCTTCTTTGCAAGCTTCTCATTCTTCTTTGATGTCTTCTCAATCTTAGGATCAAAATTTAATGAGCCTGGTGGAACAGTACCTTGCATACACAGAACAACATAAGGGAAAAAATAGAAACTACACGAAAAGGTGAGTATGAAGGATAATATAATTTTTTTGAAAAAATAAAATTTAAATAAATAATTAAAAAATACCTAAATAAGCAAAAACTCAATTAAGTACTAGTTCAATTGAGTTATTCACTATATAAAAAAATTGTAATTTAAATAAATGAATAGTTTAACACAACTTAAAAAAAATAAAAGACTAAAAATAAATTATTAAGAAATATGGATGGAAGAAAGATATTAGGGGGATTTCATCAAACTTCCTTGAATAGCACTACCCAATTGTTAAAATTCTTCCCTAATAATTTTATTTTTGATCGAATTACTCATTATTAATAATTACAGTATGATTTTTCACTACTATAACCTTCTTAGGATAAACTAGATAGTCGATCTCTTGTATTATTTTAAGTTTATTTAGAGGATGAAGAACAAGAATTCATAAAGACCGCATAGATAAACATTTTTATGTCTAGTTGCTTTAACCTATGTTAATGGGTGATCAAACCAAGAACAACATTAAGATTGCTAGAAAATAAGAAATAAATTAAAAGAAATTCAAATAACAAAATGAATGCAACTCAGTTCCCTATAAATTCATCTCCCTAACACCTTTGGGAGAGTTACAAAAGACATGGAAGAAGAAAGAACTCTAAAACTAAAAAGCGAAAAGTATAAAAAGGGTCTTGTTGAAAAGTGTAAAAAGTGTCTTGAAGAAACTAAAAACTACCTATTTATACTTAAAAGTGACATTGAATAAGATAAGTAAAAACAAAAGAAAAAAACTCTAATGCCCTCTTGTTCTTTCAAATCTGCTCAAACCTTATTCAAATATCCAATTATCTCTCCTCAAATCATGCTAAAACCTTTGTCAATTATATCTTTAATCTCTAACCACTTATCTGTTATCTTCTTCTACAAATCAAATTAAATTAGTGACAATATTTTGCAACAAATCTCCAATAGATCACAATACACTAAACAAATCAACTAAACGAATTTGAATTGATTTCTCATATAATTACTTAAGAATAGCTCAATTTAAATGTGACTGGAATCACATAACTTGGATAAATTAAGATATTTTTCCAAGTTATCAATAGACCAACGGCAATGACAACATCAGTCTAGTGTTGGCGATAGTGTTGGTTAGTGGAAGCATTTGTTTAGTGTAAGCAGTGGTCTGGCGACCAACGGTGGTGGTCTGACAACCGATGGTGGTGGTCAATTGAACAGTGTTAGTGGTGATCGGCGAGGTTGGTCAGACTATGGTGATCCAACAACAATCTAATGAAGATTGTTTGATAGCCAGCGTCGATGGTTCGGTGATGGTGGTTCGGCAATCAATGTCAGTGTTACAGTGATTGACATCATCAATCTAGTGACTGACTACAATGTTTGGCAATTGTCTGATGATGGTGGTGCTCCAGCGATGGTGTTCTAGCAATCAGTGGTAGTGGTCCGTGATTGGCAATGGTTGTTCAATGACTAATGGTGGTGGTCTGGTGATCGATGACCGATGGTTGTCCTACATTGACGGCAATGCTCCATCAACCTTATTGGTGATTTAAACAACATCAATTATTTTTTTATTTGTGATTCGTTGGCATTGCTCTTGTTTTTGGCAAGCATGTCATCGACCTATACTCTGGCTGTGAATAAAATAAAGTGATTTTTTTTTACGAGCAATATAATATAAATTTCAATTTATGATTATCTTGTAGATAAATACATATAATCTATTCAAAACATAACTTAAAATTATAAATACATGAATATTATAAAACTTATTGGTTGATATATATATCACTATGAATAGGGGAGGATCAAGTGAGAGTAGTGGTTTTATATGAAAGTAAGAGGAGAAAATCTAGATTGTCGAATCTTACATTAATAACCAGGATTCAAATATAAAGTCATGTGACTCTTTTAAATGATAATGTGATCTTTTAAGTGATAATATGATCTTTTAATAATAACTTTTAATTTTAATCATTCATGTATGGTTATATAGTCCATATTTAATCATCTCACTTTCATATAAAACCACTCTTCTCACTAGACGTATCCCTGCTGTGTATTTTATTTATTCATTATAAACTTGAGTATGTTAACATTTTTCCCCTTTTCATGCACGTGGCTAATTTTGAAAGCCAATCTATGGGTGCTTTTGGTTTTTAAAAATAATTTTCAGTTTTTTTTTCAGTATTTTATAAAGGAAATGATGAAACCTAAAAATGAAAATTTAAAATTAAATTTTATAATTTTCAATTCTTTCTTCATAAAAATCAAGAAATAGAAAAATAAAAAATAAAAAAACTGAAAACTATTTTTTGAAACTAAATATACCCTAATATTTTTTTATATTTGTTTTCAAACTTAATTTATCTGTGAACTGAGAAGAAGTATATTTACTATGGATTCAATAAATAGTTTAAGGAGGGATATAATGCTATAGAGAATGTTGAGGTCAGTCCCTAGAAGATCTAACACTGCCTGCAGAACCATTAAAAGTGTTAAAAGGACTAAGAAAAGGGAAGATAAGAGCAATAGATCAGTAACTCTCACGTGATGTATAATTAAACTTGTGTTGATACTTGATACACACATAGCCCAAATCTTAACCTCTGGCAATATAGCCCCTTAATTAAGTTGAATAACTTCATCAACTAGTAATAATTGGCTCACCTAAGGACCTTATGCTCATATTAATGTAGTTCCTGATCATTCTTATTTTTTACAAAGCACTTGTAAGAATGGAGGGAGACCCAACGAAATATCTAAATCAATAAACTAAGTGAGATATTACAATAGTAGATTAATGGACATCACATCTCAAATCAAAATTTCAGAACAACGAATTTATAACTCATTTTATTTTATATACTCTTCACTTAATGTATTTGTAATCTGTGTAAAACTTCACTCTGACACTTCAAATCCCAACACCTTGCTACATTTTTTTCTGAATCAAAATTTTAGGGGTTTGTCTAGCCAGTACCTTAAGAGCAATGGTTAAAGTTTTCACAATAAGTAATTTTAAAAGTTTTCTAATAGATCTCACACCTTAGAAACATAACTATTGCACTATTCAATGATAAACTTACCTTCTTTAAAACCTTAGCCATTGCTTTAAGGTTATTGATTAGCAACACCTAAATTTTAATTCACCAAAAGAAAAAGTTGAATGACTTGCAACTTCTAGCAAAGTGGGAGAATGGATTGTTTGCTGCTAATTATGTGAGGAGAATGGCTAAGCCTCCAACTTTGGACCATCATTGTGTGTGAGGCGACTACGAACTCTCTTCATGTGCATCATCAGAGCAAGAAATATAAGAAAGGAGCTGAATAGAAGGACAAGAACCAGCAACAAGATCTCACCATGGAGAGCAAATTTTGGGTCGCCAGAGAAGGATAGTTGATCACCATTCCGAGGATTATTACTAGGTACTATGGAGGGTGAGAGGGAGAGTGGTTCAGTTGCCATGAAGAGTGTTTTTTTTTTTGTTTTCTTCATGCTTGTGTCTAAGTGTTGGCTATAAGTAGGTACAGAGTTAAGGCTTCAGTGCAAGTTGGTGATGAATATGACAGCTATTGAGGAGCGTTCAAGTTTATTACGGAGCTTATTGGCATATATTATTGAAACTGACGAGGGAAAGAGGGGGCATGAAAGGTGATAGAGAAAGTTTGGAAGAAGCCAATATACCTATGGAAAGGATGGTCCAAATTTGTTGTACTTGGCCAACTGGGTCGTGTGTGTTTGTGTGTGTGTGGATGGTTCATCTTGGAGATAAGCATCTTTCCCTCAATGATTGATCATGTCCGATTGCTATAATGAGTAGAGTTAGATTTTATTGAAGCGAAGGTAGTGTTAGATTTTATTGAAGCTAAGGTATCATCTTAACAAGATAAAAATCACCGGTCTCAAATTATGTTTCATTGTCTATCCTACCAAGTACTTTTTTGCCACGAGAAAGATGAATTTTTAATAGTATTTAAAATTAAAGACCGAGGAGTTCTAATTACTCCTAATGATTTAAACATAACACTGGTGATCTGCTTGAATTTTCCATTGGCCTGATGCAAGCCTACTTCACACATATAAGAAAAATTTCCTCTCTCAATATATCAAAGACTCGCTCACTCAAATCTCTATACACGTTTTGACACTTGTTCTATGCTAATGGTTTTCTCACTATAAAATACTTAAGGAAAAATTACATTAACCTTATTTAATATTTAGTGAAATTTATTCCGATTTCTGTTTCTTTATAAAATTTGCTCAATAATTTTGAATTTGTGCAATTATTACATTAATCTCTCCCAAAAACTACATTGGCCTTTCCTCCATTGCATATGTGAGCAATGTATTTTGAAGAAATTAATGTTACTCGAACAAATAAAGAAAAGTTCAGGTGAATTTCACGAAATTTCATAATAATAGATTAGTATAATTTTCCAAATACCCGGACATTTTCATTAATTCTGTCTGGAAACTAACCAATCCGTTTTCACCGGAGAGCTGCATTCCTCCCACTCCAGTCTCTTCTTGAGCTTTTCACCATCTTGTCTAACCCTCACGCAGGTTGAGAAACCGAAACAAGTATTGTTTTTGTTTTCAAATGTAAAGAGAAAATGAAATATAAACAGGAAGTAACAATGTTAGGGACTTAGCTTGAGCTAGTTAACCTATGGATAAGAGTTAACTTGTTGAGTTTGCTCACCCTATGAGTTGGCATTAGTTTCCCTTAGTTTGCTTTAGTTTCCCTTGTGATATATAAATATGGAATATTGTGTAATCAATTCAGTTACAATTCAGTTCTCTCTGAACTTGTGCCTCCTATCACAGAGACTTGACTCATAATTGGTGCAGATTGGCACAATGGCTAATTTGGTTTATTTTAACAGCCTCACGTGATTTCAGAGTAAAATATTTCTCTTAATTTATATCATAAAATATATCATTTTAGAGAAATTTTTAGACTTAAATATGTATCACACGTCGAAGTACCAATATTTACTCATTCCTTTCTTAAAAGTTTCTCCACATGAGGAAGAGCAGAGAAAATATCAGTAACAGTATTCTAACGATAGGACAAGGGAATATAAGGATTTGAATAGTGACATGACTAGAACTACGGATACAACTTTGGAGTTACATACATAGTCTTTTGTTACATACCAATGATTCTTCTTCTTCTTCTTCTTCTTCTTTTTTGTTTTTGTTTTTGGTAAGTATTACACATCAACGACGATCGTATAATTTCAAACTCTAGCTATATATGAGTAGTCTTTGTGTTGAACAAAATTTTGAAATTTTATTCAATAATGTTTTGGTGATTAAAATAATTAATTGGGGATCATTGTTCAACCTGTAAAAGGTGAAAATTTGTAAAGTGGTATTTATAAAAGAAAAAAATTCGTACACGAGCTGATCTATCTGCATATAGCGTATATAGACATGTTTGGTTAATATATACATGTCTAAAACTAACAACGGTAAAGTCGTAAGTGAGTTATATTCTTAAAAGAAATGATTAACATTCAAACTTAGAAAAAAAAGATATTATTATTGAGATAAACCTCCGTTGTCCTAACTCCAACTAGGTTTGACATACTACCTTGACAACTACTCTTTCTCGTACTCATGCGGTTATGCCTGAATGATTGATGTGGTATTATATTGTCTTTCATAGTTCGAGTATCTTGTACACGGTATATGTTGAGAATTATTATTTATGCATACGAAAAATATTTGTTTTTTAATTTTAAATCAATTATCCCACTATCAATAATTCATTACTCTTATATCTATTATTTAAAAAATTATATAATAAAAATCTAATTAAATAAAGGTATAAGATTTTTTTTTATTCTCAATACATTAAAATTAAATTCTTAAGGTGTGTGTGATATAGAGTAAAAATGTAATTAAAATTTTTATAGATAAATTTCATGTGTAATTTTATACGTAAAATAATTCATCCATAAAAATTTGGCCTTTCACTTTTACCTCATACCAAACAGTGTTGGAAGATGACTTACAAGTTTGAAGGGTTGAATATATATATCAAATAAAATTTTAAATATGAAGGATTTAATTTTATATATTGATAATAAAATTTTATAATAGCATCCAATCATGTTGCATTGCAACATTAGCAAATCTTATCCTATTACTTGAAAGGTGATGAAGATTGGATACTTTGGTTGAATGATTGAGTTAAAAGTTTTTACAAGGTCAAGTGGATAAAAATCAAACTCAAATACTAATGTGCAAATGAAATTGATTAAAAAGGGCTTACACTATTTTTTGATAAACAAAATATTATTTCCCTTGTTGTGTACTAGTGAGTTTTTTTTCTCTTTCATATAACATGAGATATTATTTTCTCGACGGTCTCAATCATCTTTTTATTAATAGTCTCAATAATTATTATATATATATATAATATAAACAAAATCTTGGTGGCGCAGCTGCCCCACTTTGCCCTTGACATCCTCCCCCAGCGATACCAAACACATTGTTAGGATGTTAGGGTGCATGTGACTTGGGGTAAAAGTGGGATGAAAATTTTTATAGATGAGTTTTAGATATTATTCTATACATGAAACTTATTTAAGAAAATTTTCATCCCATTATTATCCTTCAAACTAAACACACACCCTTATAAATAATAAACAAATTACATATATTAAGCTATTAGGATTGATTTAATAGTTAGAGATTTGAGTAATACACATGAGATCGTAGATTTAAACTTTATCATAACTAATATAATTTCAAGAATAAAAAGAAAGTAATTAAACACATTTAATTTTTGTGGCATCAATTATTGGCAAAACATCTTTCTGACTTAAATCCTCTAGGACAGTGGTTGTCTTGTCCTAAACTTTTCCTTTGGAGTGAATCAAGCAATAATGGGAAAGAAACAACTATAGGAAGCATGAGATTGGCAGTGGCACATGCGAGCAGTAACCTTCATACGGCCGGGAGGATTAGAACCCACGAGAATCCTAAGTTAGCGTTTGTACCATAATGATGACATGATTCTAGGCCACGAGAGCGTTTGATTGAAATTTAGAAAGTAAAAAAAAAAAAATTGAAATTGAAATTTTATGTATAACTAGAAAAAAATTAAAAATTGATATTTTTAGGTTTTTAAAAAATAAAACTGATTTTTTTGTTTTGATTATTTTTTAAAAATTATCCAAATATATAAAAATTAATTTTTTTATTGTTCTATGAAAAAAAGTAATTCTGATTAAAAAAAATAGAACTCGTCCCAGTGCACTTGTAGTCTCATAGCCAAGAAGAACCTCTCCATCATGGTTCCTGACTCCTGAGTGATAACAACCGTTGAAGAATGGTTGGCTGGCCATTCATCTTCAATTTGGCATATCTTAATTCCATCTTTTCTCCAAGTTAAAATTGCCTTCAAGCAATTAATAATACTAATCAATAAGCTGTTAATAATTGCAAATTTAAATTATTTTAGAAAAGTAATTAATAACTTGAATTCAATTATCATATTTTTCCTATTTATGAGTGATTTGTAAGTACTAATATAAGCGCTATATGAATTTGAAGACACATCTTCACTGTCACTGGCAGAGCTAGAACTTTTTTTTAGGGGGCCCAACATTGAAAGATGATTTACATATACAAAATAATAATATATATTTTAAAATCTTTATTTAATCTAGAAATTTAAAAGAAAGTCATAATGTTTTTTTGACAAAAATAGTGTGAGATTGGTCACTCAAGAAAAAAATACATTTCATAGTTTCTCATATTTAAAAATACAAGTTGGTCTTTATCAGTTTTGTGATGGACTTATTTGTCCTGTCCTGTATTTTTTATGTCATAGATCATTAAAAATCAATGTATAAAAAGGATCATTAAAAATCAGTTTGTCATATAATACTCCATAAATACTAAGTAGTGCGTAAATTATACTATATATTTTTAACTACGATGAAGCACAAAAATGTTTTTCTAAGAACATATTTTGTCCAATATTATTTTTGTCAAGGGCCAAAATGGGGTTTTATTCTAAACAAAATACACATTTCACAATCAAAATTCAAGAAATACATACCTCTATGTGTGTTTGTAATATTTTATCTACTTTAATATTTAAACATCTAATTAAGTAAAAAGTACATAAGAACCAACCTCCTCAGATATTTAAATTTTATCTTCTTTTTGAGAAAGAAATAAACAATAAAAACTAAAATAAGAGTGGATGATGAAATTGGATCCTTAAGGTATTTGATTTATCTAATTTCTTTTAATAATAATATATTATCATATGAATCCTTCTAACATACAAATTTTTTTCATTTATCTAATTTTTTTCATTGCATAACTTTTATTTGTGTAAATTTTTACAAAATCTACGATTGGATTAAAAAATCAAATCATACAGATCAAGTCTATGAAATTTTAAATTAATCTAAAATTATTTAGCACTTAAAATGAACGAAAATAGAGCTACATGTGTTGTTATAAATGTTCAATTTTTATCAAATTTAACACAAATACTCTTCATAATAGGTAATTGTAACTCAACCGGTGTAATCCCAACTTATACATGCGTGCGCGCACAATATATATATATATATATATATATATATATATATATATATATATATATATACACATATATATATATATATAGTGTGTTTGTGTTTGTGAAAATTATAACATTTCAGGGGTGGCCATAGCTGACATATATAAGCTGTCGCCCTTGTTGACTGGCTGAGACAAATTTTCCCGTTAGGCTTTAACAAAACGTAATTAATAATTAATAACTTAAATATAAATATTCGTGTCTAAAATATAATCTCATAGAATCAAATCGTGGAATTAATTAATAAGTTAAAAAAAACTATTTAACTTAGGATATATGTTTGGTATGATGATAAAAATGAAGTAAAAAAATTTCATCAATAAGCTTTATGTATAATTCTACACATGAAACTCGATACATAAGTTTCTATAAATATTTTCACCACATTTTTATTCTTATACTAAACACACTCTTAATTGTATTAGTTAATGCATACATAAACTTCCTCACCACAATATAAGAAAAATGATTGTTTTCAATAGTTCTAGACAATTTAAGTGTCAATAAAAGTGTTATTAAGAAAAATAATTTTGACATAAAGTGACCATTAAAAATACCTGTAAACTTTTATCAATAATTAGTATTTATCAAAAGCTGGCCAGCCTCCTCCTCAATTGTATTCATTCTTATAGATTCACTAAGGTGTGCATTATTTAGTGCATTAGTTTTAATATTAGTGATAATATTAAAAATTAACCATTAATAAAATCATAATATTCGATATAATTTTTTTATGAATATTAAGTATAACTTTAAGTATTTGTATTGAATATATTTCAAAACATATTATTCATTGTTTAGAAATATGTAAATTTGATTTGAAAAGTATTAATGAAAATGCTAACGATTAACTAATGGTATTATAAAATTTAAATATAATTTTTTACTGAATGTGAAAAACATTATTAAATATTAGTATTATCTATTAAAGACATCGTACTATTAAATATAATTTTTTTAGGTGAATAATAAATATATTATTCGCTACTAATGTCTTTCTTTAAGAAAACTATATATTTTTATCATTGTATATATAATACGTATATGTATGTATATGTAAAAGTATATAATCCGCCAAAAAAAAAGCGTAAAAGTATAAATTTAATTGAGAGGTGATAATGAAATATTAAGTATTATCAATTAATCATATTATAAAAGAAATAATATAAAACTATTTTACATCATTGTCTAATCAAAATATTTGTTTGGATAAATTTTTAAATAGTTAGTGTAAAAGTCAATTATCATGATTTATGTGGTAATACACGATTAGATGAATATGTAAAGTTTTTTAATACTTTCAATGCACGACATTTAAATCCATCATATAATCAGACATGATTTTCAGGTGAATGTTATGTTTATTATTAAGAGTTTAATTTTGATATATTAATAATATAAATTCTTCTTTTCACAATTATTCACCCACATATTATTATATAAGCAAAACATGTTTGATTATCATCCAACTACTACTTCAAAAGTTATGGATATACGTGGATTTGATTGGATGACAGTATAAAAGAAATTTACATTATTAATGTATCTAAATAAAATTCTATTAGTAAATATTGTATTGAATATATTTTAGCAAATACTATGTAAAATAAAAGTGTTTTGAAAATCATGTATCATGTATATAATTCTATAATCGAATTTTGTGAAAAAAAGGAATGATTGACATGCCATTCAATCAAGGCATTTGCATTCTCGCCTATTTGCCTATAATTAATGATACAATTGTATTATCCCAATGATATGAAGTCATTGACCTTCTAATAATTGTCAATCAAAAAATGATAATATAATCCTACCCATTAAATATAAAATCTCAATCAAATAATTATAATTGTCAAACAAATAATTATATTCCAACCATGAAAGCTTGCAGAAGGTACACTATATTTGTGTGCATTAATTGTAGAATATATGTTACGCATGGTCATTTTTCTTTTGATAAAATACTTATTACTTCTTTTGATTATTTCATGTCACACCTTTCATTTTCTTCCTTCCCTTTTATACACTATACAAATAAGGAGTGCCTGCGTCCACTATGGCTCTACTATAATATTAATATAATTTTCGAGTGAATAATAGATATAATAATTAATTTATTACCTAATTATAAAAATACTATATATTTATAATATCCCGATTAAATACATGAAAAAATAAATAAAAATATAAACATCCATTTTATATTTATATGAAAATAAGAAATCATGAAGAATTTTTTTAAAAAAAATGCAAAACTAACTTAAGCAAATATCAATCCACGAGCAAGAAAATAAATCATAAATTTATAATAATATATTGTACATGAATCTTTTTTCTATTTTTTATTTAATACTGATATTTTTGTTTTTATTTTGATTTGAGTTTGGTATTCAATCTTTTTCTGTAGTCAAATTCTCAGTTTTTCTGTGATACCCTGTTTGATTTTCTTTAAAATTTTCACTTATGACAATATTGTTTCATCAAAATCTACTATATTCCCCATTTTTTAGAACTATTGTGGATACTTCTTTTTCACCACTATCGTAGATATTAGAACACTAAGGATAATATTAGGATACTTACTCATATTAAGATATAGGTTAAAATAGTTTCAAATTTGTAAGTTTGAGTATATATATCTTTAGACACATAATATTTTAAGATATTAACAACTATGTTCATAAATATAACACATCATAATATTGTTCAGACATCCTCAGATAATCGTAATCGCCCCCATTCCCTCTTTCTCTTTCTCTCTTTAGAAAATACTCAAACACCCATTTCCCCCCAATTATTGTCTATCTTCTGCCATCTCGTTAGCGAAGGAGTCGTTGTCAAGGATTAGAAAGCTATCGTTCTCGGCGCAAGGGATTAAGATGTTTTCTTTTTGCCCTGTTTACATTAGAGGTCTCTATTGGGTTATCACGTGGGTAGTGACAACTAGTTTCCAGCAACGCACGGTAAATGAATAGCTGCTTATGAATATATTTTAGCCATTAGAATCATTTTCAAAAATTATTATATAATAGGTATATATTATTATAAGCCTAGAAAATTCAAGAAAAGTTTACAGTTTGCTCATTTTCTTTCATGTTTGTAGCAAATGCATGGGACCAGTGTCACTTGGTGGGACACAACTAGTATATACCAACAATGATCCCATGTATTTTGTCAAAACAATGATTTTCACGTTAAATAAGAAAACTGTAAATTTTTCTTAAATTTTCTAGGCTTATAGCAATATATACATATTAGATAACAATTTTTAAAATATTTTTAACGACTAAAACATAGTCATGAGTAACTATTTTCTCATCATACATTGTTGAGATCTTGGGGAATGAGAATGGTGTCCCCAGCGGAGACCTCTAACGTTAACGCGGCAGAGAAAAAATGGCATCTCGATCCCTTGCATTGATAATTATTACTTTCTAATATTTAACAATGGCTCCCTCACTAACCACTAACGGAAAGGAAAAAGATAGAGAATAATCGGGGAAAGAATAGGTGTTTAAGTGTTTTCTGTAGAGAGGACGGAAAAAGATAGAGAATAAGGGGAAAGAATGGGTGTTTGAGTGATTTCTACGATTGTTCGAGAATGACTCGGAAGTATCATAATGTGTTATATTTACAGACATAGTTGTTAATATTTCACAATATAATATACATATCTTAAGATATTTACCCATATTTACAAATTCTTATTATTCTAGAATTTAATTTTAATATACTAATAGTATAAAAATATTCTTCACAATTATCCAATCAAAATATTTCATTTTGATAAATTTTCAAATAATGAGAGTAAAAATCAACTATCATGACTTATACAACAATATATGATTAAATGACTGTGTAAATTTTTTTTACATTATCATTAAATGTCAATTAAATCCATTATTTTAACACATGATAATATGAGTAAGTATTCCGCTATTACCTTTAGTACCGAATTTGACAACACAGATTATTTAGACACCTTGTGATGTATTACGGTGTTCTAAAATGATCAAACTAATATTTATATTGGACGTACAACTACTTAGTTTTCACTTGAATTAAACAAGCACTCCTGGCGAACCTAACTGGTTTCATGAATGTCACTACTTGTTCCAATTGGTTGAAGGATTTTCTCTTTTGAAGGTGAAAATTCCATAACGAATCAACATTAGTACTACTCTCCATATGCAAGCACTCTTCTGTCTTGAATCTCTACTCTTCTCAGGCAAGGTTCATACTCATCAAGACTTCTCAAAGATGTTCTTGTTTATGAATTTATCCTATGTTCCTGAGTAGCCCATGATTGAAAGGATCTACCTAAGGCAGTTAGTGAAAAGAAAAGGCTTACAAAATTTTTTAATCCTGCAGTTGGTTTGATAAACATAAAAATTTTGAAGGCATTGCAGCTCAAAGAGCCTATGAAAAAATAATAATAATAATAACTATTTAAAAAATAGAAATGAACACCTCTAATGAAGAGAACAAAAATTATAAATAGATGCATGGATATAATTCAACTAAAAAGAATACAATTTGGTCTACATATTTTTAGTCTAAAACTAAGTACACAGGGGTCTCATGCTTAATATTATGAACTCTGCGGACGATTAAATGTTTGCAGTCTTACCTCTGAGAAGGGAAAGAATATTTCTGCTACTAGAATTGTAAGTGGCCACCATATAACAAGTCAGAGCAATCTTATCTCTGTGCTAAGAAATATACAGAAAACTTAAAAAATTGAATCTTGAATAAATGAAGCGTTAAAGGCCAATAATACGGTGTTGTATAAGCTTTATAATCTAATGTTCCACTACAATTTATAAGCTAATCAAACTGCTCCCAATCTTGGGTTACTTTGGTTGAAGATGACGTCGCAGGTGAGGCATTCGAGCTTCCCATTTCAGAGTCAAAGGTCTCCCATTGGGTTGTTATTGTGACAGCATTGCCAGTGTTGATAAAAGGGTTGGAGTTTCTAGCCTTTAGAGAATCTAGTTTATCTACCAAGTTCTGCACACGCCGCACCTGTTGACAGATGGGAAAGCTTGTATTCAGCCTTTCAAAGGCATTAACAAAGTATATGCTAATGCAATACTTAAATCTCCCCAGAAAAAATACATTTTTATGAAGAAATATGGTAAGAGATAATGCAATTTACAACAGATGATGACCAAAGAGTGCAGCCACCCCCGTGGGCACTATTTTCACAGCAAAGGAACGCATCCCCCAACTCCATGTTAAAAAGAATAATGGTAAGAGAGTATTTAATGAAGAAAACAAAACTGATTAAAAAAATAATAATAAGCACTAATACTAACTAATAACATATTACATGTTTAACTCACATCATTACCACTACCTAGGACCTCTCCTAATTCATGGTAAATGGTGGGAAGAGCCTGACAAGTGGAAACATTAAACTATGATGATACTGGCAAGGATTTCAGAAGATATAGGACAACTGATTTTAACAGATAACTCCGATTTTCACACTTGCCGTAACCTAGAGATATAAGTTTAAAGGCAAAGGTAGAGAGAATAGAAACAAAGTCACTTACTTTCTATCATTCAAGTGATAGAGGTCAGAAGCTCAACAAACATATGCAAATAACATAGTAATTTTGAAAGAAATCAATTCAATATAATTTCTTTAATGATGAAAGAATGGAACACATCTATTATATATCAAACCCTTACATACAATGTTTACCAACTCAATACTCACATTGTTACCTAAGCTTACGTATCATTTTCTATACCATCATGCCAGCTCTATAACCCAGTCTAGCAATTTACAGAGGAAGAAAATCTCGCATACATGGATACTAATAAAAATAAAAAATGAAAAGGAAAACTTTCATCTGCAAGCAATCTTGAGCATGCATAGATACCTTGAACTGCTGCACATCATGGTGAAAAGTGAAAACCATTTCAAAGAAATCCATGCACTGCTTTATAGTTTATATATTAAAATGAGGGAGGTTATTTCCCATGACTAGCCAATACAAGAGATTGCATGAAAATAGAAGAAAAAAGCCAACAATAATGGACCAATTTATTAACATTTCAACTCAGCAACTTTAATGTCACCAATACCACCTCAGCTTTTCTCTGCAACTTTGCTTCACCTTCAGCCTCAATACTATCGAGCTTCAGCAACTGCTTCATAAGCAACTCTGTCAACACAAGAAACTCTTTCTCAGAAATCTGGTTCCCCCCATTGATAGCCACTTCCAAGGCAGCAACCTGAAAAATTAAAATAATCCATATGATCATTCTCCTGTCAATATTTTTCTACATAAGTAGAGAAGTTATATTTCAAACACATGCTTACCTTATCTGAGAGCTTGTCCACCTCAGCTCTGATCCCAGCAACAGCTTCAGAAGCTTTTAAAATCTCATTTTGCTTTCTGGCTTCCTCAAGTTTTCTCTCTTTGCTAGCGGTGCCCTCCATAAGCAAAATCTTAGACTTGTCCTTTACACCTTGTTGATGCAAATGCTCTTTATCATCCTTTTCTATTCCTCTGAAGAAAAGTCGTTGCTCTTCAGGCTCTAACCCAGTTTTATGCACAAGCAATTTCTTTACATCCCCTGTCATTGAAAACCCCAATGATACAAAGACATATATCAATGAAAATATAATATACTCTACTTCTATACTGTTATATGCCACCATTAAGACAAGCACTAGTCCTGAACAATATTCAAGATGAAGAACAAATCAATATCATAATGCAGGTAAAAATTTTAATTTCGTATGAAGTATGGACTACAGATACAGTATTCCTTGATGCCCTTATTCTCAGAAGAATGGTCAGTGTGATAGAGACTATAGATATGGAAGAGTTTATGAGAGAAGGAAGACAATTAGGACTGAATAATAGGGCCTAACAACTGCCCAGCAGTTAATTTTGAGCGGGAAAATCAGTTAGTAGAAATAATAAGAGAATAAAAGGAGAGCAATAGGAATATATAGGTAGTTATTCATTCATTGTCTGGTATTGTTTCAGAGTTGAGGGCTCTAACCTCCTCCACCTCTTGTACCCGATTCTAGGGTTCATCAATATTTGCTAAGAGCCCTGTTCTTAATAAAGATTCATATTTCCCCTAAGAGTACTGGTTCCATCACTAGTACTAGTAGTCTTGGATCCTGAGCCACACTTTCATGGTAGCATCGAAGATGGAGAAGAAAATGGAGTCAATGGAAGGTACACTAATGGCGATCCAGAAGCAAATCGAAGAGGATAGAGCAAGGAATGCCGAATCGGTGGCGGCACTCACCGCCGTACTTCAGAAAATGGCAGAGCGGTTGGGTAACATGGAGAAAAATCGCGATCTGAATCACAACGGAGATGGGCGTCGAAGCGGAGGAAACCGCCATCGAACCAAGTCGCCCACTGACGACTCGCGCGAACAATGCCAAGAAGACGCCGGGGGCAACGGAACTCCGATCGGAAATGGACGACCTTGTGGCTGCGACCAGTGGAGGCGGATCAATGTTCCTCTCTTCCATGGTGAGAACGCGCATGCTTGGCTCAATAGTATCGAACGATACTTCCAAATCCGAGACATCCCCTAGTCGCAGTGGCTCTTTGTCGCCAAGATAGCAATGGAAGGGAAGGCGCTCATGTGGTTTCGATGGTGGGAGAATTCCAATCTCGAGTTTGACTGGCTAGGGTTCAAAGAAGCTGTGGTGAAACGATTTCAACCCGAATTAAGCTTGAATCCATACGAATTGCTGCTGGAACTGAAGCAAGAAAGCACAATTCGGGATTACAGAGAGAAGTTCGAGCTATATGCGAGCCTGCTGAAAATCACAGAACACCGCTACTTGCAAGGCCTCTTCCTCAATGGACTCCACCATGAGGTAAGGGCTGAACTCAAACTCTTATGTTATGAATCATTAGATGAATTGATGAATATGGCAGAACTGGTGGAAAGCAAGAACAAGATGCTTCAACGAGGGGTGCACAAACCCTTCACGAGGTTCCAGAATAATACCACCATGGCAGGAAAAGGGAGAAAGCTTGGGTTCACGGGGATAAGCCTTGAGGCGGAGAGGACAGGGGAATAAAGAGGAAGGCAAAGGAGGACAAACACTTGGTCAATGAGGTTTCCAATCCATTTCAGATGAGAAACTTCGGGATAAACGCCTAAAAGGACTTTGCTTGACTTGTGATGACCGATACACAAGAGACCACATCTGTAAGAATAAAGGATTCCACCTCATGTTACTGGAAGATGATCAAGATGGAATGGCCGAAAGTGAATGGCATCATGCGTTGGACGATCTAAGAGACACCACCTCCCAGGTACAATTAACCTGTAAGAGCATGGCAGGGGGTCTGGCACCAAGGTCCACACGAGCCTGGGGAGAGGTAGCTGGCCACAAAGTACGTGTTCTCATAGATCCAGGTGCCTCACACAATTTTATATGCCCCTCATGGTAGAGGAAGCTAAGCTACCAGTCAAGAAAGCAGCATTTGTAGTGACAGTAGCTTCAAGACAACAAACAAGAGGACAAGGCATATGTAATTAGCTCACTATTAAGTTTCCGAACCTGGAAATAATTGAAGATTTTTATATCTTCCCACTGGACAGTTCTGAACTGGTCTTAGGATTGGCTTGGTTGGACAAACTAGGGGACACCTTGACCAATTTCGGGAAATCAAGGTTAACTATTAAATCGGGTGACAAGTGGACAGTATTACAAGGGGCACCTGAACTTTGTTATGGAGGCATTGCCCTAAGGGCCGCCTTGAAGGACTTAGAACAGGAGAGTCAAGGATTCATGGTACAACTGTGGCCAATTGCCACTCAGCTAGCCCACACCACAATAATTCCCCTTGTGATTCAGCAAGTGATGGATGGAAACCCAAAGGTGTTTGAACCGCTAACAAGGCTACCAGCTTCACGCCACCATGATCATGCCATTACATTGAAAGAGGGTGCAGCTATACCCAATCTGAGGCCATATCGATACCCTCACTACCAGAAAAGTGAGATAGGAAAACTGGTCCAGGAAATGTTAGCATCAGGGATAATTCAACCAAGCGTAAGTCCATTTGCTAGTCCTATCTTACTAGTAAAAAAAGAAGGATAATAGCTGGAGATTTTGTGTTGATTATAGATCCCTCAATAGCATGACCATCCTCGATAAATTTCCAATCCCTGTGATAGAAGAGCTGCTGGATGAATTAATAGGTGCCACCATATTTTCGAAGCTGGATTTAAAATCAGGGTACCATCAAATCGGAATGGTGGAGACTGATATTGGAAAAACAACGTTTAGAACGCATGAAGGGCATTATGAATTCCTTGTTATGCCATTTGGGCTAACCAACGCCCCCTCTACGTTCCAAGCATTGATGAATGATATTCTACGGCCATTTCTAAGGAAATTTGTATTGGAATTCTTTGATGACATAACTGGTGTATAGTGCTGATGAAGAGAGCCATGCAACTCATCTTAAGGTTGTATTTGACGTACTGTCACAGCAGAAACTAATTTTGAACAACAAGAAGTGCGATTTCGGAGTATTAGAGGTGGAGTACTTGGGCCATATTGTCTCGGCCAAAGGAGTAGCTGCTGACCCTCGAAAAACTGAAGCAATGCAATAGTGGCCAGTGCCTAAGGACCTCAAAGCCCTCTGCGGCTTCCTAGGATTGACCGGCTACTACAGAAAATTTGTAAAAAATTACGGTATGCTGGCCCAACCACTCACTGATCTAACCAAGAAGGATGCTTTTATGTGGTCCCCTACTGCCCAACAAGCGTTTGACACTCTTAAACAAGCTATGGAAGAGTTACCGGTGTTAGCAGCCCCTAATTTTTCACAACCCTTTGTCCTAGAAACCGATGCTTCAGGTCATGGTTTGGGAGCAGTACTATCTCAAGAGGGCAGACCCATTGCATATCTCAGCAAGGCACTGTCACCAAGGGCTCAGCAAAAGTTAGCATATGAGAGAGAGCTGATGGCCATTGTGTTTGCAGTGCAAAAATGGCAACACTACCTTCTTGGCCGCCATTTCATCATCATCACGAACCATAGAAGCCTTAAGTTCCTAACTGATCAGCAGCTTATGGGGGGACACCAGCTGAAGTGGACTTCGAAACTAATGGCGCTAGACTTTGAAATCCAATTCAGGCCCGGGGTGGAAGACAAGGCAGCTGACGCCTTATCTAGCCAAATGCTTTTTCAAGCAATTTCGGCAATGCAGGCAAGTATGTGGGAGACTATAGTAGCTGAGGTGGCAGAAGACAACCACCAACAGCACATCATTCGCGGCTTGCAGCAGGGAACAAGCGACTCCCCAGGCTACAACCTGCACCAAGGGCGTCTATTCCACCAAGAGAGAGCGGTGATTCCCTAGAACTCCTCCCAAATACCAGTCCTATTGGCTGAATTCCATGACTCCCCCTCAGGTGGTCATTCAAGATTCTTTAGAACATACAAACGCCTAGCATCGGTGTATCTTTGGCGCGGCATCTGGACAGCGGGTTAGGGCATATGTAGCTGAGTGTCAAGTATGCCAAACCAATAAGTATGAAGCTTTATCTCCAGTCGGGCTGCTGCAACCCCTGGCTATACCAAGCTAGGTATGGTCCGAAGTCTCCATGGACTTCATTTCTGGACTGCCGCGATCAAAAGGGAAGGATTCTATCATGGTGGTGGCAGACTGCCTCACCAAATACGCCCATTTTCTTCCCTTCTCACACCCCATGACTAAGGAGGTGTGACTCTTCGTCAAAGAGATTGTCAAGTTACACGGCTTCCCCTCCAACATCATTTCTGACTGAGATCCTATATTCCTAAGCCGCTCGTGCAGCTATTCCACCCAGCAATGCACTAAGTGAAATCTGACACATCCTATCACCCACAAACGGACGGCCAAACCAAAGTGATTAACCACTGTTTGGAATCCTACCTCCCATTTCTTGGCACAAAAACCGAAGCAAGGTTGGTATAGCATGGGCTGAATATTGGTTTAATACTACATTTCATGCCTCCACCAAGACTTCCCTTTTCCAGGCCCTTTATGGACGTCCTCCACCCGTCCTTTTTAAAAGGGAAACTTACCCTTCCAAACTCCCATAGGCGCAATCCCTGGTTGCCTCAAGGGATGACCTATTGGATGAGCTTAAATCCAACTTGGAAGTGGCACAGCAAAGGATGAAGCAATATGTGGACAAGCATAGATGGGAACTAAATTTTGAAGTAGATGATTGGGCTTTCCTGAAGTTTCAGCCTTATAGAATGAAATCACTGGCCAAGAAGACCAATGAAAAACTCAGCCCCCGCTTCTATGGGCCATTCCAAATACTAGAAAAACTGGGACTAGTAGCCTATAGACTAGAAATTTGCGCCGGTGGCGCAGAACTCCACCTGTTTTCATGCGGTAGCAGGCGTTACCCTATAACACAACCAATGAGCTCCCGAAATTTTGTCAGAAGAAGGAGTTATGTACACCTCCCCGAAAGTGGTCCTAGAAAGCCGCCAAACCCCTGAGGGTACCACCGAAGTCCTAGTCAAATGGAAGAACCTGCCATCTGACAACAACTCCTGGGAGTCCCTCGACCAACGGGCGGAACCAGAAGCTCACCTTGAGGACAAGGTGAATCTACAGGGGGGGATAGTGATAGAGACTATAGATATGGAAGAGTTTATGAGAAAAGGAAGACAATTAGGACTGAATAATAGGGCCTACCAAGCCCCCTTGTGCCATTAATTTTGAGCGGGAAAATCAGTTAGTAGAAATAATAAGAGAATAAAAGGAGAGCAATAGGATTGTATAAGTAGTTATTCATTCATTGTCTGGTATTGTTTTAGAGTTGAGGGCTCTAACCTCCTCCACCTCTTGTACCCGATTCTAGGGTTCATCAGTATTTGCTGAGAGCCCTGTTCTTAATAAAGATTCATATTTCCCCTAAGAGTACTGGTTCCATCACAATGCTCCTTAGGCACTAAACTAAATTGTTGTGAGCAAGTAAGCTCATAACATTCCCATCATTGTTGACCCACATCAAACACAACAT
The DNA here is from genome assembly GCA_031216125.1 of Dalbergia cochinchinensis. Taxonomy (NCBI): domain Eukaryota; kingdom Viridiplantae; phylum Streptophyta; class Magnoliopsida; order Fabales; family Fabaceae; genus Dalbergia; species Dalbergia cochinchinensis. The sequence goes on along the minus strand of CM062375.1, from coordinate 60,128,226 downwards.
TGACAAGATAATATATTTTTAAGGTCCCCTCCTATGCTAGACCACAGGAGAAAGAAGTATGGTAAGTAAGATGTGGGATCACACTGTTACAACCAGAACTTGTCCATATGGCATAGGAGGAGTGGGATAAATGGGAAGAGATGGTGAGGAGAGGAGCAATCAAGAACTCAATGTGGGATTGGATGGGAGGCTACCTTTCTCGAATGACTGGTGCACGTGAACTTGACCACATGGCAAAAAGAAATGGGATGAAAGGGAAGAGATGGAGAGAAGAAGGACAAGCAAGAACTCAGTGTGGGATTCAATTGGAGGCTACCCGTCTCTTGAATGAATGGTTCTATTCTTTTCTGTTTTAAATGCTTCCATTGTTCAATTAGCTGTCTGTTTGTTGCAAGTGAGGGAGAGTATTTTTTAAGTATATGTTTCTGTGATTAAGGGTTATTCCCATTTTTTCAGTAATAAAATACATGGGTTCCTATCAATACTCCATACAAGTGTATGGTACTTCAAAAACAAGACCAACTTCCTCAAACATATTCCGTATGAAGGAACAATCAATATCATAATGCAGGATCAAACTGTAATCTGGTATGAACCCGGTATAAAAGGTAGCTAGGTTATACTACTAGTTTAGTCCATCTAGCTTGCTCCAATCTGTAAACATCCAAAAAATGCTCTCCTCAATCAGTACTAAGCAGAGTAGTAAACTACTGTGCTTAATGTTCAAGGGGAAAACATAACCAACAAAAAAGAAGTAACACAATAAAAGTTCAAGGGCCAATTCAAACCTAAGGAAAAAAAAAAGAGAGAGAGAGAGAGAAACTAAAGTAGTTTACACAGAAGTGAATCTTCCCATAGGCTGATGGTTGCAGTCCTGAGAAAATAGAATTACATGCACACTTGTGCATAAACTAGTTTATAGCATATGCTAACCATTTTCAATAATGAAGTTTTTAACAGAAACTTGTGATATGCAACTTCAATGCATTATTAAAGTAAGCAAGTGATTTTCAGATAGTCAGTTTTTATTCTTTCTAAGCATTATTGAAGTGGCACATACCTTGACCAAATTATTCATTTCTGCATCATAATTCATAAATCTTACCAATTACTTGCATTTATTACAACTTAGAACTCCACACTTTTTTCATTGACTATCTTACATCCCTTATCATGATTCTAACACAAATAAATAGTTTTTCTTTTATGGAAAGTGGAAACAGATAAGTAGATTACAACAGGAACGGTCGCCCGACGAGGATAAAACCCTCAGAATGCTTGTTTGCTAGGTTTTTTTTTTCTCTATTCACATGATTCGCGGAATAATCAACCAGTGCCGAACAACTAGAATTAATAAGCTTTGGCATATCCCAGAAATTTGATCAATTGAATTCTAACAATTTGTTCTTTTTCTACACTCATATCAATTGAAGATTTACATTATGCATTCACCAAACAACACAACACCAACTCCAATTTCATTAACTACCAATTTCATGAACTATCAATCTTTTTCCCTCTACACGCACAACATCACCCGCGATAACTCAACGAATTGAAGTCAAACGGAAAAACCGAATGTTTCAAAGTAATTGAATTTGCGAATAATCTAACAGATGAACTGAAAAAGAGGAAGAAGTAAAAAAAATTCACCGAAAGTTGATTGGGCTGGGAGGTGGACCTCGTGGTGAGAGGGACCATGAGAGACGTTGATCTTGATCGAGGGCCCCCCGCCACCGCTTCCGTCGCCTCCGGGGATCACGGCTGGCTCCGGCGAAATTCCGCCGCGGTGCGCCGGCGGCGGGGCGCCGGCGGAATCTGAGGCGGTGTTGTTCATGGAAAGCGGCTTTTTGGCTAAAACGCAGAGGAAGGCTGCGTTTTGGGAAAGGGCAGAAAAATGGTTTGGGAGTGGGTGAAGTGAAGGCTGTCGTTGTGAACCAAGGTTGACCAGAGAGGAACAAGATTTGTGTTGCAATTTGCAAATGAGAGACACCGTTGGAAGTTCTTCTATTTGGAGAATAGAAGGCAAATTCCAATGCCGGATTTACATTTAATTATATTATTTATAACCCCAATACATAAAATATCATATTAATCACACCTCATTAAATAATAAACAAAACGTAAGATGTTAAATGATACGATCTCCTACGAATATAACTAGCATTTTCGTTACATAAAACCATTAGTCCAAGTCATCAAATTTGGAAAAATGGTGTAAAGGTTTGATTTTGGTAACTAAAATTGTATGCTAGTTCTATTTTAATTTCTGTAAATTAAGAAAATATTAATTTATTTCCTAAAATCATAAAAAATAATTCAAATTAGTCTATAGAATAATGTTGATGGACTAACTTGAATTACTAAATAATTTAAATCAATTTTTACAATTTCAATGAATAAATTGATAATTTTTTTTAGTTCATGGACTAAAGTAAAACACACTTATAATTTTAGAAACCAACATAAACATTTACTCTAGAAAAATGCGTTATTTTGTAGAGTTTGTTTCTTTCACTTATTTTTCATTTTGAGTTTAATTTGATACATTGAAGTGTAAAAGTGTTTTATAGTGTCATCCAATCAAATACCTCCATTTGTATGACTTTTCAAGTAATAAGTGTTGAAAATAACCATATTTATTAATGTATTATTACATAATTGGATGAATGTATAATTTTTTTTTAACATTATCGATGCATTCGAATTAAATCCTTTCAGTTAACCGATAATCATTATCGTCATCTCCTTCAACCTCATTTTTATCCGAGCAATCTCTTCTATCCCTCCCCCTACCCTTAGAAATAATTTTAAGTTTCAGTTTTAATTGTAAATTTATTGATAATTAAAAAAATATTTATGTCTAGAATCAAGAGAAAACACAGATTAATCAAGTAACTAACATGCAATAATGATGTGTGAATAAGTATTAAAAATTACAAATTTTGAATTAATAAAGTCGCAATAATCAGAAAATATTTCAAACAATCAAGCATTCTTACTAATGGGAGCAAAACTGGGGGTGATTATGAGGATTGAGATATAAACATGGCGAGATTATGATTGAAGATTGAAGTTGAGTAGGATGGAGGAGAGAGTGAGGTATCAACCAAGGAAAAAAAACATGGGGGTGGAGCATCGATACACCATTAAATGGTATAATCACCATACAATTTTCGCTCACTCTTTTATTTTTTGTCCTCCTCCTTCCCTACTAGAAACACATGCACCCTTTCTTTCTTCCCATCTTTTTTCTTCTCCCTTCTGCGCCTCTCACCTTACTCGATTCTTCTTTATTTCTTCCACTTTAACCATTATAACCACCACACTACCTATAAATTCCCATCCTCCTCCTCATCATCATTTCAACTATTCTCTCCCCCCTCTCCTTTCTATCAGTTTTCTCTCTTTAGCCTTCACTAGAGAGAACTTGAAGCTTAGGAGGGTGTTAGAGATTTTTTTTTTAATATTTCTACTCTTCACGTGGAAAATGAACTTCTAAATTACTCTATTTAAATCATTAAAGCCTCTAGTTAATTTAGGGTTAGTGTTAGTGTTAATGTCTCTTTTTGAACCCTAGAAATTAGGAGATTTTGTGATCTGGGGCTAATTTATATAAATTAATAATATTATTAGTTCACAAATATTAATGTTGTCTTGTTCCTAAAGCTATAAAGCAATCTGACATCAACATTTGAATTGGTGACATCAGTGGAGTTGTTTTTAGGTTCTTGGAACTACTAGTTATGAGTAATAGTGTATCTGTAGCTACTTTTTGTATAATTATTTTTAATTATAAATATAAAATTATATTAAAAGTTGAAAGGATATTTCTTTACGAGGAAAATAAATTATTTATCAAAAAGGAGTTTAATATATTAAGAGAAAACTTTCAATGGAAATAAGAAACTTAATTATTATGCTTATTTAATTATTCTTAGTTCAACTGTAATGTTTGTTAAAAAAATTTGTTATATCTAATGTTAATTATTAAATTTGATTTTATCTCATGTTAAATAAGTCTCATATGACCTTGAGAATGGATTTTATGTTACCAGGATATCATGGAATTAGATATGTATGATTGTGACTTAATTTGGGGAAATTCCATAGTTGTAACCAGAAGCTAACGACAGTGGTATTAATCTCGGTGCACCATGAAACTCCAATTAGTAGGTGAGGTGCTAACTCGCACATGGCCGCAACTATATATTTGGACTTGTATCTGGCAAAGAGACAATTCCAGGTACCAAGCGAGATGCTAATCTGCACATGACTGCTGTCATGTCTAGACTTATATTTGGTTACAAGTCAATTATATATATTCCAATTAGCAGGTGAGGTGTTAATTCACACATGACTTTAGGTCATCTCTGGACTTATTATTGTTCTGTTTTGGATAACCCCCTATTATGTGAAGCTCTGTTTTGAAAAAATATTATTTCATGATTAGAACTATATTCTCATGAGTACATAAATGTAATAATGTTTATACTATTTTGTGCACGCTTCCTGTGAACAGTGAATAACTTATCTCTCGTTGTGTTGCAAAACTCACCTCGTTGTCCTTCCTCATTTTCAGGTACAGGTGTTGGTTATGATTTTGTTCCTTTGGCTTAGTTTGTCAATTCTGAGTTGGTGAGCCTTCTAATGAAGGCCTTTTTGTTGGAACCATTATTTTATATCTTCCTATTAAGTTGTCAGTTACTTCATATGTCATAGGTAGGGTCCTTAAATTTATGTTATGCTTATATTTAAGAACTTTTGACTTAGTCACATAGATTATGTTATGGAAAAATTTGTAAATTTAATTTGATTTTATGCTTGAACTATATTTTGAATTATGTTTGAACATATAACTTGTGGTTGTGACTATGGATTATGTTGAAAAGAGTCTGAAAATTAATTTGATATTATGTTGGATTGATAAACTGGATTATGATTAATTTATGTTGGATCATGCTGAGATATTGTGATATGCTTTGAAAGGGCACATTTTGAGAATACTTGATGCCCAAGTATTATGGATTTATCTATAGTCATTACATGTTGTATTAATATTTGGGAAATGTCCAAGAAACAGAGAAAACTTTATCCATTTCCCAAGAAAATTGCATGTTAAGACTTGCTGGGGAATGTTCTTCCTATGCGTCGATCTTGATGACCTAAGTTTCATCATGACATCAAGTGGTGATTTACTAATTGGTACGGTTTTCCAGATGTAAGTAACCACCAGAAGTTCATGTATTAAAATTATAAAGGACCTTAAGACTAGTTTATTTTTGTCAGAAATCAAACCCATTGGTGACACTGTCAATAACTAATTTGCTAACTTACTCATTTTATTTTATTATTGTTAATTCATTTATTTGCTTCCCATTTATATTCCATATTTCTTCTAGTATAATACACTTCTTCTTTTAGCGATTGTATCCTTACACTTCATTTAAATATTGTGCCTACTTTCAAAGGAAGTGATTCTCTTCCCGAACTTAAGATTTGGAATCAAAAGTGTTACTAGTTAAGGTGCTATCATCAAACTAATCATAAAACAAACTAGCACTCCAACAATTATATTAAATATAATAGTCTATGTTTATACTTAGTAATAATAATAATAATAAAAAGAAGAAGAAGAAGAAGAACTAACAATCAAATGCATTTAACATAATAAAAATATGAAGAACTAAAGCCAATTAAAATGATATCATAATTCATAATGCTTTGAATAGGCCTTTTGAACTTCATTTTCATGATGATCATACTCAACTGCTTCAATCGGAGACATATAAACAAGATTCCTGCATAGAACACAAAAGTGAGACTACATATCAGCTAGCTAAAGGATACATGACCAAGGCAACACCAACCTTAGTCTAAATATGAAAACATTTTTCAAGGCTTAAATGCATTATAATTCCCTATATTTTAGGTTATATGCAATTTAGACTTAACATTTTAAAATGTGCAACCGAGCCTATGACCGTTTGAAACTATGCAAAATATCCCTTCAATTAAGTTGTCATCTATTTAAATAGTTAAATATCATATGCATCTAACGTGACTAGTATTTCAAACAAACATACCCCTCCATTTAAACTAATTTAATTTCCAACCCACCTCACCCTAACAAGAAACTCAACCCACACACACCATTCTCCTCTTTCTCCCCTTTCACCTTTGAATCCCCCAAATCCCTAAAATTTGAAATCTCCCCTTTTTTACTCTCACCCAAATTGTGTACCCTTATGCTCTCTTCCTCACAAACCTATCGCTTACCGTTGAGAAGTACCTAATTAGGTGCTCTTAGAGTAATAGAAATTATTTGCTCTATTTCCTTTATTAATTGAAATAAGAACAAATTAGGATATATTTGAATTGATGGAGTTGGATACAGCGAAGTGGTATTTTAACTTACTCTATTGTTTGGATTTACTAAACTTGGATGGAATGGAGCGAAGATGGATGGACTCTATTCAATCCAATTCCATCAATTCTTTTCAACTTTCTCCCCCATAAATTGGGCGGAATGGGATGGAAAAGAAAATATGCAAACAATGGAGCAAAATAATTATTCCACTCTGCTCAGCTCTACTTCACTCCATTCTATTCCAATTTGCTCTGCTCTGCTCTACCAAACTCCATCAATCCATTAGATTTATGAGGGATGAGGGTATATGTTTTAGAAATAGAGGGGAGAGAAGTGTAATAAAGTTTTCTCATAAGAAAGAAGATTATATTTTACTATATATATAAATATAAGTGTATTATATGAGAGGAGTGATTTATTGAGAGGGTAAAATAAGTGAATTTTGACTGTTGAACCTTACAAAAACAATCAATATTAAAACATAAAATCATGTGGCATCTTTTTTTGGTTTCCAAAGATATCCATCACCGGACAATTATATAACATTTTAAAATGAGTATGTAAGCATTAATTATATTAATTAACTTTTAATCATAATCATCTATATATATATATAGTTATATGATCTAAATTGTTCCTCTCATTTTTATAATTTACCACTCATTTCATATAATGCGCCTTCTCTATACGTCTGTTTGTGTGTGCCCGCGCGTATATGCGGGTAAAATGTATGCCAACATACCTATACAACCAAGTTTAATATGCCTTACACCTTAGAACTCTATAACTTTTCCCACTGCGGCGTTCAATAACAAAGTCCAATTGGGGGAAGATGTGATAGAGTATATTATCCACCCTTTCCCAATACCATATCCTCCAAGCTTTATGGAACACGAGAATCAAGACAATTATTCCAATTGCAGAAGCAAACCCCACTTCGGCAGCTATAAAATTCCAAGAAATGGAACTTTTCTTGTTGGGATTTGATGCCACAGGTGTTGTCCCTTGCACTCTGCCACCGCCACTGCAATTAGGGGTCAATGGATGTCCACAAAGCTTGTCATTGCCTTTGAATGAAGCTGCATCAAATGATAGAATCTGGGTACCTGTTGGAATTTTTCCCACAAGATGATTGTATGAGAGGTTCAAGAATGCAAGGAATGACAAGCTTGCCAGCTCTGTGGGAATTTCTCCGCTCAAGTTGTTATTTGACAAGTCCAAGGATTCAAGATCTTTCAGATTTCCTAAAGATGATGGGATATGACCTAGCATGTTGACATATCAGGAAAATTTAGATACTGGGGACAAATATATGAACATGACAATAAATTTAATACAACTTTTATTTTGATATGACATCAAACTTAATGAAATAAATAAGACAATATATATATTACTAACAAAATAATCAAAATTTGGTGGGGGCATATGGGCCCCTGCTTAACAAGTTGATTCGTCACTGACCTGAGAAAGCATTATAAGTTAAGTATGTGCAATGCATTCATCTGTTCAAGATATTTTGGTTTGGATCCTTCAAATTTGTTGTGTGATAAGTCAATGGCAGTGTAGATAGTTAAAATCTTTACCAACTCCATTTCTTGTTCTTTGACTGTAACTGTCACTTTGTCCCGGTAATAAATACTGTCACAAGCATATGATGAGTATTCAAATGGAGGATTTCTGCTTGTCTCATCATTTTCACCAACCAATTGCTTTCCATTTTTCAAAGAATGATGGTGGATTTCTGCCATGAAAATTATTGGATGAAATTGTTGGGAATAAAACACACAATCCCCTACTTGCAAGAACAAGAGAAGCAACTATAGCAGTAAAATAATAGCAACAATCAACATCTGATATAAAAACATAACGATCTGTGAGATTTTTAACGTGAAAAAATTTCCTTAATGTGAGAGATAAAAACCACGAGTCATTCAAACCAAAGAAATAGCTCTATTATGATCAAAATAGGTACAAGAGAGTCTTAAATATGTGCACAAATCGTGCTAGCAATAAGCAAAACTAACCAAACACCAATAATCAAAATTGAGAACAAGGAATATGTGAAATACCCCAAAACTAGAGCTGCAATCCGAGACTAGTACCTCCCTCTCCGGACCTCTTCTCAACAATCTACCCGTTCAGAATGAAGAACTAGATATGTAGAACCTTCTATCCAAGTTTCAGCCCGATCCAACAATGAACGGTTTTAGAAACACCGATTTACAATTATAGCTTGAACCAAGGAAGTGATTCTCTAAACAAGAATAGAACTATGGTGCAAGATTGATATCGCACACTCCAGATCCCTTATCGACGATCTAACCATCCAGAATGAAGAGCCAAACCAAAATAGAGACAACTTGAACTAGAAAAACTGATTCTCCAAACCAAAATAGAATCTTTGTTCGAACTCAATATCTCGTACTCGAGACTTTGCTCGACGATCTGACTGTTCAGAAAGAAGAGCCGCCTATCAGGAATCTGCTGTCCAAATTTCAGCCCGATCCAACGGTGGACAACTTCGCAGATGCTGATCTACGAAGACTGTTTAGACAAGGAAGATGAAAAAGGGTTGGTTGTGTTTCTCTCTCTTCTCTCTCTCTTTGTGGCTGTTATATGTCACAAATGATCACACTCACTTGATATCCTAGCAGACCCCTCTGCCTTAGGTAAGTGGAGGTAATGAGCTTGCTTAATTTTTGGGTTTTCTCCACATAGAAAGAGAGCCCAACCCTTCAGAAATGTCAAAAATTTTAAGAAGTGGCCATCCTTCTTGGGCCCCTTGACATTTGAAGGAGCCCTGTAATTTGTTTGACCTCAAAATAAGAACACGCAAGGTATGTGTGTTCTTCAACATGCATGGGAATTGATCTTCTATTTGGTTCCCTCCGAGGTCTAAAACTTCTAACATGGTACAAATAACCAGATGTTGTGGAAGCTTTCCCTGTAGAGAATTGTCATTAAGATGTAGAGATCTCAATCCACAAGAACCAGGAAGTGTATCAATAGTTCCACTGAGTTTGTTTCTCTCTAAATCTAGCATGGTAAGAGTTCCATTATTCATTGTAATCAAGCATTGTGGAATCTTACCGGTCAAAGCATTATTAGAGAGGTCAAGAACTTGAAGGTATGAAGCATTACATATTGATTCTGGGATATTCCCATGCAGATAATTGCTTGACAAAGAAACAAATTCAACTTGTTCCAGGTAATTACCAAAATTTTGTGGGATACCCAAGCTCAAATTGTTACTCGAATAATCTAAATAGTAAATCGATGGGGGCAAAGCTGGAAGTGGTCCATGAAAATTGTTGGAATGAAGATCAAGGATATTCAAATTAGAAGAACCGTTCGCAAAAGGTTTTTGTTCTTCCCAATTGGTAAAATAGTTGTTGGAAATATTTAAGAGATAAAGAAAGTTGAGGTTCGAACTCGATATGGTAAAATGCCAGTAATATTGTTATTTGACAGGTCAAGTTCTGAAAGCCCTGAATGGTTTTTCAAGAACTGAGGAAATGTTGTTAACTTGCAAGAAGCCAAATATACACGAAACTTTACTAGCTTCCTAATCATACCCCGATGTCTGCTTCCACTGAACTTATTGAAAGAAAGATCAAGAGAATCAAGTTCCATTTGAAAGAGTGATACCGGAATTGGCCCTTCTAAATAATTATGCTCAAATCAAGAATTTGCATCCCAAGGGTGGCTTTCGTAGAAACATTTAGCTCACCCTCAAATTTATTATTGGAAAACCATACATTTCTCAATAATGGGGGCATGAACAGAGAAGTTGGAATCTTTCCAGTGAAGAAATTATTCCGTAAGTCGATTTCATCCAAGTTCCTAAGGCCTTCAAAGTGAGTGGAAGGTATTGTACCACTGAAATTGTTGTTAGACAGATCCAGAAGTTGTAGTTTTTTGCAATTAGCAAAGGATGGAATTAGGCCAGAGAAGCTATTCAGTGACAAATTGATCTCAACAAGTTGGGTGTGATTTGAGAATGAGTTAGGCAATGATCCACTAAATTGAGACCCATCAAGAAGCAAAGAGGACAAGTGTCTCAAACTACCTATAGAATATGGAAGTGGACCAGAGAAACTTGTGTCCTCTACTTTCAAGGTTTGGAGAGATCCATTTATTGAGAAGTGTGGAAAGGAACCACAAAGGTCATTGTTGGACGATATGTCAATGAAGGACAAGGTTGGTAACTTGAAAATCTTATGCGGAAACACTCCAATCAATCCGCAATCATAAAGGCTCAAGGAAGACAGGTTCTTGAAATTGGCATAGCTTTCTGGCACCACAGATGATAAGTTGTTCGAATCAAGATTTACCACTGAGAGATTCTCAAGCATAGCCAAGGCAGGTTGAAGGGGTCCAAAGAGATTGCAACTTGACATTCTTAGTTCTTGCAGTGCAGGAATTTGCAGCAGAGCAGCAGTCCATTCTTGTCCTTGAGCAGATACATTCACAGAATCTAAATGCAGTTGTCTAATTTTGGTGTGGTTTTGGAGAAATTTTTGTAGATCTCCAATCTCAGGTAATATATATGCTAGTTCAATATCTACTGAGATATCAAGAGTAACTAACCTTGTGAGTTGAGAAATCCCTTTTGGAATTGGCCCCTCAAAGTAAGCAGCATTTGACAAGTTCAGGTAAGTTAAGTTTGACAACTTGTTGAATTCAGATGTAACCCCAAGCCAGGAAAATTCATTATCAGCCAAGTTCAAGCTTTCGAGATGACGAAGATCAAAAAGACTACTTGAATTCGTAATTTCATTTCTCTTGAGGAGTTCTCCACTCAAGTCAAGACCAATAACATGTCCATCATGGTCGCATGTTACACCACTCCATTGACAGCAAGAAATGCTTTCATTCCATGTCCCAAGCTTGCCATAATCGGTTTCTTCTGGAAGCCCACTGTCCTTGAATTTGAGCAGCAATGATTGCTGATCGTCAAGACAAAAGGAAGACACCACAAAGAAGTGGCTGCATAAGTGCATGTAGCAAAACGGCAACGCTAAAAGCCATGTGGCTATTGGAATATTTCTCATTGTTGAAGACACAAACACTTGCAATTAGCGACAAATCTTTTCAATGTTTGGGAATACAGAATGTACAAACGGACCAGGTTCTTATGGAGGATAAAAATGTGTCCAACTTAATAAGACACCAACATATACACTTCCTCTATTCAACTACGAGGGTCTTCTTAGGAAAGAGATTTTATTTAATATTGTTTGTCATTTGATAGTTTCAACTTTCAAGAAAAGATTAATTATATTTTCATTTTTTCTCTTACATTATCTCGCATAGATAAATTTCTCATAGTATTGCATAATTTCCTAGAAGGATAGTTTTGTTAACATACTTATTTATGTTTGTGTTTGCATTGTTAACAATTTCTTAAATTGCGTCAAAACTTAAAAGACAGTTATAAGTGAGGGGGGGTAATAAAATATAGAGTAAAAAAATATTTTTTTATGGATTTTTAGGGTATTAACCTTCAATAATAATGATTAATTCTTTCAAAGCAAGAGATTTTGATACATACTATCAAGAACTAAACTCATAATTAAATGTTTAACAAGTTAACTAGTTACCAAATAAGATAGATCTCGTGGTTATATATATAGAGTAACAAATCTAATGTAACAAATAAGTTAAACAAAATCATATACATGAGAAAATTCATACTCTTTATTTTAAAAGTTTAAAGCCAAGGAATGATTGTAAATGCCTTAATCTGATTTCTTATTGACATATTAAATACTTTTACAGAACAGCTAAAGTAATAAACTATTGCATCAAAGCTATAAAGAAAGTGAAACAAAACAACACCCACAAAGCCAAAATCTTAAGATGTGAAAAGTACTAAATAAAAACAACACCTTTTTTTTGTGCTTAAAACTCGCCTTAATTAAGGGAGATGTTTCCATTAGAGAATTCAGGCTCTTTTCTTTTGGTTGGTCCCTTTATGACAGTGAACAACTTTTTTTTTTTTTTTTTCAGTCTTTGCTGGATTGAGTTGTCATTGACTCTATGTTCCATTTCTATTTGCAGTTGCAAGGAAAGACTGATTTTCATAACTTTATAGACTTTTGTTGTGCAGTGGAATTCAGTACTACGAAGGACCAAAAAGATTAAAGAATTAGAATGCTTTGTCAATGGATACACATTCGTGTGGAACACGAACTTAGTGAGCTATGGTGTAAATGCACCATTCTTTTTAAATTATTTCTGGCAATCATTATTAAGGGAAGAAATATTAAGTTATTAATTTTTAGGAAAGTTGACACTTCTTCATTTAGTTGGTCCTTGATTTTGGTGGAAGACTTTGTTTCCACCATGAAGTTTCTTAATATTTACTTTTAACTACTTAAGGATATAGATTTTCTTTAGGTGGGAGAGACTATCTTCAAAATTTGAACTTGTGATCTTCAAATCACAAGGCAATAGTTTTTCTATTGTATCAAAATTCACACTCTCTAAATCCCATCAGATGGGAGCCTCGTGTATTAAGTTGTGTTATCTAAAGCCATAGAAAAATTAGCTTTAGGAAGATACTAGACAACAAAAAAAACTGTCACAAATTTATCTTTTTAGAATGATATAATGATTGTTAATGTATAATAGAAAAATTAAAGATAGAGTATTAAAAATTATCACATTAAGAGTGTAGATTTGTAATGTCCAACTCCCATGGAATCTTGTATAATCTTGACTTTGAAGCCCTTATGCACGGATAAATAAACAAATATCCATGTAGCTAGATTTATAATGATTAAATATAAATTGTTTTTTGTCAAAACTTATTTTTACAAAATTGTACTTGAAGAAATAAATTTTTTGAAAAAAATGAATCTTTATTTTTTATGTTTATAAAATTTTTATGATCAATTTAGATTGTCAATAAGTACATCAAAATGAGTTGAGCTTAACAAGAAAGACCAAACTGTTGGATTGTTGAAGACACCAACACTTGCAATTAGCGACAAATCTTTTCAATGTTTGGTAATACAGAATGTGCAAATGGACTAGCTTCTTATGGAAGATAAAAATGTGTCCAGCTTATAAGACACCAATATACTCCCTCTATTCGTTTACGAATGCCTTAAAAGAAATTTTATTCATTTGTCATTTGAGAGTTTTAAGAAAATATTAATTATTTTTTGTTTCACTTTTACTTTTACATTCTCTCACACAAATAAATTTCTCATAGTATTGCATAATTTTCTAAAAGGATAATTTTGTCAACATAATTTTTTTTGTGTTTGCATTATTAATAATTTCTTAAACTGTATCAAAACTTAAAAGATAGTTACAAATGAATAGAGGGAATAATAAAATATAGAGTAACAAATATTTTCTTTTTATGGTTTTTCACGTATTAATTGTCAACAGTAGTGACTAATCTTTTTAAAATAGGAGTTTCTCTAAGGGGTAAATCTTTGTTTATGAGACTATTTCCATACAGAAAAATACTTTGGTTGACTAAGAGCAAGAGAAAATATTTGCTGTGAGCTATTTACTAATTGCCATGTCAGTTTTATGGGCCACTATTGTCTCCTATTTCCTTTATATTTTTAATGCAATTGTTAATTTATCAATCAATAAATAGAACAGAGTAAATGATTTGTCTTGCTCTAAGAGCACCTAAAAATTTTTCTTTTATATATACTATTAGGAATCAAATTCTGATTAAATATTTAATGAGCCTAGCTAACTACCAAACATGATAAGCCTTATGATTATAAGGAGTAACAAATCTAATGTAACAAATAAGTTAAACAAAATCATATATACGAGAAAATTCATCGTCTTTATTTTAAAAGTTTAAAGTCAAGGAATGAATGTAAATGCCCTACTGTGATTTCTTGTTGACACATTAAATACTTTTACAGCGTATATATATATATATAAAGAATTACTAAATTAAAACAACACCCCATTACTAAATGAAAACAACACCCCGTTTTATGATGCTTAAAACACGTCTTAAGGGAAATGTTTCCATTAGAAAACTCAGGCTCTTTTCCTTTAGTTGGTCCCTGCTTTATGACAGTGAACAACTTTGTGTGTGTGTTTTTTTTTTTTTTAGTCTTTGCTCGATTGAGTTGTCATTGACTCAATGTTCCATTTCTTTTTGCAGTTGCAAGGAAAAATTGATTTTTCATAACTTTATAGACTTTTGTTGTGCAGTGGAATTCACTACGAAGGACCAGAAAGATTGAAGAATTAGAATGCTTAGCCAATGGATACAAATTGGTGTGGAACATGACCTTAGTGAGCTATGGTGTAAATGCACTATTCTTTTTAAATTATTTCTGGCAAACATTATTAAGGCAAGAAAATATTAAAAATTATTAATTTTTTGGAAAGTTGAGATTCTTTTTCTTTAAGTTGGTCCTTGATTTTGGCAGAGGATGACTTTGTTTCCGGCATAAAGCTTCTTCAGATTTACTTTTAGCTAAATAAGGCTATAGATTTTCTTTAGGTGAGAGAAACTCTCTTCAAAATTTGAACTTGTGATCTCCAAATCATAAGATAGCAGCCTTACTATTACATCAAGGTTCAGACTCTTTTAAACTCCACCAAAGGGAAGCCTCGTGCACTAGGTTGTGTTATTTAAGACTATAGAAAAATATTTTTAGGTAAATACTAGACAACGAAAAAAGTTTTATCACAAATTTGTCTTTTTAGAATTAATGATATAATGATGGTTAATGTATAATAGAAAAATTAAAGATAGAGTATTAAAAATTATCACATTAAGAGTGTAGATTTGTAATGTCCCACTCCCAAGGAATCTTGTATAATCTTGACTTTTGAAGCCCTTATACACGGATCAATAAACAAATATCCATGTAGCTGGATTAATTATGACAGTGAACAACTTTGTGTCATTTTTTTTGTTTTTTTAGCCTTTGCTCGATTGAGTTGTCATCGACTCAATGTTCCATTTCTATTTGCAGTAGCAAGGAAAAATTGATTTTTCATAACTTTATAGACTTTTGTTGTGCAATGGAATTCACTACGAAGGGCCAGAAAGGTTAAAGAATTAGAATGCTTAGCCAATGGATACAAATTGGTGTGGAACACGAACTTAGTGAGCTATGGTGTAAATGCACAATTCTTTTTAAATTATTTCTGGCAAACATTATTAAGGCAAGAAAATTTAAAAATTATTAATTATTTGGAAAGTTGAGACTCTTTTTCATTTAATTGTTCCTTGATTTTGGCAGAGGATGACTTTGTTTCGAGCATAAAACTTTTTCAGATTTACTTTTAGCTACATAAGACTATAGATTTTCTTAAGGTGGAGAGACTCTCTCCAAAATTTAAATTTGTGATCTTCAGATTATAAGGCAGCAATTTTACTATTGTTCATGGTTCACACTTTTCAGACCCTACTAGATGAGATTCTCATGCACTAAGCTGTCTTATCTAAGGCTATAGAAAAATAGTTTTAGGTAAATACTAGACAACAAAAAAAACTTTATCAAATTTGTCTTTTTAGAATGATATAATGATTGTTAATGTAAAATAGATGTTGGGCAGCGGAAGTAAAGAGAATTACAACAACAAATTCTCTCAATAGAGGAAACAACAAAAGAAGAAAAATAATATAAAGAAAATAAAATTTAACGTCGTTCGACCTTAACTACCTACATCCACGATCCCTATAAGGAATTTTAAATCTTTCACTACCTACAACTTTTAAATGATTGAAGTTACAAACTATCCTTATAAATATTTCATCACATGAACAAATCCTAAAAGCTATCTATATGGATCACTCTCACTCTTTGAGGATAACAAAACTCAAATAATCAAAACCATATTTATAACCTAAAATACTAGCAATACTTCTATTTCTTACTAATGTAGGACTTTGGGTTAAATCCCAATAATAGAAAAACTAAAGATAGAGTACTAAAAATTATCACATTAAGAGTATAGATTTGTAATGTCCCACTCGCAAGGAATTAATCTTCTATAATCTTGACTTTTGAAGCTCTTATACACGGATCAATAAACAAAATCCATGTAGCTAGATTTATAATGATTAAATATAAATAATTTTTATGTCAAAATTTTTTTTACAAAATTGTACTTGAAGAAATAATTTTTTTAGAAAAAGTGAATCTTTATTTTCTTTTTTATAAAATTCTTATGATCGATTAAGATTGTCAATAAGGACATTAAAATAGGTTGAGACTAGCCTTACAATGGAAAAGATCAAACTGTGGGATTATTAAACAAGTCAGCCTAACCTATTTAGGCCTAATCCAGTTACACTTTAGCATTTAGGTGCTAGCAAATTAGGAAAGATTAAGCTATAGAAAGAGCAAGTAAGAGTGCACCAAGGACCAAAGGAGGTGCGCTCGACTGCTGGGAGCTGAGTTCCTTGTCCCCACCCCTACCCTCCGGTATATGGGGCAGCCCTGGATTAAAAAAGAAAATGTTACCCTAGCCCAAATAATGCTAACTTGAGAGTTAGGGGGCTGTTTACTTTAGTAAAAACAATTTTCAGTTTTTTAGATTTGGAAAAATTTTTCCAGGCAAAAATTTTAAACACTATTACAACAAAAAAAAAATATATATGTCAATAGGTCACTTAAAGTTGGTTTAAGGGAAAGTAAGTTACATATGATGCTTTGTTAACTGATACACTAAGATATGAGATTACGAGGGAATTGAGCAAAGTATTTTCTACAAGTATTTACTGCTCCAGCTTCATCATTGAAGTTAAGCAACAATGATCTTTGTTCGTCAAGACATAGGGCAGACACCACAAATACGTGGCTGCAAAGGTACATGCAGCAAAAGAACAACGCTAAAAGCCATGTGGCTGTCGGAATTCTCATTGTTGAAGACACCAACACATGCAATTAGCAACCACTTTTTGGATGTTTGGGTGCTGCAAATGGCTGGATTGGCTTCTTATTGGGAATGAAAACGCGTCCTTCTGAGTAGCACAAGCGTCGTGGACTGGCCTTTGGACCTGTCATTGGCTTGCTGGAAATTGAGGAGGAATATGAACGGTTAGAAATTTTAGTATGATTTTTGTGAATAATAAAATCTCACCCAATCATATAGGAGAGAAAATCCACACAAGATATAAATGCACTGTTATGATTTCTAGTTGATGTATTAAGGAAGGACAAGTCCTTGGGCGCTCTTCTAAAGAAATTAATGTTCCCGTAAAAAGACAAAAAAAATAATAAAATTAAGAAATCTTAAAATCTGAAAGGAAAAAATAAATCCTTTTCTTAGTTTGAAAAGATCAAATTAAAAATTTAAGAGAGATCTTCCTTAATCTGAAAAGCTGAAAGACTTTTCGTCTTGTTGGATCGTTTCTGTTGCCACTATCCTATTAATATTAGTTTGAAGGAGCTTACCAAAAAAAAAATTCGTTTGAAGGAGAAAAAAAATCGTCACATTTAGTAATTTTATGGACCTTTTTGCGGAGGAGAGTTTACTAGGTATACCAAAATGAATTCGAATGCTTGACCAATGGGGGCAAAAATGGTTGATGAGTGTGACCATTGAGAGCCTCGACGGATTACGCTACGTTTATCCAAGGTTGTGTCATAAGCTCAACTACAACAATGTTGAAAATACTTTGTTTCTACGTTAAACTGTAGGCAACACGTTCTAATAGACATCATTTTGAGTTGTATCTGTACTAATTTTAGGCAACGTTTTTATCAACCATATCAGTTGTTGTTTTTCGAGATTCATTTTTTGAAATATCATCCAGTTTTCTTCTTTTCAAAAACTAATGTCTATTACATTTGTTCTAGACAACGCTTTTCACCTTTATAGTACGTTATGCAGTTAGATCAATATTATTTTTATAGAGAGTTTAGGTAGGAAAAAAAAAACTATATCTCTAAAGAGAAGAGATAGGATATTTAACTATTTTTGAACAAATTAAAACAAAGAAAATACACTAAATTATACTAAAAGCTGTTTAGTGTTTACAATAAAACAAAAAAGATAGAAGAAGCTCACTAGCAATCCGATGTAGTTGATACTGAAAAACACCATACAAAATCCAAAACCAAAAAAAAAAAAAAAAACTAATAATGATATCGTAGCACTTCTGAAAAGATTTTTGAACTTCATTCTCCTAGTAACGATGCTAAACCGCTTCAATCCGAAACACTTCAAGAAGATCCCAACCTAAAACACAAAATGCACAATTGCATATATCAGCTAAAGAATAGATGACCAATGCAACATCATTCTTAGTCCAGAACTAAACATAATAGTCTTTTAAAACAACATTTCTATAATTGAAATTTTAAACGCAAAGTAAAACATGAAATCTACTATTTTTCCTAATTCAAGAGTGAGTTTCTTCATTTTCATGTTCTGATAATACGCCTCCGCAACAGAAACCTCATGGGCGTAGCTGTTAAATCATCATTCATATTGCAATTAAATGAATTATGTCATTGCCACGTTTGAGTTTATCGTAATTCTAGATGTTTGTAGTGTGTGTGTGTGTGTGTGTGTATATATATATATATAGAGAGAGAGAGAGAGAGAGACAGCTCTAGGCTTAAAAGGATCTAGATGATTGGATGATTGCATTATTTAGGGCTGATATATTCACTAAGAGGGTGAACCATCACAGTTTCAAGGTTTCAGCTAGAACCTGAAAACTTCCCAAGTTTAATGCAAGTACCCAGTGGCATAGAAACTGAATTATATTGTCCCTTTCCCTAGCCTCAGTTGCCCTGCGTCCGCAGCGAAACCAGAAAAGGAAAAAAGACATAGTGACAGGCCAATACCTCAATCCAATTTCAGAAGTATATAGGATTGCAACAAGTTGTTAGTCACGGACATTGAACGTATGAACAGAACATAATGAGAGATTTTAATATGCTCACGTACCTTATGCAGCAAATTTTAATATGGCTTCCACCTTAGAACTCTGTAACTTTGTCCACCACGACATTCAATAACAAAATCCAGCTGAGGGAAGATCCGATAGAGAGTGTTATCTACGCTTTCCCAGTACCATATCCTCCAGGCTTTATGGAACACAAGAAGCAAGACAATTATTCCAATAGCAAAAGCAAATCCCAATTCAGCAGCTATAAAATTCCAATCAATGGAACTTTCTTTATTGGAACTTGATGCCACGGATGATGTCCCCTGCACTCCATGTCCGCTACAATTGGGGGTCAATGGAGGCCCACATAGTCCGTCATTGCCTTTAAATGATGTTGCATCAAATGATTGAATCTGAGTACTTATTGGAATTCTTCCCACGAGATGATTGTATGAAAGGTTCAAGACCTCAAGAAAAGACAATCTTGCTAGCTCTCTGGGAATTTCTCCACTCAACTTGTTACTTGACAAGTCCAAGGATTCCAGATCTTTCAGATTTGCTAGAGATGATGGAATATGACCCGATAAAGCATTATGGGATAAGTTGAGTATATACAATGCATTCAGTTGTCCAAGATCTTCTGGAATTGATCCTTCAAATGTGTTGTTTGATATGTCAATAGCAGTGAAAATAGTTAGGATGTTTACCAGCTCCATTTCTTGTTGTTTGCATGTAACTGTCACTTTGTCCCTATAATAAGAATAATTCGTTTGGTATTCAATTGGACGGGGACGATCTAGCTTGGATAGGTTTTTGCTTCTCCCATCATTTTCAACAGCCATCATTGCATTCCAGCTTTCAAAGAATGAAGGTTGAATTCTGCCACCAAAATTGTTAGATGAAATGTCAAAAATCTGAAGAAGTGGCCACCCTACTTGGGTTCCTTGACATTTGAGGAAGCCATGAAATTTGTTGGACCGCAGAATTAGAACACGCAAGCTAGTTAAGCTCTTTAACCAGCATGGGAATTGATCCTCTATCTTGTTATCTCCAAGGTCTAAAACTTCTAACATGGCACAATTAATCAGATATTTTGGAAGCTTTCCTCCTAGAGTGCCGTTTAGATGTAGTGACCTTAAACCACAGGAGCCGGGAAATGTATCAATAGTTCCATTGTGTTTGTTCCCCTCCAAGTTTAGTACAGAAAGTGTTCCACTCATTGCAAATAAGCATTGTGGGATTGTGCCAAACAAAAAATTATTGGATAGGTCAAGAACTTCAAGCCCTGAAGCACTGCATACTGAGGTTGGAATATTGCCTTGTAGATTATTGCCTGATAAAGACACAAATTCAGTTCGCAACAGGTGATAACCAAAATTTGGAGGGATACCAGAGCTCAGATTGTTATTCGAAAAATCCAAATAAATAAGATCTAGGGGCAGAGAGAGAAGTGGTCCAGGGAAATTATTGGAATGAATATCAAGGACATCTAAATTAGACATATTGCTCAGCAAAGAATCGTCCCAATTGGTAAGATAATTATTGGAAATATTTAAGAGCCAAAGATGCTCGAGTTTTGAAATCCAGTAGGGCACAGTACCAGTAATACGGCTATCTGAGAGGTCAAGTTGTTTCAGCCGTGACTGATTTTGCAAGAATTGAGGAAATTTTGTCATCTTGCAAGAACCCAAATATAGACCATCCAAATTGGGAAACAATCGAAAGGAAGAGGGCGTTCCGGTTGCATCCACTATTGACAAACTATTGCCTGAAAGGTCAAGATAACTTAAGTTTCCTAGCTTGCTAATCAAACTCAAATCAATGCTTCCACTAAACTTATTGAAAGAGAGATCGAGAACCCCGAGTTGTTTTATTTGAAACAAAGATATAGGAATAGACCCTTCTAAATGGTTTTCCCCCAACTCAAGGGACTGTATACAAGGGGTGGCATTCATAAAGACATTTAGCTGACCTTCAAATTTGTTATCGGAAAATATCACATATTCTAGATATGGGAGCATGAATATAGAAGTTGGGATTGAAGAAATTACTGTTCAAGTCAATTTCGATCAAATCCACAAGGCCTTCAAAGTGACTGGAAGATATTGCCCCACTAAAATAGTTGTTAGACAAGTCTACATATTTGAGTTTTCTGCTCATAGGTAAAGGCGGAATTGGGCCAAAAAACCGATTCATTGACAAATCTATCTCAACAAGTTGGGTGAGATTAGAGAGTGAGTAGGGCAATGTTCCATTAAATTGAGACGAACCAAGACTCAACGTGGATAAGTGTCTCAAATGACCTATAGAATTTGGAAATGGGCCTGTGAAATTTGTTCCCCTTACTGACAAGCTCAGGAGAGATCCACTCAATGGGAATTCTGGAAGGAAACCACAAAGAAGCAAGTTGTCTGATATGTCAATGATGGACAATGTTGGTACCTGGAAAATATTCTGTGGAAACACTCCAGTCAACTCGCATCCAGAAAGACTGAAGATGGTCAGGTCTTTGAAATTGGCATAGCTTTCTGGCACCATGGATGAAAAGTTATTCAAATCAAGCTTAATCACTGAGAGATTATCAAGAACTGCCAAGGATGGTTGAAGGGGTCCAGAGAGACTACATTCTGACATGCTCAATTCTTGCAGTGTTGGAATTTGCAACAAGGCAGCAGTCCATTCTCGTCCTTGAGCAGATACTGTCACACCATTTAGATACAGTTGTCTAATTTTGGCGAAGTTTTGAACCAGCTTTCCCAGATTTGGGATCTCGAGTGTAAAGGAAGAAAGATCGAGAGTAACTAAACTATTAAGGTGAGAAATCCCTATTGGAATCTGCCCCGCAAAGTTAGCGTATGACAAGTTCAGATATGTTAAGTTCTCCAACTTCTTGAATTCTGATGGAATCTCAGCGAAGTTGAAGTCATTTATAGCCAAGTTCAAGCTCTCTAGATGACGGAGACCAAAAAGAGTACTTGAATTGTAATTGTGAAGTTTAGCAAAGACAGATTCTCCATTCAAGTCAATACCAATAACATGTCCATCATGGTCACATGTTACACCGCCCCATTGAAAGCAAGCAATGCTTTTGTCCCATGTCCCCAGTTTGCGAGAATGAAATCCTCCTCCAAGGTCAATGTCCTTGAATTTGAGCAGCAATGATAGCTGATCATCGAGACATAAGGCAGACACCACAAATACACGGCTGCAAAGGTGCATGTAGCAAAACAGCGACGCTAAAAGCCATGTGGCTTTTGGAATTCTCATGGTTGAAAACACACAAACACTATCTAGCAAGTAGCAATTTGCAACAAATCTTTTGAATGTTTTGCAATGCAGAATGTGCAAATGAACTAGCTTCTTATAGAGGGTAAGGATGTGCTGAATGATAGGACATGCGTGGACTGGAGTCGCTGGACTTTGGACCAAGCAATGACTCTCCGAAAATTACGGTGAAGTGTTGGAAATTCAAGCATGAACGGTGAAATCTCACGTGACAAATAAGTTACGTTTTGATTTTGACAGTGGAGGATGACTCTGTTTCAAGCAAGAAGCGTCTTCCGATTTGCGAGTCTCAGCCCCCTTGACTCATCGATCCATCTGTATTGTAATAGCGTCTCCGCCACGGCAACCACGACGCGGAATGCCCGGTAAGTTGGTTGGGCCTTTTCGTTAGATGTTACTGTTCTTGGGCCGCTAACTTGTGTCCATTTTTCTTTGGTCAGGCCTTATCTGTGTCCTTCAGTATCTATTTCAGATTAAAACTATTGGCAGTTTGGAGATGGTTTTGACCCAAAACAAATACTGCAGGTACAGTTTTTGTCCATATGCGTTTCTACAGGTAATTCTTTTTATCTTACAGCACTTTTTCATCTTAATTTTCCCTTTGTAAACAGATCCAAAGATTTGTTTGCCAATTTTTCTTTGAAAAATTGTTTGTGGCTTCTTTAACCAGAGTGTAGCATAGCAAGCGGTACCGTCAGGAGGTTAAAGTTTTAATGCTACTGTGTGCAGAAGCACCTGCTGGACATGAAAATGCTTAATTGGGAAAAAATTGATTTTAGTAAAGTAAGACTATTAAATGAAATAAGAGGGATGTGTTTGTTTGTGATTATTTTGGCTAATAATCACTTTTTTAGTCCAAAAAATCATCTTTCATATATTTAAATAATTTTTAAAAAATAATTAAAATTTAAAAATAAAAAATTATTTTCAGCTATTTTAATAATTTTTGAAAAAAATCAATTTTCAGATTTTCAGTTATATATAAAAGTTAGATTTCATAATCATTATTTTTATAACCCGAATAGATTGACTAACCTTTCTACTTATGTTTCTGTTGAGATGCATTTCTCTGTATATTATGTAATAGTACCAAACTTCCTAAGAGTAATATTAATAGAATTACAATTTACAAGCACTCTAATTGAATTTCCCAGTATATACTTGAAATATTGAGTAAACTCCCAAATTGACATTTGATAATTTTAGTATGGGACAATTAAAAAATGTTAATTTAATTCTTGATCATATCAAAAGTTACATATTTAATGATTCCTGTAAAAAAAAATTAACAGTAATAATCACAATTTGATTATTGAAGAAATTGATCCTTAAAATTATTTACACTAAAAAAAAAAAAATCTCCATCCTCGTCTCCTTCCGTTATTTATCACCACTACCATCACCATTACCAACTTGGTCAAGCATAACAACTCAATCATCTATTGAGGGGTTTTTTTTTTATTTTTTTTTTGGACTTCACAGGAAATTCATGAGATCATCCCCAATTTTTTTTTCTTTCAATTGTTGATTTGAGGGTTTTCTTTTGTTGTTTTATTGTCTTGTTTTGGATCAGAGTAAAGCCACTACGAACGCACAAGCCCTGAAGAAGTTTGTCGAGGAGAATTAGAGGCTGGCTTCAGAGTGAGAGAACCTTATTGCTCATTGCCAAAACTGGGAAAAGGAATGCGCTCTTTATGAGCCTGACAGTGAAGCATTGATGGAATTTGGGAACGATGTTTATGAACGGGCATGTGAGGCTCACTCGCGTGTTCTTGACTTGGAACGGGAATTTCTCCTGTTGCAGGATGAATCGAAGAAGTACAAGCATCACCATGAATTGGTATTAATATCTTTTTTTTTTTTTTATTTTGCATGTAACTTTAGCCATTTTGAGACTGAGGATACTTGTACGGTTGTATCTTTGATATAGTTCCTTCAATCCTTTTTTGTTTTTTTTTGTTTTTATGTGTTTTTGGAAGAAAGGGCGTAGGTGTTGGTTTAAGTGGATTTGTTAAAATTTTGTCTTCTACTACTGATAAATCATTTTGAACTGATCAAGCACGAGGCACCCATTTATTACTTGGATGACACTAAGCTCAAAGATTAAAAATCCTATGACTCAAACATTGAGGTTTTTCTTTTTTTCGGATTTCACTGGAAATGCAGGAGATGATGATTGAGTTGTGATAGTGGGAGTGATGAGGATGAAAAGGACAAAAGAAGGAAGGGGATGACGGATGGAAATTTTTCTTTTTTTAAATGATGGTAGGAACTAATTTATTCGATAATAAAATTATCATTAATATCGTTAATGGGTTTTGTCTGAAGACCATTTAATATTCAATTTTTGATATCATCAGAGATCAAATTGATAGTTTTCAAATGTAGGAATTAACTTGTCCGATATTAAAATTATCTATGACCAACTTAGAGGTTTCCTTTGAAATGGACCTTGCTCCCTTTATGTAAGGATTACCTTCATGGCTGGAAGAGAAATTAAATTAATTAAATAGTTGCTGCTCCATTATGACTACATTACTTCCCGTACAAAGATGATATTTCCCTTTATATTTCATCTGATTAGCCTTGGCTGCTTGTGGAAGCTCCATCATGCAGGCAATATGTACGGTGCTCCACTATATCGCTTATGTTTGACAAGAAATTCATGCTTATGAACAATTAAATTCCATGCTATAGGTTGGTCTAGATCTTAATGTTTGTTGCTAATGTACCCCTTTTCCACTAGCTGTTCGATTTATTTTTGCTCTTCCAAATAAGTAACAAGGTGCTAAGGCCTCAAAAAAAGGTAATGTGACAATGGACGAATAAACTAGTTTAAGTTAGAACCTATAGTTGAGGATTTTTCAGCATGAAAGTAGTAGACATGAAATCCGCAATCAAACAAAAGGACACATGTAGTATCGCTATTTATATAAAGCATGACAAGAAGCCAACACATACAAGAGTACTTTAACAAGACATAGTTAAATAAACGCAGGTGACATTTAGATTTGGCACATCTGAAGAAGCTCCTTCAAATAGCACATCAAACTTGAATTTCGAGGGCTTCTGCAAAGACTCCAGCACCCTTTGCATTTCATCCATGTTCCTACCAGTAGCTGTATCCATTACAAAACTAAGCTTGATCTACAAGAACCCACCAATTAACATATTAGCCCCACCACCAAGAGAGGGGGATAACCGTAAAATAAATTGTTATAAAATTTAGACACATTTATAAACACTATTAAATTTAGACACATTTATAAAATTTATTGACCACACTTATGAGGCCAATCTGATTAACACTTGTGTTTTGGCTCTATCCTTTTGATGTTTCTTGACCTCTGTCATGCTTGCCCCTCTTTTTGTGATTAAACAGTATTTATGTAATACACGTTGCTACACCTTAAGCTATGCGTTCTTCCACACACTATGCACATGAAATAGTGAACTATTGTTGATGATGACGTATTCTTAATTACATACCGTATGTGACTGATTTCAATATGCCTTCCACCTTAGAACTCTGTAACATCGTCCACGGTGGCGCTCAATAACAAAGTCCAACTGAGGAAAGATGTGATAGAGTATGTTATCCACCCTTTCCCAGTACCATATCCTCCAAGCTTCACAAAACACAAGAGCCAAGACAATTATTCCAATCGAAGTAGCAAATCCAAGTTCAGCAGCTATAAAATTCCAATCTATGGAACTCTCTTCATTGGAATTTGATGCCACAGGTGATGTCCCTGGGACTTCGTCATTGCTGCAATTGAGTGTCAACGGAGGTCCACATAGCCTATCATTGCCTTTGAACAAAGATGCATCAAATGATTGAATTTGGGTGCCAGTTGGAATTTTCCCTACAAGATGATTGTATGAGAGGTTCAAGAATGCAAGGAAAGACAAGCTTGCCAGCTCTGTGGGAATTTCTCCGCTCAAGTTGTTATTTGACAAGTCCAAAGATTCAAGATCTTTTAAATTTCCCAGAGATGATGGGATATGACCCGAGAAAGCATTATGTGATAGGTTAAGTATGTGTAATGCCTTCATCTGTCCAAGATCTTCTGGTATCGATCCTTCAAATTTGTTGTGTGACAAGTCAACAGCAGTGTAGATAGTAAGGATGTTTACCAACTCCATGTTTTGTTCTTTGATTGTAATATTCACTTTGTCTGGATGGCGATAATAACCATAGATACTGAATGTTAGGTATTCAATCTGAGGACCTTGATTCAACTGGGATAAGTTTCTACTTCTCACATCATTTTCACCAGCCATCATTGCTTTCCAGGTTTTACAGAACGATGGTGGAATTTTACCACCAAAATTGTTGAATGAAAGGTCAACAATTTGAAGAAGTGGCCATCCTACATGGGTTTCTAGACATTTGAGGGAGCCACGTAATTTGTTGGATCGCAAAATAAGAACGCGCAACATGGGTATGTTCTGCAACCAACATGGGAATTGGTCTTCTATCTGGTTCTCTCCAAGATCTAAAACTTCCAACATGGTACAGTTAACCAGATATGGAACCTTTCCTTGTAGAAAATTGCCATGAAGATGTAGTGATCTTAATCCACAAAATCCAGGAAATGTTTTAATAGTTCCACTGAGTTTGTTTCTCTCCAAAACTAGCATGACAAGAGTTCCATTTTTCATTGCAATCAAGCATTGTGGAATTGTGCCGGTCAAAGCATTAATAGAGAGATCGAGAACTTTAAGGTTTGAAGCATTACATATTGATTCCGGAATATTCCCATGCAAATAATTGTTTGACAAAGAAAAAAATTCAATTTTAAGGAAGTAAATACCAATATTTGGTGGGACACCATAGCTTAAATGGTTACTCGAATAATCTAAATATTTAAGCACTGGGGGCAAGATTGGAAGTGGTCCATGAAGATGGTTACAATGAAGATCAAGGACATACAAACTGGACATATTGCTAAGCAAAGATTCTTCCCAATTGGTTAGATAATTATTGGAAATATTTAAGCTGCTAAGAAACTTGAGTTTCGATATCCAATGGGGTAAAGTGCCAGAAATAAGGTTATTTGAGAGGTCAAGGTCTGATATCTCCGATTGATTTTTCAAGAATTTAGGAAATGTTGTCAACTGGCAAGAATCTAAATATACAGAGGTCAAATTGGGAAACAATGAAAAAGAAGTGTGCATTTTGGTTGCATCCACACTTGACAGATTGTTCCCTGAAAGTGCAAGTGTTTGAAGACTTATTGGTTTGCTAATCACACTCAAATCTATGCTTCCAATGAAGTTATTGAAAGAAAGATCGAGAAAATCAAGTTGTTCAATTTGAAAAAGTGACATAGGAATAGGCCCTTCTAAATAATTTATCCTCAAATCAAGACTCTGCATCCCAAGGGTGGCTTTCATGGAAACATTTAACTCACCCTCAAATTTATTACTAGAAAAATTCACATTTCTCAATGATGGGAACATGAATATAGAAGATGGAATCTTTCCAGTGAAGAAATTATTCTGTAAGTCAATTTCATTCAAGTTCATAAGGCCTTCAAAATGAGTGGAAGGAATTGAACCACTGAAATTGTTGTTAGACAGATCTAAGAGTTGTAATCTTTTGCACTTAGCTAAAGATGGAATTGGACCAGAAAATCTATTACGTGACAACTTTATCTCAGCCAATTGGGTGAGATTTGAGAATGAGTTAGGTAATGTTCCACTAAATTGAGACCCATCAAGATGCAAAAAGGATAGGTGTCTCAAATTACCTATGGAATTTGGAAGTGGACCAGAGAAATTTGTGTCAACTACTAACAACGTCTGGAGAGATCCATTTATTGGGAAGTCTGGAAAGGAACCATGAAGATCACCGTTGGATGATAAGTCAACGTAGGACAAGGTTGATATCTGGAAGATCTTTTGTGGAAACACTCCAATCAACCCACAATTAGAAAGACCCAAAATGGTTAAGTTTTTGAAACCGGCATAACTTTCTGGTATCACAGATGAAAATATGTTATCATGAAGATTAACCACCGAGAGATTCTCAAGCATGGCCAAGGAAGGTTGAAGGGGTCCCAAGAGATTACAATTTGACATGCTTAATTCTTCCAGTGCTGGGATTTGCAACAGAGCAGCGGTCCATTCTTGTCCTTGAGCAGATACATTCACACCATTTAGATGCAGTTGTCGAATTTTGGTGAGGTTTTGAAGAAATTTTTGTAGATCGCTAATCTCAGGTAACACATCTGCCATATCAATATAGACAGAGATATCAAGAGTAACTAACCTTGTGAGTTGAGAAATCCCTATTGGAACTGGCCCCTCAAAGTAGGCTGCACGTGACAAGTTCAGATAAGTTAAGTTGGACAACTTGTTGAATTCGGATGTAACCTCAGTCCATAACAATGTAATGTAAGCCAAGTTCAAGCTCTCAAGATATCGGAGACCAAAAAGATTGCTTGAATTGGTAATGTCACCAATGTCAGTTTCTCCGCTCAAGTCAAGACCAATAAC
Organism: Dalbergia cochinchinensis; assembly: GCA_031216125.1. Lineage (NCBI taxonomy): Eukaryota > Viridiplantae > Streptophyta > Magnoliopsida > Fabales > Fabaceae > Dalbergia > Dalbergia cochinchinensis. The sequence goes on along the minus strand of CM062375.1, from coordinate 60,099,214 downwards.
GTGTCCATCATGGTCACAAGTTACACCACCCCATTGGCAGCAAGCAATGCTTTCATTCCATGTGCTCGCTTTTCTAGGAGTAGACAGGTCTCCAAATTCATTCTTGAAGTTAAGCAACAATGATCTTTGATCGTCAAGACATAGGGCAGACACCGCAAATACATGGCTGCTGCAAAGGTGCATATAGCAAAAGAGCAACGCTAAAAGCCATGTGGCTGTTGGAATTCTCATGGTTGAAGACACCAACACTTGCAATTTGCTACGAATTTTTAGAATGTTTAATTTGGTTATACGGAATGTGCAAATGGATTGGCTTCTTGTATATGCAGGATAAAAACGCGTCTTTCTGAATTCGACAAGTGGACTGGACTTTGGAGCTAGCATTGATGACTTGCTGGAAATTAAGGAGGAAAGTGTACTATGAGAAATTTAGGTGTGAACTGTCTGAATAACGAAATCTCACCAAACAAATAAGTCATGCGAAGTCATATTGGTGAGAAAATGCAGTGTCGTGATTTCTAACCAACGGGTATTAAGGAAAGAAAAATCCTTAGAAGCTCTTCTAGCATAAAAGGGGTCATTCTCGTCATAATACCTCAACTCTTGCATTAAAATTTAAAAGAAAGATTTTTTTTTATTTATTTCTTCTAAAGAAAAGACCACCACCCGCAATGCTAAAGGGCCGTTTTCTTAGTTTGTGCGCTCATTTAAATGCCATTAACTTGATAAAAAAAATATTTTTTGGGATAATTTATTTAAGTAAAAGTAAAATCACTGGAAAACAAAAAACTTTTTTGAGACGCTATAATTTCTATCTTTCAAAACAAATGGTTTTTTATAACATTAAAAAGATATTTAGTATAGGACATAGTTGTACTACTATTCTCCCAGCCAAGAGAAACCAAGTAAGCACCTTCCAAATTGAAGGGAATTATTACCAGGGTGTATGGTCAGAATTATTAGTATTGGATTTGTTTATGAAGTTAGCAGTTAGTTTTTGTAGGCTAATCTTTGTTATTCGATATAAGCCACCTGATAGGCCTTTTTAACACAATTTTCGCCGGTGAGTAAAATTTGAGCTCTTAGTTCTCATTCATTGAACGATTTATGAGAACAAAATTAATTACAGTTGGATGCGGTGAAAATGGGCACCCCATTTGTCGTGTTAGCTTCGTTATGATACTTCCACTGAACTGTTATATCAACATGACTCACTATTTGCTCTCTTTATGATTTGGTATGGCCTAGTATTTGTATAACCTTTTGCAAATCAAAGACAAAAAAAGCCATAAGATTACTACACCACCTTAGAGATTGGTTAGTGCAGCATATTTAGAGTCATATTCTGACAAGTTCGCAGCACTGAATTCCTGAAAATCCAGGAACAGGAAGAACTGATCTCTATTCATTATTGAACATAGAGAAACAAATAACACCCTATTTTTTTAGGCACAGCACTAATAGCTTGCTATTTTGTGACTGCTGCCTAAGGATTCTATGAATTGGAACATTAGTCCCATTCCACCTATTGGGCTTTTTTTTTTTCTTTTTAAGGTATCATTGTCTCAAATGATCAAAGTCATTCAAATTCTCCATATTTTGACAATAATGAAGGAAATGAAAATGGTACATATTTACTTTGGTTAATTCTTATTAAAATTTATATTAATTTCATTAGTGGATTAGAGCACCATTAGTTTTTATTACAATTTGTAGGTAAAAATTAAAAGATAAGCTGCTCAACTTTGTGAATACTTGATGGTGCATGCCTATTATGTTAGGCATTGTACTTTCTATGCACCATTTAAACTTGAATTTAGTATATATGCCTTTTTCGGTGGACATAATTTTATTTCTTTAAGATGTTGATACCTATTGTAGTTTCATTTTCTTGAAATATTAGCACTTATGTTTTAGGATTCGATCTTATTTTCAATAAAATTATAGTTTTTTAGAGTTATATATATATATATATATATATATATATATATATATATATAAAAGCTACATATAAAAGCTATGCTTATGGAATATATGATTTTTTAAACTGTATCACTAAAGGAAAATGACGATTGTTGGTACAGTCACTAAAACCTATAGTGAATTTTTAGGATCATAACTAAAACTCACAATGATGAATTTTAGAATCGTCACTAAAACCTATAGCGAACAACTGTAGATATATGTCCATAACCTTTTGTGACAGCCATGTATTCTGTCACTGAATGCTATACTGATGAACAAAAAATTGTGCCTATAGTCAATCAGATCTCATGGAACAAGTTGTTTGTTGCTATAGGTATTTTCGTACTATACTCACAGTTTGTATACCTTTATGTATGGTTTTTTTCCTATCTCTGAACATCAAAATTCCTGTAATAATATTAATAATAAATAAAGATATGTTAATATTATATTTAAATATAAATTAATATCATATTTAAACATAAAGCATCTTTTAGTACTGTAAAAGATCTTTTTAAAAAATTATTTAAAAAAATTTCTTTTTAAAAAGGGAATCAAATGAATCCTGAAAAGATATAAAAATATAAGGGACATCTTCCCTTATTTGAAAAGTTCAGACTCTGAGCCTATTTGAAAAATTATAAAATTATACTTGTTTTAATAATCATTTAGATACTTTAATTGGAAGTAATTTTATGTTAATCTCTAGCGTTGGATAATCAAAAAATAATCACTTTTATTACTAAAATAGGTAAACAAAAAATTATGTTAGATAATTTTTTGGTGGTAAACAACCCTTTACTAAAGCAGCTTTTTTTTTTTTCCAAGTTAATTAAAATGCTCAAAATACAGCTTTCACCTTTTTTCTCACTAACACAGCTTTCTCCATGTCTTAACGGCTTTAATTTTTATTTCGATTCACCCAAACAAACGTCACTTTTGAAACAGCTTTTTGAAAAATTAAAGCTGTTTTCGAGACTTCCCAAACATGCATTAGCCTTCCTTAGATTCTTCGAGTCTTTGCCCGATTGACGTAGGTAGTCATTGTCCCACTTTAAGGAAAAAGAGACCGTCACATTTAGTTTTATGGACTTCTTTGCAGAGAAGTTAACTAGGTAGAACCAAAATCAATTGGAATGCTTCGCCACTGGAATAAATTGGTTGATGAAATAGGATCATTGAGGGCCTCCGCGTTTTATGCTATGTTTAATGCCAGACACAGAGAGAGAACTTGTCATTCACATTACATCCATAAAGTGTGAATCGACATTATGAGCTATAAACTATGAGTATAAACAAATAACACTTTTTTTAACACACACAAAGTCCTATACAAGTTACATTTCACTTCTTTGATTGTGTAACATATGTCAAGGAGACTTTGATGACTTTTAACATCGAAAACTCTTCACAAGCATAATACTTTCTTCTCTCTCTCTATGCCGTCTTGTATTTTTATTTCTTTTATAATATGGTCAACCACTTCGTTTTCAGCAACCCTACAAAAGGACCAAGGTATATAATTTTTCCATATGAAGTTTTCTTAATTAGTCCTAGGTGAATCTTTAACCCTCGATGACACCAAATGAGATAACATAACAGTAGTACATACATCAGAAAGTAGTAGTCAACACAGCTTCCCCCACCACACGCCCTGTTATTTCATCCAATAGCTTCTCCTTCGTCACCTTTGGATAAATTAAGAACAAAAAAAGAAAAACAAATAAATTAGTATAGTAGTAGATCAGACCATCATGATATATTAGTGGGGTGAAGTCCACTGAATTATGTGATTGTATACAAACACCATGAGTTAATCAATAGACTCAATTCATTCATTTTTCTCAACTTCTATACAGTGTTTTTCCTAGTTCTTATCTTTTAATTTTGAGTAAATTACACTCACCTTCCTTGAGATTTATGGAAATATAATCCACATCCCCTCTAGTTGTCCACCTTACACTCACACCCCCTGCTTATCAAATTTTAAATATTTATATTACAGTCACGCTCCTCATTCACAGAATAGTATTAGTAAACTAAACATGATATTAACTGTTCATAATTAATAAAATCATAAAAATATATTTTTATAATTTTATTAATTAAAAATAATTAATATCACAAAAATGACATTCTGTTGAGTTTATTAATGAATGAGGAATATGACTGTAATATAAATACTTAAAATTTGACAAGTAGAAGAGGTGTGAGTGTCAGATGAACAACTAGAGAGAGTATAAGTTATATTTTCATAAATTTCAGGAGAAGCAAGTGTAATTTATCCTTTAATTTTTTGTTCATCACAAGTTTTTTAACATTAGTTTTACCCAACTCTTATTCCTAGAATAAGAACTGGTTCACTTGTTATATAGATAAATGCACAAGAACCAGATTTTGGACCTTTTTCACCGGATATATATATATATATATATATACACACCCACACTTTTCTAGAAAAAATCAGATAAGTTATAATATGAAATTATTACTTTAAACTCGAAATTTACCCGGACCCAAAAAAAAAATCGAAATTTACCAGTATTTTAAAATCGTAACGTACTTTTGTGATTTAATTTTGGATGAATAGAAAAATATTTGAATAATAAATATAATTATTTAATAATTCAATTGATTTAACTAGACAAGACTATGCGATCTGATTTTAAACATGTGCTCAAATTATTAAATGCAATGCGAAATTTAATTTAGCTGTATGGAATTAACGCAAATATAGCACCAATTTAGGTGTAGTACCTGGTTATCAAAGCGCGTTTCATAATCCAAGGCATAGAGCCGAAACTCAAACCTGTCACCATAGTTAGGCATCTTGGGGCCACGCCACACATTCACTTTCCAATCGTTAAGCCCTTCTTCAATCCCACTATACTCATCGTCACCCACTTCCTCTTCCTTCCCGGAGAACCCTTCCGGGAGCCCCTTCACGGTCACGGGAATGTTGACCACCACCCAATGGGTCACTGGCACCTTGCGCCCCATAGGATCCACGGCGTCGACGTCATGGACCACAAGGGCCAAGCTCTTGGTCTTGGGTGGCATATTGTGCCACTCAAGTGGTGGTGATATGTCCCACTTTGTGCCTAGCCCTTCCTGGGTGCAATATCTTGGCAATTTCCCCACTCCTCCTTCGTTGACGTCTATTATTGCTGGTGAGACCAACCTAAATTCTTCACTAGACATATTCGATAGATTGGCCGTGGTGTTTGGTGCAATTTGAATTATATATGTTCCTTCCTGACACAATTAATGGGGTAGAGCACTAGCGACTAAGTATGACCCGTGCGAGTTTGGTTAATATGATTATACTTGGACCAAATAGCTAAAGTCTTCAATTAGTAATTATAGAGTTGGGAAAGGAAAATTGGGGTGTACTGTGTGATAGTTGTAGATAATTCGAGGAGTTTGTAGATTTGAGTATCGAGGAAAGGGAGGGTGAACGCTATAAGCTTCATGTATGGTCGTGGTGGTACAAGTGTCATGGTGTAAACAGAGTGGAGAATATGGCTTTGACACGTACGTTTCACACCACCTGCGGGTTCGGGGCTGATCTCGAAGTCGAAGTGTTCTTCTATGCCCTCTACATGTATAAAGTAATAAAACTATAAGATAAGATCCGCTCCCTAACATGATAAATATGAACACGGGAAAAAAGTGAGATACGGTTTAAAAACAATATTTTATTCTACGGAGCATTGAATTTTTTCTCAAATTATAAGCTCATCTCACATCAACTAGGTCACTTCAAGTGGATTTGAAGAAAAATAATGTTGACGCCTGCAGTTGTTGATTTGGATCCATCAGCATGCCAAATCGGTTTTACTCTGTATTATTTTGATTAATTTATTAAAAGGAATAATTATATTCCTACATTCCGTTTTAGTGTCAGCTAATACTTAATTAGTTGTGGTGCTTTTTTTTTTTAGTATTTTAAAAATTATTACATTAGTTATAATGAAGTTTAAATCTAGAATCTTATACATATTATGTAAACCTATCACCATTAGATCGATCCTAGTAACTTAATTAGTTGTAGTTATATATGTGCTATATGTAAAAATGTATATACCTTAAGTTTATAAATGAAAAATGTGTACCAAAAAAATTATCTGTATAATTAATTAACGAAACTTAGATTAAATTAATCAAGAACTAATAAATTTTAAATGGATAAATCACCATTTTAACCGTAAAAGATCGAGTAAACCCTCAAATAAGTCTCTGATAATTTTATTATTGGACAACTTGGTCTTTGGTAGAAAAGAAGTTATCAAGTTAGTCCCTAACATTGTTTGATGGAGCTACATAATAATACTCAAGTTATTCGCTAACAATTACTCACCCACCTAAGTTAGACCCTCACCCCCACATCTTCTTTTTTCATCTCCTTAACTCCCCCACATCATCATCATCATCAACCATTTCAATCCAAACCTAGGTCATCCGAAGGCCAACCATTGGCAAGAGGTTGCTGATGAAGTTGCACTCATCTCCACCACCATCACCACCTTATGTACTACCAAGATTGCCCTCCAATGCTGTCATCGTCATTAGATGGAGAAGCTTTGAAAGTGTAACACTCATTCATACAAAAAAATATATAAATTTACACATAAAGTACAGCGGATAACATTAAGTAAAATATTATAAACATATGGTTTTAACATAAGTACTTAGCGCTATTAATTATAAATTGAATATTTCTAAAATTCATGATAGAAAATCACACACTAATTAAATATAATTCTATAGTTCCTGGCAATTCCTTTCATTTAGCATTATTCGGCTAATTTGAAACTATAATAAATAAAAATAAAGTAAAATGAGAATTTTTTTTTAAAAAAAAGTTGAAAATGAATGATTTTAAAACTTTGAAATATGATTGGTTTCAATCGTGTCTACACGGAAAATACATAGGGCTACAATAAGATTATATGAACATAATCAGACATCATGTTATTGATAAAATATGTCATGTACAGCATATCATGCAAATCTAACGAAAATTATGATTTCTTTACTTTAGTTTTTATTTTCATTTGTCTATATTGTCTCACACACGGTCGAAGGCATTTTCTTAGAGAATTCTCATTCTTTGATGTTGCTCTTTAGCATTATTGTGATAACAAGACAATACTTTTACACCATACTGATTAAGGCATGTAATATAAAAGGGTTTTATACCAATGTATACCTCTACCTTTTCGGTGGTTAGCAATAAATTTTGGATATCTTTTTAAATTAATGAATTGTCATTATGCATCAATTCACGATAAGAAATGTATAAACTTAATCCATAAATAAATCTTAAATAAGAGCTCATAAAATAATCAATAATGATAATAAATTAAATAGTAAAACATAAACTAAATAATAACTGAAAAAAAGGTTACACAAAAAAATAGATCAATGCATAAACTTAAAATAAAGAAATTGCACAATAATAGAAATAATATAAGCTTGATGCAATGACGAAATTATCAGGACCAGTTTGACAATTTACGATAAAAGATCAATATACTGACAAATTAATTATTAAAAAATATTTTATTAATTTGTGGTATCCACAATGATTATTTGCGTTATTTCTAAAGGGCCCTGTTAGTATAAATAAAATGTATTTTAGATATTAATTTATCAATACGTTAAGGACTAATTTTAGGAATTAATTTGTCAACATGCCGATATTTTTATGTATCATGATATAGTAAGATATCTTCAAAGAAATGTTTTATTAGCACATTAATCTTTTACACATTAAAATGGTGATTCTCCTATTATGAACACAAGCACTTTAAAAAAAAAAATGAACTTGAATTTTTCTTTTGTGGACATGAATTTGAATGTCAAATGTTTTATATAGAATGACCGACAACCTCAAATGGTAGGTAAACACGCAAACCCAACAACAGCCATATCCACAACATTAACCATAAAACAAAAATTCTAACAGTAAGTTCTTTCACATCAAATCCAATATTAAAAAAAAAAAAAAGAAATGCATAAGCTCATCAGTAAAAGTTATTCTATCATTTGTTTTCCTCTTCTCTCTTTTGTAGGTTTAAACCATTATTGTCACAATTTTAGAGTGTGTTTGGCTTCAAAAAATAGTTTTTAATTTTCCAGTTATTAGTACTTTGTAAAAGAAAATTAGATCAAATTAGAAAATTAAAAATGAAATTTTTTTATTGAAACCAAACACTCCTTATTATTGTTACGTAGAAGACTCCTTAGTCCAAAGGATGATGAGCACGCAAAGAAACAAAGACAAACAGAAGTCTCAGAATACCACCACTAATATATATATATTTGCCCTTTGGCCGAGATATAAATGGTTGATTTATCAATTATAACGCAAAACTTTGATGCCACCAAAACCGCAAGGAGCAGCCCAAGAAGTATGAACCCAATGATAGGCCCCCCTTTTCAAGTTAGGGAAAAAGACTCCATAATAAGCCAAGTTCATTCATAATTAACTATTTCCTTCCATAGTGAAAGACTCTAAATGAAAGCACCAATGTTAAACCTCCCTCTTCAAATCAAGGACAAAGACTCCACAATGAACCATGTTCATTCACAATTAACTATTTACTTCTCAATTACACTAGTATAATCTTGTATTTATAGTGCTAATAAACTAACTAGCTCATATGGGCCTAATTAGTGGGCCCAGCTACTAATCGGATCCCATCAAACCAGTTGGAAGACATGGACCAAAATTAACGGTTCTATCCATTTCTAGGCTTACACCGAGAGGAGAACCAACAAAATATATTCCGTCATGAAAAAGAAAAAACTGTACAAAGACCACGCCAAAAACAACAAAACAAAAAATATAAGAAACTAAGCACGCAATCTCGTGCCACTCTATACAAGGCACAAAGACCCAAGCCCCAAAACAATTTCAGAGGGTGGACCATAACCACGTTATGCAGCAATGAAACTCACTGTCACATTCATGGCCCACTTTCATACCAGTTCTCGAATTGGAACCGTGTTCGGCCATTATATGTTTCAAATTTCTAATATGATACTGATCCATTATTTATGGTATTACAGTGGTAGACCAGGATACCGGCACTCCCTTTTATCCTTGATTCTTTGTATTTAGTGATTCATTGCTTTGAATTAACCTATTTGATCATATGAAAAAAGTATCATGAGCCGTTTTATCCCTTCGTATTCGCCTTATTGCACATAGAAAAATATGTCTAGCCAGATAGTCTTCCAAACAATTTTTTTTTTTCCGTATACACAAATACAAAGATTGAACCTAATTGAGGATCCATAATCCTTCAATTCGGAACATCTCATTGGTCACTAATTGTTATGATAACTTCCCGTAGTTATGAGAAATGTTTGGGAAGAGTAGAAACTAAAAATGAGAAATATTATTTCAAATCAAATTTTGATTTTTGTTCAAACGATGCAAAATTGCAGCCGATTTCCTTTTTCTAAGCCACACAAATGCTTAGCCTCCGTTGCAGCAGGCGGCATTAGTAAAATTTCCCTTGCTGCGTTCACATCCTCTGCTCCGTGGACTATAGTTTACATAGTGACTACCAATTATAAACGGCAAGTGCTTTCGACCTGGACTATAGGCAATCCTATTCCTCCCCATCGACAAGATAAGGCCTCTTGTTATATGTACACAAATTTACGATGACAACCTTGTTACTACTTATTAGTGAAGACATCTCATATTCATATGACTTTCTGTTCATATTAATTTGAAATATATATAGTCACCGACACACTGTATTTGCTTCGTATCAATAAAACTTATCGTGTTTTGTGTTTCGTAAAGTTTCGGTTGCCGTAAGTTTCAATGACACACTACTTCTGTTCGTTATATAAAAGATGAGAGTTGGTAGCAAGTGGTTCATACAATCGATTAAACAAAAAATAGCCGTCGTCCTCCTTTTTTTTCAAAGAGGGGAACAGTATTCTTACTTCTATTGACTGTTTTATATATTGAAATTTGAAAAGCTTACACCTGTTTATTTTGTCGATTTTCAATTTTTTTTTTAAAAAAAAATGAAAAAATTGAAAACTGAAATTTTCAATTTCAGTTTTCAATTTTTTCATTTTTCCTTTACAAATATAAAAAATTGAAAACTAAAAGCTGAAAATTGAAAAATACAAAACAAACAAACCCTTATAAATTGGAAAATTTATATTTAACTCCAAAATGTCCGGTAGATGTCAATAGAGTCAAGAAAACTGCATTTTTAATTTTATTAATTCAAAAATAATATCTTCTTAATTACTTTACCCTCTAAAAGAAAAACTTCACTTTAAAAAAAAAGATACTTTTCCAGAAAAAATATATTGTTGCATCATTAGCAGCTAATTGGTGAGTTAGAATTTCTTCTAATAATCTTTCTAAAATACCATGCAAGAGCTTAGGCAAAACTCGAGTTATATGATTAATTATCTTATTGACGTCTCACTTAGGTATTGTGAGATTTGATAAAATGATTATCTCATTGATTTCACACTTCAAAATTCGTACATAAGTCGAGTCATTGCACCCACACAATTCATGTTTTCACATCATATCAGAATTTTGCCATCAACACCGCTTCTCCTAGTACATGCCCCTTAATGGCTTCCAACAGCTTCTCCTTCGTCACCTGTTAATCAATCCAACCGAATCAAATAACATAATTAATTTTCAAATTACTTCCTCCAAATTGTATGAATTCAATGAGAAACTACTTCGGTAGTGAAAATTGTATGCATGCAATGATAAACTATTTCAGTAGTGAAAAATCTTGATTATTAAGGAGCTTGCGCGTAGTCTACTGAAGAAAACCCACTCTGAAAAAAAGGAACAAAGAAAAGATCATCTTAAGTGCGTATAATTTTCAAATTACTTCCTCCAAATTGTATGAATTCAATGAGAAACTACTTCGGTAGTGAAAATTGTATGCATTCAATGAGAAACTATTTCGGTAGTGAAAAATCTTGATTATTAAGGAGCTTGCGCGTAGTCTACTGAAGAAAACCCACTCTGAGAAAAGGGAACAAAGAAAAGATCATCTTAAGTGCGTATTTAGTTGGTTGTAAAATTGATTCATATGGTAAAATTGATTACTATTTGATAATTTATCTAAAATTGAATCTAACAGAAAATAATTGTTCACTTTTCTTGATTTTGAAGAAATAATTGAGTTTAAAACATTGAAATCAAACATTTTCCAAATAACTAAAATCAATTCTATTGATTGGTCCCCCTCACACTGAAACCAGAGAATACCGGCCCCGTGCAAATTGAGTCAGGCCGAAGCTAAATCATGATGTAATACGATATTTTAATATCGGTCTTATTAACCGATTTTAACAAACATCCAATGAATTTAACAAACATCCAATTATATATTAAGCCTAGTTTATAGGCACCAAAAATGTAAAAAAATTATTCTTTATGGCTGGTATTTCCTTTTAGCTTATATATATATGAAACTTATATTAATCATTTTTAATAATGTGAGGAAAAAAACCACGTGTCATTAAAATATCCATGATGTGTGATGATAGAAATTAAACTCATATATACTACAATCGCCCCATATATGTCATTAAAATATCCATAAATCTAAATAAGCTTCCAACTTCACACCGGACAAAAAAAAACACTTCAACATTTTGCAACACACTATTCTCCATGTAAACAAAACTAAAACCAACTCATCCCAAATCCTAAAGAAGCAATAAAAAAAAAAAATTCCGATATCAAAGGCAGTATAATTAACAGTTATAGACTTGCATGATAACCTATAAGACCTATTAATTTTCGTAAAATAAAAAATAATTATCATACAAAAATAACATAATTAATTTATATCAAAATTAAAATTCTAATAATTTACGTACCTTGTTACCAAGATGAAGCTCATCATCCAAAGCAAAGAGCTTAAACTCGAATCTATGTCCATGTGTGGGCAACCTGGGCCCACGCCAACCAGGGACCTTCCAATCATTGTTCCCTTCCTTGATCCCACTATACTCACCACCCATCTCCTCCTCCTTGCGGGAGAATCCCTCCGGCAAGCCTTTCACAGTTGGTGGGATGTTCACCACGACCCAATGTGTCCATGGCACGATGGGCCCATCAGGATCGGGTGCATCAATGTCCTCCACCACTAGGGCCAGAGTTTTGGTCCCCTCCGGCAGATTGTACCACTCCAAAGGTGGTGATATGTTCTTCTTTGCTCCTTGCCCTTCATCAGTGTGGTGCCTTGGCAGCCTCCCTTCTTTGGTTATCGTTGGTGACACCAACTTGAATTCCCCACTGCCATCACTTGCCATCGTTGCAACGCAACTTTTGTTGAACCTTTGTTCTTCCTAGTATTGGTATTGGTATTGTTCTAATTGTAATGTATCGAACGAAGATGAAGATGAAGATGAAAAAGATGATGATGATGATGATGATGATGGTGGTGGCGTCTGTTTGTCATGTGGATTTTGGATTGCTATTGGTTATTTATAGAGGTAGAGTTTTTGGGTGGCGTTGGTTGTTTGACACGTGGTGAGAGTGTCTAGTGTAGTCCAGAAAAAGTGAGAAAGATGCGGGTTATGGGACACGTGTCTGGACACGTGGAGGACGGTGGGGCGTTCTAGGCGAAGTTGGAGGATCTAACTAGTGAGCGAATCAATCTGGAGGGTGCTTGTTTTGATCAGAATTTTCATCAAACATCATCAATTTCTTCATTTTTTTACCCTCACCGTCTTCTTTATCCTTTTCCACCTCAAGGTATAAGGAATGTTTAATTATTGTAGGAGTGTGATGTCATTCTAACAATTTTTCTTAAACAATTTCACATGTAGTGATGTAAGGCTACTTCTCTCCATTGTTTGTCTCTCTAGTAAAACATGAAAATTGCACGGTACTGTTTTTCAATTTTTTTTTTCTTTTTCTTTTCCTGAATTCTTTTTTTTCTTTTTTTTTTTGGGTTGAAGAATTCTTCTCTTCCAAAATGTTCAGAAAAAGAAGATCTTATGGGCCAAACCTGTGGCCTTTAAGTTTTGGTCCTGTTAATTGAGCCCAACTCTCACCACTCAACCAGTTGAGGCCTGACCCAAGGAAAAAAAATTAAAAAGGCCTAAGACTGTACATGCCGAGGCTTGGTTCAGTTGGCAAGGACTGCCTATCCAAGAATACATCCCACGGGCAGAGCCCCGTGTCCCTCCCCACAATGACCAAAAACATTATAAAAAAAAAAAACTGCAAATTTGCGCTTGAGGATATTTGGATTTGCGTTTGGAGCGTTCAGACTTGATTTTGGGGGACTAAAATTGATATTAGCTAGTTTTACGCTTGTTTGATTTCCACGTTATTTTTCTCTCAAAAGTGGATTTGGAGGCTAGAATTGATTTTTTACCGGAACCAATATTTTGTTGCTTTTGTGATTGATTCATGATTGATACTAATAATTTTGACAAAATCAATTTTCCGATCAAACTACTAAATGTAAATTATGTTACTTTAGAATTATCTTCAATTAAGATCAACACTGACAAAATCATTTTCATCAAAAATCAATTTTATTAACGTTGAATCAAACACATACTTAGTGGAGGATCTATCTGCCTCCGAAAAAAGTGCATTGGGTTCAAGTTGCAGCTGGCAATGGATATGATGTTCTTAAAGAGATTTGCATGAAAGGCTAGTTTAACTAAAGCGTGAGTTATATCGGATAGTTTATTATATAGAGAAAATAGTTACAAGGATAATTCATTGAATAATAAAAAGATAAGATTAACCTAAAATTGATGATAAGATAATGATTTAAATTTAAATCCTTATAAACTAGATTAAAATTCTAACAAACTCATTCTAATATTATTCTTACTTTACCGGTGTTGTCGTTTATCCTACAATCTATCAAACGATAATGTTCATAATACTAACAGAGTTTGAGAGTATAAATTTTTTTTATGTTATCATTCAATCATGTATTGTCATGTTAGTAAAATTAGTTAAGTTTCACGCTCACCATTTAAAAAGTCATGTAAATATATGATTTGATTGAGCAATAGTATAAAAATATTTTATATTATCTGTGCTTATAAATTAAACTTATTCTAATAATATATATATATATAATATTTTACTTAATTTTTAAAATTTGATAAAAAAAATAAAAGAACTTTAATAACATTACAATATTATTATAAAATGTAATATATAATGAAATTGATTTACAAATATTTACCAGGATAATTAATATTAATATTTTTTCCTATGGACATTAAATTTGTCTTCTTTTTCTCCTTGTATACCCTAAAATTATTTCGCCGACGTCAATGTTGATAAATGCATAGTGGGAGACTGGACCTTTTGGTAACGTTTCGGCTACTCAAAATGTCTTAACTGTTAGACATTACTCACCCTAAATAGTTAAACACCACATGTGTCCGTTCTAAACAGTCACACTATCCCCTCCTTCAGAACTAGATCAGACTCTTCTAGAGCCAATGTTTCGCCACTCTTAGCAAATTGCAACCATAGTTTCATCACACTCCACCTCTCTGACTATGGGGCCCCAAACAAGTCCACCTTCACCATCAAATCAGTTATTCAAAGCCTCACCTGCTCCTTCACATTTGATTATATTTTGTTTTCAGGTCCAATCAATTGCTTCCCCCAAGCTCACTAAATTCACCAAAACTTGTTCATTTCAATGATCATCTTTGCCACTTCAATCAGCAGGAAAAGAAATGGTGGAGTGACTGATGTGGATGTGTTTCACTTTATTCTTTTCTACAAGTTTATATATATATATATACAGATATATAAAAGAGAGATTGATTTGTTTGATAAGGAATGCTGTATACAAAGAATTATATTATTTAAATTCATTTTATCTAAGATTTTATATTAACTCATTTATTATTTAATATTTAAAATAATTATAAAATATTCATCATTAAAATTTATCATTTTAGCTATGAATAATGAATGAATCAATACCAGGTCCCAAAAATAAATAGCGACGACTAGCACTTCTTATGTATAAAAAGATAAAATCAAAATGAGCAGAGAAAGCTGGTGATTTTCATATGCACAAGCAAGAATAATTAAGGTTCTACCCTCCCACCATCACATCAAGAAGGCCGGAGCCACTTGTGCTTGTGCTCATCCTTTGATCGTTTTTCCACCTTTGACTCCGAAGTGTTTTCATCTACCACAAGTTACTACACCACCAGTGCAGCTTTTGCTTTTGTGTTTTCAGGAAGTTTCTATGTCATCATGTGTTTAGCAGAACAAGCTCTGCTCCTGCAGCATCGCAGGGTCACAAAAGCCAGAAGAGCTAGACAACTTTACAGTAACCGTGTGATCCAACAACGAAGGGTTTCAATCAATATGGTATTTTACTTTTAAATAAGGCAACTTTAGATGATGATGCCACTTTGTTCAAATTTACCATGCATGTTGGTCTCTTTTATTATACAATGGTTAAACACTGGGCCAATTAGATTGACAAATTCTGAAATTTGATGAGATTAATACAACCTCTTTCTCTATTTGTTAAAATAATACTAATTTCTCTTGATAGTATAATAATTTCATTATTTTAAAGTGTAATGAACTAGAAACCGAGGAATCTAAATAAATTTTATAAATAAAGTGAAATAATAATGAATTTTATTAAATCTTATATGAGAAATCAATATAATTTGCTAAAATAATTTAACATGGCGTTGTGGCATATAAAATATTAATATTATTTTAATATTTAATTTTTTAAAATATTTAAACATTCTATTCACAAAATATATAAATTTAATCACTTATTTTATTTTATTTTTTTTCATTATCCCTCTTATATTATAAGTATCTACATGCCTTTGAGAGTTTAAATATCATTCTCCATAAAACACTTTTGAAGAAGATACCCCAACAAAGATACAGGTGAAAAAACAGAACTTTGTTTTCTTTGGGATGTGGGGGATTTTTAAAATTGAGCCTTTAAAGCTTTAGTATTCCAGTGGCTCAACCCGAAAACTTTGGTTAAATATTTTTTCTTGAAAAGAAGAGCTGATTGCTTGATTTGACCTTAAGCTCTTTTCTGATCTTCCTTTAGAAAGGGCAGGCAACCAAATGAAACAAAAACATGAATAGTGGTTAGTCACTTATTCTCTTTCAACAAATAGTGTGTAACCTTAGGATTAAAAGCACAAACCCGTACACAATAAAGCCAGGCAACTAATGGCCCTATTTCGTCCTTGGGTTTAGCCATACCTGCAACTGTAATACACTTTGCTTCGATTTCAGGAGAAAGGACCTCACTTTCTCTTTGATCACTTAAGAGCTTTGGAATCAAAAGAAAAATGGAGGGCTAATCACTCTTATTCATTCACTTGGGAAATAACTAGTGTATTTGCTCTCTTCCTGCAGGTGGGTCATAATGTCACATTGTGGAGGGATATATCATATATGTACTATACTTAATCAAAGTTAAGAAATCATAGAAGCCCGAAATTGCAGCACATCCACAAGAACATAAAGAACGAAAGATCTTATTCTGATATCATGTTGACATCACTTTATGGATGAATGAGTTTAATTTTATTACGTGTAAGATGACAATATAAATCTCATCCACCCATTTATAATAAATATCTCATAAATAAAAATATATAATTAGATGATAGCATAAATTTTTTTTATAAAAATAGTAAATTAAAATTAATATCTTAATTAATTGCAGATTACTTTTATATTTTTTTTTACATAATTTAACACAAAAGATAAGTACTTTCTAATAATATAACAATATATATAATTAAATAATAATATGAAAATTTTATGATAGTAATATATCAGAATTAAATGAAAATAAAATGAACCTAATAAGCTGTTCTCTTGGCTGGGTCTAAGCTTCGGGTCCCTACCAAAACATATCGGTGTCCTGCGGCAAAGATTGGATGACTCACATGACAACATCACTTCCCTTTCATTCATTCAAAAATCAAAATCATTGTACTATATGGTCACATATTCTTCTTCCTATATAAATATGTGTCAAAAAGGAACACGTCCCCTACCAAGTTGTTTCAAGCTAAGGCTAGTGTCATTAGGTTCACTTTGTACAAGTACTCTTAGCTTAGCACATGGATTGCATTCATTCTGGTGGCAACACTGCCTCATGTGAAGCAGGGTCATCTTCAAAAGCAAAAAACAAGAGGAATAAGGAGAGCAAAAAGGGTTTGAAGAAAAATAGCAAGGGTGTGAGGCTTTCGACTGACCCACAAAGTGTGGCGGCAAGGGAAAGAAGGCATAGAATCAGTGACAGGTTCAAGATCTTGCAAAGCATGGTCCCTGGAGGGAGCAAGATGGACACAGTTTC
The DNA here is from genome assembly GCA_031216125.1 of Dalbergia cochinchinensis. Taxonomy (NCBI): domain Eukaryota; kingdom Viridiplantae; phylum Streptophyta; class Magnoliopsida; order Fabales; family Fabaceae; genus Dalbergia; species Dalbergia cochinchinensis. Next base: position 60,081,872 of record CM062375.1, on the reverse strand, counting down.
TATGTTGGAGGAAGCCATTCACTATGTTAAGTTCCTCAAGACACAGATTTGGCTTCACCAAACCATGATGATGAACTTTGTGGATGATGAGTGTTCACCCTCATCAACAATGTTCCTTCTTCCTGATTATCAGTGCTATTTCCCTTCTGAACAGATCAATATTCCTGATCCTCAGCAAAACCCTTCAGTGGAGAGTACCTTACCACAGCTACCACTTGATCAAGGCACCAACTTTGATGATGCAACTTTGAAACATTGGCCAGCTTAGTCTCTTTCTTACCTATGAACCAAAATGCCTATAAGTTGATAATATAATTAGCCCTTGTTAATTGTTCTGTGATTAACATGTTATATCTTTGTGGGTGTGATATATATGTCAATGTAGTGAAAGTTTAGTCTAGACTTTACATGTAATTGTATTGTATTTTGTTGCATGTTGAATTAGCCCTTGTTAATGAATGGTGTGTCTTTCTCTACCACAAACGTAGTGTTTTTATGTAAAATGGCTTTGGTTGGTAATGTTGAAGTTTTGCTTTGGGTTGAGCTGTGCAAAAATACTAGAAACTTTGCCTCTTTGATAGCATGCTATGGTCTTGTAGCTTAGAGGCTTAGATATTTAGTTGCTTTCGGATATTAAGAAGAAAGTGGAAAGTGGAGTCATGATTCATTCAAAATTCGCCGCTTCAATTTTGTGAGTGCATTTTAATTTTATATTTTCATTATATTTTTAATATAGTAATTAATTGAAATGTTAAATTATATAATTAAACTACATTAATATACTTTTACATTCATTTGTATTCTGATTTGTTATAATTAGTGTCAGAGTAATTTAAAATTGTTCAGATCAACTTTTAACTTACAAGGACTCCTAAACTTAGAATGATATCAGAGTCTGAATGAAAAAAATATTACAGAATAATAATAATAATAATAATAATAACACGGCTCAGAATTTCAGAATATAATATCTAATATCTAATAATATAAAAACACGATTACTGAAAAATCCAATGAGAATAAAAAGTTAAATCGAATGAAATCATTGTGTTTTTCTACATCAGGATATAAAAGTAAAAAGGGTTCTTACACATTAAAAATGTTTAATTGTATAATTTAATTTTAACTTTCAATTTTTAACTACTTTTTTGGTCTCTTTTTTGGTGGTAATAAATTATTTCTTTTCATTTGAGAATATTCCAGTATTTGACATAGATAGTACAAGAATCAAAACCAAGCAATTTTACTAACATTTGGATTGAAACTAAGCCAAAAAAAAAAATCAAAACTAAAATTTATTTATTTTTCAGTTATCTACGTGAAACATATTTAAACAAAAAAGAAAGTACTATTTTTGTTATAATTTTATTTTGCAATTAATTTTTTATTTATCATTAGAATTATTTATAACAATAAAATGATAATAATGTTTTATAAATACAAAGATTGCATAGTATTACAATTTTATCAAACTTAACATATATAATGAGACCTGCACTACCATACTTTAGATCTCTTTTAATTTATGGGTATACATAATAGGATCCTATACTATCCTACTCTAGATCTCGTTTATGGGGATGCATAATACGGTACTGCCTAATAATATACGACTTATTTATTTATTTATTTTTGGGCCATAACCCTTGCAACAAAATATCAGTTAGAAACTTTGTAACATTCTAAAAATTATTTAAAAATTAATTTAGGTTTTACTTGTCGTAATTTCAAAAATTTGACAGTTTAGTAATGATGAGGACGGTCCAAAGGATTTGTAAAAAAAAGAAAAAGATGAATAGTAACCTTGTGGGCCTCATGGGCCTATAGAGACGGTCGAAGCCCTAGAATTGGGACCCGAAGATGCCCAAAACTGAGAAATTATAAAATTGAGATTAGAAATAGTTAGAAATAGAGATTTTATACCTAGAATTAATTTTCGGACAATATCTTATTACCTGAGTACAGTGTTTCACCCATTCGACGAAGTTTCGATGTGTAGTTTTTAACACCGTACAAGTTACTTAGTGACTAAGTAACCTTTACCAACCACTTTATGTCAAGTGGATGGCAATGATTAAAACTTGAAAAGCAAGTTTTAATCATGACCTTTGATTTATTATATTTTACTCGGGAGCCAATAACTCATCTGTTCGGTGGAATTTCGGTGTGCGGTTTTAACACCGAAAAAGCTATTTGCTCCCCAAGTTAAAGTGATCCAATTGTCTTGAGCCAAGTGAATGATCAAGATCCATTCTTTGACCAAGGAAACAATCCTATCCATTCATTTTGTGAACTTTCTTTAAGAATTATCCTTCTACATTATAATAACCAAGCTTTCCTTACAAGCTTCCTTACAAGATGGATACAAAACCAATCTTCTCCATTAAGCTACCATTATTTTGTCCACCAAGAGGAGAATACAGCAGCCACCATTTTCATCTTCTCAAGAGCTCAAAACTTGATTTAAGTTCCCAAACTCCTAGCCTAGACTTGTTAAAACTCTAAACTCCTTTCACAAAACTTCTTCTACTCCTCAATACCTGCAAATCTAACCGATTAGAATTTGAATCCATCACTTTTTCCAACTTTGAGAGCTCACCATCTGCTGTTTAGGGAAGGGTTTAATGTTGAATTGGTGGCCTTGAAGTGAGCAAGATCACCCTTGGGACATGCTTAAAGCCAAAATCCTTAAAGCCACCAAAGTAGGGTTTTTGAACCTCTTCTTCTTCAAATCCATTTTTCTATTTTAATCATTGATTTAAATTGATATTTTTGGTTGTATTGATTAATAATATATGAATATTGATGTTTTAATTTTGGTAGAGTGTTTGGTGTTGTGAAAAAATCATTTTTATCACAAGAGATTTTGAATTGGTTTGCTCGATTTTCGGATTTCAACAGGGCAGCTTTTGTTCAAGAATTTTATGACCTAGTTAGAGGCTTTAGATTGAGCTAAAAATTTTATATGATGTAGTTAATATGTTAAGGCATCTTTAGTAAAAATTTTGAGGTATTCTGGTCATTTTTGCTATGTTTAAAAAATCATAAACCGAAGTTGTAACTGTGCTGCCTGAGGTGTTGACTCTGAAGCTGTGAATTTTGTTACCATAGCAAATGATTGATTCTTCCTTTGAAAGTTTTACAGGGAGTTGATAACATATTGAAGTGTAACCATGATTTTTATTTTGAATTGATTCAATCATTTGCTAGGGTTAAAAATTATGAAATTCTGGTTCTGAGTCGAAATTTGAGTGATTTCTGACCACAAAGATTGTCTTATTTTGTTAAACAAGTTAGAGAAGGATTTTCCTTCTGAAATTTTTACAGGGCCTTGTAGACACATTGAGGTGTCTTGAAGAATTTTATAGCCCTTGCAATGAGTGTTTGATGGACAGAATAAATCATACTCTTTAGGCATGAATTCTGCCAACATGCTGTATTTGTGACAAAATGAACTTACGTATTGAGTTGATGATATGAACTTACGTATTGAGTTGATGATATAATGACTCTTGATTTAAGTGTGATGAGTATGAATGCATGCTAGCCATTTTATAGATTGATTTATGAGGTAAAAATGAGAATTTCTTGTGATTGAAAGCCTACATGTGGCTTATGCATACATTTGAGAAAAGAAAGTACATAATGCAATTATATGAGAAAAGAGAATGTATAAATTTCCCTCGTGCATGTTCTGACATATGGAGAAAATAGAAACAAGACTTATGTGGAATGAGAGGAAGGCAAAAAGAGGAACTTCCCTAGAGATAAAAAGGGAAGCAAAAAGAGGAACTTCCCTGGAGATAAAGAGGAAGGTAAAAAGATGAACTTCCCTAGAGATAATTTGAGTCGGTAGACGTATCGGATAAGAATAGATCTGTGTGACAATTGGAGAAAGTAAATCCAATGATCATATATAGGAATGAGCTCAGTCCTGATAAGCAGTCTATTCCCCTTGTGTGGTGTGAACCACTATAAATACCATGTGGTATAAACTGTTCATTGTGGAGTTATCTATAGTAAATACCCGTCGGGTATACACTAAGTCTTTCCTATGTCGATGAAAAGAGAAAAATACACCGAGTTGAGTTCTATGGCCACAAGTGAAACCGGGTCATTTTGAGATAAGTTCAATACAGTCAGCATATGCATACTCACATCATATTTAATTGCTTGATTAGGATTATTAACTATATATTTGATCTGTATGATATATGTGTATTAAGTGATTGATCATTTAAAAATAACCTATTTCGAAAATATGATTTGGAACTTTAAAAATGAATCATTTTTGTGTAATGGTTGATCACCTTTTCTTAATAAACCGAAGTGGCTGGAGCAATGACAATGATATTATGGTTGAGTTTTTGGGGAGTTACCCTATTGAGAATTGTATAATTCTCACCCCTATGTGTTTGTGTTCCCGTGTTGTCTCCAGGTTGATCTAGAGAATGATGCGGCTGCTGCATGAAAGAAACTCAGGATTGCACTAGTTTAGGAGTTGATGTTTTTCTTACATGGTATATAGCTGCAAGTAATCGTGTAAATAAATGGAATAGAGATTGTATATGTGTTAAAGCTCATGTAGAGCTTCCTTATGTAATTGACTTTATAGTAAATAAATGTTTTGTATCTTTGTTATATATTTTAATCGAATTACACTAGTTATTACACGAACTCATGGAATTTACTATAGTTATTTAAGAAAGGTTCAGTAATTTATAAGTAACAACTCTCAAGTCTGATGTCATGACTTAAGGATGATGTTGCACTTGGAATGATGTTACAAACTTGAATATAAAATATGAAATTCTATAGAGGCCAAAAGCTTAAGCCTATAAAACTAACCAATGGCACCAACACAACTTATATAAGATGATTAGAACATGTACGCTGTAGCGTCACACTCCATATTCTCATGAATACAAAGTTGAATGCAAAGATGAACATGCCAGATCTATGATATATTTGAAACAACATCAAACATTATACTCTCTGACTCTGGTTGTATAGAGAGAAACATATAGTAATGGCTTCTTAGAGAACTGAGTAGTTGAACATGATGGTATTTGAGTAAACACATTAATAGTCATGTCTATATCCTAATAGCTTGTGTTGTGGTACATATTACATCAACAAAGCCTCCAAAGGCAACCATACATTGTAGAAAGAGGGTGATTGCCACAGAAAATGCCCCAACTAACATTTACTATTAGAGGTGCAATCCAACCCAAGAGAAAAATGCAATCGTAAGACTTTAGAATAGAAGTCTTCAATCCAAACATCTAATTTTAAAGGAAAAAGGGGTGATGGTGACGAATCACCACAGAGCAGATGAACCACCTATATGGGTGTCTCCCCTTTTAGCTTAAGGTCGGAAGCTGAGGGCTAGAAAAAGTACAAAGAGACGTTAAGGCTTCACAAGCTCAAAGTTCTCATCGCAAGTTAATAATATACTATTTTATATAGTATGAAACCTGTTGATAAAATTTATTTTAAGAGACATTCTCACATCCACAAAAGTTTACCATCTTAAATTTATAACCATTAACTTTATTTAATATATAATCACTTATACATGGACCCACTCCTATAAAGCACAGACACGGATACAAATATGGAAACACATCAAACTCAAAAAATTACAGGATATGAACATGACATATATATATAATTTATTTTATTTTATTGTGTGATTCTTTTTTTTGGATTTTTTTTATCATGTTTGTATAATTCTTCTTTATCTAATTAATTCTTATTTTTTGTAATCAACTAAAAATTTTTCAAAACGAAATAAATCAATAGTACAGATCCAGTCAAATAACTAGAGTTGATTTTGAGCTTATATTGGTATTAAAATTTTTGTAAAAAAATAAAGAAACTAACTTAGGTGTATCCGCGGTGTGTCCAAGTTGTATCCAGATTGAATTAGAACCATGTCTGTCACGTGTCCAACACGTGTCCAAACTCAAAATAATTATTTTTTAATTAGATATGTACCGATGTGTGTTGTGTAGGTGTTGTGTGGGTGTCGGTGTCCGTGCTTCTTAGACCCATTCACTTTTATGCGAGTGTGCTCAAATTTGAGGTGATAAACTTAAGTTTATACAAGAAAAATCCTTATTTTAATACTATTCCTAATTTTTTTTATTTTTTTTGGTCGTGATATTATTCCGAGTTTTGCTTATTTAGTGTCATGCTGAGGTACTTGATGGGAATTAATTTCCCTAGACTAGTAGCTGTGTAGATTTCGCTTTTTGGACCTCTGGCCAGGTATTCAATCAATAACCTTGTGCGACCCTGGGCCATTTTCCTGAGTTGCAGGTATTGTGTCTGCCACAGTATATGTTCTTTTGGGGTTGTATTATTGATATTTCGTTTGAGAGGATGTGGATTTCGAGGATGTCCAAAGAAAAAGATTACCACCAACAGATTAATTATAATGGAATTATTCAAAGTGAATTAAGAACAATTCAACAAGACGTCTAGGAAAACAACTAATCGATTTTGTTATATACAGAAGCTAAAATATAAATTATTACCCTGTAACAGTCATATATATGGTCACAATTCATCATCAGATCCCAGTTCTATATTTTTTGAAAAATGCAGCTTTGAATTTCCACAATCGACATGTGCACAAAATGACAAAATATAAGGCTATCGAAGAAACTAGCTAGTTCAACAGTTCATGGCAGAGGGGTTATTGCTACTTCTGCAGAGCAACAAAATCAATTTGAACTTCTAGTGGAGCCAGTGCAGGAGATTCCACAAAATGCAAGTTGGGATCACTGTAAAATTTATACGATGAGCAAAACATAAGTCGAAATGCATTCATAATAAGATAGATGTTCTATTCATTCTTGTGTAAAGGGTGAAACTAGCAGTGGCACCTAGTATCCTGCAAGTTTCCTAGCGAGGTACAAGGGAAAGGCTTCTCAAAGTTATAGTTGGTTTTGGCTGATATCTCACAGCACTGCAAATCCTCCTTCCTATGGATAGTACTTTGCCTTCATTTGTCTGTTCATCACATCAACCTTACTACAACAAAGAACAATTGGGATGTTTGCAGACTATGAAAATCATATGTGCAGAGAGAATTGGGAGTTTAAGACCCTCAAGGCAGCCAAATAAACAACTTGGTAGTGAGTAATTAGCGACAAAGCTATAAAGAGTTCAGGCAGTTCACTTAACGAACCGGCAAAGATAAGGGTGCCAACTGCCATCAATATCCAAAAGTCACTGTCTATTAAGACACTCATTTTATCATCATATAAAATAAGTAAAAATCAGCAAGCATTACATACAATAAACATTTACTTTTAGAATGATAGAATTATATATATATATATATATATATATATATATATATATATATATATATATTTCTTTGATAAATAACGGAGCCTAACTCCAAAGGAAGAAACTAAAGAGAAATAACCCTATCGTGGCAATGACCCATACGATCAGCAAGGGAAAAAAGTGAAATAAACTTAGGCATAGTTTCGAAATAGAATACTATGATGATGGTGGCCATTCTTGGCTAGAGACTGAGCACGTGTTTGCTCCACCAACAAACATGATACATATGGAAATCCTATCTTGTGATTTAGGATTTCTAATATGAAAACGGAATTAATTTTTTTCTTTCAATAATATTTTTAATCTAGTTACTTATATTAATGGACGTACCGAAGTGGTATATTAATTAAATAGTTTGTTATTGATCGAAGAATAACAAAGGGACGGAGTATATAAATTAGTCATTGATTGAAGAATAAACTCAACAGGAAATAACAAACAGTAAAATATAATCAGCATTCATACCCAAACAAAAACAAGAGAAGTGCTAAATTCAGAAATGCTGAAGTCTCCAAAAATATCATCCTAATAGTCCTACCAATTGCTAAATCAAGAAACTATTACATGTTTTTTCAAATTTCTAAGATAAGAAATGCAATTATAATTACTAGTGAATTGATAAGTATGTATTTTTTATTTCGATAACTTCGATAGATTTTAGAATTATAGTAAGTAATATTTCAAAAACAAAAGTATTATAACAATTAATAGCTATTCAATGTTTGTAGGTCTATGAAGGTCCAGTGATAGTCTATGAGAGTGCTTCACAAGTGGAGTGAATGGTGGTTAACTGTGTTTGTGTTTGTAATAGCAGTTATAGGTATAATTTTTATTTATTTTTTTCTTTTTCACTTATAAAATTATATTAATGGACTTGAAAACACAATTTAATCTAATTAGGAAACACTAAAAAACAGTTATCAAGGAAATCCTTTTTATACATAGTATTGAAGTATAGATTACATTCTCAATATTTTTCATGGTTCACCGCCTCCTTGGCTTGGATCCCTATCTTTGGCATTGGAAGGGTTTGATGGGGTGAACGAAGTCACACTATTCAGCACATGTTTCCCACCATTTATCAGCGTTCCAAAACTTGAAGAGCTCAATCCAAGACGACTTTGCTGTGAAAATTGTGTGCAAGCCAATGAAGCACTAGAAGTTGACGCAGGAGTAACGGCCAGAGGAATTACATGCCGTACGTAGGTAAGTGAAACTGATGATTGTCTCACACTGCATATGATATTCAGTGTACGAGACATCAGTAAATCATACACACGATTATTGATGTAATGTTTATGAGAAATTATTAGTGCTCATAGAACTAATTAATATTAGTAGAATTGTGCTATATGCTCAATTATATAGTAACATTTCAACTATAAGTGATGAGATGACCTATCATTGATTTACATGTTTTATTTGATGCGTGTCACTTTGTAAGTTAAAAGTCCATAAAATCGTTCACGGGTAACTAATAAATTCTCTAGTGTGTTTATAAAGTCTGTGACGAAATATAATATATATATTTTGTGTGTGTATCAAGGTAAAAATGAGATAATTTAAAATTTCTCTAAAATCTACACATAAAACATATCTATAAAAAATCTTTTCCTCACTTTACATTTTTTGATAAATAGAGAATGCTCAACCACCCCAATACGGATGGAAGCAAATTAAACAACTTGAGAATTCACAAACATAAGGACAGCACATGCTTTAATTTTCCTCACTTTTACTACATATCAGACAAACTTTATAGCGAAAGCGAACTTACTCGGAGCATGGCAACGATGGTGTTGGAGCTGAGACGCCATTCACTTGATTGCTACCCAATTGTGATGCATGTGACAAATCTGATACTTTTCCAACCCTGTCGTTGTCCTTCTCTTTACTAGGAAAATCTTCTCTATCACCGTGTTCTGAAATCCAAAATTCTTTCGTTTGCATAAACTTTTAAATAATTCATGTAAAATCAATCATATTTCCTATAATGAAAATTCATAATTAGATGAGTTCCTATCAAAATTAATCCATGTATATATACTTGTGTATACATGTCCATATGTGTTACCTTCTTTCCTCCCGTAGGAATTCTCACATCCTTCGCACCGACACTCACTGGAGCAACCAACCTTGCCCTTTTCAAATAAAAAGGGGAAAAAAAAATTGCTTTTAGTTTTAGCTGATGCCGAAGGTAGGTGAAAAGACTAGAGCAAATATATTTAATATATGCAAGCAAGTACATGTATAATTACCGCATAACATTCACAATATTTTTTCTCACACTTTGACTTTCTACATGTACAACCTCTTTTGTGCTTTGCTGATGAAGGTGTCTTCAGATCGTCATTCTCCTGCGGAGGAAACATCAAACCATCAACTTAATTTAATTTTAGTTATTTTTCAAAAACAAAACAATTAATGCATTTAAAGGGTGATGAGCTACAAGGATCTTATTATTGTACCGTATAATTTGATGGTATATGAGTGCCATTCTGGACAATCTTCGGAGCAAATGCCAATGCATTACGGGATTTAATTTTTTGCTTACTATCGTTAACTTTGTTATGATATTCTTGTTTATTTGAGCAGCCTATGCAGCCACAAGACTCGTGACAAAAACGTTCAGCAACGAAACACTCACAGTAGCTGCAAAGAAACCACATCAAAATATGCACATTATATATAGAATTATAGACACATGCTGCATTATATGGCCTAAAATGTAAAAATATACTCACAGTTTCATGCATGCACTCTTCTTACATTTACAGCCTTTGAGGCCACCAGTGCCTGCAGTGTCAGTGGTCCTTGGTCTCCTGTTCACAAAAAGCAATGTAGAATTGGGTTATGCAACGACAGATACAAAAAAGAATAAAATCTAACATTTATAACAATAATGATATAGAGGCGCACCATTCAACGGTGGAAATCACTATCTCTTGGATGTTTAAATAACATTCTTGGGAAAAAGAAAAAAAAAATTAGCAAGAAAGAAGTTATTTTCCTTATCCATTCTCAATTCAACACCTTACCTATTTCTAATACTGCTCACTTTCTGTATAATATAACAGCTAAGATGTTGAAATATGAATGAATAAGAGAATAATTAACTTTTTTTCCTGGTTATGAGAACATCTAATTAAGAATTTCTCCGAAAGCAGACTCACTTTTTCTTCTGGGATTCAGACTGGTTAATAAGTTTCTCAGAATTCTCAACACCTGCAGAGCTTATACGGACACTTGCAAGACATGATGGTATGAAATGTTCTATCAAGCTGGGATTCTCAGAGGTGATAAAATCAGCAGCAACTTTTGGAACATCATTTCGATGCCTCTCGTTTATAGTGCTAATAATAATATGTGCTGATGATGATTTTCCTTCATTAGGTGGCGAAATCACCAAACCATCTTTGGTCCTCTTTCTCCCCAAACCCTGTAATAGTCGCACCTCAGCAGTTGCAAAAGGAACCAGTGGTTCATCATTCTTGAGGCCATTTGAATACAACCCAAAATCACAATAAGGCTTGGAGAGTGTTACAGCAGGGAAGTTTCCACTGGATGGTGGAGCCCTTATATCTTCTGCAACATAGGAGGGAGCTGATGGTAGTGACTCTTCTGGAATATGTGCAGAAATTGGGGGGTTGTTACTTCCTTGAGCATTTGATGCAGTTTCATCAATTTGGAGGCAACGTTTAGGTGCACGGTATTCTTGACTAGCCTGCATTTATTGTAATAATAATAATCATTATATCGCACAAAAAAGAAAAAAAAGAAAGAAGAAGAAGCTATATCTAGGTTCAATTAACATAATGCAAAGGCTTGATAATCATGCTCGCAATCCATTGTCCTACGAAATTTCTACAATGGATTAGTCTTTTATCATGAAATAAACTAGTCTATTCCATGACCAAAGCACTCCTAATTCCGAAATTTAGGATTCAAAGTCCTACTTCCCTTGTCATAAGAGATTCCATATTCAATAATTCCAAAATTTAAGGATTTTTGGATGTTCAGATACATACAATGAGGAGGATCTAAAGTGATGAGGATTTAGATCCCAGTGGCTTAAAAGATGAATGTTTTCTTTTCAAAGTTGATTTTAAAAATTTAAAAAAAGTCTCCAATTTTAAATTTAATAAATTGGTTCATTTAGAAAAAAAGAATTGGACAATTTGGTTACTCAAAAATAAAAAAATCCAAAGAAGTCCCTCCAATCAAAGAAAAACTAATTTGTCCAATTTTTTTAGAGAAACCAATTTGTCTCATATAAAATTTAAAAGAGAACAATTTTGGGTTTTTGTCCAAAATTTATTTAAATATCATTAATTACATGTGGTTTGCCACCTCATTCGATTAGACAGAAGTCTAGCAATACTCTGCTGATAATACCTCTCTTGTATCCATGTTATTATATACAAATAGCACGTATCCATGCATACCTGGGTCTTTGAGACATGATAAGTTTGTTCCTCCATAACAGCGTCTGCAGACATATTAGAGTTACACACTTCTTTAATCCATTCATTTGAATGTAATTCAGCATCTTGCTTTTTCCCTTGTTCATAAACACATGCCGGCTTTTCTTGATGAACTGTTTCCTCTGACAAAGGACTGATCAATGTATTGGTATCAATTAGAACCTTGTCTTCAGCTATTCCTCTGTGAGATATACACAAAATTTGTCGAAAAACAGCAACTACACTATCTATAGAAGGAAGGACAAAAAAAGATAAAATAAGTGAAGCATTGACGACACCGTACCTGTCATAAGGCAGTGCAAGGGGTGGTGGTGTGAATACAATGCTCTGGAAATCGAGTTCATCACCAACAAAAGAGTCGTGAACATGACTAGTGATGACAGGTTGCTTTATTGGAGATAAAGCTTCCATATAATTGAGATAGGAGGATTCCTGGGATCAAAAAGGTGACGAGATGAAACATTTGTTATTTATCAATAATCATACAATACTACCAATGATAAGAGTGATAAAGTACGTGGCTAGAATTGTTGAAAAAATTGAGTAGTTTGCAAAACAAATATGGTTGATAAGTTTACTGGTAATAGTCATGTTTATTGCCAATAGGTACGACTACTACCAATGAGTATGTCTACTGTCAAGGGATATGGCTACTGTCAATGGTTATGTCTCTATTAGGTGTATGTCCACCGTTGCCACTAGTTGCTCATATATGGGGATTACCGCAATCTATCATTCAAGCACCTTGAAGTCCTAGGAGAGCAAGTTTGAAGACTTCTTGTGGACCGTTTATGAAGAAGAAAAAGTTTTGATTATTTGTATGTTTTTGATTGTGGTAGAAAAGAACCACATACGTATACGTATTATTTGAAGAAAAATGACCCATATTAGACATACTTCTTGGAATAGACACAATCATTGGCGATAATAGACATACCCCTTGACAGGAGACATATCTATTGATAGTAGTCATAACTCTTGACATTAGACATACCCATTGCCATAAACTAACTTAACAGCCAAGTTTGTTTTGCAAACTACTCTATTTTCCAACCAGTAACCGTGACACTGTATGATGGAAAATAACGTTTAAGTGGAATGAGAATGTAGGTAAAATCTACTCATACAGAAGGGGATTGTTGTGATGAAGAAGAAGAGGTGTCTTCATTATTGGTCTCTGAAGCTTTGGAGCGATCCATTCTGCGCATTAATTCTGAAGGGGGAGAACTGAGAGTACGTGGCTGGAAGGTATACATATGTAGAAGTTTACGGTGACAGGTGGCTGAATACAAAATAAGAGATAACTTATCATTATAGTTAATAGAGATAATTTATGGGATATTTTGACCTCTTTTTGTTTTTGGGTGCATTTTGTAACAGACATTCTGTTTTCCCTCTCTCTCTCTCTCTCTCTCTCTAGAATCCACTTTCTTTCATTTTTGCGTTGGATTCTCTCTCTCTCTCTCTCTCTCTCTCTCTATCTATCTAACCATTCCGTTCTGTTTTCCCAAACTTTCTTATTGCAATTTCCTTCTCTGACAGTTTAATCACTGGAATCCAAGGAGTTTTCCCTTCGTTTCGCAATTGCTTCGTTCTTTCGTCACCTTGCATCGAATCTTCTCAAGCTTCAGAGCTAGTTTCGCAGCACGTCCAAGCTGTTGTCATGGCGCATGCGAGCTGTCGGAGCTTGCCAATTTTGGGGGTTTAGTGAGGGTTTTGTGTTTGGATTCTCGCTCGAATTGATCAATGGAAGGGTTCAGGTACGAAAATGGGTGAATGCGAGATTGATGTGTTGATTCAATTCAAACCAATGCAATGAGATTCGATTTGTCTTTCTAATTGCTCAGAATCCGTGGCGGAAATGTTGATTCTTAATTATTCTGATATTTACTTGCCGAGGTTCCATTGTGATGCAATGCAACAGGAAACTTTTTTTTTTTTTTGGTGTGTGTGTGTGTGTGTGATAATCTGAATTGAGCTTCTTGTTCCGATTCATAGGAATTGAACTTTTTTCTGATCGTTACAGAGGCAGTAGTGGTTGTGATTAAGGAGGAGACAAAAAGAGTCACACAGTTGAAGAGCTTAGTTTACACAGTAAGAGGCCTGCAAAGGTAATCGCTTGTGAGTTTCCTTCAGTCATAATAACGTGGTAAGTTTGAAAGACAACCAAGTTGGCATTTAAACATTTAAGCTAACTCGTCAATTCCCAATCAAGCAATATCTGGAAGGAGAACTAAACCTCTGATCCATTTGCATAAAAAACTCGGTGGCAACAACAGAAACTTATTCAGTTTATGTTTCTTTATTGAAACTAGAAAAGAAGAACTAGAGACAATTACGTGCATTGACAATAATTACGTGCATTGACAATAATTACGTGCATTGACAATTATTGCTGTCTTGATACAAGAAGTTGACATACCTTTCACAAAGTTTGATTAATTAATAATTAATTAGATGTGTGCCATAATGATGGAGACTACCGAGTTAGGAGTCCAAATTGTGTGGATACAATGCAAGGATTGTTTGAACGGACATTCTCAAAGCATTGCGATGAAACGAACTAACTGTGGAGCTTAAATGTTTTAACTCTGAGCACAATTGGGGGATTTCTTTTATTTGGTACCATTGCTTTTGGGGTTTTAGTTAATTTTGGGCCTTTTACTACTAATTGTAGTTTTGGGCACAAGTAGGATTATTGACCGGCTTTCATTAGCTAGTCATTTTACCGTTATTTTGTTCTATTTTAAATTGACAAGTCTACAAATAATTCAGTTCGCACATCAATACAACTGTGAGGTAGTACCAATGATGATCTCATTAGGTTTTGGCAAACTCCCGCACTCATCTTATTGCCTTACCTTTGTGAGAATGCTTTAGGAAGTGAATATTTGCGTGGTTAGTGCCTGTTTGCGGTTTTTGCTTGTTTGTCTTTCATCTGTAACCAAAAAAAAAATACAACTGTAGGTTTATTCCTCGTTCTCTCAATTTTTTGGGTTCTTGATATCGTGGGTTCTTGTCTCATCCATAAACAACGGGTTAGGATTGCGAGTGCCGTACGGATCCAAATCTTTTTAGGGGGATCGCGCCATATGCAAATATCTGAATTTCCAAGCTTGAAGTTAGAATATAGTGAATTCTGCCATTCTGGTATGCAGTTTTTTCTCTTTTTTCCCTTTCTTTGCATCGATTATAGATAGTGTTGGATTGGGGAAAAGGTATTTGATATGGGAAAATGGTTAAAGGAAATGATACTTTATGTGTATGATTCCCAGTCCCAGATGTTTATATAATCCATTCATTGTTTTCTAGTGGAAAACACCATCTGATGTAGAATTGGGAAGTATCAGTGCTGCTTTGTGTTTTCGGGGGCTTCATTTGGTGTATAATTTAGTTGTTGTAGTGCTGTATGTGATTGTGACTTCAAGTTTGTTCTATCAAAGGGGCGTGATGTGGTAATTGAGCAAAGTTGGGGTGCCCCTAAAGTGAGAAGTATGGAGTAACTGTTGCAAGGAGCATTAGGTTCAAGGATAAAGTTAAGAATAATGGTGTCAGTCTTGTAAAGCAGGTAGCAAATGCTACCCATACAAGATTGTAGTTAATAGTAACATTGTCATCATTGGAAACACTGTTTAACAATGGATTGCATGGTATTATGAATTATGATGGTTAAAATATTCCTTTTGCTTTCTTCTTAGGACATGGTATAGATGTCAAAAGCCCAAATGCTCTGACATAATTATGCTTTGGCAATACTGTGTCATAACTTCAAATAACGAGGGAGCATTTCAACCAAGTAAATATTGCTCGGGTAATAGGGCTGGAAGTCAGTTGAGGCTGGAATGAATGCATTGGATCTGAAACACGCATAATTAGCACATCTCAAGAAATAGTGCAGGTTTGTATATCAAACTTTGTTGGAGCCTCCCTTGCTTGTTGCAGGAGGAACTGATATTAGAGGTTTAGAGTGATTGGATTATAATTATTATCCGAACTATTGTTTGAGAAGATTCTTTGTAATGATCTCGTTTGAATGCATTCCATCATGAAACTGAGCTTGTGAATAAAATAAATATTAAGACGCCACTTGGATGTGACCAAGTAGTGTTTTATTAAGGATCTTGAACCATTTTGAAAGTTCCCATAGTTAAAAACTTTTCAATAGCTCCTGTTTTCTATATTTCCACTTGCTCTGTAGGGGGAAGGTAAATCTGTAGAAATCTTAAGAAAGGAATAATTTATGCTTCCACTTAGATCTAACCTATTGACTGTTTCATTTAGTATAAGGTCAAGGGGGATTGAAGTCTTTGAACAGGGAATGATCAGTTTGGAGTTCGGTTGTGTTGGTGTGCTTTTTGTTTTGCTATCTTGTTTTTCTTTTTTTATTTTGACAATATTTCATTATGTGTGGTGTTTATGGCTCCATGGCTTTAATATCTTTGGGAGAGCTATAATCAAGTTGAATATTGTATGATTTGCATGATTGGTGTGAAAGCTATGTTAAGTTTTGATGTTAAAATATACAATGGTGAATGTTCTGTTTGTCTAGTTTGCTGACAAGGAGTATCCGAATCTTCCACTTGCCTTGCTTGATGACAATATTTATCAGTCATTGCCAGTTTGTTAAATTAAGCTTTTGTGTTAACGGTTTCGTGATTTTTAATCTGGTTTACATGCGTTTAACAGCTGTATTGCTTGGTCTTGTGTAGTTATTGTGTTATTACTATGAATAACTAGTAAACTATATGTGATGTTGCCTATAATCTTCACGGACTGGCCATTTATTTGACTCGTTGTTTATGGAAATCAACAGAAATTGAATAGCCGGAGACTGTGGTGGTTCTTTTTGTTCTGCCTTAAAAATGAATAAGCCAAACTCATATTTTCAGAAATGATAGGATCATGCGATTGTTTCGAATTGCAAAGGTGTTTCTTTTGTTGATCAAGCAAGCAGGTGCTTGGTAAAATAGTTGCTAAGCTAGTGTCCCCACAAGCTGGGCCTGTTCTTAAGAAGCCTCCTGAACCTTCACCAGCTACCAAAGAAACTGATAGGCAGCTTTCAAAGAAGGAATTGAAGAAAAAAGAACTCGAAGCTGTTTTGGCTGAGCTAGGATACACACAGAGAACCCGGCTGCCAGGATGACTCCCTTGGTAATATGATGCTCGTAATCACATGAGAAAACTATTTTTAATATCTCAGGCCCCTCAAATGAAATATATAACTAAGTGAAAGTGAAATTTGCAATTGATTTTAACCATTTTGGATAATGTTGTCTGGCTATAATTGTAGTATATTCTATTTTACTAAGTTCTGAGGCGCTTGAGTCCCAGTGGTAGTAATGTAAAGTTTATGATTAAAGTATCATATAATTCGTTTCCTTCTATTTTATCGCTATACTAGACCATATGGTTGTTTGATTCAGTTTAGAGGCCATGTCTTTGCCTGCATACATGTTGTGATTTCTTTCCTCTCAATGAATTATTCTTCTACTATAAGTAAAATGCAGATACCACCTTTAAGGTTGTCAATATGATAGTTATCCCAATCTCCCTTTAATATTGCAGTCCACCCCATCGATATCAATGGTAACACTAAAAAGAAGCTTCATTTCATTACTGGAATCATTGTCTTGCCCGCATGCCTTTTGTCTGCGCACCTAACTTTGCCGTGGCATGGCTCCTAATGTCACTAAATAAGTGTTGACAAACTAATTAACTAAGTTTATGGGAAGGCTTTGTACTTTAGTACAAGAAATTGATCACCACTCTTAATTATTTTTTCTTTATTTTTCAACAAAACAGTCAAAACTTGTCATTTCATTTTCTATGAAAATCCCTTTCATGTTAAATTTAGTGAATAATTCATCAGTAAACACAAATAAAAGTGATGATACCTTTAAAAAACAATGAAGCCCACTGAATAGATGCACAAAGCAACGTGATCGGTTATGATTGTGGGTGCTCTTCGTCTGTGAAAAAGGGGGTTACAAAGAAATTTTTGTAAAGAATAGATAATGGATAAAATTGTAATTACAAATAACAACAATGAATATTTTTGGAAGATAATTTTATTAAAAACCATTGATACTAATGCTTTTTTTAGAAGTTATGTATCATTAACTTAAAAAAAATGGTAAGACTGATTTTATGATTACAAGTTTTTTTTTCTGAAAAAAAAAACGTTAATTCAGGCGCTCTAGAAAATACATAAAATCATTTTTTTTCAAAAAAAATAAAAATAAAGCCAGTCTAAATATACACTTTATGTTTATTCAAAGCACTTATAAGTTTCAAAGGATAAAAAGGAAGAAAAGCACTTCCTTATAGCCAAAATATGTGAAAAGGTAAATATATATCGATGAACTTATGAACCAAATAATTTTATAGGAACACTGTCCACTCTGTTACACGAAATCGATCATCACTCTTAGAACTCATTTGTTTTTTTTTCACAAAAAAAAAATCATTTCTTTTTCTTTCACAGCCCTTTCTATGTTATTTAGCCAATAATTTGTTAGTGTACACAAATAAAAGTGGGTATACTTTGAAAAAAAAATTATGAAACCCAAGGAATAGATGTGAAGAACAACGTATATGGTTGTGGGTATGGCCGTGTGGGTGTATATCTCTTTCGTGAGTGAGAGTGAGAGTGAGAGTGAGAGTGGGAAGAAATTTTATTAAAAGATTGGGTGATGGATAAGATTGTAATTATAATTAATAACAGATGATAGTTTTGAAACATATTTTGAGTTTAATTTGTATGCAATGATAATATAAAATTTTTTTATACTATTATTTAATTAAATCATTCAATTTGCATGAATTTTTAAGTAGTGGGTGTAAGACTTAACCATTTTTATCGATGTATCAATACATAATTAAATGATAATGTAAAAAAGTTTTACATTATTAGTGCATATAAATTAAACTCATATTTTTATTAAAAATTATTTTAGCTGCTATTTTTTTTTACTAGCTTTAAAAAAATAGTAAAACTATTTTTCAAGCGTCAATCCAAACACTTTTCAAAAGTTTTATAAAAGGATTTTTTTCCTTAAAATAAAAAAAAGAAGTGTTTTATTTCTTAAAAAGCAAATCCAATGCACTATAATGCTTGTTTTTCTTTTTTCTGGGTCTGGATGGAAGATTGAGGTTGGCTGTGATTTTGAAAAAGCTAAAGAGTGTTTATTTTTTTTGTTGTATAAAGGGACTAACAGCCCAAAACAAGAAAAAAAAGCCAGAATAACACTAGAGACAATATTGGGCTAGTTTTTTGTGCTTTGCCTTTATAAATTTAAAAATAAAATAAGTTTTCCTGACTTGACCAAAAAAAAGTTTTCCAGACCAAAAATAATAATAATAAAATAAGCTTTTAAGATTTTAAATTGCCTCAAATAAAATAAAGCTACTCTGCCTTAGCTGGTGAAAAATAAAAACAGTGAGTAAATAAAAAAACAATAATAAAAAGAAATAAGGGCAGCGTAAGGTAGACGCTGAGTAGGGAACTGAAACCCTCCGACTCCAACAACATATAAACCCTCGCATCAGAGGTGTTAGGTTATTTCTGTGTCTCACTCGTAACACAACACAAGATCACTTCTTCTTCTTCTTCGCATCCATCCCAAATACAGCACTCACTATGGTACGGTCTCTCCATCTCTCTATCTCCCTGTTTGTGTCAGCATTCTATTCTGTTTCTTTTATTCAACAAAATAAAATTAATTTTGATCTCTCTCTCTCTCTCTCTCTCTCTCTCTGTGTAATGGAACGGAATGCAGGCTTTGCCGAATCAGCAAACCGTTGATTACCCGAGCTTCAAGCTCGTCATTGTCGGCGATGGTGGAACAGGTTCCTATCTTTTTCTTTCTGTTCTTTTTTTTTTTCCCTTTTCGCTGGTTCCTTTTCTTTTATTTTCTTATGAGCGAAATTAGAAGAAACAAAACACCATTTTTTTGTCCCGTTTTTATTGTTGGTTGTAGCTCCAAATGAATAAAGATTGCTGCTTTGTAGTTTATTTCTTGAAGATCCAGGGATAGGATTGGAACTTGGTGCATGTATGTAGGTTTTGATTTGAATTGAATTGAAATTCTTGTATTTGGAATTAATTTTTGTTTTTTGCAGGAAAGACAACCTTCGTGAAGAGGCATCTCACTGGGGAATTCGAGAAGAAATATGAACGTGAGCTGAGATTTCTAATCTGATCACTTATTTAAATTAGGAGTTTAATGTTGATGCACTTATATCTGATCAAAATTAAACTGTTGTGGGAATGCATGATTGGATGATAGGATGTATAAAAATTAAACGGTTAAAATTAATCAATAAAAGATTCTATATTCTTGTTCTTAGGGCTTGGATTTCTTGTTTTACTCTCTTAACTCATTGTTGTGTCCAAAAAACAGCAACCATTGGTGTGGAAGTCCACCCTTTGGATTTTTTCACAAATTGTGGCAAGATTCGGTTCTACTGCTGGGATACTGCTGGCCAAGAAAAGTTTGGTGGCCTCAGGGATGGATATTAGTAAGTGTTCTTTATATATTAAGGGTGAACTTTACGTATAATTTTGTTATTTGAACATTTTTGTACACATGTATAAACTCATGTTCTTGGTGAGATTTTAAAATGTGTTTCTTTTGATTCATGGAATCGAATAACTAGAAGATTTTGATTTGAGGGTTCTTCTGTTTGCATATTGTATTCTTAGGTTTGGTTTCCTGGTCAACTCTTTGTATTTTGTAATCATGCATGTTTTCTCTGATGACTTCTTGAGACCTGAGGTTGAGTTCTTTTATCATAGTATTCACACTTCTACGTGATTTTACGTTCTCCAATTCTTCTGCATGGATGAGATTAATTTTGAACTTGTTTATTGGCCTTGATGCCCTGGGTTTCCTCAGTATTGTAGATTTACATGGCAGTTACTTGTTTTTGTAGTCTTTATTATGCCCGTAGAGATGAATTTTTATTTGTGTAGGAATTCTGGCCTTTAGGAACAGCAATGAAATATTTAATTCCTTCCTTTGGAATTGTGTGTCAGTTATTATTCCTGCCCTGATGTAAATCCATTCACGTTTGTTTTTTGTATCTGTTTTACTTTCTGGTTTGCGCTTTTAATGTGTTGTCTTATTTTTCAGTATCCATGGGCAGTGTGCAATTATAATGTTTGATGTTACTGCCCGACTAACGTACAAAAATGTCCCTACCTGGCACCGTGATCTTTGCCGGTTCGTAAATGGCATCCCTGAAACTTTTTTACTATCATGTCTCTAATTGTTCAATAAATATAGACAGAGGTACCTTGCATGTGCCAATATATCAATCATCTAAAGCAATTTAAAATTATAATATAATAGATATTATAAAATTTCAGTGATTAATATTTTGCCACGAGTCAGAGCACATATGAACTGAGTCTATTATTATTACCATTCTACTTCAACACAGTGGTGTTCAACTTCAATACCTTAATGGTGCTTTCTGCATATTTGATTTTTCAGGGTCTGTGAAAACATTCCAATTGTTCTTTGCGGTAACAAGGTTGATGTGAAGAACAGGCAAGTGAAAGCAAAGCAGGTTACTTTCCACAGGAAAAAGAATTTGCAGTACTATGAGATTTCAGCTAAGAGCAACTACAACTTTGAGAAACCTTTCTTGTACCTTGCAAGGAAACTCGCAGGGTGGGTACCACTAGTCTTTGCTCTCTACATAAGTAACAATGCATCAATCTCTTAAGTGCATTTCAACTTATGTTTTTCTACTTGTGTCAATTTTGCAGCGATCCCAACTTGCACTTTGTAGAATCTCCTGCATTGGCTCCACCAGAAGTTCAAATTGATTTAGCTGCTCAACAACAGTAAGCTCATTTTCTTATAGAATTTCAAATCTGCCAATTTTTTGACTGTGTTCTAATAGTGTATTGACACAACCAAGATGAATGTATGTAATGTATTACTCTAGTTTCTTTGAATGGCTTCCATTGGATCCGTTAGTTGTTTCATAGTGTTTGAGAAGTATTGTTTTCATTCAGCTGGGATTATTCTTTAAGGCGTTTGGTTATTCATGCATTGATTACTTTTGCAGGCATGAGGCTGAGCTTGCTGCAGCTGCTAGTCAGCCCCTTCCAGATGACGATGATGACACATTTGAGTAAAACATGTTCGCTTATGGGCCATCTTCCTGAGTTGCTGGTATTGTGTGCGCTACAATATGTGTTTTTGGGGGTTGTATTATTGATATTTTATTTGAGGATGTGGATTTTGAAGATCTGAAATTCAATCGTTTATGAGATGTTTTTTCTTCAACTGAAAATCTTGGTAGTAAGTTACATTCTTGTCGCAGCAATTATCATGTGTAGGTGTGACTCGTCTCTTTTGAAGAGTTGTGGGTTGTATTCAACACATTTTGTGTCTTCGCATATTTTTGGGATAGTTTGTGGTGGTAATTTTTGATTGATAGCGTTGTAAGTCACCTAATATATATTCCTGTTTATCCTACTGGTCTAATCTAGTTGACTGTTTTGGAGTTCCATTTTTCTCTTTTTTAGTGTGGCCTTTGGGTTTGTTTCTGCGAAATGGTTTCATGGCGATAAAAGGTAGCTAGTGTGATAAAAAATAATTTACAGACAAAAACAGATGCGATCAAATCAAAGTAAGGTACAATCAAAAAAGGTTGGAATGCAGTTAATTTCTCCAACTCTGGCATCTTAAAGTGTAATAGTGTTGGGTTATATTCAGACAATGTAAACCCCTCAAAATTAACCTTTCACGTTCCTAAATTTAACAGTCAACTGACTCATAATATGATATGTAGTGTTATCTTTAGTTTCAATTAGGTTTGTTTTTCCTTTATTGAGTACACAAGGAATTATTGAAGTACCGAAAAATAGGAAGGTTGGGTATCTGAGTGAATTAAAGAACTGATGTCAACTGCTCTATCAAATCCTGAAAGTTGATTGCGGTTAGTTGAATTAGTTTTCCTTAATTTCTTTTTGATACCACTGTGCAGTACTCTTTAATATGATCCAGTCATGAATATTAATATTAGTCACTCATTCTCTTTCAATAAACAGCGTGTAACCTTGGGATCAGAAGCACCCACCATGCACAATAAAGCCAGCCAACTAGGAACGTGAGATTGGCAATTCTTTGTTCCGAGGTCTCGGATTCCAATCATGAAAATGAAAAAGGTCCCACTTAGGAGACTTGTTACAACCAAGAGGTGTTCGCAGCAGGGGTTTAGATCTTCTAAAGTAATCATCTTACTTTGGAGGGTATTTGATCAATAAAATTAGAAATAGAATCCTTTTACTATTTAAAGTTAAAATATCTCACTTTAATCTCTAAAGTGTCCGTTCACAAGACCCCTACTCTCTTCAAGGGCCACCAGTTCAGTCATGTCAAATTCATTGGTTCCTATTAGTAGGCCAGTACTAACTTCGAAAAAAAAAATGCCAGGCAAGAGGCAACTAAGGGCCCTATTTCCTCCTTAGTTATGACCTTAAAAAAAAAACAAATATCGAGTAAATATTTATTTTAATTTTTAAAATTATTCGTTATTTACTCTAATCTTTAAAATTAAGAAAATATTATTTTAATTTTTAAAATTATAAAAATTTATTCAAATTTATCGTTATATTATTATTCATGAAATTTAACTTGAAACATCATCTAAAAAAGCTAAGTAGAATCATATTTTATAATTTTAAGAACTAAAATGAATTTAATACATAATTCCACATAGCAAAGTGAATATCTACCGCACAGATATCGGTTCAAAAAAAAAAATATACAGATATCCGCGGCGTGGGAGACGAACAACGGAACAAGCCACCACTCCAGTGGCCAGGCTCCACACCCGTTCGTATATTAAGTCTGTGAGTTTCCTTTCAACCACCCTGTGATTTGCACTCACCTTATTCTCTTAACTCTAATCCCAAATTGCTAGGTATAATTGCAACCTTTTGTGTAATGTGCATGGTTCACCCTAAACTACAACACAAACATAGTGAAGTGCAACATATACACCGTCACTCTTCTTTTCCATTTTTGTTACCATTGAGAGTACCTCAAAAACCACCTTCCGAAAAATCGGAGGGGGAATTTTTCTCTTATTTTTTCTCAATTGTTTGGTTGCCACTCTTGGGATGATTTTCTGTGTATGTACAACATATACATGATTACATTTTAAATGCATCCATTCAGGGAAAAAGAACAAAGACAAGGACCAAAAAAAAAAAAAAAAAGGAAAGAAACAAAGAAAGAAAGAAAAGAAACAGAAATAGAAGAGCATGATTTCAACTTATATGTGACTAAGGGGAATATGAATCTGATGAATGAGAAGACGTTGAAAGTGGTGATGAATATTGGTAGCATGTGCAGCTTGGGTCATGAATGACCCTCTTCATAGTGATATCAAGCTTGGAGCAAAAAACACAATACCTCCCTCTGAACCTTGGATAACCTCCATCATCATCTTCGTCTTCATCAGACATATCCGAGTCCTTGTCTTCTGTGTCATCATCCCCTTCATCATCATCATCATGAATGGGTGTGTATGCTAACCCAATCATTGGAAGAGCAAAAAGAAGAAACCTGTCAATGCTGTTATTGCTCCATTTTCTTCCTCTATCCCAAATCATCAGTGGTGCAACAACTAGTCCAGCTCCAACCCCAAAACCTACCCCGGTGGATACAAACTGCCAATCAAATTTGGTAGCTGATTCTGTCTTTGGAGCTTCTGCTGGTCTGACATCATCATTGCTACTGCAGTTTGGAGCCAAAGGAGGGCCACATAATCCTTTATTACTGATGAAGGAATCATTTGAAAATGATTGAATTTGGGTGCCTGTGGGAATTCTTCCCCATAGATGATTGAAAGAGAGATTCAGGAAAGAAAGGAAATTCAAACTTGCGAGCTCATTGGGAATTTCTCCTTCCAGTGAATTGTTTGATAGGTCTAATGACTCAAGCTGTGTCAAATTCCCTATAGATGATGGAATTCGGCCAGAAAGGGCGTTGTTTGACAAGTTAAGCACATAGAGTGCTTTAAAGTCAAATAGCTCTTTTGGTATTGGCCCTTGGAAATGGTTGGATGAAAAGTCGATGGAAGTGAAGACAGTTAGAATCTTAACCAGCTCCATCCTTTGACCTTTGCTTGTAACTGTCACTGAATCCTGATAATATATTTTACTATATTGAAGAACCTGAAATCGGATATGGTTTACCTCAGAGTCAGCTTTGTCTTCATCATGCATCATTGCCTCCCACCTTGTGAAGCATTTTCCAGGTAGTTGACCATTCAAGTTGTTAAAGGCCAGATCAACAATCTGAAGCATGTGCCATGTACCATTGGTTTTTGGACATCCAATGTGACCATGGAACTTGTTTTTCCGCAAGATCAGGACACGGAGAGTGGATATGTTCTTCAACGAGCATGGAAAGACATCAGTAACCTTATTATTCCCAAGGTCTAACACCTCTAATGTTGAGCAATTAGCAAGAGATTTCGGAATCTGTCCATCTATTATATTTCTATGGAGATCAAGAGTCCTCAGAGCACAGGAAGCTGGAAACATGTCAGGGATAGCACCTGAGAGATTGTTCTTCCGCAGATTTAGCACCCCAAGTGTTTCGCTTAAAGTCCTTAAACAAGAGGGAATTGTGCCAGAAATTTTGTTACGCGAAAGATCAAGGACTTGAAGGTTTGAAGAATTGCAGAGGGAATCAGGTATGCTTCCATTGAAACTATTGTTTGCAAGAGAAAGATAAATTGTTTGAGACAAGTAGTCACCAATGTCGATTGGGATAATAGAGCTGAATTTGTTACTTGAATAATCTACATAAGCAGCGTGTTTAGGAAAAACAAGATTTGGCCCTCTTAGTTGGTTGTAATGAAGGTCAAGGACTAACAAATTGGAAGTAAAATTCTGCAATGGTCCTTCCAGATAAGCTAGAAAATTGTGAGAAACATTAAGGCTTGCAAGACTTTTTAGCTTCCAAATCCAGTTGGGTACTCTTCCTTGAATCTGGTTATCTGAGAGGTCTAGAGAGGTTAATCTGGACTGGTACCTCAAGAAGTCAGGGAAAGTTTTCAGTTTGCAAGACGACAACTTTAGATTGCTTATGTTTGGAAAGGAAGATAGGTCTGTGATAGTCAAATTGACTGACAAGTTGTTGTATGAAAGGTCTAGTGCAGTTAAATTTCTGAGCTCCAAAAGCTTATCTAGCTGCATCAACCCATTGAACTTGTTTGATGAAAGTTGGAGGATAGACAGTCTTCTGAGCTGGAAGATGGACGCTGGAATTGGCCCTGATAGATTATTGCTACTTAAGTCAAGGGTGTTTAAGTTAGAGGAAGACACACCTGTGAGTTCATCCAATTGACTAAATTGGTTGTAGGAAAGCTGAATCTTCTGCAGTGATGGGAGTGTAAAAAGAGATGAAGGAATGCTCCCATTGATGGAATTGTAACGTAAGTCAATGCTGATGAGATTTTGCAGTCCTTCAAAGTTAGCCGATGATGGCATTGCACCACTTAAACCATTATGAGAAAAGTCCATGTGGGTAAGTTTTCTGGCCATTGCAAATGACGGGATTGGACCTATGAAGTTGTTAAGTGACAAATCCAGGTAACTGAGCTCTCTCAGTTTTGATACTGAACTGGGAAGTGTTCCATTAAATTGGCAATTAGCAAGGTCCAATGTTGATAATTGCATCAATTTATCAATGGATTGGGGAAGTGCTCCAGAAAAGCTTGTGTTACTTACTATTATGGTCTGAAGAGATCCATCATGTGGGAAGACTGGAAATGAACCATGGAGATTGTAGTTGTATGAGATGTCAATAAGTGATAATGTTTGAACCTGGAAGACCTTTCGAGGAAATGTTCCCATCAACCCACAATAAGCAAGACTCAGAGTGGTCAGATTTTTCAAAT
Organism: Dalbergia cochinchinensis; assembly: GCA_031216125.1. NCBI lineage: Eukaryota > Viridiplantae > Streptophyta > Magnoliopsida > Fabales > Fabaceae > Dalbergia > Dalbergia cochinchinensis. Next base: position 60,055,092 of record CM062375.1, on the reverse strand, counting down.
TGGCAAAGGCTTCCGGCACTGGACATGATAAATTGTTCTCATCAAGACGAATGATTGAGAGATTCTGAAGTCTTGCTAGGGAAGAATTAAGGGGTCCCGAGATATTGCACTTTGACATGCTCAATTCTTGCAGGCTACGCAGCAAGAGTAAAGCACTACACCAATCATGTCCCTGTGCTGTTACATTTACACCATCTAGATACAATTGCCTAATACTGGTGAGGTTTTGAACAAGCTTCCGAAAACCTGGGTTCTCAAGCTTCAGATATTGACCTGCTAAATAGGCAAGAGATGAGATATCAAGAGTAACCAACCTTGTCAACTGAGAAATCTCTATTGGAACTTGCCCCACAAAGCCAGCATATGACAAATTCAGGTAAGTTAAATTCTCCAACTTGTTGAATGATGAAGGGATCACAGAATTGAAATTATTGGCTGCCAAATTTAAGCTCTGGAGATGCCGGAGACCGAAAATGCTGCTTGAATTGTCAAATCCTCCAGAGATTGATTCTCCACTGAGGTCAAGACCAATAACATGTCCTTCATCATCACAAGTTACACCACTCCAACTGCAGCAATCAGTATTTTGATTCCATGTCTTCAGTTTGCTGGAGCTATCTAAGCTGGAATTTTCATTCTTGACAGTAAGGCTGTTGTTCAATTGCAGCAACAATGATCGCTGATCCTCAAGACATTGATGACCAGAGACAACAGAGATGTGGATGCTGATATATATCCAGTAGCAGAGAATGAAAGAAAGCAATGAATACGATCTAATTCTCATTGGTGTGTAGTCTGAGAGATTACCACAGAACACAGGACTGAAGAAATGAGTAAACCAAAAGTGGCCTCACAAAGTGCCAGGCCCATGAACCCGACCCTTCTGCCCTGTGTCTTAAGTTTGGCAAAGAGCGGTGGCCAAAAAGTGCTGAAAGTTATGCAGAAGAGGAGCAGTGGTTGAGAAGGAGCTGAGGAAGGTTAAGACAGTAGAATGGTATTGGTCAAAGACACCTACTCCAAGGGGCTGCACCATTCAAAGTAAACCGTGTCCTAGGTCATAGTTTGCAACTCTGCATCTGTTGGCAGAAAAGAAAACGAAGTGAAGTATAAGGCTACGTGGTTGAAGACCAATATTTTTATAATTAGAATTTGATAATAATTTTGATGTATGATAATTCAATGAGACTTTTTAAAATAAGAAATAATTAAGTGAAATGCTTATGCTGATATGATAATATAAAATTAGATATTTGTGTAAAATTTTTACGGTGACACTATATTTAAATTAAATTCTTATGATTATAAAAAAATAAATTCTTATAATTTTAGTAAAGAGTGTCTTATCAATGCTGATTAAAAAAATAAAACTGAAATGGAAGTTTCTTTTTTATTGAAGAGTGAAATTTTTAAGTTTATAAACATTTAGAATACATAAGAATTCCTCCACCTTTATAGTACTCTCAGGAGGATTTGACTTCTCTAAAATAAGAAAATTAATAAAAAATAAAAATAATAAGTTAATTATTTCTGAATGAATCACTATCATAGATCTTATTAAATAATATAAAAATAATTAATTTTTTAATTTTACTCTTTATCAATCTCTTCTTTCATAATAGGCGAATCCTGTTTAGGACACTCAGTGGAGAAAAAAAAATTATTAGTGATTGTACGCGTTTCCTTGTCGGACCTCTTGTAAGAAATTCTTCCTCTGTTATTGTGTGCTGACTTAATTGGAAGTAGCTTCTTAGGTGGGACTCTGCATTTTTGGATTATTCAAGAAAATGATCCTACAACGTTTTAAATAATACGTTTATGATTTTTGACTCTCTGTATTAGTTTTGTTGGGAGCATAGGGTGATAAAGATGATGTCCGTTTCGTGGAGCAGCGTCTAAACGTTAGGTACCAATTCACTGGGGACAATCTTGTCGTTAAAACACGACGAAATAAATATGGACGTTACACCATCTCGTCCGTAGCATAAATCATTTAAGGTTATATACTGAAATTAAGATAATAATTAAATTTTATTAATTTTTAAAAATAAAAATATCTCTTATCATTTATCATAAATTACTATTTTATTAAATATTTATATTTATATCTACTTATTCTCAATCATCATAAATATAGAGATAAAATAAATAAAAAATAATTAATATTTTCTTATAATGTGAAAATAACTTATATTTTGAACTAGATAAAATATCTAAAGGCAACTTAAATTATGGATTGGAGATAGGACTTTCTATTGTCTCATTTGAGATTAATTTTCTCTGTTTGACATTATTGTAATTGTAAACAAATTCAAATTTTCAATTAAAAAATTATATAACCATTTAATTATATATTATTATATGAAATTGAGATTTTCTATGCGAGAGATTTATGGCTAATAAATGTCAAAGTAAAATATTATTATTAATGTGAGAATAAATGAGTGTAAAATATTTTCACATGCGATATTAGAATTAAATTCTTTTGCCGTTTTCTTTGAAAGTTGAAACTTGTTTGTCGCTTGCTGTTTTAACTAAAAATGATTATGTTTATATCATCGTACTCCTTGTCATCCTCAATATAATTCATTTCAAATTATATACAATGATTAAAATTACATTTAGATCATAGTGATCTTTCAAACAACAAAGAGAAATGATCTTTCAAACCCGGGGTCAGCTATCCCACTCTTAGATAGAGGTGTCAAATGGGCCAACCCACTCCTATTTGGTCCTGTCCCACATGGGTCAGGGTCAAAAAGCTCACGGGATCAAAAAGCCCATGACTATAAAAAGCCCATAGAGCCAAAAGCCCATATGGGTCAGGGCCAGCCCATGGGCCAATCTATTTATAAAAATTTTAAAATTTATTAACACTTAAAATGAATTAACCCATGGACTGGTCCATGGATTGGCTCACTTATTGGCTAGCCTCAACCTACTATATTATACTATTAATGGTATATTGTCGTGTCTGAATTCTTTAATTTTTCTTTTATATCAAATGCGCATATTCTTTTCCTCTTTCTTTTCTTTATATTTTAAATGCTAGAAATATTCTACACCAACAATTAAAATCAATTTCTAATTTCTTTTAATATAATAGAATCCAATGTGCACTTTAGAACTTAGACTCTTCAATGCCACTAGAAAAATAGGACCCTTCTCATTTACAACATTACAAACTTATAATATTAAAACATGCTCTCTTACACATATACAAACACTGTCTCCTACCTCGATTTATTTAAAATCAAATATTTTATCAATTTTATTAGATGAAAGAATTGAAACAGAGCCAAACACACTCATGTCCCCTTCTCCTTCCATATAGATAGACGCACAGAGAGAGAGAAAAGAGTGTTCATCGTCTCACCGTCCATCGCCTTCATCTGGTGCATTTGCCCTCGCCTCCCCTCACCACCCAGCACCTCCAGGAGAACACCGACAAGAAGAAAGCCCGCCGCACAGCAACTCTTCCTCGTGAGTCGCCCTCGCCGCGCAGCTTCTCTTGCCCTCGACCCAGCTGCAGCTGTGTTGCTCTATCCTCGCCCTTGTCGTGACGTCGCCGCCTTTGAAGCCAGCGACTGCAGCCCATTAGCGTCACTGCCGGATCATTCTTCCTAGCGTCGCCGTGCTTTGCACCAGCATCCGCATGAATCAACGCCGCCAGCCACTGTTCTTCATCGATTTCCCTGTGAAGTAGCAATTTTTTTGGTTTTGTTCAAGCAGGTACCTGGTTGTTTTGGTTTGCAATAAATCACACGAAAAAAAAATGTTTAAAAAGAAGTATAACTAAATAAGATCTTAGATGGGAACTGGCCCATGGGTTAATCCACCCCCAGCCCACACATTTAGAGGGCCTATGTGGGCCAGAGCCAATACAGCCCATTCATGTTGTGGGCCACTTCTTCATGGGGGCTAGCGGCCAACCCCAGGGTCATGGGCCTCTTTGACAGTTATACTCTTAGAGGTGCCTACTATGGGTGAAGGGATTAGTCTCATGACTGTCGGCTGTAGGGATACCTTGAGAAATAAAAAAAAAAATAATGATGGAGAGAGAATAAGTTAGGAAAAAAAATAAGTAGTGGGACCTATATATATTATGAGTAAGGTATTTGGGCATTTAAGAAAATGAAGTGTTGAAATAGCAAAACCCAACAACAAAATACACAAATAATCTTCTATTCCTAAACCTCTATTCAGTCTCTCCCAACTAAATATTCAAATAAACTCATATCCACTCATTCTCACTCTAATTAAATATAAGAGTAAAATAGATATAAAATAATTAATAAGTATTTGAAATATAGAAATAATCTAATTTTGGATTAAAAAAAAGTTAGATTGAGGGTCGAAGGGAGTAATTGCCAGGCTAAATTGGGATTTTTATTATGAGATTAAATTTAACATTTATGGGTGATGGGGTTCAGAGATAAGATTGATTTCGCTAAGGGCTTTCAGCATGTTTGGGTGGGTGTTTGGCCACCCTAATTGATTCTACAAAAAAAAAAAAAATAGTTATTTGGTTCCCAGAAATTAGAATCAATACTGACTTCCAAAAATGATTTCTTGTTAAAGTCAATTTAAGAGTAACTATTAAATATAAATTGATTTGCTTTATAATTAATCTTACCGAATATCAATTCTATAAATTCAAAATCAAATACACATGTAACGGGAAGGGAAAATATTTTAGTATAGTTATTGGAGTGGTACTGGAAACATTTCAGCGTATGGGAGTCATGTGGATGCATTTAATGCCGTGAGTCTTATAGTCAAATTAATACAGTTCGGCGATGAATCGACAAGAGATTTGAATTCACACCGTATTCATGTTTTGCACGCTGAAATATATAAAAGGGAAAATTGCCCTTAATTTCCCTACATTATTTATGTTGGTGCATTTTATCCCAAACACTTTAAAAATATGTAAATCAACTTCTTAATGTAATTTAAATATACAAATTGATCCTTTTATAGGTTTTTCATCTATTTCAACAAAAATAGCACATACTTAAATAAATTTAGGACATCAAATCACACATTATTTTATCATTTAGGACATTAGATTGCATCTGATCCAAAATTTATAAAAATATAATATACCTATTTGTTGTTAAGAATAATAAAAATTTAACAAAAGGACTAAGATGTATATTCAGAAAATGTTACGAGACGATTTGTATATTTTTAAACTTGGGGAATCAAGTACACAGAACTCATAGTTAAGAAGTTTGTGCAATTTTCCTGATAAATTGTATACCGCTACCTCCTAGAATTCCTTTGTTGAATTGAATGATCAATGTATTCTGTTTGGGCACACAAAAGGAAATGCCACTAATAGATACCTTGACGGGAAAAAAAAAAAAGTTCGTGCAAAGACATTACATTTATTTGTTCTTAATGTTTTTATTCCTGCCCTTTCATATTTGGGTTAGACTATCATATATGGTTATTTTTCTTAAGCTGCACATGCAAGAGCTGAATTCAGAAACACACAAGAATTTTCTAATTAGGAGAAAATATTAAACTTTGGCATCTAGATGACCTGATTCATGATTAAATACTATTCGAATGAAAAGTAAATAATTAAACAAAATGTCCTGGTCGATGGCGTGATAAATCATCAATCGTCTTATTCGTTGACAATCATGTAAATTGCGATTACAAGACTCAAATACTAGTAAACGATAAGAGTTGCAGAAAGAAAATATCGTACTAGTTGATATAGGATGAAACTGTTAGCATTATTATTTTTTATTTGTTAGTAATTTTTTTCACAATAGTATGTAATCATCGATATAGTTTTGGTTAAGATTAAATTCTGAGATTATTTGGGTTGGGAATTTTACATCTATTAAAGGTATAAATGAATATCTACGTGTCGCATCATTTAGATAGTTTAGAAACGTGAAACAAGTTTTCTTTTTTTTTTTTTTCCACTTCTCCTTAAAAAAGCGTACGTATATTTTAGTTTTCTTTTTTCTAGTGTCCCATTGTATCCTTAGTTCTAGAACCACTGACTTCACTTCGTTTTCTATATTCAACATAATTCAGACATCTGAGAAAGAGGTAGAGAAGTCAAACCACTTCTCAATATAATCTTAGTGGATGTGTAAATTCGTGTGGACTATCGTATTCCTAAATGGCCCCAGATAATTTATTTGTGTCCAACTTGAAACTAGAGTAAAAAGTAAGAAACTTCTAACACTACCAGAAAAATAAATATTTTCAATAATTACTATCATTGAAAGTGTTAATAAAAATATTATTAAAAAAAATAATTTTAAAATAAAGTGATCATTGAAAATATTGATAATCTTTTATTAACAGTTATTAAATGTCAGTTTTGATATTGCTAATAAAAGTTTATAAGTATTTTTTGGATAATATTTTTATGAACACTTTCAATTATATTAATTATTAAAAATATCTATTTTTCTTATAGTAAGAGGACGAGACTTAAAATGTGCAAAGGTACCATCCATTAGAAATTAGAAAAATGTAAGATTAAAGGCCTCATTGTTGTACTTTCAATTCATATTCAAAGTTAAAGAAAAGTAGTTTGTCCGATTTCGAGTATGTTCATGAGATGCATTAGTTGCAAGGAAGGACTATCCAAAAAGTCAGTGAAGCATGAGGGTTCAAATGCAAAAACGTTATAAAAGGGGGTGCGTTCAAATGCAACTGTTAACAACCCTCAAATGTTTCAAGGTTGGTTTTGATGTCATTGTCGGTGCTTAATTAAAAGTAGAGGAGATTTCATGATTGGTGTTGTGGGACAAAAAAATCAACGTAATATTGATGAAGTTCAAGTGTGTTAGTTAAAGGTTAGATTGGCTCAGCATGAGCGTTACTTTTTACAATATGGGCTTCATTGCTAAAATTTATCATATGATTTATATGGATATAGTTTGTGAAATCTCGTCATTAGCAGGATTTCATTCAATCTCTCAAAATCGTCAATTATATTTAGTAAAATATAAATTTTTTCAAACGAAATATCACCGATACCAAGATTTTATTAATAAAATATTATTTTTTGGATAAAGTGACTAAATTATTAATTTTTTAATTCAAATATCGTTAATAATAATATTTTACAAATAAAATAAAATTTTTTTAAGTAAGATATCGTCAATGCTAAGATTTTATACCATAATAACATAATTTTTCTATTAATGTAATATATAAATCATTATTTACTTCATACATTATAAAAAAAATAATTAACCACGGTATGACTGAAATGCTGGCATATAAAAATAAAAGAAATATTATTATTCTAAAATTCAAAAATAACTTTTTGATGTTGGAATAGTATCTTGGAAACAGGAGTGGAGTTGATAAAGTTAAGTCACTTCTTCTTAGTTGTCTTTCCACCCATGATGTGTTTGACTTCAAAACAGGCCTACAACCCAAGTGACTGTGGTGGTTTTTGGAATAATCCAATTATTTTGAATATTTATGCGAAAATGTAACAATTTATGTTGAATTAAGTGTTCATTTATTTATTTTTTCAATGAATTCTATAAGTTATAACAAATAAACAATAGTATTTTTTTTTTGGGAGATTCTCACATAAATGTGACAGTCAATACCCATCTTACCTTTTTTTTCCCTCAGAATTCGGACCCCTCAAATTCTATACAATCACAGTAGCTTTTTTTTTTCCTTTTCGTTGCTGTTACTATTTTGTTAATTTTAATTATTTTTAATATTTATTTTTATTTATTTCTTAAAAAAGTTGGTTGTCCCGACTTCTACTATGTGTGCAGTATTTTTTTCCCTTAATTGTTATGCCTTTTTGGTAATTTTAAATATTTTTAATAATTTTTTATTTATTTTGTAAAGAGTTCGATTTATACAAATTCTTTTCTATGTACATCTATATACAGTATTTTTTTTTAATTTTAATTTGTTAATTATGTTCTCTTAAAGTTTAATTATCTTCCAAATTTATTTTGTAATATTGTTGTATTTTTATTAAATTTTCTTTGGTATTATTTTTTTATTTTGTTATGAGTTTAATTAATTATGGCTTGGAAATTTTTTAATTTGTTCTTTCAAGTTTTTTATTTTTTGTTTAATTATTTTTTCAGAAACAATGTTATTTTTAGTTTCTGATATTTAATATTTTAATTTTTAGTTTTAATTTTTAGTGAATAGTGCTATTTTTTTCTTTTTTTTTTACCCAATTTAATTTGTCTGAACTGTGTTGCGTGAAATTTTTTTTTAAAATTTCAATGTGTCTAAATTATATATAATAAATAGTAAAAACTTTTTTTTTTCCATTTTTTAAGGTGCAACCATTCGAATTTTTAATTTATAAAATATTTACCATTTTATTATTTTTTATTTTTTTAAATAAATAAATAGTGTTTTTCAAAACATTTTTTTCTTTTTTTTAAACACAATTTGAGTACCCCGAATTGTATACGTTAAACAGTATTTTTTTCTTTTTCTTTTCTTTTTTTAAGAATAACTAAAAATAAAAATAAAAAAATGAAAAGAAAAAAATAAAAAAGATACTGTACATTACACATAATTCGGTAGGTCCAACTTCTTAAAAAAAAAAAAGAGACAGCGTAGGCATTGATCATCGAATGTAGGGGAGTGGGCACCATTTTTTTTATATAGAATGTAGTTTTTCTCAATCTAATCATTAATTTATAACTACATATCATATTAATTGTTTGTACTGAATTTTAAAATGATTTGACATCTATAAAGACGTGATCAAATAATTCTTATTTGTATAATTTTTAATTAGATGTATAGAAAATCTATATCAAATAATTTTAAATTAATGTAAAATTTCATAAATATAACATATGGAGTTTCAATTCAACAATAAGTTTTATTGATAATAATAAAATATTATAAAAAAAATGTAAGATATATGTGCCAAGCCTGATGTTTGTTTTGGAATAAATCTTGGATGCAAAATTGGAACTTGTAAGCAACCTTTGGAGGTGGGTGTAGTGAAGGTCTAGGATAGACAAACTTGGAGTAGTACACTGAAGTGGTCCTTACTCCCAACCCTTCTAAGAATTTTGAGACATGTTTAAGTGACCGAAAAATATGGTGGTGGATATAGTCCCAATTGACTGATATATATGGTTAGAAACCAAGATTAGAAAGAGAGTGTTTATTGGTTTTTCAAAAATTGTGGATTTGTTATCGACCTGCGCGACCAAACTTAATTTATCTATGGACCTAATAATCAAAGTAGTCGTTTTAGAATTTAGTGGACTCGCTTAGCTTTCAACCTTCCTAATGACTTTTGTATCCATTGGACCATTACTTACTCGATAGGAATTAAAAGACAATTAAGTCACCACCAGCCACCTTATTTGATAAGAAACGTTGCCTGATAGTAGCATGTGGTAGAATTTGCGGAGAAATTGATCCGTTGATCAATTATATTATGGGAATCTCTCTTCTCGAATTAAATCATATCCGATATTTCAATATTTATTTTCTTGTATCATATGTCATGTGCGAGTTTCACATTTTAAATCAATAATAAGAACCACTTATTATTTCTTGTCAATGTCATCTAAGAATTTTCCTCTGGGTTTTTATTTCTTCTTCCTATTGGAAAAAACCACTTATTATTACAAAAATATTTCAACGACTTTTGGGTCTAAAATCTTCACAATATAAGAGGCACCTTTCCATACTCTGTAGAGAGAAATTTGTTCTTCTACGAGCCATATATTCACAAAACGCAATTGCCGAACTTATATACTTCTCTGTGGATCCCGATGACAATTCACTGTGGAGGTACAATGATTTTCTCCGTGGAGTATAAAAGAATTTTCCTCACTACGATTACATGAAGCATATGCAATGCTCACAAACCTTGAAAAATTTTCCCTGATTGATGATATTTAGTGGGACTCGCATATTAATATTTGAAGAATTTAATATATGTTCTGGACACTTGAATTGTTTGTTCTATGATATGTATTATATATTTAACTATTTGCTGTCAACCTGGCTCGCTGTGTGAGGGAAGTTTTGTCGTGGTTCGTGCCTTGTTTATCTCATAATCCATCTAACCCGGAAAAGTTACCTAGAAAGAAGGATGAAAAAAAATATATGTTGTTTTCTATATTAAAAAAGGGCTTGTGGCAAAGAGACGAATAATGCACAAATTGTGGGGTCCAGTCGACAAGTTTGAAGCAATCGAGAAGAGATTTTTCCACGCGTGAACAGTGAAATCACTCTTCACGCATGATGATGTCAGTATTTACATAAGAATTTTCAACGTGTGAACAGTGAAATCACTGTTCACGCGTAAAAAGTCGGTACTTAAGGAGAATTTTCAACGCGTGAACAGTAAATTAATTACTGTGCACGCGTTAAACTCCCTCTATAAATAGAGGCGTTTGCTCAGTTGATGGAGCACAAGGCAGCAGCGGATGAACGAGCTGCAAAGGAGAGAAAAATAACAAAGAGTGTGTTATTTTTCTGAGAGTAAGAGGAAAATAGAGAGTATGAGTAAATCCCAGAGAGTGTAGGGTGTGGGTATATACACCGGGAATATTTTTTGGGTATCATTTTTATTACTCCTTGGTACTGCAAAAGTGTAGTATTTGAATAAGAGGGTTCTCACCGGGAAACACTATATTTACCTCTTAGGTTGGAGAGTGTGGAAAGGATATTGTGTAATTATCCTGAATATAGTGGAATATTTTTCGGAGTTTGTCCCGTGGTTTTTCCTCCGGTATTTGGGGGTTTCCACGTTAAAAATTCGGTGTGCATATTTCTTGATCTATTTTGGTTGTGTGAATAGTGACGTGGGTCCCACCACAGTGAATAGTACTCCGAATTTACTGTTCACGAGAATAGTGATACGGTTCCATTACTGAGTGTTGTCCAAGTGAATAGTAACAGTGGGCCCCACCGTGAATAGTGATCAGCGGGTCTCACCGTGCATTACTATTCACCTTGATATTTATTTTTCGCTGCGCTGCGCCGATTAGTAGATTTAATTCTATCGGATTTATTTTGGTATTCATTGCCACACATTAGGCATCATTTAATTACATTGTGAATAAGTCTATGAGCCCAACACAGATTTGTTATATATTAATATATGTCTCAGCAATGTATTACTTCGGTGTAACTAATTGGTTGTTAAACCTTGTAAGTTGCGCATCCATTTTCATAGATTAAGTCATTAATACAATAAAGAATAGAACCATAACGGTATAGGCTAAAATAAAATTAAAAAAAAAAGATTCTAGATCCTATTACTATTCACATCTTTCTGGTATAAAATGTACTATAAAACTGAATTAGGCCTAGAATGAGAATCATATGCAGCTGCTTGCCTGTTGCCTAAAATTTGGTTAAACATAGGATAACATTACTATTTAATGAAAATCACAGCCATTTGCAGTGCATATACTCTACCACATCCTAAGACATGCATCCTTAAACTCTTGCAATTGCAATGCGAACATGCAGACTGTTCAAAAATCTGTTTATTGATGCTACTAACATGCTCCCTCAAAGCATATTCACATCATCAGTGCCTGTTGGTTCTCCAATAAATTTCAAAAACACAAATTGGTACCATCCATGCAGTCACCTAAGGAAATTTATTCAAAAGGGATAAGTGTAAGGAGGTGATCAAAACTTAAGCATTATTGCCTAGCATAATTTGCTGCAATAACTAGTGACTCATCCACCTTAGAGTTTTGTATCATAGCCCTCCATGGCATTAATATACAAAATCCTGCCACTAAAATTATTGGAAGCAAGGTCAATAATCTGCAAATGTGGCCATTGTACTTGGGTTCCTAGAAATTGGAGAGAACTATGTAATTTGTTGGAGCGTAGAATAAGAGCAGGGGAACTGATCTTCTATCTGGTTATCTCCAAGGTCTAGAATCTCTTACATCGTGCATTGAAGCAGATACTTTGAAATCTTTCCTTGTAGGGGACTGCCATTAAGATGCAGTGTTCTTATGTCACATGAGTCAGGAAATGTATATATCAATAGTAACATTGAGTTTGTTCTTCCCTAAAACAAGTATGGTAAGAGTTGCATTCATTTGCAATCAAGCCCCTTGGTATTGTGTTGGTCAAGGCACTATTGGAGAGGTCCAGATCTATCAGTCCAGAATAGTTTTCCAAGGATTATGGAACTGCTTTCAACTTGCAAGATGCCAAATTTGTATCAATAATATATTGAGGGGTTGTTGTATGATGGATCAAGTTCTGAAAGATTTCTCACTTCCTAGTTTGTCAATCATACTAAATAGTAAATACCTGGGTGGCTCTCAACAGATGATTAGAGAGAGTTATTGAAGATCTTTGAGTTGGAACAATGAAGTGGAAATAAGCCCTTGTAACTGATTCCAGCTCAATTCAAGCCATTGTTCTCTAGACGTGGCATTGATAAAATCATCTAGTTGACAATCCAGTTTATAAGTGGAAAGAAATACACAGTGCAGTGATGGGAGCTAGAATAGAGAAAGTAGAGAACAAGAATTGATAGAATGTGTGTTTGGTTGGGTGCTTGTACAATTAGTTAGAATATTATGAAAATAGAGTTTTATGAAGTAGAATGATCATAATGTCATAATGCTAGTAAAAGCTAATCCTTGTTTCTTGATGACACTTGGCGGAATGCATTGGACATTTGGCAAGTAATCCACATGCTAATTACAAACTCATTTACTCGGCGTTCATTTTATCAGCATTTTTCATAGTAAATGGTGCAAATCCATGCAACCATGAGAATATTTAGGTGTAACACATGTTCATAAAGTAACTAATAATATAAATTTACACATGAAGCACAACCATTAACATTAAATAAAAAGATTACAAGCATAAGGTTCTAGTAATGACAACTTAATGTCATTAAGTACAAACTGAATATTTCTATGATTTGTAACATAAAATCACACATTAATTAAACATAAGCCATAAATTTCTAGCAGTTGCCTTCCATTCAGTATTACTTGGCTAATCTGAAACCACCGGAAATAAAAATAAAAGGAAATAAGAATTTATAAAAATTTCCAGTAGAGAATGAATAGTTTTAAAATATTTAAACTATAGTTGGTTCCAGCCATGTCTACACGAAAAAAACACAGGACTACAGTAATGTTATATGAACATAATAAAATATGTCACGTGGAACCGGTCATGCATAGAATATGTCATGCATATCTTATCAAAATTATGATTTCTTTACTTTAGTTTCTCTTTCATTTGTCTGTTTGCCTCATACATAGTCGAAGGCCTTCTTTTAGGGAATTCCTATTCTTTCATATCGTTCTTACATCGTGACGACAAAACAAGACACTTATGTCATTCTAACCAAGACAGGTAACATAAAAGGATTTTACATCTATCCCTCTGCCTTATTTGTGATTAGCGGCAAATCTTAATTAATCATAAAATTAATTAAAATTTATTGTGCATAATTTCATAATAAAGAATTCATATAATTAATCAATAAATGAAACTTAAATAAAAGCTTCTAAGTTAATCAACAATTTAAATAATGAAACATAAATGCATAAAATTTATAAATTTATCCATAAATAAATTGGACCAAAATAGTAGACGCTAGATCCAATAAATTAATGTACAATAGATAACAACATAAATAAAAATGAATATTTAATTAACTTGAATTAAATGATAAATCACATAAACATAAATAAAACATTAAAATAAATAAGAAACTGGAATGACGGTACTCCACACTGGACCAGTAGAGGGAGAAGAGAATACTTATAATTAATTGATAAAAGAAATTAGAATAATGGTACTCCACACTGGACCAATGGAGGGAGAAAAGAATACTTATAATTAAGTGATAAAAGAAACAAGAGCGCGATAAACCGACGAGACCGGTGAGGAGAGAAGAGGATCATTTTAATTAGTATTATTTTAATATTCAGGTCCATGATCATCAATAATATAAAAGAATGTCAAAAAAATGACAATAATAAATAACTATGAGCATCTGTAAAAAAAAAAAATAGTACATAAAATGAATAGTAATAATAATAACTGTAGTCATGGTTTTATTTTGCATAAGAAACAAATTCATTCCCTACCTTAAATTCTATTGGATGATGAAAATTATGGACACTTATTGAACTTTATAGTATATTAACCTTACTATCTCTATTTTTTTATTCTTTCTCTCTCTTGTCTTTTCTTTCTTTTTCTCGTTCTCTCTCTCTCTCTCTTTCTCACTTTCACTCACGCTCACCCACTCACGTTACTCACTCTTTTATTTTCTTTCTTAGCACATTCACACGCATGCACCTTGTACATGTGTGTGTGTATATATATATATATAGATAGATAGATACTAGCATAGCCAACAGGAAGGCTATTTTGTGGGCAAGTTTCAGTGGGAGAGTGGTGGTGCTGTGTACGCCGCCCCCTGTTTTCTTTTTTATTTTGGTGTACTATATTTTATTTTTTGTGTGTAAAAATTATACACGTAATTATTAATATTTAACATATTATTAATTATTACTCTTAATAAATTTTATTCTTAACTTAGTACAATGTATTATGAGTTAATTCTTACCAATTTATGGTCTTACATTAAACAGTTAATATCTGTACATTAAAATTTTGATTTAACATTTAAAATAGATATTGATACAAAATTATTAAATAAGACAAATAAAATACTTAAATATGATACATGACTTAAAACTATTACACACCCAATTTATTTTATATTATTATTATTATTATTTTTAAAAAAGGGATGTTACAATTCTCCCCTCCTTTCAGGAATTTTGTCCCCAAAATTTACTGACCTGTTTAATATAATTCTGGGTAGGTCTTCTTAATCTCGTCTTCTAGTTCCTATGTTGCTTCTTCAGGTGACAACCCTTTCCAAACCACTTTGGCTAAAAGAATTTCTTTTTCTCTTAAGTTTTTGACAGATCTATCTATGATTTGCAATGGTTTAGCTTCATACGTTAAATTATCTCTTACTTGCATCGTCTCATATTTTATGATGTGTGAAGGGTCAAAACAATACTTTCTGAGTTGAGAAACATGAAAGACATTATGAAGATTTGAAAGATTAGTGCAATTTGATATGCAACTGGTCCTATTCTTTTAAGAATTTGGAATGGACCTATGAATTTTGGACTTAACTTTTTGGATCTAAGGCTCTGCCAACTCCAGTAGTAGGATTAACTCTAAGAAAGACATGGTCCTCTTCTTTAAATACTAAATGTCTCATTCTTTTGTCAGCATAACTTTTTTGTCTGCTCTGTGCAGTGAGTAGCTTCTTCCTAATGAACTTGATCTTCTTTGTGGTTTGTTGCAGTATATCAGGTCCTAATAAACTCCTTTCTCCCACTTCAAACCTACACAAAGGTGACCTACACTTGCTATCATATAGAGCTTCAAATGGAGTCATGCCTATGCCTGAATGATAACTGTTGTTATAGGCAAACTCTATTAATGGTAGATAAGTATCCTAACTTCCTTGCAGTTCTAACACATAGGCTCTAAGCATGTCCTTTAATGTTTGGATACTTCTCTCTGTCTGGCCATTTGTTTGAGGGTGGTAAGCTATATTAGAATGAAGTCTAGTACCTAAGGCAACTTGCAAGGTTACCCAAAACTTAGAGGTAAATCTAGGATCTCTGTTTGAGATAATGCTAGTTGGTACCCCATGTAATCTTACGATTTCCTGGATGTAGCTCTGAGCTAACCTATACAATGGCCAACTAATCTTTAATGGCAGGATGTGGGTGGACTTGGTTAATCTATCTACAATTATCCATACAGCATCATAGCCTGAGGGAGCTTTAGGTAATCCTACAACAAAATCTAGTGATATACTATCCCATTTCCACTCAGGGATATCTAGATGTTGCAATAATTCTGCAGGTTTCTGGTGCTATATCTTAACCTTTTGACAAGTAAGACACTTAGCTACAAAATTAGCTATGTCTCTTTTCATGCCATTCCACCAAAACCACTTCTTGAGATCCTGATACATCTTTGTTGTTCCTGGATGCATGGTGAATTTACTACAATGTACCTCAGTCAAAATCTGATTCCTCAATTCTTCAGTATTAGGTACGCATAACCTTCCTTCATACATTACAGCTCCCTTTCCATCAAGTTGGAAATGCTCAAGTTGTTCTACTTGAATCATGCTCTTGAGGGACTTAAGAAAGTCATCCTTATCTTGGACATTTCTTACTTGGTCATTCAAATCAGATTCTATTCTAAGTTCATTAGCATATAGACAATAGGGTTGTAGAGACACTGATATTTTCAAATATCTAAATTCCTCGAATAACTTATGCTCTTCTACCATCATTAGAGACATGTGCAAGGACTTTTTGCTCAAGGCATCAGCCACAACATTAGCTTTGCCAGCATGATATTTCAATTTAAAATCATAGTCCTTTAAAAGTTCTATCCATCTCTTTTGTCTCATATTTAATTCCTTCTGATCAAAAAGATATTTCAAACTCTTATGGTCACTGCAAACCTCAAACTTTACCCCATACAAATAATGTCTCCAAATTCTCAAGGCAAATACTACAGTAGCTAACTCTAGGTCATGAGTTGAGTAATTCTCTTCATGAGACCTAAGTTGCCTAAAAGCATAAGCTATAGCTCTCCTTTCTTACATCAAAACACAACCTAATCCCTTTTTGGATGCATCACAATACATTACAAAGTTTTTCCTAGGGTCAGGAATTATTAACACTTGGGTAGAGGCGAGCCTATTTTTCAACTCTTGAAAGCTATTCTCACAAGTTGGGTTCCATTCAAAGGCTTGGTTTTTTCTAGTTAACCTAGTCAATGGTAAAACTAATTGGGAAAATCCTTTAATGAACCTTCTGTAATAACCAGCTAATCCAAGAAAACTCCTAATCTCTGTGACTGTCTTTGGCCTTTTCCAATGAACTACAGCTTCAACTCTACTTGGATCGACAGCCACCCCTCCTTGGTTGATCACATGGCCTAAAAACTTCACTTCCTGTAGCCAAAACTCACATTTTTCTAGCTTAGCATACAATTGTTTTTCCTTCAAAATTTGCAACGCTATTCTAAGATGTTGTTCATGCTCCTCTTTAGTCTTTGAATAGATAAGAATATTATCTATAAAGAGTACCATAAATTTGTCAAGGTAAGGCCTAAAAATCCTATTCATGTAATTCATAAATACTGCAGGAGCATTGGTAAGTCCAAAAGGCATCACAAGATATTCATAATGGCCATAGCTAGTCCTAAAGGCTATCTTAGGTATATCTTCTTGCTTTACTCTTATTTGATGGTATCCTGATCTCAAGTCAATCTTTGAGAAAACTAATGCTCCCAATAGTTGATCCAATAGGTCATCTACCCTGGGAAGTGGGTACTTATTTTTAATCGTGATCTTATTCAACTGTTTATAATCTATACACAACCTCATGCTCCCATCCTTTTTCTTGACCAGCAAAACCAGTGCATCCCATGGCGATACACTAGGCCTAATAAATCCTTTGGGCAACAAATCCTCAATTTGTTTCTTAAGTTCATCAAGCTCTAGACGGGACATTCTATAGAGTGCAAAGGATAGAGGTCCTGTTCCTGGCATTAGATCAATGGAAAACTTAACCTCTCTTTTTAGTGGTAGGTTCACTATATCCTTTGGAAACACTTCTGGAAAATCTCTCACTAGAGGTATGCTGTCTACATGCTGTTCAACCTTAGAATTTAAAGAATACAGGAGACCTCTTGAACTCCATCTAAGAGACACTTCTCTACTTGGAGTGGCATTTAGGGAAATGGCGTCAGCGAATTTTTGTACTGGGTCATAAAGAAAATAAACAAGCTTTTTAGGACAATATAAAAGGATACTATTAGAAGACATCCAGTCCATTCCAATTATAATATCAACAATAGACAAAGGTAAACAAACAAGATCAATAATAAGCGATTTTTCTTTAATTAAAATAGAACAATTCAAAAAGGCATAGGAAGTAGAAACTCTTTCCCCTGTAGGAGTGGAAACTAACAGATCAAAAGGCAAATAAGATAAGGACAATTTTAACTTCTTCACACAGTCATTAGATACAAAGGAATGTGTAGCTCCTAAGTCAAACAATGCAATTAAGGGATAATTTTTGATGAAACATATATCTTTGATTAAGTTAGGAGAACAAGTTCCCTCTTCTCCATTAAGATTAAATACTCTTCTTTTAGTTTGTGGTCTTAGTGCAAGATTGTTCAATAGTGTTTCATTGGTGCAGTCCTTAACATAGTGTCCTAGCTTTCCACATCAATAGCAAACATCTTGTCCAAAAAGACAAGGTTTGGATCCATGAGATTTTCCATACTTATTGCATGTAGGTAAAGGTTCACTAGTCTGAATGGTTTTTCTTTCCCCGGGTTCACTCCACTTTGAAAATCATTTTTCTTTTGAGCTTCCAACGCCCTTTTTCTTTTAAGAAAATTGTGTCTTTCTCTTTCAAATTTCATATCTCGATAGCTCTTCTCGGCTATCCTACATTTATTGACTAGAGTGGCATAGTCTTTAATCTTTAGGGTGGACATTTTGTCTCTAATCTCAGGCCTTAGACCTAACTCAAATTTTGTTGCCTTTCAACACCCATCTAGGTTACTTTTCAGATAAGAAGAGAATTTGGAAAGCTCATCAAACTTAGCCACATATTGACCTATGGTCATATTCCCCTGCTTAAGCTGTATAAACTCAGCTTCTTTCTCATCTTTAACATTATCAGGAAAATATTTATCAAAGAAAGTGGTTAAGAATACCTCTTAAGTAATTTCAGTTCTACTAGATTCTAACAAACTTTTAGCACCCCTCCACCAATGTTCTGCTTCCCCTTCTAACATATAGGTGGCAAAGACCACCTTTTATGCATTTGTGCATCCTAAAATAGTAAAAATTTTATCTAGCTGCATGACCCATTTTTCAACAAGAACTGGGTTATACTCCCTATGGTATGAAGGTGGTGAGACTTTCCTAAACTCTGATAATCCTTGGTGATTGTGATTAGTGACAAGTCCTCCCCTAGCAAAGTTTCCACTATTTTACCATGGTTATTGTTCCTATGTTGGATTTCATGCATTGTTTTAAAATCATTTTATTTGATTATGTCTGGGCCTTGATGGCTTCAGCCAAACTCATCATAGCTCCCATCATTTCTGACAGAGTGGCATTTGGTGTACTCTGATCTTCTGGGATTCTTTGATCTCCCGATGTCATATAGTCCTACAAGCGCATAAACAATCCAATATTGAATTGATCAGGCTCAATATTTTATACTTAGTGCATTGAAAGTACTATAAGGTATGCAAAGAGAAACTAAGGACAAGATATCAAATAAAAGGGGACTGATCTTACCTATAATTTTCATAATAGCCAGAAAATAGTACTCTGATACCAAAACTGTAACACCTGTTCATAAAGTAACTAATAATATGAATTTATACATGAAGCACAACCGTTAACATTAAATAAAAAGATTACAAGCATAAGGTTCTAGTAATGACAACTTAATGTCATTAAGTACAAACTGAATATTTATATGATTTGTAACCTAAAATCACACATTAATTAAACATGAGCCATAAGTTTCTAGCAGCTGCCTTCCATTTAGTATTACTTGGCTAATCTGAAACCACTAGAAATAAAAATAAAGGGAAATGAGAATTTATAAAAATTCCCAGTAGAGAATGAATGGTTTTAAAATATTTGAACTATGGTTGGTTCCAGCCGTGTTTGCATGAAAAATACACAGGACTACAGTAATGTTATATGAACATAATAAAATATGTCACGTGAAACCTGTCATGCATAGAATATGTCATACATATCTTATCAAAATTATGATTTTGTTACTTTAGTTTCTCTTTCATTTGTCTGCTTATCTCACACATAGTCAAAGGTCTTCTATTAGGGAATTCTCATTCTTTCATATCATTTTTACATCATGATGACAAAGCAAGACACTTATGCTATTCTAACCAAGACAGGTAACATAAAAGGATCTTACATTTATCCCTCCGTCTTATCTGTGATTAGCAGCAAATCTTAATTAATCATATTCTTTTAAAATTAATTAAAAGTTATTGTGCATAATTTCAAAATAAAGAATTCATATAATTAATCAATATATGAAACTTAAATAAAAGCTTATAAGTTAATCAACAATTTAAATAATGAAACATAAATGCATAAAATTTATAAATTTATGCATAAATAAATTGGACCAAAATAGTAGACGTTAGATCCAATGAATTAATGCACAACAGATAACAACATAAATAAAAATGAATATTTAATTAACTTGAATTAAATGATAAATCACATAAATATAAATAAAATATTAAAATAAATAAGAAACTGGAATGACGATACTCTGCACTGAACCAGTAGAAAGAGAAAAGAATACTTATAATTAACTGATAAAAGAAACTGGAACGGTAGTACTCCGCAGTGGACCAGTGGAGGGAGAAAAGAATACTTATAATTAAGTGATAAAAGAAACCAGGGCGCGGTAAATCGACGGGACCGATGAGGAGAGAAGATGATCATTTTAATTAGTATTATTTTAATATTCATGTCCATGATCATCAGTAATATAAAAGAATGGCAAAAAAAATTACAATAATAAATAACTATGAGCATCTGAAAAAAAATAGTACATAAAATGAATAGTAATAATAATAACTGTAGTCATGATTTTATTTTGTATAAGAAATAAATTCATTCTCTACCTTAAATTCTGTCGAAAGATGAAAATTTTGTACACTTATTGAACTTTGTAGTATACTAACCTTACTAGTTCTATTTTTTTATTCTTTCTCTCTCTTCTCTTTTCTTTCTTTCTCTCTCTCTCTTTCTTTCTCACTTTCACTCACCCTCACTCATTTTCTTTCTTAACACATTCACACACATGCACCTCGTGTGTGTGTATATATATATATACACACACACCAACATAGCCATCAGAAAGGCTATTTTGTAGGCAAGTTTCAATGGGCGTGTGGCGGTGTTGTGCGCCGCCCCCCCTATTTTTTTTGGACTATATTTTATTTTTTGAGTAAAAATTATATATTTAATTATTAATATTTAACATATTATTACTTATTACTCTTAATAAATTTTATTCTTAACTTAGTACAATGTATTATGAGTTAATTCTTACCAATTTATGGTCTTATATTAAATAGTTAATATCTGTATATTAAAATTTTGATTTAATATTTAAAATAGATATTGATACAAAATTATTAAGTAAGACAAATAAAATACTTGAATCTGATACATGACTTCAAACTATTACACACACAAATTATTTTATTTTATTATTATTATTATTTTTTTAAAAAAGGATGTTACATTAGGTGCTCTATGAATAAGAGAATAATTTACTCTATTGCATTTAGTAAACAATACATAAGTTTTGTGAGTCATTGTGGTCTCTCATTTTTCTATATATTTAATGCAATAACTTATATATTATTTATTAAATGGTACGGTGTAAATATATTCCCTTGTTCTCAGAGTATCTAAGAGTTTCTCCATTCAACCAAGTGTATGTATTTGTTTTTTTCTTCCAACAAACGGCAAAAACCCATTCAATCAACCCTATATTTTTTCAACTTTCATTTATCCAATCATTTTCATCCATTTTCAATCTTGATCGATTGTATTTGCTTTAATGCTAACCAATAAAATTATTTCTATTCTTGTTTTCTTAATTCAAATTGGACTAATCATTACTTTAACAAAAAAGATCACTTAGGTCATTTATATCTATATTCAATGAATGCATTATATTTTTCATAATAATAAATATTTTTCAACTTTGACAATAAAATATTAACATCAAACATATATTACACATATGACAATAAATAACGATGTAAACATACAAATTGTACGAATAACAATTAGTGTACCTTTTTTTATAGGGAGCGTACCTTATAATTATTCAAATTAAAACTATATATATAATTAATATATTCCACTTCAATTCGACTTTTATTATATATTTATTTTATAAATTTCTTAGAATTTTGAAACAAATTTCGTGCATTACACGGGTAAAAAAGCTAGTTAATTTTAAAATAAAATTATTTCTTTTAAACATAATTCTTATAGAAAATGATAAATGTTTCACTTCTCTTAAAATTAATTTTTGAGGCAACACTTCATTTTGATCTTTGAAAATCAAACATCATTCAAAGTAAGTTTTGGAAAATTTCTTGCAAATACATGTTATTAAATTTAGGGCAAGCATTGCTCCATACTTTGCACATAGAGTTTGATACAAAACATATAAAAAAAAACCCAATAACTTATATTAAAGTTGAGATACAACACCTATATATAAAATATTTATCATTATGTTTAAAAGTTATCTGCACTTGGTTTACAAGGCTTATAAACTCATACTTAAAACCTATAAGCACAATATAAAAAACTTGTAAAACAAGGCAAAAAAAACTTGTAAACCAATAGGAAATCACTCTCTCAAATATTTATATTGTAAATCGTGTTCATAGTATTCAGAATCGGATTCTAAGTATTTACAACCATTTCATAACTTTGAGGAACCACTTTAATTTGTATAAAAAAAAAAACTTGGTTTACAAAGCTTATTACACTTAGCTTATAAGTCTTAAGCATATATTTATAAGTTTTTTTCCCCTTCGTTTACAAATTTTTTACATTTAATTTACATGTTTTAAATAATGCTCAGTTTACAAATTATTTACACTTGATTTACAAGACTTATAAACTTATATTTAAAACTTATAAATATAGATAGTGAAAAAAAAACTTGTAAACTAGAGGCAAAAAACTTGTAAACTAATGCCAAAAAACTTTCCCAAATACGTTGTATTTAGAATCGGATTTCAAATATTTATAACTACTTTTGAGCTTTGAAGAATCACTTTATGCAAAAAAAACTTGGTTTACAAAGGTCTTACACTTGATTTGTACGTCTTAAACACATGTTTACAGTTTTTTTTTTCTCTTGGTTTACAAGTTTTTTATACTTGGTTAATAGGTTTAAAGCGCTGCTTAGTTTTACAAATTATTTCCACTTGATTTACAAAACTTGTAAATTTGTGCTTAAAAATTATAAGTATAGTCTCAAAAACTTATAAACCAAAGGCAAAAAACTTTTAGAATCAGATTTCAAGTATTTATAATCACTTTAGAACCTTGAGGAACTACTTGCAAATAAAAAAAAACTTGGTTTTCAAAGCTTATTACACTTGATTTGCAAGTCTTAAGTATGAATTTGTAAGTTTTTTATATTTGGTTTATATATTTTATGCAATGCTCAGTTTTATAATTTATTTTCGCTTGATTTACAAGACTTGTAAAGCCATGTTTAAGATTTGTAAACATAGTACAAAAAACTTATAAATCAAGGTAAAAAACTTGTAAATCAATGGTACCAAAAACTCCCCTAGATACATTGTATTGTAAACTATATCCACATTATTTAGAATCAAATTTCAAGTATTTACACCTACTTTAAAACTTTATAGAACCACTTTGTGTATAAAAATCGATTTACAAAATGTATCACATTTGATTCGCAAGTCTTAAACATGACTTTGCAAGTTTTTTTCTTTTGATTTCAAGTTTTTTACATTTGGTTTATAAATTTTAAGCAACACTTAGTTTTACAAATACTTGTAAACCTATGTTTAACACTTGTAAGCACAGTACAAAAAGCTTGTAAACCAAGGTAATGAACTTGTAAATCAATGACAACAAATTTATAAACCGAAATTTAGCATTACGTTAAGAGTTTTAGTACCATTTTACAGGTTTATTGAACCATTTATTTTCAATTCAATAATCATATTTTACTTTAACCATGTAAAAAAATAAGAAACTCATCAAAAGAAATATCATATACCCATCATAAGAGAAGCAATAAGTGCAAATAAGGAAACTATACACTTGACAAAGAGGATTGTTACAAAAAATGAAAAGAGACGTATGTTTGTTTGTTGTTGTTGTTATTGTTCTTCTATGGGAGATAGAGATATAATCATCCTCAAGAGTTGTTATTCTTGTCATGAGATGGTCATATAGTAGTAGTTCTTGATGGCTGATACAACAGTGGATACGATGATGGCGGTGATGGGGACAACATCGTCATTCTCTTGTGCAGGAGACAAGAGAGTTGTATGGGAGCTGAGAAGCAGCAGGGAGAAAGAGATGTGGGATTTTAATTTAGAAAATTTATGTGTACTTGTCACATGCATTGATGCATCTATTTTGTCTTCTTCCATCACATTATCATAGCCCATAGTTGGAACTATAGATTTTTGATTATGTGGTGTGCACATAACATTATTGAAATTAACGAGATACATATCTCATCTAAGGATATATAGGAGTGTAGCAGTACAGTGTCCTACATATATTTTAGGGTATTGGTTAAAGTTTGTAATAAAATAAACTATAAACTTAGTGATCGATCATACACTTTGAAACTTAAAAAATCACATATTCCTAATGAAAACTAATTATTTTAAAATCTTTAACGAGTACTCTTAGGGCACTTGTTAGTGAAATCCTAAAATTAAATATAGAAAGAAAAAATCCTATCCATCTTGTCTGAAATTTTGTTTCAAATAAAATAGGAAAAAAATTTGATTGGATTGAATTTTGGAGAACCTCAACTTTTTGTCCCTCTCGAAAGAGAAAAAATATCAACGGCTAAATAATAATAAAATAATTTAATATTTCTTTACTTGTGTTTCTACAAGAAATTTAAAATAAAAATATCGTCTCTTTTCCCCCCCACAATTATATATATATATATATAAATTTTATTCCTCTATTTTCCATTACTCCCTCGGGCCCATTTTTTATTTTTATTTATAATTTTTTAGTTTAAAAATTTCATAAAGAAAAAAAAATTAAATTTTATAGCATTTATAATTTTCAATATTTTTTTAACAAAATCTTTAAAATTAAAAAACTGAAAACCAAATTGTTCTCACTGAACAATATACTGTGCTGTACAGAATGCCGTCGGTGGCTAGCTTAGGTTTCAGAATCCGAAGGATGGATGATTGATACAGTGTCAGTGTATCAGTGAACCAACCCATCACTTGAAGTTAATTGATTAATTTTTGTGTATATAAACAGTAAAAAAAAATTGAACATTCATCTTTATATTTGCTCTTATTACATAAACTGATGGAGAAAAATACAATGCAAAGCACTAAATTAAGAAATTGAATAAAAGTAAGCATGGGGCATAAGCCAATTTTGCCATTTATTAAAGTACAACACCCTCGACACATGTTAAGTAAAGGAAACAACAGTACAACTCCCAAACATTTAATTGCTAATACTCACTATCAACCTAAACTAATAAAAAGCACACATCTGACCAAATAACACAGTCCATAATCAAAAGCTAGAAAAATAAGTGAAATTATATAGGAAGGGCTTTGATGATCAGTGTTTTGAGAGCATTAATTAAAGAATTAAAATTAACCGATTAAAAAGATAAACTTTTTACGTATTATCAATTCTTTAATGGTGCTCTTCCATCACTGGTTAAGAAAACCCATGCATAAAACATTCAACACTTATAACATCATCAACCATTATTAGCATGCACAAGAATAGCTAATGCCTCCATATTAGGACCTTGTACCTTTTTCCTCCACGGTCTCGTACTCAAGACTCAGCTGAGGGAAGATGAAGCAAAGAACTTTGTCTACAAGTTGGCAATACCTGAGCCTCCACTTCTTCCAAAACAAGAGGGGAGCAATGACAATTCCAAGGCCGAAAACCAATCCCAATTCTGCACTTAGAAAATTCCAATCAACTTCTCCAGCAAGCTGTCCTGTCTTTGGAGCTCCTGCGAGACTGATATTATCATTGGCACCGCAGTTTGCAGTCAAAGGAGGCCCACATAATCCTTTATTACCAATGAAGGAAGTATTTGGAAATGACTGAATTTGGGTGCCTGTAGGTATTCTTCCAAGCAGGTGATTGAAAGAGAGGTTCAGGAACGAAAGGAAATTTAAACTTGCGAGCTCCCTGGGAATTTCTCCTTCCAGTGAGTTGTTTGATAAATCTAATGACTCAAGCTGTTTCAAATTCCCTATTGCTGGTGGAATTTGGCCAGAAAGAGCATTGTTTGACAAGTTAAGTGCATAGATCAGCGCCTTAAAATCAAATAGCTCTTTTGGTATTTCCCCTTGGAAATGGTTGGATGAGAAATCAATGGATGTGAAGACGGTTAGAATCTTAACCAGCTCCATCCGTTGACCTTTGCTTGTAACTGTCACTGAATCCTGATAAAATATTTTACTACCATATCCCACAACCTGAAATCGGATATGGTCTACCCCAGAATCAGCTTGGCCTTCATCATGCATCATTGCCTCCCATGTTTTGAAGCATTCTCCAGGTAGTGTACCAATAAAGTTGTTAAAGGCTAGATCAACAATCTGAAGCATGTGCCATTTACCATTGATTTTTTGACATCCAATGTTACCATGGAACTTGTTATTCCGCAAGACCAGGATGCGGAGAGTGCATATGTGCTTCAAAAAACATGGATAGACATCAATAAGCTGATTATTCTCAAGGTCTAACACCTCTAATGTTGAGCAATTAGTAAGAGATTTCGGAATCTTTCCATCTAACATATTTCCTTGGAGATCAAGAGTCCTCAAAGCACAGGAACCTGGAAACATATCTGGGATAGGGCCTGAGAGATTGTTCTTGCGCAGATTTAGTATCCCGAGTGTTTCACTAAGTGTGATTAAACAAGTGGGAATTGCGCCATAAATTTTATTACGCGAAAGATCAAGAACTTGAAGATTAGAAACATTGCAGAGGGAATCAGGGATGGTTCCATCGAAACTATTGTTTGCAAGAGATAGATAAATTGAGATAGACAAGTAATCACCGATGTCAATTGGGATAGTAGTGCTGAAATTGTTGCTTGAATAATCTACATAGATAGCATATTTAGGAAAAACAATTGGCCTTCGTAGTTGGTTGTTGTTAAGGCCAAGGACGACCAAAGTGGAAGAGAGATTCTGCAATGGCCCTTCCAAATCTATTAGAACATTGTGAGAGACATTAAGTCTTTCAAGACTGTCAAGTTTCCAAATCCAGTTGGGCACTGTTCCTTGAATTTGGCTATCCGAGAGGTCAAGAGAGGTTAATTTGGACTGGTACCTCAAGAAACCAGGGAAAGTTTCCAAGTTGCAGGATGCCAATTTCAGACTACTAATGTTTGGAATGGAAGATAGGTCAGTATTTGCAACATTCACATTGACCGATAAATTGTTGTATGAAAGGTCCAGTGTTGTTAAATTTCCCAGCTCCAAAATCTTATTTAGCTGCATTGACCCATTGAACTTATTTGAGGAAAGCTGGAGGATGGAGAGTCCTTTAAGCTGGAAGAGAAATGCTGGTATTGGCCCTGATAGATTATTGCTGCTTAAATCAAGGGTCTTTAATTTAGAGGAAGATGGCATTTTTGATTTCATCCAATTGGCTAAACTTGTTATAGGAAAGCTGAATCTTCTGCAGTGATGGGAGTGTAAAAAGACATGAAGGAATGCTCCCATTGATGGAATTGTCATGTAAATCAATGCTGATGAGATTTTGCAGTCGTTCAAAATGAGCAGATGATGGAATTGCACCACTTAATTCATTATGAGAAAGGTCTATGTGGGTAAGTTTTTTGGCCATGTGAAATGATGGGACTGGACCTGTGAAATTGTTAAGTGACAAATCCAAATAGCTGAGCTCTTTGAGTTTTGAGAGTGAGTTGGGAAGTGTTCCGGCAAATTGGCACTTAGAAAGATCCATTGTTGATAATTGCATCAAGTTACTGATGGATTGGGGAAGTGCTCCAAAAAAGCTTGTTTTACTTACTATTATGGTCTGGAGAGATCTTTTTGGTAGGAAGTCCGGAAGGGAACCTTGGAGATTGTGGTTGTATGAGATGCCAATAACTGACAATGTTCTAACTTGGAAGATCTTTTGAGGAAATGTACCCTTCAACCCACAATAAGCAAGGCTCAGAGTGGTCAGATTTTTTAGATTGGCAAAGGTTTCTGGCACATGAGATGATATATTGTTCTCATCTAGAATAATGATTGAGAGATTCTGAAAGCCTGTTAAGGAAGAATTAAGGGGTCCTGAGAGAGCACTGCACCAATCATGCCCCTGTGCTGTTACACGTACACCATCTAGATACAATTTCCTGATACTAGTGAGGTTTTGAACAAGCTTTTGAAGATTCGGGTTCTCAAGTTTCAGGTCTTGACCTGTTAAAGAGGCAAGAGATAAGATATCAAGAGTGACCAACCTTGTCAGTCGAGAAAACTCTATTGGAATCTGCCCCACAAAGCCAGCATATGACAAATTCAGGTAAGCTAAATTCTCCACTTGTTGAACGTTGATGGAATTGGAGAATTGAAATTATTGGCTGCCAAATTTAGACTTGGGAGATGTTGGAGACAGAAAAGGCTGCTTGAGTTGTCAAATCCACCGGAGATTGATTCTCCACTCAAATCAAGACCAATAATATGCCCCTCATGGTCCCAGGTTACACAACTCCAGTTACAGTAAGCAATACTTTGATTCCATGACTTTAGTTTGCTGGAGATTTCATTGTTGAAAATGAGGCTGTTCTTTAACTGCAACAACAATGGTTGTTGATCTTCGAGACATGGGCCAGCAACCACATAGATGTTATGACAGAGGAACGTCCAGTATACTGGTATCACCAAAAATGATAAGATTGGTTGAATTTTCATTGCGGAGGATGACTAGGATGACACCTGCGCTTTCAAGTACAAGTTTAAGCTATGAAAAGAGGAAGAGGAATGTAAATGGTGGCTTCAGAAGGCAAGGTGTTAATATGCACATAGTTGTCTCCAAGTTTTAGTTCACTGTTGATTGTTACTGTCACGAATAGACTGCGGACTATGGAGTCAAGTAAGCGCAACATTCGAGTTTTCATTTCATGGCTCTTCAATTGTTGTGACTGGAAACTGGATCAAGAAGCTTAATTATTGTTGGGCATTATACGTTAACGTTAAGACAATTGCTTTTAAATGTCTTTGGGAATTGGTCTTCTGCTTCATGTACTGACTGTATGTGTAAGAGACGCGATGACTTGTGAATTTCAAATGTTGTCAAGTTGCAGTATCGTTTGTGTGTATCTCTTTGGAATCAATTTGACACTGTAACTCGTAAGTAAGTACTTTGAAGTAAAATAGAATCTAACAAAATTATTTGACATCGTCCATAGATTTTATGATGAT
Source organism: Dalbergia cochinchinensis (assembly GCA_031216125.1). NCBI lineage: Eukaryota > Viridiplantae > Streptophyta > Magnoliopsida > Fabales > Fabaceae > Dalbergia > Dalbergia cochinchinensis. Next base: position 60,025,752 of record CM062375.1, on the reverse strand, counting down.
TTGGGACAGTATTGATATAGACTACTGAATATGACCATTTAGCTACTTGACTGCTTCTTTGCTTTTTTACTAGTAAGTAGATGTAATTTATTAGGATTAGAACAGAGACCCATTTGGTAGCTGGAATGGTAGCTCTCTCGTCCCCAATATTTCGTTATCCTTTTGAGTTTGAGCCGAATTTTTATCATGATTCGAGGGCGTTTCAACTCCATTCTCTGATGGTGATACTCTCGTTTTGGTGTTCTCTCACATGCCCCTAATATCGTGAGCTCTAATATCATAAGTATAGCCTCCGAAAAATCAAGGACATGTTTCGAAAAATATTACAAAATATTATTTCTATATTTTCCAACTAAGAGGTAAATATATTGTTTTTCGATAAGAACTACCCTATTCAAATACTATAATTTTACAGTATTAAAGACTAATAGAAATGATACCTAAAAAAATTTTCAGTATATTTATCTAGACTCTACGCTCACTAAACTTTACTTACTCTCTCTATTTTTCCTCTTACTCTTTAGAAAATAACATGCTCTCTGTGTATTCTCTTCAGCTCTCTAATTTTCTTCCTGTTTGTTCTGCCATTGAATGAACAAAACAGCTCTATTTGCAATGCATATTTTGGCTACCTATGAAAATTTTCTTCGTGCATGCACAACACTGGCTTATGAGTAGTAGATATGCTAAATCTCTTCACGCATGCAGCATTTAAAAAAATTTTAATTTGAAATTAGATTCAACATTAATGATTTTTAATCATGCTATTATTTTTTATTTCATATGAAATTTTTTTGGATATGGTTTTAATTTATAGAAAATACCAATTGTAATTATTATAATAATAAATATATTAATGTGTATAATTGATTTCATTTGACTTTTGTTTAGCTTATTATTCATTTACATTACATATAAAATCGTTTTGGGTCAAGATATTTATTAATGGAATATACTAATTATAATGATAAATATAATTGATTATAGTTAATTTTGATTTGATTATCAATAATAGTTACTAATTTTTAATTAAATCAGATATACTAATTTTTTAAGTTAGATATTAGCTTTAAATAGTAATATTTGGAATAGGATTTGTAAAAAATTAATTAATTTTTTAAAAACCAAATGTGAACACCTTTTTGTTAAAGTTATTTATTCAAAAAATATATCGATCATAGCAATTGCAATAAATTAGTTATTAATTATAATTTATTGCTAATCATGATTCCTATTTTCTTATTAAATCGGATAACTAATTGAGCTATGTTATATTTTTTAATTAGAGATGCTAAATATCTCAAATAGGATTAGTACCAAAAAATGATAAAAAATAGAAAAAAAATCACACAAAATAATAAACTGAACATTCATATGGAAATCATGAAAAGAGTTTCATAACAATAATTTTTTAATATATTTGAATATTTTAAATTTTTAAAGTTGAAATTGAGATTACATCATTAGTAATTTTCAGTCATGTTACTTGTTTTTTCTGAATTTTTTTTGGGTTTTATAAAAAATACAATTTATAATAATTATAATAATAAATATAATTAATTGCAATTGACTTCATTTTGATTAGTAATTTTTGCTTAAGGTATTTATTTAAATGTAAAATTAAAGCTTTTTCTCAAGTTATTTATTTAGGGAATACACTATCTATAATATTAAATCTAATTGATCATGCTTGGTTTCAATTTTTTGTTAATTAATTATAATGCCTATTTATGGTAGTGTATTTCTATACAGATTAACTGCTCTCATTCACAAAACATTAACCAATCTACTCAAGTATAATATATTTACTATAGTACTCTTTTCTAATAATTTATTTAGCATTTTATTTTATAGGATATGAATTAATAAGAATTAATATATTTATTTAAAGAATATAATAATTTATTTTACTGGATAAATATATAAAATAAAATTTTTTAAACATAGATAAATGGATTTAATATTCAATATTCAATAAATTTTTTTACGATTAATTATCCTATGCATTGCACATATAATAAACTAGTATAATTTTAATGACGGGTGTTAGAGTAAAATACACAGGACATATTTTAATTTTGATGATTAAATTTTTTATGTCCAATAGATAATATTTTAAATTAAGTTTTATATATATATAGGAAAAAAATATAATTATAAATGAACTAGAAAAAGTATAAACTACAACCCTAGAAACATGTTATTGTAGTAAATGAAGCGAAGTACAATACTTACTATCACCCTAAACTGATAAAAAGCATCCTTACCAAAACAGAAAGGGATAAAAAGCACACTTAAGACCCAATAATATAGTCCGAAATCAAAAGCAACGAAACAAAGTAAACTTACATAGAAAGGGTTTTGATATTGTATTTTGAGAGCACTTATTAAAGAGTTAAAAAGATCAATTAAAAATATAAAGGCATGTTGGGTTTTAGATTTTAGTTTTTAGTTTTATTTTTAAATTTTATGAAGAAAATGTCTAAGATTATAAGATTCAATTTTTAATTTTATCTTCAGTTTTTAATATTCTCTTTACAAAAATTTGAAAATTGAAAACTAAAGCATAGAACAAAACATACCCTTACTTTTTCATATTTTTAATTCTTTAGCGGTGCTCTTAAATATCTGATTTAAACAACCCGAGCATAAAACATTCCACACTTACAACGTCATCAACCATTATTAACATATACAAGAATCGCTAATGCCTCCATATTAGAACTCTGTACCTTTTACCTCCACGGGTCTCGTACTCAAGGCTCAGCTGAGGGAAGATCCGGCAAAGAACTTTGTCTAAAAGTTCCCAATACCACAGCCTCCATTTCTTCCAAAACAAGAGGGGACCAATGACAATTCCAAGCCCAAAAATCAATCCCAATTCCGCACCTAGAAAATTCCAATCAATTGCTCCAGGTCTCGTTAGTGATGTAGGTGGTGGTGGTCCTTGCTTCCCATAATTTGGAATTTGGGTTAATGGAGGTCCATAAAGCCCATCATTTCCTTCAAATGAACTCGGCGGAAATGACTGAAGTTGAGTACCTGTTGGGATCTTGCCTGTCAGATGATTAAAGGAGAGGTTCAAGACCGAAAGGAAGTTTAAGCTTGCAAGCTCAATGGGAATTTCTCCTTCCAATGAATTGTTTGACAGATCTAACGACTCTAGATCCTTCAAATTCCCTATAGATGATGGAACATGACCAGATAAAGCATTATTTGATAGGTTAAGCACACGGAGTGCTTTAAAATCCATAAGCTCCTTTGGAATTGGTCCTTCAAATTCATTGTATGAGAAATCAATGGAAGTTACGACTGTTAGGATTCTAACCAATTCCATTTCTAGACCCTTGCTTGTAATTGTTACCGAATCTTGATAATTTGGTTCGGAATAGAAAGAACCATGGAATTCAATATGTTTTACCTTAGATTCAGCTTCATCTTCATTAGACATCATTGCCTTCCAACTTTTGAACCATTTTCCAAGTAGTTTACCACTAAATTGGTTAAAGGCTAGATCAACAATCTGAAGCATGGGCCGATCACCATTGTCAGTTGGACATCCAATGGGACCATGGAATTTGTTGTTCCGCATCACCAAGACACGAAGTGTGGATATGTTATTCAGAAAGCAAGGAAAGCCATCAACGATCAGATTTCTTCCAATGTTTAATACCTCTAATTCCGTGCAATTGGCAAGGGACTTTGGAAGTGGCCCGTCTAACTGATTTCTACTAACGTCAACAGTGTGTAGAGCACAAGAAGTTGGAAAAGTATTGGGGACAGGGCCTATCAGGTTGTTACTCCCTAGATTCAATACCCCAAGGGTCATTGCCATTAAACAAGAGGGAAGTACACCAGAAAAATTATTATGGGATAGATCAAGAATTTGAAGATTTGAAGCAGTGCAGATGGAATCAGGGATGCTGCCACTGAAGTTATTGTTAGCAAGAGAAAGATAAATTGTCATATTCATGTAACTACCACTGTCAATTGGGATATCAGAGCTAAATTTGTCGCAGGAGGGAACCACATAGGAAGCGTCTGTAGGAAAAAAAGGAATTGGCCCTTGTAGTCTGTTATGATGAAGGGCAAGGACTCTCAACGAGGAAGGAGTATTAATCGGAAATGGCCCTTCTAAATCAGTTAGAAAATTGTGAGAAATATTAAGCACCTCAAGATCGCTTAGTTTCCAAATCCAGTTGGGCACAGTTCCTTGAATCTGATTATCTGATAAGTCTAGATAGAGTAAAAAGAACTGGTACCTCAAGAAAGTAGGAAAAGTTTTCAAGTTGCATGATGCCATGCCCAGATAACCAAGGTTTGGAAAGGAAGAAATGTCAGCCTCTGTAACATTCTCATTGAATGATTGTGAACACCCGATTTTGTCCGGTCCGTTAAACAAGATCAAAATTTTGCAATTATTCGTTATAATACTTCGTCACTTCCTTTTGAAAAAAAAGAGTTTTCTGGTTATCTTTATTTATTTCTAAAAATAAAAAATAAAAAATAAAGAAGAAGAAAAAAAAAAGAGAAAAAGAGAGAGTCCATTTCTTTTTGGTTCGGTTATACTTTGTCCCTTTTGTTTTAGCCTAACCGAGGCATGTTGTTTGGCCACAAGGCCATGTGCATCTGATCCTATCAGCTTCTGTCCAAAACCAAAATTTATAAAAAAATGAAGAGATGGTGAAACGGGGTGCACATGCTCCCAGCACTTCCCTCTAGTCTCCTGGAGTTCTGCCATGTCTTGCATATCCATGAAAGGAACACAGAATGATGGGCGAGCAAGCAGAGAAGCATGGAGTTATTATTTGATTAATCAATGTAAGCAATATAAAAGGAATGCAGTTCCAACCAAAAAAGGAGGAGATCAGTTTTGTGCAGAACAGAGAGTGAACATTCAAAAAAAAAACTTCAAACAAAAATTCAGCAGCATTCCAACTGAAATTCGAGCATAACCAATATACACAGGAGAGAACCAGCAAATAGCTCGGCAATAACACAATCAAGAGCAAAGATCAGAGGTATTTCTTCTAGTTAATATCAGACTAAGACTAGGACAAAAAAAAAAAAAAAGAGGAGAAAAAGGGCCAGGGAGGCCGCGGCTTCTCCTACCACCGCCGCAGCCTCCCCTCATACCACTACCATCGTCATCTTCTTCCTTGTCCATCATCCTCCTCCTCCCCTTCCGTCATGTATTCACCCACGGCCACCAACCACTCACCGAACAACAACCTCCACAAAAGCCAGCTATCACCGCCGCGGCCGCTCTTTCCTCCTCCTCTCTGTTTTCAGCCGCGAAGCGGCCAGCCGCCTTTGTTGCCGGCCATAACCCGTCGCTCACCCTCCTTCTCCATCAAGCGAGATCCACCATCGCCACATGCAAGCCGCGGTGGAGTCATTCCTTGCCCGGCGGCATCTCTCCACCGCCATCCATCACCGCCACCCCCTTTCTCACACCGTGTTGTCCTTCCCTGCCTATGCCTTGAAATTGCCAGCCACCACCTACTGCCGGCGATGCACCGCGTCACAAGCTCGCGCCTTCCCTCCGTGCTAGCTTCGCGTTTCCCAGCCACCACGGCGCGGCTGCCGCCACTGACACCCCATCACCTCGAACCACCCTCAACACCGCGAGGCATCCTCCGCAGCTCCCTTCCCCCTCACTCTCACGATGCGATGGCCGCGGCAACCTTGCCAGCCGCGGCCCTCCCCATCTCTCTATCTCCCCCTCAACTTATCTCTCTCACTCTTTCTCTCTCTCAATTTTTCTTCCACTGTGTCTGTGCGTGTGTGTATGCGAACATGTGGGCAGGGAATGAGTGAAACTATTTTTCTTTTTCATTTGTGTACGCGTGAGTGTACATGTGAGTGGGTACGCGTGAGTCAGTGAGTGTATTTGTGAGAATGCAGCGCGTGTGCATGTGTGTGTGAGTGTGAGCGTGTGAGTGTGTGAAGGGGGTAGGTAGAGTTATTTCAGGGGTAGATTTAAATTAATAAAATAAAAAAAAGAGTTTTAAGATTTATTAGATTGAATTAGTATTATTTTTAGAATAAATTTCTAAATTTATGTGTTTAAACTCAGGTTTGTTTGTTTGTTTAATTTTCGGCTTTAAGATTTGTCTATTGAAGAATTAGTTTAGTTTGAGTTTAAAATAAAATAAAGAGTTGGTTTCCTTTTTTTTTTTGTATATATTCTTGGTGTTTTGCTTGAATTAAGTGTATATTTTTGGTGTATTTACTGGTTGGATTAGTTTATATATTTATTTACTTATTTATTTATTTATTTATTATTTTTTTATATTTTGTGTGTTTATGTTTATGAATTAATTTTATTTTTGTTTGGTGTTAATTATTTTGCATTTTTGTGTTTTGCCCAAATTACATTGTGTGTTCATGTTTACAAATTAAATTTTTTTTATTTATTCTTTTTTTATTTGATTATTTGCGTTTTTTGGGTTTTATTTAAATTAAATAGGTAATGGTGTTTATGAATTAATTATACTTTTTAGTTTTATTATCTTATGTGTTTTGATTGAAGTATTTGTGTTTCGTTTAATTGTTTCATAGGTTTAGGTGTTTTGGTTAAATTAGCTGTGTGGTTCTGAATTATTATTTTAGTTTAATTATTTCATATGTTTTATTTAATTAATTGTTTATGTTCATAATTTAATTTTGTTTTCGTTTGATATTAATTATAGGTTTATGCGTTATTTAAGTTAATTGTGTGATTGTGCTTATGACTTAACTGTACTTTTTAGTCATGTATTTTTTTCTACTCGAATTATTTGTATATTTATGTTTATGAATTAATCTTGTTAGTTCTATTAACTTTTTTATGTTATTTTATTTTGTCTAAAAGTGAGAAATAAAACAAAAATATGTCTTTTCAATAATCAATTTTCCTTTCAAAAATCTTTTTTTATATTTGTGCAATATTCGATAAATAGTGATTGAATAGCAAATGTTATCTTCACTATTTTTGAATCATGAGGATCCATTGAGTAGCCTAGTGCTAACTTGTATTCTGTGCACAAATGGATTTTCATTGATTTGATAAGATTTGTTCTAATTCGCACAATGATCAATGATGATAATTGAGTAACAAATGTTAACTTTGTTGTTTTTGAATCATAAGGGTTTATTGAGTAGCTAATTGCTAACTTAAATCTCGCATGCGAAACGGTCTGGTTTTTTTTTTTAAAGAAATTACCTTTTTACAAAAAGTCTTTTAATCCGTGTACTGATCAATAACAATGATTGAGTAGCAGATGTTACCTTCATTGTTATTTAAATCATGAGAATTCATTGAGTGGCCTAGTGCTAACTTGGATTCTGAGCAGGTAACAGATTTTCTTATTATGAATCCGTTTGCATAAATAAATTTATCAATCCACAATCATTTTTTACAGAACTACGTGACTTTGAGTTCCTCATTGTACCAGAGGATACGTAGGAGCAGGCAATCCCTGTCAAGCCAAAATTAAATTTTCATAAATTGTTCATTTGATTTGTAAATATTTTGCATAGTTTTTCTTTATTTAAATAGGGATCTTGAATGCTATTAATTAATTTGCACAATTCACTAAGGTATCGTCTAAGGACGGGTGTATTAGGGGTGCGTACGATTAAATTCATACCCTTCCCTATGCATAACCGACTCCCGAACTCGTAATCTGGTTTCAAAGATCATCTTTTAAAATAAATGGGTTTTTCCAATGTTTTCCCAATTTAATAAACTTGGTGGCGACTCCATTAATTTTCAAAAAAAATTCTCTTTTCTTAAATTCGCCGTCCCCGTCGCGATCCCGGTTGCGACAGATGGCGACTCCACTGGAGACGTTAAGAGAGTCAGGCCTATTTTTAGTTAGTTGTGCAAATTAAATACAGCCTTTTGTTTTGTTTTTCTGTATGCTTTTGTTTTCTTATCTTATTTTGTACAGTTTTTTTTATATACTCTATTACTTTATAGAGATTTGTATTTCGTGTGTTCGTTTATTAGTGTCAACTTAATTTGTTAAAACCTTAGGGTAGATGACAATTGTTGTTCTGTATGTATCTGTCGTTTGTATTTTGTTTTGCAGGAGTGTATGTGATTTTAGGATTGAAAGGTTTGTATGCTCCCTGCACACACTTCACAATCACCTATCTCACACACTTTTTTGGGGCTCTATACCCGAGCCTGTGCGAACCAAGGATAGGGGGTTTCTTGACATTGTCATGAGGGGTTCATGCTCACCTGATAGTTGTTGAGACACCACTCAGTTATTCTTGACTTTATGAGTCAATCATATTGAGAGGGTTCATCCCTACTTGTGGTTGGTTCGAAAGTCGGATCCTTGTCCCATGGACAGGGGCAATCTGGGGACCATGACAATTAGAAGTCTAGATCCACCATGAGTGTGCATGCGCCTAGTTGAACGTAGCAACCACCCAAATTAGGGTTTTGGCCTTTGAGCTCCCCATCTATTAAGTTCAACCCTCCAGGACAATGGGAGCATGCTTCTTTCATCCTTTTACTTTACGCTTCTTTACGCTTTGTTAGTCAATCTTGCATCAAAACATCATCATATAGCATCAGCTATTTCATCATCTCATAACTTGGCCATGCCTTGTACGTTTAGGTGTCTAGGCATACATGATGTAGATAAGCATTCCATTAATTGCCATATTCATTCATTTCTCATGGATTTATGCATCATCATATTCTCAATAAGAGTATGCATTTTTACACTTCTCTTCATTTCATTGTTTTACTCATTTATCTTATCATTTTCCAGAGTTGCCTTTGATTGTCAATAAAGCAAGAATCATCATTAGTTCAAAGCAAATGGAAGCATCACAAATGAACACTAGCAATGCATGTGATTGGAAAAGAAATATCAGAGTTACAAATGACTAACAATGAGCTAGAGCAAGTAAAGAAAATGATTCGATTGATGCCTCATGAAGTCAATCATCTTTCAAAGATACATATGGACGTATATTGGACTCATTACTTATCCCAGTAGAAGCACCTGCATTAAGTGCTCTCTCACAGTTTTGGAATCCCTCTCTTGGCTGTTTTGAGTTGCCTAATCTCGATGTGATGCCAACCATTGAAGAATACATGGTCATGACAAGGCTACCAATTCGAGAAAAATCTGGTGTGTATCTCTATCAAGGGCATTATGTTAGTAAAGAAAAGATTGCCAAAATCATCGGAGTTGAAGCAAACCGGATGGGAATTGAAGTAAGGGGGTCCACTCAAGGAATCAAGAGAAGTTTTCTGGAAACTCATTTGCAAGCATTGGCAAGACAAGGAAATTGGGACTTCTTCAATCGAACATTAGCACTGACTATTTATGGATTGGTCCTATTCCCATTCACACCAGACCTTGTTGATCAGGCAGCCATGGATGTGTTTTTCAAATTTGAGACACAAGGCATGAATCCTATTCCAGCAATACTGGCAGATACTTTTCTTTCCTTGGGGGTTTGCCTCAAGAAAAATGGTGGTAGGCTACGGTGTTGTTTACCAATGCTATATGTCTGGTTTATGACTCATGCATATGCCAATAACCGCATGGGCCTATTTCCTGATCCATTGGGAAGCTTCCATCATATACAAATAAACCAGAAAGAAGCACCAGCCTGAAAAAAGGAGTTCTCGGAGATTCAGTCAGATTCTTTCAAGTGGGTTTGCCCTTGGTACCACGGAGAAAATGTTATATATAGCTGTGGTGACTTTCACAACGTTCCTTTGATGGGTCCAAGGGGATGTATCTCCTATACGCCTGCATTAGTACTCAGACAACTTCATTGGACTCAAACAAAACCACAAGAAAAACAGCTTGAAGGGTTTAGCTTCTTGTATCAAAAGGATAAAAGCACTGTGGAGCAAGAAAAGAGGATCAAGATGGCATGGGACAATGTCAAAATCCTAGGAAGAAAGGAACTCGGGCAACAACGACTAACCTCCTCTCAAGAATACAAAGAATGGAGAAAAGCAAGAATTGGGAAGCTCGAAGATATTCCAAGCAGCTCAACTCCCATGAAGATCCTACAAACACCTCCGTCAACATCTCAGGTAGAGATAATGAAGGCACAGATGCGATTCTTGGAAGAGAAAAAGGAAGCAGCTGATCTAAAGAACACCATCCTTCAAAGCCGATGTGAGAAAATGGCTAAGGAAATTGAGGCCCTGAAAGACGAATGCATCGAAGCAGCAGAAATTACCAAGTCTAGAAAAGGTAAAGAGAAAATATCAAGCATGCACCTGGCCAAGATCCAAGAGTTAGAAGGAGGACTCCACAAGCTTGTAAAAGAAAAGAATCAGTTGGAGAAAGAGGTTAACAAGAAAAATCGCATGGTGGAAAGAGTAGAATTGGAGGTCAGCAAGCGAGATAAACACATATACAGCCTAAAAATGGAGGTCAACAAAGAGAAGGACAAGAAAAAGGAACTAGAAGAGCGAGTGGAGCACTTGTCAACAATGTTGGCACAAACAAAACATGATGCTGTGCGTGGATGGACTTCAGCAAACCAATATCATGATATGTTTGTTGACGCGACTGAATTTGGAAAGTCATGGAGCGAAAAGGCCCTTGAGTGGAAAGAGAAATATGGAAAGCTAACTAGCGAGTTGAGTCATTACATTCCAAACTTTCTTTATCGATTTGAAAAGGCCAGCGAGCAAATTAGTAAGATGCCTCCATTCAAGTTACCTCAAGAAGTGGTGGAGTTCATGGATTCATGTGAGAGTGTCGCTAAGAATCTTAGGAAGAAGAAGATGAAACTTTTGATGTAGCCACAAAAAAAAAAAAAAAATCCTTTTGATGTAATCGTTTCTTTGTTGGCACATGCGTGATATATCCTGGAATGATTTGTACTCAAAGCTTTGCCTTGAAATGAATGAAATTCTCCATGTTCGTGTTACTAATCTGTTCGATACTTTCTGTAGAGGATCAAATGTTCCCCTAGAAAGCAATCAATCACTTTCATTGCCTTGAGGTTGCTTACCCTTGTGCAAGGAAGTGAGAAGCTCAGTCACGAAGAAAAGAAGAGCTGCATTGCTAGTGTTCATTGTATAGCATCTATAGAGGAGCAATTCCTCCCTAGAGATTTGCTATTAACCGCACCTTGACTTATAGGATGGTATACCCATAAGAACGGGGGCGGGACGTTCTTATTTGCACAAAGAACTCTTAATGATTTTTGTTCACCTTTATCTGTTAATTTTGCATTGAAAATAAAAATCAAAAATGAAAATTAAGTTTTGATGTTTTGATTGTAGAGGAAAGAGAAAATAAAACCTTGCAACCATTGGGCGCCCGAGGAAAGAGGATACCGATCTAACTCGCGTTCACAACACTAGAGCTCGAACCAAGATGGCCGGCGGAAACACTGAATCAGGGGGGACCCTTCCGTCTGTAGTTGCTTCTGAATCAGGGAGAACTATTTCACCAGAACCACCTCACCTATAGCTACTCCTGAACCCGGGAGAAATTTAAGCATGGAAGTTGACGCAAAGAAGAGGAAAACTGAACGAGTTGTCAAATAACCAGGGAAGAATGGAAGAGATGATGCGAGCTATGATGGAGTCAATTGACTTATTGAGAGGCCACCAAGACCAGCACCAATTGGGAATGCCGGTAGGTGTACAACCAAGTGCTACAACGATAACCATACCTTTGGTATCGGATGCGACTCGAATGTCACGCAAGGGACAAATGATAATCCCCATGATCAACCACCACCAACAAGACCAACTACTATTCCCATTGGAGAAGGATATCACGCTGTGGAGAAAACAAATGCTGAAGGGCATGGGCACGCTACCCACATTTGGGAGCAGCCTTCGGTTATCGTCCCAAGGCAACTCTCCTCCTCGGGAACAACCGTGCGTAAATAGAGAAGGACAAGTTGAGAGAAGAATGGATGGAGAAAATCCAGAACAAATTAAGGCAATCCAAAACCAAACAATTATGGTTACATGGAGATTGAACAACTTTGTCCTCCTATTAGCGCAGCTTGTCCCTAAGGATTTTAAAGTTCGGATTTTTCAAAATATGATGGAACCGCAACCCACTCTTCCATTTAAAGAGTTACTGCACCAAGATGTCAATTTGGTCCAAGGATGAAAAGTTTCTCATTAGCTTCTTCCATGAGAGTTTGACCGGATCGGCTCTAGAATGGTATATCCAGTTAGATCATGCAAAGATTTCCTGTTGGGGAGAATTGGCTGACTTGTTCATGAACCAATACAAATTTAATCTTGATGTGGCACCTACACGGGAGCAATTAAGCTCCATGCAGAAAAAGAAAGATGAATCCTTTAAGCAATACGCTCAAAGATGGAGAGCTTTCGCTGCCCAAGTTCAACCCCCGCTTATCACGACTGAGATGTGTTCTTACTTCTTAGGAACCTTGGGATCTCCTTATATTGGAGCAATGGCAGGAGCAGCATATAAGGACTTCTCTGAGTTAATAATCTGGGAGAAAGGATTGAGAGCTTGGCTAAGGCTGGCAAACTTCCCACGAACAATGAAGACACAAGAAAAAGTTTCCCGCCCAAGAAGAAAGAGACAGATGTGAATTATGTCCATGGTCAGCAATCCTTTGTCCCGAGGTATGCATCAACACGTCCACAACCCCAGATGATTGCCCACCAAACCCCTGTCCCCCGTTACCCATCTACCTCAAACACTACCCCGTACCATCAGCCTCAAGTTAATAACATTCACATACGGCCATACCAGCCAGCACGTCCTACCTATCCTACCACACACTACCAGACTTACCCAAATACTCGACACCCGACCAAATTTCCAAGCTCAAAATCGGAACCGATTCCCTAACCTTCCACCTTTCCCGAAGCTGTCTATTTCAAACACTGACCTTTTCCAAAGATTAGTAGATGCTCATCTGATTGCAGCCTATCCTGTGCGCCCATTAGACCCACCATACCCAGCTTGGTACAACCCGAACCTTACTTGCAAATATCACATGGACATAGCAGGGCATTCCCTTGAAGATTGTGAAGGGTTCAAGACCGCGGTGAGGAAACTAATCGCTTGTGGGAGGTTAGACCTTCAGGAAGATTCAAAGCCGGATATTGTTAATAACCCAATTCCAAACCATGAAGGAGGAAGTCGGATAAATGCCTTGGAAGCAGAGGAACCCCTGATTAAGAAGGTGTTGAGTCTCAGAACACCCATGGGGAAAATTTTCATCGGTTTGAAGAAGGCCGGCTATGACACTACAGCGCCTGCTCTTGCAATGGAGGGTAATGAGAAAGATGACATAAAGTCAAGCTGCATATACCACTCTGGAGGTTTTGGTCATGATATAGAAAGTTGTTGGGGTTTTAAAGCTCGAGTACAAGAATTACTCGACCTGGGTGTGATTCAAGCGAAAAAGAAGTCGAATCTCCCTGAAGAGGTAAACGTGATTGATCGTTTCATACTCCGCGTCCCTCCACTGAATCAAGCTCCGAAGCCAGAGAAAGTGGTGATCACCGTGAAGAAACCAACACCGTTCAGTTACGAGAACACGCATGCGGTGCCCTGGAATTATGAAGCTAAGGTAGTAGGGGAGACTTCAAGGGCCCAAGCAGGTGGAACAAAGAATGAAGTTCTGGAAGTAAAAGGAATCACAAGAAGTGGAAGGATTTATGGACCCGGAGAGCTGGAAAAGGGAAAGCTTATCGAGGAAGAGAACGTGGGAAACGGTTCTGGTGCGGAGAGAAAAGGAAGAGAAGAAAATGAAGAAGATGAGTTCCTGAAGATCATGAAGCAAAGTGAGTATGACATACTGGAGCAATTGAAAAAGACTCCTGCTAGAATCTCCCTGTTGTCACTAATTCTGTCCTCCGAATCTCATCAAAAGGCGGTGTTAAAGGTCTTGAAAGACGCTTATGTGAAACCGGATGTCTCATTGGAGAATATGATAAATATGGTGGATCCGGTAAGGCGTGTCAATATGATCACTTTCTCAAATGAAGAGATCGTATCACAGGCCAACCCACGAGCACTGTATATAACCCTTAAATGTAAGGGCTATATAGTGCCCAAGGTTCTCATTGACGGAGGGTCAGGATTAAATGTCTTACCAGCGTCAACTTTGAGCTACTTGTCAATAAGCAAAGACGATATTTCACCGCAAGTGATGATCGTGAGAGCTTTTGATGGAGCAAAGAAAAACATCCTTGGGGAAATAGTGCTGCCATTGGAAATCGGCCCAAGCCGATTCAAGGTTTTATTCCAAGTGATGGAGATTGAGTCTGATTACAATATGTTGCTGGGAAGACCATGGATTAACAATGTGGGTGCCGTTCCTTCAACCTTGCACCAAAAAGTTAAGTACATTGAGAATGGTTCAGTTATTACAATCCATGGAGAGAAGGAGATCATAGTGTCCATTCCAGTTACACTTCCGTATGTTGAAAATGTGGAGTTACTGGAAAATAGCTTATGGCACAGTCTGGAGGTGGTAGGGCTGAAGCAAGAACAAAATGAGTTCCCAAGGCGAGAGGTCAATCAAGTAGTGGCTCATATCATGACAAAAAATGGTTATCTTCATGGCAGAGGGCTAGGGTCACGATTACAGGGTATCAAAATACCCCTGCATATTTTGGAGAAACGAAACCGATTTGGTTTAGGGTATGAGGCATCATTGGAGGAACAGATCAAGACTATGGCCTTTGAGCAAAAGAGATCAATCCCTCATCTGAAAGAGACGTTTCCCTACCCAGCTGAAGTGATTGTGGTTGAGGAAGGTGGTGTCTCTAGCTGTGGTCCAACCATCAATATGGTGGATGTTGAGAAGCTTGAAGAATGCAACAATGATTATGCTGCCAACCATGATGAGATGCTGATGAATTGGACAGTTGGACCATTGATTGATGTCATTGCTTCAAAGTAATTATTGGGATTGTATTAATTGTTTGCTTTCATATATGCTACTTTGAGACATCATTTGAATGAATTTGCATGATTATCCAGTGATTTTTATATTTCGTTGTGTCTTCCATTTTCCTTGTTTCAACCTCTTTTCTTTTGTTTCCTTTTTATCTTTATCACCATTTTCTCAAACCATTAATTGGCATTCTCCCGTATTATTTGCGTTTTATCCACTATTTGTTTTGGCATTCCAACCCCCACAAATGCTTTCCAGGGACCTAAATACTATGAACACTTGGCCACATGAAAGGGACTCTGGGGACCAGTCAATTGATTCTCTTACAGCATTTGATTGTGATAGCTTTGAATCTGAGGAGGATGAAGAAGCTATTGGGCAGTTTGCAAGTCTGTTGGAGCATACAGAGGAGAGATTTGATTTAGACAATGAGGTGGTTGAGGTGATTAATATGGGAACTAAAGAAGAAAAGAAGGAGCTGAAAATAGTAGAAAACCCTGAGCGAACAGAAATGATCGCCTTGTTTGAAGAATACTTAGATGTCTTTGCATGGTCCTACCGTGATATGCCAGGTTTGGACCCAGAGATCGCCTCACACAAAATCCCTTTGTATCCAGAAGCTGAGCCAAAGAAGCAGAAGTTGAGAAGAATGCGACCTGACATGTCTTTAAAGGTAAAAGAGGAGGTGACTAAACAGTTAGAGGCGGGATTTTTGGAGGTATCAAGACACACTGATTGGGTAGCTAACATTGTTCCTGTGCCTAAGAAAGATGGAAAAGTTCGAATGTGTGTAGATTATCGAGATCTAAACAAAGCTAGTCCGAAAGATGATTTTCCACTCCCTCACATTGATGTTCTAGTTGATAATACAGCCAAAAATCACCGATTCTCATTCATGGATGGGTACTGTGGGTACAATCAGATTCCCATGGATATTCATGACAAAGGAAAAACTACATTCATAACTCCGTGGGGAACATTTTGCTACACGGTCATGCCATTCGGGTTGAAGAATGCTGGTGCCACTTATCAGCGTGCTATGGTGGCACTATTTCATGACATGATGCACAAGGAGATTGAGGTGTATGTTGATGACATGGTCGCTAAGTCTAAAGAGGGAGAAAGTCATGTGGCCGTTTTGCGAAAGCTATTTGAAAGACTCAGGAAGTACAAGTTACGGCTGAACCCGAATAAATGTGTTTTTGGAGCTTCCACAGGGAAATTACTCGGGTTCATTGTCAGCAGAGAAGGGATAAAGGTGGATCCAGATAAGGTGAAGGCAATACAAGAAATGCCAGCTCCCCGAACTGAAAAGAAGTGAGAAGTTTCCTCGGGAGGCTCAACTACATTGCTCGATTCATCGCTAATCTGACTAGTACTTGTGAACCTATATTCAAGTTGCTGCGAAAGCATCAACCTGGAGGATGGAATGAAGAATGCCAAGAAGCCTTTGACAAAATAAAGACTTATCTAATGAAGCCTCCAGTTTTGATTCCTCCTACACCAGGTCGTCCTTTGATACTGTACCTTACAGTGTTACCCACTTCACTTGGGGCAATGTTGGGGCAATATGATGAATCTGGAAGGAAAGAACAGGCCATTTATTATTTGAGCAAGAAGTTTAATGATTGTGAATCTCGTTATCTCGCGATTGAGAGGACCTGTTGTGCACTAGTATGGGCTTCCAAGAGGTTGAGACAATATATGTTGTATTACACCACTTGGTTAATCTCTCGAATGGATCCGTTGAGGTACATATTTGATAGTCCTCACGTGTCATTGAGAATGTCAAAGTGGCAAGTGATGCTGTCTGAATTCGATATCAAATATGTTACTCAAAAGTCCATCAAGGGAAGTGCGATTGCTGATCATCTAGCCGAAAACCCTATAAAAGATGTTCAATCCACCATGCTTGAATTCCCTGATTTTGAAGTGTTGACATTAGAAAGAGAAGATGAGGAAGAGGAGAACGGTTGGAGGATGTACTTCGATGGAGCTGCCAATATGAGGGGATGTGGAATAGGAGCTGTTGTAGTATCACCGGTCGGGAAGCAATACCCAGTTTCTATCAAACTAGACTTCGAGTGTACAAACAACATCGCAGAATACGAAGCATGTGCAAATGGTTTGCGGGTCGCGATTGACTTGGGAATCAAAGAATTGAGGGTCTTTGGAGACTCTGCACTTATAATCTACCAAGTTAATGGAGAATGGCGTACAAAGGATCCGAAATTGGTACCTTATCAGAAGTATTTGTCTCGACTAATTGAGCGCTTTGATAATATATCGTTCTCCCACTTAACTCGAGACAAGAACCAATTTGCGGATGCGTTGGCAACTTTGGCTGTAATGACTAAGTTGGAGATCCACACAAATGTCCAACCCATCCATGTGGAGGTGCAAAACGAGCCAGTATATTGTGGTAACGTAGAGGTTGAACCAGATGGTCAACCGTGGTATCATGATATCAAGCGGTACATTCGAAAAGGAGAGTACCCAACGGGTGCAAACGAGGTGGACAAAAAGACAATTCGAAGACTAGCTTTGACCTTTTTCCTAAATGGTGAAATCCTTTACAAGAGGAATTATGACACCACCCTTCTCAGATGTGTGGATGCTTATGAAGCTCGAACAATCATGACCGAAATCCATGAAGGGATCTGTGGAACTCACGCCAATGGGCACATGATGGCGCGTAAAATCCTAAGAAGTGGATATTACTGGTCCACAATGGAGAATGACTGTATCAATTATGTTCGGAAGTGCCACAAATGCCAAGTATATGCAGACCGAGTCAATGCTCCCCCAGTTCCATTGCACAACATGGTGTCTCCTTGGCCTTTCTCGATGTGGGGCCTGGATGTTATCGGCCCGATTAATCCCAAGGCATCCAACCGGCACCCTATCATCTTGGTGGCAATAGACTATTTCACTAAATGGGTGGAAGCTGCTTCATATACCAACATCACACAGAAGGTGTTTCTCAGATTCATCAAAAAGGACATCATCTGCAGATATGGAATTCCAGAAAGGATCATTACAGACAACGCTCCCAACCTCAATGGTGCCGAAGTCCATAAGTTCTTTGAGACTTTCAAGATCAAGCATCATAATTCAGCTCCTTATAGGCCTCAAATGAATGGCGCAGTGGAGGCTGCGAATAAGAATATCAAGAAAATCATTGCCAAAATGGTGGTGAACTACAAAGATTGGCACGAAATGCTGCCATATGCTCTGCACGCGTATCGTACCAACATACGATCAAGCACAGGGGCAACTCCTTTCTCATTGGTTTACGGAATGGAAGCTATATCCCCTATAGAGGTTGAAATCCCTTCGCTCAGGGTTTTAATGGAGGCTGAGTTGGAAGAATCTGAATGGGTAAAAACTCGATATGAGCAGCTGAACATGATTGAAGAGAAGAGACTTGCAGCTATTTGTCATGGTCAGTTGTACCAAAGTAGGATGGCTAGAGCTTTTAACAAGAGAGTTCGCCCTAGAGATTTTTATCCAGGGGATTTGGTTCTGAAGAAAATTCTCCCCAATCAAGAAGACGCACGAGGTAAGTGGGCTCCGAGTTATGAAGGACCTTACATTGTCAAGCAAGCATTCTCAGGTGGAGCATTGATTTTGCAAAACATGGAGGGCCAGGAATTGCCTAAACCGGTCAATAGTGACGCAGTCAAAAAGTTCTATGCTTAAAACAATACAAAAAAGAGAAAAGAAGCCCGTTAGGTCGAAAACTCGAAAGAGCGGCGTAAGCAAAAGTTAGGGCAAAATGAGACAAAATAAAGAAAGAGCTCGTTAGGCTGAAAACTCGAAAAAATAGCCTAAGCAAAAATTAGGGCAAACCACAAAGCAAAATGAAGAAAAAGCTCGCTAGGCTGAAAACTCGAAGGAGCAGCCTAGGCAAAAGTTAGAGCAGAAAAAGATATGCATCATCTCTAATAGCTACACTGGGGCAATTTTTGGTGTTGAGTTTGTCTAGTAAACCAAGCAGAGCAAAGGAAATCAGGGCAAATTTTTGGAAAGAAAAAGGTTCGGAGTCATATCATCAGATATCAGGGCTAGCATTTTCAATTTGCGGCAAAGAAGTTGATTGATTGAGCTGCAGAGTATCTATACTGGGGCAATTTTGAGAAAAAGGATTTGAAGATATGTCGTCGGATGTCATTGTTATGATGTTCAAATTGCTGTAAGAAGTTTATTGATTGAGCAGCAGAGTACCTATACGGGGGCAAAATTTTGTGTCTCCCAAAATTTTATTTTTGCATTTAGGTTGTTCAAAGCATTTTGTCATCCAATACACCAAGTAATGAAAATGTCCATCCCTTCACTTTCTCTTTGAATGCATGTTTACTCATGATGTCTCAAGTAGGATAAATTTAAGTTTAAATTATACGATCTAACAATGTTTACAGCAATACATCAATGACTAACATCATAATCCAGAAACTACATTCGAGTTCGACGGAAAAGTAATCATCAGTTTAAAGATGGAAAATTGGAGAGGAAAAGAAGAAATGGGCAAGGTCATGGAAAAAAGGAAGGTCGTAAGTTATGCCAGAAGAAGAATTATGAGTTTGATCGCTTAAAGTTTTCCTCAAGGTTTGCTCCATTGGCTTACAGTTTGTTTTCCAGACTGAAAGAGGATGTTAAATCCAAAGACATTTGCACATAAAAAAAAAAATATAAATAATAATAACAACAATGTCTTCCCTGTCAATTTGCTTTTCAGTCGGCCTCAGATTGCCAATTTACTTTTCCAGTCGGCCTCAGATTGTCAATTCACCCTTTCTTGTCGGCCTCAGATTGCCAATTTATTCTTGTCGGCCTCAGATTGCCAATTCACTTTTTCAGTCGGCCTCAGATTGCCAATTTACATTTCTGGTCGGCCTCAGTTTGCCAATTTACATTTCAGTCGGCCTCAGATTGCCGCCATTTAATTTCCAGATGGCCTCAGATTGCCAATTCACTTTTTCAGTCGGCCTCAGATTGCCAATTTACATTTCTTGTCGGCCTCAGTTTGCCAATTTACATTTCAGTCGGCCTCAGATTGCCGCCATTTAATTTCCAGATGGCCTCAGATTGCCAATTCACTTTTTCAGTCGGCCTCAGATTGCCAATTTACATTTCTTGTCGGCCTCAGTTTGCCAATTTACATTTCAGTCGGCCTCAGATTGCCGCCATTTAATTTCCAGATGGCCTCAGATTGCCAATTCACTTTTTCAGTCGGCCTCAGATTGCCAATTTACACTTCTTGTCGGCCTCAGATTGCCAATTCATCTTTCAGTCAGCCTCGGTTTGTCAATTTACAGTTCTTGTCGGCCTCGGATTGCCAATTCACATTTCAGTCGGTATCAGATTGCCAATTTACTTTTCTTGTCGGCCTCAGATTGCCAGTTCACATTTCTTGTCGACCCCAGATTGCTATTGCTTTTAATTTCTTGTTGCCCGTTGACCCGTATCCAGTTGGTCGCAAGGTTTTCAATTTCCTGCCAGTCTAATCGGATTGTAAATTTTCGATCGGTCCTATTGTCCTTACATTTCTTGTGAATTTATGTTAGGTTAGCTTCTTTTCCTTTCAATGTTAGAGGTTTTCTTGCATTTTGCATTTCATGCATTGCCGAACAAAAATCTATGTTCATATCTTTACTCATTCCTTATGAAGAAAATATGTAAAACTTAGATTTTTCATATTATCTAATAAGAAATAAGTAAAGAGGGGCAACTGTGAACACCCGATTTTGTCCGGTCCGTTAAACAAGATCAAAATTTTGCAATTATTCGTTATAATACTTCGTCACTTCCTTTTGAAAAAAAAGAGTTTTCTGGTTATCTTTATTTATTTCTAAAAATAAAAAATAAAAAATAAAGAAGAAGAAAAAAAAAAGAGAAAAAGAGAGAGTCCATTTCTTTTTGGTTCGGTTATACTTTGTCCCTTTTGTTTTAGCCTAACCGAGGCATGTTGTTTGGCCACAAGGCCATGTGCATCTGATCCTATCAGCTTCTGTCCAAAACCAAAATTTATAAAAAAATGAAGAGATGGTGAAACGGGGTGCACATGCTCCCAGCACTTCCCTCTAGTCTCCTGGAGTTCTGCCATGTCTTGCATATCCATGAAAGGAACACAGAATGATGGGCGAGCAAGCAGAGAAGCATGGAGTTATTATTTGATTAATCAATGTAAGCAATATAAAAGGAATGCAGTTCCAACCAAAAAAGGAGGAGATCAGTTTTGTGCAGAACAGAGAGTGAACATTCAAAAAAAAAACTTCAAACAAAAATTCAGCAGCATTCCAACTGAAATTCGAGCATAACCAATATACACAGGAGAGAACCAGCAAATAGCTCGGCAATAACACAATCAAGAGCAGCATCAGAGGTATTTCTTCTAGTTAATATCAGACTAAGACTAGGACAAAAAAAAAAAAAAAAAGAGGAGAAAAAGGGCCAGGGAGGCCGCGGCTTCTCCTACCACCGCCGCAGCCTCCCCTCATACCACTACCATCGTCATCTTCTTCCTTGTCCATCATCCTCCTCCTCCCCTTCCGTCATGTATTCACCCACGGCCACCAACCACTCACCGAACAACAACCTCCACAAAAGCCAGCTATCACCGCCGCGGCCGCTCTTTCCTCCTCCTCTCTGTTTTCAGCCGCGAAGCGGCCAGCCGCCTTTGTTGCCGGCCATAACCCGTCGCTCACCCTCCTTCTCCATCAAGCGAGATCCACCATCGCCACATGCAAGCCGCGGTGGAGTCATTCCTTGCCCGGCGGCATCTCTCCACCGCCATCCATCACCGCCACCCCCTTTCTCACACCGTGTTGTCCTTCCCTGCCTATGCCTTGAAATTGCCAGCCACCACCTACTGCCGGCGATGCACCGCGTCACAAGCTCGCGCCTTCCCTCCGTGCTAGCTTCGCGTTTCCCAGCCACCACGGCGCGGCTGCCGCCACTGACACCCCATCACCTCGAACCACCCTCAACACCGCGAGGCATCCTCCATACTCCGCTTCCCCACCTCACTCTCACGATGCGATGGCCGCGGCAACCTTGCCAGCCGCGGCCCTCCCCATCTCTCTATCTCCCCCTCAACTTATCTCTCTCTCAATTTTTCTTCCACTGTGTCTGTGCGTGCGTGTATGCGAACATGTGGGCAGGGAATGAGTGAAACTATTTTTCTTTTTCATTTGTGTACGCGTGAGTGTACATGTGAGTGGTGCAGCGTCAGTCAGTGAGTGTATTTGTGAGAATGCAGCGCGTGTGCATGTGTGTGTGAGTGTGAGCGTGTGAGTGTGTGAAGGGGGTAGGTAGAGTTATTTCAGGGGTAGATTTAAATTAATAAAATAAAAAAAAGAGTTTTAAGATTTATTAGATTGAATTAGTATTATTTTTAGAATAAATTTCTAAATTTATGTGTTTAAACTCAGGTTTGTTTGTTTGTTTAATTTTCGGCTTTAAGATTTGTCTATTGAAGAATTAGTTTAGTTTGAGTTTAAAATAAAATAAAGAGTTGGTTTCCTTTTTTTTTTTTGTATATATTCTTGGTGTTTTGCTTGAATTAAGTGTATATTTTTGGTGTATTTACTGGTTGGATTAGTTTATATATTTATTTACTTATTTATTTATTTATTTATTATTTTTTTATATTTTGTGTGTTTATGTTTATGAATTAATTTTATTTTTGTTTGGTGTTAATTATTTTGCATTTTTGTGTTTTGCCCAAATTACATTGTGTGTTCATGTTTACAAATTAAATTTTTTTTATTTATTCTTTTTTTATTTGATTATTTGCGTTTTTTGGGTTTTATTTAAATTAAATAGGTAATGGTGTTTATGAATTAATTATACTTTTTAGTTTTATTATCTTATGTGTTTTGATTGAAGTATTTGTGTTTCGTTTAATTGTTTCATAGGTTTAGGTGTTTTGGTTAAATTAGCTGTGTGGTTCTGAATTATTATTTTAGTTTAATTATTTCATATGTTTTATTTAATTAATTATTTATGTTCATAATTTAATTTTGTTTTCGTTTGATATTAATTATAGGTTTATGCGTTATTTAAGTTAATTGTGTGATTGTGCTTATGACTTAACTGTACTTTTTAGTCATGTATTTTTTTCTGCTCGAATTATTTGTATATTTATGTTTATGAATTAATCTTGTTAGTTCTATTAACTTTTTTATGTTATTTTATTTTGTCTAAAAGTGAGAAATAAAACAAAAATATGTCTTTTCAATAATCAATTTTCCTTTCAAAAATCTTTTTTTATATTTGTGCAATATTCGATAAATAGTGATTGAATAACAAATGTTATCTTCACTATTTTTGAATCATGAGGATCCATTAATTGCTAGTCTTAGCTTTGTATTCTGCGTGAATGGATTTTCATTGATTTGATAAGATTTGTTCTAATTCGCACAATGATCAATGATGATAATTGAGTAACAAATGTTAACTTTGTTGTTTTTGAATCATAAGGGTTTATTGAGTATTTAATTCTTAACTTAAATCACTTGTGCGAAACGGTCGGTTTTTTTAAAGAAATTACCTTTTTACAAAAAGTCTTTTAATCAGGTGTCTTGATCAATAACAATGATTGAGTAGCGGATGTTACCTTCATTGTTATTTAAATCATGAGATTCGTTGAGTGGCGCAGTCTTTAACTTGGATTCTGAGCGAATGATTTTCTTATTATGAATCCGTTTGCATAAATAAATTTATCAATCCACAATCATTTTTTTACGAGCTACGTGACTTTGAGTTCACTCGTTGTATCGGAGGATACGTAGGAGAGCGATCACTCGCTGCCCAAAATTAAATTTTCATAAATTGTTCATTTGATTTGTAAATATTTTGCATAGTTTTACTTTATTTAAATAGGAATCTTGAATGCTAATAATTAATTTGCCTGATTATTTAAGGTATCGTTTAAGGGGCCAGATTGTATTAGGGAAGTGCGTCTGATTAAATTCATACCACTTCCCTATCATAACCGACTCAGAACTCTAATCTGGTTTCAAAGATCATCTTTTAAAATAAATGGGTTTTTCCAATGTTTTCCCAATTTAATAAACTTGGTGGCGACTCCATTAATTTTCAAAAAAAATTCTCTTTTCTTAAATTCGCCGTCCCCGTCGCGATCCCGGTTGCGACAATGATAAGTTATTGCTTGAAAGGTCTAGTAAAGTTAAATTTCTTAGTGTCGTTAAAAACTTATTTAGATGTATTGTCCCATTGAACTTGTTTGAGGAAAGTTCTAGGGTATAAAGTCCACTAAGCTGGAAGATGGATGCTGGAATAGGCCCTGATAAATCATTGTTGCTTAAATCAAGGGCATCTAATACAGAGGAAGACACATTTGTGAATTCATCCAGCTGATTAAAATGGTTGTTGGAAAACCAAATCCCTTCCAGTGATGGGAGTGTAAAAAGAGATGAAGGAATGTTCCCATTCATCGAATTGTAACTCAAGTCAATATTGACAAGACCACTGAGCTGGAAAATGTACGCTGGAATAGGCCCCGATAAATCATTGAAGCTTAAATCAAGGAGCGTTAATACAGATGAAGACACGTTTGTGAATTCCTCCAATTGACTAAAATGGTTGTTTGAAAACCCAATCCCCTGCAGTGATGGGAGTGTGAAAAGAGATGAAGGAATACTCCCACCGATGGAATTGTTACTCAAGTCAATGCTGATGAGATTTTGGAGTCCTTCAAACGATGGAATTGTGCTTATGAATTTGTTAGATGACAAATGCAGGTACCTAAGCTCCGCGAGCTTTGATAGTGAATGGGGAAGTGTTCCATTAAATTGGCAGTTAGAAAGATCCAACGTGGATAATTGCATCATGTTACCAATAGAAGGGGGAAGTGCTCCAGAGAAGCTTGTGTACCTTACTTTTATGGTGTGGAGAGACCCATTGGGTGAGAACTCTGGAAAGGAACCATGGAGATTGTTGTTGCCAGATATGTCAATAACAGACAATGTTTGAACATGGAAAATCTTCTGAGGAAATGTTCCAATCAACCCACAATCAGATAGACTGAGGGTGGTCAACTTTTTAAAATCCGCATATGTATTTGGCACTGGGGATGATAAATTGTTGCCACCAAGAATAAGGACCGAGAGATTCTCAAGTCTGGCAAGTGAAGAAACAAGCGGTCCTGATAGATTGCAACCCGACATGCTCAATTCTTGCAGCCCAGGCAGCGACAACAAAGAATTTGACCATTCTTGCCCGTGAGTTGATATAAGTACACCATCCAGGTAAGTTTCCTAATACTGGTGAGATTTTGGACAAGCGTCGATATATTTGGGTTTTCAAGTTTCAGCTGTTGTTCACATGGGAAGCCATCAGAGTCAAGACATGAGAGATCAAGAGTAACCAGCCCTGTCAAGTGAGAAATCTGTTTTGGAATCTGCCCCACAAATCCAGCATCTGACAAATTCAGGTAAGCTAAATTCTCCAACTTGTTGATTCTGGATGGAATCGTAGAATTAAAGTCATTGTCAGCCAAATTCAGAAATTGGAGATGTTGTAGGTTGAAAAGACTACTTGAATTATCAAATCCACCATAGATCAGTTCTCCACTGAGGTCAAGACCAGTAATATGTCCCTCATCATCACAGGTTACACCGCCCCACTGACAGCAATCAATACTTTGATTCCATGTCTTCAGCTTGGCGGAATTTTCAGGCTTGAATGTGAGGTTGTTCTTCAATTGCAGCATCAGTGACCTCTGATCTTCAAGGCAAAGACCAGAGACCATATAATTGTTATGACTGAGGCACATCCAATGGATTGATATCACCAAAAGCAGTAAGATTGATTGAATTTTCATTGCGGATGATGGCTATGAGTGACAAATGTGCTTTCGAATCCAAGTTTAAGGGTGGTTTCAGAAGGCAAAGTGTCAGAATTCATATAGCTGTTGTGTGAAGTTTTAGTTCACTGTTGATGCTGTCACTTTCACGAGTGGACTATCAAGTCAACTAAGCACTACGTTCACGTTACAACTTACAATGATCGTCAATTTCGGTGGCTGGAAATTCTTCATCTAATTACAAGTCTTTTTATTCTTTAGTTTCTGGTCTGAATCTTTATAATTTGTCTTTTGGTCAAAATATTTTAAATTGTCTACCGACGATCGTTCAAAATGTACCAAGACCTTTAGACCAAAAAGAGAATTGAAGAGCCAAGCCCACAAGGCCCAAACACATTCTTTGTACCACAAAAAAAAAAAGACATGCCTCTGATTTCTGAAACTCGCACATAGCAGATTACGTTAATGCCACCAAGCTCTGTACAAGGAGTTGTTTGTGATCGTTGTTTCTTAAATCGATCAAAACTGAAGGCTCTTGAATTGCAGAGTAAAGCTTCAATTCGAAGATGGACATCGACGAAGCTTCTGGACCCAAAGGTGAACCTTCTAGAACCTTCATCACCTTTTTTTTTTTTTATTTTGGCGGGTATTGGCATATCACTTTGTGTATTGAAAAAAAATATGTGAATTGAAAATTGGAACACTTTTGTTTTGAGTTTTGATCGCTGTCTCTGTGTGCGTGTGAATGTGTGAAACGCAGAGGGAAAGGTCGTTTTGGTGATCTTAGTGGGAGCACCGGGGAGTGGTAAATCAACTTTCTGCGAAGAAGTGATGCGTTCCTCTACTCGCACTTGGGTTCGCGTTTGCCAGGTTTTGGTTCCTTCTTCATCCCCTTTTACCTGTTTGATGAAATGCCTCATTGGGTTTCACTTTCAGCTTTCAATTTCAACTTTTTTGCTTTTTATCTGATGGTAACTGATGAACAAATGTGCGAACTTTAGCGTATATTTGGAAGAGAGGGTTTTGGAGGGAAACAAAAGAGAGGGTGATTTTTTTTACTTTAAGGGAATATATCTTTGCACTGTTACACTCTATCAACCAATATAATTTTAAAAAAATGTTAAACCATGGTGGATAGTTGTTATAATGGATAGTTACTTAACATGATTTGATAATCTTGAAACTATTTTAGTTGACAGCGCAGAATTGTTTGATATTGTTGCATGTAAATTAAACTCAATTCAAAATGTATAAAATATGCCCTTTCTTCCCTTTTCCTCCTAAACTCTCCATGCAAACATACGTCCGCATTTTAGTTTGGCTGTTGAATCAAGGGGGTGTATATTCATTTTTAACTTATGGTAATTGATAGCCATGAATGGGGAAGGAGTATGGGGGTGTTAGTATGGTATAACAAAATGCATACCTGATGGAAAATGTGTGAGTTTTACATTTTAGCTTTTGTTGCTTGATTCTTTGACTTGAATCGAGCCGGTGTGTTCTTTGTTTTGATTTTCCGTCCTGGTATTGGGCATACAGATTTGAATGATCCCAGTCAATTGATTTTTCTTCTTGGTATGCTGGTTCTTGCTTGCTTTGAGTGCTTTAGGATATGTTTCAAGGGAGAATAAGGGGTTCCTTGTGTTTGGTAGAATGTAATGTAATTTGGAAGGGAAGGAAAATGAGGGCTTTTTACTCATTTCTCTTAACTTTCTCGATTTGGAGGGTTTCAAGGGGATTGTTACTATACCCTTTACGAATATTTACAAATTTATGCAAATATTTTCATTTAAAATGTTTTACATCGTATATGATTTAACAATCAGGAATAAGTTTGTTAAAATGACATTTTACATCATTGTCTCCATGCTAAATTCAGAGGGTCAGATTTACCCAGCTCTTGTGAGTGGAGAGGCTGTTACTGCAACTAGAACTTAGGATTATCAAGTCTCTGTGATCTGATGTTGGCTATACTGTGTTTTAGGACACCATTGGAAATGGTAAAGCAGGAAACAAAACACAATGCCTAAGCAGTGCAGCTAGCGCATTGAAGGAACGGAAGAGTGTATTTATTGACAGGTGCAATCTTGACAGAGAACAGCGATCAGACTTCGTGAAGCTAGGTGGTGGACCCCAAATAGAAGTCCATGCTGTAGTACTTGATCTTCCTGCTAAGCTTTGTATTTCTCGTTCTGTCAAACGCACTGGTCATGAAGGAAATTTGCAGGGTGGAAAAGCTGCTGCAGTTGTGAATAGAATGCTTCAAAAGAAAGAGCTGCCAAAATTAAGTGAAGGCTTTAACCGAATAACATTTTGTCAGAGTGAGAGTGATGTCAAAGAAGCTATCAATACATACAGCACACTTGGGCCACAGGATAACCTTCCACATGGCTGCTTTGGCCAGAAAAACCCAGATTCTAAAATTCAAGTCGGTATAATGAAGTTCCTTAAAAAGGCAGAGGCCCCTGCTGATGCTGCACCTAGATATAATGGCATTGGAGACTCTACTTCCCAGACTCCTCGGAAAAATGATTCCCTCAACAAAGATGTAGAAAAGAAATCCTCAATTCCAGATAATGCCAACTTAGACTCAAAGGAAGTAGAAGGCCAGACTGTTGCCTCTGATGGTTCCCATGCAAGAAAAATTTCTTCGGATGATGCTCCCACTCTGGCATTTCCATCTATTTCAACATCTGATTTCCAATTCAACCATGAAAAGGCAGCTGATATTATTGTTGAGAAGGTTGCAGAGTTTTCAAATAAACTTGGGAATGCTAGACTTGTTCTGGTTGACTTGACTCATAAATCAAGGATTCTTTCTTTAGTTAAAGCCAAAGCAGCAGAAAAAAACATTGACCCTCAAAAATTCTTTATCCATGTTGGGGACATAACTCACCTTTATTCTAGAGGAGGTCTGCACTGTAATGTCATAGCTAATGCTGCCAACTGGTAAGATTCTGTGATTTCAGTGTATACAAATTATGTGATTCAGTTTAAGATTAATCCATAAAGCTGAAGTAGAAATTTAATAAGCAGGTGAGAAGATAACCCTCGCCATGTGCATATGTAAGAGCCTATAACTAGAAATTTAATACAGTAAGACAATTATGACTGTTAGATGGTATGCTTTCTTGTATTTATTAGGATTGCGCCAGTCCCTATGTATGTAAACTCGCATAAGGAAATTTCTACCAACTGTAATGTTGCGATCAAGTTCTGGATTAAAGCTTATCTATCAGTTTAGAATCTACTGATATTTTTTGTAGTTATATGCAACTTCAGCTGTTAATAAATCAGTTGAATGGACTTTGTTTTGGCTTATCTATTCCTTAATATTTCAGTTAACACCAATTCATGCATCCTGTTTGATGTGGATCTCATTAATTAGACTTGCTTGCCAATAAGATTATCAAACTCGAGAGTTTAGGTAAACTCGTAAAGTCATGACAAACTCGAATCGTAAACTCAGCTTGTAGACTTGTAAGAGTTTAACTGTTTGAGAAATAATATACCAAAAGAACGTATCATAGTAATTAAGTATAACTAAATAAATTTTTTATGATAAATATTGAAGAATTTTAACATTATATTAACATAAATGATAGAGATATCATAAAATATACATCAATGCATGCCTTAATTTTTATACCAAACTTTATTTCATACACGATTTATATTGTACTTAACAACACATAATAAAATAATAATAAATTGAAAATATAAGCTAAATAAAATCAATAAATATTGTATATGATAAACCAGTAAACTAATGTACCCAACAAAAGTGATAAATCATTTACATTTGGATAGTAAAATCAAGCATAAAACTTAACTTGTAAACTTGTTAGTAGAATCATGGGTTTACCTATTTTGTTAGAGTTTATATTAACTTGTGCGAGTTTAACAAAAGGATAGTTTATGCACGGGTTAACTTGTTTTTGTGTCGTAGGATCGTAAACTCGTGAAAGTTTAAAAGTTAACTCGAGAGTTTAATAATCATGCTTGCCAAAGACTTCACTTTTGATCTTAAAAGCATGTAGGAAACTCTGATATTGTATATTTCTATCACATAAACCTGTCAGTTTTAACATTTCTTGGTTAAATGAACAATCCTTTGCAGGCGGTTGAAACCTGGAGGTGGAGGTGTTAATGCAGCTATTTTTAATGCTGCAGGTCCTGAACTGGAGTCTGCAACCAAAGAAAGAGCAAAATCTCTCTCACCTGGGAATGCTGTTGTTGTCCCTTTACCTTCGTCTTCTCCTTTGTTCATTAGAGAGGGTGTAACTCATGTTATGCATGTTCTTGGACCTAACATGAACCCTCAACGACCGAATTGTCTCAACAATGATTACAATAAAGGCTGCAAAATTCTCCAAGATGCTTATGCTTCACTCTTTGAAGGTTTTGCATCAATTGTGAGAAGCCAGGCAGAGCGACCTGGGGAAGGAAATGAAAACCTTCGAAAAACATCTTTGGAGTTTCAGGATCAATCTGAAAGCTATTCTAGAAATCATTTAACTAATGTTGATCAAAAGAGTAAGAGAGATGCTGATCTTGAATCTGAAAAGAGCAAAAAATATAAGGGAAATCAAGATAGTTGTGGATTGACATCTGATTCTAGGGATGAAAAAGTACATTCAGAACATAAAAAAACTGATAGGGGCATGAATAAGGCATGGGGATCATGGGCACAAGCTCTTTACCAGATAGCTATGCATCCTGAAAAGCATAAGGATGAATTGCTGGAGATTTCGGAAGATGTTGTTGTTCTGAATGATCTGTATCCTAAGGTAAAACTTGTCCCTTTCTATTTTCTTCCGCCCTTTTTTTTTTTTTTCATTTTGCCATTTCATGCCTGGCTTTGCAAACATGATGAACTGAACTGCTTGTGTTTTGCAGTCACGGAAGCATGTTCTGGTATTGGCTCGAACTAGAGGTGTTGATTGCCTGGCAGATGTCCAAAATGAACAGCTTCCATTGTTGAAGAAGATGCATATGGTGGGTTTAAACTGGGCGGAGAAGTTCTTACAGGAGAATGCTTCACTTGTATTTCGTCTTGGATATCACTCGGTATGCAGTGTATTTATCAAAGAACTTTTTTTCTTTCCTCTTCCTCCACCGAGAAAAGCAAAGTGAAATATAAATCCTTGGGCATTGGTTCACGAGTGACTTTGGCAGATGTATGTTTTCAAATAAAAACAAAATGCTTTTTTGTTTAGGGGTGGCTAAATTGTAGTTGACAGTTGACTAAAGACTATTTTAGTGATGATTCACTAAAAAAAAAAGTTAAAAGTAATATATTTGAAATTGTGAAAGAAATAAGCTATCATAAAATATACTCAATCATGTGTTAGTATTGGGTTGAGAAGTTGCATCTACAGGTAACTGCAATGCATGGTTTTGTTTAAGCCTTTTCATCCTGTTGGGCATGTCTTTAGGTTTACAATACATAAACTAAAAATCATTGTGTATGTTGAACCTTGTGGACATGTTTGTCTTCTTCAGGCTCCATCAATGCGTCAGCTACATTTACATGTCATCAGCCAGGACTTCGAATCGAAGCATTTGAAGAATAAGAAGCACTGGAACTCATTCAACACTGCATTCTTTTGCGATTCGGTTGATGTAATTGATGAGATCTCTAAGCATGGTAAAGCAACATTGAAAGATGATGACAAACTGTTGTCTATGGAATTGAGGTGCCACAGATGTAGAAGTGCACATCCAAATATACCAAGGTTAAAATCACATATTAGCAGCTGCCAAGCTCCTTTTCCTGCTTGCTTGCTTGAAAATGGACGTCTGGTGCATGCGCCTGCTGAACCCCCACAATAGTTTCTGGTATTTCAAGCTTTTGCTTACACTGCTACTAAGCCAAACTAGTTTTGAGTTAGCCTTTTGGTTACATTAAGGGAGAATCCCCGTTGTATAGTTAAGGATCAAGTATTTTTGCCATCTCCAGGGGGAAAAGAAGACAAACTAGTTTATTTTCGCCTTACATCAACTAGCAGCTACATTAAAAGGCTTGAATTTTCAAACAAATTTCATATACATCCAACTTCCTTAACATACGGACCCTCAAATCCTAAATTTTTAAGAAGTTGCTATCATGCCCATATTCACTATAAAGAAGCTCTCCTCTTACAATTGGACAATGTGAGGATTGCGGGGGATCTGGCTGGATATTTGATGAATTGAGGATGACTCTTCTTTAGCTTTTCCTCTTTTTTCATCCAAAACCTTTTAACCCTAGCTTTTTTTTTTGGGGGTCTGAAAATTCATTCATTAAAGAGAGGACAAAGCCCAACCCAATTACATCAAGGGGAAACAGAGAATAACGATAAACATTAGCCCCCTAATTGGTAAACTAAAAGCCCAAGGCTTAGACCTATCTAGTTGGAGAATTCTATCAATGCAATGGTGGCTTCTGACACTCCAATCCGATGGTAGATTTTCATGTTTGTAACGATGTCTCAAACCCGAGTTTTGAGGATAAAGCTATCTTTTTTTCTTTTATTTTAGGGTCATGAGGTCTCACCAATTCTTTGATGAGCTTAGTTGTTTGCGTACTTCTTGCTCCATATGGCTTTAGTATCGAGTTTGCTGTTTGTGCCAATAACTTAGTTAAGCACTTGCATCATGACCCCCAAAACAAAAAACTTGTACAAAAGTAATTTTTGGAAATAACTCATAATTAAGTTGTTTTATTTTTAAATACAAAGTAAAAAGTACTTCATCAAATGCTCTAATTTATCAAAAATATTAAAATATTTTTTTGGAAAGTAGTAATAGCTATATATCAAAACTGGACCAAATATATATATATATATATATTGACTTTCAAAAAGTTGATAAAAGCCATAAGCAATGTTTTCCAAACGGATTTTTAGACTTCTACAACTGGTGTGGAAAGTTGTTTGAGTGCAAATGACCTAATATATATATATCCATTAATGATTATATTGATTATTTACAATAAATAAAAATGTATATTTCCTATGAATTTTAGTTCCTAAGTTGATGCATGCTGCATGCTCTACATACATTATTGTTTTGCATGCTTGCTAGGGCTCGAGTGAATCATCTATACTAAACCATGAGCAAGTGAAGGATAGGAAAATATGCACGGGTACACAACTTCCAGTGCGATCCATAAAGTGCAGTCCAATTAATTGTTGCTGTGGTTGAGATAAAGTTTTGTATGATTTGTTAATTAACATTCTTAAACAGCAGTGTTGTTTAGTTGGAGGACGTTTTCGTTGAAATGTCTAAGAGAGTCTCGTAACCATTCGTTGGGATGTCTGAAAATTGAGGAATAGAGAAAAAGTTAATTATTTAAAAAACATATACAAGTGAAATGCAACGTGTTCTATTTCTTTTTTAAGTGAAGCTTCACAAAAATTTCTCTGTATAATTAAGCACTTTTCGCTTAAATGTCTTAGCCATAAAAAATGCTTATAAAAAAAATTCTAATGTTCCAAACAAAATTTAATTTTATATTTATAAAAGGTAGTTGGGCAAAAAATTTATAATTGACATGGAATTATATAAAAAAAAACATTTTTCAATTTATTTTAGTAGAATATGAGTGGCCATATTACACAAACGAAACACAAATAAGTAAATCTCCACTATAAATCATCCTACATGCTTCTTATACAAAATAAATTAAATAATTTTTAGTTATTTCAAATTATCTTCTCACAGTTTTCACCCACAGACAGCCTAATTAATCACTCATTCCTTCGTGCGCTTTCCAATCCTTGTTTAAATCCGTTGTGTTTGTGAATGAAAATAAATCTATCAAATGGGAATCACATGGTTAGATTTTTCTATTGGCGCCAATAGAAATTATCTTCTAATTTGGACTCCAACATTAGTGAAACGTGAGAAATAAAACTTGATGTGACACACGTCTTTGTTGCTCCTTGTTCAGCTAAAGTGAAACACTTTGTCATTGTTTTAGCTAGCATTGGCAAGTGTAGGTGGCTCTCATTTTTACCTAACCATCCAAATTAATTCAAATTTACACACACTTAAAAATAAGTTTTATCATTATTGCTCAAGATGCAATTACTAAATTATAAATCCCACCATCTTTATAGTAAATATGTTTAAATATGATTTGTTCAATTGACCTATATATAAGAATTTTTCTATTATTATTATTATTATTATTATTATACTGCCAAACCAGCACCGTGCAATAGATTTATATCCCCTTTTCAACCTAGTGGTCCTAACTTTGTGACTGGAGGTACTAAGAAGAATATAGAATCCATATGGAATATTTTGCTTTTACTTTTTTAAATTGGATTAAACTTCTGACATCAGGTAATCTATAGATGAATATTAAAAACTAATTCTATTACAACAATGGTAAATTGAAAATAAATTAAAATTTAAACACACTGAATTAATAAAAGAAAATAGTTATTATATTGAAAATAATAATTTTAAAAAAGTCAAATGTTCTTCAATAAAGCATGAAAGATACTCAACATATAAGGATCGAGAAGAAGTATTGAAGCATTTAAAAAAACAAAAGTGGCCGAAAACAATTTGACCTAGATGAATAATAATGAATTTACACATAAACTAGTCCACTCAATTCAATAAAATGCTTAAGCCACTCAACACCTGAAAATCTCTCTCACACAGAAGCATCTCAAAGGAATCTCAACTTCATAGAGCTAAAAACACCAATCCAGGGTAATGACTGAAGTGCCTTATTATGCTCACTGAGGATTCGGAGGACGGCTATTTGCAGAAGAGACCCTAGAGCCCCATTCAAGCAATTCTTTGCTTGTGTCATCCTTGTGAACAATCACATCAACGAAGCATAAACAGTCCTTCTTTGGTCCAGTTGCTGTTTTAATTGCTTCAACAAGCTCCTCTTCACAAGTGACCTGAAACAAACCATTACACAAATCAATATATTATTATCAGCACTTTCACATTTTAACAGCAATTAATGAAGTTTTGAGAAGAATGTACAAAAGAATGTGCACTTTGTTTAAGGACCTCACCTTAGTGGTCCAGCATTTTCCTTCACCATTGTGGATTGCATCAACCAATCCAGTGTAATTCCAGTTCTTGATCACATTGTATGGTCCATCATGAATTTCAACTTCAATGGTGTATCCACCATTGTTTATGAGGAAGATGATACTCTTCTGCCCACATCTCAACATTGTGGACACATCCTGGGCTGTCACCTGCATTAGAGATTAAAAAGCAAGATAAAAACAGCATTATCAGTCAAGTACAAAAATTGCACCAAATTTGAGTAAAAACAAACAAAAACAAGTTCCTTTTGATTGAAATCATGCAAGACAAACCTGAAAGCTTCCATCACCAATGCAAGCAATCACTCGCTTCTCAGGCACAGCCTGTGCATAACCAAGAGTTGCGCCAACAGACCATCCAATTGAGCCATATTGCATTTGGAACTCATACCTGTGATTAACAACATTCTTAGAAATAATATGAAAAATAAGATCACACATATCACAATTCACATTTTTTTTTTTTAAGATACTTACCCACATCCTTTTGGCAATTTCAGCTTTTGACAGTTAAACCATGAGTCTCCGGTCTCAGCAATAACAGCCGTTTCACTAGAAAGCATGCTCTGTATATGTTGAAACAGAACATTAACCCTCAAAGGTTCTCTAGGTTGAGACTTCAGAGGATGGCCATCAGGAACAAATATCCTGTAATAATTTTCATATGCAGTGTTGTTGTGCTTGAGACGCTTTGCGAGTGCCTTCAGGAAATCCTTCATCAGAACACATCCGAATGCAGGTCCATTTCCGATCACAACCCTGTCAGGCTGCACAATGATGGCCTTCTCCTTCTTGAGAAGGAGTGAGTACCCAACAGAGCTGTAGTCATTGAAAATGGGTCCGGCGAACAAGTAGGCATCGGCGGACTCCACAATCTCGGCACAGAATGCGGTGCTCACAGCACCCCAGAACGTTCCAATGAAGTGAGGATGGTGCTCAGGAACTAGTCCTTTAGCTGATGGCATCACAGCATATGCATAGCCACATGCATCAGCCAGCTCAACAAAGGCGTCAGATGCCTTAGCCACCCTCAGCTTAGGACCACCAACAAGTACTGGTTTCACTGCCTTATTTAGGAACTCAGCTGCAGCATCCACTGCTGCCTCCAACCCCATTTGGTTGCTCAATCTGTAAAAAAAACCCCAAGAAAGTATATGAGATGGCACTAATCATTAGCATTTCCCATGATTGGATTCTCCAGAAAGAAGAAATCTAAAGACCAAAAGGTTAACATAGAACAGAATAAAACCTTACTTTGGAGATAACGAAAATGGAACAGGCTCACGGCTGAAAGTGGGGTGAGGAATTCCAGACAAGTTACAGCTTATGCTTATATACACAGGCTTGCTTTCTTTCAGAGCGGTTGAGATTGCCGTATCAATCATCTCATGAGCATCTTCCAAGTTATTAACCACAGCCTATCAAACCAATCACAAAAAGAACCAATTACCTCAAGCTCACATTTCACCTTATGAAAAAACAGAGAAAACAGTAAACTAATAACCCATTTCAATGTACCTTTGAATTACATTATTTTGTAATTCAAAATCCAAGCAGCTTATACTAAAAAGAACACGAGATTACTTTAAAGAAAAGGCGATTGTTCCTCCAAAATAATCAAATCCAAACACCCATTTTACGTGCCTATATCAACTTAAAATCAGCTTATACTATTATAAAAGTTTGACGAGACAACTTTTTTTTAAAAAAAAAGGACTATTTTTCTACCATAATCTATTACCAAACATGAACTAATCACATCTTGGAAATTAACACAACCATAAAAAACTTAATTCATTTCGGATACTCTATGATCGGCCTTCCCAACCCATCAATGATAGATGAAAGTGCAGGTCACACTCCATCAATGAGAGATAAAAGTGTGTCGACAGAATGACCACAAATGCTACATGCAAATAAGATGTTTCATATCTTAATATTTACCTGGTAGCAAGTAACAGTCTGGAAGCACCTAAGTTCCTGACTAAAATCCGGCAATCCAATAGTATGGTGCAATATCCTGTTGGTCCCGTAGTCATTCGAGTTCGGTCCCCCAACTACACATATCAACGGCAGATTCTCACTGTAAGCACCCGCAATAGCATTCAACACGCTCAACCCACCAACGGTGAACGTCACGACGCACGCGCCGACGCCCCTGCAACGCGCGTAGCCATCGGCGGCGTACCCTGCGTTGAGCTCGTTACAACAGCCTACGACGTTGAGGCATGGCTCAGCGATGAGGTGGTCGAGGAGCGTGAGGTTGAAGTCCCCTGGGACGGAGAAAACGTCCGTTACGCCAACCTGGACCAGGCGACGCGCCAGGTGGCGGCCCAGCGTGGCGTCGGAGGGTGTTACGAGGGAGGAAGTGGGGAGTGTGCTGCTTTGGATGGTTGAAACGGCGCCGTTTGATGAGGGGCAGCCTATTACGTCGTTGCACGCTGGGTTGCATGCGTCTAAGGATCCTATTTTTGTGTCCATTTTAGAAAAATAGAGAAAATATGGAAAAAAAAAAAGAAAAGGAGAAAAAAAGAGTGTGGAAGTATGGAGTTTTGGAGTTGAAAAAAAAGAGAAAATTGAAAGGGAAAATGTGATTTGTTGAAGTGTAGGAGTATGTGGTTTGGGAGAGGAAGTGGAAGAGTTTGAAGGGTTTAAGAGGATTTTGTGTGTTTTGTTGTGTGTGAATTGTGGGGTTTGGATGGGAGGGGATTTATATAAAGGCTCATTATGTGTTTGTGTTGTTGTGTTGTGGTGATGTGGGGGGTGCTTGGGAAAATGGTTGGAGAAAGACAGTGGGAGAAAAAGGATGGTATACATGGTAGATGGCAATTACAAGGGGCGGGTTTTGGTTTATTTTGGGCTTGCTGGGAAGCTTTTGGAATTGGCAGTGCCACGGCTTTGCTACATGTTGTCGTCTTTTTGCTTTGCTGATGAGTGTTTGGGAAAACCGGAGAAGTGTAAAATCATCGGCGGCAACTTTTTAATGAGCTACGGTGTTTGTTCTCGTATGATATTTATTCATATCTCATTTATCATTAAAGGGATATGGACTCTATTTGAATAAGATTCATACTATATTCAATAATAGAGAAGATAAGGTGTCTCACATATCATACATACAAATAATATTTTTCCTTTTTAAATGTAATAGATTTAATCTATTTTCTATATATCATCGAACTAGATATTTTTATATATGCACCAAAACCAAATTTTTTTTATATAATATTTTATTACAAGTGCTCTAATAGTAAGTGATTATACATTTGTTATATTTAATAAGTTTTTATAGGTGTAAATTTTATACAATTGAATTAGAACTTTATTTTACTGAGTAGAGCAATCTATAAAATTTCATGTGATTTTAAAATAAATTGATACGTAGTCTTTTGTGTTGTTTTGACATATATTATGTTTTTAAATATATAACTAAATATTGGGTATTATACACCTATTATTGTCTAATCCTTTTGATGTTTAATATGGCCGATTATCATTATAAATATTATATAATTTTATGATCGAATGAATGAAATTCAATTTTTATTAAAGTTAATTGTATATTATTATGAGATTTTTTTCGGTATTCTTATAAAATTTGAGGGTACCAATACTTTTCAGTTATTTTTGGTTAAAAATGTGACACATATGTCACTAATCCAATTTAATAAAATCTAAAAAATAAAAAATCTAATTACAAACTACAAGTACCAAAGAAAAAATCATAATATTATATTATTAAAACTTAATTTTGGTGCGAGTGCATTTGTACTGTTATATAATTAAATTTTCTTATTTATATGATATTTAAAGTATTTACTGTTAGAATTTGCTATATTTATTGATTTTATAATCCATAATTAAATTACCATTATTAAATTCTTACAAGTTACAATATAAGTAATTCCTTATGTAGATATAACTGACTTTTATTTCCTGGCATTTTGGTTTGTCTTGATGTGGGGTTCTAGAAAGGTGATAGAAAAAGGAGGAGGGTGTGTTGAGAAAGTCATGGCATTCCTCAAGAACGGCAAAATCAAAGCTCAGCTTTGCCTTTGATAACAAATCATATTGGATCCAGGAAATGTGATTCCAGTGGTCAGGTTAAATTTAGAAACATTGGAAATTGAATATTGAAATTGTTATTAAATGTGACGTATAGTATAGACTTTTAAATATAGAATTAGAATTTGGAAATGAAATTCATTTGTCAATTTTAATTGTAATATATAGCGTAGCGTATAACTTCAATCGACAACAAGGGCCTACTTTATAGACAGAGTAGCGTATAACTTAAATGAAATTCATTTGTCAATTTTGATTGTTACATAGCATCAAACTTATGAGATTAAATGACCAATAAGATAGCATAGAGTTATGCTATTATAACTTCAATCGACAGTAAGGAGCCACTTATTATAAATGATTACATATATAATATTATTCCTAAAAAAATTATGAAGGGACAAAATTAAAAATCGTTAGAATACAAAGGAATCAAAATTAAAGCAACAATAGTATAATTAGCTTTAGGTTCACGATGAATCTTATACATGATAACGTATCAACTATTTAAGATATAATTTAAAATTATAAATATATGAATTTATAAAATTATTGTTTGAGATAGTATCACTCATAAAATTCACCATAAATTAGATTTTATATTAATATTTTTCTTAAAATTATATTTTTATTTTTTGTTTCATTTGACAGTAGGTCCACAGACATAGCTAATGTTAGTTTACTATTTGTTGTTGACCAATTAGTTTACCTTTTGCACAGTGCTAACTTAATTGTCAATTTAAAAAAAGTGTCAGCAGTAGACAAGTTTCGTTGCTGCAATGAAAAGCTCGTCAATAGGTCAAACAGAGTGAAAGTTTGGTCGCAAGGGATGCAGTGATAGCTGGTAAGCGTTGGAAGTTGGAAATCCACAGAGCCAAAGAAAAGCCAAATTGAAAACCAAAACCTTTGCTACTTGGCAAAGGAAGAAAAAGTGACAGAACAGGAGACTTGTCACTTGCCTTAGACATAGGAAAATTAATAATTAAATAAGAAGTGCCCTTAAATGGAGTCCATTGGATTAGCGGTTGTAAGATCAAAACCAGGAAACAAAAGTTTGATGGTAATTGAATATTCAACAACCCAATAGGAACTTTCTGCAGGTTTTCGATCGATTGGGAACGTTGGAATTGAAGGGCATGTGCCGTGAAGAACGTGACATAGCATCAATTTGCATCATGCATGCAATTGACCAATTGCGATTTTGTAAGGGTTTGTGTCTCTCATGTGGCTCGATGAGAAGATTCCAAGAGGCAGCTTCTGTCATGATTTAATTTCTGGCAAGACACGTTTATACTCCAGATGTATCGCAGATATTGTACAACCAAAAGGACGAAAAGAGACCATAAATTTGAAAAAAAGAAAAAAAAAGGTTTTGCCCCCTTTACATTAAGAAGGTTGATAAAGTGAGAATTTAATTATTCATATTTCATAGATCATCAATTTAATGAGGCTCATATATAATGAAAATTAATAATTTAAAGATGATCAAGCTCTCTTATTTTTTTTTCATTTTATCAATTTTTTCACTTTAGATAAACTCTATCCAAAAAATCAAATTCATACCAAAGTAACAAATTAAAAAAGAATAAAAATCATATGAATGGTTGAGAAATACTTACGATGTGTATAGGAAGAAAATTCTTCGTCCTGGAGTACGGTGTAACGACTCCTGATGCTCCCGGTGCCGACATAAGTGTCTGTAAAGCCCAAATTTGAGGTATCTACACCGCGATTCACTGGAAGTGAAATCAGCTTAATGAATTGGGTTTTACTATTTTAACATTTGATTTTCTCAGACACTTAAATATTTTACTCATAATATATATGGGTCTCATTATTTTTTTTTTAATTTATTTTCTCTCCATCACTCCTCTCATATTATATGGGACTTATATAGGTGTTTACACCTATGTGAGTGCCAAAATAACATTTCTCTAATGAAATTAAGAGAATAATCTTGAAGTAACTATTAGGGTGTGGTTGAAGTTACCGTAAAACCAAAATTACTTCAATAATTAATTATAGGCATAGAATATAATTGATTATAATATATGTTTGTTTCGAATTTTGAAAGATTAATTATAAAATTTATTTTTTATATATAATTAAAAAATTCTAAAAATTGAAATTTTTATATTCTAATTATTTTTAAAAAATTCTCTAAACATGAAAACTGAATTCTCGCATAAAAAAGTGATTCCTAACTCGCAAAATCACATCTAATCACACCCTAACGGAGCATATATTGGAAGTGGGAAAAAATAATTTTTTATTTCAAAAACCCCTTTTATATATTTGGACGATCTTTAATAAATAATAAGAATCTATAAAAATTAGTTTTAAGCTTTTTTATTTATATGTTGATTATAAATTTTTCAATCTATTGTTGTCAAATAATATATAAAAATAAAGATAACAATTTTTAACAATTTTTTATCTATCTCGAACACTCACTTTCTAATTATAGTTATTTTGTTAACAAACTCTTATGTAAAAATATTCAAAATGGTCGTGACTAGTGAGAGTTAATTTTCCTTTTTCCTTTTTTTTTCTCTCTTTTGAAAATTCTTGTGATAGTTTTGGTTTGATTAGCGTATATCCTTCATTAAAATATTCTTAGTTTTGGAATTTATTTAGACAAGAATAATAATATCTGCACCAAATGATTTATCATGCGGTTTGCTCCTCTGATGGTTGAATAAATATCCAATATACTAGCTATTTGTTTATCAAAGGATGGGAAAACAAAACTTTTTTTTTTTTTTGGTTAGTGAAATAAACTATTATTTATTTAGCCGCCGTCGGATATCATTATGTAATTGTACGTCAAGGTTAATATTCTTCTGACTGTATACGTCAAAAATTAATAGTAACTCTTCTGACTATGACTCAAAATCGACCACGTGAGAAGTTAGCAATTGTGCCAACCACGACGTTGACGAAGTAATTTTTCCTTCCAGCTCTCATGCCATTTGTGAGGATTTCTGTTGCTCTATTTGGCAAAAGGTAATTAATCAACGCACATGCAAGCGTCAATTTTCAATGTAGATATGGGAGAAGATATCAAAGATGAAAGATTAGAGTTCAAAGTAATTAAAAAGAGGGGTACATGTTTGAGGGAAGTGGTGAAAACTTGTTTATAACCAAAAAAATAGATTAATACTTAACATTTTATAACATATAGTTGCAAGATAACACATACGGTGGCACGCACATATGGAAGGAATGTTTTTCTTATGGGAACTAGGCAAAGGGATGACGCCCAGCAAATAATATCCCAAAGGTGAAGGCCTTGTCTACATGGGAACTTCTCATAATAGTGTGGTTTGACAAGCTTCAGGCATGGCATAGCCATGAGGATGAAGACTCGGCAAAAACAGGGACATTCATGTAAGACACCTGGTTGCCCCCTGTCGCAACCGGGATCGCGACGGTTTGTTAATTTTATGTTTTAGAATATTTTAGCTGTGACAGCTTAATACTCTAAAATTCTTTTTTTCAAAATTAACCTTTTATTACTTAATTTATTTGTAAATAATCGTCCTAATATTTTTCTATGTTAGTCGTGTATTCCGTTTCATTTATAAATTTCTTTTTCTTAAATTTTATTTCAAAATACTTTATTTTGCTCTTGTTATTATAGATAAAGAGTTAATTTAAAGTGACGCATTAACTCGATATTTGATCATTGAGTTGTGTGAACGACTCAAAATTCTCTCAAAAATATTTGTTTTTTCTTTATGTTCTTTTTAAAAAAAATAAAAATCAATTTTCTCCTTTTCTCTTATTTGTAAATATTTGTAATTTATATACTTATTTTCGATTTAAACTTGCTCATTTATTTCAATTGTCTTGAAACAGAAAATAAATGTTTGAAAAAGGTTATTTATTTAATTTGCACAGTTAATTGAAGAGTGTAGTCAGGGCAGATGTCTTAGAGATCGTGGATTAAATTCACTGCCTTACCTATACATAACCGACTCTAACTCAAACTGGTTTCAAAGATCATTTTTTTAAAGATGGGTTTTCCAATGTTTCCCGATTTTAAATAAAAACTGGCGATTCCATAATTTTCAAACAAAAATTCTTTCTCTTTCGCCGCCGCGATCCCGGTTGCGACAGATGGCGACTCCACTGGGGAATTCCAAGAGAGTCAAGCCTGTTTTAGTTAGTTGTGCAAATTAAATATGACCTTTTTTATGTTTGTTTTTCTTTTCTTAGTGTACTTTGTCTGATGTTTTCTTTCTTTATGCCTTGTCTCTTTACAGAATTTTGCATTTCATGTGTTTAATTGTTTTATTTGTGAAAACCTTAAGATGACTGTTATTGGATCTTTGTACATGTTGTTTGTGTCGTTTGCGGTATTACTCATAGGTAGGTTTAGGATTTCAGGTTTGTATGCTCTCTTCACACACAACACTTACACGTTAGTCACACACGAGCGGGGCCCTATACCCGGGTCTGAGTGTAACTTGAGATAGGTAAGAGATTGTGTAGCAGTAGCCATTTTGGATGTTCATCCTGTTTGGTTATCGCGAAAATCTCATCTAGAGTGTGATTCTTTCATGAATACCCTACATCTAGCGGTTCACCTGCTGTTGTGGGTAACATCGTGAAATGAATCTTAACTCTAGAGGCCGTAGAACTCTGAGAATGTAGACCCACCCAGTGAAAGTGTTCACAAGGTAGAACGACCATAGGACCATAGAATTAACCTCCAGAATTTACCTCATATAGGACACAAAGAGAGCGTGCATCTTCCTTAACTCCTTTCCTTGTACATAATTTCCTATCATCGTTCTTTATGCATATTTTCTGTTCATTTCCTAAATTGTTTACTTTTCCTTCTTTCATTTAAACCTAATTTTACTTTCTATTATGGCAGGTTAGAAAGTTGAACTGAAATCTTATTGTGAGTATCTTTGTAAAATGGAAACGAATATGAGACCAGACAGTCAGAAAGGTGAAAAGTTGAAAAGAACTCTACGTCTCAAAGCCAAGACACCTGACACTAAAAGTCTGAGATCTTTGGGTCAATTACTAAAATTACCACAACGTCTGTCTCTCACCAGAAAGTATGGAAAGGTTTTGAACCTCTTAGAAGTGGAAGAACAAGAAGAAGCAATCACAGCACTGGCACAGTACTATGATCCTCCGCTCCGATGTTTCACTTTTCAAGATTTCCAGTTAGCACCAACCATTGAAGAATTTGAGAAGATCCTGGGGTTACCACTAGAAGGAGAAAAGCCCTATCACTACCAAGGCCATTATCCTTCTTTACAAACCCTATCAACTGTCCTAAGGGTAAGCGTAAAGAACCTGCATGAAGCACAGAAATGTAGGAATGGGACTTATGGATTCTCAAGAGATTACCTGGAAGAGCACATGCACCATTTGGCACAAGCAGAAGATTGGGATACTTTTGCAGATATACTGGCC
This sequence comes from Dalbergia cochinchinensis, assembly GCA_031216125.1. Lineage (NCBI taxonomy): Eukaryota > Viridiplantae > Streptophyta > Magnoliopsida > Fabales > Fabaceae > Dalbergia > Dalbergia cochinchinensis. Next base: position 59,981,457 of record CM062375.1, on the reverse strand, counting down.
CTCACCATCTACGGCACTGTCTTGTTTCCGAACATTGAAGGCCTTGTAGACTTTGCGGCTATTGACGTGTTCCTTGCTCGCAAGTTCCATGGTCATAATCCCGTTTCAGCTCTCCTGGCAGATGTTTATTGTACTCTGAACTTTTGCCATGAGAGAAATGGTAAGAGAATTCGTCTTTGTTTGCGATGCTATATGTGTGGGTTACTTGCACATATTCCAAAGGAATTACAATGCGCCTTGTCCGATTGAAGACCTACGAATGCATAACATCAAGAAGAAGAATGGACAAGAGTGGGCTCAAGACCTGGCCAGATTGGATGAAAAGATGATACGATGGTATCCTTGGAGGGATGATGGTCAAACTCGATTTATCGATCGGAAGCTTTCAAATGTACCTCTCATGGGTAGAGGATGCATAAACTACAATCTGTCTTGGTATTACGCCAACTCGGTTATCCCATGATGGGACCTCCTTCTGAAGCTGCAGTTACTCCGTTCGTCTCATATTATCAAGACTCCAAAGACATTGACCTATTCCAGAAGATCCGGTCCGCCTGGAACAAGGTTGTCAAGAAGGGAAAAGAACTGGAGTTAGAAGTTGTCTTTGTGAAAGAAAATTATCATCAATGGGTGAAAAATAGGGCTCAAGAGATCAAGCGCCCTTCAAGGTCATAACTGTTACTCCTCTGGATAATGTATCAACCTGGGATTTCCATGGAAATGAAGAAATCAAAGAAGTGAAGAAGAAACTAGACAAGGTCGAACAAGAAAAAATGCAAGTAGAAGCTGAGTTGAAAAGTGTCCACCATAACTACATGAAGATGAAAGCGAGAGCACTGAGAAGGATCAAGCTCTAGACGGAACAAGCAAGAAGCTGAAGATGGGGCATGAACACATGATGAAGACCAAGGAATGCCTCAAAGCCGCCAACAAAGAGCTTGGACTTCGGAGGCAAGAGCGTGACAAAGCGCTAGCCGAAAATCAACAGCTGAAGGATCTACTTCGAAAGGCTAAAATTGCTGAAGAAACTGCGCTAAGAGGTGAAGAACAAATAAAACAACAAATGGAAGAATTGAACAATGAATACCAAAGGAAGATTGAAGAGCTAAGTCAACACATGAATGATGAGATCATGGAATATCAAGTTGCCTTTGGAAGAAGAAAAGGAAAGAGTTGCAAATTTGGATTCCGAAATACAACATCAGAACCACATTATTCATGAGCTGAAGACTCGCTTCTCAAACTTGGCGGGGATTGGCTAATGCGGCCATTGAAGATGTTCCAAGATACTTAGGATTGGCGAGCAAGGAATAATCCCTTTCAAGACCCGATTGAGATTAGCGCTTTGTTGACTCAGTAAAGACTTGATTGGGAGAATGAAACAAATAATTCTTGAGAGATGTTGAGAAAGGCCTTTATGGCTTTATGATGTATTTCTTTTCTTGTTTTGGAAGTGGATGTAAAACAAAAAGGGATGAGCAGTTATAATACCCTTGATGAATAAAAATCTTCGTTTCTCTGCATTGTGTTGATCTCATAGCAATGTCCATGACTTAGTACTTTTGAGCGAGGCGTTAGAGAACGGTCATCATCAGAGATACTCACATCAAGATTAAGCTCAACGGATGATTTCTTACAAATAGCTACGATTTTGTATTGTTCTTTTCACTAAAGTTTGTTTTTGAAGGTAAAAATCCATCACAATTGGGCGCCAAGGAAAACCGATACCGATCAAACTCGAGTTCACAATACGAGCCGGACCAAAATGGTGGAGGGAATGGTGACGCAGAGAGGAGTATCCCAATCACAACTACTTCTGGAGTAGGAAGAAATCTGAGCGATGAAGTTGATGCGGTGAGAGGAAAACTCAATGAACTGTCAAACAACCAAGGAAGATTGGAGGATATGATCACGGGCCATACAAGAATCACTTAACCTATTGGGAGCTCATTCAGCGAATGTGCAACCAAATACCACGACTGGGTATGCACTGTACCGAGTGCAGCTCTAAATGTCACTGTAGGGATGAATGATATGGGTGAAATCCCGAATAACCCCCATGGGCAACTACCATCCGCGATACCATTGGTAATCCCTATTGGAGAAGGTTATCATTCCTTGGAAAATGTGCAAACTCATGAGCATGGGCATATTACCCCTGTCTGGGAGCAACCTCGTGTGGTCATCCAGAAGCAGCCATCTTCCTCAGAGAATAGTCGTGCAGAAGCAGAAAAAGGAAAGTTCAAAGAGGAATGGATGGAGAAGATTCAAGAACAGATTCGGGCTATTCAAGGACCTAGCCCTTATGGGTATGTGGAGGTTGAACAACTCTGTCCTTCTACTGATGTAGTAATCCCTAGGGACTTTAAGGTTCCTGACTTCTCAAAGTATGATGGAACGGGTAATCCTCTGTTTCACTTGAAGAGTTATTGTACTAAGATGGCGATATGGTCAAAGGATGAAAAATTCCTCATCAATTTCTTCCATGAAAGCCTGACGGGACCTGCTCTGGAATGGTACATTCAACTAGACCACTCAAAGATTTCTAGCTGGAGAGAATTGGCAGATCTGTTCATGAGCCAATACAAGTTCAATCTTGAGGTGGCACCTACACGGGAACAGTTAAGCTCTATGCAGAAGAAGAGAGATGAATCATTCAAGCAATACGCACAAAGGTGGAGAGCCTTGGCTGCCCAAGTTCAACCGCCACTCATCCGAAGTAAATGTGTTCTTATTTCTTGGGAACCCTGGGATCCCCATACATTGGGGCAATGGCAGGAGCAGCATACAAAGACTTCTCTGAGTTAATAACTGCTGGAGAAAGGATTGAGAGCTTGGCTAAGGCTGGCAAACTTCCCATGAACAATGAAGACACAAGAAAAAGTTTCCCGCCCAAGAAGAAAGAGACAGATGTGAATTATATCCATGGTCCGCAATCTTTCGTCCCGAGATATGCGTCAACCCGTCCACAACCCCAGATGACTTCACACCAAACCCCTGTCCCCCGTTACCCATCTACCTCAAACACTACCCCATACCATCAGCCTCAAGTTAATAACCTTCACATACGGCCATACCAGCCAGCACGTCCCACATATCCTACCATACACTACCAGGCTTACCCAAATACTCCGACACCCCGACCAAATTTTCAAAGTCAAAATCGAAACCGATTCCCTAACCTCCCACCTTTCCCTGTCCATTTCAAACACCGACCTCTTCCAAAGATTAGTTGATACCCATCTCGATTGCACCTATCCTGTACGCCCATTAGACCCACCATACCCAACTTGGTACAACCCGAACCTTACTTGTAAATACCACATGGACATAGCAGGACATTCCATTGAAGATTGTGAAGGGTTCAAGACCGCATGATGAGGAAACTAATTGCTTGCGGGAGGCTAGACTTTCAAGAAGATTCAAAGCCGGATATTGTTAACAACCTGATCCCAAAACACGAAGGAGGAAGTCGTGTGAATGCCTTGGAGGTGGAAGAACCTCTAGTTAAGAAAGTTCTGAATCTTCGAACACCAATGGAGGAAGTGTTCAATGGCTTGAAGGAGGCTGGGTATCATATCACAGCATCTGCATCCATGATGAAAGAGAATGAGAAAGGTGACATAAGGTCATTTGCATATACCACTCTGGAGGTTTTGGTCATGGTATAGAAAGTTGTTGGGATTTCAAAGCTCGAGTACAAGAATTACTCGACCTAGGCGTGATTCAAGCAAAAAAGAGGTCAAATTTTCCTGAAGAGGTGAATGTGATCGATCGCTTCGTACTCCGTGTCCCTCCACTGAATCGAGCTCCGAAACCAGAGAAAGTGGTGATCACCGTGAGGAGACCAGCACCATTCAGTTACGAGGATACACATGCTGTCCCTTGGAACTATGAAACTGATGTGGAGACAATCGGAGACATAGGAGAAACCTCGAAAGCCCAAACGGGTGAAGTGGTAGCGGAGGTAAAAGGAATAACAAGAAGTGGAAGAATTTATGGGCGGAGAGTGGAAAAAGGAAAGTTTGTCGAAGAAGAGAACTCGGGAAAGAGTTCAGTGCAGACAGAAAGAAAGAGAAGAGAATGAAGAAGATGAGTTCCTGAAGATCATGAAACAAAGTGAGTACGACATACTGGAGCAATTGAAAAAGACTCCTGCCAGAATCTCCCTGCTATCACTGATTTTGTCATCTGAATCTCATCAAAAGGCAGTGCTGAAGGTCTTGAAGGATGCTTATGTGAAACCGGATGTCTCATTGGAGAATATGGTGAATATGGTAGATCCGGTAAAGCGTGTTAATATGATCAGTTTCTCAAATGAAGAGATCGTATCACAGGCCAACCCACGAGCACTGTATATAACCCTAAAATGCAAAGGCTATATAGTGCCTAAGGTCCTCATTGATGGCGGGTCAGGATTAAATGTTTTGCCGGCGTCGACCTTGAGTTACTTGTCAATAAGCAAGGACGACATTTCACCACAAATGATGATTGTAAGAGCTTTTGATGGAGCGAAGAAAAACATCCTGGGGGAAATAGTCTTTAGATTGGAAATCGGCCCGAGCCGATTTGAGGTTCTATTCAAGTGATGGAGATTGAATCGATTACAATATCTTCTTTGGGAAGACCATGGATTAACAATGTTGGTCTTTGTTCCCTCAACCTTGCATCAAAAGGTTAAATACATTGAAAATGATTCAGTCATTACAATCCATGGAGAAAAGGAAATCATCGTATCTAAACCTGTCTCATTACCTTATGTTGAAAATGTTGAGCTAGTAGAAAGCAGTTTATGGCACAATATGGAGGTAGTAGGACTGAAGCAAGAAGAGAATGAGTGCCCAAGGCAAGAGGGCAATCGGTGGTGGCTCATATCATGATCAAAAATGGTTATTTGCGCGGCAAGTGGGACCACGGTTGCAGGGTATCAAAACACCTCTATCTATCTCAGGGAAACCTAACCGATTTGGTTTAGGATATGAGGCGTCATTGGAGGAGCAGATCAAGACCATGGCTCTTGAACAAAAGAAACCAAAAGAGAAGATGAAGCAGATCCCTCATCTGAGAGAGACCTTTCCTTATCCGACTGAAGTGATTATGGTTGAAGAGGGATGTGTCCCTAGCTGTTGTCCAATCGTCAATATGGTGGATGTGGAGAAGCCTGAAGAATACAACAATGCTCATGCTGTCAACCACGATATGATGCTGATGAATTGGGAAGCCGAACCAGTGATTGATGTTATTACTTCAAAGTAATCATGTGGGATTGTGTTAATTGTATTTGCTTTTATGTATGCTACTTTGAGACATCATTTGAATAAACTTGCATGTTCATCCAACAATTTTTCTCTTTTCCATCTGTTATTCTTTTCTTTATCATTATTTCCTCGAACCATTAATTTGCTCTCTTTTATTCGTGTTTTACCCATTATGTGTCTTGGCATTCCAACCCCCATAAATGTTTTCCAGGGACCTAAATGCTATGAATATTTTGCCACGGGAAAGGGATTTTGAAGGTCAATCAATTGATTCTCTTACTGCACTTGATTGCAATAGCTATGAATCTGAAGAAGATGAAGAAGCTGTTGAGAAATTTTCAGGGTTATTAGAACACATGGAAAAAGGATTTGACTTAGACAATGAGGCGGTCGAAGTAATTAACATGGGCACCGAAGAAGAAAAGAGCTGAAAATAGTGGAGAATCCTGAGCGAACAGAAATGACCGCTTTGTTTGAAGAATACCGGATATTTTCGCATGGTCTTATCATGATATGCCAGGATCGATCCAGAGATTGCTTCACACAAGATCCCTTTGTACCCAGAAGCTGAGCCGAAAAAGCAAAAGTTGAGAAGAATGCGGCCTGACATGTCGTTAAAGATAAAAGAAGAGGTGACTAAACAGCTAGAGGCCGGGTTTCTAGAGGTGTCAAGACATACAGATTGGGTGGCCAACGTCGTGCCTGTGCCTAAAAAGGATGGGAAGGTTAGGATGTGTGTTGATTATCGGGACCTGAATAAAGCTAGCCCGAAAGATGACTTCCCACTCCCTCACATTGATGTCCTTGTTGATAATACGGCCAAGAATCATCGATTTTCATTTATGGACGGATACTCCGGGTACAATCAGATTCTCATGGACGTTCATGACAAAGGAAAAACTACGTTCATAACTCCGTGGGGAACATTTTGCTACACAGTCATGCCGTTCGGGTTGAAGAATGCTGGTGCCACTTACCAACGTGCTATGGTTGCATTGTTCCATGACATGATGCACAAAGAAATTGAAGTATATGTTGATGACATGGTCGCTAAGTCTAAAGAGGGAGAAAGTCATGTGGCAGTCTTGCGAAAGCTGTTTGAAAGGCTCAGAAGATACAAGTTGCGATTGAATCCGAATAAATGCATCTTTGGAGCTTCCACAGGAAATGCGGGATTCATTGTCAGCAGAGAAGGGATAAAAGTGGATCCGGACAAGGTGAAAGCAATACAAGAAATGCCAGCTCCCCGAACTGAAAAGGAAGTGAGAAGTTTTCTGGGAAGACTTAACTACATAGCTAGATTCATCGCCAATTTGACCAGTACTTGTGAGCCTATATTCAAGTTGCTACGAAAACATCAACCTGGAGAATGGAATGAAGAATGCCAAGAAGCCTTCGACAAAATAAAGGCTTATTTAATGAAACCTCCAGTTTTGATTCCTCCTACGCCAGGCCGTCCTTTAATACTGTATCTTACAGTGTTACCTACTTCACTCGGGGCAATGTTGGGGCAATATGATGAATCCGGAAAAAAAGAACAGGCCATTTACTATTTGAGTAAGAAGTTTAATGAATGCGAATCCCGCTATCTGGCAATCGAAAAGACCTGTTGTGCGTTAGTATGGGCTTCCAAGAAGTTGAGGCAGTACATGTTATACTACACAACTTGGCTGATTTCTCGAATGGATCCGTTAAAGTATATATTTGATAGTCCTCATGTGTCACTGAGAATGTCAAAATGGCAAGTGATGCTGTCTGAATTTGATATCAAATATGTCACTCAAAAGTCCATCAAAGGAAGTGCAATCGCTGATCATCTAGCTGAAAACCCTTTGGAGGGTGTACAACCCACTACGCTTGAATTCCCTGATGACGAAGTGTTGGCACTAGAAAGAGAAGATGAGGAAGAGGAGAATGTGTGGAAGATGTATTTTGATGGAGCGGCCAATATGAATGGATGTGGAATAGGAGCTGTAGTAGCCTCACCAGCTAGGAAGCAGTATCCAGTTTCCATCAAACTAGACTTTGAATGTACCAACAACATGGCAGAATACGAAGCATGTGCAAATGGTTTGCAAGTTGCGATTGACTTGGGAATCAAAGAACTAAAGGTTTTTGGAGACTCCGCGCTCATAATCTATCAAGTTAATGGAGAATGGCGCACAAAGGATCCGAAATTGGTACCTTATCAGAAGCATTTGTCTCAGTTAATTGAGCGCTTTGATGATATATCATTCTCTCATTTAACTCGGGACAAGAACCGCTATGGATGCTTTAGCGACTTTGGCCGTGATGACTAACTTGGAGGTCCATGCTAATGTTCAACCCATCCATGTAGAAATGCAAAGTGAACCTGTATTGTGACAATGTGGAGATTGAGCGGACGGCCAACCATGGTATCATGATATCAAACAAGTATATTCAAAGAGGAGAATACCCAGCAGACGCAAATGAGGTGGATAAGAAGACAATTCGAAGACTGGCCATGGCCTTTTTCCTGAATGGTGAAGTTCTCTACAAGAGGAACTATGACACGACTCTCCTCAGATGTGTAGATGCTCTTGAAGCTCGAATAATCATGATTGAAGTTCATGAAGGGATCTGTGGAACTCATGCCAATGGACATATGATGGCTCGCAAAATCTTAAGAAGCGGTTATTACTGGTCTACTATGGAGAATGACTGTATCAGTTATGTTGGAAGTGCCACAAATGCCAAATATATGCAGATCGAGTCAATGCTCCCCGGTTGCACAAAGATGGTGTCTCCTTGGCCTTTCTCGATGTGGGGCATGGATGTTATCGGTCCGATTAACCCCAAAGCATCTAATGGTCATCGTTTCATCTTGGTGGCGATAGATTATTTCACTAAATGGGTGGAAGCTGTTTCATATGCTAATATCACACGTAAGGTGTTTCTCGATTCATCAAAGGACATCATCTGCAGATATGGAATTCCGAAAGGATCATTACGGACAATGCTCCTAACCTCAATGGTGCCGAAGTTGAAAGTTCTTTGAGACTTTCAAGATCAAGCATCACAACTCAGCTCCTTATAGACCTCAAATGAATGGTGCGGTTGAAGCTGCAAATAAAAATATCAAGAAAATCATTGCCAAAATGGTTGTGAACTACAAAGATTGGCATGAAATCTGCCGTATGCTCTGCACGGATATCGTACCAACATACGATCAAGCACGGGGGCAACTCCTTTCTCATTGGTATACGGAATGGAGGCCGTATCTCCTATAGAGGTTGAAATCCCTTCGCTCAGAGTTTTGATGGAAGCTGAGCTGGAAGAATCTGAATGGGTGAAAGCTCGATATGAGCAATTGAACATGATCGAAGAGAAGAGGCTTCTGACCATTTGTCATGGCCAGTTGTATCAAAGCAGAATGGCTAGGGCTTTTAATAAGAAAGTCCGCCCTAGAGATTTTCATCCAGGAGATTTGGTTCTGAAGAAAATTCTCCCTAATCAAGAAGACACACGAGGAAAGTGGGCTCCAAGTTATGAGGGTCCTTACATTGTCAAGCATGCATTCTCAGGTGGAGCGTTGATTTTGCAAAACATGGAGGGACAAGAATTGCCTAAACCAATCAACAGTGATGCAGTTAAAAGATTTTATGCCTGAAGAGATGTTTAAAAAGCCCGTTAGGTTGAAAACTCGAAAGAGCGACCTAAGCAAAAGTTAGGGTAAAGCAGATACTTAAAAAGCCCGTTAGGTCGAAAACTCGAAAGAGCGACCTAAGCAAAAGTTAGGGCAAAGCAGAAAAGAAAAGCCTGTTAGGTCGAAAACTCAAAAGAGCGACCTAAGCAAAAATTAGGGCAAAACAGCAAAACAAAAGAGCTCGCTAGGCTGGAAACTTGAAAAAAGCGGCCTAGGCAAAAGTTAGAGCAGGAAAAGATAAGCATCTTCGCTGGCAACTGAAACTGGGGCAATTTTTGATAGTCCAGCTGAATCAAGCAGAAAAGGACTGAAACCGGGGCAATTTTCGATAATCCAGTAAGTCAAGCAGATAAGGGTTGAAACTGGGGCAATTTTAAAAGGAGTTCGAAGACATGTCGACAGATATCATGGCTATGGTGTTCAACTTGCTTTAAGAAGCCAATTGATTGAGCCACCAAGAACCTAAACTGGGGCAAAATTTTGTGTCTCCCAAAATTTTTTCTTTTGCATTTCTGTTATTCAAAGCATTTTGTCATCTAATACACCAAACAATGAAATGCCCATTTAGTTGATCTCTCTACCTTCCCTTTGAATGCATGTTTATTCATAATGTCTCAAGTAGGATAAATTTAAGCTTCAATTACGCAATCTAATAATGTTTACAACAATACATCAATGATTAGCATTAATTCAGAAAATTGCAGCTAAGCTTGACAGAAAAAGTAATCAGCCTTCTGAAAAGGAAAATGGAAGAAGAATAAAAATGAGCAAGATCACAGAAGAAAGCAAAGTCTTGGTTGTGCCAGAAGGTCCAATGCTAAGATTATGAGTTTGATCGGTTAAAGTTCTCCTCGAAGCTTGCTCAATTGAGTTACGGTTAGTTTTTCAATATTGTAAACAGAAGATGGATAATTCAAAGCTTTTTGTATATGATTTGAAAAATGAAAAAAAAAGAAGAAGATTGTTTTCATTGCCAATTTACGTTTTCAGTCGGCCTAAGCTGCCAGTTTATGCTTTCCAGTCGGCCTCAGATGCCAATTTACGTTTATCAAGTCGGCCTCAGCTGCCAGTTTACGTTTTCAGTCGGCCAAAGCTGCCAGTTTATGCTTTCCAGTCGGCCTCAGATGCCAATTTACGTTTTTCAAGTCAGCCTCAGTTGCCAATTTACATTTCAGTCGGCCTCAGATGCCAATTTTACATTTCAAGTCGGCCTCAGTTGCCATTTTACGATTTCAGTCAGCCCCAGATGCCAATTTTACTATTTCAGTCAGCCTCAGATGCCAATTTTACGTTTCAAGTCGGCCTCAGTTGCCATTTTATGATTTTAGTCGGCCCCAGATGCCAATTTTACGATTTCAGTCGGCCTCAGATGCCAATTTTACGATTTCAGTCGGCCTCAGATGCCAATTTACATTTCCAATCGGCCTCAGATGCCAATTTTACATTTCTGCCGGCCTCAGATGCCAATTTTACTATTTCAAGTCGGCCTCAGTTGCCAATTTACATTTCAGTCGGCCTCAGATGCCAATTTTACGTTTCAAGTCGGCCTCAGTTGCCATTTTACGATTTCAGTCGGCCCCAGATGCCAATTTTACGATTTCAGTCGGCCTCAGTTGCCAATTTATTTTTCAATCGGCCTCAGACGCCAATTTTACATTTCAAGTCGGCCTCAGTTGCCAATTTATATTTCAAGTCGGCCTTAGATGCCAATTTTATATTTCAAGTCGGCCTCAGCTGCCAGTTTACATTTTAAGTCGGCCTCAGCTGCCAGTTTACATTTTAAGTCGGCCTCAGATGCCAATTCTACATTTCAAGTCGGCCTTAGATGCCAATTCTACATTTCAAGTCGGCCTCAGATGCCAATTCTCATTTTCAGTCGGCCTCAGATGTCAATTTACATTTCCAGTCAACCCTTGGTCGGTTTTTAAATTCCGGTCAGCGCTGTCTGTTTTAGATTCTTGTTAGTTTGTGCATTTGCATTTGATTTTCTCACATGTGCACTTTGCTGTTTAGATTTAAATTGTTTATATTTCATGTTATTTTGCATTTGTCGAACAAAATCAATGTTCATGTCTTTATTCATTCCTTACGGAGAAAATATAAAACAAGTTTTTCATGTTTTCTTATAAGAAATGAATAAAGAGGGGCAACTGTGAACACCTGATTTTGTTCAACCTTTTAACAAAAATCCAAAAATTTGCACTTAATTTTCTTTTCTTCTTTTGTTTAGTAATATATATATATATATATAAATAAAATAAAAATTGAAAAAAGAAAGCAAAGGAGTTCACGGACTCCTGTTTCCTTGCCTGGCCAACGTGCATGCAGTCACGGGAGAGCCTAGGAATACGAGAAAAGTGGAAAAAAATAAAAACGGATGAATGATAATGTCCTTGAATGTTAATTTTTCTTTCGGTGGGGTTGGGAAATAAAAAACGAAGAGAACATACATAGGGGGGGAACCAATTTGAGAAATCAATTGGGAGAACCTGTAAAAAAGGAAAGGATCCAGCAACAATTACAGGAGGAGAACTTAGTAACAAGGTAAAGAAGATCAATTCATCAACAACAGATCAGTTTTTTTTTTTTAAAAAAAAAGAGAAAAAATTTGAAAAAAGGGAAGGGAGTGGCCGCGGTGGTTTCAACCACCACCACCGCGGCCGTGAATCTTCATCTTCATCAACATCAACGGCGCCTCCTTCTCCAGCACTCTCCTTCAACCCATCATCTTCGACCTTCAACCTGCAACTCCTCAACATCATCAATCTCACCCCCTCTATGAGCTACCACCACAACCTCCACCATGAACCAACAAACACCATCACCAGCCACTCTCCTCAACCTCTATCTTCCCTCATCACCTTCACCTCAACATCATCACCATAGCCTCCATCATCTTCTTCCCTTTCTTCCCATCTCGGTGGCCACACGTCATCATCATCATCATCAAACAAAAACAAAAATTTTAAAGGAAAAGGAAGGAGAAGGCGGCAGCCTCCACCACCACCAGCGTCCTCCGTGCCCAGCACCATCATCTTCTTCCCTCTCCCTTAGCCACTCTCCATCACCATCATCATCACCATAAAGCCATCACCACCCCCTCGAGTCATCACCACCACCGGCGGCCTCTCAATTTCTCCTCCTCCATGAAAACCCATCATCATCGGAACCGCACCGCGGTGTTAGTCTCTCGTCGCCCTTCTTCCGTTACGGCCAAGCACCACGAAGTCGCGAGCAACACCTCGCGAAGCCGATCCAGCCACCACCGCCCTCCTGAGAATCCAACTCCAGATCATTATTTCTTTCAAATAAACAAAGAGGAGGAAATGAAAATCGATGGCGGAAATGAAGAAGGGAAAGACCTCACCGCCGTGAATCAGTCAGACGCTTCGCCATCGTCACACCTCGAGACCCCACCTGAACTTCACCGCTGCACGATCTGGCGGTCCCGCCATCGCGAACTCGCTCTCGTCTTCCGCATTTACCCGATTCGCGCCGTGTTCTCGACCGTCTGTCCTCTCCCTCCACGGTGGTGGTCTCTTCCTCCGCCGTGCTCTCGGTCCCGATCTCTCGGCCGGATCTCTCTCTCTCTCTCTCTCTCACCTCATTCCTCCCATGCTCTCTCTCTGACTCACCCTCACTCTCATTCTCCGGATCCTCTCTTTTGTGCTTTTGTTTCTTTTCCTTTTTAAGTGCAAATCAGTAAGTGTGTGAACCGCGTGGAGTGCCTGAGAATGAGTGAGTATGCGCATGTGTGTGTGTGCGCGGTTAGGGCAGATTAATTGGGGTGTTATTTATTGTTATTGTTATTTTGTTAAATTTATGTCTTTTTGTTGAATTATATCTTATATGTTATTCTTGAGTTCATTTGCCGGGTTTGAGATTATTTTGATCTGAAATAAATTAAAGGGTTTTATTTGATTCAAATTTTTCATTTAATTTGTAACATGTTCTTTTTTTTATTTGAGTGAAATTAAATAAATTAAAATAAAGAGTGATTTAATATGTTCTTTGGTTTTTGGATGTTTTAGTTTTAGTTTTTTTTTTTAGTTAAAAAAGAGAAGGTAATTAGGGTCCTTTTTTTTAGTTTATTTTTATGTTAAGTTTAATTGCATGCTTATATTTAGGGATAAATTTTATTTCTATTTAGTTTAATTACTTTATGTTTATGTGTTTTGCTTAAACTTTTTCTTTTGTGTAATTTTACTTTGATTAATTCAGTTATTTTATATCTTTATGTGTTGTATTTAAATTATTTATGTAGTGTTTATTTTTAGTTTAATTGTTCTATGTTTATATGTTTTTAGTTTAATTGTTATATATGTTTTATTTAAATAAATTCTGTTTGTATTTATGAATAAATTTTACTTTTAGTTTAACTGTCTTATGTTATATATATATATATATATATATATATATATATATATGTATATATATATTTTATGAAATGACTTTGTTAGTTCCTGTTAACATTCGAATTTTGTCTAAAAACTAAATAATTTTTTTTATTTGAATTAAATTATTGGTTTTATTTGTCTAGAATTTGAGTTTAAGTGTTCGTTAGTAATCGCTTTTCTTGAATTTCTGAGTTATTTGTTTGAATTCGGTTTAGTTTGGATATGTTTTTTTTATATATACATTTTAAATTCAAAATAAATATTTAGATATTTGGCTTAAAAGGTTACTTGGTTAATTAATTGTTTTTTTAAAATAAGTTGAATTAACTGAGCCGTGACGGCTTGTTAATCACAGGTCCTGGAATATTTTAGCTATGACGGCTTGATATTCCAAATCTCCTCTCAAAATTAGATTTTCATTTTGTTTGTAAATATTTTATTATTACTTCGCTATTTTCTTTATTATATTGATTTGAGTTAGTTATTAAATTGTAAATATCTCTTTTTAAGAATAAAGTTAATTTGGCCGTGACGGTTTGTTAATTTTATGTTTTAGAATATTTTAGCTGTGACAGCTTAATACTCTAAAATTCTTTTTTTCAAAATTAACCTTTTATTACTTAATTTATTTGTAAATAATCGTCCTAATATTTTTCTATGTTAGTCGTGTATTCCGTTTCATTTATAAATTTCTTTTTCTTAAATTTTATTTCAAAATACTTTATTTTGCTCTTGTTATTATAGATAAAGAGTTAATTTACCGTGACATTGTTAACTCGATATTTCACTATTTGAGTTGTGATGAACTTAATGACTAAAATTCTCTCAAAAATATTTGTTTTTTCTTTATGTTCTTTTTAAAAAAAATAAAAATCAATTTTCTCCTTTTCTCTTATTTGTAAATATTTGTAATTTATATACTTATTTTCGATTTAAACTTGCTCATTTATTTCAATTGTCTTGAAACAGAAAATAAATGTTTGAAAAAGGTTATTTATTTAATTTGCATAATTGAAAGGTATCCCAGGGCGGGTGTCTTAGGATGCGTGGGAGTAAATTCCTGCCCTTACCTATACATAACCGACTTAACTCAAACTGGCTGGTTTCAAAGATCATTTTTTTTAAAGATGGGTTTTTCCAATGTTTCCCCGATTTTAAATAAACTTGGTGGCGACTCCAATAATTTTCAAACAAAGAAAATTTCTTCTCTTTTTCGCCGTCCCCGTCGCGATCCCGGTTGCGACACCCCCTTAACCCAACCAAACTCATCACATGGTTTACATAGAAACAGCCAAGATTCCTCTGAACCAACACCAACAGTGGGTGATTCTTCAGACCCTCAACAGATGCAAGTTTGAGCGATAATAGATACACGGTTGGAAGTCGTAGACAAGTTAGGACAAATGAGGGCGGGGCAGTAGCCATAAACGAAGGAGAAGAGTGTCATTTCACTAGTTTACAAGTTGAAATTAATTTCCTGTTAATTACCTGTAAATCCATGTACATAATAAATAGTGGGCCAAAACACAATTCAGTTATTTTATCTTTCAAATTCACTGGTTACATCCGCAATATTACACACACTTGGAGGAGTTTTTTATTTCAACCATTAGATTGGATTTTGATGATTCAGATTCGGTGAGCTCCACGGTGACAAACTTGTCCCCATATAAGAAAGCACCTACATGAATCTATTTAGAATCTGAATTATGTTTTTATTTTAATATTGGGCTTCCTTTATGTTGACTTTCATGTATTTGGATACTACAATTATTTCAAGACCATCAACATCCTTATTCCAAAGGATTTGGATGTTGGATAACTCATTAAAGAGAACATAGAAGACATGCATGGAAAAGAGTAGATATATACAATTATATACGCAATTTTATCCATGCAAGGGACAAGGTTATTTACAAAATTTGAACCTGTTATATTTAGATTATAAAACAGCAATCTTATCGTTATATTAAGATTTATCCTCTTATCATACCTGTACTTAGATATAATATAATAAATATTTTTGGTAAACAAATGATTTTAGGGTTATATGTTGATACGTATACTTTGCAAGTTAGATTAATTTCATGTTTTCAAATGACATTTTCCGAAGTAGTTGAGCTAATCAATCCAAACATATGAATGAATGGCTATGCATATGCTAACTGACACCAAAATGCATAAAATTTACATTCTTTAGGAAGTGAGTATGACCAAGCAGATTTTCCACATGTGTATTATGCGGCTAGTGTAATTATATCAATACATTGAAAGTTTAATCAAAGACACTACACACTCTAGGCCTTAAACATTATTGTCGTATAGCTTTTAAAACTACAATAACACGAGTGCAGTTACCTAGCATAGGGTACAAAAGTAAAAGTTACATGTGCAATTTGACTAGTTATAAAAAAGAAGAAACATTAAGCCTATGGTTGGAAGAGAGAGAGAGAGAGAGAGAGAGAGAACCATGGAAAATAAATACAAAGCACTAAATAGAAGTAACAAAGAATTAGATACTAATGGTACAAGTGGACTTGAGAATGGAAGGTTGAATCCAATCCTGAAAAATTTTATGAAAAACAGACTAAATCAAAATGCTATGTATAGCGAATGTCTAATAGCAACTAATAAGATATCGACTGCCTCGGGGTAAGATAAATGAACTGAAATTAATTCAATTGTCGCATTTAAAGTCAAACTTAGTTTTTTTGTCCCCTGTTTTATGGTCTGCAACCTCTATTTTTCCAATAAACGAAACTGAGAATACAATTGTGCAGAGTTCACCACATTATCAGATCTCATGTGTTAATATGAAACAATATGCACAAGAAGATCACATCCAAAAAGAATAAGTTTAAGTATTAATATCTCATTTCTCCTATTAATTCATCCAATGTTCATCTTCACTCCCTGTTCACGAGCAATGGAAGCCGAGAGAATTCCAAGATCGTGATTTAAGACTGTCAATTCAGATTCACACTCAGAGATTATTCTTGTTACAGATGAAGGCTCTTCGGGTGTCTCAGAAGATCCGATGGCAAGTGCTGCATGTGAGTCTCTAAGATTCCTTAGGTTACCCAAAAACTGTTGCAAATAAACGGATATAGGTATGAAGTCAACGAGAAAATTATTCAAACAATAACTTCCTTTAATTGCTCAACTTTTAGAACTTCACATGACAACTTAGCAGTAATTTTTAATGAAAAACAGTAATTTTACTTCGCTATATTCATAAGGCAGTATTTGCAAGGCAGACAGTTACACTCAAGCATGACCATCTTAACATAAATACAAATGAAGTACTCTACAAGGATTATTAGCTTAAAGCAATAAAAGGTGTTCTATATTTAGTTTTGACAGACACTTTTGTAACTAACCCTAACAGATGCATTTGGAATTATGTCAAACATCACTTCTTGAACTCAAATTTCTAATAGTTTGAACAGTATCATAGGCTTTAAGAAAAAACATCAATGGTAAACATAGGCAGCTTACCTTCAAAAGCATCTTGTAGGCCTCTAATAAACGATTGGCAGCTGGTCCGAACCCATGAAGTTGGGGGACCTCCATCATGTGTGTCCATGGACGAATTTCCTACATCAACAGTTCAATTCATTGGCATGATTGTTTCTCCACTAATATAATGCATTAGATACTTATTTGATTGACTAAAAAATTAAACATGCTGAGCACATTAAAGCCAAGCCTGATTGGTCAAACCTTTGTGTAGATTGTATTGAATGTTCTAGCTGTTTCTAGGAAAGATTCCAAATGTGCCCGCAGTTGGGATTCCACCTCAGTGTATTCCTCATCTGGGTTGTAAGCATGCTAAAAACGGGACAAGATAGCAACCATATCAAAATAAGTACAACAATAATATGCGGGAAGATATCGATATTTAAGTGTCTTAATTAAAAAAAATCAGGAAGTAGAAAATAATGGGGTTAAAACTAGAAAAACACAAGCACACAAGTGATGAGAGAAAATAACAGATGCACAAAATGAGCAACACTGACTACAGCGGTCAAACGGTCAAGTAATTTCTATTTTCTAGTTTTGTGTTAGGAACCCATTAGTTAGTTGATTGGTTGGGTTTCTATAAATAAAGGGAAGTAGGGATTCGTTAGCAGTCTTTTGTCTTAGATCATTTGTTAATCATTTGGGAGAGTTCAGGGGACTCCTGAATTTCCTCTCGATATTGTAAATCTTCAATACTCATCAATGAAGCTTAGTTCTTTGTCTTACTGATTACCCATGTCTAACATTTTGGTAGATTATTCTAAACTGCTGTTGTCTATTAGCACAATAGTTAGTTAGTTACACATTAATAGGAGCCGGCAAGAAACACTAAAAGCTCAACTTGCAGATGTTCAACAACAGAAGGAAGCCAAATTATAATGAGCTCTCAATGCAGAACTTGGTTCCAGTCTTCATTTAGTTTGCTAAACACTTTAAAAGCATTGAAAAACAAGAACAAGAAAATAGAAATGCTAAGAAAGAGGTTCAAGGAAGATAATTAGGTGATCTGAAACTTGATATTTCTAAATATTTATCAAGAAATTAAAAAACAGTATCATCAATGGCTTAGGGTGCGTTTGGTTTTAGAAAACAGTTATTAGTTTTCATTTTCAATTTTATTGTTTTCAGGATTTCTGAAAGAAATACTATAAATTGGATTTTGTAGTTTTTACAATTTCCAATATTTCCTTCACAAAATCAAGGAAACAAGAAAACAAGAAATGAAAACTGAAAAATATTTTCTGAAACTAAACGCACCTTTATTTCATAACACAGGACATTAACAAGGTGAATCAATGTGGCTGAATAAAACAACTTGGACAGAAGATTTCAAGCTGGTGATTGATTGCCAGCAGTTCATACAGATATTATGACAATTAGAAGACAAGTGGATTAAGATGTTCAGTACCTTGGATGCCAAGTCATCAACCTTTTGTTGAAGATTCAACAATATTTTTGATTGTTCAGAAAGCTTTGACTCAAGCTCAGAAACTTCTGGCCTAAAAATAAAGTTAGATTAAAAGAAACAGAATGTTACCATATATCTGTATCTCATGAGATAGAGTTATTTTGGGAAAAAAAAAATCAATGGAATAGATTTGAGATTACAAACTTTGTATTCCTATAATATCCTTAAGTTAGAATGTATGTAATATTAGTAATAAGGGTAATTAGTAATTTTATTTAAAAAAAAACTCATTTCACCCAATTCTGCCCAATTTGGGGTGGGGGAGAGAAATAGAAGGAGATAGTGGAGTTGGGTGGAATGAGCTATGTCCATCTCCATTCCACTCCACCCAACTTAAACATATCCAAACAATGAAGCTACTCAAGATTTCATTCCACTCCACTCCATTCCATCCACCTCCATCAATCCAAACGTACCCTTAAACAGTGGCATAAATTCATAGGGGCCTTTGGACAAACTAATAAACTGGCTTTAATCTTTCTTAAGTTAGGACTAGTTTCATAAAATCCAGTTTTATGTTAGTTGGTCTCAACCTAAGCTTTAAACTAATAAAAAATCAAATACTAATGATTTACATACTTGATAAAACCAATGAGATAGAGGTGAAAAGAAAGGAGGTTTAGATTCAAATCAAAGCTAATTAGGAAAATGACATTAACCTTGTACGAAGTTTTACTAGTTTCCACTTGAATTGACCTCTCAGAACTGATTTTTCAAAATTTATATGATTACAAAATACAAGATTTTAAAGCAAATGCCACTCAGCCACTGTACCTAGTTATCCAGGTTCCTAAAATAGACAAATAGTCTCTTCAATTTATTCCAAGCAACACCATAAAACAAAGCTAAATTGCCTTTTTTTTTTTAAAAGCCACGACAACAACAACAAAACCTTTTCTCACTAAATGAAGTTTCGTATTCATTTTTTACGCCATGTATCAAAAAATAACTTCTATGCGCTTGTAACAATTAAGGCAATTAACATAAGCTATGCGCTCTAAATGAAAAAAATAATGTGCAAAATACGAAATGATATTCCACACAATTGAAGGCAACTAATTCATAGGAAGGAAGCAAAACTTTACAAAGGATATATGGACTGAATCTGCACATCTGCAGGAAACAATTTACATTCTTCAGAAAATATCTGAGCTTGTTTTTCTGCAATAGAGTCTATCAATTGAATATCCTTGGCTACCTGCTCATCAACACTGAAATCAGAATGCAAACCAAATGTACGTCAATTCTATCTGTGCAAACAATAGAGATGAAAAATAAATAAATAAATAAGAATATCATCACTTAGAAGTATATAAGACTATAAACAACCTCCATTCTGGATTATCAGCATAAATAGTTGCCTCCACTAGATCTACAATAAGACGAAGCATTTCAACGCGATCTTCATAGCTTCCATGTCCCTATTACAATATTGGCCTAATATTTACTAGCCTCCAAAAGAAGTCATAACCAAAGTGTGTGTGAATATTACTATAATGCATGCACATAACACATTTGCACAAAAAAAAAAAAAAATTTAAAATCTTCATTCTAGTTTGGCAGACCCCTGCCTCTAAGAAAAATAATCAAATCTAGTACCAAGCCTATATTTAACCGTCCTTTCAATCTTAGACATATCTAAGAATCTTTTCTCATCTTATCAATGGGATAGATATGAAATCACTAGTGGCACTTATCAGACACAGAATAAGCCAGAACCAGCCAAAAAAAACCTCCTGTTTTATCGCATCAACTAATTTTGCCCAATTCCCCTGATTGCCTGTGGCTCTTCCTAAACAAGAATTTAAGCCCTTAGCTCATAACAACTCTCTCTCTCTCTCTCTCTCTCTCTCTCTCTCTCTATATATATATAGACAAGGAACCATGAAGAAAACTACTTTATCCAGGCAGTCACAAGAATTGAAGTTCACAATGTTGCTGTCTCTACCTACCTAAACACTTCGAAAATACAATCATCAATCAGTATCACTAAAAACATTAGGTAGAATTCTGAAATGAATTCATGAGCAACAACCCTTATCAGATTGAGATAAGAGGTTGCATGTGAAAAAATACAATAAAAGAAAAACTAATCCACAAAAGAACATCTACAAAACAACTGAAAAGGTATGAGCAAAAGAAGAGAGAATGATAAGCAAAATAGTAAAGAAAGTAACAATAAGTATATTGTTGTCCATATGAGAGCAAGACCATGAGTCCAATTATCCGTATAAGAAAGAAATACAATGGAAAAGAAAATATAGAAAAATAGAATATCAGAATTATTCAAAAGCTTCTTATAACAACAAAAAAATAATAATAAAGGAATTCAAAATTTGTCCATAAGCATGTCTCTGGAAGGCTACTCTTATAGGCTTCTTATGGCTACAAATTTGGTAAAATACAGGTACAAAAGATCAAAATGACTAACTTGTATGGCTTCTGTATCTACAGCAGTTGTAATACCCAGAAACTTAGCAATCTCTGCCAAGTCTGCAAAACAAGTCATAAGAAGCAAATTACTAAAGAAGGCACAACCAGAAGGTGCAAGAAAGACAAATTTGTTTGAAAATAATATGCCACTAAATATAGATGTTATGTGCATGAGAAATATCAAGTTGATAGTGAGCAATTCACAAGTGAACAACCACTCAACAGCAGCTACTTCAAGTGCGAGAAAAGACTGACTCTTTCACTAGAGTTAAAAAACAATTAATTAAAAGAACAAATTGACAATATGTTAATTAATGTGGAAATAAATAGTTCCTAGTCTGCATGAAAGTTACATAAGGCAGATCTTTTGCAGGATACTAACAGAATAGTACTTGAAAATTATGAAGTTCAAGCTGCACCAAACCTTACCACACAACACAAACCTATTTTGCTTCAACTGCTACATACAGTTGCAGAATATGTACAGGGCACAAGCTAGGTCACAAAGAAAGCTTGGATACCTAGCATCAACTAGCCAATTTGGAATTTTCAAAACAATGAGAACAAAAATGCTTACACTGAATTCGAGATGTCTCCTCATCACGATCAGGGACATCCCCTTGTAAGTTTTGTTGAGAAAAAGGTGACTTATCACCTAATAGCCTGTTGTCATTACGAGTACCAAAGGTTATTTCTTCTTAACATAGGCAGGAATTCAGCACAGAAGATTTAGCAGTAGTGCTATACATAGGCTAAAGCAAGACAACATTATACATTGTGAACGAGGGCTTAGCTAAGGCTATGCATGGTAGGTGCAGGCTGTAGAAATCAAAGTAAGTGGTGAAATTGAGAGATACAAAACTTGGAAAGCTTTCAATCTTTTCACAACTAGGAGCTAGATGGTAGAAATAGGTGACAATTCATTCTCATGCTATAGATGCAAATCTCAGAATTTTTTGCCGGGGTGGCAGGGCGATCAGATTGGATTGCACTCTAATTTCAATCATTCCACTTTCATTGCATCCAGAAAGTGCAAAAATAACCATTTTTTGCGCCTGCCAGTTTTCAACTCTAACATAAATTCAGATACCCATCATCCGATTTGCCAAAATTTGTTTCACAATGTGTATCAACCCCACAAGAACAAAAGACGCACATTGCGATGCTTGCACAAACAACTACTACTCGGACAGCTTCCAGCTTACATTAACTCATTTTTAAACAGAGGATGGACTTCAAGAGACCAAAAAAGAAAAAGATGCATACCGAAAGAACAGCCACTCCAAGAGGGCATAGCGTTCCATGCCGGCAAATAGGAGGGACTGTGCAGGGGCATTGGCTCTCGGGTAATTCAGCAATGCCAATTTCTTCTGAACCTCTTCCATTTGCCTCGATGCCATCTTCAATATGAATGATTTTATTTCATCTACCTATTTGTACCTCTCTCTAGTGTTTTCTGGAACCCTCTCAAAAACTAGAACCAAAAACTGAAAAGAAGAATAAGCAGAAAGTATTAGAGCATCCAAACTAGTCCTTCAACTGCACAAGGTGGGTTTGGTACCGTTCATCCTTCAAATACGCTATGATATATCGTTAGACATCGCTTTGGTGGATGGTTACTTAATTTACATTTGTTAGACCAAATTGATGTGAAAATAAAAATAAAAATACATAAAAGACTTATTTGATTGTTTTAAGTGCAAAATTGAGAGGACCAATATGGACATTTTTCTAAGATTCAAGCGGCTATATCATTAGTTCGTTGAAATGAAAAGGAACACCAGTGAATCTGAAAACTGGTGGAAGCATGAAGTAAATTACTGTGAAAATTAAAAGCAAAAACTATCACCAAAAAAAAAAAAATGCATACAAGCTCAAATTAGATCCAAAGTGAAAGTTTTTAAATTTCCGAAATCCAAAATGCAGACCCAAGAGATCAGCGTCGGAACTCACCAGTCACAGATGAAATCACCGGTCAGTTAGAGATCGGCGCAGAAATTTGTTGGTGGGACTGAGAGCAGGGGACGGCATTTAGTTAAGGCACAAGGTTCGTCCGTTCACTCTCCTTCAAAAAATCAAATATATTTTCTTAGATATAGTCTTGGTATATTTATTTTTTTTCAAATCTTTTTTTTTTTTTTTTGTGTGTGTTAAGTGCCCCTGGCGTTAGGAAACTGGTTACATAAACGATAAGTCATTGTCTTTTATACTATCTAACTTTGCTTACGGTGTCCAGATTTTGCAATTTAAGTTTAGTTTTATTTCTATTAACATACCAAGTATTCCTTATACCAATTACTTAAAAAGTCTTTATGTTAATTTTCTTTTAACTAAGACATTAACGGATACAGAGTAGGGATGAGAGTCAAACTCGTAACCTCTCATGATTTACTAAGACATGCAGAAATTTTTATACTACTAGTATATTAAGATTAAACTTGTTAAATTTTATTCTTAGGTTTTATTACTTTTGATTCTTTTCCAATATTTTCAACTTATATTTTTCATCATACAGTATACATAAAAAAAAGAAAATTATATTGAAATAATAATTTTTATCAGTTATTAAAACTTAATGGGGTGGAGTGCAATTTTTGAGGAAGAATGGGCAAAGTATAATTATATTTTGAGGACAAAAACATAAGTAAACTTATTTTATATCTAAAAATAATTTATTTTCCGTTTAGAGGTTAACAATGTAGAATAAGATAAAATCTCACATCTAATAGGCCGTAGATGCTCTATGATCCCAAAGACTTTTCCTGTCTTAAATTGAGGTGTCATTTCCTCATCCTAAATTTTTCTCAACAAAAAAAAATATATTTTGGATAGATTGTTTGGTTAAAAAAATAATTTTTTTAATGACAAAATGATGACTGTTTATATCTATTTGTTAGTATTTTAGAGAAGAGAAATATATAAGTGCATGATAACTATTTATTTTATAATGTATAAGATGCATTTATAATTCTCTTAACTGAAATATATTTTTAGATTTTATACATAATTTTAATTTTAATTCAGTGTTATACATAAAAAAAAATTAATTTCATTTCTGTTGCTATATTATATGCCAATTGTTACCGAAAGCCTCCATGCTAAGAAGCACGGATGTCGGACACCGACACCCACACAACATGTGTTCAACATGTGTCCATATGTATCTAATTAAAAAAATAATATTTCTGAGCCTGGATACGGCTGAATACGCGTCAGACATGGTTTTAATTCACTGAACACGATTTGGACACACCGCGGACACGCCTGAATTAGTTTTTTATTTTTTTAAATTTTTAATACCAATATGAGCCCAAAATCAACTTTAGTTATTTAGTTGAATCTGTACCACTAGGTTATTCCATTTTAAAAATTCTTCAGTTGATTACAAAAATTAAGAATTAATTAGATAAAAAAATTATACAAATATAACCAAAAAATTCAGAAAAAAAAATCATACAACAAAATAAAAAAATTCTATGTATATGTATGCCATGTCCATATCTATAATTTTTTGAATTTAATATGTCTCCGTGTCTATATGTATATTGTGTCTCATACCTATATCAATATCCGTGTTTCATAGTCTCCGTGCAATGGGGTCTTAGTTAAAATGCCCACTATTCACCCAATTTGGCACCGGTGAACCCATAACTTGAGAAATCACTCACTTGGTTGGATTTTGACCAACTCTTTTACGTGTGATGCTATTCAAACACTTTAAAAAAAAATATTTATTAAAGCACTCATTTAACAACTATTAAATGTAATACAATAAATAGAATGTATGAGATCTATTATCACATCTAATAATTATTAAGTGAGTATCTCAATAAATATTTGTTTTTTGATTGTTTAAATAGAATTTTTGCTCTTTCACTGTCCAACCTGTTCCTTACAGATTCGGACTTCGACACTTATGTGAGTGTATCATGGAAACTGCCAACAACTTCTAGTCTTCTTGCATATACCTCCAAACTCTCGCTAACACTGAAGATCCTACGTATATACACATGCCCCATTTTCTAGAGCAGAAGAAATTTCAATGTCTAGTGTTCCCACAATCCACTTTCAAGGTAATAATCTCAGGATACTCCCTTTATATTGTATTGTGGCGTTACACCAACATTACTCATTTAATTTCTATTCTCTAATGTCATTATTTATATCAGTTTAAGTTTTACACTGTCATTCAATCAAGTCTATTCATTTAAATTTTGAATGACATTTTTAAATAGTAGAGTTGAAAGTATTTGGAATAATTTAATGAGACAAAATTGAATTCAATTTAATTCAATGATTTAAAATATGGTTAAAAATAAATAAATTTTTTATTTTTACTATTTTATCATTCATTAATAAATTAAGAACAAAACATTACATTCAAGTAAGATTATTTTAATAATTTCATTTATTGGAGTTCAATTCCAAAACCAAATCAGATTTATTTAGGTATGATTTACTTTTGGAGGTTTTGAGGATTAAATACTTTGAAGATTTTAATTATTGGATCAATTCTAATTTCAATTCTTAAGTAAATTCAATTCCAAATGATTTCCAAATATTCTAATTAATAATTGAATTACTGTGTATAACCTTTTTTACACTCTCATTACATGAAAATCAAAATTAAATCCATGTTAATTTTGCAGTTTCTTCCGTAAAAATGCTATTCACATAATAATAGTAATTTTCACAATACTTTTAGAACCAAATCAATATCCCTACTTGTGAATTAGTCAACAATAAGGAAAGCAGCAAAATGCACTACTTCATATTCTGCATAATGAGCATTTTGCCTTGTACAACTTGGAATAAAAAAACAAACAGATTTCCTCCCAAAAGAAATCAAACTTATAAACTCCTCTTGATGATTGAACAAGATCTGATATAAACATGACAAATGGGGAAAACCAATGAACAGAAGAAAGACTATACATACTGGCATTCATATTTCCTCAATCATAATATAGTTAGCTTCCAAGCTGGAGTCAAGATATTGATCCAAGCAGAAAGAAAGCAGAATCAGGTGGACCAACAAACCATGATGATGAATCGCTCAACTGAGAATTTATCTAGTGTCAGAAAAATTCGTACAGTAATATATAACAAGATTTCTCATGCAGCATATTCAAAATGTCATGAGAAAAAGTAATTAAACTGAAATGCAAGATGAATCTGCCTCCTTCTTGCTGGATGTAACATATGGTTTACAACCGTCCCTCAGTGTTTCATCATTTCCCCCTGAAATTTAAAACAGACATTTTTAAGTGAAAACTAAATAATTAATTCACTTATATTTAGAAAAGACAACCATGAGAAAGATAAAAATAGAATTTTAATGTCACTTACGCGTTCATCATTAAGGTTATGTTGTCTCCTTTAAGAAGGATCCTCCCTATTTAAAACAATAATAAAGCTTTCAGAAAATGCATGAGCAAGTGGCAAAGACAAAGGTACAAAATTTGAGAAACTTTTAAGCATACCTAATGTCTTTCTGCTCTGAGTAATGATATGGGAGTAATAAAATTACACAATAAATATACACTATACACCTTATCACTATTAGATGTGATGAGTAAGTGGAATGAGCGGGGACCTTAAAAGTTTATCGGCCCTTATACTATTATACCTTATCCTATCAAGTTTTGTACTATCAACCATTATCCTATCAGTCGTGCTAAATGGACCCTTAGTAATATAACAAAATAGTGTGGTAGAAAGTTTCCTAGGGATAAGTCTATCATGACCTGATTTAAGAACGTGACCAGCACGTGAGGAATCTCATCTCTACGTAAATCTCATGGTCACTGAGTCATATTATATGCATGATTTAAACATAAAAATCTATTTCTAAATATAATTCAACTTGTTTCAAAATTATCATAAACCGAAATAATCTATTCCATAAATCAATTGTGAAACTTTAAAGGTAATACAAAGTAGGCTAGGTTGTTTTGTACAAAACCATAAATCCATAATTACAATTTCTAATCAAATCATGGTATAAAATGCAAAAAGATATGTATGGTTCAGGATCCTACCCGCAAACCACCGGAACACTTCATGAAATAACTAATGTTTCACATCAATGTGAAGGCCATCCAAACTGAAGAACTACTATAGCTGAGGGGGCTATAGAGGATTTGATGCAATAACTATATCTATAAGGGATAAAGAAAGGAGAGTAAATTTTATCTTAAAATTTAGTGAATGGATTTTCTTCTACAACCATATATGAAACAAGAAGGAAAGTACATAAATAATGATACAAGAGTCAAAATTTTTCTTCTCACAAAACATAATAACTGCAATAATACCAGTTTAATAAAAGGTATGCTAAAATGTAATTATTTTTCTTAGGGAATCAATTAGAGAAACAAAATACTATATACATGTTAATCAGTATTCAGTCCATTGCAAACCAGAGCACATGGTTAAGATTTACCGTGGTGTTGTGTTAGCATTGATGGTGGTGGTTATGCACCGAGATTTTTTCTCTCTTTTATTTGAAGATTTGACAATGATTTGTTTATCTGAGGTTGTTGTATTTTGAAAATTTTAAGTACGTGAATAGCAAAATAAGATAATTCATGGCAAATGATGTAAAACACAACAGAGAAAAAATGCTGGGTCTTATGCTGTGTATGACAAGGAGGAAGAAAGGGTGGGAAGAGGAAATAAATTATAAAAGTAAGGGTAAAATGGTGATTTTATCCTAAACAGTCAATCTATGGGGATAAACATGGGCAGATTCTTAAAATGATGCCAATAAGTTTGTAACTACCATGATGATGGATAATATTAAAATGAAAATATATGATAAAATGACTTTTTTATCCCCATTTTTTTTTTTGCCTGCTTTCACCTCTCTCTGATCCCCACTGTGCTTATGGACAACCTTCTAATTCATCCTATCACCACTTGCGGTGGGGCTCTCTCAGAGTTTAACACTGCCACTGTTTGATTCTTTCTTCAAGTTTATTACTTTTTTTCGTTTTTGAATGCTACAATGCAAAGACATCGTCAATAATCTCAAGAACCATCACCTCTTTCTCCAAAGGCAAGAAGGTCGTCTCCCCTAACACGCTCTGTCTCTAAGAATGCTTTGAATTTTTTATGGGATATTCAATTCAAATTTGTTGACAAACACTGAGCAACATACAGGGTTCCAAAGAAGAAACAAAAATTTGGGCACATATAAAGCTTATCTTTTTCTTTAGGGATCTGTGGCTTATTAAGTGCCAAATAGTTGCATTTTCAGTGAAGGAAGAAGGCCATGGAATGTGAGAGATTCTTGTTGCTTGTTTCAAACAAACGGAACAACCTGAGTAGCACTAAAGCTTGTCCTTTTCATTTTGGAACTGTGGCTTGTTATGCTCCAAGCAGTTGCAGTAGAGGAAGAGAGAAAGCCAAGAATGTGGTGTGATTCTTTGTTGCGTGGGTTTTCGTTGTGTGGAACTCTGCTATCAATGTTTTTCCTGGGATGGAATGCTCCCTCTCTCTCTCTCTCTCCTGTTCCTCCAATCTGATTCATCAATGGTGGTGGTGGGTGGTGGCAGTGGTGATGGCTGATTTGGAAAAGGATGAAAAGGGGAAGGGTAGAAGAGGCAAAGTACATATAAAATTGACTTTTATAAAAATAAAATTTATTTTTAATTAATATTGACTATTAAATTATCGGATTAATAACTGAAATTTAGTCAGCACGGCGTTGACAAACTCTTTTAACTTTCCAACAAGCATATTGATCCCCCACCTAACAGGCCACCGTAATCTTCATTTGTTGTTAGCTGTAAGGTACAAGTATTGTTTTAAAAATGAGTGATACATGCATATCACTAAATTTATATTATATATTTATATTAAGTAAAATATTATAAATTAATATTTAAAAAATTATAAATTATATATAAAATATTATAAATTAATTTATAAAAGATTGTAAATTAAAATAATTTATAACATTATATAATAATTTATATATTTTTTTATCTTAATTTATAATTTTTTAATTTGATATAAGTATATATTATAAGTTTTATGTTAATATTTATCATTTCTATTTCCCAAAATAATTGAGTTGATAGAAGTAAATGTCGTCAGTTGGGGTGGGGCTTCGGTGTCAGTGTTCAGATTCTAAAGCTATCAGCACATCGATTGCTTAGAGCGCTCACTTGACTTTCTGGTGAAGTTGCTAGGAAATTCACATGCCAAGAGAAAATGGAGTGTCTCAGTCTCACATGCATGCTAACATATGGCTAAGATTGCACAGGATTAGTTGGTCCCGTCAACTTTGGGGACCAATATTACTCTCAATTAAAAAATTTATAAAATACTTCCTCTATATATTATTAAAAGTGTATAAATTATGTTATTTTATAATAAAAACATTTTACTATACTCGCCTAACAATTTTACCTAGAATCAAACACCAAATTCTCCTTTATTCCCCCTTCATTGAAGCTTGAACCTAGTAGACTAGTAGTAGCACTAGCGGCAAGGTGCTAAGGAAGCAGTTGGCAGTGAAGGCCACCCACTCTGGCAACTAGTGAACTGATGAAGCCACAAATTCTATAGAGAAGTTGTCATTAAATGTTATTATCATTATACCTGATATATATTTTAATTCTGAAATATAATTAGATATGCAATTTTATTCGTTCATAACAAGAAGGCTCGTTACCTATAAAACACA
Source organism: Dalbergia cochinchinensis (assembly GCA_031216125.1). Classification (NCBI taxonomy): domain Eukaryota; kingdom Viridiplantae; phylum Streptophyta; class Magnoliopsida; order Fabales; family Fabaceae; genus Dalbergia; species Dalbergia cochinchinensis. Next base: position 59,952,017 of record CM062375.1, on the reverse strand, counting down.
TATGCCAACATAGACACATGACACAACATATATAGGAGAAATATAATAAAATTAAAAAATTAAAGGACACACATATTAAAATTTTAAAAATATATATATTATTTAAAATATTATTTATATAAATTTTAATTACGCTTTATTTTCTTATAGCAATACTTTTATGGTGGAGTGAACCCACTAGGAAGACTTTTGGTATAAATGTTAATGAAGAATTCTAAAATTATTTGGAGCATAGTTGTCAAATTTAAAAGTTTAGATAAACTTATTTTTATGTGATATGATTGTAACCTCTTAAGAGTTTAATAATTATATAGTCTTACAAGATTATCAAACTCATGAATAAATTTATTTTTCTATGATAAAATTGTAAACTTGTAAAAATTTAGGAATTAACTCGAGCATGTTATAATTCATCTGGTTGCATATTCGCGGCATTAATACCCGACCACTTCTGTCAAGGACCTAATAGTCCACAAACAACGTTTCCATTTGGTTGGTCTAGTCTTCGAGTTTTACTCAAAGGCAATGACTACCACACGCTTAGATCAGGCTTAAAATCAGTCCAAATTGGAACTACTTCATTACCATTCCCTTTCTCAAACAGCACCACACAGCAAAAATGGCTTTAGAATCCCATAGTCACAATAAGCTTCACTTTCTTTTAGTACCATTCCTAAGCCTTGGTCACCTTATTCCCATGGTAGACATAGCAAGGCTACTAGCACAACATGGTGTCGTCGTCACAATCGTAACCACACCAATCAATGCCAAACGTATCACACCAATGGTTGATCTTGCCAACAATGCATCATCATCCAATTCCCAAATTAGCCTCGTCCAACTCCAAATTCCAGTGCTTGAATTTGGCTTGCCAGAAGGGTGTGAAAGCGCGGAGTTGGTCCCTTCACGTGGCTTGATAAGAAACTTCAATACTGCTCTTAGTAAGTTGCAAGAACCAATTGAGGAGTTAATTGAGGAGCTTAAACCCACCCCTGCTTGCCTTCTGGTGGACAAATTCCTCAATTGGATGGAAGATGTTGCAACAAAGTTCCAAATACCAAGGCTTATCTTTGATGGGACAGGATGCATTAACCTTCTAATGCTCCACAATTTGCTCAAGTCCAAGGTTCACGAGACTGTACCAGAATCTCAACCCTTTGTGGTGCCTAACATGCCTCACAGAATTGAATTGACCAAAGCAAAGCTTCCAATGGACTTGAAACTGGATACACAGGATTTCAAAGATTTCCAGGTAAAGGTGAGGGCTTCTGCAGAATCAGCATATGGGGTGGTGGTCAACAGTTTTGAGGAATTGGAGTTAGACTATGTCAAAGCATATAGCAAGGCTAAAGAAGGTAAGACCAAAGTTTGGTGCATCGGTCCTGTATCACTATCCTACAAGGGAGCACAAGATGTTGTTCAGAGAGGTAACAAGGCCAAAGTTGACCAAGATTTTTGCATGAAATGGCTTGATTCATGGCCACCAAGATCAGTTGTTTATGTTTGTTTTGGCACAATCATTCGCCCAGCGCTGGCACAGTTTCAAGAACTTGCTTTTGCATTGGAAGAATGCAATTGTCCATTCATTTTGGTGATGAGAGAGGATGATGGCACAGGAGAGGCAAAGAGATGGTTGTCGGAGGGTGGATTTGAGGAGAGGACAAAGGAAAGGGGCCTCATTATCCATGGCTGGGCACCACAAGTTCTAATGATCTCACACCAAGCTGTGGGAGTGTTTCTGACACATTGTGGTTGGAACTCAACACTTGAGGCCATTTGTGCTGGTGTGCCAATGGTAACTTGGCCTATTTTTGCTGACCAGTTTTTCAATGAGAAGTTAGTTGTGCAGATTTTGGGTATAGGCGAAGCATTGGTGAATGAGGTTACTGTCCCTCTTGGTAAACAGGACCAGCATGGAACTGAGATTAAAAGAGAGCAAATTGTAAAGGCAATACACAAGGTTACTGGTGAAGGAAGTGAGAAAGAAGAGATGAGAGAAAGAGCAAGAAAGCTTGCAGAGTTGGCTAAGAAATCTATGGAACCAGGAGGGTCTTCTTATCTTAACATGAAAATGCTAATTGAAGACATGGCAAAACTAGCCTTTGGCGAATCAACACAATAAAATAGTGCATCATTTCCTTTGTGACAGTTTAAGCAAAGAGCACCACCTTCAATGATTGTTCAAGCCATTATCCACCCCAGCTTACGCGTGTATTTTTTATGACTCTTAAGAATTTTGAGTTCTCTTCTATTTTCTAGTTTAATTTCTTATTTGGAATGAATTTCATTTGCTTTGTTATTAATTTTAAACATTTTTATGCTACTATTTAATTATTCATAATCATCAAATTATTATAGGAGTTCAATCATCACAAGGACAATAAATTTAAGCTCATTTAGAACAGGCTGAAGATTGCCAAGTATTCTATTCAAAGTTACACTTCAATTCAGACCCAAAAAAAAAAAAAAGTTACACTATAATTTGACATTCGATGTTAATTAACATAAGAAAAGTGATGCTGAGAGCTTCAAGTTGGCTGGAAGGCCTAAATGGCCCAAGTGGAAGTGCATTTTTTCTACTTAATGATTGACCGACTGAATCAGCAACTAACCAAGCACAAACCAAACACAACTCTTGACAAAATTTTAAAAAGAATTGCAAACACAACTACAAACTTTTCGTCATTCAGCAGTAAAACACTAAAATTAGAAAATAAAATGATTTAATTTAAAATAATTTGAATTATATTTGAATCGAGTAAATCTTACATATTTGAATTGAGGAAATCTTACATTTACAGTGATTAAATAAAATACAAAAAAAAATTGATTTAAAAATCTATTTTTATGTCTAAAGTACAACAAATTACATTTAGCATGATTAAAATAAAAAATAAATTTATTTAATCCATATAAATTTTTAAATCAATTCATTTTCATCCAAATCTTGTAAAAAATAAATAATTTAAATTTAATAAAATTACAAATCCATTCATTTCTTAATTTTTTTCAATTTCAAAAGAATTTAATTTATAAATCAAATTATTTCTATTTTTTTCCACGTACCAAACGCATTCACTAAGCCAGGTTTTGGCACATTTTAAATTTTTTCTTTTTCTTTGGAGTGGGGGAATTGGGTGAAAATTTATTATCAAAATCACAAAATCGTATACGCTTAAATAGACAGTTCCCTATTTTCATTATATCACTTTTATCTATCAATGAACAATCAGGCCATATTAAGTATCTACTATGTAAATAGCATAACCAATTTTCAAATATATAGAAAGCATTTTTTTTTTCAAACATGAACTTAAGTTTTTTAAATTTGATATTCTTTTTTTTTTGTGTTCAAGTAAAACCCCAATATGGTGTTTATGCTTTCCTCAGTAAATTCAGCATTCAGGTCAAAACAAAGTGCTAATGAAATGTGCACTTGAAAAACTCCATGTTAAATTTAGGATGCCTGAACACTTTACTAACTTCACATTCAAGCAGATGCAGCTTGGTCAGGAACAATGCACCAAAATTGAAAGGGATCAAAATAAGTGATATCAAAGGAATTTTTCTTGGGACACTCATTCTTGGGGTGTGGCACCATTTGTTGCCTCCTCTTCAATGGGCTCACCTTCAGCACCCTTCTTACCTGCAAAACAACCAAGCATGTCACGACCCCCCGTTTAACAACTTTTTCTAGATACTAGGGTCAACATGAGTAACATACATTATGCAAGTTAACAAGAAAAAGTTGCAACATGAATAGAGCATGCCAGAGACTCACAGTCTACCTTTGTTCTTCTTTCCACCACCTTTCTTCTTTGTCTTTGTGCCCAATGCTAGCCATGCCTTAATTTCAGGATCATCGATTGTCTTCGTAGGCTGCAATTCCTGGAGTGGATGAGATGTGATGCGGTCTGATCCATTTGGCATTAGCAAGACTGTGAATTTGATGTGTGCAACATTATCACCTGGAAAACAACCATTACTGTGAAGCAAAAAAGTGCTAACACAAATATAAACGTGGATCTAATGATGTCATTGGCCAGCATTACCAGGCTTTTCATACAGAACCGGATATGGTTGCAAAAGTTCATGATTCATGCATTCCACTAAACCCAAACGAGCTCTCTTCTCTCCCGAAGCCCTGGTATAAAAGAACTGACATTTTAAGTAGAACAAAGAGAACCCAACTTCAAACCCTTCAGTTTATAGATAGTATCATTAAGATGCTGGTCATCAAGTTACCTAGCAGAAAATGGCATGATCGGAAATTTTTGGCTAATTTCACTGAAAATGAACCTAGATGCTTTCATCTTCAAGTGATAGCTCTTGTCAATATAAATAGTTGTCTGCTTCTCATCCAAAAGCTTAGGCCGCAAGTGATTGAAAATTTATTTAGTAACTGAAGAAGCTGTATCATACTAGTAAATGTACACAATATAACTATACTACCTTGCCTTCTCCAGTGCTTGCTTCTATATCCACCGCATATACTTCATTCTCCTCAAACTCTGCATCATCAACTCTGGTATCTGGATTAGATACACTCTGCACAACCCTGTTTCCATCAATCACAAATTGCTTCATTTGATGACTAAGAACACCCTCAACAGTTTTACAATCATAGGCAGCGGCACCCTTTTGAATTGCATCAGTTACATCCTTGTTCTGTTGGGAAAACAAAAATATTCATAAGAATATATATTACCACATAAAACCTAGCTTTTCTACAAAAACTAAGTCCATCAAAATAGCATGCAAACTGTTGAAATAAAATTTTAGTTCAAGCATAAGATCATAATCCAGTTAATTATTACATACACTGCCCCTTCTATGGGTATAGGTGCCATGCAGCAAAGGGAAAACAAGTCATTTTCAGATATTAATTTGAACAGTATATTACATACACTACCCCTTCTATGGGTATAGGTACCATGCAGCAAAGGGCAAAAAGGTCAATTTCAGATATTAATTTAAACACTGTAGCATGTACAAACTAACAATATATAAATCAGCAAAACCAATGAAATAATTCTCCAGCCATTTCCAATAGTGACTATATCAGCTCTGCAGATTAGCCATCATTAAATGCTTTCTAAAATTCCAATATAGAGTAATATAACTAATTCATACTCCTCTCTACACAGAAATTTAAACACAAAGATTTGAGTATTCCACTATGTTAGCTGCAATAGACCAGTGAACTGACTAAAAAATCAGCACAACCATGAAACTATTTTTCCAGCCAATTTTTAGTTTAGGCAACAGGGAAAGGAGGAAACCAATATGGAATTGATATCCTCGGCAAAGTTGCCATTACTACAGCTTGTCCACATTCACAATTACAGGCATTGATTTAAAATACAGCACAATATTGGCTTCAATAGACAAGCGCACTGACTACAAAATCAGTGGAACCATTAACTATCGTTCAGGCAGGTGACTTTAGGCAACAAGGAAAGGAGGAAACCAATATTGTATCAATATCCTCGGCAAAGTTGCCATTACTACAGCATGAACATACAACGATTATTAGATTCCAGATATATAATATAGTGACACCAGGAATTATTGTATTTTCATATTAATTCTATGTACAAATCAACAAAAGGATTGCACCACTTCTCCTTTAATTAAAGATGGCAAGCCACAACATTCAAGAACTGATGATCAAAGAAATAAGAAATTCTGGTAACTAGTGTAACATTACCAACAAATTATCAATCTAAATTCTAGATAGCACTTGGACAATAGTCCATAGCTTTTTTAGTAAGTGTTCATCATTTAGGGTGAAAGAAAAATTGTGAGAATAGTACTGATTCCTCCTTCAAAACATTCACAGGCACTTAGTGCACTTGACAACTAAAACTGGATAAAACTATATTTAATGCTAATAACATTATCGGGAAAGTCCATCACTGAAGAATTTGACTTGCCCTGCGGAATAGCAGGGCCCTCCAAGGGAGGTATTGACACAACCCAATGGGGGTCGGCAAATACACATAAAACAAGACCAAATTGATTCTGTCAATTTCTTCCCCAGTAGAGGAGTCCAGGAAAAAAGGAAAAGCGGAAAAATGTTTCTCTATTGGTGTAACTATGATTAGAATAGGCTTCATCGGTGTTTATCCATAGCCTATAATATCGTCATCATGTAGAGATAAGTTCAAAATTGTTATATAATCAAAAGCAAGATTGTTAACTTATAAGATGAAGTGGTGGGCAGTGGAAACAAGCATCAGAAAAACACTTAGAATTTTTCTACAATTTCAGTAAATATCGAAAAAAAAAATCATTGATTCAATGCTAGTGCATAATTGCATTCATTATGCAGGGAATATAAAATCGAATAGGCCTGAGCTGACAACAGAGTAACTAAAACATGGAAAACAGAAACACAGCATTTTCAACTGAAAAAAACCATAAATGAACTCTTATCAGTGTAACTATGACATTAAAGCTTCATTGGAATTTATCCATAGCTCATGACATTTTTCATCATTTAGAGATCAAAAATGCACTAGAGGAGGGAGTCTCTCCAAACATCACATAAGAAGCAACCTAATGCAATTTGGCAGAGACTAGGAAAAGGATGGAATTCCTTCAGATAGGCCACATGAAAAAACCAATACATTTCGCAGAAAAAGTAAAGACCAAACAAAGGCAAGCCTGCAACTGCATGTGGGAAACAATACATTAGGGAAATGTAAGCAAATGAGCAACAAGTAAATGCAATCAATCAATTAGTTACTTAGGAAAACCTGTAAAGCAATTCACTATGGCAACCACACAAACCAAACCAAACCAAACCAAACATATGAGCTATATAACAGAATCAACTCAAATGTATAAGTATAAAGATATAACAAGTAAAATATCTTAAATCATCTCCTCATCTCATATTATAAAACGTGGAAAAAAATCTCTTACATATGATTACCTTCCTCCCTGGCCTCACAAGCCTCAAGGCCACTTCAGCTGCAGTGTTTGCAGCTGCAATAACATCAGCTGCCCAACCTGTGACCGGCCCTTCCTGCAGAACATGAGTGTGAGCCACAGCTGCGATAAACCCATCTATATGGCAAGCCATATCACTGCAGCCAACCAAGGAAAACCATCACAATCCAGTTCCCAGCAAGAGCCAAAAGTAGTGTCCGTTCTTACACTATCTATCATAAAATCATGCTTCGAAAAGGTCTTACATTTTCAATATATATCACCTTCTTCCAACATCGTTTCATCACTGGCAAGGGGAGAAAAATGACACACAGTGTTGTTCACAGACAAGCATGTTGGGAAGGCAACACCCCTCTCAATCTTCCTCTTCACATTCTTGTACATGTTACCGGTTTGCCTTCATTGAAAAACACAGCACACCCCAAAGCTAAAACCACAAGAAAAAGAAAAAAAAATAAAATTACATATATCTACAACCAATGCCAAAATAATAATAATAAAAAAAAAAAACTTGATAAAGAGATAACAACATAAAATGAGGCATTGAAAAACACATAAAACATACTCTCTAATATAAGAGTCCCCTTTCTCACGAATGTCTACAATCTTAGCCTTTGGTTTACATTCTGAAATAACCAACTGCAAAGCCTCTGCACAAAAATAAATAAATAAATAAATAACAAACCCAAACCACCCCCCCCCCCCACCCCCCCAACACAATTTTTGTCATCATGAAAAAACACATAAATCAAGTAAAGCAGTGAACTTTAAGCACAACCCATCAAATTTATGAATCCAAAAATCATTAATTCATTATATAATAATGACAGAGAGAGTGGGAACACACTGTTAACTATCTCAGCTGCATTCTTGTACTACGTGACAACATCAGGAGAGGTAAGATGTCATTGTTTGCATTTGTGTGCTTGGTTGTGCGTGAATCCCAATTTATTCTGATGAATCTGTAATTCACGTGCTCGATTTAAACCCGACTTTTGGTTTAGCTAGCAGGGGAATCAGTTGATTAAAAATAGTATTTGGAATCAAATTGCTTTCCGAACTTGCAGACTGGAAAAAGACTTGGAGTCAGACAAGGAAACTGGCCATGGCCACAAGAAGACGATCGCATAACTCAAGAATGGAAGCTTACAAGAGAGGGGTTTGCGACGCTATAGGAATGAATATAGAGGATTGATGGTGGTTGCTGTGTTAGCACTGATGGGCGTGGGTGGTTGTGCACTCAGATTTTTTCCCTCTTTTATTTGAATATTTGACATTGATTTGTTTATCTGAGGTGGTTGTATTTTGAAAATTTGAAGTGCGTCAAAGGCAAAATAAGATAATTCATGGCAAATGATGTAAAACACAACAACAGAGAAAAAAAATGCTGTCTTATGCTGCGTATGACAAGCTGGAAGAAAGGGTGGAAAGAGGAAATAAATTATAAAAGTAAGGGTAAAATGGTGATTTTGTCCTTATCAGTCACCCAATGGGAATAAACATAGCCAGATTCTTAAAATGGTGCCAAGAAGTTTTGTACACGACCGATAATATTGAAATGAAAGATACATAATAAAATTACCTTTTTACCCTTTTTTATTTCCTGCTTTCACCTCTCTCTCATATGCTCACCCTGTCACCACTTGCGATGGGGCTCTATCAGAGTTTAACACTGCCACTGTTTGATTCTTTCTTCAAGTCTGTTACTTTTTCACGTTTTTGAATACTACAATACAAAGACATCCTCAATACTCTCAATGACCATCACCTCTTTCTCCAAAGGCAAGAAGGTCGTCTCCCCTAACACGCTCTGTCTCTAAGAAAGCTATGAATTTTTTATGGGACATTCAATTCAAATTTGTTGACAAACACTGAACAACATACAGGTTCCTAAGAAAAAACAAAAATTTGGGCACCTATAAAGCTTATCTTTTTCTTTATGGAGCTGTTGCTTATTATAAGGTGCCAAATAGTTGCATTTGTAGTAAAGGAAGAAGGCCATGGAATGTGAGAGAGTCTTGTTGCTTGTTTCAAACAAAAGGAACAACTTGAGTAGCACTAGAGCTTGTCCTTTTCATTTTGGAACTGTGGCTTCTTATGCTCCAAGCAGTTGCAATAGAGGAAGAGAGAAAGTCATGAATGTGGTGTGATTCTTTGTTGCGTGTGTTTTCGTTGTGTGGAACTCTGCTATCTATGTTTTTCCTGGGATGGAATGCTCTCTCTCTCTCTCTCTCCTGTTCCTCCAATCTGATTCATAAATGGTGGTGGTGGTGGTTGGTGGTAGTGGTGTGGGTGGTAGTTGTGGTGATGGCTGATTTGAAAAAAGATGAAAAGGGAAAGGGTAGGAGAGACAAAGCACATATACAATTGACTTTTTACTGATATTAAAATATAAAAATAAAATTTATTTTTAATTAATATTGACTCTTAAATTATCATATTAATAACTGAAATTTAGTCAGCATGGCGTTGACAAACTCTTTGAACTTTCCAATAAACATATTCATCCCCCACCGTAATCTTCATTTATTGTTAGCTGTAAGTCCAAGTATTTCCCCAAAATAATTGAGTTGATAGAAGTAAATGTCGTCAGTTGGGGTGGGGCTTCGGTGTCAGTGTTATCAACACATCGATTGCTTAGAGCGCTGAGTTGACTTTCTGGTGAAGTTGCTAGGAAATTCACATGCCAAGAGAAAATGGAGTGTCTCACTCTCACGTGTATGCTAACATATGGCTAAGATTAATCGTTCATAACGAGAAGGCTCGTTATCTATAAAACACATATGCCAACATGCACACATGACACAACACATATACGAGAAATACAATAAAATTAAAAAATTAAAGGACACACATATTAAAATTAATATATATATATATTATTTAAAATATTATTTATATAAATTTTAATTATGCTTTATTTTCTTACAATAATACTTCTATGGTGGAGTGAGCCCACCAAGAAGACTTTTGATATAAATGTTAATGAAAAATTCTAAAATTATTTGGAGCATAGTTGTCAAATTTAAAAGTTTAAATAAAATCATTTTTATGTGATATGATTGTAACCTCTTAAAGAGTTTAATAATTATATAGCCTTACAAAATTATAAAACTCGTAAATAAATTTATTTTTATACGATAAAATTGTAAGCCGGTAAGGATTTAGGAATTAACTGGAGGGTCTAATAATTCATCTGGTTGCATATTCCCGGCATTAATACCGACCACTTCTGTCAAGGACCCAATAGTCCACAAACAACGTTTCCATTTGGTTGGTCTAGTCTTCAAGTTTTACTCGAAGGCAACAACTACCACACGCTTAGATCAGGCTTAAAATCAGTCCAAATTGGAACTACTTCATCACCATTCCCTTTCTCAAACAGCACCACACGGCAAAAATGGCTTCAGAATCCCATAGTCACAATAAGCTTCACTTTCTTTTAGTACCATTCCTGAGCATTGGCCACCTTATTCCCATGGTAGACATAGCAAGGCTACTAGCACAACATGGTGTCGTTGTCACAATCGTAACCACACCAATCAATGCCAAACGTATCACACCAATGATTGATCTTGCCAACAATGCATCATCATCCAATCCCCAAATTAGCCTCGTCCAACTCCAAATTCCACTGCTTGAATTTGGCTTGCCAGAAGGGTGTGAAAGCGTGGAGTTGATCCCTTCACGTGACTTGATAAGAAACTTCAGTATTGCTGTTAGTAAGTTGCAAGAACCAATTGAGGAGTTAATTGAGGAGCTTAAACCCACCCCTACTTGCGTTCTTGTGGACAAATTCCTCAATTGGATGGAAGATGTTGCAACAAAGTTCCAAATAACAAGGCTTATCTTTGATGGGACAGGATGCATTAACCTTCTAATGCTCCACAATTTGCTCGAGTCCAAGGTTCACGAGACTGTACCAGAATCTCAACCCTTCGTGGTGCCTAACATGCCTCACAGAATTGAATTGACCAAAGCAAAGCTTCCAATGGACTTGAAACTGGATACACAGGATTTCAAAGATTTCCAGGTAAAGATGAGAGCTTCTGCAGAATCAGCATATGGGGTGGTGGTCAACAGTTTTGAGGAATTGGAGTTAGACTATGTCAAAGCATATAGCAAGGCTAAAGAAGGTAAGACCAAAGTTTGGTGCATCGGTCCTGTATCACTATCCTACAAAGGAGCACAAGATGTTGTTCAGAGAGGTAACAAGGCCAAAGTTGACCAAGATTTTTGCATGAAATGGCTTGATTCATGGCCACCAAGATCAGTTGTTTATGTTTGTCTTGGCACAATCATTCGCCCAGCGCTGGCACAGTTTCAAGAACTTGCTTTGGCATTGGAAGAATGCAATTGTCCATTCATTTTGGTGATGAGAGAGGATGACGGCACAGGAGAGGCAAAGAAATGGCTGTTGGAGGGTGGATTTGAGGAGAGGACAAAGGGAAGGGGCCTCATAATCCATGGTTGGGCACCACAAGTTCTAATGCTCTCACACCAAGCTATGGGAGTGTTTCTGACACATTGTGGTTGGAACTCAACACTGGAGGCCATTTGTGCTGGTGTACCAATGGTAACTTGGCCTATTTTTGCTGACCAGTTTTTCAATGAGAAGTTAATTGTGCAGATTTTGGGTATAGGCGAAGCATTGGTGAATGAGATTACTGAACCTATTGGTAAACAAGACCAGCATGGAACTGAGATTAAAAGAGAGCAAATTGTAGAGGCAATATACAAGGTAATTGGTGAAGGAAGTGAGAAGGAAGAGATGAGAGAAAGAGTTAGAAAGCTAGCAGAGTTGGCAAAGAAATCTATGGAACCAGGAGGGTCTTCCTATCTTAACATCAAAATGCTAATTGAAGACATGGCAAAACTAGCCTTTGGCGAATCAACACAATAAAATAGTGCATCATTTCCTTTGTGACAGCTTAAGCAGAGAGCACCACCTTTCATGACTGTTCAAGCCATTAGCCACCCCAGCTTATGCAAGTACTTTTTATGAGTCTTTAAGAATTTTGAGTTCCCTTGTATTTTCTAGTTTAATTTCTTATTTAGAATGAATTTCATTTTGCTTTGTTATTAATTTTAAACGTTTTTGTGCTATTATTTAATTATTCATGATCATCAAATTATTATAGGAGTTCAATCATCACAATGACAATAAATTTAAGCTTAATTAGTACAGGCTGAAGATTGCAAAGTATTCTATTAAGTTACACTTCAATTCAGACCCAAAAAAAAAAGTCACACAATAATTTGACATTCGATGTTAATTAACATGGGAAAAGTGATGCTAGAGAGCTTTAAGTTGGCCAGAAGGCCTAAATGGCCCAAGTGGAAGTGCACTTTTACGACTTAATGATTGACCGACTGAATCAGCAACTAACCAAGCACAAACCGAACACAACTCCCAGAAAATTTAAAAAAGAAGACCAGACACAACTACAAACTTTTGGTCATTCAGCAGTGAAACACTAAAATTAGAAAATAAATTGATTTAATTTAAAATAATTTGAATAATATTTGAATTTTGAGTAAATCTTACATTACGATGATTAAATAAAATACAAAATAAACTGATTTAGAAATCTATTTTTGTCTAAAGTCCAACAAATTATATTTGGCATGATTAAAATAGAAGATGAATTTATTTAATCCATATATATATTTAAATCAATTCATCTCCATCTAAATATTATAAAAAATAAATAATTTAAAAAAAATAAAATTACAAATCAATTTATTTCTTAATTTTTTTTCAAATCCAAAATAATTTAATTTATAAATCAAATCATTCCTAGTTTTTTCCTCCTACCACACATTCATTGAGCCAGGTTTTGACACAATTTAAATATTTTCTTTTTCTTTGGGGTGGGGTAATAGAGTGAAATTTATTATCAAAATCACAAAATCGTATACACGACACTTCCCTATTTCCCTTATATCACTCTTATCTATCCATGAACAATTAGGCCATATTAAGTATCTACTATGTAAATAGCTTAACCAATTTTCAAATGTAAACAAAGCATTTTTTTTCAAACATAAACATACGTTTTTTAAATTTGATCTTTTTTTTTTTGTGTGCTCAAGTAAAACCCCAACCAAACAGGCGTTTATGCTTTCCCCAGTAAATACAGCATTCAGGTCAAAACAGTGCTAATGAAATGTGCACTTGAAAAACTCCCTGTTAAATTTCGGATGCCTGAACACCGTACTAACTTCACATTCAAGCAGATACAGCTTGGTGATGAACAATGTACCAAAATTGAAAGGGATCAAACTAAGTCATATCAAAGGAATTTTTCTTGGGACACTCATTCTTGGGGTGTGGCACCATTTGTTGCCTCCTCTTCAATGGGCTCACCATCAGCACCCTTCTTACCTGCAAAACAACCAAGCATGTCTTGAGCCCCCGGTTAACAACTTTTTCTAGATACTAGGGTCAACATGAGTAACATACATTATGCAAGTTAACAAGAAAAAGTTGCAATATATGCATGAGTTTGAGACAACATGAATAGAGCATGCTAGAGATTCACAGTCTACCTTTCTTCTTCTTTCCACCACCTTTCTTCTTTGTCTTTGTGCCCAATGCTAGCCATGCCTTAATTTCAGGATCATCGATTGTCTTTGTAGGCTGCAATTCTTGGAGTGGATGAGATGTGATGCGGTCTGATCCATTCGGCATTAGCAAGACTGTGAATTTGATGTGTGCTACATAATCACCTGAAAAACAACCATTACTGTGAGGCAAAATAAGTGCTAACACAAATATATATAAACATGGATCTAAAGATGTCATTGGCCAGATGTAGAATTACCAGGCTTTTCATGCAGAACCGGATACGGTTGCAAGAGTTCGTGATTCATGCATTCCACTAAACCCAAACGAGCTCTCTTCTCTTCCAAAGCCCTGGTATAAAAGAACTGACATTTTAAGTAGAACAAAGAGAATCCAACTTCAAACCCTTCAGTTTGTAGATAGTATTATTAAGATGCTGGTCATCAAGTTACCTAGCAGAAAATGGCATGATCGGAAATTTTTGGCTGATTTCACTGAAAATGAACCTAGATGCTTTCATCTTCAAGTGATAGCTCTTGTCAACAGCCCTCTTATAAATAGTTGTCTGCTTCTCATCCAAAAGCTTAGGCTGCAAGTGATTGAAAATTTAATTAGTAACTGAAGACGCTGCATCATACTAGTAAATGTACACAATATAACTAAAATACCTTGCCTTCTCCAGTGCTTGCTACTATATCCACCGCATATACTTCATTCTCCTCAAACTCTGCATCATCAACTCTGGTATCTGGATTAGATATACTCAGCACAACCTTGTTTCCATCAATCACAAATTGCTTCATTTGATGACTAAGAACACCCTCAACAATTTTACAATCATAGGCAGCAGCAACCTTCTGAATTGCATCAGTTACATCCTTGTTCTGTTGGGAAAAACAAAAATATTCATAAGAATACATATTACCACATAAAACCTAGCTTCTCTGCAAAAACTAAGGCCATCAAAATAGCATGCAAATTGTTGAAATAAAATTTTAGTTCAAACATAAGATCATAATCCAGTTAAATATTACATACACTGCCCCCTCTATGGGTGTAGGTGCCATGCAGCAAAGGGAAAAAGGTCGTTTTCAGATATTAATTTGAACAGTATATTACATACACTACCCCTTCTATGGATATAGGTACCATGCAGCAAAGGGGAAGGGGGGTCAATTTCAGATATTAATTTGAACAGTGTAGCACGCACAAACTAACAATATATAAATCAGCATAACCAATAAAATAATTCTCCAGCCATTTCCAATATTGACTATATCACCTCTGCAGATTAGCCAGCATTAAATGCTTTCTAAAATTCCAATATAGAGTAATATAACTAATTCAGAGTCTCTACACAGAAATTTAAACATAATGATTTGAATATTCCACTATGTTAGCTGCAATAGACCAATGAACTGACTAAAAAATCAGCACAACCATGAAACTATTTTTCCAGCCAATTTTTAGTTTAGGCAACAGGGAAAGGAGGAAACCAACATGGAATTGATATCCTCGGCAAAGTTGCCATTACTACAACTTGTCCACATGCACAATTACAGGCATTGATTTAAATATTGCACAATATTGGCTTCAATAGACAAGCATACTGACTACAAAATCAGTACAACCAATAACTATCTTTCAGCCAGGTGACTTTAGGCAACAGGGAAAGGAGGAAACCAATATTATATCAATATCCTCGGCAAAGTTGCCATTACTACAGCTTGTCCACATACACGATTACAGGCATTGATTTAAATATTGCACAATATTGGCTTCAATAGACAAGCGTACTGACTACAAAATCAGTAAAACCATTAACTATCTTTCAGCCAGGTGATTTTAGGCAAAAGGGAAAGGAGGAAACCAATATTATATCAATATCCTCGGCAAAGTTGCCATTACTACAGCATGAACATACAATGATTATTAGATTCCAGGTATATAATATAGTGACACCAGGAATTCTTGTATTTTCATATTAATTCTATGTACAAATCACAAAAGGATTGCACCGCTTCTCCTTTAATTAAAGATGGCAAGATATAACATTCAAAAACCGATGATCAAAGAAAAAAGAAATTCCTGTAACTAGTGTAACATTACCAACAAATTGTCAATCTAAATTCTAGATAGCACTTGGCAAGAAAATGGCCTATCAAAGTAACTATGACATAAGCCTCACTTGGACAATTGTCCATAGCTTTTTTAGTAAGTGTTCATCATTTAGGGTGGGAAAAAAATTGAGAATAGTACTGATTCCTCCTTCAAAACATTCACAGGCACTTAGTGCACTTGGCAATTAAAACTGGATAAAACTATATTTAATGCTAATAACATTATCGGGAAAGTCCATCACCGAAGAATTTGACTTGCCCTGCAGAATAGCAGGGCCATCCAAGGAAGGTATTGACACAACCCAATGGAGGCCAGCAAATACACATTAAACAAGACCAAATTGATTCTGTCAATTTCTTTCCCAATAGAGGAGTCCAGGTAAAAGGGAAAAGCAGATAAATGATTCTCTATCAGTGTAACCATGACTAGAATAGGCTTCATCGGTGTTTATCCATAGCCTATAATATCATCGTCATGTAGAGATAAGTTCAAAATTGTTACATAATCAAAAGCAAGGTTGTTAGCTTATAAGATGAAGTGGTGGGCAGTAGAAACAAGCATAAGACAAACACACTAAGAATTTTTCTACAATTTCAGTAAATATTGAAAGAAAAGCATTGATTTAATGCTAGTGCATAACTGCATTCATTATGCAGGGAAAATGAAATCAAATAGGCCTGAGCTGACAACAGAGTAACTAAAACATGGAAAACAGAAAGACTAAGATCAGAAACACTGCATTTTCAACAGGATAAACCATAAGTGATCTCTATCAGTGTAACTATGACATTAAAGCTTCATTGGAATTTATCCATAGCTCATGACAGTTTTCATCATTTAGAGATCAAAAAAGCACTAGAAGAGGGAGTCTCTCCAAACAGTACACAAGAAGCAACCTAATGCAATTTGGCAGAGACTAGGAAAAAGATGGAATTCCTTCAGATTGGACCACATGAAGAAACCAATACAATTCGCAGAAAAAGCAAGGACCAAACAAAGGCAAGCCTGCAACTGCATGTGGGAAACAATACATTAGGGAAGCATAAGCAAGTGAGCAGGAAGTAAATTCAATCAATCAATTAGTTACTTGGGGAAACCTGTAAAGTAATTTGCTATGACAACCACACAAACCAAACTGAACCAAACCAAACCAAACATATGAGCTATGCAACAGAATCAACCCGAATGTATAAGTATAAAGATATAACAAGTAAAATATCTTAAATCATCTCCTCATCTCATATTATAAAATGTGGAAAAAGTTTCTTACATATGATTACCTTCCTTCCTGGCCTCACAAGCCTCAAGGCCACTTCAGCTGCAGTGTTTGCAGCTGCAATAGCATCAGCTGCCCGACCTGTGACTGGCCCTTCCTGCAGAACATGAGTGTGCGCCACAGCTGCGATAAAACCATCTATATGACAAGCCATATCACTGCAGCCAACCAAAGAAAACCATCACAATCCAGTTCCCACCAAGAGCCAAAAGTGGTGTCCTCACACTATCTATCACAAAATCATGCTTCGAAAAAGTCTTACATTTTCAATATATCACCTTCTTCCAAAATTGTTTCGTCACTGGCAAGGGGAGAAAAATGACACACAGTGTTGTTCACAGACAAGCATGTTGGGAAGGCAACACCCCTCTCAATCTTCCTCTTCACATTCTTGTACATGTTACCGGTTTGCCTTCATTTAAAAACACAGCACACCCCATAAGCTAAAACCACAAAAAAAGGAACAAAAAAAAATTACATATATCTACAACCAATGCCAAAATAATAAAAAATAAAAAAACTTGATAAAGAGATAACAACATAAAATGAGGCATTGAAAAACACATAAAACATACTCTCTAATAGAAGAGTCCCCTTTCTCACAAATGTCTACGATCTTAGCCTTTGGTTTACATTCTGAAATAACCAACTGCAAAGCCTCTGCACACAAAAGAAAAAGATAAATAAATAACAAAAACCCACCTTTTTTATCAGCGTGAAAAAAACACATTAATCAAGTAAAGCAGTGAACTTCAAGCAAAGCCCACCAAATTTATGGATCCAATGCATCAAAAAACAATAATTCATTATAGAATAATGACAGAGAGAGTGGGAACACACTGTTAACTATCTCAGCTGCATTCTTGTACTTTGTGACAACATCAGGAGAGGTAAGATCCAGCTCCTTCTCCTCCCTCTCATCATCCGACATGGTAGCCTTTTAAGCTGATTAAATGCCGGCTTAGCTTCTGAAACCAATCACCACCCAATGAATAAAACAAAATGTAAAAATCGAAACATTATCCAAATGGGGTAGCCAAACATCCCCTTTGAAAAGAAGGGGGGAAAAAAGAACAAAACAAAAAGAGGAAAATAAGGAAGACCCAGATGAAGAATTGTGAAGCTGAAAGTGGTTCAAGTTTGACTCACCGTGTAGCGTTTTTGATAGAGGAATCAGTGAAGGAATGAAAAAGGAGTTAACGAGATAGCTGTAATAGAAGAGGTGTTAACAAAAGAGGTATAGTAGGGTGGCTCAGTGTGAGAGTGTGTGTGTGTGGCAGTGTTGCAAGCAACTAGGGTTAGCGTTTGCTTTATTTATAGGATATATAGGATTCCGATTGTTACTACTTTCATTGCAGTTGACAATGCAAACGTTGGTCTTAGGGTTTTTCGTCTCCCAACCCCGTCTCTCTTTGATTTTGTTTATTTTTGTTTGCCTGCTAGACCACACAGCCCGAAATGGAAAAATAGCATTTCTCGCTCCTCTAGAAACAGGGAATTTGCAACAAAAAAAAAAAAATCACTCGTTAAATAAGACAAATTATAAAGATGTTCCATGAGATTAGGTAAAATTTAGGGGAAAATGCATTAAATTTTAAGTTATATACGGTTTAGATTCTGAATTTTCAAAATATTGTTGCAAAACACCCATCTTTATTAAGTCGATATCTATTTCCATCATTAAGTAGTTATATATATATATATATATATATATATATATATATATATATATATATATATATATATATATATATCACGTGTATAATTAAATAGACAAAAATACACTTCCTTTTAATTGAATTTTTCAACTCTGAATCCTCTTCCTCTACTCAAAAATAGATAAAAATATTCTTTTGTTATAATTAAACTCTAACATCTCAGTGATATTTTTATCTATTTTTGAGTAGGGAGATTCAAGGTTAGAAATTTTGATTAAAAAATATTTTTATCCATTTAATTGTGCACATGACATGCACATACATACTTAATAGTGGAAATAGATATCAATTTAATTGAAATATTTTGCACTGTTTGAAAAGTTTAGAGTGTCACGGTATATATTTTGAAAGGTCATAGTGTAAACTGTATGTGACCTAAAGTTTAGACGGATAAAATCTATTTTATCCTAAACTTTATTTTGGCTCCCATTTGTTTTTCTAATGCATTGTTCAATGTACAATAAAGAAGAATGTGGTGTAATAATTTTATAAAATCAGGAGAGATTTGTGTCTTAAAAATATCCACAACAAATTTTACAAATGAAAAGAAATCAAAGTAAATTTCATGAATCTCAAGAAAAGTTAATATAATATATGTCTAATTATTTAATAGGGCATATGCATAAAAAAAAAATTAGTAATTTAAAAGTGATGAACTTTTGTTTTCTCATTTTACATATTACCTTCTGACTAACTTTAAAAAAAAAAGTCAAATCCAAATAAATTGGCTGAATGGTCAGATACTTCAAGACCGTGAGATAGCTATATTTTTTATAGGAAATTTTTTTAAAATTTAAATTTTGTTAAAATGTATGTAATTTTTATTTTATACTTTTACTAAGAAAAATTAAATAATCATATTTATATCTTTCTAATTATGTACTATTATATCATTAAAAATTATTTTATTATGCATCTATCGACAAAGGGGAAAAGAAAAACCCAGAAAAAAAAGACACAAGGTAAAACCTAACAAATATTGTGCCTACTAAGTTGGCTAATAGTGAAAAAAAACTGGCTTTAAAGGAGGGATCTCCAACTTCTGCCAAAGCTCATATCCTCTCAAGGGCTTATAAAGCGTGGAATAAGATTATTCCACTATTTGCAGAGTGATATTTCAATTTTATGTAATAAGAGGACCTACCATTAAGTATCATCAAAAAACTGAAATGTCATTCATGTAAAAAGACTAAAACTGAATTGTCATTTTGCAAATTATTAGAGCATAATCTTAGTCTATGTTTCTTGAGCACTCGATAATTTTCCAGTTCACATTGAAACTTGTCACTTGAGCCTCTCTATTAAAGCTAACTCGTGGCATCTTGTATCAAAAACAAATTTGATTGATCGAATATAATTTCTCCAAAAACCTAGTCATTGCCTCCCTCATGACCTCTTCTCTTTTCTCAAATCAAATTGGCAGCACCTTCCTTATCTTTGCTCAAGGGGAAGCTTGGTGGGCTAAATTTAAACTTCACTCATCTTATCACTTTGATTTATATTGTTAGCATGATCATATAGCTCATTAATATCCTTTAATCATTTCATTGAAAAGAACAAAGGATGGAATCCGTCTCTAGCAACGGCCAAAAAGCCCAAAAAATAAATATTCAAAGCCGGTATTTAAAAATAAAAAGAAAAAAAACTGAAATCTTCCCTTAATTTGTTGCCAAATGTGCAACCCTTGAATTAGGTCATCTATTACTAAGAGGTGAGAACCTCGTAATGGTGGATGACAAAAGACTTAGGATCTCGTTGGTTTCGGTTTTCAGTTTTTATTTTTAATTTTTTAGTTATTTAATTTTTGTGAAAGAAATACTAAAAATTGTGAAAAGTAAGGCTATTTGGCTTAAGTTTTCAGTTTTTATGTTCAGTTTTTAATTTTCTAGATTTTCTAAAGGAAATATTAAAAATTCTGAAAATTACAAATTCTATTTTCATTTATAGTATTTCATTCACAAAATCTTGAAAACTGAAAAATTAAAAATGAAAACTGAAAATTCAAACTAAACTGGCCCGTAAATTCAGTTTTCAATTTTTATTATTTTCTTTACAAAGTTTTAAAAATTGAAAAACTGAAAATGAAAATTGAAACCAATCGTGTGCTTAGATCTTCTTTGTCAAAGAAGGATTCTATCAAAAAATAAAATAAAATTGGTGGAAAGAGTCTATTAATACTAAAATCACTTGATAATCCAAATTATCCTTAGCTACATGGTTATATCCAGAAGATAATCGAACATACATAGTCATTGCATGTAACCTAATATGCATATAATTTTTTGCGGTAATTTCTATGCGCATATATATAGGTTTTTCAATGTAATGTACAACTATAACCTTGGGTCTGGGTACAAAATACCCAGCCCGTAATAATCGGGTAATGCATAGGTGGTTTTTTTGGTCGAAGGCTAATGCCTAGTTTGAGAAAGGCTACTTAGAGGCCTTTTTAGGAGGAACCTCTGCCAAGCCCATATGATGGATGGGACATAGGCTTTTCCGAAAAAATGAAAAATAAAAAAATAAAAACTGACTGAATTAGCTAGTCACGATTAAATATATTTAGAGCTCAGACAACATGTAGGCGACAACAACGAAATTTTGTGGTGGGGATTATCACATTCTTTTTGAATGAATCTCATATCTAGTCACTCAAAATTTTTATCAAACTATTTCATCTTTTAATAAAGTAAATTAATATTATTATCCCTTAAGATTAAAAATAATAGATATATTAATCTCTTTATTGGTTCTTCTTTAGTGGACTTACATATGTGGTATAGCACAATGATAATGTGTTATTAAAATATTAGAACCAAATAAATGAAGCTATTTCAAAACATATTACTCATTTTAATATCTAAAATTGCACAAAATGAATTACTTTATAACTTATAATAGAGACTTAAATTATTCATTTTATGAATTTTAACCACTAAAATGAATCATTTTAAACTCTATTCCACTTCAAATGATATATACACCATTTAACATCATATTAATAAGTCAATGTATAATTATATTAGTATTTAAAGAATCAAATATATACAGAGAGACTAATATATCCTATTATTAAAATCTTGAGAAATTATAATTTTTTAATTTTTAAGAGGCTAAATAGTCATAAAAAATTTTCTTGAGAAATTACATAAGTTATTTACTTCATTTTTTTTTATGATAGTGCATGCATTGTGCAAAATAGGCAATCCTTCACCACTCGTAATGCCTTATATGCTATTTAGGGGCATTTATTTGTTTTTTTGTTTTTGCTTTTTTTTTTTATGAAAATCACTTTTTTTAATTCCAAACAATTCCTTTTCATATATTTACATAATTTTTAAAAAATAATCAGAATTTAAAAAAATCAATTTCATCTTTTTTGTAAAAGTTAAAATGCATAAAGAAAAACCAGTTTTTTATTTTTTCGGTTATATATAAAGTTTCAAAATATTTTTATTTAAAATATAAAACAAACACACCATTAACCTACACCCCCCTTCAAAAAAAGACTACTACTACAAATCAACAATGCAATTTAGGCCAAATGAGCCGTGATTATTTAAGAGTCAACTACAACTTCACAAAATGAGGACAGTGACCGCATATTGTGTGATAGTGAAAGCAAAAATATTTAGCCCTTGACTTACTTCCCTTTCAAAATACTGCAGAAATCTAGTTTGCAAGAGTTCAAATTTCCAGATATCTCAGGTTCCTCAGCTGCTCACAATGAAATATACTAGACAACATAGGAATTATCACTACAAGCTAACAAAGTCATGACTATGTCAGTTTAAAAAGCCAACAACAGCTCTTCACACTGTAGGAATTATCACTACATTTTTACAATTATGTTAGTAAAACTATCATCATTTGCAAAAAGGAGCTGTCCATTTATACCACTTAGGATATGTTTGGTCAGGGAGTAAAATTGGAGGGGTAAACTTTCCATGATTGAGCTTTCATGTGTTTTGCACATAGAACTCAATTAAGGAAAACTTACCCTCAGCCTCCAAACCAAACATGCCTTTACTGTTAAATGTAAATTTGTCCAATGCATTCAGGTGAACCACAGTGGCAAAGATTACTACCAATGCTGATACCTCTTGTCTTGCAGCTATTATAATCGTAACTCAGCTCTCTCCCAGCAGGTATGTTGCGTGCAGCAAACAGCATTTTATGGGGCAGGTTCTTATCACTGTGATCATACAGAACATCTTTGACATGGAGATTAGGAGAACAACTGTGATTTATAAATCTTCCAATGTTTCCATGTCTTATTGCATCAATGAAGCCCTTGCTAACACCTGAAAAAAAAAGAAAAAGGCTGCAATTGTCATGTGAAGTCCAAGCAGCAAGGACAACCTAGAGAAGATATCTGCCGTCAACATACCCATATTAACTACATAGTTATCACCATTTTGCCTTGATCCAGCTTCTCTATTGTGAAAAACTTCTCCGATGTACTCGCAAACAAAGCTTTTGGAGGGTATGAAAGAGCGCGTTCTAACACCCCAACCCTTCAATCCAGTTTTGAAGATTTCGAGTTGGAACTGAATGCCATGCTGACTTACTCGGTTGATGCAAGATGAGGAGCACTTGCAAGAAGGGCCACACTCATATACGAGGGATGATTCCAATCCAGAAACAAGTCTTCTGTTATTGTCATAGGGCATTTTTCCACCATTCTTAATAATGCAGGCACATTTCTGACAGTCCACACATCCATCTACACAATCACAGCCAAATACCATTGGCCGCTTGAAACCATCGGCATAAATGATATTGACTGTGTAATCAAAGGATTGAGGCATCTGATCAACATGAGTTGCAGCCACCACCCGAATAGGAAACTTTTCTTGTCCCTCTGAAATATCATTCAAGATGACAACATCCCTTTTAGCCGCACAACCTTTAGATTTGAGCCTTTTCCTAGAAGAAAAATTAGCACATTTCCCTGAATTATTGTCATTCCCCATAACCTCATCCTTAGGGGTGACACAAGTTGAGGGTTGCTCTAAGATTCTAGTCAGTACAAACTTGAACACCAGTTTTCCATATGTCCCTCTTTCCTGGGTCATCTTCTCAACCAAATACAACCCATCATATATAAACGAGAAATTGCGACTGCTGTTATTCCCTGATTTTCCAAAAATCTTCAATATAACTCTCACAGGACTCTTAGCATCCATACTATTCTTCAAAGCAAGATTTCCTCCTTCCAACTTTTGATCACGAGGCACTGCATTATTTCTTGCACTGGGATTACCTCCGTGACCGATATAAATCAATGCACCACTCACTTCTCTAGCATTGGCATAGCGATCAGTTACCACAATGCTTGTGGCCAAACAGTCCTGGCCCTTCCACACGTAATCAATACCGCTTGTAAACTGGCGATGGAGGCCGACAACATTGAGCTCATTCCTGTACTGAAATCGATCGCCAACTTCAATTCCCGGGACATCTCCCACCCGCTTTTTGCTGTTCACCCATTGATGCATCGTCTGCATCCTCATTGCAGCTTCCATCAAAGCTCTGTATGTTGCTTTCCTATGACAAAATTTGTCTGCAACACCTTCACTCAGAAGTTCCGCGAACAGGTTCCTAAATACTGCCAATGTTTGATTCACCTTGTCACGTTTCACAGCGAATTCATCCCTTTCCTTGGAAGCAGGTGAGGAATTGGATTCTTCAGAGGTAATGGAATGGGGTTTGGTATACCATTCTTCTTGCTTTCTCGCAACTGATTTTGAAGCCTCCATTCCTAAGCACCCCGATTACAAATGGAGAATGTTATCGACAATTCCCATAAAAGGTACAACAACGTAGGAAAACATGAATGGTTCATAATGCAGAAATCATGAACGAGTAAATTACTTCAAGTGAGAAGTGAAATCCATAGAGATTACCAGGAAAAAGTGGAACACGAAACAAACATGCAAAGGCTCCAAAACGAAAGATGGAGATTTCAATTCATACATAGGAAGCATTTGAAGAATTATGGAAGGGAAAAAAAAATACATACATGTTGAAGGATAGAGAAATAACTATAAGGTAGTGACTTTCAAATAAAGAGAAATTACTTCGAATCAACTGGAACTCAAATTCTATCAACTGATAGTAGGAAGTTTTACTTTTTTTTTCTGTAAGTGAATATAAATTAAATCTTGAAAATAAAGGGTTGTTAAAAGGAAGAAAATTTAGTCTAGAAAAAACAAGAATCCAACTAGGGTAGTCAAAATGAAATAAAAAAAAAAAGAAAATCATGAAACAATGATTTGGAGAAG
Source organism: Dalbergia cochinchinensis (assembly GCA_031216125.1). Taxonomy (NCBI): domain Eukaryota; kingdom Viridiplantae; phylum Streptophyta; class Magnoliopsida; order Fabales; family Fabaceae; genus Dalbergia; species Dalbergia cochinchinensis. Next base: position 59,927,090 of record CM062375.1, on the reverse strand, counting down.
TATTCAAATGAAGAGTAAGGAATGCCCCATGAAATTTCACAAAAACAAAAATGAAGGAAAAAAATTCAGTGAAAAGGAAAAAGAAAACAAAAATGCAGACTTACTTATGACACACAGCAAGAATCATGAAGAGAGAGCATTTGAAAGGAAACAAGCAATTGCATAGTGCAAACAATCTGAAAGGAAGCCCTTGATTTTGTACAAAGCGCATGGCATGCATTTGAAGAACCAGGAAAGGAAAAAAGTGTGCATGCACGTTGAACCTTAATAGTCAAGTTAAATTTCACTTACAATGGCATGATTTGTGATTGACAAACAGAAACACGCATTTAAAGAATCATAAAAAGAAAAAAAAAACTGAAAACAAAGATAACATTCATAGTAAGCATTTCCAAGAACCATGAAACAATCATTTTAGAGAGAGGGAGAGAAAAAATATGAAGAAAGAAGAAAGAAACATCTTTTAGTCAGTTCAAGTGTTCAACCAAAAAGATGACAACAAAAAGAATGAAACCAAGAAGAGGAACTTGTAGCGTTACACTGTACAAGGAAAGAGTCATAAAGATTCAAACTTACTGAGCAAAGAGGAAGAAGAAACGACGAGCAAGAAGAAACTGAAAAGACAACGGGTTGGTCGACGTTTGTTTAGTTGAATTTTGTCTTTAGTTGTTTCTGGTGGAGACTTGTGTGATGACTAGTAGTCTTCTTGTTACTTGTTAAGGGACAAAGGCTATCGTTGAAATTAAAGGCTTTTCTAATCAAATTTGGAAGAAAGAGTAAACTCTTGCGATATGCTTGGTTTGGAGGAAATGCAAGGGAAGGACAGGGGAAGTAACGTAATTGCCAGGAAAATCTCAATTTCCAATAACTTTTAAAGGACAAGTGATTGCATAGACTCAAAAGACAGACTCAGAGGGCAAGTTATTGGATAGACTCAAGTCTAACACACATTTACAGTGCAGGCGTGTCCCATCAACTTTACTCATCTATCGAGTTCACACCCTTTTTTACGAGCATCCCCGAGTAAGAATCCTTATGTTTAAGAATTTTTCTTTAAAAATTTTATTGATATATATTGATAGGTGAGTACATTTTATACTCTCAATCAATTAAAATTTGACATATCACTACATATAATTATAGTAATTTCACCACATTCTCATGATTTTTCTCAACGGTTAGGGATTCTTTCAATAGCCTATGAAATTTAAGACTATAATTACCTTTAGTTATTTATAGTTAAAATTGACTTGCGTGTCCCACTAACCCAAATTTTTTAATTGAATGAAATTCGAACTGTTAATTACAAAAGGCATCGGTATCTATAGATTTCAAAAGAAAAACACCAACGTTGATGTGTCAAATTTTAATTAGTTGATAATATAAACTAAATTTACATTATTAATGCATGGCAATTAATTTTATTTTTTAGTGACTATATTTATAGTTTGAATAATCTCTTATACTGAAGTAAAGGTAAAATAATAATTTAATATCATTATATTTTTCTTTCCTCTCACTCTTCTATAAAAATAAACATGAGAGGGCCTGTTTAGTTTGAGTTTTCAATTTCTAGTTTTCATTTTCAGTTTTTCAATTTCCAGAATTTGTGAAAGAAAAACTGAAAATTCTGAAAACTATCAAAACTGAAAACTCAAACCAAACAACCCTAAGTATTTCTCTATTTTCTTTTTGTATCATTTTTTTCATCCAAATATATTCCTAGAAAATAAAAACTCACTCAATTTCTTTCCTCCCATCTTATTTTCTTTTATTTTCTTTCCCTTGCTAAAAAGATCCTCCGTGAGAAGATTGCGGGATAAAATTTAGAAATGAAAAGAAAAAAAATGATATTTTACTATTTTTGTGGCTAAAAAGATTCTCACTTTCTTTTATTATTTTTGTTCAAAAATCTATTATCTATTATATTATAAGTTTTCACTTTAGTACTCCAAGAGTTTTAACGATTGTAATTTAATCATAAATATTTAAAATATTAATAAATAAGTTTAATTAATTTACAGATCCCTATAGTTTCACTCAATTTTTAATTAGATCCTTACATTTTAAAAGATTTTAATTAGGTCCTTATATTGCATAAATTTTTTTAATTAGGTTCCTGTCTCTATAAACCTTACAAAAATGTTAACTTTAACGGAATCTTCAAAGAATATTCTTTATTTATAGTTTTAGATTAAAAAAATAAAATCATTCCCATTCATTTCAGTTAGAACACTGATACAACTAGTGATACATGATGCATTATATAATACCACCATATCTTTGTAAAAATAAAATAAAAAAGTAAATAAAATAACAAGAGAAGAAACCAAAAATAGACGGAAACAAAAACAAAATAAAAATACAAAAGAGGAAAAATTAATAAGAAGGGACGAACTGAGACGATAGAGCATAGGAAGCATGGTAGTAGAGCAGACGAAGCGCCATGGCAGTGTAGCTAAGGGAACAACACGATGGTAGAGGAAAGGAAATGGCGCCATGGCGGCTGAGACAAGAGGATTGTGATGCAAAGCAGAGGAAGGTGTGACCAGTAGTAGTGGAGTCACTCAAGCACAAGAGGATTGTGATACGGAGCAGAGGAGGTGTGACCAGTAGTAGTGGAGTCAGTCAAACCCGCACCTTTCCTCCTCCTATTGGCCTTCTTTTGTGCCTGTGCCCTACCCCCAAGCTTGTCTCTTTTATGTAACTCATACAAAGGAGAGGAGCAGCTGGTTCACGGTGGTGGTGGCATGAATCTCGTGGTGATGGGCCCTCTCCCTCTCTCCCCTGCACTGCACTGCACTCTGAAGCTATTCGGCTTTGGGGTCCTCTTGTCTCGGTTATTGCCCCATCTCCTGCTCTTTTTCTTCTCAAGGAAGCAACCCAAGAGTTGTCATTTTGAAAGTTGTGATTTGATTTGGAGCTGTTCAAAATTTGACTCAGTCAACTTCTTTTTTCTTTAAATATTGTTGTTGTTCCACTCGATTCTTGCAACTATGGCAACTTCAGCTGAAACTTTTATTTTTTTTCAAAGTGGTGGTGATAGAAAGGAAGGGGACAGGATTTTCTGGTTTTTTTTTGGGGGGGGGGGAGGGGTCGACTGTAGGTGTATAAGGTGGTGTTTTATAGTGTATCAAGTATTATCAATTATATTAGTGCTCCACTCATTTTAATATTTTTATAACGGTTCACAGAGGCAGGGTCCTAATTAAAAAAATTTATGTAACATAGGGTCCTAATTAAACTTTTAAAATATAGGGATCTAATTAAAAATTGAGTGAAACTATGGGGACATGCGGATTAATTAAACCTAATAAATATAATTAGTGGGACAAATGACAAAATTCCAGCTACAAGTTATCCAAAAGGTATCGATACCCATGAACTTTATAGAATAGCGAAGAAATCCTCTATATTATAATATTGATTTTTATTTTGGTACCTTAAGAGTATCAATATCCTTTCAAATTCAAAGGTTAGAATTTAATTATGAGTATTTAAAATATTAATAAAGTTAGTTAGTGGAACACGTGATAAATTTTCAGTCATAAGTTATGTAAAAAATATCCATACCTATAAATTTTATAGAATATTAGAGAAATTCTTTATAATATTTATATATAATAGTAAAATAATGCCAATAATTCATTTACATTAGAAAATGTCACGTGTTGTTCCCACTTCATTTATAAATTTATTTGTTTGTGATTTTTCATTCGTACATGTACCATTTTATTTTCAATTGTAATAATTGAATCTTTGATTTTCTATATTTTACTAAATTAGATAGTAAGACATGTGATATATTTTTAACCATAAATAAATAAAAAATTCAATATCTATAAATTTTATAAGACCGTTGCTAAATGTTGCGAAACCAATTTTGTCCAATACGCACTAAATGAGATCGTACAACAGTGATTTAATATTTTAGCAAGTTAAAAATGAGAAAGGAAAATATAAGGTGCAATCCAAGGCGGGAACCATTCGCACACGTTTTCGGGTTGAGATTTTTTCACCACAAAACAATTTCCATTTTATAAGGGTTTAAATTTAATCTGTAACTATCACGAATTCACGACTCCAAAGAGGATTGCGACCAATACATGAGGTAAGTCCTCGCAAAAGCCTCTTAGATAGTAAGTCATACATATATGAGAAATGTTATTTTAATTCATACTTTGTGAGATACTGTATCGACATACTCATATTTATTATTGGATGGAATATGAAACCCAAACTAAGTGGAGGTCCACATCCAATTCAATAGTGAATGTGAATGTGTTGACACTATATCCCACAAAGTGTGAGTCAAAATAAACTTACTCTACATGTATGCATAATAAATCATAACTGCACATGAAAACATCACTTGAAATGCGTTTAACATATAAGTTCTCCCAAAAACTATAAGAAAACTTTCCTCATAAAATTTCACTTACACAATGGAGGGAAAAAAAAAGTGTCACTGCATCTTCTTAGTAATAATCAAGTTAAATTTCACTTACAATGCCATGATTTGTGATTGACAAACATGCATTTAAAGAATCATAAAAAAAATAAATAAACACTGTAAACAAAGATTGCATTCACAGGAAGCATTCAAAGAACCACGAAACAATCATTTAGAGAAAGTCTTAATTGAATCGAATACCGAGGAGTGGCCATGTAGAAGAAAGAAAAAATTCTAATCATAGGATGAATTTAGAGCGATCATATCGAAACTTTGTGATTGTTCTTGCATACCAGCCTATACGTGAAAACTTTTTTCTTTAAATTGAATTATGAAGAAAAGAAAGCTAGCACAAACTAGTATATTTGTTGCTACACATTCATAGTATAATATTTTATGATGCTTCAAATAGTTTTAATATTTGACATGTTCATATTTGTATTTATGAGTTGAGCTAGTATAAAATATTAATATGCATCATAAAATAAAACCATTCAAAATCAATGCAAGGAGGAACCTGGGCATTAGTTAGTTAAACAAAGGAAATAATAATAAAATAAAAAACACAAAGGTTGAGATGAAGAAAAACAACACAAATGAAATTTTTTTTAAAAAAAGGGTAAAACCTCAACTTAGACCCTCAAATTTACGGTGACGAATAACTTCGTTTCTCAAATTTAGAAAATTTCATATTAATTCCTCAAATTTTACAAATGATGATAAGTTAATTCCTTTGTAAAATTGTCATATGAGTTGTGTCCAGTTAGGTAACTTATATGTATTGTTAGCCAATGTACATGTATTCTTAATTTTTATAGTACAACTAACTTGCTTTACTCTTCTAAATGAAATCATTTAAGCCTTCTTCTTTATCTTCTCTCTTATCATAGCTCTCTACCTAGAAGAAAGATTTTGACTTTAAGTTATCAGTTGTTCTACTCAGAACAGAGAAGTGAGACAAGTTAAAATTCACTGTGAAAATTAACAATATACGTAAGTAAGTTAACAAAATATATAGACATTTCTATTAACCGTTCAAATAATAATTTGAAGGAAATATTAATTTATCCCTATTTATAAAATTTAAGAGATTAATATGAGATTTTTTAAATATGAGAAATTAAGTTGGGTATTTAGTTAAAAAAAAAAAAAGAAGAGGAGCAAATAACATAGAGGAGAAAAAGAGAGGGTCACGAAGACACAGCTAGGCACTATGAGCGTTCAAGCAGAGAGAGGAGAAAAGGGTGTTGCCAAGAGAAACTGTGCCGCTTTGGGTCTTGGATAGGTGATTGTGTTTGGACTGGTGGTGAGCTCCCACCTACTGCCGGAGCAAGCGGTGACTCACTTAACTAGCACCGGGGCGTATACGTTGCATTGAGGAAATGCATGGAGGGAAGACTGGAACAGCGTTTCTGGAGAATTTATACTCTGTGTGAATTTAGGAAAGAAAAAAAAAAGTGGTGAACTTAAAATTTTCATTTTGATTTGGAGGAAACAGAAGGCGGCAGATGATTTTAGTGAAAAATAGACGTGAAATTAAGAGGGAGGTAATAAAAAGTTGAAATTTAAATTGATTAATAAAAAAGGTACTTCAATTTTTTTTAGCAGGAATAATAAAGTAATTTAGTTTATATTCCCATTAAAATATACCAATTTGAAGGATAGGGTTTTGGAGGTTAGTGAAAGTCCTTAAATATCTTTTTTTTTTTAAAAAAAATGAAAGTTATGAACGTAAAAAAACTTTAAAAATCTCTCTCTTCTCTCCTTTTTTCTTCAAAATTAAACCGACAAACATATCCTATGTATCCTATTAAAGTTGTGTAGTCGCTCATTGGCTGACTTTTTTGGTTTAAGTTTTGATATCAATAGAATTTGATACATTGCAATCAGGTATTTTACCTGACATTGTGTGCCAAAATTTTGGGCTTCATTTATTAATCTAGGAATCTTTCAATAAGGATCGATCAATAAATTTTAGAAGCTAATGGAAAGCAATTCTTGGACACTTACAACATCAAAGGCTAAATTTAAACGTCACTCGTCTTATTGTTTTGATTTATATTGTTGGCGTGATCATATGCCACATATTAATATCCCACAATCATTTCATCAAAAGGAACAAAGGATGGAATCATTTCAAATTGTTGAATCTCACCATGAAATTTGATTTAACATAAAGGCTCCCTTCACAGAGAAGAGACACTAGTTTAACTTCTATTTTTGAAGCCATTACTACAAACTTAAAAAAAATGATCTTGAAAGACGAATAAGAGAACACTATTATTTTCAAAGATGGGTAAGAAGAGAACAATGTTACATATTTTTGTTAATTTACATGGTTTGCAATTTATTTTATCGATTTTCGTTTGGTTCAAAATTTGATATTTAAGGTATGCCTCACTTCACAAATTGACAATGCTATTGTTAAACTCATATAGCCTAAGAGTGTTCTTCTTTCATATTTTTAAAAAAGTCATTAAGAAATTTAAAATTTATACATAACAAAAAAGCTGATATCTTTTTTTCAGAAATGCCTCTTCTTTAAACTAAAAATTAATTTTTAAGATTCTAATTATTTTTAAAAAATTATCCAAATATTAAAAAAATTTGAGATAATAAAAAGTGACATTCACCCCACCGTAATTTCTATGATGGTGAAAGCAAAAATGTTCAGCCCATGACGATCATAATGTCAGCTATTGAACTTACTTCCCCTTCAAAATATAACTAAGACAACAAACATTGGAAGAACAATATACTGTAGAAATCTAAGGCCTGTTTGGCAAGGCTTTTTAAAAACTGTTCTTGATTTTTAAAATGAAAAAAAAATGAAAATACCTATTTGGTAACCTGTTTTCTTTAAATTGGTTTTTAAAATTAAAAAATTGGATGTGTTTTAAAAACAAGAAACAGAAAAACAATTTGAAGATGTTTTCTAAGTTTCTGTTTAGAAAACACGTAAAAACGTGATGGTGTATTTGTAAATATCATGAGTTATTGTTCTTTGACATCATTCGATTCTTGTTGTTGGAGGTTTCATGTTATTTTTGCACTTCCATCCGTTTCACAAGCCATCCCTCAGAGACCACACCACACTCACGAGCTCACCACACCACACAACAGAGACCACAGCTCCTCCCCCATTCGCCGGCGAGCTCATCCCCCGCATCGCACTCACGAGCTCACGCACCACACAACTGTTCAGAGCTACTCCCCCATTTACAGGCGGTCATCCCCCGGATCCGTCGCGCCACCCGGCCCCCAGCTCCGCTAGCGCAGCGCGCTGCCCAACACCCAGACCCATCGCACGACCCAAACCCCAGACCGCCGCCAACCCAGCCCCCAGATCCGTCACAGAACAAAAAAAACAAAAAGAAACAGGGCAAAAGCAAAGGGAAGGAGGCAGCAGTAGAAAGTGGGCAACAGGGGAGGAAGTGATATTGTAGCGGTGCCATGGATTTGCAGCGGCATAGCGAGCACGAAGGTGGATGGCGAGCTTCAGAGGCTCTCTGGATGCTCGAGGCAAAGGCACGATCTAGGTTTTGTGGTGGAGGAAGGCCGGGTTTCTAATGGAGATTTGCGATTATAGGTGGCGGGCGGAGATTGTGGTGGTGCACGGTGGCTGGTTTGGGTGAGTTATTGTAGGGGCTGTGAAAGTGGCTATTATTCATGGAGATTGGTGAAGGTTGAAGGTAATTTGATAGGGATGATTGATGACATTTCAAAGGCGCTAGTGGCTCATTGTGAACATGTGTGATGGTTTGGGTTTGAGATGATTATAATGATAGAGAGTTGTGAAGGAGGGGTGGTTTGGTGGATGAAGGCTATGACCTGCCAAATGCACAAATGTTCGCAGGGACGACACGAGAATGAAATTTATGATCATCTCCATGCAATGGTTAAAAATTTGACAAATAATTTTTTATTTTATTAGTTTCAAAAGTTGTTTTTTAAAAAAATTATTCAAATAGATTTTCTATTTTTTATCATTATAGAACTGTTTTTAAAGTTAAATTACCAAACAAATTCTTCTATTCTTTTGTTTTTAAAAATTAAACTTAAACTTGTTTTTTAAAATAATTTTAAAAAATTTAAGAACAAAAACATTTCCAAACAATCCCTAATTTGCAAGAATCCAATTTCCGGATATCAGGTTCCTCAGTCAGCTGGTCACAATGAAATATACTTAGACAACATAAGCTCTACAAGCTAACAAAGTCGTGACTATGACTGTTCAAGAGCAAAGAACAGCTTTTCACACTACAGGAGTTATCACTACATTTTTTTACAATACTATTAGTAGAAGTGTAAAACGATAACTGATGTATTAGACTTTCCTAAGCAAAACTATTGTATGTAAAAAGAAGCCCCACCAAGGGTATGTGTGGTCAAATAGTAAAAATGGGATTAAAATTTGGATGAATAAACTTCATATGTAATTTTATATATGGAATTCATCCATTAAAATTTATACCCAATTTTTACCCTTCAACCAAACACACCTTTAAAGTTAAACGTAGATTTGTCCAACGCATTTAGGTGAACCACATTGGCAAATATTACCACCAATGCAGTAAACTCTTGACTTGCAGCAATTATAATCATAACTCAGCTCTCTCCCGGCAGGTATATCCCTTGCAGCAAACAGCATTTTATGGGGAAGGTTCTTATCATTATGATCATACAAAACATCTTTTACATGGAGATTGGGAGAACAACTGTGGTTTATAAATCTTCCAATGTTTCCTTGTGTTGTTGCATCAATGAAGACCTTGCCAACACCTGCGAAAAAAAAAAAAAGAATGTAATTGTCAAGTAAAGTCAAAGTACAAACTACAAGATATATGCCGGGAACATACCAATATTAAATATGTAGTTTTCAACATTTTGCCTTGATCCAGCTTCTCTATTATGAAAAACTTCTCCAATGTATTCACAAACAAAGCTTCCGGAGGGAATGAAAGAGCGTGTTCTAACACCCCAACCCTTCAATTCAGTTTTGAAGATTTCGAGTTGGAACTGAATGCCATGCTGACTTACTCGGTTGATGCAAGATGAGGAGCACCTGCAAGAAGGGCCGCACTCATATATAAGAGATGACCCCAATCCAGAAACGAGTCTTCTGTTATTGTCATAGGGAATTTTTCCACCATTCTTAATATTGCAGGCACATTTCTCACAGTCCACACATCCATCTACACAATCACAGCCATATACCATTGGCTGCTTGAAATGTTCGGCATAGATGATATTGACTATGTAATTAAAGGATTGAGGCATCTGATCAACATGAGTTGAAGCCACCACCCGAATAGGAAACTTTTCTTGTCCCTCTGAAATATCATTCATGATGACAATTTCCCTTTTAGCTGCACAACCTTTAGATTTGAGCCTTTTCCTAAGAGTAAAATTAGCACATTGCCCTGAATTATTGGCATTTCCCATAACCTCATCCTTGGGGGTAACACAAGTGGAGGGTTGCTCTAAGATTCTATTCAGTACAAACTTGAACACCAGTTTTCCAAATCTCCCTCTTTCCTGGGTCATCTTCTCAACTAAGTACAATCCATCATATATAAATGAGAAATTGTTAGTGTTGTTATTCCCTGATTTTCCGAAAACCTTCAATATAACCCTCACAGGACTCTTTGCGTTCATACTATTCTTCAAAGCAAGATTTCCTCCTTCCAATTTTTGATCATGAGGCACTGCATTATTTCTTACATTGGGATTCCCTCCATGACCAATATAAACCAATGCACCACTCGATTCTCTAGCATTGGCATAGCGATCAGTTACCACAATGCTTGTGGCCAAAGTGTAGTCGCCCTTCCACATGTAATCAATACCGCTTGTAAACTGGCAATGGAGGCCGACAACATAGAGCTCATTCCTGTACTGAAATAGGTCACCAACTTCAATTCCCGGGACATGTCCCACCTGCTTTTTGCTGTTCACCGATAGATGCTTTTTCTGCATCAACATTGCAGCTTCCATCAAAGCTTTATGTGTTGCTTTCATATGACCAATTTGGTATGATTCATGTTTACTCAGAAATTCCGCGAACATGTTCCTAAATATTACCAATGCTTGATTCACCTTGTTGCGCTTGACAAAGAATTCATCCATTTTCTTGGAAGCAGGTGATGAACTGGATTCATCAGAAGTAATGGATGGGGATTTGGTATACCATTCTTCTTGCATTCTCCCAAGTGATTTTGAAGCCTTCATTCCTAAGCACCCTGATTACAAATAGAGAATGTTATCAACAATGCCCATAAAAGAGTACAAGTACAACAGCACAGGACCCTGGAATGTGCTGAAAGAATAGTGGGAAATATGAACAAGTAAAATACTGCAAGTGAAAAGTGAAATCAATAGAGATTACAAAGAAAAAGTGGAAAAGAGAAACAAACTTGAAAATACTCCAAAACGAAAAATAGAGATTTCATTGTTTCAACCCATACATAGCAAGCATTTGAAGAATCATGGGAAGGGGGAAAGAAATACACAAATGTTGAATGTTGAAGAAAATGAAAAATTATGGTGGGTGAGTGGATAATTAGTTACTCATCATCATCATTTGGCATTTTCCTCAAAAATTCTATCAGCTGATAGTATAAAGTTTAACTTTTTTTTCTGTAAGTGAATAAAGATTAAATCTTGAAAATAAAGGGTTGTTAAAGGAAGAAAATTTAGCCTAGAAAAAAGAAGAATCCAACTAGGGTATTCAAAATGAAATTAGAAAAAAAAAGAAATCATGAAAGCAGTGATTTGGAGAAGCATTCAAATGAAGAGTAAGGAATGCTCATGAAATTTCATGAAAAATCAGTGACATGGAAAAAAAAAATGCAGACTTATGACACACGGTAACAATCATGGAGAGAGAAGCATTTGAAAGGAAACAAACACTTGCAAACACTCTGGAAACAAACCAGAGATTTATGTACATAATACATGGCAAGCATGTGAAGAATCAACGAAGGAGAAACACAAAAGAGTGCATATACACGTTGAAACTTATAAGAAGACTAAGGAAGTGAGTGTTAAATAAAGGAGGAAAAAATTTACTTCTCTGCCAAGACTGGAATGTGAATAGTCTTCAAAAAGAAAGAAGCTACATAAATGCTGAAGTTAGAGAAACAGAATTTTCAAGAATTTAAAAAAGAAGAATTAAAAAAAATACTAGAACTAATCTAGAACACAAACAGTCTTTTTTTTTTGGTAGGTTGAACACAAACAGTCTTTGGATAAAAAAGAACCAGGCATTAGAAGAAATAAAATAAACTAAAAGATAAAAAGAAACCAATGGTGTTACTTATACCATCTTAGTAATAATCAAGTTCCACTTAGAATGGCATGATTTGTGATTGACAAGCATGCATTTTCATAAAAGAAGAGCAAAAATAAAATAAAATCTGAAAACAAAGATTACATTCATAGTAAGCATTTCAAAGAACCATGAAATGAAACACCAGAGAGAAATAAAAAAAGAAACATTTTATAGTCACGTACAACAAAAACGATTACACTGAAAGAAAAAAGAAGAAAAATGGAAAACAAGTAACGTGTAGTGACACACTATACAAAGGAAGAGTCATAAAGATGCAGACTTACTGAGCAAAGAGGAAGCAGGAATGACTAGCAAGAGGAAACCAAAGAGACAACGAGTTGGTCACTATTTATTTCTTCGAGTTTTTTATTATTTATTTATTTATTATTTTGTTTCTTGGGAGACTGTATGCAGACTAGTGTCTTCTTAGGGATAAAGGCTATAGTTCAGACTGAAAGGTCTATAAATTCAAATATGGAAAAAGAGTGAAGTCTTGGTGAAAAGATCACGGGGCCAAATTAGGAAATCGGGACAATAAAAAATGATTTTCTCTTTTTTCATTGTTTTTGTACAAATCTAGTTTTTTAAAATATATATATATATATATAAGGGTTCTGTAAGGTTTCAATAGTAAGCCTCGAAGTTAATCTTTGACATTTTTAGCATTGAATAAATCAACCCCTAAGCAGCAATTAATCTGAAATTTTTAGACATTTATTAACATGTCATGTAATTAATCCATTAGACTTAACATTATAGACGACTTGGTGCCTGATAATTGACGTTGTCAAGGATTAAGTAAGTAATTTTCAATTATTAGAGATCAACTTATTGTAAGTTGAAATTTTCAGAAACCAACATAGGAGTTTGCACAAAGTTCAAATGTAAGGATATCTTTCAATTATTTACAACTAAGAATATGGAATAAAGTTCTAATTTCACTAGCTTAATTTATTAAAATATCAAAAAATTGAAAGTTCAATCACAATTGTTAGAAAATAAATGGTACCAGGGTTTTGGAAGAAAAATGAAGATATAAATATACTAAATTAAGTGTGGCTTTTCAAATAATAAGATAAAAATTAATCATATTTACTAATATAATATGATGTGATTAGATAAATTAATAACTACTATATTTAAAATATAATAGCATCCGCGTGTGTATGATAATATTAGTTCCATGATAGACTCGAGTGATCATACATATGCAAACTGAAAAGGAAAATTACTTAATTACCACATCTTATATAAAACAAATCCTATATTATAGAAATTTTATGTGAGGAAACAGAATACGCTTATTATCAAACTAAATTATACTGTGTGCTGATTGCTTTGCATTCACCAAACAGTGTACTACACATGTGCTTTCCTAATGACAAACCTTTGTTAAAAACTTCATAAGTTGAGCACCTAATTTTATCGGCCATAAAACTAAAAATCCACAAATTGACATATTTTTAATAGTTTGTGAATATAGCCCATCATCACTTTTAACGATAGATTCTACATTTTTGTTTTCACATTTCTTTTAAAAAAAAATTAACACACAAAGACATATATATATATATATATATATATGCACACAAAAAAAAATCTGTGTCTGGCTTTTCTTTATATATTAAAAAAATAAAAGAGAGTGGCAGAAGTGGCGGACACCATGATAGGTGTCTCTTCCTTTATTTGATTACAGGTGAGCTGGGATCATACCAGCCAGCCTGTAAAAATAAGATGATCAATGATGTTGATGGTCTACAAAGGAACGACCATGTATATATATCCATTAGCAACAGAAGAAATGGGGATCAGTATTCAGTTCTCTAATTTCCATCTTGATTTTCTAAAGCAGAAAGAGAGAGCTCTTTCGTTTGGAGATTTTAATAGAGTTGGAAGAAAGTCAGAGAGACTGGGGGGGAAAAAAATAAAAATGAGAGAGAATTAGACACAGGTACGCTATGGTGAAGCGTTAGTTCATCTTGTATATTTTCCCCAAATCACAAGCAAACCACACCAAACAAACCCAAATCATAAATCCAAGCCTACCTTTCATGAAACACAGCACCTGTATCTCCTACATTACAACCAAAAAAAAAAAATGATGCATAACAAATCAGAGTCCATTCACAGTCAAAATCCCAAACAGCCCAGCCAAATCCCTGGAAAAAAAAAGGAAAGAAGACAGAACCAGGAACGAAAAAACGAGAAAAGGAAGAAGAGGGGCGGCCACGGCTGTGACCGCCACCCATCACCGCCGCTCTCCTTCTCGCTCCGCCTTCGCGCTCCCTTCCTCACCACCGGGTTGTCCTTCCCTGTCTCTGCCTTAAAATCGCCAGCCACCACCTCCTGCCGGCGATGCACCGCGTCACAAGCTCGCGCCTTCCCTCCACCCGAGCTCCGCGTTTCCCAGCCACCGCCGCGCGGCTGCCGCCACTGGCACCCCATCACCGCGAGCCACCCTCAAACAACCGGATCCATTCCAGCCGCGTAAGATCCAACCTCAGCCACCATCGATTGCTGACTAGTCTTTTAACCAAACACGCTGACTAGTCTTGTTAGGAATTGAAGATCCATTCGGACGGAAGAGCTTATAACTTTTTTTTATTTTATTTTTTAAAAGTTAAAAATTATGTTTTAACTTTTTCTTTTGTTTGGATGCCTAACTTATTATTTCTCAAAAATAAATTTTTAAAACACTAAAAATAAATATTTTATTTTATATATTTAAATATAAAATAATTTATTTATATAATTATTTAAAAACTATCTTTAAAAGTGAAGGTTTATTTATTGAAATTTGGAAAAAGAGTAAACTTGCACAAATCTGCTATTGGCATTTAGTTTATTTATCGAGAGAATTACTTTGAAATAATTAAGTTTAAAAGAATTGTTTTTAAATAAATTATTTTTAAAATAATTGATTTATATTTTACTTAAGTATATCAAAAGTAAGTTTAAGAAAGCTATTTTTATTTAGATAGGATAAAATAAAATGATTTTTGGTTATTAATGTGTGATTAATAGTAAAATTTTATTTTAATTTTTTTTTAAATAAAAAGTATCATTTATCTACTTTTATTAAGGATATATTTAGTTATGGGGTAAAATTAAGAATAAAAATTACCTAAATAAAATTTATATATAAAATTATGTTCAAAATTTATTTAAGTAATTTTTATTTTATTTTTACTTTTCAATCAAATACACCCTAAAAATAAGTTGTGATTAGTACATGTGCAAACCAAACATCTCTTAATTTTATGTTTTTCATTTTCATTTGAACAAAAGTATTTTTAAAGTGTATCCAAACAAGCACTACCTAGATCATTCTACACACATATGTTCATATCAAAGATCAGTCTACTAGCTTTATTTAACATATATTTATTTGTTCATAAGTCTCGTCTACTTTCATGTAAATGTATCTAAGAATAGGTGGTAGATTTGTCCTCACCCAAAAAAATTTCCTTGGTAAGAAGATTACCAGATAAAAATTAGAAATGAAAATATTAAAAAATAATTTTCTCATTTTTAACTGTTTGTGTAAAAAAATTTAAAAATATGACATAAATATAAAAATTAAACTCTTAACATAATTTTGTAAGACAAAAAAAGTGAGTTAAGATAGTTTAAGATTAATTTCTATACATGCACATGCAATAAAAGTTTATCTAAATGACAAATCATAATGATAGTTGTTGGTAAGCAAAAAGGACCCATGAAGGTAAAAAATTGACACAAAAAAATAAAATAGATTAAGTGGCTAATAAAGATAGAGATTTTTCTGCTAAACCTCTAAAAAAATTCTTCTTATCGGCAACCTAAGTCATCGGAAAAAGTTTTTTCCTACTAGACCTTTAAAAAATCTGCCCTTGGCACCCTAGATCAAAGAGAGTGTAAACAGTGAAACAAGTAAGGATATGACACACCTAATTTGCAGTTTTGCACACATTGATGTTTCTCAAAGAAGCAAAAAAAATAAAATAAAAAAATGCTTCCCATCTCTTTAGACAAATATGCCTATTTATACACAAGTAGAAAAAAATAAATAAAAATAGAAACTAAAACGGTTAATCCTATCTTCCTAAGAATTTGATCCTAAAAAGATTTAACCATAAACTAAAAGACTTAATCCAAGTCAATTTAAATCAAATTTTACCCATACAAGATTTGGATCGAATTTGATTTAAATTAAAATAAACATAAACAATTTAAATCCAAACAAAATCTAACAGTTAATTTATATTAACTTGTAATTTGTTGCACTACAATCAAAATAAAATCAACTAGTTAATGTAGATTTCCTCTAAGCATGTTGCGCTCCACTACGATGAAATAACCCTATTAACTATATATATATATATATGTATAGTTTCTCTCCAAGTAACGCTACGGGTCTCAAATCTTTAATGCATGGCGGTCATAGTCAACGATATTGAATTCTCATGCAAAGTGTTGAGGTGTGTGTGTGTGTTTTTTTTTTTTGGTGAAAAAATGTTGGAAGTGTCTAATTTGTCCTTTGGAGCATTTATGAGTTCTTATGGAGGGCAGTTCTTTTCTATCGCGTTACTTTGATATTAGTTGACCGTATAAAACTTTTATATTATTAGTCATTGAAGAGAGATTCTCCATCATTAAAGATGAGTCTCGCTAATTTTATGTAACTTATCTATTTATTTATAAGTCTTATCAACTTTAATTTGAGTGTGCAAGAATCTCTGAGGTAGATTTATATTCGTCCAAGGAATTTTCCTTTTTAAATGATTACCGAATTAAATTTAGAAATGACAACAATAAGAATAAAATTTTCTTTTTTTATTTTTTTGTACAAAATGTTTAAAAAATATGAAATAAAGATAAAAATTAAACTCTTAATATAATTTTTTTACAAAAAAATTGTGAGTCAAGGTAGTTTAAATTTAATCTCTGCATATTAACAAACAATAAAATTCAACCTAAGCGACAAATTATGGCTAGTAGTTGTGATAGAAAGAAATTATTTTCTATCCTTTGTAACTTTGTCAAAAATATATTAATTAATCATGTAAGACTATTTTATATTATTAGTTATAGAAATGAAATAAAAGCTTAATTTGAGTACACCATCGATTTGCATAGTTAGAAAATGTTAGGAGCTTTGTATGTTTTCAAAATTTTGGAGTAAAGTATATATAACTTAAAGTTTAGGGCGTAAAGTGCTATTTTTCCTAAATTTTATTGTTTAGAAGAAAAAAATCAATACCACCAAAACATTTGTTTAACGATAAAAAAATTTTAGTATTATATTCAAATATAAATTATTTTTATTTCTAAACAAAAAATAACTTTAATTATTTAAAATACTTTTAAAATACTTTAATATATTTTTTATTTTTTAACATATACTTAATTTTGATTTTAATCCCTATATTTAATTTTTGTTTTGACTCAAATTTTGTTAAAATATTGATTTTGTTCCGTATAAATATCTAAGAATATGTATTTAGGACTTATTATAAATATTGAAAACTTTGGATTTGGTTCTTGTAACTATTTTAATGATATTCTTTTGGTTATTACAAACACCATCACTTAATATTTGAACCGATATAACAAAGACCAAAACCAAATATTTGAAAAAAAAATGTTGGATCAAAATTAGATATTAAACAAAAAAACTTACCAGTTCTTCTTTAATTAAGAAGGAAGAAGACATGAAGAGGGTCTTGAAGGGCAATCCCTGGATATTTTGCAATTCATGGCTCCTCGGCTCCTCCTTAAAAGGGAGACTCGGAATAGGGCAGACTCAGATATGTAGACCATGACAGGGGTGAGGTTTGCAGGTTCAACTTTGGGGTTTACTTGAGCACTCTATGGATGTCCCCACACCGATTAGAAGGGGTGTTAATATGGGAAGCAAGGAAGATGGGTTAACATGGGAGGGGCTTGCAATTGGGATACTTGGTAAAATGGTTGAGTTCATTTTATTATAAGAAGAAAGGTTTAAATATAACGTCCAAAGTTAAAAGTTAATTAATTTTGTATCCTCTTGCTAATTTTGATGATTTGATCCATGGAGGTGTTATGCACCATATAATCCACCTCTTTCTAATTTTGATGATTTGAATGCACCTTCCTTGCAATGTACGTTATGCACTATAGAATCCAGCGCTTTCTAATTTTGATGACTTGATCATGGAGATGTTATGCACTATAAAATCCACCTTTCTTATTTTGATGATTTGATCTGTGCAGGTGTTGCGAGAGAGGAATAAGCAGCCACCCCTCAAACGGGAAGCAAAGTCAAAACGCGCTTTCCTTAACCGTGAGTGTTCTCTATGCATTAACTATGCGAGAAGTATCACCTACCTAAAGATTATATCACTGTCAAAGTATTTTTAAAAGAAACTATATTTATTTATGTGCTCAAAAATTTATCTTCATTGATAAACTTATTCAAGTGTCACTTGGCCTCTATTTATATTAATAATTAGATGTCATGTTTTGGATTAAGCTGGAGCTATGAAACTACTACTTTAATCCTTAACTCATAAAATATTATATTATTGATAAAATAGTTTCAGAGAAAATGGCTTCTAATAATAGAAACGGGTTTCAATTAAATTCGGGTAAACTTGTGTAAGTGAATGAATCTTTATAGAACTATATATAGGTAAGTATAATTTTTACTTAGTCAGTCACGTAATCTTTAAAAGGGAAAAATAGAAATTTTCGCACTAATGAATGCATCAATGTAAAGTATTGTCGAGTAACTTAGCTTGCAAGTTTGTCCTTCAAATGTCACATCAACATCTTATTCACATTTCATTTTAGGTATCAGGTTCGGGTGAAGATTTGTTTGATCGCCCAAAATTTATGCAATGGACTATTTTATCTCTTAAAAAAATTAATCTCATATTTTTTATAAAAAAATAATAGATACATTAATGAACTTTTATATATATATATATATGATACAGTAAAATAATAATATGTTATTAAAATATTAAATAAAATGATATTATTTTAAAATATATTATGTTTATATTGGTGTCTGAAATTATATAAAATGAGTAGTTTTTAGACTTGTAATGGATATGTAAATAATTCATTTCATGAATTTTAATTATCAAAATGAGCCATTTTAAATTTTATTCTACTTCATACGACACACTCATCACTTAGCATCTTATAACGAGTCAATATATAATTTTGTTAGTATTTAAATTATTAAATACACATAGAGGAACTCACGTATGTATTCTATTATTAAAATCTTAAGAAACAACATATTTAGTTTCAATTTTTAATAGACTAAATCGTCTTGTGAAATCATCTTAAGGGATTATATAAATTATTTATTTATTCTTTATTTGTATTTCATCTATTTCATCAAGTAAATCAAGATATGTGGCATTTTTTTAGAGACAACTGTCATTTTATATCCCAAAAGATTATATTATTAACAAAATAATCCTAAAAAAACCTATATTTATTTGTGGCTGTTTAAAGATTTATCTTATTTGATAAATTTATCTAAATGTCAACTAATTTTTATATTCATTAATAAAAATAATTCTTTTAGGGGTTATTTTGTGAAAAATATGATTTTTTGAAGGCTAAAATAGTGGTTCTCCTATAGTGTCAACTTATTGTAAAATTGGCCTTTTTTTTTTTCAAAAATATAATGTGTTAGGACTAAAGTGATGATTATACATCACAAACTTAATATAAAACATAAAACGTAATAGCTTATGTTAATAAAAATAAAGGTCAATTAATTTTTGGGTGAATTTATTAAATGATATGGATATTTTAAAAACTAGAGGCAAATATAATTTTCTGGATAATATAGTTTTTTAGGAAATAAAATGATAATTTTTTTAAATATAAATATATACGTATAAATTTTAAAACATTTATTTCAATGAAAATATATATTTATGATGATTTAAAATAGATAAAATAAAAATAAATAACTTGATGTGATGTACGTTTTACCCGTTATTAATTACATAATGTTGTACTTGTCCGCAGAGCTTTTCTTTTTATACACATCTGAAAAGCTTTATATACATATAAATTTAACACATAAATCTATATTTTATAATATATAGAATTATGAGATATTTTTTAAGTTTTTTTTCTCAGGTTAAATAATTTTTTTATTTGGTATGGATATTTTTAAAATTTCTTTCATATTTATGTACTTCCCTTCTTGACTGGTCATAAAAACTAAAAACTATATAATTTTTATTCATTTCTCCAGATTTATTGAATTTTACTAAGGGATAAATGTATTTTATACTCTGAATTTTAGATTATATGCAATTATCACTTGACTTTTAAAAATATGCATTGCGATATCCTGAACTTTTCAAAACGTGTAAAATACCTCTTTGTATAATTTTGACAATTAATAAAGGTAAGATTTATGTGCACTTAACCCTCTGAAGTTTTTAATTTGTGTAACCTGACACCTTATCTATGAATATTATGTGTAATCAACCCTCCTTTATTTTATTGTGTGTAACCTGACACCCTATTATGACTTAAATTTTTTGAAATTTTTTACACAATTTAAAAAGTTCAGACTATCGTACTGCACTGCTTGAAAAGTAAGGGATTTTTTTTTGCATAGTTTGAAAGTTCAGGTACTTATAATGCACATTTTGAAAAGTTGAGATTTAAATTACATATAATTTAAAATTTAGAGGGGTAAAATGTATTTAATCTTTTTTGCTAATCAATATCCTAAATCATTAAGTAAGAAATTTAAAAATAATAAGTCTTTATAGAAGAAGTAAATTTTTATCAAGTTTTCAAGATGTTAAATATATTGCTCGAAATAGGAGTTTGATCGTTGGTGTTGTATACGATGAGCATCACGTTGGCAAAGGTAAAATCAATGTCGGAATTAATCATTGGTTTCGATAAAAGTAAATGTCCTGGGGCCATCTTTTCTTATTATTTATTAATCGTAACTATACACTCATGTCTTCTATGTAGCTCTAATTTTGGATAGGATTGTTATACCTGCAGCCACTTACATTTGGATTTATAAACCCATCCTCAATGTACAATCATTTAGATCAACATCAATGAAATTGGTTTCAGCCTTCATTCCATTGAATGAATTAATTCTTTGCCAGTAAATGATGGCCAGAAATAGAGTTACAAGCAAGTAGACCGAATGACAATATGAGTGTTTGGTTGCAGTTTTCAAATAAGAAATATGGAGATACCAGAAATACAAACCTATTTTGATAATGAAGATAAAAATAGAAGGCATAAATACAGAAAATTTTTATACATTTAAAAAATAGGGACATGATACAGAGACATATTTTTTTCAATAACATTCATATACATATTTAATATTTCCCTATATATCCTCACAACTATGTGTGGTGCAGTGAAAATCCGGTATAAGTACATAATATTTTCTATTATATATTTATTATTTTATCCTCATATTTTTAAATAAAATATAAAAATAGTTATCATATATTGTACTATAAAATTAAAGATGATATAGAGATGGTATTTTATGTTTTCATCTCTATTTTCTTTCCATTATTCTGGAACAGATATCAAAAGCTACCTAAGACACATCTTTCATCTCGGGACATATGCTTTCGGACTCTATTATGGTTAGCTAATGAGGCATCATTTGTGAAGATGCTGTCCAGGCCATATTTGTAGTCCAGTCCTCTTTCCGATTTGAGTGTCAAAATATATTTATAGGTACTCTATCTCCCACTCACATGAATGTTAGAGCTACTTACACTCTTGGCACATTTTTAGATAAGAACATATGCTAATACTGCTTTGACCCGTATTGGCTAACATCTCGGAAGATGTTTTATTAGAGAAGCAGCCTTCCTTAGAAGGGAGCCGGGTTATGACAACATCACCAATTGGCAATTAAGTTCAGTACTAGAGGCCCGGACAAGGATAAGATCACAGGAGTCCAGGGGAAGAACTTGTGTGATCTTTTGAACATGCCAATCACCCCTGCCGTGCAGCACCGCAGCAGTCTCATTCAAATTAAGAAAAATATTATTGATCTTTCTAATATATAATACATTATATTGACTCACATACTATTTATCATTGGATCCGATGCACACTCTATTCACACCACATTCAATAATAGATAAGTTGTAAATTAATATAATATCTCATGTAAAATAGATTTACACTGTCAATACATACCAACTGTTCACTCTAATAAAATAGTAAATAATATTAATAATTGGGATACCAATTAGAGATTTTTTTTATATGATAAATACTCATTCCGTATATTGGGAGAACAAATTAGTTCTTCAAGATTTCAAACTTCTATATTGGTCACTCACAAATAAAAAACACATTTGACGAAGAGATCAATTTGTTCCTTTTTTGAATTGTGTGGATCATATTAAAGAATTAATTTATGCTTTAATATATTTTTAAGGGACTATTTTGGATATCTAATTTTTTAACCTCACAATGGATGTGGTTATTGGCTCTGATATATGGGATTTTTTGTGCGTGCACCTAAGGCATGGCTTATTATTAATATTTTGGAACCGAATAAAGAAAGTTACTACTTATACCCCAATTTGAATTCAATTGTTTTGGATAAATAACACTAAGTTTTGACTAAAAGAAAATAGTGCTACTAAGTAGAGAACTATCACTGAAATTTAGTTAAATTGGACTTCGTTCCACTTGCTCTAACTCTGAATTTGTGTTTGACATGTTTTTTAAGTAAGCATTATACAGTCATCCTAATTTAAACTTAAATTTGATTAAGAAATAAAAGTTATTATTCTACTATAGTTTTCATTTTTATATAATATATATAACTAAACATAATAAATATTTAAATAATAATATCAATTTTAAAATTTATAAATAAATTTTTTTATATTTTTTTTAAATATTTATTCAAAATTAGAATTATTTGTAATAATGAGGTGAGTAGTATATTATATAATGGAACATGTTATACATTGTCATAAGAAACATTGTCTATTTATAAAAAAAAAAATAAGAAACATTGTATAGTATTAAAATATTAATTGAGGCAGATCATCATTACAAATAATTTAATGCTAAGTAAATGCTCAACTGAAAAACTAAATTATAATAAAATAAAATAAAAATTCATAATTATGCACAAGGGTGTATTTTTCATTTTATAATAATACTAATTTTTTTTAAAAAAACATCATCTTAAAAGATTATTTTGTGCTAGTTATGTAAATTTAATGGAAAAACAAAAGCGGCCTTTTTTATTTTAAAAGAGTTTAGTTTGTATACTCGATCAATATAAAATAGTTTTATACTAACATCTAATTACTGCCTCCTGATTAATATATTAAAAAAATCACTTTTACTTATGTGACAATGTCTGAATATCAGATTGGATGTCAATGTAGAATAATTTTATACTAGTAATGTATAGAAATGAAATGTATTTTAAAATGAAAACAATATGTTAATGTTCCTAATTAATTCCCGTACAATTACTTTGTTAATCATGTTATATTTATCGTCAGAAACATAAAAACTGACTCTAACTAGAACTGAATAAGTGAAAGTTCTCTTCCTTAAATTCCCAAAAAGCCTCACAACTGTACAAAATAGCCAAAACGTTACCCGAACGATCATGGTCCATAAGTCTACTCTCTCCATGTTTGAAGGCGCCATAATCATTTGAGTTCTTTGATTAATGTTGAGTTCATATTTCACCATTCCTTACAGAAAACATTATGCACAGTAGAATACACCTAAAAGAATTGGTGAGTTGGCATCATACTTAATCAGATTGATGTTTTTGTTTTCTCTTCAAAAAGTCCACCACCCATAATAGTAATTCAGTCACAAAATTTCACCACCAAACGATGCTCAATTAGATTTATTAATCATTTTCTATTAATTTATATAGATCCTTGCAACCAACCCTTTTATTATTGTTCCACGTCTAATTCTATCTTCTACATGACATACATTGTCAATTCTTATTGTATCACCATGTTACAATCACTCAACAATTCATGTTAACACGAAATGACCAAACACATTAAAATGAATTGCCACTTTATCAGATGAGTCATTTCGGGTTTCCCCAAGCTAGTTCATGTCTCTAGCAAGCATCAATCGACAGATTTACTCTCACAGTCTCTTCCCAATTTCCCTCACTCATATTTAGGGACGGACGCAGGAATCAATTAATGAAAGGGTCAAAATTATAAAACTTAGAAAAGTCAAATGGAATAACGCCTTTTTATGGTTATGATTAGAAAAATGCTATTTTTAGTCTTTTTTATTACCACATTTAGAGAGTTTCTATATTATTAATTCAGGTTTAGAAAATTTAAGTGGTTAAATGAGATATTTCTATTGTATTGTGTCAAAATTGGGGCTTGTTGTCATGACCCAACTTAGGCCGTGACTAATGCATAGGGAGCATGTTCCCTAGCAAGCCTTAAACGTAGATTTTCTAGAAAAATGGACAGAATTTCCTCTCTTTCTCAGACATTCCCCAAATAAAAATTCAACCTACAATATCCCTTAAATAAAACTAAAGCATTTGGGCATTAAGCATTTTCATAATGCGCTCTTCCAAAATATAATAATATCTCAGTATAAACCAATATGTATTAACCATAATCCAAATTAACAATCCAACCATAATATCAAATTGAATTTATAAATCTTTTCTATAACATAATATATATAGTTAAGAAATAAAATCTTAAACATAAGCATAACTTAAGTCCACAGACTCTGCCTGTGACATATGGAACAATTGACATACTAAAAGATACTATTTAAAAAAAAGATCTCGACCATAAAAGAATGCCTTCTCAAGAAGGCTAACCATATTAGCATTGATTAACAGCTAAGCCGGACGAATAAAACCGATACTAGCACCTATACTTGGAAAAAAAATGAAGGATAACAGAGTGAGTTTTGCAACTCAATAAAAGATAGGATATCCGTAGTTTACTAGATGCAAGTATAAAACAATATAAACATAATAACATATGTGTACTCATAAGAATATAGTTTTAATCATAGTATGAGATTTCAAAGTATAATATCAAAAGTAGTTACTAAAATTCACCAATTCTTTGTTCTCACATAAAATCAACTTTAGCATCAAATACTCATTTACTCATGTCATGAGGGTTACATAAGAAGCACAAATTTTATTTGGGGAGTAATCTCAACCCATCAATCACAAGGTTTGTGATATCTCAAATAAGGTTCTTTAAATTTTTATCTCACTGAGAGAAATTATGTGCACATAAGCTGTTACATCTCTTCGCTGTGGCAAACAGTAATGCCATTATATCTCTTCGCTATGGCAAGCAGTATTACCGTTATATCTCTTCGCTACGGCTAGCGGTATTGCTAGTACTTCTCTTCGCTGTGGCAAGCGGTAATTTCATCTTAGAACCCATCATGGTTTTCTTAAATAAATTTTTATCAAATACAATTTACCAATCTAAAATTCAATCTTCATGTTAATCTAACCTTGCAAATATCAAATAACATTAATTTTTTCAATGCACATTGAAATAACATATATAGCACAATCATGGCATTATAAATTCAACAATGAGAGCTAGTAATAATTTCAACCAAATCATCAAGTCATATTTAATAACCATTATATTCAAGAAAATCAACTAATCAAACTAACCAAATACTCTAAATAGCTTAGAATAAAATTTTTATCAAATCTAATAAATTAGTTTCTCCCATGAAAATAATTTAGAATATCGCCACTATGTAAATAGTCATTCACGTAAATTCTAAATCTTCTTCAAATCATGAAAGAATATGTTTTATCATTTCAAACTAATTAAGAACTCTTTTCTTTTCTTTTCTTCTCTTCGTTTATTCTGTTTTCCCAATCCCAGTCTAATAATGACTTTACAACTTGACATAATTCAAATACACGTATAATATCTTATCACTAGACATGAGAACTTCTACACCTTTATACTTCATTTCAAAAATAATTTTTAATTCAGATCCATAATTTCTCAACTAACTCAATGACTATTTATGAACACAATCCACTAAGTAAATATAAAACACTTTAATAGCATATTTAAGATTTAATATGCAAAGAGTAAAGTGCAGATATACTATCTACTCACAAATGGTTTTTAGGACTAATAGTAAAGTACAGATATACTATCTACTCCGCAAAAAGTAAATCCAATGGTAAATGCTCAATTGCTTTTAAGACTCTAAGAACAAGATAAATGGAATATGGGTGAGCAAAAAATATCATCAATTTACATCAATTAGCCCAAAAATATAAAACCCCCATTTCTAAACACTTAGGGTTCCAAAACTCTCAAGTCCTCCATAACAAATGCATAGGAAGCTCAAATAGACCAATAAAGACGTATTGTGACTTACCCACACTACCAAAGGGAAGAAAAAAGGGAAGCATCACCTCAATCTTTAAGGTTGGAGTGGTTTTCCTTCTCTAAAGAGAGAAACAGAGGAGTGAGAAAGATCCACGGTGAAGAAGTAAGTTGAAGTCGCTGGTAAAGTGGTGGCAGTGGTAGTCGCCAGGAGCGGTGGTGGCTATTGTTGACAAGAAGGGTAGAACGGAGAGGGTGCGGGAATGTGAGAGAGGAAGGGGAGGAAAAAGAAAAGAAAAGAAGAAGAAAAGGAAGAGGGAAAGAGAGAGTGCTGGTGAGGGTGTTGATGAGATTAAAATCTATGGCGCACCCCCCTTATGGGTGCACTGGTGCTCCCTATCCTCTCTTTCTTTTTTTATTTTTTTTTGAGGTCACTACACTTGTCTTGGGAAATCCTAATTCTTTTAGGAAAAAGAATATAATCACTTTATAATAATTCACAGTATATATATAATGACCCAACTTCCACTTCATTCTTGAACTTTAACTCACCATAATTTCTCTTTAATTAATATTATTGCATTGTCGACCTATTTACTTCAAAAAGAACCATGAAACACATTTGCAGCACCTGCGTGACCTTCACAACAAACTCCCTAAACTGTTGTAGCTCCAAAAGGGTAGAGCACATCCCTTCCCCACACAGATTTCCCCAATTCCTACGAGGATTTAATTAAATTAATAACATCAAGAATGACCTGCTGGGTTTTATTCAAGACGTGAGGACCACCAGTCCTACATTTCCTAGGACTAAACATATTTGAAATGTTAAATCGTCACATTTTGAATCGCCACATAAACATGATGAGACAAGTCACTAGTCATTTGGACTTTTGTCCAACACATCATCGTTTAACAGAATTCAGTTAATGGTAAAGATGAAAAGCCCTCATGTTTTACAAAATATGGAATCAAGAGTGAAGCAAAAATTTAAGGGGGGTGAAAACCAAAAAGCGTAGTAAAAACAAAATAAGATCGACATAGAAGTTTAACATCAATGTCTTCTTCTCCCATGCTAGAGGCAGCACACAGGATGCCGTGATAAGTGCAGATCAATTCTGAGAATTCTGCAAAATGCACTTAGAAGCATAATGTCTAAAGCAAAACAAAAGAGATCAACAATATCACGAATTTCCCTAATAAATACACAACCATTTAGGGTATGACAAAATAAACCCTTGGTGTAACAAAATATGGAAGCATGCTACCTGGCCGCGACACAAAAACTGCCACGTGGAATCCAACACGTTAATTCCTGTAACCAAAATTCAGCAACCCGTAACTGGATTTGTATAAAATTAAGTAAGGGAAAAATATGCTTGAATACTCTAAATCAATACTTCCCATGGACAATTAAGTCACATCTTATTGTTTCAGAAAATAACTTTCTGTTTTCAATTTATTATTTATTTTTCAAATTTCACGAATAAAAGAGAAAAAAAATAATAAAATTTTTCAATTTCTATTTTTGTTTTTGTTTTACTATTTTTTTGCACAAAATTTTCAAAAAAAGAAATAGACCCAAACGGATTTTTTTTTTGAAAAAAAAGAAGGCAACATAAGGAGATTACATGCCAACCTTCACATGATTCCAGCCCATTTCATCAGACATTGTAGCCCTTCACCCAAAGTTGCCCCCCTTCCCTCTGCATAGTTCCACAATTCGGAGAATATGTACTGCCCACTAGGATTATATTCATTTAGCTCGGTCAAAGTTGTCACCATTGCATTATATGCCCCTAATTCACCCATTTCATTTTTCAACTCATTCAGCTTTTCATCATCATCCTTCAAAACTTCCTGAAATTTAATTTACTTGAAGTTATCCAGATTTGTTTAACAAAAGCACATCCATTTTTTTTTTTATAAAAGAGTAAATTTTATTAAAAGGGAATAATGCATAGAGCATAAAAGATGAGACCTTCAATACAAAAGAATAAATATAAGCCATCATAAGATTAAAGCTAGAAATCTCTTAAATGTTTCACAGATAGATTCTAAAAAGGTTGTTTGCCAAAGGTCGTTTGCCTTATACTAAGTAGACGCTAGAAGTCTAAAATCCTACCCCTCAAGATTTGCTTGTCTAGATGTATGCGGCTAGAAAAGCAAGAATTTAGCTCTAGGTAAATACACCAAACAACACACTACCACAAACATTTGGCTTCTTTCTTTCTTCCAAAACCAACAAATCTAGTCAATAGGAATTGATTAAGTTTTCTAGGACACAACCAACATTCAACGAAAATACCAAATACAGAATGCTATAAAATTGAAGTCAGCCACATAACCATGCAAAAAAAAGAAAAAGAAGAAGCATAGTTGATTCTAAGCGAACACTGCACACAACAAACATGTTAAGAGAAATAGCCTTTTGTGATCCCATTCCCACATATTAGTGGATTTAACTTTCAAGAGGTTTAGGATCTGTTTGGTTTGAATTTTCAGTTTTCAGTTTTCATTTTCAATTTTTCAGTTTTTCAAATTTTATAAATGAAATATTGAAAATTCTGAAAACTACAAAATCTAGTTTTCAATTTCTATTTCCTTCACAAAATCCTGAAGACTGAAAAATTGAAAATAAAAACTGAAAACTCAAACCAAACAGGCCCTTAGGCTTTCAAATGGGTTTGTTTATGGGAGCAAAATGAATTACTGTTCAAATAATGGGTTAGGAATGGGGTCATAAAAAATTTCATTGTCTTTATTAAAAAAATACAGGACTATACTAGCACAATGAACTAAATTTGACGTGTATTCAAAGCATACACTACATTATTTAATTATTAGAAACAACTATTAACAATAAATGTCAAATTTTTTTTAGTAACTTTTTTATAAGTATTGCATATATAGATTATATTACTAAAAGTTAACCAACTATTTTATATAATTTAGTAACATATAAATTTAAATCTTATTGAACTCAGTTATGTTAATAAAATTCAATTATATTGTTGTGTTATACAAACTTTAAGTATAATTTCGACACACCTGTTCTTTTCCTTCAACCGTGATAACTTTGAATGGATGCCAGTGTGAGTCCGTAATATACTCTTTCCACAATTAGCACAATTCTAAAGCCTTCTCTTGAGCTTCCATTCTATCATATTTTTTCTTCATATCTTCAAAAAATGGTTTTTCGTCAAGTTCCCCTATTCTCTTTACATCAATACTGCCGCCAAGACTAGATGGTAGCTTTTTAATTACCTGCAAGAGATGAGAATTGTCCAATAAGATAGAAGTACTTAATAAAACATACTACAAAATATGAACAGTGAATATCCACACATAGTTAGGTCTACAATGCATATATATGTCAATTAGATCAAAATAAATAGTGCGGAAATAAATATTATGAGAATTTAGCTTAACCCGAGCTACTTTGCTATTCAAATTGCAAACTAACAACATCAAACCCACACCAAAATCTAATGTTTGGGCAGATTGAAAGGGATGGAATGGAGAGAAATGGAATAGATAACTTAAAATTCTGTTGTTTGGATCTAAAAAAATTGAATGAGATGAAATGAAGGGGGATAGAATAGATTTCATCATGTACTACTGTCTCTTATTATTTTTCTTTCTCTCTAATTTGGGAGGAATGAAATGAAATCTCATTTTTTTTTTTACTTATAAAATTATCACTATTTTGTTCTATTGTATTAGAATATCCAAATGGAATGGAACATTATTCCATTCTGTTACTAAAATATAAATCCAAATAATGCAGTACAATAATTATGTAATTCTACTTCATGCTATTTCACACTAACTTATTCCATTCCACGTAACCAAAGGATGTGCTTTTTTTTTTCCTTATTTTCTTCGGGTGGAAGTGGGGATTGAAAAATGTGAATTTACTGCATGTGTATTTCCAAGTTATATACATGTGTATTTCAAAGTTATTTTCAATTCCAGCATTGTGGGGGATGGAAACCAGTTTCATCAATCAAGGAATTTCATATCCAATTCACGTAACACTAACATAAACTTGTCAAGGTATATTTCATAGTGGAATAAAAATGACAGTAAAATTTTCATTGATTTATGTGCTATCCATGTGTGTAATTGTGCATGTGAAAGTATGTCCAAAATCAGAATATTTTGAATCTTTGATGATGCTTTTTATTAGGATTTTTTTTGTCATTTTGAGTTCTGCATGTTTAGTAATTTATTTTGGGTTCATTTTTATTTTAATTTGAGTTTTAATTATATTTATATGTTCTTAGATAGCTTAGATTAATTAAAATTTTATATTTGTTTCCCTGTAGGGAGAGCCTGGGAACTCAAAATCCACTGCCTAGGTGCTCAAACGTGAAAATAGAGTCTTTGTTGGAGAGCCACTGCCTAGGTGCTCAATAGTCACAACCTAGGCAGTGGTAAAAAATCCTGTATGCAAAATTTCTTTTAAATGAAGGAAAAGACGTGACTTCAAGGGGACCTAGGCAGAGAAACTTGAAAAGAAACATAGGGAAGGAAGCTTTGAGGCTACTGGAACAGCTAGGAACAAGGGGGAAAGTGGAG
Organism: Dalbergia cochinchinensis; assembly: GCA_031216125.1. Taxonomy (NCBI): domain Eukaryota; kingdom Viridiplantae; phylum Streptophyta; class Magnoliopsida; order Fabales; family Fabaceae; genus Dalbergia; species Dalbergia cochinchinensis. The sequence goes on along the minus strand of CM062375.1, from coordinate 59,896,357 downwards.
ATTGAAAATTCATTTTCCATTTCTTGGGTTCTTTATGAGTTTTTTCTGCACTTTTGCTTTTTTTGTTCTTTAATAGGATGAGTTGCTAAACTCCATAGCTAGGGGTTAGGGGTTTGGTCTAAGATGGTTGCAATTGGTTTGAATTCTTGAATTTATGATGTTGGAATTATGAGACTGATGGTTTATCTCTTATTTTATTGTGCAAATTCTATAAATTCTATTCATGGAGTGATTTAGGGTTCTTGCATAATTTGGAAAACTTGTGTATGAACTAGCTATAGACATACACCTCATAATTTTCAAGGTTTAAGAATTTATCTTGAATTTTGTGTGAATTGTGAATTGAATTTCATATCTAATCCCTTTTTCTTGCTGAAGCATAGTTAAGGCATCAACATGTTCTATGGGAAGAGGAGAGTTGATTAACTAAGGAATTAACATCAACTACTTAAAATGCTTTCATTAGTCAGGTAATTCAAACTCATGTGATTTATAAATTCATAGAATTGTAAAGAAAAATCAAACCATCCCAATCCTCTAGTATTTTAGAATCATGAATTATATCTTTTAAGTTGTTAAGTATTTTGTTAGTTAATGATCAGTGCTCACTTATAATTTATTTTGTTATTCCATTTCTTTGTTTAGTGTTGTCTTCAATCCAAATTAATTTGATATAATCTGAACAGAAATTTTATTAGTAAAGTGTTGTTTGATAGCGTCAATCCTTATAGGATGATACTCATTTATTGTGTTTTACTCAAGGTAGTTAGGATCGCGATCTAACTCGTGAGATTGCATGATCCCAGGCTTCCACCACCCTCCAGCGATCTCGATCTCACATCTGGGCTTGCCTAGCCGCCACGTCGTGGGATTGTCAAGCAAGCTTGTAGGATCGCTGAAATCGCACGATCTTCGCGTGCTGGCCGATTCCACCGATGAGCTTGGCCGCACAGCCTTATCGCGCTGCACCTCCACATTGCGCCGCCGCTCTAGTCATTCTTCAAGCTCTGCTTTTGCTTTCCTCTCTGCAACGTGCCACCGCTCGCAAACTTGTCCTTTGTTTATTTTACTCTTCTCTCTGTTTGCTTCTGCTTCTGCTTTGTTCATGGTGCTCTTCCCATCTCCTTTCTTTTGTGCGGCGCAAACCCATCATCATATCACCTCAACTAAGCTAAGCTACTATTTTAGGGTTCTTTAAAGGCATGTTTATTTTTCTGAAACTTTTTGTTTTTGGCTGAACATAATTTATTTGGGCTAGCTTGTTCCTTTTCCTTTTTTACTAGGCTTCTGCCTTTGTTTTAGAATAAAAACTATTGGGTGCTTTGTTAAAATAACTATCAAACAGCCAAAAAGTGAAAAAACTATCAAGTCTTTAGTAAACCTAACATAACTATTTAAGATGGATTTATTTTAAGACCAAAAAATAGATGGACAAATGATGATTCTTCAGTTGGCATGAAATATATATGTGTATGTTAGTTCTGGTAAAGATCTTACGATCTGTGTTACGATTTCATGTTTTACGATTTTGTATCTACCGTCCTATCCTAGGTAAGATCTCAATCTTAACTACCTTGGTTTTACTACTTGAGCGATTCAGTATACTTGTCGAAGAATTATCATGGATGAGATTCACATATAATTTTATATATAGAGCTTATTCATGAAAATTTATACCCTATTTTTATGTAAAAATTTTATCACTCCTCAAGTCATGACCGGCTGATAACTCCAGTTTATGGAGTTATTTAGCTTCTAATTGGAATTGAAATTGCATGACTTGTCCTTCATTTTCCAAGTGAAACACTTAAAAATAGGAAGAATTGGCTCATATTTGTTTTAGAACTTTTGTTGAAAAATTTGATGTCATAAATCAAGACTATTGGAATGAATTACATAATTCAAAGTAAATTTTCATTGAATGATTTTTGACAGAGAAAATTGTAGAATTTTGGAGCTTGAAGAGAATTCAAGTTGAAGCCAAGAGGAGGGAAGCAAAGCAAGAAGAAAAAGCCATTAAATTGAAGTTTTTGCTGTTGGGTCGCGACCTGAATTTTGCTGGGTTACAACCTACTGGGCGCCTAAACATTGGATCAGTTTTGTAAGTCAGGTCGCGACCCAACAATTTGTGCCGGGTCGCAACCCAGGCCCATTTTTAGTAAATATTTACCTAATAGATGCGGAGAGCTGGGGAGTGTGTGTTTTGCTGCCTTTTTCAGCAGTTTTTCAGTAAGGAACCCTAGGTTTTGGAAGGAGCCAACACTAAAGAAGGATTCATCTTGAAGATTGAAGACCAAGGGCTAGGAGAGGATTGAAGCCCCATTTGTTCATCTCTTCCTCTCTCTTTATGTCTTTAATATTCATTATGCCTCTTGAACTAGTTTGTGTTTTGCTCACTGTTATGGATAGCTAAACTTGTAGCTAGGGGATCCTTTGAATCCCTCTATGGATCTTGGAAGTTTGTAATGTTGCTTATTTGAATGTTGATGATATTGGTTTTGGTTACCCATTTCTATTCTTAATGCTCTTATATGTTTGGCCACCATCTAAGTTGATTTGGGGGATTCTCTTGAACTAGACATAGGAATGGAGACATTAGACCTTGGTATGGGTAATGCTCGTTCTTTTACACTTAATTGGTTTAGGTGGGAGGATTAGTCAATGGGATGGAAACATACTCATTGACCTTGCATAGTAGATGTTTGATGTTAGTTCTCAATGGGTTGATTTCACACTAATTCACAAGGACACTTAGTGTTTTAGGTGAAGGAGACACGGTTAATCGACCTAGACATAGGCTTTTAACTATAATTGGCATGCTAGCAAAACCAATTCCTTAATGTTCATTTAAGTAATTTGCATATCCAAGTGAAGTAGAGGGTGAGAAAGGTCCCCTAGGCCTTTTAACCTTGGTTGTTTCTCAACTTTAATTTACATTAGTGTTATCTAATTACTTGCTCTTTTGAATTTCTTCTTAACTCCTTTAATTCGTTTTGCTTAGACCTGAACACGGTAGTTTAGTAAATCGATAGCATATCTATACCCAATCTCTACGAAGACGATACTCTTAACTCACATTATATTACTTGACAACCGGTGCACTTGCGGTAATTTATCCGCTCTTGTAGGCGGACATCACGCCAAATAATAATGCAAATATGAGAGACTAGTAAAGCTGTTGGACTTCAGTAACAGATGCCCATTCAAATTAGTAATTTAGGCTTTGTTTGGGAGTTTAAAAGGAAAGGAAAGGAAATGGAAGACATTGAAAGGGTAGGAAAGCTGAGGGAAGGAAGGAGTTTAAAGGATTGATCCTCCATTTGTTTGGGAGTGTAAGATATATGAAGAAAAGGGAATTGAAGGATTTGTGATCTATTTTTACAATTTTACCCTTTATTACAATATCTTATTGTTTTATTTTTATAGAATCAATTATTTTAATTAAAACACATATTTCTACTGATAAAAAATATAAAAATTTATAATGTGTTTTTATATTTTTATCCTTTATTAACATATTTAATTAGTTTAAGTTTTTATATAATTAAATTATTTTAGAAAATATCTCAATGGCTAGGATTCGTCGTCGCCGGTGGCTCCATGCGACTAGCATGGCGTCGCGTGCAACAACGATTGAGTCACCAAGTTGCGCTTACTTCGCCTTTAACTCGGCGGCAAACTCAGTGACTGCATCTTCGAGTTGCGAATGCTTCGCAAGAGAAGCCTCCATTCGAACTCCTTTAACGGCTTTGTCGTTCTCCAAATGCATGCTCCTGCGCTCCGTCTTTTTGCAGGACAACTCAGGCAGCTAGAGATTGGAAACCTCACCGGCCTTTAGATTCTCAATGTGGCGCAGAACCACCTCTCTGGCAAAGTCCCTGGCAAGCTCCTCTTGGTCTCAAGTACGTCGACCTCTCATCGAACGCCTTCTCTGGCATGATTCTGATCGCCATTGCAAACCTCTCACAGCTCCAGCTGATCAACCTATTGTACAATCAGTTCTCCAGCGAGCATCAGGGAGTTTCGACAGCTGCAGTACCTCAGGCTCGACCACAACCTCCTCGAAGGTACTCTGCCTTCGGTGCTCATGAACTGCTAAGGAGCTGCTGAGGCGCCAATTGTAGAGGCACGACGTGGAGGGAGCCCATGGGTGGTGGTTGGCGGTGACGGACTCCAAAGAGTGTGAGAGGGATGAAAGAAAGGGTGAAAGAGAGAAATCACCTGTTAAATTATTTTTGAAATTAACAAAAATTAATAAAAGTAAAATGGTGCTTTCAATCCATATTTAATTAAAAATCCCCCAAAATGGGAAACTAAAAATGGGGATGAATGGAAGATTTGGAAAAATTTTAAAAATTCTTCAAACACCTCCTTTTTTAATTAAAAAAACTCACAAACACAATCTTACTCCTCAAAGCCTTTCCTTCCCCTCTTAATCCCATTTCACGGACAAAGCCTTAAAGAATCACAAATTGAAAAGGAAGAGACATATCTTCAAAAACATTTACATCAATCAATGCTTTTCGAGCTTCCTGCAGCTCATCATTTCTCTCACGCTCTGTCACGATTAGTGTTTGGCTCAATGCTTCTAGTTCTTGAAGTGACTCTTCCTTTTCTCTTAAACCCTTACATAAAGCATCCACCTTCTTCAAAATATAATCACCATCACGAACTCCCATTTCCATCAGAAAATTATCTAATGATCCTTCGAGTTGCTCCATCAATTCCAGCCTTTTTACCTATTGAATTTATTGTTTGGATTATAAATATTTCATTCTTTAAAGTAATTAATATGCTTTGATATTGGATTTTGTTTTTACCAAACGAAATATTTTTGGATTATAACTTCCCTATTTTTAGTTAATAAATATTTATTTTCTTGATATGGGTTGTTTTATAAATTAAAATAAGCTTAACTATGCGAACTATTATATTTTTTAAAATTTATAATTTAATTCAAAAAACTGAGTTTAAAGGGAGGATGTTAAGTTCCAATAACGATCATATGGACGAAAATTTGAGCAACTATGTGTGGGGAAACAACAAGAACACAAGATTCAGCATGTGAGCTAATTCCATGCTGATTCTTTGGACTAAAAGGAAGCCTGAATCCTGTCTAACTGCTAGCACACATTTAATGGCTCATTCTCCACAAAATGACATGCAAATTGGAGTAGAATATCAAGAAAGCCAAGAAGAAATAGCGTACCGTGCTAATATCATGCTTAATAAGCTTATTAGCTCTGCGCATAAATATGCCTCTATACTTTCGAGAGAGAAATAATTATAGGAAATAATCCATTATAGCTCAATTATGAAGTGAAATCATACCTTGCGAAGTAATCCTATTTTGGTTTGAAACAGGGGGAAGCTAAGTTGTGTGGTATTACCGCATACATATACATATTCTAGATAAAGGAAGGTTTGGTAGTGTTCTTGTGAGAAACAAATTAAATAACATAATACTCTACCAATTGTACTTCAAACTGAATGATTTTAGCATAAAGTTTCATAACATTAGTAATAATATGATATTCTGAAGCTGTCAAGGACTTTTTTTGGTCATTAATAAAGCTTTTTAATTGGTAATATAGACCTTTTGATTTATATTTCATAAGCATAACATCCTCTCCAGACTGCGGTCGTTCTAACGAACCATACGATGAGGAGAGCTATTTTTCATTGCATTCTAAAAAGGCAATACATCCTAGCGCATTAAACAATGCCTTCTACAACCTTCTAAGCACATTAGAATCCTTAACGATTTAAAAGTTTTTTAAAATTTAAATGATTAACATAACCTTTTATTAAATAAAAGTTTCAATTTTTAAAAATTACTTTTTTATATTTATTATGGACATTATAGTTATTGTAGATTTAAAGAACAATTTGACGATGCATTTACCAAACACTACTCTTGTGATTTATATGTATTAAGAAAAACTTTTATATTAATTTACCTCACAATATTTTTAAGAGCAGTTTTTATAGAGTCACTTAAGTTCAACAATTACGTACATCATTACAACATCAAACCAAATCTAAGAATGGACTAGTGGCGAGAGTCATAGTAATTTACATTTACATAATCTAATATGTTCATGTTCAAATCTCAGTGCCTCTGATGGATATTAAAAAAACAAAAGGTAATACATGTTGCTCCTGCAGTCGTAGTGTTCCATTTATCTGCTGCACCTAGTTCACATTAATTACGTTTTCGAGCTGGATGAATTTAGCACGAAGTTCCTCATTTTCTCTCTGAAAAAGAAAGTTCAAATAGCTTCAAAGGGCATTGACAAGGACACTCTGGGTCATTAAAAATGATTCAAAAACAGTTATTCAAACCTTTAAGGCACTGTTTTCAGCTTTCTGTGGCTCCAGAGCAGCCAGCTAGAGGGATGAATCTACCATTAGACTCTTGAAAGACATAACAAAAAACCAGCAGTGCAAAAACAAGCCTTTACCTAGCTTTTCATTAAGCACATATTGCCATGGTTAAGAATTAAGATATCAAGGACCCAACAAAAACAAATCATTTCATTACATACCACAATTGCAAAACTTATATAAGACTAACTAAAAAAGCAAATCATAATTCTGCAGTTGTACCAAGCAATATATAAAAACAAGCATGATAGCCCAAAATCACTTGAGAGAAAAGGGATGATTGTCACCTTTGAATCTGCCTATTGGTTTATTTTTCTACAAAAGATGAAGATAAGACACACACAAAAAAAAGCTCCCGTAGCCAAGGAGAAGAGGGAGATGAAACCATTCTGAAACAAAATTTGAATGAAAAATTCCTGGCTTAGTCATATAAGTTAATTTTAAAAATATTTTAGACGATGATAATAGAGATTTACATATATATCTTTGCTAATATAACTCAAATGTACATGAATTAAATGAATTTTATCCATAACAACTTACCGGGTCATTTACCATCGTTCTAGTGGTGCAGAGAAAGAAATAGCAGCCAGAGCGCAGAGGAAAGCAATGCCGAAACGCATTTACTGAATTAAATCTCCTCCGTGTCCTATCAACGTGAGGTTGAGTGAGCAGCTTCCATTACAAGTTAGTCCTTCAAATGTCAAATCAACTTCTTTTCAGCCCGCAAGATCAGTTTTTCATCTATTTTTTAAGGGATAAAATTTTTATGTAACTTCATTTTATATATGAAATATTATATTAACTTATTTTTTATATATTTATTATTGGAGCAAGGAGTCTCTTATCCATGAAAGTAATTGACTAATAAACGTTGTATACCTAAGAGCTATGGATTTAATATAGACTCATGAGTGATGATGAAATTCTACACCTCACATTATATTAAATATTTAAAATTTAAAATATATAAATGTTATAAAAATATTTATTGAGATTATATCATGTCTAGTTTTCACTGTAAATTAGAATCTATATTAATATTTTTCTTTGTCTTTAACAACAATATCTTTTCATATTCTCCTCGCTGGAATCGAACTATATTCAACGAGACCATGGTTTGTATACAACAACAACAACAAATGAGAGCTCTTTTTTTTGACCCAATCGATCAATAATATAACAAAAACAAACTTTTTCAGAATTTAGATTAAACAAAAAAAAGAGAGAGAGAGAGAAAAGAAAACGACGAAGAAAATAGAGTCAACTCTGCTGATAAAGACATGGAAAGAAAGAAGGAAACAAAACCTTATCTGCTCTCTGCAAACTTTGCAACACATACCAATGACAAAGTTTTTTCTATGCGTTGTTCCACCTGCAACCTCTCCAGCGAGGACAAGGAATCAATCACAGAGGAGGGGAGAATCTCGGTGAACCAACAAAAAAGAGGAAGAAGGTTAAAGCTCATATAAGAAATTCATATAGCCAATGCACTGACACGAGGAATACGAGTTTGCCAATATAACATCATTCGGAGTGATCAATTCCCCCAAAAAAAAGAAGTTAAGAGCACTAATAATGCGTTTGGACAGAGTAATTATAGGGGGACATTAATTTTGAGAAGAATTTAAAATTTATTATGATAAAATATTTTATTTAGATATTTATTTTGAAGAAATTATATAATTTAATAGATTTAATAAATTTTAAAGAGAAATTTTATCTACGTAAAATAGGAGATTTTAATTTCTATCTTTAAAAAAAAAATTAAAATTTTTTATACATATAAGTATATGTTTTTCATATTTTAATAAGTCTTATTTTTATTATATTTTAATATAATTTCTTTATATTTATAAGATTTTATTTAATTTTATTTTTAATTCATTTTAAAATTTTTAATATACAGCCTATATTGCATGATTTTATATTTATGTATTATTTCATTTTATTTATATAATAATTAAATTTTATTGTTTAAATTTAAAATCTTTTATTGAATGAAATTTAAGATAAAAACTTATTTTTTAAAGAAATACATTATATCTTTCAAATAAAATATATTAAAATTAAGGTAATATAATTATCTCATCCAAATAAAGTACTTTACAAATGAAGAAAATATAATTATCTATCCAAATAAAAAATTTAAAAATTAAAAGAAATTTAATTGAAGCATTTTAATTTCCTAATATTTTAAATTTTCTTATGTTTTGAAAATATTCCATCCAAACACACACTGAAAGTTTTTCTTTGTTTTTAAGAGATATGAACACTAAAAGTTATAATTATTAATTTAATAAAACAATATAAAATCTATTCCTTTAAATTATATTGTCCCTAACACTAAAAAAAATTCAGCAAATCAGAATAAAAGTAAAGAAAATGGTAACCCTATTATATAAAGTACTCCCTCTTTTTCACTTTAAAAGTCCATTTTTCTAAGTTTGTTTTTTATAAAATGCCTGTCCATTTTTATATCGAGAAATATTAAATTTTGCATTTATAATATTATCCCTAATATAATTAATTATATTTATTTTTAAAAATACTATAATCATATAAATTTATATTTAATAGAGATGATATGGTCTATTTATACATCTTTTTATTATTATCAATTTATATTTATTATTTTATTAATCTATGTGGTTTTTTATATTTCGACATATAGAATGAAAATGAGAAAGTATCAATTCTTAGTTTATGCATCTTCCTAAATCTCTGGCCAATCTTTCTTTAAAATATTCCTCTATATTAAAAAAAGAAGTAAAATTGAATTTGAATCTTTTGTGATTTTTTTTCTAGATTATGTGCAAATACTTTTATCTTATTGTATTTCAAATTTCATTTAAAACTTAATCCAAGTCTTCTTCAAATCTTTATTTCAATTTCTTCGTCATATTTTGCAACAAATATTGTTATATTTAATCATGCATCAAAACAAATCAAGTGATAATCTTTATCCATTTATCATAAAAAGGAAAATCTTTACCTATATGAGTGTAAAATAATAATTTAAATTCAAATCATAATACAATCCTCATATATGACATCATAAACTAAATTTATTAAATAAATAACAAAATTATATTTTCTTCAAAAGTATTAGAGACAATTAACACACAAATATAAAGTAGAAATATGATATTAAGAGTTTGTTTGGATGTGCTTAAGATTTTTAAATTAATCTTTTTGATTAAGATATTTTGAAAAAGTAAAAGTTGACTTATGTTTGAATATAACTATAATTTGTATTTGAATGTAATATTAAAATATTTTTTTTCAAAAGATAAAATTTTAAGGCATGCTTGGTTTGAGATTTTAATTTTCCAGTTTTCAGAATTTTGTAAAGAAAAAACTAAAAACTGAAAATGAAAACTAAGGGCTATTTCGAAGTGTTTTTTTGTTTTTGTTTTTAAAAACTATTTTAGAAAATAGTTTTAAGTTTAATTTTTAAAAATACAAAAATAGAAAAACTTATTTGAAAATTTAATTTTAAAAACAGTTTTATAAAAATAAAAATAGAAAATCTGTTTGGATAATTTTTTTAAGAAAATAACTTTTAAAATTAATAAAATAAAAACTACGTAACAAATTTTGTTATTATCATCTTCGCCTTCTTCCTAATAACACACACACATATATCAACTTCATCTCTTCCTAAGAACACACATAGACATGACCATTCTTTCATGGCCCTTCAGTTGAATTCACTAGCAAAAATCATCAAAATCATTCCTGTATCACAACCAAAGCTACAAGCCAAAAATCACCAAAATCATCAAAAGTTAGAGAAGAAAAAATCATCAAAACCAAAGCCACAAGCCAAAAATCATCAAAATATGAAACCACTCCTCCATCATAACCAAAGCCACAAGCCCAAAATCATCAAAATCATAAAAAATCAAAGAAGAAAAAATCATCAAAATCATAAAAAATCAAAGAAGAAAAAATCATCAAAACTCTAGTGCTCTGTTTGAAGCTTCCTCTACCCACGTGCACCGGCAGACCTGGGGGCTGGGGGGCGTGCACCGGCAGGCAGATCTGGTTAGGTGTGTGACAGAGGCAGAGGTCGCGTGTGTGGCAGAGGCGGAGGTCGTGGTCGCCAACAGATCTAGTCGCGTGCGTGGTTGGTTGGCAAGGCACAGACCAACACCGAACGACATGGCGAAGCGCATGATGGCGGCCATGGCAGGCTGTCGGTCACAAGCGAAGCAGACGACGCCGGTTATTATCATCAGAGGGGATGGAAGAACAATGGGCAGAGCACCACTGCCGGAACAACAAGCAAAATGAGTGTGGCTGTGGAGAGTTGAGGGTGTTTGGGAATGGATGGGGAAAAAAGAAGGCTGAGATGATTTTTCTCAGGGATGAGAATCGAAGGTTGGTATAATCCAGTAAAACAATATAATTACAAACATGCCACCGCTATTTTAAAAAACACATGGAAACTGTTTTCTAGTTTCTATTTTTAAGAATCAAAATCCGTTTTTCAATTTTTAAAACCAATGTACTATAAACAGTGTGCCAAATGAGATATTTTGGTTTCTTGATTTTAAAAACTAAAAATTGTTTTTAAAAACACTTGCCAAACAACCCTTTAGATTTTGTAGTTTTTTAGAATTTTCAATATTTTCTTTATAAAATCTGAAAAATTGAAAAATTGATAATGAAAATTGAAAAATGAAAACTCAAATCAAACAGGCCCAACTTTTCAAAAAAGATTTTTTATACTTTTTCTAGTGATTTTGCTTTTATTTGAAAGAATTACCAAACATATTAAAAAACACAAAAAGATTTCTTTAATAGAAAAAGCACATCCAATGAGCTATAAAACAAATTATCACTTGTTTCCTTCCTTACACCAAACTAGGGATGCCAACGAAGCAGCACTTTAGGGTATATTTAGATTGATAAAAATGTATGGAGCAGAGCAAAATGAGATGAAATATATTAAAACTCTATTGTTTGAATGTTTAAAAAATGGATAGAATGGAATGGAGTTAGATAGATCCAATTCCATCATTTCTTATTATCTTTTTTCCCCTCTAATTGAGGCGAAATAGGATGAAATCCTCATTTTTTATATCTTGTACTCATAAAATTGCAATCATTATGCTTTATTCAATTACTAAAGTATCCAAATAATAGAAGGGAGTAATTATGGTACTCCACTCTACTCCTTTCCACTCCATTTTATTTCACTCCACCCCACTACTTGCAACCAATTCAAACATATCCTTAGAGTTTAGACCTTAGGGGGCACTCTCCTATTTCTTTTTTCTAAGCTTAATTTTGATACACTATTATTAAATCAAATCCTTTTATTTGTATAACTTTTTATCTAGTAGATGCAGGATTTAATCACTTTTATTTATTGAACTACATTTAACTATACATAATTAGACAATTATGTAAAAAAATTTAATATTATGCATTAAATTAAACATTTTTCTCTCTTTTGTTTCTTCCTGTTTTGTTCTTTTTTTTGTCACACCTTTTTTTTGAAGGTTGAATGTCACACATGTTTTATGGGTTGTGATTTGTTGGGTTATGTGGAATGAATTTTGTTGGGCTTACTTCCCTTTTTAATTGTTTGTTAAAATTAAAGCAGGAGATATGCTCCCTTCCAAGACCAAAAACAATAAATTTAGTGCTCCCAAGACCATAATAGCTCGTGCATGCAACAAAGGAAAAGACAAAAATAAAACCAAAAAAAATAACGCAAGTTTGTCTTTTATTTTCCTAGTAAAAAAAGCATTGCAATAAAATGAAAGCAAATTAACATTAAAAAAGAATGATCTAATTTGTATACATTGAGAGTATAAAATTATTTTATACTATCATTCAACTAAATTATCTCATTTTCATAATTTTTGAGGTAGTAAAAGATAAAATTAATTATATTTGCTCATGTGACAGAATGTAACTAAATAACAATATAAAAAAATTTACATCACATCAAAATTAAACTTTTAAGAAATAATGATTAATAAAAAAATAAAAAATATAGTGTAAACCTTAAAAAATAATGATCAATAATAATATAACCACAATAGCTAACACAGTTAGTATTTAGTTGCACTCTTTAAGCATCTAGTTAAGAAAAGAATTAGTATCTGCTTCGGGGAGTGGATACCTTGGTTCATTAAAAAAAAAAGAGGATCAATAATAATATTTATTGTTGTTTTCTCTTCTTTTTTTTTACATTGGATTTGAATTTATAATTATGATGATAGAAATGCAGTCGTATTTTAGTAAAAAGGGATTCTAAGGTGGCAGTAGCTCTTAATTATCCGAGATGGAGTTCAGGCTAGCCACGCTTGTGCTCCGTTAATCAACGCTATTAAAGCCCTCACTGCCCGAGATAGGTATGTTCACTTCGTTCATGCGTCTTTCCAGAAGCCAAAGCTTGTGCCCATCGCCTTGCTAATTATGGTCATGGTATCACCCAAAGGGAAGTGAGGCGTATTCCTCCCTTTAATTTCTCTCTTTAGATTTTGTTGCTGATTCAGCGAGGACTAGTTTTACCCGTTTTATTGGTACTTAGTATACAATTTATGGTTTCATATAATCAATTAATTTTATTTGCACGTGTCACGACCCAACTTAGCCACGACTCACGCATTTTAACACTTTTCCCAACAAGCTCTTGTAACACTAAATTTTCTAGAAAAAGCGGACGAGTTTCCTCTATTTTTGGACATTTCCCAAATAATTACATAACCTTAATGTTTCCAATAAATTCACAAGATTTGGGCATCAAGCGTTCTCGACGCGCTCTTCCAAAGACATAATAATATTTCAACATATACTCGTAGACTAATACAGTTCAACATAAAACCAAATTAAGCTTACAAATCTTTTCCAAAACATAACATATATAGCTAAGTCATAAGTTTTCAAATACAAATACAACACAAGTCCAAGGAACCTGCTTGTGACATATGGAGCAACTGACATCTATAGACTAAACCAACATATGGTTGACAACTAAAAGGGTCTTTACAAAAAGGCTCACCAACTTAGAATTTATTAAGATTGTGCCGGAGGAACACCTGAATTAGCACCAACACCTGTATATGAAAAGGGTGGAAATACAACGGGGTGAGTTTTGCAACTCAATGAGAGATAGGGTATCCATAGTTTACTAAATGCAAGTATAAAACAATATAAACATAATAATATATATATATGCTCATAAAATAGGATTTTAATCATAACATGAGATTTACATACTCATATAAATTTAAATACATTCGGAAATTATCCGAAGCAGAACGATAACAAGTCCAGACATGACCCAAGGCCATGTGTGGGTTAGTACCACACCTGCTAATTAGAGTTGGCCCGTAGCCATATACAAGTCCAGACATAGCTGCAGCTATGTGCGGGTTAGCACCTCACTTGCTAACTAGAGTTTCTCATGGTGCACCGAGGCTAACGTCCCTGCCGTTAACTACAGGTTCTAACTATAGAATTTTCCCCAATTTAACTCAAAATCATGCACATTACATAATATAAAATTAACATAATATGTTCTCAAATTCAATATTCATTACAGTTTAACTCAAAATATTTTAACAAGCATAATAATCATATTATGGCCTCCAAATAAAAGTTTATCATTTCAAACATAAAGCGACATTTTCAATAAATGAATTATTTTCTTCTATATCAACATGTTTTCAGCTCTTTATACCATTTTATATTATTTATCATGCATGAAGTAACCTACAGACATATTATCTACTCACAGCTATTGGTTCAAAGAACCGAAGAACAATGCTTTTGATGCCACCTATTCAAGTGTTGATGCCTGATTGCTCTATTGCTCTAGGAATAAGATAATATTAATTTTTGTGAGCTAACAAGATCACAAATATACATAAATTAGCCCCAAATTCTAGAATTCAATAAACCGAACAATATTCCTAAAATAATCAGAAATTTCAATAATTTAAACGGAGTAATTTAGGAGCTAATTTATCACTTGGAGTGTAGAATTGGTGAAGAAAATTACTTCAATTCTTCCTAAACTTCAAGCTCTCTCAAATGGAGTTAGAGAGAGAAAGTGAAGGTGTGAGGAGAGGAAGGAGAGAGAGACACGGTTATGGGGATGAGAAGGAAGAGGAGATGATGAGGATGATGGAGGTGGTAGTGATAATTGTTGATGATGGAAGCAAAAGAATTGAAAAAAAAAATGAAAAGAATTGAGAAGGGAAAGAAGGAAAACGTGAAAAGAAGAGAATGGAGGGAAAAAGAAGAAAGAAGGCAGCGTTTCTGCCAAGAAGAAGAGAAGAAGAAATAAAAAGAAAGGGAGAGCTCTATGATGGTCACATCTACTTAAGGTCTTGCGGTGGTCACCGGCTTATTTTTTTTTTTTGCGGTCATCACAGTATGAAATTTTAAATAGCGAGCAAAAATGTGTCAATGCACAATTAAATGGTAATGCATAGAACGTAAACTCATAATAGTATGGTGAACCGAAATTAACTTGAATTTTCATTCATATTAACAAGAAATAAAAAATATTACTTAAACACCTAAAAAGTAAGCATTTATTAATATACCACTTTAGAATTATCGAATATGATGATGATTATACACATCCCATCCATCATATCACATTAGATGATTCTAAAGTAATATCTCAATTGAGTAGCGATTAAAAGAAATCTTCCCTTTTTACACGTAAAGTCTCAGCCAGGAACGCTAATTTATTGTGTGCAACTGAAAATTACCCAACTCTTATTCGTTGCATACTATAGAAACTAACCAAAGGAAAACTAGTTACTGGCAAACACAATGTAAAAACTGGCTGTGAGTGAATTAGAAACTCTAGAAGACAACCGCAACCGATCGAGCAAGTAGCAACTATAGCTAAAGAGCCATATAGTTCACTATGCTCAAGAACTGGTTACGTGTCACTTTCAGAGTTGCATCACCATGCGTGTCTTCTCTCTTCTTTAGCCGCGTCTATGTCGCACGTGTCCATGCATGGTTGCACTCACTGTTCCTCAATAACCTGTTGTCAACTTCTGGTTTTTTCCCCTTTGCTATAATGGATCAAGCAGCATTAGCCATGTACCATATTTTTTATCTCTATATAAAGCCTCAAGCCATTGTTCTTGTCACATAGCTGTAAGCAAAAGATCAAGTATTATACAATAGTCCTAAAGGGTCAAACCTGATTGCATAAACGTCCAAAGTAGAGAGAGTAACAACAAAGTGTGAGAAGCATGGCATCTCAGCAACAAAACCGACAAAAGCTTGATGAGAGGGCAAGGCAAGGAGAGACTGTGGTCCCTGGTGGAACTGGTGGCAAGAGCCTTGAGGCTCAGCAACATCTTGCTGAAGGTTACCAATATATTGATTCTCTCTCACTCTTTCATGTTATTGACGCAGATATTTTTTTTACACTCAATAATGCTCCACATGGAACCAGAACAAATCATATCATATTTCACATTTTTTTTCACAGGTTTTTATAATTTTTTTTTCATAATTGTACATTTTTCACAATTTAATAACTGGTAGCTCATATGCCCACATTTTAACAACATGTACATTTATTAGTTTTTATCATAAATGTTTAATTGATGTTACGGTTTTTTTTTTCATGTTCTCCGTACGGAAACGAAAATCACTTACTTCCAAACAAATATCGGTTTTCAAATCATCTATCCTTACATATAAAATAAAACTGCATCTCAATAAAAAAAATTGATTCTTGGAACAAGAAAGGTGATATGATTTGAGGATTATTTTATATATAGGCATGTATAAAAGGAACATCTCTAAGAAAAATAGTGTATTTAACTTTTTTCTCCTATAAATAATTGATTGATGGAATGGCAAAGGTGACATGATTTGAGGATTGTTTTATATAAGCATGTATACAAGAAACATCTCTAAGAAAATAGTCTATTTAGCATTCCCTCTCTTCTGGGCCTTTTTTCTTTTGTGTTTGCTGGCTTAGTTTGCTTACAAATTTGACATTGGCTTTTTGCATATTGTTGACTGTGAATGAAGGAAGGAGCAGGGGAGGGCAGACAAGGAAGGAGCAGCTGGGGACAGAAGGGTACCAGCAGATGGGACGCAAAGGTGGACTCAGCACTATGGACAAGTCAGGAGAAGAGCGTGCTGAGGAGGAAGGCGTTGACATTGATGAATCCAAGTTCAGTACTAGGAACCAAGACAAGTGATCATATATACATATGACCTTGTTTTACTCTAGTGTCTTAATGTTCCTGTGCTAGCTATAATGTGTGTTATTGTGTTTAGTGTCTCAGGAAAGTAGGAATTAGGAAAGACAGAATAGGTCTTAACCCATGATGTTGTGTACGTTTGTGGTGTTCAATAATTAGCTAGCATATGTTTATGTTTAGTGTCTAGGGTTAGTGTTTTAGGTT
Source organism: Dalbergia cochinchinensis (assembly GCA_031216125.1). Classification (NCBI taxonomy): domain Eukaryota; kingdom Viridiplantae; phylum Streptophyta; class Magnoliopsida; order Fabales; family Fabaceae; genus Dalbergia; species Dalbergia cochinchinensis. Next base: position 59,879,552 of record CM062375.1, on the reverse strand, counting down.
TTGTTTACTAATGGGAGTGATCATGAGGCATGGCTTTATCTGGAGGGATCTTTATGGAGAGGTTGTGCCTCCATTTCCATGTAATATGCGTGCAATGATCTAATGACAATGTCTTATATAGAGCTATCAAGGAGGGTAGTACCATTCCTGAACTTCTCAATTTGAGAAATGTTAGCTCCTTTTAATTTGTTTGCTAGCAATTCTCATTCTTTGATAAATTCTGTCCTAAAACTTCTAACTCAAAATCCTGTCGTACAGATGGTATGATAGAGATAAATAAATAACAGTTGTAACTCGAAATTCGTTTGTGCAATTAAATTCCCCTGCGTCCAGATCTTACCGATTCTTCGCAAAAGAAAAACAAAGGACGGTTCGAGGCTAAGTTTTAGTAATTGAATTTATGTGAGTCTTAAATCAAATGATAATTCCATATACATCAATGAAAAATTGCACTGTTTATTCTAGTTCCTACTGCCTTTTTACTTATAATTTACGTAAAAGCAGCAAGTCAAAGTGACTAATTTTACTTAAACATGACTTTTTAATTCATGTCAATGCAATGAATGAAAAAAAAATTCCATTTTTGTTTTGTGGTCTATGAAATAATCGGACTAGAATCAACAGAATGTTGGGAAACTAAGACACTTTCTCTCCTTGAGAACTACCTTAAATAGAGAAATAAAATAGGAACACAACCACAACACAAGAATTTAACGTGGAAAACTCCAAAACCGGAGAAAACCACTACGCTAAAGACAACTGCAGAATCTCACTATGTGAAAATTATTACAACACACAGACTTCTCTCTTACTACACCCCAGTACACCTACACTCTCACAAAGCAAATATTTGAACTACACCTCACAACACTCTAAAACAAGAGTACAGAGGAAGAAAATCAGATACAAGCTTAAAGTGTTTCTGACTGGTGCACTTGAAATGGAAAACTTAGGCTTCTATATATAGCCTTGGCAACCTCCTTCCATCACAATTCTAAGCAATGTGGGACTTCTATCCCAATACTATTTCAATCAAATCTTAACAATCTCCACCTTGATTGAAATAAACACAGCTTCATCTTCCATTGTCAACACCGACAATCCCTTGCTGTCATTGTCTATACCGACAATCATAGTTCAAAGAACTATCATACTCCACCATAAAAAGTACACTCACTTGGAATAAAACAATTCCAAGAATTTCACCTTGGCACATGTCGAAATCTTGCTGAAAAGTTATGGTGCAACTTCCACGTTGGCTTTTCCTGGAAGTTTCTCAGCCATCGACATAACTCCCACCACACACCCTGCATCTCAACGCCAATCAATGCCTAATAATTGTGGATCCGCTTAGCAACAACTTATCCTTTTCCATGGCAATACGGTAATGCCATGAGGATACACTTTTTTTTAGTAAAGATCATCCTTTCCCTCTAGAGAGAGCAATGTTGCAAGCATCGATTGAGAGTCTCTCTCCAACACCGCTACCACTTGGACAATTTTTCTTTACATGCCCAAAGCTTTCCGCATTTCCGCAAAGATGTCACACTCTTTCCACGATTCCTTTTCCTATAACTGTCTACTTCTAGCTACAAACAAAGGAATTTGATGAAGTGCTACCCTCATTCTTCATTCTTCTTTCTTCAAAGAATGACTTTCTTCGGCAACTTCTTCAAATTGAGTTTCCTTCCCATACATCAATACAAAGCTTGATGTGCCCATAGGAAGACTAAGAGACAATATAAGCCTTAGTGCCTTATCTTCATCATCAATCTTCACTCCAATTGCCTCTAATTTAGAGACAATACCATTGATGGTACTAAGATGGCCTGGAGATCTTCATGTTTGCTATCCATGCGAGATTATGAAACCGCTTCCTTCAATAACAACCGATTTGAGACGCCTTCACCGATATAACCCTTCGAAGTTTCCCCCAAAGTTCCTTGATCGTTGATATTCCTTGCACATTTGCAAGAACATTCTTAGCCAAACACGCATAATTGCACTTGTGCTCTCAAATCTAGTTCCTCCCGCTTTCATCATCCATGTCGGCGGGCGATCTTTCCTTTCAACGCCTTGTGCAAACCTCGATTGTATCAACACATCCTTGACTTGTACTGCCACAAGCCAAAATTGATTCTTCCATCAAATTTTCTATATCATATTTCACAAAGACTTGAAAAACTTCGACATTGTTGCAATCGTGATAATCTTTGGAATAGTGTAAATCAACCTGTAAACGGTGCACCAAGAGGGTTCCCAGGAAAGAGAGGGTGGGTCGCAATTGGACACGCCTTAAATACCAAGTCTTTCCTAGCCAGAACCTTTCCAAACCGCATTTCACAAAGATCACACCGCTTTCCAAAGAATGAGACAAGATTACACGCCTTACAAAGAATAAAGAAGCAAGGATGATCTCAAGCACCAGTGGAGAAATTCTTTTACGATGTGGAAGGATCGACTATCTGCAGAACCACAGAAAGCATACTAAGAATAAATCCCACCGAACCAAAGCTCTCTGATACCAATTGTTGGGAAACTAAGACACTTTCCCTCCTTGAGAACCACCTTAAACAGAGAAATAAAATAGAATACAACCACAACACAAGAATTTAACGTGAAAACTCCAAACCTGAGAAAAACCACGGTTTGTGCCAAAAGACAACTGCAGAGAGAATCTCACTACGTGAAAATTATTACAATACACGCATTTCTCTCTTACCACACCCCAAGACACCCACACTCTCACAAAGCAAATATTTGAACTACACTCACAACACTCTAAAACAAAGAGTACTGAGGAAGAAATCAGACATGTTCTTAAAGTGTTTCTGACTGGTGCACTTGAAATGGAAAACTTAGGCTTCTATATATAGTCTTGGCAACCTCCTTCCATCACAATTCTAGGCAATGTGGGACTTCTATCCCAATACTATTTCAATCAAATCTTAACATAGAATTCTATGAAATTTGTATAATATGGTAGAAATAAAATCAATTTCTTTCTACCATATTATTTATCTATTATTGTAATGTAAAAAAAAAAGTTTGACTTTATAAAAAAAATATGGATCAGGTGTGTAGAATAATTTGTCCTCGAGTTGGAATAGCATCTCTGGTCACAAACTAACCTACAAATTTTGAACTGATTTGCGGACAAGAACACACATTTGGTACTTTGCGGGTCGCTACTAAGAGGACGAGCGTGTTATTCTAATTTTATAGTGAGTGACTCATGCGAGAGAAAGGTTGATTATTACAATATGAATTTTAACTATTAAATTTTACCAAAGTGGTCAATATTAAAACATAAAATTATATGAACATGTGACTATAGATATCATGGGACAATTATCATTCATTAATTTTCAATGATGTATACTTGTTTTACGAAGTGGATTAGTGGCGTAAGTACTAACCATATGTGATCAATCTAGTTACAAATTTCAATGGGGGCCCGGAGACATTGCATGGCGTAAATAGATGAGACACCGCTGGTTTACAGCCTTGTTGAGGAGGGCACCCCTCCATTATGCGAGTCTAATCATCAGTGAAGGGGGTTGCATATTGCTTTCTTTAACTCTTACCTTTTAGTGAAGGGAATTGCAAAGCTTTGAGTCATAGGCGAAGACAGTGAAACAATTTTGGGAGGAGTCACAGCAACTCCGATGATGGGTCCTTAAGTTGGATCCCTAGTTTCACTATTTACCATATTTGTAATGTGCCATAAAAGTAAAGAATGGATTGGGGTTAAAATTTTTTGCTTCAATGAAATTTACCAATTTTGGTCCCACTTTTAGTCCTAAATATTTTTACAACTTGAGATATATATATATATATATATATATATATATATATATATATAAACCTATTTATTAATTATTTTATTATAAATATGCAAATTAATTTTTAGATCAGATAAAAAATATTAAGTTTCATTTTTTAATAATATTATTTTTTAAAGTACTACATATTACATAACTAAAACATACATGAACATTACATAACTGAAATATGCATAATTAAAACAATACACATTCAAAAAATTCATAATTGAAACATACATAATTGAAACATTAATAGGGAATGTTGAATGTTTGGATTTAAAAAGAAGTTTGGAAATTGAATATTAATATTTGGATTCAGATTTTGAGGGTTTGAAGATTATGAATTTTGGTTATTTGGATTTTGAGGGCAGTTAAAATTTTACAAGTAATTAAGAAAAAATTTAAATTAAATTGATTTGGATCCAATTTTAATAAAAAAATTAGTAGAATTTGTGCAATGAAGAAGTAGAATTTGTGTAATTAAAGAAGTAGAATGGTATTGAAAATGATAGAAATAAAATGTGAAATTTTTTTGAGAGAATATTGATATTATAAAGTAGAATATAAATAAAATAATCATTTTCCAAATTTACACGGTTGCTCAACGATTCTTCTAACATTAATATTATCACAACTTCTATACATTGAAATATTATTTTCTTATCATTTAACCTTATAAAGGGACGTTCCTTGGTGAAGTAACTGGTCTCCGGATAGTGTTTGATTTGGGAGATAGGACATAAAATAGAGGGATAGTGAAAACATAAATATGTTTTTAAAGGGAGACAAAATAGAGGGCAGAAAATTTTCTAGGATAAAAAATACAAAATTTTTGTACCTTTAAAAAATAGAGATAGAATACAGAGACAAAAATTTAATATTTTTTTCTTTCAATAAGATCACTATATATATTTATTATTTTTATCTCTATCCCTCACTCTCTATTTCAGTCACCTCCCCCTATCAAATGCTGCCAAGGCTTCACTACTGCCCAACCCATACTTGGGGGAGGGACAGTCCCATCACTCTTTTTTACGCAACAAGAGATGGTGCAATACTTGCGCTGGAGTTGCTCTGTACGATGAGTCTTATATAGAAGTTTTTTTAGTTTTAGAATGTGTTTGGTTAGAGAGTGAAAATAGAAGGAAATTTTTCATGGGCATTGATCTCATCCATAAAGACAAGTTGAATGGCCATGGCCAACTTCTCTATCAGAGGGACAAAAAGGAATGGCGACATGCAGCCCCCTTCCGAAGGCCCTGCGAAGAAGTGGATTACTGGACATAACCAGGGCAAAGCTAGAGCAAGGGGGCCAGTTCAATATTAAAAACTAATATTTATTTTTAAATTTTTGTATTAACCTAAAAATTCAATAAAAAAATATAATATATAAGAAAAAATAAATATTTTACTATCAAACCTAAAAAAAAAACACACACACACACAGACATAATATAGTGTCTATTTGTAGTAATTAAATGTCTAAAAATTAATCAAGTGAAAAATTTAAGTGGGGCCAAAAATATAAAAAACTATATACATATATGTAAAGAAAATAAAATTTTTGGGGGTGCCATTGCCCCCTAAGGCTCCAAGAGGAACCGCCCCTGGACATAACTAAGAATCAAAGGACTGCACTTAACAAAGGGATCCAAACTGAAAATGAAATTAATGCACTTACGTATGAATCTAAAGTCAGCTAATGTTCTATGGCGGTAGTCCCGGATCATATGCGTATTTTGAAAGCAACCGTTCCCTTGTTCATGTTAATTTTTTTGGTTTTCCACGGGTATTCTCTCATTAAAGAGGATCCTATTCAAGCATTTAAAATTACATAAGAGCAATGACTCTCCCAACACTGATTTTAATTACCAAGGACTTAAACCCGAGATCACTAGTTAAGGAAAATGAGTATCTAGCTACTCCAAATTGAGAAAGGCCACTATATGTCCCAAATATCTTGTAATTACTTTCAAGACCATGATACAAATACCAATGGGGCGATAATTCTTTATGTGGATCAGCTATTTAGTTTTGTAGACAAGAAAAAGAAAGAGCCTCCATGACTACAAGAGATGTTGTCCCTCCCAAGAAGGCTGCTGTCATCCCCTCCATATATCATCACCAACTAATTCTCAATAACTCTTAAAAAAAAGAGAGAAAATTGAAGACCATTAGAGCCTAGGTTGTCAAGGAGCTCATACACATATCCACGGCTTTGACCTCTTTAAATACTGCCTCCTTCAACGCCAAGACATAATTTTCACTAGCCATCTCTGTCTAAAGTTGAAGCAAACGCTCATTTTCTAAAAAGAATAAGACGACATAAGAAAAAGTAAAATATAAAAAAAAACAAATTATTCGCTGTTAGCACTTGAACCAGTCAAACAAATTTAGCCCATCATTAATTCTCAACATTATATCAAGTCTGAAATTAACACTATATCAAACAACATTTTGTACAATAATAAGTTTATTCTCAACCTAAACTCCAAGAAATCATCAAAACCTGAATGAGTGGATTAGAAAAGAGAAACCAATTAAAAAAATAAATGTAGTAAAAAATAAAATAGAAATATGCACAACATCGGACTAGCCTTGATCATAACTCAACCCATACAGGGTGCCAAAGGCAGAAACAATAAGAAGTATCTAGAATTTTGTAGGTATCTAACAAAAGCAATTCCAATATTTGTGAATTACTTCACAACACAATAGTGACCGCTTCCTTTAAACTTTATCCTATCCATCGGTGTCTTTTTGAGTAACTATTGCACATCGAAGATCAATGGCTTGTTGCAAGAGCAGTAACCAGCAGACCAAGAACAAGAAACGGCTGTGCACTTGCCTGAAACATTGTAAACATTAAAATATGTAATTTTAAAAATCAAGAGTCAGGAAACAAATGAGATACTTTAGTGTTATTTTTCTTGTCTCAGTGAGTAAATGAAAGAAGATATACAAGGAAGTAAATTATGGAAATGGAAGAAACAAACTGTTAATAAAATTGTAATTAGCCTTATATCTACAAACATGGCACTACCAAAAAGAAGTAAGACAACATCGAGACAATTCACTTATTATATACCTATTTATCCAGAGCTGAAAAATTGATTTACTTTTATCATTGAATGGAAAATTTTCAAATTTTTATTTTACCAAATTTGGTGTTAAAAGAGACCAAATTGGTCCCTTTTTTTTAATGGCAAACTACTCATTTATATTGAAATCCCATATAATCAGAATTCTGGAAAGACAATACAAGCCTACTTAAAAAATATGTTTGGTACTAAAACTTTTTGAAAAAATTAAAAAAAAACTATGCATTGTTTTAGAAAACAATTTTCACTTTTCATTTCCATTTTTCAGCTAGTTTTCTGCTTTTCAGGATTTTGTGAAGGAAACAATAAAAACTAAAAAATCCAATTTCAGTTTTCATTTCCAATTTTCATTTCCTGAAAACTGGAAACAAATTGAAAACTAAAAACTGTTTTCTCAAGGGAGTTTTATGTAGAATTTCATCATTTCAAAATAGAGGGTATATTTAAGAGAAGATGAAAAATACAAACTGTTGGAGAAATCATATTTTCTAGAAAACATGCCCTGTTTAACCGAAAAAAGAAAAAGAGAGAAAAACAGCCATGTTCCCCTCATGATGACTAAAATATCAAATGATGATGTTGCCCCAGCTAACCTCCAGCCACACATTGATTATGCTTATGTTACGAATTCATACCTGATATTTAACATCATACTTCACAGGGTCCTTGAGGAAGTATTGGAACTGCAAGGCACAGGATAATACGAACCATTAAGGTGCAACCATCAATTTTAGATGGAAAGAACAGAACAGCTGAGCACTATTAATATTAGCTGACACATTATTTCAGACAGTTATTGTAACATTTTGTGGAAGATAATTAATAAAACAATTAACAAGGGGAAAAGTGCAATTGTGTGCTTTACCTGGAATATGACCTGCGGAACTATTAAACCAAGTAAAGCCAAAGCATAATAGGGTTTACCAGATGCTAGCAGATATCCTGCAATTATAAATGTCAGCATGAAACATGGGCAAGGACAAGGGAAAGTGTTCATAGCTTTCAATCCCTGTTGATGTTTTATATTACCACTGTTGAAATAAACTATGAATATAACTTGCATCTATTACAATATTAACATCATCTTATGAATATTAGAACAGCCAAGATCTCCACGTTTTCCATTGCTACTTCTTTCATTAAATACATATAACAGAAATAAATAAATAAAAAGAAACCTCTCCTAATCTCAATATGAATTCCATGTCTATTATTAGTATTCAGCACTGCTTCTACTTGTCATGTTTGGCATCATCAGTCATGCTGATACCATCGTTGTAATTTCCTTTAACCAAATCTCTGTCAATACTAAAGTCAAGAGCTTATTATCACCAGTTCTTGAATTTTTTGAGACCTAATCTAGAAAGAATTTGACCAAGGAACTTTGACAAAGACAACATTTAGGGTGTGTTTGTTTGAGATTATTTTGACAGGGAAAAAAAAAAGTTCTTCATAGAATCCACTATAGCTTCTATGAAAAATGATTTTTCTTTTAGCTGAAAATTTTTCTGTTAAAATAATCTGAAAGAAACACATCCTTAATTGTTGTCATTGTTACCACAATACCACCAAATACCATCTAGTTTTACACAGATAACCTCAAAAGTCAAACAACATTGATCCATAATAAAGAACATAATCACGAATTTTAAGTTACTACGATGATTAGTTTCCAAATTTCCAGTTATAGTATCCTGTGCATAAAAAAAGAGAAAGCAAGTTTGAAAGTAGAGTAACCTATGTATGTATTTTAGGGATCAAAACGTACCAGCAACAGATAATTGTGTAATGTCAATAGCGCCAACACATATCCATTTTGCAGTTTCGGCACCAAACGCAACCGGAAGAGACTATACAAAGATTGCCAATAGAAAAGGTCAAAGCGGCAACTTCAGTGTTTGAGCATGACTAAAACTTCTGAAATATTATAAAGCTCAAATTACAATTATGAAGGGCAAAGGATAGTAGAATATACCTGAAGTCCCAGAGCTCTATCCCCTTCAATGCTTTTGAAGTCATTGACAATGGCAATGCCCAACTACAATGTGACACAGAGCAGACAATATTAGCAACCAGTCCAAGGCACCATGTGGCATGACATCACATCACAACACTACGCAAAATAACATCATATCTAACAGAATGCCAAGTAGGATACAGTACATACTCCAGCAATGCTGTACAGGATTGTAAGAACAATTATGTCAGGAGTAAGAGTCCCAAACAATGCCTGACCAGCCCACCTGCCAGTAAGAAATTGATCAATTTATTGAACACAACACAATTATAGAAAGTATACTTCAGAAGTAAATCAGACACAATCAGCTTAATCGTGATTTATTGATTATAAAAGGCCTGAGTGTTGCCCTCAGTTTATAACATTCCTAAATCAAATGCTATCCGGAAGGAATGAATTTCATAATATTTAAAAGAAATGTCTCTCTCGTTTAAAAGAAAATACCATTTATTTATCTGTTCATCTTACAAATAAAAGCTAAGCATCTGTGAAGCACAGACACTGATACGGATACGGGACACAACATGGACACAGAGACACACCATACTCAAAAAGTTACAAGACACGGACACGGCATATATATATATATATAATTTTTTTTATTTTGTTGTTTTTTTTTGTCTGAATTTTTTTTTGTCATATTTGTATAATTTTTTTATCTAATTAATTCTTCTTTTTATTTTTTGGTTATCAACTGAAGAATTTTCAAAATGACCCAACTAGTTTTTTTGTCTCTAGTGCGTGTCCAACTTCAAAAAAAATTATTTTTTTAATTGGGGGCACATAGATGCGTCTTCAACACGTGTCGTGTGGGTGTCGGATACCGATACATGGACACACCACCAAGTCAGCGTGTCCGTGCTTCTTAGCTAAGCATCAATGATATTCAATAACTCGAGGCCAGTGGATAGATAAAAACAAGGCAAATGAAATAACAAACACTGCATGTTCACAATCTGGCTATCTGTTAAACTTTATAATGTATACATATTATAAAAGCAAAAGGTACTGCACCATGGCAAACTGATGTAACTTGCTCCGAGCGCAAAGTTTCCAATCCATCCATTTTGTTTTAGCTGCAATGTGGAACTTAGTCAAATGACCACAAAAGGCAAAAGGAATGGAACACGATAAGTAAAAATAACTATGAGAATTAAAAATTCACCTTCAAAGGAGGAGCAGAATATATATATGACAGAAGAGATCCACCCACAGCAAGGTAAAAAACTACAGGGAAGTCATGCCCTGCCTACAACAGAAGTATTTTAGCAACTACCCTACAAGTAATTTACACTCAAAAGAGATGGATCATGGGACTAAGCAGTACCCACCCATACGTCCAATATACCAGCCAAGGTAAGACCTCCTAGTAGCAGCACCCATATTTGAGTGATAACCTGCAGAAGTTAAAAAGGAAAGAGGTTAAACAAGCAGCAAGGCAGCAACAGGAAAATAAACATCAGTCTCAGATTTACTACACACCTCATTCTCAGATATTGCCCCTGAAGGAATTGGTCGATAAGGTTCATTTATTGCATCAATTTCTCGGTCATACCAATCATTTAGAGTCTAAAAAGTAAAGCAGCAGTAAAATTCAAGGTTATATCAGTTTAACACTTCCATTCATCCAACCGCGGCTAGTAAAGCTTGATAACAAAGATATTACCTGAGTATATCCTGTTAGGAGTGGGCCAGACAAAATCATGCACACAATTGATTTAGCAACATCCTCAAAAGTCCAGTGGAAATTTCCTGTTCAGAGAGAAGATTGATCCAGAAAAGAGTTGGATCAGATGCATGAATCAACCATGAGACTGAAGCACAAAATAGAGAACTTTGAAATTTGAAAATTAATGTTTGTAAAGAGCTAAAAATTTATAAGAGGTCATTATTATTATTATTATTATTTTATTATTTTTTGATGCAATATAAGAGGTCATTATCATAAGGTATTGTTAAGGATATGAAAATATGACAAATATGTATAGCACAAAGCAGGACAAAAAACGTGTAGGAAAAAATCTGTAGTAAAAAAGAGATTTAGAAAATACATAAATGTTAATAGTTAGTTTATAGGACAGAAACTGCAAAACTTTATTCACTCTTGTGGAAATGTTAATGGTTAGACCATGAATATTACTTCTTGAGATTCAACTAAAATGGAGTACCGGAAGCAGCAGCGCCACAAACTACCCCCCAAACTAGTGGAGGCCAAGTGACGGGCTTCGTAAGTTGAAGACGAATCTTCCATTTATTCTGCACAACATAAACAGAAAGAAATAAGTAAAAAATGCATTTATAGCACATAAAGTTGTCTGATCATTCACAACATTGCCATGTGACAGAACAACAAATTTGCAGTGATATTCAATTCTTATGATAGTGATTTGAAGAGTAAATTTTATTTGCTTCAAAAGATTAAAATACATTTTCAAGAATGCATATGAAAATAAATATAGATTCAAATACCTTGGCAGATTGTGAAAAACAAATACCTTAAAATAAAATATACTTAGTGTTGTGGCAAGAATTGGAAGACTTTGCCAATAACAGCCCAAAGGCTAAGAAATTTTGTCTAAAACAACTATAGTTGCTTTTCATCCATTCTTGAGATCCTACTTCTCAAATTTAAATGAGTGAAGAAATCAAAAGCCAATAAATTTCATCGTATTTATACAAATAGTCTGTGAGGCTATTCAACTCTTTGTATTGCCATCTAAATCTAATTGAGAGCATTTTTTTTAGTCCATAACAAAAATTGAAACCGAAATTTCTAACTGTAACAATTCTACAAGAAGACACAAAATTGGTTGACTCACTGATTCTTGTGCAGCTCCTTTAATACCAAGAAGCTGATTGATGCTCGAACCATCTTTTGAAGGAGCCTTATCAGGTGCCTGAGATTCAACTGCTTAACCAACAACAACAACAACAAAAGAAAAAGGAAAAAAATGGTAAGAAAAATAGTAAACAATTTCTTTGGTCATTCTACCAAAAAAATACTAACTGAAATGAACAACAAAATAAAAGAAACTCATGAAAGCAGAAAATACCCTTATTTGTATCAGTTTCTGCTGCTCTAATTGTTAACCTCCGCCCTGCAATCAATTTTCGTAACAACACCAAAACCATCATCAACCCCAATGAAGCAACAAGCACCAAAAACAAAAAAGCATAACCAAAAATTCAGTATCTTTTATTGATGAAAAACTAAGCAGAAACAATGTTAGCACATTGAAACACAAGAAAACTAATGGGAACCAAAAAGGGTACTTTAAACATCAAATATTTCACTCTCCCAACAACCAAATAAAACAAAAAAAGCTCAATGCTGAGTCAACCTACTGGTGAATGAAACAGGAATTGGCGATAGAAAAGGTGGAGATTGAACAGAAGGGGGCCTTGTTCTTCTTCTTGAGAGTGTTCTTGGTGAGACAGAGACCGTGTTGAGAAGAAGGGAAGCCATTGAAGAAGAGAGGAGCTTGTGAGTGGAGTGGTGATAAGAGGAGAGAAAAAAGAAAAGAGAAAGGGATTATGAATGTTGTTCTATTCGATGGCGAAGCGATAAAGTTTTCTAGAGTAAACAAATGTACTATGAGGGGGTTTGTATAAGGTGCTTTGGAGCGTACTAGAATTAAGGCGTTTGTGCTTAAGTGGCGTCGTGCGATTAATTTGTTTTTAAACTTGTTTTGACTAAAGACTAGTTGGGATTATCGATGTTGTATAGATCATGTTGCAATTGGTGTGGTCAATTGTATGGTAATATGTCCGTTTCACAATATTAGTAACTATAAAAAACCAAACAATACATAAATTAATAAAAATAAATAAACATGTGGATAAATAGAGAAAACTTTATAAGCTAGAAAAAATTATTTTTACATAGTTATTATCATTTATTTTAATAAATATATTAATTATTTAATTAATATGTTTACGTTAAAAATATAAATGGAAATCAAAATTAATATTATCTATACAATCTAAATAGATAAATATTATAAAATATTAAAAGTTAAAAATTGATCATTATTGTGAATCGAAGATAGTATTAAAGAACATATGGTGTTAAAACTTAAAAAAAATTTCAAGTTCCAGTTAAATTCTGACTGAATTTTTTTGGAAAAATTTAAGTAACCTTTAATACTTGAAAAAATTATGACTAGCTTCTTGAACTTATAAAATATTTATAATTGGGTCCCTTAATATTTTTGATATGGCATTGTATTATTAGTTACTGATATTAATGATTTGTTAATAATATCTTAATATTACCTTTCAATTCAATTATTATATGACATTTATTTTAATATTTTAAAACATTCTATTCTATAATATCGAAGATCTAGTTCCGATCGTTTTCTAACTTTAGGAATATAATTATAAATTTTTAAAATACAAGAATTTATTATCTTTTCAAAAAGTTAAAGGCCCTACAGATTAATTTAATATTAATTTATCTTGTATGAAAAGAAAGAAAAAATTTATTTGTATCATTTATCAATTATTATATTAAAAATATAAGAAAAAGTAAAAATAACAGTGACTCACAAAATTAAAATTAAAATTTATAAATAGTAAAAAATATTTGCTGAAATCTTAATTGATAGCCATGTGATTCTATGGAAATTTTAACATTTCAAATGAAAAAAATGAGTAATTACGAGAATAAATGGAAAAAAAATTAATTATCAAAGTAAACGGTTTAAAATAACATAAATATGCAAGAGATCCCCATGAAGCAGGCTAAACATGAATACACGAGAGGCAGGGTCATATTCATGCTGTCACGACCTGACTTGGGAACGTGACCGGTACGTGAGGAATCCAATCCCCACATAAGCCTTTTGGGTGACGTGTCTCTCTATATGCATACTTTATTGTGAGTAATACTTCAAATAATGTTTTCTTCTAAATAAATATCAACTTTTCTAATTAAAACATAACACTTGAATTTATAAAACTGGAAGTAATTGATATTCAAAATCTGAAAATCCCTTTTTAATCCATTCTACTGATCATGAAGTCATAATTATCTCATCACATAATATGAACCTTGATATGAAAACATGTTTAACCCTTGAAAACTGAATTGTAACTACATAACTTATCTATTACATAATCTAATCAAATTTCATAATTTGAAATTCGTACTTAAACTCTAAAAACATATACATAACTATTTAAAATGCTGAAATCTAATACAATATATGAAAATAATGCATGGCTCAGATCCTGCCTGCACATCTATTGGAGCCTGCTAATACTAACATAAACCTATATTAAGCCTTACTCCAAAATAAGGCTCACCATTGGGAAAAAGCTGAGTCAACTAAATTGAGCTGAAACTGAACCTGTACCTGCAACTATGAGGGGAAGGGAGAGGGATGAGTCAACGGACTCAGTGAGTGAGCTCTCACCCATCACCCACATGGAATGACCAAAGAAGGTACATATAATATCATGCATGCAGCAATCATAATCATTTGATATTTAAATATATAACTATATACAAAACCGTTTCTCATTTCATGGATTCATGAACAAACAATTATAAACTTACGAGCAACTTGAAATCATTTTAACTAAGGTCTTGTGAGCCTAAACAATGATCCATTGAAATTTGAATATATATATATAATAACTGGAGCTGTAAAGTCAAATAGGCCCTGGCGAATGAGCTGTGGATACTTATCTAGATCCCGTTATCTATATCTACTATGAAGTGATATTGTCCTCGGATAGACAACTTGGTACCAAGGTTAACGATCTCATACAACCGTTAACTAACTGTTTATTTCCTGATCTCTACAGTCTAAACTAGTTTGACAAAACCATAACTGAAAAAAATGGATACTCAGTCCCTGGCGAACAAAGCCCCTAAATTCTTAGTACACTGGGAGTTCTGGATTCATATAACTCTAACAATCTGACTTTAGCATAACTGTGGCTATGAGAATCATGCCCAAGGGATCACCCATTTATAGGCAACCCGATCTCAAGTCCACAGAATATGTATCTGGCAGTTGCTAAGATTCATACTGAATTCCATACCTCTTGATACCATAAAACTGAAGTTCTAAATTCAAATCTTAAACTACCTTAACTTTCCATCTACTTGATAATCTAAAATCATAACTCAAAGTACTGAGCTTCGTAGTCATAAAACTCAAAAATATTTTAACATATTTATCCGTAAAGTTAGGTCATACTTTGGTTCACATTTCTCTAACATATGTATAACTATCTTAACTAAATATTCAAAACATAGCTTAAAATCTAAATTTTTAAAACATGATAATGTCGTAAACTTATAAAACATATTGGATAAGAAGCAAAGTTGCTACAACATATATTTTCTCAATAAATCCATTCTTAACCATGTAAAATATTTTTCTAAAGCATACAACATAGCAATCATGGTCCCATGGGTTTGAAAAACTCATTCTTTCATGCTATCATCATAAATCATAATTTTTTTTTCTAATTTAACATAATCATGTAAGACCATATTCTTTACTTTTGCTTACCTCAAATCTCATATTTCACAAATATCATGCATCAAACATAATCGTAATGGCTAAAATAAGGTCATGAGTTTGAACCCACTTACTGTTTAGAGCTGGAAGTATATGGGCACCACCAAGTTGACCCGGAGAGCTTGGAATGGCACCAACAACTGCCATAGAGTAACCATTAATCTAGATTAATTTCTAATGACCTCTAAATGGCTCTAACATAACCCTAACAACCTTCGGGGAGCACCCCTACTTGGCAATGATGAAAGAAAATAACATCTCATACTAAGAATATGAAAAAATGGAAAGAACAAAGATAAAATCTATTAACATAAACATACCTTGATGATTGGGGATGATGGAATATAGTAGATTTGAGAGAATAAGAGAAAAATTGATGGAAAAGGAGGAGGGTTCGAAAATGGGGAGTGAAACCCGAGTTTTGGGGTATATAAAGGGGGTAGAGGATCACTTAAATGAAACGGCGTCGTTTGACACTGCATCTGGCTCACTGACACCGCTATAGCGGTGTATGACCACTATGCTCAGACACACTTATGACCGCTATAGCGATCCTCATAACCCAAAATTGCCCTGCTGCATACGTTGAGACCTCTATAGCGGTCCTAGACCGCTATAGCGGTGACAGCAAAATTGATTTAGCTTACTGTCAGCACCTCTAGGTGCTCCTGGCATTTGGGTTGTCTCACTACTCACTTATTTACATTTATTTTACTCTCCATTAACTTTTACATTTATTTTACTCTACATTAACTTTAAAACATAAATGTAAATAAGGAAAATACCCCCCATTTGGATTCAAATAAAATATCATAAAAATCAAAATCCCAACCAATCAAAATCTAAATTTTGGGTTTTAGTTCAAATCCGAGAAACTTTGCTATTTTCTAAACTTATGGGTTAAAAACAAAATGTTTGGAGGTTTCATAAAATTCGTTAAAAATCACTCTTTAACTTGTTTTGCCATTGGGAACAATTACCGGGACTTTTGATCCCAAGAAAATGGCTCTAACATATAGCCCTCCAAGGAGATGTAGGATCCAGACTTAGCGAAATCCAGGACCCGACAGCATGGGTGGGTCCTAGGGGACCCTAAGGCTATACGGAACTTGTCCACTGACACGTGTACCTGGGGTATCACACATGCCTAGAGTGAATACACAACCAGCTGGGGCATATTTAAGCCCAGCTCGAATACACAATGGGTGGGGGCGTATTCATCATCACTATAAATACCCAAAATATGCCCCCACCTTAGTAAGTCATTTTCATTCCTTTTCACTTTCAAATATTTTTTCACCATGACCAACATCCTATACCGCTTAGATGATGTTCACATCTCCGCTAAACTTGACAACCAGGTATTTTATCTCTTTGTTAGTATACTTTTATTGTTTCCTTTTTTTAATTCAAAACTAGCATAGTTAGTATATGTTTAGTTTAGTTTAAAAACTTAATTATCATGTATTTTGTGTATTAGTTTAGTTAATTTAAGTTAGGTTAGTTTTAAGGAATATGTTTAATTTAGCTTACTTACTTAATTAGTTTAGATAATTTTAAATTAGTTTGGTTTAGATAAGTATGTTTAGTTTATTGTGTTAACTTGATTGTCCAACATCTATTGATTGGTTTAGTTAATTTTAAGTTAGTTTAGATTGATGAAAAAATGAATAATATCGTATTAATTTACTATTTTACTTATGCATTTTACTGAGATTTATGTTGAGTATTCGAAATACATGTATAACTTTAATAATTAAGTTATGTTTAGTGGATGATTTGCTGATAATAGTTTTTTACTTTAATACAAGTGAACCTTTAATTAAAAATGATTTAGTTTAGGGTGGTAAAACATAAATCTTGAGAATCTGTATATTTGATTAGTTTAAGATAGTTTGTGTTTGAAATTAATATTGACTAATTTAAGATAATTTGTGTTTGAAATTAGTAACATATTTATTTTATTTATGCAACCCTATAGAGTATTGCAGCCAAGGCGTGGCAATGCACCGGCACCCCATGCTCGCATGGAGTATCATCTATGGCAGACCTAGTTTTGCGAGGTTGCCAACTTTGGCAACTTCCACTACGACTCAGCGCTCATCAGTGCACTTGTAGAAAGATGGCGTCCAGAGACGCACACGTTCTATCTTCCATATGGAGAGTGTACTATCACTCTCCAGGATGTGGCATTCCATTTAGGTTTTAGGGTTGATGGGGATGCAGTCAGTGGCTGTATGGGGGCTTAGGAGAGATGGCACCAACAGAGCTTGTAGGATATCTGTTGAGATTTATTGGGCGTGGTCCCTGAGGACAGAGATCAACATGGATCTTATGTGAAGCTAACTTGGTTCAAGAACACATTTAGATATGCAGAATTTTCCATTGATGCTTCTGACGTAGTAGTCTAGTGATGGACAAGGGCATACCTGTCCCAGTTGATTAGGGGTTCTTGTGTCTGGACAAGTCATCCTCGCATGTTCATTTTAAGTGATTGCCTTTGCTACGGGATTTCGGAGCGACTGATCGCTACAGTTGGGGATCTGTAGTCCTGCGTGTTTATATCGCAGCCTTTGTCGAGCTGTGAATGCTCCTATTACCGACATTGGAAGGTGTGCAGCCTTGTTGCTATCATGGGCTTATTATCGGATCCCCTCAGTATGCCCTGGACACGATCAGGGGCTTACATTTCCACTAGCCTAGAGGTAAGCATTTTATTATGCCAATCAGTTATGGAGTATATTCACTGACATTTGTATGTTTGAGTGTTATTAACTTGTAAATGATTTTTTTTTAGGTGGCCCAGATTAAGGATTCTATCAAACGGGGATGTTCGTCGTTTGGTGGACTTTAGGGAACATCTTAATGCTATACCCATTAATGGGGTAAGTGACACTAACTATTTAGTTATTCAAATTCCATATTTTATGATTACTCATAATATTAATCTTGAATTATCAATCATTGCAGTTTCAGTGGCTGTCATATAAGGACGCGAGTATAGTTGCTGTCACACCGACCCATGTTTATAGAGGTACTGGAGTGTGGGCTTCGATTACCGCACTCATTTGCTTCGAGATTGTGGAGTGGCACTAGTCGAATCGTGTACTGTGATAGTACCAGTACATGCAGTCTATTCCATGTGCCCGTTGAATATTGATAGACTGTATGCTATGGACAGACGTGGTAATGATAAGGTATGGTGGCCAGACAAGCATGCAGAGTATCATGGGTATTGGGTTGAGCGTGAGCAGCTCGTCATGGTAGGGAGGCACACTGCACATAGTCTTCCATCCATAGAGTATCTTAGGTGGTACTCAAGGTTTACACGGAGGTTTTTATCCACTAACTTGCAGCTACACGACCCTCGTCTATCTCAGGAGCCATTGGAGCTACCACCTAATGTAGGACCAACACCTTTTGTGGCTCATGCTACGGATACTCTAGATCGCTGACGATGGTGGCGTCATGCCTGGGCTGGTGCCCGTTCTTTACAGAGACAGAGAGCCCACGAGCATGGAGATGCTGGAGGTGCTAAGGGAGGTGGTGGAGGTGACAAAGATGGTGGAGGCAGTAACCGTGATAGAGCAGGTGATGCAGGTGATGGTGGTGATGGAGGTGGTGGTGGTGGTGAGGATGGTAATGGTGGTGATGGAGGTGATGAGGGTGGATGTGCTGGTAGAGATGAGGGAGGGGGAGATATATATGCCTCTGATAGAGGTGAAGGAGGCTCCTATTTGCTACACCCCTTCTATGAATGACTTCTTTGGGGGTGGCATTAGCCAGCAGGAGTTTAATGGACTGCAGTCTTTCCTTGATGCTCCTATGCCCCCTCATCTGATTGCTGCAGCTGATGGGTATGCAGCTGATGGGTCTTCTGGCCAGTTGCAGGGCATGGACTTGAACATGCCCAGCTATGATCTATTTAGGGATGAGTCGTTATCAGCAGACCCTAGCCATTAGCATGGTCAGACATCGGGACCTTCGACACCTCATGTCCCTATTTAGCACCAGGAAGAAGAGAAGGTGACAATGAGCTATAGTATCTCATCCTTAGGTGGAGACTTGCACGCCGTGTTTAGCCCTAGCATTGTCATTCAGGGTGCGAGTCCCTGCACCTAGGAGAGATAGGGATGGGGGCAAATGATTAGTTAATAGACCTAGAGTATCTTATGTATATGTATTTAACTTGAAATGATTATGTTATGTACTTTATTTACCTTATGTACTATGTTTATGTATTTAATATATTTTGTTTATTTGATGAATCTTAAATGAGGCGTATTTATGGAACATTAATAAAGAAACATGAAATCCATATTAATAGATGATCATAAACATAATTGGATGCGAATATGAAACTGCCATTAATAAAATAATTGAAACATAGTTGGATACAGTAAACACGAAATCAAATACATGAACAAACATAATCATAGTAAATTCAGTCATGCCGAGATGAGGATGAAGCTAGTAATGTTAGGCACTTTCTTCTTGTATGAACTTCATTTCTACACAACCCACATCACTTTGGTTGGCCTGTTTCAACTTCATCGATTTCATTGCAAATTCTGGTGGACACTGGACGACCCTCAGTAGCTCTTTTAAGGGCTGGATTTGGGTATATAGGAGCCTATCGTATGCAGGCTAGAGATGCTTTTCGGCAATGGGTGTGAACTCCAATTTATAGACCCTGTCTACACATTCCATAATATAACCAGGATGAGTGAAAGACCCCCACTCAACCCGTGCAGCATGACATACAGCAACAATATGACGATAGGGGTAATGCAATGCCTGGAATGACCCACAGTCCCATTGTCGCTATCCCAAATGCACCCTATAGTCAAATGTGATATACTCTTCTCTTTCTGTAGCCAAACAATAAATCATATCCTGTGTGAATGGGACAACTGACATCTTGTCCAAGTATTGTTTACTCTAATCATTCGCTCTCAACAAAACTGTGACCATTTTTGTCCTCCTGCAATGTGGGCCTGTGCCTGACCCCCTTTCTCCACAAATAATTTTGGAAGACGAAAGTAGGTGGACTTCACAATGGCAGTAATTGGAAGATTACGAGTACCTTTCATCGTAGCATTTATACACTCGGACAATTTTGTTGTCATATGGCCAAACTGACGACCCTCATCAGCATACTAGGCCCATTTTTCACGCAGAATTTGATCAACCCACTGACACATATTAGGATCCTCATCCCTTAGTAGCCCATAATAATATGCGAAATTTGTATGGGCCTTTGAATATTGCCGCATTTATAAGAATTCTTTTGGCATCCTTATTATTAAACCGCAGGGCAAAGTTAGAAGTAATATGACGAATGCAATATACGTGATAAGCCATTAGAGGGTGCCACCCACTACCCTCTGCCTCTATAGCTGATATGATAGACCCATGTTTGTCAGAAATAATAAGAATACCTTTTTGAGGTGCCACATGGTGTCGAAGATTAGTCAAGAAAAAAGACCATGCTTCTTTTGTCTCTCCCTCAACCACAACAAATGCGACAAGTAAAATATTAGAATTACCATCCTGCGCAATAGCCATCAACAATGTGCTTCCATATTTGCCATATAGATGAGTGCTATCAATTGAAATAAATGGTTTGCACTATTTGGATACCTCGATGGACGGTGGAAATGACCAGAATACACGGTGAAACATGGAACATCGATGATTAACAATATCACCCACATAATATAACTTTGTTAATAAATAAACCGGTGTACCTATCATTTCCAACAAAATGTAACAATAAATAACAAACTAACTAAATATTACTTAATACAATAAAATGTAATAATAAATAACATGCTAACTAAATATTACCTAATCCAAGAATATCTAACAATAAATAACAGATTAGATAATTATAACCTAATCCAAGAATATCTAACAATAAATAACAAGCTAACTAAATATTAGTTAATCCACTTAATCGTAATCTAAAATAATTGAATCTTTTAAAAACTAAATGAAACTAACAATTTTATTAATTCACAATCACAGTTAACTATAAACTAATTAGTAATTACCTAGCATATAATGCTACACACCTTGCAATCACCTTGGTAGTTTCCCGTATGATTCTTTCCAGTCCCTATAAATCTTAGCAATTGCTTTTTGCTTTGCAATCCACACCTTTCTATATGAAATATTGAACTTGAAAACTGATTCCACATGTCCCTGAAACTCTCTGATGGACACTATTGGATTTACCTCAACCATGGGAAAGATACTGGTACAAATAAGATTACTATCCAATTGCCAGTATTGTTCAATAATAGAATTATATTCACACGTGTGTCTTCCATTGTATTTTTGGACTTCCCATACTTTGCTTTTAGTGCGAAATGTAAAACATATGCTCCAATTACAACCATTGCCAAACTTCAAACACTTGCACTGGCATTTCGTTGGACCAGACTTATAAACCTTGAATTGGACCTTTCTTTTGATACTGTAATTCTTGATTGCAAAAAACACATCCTTCTTGGTTTAAAATTGTTGCCCTACCTCAAACTCTCTTTCACCTTTAACCATTCTTGCAGTAAGCCCTGCAAAGCTATTTTCTGGCATTGCCTCCAAATTTTTTGAAGAATAATGACTAAGATATTCTTGTGATACAGATTGAGACTGTGTTCATCACTATATGCATTATTTTCTTGCTGATACAACCCCAACTCCTCTTCCTTTTCTTCTTCATCCATGTGATCTACATGAAACTCGAAACCTGCAATAGCCACATGTCTAGTTGATGGCCCTGCATCTTGTACCACTAGATCTGCAAAACTAGGACTACAAACGAGTGGATCATGGGCCGCCTTAGGATATGTAGAACCATATTACCCTGGCGTCTCATTTACTGATGTGTGAGGACCAGAATCAGTAAAGCTCAAATCACAGTCTTCTAGAATGATGAAAATTTCCATTACTCGAACCTTTGGAAATTGAGCTTTGAATTGAAATATAAGACTCATTTAGGTGGACTTGACCACAGCACCTCCAAAAGCTACAGGCACTCTATAAAACACTTGACCCTCTTGTGAGGACTTACTTGCTCTAGTATTTTATGTTGTAACTCCAAAAAAGTTTTAGGTGGACTGACAATCAAACCAATTAGTCTCTCACTACAGAATCTCACTCATTCATTTGTGCCCTCTTCGATTTTGACATCATAATGAACAAGCATGAAACATGAACTCATTTTCTTAGTAAAAATACACTACACAAAGATGAGAGTGAGTGGATACTAAATGCAGTGTGCAATGGGTTAAATAGGCAGGGCAATCGAATACGTGAGGGATGCAGACGTATGCCATAAAATGAGAATACACAAGGGGCCCTTGTGCACGCAGTGTCAACTTGAATATGCCCTTTCCCCATGCATATTCCATTATTCAGGAATAGCCCCCACCCCATGTGTATTCATTCTATTACTGTATTTGCTCGGAGCCCTTGCGTATTCACCTGCATATTTTTAGCCCACAAATGGCTCTGATTTCATTTTCGTTTATTTTCGTAAATATTCTTTTTTTTATATCAATAAAAGAGCCGTGATTCTGCAACAAATTGGATTAAAATTATTTTTAAAAGTCACAATTTTTTTCCCATATAAAAAAAACATAATTTTTTCATAAAGACGATAAAAAGTTAGACCAGTCATTAAAAAGATTTAAAGGGTTTTAAAATTGGATCACTCATTTACTCATGAAAAGAAAAGCTTAACATTCTAAGTTTCTAGTTTCTATCGCCATTAAATGGACATTAAGTGCCTATTTGAAAAAACTACAAGAGTAAAATTATTTTGATAACTAGCTTTTTATATGATTGATTTTGTGAAAATTAATTTATATTTCAATACTTTAACTAAAGGATAATTTGAAAATAATATATTTTGTTCATATGGTATGAAAAATTTATTTTTTATGACAAATTATTGAAAAGGTATGAAATAATTTATTTTATTATACAATGTTTAATATTTGGGGTTAGTTTGGTAAAAATTTGAGAATTCTAGAATAATTAATTTTTGTTTATAAATAAAATTTTTAAAATGTTGCTTATGATTATAAGTTGTTTTTCATCTTAAAAGTATCAATTTTTTATTGTAATCCATGCTAGTAAATATAGTTAATTTTTACTCAATTACTTGAAAAATAAACTTAAATTTGATTGATAACTGTGTAAAAAAAATTATCCTATCAATGCATCAACATTAAATTTATTATAAACTAGTCGTTTGACCCGTGCGATGGACGGGGAGGTAATAAAAAATAGTTTATTGATTATTATAAAAAATAAATGATAATTTATTTACATATATCTTATAGAAAATTAAGTATATAAATTTATCTTAAAAGTAAGTTAACAGTTTAATAATTAAATTAAGTGGATAAAATATAAATGTACTATTCTATTTTATATCTTATATTGAATATCATATTTATAAGGTTAAAAATATCTTGATAGATTACTTATAACTAATAATAAAGAGTTTATTTTATGAAAATTTTGTGTATTTTGAAAGTTGAAATTGTTGAATAAAGAAAGAGAATAAATGGATAATTTTACTATATCATGAGCTATTTATAAGGATGACATTGAGTATCCATCAGAAAGGAGAAATGTCCGATATCTCCCGTCACCATTTAGAATTTTATCTTTCATTCCCATCGCCATCTGCTTTATAGGTCTCCATTTCTCATTTCTCATTTCTTGTGGGGATTTTGAATTCCTATGGTATTCAAGAGTTTATTAACAAATTTCAAAAAGAGAAAAACTTTAAAAATATTTTATAATTTGAAGTATAAATATCCATAATAATAAATATTATTAATGCAATATAATCCAAATTAAAATTAAAAAAATACACATAATGCAAATATAATAAAAATAATTAAAAAATAAAGATGTATTATCCCTGTCCCTATCCCGTTTAATAAATGGGAACTTAGCATCCATAAATCATCCATACAAAGGTGAAATATATGCTAATTCCTTTCCTCATTGGGTAATTCCCGTGTGTATCTATTTTCATTTTTTTATCATCCCTAGCCATTTATATCTTTTTAGTAAATTAAAATATTTAATTTAAAAATATAAAAATATATTTTTTAATTAATAAAAATAATAAATAAATTTAATTTATATGATTTCAATTACACATCCTTTCCTTGTACATCCTTTTAATAAATTAAAATATCAATTTTAAAATATATGTTATAATTAATGTGTAATAATTAGTAAAATATCATTTATAATTCTAATTTATACAATATCAATTATTACAGTAGTATATAAATTATAATTTTTTTCAATAAAAAATGATATAATTATTTACTTTTTAAAAACTAATATCATTATCAAAAAAGGGTAAATTATAGAATTAATTTTTTTAAATATTTTATTGTTAAAAAATTGAAGGCATTTTGTTTCAAAAAAATTAGTATGAAAAAAATTATAGAATTAATATATTGGAATGTTTAAGTTGTAAAAAATTAAAAAAAAATATAATGATATATGCAGATAGATAATTTTTTTATTATGATTTTCAAAAGTTCTATGTTTGAAATTAGAAAATTTCCCCTAACCCTATCTTCATTTAGAATTTTACTTCTATTCTCATGCACATCCCGGTCATGGGTTCTTATTTTTCATTTCACATGGAGATTTGAATCTCTATTGATATTTACGAGTTTATTAAAAAAAATTTAAAAATACTTTGAAATTCAAAACATAAATATCTATAATAACAAATACTATTAATGCAACACAATTATAATAGGTTTGTTATTGTTAATACTATAATTATATATATATAATTTTTATGTTATAATATATTGAATTATAATTTTGTTTATGCTATTTTTTATTTCTTATATTAATTTTATTAATGGTAGAGAGATATGAAGGTATGATTGAAAAAAATAATTGATAATTAGAAGGTAAATTAACAATAATTGATATGATACTAATATTTATGACTCACTACATAAAAAATCTTTCATGTGTTATTTATAGAAAGTTTATACCTCACTTTAAGTGTTAAGATTATGAAAAAAGTAGGGTCTTATTTTTCTATAAATAACACATGGAAGATTTTTTATGTAGTGAGTTTTAAATATTAGTATCATATCGATTATTTTCATATTTGATTAAGAATAAATTTAGTATAAATTGAATTTTAGATTATTATTATATCAAAATTAATCGATTAGCAATTCGTTAACAATTTGACCTACTCGTTTTCTTTTAAAAAAATATGTTGATTTTAAAATTTATTTATTTTGAAAATATTTTATTTATAAGTTTTTATATTATCTTCATAATGTGAGGCTATTAATGGTTCTTAATTTAATTATAGATCATAATTATATTAACATGGCTTCTCTCTTAGTACAAATTATAACATTTAATGATTGTAATATTTGATTCTTTAATGATTGTAATATCTAATTTTATTTCATATGAAAAATAATTAATAAGTAAATTATAAATTAAGTTTAAAAAAATATTTAGAAATAAAGATTGAGAAAAGTGGGGCCTAAATCATTGGATGAATGACATGTGTAATAGTTTTCATGAAGTGAGTCTGAAATATTAGTATAGTAGATTTATATAATCAATAAATTTTATACCGAATCTTAATAATTAATAACTTCTGATTATAAATAAGATTTTGATAAATCTCTATCATTTTTTTAAATCTTCTCCAATTTTTTTAATTTTTTTCAACACTAACTTTTTCTTTTTTCAAAATTCATTCAAAATTTTTAAAGTATAAAATTATCAAAATTGTCATGAATTATATAATTGATTTTTTTTTCAAAATTCATTCAAATATTTTAAAATATAAAATTATCAAAATTATTTGCAAGAGTTTAGAGATTATTGAAAGTATAATTTTATGGTCATTCTAGGTAATATCCCAGGATTTTTATTTTCACCTGCACATATATACATTTTTTTTTGTTGAATTGATATATTTTTGGTCTTCAAATCATTAAATTAGTCTATATATATAATCAAATAATATCATCACTAATAGCACAAAAAAATATTTTCCTTTAAATAATTAAATTCATCATAATCTTATTGTAAATAAAAATGGTAAATGATATAACCTAGCGCATATATTTTATATCTTTCTTATAATTTATATACTTAATTTCATAAATTTAATATAATAGTATTCAAAAGAAAATCACCACCTGCATCAAATATAAAAATTTTAGATGTGATATTAATATTAAAATTGTGAAATGAATTTATCAATATAATTCATGATTTCAGCATCGCAATAATTAAAGATATTTAATTAATGTAATGCAATCCTATTATTAAATATGGATGATTATCAATATAATATGTAATAATTGCAGTTTTATATTTTCAAAAAAATTAATAAATAACTTCTTAAAAGATGTGGGCCGTAAAACATTCTCATTGTGACACGTGTAAAACTTCCCCTCAAATAACTCTGAAATATTAGTGTTATAGATAGATTATAGATTTATAACAATGAAAAATAATATATGTATATGTTAAGTTATAAAACCGATCATATATATCCTTGTGATTCTGCCCAATTCAAATATATATATATATATATATATAAACATATTTTTCTTGTTGGTCTATTGATTCAAACTCCATTTTTAGAAACACGAATTTTCTAAATAATTTTCATTGATCTAATCATCGATTTTCGATTTTTTTTTATTCAATTGGAAGTCCATATCTATAAAATCTAGGCCCTGAGATTTGCAGATCAGACGTGTGGGCTTTGTCTCTCTAATTACAGCAAGAAAAATGCTTCATGGTACGAACCTATCTTCGTAAAACGTCACACGAAAGTACTAAGCAAGTTAGAACTCTTACAGTAATTGAGTTTCGATGCGATTTTCCTTTTTTCGTTCTATGTCTTCTTTCCTTATTTTTGGGTCTGAGTTCTTTTTTATCCTATGTTTGGTCAGAGTCTAAGTCTTCTTACTATTAGTCATGTTAAGGTCAATTTTGAATGGGCTATGAGTTAATTCAACCGTCTTATGGGTCATCTTTGTTGAACTCGGGCTTTTACTAGTTAAGCTTCTGCTTTTATCTTTTCCTTCTTCCGCTGGTAACTGGATAAGCCTAATTTTGTGCCCGACCAAAATGGAAAAAAAAAAAATCATTTTGTGCCATGATATTATGTTAATATTATATGTGGGAACATATTAATTATTTAAAATATAATTTAAATTTGTAAATATATAAATATTATAAAATTATTGGGTGATATCATGGTATACGTAGAGTTTGTCGTAAACTCAGGTCTAAATTGACATTTTCCCCCCTAATTTTTTACTCTTCTTGCTTAATGTTCAAACAAATACCAGAAAAAATAACCAAAAAATAAATAAATAAACATATACCATACAATTTTTTTCGGAAAAAAACATAAATCACACCACTCACGAACATTGCAGTTATAATTATAAGTAATCTATAAAAGATGTGTAATTTAAGATGAGAATGCAAGTTTGACTTAATTGATTAAAAGAACTCTTGTGAACAAATGTGTAATTTATAATCTGTATTGATAAACGAAAATTAGTTTTATGGACCATTTAGATGGATCGACACTTGACTTATTTAAAATAAGATAAGAGTGAGAAAATAATTAATAAAACAATTGCTCACCTAGTTAAATTAGATATAAATTCAGTTTAACCCATTTAATAGTATTAATTTTTAATGAATTGTAGTTGAAAAATTTAATTTATTTATTGAACGGATGATAGATCATCTATCAAACATCATAACTTCAAAAATATATAAGATAGTTTTAAAATATAATATAATGTTAAATAAAGAGATCAATTATTTATTTATAAAAAGAATATTGATAACTAGGCTAAATATTTTTTTATTAAATAAGTGCCAAATAAATTATATATTCAATATTTTATATCATAATAAATTTAAAAATTGTCCATCAATTTCCAACTCTTATTTTTACACCTAAACTTTTAAAAAAAATGGACGAAACTTGATTTGAGTCGGCTACTTTTCGGATTTGATCACCCTAATCCACTTTTCTTGGAGTTTAGGACAACATACTAACTAATTGGATCGTCCTAATCCAAGTTTTTAGAGTTAAGGTAAACATACTTTGACTTTGTAGTTTCTGGAGCAATTTAACGGCTAACTACACTTTTCTTAGAACACTATTAAATATAATTTAGTGGGGATCACATTGGGTCTGGTTAATATGTACCAAACTCGAAACCCGACTCAATTTTAACACCATATTGTCTTTTTCAACTCTAACATAATTTGATAATGATCTGATTAGTGGCTAAGTTAACATGACCTTTAGAAAAGATGTTAAGATTTGTACATTAATAGAATAAAGTTATAAAATTTTATAAATAAGAATCAAATTTCAAAATATGCTTTACAATACATATTTCTAAACAACTCATATTAATATAAAAATAATATCAAGTTATATAAACTGTATTAATTGAACTATAAAATCTTATAATTTTTTAATAATTATTTTAAAAAATATAAGAATAAAATAATTATTTGACTTTAGATTAGGTTAGGCCAACACAAAAAACAACCTAAACCTAGACCAAAAAGTGTATTAAGTCAAATTTTAGAACCCAAACTCGATGTGATAAGCTTTGGGTCAGGTTGGTTCATAAACACCCCTAAACTACATTTGTCACATTTTTAAAAATGGCAATCACCAGTGATTTATTATTCAATGAATGACTAAGAAAAAAGACCCACTTATTATATTTGAAAGTTTGTTATTTTATACTCGATATGTGGGTAGTTTGTGGCCTCTAACTTGCTCGAGTCAAATTTTACCTCATAATGGGACAAATAGGGTAAGGAAGAAAATTTAGGACCCATTTGGTATGCCAAATAGGACAAGGGCAGATAGTATAAGACCTGATAGGATAAGTCATGATAAACTTTTAATATTATATAGTATTTGGTGTAATACTGTATAAGATATTATAATTTATATTTTATAATATTATTTATTTACAAATAATTCTAATATTTTAATTAAATATAATATAAAATAAAATATTTTATTAATGATTTGAATATAGTTTTTAAATATCATGTTTATGTAAATATTTATGAATTAAAATTTAATTTATTTTAAATATTATTATTTATTTTAATATTTATAATTATTTATTATTTCAATAAATTATATAAATATTAAATAATTATTTTATATATATTTAATTATAATTATTTAAATTTTAATTTTATAATAAGTTTCAACTGAAAATATTTTTATTATTGATCCTTACTTTTATATAATACATATTATTTATTTTAAATATTTATTTATATTTTATGTTTATTGTTTTATTTTATTTATTATTTATTAATTATAATTAATATTTTATTTTTATTGTATATAGCTATATTGATATCATATATTATTTGTTAATAATATTTATTTATTATGAAATAATTTTATTTATAAATTTTAACTTATTATTATTTATTTAAGAATTATTTTATTTTAATAAAATATTAAAAAATAAAATTAATCTTATACGTTAAAAGCTAATCAGGTCTAATACGGCCTCCTCATGCTGCATTAAATTATATAATATTTTAACATATAAGGGACTATGATATATAAACTTATACAATACGATATCTTTAAAAACAACATATAAGAGTATAACGTATAATATTATAAGCTTATACTATCATGCCTAATATAACATACCAAACACACCCTTAGTGCAGATAGGACGACTTAGGATTTTAAGGTTTATGGTTTTGCATCCCTAATCCCTAATATATACAACAACAAATTTGTTGGTATTTGTGTAAAATTGACATACTTGCATCGTCAATAATTTTTTATACAATATAGTTTTTATTAATCTAACTATTGAATTATAACTACACATCGTATTGACTATTTAAGCCATTTTTTTAAAAAAATAGATATCAATAAGGACCCTTATTGATTAATATTGTCAAAAGCGTATTCAACGATTTCAGATTTCACATATGAACTATATCTTTGTGTATGGAAGGGGGTCCATTTACACCAAGTGTAAGTCTTATACACTTACACCCTTCAATAACTCTTCATAGAAATTGAATTTAATTGATCTAACAATTTAATTATATGATATCATATTTGCAATCAAGCATAATAATTCTCAAAAAAATCAGACAACAATAGACATGTATTCTAAAGATTGATATTTATTAGTATCTTAAAAAAATATTATCCATCAAAAGAAAGTGGCATAATGAATTATCAAATCATTTTCAAATTGTATGAAATTTGATGTATTTGATCAATTAGATAAGAACTTTAAATTTAATGGTCAGATTGATAAAATTTTTTACCCATAAAAACCTATTGAAAGGGTAAGTGTACAAAGACTTGCACCCTGGTGTAAGTGGATATGTGTATATTATGTTTGAGGAAAATCATTCAATGCGGTAGGACGTGTACTTAACTTTCATTGGCATAAATAAATATTAAGAGAATTAAGCGAGATAAATGATTTATTGAGGAGTTTTAATAACATTTTTATTTCTTTCGCAACAATTTTTAAATGTTACTTGCAAATTTTAATAACAGTTTTTATCAATTAGAATTTTTAAAAGCTAAACATGACATAGTGTAATAATTATACATTCAAAAACAATTTTGAATAACACTATATGTCAAAATCATTTTCATGTAAAAATAAAAATAATGAGATAAAATAATAAGATATTTTGGATAAAGTAGTGTGAAATTTATGTCTGTTTTGCCATTATATATTTAGAAGTGATTTGAATTAATATTATCTAAACAATATTAATTTTATAAAATTTACTTTTCAAAGTAAACTATCAAATATAAATCATTTTATTTTAAAATCAATTTTGACAAAGTCATTTTCATCTAAAATTAATTATACAAATGCAAAACTAAACACACACTTAGTAGTTGCTTATGGAAACTAGTTGTTTATTTCAATTTCACTTAGTTTTTTTTTTTGGTGACAAGAGCTAAAGAAATAATTTGACTTGGTTTGATCATAGAGTATACAGATATAATTTGACTAATATTAATTTCATGTTATTTGAGATAATAACTTTATTTATAACAATTATATTTAAATTAGTTAAAATTATTTTTACTATTTTTTAATGATTGTATGCAAATAATAATCTTTGATCAAGTAAAAATAATTCAAGTACTATATAATATAAATATAAAATTCTCCATAATTTTTCATCAAGTGGGATAGGTTGAAACATTTTAATAAAAATATTTATTAAAAAAACCATCACTTCTTCTTCTTTGTTTCCCTTCCATTTTTCTTATTAGATAAACAAAAATAATTAAAATTTTATATTAAATAAAATGAAAAAATTCAAAGTGAAATATATTTATGACTTGTATGTCCATATCAAAAGGTGACTTATGTAACGCCCCAATTTCTATATATTAATTATTTTAGTTAGTTAATGGATGAATTACATAATCTTTGTCTGGAATTAGAGGTGTGTGAAAATAATATTTTTACCGATGTTTCATATTTATTTTAGTGATTTTGTGTGTGAATCCCTAGGCTATCCTCATGTACATACATCTAGTTGTCAAACTACCCTTCTTATACACACTCACACTCTCACAATTAAAAAATAAGAAGAAAGAAAACCCAAGCCCATTTTTCCCTTCCCACTTACGGTATACACACACACTTCATCATCTTCTTTCTTCCTTTCCCTTCCTTCTTCCATGTCTTCACCTTCTTTCTTTTTTCTCTTCACTTTCATCTACCATAGCTTCTTCAATTTTATACCAAATCCAACAAATAAATACACTTTTTCATAGCTCTTCCACCTAACAAACTCAAATCCACCATTAGTTTTTCAAGAAAAAGCCTCCTCCTACCTGTTTTGGAGCAGACCAAATTCGTGGTCAAAGGAAAGAAAGAGTTTTGCTTCCTTACTTGGGAGATCAAACATCAAGGAGATTGTGGCTATCTTGATCTCTAGTAAAAACCATCTTTTGGTAGGGGTTTATGTTTAAACTTACGTACCTTATATTGTTATCTGATTTTGAGTTTTGATGAATGATTATGCTAGAAAGATTAAAAGAAATTGTATATTGTGTTCTGGAATTTTTGGATTTATGCAGACAGTTCAGTTTGTATGATTTTATTCACTTGGATGGAGACAAGACTTTGAGCTAAAAGTTTTATATGATGAAGCTAACATAGGGATGTATCTTCACTATTTTTCTTGAGATGTCTAGATGACTTTTTGTATTTTTTAAAAATTCAGAAACCGAGAAACTTATAGATTCGGAGTGAACAGTAATTTTTGAAGTACTAAATTTGTATAATTTTATTTTTATACCAAATGATCGATTTATAACTTGAAAGTTTTACAGGATGTTGTGGACATCTTGAAGTTAAACCATGAATTGTTTTCGAATTTTCTGGGTTCATTTGATAGGATAAAAAAATTGGATTTTCTGATTATTGACTGAAAATAAGTGGTTTCTGACCTCCAAATTTGTGTAATTTTGTTAATATATCTAGAGATCTTTTTATGATTTGAAATTTTTTACAGGATCTCAGGGACATATTGAATTATCTCTAAAAAATGATTTTGCTTTGTTTTCATGATGTTTAGCAATTTAATTGTATTTTTCTTTGAGACTGAAATTTCTGGACAACATGATATTATGTTTCAAAGTTTTACAAAAGATTGGATTTTGGGATATATGGGTTCAGCTGAGGCAAGTTCTCCCATAAGAAAAATTTTTATTTTAAAACTGATCAAATTTTTGGAATCTACAGGAAAAATGGAGTGGATATATGTGATTTGAGTTATTTTTTTATTATATGCAAAATTTGGGGTCAAATTATAATTTCACTAAAGTTTGGGGTTGTTGTATAAATTCTAAAAATCTAAATGGGAGAACTGTGTTTAAGTGGATTTAGGATGAAAAACTTGTTTTTGATGACTAGTGACAATTTATTATACTTGACTGAATTGTGGTATTTCTTATTTTAAAGAAAAGGATTGTAGAATTCCTTATTAAAATTTATGCTTGCATTGCTTATGAGAAAATAATGGCTTAGAGGAAAAAGGGAATGAGAGGAAAATTTAAATAATAAGAAATCAGAACGTAGACATATATATATACATACACACACACACACATAGAAAATAGCTAGCAGTCTAAACCTTTCATTTTATCACATTTATTAACTTAATTATGGAGTTAAATATAACAATTATCAAATTCTACTAATGTCAAATGGAGTTAAATTTTTTCAATCCAAAATATGAAAAACAATGTTATTATTATGATTTAATTTATTAATTTTAGAACTGAAATGTATAATAAATAAATAGTTTTATTGTAATGCATTGATTATGCCTTCATTTCCATTGTTTCTATGCTATATATACATATATACATATATATATATATATATATATATATATATATATCTATATCTATATATATATATATATATATATATATATATATATCTATATCTATATACACATATAGAAAATAGCTAGCAGTCTAAACCCTTCATTTTATCATATTTATTAACTTAATTATGGAGTTAAATATAACAATTATCAAATTCTTTAAATCAAAT
The DNA here is from genome assembly GCA_031216125.1 of Dalbergia cochinchinensis. Lineage (NCBI taxonomy): Eukaryota > Viridiplantae > Streptophyta > Magnoliopsida > Fabales > Fabaceae > Dalbergia > Dalbergia cochinchinensis. The sequence goes on along the minus strand of CM062375.1, from coordinate 59,845,373 downwards.
TAAAAGTATTAAAATTTGTCAAATAACCGTGATGTTTTCTTTGAATTGTTACTTTCAATTAGTTTCCATTTTTCTATTTAATTGAATATTTATTATTGGCAAGATATTGTGTCTCACTACTTTCTCAGTCTAATAACGACTAATATATAGCATTTACTCTGGCCTTTCATTTTTTAGTGTGCATAATAGCTATTAAATATTAAATAGGTTACTTAATGAGTTATATAACATCTTGCTTTCAATCTCAATCAGTGGTTTCATTTTCACATTGTCTATCATTTTGTTTCTTTTGCAGTGAGTTCCTCTTTCTCTTTGTTATTATTTTTGTTTAAATTTTATTCATGCTTGCTTCTTTTGTTATTTTTCTTTTTCTGAAGGTGCATATTGTTCGGTGGAGGTTTGGACTGCATCTCTTTTTTATCCTTCTTTTTCTATACTTTCTTTTTACTTCCATTTTGACTTTTTAATCGCCATTCTTTATTTTGTTGTAATTTAATTTCATATCTTTAGTTAGGTTATTGACTATTTTTTCCTATAACTTTTGTATTTATTTTATGTTTATGCAAGAGTTGGTTTTCAATATGGGAGGTTTGGCAAATGCAACACTACTTGGCGAGTTTTCCAAAAAGGCATGTCATGGGAGGAGGTGATAAGCAAGCAAATACTCTATTTGGAGGACATTATCTATGAATCAGTAATTAAAGTATTCCTAAATTCTCAAGCAAAAAAATTAAACCGCAAAACCAATTACATGGAATAATTATATGAGTAACTACAAGAGCATTCTTAGGAGTAAGTTTATCCCATTTTAATTTAAGGAGATATTAGGTGATCATTAGATAGTAACTTCCAACATAATCGTTCCACGACTAATAATCTTGAGTGGAGTGATTTTATGCTAGGTACTCACTAATTTACAAAGGTATTATTATGCAAAAGAAAATTGTTTTTAATTTAACATTCTTTCTAATATAATTTGAATATCAAAACTGTTTATATTCTTCTTCATTTTTCTTCTCTATTAGTTGTATTGTGAATAGATTTGACATATTTTTTATTTATTTATTGCTTCCTCTCTTTGAGTGGTTAAGTATGTTTATTTTCTATAGAAAAATAACTTCTTCACTTTTAGCCTTTAATATTATATTTTATTGGTTTTTATTTCCATATTATTATATATTTTTATTTTGTTTTAATTAAAGCAATTATATATGGTAAATAAATTTTTTATATAGTTGATAAAAAAAATAAAATAAAGTAAGTCATTTTCTATAATTTTAGATATAGAATATAAAATTTGTAATTTATTAAATGGCAATCATTTTACATTACTTAATATTTTTATGTATACCATGTATAGTATTATATTTTAATTTAGTGTTTAAATATGCCAGGAAGCATCAAAAATCATTTTTCAATATTTTTCCACTTAAATTAAATTTATTTTTGTTATTATTGTCAAACCTTCTAATAAATATTATAGGTATGATGCATATTAGTTTGAAAATGAGCTTTGAGAAATTATAAGGTATGACACATATTAGTTTATAGATGAGTTTCGAGAAATATATTATGAAATTTTATACTTTCGAGAAGCCATATCATCCCAAAGAAAATAGATTTAGATGTTTGATAAATTAGATTGTAATGGTGGTTTTAAAATTAAATTACTAAATCTATTGCAATGAATATTTTCAAGTTTGTGGAAACAATGATGTTATCTCATTTAAGGTGATATTACTTTTTAATGTTATGCATTATTTTTTTTGTTCATTTTTACATATTCAAATTCTCAAACAATATTTCTATTAAATTATAAAACTTTCAAAAAAATTATTTCATGATGTGCACTAAACTACATTTAGAAAATACAGCAGTCTCATTATTAAAAATATAAATATAATTATCATTATAAGACTAATTAACTTAACCCTAATTATTAAAACTAAATTTTATAAAATAATAAAACTAAATCTTATTAGTATATTTAGTTAGATTTTATATTCATAAAATTATGAATTTTATTAATATAGTATATTATTAGTACAGTTTCAAAATTTTTAACTTTCCTATCGGATATAATTTTAGAATATTTTAATTAAGATTATTTTTTTAAGTTTTAACATTAAATACATATTTTATTTTTATTCTATAAAAAATATAGCTTATCAGGAAGTCAAAATTAAGCATCACAATATAATACTATTTAATATAACTAATGATTAAAATACAATTTTATAATTATATTTAGTTCTATTTTATATTCATGAAATTGTGAATTTCATTAATACCTTTTGTTAGTATAGTATTTTATATTTTATATTTCCCTATTTTTTTATCTAATCTACAAATGTTTCCATTTTATTAGTTTTTTAAATTAAATAATCTTTTGTTTCTTAATTATTGTAGGAAATATAGTTGATGAGTTAGAAAAATTAAAATTAAGCACAACATAATAATAAAAATTACTTAATTTAATTCTATAATAATGTAAATGATTAATGGTCAACAAACATTTTTTAAAAGCACTTATCTCTTGAATAATTTTAAAATAAGTAGAAGCATAAATACATTTGCATTCAATTTTTTAAGAAGGATACAAATAAATAAATAAAAATACTTTTAAGTACTTATTTTCAAAATAAAATATTATTTCTCTTCTAATAATCATAATCAAACGGGTTTATAGTGAACAATAATTACATAAAAATAAATTTTTTTTATTATACCTAATTTATATTATTATGAAAACTTCTTTTAAATTTATTTTTAGTGAATTAACTATCACAAATTATTAATAAATTCGTGCAATGCATGGGTACAATTTCTAGTTATATGTATTATTCTCAAAGAGGATTTATGATTTTGTGAAATTGATTGGTGTCAATTACTTCTTTATTTCATTCCCCTCCACTTTTTCTTGAGAAATGTGCAATCAATCATTTGTATCTTTTTCATTTATGTGGGTGTTCATGCCAACTAATGAGATTATTTCTATTTTTATTTTTTTATTCATGTCATATATCTTATTTCTATTCTTATTTGTTATTCAAATTGTACTAATAATTCTTCAATATTTTAATCTATGTCTAATTCTTTCCATTTATGTCTTTTTCCATATTTACATATTTTTATTTTTCTTTTTTCTTTTTTTATATCATATTGTTAATTGAAAGCCCTAATCACATTCAATATTTTATAATCTAGGTTAAATAAATTGGTTCCAGTAATTTTAAAATTCTCCTGATTCTAATCTAGATTGAATAATTATTGTTTATATAGTTATTGTGTATATATACTCAATTATATGAGGATATGAAATAGAATTTGAATGAAATAAAATATTATAATTTCTATATTAATTGGTTTAGATTTTGGGTTTCAACTTGGTTGGATTGGTATTTTCAATAATGAATTTGTGGTAAAAAATATGAAATTAATCAAAACTATTTTCCTTTTGATGGCAGAACACATTGCTTTTGGGTGCAATGCTATTTGTTAGAGGGATGAAGAAATCAAAATCAAAGACAACTTATAAAATACAATAAATGATATATCTATTTGTTTCCAATGATCAGGTTGCTACGTTGTTGAAGGTATGTACAAGCTATTGGTATTTTGAGCATCTACTCAATAATGAAGAAAAGGTTTTCATGATTTCCAATTTTGGTGTTAGGGAGAATTCAATTAAGTCCATTCCATCAATAATCAAATTAAAATTTTCCTAAAAAAAGATACTCAACTATATAATTATTATCTTTTATTGACTTTTTTCTTTAAATGTTAATAAAAATTTAAATAATTTTTTATTTTAAATTATATATCATTTTTGTTGATCATAAGGTCATGGAGATATAACTATTAAACTTATATACATTTATTTTATTTAATTTTGATTGGATATTCCACTTGTCATGGAGAATGCTTAATATCTGATTTAACATGTATATAAGATGGTCACCCTAATTATGTCATTCAATTTGTATCTAATCTAATTAATTTTCTTGTGCATTGCACGGGTTACTATACTAGTAGTATCTAAGAGGGTGTAATTTTGGAGAGAAATTTGGTGTTAGATGAGTGACTCATGGAATGATCTTAGAGTGAAATTATCAACTTTTGTATATAGATAGATGTATAGATAGATAAATTATATTTTAACTTATTATACTTATTTTTGTTATGATTTTATGTTTGTATGTAAATAAATAACATCTTATAAGATAAAAAAAATTCAATACTCGATAATATAAATATAATAAAATAATTGACTTGAGTTAAACATCCTTGAAAGATTTTAGTAAAAAATTATTAAGGAATAAACAAATAAAACCATCACTTCTCCTCCTTTTTTTCTTCTTTATTTTTTTATAGGGTAAAAACAATATATAGATTCATATAACGAATTCATTTGTTCAATGTGTTAAAAAGGTTTTGTTTAAAATTAATGAACAAAAACAAATATAATTAGAAAAAAGCAACCTATCCCATACTCTTTCTTTTCTTATTCTTATTGAGTAAAGATATGTGACGAAAAAATTACATTAAAAATGAAAAAATAATTGATGAAGTCTATTTAAAAAGAAAGAATTGTAGAAGAAAAGATCTGAAAATTAAATTTTATACTTTATGCAATTGTTTATCATGAATATAAGAAAAATTAATGTTAATCATTTGTCCAAGTCAAGAGACGATATTGATCAAATACAATTGGAATAGAGTGCAATTTTTGGAGGAAAATTTAGTATTAAATAAGTGACATGTGACATAATATAAGAGAATTATCCAATTTTTATATAGAAATAGATTTCCATAACATTTATAAACTCACTTGTATACTTTCACCGATATACTTAGGATTCCTATTAATGAACTATAATAAAAAGGAATCCAAATACGATATTAAAAAAAAACCAAGGACCCTAAAAAACAATTAGAAAGAACTATATAAAGATTGTATTTACATAACGATGTTGAACATGCAACAATTCATGCACCATACATGCGAATCCTGGCCAAACTTCATCCAATAGCAATTGAAGAGCATTACAATGTTTAGGCATATCGTCTTGTTATCATCACAATACAATTAACACAAATCAGATAAATATTTCTAGTCAAAAAATAAAATTAAACAATATAAATAGAAAACAGACTTATGAGTGGATTTTTAGGAACATGTAACCAAAAATTTCTACCAAACCTAACCAAATCAATTCTGTTGCTCAAATATTGTTGCTTCATGATGTATAGATCGATGGTACGAAACATTATTTAAAGTTGGATTGCTCCGGTGTTGCAACTTCATTACCCAGTTAGTATTGAGATGACTAATGATGAGTCTATTGAAAGCTTTATTTATCCAAAATATTTCATTATTTGTTAAATTGTTGAAAGCCAAATTAATGGCTATAAAAAAAACCCCATTTCCGTGTTGAATTTAATACATATGGATGAAACTGTAATGAAATTCACATAATACCTTCGGTCCACGTGTCCCTAGCTAGGCTTAAGAGCTTTTGGGTACCCCAAGGAACCCCTGGCACAGCGAAATTCATGTTGCAGTTGAAGTTTATAAAATTATGCAGAATAGTCTTGCTGTAGATAGAAATCTTCACTGCAGTGAATAAGCGGGCCAATCTGTGGCCGTAAAGTTAGTCAGTCTTGTTGCAGCTAGGACCTTCGATGTCAGTATAGTAGAAAATGATATAGTTTTGATAAATAGCCCTCTAGCTTGTTTTAAACCCTCACATTTGGGTTTCTTGGCCACTTTAGAAAGTAGAAACTCTTACCCCAAACACATTTCCTCTCATTCTCTCTCAATCCAACATCAATCTTCATCGTCCAAGCTCAACGGTAAGAGATTTTGTGGGTTCATGTCATACCCCTCTCCCCCATTTCACGTTCTAGTGTTGGGTGTTGTCTTTCTTAACTGGGGTGTCCCCAATGTTTTTAGGGTTTGTTTGAATTATCTAGAGATCCCGATAGTTCAATCTAGAGTTAGTGATTGTTGTTACAAACATTAGTGTCATTCCCGCTCCACGGAATGCAGTTGGTATTGACACCATTTTACCCTCCCCTCCAAATGAACGGGTTCAATCCTGTGACCTTTATTTTGGTCATTAGAGTTATTTTCTAACTTGTGGCATAAATATATCACGACCCGCCCAGAGAATGTGACCGAAATGTGGGGACTTGGATCCCCATGGTAGCCTTTGACAATATGACTAGCTAATATGCATAAATAAATGAAATATATTCAAAATATCTTAAACTCAAATAAATTTCATAATTCTGAAAATATTTCCAATCATAAATATTGTACATAAAACCGGATAAAATCCATAAGCTGGCCAAAGCCAAACATAATTAACTAAATGACTGAAATTCTGAAAATAATCAATATAATGTATGTCTCGGATCCTGCCTACACAATTATTGGAGCACTACTAAACAGACATAACCAACCGTAAGCTTCACTCTAAAACGAAGTTCACCAAAAGAAGCTGCAACACTACTGGGGAAGATCCTGTAGTGCAACTGAACTTGCAGTTATATCTGTAAGGGGAGGAAAAGAGAGGGTTGAGTTCATCAAAATTCAGTAAGTGAGCATTTACTCATAACCTATATGGGACAACAACGAAGATACATAACATATACATGTAACTTGATGTAAAATATTTTATATATAATTATATATAACTGTACTGAAAACAATAAGTTAATTAAATCTAATGGCAATAACTGATAGAGAAACAAGAATTATTCTATACATAAATATCTGAGCTGAAAAGCTGAATTAGAGCCAATGGTTAATCTGATGGGCACCTACCTAGGTCCATAAATGAACACCACACTGGTTTCCTTCTGTGGATGAGCTAGTCCTCTAGCGGACAATTTGATACCAAAGTTAACGATTAATTCTGCAGTCATTAGCTCGCTGATCTATTTATTTATTGACTAAAAATTAATGGTAATAAAATTCATTATTCTTACTATTCATACAAAAAGAAATAGGATTCATGAAATTTTCTAACTGATAAAATAGATCTAAATCATACATACAACAAGTATGGTCCCATGAGTTTTCTAAAATAATAATTTGTCATAATAACTATAAACAATAATTTTCTAAGATTTCTATAATCCATAAAGCATACTTCTTAGTATAAATCATTCTAAAAAAATTTCATAAATAATTTATATAATATGAAAAATAATAATAATGACTAAAAGTATGGTTATGAGCTTAAACCCACTTACCGTTGGGAGCCGGAAGTGTGATTCCACTAACAACTTGACTCTGAAAAGCTAGAATGACACTAATAACTGCCAAACAATATAAAAAATATAAACAGATTAACTTTATCACTCAAACTGAGTTTGGGGTAGTAAGGAGGAAGAATGTTGAGAGAAAAACTAGACCTAATAGTACTCAAACTTTCAAGTTAAATAAAAGGGGAGGAACTGACTAAATTCCATGGATATCACTTACCGAAAGAGATTAATCAGAGAAAGTTGAGAGAACCATGTTTTTCTCTTTAGGGAAGCTTCCTTCAATGGCTAGGGATCTTAAGAAAATTTTTAAGAATATTATGATGTGCCTAAAATATACTATGATGCAACAAAAATAATTTTGAGGACGGAACCATTCGAGTCCGTGTATACACACACGATAATGGACACAAGTTCTGCTGCAACGATTCAAGGTGGCCTTCATCTATATACACATGTATGATAATCTCTAAAATAATAGCACTATGTGCACTACATTGCTACTTTATATAATTAAAATTAAAACTAAGAGCACTCACAGTGTGCACTATATATATTTCAATAAAAGCAACATTCACACACATATAATATATTACTACCTAACGCACACACACACAATATATTACTACCTAACGCACACACACACATGTATTGTTTAAATAACACTACATAATGCACTAACTTATAAAATAATGATGCATGTTCTCAACACATTTTACTGTGTTGTATAGTGGGCATAGGTTATATAGTAAAAAATAATCATAGTGATGGCATATTGCTAATAACAATAATAAAATAATAATAACATGATGCTATGCTACATATCTATTATATTAATAACATCAATAATAATGCTAAGTACTAATGATGCTATTGGTAATGATGATGATGATGATGATAATAATAATAATAATATGACTGATACTACTAATGATAACCACTAAACTCCGTATATGAGGTATTGCAAAATACATGATTTTTAGAGATGTTTTCAAGATTAGTATGAATTATAGAGGATTTTGACAATGTTTACGAAAGTTATGGATTTTAACAGAGCATGAATTAGATGTTTTAACGTAAGCTCATGGGACCATTTTTTGCTAGATGATTTTTACGAGGAGCTAGATTATGAATATGATTATATAGAGATCTTATGACCAGTCTGTTTATGTGTAAACATATTATGATGACCGTCTTCATAATAGAAATAGCCTATATTCTCCTTTTCACTGAGAAACATTTTTCCTTAGTATACAATGCTTCTCATCCAATGAATATGACTTATTCAAGCAGAAAACCACGAATCTAAACAACTTGGTGTTCTAGCCCTTGATAATTTTTGTTGCCTTACATTTACAAGACCACTCTCATATTCAATATGAGCATCCAAAATACCAATGCCAAGATGATCATCGTCCCTAATCTTAACTCCTACTATTTGCTAGGGAAAATGTCCTTTAGTTAGTTTTAGTGTCATCTTGGATTCAATACTCATATCCACGGTATTTTAGATCCCTAACCAACAACAACAACAACAATAATAAAACAAGATTATGAGAAAGAGAATTAAGAAAAAATGTTGCACAGTAAAATAAAATGAAACTACAATGAACTCAACCTAGAAAAAGAAAAAAATCGATCAAATGCACATGCTTACTAATCCAATAGACATAAGATAAAAATGACTGTATAATATTATACTATCATATATAATACTAAGATAAGTCAAAGGATAGTGGCACACTAGCATAATAGGGAGCAATGAAGATATATCAAGACACTCACAGGAAACATCAAAAATAGAAAGAACAAATAGGGCACAAGAAAAAACAACATGCTAAAAAACAATCAAGGATTGCCATCTAGTGTACTCCTGTGTACTCTACCAAACATGATAAAAATTGAATTTAGAATGTTAGCTAATATTATCAATCCTTATACTATATATCAAATAGGGCCTAAATATATTATGATTTTCTTTCTTTTCTGGGTGAGTATGTACGAAACATTTAGCCGGGAATGTATTAATTTTATCTACCCATTATTAACTTTTCTCTTTATTTTTTGTTTACTTTAAATGTATTATGATTTTCTTCCTTTCCCCTGTACGAAATGTTTATTGGGGAATGTATTAATTGTGAATATTTGCCTTTATGAGAAATGTTATCCAAGCTACTCCCTTGAGACCGAATGAAAAAGTTGTAGCACTACCATCTTCCTTGGACGAGAATATGTACAAGCAAAACAAGCATTTGAATGAAAAACCTAAGATTATCAACTTCAAACAACTGTAATTAGCTCTACACCATGATCTATATATGTATTGATTATTAAAAAGCTATTATGTGATGTTTATTTTTAAATGGCACTATGGCAGTCTACTCTATTTGAAGTATAAACACCCTAGATCAACTTTTTGTCTTACAGTTCCTTAAAAACTTTAGGCAAGTAAGTCTTATGGATCTTACTTAAGACATAGAGGTATGTAGGTTTGGTTGTCAAATTAAAATTGACAAAGATTTAACTTTAAAATTAAACACAATGACTAATTAGTAACCCTTTTATTGCTCTTTAATTTTCTTTTTCCTCCTTTAATTTTAAAATTCAACACACTGTGTGCTCAGAATCATCACCCTGCTCTTTTTTTAATTTGGTGTAATTGGCATCATTTTATAAACTCCTAGCTAGACTAAGGATACATTACAAACTTCGATTCTGTTTTTTTTTAGTGTTAATATTGTAATTAACAATTGAACACTTTGAAATTTTTAACTAGTTCTATTGTGTGATCTCTTTTGGTGGAGAACTCTAACACATTTTGATGTAGGCCTTATACATGCCTTATTTAGTATGAATGAATTTGACTTAGAACTAGAAAACCATCACTAGAATATGTGCAAGTCAGGAAACTAACATAATCATTTGTCCCCTCAACAGAACAATGTGATTTTATAACTACCATAATTATTTATAGATTAGTATATTTTTACATGATAGAGCTTTCAAACTTAAAGTAAAGCTAAGTACAGAGTTTTAGAGAAATTAATTAGTTTTATGATTTTGGGCTAAACTGTAGTTATAGATAAATAAACAATGAGTAAATAGCTGTGAGTGATCGTTAACTTTGGTACCAAATTATCCTTAAAGGACAATCTCATCCCATAGCAAAGAATGAAACCTAGCTAGTTAGGTGTCCAAATTTTGGGTCCTTTGAGGAACCCATAGTTCAAATAATTTTATTGTTATGCCACATGTATCATCCATAACAAGAGAATATATTGTTATGTCATATTTATTATGCATAACCAAAAAATTTGTTATGCCACATATCCTATGCATAACTAGAGATTCATGTTTCTTTATTAGAGTAACTTTTTTTGTTTTTTGATTTCTTAGGGTATTCCCACAGCCGGCATCTATGAGACTAATCCTTTCGCCCATGGTAGGCACCTCTAAGGGTGGGAGAGCTGGCCCGAAATATTTTAATTAGTTTTCCATACCCAAAGCCAGGGATCGAACCCCTAACATTTGGTTAAGGGGGGATGAGTCCTTACCACTCAACCACACCCCCTGGGTTCATTATTATTATTATTATTATTATTATTATTATTATTATTTCATGCATCCTTTTGTTGTTATCTCATGAAGGGGATTACGGGTGAGAATTCATTAACTAAGTTTTAGATGAAACTCACTCATATCCTTTTTTCCCATTACAGATACAATAGCTAGAGCGGATCCTTCTTGGCTACGTCCTCCTCACCAGCAACATTAGAGTTCTCAATTGGTGAGCTTCACTTGGAGTGAAGTATATATTTTGTTTCTTCCTGTAGAGTACTCCAATGACAACGTGGGCAAGGTTCCAAATCTTATATAGCAAAGCAAATAGCATCACGTATATAATTATCCGTGACTCATACTACTTCTTCTATGTCAAAGTTGAGTGCATAACTATGAGCTATTGGCAGTCCAATTCCACCGACTAGACCAAGTTAAAGAATGTAATATTGCCATGACACTTATTCTGACGGTGTAATTGAGCTAAAGCTTTAATGAAGTCTCGAATGACACATTTGAGTGCCATATTATTATGACTAGTCTATTTGCATGTAAACATATTATGATGATAGTCTTCATAATAGAAATAGCCTATATTCTCCTTTTTACTGAGAAACAATTTCTTCCCCAGTATGTAATGCTTATCACCCAACGAATATGACTCATTCAGTTAGAAAACCTTGAATCCAAACAACTCTGTGTTCTGGCTCTTGATAATTTTTGTTGCCTTACATTTACAAGACATGCCACTCTCATATTCGATATGGATATCCAAATTATCAATGTCAAGAGGATTATCGTCCCTAATCTTAACTCCCACTATTTGCTAGGGAATCTGCCTTTTAGGCAGTTTTAGTGTCATCTTGGATTCAATACTCATCCATAGTAAGATCGTAAGAAAGAGAATTTTCAAAAAAAAAAAAAGACAAAACAACCAAATTCATCTCTCTAAAATTTTGCGTTGACCAAATTGGTCCCTGTAAAAAAAACTTTCAAATTGGTCCCTAGGGACTAATTTGGTTGATTATTCAAATTTTAAGGACCAATTTGTCTGATTTAAAGTTATTACAGGGACCAATTTGAGAGATTTATTTTTCAGAGACTAATTTGGCCAATTATTCAATTTTGTAGGGACCAATTTGATAGTTTTTTTTACAGAGACCAATTTGGTTAACGCGAAACTTTAGAAGGATGAATTTAGTAGTTTTGTCAAAAAATGTTGCACGGTAAAATAAAATCAAACTACAATGAACTTGACTTGGAAAAGAGAAAAAAAATAACCAAATACACACATGCTCACTAATCCAATAGTCATAGGATAAAAATGGCCGTATAACATTATACTATCATATATGACACCAAGATGAGTGAAAGGATAGTGGCATACTAGTACAACAAGGAGCCATGGAGATAGATCAAGACACTTATAGGAAACACCAACAACAAAACGAACAAAGAGGACACAAAAGAATAAACAACATGCTAAAAAATAATCGAGGATTGTCATTTAGCATACTCTTGAGTACTCCACCAAACATATGAAAAAAACTGAATTTATTGTATCAGCTAATACTATCAATCCGGCCTAAATGTATTATGATTTTCTTCCTTTTCCATGTAAGAAACATTTAGTGGGGAATGTATTAATTTTGAATATTTACCTTTTTGAGAAGTGTTATCCGAGCTACTTCCTTGAGATTGAACGAAAAAGTTGCAACATCACCATCTTCCTTGAACGAGAATGTGTCCAAGCAAAATAGGCATTTGAATGTAATTTGAATGACAAACTGATATTACTAAATTCAAACAACTGTAATTAGCTTTATGCCATGACCATGTATATGTTTTGATTATTAAAAAGCTGTTATGTGATGTTTATATTTTAATGGCACTATGGAAGTCTACTCTATTTGAAGTATAAACACCCTAGATCAACTTTTTGGCTTACGACTCCTAAAAAACTTCAGGCAAGCAAGTCGTATGGATCTTTTTCAGGATACAAAGCTATGTAGTTTTGGTTGTCAAATTAAAATTGGCAAAGATTTAACTTTAAAATTAAAAAACAATGGCTAATTAGTAACCATTTTATTACTCTTTAATATACTTCTTCCTCTCTTTTTAATTTTAAAATTCAACCCGATGACTATGTGCTAAGAATCATCACCTAACTCTTTTTTATTTGGTGCAATTGGCGTCACTTTATAAACTCGTAGCTAGATTAAGGATATATAATAGTATTCAATGTTTCTTGATTAAGGATACATTATGAACTTCTGTTCTATTATTTTTTAGCGTTAATATTGTAATTAACAATTGAACACTTTGAAATTTTTAACTAGTTCTATTATGTCATCTTTTTTGGTGGAGAACTCTAACATATTTTGATGTGGGCTTTATACATACCTCATTCAATAAGAATGAATTTGATTTAGAACTAGAAAACCATCAATAGAATATGGACAAGTAAGGAAACTAACATAATCATTTGTCCCCTCAATAAAACAATATGATTTCACCTTAACACAATAAAACAAAGGATAATATTAGTAAACTCACCAGAACTTTACGCAATATATGAATACAACCAATCAAACATTGAAATTGCAACAGAAAAATAAAAGATTCATTGATGGAAGCACAAAGCAAAGTTGATGGTAACTAATATAAGCAAGGATAGGAATCAGGGACTCAAAAAATGAGAGAGAATATTGAGACTTGACAGCATTAAGGAATGAGGAGAAATAGAAACCACCAGAGAGGGTTGTGATGTTACCATAACATAATAAAACAAAGGATAATATCAACAAACATATCTGAATTTTATGCAACATATGAATAGAAGCAATTGAATGGTCAAACTGCAACACCAAAAACAAAAGACCCACTGATGGAAGGACTTTAAATGCAAATCACTTTGTTGGCTGGTTTAATTTGCAAAGTTGTTAGGATTTACTATGCTACTTCGATAGAAGGGGAGTTGTTGGGAGAAGTGCCTTGCAGTGAAAAGGGGGAGATAGCTCTACAAACCAGAAGAATAAGGACTTGTTTAGTTTGAGTTTTCAATTTTCATTTTCAATTTTTCAGTTTTTCAGATTTTGTGAAAGGAATATTGAAAATTCTGAAAACTAAGAGCGTGTTTGGTTTTAGCATTTCCTATTTTCATTTTGAATGAAAATGAAAAATGACCCCAAAAATATGTTTGGTACAGCTCAACCGAAAATGTTTTGTGGAAATATTTTCCAAGTTCTTAGAAAATTTGAAAACACCATTTTGATGTTTTCACCATTTTCTTTGAAAAGTTCTCAACTGAGTGAAAATATTTTCTATGAAAATGTGGTGGCATTTGAGTAATTATAAAGAAATTTTTTTTATTCCTTCCCCACTTTGCAGCCTTGTAACATCTCTCCACTATGTGTTCCCCTTGCCCCATTTTATCTGGTTCGTCCAACAACACTTCATCGACTGTAGCAGCTACCGTAGGCGAGTGACTCTACCAACAACAACCACCATTACCACACCTTTTCTCTTATGTCAGTAACACCATTCAATTCTTTGTCTCTTTTTCTTTTTCTGTCTTCAATGATGTTCCCTTCTTAATGTCACCCCTCTCTCTCATTCTCTGCAAATTCATTTCTTGAAACACATTCTCTTGTGCTCTAAGGGCTTTCCCACCCAGAAGCATGTGTGCCCTAACCCAAGTCCTAAATTTGCAAAACTTGTTTGTGTAGTTTGCAGAACCTCTCAAAGCTAGTGCTTTTTTTTTTTCTTTTTATGCCAATACGTCGGTGGTGTTGTTGCAGGAGACCCAAAAGTTCAAAGTTGAGCTATTGAAGAAGCTCTCAACGGATATGAGTTTGTGGATGACCTTGATGATGTTGTAGACATTTGTGCTTTGGTGATTACCCATTTGAAACCTCTCAAAGCTAGTGCCAAGTGATTACCTATTTAATATAACTATTATATTAAATTTGGTTTTGAAAATTGTATTTTGAAAATAAACAAACCAAACATATTTTTATTGATTTCACTTTCTAAAAATAGAATCCACTTATAAACCAAACACATTTCCTAATCTTGAAAATTTAAAAATGAAAATTATTTCCCGAAAATGAAAACAGAAAATATTTTCACAAACCAAATGCAGCCTAAAAATTCCAGTTTTCAATTTTCATCTCCAGTTTTCAGTATTTCTTTCACAAAATCCAGAAAATCCAAAAACTGAAAATGAAAACTGAAAACTCAAACCAAATAGGCCCTAAGAATTTGAGGGGAAATGAAAATTGAAAAGTGAGGTTGAGGGGTTGGGGGTGCACCAAAATTAGTTGTAGGAAGATGGAATGTGATTTTTTTCTTTCTCCTTATTTTCAATTTACCAGAGGGAGTGTGATTTTTGTTTCCTTATTTACCGGTGGTGATGCATGATGACAAATATATAAACACAGTAAATATTTGTTAACATGAATATATTGAATATATTTGAATATTTGAATGGATTGTTATAAAGTGATTGCTCATATATAGTTGATGGTCAATGCAATTGTTTGTAATTTTATTTAACCATATTTCTTAAGTATGGTTAAATGCAAATAAAAATTGGGCCATATACAAATCCATGCTTCCTTCATCAACCTATCCCGCCTCATTGCATCTTTCTCCCTCACTTTCACTCTATAAGCTCGGCTGAGATGGAGATCCCACAGAAACCAGATTCTAGCAAAAAAATAAAAACACTAGTTGATGCTGATGATTTTCTAGTTCTATTACTATTGGCGGTGCTGTTTTGATTCTTCGATAGTGTGCGGTGGTTTGCTATGGCTTTCGACCTCCGAATGGCTTTACAGCTAAAGCTGAATATTCTCTCTATAATGCCTCATTTGCATCGAAATCCACCTTGAGGTCATTGTTCGACAATGGGAGAATGGCGTCAGAGATTAGAATGGATTACTAGTGGAAGTCTAGGATCCTCGACGGTGACATGGTCGCCCTGGAGAGTTTCGCAAAGGTTTTGAAGAAATACCAGAGGAAGGCGTTGTTCGTGACGCCATGGCTAATAGTGACGCTGATGAAGATGCCGTTGGCAAGCTTGAGAAGAGTTGTCTTTGAAGTGAAGGGTTAGCTATCGTTTAACCACATTTTTGAAATGTGGATAAATGCTAACAACACCATAGGCATTGACTTTTAACTGCGTGTGAGAATCCGCCTTGTTATAATACTTGCAGTACATCTACAACATTATTTCATAATTCAATTCTAACATTATTAGCATGTATGTATATATTAATATTAAATAGCTAGTTTTTAACATAGTTTAAAAATAGAAATGATCCCATAAAATAAAATAAAATAGACATTTTCATCTCTTAAATTATTTTTATTTTTTTCATTTCTTCATGAGTTTTTTCTGTCATTTGAATTATCTAACTAATTTTCTATTTGTTTTAGTCTAGTAATTAATTTTGTTCATTTTGTCTTTTGATTCTTCACTCTTAAATTAAAATATCTTCCAATCTAAACAAATTACATGCAATCTTCAACTTGGAAGTATCATACATGAGTGTGCTTTATTAGATTATGTAATAGCATGATGTATTTAAGTCAACAGTGAAGAAGTAGAAATGAACCAAAAAAAAAGTTAAATAACTAAAATGAACGTAAAGTTAGTAAATATTGGTTTAAACTAGAGGTTAATCCTGTGTGTTGTACAAATTTGTTTATATTTTTAAAATTATTTGAATGAAAATACTTACAAAAAAAAGTATGAAGATGAAAATTATATGTGAATATCGATAAAATATTTTCAGAATTATTCTATTTATAGAATTGAAAAAAACTTATTGAGGGAGTTTAATGACCATTTCATTGAGTCCATGAATTCATAGAGGAATATCATGTTTTTATAGGAATTCAGTGACTAGTCTTGCATTTTGGAGTCTGTTTGGATAATTACATCTTCATGACTTTGGGACGATTTTAATGTGATTTTCCTACCAATCTTGACTTTCTTCTTGCATGAAGATATCATGGGCCTTTCACAGGTAACGTGTGTTGTATTCATATCAATACGGAATACATGTCATATCAATGTGGAATGCATTCATATCAATATAATTATTTAAATTTCTTGAGTTGATAATAATTAAATCAATATTTTGTAACATACAAACTTAGTAGGACCATCAATTGCGTATGTTTGGTATTACCAATTTGCGATATCAATATTAATCATGACAATTTTGATAATTTTATACTTTAAAAGATTTGAATGAATTTTGAAAAAAAAAAAGTTAGTGTTGAAAAAAATTAAAAAAATTGGAGAAGATTTTAAAAAGAAAAAAATGATAGAGATTTATCATAATCTTATTTATAATTAGAAGTTATTAATGATTAAGATTCTGTATAAAATTTATTGATTGTATAAATCTGCTATGATAATATTTCAAACTCATTTCATGAAAACTATTGCACATGTCATTTATATAGTGATTTAGGTTTCACATATTATTCATACAATGATTTAGACCCCATTTTTTCTCAATCTTTATGTCTAAATATTTTTTAAACTTAATTTATAGTTTACCTATTAATTATTTTTCATATAAAATAAAATTAGATATTATAATCATTAAATAATCAAATATTATAATTTGCACTAAGAGAGAACTCATATTAATATAATTATGATCTACAATTAAATCAGGAACCATTAATAGCTTCATATTATGAAGGTAATATAAAAAATTATAAAGAAAATATTTTCAAATTAAATAAACTTTAAAATCAACATATTTTTTTTAAAAAAAATGGGTAGGTCAAATTGTTAACGAATTGCTAATTGATTAATTTTGATAGTTTAACAAAATTTTAATATAAACTTGTAGCATAAGTTCAAAAATTACATGTAGGTTAATTAATAATTTAACTTTTAAAATTAATATTAACTTATAAAAGATTAATATCTTATATGAAACTAAATAAAATATATTGCATGAATTTTTTTAAAAGATGTATAGTCAGTTCCATTAAAGTTGGCCACACATTAAATATTTTAAAGTTAAAAAAGTTTGATTTAAAAATAAAATCCAATTAATTTTTAAAATGATAAAAAGATTGATTCTAAAAATTAATACAAAAAAAATTATGTTGTCATGAGTTAAAGTTCAATGTAATTATTGAAGTTTTAATCTACTGTTTCAAAAATAAAGATCAATGACAATGAATACTCATACAATTGCAAATTATTAGAAATTACAATAAGCTTTAACTACAAATTATATTATTATTTATGATAGTTATAAATTAAAATAAATTTTTATTATAAAATATAGCAATTCATATAGTATTGCAAGTTAGTATGAGCAATGAAAGTAAATGTAGTGGATTTTACTATTTATATTTTAACCTTTAAAATTAAGATATGAAATTAAATAAAATGTTACATGAAATTTACTTTTTTAAGATGTTATGGTAACTTCCTTTAAACTTAGCTGTTTAAAAAAAACTGTTTCAAAAGTCAAATCAAATTAATTTTTAAAAATTTAAATAGATTAATTCTCAAAATTAAAATTAAAAAAATTATGTTGTCATGAGTTAAAATTCAATGCAATTATTGAAGTTTTTATCTATTTATTTCAAAAATAAATATTCATGAATACTAAAATAGTTGTAAATTATTAGAAATTACAATAAATTTTCACTATAAATTATATTATTGTTTATGATAGTTATAAATTAAAATAAATTTTAATTATAAAATATAGTAAATTATATAATCATTGAAAGTTATATGCAGTGAATTTTACTATCTATATATAGATACTTTGACTTTTAAAATTAATATATGAAGCTAAATAAAATATTGCATGGATTTATTTTTTTAAGATGTTATAGTCACTTCCTTTAAACTTGAACATTTGAAAAAATGATTTAAGAATAAAATCAAATTAATTTTTAAAATATTAAATAGGTTAATTCTCAAAATTAAAATTACAAAAAGTGTGTTTTCATGAGTTAATTATTAAAGTTTTTGTCTAATTGTTTTAAAAATAAATATTAATGAATACTCATATAGTTGTAAATTATTAGAAACTAGAATAAATTTTCACTATAAACTATATTATATGATAGTTATAAATTAAAATAAACTTTAATTATAAAATATAATAAATCATATAACAATTGAAAGTTAGTGTGAGCAATGAATGCAAATGCAGTGAATTATACTCTCTCTCTCTCTCTCTCTCTATATATATATATATATATGTTTTTACTCCCTTAAACAAAGTAAAACAGGCCTAACCATGATCATTCTTTTAGAAACTGATGAAGCTTATAAAGGCTTGAAACTAATGAACTAATATTAAGTTCAAAGATAAAGTCTTAAATTGAAAACTGCTCACACTAAAGCAATTTTATATAAATAAATTGTAGATCAAGTTTTAGTGTGAATAATAGCTACCTTCTAACTAACTTAAACTTATTTTGCATATTGTGGACACTAAATTGTAGTTACAGTAAGTATAAAAGAATAAAACAAAATAGTTTAGTATTAACATAAGTTGAGGTCTATATTAGAAAATTAAAAGAAAGCAGCATTACATGATCCTCAATGGATCAATACATGAGAGCCTGAACTTATAAAAGATTTCAACTATTGATCACACTAAACCATTATTGAGTGAGCTGCAACTGTGACAGAAGCAAAATGTGCAACTAACCTTGACCCGCATTTATTTTAAGATAATCTGTATAAGTAATTTATGAAATAAGTATTTGGTTATATGATATCAGTAGATGGCAATCAAGGTTAATAGGCAATGATTGTTTCCATGGAATTAATGGTAAGAAAGCATGCATAGTATCAAATATTGGCTGCTAATCAAAAGTTGATGAAAGGTTCATTTTAGCTGCTTTTGATAGACTTTCTCCTTATATTTCACATTTGCTATTCTCAAAATGGTGCATCTCACCCATGGAGTTGTAATTATCAGTGCCTAATGCCTATGTAAGTATAAAAGAATAGCATGGCATGTGCTGTTCCTAATACTAGTACATGCATGAATCACTTTGGTTTTTTAAGGTACATTTTCTTTGATGTGGATATTTTTTGGTACAGGGATCTCTTTCTAGAATCCACCATGGATGCAGAAGAAAAAAGGAATGCAAGTAAAAAGGATGGTTTTGAGGGCTGAAAAAAGAAGAAAAACAATGCTATTAGAAAAACAAGGTTGAGCCTTCATGAAGTATGTCATGAATTGATAGTATTAATAGAACGGTTCTCATGTTTATCTAAAAATACAATAAAAAAGTACTGAAATGGTAGGAAAAAAAAGAGAATTTTGCCATACAATACTTGCATTGATTCAAGAACTTAATTTGGCACATATTTGCGTCAGCTACGGTTCTTCAAAAAGAAGACTGAGTTTGATTCAAGTTCTTGATGCTTAAGAAACTTTCTTGAACCATGGAGTTTTCAGTCTTGGATCAGCAACTTTACTTTTGAGAGGATTTCTCATTTTTAAAGGTTATTGTTGGTGATGTCATTATAATTTCTGAAGCTCATTTTTTTTTTCTTTTTGATAGCTTCAGCTACTTTTTTAGATACGTTGTGCATGAAACTCTTCCAAGACTCATGAGAACAACATGTTTTTCATAGAGTCTATGAAAATTGAGTTGCATTTTAACATTCTCATTAAGTTTATGAAAGAGTTTGGGTGCAAGGTATATATGATTTCTGATGGCCACCTACAAAAGTGTATATAACACTACAAGTACACGGGTCGCTCAAGTAATATAGCAATAAGTAAAAAAGTTTCATATTCACAAGGACTGTATAGAAATATGCTAGCAATCAACTAAAATATCGTGTTCAAACTTAAATAATATCGATTTAATGAGAAATTAATGGAAACAAGGAAATAAACAAGTAACTTGACAACACTAACACAACTAAAGATATGAGAGAGATAATCAAGATTAAAAGCCAAGGGGATTTTTTTTACCCTCTACTTCACTTGGACATGCAAATTACTTAAATAAACATCAACAATGTTTTGTTAGCATGTCAGTTATAGTTAAAAGCTTATGTCCAGGTTAATTAATCATGTCTCACTCACTTAAGACACAAAGTGTCTTTGTGAATTAGTGTGAATTATATTTAACCCATTATTGAGAATTAACATTGAGTATTTACTTTACAAGGCTAATAATGGGTATGTTCCTATTCCAAAGACTAATCCTCAGACCTAAGCCAATTAAGTGCAAAAGAATAAACATTACCCATAACCAAGGTCCATTATCCCTATTCTTGTGTCTAATTCAAGGGAATCCTTAACTTAAATGGTGGCTAAATATATAAGACCATTAAAATAAGAAATGGGTAACCAAAACAACATAATTAATATTTAAATAAGTAAATCTACAAATATCTATGATCCACAAAGGGGTTCAAAGAATCCCCTAGCAACAAGTTTTGGACTGTCCATATGGTAAACAAGAAAACCACTAGTTCAAAAATCATAATGAACATTAAAGAACAAAAAGAGAAAGGAAGAGATGAACAAATGATGCTTCAATCCTCCTACAAGCTTTATTCTTCAATCTCCAAGATAAATCTCTTTTTAGTGTTAGCTTCTCCCCAAAACCCTAGTTTTCTCTCTGAAAATATGCTAAAAAAATGTATGAGAATTGAACTCTCCTTTTGCTGGCCCAAAAATCTGATTTAAAACTATATTAAAAATAGGCTTGGGCCGCATCAGGTTGTGATCTAGAAAAACATCAAGTCGCGGCCTAGCTTTTAAAAATTGTTGAAACACTTGTGTACCCAGTAGGTTGCAACCCATAGCACATATCAGGTTGTGACTCAACAACAGAAACTTTATTTGCTTTATTCTTTATTTCCACATTTCTTGATTTCTAAAGATACGCTTCTTAAGCTCCAAATCTCTAAATGCCAATGTCAAAATTCACCAAATGAGATTTTAATTTGAAATTTACAATTTATCTCAATAAATCAAGTTTCATAACATTGAATTTTCAACAAAAGCTCCAAGACAATAGCAAGCCAAATCCCCACATTTTAAAGTGTTTCATTTAGAAAAAAACTAAGGACAAAACATGCAATTTAAACAAATTAGAAGGTGAAGAACTCCACAAAATGGAGTTATCAATTTCTTCCTGATCTTAACAAAAGACACTCAAAATTACAATTAGTTATCTTTCTTGAATAATTCTTTCAAATTTTGATTTTTTATCACTCAAAACCAAGCTACGAACAAGTTTTCTCAAGGATTTTGGAGCTTATGACCTCACCACTCAAATAATTGCCACCACTCACTCAACTTTCTTGAATTTTTTTTATCTGTTTTCCCATAACATTTCCATTTCCCCAAACAAATTTGTGGGGTCTAACCAAAAGAAAAGAAAAGAAAAAATGAGGGAGAGAAGCCGAAGAAGTTGAAGCACCTGGGAGGAAAAATTTCAAAACGTGAACGGTAAATCATTGTTCACGTGTTAGGTGAGAGGAGAATTTTCAATGCGTGAATAGTAAATTAATTATTGTGTACGCATTAAGCTTCCTCTATAAATAGAGGCAATGGAAGCACTAAAAATCACACCAAGTAGCAGATGAATATGAGCTGCATAAAGTAGAGAGAAAAATACAGAGTGTGTTATTTTTTTGAGAGTGAGAAGAAAATAGAGAGTGTGAGTAAATCCTAAAGAGTGTAGGGTGTGGGTATATACACCACGAATATTTTTGGGTATCATCTTTATTTCTCCTTGGTATTGCAAAGGGGTAGTATTTGAATAGGAGGGTTCTCACCGGGAAACATTATATTTACCTCTTGGATTGGAGAGTGTAGAGAGGATATTGTGTAATTATCCTGAATATAGTGGAATATTTTTTCGGAGTTTGTCCCGTGGTTTTTCCTCCGGTATTTGAGGGTTTCCACGTTAAAAATTCGCTGTGTAGATTTCTTGATCTATTTTGGTGGTGTAAATAGTGACGTGAGTCCCATCGCAGTGAATAGTGAAAAGGGTCCTACTACAGTGAGTAGTAACACTGAATTACTATTCATAAGAATAGTGATACGGTTCCATTGTTGAGTGCTATCCGCGTGAATAGTGATCAACGGTCCCACCATGAATAGTGATCATAGGTCCCACCATAAATTACTATTCATCCTGATATTTATTTTTCCCTGCGTTGCACCGATTGGTAGATTTAATTCTATCAAATTTGTTTTGGTACTCATAGCCACACATTGACATCATTTAATTACACTGAATTAGTCTCTGAGCCCAACAAGTGGTATCAGAGCGCAAGTTGAGCTCAGGATTGTGCTGTGTAAATTAAATGGAAGAGAATATGGGTACCATGATCAAGTTGACAGCAGCAAATTATTCCATTTGGAAGCCAGAAATGGAGGATATACTTTTCTATAAGGATTTGTATGATCCTGTAGAGAAAGGAGATGCAAGGCCAGCAGATATGAAAGCAGAAGATTGGAAAAAGATGTACCGGCAAACCATTGGATTAATTAGGCAGTGGGTGGACATTATCATCTTCCACCATGTGGCCACAGAGATGAATGCCCATACTCTGTAGAAGACTTTACAAGATCTCTATGAGAAGAAGACTGCACAAAATAAAGCTTTCGCAATCAGGAAGCTCGTGAATCTCAAGTACAAAGATGGAAGGTCTGTTGCTAAGTACTTGAGTGACTTCCAAGATATGGTGAATCAGTTAAGTACCATGCAGTTAGTGCTAGATGATGAGTTACAAGCACTATTACTTTTGAGTTCATTGCCAGATAGTTGGGAGACCTTGGTGGTGTCACTAAGCAACTCTGCTTCAAGTAGGAAGCTGTCTTTAGTTCAAGTCAAAGACAGTATGTTCAATGAAGAAACTAGAAGAAAAGACTTAGTGAAAATAGATAATTCTCAGGCCTTTGTCACAGAGAATAGGGGGAGAAGCAAGAGTAAAGGGCGGTCTAAAAAACCCAAGGATCGTTCGCAGTCCCAGTCAAAAAGAAAGTTCAAATGTTACCATTGCGGCGAAGAAGGACACATCAAAAGAAATTGTAAGGCTTAGAAGGACAGAGGCAAGAACTATTGGAGAAGTCAGGATGTGGCTGTTGATGAAAATACTGCAACCCCTGTGACAAATGGGGAAGTGGTGTTGCTCTCTTTTGTAGATGAAGAGTATCATGTTACAGATTCATGTGTTGAATGAGTCGTTGACTCGGCAGCTTCTTATCATGCCACTCCCAACAAGGAATTCTTTACTGTGGACAAAGTAGGAAACTTTGGCAAAGTGAGGATGGGTAATACTAGCAATTCTGATATTGTGGGAATTAGTGATGTGTGCATTTAAACAAATATATGATGTACACTGACATTGAAGAATGTGCGACATGTGCTGGATTTACGCTGAATCTGATCTCCGTGCATGCTCTGGATCTAGCCAGATACCACAGTAACTTTGGTGATGGCAAGTGGAAGCTTTTCAAAGATTCGATGGTGGTTGCTAGAGGGACATTGTACAACACTTTATACAAGATTCAAGTTAAGTAGATTGGAGGATTAAATGCAGTTGAGGACGATGCTTCGCCAAATTTGTGGCACAAAAGACTGGCTCACATGAGTGAAAAAGGATTGCAAATTTTGGCTATGAAATCCCTCATTCCTTATGCCAAAGGTATAAAGTTAAATCCTTGTAATCATTGTTTATTTGGCAAGTATCATAGAGTGTTTTTCAGTAAAAGATTGAAGCTGAAAAAGAATATTTTAGATATGGTTTATTTTGATATATGCAGTCCCATGGAGGTGGAGACTTTGGGTGGTAACAGATATTTTGTAATGTTCATTGATGATGCTTCATGAAAAGCGTGGGTTTATTTCCTAAAGAGGAAAGACCAGGTGTTTCAATAATTCAAGAGGTTTCATGCCATGGTGGAGAGAGAAACTGGGAAAACTTTGAAGTGTCTTCGCAGTGACAATGGAGGAGAGTACATTTCATATGAATTCAAGAACTATTGCTTTGAACATGGCATCAGACATGAAAAGACGGTTCCTAGCACCCCACAACATAATGGTGTGGCCGAAAGAATCAACAGAACTATTATGGAGAAAGTCAGATGGATGTTAAGAATGGCTAAGCTGCCTAAGCCATTCTGGGTGAAGCTGTTCAAACGGCGTGCTACCTGATTAACAGATCTTCGTCTGTTCCTTTGGGTTTTGACATTCCTGAGAGAGTATGGTCCGGACATGATGTTAGTTACTCTCATTTGAAGGTGTTTGGATGCAAAGCCTTTGCTCACATAAGTAAGGAGCAGAGACAGAAGCTTGATGATAGAGGCATTCCTTGCATATTCATGGGCTATGGAGATGAGGAATTTGGCTACAGGTTATGGGATCCGGAAAAAGAAGAGGATTATAAGAAGCAGAGACGTAGAGTTTCATGAGTAAGAAACTATGTCGGATTCTGTTATTCCAGAAAAAACTACTGAATCTGGTGATAAGGTTGATTTTACACCAGTCTCTCTTCCTAAAGAAAATGCCACAGAAGGGGGAGAGGTTCAAGACCATGGGGTTGATGATGAGTCAATAATTGATGATGCTAAAGACGGAGGAAGTGTTGAGCAGGGAGAGCAAGTTTATACACCACAGCTTAGAAAATCTAATAGAGTGCGATATCCATCCAGCAAGTATCTCAGGTCGGAGTATATCCTTCTCACTGATGAGGGGGAGCCAGAGAGTTTTGAAGAAGTTCAGACTTATAAGGATAAAGTTCAATGGATCAAATTCATGCAAGAAGAGATGGATTCCTTGCAGAAGAACGACACTTATGAGTTGGTAAAACTCCTTGAAGGCAAGAAAGCCTTGAAGAATAAATGGATGTTCAAGCTGAAGAAAGATGGCAACAAGCTAGTGAAGTATAAGGCTCGCTTGGTTGTAAAAGGCTTTGGTCAAAAGTGAGGGATAGATTTTGATGAGATTTTCTCTCCAGTTGTCAAAATGAGTTCTATTCGAGTTATTCTCGGATTGACAGCCAGCTTGGATTTGGAGCTTGAGCAGTTTGATGTGAAGACTGTATTTCTCCATGGTGATTTGGAGGAAGAGATCTACGTGGATCAACCAGAAGGATTTGAGGAGGCTGGAAAGGAGAACATGGTTTGCAGATTGAAGAAGAGTCTGTATGGATTGAAGCAGACTCCTAGACAGTGGTATAAGAAGTTTGACTCATTCATGGTGGGTCATGGATATATCAGGATAGATGCAGATCACTGTGTATATGTCAGAACATTTCCAAGTGATAAAATTATCATCTTTCTGTTGTATGTAGATGATATGCTGATAGTAGGACAAGATGCAAAGATGATTGGTGATTTGAAAAAGGAGCTGTCAAAGTCCTTTGATATGAAAGACCTAGGCCCTGCAAAGCAAATTCTGGGTATATAGATTTTGCGAGACTGGATGGCTAGAATGCTTTGGTTGTCATAGGAAAGATATATGGAGCGGATTCTAGGCAGATTCAATATGAAGAATGCTAAAACAGTTAGCACACCATTGGCCAATCATTTCAAACTCAGCAAAAAAAGTTGTCCCACTACTGACGAAGAAAAGAAAGCTATGACTAATATTTCTTACTCCTCAGCAGTCGGGAGTTTGATGTGTGCCATGGTTTGTACTCGGCCAGATATCGCTCATGCGGTTGGAGTTGTTAGCAGGTTTCTTTCTAATCCTGGAAAAGACCATTGGGAAGCTGTGAAGTGGATCTTGAGATATCTGAAAGGTAATTCGAGAATGTGCCTGAGTTTTGGAGGACCAGAACTAGTTTTGGAATGCTATGCAAATACTGATATGACAGGTGATCTGGACAATAGGAAATCTACTTCTGGATTTGTATTTACTTTTGCAAGTGGAGTTGTGTCTTGGCAGTCAAAATTACAAAAGTGTGTTGCCTTGTCCACTATTGAGGCAGAATATGTTGCTATGACTGAAGCTGGGAAAGAAATGCTTTAGTTAAAAAGATTCCTGGAACAATTGGGAATGAAGCAGAATAGGTCCGTTATCCATAACGACAGTCAAAGTGCTTTGGATCTGAGCAAGAATGCGACGTATCACTTGCGGACTAAGCAAATTGATGTCAGGTATCATTGGTTGCGTCAAGTAGTAGAAGAAAAGTAATTTAAGTTGGAGAAGATTCACGCTGATGAAAACCCTACTGATATGATGACAAAAGTTATAGTACGAGACAAGTTTCAACTATGTGCCAAGTTGATTGGTATGGATCCCAGATGATTGCTCCTAGATTATTTTCCCATCGACTGGAGGGGGAGAATTGTGGAGTCTAGCCAAAAGAAAAGAAAAGAAAAAAATGAGGGAGAGAAGCCGAAGAAGTTGAAGCAGCTGGGAGGAAAAATTTCAAAGCATGAACAGTAAATCACTGTTCACCTAGACAAGCTATTCTTAGAAGTCGAATACGTGGACGAAGCACAACTCTTTTTGTATGTCTTTGACCCCCGATCCGTCACCTGGACGAAAGTGGAGAACAAAATCAGAGACTCTTTTGCTATTTGGGACAGCGATGACCATTGTTTTCCAGAAATTGTGGTGTCCCTTCCAGGTGTCTGCAACTGCCGCGTCACGCTCTCGTGGTCGTTTGAGAAAGCTCCAGGCGACTATCAAGTGAGAGTGAAGATAAATGCTATGCTGGTGAATAACCAAGACCATTCTGTCTTTTGCTATCAGTCACTCGATGATTGTTCCAACGCGATCAAGCCGAGCTCATTCAATTCTTTCTCCACCAGAGTCAAGTTTATTGACCTTGGCAACGGCATGGTGGGTGCTCTGGTGAATGGAAATGTGCCCGAGCATGATAATGGCTTAAGCCCAGTCCTCTGCATATTAGTGTTTGCCCTGTCCTTGGCAGAAGAGCCCGACACTGATGCTCTTGCCAGAAAGGAGCAAAGGTTCTTGTCTGTTGATGGTGTCCTCGTGAATCGGGTCTTCCCCATGAAGGACTACGTAAAGGATTACAAGAGGGAGGAGCTGCTGCATGCCTTTATTTTCCCGCCCAAGAAGGAATTGCCCCCGAAACATGCCTACTCCTCCAAAGGTAACGCCTCTCTACACTTGATTTTGTCGAACCTTTTTGTGAAATTGCAGGGTTGTTTGTGCTTTTATTATTTTGCTTTTCTTCTTTTTGATCCAATCACCGGATGACAATAGCTAGTTCTTCCACAGTAATGCACCCCATTGAAGCTAGTTCTTCAAACATGACATGAATGTGGTCACAGAGTGGTAGAATCTTGCTTGATGAAGTATGTCAACGAAAACGACTAGTCGGTGCCTAATTTATGAAAAGTGATGAAAATAATGGTAGTAGTAAAATATGCAACGAAACATAATCAAGGTATTAAAGTGAACATTGTGTCTTCAATGAACATTGTTAATGAAAATAAGACTCCCAAGCTGTGGTCATGCTCTTTGCAGGTAAAATAGTCATATTTGAACGTAGGCACATAGTTACTCTGTCTTGTTTTGGTACAAAGAAAATAGAAGGAGAATATTATTTGGTTGAGTGGGTCGCGAAATCGCTCATGAATCACGAGATGATGAGATAGCCAACACAGATTCTATATTGCTCTGTATTCTATATTGCTCCACTAAAGCAACAATGGCAAATACAAATTAAACTTGGCATTTCTGTTGTAGGTATAGCATCCCCTCCAAGGAAACAGCATAAGCTAGCTAGTGGCACAAAACTAAGCTAATGGCTTTGAAGCAAGAATGACATCCTGGGCTTGGCACATATGTCTCCTCTAGCTTATTGGTGCCATGTTATTGGCATTATTGCTGCTGCTTTACTATTATGGACTCTGATTTGTTATTATATGCTTTTTCTTTACAGCAACCAGATTTAGCAGTTAGAAATTTCTCTGTTTTGGATTACCAAATCATTTGTGTGTGCTTGTTTCAATTTATTTAGTGAAAAATACTTTTTTTTAGCTAACAATATCAGTTCTAATTTTTGTATAAATTTTTAAAAGTAATCGGAATCCAAAAAAATTTTGTTTTGAGCTCTTCAGCAGAAACTAAAATGAATAATTTCTCAGCAAAATCTGTTTTAGTTTTCTCAGCTCTATAAAAAAAATAATGAAGGATCATATATTTTTATTCCATCAAATCGTAGCACAAGGAAATATTTTCTTTCCTCTTGCCAATGCGTTGTTTCTGTGTTTCTTCCCTCTTTCTTGTGATTGATTTTTTTTTTTGTCCTTTTTTTTTTCAATATGATGTCCTTTCAATTATATAGAGGAATGGCGAGTGGCTCTTTGAAAGTGGTGACAAAGAGGGTAATATACTAGAAATGTATGCTGTATATGGTCTTGCTGCAATATCAGAGTGATATTCCTGCTAGAACTTGAAGGAAGTTTGAAATACAGACACAAGCACTTATGTTGTTATGCTTGTCCCTCCAGGTTATGCTTATTGATCTGTGCATCTTTTCCCAGATATTTCATGAGCTCATCTGTGAAAACAGATAAAGTACTAGCTCACGATCCACAAAATATTGGTCTGAGATCTCTCTCTATCTCTCTCTCTCTTTTTTTGGTTCAACATTGTCTTCGAGATCTAAGCCCAACCATGCTACTTAATGGAGTTTCAATTGTCAGTCACATGATGCACATGATGCGTTGCCACTGCTAATCCATCATATATATATTGTTCCTTGTTAACCGAAGGTAGAGACGAAGCGTTAGCCATCCAGTAAAATAGTCATATTTGAACGTAGGCACGTAGTTACTCTGTCTTGTTTTGGTAAAGAGTAAATAGAAGAAGAATATTATTCGGTTGGGTGGGTCCCGACATCGCTCATGAATCATGGGATGATGAGATAGCCAACACAGATTCTATATTGCTCCAGTAAAGCAACAATGGCAAATACAAATTAAACTTGGCATTTCTGTTGTAGGTATAGCATCCCCTCCAAGGAAACAACAGAAGCTAGCTAGGGGCCCAAAACTAAGCTAATGGCTTTGAAGCAAAGAATGACATCCTGAACTTGGCATATATGTCTCCTCTAGCCTATTGGTGCCATGTTATTGGCATATATGTCTCCTCTGATTTGTTTTTATATGCTTTTCTTGACAGCTTTCTTTACAGCAATCAGATTTAGCAGCTAGAAATTTCTTTGTTTTGGATTACCAAATAGAGTGATGCCTCTATTTCACTATACATTTGTGTGTGGTTGTTTCAATTTATTTAGTGAAAAACGACTTTTTTAGCTAACAATATCAGTTCTAATTTTTTTTATAAATTTTTAAAGGTAATCGACATCCCAAAAATTTTTGCTTTTAGCTCTTCAGCAAAAACTAAAATGAATAATTTCTCAGAAAAATCTGTTTTAGTATTCTCAGCTCTTTAAAAAAATAATGAAGGGTCATATATTTTTTATTCAATCAAATTATAGCACAAGGAAATATTTTCTTTCCTCTTGCCAATGCTTTAGGCCTGCTAAATTATAGACATATTTATAATTGTAGCACGATGAAATATTTTTTCTACTAGGCCTGCTAATTTATAGATATATTTATATACTAGTGTAATATAATATATGAGTGAAAGGAGGACTTGAACCTAGCACCGTGAGCTTTTTATAAAAAAATGCTCATCAATCTGCTATCTTGATTACCCAACAAATAAATTTGTATCTGCTTCAAAAAATAATTAAATTAATCGAACAATTTAGAAATTAGAATCGGCACTTCTCATCCCTGAGGCCAGTCACATTTCATTATTTCAATGACACAAACCCTAATTTAGAACTCTCTTTCTCCCACACAAAAAAACACCGTCGACCTTGTGCTCGACCTTCCACGACGATCCTCAGCTCACACTGTCGGAGAAGCCAAAGGCCGGGGGGTTTCTGCTCGCAGTCAAAATAAGCTAGCACCATCATCGTTTGAAGCAATCCACGCGCAGCACGGTCTTTGAAATAGCTCGCTCCATCGTCAAGATCTGATCCCAATATGCACCACCGTAAGCCTTGTCCCTCTTTTTCTTTCTCTAATCCTGTTCTTGCTGTGATTTCTGCTTCAGAATCTTGTTTCCATGTTTGCTTCTATCTCTGTTCTCATTATCTCCTGATTCTAATGCTTGCTGTGATTTCTGCTGCTGAGGTTGCTTCTTTTATTAATTTTTGTGATTGATTGGTCATGTGATAAATTTATTATGTAATTTTCATTAGGCACTATTATGTAATTTTTGTGACTGCTTGTAATTCCTCCTGATATTGCTTGTGTCAGTTTGGTTGAAATGAATTTGTGTTCATTCATTATCTTCATCGTTTAGTGCAATGAATACTCTGGACAAACTTGGTCTTTATAACTTCATTGGAGCATTATTTCTAAATATTATCTTTGGATCAATATATTCATGTAAACTTTAATATCTTCTTCCTGCCGCGTAATTGTTGAGGAGGGGAAGGTTATAGCGCCAGGCAGGAAGCCCGAACTGCTGAGACACGAAAGGTAATTTGACGATGACATTTTTTTTTTCCTGGTGTAGTTATCTTCTATGCTCAATTATTAAAAAAATATATTATCTATTTCAGTATATTTTTGGTGCTATATTATTTTTGTGAAGGCTTATTTAAGGGGTGTTAAAAGACCTAGGCTTGTTTGGGCCTACACGAAGGCCTGGCCTTATGGCCTCCCATATGATTTATAGCAGATTTTAAAAATAGGCTTTAGGCCGGGCCTCTCAAATAGCCCAGGCCATAAATAAAGCCTCTAATAGGTAATAGATCAGGTCCAGGTAAAATATTCTTGTTACAGGCCTGGCTTTTTTAGGCTGTGGCTTAGCCTGATCACACCTTCCGATCACGTATATGTTTTTAAAAGATTATTTTCTAGAATAAGATGGTTTTCCGTGTTTTCCTAATTTAAATAAACTTAGTGGTGACTCCAATCTTTAATCTCTTTTTTGTCTTCCCTTTGTAATTTTGGTTGCGACACTATGAATGGTAGTGATGGATGAAGGGGTTGATGTTATATGAGTTAATTGACAGTGTCTTATTATTTTTTGAAATTGATAAATCTATTTGTTTTAATGTTAACTTTCACAACAAAAATAGTTACACTTGATTTGTGTTCACTGTCTACTAGTATGAAAAAAGCAAATGTACTATTAGGAATACAAATCTATTGGTGTTTTGAGCATCAACCCAATGAAGGAAAGGATTTTATGGTTTTCAATTTTGGTGTTAGGGAGAATTCAATTAAGTCCATTCCATCAACAATTAAATTAAAATTTTGTTGACAAAAGATACTCAATTATCTAATTATTATCTTTTATTGATTTTTTCTTTAAATGTTAATAAAAATTTAAATAATTATTTTATTTTAAATTATATATCATTTTTCTGAATCATAAAGGTCCTAGAAATATAACTATTCATCAATTTATATACATATATTTTATTTAATTTTGATTGATATATTTTACGAGTTATGAAAAATGTTTAATATTTGATTTAACATGTATATATGATTGTTACTCCAATTATATTATTTACTTTGCATATAATCTAATTAACTTTGTCATGCATTGCACAGGTTACTACACTATTAGTACCTAAGAAGGTACAAGGTATGAAGGAAAATTTGGTTTTAGATGAGTGACACATATCATAATTTAAGAGTAAAGCTATCAATTTTTGTATATAGATAGATGGATAGATAGATAGATAGATTATATTTTAACTTATTATATTTATTTTTGTTATGACTTTATATTTGTATGTAAATAATTAATATCTTATAAGATAAAAATTCAATGCTCCACAGGGTAAATATAATAAAATAATTGATATGAGTAAAACATAGGTTTAGTAAAAAATTATTAAGAAATAAAATATAAAACCATCAGCTCTCCTCCTTTCTTTCTCTTCTATTTTTTAATTAGGTAAAAAAAATATAGATTTACATAACAAATTCATTTGTTGGATATGTTAAAAAGATTTTGTTCAAAAGTAATGAATAAAAAGTAAATATAATTTTAAAAGGTAAACTATTTCCATGCTCTTTTTTTTATTGAGTAAATATATGTGCCAGAAAAAGTACATTAAAAATTAAAAAAAAATGATTGGTGAAGTCTATTTAAAAAAAAAAGAGTTCTAGAAGAGAAAATCTAAAAATTAAATTTTGCAGTTTATGTGATTATTTATCATGAATGTAATGAAAATTAATGTTAGTCATTTGTCCAAGTCAAGAGATAACATTTGTCAAACACAATTAGAATAGAGTGCAATTTTTGGAGGGAAATTTGGTATTAAATAAGTGACACATGACATAATCTAAGAGAATTATCTAACTTTTATATAAAAATAGATTTCCATAACAATTATAATTTCACCTGGATACTCTCACCAATAAACTTAGGATCAATATCCTAGTAATGAAC
Source organism: Dalbergia cochinchinensis (assembly GCA_031216125.1). Lineage (NCBI taxonomy): Eukaryota > Viridiplantae > Streptophyta > Magnoliopsida > Fabales > Fabaceae > Dalbergia > Dalbergia cochinchinensis. The sequence goes on along the minus strand of CM062375.1, from coordinate 59,812,070 downwards.
TATAGTAAAAAAGAATATAAATAACGGTATTCAACAAAAATCAAGGACCCTAAAAATAATTAGAAAGAACTATATAAAGACTATCTTTACATAATGATGTTGAATATGCAATAATTCATGTACCATACAAGCGAACCTGACCAAATTTCATCCAATAGTAATTGAAGAGCATGACAATGTGTAGGGATATCATCCTAGTGTCATCATAATATAATTAACATAAATTAGATAAATATTTCTAGTTAAAAATAAAATTAAAAAATATAAATGAAAAACAAACTTACAAGTGGATTTTTAGGAACATGTAATAAAAAATTTCTACAAAACCCAACCAAATCAATTCCGTTGCTTGAATAATGTGGCTTCCATGATGTAGATGGATGGTACAGAACTTTATTTAAATTGAATTGTTCCAGTATTGCAACTTTATTACCCAGTCAGTAATGAGATGACTAGTGTTGATCTTGTTGAAAGCCATATTTATGTAAAATATTCTCTTATTTGTTACATTCTTGAAAGCCAAATTAACTGCTACAAAAAAAAAAGTCTCACTTCCGCTTAACGTTAATACATATGAATCAAACCATAATGAATTCCTATGAAAATAAATGACATTAAAAAATAAAAATAAAATTAAAAAATACAAATAAAAATTATCTTACATTATTCTGTGTTTGGAGGAAATGAATTAAAGAATTGAGTTCTTCACACTGTTTGCTCTCTTCGTAAAAAAACTCAATGCAAAGCAAATAGCATCATGTACATAATTGTCTGTGATTTGTACTACCTTTTTTGTGCTGAAGTTGATTGTATAACTATGAGCTATCGATAATCCAATTCCACCGGCTAGGAATCCCCTTTGATCATGGATGACCAAGTTCTACAATATAATATTGTCATGACCCTTATTCTCATAATGTAATTGTATCAAAGTTTTAATGAAATATTGAATGACACGTCTAAGTGCTTGATCATTATGATCGGTCTGTTACACCGGCAACTGCACCTAAACATATCATTTGAGGCTTCATTAAAGCTTTGGACAGTTACACCGTCAGAATAAGTGTCATGACAATATTATATTTTTTAACTTGGCCGTCCATGATCAAAAGGAATTTCTAACCAATGGAATTGGATTATCAATAGCTCATAGTTATGCAGTCAACTTCAGCACAAAAGAAGTAGTACGAGTTATGGACGATTATGTACATGATGCTATTTGCTTTGCCATAACAATTGAGTTTTGCTATGGAGAGACCAAGCAGTGTGAAGAGCTCAATTCCTTAATTCATTTCCTCCATACATATAGAACAATGTAATATAATTTTATTTTTTAATGTTATTTTTCTCACAGGAATTCATTATGGTTTATCTATATGTATTAAATTCAACATGGAAGTGGGATTTTTTTTGTAGCAATTAATTTGGCTTTTAGAAATTTAACAAATAAAGAAATTTTCAGATAAATAAGTCTTTCAATAAACTCCATGCTAGTCATCTCATTACTAACTGGCTAATAAAGTTGTAATATCGAAACAATCCAACTTTAAATAAAGTTCTGAACCATCGATCTACATCATGGATGTAACGCTGATTTTAAGCTTAAACTTTCATAATGCACTAAATTGCTCGGGTACGTTTTAATTAGCTCACGAGATCACGGCTGGCCATCCTCATGGGGTTCATATGTTATATGAAGGGGATTGTATGAGCATGGAGTACAACAGCGGAAAACCTCATTTCGAGATTTGCACAGTAACGACCAAAATACCCACATGTGAATTAAGCGGTATTAAGTCCCGTTTGGACCCGGACTTTGCTTGCGTTCAAAACAATGATTTTAAGGCATAAACTATGTTGGTTTAAGTCCCGGAGATCCCCAACTTTGGTAAATTACGCTTTGTCCTCGATATTGCATTTTCGAACGAGCCGTTTAACTCCAAACCTAAGCAATATTAGGCTCTAATTAAAGGTTAATTAATTTCCATAATTAATCTAGAGCCAAAACCATCATTTAGAACAATTTGGAACCTAAAATTGCTTGTAGAAAATTTAAATCTCATCATAGTCTTATTCTTTAAAAGGAAAAAGAATATATGAATAATGTCGAATAGTGTTTCCACTTATTCACATCAACTTTCTTTTTGAGACAAGTTGTCACACTCACATCACTAGTCCTAGAGGTGTTGACTCCTAATCCTTCTAGACCACCTCTAAACCTAGGATTTATGGTTTTAATTAACCTATTAGTGCACCTAAGTACCTACTTGTGCAATTTTTTTAATCCTGGCCTGTCAATCTATGTCACACCAAAACACACTTCTAGAACATGGTTTAAGGAGATATTTCTCCTCCCCGAGGCTGCCAAGAATGGCACCATTTTCTCTAGAAATTATCAAAAAAAAATTAGTCTATGTGTTCAAGCTATCTCGTGACATGTGTCTTGAACACTTTCAATCAATGATCAACTTTCAAGAAAAATTGTCACTCAAGACTCAAAGAATATTTTATATGGTCAATCAAGGTTTTCAATTCATTTCTAAAATGAATTAAATTATATCTTTCAAATTCAAAAAGAATGATTTGTTTTTGTGGTCATTCAAGCTTTCTATCAAACTTTTTCAAGACAACATGTTTTACAACACATTACCTATGCTTTGGGAATTTAAGTCTAGAAAATTTTCTCTTCTTTTTGGGCATGAGAAGCATGGTTTCTCTTCAGATTTTGCAGCCCAAAATTTTAAGTTTTTATGCATTTTTAAAGGTTGGAAAATAAGGTACATTCTAGCCATGCTTTAGGACATGCATAGCTAGACTTTTCACCATACTTTGAATGACCAATACCATGCTTTGAACAAAGATATTTCTTCCTTCTTGTGGCTGAAAAGTGGCGAAATCCTTCCCAAAAGGCCTCCAATATTCAATTCATTTCACTTCTCTATAAATAGGTAGCTTAGGGAACTTGAAGCACCTTTGTTCATTTCACTAAAGCTTTGAGTTAGAGCACTTTGAGTTCCTTTCTCTCAAGTTCAAGAGCTCATCCTCTCCAACCTCTTCATCTTCTTCACTTCCTCTCAATCTCAAACTCTAGGTAGGTAGCTCTTTAAGAATGCTTTCTTTTACTTTCATGATTAATGTTTATCTTGTTTGAAAGTTGTGTTGTTATAGGCAAGTTTTTTCTCTCAAACATTTTAGTTTCTTCTTTTCTCTTCTCTTCATTTTTGGCCTCAAGACCAAATGAGGAAAGCTTGATGATGAGTGTTCTTTTGGGATGACCATGTGTTCATCCTAACATGAGACCTCTAAAGCTTGAGTTTTGTTTGAGAAAAGTTTCATCTTTTTCATGTCTTGAGTTAAGACAAGGCTATGTTTTTCATGAAAATCTTTTTGAGCTTTTGTTCCTTGATGTTTTTTTGCCATGAAGGCTTAAAGAGCTTGGAAAAATGGTAGCTTTGTAATGAGCACTTCATGTTGGCCTTTGCCACATGATCAAACTCTAAAGTTTGAGTTTTTGCAAGAAAGGTTTCTCTTTTCAAGTCTTGGTCAAAGAATGAGTTATGTTTCTTTGATGCCTTGAAACTTCTTTTCTTTTTGTTGGTTTTCGCCATGAAGGCCTCTTGGACTTGAAATATGAGGAGCTTGATGATGAGAGTTGTGTGATGATGTTGTCACATGAACAACCTCCAAAGCTTGAGTTTTCTAAAAATAAGTTTATTATTTTCAAGTTTTGCTCAAGACATAGTTATGTTTCTCTTGGATCTCAAAACCCCATTTCTTTCCCTTGAGTATTCGGCCATGAAAGGCTTTGGGACTTAGAAAATGGTAGCTTGATGATGAGTGCTTCATGTTGATGTATGTCACATGAACAAAGCTCTAGAGCATAGACTTCTGGTCCCTAGGCCAAGCATGATTTCAGTTACTTTCCCCATGTTGGTCATGAGTTTAGTTTTCTTTTCTTGTGAGGTGAGTTATGGGTTGAAACCTTGTTTCCTTTAAAGTCTTGCAGGGCTCTAAACAAGATATAAAAGAAGTTGCATCCACGTTTACGTTTATGCTTTGCATTAGCACGTTTATTTCCTATGCCATCACTAAGACCAAGATAATGAATGAACTTGCACAATGCACGATGTTTCAAGCTTTGCATCTCATTTTATATTTCAAGTCATCACTAAACTCTAAGAATAAGAATGAAGATGCATTTCATCTTTACTTTGTGCTATCACTTTATTTTCTAAAAGGGCTATAAAATGAAAATGCATAGCACGCTTATTTTATGTCATCACTTGTAACTTTAGAGCTCAAAGACTTGCCCATTTCATCTTAAGAAAAGAATTTAATCAAGGAGATATCTCCTGAACATCATTCGCCATGTGGTGTAAATGGCTCTAGGATGAGTTTCATTTAACTACAAGGGCCTATAATGCATGTCTTGGAATTTTTCTAAGCTTGATGCACTTAACCAAGGTTTTAAACATGTTTTTAAGTTTTAAATCCTTGCCAAGAGCAAAGCCTAAATGGTCTGCCCTTGGTGTTCCATGATGAGTTTTGGCAAAATAAACTTTGATCTTACATAGTCTTGAAGTCCCAAAAAGGTTCCAAGAGAAACCATGATTATATGGTTGAAAGAAAGGTTTTTCTCATGATTTTATGCCTTAAAGGATTTCGGTTCTGCCTTAATAACTCCAGCACCTTAAATTCTGTTTTGGGTAGTCTAAATATGTTGTAATACCTTGTCAAGTATGTGATAATTGTTCTAGACTCTTTAAAGCATTATTAGTGACTTTGTTTGCTTAATATGTGAATTCTAGAACTATAAAGAATGGCAAAATGAGTTTCTGCCCAGCCTTGATAAAATATTTAGAATCACATTAGATTATGTCTAGATGTGTGGGAGTGACTCATAATTGGCTTAGGTATTAATTATTGCACCATAGAAAAAGTCGGATCTGAGAAAGAGGCTTAAACGCATTTTCTAGAACACGCATTCATCAAATATGAACAACTACATAAAGCTGTCCAACCATAATTAATTAGGATTTAGAACCTAATGGATTATGGTAATGAGGTTAATCAATCCCATAAATATACTAGAAAGTAATGGGAAAGTTTGAGGTTATCCGATTTAGGGATTTTTACCTTAAGGGATGATTATGCGCCTCTAAGTTTGATGATGAATTGATGTGTTAGCTCATGATGTGTATAGTGCCATGTTAACTATTATCCCTATGTGATAGGGTGTATTAACATGTTATTATTATTCTTTAAAAAGGCCTTAAAGATCCGGAGGTAGTAATTATGTTATGCCATTAATTATGTGGCATCTTAAAGAAACATGTTAAACTTAGGATGACTTAGAACATCGTAATGCAATCCTTTGAAACCACCGACCATTAAGGATGGGGACAATGTGATTCTAGTCTAAACCCCATTTAAAGTCAAGTCGAAGTTGTTATCCAAATGGATAAAGTCAGATGCTGCTGATTTACATTGGCGTGGTATGAAATCATAACCTGTAGTTTTCTCAAAAGGGAGAAATATTAGAAGGCCAGGTTAAGTAAAGGTTCTTATGTCACCCAAGTAAACCAGTTATATGATTTATGTTCCATGTACCACGATTATATGATTTATGTTTCTCATGTACCAGTTATATGATTTATGTTCCATGTACGATTATAGGATTCATGTTCTACTACGTACCAAGCTACATGATTTATGTCTATGATTTTAAGTATATAGCCTATGTAACACAAGTGCCATGTTAAAAAGAACTGCAGTTCTCGGAAATGAGATTTTGGAAAACTCATAATTGAACCTATGTATGTCCATTATTTTATAAATAACCCGAGATTTACGGAGCGTATATGATGACACCTAGGATAGAAAGGAAAACCCTCAGGTTTCTTTAGTAAGAATCTCACTCCTCTATCTTTTCCTTTCCAATCCGTCTTGAGCGAGATAGCGACTTCGTCCTATTCATTGACACGCCACGGTGGGAGATCCACCATGACCCGGAGCATGGGTCATTTCATTTGAGGGCGCCAGAGTCGTGCGCATCTTCATGTTTTAGACGGCCATTCGCAGCACCCCTTGCGATTATCGCTTCTCCCAAAGCATCCCCTATGGTGACCCCGCGATCTTTGAGCATGCACGGCCACGACATGGGAGGAACACGCGGACCCACTGCCGATTGACGCTACCAGTAGCACGTGCCATCATCGCGACTCGAGAGGAGGACCCTTCAGAGGATTCCCCCATGGACCATGAGGGCTCTACCCCACTCCGCCTACTGCGGCAGATAGGCGGCGAGAGACAACACTTTCGGCGTCGAAGAGGCTTGGTGCGTTCTGACCACGACCCTCGGACGTGGGCGACACGCTCACCACAGGCAGCATGCACGCACACTGAAGCTCACTTGCGTGGATTGGCTACGTTCCTCCCGTCTCCGTGAGTCCATGGAGATTGGAGGGTAGTCCTTAGTGCACGACGCATCACATAGTATGGATGATACCTCTTTTGTGTGAGGTTATCTATCTTAGGTTGCACATGGGGTAGGGATGCTTCTTTTCCAGTTCTTTTCCATGTATTCTGTTTTTTCCTGTATTCAGGTTACTGCATACTTGAAGAGTCACTGCCTCGCAGGTAGGTAGGCATATTTATCTATGAGGTATTTCGATTATGATTGATGTTATGTTCGATGTTATGGTTTGGAGCCATTCCTATGTTATCGTTCGTGATACTATGATCTGACCGTAAAGTTACGCGCGGCTTCTATTTTAAGTAATGATTTAAAAAAAAAAGTTGGCTCGTATTTTCGTTAAGTCTATTTTCTCAAGAAGATGAACCATGCCAGCAGGTAACGACTAATATTTGGCCTAAGTACGTACTAGTAGTATTGGGTCGAATATTTAGGGTGTTACAATGGAAGCCACATTATTCGAGCAACAGAGTTGATTTGATTATGTTTAGTAGAAATTTTTGGTTACATGCTCCTAAAAATCTACTTGTAAGGCTATTTTTTGTTTATATTTTTTAATTTTATTTTTTGTCCGGAAATATTTATATGATTTGTGTTAATTATATCATGATGATAACAGGACGATATGCTTACATATTGTGATGCTCTTCAATTGCTATTGGATGAAGTTTGGTTGTGGTTTACATGAATTGTTGCATGTTCAATATCATTATATAAAGACAGTCTTCATATAGTTCTTTCTAATTGTTTTTTAGAGTTCTTGGTTTTTGTTGAATACTGTTATTTGGATTTCTTTTTACCATAGTTCATTACTAGGATATGGATCTTAAGTATGTCGATGAAAGTACACTAGTGAGTTTATAATTGTTACGGAAATCTCTATATAAAAGTTGGATAATTCTTTTGGATTATGTTACGTGTCACGTATTTAATACCAAATTTCCCTCCAAAATTGTACGTTATTCTACTTATGTTTAACAAATATTATCTTTTGATTTGGACAAATGATTAACATTAATTTTCCTTATATTCATGATAAACAATTACATAAACTATGACATTTAAATTTTAGATATTCTCTTCTATAATTTTTTTCTAAATAGATTTCACCGATCATTTTTTAATTTTAATGTAATTTTTTTATCATATATCTTTACCCAATAAGAAAAGAGTATGGGGATGAGTTGTTTTTTTAATTATATTTGTTTTTGTTTATTAATTTTGAGCAAAACTTTTTTAACATTTCCAAATAAATGAATTTGTTATATGAATCTATATATTATTTTTACCCAATAAAAAAATAGAGGAGGAAGAAAAGAGGAGAGGTGATGGTTTTATTTTTTATTTCTTAATATTTTTTTCTAAAACCTTTCAAAAATGTCTTAGTCAAGTCGATTATTTTATTATATTTACATTATGAAGTATTGAATTTTTTTATCTTACAAGATATTGGTTATTTATATAAAAATCATAACAAAAATAAATATAATAAGTTAAAATATAATCTATCTATTTATAAAAGTTGATAGTTTCACTCTTAGATTATGTCATGTGTTACTCGTCTAATACCAAATTTCTCTTCAAAACCTGCACTCTCCTAGGTACTAATAGTATAGTAACCTGGGCAATGCACAAGAAAATTAATTAGATTGATGCAAAGTGAATGATATAATTGGGTTGATCATCATATATACATGTTAAATAAGATATTAAGCATTTTTCATGACTAGTAAGATATATCAATCGAAATTAAATGAAATAAATGTATGCAAGGTTATGAATAGTTATATTTCCATGATCTTTGTTATTCACAAAAATGATATATAATTTAAAATAAAAAGTTATTTAAATTTTTATTAACATTTAAAAAAATCAATAAAAGATAATAATTACATAGTTGAGTATCTTTCTTTACAAAAATTTTGTTTTGATTGTTAATGGAATGGACTTAATTGAATTCTCCCTAACACCACAATCATGAAAACCTTTCCTTCATTGAGTTAATGCTTAAAATACCAATAAATTTGTATTCTTGATAGTACATTAGATTTTTTCATACTAGTTAGACAGTGAACACAAATGAAGTGTAACTATTTTTGTCGTGAAAGTTAACATTAAAACAAACAGATTTATCAATTTTAAAAAATAATGAGTAAGAATTATACTGTCAACTAACTTTTATAACATCAACACACTATGATTTATAGGCTTTTGATGCTTATCATTTAAAATAAGAACGTTCCATCACCATTACTTTAAGGTCCCGATTGGATAAATAGCTTATTGAAGCTCTTATATATCAATAACTTAGAAATAAGTTATTTTGTATTTAAATATATAATGATAAAAGTATTTACTTCTAGTATTTTAGAAAGTGCTTCTTATGAAACTAGATATTTTAATTTCTCAAAAAGCATTAAAAATAATTTTGAGAGAAGTAATAAGCTGTTTAGCCAAACAGAGTATTTGCTGTATTTTATAAACTGTCTTTGATTTTGAGTTCTTCATCCTGCTAACAAATAGCATTGCACCCAAAGGTATTGTGTTCTGCCATCGAAAGTAAAATAGTTCTGATTAATTTCATATTTAATAACCACCAATTTATTATTGAAAATACCAATCCAACCAAGCTGAAATCCAAAATCCAAATCAATTAATATTGAAATTATAATATTTTATTTAATTCAAATTCTATTTTATATCCTCATATAATTAAGTATATATACACACATTAACTATATAAACAATAACTATTCAATCTAGATTAGAATCAAGAGAATTTTAAAATTACTGGAAGCAATTTATTCAACGTGGATTATAAAATATTGGATGGGATTAGGCCTTTCAATTTACAATATGATATAAATAAAAGAAAAAAAATTAAAATAGAAATATGTAAGTATGCAAAAGACATAAATGGAAAGAAGTAACATATGTTAAAATATTGAAGGATTATTAGTCCAATTTGAATAAAAAATAACAAAAGAAATAAGATATATGACTTCATTAAAAAAATAAGAGTTTAATTTTGATATGGAAAGGAGGGTGAAAAATGAAATTAATAAATCTAAATACAAAAAGGAAAGACATGAATAAGGATGTGCATTAGGGGTTGTTTGTTTGAATATTTTTTAAAAAAAGTATAGATGAAGTTTAAATAACTATACAAAAATACTATTTTAGCGGTTTTCATAAGTTAAATAATTTTTCTCAAATAAGTTTTTAAAAAATTGTTATTTTTTTTCAAAGGAAAAAACTAAACAAATACGTACTTAATCTATAATTGATTTTGATTTTGATTTTGATTAGTACAGAAAAAAGAAGGCAACTAGGACATACCAATTGTTATATTTTCTTGCCTTTGACATTGAATATTTCAAAGTTCTCTTTTTGGATAAGCATATACAAGTAGAGTAATTATCATAACCACTACTTAATTCATTGGTTGCACTGCAGATTTGACTCCAATGGTATTTGATTTTGTATGATCCCTAAAACCTTTGACGTTGGTTGGTCACTTGGTGCCTATTTATTGTTAGTTCATTTGTGTATTTTAAGTGGCTCTTTGGGGTTGGAGATTAATTTGGTATTTGATTTTGGTCGGTTTTAGGGATTATTGGGAAGGACACGTTGCCAAAGAAATCAAGGTTTCTCCTTTTTCTCATCATTCATCATGTATTAAACGTAACAATTTCAAATTCTCTTCATTCATCATGTATTATACTTATACCATCTTATTATGTTTCATTGCATCTTGTATTATTCCACTTTTTTTAACGCCTTAAAAGACAATAGCTAGTTCTTCCACAGTAATGCATCCCATTAAAACTAGTTCTTCAAGTATGTAATGAATGCGGTCACAGAGTGGTAGGATCTTGCTTGATGAAGTATGTCAATGAAAACAACTAGTGTGTGGCTAATTTATGAAAAGTGATGAAAATAATAGAAATAATAAAAGATGCAATGAAACATAATCAAGGTATTAAAGTGAACATTGTGTTTTTAATGAAACACTGTTAATGAAAGTATGAGTCACAAGTGATTGTTGTGCTCTTAGCAGTAAAAATAGTCATATTTGAATGTAGGCACGTAGTTACTCTGCCTTGTTTTGGTACAAATAAAATAAAAGAAGAAAGTTATTTGGTTGAGTGATCCCGACATCGCTCATGAATCATAAGATGATGGGAAAGCCAACACAGATTCTATATTGCTCCACTGAAGCAACCTTGGCAAATACAAATTAAACTTGGCATATTTGTTATAGGTATAGCATCTCCTCCAAGGAAACAACAGAAGCTAGCTAGTGGCACAAAACTAAGCTAATGGCTTTGAAGCAAGAATGACATCCTGAAGTTGGCATATATGTCTCCTCAAGCTTCTTGTTGCCATGTCATTGGCATTATTGCTGCTGCTTTATTATCACTCTGAGTTATTATATGCTTTTTCTTTACAGCTTTCTTTACGGCAATCAGATTTAGCGGTTGGAAATTTCTCTGTTTTGGATTACCAAATAGAGTGATGCCTCTATTTCTCTATACATTTGTGTGTGCTTGTTCAATTTATTTAGTGAAAAAACAACTTTTTTTAGCTAACAATATCAGTTCTAATTTTTGTATAAATTTTTAAAAGTAATCAGAATCCAAAAGAATTTTGTTTTGAGCTCTTCAGCAGAAACTAAAATGAATAATGTCTCAGAAAAATCTGCTTTAGTTTTCTCAGCTCTATAAAAAAATAATGAAGGATCATATATTTTTATTCCATCAAATCGTAGCACAAGGAAATATTTTCTTTCCTCTTGCCAATGCGTTGTTTCTTTGTGACAATCCCTGTTACATTAGCACTACACTCACATGATGATGGCACAATCTTTTAAGCCTCTTTCTTGTGATTGATTTTTTTTTTTTCCTTTTTTTTTTTTCAACATCATGTCCTTTCAATTATATAGAGGAATCGTGAGTGGCTGTTTGAAAGTGGTGAAAAAGAAGGTAATATACCGGAAATGTTTGCTGTATGTGGTCTTGCTGCAATATCAGAGTGATATTCCTGCTAGAACTAGAAGGAAGTTTGAAATACAGACACGGGTACTTATGTTGTTATGCTTGTCCCTCCAAGTTATCCTTATTGATCTGTGCATCTTTTCCGGGATATTTCATGAGTTCATCTGTGATAACAAATAAAGTGATAGCTCATGATCCACAAAATATTTGGTCAACATTGTCTGAGAGATCTAAGCCCAACTATGCTAATTAACAGCCTGTTTGGAAAGTCACCAAAATTCAATTCTACAAGGAATTGAATTCAATTCCCTACTTTGTAAACAAGCTAATCCAAAGAATTCAAATCATATGAGAATTGAATTCCATAAAAAATCCCCAACATAAATCAGACCCAAATGGATATGATTTGTTGATGTAATTGATCGCAAAAATTGAAATTACCAACTTACCCTCACATTTAACTATATAATGTTTCCTCCTTTTGCAGGTAGCAGCCAACATCATTGTGAAGCATCAAAGCAAGAAACCCTCTTCTCTGCTGAAACCCGTCGCCACCCCTCTACTGCCGGCATCCCTCTACTGCTGCCGTTGGTCACTAGTCTCATAGTGCCGCTGCCCAGTCAATTGGAGGTTTTTTTCATAGAGCTCTCTTTTGCTGCGTTTTTTCCTTTCTCTTTTGCTTGTTTCATTATTGAAAAGCTGTTTTGCTGTGTCCCATTCTTTGCACCTTCTTCTTTGTTCTAGATTTGGTGTGTTCCAAATTTTAAGGCTCTATATATACCTAGTTGTAATGTAGTTGCAGATTCTCTCACCCATTTAGCTTTGTTGTATGTATATGAAATATGGCGAGATGAAATTGCACATTGTATTGAGGAGTTGGTGGCTTAGGATCTTTCGTGAATAAATTGGGACCTTTTATTTAAAAAAAAAAAAAAATACCCTTTTTGAAATTTTATACTTCTCACCAACTGAACGAAGAGGCACATGTTTAATATTTATCTGTCAGTTGCTTAATTGTCATAATTCAAATGTGTATAATTAATTGCTACAATAATTTGTCTTCACCTTAATAGGGACAACTAAGATTAAGAACCTGGACGAAAACTTTGGTGCCGTGACAGTGGAACTTTCGGAAAAGGATTTGCTGTGTTCCAAATTTTTAGCACCTTGTGCTTTGTTCTAGATTTGTTGTGTTCCAAATTTTTCCTTCCTTTAGATCTGCGGGAGCCACGTGCTGCTGCTTGCCGCCGCTACCGGATTTGGTGTGCTGCGGAGGAGGGTGGCGCGCGAAGTGGGTGCTGGGAGTGTGAGTGATCTGGTGTGAGGGACTGATTAGGTGTTCCTAGAATAAATATTTATAAAAGATACATTATTCCATTTTAATGTTTAATATTTCAGTTTGATTTTGTTTCCCTTATTCACATAGCAGTTTGTTCCTAGAAGTCTCTCTTTTGTTGAAACCATTTTAATTTATATAATACGCACACGTCATTGAAAAGACACTACAACTTTATTAGCATGAAAATTGAAAGATACTTATATTGTAGGTAATATGAGGCAATTTGAAAGAAATGCAATCTTAGTCATAGTTGCTTAGCGGGTTATTTAGTTTGCATGCAATATCTGACTCGATATGTGTCTTCTATTGAAAGACCAATCACCTAATCACAACTATATAATAGAGATCAAGTACGTCGAGAATTGTTGGCTCAATTAGAAGCACATTATAACTCTCACTCTGTAGTATGTATGAGTTATGATGCTTTCACTCGATTAGTTGCAATACTTTGTGGAAAAGGACTTCTCAGGGATAAACAATACAGTTTTGTTGAGGAACAAGTTGCTAAGTTTCTACATATTTTAAGTGGTCAAGTACATGTTCGGTCAAAAAGTTTTTTCTTCCGTCGGTCTACAGAGACCATTGGTCATCATCAAGTTCTTAGAGCTTTAATAGCACTTTAAGATCAATTTTTAGTCCAACCAAATGGTCCTATTGGCTCACCACAAATACTCAACAGGGGAGGAAGATTCTTTCCATCCTTTAAGGTATTTTTTAATACAAGTATTTTTTTTGAATTGATTTTTGTAATGTCAAATGATAATGGTTACTAGTTTATGTTGGAACTTTTAGAGTTGTATCGATGCTATAGATGGAACACATATCCGAGTTAAGGTTTCAAAAGAAGATGTGTCAAGGTATAGAAGAAGAAAAAGCTATTATACAATGAATGTATTGGCAACTTGTACTTTTGACTTGAAATTCACGTAGGTGTTACCTGGGTGGGATGGCTCAGCTTCAGATTCAAGAATTTTAGATAACGCGTTAAGTAGAGAAGATAATCTAAATGTTCCTCAAGGTATTACGTTTTTCCACAAATTTGTTTCATGGCTATTTAAAACTTTTCCCTAATATTTTTTATGTGAATATTTTAAATTCTATTTTTTAGGTAACTTTTACTTAGCCGATGCTGGATATATGTTGAGGCCAATGTTTATCACTCTATATCGAAGTACTCGATATCATTTGAAAGAATATTCTCAACATCCTCCCGAAAACCCAAAAGAGTTATTCAACTTTAAGACATTCTTCATTACACCATGCAATTGAATGAGCTTTTGGCATTTTGAAGAGTAGATTTCCAATATTAGCAGAGATGTCTAGATATGATGTAGAGATAGTGAGTGAAGTTTTTTTAACATGTTGCATCTTGAACAACTTTTTAGTGGATTTTAATCTAGATGAAGAAATTATTGCACAAATTGATAGGAATCCCATAAATAATGAGTTTAAACATGGACCGGCTTATAGAGCAATTGCTAGAGGTGAAGATGGACGAAGGGGGTATGGATTTTCAATTGTCAGTCACATGATGCCTTGCCACTGCTAGTCCATCATATATCTATATATATATATTTTATTCACCGACGGTTGAGACGAAGCGTTAGCCACCCACCCTAGGTCCGCCCACCATCGGCCACTGAGGCAGAGACAAAGTCCTGCCCAAGATGCTGTGGCACCAACCCCGAACACCGTCACATCCCTCCCCTCTGGTGGGAGCACAGCACCGCTTGTCTCCAGCAACCTAGTGGCGGTGAAAAGCAGAAGAAGAGCCAACACCACCCTAGCACTGTGCTGTTGTGATGTCTCATGACTCTGGGAAGTTACATGGCATGTCAATCTTCTTGAAAAAAAACAATAAATGGAATTCGGCTAGATTGGGTGTTGTGTTTCATCTACCCAATCTGCAAATGATAAGAGGTGAGGATGATCAAGGAATCTTGGTTTCAAATATCTTATTTTGCTAAGTCTATTAATCGTTTGATGCTATCTGTAAATAAGAACACCTGCATCAAGTAGACGTCATAAATTATGGTATATTAGAAAGAATTCGGTGATCATCATGAGAACGCATTGACAAAAGACTGGCAAAACAGTTCTTGACTCTCTTCTCAAGATGTTATAGAAAGGAATGTCCTGAACTAAAGAATATTTATTGACTCGTTAAATAAGCAATTTTGTTTGCATTACAAAGTGCCAGTTGCTCCATATTGCATCATTTCCGTTGCGTTCATTTGACTTTGAATCTCAACTCTCTACTTACCCGTAAGATTTAAATCAGTTGGTGATGGAAAGAAAAAAGTAACCAGATGGTGTGAATTTTGTGCTTCTACTTGTGTGGTTCTAATGCCAAAAATTAGAAAATATTCAAAATATGATTCAGTGATGTTCTGTAAACCGATATGATGTAGAGCAATCGTTGTTTATTTGGCTTGGCTTTCAAAATACAACTCGATTCTTGTCCTGCTTGCCTAACAAAGGAACTATGTTAACTCCAAAGTTTTTATATTAGAGAATTGTTGTTTGTACTCATCATTTGTAAGATACTGTGTCGACATACTCTTATCTACCATCGGATTGGGTATAGACTTCACTTAGTGTGGGACTCACATCTTATCCAATGATAAATGAAAATGTGTTGGTATGGTGTCCCACAAATTGTGAGTACAAATAACACTACTCATTAATTAAAGTGAGCCATCATCAAAGAAAAATAGTAATAATGAAAAGCGTGTGATGGCATCACATTACTTAGTGGCTGGACCTCTATGCCTTGTCTCCTCTGAGTTGGTTCGCATTTGGTCTTGAAATTGGTTTCCGTAGCTGCCACACAATTGTTCCGGTTTGAAGACAAAATGTCTTTCTATAATTTCTGTTGAAAGCCACGTAAGTCCATATCCTAAAATCAGAGGTGAATATGGTCCAACTTTGGAATTGACATTTCCTCGTAAAGTGATTGCACGGAAGAGAGGAGGAAACACTGTGAGGTTAAAGTATTTTGGTTTTCCTTTTGAACATGAATTGACGACAACCTTGTAGCGAAATGGAGTGGATGGCTATGAATTCAGTTTGGAATGGCTGCTGTTGCATGCACTGCATGATGCACTTGGAATCGTGTGATTGTCTTATGTCAGATAATTCAAATCTGCTGAAATTGTCTCAGACTGGAAGTCAGAAAGATAATGAATGATGAATGACTTGGAAGTTACTATGACATGCATAACTTCCCCCAACCCTGTTGTGTATGCAAATTATATGTATTTTTTAGGTATCTTCTATTTTCGTTAAGAATATAGATATCTTAATGGTAAGATTGAGTAATATGTTTTACTTCTTTAATAATTGAAAACAAAAAATATATATATTTTAAATAAGTAACTATTGTTAATAGCAGATTTGGCAACTAGGCGTGATGATCAAGGCCAGCCCCTGCATCTCAAAAAATGGGAATTCCTATGCCTAGTGATTTGGTAGGCTTAGAAGTAAGAGATTCCCCCCCCCCCCCACCCTGAAAAAGGGATTGATTGCGTGAGGGGAACTTAATGAAGATAGGGAACCTCAGGAAGGAAACAGAAAAAAGAGGACTTCAATAGGGAAGCTGCAAAAGGAAACTGATGAGTTCCGTCATTTATAACACACAAAGGGAAAACATGAGTGACCTAACGATAACACCCTTTACCTCTATCAATTTCTAGTGGACAGTGTCATTCACCTTGATCTGAAGGATATGTTTGTGAGTTTGGATTTTGAAGAAGAAAGGAAAACTTGTAATATAAATCCAAGTAAAGACTTTCTCCTCACAGGGGTGTTTTCGGGCCTAGGATTAGTTGGTCCTCATATGTTTGGGACCAAGGATAGTCCTCTTTCAAAATTGGTTAAAATTATAAATTTAACCTTTTTGATCTTTTGTTTTTTATTTTAACATCTTACCTTTCTCTCATTTTTATCTATCTTCTCCAATCATTTCACTGCCTCATTGTTGCCATCACTATTAGTGTACTTGTCTTTGCTGCCCATAGCCACCGTCACAACCGATTGTCTCCCTTAGTCCGCTTCTGTTAGCAAATGCATCTACCAATATTATTAGTATATTATTATCTCTTCAAAATCTCAAGTCCAATACTGAAATTTTTTCACCTTTCATATGTTATCACATTCATTCCCATGTTGTTTTGCTTTCCTTTTGATTCACAAATATTCAAGCTTTAGACCCAAAATCATTTGTTTCAAACTCTTATTATTGTGAGTTTCTACCTCAGACACATCCTCTCTATTTCTCTCTCTAGCCACCCAAAAAAACAAATAAAAAAGGAGGCAGGTTGCAGTTTTCTTAGAACTTTATTCAAATTTGTCATTGGAAGACTGATTCAAAGTCTTTTTATCTTCCCAAAATTAGCCTTACTTGTTTTATATGGGAACAAATGTGTAACCTTGCTTGATGATCTAGATGCAATAACTTGATTATTAAATTACCACTTATCGTTTTTCCTCTTGAAATGATAATATGATGTAGATCTTTGCATTTTTAAGCTTCAATAATAAGATCCAAATATGAAAGTCAAGCACTTAGTTTTTGCTTATCGAGTCAATGTTGTTTCTAGAGGTGGATGATATTCAAGACTTAAAACCTTACTTAGGTATAGGATTTTTTTGCAAGTTAGACAAACACGATGACGAGGAATTAGAGTATGGGAGGAAGGCTATAGGCCATGAGCTCTGACGGACACTGGAGGAGAGGAGGGATAGAAGGAAGATAAATTAGGAAGTTCATAAACTTATTTTACTTTTAAAATTAAATTTATTTATTTCAATTGTTGAATCTCATCCATTCAATTATTCTAATATTAAATCTATTGGTATATGGGGAAAGGACTAACGATGGTATCAAAGTTGAGGGGGAGCAACTAATCCTTGGCCGTGTTTTCCTATATAATAAGGAAAGGGGAAGGAAGAAAAAAGGGACAACACACAACAAAAACACATCACGTTTGAGCTTTAGCTTTCTGTAGAAAACATGAGGCTCATACATGGCTTCCATGGTTTCTTGTCTCATCATCCCATGAAGGCTCCGCTTCTTCGGCCCCTCCCACCACCATATCAATGTTCCTTTTCGCCTCCATCAACTTGCGAACTCATTTGCTTAATCTCATCTTCTTGTCTGTTATTATTGAAATCTCACCCAGGAACAGTAATTCATGACAAAATATTAATTGCTCATGAAAATATTAATATCATTACCACTTCAGAAAAAAAAATATATTAATATCCTTTCAAGTATAATGATATTTAAAGATTTTACTAGAGTTTAGGGTTCCTTTTTGACAATGTTTCAACATATATTAACTTAACAATGCTGCAAATACACATGGAGAGGATAAAGCGAGGAGTGGTTAATTATATGAGTGGCTAATTATATTAACTTTTTATCTGCTTTTATTTATTTTGGTTGCTCGAGGTATGGACTAACCCTCTCGCAATTCGGAGCTCACCGAAATTGGCAGCTTCCTGCCATGAAATGTTGTTCCATTCTCATAGGTGGTGACCGAAACTCACACCTCATGAGATAAAGCCAGCTACCAACCATATCAAAGGTTATGTCCATCGCTATTACTGTGCTGCTGCACCACTAGAGCACCCCCCCACCACAGCTGTCTTCATCTTCGAACTCTGCTAATGTGATTCGCTTTGCGTCGCTGTCACCTAAGCTGCCCAGTCACTATTAGTGTTGTCACTCGTATGTTGGATTTGCAAAGACCCTTCTCTTACCACTGCGTTTTTGTAGCCGCCTTGAACCCAGTGTTTCAACTTTTCGCATGTTTCAGCTTTGTGTTGCAATTTGCAAATGTTGGCAGAATAATGAAGGGCTTGGACATAAAATTGGGATGTTGGTATTTGGGTTGTCTTATTTTATTTTCTATTGATTTCTTTCCCTTGTTTGAATCAATTAGGTGAACTAGTTTGGTAATTTTTTGGCCAGTTGATTCCATTAAACCAATAAATTTTTGAATTAGTGCTTCGTCTAATCCTATTCACAGAATCTTATTTAGAAAATTATGAATGTAAACATAAAGTGCAGTTAGCATCTTCTGACTGCACACATGTATGAAAGGACATATGATACTATGTTTCTCGTTAGTGGGAAGTGAGACTGCATGACATGCTTACGCAACCTCAATACTTAGCGTATTAG
This sequence comes from Dalbergia cochinchinensis, assembly GCA_031216125.1. Lineage (NCBI taxonomy): Eukaryota > Viridiplantae > Streptophyta > Magnoliopsida > Fabales > Fabaceae > Dalbergia > Dalbergia cochinchinensis. Next base: position 59,793,069 of record CM062375.1, on the reverse strand, counting down.
CTTCCTATCCCTTCATTTTCCAGCTTCCGCAATATTATTGGGCTAAAGGCTAAAGTGCTGTCAGTATTGCTCTCCCCATTTGTGCGCACAAAGAACTTGAAATCGATTGAGAATTTGACACCAGATTGATTAGGACAGTAGCTTTTCTGGATATATTTGAGTAGCCAAACTTTGGTACTTTTGCGTATGTTATTTTTTGGGACTGAAAATCTCAGCAGGGTAGGTTACTATTGATTGTCTACCTCAAATATTGAGGAATTTTTAAAATAATATATTTTTTTTTATTTAAAAATATTTTTTAAAAAAATTGTTCAAGCTATTTTATGTGATCGAGAATAATGATTCTTTGACTAATAATATACCCTAAAAGAATTGGTATGTCCTAGTTGCCTTCTTTTTCTGTACTAGTCAAAATCAAAATCAATTATAGATTAAGGACGTATTTGTTTAGTTTTTTTCCTCAGAAAAAATATAACAGTTTTTTAAAATTTTATTTGAGAATGATTATTTAACTTATGAAAACCACTAAAATAGTATTTTTGTAATATTTATTTAAACTTCATCTATAGTTTTTTTTTTTTGAAAAAAATTCAAATAAATAACCCCTAATGCACATCCTTATTCATATCTGTCCCTTTTGTATATCGATTTATTATTTATTATTTTCATTTTCCACTCTCCTTTCCATGCCAAAATAAAACTCCTTTTTTTAATGAAATAAAAGTTTAGATAGGTTTACTATTGGTCATTCCACTAGAGTTAGTGCACGATCCCCAATTTTTTTTGAACGTTTATAAAGATTCTTTTATGATTACCTATTAATGGAGGCCTCATAGCGGTATGAAGTGTCTTATAATTTGTTGTTAAATATATTACTATGAATTTGTTAAACCATGTGTAAATTATGTTTAAATTTTTAATTTTTCTATGTTACTATGTATTAATTAATGTTTGATGATTTGACTTGTATTTGGGAGTTATGCGTCTGGGCTGCTGTTGTTATCTTCATCGATAAGTTTGCTGTATTTTCCAGCATCATTCTTTTCTCCTTAATCCAACTAAGCCTCCGCCGCTTAAAAATGCTTTAATTCCACTAACCTTCCATTTTGGTTGTGTTCTCTTTAAAAGGGGTTTCGAGTCCTAATTTATGCTTCATTTAATGACTTGACCATCACACAAATATTCTTTTAAAATCTCACCAAATTCTGCGCAAAAAAAAAGTAATCTCGCCAAATTCTGAAGTTCTTTCTCTTTAGGTCTAAAAATAAATCAAAACCAAAAAATTCACATAAATTCATGCTTCAAGATATTCAAATTATGTAATCCTAATAACAAGCAAGCAAATTGGCAAATAAAACACTTTGTCTTGTCCCTTAGAAGAAGAATAACGCTATCTCCAACATTCCCTCAAAATACTCCGACATAGTAGTTATTTTCTTTATTTCCTTAAGTTAACAAATTTTGGATTGCTATCCTTTGAGAGAATGTGATTCCTAACTCCACCAAGCAGGCACCAACAATGCCCGATCTTTCTTTGATGCAGCTTTCATGCCACTGCACTTCTGAACACAAATTAAGAACTGCCATGGGATATTACTTTCTTATTATATGCCTTTTCTGGTACAATTCTTATTATATGCCTTGCTAGAACTAAATATGTTCTTTGGATATTATTGGTGAAAAGATAGCATCAACTCAATCAAATTCGGCACCTTAACCTTCTTTTAATGGAATCTTAGCACTATAATGCTATGCTTAGAAAAAATAATAATAATTTGAATTATTTGAAGTTTCTGTCATGCTTATCTTTTTTGCCATTCAGATTCTATCACAACAGCATGTAACCAGAACTATTTGGGATACTCAAATCCCTTTCTTTGTCTTTATACCTACTAATTTTTTGTTTTCCAATAAAAGTCCAAGTCATAAACAAATATAAATTTGTCTCCTTTGTTTAAAGATTCTTTTACAGTTAATAAACAACTCGAGCAACAATAATTTATAAGTTCAAACAAGCATTGAGATGTCAAAGTACGCCACTGCTTTTTGCAATGGCTAAGATCAGTTACATGAGGTTGTGCAAGTAGAATGGATGGTCCCGTTATCCTTTCTAGCAAGTAGCAACTACTTGTTTGATTATATCTAGTTGTAGTTGGTAAGCTTGTCTGTTATAAATAATAATGTCTTTATCATTATTATTATTATTATTATTATTATTATTATTATTATTATTATTATTATTATTATTATTATTTTATTGAAAGTTTAAGTTGAGGAGAAAACTTGCCCCTATTTAGGGGGCATCGATTATTTACATAGGTATTGACAGATTACCCGCTAATAAAAAAAACCTGAATATCAAATCTAAATCATAACAATGCATGAGTAGAAAGTCAATCAGGTGAGATAACTCATTTTGCATCTCTATTATTAATTAACCAAAACAAACATAAAACCGGACCCTATAACGGTCCATCACTACGTGAATTACATTATTTGCTTGCTTGAAATTAGATACGTCATATACCTGCAACAAGTGTGGTGTGTATCACGACCACAATAAATTTAGCTCAATTAAATGATCCGGCAATGCAAATATGATGTGTGGAATATGAAAATAAAAGAATGAGTTAAGCTCTATAGACAAAAAAAAGAAAGAGATAAAAAATTCATAGAGAAGATTCGAGTTGAACCAAAATTCACTTAAAGAATAACAATTCACTAATAACTTACAAATGAGACTGTCTTAATCATACCTAATTATTAGTATTGTGTAGCTGATCTTGTTCTTGTTGCTCTGCTAGACGAAACCATGGGGTGAAAAAGGGGGAATATTTCATGCGTGGAGTTCATTCTTAAAATTTTTTCCCTTACTTTTACCCCAAACCAAACATTCCATAAGAAGTAATAATTTGAGAGCCAAAAGCTTAGCACGCAAAACCATAGGTTTGTTGTGCTAAACCAACATTCAGCTAAGCATTATTCGAAGATAATTTACTTTATTTGTCAAAAGCGCTCCAATGTTGCTAAAGATATAGAATGAGCTACGTTCATGATCAAATTCTTTATTTGGTATACTATACTAATCTTGTTAGGTTAGGAACTTCGCATGTCATGTCGGCCGAATGGGTTTTAGGCCATTCTTAGTTTGTTACCTAAGCCCCATGATAGAAGGATTTGATAGCCACATCTATAGGCACCCCCCCCCCCCCCACCCCCCCCAATCCACTGAAAACACAACAGTTGCGAGAATTAAAAGACTTCGGTTTTCTCTTGTTTGTCCCATTGAATAATCACCTTTCTCCATATGCATACCCAGGTTTCTCAACGGACCATCTACGAGGGAGCAATCTTATGTGGAGCACGCCTCTCATAGTTATCCCTCTCTTCGATCACACACCTAAGCCAAGAGAATCTAGTCACGTGATGATATTAGATTGTCGAAGCGTCTATTCCAACCAATCAAATCTTTTCTCTAATTAATTGAACCATTGCTCTATAGCCCTTGATGCTATGCCCTTGATCACCATCATGATTCATGAGGACCGCCGAGCCACATATGCCTGCAATCAAACCTGCTGTAATTACCAACTAACGCAGCAAGTAAGCATAAAATTTAACTAACCAGGAGCTTGCACCTAGAAAGACCCCTCTCAATACAGTGCGGGTTCGAACTAAAGAGAGAAGAAATATCTTAACAAAGTGTTTATAATTCTTCCAATTATGCTTGAGTACAAATCATAGCCGCTCCTTATTTATGTGAGAGTTGCTCTTCTTATTACATTTGTTATGCGAGCAGTATGAGACTAATTATTTTCTTATATGTGAGCCATTTTGTAATGTAGGACTAAGGCTTGGTTTGATATTTATGTGACTTTTTGAAAGCTATTGTGTTTTTGGAGCTCACCCAAAGCTGCTTTTAAAAGAGCTATTATGTAGTATACTGCATAATTTGGTAAGATAATGTAAAAATTAGGTTATGCTCAATAAGAAGAAGCCATCATGGAGTGTTGGATAAATATATTATAGAGTTGGTTTTAGAATAGAGAATGACTATAATGGATACATATACTAAAGAGGCTAATTTCCACTATTATTGCTATTAATTAGAGTAAAATTATACTAGTTTTTATAAGTTTTTGGAGAGTATAGCTGGCTCTGAAAAACATCTCATAAGGTGATATCAAAAACATTTATGACTTATGAAATCCAAGACTAAAATGAACCTCAATTTTTCTAATTACCAAATAAATTTGGCTTATACATTTCATAAACAATAGTATCCCCTTGGAAAACATTTCCAAAGCAAGTCTAATAATAAAATAGGAATAAGAGAAAGAAAAACTAATAAAATAATAAATTCAGAGGAAATTATATTGAACTCCCTTGAGATTTAGTACAATTATACTCAATACTCATTTATTTTGGCAAATTATCACTAAAACCTCTTGAGATTCACAAGAATTACATTGACATCTTATAGATGCAGTTTCATTAATTCAAGTGATAAATATTTTGATAATATTTAACATATTAGTTGAATAAAATATTTTTTTATCACATGGAGATGATATTTATAATTATAGCTTATGATAAAATGAGTATTTTAGTCAATATATAATATTATTAAAATATTATAATTTTCTCATTAATAATTATATATATATATATCACATGTTATCTTTTTTTATTATTTAAATTAATAAATTAATATCTATAGGAGGGTTAGTAAAATTTTGTAAAATAAAAAGTGACAAATTTGTATAATTATATTAATGCTTAGAAAAGATGGGTATAATTTGCCTATAAATTTATTTTGTCTTGTGATCTACACACTTCACAGAGTCACACGCTCTATGTCAGCATGAGTTGTATCTTGTGAGATATAAACCCAGGTTATTTATAAAGTTACTTATAAATAATCTCATAGTAAGAGAATTTAGAAACTGAACTTAATCAATCATGTGAATAATAAATGAACCAACCCCATTCTCTTATGAGAATCTTGGTACGTTTGTAAATACCAAGAACAGCCAACCATGATAAGTTCATGAGATTCGTTACAGGTTATCAGTTGATTGTAATATGATAAAACGCAAATACGGGCACAAAGAACAAGCAGAACCCGTAGGCTATGACTCATCATACAGGTAAGGCTAATAAAGAAGTCATTATCGCGGTTTAAAAGTGGCCACGTTGATCTGAGTAATTTACCACGTCACTGTCCCGAGAAATTCTTATATGGTGTCAAATAAGGTAAAATATTTGTTTTCCTCAATTTATTAATTAATAAATTAATTATTACATTAAAAATATAAAATAATAATAATAATAATAATTTATAAAATTTATATATGAAGTAATAAATAAATTAAAATAAATATTTTTTTGTTATTTTTATATATCTAGGGATTTCTATTGCTCTCCCATCTTATTTGTGGGGTCCAGCCGAAAAATTTGAAGTAGTTGGGAGAGATTTTTCAACGCGTGAACAGTAAAATCACTGTTCACGCATGATGATGTCGATCTTCATAAGTTTTTTTGGCGTACAGGCGTTGAGCTCCTCTATAAATGAGGCGAGAGCGACGGATGGATAAGCGACAAGAGATATAAGTCAAAGGAGAGAAAAATAACAGAGTGTGTTATTTTTACGAGTGAAGGAAAATAGAGAGTGTGAGTAAATCAGAGAGTGTAGGGTGTAGGTATATCTGTGGGAATATTTTTGGGTATCATCTTTATTACTCCTTAGTGCTGCCAAAGTGTAGTATTTGAATAGGAGGGTTACTCATCGGAAACACTATATTTCTGCTCTTGGGTTGGAGAGTGTGGAAAGGATATTGTGTAATTATCCCGAATATAGTGGAATATTTTTGAGTTTGTCCGTGGTTTTTCCTCCGGTATTTAGGGGTTTCCACGTTAAAAATTCGGTGTGCATATTTCTTAATCTATTTTTGGTGGTGTGAATAGTGACGTGGGTCCCACCACAGTGAATAGTAACTCCGAATTTACTATTCACGAGAATAGTGATCTGATTAATTCTTGAGTCTTTGTCAGTGTGAATAGTGACAAGTGGGTCCCACCGTGAATAGTGATCAGCGGTCCCACTGTGGATTACTATTCACCCAGTATTTATTTTTCATTTACACGGAGATTGGTAGATTTAATTCTATCGGATTTATTTTGTCTTCGTTCTTGTGCATTAAGCGTCGTTTAATTACTGGCTGTGAATTAGTAACATTATTTTTGCTCCCAAATGTACTTAATACAAAGAACAACAAAAGGGCAGTTCTAAGGAATATAGTGCCAATTTTACGAGTATCAAGTGTACATATTTATACATATGGATGTAAACACATAATTGTATTGTAGAATATATGATTTTTTTTTATTCTGCATAAAAATTTAAGTGAAGGAAAAATTTTGGCTTGGTTCAAGATTAGACATACTCAGGGCAAATCCAGACAACATTTATTGAAGGGACCAATACTTAATATTATGTCGAGGCCATAACATTATTTAAAAGTCATAATATAGTAAAAATGTGAACACTTTACAATTAAAACTCAACATATATATTGTCTATTAAAAATGCTACTATTATCTAGCATAGTGTTTAAACATTTACTTAAATAAAAGGTTTATTAACATCAAAGGAAAAATATATAGCTAAACAGGGTTAAATATTACAAATATAAAAAATCGCATAAATATTTCTTTTTCTTTTTTGGGCGAGTGGTAGTGGTTTCACTGCCCCCTTAACAACAAGAAGGCTGCAGCCCTATACATGATTAAATTATAGAACTGTTTACGAAAAATCTACTAATAGAAAAACTAAAAACTCAAACCTAAATCTTGTCATGCATGGAAGGTTGAGTAAGTACTTCGAAATAAATTTATAAGAATGACTTGCTCACACAAAAACTCAAATGCAACTATCTAATTCAATAAATTGGTGCCACGTGCGGCTATCGATAGTTTTTTTTTTTTTGGTGGAACATATATTTGATCTTTTTCAATCAATAATGGCCTTTTTTTTGCACATAAATGCTGCCTTTAGACTTACATAATTTGTCCGTATAAAAAAAATTTAAGAATCAAACTCAAATCATATATAATAATTTCAACAAAAGATCAACTAGGACCCTGGGTGAATCAACCCTCGTGGGCACTTCTTGGCAATGGCTTATGCATGTATAACATTTCCCATGTCAAATTAATTGTTTAGGTATTCAAATCTGTATAATTAAGGTCGTGTTTCTATTTTTGCTGTAGTTAACACAAAATTCAAGACTCTCAGAAAGATAGAAGCAGAAACAAGGAATAAAACACCCGCAAACATAATCCCGGCTCAACATAACCTGACTGAGCAAATCGAGTGCCCCGCAAAAATTAAGGTCGTGCTTTATGGATATTCTTTGTTCTGGCTACTTTATAAAGAATAGAAGTTGTGGCACAAAATTATGTACCACTCGCATATGCAAACAACACAGCATCTCCCACTATACATGGGGAAGATTCTTATATGCGCATATTTTAAATCATCACGATACTATCCGATCTTCCACATATAAATCTCACTTTCAGTTGTTGAAAATTTAAACCCCCAACTTTGAGACTCTACTCGAGTGTTTGCACTTATGGTCAAATTGATTGTTAATTAAGCCATTGGCTTTAGCAATTTGCTAAGGTGAAAGGCTGCATAATAAAACATTATTCTATCTGTTTTAAAATAAATATCCTTTTCAACCTTTAGATTTATTCATAAAGTGACGTATATTAACATAGTTTGTTTTATAAATGAATCATAAAAATAAAAAAGATATTTATTTTAAAATGGAGGTAGTATTATTTTTGGTATCTCTATCATCACTTGATTATATTAATTACTTAAATATTATTGCGTTTCAGATGTTCTCTTGATAATTAATTTTTTTATATTTAAACTTTAATTTGAGCTCAAATAAAAAAAAATACCATTATTTTTACTATTTAACCAAACATATTTTAAGAATGCAGCTTATTTACTTGATCTACTTCCAATATTTATTAATTGGTTAAAAAAATTCTTAGATTCTTTGAATACAAAACAAAATACTTAGTCCATGTTAATTATTAATTGACACATCAGTCATTAGTAAGAATTTTTCTGGGTAACAACACAATTTGTATACAATTTAATACTATGACATCTAATTGTTTGTAATTTTCCAATTAAATGCCGTCACAAATATTTGTCCAGAAAAAGAAAAAATTAATATACGTGTTTCTTAATTTTCATTCATTTCATTACAACCTTTGAGACATATGCATAGGTAAAAAGAAGTCGCAAAGTCAAATACGAAATATCTATGGTATATTTGTAAACCCCACCACCATGAAATGGAATCCTACGGTACGGTTCAAACATGCCTCTCGCTGGGATATTGGCACATCAACGCAATCCACTAGCCAACCACATCTGACGTGGAATGAATCAAAAGATATTCACGGCAAAAATGTTCTTAATAGTTATAAGATATAAAATATCGTATCGATTCATATTAAATTTATTATTAAATAGAATATGAATCCTGTATCTCACATTTTATTTAATGATAGGAAAAGTATGAGTTGATACGATATCCTATATTCTATAAATACAAATAACATAACTCTATTTACCCTAATTAATTATTCAAGGAATTATTTTAAAAAGAAATTGAAAATACTGTAAAACAGAATCAGACACGGTATGTCATAGCACTGTCTGAACCATCCTAAAATATTATACCCTAACTATGTAGAAACCAATATACCAGTCCCTACAACCTCTTTCTTGCACAATCCAATTTGAAGAGAAAGTTTTGTCAAATAAGCTGCACCGTAGAAACTCTTCTCGTTCTTCCTGTAACTAGATTTTTTTTTTTTGTTTTTGCTCTTCTTCATATTAAAATAATTACTGATCCAAGCTTTTTGTTTCGCATAAACATAACTCCAAAAGCGCGATTAGCATGCATATAAATGTGATGAACACACAAATAAAACAAAGGAAAGAAAACATAGTTTCAGTGTGTCACCACTAATGCAATTTTAACTTTTATGATGCAGTATTCCGAAGCCGCAACGAGTGTGAGCCATCGCGAGAAAACCAATAAAAAAAGGGAGGTGGGGGAAGTCAGTCACTCACCACCACCATCGAGGGAGTGCGGTCTGCTCCCCCTTAAGCAAAGACAATGAGATGCTGCTGGTTGGTTCGGGAGTAGAAGCTTTTGGTGGTGCGGAGAAAGGGGAGAGGAAGGAGTTGCGCTCGGTTTTGAATATTTTAAAGTTATATTTTTGTCGGAAAATAACCTTTTATTAAAAATTGAAAAAAAAAAAAACAGAGGCACCCTCACAGCTGGCTTTTGGTTGTAAATATGCGTTTTTTATTATGAAAATCATTCATGTTGATTTGATGCCCTTTTATTGTTTTATTGGGACTGAGCGTCTATGAATGCGGCCATGGTGTTTTGTACAGTTGCCTATGTGCATAGGAATTGAATTACTTCCATAATGCTGAATGGCCGCCGGCTAAGCGCAGACATGTTGGCCAGCTTCACCTGGTCATATATCAATGTGACAGAGATGTGTTAAACTTTATATTGTATATTCTTTTATTCAATGATAGAACTTTTCGAAATGATAGGATATTAAAGTTTTTGTGATTAATTTAAGTATTGATAAAATTTGATCTTTGCCTTGTTCTTTAAACAAAAATTAAGTTTAAGTATATGATAAAATAAGCATGTATGTGAATTCTTAACATTATAATGACAATTGAATTTTTTTTATTTAACAAGAGATTAATTTTAATATATTGTTAATATAAAATATTTTTCGTTGTTAATTAATCATATTTGATTAGATATATGATTTTTTTAAAGTAATTATAATAACAATTAAATATTTTTATAATACATAACCAAATATATATGTAAAGAATTCTACATTAACGTTATATCAAAATTAATAGCGTGTTTGTTTATTATTTTTTCAATAAATTTTGTTTATAAAAATCACTTTTCTATTAATTTTTTAATACACCCGATGATTTTCTACATTAACATTAATAAATCGCTTTTCTATTAAAATTTTTTTAAACAAATGCAACCTAAATATGTTTATCGTTAAGTGGTTCTTAAATTTGTTCAGTATTAGAACTATATAAAAGAAAGTGAGTTCAATATACCATACCCTGTCATAATCTTGGGTTTGCAATAAAAATTCACTTCAAACTCAGCCATCACAAAATAAAATATGCTCAGAATGGGCTTACTGGAATGCTTATAATTGAATTTATTTACAAATCATTCAAACATAAATTAATTTTCACATAATGAATTATATCAAAAATTATTATACAAATATAAATTGATTAACCCATAATTAATTATATAAAAAAATAATTATTAAAATAATTTTAATCTTATAGTTTCTCAAACAACTCATCCTTTGTAAGGCGTACTCTATTATCTGCTCCGCTTGGGTAAATTATTATTAGTAGATAATAAAACGTAACCTTCCATATTTTGGATATTTGTATCTAACACTCACCCATAAGAAAATGGGAAATCAAGATTCAAGTTATAGCGAAAAATTTTAAGAATTTTTTATGATTGTTATTTGGTTCTCCTATTCTTTTTAATGAAAATTTTGAAGCGTGATAGTTTTAGGTTAACAATGCTAATAGTGGTGAAATAATACCATAGAGGTAGAAAAATTATGAAGAGAGTAAAAAACCCTCGCATATTCCATTACAATGGAAATATTTTATTATTTGGTGTGAACATAAACATGTTGACTCGATAACCTAATGTGTTTATATTGATATGTTGTCAATTAACTCTGACGGTTCTAAACAAATAATATGATCAAATATTTGCGTGTCATCATATTGACATCTTTGTCGCGTCTCATATCCAATCCATGTCCTTAGTGAATAGACAACTGGCCCCATCGATTAGATTAAGGAAAAAAACACTCCATAGTTGAACATGTGGTGTGCCGAGTCATTTTGGCAAGTTTTGCATTTGCACGGATAATGAAAATGACACACAATCCACCCTCTCTGTTTTACACGCCCATGACCCATCCTAGCCTAGCTATAGGGCACTAACTTGTTTTGGCTTTTCCGAAACTCTTGCCCTTTTCCACTTTTGTCCTTTCCAATTAATTCTCTGTTGTTATTTCCCATAAGAAAGAAAATCTCAATTGTTATTTGATCTATTTATCCTGAAAAGTACTGCTTCCGCTTCAAAATTAATGTATTTTTTATTTTTTAGATTATATTTAGATATATTATTTTATGGGTGAATCTAAATAATAAAAAAGTATTTATTTTAAAATGGAGATAATTAACAATAAACATTTAAGTGCATATGTCTATTAACTTTTTCAAAATATATATTTACAAATTAAAATTATTAATATATAGTGGCATAATTATTTTACTTTTTTTTTCACCAAAAAAAATTGACTAGTGGAATGGATTTAGTTGAAGGCATATATTAGGAAATGTTTCCTAGTCTGCAAAGAATTCTGGCTAGTACAAGATAGTAAGGAGCTATTTGGTTTCAGTTTTCAGTATTTAAAATTTTGTGAAAAAATACTAAAAAATGGAAATGAAAATTGAAAATTAAAATTTGTAATTTTTAAAACTTTCAGTCTTTTCCTCACAAAATATGGAAAACTGAAAAACTAAAAATGAAAATTAAAAATAAAAAACTCAAACCAACAATCCCTAGAATTCTAAAGAATCAAACGATTAACATGAATGAGAGATTTTATCACTTGGCCCATGTGCTCCTAAACTACTCCCAAAAGTGTTTGGATGTGATTCAAAGGGATTTAGGAGCAAACTAAGATGTAATGGCCAAAATATAAAGTGGAAAAAAATAAAGGCAGAAAGGTAAAGTGCATGAGAGATAAGATGGAAGAAAAAGTAAAATATAGGAAAGTAAAGTGCAAAAACTCAAAGATAAGTGAAAAGGGTTTGTGTTTGATTGATATGTCTATTCAAAGATTAAGTATAATGAAAAGAGTCATGTTGCGAAAGGTTTTTCCCTTAGGAGAGCTTTATATCTTGAAGGGATAAGTCATTACTACCGACAACAGATATCCTAGGAAACAGAAAAAGAAATTAAATACAAGACTATTTATAGGAAAAAGAAGTCATTTAACACTTATTGTATTAGTCATGTTCCTACATGTGAACATATATTCACCCTAGTGACCAATAATGGTAAACACTAAATAATATTGTCTCAGCTAATTTGGCCTACAAAAATGGCCAACTTGGCTTACAATGGTTGCCTCTAGCTGATGTTTTGCTACATGTCCTATTAGAAGAAAAAAAATCTCATTTTCTGTTGTAAAATTCTAAAATAGTCACTTAATCATTTCTCCATTATTTGAACTGAAAACCCCTTCCTCAACTTCTTTTATTTTCTAGAAAATAGTTGTAGAATTAGTAAAAACCTCTTTTCAATTGCTAAAGCACGTTTTCCTGCAAATAACAATGTCCAAAAATTGTTCATGAGTGGCAGATTATCATGAGAACCAAGACTCAACAAGAAACTCTCCCTCGACTAATGGCTAATGATGTTATTCAGTTACGTGCTACCGACTAACAAATACTACTCGCCATCCCTAATCAAGTTTCAACATTTATAAAGGATGTTTTATATAGATGGAAATCTTCTATACCAAAATCATGTCCCCCTTCCTTATCCCTTAATATTTTATTACTACATGGAAAGATAAGAACAAAACAGATTTAAAATTTATAAGTTACCAAATATATAATATCTAACTTCCACGTGTCAATAAATATTTGGAGGACAAGGAATGAGATATGATTTGGGCATAGAAGATTTTCATCCATTATATAGGTGACTAAACCTCCTTAGATCCTTAACTACAACAAAGAAAAGCCTTAATTACAAGAAAGAAGATTCTAACTAAGCACTCGACTAAATCAAATAAAGCATAGATAGAAATGATCAAATTATTTTTACCTTCTTGCGGTTATTTAAAACGGAGTTTTCTTTAGCATCACACCCCACATGAGTTGTTAACCATCACCTATTCATTGGTTAAATACTCCACTGTTGGCTAAATTTGACTTTTAATTATTTTCTTGCTCAACTATATTTTCTTTAAACATTATCAATCTTCGAAAATATGCAATGTTTTAGTGCAAACATATTTATTAAAAAGAAATTATTTGATCTTATATATATATGGTCACTTTCTTAATTATGTATGTTGTAGTAACTTTTGTTTTATGGATATTATGATTATGATTTTATGTTGAAACTTGTTTATTAAATAGGATTAACTATGTTTTGGAATGAAAATTATGTTTTATGTTGTTAGCTCCAAAACCCTTTGCGCTTATTTGTTTTGAATGATGACAAAACTAATTTAAAGAAAATTCTTTGAAGAATGACTTATGTCTCTATTGAGTTCCATATAAGATTATAATATGTTTCTATCATTTAGCAAAAGCAAAGCTTACTCAAATAAGAATATATTTTACTATACATGTGTAAACATGCTTAGCTCATGTTATGAGATCTGAAATATAACAGAAGTGAAATTACCAAACAACTGATAGCTAACGATGAGAAGAAGTGTTAACACTAAAAGGAACCAAGTTTAGATACTTCAGAAAGTAGCATGGGACATCAGAAAGTACACTCAAGATGAAGATATCAACTCATGTCCAAGAGCAATGTGTTACTCAATCTTCAATATAATCACAAAAGAAAATGTGATTGAAGATCATAAAGTGAAAAAACTTTTCAAGGGATTGATTGCGCACATCAGAAAGCTTACCTGTGAGTAGAACAAAGAATGCTACAGGAAAGGAAGAGAAATTTGAAATTTGAATTTCAAATAATCAAGTCAAACCCGGTTTCAAACTAGTACATCATCTCTTCTGTCTATTTGATCAATCACCCTGGCTTCTTGAAAGAGGAGTTCAAAAAGCTTGCTCAGAAAGTAAAAAAGTAGTTTCTGAAGGAAGAGCAGAAAACTCAACTTTACAACGATTTCTATAATCGATGTGACGGATTTGTCAACCTCTCTTACTAGCTATTTCTTTCAAGATACAACTGATGATCAACATGTGTCACTTGAAGAACTGACCATGGCAACGGTCACAAAAAAGGATCACTATATAAGGAGGTACTATGCTTGAAGACCGATGAGAGATTTGAAGATTCAAGAGAGGAAACTCTATAAAAATCTCTTCCCACTTCTTGGAATATTCAATCTTTATCATGTAATTAGTTTTATCCTTGAAGTGTAAAGAAAATCTTCTTTCTACATTCTTAGTTAGATTTATACTCTTTCTATGGAAGAAGTAGAAGAAGGGAGTCATTCAAGTTTTTCCTAAGAACTTTGTTGTATATGTTAAGGAAACTTGAGTATAGGTTAGTTTGGGTGGCAACCCAAACACTTAACCTTTGTATCCTCCATCCGGTAGTGATTGCTATGAGATAGCTTAGAGAAGCTACTGTAAAACTACTTACAACGTGACAGTAGAGGTTGTCACTGCTCACAGTTTGGCTTAGATAGGCTAGTTGTCAAGACTACTTTCAACGTGACTGTACGGGTGGCTACTGATCATAGGTTAGCTTGGAGAGGTTAGTACAAGACTACTCATGTTAAGCTTGGAGAGGCTAGTACAATATTACTTTCAACATGACTGTAAGAGTGGCTACTAATCACAGGTTAGCTTGGAGAGGCTAGTATAAGGCTGCTCATGTTAGTTTGAATAAGCTAGTACAATACTAATCGGTTTAGCTTGAAGAGGTTTGTAAAAGAATACTCAACTTGTGTCAGTCTCTGAATTAGTCTGCTGACACAAGTGAGAGTTTGGGAAGGCTAATATAAAGACTATCCAACCTTACTTTCTTAGGTTGAAAAAGCTGCTTTGAATGGAACCTCAACTATTATTGAGTACTGGATGTAGACAGGTTGGCTGAGCCAATATAAAATTCCTTGTGTCTTTTCTCTCATTCTCTAAACTCCTTTATCTGTCTCTGTTGCGTCTTTTATTCTTTCTTAATCTGATATATCCTTCTTGTCTTATGTTATCCATTTTAATAATGAGTGTTTTATTTAATAAGGTTCAGAAATATACTTTCTGAAGCTACTGACCATGTTTCTGTTGCACTACAAGTTTTATATTTGATAGTGTTATTTTCAGAAGTTTCAAAAAAGGAAAAAAAGGAGAAATGCATGATTCAGGCTCCCTTCTCGTGCACATTTTTACCTATATATGCATCATATGCTTATCGAAAGGCTCCCCACACGTGCCGATCACGATCCACGTCGGGTCGTAACATAGAGCCAAACCCATGGGTAATAGTGACCAAAAGAGTAGTTTTAGCCAAGCACAATCAACAAAGTACACAAGGCTTGTAGCAGATAATCGTGGCAATCGAAGATAGAGATCCCCTCCCTTAAACCATTTGAAGTACAATATTGATGCAACTTTTTGTGACAAGAAAAAGATTGTTGTGTTAGCTACAATCATCAGAGATGAAAGGGGTGGAATGGTGGCAAGACGAAAGCAGTGTGTACCTTGCTATTCTAGTAGGTTAATGATCGTTCCCAAAAAAGAGTGACACTAGTAAGTATACTAAGTCATCAAGTAATAGAGTAAAGGGTAGAGTTGTTATACCCATAGGGATAATTCAAGTATCGATTCTAGTTAATTTAATGACAAGTTGAACAATTGAAAAGAGATGATATGAAAATAAATTTAAAAGCTAAAGTGCTAAAAAGATGTAATTAGGATATGAGAGTTAATGGAATAAAGTGCTAGGATGATTTACTTCAGCTATGTGTAAATAATATACAATATAAACTTCAATATGCCTTGTTCAAATTCAACTAAGTGATAGTAGGATCTCTATGTTCATTACAAGTTTTTTTCAAGATCATTTAATGCTACCCAATTAGAGCTAAACACCTAATCTTTTAGCATGCTTAATTCCAACTAGGTGATTTAATTCTCAAGTCCTTAAATATCACATGAATCATATTTTCCTATCTCTAAATGTCATTCAATTCATGGCATTGCATTCATAGGCATGACTCTTACTCTTTTTATCAAATTTGTAATAACCCTTATAATCCTAAATTGGTGATCAATCAATTCAAGAAAAACAAATGCAAATGCCTCACTATCAAATAAGAACAAGATATAAATTCATTCACATTAGTATAATATCAATCATATAGGCTCCATAAATCACCTTGACTAAGTCATGAAAAATAAACCAAAAACAACACAAAGGAATGAGAAATGAGAAGAAAACATGAACAAAGAAAAATACACAAGGAGTAGAAGAACAATCCCAAGAGAGGTCTCATCTTCAAGTTCTTAAAGCTTCAATCCTCTTATCCTTAATGCTTTAACCTCTTCTTTCTCAACTTAGTGCTAATGACGCAGCTGCTGCCTCCGAATGTGTTCTCCTAGGTTTTTATGGCAATCATGGGCTGCCAGAATCATTATAGAGGCCCAATCCACACATCAAGTTTGTGTAGCCACACTGTAGCATAGCTTTAGTTTCTAGACCCATGCTCCAGCATGGATTTCTATGCTCCAGTATGGATTTCTATGCTCCAGCATTGATTTCTAATATACCTTCAACTTTAATCCTTGCTCCTTTGTGTGCCCAACTCAATTGTTTCCTTAATTCTTCTTCCAAAAAGCTACAAAACCAATGGAAAACATAATTAAAATGCACGGTTAAACTTGAGTGTAATCATGCAAGAATCTAAATGAAAAGATGTAAAAAAGCAACTAAGAAAACTAAAACTAAGTATCAACAAACTAAAAGTTTTCAAGAAAGCTAAAACAAAAAAGGAGTTATCAGTTGGCTGAAGCTCTTGGCATGAGACACTACCCTTTTCCTTGCTAGCAGTAGCAACCATGATCACATGTGGAATTTGATAAAACATAATGCATGACAATCTGGATTTCTTGCCAGCATAATTATAAAATAACTGAAATACCAATTAAAATAACATGAAATAATGCATCATTTGGAGTCCTACCTACATGACTACTGAAGCACTCAAATCTAACATGAACTAATCTAAACTTCACTTCGAAACGAAGCTCACCAATGCTGGAACAGTAGCACTATTGTGGAGAGGCTCTTGTAGCATAACTAGACCTGCTACTATTTCTGTAGAAGGACACTACTAGAAAAATGCATGTTAATAGCGGATTTTTCTTGTTTCTGGCAACAACAAAAAATGTTACCAGCAAAGTTTCTAGCAGATTTTGACGCACAGTGAAAATGTCATTGGAAAACTATTACCATTGAAAAAATCTACCGATAAATGTTTTACAAGGCATTACCGGTTGATTTTTCATTAAAAAAATTCATCAATATCTTTCCACTGGTAAGTATTTCTGATGGAATTATTGGCTGATTTTACATAAAAAAATTCACTGAAAACTGGCTAAAAAATCTTTTCAAAAATTCATCAATGAAGGACATTATTGACGGATTTTTTGGGTGTCGCTGGTAGCTTTTTTTCCCTCCTTAATGTATTTTTTATTAAAAAATAAAAAAGTAAACTTACTAGTAGATTTTTCCACTGGTAGTATCAATTTAGAATTTTAATTATATATTATTGACAGAAAAATCAGCCAGTAATACTTTTTTTAAAAAAATTGAATATCCGTATGCTACTCTAATGGCAGCAGCAACTGTGATGGCAGTAATGGCAGGTGACAGAAACAAAATAGGAAAAATAAAGTCACAAAAATAATTAAACAAAAAATACACCAAATCAATAATTTCAATAACTTTCTTTAATAAATAAAAGCATAATTAGTAGTTTGAAAAGAGAAAAAACTATAGCAGAATCCTCGGCGCGACAACAGCAAGCAGCAAGGGTGACAAGTAGTGGTAGTAGCAGCAAGCAGCAAGAAATCTAAAAAACAATGGTAAGAAGAAAGGGGTAACAAAAACAAAACCAAATCAAAAAATAAAACTGATTAAAATATAGAGGACTTCAAGACAGAGACAATGATGGTTCCTCACCAAAAATGATGGTGTGATAGAGAAGTATTGGCTGGAAAATCGAGATGAGAAAGAGGCATCAATGGGAGAAATAAAGGAGGATGATGGCTAACAGGATATTTAAAACATATACCGCTAAGTTTTTAACTATTATTGGTGGATCTTCTGCCCGTAACTCAACCAAAAAATACGGCGTTTCACTTATATTAATACCAATGAAAAAATCCGTTTATTACCAAGGGATTTTTTTTGACAATAACTTTAACATTAGGTGCGATTTTTGAAAATCTGAATGCTGGCAAAAATATCTACTGGAAATGTGCTAAAAAATCCGTCAGTAATAGCACCAACAAAAAAATCTAATGGTAATAGGTTATTTTTTTATTAAAAAATTGTTCACAAATTATGGATGGACAAATTTGCTAATAATGGTGTGATGCCTCAGGTCCACGTGTCCTAGGCTAAGCTTGACACAACCTTTTTGATGCTCGGGAACCCCTGGTATCTAGTAAGCCTTGTTGAGGCAGAAATCTACAAAATTATGTCGAACGGCCTCAATGCAGCAAGGAATGCTCACTATAGCGAGTGGACAAGGTAAGTTGTGCCTCAGGCATTAGTCAGGCTCGTTGCAGTTAGCAGGACCGATGTCAGCACAGTGCAAAACCATGTAGTTTCACTTATTGACACCCCCATCCCTATATAAAGCCTCCCAGTCGTATTTTGGGCATCAAAAACCCCAAACCCTACCCCTAATCTTTCATTCTCCTTCCCTACTCTCATCTTCTTCCAATTTTTGCTAACCCAAGCTCCAAGGGAAGAGTTTATCTATGGTTTATGCTTCCTTTCTCTCATTCCTTCCATGTTCTATAGTTTCTCTCATTGTTAGAGTTGTTTTAGAGTTATCTAGATGTAATTAGAGCTTGATCATGTGTCCCTGTTGCTCTATGACAGTTGTTGGTGCCATTCCAAGCTTCCAAGGTCAAGTTGGTGGTGCCCACATACTCTCAGCTCCAAACGGTGAGTGGGTTTGATTTCATAGCATTAGTTTCATCACTATGAATATATTTCTAGCGTGAATGTTTGAAATGAAAATATGATATAGATATGTATTTGCATGTGATGATAAACTAGCAAAGATTTTTATTTTGAATATGACATGAAAGAAATGTGTTTTAGAAAACCATGAGACTTGATTGGTATATTGAGTGCCATGAAAATGTTTTATATGTTCATAAAGAAATTTGTTGCAAAATGTATGATTTATCAAGATGCCAATTTAAAAAATATATTTTCTTATGGATTTATGACATTATTATGTTTTCAAGATTTAGATTTCAAATTATATTTTAGAATATCTAGTTAACACACATAGACACACATATATATTGGAGAAATGTGAACCAAGAGTATAACCCAACTTTACGAATAAATATGTTATGTGATTTTCAAGTTTTATAATTATGAATCCCGGTGTTTTGAATTATGATACTAGAGTTGTCAAGTATATGAAAATATGTTAGCTTAAGATACGAATTTAGAACTTCAGCTTTATGGTCTTGAGAGGCACGAAATTAGTATGAGTCATAGTAATTGCAAGGTATATATTTTGTGAGCTTGAAATTGAAATGCCTACAAGTGGGTGATCCCTTGAACATTATTTTCATGGTCATAGTTATGCTAAAGTTAGATTGTTAGAGTTATATGAGTCCAGAACTCTCAGAATACTAAGAATTTAAGACCTCAGTTAGGGGCACTTATTCGTAGGGACTGGGCACCCACACTTCAGTTATAGTTTTTGTCAAACTAGTATAGCTAATGAAGATAAGGAAACAGATAGCTAGTTAACGGCTGTGATGAGATCATTAACCTTGGTACTAAGTTGTCCGCCAGAGGACAATATCACCCTAGCATATACAGAAAATGGGAGCTAGTTAGGTATCCACAGCTTGTCCAATAGGGACTATTTTGATTTCAGTAGTTGCTCTTGTTCTCCAAGGATTGATCACTACTTCACAGTTTATGATTTTACAGCTTCTGGTATTATATATGTATTTATCATGTTTAGCAAATACTATTTTTCGATGCTCTACTGCACCCTCAGTTAAGATGATTTCATGCTTGATTACGAATTTATAAATGCTAGTTTATGAATTTATAGAATGAAAAGTGTTTCCTATATAGCTATGTATGCAAATATATCAAATGATTTATGTTTGTTGCATGTATATTACATTAGGTATATATTCCTTGGTTATCCCATATGGGTGATGGGTGAGAACCTATTCATTGAGTCCGTTGATTCACCACTCTCCTTTCCTCTCATAGTTGCAGATGCAGATATTTTTACATCATCGATCCAGTAGCAGCAGCTATCATTTGGGGAGCTTTACATTATTGTAAGGCTTAGTTTACATTTATGTTAGTTTTAGAGGGTTCCAGTAGTTTTGCAGGCAGGATCTGAGCCACACATTTTGTTTGAGACATTATAGTTACTTTTAAAGTGTATGTATTTCCCTGTATATTTCCAAAATTTAAGTATGGATTTCAATTACTTATTTTGATTAGATGGTGTGTTCATCAAAACTCAATTAGTAAATTCTCACCCACAGCTTACATGGGACAACTAATAGGATACAATATAGTATACATGCATCAAGAGAAATAATTTGATATTTATGTACACAATAACATAAACATTTTTGAATTCATGCCACACTAGTAATCAGTAGGGAAACAAGAAACTCTAATAACACACACACACGTAAATAAATGAATAAATGATAAAACTTTGATCTTTGACCTCTAAAAGGGCACCTAACTAGGTCCCAATGGTGGATACCTAATAAAATTCCGTTCTTTGAATACTTTGAAGGGGGTGAGATTGCCCTCCAAATGGACAACTTAGTACTAAGGTTAACAATTCCAACAGCCTAACTCACTATTGTTTCTCTATAATTATTGGCAAATTTTTTTTTCTTCTTAAACATGGCAAAAAGACCTGAAAACTTAAGATCTCATGAAGTTCTAAAAGTCTGCTTACCAATTCGTGATTGGAATCTAAAATCATAATAATGGAAATCATAATTGTAAAACGTAATAATTCTAAAAGTATGCATTTGTCAATTATGGTCATATGAATTTTCCGAAATAATAATTATCATGATAAGGTATGTGAAAATAATAATTTTCTAAACAAGGCATATCAATCACTAGAAAAACAGTCGTTACTGGCGAATCTTTCGTGTTACCAGTGGAAAATTGCAATACCCATGGATTTATGGATGGATTTCGATGCACAATAATAATGTCATCAGAAACTATTACCGACGGGTTTTTTCCACTTGTAACTATTTCTGAGGGTATTACTCGCAGATTTCTTTTTTTTTTTTGGTAAAATCTATTGAAAACAGGCTAAAAAAATTCATTAAAAACCTATCAACGGCAAAAATTACTAGAAGATTTTTGGCCATTACTGGCTGATTTTGTCCTTGATAACACGCCTATTAAAAAAAATTAAAAATCCCCAAAAAAAATTGATTTTTTTCTTGATAACACGCCTATTAAAAAAATTAAAAATCCCCAAAAAAATTACCGATGAAAAAATTTGTTGGTAATTTGAAAAAAAATGGCCACAAATTATTAGCAAAAAATTCACTAGTAAATCAAATATAATTATTTTTTAAAAATCTGGCATTAATATTATTGATGAATTTTTTTGCGGATAATTTATTATTATTATTTTGCCAACAATTCAATTCACAAAACTTCAACCTAGTAATTTTTTTCATCAACATAGAACACAAAACAAAAAAACATAGCATAATAATTCTCACACTGAATTAATCTTATGAAATATAAGAGAATTGTAATCCTATTACAAGGCTATAGCAACAAAATTCCAAAGCTTATTACAAAGAAAGTATATATTCAATCACAATATTGAAAAAAGAATACAAATAGAACTACGGGAGATAGGAGTAGTGAAGAGTAGCAGTGACGATGGCAAGGCAGAGAGCAACGACACCGTGGAGAGTAGCGGTTGTGAAACAACAATGGCAATGATAGATATGCAAAAAAAGAAAAATGTAAAATAAAAAAGGGAACCAAATCAAAAAAATAAAACTGATTAAAGTGTAGAAGGTATGAAGAGCAAGACAATGGTGGTATCACCACTGAAAGCGATAATCAAATGATAGAGAAATTGGTGGCTTTCTCGCAACAATGGTGAAGAAATGAGAGAGAAAGAGGGGGAGAGAAAGAGGAGAAAAGATAGTTGTAGTGGTAAAATGAGGGGAGGTTTGGCCGTTTGTTTGAAAATAAAGAGATTATTGGCAGATTTTTTATTATTGTCAAAAAATCTGTCAGATAATTGAAACTTAAAAAGTGTTGTTTCACTAATGACATTACCAGTGGAAAAATCCCAAGGTAATATTAAAATACATCTTTTTAAAAATTTGATTAGGATTAATTGGCAAAAAAATCCGTTGGTAATTTGAATAGGATTTTTTCTATAAATTACTTACCATTTATCTACAAAAAAACGCCGTTGATAATTTGAATAGAATTTTTTAATTACTTATCATTTACTAGCAGGTTTTTTTTTACTAGTAATTGAATAGAATTTTTTTTGAAAAAAATTGGTTATCATTTACCAATGGATTTTTCCACTAGTAATGTGCATGTCATATTTGGTGCTTGATTGCGCCAACATTACCGACAAATTTTTAGTGGAAAATCCATTGGTAAGGACATTCCTTTTTTTTTAAATGATTCCAATCATTTTTTCCATAACAATGGTAGGAAAAAAAATTCGCCAGTCAAATCTATCGATATCTCATGTTTTCTAGTAATGATAATCTATGATTCAGATACATTGCATAGTTCAATATCTAAATTCTTGAAAACCATATAAAATGCAAGGAAAGTAGTTATAATGGCTAAAAGAAAGTTATGAGCTTAAATCAAGTCATCTTACATTGACAAGCCTAAAAAACTGGAATAACATTCCAAACTTACATGGAATACAAAAGATAGATTAGACTTGACATGGAGTGGAACAGAAAGGAGAAACCTTGCTATGCTAGGCCTATAACAAATGGAAGAAAATGGAAGGTATCTTTACCGAGTAGCAAGACCTTCGCAAAATGCTAAATCGCACTAAAGAGAACAATTCTACATAATAAAATATGTATTACTTTTGATGATACCTCAGAACAACCCAAGGTTCCTTATGTATATAGGAACTTCTCTCATCACACCATTGGCACAAGTGATGTGGGATTGAAATAGTAAGAGTCATTTTATAACTAAACATTTGGTTTTGTAATCCTCTATTATTCGATGTGGGATTAACAAAATGTTATTTGGTCCAAGACAAAGTTTAATATATTTTCCTAGTTTGTATCTCTTTTACATTATCAGTGAGCCAAAGTTAAACTCATTATTATATGAGTGAATTAATATACATAGTTGATTCTCATATTTATTTTTTAAAAATATATAAATATAAGAAAAACACTATTTTCTCTTAGCCAATCCTCCGACAAATCTTTCTTAGTACTAAATTAGAATGTTTTGATCACTATTTAAAGTTTCAAGACATGGACTGTATTTAATTTTTACTCTATTGAGTATGCAAGTTGATTTGTAGGAGGATATGTGACGGTTATAACATTTTGATCAAATAAAAGTGTCACCTTTTTCACATTATTAATATATAAAAAAAAGTAAACTCATTTCTTTTTGGTTCTTGATTCCCTATCTTAGTTGTGATTATGTTTCAAGGAATGTAACACTTTAATAAGAGTTGTGCTATTTAAATACTTAAAAAGTAAATACTTATTAAAATATTTATTTAACAATTTATTAATTAATTATTAAGTGAATGTTATAATAAATACTCATTTTTTAAATATTTAGATAGTATCTTTTACTTTAACAACTAGCTCGATTCACGTGACACAATTGGGAGAATCAGGTACATGACATAAAGATCCCCCTGCCACTGGCAGATTTGTTCAATTCTCATAAAAATAATAGTGTTCTTACTATTCATTTCATATTTTTAATCTAGACAAAAAGGGTGAAATCTCTATCCATTTTTATTCCATTACAAAATAATGAATTTTTAAAACAAAAATAATCATGATGTTGAAAATAATTACAACTTTTATCACTGAGATATTATATTCAGTTTTGCTATCAGTGCATTAATTATTGCTTTATATTATTTCGATATTAATCGTCATCATCATTACAGAATATCTGTTTGAATATTATATAATATAACCAACATTACATAATAATAAAAATTTAATTTGATATATTTACAACGCATGAGAATTTCGCATCATTATGTAATCATATATTATTAATTTATCATGTTAAGAAATATTACTAACTCTTATACCCATTCCTTAAAAATCAAATAAGTAGAATTGATTAAATCACAATGTAATCTATAATCTATAATGAAACGAAGAAATAGGTAAAAATATACCTCACAAATATAGGAACTAGGTAAATTATAGAAAAACAACAATTTGAAGATTCCTTTGAGCTCCGGTGGTGGGGATTACCTCCAAGGACTCCCGTGTTGAAGTTATCAAGAGTTAAAAAATAGTGAGGTAAGGAGATAAAAGTAATTACTCCTAACTTAATCTTTAGGATTGAATGTATTTTACCCTATTAAATTTTGAATCATATACAATTTATATCCTGATTTTTCAAAATGTGCATTATGATATTCTGAACTTTTTAAATAGTGAAAAAATTTAAGTCATAGTAGAGTGTCAAGTTGCATACAATAAAAAAAATTACAGAATTAATTGCACATAATATTCACAGAAAAGATACCGAGTCACACAAATTAAGAACATTAGGAGGTTAAGTGCATATAAATCTTACTTTCATTAGTTGCCAAAATTATTCTAAGGGGTGTTTTGAACATTTTGGAAAGTTTAAGGTGCCACCATAGACATTTTAAAAAGCCCAAGTGTAGATTACACATGACTTAAAATTTAGAAGAGTAAAGTGCATTTATCCCTAGTATTTTTATAGGAATATGATCGTTTGTTCGGAAGGATTCTACTCCATTCCATTCCATAATAATTGTCAAAATCCAAACAATATACAAATCAAGGAAAATAAAAAAATCTTGATAAATGTAGAAAGTTACATAAATTAGCAAATCTATCTTTATCTAGTTATTATTACTCATCTCGATAAATATATGAAATACTTGACTAACACATATATGTTAAGGATATGAATGGAAGAAAAAAATTAATACTACCTAGATATTGTAAATGAACAGATATTTTAAAACATCAGAAAGTCAAAAATCAACAGTTATTGTGAAATAGAGGGAGTACTAATAATCGGTTATCAATGTTAATTAATTATTACAAATATTTACAAATCGTGAATTATTTTTATACAAAAATACAAAATATTAATCATTGATAGAGTTTAATTTTTATACATAGACAGTATAAAACTTTTTGATATTATTGTTCAATAAAATTATTATATTTATATAATTTTCTAAGTAATAGATATGATATTTAATTATTTTTACTAATATAATATTACATAATTGATTGATAATATAAAAAAAATTTATACTATCAATATATAAAAATTAAACACAAATTGAATAACATTGATGTATAAATTTCGATTTAATACAAGTATTCTTCTTAAAGTGGATTACGTACATCCTTCACCTAAAATCCTACTCCTTCAAAGCATATTTATAATTGGACGAAGTAAGTAATTATTTATTTGTTGTTTTTGAAAAAAAAAACAAAAATAGGAACAGAGAAGGAGGGGAAAAAAAAAAAAAACTAGAAGTGCATGTCCTTTGGTGTTGTTGTCTACAATATAAATAGCAGAGGGGAGCCACCTTTGTCTCCATTTTAACGCAGAGCTCACTCAGCTTCAGTGCCCCATACCACCCACCGCAACATAAAACGCTCACACACACTTCACTGTTATCAGCACCTATCATTAGTAGGGTTTATGCCTCTAGGCTTATCCCTTTCTCTCTCTCACACACACTCAATCTCTCTTTTCTCGTTCACTTTCTCTCTCTTTGCCACTTATCCCAATCGGTTCCCGTGAACCACCGTAACAGAAGAGTAATTCAGTTATAGAGAGAGAAACAGAGAAACCGAAACTTTTAGAGAGAGAGAGAGAGAGCAAAGGAGAGCGGCACCATGGATGCTTACGCTGTGCACTTAGCCATGGCGGCGCTCGTCGGAGCCTCCGTCGTGGCCGTGTCGGCGTACTACATGCACCGCAAGACCCTCGCGCAGCTCCTCGAGTTCGCCCGTGCGGTCGAGAAGGATGCTGCCGCCGGCGCCGGCGGAGAAGGAAGCGACGAGTCGACGGTACATTTGAGGAAGCGCCGGGGAGGCTGCGGCGGCTCGAGGAGGAGGGTGAACAGAAGTTACCCGCGGGGCTCGGCATCGCTGCCGGATGTCACGGCGATCTCCGGCGGGATGGACGGAGAGGAGAAGCGTAACGGACCGATGCACGTCGAGGGGATTCCGGCGGGTTTGGCGCGTCTGCACACGCTACGCGAAGGTATGGCTTTACGCTGGAACTTCTCAATGATTTGTTGTGAGATTTTTCTTTTCTTTTTTTATTTCCTAATTGGAGTGCTTAGTTGAGTGTAATTGTTGAGAGAGTAGTTAGTCGAGCTTTAATTTGTTAATTGTTTCGTGTTGGGTCGTGTGATGAACTATCTATCCCATAAGCTTAAGCTGATGGATAGAGGGATGCGGATGATTTTATATATAAGATGCACCCTCACACGACTCGTTTGGGCTTGAAGCTTGAAGTGGGAACAATTTATATGGATGGGTATAACAACGATGAAACCCAGATCACCTGGTCGTGGCTCTAAAACCATGTCATAAACCATCTCCCAAAAGCTTAAGCTGATAGGCAAAAAGAGGTTCATGAATGATTTTATATCTAATAAATTGGTGCTATTGCAGTGTGTTTAGTTATTTTGATTGATTTATGCAGCTTGGGTTTGCAGTTGTAGTGCAGAGACCTTCTATTTAAGAAGTTTGAAGATTTTTTTCTTTTCCCTTTTCCTGTTGTAGCGTTATTGAGAAATTTGAAGTCAATTTCAAATGGTTTGAAAGGAATTGATTCCCTTTTTTGTTTTGGGGTTAAGCATGTATGTTATTATTGGCATTTTTCCCTGGTTGTTTCAGTTCTATAATATATATGGTATTGGCAGAGAAGTTCACATGAGGAAGTGGGGGGAAAAAAAACAAAATACTAATCTGAGTTCACACTAATCTGAATTTGGGTATTTTTAATATATATAGATGAAAGTGTAGCTGCAAAGAACGAATTGTCAGAACATTGGAAATATCTTTCTTACTTCTGGTTTCCTAGTGATATGATATGATTTGTCATCTGGGTTTATAATTGTTCACTGAAAATTTAAGAATGCATTTGGTCAACAGTTCCCAATGAATGAAATTAAGAAGTCACATAACTTCAAGATGAAAAGAAACAATAAGGGAAGTAAACCGAAGCATCAGAATGAGTGAAGACTGAAAAATCTTATTTTTTGAATAATATCTCCTGGGAGATCAGTTTTCTTGGGGCATATTCCACTGATATCCCTCCTGGGAATTCAATTAAGCTGTTTTTTGAACACCATTGTTCTCTCTAAGGAAATTATAATTTATTTGTTACTGATATATCTTTGCATGCCCTGAATTAACGGTGCAAAGCTGGTAGGATAAACCTTGTTATGTATCCGGTGTTGGAGGTGGAGGAAGAAGAGAGAGAAAAAAGGGGGGAGGGGGCAGGAGGGGGCAGGGGGGGGCAGGGAAAGGTAGTGAATAGCATAAATCTTGTGCTACCACTGTGCTTGCTCTTTAAACTACAGATTGTATTTCTGATGAACTACATCAGCTGTCTGGTTGAATGGATTGATCTCAATTTTATTTCCACACTAAGATATTTTCTTACAGGAAAATCAGCACACTCTGGTTCCTTAAAGAGAAATTTTCTAAGACCAACTTCTCCCAAGTCCCCTGTTGCAAGTGCCTTTGAAAGTGTAGAAGGATCAGATGATGAAGATAATCTGAGAGAGAGTGTTAAACTGGATACTTCATATCTGCACACAAATGGAAATGTCGTAAGTCTGTTATCTGCATGTTGCCGTTAAGTTCATGGGATAAGTAATTGTCTCTTTGTCCTCAATGCCTCTTTGTGATGTAGGAGTGTAGGACGAATACTGCATCAGCTTGTCCCTTCTCCCTGGGCTTCGAATTACTCTAGTTATTTCCTATTGCTCTTTACCTACGCTTAAATTATCAGATGATGCAATGTTCAGTGTCCATTGAAGTAAAGAGTTTGAGTATCTCTGAGGTTGAATTTGAAATGCATGCAGGGGACAGAAGGTAAAAACCAATACGAGACTCTAGCTAATCATGGTAATGCTAATGGAGAGCAGATGGCAATTACTGCTTCAAGTATGATCCGATCTCATAGTGTGTCTGGTGACCTGCATGGCGTGCAGCCCGACCCAATAGCAGCTGACATTTTACGGAAAGAGCCAGAGCATGAAATTTTTACACGACTGAAAATCACTCCTATTGGTATGAAATATTTCATTCTCTTGAATGCAATAAGTTGGTTTATGGGTTTTCCCATGGCACGTGTAGAATCCACTTCCTTAGACACTTTTTACTGAATTCATGAAAACCATTTAGCAAATTATGATTGTTTTATTGGCTGTTTAGAGACTCCGTCACCTGATGAAGTCGAAGCCTATTTAATTCTTCAAGAATGCCTTGAAATGAGAAAAAGATATGTTTTTAAAGAAGCTGTTGCTCCATGGGAGAAAGAAGTTATATCTGATCCAAGTACGCCGAAGCGTAACACACAGCCATTCTTTCACACCCCTGAAGGAAAGTCTGATGTGAGTTTTTTTTTCCCCCGATCATTATTATTATTTTCTAGTTTTCCAACCTTGAGACTTGATCTCCTAATTTATTCTCTTATAATTGATTGAGTTATTTCTGTTGTCCTGCAGCATTACTTTAAAATGCAAGATGGTGTTATTCATGTATATCCAGATAAAGACTGTAAGTATCTAAAGAGTAGGACTTTGTTTTCTGTAACCTTTTATAGTTTTACCACTCTCTGGGATTCTTAAAGCATGCCTGCCAATAAATTGCAGCCAAAGAAGAACTTTTTCCTGTTGCTGATGCAACTACCTTTTTCACTGACCTCCATCAGATACTTCGAGTTATAGCAGCAGGGAATATCAGAACTTTATGCCATCATCGGTTAAATCTTCTAGAACAAGTAAATTCATGTTTAACATGCTAAATATAACTAATAAAGTGTATTTCAATTAAAAATTAAAATCATGTGGTTGTTTGACAAATTTTGTATGCATGTAGAAATTCAATCTTCATTTGATGCTAAATGCGGATAGGGAATTTCTTGCTCAAAAAAGTGCACCACATCGAGACTTCTATAATGTCAGGAAAGTTGATACGCATGTCCACCATTCAGCTTGCATGAATCAGAAACATCTTTTAAGGTTCATAAAGTCAAAGCTGAGGAAAGAGCCTGATGAGGTGATAGCTTGGATCTCTTTGTTGATGTGTTGTAGCGTGCCTTGCTGTACTTCTTGTTTTCTTTTTCTCATATGCATGTCACCAAACTGTATGACTGAAGAGATAGATCACAAATCAAGCAACTTTGTCTTTACAATAACTAAGGCTCGTTTCAGTAGATGTGATCTGCTGCATGGATTGGATGACTGCGTAGTATCTTATTGATAACCATGTCTATAGTCAAGCCATTGAATTTGAATTTTTATGTTTTATTGATCTTCCTCTACCTAGAGGCTATCCGCTATCTGATCCACTCTCCATACTGATGATTCTACATACCTTCTCCATTTATGACCAAACCATGTGAGGAGAGATTCTACTATCCTTTTCACTATGGATGCTAACCCAACTTTTTCTGTTAGCATTGGGTTTTTTTTTTAATTCATTTTTTTGTTAGCATTCAGGGTCCACTATTCAATACAATATTGCCAGTCTTATAGTTGCAAAATTTTCTCTCTATTTCGAATGGTACTTGTTTTTTTATTACAAATAAAACTCGAAGCACTCACCCAGTTCATTCACCTTGCCTGAGTCTTATGGTTTACGTCTTCCTTTATTTCCCTGGCAAAGCTACTTATTCTTTGAGCATATAAATTATGGCATATTTATGAGCATTGAATTTTATAATATATTTTGGAGTATTTAATGCCATATATGATTGAGATAGGAAATACTGCAGCAATACTGGTGACTTTCAGGATACTTAGAATGATTGACTCACTATCATCAAATGCAGGGGTCAATACAATGTGCAATATCGCATCCTTTTTTGGTTGCAGATAATTTGTGAATTGTATATCGAGGAAGATGATACCCATTGGATATTCATACTATGTAAATTTAATATATTTCCAGGTTGTAATATTTCGAGATGGGACATATTTGACCTTGAAGGAAGTTTTTGAGAGTCTAGATTTAAGTGGGTATGAACTTATTGTTTTACTTCTGTTATAACTATAATTTGTAACCAAAGTTGGCTGGCATTAAGATTCAGTGATTAATCTATTTTTGAAATTTTTATGACAGATATGACCTCAATGTTGACCTTTTGGACGTTCACGCAGACAAGAGTACATTTCATCGCTTCGATAAGTTCAATCTTAAATACAATCCCTGTGGTCAAAGTAGGCTCAGGGAGATATTCCTGAAGCAGGATAATCTCATCCAAGGTAATTTCTTTTCAGTAATACACATATGAAGACCTATATCATTCACCTATTTGTTTGCATATAAGTTATATCCCGTCATGGTAGTGGAGAATCTGTGACTTTATGGAGTCTCTTTGCTTTCTATGTTCTTCAAAGTTTCAAACTTGGGTTGGTGTGCAGAAAAACCCTCCTGTTCTTTGAAACATGTCAATACTACGGGCTAAATTCATCAAACCATGCATTTAAACTCGCCATAAGGGGTTCCCATGCATGCTTGAGGGGCTTAATATGCTGTACTATCACATATTTGTTTTGTCAAAAGCAACTGACTTGTGGATTGAGCAATATTGCAAGAAGCAAAAATGAAAATGTCGTGGCTATTGGCAAATTGTTACAGTACTCGCTTTGGAGACTATTGTTTTGTCCTGTGTTAATTGACGTCAATTTCTAAGGATCTTTACTTGCATGTGCTTATACAACTCTCTTGCATTGAATAGGCCGTTTCCTTGGGGAGCTGACAAAGCAAGTGTTTTCCGATCTTGATGCCAGTAAATATCAGGTGCTTTCCTAAGTAGTTGTATATATTTTTCCTATCATGTTAAAACACGGAACCAAAAGAGTGAGTCTTGGCGCAATGATAAGGTTGTTGCCTTATGACTTGGAGGTTACGGGTTTAAACCCTGGAAACATTCTCTTTGCTTGTAGGGGTGAGGCTACGTACATTTGCTCCCCCTTAGATCCCACTAGATAGGAGCCTTATGCATTGGGTCATCCCTATGTTAGAACATATAGCAACATATAAATTCTAAATTTCCAACAGACACTTTAAATCTTTTGTGTTGGTTCCAGTGTCTGTGCTTGGCGCCAGACATTAAAATTAACATGGAAAGTTTTCTACTTCGCTATTTTGTATATATTTATGCCTTAAACTTGCCTTTGCCATAAGCATGTGCATTTTTGTTTTATTCAAGTTTTGTTGAAAGGCATGAGTCTTGGTTGTTGATAATAGTTTGCTGTTTCTTTATCATTACTTTTGATGCTTATTCCCTCCTAGATGTTTGGTAACTTATGTCTTTCTGTGCATAACTTATTTACAGATGGCTGAATATAGAATATCAATATATGGTAGGAAGCAAAGTGAATGGGACCAACTAGCCAGTTGGATAGTGAATAATGATTTGTACAGTGAGAATGTTGTTTGGTTGATTCAGGTATTTTCATTCATCACAATTTATCATGAGGATTTATTGTCAATGTCATTTAGTTCTCTAGCATTAATCTGGACTCTTGGATTTGATAGTTTTCAATCTCAGCTTCATATCATAATTTTTTCATGTTTGTTGTCATTTAGATAATGATTTTGAGGGTAAACATTGCTCAAAATCTATAAATCAGTGTCTAGATGTTCCTTAGGACTGCTGTATATCTTCTAGTATTTGGGAAACTTCCCCATTTCTGGCTTAATTTGCTCAGAAATTCTAGTGTTGGCAATCAATGATAGTTCTTATAAAATCTTTCTTGCAGCTTCCTCGGTTGTACAATGTGTACAAAGAAATGGGAATCGTGACCTCATTCCAGAACATGCTTGACAATATCTTTATTCCACTTTTTGAGGTTACTGTGGACCCTGATTCACATCCTCAGCTGCATGTTTTCTTAAAACAGGTGTGTTGTTCATCTACAATTTCAATTAATTTTTAAAATAAAGATGTATTTTGGTGCACAAGTGTCATTAGTTCGATCCTCTAATCATAAATGTTTCCATAATTCTTCATGTCATTTTTTAGATCAAATTGATCATCTTGGAGGACCATATTGATTTTAATATAAAAAAATGACATTGAAGGACCAAGCTTATGAAACTTGTATTTTTAGAAGACCAAAATGGGTGTTAACTCAGCCTTTTATATTCTGGCGGTTTATTCCTTTATGGTTACTTGTTTTGACTGCTGACTCCGTTACCTGTACACTAATTAAATATCCAACAGTGTGTGGATGGTGAGAACTATGCATTGCACAAGTTGACTTCACATCAGCTTTGCTTTTGTACTGTATATAATATTCAATTATTTGGGTACTTATTTGTTTATTTACATTTTTAGGTTGTTGGGTTGGATTTGGTGGATGATGAAAGCAAACCTGAAAGACGGCCAACAAAACACATGCCTACGCCTGCTCAATGGACTAATGTATTCAACCCAGCATATTCATACTATGTGTACTACTGTTATGCAAATCTTTATACCTTAAACAAGGTATGTATGTTTTCTCCCGAACTACTGTATGATTCAATTTTTGGTGCTTAGGTTGGTATTCACTCTGTTATCAGAGAATACAACCACCTTATTCATTAATAAGGGAGACATCAAGGAGAATTAACAAGTTCAATCTCTCCGAGATAGCTAATAATAATGTATACCAACTAGCTTAAGTTGCATATTTGTCAAATCATATCATATTAATGTTTGCGGTCGTTTAGCTGTGAATTTCATTTTTATTTTGTTTTGATGCACCAACACTAACCTTATATAAATATTTCTCAGCTCCGCGAATCAAAGGGAATGACAACAATCAAATTCCGTCCACATGCTGGAGAGGTAAGTACTGGAGTATATTTTCTTTGTTTTGGATTTGTTCATTATTGTATGGAAACTTGATGCATCATCATATTATCCTTAGGCTGGGGATATTGATCACCTTGCTGCAACCTTTCTTACGGCTCATAACATCGCACATGGAATCAATTTGAGAAAATCTCCTGTGCTTCAATATTTGTATTATTTAGCCCAGGTATGGTGCTTTTTCAACTGATTACTTAGTTCTGAACTTGTGATATTTGTGGAGATTTATAATATTTAGTGGAATATGTTTTATCAGATTGGGCTGGCGATGTCTCCTTTGAGCAATAACTCCCTATTCTTAGATTACCATAGGAATCCTTTTCCAATGTTCTTCTTGCGGGGTTTGAATGTTTCACTTTCTACTGATGATCCACTCCAAATTCATCTAACAAAGGAACCATTGGTCGAAGAATATAGCATAGCTGCTTCTGTGAGATATCTCTCTCTCTCTCTCTCTCTCTCTCTCTGTGGTGTATATAAACAGACAGTGCTTACATTCAGGACATAATTTTTCCTTTACAGGTGTGGAAGTTGAGCTCGTGTGATTTATGTGAAATAGCCCGTAACTCAGTTTATCAATCAGGCTTCTCACATGCCTTGAAGGTACATTTCTTATCCTGACTCTTCTATGAATGTGAATCCTCTACCTTCAAGGCATAATTAGTTTTTTATTCTTGTTGTGAAATGTGTTTAATGTAACCCACAAAGATCCATCATGGATGAGCTTGTCCCAAAATTCATATCAATATTTAATATGATCATCTTCGTGTGCTTCATCCATTCTTGTTAAATATTTCTTACTAGTTTTTTATTCACGGAACTTCAATACAATTTTGTTATTTGCAGTTAGTGTAAGTCAACAATGGTGAAAATTTTTCAGAGTCTTTGCTATATTTTTGTGTACGATGAAAATGAATAAATAGTAGCTCAATCCAAGCTTGGTTATTACATGAATCATGCATATACTTCCTTTGGGGTGTTTTTGTGAGTTTCACTTTAGAGGGGAAGGGAGGATAGATTTTACTGTCTAAACGTCTTCCATTTTCTCCCTTCCCCTCTAAAGTAAGACTCTTGAAACACACACTCTTAGTGTGTTCGGATAATAAGTACTGGTGTAATGATGATGATAGTAGATGTTTATATAAATGTGAATCTTTTATTATTTAAACTTTATAGATTGATTTTTTTGTGCATATGTACATTGTTCTCAACTGATCAGTTTCTTGTTTAGTCACATTGGATCGGTAAGGAATATTACAAGAGGGGACCAAATGGAAATGACATTCGCAAAACAAATGTTCCTCACATTCGGTTGGAATTCCGTGACACGGTATGAGTTCATTAATGGTTGAATGACCATATATAACTTGTTCGGTACCTTTAATTTTTTTATGATTTGAATTTAATAATTTATACTAGATTTTTTTTTTTTTTTTTTATGTACGGTTGAAATAAGGTGCTGATAGTACCAGTTCTAGTGTAGCAGAAAATGTAGCTTTATCACAGATCCTGGTAAATCACCAAGGACCCCAAAGTTTGTACAAGAACCCTAGAGGAGAGTTTACCCCAATTCTAAACAGAGAGCAAAATGAACAAATGAATCAACAACAACAAAATGAATCAACTAATTCTTATTTATACCTTGCTAAACTAACTACTTTTCCCTCCCATCCTAACTAACTACCTGTACATCTGAGGAATTTTCACTATCAGCCTGTCAGTTTGGGCCCTTGGCAGGCCCAGTTGCTTCCTTATTTCTTCTAGAGTAGACTTTGCCATACCCCGGGTCCCTTATCAGGTGCAGAAACAATTTAAGATTGTTACTTGCCAAAGTTACAAAACACTAATTTTTATTTGCTGATAGATATGTATATAAAAGTATTTTCCTGATCATGTGATCTGTTGAAGCCAACGAAAATCACACATATGCTTGCTGTCCTTGCAGATTTGGAGAGATGAGATGCAACAGGTTTATTCGGGCAAAGCCATTATTCCTGAAGAAGTAGACAAATAATATGCCAGAGGCATGTATTGATACATACTGAAATGGAGGTCGTGAATAGGTTCTATTTCCTTCTTTCATATTTTTCCTTTTCTTAAGTTTGTGTGGCGGGTATGCAGGCTCTTTTGCTTTTATGTCTAGGAATGACACTGGCATATAAAAAAAATTAGTTAAGAGTAGTTAGTTGAAGGAAATGTTATTCAATAGCAATAGCTTAGTTTCTCTTAGTTCTCTTAGTTTAGGTAGTTAGTTTGGTTCATTACATTTGAATATTAGAACTTAGCCATTTATTAGTAGCTCGAAAGGTAATTTAATCTGTTCACTTGTAGGTATGAGATTGAATTCCGCAAATTCATCCAGCATCGGAGATACTACAAAGGCTGAAGACATTACACTGGTTCGAGTGTTTGAACCAGATACATAATTTATAAGCCACAAGATCACTGAGCTGCTGAGCATCGAGCAAGGTTTACAGAGCTCCAGGTCAACATAACTCGGGGATAGTTGGGCCATAATTATAAAATGGGAAGGGTTAGCAACAATTGCATGCATTGGGCAAATGATGATGCCTTTGCTGCTTAGAATATAATATTATACGATCCTTAGCAGGGAGAGAAATTCTCTCAATTTTGGTTCTCATTTTTGTCAATATAGTACCCCCTTAGTTCGATAAGGAAGGGGCCTGTCACTTTTGGCATACATGTTTGGCGATGCAATATCATGCCAGAGCTAGGCAGCGTGAGAGTTAAGGTTTATACTGTGATACGATAAATAAAATGAATTCTGCTCATCCCGACGTTGAAATAAAGATTGGGGTAAAATGGGAAGCCTATCTCTCTCTCTCTCTCTGTTTTTTTAATAAAACAGTAACTCCGGTGAACCCAAAAAGAAAAGTGATTTCTATGGAGCCCTTTCAGATTGAAGGGGTTCGAACTTCGAAAGCCTTTATATATAATCCAATTGTGTGTAGACATGTGCAAAATAATTAACTATATTATTGTTAAATGTGAAAATAATTCAAAATTTATATTTAAGCCCTTTGACCACCCCCCCTCCCTTTTTTTTTAGAACAATTTGCTCCCACAATCTTTTCAAAAACTTAATTTCTCTGTTCCAATCTGGAACCCTAACCCAGTCTGGAATTTTGGCTTGTGCTATTTCCACCATTCTCATTACCATTTTCTCCATTCCCGCAAGTGACCAACCTCCCTGCACCTATAGCAACAGCCTCCACCGCCACTCCCTCCCTTGTTGCAAGTCCTCTTCGTGTACCCAACTCAGCATGCCTTAAGCAGGCTTCACCTTGATGGCCACTGCTGCTGAAATTTCTGCTTTGATTGCAATCCCTAGCTAGCCGGTCGAAATTGCCACATTGGAAGCATCCTCCTAGCACCTCCACCGTCACCATCTTCGTTGTGCTGATCATTGCTTCCGTGAGAGTTGTGACTGACTGACCGTCGTGGTTGGAGCGGATTGGGGCCATTATGGCAGGTGACATCAAGGGCCTTGGTCTTGTTGCTGTTTTTGGCAACAGAGAAGTCTCGCCCTCGACGAGGGTGCAAAAGCCATCACAACGGATAGAGGAATGGTGGATGAAGAGGTCGTCACTGCCATGGCCGGGCTTGATGAAACGGAAGCCATTGGAGTTATTGAACCACCACATCACACTGTTGAATCACTCCTTTGTCATCGGGGGAATTTGGAAAACAATAATAAAACCCAGAATTTGAAACAGAAGGAATGAATTGTGTTTGTGCACCCCTTTCTTAGGCTTTGGGCAAAAAACCAAGAACATATTTGTTTGGTGAAATCTGTTTCATTTTGAAGGCAATATACGAATTGGAACAACAAATAAAGACCAAATCATTAATCTCACTGTGAGTCCTTCGCTTTGATAAATCTTTTTTATATATTTTTGAGAGTGAATATCATATTTGATCCTTTAAGATTTTTATATTGGACTATTTTATCCTTCAAAAAGAGAAATTAATTTCGTGGTCCCTCAAGATTGAAGATGATGGATACATTAGTCTTTTTCATTAGTGGACTTACACACGTGATAAAGTATAATGATGACATGTCATTAAAATGTTAGAGATAAGTTAAATGAAACTATTTTGGAATATTTTGGAACATATTATGCTCATTTTGGTATCTAAAATTATACAAAATAAATTATTTTATGACTTATAATAGATATTTAAATGACGCATTTTATGAATTTTAATCACTAAAATGTGTTATTTTAAACTCTATTCCACTTTAAATGAAATAAAGATCACTTAACATCATATTAGCAGATCAATATATAATTCTATTAGTATTTAAAGAATCACATATATATAAATGGATTAATTTGTCCTATTATTAAAATCTTAAAAAACCGGTTTAATTTCAGTTCTCGAGGAACTAAATAATCTTATAGAATTTTCTTGAGGAATTAGATGAGTTATTTACTCTATTATTAACTTTTGATTTCTCTGTCCCTTTTGTACCGAGATGGAAGCTATTTCATTCTGGATTTCCATGATGTATTGTGAGTTCTGAACAATCTATGTTCTTAACGTCGATGATGGTTTTCTAGACATTGGAAAGTTGCAGTTCATGAGTTTAAGGGAGAACAATTATTGTTCTTCATATTTTGGTTCAAGTTATTAAATTTTGTTAGATATTTAAAGATTAGAATAATAATCAAATAAGCTTGATGTTTTTGAGATTGAGAATATTTTAGTTTTGAAAGAGATTAGAAAGAAATTGTGCATATTATATATATATATAAAACCTATGTGGTTAATTACTTACTACATGTCTAAATATAATTGGACTATAGTGGAAGGGTTTCGAACTCCTTCAATTTGAAGGGGTACCATAGAAACCACAAAAAAAAAAAACTCTGAATTCCCAACTTCTTGGAGAAGAAGCATGGATCTTGCAACAGAAAAAGGGTTATGAAGTTAAGAAAACAAAGGGTTCTAATCGGGATCGATAGAAATGGCAGGTATCAGGCAGTATGAATCAGTTGTGTTTGGCTTGAAAGGTAAAATCTTTATGAATGAGCTAAGAAAGCAAATGGTTCTAATCGGGGTTGATGGAAATGACGGGTATCAGGCAGTATGAGTCAGACATGGTGTGTGTTTGGTTTGAAAGGTAAAATCTTTTTGAATGAGCTAAGAAAACAAAGGGTTCTAATCGGCGTCAATGGAAATGGTGGGTGTCAAGCAGTATGAGTCAGACATAGCGTGTTTGATTAGAAGAACCTTGATGGAGTGGATGAGAAAGAAAAGGTGTGAGGAATAAAATCAAGAGTGGCAATTGTTTTATGGAGTAAAAGATCATTTATTTCGGGAGGACAAAAGAATTCTGCTTACTATCCCTGATGTAAGATCTGGGGGCCAAGTGATGTGTGCCTAGCATTTATCCTAGCAAGTGATGTAAGTTCTATTTTTTGTTTTCGGGACAATTGACTTCAAACAACTTGGATCAGCATGCTGTTGGAGTGGATGAAGTTAATCATATCAGTGCCACAAGTTGGAATTTTCTTAACTGAGATTTTTCAAAAAAGAAATAATATTATTTAATAATTAGTCCCTGATTTGTGTCGGCTTAGTAAAATTAAAATTAAAAGCATATACCAAAAAATAGAATAAAATTGAAAGTTTGATGGGTTAAAAATTAGCATTAGACATGTACACTGCTAATTAGAATTTCAATAAAACATTTGTCATTAATTTATTGCACCAACCAGAAAAGATAAAAAAATCCATTCAACTCGGATACCACAAAATGCTGCTTACGGATATGTTTTGATTAGTGAAATAAGGTGGAACAGAAGCGGAAGGAATTTTAATGTGTTTTGATTGTTTGGATGCCATAAAATTGAATGAAGTGGATTGGAGAAGAATAAAACCATTTCACCTGATACCACCTTTTCCTTTCATTTCAATTTCAGAAAATTATTACCGGATCCAATTCAATTAGAAACAAATAATCTTGACGTATAAGGGTATTGTACAAATTAACTTATAGCTACCGCCATTTCTTTCCTTTCCACTCCATTAAAATGTCCAAATAATTGATCAGAACATTACTTCATCCCATTACTAAAATATTCAAACAATATAGTGAAACAATTATTTTATTCCATTACAACTTATTCCATTTCACTTCTTTTCCTTACTAACAATCCAAAACATAACGGCACGTTTATACTTCCCCTGAAAAATCACAAACTGTGGCGAGATATTTAACCATTATTTTGAATACATTATTTAAAAAGTATCTGCCAGTCATTTCAAATATTTTGTGCAAATGTGACGCGGTGAACGCATGCTCACCGAAGAATCACTCGAGTATCTTTACCCTTCTCATTTTGTATCAATGGTTTATCAAGACGACGCTTAATACATTTGAGTTTGTGGCATTACTCATCACACTCAATTAATGCAAAATATTTGTTTTTCCTATAAAAAACGCACCCATTCAAATCCTTTTTTTTTTTCTCAATCTTAATTTCATAATATCACTTATCACAAGAGCTCCTCATAAATACCAGCATAGAAGCATTACATAAAAGGTGAGCTATCTAGCACCAGTCCAATAGAAAAAGCCACTCAGCAACTACAACATGCAAATCTTGTTTGCTTTTTTTTTTTTGTTTATATTGTTCATACAACTAACTCTCAATACTACATAACTAAACTACACAACCAAAGTACCTAACAACTACCCCCCACATTTTAAGATCACTAACCATAAAACTTTCAACCTAAAACGATTTGCACAAGGATTTCTTTGTCCCGTTTCCTCAACCACTCGATTCAGGCAGCATAGGAGCAACTAGTTAGACATGTAGATCTAAAAATCACCTGCACACAAGTTTGTGCAATTGCACACCTCATTGACCAATTGAAATTATTTGTAAGACATTTGACAAAATGGGGTGTCAAAAAATATCAAACTATCACTATTTACTATTACCTCACTTTTGTATTCAGCCTTAAAATTCTTAAAATGAAAGGCATAGATTGATATACTTTGCTAAGACAAGGTGTTATGAACTATCATCAAATCAATCATCACCATAAATGAATCCAATAATAAATCATGAAAAAATGAAGAATGCCTCAGTATCTCAGTTTATTGGAAGTAAATTCTTCCATTCATATCCAGAGATCATTACAAGCCTACGGAAGTCATCATTGGCAATGGCAATAATTACCAAAAACATATTCAATGGAATGGAAGATGATTATAAATTTATAATACAACTAATTCGTTTGTGCCAAAAAAATAAAAATATTCAATGACCGAACGAAATTTCACAAGAGAAATATATTAAAAAAAGCTCAGTCGAAGAATACATCCAAAATAACTGAAATCAAATGAATGCAAAATAAGCACAAAATAAGTGTAACAAAAGGGTGTGTTTACACATATCACTCTTCTGTAAAAATTTACGCCCGATTTTTTACCCTAACTAAACATTCACATCATCTTAGTAACAAAAAGATAGAAGAGTATAATTTCATAACAACTCAAAAAATAACCAATAAACAACGTACAACCCAAAAAAACCAAAAAATAAAAATGGTTGATTGCGAAGTGTATAGATCAGCAGAGTGAACGAGAGACAACGGAAAACTGAACCTTGGATGACAGGAGAGAGGTGGTCGTTGAGGTTCCTTATATAGGTGAATGGAATGAATGGGAATTAAGGGTTTAGGTTTAGTGGTAAAATCGTAATTTAGAAGTGGAGGCCCAAAGGCTTGAATATTATATGGGCTGGGTTTGTTAGCTTCAGACCCAATAGAAATTCAAAGGCAACCGTTTCTTTCTAAGAAAACCAACAAAATAATCTTTTAATACCTTTTATGTTTACTAATTAAGTAATTAAATACAAAATAATAATTAATTAAGTAAAAAGGCAGTGATTATTATTTATCACGTGAGATATTTTTTTATAAAAAATAATTATCTCTATAAATTATGTAAGTATTAATGTGTTATAGTATTGAAACTTGATTACAAAAATTTTAATACAAGTGGGTAGTGTAACAAGAAAAGAGGAAATGAAATTCAACTAGGTGTTGACCTGAATGAAGGAAACTCGGGCACTTTAATTTTGTGGTGTTGGATTTAATTTAAGATTCATGTGTATGAAAAGATATACTATTAAAAAGGATTTCTGCTTAAGCACTTATCATATTTTGAGAGATTGATCTCTCATCATTTGTCAAACAAAGAAATACTTTAAGAAATCAATCAAAATAGAAAAGATAAAAAGGAGGACTGATTTTCCTATTGTAAAACGACATATTTTGGGGTCTCCTTTCACTTCCAAGTTGAACTCAAAGCTTTGTGCTAATTCAAATGTTACTGTCACTAAAGCAATGATGATGCGCCTATTTTTATTCAGCATCCAAATGCCAATGAACAATGAAAGCAGCATGTAGTGACATAGCTTGCATAGTAGTACCAGTACACATCTTCGAGCAGCAGGACAAAAAAAAATGGGATATGGATCTTTATGTCCACTAATATTAGTTTTTCATATATACACAAAAATAATTAATTTTTTCACAACATTGATAGAAATATATGATTCCAAGTATCCGGAACTCCGGGCAAACACCAGTGTACGCAATCTACATTGTGTGGATTAGCCTTTTCTTCCTCAGTTAACAATTTCTCCCCAATTTCAGTGTAAACTGAGGAATGAGCATCAATCCTGTACTCTGAGATCTGTGTTATGTTAATGAAGGTCACTGGAACTTTCATTTTGTTCACCACTTTGGACACCACACCCATCATACCCTTATTGGAGCCACTTCCCCAGTGATTCTTTTTCATTACAGGCTTGGTCTCATTGAAACACTTGACACCATCCTTGTTGCCCCAGTCTGAGCTTCTGAAAACATGACACATGAAAATTGTTAGGTTTTTGTGCTAGTATTTCAGACATTAAGTCAAAGATTGAATTGGCTTAAAAATTAAGGTGTTATATGATGAAAGATGAAGCTTAAAGTTTTATTGAGAGACCGACCTCGTGTGTGCAGGGGACATTGTTGTGAAGAAGACCCGGGTTTTGTTTGGATTGATGTTTGAGTCAACCCAATTGGCCCATGTCCTCAAGCCTAAGTTGTAGGCAACTTGTGCATCCAATTCTTCATACCCTTCTTCTCCATTGGCAAATGAACCCCATCTGCAATTTGAACTATAAATGTTAGACACCATTTTCTCCCTTTTTGTTAAGAGTAATGTATTCCTGCATAAGACATACTAATCGACATTTGCAGGACAACAAATAAATGTGGATTTCAATAGTTTATGTGTCGAATCTTTTTTTTTTTTTTCAATAATAGTAAAGATCTATTCTTAGCTAATGTCGCTTGAGAGACTTATATATTTGAAATGCACTCTTGTTTACACCGATCCACTTATATTCTTCAGTATGCGTGTCTATACACTATGTAGAAAGATTATTTATCTTTGGTTAAAGATCACGATCCATTAATTGTTATTTTATTCATTTACTTTTTTTGGTTTTGGGCCAGGCATTAATTGGTTTTGTTTTTTCAAATGATAACCATGTTCTGAGGCTTACAGTGCTTTAATCCGAGGAGCACTCATCCACCATACATAAGTATTGAAAACAAGGATATCCACTCCCATCCAGTTTTTGGCACGCTCCATGATTGAATCCACTTTCACGATCTTCCTCTCGACATCTTTTACGACAAAGAACTCCGTGTTGGACTCCACAAGCATTGGGGCCCAATAGAATTCTATGCTGGCATTATATTCCTACATGAAACACATGCACGCATATATATGACCAAAAGAAAGACACATACACACAGAGATATATATCTATAAAGAAATTAGGTTAGATTTTTGAGACAATATGTAAATTTAAATTTTATTTATAATTTTATGAAGCACGAAGAAAAATATATAAATCTGTAATAAATGCCATTTTAAAAAAGTAATTACATTGTCTCGTGATTGTGGAGAAAAGTGAAGATTAGAAAGACATTATCTCCTACTCTTTGTTGCGTTTAGTTTATAAGAAGACAAGAGGAAAGAAAATGAGAGAAGAAAAAATGAGCAAAAAATAAGAATAGCAAGGTATTAAAAAATTTAGAACAATTATAAAACATACAATTATTTTTGTTTCATATAACAATAAATTATTAATGAAATAAGAAAGGGGGTGTGATTTTAGGACAGGTGAATTTCATCTCATATAAGTTGTTTATGTATTCATTTTGCAATTACACGATTCATATCCTCAATAGCATTTGCTTGAGTTGCAAATGGTTGAACCCACATGTCCTTCTTTTTATTGACATTGAATTGTACCAAAAAATTTAATTTATATCAATACCTTGGCTTCGAAGACTGAATGAACATGTCCACGTTTCATAGACTTTTGCTTTTCAGGTATGATCCACTCAACCATACAGACAAAAGATTCCCATTGGTTTTGTTGCAGTGAATCCCCTACAAATAGCAGCCTCTTTCCTTGAAGCTTTCTGAGTGCTAGCTCCGGATCAAATCTAACAAATATATAGTCATTTAA
The DNA here is from genome assembly GCA_031216125.1 of Dalbergia cochinchinensis. Taxonomy (NCBI): domain Eukaryota; kingdom Viridiplantae; phylum Streptophyta; class Magnoliopsida; order Fabales; family Fabaceae; genus Dalbergia; species Dalbergia cochinchinensis. The sequence goes on along the minus strand of CM062375.1, from coordinate 59,748,980 downwards.
GAATTTGGCTTACATCAGTTAAATACATACACATCTGGATCCATGTATGTGTCTCTGTACACCAAACATTTCTCAAAACAAAAACATATAAGCTTGCTAAAGTCAGACTCACTTGGGTAAGGTGCAATCTTCTGGCTGCCACTCCCAGTGGAGGTAATCAGAATCTATTCTCCCATTCTTGACACAGGAAAAAGTTTTACTAATATAAGGACAACCTGTGTCTGAGTACAAAGGCTTTATTGAATCGTTAAAAACCCATTTTCCATTGGCAAAATTACACTCCTTTGGCTCAGAATTAAATATGTTAACAACCCATGTGTCATTTATAATTTCCTGATCTTCTGCTTTCTTAACATCTGCTGGACAAAAGAACATGGGGACATAATCAATTCAATAGCTACGCAACGTAACCATAATGTTTGACAGAATTATAGTGATTGTTGTACGAATCACGAAATATGGTGGCAGACCCATCTATTGAATCCAAGAGTTAATAATCAATTAATCATGCTATATCATTCTCACAAAAATTCTACCTAGCATTTCTATTAATTCAAGTGAGTCAAACCGGTAAGTAACAGCATAGGCAAAGAACGTTCATACATGTAATATTTTCACATATATAAGTAAAGCTAACTTACTGGATTCATGTTTGGTGTTGTTTCCAGGACAAGGCTTGAACTTGAAAATATTGGAGGTGGGAGAAAGGAAACCGAGTCTTTGCACGTAGAAGACAACCATGAATAGAAGAACGTAGATTGTGGCGATATGCAACTTTCCTCTGTGAGGCATCATTTTTGTCCCTTTGATCATAGCAAGGGGAATGACATAGAGGCTAATTAAATGTGGGAACAAAGAGTATATGAATTGATGCTTGAGAACATATCTTGATGAATTATTTTGAGTAGGAGTGAAGTTGAATCATAGTCCGTAGGGCTTGGTTATGCATAAACTTCGCTGAAGCATACAATAGGTCAATGAATGACTTCTAATTAAGGTCCAATATCTTGCACTTCTCATACTGTGCTTTCTTCATTTCCTGCGTGAAGCATGCTAGAGGTATTTGATCGAAAGGCTTGTTAAGTCTCTCTAGCTATGATCTTTTACGCCCATATGATTTGTGCTTGCTGCTTAATCATAAGTGCATAACATACACCAGCTAGAATATGTTACTCTGGTCAATAGCATAAATGGGAGAAATGGTTATTTCTTTTACATATTTCTGCTTGTGAATATTGAGTTTTATGGCAAACGTTATGGTACACTAAGTGAAGTATGATATACTATACACTAGGCATTTAGCTACATTTATAAAGTATAAGTAAAACTAAATGCTTTTAAAGGTGTAATAAATGAATTTAATCACACTTATTACCACACTTTTAAATATAAGACACATTTTATAAATGTTGCTGAATCCAGCATGTGATATCTCGTATTTCATGGTGTGCCATAGACAAAAACCTGGATTTTACAAATGATATTTTGATTCGCGAGATTTTGAAAAATTATCTTCTTTGCAAGCTTTCATCAAAAAAAAAAAAAAAAAAAAATCTTTGCAAGCTAGACTTGGACGTCAATAAAGACTAGAGATGCCTTTACTCTTTACCACTTGTCTTTCATTGCAAACTAGATTTGGACTTCAACAGCATAGGTTATGATTCCTCAATGCTCTGAAGAGATGGACATAGTGTAAAATAACAATAAAACTTAATAACTAGTTAATCATGCGGCCGAACACTTTTCATGTAAATGCTCTTACCGCTTGTATTTCTTTTTACCTGTACTCTGCTGTATTTTTCTTAAAAAAAAAAACATATCGCTTTCTTTTCAGCCAACTAGACTTAGCACGACTGCATGAGAAAATGAAGTGATCGGATTGAATGTATATAAACATCGTGCTAAATAACACAAATCATTCTTGGGTTTGGCTAAATTGCATGTCATCTCATTCTCACTAAAAAAATTACATTCTATCCCATTAAATTTAAATAACTAATAAAAATTGTTATTATAATATATATAATTTTATTTTTTTAATATAATATATGATGAATAAAAGTTAAAGATTAAAATATTTGAAAAATAGAGTATTATATATTTACCCTGTAAATATTTATTAATTAGGTCAGATATGTTTCTGATCCCTAAAAAATAAGTGATTTATTTTGGTTTCTTGAAAAATTATTTGGTTTCGGTCTAAAGATTTCAAAAACTACTTGATTTCAATCTCATGATTATTTGATGCCATGTAGAATTGAAAGACTTAATATTCCATTAGCCAATTCATCATTTAACATATATAACTTAATAATATGGAATAAAATCAAATAGTTTTACAAATGTTTGAATTGAAATTAAACTACACAATTTTTTTAGGGACCAAAATCAAAATTCATGTATTTTTCAAGGACCAAAAATTTATCTAAACCTTATTTTTTTGGTTATTCAAAACTATAATTTACATTGAATGTAACTTGTTATTTATTTTAATTTTTAATATTTAATAAAGTATAATGAAAAATTATGTATGATGTTGTTTCTCTTGAATAGTTTAATTTTTTTTACTAATATTTTTAATCATTATATAAAAAATAAAATTATATTAAAATAATAATAATAATTTTTATTAGTTATTTACATTTAATGGGATGAAGTGCAATTTAGCGTAGTTTTTTTTTTTTTGTTCAAAAGGAGTTGTTTGTGTTATTTATCCTAAATATTATTTTTTTTAATTGATATTGGACCTTTGGGCCAGAAGAACTAAAACCAACTCCCTGCAACTCTGGGGACAACAGAATAAAGAAAAAGTGTAGAATGCAAGAACCCTTGGGACCCGGGGTGCACTTCCATCTTACCTTGGCCATCTGCAGCCGCAAGTGCTGGGCTAGTCCTTTGCGGAGGCACGATTTTTCGTTGAATCTTTGCCTGCTATTTATTGGGGTTTGGTGTTTTTGTGGTTTGTGCCGCTAGTAAGAACCCTAGGTGCTTTGTGTTTGGGCACAGGATAAGTTGGTCCCCTTCGTTGGGGATTAACATTATTCTCATTTTGAAAATAACAAAATAGTCCTTTTATAGATTGTTTAAAAAGTATATAAAATTTATCAAATTGTAAATAACCCTTTGCATTTTTGGGGCTTATTTCCAGAGGAGGTGACCCATTGCCTATTGAAGAATAAAACGTCGTGAGTTCCTTGTCATGGACATGACTTATTAACATTTTTTTTTTTAGCTACACTCCCTTTTTACTTTTTGATCCAACTACATTTATTTTTATTGAGACATAATTTTTCATACATTCTATTGTAAATAACATCTATAAAAATACTTTTATATATGTGATAACATAAAAAAAAGAGATAATTCAATTTAAAATTTATGAAATTATCATATCTAGTTTTTCTCAAAAAATCTTTACCGGATGCCATTCAAATAATTGCATAATAATAATTAAATAAATCTAATAAATGACTTCAACTAATTCATATTTCATATAGTTCATATAATAAACGTCTAAACCAACGTTTAATTAAAATTTTACCTTATTTATATTGAGAATCTTATATTATTTCAATTCTCATGCAACTTTTATTCTTAATTTGTAAATTAATTTATATTTAATATGCTTCTTTTATTTTTTTTATTGTTTGATTTTATGTCATACTATTTAATTTATAATAATGATTATTTAAATGCAATGCTTTTGCTTATATTATTCAAGTTTTTTATTTCAACTACAAATTATTGAATTATTTGTTTTTAATTTTACACTTCTCTCTCTCTCTCTCTCTTTTTTTTGAGCTAGACATCATTATTTTTTGTATAAATTATATTTACCTGTTAAGTTTAAACATTTATATTTTTACGGTGAATTTATGTATATTTTGTTAATGTATTTTTCTTTTTTTATGTATTTTTTATTTTTTCAGAATTCGATTAGTCAATAATTTTTTCTCTTTTTATTTTTTCAAATTTCATAGTATTAATTTTAATAACATTTTGTCAGAATTCGGGTATTCCAAATTCAATGTTTTCTTCTTTTTTTTACTCATTATTTTTATATGTACATGTCATCATTGCACTTGAATGAAAATCAATTCACAGAATTCGGGTATTCCAAATTCAATGCTTTCTTTCTTTTTTTTACTCTTTATTTTTATATGTACATGTCATCATCACATTTATTTATGTTTTTTTTCTAGCTAGGCTCATTTTTTACTTTTTGATCTAACTACATTTATTTTTATTGAGACATAACTTTTCATACCTTCTACTGTAAATAACATCTATAAAAATACTTTCATATATGTGATAACATAAAAAAAAGAGAAAATTCAATTTAAAATTTATAAAATTATTATATCTATTTTTCTCAAAAAATATTTAAAAATTTATTTGGTTCAAAATTTTATTTGTTGTGGGCCTCTTACTCCTTATTTGCAGTGAACCTCTATGTACCCTAACATCCAAAATAAATGTTTACCCTATATGTTTAAGAATTTGTGGAGCTTGATGTAAGAAAAAAAAAATAATAGGAGAAGGGTACTTTACAAACGGGAGGTGAATTTATTAGATGCACATTCAATTTGACAACATTGTTAAAAAATTAAAATAGAAACATTATTAAATTCTCCACTAACTACTAACAGTCATTATAAACATGCATTAACTTATTATATAGTATGGATATAGTAAAGGCAAAAAAATCGGGACCATTAGAATCAATCTGTCCAATGAAAGCTTTGCAATTGAAGTTTACATTTTAAAGTTCACAGCCTCTCATTTTGACATAAATATAGAAATAAAAAGTACCTACTGTCAAGCATTTGAGTGGCTTCTAGAAAAACTATCCAAAAAGGTAAAGAGGCTCCTCAAGTGACTTCAATTCTAATAAATTTAGGGCATTGAAAATCTATAAATCACAATATAAGCTCTTAAAAAGATGAATCACTAGTAGAGGCAAAAATGCCATATAAGCTCTTATGGTTTTTGCAAAGAACTCTCTGTCATCTGAAAGCCTCACTCATACCTGCAAAGAACATCGCATAATTCGTTGGAAACAAAATGCATCTTTTCTAACTATGTCATCCTTTTTGAGGACCTAGTATGTAAACCGAGGATTAAATGAAACCTGGAAGCCAAAAATCGAAGAACAAGAAAGGGGGCTTGGAACAAAGGAAAAACATTGAGTTGAATGAACAACAACAACAATGATTATTATATTAATTAAAAATAATGAATAAAAAGCAGAACAATGATGAATAATAATTTAAATAAATAAAAAAGAAGGAAAAAGGGTACTGACGGTGACTGGGACGTCGACACGTTGAACGTTGCTCTCTTCGACGAGGATTTCCATAGCTTTGAGGCAGAGAGCCTTCACTTCCAACTCCTTCAATGGCTCGTAGTCTCTCACTTCTTCAGCTACTTTATTTGCCTGTCTAGGTCTGACATCTCCATTTCCTTCTTCCTTCTCTTCTTTCTTCTACCGAAGAACTGAACCTCTCTCTCTCTTTCTCTCTCTCTCTCTCACACACACACAACCCCTCACTCTCAAACTCTAGGGCAGTGAAGAACGAGATTCGGAGACTGGGAGGCAGAGGAGGTTGGATGAGGGGGTTGAGGTTCACGCTGCTATTGACAGATGAGGTGGACACGACGAAGCAGAATAAGGTCTTCATGTGTAAATAATGTATTCAATAGTGACTTATCAGCAAAGTCATCATGAATTTAGTGTATTCAAACTTTGAACGGTTGGATAACAAGAATTGAACATCCAATGGTTGAAAATTATTTACATCATGGAGACTAACGTTGGCGCCCAACGTAAGGGGGAGCAACTTATCGTCTGCCTTGTGTTTGAGTTTAAAGGCCAAGGATTTGTTAGTTCAGCTCACTTGTGGACTAACGTTGGTCCGCCTCACAATATTAATAAATTAACCTTATTCACATTTTAATTTTCCGTTTTGCCATTACTAGTCTCACCCCTTCACCATCCCCACTAACTGTCTCTCTATCTCCCGTCACCATTGCAGCCCCTCATTGCACCAAACAGATACTCTCTCACTCTTCAAAATTTTCCAGCCCCCTCTTTTATGCTTGCTAGGAGATGCAAGGTGAAACCAACTTGTCAGCAACTCATAAAAGTTAGATAAACTAACTAAGCTTCCCGATTGAAAATTTTTTATCCCTCTTCTCCTCTTCTTCACTCTCTAAAACAAAAACTATCAAAATCTCAAGACAAAGTCCATAAACAAAGTCATACAAGGTGACCATCAATCAACAGCTTGTTTCAATAATTAAGAGGCCCCCAAATCAAAACCAAGACCAAAGATAGAGTCTTTAAGACAAAAGCACATAGGGGTGCCTCAAATGGACGTGAAATCCTCTCTAGCCACAGAAGGCAAGGTACTCCTTGGCTTGTGGTTTGTAGACAAGTGATGGTGATCTTTGTACTGGTTCCTTAGATTCACCTCCAATGGTCCTTGGAGCAACGGCCAGTCGGCCGCGAAAGTAGATTCCGCATCCGCAACCTCGACGGCGACGGTGCGGACGACAAGGTTGTGTTTTCTGGTGAAGGCTAAGCAAGCGGAGGAGGAGGTGGGGTGGTGGAACTCCTATGCCCGCTGATGGCAGTGAGGCGATGGTTGGTGGTGGAAAAAGAAATTTTGCTGTTTTTGGGGTTGTGTGGCAGGGTTGAGTCCACCATGGACTCAAAAATATGTTATCTACAATAAAATGCCCCCTAACATTTATTGACCAATTTGTACATCACTTGTAATTTTAAAGGGAAGTAATGTTGATCCCTAAAATGGCCGAACCGATGAATTCTCCACTGAATTTGAATGCCAATTTCATATTTGATAGGTTGGTGTCTTTTGTCTGCTGGAATCTACATACAAGCTTGTGGCACATATCTTTCGACCAAAAACAAGAAAAAAAAAAGCTTTTGCACACATATCTTACATAGTTGAGCTTGTGCATATCTTCATCCTAGCTCGAGGGGGAAAAAAAAGTACATGCATATCTATGGTTCTGTATGTTCTCTTGCGTTTTGTTTGATGTCTAAAATAGAGAATGAAATTAGATATTGGAATTGAATGACAAACTTTCAATTTTCATGTTTAAAATAACATAAAATTAGAATTATAACTCTACAATTCAATTCCAATAGAATTAAAAAAAAAATAAAGTGGATTTCTCTTATGTCCTATCAATTGTCAGTTCCAAAAGTCTCTATAGTTCTTTTGTTTTTCTCGTTTATTTGTTGACAATTTGTTAATAAAGTGAAACATAAAATTTAATATTAAGTCAAATTCAATTCTAACGTTTAAACTGATCCCCATGTTAATTTTTCATAACATTGCAAGAAATATTTGATTCCAAGTATCGGGAACTCCAGGCAAACACCAGTGGAAGCAATCCGCATTTTGTGGGTTAGTCTTTTCCTCCTCAGTCAACAATTTCCCCCAAGTTTCACCGTAAACTGAAGGGTGAGCATCAATTCTATACTCTGAGATCTGTGTTATGTTGATGAAGGTCACTGGAACTTTCATTCTTTTCACCACTTTGCCCACCACATTCATCATACCCTTCTTAGAACCACTTCCCCAATGATTCCTTTTCATTACAGGCTTGGTCTCATTGAAACAATTGACACCATCCTTGTTGCCCCATTCTGCACTTCTGAAAACATGACACACAAAAAATGTTAGGATGCGTTTTTGTGCTAGTATTTGAGACATTGTGTCAAAGAAAGAATTGACTTGAAAATTAAGTTTTATATGATGAAAGAGGAAGCTTATAGTTTTATTGAGAAAGAGACATTTGGTGCATAGGGGACATTGTTGTGAAGAAGACGCGAGTTTTGTTTGAATTGATGGTCGAGTCAACCCAATTGGCCCATGTCCTCAAGCCTAAGTTGTAAGCAACTTGTGCGTCCAATTCTTCATACCCTTCTTCTCCATTGGCAAATGAACCCCATCTGCAATTTGAACAGAACTATAGATCTTAGATTCCTTTTTTCTCCTTATTGTTTAAAAGGTTAAATGTTTTAGTATAATGGCTATTGATTAATGAAAATTATAATCAATAAAAATGTATTAACTCTGTTCTCAATTAAATGTCCATTTAGACAAACAAATATATTAAAAAGCCAATGTATTTAGTTATAATTTGTAATAAGTAAGATATATTTACATTTCAATGTATCAGTTTATCTAAATAGACACTTATTTAAGAATGAATGTAATAAATAATTGAGACAACATGATAATGTGTTACGAAAACTTATGCTCTCAAGTCTCAAATAATAAAAGTATATATTTTTCTTTTCGATTAGTGAATGTTTACAACTTACAAGATTGACTCATACATTGTGACTGAAAGGGATAGGATTAGTTAATCTCTAACAGCTTCTTGTTAGTTTGTTAAGTCTGTTACCGAAGCTCTCTAGATACTTGTATATAAGTATCAGAATAATCAATCAACAAAGATAATATTCATTCACCCCATCAATACCTTTCTCACTCTCTCAGAGCTTCCTCCTTTCTTCTCTTAATCACTTGGTTCTGATACCTTACAGTGACATTGAGGAGCAACAAAACCATAACAAAATTTACCATTTATTATTTGATACATCAATTTTATTGGTCATAATTTTATTCTAATTTATTTATATTTTTAATAACATGTACGAATGATAGCGAGATTCAGGGACTTACAATGCTTTAATAGGATTACTTAGCCACCATATGTAAGTATTGAAAACAAGGATATCCACTCCCGTCCACTTTTTGGCACGCTCCATGATTGAATCCACTTTCACTATTTTCTTCTTTGGATCTTTTACGACAAAGAACTCAGTGTTGGACTCCACAAGCATTGGGGCCCAATAGAATTCTATGCTGGCATTATATTCCTACACGAAACACATATTTTTTGACCAAAAAATGAAGCACACATATATAAAAAGAATAAACTAGGTATGGTTTTTGAGATAGCATACATAAATTTAGAACTTCATTAATAGAATTTCATGAAATCTGAAGAAAAATATATAAAATTATTATAAGACATTAATTAAAAAACAATAATTTGACAATTTAATGATTGAGAAGAAAAGTGAAGATAAGCCGTGCACTATTTCTTGGCGTTCGAAAGTATCAATATGGAGATGTACACGAAACCGACTTCAGGAACTTTTTAATACAAAAGAAAAATGTTAGCAAGTATTATGGAGAAAGTAGTTAAGAAATTCAAAATGGGAGAAAAAATCAAATAAAATTTTTTTTTATTTAATATTTTGAGAATTTACAAAAACTTAATATTTTCCTTTAAGTAATTAAAATAACTTGATTAATGAAATTAAATGTTGCTTAACGTAGAATTTGGATAGCAAACCCCTTAAAATACCAGTGCCAGGTCCTTTGCAAGTCATAGATCGGAATTTTTACCCATATGAAATGAAAAAATTCATTACATATGAGAATAAATGAAAAAAAAAATTAACTACTGAAATGAACTGATTAAATGTACATAAATACACATGGGTTAAAGTGAATTTAGAACAACATGAATACATGAAAAATGCGTATACACTTAAAATGTGAATATACATGGGTCCCTTGCGTATTCATATTGTTTTGTTTTCTTTCCATTTCCTTTTCACTTTCACTTTCAAATAGATTTTGTTCACCATGGTCAACATTTATTATTGCTTAGATAATGTTCATATCTCCTCTAAACTTGATAGTCAGGCATTTTATCTCTTTGTTGGTACACTTTTATTTTCCTATTTTTTAATTCCAAACTAGTTTAGTTAGTATATGTTTAGTTTAATTTAGGAACTTAATTGTTAGATATTCTATCTGTTAGTTTAGTTAATTTAAATTAGGTTAGTTTAGGAGAATCTGTTTAGTTTAGTTTACTTACTTGAATTAATTTATAATTTTAAATTAGTTTAGTTTAGTTTACTTACTTGAATTACTTTAGATAATTTTAAATATGTTTAGCTTAGTTTATTTACTTAAATTAGATAATATGTTTAGTTTAATTCACTTGAATAATTAAGTTAAATTAGATAATATGTTTAGTTCACTTGAATAATTTACTTAAATTAGATAATATGTTTAGTTTAGTTCACTTAAATTAGATAATTAGTTTAGTTTACTTACTTGAATTAATTTATAATTTTAAATTAGTTTAGTTTAGGGGAATATGTTTTGTTTAGTTTAGTTTATTTACTTAAATTAGATAATATGTTTAGTTTACTCACTTGAATCAGTTGAATTAAATTTTGTATAACTTTAATAATTAAGATAGTTGGTGTTTGAAATATAGATTGACGACTACTTTTTTTAGGTTTTTTTTTTAATTATGGATTGATATTTAGTAACAAATTTATTTTATTTATGCAGCCGTATAGAGTATTACAGCCGAGGTGCGGCGGCCTACTGGCACCTCATGCTCTTATGGAGTATTATCTGTAGCAGGTAGGGTTCTGGGAGGTTGCCAACTTTGGCAACTTCCACTACGACTCAGCACTCATCAGTGCACTGATAGAGACGCGGCGTCTAGAGACGCACACATTCCATCTTCCATATGGAGAGTATACTATCACTCTTTAAGATGTGGAGTTCCAGTTAGGTTTGAGAGTTGACGGGGATGCACCGGTGGAGCGTATGAGATATCTGTTGGGATTTATTAGGTGTGGTCCCTGAGGAGAAAGATAGACATGGGTCTTATGTGAAGCTGACTTAGATCAGGAACACATACAGAGATAGAGGTTTAGCCGTTGATGCTTCTAACGTAGTAGTCCAGCAATAGACAAGGGCATACCTGTTACAGTTGGTTGGAAGGTTCTTGTGTCCGGACAAGTCCTCTTCACGTGTTCATCTTAAGTGGTTGCCCTTACTACGCGATTTCGGAGTGATTGGAGGCTACAGTTGGGGATCCGCGTTCCTGGTGTGTGCATATCGCAGCCTTTGTTAGGCTGTGAAGGCTTCAGTTGCCGACATTGGAGGGTGCTCAGCCTTATTACTATCATGGGCTTATTATCGGATCCCCTCACTACGCCCTAGATATGATCAGGGGCTTACATTTCCACTAGCCTCAAGATATACATTTTATTATACCGGTCAGTTATTTGTATATTCTAACATCTGTATGTTTGAATGTTATTAATTTGTAAATGATGTTTTTTAGGTGGGTCGGATTGAGGATTCCATTAGATGGGGATGCCCGTTGTTTGTTGGACTTTAGGGCTCATCTTGATGCTATACCCATTGATGGGGTAAGTGACATTAAGTGATTTAATTATTTAAATTCCATATTCTATGATTACCCAAAATATTAATCTTGAATTTTCAATCACTAGAGTTTCAGTGGTTACCATATGAGGACGCGAGTATAGTTGCTATCACATCGACCATGTTTATGGAGGTGCTGGCATGTGGGCTTTTGTTACCGCACTCATTTGCTTCAAGAAAATCTAACTAATTATTAATTAACCCACTTAACCGTAATCTAAAATTATTGACATTTTTAAAAATAAATTAAACAATTTAACTAATTCACAATAATCACAGTTAACTATAAACTAATTAGTAATTATCTGGCATATAATGCTATACACATTGCAACCACCTTGGCAGTTTAGCGTAGGATTCTTTCCAGTTCCCATAAATCTTAGCAATTGCTTTTTGCTTTGCAATCCATACCTTTCTGTATGAAATATTGAACTTGAAAAATGATTTCACATGTCCCTGCAACTCTCTGATGGACACTGTTGGATTTGCCTCAACCATGGGAAAGATACTGATACCAATAATATTACTATCAAATTGCCGGTGCTGTTTAATGACAGAATCATATTCATACATGTGCCTTCCATTGTACTTTCAGACTTTACATACTTGTCTTTTCATGCAAAGTATAACACGTATGCTCCAATTCCAGCTATTGCCAAATTTAAAACACTTGCATTGGTATTTCATTTGACCAGACTCATAAACCTTGAATTGGACTTTTCTTCTGATACTGTAATTTTTTATTGCAAAGAACACATCCTCCTTGGTGTGAAATTGTTGCTCGACCTCCAACTCCCCTTCACCTCTAACCACTCTCGCAGTAGGCCCTGCAAAGCTATTTTCTGGCATTGCCTCCAACTTTATAGAAGAATAGTGACTAGGATACTCTTGTGATACGAATTGAGATTGGATTTGTGATCCCACAAATTGTGACTGCGTATCACGTGTCTCCTCATCACTATATGCATTGTCTTCTTGCCGATACAACCCTAGCTCTTCTTCTTCTTCTTCTTCTTCATCCTTATGATCTATGTGAAACTCGAAACTTGCAACAACCACATGCCTAGTTGATGGCCCAGCATTGTGCACCTCCATATCTGCAAAGCTAGGACTACGGACGGGTGGGTTCTGGGCCGCTTCAGGATGAGTAGAACCATGTTGCTCTTGTGTTTCATTTACTGATGTGTGAGGAGCAGAACAAGTAGAGCTCAAATCACAATCTTCTAGAATTACAAAATTTCCATTACTCGAACCTCTGGAAATCAAGCTTTGAATTAAAATATAAGACTTATTTCATTGTCGCTATAAACTGGAAAATAGTTATACTTGACCACAGCACCCCCAAAAGCTATAGATACTCTGTAAAACATCTGACTAACCCACTTGTGAGGACCTATGTGCTCTAGTATTTTGTTTTGCAACTGTAAAAAACTTATAGATAGACTGACAATCAAACCAACTGGCTTCTTACTATAAAATCTCACTCCTTTATTTGTAGTGTCTTCAATTTTTCCATCATAATGAACAAGCATGAAGCATGAACTCATTTTCTCAGCAAAAATACACTACTGATAGGGGAAAATGGATACTAAACTAAATGGAGTGAGTTACGGGTTAAATAGGGAGGGGAACTGAATACGTAAAGGATGATAGCATAAAGCAAAAAAGAAGAATATGCATTGGACCTCCGCGTAAGCGTTATTAACATGAATACGCACAGGGCCCTTGCGTATCTGATATCAACATGAATATGCACGGACCCTTTGCATATTCATGTTGATATCAGATATGCAAGGGCCCCGTGGGTATTCGCCCGTATATTTTTCACCTATTTTTATCCCAAAATTCTTTTCCTTTTACTTCCATAAATAATGTTTTTTTTTGTTTTATTCTAACAAAAGAGCCATCATAGTTCTTACGGAAAATAGTATTTGCACAAATGTTAATTCAAATGTAAGTTAGATTTATGGGGATTATTAATATGTAAATAACTAGGGATTTTGGTTACATTTCTGATGAACATAGTAATATAATTAATAATGCATGCTAAAATTTTACCGCATTTTTTACCGATATAATTAAAATTTAAAATTATTAATATGTAATTCTTTATAAGTTTTTTAGGGATAGATTCATTACTTGCATATTTGATGTTTCCACACCATCAATGCGCAAATTAAATAATATATAAAAAAAATTCTTGGTTGCTTCAATAACAATAGAATGTGTTTGCTTTATTTCATTTAATAAATGATATATTAGCTATTATGTTAAATATACAGAAAAAATGAAAAACAATAATGATCCACAAAATTAATGAATTATTTATTAACTAGAACACAAAATAAATATATTTTTTTACTTTCAAAGTACCTAAGTATTTCCCAATATTACTCAATTCATATAGTCTGTTTATGCATTTATTTGCTACTACAGGACTCATACCTAGAATGCCATCTGTTTGAGTTGCAAATGCTTGAATCTATACGGCCATCTTTTCATGGCATCATTGTACCTTTGGAAAAAAAAATTATTTAAATACCTTGGCTTTGAAGACTGAATGAATTGCACGTTTCATAGACTTCTGGTTTTCAGGTATGATCCTTTCAATCATACAGACAAAAGATTCCCATTGGCTTTGCTGCAGTGAATCTCCTACAAACAGTAACCTCTTTCCTTGTAGCTTTTTGAGGGCTAGCTCTGGATCAAATCTAACAAATGTATAGTTATTTAAGAATTTGGGTTATATCAGTTAAATACAAACCTAAAAAATACACACCTCAATTATAGCAAAGTATCATCAAACTATATATATATATATATATATTGGGGTTGCATTGACCTATGTGTTGTGAATTGATTTTTGGCTTAAAAGTTTGAACCTGACATATTTTGGGTTTGACAGATATTATGAATCTCCCATGAAAAAGAACTTGATTTCTTTTTCTACCCTAAATAGTTGTGGCTGCTCTTTCTTTTTTGTAGTTGCAAGGCTAGCATTAGCTATTCTCGGTATTCTATCAAATGGCTTAAATATTTAGGTGTCAATCTTCTTTCTATGACCAACCACGGTTAAACACCAATTTTGTTATTGGGAATAAACACCATATAGTTGCTGAAAATTCTTCTATGTTGTGAAATAAGAGGTTAGAATACAAGCCACTAGGATTAGTCTAGTAAGATGCTTGGGTAGCATATATTAGATCCTAGGTTTAAATTCATTGTGGCCCACATAATTTTCAAAATAAAAATAAAAAGAGAGAGGTTAGAATCCATTTATAAGGAGAGCACACTTTGAGCCAATTTTGTGTTCGGGGTTGTAGAACGCGTGAGTTAGGCCTTACTATAATAAATAAATAAAGAAACTTAATCCCGGAACTATTGTTGTCTTCTTCTTAGATATTGTATTGACTCTAGAGCCTCTAGACTCTATTGTCCCATGCGTATTGCTAGAATTATTGAATATGATACTCTTAAAGAAGTATCTAGACATGATGAAGCTCAAGTTGCGTGTTGTTAGCTTCAAAGTATGCTGTTAACTTCTTTTTTTTAATAAACCCACAATATCTATTGTCGAAAATATTGACTAATTAAGCCCCTTAATACATAGAACTTACAAATGTAAGTATTGGAGTCTATGTCATTTGTTTTGATTTATCTCGACATCATCATTCCCAGTGTTGATGCTTATGTTAGTTAATGATTGAGCTTGACATATAGAATCCAAATATTGTTATATCTTCAAGGATCGGAGGACAACTGAGCGAGTTCTTGAACAGGTTGAACTTGCTGGATCTTTTAGATTCAAGGATTTTGTATTTTAATTACTGGAACATGATCTTAGTTCTTTCGATGATTCTATTCTTGTTACTTTCCATAAAACCATTTCCAGCTCATAGTTCTCATCGAGTTGTTATGGGGAATGACTTTTTTATGGGAAGGGGTATTGTTTGGAATTTGGTGGAATCACGTGTTGGTTGTAAAATTATTGTTGTAAACAGATCTTTAAGAACAAATGTAATAATGCGAGATGAAAGATATAAAAGTCCTAAGCCACCAGGCTAATTGTTAAAAGATACAATTGGAGATGCAAAACATAGAATATTCCCTATCTCTCTCCCTTTATATGAAGATGGATTCATTATTTACTCCAAGAGTCAATATGCTATATTTGCTCGCCTATTAAATATCTTCATATTAATAATATATTTCATCAATTTAACTGTTAAATTATGTGATATTATCTTAATAATTATTAAATATACCAAATTTTTAAAAAATTGGACATTTGACTAAATTGTTGACTCCCTTGGTTTTAACGGGAATCCGGCTGTCATTGCTTTTATCTATAGTATAGTGCATTGCAGAAACTAATTTTTGAGGTATCAATTGTTACCAAAGATTATGTGCTAACTCACATAAGTTCAGGCCACCTTGAGGTGACACTTTAGCTTGATTATGGTCATTGTCCAGAAATCGACGACCATAAATTGATAGGATGCATTATTTTGTGGAGATGGCAATAGGTACCCAAGGGGCAAGGATATCCCCCCTCTTGGCGTCCCTATCCTCATTAAGAATTTTGTCTCATGTCTCCATCTCTATCTATATTACCAGTCCTCATTTTGCACTTCCCGTTGGGATTTGAATCCCTACGAATATTTGTGCGGGTTTATTTCAAAGAGTCCAAAAAAGGGCAAAAGAGAAACAAAAAATATAGAAAATAATTTTGAACATGAATAAAACATTCATAAATTCTATAATATATTAATCATTATATAACATTATCCAACATAGTCAAAATTGAAAATAAAATACGTTATGTAAATCTATTTAAAAATAATTAAGAACATGAGAGTTAGGATATTTTCCTTATGTATACATACATATGAAAAGATATTTATATAAATTTATATTTATGAGGATTTGACAAGTCTCTATGGGTGGGGATCTTAACCCCTGCCACTACCCCGTTTATTAAAGAGGGACCAAACTAGTCCCTATACCCGTCCTCATTGCAGGTAATTCTCACAGGTATTATTCATCTTTGCAGGTATTTTTACCATCCCTAATTTTATGGAAGAGTAATGTTATTTGGACTCATAACATGTGGGATACTATGTTACACTCTTATATACTTTTGGATGATATGTGAGACCCAAATTAAATAGGATCAATACTTCATCTAATAATAGATAAAAGTATGTTGATAAGATATCTCATAAGTTATGAATATAAATAATATTTCCCTTTACGAAGAAATGTGCCAAAGTAGCAGATGTAACTACCTCAACCACAGAGGCAAAGTGTATATCCCATTATGCGTGGCCATTTGTTATGTAATATTGTTGAAAATTTTGTTATTGTGGAGAGTAAGCATCTGACCATTTATTGTAACAATACTTTTTCCTTTTTAGATAATTGATGATAGAATTCAACCCTCAAAAAAAAAAAAGGGAATGGAGTCTAGAAAGTACATAAATAAACAAACATCACTACTACCAGCATACAATCAAACTACTGATCTACCTCTTGAAGCAGCACGGGCACATATAAAACTGCCAAGGCTAAGGTAACCCCTTCTGCACAAATGATCAAGAACCTCTTATCAACCATCACTACCAGCCTCCAGACTGGGTAGCCAACACCAAAACCACACCCTTCATATTCAAATCTGTTATGCTATTATTCTCTCATATTTCCAGCCTTTGATATATTCAAGTTTGTTAGAGAGAAGATTCAGCAGTCTTCAGGATCACATCTAGCATGCATATTCCTAGAACTTATTTTTGTAGATCCCTTATCCAAAAGCTAGTTGCTACAGATTTATTACTGGGAACTTGCTCTACTAGTTCATTGTGACCTTATATTATTAGGGTTGTTGTTATTGCGATTTTATTTTGACGGAGATATTTGGGCCACAATTTAGTACATATTATTATGTTGAGATATTTTATTAAATCTCATAAAAGATCTTGGGTGAATATTTATGTTACTATTGTTGGTTTTTATTGAAATAACATATCTCGGAACAAGTCTAACATTCATCTTCAAGGATTGCAAGATGAGAGAGAGGCTAAGACTATATATATAGACTCAATTTCTTTGTTTCAATTTGCATTACTCAATGTTAAGCTTGTATATAAGTTCTTTATTTTCTCTATACTTCTGTCTTAGAGTATTGTGAGATGAGATTAGATATTTGCTTTAGAGAATATGGATATTTGAGAGAAAAATTTATGTGTTGTAAAAATTTTCATATAGTTTTATTCTTTGGTTGTTTTTAGACAACGGTCATAATTTTTTTTTTCTTCTGATTTTGAAGCTTTTCATGTTAATTCCTAGGTTGAAATTGTATTCTTTATTATTTTCCTTTGTCTAAGGTGGTTCTCAAGGGGACAATCTTCTCAATAGGATCCAATGGGTTATTAGAGATGAGTGTTTTGACACGTATAATTATGATATGTCATATAAGATTAGATAACATGATCTTGTACTAGCCAACTTAGCATTTAACACAAATTAATGGTAGAGACTAAAAAAATTGGAAATATTTGGACCAAATCAAAAAAAAAAAAATCACGTATGAAAACGAACGTTCACTTATTCTTCAGAGAACAAAAACATATTTAATCCTATAAATTATTATATTATACAGGTCATATTTAAAATTAATTTAATCATACAAAATAAAAATTTCACTAATATTTATTTCATGAAAACTCTAAAAATTCCTACAAATATAAAATAAATAAATAAATAAAAGATGAATAAGTCTAATTCACCCATCGGAATATGTAGGCATGTACTTACCTGGGTAAGCTGCAATCTTCTGGCTGCCACTCCCAGTGGAGGTAGTCAGAATCTATTCTCCCATTCTTGACACAGGAATAAGTTTTACTAATATAAGGACAACTTGTTCCCGAATACAAAGGCTTTATTGAATGGTTAAACACCCATTTTCCATTGGCAACATCGTGCTCATCAATCCTTGTGTTATTTATAATTGTAACCTCCTGATCTTGCGTCTTTTTACTATCTGTTGGACAAGCACAACACGAGCCATGATTTAATGCAATTGAGCAAAATTGGTAAGAAACAACATAGGCAAAGAATGAAGTGATATGTAATTGTCAGGCAAGTTAATTTGACTTACTGGATTCAGGTTTGGTATTGTTTGCAGCAGAGGGTTTGAACTTGAAATTGGATCTGAAAGAAAGGAAGCCGAGTCTCTCTGCATAGAAGAGGGCAATGAATAGAAGAACACAAGTTATGATGATGGATTGATTTCCTATGGTAGGCTTCATTGTTATTCCTTTGATCATGGAAAATGATTGACAAAAGCTAAATATTAAATATAGGAAGAAAGGATTTCAATTATTGGGTGAGTACATCTGGATGATTTGTTCGTTTAGGAGGAGTAGTTGAATCATAGTCAATAGGCCTTGGACCCATAACATTTACCAAACGGATTGAAAATACATTGAGCCTTTCGCAAGCTTTACCCACAAGGTTAGGAGTTTGAATCCTGAAAGCTCTTTTGGAGAGGAGTCGCACCATTATTTACCATTTTAGGTTCTAGGAGAACATGCAGCTTAATGTTTGCTGAAGCATACTAGATGTCAATGTTTGACTTCTAATTAAGGTCCAACATCTTGTGCTATCTATATATATTTTTGCGAGAAGCATATGAGAAATATATTATTATTCCTTTTTTTTTTAGGATATTAGTATCAATTGTAGTAACTAATTCCTCTGAAGTGGAAGCTTTAAGGGGGTAAATTTTTGACAATGAGACATTTTTTATACATATCACTAGAAATCAAATTAAATCCCAGGCTTAAGAAGTACAACTAACTACTAATTATAATAGACGTTGTGATTAGGTGATATATATATATATATATATTAATTATTACGTGCCATGTATAATTATTGAAAGGTTTGTTAAGTCTCTCTATTCTCACTCCCATGTGGCATAAAGTTTTTAACATATACCAGCTAGATGTTACTTTGGTCGATTGCATTTATATATCGGAGAAATTATTCTTAATTATGTTTTTTTCATAATTGAGGTCGAACTTCTAGTGCTCCTCATCTTATGCTTTGTAATCTTATGCCTTGTATATATAGTCCAGCTTGAAGCAGGTGAGATATATTATTTTATATGGAAAGGCTTGTTACGTCTCTCTAGCTATAATCTCTCATCTCCATATGATTTTGTGCTTCAGCATATGAGTGCGTAGCATATACCAGCTAGACGATGCTACTTTGGTCAATAGCATATATGGGAGAAACGATTCTTAGTTATATGTTACTCTTTACATAATTTTTCTGCATGGTTGAGTTTTACAAATGATCTTTTGATTTGAGAAATTTTGAAAATTTGCACCTCTCTCTCCTTCTAGCCACTCTCTATCTTCTTTTCAAGGTAGATTTGGACGTCAATAAAACAGATTATGACACCGCAATGCTTTGAAGAGAATCAAAGACAGACATAACGTCAGGCAAAAATGAAAAACGATAAACATAATGTAAAAGAATAATGAAATTTAATAATTAATAAAAGGGGACGAACGCTCGTTCAAAAGGAAATGTTTTTGCTGCTTGAGTTTCTTTCGACGGTCGTGCTCGGCGAGATACGGCGGAGGCGATGGTGACGACGATGTCGTGATCGGAAGACGGGAAGGTAACGAACCAGAGGTGGCAGAGACGGGAGCAATTGGGGGCGCGTGTTTTCACTCGTCGAAATTATCTCCGCATGTGGGAGCGCGTGCAACGTCAGACGGGGGTGAGGCTTGAGTGGTTGTGACCCGTAGCGGATGGCGAACATGGTTGTGTTGCAAATGGTCATCTGGAGAGTTGAAAACCAGAGTCGGCAGCGGAGAGTTCACTGGGGGGGGGGGGGGCTGGTATGGGCTCGCAGAAAGCCTAAGAAGGGGGGAAAAAAAAAAAAGGCTAAAAACATGTTTAGTATGAATTTTTAATTTTTTAAATTTTATAAAAAAATATTTAAAATTATAAATTGTAATTATTAATATTTTCTGCCTAAAAATTTTAAAATTAAGAAACTAAAAGTAAAAGCTGAAACCAAATCGGTGTTAAACTCTTGATACCTTGTTAGAAACTACAAACTAGAAGATAAGAAGCATGGAAAAATTGGCCAAATAATCTGTATATTCTAAGATGTGTTTTTGTACAAATGAAGATGTCTATAGGCTTAGAATAATAAATATAAAAGAATCAAAATCAAATTAACCTGATAAAATCCTTAAAAGCTAGACCAAATAGTGGCAAGCAAATATCCTTAGTGGCATTTACGTTGTGGAGAATTTGGCTAGCCTGAAATCTGAAGGCTTTTGAAAACAAAGATATCGCAGCAGAGGAAATTCTTATAATAGCTTCGCAATTAGCTGATGAATTTTCCTCTCATAGAATAAACATATCCCTTCTTCATTAGAATCTTGGCACTAGTTCTATCCATAATTGGATGTTTGGGAATGCCTTTTCTTTTGAGTTATGCAGTTGTCTTTGATAGACCATTTTTGTAATTCCTTTGCTTTGAATGAAGAACAACTACCTACCTTTGATAAAGAAAAAAAAAATCAACCTGATCGTATATAATAAATAATATCAAATCATACCTAAAATATATAGTGACACAAAGAATAAATGACATCATTTATGAAACCATTATCATCGTTCAAAAATTTATATGAACAAAGAAAATGATAATTAATTTTGATAAAAATTACAAGAAAATATTTAGAAACAAGTCCTATTTGATTAATTTGGTCCACTAATACCAACAAAATTGGATATGTTTATAATTTATGAAAATAAGCGAAAACAACTCAACATACATAGAAAAAATTAGAGAGAATAAATAATATAATTGATTAATATTATATAATATATTATATAAAATCTTTGAATTAAACGATGTTTTATAGCATAAAGGCGAGGCTTCTATCTAAGATATTATAAAATTTCAAAAAGACATAAGTTTTCTATCAACAAATACAAGTTTCTTTCTGAATATATTCAATTAGAATTGAGAAGGGATCAACAATAAATTTTTGCAATAACTTCTAAATGGAGTTTGTGAATTTTAATAAAATTAGTTATTTGATCCATGCGATGCACAGAAAAATAATAAAAAATAGTTTATTAATTATTATAAAAAATAAATAATAATTTATTTAAATATATTTTATAGAAAATTCAGTATATAAATTTATTTTAAAAGTAAGTTAATATTTAAATAATTAAATAAGCGAACAAAATATAAATATATAATTCTATTTTATATCTTATATTGAATAACATATTTATAAGGATAAAAATATCTTAAAAGATGACCTATAACTAACAATAGAGAATATATTTTATGAAAATTTTGTATATTTCAAAAGTTGAAATTGTTGAATAAAGAAAGAGGATAAATAGATAATTTTACTATATCATGAACTATTTATAAGGATGACAATGAGTATCCATGAGAAAGGGGACATGTCTCATGCCTCCTATCGCCGTTTAGAATTTATCTCTTATCCCCATTCCCATCCCCATTACGGGTCCCCATTTCCCATTTCTCATTTTCTGTAAGAATTTTGAATCCCTATGGTATTTAGGGATTTATTAATAAATTTTAAAAAGAGAAAAATTTTAAAATATTTTACAATTTAAAATATAAATATCCATAATAACAAATACTATTAATGCAACATAATCAAAATTAAAATTAAAAATATCTATACATAATGCAAATATAATAAAAATAATTGAAAAAATAAATGTGTGTTATCCTCATCCCTATCCTATTTAACAAACGGGAACTTAACCCCCATAAATTATCTTTATAAAAGCAAAATATATTCCAATTTCTTTCTCCATTGTGGGTAATTCTCGTGTGTACCAATTTTTAATTTTTTTTATCATCCTTAGCTATTTATATCATTTTAGTAAATTAAAATATTTAATTTATAAAAATATATTTTTTAATTAATAAAAATAATACATAAACTTAATTTATTTGATTTCAATTACACATCATTTCCTTATACATCATTTTAATAAATTAAAATATTAATTTTAAAATATATGTTATAATTAATATGTAATGATTAGTAAAAAAATTATTTATAATTTTAATTTATATAATCTCAATTATTAGAGTAGTATATCAATTATAATATTATTTTTAATAAAAAATAATATACTTATTTACTTTTTAAAAATTAATAAATATTTAATATCATTATCAAAAAAGTGAAAATTGTGAAATTATTTTTTAAATATTTTAGTGTTAAAAAATTGAAGATTTTTTTAAAAAACAATTAGTATGAAAAAATTATGAAATTGATAGATTGAAATGTTCAAGTTGTAAAAAATTAAATAGGATATAGTGATATAGGTAGATGGATAATTTTTTTATTATGATTTTCATAAATTCTTGATTTGAAGTTAGAAAATTTTCCCTTAATTCCGTCTTTATTTAGAATTTTGCTTCTGTTCTCATCCACGTTCCCATTGTGGGTCCTCATTCCTCGTTTTACGTGGAGATTTAAATTCCTATTAATATTTACGGATTTACTAAAAAATTTCAAAAAAGAAAAATTTTAGAAATATTTTGAACTTCAAAATATAAATATCTATAATATTAAATACTACTAATGCAACACAATTATAATAGCTTTGTTATCATTAATACTATAATTGTATATACAAAATTTTTATATTATAATATATTGAATTATAATTTTGTTTATACTATTTTTTATTTTTTATATTATTTTTATTAATAGTAGAGAGATATGAAGGTATGATTGAAAAAAATTGATAATTAGAAGGTAAATTAAATTCAAAAACTTACTTTAAGTGTTAAGATTATGAAAATTATGGGTATATTTTTTTTAAGAATAGCACACAGAAGACTTTTTATGTAATGAGTTTTAAATATTAGTATTATAATGAGTCTTAAATATTTGATTGAGAATAAATTTGGTAGAAATTGAATTTTGAATTATTATCATATCAAAATCAATCAATTAGCAATTCATTAACAATTTGATCTACTCATTTTCTTTAAAAGAAATATATTGATTTTAAAGATTATTTATTTTGAAAATATTTTATTTATAATTTTTTAAATTACTTTTATAATGTAAGACTATTAATAGTTCTTAATTTAATTGTAGATCATAATTATATTGACATGAGTTCTCTTTTAGTGCAAATTATAATATCTAATGATTGTGATATTTGATTCTTTAATAATTATAATATTTAATTTTATTTCCTATAAAAAATAATTAATAAGTAAATTATAAATTAAGTTTAAAAATATTTTTAGACATAAACATTGAGAAAAATGAGACCTAAATCACTGTATGAATAATAAGTGAAGCGTAAATCATTATATAAATAATATTTGTAATAATTTCTATGAAATAGGTCTGACGAAATATTAGTATAGTAGATTTATACAATCAATAAATTTTATATGGAATCTTTATTATTAATAACTTGTAATTATAAATAAGATTCTGATAAACCTTTATCCTAGTTTTTTTCTTTTTCAAATCTTCTCCAATTTTTTATTTTTTTTTCAACAATAAATTTTTTTAAAAAAAAATTCATTCAAATCTTTTAAAATATAAAATCATCAAAATTGTCATAAATTGTATGATTGATTTTTTTTAAAAAAAAATTCATTCAAATCTTTTAAAATATAAAATTATCATAAATTGTATGATTGATTTTTTTTTAAAAAAATCATTCAAATCTTTTAAAATATAAAATTATCAAAATTATTTGCAAGAGGTCAAAGATTATTGCAGGTATAATTTTATGACCATCGCAGGTGACCTGATTGTAATAGTCATCCCTTCTTTACACTCATTGTCCAATGCGTAACAAAAAAAAGCAAAGAGTAAGATGTAGAAACTTTTATTTTTCTTTCTTTTTTTTTGTTCATGACAAATAGTCTCATTTTTTGTTGATCTAATTAAGGCATTTCACTTTTTTATTTTTTTTCATATCACATAATTTTTTGTTATAATGGGCACCATTAATATTTTATCACCCTAATACATTTATATCTAATCCATTTTTCAATGATTCTTAATTCTATATTTTTTCCATTCTTAATGATTCTTAATCCCATAAATATATCTTAATGATTCAAATTTTATTGATTCAAGTAATCTTTAATAATTATAATATTTGATTTTATTAAATTAAATTGTAAATTAAGTTAAAAATCTGTAGACATAAATATTTAAAAAAGTAGGCCCTAAATTACTATATGAATGACACGTGTATTCTAAAATTTTGTATGAAAGACACATGTAATAATTTTCATGAAATGATTTTCAAATATTAAAATATTAGAATAGATTAGATTAGATTCACTTTGACACACTTTTATTTATTCGAATGAGATTGATCTCCCCTCTAATAGAGAGGATGATGATATAATTATAACTCAGGGAGCGCTGTGTCATGATTTCACATATTCAAATGGGGGTTGGATAAAGGTTTTGTAACCTTAGGGATCTCATGAATAAATTTTACTAGTAAACAGGAGTTGATTGAGGTAAATTTTAACAAATCTTAGGGGAAATCTATGTTACCTTTCTAATAATATTTATAGTTTTTTTTTGACATGGAATAGTATTTTTCTTTATAGTGTAATAATCCTATTTTGAGTAGGCCTTACTAACATGGATATTAGGCTTGATGATGGGTAGGAATGAGTTGGTTGCAAGAAGACCAAATAAGATTGTATTTTATTAGTTTCACTACAAGAATTTTCCAGATTAGCCACGGCAACATTTTGTTGCTAATCAATTGCTAATTTGTCGCTAACACTTAATAGTGACAGATCAGCGAGAGAGTAGTGAACAAACTATTTGTCGCTTTCTAAATGTCGCAAATTAGCCTTGAAAAGCTTTCATCGCTAATCCGTCATTGATTTAACTTTAGCGACGAATAATTTGTCGCTAATCGATCGCCATTGTGTAGCTATTATTTGTGCAGATTGTCGCAAATTAGCGACAACTGATCATCTATAGCTAACTCCTCACAATATCGTCGCAACAATCTGTTGCTCATTCATCGCTAGATCGTCATAAAACCAAGGCTAACACATGAAAGGAAGAATTGTTTGTCGATGCTATATGGTTGCTAAATCGTTGTTAAAGTTTACAATTGGGTCTCGCGAGTTCGTCACTAATCTGTCACTATATGGTCCCTCACTAATGCCTTATTTTTTGGTCGCTCAGTGTCCTCACTAAGGCATCACTATTCCGTTATAGATAGGGGTGTTCATAACTCGTCCCATCCCACCAACCTCGCATGGCCCAAAGCTCATTGGGAGATGTGTGGGTCTTGAAATTTGACCCGGTACACTTTTCGGGTCGGGTTTGGGTCATAAATCGGGTTGGCCTGACCCGATTCAAAGTCAAATAATCTCTTTATATATATATATATATATATATATATATATATATATATATATATATATATAACACAATGTTATTTATACATTGATATGGTTTATTTTGAAACTTATATCGTAAAATATCTTTAAAATTTTATTTCTTACTTGTAAAATTTTATAATTTTACTATGTACAATACCCAAATTCCTATATATTGTTCGAATATCGGGTTGACCCGGTACGACTCGGGATGTAGTCGGGTCATTATCAGGTCGGGTTTAGATTTTAAACATTGATCCAGTCTAAAAATCGGGCCGAATTTGGGTTTTGTCCAATCCGTCCCTTGTACACCCCTAGTTGGAGATGTTGATGGCAACAAGAAATTCCGTCGGTAAACCTTAGCAAACCCCTCACTAATTGATTTACTAATTTTTCTTAAATTTTTGTAATCAAATTAAATTTTACGAATAAATGACTCTGAACAAAAGTAAACAAGGCTGCATTTATGCACCAGGCATCGCTGCGTTTCTTGTTTTGTATTTTCCTTTTCATCATTGCTCCATATCGAATAGTGGAAGAATTATAAACCAAATGTTTAGTTGGAAGTTTAGTCCCACATTGCTTGTGTCAAAGACATGAGTAAGGAAGCTTTTTTATAAATAAGTCGTCTTGGTTTGATCTTAGACACATTTCTCCGTTGAAGTAACTTATCCGTGGAAGTGGTAAGTATTTCATTATTGAATTGTTCTCTAAAGTGCAAGTTAGCACTGTGCAAAGGTATTGCCATGTGCAGACTTTTGCTTTGTTCAAAACTTTACGCTCGAAGGTGTGCAGGGGCCAAAGAAGTTGTTTTCTTTCCTCCTATATAGTGTTTGTGGTCTCCGTTGGGGAACAACGCTCTCTTGACAATATAAGGTGAGTAGATATTTGTTGCTATATTTTATCCATTGAAAATATTTTAAAAATTATTATATCATATCTATATAAGATTTAAGTCTAGAAAATTCAAGATAAATTTAGAAATTCCTCGTTAATCATAAACTCATCATGGGACCGTTGCAGGTGATAAATGTATGCCAAATATCTCTATTATGGTACAGGTTGCGAACCCGTGCTCCCCCAATAACATTTTGGGTTGAGCCTTTTATTATGTAATTATCGGAAAAACAAAAAACTAGAGTGGACTTTCTTTTATTTATTGCTTATACCTTGTTAATTGCCAATTCCTAAATTATTATTAAATATCTCTCTATTCAAAATGTCAACATAATCCTTTCTCTTTCTCATTTATTTGTTAACAATTCTTTAATAAAGTCAAACATACAATTTAAAATATTCTAAATCAGGTTCCATTCTAGATTGAAATTAAAATTTTATATTATAATCAAAATTCCAACGTCTAAATTGATTCTTATGTTGATTTGTCATAGCATTGCTAGAAATTTTTTATTCCAAGTATCTGGAACTCCAGGCAAACACCAGTGAAAACTGAGGAATGAGCATCAATTCTGTACTCTGAAGTCTGTGTTATGTTGATAAAGGTCACTGGAACTTTCATTTTGTTCACCACTCTGGACACCACACTTTGATACCCTTATTGGAACCACTTCCCCAGTGATTCTTTTTCCTCACAGGCTTGGTCTCCTTGAAACAATTGACGCCATCCTTGTCACCCCAGTCTGCACTTCTGAAAACATGACCAACAAATTGTTAGGATGATTTTTTTATGCTAGTATTTGGGATATTGCGTCAAAGATTGAAATGATGACTTGAAAATTAAAGTTGTTATATAATGTAAGATAAAGATAAAAGGTTTATTGAGAGAGAGAGAGAGAGAGAGAGAGAGAGAGATTGTGTGTATAGGGGACATTGTTATGAAGAAGACCCGGGTTTTGTTTGGATTGATGGTTGAGTCAACCCAGCCCATGTCCTTAAGCCTAATTTGTAAGCAACTTGCGTGTCCAATTCTTCATATCCTTCTTCTCCATTGGCAAATGAACCCCATCTGCAATTTGAACTATAGATGTTAGATGCCATTTTCTTTCTAATTGGTTAAAGGTCAACTATTTTAATATACAAAGTGTTATTTGAACCCTATAAAATATAAGGCACCTAATAGGCAAGACAGAAAAACATATGGCGCCTACCAATAGTGACTATTGATCGAGACATGATAATGTATTACGAGAAATTTTTTAGATGCTTTCAAATCAGAAGTTTTTTTTTTCTTTTTCGATTAGTGAATAGTTACAAGCTTGACTCGCATTGTGACATTGAGGAGCAACGGAACTGTAACAAATTTACTTTTCACCATTAATTACATCAATTTTATAGATCATAATTGTCTTTTAATTTATTTATATTTTTAACGTATAATTATTTTATAAGTTCATATAACTTCACTTAATTTTTAATTATATCTTTATAATTTAAAAATTTATATTTAAATCTCTATAATATATAAAATTTTTCAATTAGGTCTTTATTATTAAAAAAAACAAAAAAATTATAAAATATTTTATTTTTATCTCCGGTTTTAATCCCTCCTCCGTTTGCCCCCAACCTGCCACTCTAACCACCCATCCATGCAAGAGAGAAGAAAACATAACTATGCTTACT
This sequence comes from Dalbergia cochinchinensis, assembly GCA_031216125.1. Lineage (NCBI taxonomy): Eukaryota > Viridiplantae > Streptophyta > Magnoliopsida > Fabales > Fabaceae > Dalbergia > Dalbergia cochinchinensis. The sequence continues at coordinate 59,720,606 of CM062375.1, read as the reverse complement.
GGTCCAACATACAGCATAGCTACAATTCATCCCCATAATCAACACTAAGACTATGTTTGGTTACCCATAAAAATTCAAGGAAGAAACTTTTAAAGGGTAAATTTTTAGGGAAAAAGTATTAAGGGAGAATTTTTTATTTTTCTTCTTGCTCGGTATGTTCTATAAATATGTTACAAATTTTTATACCAAAAAAGTTAAGTATGTTTGGTATGCATATTAAATTTCAAGTTACAAAAATCATTTTGATTATTTTTAAAGTAGAAAAATAATTGTTTTTAAAAAAAGTAATCACAAAATAGTTAAAAAATAAATATATTTATTTCAACTTTAAAAAACACACACAAGACAAGAATATTTATTTTATAATCCATCAAATTTTAAGTTCTTCACATAACAAACAAATATTGATGTTGAATGTTCTAAGTATCTTATAACAAGAAAGTATGGAAATGGTATCTTATTACAGGAAACTAACACACTATAATAAATGTCATATTAGAGATAAAAGAAAAAAGGAGAAATTAAGTGCTCTGTTAATAGCACAAACACTACTATCAATCACGTCTTTTATACTATCCAGGTAAATTTCCTAGCACCATTTGTCTTCTTCTAGTGTCCATGGCCTTCTTGATGATTTTTTCATGATTCTACCAGAAAAAAACACTATAGCTGAAGAACACTTCCCTGCCAAGAAATTTGAGAACTTAAACTTGAGATGAATGATCAATTTAATCACAGGTAATACAATTGACTGAAACTATTAGCAATAATGAGCAGCCTCCTACATTATTCTCTGCTATATGGCTCACAGACATTCATCCTTCCACCAAATGAAGTTAGAGCGACAAGGTAAATACATGGTCTTAACCACTAATGCAAATCGGCTCAAGAGAAAAAACAAGATGGAGACAGAAAATAATAAAAGGAAAACACTCATAAGCCCGATAAATATACCGAACCGACCGATGTGTTAACTTTTCTTTGAATTTTAACTTTTTTTCCCCATATATCATGTATCGATTGTTTTTCTCCTTCCAATAAATATTTGACAACTCAGTCGGGTACAAATAAATCTGTCATATGGCTCAGGGCTGTGTTGCAATGCTCTTAACCATATAAGCTAAGAACACCTCTTAAATGTCAAAGGAACATAAATACAAATGAGAACCAAAGTAAGCAAACAACTTTCAACTCAAGAAGAATGAGCAGCAATGCATCAGACAATTTTCCTAATCAGAGCCTTCCATGCATTGATACACAATACCCGTCTTCATGAGACAGTGCTTTTCTAGTTCTAAGACAAAAGCAGAGATAACAAGAAACCACAGAGAAGTGAACACCGTTTTCTTCCTACATCTACCCAAATTGTTTCTTTGCCAGTGAATCATTTCAACAAGGGATGAGAACATAGTGAGAGTTGTTATCTCAACAACCAGAAAAAAGAAAAACTGTCTAATAATACATTTTATTTTAATCTTTTCATCAGATTTGTGCCTTGTACTGCTAGTATTTCTATGAGCCTCAACCTCATTCATTATGCTTGGACATTCTAATCCCACCACCAGCCTAAAATCCGAATTTCACCACTGAATCTAGCATCATCAATGAGGACATTGAATCAGCCCAGTTTCAGAATATGTACGATAAAAGCAGTGTAGATCAAACTTTCAGCTAGATGTGTGTGAGCTCTGATAACACATCATTCAGCATTACGGCATGAAACTCAAACTGGTGCAAGAACAAGGTGAAAGAAAAAGGGTGCTAACTGACCCAAGTAATGATGTTTTTGTCATCCCAATAAGCCTCAAAACTCAGAAGTCACCCAGACTAGTAAGACAGTTAAAAAGTGACTTGGCGTCGTAATAACAAATGACATCGAGAATATCATTTGAAGTAATTTTACCAAATACCATATATATGAAATATTACCAAATCCAAACTCATGACACTTAATCGAGAATATTGCTCCTTCCTCACAAACCATATCATATTACAAATTGACCTAAAACATGTGAAAATGAACTTCCGGTTGCCTCTATCACAAAGAGATTATTCATATCATCAACAGAACAAAGCAAAATAGATATTCATATCATCCACTGTCACAAATATATGAATCATCAACCAAAAAAAAATAAATAAATAAAATGAGGGTTAGAAACAAATCAAATTATCAGGATGCAATAACTATAACCACAACATCAGAGTATGAGAAATTTTATCAAAAATGATATTCCAAACGAAGTAGTACAATTATTATAACAAACACATTGGTAGCAAATAAAAACACTTCACAACTTATACACAACAAAATCTTACAACCAAAAGTACAAGAGAGATCAAAGCCAAAAAGAGAAATCAAAATAAAAAATAAGAAAGAGATTTATATGACATTTCACTTCTGAATTATAAAAAGGACAAGAAAATCAGAGAAATATTGAAATCAACAACAAAAGAGAGTTTGAAGAACCTGAGATTCACTACATTGTTGAGTTTTCTTGAGCTCCACAGAGAAACGCGTATGGTAGAGGAGAGAAGGTTACTGAGAGCGAGCAACTGAAAGAGTTGCAGATCGAGAGTGACGAGAGCGAGATCGAGAGGAAAGCGGAGCGGTGGTCAAGCAATGGCGAAGAGAGTGGAGAGATGGCGGAGAAAAAGCGGAGCAACGACGAAGAGGCGGAGGAACAATGGAGAGAAAGCGAAGATCCGTAGCTGAATGAGATCGGAGGAAAATGAAAGTGTAAAGTGCCGAGAGCTGAATGAGAATGGTGGAAAATGAGATCGGGAGTGGGGAAGGTAGTGGGTGGAGAAGGAGGAAGCGTGACAGAAGAAGCGTGAGAAGTGCGTCGAGTGAGGGAGGCAGGGTAAAACTTACCCAGGTTTCAATATTGGTAAAGTTTCCACTCATAATCTGAGAATATTTTTCCTTCTGAAATTTTACTCTCTTTTGTTTAACTTAACCAAACACAATTTTTCACAGAAAATTTATTCTGGTCAATTTTAATCCTGTTTTACACCCTAACCAAACATACTATATAAGGATATATTTGGTTAGAAAATAAAAAAGAAAATAAAATTTTCATGAATAAAAATCATATATAATTTTATATATATAATTTTATATATAAAATTTATTTATAAAAATTTACACCCTATAATTAAACCTACCGTACGCAAACAAATATTGCATAACACTGCATAAAATTCCCAAAATGAAAAGACTACAATTTACTACAGCTAATTTACAAATCAACACTTCAGATCAAGATGGAAACGAAATATCCAAAGCATGCATGTAAAATTGCAAACAACCTAAAAGTCATACATTTTAAGATTTTAAGTCGATTAAGAAATTTTCATTATGCATTTATGGAACTATTTTACTCATGAATTTTAGGATGGTAAAGTCACAAAAAAGATAACAATCTAAACCATATTTATTAGTTATCCAAGAAAGAATGCTGGCAAGTTTAATTGCCCATGAGAAACACTTTCAAATGAAATTCCAAAATCATCTCTAGCAATGACAATGATATGTTCAGTTCCAAAGTAGAAGTATAATAAATTTTATTTAAAAAAGTTAAGTAGCCTGCTCTGCGTACTCATTATCTGAAAATTCAATAAACATTGAAAAATTAAAGAGCTATGAGCAGCAGTAAACGTGACCTCCCAGTCCTATTTGCTCGACAAAAGAATGAAGCTACAATAAAACAATAGGCTCACAAATATAAGCACCGGAATCCTGGGTAGCTGCTGTAATATAGAGAGCAGATGTCTTCCAACACAATACTCCAAGACCAACCATAAATGAGCATAAGTTTCATACCTATAATCATAAGTTGCAACCCTTCATAAACTTATAAGGGATTCAAAAAGTACGGGGGAACACTGGCAATTTTTATTCGAGAAAATACCTATTTGGTACAATTCCAAGAGAGGAAATTTTGATACAAATATTTACCATTTGCCATTAAGGAAGTATAGCCATCCAGAATTTGTGCAGGGTGGGTGGTTGGAGTGGTGGGTTGAGGTGAAAGGGAGGGGGTGAAAAGGGAGATGAAAATAAAATATTTTATAAATATTTTATTTTTCATAATAACAGTGATTTGACTAAAAAATTTTATATATTATAGAAATTTAATTGTAAATTTTTAAATTATAAGAATTTAATTGAAAATTGAGTAATAGAAATGTATAAAATAATTAAACCTATTTTTAATAGCCATATGAATGGTAGCTAGATTTAGAGGCTTCTAATGGCTTGATAGGAGTACTTAACCACCATATATAGGCATTGAAAACAAGCATATCCACTCCCGTCCAGTTTTGTCACGCTCTATGATTGCATCTACTTTCACTATTCTTTTGTTTTTTTTTTTGGGTCTGAACTTTCACTATTCTTTTATTTAGATCTTTTACAACACAACTCGGTGTTGGACTCCACAAGTAGTTAAGGCCTAGTTTAGATGGCACATCATCTATCTTGGAAGCATTGCTTTTAGAACCTGAGTCAATTTTTAAAATTGGATTAGGGATTGAATCAGTCATTGAGTTACTGGGTTATTAGATTATCAATTCAATCATTGGGTAATTGACTAAATCAAATATTATTAAATTATTATATAAAAATATAATTTAATGTAACAAATATATAATATATATTTAATGAGACATTGTCAGCAAACCAAGCAACTGACCTAGTAATTGCATAGCTAGCTTGTTCAGTGTGCTTCTCCCCATCATGTATGGAGTTCGATCCTTGTCATGACATGTATAACATTCCGAAATTCATAATTAGAAATATTTACTCAAAAATGCCTAGAAAATCAAAACTTCAACAAAGATAGATTGAAATTATTCTTGCAAAAGAAAAGTCAATTATTGACCAAAGTCAACAAAAAGGTCAACACAAAAAAGTCCAAGGTCAGATGGTCAACTCAAGGTTAAAGAGTTAACATGAAAGTTAAAAGTCTTAAAGAATTAATAAGAAAGTCAACAAGTCAAAGTATAAGTTTTAATTAAATTAAAAGTCAACAAAATTTAATTAAAAACTATTTAAAAATCCTAATTATAGATTGAGGCTCTAATTTGTAATTAGACTAATTAATGAGCATAAGATTCTAATTAGATGAATAGAATACATTAAAATCATGATTAAATTAATTATAGTTAAGATTCCAAAAAGTAAGATTAACCAAAAATGGTATTATAACATAATTGTGATTTTCTTAAATATTATGATAAAACGACAAAATATGATGTGTGTATACATCTCCTTATGCATTTTTGTTCCAGCTGCAAGACATACATCATACCACCATATGATAAAGATTAAATGAAGACACAAACATAGGAGTATATGACATATGTAGTGCATGACATGTATGCTCAAAAAAGTTGAAATTTTCACCCTCCATTCTATGCACAAACCGTGGCTGTTGGAGGCTACGGGGAAGAGAAATTTTTACATTGCTTCAAGACACAATGTCACATTGAAAGCTTGGGTTATGACAAGCTCTTGACGTCCATCAATATATGCACAAATAGGCCTAAACTAGCTCCTAATTCAAACATAAATGGTATGCTTTGGGACTTAACAATCTAACACAACTTCTCTCCAACCAAATGAGCATCCAAGAGCAACAGATTGAGGCACAAAACCTCTCTGCATATAGTCCCAAAACTCATGAACTCTTGGCTGCGTGAACTCATTCCTTTTTACATACTCTTGCTTCCCTAAGTGTTCTTTCTCCCTTATTTTTCCTCTTCCATTTCTTCTTATGTTCTTCTCTTCAAAGACTCCTCTTCATCCTCTAAACCTCGTCTAAATACTTAAATTCCAAGCCCAAACCTTCACTAACCTACACAAGAGTTACAATCTTTAACTCTAGTGAGAATATTTTCTTAAGCACTCAAGTTCTAGAGTCAAGATTCAAGGAAGGTCATCCACTCCAAGGACTCTTGCTCAAGCTCAAGGAAAAAGAGAAGGATTCCTTTTAGACCTTACACAAGAAGTAGGAGCTTCATCTTTGTTTGTTCTAGCATTGTTGGCTTCTAACCTTGTCTATGGTTAGGATGCCTCAAGCTTGGTTATTGATAAAATGTTTTGAATAGTTGTTGTGAAATGTGTTTTTGAAAACACAACATGTTCTTTTATGTTTCTATGTGTCTTCGTAATGTTTTCATAGTCAAATGTGACTTCAAAATACAATATGAGGAACTAGATTTGATAATGTGACTCAAAAACAGAAAAATAGTGGATGCTGATTTTCTAGTTCATTCTGGCAGTAGTATTTCAAGAGTAATGCTTATAAAATATGAAGTGTTTTTGAAATAAAAATATTTTTACATAAACTAGACACATCATAAAATACTCTCCCGAAAAAATCACCTAAAAAGGAGTTTTTTAACCTAAGATATAAATTTCAAAGTAGAGCCTAAGACTGAAATTGTGAATTTGACCTTTCAGTGATAAAATAGGTGTAACTCACTCTAGAGAAATGCAAATAACTTGATTTCAACTTTGTTGGAAACCTAACTTACATAGGAACATGTCCATGTATACTATGCACAGAGCTTTGCATCACAAATTACAAAATGAGAAATAAAGTTTCAAAATAGTGTGCTGAGAGAATCTGAGAAGGGATAACTTTGTAAGGGCACTATGGCAGAACTACAAATGTGTTTTTAGTGAAATTACCCTTAATGGAAAGCTTGATGAGTGAGGAATTTGAGAGTACCTTTGGGAGGCCGAAATACTGTATACTCTAATAGATATGATTTTTCTAATGAAATATGTCAGATTTGGAAACTGATGGTTCAAGCATTATAAGTGAAAGATTGAGAGATTTTAATTTGTCATAATCCTCAAGATGAAAAGTACATATTTAAAGAGATTACAGGGACTTCAAAAAACTTAAAGAAGGGAAAATCACCTAAGGATAATAATATAATTGCATTACAAGTAATTGAAGAATATTTAAGGTTCAAAGAGATTCTCTTAAGAAAACAAATTTGTAGGAGTATAATAAGAAAAATTCCGTGATGTGTTAGCACCAAGACTTCCATGACCCTTTAGGAATAGTAGGGATTTGACCTGATGACTTGGTATGCTTAATATGAAATTGTCTATGAGGACCTATATAATGTGTTACATGAGATTATTTGATGTTGACTATGAGATTTTGTATGCCATGTCTACTATATGAATGTGAGATTTAATGCTATGAATTTTATGACATGTCTATTATATAAATGTGAGATTTTGCATAAGACTTTATATGACATGTCTACTGTATAAACGTAAGACTTTACATGAGATTTGCTGAGACACAATACATGACAATGGTAAGAAAAATTATGCAATGATAGTCTAGAAAAGTAGACTTGAGCTAAGCAAAGATAAAATCTGGAAAAGTGGACTTAAGCTTAGGGCATAACCCTCTACATCATAAAAAGGTTGTGAAGACAACCACGGTATGAACTCATTACCCTTTAAGGTGGTTTAAGGCATTGATGCATTTATCTTGTGAGTAATGTTAATGAAAGAGAATAAAGTGTCATGCATGAACATCATGAATAGAATGCTTATGTGATTATGAAGTCTGCACTGAGATTTTTAAGTGTAGTATTGAATGGAAATTGATGAATAAGGTTATATATGCCTTCACTAATATTCAATAATGGTTTACAAGCAACTTCACTTTAGCTAATCATGTTTACAAAAGATTTGATAATTGAACTCTTAGCTGTTCACCTTTTTGTAATAAACCCGAAGTGGCTAGAGTGACAACAATGACACAATTTGAGCCAAGTTGAAACTCCTTCTGAGGAATCTAGCATTTCTCACTCTTGTGTATATTTTTCATTGTCACCACTAGATACTGATGGAACCCAGCCATTCAAGGAGGGGGGAGCCTCACTCCCCTGAGTCAGGGCATGCAGAGTCTGGGGAGCCAGGGAGGAGAACCACTCCCGTAGCTAGACACCCTACTTTTGATAGTCTGAGCATGGGGGAAGGACCAAGCAGGGTACAACAACCTCTAGTCATTGACATATCATCTGATTTAGAGGGATCGCCACCTAGGGGACATGCATCTATCATTGAGCTATCCTCCAACTCAGAAGTGGAAATCTTAGAGCCTCCGGATGTAGAGCCACCCAACATCATATTTCCATGGCAGATGGATGAAGGATATGCAGCAGGGAATGAAGAGGACCCCGAGGAGGACCCCGAAGAGGATCTAGAGCCTATGGAAGACGACAATGCTGAGCTATTTGTACCCTTTGGATTTGATCACTTCATGGATGATTTCATGGAGGATGAGGAGGAGTTCCCTCCAATGGAGGATCCCGCGGAGGAGCCAGTAGAGATCTCTATTTCTGACTATGAGTTATATAGTGATACTACTAGCCGAGCTTCAGACTAGACGAACGCCACTTCCCCAGAGATTCATACCATGGAGTTGCATCTTCCTCGATGCTATTTATCTATGTGATGTATTTATGTCTAGGATTAGATGCTTGTTTATTGTTCTTATTTACATTTATGTATCAGATTTGGAATTGTTCTTGTCCATGTGGGTGTTGTTATGTAAACTTGTATTAGGATTATGAATTATCTATGTTATGCTACTATGTTATGAGAAATGTTTTAAATTATGTAATATTACTTCTGCTCAATTTCTTTCAAATGTAAAAATTATATACCTACCATACCAAAATTGACAACTTACGCAACATTCACGCGATAGGATTAATCTTTTAAAAGTAGGATTACATGAAAAAAAAATTTACCTACTATTTTCCTAACTTTATTGTAAAAACAAAATAGGTTAATAGCAAAAATAACTGCTAATTGAGTTCGGGTCTATTAGGGTGTTGCAACATGTCTTGCGCATGCACTTGGTTTTTACCCTGGGCAATTCGACTACAACTTGGCTGGTTCACCCTAGATTTGACCAAAGTTGACCGGTTCAAATGTAAGTCCAATCAAACTAAATAATTGAGGTCCAGTTCATTGGTTTCTAATCGAAACGAGTCGATTCGGTAAAGTTTTCAAAACTATGCTTGCTAGTAACCACACTGGGATTCGATAGTGATAACTGAAAAAAAAAGAAAGAAAGAAAGAAAAGGGAGCACTCATACACTTTAAGTGGATAGATTGTCCTAACACCTCATCCCATCCCTTCTTTATTTCCTTCCTTTTCTTTTCCCATTCCATAACTCTCCTTCTGCCTTTCCTACTTCTTTTGTCTTTCTTCTTCTTTTTTCCTCCCTTCCTGATCCCTATTTACCTACACTCACAACACAACACCACCAACCACCACCACCTCAATCTCCATCTTCTCCTCCTCTACTCCATCACCGTCACCATTATTTCTCTTTCTCATTTTCTCTCCCTAACTCATGGAATCTCTCTCTAGAAGAGAAAGCCCAGTTGGAGTTGAGATTTTGAGGCATCTTCTCCCTCTAATCTTCATTTTAGAGTAGTGGGCCAATTTTGCTCTATTTATCCTGTTGAGCTCTCTAAGTAATTATTCATGGTAAATTTGGAGGGTTTTTAGAACCTTAGGTTTACGATATGGGGCTTTCTTTATTTTGAGGCTAATTGATGTTACTTAATGGCATTATTAGCTTACTAATAATGTGTTTGTCAGTTTTTAAAGTTTTAGAGCAATTCGGCATCAACTATTTGATTGGTGACATTTCGAAGTTGGTCTTCGATTCTTTGGAACGTTTGCAAGTAGATTTATCCCTCTATTTACCTCTATTATGTTCTAAATAATAGAAAAATAATTTATTTTGGTATGCATTTGCGACTCTATGACAAGCTTTTGATTAGAAAACTAAGTTTGATACCCTTTTTATATGTTAACATAAAGTTGTTAGACTTGAATCTGTGAATGAAAGTGAACTTTTAGGCACATTTGGTATTATTGATAAGTACTAGTATCAAGGAGAACTTTTTATGAACTGCTAAGAGATTTTGATGTGAATTTCTCCTAAACGAAAAACTATACAACATAATCAGAAGACAAGTATTTTCTACTGTGATCAAAATCAAATATACATGAATAATTGTCTTTTTCATTTTTCCCCCTTTGTATCTAGAATTTTAATACAACAAATCATTACATGGCCTGCATTACCCCCTTCATTAGTGTCGCACACTCTACTCCTAGTTCCCCCATTTCAAAAGAATAGCTGAAGGCACAGAAGCTTGGATAATTATTTTCTGAACAAACTAGCTAGTTCACCTTTCTCATACATTGAGGTCAATATATCACAGCCTCCAACCAGTTCACCATTTTCAAAGATCTGAGGGAATGTGGGCCAATTGCTGTACTTCTTCAGTGTCTCTCTCAATCCGTAGTTGCAATTTTTCATCCAATACATCTACACTCTCATAATCTACTCCTACACTTTCAAGAATGCCTATCACCCTCTGTGAGAATCCACACAGTGGTGCACTTCTAGATCCCTTGATGAAAACAACTACCTTGTTCTCTTTTACTAACTTGTCAATGAGGTCCTCTCCTCAAGCGGGACGGTTAGTTGCATGTGGCGACCGGGTGTTAATCGAAGATCAGCCTTCTTCTTAGGCTGCTGCCTGACCCAAGTGGCGTTTCCTGACTCATTGCCAGGTGGAACTTTTCCACTGACTTTTATGTGTTCTTCCATCCAAGACTTCCATGCTTCCGTTAGCGCTGCTCTATCAGGCTCATCCACAACCCCAACCTACGACAGACAATTTCACAATGAAAAGTTCAACGTCAAGTAGGTAATATCACAGAAGATTTGGAGAATGGTGATCTTGATTGGTTTGGGAAAAAAAATAAAAAAAGGTGTTTTAACAGAGCATATTATTACGATTAAATGAAAAACATTCAAAAAGAAAATTTTCGGAGATAGTATCATTTCCAATACTGTTTGTTTGCACTTTGCATCTGTGCTGAAGTCTACTTTGTCGTTTCAAATAAAATTAAAAAGCAAGAAATAGACACACGAGTTGCGAGTTATGTCTTAAAGAGGATCAGTCAAATCATCTCTATTTAATATATTCCTAGAATATTCCTAGTACATATCAGAAATATTTAATTTTTTATAATAATTATTACTCGTAAAGATTTAATTAAAAAATTTTATATAATATATATAGTGATTTAATTAAAAAAATTTAAATTATAGGAATCTGACTGAAAATTGAGTAAAATTATAGAATAGGGACATGTAAAATAATTAAACCTAATAAAAATTATATAAAAGAGAACTTACTACCTAATGGAGTATTATCACTCCAATTCCAGCTAGTAGTATTTTAAACTTATTTTATCACTGTCCTCCATTAGATATTTTATAAGTTTGACAAAAACCCCAACTTGGTCTATTAAATTTATAGTGAAGGATAAATTAATACTTCTGATTGAAAAAATCTCATACTAGTCCCTCAAATTTCACAAATAGGGACATATTAATCTCTCTACAAAATTATTGTCTAAGCAGTGTTCTATTCACTTACTTATGTGTATTTATTAGGGAAAATTGCATTTTACCTCTCTAAATTATAGTTCATATGCCCTTTAGATGTTAAACTTTAAAAATATGTAGTTCGACTCCTAATCTTTCTTAAATGTATTGCAAATTGACTATTTCATTAATTTTTCATCAATTATTAAAAAAATCACAAATTAAAGAAATATTGGGGCACTGGGATGCACATTTAGGAAAGATCAGAGAGTCAACTTATCCATGTTCTAAAATTTAGGGCTTACAATGGGGTATAGCGGATCGGACTGATCTGATGAATATGGTAGATCTGAACTAAACCAATGCAATTGGACCAGATTGATTTGAGTTATTGGGTCAATTGGTTCAGATCTAACTAGAACCATATATTGGTTCAGATATCAGATTTTCATTTCCAAACCTGAACATGAACTAAATCACTTGACTCCTTATAATTATTTTTTTATTCCTATTATGCTAATTGCTAAAAACTTACTACTAACACAAGTCACAAATCTCTCTTCTTTTCATTTTCTCACTTGTTGTTAGACGTGGAATTATCTTTAGAGTTGTATCCCTGGAAGTTTTTATTAAATTTTTGGGTAGAAATTGTAAGGAAAAGAAAAAAACAACTAAATCCAATGACTTAATATTCAAATTGACTTGAAGTTGATCGGATTGGTTTGGTTCGGATTATATAAAACAAAAAGGAATCCGGACCAATCTGAACCAATCAAATATTAATAGATTTGGATTTGTTTTTTTTCCCCAAATCCAATTCAAACTACTCATTTATACCCATACTTACTATGGCTAAAAAGCACATTTATTAAAGTAAATGGGTCGATTTCACATTTTTAAAGTTTAGAATTAAAATACACATTATCTATAATTCAAAAGGTTAAAGTGCAATTTTCTGTACTTATTTATACACGTCAAATTTAAATTTAAATTAGTCATACAAAATAAAAATTTCACTATTATTTATTTTATGAAAACTATAGAAAGTACCACAAATATAAAATAAATAAATAAATATAAGATGAACAATTCTAATTCACCAATCAGAATAGACATGCATGTACTTACTTGGGCTAAGGTGCAATCTTCTGGCTGCCACTTCCAGTGGAGGTAATCAGAGTCTATCCTCCCATTCTTGACACAAGGAAATGTTCTAGTTATGTAAGGACAACTTGTATCTGAGTACAAAGGCTTTATTGAATGGTTAAACACCCATTTTCCATTGGCTACATCGCACTCATCAATCCTTGGTCCTTTATAACCTCCTGATCTTGTGCCTTTAGTTATATCTGTTGGACAAGCACAACATGAGCATGATTTAATCCAATTGAGTCAAATGGGTAAGAAACTACTAAAGCGAAGAATGAAGTGATATATGTAATTGTCACAAAGTTAAGTTGACTTACTAGATTCACTTTTGCTATTGTTTGCAGGAGAGGGTTTGAACTTGGTGAAATTGGATCTGAAAGAAAGGAGGCCGAGTCTTTCTACATAGAAGAAGGCAATGAATAGAAGAACACAAGTTATGAGGATAGATTGGCTTCGTATGGTAGGCTTCATTGTTGTTCCTTTGGTCATTGTGTTGAGGGAATGACACAAGCAAAATCTATACGTATAATATTCAGGAACCTGAAACATTGAATATTAATATATTATGTCACGTGTCATGATTAGATTGAACCAAAATTATTAGAAAATAAAAATAAAGAAAAATAAGTTAGAAGGACAACGAAATAAAATAAATGCATACATTTATTAAATAAGAAGTTTTGGCTAAGAATCACTTCCTCTGATATTTTTTAAACAACTAAAAGCTTACTATATTTAGAATAATAATTAGATACGATTTTTTCAGTTAAAAACTTACTATATTTACAAAATTATTAAACTCAAATCTATATTTATATCTATATATATAATCTATAGGAAACCGAAACATTGAATATTAAGCCACATGTCATGATTGGGTTGATCTTACATTACATGCGTTTATTTTGAAAATAAAAAATAAATAAAATAAGTTTAGAAGGACAAGGAAATAAAATAAATGCATACATTTATTAATAAAGAAGTTTTGGCCAAGAATCACCCTATCTGATATTTTTCTAAAATCAATTGAAAGCTTACTATATTTGCAAAATTATAAAATTTAAATTTCAAATTCAAAATCATAGTTAAATCAATCCATATTTTCTATTGTATTTCTTAAAATGAAATTGAAATTTAAGTAAAATAATCTTTAACATAATGAATCATGTATGCATAAATTTTAAAATTATATCATTAACAGGGTATTAGGATTAAATTATTTTTTGATAATATGAATAATGTTAAAATTATTATTCCAATCCGATAATATTTTTTGAATTTCAATGTACAATTTCTAATTTGGGAAGAATGATATTAGTGATGAGACTATCTTATAAGTAATAATTTTTTTGGATGGTGCATTTTTTTATAATTATTATAATAATATTACATTATATTAATCAGTATAATATATTATTTTCAAAAGAAATAGTACTGTGAGAACTTTTTAACTTAAGCCGCTTTATAACATATATTTTTATAAATTAGATATTTAATTTACTAAAAATACATAAAAGATTCTGTATTATATATTTATTACTTTTTAAAACTTGATGGCCATTACCCAAAATATATGAATCTTTTCACCTATTCCGAGCCTTAATTCCGGCTGCTGTGAAGTGGTCAATTTAAATTTCCCAAATGTTATCACCTAAGAAACACGAACACACTAATTTGGTGGCGTGTTTGTGTCAATATTTGACACCCATAAGACACGTGTTGGACACATGTCCATGCGCGTCTAACTATTTTTTTTTTTTTGTGTTTGGACACATACCGAACACGATTGGACACTATTCTAATTCATTATGGATGTGACATGGACACCTCACAGATACGTCTAAGTTAGTTTCTTTCTTCTTTTCAAATTTAATACCAACATGAGCTCAAAATCAATTTTAGTTATTTAGTTCGACATGTGCTATTGGATAATTTTATTTTAAAAATTCTTTAGTTGATCACAAAAAATAAAAAGAAGAATTAATTAGATAAAAAAAATTATAAAACACAAAAAAAGAAATTTAGGCAAAAAATGGACAAAAAAATTATATATATATATATATATATATGTCGTATTTGTATCCTATAATTTTTTAAGTTTAATGTGTTCTCGTATCTATATATCTCTATCGTATTCCATGTCTATATCTGTATCCGTGTCCGTTCTATGTGCGTGTCCCTGTCCGTAACAGTCGCTTCGCTTGCTGGGTTATCACAGTGTTACAAACGCGGTTTGATTTTACAATGGCACCCTATTCATCTCTCTTGTGGTGTACATGTTATATATACAACATACCTCACTCTTTTTTTTTTTTTTTTGGACAAATCAGTTTGCTCTTTGGCTATGTTTCATCTAAATGAAATCCTCCTTCCATTACTTCTTTTCGTTTGTAACTTCAATGAAATCCTCCCTCCATTACTTCTTTTCGTTTGTAACTTCAATGAAATCCTCCCTTTCTTTCTTATTAATATTAAAAGGTGGTCTTTAATGGGAAACTTTCATTCCTTAATTTTTATGTATATATTTAAATAATAGACTATTTGTTTCCACTTATTGTCTTTGAGATTAATTTTGATGTGTAGTAAATAGTTTGTGTAAAGGAGTTCTACAATATGATCCAATTATATATTTTTTATTGGCAAGACTTTTTATACTTTTTATTAATTTGACATTAATTAGGCCATAATAAGTTTTTTTGAGACCAATTCGATCTTAACTTCGTAATTTCAATATCAATGTTTTAATCATTTTATTAAATCTCCACTTTAATAAAATGATCAAATCAACGTTTAAATAAAAAATGTTAGGAGTGAAGATGTTAAAATTAAAACAGTTAGAACTAAATTGATGTAAAAAAAATTATCATAATTAAATTAATGTCAAATAGATATTGTTATATATGAACCATTTGTTTTAAAATTTTTTGGAGGGTTTTTCTAGTACTCTAGTAAAATTTAAAGATACTATTACTTTTTAATTATTAGTGGTTAAGAATATGTTACATATTCCACTAATTTAATTTATTAGAATAAAAAATTAAATATTTAATTATAACTGTTAAAAATAAAAAGGTACCGGTACCTCATGATCACCCAATGAAAAAACTAACTTTTTTTTTTTTTAACACACACGGGCCATTTAAATTAGATTATCTTCTTTTCCATTTCTCTCTTATCATCTAAAGTCTAAACATTCTCTTAAGCGAGGCTAAGACTCCTCTAGATTGGTCGGTTCTGGTCATGGACCCAATTCTGGTCGTGAGATGTTGTGTTACTAATATTGGCACTTAACATTGATTTAATGGAATCTTAGTGCGCATTCGATATTGATAATTCGGTGTCTTAGTTTGCAGGAATCTAAATATTTTGCAAGCCGGCACAAAGCATTTCTGACAAAACCAAGTCCTACTGAGGTCGTAAAGAATTTAACAACAATTAATCTCATTGTTGTTTCAATCCATATTTCACAAAATTAGGATGAGGTAAATGATAAAAGTTCCTAGGCATTGTGATGAATGTGTACATATGTCACACAGATGCCCATGAATGTTACCGAAAGAAAAATAAAAATCCAAAAACAATGCCAATGAAGTATGAATGTGTACACTTTACATGATAGACATCTTCATGTCTTAGTCCATTTTTTGTGTTATAGCATTGCCAAAAATATTTGATTCCAAGTATCTGGAACTCCAGGCAAACACCAATGTATGCAATCAGCATTTTTTGGGTTAGCCTTTTCCTCCTCATCTAACAATTTTCCTCCAGTTTCAGTGTAAACTGAGGAATGACCATCAATCCTGTACTCCGATATCTGTGTTATGTTGATGACAGTCACTGGAACTTTCATCTTCTTCACCACACTGGCCACCACACTCATCATACCCTTGTTGGAACCACTTCCCCAGTGATTCTTTTTCTTTACTGGCTTTGTCTCGTTGAAGCATTTGACACCATCCTTGTGGCCCCAGTCTGCACTTCTGAAAACACAAAACACATTTGAATTGTTAGTGTCATCAGCTTTTTCAGTGCTAGTGTTTTCTCAAACTTAAGTGACTGTTTAGTTTGTTACAAAAATGTCTCCTTGTTTTCATTCTATTTCTTGTTTTTAGGATTTTATCTAATGAAAAGAAAAAAGTGACACTTTGGTCATTAGTATTGGAGGGTGAGTTTCGGTGCAATAATAAGGTTGTCGCCTTATGACCTGGAGATCATGGATTTAAATCTTGAAAACAGCTTCTCTTTGTGGGGCTAAGGGTAGATGTGCTGCCGTTTTGATCATTAGTATTGAAAGCATATCAACTGACAATGAAAAATTTAAACACAATAACAAACCAAACAGCCCTTAAGTTGTAATAAAAAGCTTAAGCTTGAAGTTTTTGCTTGAGAGAGAAGGTGAAATCACTTTGTGTGTGCTGGGGACATAGTTGTGAAGAAGACCCTGGTTTTGTTAGGATCAATAGTTGAATCCACCCAGTTGGCCCATGTCCTCAAGCCTAATTTGTATGCAATTGGTGTATCCAATTCTTCATACCCTTCTTCTCCATTCGCAAATGAACCCCATCTGCAATCAATTAAGCTGCATCTTTGACACCATTTTCTTACTTTTTCTTAAGAATCAAATGCTGTAGTAGACTATCGATGATTGAAAATAACGATGAACAACAAAAGGAGAAAGTCATATAATGCTTTAGCATTTTTGATGACATGTGATCGGTTGAAAAAGGACTTACAGTGCCTTAACCCTCAGGCCACTCATCCACCATACGTAGGTATTGAAGACAAGAATATCCACTCCTGTCCAGTTTTTGGCACGCTCTGTGATGGCATCCACTTTTATTATCCTCTTCTTTGGATCTCCAATGATGTGGATATCAGTGTTGGACTCAACAAGAAATGGGGCCCAATAAAATTCTATTGTAGCATTATATTCCTATGTGAAGCACATAAATAAAAAGAATTAGCCTGGAGTACGTGTCTTAATATCCAATAGTTAGCATGTACCATTCAAAAGAATTCCTAGTAGCCTCTGTTGGAGCTATAGATGCTTGAATACCTTGGCTTTGAATACTGAATGAACACACCCTCTTTTCATAGACTTCTTCTTTTCAGGTATGATACCTTGGACCAAACAAACAAAAGATTCCCATTGGTTTCGCTGGAGTGAATCTCCTACAAAAAGCAGCCTCTTGCCTTGAAGCTTCTTGAGGGCTAGCTCTGGATTAAATCTACGATAGAATGTGGGTTACATAAGTTAAATATGCACCTCAATGGCCAAGAAGTATAAGATTAATGTTAATGTGTGTGAGACTTACCTAGGCAAGGTGCAATCTTCTGGCTGCCACTCCCATTGGAGGTAGTCAGAATCTTCCCTTCCATTTGTCACACAAGAAAATTGTCTGTCTATGTATGGACAGCTTGTGTCAGTATACAAAGGCTCTATTGAACTGTTAAACACCCATTTTCCATTGGCAACATTGCACTCCTCTGGATCAAAATCAAACCTATCATCAATCCATGATGCATTAGCAAGCACCTCCTCTGACTTTCTATCATCTGTTGGAACAATCACAATATGAGACACCAACCAAATTGTTAAGAGATTGAGCAGGCTCTAAGATTACATGAGATAGTTATGGACTTAAAGGCATTGTTTTGAAGTTTTAACTTACTAGATTTTGCTTTGGTGTACTTTCTAGGACACGTTTTGAACTTGAAAATGGAGCTGGAAGAAAGTAAGCTGAGCCTCTCAGCATACAAAACTGCTATGAAGAGAAGAACACATACTGTGGTGATAATGATTGGCTGAGGAAGCTTTCCTATGGGGGGCTTCATTATTCCTGAAGGGATCATGGGGAGATTGGGGTGACAGAAGCTTAAAGGTAGCCCAGTGATAAGGAAGAGTATAAATCGATGCACAGAACAACAGAATGATGAGGACATTGTTTGAGAGGGTTTAGGAGGGAAGGTTTTGTGTGTTTTTTGAGTAGGAGTGAAGTTAAAGCATAGTATGCTTGGCATATGAACAATAAGCTATTGTATAATGGGGTTAAGGAATGAATTGAAAGTCTAACATCTTGACCTCTGTGTGTTTTGTCCATGTAGTGGAAGCTAGGCATTGGTCCAACCACTATGTTTTCTATACTGTGTAGGCCATGAGGAACATTCATCGGGTGGGAAATATATTATTAGAAGGTTTGTTGAGTCTCTCTAATTCTCTCAACTGACTTGTATTTCACCAGGATTGCATAACAGATGTGTTCATACCCATCTAGTAGATCTTTGACATTAGCTTAGGAGACATGATTCTTGTACATCATTTCTTCCTATGCAATTTTTTACGCAACATTTTAATGGGTTTAGTTTTGATACACATGGTGAGTCTCCAGTACCGATTGAACCAACTCTTAGAAAGGATTTGAATCATGTACAATCAACATCATAGGAGTATACAGTTTATGATGTATTGTCAAGGCACAAATATTTTATACAAATATCCAATTATATATTATTATATCAGTGTTTGACTTTTATATCCACTGTTTCAAAAGTTTTACATATACTGAAATATGATTAAATAGCTGTGTAAACTCCTTTACACTGATAGTGCATCAAGATTAATATAAAAAATATAATATAATTAATTTTCTCCATGACAGACTGGTTTCCTTAATTTCTCTCTTCCTCTTTTCAATGTATAATACCTCTATAATCTATGCAGGCTGTTTGGAACACTGGACAAGTAAGTGAGTGGCCCACGGTAGTTTGGCTTGTTTTCATTTCAGAACTCAATTCATTCTGTGCCCATATGGCATATGTCATTTTCTGTCTCTGTTAGTAGAGGAACTTTGAATTGTACCATTTAACCTATTTTTGACATTCCCTTTTGATCCTTTTAAGCTAGATTTGGGCATCAATGAGAAAAATGGAAAGGGCTGGCAAGAAACTAGAAATGTCTTAGTCACTTATGTTTCTTCTTTTGGCAAGAATCACTGTTTATATCACTATTTGTCATGCCATATTTTGTTAAGATGTAAAATACAAACAAGCGAAAAGAGAAGGCTTATAATAACTTTATGTGTACTTCAACTAAGCCTAAGAGAGAAATGAAAACAGACGATTGTGACTCTAGATGGTGATTGACATGGATTGAGGAACGAAGAGTAGGAGAAGTTAAGCAGAGAGGGAATAAATTAAGTAAATTTTAATTGCTTCAATAATATTTGTCTTTTAAATTAAAAAGAGAGGAGATACTCATGGTTTGAATTGCGTATTTGACCAAAAGTAGGTGGGGTACATAGTTTGATTGTACTTGAAAGTTGAAACTTAACGTGAGGGAAAGTGCTTAAGCTATAAAAATCACTAAATTAAGCGTATCTATGTGTTTCTTTGAGGAATGAGTGAAAATTACTTTAACATATAATTAACATATTAACAAGTATTTGTCTCCTATACCGCAGAATAAATGATATCATACATCCATACCTATCCAAATTTTCAAGACGGGTTAAATCCTCTTAAAATGCTCAAAATAATCAAGATGGTGAACTCACTCGAGAATGATCAAGAAGGTCTAATTAGGTATTCCTGTCCAAGCCACATATAATTACATGAATTTGTTCATGTGTTAGTTTTCAGCGGCTGGCAATTATTAAGAAAGGGTATAAAATAGGGAGAGAAGGGTGAGTTGTTTTTTGTGGGAACGATAGATAGCATGATGGTAAAAAAATCTTCCAAGCTAAGTACCAATGCAGCCATGAATTAAGCTTATTAATGCATTTCTGTTCTAACAGTAAAAACTATCATCAGTGGAAAAGATTTGGACATAACAACATACACAGTTGTTGCAAATTCTCAATGCAACATCCTTAATAACAACGAAAGTACTGAACCAAATTGTCAAAATTCTCAATGAACCAAACAAATTAAACTCGGTCGGGAATGAAAGTTGGAAGCTTACAAAATCAATCACAAACAAAATCAATATCATCATTATTCAACTGAAACCTCCTATGTAATCCACCATCAACATCTACTCATTACTTGGACCTTTCACAGCATGCACTTGGAGGTGATTTTGATCACCCTGTTACTTAAAACACGGATTTAACCTAATGCTACTAGATCAATTTTCCAACTGATATTGTGCAGCTAAGAGAATTTGATAAAAAAAAATCAAATCATAATGAATATCTACTCCATAACAACTATCCATCATGTTTTGTTAATTTTCTGAATGCATAGAAATTAAGTGAAATTATTAAAGGCTTTTCTGAATACATATCAATTAAGTTGGATATACCCAAGGCCTCTCATTAAACTCAAAACACTCCCACCAACTGATATTAGTGATATATATGCGCAAGTTGATAAACTTTTCTTTTGCTCTAAGGGGATCTAAATTTTTTTTTGTGGCGATCTCCGAATTTATCGTAAGTTCATCTCTATTTTTATTTTAATCTTTTTAATGCTGCGGGTAAGGCCCTACATCAATTTTTTTTCTTGGTCAAATCCCACATCCAAATTTCTCCTTCTCTTGCTGGAGCAGTGGGCGATCAACTAGCCAACTTGGGCCCGATAATTACATTAGGCTGACTTCATACCCACTTGCACAACAAACATTGAAAACAACAAAAGCTGAAATCCAGCTCTGACAGACCAAAACCAAATTCAGTTCTGACAAAAAAAAGCTGAATTTGAGTCCAAAAAAAAATCTGATTGTCATTAAAATAAAATTCGACAAAAAAGAAGTTGGAAAAAACAAAAAAAGTTGAAGCTGAAGCTTGAGCTTTATCAAAGCTAGCACCGTAACAAGTACGTCTCACTCTCGGAACCTTTCACCAATGGCTACTATCAACTTCTCTTCTGTGAAAGTTCTCTCCTTTCTTCGCTTATTCTCCTCTTTTCCCCAAAATACGCCTACCCTTTTCTTCAATTCACATCCCAAGCCCTCCCTGAATCTGCGCCCAATTTCTCCAAAACCCTACGATTCAGTGAAGCCTCGGCCATGGTCGGCGGTGGCTCTCGCCGTGAGCAACCTCGGAGAGACGGAGCCGGTATCGGTGTCACCGGAGAACGGGGAACTCGCCGGAGAGCTGCCGTCTCTGGCCGGAGTTTACGCCGTTTACGACAACGACGGGGAGCTTCAGTTCATCGGGTTGTCGCGGAACATCGCGGCGAGCGTTTCGGCTCACCGGAAATCGGTGCCAGAGCTCTGCGGGTCCGTCAAGGTAAGAGGCCTCGTCCTTATGCTGCTGCTTATGCTGCTTTGTGGGTTTCTCTTCTGAATTGGAGTGTGAGAAAGAGGATGGTTCTGTGTGTGGTACAATATTTGCAATCTTGTTTGGTCAATTGGGATGATATGATTGATAGTTTTGAAGTTTCTAACTGTTTATTTTCTTTGGTTTATGTGGTTTTGATTTTCGAAGAAACCATGCTTTAGAAGATTTTTTTTTTTTTTAGTTGAAAAAATTAAACTCAATGTTTTAGAGTTGAGGATGTTGCGGTGAATGAATGGATGAAGACGACAAGATATGATTAGGAATGAATGTATTAGAGATGAACTTGGGGTAGAACTTATTGTGGAAAAGATGGTAAAATCTTGGCTTAGGTGGTTTGGTTATGTGTGTAGAAAGCTGCTCTAGTAAGGAGATAGTAGGGATGGTTCTCTAATTGTGGGACAAAGAGGAAGGTCAAGAAAAATTACAGGTGAAACCATTAAAGAATATTTGGATTTTAATGGTTTGACTATAGACAAAGACATGATTTATGACAGGACATTGTATGGAACAATACTTGGTTATTGTTGTTGAACAGTGGGCTGACAAGTCGTTTGTTTTATATGGTAAAACCTTTTGTCTTTTATAATTTCGAGTTCTCTTCATGACGAGTATTGTTTTGATCCAACTTTGGTGGCTGGAGCAACTTGATGATGTACTGAAAAGCCCCTCAAAACAATGATGTACTGAAAAGAAAGTAGACAAATTCCACCAGAATAAAAGGAAAGTCGATATCTGTATCACAAAATTCCACCAAAATAAAATGAAAGTCGATATTTGTAGCACTTTTTAACTTCAATTTTCAATCTTTCAACCCATGTTTGTCTGGAGTTTCATAGTCATGTAATGCAACTCCATGAATTACTTTGAAGCTTTGAGGAAGACCCAAGTGGGATTTGCGACTTCATTGTTAAAGAAATGTAGAATCCATGCATGGTACATATTGTCTGAGAAGTAGCCTATTAGATGTGAAATTGAGGAAAGTAAAATGGGCGGAACTGGGAAGTGGGAAGTGAAGGTAGCAGGTTGGCTTGGTACAAGGCAATTCGATGATGCCAGGACAGCTGTGATTTAGGTGCATTCTGGGATGACATTCCAGTTGTTGACTGCTTGACTCCCCTGACAGCAGCCATCATTCAGCCACGAGATGCTTTGAGAAACTATGCTAAGAAAGAATATAAGGTCCTTTCTAGAAAGAGGAAAGCAGCATGGTGTGGTGGACATTGATTTACACCCAACCTACCCTTGAGTTAATCAACTGCACACTAACACAAATTTGGTGCCTGGATTTGCATGAGATTCCTTACCACTATGCTCATGACCAATATCCTCTCAAAATTCTATCATACAATTTAACCATTTGACTTAGGAGATTTGATAAAGGGGATTTATTGATTTCATTGACACGGGTTAAAGAAATGGATAATCCATATGAATCATCTGACTGATCCTCTAACGAAGACATAACTCGCAATTCATGTGTCTGTTTCCTGCTTTTTAATGTTATTTAAAACTACAAAGTAGACTTGAGCACGGATGCAAAGTGCAAACAAACAGTATTGGACATGATACTGCTCCTGAAAGTTTCTTTTTGAATGTTTTTCATTTAATCATAATAATATGCTCTGTTGAAACACCTTTTTTAAATCCAATCAAGGCCACCATTCTCCAAAACTTCTGTGATATTGCCTTCTTGATGTTGAACTTTTCATTGTGAAATTCTGTCATAGGTTGGGGTTGTGGATGAGCCTGATAGAGCAGTGCTAATGGAAGCATGGAAGTCTTGGATGGAAGAATACATAAAAGTCAGTGGAAAAGTTCCACCTGGCAATGAGTCAGGAAACGCCACTTGGGTCAGGCAGCAGCCTAAGAAGAAGGCTGATCTTCGATTAACACCCAGTCGCCACATGCAATTAACCGTCCCGCTTGAGGACCTAATTGACAAGTTAGTAAAAGAGAACAAGGTAGTTGCTTTCATCAAGGGATCTAGAAGTGCACCACTATGTGGATTCTCACAGAGGGTGATAGGCATTCTTGAAAGTGTAGGAGTAGATTATGAGAGTGTGGATGTGCTGGATGAAAATTACAACTATGGGTTGAGAGAGACACTGAAGAAGTACAGCAATTGGCCCACATTCCCTCAGATCTTTGTGAATGGTGAACTGGTTGGAGGCTGTGATATATTGACCTCCATGTATGAGAAAGGTGAACTGGCTACTTTGTTCAAAAAATGATTATGCAAGCTTCTGTGCCTTTAGGTATTCTTTTGAAATGGGGGAACTAGGAGTAGAGCGTGCGACACTAATGAAGGGGGTAATGCAGGCCATGTAATGATTTGTTGTATTAAACTTCTAGATACAAAGGGGTTAAAAAAAAAGAAAAAGAAAAAGAGGATTATTCATGTATATTTGATTTTGATCATAGTAGAAAATACTTGTCTTCTGTTTATGTTGTATTTTTTTCCGTTTATTTACAGCCTCTGGAAAATATGAGAACTGAATTGTGGGGCGGTCCTTCATTAAGGGTTGCACTTATAAGCTTGTAAAAATGATCATTATCAATAGTTCCCTATCTCAATTACTGATACTGTCACAATTAAAAAGCATATGAAAAGTGCAACTCACTATGTGTATATATTCTCCAGCCACCTCTTTCTATCAAAAAACTCGTTTTAGATCACGATAATCTGAAACAAACTAGCACTAAATGATTTCTATTTAGATTAATGAGTGTAGCACAACTGTAATTTTTTGAGGTGGTAGGAAGTTATTTTTTTTTTTATATTATATACTTCACAGTCACACGAGATTGATTTAGGACATGACTAGTATCAATTTCTTTATATTCGTTTTAACCACTCCTCAAATTAAATAGTAATATATGTATATTTTTCTTAAAATGAATCATTTAAAAGTTAAAAGTATAAATTGTTTTAAGAATAATATCCACTTGTTATTCTTTGATTTTGGAGATGGGTGTAATCGATATAAGAAACTTGATCTAAGCTTTTTCCTTTGATTTATTCTCTGTAATGAACCTAACTTCGTCCCTATAACTTTCATCTATGGCTGACCTCAACCAACCCAATCCTACATCTCCTTATTTTCTACATTCGCCTGATCAACCAAGTCAGCCACTTGCCACACAACTTCTCAATCGATACAATTATCCAACTTGGAGCTGTGTTTTACTTACAATCTTTTTAAATAATGAATCACTCAATTGAACTAGTATTTGATTTTAACTGTATGGGAGCGATATTTTATTCCCTCTTTATTACTCGAGATCCAATACACTTGTGAAAAATCAGTTGTTATAAATTGGCTATCTAACACCCCATATATAGCTATAATGGCTACTAAGCTAAGAGGCGAATGGGACATATGTGATACACCAAAAAAATATCGAGCCAATTCACATAGACCAAATAGAAGAGATAAAGGCTGCTGTGCTGAGGCTAGAATTGGGCTTAATGAAGAAGAACACAGGGCCAAATAAAAGAAGGCAAAAGCTGAAGAATAGGCTAGTGTGGTTTGAAGAAGCTTTGGTGTAACAAAATAAAGTGATGCTGCGGGTAAGAGAATGTGTATGACGACATAAGCGGTGCTTGCTAAAAAATAGGAGCGGTTATGATCATATATAAGGCTTAGCTAAGAGAGTGTAAGTAGGAGATCCTTTTGTGTAAAGATGACACACAACAATCTCAAAACATTAGCTATTTATTTTAGAGTTTCTACTTCTTTTTGTATTTGTCATTTTCAATTAATGCAATACTTTTATTTTCCATTTTTACTTGTCTTAGTCTGATATTTTCTAAAGCCTTTCTATAGTGATTTGGAGAACCCATAGGCTAAAGTCCCAATCTCTGACTTTAGCACAGACTGCCTTATTTCATGAGATTTCTTATGTGTTTGAATTAATCTGATCAAGTCAATCTTAGCTGATTTAACTTGGATCAAACAATCCTTTTATATGCTATATATATGGTTAGGATCAACTTACATCGGTGTAACTTTAAGCTAATGTTACGCTATTAAATAACTTTTTATTGATGTAATTTTTAACAGAATACTTTGTTGAATTATAAGCTTATCATATAAATCATGCCTATATAATTTCAAATTAATCTAAAAGTGTTTGATATAATTTTGATGTATATCAAAATTAATGTAATATATATGCTTAAAATGAACAAGAATAAAAGCTTCAAAATTACAATGCTATTGATATTTAATTTTAAGGGTAAATAACATTCACCTCCTTTGAGATTTGTTGAAATTCAATCTTCCTCCTTTTTAGTTGTCCAAACTACACTTACTTTCCTCGATGACATCAACAATAAAATAAATTTAGATGAGTTACCAAAAATATCCTTTAACCCACTCTCATCGTCATCATTATCTTCCCCAACCTCCCTTCACCTCTCATCACCAACAAGATACTTTACAAACACGCATACAAGTCTAAATCCTCCCAAGATCCATCTTGAATAACTTTCAAATTTCCCAAATTGCTTAGTATCAGGTCTAGCAAATCTTATTGCCGCTCATTCCCACCTGGATATTCCTATTTCACCTAGATATTCTGCAGGCAATTAAAATTTCTAAAACTACAAAAAAAAATTGTCAAAATAAAAAAAGATAAAACTTAATAGAACAAAAATAATTAAACATAACACAACTATTATTTAGGGTTTGGGCTGGTTAGCCAAACTTGTGGTTCAACACTCAACGACATTAAGAATTCAATACTTACGCTATGTTATTCACAAAAAAACATCAATGTTCAAATTTCAACGTGATCCATGAAGCCCTTTCAAGAGTAGAGATTTCGTCCAAAAAAAGTCAACACTTGACCATAAATTAATAATTGAATTGAACATGAAACTATGAGACAACTATGTCCATGTTGGGCTTGTTTATTTTTGTTTCCCCAGTTAATGAAACACAATGACATAAAATCCTCGTTAAACCAACAACGAGATTGAACTTTGTACAAAGGAGGAACTATTAGATTGACAGAAACATTCGGAGGAAAATTGGAGAAAGAAGAGTAGGATTGGAAGAAGAGTTGAATTATCAGGTTCAGTGGATGGAATTGGAGGAGGTAAAGAGAGGTGGTATTTTTGGTAAGCCGCCTAAAAATTGTTTAATTGTTGATACCAGCAGGATAAATGAGTGTAGGTTAGACAACTATAGGGGAGATAGATTGAATTTCGACATACGTCGGAGGTGAGTGTAATTTATCCTAATTTTTGTGAAATTTGACACAAATAACTTTTATGATAGCTAATTGTAATTTAACAGTTGAATTAACAAAAAAATCATTTTATAGAAAGTTGTAAGTTATGTAATTGTGCTTAAAGTTACATCGATATAACTTGATCCAAATCCGATATATATATAAGTGTCATTTACAAATCGACTTTGAGGTACTAAACAATGAGAAAATTGTCATGAATGAGTTTTATGAAGAAAAATATGTATGGAACTCAATCATGAATAATTTCACTATATTTTTACCCTTAACCAAGTATTATCCGTGTAAGGGAGTCAGTTAGAAGATGTTAGTTATTCTGTTAACAGAAGTTAGTTATCAGTAATTGAGCACGTATGTGTAAATGAAACTTGCTAGAGAAGCTTGAGCTACCACTCTATATAGCCTTGCTCTCTTGTATGATTCAGTTAATGAAATCATTCTCCCATATTCATTTTCCTTTGCACGGTTACTTCTCTTTCATTCTCTCTCTCTCTCTTTCTCTCTCTCACAGTTCTTTTTGCTCAATTTGTATCCTTTTGTAATTCCCTTTCTCTTTCATTTTCCTTTGCACAGTTACTTCTCTTTCATTCTCCCACTCTCTCTTTCTTTTGCTCAAGGTATCAAAGTAAGGTTCTGATCCATGGCGACTCAAGGTTCTGAAGTGAACTCTGGAGATCCAACAATGGTGAAGCAAGTTCCACAAGGCTTTTCAAATCCAGTTTCAGTGAAGCTAAACAAAGAGAATTATCTTCTATGGAAGCAAGAAGCATTAGCAACAATCAAAGGATACAAATTACACAAGTATCTGAAGAAAAATCAAATCCCTAAGAAATTTGCAATTGAAATGGATGAACAAGCAGGTAATGAATCTTCTGAATTTCTCTTTTGAGAACAGCAAGATAGTTTACCCATGTCTTGGCTACTTTCATCAATGAGTGAGAATCTAAAAGTAAGAATGGTTAGATGCGAATTTTCATATCAACTTTGGGAAAAGATTGAAACAATATTTGCTGAACAAACTCGAGCTCATATTAGGAAACTCAAGATTCAGTTAAAGTATGTTAAGAAAACAGGTGCTATGGATGATTTTCTGCTAGAAATTAAGAGAATTTCAGATCAACTAGCTGCAATTGGTGCTGAAATTAGTGACACAGAATACATAGAAGCTGTGTTTGATGGTTTGTCTGATGAATACAATCCTTTCATAACATCTTTGTTGTCTCGAGTTGAACTATATTCAAATGATGAAATGGAGTCATTGCTGCTCTCTATTGAAGATAGAATCGAGAAATGTACCAAAGTTGAACAACTTCAGATTCCAATGCAAGCTAACATAGCTCAAACACAGTGGACACAAAGCTTTCGAGGTAGATGCCAAAATCAAGGTTTCAGAGGCAGAGGTTTCAACAACTTTAGAGGTAGAGGTAGATTTAATAGAGGTGGTAGATTTGCTAGCACTGGTAAACCACAATGCCAGTTTTGTGGAAGGTTTGGCCACATTGTGTGGGATTGTTATCACATATTCAATCCTAACTACACAAATTCATCCTCTTAACCTCAGTCTTCACAAGTTTAGACTCAACCTTCACAAGCCCAGACTCAGGCCTATCTGTCTCAAGCTGGTTCATCATATCAGCCTTGATCTAGGCCACCTACACCATAATCCTACCTTGCTTCCCCTTCCATTGTGTATGATCCAATGTGGTATCCCGATTCTGGAGCCACTAATCACATTACTCATGATCTGGAAAATCTGATGCAAAGATCAAGCTATGAAGGATTAGACAAAGTTAGAATTGGTAATGGAATAGGTATGGATATTCATCATGTTGGCATTTCTATCTTGCAGATTCAAAATAACTCATTCATTCTCAATAATATATTGCATGTTCCCAACATAACCAAAATCTTACTGAGTGTCCTACAATTTTGTAAAGACAACAAAGTGTTCTTCGAATCCCATGCTAACAAATGCATTATCAAATCATAGGAATCCTAGGAGACTATTCTCTAAGGAACTATTAGTAACAATCTGTACATATTCCCCTCTCTGGCCAAGGCTACCAGCAAGCCTACATCTGCTGTACCTCCACAAGTTTTCAATTCTGTTGTTTCAAATTTTGATTCTGTACCTTTACTTCAGATATGGCATGATAGACTAGGTCACCTTTCCAATAAAATTGTACAAATGGTACTCAAAGCATGTAACATACCTTGTGATATCAATAAACTACCAAATGTTTGTTCATCATGCTGTCTTGGAAAATCACACAAGTTACCTTACTATTATTCTAATACAATCTATAATGCACCTCTAGAATTAGTTTATTCAGATATTTGGGGTCCAGCACCTGTGGTCTCCAACTCTGGCCACAAATACCACATAATCTTTGTGGATGCATTCTCAAAATATACATGCCTTTACCTGTTGCATGCTAAATATCAGGCCTTTGCAGCCTTCATGCAATTCAAAATATGGCTGAGTTACATTTAAACTCTAAAATAAAAACACTACAAACAGACAATGCCAAGGAATATCAAGCCTTCACCAAACACCTTCTACCTTTAGGCATTCACCATAGGTTTTCATGCCCCTATGCTCATGAGCAAAACAGCACCCCTGAAAGAAAACACAGACATGTTACTGAAGTTGGCTTAACCCTCCTAGCCAATGCTTCCCCTACCAATCTAATTTTGGGGAGAAGCTTTTTAAACTGAAGCATGTAACACTCTAGTAATTAACCAAATACACCTAGGTTGAATCTGATTAATGACAAGACTTTACTCCTTGCTTTGGTTCTTTCTTCATAATTTGAAAATACTTAGTGAAATTACGAGCCATTTTTTTTTAAAAAAAAAACATACTTGAAAATGTGAGCCGAGTACAACGTGAACGAGTAAGCGGAGTATAATAAAACGTTTAAGAATATATCACATCATATCACTTTGGCTCCATCATATAACATCCATAAGCACATTATAGGATATATTTACATACAATAACCTCACTCAAAGGGTAGGTTATGTTCATACATCATTGTCTTATGCAAACCCATAAAAGAAAATATACATAAGGAAATACATGTCCCTAAACTAGATAACTCCATAAGCCGGGAAGGTTATCCTAAAACTAGGGTGCATGAACACACATAAATCTACTAAGAACCTTCTATGGCCACTGTCCTGGAAATGGGGGAATAAATCCTATCCATTGATGAGCCCCCTCGGGAGGGGACACACGAGATGCACCAGGCTGGGGTCGCATGGACGGCCTTCTTGCTAACCTCGGCTGAACAACTGCTTCTCACTACCCTATCTTACACGTGTGGGAGTAGGAGCGAGCTCTCGTAATATACATGAGTAGGAGTGTCCTCTGAAGGATCGGTTTGAGAATATCTCGCCTCGAACATACTCTAGAAATCCATGGACAGCAGATGAAGCGGGATAAGAACGTAACATCCTTTCATCAAGTGGACGTGCATGTTCGAAAACCATTTCATCGCCATAGGGAGAAGTAGGAGAAAATCGATAACTAGGGACAGGACGTGCAAATGGACGACCTATGTAAATAAAAACACGAATCAGCACCTCCCTTCAAAATGATATGAGCGATGCACCGCATCATAGTGGAATTCCCAAGTAAGAGGTATCAACGAAACAGGGCGAATGTCGCTATCCGAATCCTGGAGACAATGACGGAAATAAAGAAAAGGGAGTGAGAATCTTGCTAAAGAATTCTCATTAAGAGGTACCTCCTTCTACAAATGTCATCATCAAAGTCCCAGGAACCCTGGATTATTCTAAAATAGTGAGCATGCAAAGATTCATTTTAAGTTCTGACAAATACTTAACCGAGGTTCACAATTTTTAATCATGCGTCTTATAATGCATCATAATCTTAACATGTCATATTTACAATGAACTTTTCCTTTATCATTACATCATATTCCTCATCATCATTATCAAAATAACATGCATAAAAGAACGTCATATAATATTAGCTATACGTGGACACAGTGCACATATTTCATTTCTTTAGTGCCTTAGGTGACTTAAAATCTTATCATCATCATTATTTTCCTTGGGCCACCCTATACTCCACCCTTTTGGGAGTAATTTAGGTTATGAGCTCATACTTTACTAGTCGTCACTAGCATATACTTATCTCTTTTGATAAGCTAAAGTCCCGACTCTACCCTTTTGAGAGAACGGGTTAGGGGGCTAAAATCACCTTTTCACCACCTATAGTCTGATGGTTCCAAAGGATCATTTTCTTATAAGTTTAGGTCACCATTAAATCTTTGCAGGTTATATCATAATACAATTCATAACCATCATAGCATTTTCTCATTATAGTCTTAAGCTAGAATAATATATATCAACTGTAATCATGCATCTGGGAGATTCCCAGAAAAGAGAGGTGGGTCACAATGGACACGCTTAAATACCAAGTCTTTCCTTAGTCAGAACATTTCCAAATTACACTTTTACAATGATACACTTTCTTCTAGCAACAAAGGTAAATTTTACATAATAAAGAATATTTCATGCATAAGCATTCTCATTATTTGCAACAACAACTATAACATGCAAGCCAGGAAATCATTCAATGATATCAAGTACTTAATAAGCATCCAATCCTTACATAGAATTATCAATTATAGAACTAATTAGTTATGCACCTAAAGGATTTATTACCATTCTTACGATTATTTATAGGCCTTAAGAACACTATTAAATCAAATGGGATAGCATAGGTAGTAAGTTGTTCCTAAGGTTTTACGGTATGCTAGAAGTTACGTTTTAAATCCTTTCTTATTACCAGTTTTCCCTATGATGCTGAAATTAGTTACTAAACCAATTATGAATCATTCTCCCTTATTTAAACATAATAAAACCTGGTTCTTATCATTGCTAAAGATTATGGATAGAATGCATAAATTTCATTCCCTAGAGTTCTAGAAATCTTGTTTTTACGATTTTCTAATTGCTAGGTTCATTTTTAGTGTTCGGGATCAATCCTAGTCTAATTGATACTAAATTTTTCGTGGCTAACTAATTCTAGACAGAATTATAACATACTAAAACAGATTTGGCATTGGCTAAACTTAAAGGGGTCAAAAACTAGGTAAATTCTAGCTCTTCGGTTGTTCTAGGGAGCTAGTTTTATCTCTAACATGCAGTGAATTATTCTCTTAACAATAAACCATAATTATCACAACTTCAAACATATCAAATCATTATCATACATTGATACTAAATTCAGATCAGTGGCCGAATCATGAACCTCATGCAATTACATAAAATCATATTTTAAGTGCATATAAAATACTAGTTCTCCGTAAAATCCTTGCAAAGTCTTAAAACTCATTTAGAAACTAGTTTTTTTTTTGTCAAACTTGGGAGGATCTTCACAATTAAAATTCTCATTTAAGATAAAAGGAGTAAGTCTTGAGCTTTAGAGATTTAGGTGACATCTTAGAATTATAAACATGCTATGCAACCTTATTTTAATCTTATCTTTATAAGGTGATAGCTTGGAATTATAAACATGATATGCAATTCCATTTCTTTATCTTTAAGATTTAAGGTGATGACTTGAAAATTAAACATGATGCAAGAACTTGAAATATAAACATGATGCAAGAAATCTGAGCGGTAATCCGCAGACGAAGAGAGGGAGAAGAGAATATTAAGAAACCGGAGTGGCGGTAGTCAGCACAGGACCGGTGAAGGGAGAAGTGAATTATTATTACATCTTTTTAAGCTCCAATCTCAAGACTTTTTAAAGAATAAATTCTTTAACTCCAATAATCATATTTCTTTGCTTGTGATACATGGGCAAGTCTTTGAACTCTAGGATCTTTAGGTGATGGCATAAAATAAACATGCCATACGTTGATTCTTTTAGCCATTATAAAATAAAGTGAGAGCATAAATTAAATATGAGATGCAACCTCTTTATTATCTTGAAAGATTAAGTGATGACCTGAAACATAAACATCATAAAGCATTATTCTTTAAATTTTTGTATCAAGTGGAATTTTCAAGCTTTAGAGGCCTAACTTGTGATGGATTTACAACCCACCCTCATGGTCCTCATCATCAAGCCATCATCTTAGTTCCACCTAGGTCATATGGCCGAATTGGTTAAAGAAAAAAATGAAGAGGAAAACTGAAATGAAAAGCTAAGGTAAGTGCATAATTTCATTATTTTGAGCTAAAAACACAACTCCTCAAAGCATAGAAATAAATTTAGAAACTACTCCCTACCTAATCTGAGTTGAAAAAGAGGAAGAGAACTTGATTTCTTGAAGTGAAATGAAACAAAATCTCTTTGAAAAATTGAAGAAAGAATTCAGCCAAAGAGGAGGAAGAAAGAAAGTTTTTGGTGCTCCTAAAAACTAGTTATGAACAAAGCATTCTAAGACCATTCAAGCAAGCCTATTTATATAAAAGATTTTGAGGCTTCTAATTGGTCAAAATGAGGAGGTAGTTGGCAGAATTTTGCAGGAGAAATAAGGGAGGAAAAATCATTTTAGACAAAGTTGTATGAAATTAAGGAATTATGTCTCTTATGGTGACATTTTGGCATTTTGTTTTAGTGCAACTTT
Organism: Dalbergia cochinchinensis; assembly: GCA_031216125.1. Lineage (NCBI taxonomy): Eukaryota > Viridiplantae > Streptophyta > Magnoliopsida > Fabales > Fabaceae > Dalbergia > Dalbergia cochinchinensis. The sequence continues at coordinate 59,686,837 of CM062375.1, read as the reverse complement.
TGGCAATAATTCAGCTACATAATGGCATCAATAATTTCATCCATTACAGCCCAAAGAAGTGAAATTTGTGTGTTCCATGCATTATTTAGGTGTAGGCAAGGTATTCATGTAATTTAGAGAGTTTACGGTTAAGGGCTTAAGTGAATTAGTAAGTAATTTGGGTGTTTTTTGAGCAATTTTGGGTTCTAATCAATCTAAATACATAATTTTGACTCTAGATTAATATTTAGAATTTAATAAGCTTTAATTTGAGCCTAATATTGCTTAGGTTTCGGTATACGAATCAAAAATCATGAAATTCGCAAAACTGCCCAAAAACAGGGGTAAAATTGTACTTTCACTTAAAAACTGTCCGATGCCACCTGAGCTTAACCAATGGTTAATCATGACTGAAAAACACATTTTAAAACATTTTAGTGAGGTTCGGGCTCAGTCGGCACGCACATCGGAGTTAAAACAATGCAGTGCGTTTTGGTCATTTCGCGCGTCGGAACTCAAAATTGAGATCCTTCTGCTCTATTAATACACATAACACAAACAATCCCTTATTATCCTCAAAACATCCCCTTGAGAATAGGTGGGGCCCACGATCCTCATTTTTTGAGTAAAATAACTTCAGGGGCATTTTGGTCATTTTATACGTACAGAAATTCGGGATTTGCGACTCTCATATGAATCGCTCTTAACCTCTCTTCTAATGTTATATTCCTTTATTGAGGATTGTTCGGCCTCAAATCTTATGTAATAATTACCTACGGTAATTCGGTAATCTCTAATGACAAAAAAAATTACAGTAAAAATTAGGGCGTTACAAAGCACATCTCATTAATTACCTACCAATAGCCACCCTCCAATTTCATTCTCCCTTTGAAACCTTATTTCATAAAACACCAAACTATCACCTTCTCAAAACATTTGGATGTGCCTTCTACCCTCACCTTAGACCTTACAACAAACACAAACTTGAGTTTAAATCTGAACAATGCATATTTTTGGGTTACTCATCACAGCATAAAGGTTACAAATGCATGAGTTCTACAGGAAAAGTGTATATTTTGAGGGATGGAGCATTTGATGAGACTCTATTCCCCTATAAACAACCACTGTCTCACATATCCACTTCAAGCCCATCTGTCACTCCCACCATTCCTATAATCAACAATGTTCCCCAACCAAAGTATGCAATTTTGAATTCCAATAATGATTTATGCTTGCACTCCTTTATCAACTTTTGTCTCTGCTAGTTCTTTCTCATTGAACAGGTCACCTAGGTCCAACTGTGACATGGTAGAGGCAGTTCTGCCCACAGTCCAAAATTCAGCTCCAATTCTTACTGTAATAACCAATACAGATAATGATCATTACATGATCACTCGAGCAAAAAATGGGATATTCTAGCCCAAAGCTCTTTTCACTGCTGTTGAACTAAGAACAACCAAGGAAGTACTTAATGCCCCTCAGTGGCATTCAGCAATGCAGGAAGAGTATGCAGCCCTTATCAGGAACAATACTTGGTCCTTGGTACCTCTACCTCCTGGTAGACAAGCCATTGGCTGTAAGTGGTATTCAGGGTGGAGTATAATCCAGATGGATCAATACTCAAGCACAAAGCCCGCTTTGTGGAAAAGGGGTTCCACCAACAGGAAGTCTTTGACTTCCATGAGACGTTTAGCCCGATTGTTAAACCAGCTACAATTCGAGTAGTACTTACCATTGCCCTATCTAGAAGCTGGCCAATTCATCAATTGGACTTTAATAATGCATTCTTGAATGGAGATCTCCATGAGCAAGTGTATATGACACAACCAGAAGGCTTCCAAGTTAGCAATGTTAACTTGGTGTGCAAGCTCAACAAGGCATTGTATGTCCTCAAACAATCTCCACGAGCTTGGTTTGAGAAACTCAGCAACACTCTAATTCAGCTTGGTTTCACTGCAACCAAATGTGACTGCTCCTTGTTCATCAGAAACTCACCATTTGAGACACTATATGCCCTTGTATATGTCGATGATGTAATAGTCACAGGCACCTCGCCCACCGCCATCTCTTCCCTTATTTCCACCCTTCATAACACCTTTGCTCTCAAAGACCTTGGCAGGCTTCACTACTTTCTTGGTATTGAAGCCAAGTCCACCACTTTAGGTAGCCTACACTTGTCCCAGTCCAAGTATATCAAAGACCTTCTTACCAAAGCCAAAATAGCTGATTGCAAACCCTCTCCCACCCCTATGACTTCTAGTGTTAAATTGTCCAAACAAGGTGATGACCTATTTGATGACCCTTCGCTCTATAGGTCTATCGTTGGGGCCCTCCAATATGCCACCATCACTTATCCCAACATTGCCTACTATGTCAATCGAGTCTGTCAGTTCATGCATCGTCCACTTATGTCACATTGGAAGGCAATGAAATGCATCATGCGTTACCTCCAAGGCACCATCACTCATGGTCTTCATTTGTGCAGCTTACCTAATCTAAATCTTATGGAATTTTGTGATTCAGATTGGGGATCAGACCCTAATGATCGCAAGAGCACATCAGCCTTCTATGTTTTCCTAGGCAACAACCTCGTCTCCTGGCTATCGAAGAAGCAGTGTGTAGTATCACGCTCTAGCATTGAAGCTGAATATAGGAGCTTAGCCTCAATGGTTGCTGAAATATCATGGCTTCATGCTCTCTCATTTGAACTTTCATTACAGGTTCCAGCACCTCCTATCTACGGTGACAACCTGATTGTAGTAATGCTGGTGTCCAACCCTGTCTTTCATCAACGTTCCAAGCACTTCGAGCTCGACTTGCACTTTGTGTGTGAGAATGTTGCTCAGAACCTAGTTCAGGTCCATCACATACCATCTGAAGAACAAACAATAGATCTTCTAACCAAGCCTGTCAGCAGCACCCAGTTTCCTTATCTTCATAGCAAACTTAGAGTTGAATCCTTCAACTCATACATTTATAGGGGGATGTAAGGGAGTCAGTTAGAAGATGTTAGTTATTCTATTAACAGAAGTTAGTTATCAGTAATTGAGCACGTGTGTGTAAATGAAACTTGCTAGAGAAGCTTGAGCTACCACTATATATAGCCTTGCTCTCTTGTATGATTCAGTTAATGAAATCATTCTCTCATATTCATTTTCCTTTGCACAGTTACTTCTCTTTCATTCTCTCTCTCTCTCTCTCTTTCGCTCAACTTGTCTCTGATACCTTACAATCCGGGTATGTTTAATTAGGAAGTAAAAGGGCATGAAAGTTTTCATACAAGAATTTCATATGTAATTTTACATATTGAACTTACCTATAAAATTTCCACCCATTTTTTAACCCTCAATCAAAACATACCCTTATGATATATGTTTGGTATGTGGTAGGGGTCAATGCTTCATTAATGGTTATATCCGCCATCACAAGTATAACTCCTCCATAGGTCCTTTCTCTCTTCGTCCCCACCATCCATTCTTAAAACCGTCATAACTCCTATCCTCGTCCCTTTCCCTTCAACATACCCTCCACTATTATATTTCTATTCCCACCACCACAGCTGTCTGATTACTAACCTGTCTCCTTCTTCCTTCCATTGCTCCCAGCCACCTTACATCACTCAAGGTGATATTGAAAAGATTAAAAAAAAATGAAGTTAACGGTCACTTTGTTCCTTCTATTACATATGTGAGTTATCTTTATTCTTAAAGTTTGAAATTTCATTAATTAATCCTGTTGTTATAATTGTAAATCATATTAATTCCTAGGGCAAATTCTAACAAATTACTTAACTTTTTTATTTTTGGTCTCAATGGAAACCAGTATCCTTTTATTTTTGGTCTCAATGGAAACCGGTATCCAAGTCCTATTACTAGGAACTCAACTAATCCGGTTAGACCCAAATGAGGCCCGTTTGTTAGGAGTAAGGGTCTCCCAATTAGGATTTTTTCCATTCTCAAGACTTGGACCTTAGATCTCTTGTTAAGGGTCTAAGATATCTACCACCTTGATCAATCCCGTGTTGGTAATTACTTGACCAATTTGAGTTAAAATTATAATTTTAGGACCTAATTTGATTTAGTGATATATGTTTAAGGGACTCATATAAATCATTTATACTTTCAAGGACAAATGTGATAATCGATTACAAAATCATGAACAACTTAGTCAAATTTCAAATTGACTCACATGCATTTTTAAGGATCAAATGAGCATTAACTCAAAAAAAAAAAATCCTAACAACCCATTTTCTTCTCCTTCCTTTCAAGTAGTCTCATTCTAGTCATTTGAACACTTTAATAACAAGGTCACCGTCAACTCTCTATTCACCGTGGAGCCTCCCACTTTCTCAGTATAAGCCCTTTTGAGTCTCTCTCTTTGTTCTTGTCACTAATTAAGGTAAACTCTATAAATAGCACGTAGTTTTTTAGAGCAGGTGATGCAAAATTTTCTTTAGCTTGGGCCACTGGTTAAGATCATGAATGCTAACCTTGAGATTTGGTGAAATTTGATCAGAAGGTCTATATATTTGTGAAATCATTACACTATCCTTTTCTCCATTGCACATTGAATCAGGGAGACAGTGTTGCCAGGTAAATAGAGAGTAGCCGAGAAGAATTTTATCAAAACTTAATGCAGAGTATGTGTGTGTGTGTGTATATATAGACATACACACACACAAATGTTGATGATTTAAAATTCAGCTAAGTGCTTGACTTGAAAAAAAAAATGCAACTCAGTCCAAGTCTTTTAAAGATAAATACTAGAAGTAAAAAGAATAAAATTCAAATTACTATCTAACAGCTATGGTGAACCGTGGCTAAGGTAGAAATTAGCTAAGGTATCATAGTTGGCCAACAATTTAAATTTTTTATTTTAATTTCCAGTTCTTGTCTTGTATCTCCTAGCTATACGTGACCGTGGTTAAGGTGAAAACTAGCCATAGTTTACTATACCTATTAGCCAATAGTTTGAATTTTTTAAAAAATTTAATTTTAACTTTTAAAAAATGCACGGAATTTTTATCCATTATTTTTTAAATAAATTTTAAATAGAAATTATTAAAAAAATTTAACTATTATTAACTCTTATTTTTACTCATAATAATACATCCTAGTTACTGAGTTTTGTCAGTTTCAAAAACAAAATTCCAAATAAGTTCTTTTTTTTTTCATTTTATTGCTTTTAAAACTTGTTCTTTAAAAGACAACTATTCAAATAAATTTTGTATTTTTTATCATTAAAAAATTGTTTTGATAGTAAAGTTATCAAACTGATTTTTTACTTTTATTTTTAAAATTGAGTTTAGAATTATTTTTAAAATAATCTTAAAAAGCTAAAAAATAAAAACAGTTTCAACCATGCCGTTAGATTTGCACATCCAACAAATTTCAAGGTCAGATTGAATATTTTTAAAATTCAAGGTGAACTACAATTCAAAGGGCAAATAGCAACATTCCGAAATATTTTTTTTATCACGTTGCTTTATTTGTTCATGATAAGGCTAACAATCTTGGAATGAAATCCATCTGTAGGGAAAAAGGAAGATCCTTCCCAGTAGATATATGAGTGCCGTACCTTTCAGCAATTATTATTATGTAAGTTAAAATTTTTCATCTAACACGAATGATGGCTAAATTTCGACCAACTGATAAATAGAATGCAGCCAATAATTAAAAGATGAAATTAATTCAAATTCCAAACAAATTAACAATAAATGTTCTGATTATTTGCAAATATTCATGATGTTCTACATAGCGAACTAATAATCACTAAAATAGACAACTCTTTAATATAGAGGAAAAGTTGGAAAACATGTATGTATAAGCTTACCGATGTAATGGAACCATGCCATGCGCCATTGAGGGTTTATGCACAACACCGTGACAAACGCCAACAATATTGTTATGTAAGAGGCAACAAAACTCCCACGGAATGCTACCATATCCACTATTGTATCCTTTTCTTCAGTGTTATTGAATTGTGATGGAGGTGAAATTACAAAGCCTTCACACTTGTGTTTGAGGAGTGGCCCACATAGACCTGGATTACCCTTGTAGTTTTCCTCATCAAAGTTTGCAAATTGCCCTGTAGTAAGTGGTATTCCAGAAAGATTGTTGTATGACACATTGAAGTTTGATAAAAAGTTCAACTGAGCTAATTCAAAGGGTATTTGGCCACTCAAGTTGTTGAAGGACAAGTCTAGGCTCTCTATCTGTTTGAGATTTGAAAAAGTTTTTGGAATGGAACCAGACAGGTAATTATGGGATAAGTTCAAGGCATGAATTTGGTTAAGGTTTCCAATTTGAAAAGGGATGTTGCCTCTAAGCTCATTGCATGATAAATCCAATCCTGTCATGTTCTCAAGGATGCTACCCTTGTAAGAGTAATAATTACTCTTTGTCCTGAATTCTGCTGCTGCTATTGCATCGCTGTCGTACCAAAATTCGTCTACGGCATGATATACTCTTACACTTGCATTGGCGATCTCTTTTGAAAAAAAGTAGCGCACAGAAATTTGGGCTTGAAAATGACCACCATAATCATCATGTTCCATTCCAAACGGCAAATTGGTGAAGCATGATGGTATTGTACCATGAATCATGTTGCGTGAGAGATCCATAATGGTGACATATTTTAGTTTACACAATTGAATAGGAATCTGACCATGAAATTTGTTCCCTCCTAGTAAAAGAACTCGCAATTTTGGTAATTTATCCATCCAACTAGGAACATTTCCAGAAAAGTTGTTGTCCCTTAGGTCTAACACTACTAGTTGTAAGTTTTCAGCAAAAGCAAGTGGTATATGACCTGAGAGAGCATTCTTTTGCAAATACAAGTACTTTACGGATGATAAATTGAAATATCCAATTGGATCAAATAATTTATTTCGAGAAAGATCCATGAATATAAGATTGCTCATATTAGAGAACTCAAAAGGGATCTTACCTTCTAATTTATTCTCAGCTGCAAGAAAGACCTTCATGGAAACAAACTTGCCAATTGAACCAGGTATTGCACCTGAAATTGAATTGTTGGATATGTCTAGCACTTGCAACCTTGTATTGTTTGATAATACTTCATCGAGGGTCCCACTAAAGTTGTTGTTGTTGAGATACAACCTTGCTAACCTTGCCGATTTAAAAGACGTAGGAATATTTCCATGGAGAAAATTATTAGAAAGCTTTAGAGAATGCAAGTAAATGCAACCTGCGCCTAGTTCTTCAGGTAACATACCAGATAAGTGATTGTTTGACAAATCCAAGAACCAAAGTTCCTTCATCGTACCAATTGATGCTGGTATACCACCTTCAAAATTGTTCATTGACAAATTTAAAGCTTCGACATTGGGAAGGAAAGCACCAAAATCTTTTGGCAGTGAACCACTGATCTTGTTGTTCGATACGTCCATCAAAGACATGTCTTCCTTGATGGAGTACAATTGAATATTTCCTTCAAGTGAGTTATTCTTAATGAAGAAGCTTTCAAGCCTTGAGTTATTTTGAATCAGCCAATTTGGGAATGCTCCACGTAGTTTGTTGTGGGAGAGGTCAATAACTTGCAAATCTTTTTGATACAGAAGAAATGTAGGAATAATTCCTTTATTCATATTTAGATTGCAACTTTGAATGACGAGGGATCTTAATTGAAATGTTGGAAACCATTGTGTCTTTTCAGTGTCAACTTGTGCTTTTGGGCTTCGTGATGAAATATCTAGAATTTCGAGCTTGGAATTGTTAGCCAAAATGCTTAATGAAAATGATCCTTCCAAGTAATTTTCGGAGAGAGACAAGTATACAAGGGATGTGAGATTCCTAATGAATGATAAAGAATTGCCACTGAATGAATTGTTTGAAAGATCAAGAACTTTGAGGTTTGTTAAGATGCTTAGACACTCTGAAAGTTCACCACCGAACATATTGTTGCTGAGATCCAACTCTACAAGATTCGTCATTTCGCATAATCCTGCCACAGTTAATATGTCAGGTTGCACTTTGCATTGTGAAATTGGTACTGTATGTGCAATTAAATGATATAATAGGATTAAAATTAACCCGCTTTTGTTGACTTCATTTTAATTGAAGAAGATAATGTTGATTATGTGACACTACTCTTATGTTTAATTATGGATAAATGATTAAGTTAATTAACAATTATCATTAATAATCTTATATGATTTTAAAATAAGAAACAAACAAAGATATTACAAATAATTGCTATAATTTAGGATGATTAAGGTCCTCTCTAAATAAATAATAATCCATGAAGAAGGGAGGTTCTTTGGCATGCCAGTTAGTACCATACAGTTGAGTTGCAAAATATTTATAAGTAGTTAATTTTATAATAAATGTTTTAATCACAAATATATCAAATTTAAATAATGCCTATAAATAATTTTCAAACTGCAACTAATATGGGTATCAGCAGATCGAGAGTTAATCTGATGAACCTGATCAATCCAAATAGAACCAATTAAATTGGTTCAGGTTGGTTCAAGTCATCAGCTAAAAAACAAAATAAAACCAATATTAATCAAATTTTATGGAGTTGAACTTGATGACCTATATATATATATATACATATAAATTCTGGGAAATTAAAATTTTCTATTTTTTTTATGTTTATATTTTTTATTTTAATAGACTTAAATATAAAATAATAATAATAATAATAATAATAATAATAATCAGGTTAATTTGATCACCTGAACCTCAAATCAAATTTGGTCATAAAAAATCTATGATTCTAAATTGATCAAAATTAATTGATTTAGATTTATTTTTTCTCCCAAATCCAAACTAACCTAATGCTCTGATACTACTCTGTCACGACCTGACTTGGGAACATGACTGACACATGATGAATCTCATCCCCACGTAAGCCTTCTAGATGACGTGTCTCTCTATATGCATATAATAATATAATATTATCCTTAAAACATTATTTTTCTTCTAAATCAATATCCATTTCTTTGTTCAAAACATGTTATTTAAATTCATAAAACTAGACATACTTGATATTCAAGATTTGAAAATTTCTTTTTAATCCATTCTGCTAATCACGAAATCATAATTATCTCATCACATAATATAAATCTTAATCTGAAAACCTGATTAACCTTTGAAAACTGAATCATAACTACATAACTGGTCTATTACATAATTTAATCAAATTTCGTAATTTGAAATTCATACTTAAACTCTGAAAATATATACATAACTATTTTGAATACTGAAATCTAATACAACATATGAAAATAATGTGTGGCTTGGATCCTGCCTGCACATCTACTGGAGCCTGCTAATACTAACATAAACCTATACTAAGCCTTACTCCAAAATAAGGCTCACTAATATACGTTACCGCATGCCTTGTTTCATTTGGTACACTTTTATGCAAAATTGAAAAAAAAATATTTTTTACATAATTTACAGGAGAAAATAATCAAAAATAATGAATAGTATATAAATTATAAATATTATATTATAATTAATATTTGCAAGTTGTAGGTTTAGTATTGATCATTGGTAGTCATAGGAGCAAAAGGTGGAAGTTGAAGATACATGCCTTGAGCATATGAAATACCATTCATTGAATTACCACCAAGGTACATAGTCCTTAGCGATGTTAATCCTTTCAAACTTGACAAGATGCTGCTATTCATTAGTCTATTGTCTGAAAGATCTAAGGTCTCCAATTTCTTCAATCTTGGAAATCCTTCAAAAATTAAGAAAAAGTAGATCAATGAACAGGTAGCTTAAATATTAAAGAAATATACGTTACCGCATGCCCTGTTTCATTTGGTACACTTTTATGCAAAATTGAAAAAAATATTTTTTACATAATTTACAAGAGAAAATAATAAAAAATAATGAATAATATATAAATTATAAATACTATATTATTACATTATGAAACCAAAAGCTTAATATGAATGCCCCCAAGTAAGAAATTAAGTAACCTTGCCCTCACTTGGTTCAACATGGTTTCTACCCATTGCTTCATCTCTACTTCACATTCCAAGGAAAAAAAATGTTGTGCGATGTATATCTCGAGTTTTATAGAAAAATTCACATTGTTTATTGTCGTGATGTTCAAATTTCAACACCACATGAATCTCTGCATGTTTCATTTAGAATCACACATATTGCTGAATATGACTGTGTAAAATTAATTTTAATTTTGTGGAAGGATGACTCTGCTTTATCAAAATGAAAATGACCGGGTGACAAACAAAGAATTCAAAAGTCAAATATACATGCCTTGAGCAGGAAAAGAATCATTGATCCTGTTATAATAAAGATCCAAAGTCCTCAGCGATGTAAGTCTACTGAAACTTGGAAGTATGCTGCCATTTAGTGCATTGAGTGAAAGATTTAAGGTCTCCAACTTCTTCAACCATGGAAATCCTTGAAAAATATAGTGTGTAAAGGAGTTACGAAAAGTTTAATTAGATTAAATTGTTAATTTCTGCTTTATAATTTCCAGTATAGAAACAAACGGGAGGAAGTAATTATGTAGAATATGTGGGGCAAAGGAATAAAATGCAGAAATATACTTGCCTTGAGCAGGAAAAGAATCATTGATCCTGTTATAGTAAAGATCCAAAGTCCTCAGCGATGTAAGTCTACTGAAACTTGGAAGTATGCTGCCATTTAGTGCGTTGCCTGAAAGGTCTAAGGTCTCCAACTTCTTCAACCATGGAAATCCTTCAAAAGTATATGTTTAATTAGTTTATAATTTCCTGCAGAAAATCAAATAATTAGGCAGAATATGTGGGGCAAAGGAATAAAAAATATACCTTCATTGTTACTCCATCCTTTAAAATTGTTCGAAGACAAGTCGAGGCTGAGCAGCTCTTCAAATGGACGAAGCAAAGAGAAGTTTAACATCCAAGTTGTTTTCTCATCATAGCCGGATGGTAAGAGGCCCCAGAGGGATAGACCTGTTACGTGTCCTGTTGAGACATTAGAGCATATGACTCGTTCCCAAGCGCAACAATTGCTGCCTCTATCTTCAACCCATGATGCTAGGCCCTCCTCTGCATAACCATCCCCAAGTGCCAGGAAGTATGCTTTGATCTCAAGGAGGCCTATTCTCTCCTTCTCTAAGCACCCATCGCATGCTTGCATTCGGAGAGCAACAACAAAGAAAAGAGCACTTATTAGAACCCAACCCAACCTCATTTCTATTCTATGTGTTCAACTTCAACTTCAAGTTCTTGTGGCACCTTCAACTTCTCCAGCAACTTTAAATAGACTTTTCTTATGCACGAAACTGTGGCCAAAAACAAATTGGGAAGACTTTTGAGTTTACTTGGGAGTAAGAAATTTCGCACCTAGTGCCCTACCAATGTTCTTGTCAAATATTTCTGAAGTATATAACTCTATTTCTTACAAAAAAAACACAAAATTTCTTTTCAGGATTGGACTAAAATGCGTGTTTGAAAATGAACCACAATACGTTTTTTTTTTTTATTTCTGAAGTATATTACTCTATTGCATACAAAAAAGCACAGTAGAATCACGTAATGCACGCTGCTAGTGTGCTTCCTGCCCGCGAGGAAAGACAAGAAGTCAGTCAATCAACCCCTATGCGTTGATGACGGAAAGCATTTGCCTTCCTCATTAACTCATTGCGAATGAGACCTATAGAACCATACGCGCAAAGCAAGTACAGTGGATAGACTTCACTGAAAGACGTAAATAACTGGAACATGTTGCTGAATTTATTTGCTGTAAATGTTCTCAATGAAAAATTGATTTAATCCATTTCTGTTTTGCTTTTATTGCTTTCAATAACCTTTTGGTCGTAGCGTCATTCTAGATGATTATGGCAGCAAAAAAAGAGGCGAATATGATAATGATCATATTCATATGTTATTATTCTCTATAATTCTTATTGTTTAATAGTAAATATAATTGTATTATTTTAAATTTAATTTTAAAAATTTTATTTTGAGAGCAAGCACACCAAATGTATTTTTCTTATTTTCTCCACTTGTAGATAAGATATACTTTTATAGATGAAACCCATTTCCTAAATTTAAAAAAATCCGAGAATGAAAATCATTTTCATGGAATGGAGATAAGAAAGGAAAATAGAAAATGGTTTTGTAAACGAAACTTGCTCTAACGTGTTTGTAACTCTCCGTTCACTAAGTACAGAATATATCCTTACTTTAGATTGCAAGTGTCAATTTCCAATAGCCCCTTTTCCCTTACTTTTGAAATGCTTTGAACCAGTCTTCTAATTGGCTTGAAATAATTTTTTTTTTTTTAATGAGATTGGCTTGGAATAATTATATTAAAAAAATGTATATATTGCTCTCTTTTTTTGGGTAGATATATAGCTCATATTTTAAAAATTCTCCAAAATTTATGTGGATTATTTCTTCTAAAATCATCATTATATATTCTTCGAATTGGTATGGCACTTTAGATTGTGAACAATGCTTTGAATGATTTATCAGAAGAGTATAGGGAAATCAAGTTAGAGAGCCCCCAACGACGAGACTTGTCAGTAGAGTGCCAATCACGACACAAACACCAAGTGAGTTCTAAAACTTCAAATCTTGCAATTTTCAAGAGGAACAATGTTATTTATATTTGAAATTGGATGCTCATCGATATACCAACCTCATTATCCTTGAATATAATAGATGAGTGCAGTAAGTAGGACTACCATCACATGTAATGATATAAACTTCTAGTGTTTTTTAACATGCTATTGTGAGATTAACATTTCAAAATTAAATCTTACAATTCTTTTATGAACAAAATTGATCCTAGCTTGATCAATCCGCTAAGGCCTAAGGATATTAAAATTCTTTGAACTTCACAGGTCAACAAACACATCAGAATCCATCATTGGATAATTGGCCTAGGGTGAAGTACTTACATGAATACATTGAGTGTGCTTGATATGCAAAGGTACTTCTATTTTCATTTTTAAGTGTATATTATGTTTGCGCTTTGATGTCTTAAATCTTTATTTTCAGTATTCTCTATAATTCTCTCTATTTTCAATAAATACATTGATTAAACAGTTTGTAGTTGGTATTTATTAGTTTTGTAAGAATGCTAATGAAGGTCATACAAAAAAAAAAATGCTAATAAAGGTTTTTTCCCCCTTTTCTCTTTTTCGGCCATGCCTATCTTTTCCATTTTTTTTTATGTCACTTTGAAAGATATGGCCTGGATGTAAGAGATTATTTCGTGTGGGCCTTCTTGGATGTGTACGGAGTTATTGCATTGGATGGATTGAATCAAGTTATATCCATACAGTTATATCATACACTTATACCAAATTAAAAGTTATAAATTCATATGTAAAAAGTTATAAACCAATATGTAAAAAGTTTACAACTTTTTGCATATTGGTTTATAACTTTTTGCATACTAATTTATAACATTTTACACACTGATTTATAATTTTTAATTTAATATAAGTCTATATTATAAATGTGATGGTGGTTGTGTATCACTCCTTTATGTCCTATATTACATTGGTTTGAAGGACCCCACTTTGAGAGGCAACCTAAGCTCTCTGCAGTATTGTACTCAATTTTTCTCAATAGAAGGGTTGTGGACCCAATGGTTGTGAAGTCCAGCCGAAGAATTTGAAAAAGAAAAAGCCATGAAACATGGATGTTCAACAGTAAAGAGTGGTTGGATGAAGAAAATTCGGTGCACGCATGAAGAAATTTCTTACCCAGCCAAAGTTTACAGTGTACATTCACATGGCAGAAAAACTATCAAGCAGCGAGAGATAGAGAGTTGCAAAGTAAAGAGAGAAACATTGAGGATGTGTTCGTATCTCAAGAGGAAAAATAGAAAGTGTGAATAAATTGCAAAGAGTGTACAGTATGGATAAATATACCAGAAATATTTTGAGTTTCGTCTCTATTACTTTTTGGTACTGTGAAATTGTAGTATTTGAATAAGAGGGTTATTATCGGGAAACACTATATTTACCTCTTGGGTGTGAGAGTGTAGAAAAGATATTTTATAATTATTCTGAATATAGTGAAATATTTTTTCAGATTTATCCTGTGATTTTTTCTTCCTGTATTTGGGGGTTTTCACGTTAAAATTGGGTGTCTATTTTCTTTCAAATTTGCACATATTTATTATCGTTGCATTACGCCAATTAATAGATTTAATTCTATCAGATTTATTTTTATGCTTATTGCCACACGTTGGCATAATTTAATTACACCCTAAATCAATTTCTGATCCCAATAATGGTCACCAAGGAAACTAAGAAGAATGGATCTGTGCTATACACCACTTCCTTACTGCACTATGCCATTTAAATTAATTAGGACTAGTTAAAATTGAAGTAATATGACCTGGTAGGATGATCATCATTTGGTACTTTGTGAAACATGTTAAAGAATAAAGTGACATTATTCATGGTGTAAATTAATGAAATTTTAATATAATATAATCAACATGACATTGGGTATATTTCCTACAATATTATGACCGTGAGGATCCGTATTGTTTCATACTATATGGTGATGAAGCTTGTACAAACAATGACATGAAGCTGTTCAATATTGTTAAGTGTACTTAACTTCTTGTCTTCCCCTGCAATGGCTAAGCCGGGCATCACAATCATTGTTGTTTTTGTCCTAACATCACTAACACGCAAATTTCGAAACTCGAACAGAATTAATCTTAAAAATTTGTATTCTCCATGGAAAATTCTCTTCTCGTGTAAGTTTATCTCTAAAATCAACAGTGATATATTCATCTTTGATTTATTTTTGGTACATCATGATCATAAACTATAAAATTTAAAGGTGAAGACGCTCTTACTTGTTTATTTTAAAGACAGACAAACTTAGAGGATTCTTGTCCATGCACTGAATTCAAAATCATTTGTAATGCTAAGTCTATAAACTTACAATGATGCGAACTACAAAAGCTTAACTTTAAAGCAAGGCTTTGCTCATGGCTAATATAATTAAGCACTCAACATTCGCATCCCCCATTACAGTACAGTACAAATAAGGGGATGCATCGACTCATTTCTCATCTCAGATTGCTTTGATGTAGTTTTGCACCAAGGGTTCAAGTTTTGTTAAGACACCACCAGGTGTGCTCCAAGGCAGCTTTAGCAACACTGGCACCAGAGTTAATTGTTTCAAAATTCCATAGAGCAAAATATTATTGTTAATCACAGTTTTTCTTTCCCTTGTTTCTATTATAATATAAAATCATTCACGTGTCTCTACATATCAGATTAAGCTTTTGGAAAAGATGATTTAATGATATGATATCAAAGCCATTATAAACCTTCATTGTAGGAGAAATGGTTTCATAACAGTTTCTGATTTTTGGTTAGTACATAAAACCTTATCGAGCTTTCTATCACATAGAAAATAGATTAAAGGTGATTGCTTAGGTACCCAAAGAATTGAAAGGTTCCAATACCCTTCTTAATTGAACCAATTAAAAACACACATGTAACTTAAAACAGCTAATATCAAATGTGAGGTTCCAATAATATTGAGTATTACAATTTACTCCAATAATCACATCTTCCTCTGCCGCTCTCGGTGCCTCTCTGCCACCCACCAATAATTTGAGAAGGTACATTTCAAGGGTGATTTTATTAAATATTATCAACAAAACTAACTAACTCCAAGGATAAATGTGTCTGACTAGGAAAAGTGCTTTGGATTGACTTGCCTAATAAGTTTTAAGACTTAATAACATGTAGACAAAAGAATTAACCAAATAATTCCTAAAATTTTCTAGCAACAAAGGATGAATCTGCTCTGGAATTGCCTTGACCTCTCCGCCTGCGTGGTTTGGGGTTCAGTGGATGATGAATTTGGAAAGTTAGTATATCTACGTTTGCTGTCTTCTTTTTTTTCAGTAAAAACGTTAACTAGTTTTTTGTTTGGAGATGTTTCTAATTTTCCAGTTTCTATTTAGATGTAATTGTTCCATAAGTTTTTCAGCCTTTTATAGCCAGTGAATTTAATATCAGTCAATATTCAATGATTGAAATTTATCCATACTGTTATTTGCCTGCAGCATAAGTAAATAAATTAATTAAACTACAAAGGTTGTGAACATCTGATATCCGAAGCAAGAGAAAACTTCTGTTTTTGTATATGCCGAATTATTTCTCTTTATACCCTCTGCAATTAATTTGCCGCTCACTGTTTTTTTTTCCATATTAATTGGGCCCAGAGATATGTAGCATTGTTTGTCTTCATGGTCAAATGGCAGGTGTTATTCAATTTGTCAAATTGAATTCCGGCGAGCATATCAAGTGACAAGTAATAAATAGAGAATAAAGTATTATTTTTCCGAGAATTTAAATTAAGTGTTAGTTCAAATGAGTGATTTACTATCTAGGAAAAATGTAAATAAAATAAACAAATGCTTTAACTCAAATTTAAAAAGAAAATATGAAACTAAACTTAGACTTGGTTTGATATTGCTATAACTCTCAAAAAGTTGCTGAGTTCTTTGATTCTTTAAAAATTATTCTCAAGCAGTAATAATAGCATTGTTTAATAAAATAATTTAAACGTTGCTCTCAATAAGTAGGGTTCATCGAAATAATAGTTAGTAAATATATTATAAAATTACTCTTAAAATATAAAATGATTATAATGGGTATAAATATTTGTGTGAAAAATAAAAAATTAAATGCATTAATTAATAGAATGATAAAGTTGAATTTTAATTAAAATTTAAGGGTTATATTAGTTTTTTAAATTATTTTGAATCTTATATAGCAGGAACTAGATCTGAAAAATATCTCATCAAAAATACTCAGAAGATTTTAAGATAAATCAAGGAACCAAATGTGACCTTCTGGACTTCAATACTATCTAATTGTGCGCTACATTCTAGCAGGGAAGACAATCAGTCTTTTTGGAGAAACGTTGAATCAAGTGATTAAACCAAATATAAGAGAATGTGCCTTATGTTGGTTGGGTTATTGAGGAAGGTAATTGTAGGTGGGCTGAAGGGAATAGCTATCGTATGTTGCTGGTGCATTATGTTTGGATCTTATCATTCCTTCGTAAATGCGTTTACTAGTTTGCTTGAGCATTTTAGAAGAGATGTTGGACCTAAGGTTAGGCATGTTGTGGCTCAACACCATGCTGAAGGAATCACTTAGAATCTGTTGCATAAGGAAATGAGAGTTTGTCCCCATTAAGGTTTGCTATTTTTGGCTACTATAAAACATAAAGGTAGTAATGGATCCAAAATTCAGGTTGTATTGGAACCATTCATATACTTAGCTGCACACTAGTGAGGGACACTTCTGCATGTAAGACTTCGAAGTGGTGCAACTATATTAACAGCACTTTTGACCTTGAGGACAAGATCGATTTTAAAAGAGGAGGTAATGTTAGATGTATGTACAAATTGAACTCAAGCCCATCAGTACTAGCCCAAGCCTATGAGAGGAGCAAAATATAAAAATGGAGAATAATGGTAGAAGGAGGATAAGCTAATTGTGGTATCTTTTCCCTTTGATGTTTCTCTTTCTTCCTGACTTTTTTGGGTTTCTTCATTCGCTTCTTATACTGATTCTTCTCTACTTGGTTCAGGTCTTCAAAGTTTATTATGGAGTTTGATCTATCCCTTCCTATCCCTTATTAAGCCATTTGTGTTTCTGATATGGCTCAGAAACAAGAGAGAAAGCTCTTACAAACTCAAATTATTCTTAAACCCAATGATGATATTACATAAGGTATTTGACCCTATTTATAGTGATTTTAGGAACCAAGGATGATAAGAAAACAGGCTGGAATGATAAAGATACAATGAATCAACAATAAACATCTTGAAATGAAATTCAAACAACTTACAACAATAGTAAAAAAAATGGGCTCTTCACATGGGGTGGTGGTTGGTGGTGCATGGTCTCAAGTGGGTTGGTGATGGCTGCATGCATGGTCTAGGTTCCTCTATCATACTCCCCAGGTTGGAGAGAACTCGCCCTTGAGTTTAGTTCCGTCTCATCATCCAAATATGGCGAAAGATCAGCGACGTTAAAAGTTGCAGAGACACCATATGTTCCTGGTAGTTCGACTTTGTAAGCATTGTCGTTGATTTTCTACACGACTTTGAATGGTCCATCAGCTCTAGGGGACAACTTAGCATTTGGTTGATTTGGAAAACGTTCCTTTCGCAGATGTATCCATACCAAATCTCCAACTTTAAAAATTTGTCGCTTTCGATGCTTGTCACGCTGAGCTTTATACCTTGAATTTTGTTTGTTGATCTGCTCTCGGACCTGCTCATGCAACTTTTTTATTTCTTTTGCTCGGCTATCTGCATCTGAACTATATTGTTGCTTGTTAGATGAAGGGGTCAAATCCAGCGGACTGTGTGGACGAGTGCCATAGACTACTTCAAATGGACATTTTCCAGTGGCTTGATTAGTTGAATTGTTGTAAGCAAATTCAACTTGGGCCAGAATAATATCCCACTGTTTTAAATTTTTACCAACAAAACTTCGAAGTAGATTTCCCAAAAGTCGGTTGACTGCTTCTGTTTGCCCATCTATTTGTGGATGACTGGCACTATCAATCGAGCTTGCTACCCATCTTTTTCCATAAGGTTCTCCAAAAGTGGCTTAAGAATTTCACATCTTGATCAGAAGTGATGGTTTTAGGAATTCCATGAAGACGCACAATTTCTTTGAAATACAAGTCAGCAACTTGAACAGCATCATTGGTCTTCTGGCATGGAATAAAGTGGGTCAGCTTTGAAACTCTGTCCACAACTACCATTATGGAATCCTTCTGTCGCTGAGTTCGAGGTAGTCCAAGGACAAAGTCCATACTTACATCTTCCCAAGGTGCTTCTGGAATGGGAAGTGGAATATATAACCCTGTGTTTTGGCTTTTGGCCTTTGCCAAGTGGCAGATTCTGCATCTTTGAATATGTCTGTTGACATCTCTTTCAAGCCTTGGCCAATAGAAACTTTTTTTTACTAAAGCCACAATTTTATCTCTTCCAAAATATCCTGCTAATCCTCCATCATGGGTCTCCCAGATAATGGATTCCCGTAGTGAGCACTGAGGAATGCATAAAGCCTTCCCTTTGAACAAAAATCCTTTATGCCTGTAGTAGTCTTGGAAGGATTGTGATTCTGTTAGATTCCAAAATTTTTGGAAATCAGGATCATCTTTGTATAGCTCCTTGATTGTCTCAAAGCCTACTACCTTTATTTGGAGAGTAGATAGTAGTGTGTGACGCTCATCGAGAGCATCTGCAACAGCATTTTGAACTCTTGCCTTATGTTTAAGTAAGAATGGATAAGGCTGTAGGAACTCACTCCAAGCAGCATGTCTGCGATTGATCTTCTGTTGAGAATTCAAATGCTTGAGGGCTTCATGATCAGAATAGAGAATAAATTCTTTGTACAACAGATAATGACTCCAATGTTGCAGGGCACGAACAATGGCATAGAACTCCTTGTCATAAGTGGAGTACTTGAGTTTACCATCGTTGCGCTTTTCACTGAAGAAGGTTATAGGATGGCCTTCTTGGCTTAAGACAGCACCAATTCCAATGTTGGAAGCGTCACAATTGACTTCGAATACTTGATCAAAGTTTGGAAGGGCTAACACAGGCGCTTCAGTCAAACATTTCTTCAACTGCTCAAACTTTTCTGCGCTTTGCTCATGTCCATTGGAACTTGTCTCCTTTTATGCAATCATAATGGGGCAAAGAACAGAGCTAAAACTTTTTATGAACCTTCTATAAAATGAAGCTAATCCATGGAAGCTCCTCACATCATGAATTGACTTTGGGATTGGCCAACTGTTGATGGTTTCGACCTTGCTTGGGTCAACTCGAATGCCTTCAGCAGTGATGATGCAACCCAGAAAAGTCACTTCATTGGTCAAGAAAGAACATTTCTGCAGATTGGCATAAAGTTTTTATTCCCGTAGTGTCTGTAGCACTTGTCGAAGGTGTTCTAAATGCTCCTCTTTGCCTTTGCTATAGATCAAAATATCATCAAAGTAGACAACTACAAATTTTCCAATGAACGGTCGAAGTACTTGATTCATCAGGTGCATGAATGTACTTGGGGCATTAGATAAACCAAAGGGCATCACAATCCATTCATATAGACCATCTTTGGTTTTGAAAGCAGTCTTCCATTCATCTCCTGGCTTGATCCTGATCTGATGGTATCCGCTATGAAGATCAATCTTGGAAAAGATATCAGCACCATACAGCTGATCTAGCAGATCATCAAGTCTTGGTATTGGAAATCGATACTTGATGGTAATCTTATTAATAGCTCGACTATCGACACACATTCTCCAACTACCATCCTTCTTGGGTTCCAAAATTGCAGGAACAGCACAAAGGCTAACGCTTTCTCGTATCAACCCTTTCTTCAAAAGTTCTTCAACTTGACGTTGGATTTCAGTATGCTCCTGAGGACTCATTCTGTAAGCTGGTCTGTTAGGAATGACTGCTCCAGGAATAAAGTCAATAGCGTGCTGGATGTCTCACATTGGTGGTAGTCCATGAGGAATTTCCTTGGGCACAATATTAGGGAATTCAGCTAGCATGTGTTTAACTTCTACTAGAAGAATGGTTTCTTCATTTGATTCAAATAGTAGAACAAATCTCATGTTCTGAGCTTCCTCTGTTGTTATCTTTAATTGTTCTTTTGTCACCAAGGTCACCAGTGGTCTTGATTCCTTCTTGCTTTCATTAACTTCACTTGGTGATAGAGGAGTTAACTTGACTTTTACTCCATCCTTGACGAAGGAGTAAGTGTTGGTAAACCGTCATACAAAGCACGACGATCATATTGCTAAGGTCTTCCAAGGAGAAGGTGACATGTATCCATAGGAATAACATCACACCATACTTGATCTTGCTACTTTTGACCGATGGAAAAGGTCACAAGGCAGCGTTGAGAAACCCTCACTTCACTACCTTTGTTGAGCCACTATAAATTGTATGGATTTGAATGGTTTTGTGTTGGCATCTTCAATTTCTCCACCATGTAGTTGGACACTACATTTTCACAGCTTCCACTATCGATGATAACGTCACAGACTTTTCCCTGTGAAGTGCAACGAGTATGGAAGATATTATGCCTTAGCCATGGTTCTTCTTTTGCTGACATTGTGTGTAAACTTCATTGAATCACTAAGGATTCTCCATGATCAGCAGCAGTGACCTCTTCATCATATACTGGCTCTAGCTTCTCTTCTCCTTCAGGTTCTTCTGGATCTTCTTCTTGTTAGTTCCTTCATAAGCTTCTCCTTTGATGATGGTAATGGTTCTCCTGGTTGGGCAATTGGAGGCTATATGACCAAAACCTTGGCATTTGAAACATTTAACGACCTTGGTTTTGTTTTCGGTGGTGATGGGTTTGGATGGAGGTTTGCTTGAAGTACTGGGTTGATCTGTGGGTGTTTTGCAGGTATAGGAAGGATTTTCAGTGGAGGAAAAAGTTCTGTAAAAAGACCTTCTGGGTATTTGTTTCTCTACTCTTATGGCTAGACGGATAACATCGTCTAAGGACTAATATTGTTGAGCCGAATCGATGGGCAATGTCGTTGTTTAGTCCTCTCAGATAACGAGCTATTGTTTGCTCCTCTCTTTCTTGGATGTCACACTTCATCATCAACTTCTCAAATTCTCTGGTGTATTCCTCTACAGACAAGTTCTTCTGTCAAGATTCTCAGAGTTGAATGAAATTATCTTGATAATAATGAGTAGGCAAGAACTTTCGAGTTAGTTCTCGACGCAATTTCTCCCATGTCTTGATCTTGCTTTTCCCTTCTCGTTCACGCTTCTTTTTAAGATTCTCCCACCAAATAGAAGCGTGTTTTTTTAACTTTACAGCAATGATCTTCACTTTCTTTTCTTCTGGTATCTCCTTGTACTCAAATACTCGCTCAATAGTTTGAAGCCAATCAACAAACTCATCCGTTGAAGTTTCCTTCAAAATCTGGAATATCTACCTTGATGTCATCATGTCTAAAGGGTTGTCTTTGTGGACGATTTCGCTTCTAAATGATGATGCATTACTACTAGATTCATCATTATCCGATTGCATGATGTGCTTCTAACAGCTTGTTGTGCATTTACGCTTCTTGTAGTAGATTTGTCTCCTCATTTCTTCCATTTGAATCTCTGAGAGTTGCTTCATTTTGTCTTCTTGGAGGCATTTGTGTGTAGGGAAAATTTGAAGCACTGCGCACTGACGAGATTATAGTATTCTAATTAGGACACCAGGAAAGTTCCCAAGAAAGAGAGCTCGCGCTAAGCCTCCTTAATAACCAAGTTTTTCCTTCAGACCTTTCCAAATGTGCCTTTTACAATCTCACAATTTCTTTTCCAATAACAAATTCTTTCTCGATGTGGAAGATCGACAAAATCGCAACCACAGAAAGATACTTGGAATTTTATAGGAATTTGGCACTTTAGAAATAGGTATGGGGCCAAAATTACAATTTATGAACTTTGGAGGGCAAAAATGTAATTTTGGAAAGCTAGGTAAAATTCTAAAAATTAGGGGTAAAATGGTAATTTTGAGAAGTAAGGGTAAAAAGGTAATTTTGAAAAGTTAAGAGGCAAAATTGTAATTTCTTAAAAGTTCAGAGACTAAATTGCAATTATCAAAAGTTAAGGGACTAAAGTGCAATTTTCTGAACCTCCTGGTGACTGATATGCTGACGTGGTCACTTGTGACACGTGGCAGTAGTTGAGTGGATGATGTGTCGCTGACCGGACACAAGAAAGGCCGACGGCGTGACGTGGTCGTTTTCACCGATTTTCCGCGAAAATTCCAGCCATCACACGCGGTCACGTCACATGGTGGTTCTGCAACCCCGACGACTTTACCGGTGAATTTTTCGGCGAAGACCGTGGCGGTGCGTGGAGGCTCCGTTGGCCGTGAAACTTGCTACCCAAAGGTTTTTCGACCTTCCAGACGCAATGGCGGCATTAGTTTTGCGAAAAAATGGCCGTAAAGTGGAGTTCTGGAGGGGGCAGCATTGGTGCACTTAAAACACCACCCAAAAACTCAAGCTTTCCGTTGATTTCTTCACTCAAAACTCAACTTCAGGATAGAAACCTTGCTCTGATACCAAAATGGCTCAGAAACAAGAGAGAAAGCTCTCACAAACTCAAATTATTCTTAAACTCAATGATGATATTACATAAGGTATTTTGGCCCTATTTATAGTGATTTTAGGAACCAAGGATGATAAGGAAACAGGCTGGAATGATAAGGATATAATAAATCAACAACAAACATCTTGAAATGAAATTCAAACAACTTACAACAATAGTAAAAAAAATGGGCTCTTCACATGGGGTGGTGGTTGGTGGTGCATGGTCTCAAGTGAGTTGGTGATGGCTGCATGCATGGTCTAGGTTCCTCTATCATGATACTTCTTATCAGTGATTCTTAGTAGAGTTATATTAGAGATAAACTCCTACCGTTACATTGAGTTCTTAGATTCTTGTTGCATTTGCTTTGTTAAGTTGAGGAATTAGATATGTACTTGAGTCATTCTATCTCAATGCCCTAAAATGAGACAAAAGTGCAAACATGTCATGGATATAAACCAACATATTATTAAAATAACTAACACAAAGTTCCTCAAATAAGGTATGAAAATAGTGTTCATAAGGGATTGAAATGTAGAAGGAGCTGAGCATGGCTGAGCCTAAAGGGCATCGCCAACCATTTACAGTTGTGTTCATATATCTTGAATGATGTCATGTGCATCTTTTACTCCCTTATTCAAGTTTGACAAAACCAACCAAATTTCTAATCAATAACCCAAAATAAGGCTTGCAAAATGTTACAGCTCCTCCTGATTTTTCTAAAGCCTCATCATAACCCAAAATAAGGAATAATCAGGAAAGATATTGTAGAGAGCTCTATAAGAGGAGAGCAATGTGCTTTCTATACCCTTTTAATTGCTGGAACATGTTCTCAATGAATTTGTTTGCTGCAAATGTTCTCAACGAAATATTGATTTAATCCATTTCTATTTTCCTTTTATTGCTTTCAATAATTTTTTTGTCGTAGCGTCACTCTTGATGATTATGGCAGCAAAAAAAGAGGCGAATATGATAATGATCATATTCATATGTTATTATTCTCTATAGTTCTTATTGTTTAATAGTAAATATAATTGTATTATTTTAAATTTAATTTTAAAACTTTTATTTTGAGAGCAAACATACCAAACGTATTTTTCTTATTTTCTCTACTTGTAGATAAGATATACTTTTACAGATGAAACTCATTTCCTAAATTTTTAAAAATCCGAGAATGAAAATCATTTTCATGGAATGGAAATAAGAAAGGAAAATAGAAAATGGTTTTGTAAACAAAACTTGCTGGAAGTGTTTATAACTCTCCGTTCACTGAGTACAGAATACATCTTTAGATTGCAAGTGTCAATTTCCAATAGTCCCTTTTCCCTTACTTTTGAAATGCTTTGAACCAGTCTTCTAATTGGCTTGAAATAATTGCATAACGGGACCAATAAGTTTATATATAAAAAAAAAATGTATATATTGCTCTTTTTTTGGGTAGATATATAGCTCATATTTTAAAAAGTCTCCAAAATTTATGTGGATTATTTCTTCTAAAATCATCATTATATATTCTTCGAATTGGTATGGCACTATAGATTGTGAACAATGCTTTGAATGATTTATCAGAAGAGCATAGGGAAATCAAGTTAAAGAGCCCCCAGCTACGAGACTTGTCAATAGAGTGCCAATCACGACACAAACACCGAGTTCTAAAACTTCAAATCTAGCAATTTTCAAGAGTAACAATGTTATTCAAACATTTGAAATTAGGTGCTCATTGATATACCTACCTCATCATTCTTGAATGTAATAGATGAGTAGAATAAGTAAGACTATCA
The DNA here is from genome assembly GCA_031216125.1 of Dalbergia cochinchinensis. Classification (NCBI taxonomy): domain Eukaryota; kingdom Viridiplantae; phylum Streptophyta; class Magnoliopsida; order Fabales; family Fabaceae; genus Dalbergia; species Dalbergia cochinchinensis. Next base: position 59,661,936 of record CM062375.1, on the reverse strand, counting down.
TCGCATGTTATGATATAAACTTCTAGTGTTTTTTAACATGCTATTGTGAAATTAACATTTCAAAATTAAATCTTACAATTCTTTTATGAACAAAATTGATCCTTGATCAAACCGCTAAGGCCTAAGGATATGAAAAATCTTTGAAATTCACAGGTCAACAAACACATTGGAATTCATCATTGAATAATTGGCCTAGGGTGAAGTACTTATATGAATACATTGAGAGTGTGCTTGATTTGATATGCGAAGGTACTTCTATTTTCATTTTCAAGGATATATTATGTTCGCGCTTTGATGTCTTAAATTTTTATTTTTAATATTATGTATAATTCTCTCTATTTTCAATAAATACTTTGATTATACAGTTTGTAATTGTTATTTATTAGTTTTGTAAGAATGCTAATAAAGGTCATACCCAAAAAAAAAGAAAAAGAATGCTAATAAGGTTTTTCTCCCTTTTTCTCTTTTTCGGCCATGCCCATCTTTTCCTCTTTTTTTTTTGTCACTTTAAAAGATATGGCCTGGATGTAAGAGATTATTTTGTGTGGGCCTTCTTGGATGTGTTCGGAGTTATTGGATGGATTGAATCAAGTTAAGTCCTACTGTGAACACCTGATTTTATCTGATCTTTTAACAATAAAATCCAAAAATTTGCACTTAATTTACCTTTTTTTATTTTATTATAGCTTCATTAATTGTTTCTTTTGAAAAAATGAAAAAAAAGATTTGCTGTTTGTTTTTGTATTTGCAAAATAAAAAGCCCATTTCATTTATTTCAGTCCAGTTTTTATCAACCTGATACCCAATTTGGTTTTAAGTCCATTTATGTTTTGTATATTTTTCTCAGCCCGTTACCCCATTTTTGTTCGGCCCATATAAGGGCCTAACCCGTTTCAGCCCATTTTCACTTTTTAAAATAAATAAATAAATAAAAATAAAAAATAAAATACAAAACAAAAATAAAAAATTGGAAGAAGAGTTCACAGACTCTTGTTTTCTCCTTTCCCCCACCCCCCGAGACATGCATGTGAGCTAATAGTAAAATGGGGATAAGTGAAAGCATGAAAAATAAGAAACGGGAATGATGTTGTCCCTGAAAAATGTTGATCTTTCTTTTGGCGGAAGGGGAGGAATCCGAAGAATATATTTACATATTGAGGGAGGGGATACGATGGGAAGGGAGCGGAGCAATACTGGCAGAGAATTTTCAAAAACACTGAGACACCAACTCTAGAGAAATATTCAGATTATCAGGAAATTTTCGAAGAATTCAGCAAGAAAAATAAAAAAATCATCAAAACATATGTAGCCCATAAACAGATCAAATCCAGAGAAACGCAAGGAAAATCCAGCCATACAATCCAGAGAAAAATAAAGCAAGCGGTACCATCATTATCATCAAAAATAGAAAAAACAGAAAAAAGGAAAGCATAGGGGTCGCGGCCTCCCTCCACCACCGCCGCGGCCCCTCCCCAATGCCTCTTCCATCATCTTCTTCTTCCTCTCACTTTGCTCTCTTCCTTATTTTTTCCACCTTCCCCATGATTCCAACCTCCGTGAACCTCCATATCATCACAGCCACCCTTCACGTTTTCATCGCCCCGTGACCAGGCCATGACCACATTTGTGAAACCAAGGGATCTAATCTCTACCCCATCTACGAAACCACCATGAATGCGGCACCAACCACCAAAGCTTGTTGAGTCACCCTCACTTAAAGCCCAACCATGGCGGTCCTGCTCTTTGTATTGCGAGGAAGCTTTGGATCAGGTCGCGGTTGCAGTGGGCTTTCTCTGCTCTAATCTTCGGTCCTCATCTCGCATCCTCTTGCACCATCATCCTCCTCCACCACGATCTGTCATCCCTCAACCCAGCGGCTGCCCCTAAAATTTGGCCACCCGATTCTGAATCACCCTCCCCTTTCATGCTTAGCGATGAGCCCCCTCAAATCGACCAACCACGGCACTGAGCTCCAACCACGAAACTCCAAGCAGCGGAAGCATCTCCTTTTTCACCACAAAGCCTCCCAATCGTTTGCCGCACTTTCCCTCGGCAGAGATCGGCCTCCCCCCGTCTTGACGTTCCGCTTCCAAGTAGACCGCCATACCCCAAACTGAGGAACCACCTTTTTCCTCTCAAACCCTCCTTCCATGCTCTCTCTCTCTCTTCCCTTTTTACCACTTCTCTGAACCTCTCTCTACCCCTCTGTGTCCGTGTATGAAAGGGAGAGGAAGTATCTGTGCATGTATATATGTGTATATCAGAGAAGAGAGAGTGCTTGGGCTATGTGTGTGAGTGATAAAAGCTGAGAAACCGTGTGCTGTGGTGTATACGTGAGAGAAAGTGAGAGGAGCAAGAGAGTGAGTGTGTGAGGAAGTATTGTTATCGTGTATGTGTGCGTCCGTGAGTGATAGAGAGATTGTTCTTTTTTCATTTTATTTTAGTATATGTGTATTTGACCGTGACCGTAAGAGAAGTTTTTTTATTTTTTTAAGTGTGTGTATGTGTTAACTATGTAGATTTGAGTTTTGTATTTGTATGTATCAGAAGGAGATGAAAAGTTAAATCAAATTTATGTATGTGTGTGTTTTAAAAAAAAATTTCTTAAAAAAATATATATAATAATGAATTTTAGTTTAAATTTGTGTATATTAGTTTTTTTATTCACCTATGTTCTTAGATTAAGGTTATTATATTTTGGTGGTTTAAGTACTTTGATTTTGTTTACTTGATTAGTATCTACTCCATTGTAGTTTAGGAGATCACTTGTGTAGCTTTGAGTTAAAAAAAAAAATTCATTTACTTTGAATTTCAAGTACATATATATATATATATATATATATATATATATATATATAATTTAAAAAAATATAATAAAAAGATAGAACTAGTTTAGGAAGCCAGTTTGGGGTAGAATTGTTAGAATAAACTTTGATTTTGTTTATTTGGATTTATATTATTTTGTTGAGTTATGGTTGATTTATGTTTGAAATTCGAGCTTTACTTATTTGATCTGAATTAATAAAGAAAGTTTCATTGTTTGAAATAAATATTTGAGTATTTCCCTTCATTAAAATTTGCTTAGTTAATTATTTGTTTTTTTTTAAGAAAAGGGGATTAACTAAGCCGGGACGATTTGTTAATCATATGTCCTGAAATATTTTAGCTGTGACAGCTTGATATTCAAAATCTTTTTCTTTAAAATAGGATTAATTTAACCATGGCGGTTTGTTAATTCCATGTCCTGAAATAATTTAGCCGTGACGGCTTGATAACTCGATATTTCAGGCATTTGAGTTGTGACAGCTTAATGACCTGAAAATTTCCCTAAAAATATTTGTTCTCTTTTTATTTTTGTTTTTTTAAAAAAATATTTAAAAAAATAAATTTCTTTTTATCTCATTTGTAATTATTTATAATTTATATTTTCATTTTTGATTTAAATTTATTCATTTATTTATTAAAACTTTATTTCAAATAATGAGGTTAATTTAGCCGTGATGGCTTGTTAACTTGATAGTGGGACATCTGAGTTGTGACAACTTAATGTTCCAAATATCTCTCGTAAAGATTTTTATATTTTCTCTTACAAAAATACCAAAAATATCTTCACTTTTTTTTAGATTCTATTTGCAAATATTTATTATTTAGAAGAATTCTTTTTAAATTATACGCTTATTGTCAAATGCTTCGTTTCAAATAAAGAAGGGTTAACTTAGTCGTGACGGCTTGTTGACTCATTTTTAGGGCACCTGAACTGTGACAGTTTGGTGCTCTAAAAATTCTTTTCTTTTTTTTTTTTAAAAAAAACAAATTTCTTTTAGTTTTCTTGTAAGTAAAAAATAGAGAAGTAAACCTTTCAAAAGGTTATTAATAATTTGCACAAATTAATTTAAGGTACCGTCTGAGGACGGGTGTATTAGGGGTGCGTAAGATTAAGTTAACTTTTACCGCCCCGCATGCATGTGACTCCCGAACTTAAATTTGGTTTCAAAGACCATTTTCAAAATGAATGGGTTTTTCCATGTTTTTTCCAGATTTTAATAAACTTGGTGGCGACTCCATTATTTTCAAAATAAAAAAATTCTTTTTCGCCGTCCCCATCGCGATCTCTGTTGCAACACCTATATTACATGGATTTGAAGGACCCCACTTTAAGGAGGCAACCTAAGCTCTCTGCTTGTACTCAAATTTTCTCAATAGAAGGGTTGTGGACCCAGTGGTTGTGAAGTCCAGCCGAAGAATTTGAAAAAGAAAAAGCCATGAAACATGGCATCAACAGTCAAGACTGGTTGGATGAAGAAAACTCGGTGCACGCATGAAGAAATTTCTTCTGCAGCCAAAGTTTATAGTGTACATTCACACACAGAAAAACTCTATCAAACAGCGAGAGTTAAGAGAGTTGCAGAGGAAAGAGGAAAAATAGGGAGCGTGCGTAAATTGCGAGGAGTGTAAGATATGAGTATATATATCAGAAATATTTTAAATATCATTTCTGTTACTTCTTAGTAATATGAAATTATAGTATTTGAATAAGAAGGTTTTTACCGAGAAATATTTACTTCTTGGGTGTGAGAGTATGGAAATAATATTTTATAATTATCTTAACTATTGTGAAATATTTTTTCAGAGTTTGTCCCCTGATTTTTCCTCCTATATTTGGGAGTTTCTACGTTAAAATTAGGTGTCCATCTTTTTTTTTTGATTTTGCACATATTTATTATCATTGGACTGCACCAATTGATAAATTTAATTCTATCGGATTTATTTTAATACCCATTACTACACATTGACATCATTTAATTACACCTTAAATAAATTCCTGAGCCCAATAATGGTCACCACGGAAACTAAGAATGGATTTGTGCTATATTATTATTTTTTTAATTTTGAATTTTAGATAGTACGAGCTAGTTTTTAAAAACATCCCATGGAAAATACTTGGAAGATTTTCAGATAAATCAAGCAACCAGAAGTGACCTTCTGGACTTCAATACCATCTAGCTGTGCGCTACATTCTGGCGGGAAGACAATCACTCTTTTCGGAGAAATGTTGAATCAGGTTATTAAACCAAATGATGCTACACTATATAAGGGAATGTGCCTTATGTTGGCTGGTTTATTGAGAAAGGCTATTGTCGGTGGGCTGAGGGGAATAGCAATCATGTGTTGCTGGTGCATTATGTTTGGATCTTATCATTCCTTCCTAAATGCGTTTACTAGTTTGCTTGAGCATTTTAGAAGAGATGTTGGACCTAAGGTTAGGCATGTTGTGGCCCAACACCATGCTAAAGGCATCACTTAGAATCTGTTGCACAAGGGAAATGAGAGTTTTTCCCCATTAAGGTTTGCTATTTTTGGCTAATATAAAACATAAAGGTAGTTATGGCTCCAAAATTCAGGTTTTATTGGAACCATTGCACACACTTAGCTGGAGACTAGTGAGGGACACTTCTGCATGTAAGACTTCGAAGTGGTGCAGCTATATTAACAACACTCTTGACCTTGAGGACGAGATCAATTTTAAAAGGGAGGTAATGTAACATGTATGTATAAATTGAGCTCAAGCCCATCAGTACTAGCCCAAGCCTATGAGAGGAGCAAAATATAAAAATGGAGAATAATGGCACAACGAGGATAAGCTTATTGTGGTATATTTTCCCTTTGATGTTTCTCTTTCTTCCTGAATTTTTTGGTTAATTCATTCACTTCTTATACTGATTCTTCCCTATTTGGTTCAGGTCTTCAAAGTTTATTGTGGAGTTTGATCTATCCCTTGCTATCCCTTATTATGCCATTTGTGTTTCTGATACTTCTAATCAGTGATTCTTAGTACTGTTACATTAGAGATATACTCCTACTGTTACATTGAGTTCTTAGACTCTTGTTGCATTTGCTTTGTTTAGTTGAGGAATTAGTTATGTTTTGGATAAGACAAAGGAGCAAACAAGTCATGGATATAAACCAATATATGATTAAAATAACTAAAACAAAGTTCCTCAGACAAGCTATAAAAATAGTGTTCATAAGGCATTCAAAATGTTGGAGTATGGGTGAGCCAAAGGGCATCGCCAACCACTCACAGTTGCTTTCATATATCTTGAAGGGTGTCTTGTGCTTCTCTTACTCCTTTATTTGCGTTTGACAAAATCTAATTTCAAATCAGGCTTGAAAAAGATTACAGCTCCTCCTGATTTGTCTAAAGCCTCATCAATAATGTGCTCTCTTTATACCCTATTAGCCAAAGTCATTCCCCCTCCTACTGCCACCTATCCTAAATTGTTATTCTCTCTGCCTTTTCATCATCCATCTTTCATTGCCTTTCTCTGATACACATAGGCCAAAGAGCTATCAAGATTCCTTATGATAGATGGAAAAGGAAAGATGCTATAGGAGTAGAGATGTCGTATCAAAGCAAACTATACTGAATGTCTTGATCACATAAGTATTACTCAAGTGATAATTGAGAAATTATTCCTTTTTGTACCATTGTTCCTTTTTTTCATATCTTCGCTATTATGCTAGGAAAGATAATCCTTTGACACAAGCTTCTAATGAGCTTGAAATAATTGTCGTATCCAAATGTATAAAAGTCACTATAAGAAGAACTCAATATTAAATTCATAACATAATTCAAATGCCAAACTGATTCATACAAACTATTATACCATTGTATCATACAAACTAGGAATCACTGCAGTAGACATTCTTCAACACAATGGAAAAGATGGAAAACATTTATGTATAATCTTACTTATGTAATAAAACCACACCATGCGCCAATAAGCATTGATGCACAATATGATTATAAACCCCAACAATATTGTTATGTAAGATGCTGTGAAACTCCAATAGAATGCTACCATGTCCAATGTTGTTTCCTTTTCTTCTGTGTTATTGGATTGTGATGGAGGTGAAGCTGTAGCATTTTCACACTTGTGCTTTAGTAGTGGTCCACATAGATTAGGATTACCTTTGTAGTTCTCCTCATCATAATTTGCAAATTGTCCTGTACTAGGTGGTGTTCCAGAAAGATTGTTGTATGACACATTGAAGATTGATAAAAAGTTCAATGTGGTCAGTTCATAAGGTATTTGACCACTTAAATTGTTGAAGGACAAGTCAAGACTCTCTATCTGGGTGAGGTTGGAAAATGATTTTGGAATAAAACCTTACAAGTAATTATGAGATAGGTTCAATGCTCGAACTTGTCGCAAGTCTCCAATTTGAGAAGGGATGAGACCTGTTAGCTTGTTGCATGATAAATCCAATCCAGTCATGCTCTCTAAGATGTAACTTGTGTAAGAGTAAAAATTACTCTTTGTTCTGAATTCTGCTACTACTTGTGCATTGTCATCCCATTTTATACCATTTTGGGGATAAAATATGGAGGTACTTGCATTGAAGTAAGATTCTTCTGATGGAAAGTAACCCTCTGTATTGAATTGAAAATCATCATGCTGATCATCATTTTGATTTCTTTCCATTCCAAGTGACAAATTTGTGAAGCAAGATGGTATTGTACCATCAATCATATTGCGTGAAAGATCCATAATGGTGACGTTTTTAAGCTTACATATTTGGATGGGAATTTGACCATGAAATTCGTTCCTTCCTAACAAAAGAACTCGTAATCTTGACAACTGATCCATCCAAGTAGGAATATTTCCATAAAAGTTGTTGTCCCTTAGATCCAACACAACTAGATTTGAGCTTTTAGCTAATGTGGATGGTATAATACCCGAGAGAGCATTCTTTTGCAAATACAGGTATCTTATGGATGATAAATTGAAATATGAAATTGACCCAGATAATCTATTTTCAGAAAGATCCACGAGTACTAGATTACTCATGTTGCTAAACTCATTGGGAATTTCACCTTCTAATTCATTTTTTGCCATAAGAAGGATCTTCATGGAAACAAACTTGCCAATTGAATCAGGAATTGCACCTGAAATTGAATTGCTAGATATGTCTAGTGCATACAAACTTGTATTGTTTACCAATTCTTCGAGGGTCCCACTGAAGTTGTTGTTGTCAAGATACAACCTTGCGAAATCCATCGATTTAAACTTTGGAATATTTCCCCTGAGAGAGTTGTTAGAAAGCTTGAGAATGTTCAAGTTGATGCAATATGTGGCTAGTTCTTCTGGTAACACACCTGAGAAGTGATTGTGCGACAAATCCAAGAAATAAAGTTGTGTCATCTTACCAATTGATGTAGGTATATTTCCTCCAATATTATTCATTGACAAATTCAATGATATTGTGTTTGGAAGGGAAGCACCAATATCTTTTGGCAACGAACCACTAAGCTTGTTGTTTGACACATCCATGTAATTCATGTCTTGGCTGATGGAGTATAATTGAAGATATCCTTCTAATGAATTATTCCTCAAAAACAAAGTTTCGAGCCTTGAGTTATTTTGTATCAACCAACTTGGGAATGCTCCACGTAGTTTGTTGTGGGAGAGGTCAACAAATTGTAACTCACTTTGATATAGAAGAAAATGAGGAATGACACTTCCTTTGTCGATGTTTAGGTTGCAACTTTGAAGGATAATGGATTTTAATTGAAATGTTGGAACCCATTGTGTCTTTTCAGTATCAATTTGTGCTTTTGGACTTTGTGATGAAATATACAGAACTTGAAGTTTGGAATGGTTGGCCAAAGTGCTCAATGAAAATGATCCTTGGAGATAATTTTCAAAGAAAGACAAGTATGCGAGGGATGTGAGATTGCTAATAAATGACGGAAAATTGCCACTTAACAAATTGTTTGAGAGGTCAAGGACTTGGAGGTTTGTTAAGGTACTTAGACAACCTGGAAGTTGACCATTAAACATGTTGTTGTTGAGATCCACCTCCACAAGATTCCTCATTTTGCATAATCCTGCCATGGTTATCAGGTACTTTTGGTTAAACACTTAGAAAGAAATAGTATTGAGTGCGTTAAAAAATTTAAAAATTTACTACTTTTAAAAGGCTTTCATTAGGAAAACCATATATGATCATTAGAAAAGTTTTATTAAAAAAATAAAAAATAGATTATTTTTCTACTTCTTTCTTCAATTGAGGAGTACGTCTAAAATTAACTAAAAAATTACATGTTAACAACACTTTTTTAAACTAAAACAAAACATTCTAATTTGTTATTACCTTCCATTGAGTTGTTCAGTTGGTTATCACTCAAGCCTAAAACTGTCAAGTTTCTCAAATTCTGAAGATCTGCAGAAAGACAAAATATTGTTAGAGATGTGTATAATTCATGGACATCCATGTAAGACTTTGGTTTTCACATACATCATGGTCATATCATATGATAGCACGAATTGAAATTGTTACCAGTGATATATTTGATGTGAAAATTTTTCTGGAAGGGCCGGATGATTAATTTAATTTGATACATTTCCTTTCATGCCTTAGTTATCTATATATGTGTAAGTCATGGAAAGTAAATCGGATCAAATGTTTTTTTTATCACTTAAGTATACGAGTAACTTTAATTTGACATCAAAAATTAAAATGTATGAGTGACTTGTTAGTAAAAGCCTAAACAAAAAATTGAAAATTGTTATCTTCACTAGTAAATATAAATGAAATTGAAATTTATTTGACATTTTTTGTTTCACGAATTGTCTATGATGATTGTAGGCATTTCAACTTTGACTTAGTGGGATCAAACAATAAACGAAGTACCTTCACCTAGAGAGCCATGGAGTAAATTAGAGCTCAGGTCCAATAATTCAAGCCGACTAAAATTGACAAAACCTGTTGCAAGAAAATAACAAAAGTCAAGAGCAAAACACCTATCACAAAGGAAAGTTCCTAAATAGAGTGAGCATGATTGAAAAAGGCCCTCATATAAAAATGAAAGGACTAACTAATCTATAAGTCTCTATAATTTTTCTCAATTTTTAACTAGATCTGTATAATTTAAAAATTTATAACTATGTCCCTATATTAGATAAAAATTTACAATCAAATCCCAATCTAATACTTGCCTTGAGCAGGGAAAGCACCACCGATCATGTTGTCTGAAAGCTTCAAAGTCCTTAGTGAAGTTAGTTCCCTTAAGCTTGAAAAGATGCTGCTATTTAGTTCATTATAGGAAAGGTCTAGGGTCTCCAACTTTGTCAACCGTGGAAATTCTTCAAGTGAAAAGGAGTTAAAAAATAAAAAAAAAATAAAAGTTTAGTTTATATTATTTTACTTTCATTTTCCATTGTCAATTCGGAAACAAATGGCAGAAAGTTATCATATAAGTGAAAAAGAAATATGTGGGGCAAACGAATGAACTAAGATACCTTCATTGTTACTCCAACCTCCGAAATAGTTCCCAGACAAGTCAAGGCTGCGCAGCTCTTGAAATGGACGGAACAAAGAAACATTAAACATCTGAAAGTCCGGAGGTATATCATGCAGGGACAGATCTGTTACGTGTCCTGTTGCGGGATCAGAGCATTTGACTCGTTCCCAGGCGCAACAATTGCTGGCTCTGTCATCAACCCATGAAGCCAATTCACTTTCGGCAAAATCATCACCCTGCGCTACCAAGAATGCTTTGATCTCAAGCAGACTCTCTCTCTCTTTCTCTAAGCAGCAATTACTTGCTCGCATCTGCATCTGCATCTGCACCACAACCAAATACAAAACGGCACTTAGAACCAAATCCAACCTGATTTCTTTCGTTCTTTCTTTCTTTTTTAATTTGTGTGTTCAAATATTCTAGTCCTTAATTTCCTTCACTTCCAAGGTTATAAATAACTAATATATGAGATGATATGGGATTGAGTAGCTTAGTATCGTCGTGGCACCTTCAACTACGTCAGTACCTTCCACTGTAAATAGACTTTTCTTACACGAGACGCTGTCCCAAAGAATACATTGGGAAGACTTTTGACTTGACTAAAGAAATTAAAGAGGAGTTTCACACTTAGGGCCCTGCGTGCCCATCTTCTTGCCAAATATTTCTAAAATATATAACTTTATTACTTACGATTTTAAAAAAAATTATTGCCTTTCAGGATTGGACTAAAGTGCGTGTTTGTAAATGCACCACAATGGGTTTTTTTTTATTCTCTAAATAGAAGTTATTTTCAGTTAATTTAATAACATATGTTTGAAATCAATAATTTAAACTGAACTTTTCAGATTAAAAACCACTCATAAGTAAAACCTTTTTTATTCAACAATTTTAATGATAATCCTTCTAGATTATTTTGAATTAATCCAAAGCTAATAATTTGTGCTAAAATTAATTTATAATCATAACCAACATTTTAAAACTTTAATTTTGATTATAAGTAGAAATTGATTATTTCACAACCACAATAGTTTCACTAAATTTGCTCTAAATATCAAATCAAATATTATTCAACCAAGAGCGAAGATGGACCTTTTTCCAAAAATAGAAGCCAATACTTATCAGTTAATTTTACATTAAAAAATAACTTATAATCTTTATTTTTATTTAAAAATTTGAATAAAAATAATGATATATAAAAGAAATAAATATTTTACAATTAAAACCTAAGAAAGTACACACTGATATATAAATACATATAACTTATTATCTATTATAATATTCAAACATTTAATTAAATAAAAACTTGATATTAATAAGCCAAATAAAAAATTAGAGGGAACCAAATTAATAAAAAAAATAAAAATTGTTGGGGGGCCGTTACCCCTAGACTAACGAGAGAGGCTTCGTCTCTGTATACAATATAAATAAATTTGTTCATACTAGATCTTTTAAGTAATTAATTTACAATGTAGCTAAAGTAACATAAATTGATTATCATATAATCGATTATAAAAAGAAATATTATTAAAATAATTAGAATCTTATAATTTTGTAAAACACGCACTAAATTCTATATTAATTTGCTCTCTGCTGGAATGATGTCTATAAACTGTTGAAGGTCTTTAGATATGCAACAAAAAATTTCTACTACTAACTACTACTACAACTACTATTATTATTATTACTACTACTATTATTATTACTGCTGCTACTATTATTATTATTATTATTATCTTTTGGCCCATACATGTGAGCAAGAAGAACATTTCTTCCCCTTATATAAATGCACCGAAAGATCCAATCCCTTGCTTGACTTGTGACAAAGCCAAAAGTGACTTATGCTTATCCTAATTAATGTGAATGAAGAAAAGTCATTGAAACTTTCATTAATGTCCCAATGCGAATGCGACCTCCAAACCCTTGCTTGCTGCCCAAAACAAAGTCTAGTTGAATACTTTACATAATAGACTCCACCGAAGGACTTAAATCATTGGATCATGTTGCTGAATTAGAGTGCTACAAATTTTCAGAGTTAAATCATTGTTTTTTGTGATTTTTTTTTTTGGTCATAGCATCATTTTAGGTGATTGTTTGTGGTTTATTCAAAATGAAAAAAAATAGTGTTCGTAATCATACAATAATCCATTTTATATAATTTCAGAAATTAAAATAAATTTTAAATCATCATTACACAGTTAACATAACATGTCACTACTTAATTTATGGGGGATTAATAGATATAAATGGAGGGACTAAAGTAATGAGTCACATTTATAAATATCTGGAGCCAACATAATTTATTTTAATAGTCACTGTTCGAAATGAATCACGAGAAAAATGACTCATAAGGAAAACATCATGAACTAAAGTGGATATTAACTCAATCTTAAAAGTGTTTGGTTAGGTTCTTCTGTCTTGCAAGGTGGAAACACATTAATAATGAAAATGACATTCAGTAGTCCATTTGCCAGATTAAGTTGTTTCTTGCTTGGCTATAAGTGAGCAAACAATAAATGAAATAGATGTGTTGGCTTCTGGAGATCATGGTTTTGCTCAAAAGAGCCAGATATACTTTATTGACGATTAAAGTACGTGTTACATTTACACTATGGTATAATTAGCTTCAGCAGATTCAACAAGGAATAGTCATACCCAAAAAAAAAAAAAAACAAACAAAAACCTTATTCATGATAAGCCATTTCACTATTTCAGCACACGAACATATAGATTTTTTTTTTCAAACTATTAGACTCATTTTTAAGATAGCTTGTATAATGAATTTCAAAGGCGATCACATGTTTTATTGAAATGTAACCATGCAATTCCTACCATTTTCTCCTCCTTTTATAATTGAAGCTTTGACTATAACAGTCTTACACTATTCAAGAAAAAGAAATTTTTAAATACTCTAAAAATAAGATAAAAAATTTGTTTTTCCCAATTTAGTAGTTGACACATCAAATATTGTATAAAATATGCAAGAAAAATAAGAAACAATGATGACCCAAAAACTAACATGTATATTAATCAATAAAACAAAGCAAATATTTTGTTTTGCTTTCAAAGCACTAAAAATTTTTCATTCAACAATGTGTGTGATTATCAATTATATGCGTCAATGTTTCTTCCCATTTTCTAGCTAGTCAAAATGCATAGTGATGACATGTGCTTTCTGTCCTCTGGGCAAGAGTTATGGCAAATATGAAAGCTTGGAACATGGTTATGTTTAAGGATTTAGGGCATAAAAGGGTTGGTTTGATTTAGCTTTGAGTAAAAAATAATTTACATCGATCAAATTTGATTGGATTGCATCAATTTGGTCCTTTTTTTGTTCCAACAAATCCAAACCAAACTGGTCCAATCAATATCGGGTTTGTTTGGCTTAGATCATCAGGCTAAGGGTAAAAATAAGAATTTTTACTTTTTAAAAAGTTTTTATCTATATAACAACTAACAATAATGTAAAAATTAGTTATAATATACTTAACAATAGTGTAAATAGATAAATTCTTTAAACAAATGTAAAAAAAAATGATAAAAAAGTGACTCTATTATTAAAAACTCAAGTGTGAGACTTTAAAACTTTAGAAACAAATTACTAATTTTGGTGGGAAAATTCTAACAAATTACTTGACCAATTTGAGTTGAAATTATAATTTTTAAAGTTTAATTTAATTTAATGATTTATGTTTAAAGAACACATATGAATCATTTATGCTTCGAGAACAAATTAAATGCAATTCGCAGTTGAAATCAGGGACTAGTTGAGAGGTAAACTTTGTATAGTAGATAGTTTTTTAGAGAATTTCTGCAAAACTCACATGTAGGAGTTTTACATCTTGTGGGTATTAGTCACTCCTCCAGACTAAATACCCTGATTTTTTCCAAAAAAGAAAGTAGTTTTTAGAACAGGTAGTGCAGGTTTTTCTTTACCTTGGGCAACTGGTTAAGATCATGGATAGGTTTTGTAAAATTCACCGTGACCCTTCTATTTATGAAATTTGCTCAATAGATTCATAAGTTTATAAAATTATTACACTGCTTTCTTTTTATTGCATGTTGATCAATATGTTCAACAGAGGTTAATATTGCCTAAATAAATAGAGGGACCTGAGATAAATTTTTCCATAGGGGAGGTTAATATAATTTGCTCTACTATTTACGTGATAGTTTTTAGAGGAAATTTTTTTCATTTTATAACCTTCCCTCTTTTGTTAAGTAAATGGTTGTGCTCGTTATGCCTTAAAAATTTAAGAGAGAAGTTAAAGGAGAAAGTATTTCACAGAATAAATCTTGATGATTTAAAATGTAGCCAAATCTAAGTCCAAGTAATTCATTTGCATATATACTAATATTTTGAAATTTAGTTGGTTAATGTATTTTTTAAAAAATAATAAATATTCCAAATTGATGCGGATAAAAATCCTGCTAATTCAAAATCTCCTTTATGTGTATTGAATAATTGTTGAATATTGTGTAAGTTACTCGTACATGTAATTTCAAATTAGGAAGATTATTATATTATGATTAAGAAGATATATTATCACTCTATGGTAGGTTGTCCTTCCCTAATTCTTTGGTCATCTTCTGTTATTAATAAAATCAACTGTGAATTGATACGATATCTAATTTAAAATAAGTATAAATAACATAATTCTTTACTTCTCTAACACCCTCAACGTTTCAATGAGTTTCTTGAGATTTAAATAGGATATATATATATATATGAATTTTGTATTTTCAATAAATACTTCATTTTCCTTTATCCTTTTCTGTGCTGACTATAGATCTTCATGTATATATAAGTATGGGCATAATTTACAAATCTAGGGTGTATTTGGTTTAGGGTAATAAATGGAGTGAAAATTTTAATGAATCAGTTCTATAGATAAAAATATAGATAAAGCTCAACAATGAAAATTTTCATCCCTCATTTTTATCCTCAACCAAATATGCTTTGGGTGTGTTTGGTAGGGATTAAAATCAAATAAAAATTTTTATAAATAAATTTCATATATAGTTTAACATATAAAAATCATCCATAAAATTTATCTAATGTTTTTTTATTCCTCAACGAAATAATCCATGTTCGGTGTGATTTAAGGGCCAATGCTTCATCAATGATCAGAATCAGATCGCCACAAGTACGACTCCTCCGAAGATCCTTTCTCTCGTTGTCCCCACCATCCCTTCCACATACCCATTACCATCATGTTTCAACTAGCCCCACCACCACAACTGTGTGAATCTTTGCCTGTTCCCTTCACTCCTTTGTTCCCACCTCCCATCATTAAATTAAACGTGAGATTGAAATGACTAAAATAATAAGTAAATAACGTTCAGTTTTTTTACGTGATATTTTTTGTCCCTAAATTACATGTGGGTCACCTTGATTCTTAAAGTTTGGAATTTGACTAATTATTCACTTATTTTACAATTGTGAATCATATTAATTCCTGGTGGACAAATTCTAACAAATTTCTTGATCAATTTGAGTTAAAATTATAATTTTTAGGGCCTAATTTGATTTAATATGATGTATGACTATTATAGATAATTTATGCTTTCTAAAAACAAATATGAGTTACAATTACAAAATGGGGGATTCACATATTAAATTTTACTCCATTACTAACTAATACTAAGGTCGCCACCAAAACTCTCTACACTATGGACCTTCCACTCTCTCACTATTAGCCCTTTTTGAATCTCTCTCTTTTCGTTTATATTGTTGTCACTAGTTGGGGCAAACTTTGTACAGTATATAGTTTCTTAGAACAAGATGCAAATTTTCATTACCTTACGCCAGTAGTTAAGGTCATGGATACTATTTAAGTCAAATTACATTAACTTTTCTTAAGGTTTAGTGAAATTCACCCCAATCCCCTCTATATCTAAAATTTGCTTAGGAGGTCATTATTTAATTTGTGCAATGATTACACTGTCAACTCTATCATTTTACATTGAATAATACGTACATGGGAGATCAACATCACCTAAATTAAAGAGAAAGGAGTCGATATGATTTCTCTAGATATCAGGGGATGTCAATGTAATTTGTTCTACGATTTATATACTAGTTTTTGGAGTTTAATAATAGCCCTCCCTCCTTTGTTAAGTATGTTTGTTATGCCTTAAAAATTTATTGTTTAAGTAAATGGATGTGTTTGTTAAGCTTTAAAAAAATTGTGAGAAGTTTAAGGAGAATGTATTTCACTGAGTAAATGTTGAGGATTTAAAATGCAACCAAGTCCAAGTCAATTCAAGATAAATACTGAAAGTTAAAATGATAAAATTTAAATTTCCAGTTAATAAGTACGATGAACCGTGACTAAGGTATAAATTAGCTACCGCATCATAGTTAGCCAAATAATTTAAAAATTTTATTTTAATTTTAAATTTTTATCTTGAAGAGATCTCTTAGCTACATTTGAACGCGGCTAAGGTGGAAACTAGTCGTAGTTCACTGTAGCTGTTAGCCAATAGTTTCATTTTTTTAAAAAAGATTAATTTTAACTTCAAAAAAATGTATGAAATTTTTATCCATTATTTTTAAGATTCTATTTTATTTAACGGTTTGATTAATAAAAAAAAACTTTATAAGTTATTTAATAAAAGTATAAGTAGTCCGGAGTTAATGGAGCTTTTCCTATTATTTTATATTTTTGAGTTTTAGTTGTAATTGTGATGAGAGTTAATTATTTTTATTGACATAATAATATTTGACATATTTATTTAAGAACTGTTATATTAAATCACCCAAGTATAAAGACATTTTTGAAAAATGGCGTTGTATCCTCTTGAAGTTTAGGGTCTTCAGGTGCACTCTAATCTCTTTTACTTTAAAAATATTTAAATTGATCCTATAAACTTTCACAAATATGAATTTTAATAAAAGCATATGTATTATATCTAACTAAATTTTAAAATATGTGCAAATTGATCTCCTGTACTTTCTTAAATGTGCAATCGATACTCTAAAACTTCATAAATTTTTGATATTTTTGTTAATAGATAATGAAAACTTAATTAAAAATTTGAATTATATATTTTTAAAATTTATGGTTTAAAATGCACATGATTTACAGTTCAGGGAGTACAGTGCCAAAAAAAGAGGGTAAAGTGCCACTTTTTCAAATTTTTTAAATTATATTGCTTTAATTTTTCTTAATAAGGCTACCAATTTTGTAATGAATTCCATCTCTAGGGAAAAAGGAAGATGCTTCCAATCAAGTAGATATATGATTACCGTACATTCCAGCAATTATTATTATGTAAGTTTAAAATTTTCATCTAAACACAAATGATGATTAAATTTCGACCAACAGATAGAATGGAACCAATAAGAATTAAAAGATGAAATTAAATCAAATTCTAAACAAATTAACAGTAAATGTTCTGATTATTTGCGAATATTCATGATGTTCTACATAGCAAACCAATAATCACTAACATAGACAACTCTTTAATACAGAGGAAAAGTTGCAAACATGTATGTATAAGCTTACCGATGTAATGGAACCATGCCATGCGCCATTGAGGATTTATGCACAACACCGTGACAAACCCCAACAATATTGTTATGTAAGAGGCAACAAAACTCCAACAGAATGCTACCATATCCACTATTGTATCCTTTTCTTCAGTGTTATTGAATTGTGATGGAGGTGAAATTACAAAACCTTCGTCACACTTGTGTTTGAGGAGTGGCCCACATAGACCTGGATTACCCTTGTAGCTTTTCTCATCAAAGGTTGCAAATTGCCCTGTACTGGGTGCTATTCCAGAAAGATTGTTGTATGACACATTGAATTTTTCTAAGAAGTTCAACTGGGCCAATTCAAAGGGTATTTGGCCACTCAAGTTGTTGAAGGACAAGTCTAGGCTCTCTATCTGTTTGAGATTTGAAAAAGTTTCTGGAATGGAACCAGACAAGTAATTATGGGATAAGTTCAAGACATGAATTTGTTGAAGGTTTCCAATTTGAAAAGGGATGTTGCCTCTTAGCTTATTGCATGATAAATCCAATCCTGTCATGTTCTCAAGGATGCTACCTTTGTAAGAGTAATAATTACTCTTTGTCCTGAATTCTACTGCTGCTATTACTTCGCCGTTGAAGCCCAAATCAATTGTCGGAGAATATACTGATATACTTGAATCGGTGCTCTCTTCTGAGAGACCGTTTTCCCCTGAAATTTCGTCTTGAAAATGACCACCACCATCATCATCATGTTCCATTCCAAACGACAAATTTGTGAAGCATGATGGTATTGTACCGTGAATCATGTTGCGTGAGAGATCCATCATGGTGACATGTTTTAGTTTACAAAATTGAATAGGAATCTGACCATGAAATTTGTTTCCTCCTAGTAAAAGAACTCGCAATTTTGGTAACTTATCCATCCAACTAGGAACATTTCCAGAAAAATTGTTGTCCCTTAGGTCCAACACTACTAATTGTAAGTTTTCAGCAAAAGCAAGTGGTATATGACCCGAGAGAGCATTCTTTTGCAAATACAAGTACTTTACGGATGATAAATTGAAATATCCAATTGTGCCAGATAATTTATTTTGAGAAAGATCCACGATTATAAGATTGCTCATATTAGAAAACTCAAAAGGGATCTTACCTTCTAATTTATTCCCAGCCACAAGAAGGGTCCTCATGAAAACAAACTTGCCAATTGAACCAGGTATTACACCTGAAATTGAATTGTTGGATATGTCTAGCACTTGCAACCTTGTATGGTTTGATAATACTTCAAAAAGGGTCCCACTAAAGTTGTTGTTGTTGAGATACAACATGACCAAACTTTTCGATTTAAAAGATGTAGGAATATTTCCATGGAGAAAATTATTAGAAAGCTTTAGAGCACGCAAGTAAATGCAACCTGCGGCTAGTTCTTCGGGTAATAGACCAGATAAGTGATTGTTTGACAAATCCAAGAACTCAAGTTCCTTCATTTTACCAATTGATGAAGGTATACCTCCTTCAAAGTTGTTCACTGACAAATTCAAAGCTTCTATATTGGGAAGGAAAGCACCAAAATCTTTTGGCAGTGAACCACTGATCTTGTTGTTTGATACATCCATGACAAACATGTCTTGCTTGATGGAGTACAATTGAATATTTCCTTCAAGCGAGTTATTCTTAATGAGGAACTTTTCAAGCCTTGAGTTATTTTGAATCAGCCAATTTGGGCATGCTCCACGTAGTTTGTTGTGGGAGAGGTCAATAAGTTGCAAATCTCTTTGACATAGAAGAAAACTAGGAATAATTCCTTTATTCATATTTAGATTGCAACTTTGAATGATAAGGGATCTTAATTGAAATGTTGGAAACCATTGTGTCTTTTCAGTGTCAACTTGTGCTTTTGGGCTTTGTGATGAAATATATAGATCTTGGAGCTTGGAATGGTTAGCCAAAATGCTTAATGAAAATGATCCTTCCAAGTAACTTTCGAAGAGAGACAAATATACAAGGGATGTGAGATTTCTAATGAATGATAGAGAACTGCCACTGAACGAATTGTATGAAAAATCAAGAACTTTGAGGTTTGTTAAGATGCTTAGACACTCCGGAAGTTCACTACCGAACATCCTGCTACTGAGATCCAACTCCACAAGATTCTTCATTTCGCATAATCCTGCCACAGTTAATATGTCAGGTTGCAATTTGCATTGTGAAATTGGTACTGTATGTGCAATTAAATGATATAATAGGATTAAAATTAACATGCTTTTGTTGATTTCATTTTAATTTAAGTATATTAATGTTGATTATGTGACACTACTCTTATGTTTAATTATGGATAAATGATTAAATTAATTAAAAATTATCATTAATAATCTTATATGATTTTAAAATAAGAAACAAACAAAGATATTACAAATAATTGCTATAATTTAGGATGATTATGGTCCTCTCTAAATAAATAATATTCCATGAAGAAGGGAGGTTCTTTGGTAGACTAGTTAGTATCATACAGTTGAGTTGCAAAATATTTATTAATAGTTAATTTTATAATAAATGTTTTAATCACAAATATATCAAATTTAAATAATGCCTGTAAATAATTTTCAAACTACAACTAATATGGATATCAGCAGATTGAGTTAACTTGATGAACCTGATCAATCCAAACAGGAACAATTAAATTCATTCAAGTTAGTTCAAGTCACCAGATAAAAAATAAAATAAAACCAATATTAATCAAATTTTATAAAGTTGAACTTGATGACATATATATATATATATATATAAACTCTGGGAGATTAAAAGTTTCTGTTTTTTTATGTTTACGGGGTTTTTTCCATTTTAATACAATTAAATATAAAATAATAATAATAATAATAATAATAATAATAATAATAATAATAATCAGGTTAATTTGATCACCTGAACCTCAAATCAAATTTGGTCATAAAAAATCTATGATTCTAAATTGATCAAAATTAATTGATTTAGATTCATTTTTCCTCCCAAATCCAAACTAGCCTAATCAACCTAATTACACCCCTTATTGTGTAATATACAAAAAGCAGAAGGTAAATTGAAACTAGATCCTAGAAGATCATTTTTAGCTGTCACTTTGGATATATTATTTGTTTAATTTCTTAATTAAAAATATTTTTTCAATTAAAAGGTATGCATAAGATAGTTAAGATAATTATAACATTTTCAGGAAAAAAAAATAGCTTCAACGATCATTTTTAACATGCCTTTAATAAATAACTAAATAGAATAGCCTTAAAAAACAATTACACCATCAACAACACATTTTTATGAACCAAAATAAACTTTCCCCTAATTTATTATTACCTTCAATTGAGCTGTTCAATTGATTACCTCTTAAATCCAACACGGTCAAGCTGCTCAAATTTTGAAGATCTGCAAAAGGACAAAATATTGTTAAAGAAATATAATAATTCATGAACTTGCATGTAAGAATTTGGCTACGACATAAT
The DNA here is from genome assembly GCA_031216125.1 of Dalbergia cochinchinensis. Classification (NCBI taxonomy): domain Eukaryota; kingdom Viridiplantae; phylum Streptophyta; class Magnoliopsida; order Fabales; family Fabaceae; genus Dalbergia; species Dalbergia cochinchinensis. The sequence goes on along the minus strand of CM062375.1, from coordinate 59,640,659 downwards.
TTGATTATGGTCAAACTAGCTAGAATAGCACCAAGGTCTTCATTATTTTTTATCACTTTGTGTCACTGATGAATTTGTACTCGAAATTAAATGTAAAAGGCTTTGAGATTTATTATCTCCAAATTATAAATAGATAACAATTCAGCAACGAAAACAAAATAGATAATAATTCATCTCCTAAACATTATATGAGGCTTCCGGGTTACGAAAGTGTAAAAAGTAAAAGACTTCTATTAGAAAGAACAGTTGCCAACTAGTGAGTTTGATTGAAACAGTAAGTCATATGAACAGATTGAAGAGGCAGAAAAAAGTGAAACTTGAATATACAGGCCTTGAGGAGATAATGAAGGAATCTCATTTGAACTAAGTATCAGCTTCTTTAGCAATATTAATCCATTTTGTTCTCCAAAGATGCTACCGTTTAGTTGATTAGATGACAGTTTTTTAGTTATAGAGATGGGTAGTTTTTTAGTTAAACATGAAAAAGGAAAAGTGAAACGACATATCACTTGGTAACAGGAGCAAAATTAAAATAATTGTGAATTAAAAATAGTAGAAGGACAAAATTTTTGTTATTTTTAGTGTTCAAATAATATGACATATTTGTTAACTTTTAGATAAATAAATAATCATCAGTTATGATTTTCACAATATTTTTTTGCTATAGCTGTATTAGATTATATTTTTCTGAATTGTTTTCTAATCTCTCTTAAATTTGACTCTTTTCTACCATGTCTTTCTATTTTGTTTTGCATTCCTAGTTTAGACTAACTCCTTATATTTATATGTAATCTATCTATTTAATATCTACAATCTAAATCTATCTATTCTTATATAGTATAATATAATAGAATAGAATATAAAAGTTCTTTCATTATCATTGACATGTAGTATTTTCCTTTAACTTTGAATTTTTAAACATTTTTAAATTATATTCTTTAATTCTTGCTAAACTTTTCGGAATCCTGCAATTTTTATATTTTGATTTTTAAATAGTAATAAAAGTGAATAGTTTTTAATGTTGCAACATAAGATATATAAAATATTTCATAAAAATATATGATATAACATGATGAATTGAAATTTTACACTCAGTAAATTCAAGTTAGAGTTATCAAAATATGATTAATATTGAGTTAAATATTATTTTGTATAAATAAAAAGTAAAAATTAAATTTTTTAATTATACTTTAAAAAATTTAATAATATTTTCATCAATTTATTTTTATGATGAATTGAAATTTTACACTCAGTTAATTCAAGTTAGAGTTATCAAAATATGATTAATATTATGTTAAATATTATTTTATATAAATAAAAAGTAACAATCATATTTTTTTAATTATACCTTAAAATATTTAATTATATTTCCATCAATTTATTTTTATATAAAAATTTAATTAAATATTTTCATAAAATAAGTAAATATAATTCTGTCAAAATTAAATAAATTTAAATTTAATGAAGATTTATTTACTAAAAAAATTATAAATAAAAATTTAATTTATATCATTCACATAACACACAGAACAATACAACTAATTTAGAATATATTATTGGTTACACAACCAACCAGCATCGCTGTACCTTTGTATAAAATATTTTATATACACACTTAATCATATATAAATATATTAATATAAGTATTTGATTTAATTGTCTATTATTTTAAAAATCTTACAAATATAAGTATTTAATTCAATGGTATTATAAAATTTTTTTATACTATGAATTAAAATTAAACTCTAAGATAAAAGAAATAGTATTTAAAAATGTTGAGATTGAATAGGGGCTAAGGCTATGTTTGGATGTTACCAAAAATGGATATGAGATATGGGTTTTTCACAGGTGAGAAAAGAGAGTAAGAGGAAAGAAATGAAAGAAAAACAAATTGAAAGAAGAAAAAATAAATAGAAAAGTTATTTTTCTTTCTGGATGTTTGATTTGATAGAAAAGTGATGTTAAAGAAAATTTAATTGTATCAAAATGACATCTTTATCTTTTCGTCTGATAAGAAATCAAAGATGGTATGAAAATTTTACTCATTTTTATTCTTTGTCAACCATTTTCTCCCAATCCACGGGAAGAAAAGTCTGATATCGGTCTTGCCTATATTCTGTTGCTCATCATCTTTTTAGCCGTCCCAACAAATAATTGCCCTCCAGTTTTTTTTTTTTTTTTTTTGTCAATCAAGTCGAAAAAGTAACATTAACCGGAGACATTGACGGTTATGGTACCCAAGATGCCAAATAAAATCAACTTAAAGGTAGAGACTAATAGTAATTGATAAAACAAAATGAAAAATGACGGCAGATAAAGGTGTATGCCATAAAATCTAACTAGTGTCCTTAAGAATTTTAAAACTTTTTCTGAAAAAAATCTACTTTTTAGGGTTTTAAGGTGTAGGATTTTATTTTAAAGTTTATAAATTTATTTTTTTGGAATTCCTTAGCCAAAATACTAAAATAATTAAATATTTAACTAAAAAAGTCTACTTATTATGGAAAAGCGTAGATGATCGAATTCTTACACTCACAAATATTACTATTACTATTATTTATACAAAGGACTTAACTTTAATATACAATTAATATAAAAATGAGTAAATTCCCAAATTGGATTATGACAATTTCGTCGTTGGACAATTTGATCCTTAAACAAAAAAAATTAACAAATTGGTCTATAATAATATCAATCGTCAGACACTTACTAGTCCCTGACGTTAAATTTAACGCACCTGTTTACGTTGCATCCCAAATTAGTTCTTGACAAAACCCACTCACCCATATCAGTTGCTCATCCTCCTCACCTTCATCACCACCTTGCTTTATCGTCACCGGCACTTCTCTCTTCTCTTTCATCTCTCTACTCCTACTTCTATCCCCAAGTCATCTCTAATGCACTCTTCAACACTATCTCCTTATCAACCGCCATCATCCTCCTTAAGCCATTCCTCTTGAAGCTAAAAAGAGAAACGAAAAAATGGAGCGTCATAAACCTCTATAGAGTCAGAATTGATTCACAATTTTCTCGTCATCCCTAAACCTCTTCCTACGTGAAATTTCGGTCTTTATATACCATTGAAAAAAAAAATCAACTCTAATAATCATTTAAAGCCCATTGAAAACTTCTACGAAAACTCTTTAAATTTCATCATAAACATAAACAATAACCCTGACCCCTATTCTTCATTCAATAATAACCTCCTCCCTCCCTCCCCCCCCCCCCCACCCCAAAAAAAGAGTAGAAAACAAGCAACAACCTTAGCTGCAGTCATGAACCGACTACCACTAACCTTCTCCTTCTTAGTCGCAACCTCACCTTGTCACAGTTGAATCTCTCTATTGCATTGTCAATGTCATAGCCCTTGTGCACGCCACGAAACCCACCACTACCATCTCTACCATCCTCGCCATCAACAAAAAGCTTCTTGAAGCCACCTTTTCCAACCTTGACAATGAAGTCAAGCAACAACAACATCCACTTTTTTCCTGTCTTACTCTTTTTTACTGCTTCCATTTCTTGCTTATTCTCTGCTTCTCCTTTTTGCTTCATCCATTTTTTACGTGGTTGAATTCATTGGTTCTTTGAAGAAGAAAAAGGATAAAGAAGTTGTGTGGTTTATTTGATTGAGGAGTTGAATTTGAGAGATTTTCTTACCTTTGATCCTTAATTCTTTTTTTTTTTTTTGGTGTTTGTTGAAAATCAGTAAATAAGATAAAGGGATTGGTTTAAAGTGGGCATGGAGATGAAAGAAAAGAGAGAGGTGGGAATGATGGTGGAGGTGGTGGTAGAGGTGAGGATAAGGGATTGATATGGCTAGGTTGAATTAGGTAGGGATTAATTTGTTGGCGCTAGGTAAGCAGGCCCATTAAATTTAACATTAGGAACTAACAAATGTCCAATGTTTAATATTGTTTAAGGACCAATTTGGTAAGTTCTTTTTATTAGGGACCAAGTCATCTGGTGATGAAATATTCAGTGACCAGTTTGGGAGTTTATTTTATAAAATATTCTTATACATTCATCTAATTTTAATTCTTATTGTAACTTTTTAAAATCACATAAATAATTTGTTAATATAAAAATATTTATTTAAAAGAAATATTTTTTATACTCACAATTTATGGCATATCATGTATACACTTTTATCTATTATTAGATGAGGTGTGTACCCCATTTAATTTGGACTTCGCATACATTTCATCCAATACTAGATGAGAGTTTGTTAACTTGATGTCCTACATATTGTGAGTATCAATAACATTACTCTTTATTTAATTATATTTGGTTAAACTAATTACTTACTAGTTGAACTAGTATTAACCCAGAGACTCGGTGTCTTGATCGAATCAAGACTTGGGTCGAGTTTGGTAACGTCAAGTTTGATAACTATATGCCTTTTGAGGAAATGGTGCGAGAAACATGGATTGGTGGATTGACACTGTTATCGCATAAATGTACACCAAAGAAATTATGTCTTAGGTGAAACAATAGTTGTAGTGGATAAGGGGATAGTAAACAGCTAAGGTTAGATTAGGCTTTACTCTTAATAGGTCCGGTATGTATTAGGAACATTTAGTCCGAGCTTGATCTATAGCATGCTATAGGCCATTTTTGAAGCCTAATTAAGTCTGGCCTGACCTGAAGCATGTTTAGAAAGTCTAAAATTCTAATAAAATTAGATTTAGAGTTAAAAAAATATAAATACAAATATAAAAACACAATTTGTAGAACAAGCACATCTCAAATGTTAAAACTTGCATTAGGAAAGCCAAAATAATGGCTTGTTTGGTGGTAGAGTGATGCGTTAACTTGACTAGTAGTTCTTGTTTCAAGAATAGTTGCAGTCGATAAGGGGCGGAAAATAGTTAAGATCAAACCATGTTTTATTTTTAACAGGTCAGACCATGCTATATTCTTAACATGTTAGGTCTATATTACAAACATTTGGTCTGAGTTTGGTCTATACCATGCTATTGACTATTTTTTAAGTCTAACTAAGTATACTTTATTCATAAGTCTAGTCTAGCTAGAACCCTATTTAGAGAGCCTAACATTCTTTAAAACAAAAAAAAAATTAGAGTAAAAAACTATATAAACACAAATACAAATATAAATATAAACACACAATTTGTAAAGCAAGCACATAATGAATCTTAAAATTTGCAGTAGCAAAGCCAAAATAGTAGTTTGTTTGGTGCTAGAGTGATGTGTCAACTTAACAAGAGATTCTTGTTTCAATTCTCAGCTTTTTACTTCTTTTAAAAAAATAATTGAACATATATGTGTTTCTCATCTTTTGATTTTTTTAAATATATAATTGGACATTTGTGTACTTAACTTTTAACTTCTTTTAAAAAAATAATTGAACATATATGTGTTTCTCATCTTTTGATTTTTTTAAATATATAATTGGATATTTGTTTACTTAACTTTTAACATGTCAGGTCAAGTTGCAGGTCCTAATATGTCAGATTCCCTGTTTCTACCCCTATAGCTAATTAAAATTTATAAAAGCTATTGTATATAAAGCACAAGAAATTTGACCATAAAAAACATAAGAAAAGAATATCTATATATATATATATATATATATATATACACATCAGTATAAAAAAAAGAATTAATATATAAATATTTCCAAGTTGTGGGTTTAGTATTGATCATTGGTAGTCACAGGAGCAAAAGGTGGAAGCTGAAGATACGTGCCTTGATCATATGAAATACCATTCATAGAATTACCACCAAGGTACAGAGTCCTTAGTGATGTTAATCCTTTCAAACTTGACAAGATGCTGCTATTCATTAGTCTATTGTCTGAAAGATCTAAGGTCTCCAATTTCTTCAATCTTGGAAATCCTTCAAAAATTAAGAAAAAGTAGATCAACGAACAGGTAGCTTAAATATTAAAGAAATATACGTTACTGCATGCCCTATTTCATTTGGTACACTTTTATGCAAAATTGAAAAAAATTATTTTTTACATAATTTACAAGATAAAATAATCGAAAATAATGAATAATATATAAATTATAAATATTATATTATAATTAATATTTACAAGTTGTGAATTTAGTATTGATCATTGGTAGTCACAGGAGCAAAAGGTGGAAGTTGAAGATACATGCCTTGAGCATATGAAATACCATTCATTGAATTACCACCAAGGTAGAGAGTCTTTAGTGATGTTAATCCTTTCAAACTTGATAAGATGCTGCGATTCATTAGTCTATTGTCTGAAAGATCTAAGGTCTCCAATTTCTTCAATCTTGAAAATCCTTCAAAAATTAAGAAAAAGTAGATCAACAAACGGGTAGCTTAAATATTAAAGAAATATACGTTACCGCATGCCCTGTTTCATTTGGTACACTTTTATGCAAAATTAAAAAAATATATTTTTTTTACATAATTTACAGGAGAAAATAATTGAAAATAATGAAAGAAATTAAGAAACCTTGCCTTCACTTGGTTCAACATGGTTTCTACCAATTGCTTCATCTCTACTTCACATTCCAAGGAAAAAAATGGTGTGCGCTGTATATCTCGAGCTTTATAGAAAAATTCACGTTGTTTATTATCGTGATGTTCAAATTTCAACACCACCTGAATCTCTACATATTTCATTTAGAATCACACATATCGCTGAATATGACTGTGTAACATTAATTTTAATTTTGTGGAAGGACGACTCTACTTTATCAAAATGAAAATGACTGGGTGACAAACAAAGAATTCAAAAGTCAAATATACATGCCTTGGTCATGAAAAGAATCAATGATCTTGTTATTATCAAGATTCAAAGTCCTCAGCGATGTAAGTCCACTGAAACTTGAAAGGATGCTACCATTTAATGCGTTGAATGAAAGGTCTAAGGTCTCCAACTTCTTCAACCATGGAAATCCTTCAAAAATATAGTGTGCAAAGGAGTTACGAAAAGTTTAGTTTAAATTGTTAATTTTTGCTTTATAATTTCCAGTATAGAAACAAACGGCAGGAAGTAATTATGTAGAATATGTGGGGCAAAGGAATAAAATGAAGAAATATACTTGCCTTGAGCAGGAAAAGAATCATTGATCCTGTTAGAACGAAGATTCAAAGTCTTCAGCGATGTAAGTCCACTGAAAGTTGGAAGGATGCTGCCATTTAGTGCGTTGGCTGAAAGATTTAAGGTCTCCAACTTCTTCAACCATGGAAATCCTTGAAAAATATAATGTGCAAAGGAGTTACAAAAAGATTAATTAATTTAAATTGTTAATTTTTGCTTTATAATTTCCAGTATAGAAACAAACGGGAGGAAGTAATTATGTGGAATATGTGGGAGAAAGGAATAAAATGAAGAAATATACTTGCCTTGAGCAGGAAAAGAATCATTGATCCTATTTTCATAAAGATCCAAAGTCCTTAGCGATGTAAGTCCACTGAAACTTGGAAGGATGCTGCCATTTAGTGCGTTGAATGAAAGGTCTAAGGTCTCCAACTTCTTCAACCATGGAAATCCTTCAAAAATATATATTCAATTAGTTTATAATTTCCTGTAGAAAATCATATAATTAGGCAGAATATGTGGGGCCAAGGAATAAAAAATATACCTTCATTGTTACTCCATCCTTTAAAATTGTTCGCAGACAAGTCGAGGCTGAGCAGATCTTCAAATGGACGAAGCAAAGAGACGTTTAACATCCAAGTTGTTTTCTCATCATAGCCGAATGGTAAGAGGCCCCAGAGGGATAGACCTGTTACGTGTCCTGTTGAGATATTAGAGCATTTGACTCGTTCCCAAGCGCAACAATTGCTGCCTCTATCTTCAACCCATGATGCTAGTTCCCGCTCTGCATAAGAATAACCATCCCCAAGTGCCAGGAAGTATGCTTTGATCTCAAGGAGGCCTATTCTCTCCTTCTCTAAGCACCCATCGCATGCTTGCATTCGGAGAGCAACAACAAAGAAAACAGCACTTAATAGAACCCAACCCAACCTCATTTCTATTCTATGTGTTCAACTTCAAGTTCTTGTGGCACCTTCAACTTCTCCAGCAACATTAAATAGACTTTTCTTATGCATGAAACTGGCCAAAGAACAAATTGGGAGGACTTTTTATTTTTTGGTCCGTAAATTGGAGGACTTTGAGTTTACTAATTAGAAAAAAGGAATTTCGTGTCATTCTAAAGTAACTTTATTGCTTACGACAAAAAATTAAAAAAAAAAAGATTGCTTTTCGGGATTCGACAGCTAACATGCCCACAATAATTTTTTTTTTCTTCAATAAAAGTTGATTCTATAAGCATTTTTTCATTTTACTATGAGAACAACTCAAATATTATTTAATCTAATTAAGTTATTTCGTCACTTTTCTAGCAATATATTATGAAATAATTTTGTTAAATAATTTAAACAAAATAAGTTATCAAATTTAAAGAATGATTAATTTTATTTTAATTAAATTATAAGAAAATAATCTACTTGTGTCATGGAACTTATCCATAAATTAAAATTTTTTATCTCATTTTTACCTCCTAATATAATCAAACACACCCTAATGACGAATAAAAACTTGAAATCAGGATAAAAAACATGAACGGTTTTTAGTGTGTAATAAATAACAATGCTATTTTTCTCTAAACAATGATAAAAACATTACACTCTTTATCAAAGTTGAAAATAAACTTCTATCGTATGCAATAAAAAAAGTATAAAAAATTTCAGGAGCATTAGTTGGATATGATATTTGTAGTCACTTGACATAGAAAATTATATTGACTTATTTCTCATTTAAGTAGAGTTGAACAAAGTATGAATTCCATTTAAATAAATTCTATATCTTATTTAACAATAAATAATAAGTAACTCAGTACGATATTCAATGAGTATACACAACATCTTAATAATAGAGTAATATTGAATAAACCTCTAAATTGGTCTTAACAAAAGAAATTACTAAGTTGGTCCGGATGTCATATGGTGAATACTTATTGGTCCCGATGTTAAGTTTGACGGAGCTACCTAATGACACTCAAATTAGTCGTTGAAAACCGGCCACCTACCCAACTCAGTCCCGGACTTCCACCACCTTCACCACCACCAACACCATCTCCTTCGTCTTCACTTCCACTTCCACCGCTACCCCCTATCTCCCATCCACTCTCCATCACCAATTCACCCCCACCCAATTTCTCATGTTTCTTGATGTGGTATTTTAGGTCTTGGGTGTTCTAGTTCCTTATGTAGAAGAACGACGTGATTGGTGGGATGCATTTTACTCAACAAAGAAGACAGAGCCAATCGACATGAACAACTATCCCCACAATTTTCTTTCATCACATGCAACCAACTGAAGGGACCTCCAAGAACTGAAGCTCATGGAACCAGAAGGTAGATGCCAACCTTGACCAGAGTCAACGCCTCTCTCGGTACCTCACCGTTGCCGGTCGGCGGAGGAAATAAGCTAGCTGCCGCGAAGTCGTGTTGGGTCGCCGTTGTTCATGGGGATCCAATGTGTGTGGTGGTGGAATCGCTTGTGCGATTGGGTGGTGCGACAATGAGAAAGCACCAAAAAAGAAAAGCTAGTCTAGTCTCTCTTTTTTGATGGACAAATCTTCTGAATTCTTTTCGCACAAAAAATCTTGTAAATTACTACCACCGTTTTTAAAATTAATTTCTTTTTCATTTTTTAAATTGTTATGAAAGAAGTTAAAAAGTGAAAAGCACATTTAGGATAACATACCATACAATAATGTGAAAACCACTATTTATGCATTAAGGCAAACTTAAATTTTCTCAAATCTAGGCGCCAGAAAAGAACAAAACAACATTGAAAGGACGGGGGGAAGGTAAAAAATATATATATACAAATATGAAAGTTGAAAGCTAGGAAGATTCCTCAAACTCATTCTCTCCTGCTTCTTCCTCTTCAATTCAGCTTCTTAATTTCTGAGTCTTTCATTCATCTTCGTAATTTTGGAGTGATGATGAAAGAAAAGATGGAGGTGGTGTTAGTGGTGAAGGTGGTGGGGTAAGGGATTAATTTGCATGAGTAGGTGTCATTGACGATTAATTTAAGTACTATTATGTAGCTTCGTCAAACTTAACACCACAAACCAATAATTATTTGAATTTTAACAGCTAGGAATCAAGTAAATAATTTATTTTTATTAAAAATTAAGTTATTTGATAATAAAATTATCGGGTATTAATTTGAAGATTTACTCTTTATTTTATCTAAAAACCAAGGTTGACGATCAATTTTGACGGAAATTCATTTTCATTTGTACCATTCCTAGAATATCTTTAGACTTATTTTGACAGTTAATCTTTTTAATTTTTAAAACTAAATTAATAATTATGAATTAGAATCTTAAGTATTTATTGTTGCTCATTATTTATTAGTTTTCTTCTTGGTATTTATAAACTAAATATCTTTAAAAAAATTATTTCATATTCATAACATATTACTACTATGATTTTTTAAATTTATATTTATAATTTTATTAAATTAATAATAAATATAAAAATTAACTATAATTAAACTTACAGCAAAACACGAAACTCAAATAGTAAAAATTTCTAGGAGGTAGCAACCCACTTGAAGGAACAAATTTAACAATCACAATCAGAAAACATAAATAGCAACAGCTAACAATATCTATAATACTAATATTTTAGACTCATATGAGAGAAACTTTTACAGGTCTTCTAGAGTAATTTAGGACCCACAATTTTCATTTGAAATTTAAATTACCAATCTATATTTATTACACTTAATTGATAAATATCAATCACATCAATTATAATTAATTATTAATTATAAGATAGCAATTATAATTCATAATCTCACTTTCACTTTATAATCCAATTTCAAAACTCATTATCAGATACTGCAATATCACTAATTTGTAAATATTTTTTGGTTGGTTGACTTTGCAAATTTTATTCTATATTTTAAATTTATAAAACAGTATTTTTTTTTGTTCTAATATATTTCAAATTATTTTTTATGATTATATTATTTACCTTATTTATCAAAAAGGACCTAAGATAATAATGCTCTGTCCCATTTATTTTCTTTGCACCGAAAGAGAATATGGTCTTCCCCTTTTTCTACATGTGTGCGTGTGATAATGATTTGTGGGTGAATTAGAGTGTGTCCTCTCTGTGCGTGTTTGTTTTGTGTGTGCTTGCAACCCCAAATGAACAACGAAATCCTTGAACTCATTGCGTGGCTGTGAAAGTATGTTAGGTGTGGATTTTTTTGGTTGATTATATGTATATATTATTATTATTCCTTATGCATGTTCTCGTGTGAGTTGTCAAGTTTGGGGCCATAAAGTTTTTGTCTTCAGCTAACTTTAGAAATGTTCAGGCTATCATCATTTTTTTTTTTGGTTCTCTTCGGTCATGTCTACTTGGGATGGGATTAGGACATTGTTTGTTGGGCTTGACAGTATGAAGTCATAAAAAAAAAGGAAAAAGAACAAAAAAGAAAAACTTGTTGGACTAAGTTTGTTTTTCGTTTCTTCCTTTTGTCAAAAGAATAAAAATAAAGATGTTTTAAAAAAAAATTGTTCTGATCATTTGATAGAAAATTTAATTAATTAATTATTTTTTTTTTAAAGTTAATTTAGCCGTGACAGCTTATTAATTATATATTCTAGAATATTTGAGCTGTGACAGCTTGATATTCTAAAATTTATTTTGAAAAATAAAATCAATCAACAAACAAATATTTTTTTTACAGAACTACGTGACTTTGAATTTTCTATTGCACTAGGGGATACGTAGGAGCAGGTGATTCCGATCCCTGTCAAGTCAAAAATTAAATTTACATATTTATTTTACTTGTTAATAATTCTTTAATGATTTCTTTTTTAAGAGAAATATTCTGTTAAAAATGTTAATTTAGCCGAGACGGCTTGTTAACTTAATAATTTGGACATTTGAGTTGTGACAGCTTAATGATCCGAAATTTTCTCGAAAAATATATTTATTCTCATTTGTATTTATTTATTTTCTTTTATAAAAAATACCAAAACTATTTGTTTTCTTTCTTTTCTTGTTTGTAAATATTTATAAGATTTTTTTTATTTTTCAAATATTTTATTTCAAATAAAAGTGTTAATTTAGCCGGGACGGTTTGTTAACTCAATATTTTGGACATCTGAATTGTGACAGTTTGACGCTCCAAAGTTTCTTTTTACAGGAATTTTTTTTATTATTATTTTTTTTGTAAATAACAAATGGAAAAATAAATATTTCAAAAGGGTTATTAATAATCTGCACAAATCAATTATAGGTACCGTCTAAGGACGGGTATACTAGGGGTGCGTAGGATTAAATGTCTGCCCTTCTCTATGCATAACCGACTCCCGAGCTCAAATCTAGTTTCAAAGACCATTTATAAAAATAATGGGTTTTTCCATGTTTTTCCAATTTCAATAAACTTGGTAGTGACTCCAATTTTCAAAAAAAGTCTTTTTTCGCCGTCCCCGTCGTGATCCTGATTACGACAATAACAATGCAGTTAGAGCTTCCCAAAACTTATTGAATCAGCTGGACATATTCAAAATGTTATTCATATGCAAAGCTCTGAGTAAATTCAAAGGAATCGTCTATGTCTCATGTCTTCTATTGACACAGCTTGTTAGTTAACATTTCAAGCTTGTGCTTTCAGGGGCCATTAAGACTCTAAAATAAAAAAATCGAGGTAACTTTCTTAAAATGATAAGACTCTTGGCATCTTACAATGATGAAGTTGCAAAAGTTGTGTTAGAAAATGCTCCATATAATTCTAAATATACTTCACATCAAATTCAAAAAGAGATCTTGCATATCCTTTTAAATAAGGCGAGAAAGCATATTTCTGAAGAAATTGGGGAATCAACATTTTGTGTCGTGGTTGATGAAGCTTGTGATGAATCCAAGAGAGAGCAAATGACACTTGTTTTAAGATTTGTTGATAAAAATAGCTTTAAATAGGAGTAGTTTTTTTATCTTGTACATGTTAGAGACATTACATCGCTAACCCTTAAGAAAAAGTTATGTGCTATTCTTTCTCGTCTTGGTCTTGATGTTTTTAGTATTTGTGGTCAAGGATATGATGGTGCTAGCAATATCAGAGGAGAATGGAATAGATGGCAAGCATTAATTTTGAATAATTGTCCATATGCATATTATGTCCATTATTTTGCTCATCGATTACAACTTGCATTGGTTGATGCATCAAGGGAAGTTATTCCAGTTCATCAATTTTTTTCAAAATTGACTTTTATTGTCAATATTATTTGTTCCTCTAGAAAGCATCATGATTAGTTACAAGTTGCAAAGATAGATGAAATTGCTCATTTACTAGAGATCGATGAACTTGAAACTGGTAAAGGAGTAAATCAAGTTAGCACTTTGAAATGAGCGGAGGATACTCATTGGAGTTCTTATTTCTCTTCACTAATGGATCAACTAATTCTCAACGAGGAAAATCTGATAGTGCTTATAAAGCTTTGATCTCATTTGAGTTTATATTGATATTGCATTTGATGAAAGATATTATGGGTATAATAGATATCCTTTGTCAAGCTTTCCAAAAACAATCTCAAGATATAGTTAATGCTATATGCAATTAGTTCAATCTACAAAGGCACTCATTTAAAGCTTGAGAGATGATGGTTGGGAGGATTTGTTGAAAAATGTGAAATCATTTTGTGAGCAGTATGATATTCTAATTCTTAATTTTAATGATTCTTATATTACAAGACAAGGACAGTCATGTCACCAAGAAAATCACATCACAATTAAGGATAATTTTAGAGTAGAAATTTTTTATGTTACAATAGATAAGCAATTACAGGAGTTGAATAGCAGATTCAATGATCAAGCTCTGAGCTTTGTTTTGATTCCAAAGGATAGTTATAAAAATTTGGACAATGATAGTGTTTGCACTCTTGTTGACAAATATTATCCTATGAACTTCACTGAACAATAGAAGATTAATTTGCCCTTTCAGCTTCGGGTATTTTGTTCTTGATGCTTATCAACAGACATAATTAAAGAATTTATCAACCATTCAAAAATTGTGTAGATGTAAAAAAAAAAAAATAAATAAAAGTTTACTACTTCATTGATAAGGTTATTCATTTTATCTTAACTCTTCTAGTTTCTACAACTATTACGGAACGATCATTTTTTGCAATGAAAATAATAAAGACAAGGTTGAGAAATAAGATGGAAGATGACTTTTTTGCGGATAATATGGTTATTTACATTGAACAGGAAATTGCGAAAATTTTCAGTTCTAAACTTATTATTGATGATTTCAAGACATTGAAAAAGCGGTGAGCAATGTTATAAAGTATTGTTCAATCATTCTTTTTAAAATTAGTCTATCATATTATTAGTGATTTATTTTAAAGTTTATATATATGATATGCATTTAATTTTGTATAGTTGATTTGCATTTGATTTTTGTTTATATGTGCCCCTTCCCCTCAAAAACAAGGAATTTCTTTGAGCTCCACCACTGATTGGACATCTAGCATTATTTTAGCCAAGTCTCTTGCAATATATGAATCAACGTGGGTTCCAATTATTTTTCCTCTTTTCCAAACCTTCTCTATTCTCTTTAAGTGTTTTTCTTAAATTTTAAATTCTATGGAGCAAGTTGTCAATCCGCTTGAGATAGTAGTATCCAAATATACAAGCCTTATGCTAAATTCAGAAAGATAATTCAAATTTTAAGTGTCCAATAACATGTTCTATTCTTCTCAAGCTTCTTTCTACATATATAGTAAGATTAAACTTAGCAACAATCGTGGCACACATTCTTCAATATAAAGGAAGAGATGGAAAACATTTTCATATCACCTTACTAATGAAATAAAACCACGCCATACGCCAATAAGCATTAATGCATAACGATGTTATTAACCCCAACAATATTGTTATGAAAGACACTATGAAACTCCAATAAAATGTTACCATGCCCACTGTTGCTTTCTTTTCTTCTGTGTCATTGAATTTTGATAGAGGTCATGCAACAACGCTTTCACACTTGTTCTTGAGGAGTGGTCCACATAAATCGAGATTGCCTTTGTAGTTGTCCTCATTCAAAATTTGCAAATTGTCTTGCACTAGGTGGTATTCCAGAAAGATTCTTATATGACACATTGAAGATTGATAAAAAGTTCAGTTGGGTTAGTTCACAAGTACTTGGTCACTCAAGTTATTGAAGGACAAGTCCAGGCTCTCTATTTGGGTGAGATTTGAAAAAGATGTTTGAATAGAGCCTGACAAGTGATTATGGGAAAGGTTTAAGGCTCGAATTTGTTGCAGGTTTCCAATTTGAGAAGGAATCATACCAGATAGCTTATTGCATGATAAGTCCAATCCAGACATGTTTTCTAGGATGTTACCCTTGTAGGAATAATAATTGCTCTTTGTTCTGAATTCCACTGCAGCTACTATCTCATCCAACACTGAGCTACATATAGGTGTAGGAGATAAAGACAAATTATAACTTGCAAATGAAAGGGTGTTTTCAAAGGTTTCCATTCCATCCATTTGGGACGGGATTTCAAAATTTTGAACATGCTTATCATCTATAGGCAATCCAAATGACAAGTTTTTGAAGCAAGATGGTATCAAACCATATATTGATCACATTGCGGGAGAGATCCGTGACGGCGACTTCTCTTAATTGACACAATTGAATTGGAATATGACCTTCAAAATTATTCCCCCCTAATAAAAGAACCCGTAGTTCTGACAACTTATCCATCCAATAGGGAATATGCCCAGAAAATTTGTTGCCCCTCAAGTCTAATGTACCAATTGTGAGCTTTTTGACAAACTCAATGCTATAGAGCTTGAGAGAGCATTCTTTTGCAAATACAAGAACCTTAGGGATGATATGTTAAAATCCGAGATTGAAACAAATAATCTATTTTGAGAGAGACCCAATATTTCAAGTATCATGTTGGAAAACCCGTAAGAAATCTCATTCTCTGCCATAACAAGGATCTTCATAAAAATAAACTAGCCAATTGAACTAAGAATTTCATCATAGATGGAATTATTGAATATGTGATATGTCTAACATTGACAATCTAGAAAGTTTGGTAATATCTCTTTGAGGTTCCCACTAAAATTGTTGTGGGAGAGGTCAATAAATTGCAAATCATGTTGATATAGAAGAAAAGTTGGAATGCCGCTTCCTTACCTTGTTTAGATTGCAATTTTGAATCATAAGGGATTTCAATTGAAATGTAGTAAACCATTGTAGTTAGGATCTAACTCTACAAGGCCCTTTGTAATGCATAATCCTGCCATAAGTAATATGTCAATGTCGCAAATTGTGTATCATGCACATTATATTTTGCCTTTGAATGAAAAGGGAGAATTACAATTTATTTCAAACAATTAAAAAGAAAAAAGATATTGACATTGTAAATGTAGTACATATAGATTTTTTTTTTTTTAGGTACACATATTTAATTGACTAGCTAATTCGCAATTCTATTTAATTATTTAAATGAAACTTATGTTGTTTAATTATCATGGCAATCCTCTCTAAACAATATGTCATGGCAGTGCTCAACCTAATGTAGATGCAAGTAAAAAAAAATAAATCAATAAACGTTTCGTAAAATTGAACACGCAATTTGTTTGGTTCCTAGAATTGAGCCGCTAAATCCATTCCCACTTAAGTCTAACACTTTGGAGCTTTTCAAATTCAGAAAATCTGCAATAAGTGAATATTGTTAGATAGATACAATTTCTGTTTAGTGCAAAAATAATTTTGTGAAAGTGTCACAAACATACTTAAAAATCATTTAGCATGGTTCCAAAAATTGAAAAATTAAGCAACGAGGTAGCGAAAAAAAACTGGGTACTTAGAAAGCTTAAGTTAACTTTATGGATTATTTGTTTTTATAGACTGTTTTAGGAAAAAGGTTTTCGAACATTTTATTATTTTCATTAAAGATAATAATCTCTTGGCTCAGATCGGATTTGGAGATATAAATTATTCACTGGCTTGTTGTTCCTAAAAAATTTATTCATGAGCTTGAAACAAATGATCTTGACATGGTAATACGTGAGATTGGATATTGTTGCCGAACTGAAAATGTGGAGGATGCTAACTTAAACACTGCAAACTATAGTTGCCGGATCTGAGCCACAAAAGAAGATTCCGCTGCTGGAGACAGTTCTATGGGAGAGAGAAAAATTATTTTGGCAATTAATTAGATGATGAAAATTTCAAAGATATCTATGCTACAATTCTGTCTCATAACTAAGAGATTGAATAATATCTCTGTCCAATTAAAAATGTGGAGGACACATGAAAGTGTGAACGATAGCAATCCCTACGTGTATCACCACTGTCCATGATGCGTTATCAATATGTACTTTTGTTTTCATACTAAATAGTCTGGATTTATATTAATTGGGTCAAAATCGTTTTAGTAAAAATATCAATTAAAGCCATATAATTCAAAGGGATCGAATAAACCCTATTTAAAAAACATAGCAATGTAAGGCAATATTAATTAAACAAAAAAGTATCATTTAAAAATGTTGAAATTGAAAAGTATTTTCTGATGATAAAGTTTTACCAGAAATAATCAATTTGATTTAAAGAGAAAGCAACGAGATTATATTGGAGTTGAGTGGTTGGTGAAAATGAATCTGAGATTTGGATCTTTCGGTAGACATTTGTGGCAATTATTGCAAACTGATCACAAAAGTGAACCCCCACAAGTACCTCCCCCACCCTTTTAAGTTATTTCACATTGCACGGAGTGGAAAAAACAGTAAACTAGTAAAGCACCTTCGGCAAGAAGAGAGCCACCAAGTACATTAGAGCTTAGGTCTAACATTTCCAGTTGACTAAAATTGACAAAATCTGTTGCATAAAGCATAAGAAAAATATGTATAGAATTAACTAGCGAAAAAAAATGCATATATCGAATTAGACACCAAAATAAAGAGAGCATAACTTATATTTGAAATCTAAATTTTTACTTTAATATATATAATTTGATTAGAAAAATCATATCTGATTTAAAAAATAATATATATTCACTATTAAATAATTCTCATATTCACTATTAAATAATATTTAAAATTTTTCTCCTTCATTCTGTATATGCCATGATCCAATTTTTTTATGGAGATTATCCAAATTTTATTCGAGTCAATAATATGTGTATTTTGTCATATGATAATTATATATATCTCTTTTGAAATAATTATATATATATACACACTCAATTATTTCATATTTGAAATCTAAATTTTGATCAATATACATATATATATATATATATATATATAATTTTATTTAAAAAAATAATATATGAGTTAGTCTCTATCTAGAATATATAGATATGAATAAAATTTAGAGTATATGATTTGAAAAACCAATATATGGTTTTTTTTTAATTTAATTCTTAAATATTGATTTTCAATAATTACAATAATAACTATTAAATGATATTTTAATTAAATGTTTCTCTCTTATATATTCTATGCTATCATGTAGATTTTTTTTTATGGGGATATTCAGATTTTATTCAATTCAATATAAGACATATATACATATATAGATATATATTAATTGATATTTATATATACAATTAGTTGCATTCTATCTAGTATTTGAAATCTAAATTTTGATTTACATATCTATAAAGATAAAGTATGATGTACATAAATAAATTATTTGTATTTTGTTAATATGATATAATTAAATACATAAAATTAGATTATCAATTTGAAATGGATGATTCAAATATAATGCACAAGCATAAATCAAATTTATACAATTTATACTACTAATAAAATAGAAGAAATAACGTATAAAATTTTATACATGGAGAACCAAATAGATTTTACATTAGATGCATCCATTTGAAAAGAAAATATGGATGCAAAAGTTTAAAAATTTTGGCATTTGAAAAGTAATTAATTATATTTTTAAAAAGAAAATATTTTTAACAATTTCGATGGCATTCAATGCATATTTGTTCCCAGTCCACCATAATAAATAAAAAAAAGGTATGTCAAGATTTTGTAGAAAACATCAAATTAAAACTAGAGCATTTAAAAATATTTAAAACAACTATCAACCCATATTATAATATAGAAATTGTTTTGAAAAGTTTTTGGCAAACGTGGCTCAATCAAAAGAATCTTAAAAAAAAATTTACTATATTTAAAAGGCTAATTTCAATTTTTATAATTTCCAATAAAGATTTTATTTTATAAATTTAATAGATGGTTGATGGTAGACAACATCTAATTAATGGGAAAATTAATATTTAAAATTTGAATTAAGCAATTAGAATCAAGAATTCATTCTTCTATTTTTTTTATGTATAATTAATACCAAAATTTTGAATTAACCAATGAAAAAAATTCTAACTCCTTGCTATTAAAATTTTTATATCTCTTTTCTCTTAATATCTATATTTCATTCTCATCGGCGCTATTTTTTCTTCCTTCCAACTTCTCGTGCTACTGAGATATATAATTGTGATGGCTTTTTAGCTTTCTTTAATTTTTTCTGTTTATTTTCTTTAAAATTTGATCAGACCAGTTCCATGTTTATAGGTAAGTTTTTCTTTTCTTGAATTTTTTAATTTGTATAAAGTGGAAACCGTGAGTTCGTTGGAAGGTTAAATAGGTTGTGTTAAACATAAATAGTTTGAATGAAAAGGTAACTATGACTACAAATGCTAGACTCAATCAATTATTATTGATTTTATATTAAATTTATTAATTTAGTAAATAATATTTATATATTATTAAATTCAATAATTATTATCAATTGAAATAATTTTAAACATATAGAGAATAGAATCTTAACAATTTAAATTGTTATTAATTATTTTTCGATCGTATTTCACTCGAAAGATACACAACATATTATTTGTTTTAAAATAATCACATTTACTTATGTTAAAATAATTATAATTTAATATTGTAAAGCAACAAATGATGATGACTTATAAAAAAAATGGCAAAACATCATGAGTGTTTTTAGAACATATTTTTATAATTGTAAAATAATAATAAATTGATTAAATATATTTATCATCTTTATATTTGAGTTATTTAATTGATCCATGTGATATACAGGTATTATACTAGTATGTATATATTTGTACTTTATAATTCACAAGAAAATAAGGTGATGTATTATATCTCAAAAATATTATTTATACTCACTCAAAATATATGTCGAATCAACTAATATAAATGACTAAAGATTTTATATATGTGATGGGAGTAAGTGGGTGACACATTACCCTCAATTCCCTATTAATTAACTTGAATTTCTCATATATATATTTTTTAAGTACAAATAAGACAATTCTAGTAAATTTGCGTTAGTTGTTATCATTATTTACGGATTTCAGCATTACTACATCGATCAAACTCCACATGTCCCCCATTTAGAAACGCATGCTGAACTGTGTGTGCACCGAACAACGCCTCTCCCACTCATCAAAATGAAAATGGCCAGGCAGTGTTTTGATGTATCATTATTAGTCGTCTCACACAAAAAAACAAAAAAAAAAACAAAAACAAAAAAAATTCAGTGAAGCTGATTATACTTGCTCGAAGAGGGAAAGAATCATTTATCAGGTTTGCATAAAGCTTCAAAGTCGTTAGCGATGTTAGTTCCTTAAGACTTGGAAGAATGCTGCTGTGTCAAGATCTCCAACTTATTCAACCTTAGAACTACTGCATAATGCAGTATGCAAAATAGTTATAAAAAGTTTAGTTTATATTATTATTACTACTTTTTTTTATAATTTCCAATATAAAGAAAATGGAAGGAAGCAATTGAGTACAACTGAATATAATATACCTTCATTATTACTCCAACCCGCAAAATAGTTGGAAGACAAATTGAGGATAAGCAGCTTTTCAAATAGACTAAGCAAAGAAACGTTTAACATCCAAGTTTTCTCATGGTGTAAGAGCTCATTGAGGGTATGAGAGCATTTGACTCGTTCCCAAGCACAACAATTGATGCCTGTATCTTCAACCCATGATAGTAGTTTCGCCTCTGTATAATTACCCCCAAGTACTTCGAGGTGTGCTTTGATCTCAAGGAGGCCTATTCTCTCCTCTAAGCACCCATTACATGCTTTCATTCGGAGTGCAACAAGAAAGAAAAGAGCACTCAAAACCCAACCCAACCTCATTTTCATGCGTTCAACCTAGTTCTTTCCTTCATTCTGAAGTTATTTAGTGTGATATATACATGGGAGTGATCTTAGTTTGGAGTCACCTTCACCTCCAGCAGCAGCAGCAGTAATGGACTTTTCTTGTTCTTGTGCAAGCGATTCCGAACAAGAACAAATTGGGAAGAGTTTAGCGTTTACTACTTGACAAAAAGTCGTTTCAAACCAGGGGCCCTGCCCACAATCTTCTTGCTAAGTATTTCTGGAGTATACAATTTTATGAAAAAATCTTGTATGGGCACAGTTATAACATAACATCTTAGATACACCAACAAAAAAGCTAATAGAACTCATTGCTAAGTGTGTATACAATGAATAAAATTGATAAGATCTATTTTTATTGTGAATGCGCATAAATATAATATATTAGATTTGTGACGATGAATCTAGCCAGGGTTCTATTCTTGACGGTGTGTATGAAAAGGATCTCAAGAGATTTAACCTTTAAGGGAGTAGAGTTCTCACTTCGAAAAAATTAGTCACTATTATCGATGATAAATATGTAGAAAATGTAAAATAAATAGTGCCTATATAAGAATCTCTTATGACCTAACTATCATATGTTTGTAGAAAAAATGTTCACTTTAAAAATAATTTATTCTAATAAAAATTAAAAACATTACCTTTTACTTTTCTATCTAGCATCAACTCTTCTAAACTCACTTTTTTAATATCTTTTCCAAATACAAATCAATTCTTTCAAAATTAATTATTTTAAAATTAATTCTTTAAATATTAATTATTTTAAAAACAATTCCACCAAAATCTAAACCAAACAGAAACTTATTAGGAAAGCAAAGGGAAATCAAGTTAGAGGACCATCAACGATGAGACATGCCAGGATATTGCCAATAACAAATACCAACCCCGTTCTGAAAATTCAAATCTAACAGTTTTCAAGAGTGAAGAACACAAACAGAAGCCTACACTTGAGCAACGCCCCGACAACCACAATAAAGAGCGCATATGTTGACCTGAAGAATATATAGTCTAAAATATCTCATTTATTTATGCTGTAATCTATACGAGCTTTAGCATAATTATTAAATGCATGTTATTTATCAATTACAAAACAATAACCAAGACAATAATCAGCATTTTAGGTGACTGACAAAGTTCAGGGAGGAAGGTGTTTACACCTTCACAATCGGCTTCTTTGGGCAGCCGGCTTAAAGCTGGCAAAACCGGTAACTTCTCTGCCAGTAACCAACGTATTTATGTCATATGTGCCTTCATAGGTATAGATGGGTTCTAAATCACAAAAAGCCTGCAACAACCGAAAAGATGAACATAAGAAAGTTGGGAAACAAAATCACCTGTTCTAGGATCATGTAATAGCTAAATCTCAAAAAGAAAAAATTAAATGAAGTAGTGAATAAGTTGCAAAGCGTAGAACAGCTACTCAGATGTCTACAAACTACTTTTCTTTTACTTTTAACCTCAAATCTTTATTCAACTTAATTGTAATGGCTTACTAATGCCTTCAGAATGGAGCAAAGACCATTTCATCGCTATAGTTGTCCCTCAAAATCTCATCTATTGCAATAGACTTTAAGCCTAACAATCTCCATTCATCAATATCCGACTAAATTTCCCATCTTTTAATCATTCATCATATTGGAATGGGTTTCAATGAAAGAAATCTTCAAATACAAATTAAGCATACCTTTGCCACGAGAAAATCAGCCAATATTCCATTGCCACCAAGCAATTCTCGCCCTAGAGCAGCTGTTTCTCTTGCTCTCAAGGTGATCCACGACTGAAAATTTATGACAATATTCATCTTCTGGCATCTATCACAATAAATAATAACGATGTTGCTAGGTTACAAAACTACCTTCCCCAAGCTTGCATGCCCTGGAGTCATTTTACCACTCTCATACAATTTGCAGAGACGCCAACCAACAAGAATCATGGCTTGAATATTACTGAGCATCTGAACAAGTTTCTGTTGGTTTATTTGGAAAGCTGCTAATGGTGCTCCAAATTGTTTCCTCTCCTTTAGATACCTTTTGATCACTCGCAATTCAGAATGATTTGCAGTGGAAGCAGGTATAAAGTAAAAACATACTAATAAAGCAATACCTATGACACACATCATAGATGCCCATTGATATGCCAATAGGTTGCCAAGCAACCATTACACGTGAAACAGCAAGTACCTGTTTTCAGGGGCTAAAACAAATAAGCAATGTGTAACCAACGGGACGCATAGAATAAATTAGCTGATGGGATCAAAATCAAAGCAGGGATTAGAAATGCATCAAGTTCTTAACCATATTCATCTAATTTCAACATCAAATATGGTGAGGATTGAGAGCATAGAGAGAAGTAATTCAAAGGTTAAAAAAATCCTTAAGACATCACTTTTACTATGCTATTTCGAGTAATTTTTGGGCTAGAAGAGAAAAATATTCATTGGGAACATCCATGGATTCTCATCCAGACAACAGTAAGTAAATCGTATTCATCAGACAAATAATCTAATAAAACTTCCAATGGAATTGATTTCGATATCTTACCAATCTACAGTACATTTCTGAAATCATACCAATATAATTTTCTAGGCTTGTTCAATCAAGAATTTGACAGAGGATAAGGAACCACAAAAAATAGTTTGGCTGCAAAAGCATACAAATAGTGACCTTGCTCATAACCTATAATGACATTGCAGAAAACTAAAATTGAGATATGCTCTACTGCTTCATCAGGTAATAAAGTTTTATCAACAACAACATACTTAAAGCAAATTCGTATCATACGGAATTATTGAAAGAATATCACAGAAACACCACACGTTGTCATACCTTGTTTGTGTCCTGAAAAGAGTTGACTCCTGCTATTCTGTCCTCATCAGGGACAAAAACTTTTTTCATGACAATGTCTCCATTTTGTACAATCCTAAGTCCAATTTTATTCTCAATTTTTGTGACGGTTAAACCAGGTGCATCCTTTTTTACAATAAATCTGAAATAGTAGGTGTAAAGAAAATAAGTGAATAGAAGATTAAGTGTGATGAAGAATACGTACATATACATTATACATATATATAGAGAGAGGGAAGAGAATCAACTTATATCAATGTAGGCAAAATACATATCTTATACTATTGAATGACTTATATACATATTGATAGGAATAATGGGCCTGGAACCTTGAAAGTTTATAAGAGAAAGAGATTTAAGGAGATTTATTAGAAGTTCAAATATGAGTTAACTGATTGAGAGATTCTAGGAGTAGTATAAGTGTTTTCTGTTATGAGTCTGTTATGATTGTGTTTTATGAGAGTATTTAATTGTAGGTGTAGGATGGAGTTAGGGGGAGTTACGGGCAATTGGGCTTAGAGTGTGTGAGCTACTTAGTGCTTTGGTCCTTTCTTGTATTTGCATTTAGTTACATCTAATTATAGTAGCAATAATACTCACCTTGAGTATTATTCTCTGCATCCTTTGTTGGTTATCTATCTGTTCTTATTAATTGGCATCAGAGCTCTCGGCTTGGGAGCTGTGTGAGCCTTTTGATCACGAGCGCTGCGAAGATGGAGGCTGAAATTGCGGAGCTGCGAACGAAATTGGATCGGGTAATGCATTTGCTGGAGAGGCAAGACGATCGACGACGTCGCGGACGTGGCCGGTCACCACCACGACGGCCGTCTCCTCATGTGAACAAGGATGACCGCTGGAATGGGGGTTCTAGAGGAGGCGAGGGGCAACACCATACCCCTTCCCCACCTCGCAGCGAGCACCGTGTCTCGAGGTCTCAGAACCAAGAGGATCGGAGCTCCCCCCACTCCCCCGTTGGCCATTCTCGTCACTGGGAGCGTCCTCCGTGGCCCAACCGGCGGTGGGAGGGCGACTACGACGATGACTATGACACCCCTCCCCGGCGTAGGACCCCTGATCGGAAAATGGAGATTCCAATCTTCATAGGCGAAGATGTCTTGGGATGGCTCGCGAAAATCGAGCGCTACTTTCGTATCAACCACATCGAGGCAGAAGAGAAGTTTGAAGTGGTGATGTTGGCTCTTGACGGTAAAGCACTGTATTGGTATCAAGTGTGGGAGGACCAAACTAGTTTTCCATCATGGAGGGGATTTCGCGCAGCCATCACACGCCGATTTCAGCCAGGAGCAATCAAGGATCCTTATGGGCCACTATTGCGCCTGAAACAAACAGGGAGTGTGCTCGCCTACATTGAAGACTTTGAAAGAGTTTCGGGTCCCATGCGTAATGTAGACAGGGAAAAGCTGAGAGGAATTTTTGTTAATGGGTTGCAGGGTGCCTTACGGGCTGAGATAAAGAGTTTAGATTTGGGCTCCTTAGCTGAAGTGAAGGATAAGGCCCTCATGCTGGAGGAAAGAAATAAAGAGTGGAAAGGGGGCACTGTTGGGCCATTAGATCGCAGATTGGGCCATTCTAACGGCCCAACCACTCTTAAAACAACTCGGGTTCCTTCCAGAAGCAGCATGAGTCACACAAATAATCTTGCATCTGCACCTACGAAGCACTTGGAGAACACAAACACGGGAGAAGCTCGACGTCTTTCCCAGGAGGAGCTCCGCAATCGTAGCCGCAAAGGGCTGTGTTTTAAATGTGGAGAACGTTGGGACCGTGGGCATATGTGCAAGTTGCGCCATTTCCACCTTGCTTTGGTAGAAGATTTGGAGGGGGAGGAGGATTCCGCAGCTGAAGAGGAAGCTGAGTTGGAAGAACCAGGACCCCAATTAGCCATGAAGTCCCTACGCCTCACTCTCAACAGTCTGCAAGGCTTTACCACCTTCAACAAATCATTTAAAGTTCGTGGAAAAGTAGCTGATTCTGAAGTTATAGTGTTAGTTGATACAGGAGCTGAAGCCAATTTCATCTCAGCTCCCTTGGTGGATCAACTCCAGCTACCCAAACGAGATCTAGCATTTACGGTGGAAGTGGGAACGGGTGATGTCTATCAAGGGTTGGGTCTTTGTGAAAATCTGGAAATAGTGATTCAGGGAATTTCCATCACACAATCTTTCTTTATTCTGGAGTTGGGCAGCGTGGATGTGGTCTTGGGGTATGGATGGATTGCCAGTTTAGGGGACATAAGGGGGAATTTCCAGAAATCATGTCTCCAATGGAAGATAGAGGAAGAATGGCGAGGTATCCAGGGCGATCCTGCTCTAGGCATGACCAATGCCTCGTGGCGTACTACATTGAAAGCTTTGAAGGCTGATGGAGAGGGCTATTATGTCACCCCATGTATGCATAAACCAGTGGAGGAATCTAAACAACGAGGAGAACCGGTTGAATTTATACCTGAAGGCTTTAAGGAGTTGCTCAAGCAGTACGATGATATATGCCACCTCCCAGATGGACTACCCCCTCCACGTGCCCATGATCATTCCATCAATCTGAAGGAAGGAGCAAACATACCCAACATAAGGCCCTACAGGTATCCATACTTCCAGAAGAATGAAATTGAGAAAATCATTGGTGAAATGCTGTCATCAGGAATAATCAGAACTAGTACCAGTCCGTATTCCAGTCCAGTTATTTTAGTACGTAAGAAGGATGGAGGGTGGCGTTTCTGTGTAGATTATCGTGCCTTGAATAAGGTAACAATTCCGGACAAATTCCCAATTCCTATTATAGACGAATTGCCGGATGAATTAGGGGGAGCAAATTTTTTTTCGAAACTGGATTTGAAATCAGGCTATCACCAGATCCGAATGAAGGAGTGTGATGTGGAGAAAACAGCCTTTCGCACCCACGAAGGACACTATGAGTTTTTGGTTATGCTGTTTGGGCTAACCAACGCTCCTTATACCTTCCAAGCACTTATGAATACTGTTTTGAAACCACATTTAAGGAGGTTTGCCTTAGTATTCTTTGACGACATCTTAATCTACAGCAAAACTGAAGCAGAGCATAGGGAACATTTGATGAAGATAATGGAACTGTTGAGACAGCATCAGCTGTATATTAACAGAAAAAAATGTTCTTTTGCACAACCAGAAATAGAATACTTGGGACACGTGATTTCTGGGAAGGGAGTTGCAGCTGATATGAGGAAAATTGAAGCCATGTTAGCTTGGCCTACTCCGCGTGATCTAAAAGGGTTAAGGGGATTTTTGGGGATCACAGGTTACTACAGAAGGTTTGTGCGGGGATATGGCAAAATTGCTTGGCCGTTAACTCAGCTCCTCAAGGGTGATTGTTTCAAGTGGAATACAGAAGCCCAAGGAGCATTTGATCGTTTAAAGGAAGCAATGACCACTCTTCCAGTACTAGCAGTCCCTGATTTTGAGAAGACGTTTGTGTTGGAAACAGATGCATCGGGCAAGGGACTAGGAGCTGTTTTGATGCAGGAAGGCAGACCAATAGCTTTCCTTAGCCAAAAGCTATCAGAAAAAGCCCAACAGAAGTCAGTGTATGAGAGGGAACTCATGGCGATAGTGCTAGCTGTGCAAAAATGGAGGCATTACCTTTTGGGAAGGAAGTTTGTTATACATTCAGATCAGAAGAGTTTGAAATTCCTGGTAGATCAGCAAATAATGGGTGAAGGACAGCAAAAGTGGATCACCAAGTTATTGGGTTTCGATTTTGAAATCAGGTACAAAGCTGGCAAGGAAAATGGGGCTGCTGATGCTCTATCGCGAAGAACCAATTTTGCTGCCATTTCCTCAGTGACCTTTCAGCACTGGGAAGGGCTGGAAGATGAGATCCAGGCTGATGCAAAATTAAAGGGGATACTACAAGACCTTATTCAAGGGGCAGAGAGGCATGAAGGGTATGAAATCAAAAGTGGGAGACTATACTACAAGGGGCGAGTGGTCATTCCTAGGGATTCACCTCGGATTCCAATAATTCTTCAAGAATTTCATGACTCAATTTTAGGAGGGCACTCCGGGTTTTTCAGAACCTACAAGCGAATCTCTGGGCTAGTTTGGTGGGAAGGCATGAGGCAGAAAATTCAGAAGTATGTTCAAGAATGTGAAGTATGTAATAGAAATAAATATCAGACTTTATCCCCAGCAGGTCTTCTCCAACCCCTGCCAATTCCTTCTAAGGTCTGGGAAGACATTTCTATGGACTTCATTGGAGGCCTCCCCAAAAGCCAAGGCAAGGATACTATCCTAGTAGTTGTCGATAGACTTTCTAAGTACGTCCATTTTTTGGGATTAAGCCATCCTTATTCAGCCAAAGATGTAGCAAGTCTTTTCATTAAGGAAATTGTACGATTGCATGGATTTCCCTCCTCTATAGTGACGGACAGGGACAAGGTATTTATGAGTTCTTTCTGGACAGAATTATTCAAACAGGCAGGAACCAAACTGAAGTACAGTTCAGCTTATCATCCGCAAACAGATGGACAAACAGAGGTTGTAAATAGGTGTTTGGAAACCTATCTTAGGTGTTTTTCCAGTACTAAACCTAAGCAATGGAGCAGATGGCTATCTTGGGCAGAGTTGTGGTTTAATACCACCTTCCATTCTTCTGCCAATACTTCTCCCTTTAAAATTCTTTATGGGAGGGAACCACCTGCAGTGATTAAGGGAGATGTGACACCCTCAGCAGTTGAAGAAGTCAACCAGCTTTTGGCTGCGAGGAATTCCATTTTGAATGAATTGAAGTGGAATTTAAATAATGCACAAGCTAGGATGAAAGCACAAGCAGATCAAAAAAGGAGAGAGGTTGAATATGAAGTTGGAGATAAGGTGTACTTGAAGATACAGCTATATAGATTGAAATCTTTGGCGAAGCGTGTTAATCAGAAGTTAAGCCCCCGATTTTATGGTCCCTTCGACATCATTGAAAGGATAGGAAAGGCTGCCTACAAGTTACTCCTTCCTGAGGGATCCTTAGTACATCCGGTTTTTCATGTTTCTTTGTTAAAAAAATGTTTAAGTTCAAATGTGCAGTGCCAACCTTTGCCTCGAAGTCTCACTGAAGAATGGGAACTAAAAATTGAACCAGCTGAAGTAATAGAAAACTGTGTTAATTGCCAAAGGGAGGAAGAAGTGCTGATTCGATGGAAAGACTTGCCTGAGTTTGAAAATACTTGGGAAGCAGTTGCTGACATTAAGTTACATTTTCCTCAATTCCACCTTGGGGATAAGGTGGTAGTTCAAAAAGGGAGTATTGATAGGAATAATGGGCCTAGAACCTTGAAAGTTTATAAGAGAAAGAGATTTAAGGAGATTTATTAGAAGTTCAAATATGAGTTAACTGATTGAGAGATTCTAGGAGTAGTATAAGTGTTTTCTGTTATGAGTCTGTTATGATTGTGTTTTATGAGAGTATTTAATTGTAGGTGTAGGATGGAGTTAGGGGGAGTTACGGGTAATTGGGCTTAAAGTGTGTGAGCTACTTAGTGCTCTGGTCCTTTCTTGTATTTGCATTTAGTTACATCTAATTATAGTAGCAGTAATACTCACCTTGAGTATTATTCTCTACATCCTTTGTTGGTTATCTATCTGTTCTTATTACATATATATACACAGATATATATTGGCAAAACCCGGTTAGTTGAAAGTCCATATGGTGTAAATCACATTGATGAAATTTCACATTAATCTGAAATAATTTAATCAATTTTTATATAGATTTAAATCAACATAATAAACACTTCTTAAATGTATACAAATCAGAACTACTAGATCAAATTTCTATTGATGTCCAATTTCTTTTAAAAATTTTGGCACAAATGATCAACATGATAAGCAGTTACAATTCAGCAGTTAGATTTATAAGAATTATATTCTATGAAAGATTATTAAAGGCGTAAGCATGCAAAGCATTACCTTGGTGTCAACTGATCTCTCTTGAACACAAAAAAAATAATAAATAAACAAAAAGGCCTTCATAGGCTGTATTAGTGACTTGTAGGTCTGTTAGGTAACATGCTATTGGATAGTAATTTAAACTTCAGTTTTGACCCAGACATACTTCACTGTAATTTCGTGTGCCTAAAAGTAGAAAGAGAAATCTCAACTATCTAGTCCTTTCGTGTCTGTGCGAATATGAATGGTCAAAATAAAAAATAAAATAAAACTATTTAAAGGTAACATCATTACTAAATAAAATCACATAACTTTATGCTATAATTTTTACCATTCATCATATCTAATAGTCAAATTTACTCCTCTACTCTCAACTTTGATATATTCCCTCTCCATAATATATATATATATAATGTTTTCATCATACCCAATATTAGTGACATGTAGGCCTATAAACATGTTATTGTCAGTAATAAAACTTTATTTTGATCTAGACATATTTTCCAGAGTCTTTTTGTGTGCCCAAAAAGTAGAAAGAGACTGATCCTTTTGTGTATGTGTGAACTCTATAGGCCACAATGAGCATGCATCAGGTTAACATTCTGCATACCAAATACATGTAAATCATTGCACTCATTCGCTCATCTTTTTTTTCCCCCCCTCTTTTGGAGTGCAGGGAAAAAGTATAAGACTGTCCATGAAATTTGATATACAGTTGGATCTCCACAGCCTTTAGATGAACCGATATACTATAAATAAGCTAATATTCCACATATAGCATGTATATACATAAAGACTAAACAATGAAGGTAAGGACACCTATCACATACCCATTTATTTGATTTGTTGTGGTATTCCTAGCAAAGATAACCAACAAATCAGCAAATGTACTGTTTCCTATCCACCGCTTTTGGCCCTCTAGAATCCAACCTCCGTCAACCTGATCATTTCAAAGCAAAGCAAGAAAATACCATTGGTGTTATTGAACTTCGGAGCAATTGAAAAACAGAAAATATGACTGATTAAAAATCAAATTGATGCAAAACGCATCTTGCTTGAGAGAAGCAAATGGAATGAGATACACATAAGGTACTGCACCCTTGTTGCCATGGTCTTCAAAGCACTCGCATCACTTCCATAGTCAGGCTCAGTCAAAGCCTAATGTCAACAAAAATAACCTATCTCAGAAGTGGTACTTAAGCAAAATGATACTGTAGTAATTAATATAGCATTGGGCCTTTGGCCCTCCCTTGTACCAGAAAAAAAATTAATATAGCATTGGAAATAACAAAAATCAGGCATCGGAACAATAGGAGTCACTGGAAAATAGCTTAAGACTTTAATATTGTTCTTCAGTTCTTGTAATAATGAACTCTATTGTTACGTTGTGTCCAAAAGCACCCAAAACAATTCAGTCTCACTTGTTCTCCTCTTTTCAACAAATTCAACAGATACAATGCCAAGAAAGTCAACTTACCCAACATGCTATAGTTTGTAACTGTGCCAAAGAAGGTAGATACTTTTGCTTCTGAGCTTCTGATCCACACAATGCTAAACTTGATGATAAATCAAAATTGTGAAGTATCAGGAACTATTCACAGCAAATTCTCCAATATAAATCAAACAAAAAAAATTAGATATTTGTCATTAAAAAATAAATGTGTTACCAATAGTGAGCATTGCCAAGGATGAATGGACCAAAATAAAAGTTGAACAGCTTGCATCAACTCTTGCTACTTCAGCAGTAGCCATAGCACTGCCAGTGATGGAAAGGCCAGGACAACCATAACCCTGAGAATAAGAGCCTGCTAAGAACTTCCTTCATCAAGTGTAGTATCCCTAAAACCAACACAAAGAAAAATATACAGAGAAATTACCTTGATTGTGCCACCAGCAATACGCAATGCACCAAGTTTTGGAATAACATCAAATGGAAACTTGGCCTTCTCCCAGTACTGGAAAAAGCAGAAACAAAAGAGAAAACAGAAGGCCAAAGACAAATCCAAAAGAATCAAGATGGTGAGTTTACCTAAGAAAAGAGATCACATCATGTTAAGAGAATTTCGTATTGTACTCGTTTCCATCTAAATAGTAACAGCATCATGTAAACATACCCCAGTCATTATTGGAGCAATTTCTTTTTCCATACACTCTCTTACTTTCATCTTAATGGCCTGCTCCTCTGGTGTCAATAAGTCATCCAATTGAAAATAATCTGAAACTGTTATTGTAAAACAACACAATAGATAAATATGGAGGTGAATTCCCAAAGCATATCTTTCAGTCAAAATAATTATGAAAGTATCAGATTGCCAAGTCATCTGATGTGGAAGAAAAAAGAAATTAAGGGGCGAAAAAACCCATATTTTAGAAATTAGAAAGTGAATAAAAGTCAATATACAGAGCCTCATATGATTGCACCCAACCTTTTTCACTTTCCAATAACAAAGCACATCAGCATGATACTTTTAGCTTGGTAGAAAAATGACCAATTTAGATTAAATGCCTAATAAGAAAATTAATTCTTAAAATCCACATCTATAGATTAAGAATGGGAAACAATGAAAAGTAGCATGAATATGAAATTTACATAGAACTCCAATTTAATACAAGAAATTGGTCCTGTGAAAAGCATTTTGGAGATTACACTACAGGGAACCTAATATGAATGTTCACATGATCGAAATATATCTATCCAAAAACAATAACAAACAAGCATTTTCTTACTAGCTAGGGTCAATCACATGGATCAAATGATTTCTTTGTGGTCTATAGTATACCATGTCTATAGTACACATGTCAGCAAATGTCACTTTCTTTGAGACTCCTTACTTCACCTCACCAACTGAACCAGACATAATTTCTCAAGTCTTTCCAATTCCCTGCTCTGACTTCTTGTCTATATCCCACTAGTCTCACCAGAACCCGAATCAACCATTAACTCGCTGTTAGCTTCTCCTTTTCCTCACCCTCCAATTACTTATCACTGCCGACCTTGTCCAGAAATTCCAGAGGCTATCATCAGTCCAAATTCAGGTGATTCAGGTCCTACATCAGTGTCTCTACCTACTTCAGGCCCTCTTGCACCTTCAAATGACTTATCCATAGCTCTTCATAAAAGTAGCCACTCTACTTGTAATCATCATCATATTTACAATTTATTGAGTTATCATCGATTGTCCCATAAAAATTCTTAGATAAATACAATTCTAACAACTCATTTAGGTACACTTACAATAAAATTGGTGGGACCTATAAACAAGTGCCTATATCTTAAATAAATCTAGTGGGACCCACTTTATTGTGAGTATGTCCAAATGAGATATTGGAATTGTATCCATGCAAAAACCTCTCTCATCCCCTTCCTATTATTCCTTTGTGTCTTCAATCAGTGTCCTCTATTGCTATTCCTAAAACTGGTAAGAAAACACTTACCCATCTAGGATGGTAGTAGGCAATGATTGATGAGATGACAACAATAGATTCCAGTTATACATGGACTCTTGTTCCATGCACTCCTAAGTCTACAGTTGGTTGTTGACAATGGGTATTTACTGTTAAAGTTGGCTCCAATGGCCAAGTGGATCAATTGAGTACCTATCTTATAGATAAAGGCTACAAACATATATTTGGTCTCAATTGTGGTGACATCTTAATAGAAGCACACACACAGAACAACTAATTGCACAGGTAATAGTCTGTAAATGAACTGAATAAAGAAGAAGATATAATAGAACAAACTAGAGAGAGAGGCCTAGAGCACTATAGCAGCTCACAGCTCCCAATCCACGATCCTAACAGAATTTTCATACCTCACTATTCTGACCCCCAAGAAACTTATACTCCTTCCCCCATTACAATCCACGTGTTCCCTCACTCCTCTCCTCCCCAAAACCGTTATACCAAATTTAGTAAAAAGGCCCCACAATATATTTATTCCCTCAGCCTAGTCAGCTAGTATTCCCTTACCAAGACTGCCCCTATTTTTTTTCTTTTGTAGACTCTTATTGGATCAGCAAATTTCTCCTTAACAATACCCCCCCTCTTGAACTACCACCTTGTCCTCAAGGTGGAATTCAGGAGAACTTAATTTATGTCTTTTGCAGTCTCCCAACTGCTTTCAAAATCTGGCAGATCCTTCCAACGAATCAAGACCTCTTTTTCTCCCTTGTTGCTCATGCGGGTAGCCAGCACAGCTTCAAGTTGCACCTGAAGCTCCCATCCTTTAGAGAGTCCCCTTGGTAATGGTTGGCATCTAGCTTCAGGGGTCAAACACTTTTTCAGCAAAGAGACATGAAAAACTGGGTGCACCAGTGATTCTGGGAGCAGCAGCAATATATATGCCACTTTCCCCACCCTCTCCAATATTTCAAATGGTCCATAATACTTGGGGCTTAATTTCTGGTTGCTACGGCTAGCGAGACTCCTCAACCGGTATGGTTGTATTTTTAAAAACACCTTTTCTCCCACTGTGAATTCTACTTCCCTCCTCTTCTTGTCAGCTTGGACCTTCATTCTTTCTTGGGCTTTATCTAAATGCCATTTTAACTCCTCAATAATGGAGTTTCTTTCAGAGATCAATTGATTTACATCCTCCACCAGCAATGGCAGGGAATCTCCTTTAATGATGGCTGGCGGCTCCCTCCCATAGAGAATCTTGAATGGAGAATTATGTGCAGCTGAATGATACGTGGTATTGTACCAGAATTCAGCCCATGATAGCCACCTGCTCCACTGCTTAGGTTTGGTGCCAGCAAAACACCTGAGATATGTATCCAAGCATCTATTAACCACTTCAGTTTGTCCATCCGTCTGAGGATGGTATGCTGAGCTAAATTTCAGCTTTGTCCCTGCCTGTTGAAACAACTCAGACCAGAAACTACTCATAAAAATTCGATCTCGATCAGTAATTATAGAAGAGGGGAATCCATTTAGCCTTACTACTTCCTTAATAAATAAGTCAGCAACAGTCTTAGCATTATAAGGATGACTCAACCCCAGAAAGTGGGCATATTTATAAAGCCTATCAACAACTACCAGAATGGTGTCCATACCTTGGCTTTTGGCAACCCCCCAATGAAATCCATTGTAATGTACTCCCAGACCCTTGAAGGAATTGGTAAAGGTTGGAGTAAGCCACTTGGGGATAAAGTTAAGTACTTGTTTCTGTTGCAAATCTCACAACTCTGAATATACTTCTGAATTGTTTGTTTCATGCCCTCCCACAAAATATTCCCGAAATACGTTTGTACGTTCTAAAAAATCCCGAATGCCCTCCCACTCTTGAAAAGTTACCGATGAAATGGCCTCCATGTTGAAACACCTAGAAAGAGCATTAGCTGCTCTGTTCTCCTTTCCCTCCTTATACCTTATTTCAAAATCAAAACCCGGAAGTTTGGCTACCTATTTTTGTTGGCCTTCACCCATCATTTGCTGATCTACTAAGTGTTTCAGACTTTTTGATCTGAGTGAATGATAAATTTCCTACCTAGCAGGTAGTGCCTCCACTTTTGAACCGCCATCACTATGGCCATGAGTTCTCTTTCATAAACTGATTTCTGTTGAGCCCTCTCCGACAGTTTCTGGCTCATGTAGGCAACTAGTCTGCCTTCTTGCATAAGTACAGCCCCAATGCCTTTTCCAGACACATCTGCCTCTATCACAAAGATTGTGTCAAAATTTGGAACAGCCAAAACAGGAATTGTAGTCATCACTTGCTTCAATGTTTCAAAGGCCAACTGAGCCTCCACCCCCCATTGGAATTTATCTTTTCTTACCAGTTGTGTTAAAGGCCATGCAATCTTGCCATAGTCCCTCACAAATCTACGGTAATATCCCGTGATCCCTAAAACCCTCGCAACCCTTTCAAATTTGTGGGAATCGGCCACGCTAATATTGCTTCAATCTTGTGTGGATCAGCCTTCACCCCTTCTCCTGAAATTAGATGGCCCAAATACTCAATCTCCTTTTGGCCGAATAAGCACTTCTTATTGATAAAAAGAGTGTTTTCTCACTACAGATTCAGCGCTTTCTCCACATGTCCCCAGTGTTCCCCCTCAGACTTGCTGTAGATTAGAATATCATCGAAAAAGACCAAAACAAACCGCCGTAAGTAGGGTCTCATAACTGTGTTCATTAGAGATTGGAATGTTGAAGGAGCATTAGTGAGCCTAAATGGCATCACTAAAAATTCATAGTGCCCTTTGTGTGTTTGGAAAGCAGTTTTTTCTACATCAGAATCCTTCATTCTGATTTGATGATAACCAGATTTTAAATCCAATTTCGAAAAAATCCGAGCCCCTCCCAATTCATCCAAGAGTTCATCGATAATGGGAATCGGAAATTTATCTGGAATTGTTACCTTGTTTAGAGCTCTGTAATCAACACAGAAACACCATCCCCCATCCTTCTTCCTCACCAGTATCACTGGGCTTGAACAAGGGCTGGTACTTGGTCTGATGATACCTGATGACAGCATTTCTCCCACAATCTTCTCAATTTCACTTTTCTGGCAGTATGGATATCTGTAGGGTCTAATATTGGGTATATTAGCTCCTTCTTTCAGCATTATTGAATGATCCTGGAGTCTTTTGGGGCGTAAACCTTCCGGAAGTTGGCAGATATCTTCAAATTGCAACAATAATTTTTGAACTTCGACAGGTACCTCTTTATCCTCATTGGTTACGGGAGTCTCTTGTTCCACCGACTTCTTCATTCCATAAGGGGTGATGATGTACCCCTCTCCCTCTGCCTTCAGTGCTTTCAAGGTCATTGCCTATGAGACTAAAGCATTGCTCAGGGAAGGCTCCCCTTGAATGCGCTTGCACTCTTCACCCTCTTTCCAGTGTATGTACTGCTTCTAGAGATTTGCCCGGATATCGCCCAAGCTAGCTACCCATTCATAACCCAAAATCATATCCGCGCTTCCCAACCCCAACACAAAGAAAGGTTGAGATATATAGTTGCCTTGGATTTCAACTTGTAGATGCTCACATAACCCAAGCCCGCATCTTACTTCCCCTGTACCTGTTTCCACTGTGAATGATATGCTCCGGCGTGGTAAATGAAGGCGGTCCGCTAGTGGCGCGTGAATGAAGTTCGCCTCAGCCCCCATGTCTATTAAGATTAGTACCTCAGTGTTCCCCACCATCCCGCGCACCTTGAAAGACTTGTTCAGGGTAGTGAAGCCTTGGAGGCTATTAAATGCTAAGCGTAACGACTTTAAGGCTAGCTCTGTCTCTTCCTCCGGCTGGGTGTCGTCCCTCTCATCACTTGGTGCATCCTCTTCAGATCCTTCGAGAAGGACCAAGTTGTAGTGTTTTAGCTTGCAAATGTGCTCTCTGTCCCATCGCCCTCCACATTTGAAACAGAGGCCCTTATGGCTTCGATCTTGGAGTTCTTCTTGGGATAAACGTCAGCTAGCTCCTCCACCTGTCACTTCTAAGCCACGCGTCCCCATCCCAGTTCCTAGCTCACGTCCGCCACTGCTTCTGGGTAAGAGAGGATGAGTTTTCTGAGTGAAACGGCCCCTACCCTGGCCCAAACTCCTCTCCATCGACCCAAATCCCCCACCCTTCCACTCCTTATTTCTTTCCTCCAATAACAGGGCCCTATCTTTTATTTCAACAAGAGACCCCAGATCCAAACTCTTTAGCTCAGCCCGTAGGTTGCCCTTCAACCCATTTAGGAAAATGCCCTTTAACACCTCACGGTCCAAATCACGCATTGGGCCTGAAATTTTTCAAATTCATCAATGTACTCCAAGATGGAGCCCATTTGTTTCAGGCATAAAAGAGGCCCATACGGGTCCTTTATCCAGCCCGGTTGGAAACGGCGAGTGATGCCATCCCTGAAGGACCCCCATGAGGGAAACTGGGTCTGATCTTCCCAGACCTGGTACCAAGATAAAGCTCGGCCCTCCAACGCCAGAACCACTACCTCAAATCGTTCATCACCTTCGATCCCATTAATACAAAAGTAGCGGTCTATCTTGACCAACCAACCTATAACATCTTCACCGGAAAATATAGGGAGCTCCATTTTCCGATCACGTTCGCAGCGAAGAGGAGGAGGACTGTCCCTGTAGCGGTCCCGTGATCGATTCGGCCATGGTGGTCATTCCCAGTGGCGATGATCCTCAAAGGATTGAGGGGAGCTCCGATCATCCCAGTCTCGAGACCGTGATGCCCGGTGCTCGCATCGAGGGGAAAAAG
The DNA here is from genome assembly GCA_031216125.1 of Dalbergia cochinchinensis. NCBI lineage: Eukaryota > Viridiplantae > Streptophyta > Magnoliopsida > Fabales > Fabaceae > Dalbergia > Dalbergia cochinchinensis. Next base: position 59,602,446 of record CM062375.1, on the reverse strand, counting down.
GTGAGTGGTGTCGACCTTGATCCCTTCTGGAACCCTCAACCCAGCGATCATCCGAGCCGACCCTAAACGACCGCTGATGAGGTGGCGATGATCGACCACGTGACCAATGACGGCGGTGGTCATCCTTCCTCTCGAGCAACTGTACTACCCTCTCGATTCTCCTTCCCAGCTCAGTAACTTGGTCTTCCCTGGCACAGCTTCCACGAAATGAGCACCCCCACTCCCAAAGATTGAGAGGCCTAATACCAATTAATAGAAGCACACACACAAAACAACTAATTGCACAGGTAATAGTCTGTAAATGAACTGAATAAAGAAGAAGATAGAATAGAACAAACTAGAGAGAGAGGCCTAGAGCACTATAGCAACTCACAGCTCCCTTCCACAATCCTAACAAAATTTTCATACCTCACTATTCTGACCCCCTAGAAACTTATACTCCTTCCCCCATTACAATCCACGTGCTCCCTCACTCCTCTCCTCCCCAAAACTGTTATACCAAATTTAGTAAAAAGCCCCCACAATATATTTTTTCCCTCAGCCTAGTCAGCTAGTATTCCCTTACCAAGACTGCCCTCTGTTTTTCCTTTGTAGACTCTTATTGGATCAGCAAATTTCTCCTTAACACACCTTCTCTCTCTCTTGTGGCTAAAATGGCCTTTGTTCAACTTTTCTTGTCCATGACATGAAAGCTAGCCGCTGTATTAGTTGGTATTAAGAACACATTCTCACAAGGTTATTTGAAAGAGGAGGGTTGCACGGGGCAACCACCTGGGTTTATTCCTCAAGGGGAGTCAGGCTTCATTTGTCAACTGCACAAGTCTTTATATGGTCTTAAGCAATATCCTCGACCATGGTTTAGTTGGTTCAACAAGGTCCTATACTCCTATTACATTTTGTTCTGATCTACAGTGAGGCTGATCATTCAATGTTCTACAACCAATCTTCCTTGATCATTGCATGTATCCAGTTGTCAGTGTAGATGATATTGTTATTACATGTGATGATTGAAAAAGAATCAAGGGCTTAAACTAGCACTTGCTTCTACACTTTCAAACTAAGGACTTGGGCTGGATATGATATTTCTTTGGAATTGAAGTGGCATGATCAAGAACTAGGGTTGTCATCTCCTAAAGGAAATATGCTCTTGACATTTTGGAAGAAATTGAGTGTCATATTGTAGACAAGTTATCACTCCTATAGTCCTATGAACCCAAATGTTTAAGATTTTAATTACTATACAAGGGGAGCTCTATCCAAGCCTATGCATGAATAGGAGATTCATTGGGAAATTGAATTATCTCACTATAACATGACCCGACATTCCCTTTGTTGGGATTGTTGTGAGTCTCTCCTCATGATAGTCACTGCCTCACTGGGATGCCATGGTTTGAATGCTAATATATGTTGAGGGTTCTCTTAGAAAGGGATTGACATATGAAAATACAAACACTATTACTGATTCAAACAATGATTGAGAGGGTCTCCTAGAGATGGGAAATCAACATCATGATAGTGTGTTCTTATCAGTGGTAATCTTGTCTCATGGAAAAACAAAAAGCTAAATGTAGAAGCAAGGCCTAGTGCAAAAGTAGAGTATTAAGCTATGGCTCTCACAAGTATAAACTTATTTGGTGAAACAACCTATTCAAAAGTTGAAATTTTGAGAGAAAGGAACCATGAAGCTCATTTGTGTATATCAAGTGGCCTTGCACATTGCCTCCAATCCAATCTTTCATGAGTGTATGAAGCAAACAAAAATTGGCTAGCATTTCATTTGGGAAAAGATTGTCTTCATAGAAGTTGCCTCATCATTTGTGAACTCTAATAATTACAGATATCTTCACTATGTCTCTCTAGGGTCCTAGGGTAACTTACATATGTAACACACATGATGCATGTGATATGACATATGCCCCATTTTGAGGGAGTTGATATGAGCTGATTTATTTATTTTGTTTATAATCTAATGATATCTGTTGTACTGGGATTTAATTAGATTAGAATAATTAGTTGCCTAAAATTATGGGATTTGCTTTGTAGTTTCTACAGTGTGTAATTATATATACTAGTGCTGAGAGTGTTTTCATCTCAAACAATTCACTCTAACTCTTTCAAGTAGAATAATAGCCCATGCATACGAAAGGTGAGAAAACTCCTATTAATCATTTGACAGCTTGTAAATGCAAAACTGTATTCAGAAATTATTAGACATTAAATGGAGGAAATTTTCAGCAGGAGCGTGTGTGAGAGAGAGAGAGAGTGGTGTCTGTGCAATGCCTGATAAAATTAGACATTTAATTTTTTTTCAGTCTAATAAGACTGAAATGTAAAGGCAATCTGCAATAGACAACAAAAGAAGACAATAATAGATATTAAAGGCATGCCTTTGAGGGGGCTCTTGACACCCCATACTTCCAGAGTACAAAATTGAGTTATTTATACCAAATAAATAAGCATATCTACTTCCTCAAGCTTCTAGTTTTGAGAGCACAGACATGCAAAGCATCTTAAATCTTAACCTGCATGATCTGTCAAGCTAAAGCTTCAAAAACATCATTGTTCTCCATACAAAGGCCAAAATTATCAGAGAAATTTCTCACCACAAGGAGGAAATGTAGCTGCTGGAGTTGCTTGTGGAAATGCATCAGAAACATCCAGCGGTGGTAAATTAAAATAGGAGGGCATTGCCCTTTTGATAGGATCACCTGCAAGAATCAAAATATTCATTCAAAAGCACAACAGCTTAAAAAAACTATTAAAACAGTAATGAACACGAGAAACTTCAATAAATAATAGCACACGTTATATGCAGGCTGAATTCAACTATCAATCAATTACATATTAGAAGACATGAACTATAGAGTTACTGAAGCATATGACTAGGAAATAACACGTTGTCTCTAACATAAGACTTTTTGGCTCCAGATAGAACAGTGGCCTAGCACCCAGTGTCAGACATTGTATCAAAGTTGGGTAAGCAAAGTACACACATTTTTGCAGTAAAGATCAAATAGAAAACTCAAACCCAATACAATACTTTTTCAATTGCTTGCAAAGGAACTCATAAACATATTGTTTCTCTAATTCAAAAAATGCACTTTTGCTTTCTCATATGTAGTAATAATAGCAATAACAATTTCTATAGAAAAAATGACGATACAAAGAAATCAAGGTAAGTCCTCCTTCCCAAACAAAACAGGGGTATAGTTGGTTCATTTTTCCTTTCAATACCCTTTGAACGGGTGAAAGCATATTCGCATCATCGTACAATGACAAAAAATAGTCCAATACTCTCATGAATTGAATTCAACAAGTGTAACGTGTGGCTCAGGTTAGCTGATTTTACAGTCAAAATGTCTTATAATCAAAATCTGACCTTTTATATATATAGAAAACAGCAATTATTTTCCAAACTATAATCAAATCAAATCCAATCATGCAGAGAATACATATACTAGGATCTGAAACAATGGGATCGAGAATCAAACTAAAAAATCACTGAATGATTCGAACGAGCTGAAACGGTGACACAGAAAATAAAAAATTTGAAAAATAGAACGATGGATTGAGAATCGAACCGCGATTGGAAGAAGAGAGGATAGCCATGATTGTGTAGTGGGAGAGAATGGAGGAGTAAATCAGGGTTTTGATGCAACAGTGAGAGAGAAATGGAAAATCGAAGAAGAAAGGAGGGAGTGCTGGTGTAATAGGAAAGTGGCGATCGTAAATGGCAAAATGCAATGCACTACAGGATCATGATGATGATGAGGGAATGGGAGAAAATGGAGGGAAGGGCACGCAACTCAATGTGTCACCAAATCATAGGCTCGCTAATGCAAATGGAAGAACTAGTCAATTTCTTTTCTTCTCTTTTTTTAAAGAAAGAAAATAAACACCTAGTTAGCCCTAAGAATTTTGAATTTTATATTAGACTATTTAAAAGAAAAAAAATTGATCTCACTAGTGAAAATAATCAACATCTTAATCTCTCTTTAGTTGTTTATTAATGAACTTATAACGTGACACAATATAATAATAATATGCCACTAAAACATTGAATAGATAGAAAATAATATCATTTTGGAATATATTGTATTTATTTTGGTATCTAAAATTATATAAAATAAGTCATTTTATGACTTACAATAGAAAGTTAAATGACTTATTTTGTATCATTTAAGCTATCAAAATGAATTATTTTAAACTTCATTCTTATTTTAGATGATACAAGTGACACTTAACGTTGTCTTATCAGATCACGTATACAATTCCATTAATATTTAAATAATCAAATATATAGAGAGATTAATGTGTCCTATTATAAAAATTTTAAAAGATTGCAAATATAGTTTTAGATTTTGAGAGACTATATTATCTTACAAAATATTTTTAGGGGACTATAAGGAGTATTTACTCTAAGAAAAAAAATGCAGTGAGAAAAAAGGGTGACACTGGAACTTGGAAGTATAAACTTTTGGAACAAATTACATTGAAATTGTTCAAGATTTGATGAAGTTTGCAATGATATTTTTATGTTAATTTTTAAGTATTGAGAGTGTAAATTTTTTTAATATTCAATCATATAATATCACATTAGTAAAGTTTGCTAAGTCTCATATTCATTAATTAAAAAATATCCAAATAGAATGATTTGATTAAATAATAATTTAAAAAAATTACATTATCAATTCATAAAATTTAATTTTTGTATTTATTTAATCTACTTGGAGGATCTATAAATTTCTAAAATTATTATATCGATGGCTAAGAATTCATGAAATCATTACAGTATTATTTTCTCCATTACAGATGGTACGTTGCATTTAAAACACATTAGTACAGCTTGGCAAATGGTATAACTTGTTTGTCCCAATCCCACGTCCAGTTTGTTAATTTTTCAGTTTTTTTTTAAAATTAAAAAAAAACATATATTGCGTGATTCTCCCATTGTTCAGATTTTTACACATATGTCCTAAACTGGATTTAATTGAAGTCGACTCATCCCGATTTCTATGATTATGTCATTTTTTCCAATTTAAATCCCAGCAAAGTCGATTGAAAACGACCTTAGCTCTACACCATGTCAGATCATGTCAAATTCTGTCGTTGGTGAAAACATGCAATGAAGTCGAGTTGAATTGACTTTTGCCTTTGTTCAGCGATTTTGTCGTGTCGATCTGAAACAAAGACTACTCAAATCAACGTCTACATTACACTGAAGTCGATTTGAATAGACTTCATGATAATGCAAAAGTCGATTTGAGTAGACTTCTGTTCCGTACTGACACACTGACAAAAAGCTGCGCTGAACAGTGCAAAGTCGATTCAACTCGACTTTTTAGTGGTATTGGTTTATAAATACAACACCGTGCTCAGTTTTCACATAGCGGAGAAGTGAGTGACTCAAAATCAAAATAAAGAATTTTATTAGAATATGGAGAGGGTTTTGTTCATGTTCTTATCCATTATAATGGTGAGATTATAAACACTGTGGAGGGTGAGACATTCTATAGTGAGAATCAAGCTTGGTTGGTTGTCTGTCCACCTATTGGTTTGTTGGAGTTGCAAAGCGGAATACTAGAAGAGTATGAGGGAAACAACAAGCAAATAGGAAAAATATTTTATAGGATGCCGGTTGAAATCGGGCCAAATGGGATCCGATATAAAAAGTTTCGAATTCGAAAGGACGAGCACATCAATCATATGTTTGCTTATTTTCATGCATTTAGTGAAGTTCGCACGATAGATCTCTTTGTCGAACTCCAAGATCTTTCTGTAAGCTTTGGAGATTCAACTCCAAGTGCACCATTTGTAGCCATACCTAATGCATCCTCGTCCCGTAAAGTGCCACGTGATCCTATACAAAGCTCTTATGCAGGAGATGATGACTTGGCTTCTCTTAGCTTTGCACGGCTTGTAAGGCAAGTTGAAGAGCCGTTATTCTTGAATCCACAGCCATTAGCAGAAGCCGGCCCACTTGGGGATTTTGATTTTATTGTCGAGCACCAAGATGAGGAAAATGAGGAAGAGGAGGAGCCTGGTTTTGCAGCAGATGATGTTGACGAAGACCAGCAGTTACTTGATGTAGAAAATTTGGGTGAACAAATCTTACCACAGTCACAATCTCAGTCCCGATCTCGAGAGCATCCTAGCCACTATTCATTAGTTGATTTCAATGCATTGCGGTCTAACGTGATTCATTCTGCTTCAGGTTTTGGCTTGGCAGGAGAAAATGATTTGGCAGTCGGCCAAGTCTTTCGCTTTAAGGAAAAAGTGTTGTTTGCAATTAAGAATTACAGCATTTGAAGAGGTGTTCAATATAAATTTTATGAGTCTGACCATATAAAATTTCACTGCAAATGTGTCAAATTTAGTGTTGATTGTAATTGGAGTATACGGGTCACTCTTCGTCGGAAATTGCAGCTATGGGAAATGCGGAAGCTAACTGGACCGCACACATGTGTCTTTCCTGAGCCTACGAATCAGCATGCCCAGATGAATTATCACATTATCTATGCACACATATACCCGATGGTGCAAGCGGATCCAACGATAGCCATCAAATCTCTGCAAGCATCAGTTGAGTCAGAGTTGAGGTTTAAGACGACATACAGGAAGGTGTGGTTAGCCAAACAGAAAGCAATTGCAATGATTTATGAAGATTGGGAAGAATCATACAATGAGCTTCCTTGATGGTTAGGTGGGTTGAAGTCTTATATGCCAGGTACTATTATCCAGTTACAAACTGCACCATATCATCTTGGCGATGTTGTAGATGATAGTTGCTATATGTTCCACTGTCTTTTCTGAACATATCCGCCATGCATAGAAGCATTCAAATATTGTAAACGGCTTATTTCAATTGAAGGCACTTACTTGTATGGCAAGTGTGCTGGAACACTGTTGATGGCTATTGCTCAAGATGGCAACTCTAATATTTTGCCAGTTGCATTTGCCATGGTGGAAGGAGAGAAAAAAGAAGCGTGGTCTTTTTTCCTGGGAAACCTTCAACAGTATGTGACACCACAAGAGGGAATTCTTGTAATATCTGATAAGTATCATGCTATCAAAGCGACTTTAGAAGCAGAGAGGAGTGGCTGGCATCCACCTTCAACCTATCATGCATATTGTGCTCACCACATTACGTCAAATTTTGCTGTAAAGTTCAAGAATAAAGATGCCAAGCGGTTACTAATGAATGCAGTATATGCAAAGACTGAGCATAATTTCCTGTACTGGTGGAGGGCATTAAGCCATGTGGATCTCACTATGTGTGAGTGGGCTAGCAATATACTGCGTAAGAAGTGGGCTCATTATGCTAACGAGGGTTGTCGATTTGGGCATATGACAACAAATTTATCAGAGTGCATGATTGCTGTCATGAAAGGCACCCGTAATCTTCCAATTACGGCCATAGTAAAGTCAACATATTATCGGCTTATTGAGCTATTTGTCAGAAAAAGGACAGAGGCAAAGACCCAACTTGCAGGTGGTCGAAAATTTTCAGAGACTCTATTGAATGCACTTAATGAGCACAGAAGATGGTTTGGTAGTATGAGTGCTACTCGAGTAACCCGAGAGACTTTGGAATACTTAGTGTTTGAGCGAGATGATATTGGCAGTCGTGGTCGACGGGAATTCAGGGTGGATTTAACTGAGCGAGAATGTGATTGCGGGGAATTCCAACAATTACACTATCCATGTCGCCATGCACTTGCCGCATTAAACGATGCCCGAATAGAGTGGACCTCTTTTGTTCATGAAGTATACACCATGGAGTCTGTGTTCAATGTGTACAGAATGAAGTTCTCTGTAGTTGCTAATGAAGACATGTGGCCACCGTATACTGGGCCTCCATTACGACCAAATCCTGTGCTTAAGCGAACTACTGAGGGTCATCCAGTTTCCACCAGGATTCACAATGAAATGGACGAGGTTGATCCAGGCTAGCAAAAACGATGTGGACTGTGTAGGGGCCTGGGTCATACCAGATGATCATGTCCCTACGCTCCATCGTCTAGCCAACATCACTGAATCATTATGTTGTTATTATGTTTTATGTGTCATATTTTCTTTAACGTAGCCAGGTTATTATTGTTGCTCGTTATCTGTTGTCTAGTAAAGTATAATATTGTTATTTTAATCTTGTTATGGTGCAATTGTCAATGTAACTTTGTTGTGATATGTTGGTTAATATAAGTATGTTGTTTTCGAATCTATTAATTTACACGATACACATAACATGGAGAATAGATACAAAAAGGCTAAAATACATCATCACACTATATAGTCATCCATATTTATACTACATAATATAAAAGTCCAAATTACATAGTGCAAAAGTCCAAATTACATAATATAAAAGTCCATGTTACATAACCGATACATAATCATATAATCCTAATGACTACCTGCCCCGCCTAGTGCATTTAGGGGCAACAAAGTGACTCCCTGTGTGACAACGACGATATATAATCTATCGTGCAGGCCTAGTCTGTACATGCTCCTGCTCCTGCTCCTCCTCATCCTCCTCCTCCTAATTACTCTCCTCCTCTGCATCCCTCTCCTAGTCCTCATCCCCCTGCTCCTCCTCTTTTTCCCGCACCTCCCCCTAGTCATCCTGCTCCTGATCAGCCTCTGGCTCTGGCTCTAGCTCCGGCTCCTGCTGAGAATGATTTGAGATATGCCCAACTGATGGTCGATATACATGGTCTAATGGCTGGAGTACTAACATGGATCAAGGTGTGTCTAACCCCTCAATCCAAGCCTGCACCAGAGAAGCAAAAGGGAGTGGTGGACTGAATGATATGTGTCGGGCTATGTCAGCCGAGGACAACCCCATCATGAACTATTGATCTCGACTAGGGTAAACAATGGGGTCTGTAATGATCTGATGGCTAGGGCCAGCCATGAACTATTGGCTCGGAGTCATAAACTAGTGGCTGGAGCCAAGCAAGAACTAGGGCTAGGCGGAGTTAGGCATAAACTGGGGCTGAGAAAGCCCAGGCATGAACTGGGGCTGAAAAAATTCAGGCATGAACTGGGGCTGAGAGGGGCCAGGTAGGAACTGCTGATAGGGGACACCCATGAACTAGAGCTGAGAGAGGCTAAGCATGAACTAGGGCTAAGAGGGGCCAGGCATAAACTACTGCTGTGAGGTGGGGTACATAGGTGTCGGGTAGTACACCCGGCGAGGCTGATGACTGGGCTCTAGTTGAGGCTGAGATCTGGAATCCGACTGAGGCTGACTAGTAGGCTCCGGCTGAGGCTGATGGGTGGCTGATGCCTGAGGCTGCATATAGTCATCATGATGATAATCATAATCATCCAGTCCGTCTCCATCATCACTAGACGCATCACCTGGGTACTACCGTTGGCTAGCACGTGTCCCAGCACGTACACAATGCCAAAAAGAGCGTCGATCTGGGGCATCAGCAGGGTGTGCAATAGTCGATGCTGGTGGGACCTGGACTGGTACATCGGCTGGCAAATCCCTGAGCTCAGGATCCTCGGGGGCTCCCTCTGTCGATAAGAACCTATTTGCTACTGACAAGTACCACTAGAAGTACTCTGCAAATGGTCGATCATCATCAGATAATGGATACTGGACCCGCCGCTCCCGACGTGCCTCCCAGGCACTATGCTATCTGACATGGTACTCAGGCCACCATACATCAAGATCTCCTCTACCATCCTTGGCATGCAATCGATCAATATTTAGCAGGACAGATGGTATGTGTTGTCCTCCACCAAATTGTCAAACAACACGATCGGCGGGGTGCCACTCAATGACAGCAAACTGTATCAAAGCCGTCACATAAGCCCATACCTCAGCCTCTTCATAAACAAATGGAGGTGTCACATCCCTAACGTCATCGCAGCTGTAAGGAGTCCACCTAAACTGCAATAGTTCACATAAAGTATTAGATTGCAGCTAATGAATCTCAATAGAAATGTTAATTGTAACCAATATATGCTATTTACCCCAGTAATTCTAATAGCATCAATGTGCTTCCTATATCGTAGCAAGCAAACTGAGTCTGAGCTGGTCGAGCACCTAAATTGACTCCATCTGGAAACTTTGTATGAAATTGGTTTTCATGATCCCCATTTAAACATGTAATTAATTAGATAACAAATTAAAAATTAACATATGCATGTACCTTAGTGCAAGTGGAAAAATGAGTGCATGGTGTTATCTAGGGCCTAACTGGGGCATTCTATACCATGCCCGGGACTGTAGAAGGGCTAAACACCTGGCAACCTCGGTGACATTATATTTCACCGCCCGACAAAGCTCACGATATAGGGATCCTCGAACTGCAGAGCCCCAACTGTATTTAGCAGTCTCATCAAAATCAACAAGAAGAGGGAGCCACTTCATATAGACCCGAAACCCTGATTTGTTCGGGAAGAGGACCCCACCAAATAGAATCATCACAAAAGCTCAGGTGTAGCGAATAATCATCTCTGAACTAGCATTCCGTGGCAACGATGCAAAAGTTTCTGTAAACCAACCTAAATTAACCGAAAATCCTTTTATGTGCTTATCCTATGGAACAGCACCAAGCAGATCTGCACACAGTGACGATATATCTCGTTGATAAAATTTCTCCCAAGCACCAATACATCCGTTGACAGGCAATCCATCAACCCATAGACCTAGCTGGAATACCACATCTTCTAATATGATTGTACACTCTCCATACGGAAAATGAAAGGTGTGGGACTCAAGCCTCCAGCGCTCCACGAGGACACTTATAAGTGCCCTATCATAATCAAATACAGGAACCATCTGCGCGACATACCACAAACCAGCCTGCCTCAAAAAAGGTTCCATCCTCGGGTCTGGTGGCACCATCAAATTATAGCGTCTTGTCTTCAAGATTCGTGTATCCTGCATCATTAAATTCATAAAATTAAAGCAAAATTGTGCAAAATTTCATAACTACACGAAAACTGCATTAATTAACATTATCTTATGACACCATGGGCCTAAAATAAATAAATTACAATAAAATATAAAATTTAACACTATCTTGAGATACAAAAATGAGCCTAAATTGAATATGCCACAAAAATAAAGTTAACATTACAAAGACAAAATTAAATTTTAAAAATTTTGCCAATAAACTAAATGACCGACCTTAAATTTGATTATTGTTTATTATAATAATAAACAATTTACACAAACATTAATCTCCGACTCATTTAAATTAAATTTTAATAACATTTAATAATAAAATATAATACAATTTGACTACTATTATAAGAATCTATTATCATGTTCTTTTAAATTATACTGAAACACTTGAGCAAATTAAACTCTAACACAGTTAGACTAATTAATTACATTTCACAAATGAATTAAACAAAAAAATGCTACCTAACTACACCCTAATTAAATTCTATTGTTCAACAATAAAATTACAAAATCTAAAATCAATTTGCCAATCACTAGTGGAAACTTGAATGCTTTCCAATAATTCATTATAAAACAAAAAAAACTAAAAATGCCATTACCATTTGTTTATATTATATCTACTCACAATTATAAAATAATATACAGTACTAATAATAAATTTAAACAATATTTCAATTGCACTAAAATAAACTAGACAAGGTTGCCTAACTATACAAATTCAAATATGTTTCAGTTCCACACCCAAGTAAAAGGGCTTATTTTTTTTCCCTCATAGATCAAATTTGTTTTGACGAAGTCTCGGTGCTCTTCTAATCAAGTTTGAATTTATTAAGTAATCTTCATCTTTATGTTTTCTCCAAATAACGTGGTCGATTTTTAAAAGTGTTTTCCTTCTTCTTTTTTTTAACACAATTTGGTTACACCGAATTGTATACATTGAACCAGGTTTTTTGTCTTTTTATTTTATTTTTTTAAAATAATAACTAAAAATAAAAATAAAAACAAACAAAAAAAGTACTGTTCATTGATCGATAAATATAGGGGAGTGGGCACGGGTCAAATTACTACAATACTTTTACAACTAATATATTGTGTGTGTACTGCCATGTTTAACAATACTACTAATAAAATTTTATGACAACATTACATATTTAACTACAATAAAAATTAAATAAAATGTAATGCCAACAAATAAAATATTAAAATTAAATTACCTGTTGTTCTAATCTGCCTGCAATATGATATACAAAATTAAGATGATAAAGCACACCCTCCATAATCACAAAGTAGCACTCCTTCCTTTTCTTTTTGCTACTACCTCCTCCCCCACTCTCACAGACCTCTCACGCCGCCACTCACTCGCACAGCCTTCACAAAATCAGATTCAATCGTCTGCCTTTTATAGAAGAAGCAAGTCCGAAGTCGATTGGAAACGTCTCCAACAAGAAGCAGAAGTCGATTCCAGTCGGTTTGATGACAAAGCTGACAGCTACAGTAACAAGTCGATTTAGATTGACTTCTCCATGGCTGATTTGACCCATCCGCCTCTCTGCACGATGCACTTGCAAATTCACTGGTTGGAAGTGACTCTTCACAAAGTTGATTTCAGTCGACTTCTTCCTCGGCCTAAAGATGCTCTACGCTTGTAGTGATGGGATGGATCCTCAAGTCGAGTCCAATCGACTTCATGCTAGTAAGAGTTTTTCTAGAATAAAAATCGTCTGCAATCGACTTCCATTTTCTACAAAAGAGGACAAATGTGTAAACACTTGAATAATAGGAGATCTGTGTAATATGTTATTTTTTTAATTTATTTATGTAAAAAAGCCTAATTTTTCAATTGCCGAGCCAGTAAGATAAACATGAACATCAGCATATAACAAAATAAAATGTAAATTTATATAAATGTCAATAAAATTTCAGTTGACAAAATTTCATTACCAAAAAATGTTGATAAAATATTTATATTAATTATTGAAGAATAAAATATAAATTTATATTTTTAAAATTAATGAATAAGGATTATATAATATTTTTTTAGGATATCAATTCTAAAAAATTTATAAAGATAAAATAATTTTAATAATGTTAAATAACAAAAATTAGTAATAAAAATATTAATATCAATTGATAAATTACTTTGGATAATTGGTAGTTTTGTAAATTTGCATATATAATTCAATTAATAAAATACTTTGATTAAAATATAAGTTTTAAAAACAAACATGAGAGTTGTGTAATAAGAGCATTTCTCATAAGAGGAAAATGTAGTTTCTTACTCTTAATTTTAATACATTATTAATGTTAAAAATTTTATATCATTATCTAATTATATAATATTATATTAATAAATAAGATTAACCCTCGTATCCATTGATACTACTATATGATAATGTAAACAATTTTTACTCTTTTTATCAAAATTTAACTCTATTCTTGGAAGCCTCTGGTAAGTCAAAAGGATATGTTATGACTGTAATATCAAAACAATCTTTTAAATTATGTATCCAAAAATGATTTAAATATTTTAAAAGACAAGATTCCCATAAAGTCAAAAAAGTAAAAGAATGATTCATTTTTATTGTGAGCACTCAATCCCCTTTTTATTTTTATCGAAAAAATGGAGTACTATCTTCTCTTTAATTAATGCTTACATATTTATTTAAAAAAATCACATAACTCTATAATTTAATCATATAATTTAATAGTTAAGAAGTTACTCATGATACGATTCTTATTTATATATTAAATTCTATTAGACTTCGTACATTGGGCCAACGAGTTTTCGTCCGTTAGCACTTTTTCATAATCCATACTGTCTTCCAGCCAGCGTGTTTGACACTTGAATCATGGGGAATTAGAAAAAAAAAGTGTTGGGTTATTTTTAAAAAAAAGGAACTGTTATTGACCCAATAAACGTTTTATGGTCTAGCCCGTTTGACACTTGGACAATTACAAAAGTAGTAACAAAAGAAAGTTACAAGTCAGGCCATAAACATAAACGAGAATCCAAGTTATTTTCTTATTAACCCATTAAAAGCGGAAAAATGAAAATGGAGATGCGGGGTATCGATCCCCGTACCTCTCGCATGCTAAGCGAGCGCTCTACCATCTGAGCTACATCCCCATGCCGATGTGGTTGCAACATTGTAAATAACTTACGACAAAGTATGCACTGAAGAAATCAGGAAGAAAACCAAACTAGTGAACAATGAAAAGATTTTCTTCGTTTGTTCCCTTTGGGTTTCCTATTTTGCTTGTTGATAGTTTTGTCTCTGGCTTCCAACTTTCACCTTTTGCTGTTGGTATTATTGCTGTGGAACTTGCCATTGCTTCTTAGGCAGGCAAATAAAAAATGAGGATTTCTTGTCGCAGGAAACCTCTTCTTAGTCCTGGCCCTCCACTCCTCCAGCATTTTTCTTTAGAGATTGGAGCATTTTTAATATGGGCTCTGTTTAATATTAAATGGAATGGCTACGATTCATACTGCTTAATTAATAAGAATTACACACATATTGTTTCCACCTAAATGTATACCAATAGTCTTCTCTCTGCAATACATCTTCAAGAGCTATGTTCATTGTGCCAAGTCCATTAGTCCAATACTACATAAACTTTCACAAACTATACAAGTGGCTCCATCTTAACTCTAAAGGCCATACTTGAACATGTTTAAGAATAATGATATTATTAATGCATTGATCCTTTCCTTTATATAGAGCCTTGAACAAATAGATCAAGTGGTTCCATTTCAGCTCAAGCAAACTCGTGTGCGTCAAAAGATTTGAATAGTGCATACATCATTACTCTGATCTTAAACTAATATTGTAACCTAGACATATATTTTATGAAATCGAAGTTTATCATTAAATAGAAAGAGAGGGCTCAAAAAAGAGAACTTAAGAGAAAAACTCAGTAAAACCTATGCTTTCTCAAATCAATCGTTTTCCTGGCAGTGTACATAACAGATTACAAAAACAATCTGAACTCTATAGCATCCAGTTTGAGTGCTCCAATTCGTGTCAGCTATCATTGTAGAACCTGGCATCCTAGTAGCATTTGGTGCATCTAGCAAACCGCTATCTGATGATTCTAGGGCCAGGCAGCAGCACCTTCAACACCCCTGACGAATCCTGTATTCGCTAATCTTCTGCCAACAAGCTCCCTCAACTCGATTTCGCCGGGGAACCTGTTCTCCTTCAGCTTGCTAAAAACCTGCATTGTCCAAAGGAGCAAGATGATCATGGAGCCATGAAAAGTGTATCAGATGTTAAAGGCATGCGGAGGTGCTATATACTGTGAAGCTAAGTAGCTAATTGTTGCCCTTCCATAGTTCCATATGACTAGAGAAGATGCTGTGTTTCCTCTTACCAATTATAGATACACAAATGATCATCAACAAAGGACACTAAACTAAATGCCAGCGCAAACCATAATCGAGGACTTACCAATTCACCATTGCAATATACTTCAAAAGCACCAGAACTCTGTAGGAAGGATTGAAGGAAGTTTCCAAGAAGCCAAGTGCTTGCCATACTTCCAAACCTATTGGCACGCAAGGAATAATACCATGGCGGTGGAGCCATTCCCAACCTGGGGAAAATCTGTTCACCTGCTGCTATTATACCAATAATTCCTAGTTGCGCAACTGGTACTACCTTGCTGAGGATGCGCTTTGGAAGTGGAGGTGGATAGTTAGCCAAAACAACATTTATCCCAGGGAATGCAGATTCCAACATGTTTTTAACTGTTACTGCAGTTCCCCTGCAAAAGGGTGATTAATATTACGCAAGCTAGAATGACACATTAAGGCTTGTTCTTCTTTCAAAATTGTGGATTCTGAAATGAAACGAATAATTAAGGATGAATGCAGCTTCAATCAAAACATGACTAAGAAGGTCAGCTGGAACATCCAAAGTTTAGTCCCTTTTTTTTTCATTTGAAAATTTGCAACATTAGTTAAATTCTCACATTGTTATGAAAGGATAAATATCAGCTCCAAAATAACCCTAAATTACAATGTCACTAAGAGAATAGTAAGAATTTGAATATACTTCAAAGATGTTAAAATGAAAACATGTTTTCCATCTAATTGCACAAATAACAACTGATCCAAAAAAGTCTCAGGCAGAGGTAATTGCCAAAAAATGCTATGATTCAAAAAATATAATTAACACTAGAGTACCATCAAGATATGCATGACTTTGTTTAATTTAGCATAGCAGACACACCAGTAATATCTTCAATCATCCGATTTTTGCCCTTGTTTACATTCCATACTCATAATCATTTCCTTTTCAAAAACAACAGCTGACCACACAAAAAAACACACACACATATTCCAGCATAACCCGTACACACACACACACACACACACACACACACACACATATAGTTACACCGGTCACACTATTTATAACTTCTAATGAAATGATTATTTTGCCAATTTAACCATTGAATTACAATTACTAGTCATAAAGATCATTTCTGTTGAATTTCATAAAAATTGAACATCATAGTAATACAATTCTGTAGCTCTTATTTTTGTTCATTTTAAGTATACATATTACGTTAATTTTGATATATAAAAAAACTATGTCAAACAATTTTAAATTAATTTAAAATTTTATAGACTTGATCTAGACGATGTGAGCTTCTAATACAATGGTGGATTTTGTAAAAATTTATACTAATCAAAAAATATTTAACGGTGTAACATTTTCTTAAAGTTACACCAATATAACTTGATCCTAACCCTATATATATATATATATTACCACATCAGTAAATATGTTTGATTTAACCACCCTTACCCATTACCTTAAAAGTTTTCCTTATAAGTAAAACTCTTTTACAAAATTAACCTCTTAAACAATTAAATAAAAAAATTAAAAATTGTAGGAAATTGGACAAACTTACTTGTATGAGCATGAAGTGCAGAAGTCAATGTTCACAGTGTTGCCAACCCCAATTGGCCCAATACCACTCTGTTTCTGCATTGAAAAAAAAAACAAAAAATATCAGAAAACCTTTAAAAAAATTAAGGAAAAAAATTAAAATTTTTCATAATCCATGAACACAAAATCGTAAAATTTTGCAGTGGGAAATTGAGGGGTGCAAAATTTCCTCCTTTTCGGAAGAAAAAAAAATACCTGGGTAGGAAAATCAAGGGGCTGCTGCTGAGTATCGGGTTGAGGGAGAGGCTTGGTTTGGATTGAAGGGTGATGGGTGGTTGGTTTGGAAGGCGGTGGAGGAGCGAAGAGGTTGAGGATGTCAGAGAAGAAGAGAAAGATTGGTAACCCAACGAGAAGAATCTGAGTTCGATCCATTTGCAAAGATAAATCGATTCTATCTATTAGAGAGAGAGAGAGAGGAAGGAGGTTGAGCAAAATCTTGATCTAGTTTAGCTTGCGTTGAGCATTTGAGCAGGGAGATTAACAGGTTAAGTAGTCTTTCGGAGTGTTTTGGTATTATCATTATTATTATTATTATTATTATTATTATTATTTGGGTAACGTCCTTCGGAGTTTTATATGTCGCCACTATTAGAAAAGAAAAAAAAAGTAAATAGATAAAAACGATATTAAATAGATAAAAATTTTGAATTGGATTGTATACCATCCTAAAATTTAATTTAAAGATTTTTATTTATCTTTTAATAAGTATAATTTACATAAAATTATTTAATATATATGAGTAAAAATTTAAACTAAGGTCTCATTTAGATAAATAATTTATTTAATCACAGAAGTAACTTTTGAAAAGTAATTTATAAATAAGTTATTTTATATTCAAATACATAATAATAAAAGTGCTTAATTTTAGTATTTTATGAAATACTTTTTAAGAAGCTGAATATTTTAATTTTTCAAAAAATACTATGAATAACTTTCAGAGAAATAATAAATCTTTTGTCAAATATGACAAAAGTAAAAATATGACTTTTCACTTTCTAAATGTTAAAAAATGTCACAAATTGTACTATCCAAAAGGATCGTAAAAGAATTTTGAATAAATTATACTAATCTTCTCTAAAGTTTAATAAAATTTATCTCAGCTTCTCTCTTTATTCTGATAACATTAATCTCTCCTAGATGTACTATTCATTATATGATTGAAGGGAAGATGGTATAATGATTTTACAAACTCAAGGAAGGTCAGTGTAATAATTTCATAAACTTAACAATCTCCTGAATAAATTTTATAAATAGAGGAGATATGGGGTGAAATTCAAGGAATTATAATTTAGTAAAGAATTTTTAGCCACATATAAATAACCATATTTTGAAAGTTAATATTTTTAATATAAGAAAGCAAAAATTTTATGATACAAAACCCTCAATAGCCAATACATTAATGATTTGACTCGGTATCTCATTAACCCGGGCTTGATCTCCTCTATCATTAAAATTAATATATTTTCAGTAATGTGAATATAATAAATTTTGATTTTAATACATATTGCATTTACTTAGTTTGTAAATAATGATATTTATAAAAATAAAAAATCTTAAAATAGTTAAAGACAAGAATAAAATTATATATAATTCAAAGTGTTATTTAATAATAATGAAAATATACAAATTTTTAAGAAATCGTATCTATCTGAGTTAACTTATTTTGAACTTGAAACGGCAGATAATAAAAATGTATTGGAGAACTTTGAAAAGAAAAATCTGAAATTTTGATCAAACTAACTCCTTTTTGTTTTCTTGGTTGAATCTTGAATGTGCTCCTGTTTTAATGCCATTTTGCAATGAAATTTTAATTTCAACTATCATCACAACTTGACCTCACTTTCATATGAATGCCTTCTTAACAGGGATGTACAAGTGATGAGTTAGGTTGTTTGAATCCAACCTGATTTTTAGACTAAGTTAATTTTTGGAATCCAAACTTGACTTAATAATGACTCGACTAATAACTAGGTCAAATTGGATCAGCCTGACTTTCATTTAATATATGAGGATTTGAACATTATACATAGTAAGATTATAAAATTTTACAAGTAAAAAAAAATTTAAGAGATATTCAATCATATATATTTCAAAACAAACAATATCAATATAAAAATGATATCAAGTTATATAAAATGTTAAGTAAACTATATAATCCTGTAATTTGTCACTAATTATTATAAAATAATAAATATAACCAAAAGAATTATTTGACTTTTGGTTGAGTTAGCCTAACAGAAATATGACCCCAAACCCAGTCTAAAAAGTACACCGAGCCAAATTTCAAGACTTAAATCCATTCCAATAAATTTTGGACCAGGTGAATTTAGAAGGTCAAGTCGACTTATAAACACCCCTACTTAATGAATTTCTTAACATGTAAAGTATTACATACTTCTAAATTATTTCGTGATATAATGTTTATTTTGTAGAGCACGAAATTATTTATAGCAACACTTTATGATGAGAGTCATCATTCTCACCTTCGTAAAAGCATTTGATTAAATCATCAACTATATTTAAAAGTGTTAAGGAAAAGAGTTAGTTTCTATTCTCTCTTGTTTGTTCATCCTGTTGTCTTGGAAAGCATCATCAATTGCCCTTTGTTGCTCTCTTTATCGCTGCCTTAGAATTAGTGTATTAGACATTTGGGGACCATCTGCACTTCTTGGCCATTCTGGTGCTTGGCACTTCCTCACTACAAATATAGATATTAAGAAAAATAATAAGTAATATTAATAATTAAATAAAATATAATGAATAAACTGAAATATTAAATCTAATATATCCCTATATATTAATTAATACAGCATAATATTCAAATCTAATATTAAATGAAATGCTTTAAAACTATGAACTTAATTAGAAATAGTATTAAAAGAATAAAATTAATACTTTATTGAATATGAAATTGACAGATATTTTAAAATATAAAGTTACCTAAAAATGAACTAATATTCTAAATGGGTGGGAGTATTACATTACCTGTTTAGATGGTATTCAAAACACGCTTGTTTTTATCTCATTAATCACAAATTCCAAGCCCTTCAGAACTTTAAGCAATTTAAGATTCTTGATGAAAACCAACTGGGTTGCAAAATAAAAGCTATCCAAATTGACAATCAAAAGAGTTTCCATGCTTCAATGAATTTAACAAACTCTTTTCCCTAACCAAAAGTCATATAAATAAAAGTATATAATTAAATAATAAAATAATTATTTTACATTAACAATATATTAAAATCAATATCTATATTCATTACTTTTATTTTATAACATAAAAAAATAAAATTTGGAATTTCCATCAGCATCCTAAAGATATCAATTCCTTTTTTGTATTTAACTACTATAATTTAATCATAAATTTTATATATTTTAATAGTTTGGTGAAACTCATGATTAATTTTTAACTACAAATAATTACAATAATCAATGTTCTTGAATTTTACATAGATATCGGTGAAATATTCACAAAATTTAGATTTTAGATAATGCATGTGTAAAGTAACAGTAAACTGTAAACCCCATTATAAAATTGCAGATGAAAGGTGATGCTGCGAGTGAAATGCAATGATCCCACATAGATGTGATGATTCTCGAGCATGGAATAATTTTTCCATCCTTAACATACAGCCTCGGCCACAGAGGCAACAAAATGAAACTAGGTTAGTTATAGTGATACATGAGCAACCAATTGAGATTCCATGCCGTTGCAGCAACAGTGTAGGCGAAAAAAAATTAGGACCCTCCACTTTCCACCGCCATAGTTCAAACACGCACACAAATACAACACGCATAAGAATTTTTCCTATCCACCCTAGCACTTAGGATCCCAAACGCCAGCATAAGAATATGGAAATCAA
Source organism: Dalbergia cochinchinensis (assembly GCA_031216125.1). Lineage (NCBI taxonomy): Eukaryota > Viridiplantae > Streptophyta > Magnoliopsida > Fabales > Fabaceae > Dalbergia > Dalbergia cochinchinensis. The sequence continues at coordinate 59,581,699 of CM062375.1, read as the reverse complement.
AAAGTTAAAGCGGCACAGTGCCTAACACTCACAACACGACCAAATTGCAAATTGCACTGGCATAATGCTATGTAGTATTTAAGATAATATACTCTTCTTCTTCAAAGCCACGCCCACACACACACACACCAACAACAACAGCAATAACAACAGCAACAACAACATGACCTAGAACAAACAAACCCCTTTACCATATACATACCCTTTTGTCATAGCTTCAAGATTTTCTGTTAGATTTGAAAAGCAAGTTGGTGTGAGGAGGAGTTCAGTTGTGTCAGTGAAAAAAAAAAAAAAAGAGCGAAAGAAACGCAAACGTGCGGTTCTTGTTGAAACACAAGCGCAATCTTAAACTCCTCAATTTTAATTGCAAAGTACTGGATTTTTAAACTTTATAATAGTTGCAACTTGCATTCTTTTATTTTGGTTCACATATTTGCCTCTCTGACAAACATACTCTCTTATTTGTTGTAACTTTACCTTTGTGTCCTCCAAGGGACTAGGCTCGGAAGTGGTAAGGAACGCATCAACAAAACCATTAAATTAAACCAACCCCTTTTGGCCTAAAACTCCCATCTGGGTCTTCTCTCCAATGGCAGCCTGGGTCTTATCAGAATGTAGCTTAAGGGCTCTTCCCCCAGTGTTTCCAAGACCCAGAACTGGAGCCATCTCATGTAACAACAAGCCTTATTCAAAGGCCAGGTTCTTGTCCACAAACAAGGGGTTTGAAGCCTCAGATCTGAAGTTCCAACAAACAAGGCTTCCATGTTGTGGAATTAGGGAGAGAAGGTGGGAGCTTAAGGTGAGTGCTCCATTAAGGGTCGGCGCCATTGAAGAAGAAGAAGGAGGGAGAATCATCAATGGAGGGGTTAATCGGGTTGAAGAGGAAGCGGCTGAATTTGACCCTGCTGCACCACCACCCTTCAAATTGGCTGATATTAGAGCTGCCATTCCCAAGCATTGCTGGGTTAAGGACCCTTGGAAGTCCGTGAGCTATGTTGTGAGGGATGTCATTGTGGTTTTTGGGTTGGCTGCTGCTGCAGCATATCTCAACAACTGGCTTGTTTGGCCTCTCTATTGGGCTGCTCAAGGGACCATGTTTTGGGCACTATTTGTTCTTGGTCATGATTGGTAATAGCCAATTTCATTTCTCCATTTTTTTTCTTCTTGCTATTAGATTTAAATGCAATTTTTGTTTGGCCTTTTTTTATTCGTCGGGTGCTAAAGTTGGATTGCTTAAAAGCTTGTGTTAATGAATATGATTGGTGTTTTCTTTTTTGTATCTTTCAGTGGTCATGGAAGCTTCTCAAACAATCCCAAGCTGAATAGTGTTGTTGGCCATTTGCTGCATTCTTCAATTCTAGTACCATATCATGGATGGTATCCTCCTCCTGCACTTCTTCTTCTACTCCTCTTTTTATCCCTATTTGCTTATTCTAATTTGCATTGTTTTCTAGTGTATGGTCTTCGATGCTGATGTTTTCCCTCAATTGTAATAGGAGAATCAGTCATAGAACTCATCACCAAAACCATGGCCATGTTGAAAATGATGAATCTTGGCACCCGGTGAGCTAAGATAAATGACACTTCTGCTTTTTGTGGGGCAATCTATTCTGGCTAAGTTTCTAAACAAAGAACCTTCAATGTCAATTTTGTAGTTGCCTGAGAAAACCTTCAAGAACTTGGACACTGTAACACGTATTCTAAGATTTACAGCACCTTTTCCAATGCTTGCATATCCTATCTACCTTGTAAGTTGTAGTACCTAACATTTTCTTTTTACCAGAATTTGAACATTTTTATTGCTATTGGTTCTGGTTGAGGAATTGACAATTTTGTTGTGATAATATATTTGAATTCAGTGGAGCAGGAGTCCTGGGAAAACTGGCTCTCACTTTCACCCCAGCAGTGATTTGTTTGTCCCCAGTGAAAGAAAAGATGTTATCACTTCAACAATTTGTTGGACAGCTATGGCTGCTTTGCTGGTTGGCTTAGGATTTGTGATGAGTCCAATTCAATTGCTTAAGCTTTATGGAATTCCTTATGTGGTATTTTCCATCTTCCTTCCTAACTTTGAATTAGACTCTTCATTTAATTTGGTTCTTCCATTTTGAATCAAAATATAGACCTAATTAGAATTTGCTTGGAATTGTAGATTTTCGTTATGTGGTTGGATTTTGTGACTTACTTGCATCACCATGGACATGAAGACAAGTTGCCCTGGTATCGTGGAGAGGTACCCTTTCTTTCTCCCTTTTCCTGGAAAATGTTTGCTCAACTTTGTTGGTCATTCCACTTTTTGACTAAAAGATTAGAAAAATGGGAAGTTAGCTAAAATTTTAATGTTCTTTAGCGCTTTTCCTTTTTATTGGGACTTTTTAAATCCAATTTAGTTTCTATCTTCATTTTCTAGTACCATTATTTTTAATAGAATTTTGTGAAAGAAATAGTGAAAAGAGGGAATAAAAACTAAAAATGGATTTCTTAGAGTTTACAAATTTTAATCTTTCTTCACAGCTTTTTCCTTCATTATATTGGACAGGAATGGACTTACCTTAGGGGTGGACTTACAACACTTGATCGTGACTATGGATGGATTAATAACATTCACCATGACATTGGAACCCATGTCATACACCACCTCTTTCCTCAAATCCCACACTATCACTTAATAGAAGCAGTGAGTACACCCCTCTACTCTTAATGAATAAAAAGTATAGTGATTTTCGTTTGAAATTTGTATTTGCTTCCACTTGTAGACTGAGGCAGCTAGGCCAGTTCTTGGAAAATATTACCGGGAGCCAAAGAAGTCTAGCCCCCTTCCATTTCACCTCATTGGAGATTTGATGAGAAGCTTGAAGAAAGACCATTATGTTAGTGACACTGGAGATGTTGTGTACTACAAAACAGACCCTAAACTTAGTGGCTCTTCCACACCTAAGTAAAGCTTAAAAATTTTTCCTCTTGAAGACAAGAGAGGCCACATTATATTATCAGGCATATGACACTTGACTTTATGTTAAGGGAATGGATGCCTGACAAATTCGGTTGTAAATTGTCAATTCTTGATGAAGGAGGTGATATCTTTCATCACCTCGTGTTAATGCTCAAACTCAAATACCACAGTTGAATGATAATTGAATAGAAGAATTGAAGCAATTGATATCATTTTCTTCTGGTTGTTTAACTTTTTACTATCACTTCTTCCCATGTTAATTCTCAACCACTAGGTTGATTTTGATATTTCCTAAAATGATGGGTCACATAATGAAATTTCCTATCACGCTCTTCAATCCAAGGTTGAAAACTATGGACATGGTGCTTCCACTTCCTTGCCTTTAGGGTGGTAGGCCCAACTAACCATATTGTTTCCAAAACTCTAAATTATTGTCAATAATTTGTCATATACAATAGCCAGGAGACTCATGAGGTGGGACTTTTCCAAGTTAGTTCTGTCATTATCTTTGTACTGGTTTTTGATTGCTGGTGCACAATGAGCAATTAGCATAAGGGTATGGTTCACAGGTTAAGGATTGCTGCCCCACACACCATGTGCTTATGCTGTAGCTGTGATATGTACTGGCTGGCCTGCAAGATATGGGACCACGGGTCCCCAGGCAAAAACTAGTTGCATCTCAGGCCTTTGCACCATCCATATCATAGCCCTATCATGATTATATTCATCCGCAAAAGCCACTAGATAAGGACTTTAGAAAAAGATAATATATATATTTATACATGAATTTAATTTTTATATATGTAGAGTTATGACTCTCTCACCCATAACTTGCAAAATTAATACAAATAAAACATCTTGATTTTACTAATTGTCAATCAATAAATTTTGATAGTATACATGAAGTCGTAGATATAAACTTTGTTGCGATCAATATAATTTCATAAGTATTAAAAAGGAAATTAATATAATTCTATCATGACAAATTAGGTAAGTTGTTATAATAGTGAATAGTTATTTTTTATAATTATGTAGAATTATATTGTTTGGTAATGTAAAATTACTTTGAACTAAAGTACTGAGTTAATACAACGTTTTAAAACTCTTTAAGCGCGGATATAATAAAAAGAATCGGATAATAAATAAGACAAATAAATCGAGCTGAAGTCTCATAATATTTAAATAAGTTTATGCACATGCTTCAAGTTGGATTCATTCAATTAAATGATTCAAGTTTAAATAACATCTTTTCTTTTCTTTTCTTTTCTTTTTTTCACATGTAACCCGACTTTAATCATTTATACCCATATTTCTTCGGTTACGAAATATGTTTCAGCAAGCAGATGCCAGCGATGCCTTTGCCTCTTTGGGAACTGCACCTAGGACGCTATGGTCGTGCGTTCGACCCTCATGCATCAAAGATGCGATGCACCAAATCCCCTCTCCCAGTGTGTGTGAATATATCATTCACCGTTTCTTACAATATTAAAAAATCGTAAATTATCCTCCAATTATAAAAAAAAGGAAACTAAATTACGCTTGTACATTACAATCGAATTACATTTATTTCCATTAGGGAATGCTTAAATTACATTTATTTAATGACATAAAATCACAATATAGTGGTAGCGTAATGATCAGGTGACTTTACCAGGGAGAATACATAACACAAGAATACAAAATGTTATCGTTGAAAGGTCAACCTTCCTATGTCAAGGATTTTGCTTTCAAATAAGGTTATGAAAAAGAAAGCTTACACATACACATACATAATGAATCTCGCTTTTGTGAGATCAACTAATAACTAACTGTCAAATCGACTTAGATACTTGAAAAAATATATTTGTCCAGACATTTACCATTAACTCGTATTTGAATCAATTTATTTTAAATTTACAATAATTTGCAATTGAAAATTTTAATAAAAAGTTATAAAAGAGTACTATTTTTTTCACAAAACAATCAGAGGTAAATATGTTTCTATGTCTTAGTCAATACCATATGGTAAATAATACGTAACTATTGAATTTATAAGGAATTTGAAAAAGATCAACCATATTCATAGTGGATTACAAATAGACTTTTCTTTTTCTATCGACCACATATATAGAATTGTATGCGGTACCAACCAATAAATAAAAAAAAAAAACAGGGAAATACAAGCGTATGTCTTATTGGGCCAAAACCCATCAACAAGCTCTAATTTTGCACATCCATACGTGAAAATTAATTGATAAAAATAGTAGTTGCATGACCCAAATAATAGTGGTCAACAATATTTGTTTTTTTTTTTTTTTACTTTTTTGGTACTATAAAGTTTAGATTGAGGAAAAAACTTGCCCCGTCTAGGTTATGATATGTCTCCATGCTCATTGAGCGCAAGTCATGGCGAATCCGCGATGCATAACAAACAACAAATTGTGTTTTTTGTAATCCATCAAAGAGAACTGGTTACGAATTAGAAAACCGATTACGAATTAGTCCATCAAATTGAGTTACAGAAACTGAAAATGAAAGTAAAAGGAAGAAGTTATTTATACACATGCTAAGCTTAACCTACTATATAGCCTGTGACTAGCTAACTTTACCGATGAAAACTTGAAAAAAAAAACTAAAAAACCTAACACAACAAACACAGTGTGTATTTGGAAATAAATATCAACCGTTCTCGATTTCATCCACTGCTACAGCATTCGTTGTTGGGCCTTTGTCTACCTGATCCTCTGTTTCAGCCATCGTTGTTGTTGGGCCTTTTTATCCATTGGGTTGGCTTTTTGCTCCAGGGAGAATACATGCACAGAAGGTCGGCTGAGTGAGCTAACCTGGTTGGCAGTAGCCCACAATATCAATATTATTATATTGGAAAAAGTTATTTAAATCCCTTAAATTTTCACTTAGTTATAAATAGTCACTCCAAACTTCCAAATCTTCTAATTGAATCCTTAAACTTCGATTCATTAGTGAACAACTATCATTAACTATTAAATCTTCCAATTAAATCATTAATCTTTTACTCACTTACTAAATAGTGACCAACAAATGTTAAATCGTCTGATTAAATTATCAAACCACTATAGTTTTTATGATTTGACCTTTTATACAATATTATTGACCTCACTTAGAAAGGTTGTTAGTAAATGATATAGCAATATCAATGAGTACCACACGAGCCAAGATCATCATCACTTCTTTCCTTTTTTTTGTTGTAATTTTCTCTTTTATTAGCTCATATGGTGTTATTTAAAAACTTAATAACATATTAAGAATTAAAATATATTGTTATAATAGATTTAAAATAGTCATATATTTTTCTCATACCAAATGAGCAAAGATCAAGTCAATGGAATCAAATTACATTAAATTTATTTTTTATAATCTATTTTAGCTTTTCTAAAAAATATTAATCATTTTTAGTAAATTAGTTTGGGAAACAAAAGAATATTTGTTTTTAAACAATGGAGGATATTTTGACACTTGATACTCATAGATCTTGCCATGTTATTATAACGAGTCTCACATCAGGAAAGCTTTCTTGATAAGGAGACTTTATAAGGACCTGAGCTCTTCCACTTCAATAGCTAGCTTCCGGGATGTGATTCTCCCAAGAATTAACTTATGCTCGATATTATTGGTTCTTTCATTGAGAGTGGCTAACCAAAGAGTGTTCTCTGTGGAGGGTTCTGATTGGTGGAGGGGCTGACCATGACTGAGTGAAGTGTCACCAAGTGTGTGGAGGGTTTTGACCATCAGAGGGGCTGATTATATATGTAATCCAAGTGAAGTGCCACTAAGTGCAACTCTCAAGATGCTAGCTTTCAAGGGGGTGACAATGTAATAAGTTCGATATTAGGGAGACTACCTCAAAATGGAGGCCTTATAAGGATTTGGTCTTTCTCACTCCAATAGCTAGCTTTTGGGGTGTGGTTCTCCTAGAACTTATGCTCGTTACAACCATGCACTTTATAGTGTTTCATTTGTGAGCTTAGTTAAATTGAATCAAAGGTATAATTTTGATAATTAATAATAGTTTGAGAATTTAAATGGAAGATTTAATAGTTGGTGGACGGTAACTATTTGTAAGTTAGTGATAGTTTGAAGATTTAGTTAAAAATTTAACAGTTGGTAGTGGCTATTTGCATGAGTAAAAGCTTAAGGATTTAATTGAAAGATTCATAAAATTGAAGTAGTTATTTGCAAAAGGATAAAAGTTCAAGGAGTTTAGATGCTCTTTTCTCTTCTATAAAAGAACTGTCTTCTGTAATTCCTTTTATTTCTCTTAATCATAATAAATTTCTTTTCTAAGTTTGGATTCATATTTAATTTAATGTTGTAAAATAATGACTTCCACCATTTTATTCTAAATTTAGTAACTTTCACCAGTACACTTAAAACTGCTAAATATTTCTAATGCTACTTTTAATTTTAAAACATACTAAATAAAAAATAAAAATGTATTAAGATTTAATCAAATGGATGAATTTAAAATTTCACTGCTTATACACTTAAATTAATTTTTTAAGTTATATTTTTATTCTTCTTAAAAATGATTTTTAAAATTTACACTAAATTTAAAAAATGTGACGGTAACTTAATATTGGGGATAACTTAATTAACTTAATTACACTAAATGAACTCGTTTGAATCAAATTTAGAGAGAAAAAGGTACTTTTTTCTTCAAATTTTTTCAAAAAAAAAAGTACTCTTAGGCTTTTATTGAATATTTATTGAAGCAAAAAATAATCAGTTTTTATTTTTCTTAAAGCATGCAGGGACATGCTTCTCATAAAAGCAGAAATAGCAGATGAGAGAGCAAATAATGTTGGTTTTTTACTGAAATAAATTGAATTACAAATCTATCCTTACAAATTTTATGAAAAGATAAAAAATAACCGTTCATTAAATAACTCTCATTCCTTGCCCCAATTAAAATACAAATCATGCACTTAATTGTAATTTTGTCCAAAAAAATACTTCTATATCTATTTCATCCAAATAGTTTAATAATTTCTGATTACAATAAAAAATATTTTTATAATTATATCTAAACATAGACAAATTTTCTGCTTCTGCCTATAATTCTGTTTTTGCTTCTGTTTTTCAAAAAAAAGGCACTTCTCCCAAAATTTTACCCAAACTAATCCAATAAAAGTATATAATAAAATGAATATAGCTGCAATAAATAAACTATAAGGAAAATCTTATCTATTTTGGTTTAAACCTCAAACTGGGCTTGCTTAGGTCAAGGTGACAGAGGGCATCCTCGTTGCCGAGTGTCCGTGGATTGTATATCATGACCTCTTAATAGGACCTTCGTGCCCACTTCATGGAGATTTTCTTACATTTAGATTGTGTCATACTTTAAAGTATATTAAACCACGCTCTTACGACTAGTTCCCACATAGATAAATTTTTTTTCCTTTTCTTTTTTTTTTGCATTTTTCGATAAGATGATATAGCACTTTCGTTTGGGACACTGTTCTTTAGGTGTGTCATCCCTCCGCCCAGTTCTCAATGAAGATGACTCGTTCGGTGCAGGTGATAGCCACCGTGTTTATTACCTTTTAATTATATATGTTAATACATGTTAATTATTAAATCATAAGCGATTTTCAAGTTGTGATAAAAAGAGAATCACATATTTAAGTTGAATGCTCTGTCATAATTTCTCCAGCGGCTGCTTGGTGACATTGATGGTCATTGCTATTTAACCACGTTTTGAAAATGTGGTTAAATGCAACCAAAACCCCCATCCTTTGCTCGTCCCCAGTGCTCTCATCTCTAAAGAAGTCAGAACCTGATACGGAATATTTGGGTCATAAAATGAAATGGGGTGAGCTGTTTCAAGCATATAATAATTCTACTTTGTCTTCAATTTCCAAAACCAATATTGGTTGTACATCAACTTTCTTGAACAAAGCATCAGCACCTGCTAATTCATAGAAGGAGAGTTTGGTGTTTCTACCACCATCTTCGCATTTTCTAGCACCAAAAGTGCATCATCAGGGTCTCCCAGTGATAATAGAGACAGCACCAATTGAGGCATACTTACTAACAGTATTTTTGGGATTAAGCACTTTTTCCCCTCAAATTATCTAAAAAATCCTTCAATTCTAAGCTATTTTGAACTTGAAATAAACCAATATATTCTATTGTTCCGTAGGATTTGTCTAGCTTGCTAACAACTTGGCATGCAGTTTTTGTCTAATTAGGATGGGAGAAGAATTGTTAGCACTGACAAGAACAAAGAATGTTGGACATGGAGAGCTCCTAGTGTGACTCAACAAGAAACTTCCCGTCTTTTCCGATGACACGGACCAACACGACATGTACGATTTGAATCGAAGGGGTGGAATCTGCAATGGAGGTTTCTCCCTCGACGAGTTCAAGCCAGAGGTTTGTGAACGTTCTTGCTGCTGGGTTTCAACCCCCAGAAGGCGAAGGAATTGGAGGGTAAGCAAGGCTTAAGCCACTCCGAGAGTGACTGTGGGGAGGTAAAGTTGTGGGGGCCAAGGGGGGGAGGAGGAGGAGGTAGGTGTTGTTGGATGGTGGTGGTGGTGTGGGAGGACATGGCAAATATTTTGCAGGTTGAGAGGGCAGAATCTGTTTGGGTTAAGAGGGAAGGAGAGGAATTGGGCACCTCGTGGGGGTGATGTTGTGGAGAGATGAAGAGCAGATGCGGTGTTTAGCAACAATTTTCTACCCACAGTTTCAAAATGTGGGTAAACACCAACATCATCATCTCGACCGTCCACATCACCAATGCATCCGCCTTTCTCTAGGAGCATAACCATGCATATGATGAAAATGTAAGGTGAGAATTTCACCGTTAGCTATAATTCTTTGTTGTTTTGATGACTTTTGGCTAGTTCGCCATTAACCAAAATTCAGTGCGAGGCAAAAGTAATAAAATACGATCAAATCCAAAATGAAGGAATCCCAAAAAAAGGTTTCTCATATAAGGAGGTATCATATAATTCATCATAGGCTTATTTGGATTATCTGTTGAAGATAAAAGCCAATTTTTACCCTAGTTTTTTTTTTTTGTATATATCGAGTGAATAATTGGAGATTGGGTACTTTTGCTAGACAAAGAGCATTTAGTTAAGGCTTTATCAAAAAGCACTTGGAAAAGGTGCATAACACTACCATTGGACCATGTCTTAATATTTTGATAGTTATAGAAATAATCCTATACGCGTACCACAAAGGCTAACTAGTCTAAATTGTTCAATAGTGGTTGGTGGGTCAACCATTAGGGATCAGAGCCACATGATTCCGATCTAATTGTTTAAGCATATAACATCATTGAAAAAAATTGCTTAACAACTAAGATCCTGCATCATCTCAGAAGTGTCCTTCGTTTTGGGTGATGGAAAACAAACAATATTCCTTATTTAACTACTAGTTAATAGGGAAATCGAAAACATTCTCACATATATATGGGGGCAAGTTACAATTTCGGTGTTTTAAAAGTAACTGTGTCTTGAACTCATTTTTATTTTCCAGTTATATAAACATTGAACTTTGCATATATAATATCTATAAGGGTAACTTGATAATGTTGCATGTAATTTATAACTTGATTTATATTATTTCACACAATGTTAACAATGCAAAGTTAAAATTTTAACTTGCATCTATTCACTAATTTTCATATGAAATTTCAAAACTTTTAGAAATTTTTTAAATATGTGAATCGACTAGTAAGATAAACTATCTAATACAAAAAAGTATATTTACGGCTCTTATATATAATTATCGATTATAAGTGTGTGTATATATACATATACACACATGTTTGTTTCACAACTTATATTAAGAGTATATATAATTAATTTTAATATTTTATTTTATTAACTTTTGACCCCTGCACTTGTTATAGTTTGGATCCGTCACTGCCAGCAATAGTTTTTTTCATACACAATCCTTGAGATTAAATCTAAGCAAGGGCAGATGCATTCATACTGTATTGGAGGCATTTGCCCCTACTAAATTTTTTAAAATCTTTAGAGGTATATAGATAAATATATATTTATTCCCAATTATATTTTAAGTTTGACTCTACACCAAAATAAAAATTATGTGAAAGTTCTTATTATGCTTATGCATTAGTTTTGCACTTACTTATATTTAATGGATCTATCATTGAATCTAAGACCACATATTTGAGAGGCTCAAACCATTTTCACTTAGACCATCAACAGATTGGTTTGTTTCGGGGTCAAGAAGATATATTAATTAAACAGGGCAAAAGCCCTCAACAAACTACACAATGAGAGATAAGAATAGTTTAAAATAGAGAGCCTCTTAATTGGACAAACCATCCATAAGATTTTTTTTTTTCGTTGTCATAATAGATATTCATTGGAAGGGGAAAAAGCCCACAACCAACAATAAATGGGAGATAACAAAATAACAAAATTCTAAGACACAAAATGCCCTAGTTGGGCATACCATCGACAAGATGGCTAGGTAAAACAAATCCTAAACATAAAACTAAACTTTCTAATACACTAATTTCCTACAATTCTACAAGTCTTTTTATCTAGTACATGCTTTTATTATATCAACAATCTGATTTATAAAGAAAATGTATGCACACAAGCTACTCTACCAAAACTATCTAAATTTTGTGCTTGAACTTTTACTCTTTCTCTAATTAACATGTCTATTGGCACAAGCTTGTACTACCATGGAGATCTCTAAACAACCATAAGCTTGCTAATTTATAGGGCAAGATGCCATGACTCATGAGTCAGGATGGTGCTCATCTGTTTCTTTTTTGGTCTGAAAGTCAAGATGGTTATATGTGGACATTTTTAGCTACAACAACTTTAGGCTTCTAATTTACAGGGCCCATTTTCAGCAAACTTCCCATTACAATCCCAAGACGAACTGGGCCGGTTCACAATTCCCCAAAACCTTACAAAGGAGTCAACAAAGTCGGTGCCGTTCTTCATATAAATAGAATGCCCCATTCGGCCATTCCATTTCCCACTTGTGTGGACCACTTCGCCATTGTTATCTCCGACCTCAAAAGTCAGCAACTTCGGCAGCACCCTTGTTTTTAAATGGCAAAACAGCGTTCACACGTTTTGGCAACGTTAGACTTGGACTACAAACACAAGATCCATGAATAAGATTGGAGGGATGCATAGACGTGAGTAATGACTGACGAGGAAGATGATCAGCTAGAGTCAATGCCCATTCTTCCCCAATATTATTCTTCAATTTTGTACCCTTCCGTACTCCCCTATCATACCGAATAAAAATTCATGCTTCGTTCGACATAATTGGTTTATTTGGCCATCACCCCTGGCATTAGGTAGATTTTCAATATTCTTGACTCATGAGTCATGGCATGTGTAATATGTGTATCTCTGTGACCATGAGATATAACTTAGTTTTTTTTATTTGCAAAAATATTTATTTCTTTTCTTTTCACTTCCGTTTTTAAATAAAGCATGCATTATAAATTTTTTAGTTTATTTTCTATGCATAATTTCAATTATAAAGAATAATGAAATATTAATATAATAAATTAGTTAGTAAACAAGGTATTCCTCCATTTTAGTTTTATCTGAAAAAAATTATTTAGAAAAGCAATAAATTGATCTTGATAATGATATAAAATTATATAATTAAACAAAATTAGCTCAGTCCACTTCCATATTAATATAATTAATATACCACTCCGTTAATATATTCCTTTAATTAACATAATTAATTAGACATAAGATATTATTGAGAAAAAATAATGCTATTTTGATATTAGAAATGGATAAATATTCTAAAAAAATGTCAAAAACTTGATAAATGAATTGAAACGGAGATATATGAAAAAATTGTCAAAAACTTGATAGATAAATTGGATGAAATTGAGTATTCTAATAAATATCTTTATAATCAACCTTCATTTCAAATTTCTTAACTAATGTATAAATGATATAAGTGATAAACCGAAAAGATAAAATCTAAACACTTGATCTGACAATGATATAAGAAATTCTTTACATTATTTAACCACATGCAATAAAAGTTTCAAGGCTGCAAGTGTGCGAAAGATCTGATGTCTACGTGTCTTAAACATTTAAGATTCTCTCGATCGCCAAAAAGCACCCCAATCTAGTGTGAACTCATTGACCTTTTTCTCACCCACCCCCTCTATTCTATTAATAATTGACAATCACCCTTTTCACCCCCCACATTCAAACCCACTTATTCAACCCTTTTGCAGTGACCACTTTCTTCTCATTCTCTAACACTACGGTTTCCACCTTCTCAAGCATCACTCTCCATTGCAGTCTTTACAAAGTATTAGTTATGGCCAGATCAGAAAAAGCAAAACAAGGGTGCTTCTCAGGTTTCTTGCGTGTGCTCCTTTGTTCTGGAAATGGAACTAGTCCTCCAGTTCATCCATCTGATCAAGTCACAGAACAAGATGAAACAGAATTGGTGCATTCCAAAAAAGATGCAATATTTGATGATACTTCAATTACGCCAGGATTGGTTGCAAGGCTTATGGGATTGGAGTCACTTCCAAACGCCAACTTGGTGATGAAAGGAGCCACCCCAGATTCAGTCTCAAGAAGCAGGTCAGTGAATTTTGTGGACTACATGCTGAACTTTGATGTAGGCCATGCCAACCATCGCCGAGTGAAGACATCGGCATCGTTTCGGGAGGTTCCGGCATTTTCTCCTAGGCAGCAAGACGATGATTTTGTTGTGCTTTGCTGGGATGGTCACGTAAGTAAAGAGCATGAAGCTGGATGTGAATTGAGGAAGTTGGAAATGGGGTTGGAAGAATTGAAGCAGGGGAAGATGCAGGGGAGCAAGAGCAAGGAGGTTGTGAGAGAGAAGGTTAATGGGAAAAAGGAGAGGAATCAAGGGAAGAACAAGAAGATATCAAAGTTGAAGAATGAGCCTAGAAGGGTTCCTTCTTCTAAGCATCATGGTAGAAAGGTTAGAAAACAACCAAGTGAAGCTAAAGATTTGTCTAGTGTCTCCCAAAGTTCAAGCTCGTGTTCTAGCTCTAAATTGCCAAATAAGCAGAAGAAAGGGTTTGTTGAATCATGTCACACAAAAAGCACAAGAAAGCAGAAGCCATCTAAGAAGATAGAGAGTGATTGCAACTCGGAAAATCTCAGTCCAGTTTCAGTTCTAGATACCAGTGATTATCCTTCCCTTTATGGAAATAATTTCCAAGGTTTGTTTTGTCAATTCCTTATTTTTAGACTCTTCAAGCAATGGTTGAAATTAATGTTTTGAAAATAAGATTGGTCTAACCAATTCAACCAGTCAAACTCTGAACTAAATGCATCTTTGGTACGATTATTTCTTATCATATTGAGTAAATAATATTTTTAGTCATAACATTTTCAACTTGATATCAATTTGATCTAAAAAAATTCTGATATCAATTTAGTTATTTTGTTAGATCTGCACTTTGATTGAAAAACTTAATTGATATCAAAATAAAAAATATATTATGATTAAATTGATGTCAAAACTAAAAATCTTAAGATTAAATTGACGTTAAAAATTTTGTTAGTATCAAAATTGATATATTGCTTACTCGTAAATTTTTGGTGTAACCATATTATTTTTCATATATAAAGATGGGCCCGGTCATGGCCTAAAAATTTGAAAGTGACATTTAAAATCATAAATTTAACTTTTTTATTTGTTAGAATCTTAACTGATATATTTTCAGTTTTGAAAACATCAATGAAATTGAATCTTGGTTGCAGTGTCGATTTTTGTTATCAGTTGTTACTACATTGCTATCAAACTTCTTCTGCTCATTTGTGAATGAAAGAATCCCAAAACATATCTGTTTGGTTTTGGTCTTGATTTTCTGTTTTCATATATTTGTGTTTTCTGTTTTTAAAAATTTGTCAAGAAAATAATGAAAACAGTTAAAATGATATCTTATTTTTTGTTTTCATTTTCTATTTTCACTATTTTCTTCGTAGAATCTTTAAAAGCACACACACAATAAAAATTAAAACTGGAGATGAAAATGCAAATCAAAGATGAAGTGGCTACGTGCATTCTTTCGCATAGTGTTACAGTTTCAGCTTATTTTGAACTTCACCGTAATTGAATATTTTATTATTTATCATTGCAGATGATACAAGCCCCTTGGCTTCAAAGTCAAAGTGGAACTCTTCATCGTTAACGTCCTTGAGTGATGGTGTTAGAGACAGTGCGAGCAATAATAAAGGTGGCGCTTGTGTCTACACTGCTGATAATGTCAACAGGGAAGCAGAATACTACAGAGAACTGATGTTGAAGCTTCACACTTTGACAGAAAAGGATATAAGAGAGTTTGATTGCACAACAAAGCGTATATATGAGTATGAAGAGTTTGAGGAAATTTGTTTCTCGTTTGAGCACAAGATCTTGGACCTTTTACTAGGCGAGGTTGTCAATGAAGTTGCAGAGCTTTGTTGTTGAGAAATTTGTCATCTTGGTATATAATTGTAAAGCATGAATAAACGGTCAAAATTTTGTGATGCTTTTTGAAAATGAACATTTCTACAGCATATTCATGACTAAACTTTCAGGTTCCGAATAGAGTGACATTTAATTGAATTGTTCTTGTAGCTAGGAGCCTTGCATGCTTAGTTTCTTTTGTTAAAGAAGAAGAAAGAAATCAGATTCTTTAGGTTTTGGTAATATTATATGGTCATAATAATATTTGTTTGCGTTTTATACAAAATAAATTTATAAAAATAAAAAAATCAGAAAATAATTAACTTTCAATGAGTTAATGTTTGGCTCCATCTTCGGAATTATATACATAAGCCATGTATATATTTTGAGATACTGTAGTTAATTTTAAAGTTTATATATTTCCACATATGTTACTAGAATCAAAGTTTGGATTTCAATCACTGATTTTGATTTTGATTATGTAATAGATTAGTTAAGTAGTTATAATTCAGTTTTCAAAGATTGAACGGGTTTTCATATTTATATCATATGATGAACAAATAAATGATCTCATGATCAACGGTTTTGGCCGATATGCTTTCAGAGTTTAAGAACGTACGTGGAATGTAATCTATGGTAAAGAGATTTACCTGATGACTTAGAGATATGTCTATAATTCAGGTTTTAAAATGTTTTCAGAATTGAGTAAGTTGAGTTTCTCAGTATTTATGAACCTAAGTATTATGTTTTAATCAGAAAAATTGACATTGATTTAGAAGAAAATCATATTTTAAGTATTATATTATGATAAAGTATGCATTCAGAGAGACACGTCATCCAGAAGACTTATGTGGGGATGAGATTCCTCACGTGCCGATCACGTTTCCAAGTCGGGTCGTGATAGGGTGGTATCAGAGCCATTAGGTTTCCATGCATGATACTAGAGCAAGTGTCCACAAATTGCATGACATTTATGTGAATGGAATCACGGCCATTTGCACTAACGTGATGTTATTTGAGGCCTACAGGAAGAGTCAATTATGTCTAAGTTCAATTAGAGTCCTTGTCATTCTTTGAAATTCTTGATCCGATCCTATGTTTTCCCCTCTTCTCAAGTGAGCTATGCCACCTGTGACTCGTCATCGCCATCATCACCGCAGTAGCCCTATGTCGGCTAATGCCAGTTACATTCAGTGCATCGAGCAACCTGTTCTGAGCCTAGCAGAGGTGGTTAGCGAGCACCTTAGAGCCAGAGTGCATCAACAGGGGACCCAGATAGGCAGGACCAACTTATCCAGGGATCAGCAGTAGGCACCATTAATCGGGGCCACCTCCTCAGTGCCCTCTTTGATGCTCCCTGCTATTGTTCGACCTAGGAGTCAAGGGAATAGCTAGCTTGAGGGACATCGTTCAATGCGAAGCCATTGGTCACCCAGTTTGTGAAACATGTGGAAAACGCCACGGAGGCTAGTGTTTGTTTGGTATGTTCACATGCTGTGGATGCGGACAAAAAGGCAAGAAGAAGGATTGCCCATTACTTTAGGGAGCAACTAGTCAGAGGTCAGAGCAACCTGACGCCCCAGTGCAGCCTCCCCTCCCTGTAGTTGGGAGTGACGCAACCGCCCCAGCTAATGGAGGTTCTCATGTGAAAGGCCTAGAGCTAGCAGGTAGAATCATGATTGAGATGCAGATCCCACATGTAGATAATTAGTAGGAATGATAAATGGTTTTTGTTTTGAAAGTTGTTCTATGTAACCTTAATGCCATGAATCGTATGCATGCGATGTTTGAAAAAAGGCATGTTTACATGATGTATATGGAAAATTTTTGTTTTCACATGGTGAAAGCATAGAATGTATATGAAACATGTTAGCAACATGATGCAGAGTGCTCGATTAGTTTTGGAATGTGCATAGTAGCGTCACATGATAAGAGTATGGTAAGCATGCCCAGTATATAAACAACATGATATAAATTACCAGACTAGTTTTGGATCATTTTGCATGTTTGCTTTTGACTGACCTTGTGGTGATAACTTGCATTGTGACTTGAAAGATGTAGCGATAGAACTGCATGGGGGCATGAGAAAGCACAAACAAGCATGTGAATAATTAACTTTGAACCTCATAGACTAAAGAATTGGATTAGAGGATATTTGGACCTTGTGTGATGTTTAGAACCTTGGTATATGCTTTTTACATGTTCTTATGACAATTTAGCATGATTGACAGCATAATGACTTGGGTTAATGAATGATGTGTTTATGCTTGTTAAGCATGTGGTTTCATGCATATGCATGCTTATTCCGTTACGTCTTTTGGAACGAGGAGAAGAGTAGCTTCCCAAGATAGTAAGAACTCATGTGTAGTGATACTCATTTTCCTTAAAGGCTATTATGTTGTGATGTTTTATGAGCTGGGCATATGATTTGAGGTCTGTGTTAGTGTCCTTGAAAAGAGTTTTACGAATACCTGAAGCTTTGGCCAAAGTTTTACAAATTTTAAATGGAAGGATTTTCTCAAGGAAGTTTTGTTAACTTTACCACAATTAGTTTGTTTTATGGAAAAATTAAAGAGAATTTGGGAACATGTTTTGCTAACATGAACTTAGAATAAATAGATACAAGTATTTTGGGTAGTTCTGTTTTGTGCTCATAGAAAAAAACTTGGTTCAAGATTTGATGTTTTAACAAGTCGTATTTTGATTGGGGAAATTTTCCTTTTTATGTTAGGTGTGCAAAAGTGATATCATTTTAAGGTTATGTGACATGAGTTAGAGCACTATATGCATGTGTAATAGTTTTACTTGAGTGGCCATTGCAGAAACATGATTAGAGTAACTTGAGGAGCTCGTATATATAGGATGCATGTTTTCTTCCCCTAATCTATGCATGTAAGCTAGATGAAAAGGGATCTAAATGAAATATGCTATGTTTAAGTTACGGTTTGGAAACATAATAGTAAGAAGTAAATAGGTGGGAAGCATGTTGTTGTCTCTATTGCATGAGCTTATATGGTGTGTGAACATGATTGGATGTTTTGAATGCATGCTTTTATGCTTGAAAGAGTTTGGGTGAGTACTTGGGGTCCCGAGGCAAGAAGAATGGTTCACGAGAATCGATAAGGCATGTTATCATGATAAGATGTTTTTAGAGTTCCTGGAGCAGGCTATGGTTATTGATTGATTTGCATGATGAGTATGATTGATGTGATGCATGTATGCGCGTTAGAGGTAAAGGCATGTGAACGCTTAACATGACGCCTACCAATACGACGTAAACCTTCGCTTTTCTGATATGCACAAGGATTGAGTAGTTGATTTCCAAGCATGATGCTCACGTAGAGAATCAAGAAGTTCAGAAATCGAGGACTAGGAGTCCCTACAATACCAATTAATGTCAAATACAAGAGAAAGAGGATAAGAGCAAGGATACAAGTGATGTTTAACCCCCCATCTTTGAGAGATTGCGTGCATGATGTGGCGAAGCATAGATGTCCATCTAAAACTTGCATTGTGGAAAGGGCTGCATTTGGAAACAGAGCCACCTAGTGCAAGTGTCATGATAAGAGTTGTAGTCACCTCGTTTGGGAAAGGGCTACCTTCAGTGGCAGAGCTGTTCAGATATGACAATTGGTATCCTTAACTAGAGTAGCAGAGTAGTGGCCTCTGGGATGGCACTGTCTCCTATAGTATCAGCTAGAACAGCCAGAATATCATGCTAGTATGTTCCGGGCCTTCAGGCCCATCCTTGAAACCCCATATGGGTTAAGCATTCTGTTTCTTTGATTATCTAGTTATGCAAGTTCAGGTTTGAGGATCAAATCTCTTTAAGGGGTGAAGAATATGATACCCCAAGTACACGTATTGTTGGACAAGTCCAGTACGGCCCTAGGGACCCTCGGAACCCACCGGTGTAGCCGGGAAGGCCCCATATATGTGAAAGACCAGTGGGTAGAGCTGGAGCTGTAGCTGCAGGATTCTGCAAAATAACCTACTATTTCATCTGGCTCGCTGCAGTGAGATTTACTGGTTGCAGCGAGCCGACCCGATGATAACACAATACAAAACGATACAATTTCATTTAATAAGCCCTATATGTACCCCAACTTGGGTTTTTCTCTTCCCAGAAGCAGAAACTCGAGCCCTAGCCTTACCAAGGAGCTCTTCCTGCCCTCCATTCGCATCCTCCATCAAAGTGACCTCTTCCAAGCTTCAAGGTGATCAGCTTGGTTGTTGGTTTAGGCTTCTTTTTCCCCCTTCCTTTCATGTGCTATGGTTTGGGTATTGTTCTCTCCCATTGTTATCAAGTGGAGGTGCTTTTCCAATGTTGTTAGAGTTATATTAGAGTTATCTAGAGGATGTTAGAGATTAATCTAGAGTTTGTGGTTGTTTTATGGTAGTTATTGGTGTCATTCCTACTCCACAGAGCTCCATTGATATTGTCGCCCCTTGATCTCCCTCTCCAGGTGAGTGAGTTTGATCTCATAGCCTTATTTTATCATATGAATATGTTTCTTGCATGATGATTGTCAAATATGAAGATTTGAGATAAAAAGTATAGAATACGATTTTTCGTAATTATATCAAGTTAGAAAAATTATGATTTATGATGATAGCATGAAAGAATGAGTTTCATAAGACCATGGGACCATGATTTGGATTGATGCATGTTATGAAAATGTTTTATGTATTACTAGAATGATCATTGAGAAAATATACGATTTAAAGAGAGTTATGAGAGTTGCCAAATATGTATCATAGTTTACGATATCGCTATGATTTCAAGATTTCATATTTCAGATTATGTCCTTTTGTTTATCTTGTTGAGATATATTGAAAAATGTTGAAAAATGTATTTTGAGACATTGTAGTTAATTTTAAAGTTTATATATTTTCGCATATGTTACTAGAATCGAAGTTTAGATTTCAATCATTGATTTTGATTTTGATTATGTAATAGATTAGTAAAATAGTTATAATTTGGTTTTCAAAGATTGAGCGGGTTTTCATATTTATATCATATGATAAACAAATATATGATTTTATGATCAACGGTTTTGGCCCAGATGCTTTCAGAGTTTAAGAATGTATTTGGAATGTAATCTATGGTGAAGAGATTTACGTAATGAATTAGAGATATGTCTATGATTCAGGTTTTAAAATTTTTTCAGAATTGAGTAAGTTGAGTTTCTCAGTATTTATGAACATGAGAATATTATGTTTTAATTAGAGAAATTGATATTGATTTAGAAGAAAAATCATGTTTTAAGTATTATACTGTGATAAAGTATGCATTCAGATAGACACTTTACCTAGAAGGCTTACATGAGGATAAGATTCCTCACTTATTGGTCACGTTCCCAAGTCGGATCGTGACAATAACTAATAATAAAGAATTTATTTTATGAAAATTTGTATATTTCGAAAGTTAAAATTATTGAATAAAGAAAAAAAATAAGTGAATAATTTAACTATATTATGAGTCATTTATAGTGATGACAATAAGTATCTAATTATAATTTTGTTTATAGTATTTTTTATTTATTTGTATTACTTTTGTTAATGGCAGAAAGAAACGAAGGTATCATTAGAGAAACAATAATTAATAATTAGAAAGTAAACTAAATTCAAAAACTTACTTTAAATATTAAGATTATGAAAATGATGGGGCAAAATTTTCTCTACAAATAACATATAGAAGACTTTTTATGTAATGAGTCTTAAATATTAGTATTATATTATAGATAAGTTATAGATTTATACACCAATTTGATAGTAATTGATTAAGAATAAATTTGATAGAAATTGAATTTTGAATTATTGTCATATCAAAATCAATTAATTAACAATTCGTTAACAATTTGACCTGCTTGTTTTATTTAAAGCCAAAATAATGCCAATCTTTAAGGTTATTTATTTTGGAAATGTTTCCTTTTTAATAAGGCTATTAAAATGTGTAAATTCATTTTTTTATTGAAAAAATTTAGGGTGAAAGGATGACATCTTAATCCATGGTAGAAAAAGCCTTAGGGATTAGAGAACTTATATTTACCTCACCCCAAGAAGACGAGTAAGTGTTCGAACCATCGACCTATCAAATACAAATCTTGTCATGCTCCACTCGGCCAACCCCTTGGGTCAAACGGTGTAAATTTATAAAGGTTATTATAGTATATTTCTAATATTAGTATTAATGAAAGTAATAATGATGATGTTTGCATATACTCATGATAATTAAGAAGATGTATTTTGTATACTCATGTTAATTATTTTAAATTTTTTATCATTATGTAATTACCTTTAAATGTTTTCACTCTAATAAACTGTATTACAACCACAGCTTGTTTAGTAGCTCCATTTGCCATGAAGTCTATAACCATGCACGTAAATTCCCCAACATCAACCCTTTTTTGTTTTTTCTTTCCTTTTTCGTGCTCACTACTTTTGTTGTAATGGGCCATGGAAGCCATTACACCCTACTTTTCTTTCTTATTTTGGTATATTGCACGATTTTTGTTGGAATGGGCCTCATTCTTATTTTTATCACCTCAATATATTTATATCTAAATATTTAATGATTCATATCCTTCACAGCCTCTTGTCCATTTTTTTAATGGTTCTTAATTTTATGTTATACTTTCCACTCTTAATTATTCTTAATTTCAATTTTAGATCATAATTCTATTTACATGGGTCCTCTCTTGGCACAAATTGTAATATTTAATGATTGTAATATTTTATTTCATATAAAAATAATTAATAAGTAATTATAAATTAAGTTTAAAAATATCTTTAGATATAAAGATTAAGAAAAGTGAGGCCTAAATCACTGTGTGAATGATAAGTGTAATAGTTTTCATGAAAGGAGTCTGAAATATTAGTATATCAGAATATTAGATTAGATTAGGGGCTATAATCTAAGAAAAGATATTTTGTTCCATGGATTTAATGTTCAATCTTTCAGTTTTTGTGAATTATAAGTATCTCTAACTTAACTCTATTGTTAATGCAATTTATAAAGCTTAATTAGAATATTAAGCAAAACAGATCAACAACATTTTTTTTAACTCATCTAGCACTTCAAAAAAAATTTGAGTTCAGTTTCTCCTTTTGTTGTATTTAAATGGCTAGACAGTGACACAAACATTAACCAGGAGTGATCACTCTCCAAACTCTTCTATTATTTCCAATGGAAAGTTAGACCGTAAACCATAGCAGCTCTTTATCTCCTTCTTGCATCAGTATGTATGCATGGTGGCCCACCTTACATTTCTCTTTCTTTATCTTTTCTATTCCCTCGCAAAATTGCCGGAAATTAAAGTCCTGTGTTAGCTAGGTGTGAGAATTTCTCTTAAAAATATACATATTATTGGACTTAATATTAGTCTGGTATCAATTTATATTCATAAGAGATTTTATTTATATTAATTGTAAGCTAAGAACACAAGTATTACTAATCTCTTTCGGTGGGCTTTGAGCTTCAATAATTATCGAAAAACTTCATTACAACAGTATAGATAATTAAATGAATAAGTGTAAATTGTTTTACATAATTCAAATACCCACCAATGTACACAGACCAATTTCTATCTCTATTCTCCTCGGTATTTTGTTTCTAGTTAACATCTTGTTTCCAACTGATAGTGTGAAATTGAATAGGGTTATGGGAGAAAGAAAGAAACGCAAGCAACAATGAGTGTTATTGTTATGAGCAATGTCATTCCTATTTCCAAAAGATGGTGTTCAATTGGGACGTTCACTCAATTATTATCTGATGTGATTGATAAGTGGAGATAATAGAAATCATTATCACATCTCATGTCAATAAACTTAGTTTTTCAATTGGATATTATTATATTGGAATACCATTTTTGTATTGTTATCGTCAGTATCTCTACTTTTAATTTCCTGGGTTCGCTTACATTATGTGTTAGGCTTCTGAGTCGCATTCTCTAATTAAATTCCAAAAGCAGATTCGATAGTTGTGTTGTTCGATCCAAATGCTCTCGACAGTAACCTCGTTCTTGTTCTTCCTTGGAGCGCTCGCTTTTCTTGCAGGTGCGTTGAGGAATTCACATCCATTGTGCATATTCCTCAGCGTTTTTTTTTTTTCGTTCTTTCGTTTTTGATTGGTGAATCGTGATTCTTTGTGTTTAGGCTTTGTTTGGTTCGATCTTTTCACTTTAAAGATTTTGTTGTTAATTATAGGCTATGTTACACTAGCATGTCTGACCACACCAAAAAAAAAAAAAAAAGACTAAATACTAGCATGGATACAAGTATTTAGGAAAATTTTAGAGTTCGAATTTTTATCAAATTTTATTTGTTAAAATAATGTTGTGTATAGATTGACCATTTGACGAGTAAGTGGGTCAGTCACCTTATTTCCTTCCAACAAACATTATTGTTTTTTCGTTAAAGATTTTGGATATATATTCTAGCAAAATAGTATTACTCCATTTGTTTGGATGTTTTTCGTTAACAAAACGGATCAGAATAAATAGAAATGAATTGGAAAAGAAAGATAAAAAAAAAGCGAATAAAGTTACTTTCCTATTTGCTTGGAAATTTTTTTTAAAAAATTCATTAATTGTGTTTGAAAATTACCATATAAAATAATATAATATAATTATTAACTTTTTAAACTTTCACTTCCCATCTTCACCCTAATTTTGAGAGAATAAAATAAGAGTGTAATTTTGATGCACTGATAATATAAAATAATTTTACACTGTCATCCAATCAAAATAATTAGTTTGGATGACTTTTCAAATAATGAATATAAAAATTAACTATCATGACTTATATAATAATACATGATTAAATAATTATATAAAAAAAATTTATACAGCCAATAAACCATAATTAAATCCATAAAATAAATGACTTCTGAGGATAAAGAGGGGGACTGCTCCTCCTAATTCCCTTCTCTTTCCTTTCATTATTAGACTCACACAGAGAGAAAAAAAAATTCTCTTTCCTATCGTTCCTCTTTTCTTCCCCTCCCTTCATTATATATATATTACATTTAATTATAAATATAATACTGAATATTTATAATATTATTTCTAAATAATAAGTTCTTAAAATAAGAAATTCAACAAAACACGGAAATATTTTTGTAAAGAAAAAAATTTGTTAGATAGATTAATTATTTATTTAATTTTACCGGTGATAAACATTTTCTTTTTATTATAGATAAAAATAATGTTCCGATTCAAAAAGATTAAACAAACTTGATCACATATTGAACAGTTTATCTCAAATAATAAATAGTATTAACATCCTTTTTGGCGATGTAGAATTAACATCCTTATCCTTATCTTTTACTTAAAAAATTAGTGGCAGATAAAAGAAATCTTGAACAGTAATATTTGATCGATATTCATTCATATGATATACATATGTGAGCATAACTCAATTATTCGTGACTCATTGATCATGGGGTTTGTGCGACATAGGGGATATCCGTGTAATGTTATGTGCATATGTAATTATTATCCCATCAATTTCTTTGTAGATTTGGGTGTTGAGGCTGCCACTGCAGCCGCCCCGGACTCCTCTCCAGATTGGCTGCAAGGATGGTACCTGGTTTAATTTTGTTATTAAAAAACATTTAATAAAAACCATTAAATCAAACTCCATTAATAAATTCATGAAATCAACCTATTAAATCAATAACAAATCAAATTAAAATTTAAAAATAATATACTACACAAGTTGATTTAACTACTTTTAAGTACAATTTTTTTTTTGTTATTCTCTTTGTCATCATCAAAAATATGATGGATGAGTGATAATAAGTGGGAGGTAATCTACTTTTGGACTATAAATAACGTCTTTGCAAGTAACCCTGACAAACAAATTTAGCCAAATTAATATTTTGGAACGGTTTTATATGACATTTTTTTTCTTTCTTACTTTTCATTCAGATGTTAAATGGAAAACGCTCATGTCAAGTTCTTTATATTCATGACATCCATTTCTCAAATCAAAGAATAACAAGTGGACATTGTATATACTTCTAAATTATTTATGTCAAGAAAAGTATACACATGTCATGATTTGATTTGATAATTGGTTGAAATGGACGTTCTGAACTTGATCCTGGTTTTGTCCAAGATGAAATTGATTGTTCCCTTGACCTCCCTCGATGTGGAGAGTGCAGTGGCAGCGCATCCCAACAGCGCCACCACAATGGGTAGCGGGCCTGAGCAGTGCAACATGTGTGTTCAAGCAACAAACAAACCTGCACGCACAGACCCATCGACTAGCATTCCCGAATATAGTGTTGAGATCGTGAACAACTGTAGTAGGCGCGTCTCCAAGGTGCACCTTAACTGCGGCCAGTTCAGTTCTGCCAAACTGATCCCAGAAACAATCTTTAAGCGCATCGGTAACGCCAGCCAGTGCCTCGTTAAAAATGGACACCACATTGCCAGTGGCCACATGGTTCCCTTTAGGTATCACAATACCTTCCTCTATGGTCTCACGCTTTCCTCTTGTGACATGCGATCTCAGGTGCAAGCTATGAATTATGATGATGGACACTTTCAAATGGATATTTTGGCACCCCTGGGCCTGGGTATTGGTATTTGGTACTTACTAAAGAAATGATAATGTTGTGTGTACACCACATGGACAAACACCTACGGTTCTACCATAGCTAAAGGAAGGAAAAGTACAAAATAGATATATGAATACAAAGTGTAACCGGAATTAAAAAAAAACCCACATTTATTTCTCTGTCTCTCAATCTCTCTCAGCTCCTTATCTTTTTGTCTCTCAGCAGCCACTCTCTTGCTTTTAGTTCCCACATAACTCTCCTCTCTAGTGCGCAAGAGAATGACAGCGTCTTCATTCCCTGCCGCCACCACCACCCCTACTACGTCTGCCACCAAGAACTCCTACAATATGATCATCTCACAGCAAGACAACAACTCTTGAGGATCATAGATTTATCACCCACAAAAGAAAATTAATAACAATAAACATATATCCTTTTCGCTTTTTTCTACAACAATATTATTTATAAGACATGTGAGTTCCTCATTTTCACTTCTTATTTCTCTTTTGATAGATGTGTGATATTTCTTTTGATGGGTTCCTTATTTATTTGTACAATTTGAGATAAATATGATTATTAAACTGAGAATGAATGATCTATTATTTAATAAACCTATAAAATGGCTTTGAAACTCGTAAAGTAATGCTATAAAATGGTATAAAGTTTGTTGTAATTGGTTTATAAGTTTTATATCTTATTTTACAAGTTTTTTACACTATATTTACAAGTTTCAAAGATAAATTTATAAATATTTATAAAACTAAGTTTTGCTTAAAATATATAAACTAGGTGTAAAAAACTTATAAAGTTAGGAAAAAAATTTGTAAACCCTTACTTAAGACTTACAAACCAAGTATAATTAGCTTTGTAAGCCAAGTTTTGTTCTACAAAGTGGTTCTAAATACTTGGAATTTGATTATGAATTATGTGAATATGGTCAACAATAGAATGTATTTGAGAGAGTTTTCTGCCAGTGGTTTACAAGTTTTTTGCCCATAGTTTATAATATTTCTACACTATATTTACAAGTTTTAAGGAAAAATTTATAAATATTTATAAAATTGAGCATTGCTTAAAATATGTAAACCAAGTGTAATAAGAAACTTGTAAACTTAGGTAAAAAACTTGTAAACCCTTACTTAAGACTTACAAACCAGGTATAATAAGTTTTGTAAACTAAGTTTTGTGGATCTAGCTAAATGCTTTATAAAAAAGTCATTTAAAATTCTAATATATAATTATCGATTATAAGTGTGTGTCTATATATATATATATATATATATATATGTCTCATAATTTAAATTAAAAGTATATGTATTTTAATATTTTATTTTATTAACTTTTGGTCCCTGCATTTGTTATTGTCAAGATTCATCCCTGTCAATAGTATTTTTCTATACACATAATTGACATTAAATCCAAGACCACATATTTTGAGAGACAAACTATTTTCACTCGGACCATCAACTTCTTGGTAGGATGTGCAAATGTTAAGCTACAATAACTTTAGGCTTAATTTATAGGGCCCATTTTTTACAAACTTGCCATTATAAGACCAAGATGAGATGGGCCAGTTAGCAATCCCCCGAAAACCCAACAGAAGAGTCAACAAAGTCGGTGCAGTTCTTCATAGAAACAGTAAATAGAAAACCCCCATTCCCATTCCCATTCCACTCCTTTTTCCACTTGTGTGGACCACATTGCTATTGCTATCTCTCTCCTTTAGAATATATTTGTAAGTTAGGATTTTTGAGGAAAAAGTGAAAGAAGAAAAAGAACTATAATATAAAATTATATTATAAGTCATTTTTTTTTCTTTAAAACTTAAACTCGGACTTTGGACTATGCAAACACATGATCCATGAATAAGATTGGAGGGATTCATAGATGTGAATTATGACTGATAAGGAAGATGATCAACTAGAGGCATTGCCTACTCATCCCCAATATTATTCTTCAATTACGTGCCCTTCCGTACTCCCTATCACACCGAAGAAAAATTCATGTTTGGTTCGACACGGTTTATTTGGCCATCACCCTTGGTATTAGATAGATTTCATATATATAACTCTTTATATTAGACATGATCTTCAAAATGTTTATTGATTCAAAGTTTTGCTCTTATCACTAGATATAACTTAGTTCCTTTGATTTACAATTTTTATCACTCTACGTAAAAATATTTTATTTATTTCATTTTTCACTTTATTTTTAAATAAAATATTTATTATGAATTTTTTTAATTTTATCTTCTATGCATAATTTTAATTATAAGAAATAATGAAATATTAAAACAATAGATTAATTATTAGAAAAGGTACTTCCCCTACTTCAATTTATCTGTTAAAAAAAACATATATTAAAAAAAGCAATAAATTGGTGTTTTTAATGATACAAAATTATATAATTAAACAAAATTTCCCATATCTACTTCCATTAATATAATTACTATTAATATTTCACTCCATTAATATACTACTTCAATTAATGCAATTAATAAAATAGAGAGGATTGTTAGAAGAAAAAAACTAATTATACGTTGATATTAGAAATAAACAGATATTCTAAAAAACAGATAAATTGAAACGAAGGAAATATTTTAATAAATATTTTTATAATCAACCATTAATTTTAAATTTCTCAATTAATGTATAAACCGAAAAGATATAATCTAAACACTTAATCTGACACTTACATATAAAAAAAAGTTATGAGTTAAGTAATTCTTTGCATTATTTGACCACGTGCAAATTGCAATAAAAGTTGCAAGGTTGCAAGCGTGCCAAATATCTGATGTCCATGTGTCTTAAATACATAAGATTCTCTCGATAACAAGAAGCACCCCAGAAATCTTGTGTGAACTCGTTGACCTTTTTCTCACCCACCTCCTCTATCCTATTAATAATTGACAATCACCCTTTTCACCGCATATTCAAGACTAATATTATTTTGATTAACATATTATAGAATATCGTGTCGATATACTTACATTTATCATTGAATTTTATATGGTCCTCATTTAGTTTGGATGTTACGCCCTATTCAATGATAAATATGAATGTATCAATACAATGTCCACAAAGTCTAAGTTAAAATAACATTACTCTATATTCAACCCCTTTGCAGTGACCATTTTCATTCCTTCTTCTCTAAAACTACCATTTCCACCTTCTCAAGCATCACTTTCCATTGCAGTTTTTACAAAACTGGTTACGGCCAAATCAGAAAAAGTAAAACAAGGGTGTTTCTCAGGTTTATTGCGTGTGCTCCTTTGTTCTGGAAATGGAACTAGTCCTCCAATTCATCCATCTGATCAAGTCACAGAACAAGATGAAACAGAATTGGCGCACTCCAAAAAAGATGCAACATTTGATGACACTTCAACTACCCCAGGATTGGTTGCAAGACTTATGGGTTTGGAATCACTTCCAAACACCAACTTGGTGATGAAAGGAGCCACCCCAGATTCAGTCTCAAGAAGCAGGTCAGTGAATCTTGTGGACTACATGTTGAACATTGATGCAGGCCATGCCAACCATCGCCGAGTGAAGACATCGGCATCGTTTCGGGAGGTTCCGGCATTGTCTCACAGGCAGCAAGACAGTGATCTTGTAGTGCTTTGCTGGGATGGTAATGTGAGTAAGGTGCATGTATGGTGGTTGTGAGTTGAGGAAGTTGGAAATGAGGTTGGAAGAATTGAAGCAGGGGAAGAAACAGGGGAGCAATAACAAGGAGGTTGTGACAGAGAGGGTTAATGGTGGAAAAAAGGAGAGGAATCAGGGGAAGAACAAGAAGATATCAAAGTTGAAGAATGAGCCTAGAAGGGTTCCTTCTTCGAAGCATCACGGTAAAAAGGTTAGGAAACAACAAAGTGAAGCTAAAGATTTGTCTAGTGTCTCCCAAAGTTGAAGCTCATGTTCTAGCTCTAAATTGCCCAATAAGCAGAAGAAAGGGTTTGTTTGAATCATGTCACACAAAATGGATAAGAAAGCGGAAGCCATCCGAGAAGATAGATAGTGATTGCAACTCGGAAAATCTCTGTTCAGTTTCAGTTCTAGATGCCAATGATCATCGAGGTTTGCTTTCTCAATTCCTTATTTTTAAACTTAAGGTTCGGATTAACGTTTTGAAAATAAGATTGGTCTAACCGATTGAACTAGTCAAACTATGAACTAATTGCGTCTTTGGCATGATTATTTCTTATTATATTGAGTAACTAACATTTTTATTCGTAACATTTTCAATTTGATATCAATAAATTTTTTAATATCAATTTAGGCATAATATTTTTAATTTTGACATTAATTTAATTATTTTATTGGATATCTACTTTGATTGAATAATTAAATTAATATCAAAATAAAAAATATTATGACTAAATTGATGTCGATACTAAAAATTTTGGGATTAAATTGATATAAAAATTTTGTTAGGATCAAATTGATATAAATTTTTGTTTATTAAAATTAAATTGATGTCAAATTTAAAATGAAAGAAGTATGGAACTAAAATAGTTATTTACTTGTAATTCTTTGGTGTAATCATATTATTTTTTATATATAAAGATGGGGCGGGCCACGGCCTAAAAATTTTGAAGTGACATTTAAGATCATAAATTTTACTGTTTTTACTTGTTAGAATCTTAACTGGGATATTTTCAGTTTTTAAAACATTAGTGAAATTGAATCTTCGTTGCAATATTTATTTTTGTTATATATTGTTAATACGTTGCTATCAAACTCTCTCTGCTCATTTGTGAGCGAAAGAAACCCAAAACATATCTGTTTGGTTTTCGTCTTGATTTTCTGTTTTCATATATATGTGTTTTCTGTTTTTAAGATTTTGAAAAGAAAATAATTAAAACATATAAAATGATATGTTGTCTCTTGTTTTCATTTTCTGTTTTCACGATTTTCTTCATAAAATATTTGAAAAAACACACACACAAAATAAAAACAGGAAATGAAAATGCAAATCAAAGGCGGAGTGACTACATGCATTCTTTCACATAGTGTTACAGTTTCAGCTTATTTTGAACTTCACCTTAATTGAATATGTTATTATTTATCATTGCAGATGATACAAGCCCCTTGGCTTTAAAGTCAAAGTGGAAATCTTCATCGTTAGCGTCCTTGAGTAATGGTGTTAGAGACAGTGCGAGCAATAATAAAGGTTCCGCTTGTGTCTACACTGCTGATAAGTCAACAGGGAACCAGAATACTACACAGAGTTGATGTTGAAGCTTCACACTTTGACAGAAAAGGACATAAGAGAGTTTGATTGCACAGCAAAGCGTATATATGAGTATGAAGAGTTTGAGGAAATTTGTTTGTCGTTTGAGCACAAAGTTTTGGACCTTTTACTAGGCGAGGTTGTCAATGAAGTTGTAAAGCTTTGTTGTTGAGAAATTTGTCATCTTAGTATATAATTGTAAATTATGAATAAACGGTCAAAATTGTGTGATGCTTCTTAAAAATGAACATTTCTACAGCATAACCATAGCTAAACTTTCAGGTTTGGAATAGTGTGTCATTTAATTGCATTGTTCTTGTAGCTAAGAGCCTTGCATGCTTAGTTAATTTTGTTAGGAAGAAGAAAGAAACCAGATTCTTTCGGTTTTGGTAATTTCGAAGAAAGAGAAAATCGAATTGGGTATCAAATTGGTCAAGATACTGGTTCAATAGTTTAGAGGTCCAACCGGAATATAATAAAAATATATATAAATATATAAATATGATTAATTAGAATATAAATAAATATATTAAATCATTAACATTAACATAATCAACAAAAAAATATTCATAGGTCTATAAAAATAAACATAATCTATATAAAATTTCTCTAGTCTCAACCTCATAACATGATCACAAAGTATTTGAAAACAATACTTGTTAGTAACCATTAAGGTTTATGGTAAGTAGTCTACGAATAATGGAGAGAAGAGGATAATAACCCAATAATTTTTGTTAATGTCCTTCTTTGGTTCTTTTTTTTTTTTTTGATTTTGACTCTATGATTGCTATAAAATATCAATATTTAAGTTTTAGAATAAAAAAAAATTTAAGTTTTGCAAAAAATAAAAAATAAAAAAAGAAAAGCCTGGTCAGACCTGTCTGGTTTTTCCCAGTTTTTCCAATTTTTTTTTTCCGATTTTGATCGGTTTTGACTCCTCCTGATTTTTTGAACTTAATCGGACCGGTCAGGTGACCAGTTCCCGGTCGAACCGATCGGACCGGCCGGTCCAGTCTGGTTTCTCTACCTTGGCAATTTCAGACAATCATAATAATATTTGTTTGCGTTTTGTACAAGATAAATTTATAAAAATAAAGAAATCAGAAAATAATTAGCTTTTTATGAGTTAAAATTCAGTTCGATCTACAAAATTATATCCACGAGCCATATAGGTAGCGTTTGATAGCTGGCCCAGGACAGAAATACAGGGATACTAGAGATAAACTTATTTGCTGATTTAGATAGGGGATGGTGACATAAAGGACAAACTATAGAGATGAAAATTTAATATTTTTTTCTTCCAATAATATCCTTATACGTATTTATTATTTCACAATGTGTCCTCACAAAAGGTGGTGGCGTTAGGGCGATCCAGCGGTGACAGTCCGTTGATGGTCTGATAGGGATACATATGTTTTCTAGCATGTATTTGTTATTATATTGTCCTCGTGTTTTCAAACAAAATACAAAGACAGTTCATGTATTGTACTCCACAACCAAATATAATACAGAGATAGTGTTTTTTATGTCTCCTGTGATACCCAGCAAACAAAAGAAAAAGAGGACCACTTGTAGACATTAAGTGGTATGTCCACCATAGAGCTCTCCCTCTCTCTATTTTTCTCCCTTCTCCTTTCGGAAATACATTCCCTCTCTTTCTTCTTCCCGTAATCCTCTCTTCTCTTCTTCCCTTTCTCATTCTTTCTCTCTTCCCTTCTTCCTCAGTTCACTTCTTCTTCCATTCTTTTCAATATATATATATATATCAACACCACCTCCATCATCATCATCCTCCTCCTCTTCATCACTTTCCACCATTCTTTCTTTCCTCTACGTTCATTTTCTCTCTCTAACCTCCATTAGAGAGCTTAGAGCTTTTAGAAGGAATTAGAACAATTTTCTTCACTAATTCTACTCTTCAAGTGATAAATAAGCTTTCTTACTACTTTGTTTAATTTATTGAAGTTTCTAGTTAATTTATGATTAATATTAGTGTTCTTTGAACCCTATAAATTGGGAATTTTAGTGAATGGGAACTAATTTATGTAATTAGTGATATTGTTAGCTCACTAATATTATATTTATCTTATTCCTAGAATGAATTATAGAGCATTTGAGCATCAACTGTTGGATTGGTGGCACTTGGGATTTAATCTTCAATTTTTTGAACCAATTTATGAGTAAACATTATGTCTATAATTGTTTTTTTAAATTATGCTAGATTAGCTCTAAATGTATTTTAATAAATTAGAAACTGAGAAATAATTATTTGGCTATGCATATAAATGTGATGAAAGTAAGCATATAGTTTATGTTTTAATTGAAAATTTACACGAGACAATATCACATGATTAGGAAATTGCATAAAGAAATATTAAATTTCATAGATTTGAAAGAGTTGACAGCTGTCGACCCCTGATATGGATTTGAGAAATGATTTATGGACAGTGGGGATGTCCCTTTTTGCTGAAATGTGTATAATAATTATATATTTTAGGGAGAATCTCTGACAGGATCTGTAGCTGATGATAGTAAGCATTAGCCTTGGTGCACCTTGACTATATTTAATTAGGACCACTTAGTGGATCCTTTTATACTACGGCTACTTGTATGGGTAGGATCGTTCTGTTTCAAGATCACATGAAGGAATAGCCGCCTGAATGTAAATTCTTCTATTTATCCTGAATTTGACAATTCTCTATTAATTTATATAAAGATTGTTATATTCAACAATTCCTTTTCGTTATAAAAGAATTTATTGAATTTATGTGAACTAGGAAATTATTATTTTTTACTTTTGAATACATATTATCTCATGTAAGTTATAGACATCATGTCTACCACTGAGTTGCAAAACTCATTTCGTTGTTTCCCTATCTTTTGTGGATATAGGTGCAGCTACAAGTTCCAATCCCACGGCTCCTTAATAGCCGATTTTCTAAGTTGGTGAGCCTTTTTGTAAAGGCTCTTTTTGGTAGTCATCTATATTTTATTTTAGCTTATGGTTGTCAGTTGCTCCATATGTCACAAGCAAATTCCTTGAACTTGTATTATGCTTATGTTTGAAAATTCATGGCCTAGCTATATAGATTCTGTTATGGAAATAATTTGTAAACTTAATTTGGTTTTATGTTGAACTATATTGATATTATGGCGAGTATATGCTGAAATATTATTATGTACTGGAAAGGCGCATTCTGAGAATGCTTAGTGCCTAAGTGTTATGAAATTATTGGGAAATATTGTAGGTTATATTTTATTTAGGAAATGTCTCAAAAACAGAGGAAATTTTATCCGTTTTCCTAGAAAATTTGGTGTGTTAAGGCTTGTTAGGAAATGTGTTCCTATGCACCGGTCATGTCTTAAGTTAAGTCGTGACATCTCCATCTCCACTGTCTCTACTATCTTTGTCTTCACTGTGTTTAGAGACAATTACCACATGCTACGGTAGGTTTCATAAGTTTAAAGTTCTACTAATTAATACTTGACTTTCTAGTCATGAATCACATTAGCGCTAGACCCAAATCCATGAGATGTAGTGTGCTGCTAACTCAATCATAAAAGAATTTTCCCACTACTTTATACTAAACCACCCTTGAAAAGCGTTTGGATATAGTTTCTTTTAGAGAATAATATATATATATTTTTAGAGAATTTCAATTGAATAAGTATGAAACTCTTTATTTAGATATTAAAATAAATGAATTTGAAAATTATAAATATTTTTATGAGATATCTTTAAAGCTCTAAAAGAGTAGACTTCAATTTACACCTTCACACAGAGAATTCTAAAATTCTCTCAGTGTCTCTTAAGTCTTAACTCTCTCTCTCTCTCTCTTATCTTGTCGATTCTTAACTCTTTCTTTTGATAAGTCTATTACTATTTATCACCCATGGTGAGCTCTTGCCGGCCATAATTATTTTTATCCACACAAAATCTTTTGTAGAGGAGTGATGCACAATCACTACCATATTTATACTAAATTAAAAGTTATAAATCAATATATAAAAAGTTATAAATCAGTATGTAAAAAGTTGTAAACCAATATGCAAAAACTTTTAGCATATTAGTTTACAACTTTTTGCATCTTTGATTTAAAATTTTTTACATATTAGTTTATAACTTTTAACTTGGTGTAAGTGTATGATGTAAGTGTGGTAGTAGGTATTTATTATTTTTCTATTTTATAAATGATGCTATACAAGTGCTTTATTATAAATAAAAAAGTTAAAAAATAAAGGAAATGGAATTCAATTGGACCATTTCAGTTTGATTGTATTTTAAATTATCTGAAATTTAGAAATATTTTGTCAGAAACCACTATTATTATGACAAATAGTATTCTAATATTTAAAAGTGGGTGTCCAAATGGGACACACACTTTATTATTATTAAATGTGATAATAATCCCAACTTTTTTCAGTCATCTATCACATCCAGTGGAGATGAAACGGGTGCCCCGGTTAAACATTCAGTTTTTTGTGTTGGAATAGCAAGCTCCCTATTGTGATCCACCAAAATTGCAAAACAAAGAAAGCGCCGTTGTTAGACGAAGAACTTCTCACCCACGGTTTGCTAACGGCCGGTGAGTCACCAACCCACATGTAGTAGCTGTTCCACTGCTTAATTAGTTCATTACCAAAATAAAACCTCCGAATCTTTTATATTAAATTCTCATTACCTTTCCAAAAGTTAAAGGTAACAACTGAGCAAACTTTTTCAATTATCAATAATTTCTGGCAAGAAAAAAAGACATTTAGTTATTTTTTTCCCCCTTGATGACGTGACACTGAGTCATTGACAGGCAACAAAATATTGAAATTCTTTTCATTAGGAGCTATAATCTAAGCAAATATGTTTTATTCCATGGATATAATGTTCAATCTTTCAGTTTTGTGAATTATAAGCATCTCTAACTTAACTCTATTTTTAATGCAATTTATAAAGCTTAAATAGATTAATACTAAGCAAAACAGATCAACAGCATTTTTTCAACTCATCTAGCACTTAAAAAAAAATTGAGTTCAGTTTCTCCTTTTGTTGTACTTAAATGGCTAGACAGTGACACAAACATTAACCAGGAGTGATCACCTCTCGAAACTCTTGTATTTCCAATAGAAAATTAGACAGTAAACCGAAGCAGCTCTTTTATCTCCTTCTTGCATTCGTATGTATGTGTGGCATACCTTACATTTCTTTTTCTTTATCTTTTATGTTCCCTCACAATTTGCCGAAAGGTCCTGTGTTAGCAAGATTTAAATTTGAGAATTTCTGTAAAATATATACATATTATTAGATATTATATTTGTTTGGTATCAATTTATATTCATAAGACTTTATTATATGGGTTTTTCTAACTAGAACACGGCTTAAGAAAGTGAAAAAAATTAAAAAGATAAGTTTTTAAGTGGGTTTCATACTTCGAAAACATCAAAATTTATATTCTTAATACATAAACTTCCATTTTATTCCTTAACATGGTTAGATAAATCCTTATTATATTCGCTGTAAGCTAATGAGATAAGTATTACTCATTCCATGATGTTTTAGGCTTCTGAGTCAAATTCTCTAAGTTCCAAAAGTAGATTCGCTAGCTGTGTTGTTCCATCAAAATGCTCTCGGCAGTAACCTCGTTCTTGTTCTTCCTTGGAGTGCTGGCTTTTCTCGCATCAGGTGCGTTGAAGAATTCACCATAGATTCACATCCATTATATACACATATTATTCCTCATTGTTTTCTTTTTTGTTCTTTGCATTTTAATCTTTGAACCGTGATTCTTTGTGTTTGGTTATATGTGGTTCGGTCGTTTAGCTTTAAAGAGGTTTTGTTGTTAATTATAGGCTATATATGTTACACTAGCATGGATGATACAAGTTTTTAGGAAAATGTTAGAGTCCGCATTTTTATCAAATTTTATTTGTTAGAATAATAATATAATAATATGGCATGTATATTGACCATGACTAATAAATGGGTCTTGCCACCTTTTTTTCTTTCCAACAAATGCAGTTATTTTTTTCAAAGATATTGGGAATAAAGTCTAGCAAAATACTATTACTCAATTTGTTTGGAAGCTTTTCATTAGCAAAATGGATCGAATAAATAGGAATGGATTGGAAAAGAAGATAAAAAAAAAGTATAAAGTTACTTTCCTGTTGGTTGGAGAATTTTAAAATATTCATTAATTGTATTCAAACATTACATCATAAAATAATGGAATAGAATAATTAACTTTTTAAATTTTCACTTCCCCTAATTTTACCTTAATTTTGAGATTTAAAAAAAAAAGAGATAAAGAGGGGAACTATTCCTCCCAATTCCCTTCTCTTCCTATTTATTATTAATCTCCCAAGCAAGGCAAAAAAATCTCTTTCCTATCATTCCTCTTTTCTTCCCTTCCTTTATTATGGATATATATATATATATATATATAAACTTAAAATTATAAACATAATAATGAATATTTTCAATACTATTAATAAATAATAATTTCTTTATCATAAGAAATTTAATAAAACAAGGAAAAATTTGTAAAGAAAATTTATGTTAAATAGATAAATTATTTATTTAATTTTATCAGTGATAAAAAATTTCTTTTTATTGTAAATGAAAATAATGTTTAGATTAAAAGAGATTAAACAAACTTTATCACATATTGAACAGTTTATCTCAAATAATAAATAGAATTAACATCCATATCCTTATATGTTTTGCTTGAAAAATTAGTTGCAGATGAAAGAAATCTAAAAGAGTGATAATTGATAATCGTATGATATACATATGCGAGCATCTTATTTATGACTCATTGACTAACAGAGGATAGGCTTTGTACGGCATTGGGGATATCCATGTTATGTTATGCGCATGTTAGTATTATTATTATTTTTTATCTGAATTATTATTATTATTATTATTATTATTATTATTATTATTATTACAAAGCTTTTAATTCGGACTCCATTAATAAATTCATGGAGTATTGTTATTTGCAGAGCCAAAAATTGAGTGTTCGTGGAAATATTCATTTTATTACCCATATATTTGATAAATAAAGGAAGTAAGAAGTGATAAAATAGGTATCTCATTAAATATTTATTTATTAGGTGTTTAATGATTTTTTTTTAAATAACTCTCATCACTCTCACAAACAAAATTGACTAACTTAATATTCGGGTCTCAATAATGTTATTTGTACAAAAAACAATGAATGTTTTAAGTGACGTCCACTCTCATTACATTCACTTTTATTAGCATAAATAATATTATTGATTATAGTGATGTTATTTAGCATTATATTTTGCTTCCTTTTCCATTCAGAAAATAATTTGATTGTTCCCTTCACCTCTTGCTCGATGGCAGAGAGTGCAGTGGCAGCGCACACCAACAGCCCCAAAACGGGTGGTGGGAAGTGCGGCAAGGACTGCATTACAATAACCGGAGGTCAGCTTCAAACGAAAGGCATTCCCACATACAACGTTGAGATCATGAACAACTGCGATGTGTGCGTCTCCAACATCAAACTCAATTGCGCCCATTTCAGTTCTAACAGCGTTATCCGATCACAAGTCTTGAAGCGCATTCGCGACAGCCCCAATCAGTGCCTCGTTAATGGTGGAGGCCACGTGGCTAGCGGCCAGCTTGCGGCTTCCTTTGAGTATTCCACTACCTTCGCGTATCCTTTCACGGTTTTCAGTGTGACTTGCCACTGCTGATGTATATGACTGCCATAAATGGTTGACGTTGTACTCACACTGCGTAGAGAGATACACGATGTTGGTAACTGGTAGGAGTGCTTAGTAAAGAATAAAAAGAAGAAGAATGCTCATTGAGACTCGATGGATAATCATAGACATAGGCACTTGTTAGTCAGACAATAAGATAAGTAGATGCTATCTACGACTATATATATATATATGTACAAATTTATTAACCTTTATGGAATCATAAATGATATTTTGACATCTAGATGTGTGTAGACATTCATGTACATTTCATATGATGTAAGAAAAATGATAGAGAGAATAAGTTGAGAAAAAATAAATGGTGGGACTCATGTATATTGTGAGTGGGGTATTTGAGTGTTTGAAAAAGTTAGGTGTTAAAATAACAAAAATTTTATGGAATATATCAAGTTTTACCATTAAACTACTTGGTTTGCTTTTAAAACAAACTATTGTTTTATTCTATCGAATTTTAGGTCTTTTTAAACGTGATTCCTTTAAGCCACTTGGAATAGTTTAGTGGTGAGGAGTTTAAATAGTATATATGATATTTTTTATTTAAATCTCCTTGTGATCAATATAATTTCTAAAGTTAAAAAAAAATGAAATTCCTTTAATATTGATGATAATTTTAAACCATGTGCTAACTCCAAGAACCATGAAACTCAAGAGACTCTAGTATCTTGGACTGTTGGCTTATCTGAAGATGATATGGAAATAAAAAGGGATGAGAATTCAAAAAGAAATTCAGTAGTTAAATAAAAACAATTAAATATAATTGTTCACGTCTCCAATCATTTCGATTTAATTATGAAACAAGTGATTATGCTTTAGTTTATTTAATTAGTTTGCAACTTATCACAATTTCTTCATTAAAGGACAATAAAATAAAGTACATAGCATTACTAACATATCAAGACAGGCAATCATGAGGCATGCATGAAAATAAAATGAACTAACATGCCATAATCTTAGCACTTTAATAAAGGTGGCGCTCGCATCTACAATGATGTCAATAAGAAGCAGAATATAAGTATGAATGGTTTGAGGATATAAGAGAATTTGATTGCACAACAAAGCGTATATATGAGTATAAATGGTTCGAGGAAATTTGTTTGCCGTTTGAGAACATAATTTTGGACCTTTTACTACGTGAGGTTGTCAATGAACTTGTAGAACTTTCTTGTTGAGTATTTTGTCATCTTAGAATATAATTGCTAAGTACGAATAAACATTGAAAATTTTGTGATGCATTTTTGAAAATGAATATTTCTATATGATAACCATAGCCAATAAACTTTCAGGTTCGGAATAAAGTGACATTTAATTGAATTGTTCTTGTAACTAGGAGCCTTGCTTGCTTAGTTTCTTTTGTTAAGAAGAAGAAAGAAATCAGATTCCTTATGTTTTGGTAATATTATATGGTCATAATAATATTTGTTTGCATTCTATACAAAATAAACTTATAAAATTAAAGAAATCAGAAAATAATTAACTTTTTATGAGTT
This sequence comes from Dalbergia cochinchinensis, assembly GCA_031216125.1. Taxonomy (NCBI): domain Eukaryota; kingdom Viridiplantae; phylum Streptophyta; class Magnoliopsida; order Fabales; family Fabaceae; genus Dalbergia; species Dalbergia cochinchinensis. The sequence continues at coordinate 59,541,279 of CM062375.1, read as the reverse complement.
AATGTTTGATTCCATCTCTGGAATTATATACATGAGTTACTTTGATTTCATAAGTTTAAAGTTTGACTTATTAGTACTTGATTTTATAATCATGAACCCGTTAGCCATAGATCCAAATCCAAGAGATGTGGTTAGTGTGTTGTTTATGTGTAGTAGACATGGAACTGGTGATTCATAGGAGAATTTTCCTACTTTTTACATAAACCACCCTTTGAAACCGTTTGGACCGAGTTTTTTTTTTTTTCAGAGAATGATATTTTTTTTAGAGAATTTCAGTTGACTACGTATGAAATTATTTGTTTGGATATTAAAACAAAGAAATTTTAAAATTATAAATATTTTTATGACACGAATGTAGAACATGGGAACAAGGAGCGTCATGCACGATTGGTCCTCTACCTAGAGGTGGGTATGTGGGCTAGGCGGGTCTATTTCATAAATGGACTCCACTTTGGTCTAATCCGCGTCTACCCTGCATAAGCATACGTAAGTCCATGGACTAGCCTGCATAGCCACTTTTTTTCACATTTGTTACCCTGCATAAGTCCGCAAGTCCATGGAATAGCCCACATAGCTCTTTTTTTTCTCACATTTTTTAACTTTTTTTATACCCCATATTATATATTTATATTTATACAGTATATTTTACCTAGCAAATATATATATATATATATATATACACACACTTTTCTTTATAGTATCCAACTTAAATTTTAAACAAATAAACATTACTAATTACTAAATACTGCAAACATTAAAATTAAACATTCAATTCAAAATCCAAATGTTAACTTTTTTTAAATAATGACATACAAATTAATCAAATACGCATAACTCCTCCAATCATTAAAAATAGTGAAACTATTGGATGACTGGACGTATGGGTATAGATTGATACTATTATAATTTTTATATATTTTATGCTTAAAATAAAGTATGCAAGTTAGTGGGTTGGTCTGTGAATTTGGGGGTTAGACCCGTTTAGCCTGTGGGTTAAGCGATGTGAATAAGAAAAGTCTACGGATTGGTGGACTAAAAATTTTATAGTCCATTTTTATGCGGATTGCAAGTTAAACAAATCGGCCTCTGGATCATGGCCGTACACCCAACTCTACCTCTACCTGCCAAAACCACATCTAGAGCCATCTCTGCAAATACATTTAGGGACTCTAGGTACAATTTTTAAGTTCACTATCATAAATTGACCACACATTGAATCTTTGCTAACTTAACGGCACGGTGCTTACAAGTACACACCCCTACTATCATTGGAGCAAGAAATGCTAGCACAATCTATCACCTTGCTTTTTGCTTCCACCCCGTTACACCATTTACCACCTATCACTTGCCGCAGGCCCACAACTATCGGCTACCACCCACCATGGCATGCTGTGAGCCATAATTATTTTTATGCACACAATATTTTGCAAATGATACAATACCATTATTGTCACGACCCAACTTAAGCCATGGTGCATAGGGAATACCTCCCCCAGCAAGCCTTAACACACACACTTTCCTAGGAAAATGGACAAAGTTTCCTCTATTTCTCAAACATTTTCCAAATAAAAAAATTCAATTTGCAATATCCCCAAGATAAAACCACAACACTTGGGCATTAAGCATTCTCAAAATATGCCTTTCCAGAATATAACAATATCTTAATATAAACCAACATGTATTAACCATAATCTAGATTAATAGTCCAGCCATGATATCAAATTAAGTTTGTAAACCATTTCTATAACATAATCTATGTAGTTAAATAATAAAATCTCAGCCATAAGCATAACTTAAGTCCAAGGACCCTGCCTGTAACATATGGAGCAATTGACATACTAAAAGACACTATTTTAGAAAAGATCTTGACGATAAAAGAATGCCTTGTCAAGAAAGCTCACCATATTAGAATCGATTAACAGCTAAGCCAGAAGAACAAAACCAGTATTAACACCTGTATCTGGAGAAAAAACATGAAGGACAATGGAGTGAGTTTTACAACTCAGTGAGAGATAGGATATCCATAGTTTACTAGATGTAAGTATAAAACAATATAAACATAATAACACATATGTACTCATAAGAATACGGTTTTAATCATATCATGAAATTTCAAAGTATAATATCAAAAATAGTTACCAAATACACTTTCTCACTATATTCACCAATTCCTCATTCTCACGTAAAATCAACTTTAGTTTCAAATACTCAATTACTCATGAGGCTTACATAAGAAGCACAAATTTTATTTGGGAAGTACTCTCAACCCATCAATCACAAGGTTTATGATGTCTCAAACAAGATTCTTTCAAATTTTATCTCACTGAGAGAAACTATGTGCATATAGGTCGTTACATCTTTTCGCTATAGCAATCAATAATGCCATTATATCTCTTTGCTATGGCGAGCAATATTGCCATTATATCTCCTCGCTATGGCAAGCAGTAATGCCATTATTTCTCTTTGCTATGGCCAGCGGTATTGCCATTATATCTCTTTGCTATGGCGAGCGGTAATACCTTTATATCTCTTCACTATGGCTAGGAGTATTGCCATTATTTTTCTTCGCAATGACAAGTAGTAATTCCATCTTAGAACCTATCATGGTTTTCTTAAATTTTATCAAACACAATTTATAAATCTAAAATTCAATCTTCATATTAATCTAACCTTGCAAGTGCCAAATATCATAACTTTCCTAATGCACATTGAAACAACATATAGCAAAATCATGGTATTATAAAATCAACAAAGACAATTATTAATAATTTTAACCAAATCATCAAGTCATATTAATAATTATTATATTTGAGAATATCAACTAATCGAACTAACCAAATAATCCAAGTAGCTCAAAATAAAATTTTTATCAAATCTAATAAATTAGTTTTTCCCATAAAAATAATTTAAAACACTGCCACTATGTAAATAGTCACTCACGTAAATTCTAACTCTTATTCAAATTATGAAAGAATATGTTTCATCATGTCAAACTAAGAACTCTTTTCTTTTCTTTTCTTCATTTTACTTGTTTTCCAAATCATAGTCTAACAATGACTCCACAATTTGACATAATTTAAATACATATAGCATATCTTATAACCAAACATGAGAACATTGAAACCTTCACACTTCATTTCATAAACAATTTTCAATTCAAATTCATAATTTCTTAACTAACTTCATGACTATTATATTTAAGAATAAAATTCACTAAGTAAATATAAAACACATTATGGCACAAAAAGTAAAGTACAGATATACTATCTACGCACAATAATGGTTCCCAAAGAACCGTTGAATACTCCTAGAGCTATCGAAAATCTCCAGTTGACATCTGTTTGCTCTATAACTCCTTTACTCCAAGAGGAAGTTTAGAGGAAAAGGACAACCCAAGATCCGCAGTTGCAACCCGTTCCTCTCTTACAGAGAAAAGCCATGAACAATTGAGCAAGGGAAAAGAGGGAGATCGCTATGCTTGAAAGAGGAAGAGGCTGACGCACCGGTGACGGCATCTCGGCAATGGCATGACGATGGGTGGCGTGGCTGTCTTGCAAAGCCTTTACCCAAAACCCCCCTTCTCTTTCTCCGTGCTGCTGCACTTCCTTTTGAGGGTCGTGGATGTTGCTACCCTTCGGGCTGCCATTGCATGGACTTGCCCATCACAGTGCGTTGCTGGCTTCGGGACACAAACCGGGGAAGGGGCTGCAAAGAGAGAGGGTGCATAGGAGAAAGGAAAAAGAAAAGAAGAAAAAAAATGGAGGAAGAAGAAGAAGAAGAAGAAGAAGAAGAAGACCGTGGCGTTGAGGGGCTGCCTATACGGGATTTATGTTCTAGGGGTGCGCCTATGGTGCACCCCCCCTTTGGGTGCGCCTGTGGTGCCTGTTTTTTTTTTTTGTGGGTATTGCAATTACTTTATTATATAAAAAGGTTAAAAATAAAGGAAACATAATTCATTTGAACCATTTCAATTTCCTTGTATTTGAAAGAAAAATTCTCATGTTCTTAAATGACAAGATAAATCATTTACTCCATTATGTTGTATTTACTAATTGATACAATAGTTTTTAAAGCATCATTATCTCTCACTTTCACAATATTTTTAATGTAATGACTAATGTTTCAATTAATGAATAATATAGATCAAATATTTTATCTAGATCAAGAGAACATCTAAACATTTATCATATTTTAAATTAACTGAAATTTAGAAATACTTTGTCCAAAAGCACTATTGTCATCCACCAAAACAAAGAAAGTGCTATCGTTAGCAGTATCTTGCTCTCACCCACGGTTTGCTAACGGTGACTTACCAACCTACGTGTAGTAGTTGTACGTTCAACTGCTTAATTAGTTCATTTCTAAAATAAAACCCCCAAATCTCTTATATTAAATGCTCATTACCTTTCTAACAGTGAAAAACTGAGTAAAATCTTTCAATTATCAATAATTTCTGGCAAGAAATAAAAACGTTTAGTTGTTATCAAATATTTGATTATCGATATCCATATTTGTAGCTGATTCTATCACAATTTAATATGATATTGTATCTCTCACCCTTTGATTATAAATATCCATTTGGGTGCTCGATTTTATAAGAAATAATTTAGAATTCTATCTTATTATCTATCATTTCTTTTTCTCTATTATTTTTCCCCCTTAACGTGACATTGAGTCATTGACTGGCAACAAAATATTGAAATTCTTTTTATTAGGAGCTATAATCTAAGAAAAGATGTTTTTTTCCATGGATTTAATGTTCAACCCTTCAGTTTTGTGAATTATAAGTATCTCTAACTTAACTCTATTTTTAATGCAATTTATAAAGTTTAATTAGAATATTAGGCAAAACCGATCAACACCATTTTTACAAACTCATCTAGCACTTCAAAAAAAATTTGAGTTCAATTTCTCCTTTTGTTGTATTTAAATGGCTAGACAGTGACACAAACATTAACCAGGAGTGATCACTCTCCAAATTCTTGTATTATTTCCAATAGAAAATTAGACAATAAACCGTACTGGCTCTTTATTTCCTTCTTGCATCAGTATGTATGCGTGCTGGCCTACCTTACATTTCTTTTCCTTTATCTTTTCTGTTCCCTCACAAAATAGCCTGAAATTAAAGTCCTATGTTAGCTAGGTTTGAGAATTTCTCTTAAAACATACATATTATTGGACTTTATATTAGTTTGGTATCAATTTATATTCATAAGATTTTATTATATTTGTTGTAAGCTAGTAACACAAGTATTACTAATCTCTTTCGGTGGGTTTTGAGCTTTTTCAATAATTATCGAAAAACTTCATTACAAGAGTATAGATAATTAAATGAATAAGTGCAAATTGTTTTACATAATTCAACTACCCACCAGTGTACACAGACCAATTTCTATCTCTATTCTCCTTGGTATTTTGTTTCTAGTTAACATCCTGTTTCCAATTGATTGTGCGAAATTGAACAGAGTTATGAGAGAAAGAAAGAAATGCAAGCAACGATGAGTGTTATTGTTATAAGTGTAAGTGGCGTAAAGCCACTTTGAATTTTCAAACCGTGCACAGTAGAATTTCTACTGTGCACGCGTGAAGATTAGCGTATCAGAGGCAAAATTTTCAAACTTGCACAGTAAAATTTACTGTGCACACATGGTCGGTGCACCTACCGTGTCACGAGAAGTTACTGTGCATTGATTGCACAGTAACTTCCAAGCGCCTATAAATAGAGGCCTCCTCCTCAGTTCATTTCATCCCATTCCAGAGAGAGAAATACATATATTGTGTGTTCTGAAAGTTTCTCCTATAATTATAGAGAGAGGTGTATTCTCCTTGTATAAGAGAGGGTGTTATTGTTCTCTCCTTATATTTAGAGAGAGGTGTAATTTTATCTTCCACATAGTGAAAATCTTTCTCGGTTCTTGCCCGTGGTTTTTCCCTCATCATTAGGGGGTTTTCCACGTAAATATTTTGTGTCAGTTCCTATTCTCTCGACTCTATTTTAGCTGCGTTGATCTGTTTCCATTACTTTGGTACCCAACAGTGGTATCAGAGCCAGGTTCATTGGGATTTATTCTTAGTATGCTCTGTGGTTGCAGCTTGATCTGATCTTCCACATCAGAAAAGAATTTTTCCTGGAGATTATCACAGCCATTGATTATAGTCCGCTGCGAGTTACTACTTTTGGTCACTGTTTATACGTATAGTTGTATACTTTTACAGTATTGTTAACATATATTGGATTTGTTCCATATACGGTATAAATATACTGATCGCTCACGATATCACGGTACTATTTACGATAAGGCAATCGTTTCACGATAATACGATCTTTGCTCACGATACGGTACTATTCACAGTAAAAAAAAGTGACCAGTCTAGTAGAGAAACAGATCCCGGTAAACACTATGGCAGCGAAATTTGAGATTGAGAAGTTCAATGGGAGTAATTTTTCCCTGTGGAAATTGAAGATGAAGGCAATCTTGAGAAAAGATAATTGTTTATCAGCAATTGAAGGCAGACCAGCTGATATTACTAATGAAAAGTGGAAGGAGATGGATGATAATCCTGTTGCTAATCTGCATCTTGCAATGGCAGATTCAGTATTGTCTAGTGTTGCAGAAAAGAGGACAGCAAAGGAAATCTGGGATGCTCTTGTCAAACTGTACGAGGTCAAGTCACTTCACAATAGAATATTTCTAAAACGGAGGCTGTATACTCTTCGGATGAGTGAGTCCACATCAGTGACGGACCACATCAACAATCTGAACACTTTATTCTCCCAGCTCACAGCATCAGATTATAAAATAGTGGAGAATGAACGTGCAGAGCTTCTACTTCAAAGTCTACCTGATTCATATGATCAACTCATCATCAACATCACAAATAATAATATTGCCGACTATCTATCCTTTGATGATGTCGCTGGTGCTATTCTTGAAGAAGAGTCCAGGCGTAAGAATAAGGAAGATAGATTGGAAAGCTCAAAGCAAGCAGAGGCATTGTTGGTAACGAGAGGGAGATCAATGGAGCGTGACTTCAGTGGGAGTCATGGTCGGAGTAGATCAAAGTCAAGAAGAAGGAAGAACTTCAAATGCTACCAATGTGGCATGAGAGGGCATTTGAAGAGAGATTGTCGAAATAACAAGAAGAATGCAGATAAAGCTCCAGAGGCATCAACCTCTCAAGGATGTGTTGCGAATACATCTGAGGATGGAGAAATCCTGTGCAGTGAAGCAGCAATTAGTTCTAAAGGCGGTAAACGGCTCACTGATATTTGGATCATGGATTCAGGAGCAACATGGCACATGACTCCACACCGTGACTGGTTTTACAGTTATGAACCTATCTCGGAAGGATCTGTGTTCATGGGAGATGATCATGCCTTAGAAATTGCAGGTGTTGGTACTGTTAAAATAAAAATGTTTGATGGTGTCATTCGTACAATTCAAGGAGTACGACACGTGAAAGGCTTGAAGAAGAATATGTTGTCTATTGGGCAACTGGATGACCTCGGGTGCAAGACCCATATTGAAGGTGGGATCTTGAAAGTTGTTAAAGGTGCTCTTGTGGTAATGAAAGCAGAAAAGATCGTGGCAAATCTATACAAGCTTCAAGGAGATACGTTGCAGGAGGCAGATGCATTAGTTGCATCCGCAAGTCAAGAAGAAACGACGATGATGTGGCACCGCAAACTAGGCCACATGTCAGAACGTGGTTTGAAGGTTCTTGCGGAACGTAATCTCATTCCCAAGCTCAAATCGGTGAACTTACCGTTCTGTGAGCACTGTATTACAAGCAAGCAGCATAGATTGACATTTGGTAGATCAACTGCTCGGAGTAAGCACATTCTAGACTTGATTCATTCTGATGTGTGGGAGTCACCAGAAATGTCCCTAGGAGGAGCAAAGTATTTTGTATCCTTCATCGATGATTACTCCAGGAGACTATGGGTATACCCAATCAAGAAGAAGTCAAGTGTGTTTCCAATATTCAAAGACTTCAAAGCAAGAGTGGAACTTGAATCTGGAAAGAGGATCAAGTGTTTAAGGACAGACAATGGAGGAGAATATACAGATGGAGATTTTGTAGCATTTTGCAAGCATGAGGGTATTCAAAGGCAATTCACTGTTGCACATACACCTCAGCAAAATGGTATAGCAGAGCGGATGAACAGGACTCTCCTAGAAAGAACAAGAGCAATGCTGAGAACAACAGGTTTAGCCAAGTCTTTCGGGCAGCGATCAAAACCGCACATTACGTGATTAATCGGTCGCCATCAACCGCAATTAGTCTGAAGACACCAATGGAGATGTGGAATGGCAAGCCAGCAGACTATTCTTCTCTACAAGTGTTCGGATGTCCTACATATGTGATGTACAACACCCAAGAAAGAACTAAGTTGGACCCAAAGTCCAGGAAATGTATATTCTTGGGTTATGTTGACGGTGTAAAGGGGTATCGCTTGTGGGATCCCACTGCCCGCAAGGTTATTGTCAGCAGGGATGTTATATTTGCAGAAAATGAACTGCAAAGTGAAGGAAGAAATGACAGCACTGTCAAGGAAACAACTACGGTTCAGATAGATGAGAAATCTGGAGAAAAAGATTCTGAAGCAGAACTAGAGCATGATGAACAAGTACCAGATGAGGCCAATAATAATGATCGGCGATCATCACGCCAGAACCACGACCAAAGATGGCATTCAGACTATGTTATGGCAAGTCATGATGCATTTTGTCTTCTAACAGAAGAAGGAGAGCCATCAACCTTTCAGGAGGCTTTGAGTAGTCCGGATGCATCTCTGTGGATGACAGCAATGCAAGAAGAAATGGAGGCCTTGCATAGGAACAAAACATGGGAACTTGTTGCACTTCCAAAAGGTCGTAAAGCCATTGGCAACAAATGGGTCTATAAGATCAAACGAGATGGCAATGATCGGGTGGAACGATATCGTGCAAGACTGGTGGTAAAGGGATTTGCTCAGAAGGAAGGTATCGATTTCAATGAGATATTTTCTCCAGTTGTCAGACTTACCACTATCAGAGTAGTGCTGGCTATGTGTGCTACATTTGATTTACATCTTGAGCAGTTAGATGTGAAAACTGCTTTTCTTCACGGAGAACTTGAAGAGGAGATATATATGCTCCAACCAGAAGGCTTTGAGGAAAAAGAAAAAGAAAACTTGGTTTGTAAGTTGACCAAATCTCTGTACGGTCTAAAGCAGGCGCCAAGGTGTTGGTACAGGAGATTTGATTCCTTCATAATTCGCCTCGGATACAACAGATTGAGTTCAGACCATTGTACATACTACAAGAGGTTTGATAACAATGTTTTCATCATTCTGTTGTTGTACGTGGATGACATGTTGGTGGTAGGCCCCAACAAAGATCGAATCCAGGAGTTGAAGGCACAGTTGGCTAGGGAGTTTGATATGAAGGACTTGGGACCTGCAAACAAGATTTTAGGGATGCAAATTCACCGAGACAGAAAAGTCAGGAAGATCTGGCTATCTCAGAAGAATTACTTGATGAAAATCTTGCGGCGCTTCAACATGCAAGATTGTAAGCCAGTTTCAACCCCACTTCCTGTGAATTACAAATTATCCTCAGATATGTGTCCTAGCAGTGAAGCAGAGAGGATGGAAATGTCTCGAAATCGTATGCATCAGTGTGGGAAGCCTTATGTATGTCATGATTTGTACTAGGCCTGATATTGCACAAGCAGTTGGTGTGGTCAGTCGATTTATGGCCGATCCAGGAAATGAGCATTGGAATGCTGTGAAGAGGATCCTTAGATACATTAAAGGAACCCAGTGCTTTGCACTATGTTTTGGAAGATCAGAGTTCATTGTCAGGGGATACGTTGATTCAGATTTTGCAGGTGATCTTGATAAAAGGAAATCTACTACAGGCTATGTGTTCATACTTGCAGGTGGAGCTTTGAGTTGGTTATCCAAGTTACAAACTGTTGTAGCTTTGTCTACTACAGAAGCTGAATATATGGCAGCTACACAAGCTTGCAAGGAAGCTATTTGGATTCAAAGGTTAATAGAGGAACTCGGGCACAAACAAATAAAGATTATCGTATTATTGTGACAGTCAGAGTGCCTTACACATTGCAAGGAATCCAACCTTTCATTCCAGGACAAAGCACATAGGTGTTCAATATCATTTTGTTCGAGAAGTAGTAGAAGAAGGAAATGTGGATATGCAGAAAATTCATACGAAAGACAACCTAGCAGATGTCATGACAAAACCGATCAACACTGACAAGTTTAAATGGTGTAGGTCTTCCTATGGCCTATCAGAAACGTAAGTAGCATGGAACTGGCAAGATGAGAAAAGGTTTTGAAAGCTCACCAAAAGTGGCTTTAAGTGGGAGATTGTAAGTGGTGTAAAGCCACTTTGAATTTTCAAACCGTGCACAGTAGAATTTCTACTGTGCACGCGTGAAGATTAGCGTATCAGAGGCAAAATTTTCAAACTTGCACAGTAAAATTTACTGTGCACACATGGTCGGTGCACCTACCGTGTCACGAGAAGTTACTGTGCATTGATTGCACAGTAACTTCCAAGCGCCTATAAATAGAGGCCTCCTCCTCAGTTCATTTCATCCCATTCCAGAGAGAGAAATACATATATTGTGTGTTCTGAAAGTTTCTCCTATAATTATAGAGAGAGGTGTATTCTCCTTGTATAAGAGAGGGTGTTATTGTTCTCTCCTTATATTTAGAGAGAGGTGTAATTTTATCTTCCACATAGTGAAAATCTTTCTCGGTTCTTGCCCGTGGTTTTTCCCTCATCATTAGGGGGTTTTCCACGTAAATATTTTGTGTCAGTTCCTATTCTCTCGACTCTATTTTAGCTGCGTTGATCTGTTTCCATATTTCTGGTTCCCAACAATAAGTAATGCCATTCCAATCTCCAAAAATGATGTCCAATTGATGCATCCACTCAATTACTATTTGATATGATTGATAACTGAAAATAGTGGAAATTACAATCACATTTAATGGTGATAAAATCAGTTTTCCAATTAGATATTTATTTTTTGATATTGGAATCATATTTTTGTATAGTTATCATTCTATATACCTAACTGTAATCTGTATCTTTTTTATTATTATTCTTATTTTGGGCTCGCTTCCATGGTGTGTTAGGCTTCCGAGTCACATTCTCTAACTAAATTCCAGAAGCAGATTCGCTAGTTGTGTTGTTCGATCAAAATGCTCTCGACAGTATCCTCGTTCATGTTCTTCCTAGGGGTGCTCGCTTTTCTTGCAGGTGCGTTGAAGAATTCACTATAGATTCACATCCATTGTGCATATTCCTCAGTGTTTTCTTTTTTGTTCTTTCGTTTTTAATAGGTGAATCATGATTCTTTGTCTTTAGGCTTTGTTTGGTTCGATCGTTTCGCTTTAAAGATTTTCTTGTTGATTATAGGCTATGTTACACTAGCATGTCTGACCACAAAAAAAAAAAAAAACTAAATACTAGCATGAATACAAGTATTTAGGAAAATGTTATAGTCCGAATTTTTATCAAATTTTCTTTGTTAAAATAATGTTGTATATAGATTGACTATTTGACGAATAAGTGGGTTTGTCACCTTACTTCCTTCCAACAAACATTATTGTTTGTTGGTCAAAGATTTTGGAAACATATTCTAGCAAAATAGTATTACTCGGTTTGTTTGGATGTTTTTCGTTAACAAAACAGATAGAATAAATAGAAATGAATTGGAAAAGAAAGAGAAAAAAAAAAGTGAATAAAGTTACTTTCTTATTTGGTTGGAAAATTTAAAAAAATTCATGAATTGTGTTTGAAAATTACCATATAAAATAATGTAATATAATTAATTATTAACTTTTTAAACTTTCACTTCCCATTTTTACCCTTATTTTGAGAGAATAAAATAAATGACTTCTGAGGATAAAGAGGGGGACTACTTCTCCTAATTCCCTCCTCTTTCCATTTATTGGACTCATAAACTGAGGAAAAAAAATGTCTTCCTATTGGTCCTCTTTTCTTACCCTCCCTTCATTACGGAAATATATATTACATTTAAATTACAAATATAATACTGAATATTTATAATATTATTACTACATAATAAGTTCTTAAACATAAGAAATTTAACAAAACATGGAAATATTTGTAAAGAAAAATTTTGTTAGATAGATTAATTATTTATTTAATTTTACCGGTGATAAACATTTTCTTTTTAGTGTACATAAAAATAATGTTCCGATTCAGAAAGATTAAACAAACTTTATCACATATTGAACAGTTTATCTCAAATAATAAATAGTTATCATCCTTTTTTGGTGATGTAGAATTCACATCCTTATCATTATGTTTTACTTAAAAAATTAGTGGCACATAAAAAGAAATCTTGAACAGTAATATTTGATCAATATTCATATTCATATGATATACATATATGAGCATAACTCAATTATTCGTGACTCATAGATCACAGGGTTTGTACGAGATTGGGCATATCCATGTTATGTTATGTGCATGTAATTATTATTATTATCTCATCAATTTCTTTGTAGATTTGGGTGTTGGGGCTGCCACTGCTGCAACCGCCCCAGACTCTTCTCCAGATTGGCTGCAAGGTTGGTACTTGGTTTAATTGTGTTATTAAAAAATAAAAAATATTTAATAAAAGCCTTTAAATTAAACTCCATCAATAACTTCATGAAATTTACTTATTAAATCAATAACAAATCAAATTAAAATTTTAAAATAATATACTACACACTACACAAGTTGATTTAACTACTTTTAAATACAAAAACATATATTTTTATTATTTATTTTGTTATCATTAAATGTGATAAATGAGTGATGGTAAAAAGGAGGTAATCTACTTTTCAACTATAAATAATATTTTTGCAAGTAACCCTGACAAACAAACTTAACCAAATTAATATTTTGGACTGGTTTTATACGGCATTTTTATTTTTCTTCCTTACTTTTCATTTAGATGTTAATGGAAAACACTTGTATCAAGTTCCTCAAATCAAAGAATGACAAGTGGCCATTTTTTCTTAAGAAGAGTATGTGCTTTTAATTTTTAAATTATTTACGTCAAGAAAGGTAGCACATGTCATGATTTGATTTGCTAATTGGTTGAAATGAACGTGCTGAATTTGAATCCTTGCTTTGACCGAGATGAAATTGATTGTTCCCTTGACCTCCCTCATGTAGAGAGTGCAGTGGCAGCGGAACCCAACAGCGCCTCCACGATCGGTAGTGGGCCTGAGCAGTGCAACATGTGTGTTCAAGTAACAAACAAACCTGCACGCACAGACCCATCAACTGGCATTCCCAAATACAATGCTGAGATCGTGAAAAATTGTGGTAGTCGCGTCTCCAAAGTTGACCTTAACTGCAGCCAGTTCAGTTCTGCCAAACTTATCCCAGAAACAATCTTTAAGCACATCGGTACCACCAATCAGTGCCTCGTTTATACTGCACACAACATTGCCAATGGCCACATGATTCCCTTTAGGCATCACAATGCCTTCCAATATGGTCTCTCGCTTTCCTCTTGTGACATGCGATCTCAGGTGCAAGCTATGAATGATGATGATGGACACTTGCAAAAGGATCTGATACCCGCATTGATCGTGGGCGCGGGCGCGGGTGTTGGTGTTTGGTACTTCTTCTTTAAGAAATAATGTTATGTGTACACCACAGGGACAAACACCTACGGTTTTGCTGTAGCTAAAGGAAGGAAAATGACAAAATATATGTATGAATATAAAGTGAAACTGAAATAAAAAGCCCACATTTATTTCTCTCTCTTTCTCTCACTCTCTCTCAAGATCTCGCTCTCTTTCTCGCTCAGCACCCACTCTCTCTCTCTCAGTTCCTGCACAAGTCTCCTCTTTGGTGTGCAAGAGAACAATGACGTCTTCTCGCCACCACCATTGCCACGTTTTCCATAAAGAACTGTTACTATATGATAATCTCATAACAAGACAACAACTCTTGAGGATGATTATAGATCTATCACCCACACAAAAGAAGATTAACAACAACAAATATATATTTTTTTCACTTTTTCTCCAACAGTCTTGTTTATAAGATATGTAGGTTTTTCATTTTCACTCCTTCTTTCTCTTTTGATGAGTGTGTGATATTTCTTTTGATGGGTTTCTTATTTATTTGCACAGTTTGAGGCAAATGTGATTACTGAACTGAGAATAAATAATTAATTTTTTAATAAATTTATAAAATGACTCTAAAACTCATAAAGTAATGCTAAAACACTGAAACTTGTTGTCATTGGTTTACAAGTTTACTATCTTGGTTTACAAGTTTTAAGAACGAATTTACAAGTATTTGTAAAACTAAGCATTGCTTAAAATATATAAATCAAGTGTAAAAATCTCATAAACTTAGGGAAAAAAATTTGTAATCCCTTGCTTATGACTTACAAACCAAATGTAATAAACTTTGTAAACTAAGTTTTGTTGTACAAAGTGGTTCCAAATACTTGGAATTCAGTTCTAAATGATGTGAACACGGTCAACAATAGAATGTATTTGGGAGAGTTTTCTACCATTGGTTTACAAATTTTTTCCCTTGGTTTACAATTTTTCTGCACTATATTTATAAGTTTTAAGGACGAATTTACAAATATTTGTAAAACTGAGCATTGCTTAAAATATGTAAACCAAATGTACAAAAGTTGTAGACTAACTTTCTCTTTCTGTTCAGTAGCAAACACCAAGATAAGCTAGGCTGGGAAATCTTATTCGTGTTTGATACAATATGACAGGTAAATAAAGTAAGAGGCTTGGATTGAAAGAGTTTACATCAAGAGATTTTCCCCTGCTAGCCTACTTAAAAGGATAAAAGAAGAGGCAGAAAGACAAAGGCTTGATGACCTACCTTATGCCCTATGGTCGATCAAGGGTCCTATGCCACTTGAACTCAATCTATCTTACCCTCCATCTATCTTTGTCCAGCTAGCTCATAAATGTTAGACTAACCAATCTCAGGGTTGACATAATTGAATTGGTTGACAAAAAAGAAACCCAAGTGACCAAGCACTCTCACCTCCAACAACAGAGACCGAATGACCTCCAAGTTGTTGAAGAAAGATCTTCGTCAAATACTGGACTTTGGCTTTTTCTTTTAGGAATTTCTCATACTCATCTCCAAGCCAGCTTACTAAAGGCACCCTACCAGATATGATTAGATGGGGCAGGAAAGCAAAATTAAAGTTGTTCGCAAATAGCAATTAAGAGCCATATCTCGCATCTAAAGCCGATCCATTTACAAGTGAAATCTTGCCCAAGTCCAACTACAAGGAAAAGGGTTTTAGGTGATGGTAGATTTTGCTTCTTAACTAGAGAGGGGTGTTGAAATCATTCCTATTGGGTCATGCATATGGAAGCTGGTATAGATCAATAAAGGCAAGTGACTTGAACAGCACCTATTCTCTTCTTATCTTAATAGGCGGCATGACTAAATAGGAAATGGAAAGGGCATAGGTTTTTGTCCAGGAGAAAGACAACCAATAATTCTTATCCAATGCATGACCTATAATAGGAGTCCAAAAAGGGAGACCCTCATGTCTGTAAGTGGGCAAGAAAGCTTAAGCGAGCACAGAAAATATACCGCCTTCTCAAGTCTTTGACTCTTCACTATGGGGAATGTCCATATGGACTTGATTTCTTCTTTGGAAAAGCGAACCAAAGAAAAGATTTGAACTAACAAAAGTGGAAATCATAGCCATGCCATATGACTCAAGAAGTTCCTTAAGAAAGCAAGAGATCACTCGTAAAAGCGAATCACCCAGCATTCTTTGAATCTTTCTTACTCTAGCTATGGAACAAGCTGCTATACATAAGGCATTGGACTGGTTAACAAGTATTATCTATGCACAAGAAAGAGGGAAAGAAGCTACAAAATTTTGCCTAAAGGAGATAGACCTATAATGGCAACAACTTCAAATAATGTTGGCCCAATCATACCATATGAAAAATGAAAATTGTTAGCTGTTGGGTTCCACAAGTGTAAGGCTAATCCAATCATCAAAGTAGTCAAAGACAAAGGGTGAGAACTTTATTCAATGAGGTCAAGTACTCCTAGAGTTTTCTAGGTGTCATTCTTGTATGCCTTTACCCGGTTCATCCAATCCATATAAAAGGATGTGTTTTGGGATTATTCTGAAAACTCTAGATTTGTTGAATAACTGATAACATGAATTTATGCATATTATTTTCTCTTAAAACTCTAGGCATTTTTGCATCATGTTACACATTGTTATCATGCATTTGCATTGAAAATAAACATTGTCCTCATTATGCATTTATGATTGGATTCATTGAATATTGCACGAGTTTTGGAATGATTAATGGATTAGAGCCTATTGCATTTGATCCGTCTCTTTGAGTATGATTTTGTGTACAAAAGTCTTGGATTAAGTGCAAAATGTTTGGAAGAAGGCTTGGAACCTTTTTTAGGGAACCTGGAGCAATGGATTTACAAAAAGAAGCTGAGAACTTGAAAAGCTATTTAAGACTGAGCACCGCAGTGCTAAAACAGCACCACAGTGCTCAACAGAATTCCCTAGAGAAGCGTAAGAGTAAGAGGCTCTGTTGAGCACTGTAGCGCTCATTTAGCGCCACAGTGCTTCTGTGACTGATGCAATTTACTAGTTTTTAACTCTATTTAGGTCCCACTCTGGCTATTTTGGAGAGCAGTATTTAAGGAAATTGTACAAACTTTTACCCTAGTTTTCTAATATGAGTTTTGGCAGCTAGGATATAGACTCTCTATCTCTCTCTTCTCTATTCTTCTCCCTTTAGAGATTCTAATAGTGAATTTAATTTGTTTTTGGAGATTTTGACAAGGATTATTGTTATCTCGTCGGGTACTGTTTTTATTTCATTGTTATAATCCTCCAAAGATGGAGGAGCAGTTTTCCTTACTGGTGTAAGAGTTTTCGTATGAATTGGGATGAAATTTGATAACCTTTTTCTATTGAATGCATTAGTTTTCTCAATATTCTGAAGTTTCTATTATGATAATTATCATTACCATTGTTACAATTTTTATTATAATTAATTAAATTGGTGATTGTCGTTTACAAAAACCCTTTGGGCATAAATTGATTAATCAATTGGTTTATGTTTAGAGAAGAATATTAGAATTAATTTTTCGATTGGCAGTTAGATTATAGCAATTGGTGTATTAAATTAGTGTAATTTATAATAAATTGGGATATTGTTTACTAATTATTTGCATTAATCAAATTCTAGAGGTTGATTGATCACTAATATAATTGCCCGTAAGTAATTACTAATAGCCACAAATGTATTCAATACTCACTCTATCATAGTTAATTCCAATCCTATAAATACCTTGCACTAGTGTCTTTAATTCTTGATCATTCCTCATTATTTTTAATTATTTCAATTTAATCCTCAAAACCACCAATTTCCAACTAAATGACATAGCTTTCTTGAAGGAAGACCCAAGTTGCATTCTAACTATAGTTTTGTTGCATTTGATATTTGAATTTAATTTTACTACTTCTATTCTGATTTGAGGGGTAGCAACAAACTCTATCAAATTTTGGCGCTGTTGTCGGGAAGGTATTGATACTTAATTGTACAATTATTGTTTTTACTAGCAACTCGCTAAGCACTGTTATGGGTATGAGTTGTCTTTTTTATTTTTTGAAAATTATTGTAATTAGTGTTAAATACCTAGAGATAGTTCAATGGTGCACCTTCTTTGAAGCTTTTCCGATGTTGGCATTGTTGGACAAAATAATTTTTAAGTTTTAACACTGCTGGCAATAGTTTTAATTCTTTTCGTTGAATTCTTTAGCTGATATTGGCATTTGCTGATATACTCACTAAGAATAATAATTTTATATAAAACACTTTGATACTTTAACAATTAACAATTAAAAATAGCTAGGAATGGATGAAAAGAAAAATGGGATATACATTAACTATATATCTACGTGCTTGTAAATGCAAATATTTGTTTATAAATATCTATCTTATTGACATAAAGTAAGCCATACATCATATTTTTCTCACAGGCCAGTTTAATTTATTCTTTGTTGCGTATGTTTATATAATTGATTTTTTTTTTACTATTGAGCCTATATTTTATCAACAAAATATAGAAAAATACTCAGTCAAGGATGAGAGACATGATGTGTAAATATGCATATACATATTCAACTTTACATTGCGTTGATATTGAATTAATAATACATTCTCAAATTAACATGTATATTGGCAAATATTGACAAATAATGATAAAATGATTAAAAAAAATTGAATAAAGACCCCAAAGTTTTAGTCTAGAGTGAGTATAATAAGTAACAAATAATTATACTGAATGTAACATCCCTATTGCTATAGTTTTCATTCCGTTTGTACTGATAATACACATTTTCTTCTAATCTAATACAAAACTACTCTAATACTATGTATAAACATGTTACAGACTCGTTCCTCTAGAGACTGTTTCAAGATTCATGGAATCTAATATACTTTTGTGAGTTTGTTTGCCTTACATTTGTCTACCCACTTCTAACTTAGCTGCAAGCTTATTATTGTTACTTGTTTCTTTCCCCGACAATTCACGATTCAAAGCCTGAAGGACTTTTGATGAAGGACTTTTCCATGGAAGAGGAAAAAAATAGTAACAAGTGAAACAACATCAACCAAAAATACACTTTACACCACCAAAGAAGAGGGAAACATAAATTGTTAACATGATAAGAAAAAATCCCAAACTAACAGTCCCATTTCCAGACCAATACTTCCAACACGATTCTAGGGAAAGTGCTGAATCTGGAAGCCACAGAAACGAAGAAAAAACATATATCTAAATTGTAGAAGGCACAAATCAGATGGATAAAAGTTTGTTGTCCTTCCAATCATGTCCAGATTGCCACAGATTGAAATCCACCAATTCCATCTATGGCACAATTAGACAAAACCAAAATCTAATTGACAGTTACACATTAAAAAATAAGTTTATTCCTCTGTTCCTTAATAGACCAAACCACAAAGTAAAAAGGGGATGACCACAACTTTTTATTAATATCAACCCACCCAATAGCTTTCCAAGACTCAAAAGCATATTGCATGGCATTAGCCAACACCCCCCACCACAACATCAATTGTGAATTATTCTGCTTCTTATTATCTTGCTTCAGAACTGCCAAAAAATTGAGTTGCTAACTTTAAAATTCCAAACTTTCTTTCAAGAACTTAGTATGAGCTCCCCCATTTTGGAAGGTAAATTTTTCATAACAATCAAATTCAATGTTAGAGTGTGCTGGTAATCACAATTACATAATGAACAATAGAAAAAAATGAATAACATTTTGAACAAAATACGAAATGGATGTAAAAAAAATAAATTAGTAAATCAAATTAAGGATATTTTATAATTAGAAACAAATTAGTGATCAAAGTAAAAAGAGATGATCTTGTCCGAATCATAAAGGACTC
This sequence comes from Dalbergia cochinchinensis, assembly GCA_031216125.1. Taxonomy (NCBI): domain Eukaryota; kingdom Viridiplantae; phylum Streptophyta; class Magnoliopsida; order Fabales; family Fabaceae; genus Dalbergia; species Dalbergia cochinchinensis. The sequence continues at coordinate 59,521,772 of CM062375.1, read as the reverse complement.
CTTTCTGAAGAAATTTCTTACTTCCAATTGGATCCCTTTGAACAAACATTTCTATCATACCCTAATAATGAGTAATATGAAATGAAGAACTTAATTTAGTAACAGGATAGTCATGCAGTACCTAAGGATATGTTTATGAGTTAGGATCTTTAGAGGGGAAAGGAAGGAAGAAAAAGAGTTGTAGTATAAGATTTTAAAATTTCAAACTATAAATCATTCATTCCTCTTCCTTTCTTTTCAAAATTCAAACTCATAAACATACCTTAAGAAAAAACAGGAATACACATTAACTTGTCAATGATAACATAGTTTTCATTCTATAGCTCTGCAACATTAGGCTACGATAAGCTCGTTGTCAGCCAAGTCATTGGCAGTTTCACTACAGGGGACCCTCTTCTGGAAAAATATCTCGCACCGGTAAAAAGCTTAATGCAACACTTCAACTCATGGGAAGTAACATATATACCCAGGGAACACAACACTAGAGCTGACATCCTTTCCAAGCTCGCCAGCACTAGCAGACCATAGAACAACAAATTCATGATTCAAATAAAGCTTCAGAAACTGAGCTGCCTTCAATCCAAAAGTTGCAACACAGAAATAAGAAGCCAAGAATGGCGAACCCCACTCCTTAGCTACCTGACTTCGGGAGAAACTCCAAGCTCAATAACCAACAAAAAGAAGTTCAGAAGACAAGCGAGCTACTACACCATTTGTGGACGATTACTATTTAGAAGAGGATACTCACTCCCCCTCCTAAACTGGCTCGGCCTCATGAGGTCAACGACGTCATGGCTGAAGTACATGAGGGAGTCTGTGGAAATCACATTGGAGGCCAAGCTTTAGCTGCCAAAAATACTCTGGGTGGGGTATTTTTGGATCACTATGAAAACTGACTGCACCAACTCCGTGCACAAATGTGATAAATGCCAAAGATTCTCCAGAGTCTCCCAAAAACACCCAGAACCATTACACTTCTCTGAAGCCAACTGGCCTTTTCACAGATGGGGGATTGACCTCCTAGGTCCTTTTCTCCTTGCACTGGGACAACTCAAGTACTTGGTAGTAGCTATAGACTACTTTACCAAGTAGATCGAAGCAAAACCCTTGACAACAATTTCTGTAGAGAAAATTAGGAAATTCATCTGGAAAAGAATCATATGTAGGTTCGAACTTCCCAAAGAACTGATCAGTAACAATGGTACATAGTTCACAGACCGAAGATTGAAAGAACTCTGTGATAATTCCCTAATCAAACACATCTTCGCCTCTGTTGAGCACCCTTAAACTAACAACCTAGCAGAAGCTATTAACAAAGTCATGCTCACAGCCTTAAAGAAGAAGCTCAACAAAGCCAAAGGTCTCTGGGCCGAAATCCTTTGGGGATACCATACCACTGCTCAATCCTCAATACAAGAGACACCAAACAGGCTCATCTTCGATAGCGAAGCCATGCTCCCAATAAAGGTCGCCTAACCTACTGCCCACCGACTAGCATTTACAGATGCAACAGACGAGAAAAAATGAAGAGGAGCATTAGATCTCATAGAAGAAGACCACAAGTTGGCTCACGTCAAATAACAAGCAGCCAAGCAAAGGGTGGCTCGAATTTACAACAAGATACTCGATCCAAGAGCTTTCCAAGTCGGAGACCTGGTCCTATGAAAACTGGAGCGACAAAGAAAGCCCCCAAGAGAAGGGAAGTTATCCCCAAACTAGGAAGGACCATTCCGAATCACCCAAGACATTGGCTGAAAAGCCTACGAAATTGCCGAGCTCTCTGAACAAGATATCCCACAGACATGGAATGCCCTGTCCCTAAGAAAATACTATAGCTAGAATATAGGTGCCTCGAGTCGCATTCGATGGGTGCACTCTTATTCCTTTGTTGTTTTATCCCACTGGGTTTTACTAACAAAGATTTTAACGAGATATGTTCGGATGTGAGCTGAACACTTCGGTGGAAAAAAGTTATAAATGTAATTCTTTCTTTCAAAAACATAGTATTTACCTCTCATATTATATCTACAGATGCTCATACATAAAGCCTGGGCCATATTACAAGCGGCCATACTCATATTAAACCTCGACACGTTCAATTCGTGAAGGCGCACTAAAAAGCTGCGATACTCACAGTAAACCTTGATGCATTCAAGTCATAAAGGCACACCAAAAAGCTACCATACTCGCAGTAAACCTCGATATATTCGAGTTGAGAAGACACGCCAAAAAGTCGCCATATTCACGGTAAACCTCGGCACATTCGAGTCGTAGAAGCTTACTAAAAAGCGGGTACACTTCATGTAAACCTCGGAATACAAATTGAGTAATGAAAGGCGTACGCTACGCCAGCAAAGTGTTAGAAACGAGATAGCCGAAGCCAAAAAGCACACTGCGAATGGTGACACCCTGGTACTAGTTACTCCACAAGCATATGCCTCGCAATTATATCATACTACACGAATGTACACATCATTACCAAGTTTATATCTGACATAATCCGAACATGTCATACATGATATATCATCATCCAAGCATATCTTGCAGAAATCACAAAAGGCAAATGCAAAAAAAATCATATTGCGATACATCCATAAAGTTATAAATATTTATTACAAACTATATGTCCGAAAATAAAGACAAAAGTACAAAAAGTTCAATGATCAGTAGGAGCTCCAGCCTCAGCAAGGAGGATGACCTGAACAGGCTCTACAACCTGAACCTCATCATCACTTTCTTCCCCAGTAGCTCCTCCGACCTGAGCACCCTCATCGACCTCGCCAGTAGCAAGATGGTTGACCAACACACTATCAATGATGCCACGACCTGACTTGGACACATGACCGACACGTGGAGAATCTTCATTCCCACATAAGCATCATGACCTTTGAGTCTCTCTATATGCATATTTCGAGAATAAAATCCAGTTTCAAAACATAATTTTATCTCTAATATAAATCTCTAACTATTTGGAAATCAAATCATCATAAATACTTTCATAATCAAGTAAATATATATCTCTGATACAAAACATGTGAGTTGCTCCCAAGACAAAACAAATCATAAAAACCATAATCATGAAAATATAAAATATTCATGATAAAATAATGCCAATCTATCTCTAAAGTCTGGGACCTTACCCGCTATGCACACTGGAGCACTCTATCTCTAAACAATACCAAAAGTACGTCACTTCAAAGTGAAGTTCACCAACTAAAAATCTCTACTGTGAGGAAGGAGATGAAAGAAAAGAACCCGCAGCATCTGCTGCACCTATAATGGAGGAAAAGGAGAGGGGTAAGTTTCATCTAAAACTCAGTGAGCAGAACCTCACGCATAACCTTCTCATGGGACAGTCAAGAAGCATAAAGAATAATATAGAAATCATCATAAACAGTTAATACAAGAGTCTCTAAAATTCATATTCACATACATATATATGTAGTATCTCTAAATAGAATTTCTCTGAAAAACATAACAACAGTACTCTACGAGAGAAACAGAAATCTTTACCCTATGATTTTTCGAGCACCGTAAATATTATGCTCTATAATCCATCAGGGATCTAATGCGGACACCTAAATAGGTTCCATTTTCTATTCTATGAGATTATGCTCTTGGGATAATTTGGTACCAAGGTTAACGATCGAGATCCAGTCGTTAACTCATTGTCTATTTCTCTATGGCTACCATCTAGTCTCTAATTCATAAAACATACTAATTTATCTAAACTATGATATAGCATTTCTCTAGGCATAAAATCTTTGAAATCATCGTAATAATATTATAAAATCTCTATTCAAATCATAATTATACTCTAATTGTTTGATAAATATCATTTAACAACAATGGTCCCATGAGTTTACATTAAAAAAAATATTTCATGCTCTAATTGAAAATCATCTTTTTGGTAAACATAACGACCATCAGAATCTCTATTGTCTTTAAAATATTCTCTAAAATCATGTTATCATATTATCTCTTGAGGAAATTAACTCTAATGGCAAACACAAGGGCCATAGGTTTCGAACCCACTCATCTGAATGGGAGGAAGTGGTAGCTTCAATATCGAAGGAATCTCGAAGAGGAGGAATGGCACCAACATCTGCCATTAAAGCCACAAAATTCTTTGCTAGTCTCCAAAAACCTCTAGATTACTCAACATAACTCTAACAACATTGGGGGAGTAAAGCTGTGATTAGGCTTCGCTGCAGTGAGACCACTCACTGTAGCGAGACCACTCACTGTAGTGAGTCTGCCTCTACAGAACTCGCTCATTCAACCACAGTGGAGACAAACAGAAATTACCCACACCAAAAATGTGAAAGAATAGAGAGAATAACAATACTCAAACTCTAGGTTACGAAATGGGAAGGAAAGGAACAACAAAAACCCATAAATCTCTTACCTTTCATATTGGAAGGAGATAGAATAGAGTGGGATTGAGTAAAAGAGGGTTTGGAAAGAGTTGGGAGAGAAGGGTTTTGGGTTTGGGGACGAAATCTCAACTTTTGAGTGTTTTAAAAGGATTGGGGTGCTTATTTAACGAAACTGTGTCATTTTGCATTGTGCTGTCACCGAGCCCGCTCGTTGTAGCAAACAAACCTCGCTGCAGCAAGCCTTCTTGTCTTCTTACTCTCTGCAGCGAGAAATGCTCACTGCAGTGAGCCTGTTTTGCAGAATTCTGTAGCAACAGTACCCAACTTGCATTCCATCACTCCCTGCCCATCTGGGGCTTTCTAAACGACATGGGTGGGCCCTAGGGGACTCTAGGACAGTACGAAACTTATCCACTGCCACGTATACATCGGGTATCACAAATGAGTTCTTTCAAAGGACCACATTAAGCCAAGTCCAGATCCCCATGAAAGAACCGAACTTGCTCAAGGGCCCTGTCAAAACCAATCGTGTATTGCTCGACCCCCTCGTCCCTCAGAGAGTCAACCCCAACTTGAAGACTCTTCAGCTCATCATTCTCTTCAGCCAATCTCCTATTCTCATTCTCGAATAGTTTTTTCTCAGCCTCAAGCTCTCGAACCTTCAAAGCAGCTGCATCAGCATCTTCCTCTTGACCCGGGCCACAAGAGAGTCGATCTTCTCCTCAAATAGCTTTCTAGCCTCCAACCAACCCCTCCTCTCCTCGGCCAACTTGGCCTCAGCTTCCTCCTTCTCAGCCTTAAATTCCTTAGAGACTACTCTTTCAGTCTCGAGCTCAGGGATGGTACCTCCATAACACCTCTCCAAAAATCGAGCAATCGCCGCTTGGCAAAGGCCCTGAATCTCTAAATGGCGACATAGGCTAGGAATGCCTATCCTCTCCATCAAATTTCCATCCCGAGATAGGCGAACTGCTGATCAATGAACTCAGGGTGAGGGAACTCCTTGCTCCAGAGGCTTGAACAACCAATAGTATCAAGGAAGTCCGTCACTTCTGTAGCTCCCATAAGAGCAGCAGGAGAAAGTGAAGGCATCGGCTCAGAAGCCGGCTGAGGACTAGGATCCACCATAGTCCTTTTACAACTCCTCAGAGGGTTGGGATCCATAGGAGTACCAGCACTCGACCCAATTCTAGGAGAAATGAGGATAGCCTGGCTCTCATTTGTAGCCATATTCCTTTTCGAATTAAAGGCAGCTAAGCTCCGTAGGACCATGTTTGGGAGCCATCTCGCCTGCAAAGAAAGACAGAGATCAATAACATACAAGCAAGATTAAGCCAAAAAGGAAAAAAAATAAAATATTAACTATGTATTTGAGGACTCCCTTATTATCACAACCCCACTCCAATAAAGCCGCAGAAGATAGTGGAGAACTCGGACTTACACACTCCTCCAAAAAATCAATCACTACTTGATCATCATAGGGTGAAGAACTGTACTCTACCCTCAAAATTTGGCGAGGATTATACTGCCAGTACAAAGGAAACCTTTCCAGGCCATTCGAATCTAGTAAAAAGGGAAACTCAGTCTTAACCAACCTAACCTTGATAAACTTATCCTTAAACCCTTTGAAGTTAGAGGTCAACAATGACAACAACTTCTTCCTAGGAACACTGTTGAAAGAAATCCAACCCCCCTTATCTACACCTTTTGCTTGAAAAAAATAAAAGAATACACCAACACTGGGCTCGTGCCTGAGCACATCAAACAAGTCTTCAAATGCTTGAATAAACGCCCAACTGTTGGGGTGAAGCTGGGAAGGGGTGACATTAACCTCATTCAAACAACCCTCTTCAAACCGTGAAAAAGGAACCCTAACATCTAATTTCTCAAAGAAATCTATGTACATATAGATAAAATTGACCTCACATCCCCTTCCCTATACTTACATACCCTGTCCTTAGCACCACATAGAAGACACTCTACCTTTCTTTCCCCACAAGATGACACTAAACATGCACTCCTAAACCTACGTACAGACTCTCTATCATTGAAAATCGAAGCCACCTCTCTAACCTCACACTAACCCATCTATAAGGGTCATACTCAGCATCTATCACATCATTCCCCTTATCTGAGATAGGGAGGCCTTTCCTTTTAACCATCAATAAATACTTAAACAAAGCAAGATAATAAACAAAACTCAGGAAAAAGACACAGTATAGAAAAATGCCAACAGCCAGCAAAATCTCCTACCCTAGGGTTCAGAACAGAATGAACCGATTAAGTAAAAGAAGAAGAAGAAAGGAATCAAACTCACCGGCTGAAAATGGAAGAAATCGAGATCTGAATGGTTGATTTGAAGCCTCCTGTAGTGCCAAAGATACTGGAAGAGTAAGGTAGAAAGCAAAGAGTTTTCCAGAAATGAAAACGGAAAAACCTCTTTCCTCCATTTTTGCTTGAAACCGAGCTCATCCAATGGAAAGAATAATTTCCCTCCATTTAATTGCACATCTGAAGCGTTCATCACATCTAATGGCAGGGGGCTTATCGCTTTTATCTGACGGATGATATACGAACGCATGATCTCATATTTATGAGAAATGATTGCCTACCCTTCACAAAAGAACTTGTGGCATAGCACATTCTCCCATAACTGCTACAACTGCAACCGAAAAGACTCACAAATCAACACAAAATCTTCAAACTCGGTATGAAGTCCTCGACCCAAAAGCACGACCCACATGATCGGAAAATTGAAGCTCGCCCAAGGCACATCAAACAGCAGATAAGTCAACTCATTCGAGCTCGGCAAGTAATCCTCAGCAAACTACCTCGGTCATGACACATCGGCATCAACTACTCGGCCTACGACCAAGCTCGGCCGCTATGTACTGGACTGGAAAATACAAGCCAACCTTCTTGGCCTAACCCACAAAGAGCTCAGTTATAGGCTCCAGAAATTGGCCCAACCTGAATCTCCCCCTCTCTTGGGGCCTCATAACTCGACCACATGACACACGATCCTCAATAGATTTACTCGGGTCTAGTCAAAGATATCCCCTAAATCCCATATAAAATCTCCCTATATCTCATCATATCTTATCATTATCTTTAATACTAACCAAATTGCAAGAATATCTCTTATACTTAAGGAGGATCATAACAAATTTAACAGGGGTTAACCTCACACTATATAAGGGGGACATCCCCCGGGTATGATACAATCTCTATCACATAAACACCTCTCCACTCCTCACACTTTGACTGACTTAAGTATCGGAGTGTCGTTATAGGTAACCCGCCTCTTATTTTAACGGACGTCGAAGCTACTTATACCCTTTCCGTTATTTCCAGGTAAGAATAATATATATGTATGTATGTATATATATATATATATATATATATATATATGTATATATATATATATAAAAGTTAAGAGAGTTGTAACTTGTTGGAGGTAATTAAAAATAATTAGATAGAGTTTAAGAGAGTGCACTAAGAGATTTCATACTTGTTCAACTTCAATAAAAAGTCTACTCTAGTCCTCACCAAGGATGGTAAGATTTCCACTAATTTTCAAGTTCAAATACAGATTCTAATCAAAGTACTAAACTGAATAGTGACCTAATTTGATCCCACTAATCTCTCTTACAAGATGATAACCTTTTCTTTTTAATAGAATATTCTCTCATGGATGATCACTCAAGGAAGGCTCAAATATAGCTTTTTAAACAAGTCTTCTGTTGTGGACTATAGCCTTTACCGAGATATATGTAAACCTATACACATAGTACTCAGAATACCAAGAAGAAGAAAAAGAGGAAGAAGAAGAAGAACAATAAAAATAAAAGGCAATAACAAAGGCTTTGAAGAAAAGTAATGTTGGTACAGCAAAAGGGAGCTAGTTAGAAGAGAATGACAGCTTTGTTCTTTTAGAATCATTGTCAAGAATGGTCTTATTTTTATGCAGAAAAGTCTCAGTACAATATATCCTTAAATTGAGCAAGATTATGACCCTTTTTCTTGACTTGATATTATGCTTTTGCTGCTGTCTCTTTTGTTGTATGTTGACACGTGACATAGACAGGTGGGTGTGTTTTCATCTTTTAACCATTGTCCTCATTTGTGCCTTCTACTTTATTTTGTTGAACACTCTTCTTCCTTTGTTTAAGATGTAGGCCAATCTTCCTCATAGTTTTTGTGCTTCTTCAGAGAATATATCTTTCCTTAACTTGTACAGTAATGGATTTTGTCTTTTGGTCAGACTATGTGTGTCATCTTAGCTTTCATCATATAATCCATGTTTTGAGACAGATGCTTAATATCTCCTCTTTAACCAGGAGACATTTGTTGTTAGTGTAAAATATATTTTCATATTTTGATTTAAAACACTAACAAATACATTAAAATTATTAATATCATTATGTTTGTCATCATTCAGGAGTTCTCAAACCAACACTTCTAGCTATTCATTATCAGATACTATTTGTTTTTTTATCTTTTCTCAATCTTCCACCTCTAAGCAATTGAAAGTTAATTCTTGTATAATCTCATATAATGCTATTCTAGTTTCACTCTTCGTCTAATTAACCCTTTTTTTTTACCTTTCTCTTTCATCTTTGGCTTTATTAAGGTAACAGTTTCGGTCAAGCAAACAGACATGTGGTATAATGTTGCCATGTTGGGACTTGGACCCATGCTAACTCTCAAACGATCAAATAATCGCATTGTGTTGGACGAATGAAAAAAGGGGCTGTTATCATATCAAGATTCCTCCGAAGTCAAAACATTTGCAAAATAAAACAAAATATTTTTAGTGGAGAAAGAAACACACATTAGAAAGAACAAGGAAATTTTAATTTTTTTTTTAAAATCAGATTCTGATCATTTAACCTGTTCTTAACTCTTCTTTTTTTTCGTGTTCTGATAAATTGTCAACCTACTTGACTATTTGAAAGGGAATATTTATATTTTAAAAGAATAACATTTTCCCCTATGTGAATTATCACCGGTCAGATGCCATTTACTATGTCCAAGGTCCTGAAGACTGGATCGGACATCGAACCAGTCGAGGTAAGGGTTCAAAGGTTTAGAAGTTCAACTGGTTCAATCGATGGTATAACCGGAATATAACTGATATATAATTAAGTATGTATTTATATAAATATATAAAAATATAAAATAAAATATACATTATAAAATAACTAAAAAGTAAATTAAGCATCAACAAAAACCATATAATATAACATAATTCATCTTTTAATCAAAATAAATATTATCCATATGGATCAAATCTTATAAGTTACTACTTCTCATATTAAAAAAAAAAATTAGAAGATATAAGATTTAAGGCTTTTTTTTAAAAAAAACCAAAATGTTGCAATTTTGTATTTTTTTGCAAAAAAAAATGATTGGACCAATTTTTTTGGCCAGGCCAGTTTGCCCAATTTATCGGTTCCCAAGTGATTTTCAGTGGTTTTTGGGCGGTTTTTTGCAAAGCGATTTTCAGGTCCAATCCAGACCGGACAGTAGGCTGGCTCCCAGTTCAATCGGTCCGGTTCTCAGAACATTGACTATGTCAGTTTCACTAGTGTTACACACATAGAATAATGCTACGTATCTAGAAATACATGCATGTACAAAATTTTTAACAGAAATCATGAAAATTGCTATATAAAATAAAATAGTATGACCTCTCAATTCATCCAAAGATCATAATTATGTTACATCATTCTGAATATAAAATTTTGAATAAATTTTTGATTGTCTAGCATCTTTCTTTTCCTTTAAAACACTAGTTACTGAGAAATGTTATTTTATTTCATTTCTTTGTGAGGATCTTAAATCTGATACACTCATATTCACCATTGAATGGGGTGTAGGATCCAAATTAAATGGGGTTTACATCTAATTCAATGGTAAATGTGAGTGTGTCGATACGATGTCCCATAAAATGTGAGTCAAAATAACATTACTCCTAGTTCCTTGGTGTTTATTATTAAACTACGACTATTGTAATAAGAGTGAACTCATTGTGAGAGTAAAGTTTTTTCAATTTCTTTTATGGATAAATGCGGCTCTAACTCCTTAAAAAATATGATCAATTAAGTGTAATATATTTGATACATCTCAAAAAAAGGTTGACTAATTTTGCATGTGGTTGTACAGGAGCGCATCTTGCAATGAGAAAGCCTAAAATTATAAAGCTGCAATTGAGTTTCATGAGTAGGGTGTGTCTAGCATAACGGTGACAAAAATGATTTTCCGCACCAATTTGTATATATGGCTGGGAATTCTATTTTCTCCGGCAATTGCTGTTTCTATATATGTCTGTAAATAAACAGGGTCTGCTATGGTGTTTTTGGATGTGTGCTTGCCGTGTGTCTCAATGTGAAGCATCTTGGATTGTACAGCTCATGGTGTTTTATTTCCACTATTGGTCAAATGGTTAGATTGATTATAATACAGGTATAGGACCAATGGATAGCATAGATATCAGGAGGGATATCTAAGGGGTGTAAGTAATTATATTTTAACACCCACATAAACACTTATGTGGATCTATGTGGATGTAAGAAGAGTGATAAAGAGATAATAAATTAGGAGAAAAAAATAAATAGTGAAACCATATATTTTATGAGTAAGATATTTAAGTATTTAAAAATATTGAGTGTTGAAATAATACAGTTGAGTTTTATAAGGGATAGTGAATAGTAAACCATTCATGTGCTTCATCTGCACTCTGAATATTGGACCTTGTCCTCTTTATTATCAAAAAAATTAAAAAAGGACTCATAACATTAGGGCCACTTTCCAAAACACACAAACTCGTAAGGCATAACCATATAAATCAAAACACAAAAACTAGTAAAGCGTTGCTGTATTAATTTTTTTTATCGATCACAAGACTTGAACTGGAACACTGGATCTTGTTTAATAATTTTATTTAAGAATATAGAAATAAAAATTTGTATTTGTATTAGCTCATGAATTGATACATAAACTTTGGCATGTGACAAAATTACAGTGGTAACGGTCTATCATAAACGCGTATGTGTTTGAAGCTTGAACTTAATTTGATTCCAGAGAGAGGGCATTACACACAAATTACATACAGCTGTAAACAAGAGCTCACAAAGCATTAAGCTATATAATTAGAAGGAAACTGGATTAACTGGGAACAGCTTATCAAAATCTAACGCGCCATGATTCATGGAAAACGCAACTTTTCATGATCAGTGCCATCCAAGTAATTATGTCCAATGGTACATTTCGCTGTCTTTGTGTCGGTGCGCCAATTGCACATAATCACATATTATCGTTTTGGTCCAATATGGGTCACTTAAGAGGGAGATGGAATCACAAGAAAAATAGGACCAATCACAATCCTTGAGCAATATCATAATGCAAGTATATATGTAGAAACAAAGAAAAAAAAAGTTAATTCAGTTGGTATTCATGTCTCTTTTAAGGGAAATTTAATTTCCTTGTGCCTATGTGCTACGTTCTCGTTTGGAAAAAATATACTTTTTGATCAGTAAGACAAAAATATGTTAATATTGTAAAGATTGATGAAGCGTTTTATTTTTTTCCTATTGTTCTACAAATTACGCAAGTTGCAGTTTTTTTTTTTTCGGATAAAGACGTAAGTTGCTGTTTGATCTTTGAAAAATGGTATACAATGGATTCGAACGCATCTTTTAATAAATTTTAATGCTATAGTGAAAAAAACGAGGATATGGTAGGATATGTGCATAGCAGTAGGTTCAACTCTTTTCTTAATGGACTTATTTTTGAACTAAAATTCAATTCCTCAATGGAGTAATGATATAACCATCCCTCGAGTTAGTTAGCAAGTCGAGTCTCAAACTAATCTCGAATTGGTTCAGCTGATACTCCAAAGAAATTCACTTGTTAGTTGAGTTTTATGAAAAATAATAATCATTAAACTGAGAAAAAGCATGCCAATTCGATGATGATGTAATACATAGAATAACAAAAGCAACAATTAAGCCATGTTTCCCTTTTTGTTTGCACAATTGGAAAGAGCTATTAGAGTAAGATAAAATATTTACTTTATTTTATATAGTGATTGACAAATTAGCTATTGTATTAAAAATATATGAGAAGTGAGAGACATAATAACCCATAAAACTTACATATCAATTAATAAATAAATCAAAACAAGTGTTATCTCTTGTTATCGATGCACCTAAATATTTGTATATATTTGTTTTCAGAAAATTAGATACTCTCGGAGAGAAAAGCTTGAGTACGTCATGTCTTGACAAACCGAATATAAAAAGACCATCAGGAACACTATGTTCAAAGCTACCCAAAGACAAAAAGCCATATAGCGAGGAGGAAAAAGAAAACATCCCCAAACAACTTCTTCCATGCCTCATCAAGGTCGAATTCCAGCCGAAACTCTCTCTCACCAAATGGACCTCGACAATTTTGGGGTAGCTTTTTCACTTGGAGAGACTTGGAAGATGAAATGCCATTGGAACAAAAACTTGGCAACCATCCACGCGAGAAACACTAAGTAAGGAACAGATACAGAGGCAGCCATCGTCCGCCCCATTAATAAGGGTGTGCATGGAAAACGAAGCGCCACCTGTGAAACGAAATATGAAAACGGAAGGCGACAACGAAAATGTCATCCTCATCATCGAGGGCAAAACAACCCTCAATAGAACCCTGGTCAATAATCAAACCATATCTACAAAACCAAAAGAGGGACAACAAAACGGGATCCGCGAGAACTGAATCAAATTTGCAAAAAGATGCGTGAAGCACCCCTACTCATCCAGCTTGAATACTATGGTTTACGTCTCTATCTTTTTACTCGTTATTATGGATAATGGATTCAAAAAACTTAAATTGTATCACTTGTGGCACGTTATCGCGTTTACAATTTTCATTTCTTAATTAACTAGAATTTATACATCACTTAATTAGGTAGCATTTGATAAAGGTTTTGGGACTGATAAGGGAACTCATTAGTTAGTTATTTCTGTTACATTCTGTTGTATTTCTATAGCTATATATACACTTACAAACATCACTGTAAATACAACTTTTTCAATACATTTCAAGTCATATTCATTTCTTTACTTCTTGTTATTCTTGCTCTCTCTCTCTACACCCCTTACACTCTACACCCCTTACAGGGACAAAAAGCACATAGATATTGAGAATAGAAATATATTTAGAGAAAATGGGATAGGGCCAAAAAATCACAAAATTATCTATATTTCAAAATAATTTTTGAACCACTTTTTATGTCTCCAAAAAGAGGGATGCTAAAGATACGTTCTCAAAGCACAAATTTAAAATATTTTCTTTTAAAAACATTTTTTTAAATATTTCATGTTCTATCTTTATTCTTCTCATTTTTCAATTTTCATCACATTATAATTTATTCTTCTTCATCTTTTCATCAATCATCATAACCTATACACCATTATCAAACACAATTTCATCTTCATCTCTAATGTCATCTCCGTCTTTATTATCTCACTATTTTTGTCCTTTTTGTCTAGAATATGGTACCAAACCTAACCTTACTAAACTTAAATATTTAGTATACTTTGTCTTATTTGTATGAAGAACTATGTGCGTCTCTAGCTTCGCATTTATCTCTTTTAATTTTCCTAGTAGGAATATATCATCCGCAGAAATGACGCACCATGACACTATATATATCTTGATTATGTTCAATAAATACATTCAAGACCAAAGTGAAAGAATAAGACTCAAACTTGACATGTGGTGCATTCCTAGTTATATTAAACTATCACCATTCATTTTCAAAAATTAGTTGTGATTAGGTTATTCATATACTCCATTCCTTTCAAAGCGTTTGTCAATTTAGGATAAACATGAATATTAAGAAAAATAATAAATAATATTAATAATTAAGTAAGATATAGTAAATGAATTAATATATTCATACATATTAATTAATATAGCATAATGCTCAAAGCTAATATTCAATGAAATGCTTTGAAAATGTAAAACTAATAATGGGTAATATTAGAAGAAAAATTAATACTTTATTAGAATATAAATATTTTAAAATATAGAATTGTCTAAAAATAGACAAATATTTTAAAAGTATGGAAATATTTTATTGCTTGCTTGTAGAGAATTCGAAATCTTCTTATCCAAAACTTTTCATGAAACCTCCATTGGATGATTGGATAAGTTTTTCCAACTGAATAAAATCAATATGTAAATCTCTCTAATCTCTCCACAAAAAGTAAATATAATTATAACAGAATTACCTTTTATTATATGATTAATGTGACTGCATTTAGCTGTTTGCAAATAATTCAAATAAAATATACTCTGTGAAAAAGCATACTTGTTTTGTGAAGAGACATGACTTTTGTTTCAAAGAATAATTAATTAGTACAGCTCATTGTTTTCTGTAAAACCGTGTTCTTTCGCAATGTTCCAAATCGTTTGGTATTGATCAAGAAGGTGCTACTCTATTTGGGTAACACCGAAGAATTGAAGAGTTTACTATAATTAACTGAAGAGAAAGAAGACTAAAGTTTAAAAAAATTTAAAAAAGTCCTAATTCAAAGTTCAACTTTTGAGATCTAGAAGAGACCCAAGAAACAAATCCACCTCCTTTTTTCTTTTCATCACTAAAAAAAATGATACAATAAATGCATGAGCTGAGAAATTATTCAAACTTGAGAACTGTTTTTTCCGATTGAATATTACTCCGCGTGAATCGCGAATAGAATGATGATACATATAGAAAGGTAAGTTGAAACGCTAGTTACCTGATTTTAATAACCCTAACTAACTAATCTGGTCTGAACAGAAATAATGGCTCGGTTACTTGCAAATCTATCTACCTACCATCAGTTTAGAGATTTCGTCTTATTCAAATTGCACTATTATGGAAAGACATTGTTGGCTGGTATGATTTTCAAGTCCTCCGATTAACCGTCCTTCCTTACTTAATCTTAAACATTTCATAGGCCGTTCATGAAAAAAAAAAAAAAACATTTCATAGCCTCTTTATCCTATGGGGGCTTGTGAAATATCCGAATTTCTTACCTATCTAAGTCCAAGACCATCGCCCGTATTGATAATAGATATCGTCTTTATCCCCTAAAAATACGATAATAGGGGATGAGATGTGGCAGGTCTATTTCAATGCAGATTTCAGACTCTCTCTCTAACTAGGAGGTGAGCAATGGTGATGAAATTAAAAAAGATTTAAAATAATAACTTCATTAAAAAAAAGAGTTGCATTAGACGTATATAAAAATATAGTAAAGAAAAATCATAATGTCATCCATGAGAAACTTGGATAAAACAAAATTCCTACTTAAAATAAAAAGAACGTATGAGTACTGATCTTGAAATTAAATTAGTTATAACAATATACATTGATCCATTAATTTAATAGAATTGATCCCGATTGGACTAAATTATTTTGCCGTAGTTAAATTCAGAATTAGAGTACCTAATTTCTATTTTAGGAACGAATCTATTATCAATTAAATTTCCTGGGGATTTTTTTATAGAAATCTTTTTGGGGATTAAATAGGAGTTTGTCTCATTTGTTGATGTATATAACCTAATATTTCACTCGAAACAAGTGAATTTTTCGGGAGCTATTGCATAGTTTTACTCTTCTTTTCGTAATTAATAAAGCATCTCATATATGTATATATATATATATATAAACCCTATATATATACTCACACACACACTAAACACTCAAAGGCATCCATTAAGAGGCTGCAATCATTAATACTAAGAAATACATAGAATAACCTTGCTGCCACACAAAAATATCAATTAATGTTATTCATTGATTGTATGATATGATTCAGTATTTCTCTTTGATACTACTCAGGTTAATACACTAACAGTAGACATGGAATAACAAAAGCTATAATAAAATTCGAATTTCCTTCATGTATGTCATACCATCATATATTTAGCTTTACGTACCAAGCATAATATTTGTATATAGGAGTAAATTCTAACCAATATCCTGGTGGAGTGTGCTTGCTTTTAATTTAAGCTTTACCTTAGGGTGAAACACCACCTTAGCTCTTGAACTGTGCTTTCGCATGATAATGATAGATGATAGTTTGAAGTCTAGAAAATTAATCTTACATTTTGTATGACTTATAGTGATCTTAATTATGCTAACAATTAAGTTGAACTAAGAATTTTTCATAACTCATCATTTGAGGAAATATTTATTAAGTAATAAATAAATCTATTAAAAAATTGAACTTAATTACAAGGAAACATTGAAAATTTTGTACAGTATATAGTTTTATAACTTGAAAACATATTATGTACAAACATCTTAAAAAAATAACTTTATTTGCTCAATAATATCATTCTCAATCAGCACATAAATAGCTTTAAATATTTGTGCTGAAGTCAGCTTGAGATGTAGGGAGTGAGACAGTAGTGAAGAGCCAGCCAAGGAGAAAATGAAATGAAATAGTTCCCCACTGAGGAAAGTAAGGGTAGTAAGAGAAATGAATCAGCTCCCCACTCAGTAAAGTAAGGGTAGTCCTTAGAGAATAAATCTGTCTTTAGATTCCTAGTCCTTGAAATATTTGTAGCGGAAGAGTGCAATAAATAGGGGAGAAATTTTTAGATATGCACCTCAAGCGCTAAGTGAATATGTTTTATATTCCATAATAAAGTGACATTTCGAACTAAAAATTGAAGTTAAGGGTGGGTTCAACTTGAAATAATATGTTCATTTATTAATGGACATGGAACATGTCATGTGGCGCTACAGGTGAATGCAAGAATTTATCAATCATTAGAGGTCACATATTAAGACATGGAATGTGAATTTGAGCGAGTGATTTTGATGCTAAATTGAGGAGAGAGAATTTTTCTGTATGTTTGGTGAGGTGAACCTCAACCGAACAGATAAAAAAACTGAACAAATCAATATGTTTAACCCCCAATCCAAAAGAACTGCATATAGTATATATACGTGTATATGTTTGTGTTGTCCTGCACTATTGCGTTGTAGTAATCATGTGTATGTTTTGAATTTAATTTTACTCACGCACTAGCTTCGCACATATTATCTGCTCAATATTAAATGAATGTCCACAAAATGTAATATGGAATTAAATCTCATTCAAAAGGTTTTGTTCATTCTTCCATCGATCTCTATGAATGCCACTTCTTCTTACGTCTCTAATCTGTGTTCTCAATGAAAAAGTCAACTTAGTATGCGTAAAATTTATGATCCATCAATCATAATTGATAGTAGTTCATACAACAAAAATATGCATCCCAACATTTACTAATTGAAAAGTCACAAGTTCATACCTGAGGCCGAAAACTTTTTCTAGCTAGCTTCTATTAAAGTGAGCTTTCTCACGTGGACCGGTCAATGTCAATAACCATTTGAGACCCCTCGTGTGCATGCAAAACCAAATCAGCTAGCTGTCAAAATACTAATGCGGATATACGCTACACAACAAATTAACCTCTGAAATCCATTCACAATCAACTTGAAGATCAAGATGCATTTCCAAACTCAGGTTATTTTTCCTTTAATATCATATGTCTATATATACACATAGACCAGTCTAATAGAACCAAGTGCTATTTTATATACAACTTGATTTTCCTGACCAAATTTTTAAAATAATAATAATAATAACAACAATAACAATAATCATTTCATTTCATTCACACACAAAAAAAATATTATTGCTCCCTCCATTCAAAAATAAATGTTCATATTGATAAACTATTATATTAAAAAGCCAATATATCTAACTACAAAAACTATTATTACTTCATTTGTTCATAAATAATTATCTATTTTGGATAAACTGATACATTAAAAAGTCAATATATCTAATTATAAAATTATAGTCAGATATAGAGCAAAATGCATTGACAATTTAATATATCATTTTGTGTCCAAATAGACAGATATTTCTGTACAAAGAAAGTATCTCTCTTCAATGTTAAACTCAACCTCTACGGCCATGAACCTGAAATGAATACAGCAAATCATCACTAAATCATATTAAACCCTAGTTAAATTATACGGAGATATGGAAAAGTACCAATATGTACATATCTAAAATTTCTCTATTCTTTTTCAAGTGTAATCGAAGGTGAGACCAAGAGCACTAATTTGTGTGAAGAAAGCCATTCCAGCAAATGCTCCATTAGCCTTCAAAATGTGCGCCTAAAAAATATGGATAGCCATTATGATGAGCATTATCTTGTGGATATTGGGCTTGTTTTCAAATGTCAGTTAGTTAGGTGATTTGAATTGTATAGTGCTCTTTAGTTTTTTTTATCTACACCTACTACCAGAAGAAGCTGTTTGAAAACATTAGTTTTTGGGATATAGGGAGACATACACACACTCTAGAAATTGGTCTTCTCTCAATGATAACAGAGATAGTGCCTAGTTGCATGACCCAAAACCATAATGACGATCGCTGAGTGCCAAACACCAATAAGAAAACATGAGAGGGAAAAAGGAAAGGAAGCTTTTATGTTCTTTGCATTATAAAGAAAGCCTTGGTGGGGGCAAAACTAGAGGAATTAGTTGATAAAATCATAAGATATTAAGACGCATTAAAAGATAATTTTCTACAAGAGATTGAGATTTCAAAGAACAGACCTCTAAAATTAAGCTTCCTTCCATTTGAAGAAGTAGAAAAAGAAGAAACATATAAACAAGTTACCTAGCTATGGTTACCTTAGTGGGGACAAAACAAAAGGAAAGACTTGATAAAATCATAAGAAATTAAGAACCATAAAATTAAATTTTCTACAAGAAATTGGGAGTTCTAAGAACAAACCTCTAAAATTTAAGCTTCGTCCTATGTGAAGTAGTAGAAGAAGAAGAAACACATAAACAAGTTACCTAGCTATATAATTACCAAAAAGCACTACTACATCTCTTGACTTCCTAGCTTGTTCAACAGAGCTGTGATTAGAGCATCCCTCTTCTCAGCCCTAGCTTCTTCCCTAATCCTCCTTTGTTCTTCCCTCTCTCTCCATCTCTGATCCATCATTAACCTCTCATTCTCTATGGCCTCCATGGCTTGCCTCCACTCCATCTCCTTTATTCTCCTCTCATTCTCCCTTGCCTCAAATGCCTCCATCCATTGTGCTTCTATTTGCATCTGTTGCCTCATGAACTCTTCAAGAATCTCCTTCAAATTGTTCAACGTGTTGTTGTCACCATGACTAGTACCATTACCCCCACCAACTATCTTGGCCTTTTTCTTCTTTCTAGTGATACCCTTTTGATCCTCACTCTCTTCATTACCTTCGTCTTCATCCTCAGATGATAGGTGCACGGCCTTCTTCTTGGAACTTCCTTCAGCTTCAGCCCACAGCATTCTCTGCATTCTTCCAGTGAAAATCGCTTGAAGCTCATTGTAAAACGGGAATTGCTGTCTCAAGGCTTCTGGCTCCATTGTCTCACATCCCTTCACATCACAAAAATTAAACAAAAGTACTATTCATTACTATAGAACACACGAAAGCCACCCTCATCATCAAGCTTACACAATATTATTATTAACCACTACACCTACATAGCGAGGAACTTCTCAGAGAAACACCAATTTGTTTCTTTTTATTCAAGTTACAAAAATTAAACATAAGCCCCTTCAAAAACTTTTAAAAAAATGTAAAAGAACAGGAGAAGATGGTATGTATATGATTTCTTTTTTTAGGTCTTTTTTAAGTATTTCTATCCTCAAATATTATCACGATTCAGTAAACTTTCCAACAATTGTTTTCTGTAATGTTTGAATCTTGGTCCTCTCTTTACAAGTGCAGTTCGTTGTTCGCTTATCACTGCACTCAACTCTTGCTGGTATGATTAATTTATTATTGATAAGCAAACAGGGATATTATATGTATTTTCATTTGAGTTTAATTTGCTACATGTGTATATAATATATATACATACCTTGTAGCGGGTAACGAGATTTTTCCACTTGCACTTGCACTGCTCTGCGCTTCTTTGGTAACCCTTTTCCTTCATGTTGTTAGAGATGACTTGCCACAGCTGCTTGTTCCTCTTTGTCTCCATGAAAGTCTGATCAAGCTCTGCTCGCACCATAAGGAACTCTTTGGTCTCTTGGATGCTCCACTGAGGGAACCTATCAGTGCCTTCCACGTTGACATGATGATGACTAGTAGTGATGTTGTGAGAAGGAAGGGGAGGTTGAAGGTGTTGTTGATGATGATGATGATGATGATGATGGTGGAGATGATGGCCCTCCATTTTGATTAATATCTTCAAGGTTTTGATAAAATCAATGAGGAATTTTGATGATGTTGTGCTTTCCTCCAAGTTCTAGGAAGAAAGAAACAAAGAAGCTCTGATTGCAGAAAAGATCTTATGGGTCTCTCTTGAAGAGAGAGAGGGAAAAAGGATGGGAAAGAAAAGGAAGATTATATATGTTGGTGGTGTGAACACAAGGAAGGAAAGTGTGAACACCGTGTGAGAGAGAATTAAGAAAGAGGAAAAAGAGAGATTTGCTTTGCACAGACACAAGGTTTCTTCTATTTCAGTTATTCTTTTTTCAGCTACTATTTCAGTTATTCGTTTAGAATTTACCCAATAGATGAATATAATATGCTCTTTTTTCTTAAGAATTTAATTTATATGCCGTCAATGTAAAAAAAAAAAATCCACAAACATCCAATCATATACCTCGTTAAGTCAATAAAAGTGTTTAACTTAGCAATTCATTACACTGTTATCATATTAGTGCAGCTAAATTAATCTCTTGTTTTTATAATAAAAGTGTAATGAGAAATTTAATTTTGGAATAAATAAAAAGATATGTAAATTAGTAACTTAATTTTTTGAAATGATTTTACAAGCTAATTCCTGAATTTAATAAAACATATAGTGACTCGATCCTTTTTATATGAATTTTGAAAATTTATTGGTTAATTTATATTGTAAATAAAATATAAAAATTAAATTATAGTTAGTGGAGAATAATTTTATGAACTAGATAACTAATTTAATAATAAAAATTAGGGAATAAAAAATATATAAAATAAGTTTTCATAAGTTATTTCTTGAAAAATTCATGTCAGTGTTGAACAAGATAAAAGATTAATTAAGGCTGTAACGTGCTGCACATTTTTATGCGCATATAATAGTATTTACAGTCGTCTGTCAAATATGGTTAATTAAGAACGACGAAAATCGAACATAATCTTCTCATGGGACGGACACTAATAATTAATAATATGAAATAATTAACAATATTCTTCACAATGTATAATAATAGGTAAAGTATTTTAGCTTTCCTTTGTTCTTCAACAAATATCCATACATTATCTTTCATATTAGTATGTAATTTTGACAAATAAAAAACATCACATGTGGAGTCATGCATCAAATTAAATATCAAGCATTTTAATTGCTCTAACAAAAATTGTTATTTTTTTTTAACATTTTTTTTATTATTGTTGTGCTGAACTCTTTCGTTAAATTCTTCCACATAATTAACAAAATTGGAATTTTCAGTTGTTGGCATATACATTTTCCCCTAACGTCCTAAATATAAGATTAATGTGACAATAATTAGTAATATATATAGGATGATTATTTGAATATTATTTTAATGTATGCCACAATATGTATGAACAAACGTCATTTTCCTGTGGTCTCCCCCCTTCTTTTTTATATTTGTTTTTGTTGTTATATTATTGAATCATCACAGACTCACAGAACCCTTCGCAGTCTGATCTGTCTACGCGCAAACTTTGTTTTCTGTCTCTCTTCCAACTTTCACTTTTGTTTGGCGTTCCCATTGCGTCTACGTATCGTCACGCTGACCAGTGGTGACACATTTAATTCTCTATTGACCAGAACCACACAACTTGGATCCCATGCTTGCCTTTCTTATTCATTCCAGTTTTCTTTATTTGGGGTTTAACTGCTTGCTTGTGCTATTTTTGAATAGTCATGCGGGAGTAATTATTTGAACATGAACAGCACCCGTGCGACTGTTTCTTTATCAACCAAAACTAAACCGTTGTTTAATTTGTGGGATTCGTTAAGGTATTTTTGGGTAGTTAGATACTATATAGTGATGAGCTCGCTGTGTTATACCCCAAAGTAGTCAGTTAGTTTGTTAAAAGTATTATTGGCAATCAGTTAGATTGTCAGAGATATTAGTGGGATAATAAGTCAGTTACTTAGGTTATAAATAATAGGATTGACCCATTGTAAATGATATTGAAAATAATCAAATTAGTGGATTCCATGAAATTCTTGGAGTTTGGAAACTAGACTCAAATATAGTTCTATCATTGGTGCTTTGATTAAGAGGTTCTTCCATGACAAAACTGGAAGAATCACTCACCCCCAAAGAGGAATTCCCAGTGTTTGATAGAAAAAATGCTTGGTGGTGGGCTATTTGTGCAGGATCATTTTGGGATGCCAAAGGAATACCAGATGAGCAGAGGCTCGTAGAGGCAGAGAAGGGTTTGACAAGGCAAGCTCTTAAATGGTTTCAGTTATGGAGTCAAGGCAATCCAACTGCAACATGGATGACTTTCAAGATTGCATTTCTCCATCGTTACCAATTGGATTGTCGTGCCATTTTGCCAGAAATTTCCCAGAATGAATTTTTGGATTTAGATTTTGAGTGGGAAAAAGAGATCAAATCCAATAAGAAGATCTTCCAATAACCACCACTAGATCTGCAAGATCAAGGAGTTGTCCCCTAACAAATTCAAGAAGTAAAATTAGCAGCAAATCAAGAAAGGGTTGCTGATCATGACACTAGGCTTCAAGTAAACCCAAATCAGAAAAAGAAAGAAATACAAAAGGAGACACAACAAGGGACAATGTTGGGTGTTTTCCAATTGGACCAATTGGGCTACATTCAATCCACAAACAAGAAGAGGGATTACTGTGTAGAAAATTATATTGTTAGTATCTTGGGCCAATTCAATTTGATAGAAAAACTTTTGTGTTGCCAATAAATCGCTCAAACCAATTTTTTGTTGTCGCAATTACACAATGGGATCCTAGTGGGGATTATTTATACTCATTAGAGTTTTGTATAGGAAATAACATATTGTAATTAGAAATAAATTGTTTTTATTTTCTCAACCTTGAGGGCAAGGTTTTTTTGAAAGGGAGGGTAGTGTTATACCCTAAAATAGTGTTATACCCTAAAATAGTCAGTTAGTTTGTTAAAAGTATTATTGGCAATTAGTTAGGTTGTTAGAGATATTAGTGGAATAATAAGTCAGTTACTTATGTTATAAATAATAGGATTGACCCATTGTAAATGATATTGAAAATAATCAAATTAGTGGATTCCATGAAATTTTTGGAGTTTGGGAATTAGACTCTAATATAGTTCTATCACGCTCCCTTAAGGTACAAATAGATAAAAATGTTTCTGATTCAATTAGGTGGAATTTAAATGCAAGTATTAAATTAAATGTATGTGGTCAATTTTATATTAAAATAAAATTTTAATTTTAATATAATGGTAATGCAAAAAAATTTATCCTTTTAAGTTTTATGTTATTATACAATTCAATCTTTATTTTTACATTACTTTTTCAAGTTGTGATGTGGAGGTTAACTATATTCATTGATGTGACATTACATGATTAAATTATTATATAAAATATTTTTCAGAATAATTTAATTAAATTTAATTTTAAAATACTTATGTGTGTTTGGTTTTCAGTTTTTTATGATTTTATGAAAAATATACTGAAAATTAAAAATAAAAATTGAAATCTAAATTTTATAATTTTCATAGTACTCAATATTTTTTCCACAAAATCATGAAAGTTGAAAAACTGAAAATTAAAAGCAAACACACCCTTATATTATTAAAAAGTTTTATATATTTATCCAATCATGTAATGTCATGTAAGCAAATATAGTTAATTTCATCCCTACTAGAAAAATCATTAAAAAAGATAGATTTAGTTAAATATATATTAGTATAAAAGAATTTTGTAATATGAATGTATTAAAATTAAACTTAATATTATCTTTAACTTTTAAGTAGATTGATAGCCTTCATTATTTTTACTTCTGTATTTAGTTACACTACAAGAAAACTTAGCATTATCAAGGGTCACTTGTGTTGAAAAAGATATACTTGACTGTCAAAAAAAGTTATTTCAACAACAATTTAATCATCAAAAAGTGTTGAAAAAGATATCGTCAAGAAAAAAAATTTTGACAGTACGTGACCATTGAAAATACTTGCCAACCTTTTTTAACAATTATTGACCATCGAAAATACTTATAATTGTTGTCAACTAAAACATATCCCAACTCTTTTTTTTTTTTTACAATTATAAGTATTGACATTTATAAACATTGACAATTATAAAAGAATACTTTAGATAGACAACAAAATATCAATTTATAACATTGTATCAATTCATATTACAAGTATGATTTTTTCTAACAAGGGTAGAAGTCAATCACATGTTCTAATATAGAAAGAACAAAATGAAAGCAAATGTTTCTCCTTCTCATACTTCTTTAGGACCTATATGTATAAAGTGACAAAATAATGTCAAGATTGCTATATTGTATTTGGAGTTTAAGGCTATCTACATTAATTTTGTTTTGTTTCAATTGATGTATTGTTTACAAAGACAGTTGATTCAAATTCAATCCACAATCTTGATCTCCTTCCTACAATGAGAAATAGAGGAATTAGAAACTATAATAAATTTATTTGGAAATATGGAACCAATTTAGGAGTTCCTTACTATAACTCTACTTAGATACTAATACTTCAAATAGAGAAGAAAACTTGCCATATCAATCGGATGATCATCAAATGTTGGGATATTGTTTTCAAATACTGGCATCCTTCCCTCTAATATTTGTTCAAGAATTCTTGCCATATGATCCACTTTCTTCTTCAAATCCTCTACCTCTGCCTTAGACTCTTCAAATTTTCTTTCGGATTCTTGGAGTTTCATTGATAGATCACAAACTAGAGATGAATTAGGACCCCATAATTGCGTGGGGGTTACACCAACGCCATATCCACGAACTCTTCCATGTTGCTCAGGCCCAAATACTTCCACCATCATCTCATGCTCATTCATCTCTAGCAATCCTTCATTGACTTGATCGGATAGTTCTTTAATTTGATCTTGTAAATCAGATATGAACTTTTTGGTAAACCAATAGCATCAACATCTATGATTTATCCAACACATCATTACTCAACCTAGTAATTTGACATCAAAAGAATAAAAAACAGAACAAAAATAGGAACCAAATACTAATATGCTTATTTTCTTACAAGTTTATCCCGAGTTTCATCATTGCAAGCTTCCCCATCAGCTCTTGTATGCGTAACTTCCCAAAGACGAAGGCAGCCTATTTCTTGTCCAGTTTACTCAAACTGTCATTCACAAGTAATATAAATTGCTAATATAATGAAGGATAAGTGTTTTAAATAAAAATACTAAATTAAATAAACTTATGTACCGCCCTTTCAGCCCTTTGTTGGACACCCTTAGAACCAGTAGTATGGATGATCTTATTTGCACTTCGATTTATCTTATTTTGTTGACTCATTTTCTAATAGTTGTAAAGTAAATCAATTAGTCAATAAGTCTACAGAATAAACTAAAATACACAGTAAACATTGTTTTCTAAGTATTCATTCTATAAGTCCCTACTGATATGTTTTATTCATCCAAGTCATGTGAGTTTCTAGGATTTTTGTAAAGTGTTTATTGCAAGTAAAGTTGAAATGGTAAATCAAAACCTGCCAATCTTCATCACACCATAAATCTACAAGATACTTCCAATCATCTTTTGCTATTTCTGATGGCACTTTACGTCTAGCAATTCTTGGGTCATCGTATGCTTCAAAGTACTTCTTTTTTAGTTGCCATCGATAATTCTGATAAGAAGTGTTCATTTGCGCCCATACTCAATACTTTTGACCTTCTACCTTGAATTTTTCCTATTAAAAGAAGAAAAATACACACACATGTGCGCGCTTATACACACATCAAAGTTTAATTTTAATGTCATGATAGAATAAAAGATCTCTTGACTAAATTATTTTATTTGTATAAATGAATTTTTAATTAATAAATGTGAGAGTTAGTAATATAAACAAGCATAATGGATGATTCTAATTATACAAGATTTCTTAAATGATAATCACATAAGTGGGAAGGCATACAGATATATAATAAAAGAATAAGTGTGGCAAGGTTTAGTTTACTAAAGAACAGAAGTCAGTTGTAGCGGGGAACATGATTCATGGAAAACAGACTTAGGAAAATGGATTACCCAGAAGACTTATGTTTGTCTCTGAAGAGCTTGGACACAAATCTTCGGAAGTTCTGCACAATGCAGTCATCACATTATTGTTTGTAATTCTTTAGCCAATTTTCTTTTAGGTTTTGATGATTAAAATAAATTATTTAAATGCTGAAATCCCATATAATTTAAGAAAAAATTACAAAAAAATCACAATTCGAAAACTCTGTACTTGAAGGGAAACAATGAATTGAGGTTTTAACACTGCCGTGCACCTCAGATAATTAACAACACAACAACAAAATAACCATGCTTAACTATTTTTCTCTTTACGATCATGAAAGTGCCATGCTTCTTTTATTGAAATAACCTATACCATGACTTTTCAAAAGCATACTTTAATTCTCATAATGAAACTAATTTAAACATCAATTCAAACACAAGTAGTTTATTTGGATTAGCTAATTTATGATTAAAAAATTCCCAATCAATACCACTAGAAGTTTTTAAAGGGTATTTTTTTAATGAGAAGTTAAATAAAACAAAAGCAAGAGTTTCCTTTGTGCGCATTCTTTTTTCTTTCTGTTGTATCCGTGGGAGGGCGACATAGAAAAGACTTCTCTTGTAGCCTTGTAACGCCCCAGCTTTATCAAGTATGGCATTTGCATGGATTTATCGAACCTTGCAGCAGCACGGACTTCGAAGAAATAAAAAGTCAGGGTCATAGTTTCTTTTTCTCTTTCAGTGCATGCATGAATACTAAATTTGCTTATTAAACGGCTAAAAAATCATATCAGACCCAAAAGGAATGACTAACGAATCATAGCTTCGATAGGAAAATTTTAATTAAATAAAATTGAAATAGTAAATTATATTTACCCCACTTAATGTTAAATAATAAAGCCAATATCCTAATTGGTCCCCCAAGATTCTTGTATTGTACTATTTTGTTCTTTAAGAAAAGAAATTAATTTCGTAATCCCTCAAGATTGAAAATAATGGACACATTAGTCCCCCTGTTAGTTTTTCATTAGTGAACTTCTATATGTGGCACAGTGCAATGATGACGTGTCATTAAAAGATTATAGATAAATTAAATGAAGCTATTTTGGAACATATTACACCTATTTTGGTGTCTAAGATTACACAAAATGAATCTTTTTATGACTTATAATATAGATTGAAATAACTTATTTTGTAAATTTCAACTATCAAAATGAGTCATTTTAAACACTAATCCACTTCAAATATCATATATATCACTTAATATCATATTAGCAGATCAATGTGTAATTCTATTAGTGTTTAACGAATCACATGTATACAGAAGGACTAATGTATCATATTATTAAAATCTTGAGGGACTGCGAGTTTAATTTTAGTTTTTAAGAGATTAAATAGTTTTTCAGAGATTAAATAGTTTTTCAAAATTTTCTTGAGGGACTACATGAGTTTTTTACCCTAAATAATATTGCATGTAATATCTTTTGTTATTGTAGAATTATATCATTAATTATCTTTCAATATTACATATAATATATTTTAAATAATATCATTTTAATTATAGAAAAATTACACTTTATCCCTAAACTATAGGCCTTATGTATTTTAGCTTTTACATTTTGAAAATAAGCAAATTGACCCTATGAACTTTTATATGTATACATTTTAGTTAAAGCAAGTTTATTATAACCTTGTGTTTTGAAACATATGTAAATTGAACCTTGAACTTTTCAAAATATGTAATTCGATATCCTAAAATTTCTAAAATTTATGATATTTTTATTAATCATTGATGATAAAAAAAAAAATCAAAGGTCAACCGCATGTTCAAGAAAGTTTAAAAGATTCAGCTACATAATTTTAAAATTTAATGTGTCAATGACCTATAATTCAATCCATCAAATACAATTTTCCCATTAATTATTGATTTGCACTATTCATTTAATATTTTTGGATATCTCAAATTTGGATCTATGTTAAATTTTTACACAATCTTATTATGTGAGTTTTTATCGTCAATTTTCTTATATCATATTAATATAATATCATCTTTCAAATCAATGATAAAATATTATATATATGATTTACATGCCTTAGTTAGCGATATTCAACGATTGTTACAATGGTACTAGAGGTGCAAGTATGCTAGGTTCTTAGGATGGCTAATTAATGCGCTAATTATATGGCCAAAATGGTTATTTCGCGTGCTATTAATGATTTGGTGTGAACTCTTCTCCCTTAAAAATGTTGTCCTTGATACAGCAGGACCTCATTTAGCTTTGTTTTTATTTTTTATCTCATTACAAAAAAAAAAATGTTACATATGATAAGACTATATGAAAATTTTATATAAGACAATACGATAAAAACTAGCAAATATGATATACTCTCTATTTTTTATTAATAATTACTCTCAAAAAATTATAATCAGATATATTAATTTTTTAATATATTAAAATTATATAATTTTTCAAAAGGTACAGCTTCAGAAAAATAGCTGACCAGTGAACCCGCCACCATGCCAAATTGTGTGACTTTAGAAGATTAATAGAAGATCTCTGGAAGATAGATTTTGGCGCTGGAACAGTATAGCGATCGAGTTTCGATGTCTTTCCGTCATTTTCGCACCACCCACTGACACCTCGACGCGCATAAGGGCAGGAAGAAACAATTGAGACTGTCAAACAAATTAGTCGTCGACATCGGTAAACAGAACACACCTGCGGAATTCTGAAATGACACGTTATTGTTGGAACGGAACTTACGTCTGCAATTGTTGTCTGGTAGAAATATTTAGCGTATGAGTACAAAAAAAAATGATAGTACTATACAGCAAGATAAAAAGTAAAGTCTCACTTTAATCCTAAAATTATAAATATATTTTATTTTAGTGCCTAAAATTTTAAATTTAACTTTTTAATCATTGAAATTATATTTTATAGATAACTTTAGTTATTGGTTAAATAATCACCGATCAATCATTATATTTTACTGACATGTCAAATTAATCGAGCTCAATCACCTCCGGTCCGAGCTCCATTGCTATCTCTGGTTAACCTTATCACCTACCAGCCGAGCTCATTCTTCTCTTGGCCGAGTTTAATTGCATCTCTGGTTGACCTCATCACCTGTTAGTCGAGCTGTGCCGCTTTAGCTAAGCTTTGTCTCCTCTCGATTGAGCTCTATTTTGTCTCAGATGAGTTCCATCTTCTTTCAGTTGAGCTCATTTTCATCTCTACCGCCTTGGCCAAGCCTTGACACATGCCGGCCGATCTCTACTTCCTCCAAGACGAGCTCTATTTCTTGTTGGCCAATCTCTACTTCCTCTCAACCGAGCTCCTTTGCCATCTTTATCTCTGCTACCTCCTGGCATGTGTCATGTGACGATTATTTGATCAAGGACTAAAGTGATTTATGGAATACAATTTCAGGTATTAAAGGTTAATTTCAAAATGTTAGGGACTAAAATGAAATATGCTTATAATTTCTGGACCAAAATGATACTTTACTTATAAAATAAATTAAATGGGATTCTTAATCAAAATTTGTCGACATTAATCGAGGCCTGTAAATAAGTGGAACGAAGGCTATTTCATTCATTTATTTGAAGATTAAAAATACTACTGTAAAATTTGGATCATTTAATATTTTTGTTTAGTTTTAATATATTGACAATAATAAATTTTTTTTTACACAATATTCCAATCACACACTATCAAATCAGTGAAATATATTTGATTACGCCTTATTACTTCAAAAAAAAATTTATATTGCCAGATCATTTAAATTAAATCATTTCTGTTCTATTTAACATTTTTCATATAGTCAAGCAAACTATATGATATATACTTAAAGCGTGATTTCGATGCATTGATAATGGAAGAGTCTGGTTTTTCATATAGTTACGCAAACTATTTAATATTTCAATGCGTTGGTTTCTCACGTATATTTTTCCTTTGAAAGCAATTCTATTCGCGGTTTTAAAATCCTATTGCAGCCATATATAGTTTTTTGATATCGATCTTTTAATACATAGGGCTCGAGGAAATCATTATTTATCAAAAAGGAGCATCTGTTCTAAACGATAGTCTACTAAATTTCTTGTCGTTGCACAACAAAATTGGCGTTCATGATATCAGTAGTTGAATATTGTCCCATGTGCCTCCCAGCAGTAAAACCGATTTACCAAGTCTTGAATACATTTTCTTTGTAGCAAAGTTTTTGGTTTGGACCACTAATGCATAAAAGAAAGATTAATTGGAAGTTAATAACAGGGTTGAATTTTTCATGTCAGATGGGAGTGAGTTTATTATGTATTCATCCATTATGTATCATTATTAAAAAAATCATAAAATTAATTTATTTTGAGATACACCATCTTCCATATGAACATATATATTACTTAATAGTATTTAATAGCAATCAGGGGCCATAGTTGAATATTTTATTAACCTATTATTTTATGGCATATTGTTCGTACTAAAAATAGAAAAGGGGGAAAAGTATAGCTGTATAACAAAATGACTTCACCAACCTATGGAGATTAATTTAATTTGCTTAATGACTTCACCAACCTCTTTAGCAATGACTTTTTTTTTTTAATAGCAATGACATTTCTTAAGTGGCGGAAATTAATCAGTAGTTATTGAAAAGAGCCTTATTCCCCAAAACTAAGAAATTTTTTTGCATTGGCACAAATTTAAGAATTAATTCTTGGACACGCTTAAAAAGAAGTAAGTATAACTCATAAATGAGTGAATATATATTAAATAAAGTTGATAAGATCTATTCTTCTTGTGAGTGTGTCAAATATAATGTGTTAGATTGGCATGCATGTAAAAATCTCTCCAAAACTAATGCGTGGTGCAAGACTCAATTAACTTCATATATATATATATATGAATGAGTGGAAATCTGATCATACCACGTGTAGGTCCTACACATTTGTACCCTTCAAGAACTGCTCATAGAAATTGAATTTAATTTATTCGATTATTGAATTATGTAATGTTATATTAATAATTAAGCATGTCAAATTTAACAAAAATCAGATAACAATATGCAAATACTATAATGATTGATATTTACTTTTATTTTGAAAGGCAAATTACCCATCAAAATAAAGTGGCATGATGCATAAAATATCAAATCATTTTTAAATTATATAAAATTTGATATATTTGATCTACTTAGTAAGAATTTGGAATTCAATTGTTGGATTAATGAAATTTTATACCCATAAAAAGTTATTAAATGGTGTGAGTACACAAATACTCACCTGATATAAACAAATCATCACTGTATATATATATATATATATATATATATATATATATATATATATATATATATATATATATATGTATATATATAATTTGAATGAAATTAATTATATTTATTAATACAATGATACATAATTAAATGACATTTGATATATATCAAAATTAAATTCACACACAATACTTTCATTGTATATTAGTACAACTTATATCTAATTAAATTATTTCATTTGCATAATATTTAAAAAATATTAAAATTACTCATATTTATTAATATAATAATATATAATTAGATGATAGTTATTAAATTCATAATTTAAATATAATAAATATTTTATGATTATTATGATTGCCATGGACGGATAATTTTCCTTTTGAACTATAAATGAATTGAAAAATTGCAATATTTCGGAGAATAATGTTACACCGCCTTAAAATAGCTAAAATTTGTATCCGTGTACAAGGAGAGGCTCCTATTGGTAAATATGTCAAGACGAGCTTGCTGTGTTGAGCTAATCCGTCAAAATTGCTATTTTTAGTTAGTTAGGTTGAACTTTTGAACTTATTGAAAAATTTCAGCCCGTCTAAATCTACGAGTTAAGCAAGGCGGGTTTGGCCCATGGGTCAACAAGTCTTCTTTTAAAAAAAATCATAATTTATTGATAAAAAAATAATAAATGCGTGACCCAAAAAAAGAAAATTAAAGTAAGACTCATACACTCACTAACATAGTAACATTTTACAGTTGACACTACTCACTCAAAGTTAAAACTTAAAAATAAAACACAGTCACAACTTAGAAACAACACTATTAACAATAACATTTTTCAGTCAAAGTTGGTATGTAGTTATGAATATTGAAAAATTGGGTATACATCAATAAAAAATAATTTAAAAAAATTAATCAAAAGTTAATCTTTTTTTTTGGAATTTTTTTTATTTTTTGGCGGGCTTGCCCATCAATTTGCTCTAAAATGAGTTAAGCGGATTATTTTAGCCCATTTAATTTTAACGGGCTGGCCCGCCACACCCTATTTTTGCCAAGCTTTTGGCAAAACGGGTCTAAATAAGGCAGGCCAACCTATTTTGACACCATTACCTCTTGGAGCCTAAATGGCCTAATACCCCACTAAAAATTTATTTTTCTTTACATATATTATTTTCCTCTCCTAATTGTTATTTAATTAATTTTTTAATTTAATTAGATGCTTAAATACCATAAATAGACACTACACTACATATATATATATAGAGAGACAGAGAGAGAGAGAGCAAGGATCTATTTATTTCAGCAGTAGGTCTTGTACACTTACTCTATTCATTAATTCTCCATCTACATTAAATTTAATCAATCTCATCATTAATTTATGTTATATTATATGAGAAATTCTTAAGTACTTTGAGAATAAGGGAATATATTTGATCAATCTCATCATTAGTTTATGTTATATTATATGAGAAATTCTTAGGTACTTTGAGAATAAGGGAATATATTTGCTTTGTTTCATTTAATAAATAATATATCAGCTATTGCATTAAATATGCAGGAAAAATCAGAGACAACAATGACTATATAAAACTGATGTGTCATTTATTAAATAGAATAAAGTTAATTCATTCCTCTGCTCTTGGAGTATCTAAATATTTCTCATATTATATTGGTGATCAAGCATGCCAAATTTCATAAAATTTGGACAACAATAACTATGTAATCTATTAATCGATATTTATTTGTATTTTGAAAATATGTTATCCATCAAAATAAAAAATGAAATAATTAACCATCAAATCTTTTTCAAACTGTATAAAGTTTTATTCATTTAATATACTTAGTAGAAACTTTAAATTCAATTATTGGATTTATGAGATTTCATATCTAAAAAAGTTATTGAATGGAGTAAGTGTACTAAAACTTGCTTCTGGAATAAATAAATCTCCACTCATATATATAAATGTGTGTGTTTGTGTGTGTTTTTTCCCTGAAGTTTTGAGGTTTGACAGTAGAATATTTATTTTTATTATATTGTGATTGTATTTGAATTTTTAGGTTAGAGAAAATTAAAATTAAAAAAAAATTATTTTTATATAAAATTGGCCTCTTCTACATAAATGTTCTAACTCCATTCCTGAGTGTACTAATAATGTTAATTAATAGAAGCTTTTAGAATTAGATTAGTAATGAGGGGTTTGGGTAGTTTATTAAGAGGTGAAGTCTTTCCAATCTGAAAAAAAAGACGGTTAATTAATAAAACAGATCAATTTTGTTATTGCTTAATCAAACAGATCAATAATGATATGGGAATTGACACAATTCATAACTGAGAACAAAAGGTACTTGATTGACTTTGAAAGGCTAATCATCCAATGCGTTGCACGCTTGGAGATAACCCAAAATTTAGTTAAGCAAATATGTACCAAACTGATCAATGGGTGTCAAATTAAATTAGAACACCTTTGAACCATGAAATGTGGCGTGGTGGCTTAACCATGTAATGGAGGTTCAATCCTCACCCACGAATAGAAATACTATTTCACGTGGCCATTGTCATTTCTTCTTGGGAGAGGCTCATGATGAGTGATCGATCACTACTGTACAGCTTAGATCTTGTGTATCTTACCAGGCAAAACTCGTGATATCTTAATAAACATTTCCTCGTGATACTCCAGATTTTGTGGGTTAGTTTGGATCGTTAGTTAGATTCATATTTCTTGCCTAATCGATCTTTACCGAATTGAAGATGGAGAATCTTGACTGGTCTGAAAAATTCTTGTGCTGCTCATGTGTGGCTGCAGAATAATGAGTCCATTTGTGGACCTCACTGTTTGGGCCCACCTTAAATGCTGCCATCTATAAGTCCAGAAAAATTGTTAACTTGAGTATAATTCTAAGTTTCTAACGCCTCACACTCACAAAAATATATATATATATATATATATATATAGTGAGGCTTATAAATGAGCAAGTATAAGTTAAAAAAATTATTTATAAAATCTATTTTTATTATGAGTATGCATAGATATGATATGTTATACTAATGACTATGCAAAAATCTCTCATATTTCTACCTCATAACTGGAAACAGATATCTATTTGACCATGAGAAGGTGTTAGTCCTTCACCCTCCATTAAAGTAGTTTGTTGTTACTTATATGGTATTGATGGTCCGAAATAGAATTACAGGTATTCGAATCTCTTAAATATGCATTAAGTTTGATCTTGAGATTTAAGCGCATGAAAGTTACAAAAAAAAAAAAAATTGTTGAGATCAGAGTTGATGGGAGTCTTTGCTTAATTGCTTGATTGTGTATTTGTACTATGAGAGATTAGTCCCTTACTTTTCAGGTGCTTTGCAGGTATGAGTGACATGTGCCCTTGTTCAGGTGCAATGGATGTGGAATTTTTGTCAGAGTTAGATTGAAATTATGATGCACCCATGCCAAAGCCAAATTAAACTTGTTTGACTATGCTGTGAAAAATTACTTCTCATGAGTTTTCCTAATCCACCTGTCGAGTCTCGTTAGGAATACACACACTATTTTCAAACACCAATTCTACTCTGCCGGGTCTTCACGTCATACTGCAAAATGTTCTTACAACGGAATATTTTAACAGTTTTTAAAAATGTTGAGGAATCAAATTTTTAATTTTCAGGTTAGTTCTCTTAATAGTTTTGAATTGTTAATTTTTTTAAGCCAAATCTGCTGTAATTTCACTTCAACATAATGAGGGGTCCCCATATATATGGTACCAGTCCATTTGCTTTCAAGTGTTTGAACTGGATTTATTGTAATTATTATCCAAATCCCATTGGGCCTCTTTCCTCCGTCTAATGGTCCACCGAAAGATCTGTTCACACATCAGAACGCATGATGCAGCTTTCCAATCACATACTATTAGGAAAAAAAATATTGGAGTAAACCCCCAAATTATCCCTAACAATTTCAGGGGTGGTCCTTGACAATTGCAAACTACCTATCGGGCCAAGTTACCTAAACTGCGCCCCTCCAGGAAACTTTGAAATAAATCAAAAATACCAAAGGTGAGGTCTGAACCAAGCACCAGGAAGCTTGTGGTAAGGGAATTGCACGCTACCACTAGGCAATGCTTGGTTTTGTGATATTATCTCCCCTAAATTATATATATAAACTCTGTTAATTATATTAAATTATATTTTTTATATATTAATTTAATTAAATCCGGTTCAATCAGTGACCCATTGGTTGAACCAATAATCTGATAACCTAGTACCTTGACTGAGTCAATTATCGAGTTGAGTCTAATAACTATGCTTGACAATATCAATTTTCGAACACCAAGTAGTCCCTGGACGGAAAAATTAACGGTGTCAATGATGTTTAAACAAAACAACATCATTTTGCCGGTCAATAACAAAAGAAGAAGAAGAAAAGCCTCCCTTCATCACCTTCCTCCTTCACCTTTTTCATCCTCACCATCACCACTATAACCACTAACCTTTAACTCACACACTACACCACAATCTCTACCACAACCCCTCATCACTATCTTCACCATCATCACCCTTAACCCTCCTTCCTTCACCACCACCTCCTTCCTCCTTTACCATCCCCACCACCACCACCAACCTTCCTCATCACCCTCTGCCCCAACTTCATCTCTCACAAATTTCTTCCCCTCTTTCACTCTCATGGCACCACCATTTATCACGAACAAAAAACACAAAACACATTTATTAAATCACCACCAAATGAATCAAAATCAAACCAAACATTCCCTTAAAGTCTCCAAAAATCACTACCACACAACTCCATTGTGTTAGGACCTTCATGGTCTATAAACCACCACCACGAAGCAGTTGCGTCTCCTACTATGGCAACTCCAGATCTGTAGATATGTCGAGTCACCATCTTTCTCTACCCTTATTGAGGGCTAAAATGTGTTTTGTGCCCCTTATTCGTCCTCTTTTTGTGTTTTTTTATTTGTGATAGATTTTTGTTGTGTTTATTATGGGTGGTGTTGCCATGAGAATGAGAAAAGGGAAGAAATCAAAGAGGACTAGGATTTCTTTGAGGGAGGAAGTTTTGATAAAGAGTGGTGGGAAAGGTTGGCGATGTTGGTGGTGGTGAAAGAAGGTAGGTGATGAAGAGGTGGAGATTTTTTTTTTTTTGGTATTGACAACAAAACAACATCATTTTGCGCACACACAATTAACATTTCCGTCCAGCAACCAATTGATATCCGAAAATTGACGTTGTTAGGGACTAAGTAGGTAGTTTCCAATTACTCGGGACCAACTTGGGGATTTACTCAAAAATTTGAGCATGAACTCAAATGAGAAATAGCATAGTTTTTAAATCAATTGATTTTGCCACATCACTGTGTGTCACTCATTCACTGGTTTAACTAGTGCTGATCGCTATTTACACTAGATTTAATTAAACAAATATATAAAAATACATTAAATATATAAGAAATATAATTATGGGTAAATTATACTCACACCTCTAGGGTTTGGTAAAATGCAACCCATAACCCATCTATTTGTCCTACTGACATTTACCCCTCCTAGACTCGACAAAAATACATGGTGTTAGTGAACTATTAACAGAGAAGATAAGATTGCTAATATATCCATGCTCACTCTTACTCTCCCTCACTTTCCTCCTTCATTCTTCTTATTCACACTCTCTAAGTCTTTGTTTCACCTATCCATACATACACACACACAAAAGAACCGATGAACTAGATCTGACTGGTATAGGACGATAAGAAAACCTAACAACGCTACTGCAAAACTGATGAAGGAGAAGTAAAAAAATAGATCTGGAAATGAAACTAACAATGAAGTTGATCTAGAAATTGTTTTTGGGATAAATGAAAAGGTGGAGCATATTTGGAAATTAATGAAAATTTGTTTGGGGAAATGGAAATGTTACAGGAAAACAAATCAAAGAAAATTCAAGAAAGCTAGGTGAGTAGTGGCAATAGTTTGAGTGGTGAGGTGAGGTGTGGTTTTTTGACTAAACAATGATTAGGTTGTGAGTACGTGGTTGTTTCGGGGTGTTGAAAGCTAAGTTCTTTTCCTATTTCCCTCTTCTTTGCTTGGGTTGGATTTGCTTTGTATGCTATATAGTATGTTAATTTTGATTCATTTTATGCTGCTCATTGATTCTGGATTAAACTTACTTTGTTGATGTATAAGATGTTTCAGAGTTTTTGGCGATTGTTTGAGTTATTAACTTATTATACATTTGGGCTTGGTTAATTTTAGTTTTGAACTTGTTCGTTAGGCCTGTTTGGAATGCATATTGTGGCATGTATGGGAGGAAGGGGGACTTAATAAAAAAGATAATATAGTCATTTTATAGTTATGGAAATCTTTTATATTTACATCAATGCTATTTCCATCAAAGTTACTAACAGATTAACATTAGTATGGGATGCTAATATAGGATTTTCCAAAACTCAAAGACCTTATATGCAAGTTTTGAAAATAGAAGGGGTGTGGCTGTATTATGCCAAAGCTCAGTGAAAGTAAATGTAATTTATCTTATAATTATTGAGACATAATAACTTAACAATTTAGTTGGCTTGGTGGTTAGTGAACTTGCCCTATCCTTTCCTAGACAGGGTTGGAAATTAAATAATGAATTCCCTTATTAATGTAGTTCAAGGTTGGTTTAACACCGATTAGTTGATGACTGGTTTGATCGGTTTCCATAGGGTTTGGTCAGTTTTGACTTTGCATTAATCGAGTCAATTGTTTGATGGCCGATTCACTTATTTTCGGTTCAAATTGGCTAGTTTGGTTCGAGTTTTAAAATTATGAGAAATAGAATAAGAATATAGAAGTATTTCACAAACGGGCTTTTATTTTAAATAGCAATGTTATATTCTCTTAAAATTTCTTTAATAATTTCTAAGAATAACTTTAAGAATTTAATTTTGATTGATTGAAAATCTAAAAAAATATATATACTTGAAAGAAGTTGACTATAATTAATTATCACACTTACTATTTCAAATCTCATACAAATAAAAGAATTTAGTTGAATAACCACGTAAAACTGTTAGTACACAAAATTAGACTTTAGTTTTAACTTTTTCTCATAAGCTTTCTTAAAGATTTTTTTCATTATTAATTGAAGAAAATATTAAACATTTTTTGTATTTCAATTTCAAGATATTAAAATATATATTTTTGATAAATAATTTTTATTAAATATGTGGAGAATTATTAAAGAAATGTATCATTTTTATTGTACATTCAATTGGTTTCCAACATTGCCCATATTTTAGCATTTTAAATGATTTCGAAGTATATAGCATTGTCTCAACTTAAGCTTTCTGGCTATTCGCTTCTTTTCAGACTTGTCTTTCATGCAATATAATGGAGGAGCTATAGCCAGTGTGTATGCAGAGTAATTAAGCACAATGAAATGATAATATATTCATATAAACACGCTTGGAAATGGACGCGTAATCTAATCAATTACCACGCATCTGTTATCCCTTGCACGCATCAAATTCAAAGCCATGTCGTCTTTGATAACTACATATACACACTGTCATTTTCACACTATTATAGTATAAATTAGTGAATAATGCATCACCCTGCATGTCTCTTTCTAATGAACTTCTTTTGTTTGTAAATGCGAAGATTATCTCGACTGCATTTGACCAAAGTGACAGACAACATCACAAAAAGTTTGAAGAATAATGTTATTTAGATATAGAAAATAGACAAAAAATTTAACACTTGTAACAATAAAAAAAGGAAAGAAACATGAAACTTTGATCTTATTATGACTATAAGTTTTTCTTTTTTTTTTCTTCCATGTATTCATTTATATGGGAATGTATCAATCCAGAGAAGTGATTTATTATGATAATAGAAGAAACAAATCTAAATCGTATAATCATATATAAATAATCTAGATTAAAACTTGATTATCATATAAAGTTCTTCCCTAGTTATATATTCATTGTCTTTTCTACATAATATAACTCAAGTTCATAATATACTATAAATATGTTCTATGAACTCAGCATTACGCCACATTGACAACAATTGTTTGCGTGATTGCTTACGTAGAAGAGAAGTTTCTGTATGTGTCCATCTTCCCTTCTTCATTCTTGTTTTCTTGGTATTTCTCTCTCTCTCTATCTCTCTAGTAGTATCCAATAGAAACCACAACCCTAGCTCCTTCATGATGATAATACTTCATAAATGCTGCCCTTATCTTAGGTCTCCATCATTCTCAAGACAACGCGGTAGCTCCCTTTTGTATATATTCAGTCTACACGTTCATACTCTAAATTTGGGCATATAGAAGCGCCTACCAAAATAATAATAATAATAATAATAATAATAATCATATTTTTTATAGAATTCATTGCTAAAATGATATACCATAATTATTATTAATTTTAAAATAAATAAATAAATCATGTTATTTTATACTATCTAACCTTGTATCCTGTAAAAAGAAAATTAGCAATTTTCTTTAACAGTGTAAATAATGATTAATATTTTAATTAGAGTAAACAACAAGAAATACCATTGAGGTTTGAACAAAAAGCACTCCACACACCCTATTTCTAATATGATACGCTATTCCAAATATGTGATGAATATGCCACTAATAGCCCTATATTTACTTATTTTCTAGTATTACATAAGGCAAAATATAACTAATATTTATTATTCTTAATTAAAAATAAAATAATATTTGTTAATAGATATCAAAATGAAATATATGTGGCTTACAATAATAAAAAATGTTATATTTATATATTCAATTTTTATTTTTAAAATTTTACTAAATTAAGAGAACAAATTATTAATAATATTATATATAAAGATAAATCACAAATGACATAATTAACAAGAATAACTTTGTGGTTTTACTATAAAAAATATATATTAATATTCTAAAATTAATAGTTGAAAAATGAATATTTTTTTTATAGAAAATGATGATTATAAACTATTATAACTATTAATAATGGATTTAAATTAAATGCATTTATAGTGTAAATTATTTTATATTATTATCTAATTAAATCCTCTCATATTGATTGACTTTTGAAGTAGTGGGATAAGAATAAACTTATTTTGCAGATGTGATAATATGTAATTAAATAGTTTGAAAAACAATTTGTACTATTAATGCATCAAAATAAACCTATTAATTAATTCTATTATCAACAATTAAGGTATCAGGGCCTGAGGAAGAATGTAGAGAGAGCTCTAAGAGAGCAAAAGAAAAAGTGAGTATTATTGTGATGAAAAATGATCACTTATGATGAGCTATAGTTCAATATCAAGTATTTGTACAATGGCGTTCAGCTCAGCAGAATGCTAACAAACTAACTAATTGTGTGATGAGCTCTCCCTTTCATCCCCCCTCAAACTGATGGGTGAAGGATAATGAACTCTTAGCTTGGACCGAACAGTGGTATTATGGTGCTCTCGCTTAACCCATTGGTTGTGCCTCCCCCTGTTGGGCTTTCCCGCCCTAACAATGGTATCAGAGTCAAGGTTGGGCTCGGTTCCCGGAAAGGCATGACCTGCGGGTGGCAGGTGCTGGGAAGAGCGGTTAGCTGATGAGGGAGCAATGTGGCGGGTCTCACACTTAAGGGGGAAATTG
The DNA here is from genome assembly GCA_031216125.1 of Dalbergia cochinchinensis. Taxonomy (NCBI): domain Eukaryota; kingdom Viridiplantae; phylum Streptophyta; class Magnoliopsida; order Fabales; family Fabaceae; genus Dalbergia; species Dalbergia cochinchinensis. The sequence goes on along the minus strand of CM062375.1, from coordinate 59,480,166 downwards.
TTGAGGTTAAGTGTGAGAGGTGAAGTCCCACATTGGTTGAGAATGGATTAAGTGAGTAGTATATAATGTGGGAGGATCCATGACTCATTGCCTTAAGGTTTTGGGTCAAGATGTGGCGTCCGACCCGGTATTATGGTACTCTCACTTAGCCCATTGGTTGTGCCTCCCCCTGCTGGATTTCCCCGCCCTAACATTTTGTTCTCTTGTCTAAGACAAGATTGGCTGTAAGGAGAACAACACTGTGGTTGTTAGAGAAGATGAGAGGAGCAACAATGCAAGGCTGATGCAGTTCAGACAAGAGATATTGAAGCCAAGCAAGGTCTTTCATGATTAAGGCAATGCTCCTGAACTCTGCTTCAGTGCTAGAGCGAGATACTACTTGTTTGTTGCTTCTTTGAGGACCACAATACCAAATTAGGACCATAGAAAACACAGTAAACAGAGGTGGATTTTCTGTCTTCAAGATCAGAAACCCCGTCAGCATCACAAAAGGCAATTAGCTTAAGTCTAGCGACTTGTAAAATACTAGGCCATGCTAGAGAGTGCCTAAAAGATACCTGAGAATTCTTTTAACTGCAAACTAGTGTGTCTCAAGGGGATAGATAACACATGAATTGACTAACTTTGCTAATAGCAAAGGAGATTTCAAGCCTGGTAATTGTGACATATTGTAAGCCACCTACAATTGATCAATATAATGAAGGAATATAGAATAGGGAGGTGGACCAGAGGAGGTAACTTTTAGCCCACTTGTCATTCGTGTAGGCATAGGTTTGGAGGAAGAGATTCCAGCCTTGGTGAGAAGGTCTGAGATGTACTTTGTTTGCTAAAGTGTGACTGACCTTGAGGTAGAATAGGTGGTCTCAATTCCTAGGAAATAATAAAGTTTCCCTAAATCCTTAAGAGCAAAGGTGCAGTGCAGATCTTTTATTAACTAAGATATGGCTACTTCATTATTCCCAGTGATGAGGATATATCATCAACATAGATAAGTGTTAGGCGGCTTTGATTTTTCAAAGTTACTATGTATGCATAGTAATTTACAAAGTAACTCCACCTAATCTGTCTCACCTACTCACGGAAAGTTACTGTGCATTTGCATAGTAACTCCCTTAAAACTCTATAAATAGAGGGGATGGAAATGAAGGAAATCTATCCTAAGCTGAATGCATTTCTCAGCTGTTTTAGAAAGAAGTGGTATAAGCTTCTTGTAGTGAGAGAAAAATAGAAAGAGTGTGTAAGAAAATTCCAAGAGTGTAGTATGAATATAGACTAGGGTTTTGGATATATTCTCTAGATCTCTGTAATACTACTAATTGTAGTATAAGAGTCTCACTGGGGATACACTATATTGTAATTACTCTTTAAATATAGTGGAGTATTTTTCAGAGTTTGGCCCGTGATTTTTCCCTCAAAATTACAGGAGGGTTTTCCACGTTAAAATATTGGTGTGCAGTTCTCTTGATCTACTTTGTTGATGCGAATAGTAACAATACTATTCACAAATAGTGATGCGGGTCCCATTGTATAGTACTATTTATAATAGTGACGAGGGTCCCACTGTATAGTACTAGTCTAGTGAATAGTGACGTATGGGCCCCACTATGTAATATTATTCACCGTGCATCATTTTTCCATCTCTCCACAAATTTGGGCGCGCTTCCACTCACATCCATAAAGTGTTTATTACACTTAGGATGTACCCTACTCTTGATATTACTAACAATAAGGACATAGGTGGTAGAGGTATGAGTGAACCTCACAAGGAGCGATGAATCACATTTTGTATTGGTGAAGCCAAAGGCTCGAAGAGCTGTGCTTAATTTGTCAAACCAAGCCATTGGGGCTTGTTTAAGTCCATACAGTGACCTACTAAGTTTGTATACTAGTTTCCAAGCTTCAAAACCCTCTAGTTGTAACATGAAGACCTCCTCGTATATATAATTCCCTATTGAGAAATGCATTGTTGAAGTCACACCGCCTTATTGACCATCCTTAGAAAGTGCAATGGTAAAAACAATTCTTATGGTTGAAGGTTTAGCAACTAGAGTGAAGGTCCCTTTGATGAAATTGTTTGGCTACAAGCCCTGCCTTGTAGAGAGAATGTAAGGAAAGCTCTAAGAGAGTTAAAAGAAAAAAAAAGAGTGAGTATTATTGTGATGAAAAATGATCACTTATGATGAGTTACAGTTCAATATCGAGTATTTATACAATAGTGTTCAGCTCAACAGAATGCTAACAAACGAACTAATTTCACAACTAACTGTGTGATGAGCTCTCCCTTTCAAATAGTAATAATAATTCATAATAATCATTTTTATAAAATAAGATATATATTTTCTCAACTATTAATTTTAAAACATTAATATATATTTTTTATAGTAAAATCACAAAATTCTTTTTGTTCTGTTATTTGTGATTTATCTTTATAGAAGATATTAACGAATAATTTTTGTTTTTATACACATTAATATTCTAAAATTAAAGCTGAGAAAATATGTAATTTTTATTTAAAAATAATTATTACAATTTATTACTATTATTAATAATTTATTCTCTTGATATAGTAAAATTTTAAAAATTGAATTGAATACATAAATATATCAATATTTTATGGACACATATTTTTATTTTATAAAAATTGTATTAGTTGTACTTTAAAATTAATAAATATTAGATATTAAATATTGGTTATATTTTAAATTTTTTAATAATAAAAAATTATTTAATAAGATCATCAGTGTCATTTTTAAAATATTTGAAATAGAGTATCATATTAGAACAAAAATTAGGTGGAGTACTTTTTTTTCCCCTCAAATCTGAAGAATATTTCTTGCTATTTACCCTTTTATCCAATTTGGGGCTCGCTGCGCCGTTTCTGTAGCGAAAAGTTTAGTTATTGAAACAAAGTCTCACTATTGTCCGACAAAGTCTCATCCACGTAAAGCCCAATTCATAGCCGTATGCATGCAAACAGTTGGAATTAGTTATATGTTTTTTTTTTTCTTTGAAAGAAAAAACTGGAATTAGTTAAATGTTCTTTATAATTTATGTCAACTGGTAACAATATGCAACAATCTCTGTATGAAAGTTTATGTGTTTATAAACAAATAGGGATAAACCGAGTAATGCTATAAAATAAATATATGTATATATATATATGACTAAAATATTTTGCAGAAATTACAATAATTATTGAATAAAATAAAATAACTCATTTATACATATAAAAACCAAGAATTATCTCATATCATGCTATCAGTAAAATTTTGACAACATTTTTTTTTTTTTTGCTGTCTAGAGTAATATTTTCCCATGAATACATGTCAAACGGTCTGTGTACAAAATCCTACGGCTTTGCATATTTGATTGATAATTGAACCAAGCTTGAGAATTTTTTTTTTCAAAAAAAAAAACTTGTTTATTTTTAATAGATGAAGTCTAGGTTCGTAGTAAGACCTATGTATAGAGAGAGAGATCCATTTACTATAAAGGCAATGTTTGGTTCGGTAATGAAAATAGGCTGGGTGGAAATAAAATAAAGCTCTGTTAATGTATTATTAGGTTAAAAAATTTCATACATCATAAATCAATTTGCGCAAACCATAAAATCCATATCCATAGTCAAGCCAAAGAAACATGTAACACCATACTATAGACAAGAATATGAAGGATAAAAAACTAGTAATCACTCTGTGACACTGTTGTTGTTGGTTCAGCATGAGGATCAGCCCATCACCTCAATTCGACCTCTTAGCCCACAGCCCAACACATCTACTTTTGTCCATTGCTTCTCCGGTCATGCATTTCGAATATCACGTCATTGGTTTGTTTGCGAAAGAAGAAGAATTTTTCTTATAAATATGAGTTTTAATCTTTGATTGCGGCACACAAGTGAAAAGAGTCTATACATTGGAGAGAAGATGTAGGCGGGCTATTAAGAGGTGAGTATAGTAGGAAGATTTGTAACTTTGGTCGTGTAAAAGTTGCAGGCTGAAAATTTTATTAGTGAAGAGTGAAATCATTTTTATCCCTCTTTTGGGAACCTAGACGCAGGTTGAAGTGACTAAATTGCTTTAAATTGTGTTGTTTTTGTTGTATTTTGTTTATTCTTTTCTTGTATGTTTATTGTTGGTTCTTTCACCGCCACAACATGCCATTTTTGTTTACTTAGAATAAAAATCAAATTCTGATACGTAGAAGAGTTTGATTTTAATGTGTTAATGATGTAAAATAATTTTATATTATTATTATTGGGAAAAAAAACCCAAATCTATACAAGTCAAACAAATAAATAGAGTAAAAAGAAGCACAAAAATTTAACGTGGCTAAGTTAACAATATTTACATCGATAACTCCACAAATTAATACCTTAATTTTTTGTGAAAAATACAATTATCAATGCAATAATCTCTTACAAACCCGAAATCCCAATATATTCAATCTCACAAAATAATTTTTCCACCTAACAAAAATTTATTCAAACAAAACACACTCTCTTATTAAAAATGGCATACACTCAATTTTTATTTACCGTTGTTGCCCACACACAGGCAACGCTTGTTTGAGTAATGATATTTTAACACTTAAAAAATGAGTGTATGAATAAACACCTACTTTTTAAGTGTTAAAATATTATTACCCATTATCCAAAGCAAACCATGCACCCATCCACACAAATATATGTCACAACACATGATTCATTTTTGAAGGAAAATACTAAAGTGAGTAACCTTTCCATAGGAACACATGCACCCTCACAAAATAAGCTCAATTTTTTTCTTTTATTGAACAAGGCCTAATTCAAGGCAAAAGAAACCCAACAATCACTCAATCAAATCTTCACATTTAAATGACTTTATATAATTGGATGATTATATAAAACTATGTTACACTGTTAATGTATCAAAATTAAATCCTATGTAGAAGAATTGTAGATTGATACGACACAATAATTTCCATACACAATGTATGAAGTATGAATTTGAGGAATGAGCATACATCCTGGCTTCATACGTATTTTTCCAAAAATTCATCAATAGAACATCATTTATCGGGAAAAAATAATTATGTTTCTTTCAAAAAATTGTTCTGATTTAAAATAATGGTGTATTGATTTACAAAACAAACTTTTATATAAATGGTTATGAATAATTTTTGAAAAATTTTAAATTGTTGGGCAGGCATGGAACTCCAGTAAGTGTCTATTTCATAGATCTAGACAATATTAATGACTTTTTTGGAAGGAAAGAGACTAATTGAGAAAGTAAGGAAAGTAGTGAAAATAATTTAATAAAATACACCTACATTATTCTAATATCAAGACTTAGCTAATCATTTTGTTAATCCATGTATACATTTAAAACTAAACACTTAGAGATAACATTTTATCTAACGTGCCCCTCATGCATCGATAGAGACCTGAAGTATAAGGACAATGCACAAATGTTAACATTTATACTCTTCATATATAATCTCTTTCCAAAAGTTTAAATTGTTGGATAAACACATATATAAATAATGTTTATCTAACACATTCAACGAAATATCTAGCAGAAATCTTTATCTCAGAATTAATGTGCATGCTTAGAAAAAACACCATTAAACATATAACCTTAATAGGGAGATTTTTCTCTCGTATATCAAGTGAGGAGATATTCTAATAAATAAATAAATAAAAAAACATATCAAAACATACAATTGATAAAATGAAACTGCCTACTTTAACACATTGTTATTTTATGTGAAAATTATGAACAATTAATGAAGTATCTTTTCTGAGCCAAAAAAATGTTTTACGAGGAGAAAACTTCTATGCGACAATCTGATTGCTGTGATCCTCTTTCCACCACCATTTCAACCAACATTACCATGTCCTCTCTTTTGCAATTATAGTACTGGTCGCTTTTTCACCATCAAACAAACTTTTGAAGTAGGAGTCTGCCGTAGGAGACAATGCACATTTTTTTTTTTTTCAGTATATCCATCTCTTTCTTCGATCACTTCAAACAAATGTGGTTTAATTTAACTGATAGTTTTCTTAGCTTGTAGATACGAACTATAGGTGTGTTGTCAAAAATAAATTAAATATTTTCATGGATGTAAGGATGGTTTATTATAAGAGTAAGATGAGGATAATAATTACATGGATGATCATGATGAAAAATTGATTAATAGTAATTAATATTCACATGTTTATTTAAAAAGTTACATGATTTTATATTTTAATCTTGATCATTTATATAAGAGAGATTCACTCTTTTCACTCTTATAATAAATTATTTTTTTTTGGTATGATATGATCATTATATATATCAATTATAGTTACCAGACTGGTATCCTGCTAAACATGATGATGCCAGATGGTGGCTTAAAAGTTGGGGGAAAAAAATATGAACTTTTACTCATGTTAGTTGAAATATTATGATAATTTCTTTGACTAATTAGTGGTCAAGACGCATACGGTCTATTTTCCCCTTTTACTTAAAGAAGAACGTACGAGCGACAAGACATTTTAAAAAATAAATATTGTATATGCAGTTCTCGGACGGAAAAATAATTTGTATTGTCATGTTTTTTATAGGTGATCTAGACTAATATAAGATAATGCATAAATTTATTTGCATATGATGTTTGTAAAATCTGTTTGTATTATTTTTTATTTTATATTAAATCTATTTTTGATAAAGTTAGTGTTAATTTTTTTTTGATATTGAATCTATCTTTGACAGATTTAATATCATTTATTTTTTACTTTGAATTTGCATTTAACGTGTTCAGTGTTAATTTTTTCCCCTTATCTTTGAATGTTTTTGATAAATTCTATATTAAAAATATCATATTGTATAACTTTTCTTAAATCAAAGCATCATATTGATGTAAATATACCACTCAAATTTCATATGAAAAAAAGACCCTTTCTTGGACTTGCACCAAACAACTTAAAATTTTGGAAAAATTAATCTATTATAATTCCTTGTGATATCAAACAAGAAAAATGGGTCCAGATTGTATGCTCAACCCTCTCATGCTAATGTCAACAAACTTTCAATTAAAGATGTTATTTCTCTTGATGATTTAATTTTGATACACTAACTAATACAATCATGTAATATTATATCAATAAATATAGTTAATTTCTACCAAATTACTTAAAAAGTCATTTAAATAAATAGATTTAATTAGATAACTTTGTAGAATTCTTGATGCATCAAAATTAAACTCTAATTCTCTTAATTACTATAAATTAAAAAGAGTAATGCATCAAATGGAGTGTGACGCAAGTGATTAAGGAGTTGACTTATATGTCACAAAAATGTGGATTTAACTCCTGCTAACTATTTGACTTATGTCGAATCCATCTAAATTTTCATGTACAAAAATAAATAAATTAATTAAAAAAAAGTGTCATGCATGATAGAAATTGAGGGAAGCCAAAACACTGGAGGAATCAGCAATAATGAAGTTAAAGAGTAGTAAGTTTACAGGTTCATCACTTATAAAGTCATCATTTTATATATTTTCTTTTTATGTATAGGTCTTCTTTTACATAATATCTATTTAAAGCTCATGCTTTAAATTCTCAGCATTACATTGATCCAAATATAGCAAGATGATCAGCAAACTGCCTAGCCTCATAAAGAAATTTGAGAAACCATCGCTAATGATTTGGATTTTGCTAAAATGGTAATAGGAGATTTTGAATGAAAGGCTGCAAAATGAATGCCTTCAGAACCAGCTTATCTGTAAAGCCAACACACAACCTGACCAACTGAAACAGTGGTCCACAGCAATCATATAATGTTGAACGATTCAGAATTTGATCACTTGAAAAACATTAGAATTATTTATTGAAGGAACATTATCAAGTTTAATTGCTACGTATTATGCTAGAATCCTTAACTAAAAGGGTCACTTTTCCTTTCTTGCTTCGTTCCAGTTGAGTCAATTTCCCAACAAAAATGACGTGTCATTAGCATGATTTGATTCAAGAGGTTTGTTATAATATAAAACTATCTATGAGAGCTTTTAAAGGAAGTGATTTCATGATATAATATCAGAGCCTTTCAAATTAAGTGATTTAAAATTTGAATCTTGATTCTGATAAAATTCTTCATGAATCAAGGCATTTGCATGGAGCATATTAGATATAAAATTATTCATGTCTCTCTATCTATCGGCTTAAGTATTTTTGGGAGATGGTTTGATAACAAGGTTTTAGTATAATATTGCTATATAGTTGATTTCTCTGCAATTTCTGACCCCTTTTTTCTGAGTTTCCTAATTCAAATAGTCTCTTCTTAGTAAACTAGTCATTCCGTTAATATATACTTCATAGCAACAGCATTCACATAGAAAGTTTTGCAGATCAAATTTCAAGCTTGGATCTCTACCTCTGAGAACTCATTTTCTGAAGCCTTAAAGTTAAAGCCATGCAATTCTTGTGGCAAAAATTGCCTCAAATCTGTGTTACATTACATGTGTTTTAATCTGCTATAATGTTTGACATATGATAGCTTTCTCTATTGCCAATCAAAACTTCAGTTTCTTAATGCTTACTTTATTCTGTTAACTATGTCATGAGATGGCATTAAGGTTGTTTTATTAAAATCCAATACAGAATCAAATCTTAAAAAGATTGTCTGTGTGTGAGATTTGTCTTTGTTCTCTGCATCCAATGAGAAGAAAATCAATGCAAAATGAAGCATAATAACTCTTGAAAAAACAACACATCATCAATAATGGACCCATTAATATAATAAGCCTTGCATTCAAAAAGGTTTAGTTGACTAATAATTGAATGAATCCCCTTTCTTAGGGGTCTGATCCAACGCTCACTGCACAACTATGTGCTGCTTCCAAAACAAGCACTCTTAAGAATGCAAGCAAACATCAGAAATTTAAGTAGAAAAAGAGGGTTGGTAAAGTGCCCCCACTAGACCCACTCAGTCTTCATACACAAACAAACACAAAAAGATGACAGTCTAAGAAGGCCCCTTTGGCTTCATATGTTTGTAGTAAATTAAAGAGACAGCACATGGCATCTTCTGATCTTATTTATCCCACTCTTTTTAACTTTTTGCTCCTCATTTTTGCACCATCCACCATCCACCATCCACCGTCAAATTTTCGCCTAATCTTGATGGTAGGCCTCAAATTAAGGATTTAATTTTAAAGTACCGATAATGTGAATCAACCATATATTGATGTTTCTATAAATATTATTGAGTTTACACCCTCTTCATAAAAAGTTGTTAGGTTATAAAAATAAAAAGATTTGAATGAATGATAGTATGAAAGTATTTTACAATATTGGTGGCCATGAAAAAATTTAAAAAAAAAAACTCTATGTGAAATGACCAAAATCAAATCTCAGAACGAACGTGAATATTATATTTCTATTACAAAGAATGTCGGAATATTATATTTCTATTACAAAGAATGTCGGAATCAAGAGCATACTTGAAAATACTGCATGCCATTAATGATATAAAATCGTTAGCCATGTGAAGATTTTTTCTTATATATTTTTGACGCTTCTTGTCGCGTCACATGAGCAGTTGAGCTTGACAATAGTTCTTCTGCATTTTTTGTTCTACAACAATTTTTCTCTCGTAAATGCGCTCTATAAGGCATTGCTAGCATTATAATTTATTGCAGCAAATATGTTCTCTTTTAGGGACTCGAGGAGTAAGCACATGTTAATTTTAAAATACTTTAAAACAGCAGAATGATTTTCATCGTATGTTCAAAAACACAAGTTAGTACAACCTCAATTAGTCAATAATTTGACTTCATGAATATATCAACTCATGCGCAATAATGTAAACTTGACCTATTGTAACACCACAAAAGACATGACTCATAATTTAAGTTAATTTAATCAATTTGTATTGATTAGTTTGTTAATGATTACTTAGCTCGGTTAATTATTCTTGCTATGGGCCATATTTTTGGGTTGAAGAAAATTGGGCTTGATTCTGAAGCCCCATTCTCCTAGAGGTAACAAAAAGCAGTCAAGGTTTCGGGGTCCCAACTATAAGTGAGATCTCAGAGCTCGACTAAAGGCATGCATTATATCCTACAACTAACATCTAAGAAACTTAATTGAGTATCGGAGTCCTTACAAGTACTCCACCTCTGCCCCCTCATCTCAAAGATCATAGAAACCACCATCTCAGAAACTTAACTTAGAGATCCTAGACATCAAGATTCTGATGTCCTGTTATCTCTGTAATTCTCCTCACCAACAACAACGTCAATGTTTGATCATTGTAATAAGGAAAGAGGTAGGTACATGGTCCCCTCAGATTTATCTTCTCTAATGAAGTATGTTCAATTACAAAATTCTTATTTGCCTCATTTAACTTTTGCAAAATAGATACTTGGTTTCCCCTAAGCTCAATAGAAGTAAAGTCAGAAATATGTTTCAAATTGTTCCCCTTAAGTTTTGTTAAGTCCCCTTTTTTAAGATTGAGAATCATTTAGGCCTCAAGAAAACCTCCTGAGAGCCTGAAGTCAAATATTTTTCCCCTTGAGAAATCGACTCAAGTCAAACTATAAACCTAAGCTAAGATAAATTAATTCCCCTTGAAAAATTCACTTCAGTTGGAGTTCTTTGGGTTGTAATTTAAATCTATGATTTCCTCTCAGAAAACTTAACTAAGCTAGAAAAACATCACAAACAAAGATAAGAAGGTATGCTATTAGCACAAATTCCAAATCCATTGGTCCACTATTGTTGGGTGTTTATGCAACCGTACAATATGGATTGCGTAGCGAAAGTTTAAAATTGTGCAAAAACCCAAAATTGGATCCAAGTGAATCGATCAGTTTGAAAATAGGGATTGATTTACGTATCTGGAAGCATACTTTACATATCTCAATCCTTCCATTTGAACTGTAGGGCTGCTTAATGAACGACCGCCCTCTATCAGTATCCACACATGAATGGTCACAAACGATTGTTGAATGCTAGCTCAATACAATTCCAAATCACGGTTGTACGGTTTCATTCAATTTGTTTTTAGCTTCTGAAGTTGTGTCACGCATGCAAAATCGAGATCCTTATCTCTTCTATTTATGGAGAAATACGTGATCCTAACTAATAAGGAAAATAATACTCAGTTTTAAAAAAGAATCTTTCAGAATTTGAAAACAAATATTTTCAAATCTGATTTGATAATACCTAGTATATTTATCATTAGATTTCAAATTTATATTATCTGATAATATAAAACAGAATCACAAATTTAATATAAAGATAATATATCTCATATATATCCATATATTTAAAATTCAAATTCTTAAACAATCCCAATCTACTTGCTACATTCTTAGTGTGCAAGCCAATAGGTTCACATTACGTTGGCAATAGGCCCAATACCACTATTATGTCTAAAAAATTAAGTGTGGTCTAGCAAGACATTATAATTGACCAAAGTAATAGTAAATTAAATGTCCATATTAACTTAATCAATAGAATATGCTATAATCCTTTTGTCACATGAGATTTAATTTGAATATAAGGCATGGACAATAGCATCCTTATATTGTTTAAATATAATTTCTCGACCTCCAAGTAGACTAATAAATCAAATGACATTGATAACTCCTTCAGTTCATTTGAGTACAACCATGCATTTCTCAGTCTCACTAATGAGTGGCCTAGTAGATATCTCTATAAAAAAAGAGAGAGACAAATTCCATCTTATTTAGTTACTATCCTCTCCATAAATTGCATTATATTCAACTAAAATCTTTATAATTATTTGGATAAAGGTAACATTTGATTATGTCAAAAAAAAAAAATGTTCTTTATGTAGGAAACTATGTAAACTTAGGTATGAGGATTTTTGACATAACTATTATGAGATTTACTTATGACATTAATCCATGCAGTAATCTCATAATAGGTTTATCTGGTATCTTGTTCTCTAACAAATACCCATAAACTTAATTTTGTACCATACACATAATTATCTCATAATTATCAATTAAGCTTATAATAGTTTCATATCATAATAATAATAATAATAATAATAATAATAATAATAATAATAATAATAATAATAATAATCAACTAGGGATATATTTATTATTATATGTAACATGCAAATATGATAATAAAGAAAATGAATAAAACATCTTTTCCTCAATGAAAATATAACTAACAAAAAGGTCAAATAAATGACCTAGGGCACAATCACTAACAACTACCTTATTTGAAGCCTTAGGTTTGTAACTAAGTCCATCTAGTCAAAAAAGAGAAGAAAAATACATAATTAAAACCTAATCCATATCTACAATCTTCCCCTCTATAACATGGTGAAAAGGTCTGACCTCCCCGAAGTCAATGTTAGGGCTAATAACCCCAACCTACCTCAAGGTGTTGTCAAACGCCTCTTGAGAGGTCTTCTCCCTTCCTCAAACTCCTAGCTCCTACTGACAGGATTGGCCTGACCCCCTCCAAAAAATTGCCTTATCCGCTTCCAAGTCTAAAACCCTTAAGCATGTGGCAGAAAGATCTTTTTCTGTAAGCTTAGCTCAATGGCTTTGGGCAAAGAGGTTAGAAATCAACTAACCATTAGATTCCTTCAGGTCTTTCTTCTGTTGCTCCAAGGATGCCAGTTTTTCTCAAAGCTTTGCATTCCTAGTCAAAGTTTTCTTTACTCCTCCTAGAAGTGAATCGTAATAACAAGCAATGCCAGCCAACTTGACCGTTGCCCTCTTCATCCATTGAAGCATTTCTTCTACTATTGCCTTCCCACATGGTTTTGAAAGGTAGGAGTCATCACCTCGTCATCTAAGAACTCAAAAAAGGGAAAAATCAGCCGACATCATAGAAAGGTCTTGGAAAATGGATCTCTTCTACAAGCGGGATTCCCTTTCCCCGACTAAAGGTACGCATTTTATCCTATAGCTAACATCTAAGAAACTTACTTGAGCATCGGAGTCCTTGCAAGTAGTCCACCTTCCGCCCCCCTCATCTCAGAGATTAAAGAACCACTATGTCGGAAACCTAACTCAAGGATCCCAAACATTAAGGGTCTGTTTGCCTTGTCAGTTTTCAGTTTTCTGTTTTGTGAAGGAAAAACTGAAAAAGTTTTGATATAAAAAAATTTTAGATATATTTTATAAAGAAATTAATTTTGATCTAATGTCAATGTAAAATAGTTTTATGATATTAACCAATTAAATAATTATATTTATAAAAATTTTAAATAGTGGATGATTAATTTAAATATTTTTACTTATGTGATAATATTAATTTTTTTACACTAATTATATATAAAAATTAAATCTTTTATAGAAGTATCCTTATTATTTAATTAATATTTACTCACTCGCTATTACATTGGGGCGGATTTATGTAGATAATGGCAATTTGATAATTTTTTATAGTATATAGATATATATATATATATATATATATATATTATTTCCAATATTATGATATATATGATTCCATATTAAAATAAAAATTACGTGAAACAAATTGTTATGCTTATATATTGTGTTTACCCATTACCTAGATTTTCTAAATCCATCATTAATTACACTGGCCTGTCTCTCTTCTTCTTCTACTGGCCTGTCTCCTTTGAACATTTCTTACCAAAATCAATTCCAGTAACTATAAAAGGTGCATCTAGATGTCTCTTAGTTAAGATAGTTTTACTTTTTCCCCCTTTTCCCCTGCACCAATTAAAAAGGTGCATCTAAACGTGATTATTATAAAGGAAATAAAGGTATTTTTTTTCTTCTAAAATTTTGAGTGTTATCTATTTGTGTTATTTGGAAGCAGTAGAAGAAGAAAATAATCAATTTAGTTTGATATTTTTCTTAAAGTAATAAAAGATATTCCCACCTTCATCTTAATATTTAAAACTATATGAATATAAGATACTTCATATAATAATGCTAATAATATACTTTATTTTATATGCATGTAAATTTTAAGAGTAATGAGATTTGAATCTATAATTTTATATTAATTATCCAAATCATTCTAGTGAACCTTTTTGTTATTAAATTTAATTTTTATTATCTATATATATTTAATTAAATTTTTTGAATTAAGAATAAAGAATATAAATTAATTATTTCATACTAGCAATGCAATGTAAAATCTTGAGCTCGTAACTCTCATTTCACACATGTTTGGTCTCTGTTCTCGTTTTTCTATATTTTTCGTTTCCAAAATTCTATACAGAAAAGGAAAAACAACACTTTATTTATTTTACATTAAATGTCTCTTTTATATTTTAGATATATTTATAAATTAATATGTTTGGGTACAATTTATGAATTAATATATCTATATATAATTTGAGTGGAAATATTTTGATTTATAAATATATGTAAAAAATAAAAAAATATTTAATTTAAAATGAAAGGAATAAATAATAATAAAAAAAGAAAACGAAATGTACCATAAATTCAGCTCACCAGTCACTCCCTGTCACGCCATCATCACTCTTAATTCTTTACTGCGAAAAATAGCTTCGCAACAAAGCCGTTACCCATACCCCGTATGTCACTATTACTCACTCTCCCTCACTTTCTCTCTCCTCCCTGAAAACACAAACACAGCACTCTCTCTCTCTCTCTCTTCAAAGTTCCACACTCATCAGGCATCACTGTTCTCAAATCCAACCCCTCTCTTTCCCCTCCAATCTAGGGTACCTTGCATTCCCATGTAAAACCCTAGCTCCCCTCCTAAACCACCACCACCTCCTCCGCCACCGCCGCGGCAGCCGCAAAATCCCGCCGGAAAAATGGGCAACTGCTGCAGATCCCCTGCCGCCGTCGCCCGCGAGGACGTAAAATCCTCCTTCTCTAATCACGACACAGGAAAGCACTCCTCCGCCGTCGCCGGAAAACACAGCAAACCTCAGCCACAGCCTCCGGTCACCGTCCTCGCCGGCGTTGAAAAGGAGAACATCGAGGAGAAGTACCTCGTGGACCGCGAGCTCGGGCGCGGCGAGTTCGGCGTGACGTACCTCTGCATCGACAAGGGATCGAGGGAGCTGCTGGCGTGCAAGAGCATCTCGAAGCGGAAGCTGAGGACGGCGGTCGACGTCGACGACGTCCGCCGCGAGGTGGCGATCATGCGCCACCTGCCGAGGAGCAGCAGCATCGTGTCGCTGAGGGAGGCGTGCGAGGACGACAACGCGGTGCACCTCGTGATGGAGCTTTGCGAGGGTGGGGAGTTATTCGACAGGATCGTGGCCCGTGGGAGGTACACGGAACGCGCCGCGGCTGCCGTCGCGAGGACGGTGGTTGAGGTCGTTCAGCTTTGCCATAGGCATGGGGTTATTCATAGGGACTTGAAGCCTGAGAATTTCTTGTTTGCTAACAAGAAGGAGAACTCGCCTCTCAAGGCTATTGATTTTGGGCTCTCTATATTCTTCAAGCCAGGTATAGTGTTAGTTTCAATTTTTTTTTAAGTTAAATCTCACTTTTGGCCCCGCGAGTCATTTTGGTACCTGAAGTTTAAAATCCGGCTTAGTCCCTGGCTTGCTTTGTAATTGTGAATCACATTAGTCGTTTAAAGTATAGATGATTCATGTTATCCCTTCAATATACATCATTAAATCAAATAAGTCCCTAAAAATAATAACTTTAACTCAAATAAATCTATAGATGATTCATTTTATCCCTTCAATATACATCATTAAATCAAATAAGTCCCTAAAAATAATAACTTTAACTCAAATAAATCTAATAATTTGTTAGGATTTATTCATTAGGGACTAGAGTGATTCAGCATTTTTTATTTTTGAATTTGGTTTGTTAGAAGGATGAGTTTTTGGCGTAGGAAGCTTGGGAAAGTGAAATGTGAGAATGATTTGGATACGTGGGGTTGGTGTATTTTAGTTGTTAGTTAGTTACATTGAATTGTTATGATACGAGGCAATAGTTGCTTTTGCACTTTATCTGTGTTGCCAACTCCACCTAGTAGGAAAAGGCTTGGTTATTGTTGTGTAGCAAATTTTCAGGCAATCTCAAACTAAAGTGGTAGTTAGGTGAAGCTCACATTGGATTTGAGATATGGACGTTGCCTAGGGCACAGTTCACTTCCACTAGTGTTTGGGTAGTTAGTTACATTGAATTTGAATGATTAGGGAAGAGGAATTTTGAATGATTTGGATATATGGGGTTGGTGTATTAGTTTTTAATAGATTCTATCATCTCGAGTTTGTTTTGAACATGACAGACCACGTCATGCTAAGAGAAATAGACACAAGTACTTTAAATTGGGACCTACAAATTTCCCGAGAGCTCCATTTATTTATGGTATTTGAGTCTATCTCTCTCTTAACATGACATGTTCATTTTCATTTCTGTTGCTAATTCGTTGATTGGATATTTTTATTAGCAAATATTAACGTAATTTCGGACCTAAGTGATATTTAGGTGAAGCGCTGATCAGATTTGGACTGTGTACATTAATGTTTATGTTTGTCTGGGTCATATTTCCCTTCCACTAGTGTTATTAGTAGGTTACATTGAATTTTAATGATTAGGGAAGATGATTTGTGAGTGTCTGGGTAAGTTCACTTCCACTAGTGTTGGATTAATAGTTGGTTACATTGAATTTGAGTGATTGGTGAACATGAATTGTGATCAACTTAGATGCTTGGTTGAGCTGTTAGTTATTAGTTAGTGGTTAAATTGCTACTAGGCTGGATATATTCGATTTGAATAAGCCCAAATAAGAAATGATTGATTTTGTGGGGAAGGGAAACGATGATAAGTCAATTACTTATAGCTAGATTTATGCATAGGGTAATTGTTAATTAATGATTATTAGTTAGATTGTGAGTATATTGAATTTTCAATATAAAGAAACCGAAATAATAAATGCTAAATTTTTCTGAGGAAGGATGATCTGTTGATTACTTATAGGCATAGTTATAATTAGATTTATGTCTCGTTGCTATACCTTCTGCTTAATAGTTAATGGGCTGTGATTCTTTTGCACTTGTGTTTCTTTTACTTGATAGTTATAGGAAATTTAAGAGATTAGAGTTCTTCTATAATGGAATATTGAAACAAAATAGACTACTTAAGAATGAGCCTCCATATTTAGCTTTCTCAATCAGCTCGTGAACTCAGTTAGATCAGTGGAATCACGCTATTTTTCATACTCAAATCACTGTTCGAATTGTTCGATTGCCAGTGCTGGGTGCTAGCTACTGTATTGTTTTACTAAGACATTAGATCATATTGAATCCAACTTCTCCTGTTGTATAATAATTAGAAAATTATTATGGGTTCTTTGAGAAGTCTACTATCAGTACTTACACTTCTAGTGATGCAGTATAAATATTGAATTAATTATTCTTCAATCGTATGAAATGTTGCAAATGTACCTTGCTGAAGATTTTTCTTTCAATCTTGCTCTAGTTGTACTTTACACAGCATAAAGAATGTTGAGTTGTGTACAAAACTTTTACGTTTTTTGAAGTTATAGCTGAAAATGAGGTCATACAAATCAAAATTAAAGGGAAAACCTTTGAATGAGATATGTGTAAAATTCTCTTGCATGGTTTCTGCCAAATTTTAATTCCTATTATGTTAGAATCTAAAATTTCTGTAGAGGAAATCTAAACAAAGTTATCCTTCATTAATGAAAGATTAGAATAATTTATAATGTTTATTTAGTGTAGAATGGATTCTATGGAAGGGAAAAAAGTGCATTTATGAGGTGATTTAAGGATAATCTAGCTTGCATTGTTATGGTGTGCAGGACGTATGAAATTACACCATACTCTCATGGGTTCTTTGAATTCAAGCTCATAATTGACTCAATGGCAAGTCTACTACCTCATATTCACTACCCGTATCATTAGTCTGGCCTGGACCCTGTGCAGGCATCTCGGACTCATTCCATATAAGCTGACTAGCGTAAAATCTCCTCAGTATCTTAAACTCTCAACTTCAGACCATCATTTGTGTTAATGGAATCCATTTATGTTCCTGTAAAGTTATGAAATGTGGAGTCCAACTTAGATCTGGGTCTACATTGATAATGAAGAGCAGAGAACCCTTTGCAGCTCAGCAGCCAGAGTCTTACTTTTTTTATGTTTGTTTTGAAAGATTTGAAGAGAAAGAAACAGGACATGAATAATTTAATATGCGGATAGGATCATAGGAGTTAGTCCAAATACATCAATCCTTGACAAACATAATTTAGGTCTTAACGGTCTTTAGTGCAATGGTAATACGAGTTAGGAAGCCTAATTTAGATGAGCACTAACAGCATTAAAAGTTATTTGATTTCTTCTAATGTTTCATGGCCATTGCTTGCATGGCAATGTACAAAAAATAAACTGCTTTTATTTTGTTTTCTGTTGAAAAGTCAGAAACCTAGCAGCAATATTATTATTATTATTATTATTATTATTTTTTGCACTTTACATTTTAACGTTGCTCAAGAATTGTGGTGAGGAGTGTTAGGATGATGTTATCACAATTGTAAAGGAAGCACTGGCTCTTGTCAAGCATATATCCCACCCTCCTTTTCATGCTTTGTCATCTGATAGCACATTGGTGTGCATTTCCTGCTCATGTTTCAATTTTCTGTAATTGCTTCTGATTTCTGGTATGTTTTTTATAACGTTTTCCTTTGGGTAACACTTGAATTTCCAGGCGAGACGTTCTCAGAAATTGTTGGAAGCCCATATTATATGGCTCCAGAGGTGCTCAAGCGGAACTATGGGCCAGAAATAGATATATGGAGTGCAGGAGTAATACTTTATATCTTACTGTGTGGTGTTCCCCCATTTTGGGCTGGTAATTACATTCCTAAATCCTAAGCTTCTTAATGCATTCTTTCTACTTCCCCCTTTTTGTGTGATTAACCACGTATGACTCTCATCCTTTCCCCATTTTGTGTAATCTGTATCAATTCTGCATGCATTTACTTTCCATTGTTTTTCTTTCTTTGATTTGAGCAATGCTGATATAGACTAATGCTTGTGTGCAAGGTTTTGATGCGACAAGTTTTTTCTGATTTCTTTTAATTCATGTTTGTACTTTGCAGCACATATTTGATTCCTTTGAACTTGGGTTCTTTATTATTCCATTGGTTCACGTGAAAACTTTTAAGTCTTACCTGAAGGTTAAATCTAATGCAGAATCTGAACAAGGTGTTGCACAGGCTATTCTTCGAGGTCTAATAGATTTCAAACGGGAACCTTGGCCCAGTATTTCAGAAAGTGCTAAGAGTCTTGTTAAGCAAATGTTAGAACCAGACCCTAAACTTCGACTAACAGCCAAACAGGTGCTTGGTATGTTTTATCTCCTTTTATACGACTAGATCTTACTTTGAGTAACACAGAATTTAGCACTAGATACCTTTATCTTATCTGTTTTGCATACTATTTTCTAGTTAGAAGTTGATCATGCATTATTTGCTGTATCATACATATGTCGCTGTTAAACATGCTATGTTACACCTTATATACCAGATAGCTTTCAATTAAATTTGCATATAATAAATTTTCTTCCTAAAAAGTAATTAAAAATCATGTTTAGTTTTTGTGCATATAATGTTCATTATTTTTTCTTTTCCATCCAGCCCATTAAATTGTTAACACTACAACATGGTTAACGGCTGTGTGTGTATGGTGTAACAAATAATAGATGGTTAACTCATGATAAGGACTCTTACAAAATTTTTGAAATATAAGAACCAAGTTTAAAAAGATTGAAAGTATGGAGACATATTTAAAAATGCACTGGAAGTGTAGGGATTTGCACTTCAATTTAACCTAATTAGTTTATATATTATATACTATAGGTGAGCAATATAGGACTCTAGATGCAAATGATGAAAATAAAAGTAGAAACCCATTTGTTGGCTTTTATCTTTAAAATAAGACACTTTATGGCTTGACTTGAGGTTTGTCAAAGTATTTTATATTTTAAATGTCTAAAGCCTCTTTCCTTTGCAATTGGTTTCTTCCCAGAAAAAAAAATGAAAGGGAAGTGAAAGAGAATCATCAATTATGTACATTAATAAGTAGTTCTTTGTTAATTGTTCGAATTAGAATATATTTATGGTGTTTATGTTAATGAATTATGACTCATCAATATTGGATTTGATTGTGTTTTCTTTTCTCATTTTGAAGAGCATCCTTGGATCCAAAATGCTAAGAAGGCTCCTAATGTTCCTCTTGGCGATGTTGTCAAATCAAGACTTAAGCAGTTTTCAATGATGAACAGATTTAAAAGAAAAGCACTTAGGGTTGGTTCACCTCATGTGCTGATGTCATTAGCCTGTGTTTAATTGTATGTATATTAGAGCTAAGATTGTACATTTGAAAATAGGTCATTGCTGATTTCTTATCCACCGAAGAAGTTGAAGACATCAAAGATATGTTCAAGAAGATGGATGGTGATAATGATGGTATTGTTTCCATTGAAGAACTAAAAGCTGGATTTCAAAATTTTGGATCTCAACTAGCTGAGTCTGAAATTCAGACGCTTCTTGAAGCTGTGAGTGTGGTCAACTTTTCTGTTTTTATTTTAATCTCCATGGTGTCAACTATAAATTAATAAAGTCGCCACATGCAACATCTAATAGTGCATGATATTTGATTAAAGGAAATTCATTCTAGTGCATAACAAGCGATGAGAGTGAACTCATTGTTATGTGATATTTTCTACTTATCATTTTGATTGGTCATTGGTCATGCTATTCAGGCATATTATCATTCTAAAACAAGGGCTTTTTTGTTGTTTTTCGGGATTTGGTTTTTTGATTAAGTTTTTTGTTGCACTTAATACTGGGATACAATTTTTTGCTGTTGAGACGAGAGATCTTTTGTGCTCAAAGTAAAAGGGGCTCTAATCCTTTGGAAAAATTGTAACTGTTTTGATAGAATTGTAGGAACTTATTTGGATTGAATATGATACCTCATTGAACAAACTCTCTCTTTGCTCGTGTATTTGTTGTCATTATTATTATTTTTACTATTATTTATAGATGTTTGCTTCACTGGTGCTATCAAAGGAGATGTTACCCTAGCCAGTGTAACATTCCCTTAATGAGCTAGATATAAGGTGTGTTTGCATAAGACTTAGAGTTCAGAACAGATTATAATAAAAAAATTTGGAAGACAGCTTGTGCAATGAAGTGATTATTTCTCAAATTGTAACCAAGCATGCATAGTTTGCACATTATACGTCGGAACAACTGCTTTGTAGACAGTGGGACTGAGAGTAATGAACTAATGTGTTTGCTTTCCCTACAATGGTACATCATTGTTCAACTTTTCGCATTTTAGAGCCCTATGGTGTCGTTTGACCCACATACTTAGATGTTGTTGTTTTGTTTTCATGCAATTTCAATGTTTCCAGGTACCAAAAGTTTAGCACTCCCGCTCTGATTGTTTGTCCTTAAATAATTGTTTTCAACAGGTAGATACTAATGGGAAGGGTACACTTGATTATGGAGAATTTGTTGCCGTTTCCCTTCATCTCAAAAGGATGGCTAATGATGAGCATCTTCATAAGGCTTTCTCTTATTTCGACAAGGATGGTAATGGTTATATTGAACCAGATGAGCTACGGAATGCCTTGATGGAAGATGGAGCGGATGATTGTGCAGATGTAGCGAATGATATTTTCCAAGAAGTAGACACAGACAAGGTGAATACTCAATCGGTTTTTTCTTTATATAGACTTTGTGATGCAATCAAAGCCTCTGAAGTTATTGCGCAATTACAGGATGGACGCATCAGCTATGAAGAATTTGTGGCTATGATGAAAACCGGCACAGATTGGAGAAAAGCATCTAGGCATTATTCACGGGGGAGATTCAACAGCTTGAGCTTAAAGTTGATGAAAGACGGTTCTGTAAACTTAGGGACTGAAGTAGTTGTTTGAGTGTTGGCCTGTATTCAATCTCTTTCCAAATAGTGTAATATTCCTCCTATATTCTGCACTTGGCTTCTTTGTGATGATTTTTTGGTTCCTTGTTAGATTGAGTCTTTTTGCCTGGTGCTGCTGTGAATCACCAAAGAAGCATGCATCATTTATACGTGCACTTTGCTACTTCTGTAAAACGAGTTACCTCGGAGCCAATGGTGTGACGTATATGATTCCTTTTTGTTTAACCCCACCCCTCCTATTATGGTTTGACAATGTTGACTCAAAATTGTCCACTGCAGTCAGAAAATGTGTCAAAGTGCGAGTGTGTACTTTATTTTCTGGACTATGATTTGGTCATTCTCTCCTTGCCTTGATATTAGCTAAAAAATAATGTTTCCTCCAAGGTTCTGGTTGAAATTCATGGTTAAAGAGAGAGAGATAGGATTGTGAGAAACTGAAATGGAAAATTTTACTAAGAGATAGAAAGCTGAGGTAATACAAGTATGTATTCTTATATAGATAAAGGAGCATAATAAACTATTAACTAATATCTATTAAACTAAATCAACACTATCTGGTTTTTACTTTCAATCATATCCCCGGACAGTTCTTGATGACTGGTTAATCTGGCATGGTAGCAAGTTCTAAAGGTTGGCAATCTGGGTTTCCTTGTACTGATGTTACCCGATGAGATATGCTAGTTCTGGAGCTCTGTTTAATGAATCTGGATTTTTTTTTTTTTTTTGGGTCTGAACCTGGATTTAGTTTTGTGAATTTGTGGCACTAGGCGTCATTCTGTGAGAGGTATGAACAGAGGGGCAGGTGGGCCCTAATTACAAGCCCATCACAGTACTGGACTCGGACCTCTGGATTATCAGTTAATTGGTCCAAAACAATGGTTGGCTGTGACGGACCGCTAAATTTCAAAGATAAACATTAGTTATCGGCCAAAAAAAACAAAGAAAAAAATAGACAAATACAATCTTATTTTATTTTTTGGGTGCTATTTAATTTTTAGAATTTAATTTTGATATATTAATAGTGAAAAACTTCATAATGTTTAATCAAATTGTTCCATTTGTATTGTCTCTCAAATAGTTGGTGTAAAATTAACCATGTACTGCAATTGAATTAGTGGGGAAGGGCTCAAATAGTATATATGGGATTATAGATTCAAATCTTATTGTCTTTAAATTTGGATGTAAAAAAAAATTATTGATGTAATAATATATAATTAAATAATAATATAAAAAATAATGCATTCAAAATTTTCTTATTTTATATGAATTAATTGCTCATAACAAAGTTTGTGCTTTCCTTGTCAACATCATTACACAGTTTAAAGACTACTGTTAGTTTTAATTATTGTTTCATTTAATGCATCTCTTCAGGTGGCACCCCACAATGTCACATGTGAAATAAGAGAAATGTTTGCATGTTTCTTTTTCTATGAATATATTTATGATTAGATATATTAATTTTTTAATGTATCAATTTCTCTCAATTTTCTTAGGTGACTTCTTGTTGTACGGAGAGAGTATCTAATAATAAAGTAATATTTCAGTCGGTACCTATTTTTGAGTTTTAAACTCTCATTTCTATATGAAATGTTAACTTTCATCTAGATGCATGCAAATATTTTTCGGTGAAGTAATGTTTATTACTTCTCTCGGTATGAATCAGTCGACAGACCCTAGTTGATGTTGATCCTGCAAAAATGTGGAGCCAATAAACCATTCCTCTGATTGCCAACATGTAGTAACCATTTTGTGGCCAGAAGCACATTCCATTGCGTGATGAAATCTTAAGTCTCGATTGTGACTCGCCACATTGGGCACAAAAAATATTGCGCAGGTGATAAACAAGAAAGGCTAGACTCTTCTTTTCATTATTGTCCCACAAGCACCTTTGTGATTCGCCAGATTTTCAGTGAAATGTCGGTAGGCATACAAATTAACTAATCTTTGGTCACTGTTCGTGGCTTTTTATTATTGGTCCAGACAATGAAAAGGAAAAGTATTCTCTTTTGCAGTTCTAATCTATCTAATGGAATAGGTCAAGGTGCATACGATACGAGTCCGGGACTGACACGCATGTGGTGACCAATAAAAGACCAACAACGAATTCATTTGGGTTTAATTTAATCTTTAATTATGGTATGAAGGAATGGAAACTCTCTCTTTTCTTAGAGCATGATGGAAACATGAAGATAACTTTCGCGACATTGAGATATGAACGAAGCAGCTAAATGAATAATAATTTTCTATGAGTAAAATTTCTAATTAATCATCTACAGATTAATTTTTATTTTACGTTAGTCTTTGGGAAGAAGCCACCACAAACAAGTGTATATATATATATATATAGTCCTCAAATGAGATGTATGACGTCAATTTGGTTCCTGAAAGAATTCTTTCAAGGACCGACATGGGTCGATCTAAATAACGTGAAAATAATGGTTGAAAATCAAATAATACGCATATTAAGGAAAAAAATTAATAAATATAGAAAATTATGAATTTACTTATCTTAGTAAATATATTTATTACTTAACTAATACATTTATACAAAGTATAAATTGAAGAAAAAAAATTAATATTTCCTAGATATTATATATTTTGAAACATAGAGTAAAAAAGTGACAATTATTCTTAAATAGATGAAGCACATAATAGAGTAAAGGTCAATTTCAATCCCTGATATTATAAGCGTACTTCACTTTAGTCCTTAAAATTTTAACATTAACTCTTTTCTCTGAAATTTTATTATGTAGGTCACTTTAGTCCCTGGTTAAAAAAATATTACTCAATCATTACTATTTTGCTAATGTGTTACGTTCAATGACACGTGACATGATATGTTAAGTGACATTTGGTATGCCACGTGGCACCAAATCAAAATAAGTTTAGATTAGTTCTTGAAATTTTCAAATGTGTGAAAATAATTCTTGAAATTTTTTAAAATGTGTTAAAAAAAGTCCTAAATCCCAAATTTCTCCTTTTTTGCTTCATAAAATTTAAATACTCAATAATACTTAAACCTACTTATTTCTCTTTTATTTTGACACCCTATGTAAATAGTCCAAATTTTTAAATATTCTAAATACAATAAGAGCTTGATTAGTCCAAATTTGAGACTCTCAATGCTTAGCTAACATAATTAATTTATTAGCCATTACATTGTATTTCTTAGAATATTTAAAAAAAGTAGAATATAGGGAAAATATTATATTATCAAACATTGACAGAGTTCATCAATGGGCTCTTTGAAACTTTTTAGTTGCAATTTGGGAAAAAATTTGGTATCAAAAGAATCTATCATGATAAGAAAAAGCAACTCTACTCCTATGTCAAACATATTTGCAAATCATCTCAAATATAAAGAGTTTTATTCGAGTTTAAATAGAAGATCGGGTCTCTTATTTCACTTCAGTGATAGTGGATCATATGGAACCATTGCCTCCTAAGGTGTACAAGTGAATAACGATGGTCACACATTTGCATATAAAGATGCATATGGTTTGGGATCTATTAACCGCAATTTGCATGGTAGGTTTGTCACAGTGAAAATTGCGGGTAGGTTTGTTGTAGTGAAAATGGGGAAGCATTTTGCAGATGTTGATGCGAATAAGACAGACACAGTGGCATCAATTTAAATAAAGTATTTATGCGTGCTTCCCCTGAGCTCCCAATGTGTCCTCATCTTTACGGGGAATTAAATTACTTACCACTTAGCCAATAGTAATAGCTTGTTGGTGATACATTCTTTTCTTAATATAATTCTTTATGAGAAAGATCTTTGTCTAAGTAGGGTATGAAAATGAGAGAGAAATTAAGAAATATTAAGAATTTAGATTTTATGAAGCAATATAGAAGAAATTTGGGGATTTGAGATTTTTCCTTACACATTTTAGAAAATTTCAAGGACTATTTTGACATATTTAAAAATTTCATTGACTAATCTAAATATATTTTAATTTGGTGTCATATTAGCAGGTCATGTGATATGCCACATATCACTTAACATGTCATGTCAGCAGAACAGTAATGATTAATTAATATTTGTTTGACCGGGAACTAAAGTGACTTACAGAATGAAATTTTATGACTAAAAAGTTAATTTTAAAATTTCAAGGACTAAAATAAAATACACTTACAATATTAAGGACTAAAGTGAACATTTACTTGTACATAGTATGACATATCAAACATCAATTAATGTTTCATTGTTTTTTCAAACAGATTGACTTTTAAGTTTAATTGAAATGAAAATCATACCTTTAAGAATGAAATAGGTCATTATAGATGTCAACAGCCTTTTCAAGACCAAATTGATTTGTTGTAACTCTTTATAGCAATGACTTTTCCATGTTGTTAGAGCCCACAAAAAATTTGAATTTTTTTAATAATTATATAAATATTGATATGTTTGCCCCGATTGCTTTATAGAGTTTGACCTCATAAGCGCTAATTTTAAACGGGATAAAATAATAAGATACAATATAGTTCACTTATTCTTATATTGATGTCTTATTCTTACCTAGTTACTAAGATTACGTTTGATTTGTGAAATTATTTTCTATTTTTATTTCTTATTTTTATTTTTTGAAAAGAATTTTTATTTTTAGATTTTTCAAATTTAGACATGTCTTTGGTTTATAAAAATAGATTATATTTTCAGAAAGCGAAAACAATAAAAATATGTTTGGTTTGTCTATTTTTAAACTATATTTTCAAAATCAAATTTGAGATAATAATACTATATTTTTTGTTAAATAATAAAAGAGATATATATATATATATATATATATATTATTTCCATTGGTTCATCTACTAAAAAAAATTGCCAATAAAAAGTATTATTTTATTGCTTATTTAAGCACAATGAAAATATGTTTGATTTTTCTTCTCTCAAAATACAATTTTCAAAATCAAATATAATATAATATAATATATCTATTTAAGTTTTACATTTTAAATATTTATTATAATGTTTATATCATTATAATTTATGTTGAATCTTATCTGTTCTACAGTATAAACATTTATTTGTTATATATTTATGAATTTTATGGATTTCTATATTGTTTTGAATAATTATTTTTATATTAAAATATAAAAAACGTAAACCAATTTTCATCAATCCTCTCACTTTTAGTAGTAGTAATAATAATAATAATAATAATAATAATAATAATAATTATTATTATTATTATTATTATTATTATTATTATAAAAATCATTACCCCCGAATCCAACATTCCCCATTCTCTACCAAAGAGAAAAGTCACTCTCCACCACCGTCTTCTTCAAACATCTGTGCTACCTACAATGCCGGAGATTGTCATTGCGCTGCTACCCAACACCACTAGACACCACCAACTTTGCTTGCTCTGCCGCAAATCTACAACGTGCCACCCGCACAATTGGTCAATAACGTTGCAATTTGCACCACCACCCACAACGTTGTCGCTGTGGCGCTGCCCAACACCACCGCCCACTTGGGCTGCTGGCTCCATCATCGATCTGAATCACACTACCCGCCAGATGGTCTATGAAGACACGATTTACTTCACTACGATGTTTTGCTCCCACAAATGGATCTTGCAAATGGGGCTTTTTGAAGATATTATCAGTTTGATGGTTTTTGTATTTTTCTTTGTTCCCCACTTGCCTATTTGTAAGGTTATGATTTATTGTATCCACCGAGGGAAGTTTCTGGTTGGTAGTGTGATTGTTGGAGAAAAAAGAATAAGTTCTTTATAATTACGAACAAGCCACCACATTTTCATTATGAAAATATTTTCATCACTAAATGAAACATTTTGTTAGAAAGACTGAAAACGTGAAAATAACATTGTCAAATTTTCAATGAATTCAAAAAATATTTTTCCAAAAATATTTTCAATATGACCAAACCAAACACAATTTTAATATTATTTTCTATTTTCAGCAAAAATGAAAACAAAAAATGGCAAACCAAACATGCTCTAAAGTTTTTTGAAATCGTCACTACTTTCTACTAACAATTTGAGCTTTTACTCTTTCTGTAAAGTTAATGAAGTTTTTTTTTTATTTTCGAAAAAAAATTATATGTATGATGTGGGGAATGGGTGCTCTTATTCTCAAAATTATGTTAATCCTTGTATGCCACCTCGTTTTGTTAGGCGCATTCGCAGAGTTGTGGGTTCAATCAATCACTCAATTTTAATCACGAAGTAGTAACACTATCGACCATCGCATATATTATCTTGTTATATAACTTGAATTTGGTGTGCGCTCAAGTGCCATAAAACTTTTCAGAGACAATGTTAAAAAAAAAAAG
Organism: Dalbergia cochinchinensis; assembly: GCA_031216125.1. Classification (NCBI taxonomy): domain Eukaryota; kingdom Viridiplantae; phylum Streptophyta; class Magnoliopsida; order Fabales; family Fabaceae; genus Dalbergia; species Dalbergia cochinchinensis. The sequence goes on along the minus strand of CM062375.1, from coordinate 59,451,957 downwards.
TGGTATTATTTGTAGTCATAGAAAATTAAATATCGTATTGATTCCTACTCCATCGGTATAGATCCCATTTAATTAGGGTCTACACCCTATACAAAGATAAATAAAATGTAAGTTTACATAGTATCTATGTATATTTTATAAGTACAAATAATATTTTTTTAGAAAAAAAAACCCTGATTGGCACACTTTCGCATTACTTCATTACCACCTTAAATGGGTCATCACTACTACTAGTACTGTATCTCATATTGCTATCAACTTTACGTGGCAACCACATTGTATGGCACTTGAATGGGCTTCGCCTGCAAGCAAAAGCAAGGCCAATCTTATCACGGTTCTGAATATATTTTAGATGCCTCTGTATTTACAACCCTAAAAAAAATTTAGAAAATAGATGCCATTGTATAGTATATGCTAGGGGCCTAGCTAGTTAGCACATTTTATTTGGTCACATTGTTCACATGTGATTAAAAATGGTAAACGAAATCCCACCATTCTGGTTAAACATTGTCCCAATTCGAAGTCATGAGATGCAATAAGGCCAAAAAGAAGAATAACATCAAGTGATTAGTGAAGAATCCATGCTACATGTTGTTTAGTGACCTAACAGTAGTACAGTACGAAACACCATGTAATAACAGTATCATTGTCAGCATCATGTCTGCTTGTTGGTCTTTAGCATCTCTATATATGGAGAGGAATCTTTTTCAAGAATGATTACTATTCCCTTGACCCTTATATATGATTTTGATGTATTTCAGTTTATAGATATCTATCTTGTTGTTTTGGGTAGATGTTAATTTGTGTCTTTTATTTATTTTACATTGTATTTTGATGACAAAGAAGGAGAACATACAGAAAATGGACTAGGGGAAGGGAATAGCTGCTCTTGAGCCGCCATCCATGCAGGAATACGTTTACAATTTGTTTTGGAGTGTACAAGTTGATGGCAAAAGAAATTAAAGGAGTTCATAGGAATTATTCTCCTTCCTTTCCATCAAATAGCCAAATTTTGTTCCATCATAATTGGGGTAAAACGAGAGAAATGGATGTCCATCATCTGCAAAATTTTACTTCCATTTTTACTCTATAACCAAGCATACCTTTAATATTCAAATAAGAGAAAAGGTAATTTTAAATTGAGTAAATCCTATTTTACTCCTTAAAAGACATATGCAATATACAGATCACATTTGTCCTCCAAAAATTATTATCACCACATAAAATCCTCATAGATTTGACACATAGATAACTGGGTCCTTATGTATTATCATTAGTCCTCGAAAAGGGTGAATAAGATGGTGTTTTAGATCTTTAACGAATGTACATGGCGACAATAATTCTTAAAGAAGTACTGCAGTGATTGCGTATCTTTTAAAGAGTATAAAATGGGTTGTAATATTTTTATTTTTTTTTTCCATTCTTACTTATTTGATTCTACTTTACTAATATAAAAAAAATCCAAACATAGTATTAGGTTCCAAGTAAAATACATCTATGGAAAAAATGCTGTCATCAGCATTGTGAGGTTTGCTTCTCACCACTTCGCAAAGGGGAATTGTGATTTAGAGAGTTGATAGAGAGCGCTCAACCTGGCGCACATACATGCATTGGAGGTAAAGCTTGCTCATGTAAAAGGTGCAATAGCTCGAGCAAATTAAAGTTTGAGCTTTCAGTAGCAAAACCCAACGATTTATATGATTTCACGCGGTTATTTTAAATACCAACGATTTATACGATTTCACATGATCATGAACAATTAAATTTAGCTCTTTTAAAGTGTAAAAATACACTTTAGAGGATAAAATGACAATATTAGTTAATGAGAAAACTGTTGGGAAATAAACACACAATTCTCTACTTGCAAGAATAAGAGGAGCAACTATACCAGTAAAATTATGGCAGTAATCAACATACAATATAAACCAGAACAATAATAATAATACACTAAGATTTTTAATGTGGAAAAATTCTTTCAATATGAGAGATAAAAAACCACAGGTTGTCAAAACCAAAAAAATAGTTTCACAATAATCAAATCAGATACAAGAGAGTCTCAAATAAGTGTACAAATCGTACTAACAAAGTCAAAACTAACTAAGTACCAATACTTAAAATTGAGAACCAGAAAGATAAGAAATACCTCAAAATAAAGCTACTGTCCAAGACCAGCATCTCACTCTCTGAATCGCATCTCACTCTCTGAATCTCATCTCAATGATCCAACAATTCAAAATGAAGAACCAGACATCCAAAATTTGCTGCTAAAGTTTTAGCACAATCTAATAGTGAATGACTTCACAAATGTCAATTTACAGCTTGAATCAAGAAAATGATTCTCTAAACAAAAATAAAACTACTGTGCAAGCTCAATATCTCACACTCCAGATCTCATTTCTATAATCTAACCGTTCATAATGAACAGTCACCCGTCAAGAACTTGCTGTTAAAATTTCAACCCGATCCAACGGTGGACAACTTTATAAATGATGATTTTAGGTGACTATTCATACTAGAAAAATGAAGAATTGTGAGACCGAGTTTCTCTCTTCTTTCCCTCTTAATGTGGCTGATTTTTTCACAAAAATGAGCTCATTCTTTGCACCCTAGTAGACCTTTCTCAATTAGGTAAGTGGAGCATTCTTGGGCTTGCTCATTTTGAGCCTTTCTCCATATAAGAAAGGAGCCCAATACTCAACAAATCTATCCCTCACGACTATGTGGAGATAATCACCAAACTGACGATCAAACAACAAGCTCCAAATTTCCATCTTGGTAAAGATTTTGTCATCATATCTGAACCATTCTCATCAGTGTGAATCTTTTCAAGCTCTAATAACTTAGCATTCAAAACATCATGTATGCAATGATACCTCACATCAATATGCTTGGACATTGAATGAAAAGTTGAGTTTTTACCAAGATGTATAGCATTTTGACTATCACAAAATAGCACATATTTCTCTTAAGTAAAACCAAGTTCTTGTAAGACCTTGTTCATCGAAAACATCTCCTTGCACGCTTCAGTAATGGCAATGAACTCAGCCTCTATAGTTGATAAAGTAACACATTTTGTAACTTAGATTGCCAAGCTATAGCTCTACCTCTAAATGTAATCAAATAACCTGAAGTTGACCTTCTAGAGTCAAAATATCCTGCCATGTCTGAGTTAGTGTAACCAACTAGAAAAGGCTTTTCAATTCCAAAACATAACTTCAAGCTAGAAGTACCAGGGAGATATTTCATAATCCACTTCACTCTCTTCCAATGCACCCTAGCAGACCCTTCTCAATTAGGTAAGTGGAGCATTCTTGGGCTTGCTTATTTTGGGCCTTTCTTCACAAAAGAAGGGAGCCCAATATCCAACAAAAAACAAAACAACATGACGTGTTATTTCATATGTATGATCTCTTGTACAACTTTAGACGAGCAATGCGAACGGGCACCAAAATTATTTCACACAAGTGGCACAAACATTCTTCTAAACCAATTCATTGTGGATTGAAAACATGAGTGATTGAAGAAAATTTCTTTGATACTCTGAGAACAAGACAAACCATTTACTCTGTCTCATTTATATAATTGACACATTAATTTTATAAGTTATTATTATATTCCACTTTTTCAGTATTTGTAGTATAATAACTGATATATCAATCAATGAATAATATAGAACAAACGATTTATCTTGCTTTTAGAGCACGAAATTCAAGTGGTGGATTGAGAAAATTTTCCTATCAAACACAAATTAATTGCTTTTCTTTTACAATTTCGTACATTGTTCACAAGTTTCCTTTTGAGCCGTTTAGCATTATGCCTTTTAAATTGCACCCTACGATTTAGAAATATAATCAAATCCTTTAATAAAAAAAAACGAGGAAAGGTAAGGAAAGCATTTATCTCGTGTTTTGGTATTTAAGGATTGAAAGAAAAGGAGTGGACATCTTTGCTTTGAGCACCTAAGTTGAAGTGGTGGAGAGGACATTGGTCCAACCTTAAGGACCATGGCTGATTCGCACGGATCACCAATTTTTCTATTCACACAGAAAAAAACTTGTCGCTTGATGGACAAATATATTGTACCTTATTTAAAAACAGAAAGAATTTATGACCCATACCCATTTCAGCTCTAAACTTATTGCATTGGATTCAAGTTTTGAAACTTTGGTCCGGTGTATTTTTGAGTCATTTGTGACATCTCGGGTTAGCATGATCTTACTTGAAGTCATAATTATTTTAAAAGCCATATTTTTTAACATAATTAGTTATAAATTGCAAAACTTTTATACTTTAATTAGTTTATTTTAAAATATGTATTATAAAATATCTCAGATTTTGCTTCTATCTTCTAAAATTTCGTGGCTTTTCTCCTATGAGAAAATTTCAAAAGTTTATTATGTATAATATTCAATTTTATAAATATTAACAAGATATCGGGTCAGCCTAGTCATTTTATTATGAACTTAGGTTTGGATTTTAAGAAATGGTTAGGTCAAAACAATTAGGTGAGATTTGAGTTCAATTCAACATTTGCTCAATATGTCCCTTGTACTCTTCTAATCTATGTCATCTACAAGATCATCAAGATAAAAACAATCACTAGAAAAAACCAAACAACAAAAGCAAAATAAAAGACACAAGATCGTAACAAATATACTCAAGATCTTATAGATCTAAGTAATTTTTGTAAAAGAGAGTTTATAGATCTAAGTCATTCATTAGATAAAAAAAATGCCATGCAATGAAAAAGATAAAGAAAGTGGTAGAGTTGACACTAAAAAAGAAGGATTACAACCTCCTCTTTAATACTCGCAAAAGAGAAGACTAGAATAAAAGGGCAGAGGTAACGACATAGATATTTAGTTAGAGTACAGTTTCGTTTTTTTCCTTCAAAAAGTATAAGTGTTATTAGTTTCTTATTTAATTTTTCAAAAGTGATCATTAGTTCAAGAGTTTAATTTTAATATTTTTAGTGTGCAAATTTATATATACTGATAATCAATTATATATAGTATTTTACATAAATTTTGAGCCATATATATTTGAATAATATATAGTGTAAATCATGTGTACTAACAATAAATTTTACGTGATACGTAAACAATGGCCTATATTGAAGTTTGTTAACAACCTTTTAACAAAACGTAATAAATAGTTTAAAATATATGACGTTTCAAATTATGAAGAGACTAAATTAATGATAAAATTAGTTTAAAAGACTACAATAATAATATTTATATATTTAAATGGAAAAAATGAGATTTACCCTTACTTTTAAGTCAAGGTGTTGATATTTTGAAACACTAAATTTTTAAGTTACAGGATGGAAAATGTTATATAATCAGAAACTTTGTCCAAAATTTATATTTAAAATTATATATTATAATTATTAGTCTTTGAATGAATAATTAAGTCATATCACTTTATTTTATTTAATAATAATCATGATTTTTCAAAAAAAAATTATATACATATTTTTCTGTATGTGTAATATTACTCTAAAAGATTGGATAAAGAGATTTTTGTAGGAAAAAGATAACAAGTAACATGAACATTTTACTTATAGAAAATAATGGGTTGAATTTTCTACCTTAAGCATAGATCTTTCACATGTGTAAAGTTGTATTGAAAATAAAACTTTTAATATAACCGCATAATTTGACATGTATTCAGTTAATTTACATGCTAATTGCCCATATATAAACTTTAATTTCATTTCATTGACTTGAGAGCCAATTAAGTTTTGGACATAAATGGGAGAACTTTGCTTCTTGAAAGTGAACTGCTTAGGGCTACTTGCTGAAGATTGTTTGGCGATGGCTTGTTTTTTAGTGCGCATGTGCACAGTAACTTCACATGTGATCTTCCACTGAAATGAAGAGTTTACCATGTAAGCTACTGTGCATGAATAGCAACTTTATATGTGAAGGAGTTCACGAGAAGTTACTATGTATGCATAGTAATATGCATAATAACTCTCAAAATCTCTATAAATAGAAGGGTGCAGCAGAGCCTTCAAATTATCCTAAGCTGAAACACATTTCTTTAGCTGTTTTAGAAAGAAATAGTATAAACTTCTTGTAGTGAGAGAAAAATAGAGAGTGTATGTAAGAAAATTTCAAGAGTGTAGCGTGAGTATACATTAGGATTTTGGGTATATTCTCTAGATTTCTGTAATACTACAAATTGTAGTAGAAGAGAGTCTCACTAGGTATACACTATACTATGATTAATCTTTGAATATAGTGGAGTATTTTTTTAAGTTTGACCCATGATTTTTCCCTTAAAATTACAGAAGGGTTTTCCACGTTAAATATTTGGTGTATAGTCCTCTTAATCTACTTTGTTGATACAAATAGTGATGATACTATTTATGAATAGTGATGCAGGTCCTACTGCATAGTATTATTCTCAAATAGTGAAGCAGGTCCCATTGCATGGTACTATTTATGTGAATAGTGATATGTGGGCCCCACTGTTTAAAACTATTTATCGTGCCTCATTTTTTTTCATCTCTTCAATTTGGGTGTGCTTCTACTCATATCCATAAAGTGGTTATTACACTTGGGGTGTACCCAACTGTGATATCATCCTAACAAGTGGTATCAAAACTTTTGGCTCAGTGGGATTTTTTTCAGTATACTTTATGGTTGTAGCTTAGTCTGATCTTCCACATCATAAAAGAATTTCTCCCTGATACTTGAGGATCATCCTTTGGTTGCTATTGCTGGAAGACAGTGTGATACTATAAGAGTACAGGTTCTGGCTAAAAGATCCATGATGTCGGTGCCAAAATTTAAAGTAGAGAAATTTGATAGGTCCAACGACTTTAGACTATGGAAGCTGAAAGTACAGGCATTACTAGATTAGCAAGGTCTTACAAAGGCGTTGGAGGACCCAGGGTCATTACCTGATGATAAGAAAGAGGAGATGATGGCTAAAGCATGGAGTACAATACAGTTGAGCCTTGCGGATAATGTTCTGCTACAGGTTATGGAAAAAATAATCGCTGATTCACTATTTTTAGAAGAGGAATATTCTGTAAAGACCTTGTTCAACAAGCTTTATCAGAGGAAGAGACTGTACACATTCAAATATTTAGGACAAAAATCAATGCAAGAGCATATAAACGACTTCAACAAGATAATCTCTGATGTTGGAGCAACTGGAATTAAAGTAGAAGATGTTGATCAAGCAATGATCTTGTTGACTTCACTACCTCCGTCTTATGATAATTTCTGTGATACCATACTCTATGGTAGATCCGATATCTCAGTGAAAAATGTCAAAGAATCACTGATGATAAAGGAGCATCAGAGTTAATATCTGGACCCAATGCCGAAGGTCCTACAGATGGGTTGTTCGTGACGAGAGGTCGTAGTCAAGAAAGAGGATCAGGAAGTAAAAGTAAGAAAAGATCAAAGTCCAGAAAGCATAAGTCTGTAAAATGCTTTCATTATCACCAGACGAGACATATCAGAAAAAATTGCCTAGAGAGAAAGAAGAAATTAGGAGACTCTACCAACATAACAATTGAAAGTTCTGATGATAGTTATGTTGATACTAGCTCGGGCTTGACAGTATTCACAGGTAACACTGGAAAAGAGTGGATCCTGAATTCTGGCACATCCTTTCACATGACACCTAATTGAAATTTTTCTTATCCTCTAAAAAGTGGGAAGGGGAGATAATAGAATAATTCCGATTATACGTGAAGGAGATGTACAAGTAAATTTGAATGATGGGACTAAAAGGACATTTCAAGCATGACATGTTCTAGAACTGGGTAGGAACTGATCTCATTGAATGTCCTAGATAATTAGGGGTACAAGTTTATTGGAGAGAGCGGATTCTTGCAGGTGATCAAAGGTTTAATGGTGGTATTAAAAGGAAAGTTGCAGGGCAGGATCTATTTATTGCTGGGAAGCATAGTCGAAGGAACGACTGTTGTTCTATCCTCTGAAAGAAATGATAATACTACACGATTGTGGCACATACGGCTCGGTCATATGAGTGAGAAAGGAATGATCATACTTGTTGGTAGAGGCTTATTGAAAGGCTTGAAGAACTGCAAACTTGGTTTCTGTGAAAACTATGTATTTGGAAAGAAGAAATAGGTTAAGTTCAATCCTAGCAAGCACAATAGTAAGGGAATATTGGAGTATGTCCACTCGAATGTTTGGGGTCCAGCCCCTGTTAATTCTATAGGTGGAGCTCGCTATTTTCTTACTCTGATAAATGATTATTTCAGGAAAGTTTGGATTTATTTCCTGAAGAAAAAAAAGTGTTCAACAAATTCAAGCAATGGAAAGCCATGGTCGAGAAGCAAATCGAGCGATTAGTCAAGAGATTGAGAATTGACAATGGCAGAGAATTTTGCAGTAAAGAATTTGATGAATTCTGTAGAAATGCTGTTATAGTGAGGCACCACACTGTACCAGGAACAACACAGCAAAATGGAGTTGCAAAATGGATGAACAGAACACTTTTAGAGCGTGCAAGATGCATCCGAATCAATGCAGTACTTCCTAAATCATTTTAGGCTGAGGCAGTCAATACAGCTGTATACCTAGTAAACAGATCTTCATCAACTGCTATTGATCTGAAGATTCCACAAGAGGTATGGTCTGGTCGACCTGTAAACTATTCTGATTTTAAGATATTTGGTTGTTTTGCATATGCTCATATGAGTGATGGTAAACTTGAGACAAGGGCAAAAAGGTGCATATTTCTAGGGTATGCAGGAGGGGTGAAAGGTTACAGATTGTGGTGTACAGAGAAGGTAAATTCACCCAAAATTATTGTCAGCAGAGATGTCACTTTTGACAAGGCGGCAATGCTAAATCAGAAGAAAGAGTCTAATTTAGATGAGGCAGAGATAGATCATGGTGCTAGGAAGCAAGTGGAGCTGGAGATTGACTGTGGGAAGGTGAAGCAAGAAAAGGATGCAATTGATCAGCCCAGTTCTTCAGGAATTGCTCAACCAGAAGTAGAATAACAAGATGAACCTGAAGATACTGGTGAACCAACCAGAGAAGCAGAACCATACAGTATTGCTACTGGTAGAGAAAGGCGAGAAATTTAGAAACCAAAAAGATATCTGGATTTTGCTGCCTATGCACTTGACTTATTAGATGAAGATCCTATAGCCTTTGCCTTGGCTATGGCGGATAATACAGTTGAAGATGAACCATGCACCTACCGTGATGTAGTAGAAAGTAAGGAGTCGAAGCAGTAGCTAATAGCATTGAATGAAGAGATTCAGTCTCTTCAGAAATTTCAGACGTAGGAGTTGGTACAACTTTCAAAGAGGAAAAGAGTAGTTGGCTGTAAATGGGTTTACAAAAGCAAACAAGGAATCCCTGGCATTGAATCTCCAAGGTTCAAGGCGAGACTAGTAGCAAAGGATTATACTCAGAAGGAGAGTGTTGACTTCCATAAAGTATTCTCTCATGTGTTGAAGCATAGTTCTATTCGAATCTTATTAGCTATTATGAGTACGTTTAACTTGGAGCTGGAACAACTTGATGTGAAGATTGTGTTCTTACATGGTGAGCTAGAGGAGCAGATCTACATGAGTCAACCAGAGGAATCCGTAGTTTCTGATAAGGAGAACCATGTTTGCCTGTTGAAGAAGTCATTGTATGGCTTGAAGCAGTCCCTGAGGCAATGGTACAAAAGGTTTGATGCATTTATGATTGGTGTTGGATATAATAGAAGCCAATATGATAATTGCATATACTCTAAGGAGGTTCCAGATGGTTCAAGAATTTATCTGTTATTGTATATAGATGATATGTTAATTACAGCTCGCAATAAGGCTGAAATTAGGATGTTCAAAACTCAGTTGGGAAAAGAGTTTGAGATGAAAGACTTGGGTGTGGCAACGAAGATTCTTGGAATGGAGGTTCTTAGGGAGTGGCAAAGTGGCAAATTGTGTTTGACACAACAAAGTTACATTATGAAAGTGCTACAACCTTCAATATGGATCAATCCAAACCAGTTGGTATTCCGTTAGCCGCACATTTTAAGATATCTTCAAAAGAATGTCTGAGAACTGAAGAGGAGGTGGAGCATATGTCTCATATACCTTATTCTAGTGTAGTTGGTAGTCTTATGTATGCCATGGTATGTACTGGACGAATCTTTCACTTGCAGTAAGTGTGGTAAGTAGATTTATGAGCAAAAGTGGAAAGACACACTGGGAAGCTATAAATTGGATCATGCGGTACCTGAGAGGTTCCACCGATGTTTGTTTGGTGTTTGAAGGTCAGAAGAACTATGGAGTTGTGGGTTATGTAGATTCTGATTATGCAGGTGACTTGGATAAAAGGAGGTCATTGATAGGCTATATCTTTACAGTCTTTGGATGTACTATTAGTTGAAAGGCGATATTACAATCTACAGTGGCATTGTCAACTACTGAAGCTGAGTATATGGCATTAACTGAGGTTGTTAAAGAGAGCATTTGGGTGCACGATCTTTTGAATAGTTTTGGGTTGAATCAACATGTACCAGTTATACACTGTGATAGTCAAAGCGCCATTTATCTGGTCAAAAATCCAGTTAATCATGAAAGGACTAAGCTCATTAATGTTAGACTTCATTTTGTTAGAGAAGTATCGGTAGTGGTACTGTTCCAGCTTAGAAGATAGTCATAACTGAGAACCCAACTGACATGATGACAAAACTGTTGCCAATTGATAAGTTTAAGTACTGCTTGGACTTAATCAATATTTGCAGAAGTGGAAGGTTGTTGTAAAATACAAGCTAAGGTGGAGAATCATTCGGCGATGGCTTGTTTTTTAGTGAAGTTACTGTGCATATGCACAGTAACTTCACATGTGATCCTCTAGTGAAATCACAAGATTACTATGTAAGCTACTATGTATGAATAGTAACTTCACTCGTGAAGGAGTTCACGACAAGTTACTCTGCATGCACAGTAGCTCTCAAAATCTCTATAAATAGAGGGGTGCAGCGAAGCCTTCAAATCATCTCAAGCTGAAACTCATTTCTTCAGCTGTTTTAGAAAGAAATAATATAAGCTTCTTGTAGTGAGAGAAAAATAGAGAGAGTGTGTAAGAAAATTTCATGAGTTTAGTGTGAGTATACACTAGGGATTTTGGATATATTCTCTAGATATCTGCAATACTACTAATCGTAGTAAAAGAGAGTCTCACTAGCTATACACTATATTGTAATTATTCTTTGAATATAGTGGAGTATTTTTCAGAGTTTGGCCTGTGGTTTTTCTTTCAAAAAGGAGGGTTTTCCACGTTAAATATTTGGTGTGTAATCCTTTTAATCTACTTTGTTGGTGCAAATAATGATGATACTATTCGCGAATGGTGACGCAGGTCCTACTGTGTAGTAATATTCGTAAATAGTGAAGCGGGTCCCATTGCATAGCACTATTCACATGAATAGTGACATGTAGGTCTCATTGTGTAATACTATTCTCCGTGCCTCATTTTTCCATCTCTTTAATTTGGGTGTGCTTCTGCTCATATCCATAAAGTGTTTATTATACTTGGGGTGTACCCAACTCTGATATCATCCTAACAAGTAACCAAGGAGAGCTTGAGTCCAAATTGCTCTTCGTGTGTTGAGTCAATCACAATATATCAGCTTTTATTTTTATTAGTTCAATTCTGAATTTTAATAATTCAAAAAATGTAAGTATATTTTTATTATCTACTATGAATTTATTGAAAAGCCTCTTATTCAAGTTGGGGACAAACAAATAGAAAGAATATACATATGGTTTTTCTTCTTTCTTAAAACTACACTATATTTAGATTTTAGTAACATTTAAAAATATTATTAAAATATAAAAAAAGTGTTATTAAAATGGTTCATTTTTTTCAATATGGCCTGCAAAGATAAATTTTGCCATGAAATGAGTTTGTTTCGTAATTTACGTGGTTATGGGTTATGAAATCCCATCAATGGAAGGATTTCATTAAAAAAAAAATCAAACCAACCTTATGATTCATCAATTGTATTTAATAAAATATATTTTTTAAAACTAAAGCAGGCAGAAACCTGCATGCTTTTTATAGGCTGAAACCTCACTAATGGTAGTGTTTTGGTTGCATCTTGTTCATGCCAGACCACGTCGTTTGCTTCAAGTGTTCCTGAGGTATCCAAACCTCGCCAATGGTGGGTTTTCTCTAAACATACCATAATTGCGTAATTTTTCCTTCAAACTAGTATGTGAAACATTGTTTAATCTATACATCATGACAAAAATAATTTCCCTATTAAAACTCTTGAATAACATATTTACATGTGTAATATATAGATTATATCACTAAAAAATTTTACCAACATTTTTATATCATTCAGTTACATTTTTTAAATGTTTCTAAACCTCAATTATAATTGTGATACTTGGTGTACACATGACAACAGATATGTTCCATACTGCTTGAGGGTCTCCTGAGATGCACTCCTACTATAGGAAAGCCTCGGGTAGGCGGACAGTCACTGAATGCAGGTTGGGTGCTGTTGCTACCGAATTTTGCATAACAGACTCGCTACAGTGAGTTATTCTCGCTACAGCGAGTGACACCTTCTTCAGGCTCACTGCAGCAAGCGGGCTCAACGATAGCATAATGTAAAACAATGTAGTTTCATTTAAGTGAGCCCCCAACCATTTAAAAACACCCTATTGCTCAGGTTTCATTTTAGAAACCTGAAGCCATCCCTTTTCCATCCTCTCCAAACCTTGTTCCATTGTTGTCAAGTGGGGGTGTTCCTCCAATGTTGCAAGAGTTATGTTTGAACAATCTAGAGCATTGTTAGAGTTTAATCTTGAGTTTTGCGGCTTCAATGGAAGATGTTTGTGCCATCCCTCCCCTCCTCCCTGAGCTTCGTTGGTGTTGACGCCATCAGTTCCTTCCTTCCAAGTGAGTGGGATTGGAGCCTATGACTCTTATATTGGTCATTAGAATTATTTTCCTTAATTATGACATGATTGCATGATTTTAGAGAAAATTTCAAAGAGATTAGAGATCCCTATTTATTTGTTATATTCATCAAAATGATGATTTCTAACTAGAGCATATGTAAACTCATGAGACCATTATTGTCGAAGTGATTTTGTTAAAGAGCTAGGGCATGGCTATAACTTGATTAGAGATTTTATAAATTGCCACGATAATTTCAAGAGTGAAATAGTTATGAATTACATAGTTTTGTGTCTAGAGAAATGTCATAACAGATTTTTAGAGAAAATTATATGTTTTATGAATTAGAGACTAGATAGTAGCTATAGAGAAAATGATAATGCGTTAACAGGTGAATCCTAATCATTAACCTTAGTACCAAGTTATCCCAAAGGGACAATCTCATAGAGCAGAGAACGAAATCTAGTTAGGTGTCCAATTTAGATCCTAGAGGGATCATAGAACAGAGAATTTGTTATGCCATGATTGACATATATAACTAGAGAATATAAATAAGTATACATTATATGGCTATGAAATGCATTACAAAGATATCTATTTCTCTAGAAGAGTACTATTGTTCATGTTTTCCAGAGAATTTATGTTTAGATTTATTTTGTATATATATATATATATATGTGTGTGTGTGTGTGTGTGAATGCAATTTTAGAGTTATTGCATTAATCAGTTTTGATAACTATTTATAATTATTTGTCATGGTTGTTATACCATGAGAAGGTTATAGGTGAGAGCCTACTCACTGAGTTTTAGATAAAACTCACCTCTCTCCCTTTTCTGTTACAGATACGTTCGTTGTTGCGGGTTCGTCTCATCTACCTCCTCCCCAACAGTAGAGAGTTCTAGTTGGTGAGCTTCATTTCGAAGTGAAGTATCTTTTGGTATTTTTATTTAGAGATAGAGTGTTAAAGTGTATACTGTGGGTAGGGTCCTGAACTACAGAGATGGATTGCATTGATTTATCATGATTATTTTGTATTTACATTATTCTAGTTTTCATGGATATTTTATATAGAGAGTAACTCATATATTTTGAGTCACAGAGATATGCTTAGAGTTTGGAAATGAAATTGAAGATAATTATATTTTCAAAGAGCCAAAGATTTATTAAAGATGAAATGATGTTTTATAAACAGATTTAATATTAAAATATGTATATAGAGAGACTCAGAGATCATAAAACTTATACGGGAATAAAAATTCCTCACGTGTCGATTACATATTCAAGTCGGGTTATGACAATAATATATAGAGTTATAATATTTTCCATATATAGTCTAATTTTTAATAAACATTTTTCTCTTTTCATTTTTTCTTATGGTTGAATACTATCAAGTTTATTCGTATGCATGCTCCAGACTCAAGACGCCAATATTGGAAAATTTATACGGGTAATGAAGTTACTTGTAGTACTTGTTCACAACTGCAGACATGAGCACAGGCATTTGTGTTCCTGGTGGCAGACATTATGAACTTACTTTTGTTCTGCAGCAGCCCCCAACATTTTCTTGTGCTATTTAGTCACATGCACATGCTTAATTATTCACTTTAATCAGAAATTTCAAATCAAAACTAGAAACTTGGATAAGAAATTATTGCCATTAGTTACTCTGTCCTAGTCATCAAATGCACTAGCTTTGGATAAGTAAGAGGCTGCATGCATCTCAATGAATTGCATATCTTGACATATATGGCCAATAAATTTGTTCAAAAGCATGTCTAGAAGACCAGAACTCAGGGATGAGAGCACATTAGACCAAGCAATTATGTGCCTACATTGTCTCCAAAGGTTTATGTGCAGTGTCTGGTGTTATGAGCTATCCAATCTTTTTGAGCTCAGGCCAGTTTGTCGTATTGTATTACGGACGAATTGAAGGGAGATATAATTAATACTCCATCTGTACTTAAAAATAATTGTCTATTTAAAAAATTTAAGTAGTATTAATTATTTATTTTTAATAATATTTTTATTAAATATTATTGACATATTAGCAAAGGACATGAAAAAAAATTAGCAGAGAAAAGATAATGTAGTAAATTATTCTTAACTTTTTTTAATAATGATGTTTTTCCAATAATTCCATTAATTTTAGTGGTATTTAAGATTAAAAAATTATTTAAGGATAAAGATAGTGTAATATAATACTCCATTCAATTTAAATGATTTGTAATTTTAATTATTCCCATACTAATTAAGGAATTCCAACCCGGGATGTGGTTGAGTGGTAAGAACTCATTCTCCCTTAAATAAATATCGGGGGTTCGATCTCTGATTTTGGATACGGAAAGTTAATTAAAAAACTCCAAGTCAGCTCTCCCACCCTAAGAGGGTCCTACCATGAATGAGGGATTAGTCTTACAGTTTTCAACTGTAGGGTTACCCTGATTTGAATAAAAAAAAAAACTAATTAAGGAATTCCAAATCAATGGTCGATTGTAAAAATGATAACTGATTTATAACATTTCAATTACATGGTTCTTTCCATCCAAAAATTAAAGCAGAAGCAATATGCATGTTTTAAAAGTGACATGATTAAAGTGCGTACCAAATAAAATGGAGTTTCTCTCGACTTTTTCCTATAAATTGTTTTATTTCAAACCCAATTAATAACTTTTATCAAAAATAGCTTCTAAATAATATTTTATATAACTTATGATTATATTGTATTCTAAATAGTTATATACAAAAATAGTATATATATGAATAATTATTATTTTTAATCTATATTAAAATAATTATTAAAAGTCATTATTTGGTCATAACTTTCTTTTGTTCTATCCTATAGCAAGAGACGACAAAAGAAAAAAAAAAGCTAAAATTTATAAGAGTGAGAGATTATTGTTTAACTTTTTACAATGTACTAAAATGACAATCAATATTATAAAATGTGTAGCTAAATAATAAATATTATTTCATATAAGTTATAAATATATATAATAAAATATTTATATAATATTATAAATTTATTATTCAAGATAAATTTATAATTATAAATACCATAAGATTTATTATTTTCTTATAAATTATATTTGAAAGTTATATATTATGGTAAGAAACGCAAGCCAAAAAAATTAAATTACACAAGAGAGAATATTACATATTGGATATTTTATTTATAATAATTAATAAATTATTCCAAATTTTATAAAAAAATAAATATTATTTAAAAAATATTAATTTACATAAGAAATATTTAAATAGTAACTAATGTTAAATAATAACTACTTAAATACAATTACATATATAATTTTATAATTCAATCGTTGGGAAAATATATAACACTTTATTAAATTGATAATATTATTTTTAATAAATTGCGTTTGATTACTTGATTTAATATGTATTTATAATGTTTAGGTTATAATACTAATAATAAGATTTTGATAAAAATTTATACTAGTTCAAAATGTTTATTTAATATGATATTAAATTTCAATTTTAATAACATTAGACTTCCATATTTATAGTTTGTTAATGCCAGATAAATTAATACCGAGCTCAAGTTTCAAATTTTGTGTAAAAAAAATTATTCTAATCAAATATTCACATCAAATTTCATAAATTTACAATTTTACATTGAACTCGAAATATATTTTCACAAAAGCAAAATCATCTCAAACCAATAAAAATCCTAATTTTAATAATTATATATTTGTAAGTAAAGGAATTCATTCTAATAATATACACTTTTTATCCATTAAAGTTCATTATTCTAAGTTAAGTTTTTTTTTAAAATCTCAAATAATAAAATTTAAATATTGTTTTCTTAAGGTAAGGTATAATAAAAAAATAATTGTATAATTTAAATAATAATCATTGTTATCAATAAAATAATAATATTGTGTTTGAAATGTTATTTATACTAAATTCATTTGAAGAAAAAAAAGTAAGGCATGAAATCTAGAATCAAATTTTGCATTAAACAATCACATTGTATGTTTGATTGATTAGATAAAGTTAGGAAATTAACGTGTGTATATGTGTGTGTCTATATATATTATGTTAGTAACAATGAGATTTAAACCTATAATCTCATACAAATTATTAAAATCTTTCATCACTAACCCACTTGTAGTGGCTTGAATCAACATATACTATTAAACTAACTTTAAAGGCTTATAGTGGCTTGAACCAATAACCCGTACAAATTACCAAAATCTCTATTCAATATAGTTTTGGTCACTGTAAATATGTGTCATTTTGATTTTAGTCCCTTTTTTTGGGGGGGGGGGCTTGGTCACTCTTTTTTCTAATATTATATTTTTGGCCCCAATACTTCATATTTAAGTCTTTAAAAGTGATTTAAAATATAAATTTAATCTTTATGAATATTTAAAAAAATTGTCATTATAAATTTCCCCAAAATCTTCTTTTGATCCTTGTAAACATTATTACTTAAGCAAACAAGCTAATGGCACAGACCAAAATAAAAGACTTAAAACCAATATAAAATTTTTGAGGGAATAAAATCAAAACAACCTATATTTATAAAGACTAAAAACATATTTAAGTCGACTTTAAATTATCCTTTCAGGTTGCATGATATCAAACATAAATGTAACAAAATTTCAAATTTTATTCATTATATTGATTGTTTATACTCAATCATTCTTAATTATTGATTAGTTAAAATATGGAAATTCAATAAAAAATTAAATATTAAAAATTAGATTGATTAGTAGTTTGAATATGATTTACTTCATTATTTTTCTTATTAATTAAATTTCTAATTTTAGATGTTTAGTGTTTTAAACAATGTGAACTTCTCGTATTCACCCAATTTCCTTGAAAAGCAGTTGTTTTCATAAAATAATTTTCCATGCAATATTTAATTTTAACTTTAATGATATTAATTTATGATATTTGTGATTTGTTAACACGATACAATTTTTTTTTGTTTCTTTTGTATAAAGTGAGTTTAGGTTGAGGGGAAAGCTAGTGTTAGTTCAGGATCAAGGCATATATTTGGGCTCATCTAGCAATTACAGAAGTACTTACAAATCACTCAGGATCAAGACATGCATTCGAGATCATCTAGCAATTATAGAGATAATTACAAGAGAATAGCAATTATAGAGATAATTACAAGAGAATCAAGGTATGCATTTGATATCATCGAACACTTATAAAGATACTTACAAATCACTCATTAATCGGAGAAACTTGAGATCGAACCAAGTAATGATAGTGCATGAGAATAAAGTTTAATAGGTGAGCTAACCGCTATTAGCAATATAGTTTACTTGATTACAAATCTGAAATTTCGTAAATATATTATAGTCAATCTTTTTTTTGACTCATTAAAGTTCATAATTTAAAATTAAACTCTAAAGAGTTTCTTTTTTCAAAAGAATCATCTCAAATTTTATGAAGAATCTTCAAAATATTATTTTGAGCCAATTACAGCGCCTCTCATTAAAGATGATCTTATTACATAGTTCTGTCTGTTATTTTCTTTGCTTCAAAAAGTCCTTTATTAATTTAAATATGTATATAAATTCACTAAACCATCCATCGTTTAAATCACTTTATTATTTAACATAAATATTTTCTATATTTTTTGTATTAAAACTATTTAATATTATTAAAAAATTATTTGTACAATTCTTGCGAATTAATATATTAATGTTAATGAATTACATTTATTGATATTATTTAATCTTTAACTAATAATATAAAAATATGAATTTGAAATTTTATTTTCATTTGAATAAATTAATAAAAAATATTTTTTAGCATTCATCTATCAAGACTACTTATCAAAAGTATAACCTAAACCTTATCTTTTGTACAACAAAAAAAATTATAATTTAAAAATATTTTAAAGATGGAAAAATTACATTCCTACTTTTTTATAAACAATCGTCACAAATTATTATGTTATTGTTGTTGATAATTTATTCTCGTAGTACGTATCTGAGAAAGTTGGGAGATTAGTTTCTTTACAAAATTGATTATAATTTTTTAAAAAAAAACCATTGGCCTGATTGGTTTTTTGTTAGCAAATTATGATTTCATTCATAGTAAAGGTTATGGTACAGCAAATAAAGTGCGGTGGACCTGCACATACCAAATGTTTAGCCATATTTATAAAGTGTAACTAAATGTATTAAAAAAATATGGTAAATGAATTTAACCATACTTTTTAAATACAGCTTATTGTCTGTTGTGTAGGCAAGACTTACAAAGTAATTCTTTTCACTTCTTTCCAAACTATACTGCAAGAGTAAAATTTTATTAAAATATAGTAAGTTAACTTGATTTTTCCAAAACATATTGAAATGAGTTAAATCAAGGCTAAGAAAAATGGGTCGAACATTGAACCAATAAAAGAATTAGTTTAGAAGTTTAGAAATCCATTTGGTTAAACTGACGGCGGTGTGATTGAAATATAATAAAAAAATATATTTCATAATTTTTTGATACCTATAATAAAATTTATATTTAATTATTTATACAGAAAATAAAAAATATACAAACTTTATCATTATTTAAGGAAAATAATGCAGAAAAAAAAAACAACACAGCTTCAAATACAAGAGAAAAATTTATCCCATTGGAGTAATGTGCGTTAACTGCCACTGAAACTTTAGTGGGTTAGCAGCATGTAGAACTTGGTGCTGGTGGGAAGTCCCACATCGAGCATTCATTCAAAATGAGGACCAGCACTTGTCTAACAATGGCCAAAGGGAAGCGTCGCTTTTGTTAGGGTTAATTTGTTTATTTGGCCCACTCCATTATATTGAAAGTTACCCGGTTTTTAAAACCATAAACCGGTCGTTTATTAAATCACACCCGGTTTACTGGTTAAAGCGGTTTTTGACCTGTTCTTAAATTTCTGATTTTTATATCATAACTGAACCGAACTAAGAGCTTGTTCTCAGTTGAATCGGTTGAATTGGCTGGGTCTAGTTTTCTTTAATATAGTTAAAATCGAGGTTTTACATACTTTAAACTGTAGTTTAAGTTTTCACCATGCTAAAACCCAACATCTATCTATACTATTAACATTTTGAGAAACTCTTGGATGATTTTGGAGCAAAAGAATGTATTTGCTCTGATCCATTTATTTTTACACATATAAGAATCAGATGAATTTACTCTTACGTTACTGCAAAAATCTTCCTAGTTATAGAAACTAGAACATGATAACATTTTAATAAAATCAGTACACTATTTATATTTAATGGATGGTGGATTGATTTTGACAGATAAAAATATTTTTGAATGTTAGGTTAATAGTAACTTGGTGAGCAATATTGATTTTGAATATTAAATATTAATATTAATCTTAACTTTATATATGTATTAATAATATTTCAGAATTAGTATTATGCCAAAAAAAATAGAGTAAAATATCAAATTGATCATCTAAAGAGTTGTGATATCAACTTGATCCTTGAAAGAGTTGTGAAATATCAATTTGACCTTCAAAAGATTTGTGATATCAATTTGATCATCAAGAGAGTTGTGAAACATTAATTTAGTTCTTGAAAGATTAAAATTAATTTCAAGTTGATCCATTTTTTTTTATAATCTTTTGGATTAACTTGAAATAAATTTTAATCTTTGGACAACCTAATTGATGTTACAACTTTTTCAAGAACCAAATTAATACTACAACTTTTTCAAGGAGTGAGTTGTTGGCTCATAACTCTTCTACGAATCAATTTATGGTTTTACTCAAAATTTTATGGGTCTCATTATCCTGTACATCTCACAACTATATCCATCAGAGTAGATGTTTTCAACTTTAATCAGGAATATTATTTGTCCTTTGATTAATAAAATAATGTGGATTTCATGGTTTCAAAAAGTAGGGAACAAGAAATTTATAAGGTCTTTACGGTTCTTACACTAAATTTATACTAAAATCTTATGTAAGACAATAATACTTACATGACAATTAAACCAAATTAACAAGAGAACAATTTGCTTACTAATAATGATATCTTAAACGAGCGACATCAAACATATATTGCATGGATGATATGACCATACAAATTATGAGATAACAATCGATACACGTTATAATTATTATTAATTTAAGTTAATGAAACTGTATTTATATATTTTAAATGTTACAATAAACATTAAGTGAAAACCAGTCATTGAACAATACATTTTATGCTAATTTTTCTATTTCATCATAATTTGCATTTTTATAACTTTTATGGCATAATTCAAAGTATGGTACCTAGCGAAAGACCTAGAATAGGATTCTTGCCCAGTTAGCTTAAACATGGCGAGTAGCCATCTGGAGAATTGGAATAAATCGCATAGTCTTTTCCTTGTTATCCCTTTGGTTTTGCTATACTTGGTAAAAGAGCTCCCTCCAGCTGCATTACTTGAGATACCCCGCGATCTGAGGTTATGGTTGAGGCACTGAGGCATGTCGGGACCAATGGCAAACGCACATGGATGGTGTGTGTGTAAGTTATATGGACTTTGAGGTGACAGTAACATATCATCACCCTTTGACATGTAAAGTGACTATGTGAGTTTTGCACATGTTCTTTATGTACGCATTCAGGAATAACTTTTTCACAAACACACACACACAAACACACACACACACATGTATATATATATATACACACCACTCGAAGACCAAAAAGATGAGATCAACTAGTCAACCAGAAGGAAACTTTATACATGTTGGGGACATGGTTATCCAACCAGACCAATGCGTGCATGTGATAAGAATTCAGCATTTCTGTGTCTGGAAATGAGAGTAGTTTAGGGTATGTTTGGTTTAAGAAAGTATTTGTTTTATTTGTTTTTTAATTTTTATTTTTTACTATATTTTAAAAAACTGTGATAAAATAAGAAATAGAAATAAAAATGAAAAAATAGAAGTGAATTTTAAAAGTAGAGTGGCCCTAAAAAAAGAGAGAGATTTATTTTTATGTACTTTTCGGGTTTAGCTTTATATAAATAATTAAATTAAAAAAATATCATTTTAACTTTTTAATGTTCTTTTAGATTTATATAAATAAATTGAATTAAAAATAATTATCTTTCTTTCAATTTTTTTAAGTGAATTGTTCTTTATATGCACAAAAACTTTGTTATTGAGACTTTATTTTTATGAAATAATATCTAACCCAATAGTAAGCATATTTTGGTAAGTTTTTCTTTAAGTCATTTAGTGTACAATTTGAATTCCTTATTTTGTTTTACATATGTTTATAAAATATTTTATACATCTTACTATGACATTAAAAATCATGTTTTGGTACCCTTTTGAGGCTTTGATAAAAAAAACTACGGATCTCTCTAGTGTATATGATTTGTTGGTCTATTTGATGGATTCATAATCGTATTGTTTTTGAGAATTTCAAACTGAATTGGGAAATGGAAAGCAGGAATATCTTGCACAGATTGGGCCTGTCTAGATTTCGCTACAAATATTGAGGTGATTCACTGTTGGAAAGGGTGACAATGATATCAGTTTTAATTGAATATAGAAAGCTTAATTTCATCTCCCTATGATGAAATATATGATTCTTTTCCACATTCTTTGTTGTGGTTAGCTTATTCTACACTTAGTGACCTACTTTATGTGTTCTATTATGGATGTTATTTTCTTTTTATTTCTTTTATTTGGGTGTGGTATATGATGCATAGGTGTATTTCTTTTTGGTTTGGTGGTTTTGTAATAATTTGTGTACTTTCTCACTCCTTTCCCACAAAGAGTGGTTGAGCACAAAGAGTGGTTGAGCAGTTTTCATCTGCCAAAAAAATTAAAAATCATCCACTTTATTATTCTTAAAAAAGAATTGGATAATTAAGAAAATTTAAAAATGATGCAAATGAGAAATATGAAAGGTGAAAATATAATAAATAATTAATATTAGTATTAATCAAAATAAACTTATAAAAAAATGCCACTTAATAGTTCTGACGAAAGAATGTAAAAGAAATTATAAATAATATAATTTAAAAGGATTAAAATCTTCAAAATTAATAGAAATGTCACATCATGGACATGGAACGTGGTACAAGAACTTTAATATTATATATTTTTATTTTATCTTGTGCGTTTACATAGATGATATAAATTCAATATTGTTATTTATAATTTCTTAAAAAAATTTATATATATAAAATTTTTAATTTTAAGACAATTATACTTTAATTATTTTTAAAAATAATTTATTAATTATTTTATGCAAGAAAGTAAATTGATGTAAATATAATTATAATATTTTAAAGTATATATAATGAAAAGAATTGAATCTAAAATTTATAAATTATCAGTTATTTTTATTTTTTTTTTAGCTTTGTAATAACTATAAAATAAATTATTATCTTTATTTCAATATTTATAAGTGGATTATTTTTTAGAATTTATGAAAACCTTTGTAATTGAACTTTTTACTTTTACAAAATAATATTTAACTCATTATTAATCATATTGTCTTATATATGTTTATAAAATGTTTTAGACGTCTTCTTGTAATATTAAAAATTACTTATTTCGATTACTAGTTTTAAAAATAGAAAACAAAAAATTACATGATTATAAAAGTTAAGAAAGATGAACGATGAATATGAAAAGTCAAAATATAAAAAAAAATATTAAAAGGAAACTATTTTCAAAATAATGAAATGATAATAAAAATAATTTTAAGGATTAAGCTGATATCATATTATCTTTCAAGGACTAAATTAGTGTCGAAAATCTTTTTGAAACTAAACTAATATCATATATATAATTTTTAGGGACTTGATTGCTAGTTTAGTCCAATTTTTTTTATATCAATTTACTCCAAATATTTTTTATTTTGACATTAATTTAATCACAAAAAAAAAATTTATATCAATTTGACATAACATTTCAAATTTTGACATCAATATAACCCTAATTTTTTTTATTTCGACACCAATTTAATCATACAAATTTTATTATGATCAAATTGATATCAAATTAAAAGTTTTAGAATAAAAATGATCGTTTACTCTAATTTTTAAAACTCCAAGTGTTGCCTATTTTTCACATAATCATTCAGTCAAACGTTGTCATATTAACACAATATATTTGACTCTCATTCACTACTTCAAATGTTATGTACATGAGATAATTAAATTAGATAATTGTCACGTTATGAAAATATTAAAATTCAATTATATAAATGTAATAGGATCCCATTTCCATGTGCAGATAATAATTCAAGCCACAACGTAACAGTTGCATTTTCTTAGACTTGTCTCCTTTTCGTGGTGAAAGTCCTCTTAATTATAGGAGCGTGTTAAGATGGGAGGGTGGAGTTATATGGTCTAGGTGGGTTAGTGCAATTTTTCAAGGTTGCAAGGCATTTTGAGCATTTATGAAAAAGGAGTTATCAGCCATATAGTTAGATGTCTGTGTCCGATTTGGAAATAAAAGTGGAGGGTATTTTTTATATACGAATAAATTTCATATGTAATTTTTTATAGGGTTCTCTACTTCTTCATTTTTTTAATTTCATTCTTTATACAAAAGAATTTAGAAAACAATGTTTTAATCATTTTTTTCATCAGGGTTGCAGAAATAAATTAAATAGGCAACGTTACGAGGACACACAAATTTTTTAAGGCAAAAAACCCCAGTGTATAAGAGGTAAAAAATCATGGGACCAAGTACAGGAAAATTTTTCCATGAAAAATATTAACTGAGTATAGCGAAAAAGTTTTACCAAAAAAATCTGAAAAATAAATGCCTTATTAATCACTATCAAAATAGTAAAACTTACCAAAGCATTAGTGTCCAAATACCCATAACAGGAAAAAACAGTTAAAGAACGAATTTCTAAACACAGTTGGAGCACTAATGCCCAGTGTTAAATAACCCAAGTGGACAAAAGTTCCTCACCAAAACCAAAGTACAGTAGCGACGGTGCAAAGAAAGCAAGAAAGGAAGAATAAATATGCAAACGGTGACCATTTTATTTAGGAGGTTAATTTTTATATATTAATAATATAAAAAAATTATATTATTATTTAATTAAATTATCTTATTTGAATGGCTCTTTAAATAGTAAATATAAGATTTAATTATTTTGTTAATGTGATAAAATATGATTAGATGATAGTATAAATTTTTTTTATATTTTCAGTGCATACAAATTAAACACTTTATAAAACTATTAAAGATTTATTATCATACACTAATTGAGAAAAAAATAAATCAATCAAATGTAATTTTATCATATTTATTGTTTTAATCTTGGGTCCTTTATGCAATTTTCATAAATTTGTCAATAGCTTGATAATACAATCTTTAAGGCCTATACTTCATGGACCCTACCCCATGTCAGAAAGTTACCTCTATTATCATTGTAACTCAAGACCACAACCACCTGCTACAGTTTGGGGACCTACCTTAGTGCTGGCTTTGATACTCTTTCTGAAAAAGGCATAGTCAGCTATAATGTTACGCCTTAAAATAGAAAGATATGGTTGAATAGTTATCTTAAAAAAAAATGAAATATACGGCGATGATAAATTTGTAAAACTACTCATATGAAAAACTTTTCTACTATTAATCATTTCTGAACCAAAGCAGTGAAAAATAATAAGTTGAACAGTAATGATAAATTTGTTGTGCTGTTAATCAGTCATCACAGAGATCCATCGATGAGATTTTTTTTGTATTAGCACAAGTTTATTATGTCATTTTTATATATTTACAATAAAAAATGGGTTGCATTAATTTTATGTAAGATATATTTTCTTGCTTATTGTCTCATTAATTAATTTTATTGCGAGTGTGAGCAAAGATGATTTGGCAAAGTTATGCTAACGCAGCAATATTTCCCTTTCTCTTTGCATTGTTTACATCTCCGCCATCACAGTTCCAGTCTTGGTACTTTACCAGACGTAAATTACACTGTACTCTTATTTTCGGTTGCACATTTTCTTAACATCCTTTCTCTTTCCTCAAGCTTTCACCATCACATTTCCACTTCCTTTTTTAAACTTTTCATATTTTTACTCTGTACGTGCTTAAAGGGTGGATCAATACAAACTGAGTTTTTTTTTCCTAAATATGTTTTTAGTCCTGATAAATATAGTTAATTTTAGTTCTTATATTTTTTTCCTAAATATTTTTTTTCTTTGATTTTAGTTCTTATATTTTCATTTTCTTTATTTTTGGTCCTGATTGGTGTAAATTTTTATCTTAAGAAATATTTTTAAATATACATTTAGTTGTTAAAAATATTGAAAGTTTTGTCTTTGTTCTTTGAATATTTTAAGAATCTCCTTTTGATCATTATAAATATTATGATTTAACATTAATTTTACACACAAATGAGAGCAAAGACATAATGATAGAAAAAAGAGGGATTGAAACTAAAACAAAAATTTTAGAGGAATCAAAACTAAAATGATTCATATTTATAAGGATTAGAAACATATTTAAGCCCATTTTTATATCAAAATTTTAAAGACATTGAGTTTGAATCTATGGCCTCTATTTAATTTTAATTATTTTTTCATTTTAAAGGATTGATTATACACTTAGTAACCATTATCAATTTATGGAAAAGTGAAACTTCTAATAATTTTTAAAGATCTCAAATTGGTAATGGTCGAAGGTGAGCCAAATTGAGTTAAGCCAAGCTAGGCTCAAGTTTGGCTCATTAGTTTTGTGCTCGGCTCATTAATAATGGAGCATAAAATTTAAACTCAAGCTTGATCTGTGAAAAGCTTACCAAGTTCGAGTTAGCACATAATCTAATTTATTTAAATATGGAATGAAATTTTCAACTTAACAGGACGAAATTTTTTACTATAAATACATAATTTATTTTGGCATAATTTACAAACCATACACATGATACAAAAAATTATCAAATTACATTCATTATTCATAACAAACACACCATAATACATAATATATATTTAAAATATATAATGCATTGTATACATACACACACACACACATATCCAGCCAACTCATAAGCTAGTGAGTTGAACATAATAAAACATAAGTTTGAATTATTTAATAAATGAGCTCAAATTGTCAGCTCAAGCTTAGCTCATGAGCTCACAAGCTCAATTTATTGAGCTACTAATGAATTGAGCAAAAAGTAGCCCACAAGCTAGTTTGACTTACTTTCAACCCTAGTGATGACCAATAAGTTCTAGCATTCACGATCTCATAGGGGGTGTGGTGGCTTTCCTAACATCGATTTCTCCATACTAAGGGCTCAAATCGAGACCACTGATTAAGGAAAAGGAACTTCAGCTACGTCAACTAACCATCTATTGCTAGGAATATCAATTGTTGCTTGATGTATCCTAATGTGTGGCAAAACACTTTGTATGATTTTATTCTCTCTTAATATGTTCAAATTAATATAATTATCTCTTGATAAAATTTTTAATATATATATATATTAAGTGTTTCAGTTTTATTTTTGAAAAGATTGATTTATGTAAATGGTTTTTCTTTTGAGCAAACCAATATATCAAGCTAGCACATTAGCATAATAATGCTAAAGGCAGAACACGAAAGCCAAGTGCTGAAAAGGCTTTACCAAGAATAATAAATGTTGAAGTTCACGAAGTATTGTTTGTTGCTGTGAACAAGCTATGTGTACTAATGTCATATCCTAGTAAAGAGGTGGAAAAACAACTGGTCAAGACTCCTTCTCAGTTCTCAATGGACATTTCCTTTTATATGATACCTTGGACTGCGTACATCAACAAAGGAAGAAAAAGCTGAAGCAACCTTTTTCATTACAAGAGGAGGCCTCATCCCTCCAAGCTTCAACGTTCAAAAATTCCCACTCTCCTAAAAGCATGCCTCGGAGCAGCATCCAAAACAAGAGGAAAGAAAGAGAAACAAAAAACCAATACTCCTATCAATTCGAAATTCTAAGCTGAAATACCTTCCTCTTCTCTTAGCTCTTGTAACAAAGTCAATCCTATTTTATCTGAGACTTTCAATACTATTGTATCATTGTTATATTTTCTTCTCGAGAGAAAAAGACAACAAAGTTGATTCAAAACAAAAGAGTTATTGTGAAGTTTTGTCCATTAAGAGGGAAGCTGTTTTAGTGAACTTAAAGAAACTCATTGAAAAAACTATTTAGATTGAGTTTGGAGAGATTTATTGAAAATACTACTCAGTATTTATATTGATTGTATAAGTTTATAGTGGATACACTTATCTGAAGGATGGGGACTAGATGTAGGTTCTAAATTAGAGAACCAAACTAGTATAAAGTACTTGTCTTTAGTTCTTCTATCCTTTTCTCTTCATATTACATATTTATCATATTTCTCAACATCTTCTCTAAGAGCTTGAAATATGATGTTTCAACTAAATGATCTTATAAAATCAATTGTCAAAATAACTTGTATCACAGTTTCTGTTTTAAACCGCATTTAGCTATAAAATACAAGTTTTATTAAAAGGCTTTATTAAATTTGTTTCGTGGACAGTTTCATCATAATCTTTTGATAAAATTATTTCTGGTCCAAGTATCATAAGTAGTATTGGTATCAGTCTTAGTTTGCCGTGCTTTGTAAGCTTTGTTATATCAGTTGTAAGAAAATCTCCCAAGCGCATAGGAGACTTTTGCCTGAATGTCTTGATTTGTGTGTTAAGTGTGCAGAAAATCTTTTAGTAACACTTAATTCAACTCCCTTTCTTAAATATTCAGATACTATTATTAATTTTATTATTAAAATATTATTATTACATTAACTTAATTTCTTTTACGTCAAAGTAAATTAGCAATTATGGTTCACTCGAATTATATTGCGATGCAATTACGAAAGAATAACTATTTGAGTATCAAAGTGATATTGTTAATATTTAGAAAAGTGAATTGATACTTAAAAGTTAATATTCATTTTAGTTCCTGACTTACTTGTGAGTCATTTTATTCTCTGATTTTTAAAATGAGTCAAATTAGTCATTAACATTTAAAATGTGAGTCATATTACTCCCTCAATCCGCTCTTATTTAACATTCTTTCAATTAAATGATGATAGGTAACATTAAGTGATGTTTTGGTATATTATATATCATCTGAAGTAGAACAAATTTTAAAATGACTTATTTTGATATCTAAAATTATACAAAATGAGTCATTTAAAAATTCATTGTAAGTCATAAAATGATTTATCTTGTAAAATTTTAAATACTAAAATAAGTTATTCTAAACTTTATTCTACTTTAGATGACACATAATATGATAAGGTATTATTTAATATTACATATCATCATTTTATTGATAAAATGTTAAATAAAAATAGAATGAAGGACTAATTTGGCTCACATTTTGTAGTGTCATGAACTAATTTAACTCATTTTAAAAATCAAGGATTAAAATAACTCGTAAATGAAAAATTAGGGACTAAAATAAGTATTTACTCGATATTTAAGTATCTTTTAGTGACCAGATTGAGAGCTTTGTGCTAAAAGCTATCTGAATTATATCTGCCACCCGTCGCTTAGATGCAAATTAATTTGAAACGCAGAGAACAATTAAAGAAAATAGAATCCCCAAAAAAATTCTTAATCTGCCAAAATAGAATTTGATCCGCATTAACAGGGTCAGGATATATATGTCTTATTGAAATCATGTGCGGATCAAATCATGCCAAAAATATATACGTAGAGATATGTACTAACAGAATGAATAATCTTTCTATGCAAACTAAGACACTTTTGCTGTCCAAATTACCAAACTTGTTTTCAATAACTTCTTTTTTTCCGAAAAATATCATATGCTTAATTTAACTCAAAATTGAGGTATGCACCAAATAAAACACAAAATAGAAAATATAGTGTCTTAGTTAACTTTGTATGGTCGATATATATATGTCGTTCATATTTCAATTAGATTTGTCAATTGAAAAATCAAGATATATATAGGGTCTAGGGTTACATGTGCTAGGTTTTTATGCAATTGTATAGTACGGATTGCATGGCGAAAATTAAAATTTAACTACAAAACCCAAAAATGGATTCATGCTATTCAATCAGTTCGAAGGTAGGGATTGAATTATGTATCTTAGAGCATGTTTTACAGATTTTGATCCTCATGTTTGGACCATAGGCGCTGCTTAAAGAACGACCGCTCTCTATCAGTATCGACACACGAATGGTCAAGAACTATTGTCGAGTGCTAGTTTAGTGCTATCCCAAATCGAGTTGTAGGGTTTCCTCCTATTTGTTCTCAATTTCAGGATTTTTGAAGTTGTGTCACACACTCAAACTGAAATCCTTATCTTTTTTATTTATTGAGAGATATGTGTTTCCAACTAATTAGGAAAAGGATATTTAGTTTTTAAATAATCTTTCAGAATTTGAAAACAAATCTTTTTAAATCTAAATCCACAATATCCAATATAATTATCATCATATTTCAAATTTATATTGTCTAATAATCTAAAACAGAATCACATATTTAATATACAAATGATATACCTCATATATATCCATATATTTAAAATTAAATTTGAATTCTTAAACAATCTCAATCCGATCACTACATTCTTAGTATGTAACCCGATAGGTTTACATTATATTGGCAGTAGGTCCAATACCACTATTATGCCTTCAAGTCATAAATGGTCTTTAGCAAAATATTATAACTAACCCAAATAGTCCATATTAACTTAAACAATGAAATATGTCGCAATCCTTTTGTTGTATGATATATTATCTGAAGATAAGGCATGGACAATGTCATCCTTATATTGTTGAAATATAATTTCTCAATCTTCAAGTAGATTGATAAATCAAACGACACTAAAAACTCCTTTAGTTGATTTGAGCACGGCCATGCATTTCTCAGTCTCACTTATCGAGGGGCCGAATAGACATCTCTCTAAAAAAATAGTGGCAAATCCCATTATGTTTAGTCACTATCCTCTCCATCAATTGCATTATATTCAATCACAATGGTCTTTATAATTATCCAATTAAAGGCAATGTTTGATTATGTCAAAAAATAATGCTCTTTATGTAGGAAACTATATAAACTCAGTTATGAAGATTTATTAACATAATTATTATGAGATCACTTATGATATTAATCCATACATAGATGTCATAATGGCTCTATCCAGTATTTTGTTCTTTAACAAATATGCATAAGCTCAATTTTATACTTTATACATAATTATCACTTAAGCTTATATTAATCTCATACCATGATATTAATAATCAACTAGCGATATATTTGTTATTATAAGTAACATGTCAATATAATAATAAAGAAAAATAAATAAATAAAATATCTTTTCATCAATGAAAATATAACTAACAATAAAGGTCCAATAAATAGCCCGGAGGACAATCACTATCAATATATATCATCGAGGACCCCCTGCACTGCGTGAGTTGATTCATGAATCCAATATACTAATTAGTGATTCAAACTTTAGTACCATTCATGCACCTAAAAACAGTGATTCAGGCCTCCAATATGATGTCTTGTATTGGCATTGAGTCTGATGATATTAAATTTAGATATTAAAATAAACATTTTGTAAAGAGAAGAAAAAAACATATTTAATGGTGCCGAAACAAGAGGTTATTGAGAGCAGATTTAACATATAACTTTTTTTTTCTTTGCATAAGTTTAACATATAATTGAGTGATGATTACGTATTTGCTTTAATTTGAATAAAATTTAAAATAAACTAGTCTTTGTGTCGCAACCGGGATCGCGACGGGGACGGCGAAGAAGAGGATTTTTTATTGAAAATTATGGAGTCGCCACCAAGTTTATTTAAAATTGGGAAAACGTTGGAAAAACCCATTTTTTAGAGAATAGTCTTTGAAACCAGTTTGAGTTCGGGAGTCGGTTATGTATAGGGAAGGGCAGGAATTTAATCCCACGCACCCTAGTACACCCGTCCTTAAACGATACCTTTAATTAATTGTGCAAATTAATTAATAACCTCCCTTTTTAAAAAAAAAAAACAAAAACTCATTTTATTTTATTTACAAGAAAATATAAATAAAATAAAAAAGCTTTTTAAAGAAAAACTTGAGAATACCAAACTGTCACAGCTCAGGCATTTCAAACTACTAAGTTAACAAGCCGTTACGGCTAAATTAATATTTTTAATAAAATACTTTTGAATAAATGAAAATTAAATAAAGGATTAGACAAACATTTACAAACAAATATAAAAGAAAAAAAACATTAAAAAAAGAACTAATAAGAAAATGTATTTAAAAAAAAACAAATGAAGTGAATTATAAATAGTTAATTTTGACTTGACATGGATTAACATCGCCTGTTCCTACGTATCCCCGGGTGCAATAGGGAATTCAAAGTCACGTAATTCTTTAGAAAATATTTGTGATATTGTTTAATCTTAAAGAGATTTAGAATATTAAGCTGT
This sequence comes from Dalbergia cochinchinensis, assembly GCA_031216125.1. NCBI lineage: Eukaryota > Viridiplantae > Streptophyta > Magnoliopsida > Fabales > Fabaceae > Dalbergia > Dalbergia cochinchinensis. Next base: position 59,419,620 of record CM062375.1, on the reverse strand, counting down.
CACAACTAAAATATTCTAAAATATAAAGTTAACAAACCGTTGCGGTTAAATTAACTCTATTTTTGAAAAGAGATCTTGAATATCAAGCTGTCACAGCTAAAATATTGTAGGACATGTGATTAACAAGCCGTCCCGACTCAGTTAATCCCCTCTTTTTTACAATACAATTCATCAATTTATTGACCAAATAAAATTTTAATAAGCCCAAATGTTAAAAAGAAACAACCATAACCCAACAACGAAATCAAAATCTAAATAAATAAACCCAAATTCTATTCTAATAAAACAATTCTACCCAAACTAATTTCTTAAACCACTTCTATATTTTTTATATATATTTTTTTTAAAAAAAATAAATAAATAAAATAATAATAATAAAAAAAACTCCAGTATTTACTTGAACTCAAAGTGAATGAAATTTTCTTTTTTATTATTAAGACTAAAATCCAAACAAGTAATCTTCTGAACTAAAAAAGGAAATAAATGTTAACTAAACAAACAACCCTAAAATTTAAACTCAAATCAAGTAAACCCCTTTTTAGATGGAATAAAATCCAAATTCAACAAATAAAACCCAAGAGACCACGAAATAAACTAATTATAACTAAAGCAAATGAATTTAAATTCAAATAAACGAACTTAAAACCTAAACAAAACCTACAAAATAATAATAATAATAATAATAATAATAATAATGACAATAAAAAAAGACTAAGTAAATTTTTAATAACGTAAAATAATCAAATATTTATTTCAAACAAATAAAACTTTCTTTATTAATTCCGATCAAATAAGTAAAGCCCGAATTTCAAACACAAAATCGACCGTAATTCAACAAGCTAAAAAAAAAATCTAACTCAATGAATCCAAAATCTATACTAATAAAACAATCCGACTCAAACCAATTTCCTAGACTAAATCTATTTTAAAAAAAAATCAAGATAAATGAAACTTTTTATTATCTAAACTCTAAAAAACTAGGTACTAACCAAATAAACAAAATCAAAAACTTGAACCATCAAAATATGATAACCTTAATCTAAGAACATAGATGAATAAGTAAAAAAAAACCAGTATACACAAAATTCCAATAAAATTCACTATTATATTATTTTTTAGAAAAAAAAACTTTTTAAAATGCACACATACACAAATTTGATTTAATTTTCTATCTCCTTTGATACATACAAATACAAAACTCAAATCCCTATAGCTAACACATACACACACTTAAATAAAATAAAAAAAAAGAAAATTCTTCCTCTATGGTCACGGTCAAATACACATGTATTAAATAAAAAATAAAAAAAATCTCTCCCTCTCTTACTCTCAGACACACACATACACAATAACTTACTTTCCTCTCTCTCTCCACACCCATTACTCTCTCTTTCACTCATTCACGGATCTCTACTTTTCACACACACACACACTCACAACAAACAAAATAAACACTCTCTCACACGGCGGAAAAGAGGAGAAACAGAGAGGGAAGGAAAGGCAAGGAGAGAGAAATGGAGAAAGGGAAAGAAAGAGAGAAAGACGCGGCGGTTGGGGGGGCGGAGCCGAGAGGGAAGGAGGCTAGGTGAAGGCCGCGGTGGCTATGGAAGAGCTCGCGGCGGTCATGGACGACGAGTAGTGTTTCGCGCGGCGGCTGGGAGGAGTTGGTGTCGCGATCGGGTTTTGCGAGGCTGTGGTGGTTATGGATCGAAGATGGCGGCTGAGGGGTTGCTGCAGCTGAGTCCGCGGTGAAGGTTAGGTGATGCGGTGGCTAAGGGAGCTCATGATGGAAGAAGGAGGAGCGGCCGGTGGTGATGATGATGATTCGATGTTGATGATGCCTCGATGGGCTTGGATGGCTATGGCAGATATGGCGGTGGATCTAGGTTGTGTATGGAGGTGAGGTTGTTGCGGTTGGGGAAGTGAAGGTGCTTCACGGAGGTTGCAGATCGGGAAGTCATGGTTGCTCGGGGTGGCTTGCGCAGGTTGCAGATCGGGAGGCGATGGTGGTTTTTGTTGAGGATGGGTACAGGTGCAGTAGTCTGAAGGGTGCCGAGAAGGAGAGGGCCGATGGTTCTGGTGATGGTTCATGGAGAGGGAGGTCATGTGGTTTGTGTTGAAGATGATGGTGAAGGTGATGATGATGGGTTGAAGGAGGAGAGAAATGGTGGTGATGTTGTTCGGTGGTGGTGCTATGGTCTCGTGGCTATGATTCGAAGGGGGGGGAGGCCGATGGTGAAAGGGAAGGAAGAAGAGGTGGTTTGGTGGCTGGGGTTGAAGATGGTGGTTGTGGGTGGTTGTGGTGGAGGGTGTTGATGATGGAAGATGAAGATGCTAGAGAAGGGGGGCCGTGGCGGTGTTGATGATGATGAAGACCCACGGCCGCGGTGGTGGTGGCTGAAACCACCGCGGCCACTCCCTTCCTTTTTTTAAAAAATTTTTGTTTTTTGTTTTTTTTAAAAAAAAGCTGATGATCTGTTGTTGATGAATTGATGATTTTACCTTGTTACTGAGTTCTCTTTTACTGGAATTGTTGCTGGATGTTTCTTTTCGGGTTCTGATGTTTTATTTCTCTCAAATTTTTTTGTTGATGATTTCCCGATGATCTGCCCCTCCATGTTTATATTGGCCTCTTTTCCTTTTTTCAAATCTGCCGAAAGAGGAACCAAAAAAAAAACAAAGACATCATCATGTGTCCGTTTATTTTTTGCTTTCTCACATACCAAAGTTTTCTCGTGACTACGTCTTGGGGCGCGGAAAGGAACCCGTGGGAAGAAAGAACTCATGAAGGCTCTGTCCCTTTTTTCCATATTTTTTATTGTTATTATTATTATTTTTTTTGCAGATGGACATGGGCTACCCTGAATGAAAAAAAACGGACTAGATTCTGATCTTTTTTGGATAAATAGAACAGGCTAAAATGATTGGACCATTTTTTGTTATGAATATGAAACAAAAAGAAATAATAATTGAACCTAAGTATTAAAAAAAAGGTTCCAATTAAACACATTTGAAGAACTACAAACAAAACTTGAAATAACTTACAATTTCAATGAAATTAAAACTATTAACATGAGCCTATAAATGAGCTAAATTTCGACAATGTATCAGTTTGGATTTTTTTATTTTGTGAACCGTACAAAATTGGGTGTTCACACTTTGGATTTTTTTTTTTAAATAACAAGGTCCTCATGTTACATGTATAAAATCCACGAGCCATAACACAAGCAAATGGTGAGACATTCCACAGTAAATTCTGCCTTCTTTTTCATTTTGTAAAATTATACAGCATGTAATTATGAGACTTAGTACAATTGGTAGCTAATTAGATTCTTTACATATCTAGTTAGAGGTTCAATTTTTGATGGTGCGTATAAAGAAGGTTTCATGGCTAGAGACAAAACTCATGTCTATGAGTTTTGTGGCTCGAGAGGATTAGTCACTACTACCAGCAATAGATGTATTAGATTCACCTAAAAAAAAAAAAACTATACACCATGTGTGTAGAATTAATATTCATTATGGCCTTAGTTTAGTCCTTATCATGAAACTATACACTTAAACTTTGATCCTCGCTCATAAAGGGCACTTTACAATTGTAACTTTTTTCCGATAAAAAAACTGCTCAAGCAGTCTGGCAAGAGACGCGAGCCAAACAGAAAGAGTAGAAAGTCCAAAGGCACCGATACAAAAGTAGAGAGCACACTAATGCCTACAATTGTACTTTTATTAGTTAATTTAATGTCTTTATTTCTTATAATTAACCTTCTCATTTAATGTCTTTATTTCTTATAATTAACCTTCTCATGTTATTGAAAGAGAAATGGACAGAAAGAGAGGCTTTATATTCACCGACCGATCCATATTTATTAATATAAATTAGATTACATTGTTCAGAGTCGCTTATTAGGGTGTGCTTAATTCTCCATTTTACTTAAAAGATGCTTAATTCTACATATTTTGAAATAAATTGATTCATATGCTTGGTACTAATTCTATTTGAAAAGTTATTCTCACAGAGTTAATGTTGTTAGAATAGTATTCAACGGAAAAATAAGAAATTCTGACCTTGGCTCTAACTTTGGATTTTGTAAAAGAATCAATTTTGAGTGAGTGACAAAACACAAAATTAAACATATACATATTTATATCAAAAGTGAATTTGAAGTCCTGCAATCACATTCGGAAATCTCAAATGTGAATTCAAACACAATATTAATCCCTCTTTGTACTTTCTCTCAAAAAGAAAACATGTAATTTTTTCTTTTGTCTAGATTGTGGATATCCTGCTGTCGTAGATAACGAGTTAGATAGAATCACTAAGATATAAAAGCTCTTTCTCCTAAGTTTTAATGTAGCTAAATACCCAGTGCTCGAAACCAAGACCTTTGGTTAAGCTAAAACAAAACCTTGTCAATTGATGTACACACTCATCAGTAAAACATGTCATGTTTAATACTATTTCTCTTTAAATGATCTTAAATTTAAGTTCTTTATCATTAATTATATAAACATATTATTTTATCATATTGATAGTGTTGATGCACATGAGAAAAGGGGATTTGAATCAAGTATATCTAAAAATTTTCTACACACTTAAGCAAACTTATCAAACAGTTCAAGAGATATTAGCTTCGAATTTAGGAGATTTTTTAGTAAATATCTCTTGAATTTTTCAATCAAATATATATAATAGAAATGAAGAAGAACGTGATTAGTACTGTATTAAACTAAGTTATGTGTGAGTAGTGTAATGCAGTGGTCCTATATTTTTTTTTAAAAATAAGCTACTCAATAAAATGAATAAAGTTGGAGATAGTTTAGAGATAGTGCACCATAGGTTTTATATTGGTTCAATCTCTATTTGAGATCTACTCTAGTCCTCACCAGCAAGAATGAGAGTTTCACTGAATCTTCAAGATTTCCAAATACACAAATACAAAGACAAAATTTCCCAAAACAAAGAAGGTAGGTACAAGCACCAAGACCTCCATCTAACTACGACACAATTACTAATGACAAATCAAAGACAAAAAACAAAGGAGCACAGCTCCTCAAAAGGGTTCTCTCAGATGGTTTTTGTATTAATTGATATCTTTCTCTTTTCACTCAAGAAAAAATTTTGTTCACACAAGAACTTTTTGAAAGAAAATAACAATAGAACAGTGATGAAGAGAAGTATGCTCCTTTTGATGATTCAATTTTTTGGTCTGTTTTCCATGGTCATCTATTGCTACAATATTTCCTTAAATAAGCAATGATTTTCTGACTATTGCAGAGATGTTGGAAATAAGGTGTGAGTGCTGCAAATTTATTGTCCTTGCAGTAGTGGAATATTTGCAAAATGATCTGTCGTTTGTCCTTGTGCTATCCACTTTGTTTCTCTCTTTCTTCAATGAGCTATCCTTGTGCATATATACTTCTTTTCTTTTCTTTTCTTTTGAATACCGGATAGTGCAAAAAAAAAAAAAACTTGTCACTTAGCTTTATATAATCCACGTCATGTTTAAGGCTGTGCTACTAACAAATGTCTCTTCAAATATTCTCTTGCAATTATGTTGCGTTGCTGTGAAAGATATATATATATATATATATATATATATATATATATATATATATATATATATATATTTATTGTTGAAACACTAACACATATTATATTTATTAATTGGTCATCATTCATGGTTTATATGTTAACACATATATTTTTTTATTTATACTTATATTTTATATTTCACATAACCAATTATGCATATTTTTATAATTTTAAATATTTTTTAAAAATTTTATTTTAAATTTATTCTTAGATTTTATTTGAATTTAAAAATGCACGTATGCTGCACCAAATATTTTGGGGGTTTAGAGTGTGGCTGGTTATGTTGATTGTATTCTTCATGTCTGTTTATGTTTAATTTGTATCGGAACTTTAGCTCCTCTCTTCCTTGGTTTGAGCTATTTTCATTATGAAAAAAAAAAAGAGAAGGTATGAATATTATAAAATGAAAGATACAAATTTTGTAAATTTAATTTTGATACATTGTAAATGTAAAATATTTTTACACTATTATTTAATCATATTCTACTATCTCAACAAATTAAATATCGTTAAGTCTCTCTCCAATTATTTTAAAAGTCATGCAATTAATTAAATTTGATTCGATGACAACATAAATTTTTTTTTTAATATTTTTAACGTACAGAAATTAAATCCAATTTTATTACCACCATTACTTTTTTCAAGCATAAATGTATATACATATATCTGATTTGATTTTTTTTCCCTCTAATTGCAATTAACATGATTCTTTCCTTGAAGGACAGAACCAGAATCCCTTTCATTGAGGCTAAATTAATTAATCTTTTCCATTTTTATTCGAGCAAAGACCCGAGAATAGTGTTTTGACTTCACATCACACACGCACACGCACGCTCTGCCACACAGACAGCACCAGCGTGCAACACCTAGTGGACCCTTTTTGGTATTTTTCTCTTTCTCTTCTTCCTGTCTGAGCAGTTCTTCATTCAGTTCAGATTGTAACACACTTTGCTGGCTGCGTCTATTTCACAATTCCAACAGAGCCAGCCAAACAAATCACACACCCTCGAATCATTAAGTCACAAATTTTCCGCCTTGTGATGTTATCAATTTGATTCCTCTAGTTCGCTTCCTCTCCTGTCCTTTTTTTCAGATAATATATAAAAATATCAAATAATATCACATTATTTATTATTATAATAAAAATGTATCACAGAAAATATGGTCATGAATTAGCATATACCAATTTAATATTATGGTCATGAGCATATCAATTTTATCACGGCGCCGAAATTTAGGCTCTCATGTTGTTGCTATCTATATATAGCCCACCTTAGTTCCTCTCAAGCACACAGCAACAAGGCCACAAAATACACTTACACACACTAGTGTTCCTGTTCCACCCTTAATATCCCTTTTTCCTAAGTGTGCTTTTTTTTTCCCTCTCTCTCTCTCTCTCTCTACAGAGGCACAAAACACACAAGAAAGGGAAAAAAAAATGATGGCATGCCAAGAGTGGCCAGAGCCAGTGATTAGAGTACAAGCCTTGGCTGAAAGTGGCATAGGCTCAATCCCTGAACGTTTCATCAAGCCTCAATCCCAAAGACCCTCTACCAATTTTGTTCCAAAACAAGTCTCTCATGTTGATGAGAACATCAACATCCCGGTCATTGATCTTCAGCACCTTTATGGCGAGGACCAAAGGCTTAAGGAAGAGACACTCAAAAGGGTCTCCGAGGCTTGTAGAGAATGGGGTTTCTTTCAAGTGCTTAACCATGGCGTTAGCCATGATTTGATGAGGCGTGCCAGGGAGGTGTGGCGTGAGTTCTTTCACCAGCCACTTGAGGTGAAGGAGCAATATGCTAATTCCCCCATTACCTATGAAGGGTATGGCAGTCGCTTGGGTGTGAAAAAGGGTGCCATTTTGGATTGGAGTGACTACTTCTTTCTCCATTACATGCCTTGCTCACTTAGGGACCAAAACAAGTGGCCTGCCCTTCCAACATCTTTAAGGTAATCTATGTCCTACCTTTGTGGATAAGATACCCCTCTCTAGTCCTATATATTGTCATGAAGAATTCTTATATGCTCTTAAAATTAAGGCGAATGCTCTAGTACGCAGTTGCACACCGTTCCATTTGGTATGATTTGTCCTGTCAAAATATAGCTGGGCAAGCTGTTCAACTGCATCAGAGAACTGGCCAAAAATCAAACTGGTCTTTGTTTCTCTGTTTTTTTTTTTTTCCGTCAGCTTTGTGGGACAAGAAGGTTACTACAAGTGTAGCAATCATGTTACATGGCATAAGTTACAATAGCTTCGTAGCTTACGAGTAAAAACGAAAGTTATTATTTTATATATTAAATAAACATATAATAAGAACTAAGAAGTTTTTGGTATAATAAGAACTAAGAAGTTTTTGGTTTGTATACTTTTATGCTGGCTCGAAGTTTGCATATATTTTATCTATGCAGGTATCTCTTGTCACATCTTTGTTCTTGTATCTCATTGTCCAAGTCCTACATCTTCTGATTTTGTCTGGTTTGTTAAGATGTAGGTATGTATTTACTAATTCTTTTTTCCATTAATGATGAGGTTTACCAAGATAAAGGTTTAGTAGGGGGGTTGTAGGTACAAAAGTGAAAAAATTGAGATGCTAGATGACATCTCACAAAGCCGTGTAGCATATGAAGAGGATCTTCAATTTTATTTTTTTTTTAATATGGATTTGCTCATACCAAAAAGTGAAAGAGTAGGAGTATCATATCCTTCGGGAACTTGGAACCACTATTGGGAAGAGTAATAATATTTTAATATTTAAAAAATAAGTGTCTACTTAGACATTCATTTTATAACTATCGAATACGATGATATTAAAAATAAATAAAAATTATTATCATATTCGATGGTTATAAAATAAATATCTAAATAGATACCTATTTTTTAAATATTAAAACACCATTACCTTATCGGGAAACTTTTATTACATAAGTCTATCTTAGATACGGCTATAATGGGGTGGTGCCGTTTGTGGTTGTAAATTGTAATATGCACTTGTACATTTCCTTGGCGTAAAAAACAAGTACACCGTACACCCACATGCAAAACGTGGGCATACACGTCAACGCCAAATGTCAACATATTATAAAAAAATATATTAAAATAATAAAGGGGAACACAGATAATAGACTTGTGCGCAAATAAAATACTAGTAATGGAAGTTGGCATATTATAACTTTATTACTATTTTTTCAAAGTTTACAGATGCTGTGTTAAAATTGACTTTACCCAGCAATAGCCTCTATTAGATTATAATTTTTTTCATCCAATTAAATCACCTCAACTCACCTTCTGATATTTATCCTTTAGACTAAGCCCGTAAGACCTAACTAGCTATTCGCTTCACAAGTGTGACCATCAGGAAAATTTTGGTAGCTGAGTCGTTTTGGTTATTTGTTGAATTTGCAGTGATAAATGTCTTCTTGTTACTTATTGGAGTATTTATGGATGGTACAACCTTATCACTATCAGAGATGTGTAAAGTGTGAAAAAAAAACCGGTGGCCCCGTAAATAATCTAAATTAATAAGATATGCTTCAACTTGAGGCTAAAGTTTTAAATTGTGGTTATTATCGTGTTGCTAGGAAATATGGGCATCTTGGCCATAAATGTAATCGCGGACCCCTTCAAAGTTGCAATATTGTGATCATAATTGTAATTGTAGACTGTAATTTAAAATTATGTAAAATATAATTGCTTATTATTTTTTAGGTTTCCCCCATTTAAAAGCGAAGAATCTTCTAAAATCTCGTGAAAACATTCATGTTGTATCCCAAGAAAATCGGTGAAATTAAACCATTCCTTTATAAATTTATGTTTTTCCTAAGTATTTTATCCTATTTTCTTTGTGATTATAGGGATGTGATTGCTGAATATGGTGAGCAAGTGGTTAAGCTAGGAGGAAGGATACTTCAGTTGATGTCAATAAATCTTGGCCTGAGAGAGGACTTCCTTATGAATGCATTTGGTGGAGAGAGTGACATTGGTGCTTGCTTAAGGGTGAATTTCTATCCAAAGTGCCCACAACCTGACCTCACTCTTGGCCTCTCCCCTCACTCAGACCCTGGTGGCATGACCATTCTCCTCCCTGATGATTATGTTTCTGGACTCCAAGTACGCAGGGGTGAAGATTGGATCACTGTCAAGCCAGTCCCAAATGCTTTCATCATCAACATTGGTGACCAAATTCAGGTCTCCCTTTTGAATTTGCAAGCATTTTAACTTGGCAAGTTGTTATTAGGGGTGCACATCTGACCAGTTGGGACAGATTAGACCAAACTCGAAATTAATCTGATTTTTTTTTTTTGTCAAGACTATTTTTTTAGAGCCCAAACACAACCTAATATTGACTCGACTTATGATTGAGTTGACCTGATTATCATACTTTAAAGAAATTATTTGACTTGAGCCGGGCGGATCGGGCCAACTCAAAGTACAGCGTAAACCTGGATCAAAAAGTGCAGCGGATTAAGCTTTAGAACCTTAACTTAGCCCATTAAGCTTCAAGTTGGGCCTGGTTGTTAGTCGCGGTTGGGTCATGAACATCTCTAGTAGTTATATCACAATACCTTATAGTTACTAGTGATTAAGAATGTGTCACGCGTCTCACTAATCCAATTTATTAAAATATAGAAAATCAAATATTCAATCACAACACTTGAAAATAAAAGGGTATCGGTACCCAAAAACCTTTTGTAATTAATATTAAAAAATAAAATAATATTTTTAATAATCAACTATATAAAAAGGCTACTATATAAATAAAATATTATTAAAATAAGTATAATTTTGCAACATTTCCAAACATGCCAATGTGCATCGTCTTCTTTATCTTTTAGGGGCATCGTAATTATTTTCCCAAAAAATTACACAATTGGTGGTTGTTACTTATAATTTAATGTGTGATGCCCTGTTTTTATGTGGCGCCCCCCTGTTTTATCTTTTCAGGTGCTGAGCAATGCAATATACAAGAGCATAGAACACAGGGTGATTGTGAACTCAAACAAAGATCGAGTTTCATTGGCATTCTTTTACAACCCAAGAAGCGATTTGCTGATTCAACCTGCCAAGGAGCTTGTGACTGAAGAAAGGCCAGCACTCTACCCACCAATGACATTTGATGAATACAGACTTTACATCAGGACAAAAGGACCCAGTGGAAAAGCCCAAGTTGAATCTTTGAATTCTTCCCAAACGTGATTCCAATTGTGTAATTCACAATTTACACCTAAATATGTATCCAAATAATTTAATTATTATGCTGCCCTTTTTTCTTTTGTCCTGAACGCAATTCCTATTATTCTCCGGAAGACATGTACAATTATTGGATGGTTAATTAAAGCTAGCTCTGCTGTTTTTTCAAGAGCAATAATTAAATTTTTTTTTGAAAAAAATAGTTCTAAACTGCAGAATTTTTTATGAAAAAAATGACTATTTGTTAAATGAAATAAAATAATGAGTTATTTATCTATTAAGAACCAACATCGAAATCACTTTTTAGCACATGAATTATTTTTACTGTCAAACATTTTGAAAAAAATAAAAGAAGAAAAAGGTCGAATCACGTGTCGGTCCGTTCCTTTTATGTATTTTCTTATCAAGTGAGTTATTGCCTTAGTCAATTCGGGAAGAAAATTAATAATGTTTGCGACTTTTGGGTAGTTGCTCTAGTGGGATGCTAACTAGAGCTTATTGCTTGTGATGCCTATGGATAAAACCATGTGCCATTAAATTAAGCTGTATGGCACAACAATTCAACCTAGTTGCGTTCACTAGTTGCAAGCAACTTCGATAGCACGTTCGATTTTGCTTTTAAAATTATTCAAAAACAAAACCAAACATGTATGAACTGTTTGGTCAGATGATCGAGAAGGACACAAATGAACTCGATCATTTGATTGATATTCCATTGGAGGATGTGTAGCATGAAGCTTGGAAAACGTGAGAGTTTGGCAAAAAATTAGGGCTAAGTGCCAAGAATGATGAGTTGATGATAGAGGCTTTGACCTAGGATCAAAAACCAAAGAAGGGTTTGGTTACTTAGCAATAGTTTGGATTAGGAGAAAAGTGAAGGAGTGAAAAAGGGTAGATTGGTTCATTTTGCCCCTTTTGGTTGATCAAAGAAAAAGGGAGAGAGGAGATAAAAGAGTGGACTCCACAAAAATGTTTTCTCCTCTCTTTAGCGAAGAAAAGTGATGGGAAGAGGCTAAAACTATTTTAACCACCTTTGTGCCCCTAATTAAATCATTTTCATTATGCGATAAGGATCCATATGTCATTTTATATTCTTCTCATTTTCGTTCTATCTATTTCATTTCCTCTCATTTTCTATTTTAATCCAAACAAACCATTAGAGTTACTTATCTAGAAGGAGTGATAAAAGAAAATCTAACAAACAAACTCCGCACTAGGGCTTGTGTTGAGAGCCTTCCATCAATATGTTTAGTGTGCACTCAAGATTCTTATTTCCCGTGACGTCAATTATGAATTCTATGTTTCATGTGTTGTATTTCGTGGGCATTTATGAGCGTGTGGTCATTGTTTTTTTGTGCTTCGTCGTTCCTTTTTTTTTTTTTGTATTGCTCCTCTCTCTAGAAGAATTTGAGCCTTGCAATTTTTTTTTCAGAAATTTTTTTTGCGTTGTTGCCTCAATCTTCATATTGTGGAAACAATTGAGTGTACTAGTACATATACTCCCCTTGTTCATTTTTAATTGTCTCATAGAAATTTAATAAAAATTTGATACATCAAAAACTCAATCTACCTGGAGTTAGTGCTTGATCCGTTTGCTCCATATATATGAGGTTTCTGATATATTAAATTTTTACTAATTTTCTAATGTAAATTTAAAAATGGACGGAGACAATAGACAATAGCATCCCTTTCTTTCTTTCTTGCAACTTTTTTTTTCTTTGTTGTTGGAGTTAGTGCTTGACCCATTTGCGCCATTGTCCCTCTTGTTGCCTATTAATGGGGCTCTGTTTGCATGCCTTTCAAATGAGCGAAGTACCAAACACAGTGGCTGAAATAGTCCGAAGCAAGTGGTCCTGTCACCCACTATCGTTAGTCATGTGGGCAATAAAAACGTGGATTAAGACCCCTTTGATATTTCTTACTCCCCCTATTTAAGCCACCATAGCTCTTACAAAACGCACGTTTTCAATGCACTTTTTGAACCCTTATCGACGAAAGTATTTAATGAAGTTTAATAATCTAGAGGGAGTAGGTTAATTAAGCAATTTCAATTCAATCACGTCACCATTATGTTAACAAATCATAAATGCATGGCAGGATCAATCACTCGTCAATTTCAATGAGTGCACATTGCGCGCTCGATGAGTAACTAACGCCGTATAATCTGGACAAGCCATACAATGACAACCGAATGAAGAAGGTGAAAACGATGGATGTTTCATTTTTTTTTTTCTGTTTTCCAAACATTGCTATTTATAGGATTTACACTCACATTAATTATTTGATATTTCCACATGCTTTATTGTTTATGTATAATACAATAAACTCTATTTTATTTATTTATATATATCTTTAATTACTTTAAATTTGTCATATAAAAAGTGTGAAAATACATATCTAGGAGGCATGTATTTCTTTTTCTTTTTACCTGGTATATCCAAAAGCTATAAAATGGAGGAGCCATTTTTTGGGTTTTTTTTTTTAAATGATCTTTGATTGAGTATATTAACATAATATTATCTTATGGTGAGATTTGGGATGATATGAGTTTTTCACATGTAAATCACTTGTTAATGATTTGTGATAGATTATAAATGCTGTAAGATTTGTCATTGAATACAAATTGCTAGATAGTGATTTGTGGATGACACGAAGTGACAAATTGCAGCAGGACCAACTTCACCTTTTGCAGCACTATCTTCATGTGAAATGAGCTGAATAAAAGAGAGTTTATATAGCAAATAAAAAATATTTTTTTTAATAAATCATCAATACAAATTGCTTGGTAGTGATTTAGGATTTTTTTTTAACAAAATCATTCAATAGCAATTTGTCCGTATCTAAAATGTGAAAGAACCAAAAAATATTATTTTATTACTTATATTGCTACCTAGCAATTTCTGTTTGAAAAAATACAAAATTTTTTTTTTAATTTTGGATTGCACACAAATAGCTTGTAAGCGATTTATCTTTAAAAATATCATATTCTACATAAATTTTATAAAAACCAATATTATACTTATATCAATATCCTACACCCATATCCAAAAATATGACCCTTATATATTTTAATATATATGGGTTTTGTTATCCATATTTTGAACTTTTTTTACTTTATTTTCTATGCATAGATAATATAAATTTTTTTGCCGTATTATTTAATTATGTTTTATCATATTAGTAAAAATAGTTAAGTCTTATACCCATTATATAAAATATCTTCCAAATAAAATAAGGAGTTTAATGTATATGCACTGACAGTGTAAAAAAATTTTACACTATTATCCAATCAAATCATCCCATTTACATAGCATTTCAAGTAATGGATAAAAGACTTAATCGCTTTTAGTAATGTGGCAACACATGATTGAATGATGATATAAAAAAATTTTACGCTATCAATATATACAAATTAATCTCAAACAATTTAATTAAATAATAATATATTATTTTATATTACCGCTATATCAAAATTAAATTCTATTTTTTCCGAATTGTATATCCCAAAACGGAGATCATGCAATCAAAACAGAAAAAAAAAAAGGTTCCTTATTCTCTGATAATATAACAAACCACAGAATCAACTCTTAAACCAAAATATCATATTTGACTAGACTACCTATCAAGTAAATTTTAAACTTCATAAGTGACACAGTTGCAACATGATATGCTGAATTAACTGCTAAAGAAGTGTTGAAAAATTGAGTAGTTTGCAAAATAAATATGCCTATTATCAAGCGATATGATTACTGTATATAGCTGTATATGGTCAATGATTGTATCTCAACCAAAACGTAGAGTCATTTTATTTCCTAACAACACACACACACAAATATATATATATAATATATATATATATATAGCGGTATATCACATAAAAGGGATAGTTTATTATGAAAATGAGAGACATAAATATAGATCATATAATCATATATGAATTAACAGAATTGAAAGTTAATAAATATAATTAATACTCATATGTTCATTTTAAAAAGTCAAATAACTTTATATTTTAATCACGTAGACTATATATTTGAAAATTTTTAAAAATGGTCTTTCAAGATTTTAGGGTGTTTGGATTAATTCTACGGGTGAACTACAACAAATTCATGGGCAACTTGTAGGAGCAATTAATACCTTAAAAATAGGATGATATCTATTTCAAGTCTGAATCAAAAAACATCAAATACACTGCCAAAATAACAGAGCCACCAAGCCAATACAAGTATCATCAACCCCCAAAGCTTTACCACAACATAGCCACTTGCGAATAGATTTAGACGAAAATTTATTGAAAAAAGACGAGCATGATTTTAATTCTCTGATAGCTTTGAAAAAATTTAATTTTTAATATATTAAAATTAAACTCACAATAAAATAAAAAAAACCTATCCACTAGTGGATTCAACAAAAAGTTTTAAAATAAGATAAAATGAAAGGATCCCACCATGTCCTCTGACGGGTTGCTGATAAAGTAAAACAAAAAATAAGAAACTTGTCACCAGTTGTGGCGGGTTGTTAAAAAACAATTAAAATAAAATCGCCAATGGTAGGGTGTGAAAATGGTAATAATAAAAAGAGTAACTAGTACATGTAATCCTTCAAGAAAGTTTTATAAGATTATTTAGTCCCTCAAAAATTGAAATTAAATTCACAGTCTCACAAAATTTTAATAATATGACTCATTAGTTCTTCTGTGGGTATTTGATTCTTTAAACACTAATGAAATTGTACATTGACCTACTAATAATATATTAAGTGATGCATATGTCATTTGAAATAGAATAGAGTTTAAAATGACTCACTTTGCTTGTTGAAATTCCCAAAAGGATTCATTTAAATCTCTATTGTAAGTCATAAAGTGAGTTATTTTATGTAAATTTAGACACTAAAATAAGTGTAATATGTTTTAAAATAGCTTCATTTAGCTTGCCTCTAATGTTTTAATAGCATGTCATCATTATACTGTGTCATATGTATAAATCCACTAACAAAGAACTAACAGAGGGACTAATGTGTCTATAATTTTCAATCTTGAAGGATCACAAAATTAATTTCTTTTCTTGAAAGACAAAATAGTCAAACATAAGAATCTTGAGGAGCTAAATTGGGTGTTCACTATAATAAGAAAACTCACCATTACTTGTGATAGCTTGTTAAGGGTGCTACAAGCAAATGTTGAACTAATCTTTAATAAATGTTAAAAATATAAACCTTGTCACAGTTCGTGGTGAATGTTGTGCAAAGAGGTTGAGGGGGATCCAAAATTCAAGAGACTTAAACAAACAAACAGAATAATAAATCATAAAAGTAGACTGAACACCATATCTAAACCAAAAACCTAAAGATAATGAGTCTATGGGTCATTTCATTATATATGCTATTCACCCACTTGTGGAAGCCTGGCATCCTCGTTGGCCCATCGATCTCGGGACCGGCTCTGATACCATCTTGTCACATTTGGGCGTTACATATCACTGTCTTTAGTATGGCAACATCCTAGACACTCGACATGCAAATTATTTGCTTTGGGATCTTGTGCCCTTCATGGGTTTGCTCATCGCTTCTCGCAAGGAAAAACTCATCTGCATGAGAAAGGTATCCATACCCTTATAAGGTATACTTTGTTCACCTGCCTAACTGATAGGGGGACTTGCTCCATACTCTCATGGAGGCCAGGTGTCCTCACTGGTACACCAATTCCGGGATCGACTCTGATACTATCTTGTCACATTTGAGCATTATGTATCGTCGCCCTAATACGGCAACATCCCAGGCACTTGACATGCAAATATTGTCCGCTTTGGGGGCCTCGTGCCTCTCACGGATTTGCTCTTTCCCCCTCATGGGGGAAAACATGTCTGCATGGAAAGGTATCTACACTCTTATAAGTGTAATACCCGGTGTACACGTGTCAATAGACAAGTCCTGTATGGTCTCAGGGTCCCCTGGGACCCACCCATGTTGTCGGATTCTGAATTTTACTAAGTTTGAATCCTACATCTTTTTGAAGGACTAAAAGATAGAACCACATTCTTGGGACCAAAAGTCCCAATAATTGTTCTTAATAGGAAAATAAGTTAAAGAATGATTTTTAATGAATTTTAGGAAACCTTTAAATGTGTCATTTTTAGCCTACAAATTTAGAAAATCTTGAAGATTCTCGGATTTAAACTAAAACCCAAAATTTAGATTTTGATTGGTTTGGATTGTTGATATTTTATTTGAATCCAAATGGGGGGTATTTCCTTATTTATATTTATATTTTAAAACTAAAATAAATGAGGACATTAACTAATAAACAAGTGAGTGTTGAGCAATTTGGGTGTTATTGCTGCAGAATTCTGCAAAACAGACTCACTGTAATGAGTTATGTTCACTGCAGGGAGATATGTTCACTGCAGCAAGATATGTTTGCTGCAATGAGTTGTTGTTTCCCCTGATTCGCTACAACGAGTTTTACTTGCTGCAACGAGTATCCCATATCAATACAGTACCCAGAAATGATGCCATTTCATTTTGACCCCTATTTTTAAAGCCCCATCGAGCTCTAGTAGAAACTGAAGCTCTAACCTCGTAAAACCTCATTTTCTCTCTTTTTTTCAAATCTCACTCCAATCTAGCTCCCCCAAGTCATCAAAATACGTATAAGTTATTAGATTTTGTCTCCATTTTTTTTGTTCTTTCATGATTTTGAGTTAGGGTTTGTTATTTTTCTCATTATTGTCAAGTAGGGGTGCTCCCCCAAAGTTCTTGATGTATGTTTAGAGTAAATTTAGAGCTTCACATAAGTTGTTGATGAGTTTTATGGTTTCATTGCCAGCCATTGGTGTCATTCTTCCTTCCTGGAGCCCCGTTGATGTTGGTACTTCATAGTCTATCCCTCCAGGTGAGTGGGTTTGATTTCATGACCTTAATTTGGTCATTATATTATTATTTGCTAGCAATATGAAGTACTTAGAGAATTAGAAAATAGATTCTTACACGATATGGCTTTATGTGAAAATATGTTTTAACTGGAAATGCTTCGTTTGAATTTACGTATGAAATTATGATTTTAGAAAATGCATAAGACCATAATTATTCCATAAAAGGCTTTGTATAATTTAATTCGTGAATTGATTTGATTATGATAGATTGGAATTTACTATGACTTACGAAATGAGATCTAAGGCTTTATGTTGTTATAATAGTTGAGAAATGTTGAACTAGAAATATAGAATTCCCTTTTTACGATTTCAGTTGGTTTTAGATTAGGGAATTATTGAGAGGAACAGAACTGTGAATTAACAACAGTTATTCCATTAACCTTGGTATACCAAGGCCAGCGAGGGGTATTTATCCATATGCTAGATTTGCCCACAAAGGATGTGGCCAGCAAGGGACTGTAAGATCTCAGTTAGGGACTCTCGTTCACGAAGGACTGAGCATCCACCCTTCAGTTTATGGATAGTTTATTCTTTTGGTAATTTTTGAGAAATGTATAGATAATTTTTATACGTATCACAAATTTATGAGTTTTTAGCTATCATACAAATTATATGGAAATGATTTATAAGATTACATTATTGTTTATAGGGTTAAATATATTTTACCCCCTGGATTTTATGCTCTATGTAATTTAGACCCTGACTTTTTAAATTGTGCAACGCGACCCCCTATAGTTTTCAAATTGTGCAAAATAGCCCTTCTGTTGAACTGACATAATTTCTGGACAAAATTACCCTTCCCATATTCCCTAACCCTAATCCACATTCAAAAAAGGAACTTCAAATTATTCAGATTCAACAAGAATCAACAACAAATAAAACATTTGAAACACAAAAAAAATTCACAAGCACCAGATTATTAAGATTTGAAACACATTTGAAACACTTCAGATTATTCAGATTCAACATTCAACAACAAATCAAACATTTGAAACACAAAAAAAAAAAAAAATCACAAGCTGTAGATCCATATGCCTTCATGAAACAGATCTAGATTCACCAGAGCCATAAGATACAGGAGGAGAAGCAGAGTCACAAGTGGTGGATGGCACTTCAAGTAATGATGGTTGACGGCTTGCGCGGTGGCTCTGACACAAAACACCACTAGATCTGAGTCATGGCAATGGCGATGAAGCTCCGAGAAGCCACAATGGAGATCTGAATGGCGAGGAGATGTCTGAGCTTGAACCCTAACCTACGAGGCAGCCAATGGTGGCACAAGAGAGAAGGAGAAGGATGGTGATGACATCACTGCAACAAAGACCTGAGGTGGACGACGGTTCAAGCTCCACATGCGACGAAGATGGTGATTACACAACTCCCTTGTGTGGAGGACAAGGTGACCTCAACAGGACTCCTTGCAGTGGCGGCAACCGTGTCAGGTCCCAATGTGGTGTTGGGTCCCTCGCTTAGTCAACAGCAGAAGTGCTCCTCTGCTTGCGATGGCTGGTATAGCCCAGTGTGGCCGGCACTGTCACCTGGCGGTAACAAGTGGGTCACTTGGAAGGTTTTGGATTCTGGGTTCTGAATGTGGATTAGGGTTAAGGAATATAGGAAGGGTAATTTTGTCCAGAAATTATGTCAATTTAACAGAAGGTCTATTTTGCACAATTTGAAAACTATAGGGGATTGCGTTGCACAATTTAAAAAGTTATGGTCTAAATTGCATAGAATATAAAATCCAAGGGGTAAAATACATTTAACCCTTATTTATATTTACTTCCTTCTTGTCTCATGTATGGTTATGAGTGAGGATCCACTCATTGAGTTTTGTTGCAAAACTCACCCCTTTTCTCTCCCTTTCCTCACAAATACAGGTGTAACACAAGATTCTCTTTTTCCTCCTCCTTAGCATTAGATATCTTTAGCTTTGGTGAGCTTCATATTGGTGTGAAGTTTGTTTATTTGTATAAAGTGCTCCAGTGATATGACGGGCAGAGTCCCGAACCACAAGCATATATATATATATATATGTATGTATGTGTGTGTGTTCATATTTTGCGTTTTGTATTCCATGATTCTTTGTATAAAAAATGATTTAGTATTCATGGTTTTTTTTTGTAATGAGCAACTCAACTTGAGTTATGCCACAGGTACACAATTTTATATTTTATTTATGGAAAAAGTGTTATTCAGTTTCTATATTATATATATGGAGATTTATTTATGAATTGAAATTGATTTATGAATGAAGTATGCATATAATACAGCGCAACTATCACGAGGCTTACGTGAGATAAGATTCGTCATATGCCAGTCACGATCAAAATCGGGTCGTGACAATAAGGCATGCTTTGTTCACCTCCCTATCCAATGTGGGACTTGCTCCACTGTCCTTGTCAAGGCCTAGCATCCTCCCGAACCAATATCTGCATGCTGGGATGGCAATACACAACTCCCAAACTTGACAAAGGCGAACACAAAGTCTTAGCCTAGTACTCTAATCAAGGTTGGTACATCAAAGCACAAACAAACTGTCATGGCCCAGCCAAATTATCAACTTTAATTCCACCTGTCGAGTAGAGAGGTTGAAAGGGGCCCAAAATTCAAAAGACTTAAATAAACACACTAAGTAATAAATCGTAAAAGTGGGCCAGAGATCACATCTTGACCCAAAACTAGAAGGCAATGAGTCTATAAATCCTTTCATCATATATACTACTCACTCAATCTAAACTTAACTAATATGGGACTCCAAACTCTCACTTGAAACCAACAATACCTCCCTAAGTATGAGGCCAAACATGGTGGGCTTTCCTCTCAGGGGAAGCTTTCATGCCAAAAGCAGACTCAAAATCTTGGCCCATTGCTCTAACAAAGAGTTGGTACCACACCCGAGCATAAACAAACCATCGTGGCCTAGCCAAACCGTCGGCTCTAATATCACTCCAAGTTCATATCTTGATTCAATCAAAACCAACAATGAAGTATCAGAACCCTGTATTCTTGTAAACATTCATAAATTTTTATATTGTGCTACATATTTCACGAAAATCTCATATAAAAATTGATTTAATTTCTCGAAAAGGAGGGAACATACCAACGCACATCTTTTTCATTTCAAAATTCAAAAGATGCTAATACTAGCTTTATTGAAACAAAAAATCTTATTCCAACACCTACAAATAGGTGTCTAATAGAGACAACAGCTCCATTATTATTGGATATGATAGTGATTTCCACTATTCTCACTCATCTATCACATTCAATGATAATGAAATAAATGTTTCAATTAAAAACCTGCTTTTGAGGGCTAGAATAATATTATTCTTATCAAAACTATATATCCTCATGACTCAAGAATACAAGTAAGCAATATAGTAGTGCACTAACATGCGTTGATAGATTTAGAAAATTTTGATAATGAAAGCAAAAAATAATACACAAAAATAAAGTCTGGGATATGTCATATTTTATTATTTTGTCTTATTTATAGTTAATGTGGGGTCAAATGATGAAAATATATTTATACGGAGTGGATATGTCCTTGCTTACATGGCAACTAAAATCAATCATAACAATAGTTATCAATGATTTTGACAAAATAATAAAAAAATAATGTGTACAACAATTTTGTAAAACATGCTTATAATATAAGGAAAAAAATAAACAGGTGATGGATCTATTTTAATTTTTTTATTTCTCTAGGCTCATCACCCTATTTATTTTTTTTGACTATATTATAAGTATATTGTACAAAGATGTTATACATATATTATTTCTCAATAATAAAATTGATATTTAAATTTAATGTGTTAGAAATAAATTAATGCAAAATATTTTTCAAAACTAAACTAAAATCAACTTAAAAATATTACTAAATACAAGGTTACAGGGCTTAGCACAATTAGTAGCTAGATAAATTTCTTAAACATCTAGTCAGGTATTCAATTTTTGATAGTGAATATGGAAAGAGTCTCGTGATTAGAGATAAAATTTACATTTATAACCTTTACACAATGATGTGATTGGTCATTATTTCTAACAATAAACATCCCAGGTTTGCCTAGAAGATAAAACTTTAAAATATTATGATTGAAAATGATTTTTACTCTTGGGGATTGAAAATAACATATACTCTAATATTAATTCTAACCACGGAACAGATTACATTCAAGTTTTTTTTTTCTTTTGGGTTAAAATTCAAATTCAAATTTTTATTATCATACCACATGATTCATTATTTTAACTTTTAATCAACTTTTCATTAAAATATTTATTTAGTTTATTTTTATGGCTTTTGTGGCGTGTATAGTGTTGTTTTCAAACCAAAATGGACAATGGACATACTTGCACGTATCCTTCATTTTTAACATTATGTACCACTTGTCTAAAATACAGTAGCATTCATCCGTGTGAAGCAGGCCTATTTTCATTTCAAGTTTTGTTGTCAATACCAGCAGTGTCCCAACTTACACTTGTTTAGTATATTATTTATGAATTGTATTATTTATACTTATAAAATATAAGATACCATATCAACTAATACTTTATCTATTATTTAATGGATTTTGAATCTCATTTAAATAGAGTCCATACCTCATTCAATAATAAATGAAGCATTAGTGTATATGATATCCCATACTTTATGAGTATAAATAATATTTTTCATTATTTATTACTTAATACAATATATATATATATATATATTTATTTATTTTAAGCATTTGAGATCCCACTTTTTTTTATGTTAGGATTCGAACTCGGGACAATTGATTAAAAAAAAAATTCCAATCAATCATAAGTTAATACCAAATATAACATATTTTCTTATTGTATTAATAGAATATCTAATTGTCAGTTAACAAATATAATAGAATTGATATTTTTACGATGCGAATATATAAGAATTTCTCGTGATTCTACGTGGCTATGATCTGATGTCGGCAATCAAATTCTGGAGTTGCATCAACGACTTTTTTTTTCTATTTTTAAATTCATATTACGCACGTGTAGTATTCTGTTGTTCTTGTAAATACAATAATGGAAAATTGAGAAGACCAGTGACACAAACACTAAAGTGTTTACATTTTTGCTTTTTTTAATCAGCGTGTAAACGTCAAATTTAAGACTATTTAAAATCTGACTTTTGCATTTAAAATAATTTTGTTATATTTATTTTGGATTTAATTTCTATATCTTAATAAAATAAAATAAAATAATTTTATATTATCAATCAATAAAAATTTTAAAAAATTTCAAATCATAATGCATAGTTATTGTAATTATCTAACATAATTTAACATATTTAAATTTTTATTGATTATCAATATAAAAAATTATTTTATATTCTTAGATAGAAATTAACTTCTATTTATTTAACATTTTGTTGTCAATTATTTAATTTATTAACACTTTATTTAAATGGTGACGTGTTGGTGTCTCAATTTGTTGGCAGTACCCCTAAGAACGGATTGGACTCGTCTTGGTGGATGGACCAATGCCTGCGACCCAGATTCGCATCAGCACCATGTCGTTGGGGCCACGTGTGATTAAGGAAAGTACGAAAAAAATGTGGCAAAAAAGTTAATATTCTTTTGCCGGATTTAAAAAATTAACATTTTGAAATTTAAAATTGTTTATAATTAAATTTTTTGACACAATTATTTCAAATAGGAAGTGTACAAAAGACATGTATCAAATTCATGACCTAACTCAACTTTTACACTAGGTTATTTCTTATGGCCCGCCCCAATTCGAATAATGATTAGATCAATCCAGTTTTAAATAATACATAAAAATTTTGATATCATATATAGTAAAATTATAAAATTTTATAAATATGAAATAAAATTTAATAGATATTTATTCATATATTTCAAAACCAATTATATCACTGTAACAATAATAAGTTATCTAAAATATATTAATTAAAATACATAGTCTTATATTTTATTATTAATTATTATAAAAAAATATATAACTCTAAAATAAATATTTGACTTTGGGCTGGCCAACCCAAAATATAACCTAAACCCGACCCTAAAAATGCACTAGATTAAATTTTGGGATCCAAACTCAACCTAATAATAAGCTTAGGTCATGAACATACCTAATTTTTACAAATATTATATCCTTAATTTTATATTTACACAAAAAAAACTTAGAAACTAAAGAGATATATTAGATTTAAATTTAATGATAAATAAATATATTCTATAATCTAAACTAATAAATGATCAAATATGTTCTTTATTTGAAAATACTGATATTTAAGCATTTTTTACATCAAATATCAACACAAAAGACCCTACAACTTAAAAAATATATTATTTCTCATTTCAAAATAGATTTAAACAACTCTATCATTTATAAGACCATAAAAAAAAAATCACCTGTAACACCCGTACATACCAAACATATCAACGCAAATTTACACCATGAAATACGACATTTAACATTGATTTACTGAAGTATAAATAAAACGTTCTAACATAAATACTTAGCTTCATTGTTTCCAGACCATAATATTCTGAATCCAAAAATAAACTTAACACTAAATTTAAACACAACTCCATATGCTCCTAGTAGTTGAACGAGTTTGCTTTCTTCTCGGATATTATTTGAACAATCTAAAACCACCAAAAATATAAATAAGAATTCAAAATTCTCAATAGAGAATGAACAATTTTATAACATTTGAACTATAATTGATTTCGGTCGAATTTACTTAGAAAATACATATAGCTACATATCTTCGTAGAAACATAATCAATTTCCATAACATAAATATAATAAAGCATGTAATGCAAATCTTATTATGAATATAAATTCTTTGCTTTACTTTTCTCTTTCCTTTATCAGATTGGTTCGCACATAGTCAATAGTCTTCTTAAAAAACTTTCATTCTCTAGTGTTATTTTTTTAACACCGTGATAACAAAACTATGTCACACTAGCGAAGGTATGTAACATAAAATAACCTTATATCTATGTCCTTCTACATTCTTGAGGTTTGCGGCAAAATTTAAATTTCTACTTTTTTATTATTTTCTTATTATTATGCATAACTTCACAATAAATGTAGAAATGCATAAATTCATAAAAAAAAATGAAATGCATAAACTTAAATAATAAATAAGTGTTCACAAAATAAACAATAAACTTGAATCATAATAAGTAAAATAGTAAAACATAAAATTAAGCTATTAAATAAACTAAGTAAAGAGCACAAAATATAAATTAATGCATAAATCTACAAATAAATACGGTCCATAAGAATTAAAATAATACAATCTCGACAAAATAAATGAAGTAATCTCTTAACAAATTTCTCAAAGCATAGAGTTCTTAATCTAAATATTAATTTCTAAAGGAACTAAGATTATTTTATTTAACATTTCTTTTAAGCTTTTCATCATGGCCCATGAATTTTTCTTTGTCATCATGGCGGATTTAGCGCATAAAGGTCCTATCCTTTCAAGGACCATCATAAAATCATAATATTGTCCATGAGATAAGATATAAACTTTCAAGTTATAGTTAATTTAATAGGTCAAATCCAGGTATAATAAATTTTACGTAATTTTAATTTTAGATCTTATATTTTACTTTTAATATAGGTCATTTACAGAAATTACTATAAATATTGGCAACTCCAAACTAGTATAGCATTATTGCAAAGAATATCTTGAAATATGTAATGGATAGCATGAACATAAAGAAGCAATAAAATTAAATTGCAATAATAAATAGTGCTTAACTTTAATATATACAGGAATAATAAATAAAATAACTAAAAGTAAGTAATGAGCAACGTAAAAATAAATGAACGGTAAAAATAAATAATTGAATAAGTTTAAATATAAAGGAACAATACATAAAATAATTGAAAGTAAATAATAAGTAAGATAAAATGACAAAAATAAATAATTAAATAACTTTAAATATAAAGGAATAATAGATAAAGTGGCTTAACGTAAATAATGAGCAGCATAAATATAGTAAAATAAAATGGCATCAGGAAACAATATTAAATCACTTAATATAAATGAGTTGTATATAAAATAGAAAATAATAATTAAATATTATCACGCTTTTATCTTGCAAATTAGGTTCATTCCCTACCTCCAAAATTTCCTTGTATTCAACCCTAATTTTTCCTCTTTTTCTCTTTTCCTTTCTTGTTTCTCATCTCCCCACTTTCTATCTTTTTTTTTTTCCCACTATCTCTTCTCTTTTTTTCCTCGGTCTTCTAATTAAATTCAAAGTACTTCATCTTAAAGTTCTCTTTGTTTGTGCAGTAAAAATAGCACAACTTCTCTCTATTTATTATGAGCAAATGTAGAGGGCCATTTTTTTCCAATTAATTTATGTCATTCATGACTTTTTTTTCATCTTTTCCCTCACATTCACGTAGCTTCCTACTTGTTGCATATATGTATTATTATGTTTCTTTGAAGGATTTTATAGACTTGACTTCAGGTCTCTTCATTTTTCTTCATATTCACATTATTTTCTCATGTTCACTTATCACTTTTATATTGTTCTTGACCCAAACTATGATTTTAATTATGATGCATGATTAAGAAAAATATATTATTGAGGAGAAGGGGCTAGGGTGGACTCTCAAGAGAATGGGTGTAAGAATGATTTCCCACCCATCTTAAGTCTTGAAAGAGTTGACCTTAAGACTTTGGGAACTACTAAATGATGTGGCTTGATAGACTTTGGAGTGTTATACTGCCCAAGAGATGGAGATCGGTCATCGAGAACAACCTAAAGATCAATAGGATAGTCTTGCTTTATTCTAATAAGAGATGCTCAACCCAAGAGAGTCAATCCCACTAAAACCATGTCTTTGGGTGCAAGCCCATATTAGGAATTAATCCCCACTAGAGACCAAATCCTTTGTTCTATGATTTCCAACAATATTATTGGAAGTGGCAACAAGCAACCTCCTTTAGGTGACCCTAGAGGCTTTTCAATTGAAGAAAAGTAAATGCCACCTCATGTCATATCAACAGTGCAATAAAGCCTAAATCCATGAACTACACTCAAGAGGTGTCTTTAATAGTTGTAATGGAGAAAAAACACGGAGAGAGAGAACAGTGAGGAAAGGAAGAGGTTCATACCCTTATATATATATATATATATATATATATATATATATATATATATATATATATATATATATATATATATATATATATATATATATATATATATATATATATATAAACACTCCTATAACAACACTCCTCAAAAACCTCCTTTCTTCTTCATGATTCTTGACCAAAACCCTACAGAAAATCCACCATTCTAGTATATTTTCCTCTGTAAATCAATACTCATGCACTAAAAATCATACCATCACGCCAAGCTTCCTAAACCCTAGACACCCATACTGAAAACTAGAGAGAAAACAAGAGAAATCCATTAGGAGAGGAACCCAATTCGTGGGTACGACGTGCTTACATTAGAGTGGGGAAACTAAGGCGCTAATCATCCTCCTATTGATCCCTGTGTTGGTGGCACTTAATCTCTGATTTGAGCCACACAGGAGGTAGTTCCTTCTTTCCTCATCTTGCTCATATTTCCTCACAAGTTTAGAAATCCATAGATCAAAGTCTTGTTTGATATCACTAATCTATTTCCAAAATTCTGATCTAAAACACATATATTACCGTGTAACTTTCCTTTGCATATGTTATCATTATCATTATATATTACTTTAACTAATTCTTAGCTCATCATATAACATTCACACTATGACACTTACACATATTATGTTATAGTTAGAGTATTATGTTATTATATTATGTATATATTATTTACGTTACATGTATCTATATAATTATATTCTATATTAAAATTATAATTAATAATATATTGTCTTATTATAGAAATTTATTAATATAATAATCCAATTCCTTGATAAATTTTTATTAGGTTGTTTTGCAAGAAAAATTAACTCAAATAATCAACAAAATATAATAAAATACTCTACATAAAATATTTTATGAAAAAGTGGATGTTAGTTTAACAAAGAGAAACTAAGACACCCATAAAAGAATCAATAAACACATACAGAACGGGACAAAAGTGTACCCATAATGGGGGCAACATAGTCAAAAGAAAAGATAAATCCTTAAATAACAAAATAGCATAACAAAAAGGATGGACTTATCATATAAGATGGGAGATCCTCTTAGCAATATTCACACGAGAGAAAATGATCAGATATAGAGAGAAAAGGGAAAATGAATAATTAGGGCTAGCTCCTTTCTTAGTAGAGTTTCTATGGTTTGGACGACTGATTCAATTATTTATCAAAGAGTAAATGAATATGACAAATCATTCTAGCCCCTCAAATTCCAACAAAATTTCTTACTATCTAACACATTTCCAGCTTGAGAATTTTTAGGGTATGTTTAGTTATAAAGTAAAATGGGAAATCATTTTTTACGAATAAATTTTATATATAAAATTTATTCATAAAAAATTTACTCCCAATTTTATCCTTCAACCAAATATTACTTATAAGCAAAGATAATCTTTTTGTGACGCCAATAGATGTGTGGAAACTAATTAATCATCAGCAAAATAAAATGACCATGACTTTTTCTATGTCAGTAAATCGAAATCAAGCACTTAAAGGAATCTATCATATTGGTGTCTGAGTTCATTCAAAGAATAATTATAAACATATATAATAAAATTTAAAATAATTAAATAAGTTTTTAAGAATAAAAGAAATTAATTTTAATATATTGTTAATGTAAAATGGTTGACATTATTAACCAATCAAATTTTATCTTTTATATGACTGATATAGTTACAGTGAGAATTAAACAAACTTAATAATGTGAGTGTACATAATTAAATAAGTATAAAATATCTACACTTACATTGTATTCAGATTAAACCGTCAATAAAATCATAAATTTAATAACTTTCTCATAAAAATAACTTTAAAAAATCTAAAAATTTAAACCAGTTTTTTTTTTTTGAAATATAAGCATTCACATTATAGAAGTCACTTAGTACAAGCATCGATCATCAATATAAAAATCATCAATCATAGATAATCAGAGGTATTTCCCGTACTTTGTACATGTTTATTTATTTTTTAAAATTAATTTTAATAAAAATTACATTAAAAAATAAAAGTGCTTGAAAATTATATATGATAGATATATTGAGATTTTTTAAAAAATTATTTTACTATTCGTACAAATTCATTGTATCGGATAAAGCTTTTAACACTTGTCACTAACAATTGCATATATTACTATATATTGGGAATAAATTACTCCTTCACTCAAATCCATGCTTTTGTGGATATAAACATTAGCATCAGCATAGAATATGACATCAAATTAAAAACTTTATCATCACAAGGGATAACAACTAAATATCTGCTGACTTGAGTAAAACCTTATAAATGTCCCAGCCAAACAAAAAAGGGTCATTATAATCAATATGCGCCCTCACCACCCATTGATTAATGCAACATGCTATTCACTTATTGTTGTTACTCAGATGCTGTTAAATTGTCAATGGCACAAATTCATCGGATGGAATAAGAAGTTTATCACTAGACACTCTTTGTCAAGTGAAGTGATTCAAGTTCTGACTCAGAGTCGTGTTAATGGCACAAATTCATAGGATGGAATAAAAAGTTAATCACAGGGCATGATGCCATGATCGAGTGAAGAGATTGAAGTTCTGAGTTTCTCCACCTGAATTATCGAATGACTATTCTTGAGATCATCTTGTAACTGGAGGTTATGTTTGATTAGGGATAAAAGCGGAGTGAAATTTTTTATGAACAAACTTTAAATGTAGAATTATAGATGGAGTTTATTTATAAATTTTTTTATCCATTTTTACCTTATAACCAAATACTTCATAAAAGAAATGCTATATATTCAATGTATATACACACATATAATCTTTAATATGGATTCTGTGAAATTAGTTAATTCATCCTTTAACTCATTTTTTTAAAATTATTTCTCCAAGTAATATTCATTTCAAATTTGCCTTATAACTTTTAAAAACTAAATATGTTTATCCTCTTTGTAAATAATGGTACTTATATTGATGGAAAAAATCTCATCTAGCACGTGAAGTGGCAAAAATTCCAATATATATATCTTCAATGACACATTTTATTTTCAAATTGATTTTTTGCCGCAGTAAGCAACACTTGAGAAGAAGACAAATGTGTTCGATTTTTAAAAGTTAGAGGACGAATTTGAAACATTTGTTTCTTAGAGGCAAATTTTTTGAAATTTTATTACTTAGAGGATGAATTTCAAAACAAAAAATAAACCAGATGACAAATTAATTGATTTTGCCAAAATTATTCTAATTGTTGGAGGAAATAAAATATTATAATTTAAATTATTTATTCATTTAAATATTAATAATTATAACATTATTTTAGATAAAAAAATTCTGAAAAATTTTCTTGATGTGTAGCATGTTTTCAAAAGAAGTTTATGCCAATATACTACTTCTTCTTTCTTTAATTAGCATTTTATATAAATTTTTTTTCAAGAGTTAGGTTATTTATACTAATAGTATATAGGATATCATACCTATTCATACATTTAATCTATCATGATGGATGAAACGTGAGTTGGTACGATATCATATATGTATTATGAGTAAATTGCATGGGTGATAGCTGTTTAAAAGTTTCTTAACTATGTGTGTTTAGTAACAGAGGCGAAGTTTTGAAAAATTTTATATATATATATATATATAACTTTAAAATAGGCTAAGTTTGAATGTGTTATTTTATATGTATGATATTGCTAGTTTCATCAACTTAAAAGTTCATTAACTTACATTTTAATTTGAAAAAACAAAGCCAAAAAGATTATATCACATTTAAGTATCATTTTATAGTTAAAATATTTTTTCCCAGAATAGAATGAATAGATAAACAACAGTAAGAGTTGAATGACAAGTTCAATGATCAAACATCGAATTTGTTAACTCTAAGCTCTTGTTTGAATTCTTAGGATACTTATAAAATTTTTTATATTGTCAGATTTGTCTAGATAAAAAAGTTTAATTAAATGGTTAATAAATAAAAGAAATATACAATTTTAAGTGTGACATTCACCTGTAAGTGAAAGGCACATTTTTAATGCTTTTCATTATAAGAAAAAATAAACTATTTCAAAATTTTAAACTTTTTTTTTTGTTAAAATGACCATAGTTATCAAATATTATACAATAATATATAAAATTATTTCATATATTTTTCTTAGTAATTTATTATACAAAAGTAATTATTTTGTACAATCTAAACAAAACATATGACTTTTCAATTACTTTATAATTAATATATTCAAACATAAAATTGATATCCAAATAACCACATATATACAAAAGAAAAACAATTATATATATACTTAAATATTGAAATAACTTAATCTCCCAACCAATCTAAATACACGTTAACATTGTCATATTGGTTATTTGCTTTAAAATTTACATATATAATATACAAATAACTTTAATTTGATTACCGTAAACTAATTTACATGAACATCCTACCCCTAAGATTTTCCTACAAGTTTCGCCACTGTTTATGAGGAAGACTTCAATATTAAAATTATTTTAATAATCGTTTGTCTATGTATTGTTTTTTTAATATATAATTTGTAATTTATGTACACGCCACTTCATATTGGTGCGAATTTTGTGAAGAAGCATTCGTCGCATTTTTATTTTAACCTTCTTAATGAAGGTATTTTTTATTTACTTAATTGATTTTTTTTAAAGCAAAACTTAATTTATGTGTAGATATAAAATTTAACAAGCTAGATATTTTAGATTCTTGAACAGTTTTTATGTGATAAAAGTAGATTTCTTTTAAAAAGTAAGTTTAAAATCGTAGCTTTTGAAAAAACATTTTTTTAACTTCACTTAATGCTTTAATTTTGTTCTTCCTTAAAAGTTCATCCAAACATATTTCTAAACATGAAAAAGACCAAAAGCACTTATTTTATGAAAAAAATTATTTATTTAAAACAAAACATTCAACAAATTGTTAGCACAACTATGAGGCCGAGGTGAGATGATACATGTTCTCTCATTTTTTAATCAAATGTTGATGGTTCGATTTTCACCTTGGAAATGGAGCAACACATGAAGAGATTAGTCACTACTTCTGGCTAAAGGTGGGTATGCGAACTCTCCCGGTCCGTTTAGCCCTGTCCATAACGGACCATAATTAAACGGGCCGAGCCGGGCTAGTCTGTTTCATTAATGAACTTGGTTTTGGCTTGGTCCACGTTTGCCCCGCACAAGCCCATGAGTTCGAGGACCGGTCTGCATAACCCATTTTTTCTATTGACATTTTTGGCCCGCACCGATTCGCAGGTCGGCTCCCAGACAAGTCTGTGGACCAGTCTTTTTTCTCATTGTTTAGCTTTTTTTTTATATCCTATACTATACTATATTTATATATTTATATTTTACCTCGCAAAATATATATACACATTTTTTTATTACAATATCTAAAATATTACCAATCAAATATGCATAACTCCTCTAATCATAAAAAATAGTGAAACTACAAAAGAATATAAATTAACAACTACCAACTATCAAATATCAAATATAAGCAAATCAAATACCAAATATAAATACAAAAAATGGTAGAATAAATTAACTCACCAAAGTTCATCTATCATAAATATATATCGCAAAATAGAAGTATTCTCTCACTCATGTGGGCTAGTGGGTTGGCATACTAAAAATTTTCTAGTCCATTTATTGCGAGTTGTGAGTTAAACGAGTTAATTCGTGAATCGCGACTTGTATAGCCAGCTCTACTTTTGGCATTGGATACTTTGAAAAAAAAAAAATGTTAACATTAGCCACTATAATTGAGCTAGTGATAGGGGATTTGAGCGGTCTATCATAAAGTCATATGTTCAAATTTATTATCTTTCCGATGTAAAAAAAAAATGATATGCTAGCATTATTCTTTTTCATTACAATAAGTGTTGAATATTTGTACATCATTAATATAAATTCTATATTACCAACTACCTAATCATAGGTTCAAATTTTATTGTTGTCAATGTACCAAAAATTAAAAAATAATAGCACAATTTTTTGAAAAATTAATTATACATAAAAAGCGATATGTTTGTAGAAGCATGATTTTTATAAGGTTTGGGATACAAGTAACGCTATAAACACTTGATGAGGCCGATTGCATGTTGTGACCTACAATTAAGATGAGTTTTCCTCTCCCATAAATCTTACCCTATTATAAAAATTATTAATTTGAAAATGTGAATAAAATTTTTGCCAATAACAAATAGAGTTTTGAAATTTGTTTCTAATTTTAAAAATTTTTATTTTTATTTTTGTACGAATTGATTTGTTGATATAATATCTACGTCGACAAATTATGTTAGCAAGAAAAGCATGTGACATTCATATCAGTAATCATCGTTAATAATTTAGACTAAATTGTACAAAAAAACTTACAGTAAATTTGGAACATAAATGAATGAAAAAATCTTTAAGAAAAAATTGAATTTTGGTGATGCGTGAATGACGTAATGCATAGAAGAAAAAACATATTGATATATGACATAGAATAAAATGGAGTTTAGATTATTTTAATATAAAACTTTACCACCCAATGATTTCCGGTGAAATTCCACTATTATCGATAATCAAGCTAGACTTATTATTATCCGTTCAAATTCATTGAAGCGGATAAAGTTTGTGCCAACTTAGCACTAATAATCGTATATGCTCATTACTTTTGATTTTTTTTGGCTGATGAAAAGGAAATCACGATTCTACATTATTTGTCAATTATTAGGTATTGATTCCTCATTCGATCAAATGCATACTCCTATGGATAAACAAACCCCATAATGATGATTTTTTTCTTTGTTTTTTAATGTAAACCCCGTAATGGTGGTAATGATAGAAATTCATTGGATGGAATAAATTTTTTTATCACGGGACAGGACCAACTAGTAATGAGATTCGAGTCAAGTTCTGAGATTCTCCACCTGAATTATCCAAAGGACCTTATATATAGAGAGAACCTTATCCTTCCTCCTCTTCTTTTCCTCCTAAAATAACAATTATTGCACCTCTATGAAGAAAATTTCAAGCTTATGCCAATATTCATATACTGTGTATTCTTTCTGCTTTAATTGGAACTTTGAACGAGAAAGTTTCGAAACTCTAGGAAGAATATATATGGGTGGTTACTGATAAGAAATAAAAGCAGTTCAACAGTATTTTTTTTCCTCCAAAGTTTATTTATTTTTTTTATGGCTAGTTTAAAATTTTGACTCAGCTATAAACACATGTCACGTGATATTCCTAATAAGTTTTTTGAAAACATTTTCGGGGTCGTTTGATTAAAATTTTGGGAGAAGTGCTTTTTTAGATTCTTCAAATTCAGAAGTAGAAGCAAAAGCAAAAAAATAAAAAATTATATGGTTAGTTGTAATTGTAGAAATATATTTTATGAGAATCAGAAATTATTAAAATATTAGATAAAGTAGATATAGAAGTACTTTCTTTGTGTCAAATTACAATTAAGAGTATAAAAGTCACTTCATAAGAAAGATGTTTAGATTTTTAGTATTTTTTGCACATGATATATATATATATATATATTATTGAGTTGTGTTCTATTAAATTATAAAATAATACACACATAAAATAAACTATAACACTCAACAATTAAATTATTTTAGAGTTGATAGAAAAAATAGGGTGAGGGTGAGAATGGTTTAGTATAAAATTATTTTTTGTCTTTTTATAAAACTTATAAGAATAAATTTGAAATCTAAATCATTTCATAAATCAATCAAAAACACTTTCTCTCAATTAACCAAAAAGCAGAGAAATTGATTATTTTTTGCTTCTGTTTTTTTAAAAAGCACAAACAAACATGCTAAAAAATTCTAAAAATACTTTTTTTGAAAAAAATTAAAAAAGAAGCATTCTCTTTTTTTTCCCTTAGAAGCTTATTTAAACGAGCTCTTTATCATTTTTCTTGGTCGATTATCTTTTCGTTTTTTATCTAAACAATGAGTTAGATGAATTAAGCGTATTATATTGATGGGTCAGCCCATCTCCTATAAAAAAAAGGTCATGTTTACAATGAACCGATTTTAATCGGAACATTCACTGTGCCTAAGCATTGTAACCGTAAATTTAAAAGTGAAATATATCTAATGGTCAATAAATAAGGAGATACTCTATTATAAACTACCACTTATCTGGAGTTCTCATACTCCCATAAGTAGTCAGTTTTTTTTTTGGTAAAGAGTCAGTTTTTACTTTGATAGAACGAGAAAATAAAAAAGAAAAAGGGTGCATGTGATTTTATGTTTAGGGGCAAATCAAATGCAACCCCTCAAGCTGACTGAGTTCACGTGTTGGGTTCCATCCTAGGCCTTGTTATCTTAGGTAACAAGCCCAAAGGAGAATCGCCATGGGAGCAAGGTCTAGTTGGACTGACGTTTGATTTGAAGGAGGATGGTTGCAAACAGGTTTTAGAGGATCCAAGTTCTACACAAAACCCATGAATAGTTATACACTTGCATAATCAATAAAAGAATCTTCTTTAATAAACTAGAGTCATTTTGTAATGACATTTTTGTGCTTTGTACAATGATCTTGACGTTATTGTACTGCTAGTTTATGAAGGTTCATATTTAAAGCTTCCATTTTGAACCACTAATAAACTTAATAAAACTGCAAACCTTAGACAGAACCAAAAGAGTAGGATTAAGGGGAAAGCTTTTATTTGGTGATTTGGGAAAATGGAGAGGTTTTTATTTTTATCCGAATCTGAATCGAAATGAAGGTTGCTTTCCTATCGGCGTCTTTGAATTTACCCATTTGCCATTCTTGAGATAAAATTCTAGTATTTTATTTTCTTTTTGTTAGTTTTAGACATCTTAAATGATAACCAACATGATGAGAATTAATGCATTCATTATATGCACTAACATGTTAAAGGATACATCTCAAAATAAAGAGTTTTACATCATGTCTCCTAAATTCTTAAGAGATATCTGGCACTAGTAATAAATTCTGAAATGACTGTTTTATTAGCTGATGTGGCATGGGTGTATAGTACATATATCTTTTCAATCTTATCCAGATACCTCCACTACAAGGCAATGGTACAAAGGATAGACACCTCACAAGAAAAAGAAAGAGCCTCCCCTCACAAATGAACAAAATAAGAAAGGACGCTTTTTTAAAATTTGGACAGCTCACAAATCAGGACAATGAAATATTGTAGCTGTCATTCCTCTCTACTACAACGGTTAGATTTGTTTCTTTTTAAGGAAACATATGGGCAGCGGGCAGAATTCGAAAAACGAATGCTCATCAACAAGAACAAAAGTCTGCTGCATTCCTTTTCTCTTTTCATACATTTCGGCTTTTATTGTGCAATAGCTTCTTTTGCTATTATAGTTTTCTGTGAGAGTTGGTGTTAACTTTTCTTTTGCAAAGAAAAGGCTTAAAAAAGGGTGAATTATGCTTCGGTCATGATTCTGTTTTGATCATTACATGTAAAGAGCTTGGCTTTGTTTTGGTATTTTTGAGTGACAAGTGCTGTTGCTCTCTGCATAAGTTTACAATGTGCTGTGAACTTTGTTTTCTTTTCTTTGAAATCTTGGTGTATTGGATACTTGATATTAGTGGTGATCTCATTCGAAAGGAGTGAGAACTGGATGTAGATCTCTCATTGAGGTCGAACTAGCATAAATTTGGTGGTGCACTCTCTCTTTCCCTATACTTTTTATTATTTCACTTATCTGATTTAAAACAGTTTTTCTTTACAAATTTTTGTTTAACTGAAAATCTCCTAAATGTTTAGGAGATATCTGGTGAACCTTTTAATCCTCTGTTTTAGTGTACAGAAAACTTTTATAAGCTTGATTCAATCCCCCCTTTCTCAAGCAAATCGATTCTATCAATTAGCATCAAGAGCCAGGTTCTGAGAGGTCAAACTTAATAGCTTAGGAAAAAGATCCATGGCAAATATGATTCCTTACATGCTCTCAAAAGGACAATCAACTATGTGACCTGGAGTTAACTATGCATACTGGAAAGAGAGAATGAAAATATTTATTCAATCAAATGACTACGACTTGTGGAAGATCATCACAAGAGGTGCTGAAACTCCAATTAAAATCAATGATCGAGGTCAGAGAATTGTACAAACAGATGAAGAATGGACTCCTGAAGAGAAGAAAACAATTGAAATGCATGCAAAAGCTATCAACCTTCTGCACTGTGTCATCAGCTTCGAAGAATACAGAAAAGTCTCAAGGTGCAGAACTGCAAAGGAAATCTGGGATAAGCTGAAGCTAACACATGAAGGTACAAAACAGATTAAGGAAACAAAAACTGATATGCTCATGAAGGAATATGAACTATTCAGCATGAGAGAAGAAGAAAACATAGATGAAATGTTTGAACAATTTGCTGTGATCATCAACAACTTAATTAGACAAAATGGGAAAATGATTTGGAGATAAAGAACTTGTGAGAAAAATTCTGAGGAGTCTTACTCCACGATGGTTATCAAAAATCATTGCAATACAAAAAGGAAGAGATATAAGCATGCTAACATATGATGAACTAAGAGGCAACCTGATTGCCTTTGAAACTACTCACTTGAAAAATGACAAGGAAAAGAAAGGAATAGCATTGAAGTCAAAAGTTGAAATAGAAAATGAAAGCACTGATTCAGAACACAAGCTTAGTGATGATGATGAGTTCAGTTTATTTGCTCAAAGAATGATGAAGCTTTGGAAGAAGAGAGGAAAAGGCAGAAGAAGGAGCATTACAAAAAGAGACAACAACAAAGGCAATTCAAGAAAGAAAGACATCATTTGCCATTATTGCAAACAGCCTGGACACTTCAAGAATGAATGTCCATTACTGATTAAAAAGGAAGACAACAAGAAGCAGAAAAAGAAAGGACTGCTATCTACTTAGGAAAATTTGAAGAACGACTCATCTAGCAGTGAAGATGATGATGCATTCTTCGCTGAAACATGTCTCATGGCAAAAGATGATGGTGAGGTAAATTTTCTTAACCTATCATAGGATGAATTATTAGACGTTATTGATTATTTACTTGCTAATTCTAAAAGTATGCTTGAAAAATATACTTGCATAAAAAAGGAAAACAAATTAGTAAATGTAGAAAACTCTTTTATGAAATATGAGATTGAAGCTCTAAAAAAATGCTTTAATGATCATCTACAAATGAGCTCAAAACCGAAAATGAACTACTTAAAGAGAAAATTAAGAATCTCACCTTTGATCTTGCAAAATTTGTTCAAGGAACAAAGAATTTAGAAATTCTCTTGGGAAAACAGAGGTGTGCTATCAATAAGGCTGGTTTGGGATATGATGCACATGATCAAAATCGTTTTTACAAAAATCTTTTTGAGAAGAAATCAAACGTATCTCCCAGCAGCGTCTCTAAAAGAAAGAAACCTTACTTAAAGCATTTTGTTAAAGCTTCTAAATCAGAAAAGATAGTAAAATCTGCTGAAATGTGCTATACTGCAAACAAATAGGACATTTGTCCAACAAATGTTTTATTCATTGGGTGAAAAAAGAAAAAGGGATGGTTCCTGTGCTTGTTGAGAAAAATGCTGCAGGTGAATATAGAACCCCCAATGCAAAGTTCCAACGCAACTATGGATATATAAGAGATCGAATATTAATCTTCCAAAAACTTTCTAGAACCAAAAAGAAAACCAAAGAACTATGGTATGTTGAAAGTGGATGCTCAAGACATATGACCGGATGTGAAGCCATGTTCTTAATGATCAAAAATGAAAAAGTAGGAGATGTGACATTTAGTGACAATGGCACAGGGAAAATCATAGGAATTGATAAAATAGGTAAATCCTCTTCTACTACTATTGACAATGTATTTCATGTTGATGGTCTTAAACATAATTTACTTAATGTGAGTCAATTATGTGATAATGGTTATCTTGTGTTATTCAATGTGACAAATGCACTGTTTTTAAAAAGGAAAATCAACAAACACTGTTGGTTGGCCAAAGATGTGGAAACATCTATGGTGTCACTCTAGATGATCTCAAAAATCAAGATATAAAATGTTTTGCTTCTTTTGAAAATGACAAATGGCTATGGCATAGAAGATTAGGTCATGCTAGTATGTATCAAATCTCAAAACTATTCAACAAAGATTTAGTAAGAGGTGTTCCTAAAATTAAATTTGAAAAGGATCTTGTGTGTGATGCATGTCAAAAGGGCAAACAAACAAAATCCTTTTTCAAATCTAAAAATGTCGTCTCAATTACTAAACCTTTGGAACTTTTACATCCTGATCTTTTTGGTCCCACTAGAACTCAAAGTTTAGCTGGAAAGAAATATGGAATGGTGATTTTAGATGACTACTCCATATATGGTTGGGTTCTTTTCTTAGCACATAAGGATAAAGCATTTCACCTATTTGAAAAATTCTGCAATGGGGTTCAAAATGAAAAAATTAGCTAGATCATTTCCATTAGAAGTGATCATGGTAAAGAATTTGAAAATCAAAAGTTTGAATCCTTTTGTAATGAAAATGGGATATCTTATAACTTCTCTTGTCCAAGGACTCCTCAACAAAATGGTGTTGTTGAGAGAAGAAATAGATTCTTGCAAGAGATGGCAAGAGCTATGCTTTGTAAAAATAACAAACCAACAAATTTATGGACTGAAGCAGTTAACATTGCATATTATGTTCTTAACAGAAAAATCATAAGGCCTATTTTGAAAAGAACCCCCTAGGAGCTTTGGAATGGAACCAAGCCTACACTTCACTATTTTCTTGTTTTTGGATGCAAATGCTACATCTTAAACAACAAAGATAGCCTTGAAAATTTTGATTACAAAACTGATGATGGATTATTTATTGGATACTCTACAAGAAGCAAAGCTTATAGAGTGTTCAATTTAAATACCAAAACTATTGAGGAAGCTATGCATGTCGCTCTTTGTGAAACTAATCCAAAAACTGTGCAAGACTGTCTAGAACCTGAAGCTTCTGAGATATTTGTGGCAGGAAAAAACTCAGGAGAATATGAACTCTAAAATGAAAGAAACGATAGAGAAATTGTAGAAATATCTCCTGAAATTGTAGAAGACATTAACACAGAAAATATCGAATCTGTAACTGTAACATCTAAAGCTCACAAATCAAAAAAGAACATTCCAAGGGAATGGAGATCATTAGAAAACTATCCTTAAGAATTCATCATTGGTGAAGCATCCCAAGGAATAAAGACAAGGTCCTCATTCAAAGAATGCAATGCAACATTTATCTCACAAATAGAACCAAAAAATGTGGATGAAGCCTTGAATGATGATGCTTGGATAAATGCAATAAAGGAAGAATTGCAGCAGTTTGATAAAAATGAAGTCTAGAAGATTGTTCTTAGACCTGAAAATACCTTAATTATTGGCACAAGATGGGTTTTTAGAAACAAACTTGATGAATATGGAAATATCACAAGAAACAAAGCAAGACTTGTGGCATAAGGGTACAATCAACAAGAAGGTATTGACTTTGATCAAACATATGCACAAGTAGCTAGAATGGATGCCATTCGAATGCCACTTGCATATGTTGTTCATCAAAGGTTTAAATTGTATCAAATGGATGTTAAAAGTGTCTTTCTAAATAGAGTAATTAATGAAGAGGTATATGTAAAGCAACCTCCCAGCTTTGAAAATAAAAACTTTCCAGATCATGTTCTTAAACTCTCAAAGCATTATATAGTTTAAAGCAAGCTCTAAGAGCTTGGTATGAGAGATTAAGCACTTTTCTCTTGAAAAATGAATTTGAAAGAGGGAAGTTGATACTACACTCTTCATTAAAAACTCTAATTCAGATTTTCTCTTAGTACAAGTTTATGTTGATGATATTGTGTTTTGTTCTACTAATGACACTTTATGTGCTGAATTTTCAAAACTTATGACAAATGAGTTTGATATGAGCTTAATGGGAGAAGTTTCATTTTTTCTTGGACTAAAAATCAAGCAAACCTCAAATGGTATCTTTCTTAGCCAAGAAAAATACACAAAAAAGCTGCTAAAGAAATTCAGATTTAATCATGCAAAGCGGATGGCAACATCAATGCATCCTTCAGCTAAAAGTGACAAAGATAAAGATGGTATTTGCTTTGATGAAACAAGATATAGAGGCATGATTGGATCTCTTATGTACTTAACATCATCTCGGCTAGATATTTCCTTCAGTGTTGGAATGTGTTCTCGATTTCAAACATGTCCTAAGGAGTCTCACTATGCTGCAGTAAAAAGAATTTTCAGATATTTGATTGGAACTGCCTCACTTGGATTATGGTATCCAAAGACTGATTTATTTGAATTAAAAAGGTTTGTGATGCAGATTACGCAGGTGATAAAGTTGATAGAAGAAGCACTAGTGGGTGTCTAACATTGCTTGGAAACTCACTGGTTTCTTGGAGTAGCAAGAAGCAAAATACTGTAGCTTTATCAATTATTGAAGCCGAGTACATGGCAGCTTCTAATTGTTGTTCACAATTGATCTGAATGAAAAATAAATTGGTAGATTATAATCTTAATTATGATCATATTCCTTTGTTCTGTGATAATATTAGTGCCATCAATCTCACAAAAAATCCATTTTACATTCTAGAACAAAGCATATTGAGATTAAATATCACTTTATTTGTGAACATGTTCAAAAGGGAAATATTTCTGTTAAGTTTGTAAATTCTGAAGAGCAATACGTTGATTTACTAACAAAACCTTTACTTGAAGAATGTTTTTGTTATCTTAGAAATTGTATTGGAATGATTTGCCCTTCAAACATAAAATAGATCTCTGCACAAACCATATGTTAAATGAGCTATATTAAGAAAAACTAGTTAACTCGATAGACTTATCTCCTAAAAAATCAAGAGATATTGTGAAAATGATGATGGAAGGCTTTATGCTAGCATCAAGGAAATCATCGGAAATGAAATTTTTTTTTTTGGCTTTTCACTGTTTGGGCTTGTTCATTTTTTTACTAATCATTAATGGGCCTTTTATTTTGCATCAGACTCTTACTATTTACTATTTGTGCTTATCCAATTATAGCTATCACCTTTTAAATTTCCACTCTCCTTCTCTCTCTATCTTTATAAACATTCCATTTCCCTCAACACACCCATGACCATCTTTCTTCACCTTCACTCTCTCTATAACTTCACCACCAATATTTCACCCCAATGCCACGAATCAAGAGTTGTGCAACCAGGCCTAAGTTCCCAAAATCCAAAAAGGACAAAAACCCCCTTCTTTCATCCTCATTCCACCTCTGAAGAAATGGCATGCACAAAAAATCCTTCACGTTGTGATCATTCTGACCAAAACGAAGAAGATGAAGTTCATGAAACCATGCCATCAAGGACAACTCGATCTGACTTTAGAAAAACTATCGAAAATGATGGTAATACTTCTCCCACTGATCCTAATCTTCTTACACCTTGTCATTTTTCTACTATAAGAAACTTTCGACACTATGTGTTTGACATCTCTCGACGGCCTGTAACCCTTTGTTTTCGTGCCAATCTTCAACTTTTCTATGAAAAGATTTGAACTTTATCAAGCTCTTTGATTTTCAAGGTTGGATACCTCTGTTTCACATCAATGAACTTGTGTACCCTCTTCTGGCAAAAATCTTTTACAGCAACATTGAGGTTGATAATAACGCAATAATTTCGTATGTTCTGAATAAGAAAATTGTCATCTTACTACAGCCAATCCAAGATATTCTTGAAATTCCTTTTGATGGTGATTGCATTTTTGCATCACCAAAATGGCTCACAGCCTTCATCGTCCTAACTTTTAAAGAAGTTGTTCTAACTATTGTCCCCATATTAGTCATCTTATGGGCGTTAAACCAACTTATGTTGCTCTAGGTCATAAAAGGGCTCAGCTTCACCACCTTGTTGGTCATATTCTATTGCCAAAAAATGGGAGTTATAGAAAGTGTCTTACAATGATACCCTTATTTTATATGCTCTCATTACATGCACACCTTTATCATTTGGCTATATAATGATCAATTATATGCTTGATGCTACAAATAGTGCAAAAGGAAAATTTCTTCCTTATGGAATGCTTCTCACTAAATTTTTTAAGCATTTTGAAGTCCTTTAGACAATGAGGAAGGGCACACTGTTTGGAATGTCATGGAAGGATGAAGAAAACCTGTCCTAAAGCAAGCTCGAGGAAGATCATCTCCCAAAGGAAAAGAAGTCATTGATGAAGATGAAGAAACAGAGGAAGAGCTATCCACTCCCAGATCATTTTTTAAGAAAGCCAAATCATCTGTCAAAGACTCTCAGCCTCCCAAGTGGATATCTGTAATGAAAGAAATTTTTCATGAGCTGATGAATGAACTTGTATCATTCACTAACTTGCAAAGGTCTATTCTTAACTCTAGCTCCAAAGAAAGCAATACTATAGAGAAGCGTTTTTCTAAATATCAAGATCAGTGAATCATGCTTCAAAAATGCTTTGATGACATTCCTTCCTCTGACTCTGAACATGATGATGCAGCTGACACTGATGAAACGAGAAGTATACCATTTGATTCCTGAAGGCTCACTATGTTTCTCTTGAGATCAGCTTTTTCTTTTTGCATTTTCATTTCACTTATCACTCTACCTTAACTACATAACTCAGATAAACTCTATCTTCAAGTAGTATTAGGATGGATGATTGTAATAGACCTAATGATACTTAGTGTTAAACTATCTGGAACACTATACTTGGTGCTAAACTATCTGGAACACTATGTGTTACTTTTCTATATGCCATTTTTGTTTTGGGTGCTCTGTTTTTGCTCTCTTCACTTGTAATGTTTCTTGATGACAAAAGGGGGAGTAACAATATAAACAGATATGATATGCTAGAGGCTTCTGCATGTCTGCCCTCTACAAATTTGGATGCTTGGTATCTCTTCTGTATCTCTCCTATCTCAATTCAAATATGATCAGTTTGCTATAAAAATGTCTGTTTATGATAATAAGAACATTTGTCCGAAAATAAAATTATCATTACATATCTTGTTAAGAAGGAGAA
This sequence comes from Dalbergia cochinchinensis, assembly GCA_031216125.1. Lineage (NCBI taxonomy): Eukaryota > Viridiplantae > Streptophyta > Magnoliopsida > Fabales > Fabaceae > Dalbergia > Dalbergia cochinchinensis. The sequence continues at coordinate 59,375,718 of CM062375.1, read as the reverse complement.
GCAATATTTCAAAAAATTCTAAAATTGTCTGTGCATGGAAATTATCACAAGTCATTTTGTGATCTATGTGATTGATTGAATTGAATGGACTTGTGAAAATTTCATTTGAGTGCTCTTTGTCCCTTTCACCATACTCTGCATGACTGCATGTGCTTGTGCCCTTGATGTATCATTTCTTCTTATGAAGAAAGGAGATCTCTCATGGGGTAATATCTCAAATTATCTCATCCAAACTTTCAAACATAGAAAGAATTGGTAATCCTATGAACAAATTAAAATCCCTGCTCAAAATTTTGTTCACAAACAAATGGGAATAAAAATCTGAGATATGGGTAACAAATGCTAAAATCTAGGGAGAGCTCATATTAAGGGGAAGTATGCATCCATAAGCAAGGCATTTATCTGTTTATAAATTTTTATATGTTTGTCATCAAAGGGGAGATTGTTAGTTTCAGACATCTTAAATGATGACAAACATGATGAGAATTAATGCATTCATTATATGCACTAACATGTTAAAGGATACAACTCAAAATAGAGAGTTTTACATCATGTCTCCTAAATTCTCAAGAAATATCTGGCACTAGTAATAAATTCTGAAACGACTATTTTATTAGCTGATGTGGCATGAGTATATAATACATATATCTTTTTAGCCTTATCCAGATACCTCCACTACAAGGCACTGGTACAAAGGACAGACACCTCACAAGAAAAAGAAAGACCCTCCCCTCACAAATGGACAAAATAAGAAAGGACACTTTTTTTAAAATTTGGACGACTCACAAATCAGGACAAGGAAATATTGTAGCTATCATTCCTCTCTACTGCAATGGTCAGATTTGTTTCGTTTTAAGGAAACATATGGGTAGCAGGCAGAATCAGAAAAACGAATGCTCATCAACAAGAACAAAAATCTGCTGCATTCCTTTTCTCTTTTCATACATTTCGGCTGTTATTGTGCAAAAACTTCTTTTGCTATTATAGTTTTCTGAGAAAGTTGGTGTTAAGTTTTGTTTTGCAAAGAAAAGGCTTAAAAAAAAGGGTGAATTATGTTTCAGTCATGATTCTATTTTGATTATTACTTGTAAAGATCTTGGCTCTGTTTTGGTATTTTTGAGTGACAAGTCCTGTTACTCTCTGCATAAGTTTACAGTGTGCTGTGAACTTTGTTTTCTTTTCTTTGAAATCTTGGTGTATTGAATACTTGATATTAGTGGTGATCTCATTTGAAAGGAGTGAGAACTGGATGTAGATCTCTCATTGAGGTTGAACCAGTATAAATTGGATGGTGCACTCTTTCTTTCCCTATACTTTTTATTATTTCACTTATTTGATTTAAAACAATTTTTCTTTATAAATTTATGTTTAACTGAAAATCTTCTAAAAGTTTAGGAGATATCTGGTGAACCTTTCAATCCTCTCTTTTAGTGTGCAGAAAACTTTTATAAGCTTGATTCAATCCCCCCCTTTCTCAAGTTTGTTATTGATCTTGCCATTGAAGTTGGAATTGAAACTTCGCCCTTCCCCCTCTGGATGAGTGGCTTGTGAAAGTTCTGTTTATGTTTCCTAGGAAGAGATGAATGTGTGATTTGATCAGGATATATATGCCTTGCTTTCAATATTCTCTCCTGTGTGTTTTCATTTCTAAGATTGAGAGAGGGAGGAGTCACAAATAGTTTTTTCAAGATAGAGCTGTTCCATGGCCATGAAAAACATTATGATGAGTGGTAAGAGTTGGGTTTGAGCCAAGCTTGCAATGTTCCAGCTTTTCGTATATGAAGCTTTGAATGGAAAATTTGATATAGAACTGAGGAGAAATTAGTCTTTTCGAATTACAAAATTAAAGCAAAAAATGAAGGAAAAAAAAACCTACTGGAGCAGGTCTTGATATCGGAACATTGAAAGTGTCATTTTACGTATATTATAAATGCGACCTAAAAAAATAGTAGTTCGGACGATTGATCGAGAAAATAGTTCTAACAAAAAAAGGTGTGCTTCAAATTAGCTTATGCGAGCTTCGAACAAAAATAAAAAATAAAAAGACAGTTGATGCAACATGAACTTAGCCAATGTATAAATTTATTTTACTTTGATTTTAGTGTGCATAAATATTGGTGTGAAAATAGGGATGAAAATAGGGTAGGTTGGAGATTATTACCTCTGAACAAATAGCCTAAGTTTAAGATTATTATTTGTGATAGGTTTTTTTAAATGACTTTAGCCTAGTCATTTAAAAATTTGATATAACCTGAAAGTGTATATAAAAGTCGGCAAAACAATAAAAGTTTTAAATAGATCAAAACTCCTATTCTTAAATATGATAAAAAAAAACTTCTAAAAATGTATAAAAAAGTATTTTTTATATGTATCAAGGGCTCCTTAAACAAGCCAAAATATTTCTATTTTTATTAGAATTTTGTAAATAGTGATAACAATAATACAAATAGGTCAACATGTTAGATCTAATAGGCTATTAAATTGTTTAAAATCTCATCTATTTACCTAAAAAAAACCTTTTTAAAAAGTCTCGGACCTATATTATTTATTAAGTAAGTTAGGCATCCTTGACAAATCTCCTATTTATTTCCATCCTTAATGTTAATCCTATAAATAGGTATTAATGGACAATCTTTGAGAGTAATCCACTATGATTGGTCTAGTAGTGAAAAATTTGAATAGTATGCATGAAATTTTTAGTTCAAATTTCATTGCGGTCATTTTACTATTGGACGTACAAAAAAAAAAAAACTTTGAGTGGAATGCCACCAGTCAAGCCAAAAACTATTGCTTCTATTCATTTATCTTCCCTTCTTTACCTCTAGCAGCAGCATTTTACGATTTTGGCTATTTATTATTTCAACCATCTACTTTCAATCATTTACTCACACCCTTAACTTTCAGCATCTATTGTCTTTGATTCTTTATGGTGTGTTTGGTTTGTGAAAATATTTTCTATTTTCATTTCTTGTTTTCATTTCCTGAAAAGGATTTTCATTTTCAGATTTTCAAAATTAAGAAATGTGTTTGGTTTGTAGATGTAGATTCTGTTTTTCAGAAAGTGAAAACAATGAAAATATGTTTGGTTTGTCCATTTTTAAAATGTATTTCTCAAAATCAAATTTAAGATAATAAAACTATATTTCATATTAAATAATTAAAATTACACACACATGTATATATTTATATATATACATATTTGATTTGCATTGATTCATTTACTATAAGAATTTATAAAAGTCTAAAATAACTCTATAATTTTACATATATTAATTATATCTATTAATTTTTTATTTGAAAAATGATGTAAGCATAAACACATTCTAGATTCTTCCCATTTCCCTTAATCTCTATGCATTGCCACACACCACTCAGCATCTCTCATCCAATCACTCTTCTCAACTCTTCTCTTCTAATCCCCACACCCACACCCACGCACCATCACCCACTCATCTCTCACACTCTCTCAATGTGAATGACCACTTTCACCGGTGAGGGATCTAGAAAATTTTAGTACTAGGGACAAAGATAGTATATCAAAACAGAAAGCAATAGAATACATTGTATCTTATTATTTTGTCTTGTTTAAAACTAATATGGGGATAAATTCAATAAGACAATGGGAGCAAAAACATATAAAACCATATAATTATTATAAAATTTTAAAATTCTTGTGGGAGCACCTGCTCCCACTGCTCAACACATGGATCTGTCACTGACTTTCACCACAACACCCTTGACAGTAGATGGATGACAACTTGCACCAATGATCAGCGACAATGGGTGATTACAAAGAAGAATGTGTTGTCTTCAACCTTTGTTTGTCCTTGTTTTCTAGTGTAATAGGCTGGAATATGAAAACTTTAGGCTAAACAGGTTTATTGTTTCCTATTTTTTTTGGTTCTTTTGTTCTTGTTCTTTTTCGTTTTTGTTCTTTTCTTGTTAGTTGTTATGTATATGAAATTTGTAGTCGGAATGTTGAATAAATTTTGTTTAATTTTGGGTTATTTTTATTGATGAATTTTTTGGTTAAATGGGTCTTATTTGTATTTATTTTTCAATTTTGTAAATCTCTGTGGATCTCTTTGGGGCAGGGGATAGAGGAATTTTCCTCCTAACCATGGGGGATGGCAATGGGGCGGTGGTCTCACAGTGGTTATGCGATTGGAAGTGGCGATGATAATGGAGGGACGACGCAGAGAAGCAGGGAGGCGTGATTGCTTACAGAGGGAGAGATGCATGAAGTGAGAAAGGAATTGATCTAAGGGAATGTGTTTAAAATTACACAATATGCCACTGAATTTTCAGCATTTCTGTTTTCAAAATTTACAAAGGAAATACTGAAAACAACGATTTGGTATTTTCACGTTTTCACACAATATAGAAAATATTTTCTGAAAATATTTTCAACGAAAAGAAACCAAACACATTTTCACTTGTGTTTCCTATTTTCTATAAAAATGGAAATGAAAAACAGCCAAACCAAACGCACTCTCACATTTTACCATTACCTTTCTTGATAGCCTTCAATTCTAATTTGCCAAATTCTGTCCAAAGTTAATTGTTTCAAACACAGTGCATAAGTAATAAATATACAAGTTACTCATCAAAACTTTTATCCAAAAACTTAAAATAAAAAAAATACACAGGATCAATATCAACCAGTCTTTTATTTAGCCAATTACTAAATTCTAATAATTATAAAATATAAAAACACTTCTTTGATCAAGACGGTTTGTCTATACGTACAATTTATAATAGAATAATACGGTTCCGTTTGTCCCATGTAGTTGACTCTACCAATAAAATAATATTCGATTCGTGATTGTTGTAGCGGCAGTAGTATAAACTATAAAAGAACAAAACTTATAATAAGAAGTTTGGCACCAAATGTGATTGGCATGGTGCAAGCTGATTCCAAGAAAGATTCCAGCATTGGTTGTATAATTCTGAAGTGGGTGGTCCAATTAGTTCAATAATGCTCATTGGCAAAACACCCTCATCGAACCTTTGCTTCTTTGCTGATCGATGCTCTTCCTCAATTTGTGTCTCAAAATAGTCACAAAGTAGTGAAAGCGGAGGTGTAGCAGCAAAAGGCTTGCAAGCTTTTCTAGTGATTGTTTGGCTTTGATGACTTTGCCCAAAACTCTCCAAATACTTTCTTTGTGCTTCAGTTTTTAGCTTCAACCTTTTCTCAACCTTCCAATCAAGCAAATTAAAACAAATTTCACTAAATAAGTAAAGTGATGTTTTCCACGTTTCATTGCATTGGTTAGATTCCACAAATTCCATTATAGATTTAACTTATTTTTGTTTTCGATATATTCTCATGTAGTCAGTTTACATAAATATTTGGGCATGTAATAAGAACTAACACATGTTTTCATTATTTATTTATTTTTAAAATTTTTTTTGCCGAGGCATAACATATTTTTTGGGGTTGAGGTAGATGAAAAAAAAAAGTTGTATCCAAAGAGAATGACAACATGATCAAAATTTAAATTATCTGGCAGTTTACTGAAGAGATATTAGGTTCGTTTGATTCACTTAACAAAAAACACTTTTTTTTATAAAAAGATCTTTTATAGAAGTAAAAGATGTTTTACATTTAGATGTAATATTAAAATTTTATTATTTATTATTAAATATCTTTTTTATGTTATAAAAAATATTTTTTTCAAAAGATAAAAATTATAGTTTCTAAAAAATTTGTTTTTTACTTTTTATTAATAATTTTATTTTTACTTAAAAAATTTACCCAAGCATACCAAAAAATACAAAAAAATTATTTTTTATAAAAAAAAATCAGGATAATAGCATCCAAATGAATACTATCACAACCACATAAGCACATTATGGCTGCATTTGGTTTGTATCGCAAGACATAAATACAGAGACAGATTGTCCTTGTATCATGCTTGGTGGCAAAGACGGGGATATGAGGACGTAAAAATTTTCTGTCCCAGAGATAAAAACTTTATGTATTTTTGTCCCTCCAAAAAGTGGGGATAGGACATAGACAGAAATTTAATCCCTTAGATAGCAACCTCTAATGGTGGTCCGGCCGCCAGCCATCAGTCAACATTGGTCAACGGCCACTGGCCAACTGTCCTTATCAATCAAACATGATATATGGACAATATATTTTATGTTTTCATCCCTACTATCCCTGTATTTCTATCTTTGTCCTTGTATTTCTATTCCAAGATAGTAACCAAAGGCCACCTATGTGTTGGCACCTCTAATTGATCATTCAAGCGTTTTTGTACCTCCATCTGCATCTGTAGAATATCCTTTAGCTGAAGAGCACTGCATATATACATTTCACAATATTAATAGTAGAAACATAATTATGTTGGGTACCAGAGATATGGAAACAGATCAACGCAACTAAAATAGAGTTGAGAGAATAGGAACTGACACAAAATATTTACGTAAAACCCCTAATGACGAGTGGGAAAACCACGCAAGAACCGAGAAAGATTTTTACTATGTGGAAGATAAAATTACACCTCTCTCTAAATATAAGGAGAGAACAATAACACCCTCTCTTATACAAGGAGAATACACCTCTCTCTATAATTATAGGAGAAACTTTCAGAACACACAATATATGTATTTCTCTCTCCTGAACGGGATGAAATGAATCGAGTGAGAGGCCTCTATTTATAAGCAGTTACTGTGCAATCAATGCACAAGAACTTCGTGACACTGCAGTAGTGCACCACTATGTGTGCACAATGAAATTTTACGCAAGTTTGAAAATTTTGCTCGACACGCTTATTCACGCTGCGTACGTGAAATTCTATCACAGACGGCTTGAGAATTCAAAGTGGCTTTACGCCACTTACAATCTCCCACTTAAAGCCACTTTTGGTGAGCTTTCAAAATCTTTTTCTCATCTTGCCGCCCATGTCGCTTACGCTTCGAGCAGCCATAGGGAAGACCTACACCATTTAAACTTGTCGTTGTTGATCGGCTTTGGTCATGACATCCGGCTAGGTTGTCTTTCGTGATGAATTTTCTCAGATATCCACATTTCCTTCTTCTACTACTTCTAACAAAATGATATTGAACACCTATGTGCTTTGTCCTCGAATGAAAGGCCTGGATTTCTTGCAATGTGTAAGGCACTGACTGGGCCACAATACACATACCTTGACTGCTTGTGCCCGAGTTCCTCCATTAACCTTTGAATCCGAATTACTTCCTTGCAGGCTTGTGTAGCGCCATATATTCAGCTTCCAGAGTAGACAGAGCTACAACAGCTTGTAAACTTGATAACTAACTCAAAGCTCCACCTCGCAAGTATGAACACATAGCCTGTAGTAGATTTCTTTATCAAGATCACTTGCAAAATCAATCAACGATCTCCCGACAATGAACTCGATCTTCCAAAACATAGTGCAAAGACCGGGTTCCTTTAATGTATCTAAGGATCCTCTTCACAAAGATTCCAATGCTCATTTCCGGATCTGGCCATAAATCGACCGACCACACCAATCGCTGTGTAATATCGTGCCTAGTACAAATCATGGCATACATAAAGCTTCCCACCGGGCCGATGCATACTAAGACTTCGAGACATTTCCATCCTCTCGCTTCATCGCTAGGGACACATATCCGAGGATAATTTGTAATTCACGGAAGTGGGGTTGAAATCAAGCTTACAATCTTGCATGTTGAAGCGCCCGCAAGATTTTCATCAAGTAATTTTTCCGGGAAAGCCGATCTTCCTCGCCCTTTTGTCTCGTGAATTTGCATCCCTAAAATCTTGTTTATGGGTCCTAAGTCCTTCATATCAAATTCTAGCCAATCGTGCCTTTAATTCTTGATTTGATCTTTGTTGGGGCTTCACTACCAACATGTCATCCACGACAACAAATGTAATGATGAAAACATTGTTATCAAACCGCTTTATAGTATGTGTACAATGGTCTCAACTCACTGTTGTACCCGAGGCGAATTATGAAGGAATCAAATCTCCCCACTAAACACCTTGGAGCCTGCTTTTAAATCGCATGCAGAGATTTGGTCAACCTACAAACCAAGTTTTCTTTTCCTTTTTCCTCAAAGCCTTCCGTTGGAGCATATATCTCCTCTTCAAGTTCTCCGAAGAAAAGCGCTACATCTAATCGCTCAAGATGTAAATCAAATGTAGCACACATAGCCAAGACTACTCGATAGTGGTAAGTCCGACAACCGGAGAAAATATCTCATTGAAATCGATACCTTCCTTCCGAGCAAATCCCTTTACCACCGGCCTTGCACGATATCGCTCCACCCGATCATTGCCATCTCGCTTGATCTTATAGACCCATTTGTTGCCAATGGCTTTACGACCTTTTGGAAGTGCAACAAGTTCCCATGTTTTGTTCCTATGCAAGGCCTCCATTTCTTTCTGCATTGTCGCCATCCACAGAGATGCATCCGACTACTCAAGGCTTCCCAAAGGTTGATGGCTCTCCTTTTCTCGTTAGAAGACAAAATGCATCATAACTTGCCATAACATAGTCCAATGCTATGCTGTGGTCGTGTGTTCCGGGCGTGATGATCGCCGATCCGATTATTAGCCTCATCTCGATACTTGTTCATCATGCTCTGGTTCTCGCTTCGTAATCTTTTTCTCCGCATTTCTCATCTATCTCAACCGTAGTTGTTTCCTTTTTAACAAGTATCATTATCTTTTCTTCACTTTGCGCTCATTTTTCTGCAAATATAACATCCTCGCTGACTATAACCTTGGCGGGCAAAGGGGATCCTACAAGCGATACCCCTTTACACCTGGCCAAAGATAACCCAAGAATATACATTTCCTCGGACTTTGGGTCCAACTTAGTTCTTTCTTGGGTGTTGTACATCACATATGTAGGACATCCAACACTTGTAGAGAAGAATAGTCTCTGGCCGCTTGCCATTCCACATCTCCATTGGTGTCTTCGCACTCAATTGCGCTGATGGCGACCGATTAATCACGAATGTGCGCTTTGATCGCTCAGTAAAGACTTGAAGCTAAACTCGCCGCTTCAAGATTGCTCTTTGTTCTTTCTAGAGAGTCTTGTTCATCCGCTTCGCTTATACCATTTTGCCGAGGTGTATGTGCAACAGTTGAATTGCCTTTGAATACCCCCTCATGCTTGCAAAATGCTACAAAATCTCCATCCGTATATTCTCCTCCATTGTCTGGCCCCCAAACACTTGATCCTCTTTCCGCATTCAAGTTCCACTCTTGCTTTGAAGTCTTTGAATATTGGAAACACACTTGACTTCTTCTTGATTGGGTATACCCATAGTCTCCCTGGAGTAATCATCGGCGAAGGATACAAAAATACTTTGCTCCTCCTAGGACATTTCTCGTGACTCCCACACATCGTAATGAATCAAGTCTAGAATGTGCTTATCGAGCAATTGATCTACCAAATGTCAATCTATGTCGCTGCTTGTAATACAAAGGCTCACACGGTAAGTTCACCGATTTGAGCTTGGGAATGAGATTACGCTCCGCAAGAACCTTCAAACCACGCTCCGACATGTGGCCTCAGTTTCGGCGCCACATCATCGCCGCTTTTTCTTGACTTGCGGATTTAATCGATGCATCCGCTTCCCGCAACGATCTCCTGAAGCTTGTATAGATTTGCTACGATCTTTTTCTCGGCTTTCATTACCACAAGAGCACCTTTAACAACCTTTAAGATCACACCTTCAGTATAGATCTTGCACCTGAGGTCATCCAGCTACCTAATAGACAACAGATTCTTCTTTAAGCCCTTCACGTGTCGTGCTTCTTGAATGGTTAGAATGGCACCATTAATCATTTTTATTTTAACAAAGCACTCAACACCTACAATTTCTAAGGCATGATCATCTCCCATGAACACAGATCCTTCCAAGACAGTGTTCAGAATCAGAAACTGGGGCCACGTATGGAGTCATGTGCCATGTTGCTCCTGAATCCATGATCCAAATATCAGTGAGCCGTCTACCTCCTTTAGAACTTATTGCTGCTTCACTGCACAAGATTTCTCCATCCTCAGATGTATTCGCAAACACATCCTTGAGAGGTTGATGCCTCCGGAGCTTTATCTCCGTGATTCTTCTTGTTATTTCGACAATCTCTCTTCAAATGCCCTCTCATGCCACATTGGTAGCATTTGAAGTTCTTCCTTCTTCTTGACTTTGATCTATCTCCACCATGACTCCCATCAAGTCACGCTCCATTGATCTCCCTCTCGCCACCAACAATGCCTCGCTGCTTTGAGCCTTCCAATCTATCTTCCTTATTCTTACGCCTGACTCTTCTTCAAGAATAGCACCCGCAAGCATCATCAAAGCGATAGATAGTTGGCAATATATTATTATTGTGATGTTGATGATGAGTCGATCATATGAATCGTAAACTTTGAAGTAGGGAAGCCTCGCACGCTCATTCTCCATATTTGATAACTGATGCGCCGTGAGCTCGAGAATACAGCTGCTCGATTGTTGATGGTCCATCGATGTGGACTCACTCATTCAAGAGTATACACCGCTTTAGAAATATCCTATTGCGAAGAGACTTGACCTCAACGCTTGACAAGAAGATCCCATTTCCTTTGTCGCTCTTCTTTTTTTGCAACACATCGACAATACCAATACCGCCATTGCAAGATGCGATTGGCAACAAGATTATCATCCATCTCCTTCCACTTTTCATTAGTAATATTAGCAAACCGCTTTCAATTGCCGAGCAAGAATTATCTTTTCTCAAGATTGCCTTCATCTTCAATTTCCACAGGAAAAATTACTCCTATCAACTTCTCAATCTCAAATTTCATCATAGTGTTTAATGACTGCTTCTTACTAGATCGCCACTTTTTTTTATCAGAATAGTACCGTGATAATGAAATAGTGCCGTGATACGTGGAATGTCTTATACGTGAAATAGTACCGATATCGCGAACAAGACGTATATTATACCGTGATATGGAACAAATCCAATATACGCTAACAATAATCAGTAAAGCATACAACTATACGTATAAACAAAGGACTAAAAGTAGTAACTGCAAATGACTATAATCAATGGTCAGATAATCTCCAGGAAAATTCTTTTCCGATGTGGAAGATCGATCGTTCGCAACCACAGAAGATACCAAGAATAAATCCCACGAACCAAAGCTGATACCAATTCGCTGTATATGCAGATATTAAACAGATCAACGCAACTAAAATAGAGTTGGTAGAACAGAATCGACATTACAAAATATTTACGTGAAAACCCCTAATGATTTAGGAAAACCACTGCAAGAACTGAGAAAGATTTTCACTACGCAAGATAAAATTACACCTCTCTCTAAATATAAAGGAGAACAATAACACTCCTCTCTTATACAAGGAGTAATACACCTCTCTCTATAATTACAGAGAAACTTTCGTAACACACAATATATGTATTTTCTCTCCTGAATTTGGGATGAAATGAATCATGGAGGAGGCTCTATTTATAGGTGCTCTGGGTTTACCGCAAAATCAACGACAAGAATCTTCGTGACACGAGGCGCACCATGTGTGCACAAAGAAATTTCCATCGCAAGTCAAAAGCTTTGAAAATTTTTCGACACGCTTATGCCACGCTGCACAGAGAAATTTACCGCGCACGGTTTGAAAATTCAAAGTGGCGCCACTTACAAATTATAGATTGATTAACGGTTGCATAAATTAAATAAAAGGTTCCATAAATCGTTGGTGAAGGAGTGTTAAATTTTACTCACGATATTTTACTGAAATTAGGCGGTATATCTGATATGCTTCTACTCCGAAGCTTTCCTCCTTCAGAAAGAAAAAAGTTTCAACATAAGAAAATGGTCTAGCCGCTAGTTCACAATTTAAGATAAATTGAACATTCTTAGTTTTAATCAGTATTTAAAATTTCAAAAACTCACTTGTAGTTGATTCTGGAATGAATTTGGAGATCCTGTAATTCTGAACACGTCCAAAAGATTTAATTAGTAATTATTCAGAACAGAAAGAAACTTTGGTTCTTGCATTATATTCCTCAGCTCGTAAACAAATTAACAGATATAACCGGAGCTGTGATAATCATTTTATTAGATCTAAATATTTTAGCCAAAAGCAGTATTAGTGGATTATATACCCACTTGGTTTAGAAAATTTTTTGGATAATCATTTTAAAGTATTGATGAGATTTTTATTTATTTATTTATTTTTAGTCAATGACATTTTTGTTTTTATTTTTTTTCCTGGTCAACACATTTTTTCATTTTCGTTTGTTGTCATAACGCACTTGGGGCCAGTGGTTTCTAGCCACGGTGCAAGTCCGACTCACACCACGGTGTGTGGCTGCCTCCACACATAGATCTTGCCATTAAGCTGATGCCTCAGCCTATATATACATATATATTTATATATATATATATATATATATATATATATATATATAAAACTAAAACTTTTAAAAAATTATATACTATTTAAAATATTATTTATATAGGCTTCACTTATATTTTATTTGCTTAGAAATTCTAAAAGTTGTGTTATTTCCCTTTCATAACATTGTTTATATTATTTTTTTATGTCCGAGTAAATAAAAAGTAAATTTTAAAGTAAATATATAGAAATATGTGTCATACAAAATCTAATATGAACACGTATTTGACACATACATACACATGACGCTTCAACGAAACGTGCTTCATAGGCTAGAATAGATCGCCCATATAGTGAGGTTGGACCTTATCAATTAAGCCTAAGGTTCATACCATGTTGGGCTTAGTAGAGGCAAATAAAAACAGTTTGCTTGGTCCAATGTGTGAACAACCTTGTTGCTATTCCCTTATTCCTACCCGAAAAAGGCTTCGATAAAAAAAGGGGCCTAATAAGGCCGGCCTTGTACTTTTATTTCTTCTCAGGCCTTGGGTCTTTTCTCAATTCTGACCAAAATAATGTGACAAAAATAGTAGTTGTTGTCCAGACGAAAAAAAATAAAAGAAAGAAAGAAAGAAAGTTGTTCTCAGTTTCTGACACAGAAAACAACACCCCATTACAGGGGGAAAAAAAATTAAGAAAAACCCCTTGCTTATTTGTTAATCTAGATCTTCGAATGAGAAAAAATGAAAAATGAAAAATGGAGTTTGTATGTATGTTTTCGTGAGAAGCTGTACCTGCAAGTGGCTTTTGACGTGATAAATGGTTAATCCAGAAACACCAATGGCTCTCATTCCCTTCAATATACCTTTTGGTGTTGCCCCTAACAAGCAAAGGGAAAACATGTTAATTGGTTCTAATAACCCTTAAAACTTATATGACCAGTTGTTGTTCAAATAAGAAGCCCATGTATATAACTTACCCGTTTACTCTATATTATAAATAAAAAGCTATGACTCCAATTAAATTCAACATCTTACACATTTACTCTATATTTGATATCTTTTTGTGTATTTAATAATGAAAATTTAAGGTGAAGATAGGCTTGCAGATTGCCTACCAAGTACCAACAATGTAATACATGATTTGAACCTAAAGTCATGGTGTTTCTATGAGCAGAAAGTCAATTAAGTAATTCATCTTTTGTTGGTTGATACATTTTAATTTCAAAAATAAAATTCTGAAGATCTATAACTATAAATCATGATACTAAGCAGTTGTTTTTTATTTTTATTTTTGTCACACATGCACCTAGAGATGGGGACGGGGGCATGTGGTCTTAAGATCATATCTGCCGGTCTGAACCTGTATCCCCTTACTACATGGTCACTCGAGGGCTCCAGATAAGGAATCTTGTCACTATGCGTAAGTGCAAAGCATGATATTTGGTCGGTTGATACATTTTAATTTCAAAATAAAAAATTGAAGATATATAACTATAAATCACGACACTAATGTAATACGTTAATAAATCATGATATATCGATGTTAACACAAAATAATACATTAATAAACTAAATTTTAAAACTAGAGTAATTAGAAAAAAGTGTGATGCAAGTGTTCATTTTAAATATTTCAAACACAAGTAACATGTTTATTAAGCATTTTTTTTTTGTCACACACGTACATCTGGAGATGGGGGATGGAGCAAATGGTTTCAACCACATCTGGTTCGGTTTGAACCTGTATCCCTTTACCATGTGGTCACTTGGGTTCAAGACAAGTGATCTTGTCACTGCACTACGATCACCTTTTGTCGCTTCAGATGAGAAATTCTACACAAGCACAACCCCTATATATATATATACATATATATAGCATGCAAAGTATGGTTTTGACTTGGCATTGTTCATGCAATGCAAAGACTTACTCTCAGGGCCCCCAAGCCTATTTACAGCCTCCACAAACCGATCATGGAGTTCTTGTGTCCAACGAAGCCTCTCTTTGCCATTGGAATAGCTATCTGAGTGACTTGTTGAACCCATAATTCACCTTTTGGGATCTAAGTGGCCCAAGCCATTGAGGATAGTATATAAGGAGAGCAAAACTGGACAAAAAAATGATTGGCCAAAGAGAGTGAAACATTATTGTGACGATACTCACTAAGGTCCATTGATTTCATTAGGTGAGATCCTGTCAAGTGTCTCTAGGTGTCGAAAATCAACATGGTATATGCTTTTATTTTAATAATTTATTTTGGTGAAAAAGGTGTATGCTTGTTTTAAAATATACAATATTGTGTCCAAATCTTGCCTTGTATTTAGGTAAGAACTCATTAGGTGAGGATGTCTAGGAATTAGGATTCAGCAATGCGCCAAGTTTCATATGAAACCTAGGTAGTTTTTGGTTCAGTTTTCTTTTTTATTTTTTATTTTTTTGGATTTGGTTCAGATGTTTACTAGGTAGTTTTTTTTTGTCATTTTAACCATGGTTTGCCAATCTGGTAAAACAATATAGGGCTTACGTCAGTGTGGTAGATATTGAAGGGAGGGCATGTTATGACACAATAGGGGCGTTTAAATTCAAATAAAATTAAAAATTAAATCGAAAATTGAATTGAATAATCGAAATTCAATTTAAACTAATCAAATAAGTGGCTAAATCAATCTAATCCAAAAATGATAAAAACTTATTTGAACTAGAATATATTCAAAATTTCAATTAAAGTATCTGATTTAACCGATGTAAATCACCTTGTTTGGAACAATTGTCTTTTATATCCAATCAATTCAAAACTAAGATGTAAATTTTCCTATATGATATGTTCCCCTCCTTGTCTTGGAGTTACAAAATTGATAATGTTAAGTTGAACTTTTACATAAAGAATAGAGTTTAATATATTTATACAATTGCAAATTGTGTGTGTGTGTGTGTATATATATATAGAGGATTATGATGTATAATTTAACTAATTGTTACGTCATTAAATAACTTTTTATTGGATTAATTTTTAACAAAACCCACCATTAAATTAGAAATAGAGTCATATAGATCATGCCTATAAAATTTAATGTTAATCTAATATTTGACTTAGTTTTTATATATATCAAAATTAACATTACATATATAATGAGTGAAAATAAGAGTTTCGTTATTACATTCTTATTGATATTGAATTCTTTTGAAATTTGGTACAAATGATCTTTATAATAGGTAATTAAAACTCAACAGTTGAATCGATGAAAAAATTATTTTATAAATATTATTAAAGGGGTAATTTTATTTAAAGTTACATCGATATAATTTGATCCTAACATATATATATATATTCGTAATTTCAAAAATAATTATTATAAATGTTTAATCATTTTTAGTATAATTTAATTTTGATATAGTGATAATGTAAAATATCTTTATATAATCATCTAATTACATATTGCTATATTTGCAAAACATGTTTGATTTTTGCCTTGTCATCAACATAGAAAGATTTGATTCAATTATAGTGTAAAAAACTTACACTAAGTACGTTTAAATCAAAGCCCTTTTTAATAATATAACAATACATAATTATGATTAAGCAATTACATAAACCTTTTATCCTGAAATCTAATCAAAATTAAACTCATAAAACTAATTATTACCTTCCTTTGATAATAAACAAGAGGTTCTAGACACATTTCTTGTGGAATTAGCCATTAGCAATGTTTTGAAAAATCATGGATCCACATTATGCAAGATTTATACCCCAATAGAGTTTCACGTCATGTCTGACTTGAATGTCTAAGGATACCATACAGATAAACCCCTTCATTAATCTACTGAGCAACATAAATACTGTGATTGTGGCGGGGCAGGAAATAATGATAGAAGTTCAATTTAAATACATTGACCGTGTAAAGTAATTATATACTACAATTCAATCAAATATCAGTGTTTGAATGACTTTTTAAATACTGGCTAAAATTTACGATATTACATAATATATAATTAGATGACTTTATCTACTATCTGCGCATCAAAATGAAAATCCTCTTGCACTCAGACGCGAGGTAAATACAATTATCCACCGCATACACTCAAGCAAAATATCAATTGATTGACAAATTAGAATGTATGGTGTTCTATTCTACAAATTTATGTAACATACACTGAAGATTCATATTGGCAGAAGAAGTTAACTTTAATATCTGAAAAATTACCCATAAGACATAGATACTATACCCCATTGCATGAACTTCTACAAGAGATGTAACAATATTACAGTATCCTGTCAGCATCAACACAGCATTATTCACTTCAAAAGTCGTTGCCTTTTGCCTAGGGCCTGCCCCTCTTCATGCTGCATTGAGGGCATTTGTATTGCTTTATGCTCTCAGCCTTTGCAGGAGTAATCTTCACACATTTCCCATGGAACCACCTCTCGCATATATCGCAGCCAATCCAGAATTCATCTGCATTGTAGTTTCCGCTGCAGCTCCCACAAAGAGTTTCGCTGTGCTCGTCATCATCCTCCTCGTAACCCTCATCAAACTTTGGGTTACTTTTGACTTGCCCATCACTTGATCTCTACAGATAAGTGTACAAACGTGCATCATATGACAGCCAGGCACAATAGCTTGAAGACAAACATCATGGTCAAAGTTTTTCTATAATGCAGCTAAATGATAGTCTCTTATTTCAACTTTTATGATCATATACATAAGCTACAAGAAAAGTGATGTGTCCGCATAATAGTGTGACAGATTCTGAACTTAGTTCAACAATTACATCAGTATAAAGATCCACAAACTCTGAAGGACTAGTTCACATTTTCCTGTACTCACCTGCTTGTGGAAGTTAACCACACAAAATACAGCAAATAAACATGTCAGTGCCATTTATTGTAGTTCTATGAGCAAGTTTAAAGAATTTCTTGTGTTTGATCTGGGAGATACTTGAGAATCAACCTATGCTTTTGTTTCGAAGAAAAAAGGCCAAAATCAACAGAGTATTTTAGTAACTTTAAAGTACAGTGATACTGATACATTTACTTTCATTAGGAAACTTTAGGATGCTTTGAGTGCGATCCAACTAAATCCTGATGATTTGGCCCTACATTGCACAGATATTGGTACGTGTATCTGATACGACATAAGTATGATACAGAAATACGGTATAAATCAAATTTAAAAATTGTAAAATATAATTAGAAGTATCTAAGTATAGATAAAGTAGCCGGTACGGGTACATCGAAGATTTTGAAGTATCTGGCCAAAGGGAAACATAGACAAGTATCTCAGGGTGAGGGGAAGGGGGGGGGTCCACTAACCTTGGTGCTACCCCGAGATTTGCTTCCACTGTCTACAGTGGGCTTGTCCTTTACTGGCTTCCTCTCAGTCACAACTTCAAAAACAGTGGGAAGATCATTGATGAAGCTAAATAAACGCTTCCTGCCATAAAGAATTACAGGAACCATCAATAGAAAGAGGGAGACAAATGTAAGTTCACAGCAAATGTCGAGCATAAATGCAACAGCAAAGAAACCTGAGAGAATGGCAAAGCTGTAAGGGAAGAAATGCAAGAACAAGAGCAGCAGCAAGCTCAGATTCTACCTTAGATATGACAAGTTTAAACTCAGTTGCAATATTTCACTCGAGCATCTTTGCGATTTATAATCCCATTAAGACCACACTTAATTGTAATTAAACAAATATGTATTACAACAACATGAATGGGGAGAGGTAAATAACGTAAGAACTGATCTGACATAGTTGCTATCTGTTAAAATTAAAGGCAACTATCACAGAGTCAGCTTTCACAAAGACTACTGGGCATGGACCAGTCACCATGGAAACATGGCTACCTCTGTCAACAGCCTCAAGTTTATGATTTAGTGTTTTTCTTTTAAATTAATTTTTCAAAGGAGAAGGAACCTCAGCTGATGTTGCTGGCATGACAAAATTTTCATTTAGACACCTTTTACAGCTCATCTAAGAAATGCATGTCTAAAACTATCTACAATCACAAGACCATAGAAAAAATACAATTACTGCAAATTGATTAAAAATAAATAAATAATAGCCATTATTTCACTGCAGACATTCATCCACGATGATACTCATGCATGTCCAGCAACGACTAAAATTAGAACACAGGTTTCAACATTTCACAGCGTGCTTACAGCTTAAGCAAGTGCATAACAGTTACAAAGCCACAACCAACCAGAATTATCACCAAATGCATACACCTCAACCAAACCTACATTGTAGTTTGTACCTTTCATTCCGGTTAAGACGGGCTCCAAGATAAAACGCAACAGAAAGCAACCACGAATCGCTGTGCACAGCAACAAGGGAAAGCCAGTCCCTGCGGTTCATGCCGTCTCTAGCAAAATTGATTCCAAGAGCCGGCTCCGGAAGCTCTGGTGGAACTTCCTCAGCCGGCAGAGTTACTTCCCAGGTCTCATTTGGATGTCCATAGAGGCACAAGTTCTCCTTATCTTAAACATCAAACACACCACCACATAAATGTTGAATCCAATTGAACAACACACATATTAATAACAATAGCTTAATTAGAGACTAATAACGAGTTAACAACAATAATTATTGTAAATAACCACAATTAACTAAGATACCATTTAACTGCCTATCAAATCTCATGTTCAAGCAAATAGGAAAAGAAAAAACAGAAAATTAAACAAACAAACCCAATTCTAGTCAAGTTTAAAGTTTTTTCACAAGACATAAACACCACCACCACATGGTACATGCAAAAACTTTGACTTTTTTCTTTTAATTTCTATACAATAACAGTGTAATGTCAATTAACAGAATTTTACCAGAATGACAAATCATATTAAAATAACTATCCACTATCACAACCACTCGCCATAATTTGTCACTCTGATGAAACTCTATTGTTTAGAGTGTGAGTACGTAGACAACGCCTAAACTTTTTTTTTTAAAAAATATATTTTGTTTCCCTCGAATTCTCCGAAAAAGAAATGAAAAGGTCAACTAACACCACTCCGACACAGCTAGCATGCAAAATTCACAGTCACACAGACAGCAGGAACACAATTTAAAAAAATTAAATTAAATTAAAAATTAAAAAATATTTTTTTTACGGAAAATTAATAAGAAAAACTCAGATCGGCAACGACCCTTTTTTATACCTGGATCACAGAGCCCATAAAATTCATCAACATCTGAGACCAAAACAAAAAAGAACACACCCAGGTAAAAAAGTTAGAAACTTTGAGATGGGTTGGTGAATTTTAAACGGTAATTAAAAAAAAAGTTAAAAAAAAAAGAGTGAATTCGCGAATTGATGAATTAGTTGTTAACCTTGAGATAAAGCGCGAATGATGGCGGTTCTACGAGCGGTGAAGTCCTTGAAGATCTCTTCGGGGGAGCGTGGGCTTGAAGAAGCCATTTCCATACAAATTCCAATTCCAATTGAGATCTAATCTAAATCTAAATCTTGTAAGGGATTATTGGGGTTTGGAGAATGTTCTAGAAGGATCAGGAAGAAGGGGGCAAGGGATGAAGAGAGAGTGGGGATCGGGAGGGATGCATGATGAGATCAGATGTGAAGGAAGCAAAGCAAAGGAACGAAAAAGCAGAGGGTACTGTATTAGTGAGACAGAGTCAGAGGAGAGTGTCAGAGCTTCAGAAAAAAAGATATGCCAAAAGGAAATGAATAAGAGGTAATGCTATGCGAAGGAAAAATGAAAATTTTTAAATTACACAAATTTAATATATTTGATTTATTAAGTAAGAGTTTAAATTTAATAATTGGGTTGATAAAATTTAATACCTATAAAATATTATTAAAATATGTAAGTATACTAAGACTTACAAATAATGTAAATTTCATCAACTCAGCGATTGAATTCAAAGTTATGCAAATCATACATATCAAATTTCACAGTTTGAAAATGATTTAATATTTTATTATGATACTCTATTTTAATAAATAATATGTTTTTAAAAATATAAGTAAATATTAATTATTAGAATACATGCTTTTATATATATATATATAGTAGTTTTCACAAAACCCATAGTTGGATTAGAAATCTATGTCATATAGATCATGTCTATAAAATTTCAAGTTAATCTAAAATCGTTTGACATAGTTTATAGGGTTTTCACACATATAAACAAAAAAAAAACATTATGTTCTAATATAAACTAAAAAAAGATTTGGTATTGATGTGTGCTGTTTTTTATTCATATGAATACGCTAGGACTCCTTGTGTATTTAATATGAACATGAATATGTTCAGGCCCCTAGCATATTCATATTCATATGGAATATGCGATGGGTCCTAGTGTATTCACGTGTTTATTAATTACCTGAAATATTCTAGTGTTTCCCTTATATGTTTTTTGCTTTGCCATATAACCACAAGCTCACCTTGGTTAATAAACTCAGTGTCATTAGTTCTTTTTGTGTAACAAAATATTACTGAGTGTTTCATACTTGTTCATTATGATAAAAAAATCAAAAATACAATAATAAAGGAGTGACATTCTATAGTCAAAAACCTCTTGATGTGATTATTAGTCCATCTATAAGTGTTCTAAAACTACAAAACAAAATACTAGAGTATATAGGTCCTCACGAACATATTAGCCAAATGTTTATAGAATACCCATAGCGTTTGGGGATGGTGTAGTCAAGTATAATTATTTTCTAATATTCAAAATGAGTATGAATACGCTAAAGGCTACTGCGTATTCAAAATGGACATGAATACACTAAAGGCCTTTGCGTATAACAATCACACCAAGAGGTTTCTGACTACAGAATGCCACTTCTTTATTTGTTGTATTTTCAATTTTTTTTATTGCGATGAACAAGTATGTAATGCTCAACAATTTTTTTTTTGCACAAAAATAGAACTAATGACATTGAGTTTTTTAACCGGGGTGAGCTTGTGGTTATATGGCAAAGCAGAAAACATACAAGGGAAACACTAGAGTCTTCCGCGTAATCAATAAAAACATGACTATGCTAGGGCCCCTGATGTATTCATGTTCATATGAAATATGCAAGGGGCCATAGCGTATTCGTGCGCATAAAGAACTGCCCATATCAGTACCAAATTTTCTTTTAGTTTATATTAGTGCATAATGATTTTTTGTTGTTTATATGTGTAAAACACCCTAGTTTATATGTGTGTGTGTGTGTGTATGCTTAAAATGAACAAGACTAAATGATTTGTGATTACACTTTTATTGATGTTCAATTTTTATTGAATTTGATATAAATGATATTTATAGTAGATAATTATAACTCAGCGGTTGGATCGATAAAAAATCAACTTATAAAGATTTATTAAGGGTGTAACTTTGCTTAATTTTCTATGAAATATTTTTTTAAAATCAAACCGTTGAATTATAATTAGTTATCATAAGAAATCATTTGTTCCAAATAACATTAATAGCAATACAATCATGTAGCTCTTATTATTATTTATTTTAAGCATAAATATTACTTTAATTTTAATGTACATAAAAATTATATCAAATAATTTTAAATTAATTTGAAATTTTATAAACATAATCTATATGATATATATATATATATATATATATATATATGAGTTTAATTTCTATGCACTAAGTTTTACAATGTCATCCAATTATGCATTGTTACTTTAGTAAAAGTATTTAAGTCTCGTAACAACTACTTATAAAGTTATGTAAATAAGATGATTTGATTAGATAACCATATAGAAAAGCTTTACACTGTTAATGTATAGAAATTAAACTCAATAAATAAAGGGTTTAATTTCTGAACATTTATGGAATGCTTGCTTATGGGTTGAAAAATGGGGCTTAAATATTTATGGATGAGTTTCATATATAATTTCACATACAAAATTAATTCATAGAAAATTTCTTGCAATTTTATCTCTTAGTCAAGCATACCCTTCATTATTTAATTTTTTTTGTTAGAATATCTTCTAAATCTAATCATATATTATTACCTTAATTACATTAGTTGAATCACACATTTTCTATTTTAAAAGCCATGTCAATAGAATAACATTTTGGTACATTGATAGCAATGGGACTTGAAGCTATGATGTCATGCAAATCATTCAAGTTTCTCACCATTAGCACATTTCTAGTGACTTAGTCAATAAAATAATTTAATTAGTCAAAGTATAAAACTCTCCTACATAACTAACTAATGCATCAAAATTAAAACTTATAAATAAATAAATAAATACATAAAAAAGAGAGAGTAGGGGAAGTGTATTTGTTTGTATGTGTCTAGAGGAAAATATTAGTACAGATTTGAGTATCTGATAAATCCTACACATAGAACAATCTCAATCAATATTTTTATAAAATCTATATATTTATAAATTTAAATCATATTTTAAATAGTTGATATGTTACCATATGTAAGATTTACCGTGAACTTGAAACTATACTATCATTACTCGTGTCTAAGTAATGCTATTCTTTGTTGTTTATTTTTTTGGTAAATATTTTTTGTTTTAATTCGTTAAATAAATTACCTACTTACTTAATATTTATTAAAAAATCTGATGAAATTTTATTGATGGGTTTAAGTAATTTGATATTTATTTTTATAAATAAAATTTTAAAATTTCGTATTATAAATAAAATAGATTTCTTAGGTATCCTAAATAAAAAAAATTAATGTTTAAAGAATTTTATCGATAATATTAAATTGACCTAACTTAAACTAAATTATTTGGATTTGGTAAAATCTTGTTGCTAATAATATGAGATTAAAGTGAATAAAGAATTAAAAAAAATGAAGCATCTTTGTTTTTTCACATCTTCTTTATCAAATTTTTCCGTGCAATTATTAAAGATAATTTTTATGGACAGACATATTTTTTATGGCTAGTCTTTGTTTCGATTTTGTCTATGTTACACAAATTGATCACACACAAAGCATTTAGCCACATTTAAAAATTGTGGTTAAAATCATTAACTACACTTAGAATACATTTAGCCACACTAATAAGCATAGTTTTCAAACTAAGACCAGTGATCAACTCAGTCAAGACACCGAGTCACTGGGTCACTAGTTCAACCGGTGGGTCACTAGTCGAATCGATTAAACTAGATTTATAGGAAATATATATATAAAAATTTAAATAAAATACAATAAAATGACAACTAATTAATAATTTCACACTCTTTAAGGGGTCCAAATACAAAAACATAAATCAATAACATAAATTCCTAAATATTATTAATTTCACAATCATGAATCACAATTAACAAGTTCAAAACATAATTATACAAGCAAACTCACAAATTTTTTATCATAAACTTACAAGTATGACAATACAAACAAAGTTATTATATTTTTCTATAAGCCAAATTAGAATTTTTTTTTTAAGGTTTTGAAAAAAGACATCATTTAGCAAAAAAAAAAAAAGGTCTAACCTGACCCAGTTCAACTAGCCAAGTCACCAGTTTTAATACATACCCGACTGAGTCGAACCGGGTCGCATCGACTTCAATACAAGACCGATCCAAACAGTGGCTTGGACCGGTTTTATAACTGATTTACTTTTTTTTCAGCAAAACCAGCCGCTCTAAGCCAATTTTCATAACTATGCTAATTAGTAAATGTGACTAAACATTTGGTGTGTGGTACTTCACACTTTATAAAGTGTACTATAGCCTTCACCCTAAGTTTTGGGTTTTCAAAAACTGAAATTAGTCGCTAATAAGATGTTAGTCTGAATGAAAGTGAGTCAAATTTTTATGCATATGATCTTGATTTTAATCTAAAAATTTATGTGTGAAAAACAATAATGTCAAATCACGAGACTCAGCACATTTGGCAGCTAGTCGGGTTCCTTAAGCTTATTAGGGGTTTGATTCTATACAGTATGTATCAAAATGGGAGCTTTAGCCTCGAAGGGATTATTCATTGTTGCTGATGGATGTTGAGAAGGGTTTCATTTAAATGCTTGACAATGTACTAGGATCTTAGTTTCTAACTCAAAGGCAAATACTCCTAGAATGCGTTTAGATGTAGTAATTTTAGAGGATAATATATTTTTTTTAGAGGATTTCAAATGTTTTGACGTGAAATTCATTGTTTAGATATTAATACAGGGAATTTCAAATTTTCAAGTATTTTTATGAGGTATTCCCAAAACTTAAAAATAGTGGATTTCAAATTCTCTTTCATCTTTGTTTCATAATTTTCACTCTCTCAAGTCTACTACCATTCATCAATCACTACTAGTCCACCATCGACTAGCTGCCTGCCCGCCATTGGTCGCTACCGCCTGCCATTAGTCACTGCTGCTAGCCATCAGTCATTGTTTGCTATAGCCGCCAATTGCCATAGGCCACTATTTGCTGTCTGCCAACCATTGATCGCCACTTGCATGACGTCAAGTGTTACTTGCTCACCTTTGGTCAAGGCCCTTTGCTAGCATCAGCCACTTGCCACGTCCCACCCATTGCCTATTGTCCGCTTCCTATCCACCACCGCCCTTCCATCATTGCATATCATCCAATGCCCATTATCTACTCTTATTCATAAAGAATATGATGTAATTTTATTCCATAAACAAAGTATTTTATAAATGAAGTCATATAATTATCTTATACAAATAAAAGAATTTAAAACTAAAGAGATTTCAATTGAAAAAAAATTAAAATTCCTTGTATTTCAAATCCCTTTAAATTTAAGAATATTCTATCCAAACACAACCCCAAAGGAAAAAAAAATAAATCGAATAAAACAAAGCCAATTGAATTGATACGAACAAAAAAATCAATCTTATTGATTTGTTTTGACTCTTTTCTTTAAAAAAGTTTGATTCAATTCATTTCTATGTTGTTAAATTAAAAATCGATCCAAACATTAGTAAAAGTCCCATTCTAACTTTATTTGTTCAAGATATCGATAAAAATACCTCACTCCAAATAATTCTAGCTCACTTTCATTCTTTTAATTAATTGTAAGTATTTGACTCACTTAGTGCGAGCGCTTTGTTTAGTTTAGACTAAATGGTTACATTACAATATTATTGTCATTTGAAACCATTTTTGTGTTTTTGTAATATCTTTAGCTCTAGATCTTTAAGAACTAAGCTCTATGGGTTTGAAAAAAGTTAAGACAATCCCCGATGTTTTGTTTGGTTGAGTGGAAAATATGAAAAATGAGAATATAATAAATGAAATTGAGAGAAAATAAATCAATTTCATCCGTTCGGTTTGGAAAAAAATTGACAGGAAATAATAAGGAGCGGAAAAGACATGTAAGACCCATTATATATTTTTTTTCCTTCTAAAAATGAATTGAAAATAGAAAGCAAAAGAGATTCAAAAGCCTACTTGTCATTTGACATATTATCCTTTTCTTTCCTTTCATTTTTCCATATAAACAAATAAGATAAGATGACTTTATTTTTTCTGTTTTTTTCCACTTAATTTCCTTTTATTCAAATATATGTGTGTGGAAAAAAAATCACCTATTCTTTTTCCTCTTATTTTCTTTCCTCAGCCAAACATAGTGGAGAAGTTTGATGAAGAGGCCAACACCTGATTCAAAGCTTTAGGTGGTCAAATTAGGTTTGAACTATGTAAAGATGAGAGATATGGCTTCAACTTTCATTTGGACCATATTCTTAAACGTGGTTGTTTGAGTAGTCATTCGTATAGTTATTAAAATTGAACCGGTCAGATTGATGTTGAACTGGCCCATCAAACTGGTACACTAAACCGCTTTGACTACGCCTACTGGCCCATCAAACTGGTGCACTAAACCGCTTTGACTACGCCTACTAGCTTTGACCACACATCATGGAATTTTTTTTCACAAATTCTTGATGCAAGGCTCGAACCCACACCACCAAGGTGTGGGGTACGCTTGCAAACCACCAAGCTAGCATTGTTCTTTGTTCAATATATATATATATATGTCGCAACCGGGATCGCGACGGGGACGGCGAAAGAGAAAAGAATTTTATTTTGATTGAAAATATTGGAATCGCCACCAAGTTTATTTAAAATTGGGAAAACGTTGGAAAAACCCATTTTTTAGAGAATAGTCTTTGAAACCAGTTTGAGTTCGGGAGTCGATTATGTATAGGGAAGAGCGAGAATTTAATCCCACGCATAGTACACCAGTCGTTGGGATACCTTTAATTAATTGTGCAAATTAAATAAATAACCTTTTTCAAACATTTATTTTCTGTTTCAAGACAATTAAAAGGAAATTATTTTTCTTAAAAGAAAAGAATTTTTAGTGCACCGAACTATTACAATTCATATGTCCTAAAAATGAGTTAGCGGTCGCGACGATTAAGTTAACTTATTGAAAGCGAAAACATTTGACAATAAGCATATAATTTTAAAAAAGGAATTGTTCTAAATAATAAATACTTGCAAATAGAATCTAAAAAGAAGCGAAAATTTATTTTTGGTATTTTTATAAGAGAAAATATAAAAATCTTTATGAGAGATATTTGGAATATCAAATTGTCACAACTCAGATATCCAAAAAAATCAAATTAACAAGCTGTCACGGTTAAATTAACCTTATTATTTGAATGAGAAATTTACTAAATAAATGAGCAAATTTAAATTGAAAATAAATATATAAATTATAAATATTTACCAATAAGAGAAAAAGAAGAAAATTATTTTTTATGTATTTTTATAAATTAATAGAAACAAATATAAAAGAGAACAAACATTTTTGAGGAAATTTTTGAATCATTATGTCCATTTCAAATATTAAAATATCGAGTTAACAAACCAGTAATTAAATTAACTCTTTATCTACAATAACAAAAGTTAAATAAAATATTTTGAAATAAAATTTAGGAAAAAGAAATTTATAAATAAAACAAGATACACAAATAGTATAGAAAAATGTTAGAAAAATTATTTACAAATAAATTAAGTGGTGAAAAGTTAATTTTGAGAGAGAATTTTAGAATATTAGTATCCACAATTTAAAATATTCTGAAACATAAAGTTAACAAACCGTCATGGTTAAATTAACTCTTTTTTTAAAAAAAAGATATTTTCAATATCAAGCTGTCACAGCTAAAATATTCTTAAAACATAGAGTTAATAAGCCGTCTCGGCTCAGTTTATCCCTAAAAAAAAACAACTAAGCATATCTTTAATAAATCAAAATACTCAAGTATTTATTTTGAACAATAAATAAAACTTTTTTATTTTAGACTTAAATTAATTTATATTCACACAAGCAAAGCGGAATGTAAAAATAATAATAATAATAAAGGAAAAAAACTAGAAAAGAATGCATGACCATAATCCCACAATTAATTTAAACACAACACATAAAAAAAAATACAAATATATAATTAATTCAAGCAAAACAAAAAAAACCACAATTATGCAATTAACTTCACCAAAACACATAAATATATATAAAATAATTCATACACAAATACACAAACCGGTAAGATAATTCTACTACAAATGCAAAATTATTACAAATATGCAATTAATTTAATCAAAACATAAAATTAATTCATAAGCATAAACATAAACATACAATTTAACAAAACATATAAAGTAAATTAAACTTAAAAAAAACAAAGGTCTTAACTACTATTTTTCTTTTTTTTTATTCCATTTCAATTAATAGAAACACTAACACTAAATTCATCTAAAATCAAAGAAATAATTAGATCACCCCCTTTTCACAATTAATTTACTTAATTCTACTAAAAAGAGAACAAATCTTTTTTTTGAAAAAAAAACAAAAAAAAAACAAAAAAACTTAAACTAAACTAATTCTGCCACAAGCAAAAAAATAAAGATTGAACGAACACTTTGGAGTTCAGAACTTATTCTGACATTAACTCAAACTGAAAAGTAAATTTAGAGCTCTTTCCTTAAATTTTATTAACCCAATCCTATTTTAATTTTATTCCTAAAAATATTTTACCCATTCCCAAACACACTCATACGCTCATACACTCACACACACACTCACCCACTCGTATACACACATACACGGTCACATACACACACAAAATAAAAGAAAACATCCTTTCTCTCTCTTTCACTCACGGGCACACACTCTCTCACTACTCCCCTCTCACCTCACCCACTCACAGCTTCTCTCTCCTGAGCACACACACACACGGTCCTTTCTCTCACTCACTCACACACACCCTTCTTCTCTCTGGCTCATACTCACACACATACATACTTCTCCCTCTTCCTTTCTCACTGCGTACACACACAGGACATGGAAGGGTGGAAGGTGGGTGAGAAAAGAAAGTGAGAAAGATAAAGCGAAGGGAGGTAGAGATGGGATGTCCATGAAACCCACCAGGGAGGAGATGCATAAAGGATGGCGGTAGAAGAGAGGAGCTCATGATCACTTTCAGGCGGAGAGGGGAGATCGGCATTGCGGTCGAGCTCTGCCAGGTGGCGAACCAAGGCGGATCGTGGCTTCACGCGGCGGTAGATCTAGGCGTAGATGGAGGTGGAATTGCTGGTGGGAGAGATGAAGCGGCGTTACGGAGGTTGGGTGGTGGATCGGTGGCTTAGTGATGGTGAAGCCTTGAAGCGGACCGAGGAAGAGGAGAGAACTACCGCAATGCGGTGGCGGTGCCGCCGAGGCGTCTGGAGAGGAGCTCTTACGGCTATGGCGAGACCAGACGAGTGTATGCGTGGCAATCGAATCGGTGAGGAAGAGGGATGGTAGCGGTGGCCTCGGCGTTGGCTGCGTGGCGTTCAGTGGTGATGGCCGATCCATGGTGGCTGAGGATGGTGAAGATGATGTGAGAGAAGATGGAGTTGCAATGGTGGAGGGTGGTGTCCATGGTGGTTGGGTGGTTTATGTTGTTGTGGTGGTGTTTCATGGAGGTTGAGTGGCGGTGGGTGGCGGCCATGGAAGTGATGGTGGGTAGTTGTGATGGAGGGTGTTGATGATGATGATGAAGATGCTAGAGAGGGAAGAAGATGATGGTCTGAAGGGGGAGGGGAAGGACCGGTGATGGTGGTTGGCTTGGTGGTGATGTTGAGGTGAAGAAGATGGTGCTGGAAGGGGTTGGTGGTTGAAGGTGATGATGATGATAGAGGGGGAAGGGGAGGCCGCGGCAGTGGAGGGAGGGGCCGCGGCCTCCCTGTGTCGCTTTCCTTTTTCGTTTTTTCTTTTTTAAAAGAAAATCTTTAGATGATGATGATGAAATTGCTTCAATTATTTACCTTGATATTTCTCGTACTTGAATTATCTTCTTTGAGCCTTACGATTCTTTTGTTCTTTGATCTTTTATTGAAAAAAACTTGCTGACGAGCGATTGGGAATTTTTTCTGATTGTTCTCCTTTCTCCTCAATCCTCTCTCCATATGTATATCTTCTTTGTTTCTCCGACACTCATAACTTCACCGAAAGAAAATCCAACTTCTTGCACCAAGTCTAACAACATCATGATGATGCTCTCCATTTTTTTTTTTTTTTAAAAAAAAGAAAAACCTTTATCCGCTTCACGAGTCTGCATCGGGGAGAGAAAAGCGCATAATAACAAGGAAAGGAGAGAGTCCGTGAATTTTCAGAAAGAAACACAACCTAGGAGCAACTCGTGGCTCCTTTTCTTTTATTATTATTATTTTTTATTTTATTTTATTTTTTTGAATGCAAACGGGCCAGGAAGAAAGATATAACAAATTGGGCCACAACACAAATGAAAGCAAAATTTGTTTGGGTACCAGGCTTAGAAGAACTAGGCCAAAATAAAAAAACTCTTTTTTTATTTTTTCAATTGGGCCGAATAAAATTGGGTATTCACAATATATATATATATATATATATATATATATATTCTAATAATTTTTTTAATATATTGATTTAATTACAACCAATTGAATCAGTGACCCACTAGTTCAACCGGTGACCTAGTGACTCAATGCTTTAGCCGAGCTGATGTCTGGCCCGAGTATGATAACTATGGTCATTTGAGCAACTGAAGCTCGCAACAAGCTCTAAAGATGTATATGGAGCATCAATGTATTTTTTAGGGTGTTTGGATTGATTTTTTTTTTAAAAAAAGCACTTTAAATTTAAAAAGTGTTAGAACCACTTTTTGTAAAAGCTAGTGATACCCAGCTTCTAAAAATAGTAGAAGCAAAAGTGGTTTTTAATAAAATTACATTTCAAAACTATCACTCAGTATTATTTATAATTACAATTTATCTATTAGCAAATCCTTAAATAGACTTCTACCTTCCCACTTCTCATAGTCATACACACTTGTCATTTCCTCACAGTCACTCACTCACACATCTTTGATAAGCCTGCACTCTAACTTTGTTCCCGACTTCATTGTTTTTTTAAGATACACTCACTTTTATTTATTTGATTTAGAGATGTCCCCAACCATATTAGGGAGAAAGAACAATATTAGCCTCATTTTAATGATTTGCACTGGGGCCATAGATGGTCCTCATATAACTATCCATGTACTTGTTGATAAACAGAAATCTTTTAGGTATTGAAAAGGATATGTAAGAACTAATATATTGGCTATCTATGATAGAAGAATTGAGATATAATATGAGGGATCAATTACGAACAAATTGCACCATTGGTGTTTTTACATTGTTGAACTCTTATGCTTGTCCTTTTATTTTTGTTTATTAAACATGTTTGTAAGTACTTTTAATAATTAAAAACACTTGTCAGATTGTCTATCCAAATAGAAAATATGTTTTTCTAGAAAAAAAAAGAGCTATGCTGAAAGAAAGATATGTAAAAACAATACTTCTTTAAAAGTCAATCCAAACATACTCTAAACCCCTAAATTCCCTAATTAATGTTACTAGGGACAAAATGATCCTTTAAAATTTAAAAGTGTCCTCATAGTTTCTCACTTTTTATAAAAAGAGACATGTTAGTCCTTTGATAACTCGTCAATTCAATACTTAACAGAAAAATACACATGGATCATTAAATAGCTAATTTGACTCTCCATTACGCTTAGTAATGACATGTTACTAATCTCTTTAATCAAATGGCGATGGTTTGACTTTATTTTTTATTGCTCAGGCATATATATCCTTAACTCTAACCTCCCCCATTTTCTCATTTCCTTTTCGTTTCTACACATCCCAAGTCAAAACAGCTTTTTCCTATTGTTATCATGGAGTTTAACGAGCCACATCAATTTATTGAGTTTATTTGTTAAGGTAGAATGATGAGTTAATACCTCTTTTTTGAAAGGCGAGAAATCACGAGAATACTTTTAGGTTTTGAATAACTAGCTTTCTTTTCTCCGTAATATTAGTCAAGGATAAGTTTGGTGGCCAGGTTTTTAGTCTTGATCATAAATTGTTCATTTCAAATCTAATAAACGCAAATTAAAAGTCAAAATGGGGCTTATAACATGAGGAATAAGAAGACTCCAAAGTGAAAACACCTGGGAATGTCTCTTTAAGAAAGACCTACAAATTGCAATGAGTCTTTATTCATATTCTCCTTTTATAATAAGTTAGGATTAGAATAGCTCTCCTCTCCCTCTTTCGTTCCTCTTCTACATTTAATTTTCTTCTCAGTATACATGGAGGTGTGAGATCTTTGTCTATAATGATGCTCCTTTAATTTGTTTGTAATGGATTCTTGAACTAGTTCTTATTTATTCTAAATCTTCCTTCATCTGGTTTGATTGTTTACTCTCTCTGTTCAAATTCGCCCTGCATAGTACTAATCTGATTGAATTGCATACTATACTATATAGATTTTCTTTTAATCAATTTTATAATTTGAGTGAGCTCGACATTCCTCCTCCATATTTTGCAATGATGCCTTCTTGCCTCTAGCTATTTTGTTGTGAAGTAATTCTTAGATGCACCTAAAATGCCACATGAATATCTAAGAATTCCTCGTCTATTGGCTGTGATTGTCACCTATTGCTCTCAATCAAAATTTGCAATCCAACATGAGGCAATTCCCATCAAGCCCCACATTGATTCCTTCTTCAGCATATTAATACCATGCCATGGTTGCCTTTTCAATTTCATAAGTCATCCACTGTTCCGAAAGCCGGTGCTAATGTTAGGTGAATTTTTTTGATAAACATCTAGAAAGGGGTATAGGTGTTAATGATGATGTCCACCTCAATTGTCTTTGTAGGATTGATTAGTGTTTCTAGCTTGTTTCCTACAAAACTAGCCCTTTCTTTAAGCCCTTTTTTCAAACTAAGCTTATGATGAACTTGCTTTATCATCAATTGAGATAGCATTACTTATTAAAGAAGTAGGAGAAATTGTAATTAAACAAAATAAATCTAAAGATTTTAAAAGTTAAATGCATATACGTAAATCCTCAGAAGATTTTGTCGAATACATTAATCATTGGAACAGGAAAATTATGTATACATTAGTCTTTTATTACATCAATATTTCATCATCCCAGTATTTAGGATGTGCCATGTTTCATATCAATATTGATACTTCAACACTTCAAAATGTGTCAATATTAATATTTTTGATGGTTTTACAAATTGATTTATCCACAAAATGTCATTGATGTATATTTTTTTATGTTTTATTATGATAGTTATAATAAGAATAAAATAAATTTAATAACATATTGATAATATCATCTTAAATTTAATATAAACTTATAGTGTGTGTCTATATATATATATATATATATCATTGCATCTTAAATTTTAAAGTTTTACCGTATTCCCATATTTGTGTTGGATTGTATTAGTATCATATTTTATCTTTATGCTTTAGTCCCTTCAACATTGATTTTTAACATATCAGTATAATAGTAGATGAAAAAAATAACTTCAATGGCGAGTTTGATTCGCGGTTAAAAATTTAATGACGAGTATGATGTCTATTCAACCATGAAATTTTTCATCTTATTTTAAGCTTGTACCAAACACACTCTTAACATATTAATCTTTAATTGATAAAAAACTGGCTTGCTTTTACTATATTAATCTTTTATGAACTGAAGTGCATCCGTTTAAGTTTTCAAACATCAAAGTGTGGTTGGAACTAAAATTTTCCGGGAAACTAAAAGATAGATATACTTGAAAAAAGGGGGGGGGGGGGGGGGGGCGCAGATCTTCGTATCTTGGTTGTAGCATATTTTTGGGTACATGACATAGAAATATGAAATTGTTTTTGTTATTATGTATTCAAAGTTATTCAGTTTTCATCTGTTTCTTTAGATTTTGGGTTCTTCAGACACTTCTCTTGATTTCAATTTGATTCTGAATTCTAAATTTCCTTCCTTTTCAGTGAATCCTTTTCTCTTATTGTAATTTTCAACAGTTGATTTCTTAATTTGTGTTATTAGGTCCTTGAGTCACATAAAAGTAGCTCCACTTTTGATTATAAATTGGTTAGTTGGCCAATATCAACCAAACTTAATTCAAACGCTTTTGTGAAATGGTTATAAGAGTAGCTCCACTTTTCTCTACATACTTTATTCAAATGCTTTTGTGAAATAATTTATGAATAAGCTAGCTTATATTTAAATTTATAGTAATAAAAGTGCTTGTTTTGAATTTTTTTCAAAAAATATTTATTGAAAAGTTAGATATTTTAACTTTATAAAAAGTACTAAAAATAATTTTTGTTAAATTTATTTTTTTGTGAAATAATAAGTTATACAATAAAATAGGACAATAAATTAAAAAAATTACTTTTAACTTGTAAAAATTTTTAAAAAAATTATAAGCATTGTTATCCAAACAAAATCTTATTTGATGATATCATATAAGAAGCTATTGGTTTAATTTGGTTAAGATTTCTCCCAACCCAAGCCAAATCAAATCATGAGCACCACATGAAAATCATATTGTCTTTATTATATCTTTTACAATAAACATTTATTTTGGTTCCTTAAAAATATATTAAGGGACAAATTAATCTCTAAGAATTTAAAAGTTTGTTTCTTAGAATTCAAAATAGAGGACAAATTAGTCCTTACATAGAGGTCTATACAAATAAAAAAAAAGTGCAAATCTATACAGATAAATCAATTTATCCATGTTTTGAATTTTAAGAAATTAATAAGAGACTTTCAAATTTTAAATGCCTAATTTATCTCCTAATATATTTATGAGAACCACGATAGGTATTTACTCTATCTTTTATTCATACGTTTTATAAAGAAAATGATAAAAACAAGAGTTTGTTTTGTTCATATTTTTCTTTATGAAGTCCTGAAAAATAGTACAAAATGAAAATAAGACAATACTTATATTTAATAATAAAAATATATCATCTACGAATGCATTAAAAAAAAAAAACCAAAAGTGCAGATAACTAAAAAAGAATCTGAATGCATTGACTCGAAAAATATGATTCGTTAGATTGAAAACTGCACCGTTTGCAGTTCGTTTTCACTTTAGGGTATCCGATTCCTAATTTCAAAGTCATCCCTAAACTATTCATATACACTACTTAGGTTAGGGAGACCTAATAATGAAGAATTAGCGTATATTTCATATTAATAAACTTACATGCGAATATGCATTAAATCTTACTCGGATGAATAACTTGAGCTCTTTTGAATAAGTATTTTAGGAGGATTTTTTTTTTTAAAAAATACTTCTACAATCTTTTAGTATGTTTATTTGTTCATCACAAAAAAAAAGTAAAATTAAAAAATTATTATTATTTTTTTCATAAGAAGAGCCCTACATGCTTCTAGTAAAAGTAATAGAAGAAAGAGTGCTCCTAGTTTATTTTTAAAATTATTTAGATTTTAAACTTATTCTCACAAATTTTATGAAAAGATAAAAAATAATTTTTCACTAGATTAGTCTTACCTCTCACGCTATTTTCATTATCACAGTCGCAATAATTTAATTGTTTTCCTCTACATTTTATTTTGTAGTTTGTATTCTTATAATTCAATAAAACATAACTCAATAGTAATAAATGTATATATAATTAGTTTAATAAGCCCAATAAATATTACATAACATAAACAAATATAAAAAAATTTTCATGTGCAAAAAATACCTGAACATCTATTTTAAAAAGTAACTTTTTACACCCTTAATCGTAATTTTATTCAAAAAAGTACTACTATATCTATTCTATCCACAAATAGTTTAGCAATTTATGATTCTAATAAAAGATACTTCTTCAATTACATCCAAACGTGTAAAAAAATCTTGCTTTTGCTTCTAATGTTGCTTACGCTTCTCAAAAACCTGAAGAAATATTTCTCTTACTATTTTAACCAAATGAGCCCCTTATTCAAAAGCTTATGCAAAAATAATTTTTGAAAAACAATTTATACATAAATTATTTTATATTTAAATATATAATATAAAAGTGATTGCTTTGAGCATTTTAAAAAGTGTTTATTGAGAAGTTAGATATTTTTATTTCTCAAAAGATACTAAAAATGACTTGTTGAGAGGTAATGATTTTTATAGCCACACGAAACCAAAAGAAAATTTATAAGCTGCATTATTCAAAAGCACCCAAAGTTTACTATGGAAAGAGATACTTTCTTTGTTTGATTTCATTTTATGTTTTAAAAAGTGGAAACCCACTTCACTCAAAATTGAAAATTGCGAGCAGCAAGTATAGCAAACTTGTTTAGAGAGCTTATTGTATTTTAAACACGAAATTAATTTTATCAACTTAACTACACTTAGACTTTGATCTTCTCCTATGTCCACAGTTCCTTCATTGAACTACTTTCCTCTTTATATTTCCTTACACAATATAAGGATAATAAATAATTTCTAAGAGCCCAAACCTCTACAATCAACCAACAATCATTTTTGTAACCCAGAAAAAAAAAACAACAAACATTTTAACCACCAATCTTGTGTAAACTCTCAAGTCACTAAGGGTGTGTTTGGTTTACGGTTACAAATGATATATTGGTTTGGTCAAACAGAAAAGCAACTTTTTTTTATCTCTGCTTAAACTGTGATTTGAGACAATTATATTGAAATGTAACTTAACATGATCTGGCTAAACATATTGAAATGAACAAAAATTCAGTTTGCACCCTTTAAATCATGGCTTAGGATGTGCAAACTGAAATCTAAACATGCCATAAGTGATCTCCACAATTGCTGTAATATGCAGGTGGATTGCTGAAATGATTAAAAAAACTTAATACAACGAAAAATAGTGAGTGAGATGAGAAGAACGGAGGCCCTAATATGCAAGTAAAAATAAGTTGATTTCTGCCAGAACTTCTCAGAGAAACAAGAGGGAAAGTAGTTAAGAGAAATTTTCACCCAAAAGACCAAAAACTAAATAAAGCATGAAACAACAAACAAATGACAAACTTCTAATAAAGCTAATAAAACTGTTCTACTTGAAACCCAGTTCACAAAGACAAGAATTTCCATGTGAAAATCAAAGGCTGAGAATAAAAATAATTGCAATCTTACATGGTTTGGGGTAAATGGTAGGGGAGAGCTACCACCAGTGTTTATGGAGAGGTCAATAACCGCTTAATGCCGGCTTTCTGCTCTGATGTAAGCCTGGAAGGAAACTTAATGTTGAACTTGATTCTCAAGTTTCCCCTTTTGGAAGGTTCTTTGGGGATAGGCATACCCTCTCCTTTAATAACTTCTTCATATGTTGGACTGATGATGGAGTTGATGGGGACCGAAAGGCTCCGTCCATCAAGGGTTGTCAATTGTGCCGTGTAACCTGTCAGAGCTTCTACGAGAGAAATCTTCTGTGTGACAACAAGATCGTTGCCGTCCCTCTTGAAGACGCTATGAGGCTTCTCATCGATAATAAAAACAAGGTCAGCAGGTATAACTCCTCTCTGTTCATTACCCTTCTCCGGGAAAGTTATCTTTGTTCCTTTCTTCCAACCTGGCTTGATCTCAATTGTCAGAATTTCCTCTACTGTGGTGGGTCTCCTATACAAGAAGAAAACACATAGTAGATTAACTAGTCACAGTCACAATACAGAATACTTTATTTTCTTGGTCCCAATATATTACTCTAGTATGCTGTTACCCTGAAAAGAACTTTTGCCAATGAATAAAATAAAAAGATGAGTAATAATAATCGTAACTGAATAGAGTAAAATAGGGCACTTTTAAGGTGCAACGGGTATGAAGTTTTGTTCCCTCTCTATGCTAAGAAGTTAATCACTTAAAAAAATATATTAATCAGTTAGTTTCTCATAAAATACTTGAATAGTTACCAAAAAGCGAGTTAGCAATGTAACCGGCATAAAGTCAATTATTATCAGGCACATCGACCAAATCAACAACATGAGGGAAATTCATGAAATGAGAATAAATTATGACAAACATTTATTGGCTGACATGCGTTATCTGTACATGCTTTTAATTCAATGTCTGGTCCGTTAGGCATATATAATCAAGAAAAATGCAGAGCATATCAGCATGCCTAATTGGCAACTGCAAAAATTTCAAATTTACCCTAACGTGAGATCATATACATGCATGACTGTGAGTTTCAACATGAAAAAACTCGTATCAATCATAACATGGACCTCAACTACATGTTACAAGCATTCTAATAATTTTGCACCTATATTATAGCAAAATATGCCTGTTTCACTTGAAATACCAGACCTAAAGGCATGGCCAAAAACTCCATCAATTCTTAAACCTTGACATTTCTACCAAGGGAATAAACTCAACTTTCAATCCACTCATCTCACATAATTGACTCCTAAAATAACTCTGCCAAATCGAGGTGGTCTTCCTCCAATTTAATAACATTCGCAACAGCCAAATCTTACTTGAAGGCTAAAGTAGCAAACAAAAGTGACATTTGAGCTATTAGTTGTATTAGCATACTATGCCCAATATATGTCCACAATGTAAGCCAGGCAGGCACTGAGTTCAACACTTCCCAGCTTAACTAACAATCAACTTTTCAATTACTTGGGCAAACATATTCTCCATCATGCCTTAACCAAGATCATACCCGATAGCATAGGCCTGATGGCTATGAACACCCTAAGTCATTATCAAGACTGACGTCTTCAAAGGTCTTCAATTAACGCACCACCATTGACACAGTATAATAAGTGGCCACTTTTTCAACTGGTAATGAACTTAAGAAAATATTTACACACGATGTAGTTTCCGTTTTTTTCCCTCTCCCTCTCTCTTCAATGTCAATAAATAAAACCTTTATCTCTATTACAGCTTTACAGGCATCTTAACATCCACATCTAGCATCCTCATCTTCGTTATAGATTTTGTTTCCCTTGACATTTTAGCTATTGAAACAACTAGCACAAAATGATATCGTCTCTATTCAAGCAACAAGATCCTTCAGATTTGAACAGGACAAAATTTGCCTTCTAAGTTCTATTTAAGGGCAACTTTTCCCCTGAAACGTTTGCATTCATGGAACAAAAGGGCGTTACTTTTGTCCTGATAATGACCAGGCAATAAAAAAAATACATGGAGTTTATATATTTAGTCACAATTCCTGCTCATTTAACAGAAAAAGACAAAATATCCAATAAATATCAATAACATTTACCTAACCGGTTCGAATGAAAGACGAAAACTGTAGATATGCAATTCCTTTTTACTAATGCCTTTGGTGTAATTATAAACACAATGAAAATCATAGGTCCACAGTGACTGCAATAGAAAAAAATGCAGATCCTAACAAAACACAGAGCATATAAGATGGCAAATGCAAAGTTCAGATCAATTCTATCAGAATGATCAATGCCAATCACCACAACTGACTAAGAATTCAGTAATTCAAATCCATTCAAAAGCCACTACTACAAGTAACTGGACATTATCTTCATGAACGTAAAAGAAATACAGAAGATGCTAACAAGTTGAAGTCAATAGCTCACCCACTGGCATCAGTAACATCCCTTGAGATCTTCATCTTTTTGGTGGTCCCTTTGTACAAGTCCTCCAAACTGCACTGCAATGTTCTCTCAATGGGTGCGCTTTTCCTTGGCATATTGGCAGAGCCTTCTCCAGCTCCACTCCGAAATGAGGTGAAGATGTCCTCCCCAAACATGCCCCTGGGGAATCCAGATGCACCGGCACGGCCACCCATATCCCCCATTCCACCAAAGGGGCTTGAGAACCCGAAAAACTCAGAGAATATGTCATCAGCACTTCTGGGGTTGAACCGGAACGTCGTAGGGCCTCCATCGCCACCTCCACCAGCAAATCCACCGGCTCCCGGGGGTGGCACCTGCCCCTTCAATCCCTCCTCACCATACTGATCATATACCGCCCTCTTCTGTGGATCACTCAAAACCTATTCCTCCAAACCATATCACTAATGAAAACCCCACAATTCCAATTATCCAAATCACAATAAAAACACAATTTAACACCCAAAACCTCAAATTCTACCAAAAAACGGAAACTTTGTCATAAAACAAAAATTCCTCTTTTTTTATTTAATTTCCCCAAAATTAAACTACCACGGAAAACCTCAACACCCCGCAATTCCAATTATCCAAATCACAATAAAGATGCAAAATTTAACACCCCAAAACCTCAAATTCTAACAAAAGAATTGGAAAAAAAAAAATTGCTTTTGAAAAAAACTCATTTTTTCACAACCCAATTCACATCACATTGAGCAAATAAATTGAGATAGGAGAAAACACGAAACATTACATCATAGGCTTCAGAGATTTGCTTGAATTTGGCCTCAGCTTCTTTCTTGTTGTTAGGGTTCTTGTCAGGGTGCCACTTCATTGCAAGCTTCCGATACGCTTTCTTGAGATCATCATCTTTTGCACTTCGATCTACCTGAAGAATTTTGTAGTAGTCCACACCCATCTCCTCTCTCTCTCTCTCTCTCTCTCTCTCTAAGTTCTTATGGCTTTTGTTTTCTCCGATTTGCCTCCTTTGTTATGTGGCCGGAACAGCAATGTGTGTGTGTGTTGAGTGTGTAATCAGTAATCACCTTCACCGGTGGAAGGAAGAGAAGTTACATTTACACGGAAACATATCTCGTCTGGGCTCAACAACAAAAGACGGTTGTTATACTTGTGAGACACACAGTAGTAGTACTAGGTAAGGTGTGTTTGGATGCCAAATACTAGGCCCAACTTCAATTTATGTGATTTTTTATTTTCACTTTTAATTTATTTTTTTCGATTTAAGTGAATTTTGACTACCAGTTTTGGTCTTTACATTGATAACAAGGATATGAGACTAATCCTCTTTTTTAATTATTATTATTGACCAAAAGGATATGAGATTAATCCTTTATTATTATTATTATTATTGACCGAAGCTAGATGGAGAAGTTTAATCTTTCGGGACCTGGAGTGGTGGTAATACAAGGCTAATCTGATTCGAGTTATTAAATTATCTTGCATTACTACATTAGTATCAAGGATATGAGATTATTTTAATACGAGATACTCAAATTGCTTTGTACTATGTTATGAGATTCAGAAATGATGAAGGGTACGAAACTAACCAATTCGAATATGTTTGTGAAGCATAATATCCGTCCAATTGTTTTTATTTTCATTTCACCGTGAACTGTAATTGGTTCATTCGGGTTTTGTCAGTATCTTTTATAGCGTTAGTTGTCGAGCCATTTAGCATCGCTCTACGGGATTATCATCTTATATTATTTTAATGTGTTTAATTTCTATCTATCGATAATGTAAAATATTTTTATACAGTCATTCAATCAAGTCCTTTAACGTAGATAACTTTTCAAATAATCGGGGTGAAATTCAATCACTTGTACCTATGTGAAAATATATAATTGAATAACTGTGTAAAAAAATTTTACACTCCAATGCATAGAAATTAAACTCTTTTATCATTGTAGAAGTGTTCAATTAGTTTTTATCTAATTTGTCATCTAGAAGTGATTATAACATTATCTATAAATATGCTAAACTTTGATTATTGATTTATAATAGACCTTTTATCTTTGTGTTCATCATGGACCCCATCATTAATCGTTAGATCAAACCCCAAATAAAAATAGTAATTATGCAACAGCTAATAATAAAGAATCCATGATAAATCCAAAAAAAAAATCCACCCTATAATTTGCTAATCCTTGATTAGTAATGAAGATCTTTAGACTTCACCCACTGTTAAATGATTTTATTTTTACCCACGGAAATCTTTACCTTAGCCAGTTGTTTTTTGGTCAGGAGAGAGGAGAAATGGTATACTTTAACCCGTATAATCGAATTCGATTCATGCAGTCTAACGAGGTGCAACATCTTATATCGAGGGAATGTCTCGTTCACTTTTCTCATCTATGCTCTATATCAAGCAGTTGATTAAATTTTAACCTTACAATTTATATAATATAGCATTTATATGATTCTCAACTATTTTATGAACTAACATCTTCAGCTTACAAGGGAGAAGTTATCCTGCCGGCAGTGTGTCAGAAAGGGAGGGGAAGTATTGAACCACCCCAAGTTTAATTAAGAGCGACACTAAGGGAATACGCGGCTTGTTTTTCGAGATTTTTTCATTTAAAGAGTAGTTTTAAGACAGGATTTTTTTTTTAAGAGTTTGAAAGCAGTAATATCGATCTTATAATGAAATTTAAGTCCATGAAAATTTTACTATGGGCCTGAGTTTTGATTTTTTTTAAGACCCACCTGGTCCCCAGAATCAGATTCTCTAACTTGGTGTAGAGAGAGTGATTTGGGAAAATGCCAACTACCATTGGAGAGCTTATGGCTCGAGATATTACATTTGAATATATTTACCCCTTTTGTTAAAACAAAGGAAAAAAAAAAGTTCATATTTATAGGCCGAAAGCAACTAATTCATGCAATCCCTTCTACTCACGAAAGAAAATATTCAATACAAGGAACATATTTGGAAATGAGTGCTTATAAATTGAACAAGATATTGGACTATTCCAACTTTCACTCCTATTACATGAAATCGTTGACCCTTGACATACATGACGCGCTCAATACGCAAGAAGCGAGTCTAACGTTTGGTACAAACAAGAACAAACATTTTCGGAGAGGTTAGAGGCACATAAAAGAACCAGAATAATACGTGAATATTGAATGAAAATGATCCACGAGGGGATCAATATCTATATGTACATAATATCTATTCGTAATATCACAATATGTTCTAGCAGCGAAACCAAAATTGGGATTGATTTGAGGAGCATAATATCATACTACACATTTTAATATACATTTTTTTTACCTATAAATTTTACACACCAGGGCCGTTGCCTAATCCAAAGGTACATAGACGGGGGAGAAAATCTGGGCACATGGCCTATCTATCTAGGAATCTGAGTGTGACAAATTGATCATAAGTATCGGCTCTTCATTCCCTATAGACTATTGAGAGAGTTGGCAGCAGTTAGTATAGTAATCTAATTAGATCTACGCTAATCTTTGGCTTAAGCTTTGCATGGGACAAGTAGAATCCAGTTCCACCATTCAACCATTGGTTACTTACAGTTTAGCTAGCCGTAGATGATTCTTTAGACTTCTCAGTAACTGTATCCTTTTCTGAGTTGGATGTCTCACCAGTCTGTGTTTGACTAGTTTGTGCCTGACTTAAAACCTGAGAATCTGAAACAATTCCCAGAACAACCAGCACAGACCTGAACAAGAAACAAAGAAGAAGAAACATAACCCGAAAATAAGTTGTTAAACAAGAAACACAGAATAAAACAAAACCACCCCTCAGAATGAAAATAAATTGACTAGAAGGGGAAAACAAAAGTCAATTTTGCAGGATTGTGGCAAGTGAATTCATGAACCTGGGCAGTGAAGACTGTATATCTGGCTGGCTAGCATGAGAAATCAATGGTGCCTTCAGTGCTGGAGTTCTATTTAATGCATTTTCTAATTGCGCAGGAGGCAGCTGCTTGCAAGCATGCACCACCGGGAAACGCGTTAGAACAGATATATAACCACTACTACAACAACAGCAACTAGCCTTTTTTCAACAAGTATGGTTAGCCACATAGATCCAACGACACTATTACTTCCTATCATAAGCTATGACTATACTCTGTAAATAAGTCATTGAAATCTAAGTCCTTTTAAACAGCTCAGTCTATAGCATTAGAACAGACATTTAAATTTTAAATTTAAGAAAATTAAATAAGTTTTTATTGGAAAAAAAATAAAATAAAAACTTAAAAAATAACTACTTTAGTGCTTTTTCCATAAGCTACTAGCATCCAAAAATTGCTTTAAAGAGATATCGTAAAGAACTTTCATGCATGAAGAAATGCCTTAATATTATTACATAATACCACCCCAAGAGTTGACAAGGAAATGTACAAAAATAGAGTTAATAGAACAAAATTTGAAATAGAAAGTGACTGAATATGATGTCGCTACATTATATGTCCAATTTGGTGCTTACGGTATGAACAGAGTACTAATTATAATCAATTTAACAATATATATTTTAGAGAATGTCTTCCAGCTGTTTTACACTTAACACTGGAAATTGACTGCAAAGTTTTTTGTGCTTCTCTTCCACTGATTTCACATCAGCTCCTTAATGAATTTCCAATATAACACTACTAATTGATGTTTTCATCCTTATTTGAATTATACTTTCATCACATAGTAAAATAGGTATGATAGGACAAATTAGCATCTTCTGATCCATGTATGCAACCCCAGCTAATTGGAAAAGCCTTAATTGTTGTTGTTGATCATATAAAACAGGTAAGTGCGGGTGCAGTGACGAATAAAAACAAATCAAAATTTTTAAGAATGACATGCCATGGAGATTATAGTAGTAACAGTTAAACATATCAAAGAGCTTCGAAGTGCGCAACAAGATACAAATGATAATAAGTTCTTGAATTAAAAAAAGATAATACCTGAAGCAAAACACTAAATGATTGTGGTTTTGTCAGCTCAACACACTTCAAGAACCCCACCCACAACTTTGGGTATTTCCAAATCTGCAGCATGTCAATATGTCAAGCATAAGTACACTGGACAACTGAATGAAATGCCAAAGAATTGAATTAATAAAATAATCACCTGCTTCGTCACAAGGCGAGAGAGAATCCCCATTATAAAGTCCACCTATAACCATTCAAACGTTAATAATATGTCTTGTTTATAGAAAAAGATATTTTATTAGAAGAGATTAAATGAATACAAAAGAGGATAAGGCACCTTAAAAAGGAACCAAAAATAAATAACTAAAACCTAAATGGAGAAACCATACAACAAAGCATGCAAATCCCTTTGGTAGCGTTTGGTAACTGTCTTTAGACAATGGAGACAGAGACAGCAAAGACAGTAGAAACGAAGACATAAAAAAAACTTTACTACCTAAGAGGTATTATTGAAAAAAAAAAAAAAAATTTCTGTCTCCATATTCTGTCTCCATTGTCCACACTTTTGGAGGGACAGAAATACAAAAAATTTGTCTTGGGAACAGAAAAAATTTTCTGTCCTTGTACCCTATCTCCATCACCAAACATCTTTTT
This sequence comes from Dalbergia cochinchinensis, assembly GCA_031216125.1. NCBI lineage: Eukaryota > Viridiplantae > Streptophyta > Magnoliopsida > Fabales > Fabaceae > Dalbergia > Dalbergia cochinchinensis. The sequence continues at coordinate 59,330,935 of CM062375.1, read as the reverse complement.
GTCCCCACTGTCTCTGCACTTCCTGTCCCAGGACAGTAAATAAAAGCAGCCTTTGTATGTCGGATACAGAAACACCATTAAACAAACCATGAGCAAAGCACCAAAGCGATGCCAAAGAAGTAATCCTAGACCAAATGAAGTGTATAGCCAAAAAGGAATCAATAAAAGATCTAGCATCTTTTTCAACCAGATACACCAAAGCACGACATGAATCAAGAACTCTACAAGATTTTCACTGCTTTATGACAGCCAAAGCATCTGAGCTTAGTGAGTAGAAAATGATGAAATCCGAAGGGAAAAACCAAGACACCCTAAAAATTCCAAAAAGCATGTTCCGAAGGGAATTGCAGAACAAGATTCAAAATCCAGACCACAAAATATACCAATATTTGGGGATAACATAGTAAAATGCCTATGCTTCTCAAACATGTCATTTGTGTCGATCCTATTAAGAATAGCAATCCAAAACAAAAGCTTTGAACCTTTGAGGTAGCTTTAGATTTTCAAATGGATTATCCAAGAAAAATATTTCTCTATTAGGACAGGAGTTCCAAAACTAACAATAAGATTTACGAATCAAGTAAAGGACCTAAAGGTAGAAGAAACGTTAACTCAGTAACCTCTATCATTAAAATTTCTATCAAAAATGAAAGTTCCAAGAGAAATTACCCTGAGAAAAAATTGACAAAGATGAGCATTCCAAAAAGGAGAAAGGCCAAAACTGACAAGGAAAAGCCTCTGAAAAAGGAGTAATACTATTAGATCTTTAATATTGTGTTAGAGATAAATTCCCTGATTCATTGAAAGTTTACAAAAGGAAGAAAAAAATAAGGGGCAGTTTAGGAAGAATGATGGATGACTCAGCAGTGGGAAATCCCTAGGGTCATTAGCTTAACTGTTCTGGTAGTTTTACTAGGCGTAGGAATAGGGAGTTCTGTTATAAGTTAGATAATTGCTGTTAGGGATAATTTGGAGTTTCTGTTATGAGTTAGTATATAGTGATTATTAGGAATAATTTAAGAGTTAGAGGATTTTAGTTACCTACTGGGAGCTGCTGAGTGGCTATATACTCAGAACCTTTTGTCTTAGTTCTACAGTATCAATCCTATTTCTTAGTTTACAATTCACATCAGTGATATATAAGCTTATCATCGTTCTAACACTACAGCACGGCCTATTAATTGGTATCAGCAGTCCTCCGATTCTGGGAAGTGTGGACCCATTTTCTGGGCTGCCGCTGCACATGGAAGAACAAATCGCTGAGCTGGGGAAGAGGATCGATCAAGTAGTCCACCTAATCGAGAGGAAGGACAACCGCCGCCATCGCTCGCGCGGCCGTTCACCACCACGCCAGTTGCTGCTCCGGGTTGGCTCTGATGACCGTTGGAACGAAGGCTCCGGTGGGGACCAAGGGCGCACCCCGACCCCTTCTTCCCCTCGCAGAGGGCATCGTGACTCGCGGTCCCGCAACCGTGATGATCAGAGCCCCCCCCATTCCGACGCTGGCCATCGCCACTAGGGACGACCACCGTGGCCGGACCGGTCGCCTCACCGTTATCATGATAGTCCCCTTCCTCCACGACGCGACCTCGATCGTAAGGTGGAGCTACCACTCTTCTTTGGCGATGACGTCCTGGGCTGGCTCTTGAAAATAGATCGCTATTTTCGCGTCCACGGCATTGAAGGGGAAGAGAAACTCGACGTGGTGGTTCTCGCTTTGGAAGGGAAGGCCCTGTACTGGTATCAAGTTTAGGAAGAGCAAACCCAGTTCCCCTCTTGGCGTTCTTTCTGCGACGGGCTCACATGCCGCTTTCAACCTGGATTGGTGCGTGATCCATATGGGCCTCTCTTGCGCCTCCGGCAAGTGGGCTCTGTTATGGATTATATTGAGGAATTCGAGCGGGTCTCAGGCCCAATGAAGCATATGGATCGTGAGCTGCTCCGCGGTATATTTCTCAATGGACTCAAAGGCGGACTTCGAGCTGAAATTAAGAGCTTGGACCTGGGCTCTCTTGCTGAAGTGAAAGACCGAGCTTTACTCTTGGAGGAGCGTAACAAAGAGTGGCGAGGAGGAGGAGTTGGGCCACCAGAAAGGACATTGGGTCTTGCTAAAGGCCCAAATACTTACAAACCTTCACATTTCTCGTCTAAGAGTGGTGGATATAAAGACACTCTGCCTCAAACCTCAACAAAACACGTGGAGGGGGTAGGTGGCAGCAATAGCACCGGCCGACGTCTCTCCCAAGAAGAACTACAAGACCGGACTCGCAAAGGGCTCTATTTCAAATGTGGAGATAGGTGGAGCCGCGATCATGTATGTAAACTCAAACACTATAAGCTGGTCTTACTTGAAGACTCAGAAACCGAGACGAGTGCAGGAGAGAGGAGCGACGATCACAGTGACAGCGAGCAAGAATCGGAGTTGTCAATGAAATCTCTCCATCTCACAGTCAACAGCCTTCAAGGTTTTACAACTCTCAATAAGTCCTTCAAGGTAATCGGTAAGGTGGGGGGCACAAAAGTCATCATTTTAATAGATACTGGGGCGGACGCAAACTTCATCTCCGATCAACTAGCTGATCGCCTACAGCTAACACGCAAAAACATCCCTTTTACGGTGGAGGTGGGAACAGGAGAGGTTCGACAAGGCATGGGAGTTTGTGAGGATTTGGAGATGGAGATCCAAGGAATTCGTATTACCCAGTCCTTTTTTGTTCTTGGACTGGGGAGCGCGGATGTGGTGTTGGGCTATGGATGGATCGCTGGGTTGGGGGATATTAGAGCTAATTTCCAGAAGCTAAATATCTACTGGAAAATCGGGGATGAATGGAGGCACATTCAAGGAGACCCATCCTTGGGTGCGGCTAGAGTTTCATGGAGGACCACCTTAAAAGCATTGAAGGCAGATGGAGAGGGGTATCTTGTCACCTCGTGTGCCGAAGAAGCAGTCAAAGACTCAGGGAAGAGGCCAAGTTCCGAAGTAGCCGTACCAGAAGAGTTCCAGCAATTGTTACAGCAATTTGAAGATATTTGTCATCTACCAGAGGGGTTGCCACCCCCACGACCTCAAGACCATTCCATCACATTGAAGGAGGGTGCAAACATACCCAACATCAGGCCTTATAAATATCCGTACTTTCAGAAGAATGAGATTGAGAAGATCATTGGCGAGATGATGACCTCTGGAATCATCAGACCAAACACAAGTCCTTACTCCAGTCCAGTCATACTGGTGAAGAAAAAAGACGGAGGTTGGCGTTTTTGTGTTGATTATTGAGCGTTGAACAAAGTTACTATTCTCGATAAATTTCCAATACCTGTAATTGATGAGCTCTTGGATGAACTGGGAGGAGCACAAATTCTCTCAAAGTTGGACCTGAAGTCAGGCTATCACCAAATCAGAATGAAGGAGAAAGACGGGGAGAAAACAGCATTTCGCACCCATGAGGGACACTACGAGTTCTTGGTAATGCCATTCGGGCTCACCAATGCACCTTCTACCTTCCAGGCTCTTATGAACGACATTCTCAGGCCATTCTTGAGACGTTTTGTGTCGGTATTCTTTGATGATATCCTTGTTTATAGCCAAACAGTCAAGGAGCACAGGGAGCACCTACAGAAGGTGATGGAAGTGCTGAGGCAAAATAGGCTCTTTATCAACAAGAAAAAGTGTTCCTTTGGCCAAGCCGAAATTGAATATTTGGGGCATGTAATTTCTGGCGAGGGTGTTAAAGCTGACCCCAAGAAAATAGAGGCAATGGTGGCTTGGCCAACTCCTACTAACTTGAAAGGACTTAAAGGATTTTTGGGGATCACGGGGTATTACCGCAAATTCGTTGAAGGCTACGGGAAAATTGCATGGCCCCTGACTCAGCTGCTGAATAAGGACAGCTTTCATTGGAATATCGAAGCTTAATCAGCATTTGATAAATTAAAGGAGACCATGACCACCTTACCTGTATTGGCAGCCCCAAATTTTGAGAAGACTTTTGTTGTGGAAGCAGACGCCTCAGGGAAGGGTGTAGGGGCGGTTTTAATGCAAGATGGGAGACCAATAGCATACCTGAGCCAAAAGCTGTCCGATAAGGCCCAGCTAAAATCAATTTATGAGAAAGAACTTATGGCTATAGTCATGGCCGTGCAAAAGTGGAAACACTATCTACTGGGCAGAAAATTTATTGTGCACTCTGACCAGAAAAGCTTGAAGCATCTGGTGGACCAGCAACTAACAGGAGAAGGACAACAGAAGTGGATAACCAAGTTGTTGGGTTTTGACTTCGAGATAATTTATAAGGTAGGTAAGGAAAATGGCACTGCCGATGCACTATCAAGGAGAAATTGTATGGGAGCAATCTCCTCTGTTACTTTTCAGAATTGGGAAGGCTTGGAAGACGAGGTACAAGCAGATGAAAAGCTGAAGAAAGTCATACAAGGGTTGATTGAAGAAAAGTATGAACCCGAAGGCTATGAACTTAGAAGAGGCAGGCTATATTACAAAGGAAGGGTGGTCGTTCCTAAAGACTCCCCTAGGATTCAAGTGATTTTGCAAGAATTCCATGATTCAGTCTTGGGAGGGCATTCGGGATTTTTCAGAACTTATAAAAGAATTTCTGGGTTAGTTTGGTGGGAAGGAATGAGGCAGAAAATTCAGAAGTATGTTCAAGAATGTGAGGTGTGCAATAGGAATAAATACCAGACTTTATCTCCAGCTGGCCTTCTCCAACCCCTGCCAATTCCTTCTAAAGTATAGGAAGACATTTCCATGGATTTCATAGGAGGACTTCCAAAAAGCCAAGGTATGGATACTATACTGGTGGTGGTGGATAGACTATCAAAGTTTGTCCATTTTGTGGGATTAAGTCACCCATATTCAGCCAAAGATATGGCAAGCCTTTTCATTAAAGAGATCATACGATTGCATGGATTTCCCTCCTCCATAGTGACAGATCGTGACAGGGTGTTTATGAGTTCCTTCTGGACGGAATTGTTCAAACAAGCAGGAACTAAGTTGAAATATAGCTCCGCTTATCATCCATAAACAAATGGACAAACAGAAGTAGTGAATAGGTGTTTGGAAACCTATCTCAGGTGTTTTTCCAGCACCAAGCCAAAGCAATGGAGTAAATGGCTATCTTGGGCTGAATTGTGGTTTAACACCGCCTTCCATTCAGCTATAAATACTTCTCCCTTCCAAATTCTGTACGGAAGGGAACCACCAGTTTTGACCAGGGGGGATGTGACACCTTTGGCTGTTGAAGAAGTAAATCAGCTCTTGGCTAAGAGGAATTCTATTCTAGAAGAATTGAAGTGGAATTTAAACAAAGCTCAATCTAGGATGAAATCCCAGGCAGACCAGAAAAGAAGAGAGGTTGAATACGAGGTTGGGACATGGTATATTCGAAGCTTCAACCATATCGATTGAAATCTCTAGCCAAACGTGTTAATCAGAAGTTGAGTCCCCGATTCTACAATCCTTCTGAGATCAGTGAGAAGATTGGAAAGGTTGCCTATAAATTGCTACTTCCCCCTGAATCTGCAGTGCATCCAGTGTTCCATGTATCGCTACTCAAGAAATGCGTAGCTCCTGAAAGCAAATGCCAACCGCTACCTAAGGAGTTAACCGAAGAATGAGAGTTAAAGGTACAACCAGCATCAGTGCTAGCAACAAAGTTGAATAATCAAGGAGAAAAGGAGGTACTGGTTCAGTGGAAAGACCTACCAGAATTTGAAAGCACTTGGGAGTTGGCTACTGACATAGAGCAGCATTTTCCTGAATTTCACCTTGAGGACAAGGTGGTACTTCAAGAAGGGGGTATTGTTAGAGATAAATTCCCTGATTCATTGAAAGTTTACAAAAGGAAGAAAAAAATAAGGGGCAGTTTAGGAAGAATGATGGATGACTCAGCAGTGGGAAATCCCTAGGGTCATTAGCTTAACTGTTCTGGTAGTTTTACTAGGCGTAGGAATAGGGAGTTCTGTTATAAGTTAGATAATTGCTGTTAGGGATAATTTGGAGTTTCTGTTATGAGTTAGTATATAGTGATTATTAGGAATAATTTAAGAGTTAGAGGATTTTAGTTACCTACTGGGAGCTGCTGAGTGGCTATATACTCAGAACCTTTTGTCTTAGTTCTACAGTATCAATCCTATTTCTTAGTTTACAATTCACATCAGTGATATATAAGCTTATCATCGTTCTAACACTACAACACGGCCTATTATATTGCTACTACTGTTATTAATTCCCTTAGCACTAATATTTCACCTAAGGTAAAAGTATAGATGAAAAGAAATAGGAAGGGGGTTGCTGATGTATGTGGGACATGTGGTAAAGACATAGGTGAGGGGTCTTGTAACTGACCTTGCCAGCACAGCAGGGCTAAATAGGAGAGAGAAATATCCTGAATAGGGGGAAAGGTTGTTAGAGCTATATTATAGGCAAGCGAAGGGATCTTTAAGGCGGTATCTCAGAATTGGAAGGATTTGGAATTGGGAGAGCTCTATGTCTCTTGAATACCTAGAACCCATTGTTTCTCGTGTGTGATTATTGTACCAGAGGAGACTGATATCACATAAATGTCATCTAGTTCAGTGAATTAATACAGCAATTTCTTTCTATTCTCCATGGCTCATACCAGGTTCCTAACAAATACCAACCCAAATGTCTTGCCAAATCAATGTGTGAGTCATCACCCAAAGTTAAGGACAAGAGGGAAGTAAGAATGTGAACCTTGAGAGATAAATTTTAAGAGTATAAGCAACTCCTCCGCAGGGTTGGTGTCCCATTAAATGTCAATAAGGTGTAAAAATATATCAAGTTAAAATAAAATGATGAAAAAACAGAACAAGGAAGGAGGGGTTAGATTTGTTTCAATTTGAAAATAAGGAATTAAGTCAATAGAAGGTAGCATCTTATAGAGGCCCCTAAGGAAGAGATAAGCAGCTTAGCTTTGGAGAATCTTTATGGGATTTCAAAACTAAAAACATATTTCTAAACAACCAATTACTGGGAAAACGATGAAAAAACAGAACAAGGAAGGAGGGGTTAGATTTGTTTCAATTTGAAAATAAGGAATTAAGTCAATAGAAGGTAGCATCTTATAGAGGCCCCTAAGGAAGAGATAAGCAGCTTAGCTTTGGAGAATCTTTATGGGATTTCAAAACTAAAAACATATTTCTAAACAACCAATTACTGGGAAAACAATGAAAAAACAGAACAAGGAAGGAGGGGTTAGATTTGTTTCAATTTGAAAATAAGGAATTAAGTCAATAGAAGGTAGCATCTTATAGAGGCCCCTAAGGAAGAGATAAGCAACTTATCTCTGGAGAATCTTTATGGGATTTCAAAACTAAAAACATATTTCTAAACAACCAATTACTGGGAAAATCCTAAATTCTGGCACACAGTATAGAATCAAACATGTTCCTTTGCATTATTACATTAACTTGGATTAGTAAGCTTCTTACCAGTGTTGGAAAAGCACCAATTGCTTGTAAGACTGTACGCATAAACAGTAAAGGAAGAGGAATTTGCTCAACCTGCGGGGAAGAGGAATTTCCATAATGAGATCTAGCTGAATATGCATTCCAAATATATAAAAACCAATTCCCATATGACGCACCAATTGATTCAAAACTTTGGCAAGAACTTCTTGAGTGAAAATTTGCCGCTGCTCAAAGCAAGAATTGCATGCATCTGTGACCTGCATACAAAAACTTAAGTTATGTAAAATATATCTTGATTAACTGCAATGCCTTAAACCAATTGTCATATAAACCTACCTTTTTTAAGGGAATTCCATCTCTTCCTGGATCAATTCCATGGATAGCAATTAAAACTTCAGCAGGTGTAAGCACCGGACCAGATTGTGATGATCCCTGCATAAGTACTCTTACAATTAATTCAACTACGAAAATGAATTCAACAGTTCAGACCAATTTTTTCTTATTAGAATACAATGGAGTGTACAGCCTGAAAACTTTGTTGGTCATTAAAGGTAACTCCCAAATATTATGAGTGCTAAGTTTCATGAAGGCAATGAGGTCTGGTTTACTGGGTTTCCATGAGAATTTAATCAAAAACAGTATTTTGTGTATCCTATCCATCACTGTGCGTCATGCTGCAATCGTTTTCCTGATTACTTTAACTCCAAATCATCTCAGTCTCCCTTGTGTCCTCGTTCATCATCATAATTGATTGCTGCTCTTACCTTCAAATCATATCAGCCAATGATATTACACAACAACTTATCCGACATTGCTATGTGCATCCAACAAACATTTATGTTGGAAATAGGAAGAGACATTAATAATGTAGTTCGTGTATCTATAGGTTGATGTACATAGGTAGCTGCAGTCTATTTCTTGTCAATAACCTAGTTCTGCTGGTTGCAAAGCTTGACAAACCACAAATAATTGACTAAGGACCTAGGTTTTCACTGCACAATCAAACATAATTGTAGTTGCTCCTCTTAAATCCATCTACTTATCTGCTTCACTGTTCATCCTCCTCCTCAATTTCCCTATTTCCAAAATTCACCAAAAATATGCATGATGATGCAGTACATATCAAAATTTTTTCACTTAAATCTTGCCTCCGTCAATGTTGTAAAGTTAAACCTTTCAATGATCCCAACTTGAAATCCATATACTTGGTTCTAGCTCTACTTAAGCTTTAAGAAGTGAGGTATGTCTCCCAGAGTCCAACAAAGAATTGGCAATTCCAAAGGAAGCATACCTGCAATATGCGACCAAGTGCTGTTTGAAACTTCTCCAAAGGAAGGTTCAAAATGTGAGGAAAAACTGGCATTACCTATTAAAAAAAATTGTTAAACCATGTTACACCAAATGCAAGATAATGCCATTCAAGAAAATAACTACAAAGGAAAGCAAAGAGATATATATACCCAACATAAAAGTTCTATAAATCCATTAACAGTAATTCGCATCACAATTTTTCTTGATTTAACTTCACATAATAATTTTATTATAAAAGCGCCAGTGAATGTTAAACCCAATCGAAAAGAAAAAAGATAGAACCTCATCTTTTGGTAGGAATGGTAATATCGGAATAAGAACCTCAGCATCCTGTAGAAAACAACCACATTAGTCAGAACCCTGCATTTTGCAGAAAAACTGACAAGTTGACATTTTACATACCTTAAGTTTTGAATCATATAACCTCTTCACTGTAAATATCAAATCCTTAGAAGGGATTGTACCATCTGTAAGTGTATGCAACACCTGACAAGATCAATATAAAAGTATCAATATTCAATATATTATTATAAATTTCAACGATTTACAAAATAATAAGGTCAAAGTGTAAACCTGCATTAAGAGGCTCTCACTTCCATTTGGAGGATCTGAAATAATTTCAAGGAGATCTGAAGATGAACCCATGGTGCGCACTAGTATAGGAATTTGACGATGAACTGCCTGCACCATACAATTAAAGGGATAAACCTAGTGACGAAAAACAGCAAGAGATACAATATTCATTTCACTAGAGTCCCATATGCCAAAAACTGAAACCTGCTTCACTGCTTTCGATGTGCTTCTATAGACGACAAATATTTGGCGAAAGAGAGAGTGTTTCTGTCATCATAGACCATCAACATATATTACTCACAATAAAATAACAAAAAATAAAGTCACAGAAAACAAGAAAAATAGAAAAATCTTCACTAGGAAAAAGAACAGATACCTTTGTACACAGAGCAAAATACAATGACATGCACCTCTGAGCCTCAAAAACTGAATCTGGAGAGATGCTTTCAGACGTGAATGATTGATGATTATCTGATGAGATATCCTTGCTGCTGCCACTCAATGAAGATGGCTCATTTGCAAGTTTTTCATTATCAGGTCCCTGTAAAGAGAGTCAAAAGAACAAACTAACTATTGAATTAAGTTTAGAAAAGGGTACAAACTTACTGGCAGCACGACTCCGATAAAAAAAGTAAATAAACTAATAAATCAAAAAATACCTTTTGTGAATCAGCAACAGATCCTTCAGCATCATTAGCTTCAGATGCATCACTCATCACTGAGAACAGCTTTTCCTTTGCAAAATCTTCTATTTGCTGAGAAATGTGTGGTAAAGGATAAAGCTTATTTGCCACCTGCAAGAAGTACTCAAGTTGTAAGACACGTGCTGTTATGCAGTCAACTAAATTCTTTAACTGGGTGTTATGCTTAAATTACCAAACGTATTGCCTTCATACGCACTTCTTCCAAGTGATGTACTGCACTCTTCATTGGAAAGGAGGAAATCAAAATTAACAAAGATAAAATATAAGACCCAAAAATTTACAATTACTAAGGGAAGCATGGTTTTGAAAATTCAGGTCTTTACAACTCAAGGAGAAAAACAGGGGACAATAGCATTATCCTTCCTGACTTCAAGTTAAAATTAGACACATGAGGCAAGAAAAGCAAGGGGGACAGTAGACAATAGCCACGAAACATGTTAAGCAACATGAAAGTTCAAAATAAAAAGGTAGGAACAAAACCTGTAAAGCAATTTTTAAGCAACTATCCCGAATGGGAGGCCTCAGAAGAATCAAACTCCATACAGCACTGAGACCTTGAGTAACTCTGTCAGCATTCAGAGAGTGTGACTCTTTTTCAACTTTATCCCCGTTTCCAGGAGAACACATGTTCTCTAGAATTTTTAAAACTGATTTTGGTAAATATGGAGATTCACCAAGCAATTTACTTAATGATTTATCTGAAGGTGGAAAAGAATCTCTAAGTGCTTCCGCCTGCATCAGAAGTGAAAAAAAAGCTCAATGCTTGCCTTGCAAATGTACAGATAAGAAACAGAAAAACAAGGACAGACCACTGTTAGGAGGAATGTTTCATATGCAGAAGCTGCAGTTGTTGAAGAAAAGAAGTCAGGCTCCTCTTCAGCCTCACCAAATAACCTGTAGAGGACACGCAATGTCAACTCGTGTCCCTGAGACATTAGGTAATCATCGTCAGCATATATAGATTATGAATGATTGCAATCTGCTCATAATAGGTGCTAACTTGAATAGTTTATTTAAACCAGAGAGTAGCGTCCATAATATTAATACTATATTAGAGGCCCCACATAGACAAGTTGACAGGATTAATTAATTATTAATTAATCTGTTCCTTACACACTATTAGCGAATTAGTACACTAAAGATGACAGTATCCACTATTCTTCTGATACATAGAATACCAACCTAATACAATTGAACGGGATCTTTGAATCCTCACATTTTCAAATTACATCATAGTAAACATTTCTTTTTTCACAGCACATGTACCTAAAAAATAAACTCATCTGCACAACAAATCTGTGATGTAATATAGAAGACCAGTCCACCAAGATCGGAGTTGCAAAATGCTAAATAGCCTACACTTTAAAAGCTCGTTCTTCGTTGATTTTAGCCAAAAATAAACAAAAGCAACATCTTTCCTTTTTAAGAAAGGAAAAACAAAATCATAGGCAGACAGCAGTTTAGGATCATCTTGTTATTTTAATACATTAAACCAATGAAACAAGCTAAATTATTAAGAGATAGAAAGAATAACAAGAACAAGTTGAGCTCCTTCAATTCTTTCTTTCTTTTAATTTTGGAGTGAGGAGCTAGAGAGAGTATCCTTTACTGCATTGATCACATGAAAAATAATAACCAAATAATTGGCAAATATGCCATAACCAACATTTGAGACATGAGCTTACCTCATGACTGGTATAATCAACCAAAATATGCTTCTGTAGTAGTTTACATGGGTCTAATTCCAAGGGAAACTGCATGAAGAATACCAAAAAAAAAAAAAAAAGTTGCAAAATTATTAAAGTGGATTTACGCTAACAAAGGAAGTATATATATTGTTTAGTGTTGAAAGAAAAATATCATTGATGGTGATTAGGATCTTATGTCTAAGTCACACAAGAGTTAGAGCATTTATGAATGGAGGGAAAGAATAACTGGATTATATAAATATACGGAAGAGAAGAAAAGATCAAAATATGAAAATTACTATGCATACACACGCAATCAATATTTACATCCCATGAGCTTTCAATTAAAATCTATAGAACAATTAATTAGAAAATTTAATATTCAAATTATCGCATTATGGAACACACTAGACAATACAAGTTTGAGGCAATCATCAATCATGATTATTCTTATATATAAACTAAGTGGGATCTTCCACGTATATAAGAAAAATAAAAAATATTAAATATGTCATTTATTATATGAATCAATTAACCTAGTCGTCAATGATACAAGGGCAAAATAAAACCAGAAAACTTTGAGAAGCAGGAATGTTCACCTCTACTCCTAAGTAAGTAAGTATTGAGAATCGGACTTGTGAGCCTCCAGATAAAGCTATTTGCTTATATGCATCAATGATACGTATAAAACACAACTTTTGCAGATGATCCTTTTGATCATCTTCAAGGTCAACAACAGGAGCAACCATCTTTGGCAGGACTACACGTGAAGGCAACACAACTGAAGTAGCGGTTGAGGACACCAAGCTATTGACATCTGTAACAGCTGCTTTAGGGCTAAGTTCCTCAGATCTATCCGTTGATATCGATGGAACTAAGTTCATGGGTGACCTTTGATCCAAACTCTCAGCTTGCTCTTGATTAGGTTCTTCAAGTTGAATCTCACTGGAAGCCAATGAGGAAGCAGCCAAACTTTCTGACACAGCATCATTATGACCAAAGGAATCCAGGCCGGGGATTCCACTATCTATGTTTCCAATTTCATGAATGTCAGAAGGCACAGGTGCGCATCCATTCTCCACTCCAGGTATACTGGCATCAGAGGATGGAAAGTCGGTAGGTGATGGCACATTTTCAGATCGAAGATTTAATCCAGAATGCACAACAGCATTATCTACTCCAGTTGCAGAAATTTCTTCATCCCCTTGAGACCTCTGCAATATTTGTGTGCATTAAAGTATTTGTCAAAAGACAATTGTCAACAATATGCTACAAAATGAATAAAGACAGAGAACATCATTACAACTGAAAAGGATTGGAGGCAAATTAAAAAATTAAAGAAGCAAGTTCTAAAAAGCAAAAATACTAAATAAATAGATAAAACAAATTATACCATTACCTCATTGGACATGGATTGATGAGCATCAAGAAGTTTAGCTATTGGCGGGAAAGTACTGGAAAGTGACATCACCCCAGCTACAAACGATGGTGGATATTTAGCCTTATCATCAGAACCAACAATACTAATGTCATGCAGCTGTTCATCATCTCCTTCACTGTTGGGATAACTTGGAGGTAGGTAACGCATATTTGCCATAACCACGTCAGCTAGCAAGTCAGCAGAAATACTTGATATAAGAATTTCTAAGGATCCAACACCCTGAGCAACCAAGGCACCAAACATGGCAACAAGCTGCTGTACATGCCCATTTTCTACATCTCCTTTTGAAGATGTTGGTGTAGTTGAAGGTGTGTAATCCTGAGAGTTAGTGGCACCTCCACCTAACTCTTTCTTAGGTTCCTTTAAACCAGTGGTTGTTGTTTTGACACGCTTTACACTCACATTTTCATCTTCAGCTAATTCACCTCCATTTTGGGATCCAGATCGTTTATTTGCTGAATTACTGTGCACTGAATCACATGAATTTACTGCAGGTTCCTCTTCCTGTAAATGATAAACTGCTCATCAACAATAGAAGAGCAACGCCTTATATTTTAGTGCATAGTTGTATATCTAGCAGCATATCCTACCACAATTGGATACTTGTGAAAAGATTTCTTTTGATTCACAAAATTTTGTACAAGTTCCCAAAAGATACACCTATTATAAGTAGTATACAAACAAATTTAAACATAAAAAGTTATTCAGAAACTGATGAAGATACACGTCTACAATTGCAACCAAGATTCAAATTTGTTTGGCACTTATGAAATTACCAGCTTTTGCTTCTTCTGCATATAGAACAATTTGAACTATAAATTCAATTGTCTCCATCTAGCTATAGCCTAATATTTCATCCAGCTCACACCCACTCTATGTTTACAAGTACAGAGCACAAAGAAGATTAATTACAAGAAACAGAATGACAAAAAAAAAGCATCCCACAAAGGGAGGGCTGGAGGGTAGTTACCTTGATAACTGGTTGATCATCCTTCTCTTTCTCTATGCTTCCATTACTTGCAGATATTAGGTGGAAAACCTTGTCTGCCTTCCCTTCAGACTGTATCTCCTTCAAGGCACCAGCCAAACGATCTCTCCACTACCAACACAAAAAATAATCACTTCTCCATAAATCCATATAAAATCAAACTTCTTGAATATGAAGTGTACAGTTGATTACTCATAAGAATCATTTAAGGAGAATGTTACAAGTAAAGGGACATATGCAATTTCAATGACTTGTTCCAACTCAGTATTCGATTTCCAAGACAATTAATGCATTGTTATACCAAAAAAATTACATATAAAATAATTGATTTTGCCACCAAGTGCCAACTACCAGGAATATTAAATATATATATATATATATATATATATATATATATATATATATCATTTCAATGCACATTAGCAACATTTTTAAGCAAAAACTTACTATACAACATATCAAGTAAAGCAATACTTTCTATTTCATCACTGAATAGATAAACCCAAACCCCTTCTGAAGTTTATTTTCAATGCAAAGTTACAAGTGTAAGACACAAATAAGGTATAAGATATTGATCAAATATGACATACAGCCTACGGGCATAGGCCTGTAGTATGTCAAGTCAAACCACTGAAAATTGCATGTCTATTTCTCTTCTACCTATTGTCTGTTTGCACAACTGGTTCCAAAAGCATGTAACAAGCCTCTCAATTAACATGATCCCTCTTAGAATATCGAGCTTCTAAGCCATGAAGACAAAAAAATCTCCATAACTTTTCTCAATCTTATGAGAAACCCCCATGAGAATGATAAAGAGCAACAATTTTTTATGCATATATCAGGCCCCCTATGTGGAAATTCATGAACATATACTTAAAAAAAAAAACAGAAATAAAAAGCTAAAACTGCACATTCAAATTCAATTCAACCATATAATACTAATAGGAATGCAATCCAAAAGAACATTAAATAAGATTAAATAAGCAAGATGTCAAGCACATCTTAGTCTAAAAGAAATACCGGAGCAGCACTTGGATGTGTACATTTTGAGCATGTAAGGAAGGCATTCTTCAAAGCAAGATGTGCAGCTGTTATGCACACCCCATTAACAACAGAGCTTGAGGGCTCCAAATTGAGCAAAACTGGCAAGATGCGGCCAAAGAATGCAGGCCTGTCTATTGCAATAGCTGAAAGACTGGGAACATATCAATAAGGAAGTCAATGGTGTGCAAGTAATATTTGGAGCAACAGATTTTTACAAGCAGTGTTATCAGCTATCAATGATTGAATTGTCTGTCTGTGCGTATGTGTGACACTGAGAAGGAAAGAAAGAAAGAGGTGTGAACATATTGACAATCTGATCATGCATATGTCATTAGGAGTAGAGCATAAAATCACTTGATTTTTCAAGCCACTTGCTTCTTTAATTGATGGGGCAGCAAAGCAAATGGGATAAGAGAATTGATAAAATACCTTTTAATTAGCACAATGATCACTGAGTTACTCAGAGACTTCACAGTTGGAAACCTGAGTTGATCAAGCAATAAACCCAAACTTTGACTGGCTTCAATTGACAAATCTCCAACATTAAGTACAGGATGACCTCGCCTCAGCCATGATATATTGAATCCGATAGGCCTTCCTATAAATACATAAGAAGCAGTACAAGCAAGTAAATTAAGGAATATCATAAAAATATCAGATTGGCACAAACTTCTTTCTTAGGTCTGATAATACTGATAGTCAATACCCTGAAGAGAAGTGGGCTCCAAGGAACCATTAGGATCAGGTGTGTACAGACGAATAACAGCTTCAACAAACTTCAGTGCCAGCAGCTTTGCACCACCGCTTCCATGCTTTTAAGCACGTAACAGAGTACAGTCATCAGGCCATAAACCAAAACAGTAACTTCATATTTTGAGGAGGGCAACTACTTACTTGAAAAGCTATTGAGTATACTTTGTCTTTGAATTTAATCATCCATGCCCATGCAGATTCAAGCGCACTGTCTAAATCACTAGAATATAGACCCTAGGGAAAAAAATAATAATAAAACCAGAATGGAAACGTTCATACTTCAGACCTTAAAAAATATACCAGGATACACAAATGGATGAGCCACAAGATAAGACGAGAAACAACTGCTATACGCTAATAATAATTTTCCCAAGTTTGAGTATGAATATGAGATTTTTTGGTGAAAATATGAATAGTGTACTTGCTTTATCAATGTTGCACCAAGAGAGGGGGAAATAAAACAAAGTTGATAGAAATCAAAGGCTTTCCAACAAAATGAAGTCCCGGATCCCAAATCAAAGCAAAGTTGGATGACTGGCAGGGCAGCGGCCTAATCATTAAAAAGGATGGCCCACAACTAGTGTAGTCTGAAAAGGGTATATGCACACAACCTTATACGCTCACAGGCAGAGAGACTATTACTAGAATCCAAACCCGTTACCTCCAGGTCACATGGCAACCATCTTAAGATTGCATACAAATCATAAACCCGAGATAACATAAGTTGCTTTCAACTATATCTTCCCTCACTTTTTCCCTCTTTCTCCAATTCATAAATAAAATCAAACCTCACTAGTCAACATTTCACTCAGCTTATGAACGCCCCCCACTCTCTTCCAGAACGTAATAGAATATTAACCATTAATGAACAAAGCCAGAATAACATCTATCCCAAAATTGTGGTTAAAAAAAAAAAGTGTTAATTAAAACTAACTTTGCACACTATCCGTAAGTTGCATAAATTTGAGAATTAAAAATCACATCACACACATTATCACAACACTGACAGACCCAAAAATATTCACAAATTAACTGAACTGAAAGCTCAGAAACAAACAAACAAACAAATCCACACATTGCAAAACAATCAAACACATTCACACATTGCAGCCCAAAAAAGAAAACCTGAATGGCGATTTTCTCAAGCGTGGAACGAAACAAATCGATGGCACAGAGTATAGTTTGTCGAACAACGGCTGGCGTCTCATCATCCAACACTTCAATCAGCACAGGCACAATGTCAGGCAAGAACTCCGCGTTCTTCAATCCAATTTCACCAACCATCCTACAAACAACAACAACAAAAGTTCCAAATTCAAAATTCCAAAAAATAGAACAAATTACGAAAGCCAGAAATATGCGACTTGGGAGGTGCGTACTCGGTGATGAACTTGCGAACGGGGCTGAATCGATCGGAGAGGAACTCGAAGAGCGGAGGGAGGAACTCAGTGAGGAGAACAGGATCCTCAGGTGGAAGCTCCCGCCGCAGACGGCGGAGCGTTTCAAGCTTCGAGGTGACGTCGCCGGCGAACTTGGCGGAGTTCGCGAGACTCGCCAGCTTCTCGCGCAAGGTCGCGACCACGGCTTTGCCCACCATGGCTGAAACGACGACGACGAAGAAGAAGAAGAAGAAGGAAAAGAAGGAACCCTAATTTATTTTTATTTTTTCAAAAATTCTAGGGTTTGGATTGAAGAAGGAAAAGAGAGAGACTTGACTGTTACAAAAAATGTGTTTCTTTTTTATTTATTTATTTTTTTGAGGTCTCGACGGCGATCAGAGGAGGTTGCGCTTGCCGCCCAAGAGTGTCGGGTCGGGTCGGACTCCTTTGGATCCGAACTGCGGCCGAGAGAGAATGATAACCAACTCACATTCATCAACACTCGCACTAAAAATTGGTCAGTCCATTTTATTCAAAATATCATTAACTTATAATTTTTGTTGGATGAGTAATCCGAATGAGCGACCAAGTTTTTTAAAAACATTGAAGACGTAAGTGTTGCCTTTAATCAAAAGAACTTCTTTAGTCTTTTATATATTGTTAATAATCAAACACCTAATTACATATTTAAAAAGTGAAGCTAGATATCAACCTTGTTAATTTTAATAATTTCAAAATATCATAATTTTGATTATAAATCTTCCACCTTGATTATAAGTGTGATTAAATGTAAGTTGTTACACTTGTTTGTATACAACAATTTTTCATGGGGTTAGGGGGGCGAGGGGATCACAAGATTTTTTTCTCAGGGTATCCATCACCTATATTAGTGATTGATCATTTCAAGTTATGGAGCTCCCCTAAAGAGAAAACCTTTGACCACATGACTCTTTACATACACATCATTAGAAATCGAACATCTGATTAGATACGCATATAGTCCAATTAATTAGCTACCAATTATGTTAGGCTTTATGGTTTGGTTACAAGAAGTCTAATGACATTGTACATTTAAAAAGTTAGTTTTAATAAAAAAAAAAGAAATTATTATTTGGTCATAGATGATTGAATCTAACAACCACAAGGGTTAGCACAATTAATAGTTAACTAGACTCCTTAAGCATCTATTCAGGGATTTGATTCTTACGAGATATGTATGAAAAAGATTTCATGGCTAGAGACAAAACTCACATATGTGAGTTCTACATCTTGAGGAAATTAGTTATTATTTCTAGTAGTGGATAACAAAAATAATGATTAAATCTAACTTTTTTGTTAATGTGACAACACATAATTGAATACTCAAAAAATAATTGATAGTAATATATTTTCAGTCTTATCTTATAAATAAAAAATTTAATAACCCTAATTTTGTTATTTTTCAAATTTTTTAATTTTTTTAATTTTTTTGTCATTGTATTTAAATATCAATTAGTATAAGTATTATAACATATATATTTAGTTTTATAAATATTAAAATCTTGTTTTTACCTTTTATAAATATTGTAAAAATTTTCATGTGATCTGAATAAATACCACAATATTAGTTATAATAATAAAGACCAATACTATAATATTAAAAAATAAAAAGACCAAAAGTCAAAAGCAATATGTAGAGGAAGTAAAACTAAAAGTCTAAAACAATGAATAAAATTGAATGACATTGAATCGGTTAGAATTATGATTCATAATTTAAGCTTCGTTTTTTTCGGATTTTAAAAAAAGTGGTTATAAAACTTAGATTTTATATATAATTGAAGATACTAAAAATTGATTTTTTTTTTTAAAAAAGCTGCTATTTTTAACTTTATTTAAAAAAGTGAAAACTGAATTTTTGATATTTTAATTATTTTTAAATTATTACCTAAATATATGAAAAGTGGTTTTTCTTAAAATGAAAAAAGCAATTATTTCACTCCAAATCAGATCCAAACGCACCCTTAATCTGTTTAGTTGATTAAATTATTGGTTCAACTCTAACTAAAATATTATGTGGAGTACCAATTTTTTGACCCTGTTCAAGGGAAGGAAACTGTATCCAGTACTCCAAAATACTACGAAGAAATTTTAAATTTTTTTTAGGTGCTCTGCCTCCTCCATGCCAATGATCATTATCATTTGATAACATTCAAGATAGCGTTATAAAAAATAAGCAAAATCAAGTTTGTCATCCAAGTTATTTATAATGAATCAACTGTTATATTTTTCTAATTATATTTCTCTTGTTTTAAATAATTTTTCATTTGTATACGACCAGATTCAGTTAGTTAGTAAGTAAACTTCCAAACTCTATATATTTGCATTCACAGAATCTTTTTGATAAAACATAATGCCAAACCTAGTCAAGATATTTTTTCTGTCATTTTGTTTATTTCCCCATAAAAATATGTAATCTAAATGTTTGAATTGTTGAAAATCCTTTTTTTAGCATATAGAATGCATTTTCCTAAGTTTTTGAGTACATGCAGATAAAAATGTCTTTACTCTTTGCAGATAGAATGATGATAGAAAGATAAAAAAGCAAGTAGCAAAGAGACAAAAAAGAAACCGCAGGGAGCCAATGGCCATAAACTATGGTCCTTGATCATTTGTCATCATCCCAATATCCTTCAAGATAACAAACACAACACATTCTTACATGTTAATCCCCAACAAAGAGAGCTACACAGGAACATGGCAACCCAATTGAACCATCCATTCACAACCTCTGTTTATAAGCACAAGACACAACCAAATACCACTTTCTACACCAACACCACAATGAGAACCACAAGATTTCAAGTTATCAATGCAACATCTTCTAGCAGTGCTAGGAACCTCATAGAGTCTGGCACAGTCAGAACTATATGGCCAAAAGATGCTTCCATGGCCATTAACTCAGAAGGCTTTATCCTCCTTGATGTTAGGCCAACATGGGAGAGAGAGAAGGCACGTGTGGTGGGGTCTATGCACGTGCCAATCTTTGTGGAGGACATAGATAACAGCCCCATAACACTACTTAAGAAGTGGGTGCATTTTGGTTACATTGGCCTTTGGACTGGCCAGTTTCTGACTACACTTAACCCTGATTTCCTTAGTCAAGTGGAAACTTCAATTCCTGATAAGGACACCAAGCTTCTTGTGGCATGCGGAGAAGGATTGAGGTGAGTGCCTAGAAGAAGAAATTGTTCTGTTATAGGCATCAATGCTAATTATTTATTTAGTAATTTTAAGAATAACCACCCTTGTTCCTATCAACTAAGTAGATCGAATTAACTTACCTTTGGTGAGAATCTAGGTGTTTTTCTTGTTTGTTTCCCGTGAAAAACTAGGATACACAACCTTATAAAAATGCCACAACTTACATGGTTAGTCAAGTATAAATATGATACAAGATGGAACACTATGACATCATCTAATCTATGTAGTTGACCCCACCTAGTGGAATAAGGCTTAGCTGCTGTTGTTGTATAGTATCAATGACTTTGAGGATGAGCCTCAATGCAAAAGTAAGGTTGCTATCTTGTAACTTATAGGTCATGAGTTCAATTTTGGAAACAACTTATTCTGTTTGCAGGGATAAGACTGCATAAATCTACTTTTACTAAGCTCCAACAAGTGAAGCCTCTTACACTAGATTGCCCTTAAAGTATCAATGACTTTGAAGCTTTATTAGTTTGTAATTTAATTTGTATGTGAGATTTTTCGATTCCAGTCTCATCTCAGTTAGGAGAACGATTTGATTATGGCATTGAAGCAAAATATTTTTTTGATTTTGCTGAGTGATTCAGGTCAATGGCAGCAGCTTCAAAGCTGTATAATGGAGGTTACAGAAAGCTAGGATGGTTAGCTGGAGGCTTTAATCGTTGTGTGGATAACGATTTCGCAGCGGTAGAAGGAAAAGAGAAGTTGCAGTATGCTACAATAGGAGGAGCCTCTTACTACTTTCTTCAGTTGCTTATACTCCTACAGGCTGTGGGTAAAGGATAGATTATTGGCATATGTTTTGATAATTTGTACCTTTTGAGCTTGTAAGCCTTTGTGGCCTCGTAAGTACATTTACTGCAAGTCTGCAACTACCATTCAGATTATGACTTTTCAACTTTGTAGATATTCCATGATTTTAAATTGAGATCCACAATTTGTTATTGCTGCTCTCGACAACCGCATCGCAGCACTAACTGCAGCTACATCAGCCATAATTTTCTGTAGTCACAGTAATTGCATAGTTCCTCCTTCCAGGTTCACATATTTACAGATTATGCACTTTGTCAATATCAAATCTCTTCCTTAAGGGTGTGTCTTTGGTTCCAGGATAAAATTGAGATAAAAATTACATGGATGAGTTTCATGTATTATTTTACATATAAAGCTTATTCATATAAATTTTATCCTTATTTTTATTCCTCAACCAAATACACACATAGTGTTGCACTTTTTAAGGCTGAATTCAACTTATTTCTTGAGAGAGAATTTACTAATCTGTGTTTATTAAGGTAGCTAATTACGTTTCATTATCAAAATTTAAGCCCACTTATCTTTTTTAGCCTTGTGAACACCACAAAATGCAAATGCTTGCTAGTATAGCTAGAGTCCCTCTTGCATGTATCAGGCATCAGGCGAGTGAAAATGCTTTATAATTGGCATTTGGCAAGAATACTAGCACATAATATGGCATACTATTATGTTTTTAGGATGCATGACTCAAGCTTTTTGCGGCCAATGCAAATTGTACACCTGAAAACTTGAAACCTAGTTATTTCTATTTGCATAACACATCTAATTTGAAATTCCCCTCCCAAGGTTTTGGATTGACTAAAAACCAATGAGTATATACAAAGTAAATCATTGTTCTGCTGGGGCTCCTAGTCAAAGCACATTAGTAGTCATTTGTTGCATTATACAAAGAGGCCTTTTTTACATTGTCACTTACATCGCAACCATTCCAATTTGAAATACCCCTCATAGTGTTATGGATTTCCTAGACAACAATGAGTACATACAGAGTAATGCATGGTTCTGCCACAGATCTAGGAATCTGAGGCAAAACACAGTGTACTGCTCAAATAGTGAAAATCTTCCTTACTCTGTTGGTCTTCCTACGACAAGCAGGGCAAGTGCGCGTTTCCTCCACTATCCTGCATGCACAAGATTGGACATGGTCAACAAACAAGAATAAGTATAAGCCAATACTTAAGATGCATGATACTGTAATCACAATTTTTTAAATAAACATTATTAGATTGACACGTCATTATGTATGTCAAAATTCATTAATGGTAGGCTAATTTTAGACAAACTGCATCTTCTTTCTTCTAAAATTGGATTTCTTGGACTTGTGGCCCTATTGTTGTGAAATTCTAAAACAGGAAAATATGTGGGAAAATGAGATGAGTGTATGATTGACTGGTCCTCCTCGTTAATGTTGGGAAAAGTGGTTAAGAGGAGCTCAAAAACTGGGGACAAGATACCACAATAGTGGGCTGACATCGTATCTTGATTCAAATCTTAAGGAATTTATGGGTCCTCCTATTTATTTACTTTTCGCTTAGTCCATTTTTAATGTGAGATTTTATCAACTCACACTTGAAACTACAACCATTAGTCCTCAACACCCCTCTCATATACAATAAGGATACTGAGGGGCTGCAAAATCACAACGTTTGGCAATCCTTGTGTGTATCTTCATGTTGCAGCCTAGGCCACTAAGTCACTAACTATACTAAAATCAGAGCTAGTTAAATGGTCAACTAGTTTCTTATAGGTAAAATTCTTGGAAATGCATCCAATGGAAATTTTTTTTATTAAGAATTATGATTGTAGCAGAACTAACCACCTAAAAATTGGGATCTGACTTAGATGAGGAAGTAGCCATTAATTACCTAGTTCCACATGCAAAGCAAGCCACACAGTGCCCACATGGAAGGAAGAAGCAGTCCCTTGTAGCATCAAAGCAAATTGCACAAAGATGCAGTGTATTACTACCGTTTTCACCATCACCAGAAGGCTTCTCATCTGTGGAACCTTCTGTGAGAGAGTCAAGATTCTTTTCGTCATGTGACATAGATTCATATGATGAACCTAAGCTTGAACAATCATCTTTTTGAGAAAGCAAAGGAGCCGTCTGGGCCGCTGTTTCCTCGTATCTAACTCCAGCACTATCCTCTTGGTGGAGCATTTTGAAGAGGTGTAAGGCCAAGAACATGACCAAAGGAACTCCAACTGCAGTGAGACATTGCAGAAATAGTAATATAAACAATATAAACTTCAGCGAGTAGTAGTCTGAAAATATCACTAGTGTACCTGTTCCATAGATATATGTCACCCATCTTGGTCCATACGACAGTTCTACATACCACACATCATTGGATGAGTTCTGGACCAAAAAAATCACAGCATCAGTAAAAGAAAAGGAACTGAAATACATTCAGAATTCAGAGCCTTAATTAAGGAAATAATGAGTTTTCATTTTCAACTTCAGTATGGCCTGGAAAAACAATTTTTTCTTGGGGTAAGGGGAAGGCTGATTGTTGAGATTTAAAAATTTGTTTCTCTCTCCTATTTACTATTTAATTTTTTTTTCCCTTTTTAGCAAGTATATCATATTAATCTTACATGTTGTGGACCAGGAGAAACTAAAACAGCTGCATCTCCATCATAAGAAGTACTAAAACTGCAGGAGGTACTAGTCAGAGCACATTTGTAGTAAGCATTTGTTGTGTTATACAAAGAGGCCTTTACTCTGAGGTTTAGTTCCACCTGTTCAATTAGAAATATCAAGGAAATAACAATGATGATCAGTGACAGAATACTGGGATTAATACTGTGTCAGGAAGGTGATTTAGCAACAAGTCAGCAACAGTAGCAAGTAACATAGATAACTAGATAGCATTGCAGTAATTAATACCTCCACCTCCTCATTTAAATTACCCAATGCCACATAATAGCTTGATGACATGAATATGCCCTGTCTAATGATGCCAGTTCCTACAAAGAAACAGATTAGAGACCAACATCAATTTAGGATTAACATAAGTACAAATCTAGTGTCCTATCATTGTATTACCATGTATTAAGTTCCATGAAAGAGTTGTATCAGGATATGTTGGGTTCTCCAGCCACTGAGATAGGCCTTCATTCCCTGCAAATGATGACATCAGAATAACACATGTTACTAAATATAATCTAGCAAAATATGGCAAATTGGCCTGACCTAAAATAACAAACACATGTGAATATGCATTAACAGAAACAATATAAACATAGGTACAACACATTGCAACTGATGATAGCTAAAACAAGGGAGTACATTACAACTTTAATATGAAAAAAGTGTACACAAAAGAATTCAATGTTAATCGTGGATGATACTCAGAGGCGCATGAGTACTTAAGTGAGAGGATTTCACAAAAATGAAAAGGAAAAAACTACTTAAATCTCTTGTAGAAAGCATACCTTCGGCGATTATAAGTAAAAAAGGAGAACTCTCGGAGCTAAGGCGATATGATATAGTTAATTCTGATCCTTTATTCAGATAATATTTCCACTCCTGGGGAAGACCACAAAAAAGGGTGAGGAAGTGAGAAAAAATAACAGCATTTGGTCAAGGTCAACCACAGGTATACACGGCTTCAGTAACAGCTTTAAATTGTAGTTCATGACAGCATTTGTGACTGCAATATTGCAGTTTTTGAGATTGCTGCTGCATCAGCTACATTTTCACGCAATCATATGTAATTTTCATAATGCAATTTAAAACAGACATTAGTAACTAAATAAAAATTTCGTATAAATGTTCACTATTTCCTATGTCAGAATTGACAAATTCAAAACTTTACTATTATCCATGACAGTTAAAGCGAAAACATAAACAAGAGAAAGAATACTGATTAAAATCCTCTATCCCGATTTTTCTGCCGTCTACTTAGAATTTGACACTTGTAAATATGACGGGTAATTTTTTTTTTTTTTCGAGTGTCAAATTTTATGTGGAAGACAAAGAAAGAGACATAAAATAGGGACAGAGGATTTTAATTCAAAAATACATATACTTGCCTTATGAGATCTAGACTGAATAGATACATTATGAGTTTCTGTCCATGTGGTAACAGCATCAAGAGGTGGAGAGCCATGTGTGCCATACAGCATAACTCCTGGCTTGGATTCTAAGCTTTTTACCTAATGCAAAACAAACCCAGATTACATAACTAGAAAACAGAAAGGGAAAACCAATAGCAGTACACATTGGATGACTTGTTCAAATTTGATTTACATTTTATTGCATCATATGTTAAATTTAATTCAACAGCACACATCACTGATGATTACTCTATCATGTATACCGTTTATATTGTCTATTTGTTATATTTACTGAATATAGTAATTTAGAAGTACTTCAGAATTTCTTCATTGAGCATACCTTTAGATGCTGCACAAGTAAAGGGCTAGGCTGGAGAAGAATGGAAGAATTTGGACCAAGAACAAGGTTCGAAGACCTATAAATCCCCAGCATAATAATCATTGACACTGTAACATTGAAATGTGAATTTCAGCATCTCAAAAAGGGCAATGCTATTCTGTTGTTAAGAAAAACAAGAGAAAGAAAAGTCAGAAATTTTAATTAAGAAAAAATGGTGATTTTGAATAAAACCAAATAATATTGATCAGTTACCCATTTAAGAAGTAAGAACTAACAAGCATATCAGATCATTATAACAAATAAATTCCGAAAATAAAAAATGAATTCTCACAAAAACTTGTTAATATACTTAGTTGGTTTGAATGGTTAAACATTTAATCTCCTTAACAGAATCTTAGGTTCAAGTGAATCAACCCAGTTTATATTAGATTAGTCGGAGTCTAATTAAATGCGAATACCCATAGTTTAGGATGAAAATTTTCTTAACAAAAATTAAGGAAACAGTTGGTTTCAGGAACTAGTTTTCAGCTTTTATTTTCTGTTTACAGAACAGTAGTGAAAACCGAAATTGAAACTAAAAACTAAAATTCTGAAAATAGAAAATGAAAACCAAGAATTATTTTCTGAAATCAGAGTCAGTCTTAGAGTCTGTTTAGCTTAAGTTTTCATTTTCTATTTTGAAAATTTTACAAACGAAATAGTGAAAAAAAAACAGAGTGAAAGCAATAGTGAATAATTATATTGTTTTCGACATTTATTTCAAAAAATCTTAAACGACAAACACAAGATGCTTAAATTCTTAACATTTTTTATTAATATATAAAGAAAAACTTCAACATCAAGAACAGAATATGAAGATAAGCTGATATATTACCAATGAACATGATGATAAAGGGTGCGATAAGAGAGAAGCGGGAGCTGAAACACCAGCCATAAACCATGGAGTTAGAGTAGCGTGGGCGTGGCATTCTAGAGAGAGAAGAGAAAGAGTGAGAAAGAGAAAACCCGTAATGGAGAAAAGGGTAAGGAAAAAGTACGTACCTTGATGACAATGAAGTATGAAAACTGACCAGCGGGTCTTGGTCTTCTTCCTACGAGAATGGTAGCTGCATGCAGAAAATGGAAAGGGAGGGGGAATGATGGAATCTTATTGGTATTTTCATAGTTTTGTTAACTCATAAGAATATATACGCTAATATTATCTTAAGGTCAAATTTTAATTTTTGATTTTCCCACCCTATTTTTTAAGTATTTAGAAAAAAAAAATATTGGGCTGAATTACAATAAGGATACGTTTGGTATTTTTTTTCCTTCCTTTTAGTGTTTTTGTTTCAAAGTTTATTAGCTCATTTTGGGAATAGATAATTGGGAATGATATATTCTCATGCATGATACTTAGTTTTATAAAATTATTACTAGATATAAATTATTTCCAAGGAATATGGATTCTCATATTTTGATGAGATTTTATTCCCAAAATAGAAAGTGGAAATAAGATATTCTCTTATCATTGGAATCACAGGTATTAGGAGTTTAGTTTAGTATACTGGTACTATAAAATTGTTTAATATCATCATTCAATCAAAATATTTTATTTGAATGATTTTTTAAGTAATAGGTGTAAAAATCAACTATCATAACTTATATAATAATATATGATTGAATAACTATAAAAAAATTATATTATTAGTACATGACAATTAAAGCCAATTATTAAACAAAAATACTATAACATCCTTCAATTATTTAACTTGTTAAATATATTAGGAGTAACAGAGTATCTTGAGAATAATGATATATATTCCCAAAAATGCGTATCATAGAACAAACAAAGTTATAATATATTTACAGGAATCTAGAAAACATTACGAACATTTTTTTATGTGAAACAAAATAATTTTTAAAAATATTAACATTCCCGGATACGTGATTCTGCACATAGTCTATATATACGCTGGAGTGAACGCGGCAAATTTATTTAGAAAATAGATCGCATAATTGATTTTACACATTTATGTACATAAGTATATGAATTAACTCTTAAAACAAAGTGCAAGAAATTTAATTGTTTAATGTTTCAGTTTAAAAAACGCACACACATACATGCGCTAGTTGATAAAGTGAAAGGAAACATAATCGATTACTGTGTATTCAACTTTTATTAATAATAATAATAATAATAATGATAATAATCATTTGTACCTAGAAAATTAATAAGGGTGAGTCATTTCCGGAGGTCGAGAAGATAGACTTAAGATCCCAATGTTCAAGTCAATATATGCAAAAAACAGAGGATAAAGAAATAGAATTAGTGTTGGGATCATATCAATATCAGAAGGCACTGAACCTCTTATATAATAAAAGGTATGATGTGAACAACCGATTTTGTTTAATTTTTTTAACAATAAAACCCAACAGTTTACACTTAATTTACCTTTATTATAGTTTCATTGAATATTTCTTTTGAAAAATAAAAAAGATTTGCTATTTTGTTTTGTATTTGTATAATAAAAAATAAAATAAAATAAAAAATAAAAAGGGTGAAAGGAGACAGAGGACCTTCACGGGTTCCTCTTCCTTGTGGGTTTGGTCTCCAAGGCTCACGGGAGAGCCTGGGGAGATGAAAAAAACAGAAAAAATAAAAAAGGATGCAATGATAGTGTTTTTGACTTTTTAGATCTCTTTCGGTGAAGGTGAAACATATTAACACAGGATATGGATATAGAGGATGAGCAATACAAATTTTTTTAAGGAAGCAATCTGCAAAAAACAGAGTTTAAAACATAGAAGCAGATACCACACAACCCAGGGCAACAAGGTAACATAACATCATTTTTTTTTTAAAAAAAAAAAAATTGAAAAAGAAAAGCAACACAAAGGGAGGCCGCGGCTCCTCCCTCCACCGCCAGCCTCCCTTCTTCCTCTATCTTCCATCATCCTCCCCTTCCTGCAACTCAACAACCTCAACATAGCCACCCTCTCCAGCACCATTGTCTCGATCATCACCAACCACCGCCACCATCACATCATCAACTCCTGGAGCCTCCATGAACCCGCGGCCATTCTTCCATCTCCAGCACCATCAGGGACCTTCATCATCTTCAACCTTCCACCTTCAACCTCTCTCCAGCATCATCATGTTTTACAGCTCCTCCGTGGACCACCGCCACTGGTCCCTTCATCTTCGGCCCCCATCAACATCACCTTCAAACCGCCATGTTCCCGCTCTCCCTTCCTCCGGCGTCTGTCCTCCTCTTCTTCTTCATATCGCCCTCCTCTCGTCCTTCTTCTATCGCGTTTCCCTTACATAGCCACCATGCCACACCCACCATCGAACCTCCATCTCCTTAGCCGCGCTACAGCCACGCCTTTTATCCCCTCAACCGTGAAACATCAGCCCCGCTTCGAGCCACCCCTCCACCCTTCTCGGCCTCTTCGCAGATCTCCATCACCATCCACACATGGCTAACCACCTCCTTGGCCACCGACAAGACTCTCAGATCGCGTGAAGCTCCTGATCCGCTTAACAACCACCGCGAGCTCTTTCCACTTCCCACCACACGGCCAAACAACCATCGCTGCCACCGCCATGACACTCCCCTCCTCTCCATGGCCGCGTGACCTCCTTCCCCGGCCGCGTGACTTCCGTCCCCAGCTGCGCAACCTCCCTCCTCTGTCCGCGAAGATCGCCGCCATTCTTTCCCCTCACTCACGACCTTCTAGCCACCCCTCCACTCTTTTGTTCATTTTTGCGAATGTGTGTACTTGAGAAGAAGAGAGAGGAAAATGTGTGTGTGAGTTGTGCCTGTGAGTGAGAGATCAAGAAAGAGAGGGTTGGATCTGTGTGTGTGTGTGTGTTTGTGTGTGCTGGATGAGAGAGAGAGAGTTTCCCTTTCCTTTGTTTTTTGTATGGTGTATACGTACGTGAATGAGTGAGAGAGTGATTTCCTTTTTTTATTTTTATTATTTTATTTGTTTTATTTTATTTTAGTATATGGGTAGTGTGTATAGGTATGGGATAAATAAATATATGTGGGTATGGGTAGATTAGAAATATTAAGGGTGTTATTTTATATTCATTTGTTTATATTTGGGGTTGATTTTATTATAGGTTTATTTGATTTGAAATTTGATTGTCTAATTAGTTTTTTTTTTTTTTTAGTCGCTGGGTTTGATTTAGTTTAGGCCTAAATAAACGTTTTTTTTATTTTGAGTTTGTAACAAATGTTTTGACATTTTGATTAAAAAAAAAGGGGAAGAAGAGAAGAGAATTTTTTTTTTTTGAATGAAATAGGGTAAATTAATTTAAAAATAAAAAATAAAAAAAAACAAAAATAAATGCTTCAATCTAATTTCATTGTCTTGGATGAATTTAGCTTTAATGTTTCTATTAATTGAAAAAGAAAAAAACAAAAATTAGGACCTTTTTTTAGTTTAATTATTTAGATGTTTTGTTTGAATTAATAGTGTTTATATTTATAGTTTAATTATTTTATATTTATATGTTTTGCTTACTTTCTATTGTGTAATTGTTTGATTTATCTATTTTATATGTTTATGAGTTTTACTTGAATTAGTTGCATATTTGTGTTTATGGTTTTTTATGTGTTTTGCTTAAGTTTATTGTGTAATTTTACTTTGTTTAATTTATTTATTTATATACTTATGCATTATGCTTAAATTATTTATGTTTATGCTTATGATTTGTTTTTTAGGTTTAATCGCTCTATGTTTATGCTTTTCTTAGTTTAATTGTTTTATATTTTATGTGTTTATTTTAAACTAATGATGTTTGTGTTTATAAATAAATTTTGTTTTTTAGTTCAACTATCTTATCATATATATATGTATATCTATATATATATATATATATATATATATATATTTATATTTTGTTCAAATTATTTGTGATTTTTTTCATGAATTAATTTTGTAAGTCCCCTGTTAACATTAGAAATTTTGTCTAAAAATTAAACAAGAAATTTTATTTTTTTTTGGGAATTAAATCATTGACTTTATTTGTTTAGAATTTGAGTTTAAGTTTTCGTTAGTATTTGATCTCTTGAATTTCTGAGTTATTTGTTTGAGTTCAATTTATTTTGGACATGGTTTTTATACATTTAAAATTCACAAATAAATATTTAGATATTTTGTTTTCAAATCTTTTTTTTTTAAAATAAAATTACTTAGTTAATTGTTTTTTTTAATAAATTGAATTAACTAAGCCGTGACGGCTTGTTAATCACATGCCCTAGAATATTTTAGCTGCGACGGCTTGATATTCAAAGTTTTTTTTTAAAAAAATAGAGTTAATTTAACATGACGGTTTGTTAACTTTCTTTTTTTTAGAATATTTTAGTTATGATAACTTGATATTCTAAAACTCCCTTTCAAAATTAGCTTTTCATAATATTATGTCGTTTGTAAATATTTTATTATTATTTTTTATATTAATTTGAGTTAATTATTAAATTGTAAATATCTCTTTTTATAGATAAAGAGCTAATTTAACCGTGACGGCTTGTTAACTCGATATTTCGGTCATTTGAATTGTGACAGCTTAATGACTCGAAAATTCTCTCAAATTTTTTTTTTTCTTTTCTTTTCTTCATAAAAATAAAAAAATAAATTTTCTCCTTTTCTCTTATTTGTAAATATTTATAATTTATATACTTATTTTCAATTTGAACTTGCTAATTTATTTTAATTGTCTCGAAAACAGAAAATAAACATTTGAAAAAGGTTATTTATTTAATTTGCACAATTAATTAATGGTACGGCCAGGGTGTACTAGGGTGCGTGGGATTAAATTCCTGCCCTTCCCTATACATAACCGACTCCCGAGCTCAAACTGGTTTCAAAGACCATTTAAAAAAAAATGGGTTTTTCCAATGTTTTCCCGAAATGTAAATAAACTTGGTGGCGACTCCAATATTTTCAAACAAATTTCTCTTTTGTTCGCCGTCCCCGTCGCGATCCCGGTTGCGACAGATGGCGACTCCACTGGGGAATTCCAAGAGAGTCAGGCCTGTTTTATTTAGTTGTGCAAATTAAATGTAACCTTTTGATGTTCGTTTTCCTTTCTTTATTTTTACTCTGTCTAATATTGTATGCTTTGCCTCTTTACAGAATTTCTTTTTTCATATGTTTATTTATAGTGATAGCTTTATTTGTAAAAACCTTAGGGTAGATGACTGTTACTGAATGTTGTACGTGTTTGTTTGAGTTGTTTTTAAAGGTATTAGTCATGGGTAGTCTTAGGATTTCAGGTTTGTATGCTCTCTTCATACACAACACTTACACAATAATCACGAGTGGGGCCCTATACCCGGGTCTGAGTGTAACTTGAGATAGGTAAGAGATTGTGTAGTGGTAGCCATTTTGGATGTTCATCCTGTTTGGTTATCGCAAAAATCTCATCTAGAGTGTGATTCTTTCATGAATACCCTACATCTAGCGGTTCACCTGCTGTTGTGGGTAACGTTCTGAAATGAATCTTAACTCTAGAGGCCGTAAAACTCTGAGAATATAGACCCACCCAGTGAAAGTGTTCACAAGGTAGAACGACCATAGGACTATAGAATTAACCTCCAGAATTTACCTCACATAGGACACAAAGAGAGCGTGCATTTTCCTTAACTCCTTTCTTTGTACATAATTTCGGTTCATTTCCTAAATTGTTTACTATTCCTTCTTTCATTTAAATCAAATTTTTTTTTTCTCTCTATTATGGCAGGTTTGTTAGAAAGTTGAACTGAAATCTTATTGTGAGTATCTCTGGAAAATGGAAACGAATATGAGACCAAACAGTCAGGAAGGTGAAAAGTTGAAAAGAACTTTGCGTCTTAAAGCCAAGACATCTGACACTAAAAGCCTGAGATCTTTGGGTCAACTGTTGAGCTTACCACAACGCCTGTCTCTCACCAGAAAATATGGAAAGATTTTGAATCTCTTAGAAGTGGAAGAGCAGGAAGAAGCAATTACAAAGATCGCACAAGATTATGATCCTCCACTCCGATGTTTCACTTTTCAAGACTTCCAGTTAGCACCGACCATTGAAGAATTTGAGAAGATCCTGGGGTTACCACTAGAAGGAGAAAAACCTTATCACTACCAAGGCCATTATCCTTCTTTACAAACCCTATCAACCGTCCTAAGGGTAGGCGTAAAGAATCTGCATGAAGCACGTATGTAGAAATGGGACTTACAGATTCTCAAGGGATTATCTCAAGAGCATATGCGCCGCTTAGCTCAAGTTGAAGATTGGGATACTTTCATAGATGTCTTTGGCCCTCACCATCTACGGCCTTTGTCTTGTTTCCGAACATTGAAGGCCTTGTAGACTTTGCGGCTATTGACGTATTCCTTGCTCGCAAGTTCCATAGCCATAATCCTATTCCAACCCTCCTGGCAGATGTTTATTGTACTCCACTTTTGCCATGAGAGAAATGGTAAGAGAATTCTGTGCTGTTTACCAATGTTATATGTGTGGGTTACTTCGCACATATTCCAAAGGAATTACAAGGCGCCTTGTCCGATTGAAGATCTACGAATGCATAATATCAAGAAGAAGAGTGGACAAGAGTGGGCTCAAGACCTGGCCAAATTGGATGAAAAGATGATACGATGGTATCCTTGGAGGGAAGATGGTCAAACTTTGATTTATCAGTGCGGAAGCTTTCCAAATGTACCTCTCATGGGTACCCGAGGATGCATAACCTACAATCCTGTCTTGGTGTTACGCCAACTTGGTTATCCCATGATGGGACCTCCTTCGAAGGCTATGATTACTCCGTTTGTCTCATATTATCAAGACTCCAAAGACATTGATCTATTCCAGAAGATCCGGTCCGCTTGGAACAAGGTTGTCAAGAAAGGAAAAGAACTGGGAGTTAGAAGTTGTGCTGTGAAAGAAAATTATCATCAATGGGTAAAAAATAGGGCTCAAGAGATCAAAGCGCCCTTCAAGGTCATAATCATACTCCTTTGGACAATGCATCAACCTGGGGTTTCCATGAAAATGAAGAAATCAAGGAAGTGAAGGAGAAATTAGACAAGGTTGAACAAGAAAAGATGCAAATAGAAGCTGAGTTGAAAAGTGTCCACCATAACTACATGATGTTAAAACGAGAAAGCACTGAAAAGGATCAAGCTCTAGACGGAACAAGCAAGAAGCTGAAGATGGGGCATGAACACATGATGAAAACCAAGGAGTGCCTCAAAGCTGCCAACAAAGAGCTTGGACTTCGAAGACAGGAGCGTGATAAAGCGCTAGCCGAAAATCAACAGCTGAAAGATCTACTTCGAAAGGCCAAAATCGCTGAAGAAACCGCGCTAAGAGGTGAAGAACAAGTGAAACAACAAATGGAAGAATTGAACAATGAATACCAAAGGAAGATTGAAAAGCTGAGCCAACACATGAATGATGAGATCATGGAATATCAGGTTGCGCTGGAAGAAGAAAAGGAAAGAGTTGCAAGTTTGGATTCTGAAATACAACATCAGAATCACATTATTCATGAGCTGAAGACTCGCTTCTCAAACTTGGCAGGATTGGCTAATGCGGCCATAGAAGATGTTCCAAGCTATTTAGGATTGGCTGAACAAGGAATAATCCCTTTCAAGACCCCAATCGAGATTTGTAATTTTGTTGACTATTGTAAAGACTTGATTGGAAGAATGAAGCAAATGATTACTGAGAGATTTTGAGGAAGGCATTTCTGGCTTTACAATGTATTCTCTTTTGTTGTTGTGAGAATCAATGTAAGAAGGATGATGGTTGTAATATGCCTTCATGAATAAAAGAATCTTTGTTTCTCTGTATTGTGTTGGTCTCGTAGCAATGTCCATGACTTAGTACTTTTGAACGAGACGTTCTGAGGAACGGTTATCATCAAAGATACTCACATCAAGACTCAGCTCGATGATTTCTAACAAATAGCCATGTTTTTATCTCTTACCTTTCACTAAAATTGTTTTCTGAATCGTAAAACTTCCATCACAATTAGGCGCCAAGGAAAACCGATACCGATCAAACTCGAATTCACAATACGAGCCGGACCAAAATGGTGGAGGGAATGGTGACGCAGAAAGGGTATCCCAATCACAACTACTCGAAGGAGGAAGAAATCTGAGCAATGAAGTTGACGCGGTGAGAGGAAAACTGAATGAACTGTCAAATAACCAAGGAAGATTGGAGGATATGATGCGGGCCATACAAGAATCACTTAACCTATTGGGAGCTCATTCAGCGAATGTGCAACCAAAGACCACGACACTGGGTATGCCTGTAGTGCAGTGCAACTCTAAACGTCACTGTAGGGATGAATGATATGGGTGAAATCCCGAATAACCTCCATGGGCAACCACCGCCCACGATACCATTGGTAATCCCTATTGGAGAAGGTTATCGTTCTTTAGAAAATGTGCAAACTCATGAGCACGGGCATGTTACACCTGTCTGGGAGCAACCTCGTGTGGTCATCCAGAAGCAGCCATCCTCCTCAGAAAATAGTCGTGCAGAGGCAGAAAAAGGAAAGTTCAAAGAGGAATGGATGGAGAAGATTCAAGAGCAAATTCGGGCTATTCAAGGACCTAGCCCCTATGGGTATGTGGAGGTTGAACAACTCTGTCCTTCTACTGATGTAGTAATCCCTAGGGACTTTAAGGTTCCTGACTTCTCAAAGTATGACGGGACGGGTAATCCTCTTTTTCACTTGAAGAGTTATTGTACTAAGATGGCGATATGGTCAAAGGATGAAAAATTCCTCATCAACTTCTTCCATGAAAGCCTGACTGGACCTGCTCTGGAGTGGTACATTCAACTAGACCACTCAAAGATTTCTAGTTGGAGAGAATTGGCAGATCTGTTCATGAGCCAATACAAGTTCAATCTTGAGGTGGCACCTACACGGGAGCAATTAAGCTCTATGCAGAAAAAGAAGGATGAATCATTCAAGCAATATGCTCAAAGATGGAGAGCCTTGGCTGCTCAGGTTCAACCACCACTCATCCCGACTGAAATGTGTTCTTACTTCTTGGGAACCTTGGGATCCCCTTACATTGGGGCAATGGCAGGAGCAGCATACAAAGACTTCTCTGAGTTGATAACTGCTGGAGAAAGAATTGAAAGCTTAGCAAAAGCCGGCAAGCTTCCCATGAGCAACGAAGACGCAAGAAAGAGTTTCCCGCCCAGAAAAAAGGAGACAGATGTGAATTATGTGCATGGTCAGCAATCCTTCGTCCCACGATACACACCAACCCGGCCACGATTATACCAAACCCCTATCCCTCATTATCCACCATACCAAACCACACAAACCACAAACACCATTCCATACTCCCAACCCCAAGTTAACAACCTCCACATAAGGCCATACCAACCAACCCGCCCAACATACACCCCAGCACCTCGACCAAATTTCCAAAACCAAAACCGTAGTCGATTCCCCAACTTCCCACCTTTCCCAAAGTTATCCATTTCGAATGCCGACCTGTTTCAAAAGCTAGTTGATGCTCATCTGATCTCGGCATATCCTGTGCACCCATTAGAACCACCATACCCAGCTTGGTATAACCCGAACCTGACCTGTAAGTACCATATGGATATAGCAGGGCATTCCATTGAGGATTGCGAAGGTTTCAAGACAGCAGTAAGAAGATTAATTGCTTGTGGGAGACTGGACCTTCAAGAAGATTCGAAGCCAGACATTGTTAACAACCCGATCCCAAAACACGAAGGAGGAAGCCGTGTGAATGCCTTGGAGGTAGAAGAACCTCTGATTAAGAAAGTTCTGAATCTTCAAACACCAATGGAGGAAGTGTTCAATGGCTTGAAGGAAGCTGGGTATCACATCACAGCACCTGCATCTACGGTGAAGGAGGAAGAGAAATATGATCTGGAATCAAGTTGTGCATATCATTGTGGAGGTCTCGGACACGATGTCGAACATTGTCGGGGTTTCAAAGCTCGAATACAAGAATTACTCGACCTGGGTGTGATTCAAGCAAAAAAGAGGTCGAATCTTCCTGAAGAGGTGAATGTGATCAATCGTTTCGTACTTCGCATCCCTCCACTGAATCGAGCTCCGAAACCAGAGAAAGTGGTGATCACCGTGAAGAAACCAAAGACCATTCGATTCACGAGGATACACATGCTGTCCCTTGGAACTATGAAACTGGCGTGGAGACAAATGGAGACATAGGGGAAACCTCGAAAGTCCAAACAAGTGAAGTGGTAGCGGAGGTAAAAGGAATAACAA
The DNA here is from genome assembly GCA_031216125.1 of Dalbergia cochinchinensis. Lineage (NCBI taxonomy): Eukaryota > Viridiplantae > Streptophyta > Magnoliopsida > Fabales > Fabaceae > Dalbergia > Dalbergia cochinchinensis. The sequence continues at coordinate 59,293,889 of CM062375.1, read as the reverse complement.
GAAGTGGAAGGATTTACGGACCCGGAGAGTTGGAGAAAGGAAAGTTCGTCGAGGAAGAGAACATGGGAAAGAGTCTTGGTGCGGGAAGAAAAGAAAGAGAGGAAAATGAAGAAGAGGAGTTCCTGAAGATCATGAAACAAAGTGAGTACGACATACTGGAGCAATTGAAAAAGACTCCTGCTAGAATCTCCCTGTTGTCACTGATTTTGTCATCTGAATCTCACCAAAAAGCAGTGCTAAAGGTCTTGAAAGATGCTTATGTGAAACCGGATGTCTCATTGGAGAATATGGTGAACATGGTGGATCCGGTAAAGCGTGTTAATATAATCACTTTCTCAAGTGAAGAAATCGTATCACAGGTTAACCCACGAGCGCTGTATATAACCCTTAAATGCAAAGGCTATATAGTGCCCAAGGTCCTCATTGATGGCGGGTCAGGATTAAATGTTTTGCCGGCATCGACCTTGAGTTACTTGTCAATAAGCAAGGACGACATTTCACCACAAATGATGATCGTAAGAGCTTTTGATGGAGCGAAGAAAAACATCCTGGGGGAAATAGTGTTGCCATTGGAGATCGGCCCAAGCCGATTTGAGGTTCTATTCCAAGTGATGGAGATTGAGTCTGATTATAATATGCTGCTGGGAAGACCATGGATTAACAATGTTGGTGCTGTTCCTTCAACCTTGCATCAAAAGGTTAAGTACATTGAAAATGATTCAGTCATTACAATCCATGGAGAGAAGGAAATCATTGTATCTAAACCTGTCTCACTTCCATATGTTGAAAATGTGGAGTTAGTGGAAGACAGCTTATGGCACAGTCTGGAGGTGGTAGGTCAGCAAAGAATGTAACGAGTTCCCAAGGCAAGATGTCAATCAGATAGTGGCTCATATCATGACCAAAAATGGTTATCTGCACGGCAAAGGACTGGGACCACGGTTGCAGGGTATCAAGACACCTCTACCTATCTCAGGGAAGCCTAACCGATTTGGTTTAGGATATGAGGCGTCATTGGAGGAGCAGATCAAGACCATGGCTCTTGAGCAAAAGAAACCAAAAGAGAAGATGAGGCAGATCCCTCATCTGAAGGAGACTTTTTCTTACCCGGCTGAAGTAATCGTGGCCGAAGAAAGTTATGAAGCTAGCTGTTGTTCGACCATCAATATGGTGGATGTCGAAAAGCTTGAAGAATGCAACAATGCTTATGTTGTCAACCATGATGAGATGCTGATGAATTGGGAAGCTGAACCAGTGCTTGATGTTGTTACTTCAAAGTAATCATTCGGGATTGTATTAATTGTATTTGCTTTTATGGATGCTACTTTGAGACATCATTTGAATAAACTTGCATGTTCATCCAGCAATTGTTCTCTTTTCTATCCGTTATTCTTGTTCTTTAGCATTATTTCCTCAAACCATTAATTTGCGCCTTTTTCTTCATGTTTACCCGTTATTTGTCTTGGCATTCCAACCCACCGCAATTACTTTCCAGGGATTTAAGTGTAGGAATTTTGCCACATGAAAGGGATTTTGAAGGCCGATCAATTGACTCTCTTACTGCACTTGAGTGTGATAGCTATGAATCTGAAGAAGATGAAGAAACTGTTGAAAGATTTTCAGGGTTGCTGGAACACATGGATAAAGGATTTGACTTAGACAATGAGGTGATCGAAGTAATTAACATGGGCACCGAAGAAGAGAAGAAAGAACTGAAAATAGTGGAGAATCCTGAGCAAATAGAGATGATTGCTTTGTTCGAAGAATACCTGGATATTTTTGCATGGTCTTATCATGATATGCCAGGACTAGATCCAGAGATTGCTTCACACAAGATCCCTTTGTACCCAGAAGCTGAGCCGAAAAAGCAAAAGTTGAGAAGAATGCGGCCCGACATGTCGTTAAAGATAAAAGAAGAAGTGACTAAACAGCTAGAGGCCGGGTTTCTAGAGGTGTCAAGACATACAGATTGGGTGGCCAACATCGTGCCTGTACCTAAAAAGGATGGGAAGGTTAGGATGTGTGTTGATTACCGAGACCTGAATAAAGCTAGCCCGAAGGATGATTTTCCACTCCCTCACATTGATGTCCTTGTTGATAATACGGCCAGGAATCACCGATTTTCATTCATGGATGGATATTCCGGGTACAATCAGATTCTCATGGATGTTCATGACAAAGGAAAAACTACGTTCATAACTCCATGGGGAACATTTTGCTACACAGTCATGCCATTCGGGTTGAAGAATGCCGGTGCCACTTATCAGCGTGCAATGGTTGCACTCTTCCATGACATGATGCACAAGGAAATTGAGGTGTATGTTGATGACATGGTCGCTAAGTCTAAAGAGGGAGAAAGTCACGTAGCAGTCTTGCGAAAGCTGTTTGAAAGGCTCAGAAAATACAAGTTACGACTGAACCCGAATAAATGCATCTTTGGAGCTTCCACGGGGAAATTACTGGGATTCATTGTCAGCAGAGAAGGGATAAAGGTCGATCCGGATAAGGTGAAGGCAATACAAGAGATGCCAGCCCCCCGAACTGAAAAGGAAGTGAGAAGTTTTCTTGGGAGGCTCAACTACATTGCTAGATTCATTGCAAATTTGACTAGTACTTGTGAGCCTATATTCAAGTTGCTGCGAAAACATCAACCTGGAGAATGGAATGAAGAATGCCAAGAAGCTTTCGAAAAAATAAAGGCTTATCTAATGAAACCTCCAGTTTTAATTCCTCCTACGCCAGGCCGTCCTTTAATCATCATATCTTCAAAGTGTTACCTACTTCACTCGGGCAATGTCTTTGGGGCAATATGATGAATCCGGAAAGAAAGAACAGGCCATTTACTATTTGAGCAAGAAGTTTAATGAATGCGAATCCCGTTATCTGGCAATTGAAAGGACTTGTTGTGCATTAGTATGGGCTTCCAAGAGGTTGAGGCAGTACATGTTATACTACACAACTTGGCTGATTTCTCGAATGGATCCGTTAAAGTATATATTTGATAGTCCTCATGTGTCACTGAGAATTTCAAAATGGCAAGTGATGCTGTCTGAATTTGATATCAAATATGTCACTCAAAAGTCCATCAAAGGAAGTGCAATCGCTGATCATCTAGCTGAAAACCCTCTGGAGGGTGTACAACCCACTACGCTTGAATTCCCTGATGATGAAGTGTTGGCACTAGAAAGAGAAGATGAGGAAGAGGAGAATGTGTGGAAGATGTATTTTGATGGAGCAGCCAATATGAATGGATGTGGAATAGAGTCAGTAGTAGTCTCACCACCTGGAAACAATACCCGCTTCCATCAAATTAGACTTTGAATGTACCAACAACATGGCAGAATATGAAGCATGTGCAAATGGTTTGCAAGTTGCGATTGACTTGGGAATCAAAGAACTAAAGGTCTTTGGAGACTCTGCGCTCATAATCTATCAAGTTAATGGAGAATGGCGTCATTTAAGGATCCGAAATTGGTACCTTATCAGAAGCATTTGTCTCAGTTAATTGAGCGTTTTGATGACATATCGTTCTCTCATCTAACTCGGGACAAGAACCAGTTTGCAGATGCTCTAGCGACTTTGGCCGTGATGACTAACTTGAAGGTCCATGCTAATGTTCAACCCATCCATGTAGGGATGCAAGCCGAACCGGTGTATTGTGACAATGTGGAGATTGAGTCGGACGGCCAACCATGGTATCATGATATCAAACAGTATATTCAAAGAGGAGAATACCCAACAGGTGCAAATGAGGTGGATAAGAAGACAATTCGAAGACTAGCCATGGCTTTCTTCCTGAATGGTGAAGTTCTCTATAAGAGGAACTATGACACGACTCTCCTCAGATGTGTAGATGCTCATGAAGCTCGAATAATCCTGATTGAAGTTCATGAAGGGATCTGCGGAACTCATGCCAATGGACATATGATGGCTCGCAAAATCTTAAGAAGTGGTTATTACTGGTCCACTATGGAGAATGATCAGATCGATTATGTTCTGAAGTGCCACAAATGCCAAATATATGCAGATCGAGTCAATGCTCCCCAGTTCAGCTTGCACAAAGATGGTGTCTCCTTGGCCTTTCTCGATGTGGGGCATGGATGTTATCGGCCCGATTAACCCCAAAGCATCTAATGGTCATCGTTTCATCTTGGTGGCGATTGATTATTTCACTAAATGGATGGAAGCTGCTTCATATACCAACATCACACAGAAGGTGTTTCTCAGATTCATCAAAAAGGACATCATTTGCAGATATGGAATTCCAGAAAGGATCATTACAGACAATGCTCCTAACCTCAATGGTGCCGAAGTTCAGAAGTTCTTTGAGACTTTCAAGATCAAGCATCATAACTCAACTCCTTATAAACCTCAAATGAATGGTGCGGTTGAAGCTGCGAATAAAAATATCAAGAAAATCATTGCCAAAATGGTGGTGAATTATAAAGACTGGCATGAAATGCTGCCGTATGCTCTGCACGCATATCGTACCAACATACGATCAAGCACGGGAGCAACTCCTTTCTCATTGGTATATGGAATGGAAGCGGTATCTCCTATAGAGGTTGAAATCCCTTCGCTTAGAGTTTTAATGGAGGCTGAGCTGGAAGAATTTGAATGGGTGAAAGCTCGATATGAGCAATTGAATATGATCGAAGAGAAGAGGCTTACAGCCATTTGCCACGGCCAGTTGTATCAAAGTAGAATGGCTAGAGCTTTTAATAAGAAAGTCCGCCCTAGAGATTTTCATCCAGGAGATTTGGTTCTGAAGAAAATTCTTCCTAATCAAGAGGATACACGGGGAAAGTGGGCTCCAAGTTACGAAGGTCCTTACATTGTCAAGCAAGCATTCTCAGGTGGAGCGTTGATTTTGCAAAACATGGAGGGACGAGAATTGCCTAAACCAATCAACAGTGATGCAGTCAAAAGATTTTACGCTTGAAAAGATGCTTAAAAAGCCCGTTAGGTCGAAAACTCGAAAGAGCGACCTAAGCAAAAGTTAGGGCAAAGCAGAAAAGGAAAGCCTGTTAGGTCGAAAACTCGAAAGAGTGACCTAAGTAAAAATTAGGGCAAAACAGCAAAACAAAAGAGCTCGCTAGGTTGAAAACTCGAAAGAGCGACCTAAGCAAAAATTAGAGCAAAACAGCAAAACAAAAGAGCTCGCTAGGCTGAAAACTCAAAAGAGCGGCCTAGGCAAAAGTTAGAGCAGAAAAGATAAGCATCTTCGCTGGCAACTGAAACTGGGCAATTTTTGATAATCCAGCGAGTCAAGCAAATGAGAATTGAAACTGGGGCAATTTTAAAGGGAATTTGAAAACGTGTAGTCAGATATCATGGCTATGGTGATCAACTCGCTTTAAGAAGTCAATTGATTGAGCCACCAAGAACCTAGACTGGGGCAAAAATTTTGTGTTTCCCAAAATTTTATCTTTCGCATTTATGTTGTTCAAAACATTTTGTCATCTGATATACCAAACAATGAAAATGACCATTCAGTTGATCCCTCCACCTTCTCTTTGAATGCATGTTCATTTACGATGTCTCAAGTAGGATAAATTTGAGCTTCAATTACACAATCTAACAGTGTTTACAGCAATACATCAATGATTAGCATTAATTCAAGAATTTCAGCTAAGCTTGACAGAAAAGTAACCAACCTTCTGAAGATGGAAATGAAAGAAGAATAAAACGAGCGAGGTCGTAGAGAAAACAAAGTCTTGGTTGTGCCAGAAGGTCCAAATGCTAGGATTGTGAGTTTGATCGGTTAAAGTTCTCCTCGAGGCTTGCTCAATTGAGTTACGGTTAGTTTTTCGATATTGTATAAACTGAAGGTGGATAATTCAAGGCTTTTTACATATGATTTGAAAAATGAAAAAAGACTGTTTTCAGTTGCCAATTTACATTTTGATCGGCCTCGATTGCGATTTACATTTATTCGGCCTCGATTGCCAATTTACGTTTTCAATCGGCCTCGATTGCGATTTACATTTCGATCGGCCTCGATTGCGATTTACATTTTGATCGGCCTCGATTTGCGGTTACATTTTGATCGGCCTCAATTGCCAGTTTACATTTTTAGTCGGCCTCAGTTGCCAATTTACATTTTCAGTCGGCCTCAGTTGCCAATTTACATTTTCAGTCGGCCTCAAATGCCAATTTTACACTTCAAGTCGGCCTCAGTTGCCATTTTACGTTTTCAGCTGGCCTCAGTTGCCAATTTACATTTTGATCGGCCTCGATTTGCGATTTACATTTGATCGGCCTCGATTGCCAATTTACGTTTTCAATCGGCCTCGATTTGCGATTTACATTTGATCGGCCTCGGTTGCGATTTACATTTTGATCGGCCTCGATTGCGATTTACATTTGATCGGCCTCAATTGCGATTTACATTTTTAGTCGGCCTCGATTTGCCAATTTACATTTTGATCGGCCTCGATTAATTTACATTTTCAGTCGGCCTCAAATGCCAATTTTACACTTCAAGTCGGCCTCAGTTGCCAATTTACATTTCAAGTCGGCCTCATATGCCAATTTTACATTTCTGTCGGCCTCAGATGCCATTTTTGCATTTCAGTCAGCCTCAGTTGCCAATTTTACATTTCAAGTCGGCCTCAGATGCCAATTTACATTTTCAGACGGCCTCAAATGCCGTTTTACGTTTTCAGTCGGCCTCAGCTGCCAATTTTACATTTTCAGTCGGCCTCAACTGCCAATTTACATTTCAGTCGGCCTCAGCTGCCAATTTACGTTTTCAAGTCGGCCTAAGATGCCAATTTACATTTCAAGTCGGCCCCAGCTGCCAATTTACATTTTCAAGTCGGCCTCAGATGCCAATTTACATTTTCAGTCAGCCTCAGATGCCATTTTTTTACATTTCATATCAGCCTCAGTTGCCAATTTTACATTTCCAATCAACCAATGGTTGGTTTTTAAGTTTTAGTCAGCATTATTTACCTTAAATTCTTGCTAGCTTGTGCATTTGAATTTCACTTTCTTATATATACATATCATCTTGCTGTTTAGAGTTCGACTGTTTATATTTCATGCATTTGTCGAATAAAATCGATGTTCATGTCTTTATTCATTCCTTATGAAGAAAATATAAAACTTAAGTTTTTCATATTCTCTTATAAGAAATGAATAAAGAGGGGCAACTGTGAACAACCGATTTTGTTTAATTTTTTTAACAATAAAACCCAACAGTTTACACTTAATTTACCTTTATTATAGTTTCATTGAATATTTCTTTTGAAAAATAAAAAAGATTTGCTATTTTGTTTTGTATTTGTATAATAAAAAATAAAATAAAATAAAAAATAAAAAGGGTGAAAGGAGACAGAGGACCTTCACGGGTTCCTCTTCCTTGTGGGTTTGGTCTCCAAGGCTCACGGGAGAGCCTGGGGAGATGAAAAAAACAGAAAAAATAAAAAAGGATGCAATGATAGTGTTTTTGACTTTTTAGATCTCTTTCGGTGAAGGTGAAACATATTAACACAGGATATGGATATAGAGGATGAGCAATACAAATTTTTTTAAGGAAGCAATCTGCAAAAAACAGAGTTTAAAACATAGAAGCAGATACCACACAACCCAGGGCAACAAGGTAACATAACATCATTTTTTTTTTAAAAAAAAAAAAACTTGAAAAAGAAAAGCAACACAAAGGGAGCCCGCGGCTCCTCCCTCCACCGCCGCGGCCTCCCCTTCTTCCTCTATCTTCCATAATCCTCCCCTTCCTGCAACTCATCAACCTCAACATAGCCACCCTCTCCAGCACCATTGTCTCGGATCATCACCAACTACCGCCACCATCACATCATCAACTCCTGGAGCCTCCATGAACCCGCGGCCATTCTTCCATCTCCAGCACCATCAGGAACCTTCATCATCTTCAACCTTCCACCTTCAACCTCTCTCCAGCATCATCATGTTTTACAGCTCCTCCGTGGACCACCGCCACTGGTCCCTTCATCTTCGGCCCCCATCAACATCACCTTCAAACCGCCATGTTCCCGCTCTCCCTTCGTGCGGCCTCCCTCCTCCTCTTCTTCTTCAGATCGGCCTCCTCTCGTCCTTCTTCTATCGCGTTTCCCTTACATAGCCACCACGCCACACCCACCATCGAACCTCCATCTCCTTAGCCGCGCTACAGCCACGCCTTTTATCCCCTCAACCGTGAAACATCAGCCCCGCTTCGAGCCACCCCTCCACCCTTCTCGGCCTCTTCGCAGATCTCCATCACCATCCACACATGGCTAACCACCTCCTTGGCCACCGACAGCACCCCTGTACTGCGTAAGCTCGGATCTGCTTTCTAACAACCACCGCGAGCTCTTTCCACTTCCCACCACACGGCCAAACAACCATCGCTGCCACCGCCATGACACTCCCCTCCTCTCCATGGCCGCGTGACCTCCTTCCCCGGCCGCGTGACTTCCGTCCCCAGCTGCGCAACCTCCCTCCTCTGTCCGCGAAGATCGCCGCCATTCTTTCCCCTCACTCACGACCTTCTAGCCACCCCTCCACTCTTTTGTTCATTTTTGCGAATGTGTGTACTTGAGAAGAAGAGAGAGGAAAATGTGTGTGTGAGTTGTGCCTGTGAGTGAGAGATCAAGAAAGAGAGGGTTGGATCTGTGTGTGTGTGTGTGTGTGTTTGTGTGTGCTGGATGAGAGAGAGAGAGTTTCCCTTTCCTTTGTTTTTTGTATGGTGTATACGTACGTGAATGAGTGAGAGAGTGATTTCCTTTTTTTATTTTTATTATTTTATTTGTTTTATTTTATTTTAGTATATGGGTAGTGTGTATAGGTATGGGATAAATAAATATATGTGGGTATGGGTAGATTAGAAATATTAAGGGTGTTATTTTATATTCATTTGTTTATATTTGGGGTTGATTTTATTATAGGTTTATTTGATTTGAAATTTGATTGTCTAATTAGTTTTTTTTTTTTTTTAGTCGCTGGGTTTGATTTAGTTTAGGCCTAAATAAACGTTTTTTTATTTTGAGTTTGTAACAAATGTTTTGACATTTTGATTAAAAAAAAAGGGGAAGAAGAGAAGAGAATTTTTTTTTTTTATTTGAATGAAATAGAGTAAATTAATTGTAAAAAAAAAAAAAACAAAAATAAATGCTTCAATCTAATTTCATTGTCTTGGATGAATTTAGCTTTAATGTTTCTATTAATTGAAAAAGAAAAAAACAAAATTAGGACCTTTTTTTAGTTTAATTATTTAGATGTTTTGTTTGAATTAATAGTGTTTATATTTATAGTTTAATTATTTTATATTTATATGTTTTGCTTACTTTCTATTGTGTAATTGTTTGATTTATCTATTTTATATGTTTATGAGTTTTACTTGAATTAGTTGCATATTTGTGTTTATGGTTTTTTATGTGTTTTGCTTAAGTTTATTGTGTAATTTTACTTTGTTTAATTTATTTATTTATATACTTATGCATTATGCTTAAATTATTTATGTTTATGCTTATGATTTGTTTTTTAGGTTTAATCGCTCTATGTTTATGCTTTTCTTAGTTTAATTGTTTTATATTTTATGTGTTTTATTTAAACTAATGATGTTTGTGTTTATAAATAAATTTTGTTTTTTAGTTCAACTATCTTATCATATATATATATATATATATATATTTATATTTTGCTCAAATTATTTGTGATTTTTTTCATGAATTAATTTTGTAAGTCCCCTGTTAACATTAGAAATTTTGTCTAAAAATTAAACAAGAAATTTTTTTTTTTGGAAGTAAATCATTGACTTTATTTGTTTAGAATTTGAGTTTAAGTTTTCGTTAGTATTTGATCTCTTGAATTTCTGAGTTATTTGTTTGAGTTCAATTTATTTTGGACATGGTTTTTATACATTTAAAATTCACAAATAAATATTTAGATATTTTGTTTTCAAATCTTTTTTTTTTAAAATAAAATTACTTAGTTAATTGTTTTTTTAATAAATTGAATTAACTAAGCCGTGACGGCTTGTTAATCACATGCCCTAGAATATTTTAGCTGCGACGGCTTGATATTCAAAGTTTTTTTTTTAAAAAAATAGAGTTAATTTAACCGCGACGGTTTGTTAACTTTCTTTTTTTTTTAGAATATTTTAGTTATGATAACTTGATATTCTAAAACTCCCTTTCAAAATTAGCTTTTCATAATATTATGTCGTTTGTAAATATTTTATTATTATTTTTTATATTAATTTGAGTTAATTATTAAATTGTAAATATCTCTTTTTATAGATAAAGAGTTAATTTATCCGTGACGGTTTGTTAACTCGATATTTCGGTCATTTGAATTGTGACAGCTTAATGACTCGAAAATTCTCTCAAAAATATTTTTTTTCTTTTCTTTTCTTCATAAAAATAAAAAAATAAATTTTCTCCTTTTCTCTTATTTGTAAATATTTATAATTTATATACTTATTTTCAATTTGAACTTGCTAATTTATTTTAATTGTCTCGAAAACAGAAAATAAACATTTGAAAAAGGTTATTTATTTAATTTGCACAATTAATTAATGGTACCGTCCAAGGACGGGTGTACTAGGGTGCGTGGGATTAAATTCCTGCCCTTCCCTATACATAACCGACTCCCGAGCTCAAACTGGTTTCAAAGACCATTTTAAAAAAAAATGGGTTTTTCCAATGTTTTCCCGAAATGTAAATAAACTTGGTGGCGACTCCAATATTTTCAAACAAATTTCTCTTTTGTTCGCCGTCCCCGTCGCGATCCCGGTTGCGACATATGATATAAATAAATCGGGAAAAATTTATTCCCTTCTGCTAGGCACTAAAGTTAAGGGATAGAGAAGGCAATTTGACTTTGGAGATGAGAATAATGGAACTAATACAAATATTTTTGACGAAATGGAAAAATCCTTAATTCACTAAGTGAAAAAATTATATAATATCACAAAATATAAAGAGAGAATAATATCATTCTCTCTTACATATAAAAATTTATAAATATACAAGAAAATATATTAAGAGAGACCTAATATTTTTCTCCCTTTAGAGGACTTGAAATCTCTCTATGTTTACATTTTTGTGGTGCATTTACATAAGTAGCCCCACCACCTCAAATGCATTGTTGCAGTGCCTTAAAGCTTAAGAATTACGCAAAGTAGCACTATTACAGCTTGCATACACACGGTTCAGGCTGTGCTATTTGTAAGGAGATTCCAGCTTGTGCTATCTTACTGGACTTCCTTTGATCATGCACTACGCCCAACAACAATTGAAGAACACAAACTCAATTTGATATTTTCCTCATTATATTCACGGTTCCAATAATTTCTTGACTTTCCACTGTGCTTCATTTTGACTTTGACTCGTTGACCAAACATCCACCGCCATCCATGTTACAAGTTGGCTGGAAAATTGACTCTGCCTTTTGTTTCATGCTCATTGTTTTCTTGCTTGAAGAGAACCTACAATAAGTGAGGTGGGTAAGAAATATGTATATAATTAGCAATTATGAGAATGGATACACTCCAGATTTGTGATGTTATTAGGTTAGTTCAAAAGATATAGGCTTGATTATAATGTAGGTCTTGAATATTTAATGTAGGGATTAAGTCCATCATTAGGGAAGATCCTTAACCAAATTCCTCACTGCAGGGAAGATGAACTTATGAGCACCATATATGAGCACTTTACGCATGGGCTAGAGATTAACCTATAAGACTATTCTAGTGCAATAACAATAGATGGAAGTTTTATTTAGAGATAACACAAAAACAAAAAACCACTAAAATGGATACTCATAGGAATTATCCATAATGGGGATGAGGATGGAATAAGTTTAGTCCCATGGAAATGATGGAAGAGTTCATGTTAATTAAACAGGATAGAGACAAGGAATAAGGTCCCTACTCTATGCAGATCTACAAATTCTCTATTTATATGAATCATTTAAATATGCACTTATGTATAAACATATATCAAGAAAACTATAGCATGCCTCATTTTTAAATTATCTTTATTGAACTTGCATTATATATGTATTTTAATTTTTAATTTAGATTATGTTATATTAGTTGTATTTATTATATATTTAGATATTTATGTTTCGAACTTCAAAGTACTTTTTAAATTTTTCTCTTTTTGAATCCTTTTCAAATCTTTTTTAATAAATCGATGAATATCGTAGGTATTCAAATTCTCATGTGGAATGGGGAATTGAAACATGGACAGGAATGAGGATAGAGAATAAAATTCTAAATGAGAATAGGGGACATGCTCCAATCAATGAATACCCATTGCCATCTCTAGTTGTATTTATCATTAATTAGGTAGGAGAGTGATAAATAATTTGAATTAATTAAGATATATTAAACTGTGGTTTTTTGTTACATATTAAACTATGATTTAAATAATCACAAAATATTTGGGAAACTAAAATGAAATTGAGAATAGCTTGATCAAGATGCTGTACCATGATTAGTTATACAAAATGTGATTGACGATTTGATGGTTCCTAAATTTACATACTAAATTCTTTCTGCTTATAGCATCTCTCTTGTGTATCTTATGTATTTTGCGTATTGTGCTTATGATTAAGTAAGGAATACATGCCCAAATCCTCAAACTTTTTGCTACCGTATCATCAATGGTGTAACAACATGATATTCAGTACCAAAATTTTTAATGCAAAAGGAGATAGAAACAAAAAATTCTTAGGCAAGCAACTTTAACAATCCTTCTTTAATTTGATTTACACACATTTACAATAAAGTTAATTCGTGATACTCATAAATAACTAAATGTATTATAAATAAAGTTGATGAGATGCATTTTTATTCTGAGTGTGTGTGCAAATTAGGTGTTGGAATTATGATCAGCAATTATGAGAGTGGATACTCTAAATTTGTGATGTTACTAGATTAGTTTAAGATATAGGCTTAATTATGACGTAGGTCTTCAATATTTAATGTAGGGATTAAGTCCATGATCAGGGAAGATCCTTAACTAAATCTCTCACTATGGAGACGACCTCATGGGCACCCTATACAAACTCTTTATGCATGGGCTAGAGATTAGCCGATAAAACTATTCCTGTACAATAATAATAGATGAAAGATTTATTTAGGGATAACAATCAAAATGTTTAAGAAGTACCCGTAGAGATTAACCATAATGGGAATGAGAATTAATGGGGGCAAGTTTAGCCCCGTAGGGACAATGGAAGACTTCATGTTTATTAAATAGGGCAAAGACAACGAGGAACGAGGTTTCCACACCATAAACATCCCCCAATTCTCTATTTATATGTGAATCATTTAAATATGCACTTATACGTGTGTATGTGTGTGTATATATATATAAAGAAAATTTTATTATACCTCATTTTTTTAATTATCTTTATTGGATTTATATTATGTATATATTTTAATTTTTAATTTAGATTATATTGTATTCATGGTATTTATTATTATAAATATTTATGTTTCAAATTTTAAAATATTTTTAAATTTTTTCTCTTTTTAAATTTTAAATAAATTTAAATAAACTTGTGAATACCCGTGTAGGTATTCAAATCTTCACGTGGAATGAGACCTGAGACATGGATGAGAATGAGGACACGTGATAAAATTCTAAATGATGGTGGGAGATATGCCTTGGCCCATAAATACCCATTACCATCTCTAGTTTTGTTTTTCATTTAATTAGGTGGAACAACAATAAATAATTTGAATTGGTTAAGAGATATTAAACTATGATTTTTTTATTCATATTAAACTATGATTTAAATCATCACAAATTATTTTGGAAATTAAAATAAAATTGAGAAATGTATATGAAGTTAAGATCATTTTCGAAAAGTGAAAATGGTACCAACAAGGTGTTGGCTTGAGTGGAAGGGATTTGGATATCTTTAGTACGAGGTTCTAGGTTTAATCTTCGGATTTATGGATATGGAAAAGTTACTATTAGAAGAGGTCCCTGTCTAGACGTCTAATCGTAATCGGGAGAGACTTGCTTTTCACTTTGACGAGTGAGGAGATACTTTGAAAACAAAAAGTAGAAAAAAAAGGAAAATTGTCTTTGCACTTTGGTGGGTATGATTCATACACCAATTACACCTTTCAAAATGATGTAGAAATAAAAGATAAATCATAAAATATCAGGCTCCCAAAAGTAACATCAATGAATTGATGATATCTTAGCATGCAAAACACATTAAGGTTATATTTAGCACATATACCTAATAAGATTGTCAGTAATTTAGATGATCATTTTGAAAAATTGTCACTGTTTCAATTGCTAGTAATACTATAAGTGAAGGTATGATGTTTATATGTGAGAGCGCAATATATTTTTGTTCCCTGCATTTTTTCATTAGGGAGCTAGAGAATGGCATCAATAAATCACAACACTCTAACGGCAGAGGCATCAATAAGATACAGGTGCACCTCGATTTTTGGAGACTTCATACAATCTCAAACAATTTCAATAATTGATGATGACAATATTCAACAAATATTTAGGATACATTATCAGCATTAGTCCAACATTTGTATCCTTGAGTTGTTATTTTGAAGAAATTGCTAGCTCGAAACAAAGTATCTGAATTGAACACATTTCCATCAAGTGAAGTATAATGGGGGAAAAAGTGATGAAGATTAGTATGGAAAGATCAATATGGAAGTGACAATGATGATGCAGATGACAAGAATGTGTCAAACATGGTGGTTAGGCACCGTATCTTCACATACAAAGAATACCAAACAACATGTCTTCACAAACCAACAACTATAAGATTATTGTTTCTAGCATTTTAAAAAATTGTGTAAAAAATTCTACAAATTGATTTTCTATTTTATTTTTTATTATATATTTTCTATTTCTATAAAGAATACAATTGAGAAATTAGTTTCATATTAATTATCCTCTTATTAGAGTAAAACTAGGGGAGATAAAGTTTTATTGAATTAATATTCTCAGATATTTCATATAGAATAGTGATTCAAACCAAAACAAAATATTTTTTCTTGATATTTGTGATCCAATAGATAAAGATACAATTTTTTTTATCTTGTTTATCTATGATCCTATCACTAGCTAGCAAAACATATGTCTCATTTTCTTTTATTCTAATTTTCTATATCCTACACTACCAATAATAATCATCCCATACCTATCCATGTTAAATTTTTATCTAACCATATCTCTCTCAAAATTAAAGCTTAAGCTAACAGGAGATACACGTGAATGATTTTGTATGCATGAAACACCAAATAAAGCTAACAACCTCCCCCTTAGTATCAGCTAAAAAATTTGAACCCATGACCTCATTCTAATACTTGTTAGATCAAGCGTTTACCACGTTAGGTTGAAAACTATATCTATTAGCAATAGCATAACTTTATTTTCTTAAAGTTTAATCTCTCAAAACCGCATCAAGCTTAAGAGGTTCGATCCATTACGAGTGCCATAAGTTAGGATGTTAAGTTCATTGAATCCTAAAGGTGATGTTGGCCAAATAAAGCAAACAAATATTGTTTCATAGTTAATTTTTTGTCAACGTAATTAATAAAGCAAAGGTGATGTTAGGATCACGTTGATTTTTTTATCAACGTGGTTGATTTTGTAAACTTTATTTTGAGCAAAAATGAGTTTAGTATAAGGTAATTTATGTTTAGAAACTTATCTTAAAAGTGAGTTTGACAATATGAATATGTTGTGAAATGCTAAATGTTATCAAAGGAAATTCTTAAAATGACATGTGAAAAAGTCAAACTTGAGTAAAGTCTTGCATTTAGTGAAAGGATAGTTTTCTTTCTTTTTCTAAATTACAAGGTGACTTGGTTTTAATACCATCATAATTCGACGATTATATATATATATATTATGTGTGTCGGGGGTCTATGATTAACTCTATATTTTCTCGCTTTATCGACCTCTCATTTTCAAGTAATTAAATTAGTCGTGAAATATTAGCCAACATTTATGACAAGGAGGTGGCTGAGTCAATTTTTCTGGATATGAGGAGTGGATGGCAAATATCTACGTGTCATGAAAACGGAGAGGGAAAACTAACAATAAGAATGCCAATCAGGTGATGCTTCATTTTGTTACACATAATGATAACAATAGTGGCTTTTTTTTTTTTTTTTGGTAGTTTGGGATTATATTATGTATAATGAGATTTAAATTTAGAATCTCGTGTATTACTTAAATTTCTCACTATAAAATCAATCCTAATGGCTTATAACAATAATAATCTTCTATATATATATATATATATATATTATATAAAACTCTGTATCCAAATGAATCTCATTGCAGTAATAATTATATTTTCATTTTTAAAATTAATTTACTTATAATTTTAAAATGTGCAAAATTAAATTAATCATTAAGGCGAATCTTTAAGTTAAAAAAGTTCACTTTTAACTGTGCATAACAATATTAATCTATGTAATAATGAGTTCAAATTAATATAATATCAATATTCTTTTAAAATTATATTTTCATTTTTAAAATTAATTTACTTATAATTTTAAAATGTGCAAAATTAAATTAATCATTAAGACGAATCTTTAAGTTAAAAAAGTTCACTTTTAACTGTGCATAACAATATTAATCTATGTAATAATGAGTTCAAATTAATATAATATCGATATTCTTTTTATATTACTGTGGATGGCAATAATCTTTTCTTTGTGAGTTTATTTAAATTAAATTTGTAATGATCGTGCTAATTACTTAATTCACAATAACATAATTTTCGTAATTTTAGTTTTTCAATTCTAATATACTTTAAATTTAAAAACAAACATAAAAGGGGATTGATCTCACACTTGAATTTATTAGCTTATAATAATTTATTATTTGTAATTTAATTTTGATATTTTATTTTCTTAATTTATTTTTAAAAAAATTAAATTAAATTGAGTAAATAAAAAGAGTATGTTGTATGAATTTATTTATTTTTTATTGTGAATTAAACAACGAAAATAAAGAGCTCTATCTCACACTTAAAAGTTGCTCTATCTCACACTTAAAAGTTGAATCTCAATGATAGAAACAAAGCATATTTTAGTAGTTTTTTTTTTGGCTCTTTAGAGAAGTTATGGTGTAGGGGACAATAAAAGTTATTTCATTTTTATTTTACAATGTGTAACTTGTTTGAATAGTTTCCTATTTAGTAAGTTTTAAAAAATCGAATAAAAGATGCTTTAGAAATTACTAGGTGACAAAACTTTACACTTAATGATTCTCAAATAAAATAAAAAGAGTATGTTGTTATTTATGTTTTATCGTGAACCATGTCAAAGAAAATAAAAGAGCTTTATCCAACACTTAAAAGTTGATCTCAGTGATAGAAACAAAACATAGTTTAGAAGTTTTCATTTGGTTTCCTAGAGAATATATGGTGTCGGGGGGGCAATAAAAGTAATTTCGTTTTCCATTTTATTACGTGTAACTTGTTTGAATAGTTGCCTATTTTAGTAATTTTTTTATAAAAAAATGAATGAAAAATGATTTAGAAGTTTCCAAGTGGCAAAACTTTCCGCTTAATAATTCTTAGAAGTTATACTTACAGATATAGATTCATCTCAATTTTGTAAAATTCGAAAAGCTAAATAAAATACATACACAGATCAACATTTGATACAGAGCATCATGATGAACAAAGGGGCCGATGGTGCATCCTACTTAGGACATTGACCCCTAAATAATTTTTTTTTCCCTACAAAAGGTTTCATGCTAAATTATTTTTATTATTTTGTGCTTTTCTAGAGATACCACCTTAATTTCATTCAAATTGGTCTGACCCATCTAGGTGGTTGCGCCACTGAATGAACACGTCTTGAACCCGTATGTCATAGCCAAAAATAGAGAAAACATCCACCCAATACTACTAAATTACCCAAAAGTGGAACCAAAGAAACACACTAAATACAGCATACACGCATTCTACTACAACAAACAGATTAGACTTCTCGAACCAAGGGGAATGAATACTACACAAATTTGTTACAATACAAGTTGTCACTAATAGCAACCCACCACAAGACATTATAAAAGACAACCAGCAAGAGGTGCATATAGAAAACTAAGAGCCTGGTGTGTCATTCACAATAACCTATAGATATTATTCCCCTAACCCTCCTCCTGAACAAACAATTAATCATCTAAGATCAGACCTTAATTGATTACTTGTGTTTCACCAAAATCACATTATTATTATTGCAGTGCCTTCTGGCCTTCTACATTCGCATCGTAACGACAATTGCAGCCGTGTTCACAGCATTTCTCTGCATTGCAGCGCAACTGCAATTGTGACTGCAACTGTAATCTAAATCCTTTCTTATATATTTTGGTACCTCCTAATAATTTAAGGTCTAACTATCTTATGGGTGATTCAAAGCCAAAAGAGAACAAGACGAGCAAGTCCAAAAGCGTAAAGTCTTTTATTAGGTATGGGTGGACCTTGGTAGGGTGTTGTAAGAGAGTGTGGTACAAGATTCGAATGCACCTCCATGTTCGATGACGATGAGAATTAGAAAAACAAGATCAGATTCACAAGACACAGGCTTATGATATGAGATATTATTATTATTATTCATTTCTCTTGTGTAGTTTTCTTAGGCAGTTTGTATGTTTTTGTGCCATCTTTCACATGTAGATGGTACATTAGCAGCGTTTCTGTATTGAAATAAAATAAAATTTGCATAATAAATTGTTTCACAAATGTTGATCTGTCATCTAATCACGATGTCATACCATGAGTAGTTTTTTGAGATTGAAAGGGTTCATGACTTTTAAAAAGAGAGGAGCAAAACAAAATGAAAACTGCTTTATGGGCACGATCAAAGTTCGTGAAACAACTCACGATTCAAAAATTGGTGGACACTTGCAATGCGTTGTTGTTTATCTTCTATATCGCATGTGAATATCACCTCATTTGTTGCGCTTAACTAACACACTGCTCGAACTTTTGACGTAAAATAATGCCTTCGTGCCATTGAATATTGCTAAAACAAAATTGTACCGTGATTAGTTATATATACGGTAAATATGGTACGAAATTTGCATTGTGAATAATAACAGGAATCTCTATATACTGTTTGATCAAGATGCTGTACCATGATTAGTTACATACAAAATGTGATTGGCAATTTGATAGTTCCTAAATTTTCATACTGAATTCTTTCTCCTTGTATCATCTCTCTTGTGTATCTTATGTATATTGTGTATATGCTTCCTCAAACCTTTTGCTATCATATCATCAATGGTGTAAGATTGTATTACAACGATGATATTTAGTATGAAACTATTTAAAGCAAAAGGAGAGCAAAACAAAATATTCTTAAACGAGCACAATTTCAACAATTCATCTTTAATTTAAACACATTTACCCTCAAGTTAATGTGTGACTCATAAATAAGAGAATGAATTATAAATAAAATTAATAAGACCCACTTCATTGTAAGTACATGTACAAATGAAGTGTTGGAATTAAACTTAACCAAGAATTTCTCAACGGAAACATGTTATTAACTGGTTGCATATTCATTTGTTACAGGGGATGGAAATCACAAGAATGACTGGTCAGAAAATTTTCTCTGTTCGTATTGTATTAATTAACACCACTAGTACAAAAAAGAATTAATTACTCGTAAGATTAAAATATTAATCAAATTACCAGTCTTCTTCACAAGCATTTTGTAATTGCAATGAGCAATCCAGCTCTTGCAAAAATAAGCGACCGTTTGGGTTGAGTTGAATAGATTTTGTTGTGCCAAACTATGCGCAACTCTTTACGTGTTTGGAACAATCAAGGGAAAACTGGGTTTGGAGCAAACCATGGTTTCTGCATCAATTTTTCTGGTTTCCCACTCCCTTGACCGAGGCCCACCTCATTACTCAAATGGGGAAAATCCCTCTTCTTCAAATCTCACGACCAAAAAAAAAATGACGTGAAATCTTTTATCCTTATATATGCTTTGATATAGGTGCCTTGCATCACATTTATAGCAAATAACTCTTGCATTCCATCTCATATAAATGCCATTGCATGGACAGGGTTTAGGTAGATTCATCACAAATTCACAATCCACAGGTAACAACCTAGGTAGTAGATACTAAACATTTTCCACACCCTAAATCGTAAACCCTGAATCTTAATTGAGACAACAACGCCTCTAATTGAGACAGCTTAGTTAATGATTTTGCTAATCACTATTCTAAGGACATGGACTAAGGATACTAAAAAAAAAGTAATCTTTTAATTTTAATGGTGAATTTAAAGCATTGAGAATATAAAAGTTCTTATTTTCAATAGGATAATGATATTTTGACACTCAAAAAGTGGGTGTCTATTCATTATCTTTAACATCTATCGCATTCGATGATTATAAAATGGGTATCTAAATAGACACCCACTTTTTGAGTGCCAAAATATCATTACTCTTTTCAATATAGAGTCTCTTTTTTATTTTCTTTAACCAATGCCCTAAGGACATTGGTAAGATAAATCCATTAGTTAAGCCTTAAATTGTTGTGAATTATTCTCTACGAATGGTTAACACTTTTTGACAAGATATTAAATTAATTATAACTAAAAACCATCATTTTGAGAACATGACATTTCAAAATGTAAGCAAAGATAATCTAACAGAATTAACTCTCTTACAAAAAAACAATAATTTAAATTTAAACTAAACTAGCATAAGAATATCAGGCTAGCATGGCTTTAAGGAAAATCAAGTTAACCTAATATTTATCTCTATAATATAGAAAATCCTTAAAATAATTTTTCTAGGCATGTTACTCCGACATGATATGACATGGGACACAATACCACATACATGTGAAACACACATTAATGTTTAAAAATCATAGAACATGAACATGACATACTCACATAAATTTAAAAAAGTAAACTCTCAAGTTGATTCTTGAAAATTTCAATTTCGAACAAGTTAATCTCTAATAATGTCAAATGTCATATACTTGGTGGTCCTTGGATAGAAAACACTATTATGTTAGTGTGTTTTAATAAAACGAAGTCTTTTTGCTTAAACTTGAAAATTAAACTTCATCATAACCTTCCTTCCGTCACTTTCATTCTCACCACCACCATCATTTTAAGAAGCGGTTGAGCCCATCCCTCATGGTAGAGGTGCCGAGGAAGCAACACGAAACAAGGAAATCTGAAAAAGGTGTGGCAGAAAGCATTTCAACCAATATTCAGCAAAAGGGAAATGAAAAAAGAAGGATAGAACATATCTTACACAAAAGGAGCAGCACCTCATCACTGCATCCTTGGTTGGAGAAAGGAAACAAAAGTATCATTTTGTGTATATGAGGGGCAAGATCATTGGCCAAAGTGGTGGACCTATCACTATTCCCCATCCTTACTAAAACTCAAGCCAAAAACATTGGAGGCCCATTCTGAACTTCCATAGGCTCGTAGCCAAGCCTCATCCATCTTAACCCATATGCACAACACCATCTCTTTTCACATTGTCAAAGTTCAAACCACACATTCTACCCAACTTCTTCAACTTGCCCCCTGCCAAAACACACCAAGGTTCTAAAAATTGGACCAAATATTGAACCAGATGAGATTCTAGTTCAGATATTCAATCGGTTCAATCGAGAGTTCAACTGGAAATATAACTAATATATAATAAAATACATATATATATAATTATTTATAATGGATTAAATAATTTCTTTTGAATAAAATAAAATTTTATCAATAATGATATGGTGAAATTCTATTAATTTCTTATATTTAAAATAAAACCATATTTAAACCCCCCACAATTTAGTGTGATAACCGTGTTTTTTGGGTCTTGTATAGTATTGGACACTTGATATCGTGGGTTATAGTAGTATGTTGCACATAGTAATAACAAAACATCATTATATTTTTCCCATCAATTTAGAAGGCCCAACAACCTAACAATCAAAATACCCCAGCATATATATGCTATTCATTTTCCTTCTTGCAGCAGTTACTACAACAGCAACGTGAAGAGTGGCTGTCGTGGTCACATATCTTTTTTCTTCTTGCAGTATTAACAGCAACGAGAAGAGAAACAAATATGGTGGTTGCGGTGGTCACTCATCCTCTTTGAAAATAAATCTTCAATTGTTCCCCTTTGCTCAGTGGTTCCAGTAGAGCCATGGAAATCTGATTGCGGTGGCTGTGGTGGCCAGATCCGGGAAGTTTAAAGGAAGGGTGATTGAAGAAGTGGTAGTGGCTAGGGTAGGAGCAGCGCAGTCCTCTCTCGGGGTAGTAATGCCTTCTCTCACAGTGGTAATGACAGTGGCAGTTCTCCCTAGCAGTGGCTTCGTTGTCTGTCTATTTTTTGAAAGTAATTGGAGGAACCACTGGACCCCAACAACCAATCCAATTCACCGGTTTTCCCCTTTTTCCAGCCAAGTTGACGATTTTCTAAATAGTTTTAATATCCCCGGTTTCTTATGCATGCCTAGACTAGACACTGGTCTAGTTCCAGTTCAACCGGTCGAACCTGCCGATTATTTGTCCGGTTTTCAAAACCATGCAACACACTGGTTCACATTTTCCTCCATAAAATAGAGAAACACCATTTCAAAACACCTTCCCAGTATTAAAATAAAAAGAGGGAGAAAGAGAAGGGGAGAGAAAGAAAAGGACAGCAATCGAAAATAAAATAATAGTGCATCTTCATCCACCCATTCCCTGTAGAGACCAACCCAGCCTTCCTTTTCAAGATGCCGCCACTGCCTAGCCTTGTCGTCATCGCTGGCCCAAGAACCTTTGGCCATGCCGGCCATGCCACCTTCGCCCTCAACCTTTCTCTATGGGTTTCTGCAATTGTGATGTTCTAATCCCTAACTCATCATTTTGTTTTACAGCATCTAGTTTTCTTCTAATATTTTGTGGTGGACGGAGTTGAGGTAGGTGATGATGGCGGTGGGGATGAGGATGAAAACAGTGGAAGGCAGGTGACGATGAAGGTTGAATTTTTTTTGGGGGCAAAACAACATCGTTTTATGAAAGTACAATGACACTTTTTTCATTTAGGGACTATTTGTCCTATATTTGACATTGTAAAAAATTAAGTTAATACTTTTTAATTATAAAAACTAATTTTTTCATGTTGAAACTGTTAAAAACCAACTTAAGAGTTTACTCAATTCAAAATTTAAAGAACAGAATTTCATTATTCATGATAATGATATATAAGCCTCGGTCTTATCTTATTTTCTTTATTCGACATTAAAATTTAGAGTTTAATTAGCATGTATCGATTGTATAAAATATTTATACATTGTCAGCCAATAAAAAATTTCCATATAAATTATTTTATAACTAATTCAAATTTAAATTTTAGAAAACTATTCATAATTGATTACTTGTCATTTGTTTATTAGCAGATAGTGTAAAAATATTTTATATTGTTAGTGCATATTAATTAAACTCTAAAATTTATTGCATTTTTCATTTTGAAAATTTTAATTTTTCATAAACAACTGTCCATTTTAGAAATCTAAGCAATATTAATTATTTGTTTCCAACTATAACCTACTAAATGGAGGAGAGAGTAATTAAGAAAGAGTGATAAAAATAGTGAGGATAATTTAGTATAGTACACAGATAAATTACCCTAACATTAAGGTTTTATGAATTATTTTTTTAATTTATGTGCATATTTAATATTGGACACTTATTTGAGAACATACTTAGTAATTAATATTTCAAAACAAATTCAAAATTATTATTATTACTACTATAGCTTTTTTTTTCTTTTTGCAAATCACCTTTACAAACTTTAAGCTATCATTTGTTTAAGGAGAAAATAAAAGGAAAGAAGTATAGTGGAAGGAGGTTGGATAGAAAATGAGATTTTCTTCCCTTTAGTTATGCCAGTAAAAAAAAAAGGTGGACCATGGATCCCACTCAAAAACCTTCAGCACACAAATGTGAAGAAAATGGCGAGATGGGTGGGGGGAAGGGGCGCTCCGCTTTTCATTTTCTAGTGTTGCCACTAGATTTAACAATATAATTGAATAAGAAGTGAACTATTGACTTCAATATATTGAATAAATAATTTTATTCTATCAAATTATAATAAGGGTATAAGTATCATTTGATATAATTATATTTTCTTTT
Source organism: Dalbergia cochinchinensis (assembly GCA_031216125.1). Lineage (NCBI taxonomy): Eukaryota > Viridiplantae > Streptophyta > Magnoliopsida > Fabales > Fabaceae > Dalbergia > Dalbergia cochinchinensis. The sequence goes on along the minus strand of CM062375.1, from coordinate 59,269,742 downwards.
CAATCATTTTTCCTCTCAACCAAATAAGAGAAAATAATATCTATATTTTTTTCGCTTGTTTTCTCTTATCTCTATTTTCTTTCTTTTACATTTTCTTTTATCTCATTTTCTCTTTGCATCCAAACAAACCATCCATAAAAACTTCTTGAGAATCAATCCTTGGAATTTGACAAATACTTAAATTGACCTTCCGTTTTAAATTTGTTGATACAATGCAATGATAATTATAATACATGAAAACATATTACTGTTTGTTTTACCTTAAAATGTAGGCCATTGATTAATTCATTTAGTGTTCAAACCCTAAATATTTTTAAATAGGTAAATTAATATAAAAGTTCTAAAATTAAAACCAAATAAAAATTATATTATGATGAAAATTAATAATTCTATAAATTTTGATGAATAATATTATTAATCAGCCAATAATCTATATTACTATTAATAATTTATTAAATTATTCACAGTAAGGTTTATTGAATTATAAGTTAAAATTTAAGGACTAAATTGGAATATTTTAATGTTTATGATAATATTTTACAATATGGTCTGAATTTAAGGAGTACTTTGTATACTATTTTTCTTGTATGTTCTTATTTATGTCAAGCATGTATAAACGCGTGCCAATAGTGTGTCATTCAAGATTTCATAAATATGGTGTGTCCTTGTTTTACAACTTTCCAAATCATGTCTTAAATTAGATACGTTTTAATTTTACCATGACTTCCTCTATTGTTTTGGATCATACTAATCTTTCTAGATGCATTATTGTGATAGAAAACAAAGTGATATAAAGATTTTACAAAGTCAAGAACCCCTAAATAACTTTTATAAATAGAGAAGAGTCGAAAGGTAAATTTCATTAAACTTCAAGCGTAATTTTCCATTATTCTCATTATTAAATTATTTTTTTGGGCATCATGAATGTGACTATGAAGCCATTCTAATAATTAGTCTTTCCATAAAGTTAGAGATGGCGGAATAATCAACTTGATCTTCGAGGAAACTCATTGGAGCTTATTCCATGTACTGGGGAACATATACCGATCGAACTGTCTCTTATCATCATCATTTGTATGTTTGGGCGGGCGAGCTTGTCTGCTGGTCCCCATCACCAGATGACTTCACCAAGTTGATTGTTGATCGTAGTTTGTTTGCAGAGGAGCGGAGCGGAGTGGAGTGGAGTGGAAGAGAATAGAACAGAAAGGATAAAAACAGAGTGGAACAGCTTAATTATTCTCCTCTATTGTTGTTGTTTGGATTTATTAGCAGAAAATAGAAGGCGAAAAAAAAAATCATCTCATTCCGTCCAAATTCATCTACCTCTAATTCCATTATATTAATTTTTAAAATATCTAAATAATCGAGCTTTAATTTATTTCATCCCATTTCGCTTCACTATGTCCATTTCCATCGATCCAAACAGAAGCGGCTTCGGGGGTTTCATGCGCAATTCATTATAAAATTGGTTACGTGGTTTCACGGTCCGTACAGAGGAGAACGGCATTGCTATTTTTGAATTGAATTGCTTGTAGTTCAAAGGGTTGCGGTTTGCTTTGGAGCATGCCTTTCAGTGTGTGATCTGTGAGACTGATTTTCTTGAAGTGGTGAGCCTTACCAAGAAAGCCAGGGAGTTTCAGCTGGACTACATCCCCCGCTCTGCTAATTCATGTGCTAATCGTTTCGCAAAAATGAGGAAATGCTTTCGTGCAGGCTTCCACTGCCTGGTCTGATTGACCTGTTGTGGTGTGATTTGTAATTCTTTTTCGGTTTCTTTTGTTTTCCTTACTCTAAAGAAGGACCACCCAGCGCACATGACTTCTACCATATGTAGTATGAGGTGGGTAGATCTACGTAGTGCTACACCGTTTTCCTTGCTCTACCAAGGAAAAAAAAAGAATAGAGGACAAGAAACCAGCTAATTCCTATAAAAAATCTTTTGTAATAGTTGTAACACCAAATATATATATTCTTTGGTGATAGTTAGAGGGCATTGAGATTTCATCATCAGTCTTGGTTGTGTAACCCGTATAATTAGTTTAACGGTAAAAGGATTATTACAAAAGTAAAGCATCTAAAGGATAGTTACATATGACAGATGGGTATTGCGCTCATTAGATAATTTTGTATCAAATAATATTCTTAATTAATAATGCTACAATACTACAAGGATATTACAATGAAAATGGCAGGATGGGAGCCCATGACAATAGCGCATCTCAAGGTGCACTTTTCTAAATCTGCCAAGCAGAAGACTTGGTCAAGGAAATGTCACAAATTACAGGTTGGTATGACCACACATTAAATAATATAAATAGAGAAGGGTGACTTTTTTATATTGATGCTGCAATAGGCCTAGCTAGCCTGCTTACCCTTACATCCAATATTGCCATTAATTGAATTCAATTTTGAGAATTCAAGATGGCAGAAGAATTTGAGAAGAATATGAAGGTGGTAGCAAAGAAGTCCAAGGTCATGGCAAACAAAACCAAGGTAGTACTTGTCAAAGGTGGGGCGAAGGCTGTTGGTGCCTGCAAGAAAGGTTGGGCCAAGGTCAAGAAAAGCATCAAGGAGCTCAAGGAGAAGAATAAGAGAACTGAATATTTAGGTGATCATAATTAAATTAAAAAAAAAATCTGAAATGTTAATTCTTCAGGCTTGACCAACAATATCATTTGTTTTCACCATGTATACATATGAATGTAATGGCTGTTGGCAAATAACATGCAGCATAAGTTATTAATGTTTTTGTGTTGTCTCTATTAGTTAATTTATTGATTTAATAGGAAAGATTTATGTAACCAGTGCGCCAAGAAATCAAAAAAGGAAATATTTACATTGGAAATATATGTTTCACTGTTTTTAACATATAGAGCCCACAACAAAACTTTGAATTTTTTTTTTTTTACTTTCTTAACCAGTGACTTTAACCCTAATAGAAAATGTAGAATTTAAACAAATGTTTGCAATAATTGCTTGTCATTTTATTAATTCATTCCCCATGTTGCAGCCCCTTTAATTAATGTTGTTATTAATTATTATTAATGTTTGAGAGTATTTCATGTAAAAGCTGATGTTTGGTTTTAAATAGTTTTTAGTTTTTATTTTGCTTTCAGTTAGTTTCCTGTTTTTCATATAACTTGAAATGAGATAATATATGCAGCATAAGTTATTAATGTTTTTGTGTTGTCTCTATTGGTTAATTTATTGATTTAATAGGAAGGATTTATGTAACCTGTTACTAAGGAATAAAAAACGAAAATATTTGCATTGAAAATATATGTTTTGCCGTTTTTAATATATAGGGCCCAAGATAAAACTTTGAAACTTATTTTTTTTACTTCCTTAACCAGTGCTCTTAACCCTAATAAAAAATGTAGAATTTGAACAAATGTTTGCAATAATTGTTTTTCATTTTATCAATTCATTCCCCATGTTGTAGCCGTTTTAAGTAATGTTGTTACTGATGTCTGGGAGTATTTCATGTAAAAGCTAATGTTTGGTTTAAAAAAATAGTTTATAGTTTTTATTTCCTATTTTTAGTTAGTTTCTTGTTTTTCGTAAAATTTGAAATGAAAACTAAAAACTGACTTTTATAATTTTCATAATTTTCAGTATTTTTTTCATAAAATTTAAAAAATTGTAAAACAAGAAATGAAAACTAAACTATTTTTTGAAACTGAAGGTATCATAGTTTCTGATTTTGGTACACAATTTCTACCTAAATTCATCCTCTCCACTCTATCTGTGCAAACATGCCAATCTCAATTGGCCTCATTCAATCCACGTAGAATGATGAAAGCCGGGGGGCGGGGGAATTGTTATAAATATATATAATTGAATGTATAAAATATAAATATATAATTTAATAAAATATAAAAATGTATAAAATATATTTTAAAATAGGTTTTTGCTTTGGTACCCCAAGGGTATTGGTACCCTTTTAAATCTAAGGGTTGTGATTTAATCATGAGCATTTGAAATAGTAATTGATTTAGTTATTGAGACACGTGGCAAATTTTCAACCATAAATTATCTAAAGGTGCTGAGTCTGCAATTTTATAAGAATGCAAGTAATCCCCTTTAAAATAATGAATTTATAATTGAATAATAATCCACGTCTCTATACTTCCAGGAGATTAGTCAATGTTTTTTACAGTAAATATCCTAGATTCATCTAAATAAATAATCACTCATTATTAAAAGATATAATACCCTTAAAACAATTACGGATATCAAAGTAACCTCAACATTTTAATATCTTACCTAGCATATCTAATTTAATCCCTGAGGCGACATGCAAACACAAAATATTGTTGGGAATTTTTTGAAAAGAAAATTGTCATTTTGTTTATTTATTTATTTATTTTTGTTCTCTTCTAGCCCTTGTGAAAGAAATTCAGTCTATTACAATAGAAGTTAGAGAAAGTATTCTCTAGGCCATGGGGCCATTCCCTTGCCTCGTATTGAGGAGAATCTAACTTCACGAGAAATTGAATAAAACCTGCGGAATCGGCCTATTTTTTGTGTGTATCAATTAAAGTACTTTGAAGAAAAAGAAATGAACCAAAAAACTAAATATTTCCTTAGGGAAAATATATTTTCTTTTTTCAATTTTTCTCTACTTTTGTTTATAGAAGTAGCCTTCTTTTGTTTTGAAATTCAACTAATATTCATTACGCGAGGTGCTTCTTCAAGTGTTCTCCGATTTTGCAGTCAATTTTTGTATTCTTTATAAATTCAAGAACTAACTCCCAAATTGAAAATATAAAGATGATGGGATATATATATATATATATATATATATATATATATATATATATATATATATATATATATATATATATATATATATATATATATATATATATATATTACTATGACTTCATCTATAGAGTCGACAAATGAGATGAAGTTGAATTCATTAAGGCTGTGAGGTTGTTGTCAAGTGTACCTGTTTTTTTTGTTGTTTTTTGTTTGTGTTCTTTTGACGTTTGTTTAACTGGTGGGTAGGCCTCATGTGTTCCGCTTGTCTCTACAACCCTGATGGCAATGCCAAAGGTTGTGGGGGCTAATTGCAATTGGGCATCTTACGTTTCTCTTTGCTATTTGTTGTATGTTTTTGTTTGGATTTGGCTTTTTTCTTGTTGAATATGTGTGTTTTATGCTCGCTTCCCTTCGAGTACTTTGAGCCTTCTATTTATCGAAAAAAATAAAGATGAAATAGCAAAAAAAAAAAAAAGAAAAAATTTCATTACATTTCTATATTATACACTTACAGTCTTTTTATCCTAGGCCATCTCTTTCACAATTAGCAGATGTTTGGAATCTAGGGTTGCTAATTGGTGGAATAGTAGGGATACGTTTAGTTTAAGAAAATAATTTTTATTTAATTTTATGTTTTAAGCTAATTTCCTATTTTTAGGATTTTAAAAATAAAATAATAAAAATATAAAACAAATTAAAAATATAAAATAAAAACTATTTTCTGAAATTAAATAGACCCAAGACAATCCAAAATCTTCTTGAATATTACTCAAGACAAAAAAAAATATCACAGAAAAATTCATAAAATTCAAGAAAATTTTGATTTTGGATGAAGTGCTAGAAGAATACTGCTGGAAACATACGTATAAGATCTTCATATCAAAATCTACAAAAGAAAAACCATCCAAATGCATTTAACATTTTTTTCCCAAATCTAAAGAGTAAAGGATAATTTGGTCCCTTATATCTCTTGGACTTCACACAGTCCTCACTTAATTCCTTTAAAATTACTAGATTAACCTTTATTTTTATTTTTATTTTCCTAATTCGTTCTTCCAATCCCTTCCCTTGCCCCTATTCTCTTTCAATCCCTCTTTCTCGGTGACCACAATCCCTACCAAGTTCATAGCCACTTAGCCTAACCATATAACAGCGCAATTTCAATCTGTTCTTTTGGTTGCAGAGACCCATCAATGTGTCTCCACCACAACCGCTCTTTCTTTCCTTCCTATTCTAGCACTGCTTCGCCTCTACACCTTTTCACCACCATCAAAATTCAAAATTACTTTTTTTCAACTCTCCAGTGCTCATTAATTCTACCATTTTATTTGAAATAGATTTATTTTTGTTCAAAGTTTTATTTTTGTTGCTGGTTATTGATATTTCAAGAAGATCTGATTCAATCCAACTGGCCTATGGGCATAAGATGACTTTGGGGCATGAAATAACAAACACCACGAGGACAATTATGATGACTTTGTGCATTTTCTGGTAACAATACTTTCACATGATAAGAATAACACTATAACAAATGGTTGAATTTATTGAATGAAAGCTTGGTAAAAGAATAATACTAAAATTTAACTTCTGGGGTTGGCTTCGTAGATGAGTGTGGATGAGTGGATTAACATATGCTCCACATACATATAGGGAAAGCAAAAATTTTTGAATTTGATAAACTTGTATGGGTTTTGAATGATTATGGTGAGAGGATCTTGAAGAGAGTGAAGGCGGTGGTGGAGGTTTTTTAGGTGGGAGAATGATTTTTAGAGGATATATCAATGACAGAGATGATATAGTACTAGTGTTAGTAGAGTTGACGGTAGGTGCCAATGGGGATGAGAGCTAATTGATATTAGAAAGGGTGATTTTGTCTTTTGATAATTATTATTACTAGCTATAAAAATTGATATCTTATTTTTCAATTTTATATATTTAGATCTTTACTGTTGAAACAAAATCCAAATGTCTTGAATAGAGAATAACCATATAAGGGTCCAAAACGTGGGTATGACCAAATTATCACCCGCCAATGGAAAGTTATAACGTCAAGCTTCAAGAATGACCTACTATGTGTGCTAGTTGACAAATTTGCTTTCAATTTAAAAATGATTACCACTTTGGGATTATTTTGAGGCGTTACAAAAATGATCACCACTAAATGATCACCTCATCAGCGGGTCTTACAATGTAAGTAGCTAATTTTATTTAGATTTAATTGAAATATATTGATACTATATAAAAATTTTACACATTTATCTAATCATGTAATGATACATTAGTAAATATAATTACTTTTAATTCTCATTATTTAAAAAGTCATATAAAAGAAAAGATGTAATTGAATAATAATATAAATTTTTTTTACACTTTCAGTATATTAAAATTAAATCTATTTTATTTTTATTTTTACCTTTTACCATTACATGTATAGTTACCAGGTGAGTATGTAGCTCCCTTTTTTCATTTTTAGTGTATATCAGGTAAGTAGGCGCTAATATCGTTTAATTCTTTTTTTTTTTCACACACCATTACGAGACTTTTTCATGTGGCAATGATGAACAAATTAAAGGCGGAGTATAAGTCTCGGTGTCCCATCAGGTCCAAAGCATAAACCCCAACCTTCTTTGAGAATTTTTGTGTTTTTTTTTAATTTCCTTTTCTTTCGACTCTTAACAACCACTCATTGCATCTAGGTTAACTAGATTTGCCCTGGCTTTAGAAGTTTTAACTCATGTAGTTTATAACCACTCAACTAACAAATACTTTTTCGTGTATTGATTTATTTATTACATTTTATTCTGTTAATTCGTCAAATGTTAATAATTTGTGCTCTTGATAATGCTTAATTAATCACATCACTTGAACACTTTTGTAGCTTCCATTACCATAAAAAATCGCATTTCATTTTTATGTGCCTTTTTATTGGGTTAAAAATTAACTAGTATGATATAAAAAAGAAGAAAAATTAGAGTATAGTAAAATATTCGCTCACCCAAAAACATAAAAATGATTTTGTTTCTTTAAGTTAATTATTGTTAGATTAATACTTAAAACATTGTCATATCTAAGAATGATCTTTTTCAATAATTATCTTTTCTTTTTTTAGAGTCTTAATTTTGACTCTTTTGGTTCTCTTTTTGTCAGTGCAATTTGTTTACCATCACTCTCAGTACATAACGATAAACCAGCAACTCACTTATGTCAATTTCAAAACAACAAGAAATTAAAATAAAAGAAAAGCTAGAACAACGAAGCCAATAAAGTATAAACCATCGTATCCTACTCCCTTTTATTTTATATTACTTAAGTTTTGGCTGTCTGGATTGTTGTAGTAATTAACTCTGATTTCTTTGAGCAATAGATTGAGGAAGGTCTTTCCCAAAATGATTAGTTCTTTCCCTCCTGTAGACTATGTTGGGATTGATGAAAAATGACAAAATGAGTAGAATAAATACGAATCTATTGTTTGGATGATTCTAAAAAAAAGTAAAATCAAACATAGAATGAAATTCATTTTATTTAATATTTATTTTCTTTCCTTTCCTTTCGATTTGCATAAAACAGGATAAAATAGAATAGAAGTAACTTATAATTGTTAGGATCTATATATTTAGTTTTTATTTTTATTTTATATTTTTATCTTCTATTATTATTGTATTCGAGATTTTATGAACAAAAAGGTGAAAATAATAAAAACAATAGAATTCAATTTCTTGTTTTCACTGTTATCTTCACGAAAACTTGAACACAAGAAGTAAAAATAAGAAACAAAAATTGAAACTAAACATACTCCTATTATTTTATTACTACTATTATTATTATACTATATTTTCAAAATATAGAGGGAAAGGCTTTGTGGTATTACATCTTTTGATACTTAAACAAATTAAAAGAACCAAACCTTTATTCCACTCTATTGTATATATGTATATTCCGTTCAACACTAGCTATAACATTTAATCTCATTTCGATGTTTCACTCGCCCTTAAATATTCAAAAGTGGCCTTGCCTTAGGTTGCCCTTAATGGCTTTCCCCCAACAAACATTGCAGGACAACACTGCACATCCCACTCCCCAAATATATTTTTGCTTCAACAAAGTTGTGCTGCTCCGCATTACACACCAGATTGAATAATGAACCATTTCCAACTATTGGGTTTTAAAAGAAAGGAGAGTGCAGGGTTTCAGAATTTATGTTCTTTTTAATATATTGATGACAAAGGGTTTGAACCTATAAGCTCTTGTAAACTATCCAACTCCTTTACCATTAGCTCACTTCCGATGGTTTATTTCAGAATTTATTTTTGTCGAAAGAAATTTTAAATTTTGTATTTTAAGGAAATAAAATATCCTCTCAAAGTCAAAATGATAGCATTAATTACTCAAACAGAATAGCATAGTAAAATAATTCAATCCTTGGGAAAAAAGTATTAAAATTCTTTATTCAAACACTGCCTAATGAAAGCTGCTAGGATAGATATAATGGTGAGGGATTTGGGTGGTATATATGAAGTTTTAAGTTTAAACTTCAGTATAACTATAGTAAATTCAGAAGTACCAAAAAACACTACCTAGTAAGGGATTGAGTGATAAAGGAAAAAACTTCAACTTTAAGGATGTGTTTGGTTAAGAGTAAATAATATTAGAATCTAATTTTGATATATTGTACATGCAACAATAAAAAAAGAAATTCATACAAACATTTAATCATGTACTATAATATAAGTAAAAATAATTGACTTAACTATCCACTATCTTAAAAATCTTATAAATAAAAATATGTAATTGAATAAAAATGTAAAATGTATTCTTTTACCCTAATAGTGCATATCAAAATTAATCTCATAAGATTATTATATGGCATGCATGAGCCGTGTGTTTGATGTTCCGTTTGATTCAATCAACATAAAAAAGATGGTTGAAATAGGTAAAATTTATCCAAGAATATCAATAATAGAAATTAATTTTGATACACTAATAACTTATACTATTTTTATTTTGGTTGCTATGGAAAGTAAATAACTTATACTATTTTACAATTATACAATATGATAAATGAGATTTTTGAGGTAATAGGTGAGTGAATTAAATATTTTTACTGATATGATAGTATATAATTAATTAAATATCTATAAAAAGAATTTTACAATTACGATGTATAAGAATTAAATTCTTAACTACGTCAAAATAAAAATAAAAAAATTCTTAACAATGAAATCGTTTGTAGTTAAGTGTGAATGTGTGATTGGGCCTATGTTTAAAGATTTGGACGAATAGGATTCGTTTAAAGGAGTTTCTTTAAAGAAAGAAGCTTTTTTTTATGCTATCTTTATTTAAAAGATCTTTTAAAATAATAAAATCTAACTGTTATTTAGATGTGAAATTAATTTTTTTAAATCTAATATTAATTTTTTTCTATATTATAAAAATAAATTTCTTTAAAAGATCAAAACTGTAAACTTCTAAATTTTTTTCTTTTCTAATAATTTTACCTTTTTAGAAAAGATAATCTAAATCTAAATATATTGGAAAAAATAAAAATTGCTTATTGTAATAAAAACAATTGTATTTTACTGAAAATAGCACCTTCAAATAAGTTGATGATATAATAAAAATAGGAAGGTTTTGTCTATTTGATTTCTGAAAACCATTTTTAGTTTTTATTTTCTGATTTTAGGATTTTGTGAAGAAAATAATAAAAATTTAAATAAAAACTAAAAAAAAATTAATTTGTAGTTTTCACTGTTTTCTTAATAAATTTCTGAAAAATTAAAAGCTAACTGAAAATAGGAAATAAAAATTAAATAATAAAAACTGTTTTCTAAAATAAAATAGGAAGTTTTTATGTTTTTAATGTATAAAATCTGCTAAAATCTTTTGATTTCTTTTTCCTTTAACAAGTGTCATTGGGGGCAATGATTAGAAAGAAAAAAAACCATAAAAATAATGCAAATTATTAAATGAAACAGCAAAAATAAAGTATATAAAAGTGGTTAATCGCATCATTAGGAGTAGGTTGTGTTCCATCTACACCAAAAAAAGATAATTACAATAAATTAAGGTGTGACATGCCTCGAGGCTGATGTGACAAGGGAATAAAAAAACAAAATAACAAAAATTAAGTCTATAAATTTTCAATGGCAGTGTAAAATGTTTGTGTGCCACAGAGAGAGAGAGAGAGAGAGAGATAGAGGGAGATGGTAGGACCAGTGAGGCCTCAATTCGTGTTGTTTGGTTCATCCATTGTTCAACTCAGTTTTGGTGATGAAGGTTGCTGGGGAGCTATTCTTGCCAACTTGTATGCTCGCAAGGTACTTTCATATTTCATGTTAGTTCTCCATGTTAATCTTTTATTATGTGTTTGAGTAAGGTTCCTCATTCTTGTTTGAAAAGAGGTTGATTGAATTTCTTTCATTGCATGCACCACGGTTTGCACCATCTCAGGCTGCTAGAATTAACTAATGGTGTTTAGTTTCATTCCTTGCTTCAAACTATGAATGACTGAAATTTGAAAGTGTGTAAAACTTCTTGTCTTTTGGTTGCAAGTTGATATAGCCGATGATGAAATGCAGTATTTTGACATAATATCCCATGGTTATGCACGCATGTTTCATAGATGTGTTTTTTGGTTTGTGGATGACAACTATTACAATTTTTCGAGTTTTAAAGATAAACATAAATTAAAGCTTAAAGATGTAATTTTAATTTAATTTTCATGTATAGACAATATAATAACTTTATACTATCATAGTATCATTCAATCATCTATTATTATATTAGTAAATATGATTGACTCTCATATCTACTATTTGAATAGTTTTACAAAAGAGATAATTTGATTGAATAGCAGTATAAAACACTTTCATATTATATATATGCCAAAATTAAACTTGAAACTTTAAAGGTGGATTTAACGTAGAAGAACTTTTTTTTATTTTGGGTACTGTAATCTAGAAGAACATGACTCAATTCAATGGAATAGTTCCTTTAGATTAAAAAAAGAAATTAATAGCCCGGCCCATTTAAACAAAATGTAAGGCAAGTCAATTTCATGCGGACAAATAAAAAAAATAAGACAAACCTGAATTATTGAAGAATATCCCTTTCTACACTCAATCCATATAACTTTTTGAGTTAGTGGTGGTCCATGTGCACTTTCCATCAGTCCAGCACAAGGGCACACATTCAAGTAACGTCTAATTGTTATAAAGAATGATTTGGGAGCTTATATCTAAAATACCTAAACTTTTTTAAATAGCAGCCAAATATACTAGTCAATTTATTACCCCATGATGCTCCATTGAGTGTAACCTATCATATATTGACTTGACATGTCATAGGCTGATATAATTCTGCGAGGATACTCTGGTTGGAACTCAAGACGTGCTCTAGAGGTTCTGGATGAGATATTTCCTAAGGTATTGAGTGTTAATAAGTGCCAGTGTTGATTCAATATTACAGCTTGAATATTTTGCCCTTTTCTGACAAATGCTAAAATATGGTAGTGGGGAAAACTATTAAAAGAGATCTATATCTTAAATTGTTAAGTGTGAAATGATTTATGACATAATGTTATAAAGTTATTATATCCATATAATTGACTCTACCTAGTTGGGCACAAGACAAGACTTAGTTGTTGTATGGTTATTTTATTTGTGGTAACAACTAATGGGACTCCACAAGAGTTAGCAAAGTTGATTTTGCTCATACTATGGGACTAGCTTGACCAATCTTCCATGTGACGGCCTCAAATAGTCTTAGAACACCGGCGATCACATAGATTAGCTGTGAAAGTGTCTGAAACTGCAGGAGGTCTTGAGTTTGAATCTTGAGTATTCATTTGTGTTAAAACTTGGGAGGGAGAACTTTGTTCCTTTAATGGTCCTATCTGACTTGAGCAAAATTACCTTCGATAAAAGGATACCTGTCGTCTCAAAAAAAAAAAAATCTCAGAACCGAGGATGAGCATATAAAAAGGATTTGTTTGATTTTGAAGATTACTTGTACAGTAATAAACATGTACCAAAAATAAAATGTAATACAACAAACTACTTATCACAATTGCAGCATATATATACACAAGGTGAGTACTTTGATTCTTGCTCATACTGACGTAAAGGGACTTACCCTTTTGCTCTGTCATCTTCTTCAACTCAGGATGCAGTTGTGCAACCATCATTGGTTATTGTGTATTTTGGTGGTAATGATTCTATGAATCCACATCCATCTGGCCTTGGTCCTCATGTACCCCTCCAAGAATACAAGGAAAATATGAGGAAGATTGCTATCCATCTTAAGGTAGACTTTCACACTAGATTATCACTTCCCTTTCTTTTTCTACATATCATCATATGGAAGGGAAAGAAAAAAGTCTCTTTTAAGTATTATTTGGCTAAATATGTCCTTTTCTTTTTCCTCTCATACGTATTCATCACTGCTAAATTTAACTCATGTCTTAATGGTTGTCAGAGCCTGTCAAAGAAGACTCGCTTAATATTTCTCAGTTCTCCTCCAGTCAATGAGGCACAAATCCGTGAAACATTCAGGTTCTGACAGCCATTGGTTTGCTATTTGGTTGTTATAGCTTCACATTAGCTTGACTCTTCTGAGAATGCACCTTATGAAACATATAAGCTTATTATATATAAATCAAACTTCAGGCCAAAAGGTTTTGTGATATAGTGGTTTAGGATATAGCATGTCTGATATGTTAAAACTGTTAACAAGAGTTGAATCAATTGTGCTGGCACATGATAGGTTTAGAAGTTGGCTGGTTCCTTCGAAAAAGCTTTGACATTCTAATTACCTTTCTTTTTGCTTCAAATTACATTTCAATCTTAAAATCTGATGAATTAATGATTGAACTGAAACCAGCAATAAACTGAGGAAGTTAGGAAGGACCAATGAATCCGGTCGAATATATTCGGAAGCCATGTTGGAGGTGTGTCGTGAGATGAATGTCAAGGCCATTGATCTCTGGTCTGCACTCCAGCAAAGAGATGACTGGTTAGATGTTTGCTTCATGTAAGTATGCAAACTGTTTTCATATCAAAAGGGAAAGTACCAAATTTGCCTTTTCCTTCATTTGTTTGAATGGTGTTTTGATAGGGATGGAATTCATCTATCATCCGAGGGGAGCAAGATAGTTGCAAAAGAGATATTGAAGGTCCTTAGAGAAGCAGACTGGGAACCTAGTCTGCACTGGAAGTCAATGTCAATTGAGTTTTCAGAAGATTCACCTTATGATCCAATTCTTGAGGATAAAAATACCCCTGTGAATGTTTCTGATTGGAACTTCCAGGGAAGTTCTCAGTGGGATTAGAGTTATGCATATCTTCAAACTACAGACAGACCCATAATTTGAATAACCAACAGTTCCAAAATAGCACGATTCTGGCACTGTGCTTATAGAAAAACTGTGTTCTTAAACTCTGAGCGAGTTATATCTGGTTGAGCTTGTTTTTATTGAACTTGTGATAAGGTTTCACCATCCCGTGACTTCATGTGTTTAATTTCCCGCTTGTGTGGGAGGCATATATTATTGACCATTAGATTACTAGGATCTCAATAACATTACCCAAGTTTTACAATAAAAGTTGTGCCATTTTAGCAAAAAATTATGAACAAGTCTTGTGTTACAAGCCGGAGTAGTTCTCTTGTCAAGCATTGCTCACCAAGTCTCTATCCCAACAGTATGTCCATGAGTTTAGGTTTTAAAGAAAGGGAGTAGATGAAAGCATTTTCACATTAAACTTCTAAAATTTTACACACATCTTTTATTTCCCTCCCTTCTCAAAAATTAGACTCAAAAGACATACCTAAAGGGAAATGCTTGTGTGAACTAATCAACATGGGATCTTGTAAGATTACTGAATAGCTCAAGAAAAAATTTCTTTGATCCATAGCTAGATTTTCCCATAACATATAATTGCTCTGACTAGTTTCATATAGGCACAAGCAGTGATTGATAAATTAATCAAATCAGTCTCTTGCAGATTGAACTTCTCTAAAATCAAATTGGTGAAGTGAAGGTTTGATCACTCTTAAATCAATAACTTCTGTGCAAATCCCACTAAATAATCTAAGGATGATTAACCTTTCATTTTCTAACTTTACCAACTTTCTTACTTTAAAGGAGACAAATTCATCTCTCACACTACATCAAGCACCATTGGTAGATCTCAGATAGATGAGGAGAAGGTATGTATTTACAGCTAGCAAACAAAATTTGCCAAATTCGAAAAGACTTCAAAATGTCACAAACCAGATTGTACATTCCAAACACCAAAAACCTTCTATGGATTATGAAATCCCATGGGTGAGACTTGCAGCCACTCCACAGCCCATGAGATTCGTTGATTGCAGTGTTTACGTCAGATTATTTCTATCTTATGAAAGGCCAACTAGTTCCTTACAAAAGAAAACGATCGAACTTTCAGGAATATGCTACACAAACACAAATGACACATGAAAAAGCCAACTCGTACAACTTTCTGTTTGGAAAGGGTTGAGTTACATCAAAGTGTTGTAGAAACCCAATAGTCCCGTGTACACAAGAAGTAATCAATTACATAATCAGAAGAATGGGTTAACACAAATCAAACAACAGAATCATACATACAAGGTGAGGAAAGAATCAACGACCTCAGTGGCAGCACAAGCACCCATCTAATGATTACACCGCAGGAATATGCTTCTACCTGGATGATGATCAGCCTACACTATAGCTTTCAACATAAAATCAAAACTAGGCCGAAACACACCCGAATATAAAAGCCACTCCGAATGAGACAACGCGACACGACAAGGATCCGATGGCTCCCTTCAGAAGAGACTGTTCCATGCTGTAAACCATACCTCATGTAGACAATTGGAACCTGCCACTAGCCTTTTTTCTTCTCCATCCCTGATATTTCCAAATTCAAATCCCTTCAGCATAACCATGAATATTGACACGAAGAGGAAAGAACATTTTGCAGAGGTGAACTTACAAAGGCAGCGTAATACACAAAAGTCAATCCAGCCAAAGCAACAAATGCAATCTGAAATACGTTGTACCTGTGATGTGAAAGCCACTTAGTCACATTTATACAAGCAAAGCATAAACAATGTTAGTTATTTCATATTAACTCGCCAAGGATAATAGTCAAACACTTTCCTAGCATGGGCATTACAGGTGAGTGATGCAGCTCACACCCCAAAAACACAAAAGAAAACACACACACACACACACACACAAGCCATTAGAAGGTCAATACTGCATGACATTAATGTCCCATGCAGATGATCCAATGACCTAGAGAGTTTATTTTTACTTTTGCATATTTTGGGTGTGTGAATAGGATTATTATACACAGAACCTCAACTGAAAATAAATAATTTACTGTAGTTCTAAAGAAAAAGGAGGCCATCCCACTGTGAGGTCTAAATTTACAGGCTATCAAAATGAAGGTTCTGCATTTGTCTCATAACAGGACTTGGGGGAAAGAGAGAAAACACAAGTTCCGGCTTTACTCACTTGTACAAATATTTAATTCCACGAAGAGACTCCAAGGTGTGACCAAATATTTCCTGAGCTGCAGTTGCTTGAGCATAGTATGCAAATGCTGTGGAGCAGAACTGGATCACACTGAAACAGTAAAACAATTGAAGCTTCAGCAAAGTTGATGCAGCATGACAGCATAACAAGTGCCCCACCCATACTTTATATAGAACATTACTGGCTACATTCCCAAAGACAACCTCCTTTAACACTCATAACACTACACAAACCACCAATAATAATTTCCCTGCATTCACCAAAATAATCTATACAATAATACAATAATAAAGGGGATTGGGAACAATAATTGCCTTTTTGGTTTCCAATTTTACCCTTCTAATATGCTTCTCTCTTTCTCTCATCCACTCACTCTCAAACCACCCACCATCTCTTCAAAAATAAAACTACTTTCATTTCAGTTACGTAAATATATCCTACAACACCCAAGTCAATAAAAGAAAAAATAAATAACCTACTGTAATTGAGATGGATCACTCTACCCTTCAAAAGGAACAAAAAAATAAAAAGGCAGGAACCAAAATAAAAAATGCGGCTTATGGGCATGGCAGCTAGTAATAATAAATAATAATAATAATATTTTCCCTGCTACTTTAATTATTAAAATTTCGAACATGAAAATCAAAGCCTCAGCTTATCACCATTTTCAACTAAAGCATTCTTTTGAACTCGATCTTCCCACCATATTTAACCAACAATAAATAAAAATCACTATCATAAACTTTATCATGGTCCAAAACAGAAACATTAAACATAAATGCCCATCTTAGGAAGCAAATTTTTGTGTGCAAAATCCCATTCCGAAAAGTAACATTACAAACCTAATGGAGCAAAGAAGGATAAGGCCCACATTGAACAGAAAAGAGTTCATGAGAGTAGCTCCCCATCTGCCATAGGGTAGTTACATAGTGAGTGATCAATAAAAGCATTAATAACCGATTGAGATTAAAGCAAGTAAAATGATGAGAGAGTATTTTATTACTTCATAGGATGTATGGTAATGAAAACTAATCTCAGCCCAAGCATCGTAGCACCACCAATCACGGCAAGGAGAAGGTAGAAGCAGAAAAATGCAAATGCGACTGTACCCAGGAGACCTGATAACAGCAGTATACATATTACGGACAATAACTGAATAAAAAATAAGAATTTAATGTATTCAGAATCATATAACTTGTGCAATAATAACAAAAGGCAAGAGGACTCCAACATACCCCAGATATCATCCAGCTTGATGAAAACTTCATTCAGAAAAGGAGAAAGAGGAGGATCAATTAATAGATAGATAATGATATGAGCAACCCATGCCACAGAAACGATAAGCCTGGAATAGTTTTCAAAACTGGGTTAGAAAATACATGAGAAACATAACCCGTTATAGAATAAACAATCTTCATTACAATGAGATAACAACATTGTCCTCAGCAGAAGTTTCCAGGAGACATTCACTACCCAAATTGCAATTGAAAAAAATGCATAAAAACCTGGAAGAAAAGCATCTTTAACTAAGAGCCACCCAGAAGACAAACATATGAAATTTAAATGAACAGAAGATGAATATTAAGACAAAAAACCTCTATTTACACAGGAAACCATTCTCTCTCCAAATAATCCTTGTTATCAAGCCTGATGGTGATTAAAAGAAATCACAAAAGCATCCTATGCACTTCTAATATTCAACAGCAACACACCAAGCACAAAGCCACAAACCGCAACAAGACCTAGCCATCCAATCAGCATTCCTTCTATAATTAAATGCATAAGTAGTGCTGGTTGCTACCAAAAGTACATCATATTCATTTATCCTCTCTATCCTACAATACATTGATTTAGATAGAGTTGAAAGCTTAAGTACAAAGGTTCTTTTCAGATCATCGGGATTCTTATCTCTCGTGAATTCTCAGTTTTAATTTAGTCTAGCACATTAGGTCTTCTCTTTTTTCTTCATAAAAAGCACAGTTGGTCTTCTCTTAAACACCTGTTGAACATTATCAGATCTATAGTTCAATGTGAGAAATATGCCCAACAGTATACCAAAATAATTTCCTCCCATGAGCAGGGAAAGGGAAGAAACAACCCACAATCAAAAAGAAGCAGCTTTGCAAAACTATGTACTAGGTATTCCAGCACAATGCATCCATAGCAACTTTGATTGGGAAATATCATGGCTTACCCTAAAATTCCCAAAACAAGTTTTGCCAGATACCCAAGAACTGTTAGTGCCCACGTTGTCTCAGCCTGCATGCATACAGGATCAGTAAGAGATACATCACACATTATTTATGCCTAGAAGTCAAAAAGCTAGAAATTCCAAGATTCTACCTGTTCCCCTTGTGGATACACCTCCTCAAGAAGCTTCACATCTTCTTCTAATTGAAACAACTCCTGCCAAATTAAGATAGGTAGGTAAAAAACTAGAACCACATGAACGAGAACATTTCCTTAACAGAAGACAACTTTAAACCACAAACAAGAACAGCATACTTCAAATTATGATATGCAAAGCCCACGACAACAAGCATACACATAAAATGCTTAAACCAAAATTTGCAGCAGAGTATTGATAAATCATCCATAAGTGTTTACCTTTTCAACTGCCTTTACATTTTTACGATGTTTCCTACCCTTTGCACCACTTCTTTCTTCCTGATGAAGTGACTCAGCTGCTTTCTTCAGTTCTCTTGCTTTTTTACCTAGCTCAGTTGCTTCCTACATTAATCAACCAAGCACACGGTAAATATAGTATAGCATATCATAAAAGAAACAACAATATAATATTCATTATGTCCCCTTCTCTAAAAGCATATACTACCTTAATATATTGCGAGCGAGTGATAACAGCCTTTGGACGACGAATAAATGAAAATATAAGTCCCAGTGGAAGACAAGCAATACCAACGCCACCAAATATCTGGATTGAATGATGAGATAACAATGGTTAATACCATAAGCAGGAAAAATAGCCATAAATTTGACCTGGTACATGAGGCTGTAATAAGAGACTGCCTTTTGTGCAGTTTATGGCATGAATTTGTACTTTTTAGGTAGGGCCGTAGGGAGTCAATGAAAACTGATAAATTTCATCCTTTGAGGCTTATAATGTAAAATCACAGCAGCTAAAGAGAATATAACAACAGTACAACACAATATCCAAAGAAACATACACTTTCCAAATGAAAAGAGAGATAATCAAAAGAAAGCACCTGCTTTTGGAAAAAATAAGATATTCCCAACAAGCATAAACAACCTAGGGTTGAAAAAGGATTTTATCTTTAGATAACTACATTTCTTGAAGTCAACTTACAGCGAAAAGCACAGAACCAACAATAGTGGCAAGAGCAACAACATATTCTGGAAAGGTAGAACGCATGGTCCATGTCTTCTCCGATGAAGGACTAGCCAAGTATGCAGAACACTGTTTTTAAAGTAAAAGGGAAAAACTAGAATGAGAGACAGCAAAGAAAGAAAAAAGAAGAGAAAAATGCTTCTAGAAGCAACAAAACATTAAAAAAGGGCTATCATAGAATAAAAATAGAAAAGAAAAAGATAAAAAAGGACCTGGCGAGCACCATTTCCAATACATTGTTGATTACTACTGAAGTCCCATGAGCTAGGAAATGAGGTTGTGGAAGAAGAGAGATGCCTGACAGTAAAGTCCACCTTCCCAACAAGCCCTAACATATCACTCAGAATAAGAGCACAATAAGACAGAGGTTAAGAATTTGCGCCAAGCAACAATTGGAATTTGAAATGTGTGCTCAAGACTGTTGGCGATCAACACTTAACAATCAGACTTCACGCACGTAGTAACAAATTTTCCATTTAATAACTACAGTTATGAAAATCTCTTTCAGGGGGAAAAAAAAAAGAAAGAATAATTAATGGTAACATTTTAGAGGGTGACCCTTGGTACATCTGTAAGGTTGATGCTTTGCAACCTTGTGATCATGAATTCTAGCAGCAGTGTCAAGGACTAACTCTCCTAAAAGGTGGAGGCTTAGGAATAACTCTTTGCAACCTTGCAATCTCTTTATGATGCTCTTTCATACAAGAGCCCTTTGAACATGAAACATGGACAATGTATAGGGTCACTTTAGCTTTGGCTAAAATTTTATTTAATTGTGAAGGATGAGAGCAACAAGGATTAAAGACTACTCAATTATAAAGACTGTGATACAATACCAATGATCAATTCTCCTATAAATGCTTAATCTGTTAGGTAAAGGCTTATCCCTTGCATGACCTCTCAGATGAAGCCGCAAGAATGTGTTCAAATATCTGACATGTAGGAACAGTCTCCTTGTTTATGACAACATTTTATGGCATCATGCTTCAATAAAAGAATAAACCAAATCAAGATAATCACTGACATAGGCATGGGTTAGGCATTCATATCATGTATTATAGGTCATCAAAAGTCCCTAAAAAGATAGCAAACTTTGCATTAGTCTTATATAGCTATTCAAAGACTTGATGCCTTGATGGTGTCGATTTCATTTGTTATGAGTTTATACCAGTATATATGAGCAGCTTAAGTATTGTTCTGTGAATAGATGGTGGATACAATGCCAGCATATAAAAAGGTCCAGTCCAAGCACTATCAATCATTGTTAATCATAAACTGTCGAACGGACCCTGCTGCTCACAATGTGCAACAATTTACTAAAAAAGAGCAGCCCAAAATCTTGATTGTTCTTGTCTAAATCTCAACCACTGTGCTGCCATATATCCACTTCAAAACATTTCTACTCTTAATCAACTTACAAAAGTCTGCAAAGTGGTCGTTTGACGAAAAGAAACATGACCCCAAAAAATGAAGCGTACTGCACTCTTTTTCTTTCCCTTAATTTGGCCAGCAGATATTCAGGATATGGATATGAAGCTTCACAACCAAGTGAGTGCTCACAAAATAAACAGATGCTTATGCCTACCAACCAACAAGTGATCACCAGCAAGAACCAAATAATAGACTTCGTGCGCTGATGCCACTCAATATAGCTTATTCGGTCTCTTTCCACTTTTAACTACTGGCCTATCATTCACACACATTACTTATTATACTAGGACAGTATTTGACTGTTTCATCACAATGTTCACCAAACAAATCAAACATTCCAACCACCCAACCCAACATTGACAACTGGAGTTTAACACAACTGCCAGTTGGAAGAAAAAAGAATGACCTGTAAATTACCTACTTAACCCTACCCAAAACCATTATCAGGGTTTTCTACTTCTACCACAATGGTAATCAAAGTATCAAACAAAACCAACCAACCAGAACTTACAAATGCACTATGAAATTACTAAACACAACTGAGTACACATCAAACCTGAAATTACCAACTTATTCCCCCCCCCCCCCTCCTTCTCCCCTCTCTCTCTCTCTCTCTCTCACACACACACACACACACACACTCACATACAGTTGAAAACACAGTAGAGGCTATAACACTGAAAAAGCAGAAGACAAAACAAATTAAACAAGAGCATACACATATAACATACCATACAAAATTCCCAGAATGAGACCACACACGAGAGCAGTTGTCCCCATCCACAACAAAGCGCTAGTAATCCTCTTGCCAACACTCCTGCGCACAATTTTTTTTTTGAAAAAAATAAATTTATATATACACTGTCAATCTAATCTAATCAATATACAAAGTCAAAACGCCACATCAATTAAAACATCAATTTTCTCAAATCACGCAACATTACAACACAAACAACAAACCAAGTCTTCTCCCACTACATATCGTCAATTCGTCATCTACATAGACCAACCAACGTCATCAAAAATTAATTCCTCTAAATTACATTTAAATTTAAGGGTGAGTTTGCTCTCAAGAAACAGTTTTCATTTGCTGTTTTCAGTTAGTTTCCTGTTTGCATTATTTTGTAGAAATATTGAAACTTACAAAATCTAGTTTTCAGTTTTGATCTCCGGTTTTCACCGTTTCCTTCAGAAAATCATGAAATCAAGTGAATAACTAGAAAATCCAGCTTTCAGTTTTAATTTCGAATTTTGACTATTTCCTCTGCAAAATCAATAAAACACGAAAACAAAAAATAAAAACTGGAAACTGTTTACTTAAACCTATTGCACCCTAAAATTCGAAGCAAAAAATATTCAAATTACTTTCGTTCTTCTGTTTTTTTTAGTTTTTGGCGGAAACTACATGTACATACTTACTTGTCTTGGTCACCTTCGTAGTAGAACATGGCGAAGGGGATGACGAAGAAGACGAGCACCGCATCGAGGATGTACACGGCGAGCCAGAGGTCTTTCATTGGGAGCGTGAGGTTGCACGCGCCGTTGTAGATCGAGTGGCGGCACGCCTGGCGGTTCGCCACGTCGGCGGGGAGCATGAGGATTGAGATTGCGGCGACTGAGAGCCCCAAAACGACGACGAATTTGGGGAAGTAGGCCTGGTTCTTGTCGTCTGGGTGCTGGTAGTTCACGAGCAGGTACACGTTCACAAGGAACACGATCACGCACACCACAATGGCAACGATCACCAGTGCCAGGTTGAAATCTCCCATTTTCGAAACTCTTTTTTCTTATTTCTCTCTCGCGATTAGATTTTTTTTTTTTTTGGTCTTGTCTTTGGGATTGAATCGGAAGAGCTTGGGAGAATTTGCGGATTTAGGGTTAGGGTTAGGGTTTGGGATTAACGGGGTGGTAGTGGATCGGAGGAAGAGAAGAGAATGGTGAGAGCATTGTTTTTTCCCTTTTTTTTTGGTTTTTTTTTTGGGTTTGAATTTTGGTTTCCGGTGTGTGTGAAGAGTGTGGTTGGTTGGGTTGATGATGGTGGAGATGGAATTACTGTTTTGTCCCTGTGAGGGAGAGAAGTTTGGCGGAGTGGTTTTAGGGTATTAGTGTAAAACCGGATGGTTTTTTTTACCATTTAAAAAAAAATAATTGGTTGTTAGAGAAGAGGTGAGGAGAGACTGAGAGAAGGCTCAGAAGTTGAAAACAGGCTGTACTAACGAGGCGAGGTTGTACCTGTTGTTGTTTTTATCAGTACTATGATATCGATGTCTTTGTTAATTAATTAATTTATTTATTTATGGGTTGTGAACTTGGACGTGGACGAAGGAGCTTTCAAACCGCTTGTAAAAGTACAACTAATTTGGGCTTTCATCCAATTGTTTATCGCACTTGTAATGTGTTTTAAGAGTAAAGAATGAATTAGATTTGGGATTTTTTACTCTAAAGAAATATCCTAACTTTGATCACATTTTTGGTCCTATATATTTTTTATGATATTATTTTTATATTATTTATTTTTTAAATTAAATTAAAAGTAAAAAAATTTAAATTGAAAGTTAATATATTAAAACATTAAATTATTTTTTAAAAGTGCTACATAATTAAAATGTTAGATAATTGAAATATACATAATTGAAAAATCATATAACTAAAACATATATAATTGAACTATTACATAACTAAAATATGAATAATTAAAACAATACACAATTGAAACATTCATAATTGAAACATTACTTAATAGACATTGTAAAATTGCCAGATATGTTCCACCAAATCTACCTGAAATTGTCAATAGCTTTGTCTATCACGTAATTGGATATTGTTTTGGATATACCTCTTATATAAAGGAAAATTTTGCTCACTTAGCTCTGGTTGTGATATGCCGTTATTCACATCATCATAAGAAGATAACTAAGAAAAGTTTCATGCATGTGTCCCTTTCATCCTCTACAGTTAAGTTATGCAATATGATATAAGATCTCATTATCTTCCCAAGTTTCTCCTTATCCCAGAATCGTAATGGACCACATATAGTTGCAAAGTAAGTTTGCAGCACTCCAAATGCTCGTTCCACATCCTTTCATTGACCTTCTTGACATTTAGCAAAGAATTTCTGTTTATCTCCATGTGGTCAGGATATTGTTTTAATGAATATTACCCATTCAGGATATATGTCATCAGTTAAGTAGTATCACATGGTGTAATTGGTGCCATTTATAATGCAATTTACTCTAAAGCACAACCTTCTAGAACTTTATCAAACATCGGTGAACAGTTTAACATATTGATGTCATTCTTCGACCTAGCAACTCCAAAAATTACATGTCATATCCAAACGTCACAGAAAATCACAACCTTAAGTGCTATAGTTGGAACCCCACAATAACCACTTAAGAACATACATTTCCATGCTTTTGGACAGTTTTTCCACTATCAATGCTGCCTATGATGCCTGGGAAGCTGTAGTCCTCCCCCATTTTTAGGAGACGTTGGATATCGTTTAAGTTCAGCTTCTGTAAATATTCATACTCAAATACCAAAATTACATCTTCAACAAATTTCTCTAAGTATTTAATTGCAGTGCTTTCACCTATCCGCACATAATCATCTATGGTGTTAGCTGATACTCCATATGCCAATATTCGCATGGTAGCTGTGCATTTTTGCAATGGAGATAAGCCTTTCTTCCCTGCAGCATCGAACCTTTGTTAGAAATATGGATCAATACTTGAGATAGCTTCTAGAATGCAGAGGAAGACATGCCTTCCCATTCGGAACCTTCGTTGATATATATCATAAGGGTATACCGGATTAGGTGCAAAGTAGTCTCTGAAAAGGCGTTCATGTCCTGCTTCGCGGTCTCTATCTATCCTCCTACAATATCTGGAGGAAGAGCCTTGCTCATGCTTTCAAAATATTGGGTTCATTATAGTTTTGACAACCAAGTCCTTTGAATCACTAAATACAATTTCATCAAGCATGTCATCCAAGACAAGTTATTTGGATCATTATGGTTTCCAGCCATAGTTAGTGATGAATATTTAAGTGGTGATTGTGAATGAAAAAGTGTTTTAAAAGGGGATAATGAGTGCAAATGAGGTTTAGGAGTTCTTATTGCAAGAGGAGGAAAGATGTTGTAGGCAAGTGTGAAACAATGGTGCCCACATTTATAAGTTTGTTTCTCAATGGCTAGTTTTGTAATGGCTATTTCTTAACGGCTAGTTTCGTATTTTTAAAAATTAATATTATAACATAAAGTACATGACCAACAACATTGCATAATGGAAATATTGAATAAATTTAAAATACAACGAATATTTAAAATAAAACACAATAAATTAAATAAAAAATGCAACTGAAAATTAAATTAAAATCACAATCAACATATGAATTAAAAATACTTTGACTTCATTTTCTCTATCATCTTAGTATGAATTGATCGTTGCTCTTCACTCATTAGAGAGCTGTTTGTATTTAAGATTTGCATTTCTATTTCTATTTCCTTTATGGCTATCATCTTCTCCCTTTGCATCAATTTCTTTTCCTCGATGGTCTTATAATCGTCATATAAAGCTAGTTGCTTAGCAGTTGCAGAATCTTCTTCAAAAGCAAATGCCCCACTGGCTTTTGATTTCCCTTTACCTTTCCTTTTGGATGCCTTAGTGCTTCATGGACAAACAGGAGACTCTACACCAACTTCCTCAATATATGGTGTTTTCGGATTTGACAAAGATGAGTATGCTCTAGAAACACTTATCTTTGTTCTCTAGGAACCTTTACCCTCAATTGATTGAGATTTCCATTTCTGCTCCCTTAGAAGCTTGTTCCAATATCACACAAAATTGCATTTCTTCTCCTCTCTAGCTTTGAAGAGTTTATGAGCTAACTCCATTATATCATCATCGTTTGAACTACTCCTTATTCTTCAAGAAGCTTGATCATGGAAAATCATCAAATTTTTTAGCGTATTTGTTAATCATATGTCATCATTTCTTTATCGCAATTGCCCCTTTTTGATCAAGTCGGGTCACTTTCCTTACAATAATCATGAATATAGTTCCAAAATGCATCACTTGGTTGGTCTATACCAACCACAGTATCCATTGACACATTTAACCATGCACTTATTAGGAGTTTATCCTCTTCCCATTGCCACATTTCTCCTTGATCTTTCTCACCACATTCAATTTCCTCATCATTGAGGTCGATAGCATCTAGCCCATTGTGACTTGAAAATTGTGAACCCAAAGTCATCTCTATAGGCGTCTGAGGACATGGGTCAGATGGGCCCCTAATACTAGTAGATGCTGATCTTGAATTGCCAAATGGGGTTTGAAATGGGAAAGATGGTACACCTGTATTTTCGGCTACTGAATTGAAAATTGAAGGAAATGGAAGTTGAAATGTTTGTGAATTTTGATTGTTCGGAAAAAAAAAAGGAACTTGAAATTTTGAAGGAACTTGAGCCTAGGCATGTTGAATGTTTGGATTTAGGAAGAAGTTTGGTAATGGAAAATTAGTATTTGGATTTGGATTTTGAAAGGTTTAAATATTGTGAATTTTGATTATTTAGATTTTGAGGGGGTTGGAATTTTACAAGTAACTAAGAAAAGAATTTAAATTAAACTGATTTAGGTCAATTTTACTGAAAAAATTGAGTAGAATTTGTGTAATGGAGTAGAATTTGTGCAATTAAAGGAGTGGAATGGTATTGGAAAGAATAGAAATGAAATGTGAAAACAAGTTAAGAAAACATTGGTATTTATAGAGTAAAATAAAAATAAAATAATCATTTTCAATTTTTTTTTTCTGTTGCTCAACAATCTTTCTTGATAAACAGTCCCAAAAGGGACTTCCTTGCTCAAAGGACCTTTCTATTCTCTCTAATGCATGCTCTGTGGAAGGAAGTGTCCCATCACTTCATTCAATGCAGCAAGGGACCATGGAAGGGATGCGCTAGAATTGCTCTAACCTCCCGAGCTAACAAAGTGTCGAGGGAAATAATAAGAATATTTTATTGAAAAAATTGGAAATTATTATTATTATTTATTTTGCACTTAATTCTCCATGGTTAATCAAGTGCCTACTCCTTTATTGTGTCTACAATATGTGAATGAAGTAGTCATTTCATTTGATAGTGAATATCCTAGGAAATAAAAAAAAATTGATAGGGTATTTAATTTTCGGGTATTAACCATAAAATTTTGAAAATTGTCATAGTATGATAAGTTACTATTTGCTATAATAATTATCGGGGTTTTTCTAGTTCCTTCATAAATTTCATGGGCATCAATACCTTATAATTATTTATGGTTAAGATTATATCATGTGTTCCACTCATCTAATTTTTAAAATTGTAAAAAACCAAATATTCAATCATAACTATTAAAACAATAAGAGTATCGTACTTATATGTACCAAAGTAAAAACCAGAGTTATTTTATAATTTTCCATTTCCTTCTAAGAAATTGTAATATAGTAGGTGATAAATTAGCTATGTTAGCTAAGAATTGTAGATCTTAAATTTGGAATAACAAAACTAAGAATTGTATGTCTCAAATTTGGATTAACAAAACTTCATTTTTTTTTCCATTTGTTTTGCTTAGAAATCCATGCAGCCATGGAAGTTTTGTGAGTCTTCGTTTTCAGTTTTGAAGGAAATTTTCATCTTAGCAAGTTCTTTTTCCAACTCCTTAGTTTACTCATTTTTCAACTGTGCATTCTTCTCTATCCATTTTTTATGTTTTGACATTTCTTTATTTTCTTTACAAGATTTTTTTTTCTCCTTTCACCAAGTTTCTTTTTCTCCTTCTCAAATTTTACCAACCCTAACTCTGCAACTCGAGCAATATTTGCTATATGTAGACCATGAAGCTCCATCCATCTGCACAATGCATAACTAGCAAATGACTTTAGCATATTTTTGTCCAAGCTCGAAAATTGATTGATAAAAATCTCACTATGAAAGTCCATACCCCATAATTGTAATGAAGCAGAATCTATAGTAGATTTAAAATCCTTCAAAGTTTGAAAAATAAGTCACAGATTAGATAGAGGAAAAGAAATTGCTGACTTTCCTATTGGCATCTGCACATTTAGGCCAATCCTCGCAAATCATGTATGCTCAGAATCAGTACCATTCTGCCTGACACCAATGAACCACTCATTAACAATCTCATTGCTGTCAACATCTTCTAAGATTGGAACATTTTGTTTGGAACTCCCAACCTTACCATTCTTCTTCCTTTTTTTGTTTTCTATCTTTCATCAGTAACCCACTTGCTTTTTCTTTCTTTCTTTGATAACCTTCTTCAATTCCTTTGACGTCATTTTCGATGCCATTTCTGCCAACACAGAATTTAAGTAGTCAACCACAAGGTATAAATTTACAAACAACAATTACAGACCATATTTAACTAACCATATTATCATTTTAGTTTTTCTAGTCTAGTATCATATACTACAAGTTCCTCATATGAAAACTTTGGAATGTTAATTAATTCTTCTACATCTGATTGGTCAACTAGGATAGATCTTCTAAATAAAATTTTGGAAACCTAGGGAACTTCCTCCAATACAATGAAAATTTATGTTTCCCCTTTGAATCCAACTAGTAGGGATAGGTATTTGGATCCAATATTATTTCAAAGAAATTCGCCTTGAATTCTTTATATGAGCCATTCATGGAAATTAATAACTTATTTTTAGGATAACTTGGTGCAAACACCCAATGAATTGCTTCGCTTAAAATATGTAGAGCATAGAAATAGGAAAAAAACTTAGGAACAATAGGAGTTATTCGTAAAAAGCTACACACTATTTCAAATGTGTGCATTAATCTGTAATACCCGAGGTATATGTGGCAGCGGATAAGTTCCATACTGGCCTAGGGTCCCCTGGGACCCACTCATGTGGCCAGGAAAGCCCAAGATGCATGAATGGCCCTTGAACTGGGTTTTATGGTGAACTGTCACCGCTATAGCGGTCTAGGACCGTTATAGCGGTCACAGTGGGGTAACCATGGCATTTTGGGCATCAGGGAACCGCTATAGCGGTCTAGGACCGCTCGCTATAGCGATCATAGGGAGTGTAGCAGCATATTTTTGGCTTCTGGAGACCGCTATAGCGGTCGTAAGTGGGGGGTAGACCGCTACCGCTATAGCGGTGTCAGCAGTACCCAAACAGTCCAAAACGCGTCGTTTCGCGTTAGCGAGCCTCTCCACCCC
Organism: Dalbergia cochinchinensis; assembly: GCA_031216125.1. NCBI lineage: Eukaryota > Viridiplantae > Streptophyta > Magnoliopsida > Fabales > Fabaceae > Dalbergia > Dalbergia cochinchinensis. Next base: position 59,240,407 of record CM062375.1, on the reverse strand, counting down.
TTTTTAAACCCCAAACTCGGGAATTAACTCCCCATTTCCGAAACCCTTCATCCCCAAATGCTCTCCAACACTTTCTCTCTCAATCTATCATCAATCATTCTCCTTCCATGATCAAAGGTGAGTTTTGTTGTTGGTTTATGTTAGTTTCCTGTGTGTTCTTCCTTCCTCTTGTTATGGGTCATTGTTTTCTCCATTGTTGTCAAGTGGAAGTGCTCCCCCAATGTTGTTAGAGCTAGATTAGAGTTGTTTAAAAATTAGCGGAGACTAATCTTGAGTCCATATTGCTCTATGGCAGTTGTTGGTGCCATTCCATGCTTCGGAGGTCAAATTGGTGGTGTCCACATATTCCCGGCTCCAAACAGTGAGTGAGTTTGACCTCATTGCCTTAGTTTTATCATTATGATTATGGTTGATGCATGATATTTGTGAAATATAAGATTTGAGATGAGAAAAAGTATAGAATATGGTTTTATATGATTATTTCAAGCTAGAAAAATTATAACTTATGATGATAGCATGAAAGAATAAGTTTTTCAAAACCATGGGACCATGATTGCTATGTCGTATGCTTTAGAAAAATATTTTACATGGTTAAGAATGGATTTATTAAGAAAATACATGTTGTAACAACTTTGCTATTTATCAAATATGTTTATGAGTTTACGACACCGTTATGTTTTCAAGATTTAGATTTCAAGCTATGATTTTAGATTACCAAGTATATGAAAAAGATATGATAGTTAAAGATTTGAATTTGGAATTTTTAGTTTTATGGTACCAAGAGGTACGGAATTCAGTATGAATTTTAGCAACTGTCAGATATATATTCTGTGGGCTGGAGATCGGTTTGCCTACAAATGGGTGATCTCTTGGGCACGATTCTCACAACCACAGTTATGCTAAAGTCAGGTTGTTAGAGTTATATGAATCCAAAACTCCCAGTGTACTAAGAAATTAGGGGCTCTGTTCGCCAGGGACTGGGTACCCATTTTTCAGTTATGATTTTATCAAACTAGTTTAGACGGTAGCTATAAAGAAACAAACAGTGAGTTAACGACTGAGAGAAATGATCGTTAACCTTGGTACCAAGTTGTCTTTAGGGACAATCTCACAGAACAGAAAACATGTTCTTTCCTGTGCCCGTGTCTGGGGGAAAAGAACAAAGTCTTGAGGGTGGAGCCCGTGTCTGGCACCCATAGAAGATTGGTTATGTCATGGTTGACATGCATAACTAGATAGATATCCATGTTTCTCTATTAGAATACTGTTAATTATATTTTCAGGAATTATTGATGTTCTTCTGAGAATATTTGATTTAAGAGATATTATATATATGAGAAATGATCTTCTTGTTGGAGTAAGGACTTAGAGATGTTTTTTTTTTATAAATTTATGAATACGGAGATATATTTTCAATGAGATTATGTATATGAATATCAAATGATTTATGATTGTTGCATGCATGATATTATATGTATATTCCTTGGTAGTCCCATGTGGGTGATGGGTAAGAGCTCATTCACTAAGTCCGTTGACTCACCCCTCTCCCTTCCTCGTCATAGTTGCAGGTACAGATGTAGCCCAGACTCTGGTTTGGCAGACGCGGTTGTTTTCAGCGGTAAGTCTTACTTCGGAGTAAGGCTTAGCTTAGAGTTTGTTAGAGTAGAGTGCTACAATAGATGTGCAGGCAGGATCCGAACCATGCATTATTTTCAGCCATGTATTATTTTCAGCCATGTATTTAATTTTAATATTTGAAACAGTGATGTATATGTTTCAGTTCGCAAGCATGGACTTGAAATTGTAGAGTTTGATTAGAGTTTATGCAATAAACCTGAGAAGTATTTGTAATTCAGATCACATATTTTCAGAGTATGATTAAGAGGTTTTCAGAGTTTTATGTGTCAAGTATTTCGATTTTATATTTCCAAATACAAAGACTAAATAGAGTTTTAATTGAAAATATGATTTCAAAATGAAAAATATACCATTTTATGCATATAGAGAGACTCAGAGGTCACAAGGCTTTCGTGGGAATGATGATTCCCCACATGCCGGTCACGAGCCCAGGTCGGGTCGTGACATAATCCCTAAGAATTTGGAAGCAATTAAGATGGCGCAACATTCAAAGCTTTTAGAATTTTACATTAAAAGTCAATTAATGGTAGTTTCACTACCAAACGAATGAATAAAGCTTGGTATAAATAACACCGATTTTTTTCCCAACCATTTGTGATCGCATATATACATATTCATACTTCGAATGTGGAAGTAGAATGTAGTCATGCTCTTGTGAGGCATCCCAAGCAATCTCACAATTTTCTCCCATTTTTCAATATGCTTAGTTGAAAGGTATGTAGTAGGTTCTAAAAGTATCTGCCTTTAATAGGCGATGTTTTAAGAGGCGATGTTTTGAAAAGTATCTGCCTTTAATACTTTTGTATAGATAAAGAAAGGAAAAGTGTCCCATTAAAAATAAAAGTGTAACTGCAAATATACTTAATGCAATACTTGTGAACGTGAAAGTATCATGACTCGATTTGGAAACATAACCAACACGTAGGAAATCTCATCCCCACATAAGTCTCATCATTGCTAAGTTGCAATATATACATATAGTTTAAATACCACTTTAATTTCCAAAACATATTCAATGTATAAACTCTTTCATTTCATAAGTCTAGTATGAAATCCATAATCATCAATTGAAATATAAATCGACTTGTTGTATACAAAATCATAAAATCCATCAAAATAAGCTTATGTGTATAAATCTTTAAGCATAAAAAATCAAAATACATACATGATTCGGTATTCTACCCGCACAATCACTTGTGCACTATACTAGCTATAAACATAAATTGATACTTTACTACAAAGTAAAGCTCACAGCTACTGTAGGCAGAAGCTGGGAAAGATCTGGGATAGTAGCTGTATTTGTAAAGGGGAGGAAAAAAGAAGGGCGAGTTTCATCTAAAACTCAATGAGCATATTTTCACTTATAATCCCTCATGGGACAACCAACAAGAATATATAATAACATTAATAAATGCAACATCTATAAAGCCATTTTCATATTTACATATATAATAATCTCAAAACCAGTAATTTCTATAAATCATGAGGAATAGTAATCTAATAGAGAAACAAAAATATATATTTTTCTCTCTTTCCCCCCCACTCTCTTTATATTTTTATATATATAGCATTATAATAATGTATAATAGTTTTTTGAACTCTAAAGGGCACCTAACAAGATCTCATATTAGGCACCTAACTAGGTTCCATTTTTTGAAAACTTTGATAGGGGTGAGATTGTCCTCTAATAGATAACTTGATACCAAGGTTAATAATCTTACAGCCGTTAACTCACCGTCTATTTTTCTATAACTACCGTATAAACTTAAAATTATGAAGCTAAATAATTTCTCTAAATTCTATATTTGGGCCCTAACTCTGATTCTTAGAAAGCATTATATCATAACTATACAATTTTTTAAAACATTGAGGTAAACATATATGTTGTCTCTAAATATCATACTTGTAGTGAAAATCTATTCATAAATAAGTAGTGCAACAAACATGGTCTCATGAGTTTTATAGCACGTTTTTCATGATAAATTGGAAAAGTTAAAACTCCATAACAAGACATAATCTCTTAATAAATTATACTAGTCATGAAATAGTCCTTAAAATCATGTTCTAATATCATAAGGCCAAGAAAATAACTCTAATGCCAAATTAAAGGTCATATGATTGAGCTCACTCATCTAAAGGGATGGAATGTGGAGTACCAACACTAAGGGAGCTTTGGGGAACGGGAATAATACCAACGTTTGCCATGGAAGCAAAAGAAAACCCACGAGAACTCATAAATACCCTAGAACAACTCTATGAACATTGAAAAAGTATCTAAACTAGACAACAATTAAGAATGACAACACCCAAACTCATAAACACGGAGGAATTGAGAGAAACTAAGCATAAGCCATGAATAATCCTTACCTTGAAGCTTGGAAGAGGCAGGCTTGGAGGAGGAAGAAAGTGAATGGGTGGAAAGATAGTTGGGAGCTTAGGGTTTTCGGATTTTGGGAGGAAAAACACATATGGGAAGGGTTTAAATAGGGTTAGGGTGTCACAAAATGAAATTACGTCGTTTTAGATGTATTTTAGTATCAAAGGACTCACCATGACTAGTTTGTCTGAACACATCCCTTCGATGGACTAAACTGCACGCTCATCATGGTGAGGGGGTACCTAACCATGGTGAGTTTCCCTGAATGTGCCTTATATAGGAGTTGGCCAACTACCTCACCATGGCGAGGATATCTACATAAGAGTTTATTGTTTCTACAATCTGATGTTTCCGGGACCTTCCCGGTGATAGAAGTGAGTCTCGAGGGACCCTAAAGCCGTACTAGCCTTATATAAAGAAATGTGAACCTAAGCCATCACAGAAAGTTTTACAAAACGCTTAGGGCCTACTGATTTTAGTTTTCAATTTTCTAATTTTTTATATTTTGTTAAGAAAATAATAAAAATTTTGAAAACTATAAAATCTAACTTTTCTATTTTCATTTCTAATTTTCAACATTTCCTTTATAAAATCCTGAAAACTGGAAAAATGAAAACTAGAATAACAAAGACCGTTAACCTTACAATACATGAACTTGAAAATCTCTAAAATATGTTGTTTTTAGTGGGCCACTATGAGCTTCAATGGCCTCAAGGGAAAAGATGTGCACAAATCATAAAATGGCCTTAATTCGCAAGCAACTAAAAGTGTAACATTGGAATCTAATAAAAACAAAAGCTCAAAAGTGGGCTCAAAAATGGGAATAAGCAAACAAATTTAATATATAAATTTGTAAAGCAACTTAACTATTCTGATCAGACAAAATTTGGGCACAGTGTTATCTGGTCACTCAAATTAAATTATTTTTGATTAGGCAGAAAATGTGGACACATTTTTATCTAACTAGCTAGACTTATCTTAAAAAAATTCATATGGTTTATACGATCTTTTGCTGGACAACATTTAATTTAACTATTTTGAGTTAATTCTAATAAATTCTTAAACTCTTTGCTCATTAAGTCAAAGTACTTTTGATTTATAATTAGGGGGCTTATGAACTATATATGTTCTTCTAAGGCGATCAGCTAGAAAGCCTAGGAATCGTTTCTGATTGTAAGAACTCTTTGAATGGGTTTGGCCCTTTGATTGTCCGCCCAGTTGGTACTATCATTGTGGAACAATGCTTTAATTATGCGATTGACACATTTAGAAGACTTTAGACTTATCTGATCGTTCACTTCCAGAACCCTCAACCAACCCATATAAAACATGGAAAGGTTGGTTAAGACGAACAAGTTCTGAGCTTAGTTAACACCTTTACATTGAGAGAACTTTAACTTAGCCTTAACTTGGATAGTGATCGGTCAAGGATTGAATCTTAACCTATCAGATCCTTAAAACCTTGTATGGAACATTTATTTAATTAGTTCAACCGATTCAATCAGTGATGTAGTGCATTGGTCGAGTTGATCATTGGTTTGAGTTTAATAAGTATGATACATAATATTTTTTGTTGATTTGGATTAGATTTGATCGGTTTTAAAAATTAAATCTAATACAAATGGCTAGTATAAAATATGATACAATCCAATTCAAACTTTTGTGATTTTGGCCGGTGTTCAGTTTTGATTAGATTATTTTAAGGATTTTGATTGGATAAGATTTGACGTTAACACCTAATTGTGATTATTTACACTATAAAGAAGTTTTACACAATCAATAATCATAAATAAACTTTTCTAATCGAGCACCCATACTTCGTAAAGTATAATCAAATAAGAGCATATTTGAAAGGAGTTTAAAATGGGGGTAAAATTGCACATGAAGTTTAATCATGGAAGGCTTACCCCTTTTTTACCCTATAATCAAGCATAAAAGAGATTTTTTTCCTCCATTGTTTTTACTTTTCTTGCGATCTGATTGGAATGTAAAAAATTGATAGAATTGAATTCAATTTAATTATATCTTGAATTCTTATATTTTGAATAAAAGAATATATAAAAGAATTGAATTCAATAATAGGTTTTGTAATGTCTTTGAAAATAAATTGAATTCTTTGTTTTGATAATTTCGCCCTTCATTTTTTACTAAGTTTTGGGAGAGAATGAGAAAAAAAATAGATAGATAAAAGTATTTTATGTATATCATTTTTCAGACTTGAATCTTGATGTAAATCAAAGTGGTATAGATGCGATTTACTTTTAGGCTATTTTAAAGAAATTGAAGTTTTACCACAAAAAAAAGAATTGAATTATCATAGGAATTAAATTCCATACAATTATTTGATTTCAAAGTAGAGAATTGAATTTAGTTCCTTGGAATTGATTTCCCAGCCTTTTCAAACACCTGGTTAATTTCCTTTTGAGTAAACGCTGATTTGGTTCTCCATGAAAATAATGTAGGACAAATTGGTTTTTTATGAGAAAAAAACTTCTTAATTCCTCATGATTTAAAAAAACAGACAAATTAGTCATTTTTCAAATTTTTTGATGGATTTATTTATTCAATTTGTATTTTTTTTGTTAAAATTCCAATTTGACTGAATTTTATAAATGGTTAGGATTAATTTACATTATTATAATCGTGAGTGACATACTAATTTGTGCACATATTTTAGTGTAGGATGAAAATAGGGTTCGCTTTTTTCACCACATTGTCTACTGATATGAAAGAAAAATATTATTTGTACTTATAAAATATAAGATACTATACCGACTCACATTTCATCCATTATTGAATGAAATGTGGATCATATTTGAATGAAGTCTACATCTCGTCGAATAATAGATGAGGTGTGAGTCAACACAGTGTCCCACTCCGTATCAATACAAATACCACAACTCGATTCGAAACCTAAAATAAATAAGGGATAAATACATTTTACCTCTTGAATTTTAGGTCATGTACAATTTACATCCCGACTTTTCAAAATGTGCATTACGACACTATGAATTTTTCAAATTATGTAAAACACTTCTCAATATAATTTTAGAAACCAACGAAGGTAAGATTTATATGCACTTAACCCCTTGGTGTTTCTAAATTGAGCAACCTGACACCTTATCTATAAATATTATGTGCAATTAACTCCCTAATTTTTTTTTTGATTTCTCAGGTATCCCCACAGCCAGCAGCTGTAAGATTAATCCCTTCACCCATGGTAGACATCTCTAAGGGTGGGAGAACTGGCTTGGGGGTTTTTAATTAGCTTTCCATACTCAAAATCAGGAATCGAATTCCAGACATTTAGTTAAAGGATGATGAGTCCTTATCACTCAACCACACCCCCCGGGTTACCCCTGATTGTTTTACTATATGTAACCCAACATCCGAATATGACTTAAAGTTTTGGAGGTTTTTTTAGATAATTTGAAAAGTTCAGAGTTTATAATATACTATTTTAAAAGTAAGAGATTTTTTTTATACAATTTAAAAAATTTAGAAAATCATGATATATATTTTAAAAATTTAAAATTAAAATTACGTATGATCTAAAATACAGAATGAAATGTATTTAACCCAATAAATAACTTGGTAAGGTCTAGCATTTATCGTGGATTCAGGCTCTAACAAATGATACTGTACCACTAATTGGCTTTGACACAGCTACCCACAAACAAATGGAAATTGCTCTCTTCTCTCCATCGTCCCTCTTCTCCGAAGATGATGACGCTCCTATTCGTGAGTACTCTCTCTCTCTCTCTCTCTCTCTCTTCCTTGGCCACTATACGTAACAATTGCCCTACTATCTGTTGTGTTTTTGTCTGAATGCAGCAGCAGGGGAGGAAAAGGCAGAGACTCAAGAAACCTATGTTGAGAGGAGGCACCAGTTTCCTGGAATGGTAAAGGTTTCACCTTTATACTCATCAATGGCTGTTTGAGCAAATTCATCATCTGGGCTTTGTTTTTTGGGAAATTCATAGCATGTGAAGAGTTTTAGTTTAATTGTGGGTACTATTTCGAGGATTTAGCTGAATGATTGTGCACTTTGTTATTGTGTAGATTTCACAGGAGCTGAGTTTGCAATAGATTTTTTTATTTTATTATTTTTTAAATGGGTTGGTTTCTATTGAGAGTATTGTTGCCAGTGCCAGAGGAGCTTTGGCCTTGTATGAATGGCACTGACTACTGAGGAAGACTTCCATATGTAATTGCAGTTTGGTGTGTGTTGGAAGGGTATAAACTTGTGATGGTGTGTTATACTATGCAGATAATTATCAAAAAAGGCTTAGAAATAAATGATACACGATAGGACACTGGGATTGTCTGATCCATTTAGCCTACCCCACGTAGTGGGATAAGGCTCAGCTTGTTGTTGTTGGGAATTATACCGCTGAGTTAATAGGAAATTAGGATGATGTAACCATTTTGGGAGTCTATAGTCATAGAAAGCCACTGTTTTCCTTGGATGATTTTAGTGCAACATTACGTTTAAGGCAATCTGGACGTTGTTTGAGAAAGAATAGGCTTCCTTGGTTGGGATGGAAACAAGGAAGTAAAGATCAATAATCTCTTCCTTGCTAGGCATGTATAAGAATAATACAGAAATGAAGTTGTCATCGTACATTTCTATACATTACAAAATTTGTAATCTCTTAAATTAGGGTATGATTTAGTAGAAAGTGTAATACGTCAAGTGTTAGAAAATAAAAAATACTCGTATATGTGTTTCTATTATTTGCTCATTGAAGGATTAAATGGTAAATACAATACTTTTGTTGCCACTTTATGAAAATTAATTTTACACTGTTTAATTTTCATTCCCTGATCCATTTTCTGCCATCTCATTTGCTATCTTTTTCACCAAGCACTTCCGTAAGGCAGTGATCAGTGAAAGCTGAAACTTTCCTCAACTTCTTACTATTTGATCATGTTATATAGACTGAAAGACTGAAATAACATTTTAACAAACTAAAAGTATCTGGGGAAAGGGATACGATAGAAGGACTATTCCCAGTTTATCCAAAATAACTGTTACTGTGCTGTGGCTTTTAAACATATCTTTTATTAGAAAAATGTTGGTCTAGGGGATTTGTATATTCGGATGCTATCATGATAGTAAACACAGTTTGGCTATTTCTTGTTGACTAGTGTTTCGGGTAGGCCTGCCTGCTATGTTGGCCTCACTATTAAATCAAATAATTTGACAACGTATCAGATTGCAGTGTTTGTCTACTGTAATTCATGTGTATGCGTGACTAATTTTTGTAAAGAGCAAATAAATATCCTTTTGCTTTTGTTGTTGTTTCTGTTGAGATGGTTTTTGTACGTTAGGATGGGTGTTAGAAAGACAACGCTCTTCGATTTTTGTTTTTGGTGGGGGTTGCTTATTTGGATTTTTCACTTTAAAGCTCAAGCTTTTAGTTCTCCTTGTGCTTGGAGTTTTGTTGGCAACTTAGCATACGCTTTCATTGTAAGTGGTCTTAGCCACTTTATCTTTTATGCAGGAATTGATTGTCCGAGAATTTTCCTTTCATCAACTGAATGCAAATCTACTCTGGCCAGGGACATTTGCATTTGTGGAATGGTTAGTTCAGCACAGATCATGCATCGAAGGACGTCGTGCCATTGAGTTGGGAAGGTATTTCAAGTGCTTTGAGTTATTTTCAAGGTGTAGAAATGTTGCTCAAAATGTTTGTAGTGAAGTGATATTGACTTGATTTTGTGATGTTTCTATCATCTATAATCACTCTTGGTTGTACATTTTTCATTTGTGACAAGTGACAAGCAGACTAATAACTTATTGCCATCACATATGGAAGCGTATTACTATGTTTTTAGTTAGGGATGGAGCATTGATCCCTGATGGGGGGATTAAATTAGTGAAATGATTTGTCCCACAGAAGAGCTTGTGATCAACAGGCCTTCTAAAATGATTTACATAGCTGATATATTTTTGCCACCCAGTTCAGGACACCAATAAAGCAAAATATCAGAATCCAGCATGGAAAAAAAAAAAAACGAACCCTGTCTTGAATCATTTCATCTCATGTGCAGGTAGGTCTCCAGGTTTCATACATTGAATCTCTTTTCTTGCTCATGTAGCTTTTCTATCTGATTTCAGTGGCACAGGTGCTTTGGCTATATTTCTCCGGAGAGCATATAATCTTGATATTACAACTTCAGACTACGATGATCAAGAAATAGAGGAGAACATAGCTCACAACTGTAGGTCAAATGAAATACCTGTCATTCCCCACATAAAGCGTGAGTCTTCTTTCTGTTGACTTGGCCATCATTTGCTTTTAGCCACTAAGCAGGATTTCAATCTAGTTGATAGGACACTGGACCTTAGTAATGGGCCTTTTAGTATAAATAGAAATAAGAGAGGGAGAGAGAGAGAGAGATAGAAGATAGACTTGTAATTGGGAATTTGAGATAGTTTTGGGAGAGTTGAGGGAACTCTCAAATTATCCCTCCCCCTTTTTGAGATTTAGGGTTCTTGATCACATAAACCAAGGATTCCATAACAATAAAGCTTTATTTCTTGTATAATCTGAGCCAGTTTTATCAGTAGTGATTGCTCGTTTTCTTGTGGTTAGTTTATTTTCCCCATTGATGTAATTTAAAATCTTTTATGCTATATAACAAGTATTTTTTAATCTATCCTTATCGCTAAGTAGTTAACATAACCCATTCCATATGAATGGAGATGAAATCTGCTTGATATCCCTTACTATATCCTTCATGGGGATGATTTGTATGATACAGTTTCTTGATCATGAAAATTGAAAAGAACTCCAGAATTCCATTGTGTTCATCTTTAGAAGTGACAATCTTTACATACTACATTAATTAAATTATTTGGTTCCTATCAAGTTTTCTCATTTAATTTGTTCTTTATTGACTTTATGAACTCACAGTAGTTTCTCATTAAGAAACACTAATGTGCTTGTTTTTCCAGACACCTGGGGTGACAAGTTTCCAAAGTCTGACCCTGACTGGGACCTGATCATTGCTAGTGATATCTTATTATGTAAGATAATTGTCTTCCAACTTAGTGACTTTCTTAGCTAACGTTCCTTCTTTTTTTTTAAATGTTAGTTTGTTGTAACTAGTGCAATTTATCCATGATGAAATAGTTCAAGAATAACACATAAAATCCGCATTATTATTTCTTTCTAATTGAAATCTATAAAATTCTAAGTTTGCTACAAGAAGTAGAAATAGAGTAAACCCCCAATTTGATTTCTGAAAAAAATAGTGGGACAGATTAGTCCCTCAGGAAAAAAATTACATTTTGTGGTCCCTTATGATTAAAATAGAACAAATTGACCCTTAACTATAAAAACACAAATAGGACAAACAAGTTTACTTATGAGGGACCACAAAACATGATCCGATGTCCCGATAGTATTGGTTGAGTTCTCTGCAGAGTTAATAGCACTTTATAAATGGTGGCCCAGAAAAGCATAGCAATGGCATGCCTATTGTACTATCGGTCTTCTAATGTTGAAGATCTTTTTTGTTATATTGTGGTTTTAGATGCAGTGTCTGTCTATCTTGTCACTTGCTGGTTACTGTTTCATAAAATGGCAAGATTGGTAATTTCCGAGCAGATCTAATTTGAAAGCATGTTCTGAATTGTATGATTTGTAAAGGAGGGAAGTAGTGCTTTAACTTCTCTGTTGGCTCTTTTCTTTTCAGGACTCTAACTTCCACTAATGATTTGCTTTTCATTAAAATTGAAAATTAAGAAATGAATTCATAATATTTTGTTTTATACTTATCAAACTCTGTTCTTTTTCTCTTTCTTTTTTTCAATTGTATTTAGATTTCCACTTGTGATTAATCAAAGAAAAACATTCTTGTTAAAATCTTTAAAAGAAACTACAATCTCAGGGAGAGTGGATAGTGTTCTGGTCCTGGCCACGTGTTAATTTGATGGTTACTAAACAGTTTCCTAAACATCATGCTTCGGCAATCGATTTAATTTGAGTTTCTGATCTCTTCTCTCATGGAGTCCATTCCTCTTTCTTCTCTTTCTCTTCTCTGAAAGAGAAGAAAGGAAGACTATTACAGGTGGAAATGGTCCCTGCCTAATACATCTCTCTTAATTCTTAATGCTTGTAGATGTGAAGCAATATCCAAATTTGATACAGACCATTTCCTTTCTTCTCAAATGTTACAAGCTAGTGGATAGGAAAGCAGTTTCTCCAGCGGGGAATAACAACAATGATGGTAATCGAATCGTACTATAGACTCTTTCCATCAACACACATTAGCTGCTCAAAATTTGCATCTTCACTGAATCTTAATACCTTTTTTGCTGGCAGGAGGTGTAGTGTTACCATGGCCAGCCTTTTTAATGAGCTGGAGGCGTAGAATCGGGAAGGAAGATGAACAGCTTTTTTTCAATGGTTGCAAGAAGGCAGGTCTAGAGGTGCAGCATATCGGATCCCGTGTATATTGCATCAGGCCTCTAGGAAATGATAAATCTGAAACAAAAACTTGATTTAAGAAACAAGTGGTACAGCATGCCAGGGAGAAGAATGAGTGGAAATTGGAAGGTTGGTCCATTAACAAAGTTTCTTGAGGTCATAGATAGCATTTTTTAGTTTAATTTGCAGCAACCTACAGTTAGTAACAGCTCTTACCACTGTAACATTTTACATTAGTTTGAGCTGATAGTAATGGCGCCTTTTGATTCATGTAACCAATCTCATTCAGGGTATGTTTGGTTGGGGAGGAAAAATAGGATGTAAATTTTTATAGATAAACACCATGTGTAAAATTACATGTGAACCTCATTCATGGAAAATTTACCCCTATTTTTACTCCCCAACCAAACATACCCTTAATGGAACAAAACTTAGTTGTTGTGGAGCTTAGAGTAATGATGTACCAATTTCTTTTCTTATTTTTAATTTTTTATACAAGGGCAATACTCATTTCTTGGTTTTGGTTGTCACACTATTGAGAGATCATGTAACTTTTTGGATCTCTTAGTTTAGGAATTCAAGGCCTTTTGCTCTTTTATTGTAACTGCTTTCATATACATTGCTAGATCGATTCTGTTTCAATGAAATTCATTTCTGTCCCTAGCCATTATGGCATGGTCATGATCATGTAAAGATTATAATGTTGCAGCTGAGTGACTCCAATTTGTGTCCTGGGACAGTCTTCTATCACTTTCATAAGACAACCGTACAAAACCTATTTGTTCGCCTCTTCTTCAGCTTTGAATTAGAAAAAGGTTCCTTGCATGAGTTGGCTTCCAATATCACATGCAAATTATAAGCTTGGTAGGGTCCCTTTTGATTGGCATGGTCTGCCATTTTTCTTGGTGATCAGCTTTAATTTCAAGAGCGAATCCACAAATTTGATTACGACTAGAATATTGTCGGCTTTGAAAAATAAAATTTTCCCTTATAAATTTTGTGAATCAAAAATATTAATCATATTAGTTCTTGTTAAGGATAAATTGGACTAATATTTTGTAGGCTTTAATATCTTTTGAATTCCTAAAAAATAAATGAGTATTAGTTTTGGTCCTTAGAATTGTTTTTTTGTTTTGATCCAAACATTTTAAAAATCATTTGGGTTTAGTACTTATGGTTAGTTTATCTCTGATAAATATTGAGTTGGGTAATAGAAAATCTTGTTATTCAATTTTACATTACAATTATGTATCAAAATCCTCTTGCAAAATAAGTTATTAAGTTTAGTAAAATGAGGTAATGGATTATTAGGTGAAGATTTTCATACATAAGATAAATATAACTAATAACTATCTCATATGATTGGATATCGTCACTTTTTATTAGTTAACTTACCATTTAAGATAGATAGATTGTTGTTATGATTTTTTATTTCGTAGAATTTATATTTATTAGGTCCGATAAAATAAGCTAATGAGTTGATTCTAATAAATTATTAAATGAATATTTTGACACATGGGATAAATACAGCCAATGACTATCATATATGATTGGATAATGTGATTTTCTTTCAGTTTATAGGTAGATTGGTGTTGTGATTACTTATTTCTTAGAATTATTATGACTGATATTCTAATCTTTTTCAGAAATTAATTTGTCTGATGTTTTAATCCAAGATGAATTGAGTGGTTTGCAGTAACAAAATCATAATGATTGTTCTAATGGGTTATTAGAAAAAGATTTTAATATATAGGACAAAAAGGACTAAAATAACTACAATGTATAATTAAATAATGTGAGTCGATTTATAGATACATTGGTGTTGTGATTCTTTATCTCTTAGAATTAATATGACTGATATTTTAATCTCTTTTAGAAATTATTTTGTCTCATACTATTTTAATCCAAGACGAATTTAGAGGTTTGCCGTAATTAACCTCAAGTACCATGAAGATGGGCTATCTATAGACAAATCAGTCTTTGAATGACTTTGTCTCTGGTGAAGACGACAAAGCTGACATGTTTTTTCAGCCACACTTGCGTGTCATGGTGACTTTTGTCATCTTTACATGTATCAGCCTTTGAAGATTTGACTTGACTTGCTAGCTTTAGCTTGATTTTGATCTAGCTCTTCGGAATAGGACGTGATGTATAGGTACGGATTTGATGACCCTCAAAAGAAGATTTGGTACGGAACTGAGATTTTGCAGAAAGAGGACCCCTTCGGGTAGAACATAAGAAAAAATCGGTTGTTAATCTTTGTTTATTGAGCAGTGTTAGTATACGATGAAATTCTACAATAATCTTTTAATAAGAGCGAGTATTGATACAGTAAAAAATATAATAATATTATGAGTATTGTTATAATGTTGTTGCAAAACAAGTTCAACACTGAATATTATTCTTGTTTACTTGTTACTCTTCGGTTCACCGAGTATTGAAAACTCGTATAATATCACTAGTCAGTTTTCATTTATTTGTTATTTAAAACTTTAATTTGATACACTGAATACTTATAAGCTAAAAAAATTATATATTGTCAACTAATCATGTGTTTCAATGTGTTATACTTTCTATTATTATATAAGTCTATAAAATAATATTTTTACAAGAAACAGAAAATCGGACCAGATATCGAACCGGTTAAGACACTGGTTTAAAGGTTTACTGGTTCAACTTGGGTTTAACCGGTTCAATCAAAATATAATAAAATATATATTTATATAAATATATATACATATAAATATATAATTATTTATGAAATTCTAACCTTTTAATGAATTTAAAATAAAATATTTTATTAATATCGTCACTTTTATTGTCAAAAATTTAAAAGCTATTGCACATTTTATTTTTGGACTCAAAAAGACTAATTTTTCGGAATAAGCCCAATGCCACTAGCCCACCATTTACCTCACTAACCCATTACTTCATTACCTTCCTTTCTAGAGAAACCCTAGCACTAACACTAAACACATCATGCTTAGAAGATGTCCTGGCGGCTGGCACCGTCTTGGCTGCAAAAGAAAAAAGCACCCTTCGGGCTTGGCTGCAGAAGCGAGAACGTAGTTGCAGAAGCAAGAAACAGGGCGCGGAAGGGCGAAGCACCATGGAGGCAGGGGGCGGAAGCAGAGTGGAGGCAGAAGCAAGAAGCACCATGGAGGCAGCGAAGCAGGAAGAGGGAAGCAGCTTGAAGATGGCAGAGCAGAAGGGCGGAGCAGCTCAGCGGCTGCGAAGTAGAAGCGCAAAGTGCTGCAGAGTAGAAACACAAAGCAGCCTAAATGTAATGCCGAGCAGCTCACCGGAGAAGAAGGAGGAGATCTGGTTTTCTGGTGGCGGTTTTCCTTTTTGCCCCAGGTGAAAGACCCAAACTAGGAACATTTGGAATCCAGACTGGTTGACCGATTTTCCTAGTTTTAGCCGATTTTGACCGATTCTTGACTGGTTCTGAGCTCATCCAATTTTAGGTGTTTAACCAGACTGGCCAAGTGACCAGTTCCCGGTTAACCCGGTCGGATCGGCCGGTTCGGTCCGGTTTTCTCTTCATTGATTTTTAGCATGCGTTTTTTCATTTGAGAATGAGAATTGTGCTTCCTAATGTACTTGTACAGAAAATACTTTTTTTACACTTTAATCAAACTAGCCTAAAACAAATAGAGCTTCATGGCATATATAGTCTACAAAATAATCTAATATAATTCTCATAGCTACCATTTAAAAGTCATGAAAAAAATCAATTACATAATAGTAGTTCTGCTAATTAATATCCTCAGGGTAATGATTAAGGTTTCAAAAGAGATAAATTTATCATTGATAAGTGTGATCATTACGTTCTCAGGTTATGTGCTTCATCACAAAGCTTTTAAACTTGTTGTGGAAATCTTAACCATTATCCTTAGGACACTAGTTAGAAAAATCCATATAATAATTACGTATATATGCTGGCATCAAAATTAAATGCATGAAATTATATGAATATAATGTATAGCATTATTTACAAAGAATGAAAAATGTACTGGGTTCATAATAATAAAAATGTGTTGGGAGAAACATCATAAAACTATAAAGTTATTAAACTTCTGATATGAGAGTGAAGAAAAAGCTTAGGCTTGTTAGAGCTTTGAGAAAGTTTGGTGAATGAGAATTGTATTATATTGAGTTGATTTTTAGTTTTGGCTTTTAGAGAGATATATATAGAGATACAAAACTTATTGTGTAAGCTTATAATTGATCTAACTATCTTACTAACTCTATAATAGAAACTATAGCTATAAGTATTTTAGCTAGCTAACTTTATCTCCTATTCTAGTCTTATCCTTAACATCCCCCCTCAAACTAAGGGGTGTGAGAATCAAAACCTTGAGTTTGTCTCTAAATTTAAGGAAAGGGTTAGCCAAGAGTGGTTTGGTTAAAAACATCAACTATCTAAACATAAGAAGGAATATGCTAAAGATAGATTGCTTTTGTTCAACCTTGTCTCGAACAAAGTGCAAGTCTAGTTCAAAATGTTTGGACCGATTGTGCAAGATTGCATTTGTTGCAAGTAGAATGGAACTTTGGTTATCACAAAAGTTTAAGCCCATGGTGAAGTGTGCCAAACAAATAGAATGATTTGCTTTAGTTCCTTCCAATGATGATCTTGAGGGGAGCGCATGAACTGTGAAACTCTGCTAATTGCATAGGAAATATCAGGTCTTGTGATTGTTGCATATTGAAGATTACAAACCACAGACCTACAAAAGGTAGGATCAGTGAAGAATGAGCTATCAAGTGCTGAGAGTTTGGCATTGGAGATGAATGGAGTTGGTATAGACTTAGCATCATGCACACCAACTTTACAAAGAAGATCCTTTACATATTTGGATTGTATTAGAAGCATTTCACTAGAAGCTGTCTTGGAACCCTCAATGCCTAAGAAAAAATTCATTTCTCCGAGGTCTTTAAGAGTAAAGACTTTGTTTAAATCAAATATGAGTGTTGACATCTCATGAGGATTACTGCAGTGACTAGGATGTCATCCATATAGATTAGAATTTAGGTTGTTGATGAAGGAGTGAATCTATAGAATAAAGATGGATATGATCTTGTTCTTGAGAAGCCAAATTGCTATAGAGTAGTAGTAAGCTTAGAGAACTAGGCTCTAGGTGTGTGCTTAAAGCCATATAAAGCTTTTTGAATTTTGCAAACCAGCTATGTTTGAGAGAAAACAAAACTTTCTGGTTGAGCCATGAACATCTTCTTGGAGGTCACCATTAAGGAACGCATTGTTGAAGTCAAATTGTCCAATGCTCCAACCTTTGGATAGAGCAATAGATAACATGACTAGAACAGGGTTGAAAATCTAATCATAATCCAAGCCCTTTCTTTGGTGAAAGCCCTTAGCAACTCACCTTGCTTTGTACTTCTGAATAGTTCCATCTGGGTGCCTATTTATTATGAATACCCATTTTCAACCAATGGGTTTGGAGCTATGAGGAAGTTGCACAAGAGTCCAAGTGTGATTGCTCTACAGAGCACAAAATTCCTCATCCATTGCTTTCTTCCAGTGAGGTGTAGAGAATGCTTGAGACAAAGAAGTTTGTTCATGGTTTAGGAGATTTGACTGATCAATTATGACAACTACAACATATGACTTAGGCTTGAAAACTCCTTTTTTCTTTTGGTTTGCATTTGATGAGAATTGGTAGGGGTTACTACATTATTTTTGGCTTTCTTTGCAGCCGATTTGTTGGATAGAGCCTGCAGCTGAGTTTCTGGATTAGTAACAATGTTTGATGTTCTTGCAGACCAATAACTAGGCAAAACAATAAAAGTTCTAACATGAGTCTCTGATATAGGTAAAGTAGAACCTTGATTGGCATTGGCAAGTATAGGGATAGGCTGCGCAGGTTGTAAGTGAGAATCAGGTGTAAAGGATAGTGTAGGTATAGGAGTGTAAGGCACATGTTGAGATTGTGGGACAATGATAGGGTGTGATTGATTTTGTAGGATAGGTGTACTATGAGTTGTTTGGATAACAGACTGAGGTAATTGACTAAGGGTAGGAAAAGGAATTTGTGAAGCAGGAAAGAAAGACTGATAAGGAAGATCATGTTCATCAAAGAGAACATTTCTAGAAATATAAATTAAAGTTTTCCATTTAGAGAAAGACACTTATATCCTTTATGCTTGCTTGCATACCCAAGAAACAAGCAGTTACGAGACTTGTGGTTTAATTTGTAGGAGTTGTAAGGCTTTAAAAGGAGATAATAGGTACAATTAAAGGTTTTTAGGGACATGTAATCTGGTTTATGGTGATTAAGGAGATCAGAGGGTGATTTGTTCTAAGTGTTAGGTGAAGCAAGACTATTTATTAGGTAGGTAGTTGTGAGAAAAGCTTCATCCCATAAGAAAAGAGGCATTTTCACTTGGTCAAGGAGAGTTAAACCAACTTATGTGATGTGCCTATTGTTGTATTTTATATTTTAAA
Source organism: Dalbergia cochinchinensis (assembly GCA_031216125.1). NCBI lineage: Eukaryota > Viridiplantae > Streptophyta > Magnoliopsida > Fabales > Fabaceae > Dalbergia > Dalbergia cochinchinensis. The sequence goes on along the minus strand of CM062375.1, from coordinate 59,221,482 downwards.
GTTGTTGTTGTTGTTATTATTGTTGTTGTTATTGTTATTATTATTATTGTTATATTTGAAAGTTTATATTTTAAATAATATTTAACTAAATCAAGTAATAGTTTTTTAAGTCCTTGTCATGTCAATGAACGTTGGACAATTTAAGAAGCTTCAAAAGTTTTATTGAATAAAATGTTGAGCAACGTTCTTATCTTGAATATCAATAATATATGGTTTTGAACAACCTATAATGCTTAACTAATTGAATGAGTTTTAATGCCCATTCTTTTTTGACCATTTGGCAACGTAAACATAGTATTATTTTACTTTTTAAGGAGCATTTGGGACACAAAAAAGAAAACTAGCATAAAAATTATTATTCACGATATATCTTTAGTTCCTTGAGCAATCCAATCAAGTTGTTAATCTTGTGTAGCCGTGAAAACCATCTGCATCAAGTAATTGACTCGTGGTGGCAAAATACTCTTAATCTCAATGCTTGTTACGCCTTAGCCAATAATACTGATAAACTATTTTATTCTATTTTAATTGTGTTATTTACTTATCATATTTAGGTTTATAATTTTTGTGAATCATGATTTACATTACGTCAAATTATATCTTGTCTTATTCAATTTTATTTGTGTTATTCTAATCAATTTTTCCACCACCTATGTTTCCTTTTAGCACTTCCATTTTGTTGGTAAGTGTAAGGACAAAAAAATCTATGAGTGATTCCATCGGTGGTGAGATAATTTTTGAATGCATATGAGAAAGGTATTCATGACCATTGTCTATTTGGAAGGCTTTTAGTTCGTAACCTATATTGTTTTCCATGAGTTGTTTAAATTGTAGGAAGGCTTGAAATGATTGTGATTTATTTGTCAACAAGTAAATACATGAGTATTTTGTGTATGAATCAATAAAGGATATGTAGTATTTATATCCAAAATGACTAATGTGAGGTGCTGGACCCCATAGGTCAGAGAACAACAATTGGAGATGTTTATTATAGACTGTAATAGAGTTAGAAAAAGGGATTTGATGCATTTTACCCATACAACAGGCATTACATAGAGATTTAGAAGGAGAAACAAGACTTTTACTGTAAGAATCAACAATATTAGACAATTGAATTACAAAATTTACAATTCCAAGAGATTGATGACCTAATCTTTTGTGCCAAATATATATCAAACAAAGAATGTATATTAGTACATTGTGAATGAAAAATAGAAGCAAACAAAGACTTTGACACCGCTGCTACATTATCAAAATGATAGAGGTAATCTTTATGAGTTCCTTGGAAAAGAATCTCCTTGGATACTTGACATTTGACATAGAAATTATCAGCGTGAAACTCAAAAAGTACATTATTGTCACGTGCAAATTTTGAGACACTTAATAGATTCTTAGTCATAGATGGAACATGGAGCAAGATATGGAGTTTAAAGATAGAATTTGACAAGTTAGAACAAATAAAGGATTTGCCAATGTGACCAATTTTCATACCTTGACCATTACCAGTGAACACTTGCTCCCAACCATATTACTCTGACCCAACAGTTAATTCTAAGGATCAAATGTGAGTTGATAAGATGCTCTCGAGTCCAGGTACCAAGCGATAGCTGTAAGGGTGGCTGGTGTGGCAAGGTAGCCTCTTGGGTTTTGAATATTGGAGGCAAGGTTATGAAAGGTGCTGGATCGATGGAGGGGGAATATTGTTGTTTCTCATTATTGGGCTTTGAAAATTCTAATCAAACCTGTGATAACACTGTCATCAATGTTCCCAATTTTTCCACAGAGTTGGCATTAAGGACGAGTAGAATTCCATGATCGACCTCGTCTGAAGCCTCTCCCTCTGCCTCTTCTTTCGGCGAAACCACCTCTCGTAGATTGTGTCACATTTTCACTTCTGGAAGATTATTGCATTCCCTTTTGTGCAAAGTTGACTTGATCATATCCCAATTCTATCTTCTTGCACTATTAACAATGCCTCTAGCTCACTTATCTTGAATGGCTCAAATCAAGACATAGCCATTGTAATTAATAAAAGTATTGTAGTCTTCATCAAGACCTTCAAATGTGATTTTAATTAGCTCTTCATGTGATAAGGGAGAACCAAGAACTTCAAGAAAGTCTTCTATTTCTTGATTTTTGAAATATATTCAATCGTTATTCTTATCTTCTTGACTGACTTCAGTTAAGTTTTCAACTGTTTGATCTTGGATTTTGTATGTGTAGGAAAATGTTGATCTTATTGCTCCTAATAAATGTATTCTTGGATTTCAACATCTACTACTCGATCAACTTATGATGCATAGCGCATTGGCACTTTCTTATGAGCTAGGAGACTATTCAGCTTGTTTGCTTTAATGCAAGCTAGGGGTTGATGTCTCCATGCATGGTAATTGTCTTCATCTAGTTTGAGAGATACTGGATTAGAGAAGGTTTTGAGAATGAATGTTGGTGAAGTAGAGCTTGTTAGAGCGGTGGAATCTACTATGTCTGCCATGGATCAGAGAGCTCTGATACCATGTAAAGGTATTAAACTTTTGATATGAGAGTGAAGAAAGAGCTTAGGCTCTTTAGAGCTTTGAGGGAGTTTGGTGAATGAGAATTGTATTGTATTGAGTTGATCTTTACTTTTAAAATTTAAATTTTATATACAAATGAAAAAAATTGAAGCTACTCTTTTTAGTTTCTATGAAAAAACTGAAATGCAGATTTTTTTAAAAAAAATATTATTATTTTCAATATCCAAATGTATAAAAATATTTTTTTAAAGTGAAAAAATAATTTTTATATAAAAAAATCACATCCAAACGAACTCAAAACCTTCATAATTAGAAACAATCTGTTCAATTAATAATGATGCATTTATTTTCGTATAAACAAATCAATAAAAACAGTGGCAAAATATTAGGGAGCAAACATAGAGCAATGATATACCTTCCTATGCATCAATTCTCATAATTTTAAATGATAATCACAATAATATGAGTTATAATTTATACAATATTAAATGACTATTGAATACATATTAGGGAGATTTTAAACAAAAAGAATTTTTATACATATTAATCAAATGAATTTTAAAATACAAATGTGCAAATGAAATGTTTTGATGACAACATAAAAAACATAGAAAAAGTTTTGGTGCATTTTTCCCCTAGTATATTAGAGAACCAAAAAGTCTTGAATTTATTATATATTAATGGATTTACTCTAGTACACAGAGCAAGGCATAGTAATGTTCTAATAGTCCTAATAATAATATAACTATATGTTTTATAAGATACAATAGTTATATATATATATATATATACATATATATATATATATATATATATATAGTTTGAAAAAGTTTTTGTGTGTGGAAATATATATCACTCCCTTCATTTTAGAATAATTATTGAATTTTGACTTTTTAATATTTCAAAATATCTAATCCATTTATAATATTTAAGAAGTATTGATTTTTCTTTCATTTATATTTTTAATATAAATGTGTTAGTTAAGTAATCGATATATTTACTAATATGAATAATAATGACTACAAAAGGGTATTTTTATTAACTCATATAATTTTTTTTTACAATTATCCTAGTATATATGTATTATTTGTTTTTTTTATTGTTATTAAAGAATGGAAGGAGTAATCTTCAACTTGTAATAGCAATAAGTTGTTGGACGAGTAATAAATAATTTAGTCTCTTGTAAGAATTTGGACACAAAGTCTTTTCCCAAGAAGTATATTTACTGGGAAGAATAGTAACTATAAATGCTCGATTTTCCAAAATTACAAGAGCAATGTCTCTCCTCATTTTGATCCTATGTTAATTATATAAAATGTATCATATATGGCATAATTTTATCATCCATGGTGTTTTGTTATTTTAAAAGGAATAGTGCAAACATTATTTTTTCACTTTTTTAATTTAAAACAGTACAAATAAGAATAAAGAGAAATTTTTTTCTTGTTTAAATATTTAAAAAATATAAAAAATGATACTCCATTTGTTTCGGAATAATTGTTAAAAATCAAACAATACATAAATCAAGAAAAACAAAAAAAAAATTTAGTAAGTGTAGAAAATTATATGAATTGGCAAAACCATCTTTTATAGTTATTATTATTCATTTTAATAAATGTATTGATTACTTAATTAATATATTTATATTAAGGGTATAAATGAAAAAAAATAGTATCATCTAAATATTACAAATAAATAGATATTTTAAAATATAAAAAATAAATAATTGATAATTATTTTGAAACAAAAGGAGTGCAATGTAAACAGTATATATACAATAAAATTATTATTATTATTATTATTATTGAGAGCGAGGCATGCATAAATGCAACGTTGTAACACTTCAATTCCTCATTGCATCACGTGTCTGATTTATATGAGTCATACACTCATACCGTAAAAAAAAAAGTCACATCAATCGATGAGCTGATATCTTTTATTTTATACAGAGTGACATATTAAATGGCAATAATGATATGCATGAGTCAAACGTATAATCTCTGTCCAATTCAACAATATTTGATCCCGTTTCTTTATTCATATAATTAAATAAACTTACCTACGCGCTCACACATATGTTCTCAACAACAACAAATATAATTCAGAACAAAGCATTACAAATTACTAACAACCACTATACTATATACCTATGTTGGTGACATAGGAAAGTTCAAGGAAGCCTCATAATCCCTCAACTGATTATTAGAGCAGATTTATCATAATCAAATGTACCTTGTCAACTGGATTTTTCCATAAATTGATATTGTATCTTCCCATAAATTAATGTATTTTCAATTACACAAGCATTCCTTTAGGCCACAAATTAAAGGGAAAAGAAAAGAAGGAACAAACAAGTTACTTGTAGAGCTTGGAGATGTGACATGGTAGGTACAAGTTATGCTTGAAGGGAAAAGAGGAAGCTTCGAGGAAGCTGTGCATGAGGGTGTGTTCAGAACACACACATGCATGTGGGGGGCATGCAATAATATGCCTGCATGCAGGTGAATACATTGTGGCTATTGGGTATGTTGAAGGGGTGAGGGATGGTGTAGCAGATTGGGATAGGACTGCAACCATTACGAAAATGACTAATTGGTTTTTGGAGGCAAGTGATAATGTGATAACAGTGTGCAGCTGAGATGAGAGAGTTTGAGCAGTTGGGGAGTTCTCACACATTGGCCTCCGTTGATAAGGACAACAACGTTACCAAGGACATTATTGGCATATTACATTTTGGGAAACGTTTTTTCAACCACCCACCCACACTTTGGAAATGCCGACACCTAATCTATCATTCTTGAATTTTGTGTGTGTACTACTTAAAAATATAAATTTTGATTTTCAATCTTTAGATTTGATTGGATGTTTATACACACTCATTTTTTAGGTGTTAAAATAACACCACTCTTATTTATATGAAAAATGTCAACATGTAAGATGTGCTAAAATTTAATTGTCATATTATATTTATTAATTTTTTTAATAAATAAGTCGGTTATATAATGCTTTATCTAATGATCACTTGATTTCTATAACAAATTGTTACAACTCCAATAATTAGTTTGGGAATATTTCATTGTAATATTATATACTCCACTGTTGTTGAGAAATTGAGAGATATTTTGGTGTTTTTTCCCCCTTACTCAAAAAGGGAGGTTTATCACAAATTCTATCAATATTTTTTGAGAAATGGCAATATTTTGATACTTAAAAAATAAGCATCTATTTAGATATTTATTTTATAATCATTAAATATGATGAATATTAAAGATAAATAAAAATTATCATCATATTTAATTATTATAAAATAAATATCTAAATATACGACTATTTTTTAGGTACTAAAATACCATTACCTATTCTATTTACATCCCAATTGGCAGGTGAGCCTCCCACTGCGGCTTAGCCGTTCGTAATGAGGAGGAGATATATGTAAACGACAGAACGAAATTATAAAGATGTGGCTGCAACGGAACATTGATTGCCCAACAAAAAGAAAACATAATAGAAAATTGATTATATATGTGGGCACCATTTCATGCATGGGAGTGAATTTAATTTCCTATGATTCTAAAGTTTGGTGGGCTTTTCGGATGCATTCAATCTGAAATGACAGGTCTTACGCACAGGATTAAGTTCGGGAGCTCCGAGGTCATGGGTGGTGATTTGCTTCAACTTTTAAAAAGAATGATTATACAATTTAAATTTATATATAAAAAGTTGATATGAAAACAGATTTTTTAAATTTTTAATTATTTTTTAAAATTTATTTAAGTATATAAAAATGGATTTTATCCCAAAAAAAATTCTCATCCAAATGTCAAATTGACTAATAAAACTTATTTTTTGAGTTCATCAAGAAGGTCTTAACTTTATTTGGGGTACAATATTTTTTTTTGTAATAAATCTATACTTTTATAGTATAAAAACACATGATTCTTTAGCAAAGGCTTGACACGAAGTGCAGACTTCGTACAATCAACTGTCTTATATCAAATGATTCTTCTTACTTCTTGTATGGTGTCGCTGAGGAAACACTTGAATATCTTTTCTTCTCATGCTAGATATTAGTTTATTTATGGGATTATTGCTTTCAGTGATAGCACATCACTTGGTGCTTGCTATAAGATCCAATATTGTTCTTCGATGCATGGCTTGGTACCCCTTTTTGGGGTTTTGATAAAAACCTATGGATCTCACTTCTTTATGTGGTATGCTGGTCCAATTGGTGGATTTGTAATCGTGTTGTCTTTGAAAATTTCAAGCCAAATTGGAAGTTGAAAATTCAAAATATATTATGCAAATTGGGTTTGACACGTGCTTGGTGTGATAAGTTACATACCTTTCTGCCTAGAATTTTTTATTACAAACATTGATCAGATACGTATTTGGAGGGAGTAACAATGGTGCATGTAATTAAAGGGACCACACTTCTGAAATAATGAAAAATAATGTTATTTTTCTCCTTTTTCACTGTTTGCTGATGATTGTGGGATTTGTGCTACTAATACACTATTGAGGTGGTGGTTTTCTATCATGATGAGTGACCATTAGTGGGAGTCTTGTTGCTACTTGTGCTGGAGTGTGAAGACTCCATCCTGAATAGGGATTGTACTTTCTCCATCCTGAATAAGGATTGTACTTTCACCTCTCATAATTATGGCTGGTTAAGTATTCTTTACTTGGTGTTACATTGTCTGGTTTTGTTCTCGGTTTGTCTCTTTTTTTCTTCCTTTTGATGACGATCTGTATTGCTAGTATATGCCTTTGGCAATGTGCTATTACTTTGTGTCTGTTGTTTTGCTGAATTTGTGTGTGTCTCAACTTTTGCTCCTCTCTATCTTGAGGTGGTCGAGCTGTTCTAATTTATCAAAAAAAAAAGTATAAAAACACATGAAGAACAAAACAAGTGTGAAGCTCATCAAAGTATTTTGTCTTCGTGTACTTTTTTTTTGTAATTGGTCTTCATGTGCTTTTTATATTATAGAGGTGTAACCTTATTACAAAGAAATGTTATATATATACCAAATAAACATTTCTCTAAATCTACACTTGTTATATCTTTTCAATAAAGTTTTGCATTTAAATTTTTTATTTGATTTAGATTCACTGACATTACATACATATATATATTGCATAGTAGTCATCAACTATATTTTATTACATCAGTAAATATATTTGACTCTTATTTCACTATTTCAAATGTTATGTAAAAAGGATAATTTAATTGAAAAAGTAAATGACCGTCTAAAAAAGTTTAAATTATTGATATATTAAATTAAAATTAAATCTTTAAATTTTATGGATAAAAAATCAATTCTATGAAAGGACTCTATTCTATAATGAGCTAACCCAACTTGAACCAAATAGTTCTCAGGGATAGACATCATAAGAGATTTAGGGGGTCTTTGGTTTGTGTCTCAGGATATAAATACAGGGACAGACTGTCCCTATATTATGTTTGGTGGCAGAGACGGGATACGGTGACAGAAAAATTTACTTTTTCAGAGACAGAAATTTTCTGTATTTTTATCCCTCTAAAATGTAAGCGACACTGAGAGTAAATTTAACCCCTTATATAGCATTCTCAGGTGGTGGTTCGCCACCCAATCATCACCAATGGCCACTAGTCAACGGCCCATCAATGGTGGTCAACGATGGTCAACGCCAATCAAATATCTGTACTGTCTCTATCAACCAAACGCAATACAAAGATAATATTTTTTATATTTCTATCTTTACTGTCTCTATATTTTTATCTCTATCCTGATATTTATGATCTAGAACACAAGCCAAATATGGTAAATGAAGAATCAAAATGTTTGAAAAATGAGAAAAGGACGTGGTCCAACGCAATAATGACTATGTCCGTTCACAGATCTCTCTTCAGAAAAGGCATTTAGTTCTACTGAACCATGTCATGCACTTGGCAGAACAGGTGCTGAGAAATGATCTTAGAAGATATATCCAAGAACAAATATTTTCTTTTGACGTGCATTCTAGAACTAATAATTAGTGATAGCTATACAGAGAGGAATAAACAAAAGATCACCCGTTGATTATAAAATATTTTCCATTTTCCAACACACAAAGTATCAGAAACCAACAACGATCTTGCCGACAAATTAATGTAGAGCAAGGACATGTTGACAGACATACCTTATCTTGCAGGGATTACCTTCCTTAATTTTAGAAAACTAATAATATAAACGTTTTATGTGAAAATTTCAGTTCGATAATAGTAGCTCCTTGCAATCATAGATCTTACAAAAAAATTTTAAAAAATCTATTTATTTCACTCAGCAACTTTAATTTTCGAATAATTAACTGATGACACCCTTAAAATAATGCAATTTCATGATAAGCTTTCGCCATGTGGCCATATCAAAAGAAATAATCTATACCTAATTCAACCTAACCAAAGAATTATAGAAGTTTTGAAATAATCAAAACGTGAGGATTTCATTTTTCACCTACTTATACATATATAGATGAAGTAAAAACACTAACTAAGAACAAGTAAAGGAGGTTCAGGACAGTACCTTTTTAAGGGAAGAGTACTGAAGTGAAACTGCACCATACCCTGCTTGGCTTCTTTGCCAAACTATAAATCTCGTTATCTAGTTTTTGGTGCAACTGGGATATGTAATATATATAAGGTTGATGATAAATAATAGAGTTATGTTATTTATACTCACCATATATGGGATATTGTGTCGATTCACATCTTATCTATCATTAGATGAGGTGTGGATCCTATTTAAGTGGGATCCATATTAAATTCAATAATGAATGAGATATGAGTCGACACGATGTCCCATATGTAATTAGTATAAATAACATTTTTCTAAAGAATACAAATACTTTTGGGAAATTTCTAAGTATTTTCTCGTAGTAACAAAGAGACGAAAATCTTCTTTTCCTAAATAGTATTTTATTCTTTATTTTTAATTATTTATTAAGATATAATAAGATAATAATTAAAACAAATTTAAAATTTTATAAATTATTAAATATATAATATTTATTTATTATATATCAATAAATAATTAAAAGAAAAAAATTACTATTTAAGGAAAGAAAATTGTCATCCGTACCGAAGAGTACCAAGTTGCATAACTTGGTCGGAAATTGTCTGACAAAGGCTTTGAACCCGGGACCAAGTGGCATATATCACTGTATATATGAGAATGACTAATCTCATTCCAAGATCTTTCTCAGTCAGGCACGGATTAAATTTTATACTGCCAAATGTGACATTTGATTCGATTAGTTCACGTATCTTGCTTGAAATTTTGGATCATAAATTATTTCATTCTCTTTTTTTTTTTTTGAAGAGATCAGTTATTTTATTTTCACACATATTATAATTTTTTTTTATTATAGCTGAAAACTGAAAAGAGCTTAATTATCAGAGAGAGAGAGAGAGAGAGAAATATAGGTGAACTATAAATGTTCATAGGTATAGAGTTATGGTCTACCTATCGTCCGTACATATTAATTATAGAATGAAATCAATTTCATGTAATAATAGTATAAAATAATTTCATGTACATATTAACTATAGAATAAAATCAATTTTCATGCAATAATAGTATAAAATAATTTTATAATAACAATTTAAAAGTGTTAAATTATGTTTGATAGTTATCATAATAGAAAATTATTCAATTTGATTTAATTAAAAATTTCTTGAGTTTATATTAGATGATAGTATAAAATTATTTAACACTATTAGTTCATAGTAATTAATCTTGTATAAAATTTTATTAGTACTTTATTTTAAGATTTTTAAAAATACACTTTATTTAGGAATTTATAAACCTTTTTTTAGTTATTTTACTTGATATTAATTATTATTTTATAATTTCTATTTAAATTAATTTCTAATTTCATATTATAATAATAAATCGTACAACACACAAGTCACCACTCTAATGACACAAGTTTTATAAATAAATAAAAATATTATTTAAACATTCAAAAAGTAGATACTATTTTTTGAGGGTTCAAAATTTCAAATAATCCTACTCGTTGACAAAGGAATATCTATTCAAAAATTGCAGGCCTGAGTCATCTAGAATCTAGATATATAGGACATGAGCACATGACACTGAAAGAAAAATGAAAGTTTCAAGTGATCAGCAGTGTAAAGAAAGGGTTAGTAGAAACTATAATATTAATAATTAAAAGTTGAGATTGAATCGCAAGGTAGATTCATGATAAGCTATCATGCTTCGTTGAATGAAAACAAATGAGAGAAATAAAATGAAATGAAAAAGAAAATTGTAGAGGCGACCTTTATTATTATAAAAATTAAAAAAGTATAGGAATAAGATTGTAGAATAATACAATACAATAATTTCTCATGTCACAGTTTTCTCTTTACTTCGAGATGGAAAATATTTTTAGTGGGTCTTGTATGTAGTTTTCTCTTTCTTATAACTAATTAAACAAATTAAAAAAAGGCTAAAAAACAAATTAAGAAAAGGGAAACTATTTCCATTTTCTCCTTCTCCGAATTACCTCTTGTTTCCTCGCTTGTTCCCAAACATCTGCTTCGATACTCTTGATATATATATATAATCTCATTTTAATCTAAATATTAAGTAGATTATTTTATAAAAATTCAATTATACAGTATTATATTAACAAAAAAAAAACTTGACTCTTGTACATAATAATATATGATTATATAACAATATAAACTCTTTTATATATTAAAATTAATTCCATTGTTCCATATTATTCAATATCTAATATCTCGATCATAATATTTAAAATAGTTAAAAGGAAACTAAAAAACAAAAAATTTACGGCACTAAAATACTGAACATTAAGGATGCATTTATTTCATATTTTAAAAAATGTTATTATAAAATGTAAATTTTAAATATAACTTAAAAACTGAAAATTGATTTTTTCTATAAATTGCTCTTTTTTAATTTCTAAAAATATTTGAAATTTTATTTTTTATATTATATTATTTTTTAAAATTATTCAAATATATAAAAATGATTATTTTTAATAAAAAAATTATTTTACCCGGATCACATCAAAATACACTCTAAATTAGATAAACAATAAGTACTCTATCTTTCTTACTATGAAAACACCGAAATTATTTTCATAAATTCACTGTCTGAGTTTCTAAGATTGAGCAAAGTTTTTACCATGTGCAGATGAGTGTTGTTATTTTCACAAATAAAAAATCACAATGTTTTTATTTTATAAATTCCTGTGCAAAATGCAGGTAAAAAAAATGTTGTTCAAAATGTGTGGGATACATTAAAAAAACCTCCCAATATTTTTCAATTCTCTTTTATTAGTTTTACAAGAAAATTTGTGCTTAGAAAAATGATCAATTTTAGATGAGTAAATATTCATTTTAATATTTATAAAAGATACATGTGACGTCGTCAATTTAATCTTTATTTTTTTTTACATTAAATAAGTTCTTACAAGTTAAAATGTGACATTATCTTAGTTTTTGCATTAATTAGCGAAAAAGAATCACACTACAAGAAAAATATGGGTTACCAACAGAAAACTAGAAATCCGAGCAAAATTTTTTTTGTTCGTTCTGAGGACGTTACCAATGGATTTTTCATCGGTAATCCATTAGAAATTTTGGTGCCACTTCGCGGGAAACAAGGTGCGTGTGTTACCAATACAAAATCCATCGATAATTTATATTTTACAATTTTTTAATAAATTTTATTATCGACGAAAAATCTGTTTGTAATTTTATTTTTATTTTTTCAAAAATTACTTTTACCAATGGAAAATCTGTATTTTTAGTTTTTTTCAAAATTGATTTTTCTGACAGATTTTCTGTAGGTAATTAATTTAAATTATTTTTAAAAAAAATTAATTTTACCAACAAAAAATCCATCGGTAATAAATTAGAATTATAAAAATAATAGAGTCAAATATTACCAATGAAAAATCAGTCGATAATTTTATTTTTAATTTTTTTGAAATTGATTTTTACCGACGGATTTTCCACAAGTAATTAATTCAAATTATTTTTTAGAAAAATTAATTTTATCGGAAGAAAATCCATCGCTAATAAATTAGAATTATAAAAATAATAGAGTCAAATATTACCGACGAAAAATCTATCGGTAATTTTATTTTTAATTTTTTCAAAATTAATTTTTATCGATGGAAAATTCATCATAATTAATTCAAATTATTTTTTAAAATAATTAATTTTACTGATGAAAAATCCATCGGTAATAAATTATAGTTATAAAAAATAGAATCAAATATTACCGATAAACAATCCGTCGATAATTTTATTTTTAATTTTTTTAAATTGATTTTTATCGACAGATTTTTCATTGGTAATTAATTAGAATTATTTTTTAAAAAAATTAATTTTATCGATGGAAAAATCATTGGTAATAAATTAGAATTATAAAAATAACAGAGTCAAATATTACTGATGGATTTATTTTTAATTTTTTTAAAATTGATTTTTATCGATGAATTTTCCCTCGGTAATTAATTTGAATTATTTTTTAAAAAAATTAATTTTATCGACGGAAAATCCATTGGTAATTTTGAAAATCCGTCAGTAATGGGTTTATATGACACACTATGCACTTTTGTCATTCATTTGTTCTCTTCACTCTCTCTCTTCTCTTCACTCGGCTCACACAAAGTTCTTCATCCCTCCACCGCCTCCTTTCACCGACCGCTGGTTCTGCTGCTTGAGCCACCACTGGCCACCTGCGCTTGTGCCTGCTGCCGGCGCCCGCATCTCACCCGTGCCTGCTGCCGGTGCCCACATCTCACCCGTGCCTACCGGCCTCACCCACCGCCTGCATCTCCCCTTGAGCCGCCCAATCCCACCGCCAAAGACACCATCCACCACGCTTGACCCACCGCCACCTGAGCCCTCTCGCCGTCACTGTCTCTTCTCTTTGCATTAGTGAGCACCTTTTCTTTTTTTAAAAAAAATTTTTAAGCTCCTATGGCTAGCTAGTTGATTTGCATCTCATTAGTTGAAATGATATGTTACAACACTTTTCTTGTGTTTGGAAGCTCCACCACATCCTTTGTTTGATTTCAATTATGGACTTAGACATTTCTCAAGGTTTTGCTCTCTTTCTCTTATAAATGTGATAAGTAATTTTACAAATTTTCCTTATTTGCTAACCCATGACCAAAAAATAATCAATCCTACAAAGTTGTTGCCTTTAAGTTTAATTGTATGCCAAACAAACTTAGAAAACACGGTTAACTTTCAATGAATAGAAAAATTTGCAACTCTTCCCCATTTTTTTACTATGGTGGTCTTTGTTTATTTTGAATGGAGAAATATAAAAGAAAAAAAGAAAAAAGGGGATTATTCAAAATTGGTGCATCTCTCCTTTAAAAATTATATAATCTATTCATGTGTATAATGTATAAGAAATGTAGGCTATATTTGATGGATTTTTGATTAACTGATTTATTTATTGATTTTGTTAGAAAACATTGAATTCGGTTGAAGCATTTCTTTGGGGAGCATATATTTCTTTTGTCGACATTAAGGTAAGTAATTATTTATTCTCCTTATTTAATTACATTTTTGTTAGGATAGAGACTTATGATTCCTAAGATAAAGTTGTAGGTAATGGGGACTGCATAACTGGAGGGAAGGGTGTAGAGGCCCTTCCCTGACTTGTTTGTATTGTTTACTGTGGAGATTGATTGTGTATGCGAAGATTGCAGGAAATACATGTTGCGATGTTATAAGGAGTGTGTTCTAGAACGGTTTTAGGATCTTTAAATGGTTGTTTGATTGTTTGTGAACTTTATTTGACTGGACTGATATATGTATATACTGAAATCAATTTCTGAGGATGTCTTAGTTTAAGGGGGGTTGTGCCTATTTTTTAAAAAGAATTTAAAGAGTGGAATCTTATTTTAACAGGAGGTTCTGTAAAAATTTTATGAAATTAAAGAACACAATCTATTTATTTAAAAGACTTCTACTTTCAAAAGATAATTTGTTGAAAGATGTTTATAATTAAATAAAATTTTAATTTCTGAAACTTTAAATAAATTTGTTAGGTTAAGTTACACATCTAAGAACCATGAATCCTACAAACAGGCTATGGATGTGTGACAGGGTGTACCCCAGTCGAGGGGGAATCAAACTTGATTTTTATGTGGGAGTTGAACAATTTATAAGGGTGGCTTGTCAGACAGTTCAATTTATGAATGAGCTGAAAGTTAGGTGTCCCTGTGCCAGGTGCAAGTGTAGAAAATATTTTGATATGGACACCATTAGGTATCACTTGTATAAGGATGGTTTTATGACGGAGTATTGGGTTTGGACTATGCATGGAGAAGTTACCACATAAAATTTTGAGCATGCTAGTATTGAAAATCCCTATGCTAGAGGTAGTTCAAGTAGAGTTAATATTGGTGAGCATGTCAAGGGAAATGTTAATTGGGAGGATAATTTTAGACGATATGAGGAAATGATTTATGGTGCAGTTGGTCCTCAAATTCGTGCAAATTATGAACCGTTTGTTAAGGTTCCTAATGCCGAGGCTGAGAAACTTTTCTCTATATTGGAGGCCATAAAGGCCCCTCTGTGGGAAGGGTGTGCACACTCGGAGTTGTCTTTAGCGGTTAAGATGTTAGCTATAAAGTCATAAGCTAACCAAAGTCAAAATTCTTTTGAGCAGCGGGCAACATTGATCAGTGAGATTAGTCTACAGCCAAAGGATTTCTATCAGGCCAAGAAATTAGTTTCAAAACTCAGGCTAAAATCAAGAAAAATAGATTTTTGTTTGAAGGGATGTATATTGTACTACAAAGATGATATAAACCTAACCGAATGCAAATTTTGTGAAAACCTTAGGTTTAAACCAAAAAGATTTGGAAATGGAAGATATAAGGATGTTCCCTACAAAAGAATGTAGTATTTGCCTCTAATTCCAAGGTTAAAGAGCTTGTATGTTTGAATGAGTTCAGCATCTCACATGAGATGATACTTTGAGAATAAGAGAAACGATGGTGTCATGACCCACCCTTCTCATGGTGAAGCCTAGAAATACTTTGACCAAACTCATCCTGATTTTGCTGCAGATCCTAGGAATGTTAGGTTAGGGCTTTGTGCAGATGGATTTACTCCGAATAATCAGTTTAGCAAACCCTATTCCTGCTGGCCTGTGGTTGTTACACTTTACAATCTCCCTCCTGAAATGTGCACGAAAGATCCTTACATGTTTCTAACTTGTATAATCCGTGGTCCTGATAATCCCACAGCCAAGATTAATGTTTACCTACAACCATTGATTGATGAGCTTAAAGAGTTGTGGTATTTGGGTGTACAAACTTATGCTATTTTCACAAAATAAAATTTCTTACTGAGGGCAGCATTGATGTGGACTATCAATGATTTTTCGGCATATGGAATGTTGTCAGGTTGAATGACGCGGGGAAAATTAGCATGTCCAATATGTATGGAGGATACAAAGGCGTTCACATTGAAACATGGTCGAGAAAACTCATGGTTTGATTGTCATTGGAGGTTTTTGGACCTTGATCATGAATTTAGGGGTAAGAAGGATGCATTTAAAAAGAAGACGGTTGAACGTGATGAGCCTCTTGTGAGGCTAAGCGGTAACTAGATTTGACACAGAGTGAGAGACTTTCCAAAGATAACTGAACTGAGGTAAATCCATACGATGCTAGGATATGGGATAGATCAAAATTGGACCAAACAAAGTAAATTTTAGGAGCTTCCTTATTTGGGGGATAATCTAGTTCGTCATTGTATTGATGTAATGCATGTAGAAAAAAATGTGTGTGATAACATCATAAACATTGTGATGGACACCGATAAGACTAAGGACAATGTGAACACAAGGAAAAATTTGGCAGAGTGTTGTAAAAGACCTGAGTTAAGTTTACAAAAGTTGCCAGATGGCCATGTATATAAGCCGAAGGCCAGTTACACACTAACTTCTATGCAGAAACAAGCTGTGTGTAGGTGGATACAAGAGTTGAGGATGCCTGATGGTTATACCTCAAACTTGGGTAGATGCACCAATGTTGCATAAGGACGATTTTTTGGCATGAAAAATCATGATTGTTATGTACTTGTGGATTGTTTACTTCCGATTGTATTTAGAGAATTACCTTTCCTTGTTTGGAAACCATTGACTAAGTTGAGCCGATATTTTAGTGACCTATGCTCATCCACTCTGAGGGTTGAAGATCTTTTAATCATGGAGAGAAACATCCCAATAATTCTATGTAAATTAGAGAGAATATTTCCTCCTAGTTTTTTTTATTTTATGGAACACTTGCCCGTACACTTGGCATACGAAACACAGGTGTGTGGGCCAGTTCAATACAGATGGATGTATCCATTTGAAAGAAATATTGGGAGTTTCAGGAGAACTGTGAAAAATAGAGCTCAAGTAGAAGGTTCCATATGCAAGGCATATATCTCGAAAGAGATATCTTTCTTTTGTTCCTATTACTTTGAGTCTCATGTTCAGTTTAGACGAACAAGGGTTGGTCGATATGATAATGGGGTGAAAGTTCAGTTCAATATACTTTGTTTATATTCAATCAGTCAGGACGTGCTGCTGGAAAGTCCAAACCACATTGGTAAAATCGGAATTTACAATTACCGACGGATTTTCTATCAGTAAAATAAAAAATAAAATAAAATTAAAAAATATTATCGATGGAAAATTCATCGGTAAAATAAAACAAGAAATAAAAGTTGAAAATTCGGAATTGACAATTATTGACGAAAAATCTGTTGGTAAAATTAAAAATAAAGTAAAATAAAAACATATTACTAACAAAAAGTCTGTCGGTAAAATTAAAAAATAAATAAAATTTAAAATTTTGGAATTGACAATTACCAACGAAAAATTCCTCGGTAAAACAAAAAATAAAGTAAAATAAAAATATATTATCGACAGAAAATCCATTGATAAAATGAAAAAGAAATAAAATTTGAATTTCGAAATTTATAATTACCGACGAAAAACCTATCGGTCATTTTATAAACAGATTTTTCATCGGTAAATTTAAAAATTATTACTTAAAATTTCATTTTACTGATAGATTTTCTGCTGGTAATAAATAAAAAATCTGTCTGTAAAAATTTCTGTCGACGAATTTCCTGATGATTTCAGCAATCTAATTACTGATGGAAACATTTGCCGACGAAAAATTTGTCGGTAAAAATTTCTGACGGATTTTTTTCAGTCGATAAGTGTTTCTGATGACGTTATTATCGATTGACAAAATACGTCGGTAATTAATTTTTCAGTCGGTAACACGAAAAATCCATCGGTAACAACAGTTTTTCTGGTGGTGATCACCTTCCATTACTTTATCAAATTAAAATAATTAAGAAAAAGACTAAAGTAATGTTATATTTTAAATTTAAGATTTATTTGATGCCAAAAAAATTCGAGAACTAATATAACTCATGGTCTAGACTTATTTACCCTTCTTATTCCATGGTTCCCCAAGCTTGGTCAATTTGTTTTAAAAACTTACTTATATACGTACTATTGGTCCCCATAAAAAAAAAGTAAAAGTGAATAAAATTAAAATGATAGGAATATATATATATATATATATATATATATATTTCATTTTATATATTTATTTGACATATATAACTTATAATGATCCTAAATATATTTGAATAATTTAGAGCCTATTTGGTTTGAATTTTCAGTTTTCATTTTTTAGTTTTCAGGATTTTGTGAAGGGAAAACTGAAACCTGGAAATGAAAACTGAAAACTGGATCTTGTAATTTTCTGAATTTTCAGTATTTTCTTCATAAAATCTAGAAAACTAAAAAACTAAAAATGAAAACTGAAAATTCAAACCAAACAAATCCTTATATGATATTACTTTATATATATATATAGACGCACACACACGTATGGGTCTTTTTTTTGCATATGAGATTTGGATGGTATATTTATATCAATATAGTGTTTTGGAAAAAATTTACACAATATGATGTTTTCACTATAGAATCTGTCAAAGGCGGATTCAACACTGAATCGGCCAATAGCGGATTCAATAAAAAAAGTATTTTTTTATTGAATCCACCATTATAGTTAAATTCAATAACATAATCCATATGTTACAATTCTTCTCTATAATTATATACCAAGTTTACCGTATATATCTATATATACATATATATATATATATATATATATATCTATATATATATCCAACAATTTTTCTAATTTAAAATCTTACAAGTATAAAGTAGATCTTCAATATTGTATAAATTATTTATAGCATAGAAAATAAAATTTCAAATTAAAATAATTTTTAAATTAATTGTTTGAAAAATATCAACACTCTAAGTATCCCACAGTGGCCTACAGTTTCCAGGAAGTTTCCTAGAGTACCTTGCATATTGGCATGGCCGTACAGTCTCTTGTACTTGACAACCTGTACTTATTCCGTTACCATGAACAGTTTCAAATCATTAATCAACGTGTAGTCTACTGCTTAGTATATTTCTATGGATAGTTCTTAAATGAGGATTGCTAAGTTAGTGATTATGTGACCATGGATATTGTGGTACTAAGAACAAATATCACAATTACCTTTAAACCCTTGCATCATCTGATTGCTGAGTATTTACCATATACACAAGAAAGCCTCATGAGATTCAAATTCTATTTCATTACGAGGCTCCATAATTGCGTAACCCATGAGAACAGAAGAATCCTTCATTATTTATAGCTAGTAACATTCAGATTCACTTCACTTCCAAACAATTTTTTTCACATGCCCAAAAATAACAAAACACATCCAATAGATGAAGGACACGGGTGGAGGAGCACCAACAGCTAGCAAATCCCCCAAATATATCATTTAAACATCAGAACAAATGATAAAATCATTAGATCTGATCAAAACCCCCAGAGAGTGTGCCAAAAGCACAACCACAAGAAAAACTGTATTAATACCCAACGAGCGGCGATGGTGCGACGTGGACTGTAGTGGTGACTCCCCAACCTCCACCTCTGCAACGACCGTGAGGCACTGCAGGTGAGGTTGTAAAGAAGGGTGTATTGGGGTGCGGTGAGTTCGCCGCTGACGACAAGGCCGCCAGTCGGTGGTGGTGAGTGGTGGCGGCGGTGAGGGGAGGTGAAAGAAAAAGGGGAAATAAAGATGGGTTATGGTGAAGAAAGAGAAGGGGATAAAAGCGACAAATTATTAAAAAATTATTTTTTATAAATAATAAAATAAAAAACCATATTTTAATTTAATTGATTTTAACAGTCAGATCTATCATTTAGTGATTGAGATTTTATCGCCATGCGGTGATAAACTCATCTCCGTCACCACTAAAGAAACTTTCTATATAGAAATTTTTTTGTTTAAGTATAATTTTAAAAATCATTTTAGACATACTTATACAAAAGAAAGTGAAACCCATAAATATAGAGAATATCATATGAGAAAAGTGATTTATTATGAAAGTGAAGGGAGCTTATAGTGATTGTTGGATTTTATATGAATGATCAAGATTAAAATATAAAGTTATGTGCCTTTTTTAAATAAGTATATGAGCATTAATTATTATTAATTAATTTTTAATCATAACCATTTATGTGTGGTTATATAACACATATTTGATCGTCTCACTCTTATAATAAACCACTCATCTCATATGATATGACCCCTATAAGTAAGTGAATATATATTGAATAAATTATATAAGATATACTTTTATTATGAATATATCTAAAAATAAGGTATTAAACTTACGTGTGTACAAGAATTTCTAATTTATATATGGTGACTTCAGTATCTTCTGCTCGATGAATTCCCAATCCGGAAAATTTTATGCCTCAAATAAGTTTTTAATTGTTATTCATACGTTCACTGGGTCTGGCGTGGAATTGTTTAACGTTGATTCGCCTAGTGTAGTGTGAGGTGTTTAAATAGCCTGCATGAAATTTTAAATTTAAATTTTATTACAATTGATATAATTTTAGAATTATAAAAACACGTTGATTCACATAGCCAAGCAATTTTTAAAGGAAAACTTAATTGATTAATAATTTCAAGTTAATTCAGTTATATTATTCGCAACTGCAAGAACCATAGTTGGCTCAATTGAAAAAGCTAATATTGAATAGTTAATTCACTGATTATTATTTAAAGTATCAAAATTATTTTGAGCAAAACAAGTAGTTTAATAATTTTTATAATTACATCCTTTACCTTTTATAACTTTTTTTAATTTAATCCCACACATTTAAAGTTTTTTCTACTAATTTGATCCGTAGTGTATATATAGTTTTTGGTGAGCCTTGATCCCCAATAATGATCCTGTTGTGAATTACAAAAGAAATGTTGAAGTGCTGCGAATGATAATGGAGTGAAATGATATACTTATGACATTGCATTTCTTGCATTTCAGATCCATAATAATGTGTCATTAAAAATTTTAACATAAATATTTTCAAAATTAAATAAAAATAAAAAATATTCAATTACTAATATAAAATATTTATACCGTCATTATAATAAAATTAATCTTTCAAGTATACTTGGTCGGGACTATTTTAAAAGTAATTGCGCTTTTAATTTAAAAGCTATCTTATAAAAATATTAATTATAAACTATTTTGAATATAAAATAAGTTAATAGTCATAAAGCACGCAGATAAAATATGATATTGATACGATCCAATATTGATATGAGGATATTGTGAAATTCTGAAATTTAAAATACATGAATACATGTGTGTATATATATTAATTACATATTAAATTTAAGGAGATGTTATTAACTTATTATTAAATTTATTTAACTCTTATTATAACTATTTTAAGAAAACAAAAAAAAACATATATCAATGATATTTTATGGACAAATTAATTTGTAAAATAATCCAATAAGTTAATTTTGACAACATTTTGAAGTATTGAATTATTGATATTGGTATTGGATATGATACATTCTACACAGTGGTAAGATGAAATATTGGTGCACCATAACGTCTTTGGTATTGTTAATTACCGTTCATTAATTCACTTTAAAACTATCATATGACTTATTAATTATTACTCTGAACTATCATTGTTGTATGCGAAAAAAGAAAGAGGATAAAGCTAGTTTAGATTGAGCGAAGATTTTAAAGTCGAAGCCTCAGAGCATGTACTCCGACTCAATACAGGCAACTACATACGGATTAAAATTAATATTTTAGGGGTATTTAGTTAGGATATAAAAATGAGAGAGAGCTTTTCAGAAATGAGTTTTATATGTATTTCATACATAGAGTTCATATACAAAAAATTACTAGGATTTGTCTAATAATAAAAAATTTGAGTAGGATGTATGAATATCTAAATTCGAACCTCGTTACAACTAATGTATGCAATTTTCCAAATATAAAAAAAAATCATCAATAAAAATTTGTCTCGCATTTTCACTTATCGATCAAATACATCCTTAAGGCTTAATCATTAATTCTTTTTAAATATGTCTTAAATTACTTTATCTCAAATTTTATGTCATTCATCCTTTTTCATTGAGCAGTGAAACAAACACTAACGGACCAAGAATCCGAGTAACCGAGGTCATATATATATATATATAACTAATAAAATAATATGTTTATTTATATTTTAAAATTATAAATATGTGACCTCTAAATCTTGAGAAGATTAACCACTAACTTGAGTGATAGATATTCTAGCCAAATTCACCTAAAAAAAAAGTTATAAATCTGAGGATCAATATTGTAAAATTTAGTGGGGTCACAAGTTTGAGTCCATACCATTATAATTTGCTTAATAATATTTTTACTGTCCAGTCATAATAAAAAAACAATGCAGAAAACTTTAATTTCATTTGAAATTAATATATTAACACATACTCACTTTATTATTTTACTAAAATTTATCAATCAACTTAGTAAAATACATATTTTATATAAAACAATCGGCATCTTCCGAATAACATTCCTTATAAATTAAAGGATGGGATGGCGTGTCACTACTGATAAGATGTGAATTTGTTGTGGCAGCACAGATTATAATACATGTCATCACTTCTTTTAGCCAAACTGATAAACAATAATGTTTTTAGATGCTATAGAAAAATAAATTTCTTATCACAGTATTATTCTTTGTATAAATTGCAAACATGAGATTTTGATTAAAAGAAATGTATTAAACTATTTAAATTAATTAAGTGTCGCTCTTCGTACGTTTATTATTCAAGATGTAACCTAAAATTATAAACATGTATATATTGTCAAGTTTAATAAGAAAAATATTTTCATATATATAATTTGTCATAAATTTCATTCTATAATGTGATAATTTGCATAGTAATATTTATACTGTCCAATCATAACAAAAACTAATACGGAAAATTTTAATTTCAGTTGAAATTGAATACAATAAAATATTTCCATGCAATTCCACTTTATTCTTTTACTAATACTTATAAATCAACTTAATAATTTTATAAAAAATAAATCAACTTAATAGTATATTTATATATTATATTAAGATTGGCACCTTCCGAGAAATTTCCAGTAAATCTTCACCATACGACTCTTAAAATATATACCTATTAATAAATACGTATTTAGTCAACATTCATGCATAAATTAAATATATTACCTTTTAAATTAAAAATTTTATCTAATCAGCTTTTTTTAAAAAATTAAAATTATCTGATAAATAATTATTAAGTTTCAAATGAAAAAACGCGTTTTGATTTTTTTTTGCATACTAGTAAATACATATATATAGATGCATACAAATTGATAAAATACCAAAAGTGAAAACATAAAAGAAAAAAAGGAAATGCAAACTGTTACATACGCCAAAATAATCTACTAGTAAAATATTGTTTTTATGTTAGATATTTTAGACAGTTTTTCCTTTTTCTCGATTTTGTCAATACATAGGAAATAATCAAAGCTACGAAACTTCCTGGCAATTTCTCCATGCTGCTAATCTATATTTATTTATACAACACTGCATGTAACAATCCATTACATGTCAACTTCTGCAATAGTATTAGCATCACTTTAATTTGTACTTATTCTATACTAGAAAGTTCACCAACTCTAGAATTATCACCAACCCTTTTGAGAAAAGAAGAAGAAGAAGAAAATGGGGTCTATCAGAAACCAGGAACCATGGCTTTTAGAGAATGGCATCACTAAGGTGTTGAGCAAGGAGATGAGACATGGAAGAACAGCACATAATATGTCGTCATCATCCTTGCGCAAAAAATCTGACCTCACTCTTGTGTCCAAGATTCGCTATGGATTCCTCAGAAACATGCTTACTAACTTGCAAGAGGTCATTCTTGGAACCAAGCTCTTCATTCTGTTCCCAGCCATTCCTTTAGCTATCATTGCTGAATGCTTTGGCTTTGCAAGAGTGAGTATTTATGTAGTATACTGCATGCTTATTATAATAATCTTTTTTTTTTTTGTTATTATTAGTATTATTTCGGGAGAAAGTCTCTTTGATTGCAGGGTAAGGCTGCGAATATCTGCTTTTAGACCTTAGCATGTCGAAGTCTCGTACATTAGCTCGCCTTTTTGTTATTATTGCATTTTTTGTACGACCACGGTTCTGTGGTTGATGTCCAGGTTGATGAGAGCAAAACAAGTGAATTAAGCTGTCATTTGAGGGAATCAACTTTTTGTTATTACTTGAAAGAATAAATTTCATTGCATTTTTTTTTAAATCAGAAAATGTTGAATGGACAAATATACTGAAATTGACATATCAGCGTAATGTAGAACATGAACAAAAGAAAACCTGTCAGATGGCATGGAAATCTATTTTTTATATTAAAAAAAAGAGTGGTAATTATGTTGGGAACGTTCTCTTTTTAGTCTAATTCTTTAATTGGAAAAATTCAAATATTAAAATATTGAATTCGTTATTTATCGCACTAAATTCTTTGTGCAATAGTTGTGTCGAGCCAAATTTGGTATGAGAAAATTTGACCGAAATAATTTGGTCCAAATGGAATTATTTATTTTAATTTTATTCTTTAAAATACTATTTCAATTTTCAAATATGGCATCTGCCTCAGAATTGTGATGATAACTGATGAGTAGTGTTACTTGGAAGGGATGCCCTTTATGAATAATATTATTTTTTCATAAACCCTAAAACACGGATAAATTTGAAACATTTTTCAGGAAAATTGTAAAGGTTGCAATTTGTTATCTAATTTTCAATTGGGGTTGTAATATTATGACTTATGGTGATATGACTGCTCTCTTTTGTTCATGCAGCCTTGGATCTTTGCTTTGAGCTTACTTGGGCTAACTCCACTTGCTGAAAGAGTCAGCTTCCTGACTGAGTAAGAAAACACTCTTAAGTGCTTCTTGCATTCTTGGTTTTTCTTTGGATCCTACATTAATCATCATACAACATTTTTTCCCCTTCAAGGTTGAATTCTGATTCTTGTTTTATTTGCTCCCTTTGTACTTGTTGCTTCAAATATGGCAGGCAAGTTGCTTATTACACAGGTCCTACAGGTGTGTGTATGAACATTTCAAGTACACTAAATCAATTTTTGTTGAGAGTTTGTAATAATGTCAGTATTGATTATCATGTTATTGAAGCTTTTTTTTTATTTATTTATTTTTAATTGTAGTTGGAGGACTTTTGAATGCTACATGTGGGAATGCTACAGAGCTAATCATAGCAATTTTTGCACTTAGCAACAACAAAATTGCTGTGGTCAAGTATTCTCTTCTTGGTTCCATACTTTCAAACCTCCTTCTGGTTCTTGGAACCTCTCTATTTTGTGGTGGCATTGCAAACCTTAGGCATGAGCAAAAATATGACAGAGTAAGGCCATGCAATCTATTCTAAAATTTGGTCTACTAATTGCACATTTTTTTGTTCTTCATTTACTTCATAGTGAAATATGACTAGTATTAAGGATTTAGTGTTTTGCAATTTTCTTCTTGGCTGTTTGATTTTCAGAGGCAGGCTGATGTGAACTCACTTATGCTGCTTCTGGCATTGTTGTGTCACTTGCTCCCAATGCTGTTCAGATATGGCAGCTACTCGGCAGCTGTCACCGCAGACTCATCTTTGCATTTGTCCAGAGTTGCTAGCATTGTGATGCTGATTGCTTATTTTGCTTACCTTATCTTCCAGTTATGGACTCACCGGCAATTATTTGAAGCACAAGAAGTATGCTTTCTTTAAATTCGATGATAAATCTAACTGTGATTCTGATTTGTGCCATTATCTGATGATTCTGATCAGTAATTAATAATTTCCATGATGCATTGGTCCAGGATGATGATGAAGAGGGTGGAAATGCTTCAGAAGAAGCAGTGATAGGATTCTGGAGTGGGATTGTTTGGCTGGTTGGGATGACTGCAGTCATTGCTTTGTTGTCTAATTATGTGGTGGAAACTATAGAGGTAATTGACATCACTTTGTTTAATATATGAAAATATTCTCTTACTCTAGGACATGCAAAAAGCTTATGTCAGAGAAAAAAAAATTATGGTCCGGTTGGTTTCTGATTTCATTTTTCATTTTTGGTTTGTTCTTTTTTTCAGGATTTGATGAATAAAATAGTGAAAATAAGTGTTTCATATTTTCACTATTTCTTTTACAAAATCCTTAAAAATATGAAACAAACTGAAAACAAGAAATGAAAAGAGAAATTAAACATGCCCTTCAAATTCCATTTGACTATCATAACACTGATAAAATAAAATGTCAATCTAAACAGGATGCATCAGATTCATGGGGTTTGTCTGTAAGCTTCATCAGCATAATCTTGCTACCAATAGTTGGCAATGCAGCTGAACATGCAGGAGCTATCATTTTTGCTTTCAAGAACAAGCTGGTTAGAACAGAGAAAATTTTATTTGAGATTCCATACACTTCCTTTAATTTCACTTCAGTTGATTGAAACTAACTGAATGATGTTCCTGCAGGACATCTCATTGGGTGTTGCTTTGGGTTCAGCAACTCAAATTAGCATGTTTGTGGTAAGATTTTCAGCTATAGGAAATAAATGGATACTTCCTTTCACCTTTTCTTTGGATTAATGAAAGCTTACATCAATCAAATTTGATAACAAATATAGGTTCCCCTATGTATCATTGTTGCTTGGATTCTTGGTATCAAAATGGACCTCAACTTCAACCTCATAGAGACAGGTTCTCTTGCTTTGTCAATAATTGTCACAGCCTTCACATTACAGGTATATTTACCATCATTTCAACTTGTAGGAACACCACAATTACATTTGGTGTATACCAATATTCAATCTTTCAATGATATTTAACTCTTGCTTCCTATATCTTCTATAGGATGGAACTTCTCACTACATGAAAGGCCTTGTTCTCCTTCTCTGCTACATTGTTATTGGGGCCTGCTTTTTTGTCCAGAGATCACCCTTTAGTAAGTTTAACATATGTAACATTATCTTAATTGTTACATAAATACTCAAAAAAGAAGAAGAAGAAGCTATATTTATACATTCTGAAAGTATAATTCATATCTAAAATCTGGTCACCTCTTTTTTTCCTTAGGTCAAGATGAGGTTGTTACTAACGGGATGCTTAAATCAGCAACGGATGCGGTTTTTAGATCTTAATAGGTAAGTTTAGCACATGTACATGTAGGGTCCTTTTGTTTCAAATGATTTTATAGAAAAGTAACTTTACTATGTTTCCATTCAAAAGTTAAAAATAGACGACTTTGTTTTCTCTTTTTATTTTTTAATAGAAGCAGATATGAGTAGGTCGTATTAAAAGCGATTTTTCAAAGTAAAAACAATCATTTCTTTTTGTCAAAAAGAGAAAACTGAAACAAATGCAACCGTAACTCTTGCCTAAGCACAAGAACTATATATATTGAATTAATTGCATGCACTTGATTGCAGGCTTTGGCCTATTTTGGTCTAAAGATGAAGGATAGGCCTATCCAAACAAGAAACCAAATTCAATGGTTATTCATTTCAATCGTTGTCATAATTGGGCTGAAAGGTGATGAAGAAGTTTGCGGAAGCTTTGTGATCTATTTGGTTGCAAGCTGTGTATATAGACCTCTCCAACTAAATTTTGTAACCATGAGTAACATGAATTTTATGTCATAATTCTCAAATAAATGAAAATGGTTCTTTGAAGTTGAGGTCACATGGGTAAGAATTGGTGTTTGCTGAGTTCTTTTTTTTTTGTTTCCTTCCTTTTTTTGTTGGCTTGGTCTCTTCTATAGCTCATAACGATTATACCAACAATGTGAATGCTGGCTGATTCAACGGATAATTGAACATTACGTAACGAATGAACATGATGCCACAAATTCACTGGATACATAAATGAATTACTGAACACCGTTCCACCTGTGGCAGCTTTCATCAAACAAAAATCTAGCATATGGGAGAGAGGAAACAAATTGAAAATCAAATGATGGATAGTTTAGACAAATAATTTGAATATGGTGTTTTGATAGGTGATTTATAGTTACATGAGATAATAGGCAAATTTATTTATATGTGGTGTTTATAGAATCCGCATGTAGCAAATTGTGTATTATTTTTGTTTTACATTAAATCAGCCTTTGACGAATTTTGAATTTGCGGATTTGGTATTGATCTCTTTTTTCCATATCTTTGAATCTGCCTTTTATGAATTATATATTAAAAGTACTATATTGTGATTTTTTTTACAAAACATTAATATATATTGATGTAAATATACTATCCAAATTTCATATATTAAAAAAAAAAGACCCTTTCATCATCGATGAAACTTCAATACAATTTAGTTTAGTTCTAGTGCAAAAATAACCCTAACCTTATTTTTTTCAGTTTTATTTAATGTGATATATGACCCCTAGGTTTTTTATAAGCTGATTTTAACTTACATTATAGATAGTATCGAACCGTACCCGAAGTTTATAAACGGTGTTAAAATAACTTTGCTATATATTAATTAAGCTATCTCGTTTTAAAATTCTGTAATCGAATCAACAGCTGGAATTTGAAAAATTGAATAAATGGAGAACATTAAGCAACGTTATTGTGCACAGCTCTTAAACAACGTTAGCTGTGGAAGCATACACACTCAACATACATTAGGTAACTTTTCTCCTTTCAGAGGTCACGTTGGAGTATCAAGAGTGGAGCAGGAACCTATCGATAGTTTGAATACATAATAATCCAGTTTTGTCTATAGCTGAGATCAAGGTCATCAAGCCCCTAAACCGTAATCAAGCCCACTTACTATTGAGCCAACCCAACAGCAAAAGTGAATCCTAAACCAATAAAAGGTCACATAATAATGACATAATCTTCAAGCTATTTATCCAACCCATTTTGTAAAATAAAAAATCAGCTGATGAATAGAAGTCTAAACCTTGAAAAATTTAATATTTTTCAACATGGGCAATATCGATTTGATTTTAGTTAACTTTCAAAAATATTTTGAAAAAAATATCAAATTGAATAACTATAACCACAAATTATAGCCTGAAAAAATCAGAATAAAACTGGATCATTTTCGTCGATGCAATATCAATTAATAGACATCAACCCTTTAGGATGAACCCAACAATTTGCGTATTGGATCTCAATTCTCAAAACAAAAGAGGTTTTTCCAAGGTCTCTTGTGTCAAATGAGAGCAACAACATATTATTGGCCCAAACAAGCAGATCGTAACTGCTATGAGCAATAAAGATATTATCTAATGGAGAACAAGATTATTAAGTTTACTCCTAATGACATTGAGGTGTATGTGTTGATCCATGTTCATAAAGCCCATGGAAATAATGTTCTCACGAAAACTTAAGGAACCAATGCATCGAAGCCTGCTTCAAATATGGATGGCAATTTTACTGACACTATGGGTACCCGTGGATAATACTCACAATACAATGGGGCAAGTGTTACCCAAAAGTTTTCTCTCCACGGGTAATGGGGATAATATTTTAAATGCTCATTTGCTAAAAAGGAGTGACATACAATCATTAGTAAACTTACACCATATATTTATAATAAGTTAAATGTTCTAAAATTAATGTGTAAAAAGTTATAAATCAATATATAAAAAGTTATAAACCAATATGTAAAATGTTATAAATTAGTATGCAAAAATATTTTACATACTGATTTACAGCTTTTTACATGCTAATTTACAACTTTTGAAATACTGGTTTACAACTTTTAATTAGTGTAAGTATATTGTGTAAATTTGATGATTGCTATTTCTCATTTCTCTTTACTAAATAAGGTGAGAGCAGAGATCACTATTCTCATCCCGATGATTACTTGACATATAAAATATCTAACATATCTTGTATATCTTAATTTTGTAGTTGGGTTGCTTGAATGTGGCTACTTAGATTCACTAAATATTGTTACTATTTAGATCGATATGTTGTTATTTTGCTTAAAGGTGTGTTTGATTCGGGTAAAATTGAGATAAAAATATTTATAGATAGGGCTCAAAGTGTAATATGGGGGTGGAAATCGAAATTATACTTGAAACTTATCTATGAAAATTTTTACTCCAATCAAACACATTCTAAGTGTTTTAAGTTGCAGGATTTATAGTCTATTTAAATTTTGTTTGGAAATTTTATTATATACAGGAATTATAAATAAATTAGATACAAGAATGCACTTTCGTTTTTTGTCCGCTTAAATCTTTGAGTTATGCAGATGGACTTGTAAATCCACGAATAAATAAATTGGGAAAATGCCTTATACTAAACCACGAAAGTTATAGGGTTAGCAAACCATCCGGTCCCCATATTGATCCGAATACCTAGCTCTAATGAATGTATAATAACTTAGTTATGTTTATAAAAACTTAATTCACCAAGTCCTTACACTATTATATATTAAAATTATTGAGCGAATAATATATGCTAAATTTCATACTCATATCGGATCATATAATAATAATAATAATAATGATACAAGTGGCTTGAAAATCATCAAATTATCCATCAAGGTGTCTTATAAATTAAAATATTTATCAATTGTTAATCAATCAAAACTAAACCTTAAATCTAACTTCTCCCTCAGCCGAGTCAGCTCACGTGAGTAACATATGTTTTTGATTGAAAAGACATGAGTGAGATATTAGTAAAGTAGTGTTATTTATATTCATGAAGTGTAAGATACCATATCGACTCACATCTCATCCATCATTGGATAGGACATAGATCCTATTCAAATAAAACTTACACCTTATCCAGCATTGAATGGAATGTGGACCCTATTTAAATAGAGTCATGTCGTTCGATGACGGAATGATATGTGGAATCGTGATGTCTACCGGCTTACGTGAGTCTGATTATCGTTTAAAATTTGCTACCAGCGCAATTTACGTGAGCAGCGTATTTTAATAAAGAGACTAACTTTTATCTTTATTTCTTTGATTTCACAAAAAAAAAACCAAAAACCTTTTGTTTAGCCCATTTCATTTTTTTTATTATTTTATTTCACGAAAAACAAAAAATCTTATTCGGCCCAACCTTTTGTTTAGCCCATTTCATTTTTTTGTCTAAAAAAAAATAAAAAATCTCATTCAGTCCAACCCATTTTATCTTGTTACGGCCCATATTTTGATTTTTTTTTTTCTTTTTTCAGCCCACGTTTTTTTATCTTCAAACTTAAAACCAAAAAAGGAAATAAAAAATTTAAAAACTAAAAAAATGAAAAGAAAAAGAAAGCTGAGTCAGGATGATTGCAGCGAAATTGAAGATAATGAAAACAAATTAAAAAGCTGAAGGAACCATGCGTATCATCATCATCAAAAAACACCAATAATAACATTTCCCACAACTCCAATTCAGTTTGTTCCATTAATCATTCCCTTTCATTGCTGAAGCATGGGATTGATTCACAATGGTGCTTAAATACGACTCAGATTCACAAAGCAAAGGGGGGTTCGGAAGATTAGCAAAAAAAATTTTCAGACACATCCATTCAAACACTCTCATACATTGATTGACCTTTAGATATCAAAATCTTTCTCAAAAAAACAGAGAGCAACAATCAAAAAAACTTCAAACAGAAAATCGACAGCATATCAGCTAAAATTCAAGGAAAACCAACAAATACAAGAAGGAATCAACAACAATCCAGCAATTATAACAGAGGCAGGTACATACATATACCATTAGCAGCATCAGAAATTAAAAAAAAATCAAAAAAGAAAAGAGAGGGGGAAGGAGGCCGTGGCTTCCACCACCATAGCCGCGGCCTCTTCTGTTTTTTTTTTCATCACCATTAGCGACCCCACCAAGCCCGCCGCCTCGGCCTCGGATCCGTGGTCCCCCGCCGCGTGAACTCCGCTACCTCCGCCGGATCCAGCCACCACGCGAGCTCCTTCCTCTCCGATGAGATACGCCGGTGACCACGAGCACCCCTTCTCCCCGACGCCGCTCGCGCCTCTTCCTCAACCTCCGATCGGCGCCACACACCGCCATCGCGAGCTCCCCTTGCCGCCCACATCCCCAAGCATTGGCGGATCTCTTTCCTTTGTTGCATGCAACCGCGGCCGCACCGCTCCTCCCACGGCCTTCCTCCGTCGATGCCAGCTCCATTCCCCACCACCTTCGCGATGCGGTGGCCGCGGCAACCTTGCCAGCCGCGGCCTCTCTTTCTTCTCCCTTTGCCCGATCTCTCATCCTCTTCTTCTCCTTCTCCACCGCCTAGCTCTCTCTCTCTCTCCTGGATTCTCATTCTCTCTGTGTATGTACTCTGTGCGTGAGTGGGGGGAGGGACCGTGTATGTGTAAGAGATTAGTGATTAGTGTGTGCGTGTGTGCCCCTGACCTTTGTCTCCTTTTGGTTATGCTTGGTTTTACATATTGTGGTTTTACTGATGGATTAGTTATTTAGTTCCTTTAGTTTTGTTTTCATCTTGGAGTGAGATTAGTTTTGTTTGAGAACTATTTTGGTTGCGGGTTTGTTGTGCTTTTTTTTTTTTGTTAAATCTGTTTTCAGACTATTGGGCTTTGGGTTGTCTTGTGCTTAGAACAATATTTTTGGGCTAAGATTAATTTTTGGTCAATAGCATTGTGTATCCGTTTCCTTTATTTTTTTTTATGACTTCTTTTTATTTATAACAGTACAGTTGGTATACATAGAAAATAAAATTTTCTACTTAGAATTTTTTTTTTGGTAAAAATAAAAAAATATATTTTTAATCCATGCAACAACTTGTGATTTTGATATATGATTTATCATTCTCAGGTTTCACAAGAACATAAGGGTTTATTGTATAGTTAGTATTATCAACTCATCTGCAAGTGGGTTTTAATTTCTTCATGAAAATTATTTTCAAAATTAAAATCAATGCATATTCTCTTCTTTTTTTTTAATTAAAATTCCTTGACCTTTGATTATTTTTTACTGAGCGATGTATTTGAGTTCTCCGCATTCTTATTAGAGAGATACGTTAGCGTAGTACATTTATCAAAGTCAAAATTAATTTTTCATTGAATTGTGTTCTCTTTTAATTTAAATTTATTTTCTTTTCTTTTATTTCTTTTTATATAATTATAGCTTTTAGGGAAAAAATAAATATTATAAAATTATAATTAATTTGCATAATAAGCTCTAGGGTAACCGTATTTATACGGATGTATTAAGGGTGCAGTGGGATTAAGTTTTCACCCTTCCCTAATCATAATCAGACTCCCAAACTCAAATCTCTTTTAAAAAGACCAGTTTATAAATTTAAAGGATTTCCAATTTTAGTCAGAATTAAAATTGGTGGCGACTCCCATTTTATTCGATTTTATTTTAAAATCGGGTTAAATAAATCCACAGTTCTTGGCGCCATAAAGGCGCGTTATGACAATTTCAATCAATATCAGCTGCCTCATCTAGTAAAAAAAAAAACAAAGAAGTTATATTTTTTCAATTAGTATTCTAAAATCACAGCTTAAATATATCAAAATAAACAAATTTTAAATTATTTTAGTGGGGTACTATCTTTTGAGAACGTTAATACACTTCAAATTTTCAACGTGAACGATATCATTTTATTCTTTAATCATTGCCATAGAAACGTTGAAAATTACTCTAAATATGGGAATTAAAGAGAATCTGTCACTATCATTGGCTGGTTTCTTTTTTTACTTTGCATTTTGCATATGTATAGAAAGAAGTGAGTGCATTGCTTTTAGCTACATTATTTTTATGTATCACATTTATTGAACGTAGCTAAATGTTGCCTTTGTAGCTATATGCCTGCCTTTCGGTGCTTTTGCTGTATATTGTTTGAGTAAATACTCAATATGGTTCTTTAAGAAAATTGCACATGACAACATAGTCTCCCCAAAACAGAAACCTATATATCACATACTCACTGATGATATAAATTATAAGACTAATTAATTCCTTTATGAAATTGATTAATGAAATCTTGTTGAAATTGTGCACAAGTAGCCCATTAACATAGTGACGTTGGACGTTATATGACACATGAGTAAAATTAAACAATGTCATACTATTTTTATCTCGAATAAAAGAGACCAAGAGAGAACTATGTCTTAATTTAGTTTTGACAAAATTCCAAGTGAAAAAACATTTATGTACTTTTACCACCTGATAAAATATCATCATTTTGGTAAAGAGAAAATGTTCTAAAATAATATCATTTAATTCTGAATAATAATATTATGATAAATTATTGTTATATTATGCCACGTATATGACTCCATTAACAAAGAAATAACAAAGGGATTAACATATTTGTAATCTTGAGGGATTATGGGATAATTTTGTTTAAGGGACTAAATTATCCAATACAAAAATCTTGGGTGATAAGATTGGTGTTCACCATCCCCCTGGCACAATTGCGAGTTCAATTTTAATTTTTTTTTTTATTAATCCAAACCTGCCAATTAGTATGGCGAGTTTCCTTTAAAATGCCACACTTTTGTAAATAATTTCAGGATTTCATATTTTAGTAATTTACGCCTCAAACTTCCATATGTAAAAAATTGATCCTAAAGTGGATGATTAATAAAATAAAAAGAAAAAGACAAAGGTGCACTACCTCACCAACCAAATAGCGCACTAGTTTTCATTGAAAATTCAGCACATTTTTTTTTTCTTTTTTTTCTCTGCCAATCGGTGGTCTTTGTGTGGGATCTGTTAACAAAATCTGAAAAGACGCTAGTGCCACATTAAGATAATAAAAATATTATTTCAATATTTAAAAATAGATATTTAATTAGGGTATTTATGTTATTATTATTGAATGTAATACTGATTTAAATTTTCTTTATTTATCCATCACATCATAGAATGGATATCCTAATTAAACACATATTGGATATCCTAATTAAACACATATTTTAGATATTAGAATATCAATGCTATTGAGATGAAATAATTGGGCCCAATAATTTGAGAACTTTACTGTTTAGTTTTGAAGTATTAAAGTTCACTTACAAATTATTCACCCTTATTTCTTAAACTTTAAATATTTAATAATTTAATAAGTGCATCAAACCAAGTCATGTGCAAGTGGAGGATCGACCTGGTTCACTCGCAAAACTGCAAAAGAAATAAATTTGAGTAAAAATGCTCAAGTTTTTCTCTTAAAAAAATAGTGTTAAAACTTAGACTTATACACATTAGTTATCGAGAAATAATTTTTTGGACATAGTCTTTAAGAATCAGATATCCGTTATTTTAAATCTTTTTTAGTTCTTGATAACATAATTAATTTTTTAAAATAACTAACTAATATAACCGAATATGTAACTTTTATAGAAACTACTACGTATAACTAATTTCTCACAACATAATAGAGCACAGCTTAGTCTCTTAAAAAAATGAGATCACAGCTTAGATTTCAGTAAAGAAAGTTTCTTATATTTAATGCTCGATTGTATTTCGAATAATAAGTGAAAAAAACACAATTTTAATTAGAGGCAAACTTCAGAGTGTGTTAAAAAATTATTATTTTAATTTTAATAGATTGCTTTTTTTAACTGTTATGTAATCAATTTTTTTATTTTTATAATCTTTCAAATAATAATTATTAAAGTCAGTCATATTTACTTTTGTAATTATATATAATATAATTAGAATTTAATTTATATGTATTGATAGTATAAAAATTTTATATTATCAACCAATAAAATTTCATCAAAATTACAAATCATTGGAAGTAAATGCTCACTATCACATTTATCAACTATGATTTATTATTTTAGTGAAAATTCCATTGGTTGATATATATTTTAGAGCAAAGAAATTAAACTCATATGACTAAATAACACTCTAAAAAAGTCATTAGGATTGGTCTAGTGATGAGAGATTTGGATAGTAAGTATGAGATTCTATGTTCAAATCTCATTACGAATAATGTAATTCTGAAGTAACAAAAAAAAAATAACACTCTAAAATTTATAGTTAGAAGTGAATCAAACCATGTCATCAGTTATTTTTAGCTCGATCCTTTAATAGCTCAATAAGTCGAGCTCATCATGAGTCAAGTTTGAGCTGAATTTTAGGCTCAGTAGTCAATGATATCGAACTTGAGCCAAGCTTAATATTAACGAACTAAGCTTGACTCATTTTCGATCCTACTAAAAATGCATCAAAATTGAATAAGAAATTGTTAAAGAATAAAGCTAAATGAAAATGAAAATAATATTAAAAAATTCAGAAAAAAAAGAGTTTGATTTCTATGCACAATCGTGTGCAAAAAAATTTACTTTGTAATTCAATTAAATTATCCTATTTAAAAAAATTAATTGGAATACATTATCAGTGTAAAAAAATTTTACATAGTAATCTAATAATGCAATAGCATATCAATAGATTTGTTTACTTTTTACCCTTATTAATTGAAAAGTCATGTAAAAAGAAAGGTTTGATTGGATGATGGAGTAAAACTATTTTACACTATCAATGCAGCAAAATTAAACTCTTTAAAAAAAATTTCAAATAGTATATGTGAAACTCAATTACTTTTGCTGATATAATAAATGATTGCATGACTCATGGTGGATAAAAATTAGAGTTTATTTTTGATGTATTGTGTAAAAGAGTTTTACAATATCATCTAATCAAATCTCTCATTTTATATGCTTTTCAAGTAATAGGGGTTTGTTAAGAGAATGAAAATGATATATAACCTCAAGTGGTGAATTCCTCAGGTAAACCATCAAAGATGGCTTCAAGATGATTGGAGGTGGTCACAATTTCACCTACGATAGTAAGGTGATCAATAAATGTCTTGATTAAAAGAAGATAATCATGCATGGAACCTATTTTCTTGGTGCTTCTCAGTTGGATCTTGAGTTTGCTGATATGTGCCTTGGTTTGAGCTACAAAAATAGCTTCAATTTTGCTCCATACTTGATGAGAGTGGGTGCATCCCACCATTTGAATTTGCAAATATAAGGAAAGTGAGGCAAGGAGCCAAGATAAAAGAAGGCTATCTTGTTTTCTCCATTTGGTAAAAGCAGGATTGATAGAGTTAGAGGCAGCACCTTCATTAGTGAGAAATTTTCTTAGGAATGTTGGTGTCTTTGGGAAAGTCTTCAAGTTCATAGCCAATTATTGCGGCCAAAGCCTCTTGTTGCCGTGGTAGTTAGTTGTCTTCATCCAATTTGAAAAAAATTGAATTTGCAAAGGTTTGAATAGAAGGTAAAGGAGTGGAAGATGGAGAACTGACAGTGGAAGATGATGGAGCCATGGATCAAGAAAAGCTCATGATACCATGTTAAGAGAGTGAAAATGATGGCATACATAGAGAAATTGAATTTGTATTATGCATTCAAATTATGAAAACTCTTGTATACAAAACTGAGTATTAGCCTTTTTATATAAATAAAGACATAATAGAAAGCTATTAAAGACTAATACTAATAACTAACTTATAAAAAACAATTTGCCAGCTAATGACCAATACCAATACATACTTTAAGGCTTATTTTATCAGGATTAAAAGTAATCATATTTGCTGACGTGTTATTAAATGATTAAATGAACGTGTAAAATTTTTTAATTGTGATGCTTCATATTCACATGTCCTTGGATAAGCCTCATGCAACCTTTGGGTACCCTGGAAACCCCTGGATTGCATAAAATCACCTTTTACTAAAGTCTACATTTTTCTGTGTAGTTCTCAATGTAGTGAGAAAGAGGTTAGGCAGGCTTGCTGCAACAAGGACCCTCAACGCTGATAGACATTGAAAATGATATAGTTTTATTAAAACATCCCTCTCCCTATATAAACCATTCCTTATGCGTTTTTCTTAAAAACTCAAACCCTAATACCTTCTCCCCCTTCTTTCACCTCTTTTCTTCCTTCCTCCTCCAAGCGTCAAGGTAAGGATTGTTCATAGTTTATGTTAGGTTTGTAGGTAAAGATGTGCACGAGAAGAGGTGTTGAATCGTGCATATATACTTTTTCGCTTTCTGAAGCTTCTGAAAAGGATTATTATCAAGTATAAAACTTGAAGTGCAACGGAAACAAAGTTAATGGCTTCAAAAAGTTACTTTCTGATCCTTATTAAATAAAACGCTCAGTATTAAAAGATATAGCATAAAAGGTACATGATAAAAATAAAATCGATTGATAAAATAACAAAGCAATAAAAGGAAATAAAGGAGATTAATGTAAGAGAGAATATACACAAGAGATTTTATACTAGTTTGACCAACATGCCTACATCCAGTACTCAACAATTATTGAGATTCCACTATAACAACAACTTTCTTAACTTGAGAAAGTATAGATGGATAGTATTTTCAGTAGCCTTCTCAAACTATCATCCAAGGATCTCAGAAATCACCTATAACCAAGGATTTAGAGTAGTTTTGTACTAGTTTCTTTAAGTTAACATGAGTAGTCTTGACTCTGGCCTCCCTAAGCCAACCCGTGACTGACAAGCAACTCCTTCAGCATGTTGTTAGTATTCTTTCCCCAACCTTTCCAAGCTGCAAATAGTCTTGACATTGGCCTCTCCAAGCCCAACCAAGTAGTCTTGACTCCGGTCTCTCCAAGCCTAACATGAGTGGTCTGTTCCAGGCCTTTCCAAGCCTCAAGTAGTCTGTTCCTAGCCTCTCCAAGCCGCAAGTAGTCTTTCCTCAGTCTCTCCAAGGTGCAAGTAGTCTTTGACTAGCCTCTCCAAGCTAAATCGTGATGAGTAAGTCCATCTTACTATAGCATTGCAAGTAGTTTTGCCTTAGCCTTTCCAAGTTATGCTTCTCACTGATCACTATCGGATTAAGGATACAAAGGTTAAATGTTTGGGTTGCCACTCAAACTAATTTATACTCAAGTTTTCTTAAAGATAATACATTAAAAAAAGATCTTGGGAGAACTTGAATGACTTTCTTCTTCTACTTCTTCCACAAGAAGAATATAAATCTAACTAAAAATATAGAAGAAAGATTTTTCTTTACACTTCAAGGATAGAAACTGATTACATGATAAAGATAGAATATTCCAAAAAGTGGGAGGAGATTTTTGTAGAGTTTCCTCTATTTGAATTTTCAAATCTCATTCAACGTTCTTCAAGCTTAGCATATCTTTAAATAAATATCTTTTCTTTGTGACTGATGTCATAGATCAGTTCTTCAAGTGACACATGTTGATCATCAGTTATGTCTTGAAAGAAATAGCTAAAAGAGAGGTTGACAGAACTGTAACATTAGTTGCAGAAGCCGTTGTAAAAATGAGTTTTCTGATCTCCCATTAGAAACTCCTTTTCTATTTTCTGAGCAAGCTTTCTAAACTCCTCCTTTACGAAACTAGGGTCGTTGATTAAAAAGGTAAAAGAGATGACGTGCCAGTTTGAAACTAAAACTGACTTGATAATTTGAAATTCAAATTTTCAATTTCCCTCATTTTCCTGTAGCATTCATTGCTCTATACAAAGATGAGCTTTCTGATGAATGCAACCAGTTCCTTGAAGAGTATTTGACTTTCTGATCTTCAATTAATTCTTTTTGAAGATGATTTCTTTGCAATTGTGATGATTGAAGATTGAGTAACAGGTTGTATATGGACATATTCTGATATCTTCATCTTGAGTGTACTTTCTGATGTCTCATGCTGCTTTCTGAATTTTTTTCCTTGGTTTCTTGATTCTTGGCTTGATGCTCTTCAATCTTTAAGCATTTACACGTTCTTTGCACGAGATGAAATATGTTTGTATATGTGTAGTGAAATTATTCTCGATTCAAGTCCGTTTCTATGCTTTGTTCCATAGGTATGTACACATTCTTTACTTGAAATAATATTCACTTTCTATTTGACTCAATCTTTTCCCATAAGATAAAACATGTTTGTAAATACAAAGTGAAATATTATTCTTGCTATAAGATTGTAACATACTAATCGAATTTGATCTGTTCGCTTTGTCAAGAAACTCAAGAAGACATCAGTCATTCTTCAAAGCATTTTATTTGAATTGGTTTTGTTGTCATTCAAAACACATGGATGCAAGGGTTCTGGAGCTAACAGGGTTTTCTTTCCTTTCATCCATATTCATGAGTTAGGGTGTTTATGTTCTTGGTTGTTATCAAATTTGGGTACTCTCCCAATATTCGTAGAGTTATTCTAGTCAGCTTATAGTTTATTCATATGTCTAGGTTACTCTATGGCAATTGTTGGTGTCATTCCAAACTTCCAAGGTCAAGTGGATAGTACCCATACACTCCCGACTCCAAATGGTGAGTAGATTTGAACTCATAACCTTATTTTCAGTCATTATGGTATCTTCTAAGTATTATGATTGGTAAACATGAATTTGAAAGTGAAAACACGTCATGAACATGATTTTACAAAATATGCTCAGTTTAGAAGTTTTATGAACCCTTAAGTAAATCATGAAAAAATATGTTTTAGAAAAATCATGGGACCATGATTAATTTGTTGTATGCTATGAAAATATTTTATAAGCACATCAAAAGATTTATTTGGAAAATATGTAATTTAGCAAGTTTACTAAAATTGTCAGGCATGAAATATAGATTGATGAAATTACTTTGTTTTCAAGATTTTTGAGTATGTGACCATGTTTCTAGAAACCCAACTATGTTTTATTCACAAAAAAAAGGTTGAATATGATTTATCTCTATTGACAGACATGATATTATGGTTTACAAGTTTCAAAGTTTATGGAACCATGTCGTCTCAAAATACAATTTTTAGAAATTCATTATACGATATTGAAAGTATTAAATTAAGTATGATTAGAATATTGACTAGATGCATACTCTGTGGCTTTCTGAAATCACCAAGTCTACAAGCTAGTGATCTCTTGGGCATTATTTCAGAACCCTGGTTATGCTTGATAGTTAGCTTATTAGAATTATATGAATTGAAAGCTTTTAGCATTTTTAGATTTATTCAATTCAATTACAAGCTAGTGTTGATATATGAATTAGAGAGAAATAGAACTGTGAGCTAACGACAATGATCTTATTAACCTTGGTATACCATGTTGTCCATGACAGATGATCACTTTTTTTACTCATATTACAAATAATAGGACCTTGTTAAGGTGCATGTAGCTTGTCTATGAAGAATGAGGTTCGCGAGGGACCGTTTGCTATCAGTTAGATGTTCATGTTCACTAGAGATTGAGTATCACTTTTATATAACGTGCTTAGAATATGTTTCTTCCTTTAATTCCCTTAGAGTAATTTATATCGCTTTTTGAGGATTACATGATTTGCCAATTATGAAATTGTAAATGCTTTTTCCTAGTATAGCTATGTATATAAATATTAAAAATGTCTTTGCTAGTTGCATGTATATATTATGTATTGTTGTTATTGTCCTATGTGGGTGATGGATGAACATCCTCTTACTGAATTTGATTTCCCACCCTTCCTGCTCACAGTTGCACTTGTAAATCTAGTTATCGCTAAATTATTGATTATGTAGTCTGCAGCTGTTCTAATGGTGGGCTTTACTTCGCAATAAGGCTTAGTTTAGGTTTATGTTATATTAGAGTGCTATAGTAATTATGCAAGAAAGATTTGAGTCGTGCTTTCCATTTTAAGATTATGTACTTACTTTCAGCATCTATGTATGTCCTGTCATGTTTTTAGAATTTAAGTATGAATTTGAAATGTAGATTGTGATTAAAATTTATATAACAATCCAGCTTTATATACTCTCAATTCAGTTTTCAAGTATTGAATTGATTTTTAGATTATGACTAAGATCACAAAATGAAATAGTTTATGATTTCAGGAACTATAATAGCACATGTTGAATTAAAATAAGAGGAATTCATGGTTATGCATGTTGAAATATTTTAGTTATGTGAATTTGAATAATATCCTTTAAATAGAGGATTTAACGATGATTTAGATTAAATTACAATTAAATTACATTTTAAAAATGAAAATCATGTTAATTCATATATTTAGTAAGTTATATTATGCAAGGGTCTTACATGGAGACCCAGTCCCTTACTTGCAGGTCATGCTCCCAATTCGAGTCATGACATTTATATTGTAAGTGCATTCCAATTAACTACTAAAAATTAAACTCAAAGTGTCTGTTTGGTATGCCTGATAGAATAAGACCTGATAATATTAAATCTGATAAACTTTTAATACTATATAATTTTTGGTACAACACTGTATAAGATATTATATTTTATAGTTCATAATATTATCATTTATTTGTAAATAATTATAATATTATAAATAAATATAAAATAAAATAAATATTTTTATTAATGATTTAAATACAATTTTCAAATATTAGATTTATGTAAATATATATAAGTAAAATTTTATTTATACTAAATATTATCATTTATTTTGTAATATTATTATTCATATCAATATTTATAATTATTTATTTTTTATTTTATTTAATATTTATTAATTATAATCACTTTTATTTTTATTTATACAGCTAAATTCATATCATATATTATTCTTTAACAATATTTATTTATTATAAAATAATTTTATTAAGAATTATTACTTATTATTATTATTTATTTAAGAATTATTTCATCTTACTAAAATATTAAAAAATAAAAATAATCTTATATATTAAAATCTACTCAGAGCTAATATAACATCTTCATACGATATTAAATTATAGAACATTTTGATATGACGTATAAGGGGTTATGATATAGCTCATACAAGTGTGCACTAAATAATGGATAAAAATATAACATATGGTATGAATTTATACTATGATGTCTAATATAGCATACCTAACACAATTAGAATAAAAGCTACTCCTCCCTTTCAAAATATTTATCCACTTTTAGATAAAGTCATCTTTCAAAATATTTGTTAATTTCATATTCTAATAAAATATTTTTTTTATTCTTATAGTATATCTGAGTAATTAATGACTATTAGTATAATATTTCATTTTTAACTATTTAATGTGCTCCACAATTAATAAACATTATGATATATTAATCTATATATTATTATTTTATATAAAAACATTCTATTATCATATTATTTACCTTAATTTTTAATATATGCGTTTATTTAAATTTGACGTATATTTTTGTAAAGAATGGGGTATTGTTATTCCTTCTCTTATTCATGTGTACTTTAAAAATCATGCTATTGGCTCTTGCCACCTCTGACTGCTGCAACTACCACCAGCTTATCTCCTTCCTTTCTTCTTACATTACATTACACTCTCAGCGTCCCAAACAAAAACACACACCCCATCATGGCACACGACCCTACCATCATGACGTGGCGCAAAATCCCCAACCTCAAAGCACTTTCCTCCTCCAACGACGTCGTTTCGCTCAACCCCGCCCAACCGCTCAACAACGCCACCCTCGCTTTCTCCACCGGCAGTGGCATCGCCTGTAAATTCGCGTGCGCCTCAGTGGCAGAAAGGAAATTCGACGGCGAATTCGCTCCGACGGCGTCTCAGCTGCTGAAGCGCCCGCTCGCCGTCGTGGCCCTCGTGCCGAAAGACGCCGCGCTGTTCCTCGCCGGAGCACTCGCCGGCGCCGCTGCGAAGACCGTCACGGCGCCGCTCGACCGCATCAAGATCCTGATGCAGGTGCGTGCCATCGTGACTTCTCTCTCCGTTGATTTTTTTTTCTCTGTACTTGCATGGAATTATTGAATTCGGTTTGTTTTGGTGTTCGGTGGAATGGCGTTCCTTGTGTGTGTTTTGCAGACGCATGGAGTACGAGTTGGGCAAGAAAGTGCGAAAAGAGCGATTGGTTTAATTGAGGTATTCAAATTTCAATACTTAATAAAAAATGTCATTTGTACTCACTATGGACAGCGTATTGACTTACATCTCATCCACCATTGAATTTAATGTGGATCCCACTTAAATGGGGTTTACACCTCATCTAATGGTGAATGAGATGTTAGTTGACATAGTATCCCATATGATGAGTACAAATAACATAACTCATACTTAATTGTTGTGTTGTTTTGTATTTTTTTATTTAGTTTCTGATTTGTTTTGTTCTCTTTGTTTGGTTGAATCTGGAATATGCTGTTTTGGAAAGGAAAGGAAAGGATGTTAGGTTAGGCTATGTTTGGTTTTTGTTTTTCATTTCTTTTTTCATGTTTTATGAAATATTTTGGGAGAGAATCAGTGGAGACAGAGAAAGCAATAAAATCTTGTTCCTATTCTTATTCCCTGATTTCAATTTTTTTTTTTCTTCACAATAACCTGAAAACAAAAATAAAAATGCAAATAAGCCCTTATTTATTTATTTTTTAATTGGAGGAGTTATAAAATGTTTATAATATTTCATTTTTCTATAAACAAAAAGAAGAAAAATAAAAAATGAGAGAATAGTTGCTTGGAATGAAAATTTACCTTCCCTGACTTTCTTTCCAAACATTCGCTATTGTTGTTGAGGTGGTGAGCTGATTGCACATGGCCAATTCATTGACCGGTATTAAAATATTATTACATGTATGTATTACCAACTTCCCTTATTGAAAGTTGAGCTATATGATTGTGGGACTGTTGTGTTTTTAAACGCTTAACAAATTTGT
Organism: Dalbergia cochinchinensis; assembly: GCA_031216125.1. Classification (NCBI taxonomy): domain Eukaryota; kingdom Viridiplantae; phylum Streptophyta; class Magnoliopsida; order Fabales; family Fabaceae; genus Dalbergia; species Dalbergia cochinchinensis. The sequence continues at coordinate 59,176,947 of CM062375.1, read as the reverse complement.
CTGTTTTTTACTGGTTAGTAACTGATCATTTGTGGAGTTTGTTGAGGCTTTTTCCTCTTAAAGGGACAGCCTTATAATTGTAGCTATTGGAATGTTAGGATTCTTACGTTTTGTTAGTGTAATTATATTAGTGGTGTTATTGAGCTAGTGTTGCACTATTTTTGCTACACTCGTACTTGATCTCGATCAATAGTATAAATCTGAGCATTATGGTAGTCCTTTTACAACGCATCATATCACTGTTCAGTGTCACCTCTTTCCGTTTACACCATAATCCTGTAATTTCAATTTCAACAGTAGATAGTACAAAGGGAATTGGTAATTTTTGCGTCTAATGACTTCCAATTGACCAATTGAAGCTTTACCTCTGATTTAGGATTTATGTTTGCATATTGCATTGCATATTGGTCTCCCTATGGTGATCTTGTGTTTATTGCCCATCTTAGAGGAATTGGGCTCTTTGGTGAATGATCAGAGCATTACCTATAAATGTTTCCTTGGAGCTTACATGGACATGATTTACAGGCCATAACAGTTATAGGGAAGGAAGAAGGCATCAAAGGTTATTGGAAAGGAACCCTCCCCCAGGTCTCTATAACTAGGACCAAATTCATTGGTATTTCTGTATTTATATCTGCGCATAGTGTTGACTAGTGTTTTCATTTGTTAGTGTTTCTTCTTTTAATGTACCAGGTGATTCGGGTTATACCTTATAGTGCCGTCCAGCTTTTTGCTTATGAAATTTATAAGGTCCACCGCTAACTGTCTTTCAAGAATTTCTTACTAAATATTTCTTGCTCAGATCTAAGTTTTTCTTTTTCATGTACAGAAAATATTCAGAGGAAAGAATGGTGAGCTATCTGTTCTGGGAAGACTTGCAGCAGGTGCTTTTGCTGGCATGACATCAACTTTTGTAAGTAACTCATCATGATTCAAGAGGCAAGCATTGCATGGTTTGCAGTTGCTTTCATGATGCTATTATTTATCATTGCAGGGATTAAACCTTATGCAATGCTTAGAACAATTTCTTTTTGTTCAATTGATCTTTCTATGTTTTTCTTATTTCTTTACTTAATGTATGTATCTAACTTTGTCCATATCTGTGTAGATTACTTACCCATTAGATGTCCTCAGATTACGATTAGCTGTTGAACCTGGTTATCGAACAATGTCAGAGGTATTATTACACTGCCTTTAATATTTAAGCAAGATCTGCATGTGTATTGATGAACCATATTGTGGCTTTTCCAGGTTGCCTTGAGCATGCTAAGAGAGGAAGGATTTGCATCTTTCTACTATGGTCTTGGACCTTCTCTAATTGGAATAGCTCCATATATTGCAGTGAACTTTTGTGTCTTTGACTTGTGAGTTCATTAGTAATCTTTTTACCTTTTAAGTAACTTGGAGATTGGATGTGGAGTGTGGACATGGAAACTGAAACATCCTGACCTTATATGGATAATAGATTAAAGAAGTCATTGCCAGAGAAATATCAAAAGAGAACTGAAACATCTTTATTCACTGCGGTGCTTTCGGCATCTCTTGCCACACTTACATGTTATCCTCTGGACACTGTGCGAAGGCAGATGCAATTGAAGGGGACACCATACAAGACTGTATTGGATGCCATTTCAGGTGAGGATTCCTTTCTATTTGTCTTTTAGCATCACTTTATCAACATTTTATGGTCACCAGCACACTAAGGCACACATTGGTGACAAAAATATATAGGCTCCATCGATAATTTAACAAAATTATATAGGCCAATATAGTAAAAATTTGGCTTGCTTATTTCTAGATGGTGTAAATAATTCACTTTAATAGTGCATTGAATTTTAATTTTTTTAATGCAGACATGTTGAATAATCAGTAAGCACAATATAATTATCTATAAATTTTTCTGATGTGCTAGAAAATTATTGCCATTGCTCCTTGGGACATATCGAGTAACCTGCAGAACAATAGCATAGTGGGTGGTATTGGTGCAGCCATAAACCGACTAAATGAATAACACAGGAAATTTAAGATCAAGTAACTCTAAGATTGATCAAGTCGTCAACTAGCTAGCAATGAAGGGTTGGATCATCCAGTAGAGTGCCACCTTGTGGTACTGTCCAGTATTTGGTTCTAGTGGGGCATGCTCAATCTTGCTGTCTTTAAGTTGAGCCCCAGAAATGAGAACTGAAGCATACTTAGCCCGAGATAGGAATATGTAATCACTGAAAGGATGTACCTCAGACCTTAGGAGATAGTACCTCAAGCATACTGAGCCCGAGATATTGATCTTTCTTCTATAACTTTTGCCTACAAAACTGTTCAAGCACAACAATACCAATAGTGCCATCACAGGTGCTTATCATATCATCAACATAAAAGAGCAACATAACAATACCTTGATTAGTGCTATGAATAAACAGCATAACAATCGTGAGCACGCAGGAAAACTCCTGCTGACAGACAGTGCTGTGGAATTTGGCAAACCGGTAGAGGGTGCTTGTTTGAGCCCATATAAAGCCTTCTGAAGTTGACTGTAATGAATGTTCACTAATGATCTAGTTGTAGTAAGTGCATGCACACTAACAGAGATGAACACAAACAAAATCGTTTTGATCAACTAGTTAAACTATTTGTGGTGTTTGACTGAAAAACATGCGCAAAAATTGAAGGACTTCACTTGTCCTTGTACATTCCAAGGTAGTTGATTTATGGAATTTATTTAAACAACGGGGATTTTAAGCTTTATTGCTTCGGTAGTTTTGTGCAATTGGCAATAATTATTTCATCAATGCAGGTATTGTGGGACGGGATGGATTTATTGGCTTGTACAGGGGATTTTTGCCCAATGCTTTGAAAAACCTACCAAACAGCAGGTTTCAGTGATCTTTTATTTCTGATTATTATATTTTCAATCTTTGTCATCGGTCCTCATGATAATACCAATTTTTGTTGATACTTAACTCCGCGGTTGTGAAGGCCAGCAGCACCTTCGCTTGAAAATAAGTGAATGCTGTCTGAACCCAGTCTGTTTATCTAAGAATGCTAGTGCCCACCACAAAGCATACATGGCTTTGACAAATATAGCTAATCACGGTTATGTATTCTACTTAGGGTATGTTTGGTTAGAAGGTAAAAATAAGAATAAAGTTTACATAGATAAGTCTATCCATATAATTTTTACCATCACTTTTATCCCTCAACCAAACACACCCTTAAAAGTAGAATGTGATTAGTTACCCGATCTTTTCTTCATTTCTCTCTGCAGCATCAGGTTTACAACATATGACGTTGCCAAGCGGCTAATTGCAGCTAGTGAGAAAGTGTTTCAAACAATTACAGAGGAAAACCGCAACAAATAAGAGAAACAATAGTCAATGCTAGCGAGCCTCATTTGTTCAGTCATTCTTTTCCCGCTGATGTTTTTCTGCGGAACTAATGCTCCACAAAAGTTGTGGGAATTACTTTAGCCAGACTGCCAGCAGTAATGAAAAACATCCCAGCAACCAATCTACCAATGTTTGGCATCTTGGGGCTGTGAATTTTGTGGGATACGAGTTTGATAGATTATCTGTAATGCTATATTCTTTTGTTCAATGTATTGTTAGCTGTAATTTTTGTAGGGACTTTGTATTTGCCAAACTTAGTAGTAATATGATAAAAAATTTCCAATTTACAAACCCAACAAATGCGCATGACGTAACATTTTTCTTCTGCACACATGGTATAGGTGCGACCTGGATAATAATGATAATATATCTTGACCAACATAAATATGATATATGATGGAGCACTTCAACGTCATTTGATTTATGTAGCCGATCACACTTAGTGGAATAAAGTTTAGTTGTTTTAGGTATACAACCAACAATTGCCGTACAAAAATGGTGATCTAGTAATCAAATCAAAGCTCCTCCTTCGATTTTAGGTTCTTCCTTTTATTAATTGATAAAATTGTTTCAGCAATCTTGATTATATGTTCTGTGGGAATCTAGACAAGCTATAGCGGTAGCTCGACTATTCTTACACTTGGAATTTTTTTAAGTTTTATATGTCATAGCATTGTCTCAGCACCACCTGAATGATTAAGTATAGCTGTAAGCACCACTATTATAAATTTATCCTATAGAATTTAGAATTAGACATTTTGGTTTTTGAGTAACCAGTACTAGCTGTCATAACTGGAAATCTTAGTCATGGAAGCAAGTTCACTTGAATGTCAAAGTGTAGTTTAGGAATCTCCTAATGAGAAAGAAAACTGAGATTACTTCAGAAACAATATTGAGTGATTCCCACGTGTGGAATAAGAAGTCCAACATTAAAGAGATTAGAGAAGGATGGAGGCCATATAAGGCTTGGATTTTTTTTGGGTCAATAATAAGGTTGGTATTGAATAACATCAGTTAATCAAGGTAACCTATGACGGTATGACCATTGCATATTCTTAATAAATTTTCTGTTATTACCAACTTTTTTAGTGGAATAAGATACACTGCCATTTCGATACAGTCCTATGGAAGAATTCAGACAGATCATCACGGTCTCCCATATTTAAAAGGGTGTTGTTTCTTAGATGTGTAGAAGACATCTCAGTGACTTTCCAGTGCTCAAAAGATCAAAGGCTTTGTTTATCTCCTCAAAGGGAAGCTCGTGAGTGATAAAATCTTCTAGCTTCACCACCTAAACCAGTAAAAAGGCCATAAGAAGAAGTGAGTATTAGACCATGCAGTGTGGCTTCAATAATTTGAACAATAATTAAGAAAAATGGAAATTGTGTTGTAAATTGTAACCATTGTATGGTTGCAGTTACGAATTGTTAATTAACATGCACCGAAATGTTATTCTCTCATTCAGATATTAGTTCAGAAAACTGTCAGACTAGAAATTGCAGGATAAAGAGAGCCTAAAACAAAAAGAACATGAAAATTAAGAGAGTGGTAATCATCATTACCCCATGCATGCACTCTTTGGCAAAATGTGGCAATTGAGTCTTCCCTTTGAAGCCACCAAAAACTGATCCTACAATTCTGCGACCTTCATACAGCTCCATTGGTTGAATGGGAAGCATTTTTGGCGATGGATGAATTCCCAATAACACAGTCAATCCCCAGCCCTGCATCATAATGGTAACAAATTTTTAGTTTGCTTGAACAAGAGATGTGAAACAGCCTCTCAGTTTTTGTCCAAAATTACTCTTTTTTTTTTAGTCTATAAATTACCAATATCTAAAGTCCAGTGGGGTTTAACTAATTTGATTTGAGGGTCCAGTGGGGTTTAACTAATTTGATCTGAGCAGTGTTAGCTAGCTATGAAATTATAGCTCTCCTTGCACTTGTTTTCTCTATTTATAAGATTCAAATCAGATAAAAATCACCTAACCCATTTTTCTGTCCCACTCTCTGTCCCTTCACTCATATTTTCACAAACGCAACACTATATAACACGAACTCATGATCAAAAGCAACTTGTAAAAATTACTCATAATATCACACATATAGGACACAAGAATTGTTTTCAACTCGATCATGAGATCTTGTTTTAATTAAAAAGAATTAAGTTCCAACTTGCAAACGACTTGAACCAACCATGATATACCCATCATTTTATTCATTATAGTGTGATGAAAGTGTGTTTAAGAAAGAAAGAGAAGCAATTGTGAAGGAATACAACAACATTACATACATTAAGCTAGACCACAAAAAGTAGCTGCCATGAATATTATACCTCATGAGCAGACAAGAAGGCATCTCTTAGAACGTTCAAGTTTCCTGCACATTCAAAACTGTAGTGCACTCCTCCACCACCAGTGATTTCCCTTATTATCTGCAGATAAATTTTCAATATTTCTGGTGAAAATGCATATAAAGATGATATTTTCTTTTGTGAAAAATGAGAGGGGGATAGAGGACAAATTAACAAGACAAACCTCATAAGTTGGCTTCTCTTCATCCCTTGGATTTATGAAGTCAGTGACACCCATTGCTCGGGCTTTGAGCTCATGAAAAATGCATCAATATACCACATTATAGCTTCTTACATTAAAACATTGTTATACAAAAAACGAATTTCATGCAAAGTTTTTATTGGTTTTTCTTATTAAATTTATTACCTTTGATGAATTTGTCAGGGTTGATGTCAACTCCAATAATTTTGGATGCACCTCTAGCTCGTGCGCCCTGTGCAACCTGGGCCAATTGGTAATGCTTGTGCTCAATATTTTTCTTCCTTAGATTTCTTCCTTATATTAGGGTAGTAGATATCAAATAGTGTTAACATTTTCTTTTATTACTCTAACGGAGAAATATCTACTTGCTCTTAGAAAGCCTTGTAAATATGCTCCATATTCATTAATTGTGTGACTTTTCAACTAAAAGTAAATGTTAAGTATGGATCATAAAAGGATCTCTAATGGTGTTCCTATTTGGATCTCACTTATGGGCCCACTCATTGCCACATCAATAATATATATATACAATGTGTCATAAAAAGTAAAAGTGTCCTAAGAGTGTCTCTCTCTTCTTTAATGAAAAAGACCAGCTTTGATCCCTATTATGAACCAATATCATTTTTTAAATTAAAAAATTAGTCAACATATTTATGAAATATTTTATTCTAATATCTTATATTTTAGTTTAATATCTTATATTATGTAATTTTATTTTTATTTTGATAAAAATATAAAATGATTTTTTTGGTTTGAAATGGACTTGACATGGGAATGAAAATGGAAATTGAAATATTGGAAAATTTTGATTGTTTGGAAAAAAAAATGAACTTGAAAATTAGAATTTAGAAGGTTTGAGAGATTTTGATTTAAGAAGAAGTTTGACATTCGAAAAATAAAGATTTAGATTTGGATTTTGAGGATTTAAAAATTGTGAATTTTGGATATTTGGATTTTGAGGGAGGTAGAAATTTTGCAATTAATTGAGAAGATGGTTCGAATTAAATTGATTTGATTCCATTATTTGTGAGAGAATAAAATAATTGAATTGTGATGAAACAAAATTATAAAGTTTTGGAAAGGATTATCTGTTTTTTGAGTTGGGATCGTCCCAACTATGTGTCCTTGATCACTCCCTCGCCTCATCCCATCTCATAGCTCTAATGGTATTCGTCACTTGTCCCTAATAATGCACAGTCCCCAGGACACAAAATTATAACCGTTGGAGCTGCTCTAACTGAAATATCATTTAATTAATGAATGTAGAGCATATGAGGACGACGAAATAGAACGGGCATATTGGGATTGAACACTAACTCAACACCAAGACCTATCTACCACAAGAATCAGCAGAGGTATCACTTGGGTTACGACTCAATAGCAAATAATGTTAACATTAACAAATAACAAGAGTTAAAGTTAAGCATGCAAGAAAGTAAAAACAAAGTACTAGTATTGTAACAATTCTTCTTTCTTTTAAGTGACACTATGATTGAATGTGGTAGTCTATATCATTAACAGGAGTAGATAGATAAATCTTGATGTTGTTTCTATCAAATCATATTTGATTTGTTTTGATATACTGAAATAGGTAGAGGTCAGAGAAATGTATGAATGCAAATGGGCAGTGAAGAAATTACGCACAGCAAGGCCTACAGCACCTAAACCAAAGATGGCCACAGTTGAACCAGAATGCACATTAGCGGTATTCCAAGCAGCTCCCACACCTACATATCATAAATCCGGTTTCAACAATTCACACTAACATCTACACTGCCACAACATTGACATAACATGAAAGACTATGTTAAGAACAGGAAATAATACTTGGCCAACATAAGTGTGTATCTGAATGTCGTTAAAAAATAGACTGATGGAAAGGTACGTGAAAAAGCCAACCTCACTTTAAACTCAGAAACACTCATTTTACATTGAAATGACAAAGATTTGCTTGAATTCTCACACACACACACACACACACACACACACACACAATATATATATATATATATATTTCAAAAGTCATGCAGATAAAATGATTTGATTAAATGACAGTATATAAGATTTATACTATCAATATATTCAAATTAAATCTATATTAAAAATAGTATTCCTAAAACTAACATAAAAGTATTAACTTCTTTAGAAAATATTTGCATCCTCGTTCCAAAATTAAATGTGCAAGAATGTTTGCATCCAGAAAAAAGCAAAAATCCTCTGATTCACCTCCCATGTGGTGTTTCTATGCTCAAGTCACTATCTAATTTCTTCAACAAGCTGATTACGTTGCTTATTCTCTTTGCTTTGAATATTTGTACTATTATACTCTGTAGTACCCAAAATCTGAATCTGTAAAGCTGAATGCGTCACTATTGGATAAAATTTAGGTGTATCCACGCCCACGGCCCAAAATGGGGGAACGTCTAATTATTAAAATTGATAAATAAATCAATGTTCCTAATTCCGCCCTACACTCAAAGCAAGATGCTTCTAAGAAAACGTTTAACATGGAGAAATGATCAAAATATACATTCAATCATATATTGTTATATCAGTTAAATAGTTAAGTTTCATATTACTTATTTGAAAAATTATATAAATAAGACCATTTTAGAGACGAGATAAATTACTTCTCTATAATAAGAAATAAATTTAGATTTAACTTTTCCTTTCGGTGACACAAAGACAGTTCAGAAATTTTTATATGATTTAATAAAAAACAAAACAAATAATTAAACTATTTTTAAATTTACCATATAGGATTTGATCAAATGTTTCTGAATGTCAAACTCAATAAAATATCATATCCAGACCTATTCATGAGAGAGTAATGCTAAAATAAACTAATACGATTCACTTACTCATTCAAAGTTTAACACATACCTCACCATCGACAAATAAATTTGAGCAGAAATTTTGGCTGCCAAGCTTTTTCGTAGATTAAAATATCATGGGGAGTTGATCATGCACCCTTCAGTTTCGAGATCTAGATCTCCACAAATTTAATTATTTTATGTCTATGCATAATAATCTCGTGAACTAATGGGTTTGACCAAAAGGCACCTACCTGTGGATACACCACAACTGAGTAATGTGAGCCTCTTTAGGTATGAATAAAGGTCACCATCACCACCAGGGGGAAGCTTGACAACACATGCTGACTCCACAACCGTGTACTCAGTGAAAGTGGAAGTGTTCAAGAAATGGAAAATGGGTTTGCCATCCACGGTTGAAAACCTTGATGTGCCATCACAAGCCATAACTTTTTTCATGGCATCTACACCAAACCTCTCACACTTGTTGGTTTGCTCACATCTGCAGTAAGGGCAATCACCACATTCCCCATTGAAAATTGGCACCACTAAGTCCCCTTCTTTCATGTCACTCACACCTTCTCCCACACTCTCAACAATCCTGCAAATTCAATCCCTCAAAATCACATTTAACTCATCAATTCAAGTGATCATCGTGTATATAGTATATAACTATTTTGTCCAATTGATTAATGTTATAATTTGTCATCACAATCATATATTCATTAGCAATTTTGTGTCTTACCCGGATGCTTCATGGCCTAAAATCCGAGGATAAGCACGTTGAGCTTCATTCTGCGGTGCCCCCCCACAAAAAAAACAAAGGAAAAGAACAAAAGTGTCAAAAATTAGAGAAACATTAATGAGACTCAATTTTGAATGGTTTAATTTATATATATTATATAGTATATAATTATATACCTCGCCCAGCCAAGCGCTTAAATCGGTGTGACATATTGAAGTGAAGAGGATCTTGATCCGAACCTCCATTTTCTGAGGAGGGTGAACAAGAACTTGCTCCACAACAAAGGGCACTCCAGGACCATATGCCACGGCAGCTTCATAGTGATGATGAGAATGATCAGTTAAGATCAAGCTATGTGATGATTAGAGAAATTAATTGGGATGCCAAAATTCTTAATCTAATTGCAATTGCAAATGCAGAATGATGTGAACATTGAATAAATGAGCTACATGTATATATGTAGTACCTTTACAAGTAATGGTCTTTCCATTGGTCTCACTTGGCTTCAAGTTCAATGATCCGTTCCCATTTGCAACCACTACACCTGCCATGATCGTTGTTCTTTGGCTTTCCTTTCTTTCCTCACCCGGAGATCAAAGTTCAATAGGACAGACAAAGCTTTATGTGAGACTAAAACAAAAATGCCAGCTTTATGTGTAAGGATGGGATTTGGATTTTTCTAGCGGATGGATAAGCTATTTTATATGCTGATTCTGATGACTTGTGTTCTTAATTGGTCTTTTCTCATCGAATTGTAGAAGCCGAGGTCGGGGAACATATAAAAGATCAATTCCAATGTTACATTAGTTTATAATGAGTATATATACTATTAGATCCCTGGATATAATTAAAGTACTTTAAATATTAAATACTTCACAGTTTGTAACTAGCTGATGGACTTTTATCATCTGCGCTTTCATTCATAATTTCATATTTCAATTAAAATTTTTTTATCATCCATTCAATTTTAGATCCGTTATCCATCCTCGTGAAATAAAACATAATTCCTCTTAATTTACTTGTTCAATTTATTCTTTTTAGTCACAAAAGTTATAAGATCTGTCATATAGGAAAAAGTTGTGTGTTCTTTTTTAACTCGAGTAATGCTAGTCACATCTATTTACGTATACACACATAATGTGATATTTACACAATTTTATCATGTTACTATGGCTAGCTCACCACATTTTTAACAATAATTTTAAAGCTTCTTTTTTTTCTGATATCTAAGGATATTGATTATAAAAAAAAATAATAATGATCTTATTTGCAATTTGTATCCGACTACGACCAATTATTGCTTCTAAACATGGTTGGGATGATAAGAACATCGTGATTTTTGGGTGTCGTATAATCTAACCATGTGATGCTTATAATTTTCTTGGTTACCACAAATACTTCTAATTAAGGAGGATGAAAGCTATTCAAAGTTGGTGAGAAATTAGCCCCAAACAATGCTGCATTTTACACCCAATGAGCTGAGAGGAACACAGTGCAAGTTGGAGGAGATTCTGTAGGATTGTTGAATCAGTTTATAATTCTTCTTATTCACCGATCCTACGTGCAGGTAAGTTTAAATTGTTGTAACTACAAATGATCAATCACCTTTGTGGTTTAGCTTATGCAATTTCCTCTATTTGATCAGATAGATGCGTCAATAAGGACAATAGTTTTCAGTGGTTGGCACACTGCTTGCAACTTTATTTTTCTCTTCAATTCTTCAACGAATCTTGGGAAAACCAGGCCTCACTACATTCTGTAGCCTCTGTTATTCTGAGCATTAATATTTCGAGGATGTGCATAAGAATGTGACAATTTTTTTTTTTTTGTCACGCATGCACCTGGGGATGGGGATGAAGATTGGGGGAGTGGTCTCAAACCACATTTAGCGAATTCGAAACTCGCACCTCCTTATTACGTGGTTACTTAAGGCAAAGGATATATATATACATCCACACCCCTTTTCTTATATAGAGAAAAGAAGAACAAGATTGCCTTCTTTTACCGTGGCTATTTGTTATATGATATAGCATTCTAGCACAAGAGTTATTATTCTAGCAAATACCTAAGGGCATGATTCATCATGCTAGGTACAACAAGGACATGACTCATAAGAAAAGAGAACAACAGTGGTCATAACTGCTCATAATATCTTATTTGTAGATTTAGTAGCCTTTTTAGTTTCTTCTTCCTAAAAGTTCAATTTCTTATATATAATATGTTCCCATAAGTATAAGGAATAAGAAAATAACAAGCCATTTAAGATATATAGTATGCTCTACATTTGCCTGTATAAGAGTTTTTTGTGTATCAAAAATGTGTTCAACGAATCATCCATTGATTTTGGGTTTTAAAAGATAATTGAAGTGCAGAGTCAGAGGTGTGTGAGGAATTTTCCTTGAATGACTTATAATCTCCCTTACTTACTCTCTTCCTTACATCCAATATGCTCCCTAGCTTATAGGAAAAATGGAAAATAACGTTGTTGGACATTTAGACTCTCGTGTCACTGCATCAGGAGGCTCACTACTTTGAATATGTAATCTTTACACACACTTTGTGTGTGTGAATATAAAATATACCCCTTTTTCTGTCGACGATACACGTGGAAGTAAAAAATATTTGAGGCCTTAAATTTTTGGGCCTGTATTTAAACTTCATTCTTCACAACATTGTTTGGGCCTAGTAATATTCGAAACTTCTTCTTGATTGTTTAACATGTTTGGTGGTGGCAATTGAGACACGCCTCTGGGCCTGCATATGAGCCAGGCCTGCGTTTCTAAATAGTTTGACCCAAAAACAAAAGCATAATCGTCATATACTTTCTTGACCTAAAACGAATCACAGGAAGCATCCATGTTATAAGCATCGTACAAAAGTTGTACAGTCTTTATTACTAGTTAATTTTCTAGATTTAGACCTTTGGTGTCAATTGAGTTTGATGTATTGTATCCATATTTTCATTTTTGACAATTATTTTAAATTTTTAAATCTCTTTTGATTTTAATTTTTTATATGACAATACATAATTAGTGAGAAAAAAAAGGAATATGGTTTCGGGACAGTAGATTTCCATCCGATATTTGTAACAAGCTTAGACCTTGACTATTAATCAATGAAACTATGTCATGTACTTAATTTTTCTTGATATCACAAATCATGCGAAAGTTAGACCAAAAAGAAAATAAATAAATAAGCCGAAAGCATTAAGACCCTGAGCCCTATCAAAAAGCATTAAGATTATGAGTGCATTTATTTCATATTATTTTAACAGGAAAAGGATACTTTTTTAATCTAAAAATCACTTTTTATGAAAGTGTTTTTTAAAGAGACAAGCAAGATGCAGAGGAAAGCTCCAACAGAGAAGAAGGGAATGGATGTGTGTGTTTGAGAAAAGTGTGTACTGCATTGATTGATCTGAGAAAGGTACAACTATTGTTATTTAAGCTTCATTACAATTGATAACAGAATCATAACTGATAACAACTCCTAAACAACTTCTAATTATCACGTGCTGATTGTGATCAACTTCCTAACAGCTTCTGATGGTGGCTTGTAACAATTGCTAATGCTGGAATGCTGATTTCCAGATTGGGCTTGGGCTTTGTCACCTATGTGGGCCTTATCTCCTATAGGGTACATCTTTTTATGAAAATTTCTTATATTAACTTCTACTCAAAACAAGAAAAGAAGAGTTAAATCACTTAATTTTCTGAAAATAAATAGACATTTTAATTATTCGAAAATATTTTCTGAAACCGTTACACCCTCAACTTTCTCTAAAATCCCAAGAAAATAAATTCTGCCACTTATTGGCTGGCTTATTAGGGTGCACTGCACTTTTCATTCCTCCCTAATAAGAGACTGAAATGTCGTCATCTCCAAAATAGTTTAAATTATCACTCGTTCGGTCAATGGTCACTTTAGTGGCATGGTTAAGTGGTCAATAAGATGCTATTTGGCCAGGTGTTATTCACAAGAAATTTCAAATTTCCAATCATGGTCAAAACCTTCAAAAATGATATATTCAAATAAACAACGCATCAAGACAAATATAATTTTTTTTAATGAAAATCATAATAATTATTAGATGAAATAAAATGATATAATCTGTTAATTTATTTACAAATTAACAATCATGATATATCATTCTAAATATAAAATTCAGACAAAATTTCTAATTATCTAATATTTTCTTATTAAATATAGATTTGACAATCAATACTTTTAAATTTAAATGGTTTGTGGTAATTCATTTTGAATCCATATATAAAATTAAGAAATTGTTGGTTGTTGAACAACCCATCCACCACTAAAATGATTATGACTAAAGTGTTCAGAGCTATCTCATCTTTTGTTCAATAATCCATCCAAGAAGGATGTTTGTACTATGATTGATTAAATATTCTGTCATGGAATGAACATTAATTAACGGGCAAATAAATTTGTATTGAAGAAAGATGGTAGAAATAAGATACAGCCACCATTCCAACTTCTATAAGATATTAAACAATATCCAGGAATAATCATTATCCAAGTTATCATCCCTTCACTTTCAACGTGAAAATGATATCCAACAAAAACAAGCACCTTATATTATGAATGAATTTCTTTCTCAGCTTCGTCACGTAACTGAGCCAACAAGTTTGTTGTTATATATAATAAATTTGCAATCTCCGACTATTATAACTTGTCCCTGTTTTACGTCTTTATTATCAACCTTGACTACATTCTCATGATGAATCCGATGAAAAAAGAAAAAATGGGACCCCTTCTCTCTTTTAATTTTTATTTGATTGAATGGACCCCTTATTTTTTTTTCTCCATCTAAGTTTTAGAAAATGTGTAATTAGTCCAGTGGGTGCTCATAGTTTCCGTAATTGACTATTTTTAAATGGAAATGCTTTCCAAACTATATATGTCCTAACGACAGTGGAAAAGCCTCTTTTACAAACAAACTGAAATTTAAGCGATTGATGACAGAACTGAATAAAATTTGTAAGAATAAATTTGATATATAAACATACGGTGCATGAGATATGTAAATAATTTACCCTTCTTTAGATGATGGCAATTGATACAACAGAGACTGCATGCTATGTCGCTATTTCAACAATCATGTAGTATTAAATATAAAATCATTTCTTTGTCATTTAACAATTTAATTTTTTTTAAAGAGTCATTAGATATAACCTATATATAGCTCATGCATCAAAATGGTATATATCTTTCCTCCAATGTATGCAATACATGCAGTATGAGTGTTTAATTTTAATGGTGAAACCATCCGGTATCCGGCTCACCGATTGATTAACCCAGATTCAGGTACTATAGAGGCTCTATTATGGGAACGACTCTCCCAACCCAATTTACTCCATTGACAACTCCAGGATTTGAACCTTATTGTTCTTCAAAATAAATGGTATATCTTTATTACAAGTCCATTTTAGCAATTCTTGAAGATTCATGTCTGAAAATAGAACTTGCCTTATTGATAACTCTTATGTTGCAATTCATCAACCCAAGATGTGCTCATCCAATGTATCTATGTAAAGATATATTATATTTCAGTACATCAATTGCAATGCAAAAGAAAGTTGTACTCCATACAAAAAAAATAAAAAAAATTATTGTTGTCTAACTAGAGATAGAGGATAGGTTAGTGTTTAGGCTTGCTAGAGATGAAGATATGTTATATTGTTCACATTTTGCGGGGGTATATGTATGGTTGGGGCATTAATGAGGGGAGCCATGACTGGGGGGGCATAGATCATGGGATTGGAGGGCATGGATTATGGGTCTAATTAAGAGGAGATATTTAGCACATGGGTACCGAGTCACAGCTAGATGGTTGGGGATGCTTGTGCCGAGGATCCGAGTCACAGGGTGGGGACACCCATGCCAAAGGTTTGGGATAGAAGTTGTTGGGTTTGAAGATTTATATAAGCTACCCAATTGATCCATGAGGGGATCAAGGATGAAGGCGGACTAGGGGTGATGTTAGGGGATGGAAATCACATATCCCCAAATCATGTCTCTTCTATTGTCCCACAATCAATTATTACCATGTTGTTGAGGGTAAATTAAAATTCCCTAAAGATGTCAGAGTGAAGCCAACAACATTCTGGTGATCTAAGTTTGGGCTTTCTAAGGATCTAGAATAATTATGGGTAAAAAATCTGCTGCTTGGAAGCAAATGATTGAATTTCATCAACACGTTCGACAGAATATGTTGACAAAGGAAGAGTGTCAAGCAGTTATAAAATCCAAATGAATAAGTGACGATTATCAAAATTATGAGCCAGGAAGGTGCTCATGATACAAAGGCGGGAACAGTTATTGGCAAATTCAGATTGAACGATTCTGGAGTATTGGATCAAGAAACTATCGAGGACACCTGGTGAGATCTAATAGTAGACGTTAATCTATAAATGCAACAATAAATCACAATGTAGAAGGTAGTTCTGTTTTGGAAAACACTTGTAAATATGCTAATCTCCATGGTCTCAATGACATGAGTGTATGGTAGATCAAGTAAAGTCTTCTAAACTCACCTTTATTTTCTTTTCTTCATTATCTTGTAATTTCGTTTTCTTCTTTCACTAACATTATGTCAATGCATTATTGACATTCTCCTTAGAAGTATTATTAATTATGTTCTTTATCTTATCTTTTTTTCCTTACTCTACTTCTTTCTCTTCTTTATTTTACTTTCTTACTGTTATTTTAGTTCCCTTTTTCTCTTCTCTTTGTTCTTTTACACTTTACTATTTATTGACATAGGCAAAATTTTGATCCAAATTGACAAAATACATAGAAACTATAGAAGTTACACGTTGATGGAGATTGTCACTACCTCCTCAAATTGAAAATAGTAAAATAAAGTTCAAATATCAAATGTATCAAAACTGTAATTAGGATGCAACTCAGGTCATTTCTCAATGAGGCTATGTCACTTAGTTGGGAAAAATAGGGGGTGTTTTGCAAGTCAATTTGTCACAATAAAAATAATCAAGAATAATCAAAAATTAAAAGTCCTATTGCAAGGGTGTTCCCAGAATTGGGATTAGCTATCATATACCAAGAATTGACCACATTAGTGGCTATTAGTAATTAATTATTGAAAATTATACTAGTGATCAATCGACCTCTAGAATTTGAATAATGCAAATAACTAGTAAATGGATCCCGATTTATTACAAATTACATTAATTTAATACACCGATTGCGATAACCTAACCATCAATCAGAAAGTCAATTTCAATGTTCTCTCTTAAACATAAATCAATTGATTAATCGATTTATGCCTAGAGGGTTCCCCTAAATAACAATTGTCAATTTAGTTATTCTAATTAAAATTGTAACAATCGCAACAATAATTATAAGAATAGAAACTTAGAACATTGATAAAAGTAATGCATTCAATAGAAAATGGTCTGAAATATTATCCCAACCCATATAAAAACTCTTACACTAATAAGGAAAACTACTCATCCATCTCTGGAAGATTAAAAAGGTGAAATAAAAATAGTAACTGAATCAATTAATAAGGAACCTTGCTAAATTCTCCAAGAACAATAGTTAATCTCCAATGAAATCTCTAGAAAGAGAGAAGAGTAGGGAGAGAGGAAGGAGAAGAAGATAAATGGATGTCAAGGCTAAGACTAAACTAAGTAAAAATTAGATTAAAAGTCTGTGTTAATCCTATTTATATTGTGCGCAAAAATAAGTCAAGTGAGACCCGAAATTAGGGTCAATATTTGACTTCCACGCACTGTCGCATGAGCACTATGGCGCTAAGTAAGTGCTGTAGAGCTCGGTGGTGAGTTACTCTCTTTGAATTCTTTTGTCATTATTGAGAGTCACAGCTCTGGGCAGAACATACATCTTTCTTCATTTGATTAGTTTTGGTCGCTTAAACATCTAAATTTTTCCTTGGCACTAGAAATAACAATTCTAACCCTTTGAATAAGCTTTCCAATGTCACAAGATTAATTCAATCCGACTTCTATAGGTCTAAATATTGGCAAAATACTGGGTGATGCGCAATGATTAACTGTTATAGTGGTTACTGCAATATAAATCTTGCGTTTCAGTTGCTCCAAGCTCCATTACAAGTTGTCCTACACTTAAGTGGAGATATCCTGCATGTATAATAACACTCAAAGAAAGAGAGGGTCATATGCATTGGGCTCTCATAATCAATAAATCTCAAAATCAGGTGCAATTATCCAATAATTTTACAATTATGCACAATGGGAACAATGTTTATTTCCAATACAAATGCATGATAACAATATGTAACATGATGCAAAATTGCCTAGAGTTTTGAGAGAAAAAAATACGTATAAATGCAAGTTATCACACGTTTCTTTTGACAATAATTCTAAAATCTAAGAATCTGTAAGAGGAGTTATTTTCACTTCTCGAATTGAGATCTATGAAGCAAAATGAAAATTATTAATTATTTATTGTCAACGATAAGAGTCAAAATCCCCATAAAATACATGTATAAGAGGAGTATTATATATTTGGCAATTTTTAATTTTAATTGAAGGAACAAAAAACATGATTTTGGAACAGGTAATTTCCATCTATTGCTAGGGAGTCACAACTAGTTAAGCAAGCTGACAATTAGTTAAATTAGTTTCATACTAGTTTCAAATCCAGCTTAACCACTGTGATGTAATTGTACCTATGTAAACATTAAATTATTGTAACTCACTCAATGCATTCTCACATTTTCCCATTCACAGCTTTCCTATGTTCTCTCTTCTTCTCTGTGCTCAAACTCCTTAGGTGGAGGTCGATTCGTCCGATCGGTCCAGATGGGAAGTTTAACTTCGCCAAGTGTTAAAGTAGTGTTTGAAATAATTAACATTAGAAAATGAATTAATTTGATTTGAATTGATTTAATTTTTAAATTAAATTATATGTTTGGAATGATTGAATGAAATAAGAAATGCATTGCTTTAGAAATCTACTTTTATGTTTAAAATACAATTGGTTATGTTTGCAAATGGAACATAAACATATGATTAAATTTGCAAATTAAAAGAATTAAATTTGATAGAATGACAAATCATTTCTTTTCTCAATTTTTATCAATTCTAAACAAATGATTAAAATTACAAATCAATTCTTTTTTTTTTCATTCCAAGCACACTCTAAGGGGGTTTTAAATGTTTGACTTGGATCCCAACATTTGTTCTTTTTCTAAGACTGCCACTGATTTATAATTTTGGCATCTATACAAGTATAAGAATAACAAAAATGCTTTTAATTTATCCAGACTTTATGGACAAAAAAGATGTACTAGAATGCCTATTTCTATACGTCATTTTGCTACATGCCTGGGAATTGCGAAGTGACTATGCTTGATAAGATTAGGGGACAAAGTTTTACCGATAAAAATACATCAGGTAATTAAGAATATAATTATAAACCGTCTATGCGGTGAAGCCTTCGTCTTATCCAAAAGAGGGTCCCATTAATCATTATTTGAAGCTAACCTTGAAGCAGATCAGTGGAAAAATCGGATTGCATGTCTCAATCTAATTCTTATGCTATTTTAGATGAGATAATTTATTTTCTTTTAATGCTGTGCAACTTGTTGGATTCCGCCACTTCTTTGTCCTTCCCCTCTCGATCAGAATGTGCAGGAAACTTACAGAGTAACTTAAATATAGGAACAGTGAAAAAAATAAAACATAATCAAACTATCGTTTTATTCTTTATATTTGATACTTATTTTTAATTTCCTTTCATGCATAAAAATATTTAGTTTCATTTTATTCATACAGATTATTAATAATGTTTGTTGATATTATAATACTTCATATAGATTTAAAATAATAAAATAAAATAAAGTAAAAGTAAATATCATATAGAAAAATAAAAAAAATTATTTTTATCCAATCCATAATACCTGCTTTTAATTTAATTTATACAAATATGTTAGGCACATTAAGTAAGGGGAGTGATTTATTACTAGGGTGGAAATGAAAATAAATATATATTGACTATACAGTTATACATGAATAATTAAAAAATTATGTAACTACTTGAAAAATTATATGAATTTTGGTTTTAATTTCAATTATTTATGTAAGAATTAATGCCAAAATATACTTTGCTACTCGTGTTAACTGTTTTCTCATTTCATCTATGCCACTGATGTACTATGGGAGTCTTTTTGTTTATTGTCACTTTCATTGACACTTCTTTTTATTGAATTTTATGAAAATGTTCTTCTTTTATTAATTAAAAGAATGACTAGTTAATATTAATTATTTATCAATTATCATATTGATATCAAAAAATTATTATTGTTAATTTATAAAATTAAAAATACTTTGATTAATTAAAAATATTTAATATTGACCTAGAACTAAATATTACCAGCATTTAAAATTAAAATCTTTAGTGTGATAATTTATATTTACATTATTGAATTATTTTTTAAAGCTTTCTTAAGACAATAGTTACCTAAACAATATAGTAGTGAATATTTTAGAAAAATAAAAATAAGTAAACATAAATAAACATAAAGAATAAATTACTAAATCAAGCATACAACACATATGTTAGCATTTTATTTTGTTATACAATGTTCACAATATTTTGAAATTATTAAACAAACATATGATATTATGATTTTTCGACAATTAGTTGCTTTTTACTATATTTTTTAAAATTGTTCGACATTTTCATTATTAAAAAATAAGATTGTTCATCAGCGCATAGAATTAGTTGTGTACTTAATTGGCATTTACTACCATTAACAGTATATTGAAAAATGGAGATGACAACATGATATGATCATAACAACTTTTTAAATTATAGATCATTGTATTTTAGTCTCTGAACTTTAAGAAGGTGCAAATTGATTCCATAAACTTTGATAAATATATTTTAATCAAAGTAAATATATTATTTCCCTAAAAGAATTTTAAATGTGAAATATAACATCCTAATATTTATTAAATTTATAATATTTTTATTAATAATTGATAAAAATTATAATTAAGGAAATGATCAAATTGTATATTTAAAAAAATTTAGAGAATTGAATGAACATGTTTAAAATTAGTGTCTAAAATATGGATCACATACAGTTATATAGTTGAGGAGTAAAGTGAATTTTTTTTTTATAATTTAAAGTAACTTTATATCAAGGTAATAATATAATAGTGGCAGAGAAGAGCATTGAAAACGACTGCAAATACACTGACTAAAATTTGTATTTTGTATTGTAACACAAATAATTAAATAAAAAATAATTATAATTTATATGAAAAAAAATTCTAACCAAAAAAACCTTGAAATATGGACAATTGCAGGGCCGCCGAGCAGCAAATGTGGCTAGATTTACTCCCATATCGATGAGAACATTGTATGAAATCAGAAGTCGAAGATAACACTTCAACATCTTAGATATCATTTAAAATAAACTATATAATATTTTAATTTCAAGTGTGGTACACACTCATATTCCATATATTCCATTCTTCTATAATATATTAATATTAATATAAATATATATATTATTAATATTCACCATACAGTTTGGCATAATCTGACCAACAATAATGATGTAATTGGGCATGTCTGCCAGGAGTTGGAAGATTGCAGCCGTCGCCGTTTGCCGTTCATGGACAATGACATTGTTTGGCTTTCACCTGCAGAGACAGAGACAACATATTCTGTTTTTGTTTTCATTCTCTTTTATTGATAAATGAATTATTATTACTGTGTTTATATAGTCGTAGTCAGGCTAAATATGACCTACACCGTAAGCTGTATCTCCTGCAACAATTACGTTCCGGGTTGAAACTTGGGCTTAACTTTCTAGAACTTCAACCTTAAAATCAAAAATGTAATGACCCCTTGACAAAAAAAAATAAAAATAAAAATAAAAGCTTGTATAAATATAAATCAATTCGAAAAGAGAATAGTTGTGTTAATTTCAAGTTTCACATTATTTTAACGATAAATATAAATTTATGCATTTATATATAATATTTTAATTGTAACCGATATATATATATATATAGAGAATATTTTAACCTATATTCTTCTTTACATTATCTTAAACTTCATGTGACTCAAAAAGGTAACAAGCTATTATACTATTACTATGACTTTTAATTTAGGATTTCTTCAAATTAATTCTTCTTTTAAATCTCAAAAAACAAAATCGTAAAAATAAATACCATTGATTAATTATTTAAAAATTTAAAGATAAGCATGAAAAATAGCTTCCAATTAGTTATTTAACTAACAATTTAAATATATATTAATAAAATAACATAAAATAAATAAAAAAGGAATCAGCAGAGACATGATTATCAATTCATTGGTATATAACTATATATATTATACAACTGATTGATAATTATAAAATGTAGTTTAAACAAAAAAAACTCTGACCAAGATTCACTAATCCTCTTAGTAAAATAGTTCCGAAAGTGATGATTTCAAATTTCAGATTTTCGACATAGTAAAAATATTGATTTAAGAATCACTATTCCTCGCCGCTCCACGATTGAGTAATTATCACATTTATTTATTAATTAATTTTAAATGTATAATTCATGATTTGTTGTGAACTATCATTAACTTAATGACTATTATCTTTCCATAAATTATTATATCCGTGAAAACATATCCTAATACGATGGATGACAGCTCAAGAGCAGAAAGAAAAGGGTGAATATATATATATATATAAAATGTATAATATATAATATATAATATGCAGAGCAGAAGGAGCGAGATAGCCAAGTTGTAGAAGCCAAGTGGCTTCAGCTGCGCACAACCCATGGCAACTGCACACGCTCTGTATTTTATTTTAGATCGAATCATCTCGAGAAAAGATAAGGGGATGATAATGGTAGTGGCGTTTTCGTATTTCCGGAGAAAATATACCCGTATTAAATTGAAAATTCATTTATTTATAATGTATAACCTAGAACCTTCAAGGATAGCAACATGGAGAGCAGTTCTCCACCCCCACCCCGCACCACAATTCCAAAGATTTCTGTGTGAGTGGATTCTCTCTTATTAAAATTTTACATAACCTTATATATAATATTTTATTATTTATTTTTTTATGTTATATATTATATTTGAGTCTCATAATTTAAATTAATAATAAAAAATTCACACATAATAAGACTCTGTGAAATTTTAATACAAGAATATCCATTATAATTCTCATTCTCGTTCTCTCCAATGGAAAAAATCCCCCAAATCCCTAATTCTCGTGCATCTCCCCGTTTTCTCAAGGGATCAACAGATATTTAAAAAATATTTAAGAAAACGCACAAATAATTTAGTTAGTGCATTATTTTTCAAAAAAAAATTAGGTATATCAAGGGTTATATATATTTAGAGACATATCACATGAAATGGTGATTTATTATAAGAGTGAAAAGAGTAAATTTATGTTATATAACCATATATGAGTGGTTAAAATTGAAAGTTGATTAATTATAATTAATATTCATAGTCATTTTTAAAAAAATTATGTGACTTTATATTTTAATTTTGACTATTTACGTAAAATCCAATGGTTAAGATCCACTTATCTCACTTTCATAATAAATCACTAATCTCATATGATACGTTTTCTATGTGTAAGATCTTGACTATTGTCTAATAGTACATGTGGAATTTAATCATTATATTCGATCATAGATATCTTAAAGAGACCTAAAATAAATGGAGATTTAATGGATCTCTATGGGTGGAGACCCCCTCTTGTATCCTCAACTGGTTTGATAAATGAGGATTTCGTGCCATGCATGGGAATCAAGATTTTCCACATTCTCATTCCTATTACATGTAATCTCTCATAGCTCGCAAATACTCACTTAAATGTTTTTTTTTTCCATTACTACAAGGGCCCAGTCATACAATTTTATGTTGGAAGAACAACCATTTTAGCCTCAAAAATTATATTTTTAACAAAATAATTTTTAAAATAGATTATATTTACCTGTGATCCTCTAAAGATTCATCTAATTTGATAACTTCATAAAATGTCAATTGACCCTTATTTTCATTAACAAAAGTGGGTCTTTGAGTGGCTATTTTGTCCAAAAATGATCTTTTGAGGATAAAGTAATTGTTTTATAATATCAATTTGACATAAAAAAAATATTTTATGAAAGATATGATCTTTTGAGATTAAAATAGTAATTTTACATTATCAATGGGATATAAAATGTGATACACTTTCTATAGATGAAAATAAAGGTAAGTTAAATTTTAGATAAATTTAGATAAATTTATCAAAGATATTGAATCTTTAGGAGGTCATGAGCACCTTTTGAGACTTATTTTGTCAGTAAAATAATAATAATAATAATAATAATAATAATACAAATGTCAAAATAAGATGTTTCTTTTTTATGTTAAAAAAATTAAATAGGAAAGTTAACGAGATTTATCCTTTATTCTAATAAATTCTCGCATTTTAAATACTGAGAGGAGCAGACACAGAGGGTTACGTGTGCTCTAAGCCAAAACCCACCAAAAACCCCATTCCCACAACTTTTATTTATTATTTTCTTTCTCTCTCTCACTCTTTCTACCCTCTGTTCTCCTCCCTCTGGTTTCTTCCAGGAGCTTGTTTTTCGCAGGGAAACGAGGAACCCGTTGAATTTACTACCACCTGAATTTCGTCATTTGGTGTTGTTGGTTTCTGAACTTTGAATGAGTTCATTGGTGGTGGTCAGGTAGTGGAAAGGGAAAACGAAGGAACAGTGATTGATTATAAGAGATGGGAAAGTCCTTCAAGGATTCCCTCAAAGCACTTGAAGCTGACATACACTTTGCCAATACTCTGTAATTCCGGCAAACCTCTCTCTCTCTCTCTATATATATATATATCTGTCTGTGTGTGTGTCTCCAATTTGAACAAAAGAAAAAGTTCCATTTTTATTAATATTTTGTTTAATAATGTTGAATTATTTGATTTTGGATATTATTTAATTTCAGGAATTCTGGGTTTTTCAGGAAAATGATAAATTTCCATTTTTGAAAAAAAAAAAAGATTATGGTGTGAAATTTTGTACTTTATAGTGTTTTTAAGTTCTGCTTGTCCAATTTGCAGGTACTATTGAGTCTTGTATTCTCTTTCTTTATGGTTTTTTTGTGGGCTTTTTTCTTCATATGTATGTTCCAAATGGTAACTAACGCAGATGTTAGAAGTTCATTGAATGGCACATGAGAGTGGAGCTTCCTTAGAGAATAAAAGAAGAAGAAGAGCACTTTTTTTTTTTCGTTTGGTTTTTTTGGGGTTGGGGGGAAGACCTGCATAGGACTATAGGAATACATAGATTTTTCATACTATGGGTGAAGTATATTGAATTCATGCTTGCTATGGCTTCAAAAACAGCATCTTTGGCTGACTGCTAGTGAGATTAATTTTATATATTGTCGCAGTGTAAAACCAATAAAAATGCAAGAAGATGTCAAATCATGTTAAGTGGTTATTATCGTGGATAGTAACCAACCATGATTTGTCACTTTCTTGCAATTCTATCCGCTTGAAAGGTGAAATTATTTTACACTGTTAGTGTGAAGTCTCTGTGTAGTTCAACCGTTCCTTGTAGAATATGTTCAGTTAGCTTTATGTCATTGGAGCAGTGACTGCACTGTAGCTTTTTTGAGCTTTATCCACGGTTCTGCTATGAGAAGAACATCCCATTATGATAACTAAAGTGCATCTTTTTTCCTTTTTTTGGGTTACTGGCAGGTGCTTTTGTGCAAAATTCAAGGGTAAATCACCTTTCACTTTGTATTTTGCAAATAAACGCATTTCCTAACGTTCAACTTTAGATGTGTTTTAATGTTATTTATTTTAGCAGAAATGCATGAGGGATAAAGAGTTTTATTAGATGAGTTACATAGATTCGGGCTGCATTCTCAATAAAGCATTAAAGCTTTTATGTACAAATTTGAGTGCTTATGCCTATGAATTTTGGTATGAGTAAAATCTGTCACAAGTTTCTGGTTGGTTTCGGTTTTCAGTTCTTGTGTTTCCTGTTTTAAGGGTTTTGTCAAGAAATGAAAACAAGAAATGAGATTTTATTGTTTTCATTATTTTCTTCGCAAAATCATAAAATAGGAAATGAAAACGGAAACTAAATAGGTCCTAATGTTCCCTTTTTGAATGTTTCAATGTATGAAATTTCTTAACTGAAAAATGAAACATTTTGTTGTTAATGTTTTAATCTTATACGTATGTTTCGGTATAGAGCTTCCGAGTATCCGAGAGAATATGATGGCGCCTGCTTACAAATGAGATTGTCTTATAGCCCAGCTGCTCAATTTTTCCTTTTTCTGGTTCAGTGGACTGATTGTCACCTTGCCGGAGCTTTGGGATTGCTTAGAATTCTCATATACAAGGTACATTTGCTGTCCTGTTTACTCTATGTACACATCCTATCTCCTTTATACATCTCCTATCTCCTCTACTCAATAGTCAAATATGAGAGTTTAGACCAATGCTTTAGTTACATTAATGTCAAGCTTGTGATGAAGTATTGGGAATGTCACAGACATACGAGGATGGAAAGACAACCATGTCCATTTATGAAAGGAAAGCCAGTCTGAAGGAGTTCTATGGTAAGTGCATAGTCATATTGAAATATGGCCAATTTTGGCCCAAGAGCCTTAGCTCAAGTGGCATTGTACAGTTTGAAACTGCCATGTCTGAGACTGATTATGATACAGTTCAGTAGTTTCTGCTTTGTTTCACTGAAGTTCTTCACAATCCAATTGTGATTGCTTTTTACACTCTCTAATAACAGGTGTGATCTTTCCTTCTTTATTACAACTCCAGAGAGGCATCACTGATGTAGAAGACAGGAAACAGAAAGATATATGTGCTACAAAGTACAAGCCAAGAGATATCGCAGGAAAAGGAAAATTATCTGAGGTTGATGTAGAGCGAGAGGAAGAATGTGGTATTTGCCTGGAGATGAACAACAAGGTTGTGTTGCCCAGTTGCTACCATTCAATGTGTATAAAATGCTATCGAGACTGGTAAGCAAATTGCGACTATGCTTTGGTTCTTGTAACTTATGGTATGGACATATGGTATAGTCTCCGGAAACCTTGTGCTGACTAGAGTTGGTGATGGAGAAAATTACTTCTAAGGTATGTTTGATTGAGGGATAAAAATTGGGATGAAAACTTTCATGGATGAATTCCTTATATAAAATTACCCGTTGAGCTTATCCATAAAAATTTTCACCCATTTTTTTACCCCATAACCAAACGCAGTAATGATAAAATGGTAATAAAGCTAAGCCAAAGTAATGAATATGGATTTATGCAGAGGCCATGTTTTAGGGTATACGTTAAATCAGAAGTAAACTGATTGTATATATTTTAGGTCTATAATTCAACTAAATATTGAAGAAAGGAAGGTTGAAAGATAACTAGGTTTATTCTAGTAAGATATTTTGACTATGCAGAAATATTAGGCCTCTGAATTTTTGCAAAGATGTTTTTGTTTTTGTGATTTATTCTTTGACAAAGCTATTATGTTAACACTGTCTTCACTTCTAAGGATTAAGCTTTTGCTGTTGTTTCAGGCACGCGCGATCGCAGTCTTGCCCTTTCTGTCGGAGCAGTCTTAAAAGAATGAACTCCGGCGACCTCTGGATCTACATGAGCCCCCGTGATGTAGATGACTTGGCTTCAATCAACAAGGGGAACTTAAAGAGGCTGTTTATGTACATTGACAAGTTGCCTCTAATTACGCCAGATCCTATATTCATGTCGTATCCCCAGCGTCTTTGATATCCATATATAGGCATATAGTGAACGCTAATTCATAGTTCAGATTTTGTTTTTGGTTTTTTTTTTTTTGGTAAATTGTACTAACCCCTGTTGAGATTAGGTGAAATTCTTTCTGTCTCCCATCAATTTGTAAAATTTATTTAGGAGATTTTTGAGTTTGTGAAATTATTATACTGATCTCTCCTAAGTTTGTAAAATTGTTACGTTGATCTTCCTCCTATTGCATAATGAATAGTACATTAAAAGGAGATCAACGTTACTCGTTCTAGAGGAGCTAGAGTGAATTTCATTAAATTTCAGAGGAGATAAGTGTAATTTGTCCTTGAATTTTTATTGTCACTTTGATAGTTTGTGCTGGAATTTTCCAAGCTGTAGGTACATGTTATCTTTATAGTTGAGTAACATGCTCACTCCATTCAGATTAAAATCAAAGAGCTCTCTAGTCCAAAAGCCCTCTTTGTTCATCCAAGATTGAGATAGTTTTCAATGCTGGCAGTCACATTTATGCTCCATCCTTAAACTTCGGTCTTAGATTCACTTAATCTTTCAGATGTGTATATGCTTTATATTTGTACCATTGAGATTGAACTGTCTTATTGTCATATTATGAGGTGATCCACATGCTACTCCAGCTAATGTTCACACCTTACACTTTCGAAGTTATTGTGTATAGCAATTATTGATGGGTAATATTGCTTGCTAAATTGGCTAAACGATATGGGTACAATTAAATAAGCTTCGTTTGGGGCAATATTTTTGTTAAATGTTTGAATGATGAGTCGTCAAAAGAATTGATGCGTCTTTTTTCATGAAAAGTGAGGTATCAGAAAAGGACTTTTAAATTGTGAGGGGATGTTTATTTATCAAGACGAATTTGGGTTTTGCTCTAAATACTATTGGAAAAATAATTTGTATATGGTATTTTGATATGTGATTTACATTTATATGAGATAATGGATAAATTTATTTGTATATGATATTTATAGAATTCACTACAGGTGGATGTTATGTTATTTTCATTTTGGAGACAGATTCTGAATCTACTTTTGATGGATTCTATATTAATTTTCATTTTATAATAAATTTGACTTTGACAAATTATCTTTGAATTCGCCTTTGACAATTCTATATTGAAAAAAAAAATTATATTACATGAGTTTTTTCAAAACACCATATCGATGTAAATACACCATTCAAATCTCATAATTAAAAACAAAAAATCCATTAGTAATGGGTTTGAAAAAGTGTGGCCTCAAACTCTCCAACTTTTTGTTTTATTTTATTTTCTGTTGCATCAAAATTTTGAGAGGTGAATGCACAAACAAATTAGCCAAATAGGGTTGGCTGTGACACGAAAACGTGGTTCTATGTCGATCACTATTGAAACAAGCAAAAAGCCTCAAAAATCGTCTTATCAAGCAGTGTGCAGCACCAATCGTCGATCACTTCGATTTTTATTTTCAGTTTTAAATTTTATGGAGGCAATAGTAAAAATTTTAAAAATTATAAATTATAAATTTTTAATATTTTTTTTATAAAATTTTAAAAATTAAAAATAAAAAATTGGAAACTCAAACAAAACAATACAGTTTTTAAGCTTCTATTTGTTTCGCCAGCCGATAATTTGTGGAAGGGAGTTTGTATGAAAGAAAATTATATTTCAGTTTTATTTATCATCATCACTCAAATAATTGCTCTTTATAGCATAAAGACTAAGTATTCAAATTAGCCTTTAAGAAAAATATATAACCAGAGTACTAAATTTGTCTTTTAAATGTTTTTGACATTAATTTAATTTTTTAAAATACAAATTGTCTAATAATTAAAGAATTATGCTGAGAGAACTAGCTGAATGTTTGTTTGGGTACTACTATATCACCTTAAATTTCTCTTACAAAAAGAATAAAGAATTAAGCTGGCATAAAAAAGAATTATATTAGAAGACTATCGCGGTAAGAGTTGGCTCTCTCTCTCTCTCTCTATATATATATATATATATATATATATATATAATACAGAGGAAATGTGAGCTGAAAAAAGTGTTCACATTTTATGCTTAATCGGATTGGATAGCTTGGAATGCATGGTGGAGTTAGGAATGGAGGAAATTAGAAATTGATTTGATTTATAAATTAAATAATGTGTTTAATGGTGGATCTGGAAGTACTTTTATAAGTTTTTGACAAGTCTTGATCCATGCCATGACTCTAGATGGGTAAGTTTTTCCATCAACCTAAACTTTTATGCATAAACAAAAACAAATGACTTTATTTGTTGAATCCATGAATTTTAATTGTATTTTGAAATTCTGTCGAATTTGATAGGATCTAATGAGAGTTGATTTTTTTTTTTCAATTTCATCCGTTAGAAATAGAACCTTCACACCAAATGAAGTTGATTTGATTTTAAAAGTTAAATACAATTCAAATTAAAATCAAATCAATTTAAATTTTAATCCTTCCTTTTTTGATAATGTAATCATTCCCTTTTTATGAATATTTTAATCATTCGTAAACACTGTATAATGTAATCTAAACATAGAATAATTTTGCAATCAATTAAAATCATATTTAATTTTATCATTATAGACATAAGATTTAATTTATAAATTAAATTAATTTATGATTTCAAATCAAATTAATTTCTATTTTTAATCATTCTAAATATGGATTGCACTAATTTTTTAAATTTTTTTATCATGTTCATGTCCACTTTTTTTCCTTTATTATTTGTATTTTTTGGTCATGCTATCATTCATATTTTTATTTGAAAACATTTTCAACCGAAAAAAGAATAAAAAGAAAAAATCATTTTCCACATAGAAAGTAAGAGAGCGTTGGATGAGATTATTTTGTCCCAATCACCCAAAAAATTAATTTTTAACCTTTTCAATTATATATAAAATGTAAATTTTGTAATATTTTTTCTAAAAATCTGAATCACCCTAAACTGGTGGGCATTGCCCATGGAGTAAGCAAATTGGCACTGAAAAACAACGGGCTTTTCTTTCATATGCCATAGATTGTAGATTGTGCTCTCTTACCCACTCCACGCTTGCAACACAAACACAATCCCCCCAAACACACCACCTTCTGCGCCACCAAAGCATACGAGAGGACCAAAAGCCTCCTTCCGTTACATTTAAAAACCTGAAGGTCAAGAAGGTGAGGTTGACTGAGGTGATACGTATCTTAGGCTGTGTAATTAGAGAAAATAATTTTTCGTTTTTATTTTCTATTTTTTGGATTTTAAGAAGGAAATATAAAAAATTCTGATTTAATTTTTAATTTTTTTTAATTCTCGATATCTCTTTCATAAAATTTAAAATTAAAAAAATTAAAAATAAAAATTAAAAAGATTATTTTATGAAACCAAAAGCACATTTAGACCTATTTGGTTTTAGTTGAGCTTTTAGTTTTTAAATTTTCAAGATTTTATGAAATAAATATTAAAAATTGAAAATAAAAATTAAAAATTGAATTGTTCAGTTTTGATAGTTTTTAATATTTTTTCACAAAATTTTAAAAGTTAAAACTGAAAATAAAAATTAAAAGCTAAAATCAAACCGTCCATTATTTTTTAATTTGAATTTTGAAAATAGAGTAAGGAAAAAAATTCCCAAGAAGATTCATACCTCTTTCAAGTCGGGCAAATTAGTCAGATTTTTAATAATAAAGTTGGAATACCTACTTATATTGAGAGGGAAAAAAAAAAAAAAACCTCAAAATCATACAACCTTAAATACATAAAAACAACCGCTCTCTCTTTCTCGCTCGCTCTGCACTTTCCACAACACAACATGGCCGTAGTTGGGGTCCTCGCGTTACAGGGATCCTTCAATGAGCACATAGCTGGTACGCTCCATATTTCTTCTTCATTGTTTTTCCCCACTCTTTCATTCACTCAGATCAAAAGTTATAATTTTTTCCCTCTTTTTCTGTGTTGTTTTTTGTTGTTTTTTTGGTGTGTCTGTGTGTGTGTATGTGTGTTGCAGCTCTTAGGAGGTTAGGGGTAAAAGGAGTGGAGATTCGGAAGCCAGAGCAGCTTGAAGG
Organism: Dalbergia cochinchinensis; assembly: GCA_031216125.1. Taxonomy (NCBI): domain Eukaryota; kingdom Viridiplantae; phylum Streptophyta; class Magnoliopsida; order Fabales; family Fabaceae; genus Dalbergia; species Dalbergia cochinchinensis. The sequence goes on along the minus strand of CM062375.1, from coordinate 59,145,579 downwards.
AGTGAGTTCCCTCATCATCCCCGGTGGAGAGAGCACCACCATGGCCAAGCTTGCTGAGTACCATAATCTGGTCTCTTCTTAACCTCTACTTTTTGTTACACACACTCTATATGTATGCGTTCTGTTTTGTTTGTGTTTGTTTATTTTATTTTATTCGGAGTAAAACCCTCAAATTCATTCTGACCAAATTGTATTAGAATTGAAACTGCATCATATCTATGAGAGTTAAACAATATTAGTCATAGTAGTCATGCTCAGTCCTTAACTATCAGATGCATAATACATTAGTTCTTAACAGGGACTAATGTAATTGATATTTATTTTTTGCGTATATCTGAAGGGCAATGAGGTTTGAATCTGTGACCTTATCATAAACTGCTCAAACACCTCATGAGTTAGTTCAATTGTAATGGCTTATAATTTATATTTGTAATTCTTAGCTAAGAAGCACGGACACACCGACTTGGTGGCGTGTTTGTGTGTCGGACACTGACGTGTCTGACATCCACACGACACGTGTTGGACACGCATCGAATTAAAAAAATAATTTTTTTTATCTCGGACACATACCAAACAAGACTGGACACCGTTCTAATTCACTATGGACGCAGCTTGGACATCCTATAGACACGCTTGAGTTGGTTTCGTTATTTTTTTTTTTCAAATTTTAATACCAACATGAGCCCAAAATCAACCATAGTTATTTAGTTGGACATATGCTGTTGGGTCATTTTATTTTATAATACAATAAAATAAAAATATTATATATATATATATATATATATATGTCGTGTCCCGTGTCCGTGTCAGTGTCTGTGCTTCATAGATTCTTAGAGATTACGCTGAGAATCGTCATGTCTAATGTGTCGATGTTGGCAAAGTGGAGGGTCTTCTCTTTTGTTTGTTTTTAATCGGATTTTTCTTCTTCTTTTTTGTTGTTTGATAGATACCCCACTTGCCTTTTGTGTCTCTACTGCAAGGTAGTTGCATTAAGTGATTATAGTTGTCAAATGACAGCCATGGTGTGGTGGATTTTGGGCCGCCGTCCCCTGTGCCATGGAAAGATTTGTTCATTATGACAGCCATGATGGCCTTAAATGGAGGATTTTTGGTCCACCTCCATGAGCCACCATCCGCCATTGACAACGTGACAAAATTTATTGTTAGTGTGACTCTTTTCAAATGAATGTTTCATGGGATCATTGCCAAGTGAAGAATATTTCCTTCTTTTTTAGGGGAATCAAAAGGGTTTATCATGACTTGATTATATGGATTAGTTGTGTTGTCTTTATAAGTATGTGAAAAGAATAAAATTAAAAGGAGTTAAAACTTCCTTGAATAGCGAGGGTTCAAATCTTGAAGGCATCATTTTATAAGGACTTTACCTAACTGCTATTCTCGGTTTGAACGGTTATTCTTACATTAATGTCTATGGGGATATCTTGGTTTATGATAAAAAAAAAAGGAGTTATAAATTTTCTTGGCAATTTCTCTTTTCTGTTTTATTTATTTTGTTTTCTACGGTTGATATGAACAAGAGGGATGGAGAGAGGAGACAGATGTAAAGGGATTGAGTTTTCCGGTTTTTGTGTGTCTGGTGCTGGTTTTAACTTTTAAAAATTAGTTGCTGAAGTGAATTCGGGTATTGCTTTGACCCTGCATTTGGAACTTTGTACATTTAATGTAATGTAATTAAAACTCATGGAATCATGTTATTCTTCCACATCAATGCGGACCATCTATGTTAATTTATGTCCAGTGTTTTGATTTTTCAGTTTCCTGCGTTGCGGGAGTTTGTACAACTGGGAAAGCCTGTTTGGGGAACCTGTGCAGGGCTTATATTCTTGGCAAATAAGGCTACAGGTGAGTTGTTTCCCTGTTCTCTTTCTGTCCTTACATTTGACTTGGACAGTATAAGTACTCCTAGACTTGATTTGCTTCTCACATCAAGCATCTGATAATAGATTTTTTAAAAAATATGGCCAAAATCATTGCAGGACAGAAGACTGGTGGACAGAAGCTGATTGGTGGACTTGATTGTACTGTGCATAGAAATTTCTTTGGTAGCCAGGTAATGAATGCATTATGCATTTTAAGCTATAGTCTAATACAGAAATATAAATGGAAGTCTATGTTAGCCACATCTTGGAGCATTGGGCATGAAGCTTATATGTGGTCATTCTGAATAGCCTATCACTCTTGATTCTAATCCAAACCAAAACTCCCTTTCCTAAAGAACTTTTTATAATGGTGACAACTGATATTTATTGGAGCTCTACAATCATTGGCTCAATGCCATAAGGGATAATAATCATGTCCTTATGCAGTTTTTCAGTTCTCTCTTCCTCCCCCTTTATACCTGAACCCTTCTTGATTTAGGTTTCTTATTATCTCTAAGCAGCACAATCTAAAATGATTTCTTGAAGTTCAGGGCTTTTAGGGAGTTTATTTTGTGAAAACAACTTCTCTTGTTTAATACACAGTATTCTTTCCTTTATAGCAGATAAAATTCTTGGAGATTTTTATGGCTGTAAATATAGTAAATGTAACACACAGAGCATGAAGAGAGTAGTAAGCATGGCTTCAGGAATCAGGAATCAGGAATCAAATTCTTGTTGCACTTAGATATTTTTTGTCACATTTGACTGAAAGGCATGTCTTTTCAGATTCAGAGCTTTGAAGCAGAGCTTTCAGTGCCAGAGCTCGCATGCAAGGAAGGTGGTCCTGAAACGTTTCGTGGAATTTTTATTCGTGCTCCAGCAATTCTTGAAGCAGGGCCAGAAGTTCAAGTTCTGGCTGATTATTCTGTCCCTTCTAGCAGATTATTGAGCTCTGATTCCTCTATTGAATACCAAAAGGTTAGTTATTGACGGATCTGCCTAGAGAAAGCTTTCAGGCTTTCAGCTTGCCTTGATCTGAAATGAAATGTAAGATGCGATGAAATGGGTGCAGTTGTACCTTTTTAATTTATCTCATGATTTATGTTATTTGTCACTAAATTGTAATGTCAGTTAGTCACTGACTTAAATTCTAGTTGCAAGGTGTGAGTAGTGGCTAGTTTCATAGTTATTATAATTTAGAAGCTTAATGTCTGATGAGCAGAAATTAATGAAAAGTTGCCAGCATGCTCAAGATCATTAAAATATACTCATCTGGTTCAACATCATAGATAGTAATACATGTTGAACCTTTCTTTTGATGTCGATATTCAGTTCCAAATAGACAAACAAAGATATCAGAAATGTTGGACTAGGAATGGGGACTTCACTTGTACAATTCTGTTTATGAAACTGATTTGAGGGTTGATATCAGAGATGGGAGTGTGACTCTGGCACATGTACAGTTCCTTGCTCTATTGCTTCCAAGTTTCTTTTGGATCAGTCACATAGCTTGGTTTCGTTGGAACAAATCAAAGTTTTGAATGTGAAACTTAAAAAACAAAGGAATGGAGGGAGAAAAGGAAAGTATGATGATTGTAAGGATATGGAATTTCAATACTCATTATTTTGGCGGCCCTATTATTAAAAGAACTTTAATTCTTTGAAAATTCCTTTCTTGTTCATATACTTATTCTCCTTCGAACGGGTCCTTGCCTTGGAGAAAGTGGCCCCTAATAGCGTTACCTCTCATAGAAGGATATTTCATTCCCAACCCAGTATGTTGGCTTTGCATACATTAATGACCTACTTATGTACCTTATTATTAGGCTTAGTTTAAACTTTAAATTAACATGGATTATAGGCATTGGTAGTTAAGGCCGATTGAAGTTTTTCCCCTATTAAAAAATAAATGAAGAATGTCATCTTAAGAGGTGAACATGAAAATAGCGGATCTTTTTTTTTATTTTATTTTTTGTTTTACTGCTTGTAGGACTTCAGTGCTTTCCATCAATATGCTTTTCATGTGATAGTTATAGTTCTCATAATGAAGAACTGGCATAGTTTGCCTTTCCAATTGTAGTAGTATGCACACCATTGTTTTTGTTTCTTCATCTTATAGGAATGGATTAGGAGATACACCTGAATATCACTTGAGGTGTTATTTTAGATTTTCAGTAAAACAAAGAATGATTACCCAGGATGGCCGAAAAAATTCCTTTATGCTCTTAGAGGTCCTCCATACCATCAAATCTTTTCTCACTCCTTTTTTTTCTCTCTTTCACATTCAAAATCAAGAGCTAAGATGTTTCTTCCTCCATGGAGTATGAATGAATGACTCAACAGCCATCTGTATCTCTTAATTTAACCTATTTGCTTAAGGGACATATATGCTTGTTTCAGGGTGATTTAGAAAGCAGTGTTATTATGTACTATTCCATAAGGTCTCAAAACCACTTGGCAGTTGAAATTGAACATTTCTGCTATCTTCAGTTCTTATCAGAACTAGATAGATACTTCTACTTATGTCATGAATAATGTTTTATAAGTGGTTTTGATGCATCGTTAAATCACAGTGTGCCATTGCTACTGGAATTTTTCCAAATATCCAATAATGTATTGGTTTTTCTTTTCCACTGACTACCATGTTTCTCACTAGTTTTATGGATATAACAGGAGACTGCTGAAGGAGAAAGTAAAGTTATAGTTGCTGTGAGACAAGGCAGCATACTGGGGACTGCTTTCCATCCTGAATTGACAGCTGATACTCGATGGTATACATTAATTGTTTTTGGCCATTGAATTTTTCAAATCTCCATGGGTTTAAATGTGCTCTTGGTCATTGAAAATATAGTAAACTTTAGCTTAAGTCTATAAGGTTTTTGTTTTTCGTTTTAATCCAATTATTTGGTCCGTTTATTAAATTGTGGTTCTTATAACATTTATGGATATGCGATTAGTACTTTTAAATATTGAAAATTTGGAATTTGGTTCTTATAAATGGTTAGAGAATCTTCTTTCGCTTCTTATAAATACCACCATTTAACAACTGGGTCGCGGTTAATGCAGCACAGGACAGAACTCAAATTCTCAAAATTTATAAGGACCAAAACCAAAATTTACTATATTTGTCAGTACTAAAAACATTTCTAAGATATGAAGTTCTAATGGTCTAATTTTGCAGGCATAGTTATTTCTTAAAGATGGCAAATGCAAAAGTTGGTGGAGAAGAGGCCTCAAGTAGCCTTGTTCCAGCACAGGTCAACATAGATTACAATCAACAACCGCGGAATGACCTACCCATCTTTCAATAGGACCAGAATACTCAACATTATCTTAACAATTATTATGGATCATTTTTCTTTATTTAATTTGTTTTTAAAAGATGATATAATGATAATTGTTAGACTTAGAAGATAGCTAAATAGGATTCTTAAACTATAATGTTATTATATTGTGGTAGATACATGTCTGCTTCATACTGCTTGTGCCTAGAAGGGCATCAAAAGATATTCTAAACATTTTCGATACTTTGTTTTCTTTGTGGTCCTTCATAACTAGTTGTGTGCATAAGCCTGTATCGTTGTCTGGTTCTCCGGAGTCCAAACAGTGATGTATTCAGCACGAAAATGTTGAACTTCGACTCTTCTTTTTAGTGTTTTTTCAATACTCTCGGCCATGTGAATACAAGCAGGAAATTAATAGTAGTTTTTAGTGTATTAATACAACATAGTTTTTCTAAAGGAGATGGCTATAATTGACAATAGTATGAAGTTCTGATCATACCAGGATCCCGAGTGATAGGTCTAAATTGCTTGGAATTTGCTTGAACACACCTAACTACTTGTAAAGCATCTTAGTTAAACTATTACGTTTTGATAATATCATGTTATTGTTAATAGAAAGAGTTTGATTTCGATATGTTGTCAGTATAAAATAATTTTATAAAAGTATTCAATCATATGTTGTCATGTATTTAATTATTCATTAACTTAAAAGACTTTTAAACAAGAAAAGCACATGTTTGGTTGGCAGGGCAATTTTTTTGTATTTTGTCAATGCAATAAAATTAAACAAGAAAAATGATTAGGAAATGTATTATTTTCCCCTAGATATATCAATGACACCATATGTGGTCTAAAAGAGACAAGTTTGTTTCTTCCATCGGCGGGTAGAGTTAATTTCTGAATCATTAAATCATAAATTATTATTAGTGCCATACTTTTTATATTTTATAAACCATAATTCATGGTTAAAAAATGATCTCTTTCACGAAAATCCCCATCATGATGTTTGTTGTGATGATCATTTTGAAATTGATTTACAATCCGAAGATAAAAATTAAAAAGTTCATCAATGGACCAGTTTTATGAGTTTCAGCTCAAATGCCTTCAAAAGGGATGGGTTATCTTGGTTGATTAATGCTAGAAAAATTTTACCCATACTTTTCCCAGAAGAACTATCTCAATTAGTTTTCAATTATCAATTTACACTCTAGCTTTTTAATGAAAAAATTCATGTTGAAAATTAGACTCGGCACACTTTGCTTTCAAGCTCATTAAACGACTGTCAAAGTGTCTACAAAAAATTTGCAAATAAAAAAAATTTAAAAATCAATCTCAAATCATAATGGTGGACTATTTGTACCAAGGATTTAATTTAAATATAATATCAATATAATTTTTTTACTTCGTAATCACCTAATCAAATTCTCTTATAAATATAATTTTTAAATTAATTTAATACAAATCAATTATGTTTTATTAATGTGATAAACTGTAAATAGATGACCATACAAAACAATTTTATACTGCCACCACATTAAAATTAAACTCCTAAACCAATTGTTGGTTACAATTTAAATTCAAAATATATTAATTTAATCTCAGGACGCAGATTTCAAACCAAGTTATAACATGATTTCAAAAGCAATGTTAACAATGTGACAACAAATCCACATTTCATCTCAAACCTCCGAATAATATTTGCTTCTCGGCAATGGGTGATAAAACCAGTGAGATGAAAATGGTTAGTCCATTCGTACCAAGTTCCTTGTGTGTATGAAAAAGGTCATTTGGTTTCATTGCGCAAAGAAAAATGTTATTTGTATATGACTTGTATGGGACACCGTGCTGAAGATTCATACCCCATCCAATGATGAATGTTATGTGAATCTACACGATATCTCATACAAGTTATGTACAAATAATATAGCTCACACTTTGCCAATGCCTTCGATCAAAGAGAGATTTATATTACTTAGACCAACACATTTAAGGCTACAATGCACAAAATAAAATTCAAGTACAACAACTGAGGGAAGCTCAAGTAGCTGGCAAATATATCAAGCCAGATTACCAGCAAAAGAAGACATAAATTTTTTCCCTACCAGCACAAACATTCCAAAAGTAACCTAGTATGCACAGTCAGAATATATAATAGCCTCCCCACCAATGAAACATTATAGCCCAAAGTTGTGAGCACAAATCTCAATCATCATCTTCATCCTCATCTTCTTCGTCCTCTTCATCCTCCTCTTGGTGATCCTCCTGGACATAAAGGAAAACAATGAAGAAAGAAAATTGGCAAAAACAACTGAAGAATGGCTTTACTCTTATATCATCAAAAGAACATATCCACAGCTTTTCTTTTCCTTCCCTTAGGACATGTTTGGTTGGGGGATAAAATTGGAGAGAAATTTTCTATGGATGAGTTCCATTTATACCCCCAACCAAACACAGCCTTCAGGGGAAAAAAAACCAGCACCAATAGCTTTTATGCTCCTTTAGACTAGCATGCCTCTCAACTTAATGGGAAGCTATAACGATAAAGATGCTGCAGAATATGAATCAAAGGCACAACGCGTGCTAAAAATTTTCTGTTCTATAAACTTCTCAATACTGAGTTAAACAAAATTATGTTTATATACAGCAAAGCAAAAGGTTTATTAACAGCACCAACGCAAAGAAAATAAAAGTCAAAATCTTGAAACTACAGAAACCAAAGAAACTCCATAAGTGGCAATTGGTATATAATATTTAAAAACCTTTGTTATCATGCCCTAAATTCAAGTTAGTACTAAGAATTCACGCTAGATAACCCAATGAAAACAAAAGATCAAGAGAAGATAGAAAAGAAATTAAGATTACCTCTCCACTGGCGTCATCTTCATCATTCACTTCAGACTTGGATTTGTCTGATTCATCGTCTGCGTCATCTGCCGAGCTTGCCTGGTAACATCATAGAAAATTAAGCATATAAGCAAGACAACTACACACCACACACAACAGTACAAGTGGCAAAGGATGCTCACCTGCTTTTTATTATAAGCATTCATAAGCTTCTCATACTCAGCTTTCCTTCTCGCAGCCTTGGCTTCATATGGAGCTTTCTCCTTTCCATTCCAAATAGAGGAGTCAAAGTAAATAACACAACAAATCTCTTCTTCAATATAAGTATATAACGAGTTCATAAGGTACAGACGTATAGACAGATTGCGATTCAATTGAAGCATTTGGTAAAAGATGATAAATTATAACTACTTAAAAAAATAATAATCACATTTGAAATCTTCAAAAAACATAGTAAAGAAAAGTAAACTAAATCAAAATAGAAAGAAAAATTGGTTATTATGTATCTAAGACTGCATTCATGCATTGCTTACTGCATCAGTCAAGGATTTCCATTTCTCTCCTCCAGCTTTCCCAACCTTCAATTAAGAGTGTGTTAATCAACTTAGATACTTCATCAAAAAGGATAGGACACACCACCGTAAAATATGGAGCAATTTAACATGTAACTTACAGCTGATACGGCCTTCACGCCAGGATTCTCCGCCTTAAAGGTCTTTCTGAACTCCTCACTATCACAAAGTGGGAGATAAGTCAAATAATTCTTCTAAAGGAAGTATACAGAAAGGAACAAAGACAGATACAGACAGAAAAACAAAGAAAGCACTGGGTGGTCTTTTCGGTTTGTTGGGGTCTTTCTTGGCCTTCTTCTCCTTCTTCGCCTTTTTTTCAGGCTTATAAGAAGCCTTTCGCTTTCCAACCTTTCTGAAAACAATAGAGAGATATGTTCCATCACTACACTATTCCTGTAACAGCTGGATGCACCATCAAGCATGCATAATCAGACATAAATAGAATATTAGATACAAGCATATTGCCAGAAAACCAATAATACCCTGATGGAAATGCTCCAATTGATTCACATAAGTGTCTAATGATACAAGAACTAACCTGTCATCAACCGGCTTCAGTGTCTCTTTCGAGCTCCTGGCCACCACCTTGCCCTTTGCATTCTTCATTGTTTAAGTTACTGTGCCAAGCTAACCTATAGCTATGTATATAAAGGAATTAGGAAATCCCCAATAAAATGAGACAACAGATAGATGACAGTTGATAATAACAAGATTATCTCAATACATAAAACAACATCCCCATCAAAATTTGAGTAAATGGACCCCTTACATAGGGTTAACTAATGCTCCCCAGATGTTACATATCAACCTAGCAGCCAAACAAGATAGATTTATCAATTTTTTGGTCTAAACCGCCCCATATCAAAGTTCACTGGATTTCAACTAATCTGACTCGAGCCGGTTCAACCCATAAAAGGGCTAGTTTAAGAACATACACTTAAAAGTGACTTTCCCATCAAAATTCACAAAACATAAATTGAACAAATACTCAAAAAGTAGTATACTAATCAACAACATCAACCACGGACAGAATTCTCAGGTCTCCTTTCCCTTGACATCCTTTGAGACCACATCAAACAAATTCAAATTGAAGGAAAAAAATAATACTAAATGAAAAGCCACAAAAAAAAAAGTAAACACCCCTTTTAGCTCAATTTTTGTTCCCAACTCACACCTTACTTTTTTTTTCAACTCCTCAAAAAAAAAAAAACAAAAAACACCCCACAAAATATCAAGGAATAAACAACTCAACTTTGAATTTTGCTCAGCTTCCAAACAGAGAAATTCAACCTAAAAAATAAAAAAAGGGTTGGAAGAGATATTGAAGAAGAGGGTTACCTTTCAATTTTTCAGACGAAACAGAACAAACCAGAGAACAGAGAATCAAAGCTAGACAGCACTTAACACCAAAGAAAACTAAAGCAGAGGGTACGACCGAGTAGACAGTGAAATGTCATCAAGGCAACCGGACCAGCCAGTTAACCTGTGAAGACTATCATGCCGTACTGCGACGCCAGTCAAACACGAGAGAGTTGGCTTTCACCTGCCACAGCCGGTTGCCATTGGACACCGATATTATTGATAATTATTAATGATTGTCACTGCTTTTCAATAATTAATTAAATAATCCCGTAAGATACGACAAGGGTTTTGTTTAGGGAAATGTTTTTTTAACCCCTCAAATGGCTATAGACAATGTTAGCAGAAAAAAATAAATAGTGAGTCTTATGTATTTTATGAGTAGAATATTTAAGTGTTTAAGATATATGGGTATTAAAATAATATTATTGATTTATTTACACTATAATTAGACCTTTGGATTAATTTTAATCAGGTGATTATTGCCCACTTTGCAATTTTTGTTTACATTTTTTTCTCTTATAAGGTACTTTGCTGTATTTGTTAAGCAGAGGTGTTGCATGTTTTCAATATAAATTTTTGATTGTAATTTTTTTAAGTTTTTATTTTTACATTATTATTATTATTATTATTATGGTTTAGATAATTTCTAACCCATATGATAATTACAAATGATTACCGTAGAAGGTACAAAAGTGTTCATGTTATCATTTGGACAAATTAACCTTCAGATTTATAATTTTTTTATGTAGTAAAGTTTACATTGAGGAAAAACTCATGGCAGTTTAGCGTCATAATGTCATACTTCCGTGCTAGAGGTATTCGCAAATCAACCCACTAACCGGAAAAATTTAATAATTAAACTCGAGTCATGACAATATATGAGTTACAATTAGTATAGCCTCATTTCTTAATTTAAAATTTATATTTGTAGGCTCATTTTATATCATATCATATATTTTTTTATTTTGATTGCTCAAAGTGTATCCCTCAATCGATAGTCAAAGACTAATCACTTTCGAAGCGTAGAGATTAATAACATACTAAAATTGATGAAAGGCGAAATGATTCGGTCAGTATGGTTTTCTTCCAAAATTTAAACCAGCCACGATGGCCAATCAAATTTCAACTGCATCATCTCATTTCTCTCAGATGAAAGAAGACTTTTACAGGAAGTTTTTTGCACCTGCCCACTTTATTCCTCACTAATGTTTTTCATTCCCCATTAATGCAGGCATATGGTTTCTCTCTCTCATTCACCATTTGACATCCCTTTCTCACGGTTCAAAAGCGTCTTCGGTCTTCACCTCTCATTCTCATCGATCATCATGGAGAGAAGCAAACAAAGATTAGGGATTTTAGCTTTTGAAGGGTTTTGGGGTTCTGTTTGGGAAGGGACAACAACCATAGTGGATAGACAAAGGAGAGCGGTGCATGTGGTGGTGCGGTTGTGCGACACAGCCCCGCCAGCAAGTGCGTTATGGCAAAGGGAAAACAATGCATGAAGAAGGAGTTCCAGTGGTTCGCTGCTGTAAGGCGATTGCATGTGGTTGCGGCATCGCTAATAGGAAGACCTGAATGTGTTCGTGTTGACATGGTATGTAAAAAATAATGTTTTCATACAATTAATTTATTTACGTTAACAAATAATTATCTTGGTTAACTAAAAATACTTGATTTATTGCTTTCCATAAATTGAGTCATTCTCATGAATCAAAATTTATTGAAATAAAATCATCACATGAGAAAAAGTAAAATAAATAACATAATCAAAATAACTTGTGCGTAGTCTAGACTATTTAATGGAGTAACTCTAAATCTAACATAAAATCCTAACATAACTGGCTTAATAGCAAAATGAAGCTCACCAAAAGTACTGTCAGTAATAACTAGGAAGGAACTAAGGTCTCATTTGTGCTAATAACTGGATTTAAAAGAGAGAGAAAATAAGGAATGAGTCATCTAGATTTAGTGACAACAAGAAAAAATATGTACATGATAATACATGCAACAAAGACATGCAAGTCATTACATAATGATGATATTTACATGCATGCAATTCCTAATCTTGTCTTGATTAAATAAATTAAAATTTGCTTTTAGGAAATTAGTTTGAAACGGAACTTGTGTTTAATAAACATATAGAGTTTGTTTGGCATGCCTAATAGGATAAAAACTGATAGTATTAGACCTAATAAAATAAGATTAGATAGTATAAGGTTTGATAAACTTTTAATACTATACAGTGTTTGGTGTAACACTGTGTAAGATATTATTTTTTATATTTTCTAATATGATCATTTATTTACAGATAATTCTAAAACGAAAAGCAAATATTAAATATAATATAATAGTAATAAAATAGGATTTTTTTATTAATTATTTAAATATAATTTTCAAATATTACATTTATATGTAACTTTTATTAATTAAAATTTAATTTATATTAAATATTATTATCTATTTGAATATTTATAATTATTCATTACTTGGATGAATTATAAAAATAAAAAATACTATTTATATATTTTAATATTTTCTACTTTTAATCACAATTATTTAAACTTAAATCATCAATCATTACTTTTATATATTACATATTATTTATTATTTATTTATACATTTTATTAGATAATAATTTATAATTGTTATATTTCATAGTATTTATTATTATTTAAATATTTGTTTTTATTAAATATTTTTTATTTTATTTTATTTATCATTTATCAACTATATATTATTTTTATTTTTATTATATATAACTAAATTGATATAATATATTATTTGTATTTATTTATTATAAAATAATTTTATGAAAAATTATTTTATTTTTATAATTTTATTTTATTATTATTTATTTAAGAATTATTTTATTTTAATAAAATATTAAAAAATAAAAGCAACCTTATATATGTTAAAATCAATTAGGCCTAATTCGACTTCCTCATGCTATCTTAAGTTATGTACCATTTTGACATATGAAGGATTGTAATATATAAGTTTATATAATATATTGTCTGTACCAAGCAATAGATAAAGGCATAATATATAGTACTAGTTTATATTATCATGCCTAATACATCACACCAAACACACTCATACTTGCATCATAAACATGTATTTTGGAAACATACCCACATAGCCCATATTCTTGGATCTTGCATGAGTTAATAGAACATCTCCGTAGGACCCATGATCTTCGTGTCACCGTATAACTTTGTGTGAACTACCCTACAAGGTTCACATTCACTGAATATATATCATGAATCATAAAAGACTGCCTTCATCATGGCTACTTAGTATACAGTCTCCATGAGAGCTTGATGTACCAAGGGCAACAATTTATAAGATTGACTCTATGACCGCTTGGTATGCCGTCTCCTTGATAGCTTGATATATCAAACTTAACGATTTATAAGACTGTTTCTATGGCCACTTAGTATACTGCCTTTTTCACATCTTGGTAGACCAAGGTTAACAATTGTTCTAACGTACGAAATTGCAACTCTACTTATCCAACCTCAAACATACATAATTTAATTGAATAAGGAATAAATTCAAACAACATTGAAACTATTCGTAAGGGTTTTTCTATTTTTCTTATGCTAACAATTAAATAGAATTCACTTGCAGTGCGTGTCTAATTATTATCTGATAAGAGGTTGGGTATTAACATGCTTGATAAATAAAGTACTTGCATGAATTGACAATATTTAAATAACACCAATTATAATGCAATTGTTCTTGTCATGTTGAACACCACTCGTGCATTAATAATTAATTTGTAATTTAAACGTAAAAATTGTAATATTTGCTAGCTAATTCCTATTAACGGACGAAGTTCTAGCATGTTACATAATCATAGTTAATTTAATTAGGGAACTGCACTAACTGTGAACTAACTTTTGGTATCGAGTTGTGCACTATCAGGATAATCACTATTTAAATTTAACCAATGTTAACAACAACAACAACAACAATAATAATATAATCCAATTGTTAAATAACCCTGACTACTAACTAATTTCCATCAACTGACTGAATCCTATGATAATACTTAATTTTAGTCGAGAGTTTTGATATGAGGTTGGGCTCTATCAATAATTAAATTCACATAACTCTTAACCATCTCTTGCTATACTAAATTGTTGTTAATTAACTAAATCGTATTATGCCAAATAGATATTAAATGTGGCTTCTAAAATTCATAATAAATTGTTTTATGATATCTTGTTCATTCTTCATATACTAATAGTTAAATAATAATTTAAATCTATAAAATCCTGATCATTTTGATTTATTTACTGATAAAACTGAGTTATATGTTGCCAAATAAAGCTTAACATATTTCTAAAAATAATATAACGAGTTAGCACTGACACAGTTTAATAATTATACCATAAACAATGGTCCCATGCGATTTTTTGAAAACGTAATTTTCGTGATTTCAAGGCAACTGCCATCAATCCTGGGGTCTGACAAAACATATGGTCATGAGCAAGTATTTCACTCATCATTCGATGCCAAGAGTGTGTGGTTACTGCCTATGTGATCCTGAGGCTTGGAATCGTTCTCAATTGCCATGAAATCATAGAACAATCATCAGACATGATTAGGAATGGATGGGAAAGAGAAATCTCACTGTATTAGCCCCAAAGAATAGCTAAACCCAAAATCTATTGAAGAACGAAAAGAAATCACCTACGGAGATATATTATTGGAGTAGAACACATGGAACTTGCATTTTCTTTGAGGAGAAAGGCTTTTGGGGCAGCATGGTTTCTTGGGAGAATGTTTAGGAGAATATTATAGTTGGAGTGGAAAAATGGGGCGGAAATTGCATACAAGGCGTGCTTGAAAATGGTGTTGTCAGAACCACGCTGTAGCATAGAGTGCCACACTCTAGTGTGGCACCCATTATGAGACTATGCATTTCAGCATGTGTGCGCATGTAGCTTCCAGTGCGGTTAGAATTTGCTCTCGATAAGTGAATTAGATTTATAATGCTACAACAATTACGTCAATTGGACATCTCCAGCTAGCTCAATGTATTTGCAAATTACTTAACAAAGGTAATGTTTGACAGCATGAGAGTAAAGTTGTATTTAAAAAATTGCGTTTTGATTTTCATCAAACACAAGCAGAATCCCTTGATTTGGCCTTACATATTAGCAAGATTCTCAAAATCGAACCAGATATCGAACCGGTTGGAATAAGGGTTCAGAGGTTCAACCGATTCAATCGGGGTCCAATCGGTATATAATAAAATATATATTTATATAAATATATATAAAAATATAAAATAATATATATGTCATAAAATAACTAAAAATTAAATTAGGTATCAACAAAACTATAGAATATAACATAATTCAACTCTTAATCAAAATAAACATTATCCATATGGATCAAATATCTCAAGTTACTATTTTAGAAAAGGAAAAAAAAAAGAAATATGATATTGTAGGCTTTTTTTTTTTAAAAAAACAAAATATGCAATTTTACATTTTTTTACAAAAAAAAAAGGTTTGAACCGATTTTTTGACCAGGTCAGTTTGCTCGGTTTACCGGTTCCCGACTGGTTCTTAGCGATTCTTGAGCAGTTTTTTGCAAGGCGATTTTCAGGTTCAACTCGGATCAGATAGCAGGCCGGTTCCCAGTTCAACTGGTCCGACCAGCCGGTCTGGTCTGATTTTCAAAACCTTGCATATTAGCAATTGCAAGAACTATAGATGCATGAACTAATCTAACAATCTGAAAATCATTGCCATAAATGAAACTCATCGAATGACATGAATAAATTATCAAGCAATAGGAAGGTTAAAACTTAAAAGAGAGAGGAAAAGAAAGGTATATTCTACAAGGAAGAGGTTGTGAAAAGGGATGAGCCTCCTCCATAAAGCTGACTTTCCCTTCAAAAATGGTCGAGGGATGGAGGTTATAGTGTTGGATAAGGAGTGAAGGCATGGGAAGGTAAAGGTAGAGAAAGCGGTAAGGGGAGACATGAGAAGTGGGTGAAGTAGAAATTATCCTAAACTCAGCAAAGAAAATTTATCAATTTCTATTAGTATTTTATATCCATCTATAAGGTTATGAAATATTTTATGTAGTAAGAAAGGAGATTCAGGATTCATCAATGAGAACTCAACTTTCATATAGTCTCATTCTAGGTAAGTAGGGCGCTCAGGTTTAGGATAAATCTTGTACTAAATTCTAGCCATTTATTTAATTTAGTTCCCAGGTTAGCTTTAAATAGAGATTTTAAGTTTGAACCCTAGACATATAATTGTATTAAAACTTGAGATGAAGAGCTTTGTTGTTTTAGTGATCTTATCTTGTGAGCAGAATTGCCTCAAATAGGAGGATGCATGTGATTTCTGAAAAAAAAAATTTCAATTCTCAAATTAATTATGGACATATAGACATTTTTATCAAAATAGTGAAAAACAAGTATCAGAAATTGTCTATAAGCTAAGCTACAAGGGGAAGAGCCAAAAAAGAAAAGGATTTTTCTTTTATAAAAAATGAGTAATTTAAAAGTTGAAATTTATACTTATCTTTAGGAAAATGTTTCAATTTTCGAATTGAATCAGATGGATAAAATAAGACTTGATGTTTTCTTTTTTGGTCGTGATCGAACTTAATCTTTAACACAAGGATACGTGAGCTACCAATCTACCATGGTCCTTAGTTCTTACCAACCTGACGAGCATTAAACTGTGGTTTAGATTGGGCATCTCGTTTAACCAAGAGCCCATTCTGAAAAAGTTAGTTATTGGGCCAATAGTGCCCGATCTGTTTAATGATTTTTGTAGGGCATTGTTTATTGTTTAGGAGATGATTTTTAATTTAATAAAAGTTAGTTATTAAGAGTATTTAAGCAGGGTGTCGGCAAAAATGAAAGGCCAAGAAAAGGATGGTGAAAGTAAAATGTGTAGATAGTCTGTGTCTCTGTAATGTAAACTCTGCAATCAACTTGACCAAAAAATGGGACAAAGAAAAAATTGACAAGAAAAAAAAAATCTCTTGAATCTACAAGCATCTTCGAACAAAAGAACAATCTACAAATATCTAAAGAAAATGAAATCAAGACGTGAGATAGAGAAGTTTCAGGCAAATGAGTGGTGAAGAACAATTAGTTTTTTAGATCTTTTTGACCGTAACTGTTATCTTAGCTTTTTGCACAGCTGTGTGTTTGCTTGATTTTACGTTTGGAAAATGTAGAGCTTGTTTGGATAAGTTTTTAGGATGAAAAAAATACTTTAAAATTTTTTTAACATGTTCATATGTGTTTCTCAAAAAAAGGAGAAGCAGAAAATTATTAGTTTTTCCGGTTTTTCAGAAGCAGCTTCCTATATGCTTCTAGTAGAAGCAGAGAAGCAGTAAAACTGTAAAAGAGAGAAAGTATCCTTCATTGATTTTTAAAATTATTAGATTCCAAATTTATAGTTATAAATTTTATGAAAAGATTAAAAAAACCTCTCATCCTATTTTCACTATCACGGTTACAATAATTTAATTATTTGCATTACATTTTATTTTGTGCATATATCATTTTATAATTCAATAAAACATAACTCAATAATAATAAATATATATAAAATTATTTTAATAATTCCAATAAATATTACATAACATAAAAAATAAAATATTAAAGAATTGATTTTATTTTATTTAAATACTTTTTGTTAATTATATTTAGCCAAAAATAAATAAGAAATAAAAATAGTTTTATATGAAAGAAATTTCATGTGCAAAAAATACTGAAGAATCCAAATATCCTTCTTACGAAGTAAGTTTTCTTATACTTGATTGTAATTTTACTCAAAAAGTACTTCTATATCCACTCTATCCAAATATTTTAACAACTTTTTATTCTAATAAAAAGTATTTATACGATTACATCCAAACATATGAATTTTTTTTGCTTCTGCTTCTACTTATAAAAAATCTGAAGTAGTACTTTTCCCAGAATTTTAATTAAATGAGATCTTATTCTTGATAAAATAGATTTTTTGCACAACTAATTTTAGCAAAAAGTGACTTTGAAGTGAAGTCATTTATGTTTAGATGCTTTTAGTTAAAAAATAATTTTAGATGAAAATATTGCTTGGACTTTGGATAGTGTTGATCAACATGACTTTTAGATTTGTAATTACCAATATACACATACACACACAAATATATATATATATATATATATATATATATATATATATTATTTTGTCTATATATATTAGATTATTACAATTTCGTTCAACATATCTCAAAAATGAATTTATTCTATGCCCTTCAAAAAGTTAATGATAAAAAATATTTATAAATAAATTGATTAAGAAATAATTTTAATGCAATTAAAATTTATTGATGAAAAAATAATATTCTTAGAATTAACATTTACTCAATAATTTAAATGGTGATATTTATAAAGAGCAAAAACTCTACATTAACATATATTCAATACTTTATCATTTATTCAATATTCTTAAAATGATTTTCAAGATTATTTAATATTCAACACTTTAATTTTATGAGCTATTATTATTCTAACCTTAACTGCATTTGCATTTTTAATGTAACTATCAAAGTGTTGAGCACTATTGAATAGTTTAAAAGCACAATTCTTCTCTCTCTCTCTCCTTTGTTTTTTGTACTTCAAAAATTATATTATTTGCACTGAAATTTGAACCTAGAACCTCATACTTTCTATTTAAATCTCTCATTATTAGACCAATTCCAGTGGCTTTATTCTTTTCTTGTTTTAGTATGTTGGACCTAGAAATCTCTCACTGAGATAAGATTGTCACTATTAGCAAGAAAATATAAAAGACAACCCATTCATGATGTTGTTTAATTTGTCATCCATTTATGCTTCCCAAAACCAAACAAAAAAAAAAGCTAAAAAGTGTACTTTTGTGTGTGAAATTTCTATTAAATTCATGAATTATTAATTCTTGTGTTTTGGTGAGCGCTATCGGTTTTGAGATCTAATTCCTTTCAAGCTAAGAATAATTAGTGTGATTGTTTAGCAATAAAGATTTTGGCTTCCTATTGTTAATGGAAAAGCAAAGTAGGAACCCTAATGGGAATTTGTGGGTGAAGATATTCATGAGAATATCCTTAGATAAGGATTTAAATATGGGGACATTTTTCTTATGGGGATGGGAATGAGGTAAAAGTTCCCCCATCTCGTAGGATATCCGTCTTAAGAGTATACTGGTAATTTTAAGTAAAAAAAAATCGATATCTCATAATATTTAATTTAAGGATATTGATGTTGATGATATTGCGATAAGATTTTATTCTTATACTATATTCTTTATAGCTACAATTTTTATGACTTATAATTAATTTACATATTTCTTTTTGTATAAAGTGAAAGTGGAACTCAAGCTCAATCATGAAGATTATGAAGATATTTATTGTTTTATTAATGATGTTTAGTGTCCTTTCAAATTTATTGTTTGTTTATTACGATATTCTATTGATAGTTGTGACTTAATTTAAAATTTGAAAATATAGTGATAATGATATAAGACTATGAGTGACAAGACTTGAATCAACATTGTATTATTATTTTCAAGTATTTTTTATTCAAATATTTAGGCTAGTTAAAGTACTTAAATATAATTTTTTTAATTTTTTTAAACTTTTATTAGGGCATCTATGGATCCCAATGGGGAGATAAGAATACATAAGAAATGAGGATGGAGAATTTTATTAAGGATGGGAGGAACTTTAGAGGCATGGGTAGGGATGGAAATAAGCCAAACCAAGCTAGACTTTTCTCTTAACAAGCCAGGTTTGTATTACAACTATTTGGCCTGAGCCTGAGCCTGGCTTGTGACCTGCTATAGGTTATTTTTTAGGCCTTAGCCTAGCCTGTCCATAAGTTTGGTCTAGGCTTAAGTCTGTTTATAAATCTTGAGCTTTTACAAAACATCATACAAGCTTGTATTCATCACCAGGCCCAAACCTATAAACAAGAAAAGTAAATTTAAAGTAGAGCAGAAAAAGAAGTAAATTTATGCCAACAATACTAATAAAATAGGGTAAAAAATAAAAAAAACTAGTATAAAGGGTTGCGGATGTCCATCGTTTGGTGTTGGTGGTGGTTGGTAGTGTGACGGACAGATCGGAGCATTGGTGGTGATCTGGCGGCATCGGCCATTAGGCTTATGGCATCGCATGATGGGCACAAATTGTTGTGGCATAATGCATGACAGCAGAAACTAAAAACTTACTCTTTGATAAGAAATAAGGGTCCCTAATTGTAAGTAGTGAGAGAGTTAAAGGGGCATGATTGACAGAGTTTGGAAGAGTAAAAGGTTTTTCTTATTTGAAATTTAAATAAATATGTATACATAATAAAACTAAAAATTGCCATCTCTTGTATCAAAAGGGCATGCTAAGTTTAATGGTTAAATGACCTTTAGCTATCTATAGGATATGGGTTTAATTCTTTTATTCATTAATTTTTTAAAATGTATATAACATATATATATATTTAAAAATCATTAACAAGCCTAGGTTAATTTGATGAGCTCAATAGGCTTTTCAACAGGTCTAGATCTGATCTGCTGAGTTGAATAGGCTTTTTAAGAGGCTTAAGGCTGGCCTTAATTTTTAATAGGATAAGCCAAGCTAGACTAGGTTGCAGGTCTCTTGTAAGTTACTTAACTTGTTTCCACCTCTAGGCGTGGGCCAAAGAGTGGAGAACTACTCTCTATACCCGCCTTGCCTATTGCCATTTGCCTTTAATAAAGATTGTTTTCTTTTAAAAAATAACTATTAAATGCATATTTTTTTCTCCTCTTTTTCTTCTTTCATAATAGGATTATTGTTTTTACTTTTTCTTCACTCCATTTATTTTTTTGGTCAAGGGGGATGGGTTCATACACACAGCTTTGCTGGTGTTGAATCTGGTGCACTTCCAAGAGACAAGATATACTTGCCATATGAGCCATGCCTCCAAGTGCACTCCATTTAGAAAGGAAGAAAAAATATTGCTTTATGATTTCTCTCCCATTTGCATAGCGGACTGCACATTTATTTACTTATCATTTTCCTACAGAGAATATGCATGCTTCATGAATTGAATTTAATTCTCACATAAATTTCCTCTATTAGTGTGTAATATATAAAGAATTATATATGTAAGTATTAGATGCACTCAAAAGCATATTGTAAGGAAACCAATCTTTCAACCCAAACTCCTATTTTAATTTTAAAAAGAAGGCAAAAGCTCTATTTTAGTTCCTCATCTTTTAATAATATTTCAATTTTTTCCTAGAAGTATTTTTTTTTTCAATTTCATCCATAACATTTTGATAATGTGTCAATGTTGTCTTATTTGATTATGATATCAATTTTTTTAACAAGGATTGTTGATCTAACTTAAACGTGTCCATTTTTATCTCATGCAGATATCATATTGTATATATAAAAACTTTATTTTCATCACCAATCCTTTAAACTTTAGCTATTGTAGTTAAAAATTGATTATAAATAAGATCAAATTCATTTCAATAAGTAAGATTAGATAAAAACAGAGTTTCAATTTGTATAATAAGCTAAGGCATCCATTTAAGATAATAATAAATATTTCAAAACCAAATTACTAGTATTTTACTAGTAAAATTGACGATTTATAAATAGGACAATATAGAAATATTATCAAAACGTTAGGGACAAGATTGAAACAAAAGAAACTTTTGGAAGAAATTAAAACATCATTAAAAGATGAGGGATGAAAATAGAGTTTTTGTTTAAAAAGAAAATGTGTTACATTACATTACATACATAATATTCAAGATCGCAACACATGGGCTGAGTTGTGTCAAATAACGGATCTAGAAAATTTAGATGATGAGAACAAAAATAGTAAAATATTGGGGGTGATATATATATATATATACACACTTCCACCCTTTTGTACATACGTGTGTCCTTGAATTGGCTGTCATGTGCATAACTTTTACTTACAATATTTTGAAGCCCATAACATCTCATCCATTTAAAAAGATAAAATATGGTTTTAAAATTAAATATAAATATAAGTATTTTGAAAGGATAAGATGAAATGAGTATCAAAATGTGTGAAAAGAAGTTTACACGTAACACTTTTCTATGGGGTCATGGATCAATGGTGATCAGATCACCCCTTTACTGCACCAAAATCAGAAAGCCAGGAGTTTATATGGCCGCTTTCCTTTCTCCATTTGTCATCAGTGCAACCATAATTTGTAGATCAATCACGTAAATCATGAATTAGATTTTTTGGTTCCAAATCTCAAATGTCAGTCAACCAGCACCACAAGTTCTCACTCATCAACTAAGAATCTCTCCACCTTCGAGCACCATTATGGGTCCACCGTGGCCCCAACATCAACACCACCAGATAAGCATGCGGATAAGCCCAAGCGCCTCCTTCACCGTCAGATGGATACCTTCCCAAATCCAACGGCGATAAACCCCCAATTCAAGATTATCCAATATCACTTCCCTCATCAAATACATCTGCAAAATCCCTCTCACCGAAACATACTAACTCCACCCAACTTCCGTTCCTTCCACACTCAAATCCCATCACTTCTCACCACCAGCTCGAGTTAGCATCTAACAATGTCCGCAACCGCAACCGCAGCCACATCATCTTTCATTGGGACACGTCTCTTAGACACATATCCCAGTTCAGGCAGGATCCAAGCCCGATTCGGGTTTGGATCCAAGAAGAAGAGCCCATCCAAGAAGGTTTCTAGGCCCAACTTGGACAGGCCACTCTGGTTCCCCGGTGCCAAGGCTCCTGAGTGGCTGGACGGGAGCCTGGTAGGGGACTATGGGTTTGACCCGTTTGGGCTGGGGAAGCCGGCAGAGTACTTGCAATTCGAGCTGGACTCGTTGGACCAGAACCTGGCCAAGAACTCTGCCGGGGACGTGATTGGGACAAGGACGGAGGTGGCGGACGTGAAAGCGACGCCGTTTCAGCCGTACAGTGAGGTTTTCGGGCTTCAGAGGTTCAGGGAGTGTGAGCTTATACATGGAAGGTGGGCCATGCTGGCCACGCTCGGTGCACTCACCGTGGAGGCACTCACCGGTGTTACATGGCAAGATGCTGGGAAGGTGAGGTTTCTGTTTCCGTTACTTGTGTACATGATTATGATTATGATTGAGCATTTGAGTGGTAGTGTTTTGGTGTTCGGTTTTGCATGCATGTAGGGATGCACATGTGTAAGCAAAGCCTTATTCATTTATTTGATGATTGATAATTTTGCGTGTTATGTATATATGTGTTCAGCTTTTATGTATGTGTCTTCTGCTTATTGATGTTTGTTTTACAGCAATATATTGAAAGTTTCTTCTTTATTTATTTAATTAAGAAAACAATTTTCGAGAATTTTGTTCGTATATTTTGAAACGGTTTGGTTGTAATTAGTTTTTCACTTTCTGTTTTGAGTGAGAGGAGGAAAAATTAGGGAAAAAGAAACCTATGGAAGTGATTCAGCTGAGGCATACAGCTGCCACATTTTCAACTTCTTTTTGCCGTGTTTATTAAAAATTGTAATTCAATTGATTTATTTTAAAAATTAGTTCTTTATTTAGACTTATTATACTCAACCCAAAAAAAAATTATTACAAAAAAAATTGAATCGATTGTAAATTGATTCTTTTTTGTTTTTGCACGAATGTATTAAGAACTAATTAAGTTTATTTATTTGGATTTAATTTTAATATGTATAGTTTGTTACTCTTGTCTACAAAGGCATAACTAAATTATTAATTTTAAAATCATAATTAAAA
Source organism: Dalbergia cochinchinensis (assembly GCA_031216125.1). NCBI lineage: Eukaryota > Viridiplantae > Streptophyta > Magnoliopsida > Fabales > Fabaceae > Dalbergia > Dalbergia cochinchinensis. The sequence continues at coordinate 59,121,840 of CM062375.1, read as the reverse complement.
TAAAATATTATATATTCACTTGAATAATTTTAGGTAGATTCTTTAATTTCTGCTAAAATGAAAATTAAAAAAATAAAACAGTTCTGTTTAATACTATTTAAAAGGTAACTTTATTTATTTGTTATACAGACATAACGTTTCGGACTAGCCTAGCCTAGCATTAGAGTTGAATTCCACCACTGTTAAACAATATTTTTAATCTCTAATAACAAAACAAGAAGAGAAACCATGAATTTCTGCATTTTTATTGCATTTCTCAAAGGTTAAAAGTTAATCAAAACAAACAAAAGAAAACGATTTGTTGCAAACTGATAAGGTGGTTGTGGTTTTCACTTTCTCTTTTTTTTTTTTTTCGGGTCGTGGTGGTTTTCACTCTCAGGTTGAGCTAGTAGAAGGGTCATCATACTTGGGGCAACCACTTCCATTCTCAATCACCACACTGATTTGGATTGAGGTTCTCTTGATTGGGTACATTGAGTTCCAGAGGAATGCTGAGCTTGACCCAGAGAAGAGGCTGTACCCAGGTGGCAAGTTCTTTGACCCACTGGGCTTGGCTGCTGACCCTGAGAAGAAGGCCAGACTTCAATTGGCAGAGATCAAGCATGCACGACTTGCCATGGTTGGCTTCTTGGGCTTTGCGGTCCAAGCTGCTGCCACTGGCAAAGGCCCACTCAACAACTGGGCTACCCATTTGAGTGACCCTCTTCACACAACCATCATTGACACCTTCTCATCCTCCTCTTGAGCCTTTTAACCTCATCAAAATATATTGTGCCTTGTGAAGAAAAGCCCTTTGGCTTTTGGTTGTAAAAACTTTTTACTTAACTGGATTATGAAATTAGTAATGTGAAGTGGAGAGGCTAAGCAACATGCTTCTGCTAGGTGTTGGTATTCTCCTATATCTAAGTGTTGATTATCAAGCATGAAGTCAAGAGAAAAAGAGGTGAGGAAACAAGTTAATATTATAGCTTGACGACTAGCATGTTTGGTTTGTTTGTTCGGAAAATCTCAAATTATGGTTCGAGAGTTAAAGTTTTTCTGTTGTAAGTTTTGTCCCAACCATAATTTGGAAATTCACAAATGGAATCAGACATGTGAAAATTTTCTTTTATTCAAATGCTGAGTTTGTATAAGTTTCTTTGTTTTGTTTCAGTTTTAACCACTAGCTGGGAACCAGTTTTACGTAAGTAGGCTAATAATATTAAGCCATATTAACACTCAAGTTTCATTTGATAATTGAAAAAATTCATGAATTCAGTGGAAAGAATGAATTAAACAATATCTGAAGCATGCAGTACGGACAATCCTATCCTTAAGCAACATGCAATTCGAGTAAGAAATTCACACAATGTGTATAAAAGAAACTTGATGGAGATGATCCTTGGATGCAGCAGGATGACTCCATATTTGAGGCTCTAAAGTTTACTTCAATGACACCGATACATATCGTAGAGGGCCAAAGAAAAATACAAGCACTAAAAGAAAATTGTTTCTGGTTCTACAAAGTAAGTGGCCAAAGAATGAAGTGGGTGAGAATCCAAAACTCAAGACAAAGACCATTGGAGATGTAAAGGACAAGGGGAGGGTCCTTATGTGCTTACATAACAACTTTGTAAGCCGTGGAAGACTTGGAAAGAAAGAACTAGAAAACATTAATGCTATTTCAACACTACAAAGTAGGTGTCTAAGTGAGACATCCACTCCATTATTATTGGATGGGATGGTGACTTTTACTATTTTCACCCATTCACTATAGTAGAGAAATCAAATCCCACTGGGAACAAGTACAACACACATGCAATCACAAGGACAGATCAAGTACATTGAAAAGCAACTACATGGAGATTGCTTGAAGAGCAACCTGTGCAATTGTGAGACCAAGCAGGACCACAGCATAGGCTATTCCAATCTGTTTCCAGACTGTTGGCGTATACTCTATCCTCAAAATTTCATACGATTTTTCCCACTTGTACCTAAGGCTGGTTAGAAGGCATCTAATATAATGCCAAACAACTATAAGCACTTCGACAAATAGATTCGCAGTTGACTGGTGCGAGTTCAAGACCTCAAACAGCTGTCCGAAACCGGAATCCATGATCATATCAACGTTGTCGTCACCAACTTCCTCTGCAATGTTATTAAACAGAAGCATTAAGTCTCGGTTGCTCATTTCCTTGCTTTTCTTCTTGTCCCGAAAGGTGGTACTATTCCCATCATCATTTATCACTATGACATTTCTTTCTGTAAGCAATCCAATGTCGTGCTCACAACAGATCAAACCTCGGAGAAACAAAGCATAACAACTGAATTTGCAGCTGATCATGCTCGATCCACCACGCACTTGTGCACGGCTGATTATGTTCTGCTCCCAAGCAATGAAGTTCCACCATTTAGCTTCCGTCGTTGTTGTAATATGCAGCTGCGGGATTTCCAATTTCCCTTGGCTGAATTTTATGTCGAAGTGAAAGCCAGCCCCTTCTGCAGCTAGTGTTCTATCTAGGGACTCAATTGTAACACCAGAGGCTTGGAGCTTCGTGGCGCAGCGCTTCAGTTCTATTTTTTCATGATGGCTCTCAACTGTTCTACTACTCTTCTCCCCATAAATTTCTAAATTCCCAGCACTAGAGGAAGGCTCGCATTCAGTTTCTTCAGCTGCATGCTCACCCAATTTCCCAGTCACGAAGAAGTGCAAAAGTCCAAGGAAGTGAGGAGGGTTGTAGGCGCCAGTGTTGATGCTAGGACCAGGGGTGTAGCCAAAGAGAGAGAGCACAAGGTGATTGATCAACCTCTTACCATCTTCCTCTGCAAAATAATCGGGAAAAAGTTCTGCTGACAACTTGTAGAGAACAATATGAGGGATCTGGTTCTCGAGCACCATCAAATCCGCGAGGATTTCTTCCTTCTTGCGCATACCAGGATGAGGGGGCGGTGATTCCAAATTGCTTCGTAGATGAGCATTTAACTCCATGTTGTTGCTGATGAGAAGCTCTAACAAGAAGCAGCCATCAAGTAACATGATTTTGGTGAGTTCATATTTGTCAATTGACTTGAGATCATCCATGTAGCTCGCGCGAACTACCTCATCCATCCTATACATAGCTTTACTGCATCGGTTCAGCTTTTGTTTTGGATCCTCGGTTCGCTGAAGAAGAGACAGCATGTACAGCCATTTGACCTCTTCCATATAAAGCAGGTCCCTTCTGGTTTTGGATCTCCTGTGGATTGGTCCGATGGAGACAACCTTGGGCGTGTAAGCATCCTCATTCGATTCCCGAAGGTGGTCAGGAACAATGGAAATGCTGCTAGCATGGACCACTCTGTGATCTACAGAACGCAGCATTGCCTCCACAGTATCCTTCCAATTTTCGAACTCAATGTCGTCGTTTTTGTCATCTAACGCTTCTAGATTGGCCATTGTCGTTGTCTGCAGTAATTAAACCTTCAAAGAAATAATCGATCAGCGAGGCTAATTTCTTAAAGCAAGTTGTTCATCCGAGGACGGAGGATGATGAGGCTAATCTCTTTCAAGTAAGTTGTTCCTCCAAGGAGGAATGAACTTCCTAAGCAATGTTTTGAAAGTTAAAATATAACGATTTAAGATTTAATCAGTTTTTCAAAAAATTATTATTATATGGCGATGTTTTAACAAGAACTGTGCTTCAATTTCTAAAACAGCACGGAAAAGAATACGGAAAGATTAAAATGAAGCAAAGAGAGTAATAAGAGAATGGAGACACACTTGCAAAAGAATATCTCAATAAAAATCCCTATTTTCCGCACTAGCTGTTTATGTCCCACGGTGATAATGACAAATACATATGATATCGCCTTTATACAGATAGAGGCGTCCAGGCCTTTGCATGGGTGGATGATGATGGGTACATCCATTATTTGCGTGCCTATGTCCAGGTTTTCTTTTTTAATTTTTGAGTGCAAACTTTAAAATGATATTTTTGATTATTTTTGGGTGCCTATGAGAAATACTTTTTTAAAAAAATTCTAAAAAAACTATTTTTTTTTTCACTTAGAACCTTATCCAAATAAGCTCAACGTAGCCTTTTAAAATCTGAATAAATGACATTTTTATTTTTAAAAGTCTTTATTTTATAATATTTTAAACTTAACGTTATGTTCAAGCAGTGCTAGAGCTTAACAAAAATTCTTGGGAGAGGGGGGAAGACATATCAACTAAAATCAAATGTAAATCGACTATGCAAAATTAAATGTATATCATGTATATAAATTTTAAAATTAATCATTGATAATATGATAGATCAATTTTAAAGAGAATGATTGAACAGTACTTTATAACATTGATCTCCGCTCTTTCAATGCCTTGAAATCATCAATAATAGACTCAAAATTGAAACTTTCTGCAATTTCTCCTTTAGTGTAAATAACCATACTATCCGCAAGAAAGTCACCTTCCATCTTATTTCTCAACCCTGTCTTCATTATTTTCATATTGCAGAAAACAATCATTCCGTAGTAGTTATAGAAACTGAAAGAGTTAAGATAAGACAAATAACCTTATCAATCAAGTAGTAAACTTTTGATATTTTTGTTTCAACCAAATACCTGTACAATTCTTGAATGGTTGATAAATTCTGTAATTCTGCTTATTGACAAGCATCAAGAATAAAATGCCGAAGTTGAAATGGTAACTTAATCTTCTCTTGTTCAATGAAGTCTGTCGGATAATATTTGTCAACAAGAATGCAAATACTGTCAATATCAAAATTTTTATAACCATTATGTGGAATCAAAACAGAGCTCGAAGTTAACAAATTCATTGCTTGATCATTGAATCTGCTATTCAGCTCTTGTAACTGCTTATTGTCAGACCACATTAAAAAGAAAAAAGAAAAAGAAAACCTAACATAGGGGCAGTTTGGTAATTGGGTTAGGTCTTTAAAAAACAAAAAAAGAAAAAGAAGGTGGATTAAAACCACTTAAACCCATTCCCCCCTAACAAATCTCACCTTCTCTCTTTCTCTCTCTCTCCCCTCCCTCACCCACGTTCAATTCATCTTCTTCTTCCCTTTTCTTTTTATTTTATTTTATTTTTTCAACCCATAAACTCTATTGTTATCTTAGTTCGTCATTAAATCTTCATACCCATTACCTTCTAAAGCTTGAGGTAAGTCTTCAATCTCAATCTCATCTTTTTTTTTGTTACTCTAAGGTATATCTTAAAACTAGTAAGCCCTCAATAATGATGGATGAGTATACATTTGATATTCTAAGTATAAATCTAGTAAGTTAGAAGCTCTAATATTAATAGGTTATAGTGGTTAAAGTCAACACTTGATTTTGTCTAATCTTTAAGAGCCCTAAGTTCCATGAATTGGGGTTTTTACATAATGGGATCTCTAATAGATAAATTGTGTTAAAATAAATTATTTAAACTTGTCAAAATACTTATATTTGCTAGATTTTATTGACGCAGAGAAAGCTACTCCCTTTGGAGCTATCAGGGAGAGGCTCGGTTGATCCCTTTATACTATGAGTGACTACATATCTACTGACAATATTTTAAATTATTTTTTGAGGAGAAACTAACTTATTGGATTTGATAAAAAATTTATTTTGAACAATTTGAATTATTTGGTTAGTTAGATTAATTAGATGATTTTCTTAAATATGGTGGTTATTAAGTATGACTTGATGATTTTGTTGAAATTATTGCTAGCTCTCTTTATTGATTTTATAATGTCATGATTTTTGCTATATACTATTTGCATGCGCATTGGAAAATTTATGACATTTAATATTTGCAAGTTTAGCTTAATATGAAGATTAAATTTTAGATTTATAAAATTAGGGAAAAAGAAACCTATGAAAGTGATTAACATTTTCAACTTCTTTTCACCGTGTTTATTAAAAATTGTAATTCAATTGATTTATTTTAAAAATTAGTTCTTTATTTAAACTTATTACTCAACCCCAAAAAAATTACTGCAAAAAAAAATTGAATCGGTTGTAAATTAATTCCTTTTTTGTTTTTGCACTAATAAATTAAGAACTAATTAAGTTTATTTATTTGGATTTAATTTTAATATGTATACTTTGTCACTCTTGTCTATAAAGGCAGTTAAATGACTAAATTATTAATTTTAAAATCATAATTAAAATAAAATATTATATATTCACTCGAATAATTTTAAGTAGATTTTTAATTTCTGCTGAAATGAAAATTAAAAAATAAAACAGTTCTATTTAATAATATTTAAAAGGTAACTTTATTTATTTGTTATACTAGCATAACGTTTCGGACTAGCCTAGCCTAGCATTAGAGTTGAATTCCATCGCTGTTAAACAATATCTTTAATCTCTAATAACAAAACTAGAAGAGAAACCAAGAATTTCTGCTTTCTTATTGCATTTCTCAAAGGTTAAAAGTTAATCAAAACAAACAAAAGAAAACGATTTGTTGCAAATTGATAATGGGGTTGTGGTTTTCACTTTGAATAATGTTTGGTGTTAACTAAATTATATAACAAATACACACCATATATTTTATTAATTCATCAAATCCAGTGATAATAAAGAGTGTGATGTATATTTATTGTATAATTTAGTTGTACACTTAACATTACTCTTTCATTTTTTTTTTTTAGGTTGTGGTGGTTTTCACTTGTAGGTGGAGCAAGTAGAAGTAGAGCTGGGTAAACGGACCGGTCCGGTCTGTTTAACCTGGTCCGCGGCGGACCAACATTAAACCAACTTGGACTGAATTAGTCCGCTTCATTTATGGACTGGCCTTTTGCTTGGTCCACGTCCGCCCTGCCTAGGCCCGCAAGTCCGTGGACCGGTCCGCATTGTTGGTCCAGCAAGAAGCCCGTGCACTAAATCGCGGATCAGCTCGCGGACTAGCTTTTTTTTTTCTTTCATATTTTTTAAACTTTTTTTAACACCTTATATTATATATTTATATTTATATTTATACAATATATCTTACATCATAAAATATATATACACATTTTCCTTTATAGTATCCAATTTAAATTTTAAACAAATAATAGTACTAATTACTGCTAATTACTTTAGTGTGACTTGCTTCAACAGTGGATGAACACGCATTTGACTTTGACACATTCATATTTAGTTTTCAATCTAAATCATACCAGACAATCACAATAAAACATTTTAAATTTCAAGGCATATTTAAAAACAAAGCAAAGCATATTTAAAACTGGTCATTTGACTCATTTCACACCAGATTAAACAAAGCATGTTTGAAAAAATAACAATAATAATAGTGTATACTCATACTCTCACAGAGACAGATCGCTTAGCAGTGGCAAAGTTCTCCTGGAGGCCGGCCAGCATAGCAACCGCCGAGATCAGAGGCAGCTCGAAGGCAGGGCACAGAGACTCAGAGGTCGCAGACACGGAGAGGTGGGCTGGTGCTCGTCGCGGTCACGGAGAAGTGGGCTGGTGCTCGCCGTAGCCTGCTCTATCGCGATTGCAAAGAGGTGGGTTGGTGCTCGCTGTCGCCTGCTCTGTCACGGTCGCGGAGAGGGTGTGAGAGAGGAGATGGCGCCGCCGCTTGATGAAGAAGAAGAGTGAAGACTGAAGAGTGAAGATGGGAAGATCGAAGTTGGGATTTGGGAACCCTAGTGGATGTTGGGTTGTGTTGTGTGTTTGTGTGATACTGTGAGTCTGTAATAGGCTTGATGGTTATGGATATGGACCGATGGAGTCATGGATTGGAGGACTAATGGTCTCTTTTTTTTTTGTTTGGTCAGCATTGTGAATATTTGTGAATGAAGATTGGGCCACGTCCTGGGCTTGGGCTGAGTAGTTTTTGCATTACAATCTCACAGCTTAGTATTGAAATGGTTTGTGGGCTGGAGTGCTGAATTAGATGTTTGGAAATTTAATTTTTATGCGGGCTGGTCCGCAAATCCACGGGCCAGGCCCGTTTAGCTCGTGAGCCTGGCGAAGCAAACCAAAAAAGTTCGCGGGTTAGCGGATTAAAAATTTTCTAGTCCATTTTCATTCGGGTTGCGAGTTAAATGGGTTGGTCCGCGGATCGCGACTCGTATACCCGGCTCTAAGTAGAAGGGTCATCATAGTTGGGGCAACCACTTCCATTCTCAATCACCACACTGATTTGGATTGAGATTCTTTTGATTGGGTGCATTGAGTTCCGGAGGAATGCTGAGCTTGACCCAGAGAAGAGGCTGTACCCAGGTGACAAGTTCTTTGACCCACTGGGATTGGCTGCTGACCTTGAGAAGAAGGCCAGACTTCAATTGGCAAGGATCAAGCATGCACGCCTTGCCATGGTTGCCTTCTTGGGCTTTGCATTCCAAGCTGCTGCCACTAGTAGAGGCCCACTCAACAACTGGGCTACCTATTTGAGTGACCCTCTTCACACAACCATCATTGACACCTTCTCATCCTCCTCTTAAGCCTTGTAACCTCATCAAAATATATTGTGCTTTGTGAAAAAAAGCCCTTTGGCTTTTGGTTGTAAGAACATTTTACTAATGTGAAGTAGAGAGACTGCACTTAAGGCCTAGCACAGATGACACAACTTGCAGCCTCTGAAAAAAGTGTATCTGGGACAGTTGAAGGATCACGAGTTCGATCCGTGGAGTCAGAGACTCCAGTCCCCAACCCGCCCCTCCTCCACTGACAAAAAAAAAAAAAGTGAAGTGGAGAGGCTAAGCAACATGTTTCTGCTAGGTGTTGGTATTCTCCTAAATCTATGCGTTGATTACCAAGCATGAAGTCGAGAAAAAGAGGCGAGGAAACAAGGTAATATAGCTTGACGACTAGCATGTTTGGTTTTTTGTTCGGAAAATCGCAAATTATGGTTTGAGAGTTAAAGTTTTTCTAATGTAAGTTTTGTCCCAACCATAATTTGGAAATTTACAAATGGAATCAAACAGGTGAAAGTTTTCTTTTATTCAAATACTGAATTTGTAAAAGTTTCTTTGTTTTCTTTCAGTTTTAACCACTAGCTGGGAACCAGTTTTACATAAGTAGGCTGTGATACTAAGCCATATTAACACTCAAGTTTCATTTGATGAAAAAATTCATGAATTCAGTGGAAAGAATGAATTATACAGTAGCTGAAGCATACAGTACGGACAATCCTATTCCTAGGCAACATGCAATTCGATTAAGAAATTCACACAATCTGTACAAAGCAAACTTGATTGAGATGATCCTTGGATGGAGTAGGATGACTCCATATTTGAGGTTCTGAAGTTTACTTGAATGACACCGATCCATATCGTAGAGGGCCAAAGAATACACAAGCACTAAAAGAAAATTGTTTCTAGTTCTACAAAGTAAGTGGCTAAAGAATTTGCTAAGCATTACAATTACTGAATGGCGCATTCCTTTAGCTCTAGCGGTTCATTCCCTTCCGTTCGCTTCCATCGTCTTGTTTTGGCTCTGGCAAGTGGTAACCATTCACCCCAACATACTGCAAACCCGTCGAAAACTGGTCAGCGGCAGCGCCGGATTTCGCGAGCGCCCCGGAAGTGACCATCGAAATGGATCCCTTGGCAGTGCCGGAATTCATGGTGACTTCAAAGATCCAAACTACAGTTCCAAAACCAAATTGGGACAAATCCTTATGCAGAACATAAGGATGCGTCTAGCAAAGGAAGACAGCGCGAGAGCCGAGAAGAGGAAGGAAACGCATCAGGTGTTTCTTTTTCCAATAAAAGAATAAAATTGAAATTCTTTTCATGAAACACATCATGTCCAAAACACACATGTCAGCCTTTAGTTTTATCACCTATGAAGCTCGTGGTCTTCCATGACAAACTCACCTGAGAAACACAATTCTTGAGTAAGATTTAAGTTCACTTTTGAATCTTAATGGAATACCAAACATAGCAGAGAAATCAAATCGCATTGGGAACAAGTACAAGTACAACACACATAATCACATGACCAGTTTTACTATTCTAGTACCTAATTTTCTCAGATATTCAAATATTCTACTTATAAAATACATGGATTAGACCACTTACTTTTTCTCTCAACTTATTCTATTACTTCTTTCACACCCAGACAGGTTTCTACACCCATGTGGGTGTTGAAATAGACTTTAGTAGAATGAGAAGTAACTACATGGAAATTGCTTGAAGAGCAACCTGTGAGAAAAAAATTCATTTTGTTATCTAAAATTATATGTGTGATTCACATTTAGTCTTTAAAATTAAAAAAGTATTACTTTAGCTCCTAAAATTATAAAAAGTGATTTAAATTTATCTTTATACTATTATTTCTAAGAATTAACTTGAATCATTAAATGGATTAAATTAAATATTTTTTGAAATTTTAGAACTAATTTTAATTTCAGGAATAAAAGTTAAACTTTTAGCCAGCAACCTGTGCAATTGTGTGACCAAGCAGCACCACAGCATTGGCTATTCCTATCTGTTTCCAGACTGATGGCGTATACTCTATCTTCAAAATTTCATACGATTTTATTCAGGATCATATCAACGGTGTCGTCGCCAACTTCCTCTGCAATGTTATTCAACAGAAGCATCAAGTCTCTGTTGCCCATTTCCTTGCTCTTCTTCTTGCCCTGAATGGTACTATTCCCATCATGATGTACCACTACGACATTTCTTTCCCTCAGCAATTCGATGTGGTGCTCACAACAGATCAAACCTTGGAGAAACAAAGCATAGAAACTGAATTTGCAGCTGATCATGCTTGGTCCCCAAAGTTATCAGATTTTATAATTAAGAAATAAAATTTAAAAAATATTTTATAATATATATTTTAAAATAAATCACATTAATGTAAAAATAACATTAAGAATATAAAATACATTAATTAAATTATACAATCTTATAATTTTTTACTAGTTATTCTAAACAAATTTCTAAAAGAATTATTTAACTTTGGATCGAGTCAAGTCAATCCGATTATGATCCGAAGACTATCAAAGAAAGTGTACTGGACAAGTATCTGGACCTGAACCCAAAGACAATAAATTTCAGATTAGGCTGGGCTAATGGGATATGCCGGATTAGATTGGTTATGAACAGGCCTGATTCCTGCCAACCTTTGGGTAACCAACAAGTGGAAAATGGGAAATGCGTCTCACCCCCCAAAAAACAAAAAGGGTGGGTGGCTGGAGGTCTAGGCAAGATGGCAGATTTCCTGCCTCTAAGAACCACAAATGGGGCTAAGAAATCATTGTTGGATCCTGTCCCTCACACCCTCCCCGCTGCCCAGGCCTAGACAATATGGCATAGCATATTTCCTGCCTCTAAGAGCCACACTAAGGCACATATGTTACTAAGGGGATCATGGTTAAATCCTATCCCTTCCCCAAGATGACAAAAAAAAGGGGTAAAATTTTTCAATAATTTTTTCAGGATAATTTATGGAAAGGTCTCAACGCACGAACTTGTCCCAAGTTTCTTTGTTTTGTTTCAGTTTTAACCACTTGCTGAGAACCACCTTTACATAAGTAGGCTATAATATATATTAAGCCATTAACACTCAGGGTTTCACTTGATAATTGAAAAAAATTCATTAATTCAGTGGAAAGAATGAATTGAAACACAGACAATCCTATCCCATAAGCAACATGCAATACAAATACGAAATTTACACAATGTGTATAAAAAGAGACTCTGACTGAGATGATGGTCCTTGGATGGAGTTAGGATGACTCCATATTTGAGGTTCTGAAGTTTACTTGAATGACACCGATACATATTGTGGAGGGCCCAAGAATATACAAGCACTAAAAGACGATTGTTTCTAGTTCTACAAAGTAGGTGGCTAAAGAATGAAGTGGGCTAGAATCCAAAACTCAAGACAAAGACCACAGGAGGTGGAAAGGACAAGTGGAGTGTCCAACTGTGCTGAGATAACAACTTTGTAAGCCGTTGAAGACTCGGAGAGAAATTGAACCAGAAAAGCCAAGTGTTGCACACGCAAAAACGTTGTGTTCATGATTGAGTCCAAAGATCCAAATAACAGCCCCAAAAACAAACCGAGACAAATCCTTAAACAGAACATAAGGATGCATCTAGTAAAGGAAGACTGTGCGAGAAGAGGAAGGACACGCATATGAGAAACAACAATTTTTGAATGGAAGTTCTTTCTCATGAAACACATCATTACCACCTATGAAACTCATGGTGCATTCATCCATGGCAACACAACTTTTGAGAAAGATTTAAGCTCACTTTTGAATTTTAATGGAATAATAAACATAGCAGAGAAATCGAATCCCACTGGAAACAAGCACCAGTACAACAAATGTAATCACAAGGACAGATCAAGTACAGTGAAAAGCAGCTACACGGAGATTGCTTGGAGAGCAACCCGTGCAATTGTGAGACCAAGCAGCACCCCGGCATAGGCTATTCCCATCTGTTTCCAGACTGTTGGCGTATATTCTATCTTCAAAATTTCATATGACTTTTCGCACTTGTGCCCGAGGCTGGTTAGAAGGCACCTGAAATAATGCCAAAACGCTTTGAACATTCCTATGAATAGATTGGCAGTTGACTTGTGCGAGTTCAACTCCTCAAACAGCTTTCCGAAACCGGAATTCACAATCACATCGACGTTGATGTCGCAAACTTCGCCTGCAATGTTATTAAACAGAAACAACAAGTCTCTGTTGCTCATTTTCTTGCTTTTCTTTTTGTCCCAAATGGTGGTGGTACTATTCCCATCGTCATGTACCACTATGACATTTCTTTCTCTAAGCAATTCGATGTCGTGCTCACAACAGATCAAACCTCGGAGAAACAAAGCATAACAACTGAATTTGCAGCTGATCATGCTTGATCCCCAACGCACCTCTTCACAGCTGGTTATGTTCTGCTCCCAGGCAACGAAGTTCATCCACTTAACTTGTGTCGTTGTCGTAATATGCAGCTGCGGGATTTTCAATTCCCCTCGGCGGAATTTGATGCCAAAGTAAAAGCCAGCTCCTTCCGCAGGTGCACTACCTAGAGACTTAATTGTAACACCAGAGGCTTCGAGCTTCGCAGCGCAGCGCTTCAGTTGTATTTTTTCGTGATGGCTCTCAACTGTTCTACTAGCACTCTTCTCCGCATAAATTCCTAATTTCCCTGGGCTAGAGGAGTAAGGAACGCATGCAGTTTCTTCAAGTGGTCCACCCAAACCCAATTTCCTGGTCACGAAAGAGTGCAGAAGTTCAAGGATGTGAGCAGCGTCGTAGGCAGTGTTGATGCTGCTGGGACCTGGGGTGTAGCCGAAGAAAGAAAGCACAAGGTGATTGATCAGCTTCTTACCATCTCTCTCAGTAAAATGACCGGGAAAAAGTATTGTGGACAAACTGTAGAGAACGAATTGAGGGATCTGGTTTTCGAGCACCATCAAATCAGAGCATATTTCTTCCTTCTTCCGCGTATAAAGAGGACCGGGTGATGATAATGCCAAGTTGCATGGTAGCGCAGCACTGAACTCCACGTTGTTACCAAGGAGAAGCTCTAACAAGAAGCAGCCATCTAGTAACATGATTTTGGCGAGTTCATATCTGTCAATGGAGTTGAGATCACCCACGTAGCTCGCGCGAGCTACCTCGTCCATCCTATACATGGCTTCACTGCACTCATTCAGCATTTCATTTGGATCCTCCGTTCGATGAAGAAGAGAGAGCATGTACAGCCCTTTGATCTCTTCCGTGTAAACCAGGTCCCTTTTGGATCTCCTGTGGATTGGCCCGATGGAGATGACCTTGGGCGTGTAAGCATCCCTGCTCGATTTCCGAAGGTGGTCAGGAACAATGGAAATGCTTCTAGCATGAAACACACTGCCATACGCAGAACTCAACATCGCAAACATAGAACTCTTCCAATTTTCGAACTCATTGCCCTCGTTTTTGTTGTCTTCCGTTCCTATACTGGCACTGACCACTGTCATTGTTTGCATTGATTAAACCTTCAAAGAAATATCCGATCAGCGAGGCTAATCTCTTAAAATAAGTTGTTCATCCAACGGCGGAGGATGATAAGGCTAATTTCTTCGGAGTAATGTTGCTTGTATAATTAATAAGACTGCACAATAAATATAAAATACATATCTTATCACTTTAAATATGATGAATGAATGGTATAAGTAGAGATTATTCATTACATATAATGGTGATAAGGTACGTAGTTTACATTTATTATACAATTTTATTATACACCTAATATTATTCATTTATTTAAAGTAATTAAGTTGTTCATCCAAGAGGAATGAACTTCCTTGGCAATGTTTTAAAAAGTAAAATATAACTGATTTAAGATTTAATCAGTTTTTCTAAAAATTTATTATATGGCGATGTTTTAACAAGAACTGTGCTTCAGTTTCTAAAACAGCACGGAAAAGGATAAGGAAAGATTAAAATGAAGCAAGGAGAAAAATGGAGACATACTTACCAAAGAATATCTCTATAAAATCCCTATCTTCCGCACCAGCTGTTTATGTCCCACGGTGGCAATGACAAGTACATATGATATTGCCTTTATATAGATACATGGGTGGATGGTGATGGGTACATGTATTGATTATTTGCGTGCCAATGTCGACATTTTCTTTTTTGATTTTTGAGTGTAAATTTTAAAAATATATGTTTGGTTATTTTTTAAAAAATTAAAGTTAGTATATTTATTTTTAATCATTTATCATATGTCTTTTAATTTTTGATATTTCCTTCTTTTTTTATTTTCTCAACTTCTTTTAAACACTAAGTATTATGGAAAAACATAAATTTTGATATTTAAAAGTATATATGTGTGTGACGCGTAATTTAAATGTATTGGTAATATATAATTTGTTCATAATATTGTCTAATTAAACCCATCTATTTGTATAATATAATAATTAATTAATACATAAAGGTTAAACTCTTTATAATTTTTTTAAATAAGAATTAGCAGTATAAAATGATCTTATAATAACGATGTATAAACGAATGCATCGTTGTTATTATTATTATTATTATATCAAAGTCAATTATATATTTTTATTTTAATGAAGTCAATTATATATATTTAAATAAGTCGAATCATCATTAAAAAAGTTGCGGGTATCACACGTTGAGCTTATTTGAAAACAGTTGTACCTTCCAACAAATTAATAAAATAAAAGAGTGAACGTAGCCTACCATCACATTAATAAATTGAGCGTCTCAAATATTAAAATAACAATAACAATTTTATATTTCTTTTATTTTATAATAATTATCAAAAATCAGACAATATACATTTTAAAGAAAATAAAAAAATCTTAATAAATATAAAAAATTATATGAGTCGATAAAATTATCCTTATATAATTATAATTACTCATTTTGATAAATATATGGGATAAATACATTTTACCCTCTGAACTTTAAGTCATGTACAATTTATACTATAACTCTTCAAAATGTGTATTACAACACCCTGAATTTTTAAAACTATGTAAAATATCCCTCAGTATAATTTTGATAACTAATGAAGGTAAGTTTTATGTGCACTCAACCTCCCTGATGTTTCTAATTTGTACAATCTGACATTTTGTCTATGAATACTATGTGTAATTAACCACTCTGATTTTTTTTATTGTGTGCAACTCGACACCCTTCTATGAATTATAGTCTTAGGAGGTTTTTTGCACAATTTGAAAAATCTAGGGTGTCGTAATCATTGTTTGAAAAGTAAAGGGTTTTCTCCACAGTTTAGAAAATTCAGGATGTCATAATATACGTTTTGAAAAGTCAGAATTTAAATTGCATATGACCTAAAATTCAAGAATTAAAATATATTTAACCTGGAATATATTGATTTGACACATTTATACTAAAGTTATAAAAGTAAAAAAATTAACACTATCTACGGAGAGATATTCTGCAATATTAAAAAGTAGCGGACCGAGTATAATTTACATGAGGTCTACTCAACTCAACTTTGTTCACATGAGCACGAAGATTTCAAGATCTTAATAATGAACTATTGTCATTTTAAAATACTACATGTGCAAGAGTTAATCCAATAAAATAATTTCGACACAAATCCTAATATATTAAGGTCCCTCAATTTGTTTAGATAAATGTTTAATTATTTAGGGAGTTCTCTTGTACAGGTGCAATATTCATCTTCAGAACGCAGATCTTAATTGGGTAAATGGATAAATAGCAATTGTATATGTGGGGTCCACGTTTAAATTTTGGTTTAAAGTAATCAGAAAAGGATTCGTGGTAGTTAACGTGGTTTTAAGTGTATAATCAAACATAAAAGTTAAAAATATAAAATTAAAAGTATCGTGCCAAATTTTGGGCTTTTTACCCTTTTTTCTCTTTCATGGTGAGAAAAAAATCACAAATGACAAAATTTCACAGATCTTGAATCTTTTGTGGTGCATCCACCAGTGGTGGCGCATCCTTGCCGGCCGTACCATTTTCCGGCGCCAGCGGTGGAGGTTACGGTAAAGGCTTGGGTCACGATGTTCATGGTGAATGCCGCCATGAGGTTAAAGATGGAGGGTGCCATAGCTTCTGCATTTCAATCCAAAGCTTCTTGCCCAATTCTTATATGTTCTGTGTTTGATCTTGGTGGGGGTGTGTGAGCCATTAATGGCCATATCTTTTGGTAAGAGGGATTTGGTAATCGCCATAGAATGGTATCTTCATCCTCACTTTTGAAGGTACCCATGAAGGACCCACAATGAACTCTTCCACTTATAAACCCTGGAGTGACTTCCCGATGAACCTCACCACCGTCTCACATCGTATCGCCTCCGTGCGTCGGCATTCACCAAGGTTGGACTTCAGCAAGTACGATAGCACCACACCGGAAAAGGGCAGATGAGCTTCTTCTCTGGTGATGGTAATGAACCTTCAACCTC
This sequence comes from Dalbergia cochinchinensis, assembly GCA_031216125.1. Classification (NCBI taxonomy): domain Eukaryota; kingdom Viridiplantae; phylum Streptophyta; class Magnoliopsida; order Fabales; family Fabaceae; genus Dalbergia; species Dalbergia cochinchinensis. Next base: position 59,104,992 of record CM062375.1, on the reverse strand, counting down.
GATTTCCATCTCTCCTCTTCATATTCTTTTTCCTTTTCCTTCCATGGTTCGTATTTTATTTATTTTTTTAATGTTTTCTCAGTAAATTACCTGCTGAGACTAATTACGGTCACCGAGCCTTTTCACCATGACTTGGCCCACTTAGCTTAAAGCCTACATGTCCAACCTATACTTGATCAACACACATCTTCACATTGCAGCAAAACTTTCATTCGTGTCGCAGATATTTATTGGATTAACTCTTGCACATTTAGTATTTTAAAATGACAACAGTTCATTATTAAGTTCTTGAAGTCTTCGTGCTCATGTGAAGCAAGTTGCGGTGAGTTGACTTGACTTCATGTAAATTATATAAAATTATTATTTAATGATTATTCCACTTATTTAGATATATAATTGACTTCGATAAAATAAAAATATATAATTGACTTTGACAAAATAATAATAATAATAATAATAATAACAATACCTTCGTCTATAGATCGTTATTATAAGATCATTTTTGCTGCTAATTCTTATTTGAAAAGCTTATGAAGAATTTAATTTTGATGTATTAATTAATAATATATTATATACATAAATAGGTTTAATTAGATAATATTATAAATAAATTTTATATTACCAATATTATAAAGAGTTTAATATATTTACATTTTATATTATCAATATATTTAATATAGGTTCAATTAATCCACCAACCCTCATAATTTTATCGAATTTTTAATTAGATCCTTACATTTTAAAAGTTTTCAATTTAATCTCTATATTATATACAATTTTTCAATTGAGTCCCTACCATTAACCACCCTTATAAAAATATATTCAGCAATGCTTTGGTACACTCAATAAAGTTAGGTGTACTATAAAACTTATTATTTTCACTAATCAATATATATAGAATTTATAAACCATATAATCTTATTTCACAGTGTAAACATGTACCAGTTCTTGCCAAAACATACTAAAAGGTCTCATTTTCCTTTCTTTCACCCCCTCTCTCTTCACCATCACAATCAACATCGATACCTCACTCCCTCTCTTTTGGTTGTGTTTGTTGTTAGAAGGCTTGAATTTGTGCTTGAATTTGTGCTTGATTTTGGTTTGAGGTTGAGATGGCCTAGTGATGAGGATAATTGGGATCGAAATGGGTTTATGATGATGGGTTATTGATGATATTGGTGCTGTGATATTTGTTTTGGGGCTTGGTTTGTGATTTGATGTTGTGTTTGATGGATATGGGTGGAAAATTGGTTATTGTCCTATGTGTAGCATCGCCTCTGTAGTGGGTGGTGGTTGGTGGTTGGTGGAAGAGGAAAGATAAATGAGGTAGAAGGAGATGAAATATGCTAGAATATTTCATTTTTTTTGTAATTGTCGTTACTCCCAGGGATTTGATTGAAAAATTTTATACAATATAAAGACCCAATTGAAAACTTTTAAAATGTAGGAACTTAATTGAAATTTCGATAAAACTGTAGGGACTAGCGAATTAATTAAACTTTTAATAGATTATAAACAAATTTTACATCATAAATATATACTTAACCATTTTGTAAATATCAAAATTTATTTTTTCCATAATAATCAGACCACTGGTTAAAAGAAGTTGAGAAAGTTAAAGAATAAAAAAAGAAATATAAAAATTAAAAGATATATGATAAATGTTTAAAAATAAGTATACTTTAATTTTTTTAAAAATAATAAAAAATATATTTCTTAAAATTTGTACTCAAAAATTAACAAAAAAAAATGTGGACATAGGCACGCAAATAATCGATGTACCCATCATCATCCACCCATGCAAATGCCTGCCCATGGGAACTCCCTATTGAATATTAGATCAAATAGTTACAAGATATTCAATAAACAATGAAAAAATTACACTTACTTCTCTCGAGATTTGGTAAAATGTAACCCATACCCCTCTATTTTCAAAATTTTCATGTCAAGTCTCTTAGTTTTGAAAAATCTTACACTAATTTCCCATAAGACAATTATAATTATTAAATGACCATATTATTTTTTTATTAATTGATAAAGGCACACCCTCTTCCTATTTGCACATAAGGTGTGCTGGATATTTCAAAGGGGCAAGCAAAGGGTGTTTGCTCAAAATTTGAAATTTCTTACTGTATTCACTTGATTTTATTTGGTAAAGCAAAAAGAAAAAAAGGGGTTGTTTTGGCTACACTCTTTTTCTCCCAATCCCAAAGTGAGTTATTACTTTAGGTGCACTCAAATGTTGTTCTTGTTGATCTTTATTCTGAGATCATGTGCTCCTCATTTTGAGATCATGTGCTCCTCCTCACTTGAACGACCTCTGTAACAATACGATGATCTGGCTAATGAAACCATGTTTATATAAGTCGTAGGGAGGTTGGTGTAAGATTTTTCAAAACTCAAGGATTTGACATGCAAATTTTGAAAATAGATGGGGTGGGATTACATTTTGCCAAATATCAGGAAGGTGAGTGTAATATTTCCATAAATAATTGAATTTTAAATTTAATTTTGATCTTCCCATTCTACTACACTTCTTAAAATTTCACCTTAATTTTCCTGCTGTGAGCGGTGAGCCTAAGATGTGAAGAGAGTCTAGTTTGAAACATATGATGTGTGGCACTGTTATGTGCATAGTTTTTATAATCGGATCGATAATTGACTCGGTCAAGGTATTGTGAACTTTAAATTCCAAATTATCCCTTTCCTGGAATAGATCTTGAGGAAAAAGTTTTATTAAATTGATATTTTTCATTATTTCATATAGAATTATTGATCGAACAAAAAAAATACTTTTTCTTTATATTTGTGATCCATTGGACATAGATCCTATTTTTCTTTATTATTTCTTATAATCTTTATTTTTTAACCTTTTAGACTGCATCAAAATGCCACTGTGTCAATATATCTTATCGCATGGCCTAGTGATAGCCATGCTTGCCCAACACATGTTAGTGTGGATGTCCTTAGTTTGAATCTAGTGGATAGAATTTTTTTTCAATATATCAAAAATTAATGCAGCTAAATATACCTTCTATGTAATTAATTGCGTAATACATAACAATGAGAAGTTGGCTTAGTGGTGGTGCAATGCTTACTTTTCTCAGACAAGTGCAGGTTCGAGTCTAGCCGAGAATGCTATCTATTTCAAGAAGTAGGGCAATCAAAACAGATTAACCTATTTATTTATAAAAAATTGGTGAATTGGGCCAAAAAATGTTAACCTATTTAATAAAAATCCATTTTCAGCTCGACTTGTTTAACCTACACGGGTAAACGGACTGCCTGTTAACATTTTTTGTTTTTTTTTTTAAATTTCAACCCACTACCAAGTAATTTTTTAAGGCCATATATAGCCCAAGACCCAAGTCCACATGGCAATGTTCCAAATCCAAGCCCAACCCACAACACAAATTACAAACTCTCATTTCTCTATGACTAAAAAAAATAAAGGCATTACTATTCTAACACTGGGACACGCACTCCATAAACTTTTTGGTGTTGCAATGGCCCTTTTGCAAAACAAATCATCATTTCTGAACGAAGTCTCAAACCGAGATTGAGACAGTGATTCAAGTACCCACCCACATTTTTCGTGCCTCTTGATCTTAGCAAGGAGAGACTTCGCGTTTTTAATTTTTGATGCCAGCATAGAGACAGCGTGAAAGAGAGCAAGAATTTGTTAGTGTTTGAGTTTGGGTTTCATAGTTTTGAAGGTAGTGCTGCCGCCACACCTTGCTGGTCCCCCACAACAGCGCCACTGCCACTGCCGCCGCCGCCCTGTCCACCCAGTTCCAAAGCCCACACCTGTTAGAACATGAAACATATGAAGAGAAGAAACCCATTTGCAAGAGACCCTCAAATGGGAAAGAAGAAGAAGATGATGGAAGCTTACAATGATAGAAATTCAGGTTTAGATAAGAAGGGTATATGTAGTTTGTTCTGCCAAATAAAAAAGAGAAACCACAAACTTTCTATTATGGTTCACACGCACACACATACAGACGCAATCTCTTTGATCTTCTACCTTAGTATGTGTATTGTGTTGCACTCTATTTGGTGACATTGATTTGATTATATGGTGGTGGAAGGTGCATGTTTTGATGCTCATAAATTGAATGATGTAACTCGTTCAATTTTGTGGGAAAAGGGAGCTGCCACGCAGTTAGGGTCCTATTGTTTTGAACAGTTTTCAGTTTTTTAGTTTTTTCAGATTTTGTGAAAGAAATACTGAAAATTCTAAAAATTACAAAATTTAGTTTTCAGTTTTCATTTCCAGTTTTCAGTTTTTCTTTTACAAAATCCTAAAAACTGAAAAACTAAAAATAAAAATTAGAAACTTAAACCAAATAGACTCTTATTGTCTCCAAATTACAAATAAAAAAGGCATGCCAACTTGGCCCATGATCCGCACTTAAATGGGCCAGACTAGAACATTTTAGACTATGGCTAAACAAGTTAGGCTTAAATGTGTGGATCCTGCCCATTTAACAGCCCTATTAAGAATTATATGTAGATTTGATTTATTTTAAAATTTAGGTCTTGTATTTGAACTTAAAAAAAGAAATTGAATGGTAAATTAACTCATTTTTCTCTTTGCAAGAATCTATTAAAAACTAATAAGTTTATTTAATTTTAATATTTATACTTTATTACTCTTGCCTACAAATAAAGGTATTTAAATGACTAAATTACTAATTTTAAAATTATAATTAAAATTAAATATTATTCACTTCAAATAATTTTAAGAAGAATTTTTAAATTTCTGGTAAAATGAAAACTAAAAAAAATCAAAACAGTTCTATTTCATAATGTCTAAAAAGTAACTATTTATTTGTTCTACAAACATAATGTTGAGGACTAGCCTAACCTTAGAGTTGAATTCCATCACAGTTGAAACATATTTTTTTATCGTTAATAAACAAAAATAAAAATAAAAAGAAACCAAGAATTTCTGCCTTTTTATTGCATTTCTCAAAGGTTGAAAGTTAATAAAAAAAAAAGAAAGAAAACAATTTGTTGCGAATTGATTATGGGGTTGTGGTTTTCACTTTCAGATGGAGCTAGTAGCTAGAAGGGTCATCGTACTTGGGGCAACCACTTCCATTCTCAATCACCACACTGATTTGGATTGAGGTTCTTGTGATTGGGTACATCGAGTTCCAGAGGAATGCTGAGCTTGACCCAGAGAAGAGGCTGTAACCAGGTGGCAAGTTCTTCACACATCAATTGGCAGAGAACAAGCATGCACGCACGCCTTGCTATGCTTGCCTTCCTGGGCTTTGCGGTCCAAGCGGCTGTAACCATTCGAGTGACCCTCTTCACACAACCATCTTTGATACCTTATCATCCTCCTCTTGAGCCTTCTGTAACCTCATCAAAATATATTGTGTCTTGTAAAAAATGCCTCATTTTACTTAGCTGGATTAGTACCTGTAGAATTAGTAATGTGAGTTGGAGGGCTAAGCTGAGTGTTTCCGCTAGGTGTTAGTATGTATTCTCCATAATGAATTATACGGCCAAATAAGACAATTTTTTTTCCTTTTTATTTTTTACGAAAATTGACTTTTAGATTTGGTTTGTTTCAGTTTTTAGCTTTTATTTTTACTTTTTCAGATTTTATGAAAAAAATACTGAAAATTATAAAACCTATAAAAATTCAGTTTTGAGATTTTACTTCCAGTTTTTACTATTTTCTTTACAAAAATTAATACTGAAAAATTAAAAATGTGAAAATTGGAACCAACTAGATCCTAAGTTTTAACTTTCAAAAAGTTCTTAAATGATGCCATAAATTTGTGATCATTATGCTAATAACTAAATTTGAGACGTTGAAATCTCATCTAATATTTGAAATTGAAGTCTTTTATTATGAAAAATAATTCTACACTAATTTATATTTATGTTTTAATATTTATTAAAAAATCACATTAATCATTTTACCCTCTCTATATATCTACCGCTCCAAATATTATTGCATCTCTCCTCTTCTCTACCCTTTAGAAGATATGAAGAACTTAGCAATAAATTATTAATTTAACTTAAATTTTTTTATACATTTGTCCACTTATATAATATCATATTAGTAAAAGTATTTGACTTAATCTCTCATCATCTAGCCCGAGGGATGTGGTCGAGTGGAAGAGACTCATTCACCATTAACCAAACATCAGGAGATTGATCCCTAGTTTTGGATATAGAGAAGTTTTAAATCTTCGGACCAGCTATCCCACCCATCGAGGTACCTACAAGCCAATGTGGGGATTAGTCACCATGATCGACGGTGGATATCCTTGATTGTGAACCAAAAAAAATCTCTTATCATCTTAAAGGACTTATAAAAAAAATATGATTTGTAAGACTCTCTTATAATGTTGATGCCAGTATATTAAAATTATTGTCATTTAAAAATAATGTCTAGGAGTTAATCCAATAAAAAACAACTGCGAGATAAGACCCTTAGGGTCTCATTATTTTAGATATTTGTTCAATAGTTAGCACAATCAATTCTATTTAAATCACTAAACACACCACCAAAAACACAAAAAAAGAAGAAGAAGAAGGACAGATTATGCCACTGTCATGCGGACTATAAAAACTGTTTTCCGTAAATAATTAATGTATATGAATAATGTATAGTTAAGATATATGCAATTGGCATCGTAATGTTTTTAGGATCTAACCAGCGTAATGTTTTTAAGGTCAACCCCCGCGTAGTTGGATCTTGGAAGCAACAGACGTAGGTAACAAAACGTTTTTACTCCGATGCTGGTTGAAGGACCCACGACTCACGTGAGTCTAACCAATAAAAGAAGGACACCTGTCAAAATAGTTATGGAAGATTAGTCTAAAATTGGTCTATTAAGTTTAACTGGTCAAGGCATGATTTTATACTCTTTTTTTTTGTTAAAGATTTTATGCTCATTTAGTACCTCACAATGTCACGTCCCGAGACAACGAAATAATTAAATTATTAATAAACATTCTCAGTTTAAAAATAAATATTTAAATTGGCCCTCTATATTTTTAAAATGGGGATGATTTGGCTCCTTTTAATAAATTCATATGTTTAAAAAAAAATTCCTGTATGAAACTTTATGGAGTGATCAGTTGGGTCTCTTTTTCTTTTTTAAATATGAGAAACCAATTTGAGGTGTTCAAAATCTAAGAAAGTAATATATCTCAAGATATATTTGTAATCGATCAACTTGGATATTTTATCTTAACTTAATATAGATGCTTTGTTGTTCATTTTGTTTTTTGCATTTCTTTATTCAATTTATATTTCATTTTTCTTACATTCTTATACGCATATATATTACACTGGATGAAATTTAGACTTAGTTTGGTATTTTCATTGTTTTTTGAGAGTTATTGAGCTCTTTGGGGTCTTGAAAAATGATCATAAAATGTAACGATAGTCTTGTTTAATAAAATAACATAGAAGTTGCACTCATGAACGAAAGTCACAATATTAGTATTTGGAAAATATGCTTTAAAAATCCAAAATAACAATAATAAATATAGATATTAAGGAAAGTTATTTATACCTTTTTGTCATTAATTAGAGTAGATTATATTAGTCTTTTAAATTTCAGATAGTAGAAATCAACTTTAAAAAACACCTCATAAGGTATTCCCAAAAGCACCAGTAACTTTTAAAAGTAAGGGCAAAAGCACCTTAGATTTTTTGTTTACTAAACAAAAATAATTGCCTTATGTTTTTCATAAGCCAAAGCATCCATTTGAAGAATATTACCAAACCCAACCTAGATTTGGCTTCTCTAAAGTGAAAATGTTAGTAAAAAATAAAAAGAAGTGGTTAATCACAATTGGATTATTTAGTGGGATACACACATAATTCATACATGAAAGAAGTTATTAATTCAATAGTGATTAATCCCTTACTTTTACACTTTATCAACTTCCTCATTTTAGGGGAGCTAGATCCTTTTTCACATATAGTGTGATTCTTAAGAGGAAGTGATTTTCCCTTCTTAAATTGAGATCTAAAATAGAAAAGAAAAATTACAATGACTTTCATTGAAATTTGGTGAAATTTATCTCAACTTAATTATATTTGTTTGAGAATTCATTGCTCATGTTAGATTTAGAATCTTTTAGAGAGCTCTATAACTTGTGTTTTGAGTGACAATAAAGTAAATTTTGTTAAAATATTTTGAAGAAAATACTAATGATTTAATCAAGTTTCTATAACGTATAATAGGATTATTCTCACTACATATAAGTTTGATTAATGATATTTTTTTCACAATATCATGTTTTAACTTGAAAAGTAATACAAATGGAATAATTAGATTGAATGGTAGTGTAAGGAAATCTGTTTACATCACATGTAAGTCTTGAGATACTTACACCCTTTAATAATTTTTTATCGGTATGAAATTTCATCAATCTAACTATTAGATTAAAAGTTCTTATATAGTAGATTAAATATATTAACTTTCATGCACACAAAAAAAATATAATAAATTTCATACAATTTGCAAATAATTTGATATTTCATCATACCACTATATTTTGATGAATAATATATTTTTGAAAATACTAGTAAATATCATTAGTTACAATATATATTTATTGTTATTCCATTTTTTTGAAAATTGGTATGTTTAATCTTCAATATAGTATCACATAATTTAATAGGCAGAGCAATTAAATTCAATTTTTATAAAAATTTATTTAAGAATATAAGTGTTCCAGTATTACACTTAGTGTAAATGGGTCCCTACCCATGTATATAAGTTTATTAAATAACTTCATATTAATATGAAACTCTATATATAATAATTTATAAAATTATAACATATGAACTTTCGATTCAGTAATGGGTTTTGTAAGAAAAACTCTTTCAATCAAATGTTATTCATTTAGCATATACATTTAACTTACATTAGTGCAAATTGGATCTCCCATTTTTCAAAATAATGTTCTAGAATATATAATAATTTTTTTGCATATTTATTACATATAGGTGAAGCTCTCGTCATTGTTTATGCACTGTCACACTGGGTTCGATACCTGGTCTTCATCTTATATTTATTTATTTATTTCGGAGCATGATCTTTAATTTGCTTACATTAAATTTTGTCAATATATACAGGTGGATGAATCCGGCTTCATGCATGAAGCAATTGCAGACAACCAAACGTTCCTGGTCTTGTCCCAGTTAAGAGGAACAGAAAGATCTGTGAAGAACGCAATAAGGACGACGGCTTTCTGCATTGAAGTTAGTACTCGAATCTATTTGACCTTGATTTACGCGTATGGCGAAATCTTCTTCATTAGAACATGAAATTCTTCACCACAAAAGAAATTTTTATTTTCTTTGGAAAACTTAGTTGTATTACTTTTTGATCTCATTTCTGAAATATCTCAAATTTAAGATCATTCCATATTTTAATTGATTTTTTCAGGGGTCAACAGTTGCGGTGTGCTTGGTGTATCGGGATTATCCAGGTATCTTCAAACCATTTCTGGGCAATATGCGTTCCCTTGGTCTCGTATTTTTGGGGGAATACTTCATGTTGGAAGAGACTATATATATATATATATATATATATATACACACACACACTATAAAATAAAAAAAAAATTCTTACTTGATAATAATTATTTAGGGTGCATTTGTTTTAGATTTTAAATAAAGTAATTATAAAACTTAAATTTTATACATAACTGAAAAAGTTGAAACTGATTTTTTCAAAAGCTACTCTTTTTAGTTTCACTAAAAAAGTTGAAAACTAATTTTTTTCTTATATTCTAATTATTTTTTAAAGATTATTCAAATATATGAAAGTGGTTTTCAATCCCAAAATTCTCATCCAAACTCACTTTTAAAAATAAAAATATTACATTAAATAAGTTTTGAAATTAGTTGCAACCAAACCAGAATTGAGGTGAATAAGTAAAAATGAAATAAGCTAATATTTTTAAAACCAAATATAGCAGTAATTTTTTTTTCTTTTGGTATATAACCAAAAAATAAAAAAAAATATTGGGAGAAAAAAGAAAAAAGGAAAAAACAGAAGGAAAGCAAAGAAGACGGCATGATCAGACAATCACCCAGCACAATAAAATCAGAAAGTCCCACATCAAGTGGGCGTGGTTTCTTTGAAGCATTCACCATGGAGGTGACCAAGCCTAATTTTCTCAGGACTACGAAAATATGACCCAAGTCTGCTCAAGTCCAAGTCTAACAGTCTTCTTCTTTTTTCCTGCTCTTGATCTTGTGTTAACCATCTTTTTAGAAAGCCTCTAGCTCTGGCACTTGTTGACTGGGCTTGTGAAATTCATATATTTAATAGTTGAGAATAAATGAGAAAACTATTTGATATACATAACAACATTCAATCAATGACTTGATGTTATATAAACATTTTGAGACTAGAATCCTGCATATGATGCGTTGTATTTGACTAATAATAAAAGATTTCTCCTAATTATTATAAAGCTTATAAGAAAACAAATACCTTACATGGATATGTGCTAACACTATTATTTGAATAACTCTCTTATGTTGTAAAATAACAAAAATAGGGGGAAAAATAGAGAAGAAGAGAAAAAATAGCCTTATTAGTAATTTCAAAGTTTCTCTATATGAGCATTCAAAAGGCTATTCATAGCCAAAGAAAAAAAGATATAATATCACATCAAATCATAACAGATTTTATCTAATCTAATTAAATCTTAACTGAATCAATTAAAGATATGGACATCTATAACTGAATAATATTTCATAACACTTCCCTTGGATGTCCATAAGGAATATATCTTATTAAAATCTTACTAAGAAGAACCTAGTGGGAAAAATCTTAGTAAAGGAAAAATAATATAATATCCTCATAGTGGGAATATAAAACCACTTCATTAAAAATCTTGTCAAGGAAAAACCCAGTGAAATAAGAACCTTATCAAGGAGAAAAGAGTACAATATTTCCCTCTCTTTAAAGTATTACTTAAATCTCATAATTGATATATTCTAATTTCAAGCACCACTTCTACAAAGAAGAAATAGGTAGTAGCTCTATCACTTGAACAAATTAGACATCAGTTCCTCTCTTTAATTGAACTATCTAAGCCATGTTATCCTCATGTATAGTTGTGCAATTTTCTTGTATAAGAGAATCTACATAATAGTTTGAACATGTTGATCCATTGCTTTTAGCCATAAAGATTTACGAACTTCGTGTATTGCACTAATTTCTCTGTGATTTAAAGGAATAATGGCTATAGTTTATCTTGTGTATTCTAGGATATGATCGTGTCTCCATACGTGAAAGAAACCTATTTGATATCTGCCTTTATGCAGATTTGATAAATATACTGCATACTAATATACCTTAAGAAAATATATATGGTTTATCCATATAAAACTTCATAAGAGTTTTCTTTGTACAAATTGATTAACAAACAAACATTTTGTTTGTTAAATGCTCGATTTCCAGGTGAAGACATACTTTTATTTTTCCAAGATCCTTTATCTTAAACTCTTCTTTAAAATCTTTTATGACTGTGGGAACTTCTTCAGGAGTTCCAATAGTATTCAAGTCATCAACATACACAGCTATTATAATGAATTCAGATATAAACATAGGGGCAAATGACATTATTTGTAAACCCTCTTCTTAATCAAGTGCTCATTGAGATAGTCAAACCATATCCGTCTAGATTGCATTAGACCATATATAGCACTTTGCAACTTGATTGAGTACATACCTTAGGGACTTTCGTTAGATGATGTTAATATTTTTATCCGTCAGGGACTTTTCATGTAAATATAATTATTTAATGAACGGTATAGATAGGCTATGACAACGTCTATTAGATGTATATTTAGCCTATTATCTGTAGATAAACTAATCAAATATCAAAATGTTGTTGCATCCATTATTGGGGAATACGTTTTATCATAATCTATATCAGGTCTCTGTGAGAAATCTCATTCTACAACTAGAGCGTTATGATGTACAATTTCATTTTTCTCACGAATACTAATTTGTATCCCAGGGTTTCACACTTTCGAGTGTTTGGACTATAGGTCCAAAGATTTCACATTTTGTATGTGAGTCTATTTTAGCCTGCATGGCTTCCTTCCATTTTTGACTAATCATTTTTATGTCGACATTCTTCAATGATTCTTGGCTCAAGATCCTCATTTTCATGTATAATATTTAGCGCTATATTATATGAACATAGGTACACCAGTGACTTGTTTTTCAAAGCCTACAGTTTGAAAACTAATGGACAAAAAGTCCAAAATTCTTTAGGTGCTGTACATGGGGTTGAAAACTAAAGTGCCTAAATTTTCAACAAACGGTGTATGAAGTTAGGTAGCACCGAACTTTATTATATATGATGGTTGAAAAGTTTGGCAGGAGAAGCTTTATAAATAGAGCTTTATTTGTAGCACTGGAAGCATTAGAAAAACAAATAGAGAAACCAATAAAAAACCAAATCCTCTCCTCCTTTTAGTGATATAGTAGAATTATCTGTTTCTTGTGAGTTCTTCTCTTTTGTAAGTTGAGATGTCCACCGATGAGAAAAATATTGTGAGGTATTCTAGATGTATTTGGGATTTGGATTGAGTGGAGTGTGTTCATCTTTTATACCGTCATTATATTTCCATAGTGAAATATTTGGTTGTTACCTTTGCCCATAAGCATAGGCCTTAAGCCGAATCACGTAAATTCCTGGTGTCATTTATTTTATACTTCTGTATATTTATTTTGCATCACTCTATTTCTATCTTTTGGGCCCATCATTTTACAACAAACTAGTATCAGAGCTCTTATAGAATTCTGGGCTAATTTGTTTAAAAATGTCTACTACAAAACTTGATATTTAGTAGTTTGATAGACACATTAATTTCGAAATATGGAAGACCCATATGATGGCTATTCTTATAGAGCAAGGTGTAAAAGTAGCATGTTCTAACAAAATAGAGCACGATACTGGCAGTCGTGATGATATTGTATCTAGCCTAGTTGCTAGAGAGAGGTCAAAGGAGATTTGATTGAGTAGTAACAAAGGAAGGTCTAGATCTAAGTCTAGACATCGTAAAGGCATATGTCGATATTGCAAAAAGGAAGGGTACTAGAGAGCATAATGTTCAAGGATTAAAGACAAAAAGAACAAAGATTCAAGTGATATACCAATTGTTGTTGAAAGTATTGATAACGTTCTCACAGTATAACCAGTTCAGTTGGTGATACTTGGATGCTTGATTTTGGTTGCTCGTACCACATGTGTCGGAACCAGGATTAGTTTACAACTTACTGGTCAATAGATAGTGGTATTGTCCTTATGAGGAATGATATGCCCTACAAGTTTATTGGCATTGGAACAGTCCAAATCAAGATGAGTGATAGAGTTGTGAGAATGTTGATTGATGTTTGGTATATACCTGACTTAAGGAAATATCTTATATCCTTGGGTGTCTTCAATTTCCAAGATTATAAGTATTCTGCTAAAGGTGGAGTATTAAAATCTCCAAGGGTGTTCTTATTGTGATAAAAGGCAAGTTGGTCACGGCCTTTACTTTCTTTAAGGAAGTACAGTTGTTGGGGTTACCTCAATATCATCTTCATTTGATTCAGATTCAGATACTACTCATTTGAATCTAGGGCATATGAGTGAAATATGAATGTCAATTTTGAGCAAGTGCAGCTTGCTAAGTGATCACAAAATTGGGAAGCTTAACTTTTGTGAACAGTGTCTCCATGGGAAGCAAACTAGAGTCAAAAGCTTGATTACCTCCACTCTGACTTGTGAGGCCCTGCACTTATTCCGTCAAAAGGTGGTGCTAGATACCTATTGATATTCAATAATTTTTGTAGGGAAGTATAGGTTTATTTTCTAAAACACAAGAATGATGCGTTCCTTATTTTTAAGAAATAGAAAGCACTTATTGAGAACCAGACCTGCCAATTCAATGTGTTCTGCGAAAATGAAGGCATAGTAAGACATTAAACTATGCAAAAGACTCCGCAATAAAATGGAGTGACAGAACATATGAATAGAACTCTTTTGGAGAAGGCTAGCTATATGGTTTCTGATGCTAGTTTACTGAAAGAATTTTGGACTGAAGCTGTTAATATGGTTCGCTATTTAGTAAATCGGTCTCCATCAACAACGATTGATTTGAAGGCTCTTATTGAGGCATGGTTTGGTGTTCCCACTGATTATTCGAATCTGAGAATTTTTTGTTGTTCTGGATATGCTCATATTGATGATGGAAAGCTTGAGCGAAAGGCGCTGAAATACATATTTCTTGGATATGCAACAAGGGTGAAAAATTATAGATCATGGTGTATAGAACCTAAGTCATTGAAATTCATATTCAACAGAGATGTCAAATTCAATGAATCATCCATGCTTTATTCAAAAAAGAAGGTTGTTGATGCAAGAAAAGACCAAGATACTAGTAACCAGGTGGAGTTTGAAGCTGAACTAAGAAGATGCCTCTAATCAGCCCATTTATGAAGAAGAACAAGATATTGTTGATTTCGTGGATACACGACAACAGTTGCAACATTATAGCTTTACTAAAGACAAAGAAAAAAGGAAAATAAAACCGCTACAAAGGTATGGTAATGCATATATAGATTTTTTTGCATTACTAGTGGCAGAGGATATAGAATTAGAAGATCCTACTACATACCATGAGGCTATGTCGAGTAATGAGTCTGCACAATGGATTGTTGGGATGAGTGAAGAAATTGAGTTTCTTCATAAGAATCGGACTTGGGAGTTGGTGAAACCACTTAAAGGACATAAAGTCATTGGCTAAAAATGGATCTTTAAGAAAAAGGAAGGATCCCCTGGAGTTGAACTGGCTCAGTACAATGCATGCTTAGATGCAAAAGATTTAGCCAAAAGGAAGGAATAGATTTCAATGAAGTATTCTCTCCTGTTGTAAGACATAGCTCTGTTCGTGCTCTGCTTGCTATGGTTGTACTGATTGACTTAAAGCTTGAATAGCTTGATGTCAAAACAGATTTTCTTCATGGTAAGCTTAAAGAATAGATCCACATGCAACAACTAGAAGGTTTCATTATTCAAGGCAAGGAAGACCATGTTTGTCTCTTAAAGAAGTCATTATATGGCTTAAAGCCATATCCTCGCCAATGGTGTAAGAGATTTGACACTTTCATGTTAGATCATAGTTACTCAAGGAGTGACTATGGTTGTTGTGCTTATCATAAAAAGCTCTCAAATGGTTCGTTTGTTTATTTATTGCTCCATGTTAATGACATGCCCATAGCTCCTAAGAGTATGTTTAAGATTAAGAAGTTAAAGGACGAACTCAATGGTGAATCTGAAATGAAAGACTTGGGTTCAGCTAAGAAGATTTTAGGCATGGAAATTCACAGGGATCGGCGTGCTGGAAAATCATATTTGTCCTAGAATAAGTATATTTAAAAAGTACTTGAGCACTTCGGGATGCAAAATGCAAGGCTTATGAGTACTCTGTTGGGAGCCAATTTCAGATTATCAGCTTCATACTCACCACAGTCCATTGAACAGGAGAAACATATGTCATACATTACCTATGTTAGTGTAGTTGGAAGCATCATGTGTACTATGATATGCACTCAACTAGATATTTCACATGCCGTTAGTGTTGTTAGCAGATATATGGGGCATCCTGATAAGATACATTAGCAGGAAGTGAAATAGATAATTCAATATCTTCGAGATACTATGGATATTGGCTTAGTATATGACAGGAGCCCTATCACTGGTGGTGGTGTTATTGGTTACGTTGACTCTTATTATGCAGGAGATATTGACAAAAGGAGATCTTTGATAGGATATGTCTTCAACCTTTAAGGTATTACAATCAGTTGGAAAGCGACTTTATAGTCTACTATTGCATTATCAACTACAGAAGCCGAATATATGGTAGTAGCAGAAGCAATGAAGGAAGCCATTTGGCTCAGAAGTTTGATAAGCAATTTGGGCTTAGAACAAGATGTTACAACTATTTATTGTGATAGCCAAAATATCATACATTTGACCAAAAATCAAATGCATCATGAGAGAACCAAACATATCGATATCAGATACCATTTTATTAGGAACATTATTTTTCAAGATGCCATTGCAATGAAAAGGATTGGTACCTTAAAAAATCCAACCGATAAATTGACAAAGTCAATCATTGTTGCTAAGTTTAAGTATTTCTTAGACTTAGTTGGCATTCACAATATGTGAGTCTACCCTTATAGGCACATTGAAGAAAGTGACAGTAGAAATTTGAAAATGGATTAAAAATCAAGCCAAGGTGGAGATTTGCTTAAAAACTAATGGACAAAAAGTCCAAAATTCTTTAGGTGCAACACATGGGGTTGAAAACTAAAGTGCCTAAATTTTCAACAAATGATGCATGAAGTTGGGTAGCACCGAATTGTATTAAATGTGATGGTCGAAAATTTTGCATGAGAAGCTCTATAAATAAAGCTTTATTTGCAGCACTTGAAGCATCAGAAAAACAAACGGAGAAACTGATAGCAAAAATCAAATCCTCTCCTCCTTTTAATGATGGAGTAAAATTATCTATTTCTTGTGAATTCTTCTCTTTTGTGAGTTGAGAGTATACACTAGTAAGAAAAATACCATGAGATATTCTGGGTGTATTTAGGATTTGAGTTAAGTGGAGTGTGTCTACCTTTTATATCTTCATCATAAAAAATTTTGGTTGTCACATTTGCCTGTAGACGTAGGCTTTAATCCAAACCACATAAATTCCTCATACCATTTATTTTACTTTTTCACATATTTATTTTGCACCATCCTGTTTCTGTCGTTTGGGTTTGTTATTTCACAACAAAATATATTGTCAACAATAATTACTCGTTGATTCCATCCTTTTCCTATGGAGATATAGTCCATTGAGATCTTATCATTTTTAATGATTATCTGTAGGTACCTAAATGTTTTTTAGCGTTTCAAATATATCAAAATTTTGGATTGCAACATGTCCTTACTTTGTCTCTATTCTTCAACAGGAAGACTATCATATGCTTTTATCACATTATTTTCCCTGTTTGCTCCTCTTCTTTTTCAAAGATTTTCATTTTTGGAATCAATTGATCTACCATACTTCTAGCGTGCAATATTTATATTAACCAATTGTCCAACAGGGATATCAATTCAGATTGGGGCATTTTGCAACTGGTATATAGGATTTAGTTATTTTTTTATATCATTAAAAAACATGCATCTACCAATTCATTTGCTATTCTTTGCGAATGTATAATTGTTTTGAACTTCAAGTTCACATTACCTTGTGTGAGGATCTAAATAGAATATTGATACATTGTAATTTATTTTCTTTTTCTGCTATCTACTCCCTCACCCTAATGTTGGAATCATTATTAAATTGTCAATATATAAATTGGGTCTTAAAGCATTTCCTATTTATATTTCATTATATTTGACATTGTAAAGGAAGAATTATATCTAATGTATATCCCCAGTTTTCTTTAGGGTACCATTTGGAAAAAAAATGACAGTTAGGACATGTAATTCACTTCTGAGGTTCTTAAATGGGAATTTTTTGACTGTAAGCCAAAGTAATTTTAGGAGAGAGAATTATTGGCAATTTGTTAGCCTTGTAGAAATAAGTGTTGGAAAATAGTATGCGCCCAATTAGCAATTGAGAGATTTGTTTTCATAAGCAAGAGGTCTAGCAATTAACTAGAGGTCTTTTATAAGTAAATTATGCTAGCTAACTTTTTCTATATGTGAACATAAATAATTAGATATTCAACATTTATAACATTGTTCTGCAAGCAATAAAAGCTTGAGAAATAAATTTACCAAAATCATCAAGATAAATTGCTTTTATTCACTACTACGAACGACTGGTACTAAAAGTTTTGAAATAAAATATTCTTTCAAAATAGTATAAAGTAATAAATCTAATAAAAACTTGCATTATTAAATCAAATAAATACTATTTTTGTCAAAGTATTTAATGATAAAAGATACATCCTAATGACTAATATTAGTCATGAAATGATTCCATAATATCTTGGAAAATATGGCTTCTGACTTTTTCTTATTCTCCTTTAGTGATACTTAATAAAGATCAAACAAATGTCTCGATATACGATATGTACATGCCAAATTTACTTTGATGCCATAATGATAATATTTATCACATTCAATTAAGAAATATAGCTACTTCTAGGGTTATGATTTCTTTTTTGTTGCATTCACTTCAGGAAATAGAGCAGAGCCAACTAGGCAAGTTTCATGAATTTTGTTTTTCATGAGAAATCATTATTTGATATCCTTTAAAGCTCTTTTCTTGACAGTGCTACTCTATGAGCACATTTGAGACATTAAAATCAAGAATATCTTTCAACATACATTTATCAATAATGCAGCTATAAGTGCTACCATATGGGCTCACAACTATCTTTTAAAAATATTTAGACATATGTTATTCGCTTCATGAGAATATAAGCACTTAATAGATACATTCACTTTTGGGAATATAACTATGCACATGGTCTTTCTAGAAAATATAATGCCACACACTTTAGGTAATATAAATATATAATAGATTCGTTTACTTTATGAAACGATCTTTTGACATATTCACTTATAGGAAGATATAAATCTTCTTAAATAGAGGACTAAATCAATTATATTTTTTGGATAATTTTCAATAATAAGGATGTATTCATTTTAGGGAATGATTATCCACTTTTTTGTTCGCTTCTGTGAATGATTGTTGTTTACTTTCGGGGATGATTGTCATTCACTTATAGGAATAATTTCCATTCACTTTTGGGAATTATTGTCATTCAATTATGGGAATAGTATAGAAATAGCATAAAGTATAAGGAGTACATATTGATGTAGTTGAATAAAAAATAAATAAAAAAATTAGAGCAACTAATAATTATTGCTTTGTGCAATCCTTTTGGGATGCAGTATTTTCTTCTTCTTTTTTTAATGGTATCTTCAAAACCCATAAAAAAAAATATTATTTTGTGTAATTCTTCTGGGATGCAATATTTTTCTTGTTTATTAGTGTCAAGACTCATTGAGTAAAGATGAATTTCAACATATAATATTTAAGATAAATATTGTTAGGATGTCTTACCTCAAGCCTTTCTATTCACCACTGTATGTCGATGTTATAATAATAATATAGGGGAAATAAAAATCAACTAATAACAAGTACATGTAAGTGTAAGCAGCATCAGGAAAAGAATTGTGACTTGTATCGAATGCTTTCCCAATTTCCACCATAACTAAGAATCCTATAGAAGAAGAAATCGTGCTTGTACTGTATTAATAAGCTTCTTCACTTTAGAGCAAAATCATGCTGATATCGTGTTTTAAAAGATAAAAATAGATAGAATAATAGAGAAAAAGAGAAAGAATAATCTTATTGATAATTTCAAAGATCCTTTATATGGATCATCCAATAGATTATTTATAGCCAAAGAAAAGAGATATAATGTCACATCAAATCATAATAAATTTTATTTAATCTAATTAAATCTTAACTGAATCAGCTAAAAACATGAACATCCATAAATAATAATATTTCATAACATCTTAATAGTTTTCATGAAAATATATTAAATTAAAATATTGTAAATCCTTGAAAATACAAATTTTGTCTTTTAATCTTTGAATATTAAATGTGATTTGATTGAGTACATGTTAATCGCTTTTGATCAATAAATCCTCTTAAATGAAAATTAAAAAGTATCAATCACATTAAATTCTCATTTGACACAACGTTGCTCGTACGATAAAAATTTACCACTACAAATATGTTTAGTTGGGGAGTAAAAGTGAGCGTAAAATTTTCTAGAATGAGTTTTATGCGTAAATCACAAATGATACTCATTTATGAAATTTTTACTCATATTTCTACTCTCTAATCAAACACACCTTAGGTCAAAAGTTAAAATTACTAAAAATTTTATTTTCTTAAGATTTTGTCAAGCCGAAGGGGTTACACCTATTATAAATATTGTGGGTTAGGATGTTAAACCCATTGAAACCTAAAGAAGAATAAAGTCAATAACAAAAACTTTCAAATACTTCCAGCTTTTGCACTAGAAAATAAACCTAAGTACTAATAATTCTAAAATCACCAATAAAAAGTAAAACTACTTAATTTTTTAATTGAATTTGAATGATGTATGACTGATTGGACTACACGCATCAATGTGAATAAATTGCAATGGCTTAGTTGCTCTTTTTGTAGCTTTCTTTGGATCGTATCCTTCGCACTATCATCTTCAATATTTTTCATTCCTCCGATTTTGGTTTACATTGACCCACACCCTTAACTATAATGAGAAAGATTCGTTCATGTGTGAGGCTTCAAATCAACACAAAATCTATGTAAAAAATTTGAAGATGCACCTTATTCATCTTATCTATGTCATGAAAATATCTCTCCTCCCATGAGTAGCGGTATATGAATTATTATATACTTTAAGATGCTCTAGTATACAAATGTCTTTTAGGCTTTGAATCATAAATAGTTTATTATAATGAGGGATAAGAAGGATGGGCCCTAGACCATTTGGTAATGGAAATTTTAATAACACGTCACAAAATTATCTCTTCAAAAGCTTAAGTTAGTGGCATGAATGTATACCCTAAGAATTTGTACCTTATATATATATATATATAGGGAGAGAGAGAGATTTCTAGGATTTCACATGCTTCTTTCGTGGTATATAGCTTGACCACCCTCTTAAGCATCAAATCATCCAACCTTGATGGATGAGGGAGGAGCCTTGTTTTTCACCTTTGGCAATGTCTCTTTCTCATTTGGAGCCAATTAATGTAGCCTCATTTTGTGGTTTAGAATTACCATTCTCCCCTAACTTTTCAAGCATAGATATAGTTACAGCTACAATAATAGTTATGTTTTATAATACATGTAAATTAATGAAAATATTATATCATTTACCTTATGTCTAATCTCACAAGTTCTAACACTAATCTGTTGCGGAAGAGAGTATATATGAAGATGAGATGGGATGGGGTGTGGAGTGAGATTAGACATGAGTATATCATTTACCTTTAGGGTTTTCCATTTCACAAGTTCTCCCAATTTACATTTTTCAATTGCAAAGCCCTAGAAGGAGGAAGGGAGGGGGTGTTGGGGTGGGTGGTGGTTGCGGCTGCTGTGGTGATGGGGTGGGGGTAGTGGGGTGGAGTGAGGGATACTTTTATCAATTTAACTAATTTTTTGGTATTATAAATTGAAAAATAATGATAAGGGTGTAACTATAATGATTTTAAATTAATTAAGGGATGTGACTAATTTTTTAAAATCTAGAATGAAGTAAGTATAATTACAAAAGATCTCAGAAGAAGTTCATGTAATTTTTTCAATATTTTAATTCTTTCTTGTTCACCATACTCCATCATTTTTTTAGCATGGTTACCAATAATTTGCAGTAACCAATAGCTACCTAACAACCAGAACCATGTAAGTTTTCATTTGATTTACTACTTTACTTATTTTTTGTTCAGTGAACTGTTCACATTTAATCATTCATAAACATCTTTCACGTGACATAACCATGCTCTTTCACGCATCTTATTTTACTTTGCTTTTAATATTTTCGTAGCAAAGTATTTGTTGCGTTTGGCTTGACATTGAAGGTTCCGAAAGAAAACCAAGTAATTAAAGCGATCAATTTCCCAGCAGTACTGCCGCAATTCTCAAGAGGGAAGTTTAGTGTGAAAGCAAAATGGCATCCATGCTGTCACCTAGTAAGTTCGTTATCCAAGTCGGATAACTTCGTAGCCATTTTCATGCCTTTCGTAAACATGATAAATTTTCATGGTAGCTTAGTTTGTTATATTGCTATAATAATGGCATATTTTCATAATTCAATAAATTGATACTTTTTGTTGGGAAAATTCCCCGATTCACACTAGTCAAATAGGTAAAAAGAACGAAAAGAGCACAATAAATTTGATGTGGTTCAACTTTCATCTATGACGTTCGCAAATCAATCTATTAATTTTGTATGAAAAATACAAGCATTAATTTGACAATCTTTCTCAAACCCAAAAACCCTAGTACATATAATCTCATAAAATAATTTTCTCACTCAAATAAAATACTCACTTTACTCATAAACTCTTTCCACCTAATAGCAAATGTCTCAAAAAAAAAAAAACTTCTTCCTCACCAAAAACAGCAAAGATGCTGCACAATGACAATTATCTTTCAAACTCTCTATCTCTCCATCTTTCTTTTATTTATTTATTTATTTATTTCTATAATGATATGAAAAAGGCCAATCCAAGATAATATAAAATCCTAATAAATTTTCACCTTGCCTTAGGATTGGAACAAGTTGCATATTTCAGTAACGAGTGTCAAAGTCCTTTTCTTTGGCACGTGCACATGCTCCGCCTTCTTTACATTACTACATCACCATTATATCTATCTATACACAACAATTTCTCCCATAAACTTATATAAATTATCATCGATCTTCTTACCCTTCATCATTATTAAAGAACCTCTACCAGCTTGCATCAATTCATCTCTTCTGGAATATCCATAGCTTAATGGATCAAGTTTACCCAAAGAAATTATATTGCTTCTAAGTGAAGTACATACTTCACAGGGGCATAGGCTCTTGTATAGCAAGAGTGGCCATGTGCGCCCTGAAAATTTTCAATTTTCATATGTGTGTGTGTATAAAACCTAAATTCAAATATTTGAGATAAGTTCTTATAAAATTTTTACTTATTTAGATATTTAAAAATTGTACTGAACAATTTGTTATGCATATACATTTTTTTGAGTTTTGATTAAATGTGCATTTTCCTTTAGAGTAACATCTAGCACTAAACAAATTGGTCCTCCAAGGAAAAAAATATTTTATGATCCTTTACAAGGAAAGTTATAAGACAAGTTGGTCTTGTATTAATATTTTCGAATGATTTAGGACAAATTAGTATTTAATAATTTATAAATATTTCAAATTAATTGATAATAAAAACACAAATAGAACAAATAAGTTTACCAAAATATTGAGAATGAGCTAACTTATCCTATATTTTTTAATTGTAAGGACCATAATATATATATATATAATATTGACTGTCTTTTAAAATTTTTCGGTTAAAAAATTTTAAATATATATATTATAATTTTTATATGTGCATTATCCATCTTTTAGTCACCGCCCCCTAAAATTTGGGTCTAGCTCCTGTCTTACCTTACATCATCAAGTGCTAGCACACAACCATTATGTGTTTTAATTTTTATAGTATCCTTTTCGACATTGTCCAAACACTCAACATTATTAGCCAATCTCACAAGCTAAACATCTAAGTATCATACCATTCTTTCATACAATGAACATGATTAGAATAGGCAAAATCTAAAAACTAGCAATCACTATAAATACCTTTCTCTTTTTCTATCATCAGCACTTCAGTTTCATGATTTGAATATTCTTCCACATCTGAATAGCATCTTCAAACTCATATTTTTCCTTTTACTTTACTTCTTTCAAATTCTTCCATATTTGGTTTCAATTTTCTACAATACAATTTAACGTGACCTTTCTCATGACAATATAACATTGTTTGTCTTTATAGATAGTTTGATCTTGATATAGAACTTGATATTGAATTATCCTTGTCAAAATTACTGTCACAAGACGTGCTATTTCGATGACTAGTTCTAGCCATAAAGATGCTTCCTTTGGATTGATCATTCAATCTTTTCAGTTTTTCATTCTCCAAGAACATGCTAGTCATATCCTCAACTTTCAACATATCTTTTTCAACTAGAAATGTAGTGATTAAACATAGTTAATTATTTGGAAGAGATGATAATAACAACAATGTCTTATCTTCATCAATTTTACCAATGATAGATAATATTGTGTAATCAATTTTGTAAAATTATTTACTTGATGTCTAATGTCTACACCACCATTCATCTTCTATTGATATACTTCTTTTTTAAACCCTATTCTAGCTAGTCTCTAACTTTACACTCATGAGTTATTTTAGTTATTGACTTTGAAATTGAGCCAAATCAGTCATAGACATTATAAAACATGGGTCAAGTTGGTTCCATAACCCATTTATATTTAATATTCCATCAATCGAATCATTATGAGTAATGTTAGGTGACACATTGACATACCATGTGTCATCTGGATTAGAAGCAAGTTTAAAATGACTCATTTTCATATATAAAATTACACAAAATTAGTCATTTAAACCTTCATTTCAAGTCATAAAATGACTCATTTTGTTCAATTTTAAAGACCAAAATGAGTCATTTAAATCTCCACTACACATTCAATGACACAGTACATGATATGCCAAAATGTGCCTTAATTAATTAATGACATGCTAAATGATAGCAGGTTGAGGGACTAATTTGACTCATATTTTACAATGTAAGGTACCAATTTCAGTCATTTTCAAAGTCAGGGCCTAAAATAACTCATATGTGCAAAGTCAAGGATGAAAATGAGGTTTAACTCTATTTGCTAGCATCTTCCACATATCATCTGGAGAAATTCCATTCAACACATTATATTTTACCTTAGGTGCTAGGCATTGGCAAATTGTACTAACAACTTTCATCCTCATCTCTTTTGATTCTTTATTTGTCATCTTTTTAGGTTTCTTTTCGTTTTCTTTCGAAGCTTTAGCTAGTCCCTATTGCTTGCACTTGAATATCTTTCACATTACTCTAGCACAAGCTAAAATTTCTTTTGTCATCAAAGAGCTAGCGCTCAATCTCAAATTTGCTCATTCCTAATAGCCTTGCATCTTACCCATATAAAAAAGGGAAATACCAAAAGTGGGATCGAAACCCATTGGATACCATAGCCGTTGGGAAAATTCCCTAATTCACACAAGTTAAATAAATAAAAAGGGGAAAAGAGAAGTGTTGGGCCAAGAGAGTCGAACAGGGGGCGATTCAATCATTAGGCTACACAAGTCGGCCAGATGCCACATATTAATCCAAAACCTTAAGACAATGAGTTTATGAATCTTTCCATGCTATATACTACTCACTAAGTCCATTTTCAACCAATATAGAACTTCATCTCAAGTGTGAGATCCAATGACGCATGTGCTCTTCCCCTTAGCGGAAGCTCTTTGATACCACTTGTTGGGACTGGGGGCCAATAACGAGAAATCCAACCAATGAGCTAAGTGATAGAACTACCAAGCGGATTAGAAGCCATATCCTAACCCACAACTTAAGTAAATGAGCGTATGAATTCATCTATATTATATACTACTCACTTGTTAGTTCTCAACTAATATGGAACTTCACTTTTTACACTCGAAACTCCAACAAGGAGTTCAAGAAATTTAACATGATTTGGCTTTCATTGCTTATGTTTACAACTTCACAAATTAATTCACTAATATAATCATCAATTTAAAAATCTCTCTCCATGGCATACAACACGGGGGAAATATATGTGTGACAGCATCTAAACTAAGACCCTTGTTCACAAGCACACACCACACTTTCAGCCCATTTCTTTTTCTTTCTTTTTTTTTCCTATCTTTTCTTCTATAATGACATGAAAAAGGGCCGATATAAGGCAATAAAAGAAAAACCAACATTAATAAAGTAAGTATTAAATAAAAAAAATACATTTAATATCCGAAGAACGTAAAAGAAATTCAGTACTTAGATTATCTTAAAATTAAGTAGATTTAAGGATAAATAATCACTGATATATAGTTCTGCAATCATTGGTAGGATTTAGGAAATGATAAACGATAAAGCAAAGGTTTGAGTAAAATCTTTATTTTTTTACCTTTTAATTATTTCTAATGAACGTTCATGGATCGTTGATTAATTTGATATTTTAGTTCTAAGCGTCTGGGTATTAAAGAAATTCAGTACTAAATAAAAAATTTAACAACATCCAAAGGGATTAGGTTTTGACGATATATCATCAGTGGTAGATAGTTCTACAATAGTCGGCAGGATTTGGGAATTTTCTTACATTACATTTATCTTTCCAGTTTATTATTCCTGATGAACGTGCGTGATTGATTGATTGATTAACTTGATATTTTAGTTCTAAGCGTGTGGATATCCACTGAGCGGCGGAGGCTTGTTCAAGTAGTTCCAGACCCAGTTCGTGAAGCATGGGATAATTGGGATCTACGAATATTGGTTCTGATCAGTTTCGTTTGTCATATGTTTCTCCTTGCCTGGGGAAAATCTAGGAAAAACAGAATTGAGTCAGAGAAACCCGTTTGGGCATTCTATTTGATCTCAGATTGGGTGTTAAATGTCTCACTGGGGATCATCTCCAGCAAGGTTGGAGACCAAGCTGGACACTTTGGGAAGCATGAAACTAGCAAAGTGCTCATAGCATTTTGGAGTACATTATAATTAGTACACATTGGAGGTACCCCTACCATCACAGCTGAGGCACTAGAGGACAATGCTCTATGGCCTAGGACCTTTCTTCTATGGATATTGCAAACAATAAGGGTACTCTATATAGTCCTTTCGGCTTGGAGAAGTGAGTATTGGCTCTCACACCTCAGCATTGCCATGCTTATTGTTGGTTTTAACAAATGCGGCGAGAGAACTTGGGCTCAATATTATGCAAGCACTAGCAATGATAATGACATAAAATCCACGAAAGGAAACTGTCTGGAGGGATCTAACGAGTCTAATCTGAAGAGAAATAACGAATCGGTAACTGCCTTGGAAAAGGGTCCTCAAGATTCTGTTGAAGATTTCAAAAGCTTGAATAGAAATACTGAATCACCAACTGAGACCGACATTCAAAGGGATCCTCGGGATTTCTTTGAAAATTTCAGGCTCTTCTTCGTGAGTCTCTTCAAGGATTTTGTATTGAGTTCTGACGATCTTCTGAGAGAGCAGTCTTACTTTCGGGGTTTGGGTTATGCAAAAGCTTTTCAGTATGTGGATGACCAACTTGGGTATGCCTACGATGTTTTGTACACCAAGGCACATGTTATGTTTTCTCCTTTAGGTAGGATATTGTGTGCTTGTACTGGTTCCATTGTCACCACAGTGTTCATTTGCTTCCGCATAGCTAAGAAAACAGAAATGCATGGGATATCAAAGTCAGATCGAGTTATTACGTCGTTCTTGGTTGGTGGTATTGTAGTTCAAGAACTCTTTACCATGGAAGCGCAACTGCTTACATCAAATTGGAATAAGTTTCTACGTCGTCATTCGAGAGCTCCAAGGTCTCGTGATGACAATGCTTTTGACGAAAACTGGTTGGCGATAATTAGAAAGTGCAACCTATTAACCTTTTGTCCGATGAACACAGATTCTTGGACTTACAAGCACTGCCAGCTATTTTTGGAAAGCACAGATTGCAAAGTCGATGAAAATTTGAAAGAAAATATCTTCAAATACCTGTCAATAAAATCAAATTCAGCGTTTGGGCTACTAGGCAAGAATGGGATGAATTTTACCATTGGGACGTCGGGTCTCAAGTCCATAGAGTGGACCAAACTGCTAGAATTCCATCAAAGCATTCTCACATGGCACATCGCCACAGATTTGTGCTATCATGGTATTGATGATGTACAAGGACT
Organism: Dalbergia cochinchinensis; assembly: GCA_031216125.1. Lineage (NCBI taxonomy): Eukaryota > Viridiplantae > Streptophyta > Magnoliopsida > Fabales > Fabaceae > Dalbergia > Dalbergia cochinchinensis. The sequence continues at coordinate 59,077,365 of CM062375.1, read as the reverse complement.
CAATGGTACGGTTAAATCTAAGGTGGACATAAGCAAGAACCTCTCTGAGTATATGTTATACCTTCTGGCCATGCAATGGCGCATGTTGCCTATTGGAAAGGGGCTGATCACATTTCCCATCACTTGTAAGGAAACATCGGAATTTTTCCGAAATTCAGAAGTACAATCAGATAATCTGCGTGAAGCATGTGGCAAGTTGTTGCATTTCGACTTCGACTCGAATAGAGGGAGTAGAGGCCTATATTCCAATTCTGCTCTATTTGATGCATGCAGGCTTGCTCGCTCACTCATCAATGAAATGGAGACTGTGCAGAGATGGGAGTTCTTGGCAAATGTATGGATGGAGATACTTGGTTATGCTGCCACTCAATGCAGGGCGGAAGAGCATGCCCAGCAGCTCAAAAGAGGGGGAGAGTTCCTCACTGTCGCAACTGAGATCGCGACGAGGACGGCGAAAAAAAAAGAAATTTTATTTGAAAATATTGGAGTCGCCACCAAGTTTATTTACATTTGGGAAAACGTTGGAAAAATCCATTTTTTTAGAAAAATGATCTTTGAAACCAGTTTGAGTTCGGGAGTCGGTTATGTATAGGGAAGGGCAGGAATTTAATCCCACGCACCCCTAGTACACCCGTCCTCGGACGATACCTATAATTGTGCAAATTAATTAATAATCCCTTTTTTTAAAAAAAAAATTTATTTTATTTATAATGAAACCATAAATAAAAGAAATTCTTTAAAAGAAACTTCGGGAACACCAAACTGTCGCAATTCAGGTATCCCAAAATATTAAGTCAACAAGCCGTCACGGCTAACTAACATTTTTATTTGAATAAGGAATTTACTAAATAAATGAGCAAAATTAAATTGAAAATAAATATATAAATTATAAATATTTACAAATAAGAGAAAAAGAAGAAAATTATTTTTTATGTATTTTTATAAATCAATAGAAACAAATATAAAAGAGAACAAACATTTTTGAGGAAATTTTCGAATCATTAAGCTGTCACAACTCAAATGTTCGAAATATCGAGTTAACAAGCCGTCACGGCTAAATTAACTCTTTATCTACAATAACAAAAGTTAAATAAAATATTTTGAAATAAAATTTAGGAAAAAGAAATTTATAAATAAAACAAGATACACAAATAGCATAGAAAAATATTAGGAAAATTATTTACAAATAAATTAAGTGGTGAAAAGTTAATTTTGACTTGACAGTGATCGGAATTATCTGCTCCTACGTACCCCTTGATGCAATAGGGAATTCAAAGTCACGTAGTTCTTTTAAAATATTTATGTATTATTTGATCTTTATTTTCAAAGAGAATTTTAAAATATTAAGTTGTCACAGCTAAAATATTCTGAAATTTAAAGTTAACAAACCGTCGGAGTTAAATTAACTCTATTTTGAAAAGAGATTTTGAATATCAAGCTGTCATAGCTAAAATATTCTAACATGAGATTAACAAACCGTCCCGGCTCAATTAACCCCTTTTTCAATACAATTCATTAATTAATTAAGTAAATAAATTTTAATAAAACACTCAAGTACTTATTTTGAATCCAGAATGGATAAAATTTCTCTTTTTAGACAAAATTCTAATTTTGACAGGAACCTACAAAGTTAAATACAATTAACTTAAATAAAACATATAAAATAATTAAACCAAAATAATTCATAGCATAATTAGACACAAAATGCATAATCATATAAAATAATAAAACTAAAAAAAAAAATTCACAAACGCAAATACACAAAATATGTAAAATAATTAAACTAGAAATGCAAAATATTACAATTACACAATTAATTTTAATCAAAACACATAAACACAGAAAGTAATTAAACTAAAAAATCATAAAACACAAACACTCTTAATCTAAGCAAGACACTAAAAAAAAACATTCATGAATATCCTTATATAATTAATTTCAACAAAACGTATAAACATATAAAATAATTAAACTAAAAAGTTACACAATTAAAAATTAAGCAACAACTATAAACGTAAAATAATTAAACTATAAACATGGACATCATTAATTTAAGCAAAACACCTAAAATAATTAAACTAAAGAAAGGTCCTAATTTTTATTTTATTATTTTTAGTCTTTTTCAGTTAATAGAAACATTAATACTAAATTCATCCAAAATAATAAAATGAAATAAAGTGAAATTAAATTGAATAACTTGTTTTTGTTTTTTCCCTTTTTTAATTTACCTAATTTCGTTCAAATAAAAAAAAGTAAAAGAACATATATTACAAATTCTCTCCTCTTTTTTTTATCAAAATATCGAAATATTTATTACAAACTTAAAGTAAAAAAACTTTTATTTAGGCCTAAACTAAATCAAACCCAAAGACTACAAAAAACTAACTAGACAATCAAATCTCAAATCAAACCAACCTATAAAAATGTCAAACCCAGCAAATGAATTTAAGAACTAAAATTAAAATAAACACTAAACACACAAACACGAACACAAATCCAAACAAATTCAAAATTTAACTTACAATGGAATAAAAACTAACTAAAAAAAAATGAAATTTAACTTAACTTAATTCTATTTTCTATTAATACAACCTAAAAAAAAAATTTCAAACATAAAAAAAAATTCTCTCTCTCATCTCACATGTACACATGTCTCTCTCACTTTTCTTTTTCATTCAAACACAATTCTCTCTGCCATGCACATGCATGCACGTCTCTCTCTCTTTTCCTTTTTTATCAAAACACAATTCTCTCTGTCACGCACATGCACCTGACACGCACACACAGCACTCACTTTTCTCACTTTTGAACATAACACACTCACACACAATTGTTTCTCTCTCCACACACACTCACGGTTAGATGGAAAGAGAGGCCGAGAAAAAGAAAAAAGATGGAGCTACGGAGAAGGTGGAGAGGGGAAGAATGGTGGAGGGGTGGCCGCGAAAGGGAAGGGCCTCGACGGTGATAAGGAGGAAGCTACGGCCCAGCCATGGCAAGAAGGAGTAGCGCTCCAGTGAAGGGGGGAAGGCCGGTTTGGCGGTACAGAGGAAGAGGAAGAAGAGGAACGCGCAGTGCAGTGTGTGGCCAGGAAGCAATCGATGGTGTGCAACGGAGAAGAAGACCTTGCTGGCGGGAAGCTTGACAGTAGTGCGGTGACTTCACGGCGCGGTTGTGCAGTGGAAGGGGAGCAGAAGATCGCGACTCCGCGGCGCACGTGAGGTTGGTCTCCATGGATGGTTTGGAGGAGAGTGGTGGAGAGGGTGGTGTCGTCGGAGATTTGGTGGAGCTTGGTGTTGTCGAAGTAGTCGAGGAGGACAAGGACGGTCATGGTGGTGCGGGAGTTGATCTCGTCGGCGAGGCCTGTCTGGGTGAGGTAGGCATGTCGGTGATGTTGTGGGTGGTGACGGCGGCGGAGAGGGAGGAGAGGAGGAGGAGTAGCTGGAGGAGGCGATGGTGATGGGAGTGACCCATTGTTGTGATGAGAGAGAAGAGAGAATGGTGGTGACTGGAGTGAGTAGGAATGGAGGTTGTGGCCATGGTGATGGTTCATGGAGGAAGGGCTGTTCGCAGAGGGGTGTGTGGTGGCGGTGATGGAAAGGGGAGTGGTGGTGGTTGAAGGAGGAAGTTAAAGATGATGATGATGGTGATCATGGGAGGATGATGAGACATGGAGGCCGCGGTGGTGGTGGCTGAAACCGCCGCGGCCCCTCCCTTTTCCTTTCCCTTTTAAATTTTTCTTGCCAATTCTGATTCTGTTATTGTTGATGAACTGATGAATTTTTACCTTGTGGCTGAGTTCTCTTCTGGAATTATTGTTGGGTTCTCCTTATGTGTTTGTTTCCGGATCCCCCCCTTCTTGCTTGCAGGATCTCAAAATTGGTGTTCTGATGTTTAGTCTCTGAAATTTTTTTTTCCCCGTCCCTTCCAATCTTTTTTCCGTATATGATACCCCACAACTTATCACCGAAAGGGAAATAAAAAAAATCAAAGACACCATCATTGCATCCTTTTTTATATTTTTCGCTTTCTCCTATCCCCATACTTCACGAGCTCGTTTTGGGGGAAGAGAAGGAGAGGAGCCCGTGACTGTAGCATTGTTGTCTCCTTTTTCCTTTTTTATTATTTTTTTTATATTTATTTTTTTTTATGCACATGAAGCGAAAGAGAACAAAAAAGTAAAATTACAATAAATAAACTTGGGCAAAAAGCCCGTATTGAATTTGAACACAACAAAGAAATGTGGATAAGACTTGAGATAATTTGTAACCTAGCCCTCAAAAAAAAAAAAATTGCTCACATGAGTCTATAGATGAACAAAACTCTAAAAATATGCTAATTTTGATTTTTGGTTTTATGGGTCGGATAAAATCGAGCGTTCACACTCACTCATGTGTGGCTTCTCATGGCTCATCTTGGTCTAATGGAACAATTTCAAGTAAACACGGGTACACCAACCGAATCTATTGATCAGATAAATGAACTAGTTGAAGGTAAGAATATGATAAACTTTCGATGACGCCCTTTTTATTATATTCTTGGTTAAAAGAAAGTTATGGGAAGGTCTCTTCTTTTGATTGAATTATTTGATGACTTTTTGACGCAGGAAACACTGGCGAGAGAGTTCAAAAACAGGACGATAGAATTGGTGAAGGAGAAATTGACGAAGTACCTTGAGTCAACTGTTCTAATTGTTTTGTGGTTCCCTTTTTAGCTGTGCCTTTCGTGTTTCATTATGAAAAATATTTGTCCAACGTCATCATCAACTTGTCTCTGTATATTGTGTGCGTTCTTGGTGTGGAATAAACATGTAATGTTTCTATTTTAATTTAGATTGGCAATCGGATTATCTACTGCTTGTTCATCTCTATTAGTTCCAATAAAGTTCCTTTGCGTTTTTACCTTCGTTCCGGTATGATGCAACATCCCAATTTCTATTTGAAAAATCGTTAGGATGGAAGAATATGGAATAAAACAATTATCAATAATGGTTACTGACGCAATGCAAGTAAAAAGAAAAACAAATTCAGTATCTTAGTGTCTTGATAGGAAATTGAAGAAAATATATAGCAGGACTATATCAAAGAAACAATATCATTTGTTGAGTCAACTTCGACACTCTCATTCACCCTGATAACATTATGGGAAAGGAGAGGATCCTGTGTATAAGGCTGTACTATGGGAACAATCTCATTTCGAATCGAGTGGAAATGTTGTGTAAGGCTCTGACATGTCTCCTCCGAAAGGTTTGAGTTGCTTTTCAATCATAGCAAATGGACCAAAAATATCTTAGAGAGTTTCTGGTTTCTCCTTAATGCCAAGAATTATGTTTATATAGCACTCTATATTCTTCAAGGCTGACATAAAATTCGTCCGCTTTTATGCTCTCTGAAGATTTCGTTTGAGATGGTTTCAGAATGTTTGTTCTCTTTTGTAGCATTTCCTAGGGGTGAAGAGGATCTTGGGTATTCCGGCAGTAAAAATGCAAGTCTTAAATGTCTTCCCCTTAAATTTCTTGCTGGCCATAATTCATTTACATTATATATAGCTGATCATAAACTTAAGAGATACATGGAACTGAAAAGCCAAAATGCTATGTTTAACACTTTTTGAGAAGTTATTTATTTAGCTGATAAACAATTTTAGAAATATTCAAAATAAATACTTTTATTATTATTATTATTATTATATATATAAAAAAACTTATTCCTAATTCACTTTCTAAAAATTATTTTCATATAAAGATATAAATAAATTATTTATCCAAACAAACTCAAAATAATTGACTTCATGAGGATATGTGCTATGTGTCTCTCTACAAGGCAGTGAAGCCTTAAATACAGATCATAAAATCCCATATAAACCTCAAACATGATCCTCTCGGTTGACCAGGTGGTTTCCTTAAGTCGCGAACTTTTTCCCTCGTTCCGCTGAATATTAGTAGCTGTTTTCACCTAATTTCATCTTTGATCTTCATGCCATCTAAATCTTTCAGTTTTTTTTTTTTTGGGGGTCAAGTGATCTTTTAGTTTGAGCCTCATCCCAAATGATATATATATATCCTCTTTTTGTTTTTCGTTTTCTAGTGCTAGTCAGGCACACAGTGTAATATTGTCGTAAAAAGTTATTGTACCTCAATCATTTATGATGATTAGTCACATCATCTCACCTTACGCTTTCTTTTTATCACGGTGATAGGAATCCACAATAGTTTTATGTGTTATCTTCAAGCGCAAAATGGAATCTTTTTAATGCATTAATTCTCCTTGAATGCATCAATAATTTAAAAGCAAGCTACATTTTATTAGCATCATGAACATTGTCCTAATTCATAAGCATGGACCTACAACATTGTATGCCATAATGTAGCAGAGGCCAAATACTCAAATACTATACTTCCTTTAAAGTTCTCCTGAGTTTCGTGGATGAAATACAAGATGGAAACCAGGACAAATGCAAAACGAAGGTAACTGAACTAGAAATCTACTTAATTTCTTACAGTTAGTACTCATTAGAATTCGTAGAAGAAGAAACTTCATCATGGCCACCAAAGATATATCAGGAAGATTGTTATAGCATGTCCATAGAACAACACTTTAATTTGTCAAGCATTAAGGCTTACCAAGTGAAACATTGGTGGCAGAGTAATACAGAGATATAAATAAACTACACAAAGTGCTTAGGTCTTGTCCATTGGCCGCAAGACCTTGATCTTCCTACCAACCAATGTTTCATTGTAGTTTAGCGCTTCTGTAGCCTAGAAAGAAAAATGGGCCAAAATTAAATTTCTTTTAATAGGACACAAATTACAGAAAAGAAAAATCAAGAACTATGATAGAACTCAATTTCATAGCTCTGTACTTACCTTGTTGCACTTTCTTCTCAAGTTATTTTGAGGTTTTGGTCGGGTTGGGTTAATTCTGAACACCTAAATTTGATTTATTTTCTGGTGAATTATATGTAAGTATTCCGTATGCTTTTTATGAGTCTAAAGATTATTCTTGACATAGGATCATGACTAGTCCTTAGACGGGTCTTTTTCTCAAGCTATATTTTTATTAGAAATGTAATTTTTATGCTATAAATTAATATAGGATAAATTCTAAAATTTGAATTATTTTGAAAAACTTCTATCGAGTGTTAAGCTCCACAAACAGATAAAATCTCCCAAGTCTTTCATCTTTTCTTTTATTGGCCAAAATTAATTAGAAATTTTGAAATTCTTTATGTGAGAATTGCTATCTTGGAAGTGGACAAACCAAAAAGAAAAATAAAAAGGTTCACAAAAAACACATTACAAAACGAAATTAATTGTAAGATGTAACCATGAGATTCTGAGTTTTCAAAGCGTATTGCTTAAACTTTTCTGTGCATGCCAATAAACTACCAGACCATTGATAGAAAACAGCTTTTAGATCAAAAGAGCTGAAATTATTTGATATGATCAAAATAACATACATGTATATAATAACTATCTAAATCGAAGAGTGGTTCTAAATATCAACCTTGATATTTAAACCCAAAATCCTTCTTGATTCTGTCTTGCCATTTACGTACCATTTCCACCATTTTAAATGAACAGTTATTTGAATCGTTTACATAGGGCAATTTAATATATATATATATTTCCAATTTTTCATTAAAATATAATATTCTATGAATATTCTATTTTTTATAACGCTAGGAATCTTATTGAAAAGTCACACACATTATAGAAATCTACTTATAAATTTTTAAGTTATAGAAACTTAATTGAAAATTAAGTAAAATTATAAAGACTTTCAGAATAATTAAACTTCCTTTTTTTTTAAAAAAAGAAAATAACTTTGTACTGAAAAATTGGCAATAATAATGATGAAACTAAGATGTTTCATTTTATGCATGCTACTTGGTAGGCTATGCATTGCAGATAATTTCTTTGTTTTTGTTTTAATTTAAAAAAATGTAAAATTCAATCTCATTAGACTCTTAAAAGAGGAAAATAGTATAGCAGTGATCGCAAAGAAAGTATTGCAAATTCTTTTGGTATTTATTGAGTGCATTTGATTATCCCTTGGAGATAAAATAAAAAACTTTTCTTTTCACTAGTTTTTGAAGATTATTTGCCTTTTTTTCTGCTTATATATATATATATATATATATATATATATATGACAAAAAAAATGGCTTGTGCTTGTTAGTAAAACATGTTTCATTCTAATCTCATCATCGAAAAGTTATACGAGTAAGAAAATTTGATTTGATTACAGTATAAATTAAAAAAAATACTATTAATACATTAAAGTTAATTTTTGTTATATGAGCACTTGATCATGTCATTAAAATATCTTTCATTGGTTACCTTTTTTTGATTATTTTCATTAGCCACTTTAAAAGCCATACAAAAAATAGCATATAATTAATTAACCATATAAAATAACTTATTATATTAAGGTTTTAATTTACATATACTATCAGTTAAATTTTTTTTTACATAAACCCTTAGCATGTATTGTCCTGTATATTAGTAAAAGTAGTCAGCTCAACCATCCCTCGTCTCAAAAGTCTTACAGATATAAATATATGACTAGAAAATAATATAATTTTTTTTTATACTAATAGCACTTCAAAATTAACCTCTTATATTAAAATTAGGAGTAAATACTTTTCTGGTTACTATAATGATCTCAATTTGAAATCAATTTGATCTCAACAAAATTTTTGACATCAATTTAGTCTAGCTAACAAAATTTTTGACATTAATTTAGTTTTAATATTTTTAATTTTGACATCAAGTCACTCTTAATTTTTTTTTTATTTCAACATCTATTTAGTCATTTTGTTGATGGAATGATCCAACATAATGACTAAATTTATGTTAAAATTAGAAATATTAAGACTAAATTAATGTAAAAAATTTGATAGGACCAAATTATATCAAATTGAAAATATTAAGATAATATTTTTTAATATAAAATTAGTTTCTTATTTTGTCACAACCCGACTTGGGTATATGATCGGCACGTGAGGAATCCTCATTCCCACGTAAGCCTCGTGATCTCTGAGCCCCTCTATATGCATAATTTAATATAAAATCCTTTTCCAAAATATAAATTCATCTCTGACATATATATCTAACTCTTTGAAAAATAAATCATCATAAATACTTTCATAATCAAGTTCTAGTAAATATCTCTGATACAAAACACACGAGTTGCTCTTAATACAAAATAAACCATAGAACTCGTAATCATGAAAATACAAAATATCTATGGGTGATAAGCTGTGAAATACAAGAAATCATGGTATAAAATCACTATACAAAATATATATATTTTTCATGAAGTCATATTGCACTAAAATCCATTTTAAATTCTCTAAATACTTCGTAATGCTAGAAAATAATAATATAATGACCAAACTAAGGCCATGAGCTCAAACCCACTCACTTGGAGGGGTAGAATGTGAACCGCCAACTCCGCGGGGACTCCGAATAGGAGGAATGACACCAATGTCTACCATTAAAGCCATAAAACTCTAAATTAGTCTCTATTAACCTCTAGATTACTCAAACACAACTCTAACAATATTGGGGGAGTACCCCCACATAACAAAAATGGAGACAAACCATAAACCCAAACTCTAGAATACAAAATGAGAATGATGGAGACAACAAAACCCATAAATCTCACCTTTAATCTCTTGGAGGTAGAAGGATTGAAGAGGATTTGTGTGAGGAAGGAGTGGGAGAGAGTTGGGAAGAGAGGGGTTTTGGTTTTGGGGAAGAAATCCCGAGTTTGAAGGGTTTAAAAAGGGTTGGGGGCCTCACTAACGAGAAATGACACGTTTTGGGCTGTTTGGGTACTGCTGACACCGCTATGATCGCTATAGCGGTCTACCCCCCACTTACGACCGCTATAGCGGTCCCCAGAAGACCAAAATACTCGCTGCACATTCGTATGACCGCTATAGCGGTCCCCTGGACATCAAAATGGTAATGCCACACCCCCATGACGGCTATAGCGGTCCCATGACGTCCCAAAAGCCACGGTCATCACACTGTGATCGCTATAGCGGTCCAGGATCGCTATAGCGGTGACAAGTCACCACACCAGCTGCACTAAGGGTCCTCTGGGCATTCCGGGGCTTTCCCAACAACACGAGTGGGTCGCAAGGGGCTCTGGGGCGAAACGGAACTTATCCACTGCCGCGTATACACTAGGTATCACATATTTCAAACCTAAAATATGCAAAAAAATTTCATGTCATTGAAGTTTAGATCGATGAAAAAGTTTGGTTTAGTCTAAACTAAGACTATACGTTCAAATATGTAAAGTGCGTATAAATGTAGTTACAAATTGCATAAAAATAAAAAATAAAAATTCCATACTTTGATCCATGAAATATTTATGTTTTAACACTTTGTTTTTGAAAAATCAATTCCACACACTTGAATTTCTCGGTTATTTGGAATTATGATAATTGAGTCCTTAAAAGTTCAACACGTACAATTAAGTCCTCCAAATATTTGGTATTATAACAGAAATCTAAAGAAAAATTATAATAATAAACTAAAGTGCTGTAATATGAATTTTTAGAGATCATAGTGTATATAATTAATTTTCCTTTTATGTTAGGATATTATAATGTCAAATCTTTAAAAAATTAAAGTGTATGCACTAAACTTCTAAGAACTCAAATATTATAATTGTAAATCTTTCGAGGGCTCAAATATGTATAATTGATTTCTTAATGACTAATATATTAAAGCACAAATCTTTTAAGCATTAAAGTGTAGTTTTACTGAAAAAGAAAAAGAATTGCAAATCACCATCAACAAGGGATCCAATGCTAAAATATGCTAATCTTATAGTACACAGATGTTAATCTGAAAGCCTTTTGGTTATTATTTCTATTCTCTGTTTTCATTTCTTATTTTCGGAAATTCATTAATAAAATAGATAAAATCAGAAAAAATTAAAAAGAAAATTTTAATATTTTTAATATTTTCTTCTAATTTTTTTTTAAAAAAATTAAACAAAATTAAAATGAAAAAACAGCAATAACAAAATGCCTGAACGCAGAAAAGATGGGTACGGTTTAGCCAAAGGCCTAAACCCCCAGACTGTTACACTGCACCTCTGTTATCCGTACCCTATATTCTTCTTCCAATTGTTGTTAAACCCTAATTCCCAAATTTCTTTTCTCCTTTCTCCATTACCGATTTGAGTCCTTCTTCAACGATTCTCCCTTCGAATTCGAGGCGTGTTTCTCCCAACTGATTACGCTTTTCCCTTCTTCTTCGTCGTTCAACAACAAAGTCGCACGATTCATTTTTTGTGAGTTCTTGGAATTCGGTTCTCTTCATTTGTTTGAGCTCTCTGTTGTTTTTTGTCTACATCTGATCTTTTTCACTTGCACTGGTTCACAGTCATAGTGCTGCTCTTTTTGATTTTTCTCCAATATTGACTAATTTGATGGATAGCTTGCTTATTGTGTGCTTAGTATTTGGACTTGATTGGCATAAGATTTTCGCTTTCTTTCTTTCCTTATTTTTTGTTTTGATTCAGATTTGAAGTCTTTGTAGGGTGAAATTTCAATGTTTTATTTTGTTTTAAGCTGGGCAAGAGAGGTAGTGAAGATGGGAGGAGGTCTAATGTAGGAGAAATTATTAGATACTCACAGTGCACCAAGGAGGGTTATGCTCTGACCACTTATAGAGTGACATTTGATCTTGAAGTGGTAGTTAGTGGTGCGTCCTCCCACTACATGAAGCTCAATGTCACTCTATTGGTAGTCAAAGACTCAGAGCACAGTTCCACTTGGCACTCCATGAGCACCTAATGTGGATGGGAAAGGGCATATGGTAAAGTGGAGTAAAAACATAGCTGATGGTGTTATTTTTATCTGTTAAGATAAACATGCGTGTGTATCAAAACATTGTTAGTGTAATAATTATGTGAGCATTTGGGATAATATGCTATGCTCAAACACTTTCATGATATCGAAAGCCCTATGATTTATCAGCTGCGATCTATGATATGCTTTTTGTTCATTGATTTGACATCTTAAATTATTCACAGAACGAGAACTGTAGTGAGAATTGATAAGGAAAATGGCATTCAGAGGGAAGGAAATGATGAAGAAAGTTGTGAAGAAAGTTGGAGAGAGCAGTTTGCCTCCTAGAGTGAAGGAATCTGTAGAGAAATGCATCCCGCGAAGCAAGGTCATCATGGGTCGTGCCAAACGCGGTCTCTATGCAGGACGACATATTCAGTTTGGCAATAGTGTCAGTGAAGATGGCGGTAACAAGTTCGTAGCTTGTTATTCATTTTTGTATTTGCAGCTTCTTGTTTGATGCGTTGGAAAATTTCATGCTATATCTTGTAGTGGTAGATCTTATTTACAGATTCTGGATCGTTTGGATGATATCTATGATGATGATGATATTTTTTATCCTCTTTTACTGTCTGTATCAACTATCAAGTTAATGTTTAAAATGGGGCTAAATAATGGTTAACAAGGATTGGGTGTGCTATAATAGATAATTTCAGCTCAAGCCAACTTCTAATTAACTTTGCACTAAGTGCTTCAAATTCAAAAACTACCTTTTTTCTTTATTGAAATACGAATTCAACATATCCTATTAGTAAGAGCTGTTGGGGAATGGGGACAGGGGATGGTATGTGTGATAAGAATCATTTAAATAATGTATTTGCAGACATCATTTCTAATTATCAATTATCATAATGTAGAAGAGATCGATGTCAATTCTTAATTTTCTATGAAAAAAATGTTGATTCTAAATTGATTGGATTGGTAAACAACATTATCATGTGCCCATTTTTATAAATTAGCCGTATTTGATTTGTTTTGAACTCAAATAACTGTTCTTGTAGTGGTTCCCATATTTGAGTCACTTAGTAGTGACTTTGGTCTTTTCAGAATGTAAGTGCCAAAATATATTCAGAATGACAATTGATATTTCATATTTGCATGATCATATTTTATGTAAATTTTATTAAGAACTAAGATGCTTGTTATACCTCAGTTTATGATCTCAAGATTATCAATATTCAACAGTACAAGATTAAGGATTTATGTTGAGTTGGAAATGGAGTCTAGTTTCTAATCATCTTTGGATCCACTGGGCAGATAATGTCATGGATGGTCCATCCCTATATGTAGGATTTGTAAAGAGAAGTGATTAGCTTGCTACTTTTCTCTCCACATATGGAGCCATTCAAATCACATGCACGTTGAATCATGGAAATTCAGTGATGGTTGGTTGCAACCATTAGCAAAAACTCTCAATTTCTTGGACTCTTTCCAAGTCGGGCTAACATTGGATAAATTTCTTCAACAGACTCAGTACCAGTGGTTATATTCCTGAGTTCTGAACCATCCTTGTTGACTGCTATTTCTCATGGTTTCTATATATTACCATTGTTATAGAATTGGTCTTTTCTATTCATATGATGATTGTCAAAGCTTTGATTTCTTGATGGATCTTGCTTGGAGCCAGTACATGCATTAGTCTTGGATGTTAATAATAAATAACAATAGTAATTTGCTAGTAACATTGTTCTGAGGTACAATTACAAATACTGTTAACAGTTGTCTATATTTGTTAGACTGTATATGGGTCCAAAACTTATGCTTGCAGGTCTTGTCTAATCTAAGTAAATGCATGATAGTAAAAGAATGCATCATTGTGTTGGTCTACTGATCCCAACTCAGGCCAGAACTTGCATATTATTTTTTGTTTGGTCAATTTTGTGTCAAGAAAGTTATTTAACCTTTTAAATTTTTGTTAGGAAGAAAGAACAAAAAAGACTGCAATATTGATGAGAACTTTTCCTTTGTTGAATGGTGTTGATAGGACAAGGAGAACTTGGAAACCTAATGTCCAGGAGAAGCGGCTCTTCAGTTACATCCTGGATCGTCACATTCGTGTTAAAGTCACCACCCATGCCCTTCGTTGCATAGACAAGGCAGGTGGGATTGATGAGTACTTGCTGAAAACTCCATACCACAAGATGGACACAGAGATTGGACTCTTCTGGAAGGCAAAGATGGAGAAGCTCTATGAAGAGCTTGGCAAGAAGGAGGTTGTGTTCTTTTCACCAGACGATGAAGCCAAGTTTGAACAGGGCTTTAAAGATCTGAAGCTTTCTGAAAGGGAAGCACGGAAGGAAATCAGAAGAAAAATGTTTGCTGGGATGAGCAGGCACAAGCTAATTGGTGTAGAAAGTGAGGGTGATCGATCTATTGAAGAGGGAGACAATCAAATTGAGGAGGAAATCTCACATGGGGCTCGGACACAGTTGGTTCCTGTCTCTTATGTGTTAGCTGCTGACAAGCTTAAAGTTGGAAGTGTTGTTTCTAATTAACGACATGTTAATGATGTTGGCGGTGTAAGCTCTATTGGCCTATAGAGTATGTGCCTTGTTATTCTTTTAGCCTGTATTTGGATCATGATTGTTTCTTCACACAAAAGGAGTATTCTAAATAAATGATAAATGGAGTATTGTTTTCATGTTGTTACTTTGGTTTTTGGTTTTTTGGATCTGTTCCTTTCTTTTGGTCAAACTTTCTTTTTTAATTATTTTCCCCATGCAGGAGATTGTTTTGGGCGTTTATGGCTTATGTATTAGTGCTCTCAAAATGGGTCAACATGAATACCATGGATCGCGGGCCGGGAGAAGAAACATTGGTGTCAAAAACCGCTTACCGGCTCAATCCGTCCAAACCGGTGAAAAACGTTAAAGTTCATAAAACCTGAAAATCCTAAACAAACAAAATTTTACATGGAATCATAGGGGAAATACAGCCCACTGTCCCAACAACAATTGTACGATTTTTTAAAAACTAAGATTACAAGATATATACTTATACATATAGGCTATGCATTTGCCAGCCGAGCTATGCCTCGTGTGCAAGATTACTAAAATATTAAGAAAATATTTGCATGCACTGAATGCTCGAGTGTCAACAGATTTCTGTACAATTTGTTCTGGATATAAATTCTGTTAAATGATTTTCCTATATATATACATATATGAGTAGGGGTTCATTTTATAACATTTCATATATATGAGTACTCCAAAAGTAAATTTTGTACACTTATTCCATTTTATAACTTTTCATCTATATTAAATTTAATTAATCTGACTATTGATTTATGTTATATTATATTGATAATCAAACATGTCAAATTTTAAAAAAATTGGACAACAATAGTCATATAATCTATGAATCAATATTTATTTATATTTTTAAAAACATGCTATCTATTTAAATAAAATGAAATTATAAACAATAAAATTATTTTCAAGTTGCATGAAACTTTAAACATTTAATCTACTTTGTAGAAACTTTAAATTTAATTGATTAGATTGATAAAATTTCATGCCAAAAAAAGTTATTAAATAAAATAAGTGTGTCAAAACTTAATAAATGGGTCCTCTCTCTAAATATATATAGAAATTAATTAGAAAGGAGATATCATTAACAACAATAACTACTATGTCTTATCTTATTAAATGAAGTCGACTACATGGCTCAAGTAATGTTATAGAGCTTTATAATATATCATATTCATGTTAAATTTATTAATATTTAAATCCCTTAAAATTATTTCCCCAATAGTTTTTTTTCCGGTCTCTCTGCCTTCAATTATGGTACCAGTATCCATTTGATCAACTCTCCTTACTAGAGCATTTGTAGATTTCCTCTACATAGATTTGAACCACCTAAGACAAAATTCTACTATCTTTTCAATAATAGGCATTACCTCAATTTTCTTTTTAATACATTAATTCTTTATTATATCCTAAGACAAAATTCTACTATCTTTTCAATAATAGGCATTACCTCAATTTTCTTTCTAATACATTAATTCTTTATTATATCATATCTCGCGTGAATACTTATCCATTATAGCATTCTCATCTCCGTAATATGTAGCTTGTTTTTATGTTAATACCATTTTTATCGCAAATGAAACAAGGGAGATATCAGTATTAAGAAGATTTACTTCTCTACATCGTTGTTACACCTTGTTACAATATGATAATTGTTTTTTAGTTGGTATCATATAGTCACATTGATCATTTACTGCTAAGTCTCAATTTCCAAAGGTTAAAGCTAAGCAATAAATGATTTGAATATTTCTTTTAGATATCATTTGAGGGAAGGCAAAAGAGACATATATACCAGTGCCCAGAGGTTAAAGCTAAGCAAGAAATCTAAACATTTAAATAGAAGATCATGGGATCTATCACTAACTTGTAGTCATGACTACATGCATCAATGACAAAAATTTGGTCCAGCAGTCCTCTCACTCAATATTTCAATACATTGCAATATGTCAAGTGAAAGTAGTTTATTGTAAGGAAGAGAAATATATATTCACCATTAAATCTTTCATAATTAGTAAATAGTAAAACATAAAAGTCATGCATGCAATATATATAGAATTGAGTGGATAGTGAACTGTTTATGTTAGTAGAGTAAACAAGAATTATATCTTAGAATTGTACAATCTGAAACAACAAAACAGTTTGATTATTATTATTATTATTTTTAATATTGAAACAGTTTGATTATTGTTCCTAGGAAGTAACAATGATCTGTATAGTGTCAATTATCCCGATTTATCAGGATAAGATGCTAAATTCAAAGACAAAGCATTGCATATTAATAAAATATCTACAGCGAGGATGAGGTATGTAGGCCACAAACAAGGAAATAGCAGCCAAAATTAAGTTCTAAGGAGAAGAATATACCATCACACCAAACAACCAAAAACAATACAGATATTTTCTACATAACACATTGCTAGACAACTACATTAAGATGCTCACAAACCTGACTAACTGACTTTTACATATTGGTTGAGAAAATAGCATCAAATTCAAGCTGCAGCAACAGCCTCGGGAGTTGCCGTCGCCACAACCTTGGGAGGTGAAGTACTTGTACTAGCTCCATCAGGAGGTCCAGTTTTAGCATCCTTTTTGGTTTCTGATGATGGGGGTGGCTTGGGCTTCATATGTGGAGGGGGATTATGCTTGAGCTTTAATAATATCTGGCGCATTCTTGAAAGGTCAGTTGGCTTCCCTGGCTTTGGCCCCTGGATTACAACTATAGAAGGCTTCTTCTCTTTGTCCTTTTTCCCTCTTTTCTCTATGGCAGGCACTTCGTGGGGTATGAGTTCCCCAATTGCCTTCCAGTAGTTTTTGTTGGCTTCAGCATGGAACTTCTCTCGGCTTGCCAAAAATAGCTTCCAGATCACATACATCGAATAAAATATTTAACACAATGGCTTAAAAGTTCACAAAACAAATCCTAACAGAGCTGTTGCCTAAAATAGTCATACTATTGACACATATAGTTGATGCAGTTTCATAAATTACCACATGTAACACTTTTTGGGAAAAAAAAAAGGAGGGTTTAAGAGAAAAATGTTCCGATATCTTAAAAAGCCACAGCAACTATGGTTTACACAGGACTACAATATGAGATACAGCCAGTACAACTGAAAATTTGAGAATATGAAGAGCTAGAAGATGCTAAATTATTAGCTCTTTCACAAGCTTGTGAATAAATTAAGGGTGAATCAATACATGTGAATTCCAATCTTCTCAGGGTCAGTAACAAGGTAACTTAAACCAGATGATAGTCAAACAATGAGCTAAAACTCCTAGGCTTGAACAAAGAATGGCTTCTCAGAATCATAAAATATGATACTAGGACCAGGGGCCAGGTTTAATTCATCAACAGTCTGGTTATCCACATCAAATCCAATGTAAAAGCAAAAATCCTTCATCAAACTACAGTATCAATAAATCATGGGTAAAAAACTAACCAATCCAACACATAAATATTCCATGATGCGGGCAAAACACAAATTTTCTAAAATCTTCTCACACATTATACATCCCACTTCCCACTTCCTATATCAAACGCCATAATTAGGATTTGTCTCCCTTTGATCACAAAAGCAGTAATAAACCTATGCCATTTCTTAAAAAAAAAAAAGAAAAAAAAAAGATACAAATTAAATTTTGATCTAGCAGGATCACGCAGATTGCCACTGAAATTCCAATTTTCTGTTTTCTACTTTTAGGATTTTGCAAAGAAAGAAAAATAAAATAAAATAAAATCTTGTCTTCAGTTTCCATTTCTTATTTTCACCAATTTTTAGCAAAATTCTAAAAACAAAAGACACGTGAAATGAAATGAAAATTTAAACCAAACACGTCGTAATCAATTGAATTTTTACCTTTTCTCTTTCCCTGTTAGTAGACTTGTTGCTCTCAACATTAACCACACGCTTCCTGTAGAACTCAATTTTGTACTCATCTGCCTCCTCTATGATCTGCATCCTCATCTCCTTCTCCTTCTTCTCCTTCTCCTCCAATCGAATCGCGTTTTGCCTACACCATCATCAAACTCATCATCATCACCACAATCAGGAGTAAATTAAACGCCCAAATTCGTTCCTAAATTAAAATAGCATAATGAAAATTCCTTAAAAATTCAAAATTCAGCAAAACGAGTTTCTTAACAGCTAAAAATGTACTAATAAAAATTATTAATGACTAATAAGACAGTTTTTCAATTCTTAGTGAATTTTCAAAGAGAACAAAACACTGATCACGAAGTTGTTTTTGTTTACCTTCGCCACTCCCTCAGTGCAAAACCCTCCTCCGGCGCCAACTCCACCGGAGGCGGCAGGATCGGGCCATCGGAGCTGCCGAAACCTCCGCCGATGTCCTCACCGTTCCGCTCCGGCGAGAACGCCACGAATCCCCCAGCGCCGGAGTACATCGACGGAGGAGACGGAGTCTCTGGCACCGCCTGCGACGAGAACACGTCGTCTCCCGCGCCGTAAGACCCGCCGCCACCTCCGTCGCCGAAGATCGGAGACGAGTCACCGACCGAGTTCTTGACCGAGTCGGCGTCGAAGTTGGAGAACGAGTCGAATCGCTGAGACTGGAGCCGTGGATCGTAGCCGCCGAATCCGGGGCCGCCGCCGTCGTCATCGAACGGCGGAGTTGAGCTCGCGAACGATGACATAGCGATTTTTTCCCAATGGTGAGGTAAGGTTTCGGTTTCAGCGCTTTCGAATCGTGTGCTTTAAGGGTCAATGGGTTTTCTACCGTCCGGTCGAGTCTATGTTGATGTTTTGACTAGTGTCGTTGACTTGTGTGCTGTTGCGTAAAAATATCTGAAAGTTGCGAGCAGTGTTGTGACGCGTTGGGATAAGGGGGTGGAGCTGAGCACAGAGGATAAAGATTCTTGTTAAGAAATCGCCACCTTGAGCTTCACTGTCCCATCGTCACTCTCTGGAATGTTTACGGGTCGAGTGACCGGCGTATTTTTTTTTTCTAATAATATCTTCACATCTAAAAAATAGATGTTTATTTAAATATTTATTTTATAATTATTAGATATGATAAATGTTAAAAATAAATAAAAATCATCATTATATCTAATAAATATAAAATACATATTTAAATAGATATTTATTTTTTGAGTATTAAAATATTATTTTTTTCTCTTAATTTATTTGGTTATTTATTTTGCACGTTCCCAAAAAATGATTTTTGTATTTAAAAAATATAAATGATTTAATTTTTATGCAATATATATATATATGAAATATGAGATTTTTTTTGTTGTGAAATATTTATTCATTTCTTATATAAAAAAGTATTAAATATTTTATTTTGAATATTATTCTTATTATAATTAATTGTGTTTTTTCAACATTGCAATCATGTGTATTTTAATAGATGTGATATGGTCCACCTGTGTATTCTTATACCATTATCAAGATACATTTAATATTTTCTTAATCCGTGTCTTTTAATTTTTGGACAGATGAACCGAAAGGAGGGAATCATTCTTAACAAACCACACTAGAGTTGCTTAAAGAGACTAACCTATCATAGTATTCGTTGTTGATAGTAGCAAGAGTGGAACTCTCCATTAAAGCCCCAATCCCATGGTTGAAAGTTGAAACCATACCATGCGACAACCTACTCCTACAAATAGAAAGCTTTGCACATTTCAAAAAATTATATTAAAAAGAGAAGCTTTGTTTTTGTTGGGTTTAATCCAAATTTCTAATCGAGGTTGTTATTAATAATTTTTTATTTTAGAAATATTTGGAGAAAGTTTGGAAGTAAAAAATTTGAAAAAAAAATGGAAAATTATTTTAGATTTAAAAAATATGTTAAAACTTAAAAATTTTAGTAGGATTTTATCAAGAATTGGAAATAATTAATAGTTAGGATTGAAGTGAAATTTTATAAGTGTGTAAACTACTAAAAATAATAGTTTTGAGAATTGTTTAGATGAAAGTGTAAAATATAATTGAGAGATTAAAGATGGGAATGCAGAGGTAGAGGATGATGATTGGTTCAAAACAAATCCTTGGCCGCGTGATTTGTGTCAAATTAGGTATGTTTCGTGTAATTCTATAAGGATTTGGAGTTTTGGACCTTCAACAATGCTTGTCAATTGTCATCCTAAAACATTGAATTTATTTTGAGACCTTATGAAAAAGAACTTGTGTATGGTTTCTGCTGGTTTTGTAGTAAATACAATTCTTGCAAATTTGTTATTTGAGCTACTTTGTGTTGTTTTTTAATTTTATAATTAAGATAACAAAACTCCACTCAAATAGAATGGATATAGAATTACATGGTAATCCTACAAAGGATCAACAATCCCCTGATAAAGAGAATTACAACAACCTACATACCTCGCTTAATAATACACCCAAAGATAACAGTTTCAGCTACCAACCATTCTAACATTCTACAAGCATAAAACACTACATCAACTTTAATTGAATAGCAATGGTTCACAAATCAAGTTGAACAACCATTTGAAACCACCAACTTCAAAGCTACCATCAAGAGGCCCACTTCATCTACACAAACTCACGACACCATTACAAACCATGGGGAGAAATTTTAAGATCACCCTGATGAACGAACAGTTGCCAAGAACAAGATAAACTGCATCTCGTTATTTATCTTTCTTGGCAAAAGTCAAGAACACCAAGACCAAGATTATAAAACTCCATTGCGTTTTTTTAGACCACCTAATAGCACGCCAATATCCACGAGAAGCTTTGGCAATAGAGAGAGCAACTTCCATAACCATCTAGCCTCATTACATGAAAAAAAATAGACATTTACAAAGACAACATTGTTTTACCACAACCACCTTCAAAGTTTAGAATAGGAAAAATCTAATGCTAACAAAACAAACACACACACCCCACTTCCCAACACGCATACACACACAGATCATAGCTAACACACACAAGCCACTACAGTTTGGTATTGACGATCACTAACCCACACACCATACGCAAACACACACACATACAACAATCAAATTCTTCACATGTACCAACACACCTGCACACAATTCATTGGATTAAACAAGGCTAAAATCCTTGTAGCTCATAGAAACTCCCTACAAAATCTCGCTCAGTGTTTAATCCTTAGTAAGTGCTTCACTCATTTTCATTCTCTTCTTGTCCTACTACACTTTCCTTTGATGATACACCTCCAGAAGAACAAAAACATCTCACAAAGAGTGTCACTCCCCTCAAGGATCTCAGATATGTATGGTCGGAACAAAGCCCACCTCTCTTCCTTCAGTTTGATGGTTTCTCCCATTTGGATAGCCTAATAAGAGCTCCAGAATTTGACCAAATTCAGTGCTTCTTGTTGATCTGTCATTTTTTGGTTGAAAATGCAATTATTTCGGCTTCTCCATATAACCCAAATTATTACAAAGAAAGCTTGCCACCAATCTTTTCTCCTCACATTCCTCGAGTAAATTGCAATCCAATACTCAAAGAAAGTTTTTGAGTCAGCAGGAGCTACCCAACTAACATTACCAAATTGAAGCCAAAAGGACCATAGTTGCCAAGCAAAATCACAATACCAAAACAAATGGTTACTTGTTTCAACCTCTGCATTACATAGTATGCAAAAGTTTGGACTTCCTGAAGAATACCCCATCTGAATTGTCTGGTCTTCGTAGTAATTCTGTCAATAACCACAAACCATGCTAACAACTCCACACCAGGTGGAACTACCCCTTTCCACACTTCCTTTGTGAAAGTTGTAGCTGTTTGCACCAATGACCATAAACTGTCTCTCTAAGATAGCCTGAGACACTAATTTTGTTGAGAAGGTTCCATCTTTTCTAAATTTCCATACTAATCTATTATGGGAATCTCTATTTAATTTCACATTGGTCAAAGTATCGTGCAACTCTTGTAGCTGGCCCATTTCCCTTTGAAACAATCGACGTCTCCATTGAAAGTTCCAAATCTAGTCAGCCCCATCCTAAAAATCACAATCACACAAATATCCATCTTTTCGGATTGACACCGAGTACAGCCTCGGGAATAAATCCTTTAATCTTCCTTGATCTAACCACATCTCATCCTAGAATCAAATTTTGGTGCCATCCCCAACTTCCATCCTTATGCCTTCCATCATCGATCTAATAAGGTTATCATCTAAGGCCAAGTTGAGTATATTGGAACATACCACAACTTGGGATTTAATGCTTTGCACTGCTAAGGATTGATCCATATGCAGGCCATTACAAGAACTAACCACCTTCTTCCATAACGGGCACTCCTCCTTTGAGAACCTCCACCACCATGTACATAGCAAGGCTGAATTCTTGATGACTATATCACTAACTCCTCCTGTGTTGTTTCCGTATTATTTTAGTGGTTACTTTCTGCTTTCATATTTGTTCTTAGAGTAATGCTGCACATTCAGAAAAATATTTGAGAAATCTTTGACAGAGATCATGGTGATTGTTGGATAAAAAAAAGTGGTATATTCCACTTATTTGTCTAAAAGTTAACAATTATGACACATCATTTTGGATTCAAAATTCTTTCTAGTTATCTAGTATTTTTCGTGTTCTTATCCTTATTAAGATGTTTGTAAGATTGTGAAAATCTTTACTAAATGTCTTCCAGAATGGTAGGTGCCATCCAAATATGGCAATGGTTATTGATGATAGGTCAAAGGTTTGGCAAGACATGGACCAGCCAAGGGTTCATATGGTTCTTGGTTTTACTCCTTACTATGCTCCATAGGTAGAGGTACATTTCTCTTAATATTATTGTAATCATAAATTGTTAAAGAATTTGTTTCACAATAGAATCATCATATGTTTCTTATATTCTTCATTAGATGGGCAATCCAATTGCTGTACTATACATAGCAAGAAATGTTGTATGCAATGTCAAAGGTCATTTTTTCAAGTAAGTATATAGTCTAAAAATGTTATACCTGGGAATGACATTCCTAGGAGTAATATTCCCGGGAACAGTATTCCAGGGAATATAAATTTAAACCTGCTACCACACGCACCCCTAATGGTTTGATTTGTTATTCCTTGTGTCCAAGAAGTTTGATGCGGATTTTTTACAACGAATTTCTAAAGTTTAATATGAAGATGAGGTTGTAAGTTTACCTCATCCTCCGGAAGTGAGCTGCATGATATTTAAGGTATTTGAGTCTTTGATTGGAATATATCTGATGCTGGCAATATGTGATGGTGTGCTATTATTTGGTTGTTATAGAAAGACTGTTTATCTGATGCTGTATATTAACAAGTTCATTGGATGGTAAGACCCTTATTCTGCACCAAAGAGCAATGCTAATGCCCCAATTAGTGAAGGAATGAACGATGTATGAGTGGAACAAAGGTTAAACCAATTTGTAAGTTTCCATTATTCTTTTCCTATGAATTGCTTTATTGTATATGTTGTAGAAGCACATTTTCAATTTTCTACAATGTTTTGTCAAAGTCAAGGTGATGAATGTTTGGGCCTATAGTATTGTTTATGTTAATGGAACAACAGTTTACTACAATAATTGTGATATGAGTTTATATTTTGATTTAGCTTCAGGATGGGAAGTCTTCTTCTGAGTCAGTCACTCAAACCAAGGCAAACCATGTTGAGTTTAGACACAAAACCTCCCAGCCACCTTTTGGTGTAATTTCAAATGTCATTTGCCCCGGATCCTCAAGGCCCCTCATTCCTTCTCAGGTTACGTAAATTTAGTAGGTTATTTGGGATTTTCATATTGGTTGTGAAAATTTGTGCTGTATTTTTTGTGATATCCTTTCTAACCTTGTTTCAAAACCCGACTTGCTTGGACCTCCGGTAATGCATGGTCTAGATACAAGAAGTGCAAGTTTATTTGAAGCCCCTCTTACATTAAGGCCAACCACTCAAACATCACCATCATCATTGCTGCAGCCATTTACACAACAGGTGCAAGAAGATAATACAATCAGAATAGTTCACCAAAAAATTCGACATTCTGGGGCTATTAAGGAATCTAATGCTGTGAAGTCTGATAAGCCTCAGCCTCAACTGAAGTCATTTTCTCACAGTGTGTCAACTTCAACTCCCAATGCTTTACTGTTACAAGCATCACAAGTGAAGGGTGAAAAGGTTTGTCAATGAACGTTTTCTTGCTCTTTTTGTCATTTTTCATTTGGAGTTGGACTAAGAGTTCTTTGGAGTACTCTAAATTTCCTATTTTGAAGTCTTGCTTATATAAGCCAAGTTCCTTACATGATTTGCAGAGGTAAAGACTTCTATCTTCGTCTCAGCTACCAGGTATATTGTGTATTCTTATTGAATTCTGAAAGGCTATAGTAGGAGACTTTGATATTTTCTTATTTGATATTAATACTACATCCATAAATTGTGGGTGGTTTGAACTTGCCTACTAGAAAGGTTTTGTCATTAAGTCATTTGATGTGTTCTTATATTGGAACTAGTGTAGTTTTATTGTATCATTTGCCGGAAAAGACCAAGTGCTAAATTCAACGTAACAGCCCAGACTGCCTTATGGATTGATGACTGTCCCATAAACCAATACAGGGTCTTTTCAGCGTATTTTGTCCTCACTCACATTCTTCCTGGAAAAATTTCCCAAGAGGTCACCCTTTCCAAAATTGCTCCAACTCAAGCACACTTAACCATAGAGTTCTTTAGTGATGGGCTACCGAAAAGAAGATGCATCTTGTTGGTATAAATAGTATAAATCCATTCATATAAGTCATCATCAACTGTATAATTCCATACCTATACAGTCTTAGGATCCCTCTCATTCTGATGTGTAATCGGTTCATTCATGTACCCTTTCACTTAGAAGTCTGTCAGGAGCCGCTCCTTGTCTATGCCTTTTTGCACTAGCTACCACTCCCTGCCCTAGTCATTGGGCGTTACATGCCCATCAGCTTCTGCTTGGTTCATCCTCGAATCACACCAGACTGAGAGAGGTGCTGCTTTGATACCATTTCTAATAGCCTAGGTTGCCTTATGAATTGATGACTGTCCTCACAAATCAACATGAGATCTTTTTAGCTTGCTTTGTCCCCACTCACACGCTTCCTAGGAAAACTTCCTAAGAGGTCACCCATCCCAAAATTGCTCCAAGTCAAGTATGTTTAACCATGAAGTTCTTTAGTGATAGGCTACCAAAAAGAAAATGTGCCTTGTTGGTATAAATAGTACAAATCAATTCATATAAGTCATCCTCAGTTGTATAGTCTCATACTTATACAGTCTTAGAATCCCTTTCATTCTAATGTGTAATCGGTTCATTCATGTACCTTGGCTTAGAAGTCTGCTAGGAGCCGCTCCTTATCCGTGCTTTCTTGCATGGAGATCACTGCCCACCCTCGTTACTGAGCGTTACATTCAAAGCAGCATTTCATCCTAGTTTATACCCTGTATTACTTTTGTCAAGTGTACCTTTTAGTGTGTAAAATGATAATCTTAATTATGTTTCACTTCACCTTATAACATACCTATAATATTCTTTACCCTGAATATTGCCTTCATCTGTAAACTTAATACACTTTCAGTAATTAGATGATGCATTTCACTCATATATTATATTTTCTCTACCGGGAAAGCAATTTTCTGAGTGTTGCCAACTACCTAGCCAATCCTTTTCCTTTGGGCTATGTTTGGTATGAAGGAAGTGAGATCAAAATAAAGAAAATGTGCAATATACTGTCTAAGTGGAAGTACTTTGCACATTTTCCTACTGGAAATGTGCATGGTGGCATAAAGGTTAAGACTAAAGACTCAATCCTTGGGTGGTCACTACCAACATATACCTTTAATACATAAATATTTGCTAGATTTCCACTTATATGATACAAGGTTATTTATGAAGGTATCAAGTTGCTTGCATTTCAATTTCTTTGCTCTACTTGTTTATATCATATCCTAAATTTAACTATTGATCTTACTGATTTTTCAAATTAATCTTCCATGAGCAAGATACTTTCAACAAGCTATTTTAAAAGCTCTCATTAGCTATTCCTATCATTTGCTCGGCTTTGTATTATAATTTTGGAATAATTGTAATCATTATTCATGTTATTGTTTATTTATTTTATTTTTCTTTTTTAGAGGCTGGTGTAGCTCAGAACCATGCATCTTTTAACAGTAGGGAATTTCAAAGCGCAGCTGGAAAATTGAACTTGTTACCCTCTCAATCTATCAGAGTGCTGAATGAAATTGGAAGGTGATGTAGTTCTAAGGTAGAAGCGATCTCTACACACATAAGGTGCTTTTATTGCTTTGTTTTTTTTTTTTCCCAAAGCATGTTTTCATGTTCTTGTCTTTGCACGTTGAATTTAGGTCTGCAGTAAGCACCAATAAAGATTTTCACTTTTCAATGGAGGTGAGTCAAAATTCTATTTCTTGATGTCTTCTTGGTGAATACATACATATCTAAGTCTCCATTAACGATGTGTGGTGTTGCATTTTTCTTTGGTTATATAGTGACTAAAAGTTTTGTTTTATAAAATGGATTTGCTCCTTTTGTTAGAAAAAAAGGACAATCGAGCGCATGAGGCTTAATCCTGATAGCTTGAAGAGGGTAAAGGTGCTCAACTTTAAACTGACAAGCAAAGAGATTGTTTTTAGAACCTGTACATACGATCGCTTAGTTACAAGACAATAACCTTATTATTGTGTTGAGAGCCTGACATTATCCCTCTAGCTTATGCTTGTTTGAACTATAGAATTTGTTTTCCATTGTTTTTGAAGACTAATGATCATTATGGTCATATATTTTTCAATCAGCTTGATAGTTGTCTGATTTTGTGTGTTTAATATACTGGCTTCAGTTAACTTTGATCAGGATCATTAGATGCTTGCTTAGTTTTGAACTTGAGCATCTATCATGGACGAATATTATATTTAGGCCGTTGTTTTGCCACTTAAATATTATTGACATCATTCTTAACTTCTGGTAAAAGTCCCGAGAGTAAATGCTTTGATGATGTACTATCAGGTGTTAAATTTTTTGTTGTGTCCTACCCTTTTGATAAATAAGTATTTAACATTAACAATTATAAATTATGTCTTCAGTCGTCACAGATATTCATGCCATTTTTTCAATGCTGTTGGCCCTCATGTCTTACTTGCATCTTGTTTTGTTTAGGTACTATTCAGTGGTGGGAAAATAGGAGTTGGCATGGGTAGGACAAGAAAGGATGCACAAGAACAAGCTACTTCAAATGCCCTTTGCAGCCTAGCAGGTAAGTGTCCTTGCTAGAACGCATAATTTAGATGTTATTCTTTTGTCCTAATGATGAGAAATTTCTCGGGATACCACAAAATAAATCATTATAAGGATTAGTAGACACTGATCGGTGAAAAGTTGCTGCTTTAGGACATACACTAACTGTGAACACCTGATTTTGTTCAATCTTTTAACAATAAAATCTAAAAATTTCCATCTAGTTTACCTCTTTTATTTTATTTACAATTTCTTTAATTACTTTCTAAAAAATATATATATAAAAGCTAATTAATTATTAGTTATTTTTAATTTTAATTTATTTCAAAAAAAAATAAAAAAGAGGAGTCACGGGCTCCTCTCCTTTTCTTCCTCCGAAGATGCGCATGTGACACATATAGACAAGAAATTTTTCAAAAAAAAAGTGGAGAACATCATGGTGATGTCTCTCTCCACTACGGGCAAAACGTTGAAGCTTCTTTCGGTGATGAATTGGAATAACCTGCAATGGTTAACAAGGAGTTAAAAATATAAGCTCATCATCATCACAAGGGAAGAGGGGATCGACCAGTTTTTTTTTAAAGAATAAAAATCTTCAACGCAGACCGTCAGGAAACAACACTATTATCTACAAGAAATTTTCGAGTTCAACAATATTCAGTCCAGTCATCAAGAACAAAAGAGTCAGAAGCATATATAGGTATATATGTCATCATCATAACAAAAAAATGTAAAAAAAAAAAAAAAAGAGCATAGGGGCCGCGGCCTCCTTGCTCCACCGCCGCGGCCCCCTTTTCCAGCTTCATCATCTTCCTCCCTTTCTTCCCATCTTCATATCTTCATCATCAACAATCATCAACTCCCCACACGGTTTCACCCAAACACCACCATACACCCTCCACCCTCGAATCATCACCACCACTGGCGGCCTCTCCCCCTTTCTCTTCACCATCTGCCCCTCTTCCCTGTCGCATCGTCATCATCAAATCACCTAAAAAGAAAAACAAAACAAAGTTACCACCATTCACAGACTCAGTTTTTTTTTAGGAGATAAGAAAAAATGAAGAACAAGAAGTAAGGAGTCAGCCTCACCTTCCTCGGCCATATTCCAAGCTCCACCAGCGGTATCAACCCCAGCCACCGAACCATCGCGACCGATCCTACCAAACCACCGTGACCAACCCCAAACCACCGCACCGATCTACAATCTCCCCAGCACCTCGAACCACCTCACCGCCGCGAAACCACCTCCTCGGACCTCCACCAGGAAAACCATCCCTCCCTCAGATCTCTCTACACCCTCACCGGCCAACCACCATCACCATCGATCCTCCCCAGCCGCGACTTCCTCCTCAGCGAGTGAGCCACCACCGCGTCTGGTTTCGCGACTCCCCTTCCCTTACATGGTCACCGCCGCGAACCCACCTCCTCGGTCCTCCGCACCAGCCATATGAATCGCGGTGAGCAAGCCGCGCTGTGTGAGGAGCTGTACTCCCTTCTGTCGGACCTCTGTCCTCTCGCACGGCCCCCTTTCGCCCGCGCTGCCACCTCGCCGGACCTCCTCCATTAGCCGAATCTCTCTGTCTCTCTCTACCTCTCACCGCCTATTTCTTTCTTTGTGAACTTGTGTGGGTAGAAGACAAAAGGAGAGAAGAGAAGTCGAGTGTGTGTGTGTGCTCAGGAAAGAGAATCGGTGAGTGAAGGGAGAGAGAGGAACAGTTTTGTTTTTTTATTTTAGTGTATATGGGTGACTGCAGGTGGAAGAGAGATTTTTTCATTTGTGTGTGTGTGTATAGGAGAGAGAAAGAAACCGTGAGTGAGTGAGTTAAGAAGTGAGTAGTGTTAGGTGTGTGTCCGTGAGCTGAGAGTAATTTTTTTTATATTTTTCTTATTTCTTATGTTTTAGTTTTTTTAGGTTGAATTATTAAAAAATATAGAATTAAGTTAAGTTAAATTTCTTTCTTTCTCTTCTTTTTTATTTCATTAAGTTAAATTTTGAATTTGTTTGTGTTTATGTGATTGGCGTTTACTTTAATTTTAGTTCTTGAATTCATTTGCCGGGTTTGGGTTTGATTTTGATCTAAAATAAACTAAAGGGTTTTTATTTGATTCAAAAATAAATACTCTTTTTAGTTTGTAATGCGTTTTTTATTTGAAAGGAATTAAATAAATTAACTAAAAATAAAAATAAAAATAAAAAAGGAAAGAGCTTTTTTTTTTCCTTGATTTTTGAGTGTTTTAGCGTTAGTATTTTCTTAATAAAAAAGGAGAAGAGTAATTAGAACCCTTATGTTTGTTGATTGTTTGTTTATTTATGTGTTCGTATTTATAAATTTAATTTTCTTTCTTTTTTATGTTTATATATTTTTGTTTAATTTAATTATGTAATGGTGTTTATAAACTTTTATTTTATTTTATTTTATGTGTTCCTACTTTGAATCATTTATGTATTTATTTTTAATTTAATCTTTTATAGGTTTACAATTTTTGCTTAAGTTAATTTTGTAATTATGTTTATGGATGTGTTTTAGTTTAATTCTCTATCATGTCTATGTATTATTATTATTTTTTTTATCTTGTCAATTTATGTGAAAACTATGGTTTTGTCTAAAAATGAAATAAAACAAAAATATGTTCGTTGTTTATACTTTTTATTTTATTATATTTTGTTTTACTTTATTTGTTCATTATTTTTTTTCGGATTTAGATTAATTCAGATTTAAAAAAATATAAAATAAGATAAGAGATTTAAAAAATATGTATATATATATATAATTGATGTTTTTTTTTTTGGATTTAAAATAAATATTTGGGTATTTTATTAAAATTTATCTACTTAATTAATTGATGATTTGTATTTAAAAAAAGAGGTTAATTGAGCTGAGACGGTTTGTTAATCTCGCGTTTCAGAATATTTTAGCTGCGACGGCTCGATATTCAAAGTCTTTTTTTAATAGAGTTAATTTGACCGCGACGGTTTATTAACTTTATGTTTTAGAATATTTTAGCTGTGACAGCTTAATATTCTAAAATTCTCTTTCAAAATTAACTTTTCACCACTTAGTTTATTTGTAAATAATTTTCCTAATATTTTTCTATGCTATTTATGTATTTTGTTTTATTTATAAGTTTTTTTCCTAATATTTTTATTTCAAAATATTTTATTTAACTTTTGCTATTGTAGATAAAGAGTTAATTTAGTAAGTGACGAACTTATAAACTCGATACTTGAACATTTGAGTTGTAATGAATTAATGATTCGAAAATTTCCTTAAAAATGTTTGTTCTCTTTTATATTTGTTTCTATTGATTTATAAAAATATATAAAAAAAAAATTTCTTCGTTTTCTCTTATTTGTAAATATTTACAATCTATATATTTATTTTCAATCTAAATTTGCTCATTCATTTAGTAAACTTCTTATTCAAATAAAAATGTCAATTTAAGCCGTGAACTTTGTTGATTTAATATTTCGAAATACCTGAATTGCGATAATTTGGTGTTCCCGAAGTTTCTTTTAAAGAATTTCTTTTATTTATAGTTTCATTATAAATAGAATAAAATTTTCTTTTTAAAAAAGGGGTTATTAATTAATTTGCACAATTATAGTGCAGTCAGAGGCAGGTGTGTTAAGTGCGTGGGAGAAATTCCTACCCTTCCCTTGCATAACCGACTCCAACTCAAAACTGGTTTCGAAGGCTTTTCTTTAAAATAAATGGGTTTTCCAACGTTTTCCCAATTTTAAATAAACTTGGTGGCGACTCCAATATTTTCAACACAAATTTTCTTTTTTCGCCGTCCCCGTCGCGATCCCGGTTGCGACACTAACAGATGGTGATTTTACGAAATTATTCCAATTCAATTCTGAGTGAATTTAATTTAAGGAGAATATTTGTCGGTAACTGACTTTTAACTTGTTATTAGTTACCCTCTAAATCTTGCTCTATAATCCGACATATCCATGCTTCTCATGAACTCTAATCTAATGTTTTTAATGTCTGGTTTAAAGATTTGTAGCTCTGCGATTGCAAGGTGCTGGTGGGTGGTGCCTTTGTGCATGATTGTTAAAAATTTAAATCTAGTTAGTTTATACTTTTTTCTTTTTGCTAAATCTAACTTAGTTTTGAGCTTGTTCTTTATTGAAGCTATAAGTGCTGAATGCATTTTGCATATGAAATTACAGAGGAGTAAGTAGCTCAAATGGATGCTCAACGTGAAGCTGTTGATAGTGAATTTGACAAGTAACAAAGAACACAACTCAAGTGGCAGCTCAATTAGTTACTGCTGCTCAGGTGCAAGAATCTGATTTTGCCAACGTCATGTGCGCAAATTCACAATCTTCATACAGCACTGGTACTCTAGAAGCAGGATCATGAGGTGTGAAGATCCCTTGATTTGCGTACAATATGTTAGCATATTTTGTTTCCTTATTTGTAACCTTTTACCGTTATGTATGTGTGTGTGTGTGTGTGTGTGTGTGTGTCCTGTATTCCATTCAGTCATACAGAAAAATAAAAAGAGCTTTACACACAAAAGGCTTCTGTGTTTTCTTCTTCTCCCTAAGAGTCCAAACTCTTGTTAACAAGCATTCTCTTGGATGTGAAAATGGTTTCTTATGGGATGAGGTCAATCCTGAATCCAGGGAGCCGCAAAGAGAACATGGATTGCCCTAAGAAAGTGATTCGGAGGTGGGGATTTCTGATATATTTGGTAGTTGATTTGACTGCTTTGAGGAAAAAGGTGATGCTTGAAATAAGAGTTATGTGGACCAAAAATTCTAGATGAAGCCTTATGTCTGTATAGAGAAATTACTCCTCTATGCAGCTTTGTAGCATCAATTTGTGTGGACTATGTCACATTGTGAATTGGGAGAGACCTAGCCTCATGTCTGTTACTGCTACCTCAGACAAGCTTCCCAAAATCTTGCCGCTGAACACTGATATTTGTACAACCCAAATTCTTTTTGTTTTCTACTTTTCTTAAGGTAAATGAGGCTCAATGCTTTTTAAAGAAGAGAAATAAGTCCATCATACTTGATACAACTCGAAAAAGATTCACAATACCAAGAGGCACATTTGACAATGATCAAGGGTCACATTTCAAACTATGGAAAAGTAATTGTTATTATATTTGATTTTAAAGTTAAATTTAAACTTGATTTAGCTTGTCACGTACAGTAGTTTTATATTTTTCGGAGAAAAAATATATTTTCATTTCATGTTTGTTATAAAAGCACTTCAGTAATTTTAGACACAAATATGACAGTTTTATATTTCAATCCAACTTGATGTATACAACAGTTGCACATTCAAAAAAAAGAAGAGAATTTTTTTTTTAATTTTGTCCATGTCAAAAAGGGAACTTTTGTAAAATTCGATTTTAGAGCAAGTTAAATTCAATCAACCTCTTCATGTGTACTTAGTTTGAATTTGAAGAAGAAATAATATTATTTTAAATTTTGAGCATGACGAAAGAATATTTCCATAATTTGATACATAAATGTATTTTTTTAATAATAAATGCAAAAACGCTTTGAAATCAAAGGCTCACGAAAGAGTGATAGGAGAGCTCCGTAATTCTGACTGGCAAAAGAATATGAGAGAGAAACCAGGAGAAACCCAGAACAACTCAAAGGACCCTCTTCAACACGATTTCCAGTAGCCCCTCACTTGTGTTACTCCTTTACTCTCTTCTTGTTGAAATCCTATTTCACACGATCTCTCGTCATTCTACACACAAAAAAGCTAAATACAACAGAAGAAAAGAAATCAATCAACCAATGAGTCGTTTTGGTTTCAAGACCGACATTTACCACGGTAATGTGTATTTAGGGGAATTGCACACCGCTTAGATCCTAGGCTAAAAATTCTATTTTCCAAACAACGAGTTTCGAATCCACCGCATAACCTCACGAAGCATATTAAATATAAAATTATTAATGTGTCAAGCTTTGAGTTATGGTATTTTAATAATTTTATATTTAATATAGCCATAGGCGTCCTCTACTTTCCATCCTCTGAACCATCTACCCATGCTCCGAGGATGCAGCCTTGAATCCTCACTACCCAAACTGAACTCCTCCTCCATCTACATGCCTCTTGCGCCCAAAATTTGCAGGTCCAAACTCTAATTACTCCAAATTTTAAGTTTCCTTATGCTTCTACCCAATTAATGCATGTTGAAGCTAATTACAGAAGAAAGGTGAAAAAATTGGGGGAGAGAAAATCAGCGGGCAGGAGAGTTTTATCTCCGCTTGGTTTAGTGGGAAAACATGGGGTGGGTCCCACCCAAAAAATTTCTCTCATTGTAGTGTAAAAAGCATAGGAGAACGACTTTAGTTATGGTTTTGACAATAATGCCCTCTCAATACAAAAGTTTTTACTTAAAATATTATTTTATTATTTATTTTTTTAATTTAATTTAAATGCATTATTGAAATTAAAATTATATTTACAGTTTACATAATTAAATGATGGTCTAAATATGTTTTTGGTCCCTCAAAAACTTTTGCATTGCTTTCGTTGCCTCATTTTTCGAAAAATTTTGTTTTAGTCCTTACAGTTAACTTCGCTATGTTAGACGAAATTCTAGCTTTATAACATCTGGCATTATTTAGGATTACATGAGTGAGATATCATTCGATAAATCGTGTGACAGGCACATGTTTCTTTACAGTGTTGCAAGAATAAATTGTTATAGAATTTGCTCCATGACGGAATCATCATATATTTCTTATATTTTTCATTAGATGGCCAATCCAATTGCTGTCCTATGCATAGCAAGAAATGTTGCATGCAACGTCAAAGGTCATTTTAAGAAGTATACAGGCTCCTATTTTATATGCTCAGGATGTTCTTCCCCGAATGCTTTGATTTGTCATGCCTTGTGACCAGAGAGTTCGATGAGGATATTTTACAACGAATTTCTGGTGTATACTATGAAGATATGTGATAATGTGCTATTACATGGCTACTGTAGAAAGCTTGTTTATCTGATGCTCTAAATTAACAAGTTCATTGGATGTTAGGATGCCTATTCTGTACTAAAAGGTATTGCTAATGCCCCGATCAGTGAAGGAATATAATGAACAATATAAGAATGGAACAAAGGTTAAACCAATTTGTAAGTTTCAATGCTTCTTTTTTTTGAATTGCTTTGTTGTATATGTTATAAGAGCACACTTGAAATTTTCTGCTATCTTTCGTTGGTGTCAGGGTGATGAATGTTTGGGCCTATAGTATTGTTTATGTTTGTGGAACAATAGTTGACTACAATAATAGTGATATGATTTTATATTTTGATGTAGCCTCAGGATGGGAAATCTTCTTCTCAGTCAGTCACTCAAACCGTGGCAAACTATGTTGAGTTTAGACACAAAACCTTGCAGCCACCTGCTGATAAAATTTCAATTGTCATTTGCCCTGGATCCTCAAGACCCCTTGCAAAATTATACCTTTAATACATAAATATTTGATATATTTCCACTGATATGATACAAGGTTATTTATGGGGTATGAAGCTGTTTTCATTTCAATTTCTTTGCTTTAGTTAAATGCATATAATTTCCTAAATTTAATTATTGATCTTGCTGATTTTTTAAATTATTTTTCATGAACAAGATACTTTGGCAAGGTATTTTCAAAGCTCTCATTTGCTCGGCTTTCTATAATATTTATTAGACTAATAGTTATCATTGTCCGTGCTATTGTTTATTTATTTTATTTTTGTTTTGCAGAGCATGGTGCAGCTCAGAACAATGCATCTTTTATTAGTAGAGAATTTCATAGTGAAGCTGGAAAATTGAAGCTGTTACCCTCTCAATCTATCGGAGTGCTGAATGAAATTGGAAGGCGGTGCAGTTCAGCAGTTCTAAGGTAGAAACGATCCCTGTACACATAAGGTGCTCTTGTTACTCTGTTTTTTTCCTGGAGCACATAACGATCTCTGCACACGTCTCTGTACACATTTTAAGGAGAGAAATAAGTACACCATACTTTATACAACTTAGAAAAACATTCACAACACCGAGAGTCGCATTTGACAACCACCAAGAAACACATTTCAAACTGTGGGAAAGGGCATCTTAGCAATTTTAGATGCAAATTTAACAGTTCCATATTTCAATCCGAATTGACACATACAATAGTTGCACATTTATTTAAAAAAAGATTAAAAACTTTATTAGTTTTGAGTGTAGTGAAAACGAATTTCTATGAAATTTGGTTTTAGAGTTAAGGTTAATTACAACCAACCTTGAGACGTGTACCAAGTTTGAATTTTTTTGGACAAGTCCAGTACGATCCTAGAGTCTCCCGGGACCCACCTGTGTCATCAGAAAGGCCCCAAATATGTGAAGGACCAAGGGGTAGAGTTGGAGCTGTTGTTACAAGATTTTGTAGAATAGCCTCGCTGCAACGAGAAGACAGCACAGTGCAAAACGATACAGTTTTGTTTAATGAACCCTATATATACCCCAACTCAGGTTTTTCTCCTCCCAGAAGTAGAAACCCGAGCCGTAACCCTTTCCAAGCGATCTCCTCCCCCTCTACTCTCATCCTCCATCAAATCTACCTCCTCCAAGCTTCAAGATGAGTTTGGTTGTTGGTCTGTGCTTTCTTTTTCTCCTTTCCTTCATGTTCTATGATTTGGGTTATGGTTTTCTCTCATTGTTATCAAGTGGGGGTGCTATCTCAATGTTGTTAGAATTGTTTTAAGAGTTATCTAAAGATCATCAGAGATTAATCTTGGGTCTATATGACTCTATGGCAGTTGTTGGTACCATTCCAAGCTCTCAGAGTCAAGTTAGTGGTGCCCACATACTCCCAGCTCTAAACGGTGAATGAGTTCAAACTCATGACCTTATTTTAGCCATTATGATTATGTTTAATACATGATAATTGCGAAATATGAAATTTGATATGAGCAAAAGCATAAAATATGATTTTACATGATTATGTTAAACTAGAAAAATTATGATTTATAATGATAGCATGAAAGTATAAGTTTTACAAAACCATGGAACCGGACTGATGCATGTTATAAAAATATTTTATGTGCTACTAGAGTGATCATTAAGAAAATGTATGATTTGAAGAAAGGTAAGAGAGTTGCCAAATATGTATTATAGATTTATGATATCGCTATGATTTCAAGAATTCAGATTTCATATTATGTCATTTTGTTTATCTCGTTCAGATATATGAAAAAAAATGTTAAACAAAGTATGATTTAGTTTCATGGACAAAATTGATATAATGATTTTAGAGTTTTCATGATTTCGAAATAGGAACCTTGAGTCACCTAGTTTATGAAAAGAGTTTAGCTTGAGAAATAAGAGTTTTGAAATTCATGTTTTCATGATACTCAGAAGTATGAAATTTAGTATGATTCGTAGCGACTGCCAGATACATATCCTATGAGTTTGAAATCAGAATGCCTACAAATAGGCGATCCCTTGGGCATGATTTCACAGTCTCAATAATGGTAAAACCATATTGCTAGAGTTATATGAGTCCAAAGCTTTTAGAGTTTCCAGAGTTTTCATATTTAAATGGTTTTATAAAGAGTTAGAGTATGGATATGATTATATCTAGAGATTTTATAAATTATCTTGATGGTTTCAAGGAATAGAGTAATTATGCATGAAAGAATTGAACCCAGATTAAAGTATATATCTGCGTTTAAGAGTTTCAATGTTTTGTGAGATTTTTAAGAGTTTTAGATTATATGAATTAAGTACAAATTAGTTTAGACGGAAGCTATAGAGAAAAAGACAGTGAGTTAACGACTGTAAACCCGATCGTTGACCTTGGTACCAAGTTGTCTTTAGAGGCAATCTCATAGAGAAGAGATGGAATTTAGTTAGGTGTCCGATTTAGATCCTTGAGGGATCATAAAGCAAAAAACTTAGTATGCCATGATTGATATGCATAACCAAAGAACTTGAGAAGTATTATTATTATTATTATTATTATTATTATTATTATTATTATTATTATTATTATTATATGTATAGTTAAAGATTACTATTTCTCTATGAGTTGTCGCACCCCCAGATAAAATGATTTGTGACAGATTATGGTTTTAGATTTGCTTAATTATGAATTTATGAAATGAAAAGTGTTTTCACCAGAATAGCTATGTTATGTAAATATTGAAAATGTGTTACCAGTGCATATATATGTATATATGGTTGTTGGTCTCCCACGTGGATGGATGGGTGAAAACTCACTCACTGGGTCTGTTGACTCACCAATCTCCCTTCCTCTTTACAGTTGCATGTACAAGCATTGTTCAATCTCCGATCTTGTAGTCGCAGCTATTCTTTGATGAGCTTTACATTGTTGTTGTAAGGCTTAGAGTAGGCTTATGTAGTTAGAGTGCTCCAGTAGGCTTACAGGCAAGATTCGAGTCACGCATATATTTTGAGACATTATAGTTAATTTCAAAGTTTATATATTTCCACATGTGTCACTAAAATCGAAGTATGGATTTCAATCACTGATTTTGATTTTGATTATATAATAGATTGGTTAAGTGGTTATAATCCAGTTTTCAATGGTTAAGCAAGTTTTCAGATTTAAGATTTATATCACATGATACACCAATTTATGATTTCATGATCAACAGTTTTAGCTCATATGCGTTCAGAGTTTAAGAATGTATTTGAAAATATAACCTTTGGTGATGATATTTATGTAATGAACTAGAGATATACCTATAATTCAAGTTTAAAAATGCTTCCAAAAATTGCGTAAGTTAAGTTTCTCAGTATTTATGAGTATAAGTATCATGTTTTAATTAGAGAAATTAATATTGATTTAGAAGAAAATTATATTTTAAGTATTATATTACAATAAAGTATGCATTCAGAGAGATATATCATTCAGAAAATTTATGTGGGGATGAAATTCCTCACATACCGGTCACGTTTCTAAATCGGGTCGTGACAATTTCGGCCCTACCAAAAGAATATACCAGTAATTTCATACATAAATGTGTCTTTTACAATAAATGCAAAAACTCAATAGTTGTTTCAAATCAAAGGCTGGCGAAGGAGTGAGAGAGAATAATGGAAAAAGAATTGTTATTAAATCTAATTTTAAAGTTAAAATTAAACTTTGATACAGCTCGTCACATGTAGTAGTTCTGTATTTTGTGGAGAACAAAGATATTTTTATTTCAAACATGCTACAAGGGTGCCTCACTAATTTTAGACACAAATGTATCAGTTTCATATTTCAATCCAACTTGACATGTATAACAGGTTCACATTTACTTGAAAAAAAAAAGATATGAAAGATCTCATTCATTTTGGGCTTTTGACATAGCGAAAAAGAATTTCCATGAAATTTGGTTTTAGAGTAAGGTTAAATTCAACCAACCTCGTGGCGCGTACCAAGTTTGAATTTCAAGGAAAAGCAAGATTGTTTTCATTTCGATCATGCTGAAAAAATATGTTAGTAATTTCATATATATATATATATAGTAAATGCAAAAACTCTATAATTGTTTCAAATCAAAGGCCGACGGAAGAGTGCAAGAGAATGATGGAAAAGAACTGTCATTAAATCTGATTTTAAAGTTAAAATTAAACTTGATCCAGCTCGTCACATGCAGCAGTTCTGTATTTTGTGGAGAAAAAAAAATATTTTCATTTCAAACTGAAAAATATCAACACTAAATCTAGAAATTTCTACATTTATAAAGAACTAAAGTATCAACAAAGAATTTAGAAGTCTCTACATTGGGCACCAACTCTAGGGAAGCTTCTTAGTATTAACGAGTGTGAACACCCGGTTTTGTCCGGTCCATAAAATAAAAACAAAAATCTTTTAGCATATTTTCCGAGTTTAGCCCATATTAAATGTTTTGTTTTATTTGAATAAAGTTGCGAACAATTTCAAATTTTATCGATAATTCTTTGTTGTGTTTTTAGACCTGTTAATTTCCATTTATTATTGTTTTGCATTTTTGCTTTAGGCGCATAAAAAAAAAAGAGGGGCCCAATCATTTTAGCCTGTTTTCATTATTAAAAAAATTTTCAGCCCATTTCAAGAAAAATGTGTTCAGTTCATTCTAAAAAAAAATGCTTCAGCCTGTTTCCTTTTCTCTGATTAATTAAAAAAAATGAAAATAAGAAATAAAGAAAAGAATCGGTACGATAGCAAACACAATAATTCCTCCACTTCCTGAGCAATAATGATGTCCTCTGCATTTCTTGAACCATGATGATGTCTTTCCCTTTACAGAAGAAGGAGACCTTATTGCCAGCCTAAAGGTGGGATGATCAATGATTTTGGGTCATCAGAAAAACAGCTATATGAATCTATCAACACAAACGGAAAAGAAGGAGGTTTTTTTAGAGAACAGAGAGTGAGAATCAAAATTTCGAACAAAAATCAAGAGAGATCAACCATTACCACCATAACTAATTTCCTAAACCATCAACCGATAAATTCCAATATCCAGCAATAAAATCCCAGCAATATCAAGAAGGATACGTCAGAAGCAACAATAACAACAGTATCAGAGGTATTGCATTTTTTCTAGTATCAATACAAAAATCAAAAAGATCAAAAAGGAAGGAAAAATTGCAGAGAGGCCGCGGCCTCCCCATCCCCGCCGCGGCCTCCTTGTTTGTTTGCTCTCTAATCACCTTCATCCCCCTTATCCATGTCCACCACCGCACCCGCGGCCATCCTCCACCATCTTCTTCTTCCTCTTCCTCCCATCTCCACCATTACAACCTCCACTCCTTACCACCATCATCACTCACGTCCACCACTAACCACCAAGCTATCACCACCCTTCA
Organism: Dalbergia cochinchinensis; assembly: GCA_031216125.1. Taxonomy (NCBI): domain Eukaryota; kingdom Viridiplantae; phylum Streptophyta; class Magnoliopsida; order Fabales; family Fabaceae; genus Dalbergia; species Dalbergia cochinchinensis. The sequence goes on along the minus strand of CM062375.1, from coordinate 59,036,946 downwards.
CCACCTAACCTTCGCTAGGAACCACCCCTTCAAACATCAGATCCACCGCTCGCACCCCCACCTGAACCACCGCTGGCGCTGCAAGACTCACGGCCTCCCCTTCATGGCTTTGCGCTCTCCATCTAGCCACCAACAGCCACACCGCCGCGTTTCCCTCATCCTTCCTCGTGGTTTGTTCTTTTCCTTTTCCCTCTTCCTCCTTCTGCCTCCACCCACCGTCACCTGTCGCGGCACCAGCTCCTCCTTCCCTTTCCTTTCATCGCAGCGGCCTCCCTCTCTGCCACATGCCATCACCGCTAGCCTCACTTCCATCCCCTTCTGAGGTTCTACGCCAAGGCCACCGCCGCTCGCCGCCGGCACTCCACCCCTTCCCCCGCGGCGCCGGCTCCCTTCCTTGCTACCGCACGCGCGATGCTCTCTCTGTGCCTCCGTTCCTCTCCATCTCTCTCATACTCTTAACTTCTCTCCTCTCTCTCAGTCTCACTCACTTTCTCGTTCTCCATCTCTCTCTTATTCTTTGTTTCCTACTCTGTGTGTGTGGGGAACCGTATACACGCGTGTGTGAGTGATTGTGAGACAGTGTTGAGTGTGTTAGAGAGAGAAATGGCTCAATGAGTGTATGTGTGAAAGTGAGTGGGTGCGCGTGAGAGTCAGTGAGGGTGTGTGAGAGTGCCGCGTGTGTGCATGTGTGTGTGAGTGTGTGTAAAGAGTGGGTAGAGTTAATTTAGGGGTAGATTTAAATTAATAAAATAAAAAAGGGAATTTTAAGATTTATTAGTTTGGGTTAGTATTATTTTTAGAATAAATATTTAAATTATGTGTTTAAACTCGAGTTTATTTGTTTGTTTAATTTTCGGCTTTAAGATTTGTCTATTTAGGAATTAGTTAAGTTTGAGTTTAAAATAATAAAAAAAAAGAGTTGGTGTTCTTTTGAGTGGAATTAAATAAATTATTTTAGGAATTGATGTAATCATTTGTTTAACATTTTAGTGAATTTTATGTTTGAAACCTTAAAAATACAAAAAAAATGGTAGTTAGGACCCTTGATTTACTTTTAGTCTTTAATTATTATATTTTGTTAGTGTTTTTATTTAAATAAATAATTTTGTCTCTGAATTAATTTTGTCAGTTCATAATTGAAGTAAATTTTTTTTTTAATTTATATATGTTGGTTAAATTAATTGCTTAGTTATGTTTATTTTACTTTGTTTTTTAAATACTTTGTGCTTATATGTTTGGATTAAATTAATTATGTGATTGTAATAATTTTACATTTCTAGTTTATTTATTTTACATGTTTGTGTGTTTGTGACTATTATTTTCTTAGTTTTATTATTTCGTATATTTATGTGTTTTGCTTGGATTAATTGTGTGCTTGTATTTATGATTTTTTATCATTATTATATATATATATTTATTTATTTTTTATTCATTTTTTATTTATTTTATTTTTTTGTGTTTTGCTTGAATTAAATGTGTATTTGTGTTTATAATTTTTTTTTTAGTTTGATTATTTTATATGATTATGCGTTGTGTGTGTAACTATGTTTATGAATTAATTTTCTGCTTATTTTAATTCTTTTATACGTTTATGCTTTTGGTTCAAATTATTTGTGTATCTATATTTGTGAATTATCTTGATCAACTTCTGTTAAAATTATGGTTTTGTTTAAAAAATATGAAATAATTTTTTTTTTTATTTATTAATAACCTTTTTTAAAATCCTTTACATTTGTGCGATGTTCAATAATGGTGGTTGAATAAGCAAATGTTATCTTCACTATTATTGAATCATAAGGATTCATCGAAGAAATTTAACGCTAACTCAGATTACGTGCACAAATGGATTTTCATCAAGATTTATTCTAATCCGTGCAATGATCAATGATGATAATTGAGTAACAAATGTTATCTTTATTGTTATTGAATCATAAGGGTCTATTGAATAGCTAAATACTAATTTAAATCCTGTGCGAGAACAGATTCTGTTTTCGGAAGGAATCATCCCTTCACAAAAGTCTTTTTAATCCGTATAATGATCACTAACGATGATTGAGTAGCAGATGTTACCTTCATTGTTATTTAAATCATGGGAATTCATTGAGTGGCTTAAATCTTAACTTGGATTCTGTCCAATAATGGATTTTCTTGTTATAAATTCTTTTTTCATAAATAAAATTTATCAACCCATAATCTTTTTTTATAGAATTACATGACTTTGACTTCCCCATTGCACCAGGGGATACGTAGGAGCAAGCGATCCCTATCAAGCCAAAATTAATTTTCCTTAATTTGTTTTGTTTAAATTTGTAAATATGTTTTGTCTCTTTTTTGTTTTTCCTTTTTAAAGGGTTATTAATTAATTTGCACAATTTTCTAAGATACCGTCTAAGGACGGGTGTATTAGGGGTGCGTAGGATTAAATTTCTACCCTTCCCTATGCATAACTGACTCCCGAACTCAAAACTGGTTTCAAAGATCATTCTTTAAATAAATAGATTTTTCCAATGTTTTTCCCAATCTTAATAAATTTGGTGGCAACTCCATTAATTTTCAAAATGAAAATTCTTTATTCTTTTTTCGCCGTCCCTGTCGCGATCCCGGTTGCGACAAAGAGTTTTCTAAATGATATAATAATTAATTACTACACTAGAATAATCTAGTAAGCATAGAAACTACCATTGGAAGCCTACAAATAGATGTGAATGAGCAAGTGCTCATGTGTGCTTGAGTGGAGAGTTTAAAGAATGCAAGTGAGCAAGTGCTTGGGAGAAGTAAATGTGCTCAAAGTAAATGAAAGTATTAGTGTGATCTAGTGTATAAAGTGTAAAGTTATTCACTAAATAATATGAGAACTTTATGTTCAATACCTCCTTGCTCAACACAAACATGCTATAAGGGCACCTTAATAACTTTAGACACAAATGTATCAGTTCCATATTTCAATCCAACTTGACACGTATAACAGCTGCACATTTACTTAAAAAATGATATAAGGGACCATATTCATTTTGAGCATATCGATAATGAAATTTGGTTTTAGAGTTAAGGTTAAATTCAACTAACCTCGCGGTGTGTATCAAATTTGAATTTTAAGGAAAAGGGAGATTGCTTTCATTTCGACCATCCCGAAAGAATATATCAGTAATTTTATACATAGATGTATCTTCTTTTACAACAAATGTAAAAACTCTATAGTTATTTCAAATCAAAGGCTGACGGAAGAGTGAGAGAGAATGATGGAAAAAGAATTGTTATTAAATCTAATTTTAAAGTTAAAATTAAACTTGATCCAGCTCGTCACGTGTAGCAGTTCTGTATTTTGTGGCGAAATAAGATATTTTCATTTCAACTGTGCTATAAGGACACCTCAATAATTCTATATGCCAATGTAACAGTTCCATATTTCAATTCAAATCGACACATATAACAATCGCACATTTATTTTTTTAAAAAAAACAATAAGAAGATAACCGACTTTATTCATTTTGAGCGTATCGAAAAAGAATTTCTATGAAATTTGGTTTTAGCATTAAAGTTAAATTCAACCAATCTTGTCGTGTGTGCGAAGTTTAAATTTCAAGGAAAAGAAAGATTGTTTTCATTTCAACCATATCGAAGGAATATGTTGGTAATTATGATACATATATAATCTTCTTTTACAACAAACGGAAGAACTCTATAACTGTTCAAAATTAACGGCTGACCAAAGATGAGAGAGAATGATGAAAAAAGATTTGTTATTAAATCTAATTTTAAGGTTAAACTCGATCGAACAGTTGTAACAGTTTTTTAATTTATGAAGAAATAAGATATTTTTATTTCAAGTGTGCTGTAAGCGCACCTCGATAATTTTAGACACCAATGTAATAATTCCATATTTTTATCTAACTTGACATGTACAATAGCAGCCGTACTCTATCTGTCCTTAAATAATTATTTACTTTTAAATGTGTATTAAAATTAAAAAAAATATTAAAAAAATATCAATATTAAAAAAAATTAAAAATAATTTACTGAATTACTATTATTTTACTTTAATATTTCAACTTTTTCTTCCATATTCCATTATATCTCTCTACTCCTTTGATTTTATTTAATAAGGTAGCTTTGAGAAAAAATAATTAATACTACTTAAATTTTTAAAATAATTAATTAATTTTATATAATTTTTTAAAAAATAAATAATTTTTTAAAGATAAAAGAAGTACATTTATAAGTTCAAAGATGATAAAAGATTTTATTCACTTTAAGTATATTGGAAAAGAACTTCTACAAAGTTTGATTTTAGAGTTAAAAGTTAAATTCAACCAACCTCGTCACGTGTATTATGTTCGAATTTTAAGCAGAAATAGGACTATTTTAATTTCGAGTGTGTGAAGGATATTTCACTAATTTCATACATAATTCATCTTTCTTTACGGTAAAAGAAAATCCTCTATTATTTGGATCACTCAAAATCAGACCTCCATGGACACCCATTCGATTCAAATCTAGAAAGGGCATACGTGTTCGGTTATAACCCCAGGTGCCGTACGTCATTGCTTTCACACATATCACAGACCTCTGACATTTTATATTTACGAAGAGCTTTGATGCCTTTTGAGTTTTGACTTTACTGTACTGTGGTATTCTAAAATTGTGAACTTCGATTGTGGAATCTCTGTGGCGTTTGGACACCTCCCAGAAAGTAACATGTTACTCGGACCTGAGCATGAGCGCATCATATTGACCGACCACAGTAATGATTTACTAATCTTTAGTGCATCTTCGAGAACTGGAAAGCATTTATGCCAGAGTCCCCTCAACCCCGTTTGTTTCTTCCTTAGCTGGTACAATTACCGCAATCAAGATCAATAATGCGGTGCTCAATTTTCGGTACATTTTCATTATCAAGTATCGAGATTTAATACTATAGTATGGAAAAGAGGTGGGGTCACGTGAAATTTATCTAATTGGGAACAAGGCTCATCAAATCAAATCAAATTTATATAGAAAAAACAAGGATAGAAAAGGAAGTAAGGTCGTGCACATCCAGGTGGCATTTGTGTATAGTACTAGTACTACAGTATTGGGAGAGACTTTTTCAAGGAAAATACTAAGCGCCTGCTTGCTTTTTGGCCGGTCTGTTTTCAGTTTTTAATTTTTAATTTTTAATTTTTAATTTTTTATTTTATAAAAAAAAAATTAAAAATTAAAAAATTTCAATTTTTAGCTTTTTCAGTTTTTTCTTTATAAATCTAAAAAATTAAAAACTGAAAAATACAAAACAAACAGGCCCTAAAAAATCAAAAAATTATTCAAAATTTTATATCTAAAATAATATGATATAATTATTAATTTTTAAATAAATTGATAGATTATATTATTTTATTTTATCTAATAATCACTGTAATTTCTCACAGATTCTGTATATATTTTTTAAAATATAAAATACTACTATTTTTCTATTAATATACCATATATAAACAAAATCTATAACACAAACATTTTCAAACAAAAAACAAAGGCATTTCAATAGATTTTATTACAACAGATACTAATTAGCCATTATAAAACAGTCATATGTTGTACATGACAAAAGCTCTCTCTCACCCACGAAACTCCTAGTAGGCTATAGTACTGTACAAAAGTGGCCAAAACTGAAAGAATGATATTAACACAGCTAACATGACAGCATATATAGTATAAACAACATTGACTTCGGGAGATAATATGTATTATCTACACTCAACAGCCATCATCAACAAACTTCATGAGCTCCTATCCATCTTTCCCAGGCCAATAAAAATTTAGGCAAATGGATCAGAACAATCACACAACTCATGATGAGTTTCATCAGGGAAGTTTCTTCGACTGGTTCTGTAAATTTTGAGACATCAAAGCAATCCAAGTTTTGTTAGAAACTTCTTTACTGTTTCACGGCCCCATTGGATGTCACTTTGCAAGACATTACCATCATCAACTGGCTGAGAATTTGATCTGTCTTCCATTGATGGGGGGGCTATATCATGATGAGACTGCTCTTCATGTTCATTCTCATGCAGCTGTGGCTCATCATTGATTGTTGCATTTATCTCTTGGGGTGTGCCATCATTGGATTCTTGCTCCTTACTGAACTGAACATTTTCAGTACAAGCACATGAAAGGTCAAATTAAGAGATATCAACATTAGCCCCAAGAATTTAACAGCTGCATCAGTTTATATAATCCAGAATTACACACTGCCGTAAATAACAGATTATCCCTGGTGAAGCCCTATATTTAGATATATTATAAGTGCCCGTGAAGTGCCAAGTTGAACTGGGATCTGATCGCTTATAGAGTGATATTTCAGCTTCATATAATCGGAGGACACACCACTAGCTACCATTTGAAGTTGAAATGTCACCCCACAAGTGCTCAAAATGAAATTCTACTTGGCATTCTATGAGCACCTAATAATTTCTCCTATATTTATCAGAATAATGTTGCAAAAATAAGCATATAAGATGCTGGTAGTCAACAGTAAATAATTGATATTTTAGAAAGATAGGAACTTGTATGGCAGCATCTTTCACTATAATAGTTTGGCTCCTTCTTGTTAACCATAATTTTTAGAGGACTCCAATGATGATTGAGATAAGTTTATTTAATAATGGCAGTTAAATTGGAAACCGTTTATTTCGTCCTTTCCTTTTTAGCCTTCAGATGCCTTTGTTATATATATGAGAAACAAGCCAATACGCTATTGGTATGAACAAACATACGCTTCATTGATAAACAGAGATGATGATACAAACAAAAAAGGATCAAATTCAAAATAACTTGTGCTTCAAAAGAAACAGAACCAAGCAATTCTCTGCCAAGGGTAGGTGTGGACAAGAAAAACAAGGAGAGGTTAGAGGGGCAGGAGACGGGGAACATCACACTCATCAAGCTGTTACCTCTGGCATGTTCTGATCCTTCGATTCAAAAGCTTCACTTGCATTGTCAATGGTAGTCCTTTCTTGAACTTCACCAGGAACTTCTTCATTTGGCACAACTGGCGGGATTAAGCCAGGTACTAAAACAGGACCTGGTTCCAAATCAAATAAATTGCCCTCCACAACTGTCCTCTCCCGATTCTTGAGTGGTGTAGTACTTCCATTGTCCTCCAGGTTATGTATTATATCATCATTTCCGGGACTATCAGCAGATTCTTCACTTGGCTGAATCATATTCCTTATATCCTCTTTATAGCTTGTACTCATGCTGAAGTCCTCCGAGGCACCTATATTTTCTGCAACAATAGCCACTGGCTTCTCCACCGGGGAAGAAATACTATCACCAGTTATTTGTTGCAGGTCCGGTTCAGCAACTGGTTCCTCCACCGCATTATGTATTATATCATCATTTCCGGGACTATCAGCAGATTCTTCACTTGGTTGAATCATATTCCTTATATCCTCTTTATAGCTTGCACTCATGCTGAAGTCCTCCGAGGCACCTATATTTTCTGCAACAATAGCCATTGGCTTCTCCACCGGGGAAGAAATACTATCACCAGTGATTTGTTGCAGGTCCAGTTCAGCAACTGGTTCCTCCACCGCGTTAGTTTGGCAATCTTCAATGCTTGATACTGTAGATACATCGGATACCAGTTCCTCTTCATGATGATCCAAATTTTCAGCAGAATTTGACATTTCCGAGTCAACCTCGGGTTCCTTATTTGACTGAGCAGGTTGATCTTCCTCTATGATTTCCTGAAGTTCAGCATTCTCCCAATCCTCACTAACAGTTATTCTATTCATAGTTTCCGAAGTGCTGATGATTCTATCCGAGCCTGGTTGCCAAATAATATCACCTCGTTTTCCTTTCAGTATAAACTTGAACTGAATTGACTTTCCAGCAGGCATATCCTGATCAAATAAAGATCAGTATAAACAAGATCAAGAAAATTTTCCATCAGACAGTATCTTCATATTTTGGAAAAAATTCTACTCACCACGTCAACAGTCCATACATGCCCATCAGACCAGGTCATTGGTAATGCCAACGAAGGGTCCCAAGAACCAAGGATAGGAACATCTCCAACTAATAGAAAGTGTTCACCAAAGCTACAATTTTTTTGCAACTGAAATGTTACCCGCACAAACTTTGATTCATCTGCACAACAGATTATAATATTCGGAATCTGAGATTCACGGAATACGCAGTAGCAAATTTAGGAGAGAATAAATAAAAGAAAGCCATTAAAGTTAGAACCTACTTGTTTGTTCACTTGGTTGAGCCTGAGACTCTAAAGTTTCCAATTCGGGCTCTGAAGGTTCCAAATCCAACTGCAACATATTATGCAAACCAAGATATACTCTCTCATCAAATATGACAAAATATTATATAAAATCAATTTATTTATGTGTATATAGAGAAATCACATAGTAGTTTCAAAACAAATTTCTCTAGATAATAGAAAAACTTAGGCTTATTTGGTATTTGGTTACGGTTTTCATTCCTCCTTTCGTTTTCTATGTTTTTTTGTCATAATTTTCTGAAGTAAATAATTCAAACAATAAAATCATGTTTTCATTTTTCATTTCCTATTTTTAGTATTTTCATCACATAATTCAGAAAATAACAAAAAACAGAGAGCATAAAATCAGAAACCAAACAAACTCTTATTAGCTTGATCACGTTCTCTAACGCAAACTAATCTCAAAACCAAATTATGGGAGAAGACTGACCAGGCTCAAATTTCCTTTGTGAAACTACTGTTCACAAATCACATAAAACAAAAAGAAAAAAGAAAAAATTAAGGGAATCCAGCAAGAATCTGCAACACTTGAAAGGAATCTGGAAGAAAGTAGCAAGAACCCAATTTCTTTTCTATCCTTTTCTGTCATCTTCTCAGCCAAAGAAAAGCAGTGTCAGTGGAAGAAAGACACACACCCCAAGAAGGTCAGAACAAGGAGTCATCATCATTCAAACAAAGAAAGAAAAACATACCTCATCAGTTTTTGATGGAACTGCATGAACTGGGTAAATACCCTTCTTGTTTTGGACCAGCTTCAGGAACCAAAAGTTGTAACCTCTTTTATCATTTCTGGGGCGCAGGGAGAAGCAGAACTCAAGTCTATCAGGAACATGAACAAGGTTTCCATGAGATGGGGATCCTAGCCTCTCAACTATGGCCTTAGAACAAGAGCTGGTGAGGGCCTTCATCATTGAGGAGTGAGTTTTGTTTGGCCTTGGTCTGTGCCACACAACCTCAGTTTTGATGGGTTGAGACACAGTTGTTTTTGCCTTCCTCAAGCAGCTTTTGTTGGTTAGTGGCTGAACATGTGGAATCAATCTGATCCTGGTGGCGAGGGGTGGGTGTACTAAGACTGGAGTTGGGGTCTTTCTACGGAGGTGGGGCCATATAATACCAGTTTAAGTGTATAATACTGCAGGCCTTCTTCCTTTTTCAAGCAAAATATACTTCGTGCCCGTTTATCACTATTGATAATGGCCAACAGTATATAATCAGATAAAATAAGGTTTGAAAGTATAAAGTTTAAATTTTTTTTTAATATTATACATTGTTTAATATAACTCTTTATATAATATTATATTTTATATTCTATAATTTTATTATTTTCTTATTCAAAATCCTAATATTATAAGTAAATATTAAATAAAATAAATTTTTTATAATTATTTAAATATAATTTTAAATATTATTTATGTAAGTATTTATTAATTAAAATTTAACTTCTATTAAATGTTATTATTTATTTCAATATGTTATGATTACTAATAGTTTATCATTTCATTTTTTTGATAAATAATATTTTTTAAAAATATAAGTAAATATCAATCATTAGAATAAAATGACATGATGAAATATGAATTATTTTAAAACTAAATGAAATTTAATATGTATGATTTACTTGGTAAGAATTTTAAATTAAATGGGTTGATTGACTGCATTTTATACCCATAAAAAGTTATTGAATAACCTAAGTATACTAAGATTTACACTTGGTATAAACAGATCCCATATATATATATATATATATATATATATAATGATTCTACTAAAATGAGTGATTTATTATTAGAATAAGATAAATAATTGATGGTTATATAGTTTAAATTTACTTCTGTCACTCTCACAATAAATCACCCCTCTTATATGATTAAAACATAAAATCATGTTATATTTTTAAATGATCACGTGGTCATGAATTATTATCATTAATAACTTTCAACCATGATAATTCATGTATGGTTATACGGTCTAGATTTGCTTCTCTCACTCTCACAATAAATCACCATTCTCATTTGAGTCATCTACCAAGATGAGTGATTTATTATAAGTGTGGGAGAAATAAACCTAAGTCGTATAATCATAGATAAATGGCCATGGTTGATAGTTATTAATGGTAATAATTAATAACCAAGTGATCTTTTAAAAATGTTCATGTGGTTAGAACTACTACAAATGTTTACTAGGTTCCAAACATGTTTAGAACAATGTGATAAAATCTCAATTATCAAAAATTGAATCCAATATATAGAATTATTATAATTAATTAAAATATGTATTTGTATTTGAGATTAATTGTAATGTACTGATAGTATAAAAAATATTGTTATTCAATTAAATCTCTTCTTTTATATGACTTTCCAAAATAGTGGAATGGAAAGTAATTATATTTAATGATTTGACATTATATGATTAAATAAATGTGTAAAATTTTTTCAGTCAATGTATTTCAATTAAATCATTTGTATTTTAATATTCATAAAAAAAATACTTGAGGAGGATTTTATCTATTTTTGAGATGACTCGAAAATTAAAATTTGCACATGTTTTAAAAATAATAGTGAGCATAATAAATAAAATAAGTAGGAACCTAATTTTGACTGAATTAATTTAAATTAGTATTGGTGACACAACACTAGTAGAATCCACTTTTTTTTTCCCTTTTCCTTCTTTCTTTCTTTCCTTTCTCTTTCTTTTACTCTCTTCTCCCCTCTCTTCTCCCCTCTCTTTTTCCTTTTCCAGTGTAAACCTCCTCCTTATGTCTTCTTTATTATTTCTTTCCATCCTTCTCTTTTTTTCCTTCTCCTTCGTCTTCTTTTTTCTTCTTTTCCTCACAATTCTCTCCTTTTCTCCCATACCCTTACACCTACAAACTCCAGCAACCGCTGCCACCACGGGAACATCATCAATGGTCTCAACTTCATCCTTTTATCTCTGTTCTCGTGCTCTCTCTCTTCCTTCCATCGCAACATCGGTTTGCTCTATCTAAAGAGGGAGATCTATTGCAACATCAAGCATTAGGGTGTTCCTTCCCTCTTTTCTTACTTTTAGCAATGTGGGTGAGCTTTAATAACTTTCTTTTTATTCCTTTGAGCTTCCTATGTATTGTTATGAAGGATTTGTGGGTTTTGGAAATCTTGTGGTATAGAAATTGGGGTTTAATATATAAAGATCACTTTTGTTAATTGGTGGCATTATTAGCTCACATGTATTGTTATTGTCTTGTCTCTAGAATTGTAAGACAATCCTAAACTAGTGCTATCTGGTTTCTTGGGAACCATTATTGTGTCACGACTTGATTGGGGAAGGTAATCGGCATATGAAGAATCTCATCCTCACATAAGACTCGTGGCCTTTGAGTCTCTCTATATGCATAATTTATCATAAATAATACTTTTCATTCTGAAAATCATAACTTCATCTAAGTCTCTATTTAAACTTTCTATCTAAAATTATAAAACTGAAACACTTGATGAAGATATCTTAATCTTACTTCGAAAAACCAATTAATCACATGAACTGAATCATAAATCTATCTATGGTTTATTTCATAAACTCTAATCAAACTCTACAATTTCAAATCCATATTTGTGAACTAAAAATATACATAATTGTCTAAATACTGAAATCAAGTACATAATCTGAAAATAACATGCACGCTCCTGATCCTGCATCAGACATCCGCTGCAGTACTCTACTCTGATAAGACTCTAAACTAAGCCTTACTTCAAAATAAGACTCACCATTGAGAACGATTGCGTCTACCAAAACAGATGTTGAGCAACATCTGTACCTACAACTATGAGGAGGAGAGGAGGGGGTAAGTCAATGGATTCAGTGAGTAAACTCTCATCCATCACCCACATGGGACAGCCAAGGATAATATGCATAATGCAATATACATATACTATCAAAAACCTTTTGATATTCATATAGATAATAGCATAGAAAAGATATCTCTATTTTCGTAAATATATAGAAAACATCTCTAAATTTTTACTCCAACAAAAAAAATCATTTCTCATATATATAATATCTCCTAAATCAAATATTTACTGAACACATCAATAATCTCTAACATATAATTAACAGTACTCTAATAAAGAAACAGAAATCTGTAGTTATGCCCAATTCATGTGACATAACAAAATCTCTAGTTATGCATGTCAACCATGGCATAACAAAGTCTCTAATCTCTAGGACATCTAACTAGGTCCCATTTCTAATTTCTCTAGCCCTGGGGGCGACTTGGTATACCAAGATTAACGAAATAACTGCCATTAACTCACAATCTGTTTCTCTATAGCTACCATCTAATCTCTAAATTATAAAAACTAAGTATTTTTCTATAGCTTTATTTAGGCTCTACTATGGAGTTAAAACTCTATCACATATAAATACCCTACTCTTGAAATCTCTTAAAGCACTGGAACTTTGAAACTTTATTATATGCTCTACTCTGGGTATCAAACTCTTTCATACGTAAATACTCTATTCCTTGAAATCATCAAGATAATTCATAAAATCTTTAAATATAATCATATTCATACTCTTACTCTTTATAAACTATTTAAATATGAAAACTCTTGAAACTCTAAAAGCTATAGACTCATTTAACTCTAGCAACTTACCTTTAACATAACTGTGACTATGAAATTATGCTCAAGGGATCATCCACTTGGGGGCGACTTGGTATACTAAGATTAACGAAATAACTGTCATTAACTCACAATCTGTTTCTGTATAGCTACCATCTAATCTCTAAATTATAAAAGCTAAGTATTTTTCTATAGCTTTATTTAGGCTCTACTATGGAGTTAAAACTCTATCACATATAAATACACTACTCTTGAAATCTCTTAAAGCACTGGAACTTTGAAACTTTATTATATGCTCTACTCTGGGTATCAAACTTTTTCATACGTAAATACTCTATTTCTTGAAATCATCAAGATAATTCATAAAATCTTTAAATATAATCATATTCATACTCTTGTTCTTTATAAACTATTTAAATATGAAAACTCTTGAAACTCTAAAAGCTCTAGACTCATTTAACTCTAGCAACTTGACTTTAACATAATTGTGACTATGAAATTATACCCAAGGGATCATCCACCTGCAAGCATTCCAATTTCAAGCTCACAAAATATATATCTGACAGTTGTTACGAATCATACTGAGTTCCATACTTCTGGATGTCATAAAAACTGGATTCCCAAAATCTCATTTCTCAAGCTAACACTTTTTTATATCTTAAAAACTCTAATATCAAACTTTGAAATGGAAGGATTCATAATCATAAAAACTTTGGCATTATAATAACACCTCTATTCATGAAACTAAGTCATTCTCTATTTGACATTTTGTCAAAATATCTTAACTGATACTCTAAAATCACATTTTGAAATCTCTAGTCTTGAAGTATAAATATATCATAACTCTTGAAACATGTTTGATAAAATAACAACTTATTGAATCATATATTCTCGCAATAAATCTCTTAATGAATATATATAAAACATTTTAATGGCACTCTATACATCAATCATGGTCCCATGGTTTTATAAAACATATAATTCATGCTTTTTGAATATCATACTCTTTGTCTAACTTGCCATACTTGCAAAATTATCTATATACTCATATTTTCATCTCTAAATTTCATATATAACAAACACCATGCATAAACATACTCATAGTGATAAAACTAAGGCTATGAGATCAAACTCACTCACCGTTTAGAGTCGAAAATATATGGGCACCACCAACTCGGCCTCTAAAGCATGGAATAACACCAACAACTGCCATAGAGCAACATTGACTTAAGATTAATCTCCGTTAATTTCTAAACTACTCTAATCTAGCTTTAACAATATTGGGGAGCACCACCACTTGACAACAATGGAGAAACAACAAAGCCCAAACCATGCAACATGTAAAGGAAAGGAAAGAGATGACAAAACTAACATAAACCCTTACCTTTGATCTTGAAAGAAGAAGGATTGATGATGGATTGAGTGGAAGAGAGTGGGGAAGGATTTGGAGGAAAGGGTTTCAATTTTGGGAGTAAAAATCACGAGCTTAAGGTTTAAGAAGGGGTAGAGGGGTTCACTTAAGCGAAATGCTGTGTTTCACACTGTGTCAGTATCACTGAAACTGCTATAGCTGTCTATAGCAATCCTGCATGGCTGCCCTCTCCCAAGCCCATCACCTATGACCGCTATAGCGGTCTTCAGCCTCACCAAATCACATGACCACTACATTGTGACCGCTATAGCGGTCTTGGATAGCTATAGCGGTGATAGTTCACAGCAAACTAGCTTTAAGGGTCCCTCAAGCATCTTGAGCCCTCCCGGCAATATGGGTAGGTCCCGGGAGACCCTGAGGCAGTATGAAACTTACCTAATGACATTTGTACCTGGGGTATCACATATTGTGAGTAGATTTAGTATCTATAGTAAATTTCCTAATCTATAAATTATTTATAAATTTTATTGCATCCTTAATGTTCCCTATTTACAAATCTGTACGATTTAGGCATTTAAAAAATATTTATTGCTGTTAATTGAAAATAAACGTGTTTTCAAGAGCATATAAGACAAACAAAATATTTTACACAATATTTCAGGAAGAATAATCTAGTTATGATGGATATATGTATTTTAGAACTTGAAATTGGTTATGGTTGAGCTTAAGTGTATTGATGCATTAACACATTATCAGAACTTGAAAAAATTTATCGAAATTCTTATGCTCAATATCTTGATGGAAATGCTGCGAAAAAGTTATATAAATTATACATGACTATATCTTTTACAAATGGTTTTGGGAATGCCTAAGAAAGGAACTGCACTAACGGTAGGTGGCGCTAACCAGGGTGTACCTTAACTAATGAGAGTGTTACATGACCATATGAGAATGATACATGATGGATGAATATAGGTCCACCTATTTGTGGTTCCCAATGGAAGGCAGAATCACATGAGGAAATGGCCACCCGAGTGTGTGATCCTGATAGAATTTCCTGTCTGAGGCCACTTCCCCATATTTATTTATTTTGATTATGAATATATTTTCCCTTATTGTTTATATAGCTTTCTAGTATTAGTTATTGGATTTTGCCACTATCTCATGTGGGCTATTACTGCTTTATCTACTCATTGAGTTGTCAAACTCATTCTGTTACTTTCCTTTTTTTTATTTAAATTTAGGTGCTGATTCGAGTTCCAATCTTCCTCTACCTTAGTAGATTTCAAACATTCTTTTTTGGTAAGCTCATCTTGATTCGTGGGCCATGGTGAGGAAGAGTTCCTTATTCTTATGATAGATGTTGTTCCTTTTTGTCATAGACAGGATCATGGATAGGTTTATGTTTTATAACTTATTTTGATAGATATTTAAATGTGATGGTTATATATTATATTATGTCTCCTGCATATGTACTTTGATAGGATAATGTCATATATCTTTTTATTTCTTGAATTTAAACATTATAGATTAACAAGTTTTATGGTAAGTTATGCTTTAAATTTAGAAAGATGTATATGTTGAGAAAAGCCTATTTTGAGACTTACAAATATATATAATTATAGAATTCTGATTGTGCTATGGTATTTGGATATTGTGAAACTATATTTTATAAGTTTTGTATTTAGAAAATATTTGAAAAATAAAAGAAATTCTGTTCATTTTTCTAGGAAATTTGGGCCTTGAGACTAACTAGAGACATGCTCCCTATGCATCGATCATGATCCAAATTGAGTCATGACAATTTTATCCTTTAATTTAATTATTTCCTAATTTCCATCCACACCCTTCTCAAAGCCGAGGTCACTGCCGTACCCCCGCTCTAGAACCAATGCCACAACCACCACCATTGCCGCCACCTATCGGCGTCATCACCTATAGTCGGCGCCCCCTGACTCACCTTTCCTCATCAGAATCCTAATAGAACACAAATGCAAAGCTCCAAGATTTTCCAATTCCCTTGCATAGCCTTTCTCTGCCTCTCCACCTCTCTTCGCCACTCGGCGGCCTCTTCAATTTGGTCACGGCGGCATAGGCAAAGGCCTTTTTAGTGCCACTAGAGATTCGACAACATCAACATCAAGGGTTCAGTCAGTAGCGTCGTGGACCTAGCGAGGCTTGGCCGCTGAGAAAGGGTTATGGTAAAGGACGTGGTGGAGGGAATGGAGGAACTTGGTGGAGTAGATCTGTTGCTCCATTTTTCCAGCGCTTCTTATGGTTGGAATCGTGGAGCATCTCGAGGTTACTGGAATCAGTGTTTGGTTCGGGAGATGTCATGGACAATATGGTTACTACGATGATGAATCAAAGTTAGTGCTTGAAGAGTTTTGATGTTTGAATGAATAATCCGAAGGAAGAAAAACAAAAAAGATGGAGATGATGGTGTAGGGCTAGGAAGTCAAGGGGAAAGAGAAACAAGGGAAAGAAGAGAGACCTTAAAGGGGGAGGCAAGTGTTGTGGGGGTTGGCTGGTTGGTGTGGGATTTGGATATTTTTGATTTTGTGGTGTTCTGATGGATTTATGAAAGATTGAGAAGGAGATATTGTTGATGGAGATGAGGGGGTGAAGAGTGGCTATTGGGGTGCTCTGTTGCCGGCGTTTATGTCTTTTTGTTAATGCAGAGAGAAAAGATGGTTAGAAGAGATATAACATAAGGGTTGGAAATGTAAATTTATATTAGTTTTTTAAATATAATATTATCTTAGCTCCATGCGGTGACAAACTTGTTGGCACCACTTAAAATAACGCTTTAAGTGAAAAGTTTTGTAATAACAAGAGATAATACCATTATATTGCATAGATTTTAGGTGAACTCAAGACATCCATGATTAAAAGTAATAACTAATCTATTCAAGATATAGAATCCACATACATAAGTTTTATATCTGGTCATAAGACCTTCTCCATATATGATTTCGCATACATGATCTCAAGGTTCCAGACTTCTATTTTTTTCTTTTTAATTTTTAATCTTTTGGTCAAGTTAAACTTCTAAATTTGTTATAAAGGCATTAAGATTATTATTATTTTTTCTATAAGGTGTAGGGGAGGGGTAGATGAGAATCAAATACAGGACTACTCACTCAACTGTAGGCCAGACCTCTAGTTAAAGCTTATAGCCTATAGTTTTTTTTTTTTTTTCCTTTGGTCGGAAGTTAATGCTTATAGTTTTGTTGGAGCACATCCTCCCTATGCTTTCAAAGGAAATCTTCGAATGAAAATTGGAAGTTGGGCTAGATTTTGTTTTTCCGGTATAAAAGGTTGGGCTATATTGGAAAGAGGCTTACCTCCTTTGTTCCTTCTTGGGCTCGGTTTGCTGTTTCCTTCTAACCTTTTTTAAGAATTGGTTTCATTCTTTTTGGGTTATTCTAAATCTCAAAAACATTAATGAAAGAATTGAGACAAGTTTGAGATAAAAATATTTGATTGAAAAATATATATTTTTTAAGTTTTTAATATATTAAACATACTAAAAACCTAAAAATATTCTACTTTTTCTTTAAAAAGTTTTTCAAGATACTAATTAGATAAACTCATTCTATTTTATACAACAAAGTCAGAAAACTTTATATGAAAAAAAAACTGTGAAAAAAATTCATATATAGTTTTATAAATAAATTTTATCCACATAACTTTCTTTAAGTAAACAACATTTTTAGTCAAAACATTTTCAATTTAATATCAATTTAATTTTTTTAAAAAATTGATATCCATTTAATCATAATATTTTTAATTTTGACATTAATTTGATCATAACAAATTTTTTTACATCAATTTGATCCTAACATTTTTAATCTTAATATCAATTTAGTCTTAATATTTTTATTTGACATTAATTTATTCATTTATTTACATTTAAAATCCAATAAAATGACTAAATTAATGTTAACATTAAAATTATTAAGACTAAATTAATTTAAGAAATTTTATTAAGACTAAATTGATGTTAAATGAAAAATGCGAAGAGAAATAAGGGTGGCATTGAGTACCTATGGAGTGGAGATATGCCCTCCGCCTCCCATTCATGTTAAGAATTTCCCCCATTTCTATCATCATCCCTATCATAGGTCCAATTCCTCATCCTCACCGAAATTTAAATCCCCTGGATATCTGCGGATTTATTAAAAGAATTCAAAAAATATTAAAAAGAGAGAAAAATCTAAAAAATACTTTTAAACATGAATAATATATTATAAATATGCATAATCTATTAATCATTATAACATTATTCAACACAAGTAAAATTTAAAATAAAATATACTATGTAAATCTATTTTAAAAAAATTAGGAATATGAAAGTTAGGCTATTTTAGATATGAATATATACATATGAAAAAATATTTACATAAACTTATACTTATTGGGATTTGATGGGTCTCTATGGAATATGAGCCTTAGCTCTCACCCTAATCTGTGTAATAAATGGGGACTATATTATTATTCCTATGGGGATCAAAACTATTCTTATTATCGCGGATAATCTCCATAGCTATGTGTCGTTGCGGGTAATTTTGTCATCAGGAGAAAGAAGTTGTTTGCTCTAAACTTTCTTTCCTATTTTTGCTCTTTACCATCACACAGACGATAAGTGGCAGGCAGTGAAAGCAGACCGCTGGTGGGGAGTATGCAGTGGCCAAAGCAACTCGTTGAAGCATATTACCAGCGGGTGACTCACCAAAAATAAAAACAAAACGATTATCAGCTTGCTCCGCGTCCCATCCGAATGATCCAATGGTCCTACACGCCAAAATGGTCAAACATTGCGGCATGTAACCACTACATTAAAAAAAAGAAAATGGGAAAAACCGAACACATTAGAGTATGATGAAGCACATATAGAATACGAGACTTGTGTATTATGCAAATTCATACAATCATATATACAAGGCTAATCTTTATCTTATATGACATGGCATCAACTGTAATATAAGAGGAAATTATGTTCCTAAAAATTATATTTTTGGAAATGATATTATGAGGATATTATTCTTGAGTATCTTTAAAAAATTATTTATTTAGTATTAAATATTCTTGAAATTATGTGTTAAGATTCTCCAGAATAAATTTAAAATTTTTTTGTTTTGTAATTTATATTTTCAAGAATATATATTATAATTTCTAAAATATATTCTTAACACATTAACTTTTAGAAAAAAATATATATAAATTCATAAATGTTACCCGATCAATATAAAATTAACAATGAACTTTTTCAAATTTATTTATCTCATCCAGATCGAATAATTAAATAAAATGCTAAAAAAATAACAATTATGACAAATGAAAATTACACTTCCAATAAAAAAGAAACAAAAAAATCATAAAGAGAGAAAAAAGTCAAATAATTTAGAGATGGTTTAGTAATTGTATTTAATAATTGTGATTCTCAAGTTATGAGAATTTTTTTCCCTACTCTTCAACTTGGGAATGAGATTTTACTAAATCATAGAAAAATATTTTTCCATGGAATAATTAATAGCTAGGAAAACTTTTGTAAAACTTGTAATAAATGTAAGAAAATATCATTCCTAACTAGTTATTTCTAGAAATAATTAAATATATCCCGAAACAAACACGCAGTAAGTCTCATATAAAATCAATCTAAAATTAGCATAAAAATGTAAATATTTAACTAAGAGAAAACATGTATTTTAAAAATTAGTACGTGGACAAAATCAATTTGTAAAGCCTATAACTAGATTATCGCCCAAAATAATTAAAAAAATTTATATCCAAAATAATATGATATAATTATTAATATTTAGATAATTTAATGGGTTCTACTATTTTATTTCAAATGATTATTTTAATTTTTATCAAATATTTTGTATACTTTTTCCTACTTACGTAGCATTACTCAAAAAACTTCGGAAGTTGGAACCAATAATTGTTTGAGAAAGTACTATCGACGCATATGAGAAATTATTGTGGTCTTGTATCGCCATGTAATATTATCCTTTTTTTTTTTTATAAAATACTCCTAAGCATTAATGGGACCCACCATTTAAACTTAAATTTTAAAGGTGGTTTCTCCTGTATCAAGAAAAAGAAGGGTTTTGCTACCCAATCCAAGTGTACCAATAATATCAAGCCAAATTTTAAAAGTGAGCCAATGTAAGTGTCTATATGATCCATCCCCCATTTTACATTACAATAAGTGTCTGTCATTTATTTTTTTATATTTCAAAATATTTCTCTATTTAGATTATTTAAATAATAATAATTTTTTTATTTATCAAGATAAATAATAATACCTATATAAAAGAGTTTTATCAACTCATATAATTTTCTATATTTATCAAGATATTTTTTATTTTTTTTAATATGTATAATATTTAGTTTTTGATAAGTATCATAAAATGGAGGGAGTACATCTTTTAAAATTATATTAGATTTTCACAGTAAAATTGGATTCTTTCTTATGAGTTTTGAATAATTTTACAGTTATAGTGAATAAATATATAATATCTCTTAGCCATTTTTTTCTCTCAAAACCACTCACAAAAAACAAAACACAACTCACACAAACACTCTCAGCATTTTATGAATCTGCTTCCCGTAGCAGTGACTTCAGGCGTTTAAATAGAGTTGAGGTGTTGCAATACGTCCAACTATTAGCCAAAATATGCTAGTTTGCTCAAAAATTAATATGGTTAACAGTCAAACAAAAAATAGCCTGTTAGAGCTAATAATACGGCTAACCGGTAGTCGTTTTGGTTCTTCTAACTACGGAGAACTATTGGCCGAAAACATTCTGACACAAATTTTGAGACTTGCAGGACCCACAATACGGCTAGCTATAAGCCGTAAAAATGGGATTTTGCATGCCACATAAAATGGCTAATTGTAGGGCGTATTGCTCACGTAGGAAAAACAGCGTATACTTGTAAATAATGCTAAAAGTAGTGGGAATCCGCAATTAATCGAAATTTTTTAATTTTTTTGGTAAAAAAACTTTTGTTTTCTGATTCTTGATCTTATTTTATATGTTTTGATTTTTTAAAAATTTTAATTCAGATTTAGTTTTTGGCTTTTTTACCTAAAAAAATATAAAAAAAATCTTATTTATGGATATCCATCCAATACAATATTATTTGTTAATATGCACTATTTTTTGAAATATAGCAAAACAGTTAATAGTGAAATGAAATACCAAATTAAAACATTTGATTGCCAAACGAAATATGGTACTTATCGGTATAAAAAATGGCTAGTTGTGCACCGAAATATATCTGTAAAATGGTCAACATGCAGCCGAATTAGAGGTGCTGCAGCAGTTGCAGCTGGGTAGCTTTGCAGGCGTAGCAACACGTACTTCGGCCAACAGGGAGCCAAATTGTATTTTCATTCACCTGAGTGTGGTTTGGAAGACATAGATGATAACTGTGTGGGCAGTAGTATGCTGTAAAAAGTGTCTTGGACCAAACCGTTTTCATAAGTCCACCTTTTGCGATAGCATGCTGTAAGTGATTTTTGTTATTAATTGAAACAAGTCACTTACTTAGAAAATAAAATCAATATTAAAAAGTTTTAAAATTTAATTAATTATCATTTAATGAAAAATTGTATAAAATTATTATAAACTTTATCACAAAATAAAAGAAATAGAAACACAAAGCAGTATATATTAAAAAAAGATTTACTTAACAGTACTGTTGACAAAAAAAATAATAGTCCATGCATCGCATGATTTATTATCATAATATAAAAATAAAAATTAATTTAACTAGAAATATTGTGGAATTAATTAAAATTAATACATTATAATATTATAATTTTTAATATAAGAAATCAAAATAAAAGTTTTTTTATTTAAAGTATAATACTAGCAATGTCGGTAGTATTTTACCAATGATAATCAATTAAATTTAAAACTTTTAATAATATTGATTTCATTTTTCTTAAAAGTATTCTTATTTTTTATTTTTATTTGGAAATGATATATTCTATGTATTTTTAATTAATTTATTTAGTATAATGACATAGAAATAAATATTAAATTAATTAAAAATTTTCAATATATAATAATTATCTACAAAATATAACAGTAACTAAAAATGTAAACGGATGATGAAAAATCCTTAAGTATATACATGCTGCATATTGCAATTTATTTGTTCATTTTTTAAATTATTTTTTATCTAATATAATTTGTTCTGTTTCATAGAAAGTTATTTTAGAACAATTAAATAAAACATTATATAATAAAGTGTGTGAATAGACAATAGGATGTGTAGTAATAGTCATTCCCTACAATATAATCAATTTTTAACTATGCAGCTCAAAAACTTTGAAATGCATAATATATCAACAAACTTAAACAAATGTGAAATAAATTAATACAATCAAATAAAATGGATGAAAAAAATATAGTTTTCTATTTATATTAATCAACAAATAGTTCTAGTTAATCTAACAAAAATGCTAACTATACTTGCCTAGTGTTTAGAATAGTAACCATAAATTTTAAAACATTTTAATATTGATTTTATTTTTTAAGTAAGTGACTTGTTTCAATTAAAAATAAAAATTGTTTACAGCATGCTACCGCAAGAGGTGGACTTGTGAAAATCGGTTGGTCCAAGGCACCTTTTACAGCATATTACTACCCACACAGTTATCATCCATATCTTCCAAACCACACTCAGGTGATGAAAAATGCAATTTGGCTCCCTGTTGGCCGAAATACGTGTTGGCATGCTTGCAAAGCTACCCGGCTGCAACTGATGCGGTGCCTCTAATTTGGCTGCATGTTGGCCGTTTTGCAGATATATTTCGGTGCACAACTAGCCATTTTTTATACTGACAAGTATCATATTTTGTTTGACAGTAAAATATTTTAATTTGGTATTTAGTTTCACTATTAGCCGTTTTGCTATATTTCAAAAAATAGTGTATATTAGTAAATAATATTGTACTGGATGGATATTTGTAAATAAGATTTTTTTTTTTATATTTTTTTTGGGTAAAAAAGCCGAAAACAAATCTAGCTCAAACCTCTATCTTTCAACTTTACGGCGGAACAAGCAGAACCCTTCGACCAAAAAGAAAATTTTCAATCGGAAGAACTTTCAGTATGTTTTGTTTAGGCTGTGTGAAGTTGCACTTAAAAACAAAAATAAAGAATGCTAAACAAATAGTAAAATAGACGATGATAAAATGCTTTCTTTATTTCTCCGCAACCATAAATCCTAGTTAACGAAACGACATGTCGTTGATTTGGTTGGCCCAAGCAAGGTTGAAGAGAAAAGAAAAAAGAAAAAAGAATAGAGACGGAATAAACATTCAAATTGTGTCCAATAGAGTTTCATTTCTCCATCTATCTAACATCTGTCATCTGTGCCTGTGACTAGGTGGAACGTGCAGCAGTATAAGAAGACCTGCGATTGGGGACTCAAGAAGAGATCAGAAACAGCCGAAAATGACGACAAGAATTAAGAATAATAATGACTAGGTTCCCTGGTAGAAATTTTTCTTTTTGTTCGAAGGGTTCTGCTTGTTCTGGCGTGAAGGGTTTTGCTTGTTCTGCTGAGAAGTTGAAAGGGTGGAGGCTTTGGATATTTATTTTTTGGATTTTTTGATTTTAGATCTTCTCACTTTTGTTTTGATTTTTCAGAAATTTTAATCCAGATTTAGTTTTTGATCAATAAAAAACGGTTTCCTGGGTGCCCTATAAAATTCAAGAGTACTATATCTCTTAATTATTTGTGGCTAAAAATGAGGCATGAATCTCACTGATCTAAATATTTTGAAATCTATTAAATCACAATCATTGATTATCCAAAAGGTACCGGTATCATATGGATATTGAAATAAAAATATATTAAGAAATATGATTAGATAGAAAAGTATTTTTTTGTACATAATAAATATTTTTAAAATTACAATTGATTTATGTTCATTATTTTTAATTTGAATTCATTTAATTAAATATATAATAAATAAAAAATATAGTTAATAAAAATTAATTTTTATAAAGGGGTTTTACATTTATTTATCAAGATTATTATTATTTTTGTGTGAGGTATCTTACATTTATATAGTTTTTAACATTAAAAGATAAGATATCTTTTATCATTTTAGAAAATATAAATATTATTTGAATATTTAAAGGTGAATTTCCTATTATAACATTGCACTTTAGAAAAATATCATGGATTTTTTTAATGTATAATTAACTCATTTTTCGTGTTACACTTTCTCTCACTTCTGTAGTGTTTCTGATACTTGGAAAAACAACTCATTGCCTACTTATAAAAAAGTGGAAAACCAATTATTTTATACTTCAATTTCTCTTAAAAGGCACAATTAAACACACAAACAAATTCTGTATTATTTTTAATAAAAAAAATTACATTTTTTCTCCCAAAATTTTAACTAAATGGGTGCTATATTTGAAAAAAAAAAAATCAATTGCGTAAGTTTTTGGTTCAAAATTATAAGTTTGAGATTATGTTTTGGTCTCAATAGAACCATATGTTTCTGGATTCTAATATTAGGAATCCAATTAATTAATCTGGTCCTATCCGATGAAGTTCCTTTAGGTAGTGTTTGAATTATGTCCTTGGACAAAAAATATGGAGACATAGATACAAAGATGTTTGGTTGTGAGAGAGAAATAGGTGATAAAAATTTTCTGTCCTTAGACATAAAATGTGGGACAGTGAGAATAAGATACAAAGATAAAAATCTAATATATTTTTTTTCAATAATATTTTTATACATATTTTATATTTTCCTATTTGGCCTCACTAGTATGGGTGGTCCAATGGTTGTTCGGCGGTTGGTGGTGGTCCGATCCAATAGTCATTGACGGTGGTCCGGTAGGGATATATAATATCTTTTATCATGTATTTATTATCTTATCCTCGTGTTTCTAATAAAATACAGAGATAATTATTATGTCTTGTATTTACAATCAAATATGATATAAAGACAATATTTTTTATCTTTTCGTGTCTATTGTCTCTATTTTTACTGTCCTGGAATAAAAACCAAACGCTATCTCAGGGGCAGGTGTCTCTCAATATAGAACTTTTTGAAAACTAAATTAATAATAATTAATTTAATTTTAATTTTAGCCTTGAAATGAACTTATTCATCAATTCAATTAATTCAACTTGAATGTGAAAAGAGAAGGGTAAAACGGATAATAACAATACAATTCATGCATACCAAAAAAAAAAAAAAATCCAATTCATGATTGTGACCCACCATCAGTGATCATCCCACACGCACACAAATTAGCCTCCCTAAAGACATCCCGAAAGACTGTTTTAACATTTTCTAGACACGTAAGACTTACATGTAGACGGATGAATTAGATTGCTACTTAGATTAAAGTTGTTTATAAACCTTTTAATACTGTGAATTTTCGGCGAGGTAAAATACTTTATTCCCTTTTCCCATCTCTTGGACCAAGCGTGACCATGCAAGGAAGTATCTCTAATACTCTTGGTTAAGGCGCTATTCACATGCTCATGATCACACCCAAGGATAAAGATTACGTCAAATTTCGTAGCTTTGTTTTGTCAAATTCTCCACATAAACTTTAATCCTACGCATTAAAATCCACTATTTTTGAAAAATGGATAAAACTCACTAAATATTCATATGTAAATATTTGATTGGAGAACTTGATAAGATGGAAGCATGAAAGTTGAGGTGAGTTTTGTTCCCCAAAATAATTGCCCAGAAAAATTTTATGGAATAATCTAACTTGCGCTGTGTTGAGCTTTATCCAAATTCTTTTATATTAGCTTTTAGTTAACCCAGTCCCTTTTTAATTTCTTTTGCCTTTCTTCACAGGTTGGTCATAAAAGATTCATTTATTTTCTTGTGAAATTAAATATATATTTTTGACTCTTAACAATTTTCATTTTTAAATGAACTCTTAATTCATTTTGATTTCAATTTTCTTTAAAATGTTTGATTTTAATTCTTATTATGTTAAGTTTTAGTCCTTATAAATATTTGAAAATATGCATTCAATAATTGTAAATATTAAATTTTTTTATAGTCCATATAAATATTATTAGAATCATCTTTTGTAAAACACGACCGAATATTTAAAAACTTGAATAAAAATGAAACTAAAAATTTTGTGAAAATATAATCAAAAGTTTATTATATATATTTTAAAAAATATATCTCCTACAAATTTACAAGTTATTTTTATTTTTGATCCACCAGTTAAATTTATTTATATTTTTATTTAATTATGTATTATAGTAAAAAAAAATCTTTTATCTTATACTTAAAAAGTCTCATAAATACAAGTAAAGTTTTTAAGTATCCACAATTTTAAGTCTGCTGCCGGACACCTTCATTTTTAAGTAAAGTTTGTTAGTGTTCTGAATTTGTATTTTTTACTTTCGAAATTTCAAGAAATAAACGATAAAAACAACTTATTATTTCCTTATTTAGAGCCATTTTAATTTAGGAAATATTTTCACCAAAGTCCAAACGAATACGGTTTAATTAACTTTTTTAAAGGATAAAGATGAAAATTTCAAGCACGCAGCCAAATTATCAAGAGATAAAAAAATAAAAAATGTTGTCGGCTTGGAACAAACTTCAACATATTAGACTCAAAAATTCATTTTCTTCTGCAAAGATAAAACAAAAAGAGAAAACTGGAAAAAGAACGTAAAAGCAATTGTCTTTTTACTGCAATACAATAAAAATAAAATAGTTTCCCCTTTCTTAGCAACTTTCTTCCCCCTTTTTTTTTTCCCTCTTTTTTGGGTTACAGACAAGTCCCACTCGTTACTGAAAAAGAAAAATGGAACTAAAAATAAAACGAAATACTACGTGGAGATCAGCGTGCTAGAGCTTGAAAGTGTGTTGCAGTGACAGACATCTTGATCATCTTTGTGATTGGGAGAGAGAGAGAGAGAGAGAGAGAGAGAGAGAGAGAGAGCTCTCTGCTCTCGTTAGACGTCGTTGTTGGCGGCTTTCTTCGGAATGTTCTTCTGTTTCTGCCGTCCCTTTTTTCACCGTTAAATCAAGTCACTGAGGTTCTGTTCTGTGTTAGGAGTTGCGAAGAGCTCATCCACCTCTATTTGATTTTGATCCGTTCAATGGTGGTGAGTTCGTGGATGTGTTAGGGCTTTGCGATGATCTTTAACAACGGAAAATATAGCGGAAAAAAAAAGCAAAAAATTAAATTGAGTTCCTAAGTGATGTTTAGTGGAGCATATGAAGTTTTTTTTATTTTTTTATTTTTTATATTACTATTATAAATTTGGCAAGCCGATTTCCAAACTTACTCGCAGATTATTTTTTTTGCAGCTCTTTTCTTTGTTCCGATGTTGTAACTTTTAACGATCCAGTTTTGAATGCTTGGTGAGTTGAAAGAAAAAAGGCCACAAGGACATCAGAATCGGAGGTTTTGCTTTATGCTGTTTCTATCTTTCTAGTGTTTCTCTGTTTTTCTTTGGTTTTCTTTTTCACCTCCAGTCTTATAATTCGTTGCTCTTTTTGTGGGTTTCGGTGTTTCCTATCGGTTTAAGCAGACATACAGGTGTTGAGAAGTATAATTCGCGCATGGCACCGAATATTGATATGGTATTGTTTGAACAAAATAAAAAATGAAGTTGTCTTTGAGATGGATTTGTTATGAATCAAGATTACATGTACTGAAGTTCGGAAACTGATTCTGTTGGTTATGCTCCTCAATAATTTCTCTAGGCCTGAAATAATGAAAAATTAATCATTTTGTTTGTCAACATCTTGCAGGTTATGCCTTGGTCCAGATTATATAATATAACATTGTCCACACGGCTGATAAAGCTGATTGTCTCAGCTAGAAATGGCTTCTTTAGCAGCTGACAGTCAAACAATTTACTCCAACAGCACTATATGTGAATATGGCGTTCACATCTGTTACAATGGTCCAGGAATCGAGGATACTTTTATTAGTCATCTGAAGGATGCATTCAAAGAAAGAGGAATCAAAACCACAAATGATGATGGCTGGAATATAAGAGGGGAAGACGTTTCCCAAACTACACTTGAAGCAATTGAAAAGGCGAGGAGTTCTGTGCTTGTGTTTTGTGGCGACTTTCCATCTAAGACAAGATGCCTCGACGAATTGGATAAAGTCCTTGAGTGTGAGAAAAAGGGGCAATTAGTTCGAGTAATTTACTTTCAAATTGATCAATCAGTAGTACAGAATCTAGAAGGAAGTTATGGAACAGCAATGGCAGGGTATCGAGAAAGGTTCAAGAATGAGAGGATTAAGGTTGTAAGATGGGAGGTGTCTCTCTATGAAGCAGCTCAGTTGCCTGGGCGGACTTATAAAAATGGGTAAATCTCTGTTGCTATCTTCTCCAGTGATTTATATTCTTCCTAGCTTACGAAATGCTGACTTATTTTTTATAATCTTGTCGTGCATTGTACCATAGTCTGTACTAGCTAGTTTCTTTACTAATACAAATAAGAGTGACATTCTCAGAAAGGGTCCTCTCTAAGATCCATCGCTGTGAACACTTCCAAACAGGTTATAAATTTATTGCCTTTGCAAAATAATCTCGTCATAATATCTAAATCATAATATCAATCTAAATGAACATTAAATTGTATATGATTTACTTAATATAACATGTAGCACGATTAGTTTCTAAATTGTCATGAAAAAGTTTTAATTTCTGACATGAATCTCTTTTTATTCTCAGGTGTCAATCTGAATTCATCCAAGAATTTGTTAAAGAGTTGAGTGGGAGATTGAATCACACTTTATGTATTGCTGATTGTTTGGCTGGACCTAAGCCTCGCGTTACACAACCTCAAAATCTCTTGTATTCAGTACCTCTTGCTGTTGACGCTGTCAGAAGGAGTGAAATTAGAGGAAGAGGTAAGTCTATCTATTTCTATATTTATGGATATGTTTGTTTATGATTTCTTTTACATGAAAAGTATATTTTTAAAAGAGTATAAATCAGTAATTAGTCTTTTTGCTTTTCATGCAAAGTAGATACAAAGCTAAATCTATTTCTACATTTTATCTTAAAAGTACTTGTAGAAATCTTATCCAAACGCACCTCTCCTCCCCCCATGTATATACACATTATATATGTATAGATTTCTTCAAAAGAAAACAATAATGTTGGATGCTAATCTTTTGAATTGTATCTAATGTCCTTACCGTATAGTAATTGCTCCTGACATGTTAGCTAAAGAAAAGTTCTTAAACATATTATGATGTCAGTTATTATACTGTAGCTATTATGATTCACGGTTTGATTTATTTGTCCGTATGCACAGTTATACTTACTAGTTTCCAATGATAGATTCAGGTACTCATTCGCTGTCATTTTCTTTTTTATTAGAGGTTTTGGTAGAAAGTGATGTTAACTGATTACATTCAAAATAATATCACTAAATACAGAGATAAACTCTCTTGAACTTGTCTCAAGGAGCGAACACACAAAGAACAAGAGTTTCTCTATTTAAGCTATAAGCTAAGCTTAAACATGAAACTTTGTTCAAGAGAATGTCAACAAAACCCTACCAAATATGATGGTCGAGCTTGCAAAAGGGCCAGGTTGCGTGGAATTGTGGCCTCTTTGCAGGCATGTACTGTATTTGGTTAGATTGTCGAGATTATAGGATTTAGGCTGGGAAGGAGAAAAGGAGAGAATAGAGTCTAAGAATAATTTTCAGTTGTATAAACTGATATGATATGTTGTGATGAGTATTGTGACAATGAAAGAGAAGACCAATCCCTATTTATAATAATACTAGACTCCTAATCCTGATTAAATAAGGAAGTACATTATGAAAAAAAGGGAAATATGAAAACCAATCAATCCTATAAGATCATCTAAAAGACACTCATCAGTGTTCCAATATGCAATTAGGATATTACAAGATATCTTCATACATGTTAATGCTTCCCCTAATGATGAGAAAGTATGAAGTAAACTCCATAAAACAATGCCAAAAAGGCAACTTAGGGGGTGCTGGAGACATAAGACTGAAAAGGTACCTCAACAAGATGAGAATGGAATGGTCATTAGAAGAGTTTATAATAATGTTGCATGGCCACAAAAGAAGAAACTTCACTGGAATAGTGATAACAACTGGCAGCGGACAAGCAAAAATGGAAGAAAACTCTAGCATTAGCAATACCCTCAGATTGAATCCAGTGTGGAATCGAATGAGGAAGAAGAAATAAAATGTAGCAGAATACGAAGAAGATAGTCTGAACTTTCGAGAGGTTCAATCTCTCCCAATGCCAATTTCCAAATTCCTTCCTACCCTCTCTTTCCTCAATCTCCCATACAAATATACCTCAAATCTCTTCGGGATCTTCTCTCCAATCAGAGAGGGACTGCTCAGAATTCTGTGATGGCTTGGTGGGCCCCTTGATCAGGCCCAATTCCCCGGTCTGATACTGATTGTACTCCAGGTTGTTGGACGGTTGCATTCTTGTATTTTCTTCCTAGCATAGGCCCTGGTGTGCCTTGGCTGTTTACTCACAACTGGTGGGTTGCTAGCAAATAATCATCAACAAAAACTTCACTGGAACATCGTTTGGAAACCTTGAACAGGAAGCAAAAATGTTGGACATCCTAAAACCATGAAACTAAAACTAGGGCTGGTGTACATATCATGGAAAATTTATCACCGTCATAACTCATCAGAGGTAGAAAAGTTACCATCCTGAATGCGGGCCAAAACATATGAGCCTGCGAGATATGGAGCATCACATCTGGGTCTGTCAGGAATGGGCCAGAATGTATTTAATCTACAGCTGGTGGCAAAATCATGCCCTTTCAATGATCTGATTCTGTATGTCATTTCTTCTGCAAATCCATACATACTGTCAACAGAGATGAAATAATACCATATGCTTATAATTTCTCAGATGATCTGATACAGTTCTTACTGGAAGACAAAAGGACAAAGGGAATACTTGGTTGTTGCTTATTCAGATGCTGATTGGGAATCATTACTGTCCGATAGACACTTAACTTGAGTATTGACTTGAAAGAAAGAAAAATAGAGAATATGATACTGAATAATTTCTATATCTCAATTAAACTGTACAGAAACTTTGCAGTATATAGACATATTGTCTAATAAATGCCAGATACTAATTTGCCTAAATTTCAGATAATTACTTCTAATCATATATATCATAATAAATAAAATAAATCTGTACAATATCTCAACACCCCCAAGCTAGTGAATAAATGTCAATCATTCCCAACTTGCGTGTAGGTCCTTGAAATCGTTCCATGAGTAGGCCCTTGGTCAATACATCCGCCAACTGTAGTGCTGAAGGAACATGTGCTGTGGCTATTAGTCCACTGTCCGGCTTCTCCTTGATGAAGTGTCGGTCAATCTCAATGTGCCTTGTTCTATCATGTTGGATAGGGTTATGAACAATGCTAACAGCTGATTTGTTATCGCATAACATCTTCATAGGAACCTCATATTTCTTCCTTTGGGAAATAAAGATGCCTTGCTTAGAGTAGGCAACCTCTATTCCAAGGAAGTATTTTTATTTTCCAAGATCTTTCATTTCAAACCCAGCAGCTAATCTTTCCTCTAGATGCTTCTTCTCAACTGAATCATCACCAGATATATGATGTTTAAAGAACAACAGTAAGTTTTCCTTCAAGTGTATGTTTAAAGAAAAGAGTATATTCTCCCTGACTCTGCTTGTGTAGTTGTGTTCAAGTGACTCCATTGTTTGTTTTTGTAAATTTCCCAAACCAAGCATAGGGACTGTTTCAACCCATACAATGCCTTTTTGGGCTTGCATGTCTTGTTTCTTCCATTTGTGACATCATATTTGGGAGGAATTTCCAGTTGCACTGCCTCTTCTAAGTCTTCATGTAAGAATGCATTCTTTACATCAAATTGTCGTAAATCCCGTCCAACATGAGTTGCACGAGAAAGTAGAATTCTATCTGTGTTCATCTTTGAAACACTATTTTGTTGTGGGGTTTCAAGACATATAATTTCATGAATAGTGACGTAACACATGTTCTTTTACAAAACTAAGAAAATTGTTGATTATCTGAGTATAAATGCTGAATAGATTTTCCAAATTGTGTTTTAATCATATGATAAAACTGAACAAATAGTTGAAAAATTTCTGATTTATCTTTAATCAAGAAATGCCTAGTAAACTATGTGTAGTTATCAAGAAAGGAAACATACCATTTTATGCCTAAGATATTTGGAATGGACATGGGGCCCGAGACATTGGAATGAATAAGTGCAAATGGTTTATCACTTCAATTAAAATTAGATGGAAATGACACTTGATGGTGTTTTTCAAACTGAGAAACTTCATAGGAAAAGACTCAACTCTTTTAAAAAAGAGATGGAAACATAGACTTAATCAATTTGAAAGGAGGATGTCCAAGACGCCTATGGTGTAAGCAAATTTGTGATGCTAGAGATTTTGAATTTGTATTGTGAGTGGAGGAGAGCACTTTCTAACTAGAACTACCTTCAGCTCGCATATTAAGGAGATAGTGTAACCCTCTTGTTTCTTAGCAACTCCAATCAACCTCCTCGTGGCAAGATTTTGAAAGACACAATGTGAACGGAAAAAAGGTTACAACACCATTTTGGTATTTGGTAAGCTTATAAACAGAAATAAGGTTACTAGAGAGTTGGGAGACATGAATGACATTATTTAAGTGCAAGGAAGGATGGAGAGAAATACTACCATATCTTGCAACTGAGGTATGGGAGGTAATTAACTATAGTGATATGATGGTTCATTGAGAAGGATGGTAAGAAGAAAAACGAGGGGATTTAAATGTCATATGGTCAGTCATACAAAAGTCAATGATCCATAAATCCTCAAATACAGTACTAGATGTTTGAAAAAATTGAGAACATAAGGCTTACCGGACAAGGTTAGAGAGCAAAAGCCAGAAGGCTTACTGAGAGAGCTAATGAGAGTGCACAATTGTGTAAGTTCATCCTTACTAAGGGTGGGAACCTCATCCTCAACCTATGCATTCACCATAGTGGTCATTGTGTTAGATGAGGCCACATTGGCCTGATTTTATGACTTGCCTTTGAATCCTTTGGTGTGGTTAAGAACTGTTAAGAGTAAAAGAGAAGAGAGAAAGACATGAAAATTTGTGTGTTTCAACTACACAGTGGAATATGATATATAGACACACAGTAATAAATACAAGAATATTTATAGATATCTGATAGGAACCCCACAAATGAAATACTGAAAGTAGATATTAGTATTGAAAATATGAACAAAACAGAATGCAAAGACAAAGGGATAAAAGTTTAGAGCACTAAGCAGCTCTCAGCTCCAATTCCTAATACAGCCAAAGCCTCCTTTATTCCTCTCCACTACCTCCACTTATAGACGTGCCTCTATCAGAATGCTAACAAACATTTCCCACACCTCACCCCTCAATGCTCACTCCCTGCCCCTGCTAATGTCATTAGACTTGGGACCCACTTGGATTATACACCTCAGCACCCTTGTCAATTCCTATATTGCCCATATTCTTCCGTCTTTTATGCACTTTTAATCCCTTAGGAATTCGCTCTCTAACAATACCCCCCTCTTGAACTACCACCTTGTCCTCAAGGTGGAAGTAAGGGAACTCAACTTGATGTCTTCAGTAAGCTTCCCAAGAACTTTTGAAAGTCCAGCATTTTTTTTTTTCTTTCCATTTGATCAATACCTCTAGCTCCCCTTGAGAGGTTTTACTAACAGCCAATGCATCTGTGAGTCCAGCAGGGGTTGAGGCATCACAACAGATGCCACACATTTCTCCAAAGGCCAAGGACTTAACTTTGGGTTGCTGCTGTTGGCTAAGGATTGCACCCTGTAAGAATCTCCCAGAATCTTGGAAGGGCTTTGTTGAATTTCTGCTGCCTGGTTGTGTGCTAGTACATACAGGGGTTGTTTGAAGAGCAAGACCAAGACCCCAAAATAAATTCCTCCAGGATCCCAAACCTTGCAACAGAAGGAATGAAATATGCTTGTAAGGTAGTGCTTCCCTCTTGGGTCCCATGAACCTGTTTCATGTTCCCTTCCCTTGCTGTGTCCAGTTCCGTGCTCAACTTTCATAGCTGTGACAGCAGCATCTTTAACCAGTTCCTTATGCCCAATAAGCCTTTTAACTTGTGAGTTGCTAGACTGCTCCAAGGTTTGCACAACTTGCTTGTTCCAGTTAAAATTCTGTTTAGTATTGAGGCTGCTAGTGTCTAACACCTTTCCCTGGAATTTGAATCTTCTAGTTGCTTTCAAAAGCCAAGGCCGCAGAAAATCCAGAGGGTGAGTATAAACCAAGCTGAAGAGTTCAAGCCCACCCCCTTGGGTTTTTATTTCTACTTCATTAAAAGTAAATGGAATGGCCGTTGGTGCGTTAAACTTATCCCGTCCCATGTGAAATGCATTGAAATAGGATGTTTGAACCTTCATATACAAAACAAGAAGTGTAGCCCAAGTGGAATAGACAATAATGCATTCAAGTGGGATTGTGCTACCTCCTCCTGAAAGTTCTCCCCCTCCATTTAACATCCCAAATTGAAGTGGCATATGATGGACTCGATGGATGCAGTTCTTGAAGGCTGAACTTCCGTAGTCCCCATCTATATTTGTCTCTTCCTTCACTGCCTCTGGGACTATCAAAGCATTCCTAGTCCCCCGAATTTCTTTATCCACCAAAAGTCTAGCCCAAATTGCGTATGAGCTAAAAAGACCTTTACTGTCCAGCCCAAATCCTGTTTGATAGTTTTTGAAATCCCCATTTTTGCAACAACCATTTCGGGGATGGCTCATTAGTTTCAATAAAAAGCAGAGTTTCTGAAATGCCATCTCTACCCATTTTTCCTTCTCTGTTTGTTCATGTCCTGCAGCTTCAAAATCCTCTCTATAATCTCCAATGTCATCGTTGCTAGGGCCCTTATGCTTGTCTTCCTCGGTGGGGAAAAGAATCTTTGGCTGCCTAATGTGCTTTGAAGAGTACCATACACCCATTGATCTTTTAGGAGCATTATTCACATACAAGGAATTGATCATATCTATGGTCTCAATGCAACTAGTTGTGGAGTCATCAAGCACAAAAATAACATGGAATAATTTGTTACCGAGGTGACTCAACTGCCTAGAGAAAATTGTTATCAAAGCCTCATTTAGGTTGCTGTGCCACCATTTAAACTTAGCATTATCTCCCAAATTGCTAGGAAATTGAACATTGACAGATCGACAATCAACGAAAAATATACCTGGAAGAGGTGAAGTTGGCAGCACTGTTTGCCCAATACAAAGAGGGTGAGGAGTTAACCGGGCCATTATCTTCACCCATAATGTTGTAATTAACCCAATTATTCCCACATGGTCTTGCTTCCTATTTAACTGAATCTGGCCCAATGAGACAAGACAAAAACTCAGCAATGTCTCTTTAGCTACCCTTGTGAAGAATGGTAAGGTGTCATCATTTTGGGCTTCGCCCAACAATTCTAAAACATGGCCGAATAGCTTCGCACCAAAATACTCTTCATCAGAATTCTTATTAGTCTCCCTTCGAAT
The DNA here is from genome assembly GCA_031216125.1 of Dalbergia cochinchinensis. Taxonomy (NCBI): domain Eukaryota; kingdom Viridiplantae; phylum Streptophyta; class Magnoliopsida; order Fabales; family Fabaceae; genus Dalbergia; species Dalbergia cochinchinensis. The sequence continues at coordinate 59,001,106 of CM062375.1, read as the reverse complement.
TTGGGCTGGGCCCACTGGGTCAAAGAAGTGAGCCAAACTCTTTGTTGCCCAAGGCTTTGCTCTTAGCTCCGTTCTCAACACATTCGCGAAGCTTCCAAGGAATGGAGATGGTGCTTCCGCTTCGCTTCTCCACGCGTCTGTTCGGTTAGCCTCCGGAGAGGGCTCGCCGGCCATCCTTCTCGACGATCGAAGCTCTTTTGCAACCGCGAGCTCTCCTCCCTTCTGCCCCTCTCGTTTGATGCAAACCTCGACGTCGTGAGACTCCTTCTGCGCTTCAGCTTCGACCTCCTCCGGCGGTGGTTCGCCGCCCATCGCACAAGGCCCTGAGTTCGGTGGTGCACAATCAAGTTTCATGCAGCCGCTGGCGTGAGCATGCTCGGTAGCTTCCATTTTCGGCACTATCTTTGTCGAGATTGTCTTCGCTTCCCCTTGATTCTCTGTTGCTTTGTCTATTCTAAGGTGAATCCGAGGTCGCATTTCCTCTGATCGATTGCTAGTGTAATACTCTCGCCGTGGTCCTCCTTGCTCTGTCCTCGTACATCTTCGACTTTCATCCTCTCTAGATCCCCTTTTTAATCCCCAACTTTGTTCTCGCTGACACTGCTCCTGCTGCTCCTCTCGTCGTTCATGGCGTTGTTCATCGCGCCACTCATAGCACTGGCGACGTTGACGATCGTCGCGGTGCTTTGTTTTGTCCCTAGGCAAGTCGGGAGGTCGACTTCCCCACGGGCTTACATCCCAGTGACGTGAAGAACCATCTCGCAAACGGGGGGAGTGATATGACTCTCGGCACCGAGACCGGGAATCATTCCTCTCTCTGCGAAGGGGAGAGTGCTGCGAGTGTTGCGCACCCTTACGCTTCCTCGGACCCCCATTCCTTCGGTCCTCCACAACCACCAGAAGAGCCTCTCTCTGTGCTGGCGGAGAACGTCTCCCCCGTCGATCCTGATGGTCTTCCCTTAGAAGTCGCATTATGCTATCCATCTTCCTCACCAAGTTCTCCAATCGAGCTTCCATTGCAGCGTTCGTGGTCGGCGCACACAGCTCCCCAGAAAGGAGCTCTGATGCCATTGATAGGAACCCCATAAATGAAATACTGAAAGTAGATATTAGTATTGAAAATATGAACAAAACAGAATGCAAAGACAAAGGGATAAAAGTTTAGAGCACTAAGCAGCTCTCAGCTCCAATTCCTAATACAGCCAAAGCCTCCTTTATTCCTCTCCACTACCTCCACTTATAGACGTGCCTCTATCAGAATGCTAACAAACATTTCCCACACCTCACCCCTCAATGCTCACTCCCTCCCCCTGCTAATGTCGTTAGACTTGGGACCCACTTGGATTACACACCTCAGCACCCTTGTCAATTCCTATATTGCCCATATTCTTCCGTCTTTTATGCACTTTTAATCCCTTAGGAATTCGCTCTCTAACAATATCTCTAGACAACAGTTGTAGCTCTGGGCCCTGCAGGAGGAGGTTACTTCAATGTGGTGATTAGCAATCCGAAACCTCGCCAAAAAGTGCTGGACGGCTATGATAGTGATGGCAGACAGGTGCTGGAAGTTTCCGGAAGTGACACTGACAACACAGCAAGGAAGGACCCAAAAAACTGGTTGGAGGCATGGTTTTCCAGAAAAGATAGTGGTGAAGGCTGCTGGAATGATGCATGCTTGAGGTGGAGGCAAGAAACTAGAAATATAACATGTTTCTCCTGTGGGGGGGGCGTGGGGGGTGGGGGCGGGCGGATTTCACTATAGGTAGTGGGCCTTCCTGGCAACACAATTTATGGTTCCTTTCTCTCTAGGCTCTAGATATGATGCTAAGAGTAAAAGAGAGGAGAGAGACATGAGAATCCATGTCTCAACTACACAATGGTGTAGATTATATGCAGACACTGAGTAACAAAATACAAGAATACTTATAGATATTCAATTTCCCTAGTACATGATTTGACATCCTATGTCCTAATTATTTATTTACAGGTTCTAACAAGAACCTATTCCTTACCATGGAGCTTGAAGGAATTCTCCTTGGCTTCTTGCAATAGGAGCACCAATGACTGTCCTTGTCTTGCTAGGTTTCAAAGAGGATGAAGAACCTGACTTGGATACCTTGCTGATTCCCAAATCGGATTTGCCAGTGGGTTTGTCATCAAGCATAAGAGCTCTACGGATTTCTTCTCCACGAAGAGTATAAAACACCTGAAATAATGAGGGCAACTTCTATTTACCCAAAATCTGAACCCGAATAGGGTTATATTCTAGATTTGGACCAGAGAAAAACTAAAAAATCTGGTCCTTATCAACAAAAGCTACCAGTATAGAAGTGTCCTTGCTACATTCTATTTGCTGGTTCTAGTATTGATCCAATTTTGTCCATAGACCATTAAGTGTCCCATAATAATTCATCACAGACATTGCACCCTGCTCGGTGGAGAATATTTGCGTCTTTGATATTGATTGAAGCAATATTCTACTTTTTCGAGAAGGTTTGACAAAGAACATCCCAAATCTCGCAGGAAGAAGGGGGAAATATGCAATTGCGACTCACATAAGGAATCGTCGAGTTCCAAAGCCATGTCAATGATAAGAGCATCATCGTCATCCCATACGTCGAATTGAGGGTCATCCTTTGCTGAAGGAGTTCCCTCAATGTGAGTTAATTTTTGGCAACCTTTAAGAGTGCGCATGATAACTTGAGCCCACTGTACATAATTTTTCATGTTTAGGTGGTAGGTTGGGTGTAGGACAGGAAGGTCATTAGGGTTTAACAGTGTATGTGGGGTAGGATTGGACAGAGGCGTAACAGGCTGTGTTTGAGGGGTAGGAGTGATTTTCTTGGGTTTTGCCATGGACAGAGGGTGGCCGGAGGTAGGGTGGAAATGGGTGGCAGTGGTTGGAAGCGAAAGGGCGACGGGAGAGGCGGCCACATGGGCTGTGACACACTGTTAGTGTGCCAATGCATGGATCTACGCATAGGAGATGGTCATGGTGGTGGCATGTGATGGCGCTTCTGATGGCGGCTGGGGCTGAGGTTTTGGGGACAGGTCTGTCTGGGGGTGGAAACCTGGTGGTGATTGTGGGTGGTCAGAAATGCCTTACACAGAAGCGGTTGACAGCAGAAACAGTGGCAGACGGAGGGTATTGACGGGAGAAAAATTGGGGAAAAAAGGAGTGAGGCTCAGGGATGACTATTACAACAATGAAGGCTTTAGGTGTCCATCGATGAAAGCTGGTGGCAGCAGAACGTAGTCAGTTACCAAGATCAAGCCAACTTAAGAGATTAAAAAAAAAAAAATAGAGAATATGGTCCTGAATAAAGTGTCTTGATTGAACTGTACAGAAGCTTTACAATATATAGATATGTTGTCTAATAAACGGCTGATTTGCCTAAATTACAGATATTTACGTCTAACCATATCTGTCATAATATATGAAATAAATCTGAACAATAGCTCAACATATCGCTTTTTTTTCAGTATATTGGAGGAGTAAGAAAAACAATGTAGTCACTAAGTTCATTATAGAGGCTGAATATCAGGGTATTAGAGCAGCCACACATAAACTTGTATTGAAGAAACTGTTCCACCAGCTGAAATTGGAGATGTCAAACAAATGGGACTTGTTTGTGACAATAAATTTGCCTTAATTATTGTTCCCAAATCCTACATTCATGAGAGTCATTTGTCATTGTGTGACAGAAAAAAGGTTATTTCAGGCGAAATTGGTATTGCTTTTGTTTATTCAAATGACTAGTTAGCGGACATATCTGTAAGTCCCTTGTTATGCAAAATATTTTGTCGACGTCAGAATGATTTTGGCTTTGATGGGAATGGAATGTTGTTCCCATATTTTGTTTGGTATGAATAGAATTGGAATAATGGCTATGTTCCACCTTTTACGCTTTGTATGTTATAGTAGATTAAAAAAGTATGGTTTATGTTTTTTCAGGTCAAATAGGCTGTTAGCACTTTTAGGTAAATCAAATTTTTGGGCAGGCACGGGCCAGGCCCAAGTCAGCTCTAGATCATTCTTTAGGAATTTGAAAAATACAGGTTGTCCTATAAGGATTTGGGGATTGAACTGGTGGGATGGATGGCTTTGGCTATTTTTTACACCTATGCCTTGTTGAAATGGAATGAGAATTCCATTACTTGTATAAAGGAAAATCCTATTCTACAGTTGTAGGAATGCTCATCCCATTCCAATGCCCAAACTAATCATGGGAATGGGAATAACTGATCGCCATTTCCATTTGTTCCCTCAAGCCAAATGGAACCTAGATTAGAGGTCCTTGAGCTAAGTATTTTTATGCAAGATTTGTGCATATAATCTATATGCTTGAACTTGAGGAGCAATATTAGAATAATAATTAGATTTATTAGAACATTTAACATGTTAGAATATCAATCCATTGTAATTATGACTGTCAATATTGTTTTGATGTTACTAGCTCTGTTTTAAAATAATTGTCTCGATTTTGGCTTTAAGATCAAGATGACATAATTACATTTACATCCTTTCCTTTGAGGTGTTTTGATATTACATTTTGACTCTTACTAGTTTTTAGGTTAACATTTAACTCTCCTAATTTATTTAAAAACATTACACTAACTTCCCTTAATCCTAAATTTTAAAGAAACTGTATTTTGGAGTTCCTTGGCAAAACACCAAGAAACTTAAGCAATTGTACAACGCATTTGAGGGAATTCTAGAGCTTCCAATCTCTCCCAAGAATGACTCACAAAGGACACCCTTAATTTATTTGAGAAGGAAATGAAGTAAAGAAACTATATTGTTATGGAGTTCCTTGGAAAAACACCAATAAACCAAAGGAATTGCACAAAGTGTTTGAGGGAATTCTAGAGCCCCCAAATCTTCCACGAATGACTCTCAAATGACTAGATACTCCTAACTAAACCCTACCTCCCTTATTTATAGCCAGCCCACTAGCTAGCTAACTAACTAACTAACTAATATCGGGTTCCTAACATTGGGTCTCCGTAGTGAAGGCCTCAAGTAGGAGCAAAACTATCCATCGTCATACCATTCCACAAAATAGAGAGCTGTTTGGAGCAAATACAACACATAATAAGATTGACCGTCAAATTAGGGAAGCCAAAGTCGATCAAAGTTTGCCTAGGAATTCTCAATCCACTTTATCATAGGTCTTTTCTAGATCAGTCTTACAAGCAAGGACACCTGTTCTAATTTTCATCATCTTGATAAAATGCAAAACCTCCTGTGCAACGATAGTGTTATTTTTAAAAGACAATTATTATTTCTGTAATTAAGGAGCGATCATAGAAGGGAATCATTGTTGTACTTAATTAGTCTCTCTCATCAAAAGGCTCCTGCTGCATCAGTCATACATGTTTGAAACTTTCCGATTGACATCTTCAAAACTCGATCTACCATTATGACTAGAGCTTTGATCAACTTGGAGATTAAATATTGACGACACTCAATGGATTCACCTTGATGTGCTGCTACACTTTGTTCACTGTCTTTGCAGTCTGCATGTATTCTCTTTCATGCCACTGGGGCGTCTCACGGTCTAACCTTCTGCTGTCAAGTTTAACCAAATCTGTAGCACAGTCCAGCCGTCTGAGCTGCTTGACCAACTTGAGCCATAATGGACGGAGCTGAGCTACTTTTTGAGCTTGGTTCACCTTTTCACATTCTGAATGTGATTTTCCAGGCTTTTGGGTCTCCAAAATTCCAACGTTGAGTATTGTCATGATTTCTTTTTGCTGTTTTGAGGCTGGCAAACAGTGATGCAATCTCTCTTTCCTGATGTGTCTTTCTTTCTAGAGGTGCTTCTGTATAATTGCTATCTGTCTGCAGTTCTTCTGGTAGCGGTCATTGAGGCCACCTAACTTTTGCTATGTAACCTGTGTTGTTTTCTAGAGCGGTGTTTATTTTTGTCGGCTTCATTTGCATTGCAAGTGATTGTTCAAGAAGTGCGATAAAACATTGTGGTTTGAGGAGCTTTTCAAGTTGCTTGATAAGTTCGTTATTTTTTTATTGAGTGATGTTCATTTGTAACAGGTATGAGGAAAACTTGTTTGAGGAGATTGTTTAGAAACATAATTTCATATAATGTGATTAGGAAACTATTTTCAAGCAATTAATGGTAGTGCAACCAAAGTTATGATTATAGTTGTCTTGTTTATTAATTTTTTAATATAAATAGAGGTCTTACGGCAATTTTTTGTATCACAGTTATTCGGAGTCAGATTGTTAAGATATATTTTTTCTTGTATCTTCTATATCTTGGTTTTTTCCTTCATCTAATCCTTAAAATTTCACCAATAATTATATTTAATTTAGAGTAATGTTCTCCCCTTTTGCTTGCAGGTGCTTGGAATCTTCCAAAAGCTGATGGGCTAAAACCTTTGTTTACAATTTCTCGTAGGACGGAACCAGAGAATGGAGAAAGATCTATTGCGGTAAACATAAATTTTGGGCGTGGTAAATTCGGTCCTGTTCTCATTCACATCCGTGGCTAATATTTCAGCTATTTAGGTTCAGCCGTCAACAAGTACTGGGAATGCCACCGGAAAGAGAAAAGGGAGCCCAAATGCGGCGGAATTCAGTGCTGAAGCCAATGCTCTACAGAAAAAAATTTTGATCTCCAGGGAACTGAAAGGAAGTGCGGGAGCATTTTCGGCATCTGTTGTTGTGAAATCCACTCTGTTAGCTATGGAAGACACTGGAACGGTGGCCATGAGGACAAGTGAAGAAGTGAAGTCTGCCATGCAGACTGTACAAGCCTATTCCTCCAAAAGTTTCCATGAGTTGATCGGTGAAGGATCAGAGTTCAAGGAACATATCGAAGAAAATTTGCTCAGATTCCGTGGGGATGAGAAAATTTCTCCAGGTATGTGCGTAGTATTAGATAATCTTCTACGTAACTTTACTTGTTGGAGTCAAGACTATGAACGTGCTGACACCGTGCTTGAGACAACGGATGGTGACTTGTCAAAAGCTGATAAACTGCAAGCAGATTTCGAAGCTGTTGTTAATGACTCTGAGAAAGCTATCTCTGCTGAGAGAGAAGTGCTCATTCAGTTGGACTACATGCTGCGTAAACAGAGGGAGTTGGAAGAGGAATTGGAGGATGTAAAATTTGAAATTGCTGATCTTAGTTCATCTCATCGAGTAGCTGCTTCGAGAAAAAGCGAGCTTCTTGATGAGGGAACGAGGCTCAAATCTGAAAAGGACAATTTGAATGTCCAGTTGCCTCGAATTATGGGTGATCGGCTAGGAGCAAGGCGTACCAAAGAATATATTGAGGCCGAGTGGCTCAAGCAAGTGGAAGTGTTCAATGAAATTTTCAAGTCTGAGTTTGGTTGTGGTTAACCAATAGAGAAGTGGTGGATCATCTTTTAAGTGACAACATACAGAAAAAATAAGGTTTAACTACTTTGGGTTCTTATAATTTCATTCAATATTTAATTAACATCCTATAATTTAAAAATTCGTAATCGAGAGCTTATATTATATAAAAATTTTCAATCAAATCCTTATAGTCCTTGTATTATACCAAGGTTTTCAATTACAAAACTACAAGGATTTAGATTACAAAATTTTCAAGTTATAAAGACATTTAATACAAGGGCTTGAATATAAATTGTTAAAGTATAGGGATTTGATTGAAATTTTTTGTATAAAATAGGAATTTGATTATAGATTTTTAAATTTTAGAGATCTCCAAAGTAATCAAATCTAAAAATAAACACATCATCTAGTTTTGATACAAACGTTTAGGACGTCCATGTTTTAGCTGTCTAAAAAGATTATGTACGTTATCATTTATAATTACAGCGTTTAATATTTTCTTTTTTTTATAGATCAATATTTTCTTTATGAAACTTCTGTAATGGCAGAAGGTACTATGCGATTTTTCCCTTGCATAATGTTAGAACTGGCTTTTCTTTTTCACTAGTCCACACACAAATTTGGGATGCTGCCCCACATTCTACACACGATGGAATGAAATGGGTCATTAGGCATGTTGGTGATTGTACTCGGGTAATTTGGGTATATTTGCTTAGAGACGTGTGCTATGTTTTTGCCTTTTCCATCTGATGTTAAAATTTTACACATGCATAAGGTGGTCGGATCATGAACCCTGATAATATTCCACATAGCTACATGCCGCACTCACACCGATAAAATGGAGTGGCTGAGTGGAAACATAGACACATTGCAGAGGTCATTGGATCTCTCTCGATAGGAGTTAGTGTGCTTATAATAGAACCTGCAAATGATGATACCAGCAAATACTAGGAATAGCAAGTACCAAACAAGCAGAGAATGGAATATACAAGTGTGTATTAATGTGGAGAAGAAAACAACCACTAGTAGCAAAAGTAGAGAGTACAAGTAGAGCACTCAACAGCTCGCCCTTTCCTTGCCTAAAACAGCAAAATAGCCTAAGAAAATATTTTTCCTCCCTAATAGCCAAATAAATCCTTTTCCTCTAATAGAATTCACGTGACTCAAATCTCACTAGGCCTCAGCAAGAGTCACACCCCACACTCCCCCCTCAAAACCGTTAAGGCCCTAACCTACCCATAAGCTGCAATTGCTGAGTTAACCACTAATCCTTTCCCCAAACTACCTTTAATTCTTTTTCTCTGATACACTTTTAGCTCTTTTGGAAAATTTTCCTTAAATACTCCCCGGTTGAACAACCACCTTGCCCTGAAGGTGGAATTGAGGAATACTCTGATGTATGTCTGTGGCCAATTCCCAAGTGTTCTTGAATTCTGGCATATCTTGCCATTTAATCAGCACTTTAGTATCCCCTTGAGTATTTTCCCTAGTAGCCAGCACTTTAGTTGACTGAAGTTTCAATTCCCATTCTTTCGAGAGTTCTGGTGGCAGGGGTTGACACTTGGCTTCAGATGTAAGGCATTTTTTAAGCAAAGCTGCATGGAATACAAGATGCACTAATGATTTCAGGGGAAGTTTCAGTTTGTATGCCACCTGGCCCACTCTTTCTAGCACTTCAAAAGGTCTATAATACCTAGGACTTAGTTTCTGATTGACCTTTTTCGCCAAGGACTTCATTTTATATGGCTGAATCTTGAGGTACACCTTCTCTCCCACTTTATATTCTACTTCGCTCCTTTTCAGGTCAACATATTGCTTTATCCTCTCTTGGGCCTTATGTAGGTGCTCTTTAAGCTCTTCTAGCATAGCGTTTCGTTCAGCCAGCATTTGGTCCATGTTCTCTACTGAAGATGGTGATACATCTCTTTTAATAAGGACAGGGGGGTCACGACCATACAAAACTTTGAAAGGACTTATGTTTATGCAGGTGTGGTATGTAGTATTAAACCAAAGCTCTGCCCGACTCAGCCACTTAGCCCACTGTTTAGGCTTAAAGCTAGTAAAGCACCTTAAGTAAGTTTCCAGGCACCGGTTTACAACTTCAGTTTGACCTTCCGTTTGAGGACGATAGGTTGAGCTATACTTCAACTTGGTTCCAGCCTGCTTGAATTACTCAGCCCAAAAGGTGCTCATGAAAATCTTGTCCTGGTCCGTTACAATGGTTAGAGGAAACCCATGCAACCGCACTAACTCCTTAATGAATACCCTAGCCACATCTTTTGCAGAGAAAGGATGACCAAAACCAATAAAGTGGGTGTATTTCGAGAGTCTGTCAACCACAACAAGGATAGTATCCAAACGTTGTGCTTTAGGGAGTCCTCCGATGAAATCCATGGAGATGTCTTCCCAAACTTGTGAGGGAATGGGTAATGGTTGAAGCAACCCAGCTAGGGATAAAGTTAAATATTTGTTCCTGCAAGATACTTCACAAGCTTAAATATACCTCTGGATTGTTTTCCTCATACCCTCCCACCAAACTAAGCAGGCCGAAAAAAACCTGAATGACCCCCCAAAGCTGAGTCATGAAATTCCTGTAGAATTACAGGAATTCTTGGGGAACTTTGGGAATAGCTAGCCTTCTGTGGTAGAATAATCTCCTTCTTGTCAGCTCAAACCCTTTTTGCACTTCAGCCCCTTGAATAAGCCCCTGAAGGATACTTTTCTGTTTCCCATCACTCTTAACCTCTTTTTTGATTCTTTCCCAATTCTGGAAAGTCACTGCTGAGATTGCATCAAAGTGAATCCTCCTAGAGAGTGCAGCCGCAGCCTAGCAACTTGATAATCCACTTCTGCTGCCTTTCTCCCATGATTTGCTGATTTACTAGAAACTTTAAACTCTTTTGGTTAGTATGCACAATGAACCGTCTTCCTAAAAGGTAGTGCCTCCATTTTTGCACGGCCATTACAATAGCCATTAACTTCCTTTCGTAAACAGATTTGTGTTGTGCTTTCTCAGACAACTTTTGGCTCAAAAAAGCTACTGGGCGCCTTTCTTGCATAAGGACAGCCCCTAATCCTTTCCCTGATGCATCTGTCTCAACCACAAATGATTTTCCAAAATCCGGAGTTGCTAGGACCGGTAGTGAAGTCATGACTTCCTTTAGTTTTTCAAAGGCTAGTGGCGCCTCCATCCCCCACTAGAAATTGTCCTTCTTTAAGAGCTGCGTTAGAGGCCACGTAATCTTCTCGTACCCTTTAACAAATATTCGATAGGAGTTGGTGATGCCTAAAAATGCTTTCAATCCCTTCAGGTCTGCCAGAACTGACCAGGTCAGCATAGCTTCTATTTTCTTCGGGTCTGCTGATACACTTCTTCTCGAAATCATGTGACCCAAATATTTGATTTCTGTTTGCTCAAAAGAACACTTTTTCTGGTTTATATACAAACTATGCTACCTGAGTAACTCTAATACCTTCTGCAAATGCCCCACATGGTCATCCATTGTTCTATTGTATATTAGAATATCATCGAAAAAGACTGGAACAAACCTCTTCAGATATGGCCTTAGGACTTGATTCATCAAGGTTTGAAACGTTGATGGTGCATTGATTAACCCGAAAGGCATCATAAGAAATTCGTAATGCCCTTCGTGGGTCCTGAATGCTGTCTTCTCGATATCTTGTTCCCTCATCCTGATCTGATGATACCCAAACTTCAAGTCCATCTTAGAGAAAATTTGGGCTCCACCCAACTCATCTAGTAGCTCGTCAATCATTGGAATAGGGAACTTGTCCGGAATAGTTAATTTATTCAAGGCTGGATAATCTACAAAAATCCTCCATCCGTTATCCTTTTTTTTAACCAGGATTATCGGATTAGAATAGGGGCTGATACTAGGCCTTATAATTCCAGAACTCAGCATCTCAGCAATAATCTTTTCAATATCATTCTTTTGAAAATAGGGATACTTGTAAGGCCTGACATGCGAAATGGCTGATCCTTTTTACAAGTTGATTGCGTGGTCATGAGCCCATGATGATGGTAGCCCTGCTGGAAATTGGCAAATGTCTCCATATTCCTTCAATAACTCTTGAATTACCTTGGGCACTTCTTGTTTCTCCAACAGGTCTTCCCTTGATTCCGAGCTCGCCTCCTTAGTATAATGGGTGACAAAATATCCCTCACCATCTGCCCGAAGAGCCTTCAGGGTAGTCTTCCACGAGGCGTGAGAAGGGTCCCCTTGAATGCAACGCCACTCCCCAGCCTCCTTCTATTGAATCCACTGCTTCTAGAAGTAAGCTTTGATATCCCCAAGACTCGTTATCCAGTCATAGCCCAAAATCACGTCAACGCTCCCTAAACTTAATTGGAAGAACGATCGAGTTATGCGAGTACCTTGCACTTCGATCTCAAGATTTTCACAAACTCCCAAGCCATGTTAAGTTTCCCCTGTGACCAATTCCATGATGAAGGGCAAGTCCCTAACCTCCAGTGCCAGCCGTTTGGTAAGCAGATAAAAAATGAAACTTCCCTCCGCTCCAGTATCCACCAATATTTCCACCTCAGTCTCCCCGATTTTACCACGCACCTTAAATGATTTATTGATGGTGGTGAAACCTTGAAGACTATTGAACGTGAGGTGAAATGACTTCATCGCAATTTGCGTCGCTGGTGCATCAGCTCCTATCAGTGGCTCCTCTCCGTCCCTGGACTCGTTCTTCTCCTCGCATTCATCCCTCGACTCAGGCATCTCAAGGAGCACCAGCTGGAAATGCTTGAATTTGCACACGTGGTCATTCCCCTACCACTCACCGCATTTAAAGCATAACCTTTTATGACTTTGATCTTGAAGCTCTTCTGGCGTAAGTCTTCGTCCCATGCTCCCACCTGTCCTAAGAGGTCCTTTTATACTGCCACTTGCCGCCCCATTCACAAGAAACCCACTTTTGAAGAAATTAAGGGTTGAAACATGAGGCCCAACTTGTGTTGATGGCCATTTAGGCTGGCCTAAAAGTTGTTTGTCCCTGGGACCTACACCACCATTCCTCCACGCCTTATTCCTTTCCTCTAGCACCAAGGCTTGGTCCTTCATTTCAGTTAAGAAGCCTAACTCCAAGCTTTTCAATCTGGCCCTTAATGTCTCCTTAAGCCCATTCAGAAACACCCTTTTTAGAATATCTCAATCTACATGCTTCATAGGCCCAGAAACTTTCTCAAATTCTTTAATGTAGTCCATAATACAACCCACTTGTTTCAGCCTTAATAAAGGCCCATAAGGGTCTTTCACCATTCCTGGCTGGAATCGGCGCAACAATTCGTCCTGGAACGCCTTCCATGATGGAAACAACGTTTGCTCCTCCTATGCTTGGAACCAATTGAGTGCTCTGCCTTTCAAGGCCAATACAACCACTTCTAAGCGTTCCTCCCTTTCAATACCATTCACTACAAAGTAGCATTCAATCTTCACAAGCTAGACCAAGGCGTCGTTGCTGGATAACAAGGGGAGCTCCATCTTTCTATCGCGTTCGCGCCATTGCGGCGGAGGACTACCACGGGTCAAGTTCGGCGGTCAATGATGCCACGAGTCACAATCCCTGTATGGAGGAGGGCCATCGTGGTCACGAGTCACGATCCCAACGATCGCGGTAGTGAGGGGAGTCCCAATGATCGCGGTCACGAGACCGTGAGTGATGGGTCTCTGTGCGGTGGGGAGGGCGTGAATGGTGGGACGCCCTATCCCCGCCCAAACCCCCATTCCATCAGTCCTGCGATTCCACCTGGAATGCCATCGCGTGGCAGTGGTGACCGGCCGCAAGAATGAACATGCCGTGGTTCCCTCAGTAATTGCACTATCTAGTACAATTTCCTTCCTAACTCTTCCATGTCGTGTACGTGGTAGCAATATTAGCGAAGAAGGCACACCCAACACCCAAGAGCGTAGCAGCTGATACCAAATAATAGAACTTGCAAATGATGTGCTCTTTAGTCATAACGCTCTTCCTCTCAATTGTTTATTTAATTCCTTTTGTTCTTGGATCTGTTGTACATGTTTCACCTCCCCTATCCATATCAACGTGCAGTGCTTGGAAAATTGGGCTATTAAATGCGTATTTTGTGGGGTATGCTTTATCTCAGAAGGATTGTCTAACTTATCACCCATCATCAAGAAGAGGAAGGAAAAAAGACAATTCCATTTCCATGGATGTTATCTTCCATAAACATAAATATTTCTTTTACAAATTGAGAAAACTGATTCTACACTTAGGGTGTGTTTGGTTGGGAGTAAAAATAGGGGTGGAAATTTCATGAATAAGTTTAATGTATAAAATTTCGATTGGATCTTATTCATAGAATTTTTTCCCAATTTTATTTCTCAATCAAACACACCCTTAATGGGGAATGAAAGTGAAGTGTGGTGCTATGACGTGAACTTGTTTGATATTTTGTGTTTAAAATCATCCTTTGATGATCACTTCGTAGTAGTTGAGTCAATCTTGAATGGCGTTTCTCTCGAGAGACAAAAACAAGATAATAAAATGCCTTCTAATAATACTCTCCATTGGTTCAATACTCTACACATATCGCGACTCACTCCAATACTATGACCAGCACTTATGTTTAGATTGGCGAAGTATGGTAGAGTGGAATCTAATGAAGTGGTGCATGGAAAAATGGAATAATTATTCTATTTCATTGTTTAGGTATTTTTTTATTCTATTTTATTCCTTCCAAATTTGGGAAAAAGAAAATTGAGAAGATTGGATGGAATTGAGTCCATCCATCTCTGCTCCATTTTATTCAAGTTTAACAAATCCAAATAATGGAACAAATTAAGGTATCACTTCGCTCCACTCCTCCAAACTCTACTAATTCAAACATATACCCTAATGAATACTTCTCCCTAGCTAGTCCATATCTCACAAGAAAATAAATAGATTGAGTTTCCTGAAAAAATCAGCTTTCAATCATAACCTAAGAGTACCTAATAAAACAAATGATAATATCAACTCAAGTTTACTATAAACCCAAGACATGACAACATATCCACATCTTATTTTTTTAAAATGATGGCATGTATATAATTTTATATTAGATTTTGGGTGTTGGATATTATATCATGTGTAGGGTTTACCGTGAACCTGAATCTAAACTGTCATCACTCATCTAATAAACACAAGTAGACAGATGGATGCATATTCAGTCCAAGGTTCTCTATCCATAGGGGCCAAACCACAACATGCATACACATAAACCAAAACTCTCAAAGTGACCTTAGGCCAAGCTCATATACAAAACCAAACTTAACTACATATTTACATCATATAGCATATACAAAACATAAACTCTGTCTGTACTACTATGTAACACCCTAACAAATTCATATTGCACTTAAGTTATAATATGTGAGTTTATTAATCGTTATTTATGCCTTTGTGGAACTTTAATTGAAATAATTTATGAAAAATTGCAATCAAATTTTTTCTTTTGAAGTTCAAGACTGTGAACCATAATGTAATAAGAGCTTAATCGTAAAGCGAAAGACTTACAAAAAATAAAGCATTACCATGAACAAAACCAATAAGTTTGTTTCATAAATCAAAACTTGGTAACATAGTTGTTTAATACATAAAACTATAAAAACAATAACATAATCCAAGCTGAATATGAAACAACTTCTAAACTTGCGTCCACGTTCACAGCCTAATTCATTTCCTCAACTACGAGCCAACCTTATAGGTGGATGCTATCACTAAAGCCATCATTCTTGTCCAAGCAACAACATGAAAACAAATAGGAGTGAACATAACAGGAGTGAATCTCTTAATAGGTTATTAGTGGCCTCGTTGTCATCGTTCCAGCCATTTCGACTTTATTGTAAAGGTAAACATGCCATAAGAGATTCAATTTTAAGTTTGAAATTGTTATTAGCCGAAATGGGTTCATTTTACCACAAACTGTTCTAAATATATCTAAACCTAAACATAAGCAGCAGCATAAGTGATGCGGAACCCCATGGGTATCAAAACCCAGAAACCCCAATACACAATTGATATGGAATATAGAATTGAAAACCAAATAAAATGTTACAAGGGAATCATTTTACCTTGTAATCTTCTATCCAGCTTCCTGATGTAACAAGTTAAGGGAATCACTCAATCTCATTTGTGCGCACAAAGTTTCTGAAGAGAAACTAGGAAAATTTCATTCAAAACCAAAAACTGCTAAAGTGTGGCTGCCAAGTTTGGAGGTATTTATACCTCTTATTTAGGTTAAATTAATTTCCTAATCCTATTAGACTAGGCCCAAATCACTATCCTAACAATTGGGCTTAACAAAAATAAAATAAAACAAGTCTAGAAATATTTTAAAATATAAACTAATAAACCAAATTAATCAGACTTGGCCCAATATAACCGGAATATATTATCAATATAAATTCACTAATAATAATATTTTGGGCTGCCCATAATTGCCAATAGGAGTCTTGACTAATTCTTGATGTATCTTTTCAGCAAATGATTTAGTCAAGTTTCCAAAATTGTCTTGAATCCTTTTAGTTGACGCCCTTGTGATAGGTCCCGTGGGCATGCTACAAGTCTCATTTGTTCTTCTAGTGCTAAAATGTCCAGTTTGCTCTTCTAAGCTTGTATCATTCCCTCTCTCCTCAAAAAGATTCATCCCCGAATCTGCATCCATATGAAACGGAGAAAGGTCAGAAACATTAAATGTAGCAGAGAAATGATACTCACCAGGAAGGTCAATCTTATAAGCATTGTCATTGATCCTCTCAAGCACTTGAAAAGGACTATGTCATTGATCCTCTCAAGCACTTGAAAAGGACTATGTCATTGATCCTCTCAAGCACTTGAAAAGGACCATCGCCTCGTGGACCAAGTTTAGATTTCCTTTGACAAGAAAACCTCTCCTTTCACAAATGAACCCAAACCCAATCACCAGGGTGAAAGATAACTTGTCTTCTTCCCTTATTAACTTGTTGAGCTATCACCTTGTTCTTCTTTTCAATCAACTCACGTGCTTTTAAGTGCATTGTTTTAACCCTTTCAGCCTTGTGTTCAGCATCCAAACTAACAAGATCACTCAAGGGCAAGAGCATTAAATCCAAAACAGTTAAAGGATTAAAACCATACACAAGCTCAAAAGGAGAAAACCCTGTAGAAGAATGATTTGTCCTGTTATAAGCAAACTCAATAAAAGGCAAACAATCTTCCCAAGTTTTCAAATTCCTACCAATAACAGCATGCATAATGTTCCCGATGTTCCATTCACCATTTCAGTTTGACCATCAATTTGTGGATGACAAGTAGTAGAATATAACAATTTAGTTCCCAACTTTCCCTACAACACTTTCCAAAAATGACTTAAAAATTTGATATCACCGTTTGAGACAATGATCTTAGGAACACCATGTAAACGCACAACTTCCTTAAAGAACAAATCAGCAATGTCTGTTGTATTATCAGTTTTATGGCTTGCAATAAAGTGAGCCATCTTACTAAATCTGTCCACCACAACAAAAATGCTATCTCTACCTTTCCTAGTTCTAGGTAAACCAAGAACAAAATCCATAGATATATCAACCTATGGATGGGTAGGAGCAGGTAGTGGTGTGTACAAACCATGTGGCATAGACTTAGATTTAGCCTACTTACATGCAATACATTTAGCACAAACTTTTTCAACATCTCTATGCATGTGTGGCCAATAAAAATGTTCAGATAACACATCCAAAGTCTTATACACACCAAAATGACCCATTAAACCACCATTATGTGATTCCTTGACAAGTAATTCCTTAACAGAACAAACAGGCACACAAATCCTATTGCCACAAAACAGAAAACCTTCATGCCTATAGAATTTATTAAATGCACCATGTTCACATGAGGCATAAATAATAGAAAAATCAGAATCAGTGGCATACAATTCCTTCAAACACTCAAATCCTAATAACTTAGATGTAAGAGTAGTGATCATTGCATACCTATGAGATAAAGCATCAGCAACCACATTCTCTTTACCTTGCTTATAGGAAATCACATAAGGAAAAGTCTCAATGAACTCCACCTTTAGCATGTCTCTTATTCAACTTTCCTTGTCGCTTTAGGTGCTTCAAAGATTCATGATCCGTGTGAATCACAAGTGATGTTGCCAGACCTCCAAAGCTCGAGCCAAAGCATACAGCTCCTTGTCATAGGTGGAATATTTGAGGTGAGCTCCATTCAATTTCTCACTAAAGAAAGCAATGGGTTGTTTGTCCTGTATCAAGACAACAACTATACCAATCCCAGAGGCATCACATTCAATCTCAAAAGTCTTATCAAAACTAGGCAAAATAAGGATAGGAGTAGAGCACAACTAATCCTTTAAAGAATTAAATGTAAGTTCTTGTTCCTTTTCCTATTTAAACCTAACATTCTTTCTAATGATCTCTATGAAAAGAGGAGCAATGATAGAAATTTTTTTCACAAATCGTTGATAAAACCCAGCCAAACTATGAAAACTCCTTACCTCAAAAGCATTCTTAGGCGTTGGCCATTCTCAAATGGCCTTAACCTTTTCATCATCAACCTCAATTCCACGTGCACTCACAACAAAATCAAGAAAAACAACTCTATCAATGCAGAATGTGCACTTCTTAAGGTTGGCAAACAACTTCTCTTTTCGTAGCACCTCTAAAATAGCCTTAACATGCAAAATGTGATCATCTAGGCAAGTGCTAAAATTAGAATATCATCAAAATAAACAATAACAAATTTGCCTAAGAAATTCCTCAAAACATGGTTCATCAAACGTATGAAAGTACTAGGTGCATTTTGTTAGCCCAAAAGGCATAACCAACCACTCATAAAGACCATATTTTGTTTTAAAGGCAGTCTTCCATTCATCCCCTGGTTTCATTCAAATATGATGGTATCCACTTTTTAGGTCAATTTTAGTGAATATGCATGCATCATGAAGCTCGTCAAGCATGTCATCTAACCTAGGGATAGGATGACGATACTTTACAGTGATTTTATTGACTGCACGACAATCGACACACATCCTCCAAGTGCCATCTTTTTTGGGAACCAACAACACTTGCATTGCACAGGGACTCATGCTTTCCCTCACGTGTCCTTTGGCTAGAAGCTCATCCACTTGCTTTTGAAGTTCCTTTGTCTCCTTTGGATTACTTCTACAGGCAGGTGTATTTGGAATGCTAGCACCAGGCACGAAATCAATCTGGTGCTCAACAATTCCACACAATGGTGGCAAACCACTTGGTACCTCAGTAGGAAACACATATGCAAACTCCTGTAATAAAGAAACAAAACAACTAGGCAAATTTGGATTAAGTTCAGTGTCAGAGAGTAAAACTTCCTTAAACCGAATCATTATCAAAGCTCTCTTGCCTAACAAAGCACTCTTTAAATCTCTATTTTTAGCATAAAAACACAATTTTCTCTTAACTTTGTCACTCTCTTTTCTCTCACATTTTCCTTGTTTTTCATTCACCAGTGAGCCTTTGTCTTTACTCTTTTTACTCATGGCCTCTTGTCTCTCTACTTTTTCTGTGACCTCACTTCCCATATTTCCCAAAGAAGTTTGGTGAAGCTTCAATTGATCAAGATAGACCTCCTTGGGTGAAAATGGTGCAAGAGTGATTTTGTGACTATGATGCTCAAATAAGTATCGATTTTTGAAGCCATCATGGAGCACCCGCCGATCATATTGCCAAGGTCTCCCCAACAACATGTGACTGGCTTGCATAGGTACTACATCACATAACACCTCATCAACATATTTCCTAATAGAGAAAGCAACCTTTACTTGTCTATTGACCTTCAACTCACCACTATCATTCAACCACTGCTACCTATGGGGAGTAGAATGCTTTGCACATTTGAGCCCTAATTTCTCCACCATAACAGTGCTAGCAACATTAGTGCAACTCCCTCTATCAATAATCAAGCTACACACCTTGCCACCAACTAGACATCTAGTGTGAAAGATGTTTTCTCTTTGCTCCAGGCTATCCTCCTTCACCTGCAAATTTAAGGCACGCTTAGCAATAAGAGATTCACCCGGCACAGCATACTCCACATCACCATCAGAATAATCCTCCAAAGACTCGAACTGGTGATCGACTCGGTCGACGCACCAGGTCACTGGTTCAACCGGTGGGTCACTGGTCGAACCGGATTTATACAAAAAAATATAAAAATATAAATAAAATATAATAAAATAACAACTAATTAACAATTTAATACTATTTAAAGGGTCCAAATATTAAAATATAAATAAATAACACAAATTTCAAAATATTATTCATATTTCACATTCACGAATCACAATTGACAAGTTCAAAACATAATTATACAAGCAAATTCACAAAGTTTTACATCACAAACTCATAAGTTATAACCATACAAATAAAGTTATTGCATTTTTCTATAAGTCAAATTCGATTTTTTTTAAGGTTTTTGAAAAAGTCAGCATTTAGAACAACAAAGCAAAAAATGCAAAAAAAATAAAATAAAAAATAAAAAAGCAAAAAAAAAATCGACCAATCCAACCCGGTTCGACTGGCTGAGTCAAACCGGATCGCACCGATTTTGATGCGGGACCGATTTAAATACTAATTCGGACCGATTTCACAACCAATTCACCGGTTTTCTGGTCAAACCGGTCGGTCCGAATTGGTTTTTAATACTATGTCGCCTGACAATAAGAGATTCACCTTGAACAGCATACTCCACATCACCATTAGAATAATCCTCCAAAGACAGTATGCTATCATGGCCAGAATCATCACCATGATTCAATTCAGACACAATATCACCTTCTCTAATAACCATCATTCACTTGTTTGGGCAATCAACAGCATAATAACCCAGGCCATGACATCAAAAACATTTAATATCTCTGTGTCTAGTAGTAGAAGAAGAGAAAGAGGAATGAGGAATACCTTTCTTCTTAGTAGAATCTGGAACCATCTCCTTGGAATTGGAGCCATTAGGTTTCATTTTCGCATCATCAGAAGACCATCTTGAACCCCATTTTGAGGTGGAATTCAAAAATGATTTCAATGCCTGTCATTTTTGTTGCCTCTCCACCTTCATTGTCATGCTTACCGAATCTTCCATCTCCACATAATGGTGCAATTTAACCACATCAGCTATCTCCCTATTAAGACCACCAAGAAATCTTGTCATAATTACCTTTGGATCTTTCTCTATATTGGCCTTGATCATAAGCATCTCTATCTCTTTAAGGTAGTCTTCAACTGATTGGGAATCTTGAGTTAACTTGTACAACCTGTGATGCACTTCCCTATAATAATAAGAAGGCACAAATCGCTTTCTCATGACACACTTCATGGCACTCCAAGTCTCAATAGGAGGTTCTCCATTCCTTCACCTAGACTTCATCAGCTCATTTCACCAAATTAGAGCATAATTAGAAAATTCTACTGCAACCAATCGAACCTTCTTCCCCTCAAAATAATTGTGGCATGCGAAAATCATCTCTATCTTCCTTTCCCACTGTAAATATGCTTCAGCATCGTTCTTTTCCTTAAATGGTGATATTTATATCTTGATAGCATTCATGTTGTTGTCCAGTTGTCCTTTATTCCCAACTGAATCACCATCGTCAAACTCCTCCTCATAGTGCTCACAGTAGGAATCATTGAGACGATGTTGATGCCTTGAAAAAAATTTACCACCACCTGTGGGCTTAGTTTATGACACCTCATTTAGTCGTATATTCATATCATCTAATCTATTTTGTATTTGCTGAAGGGTTGTCACGACCTGACTTGGATCGTGACGGGCACTTGAAGAATCTGGTCCCCCACGTAAGCCTCGTGACCTATGTACTGTACTGTATGCTTACTTTATTCATAAACATCATTTAATCATAAATTAATTTAGCTAATAAACCTTGCTAATTTAGAAATGACATCCTCTTTATAAATAGATTTCATAACTGTAGCTATAAACTACATCTCAACTGAATTACTCATATACAAACTATCTATGGGTGATATGCTATGAAATACAAAAGAATTATGGTATAGAATCAAAATGCAAAATAAATGATTATATGCGGTCCAGGAACCTAGCCGTCACATCACTGGAGCACATCTACCATGAACAAAACACTAAGGCTTCACGCTGAAGTAAAGCTCACCCAAACTGAAGAAAACTATTACTGAGGAGGTGGGAGAGGAGGATCCTGAGCTACGTTTGTATCTGTAAAAATGAAGAAGATAGGGGTGAGTTTCGAAATCAAAACTCAGTGAGTGGATCATCACTCAAAACCATACATGGGACAGGAAAACATAATATATATAAATAATGGTAAAATGTAACATTTATAAACAGTTCTATTTACTTTACATATTAATTATAATCTTTAAAATCTCAAGAATTACACAAAGGAACAAAGTGCTCATTAACTGTAGGGACGGTACTAAGTCCCTGGCGGACAAAGCCTCTAGCTAATGTGATCTCTTCAGTTCCTGGCGAACCGTGTCCCTGGCGAACAGATCTAACTCAAGGATGAATTGTCCCTGGCGGGCCTTGGTATACCAAGGTTAACGGAATAACTGCCGTTAACTCACAGTTCTGTTCCTCTCAATAGCTCTCTCTATTCTAAAACCACTGAAATCATAAAAGGGGAAATTCTATGTTCCTAGTCCAACATTTCTCAACTCTTTCAAATATAAAATCGTAAATCTCAACGTATAAATCAAAAAAATTCTCATTTATCCATAATCAAGTTGATTAACGAATTAAACCATAAAAAACTTTTCGTAAAACTAATATAGTCCCATGCAGTTCTAAAATCATATTTTCATGTATAAGTTCAAACAGAGCATTTCTAGTAAAGCATATTTTTACATAAAGCTATACCATGCAAGAACTCATTTCTAAATTCTCAAAACACTCCGCAATGTTAACAAATAATCATATAATGACCAAACTAAAGCTATGAGATCAAATCCACTCACCTGGAGGGGTATACTATGAACCGCCAACTCCGCGGGGACTCTAGGGAGGAGGAATGACACCAACGTCTGCCATTGAAACCATAAAACTCATCAACAACCTATGGGAAGCCCTAGATTACTCTAAACATTTACTAACAACTTTGGGGGAGCACTCCTATTTGACAAAAACGGGAGAAACAACAATGCCCATACCAAGAATGTAAAAGAATGGAGAAAATAGAGAGAAAATCTAATAACATATACTCATCTTGAAGCTTGGGGATGATGGATTGGAGAGAATTTGAGAGAAAAAAGGGTTTAGGGTGTGAATGTGTGTGTGTGGGTTGCATTTCTGTTTCTGTTTTGGGGAGGAGGAGCCCAACGGGTTCTTAAAAAAGGGCAAAAATGAAATGGCGTCGTTTTACTGATACTGTATTGTCGTTGTACGCTCGCTGCAGTGAACTTTCTTCGCTGCAGTGAACTTTCTTCGCTGCAACGAACATCCTTTGCTGTAGTGAGCATGGAAACTCGCTTGCTCGTTCTGGCCGAGCTTTCTGCATAATTATGCGAACACTGTCTTCGCAAACTGGTTTCTGCATCCGGGACCTGTCCGACTATTCGGGTGGGCCTCGGGAGATCCTAGGGCAGTATGGAACTTGCCCACGGACACGTAAACCTCTGGTATTACAAGGGTCTTCTGCAGGAGCTGCATTCCAGATTCTGTATTATCCTCAGTGTCACTCTTTAATGTGTTGTGAGCCATTTGAATAACCTGTAAATTGATAAAATAGAGAACCTTACAAAGCACTTGCTCATGTGTTTCACTCAAAGGGTGTACTTTTTTGTTTGCACTCAATATGGCTTTTACTTTCTTTTATACTCACCACTCTTGCTTTTTACTACTTTGGACCCTTTATAAATATTGCACTTAAGAAACCAAATAAACTCAAACAAGATAAAGTCCCAAGTAATATTTAAGTGGCACGAGGAATAACCAATGAATTGGAAAGGAATAATGAGACTAAAATAAAAAAAATAGAATAAAAATGATGAATTGCCTTTTTTAGCGCCTTTGTTTTTGCTGCTGCTCCTTTTTAATTTCTTTGGTTTTTCTCTCTTGCACTGATGCTGTAGCGCTGTGTGCCACTAAACAAAGAAAAGACAAATGATGAAGTTGACGTACGTGAAGACCGGGACAGGTAAGGTTTTCTTTTTTTTTTTTTGATTTTTGAAATTGAAATAAAATGAAAGACAATAAAGAATAATTAACCAGAAAAAAAATTCGAGGATGATGCCGGAATTGAAAGAAAAAAATAAAAATAGATAAATAAGAATTTATATAATGCTTAAAACTAATACTAAAGGATGCGGAACCCTATGGATATTAAAACCCAGAAAGTCGAATACACAATTGATATGGAAGATATGATTGAAAATCAAATAAAATTCTACAAGGGAATTACTCTACTTTATAATCTTCTATCCAGCTTCCTGATATAACAAACTCAGAGAATCACTCAACCTCACTAGTATGCACAAAGTTTCTGAAGAGAAACTAGAAAAATTTCATTCAAAATCAAAAACTGTCAAAGTGTGGCTGCCAAGTTTGGAGGTATTTATACCTCTTATTTAGGTTAAATTAATTTCCTAATCCTACTAGACTAGGCTCAAATCACTATCCTAACAATTTGGCTTAACAAACATAAAATAAAACAAGTCTAGAAATATTTTAAAATATAAACTAATAAACTAAATTAATTTGACTTGACCCAACATGACCGGAATATATTATCAATGCAAATTCACTAACAATAATATTTTGGGCTGCCCATAATTGTAATAAGAGTCTTGACTAATTCTTGATGCATCTCTTCAACAAATGATTTAGCCAAGTTTTCAAAATTGTCTTGAATCCTTTTAGCTGACGCCCTTGTGATAGATCCCATGGGTATGCTACAAGTCTTATTTGTTTTTTCAGTACTAAAATATCCAGTTTTCTCTTCTAAGTTTGTATCAATAAGCATAGCTGTAAGTATAATTTATTTTCCAAAATGAAATGCATGGAGAATCGACTTGTAAGCGTCGGTATTACTTTCCAAATATTATGCATAAGCAATTTATTAGAATTCGTCTATCTAGGAATTTTTGCATAACTCGAGAATCAAAATCATGTCTTCTAAATTTCTAAACTCATATTTGACACTTGAATTGTTTTAAGGTAATTTTCTATTGACAAAAAAAATATGGTTATAAGCTACATTTCACTCACCGTGCATTACCGGGAATGCTTGACCATCACCTATGTGATCTTGGGGGTTAGTAATTGTGTTCCCACCTGCAAAAAGTCATTGGAACACTATTAGAATTGGATTAGGCAAAACTAAGCGTTTCCTATAGAATTGCGGGGCTTTACAATGAAAGAGTGTGTTGATGTTATCTTAGAATTGGCTTTCACAAGTACTATAAATAGGGACTGATATTTTGTTATATATAGTCTTTATTATGTTTTTTCCTTCCTTCCATACTTAAAAAATCATAATCTCTTCAGTATAGTACCAAATCGATAATTACATCTGACTACTAACATATAATCTCCCAAACTAAATTCTTTGCACCATTGATTTGTACTTTCATCTAATTTAAATGCATCAAATCTTGCAGTCTCGTAACAATTTTCTTCTGCTTCCCCTCCACTGCAAACCTGCATTTCGTTACCCAACAAAAAAAAAAAACTGCATTTGCCGTAAAAGTGGAAATGCCTCACTTCCATTAATAGATGGCCATCAGCTAACTGCTTATTATTCAGATCAGTGGCAGAGCTTCATGAAAAACTTTATGGGGCTAGGATTATAGAGTTTAACATATAAATTAGATTATAATAATCAAATTCATAGCAATTGCACATCATATACATAAACTCTAAAGCAATTAATTAACCCAGCAAAAATTAATCTGTATTTGAATTAGCTGCCAGATTATAATAAAGATTTCAATAATCAGTTATAAGTATACCTTTTTTTATAATTGGCTATTTAAATATCAATTTTATACTCAGGTGTATTAACTTAAAAAATAAATATTTCAAGCAAATAAATATTTCAAGCAGTTGTGTCTTGTCAGTATGTTATTATTTATAAGTGAATTTTACATTGAAAATTAGATTTTACATTCAAACTTACATCTTATGATGTCAAAAAAATTTGTAAGCTTCTTAACAATAAAAATAGAACTTGGAGTTAACAAATTTGTTGTTTGATTTTTAAATCTGCTATTCAACTCTTATAATTATTTATCTATTGTAAGATAAAAATCTTTTCACTATAAAGTGATGTTGAATTGTAATGTGATCGTTTTACGTTTTAAAATTAAGAAAATAAGCTAGTATACTTTTTATTTCAAGTATGAGTGAGTTTATTAGATTAAAAGGAAAAAAAAAGAATTAACCTTTAAATTAAATTGTAAGACTCAAAATTATATCAATTTAAAACTAAGTGAC
This sequence comes from Dalbergia cochinchinensis, assembly GCA_031216125.1. NCBI lineage: Eukaryota > Viridiplantae > Streptophyta > Magnoliopsida > Fabales > Fabaceae > Dalbergia > Dalbergia cochinchinensis. Next base: position 58,975,263 of record CM062375.1, on the reverse strand, counting down.
TCCTCAACAAAAATAAAAAAACCCACCCAAACTTACTCTAGTTCCATTCACCCTCGTCCTCCTCCTCCTCCCCCCCACCCCCCTTTCCCCTCTTCTCTCCTCTCCTCTTCTCTCCTCTTCCCAACCCTTGCAGTGACAACATTATCACATTACAAGGTACCTAACCATGTATCGAATGGTAAACTTATGCTCATGGGAGTTGTAACCGTTATCATGGTATGTGATTAAGGGCGTTATGCTAAAACTAAGGGTGCATCCTATATATATGATAATAAAAAAAAAAATAGGAGGCCATGGCCCTCATTGTCTATATGAAGCTTTGCCCTTGATTCGGGTTATAATAGAATGGTTGTTACACCTTATTGACTTCACAAGATAGCATCTTGATAACAGACTAACAAAGGTAGGCACAAATATAGCATAAACCTTCTATTCATACCTAGAAGTTGTGGTAAGGGCGCAGGTTCCTTCAATCGTTCGTCTGAGTGAGGGCAGGGGTATTTGCAAAAACATTCTGATGTTCAAGTCAACAAGGTGATTAAGTGAAATGATTTTGAGAGAATAGTATAAGAATGTGACACCTAGGGGTGCTGAACCCCTTTTATACAGAGAGGTGACCCCATGATAAATAAGATGATCTTACTTGAATTAGGAAGATATTCCTAGAATCTAGTAGATATTAGCTATATTCTATATATATTTAGAGGGAAATATGATCTAATACAAGAGATATGTCAAGATAACAGGAGATGTGGCAGGATCATGAGAGATATGGTGAAATAATGAAGATTCTCTAGTGCTATTTCGTGGTCAATCTAGGAGATATTCTAGATCAAACCAGTGGAGAATCTCTAGGAGCACTATGCCATGTGGATAATCTGTGAGACCCCTTAGCCGAGTTCTTTGTAGTTGGGTGGAGGTCTCGGATCCATATTTTTAATCCAATACATCTTCCCTCCATAAAATATGACATAATGATAGCCAAATCCACATGGTATATTTATGGTAGAAAAATATGTCAATTTATCATCATTAGGCCTATAAAAAGCTAATTAGGAATGAACAAATGTTGATTTTTTTTATAATTAGTAGTTTATCCCCAGAATAGGGAAGAAACAATAGTAGAATCTGCAAAAAGCAACAATACAAGCTAAAATATGGCATCAATCCAATTCAAAGACATAACGTTCAGCTGTCGATCACCAATGAGCTTTGTGATTCAACTTTAATCCAATATCATTCCATGCCAGCAGGACTTCAGAATCTATTCAAATACATTTTTATTTCACTAATTTCATACTCCAATTGCACCTTGATGAATAAAGGGTAGTATGTTCTATTTTGATTATTGAATACACTAAGGAGAACACAATTAATTCCATGACAGTACACAGTTATGGTCATTGTTCCACAGATACTTCATAAAATATTCCAAAGGTTGAAAAGCAAGTCAAGCCATTGTGCACTCCAAAGATAACGTAAATTATGCAGTCATAAAAGGTGTTACATTAGCCCATGTAGGATGAAGAAAGCACCATATCCTTCAAAACAGAAGCCAGCAAGAGCACATCAATTATCTCAATGAGCAATACGCCAATACCAGAACTTGCAGAAAAATAGATAGCACGTAATCACAAAATCTGTTTCATGTCTCAGAGAGTCTCCATGAAGACCACTAATATAGCCTCCCAATAGCATTCACAACAAGAAGTAAAATAATGACAACACCTTGCAACAAGGCTATACTTGCAATAGAATTCAAATGAAGACCAAAGAAATTGTACTTGTATCCATATCCACCCATCCTTTGTTGATGGCTTTGTTAGTTTCGATTTTAAAGCGTGAATTTCAACCGTGATCCCTTAGTGAATACAACATGGCCTTATAGAGATTTTCCGCACCCATTCACACACCTAACTATGATGTATCAAGGCTACATGTTCCCAGATAAGTCTAATTTGACCTTAGGTTTCTCCTAGGACCCATTATTGTTGCTAGGAAGGCCCCAGGCTCTTGGAATCATGAAAAGTATAGAATCAGGATCCCTCTAAGACAGCTATAGTGGTCAGGCTATTGGGCTAGCATGGTTTTTGGCCCTTGGAGACCACTATAGTGGTCAAACCTATGAGCGGTTAGCGAGTTTCCCATGTCAAATGCTGTAGTGATCCTGGACCGCTATAGCGGTCAGTCCAATACCAATATACGTCAAAACGATGCGGTTTTCTTAGAACACTCCTTACGCTATATAAACACATCCATAGGCTCGAGTTAGACACCTTAGCCGTTGCCAATACTCTCTGTATGTCTCTCTCACGTTTTCCTTCCTTTTTTCTCATCCCCAATCTTCTGGTAAGTGATTTACATGGATTTTAGCCAGTTTTCTTCCACTTTTATATATTTTATGGATTAGGGCGTCATCAAGCATAGTTTTCTTATAACATTCTTCTTCCCTATCATTTCAAATTCAGTTCTTAACAATAATACGAATTGTTTATGTTTTCATTATGCCTTTTGGCAGATACCAATGTCAATCCTACTCCCTAAAGTTGTCAGTGGAACCGCACTTTCGGCTGCCAATGGTGGATGGGTAGTTACTCATGGCTATATTTTAGCCATTAAAAGTATTTTGGAAAACAATTATTATCATTGCCATCCTGAAAATCATATTTTGGAAAACCCATGTGACCATTATTTATTGGATGATTGTTAGAAGGTGTCATCGGTTGAAGTTACAATGTATTTTAGAAATATGTGATTTTTATTCAGCATGATATGAATCTTCTCATTAGAAAATAAGTTGGCAGTTATTATGATTACATAACTGGAAGTATTATTTAATTATCAAACACAAACAGTAGGCAAGAAATCATAGAACAACTTGTCCAAATTTCTTAAAATATTATTATTGTCTATTTAGCACAATATAACCCAACTAGTCACTATAAAACATTTAAAGGGATAAAACAATACATAACTATTTGATAGTTACCATATGGATAGCAGTTAGAATAGCAAGAATAGATATGATATTGTGTAAATTTTAATTAGATGTATAGAGCCCAGACAAACTCAGTTAAAAACTAGTATAGTGCCTAATTAAAATAAGAAATAGTAATGTTTAGCATGATGAGATTTTTCCAATTGATGGGGAGTAGTTATATCATGACCCTACTTGGGCATGTGACCAACACGTGAGGAGGCCTCATTCCCACATAAACCTCGTGACCTCTGAGTCTCTTTATATGCATAAATTAATAATAAATCTGTTTGCAAAACATTATTTCAACTCTATGAAATCTTTGGCTTTTTAAAAACATAATCATCATCAATAGCAAACCTTAATCAAGCTCTGGTATAGTTCTCTGAAGATAGAAAATCAATTCACCTCAATTTCATTTCCAAACTCTAAATGTATCTTTGTGATTCAAAATATATGAGTTTCTCTCTATACAAAATATCAATGAAAAATAGAATCATGTAAATATGAAATAATCATGATAAAATAATGCAATCAATCTGTATGGTCTAGGACCCTACCTGTAATGTACATTGGAGCACTTTATCTTTAAATAAAATACCAAAGATACTTCATTTCAAGGTGAAGCTCACCAACTGGAAAATCTTTATCGTAAGGAAGGAGGTGCAAGAGAAGAACCCGCAGTATCTATTGCACCTGTAATGGAGGAAGGGAGAGGGGCGAGTTTCATTTAAAACTCAGTGAGCAGGTCTTCATCCATAACCCTCTCATGGAACAACCAAGAGAACAAATAATTATATAAAAATCATCAATCTAGTGCAATAACTCTGAAATTCATATTTACATACTTATGCATCCACACACACACACACATATAAATGGAATTTCTATGGAAAACATAACAATAGTACTCTACTAGGGAAACATGAATCTCTACTCTATGGTTCTTCAAACACTAAAAATGTTATGCTCTATGATCCATCAGGGATCTAATGTGGACACCTAACTAAGTTCCATTTTTTGCTCTATAAAATTGTTCTCTCGAGACAACTTGGTAACAAAGTTAACGATCGGGGTTCAGCCGTTAATTCACTGTCTGTTTCTCTATAGCTGCCGTCCAGGCATAAAACTCTATTTTAATATTTCTCTAGGCATAAAACTCTATAATTGATAATTAATTCTCTCATAAAATCATCATGGTAATTTTATGGAATCTCTAATCAAGTCATAATTATATTCTAGCTCTTTGATAAAAATCATTTAACAATAATAGTCCCATGAGTTTGCATTAAAACAAATATTTTATGCTCTAGTCGGAAATCATCGTTTTGATAAATATAACAAACCAATCGGAATCTCTAATCTCTTTGAAACATTTTCTAAAATTATGCAATCATGTTATATCTTAAGGAAATCAATTCTAGTGACCAACATAAGGGTCGTAGGTTCTAAACCCACTCACTTGGAGGGAGGGAGTGATGACGTCGACACCAACAGAGCTCTGGATAGGAGGAATGACACCAACGTCTACCATTGAAGCCACAAAACTCAAGATTAGATTCCAATAACCTTTAGATTGCTCAAACATAACTCTAACAACATTGGGGGAGTACCCCCACTTAACAACAATAGAGACTAACAACAACCTATTTACTAAGATGTGAAATGGAAGAGAAAGGAACGATGAAACCCATAAATCTCACCTTTGATCTCTTGAAGATAGAAGGATTGGGGTTGGATTTGTGTGAGAAAGGAGTGGAAGAGTGTTTGGGAGTGATAGGGTTTGGAACAATGGAAAAGAACTCGAATTTGGAGTGTTTAAAATTGGTGGGGGAGTACTTATGCGAAATGCCACCGTTTACCTGACACTACTATAGCGATCCTACTTGCTCGCGTCGCCCCAAGCCCCTCACTTATGGTTACTATAGTGGTCTACAGACTTCCTAAACATACCTGGCAATACACTATGACCGGTATAGCGGTCCTGGATCGCTATAGTAGTGACAATTCACCAAAAATGCAGCTTTAAGGATCTTTCATACATCTTGGACCTTCCCGACAATATGGTTAGGTCTTAGAGGACCTCGGGACAGTACAAAACTTATCCATTGCTACGTGTACCTGGTTATCACAAGTTAATAGCTAAGTTATACAAATATATTAATATATACTTGTTATTTTAATAAAAGCTAGAATAATATGAATGTCAAAGTAATAGTTAAAGATTTTATTTACTAATTATTCAAGACATAACTCAATCAATTAATAGAAATTAACTAATAGCTTTTGCAGTCTCTACGATTAAATTATGAATTAATCATTAAAGAATAAGAAGTGTGCTAGCAAGACCAGTTTCAGTTTTATGGGTATTATTTAACTATTATCAGTTTCCAAAATTAATTTGCTTGTATAACATGAGGGAACTCAACCTTTTAGAAATAATAAAATAGGTGAATGATAATTAAAAGTTCGCAGTTAAATCATTGATATTATTAACATGACTATTGATGTTATAAATGGGTTAGTAGATAACAAGGCATGAACAGTTTCTACAACATTATATTAATATCTAAATTGTTATCTCATAAGCAACAAATAGGATACGAGGAATAAGATTTAGTATTTGAATTTATTGCTGATTCAGTTAACTTATGTATGCTTGAGATCAGCCCAGTAGAATTGTGATTTGTGTTGGAAAAGTAATTAACGTTGGTATACCTAGCTGCCAAGGAGGCGCTGTACCAAGTGGCCATGTAGGCATTCTTATGAAATGTTAACCTTGATATGCCTAACTGCCAAGGAGGCGGTATACCAAGTAGTCATTGAGGCAATCTTATAAGTCGTTAACCTTGGCATGCCTGGTTGCCATAGAGGGGGTATGCCAAGTGGCTATGGAGGTAAGCTTTTATGATTCAAACATACTACAGGATAAGGTCCCTATAAGGACAACCCCATAAGTAAATGTTTATGATGCAAGTGGATGCTTATTGAATATGAATTTAGTATAAGTTAATTTCCTTTAAGTTAGAATTTATTTAGTTAAGATAAAGATCGAATTGCATGTATGTAAATATTATTATTATGTAGTTTCTTGTTTTCCATGTGAGCTGTAGGTGGCTATTTGCTCACTGAGTTTTAATGAACTCATCCATTTCCTTTTCCTCTCCTACAGATACAACTATAGATCCAGTTGCACCACAGGATCCTCCTCGGTATTGTTGCAACTTCTTAGGTGAGCTTCGCTATGGAGCGAGGCTTATTATATATTCATGTTAGTTAGTAGTGCTCCAGTAATTGTGTAAGCAAAATCTCGGACATGCGTATTACTATGTTTAGTTGTTTTTGACTTTCAATTATTTAAATGAATATATTTGGCTTCAGCCCAGATTATAGTTATCACACAATTTTATAATCAGGATTTATGTTTTAAAAATATTTTCGAATCATGGAACTTAGATAAATTTGAATTATTGGGATTATGTATTTTATTAATTATGCATATTAGTTAGTCATGTTACCGGAGGCTTTTATGTGGACCCAATCCCTCACACACTAGTCACATTTCCTAGGCGGATCATGACACACACACAAACACACTTAGTTTTACAACATTGTTCATACACTCACACACACGTATAGTACACATACAACACCCACTTTATAATGTAGCACTAATAAGCTCATCCAAGAAAATAAGAATAGTAATTTCCTCATTTGCTCTTAGTCATCTCATACATTCTCAAAGTGCATCGTTCTCTTCTATTTTACTCATCGCAATTTAGTCTCACACGATGTATCGTTCCATTCCTTACAAGGTGTTTCACTCACTCTCACTCCCACCATTTCTTCCTGTGTGCAAAGCTACCGGCTTCCTTCACATGAGTAGTCATCATAAATGAGTACCTAACTTATAGACTACTAAGTGTATCACTCCACACTCATACCTTCCCTCAACCATACCTTACTTAATACTTAACACTTATGTACTCAATGTTTAGCATTAGTTACTCATAAATGTTTTTCTCCACTCACTAGCCTTGGTTAAAGTCTTACTGAACAATAATTTGCTACAATTCTTCAACAAGTTAGACACTTGTATTCGATTATGTGACAAGATCTTCAAAGTTTCATAGCTTTGGTTCTTATCAAATTAACAAGTGATCAAAATCGGATTGCAAAAATACGTAATATAATGGTACAATACAGGTCTCAGGAAAGCAATGTTAATTGGCTAAGGTTCGGGGGTGTGATGCACAAAATGGATTTAAACAAAAACAATAAAAAGAGGAAATACCAATGGGATAGACACTAACTTAAGAAACTCTAAAGACACATGGATAATTGATAATTGATTCAACCTAGTTATCATACACATGTTATGCAACAATTGAATTACTTGGGAAACGTCCACAAACAAACCTACAATTCAACCTAGGGAGCTCTAAGGATGTGATTAACATACAATCAATTATGAAATTAGACCTCAACCCCTAATTCACCTATGTTAATTTGAAAGTCAATTGCATTGAACTAGATTGAACCTAATCTAATTCCTCCACTCTCAAGAGATCAATTTCACATTAGTATATCAATCAACATAAAATTAATCAATCAAACCATTCATAAACCATACATAATACTAATCATTATAGGAAATAAAAGGTAAGATCAAGACAGACAAATTGAAGGAGAAAGAAACATATATATTAACAAAAGGGGTAAAAAGAACACATAATACATCCATGTGCTCATTGAACTAGCTAAGAGACCCACTCCTCTATAGCCATGCAGTTTACAAGCAAAAAGTGTAAAAAATTAAAGTACGAGGAAGAGGAAGAAAGAGAAAAGAGAAAGATGTCTAAAGGGCGCTAAGAGAGGAAAAGATAAGTGTATCCTAAAATTAGGTCTAATCCCTGAACAATAAGCTCTGACCCCCTTCCACCACTCTCGGGGGTGCAATGCATCATCAAAGTTTCAAAGAATGGGCCCAACGTACATTGAAAGAGTTAGCCTAATTCTGATAGGAAATCACAGGCTCGCTAAAGCGAGTAGCTTGTCTGTGCATAGACATGTGCTTTGAGGGTTGACTAGCTTTAGCCAGAGGGGGAGTCGCTAATGCAGCATCCTCACTTTAGCGATAATGGCAGTTGCTATAGCAAGGGTCCTTGAGGCTCATTTCTAGCTTTCCTCCCTTCGTCTCCATGCTAAGCTTCCATGTACCACCAACTACGACACCTGCAAGATAAGATGCCTTAATTAGTTATCTAACCAATCAAAACAAGTCAAAATCCTTTTTAACATAAAATAGGGTGCATTTAAGCAAATTTCTCAATTCAAGCACAAAGAAGGATAAAACGAGGATTCATGCAATTGAAGCAGAATATATACACCAATTAAGCCAAAAATACAAAGTTATGTGAAGAGAATTACATATTATTCTGCCACTGAGAATTCCAGAACTTAATCATGTTTAGTGCTTCTTATCTATCAGTCACCTTATTGAAGATAAGTTGTTTCTATATCTTCAAATAACCCAAACAGTCACAAAAAATGCCCTCCACTATTCCTTTCTTATCATAGTCACAAAGAATGGCAATCAAAAGTGGTTGCAATTCAAGAAGGACGTGACCTCAACTCTATGTCTTATTATGTCTTAGGGGGTAATCTCATAACATATGAGTGTACTTTTCTTAACTAATTGCATAACAAAAACAAGAACAAGAAAGGAGTTGCACTAAAGGCCACTACAAGTTACTGTCAAAAGGAAGAATGTGATGAAGAGAGCCAAATGAATGAAGATGAAGAGATAGCCTTCCCAACCAAAAGACTATATGAACTCAACAATAGAAAGCACAGGCCAAAAAGGAGACCAAATTCAAAAATGATGTACAAGAAGAAATCAAATTGTATGCTATGGATGCAACAAAATCGATCACTACAAATTTGACTGTCTACTCAATAAGATGATATTAAAAAATAAGATAAACAAGAAAGCTATGATTGCAAACTGCATTTGGAGTGATAATGATGACTCTTCATCATAAAGTGAAGAAGAAAATGAAGAGGAGATAGTAAATATGTGCTTGATGGTGTGAACCCAATTTTGTCCGACTGATAAAATAGAAAATAAAAAAAAAATGACATATTTGTATAGTCTGTTAATAATGTTCATTACCACTTTTAATCCATAATTTTTACATCTAAAAAGAGTTGTCTTTCCTGTTAAAAAAATGATTAAAAAATACAAAAATAAAAAAACAGGAGTGCACGAATAGTGGACTCCATACCCTTTTTAGTGCTGATCTGTTAACCATGAGAAGAAGCTGCATATTAGTGAATGTTAACGAATATGTAAGCATACTCTGCTAGTAATGGTAACGAAGAGATTCTTGGTAAATGTTTAAATTTGATAGGGATCAATTTAAAAAATTTTTGAGGGAGAAATTTGATAATTTTATATATAAAAAAAAGCACCAGTACTTATTTCATTCTTGTCCTTTTCTTAAAAAGAAAAAAGAAAAAAAAAGTGCCTATCTTTAGCACTGTTTTTCCCTCTTGAACAAAGAACAAGAAAAAACAATTGCTGAATAAACAAGAAAAATTTAGAAAAAGCAGAATAATTTGAAATGAAAATTCTTCAAAGATCACAAGTGTCACCTACCACATCTGAAAAAATCAACCTATGCCGGTGTATAAATAGGATCAAAATTCACAGAAAAGAGGGGAGGTATTCTATTCTCTGATTACCATCTTTGATCTAGATCTTCTTCTTAAGCTAAAATTTTTCCATCTCCATTTTTCACCCAAAAACACTTATACAATAAACAGAGAGAAAAGAAAAATCACAAAAATAGAACCACAGGTAAACTTTTGTAAATCGTCGATTCATTTTCTTTCTCTAGTGTCTATTTTCCATTGACAAGCCAAACCATATGTTAGCAGTCAAAATAAACGAACGGCAGACACAATATCCACAAAACCACATACAAATACAGATCAAATCAAAAACCATCATCATCAGTAGTCCATCTCAACTCACAAAAATTTCAATCCCAAATCAAAACTAAAGATCTCAACATTCCAAAAAAAAAAGAAAAAGAAAAAAGCAGCAGAAACAGAAGGGACAGCAGCCGGGACTTCATCGCCACCACTGCAACCGTCGGTCCCACCTCAGCCTTCCCTCCCTCTCTCACTGCCCAGCCGCACCGCCTAACACCCACGCGACCTCCTCAACCGCACGGTCACCGCGCCACCGTGAGGCCCGGCCCCAGCACAGCCTCCCTTCGCGCCACCGTCAAGCACGCCTTTCCTTCCCATTTCCTTTTCCTCGCCTCGCCCTTCTCAGCCGCAAACCACCACCTCCTCCACCAGCTTCACATCGTCGTTCGGGCAGTGCCTCAGCCACGGCTAGGTCGCGGTGGCGCCGGCTCCTTCCTCCTCTTCCATCGCTGCGGATCCACCAGCCATCGCCGCCATCTTTTTCTCTTCCGCCTAGCACCCACGCGACCACCGCATCCGCACGATCACCGCGCCACCGCGAGCGCCATATCGTGCCTCCCTATGAACGTGGCGGACGGCGCCACCTCTCCTGTGCTGTGCCGCTGTCTGCCTCAGTCCACGGCAGCTCCGCCTTTCACCCTTTCTCTCTCTATGCCTGAAACCCCAAATCCATATCTGAAATCCCTAACTCATTATGATGCCTTTCTTTTGTTTTGTTACTGAAATCCCGTTCATAATTTTTTTCATTTTTTTTTTCTTTTATTCTTAGCTAACTTGGGCTGTTTCACTTTTGGGCTAGGAATTTTATTAAAATACTGGTTGTTGAGCGACTTTTACAGTTCACTTTTTTTTTTCTATTGGTCACAATTTTTGTTTAATTCATTTTTTTAGTTGGGCTAACCATTTTTTTTCAAGCTTGGCTGGAGTCCTTTCTTTTTCTTTGCATGTTTTTATGTCCGTGTTCGCTCTTTCTTTTTTTTTTTTTATTTAATTTCTCTGTTTGGTGAAAATCTCTTAGGATGGAATGCTTTGATTTGGAAGTTAGCTTTGGGTTTGGTTGAGTTAATCTTTGCATGTTCCTTATATTAGTTTAGAGTCTTGAAAAATTATTTTGGTTTTTCAATTAAAAGATATACAATTGATCAATAATCTTCTTGAGAATAGAATTAATTTAGCCGTGACGACTTATTAATTCTATATTTTAAGAATATCTTAGCTGTAGTAATTTGATATTCCAAAAAAAAATTTCAAAAATAAAATCTATCAACTAGCAAATATTTTATAAAGAATTACATGACTTTAAGTTCTCCATTGCACCAGAGGATACATAGAAGCAGGCGATCCTTGTTAAATTTTCATAATTTGTCTTACTTGTAAATAATTTTTCTAATAAACTTCTTTCCGTTGCTTTTATAGGAGATATATTTAATTTAAATTGTTCATTTATTTGAGAAATATTTTATTTCAAATTAAAATATTAACTTAGCCATGACGACTTATTAACTCAATATTTTGGATACCTGAGTTGTGACAGCTTGATGCTCAAAAACTCCTTTATAAGAATTTTTTTTTTCTTGTAATAAAAGTGGTAAAATAAATATTTTGAAAGGTCACTAATAATTTGCACAATTGATTAAGATAACCGTAGCAATATGGATGTATTCGGGGTGCTGCAAAAAATAAACTTTTTGCCCTTCCCTATGCATAATCGACTCCTGAACTCGGATCGGCTCCATAAACTATTTCTTTGTAAAATTAATGGTTTTCCATGTTTTTCTCAATTTAAATAAAACTTGATGGCGACTTCATTTTTAATCACCCTTTTTCACCGTTCCCTCGCGATCTCGATTGCAACAGATGGCGACTCCACCGGGGAAAATGTGAGAATCAAGCCTAAATTAATTGATTGCGCGTATTATTATAACCTCACTTTGTCTTTTTTATTTTATTTTTTAGTTATCTGTTATCCTCTTTTGTGTTAGAGTTTTGTCGCCATTGTGTTTGTATAGCTTTTTTTTCCTGTGTTTCTTTCTTACAACCCTAGGATAGACGACTTTTACTTTGTATTGTCTATTTTGCGGGTGTTGGTTATGGATAGTTTAGGATCTCAGGCTTGTATGCTCTCTTCACACACATTAATCACACACTTGAGTGGGGCCTTATACCCAGGTTTGAGTGCAACTTGAGATAGGTAAGAGGTTGTGTAGCGGTAGCCATTTTGGATGTACATCTTGTTTGGTTATCGTGAAAATCTCGTCTAGAATGTGACTATTTTGTGAATGTCTTACACCTAGCAGTTCACCTATTGTTATGGATAACATTCCGAAATGAGCCCTTAGCTCTAGAGGTCATAGAATTCTAAAATCATAGATCCACCGGGTGAGAGTCTTCACGAAGTAAAAGACCTATGAGACTATAGGATAGCCCTCCATCGTTCATCGCAAAATAGAACACAAAGAGAACATACCTTTTTTTAACTCATTTTCTTTGTACATAAATTCTTTTACATGCCCAAAGTGTTTCTTGTTCCTTTTTCCTTTTAAACTTAAAAAAAATCATTTTTTTTATTCTTTAACAGGTTTGTTAGAGAATTGTATCAAGGTCTTGTTGTGAGTATCTTTAGAAAATGAAAACAAACATGAGACCAAACGATCACGAGGGAGAGAAATTGAACAAGAATTTGCATCTTAAAGCCAAGAAACCTGACACAGAAAACCTGAGATCTTTTAAGTCAGCTGTTGAGAATACTACAGCGTCTTTCTCTTACCAGAAAGTATGGAAAAATTTGAGCTTATTAAAGATGGAAGAATAGGTAGAGGCAATCACAGCATTGGCACAGTATTATGACCCTCGACTTTGATACTTTATCTTTCAAGATTTCTAATTGGCACTAACCCTTGAAGAATTTGAGCAAATCTTGGGGTTGCCATAAGAAGGAAAGAAACCTTACCTCTACCAAGGACATTATGCTTCTATACATATTGTATCAATGGTTCTAAAGGTAAATGTAAGGGATTTGCATGAAGCAAAAAAATATAGAAATGGAACCAAAGGATTTTGAAAGGATTATTTGGAACGACATATGCAATGCTTAGCTAAAGTTAAAGATTGGAATATTTTTTCAGATGTGTTGGCTCTCATTATTTATGGTATTGTCTTATTTCCCAATATTGAAGGGTTTATGGATTTCCCAACAATTGATGTATTCATTGCTCACAAATTTCATGATCATAATCCAGTTCTGGCCCTCTTGGTAGATATCTATTGTTTTTTGAATTTTTGCTATGAGAGGAATGACAAAAGAATTTTATGTTTTTTACCGATGTTATATGTGTGGGTCAATGCGCATATATTGTAAAGATATTACAAGGCACTTTGTCCCATTGATGATCAAAATATGTATTGTGTCAAGTAGAAAAGTGGACGAGAATGGGTTGAAGAATTGGCTGAATTAAATGAAAAAGTGATCCGATTGTATCCTTGGTGAGAAGATGGACAGACATTGATTTATCGGTGTGGACACTTCCCAAATGTACTCCTCATGGATACCCAAGGGTGTACAAATTACAATCCTGTAACGCCCCAATTTTTACTGCTATGTGAAAATTACCAAAATGCCCCTAGGTAATTTTTACACGTAATTCGAGGTCAAATAAACCTCAATAAAGGAATATGACATTAGAGAAATATCATAGGAGACTTGATTAGCAATTCGTGCGAAAGTCGCAAACCCCGATTTTTCTGTACCTATAAAATGACCAAAATGCCCCTGAGGTCATTTTTACCTAGAAATCAAGGATAACCAATCTAAATTATCTTTGAGGGGTTAATTTTATGCTGATGGGGATTATATGTGCCTTAGAGGTAAAAATCTCAATCCTCAATTTTTACCGTAAGTAAAATTACCGTTTTACCCCTACAGTAATTTTTCATGAAATTATATAATCTTTGAATTTGGTTTCCACCCAAAGGTTCAAAATGACTATTTTAAGTATGATTTGAGATTATCCAATATTTACAGGGAGTTTTTACGTGAAATTACCTTTTTACCCCTAGTTATACCAAATAAGTTTACTTACGTAATTAAGGTAATGTTAAAGCTTCAATTGAACTCAAATTGATTTTATTCATTAACCTTGAGTTTAAAATTAATTACCTAAGGTTAAAAATAATTACTGAGGTAATTAGAGTCTAAATTACCTAAGGTAAAAATAAAAATAACCTTTCCTTAATTATGAAAGCTCATAAAATTAGTGATATTTGAGATCAAAGTTAAGATTTCAGTTTAGGTAAAATCTTGTATATTTACATTTTCTTATCCTAAGTTTAGAACCTATGTTACAAAGTGATTTTTAATCATTTGAAATTAACCTCATTTACTAGTATGTGATTTTTTTTTTTACCTTGTCTTGATTTGTCCTAAACACTTAACCTTTTACCATTTTCACTAATCTATCAATTCCTAATCTTTTGTCTAAGTAAATACACATTTAATACATAATTTACCACTTGTAAAACATAACAAATCTAATCATAAAAGGACCAGAAACCAGCGGCCATCACACTCTCAATGGTGGTCATATTTCATTTTTTATTTCAAAGATTGTTGCACTATATCATTAGGCACCACCATGATACCAATACTTTATTGTTTTTCTTCAAGATACACCTCAAATACATGTCCTACGATGAATGAAAGAATAAAACTTGTCCTCCATTATTCCCTAAAGTAGCCGTGCCCTCCATGTTCTCATGTTGTACAAATTTTAAAATTCATTCAAGAATAATGCACACAAACACATCATAATATCACCATGTGTTCTTTTTAGTTGTCTTGCACATTTTTGGATCAAAAATTCTGATCACATTTCAACCTAGGAGCAACAGCCATACACCCCCCATAATGCCCCTATTTTATTTTATTATCAAAGAATTAAGCACTCAAACAACACCATGACCATACCATGTGATCTTTGAGTTGTTTTGCACTATTTTTGAGCAAGAATTCTGATCACATTTCAGCCCATATGTAGCGTACATATAGCCTTCCTTGGCCTATAAATATGAGCTCTTCCATTGCCAAAATGCACACACAAACATTCCTAGCCTTAGCATTTTCTTACTTGATAGTTTTCTTACTCAAAGTTTGCTCAAAATTCTCTAATTCTCCCAATACTTCAAGCTTTCTTCTTCTTCCTCATTCACATCCAAGAGACTCCATTCCCAACCCCTAATCAAGCTCTAAACCTCAAGCATACACATTCCAACCATAAATCAACTCCTAAACACATAACCTTTCCATTATCAAACACAAAAACACAAGAGAAATCCTCCCTCCATTTGCTCTAATCTTGGCCGAAGTTCAAAGGACATATCAAGGACATATTTTCTTCTTCTAACTTCTCTAAAGATCAAGCATTACCTTTTGATAACAAGAAATAACTTGGTAGGAATTTTATTTCATGTTCTTTCTCTTGTTCTTCCTTTATATTTCGGTTTTTATGATTTGATTATGACCATGGCTTGATGATGAGGAATCATGGTGGTGGTTGTGAATCCATCATTTAAATGAACTCTAAAGCCCAAGGTTTAATTCTTGATGTTAAAAAATTAATAAAGGAATTACTAAGTTTTGAGTTTTAAGCTTAACAAGAGATAAAAATGAACTAGCATCCATATTTATGTTTCAAGTTCTTGCACATCATATTTATATTTCAAACCTTGCATTTCATATTTATATTTCTAAGTTGTTACCTTATAATGATAATAATAAGGTTATAAGACAAGTTTATGATTCTAGTCATCACCTAAATCCTAAAGTTCAAGATTTACTTTTTTTATCTTAAATGGTAATTTTGATCATGGACACTTCTCATCTATCTATTTTGGTCCTTGTATGATTCTGATTTGAAACTTGTTGTATTTTATTTTTAGGTATAATCTTGTCTTTAAAGTTGTACAAAGAAATTTTGAAAGACCTAGAAATTGCAAAGAATTAAGAATATGATTTTTCTCATGGTTTTAAATGCTAAAGCTTTAGAATTCTGATCTAACCCTTTAGAAATTGGAATGGTTACTGATTTGGAATGTTTAGATGAGTTTAAATCACTAATAGTTATTATAAAAATTGTTTTTAGTGTCTTAGGAAAAACTAGTAACTAAAAAGGATCAAAATTGTGTTTTTATGAAGCTTTTAAAATGCTAATTTTTCTTATTACTGTTCGGCCCTGTTCATCACTGTTAACCACTATTCACTACTGTTTATAGTTGTTCACACACTATAGGATCACTAGTAATTGTTATAAAAATTGTTCTTAGCATTTTAGGAAAGTCTAGTAACTAGAAAGGATTAAAATTGTATTTTTGCAAAGCTTTAAGGAGATTAATTTTCTGATTCTGTTCAAGGGTTGTTCAAGGCTGTTCACATTGTTCACATACTTTAGAATTACTTACATTTGTTGTAAGAATTGTTTTTGGTACCATAGATGCATAAAAGGGTAATTATAAATGTTAGTTTGGGTTGTTTTGCAAAATGCGGAAAGTTATGTTTTGAACTATCAACTATGTTATTTTAGCCAAATGTTTTTAATTAGACCAACTAATGATGTTGAATGTGTCCATGTGTTCAAAATACTATATATAATGTTTAGAAAAAGTTTTATCATTTTCGGTTGCTATTAAGTGTCAAAAATTGTGTTACTTTGCACTTTGACCCCTAAAACATGTTAAATTTAGTCTATGGCCCTAAAAGGTTTTTATGATAAGTTTGAATGGTTTCTAATAGTTATATGTCTCTTGAAATGTATTGGTTAATGTTAAAGGTCTTTAATTTATGAGTAGATGTTAAAAAGGGGTAATTACATTTTGACCCGTACCTTTGAGAAATTATGATTTAACCCTTTGGGATTTAAACGTAAATATTGATAATATGATGAGATGGATGTGAATGATGTTTTGTGAAGGGTATGTTCATGTGTGGAAACTTATATGGCTTATGGATATATGAAATGAAATATGATGCACGTTTATGTGATTTAAATTATGACATGTTATAATTATGTTTGATTCATTGAGATGCACATGAAATGTTGAATTGATGAGTTATAATTGTGATATTCATGTTTGCATCTTCATATAATATGCCAAGATTAAAGGTGACATAAGACACATGGAAATGATCCTCTAGACTCCCCGAATTAAAGGTTATGAGAGGTAATCCAAATGGGAAGTGATCCTTTGGACTCCCCGAATTAAAGGTTATGAAAGGTGATCGTAATGCCCCCTATCCCGTACCTTAAGAGTCGGGAATTTAACTTATCAAAAGGGATAAGATTACGCTAGTGACGACTAGTGAGGTATGAGCTCATAACCTAGAACTCTCGAGAAAAGAGAGAATTATAGGGCGACCCCCAAGGAAAAGAGAATGAAGAAGTTTAAGTCACCTGTAAGAATGATGATCATGATGTTCTTTATATCATATGCATTGTTTTATGGATTTTATGATATTACGTATATTGATATTGACATGCATCCATGACTAATATGTTGCATTCATGACATTAAGATTCATGCTAAAAGATACGAGCCTCGGCTAATGATATTTAGAACTTAATAAATGAACCTTATATATATGTTCACCATTTTCATAATTAAACCCGAGGTTCCTGGGGACGATGACAATGACACTTGTGTCATAATCGGGAAGCCCTACTGAGATTCTTGTATAAGTTTCTCATCCCTTTTCTTTTGCGTGTCGTTTCCAGACATGAATAATGGTGTAGTTCGTGATTTGTCTTGAGTGTGGACGAGGAGCTACAGAGATAACTTCCTTTTGGATATTTGCCTTTAGAGTGATCGTATCTCAGTTATCAGTTTGTATTCTATTGATGGATATATATTGATGTCCTTATGATTACAAGACATCACTATTATGATACAGTTATTGATATGTTATTATTATTTATGTTATGTTATGGTTGTATTATGTATTTACCTGTTATTCGTTTCTAACATCTCTCTTACGCAGGCAAGGTAATGATGTTAGATATTTAGTATGCGTAGCTCACGATTTGGTATTTAAGTTCAAAAAAAAAATTACCCATATTTTCACTAAAGTATTTTAAAGAAGTTTTGAGTTAAAAACTGGAACAAAAGAGTAATGACTAATAATTAACTTAAATGCGTCCTAGGCGTGTTGAGTTAAATATTAGGGTATTACAAATCTAGTGTTAGTGTTGTGCCAACTTGGTTACCCCATAATGAAGCCACCTTTTGAAGCTGCGATCACTCCATTTGTCTTGTATTACTTGGACTTCAATGACATTGGCCTGCTATAGAGAATTCGAAATGCTTGGAACAATGTTGTCCTAAAAGGAAAAGACTTAGGAGTCAGGAGTTGTGTACTACCACCAATGGGTGAAAGTAGGGCTCAAGAGGTTAAGTTGAACGAGTTGTAGTGCAAGAGTTTTCTTACTTATGACAGTTCAATAAAATAGAATTTCATGATGAGGGCAACATTAACGTGGATTATCAATGAATTTCTAGCTTATGGAATAGTATCTAGACGAATGACACAAGGCAAATTAGCATGCCCAATTTCCATGGAGGATACTAAGGCATTCACTTTGAAACACAGAGAAAAGAACTCTAGGTTTGATTGTTATAGGAGATTTTTGGATATCGATCATCCATATTGGCGAAGTAGATATGACTTTAAAAGTAATTGTATTGATTATGATGAGCATTCAATCAGACTAAGTGGTCGCTAAATGTAGGATCGAGTTGAGGATTTTCCAAAAATAATATGTCAGAAAGGTAGTGTGCTTGCAAGGTTATGGGATATACCATAATTGGACCAAGTAAAGTATTTTTGGGGAGTTGCTGTGTTGGAAGGATAATTTAGTGTGTCATTATTTAGATATCATGCATATTGAGAAAAAAATATTTTCAATAATCTTATGAACACTGTAATGGATAAAGGTCGAACCACAGACAATGACAAGGCAAGACATGATCTACTTAAGTATTGCACATGGCTTGACTTAACATTTACATGAATTAAGAGATAGTCATTTCTATAAACCAAAGGTCAAATATGCTTTGAACTCTGCTCAGAAACAAGCTGCTTGTCGATGGCTTCAATAGTTGAGAATGCCGGATGTTTATGCTTTTATCTTAGGTAAGTGCTTTAATATTGTAGAAGGTAAGTTTATTGGCATGAGAAACCACGTTTGTCATGTCGTCATTGAGTGTTTGCTTCTTGTTACATTCAAAGAGATACCTAATGTTGTTTGAAAGCCCCTAATCGAGCTAAGTCAGTATTTTAGGGATTTATGCTTTCTACTCTAAGGTTTAATGGTCTACATGTCATGGAAAAAAAATATTTCCCTTATTCTATCTGAATTAAAGAGAATATTTTCTTCAGAATTCTTTGACTCGATGAAACATTTGTCCATACATTGGGCATATGAAGCACGAGTCTGTGGACCGGTTCAATACAAGTGGACGTATTCATTTGAAAAGGAACTAGGAGGGCTTAAAAGAACCATGAGAAATAGTATCAAGTGGAAGGATCAATATATTAAGCATAGTTATTGAAAGGGATTTCAAATTTTTGCTCATTTTACTTTTAGCCACATGTTCAATTTAGGAGAACTTGGGTTAGCCATAATGACAATGGAGGGAAATGCTCTATTTCACCAATATTGTGTAATATCCAGTGTCCACATGTCAATAGGCAAGTTCTGTATGGCCTTAGGGTCTCCTGGGACCCACCCATATTTTCAGGTCCTGAATTTTACCAAGTTTGAATCCTATACCTCGTTAGAGGGCTATGTGTTAGAGCCTTATTCTTGGGATCAAAAGTCCTGGTAATTATTCCAAAAATGAAAATAAGTTAAAGATGATTTTTAATAAATTTTATGAAGCTCATAAACGTTTCAATTTTAGCTTATAAGTTTAGAAAATCTTGACGATTCTCGGATTTGAACTAAAACCCAAAATTTGGATTTTGATTTGTCAAGATTTTGATTCTTATGATATTTTATTTAAATCCAAATGGGGAGTATTTCTTTATTTACATTTATATTTTAAAATTAATGGAAAGTAATGTAAATAAGTGAGTACTGAAACAACTTAGTTGCCAGAAGCACCCAGAGGTGCTGAACCAGTTTTACTATCATTGCTATAGCAGTCCAGGACAGCTATAGCGGTTACAGTGTGTAAGACAGGACAGTTTTGGGATTTGAGGACTGCTATAGCAGTCATAATAGTCAGTATGTAGGGCACAATACGTCCTAACTATTATAGCGGTGTCAGTAGGGCAGAAACAGTGTAAAACGACATAGTTTCATTTGACAAAACCCTTTCCTCTATTTAAACACCCTAACTTAGATTCCTCCCCCATTTTTCGCGATCAGAAACCCTCCCCTCCCCATTTTTCATCCTTTTCCTCTCATCCTCTCCAATCTAGTTCCCCTAAATCATCAAGGTATGTATATGTTGTTAGATTATGTCTCCATTCTCTCTATTCTTTCATGGTTTTGAGTTGGGTCTTGCTATTTCTCTCATTGTTATCAAGTGGAGGTGCTCCCCCAATGTTGTTAGGGTTATATTAAAGTTATCTAGAGATTATTAGAAATTAATTTAGAGTTATGGTTGCTTTATGGCAGTTGTTAGTGTCATTCCAAGCTCTTCAAATCAAGTTAGTGGTGCCCATATACTCCTGGCTCCAAAGAGTAAATGAGTTCAAACTTATGACCTTATTTTTGCCATTATGATTATGTTTGATGCATGATAATTACGAAATATGAAATTTGAGATGAGCAAAAGTATAGAATATGATTTTAAATGATTATGTTAAGCTAGAAAATTTATGATTTATGATGATAGCATGAAAGAATGAGTTTCATAAAACCATGAGACCATGATTACTGTGTGGTGTGTATGAAAAATGTTTTATATGCTAATGAAACGATTGTTGGGAGAATATATGATTTTATCTAGTTGCTATTCTAACAAATATGTTTTAAGAGTTATGATATCATTATGTATATACTCCAGACTTTGGATTTTAGAAAGCTTTTAGAATGTTAAGTTGATTTATTATAAAATGTATATAGAGTAGAGTATTCTTTAGCTTTTAAATACAAATGTTATCATAATTTTCAGAGTAGTATAAAATTTATATGAAAGAGTTGTGAGCCTAGAGTAAAGCATGAAATAGAGTTTTAGAGAAAAGAAATTCAACTATTATGAATATAAACCCCAGTGTTTAAATTTATGATTTTAGATTTATCAAGTATATAAAAAGTTATGTTAGCTTAAGATTTGAACTGAAAACTTCAGATTTATGGTACCAGGAGGTATAAAATTTAGTATGATTCTTAACAATTGCGAGATACATATTCTATGGGCTTGAGATTGGGTTGCCTATAAACAGATAATTTCTTGGGCATGATTTTACAGCCATAGTTATGCTAAAGTCAGATTGTTAGAGTTATATGAATCTAGAACTCTCATAATGCTAAGAATGTAGAGGTTCTTGATCACTAGGGACTGAACTCTCACTCTTTAGTTATAAAATTTTAGTTTTGTTGATTCTATTTATTTTCTATTGAAATAGTAGTAAACAACCATGGAGGCAATATAGTAAATAGCCATGGAGGCAACAGTAGTTAACCTTGGTATATCTAACTACCAAGGAGGTGATGTATCAAGCAGCCATGGAGACAATCCCCTTAAACAATCATGGATGCAAACTTAGTAAACAGCCATGGTGGTATACACAAAAAATAGGACCTAGTTAAGTACCCACAGCTTGTCTAACAGGGACTACTTGATACACTGCTTTTATTGGTATTATTATATATTTAATTACCAGCTTAGTAAATACTATTTCCCGATGCCTTGCTGTACTATCAATTAAAATGATTTAATGCTTGTTTATGAATTTATGGAATGAAAAGCGTTTTGCTATATAGCTATGTATGTAAATATCAAATTGTTTATGTTTGTTGTATGTATATTGTATTACATGTATATTCCTTGGTTGTCCCATATAGGTGATGGATGAGAGCTCCCTCAGTGAGTCCATTAACTTACCCCTCTCCTTTCTTCCTCATAGTTGCAGGTACAGATGTTGTTCAACCTCCTGTTTGGCATACGCAGTCATTTTTAGTGGTGAGTCTTACTTTGGAGTAAGGCTTAGAGTCTTGTTAGATTAGAATGCTCATGTAAATTTGTAGGCAGGTTCGAGCCACGCATGTATTTTGAGATATTGTACATAGTTATTTTTAAAGTTTACATATTTTGTTTCATGCTTTTAGAGTTTAAGAATGTATTTGGAATGTAGAATACGGTTAAGAGATTTATGTAATGAACTGGAGATATGTGTATGATTCAGGTTTTAAAAGGTTTTCAAAATTGAGTAAGTTAAGTTTCACAGCATTTTGGAACATGAGTATTATGTTTTGACTAAGAAAGTGATAATGGTTTACAAGGAAGCCATATTTTATACATGAAATTATACTATTTTATGTATTTAGATAGACATGTCACCTAGAAAGCTTATACGGGGATGAAATTCCTCATGTGCCGGTCACGTTCCCAAATCCGGTTGTAACACATTATTGATCTTCAACCAACCTGGTCGTGTTGCTGGAAAAAGCCAACCCCAATGGTTGACTTCCGTTGAGTGGAATTCTGCACACTTACATATTTTGATAAATTGTGATGAAATGCAATCATAAAATGGAACTTAATAACCCTTTTTATGTGAAGAATTGTGATGTTATGCATCTTTAAAATGATTTAAACCCTTAATGGAAGTCAATCCCCATAATGTAAGTCAATAACCCTTACAAGAGCTGCATGTATGGGATAAGGTACTATCCTAATAGTAGGTCAGCCACTAGGTCAGTTGCTAGGGATGATGCCTTTCAAGAATGTGTGCATACCCTAAATCGAGAGCTGTAGTAGTAAGCATAGCTTATCCAGTAGTAGTAAGAGCAGGTAGCAGGCAAAACGGTAGTGGAGGGGGAGTTTAGAGAGATCCAACAGCTAAAGTTATCCTTAGAGCAGCAGTAGCAAATAAAGCCAAGAAAGACAAAAATAAACTCAAGAGGGTATATAAGAAAATTCCAATCGATGTGATGAGGTTCTTTAACAACATGGGCCTCAAGATCCTCTAGCAAGAAGTTCCCTAAGTTGCCACTCCCATCCATCATTGAGGGCTCCTTGTTTGACGGTGGTGACGACTTTGACAGGTCCAATGAGGAGGAGGCTGAGGAGGAGGAGGACTTCAGTGAGTCTTTTTCTAGCTATTTCTATTACATTGTGGATATTTTTATATTTATCGCACTTGTATTTATCTTATTTTGATACGTTTTTATGCAATCCATTATTTCATTACTTTATTTGTTCAATTATGATTTTATTATTTCCTTATTTCATATCATTTTAATTGATAATTAATTATTATATAAATAAAAAATAAATTAATAGAACAATTAGATAGTTTATATAAATTTTTCACATACGACAATGTAATCAACTGATGCGAGTGTCGCTGTCTGTAACATTAAAAAAAGTTTTTATTGCTGAGTTACACCAAAAATGCAGTTAGGGTGCAATCCAGGTCGTCTCACAAGGAAGTGTTCTAATTGATTCAAAAGATTTGGCGGGTTTTTGGAATTATTGAAAGCAAAATTAAATTGAGAAAATATTATAGGAAAAATTACCTGCACAAGGAGTTCTTCGGATTAAGAATTGTTCAATCATTGGTTCAAAGGATTAATTCATGGTAGTGGTTACTTTCATTAGTCATGCTATTACACAACAATAATACAATTCTACTTAATGGTCATACAATCGCACTCCCACTAAGGGTTTGACTAACAAAAGAACTAGTAATTCACGATCATAATTCTATGAACCTATGCCAGTTTGATTACCAATTTTAGTGTGATACCTGAGGTACACGCGTTAGCAGTAAAGTTCTATATAGCCTCAAGGATTCCCTGGGAACCACCGTTGGGTCCTAAATTTTACTAAGTGTGGATCCTACACCTTCTTGGAGGGCTATATGATAGAACCATATTCTTGGGATCAAAAGTCCTGGTAATTGTTCCTTGAAGGAAAACAAGTTAAAGAGTGATTTTTAATGAATTTTATGAAACTTGCAAATGTTTCATTGTTAACCCACAAGTTTAGAAAATCTTGGAAGTTCCCGGATTTGAACTAAAACTCAAAATTTGGATTCTGATTTGATGGAGTTTTGATTTTTGTGATATTTTATTTGAATCCAAATGGGGGGTATTTCCTTATTTACATTTATGTTTTAAAGTTAATGGAGAGTAAAATAAATTAGTGAGTGTTGGAACAACCCAGATGCCAGAATGACTAAAAAACACAGAAGTTGGGGATTTCTATCACCGCTATAGCGGTCATAAGTGTCTCCATGGGGACCATGAGACGCGGTTAGACCGCTATAGCGGTCATATACCGCTATAGCGGTGTCAGTAAGTTTAAAAACCCCCAAATCGGGCAGAAGGAAGCAGAAACGCGACTCTTTCCCCTTCTCCCTCATTTTTCTCTTTTTCTCTCAAATTCACTCAAATCCATCATTCCAAGCTTCAAGGTAAGTTCATGTTATTAGATTATGTCTTTATTTCTCTATGATCTTGGATTTGATCCGATTATTTTTCTCATTATTGTCAAGTGGGGGTGTTTCTCCAATTTTAGTAGAGTTAAAATAGAGCTCTCTAGATATTTTTAGATGTTAATCTAGAGTTATGGTTGCTCCATGGCAGTTGTTGGTGTTATTCCAAGCTTTCCAGGTCAAGTTGGTGGGGCCCACATACTCCCGGCTTTAAACGGTGAGTGGGTTTAGATCCTATGATCCTTATGTTGATCATTAGAGTTAATTTCAATAAATTATAGCATGGGATATACGTTTTTCTAAAAACTTATGGGACCATTTTTTGTTAAAGCGATTTTTATCAAAGAGCTAGAGTATATATTTAGAGATTTGTTAAACATTGTGATGGTTTCCAGAATAGAGAATATGTATATGCTAGAGCCTGTGAACTATAGGGTAGAAGATTTATGAGATATAGAGAAAAGATTTAGATTTCTGATTGAACTGGATAGTAGCTATAGAGAAACAGACTGTGAGTTAACGGTAGTTATTCCGTTAACCTTGGTATACCAAGTCGCCTTAGGGCCAGAGAAATAATGAATGGGACCTAGTTAGGTGCCTCAGATATTAGAGACTTTGTTATGCTATGCATAACCAAAGATTTGTTATGTCACATGAATTGGGCATAACCAGAGATTCCTGTTTCTTTGTTAGCATACTGTGGTTTATGATTTCTACAGAATATTAATTTCAGAACTATTTGTTATTCCTAAGATTATGAACTTTAGAGTTATTGCATTAACTGGTTTGATGAATATATATATTATTATTTATTTCCCTTAACTGTCCCATGAGAGGGTTATGGGTGAGGACTTACTCACTGAGTTTTAGATGAAATTCACCCCTCTCTCTTCCTCCATTACAGGTGCAGTGGACACTGCGGGTTCTTCTCTTCCATCTCCTCCCCCGCAGTAGAGATTTCCTAGTTGGTGAGCTTCACTTTGTGAGTGAAGTACTTTGGTATTCTGTTTAGAGATAGAGTGCTCCAGTGTGCATGACGGGCAGGGTCCCGGACCATAGAAATAGACAGACATATTTTTTTATCATGAATATTTTATATTTTCATAATTACGAGTTCTATGATTTATTTTGTAAAGAGAAACTCAAGTGTTTTGTATCAGAGATATTTACTAGAGCTTGATTATGAAAGTATTTATGATGATTTGTTTTTTTTTCAAAGAGTTAGACATATATGTCAGAGATGAATTTATGTTTTGGAAAAGGATTTTATATTAAATTATGCATATAGAGGGACTCAGAAATCACGAGGCTTACGTGGAAATAAGGATTCCTCACATGCCGGTCATGTGCCCAAGTCGGGTCGTGACATATCGCAACCTAATTCCTAATGGAGTTAATTTCATTCTTTTACCCATTGGATGTAATTGAATCAATTGACCCAATACCCCAATGGTACCTAAATTGTGCACGCAAACGAATGCACAACCAAACAACTCTTAAAAATTCAATTACAAAAATCTCAGCAATTGATATCAAAAGAGAAAGCAAACGCAGAAGAAAAACCAACTATGAATTGCAATAGAAAATAGGAACCTCAAGAACAAACTTAATTCTCAGTTATCCCTGTGCATGGTAAAGAGATTACTCCTCCATAGTGAGAGTTTCACAATTGTTGTTGAAGGGAAAAGCCAAATTACAATCCAGTAAAAACTAAAATCCAACAATGATGAATAACTCTAAACCTAGAAAGAGAGAGAGAGAGAGAGAGAGAGAGAGAGAGAGAGAGAGAGAGAGAGAGAGAGTGAGAGTGAGTGAGTGAGTGTGTTCTCCAAAACTCAAAACTAAAACTCAAAAACTAGGTTCTGATGTCTCCTGCGTCATTACTATTCATCCAAGAAAAAGGGGCCCAAAACTGGTCCAAAACGAATCAATACATTGATACAAAGTAATCGCGTGAGCGCTGCAATGCTCATCAAAATGGGTCATTCCAAGTTTCTACAAGTTTGGTCTCTGTTGAGCGCTGCAGCACTCACCCGAATGGTGGCTTCTGCATCTTTTTCTTCTTTTCAGTCCCAGTTCTTTCCAAAGAGTGTCCAATCTTTCCTTTGACATTTTGCACACAATCTAATGCTCTTGTATACCAAAAACCACACTTCGAAGAGATGAGTTAATTGCAACAAGGTTCATTTTTCTACTTATTCCAAAAAATGGTGCAATAGTCATTAGTTCTTTAAATTTGTGCAATGAGGTGCAAGATAAGAATCACTATTTCCTTAATAACATATCAACAACTCATGCAAAAAGTCAAGGTTTAGAAGTCAATTAAGTGACATAAATGATGCTTATCATCAACCTCTAAAAAAAACTAGTTTACTGAGGGGTATATCCAATAGAAATAAATGTATTTTTGAAAAAATTGGACAATTATCGGTAAACCCATCAATAATAAATAAATAAATAAATTTTTTTATTAATTTTCAAAACTTGTTGGAAAATATAAAATATCCATCGATAATATTATTTTCCTAACAACCTTAGTGAAACCTTTAGTACACTTGTACCGACTAGTTTTTAATTTTTCCATCCGTCAATATACCCATCGAGACTTTCTCACTAGTGCTGTTACTCGTCATAATATTCTATCAACAACCCCAAAACCAATGAATCGTACCCATCGGTAAAATTCTAATCCATCGATAAACTCGTTAGTATTTCGCCTAAATCTTGTAGTGTGCTACACTTTATTGTTATTATTTTTGTAAATTTTGTTATTACTTTTCCATTCCTTCATACTTATTATTTTATTTTTGACCAAAGTACCCTTTATTAATAGTTATATATATATATATATGTGTGTGTGTGTGTGTGTGTGTGTGTGTGTATTTAGTTTATTTTTTAAAATTTTACTATATTAGGAAAATAAACTATAGAAAGTAACAATAATTTATAATAATTATTTTTTAAAATAAAAAATATATATTCTTTTAGGTATTATTTTTTAATTTTAATATATGTATAAAATATTATAAATATTTATTAATTTTATATATAAAGATAAATCACAAAAAATATAAACAAAAAATTTTATGATGTTATAATAAAAATAAATATTAATATTACAATTTAATAGTTGAAAATAATTATTACAAATTATTGTTACTATAAATTATCTTTATTTCTACTTATTTTTCTCAATATAAATAATAATTTAAAATTAATATATTTAACTCATTGTTTATATTATTAACAATCACATATATTTTATTTTATGAAAAATTTATATGTATAAATTAATAAAGGGTATTTTAGTCAATAAAAAATAATAAGTATGAGAAAATAAAGAATTAATAAAAAATTTTAAAATGAATTGAAGTGTGGTTTATCTTAAATTTATAAGGAAGAGTAGTATATATTTTAGAAATAGAAGGAAAAGAAGTGTAATAATACTGTCTTTCAAGAGAGGGGTTGTATTATAATCTTAAATGTATAGAAGAGGAGAGTGTATATTTTAAAAATGGAATGGAGGAGAATGTAATGAAATCTTCTATCAAGAAAGGAGACTGTATTTTTCTCTTAAGAAAATTCTTCCTGTAGATATTAGATGATACTTGCTCCCCCCCTTCTCTCTCTCTCTGTCTCTGTCTCTGTCTCTCTCTGGGAAATGCTCCTTAATAATGAATATCACGTACTCGTGTTTTGAATTAAATTTTCTAAAAATTAATATATTGAACATAGTATTAAGTGCTCAATCCATTCATTTTTAAATATTTATTTAAGAGATTAATTTTAACAGAGTACAAGTGTAAAAGAGTTTCATATCGTCATCTAATTACATATTTTTATTTTTATTTATCAAAATTTTAAAATAATGGATGATTGAATTAAATTTTTTCCTAGTATGAAAACATATAATTAAATATATGTATAAAACTATTTTATTCTAACAATATATGAAAATTAAACCTTTTAAAAGATCTTCTATCAAATTATTTATCATTTGAAAAAATTCATGGTGTCTGCACATGAATGTTTGGAAAAATATTTTCTTTTATTACAATGAGAGAAAAGAGATGAGATTTATTGTTTGGAAGAGATATTTTTAAAAATTATTTTTCATATATTTAGATAGAATAATCCAAATCTCAAAAACAACTTTTTACTATACTAGAAATTAAAAAGAATAGCTTATGCAAATATATATATACACACACTTCAGTTTTTTCAATAATATAGGGTGCATTTGAATTTGATTTTTTTTTATAAACATCATTTTCTTGCAAGAGAAAAATAGTTTTTCATATATTTGATAATTTTTTAAAAATAATTAGGATCTCAAAAAAAATTGTTTTAATTTTTTATGGAAGTTATAAGAGTAGCTTTTGAAAAAAAAAATTTAGTTTCATATTTTTCAATTATATGCACCTACAAAATTAAAATTTGAATAGAGTATAAAATAGATGAATAAAGCTCATTCAATCTAATACCTCTATTTCCTTCTATTTTTCTTCCCCCAAATTTAAGGAAAACTTTACTCTTATTACTAATATTACTATACTTTAGTTTAATGATATTATAAGAATAAAAAATGTATAACATCCTGTTATTGACATATCCAAATTATAGAATGAGATAATTATATAACTTCACTTCGATCCATTTTATTCCATTTCATATTTTGATATTGCCCACCATCAGTCCAGATACCATGAGTAAGTAAAAAATTAATTATTCTATATAAATTATATTTTACTACCGACACATTGGATACCGTCATGCTTGTCAAACATATTTTTTATCCTTTTAATATTAATACAATTAAATATAGTTGAGATAATTTTCACGAAAGCGTCAAAATAAAACTAGTAATGTTAGCAACTGCTAAATTCAAACTGCATATGCAATGTGAGAGTAATTTTGTTTTTCTAGAGAGATGAATGGCTAATGATAGTGGATGAGAGAAAGAAAGAACCAATTACAAGGGTGAAATAGAAAATAAAAATTGTGCATCCAAAAACAATTTTTTCTCAAGTAATAATAGTATAAACTTGAGTTTATGATAAACCCTGCATATGGTATGATATCCATCATCTAAAATACAATATAAAAACATAAAATTATACATGTTTAACATTTCAAGAAGAAGAGGTGGACATGTTACCGTCTCTCGGGTCCATGATAAACGCGAGTGTATATTTTCATTTGTCTTTTATCTTCCCAATCCCCTTTATATACGTGTGGAGATTTACATTTGAGCCAAGTTGACAATTCACGATATCTTTACTCCTGTGGGAAAATAATAATAATAATAATAATAATAATAATAATAAATAAATAAATAAATAAAAGGTCGAGTGAGAGTGGAACCATTGGATTACTATGCTAAGAAAATACGGAAACACGAGGAAACGGCATCTGTGAAAATTTCTTGGTTATCTGAACTTCGAAAGAAGCACGCGTCAGTTGTTCGAGACTCCTCCGTTGTGAGGGGCTAACTTAAGATAAGATGAATCTGTTGAATACAGAGACAAAGCGGTTTTCCGGTTTGTTTCTCAACACATTTAATCTCCGTTTACCCCTTTTTCAATATCTGGGAGGGCGTTGCAAGCTTTTGATTTTTTTGTTTTTCCTTTCTCCTTCGTTTGATGCTGTAAATTCTAACCCACGCCCCAATTTTAAATAGTTGAGGATTTAAAAGAGTACATTATTACGTTTTGCCTTCTAGCTTGGCATTCAGGGTCTTTCGATAATAGCGGTTTTGTTGAGGTTTTAGGGGACAGAAATGAGAAGTAAATTTTCGTTCATGACAGAGCTCATAAGTGCCCTTTCCTTTTGAGTTATGGCATCGTTTTACTTTACATACGCACTGTTGAATTACAAACTCATGATTGAAGTTGTCTTTGAGATCGATTTATTATAATTATAACACGTACCGAACTTGTTCTAACTGATTGCTATAAGATTTATTTTCTTTTTGCTAGATTGACCTTAAACCTTAGCGTTCAATATTATGCCATGATTGCCATTCTTTTTTATCCGACTGGCATGAAGCCCTATTGGTCTTCATCACAATATTGACAATTGTAAAGGGGCTTTTAAGCATGATGTGCAATCATAAGCCAAAAAATTGAAAATGTTACCTCATAATATGATTTTAACCAAAAAATTGAGAAAATTCCTAAGTAGATATGATTTTGAATATTTATGTACATGACTTGATGGGCATTATTTTTTGTCTTCCGGTTGTTAAGCAGCTTTTAATCATTCAACTTGACAAATCGTGCAGGTGATGCAGTGGTTTAGATGACATAATCATACAATCTGTCACTGACCACTAAGCTGGCAATGTTGATTGATTGTCTCAGGCTCTCAGCATAAAAATGACTTCTCATGCTGCTGAGGGTCAAGGAACTCCTTGTTACAGCATTAAGTGGAAATACGGTGTCCATGTTTGTTTCAATGGTGGAGAAATCGAGAATAGCTTGATTGGCTTTTTCAAGCATGCTTTCCATAAAAGGGGAATCAAAACCACCATTGATGACCTTGAGAATGCCAGAGGGGAAGAGATTTCTCAAACTGCAGTAAAAGCAATTCAAGAGTCAAGAAGTTCTATAGTTGTGTTTTGTCCTAAATTTCCATTTAACCGAAGGTGCCTTGATGAGCTGGTTACAATCCTTGACTGTAGGCGTAGATATGGGCAATTAGTTCAACCCGTTTTCTTTCAAATTGCAGCAACAGTAGTACGGAATAGCCAAGGATGTTATGGAGAAGCACTTGCAAAGCATCTAAGAAAATGTAAGAATCAGATGGAAGTTAACAGATGGGAGTTGGCTCTCCATGATGTCGCTAATTTGCATGGGTGGACTTCTAAGTCCTGGTACATCTATCTATTTTTTACTTGCTTCCCCAACCACACCTCTGCCATCGTGCTCATAATTAATATTTAAACTATGTTGAGAAACAGAGAAAGAGAGAAAATCATAAAATAAATCAGTGTGTTTAAACTACACAACAGAGATAATATATATAGACAATGTGTAATAAATACACGATAATTACAAAGATATATTTTTCCTAATTATAGATAATTACAGATTCTAACACTCCCCCTCAAGCTAAGGCATATAGATCATATGTACCTAGCTTGTTACATAGGTAACTTATTCCGGGGTCTCTCAATGATTTGGTGAGAACATTGGCCAGTTGGTCATTTGAATTGATGAAGCTTGTGGTGATGTCTCTAGATAGAATCTTCTCTCTGATAAAGTGACAATCAACTTCAATGTGTTTGGTCCTTTCATGAAAAACTAGATTTGAGGCAATGTGGAAAGCGGCTTGATTGTCACAAACAACTGTCATGTGCTTGGTTTCCCCAAATTGAAGTTCTTTGAGGAGTTGCTTAAGCCAAATAAGCTCACATGTAGTTGAGGTCATTGTACAGTACTTTGCCTCAGCACTAGACCGCGCCACCACAGTTTGCTTCTTACTCTTCCAGGATATGAGATTGCCTCCAATTAGTATACAATACCCGGAAGTGGAGCGCCTATCAGAGGGGATCCCACCAACTGCATCAGAATACCCAACTATATCAGTATGCCCCTTGTCTTCATAAATAAGGCTCTTGCCGGGTGCTCCTTTGACATACTTCAAAATACGTATGACAGCATCCCAGTGAGTTTCACATGGTGAGTTTAGGAATTGACTAACCACATTTACTGCGAACGAAATGTCTGGACGAGTAATTGTGAGATAGTTTAATTTCCCAACCAATCGTCTAT
Organism: Dalbergia cochinchinensis; assembly: GCA_031216125.1. Classification (NCBI taxonomy): domain Eukaryota; kingdom Viridiplantae; phylum Streptophyta; class Magnoliopsida; order Fabales; family Fabaceae; genus Dalbergia; species Dalbergia cochinchinensis. Next base: position 58,942,853 of record CM062375.1, on the reverse strand, counting down.
ATCTCCTAGGGTCAGATAGTGGCTCCCCCTGATTTGGTAGGAGCTTGACATTAGGATCCATAGGAGTATCAACGGGTTTTGCAGCAAGTAAACCTGTTTCCTCTAGAATGTCAACAGCATATTTTCTCTGAGAGAGAACTATGCCATCTTTGGACTGTACTACTTCAATACCTAGGAAGTATCTGAGTTTGCCAAGGTCTTTGGTCTAGAAATGCTTGCATAGGTGTTGTTTGATCTGTGTTATACCCTGAGTGTCGCTCCCTGTAATGACAATATCATCAACATACACAACTAGGTAGATGCAACCTCTCTGAGTATGATGATAAAACACAGAGTGGTCAGCTTCACTCCGAGTCATACCAAATTGCTGAACCACAGTGGAGAACCTTCCAAACCAAGCCTGAAGAGACTGCTTAAGACAATACAATGATTTGCGAAGACGACAAATAAGGCCAGAAGACTCCCCCTGAGCAACAAACCTAGGAGATTGCTCCATATAAACCTTTTCCGCAAGATCACCATGAAGAAAGGCATTCTTAATATCCAACTGATGAGGAGGCCAACGATGCATAGCAGCCATAGAGAGAAACAGACGAACAGAAGCCATCTTGGCAACAGGGGAGAATGTATCACCAAAATCCAAACAAAAAATCTGAGTGTATCCTTTGGCTACAAGACGGGCCTTAAGACGATCAATTTGGCCATCAGACCCCACCTTAACTGTAAAAATCCACCGACAACCAACCACAGATTTACGCGGAGGGAGAGTCACCAGTTTCCAAGTACCACTGTCCTGAAGTGCACACATCTCAGTAATCATAGCCTGTCTCCACCCAGAATGGGAGAGGGCCTCACCTGTAGTCTTAGGAATAGACACAGAGGACAAAGAAGACAGATAAGCATAATGTAGAGAAGATAGACGATGATAAGTTAAGGCAGTATAGTAAGGAGATGGGTTACGAGTGGAACGAATACCTTTACGAAGGGCAATGGGAAGATCAGGTGCAACCGGCAGGACCAAAAGCGGCGGAGGATCAGGCACCGGAGGAGAGTCCACATCAGCTAAGACAGGATCAGAGGAAGGAGCAGGAGCAGGCAGCAGCTGTTGGTTAGGTGCAACGGGTGTCAGAGGTGGGACAGGCTCGGCTAGTGGACGGGCGCGATGATGGTAAACCTGAAGGGGGCGGGGTGTAGGTGGAGGTGTAGGCAAAAGGGGGTGGCAAAGGCACAGGGATCACAGGAAGGGGGAGTTCCGCAAAAGCAGCAGAGGTGGAATGGTTAGATGGCTCAAAGAAGGGAATAGTGTCGAAAAAGGTAACATTCGCGGAGACAAGATAACGACGCAGAGTAGGAGAAAAACACCGAAAACCCTTTAGAGACCGAGTGTAACCAAGAAAAACACATTTAAGTGAACGTGTAGAAAGTTTGTCAAGATCAGGAGTTAAGTTATGAACAAAGCAAGTGGACCCAAAAACGTGTGGGGGAAGGGAATGCAAGGGGTCATGAGGAAATAAGATGGAAAGGGGAACTTGATGGCCTAAAACAGAAGAAGGCATGCGATTAATTAAATAACATGTAGTTAAAACGGCATCGCCGCAAAAACGAAAAGGTACATGGTGATGCAGGAGGAGAGTAGGTGTGGTTTCAATGAGATGACAATTCTTGCGCTCAGCAACCCCATTCTGTTGAGGTGTATGAGCACAGGATGTCTAGTGAAGAAATCCATGAGAAGCTAAAATTTTTTGAAAATCATGAGACAAATATTCTTTGGCATTATCACTACGTAAAGTGCAAATAGGAACACAAAAATGAGTTTTTATTTCTTGATAAAATGTAGTAAAAACAGAAAACAATTCAGACTTGTGTTTCAATAAAAATAACCACGTACAACGAGAATAATCATCAATAAACGTAACAAAATAACGAAATCCTAAACTAGACACTGGGCGACTAAGACCCCAAATATTTGAATGAACTAAAGCAAACGGAGACGCGGCTTGACTGCTAACACTATCTGGAAAATGACTCCGCAGGTGTTTCCCAAGTTGACACGACTCACAAGGCAAACTGGAAAGTTTGGTCAGGCTAGGCACCATGCGTTGCAAGTTGGCAAGGCTTGGATGATCTAATTGGGCATGGAGGGTGAGAGGATCAGTGGTGAGGGAGAAAACACTTAAAGAGGGGCGGAGCCAATAGAGGCCACGAGATTCACATCCGGTGCCAATCATCCGTCCCGTGCTCCGGTCCTGCAAGTAAACAGAATCTTCAGTGAATGAAATAATACAGTTAAGAGCTTTAGTTAACCGATAAATAGAGAGTAGGTTGAATAGAGAACCAGAAACATAAAGGACAAAATCAACTGACATAGAAGGAAGGGGATGGGCAAAGGCTCACCCGTGAGACGTGTGTGAGCAGATTGGCCAAAGTGGCCGATGGGTAAATAGCCAGAAGTAGAAAGTGTAGAAAATAAAGCTTTATTACCGGAGATATGATCAGTGGCGGCGGAATCAAGAACCCAAGGATCCAAAGAGGCCGACTGAGAGAGACAAGCAAAAGAATTACCAGAGTGTGCAACAAAAGCAGTGGAACCAGAGTTCTGACGTTGCTCAAACCACTTCAGGAAATTAGCATAGTCGGCTGGAGACGGTGGATGTGGAGCAGGTGAGTCCGAGGGAGCAGGAACACTGGCTTGGGCAACATTAACAGTAGGGCGTAGATGAGGATGCAAAGAGTAACAACGATCAATGGTGTGGCCTGGCTTATGACAATGGTCACACTTAAGTCAGTGCTTCCGAGAACAGCCACGACTGGTACCCTGGGTGACAAGTGCAGAGGTATCAATCGAGGCCGAAGGAAGGAGCAACTCAGCCGGTGGTTTGGTGGGAACCCGAAGGAGAGAGGCAGACACCATGGAGAGAGTAGGCACAGTCGGTGATCCTAGAAGCTGATCACGAGTAGTAGAATACTCCGAAGGTAAGCCAGAAAGGGCCAGGAGCATAAAGAAAGAGCTACATTGCTCCAACTCCTTCTCCGGGGTATCAGCAGGGGGCAAGAGTTCATTGAAGTCATGGAGTGCACCGTGAATCTTACCCAAATAAGAGGATATAGAACCATCAAGCTGGCGAGGAGCAATGATACCCATGAGATCCTGACAAACACGATATAGACGTTGAGTGTCATTGGTGAAGAGGGTCTTTGCTTGCGCCCAAACAGATTTACAAGTGACATGGGCCCAAAAGATTTGTTTGATGGAAGGAGCAATGGTGGACTTGAGAATGCTACACAGCTGGGCATCAATCTTTACCCAGTGGGGGCGCCTATCCACCGGGATGTCTACAGCCTTTGTGGTGAGGTGGTCAACATAGTCCTACCCTGCCAACCAAAGTTTGATGTCGGATGCCCAAGTATTATAGTTGTTGCCATCAAGTTTATCAGTGGAAAGAGCCACACTGACATAACTAGTAAAAGCGGGAGGATCAGCTTTCGGAATACCCTTATCATCAGAGGAAGAGTTGCTAGCCATGGTTACAAGGAGGCAGGGACAGAATGGGAATTACAAAAAAAGTCACGTCGTCGGAGAGCACGGATTGCGAAGCCAAGGACAGATCTGGAAAGAGGAGAGCGGCGAGAGTCAAACGCAGGAGACGGCGGCCAGAACGGAGGCCGGACGCTCTGCCATGGGCTACCGGAAGGCGCGGTAGCAAAAAACGCCGCAGATGAGAGAAGCCGCGCGTGGGAGAGCATGACCGCCGGAATGGAGCCGCGGTTTCTGGGGGTAGGCTGTGCACGGTGAGGCGAGGCTGGCGGTGAGGTCGCCGGCCGAAAACGACGCTGAAAAAGCGGCCGGCGGCGGGAAACAGTGGTGGCGAGAAGCTTTTATGCTCGGAAAAGGGGCACAACGGAGGGGAAGAGCGGGCAAACCGGAAGGGAAACACGGTTTGGCCGAAAAAAAAATTTCTCCAGAGGGCAGTGGGCCCTCCTGACGGCACGGAGTAGGATTTTCTTTCTTTCTAGGCTCTAGATACCATGTTGAAAAAATGATAGAATGAATCCGTGTGTTTAAACTACACGATGGAGAAAATATGTAGACAATGTGTAATAAATACACGATAATTACAAAGATATATTTTCCCTAATTATAGATAATTCCAGATATTTACAGATTTTAACAAACTAAGTGAACATTAAGTGCATATTTATCTTTGATAAACATATTGCATGCTTGGTATCTGAAATGAATCGGATATGAACTGTAGTGATATCTGTTTTAGTTTACATCTATTTGTGTTTTGTAGTAGTGGATCTCAACTCATCGAAAGAATTGTTGAAGATATCAGCATGAATATTCGTATTCCTTCACGTAATGCTGATTGCTTGGCTGGACAGTTGCGCATTACAAAACCGCAAGCACTTTCTGGTCTAGGATCTTCAGATGATGTTGTAACAGTAGAAAATGGAAGTGAAGGAACAGGTAATGGATACAGAACACAACACAACACAACAAAACATGACACCCACATATAATGTGCTAGAGATCCACTTGCTCCAACAATAAATCTTGATATACTTATTTTATTGCATAAATTATCTAATCATTGAATTCAAAGTCTCCACTTATTAGATTAATGAGAGAACTCCCAAATTAGTCCCTAACAAAGAATAAATAGTCCTAAGGTCTTTGACAATTGCAAAAGTAGGACATAATTGGTCCTTGACTCACATGCAACCAATTAGAGGTCTAACATGGAGGTTAAGTGTTGACTAGCACTCAAAATGCACTATTTGATTGTGCCAAACTTTTCCCCAAATCTTGAAAGATTAACAGAGACAATTTTGTTTAAGCTCTCTAAAGAATTGTGGGACTCATAACACCAATGCCATGTAGGATCAAGTAATAAGTGTCAGCCAACATTTGACCTCAACATTGCAAGTGAGTCAGGGATCTATAGTATCCTATTTTTGCAATTGTCTAAGACCTGGGGACTAATTATTTTGTTAGGGACCAATGTGCCTACCAACAATTGTCAGGGACTAATTTGAGGGTTTTCTCTAGATTAGTTATAGAACATTTTATACCATTTAAAAACAATTTGATATTTTATCATGTCACTTTATTTTGACATATCATATGTTTTTGAAAATATACGTAAATGTTAACTATTATTGAAATTTGATATGTTTTATCTTCTAGATAATATCACATGATTCAATGATTGGATTGATTAAATGTAATGTTTGTAAAAAATTATTCAATTAGAGTAAGTAGACAAGACTTACTCTTGGAGCAGAAAGGATCACTTACTCCAAGAGTAAGTCATGGGCTATCCAAGTTAGGAGGTGGAAGAAGTCTGGTAGCCGAGTAAAAAAGAGAAAGTGAAAGAGAATTGTAAGTGTGGAGGCAGGGAAGGGGAGGGGGAGGGGGAGGGGGAGGGAGAGAGAAATTACAACTGGGACATCAATGGTGAATATTACTGGTTACTTCGATTTATAGATGTATACAAGAATTCAGTGTGGCAGGTTTTAACTGCAACCTATGCTTCCTAGTTTGTTCCTGTACTAGATACCAGTAAGGCTAGGATCTAGGTACAGCTAGCCAATGATGTGACAGTTGTCCCATTCTCTAACTGACTCAAGCGGTTGTTGGAGATCGCTCACTGCACTGCAGGTACATAACTTGCAGCTGCACACCCCTTATGTATTGCGACATGTTACATTGTCTAACAGCCCATCCTCAAACCACGGGTGGTTGAGGTAGAGCATAGAGGTCAACAACCCTGAATTTGGGGCAGATCTCTTGAAAGTAAAACAGAGACAGGGCTTTAGTAAGTGCATCTGCAATATGATCAGCGGCTGGTATGTGAGATACAATTAGACTCTTAGTGAGTCCCTTCTCACGCACACAGAAGAGGTCAAACTCCATGTGCTTTGTGCTGGGTTATGAGGCAGAAGCACCGCGCTGAGATTATCGAAAAGAATAGTGGGTGCAGTACTCTAAACATGTTCTCAAGTAGGGTTTGTATCCATAAGAACTTAGCTACAGCATTAGCTAGGCTTTGGTACTCAACTTTAGTATTGGAGCAGGCAACCAAAGATTATTTCTTGTAGCTCCTTGAAATGTGGTTGGGGCTTAAGTGGATCAAAGAACCAGATGTGGAACAATAATTCTCAAGTTCGGATGCCCAATCCAAAGCTTAATAGGTAGTGAAGACATAAGGTATGTTAGAAACAGCAGGCTGAAGTAGAAGCCCATGATGAAGTGGAGTTGATTAGTAACGAAGAACGTGCTTGACATCCCTCTAGTAGGAAAAAGGTGGTTGCGAGATAAACTGGCAAACCTAGGTGAGACTTGGCAGTCTGTTTAGTATTCTGAGTTGTGTTAGTAAAATATTTGTTCTTGGGTCTCTCCCCCGTCTTTGGTTTTTCCCTTTTCCATTAAATCCCTAAAATCACACCACACCAGTAATTATATTTAATTTAGATTAATGTTCTCCCTTTGCCTGCAGGTGCTCGGAATCTTCCGAAAGCTGCTGGAACAAAACCCCTTTGTACAAGCTCTCATAGGAAGGAACCGGAGAATAGAGAAACATTTATTGCGGTAAACATAAATTTTGGGTGTGCTAAATTCAATCTTGTTCTCGTTCATGTGACCCATGGCTAATATTTCAGCTATTCATCAGGTTCAGCCGTCAACAAGCAGTGGATATACTCTCAAAGATATGTTTAACTGCCTGGGTCCTGAAGGGACAGATATCGTGCAAAACAATAGTCTGTTAAATCTCCGGCCTTCTGGAGGGGATGCCACCAAAAAGAGAAAATGGATATCAAATGAGGCGGAATTCAATGTTGAAGCCAATTCTCCACGGAAACAAATTTTGACAGAGATAAAATACTTCCAACTGTTAGGTACCAGGAAACTGAAAGGAAGTGTTGAGGCATTTTCAGCTTCTCTTGGTGTTGTGAACTCCACTCTGTTAGCTGTAGAAGACGCTGGAACTATGGTCACGAGGACGAGTGAAGAAGTGAAGTCCATCATGCAGACTGTACAAACATATGCCTCCAAAGGATTCCGCGAGTTGATTGGTGAAGGACCGAAGTTCAAGGAACATATCGAGAAAAATGTGCTGGGATTCCGTGCAGATGAGAAATTCTCTCAAGGTATGTGCGTAGCATTAGATAATCTTCTCAGTAAATTTATTTGTTGGAGTCAAGACTATGAACGTGCAAACGCCGTGCTTGAGGCAACAGCTACTGACTTTTCAAAAGCTGAGAAGCTACAAGAGGATTTCGAAGCTGTTGTTAATGACTCTGAGAAGGCTATTTCTGCTGAGAAAGAGGTGCTCATTCAGTTGGACCACGCGCTGCATAAAAAGAGGGAGTTGGAAGAGGAATTGGAGGTTGTAAAATCTGAAATAGCTGATCTTAGTTCATCTCGTCAAGAAGTTGCTTTGAGGAAGAGCAAGCTTCTTGATGAGGGAACCAAGCTCAAAGAAGAAAAGGACAATTTGATGGTCCGAGTGCCTCGAATCATGGGTGAACAGGCAGCAGCAAGGTTTACCCAAGAATTTATTGAAGCTGAGTGGTTGGAGTATGCGAAACTGTTCAATGAAATTTTCGAGTCTGAGTTTGGCTGTAGTTAACCATTCATCCTGCAGGACGCCCCCAACACCTCCCTTTTTTTCTTGTTTTTTTTTTCTTTTCTTTTTCCTCCCCGTCTCCCCTAGTGTGGTGTTTGAATGACAGCTTATAGATGACAAAAACAATAATAATAGCTAATAGGGAGGAGGAAATTTATTCTCTTATTTGAGCATTTATTAATTAGTGGAATAGAAAAACTGCGATTTCACCAAAAAAAGAAAAGAACAGAAAGATTAGTTCCCACTTTTTATTCCTTCAAAAGTTGATTATCTCTTCAAAAAACTTGTAATTGAATGAGGAAAATTGATTTTCTTTTTTAAGTTAAAAAGTTAGTATTTTACGTTTTTATTCCTTATTTTTATAAAGATTAAAAAATATGGATTGGTCTCTGAGGTTATTTGTATTAATTCTTTGTAGCTAGTTTCAAGGTAAATACAATTTTACTAAGTTCTAAATTAAGAAGATAATATAAATTTTATTGAGACTTTTGAAACTTAAAAATTGTATATGAGCAAATTATAGTACAGGGGTGTGTAAGTTTTTTAAGAAAACAACGGATAAATATATGGCTCGTGTTATACTCTTTTGTTTCGAAAATAATTTATATGACAAGGAAAAATATATGACTTGAGCTAAACACATCGTAAGTAGATATAAGAGTAAATTTTGCATAAGATCATTAATCTGGATTACTGATAATGTAATTTAAATTATTTGACTGTACAATACTTTTTTATCTCGTTAGATCTTCGTGAAAATTTAAATTTTTAAGGCAATCTATGTGTTATCTCCTTAATGATAATGTGGATTATCCCCATTGACTTATTTATGTGGATTGTCAGTTTGTCACCTAGAGGGCAATTCTTACATTATCGTTACTATTATTATTAAAGTAAATAACATAAACCACAATCATATTTGATGATATAATACTAAACCCCAAACCAATTAAAATAGACACTTCGCTCATTGATCCAAAATAAATTAACTTAAGTTGGTCATAGTCATGGTTATGAGAATCGAATCGAAATAGATGGTCGGAATCAAAAACCAGTCATGCATCCGGTCCTATCATGCTTGGAAAATCATTAGCTCGAAAAGCGGCCAAATACCATTCAAATTGGCTGAGATATAGTAAATTAGACAAGCTAGACCAATTTTTCGAACGATCAATTTTTTATTTTTTATTTTTTGGAAAAAAAAGTATCACTAATTGTAATGACTGATGAAAGACAGTTAAAAATGGCACTTGGTTGGCCAAGTCAAGGACCATTAGACCTTTTACATTTTTGAAAGGAGATTAGAGGGGATAAGATTTGAAGTCATAATGCATCGGTATTTATAGAAGTCATGAGGACTAAAACCTCCTAGTTTAAGCAATGTGAGACTTCGTAATCTTATGAGTAAATAATTCAATTCAAAATATAAACAATGTGGGATGTAGTGACCTACTTGTATTAATTATGTTAATGACTTAATACAGTATTTTTGCTTTCTAAAATTATTTTTACCATGTTAAAATGTTATTTTCGTCCTCATTTGTATTATTAAATATATAATTATTTTTTTATTTCATAGTATATAATTAATCATACATGTGTACATTTACATATAAATAGATGTATTTTATTACACTCAGTTAGACCACAATTGAACTGGTAGAACGAATGAATTTTTAAATTGGTGCCTTATATCATCAATGTTCTGTCGGATTTCCATAAACCTGATCATAGTCAACCATATCGCACAAAATCAACCACACCCCATCCCACCTCTCCTTTACGTGTGTTGTTCTGATAACTTCCATGACTGCAACTACAATATAATTAAGACTTCTGGTTTGCTTTGACGTGAACTCCAATTAAGACTTTAAATTTGTGTAACAGTAATGAAAACAGAGAAAATTATAATGCCTCTCCGTATCAAGAAGTTTGATATAATTTTTATTTAAATGTGAGATTAAATTTAATAAAATAAGTTTCATATATAACTTTTGTTTGAAAAGTTTAACCTAAGACTTAGATAAAGATTATAAGAAACTCCTTTATATATATATACACACACACACACACCACATTGCCTAAATTTTAAAAATTTGTCACTGGTTGAAATCTTAAAGGAACAATCAGTTTGATGTAATTTTATATTCATAAAATCCAAGTATCAAAATAGATGTTTTGAAAATTAGGCATTAATTTATGCACTTTATCCACAAGAGTACTATTTTTCATGTGAAAATACTATTAATTGTCTAATTGTACAATTTAAATATGGACAAAAATATTTTAATGACTGGATATATCGTTTTAAATTATTTGAGGTATCAATTTGTTATATTTGCAGTAAAATTAGTGTATTATATTAATTACTTGTGTGGAGCGATTTATTATATCTAATTTACAAATGACTTAAAAAAGAGAAATTTGGGAAAATAGTTACATTACACTAAGATCATTTTCTATATTGAATTAAATTTATTCTTGCCCCATTTAAATACAAATCGTCTTAATTTTAATTTCAAAAAATTTGACTTGATCCTTATGTTTGTAATCTCTCCCTTCTAAGTTTAGATCCCTATAAGTTTTTCAGAGCATATGTTTTAAATCATTACGACTATTAAAATTTATTTTTATTAAATATTTTAAGATTATTATTTTTATCATTATAAACATCAATATTCAACAATACTTACTAATGATATAGACCAAAAATATGGTATTAAAAAAGAGGACAAAAACCTTGAAAATAAAATGAGAAACTAAAATCAAAATCAAAATAAACTATACATAAAGAATAAAACCATTTTTCAAACTTTCTATTTTTATTAAAATATGATATAATTATTGATTGAACATATCATCCTTGTGATACTCGGTATACACGTGGCAGAGGATAAGTTCTGTTTTGCTCCAGGGTCCCCTGGGACCTACCCATGTTATCAGGAAGGCCCCGGGATGTCGGGAGGATCCTTAATGCAGCAGAGATGGTGAACTGTCACCGCTATAGTGGTCCAGGATCGCTATAGTGGTCATAGTTGGTGGTGGCACCATTTTGGGCGTTCGCTATAGCGGTCATGGTGGCAGCAGTAGTGTGTTTCTGTCCCCTAGGGATCGCTGACTGCTATAGTGGTCTTGCGGCAGTGTGTTTTTGTCCCTTGGGGACCGCTAACCGCTATAGCAGTCTAGGATCGCTATAACAGTCGTAAGTGACGGGTTCTAGGGGATGCGGGTTGGCAGGACCGCTATAGCAGTCATACACCGCTATAGCGATGTCAGCAGTGCATATACAGTGCAAAACGCGTCGTTTCGCGTTAGTGAGACCCCCAACCACTTTTAAACCCTTCCAACTCGGGATTTCACCCCAAAACCCAGTCCTACCTTTCTTCAACTCTCTCCCACTCCTTCCTCACATAAATCCTCTTCAATCCTTCTTTCTTCAAGAGATTAAAGGTGAGATTTATGGGTTTTGTTGTCTCCATTCTTCTCACTTTGTATCCTAGAGTTTGGGTTTGTTATTTGTCTCCATTGTTGTTAAGTGGGAGTACTCCCCCAATGTTGTTAGAGTTAGATTCGAGTAATCTAGAGGTTTACGGAGACTAATCTTACGTTTTATGGCTCCAATAGTAGACATTGGTGTTGTTCCTTCTCCCTAGAGCTCCGTTGGAGTTGACGTCACCATTCCTTCCCCTCCAAGTGAGTGGGTTTGGAACTTGTGACCCTTAAGTTGGTCATTAAAGTTAATTTCATAAAGTTATATTTGATTGCATGATTTTAGAAAGAATTTTAAGAGATTAGAGACTCCGATTAATTTGTTATAATTATTGAAATGGCGAATTCCAATTAGAGCATAAAATATTTGTTTTATTGCAAACTCATGGGACCATTGTTGTTAAACGATTTTATCGCAAGAGCTAGAGTATTATTATTATACCTTGAATTGAGATTTCCATAAAATTTCCATGATAATATTTCGAACGAATGATTTACGAATTATAGAGTTGTGCTTAGAGAAATATTAGAATAGAGATTTAGAGAAAATAATATGTTCATTGGTTTAGATACTAAATGGTAACTATAGAGAAATAAACAGTGAGTTAATGGTTGACCCCGATCGTTAACCTTGGTACCAAGTTGTCTTGAGAGGACAATCTCATAGAGCAGAGAACGGAACCTATTCAGGTGTCCACACTAGATTCCTAATGGATCATAGAGTACAGTGATTAAGGTTCTTGAAGAACCATAGAGTAAGGATTTTTGTTTCTCTCGTAGAGTACCGTTATTATATTTTCAGAGAAATTTCTATTTAGAGCTTTTATATTCACCTGTATATGAGTATGATTCTAGAGATTATTGCATCAACTGATTTTATTTATTTGTATATGATTATTTATCTTCTTGGTCGCCCTATGAAAGAGTTACGAGTAAAGACCTGCTCACTGAGTTTTAGATGAAACTCACCCCTCTCTTTTTCCCCATTACAGGTGCTGTAGACGCTGCGGGTTCTTCCCTTCCACCTCTACCCCCGCAGTAGAGATTTATCGTTTGGTGAGCTTCACTTGGTGTGAAGTACTCTATTTTGCTTTTTATTAGAGATAGAGTGCTCCAGTTACATGACGGACAGAGTCCCAGACCGTAGAGATTGATTAGCATTATTTTATCATGATTATTTTGTACTTACATGATTATAGATTTCATGTATATTTTGTATAGAGAGCAACTCATGTATTTTGAACCTCAGTGATATGTTTAGAGGTTGAAATGGAAAAGATTGATTTTATTACTTTAGAGATCTGTGTTAAAGTTTGATTATGATTGTGTTTTCTTGGAACCAATGGTTTATTAGAGATAAAATGATGATTTGTAAACAGTTTTATATTAAAATATGCATATAGAGAAATGCAAAGGTCATGAGGCTTACGTGGGAATAAGGATTCCCCACATGCTGGTCATGTACCCAAGTCGGGTCATGACAATCCTTTTATCAAGTGATAATATGATCATTCAATAGCTATAATAGTTTTAAATATTTACAATATTTATAGCAATACCATTAAAAATCATGTGTATTATTTCGCAAAGTTACTTACGGACTACTGTTAGTAGGGGATGTTAATGGAGAATTTCCAAAAACTCAAGGACCTGTCATGCAAAGTTTGAAAACAGAGAGGGTGCAAGCTGTATTTTATCAAACCTTGGGGTAAGTAGGTGTAATTTTCCCTTAAAAAAAAAGTTATTGTGATCAATAACTTTTAAGAGTAAACCCTCAAGTTGGTCCCTGACAATTTCAGCTTCGGACAAGTTGACCCCTGACAATTAAAAAGAGTCAACTTGGCCTCTAGCAATGTCAAAAGTCGAACACTTAATGGTTCCTGGATGAAAAGCATTAACAGTGTTAGTGATAATTTCATTACTGGACAAATTGATTTTTATTATCATTTACACACCAAAAAAAAAAAAAAAATCCACATCCCTTATCCCCTATCCCCTTTCTTCTTTCACCCTCACCATGCCCACCACTACCACCATAATGAGGCAAAAAATAAGGCATTCCCCACCTCATATTATATTCATTTATGAAATCTGAATTGGTTCGCATCCTTATACATTTTTTGAATTTACGGTGAGTGTTTTTGTCCTTTGTTTCAGAGGGTTGATCAATGATAGATTGTATGCTGAATCACTTTCTCAATCTACATATTCTTCATCAAGTTGGGGACCGAGGCAGATCAAACAAGTAAACTAGTCTACTATTTAATTTTTGTTGTTCTTGATCCTTTTTGCATTTATATACATAACCTCATCCTTATGCCATGCTGGTATTTGACTTCTTGTTGCAAAGCAAAAGTGGAACTATTTATTGTGATATGCTGTTTGTGCTTGGTAAAATTCTGTTTATTTTAACTCTACGTTATTAGAAGGGAAAACTATAGTGCATTGTGATTGTGTCTCACAAATTCAGCAGTGCATGATGCATCCACCGTTTTTTCCTTTCAAAATAAACACTAGAGAATGTAAATGTGAGAACAAATACTGACATTGACATCAAAGTTAACATAATAAGAATTATCTTATTTCCTAAGTAACGTAATTATCTGTTTTTAAATTTTTACCTTCGGTATACAATTTTGTATTGGTTTTTCCCTACACTTAGGGACTTTCTAATTTAATTATATCATTTTCTGCTTACTCATGTCATAATTTTATGTTACTCTTATTTGTCTCAGCAAGTTGTTCCACAATCACCAAGCTTCGACCCAATAAATTCCATTTGTTTTGTAATTTATGTAGTTGAATGATTTCTCCTAAGTTAATTATTACTTCCCAATATGTGAAATGCCTTGAAGAAGGCTTCATTCTTTGCCGTCATAATTTCCTATGCACCTAAGTTGTGCTGTCTTGAAGGTTCCTCCCCATTACAGCCTTATTGGGGACAAATGCTAGGCCAAAGCAAAGAGGTTGAACAACACATGGCCATCTACTTCCTACTATCATTAAAGGTTGTTATTTTTGTGTGATGGAGTGTAATTATTGTGTCAGGCACTTTTCAAGAAGGGAGTAAGTCAAGGTGATGTTGAAAAGGTGGTTGAAGTGGATTTTAGGGGCAATGATTGTGATGAAGATCAGAAGCCAGTGATAGGCTTGTCAAATCAATCCATGCTCAGGCCGCAAAGCAATGGTCACGGGGTCAAAATGTTCCCATGCAGACAAGGAAATCAAGGATTGTAAGATGGCTTCGTTGCCGTGGCTTTGACTGGAATGTCATAAACTCCGAATTGAAGAAAGGCAGGAGGAGCGGTAGCCTCCATACTACACAATTGGGACATACCCAAAATTCATAAGACGGTGGTGGTGGTGAGAATGAAAAGGGTCGAGAAAAGAAGAGGATGCCATATAGGAATTTTCTTCTTTTTTGTGTGTGTAAATGATGTTAGGAAAAATTTTGTGTGATAATGAAATTATCACTAATACCATTAATATTTTTCGTCCAGTAACCACTACGTGTTTGACTTTTGACATTGCTATGGACCAAATTGATATTTTCCAATTGTCAGGAATTTAATACTAAGAAATTGTCAAGGACGAGCTTGGTGGTTTATTCTAATTTTTAATCTTTTGTTATAGTGGATCCTAGAATTTCCTTAGCCCAAGTGCTTGTAAGATGTCCAATGGGTCGTAAAGAATGGTGATTTGAAATTTTATTTTTCTTGATTAGAAAGTTAAAAATTTGAAAATATTAGACTGGCCAACAGTCCTGTTTGGCCGGTTCAAAAGCTTTTTGGGCAATTTGCCACCAATGGTTTTTGGATAATAGTCGAACTAGTCACCTAACCAGTTCTCGATTCAAGCGATTGAACCAACCAGTTCATCCAATTTTTTAATCTATAGATGGTCCATCAATTCAACCGATTGATCCAACAAATCCAATCCAATTTTCTTGATCATGACCGGCATATTGAACTAAACAGGTGATTAGTTCATTAATTTCCAATCCAAATTAGCTAGTCCACTCCGATTCTTGTAACTATGCTTGAAACAACCTACAAGTGGTCAGACCCCTTTGTTCATTATTGTACTTTAGCCCACAAACCATGTTCCAACAGCGGATTCTCGATTTTGATTTAACATGACATGATTATTATTATGTTTTAATCTTTATCCTTGATCAAAGTAAAAGAATATATATGAAACTTAATAGAAACGATTTAACATGAAAGAATCCACTCCCGCAATATTATCCTTGTCACAGGAGATGAGTTTTCACCAGGGTGCAAGAGTATTAGGCCAAGAACCCCCAAGAAAGTAGCAGATTGTGCAGTTGCTGATCAAGATTCAATGCATTCTGAGTCTGACAAGGAACAAACAGAAGAATCTGTCATGGAGTTCATATTTTGTTATTACTCCTGAGCAGTACAAGAGTTCATATCTCTCCTTCAACATGAAACAAAGTGCATATACTTCCGATCACTTCTCAGCTGCTCAAACTCCAACCTCGCCAAACGAATCAAACCAATTCAATCCTTTTAACTCAGTTCAACCCGTTCGATTATCAAATGTAATGTGCATCAATGACTCTGATGCAGAAGCCACTAATTATATTTGTTATCAACATCTTTAAATCAATAAGAAAATAAAATAAGCCCCAATTCTGTTAAGCTTCCAAATGGTCCTTGTTTATAAGGCACATGCTGGCACACTTCATTTTTCAGTTGATCCTTACTTGAATGGAGTCCTCATTACACCCGAATTCTCTTCCAATCTAATTTCTGCTAATAAACTAACAATACCATACCATGCCAAGTACAATTCTGATAATCAATTATGCTACTTGAAGGAACCTTCAGTCACAAGGTCAGCAAGATAGATGTAACTCTCTTCTAGCCCAACGTAAATTTGTCTTGTGGCATTATAGACTAGGTCTATCAAACACCCTTTTTTTTTTGCTGGTCCCTTGCCAGTTTACTTTTCGGTAAAACTCCCCAAGAGATGCAAACCAGTCTACAAAGTAGATGGCGGATAATTTGATCCACTATCACTTTTGGATCATAAAATAGTTCAATAATCTCAACCGTTAAATTTTCTTTGAATGGCTATTATTCAAATGAAATTATAATTTGAATTTGAAAATATAATCAATAATGAATTTATGAAATAAAAAATACTTTTAGAATTACAACATTATCCTTCTTTAATTTCCCATCCTCAACTAGCCAACTTGCCATAGCTCTGGCCTCCCTTAAACTACCATCATTGCCGCCAAGCCTCCACCACATTCAACTTCCTTGCCTATGATCACACCATCCTCCTCGCCCACTGACTTTGCATATGTATTATGAGATGGCTCCTCCTTCTGATATAACTACCTAGTATTCGACTCTAGGTGGAGATGTGTGCGATGGACATGGAAGCAAGCAACCGTACTTGAGGAAGCTTAAACCAAAACTCAAGTATCAGCATCAAGCAAACAAATAATTGGAGAATCAACATAGATTGATGAGAACGATGAAGGTATGTATTGGAAGAAGTAATTGCGGATAAGTTTTTGACGACGATTCTTGAGGACTCACGGTTTTGCTCGAGAGTGCGATGTCAAATGTTATGAGTTCCAACAACGCCAATCACCGTGTGCTTGTTGTGGTGCTTGTTAAGAGTTGAGGGTGTGATAAAGAACGCACGCGCTGCCTAAGCACCAAAGCATCGGTAGTATTCAACGAACAAGATTAACGCTACCACCACCGCTAGCACGAATCTCCAGCACTCCTCTCTCACATCTGGATCTGGAACGACAGTGATGGATCTAGAAATATGGTTTCCTGTTTAATGTTTTATGTTAGAAAAAAGGATCTTGATATTGCTAAGGTCAAAGTGTAGCTAAGAATGATAGAACTGCCTGAGTGTGTGCCCGCGTTTGCAATAAATGAGAAATTGTTATTCTTTGATCTGCACAATGATGGCCCCTTTAATTTGTATCAGAAACAGAGACAATTACCAAGTAGTGAGAAGTATAGATAGAAAAGGAGACCACGGTGGTGCCAGGAAAGGGTGGCACCAGCCATGACATCATCGGAGATCAGTGGTGGAGAGGAGAAGAATGCATTACATTTGCAGGAGAGAATTAAAAATTAAAATAAGGTTAACTTAGTAATTTTGATAAGAATAAATGAGGACTATCAGAAGATCCAAAAGATATAGGGACCAAATTATCCTTCACCTACAAAGTCTAATAGAGTCAATTTTTCTCTAGGTGCATGATAGCACATGATGGAACCAGTACCTTGAAGGAACTAAATATATTATTGAATTGAGGGATCCTTGGCAATTCCCAAGAACCTTAACTGAATTACAGAGAAAGACAGAGGAAATGGAAGAGTCATCTCACTCTTTGACAACATACCAAAAACTGAACACCTAATTCTAACTTCCTTTCACATTTTATTCTCCTATTTTCCTTCCTAACCGTTTTTCCCACCCTTCTACCTGATTATACAGCTTTAAATATTAGTATTCTCCTCTAACTGCCTCTAACTAGTTCTTTCTTTTCTCATACACCTTCCCATACCTTGTGTCTCTATCACTACTCCCCCCTGGAAAAGCACCTTGTCCTCAAGGTAAGCTTCAGGGAACTGTTCCTGTAGTCTATGCAGGTCTTCCCAAGAGTTGTCATGTGATGGCAGATGCTTCCACTTGATCAACACTTCTTCCTTGCCGCTAGGGGAGTGTCTGGCCTACAACACGGCTTCTGGTTCTATCTGGAAAACTCCTTTTTCTAGCAGGTCAGCTAGCTGGGTCTGTGGTGGTAGGGTTTTCTTCAAGCAGCTCACATGGAAGACTGGATGGAGTTTGCATCCCAGTGGTAACTCTAGTCTGTAGGCAACAGGTCCTAATTCTTCCAGAACTTGAAATGGGCCATAGAACCTAGGGCTGAGTTTCTCATTAGCTTTTCTAGCTAGGGATTTCATGCGATAGGGCTGTAGCTTAAGGAATGCCCAGTCCCCCACTTCAAATGTCACATCTCTTCTGTGTTTATTTGCATACTGCTTCATTCTTTGCTGTGCTAAGTCCAAATTTGATTTTAGAACGTCGAGGACTTCATCCCTTAGGTGATAAGGGCTTGTACCTCAGCAACATTGGATGGATATGTTTCCCCCTGAAATAGTACAGGTAGGGGCCTGGCATAGAGTGCTTGAAACCAGGAAACCTTAGTTGACACATTGAAGGTGGTGTTGAACTAATATTCAGCCCAAGCCAGCCAATCTACCCACTGTTTTGGTTTAGACCTTGTAGAGCAGCGTAGGTATGTTTCCAGACAGAGGTTGATCACCTCTGTTTGGCCATCCGTTTGAGGATGATAGGAGATGCTATATTTTAGCTTGGTACCAGTGGTATAGAAGAGTTCAGACCAGAATCTACTAAGGAAAATGGAGTCCCTATCCCAAATGATGACAGAAGGGAAACCATGCAAGCGGACAATTTCCTTGACAAAGAGTTGGGCTACGTCTTTTGCTGAATATGGGTGTGAGAGTGGCAATAAGTGTGCAAACTTTGTTAGGCAATCAACCACAACCATTATTGAACCCTTCCCCTTAGCACGTGGTAGACCATTAATGAAGTCCATTGAAACTTCTGACCAAACTTGTGTTAGTACTAGCAAGGGCTGCAGCAGTCCAGCTGGTTATAGGGCCTCATATTTACTGGTCTGGCAGGTTTGACAGTTAGCAACATAATTCTTTACTTGTTGGCACATACCTCTCCAAAACATAGCAGCTGCTAACCTTTTATAGGTTCTAAAGAATCCTGAATGACCTCCTGATGGGAAGTCATGAAATTCTGCCAACAAGATTGGAATTTGTGATGAGTTCTTAGGGATTACTACCCGTCCTTGGAAGAACAATCTACCTTGGTGTAGGCTGTAGCTTGGAAAATCTTGGCCACCTTGGGATAGATTGTGGATTATTTGCTGGAGGTGTTCATCTTCTGCTACCTCTGCAACTATGGTGTCCCACATGTTTGCTTGGACCACTGAGATGGCATTGTATAGCATCTACCGTGAGAGTGCGTCTGCTGCCTTGTTTTCTAGGCCAGGCCGAAACTGAATCTCAAAGTCTAGTAGGCCAAGGAGTTGAGGTCCACTTTACTTGGTCCTTTCCTAATAATCTTTGGTCCGTTAAGAATTTCAGGCTGTGATGGTCAATCATGATGATGAAATGGCGGCCTAACAGGTAATGTCACCATTTTTTGACAACAAATACAATTGCCATTAGTTCCCGTTCATATGCTAACTTCTGTCTGGCCTTTTCGGATAGTGCCTTGCTGAGGTATGCAATTGGTCACCCTTCTTGGGACAAAACAGCCCCCATCCCATGACTAGATGCATTAGTTTCCAATACAAAGGGTTTGGAAAAATTTGGTACAGCTAAAACAAGCAGTTCTGCCATTGCCTGTTTAAGAGAATCAAAAGCTTGTTATGCTACTTCAAACTAGTGGAAAGCATCCTTCTTTGTCATGTCCGTGAGTGGTTTTGCAAGAACCCCATAATTCTTGACAAATTTCTTGTAGCAGCCCGTTAGTCCAAGGAAACCCCTTAAAGCTTTGAGGTCTTTGGGTGTTGGCCATTGTCTCATGGCTTCAGTTTTCCGTGGGTCTGCTGCCACCCCAGAAGCTGATACAATGTGTCCCAAATACTCCACTGAAGGGACCCCAAAATCACACTTCTTCCTATTTAAAACTAGTTTCTATTGCTGAAACACCTGAAACACAGCAGCAAGATATGCAGCATGGGCTTGTTCATCCTTGCTGTACACTAGGATGTCATCAAAAGATACCAAAACAAATTTTTTGAGGAAAGGCCTTAAAATATCATTCATTAGTTCTTGAAATGTCGAGGGTACGTTAGTCAAGCCAAATGGCATAACCAGAAATTCGTAGTGGCCATCATGGGTGCGAAATGCTATTTTCTCAATATCTTGCTCAATCATTCTAATTTGGTGGTACCCTGATTTCAGGTCCAGTTTTGAGAAAATGGCAGCATCGGTTAGTTCATCAATAACCGAAATTGAAAATTTATCTGGTATGGTGATCCGATTTAAGGATCTATAGTCCATACAACATATCCAGCTATTGTCCTTCCTTTTAACCAATAGTATGGGGCTAGCAAAGGGGCTCACACTAGGCCTAATTATACCAGCATTTAGCATTTCCTGCACTAATTTCTCAATTTCATTTTTTTGATAATGGGGGTAACAATAAGGTCTTAGGTTAGGGACTTGTGCACCTTCTTTAAATGTGATGGCATGGTCGTGTTTCCGTGTTGAGGGTAGGCCTTCCAGAGGTTCAAAAACCTTAGGATGCTCGTCCAAGACTTTGTGTATTGCTGTTGGTGTTGCTGTGACATGGGATAACTGAGTAACCATTGGTTACAGCTGCATGACAAAACACAGTCCTTCTTGCTCTAATTCCCTCAATGCTGCTCTCAAGGTTGTCCCTCCATAGCACAACTCTGGTGCTCCCTGAAGTACCACCCATCGATCCTCTACTTGGAATGATAGCCTAGATTTATCGAAATTAGTTATGGTTTTCCCTAACTTGTCTAGCCACGCTAAGCCCAGTACTAGCTTAGAGTTGTCCAAAGGAAAGATATAAAAATCCTCTATCACCTGCAAATTGGGGAATTGAATTGCTACCCGAGAGCATTTCCCTTTGCCTTAGGTTTGTTCACGTGATGCCACAGTGACTACAAATGCAGCTTCTTGCAGTTGTAGTTTGGCTTCTTTTACGAACAAGGGGCAGATGAAATTATGCAATGCCCCTGGGTCAATTAGGACTCTCACCTTGCGCCCCGCTACTTGCCCCCATGCTCTAATTGACCTTGGTGCTGGGCTTCCTACCATGCTCTTGTATGCTAATTGCAATTGTTGTACAGAATCCCCTAACTCTTCTACAGAATCATGCCATTCGTTTTCAACAGATTCCTCTTGTTCTTCCTCTAATAACATGAGTTGGAATCCCCTGTTCTTGCATACATGATCCCTTGTATATTTTTCATCACATGTGAAGCACGGGCACGGGCCTTTCAATCGTTTCTCCCGTAACTCTTCATCTGTGACAGGTCTGAACCCTTTGCGTCCTAGAACTTATCCCCCTTTTTCCAAGTCTCTACTTCCCTGTCCTCCACATGCTTCCAAGCTCCCCGATACAAACCCCCTGTCTTTGTGAAAGACTGCATTATTACTGTGGAACTTGGAGAATGGCCTAACCGCCCTTTTTTGCAGTAGTTTATTTTTGCTTTCCACCAATTCGGCTAGGTTCATCAGTTCATCCAAGGTGTTATGTCGTAAAAGTTTGAGTTTGGCCTTTACATCTTGGCGTAGCCCATTGAGGAAGGTGCCTTGTAGGTAGCGGCACTCTATAATCTTTAGGGGACTCGCGAATAACTCGAAGCGCTCTCTGTACTCGCGCACGGAGCTCTCTTGCTTTATCTCGAGCAGTAGTTTGCATCGGTTCCTGCTTAGTTCTGGTTGGAATCGATGCACCACGGCCTCGCGAAACCCAAACCATGTCAGATCTGGGCTTGATGACTCCCACCACTGAAACCACACTAAGGCTTTGCCCTCCATTGCGGCTTTCGCTGCCTGTAACCAGTATAAGTTAGGTACCTCACGAATCTGGATGTAGTGCTCGATACTATCCAGCCAGGCGTAAGCATCGTCTCCGTGGAAGAGTGGAACATCTAATCGTAGCCACTGTTCTCCTCCACAATAGCACCCATGGCTGCAAGGATTACCATCGTGGTCGCCAAAGCCCGTTGGGCCTTCCTCGTACCCATGCTCCTTACGGCGTTGTGAATCCTCGCATTTCCCTTCGCCGTTGCCCAGACCGCACGTGTCACGCCTTGGCGAGCCGCCGCGCTTGCGATCTTTGTTCTTCTCTAGGTCGCATAATCGCTCCGTCAGCTTCGCGAGGACGGTGGTGATCGCGGCCATTGACTCAGTGCTCTTCGCACTGTCTTCTTCGAGTTGCTTATGGATTGTGCACAAGGTGTTCTCCATCGATTCCACCTTCTTCTCCATCTTCGTAGCTGCCATGGAAGTGTTGCCCCAGGGTGACAAGACTTCTGATACTAGTGATGGAACCAGTACCTTGAAGGAACTGAATGTATTATTAAATTGAGGGATCCCTGGAAATTCCCAAGAACCCTAACTGAATTACAAAGAAAGATAGAGGAAATGGAAGAGTCCTCTCACTCTTTGACAACATACAAAAAACTGAACACCTGATTTGAACTTCCTTTCTCTTTTTATTCTCCTATTTTTCTTCCTAACTGTTTTTCCTGCCCTTCTACCCGACTATACAGCTTTCAAATATTAGTATTCTCCTCTAACTGCCTCTAACTACTACTTTCTTCTCTCATACACCTTCCCATACCTTGTGTCTCTATCAGCACACTATCAAGCTGCCCACAAGAATCTCACGACATATTAATTCATCTCCAGGACAAGGGCCGTTCTTCCCTGCTACAAACAAGCTTGTCCACACTGGACTTTCAGATTCAGATTGGGCATAGTGTAATCATTCCTGCAAGTCCATTACAGCTTACAGCACATTCCTAGAAGATGCACACATCTCTTGGAAAAGAAACAAAATTCTGTTGCCAAATCCTCCACTGAAGTTGAATATGGAGCAATGGTAGTTGTTACGTGTGAGATTCAATGGCCCGTTTATCTCAAGGAGCTACAGGATGAACATACACCTACCTTCTTCCATCTGTGGTAAGAATCCTTCAGTAATCCATATAGCCAACAACCCCATTTCCCTTTAGAGAACAAAATACATGTAGATATAGTCACATTGTAAAGGAGAAATTGCAGGCCAGCCTCATCCACTTGCTACCAATCTCTAGCCATAACAAAATAGCCAGTATCATTACCAAACCCTTGCCTCCAGGCTTGTTTCACTCTCATCATTCCAAGCTGGAAATGTTAGATGTATGTTCCTCATTTTGCAGCAGGGTATCTACGGATAGCAAGGCTGATATAACTTTAGTTATTCGATTAAGAAGCTTGATAGATCAGTTCGTTTACTCTATTACCTTAACAATAGTTAGGCGTTGTAGTTGGTAGAATTAGCAGAGTTAGACATACATTCTTTTTTATGGTGAGTAGGCATACATTCTACAACTTGAACCATAGTTAAGTGTTTTATATAGCAAGATTGAATAAGACGAGAGTGGCTCCACATAAGGCAAGATTCATGGCTCAAGGTTTCACTCAACAAGTTGGAGTTGACCACACCAAATACTTTTGTCCTGACTCCAGTTGCAAATTAACCACTGTCAAAATTTTATTGGCCATTGCAGTGATGAAGTGGCATTTGTTCCAATTTGATGTGAACCATGCCTTCTTAATTTGCAACCTTTTTAAAGTTGTTTATGTAACCTTACTTTTGGGATACAAAGTTCAGCAGACTCAACCTGAGGGAGAAACTTGTTTATTGCCCAAATAAATCCATTTATGGTCTTAAACCAGCTGCAGTACAACAATGGTTCAAAAATCATCATCTCTTCTCAATCACTGATTCACAGAGTGAAAAACCAACTACTCTGTTTATGAAGTGGACGGTAAAACACTTGGTCAACATATTAGTTAATGTTGATGATATAATATTGGTTAAGGGCAAGCGGCTCTATGGTTGCTGCTGCAAAATCTTTAGTGCAGTTCGTTCTTAAGCTATAGGACCTTGGGTACCTTAACTACTTTCGAGGTTTAGAAATTGCAAGATCTACCAAAAGCATCACTCAACTTTGTCATTACGTCACAACACTACATTCGTAGCTAGTTAACCGACCCCTCTCTGAGTGGATCGTAACATCAAACTGAGCTACAGGGATGGTGTGCCACTGTCAAATGATTCATAATATCGAAGATTATTTGGTTAACTCTTGTATATTAAATATATCGTCCAGATATAAATTATACAATCAACAAACTCAGCTACATGTTTCAAAGCCTTGACACATTCATTTTAAAGTAGTTTATCACTAGTTGTTACCTACAAGGCACCCAACGCAAGGGCCTCTTATTTTCCTCTCAATCTAGCTTCAATTTAACAGTATATCCTAATGCCAACTGCAAAAATTGTGTTGACACCAACAGTCCATCCGGGTATTGCATGATCATTTATGATTTAGTTTAGTGGTATCTTGGAAAGTCAAGAAGCAGGTTGCTGCTACAAGATCTCTGGCTGAGACTAAAGAGCTATGACCATTGGCCAATACAACCAGTGAAAATGTTTGGCTTGTGCATATGTTAAACAATTTTGGTATTGCTGTGAATTCAATAAAGCCATTAGAGCTGACCAAAAGTCCATAAGCACACAAAACATATTGACACTGATTGTTATTTTGCTCATCTAAGTGTCCAATCTAGATTACTTAAGTTGAAGTACTAAGTAAACCTCTCTCATTCACTCAATCCCAAACTTTGATTTCCAATTGGGAGTCATTGACATGTTCCTTCCAACTAGAGGGGGAGCATCACGGACGTGGTATGATTGAATATATTTGTTTTAGTATTTGCCCACTACAGGTAGTTTTGTAGATATTGTTGTCAGGATACACAGGTAGTAAGATGAGGATAATGTACCCTGCCAATTCTACAATTCCATTTCTCTGTATGGAAGTCAGGTAGTCCAGTTTCCACTCATTCTCAATTTGCTAATAAACAATAACTCAACCTTCAAATAATAAATTCCCCCACATTTTTTTACATCAGGTACAATGTCAACTTCAAGTTTATCAACTTTTGATAGGTAATCAGTTAGCCACTTGAGAACCTAGAGCTTGGTGCATCTTAAATACTAAAAATACAAAACACAAAAAGAACCCAATGGAATGCTGAACTTCAACTAAATTCTCGCTGTGATCAAGAGACAGGTCTGTTATATTTGGACTCTATTAAATTTGGACAGCAAATAGATCAGGCAATTCTCTAAGACAAGTACACAATTGAAATCAATACAGCTCAAATAGACAAACTGCAGAGAAACAAAAATAACATATAGTTTTTGAGAAGCAATTGATATACCTAACGTGCTCTGCCATGAATACTGACCAAGACAAGCAATAAAGACTTTGGTGCCATGAATACCCCCTTAAGTCCAGTGATTTTAAGAGAGTATGGGAAGTCCTTCAGGGCCTGTGAAAATTATGATGCTCCTGATCCACTTGAAATTATTTAAGGTCATGAATTTCATACAGTCACGTATGTTAGAATTTGGATACATTCATACACATAATCAGATAAGTATAAACATTAGCTTCAATGTTGTTAAAAATAAGAAAATATTTAAAATATTCTCATTATATCTTCAAATATTTCATATCATATCTTAAATTCATTTAAGTTAATTTTATCATTATATTTAGATTTTATCTTTAACTTATAAATAGGATTATTTCATTACACACCACAACACATCATATAATATCCATATATTTTCATATCATCTAGAGTTATTATTCTCTCTTTTCTTCTCCCACCATCTAAAATCCTCAATTTCAACAAATATCAACTTCAAGAATATCAATTTTTGATGGGGCATCGGTTGTCAACTCAGTTTGTCTGCTCAGGTTTGACTTTTGGACATTCTTGCTTCCCCCCAATCTTTGTCAGTACTGTAAGTTCTTTTGTAATGGCATGGATATACTACTGCTGTCTCCTTTTCTCCTGCAGGGAGGACAACTGTTTGTACAGCTCATCTATTAAATTTGGGACTCCTGAAAGATCACGCAAGTTCTTGTTTTGAAAAGATCAGGTAGAGCCTTTGAAAGATCAGGCAACTAATCTTGCTTTCCTAAAGTTGTGTTTTCAATCATAGACAGTGCTTCAAAAAGTGTTCATTCTAAACACTACAATTTTTACTGTCATGGCATGGATATGCTCCTCCAGCACTCTCTTTCTCCTGCACAGGGGACAACTGCTTCCACAACTCGTCTATAAAATTCGAGACTCCATCAACATCAGGCAATTCCTTGTTTTCAAAAGATCAGGCAACTAATCTTGCCGTCCCAAAGTCCTCGGTTTCAATCAGAAACAGTGCCTTATCTCAGTTCCTTAATTTCTTCTGTAATGGCACTGATATGTTCCTCCAGCTGTCACTTTCATGCAGGAAGATCAACTGCCAGCACAAATCATCATTCCATGAATCAACTTTCGTGACTTTCATAACATTATCTTCAATGTTGACATGGAGTTTATACACTTTTTAACAGGTTGGAAGTGATCAACTCAGTTTAACACTTGCAGCATCACAACCTCTACTCCACAGAGTAAAGCTTCTTGAAAGCTATAATACAACTGATTCCATTCTCACCGAGATCTCATCATCTTATGACGATCAGGAAACAATCTGAAAAAATCAACAAGAACCTTCATCATCCCAAGTCCAACAAGAAAGAAAACACGCTCATAACATAATCCCGTAGAATTTGCAATGCTTTCATGGCTTCGTCACTCAGCTTAGTGTCTACAGATTCATCATTTGTTTCTGTACCTATGAGCAGCACCAGATCAATGGCCTCAGACTCAATTGAAGCGCAAGTTCCTTTAACAGCAATATCGTACGATGGAATGCACATCATTACTTCTGCAACGGATTTACTTTGATTCATTGAGGTCTGTTTCACTTGTGCAAATCTTTCAGAATTTGTTCATCAAGTTGACATCTGCAAGTCAGTAAGAAGATAGAAAGACAGTGCGGTCACTGCAATCCAAAAGGAAAACCATCACAAAGTCTTCATTCTAAACACTATTATTTTTACTGTCATGGCATGGATATGCTCCTCCAGCACTCTCGTTTGCCTGCATGGGGGATGACTGCTTCCACAACTCATCTATAAAATTCGAGACTCCATCAGGATCAAGCCATTCCTTGTTTTCAAAAGATCAGGCAACTAATCTTGCAATTAATTTTTCTGTCCAAAAGATCAGGCAAAGTCTTACTTTGTTATATAAAAATCAGGCAACTAATCTTGCTTTCCCAATGTCTTTGGTTTCAATCAAAAACAGTGCCTCATCTCAGTTCCTTAATTTCTTCTGTGATGGCACTAATATGTTCCTCCAGCTGTCACTTTTCTGCAGGGAGATCAACTGCCTGCACAAATCATCATTCAATGAATCAACTTCAGTGACTTTCATAACAATATCTTCGATTTTGACATGGAGTTTGTACACTTTTAACAGGTTGGAAGAGATCAACTCAGTTTAACACTCGCAGAATCATAACCTCTATCCACAAAGTAAAGCTTGTTGAAAGCTATAATACAACTGATTTTATTCTCACCGAGATCTCATCACCTTATGACAATTAGGAAACAGTCTGAAAAAATTATCAACAACCTTCATCGTCCCAGATCCAACAAGAAAGAAAACATATTCATAACATAATCCCACAATGCTTTCATGGCTTTGTCACTCCGCGTAGTGTCTACAGATTCATCATTTGTTTCAGTATCTATGAGCAGCACCAGCTCATTGGCCTCGGACTCAATTGAAGCATCTCGGACTCAATTGAAGCGTAAGTTCCTTTAACAGCAATATCATACTAGCTAGAATGGATATCATTACTTCTGCAACGGGTTTTCTTTGATTCATTGAGGTCTGTTTCACTACTGCAGATCTTGCAGAATTTGTTCATCAGCTTGACATCTGCAAGTCAATAAGAAGATAGAAAGACGGTGCAGCTGCTGCAATCTAAAAGGAAAACCATTGCTATTGGACATCAAACATAACATACTTTCATCTGCCATAGACAGTATAGGATTATCTTGTTTATCTCTAACTAATATATCTACTTCAAGTATATAAGTTTTCACAGGGCAGCAGTTACCAACTCAGGTGATGTGCAAAGGATTTAGTTGAGCCTTCTCGCTTTGCCAAAGTCTTTAGACACACTACCCACTGGAAATCTCAATTCCATAACTTCTTCTGTGATAGAATGGATACGCTCCTCCAACTGTCTCTTTCTCTCTTGCAGGGAGGCCAATTTGCTGCCTAACTCATCCATCAATGTATCAACTTCCTTGACTTTCTTAACATTAGTTTCAATGTCAACTTGTAGTTTATCCACTTTTAACATGTTGGCAGTTGCCAACTCAAGCTTAACACTTGCAGCATTATAATCTCTACTCCACAAAGAAAAGCTTCGTGAAAGCTGCAATATAACTGATCTCATTCTCCCTGAGATCCCATCACCTTCTGACAAACTTAGGAGATAGTCTAAAATAATCTTCAAGAACCTT
Source organism: Dalbergia cochinchinensis (assembly GCA_031216125.1). NCBI lineage: Eukaryota > Viridiplantae > Streptophyta > Magnoliopsida > Fabales > Fabaceae > Dalbergia > Dalbergia cochinchinensis. Next base: position 58,914,428 of record CM062375.1, on the reverse strand, counting down.
GATCGTCCCGGGTCCAACAAGAAAGAAAACCTTTTTGTGACATAATATCGTAGAATTTGCAATGCTTTCATGGCTTTGTCACTCGGCTTAGTGAATGCAGATTCATTATTTGTTTCAGTATCTATGATTAATGCCAGATCAATGGCCTCAGACTCAGTTGAAGCATAAGTTTTTTTAAGACCAATATCATTCCAGCTGGAATCAACATGATCTGTGCAATGTTCCATGGAGATCAGATTAATATCAGCTTCCTCAGTCAATGGACCTAGATTTCCTGAACTTTCAGGAACTTCAGCATGAATTTTCTCCGCGTGAGTTTGTCTTGATTGAACACATACGTGTGCAACAGGTTTATTCTGATTCACTAAGGTCTGTTTGCTTTTCCACAGGTGAATACTTCCACAAATCTTGCAGGATTTATTCATCAATTTGACACCTGCGAGTCCACATGAGGATAATAAGTACCATCGGGAAGCTACAAATAGATTGAGAATTCATTGCTATTGTATTTCAACATTACATACTTTCATCAGCGGTAAATAGCATAGAAGAACTATCTTGTTTATGTCTAAGAAGGATAGATCAACTAAGGTTAAGGCTTTTCACCGTATTAGCTAAGGCTCACTTTCAGATTGAATGTGCTTCTTTCAGACAATATTTCCAAGAACCAAAGTGCTTTTATCCCAATAAGACAAATTTTAGATGCCACCCCTTATTACTAATGAGGTGATGAAAGATGTTAGAACACAGGAAAAACATGGTCTTGTGTTAGAATCAGACTTTGAAAAAGCTCATCATCATGTTAGTTGGGATGTATAGGATTAATTCATAGCCAGAAAAGTTTTAGGGAGAGACGGAGAAAGTTGATTTCTGGGTGTCTATCCCCTTCGACATTTGCAATTATTAAGGATGAACATAGATCTTTGTTGTTTAAAGGTCAGAAGGGTATTACATAAGGAGGTTCTATATCTCCATTTCTTTTCTCCATCATGGTAGATGTGCTTAGTTGTTAGTGGTGAGAGCTACTAATAATGGGTTAGTAGTTAGGGGACATTAGAGCTACTAACAGTGGCGGAGCTTAATAGGGGGCCCAAATTTTTTTCATATATATATATATATTGTGTGTGTGTGTGTAAAGAAAACAAATTTAATTTAAATGTAATGAAATGTAAGAAACTTATATAATACCATCCAATTATATCTTTCTATATATGTATAATTTTTCAAATAGTTAGTGTGAGAGTTAAATATGTATAATAACTAAGAAGTGTTGATATGCTATCCTATATAGATTATGTTATTCTATATAAATGAATTTTTTTAACTTAAAATCTATTAACTTGTCTTTTAATTAAAAAGAAAAAGATCACATCATAATTAAGTTTTTTATTTTTATTACACTAGATAAGCAATTATAAGAGCAGATTCAATGCAGACAATGGAGTTATTAACTTTATGCTCTACTTTGATTCTTAAGAGTGCTTATAAAATTTTGACATTATTAGATGTATGTTTGGAAATATAATGTAGAAAGAAAAGGTTTTTTCATCTAAATTCAAGATGACTTTACATATTTGGATGAAAAAAACTAATTTTCATTCTAAAATTCACTAATAAGTGAAAATGGATTTTTAATTTTTTTATTATAAGCAAACATAAATTACTTTAGCATTTTCATACTTTTATTAAAATAATCCTAAGTAGCAAATATTATAAAATATAGAAAATCATTTGATACATTTTTTAGTAATTTATCATATAAAAGTCATTATTTTCATATAATCCAAACAAAAAAACACCACTTAAAAATTACTTTTGAACTAATACAACCATACAAAAGATTGATTTTGAAATAATCAATTATAAAAAAATTCAATTATAAATGCATTCAATTATTAAATAACTTAAATCTTACAATTAATCCAAATATACACTAATATTTATCATGTTAGTTATTTGCTATAAAATTTATATACATATGTGCAGCTAATTTTAATTTGATTTGATTCTTGCAATTTAATTGACATGTAAAACCTTCATCCACTGCCCAAAAAAAAAAAAAAATTCTTCAAGCTCCACCACTGGCTACTAATAATGTTTTTGTTGGATAAATCCATTTGGATGTTAAAGCACCCTCAAAGGTTAAAACTTCTGTTTGGATTACCGTTCTTTACATGAATAACACAAGTGACATGTTCCAGATGTACTCTTCCCCTTCTCATTTAATAAAAATTTCTTTTTCTATAAAACAAATAATATATCTACATTAAAAAATAAATTATAGATACCACAGGCAGGAGGCAGTGCCACAAGCTAGCAATACCTTACCTTTCTCATTACTTAAGTCGCTCATGTTCTCTGATACAACTGGATCCAACATCATTTTAGCACCTGCCAATGGTTGCAGACTTGGAAGCAATGCTAGCCACTCAATATCCGACTTCATTCCCGCACCACTGTACCCTGCAGAATACTTGCGTCTATCTTCAAACACAGTTTGGAATCTTTTCGGGTTATTTTGAGTGACCGAACCTAAATTGTTTTGTTGACGCATATTTGGTGTCTGAAAAGCTCCCGTGTTAAGGAATTTACGCTGTCTTTTGAGCAAAGGGTTGCAATGTTGTCCCAAATCACCATAGAAGCAGAACAAATCATCTTTTCTCTTTCCGGAATTGGGATTTGCAAACCGAATATCCTTCACGCTGCTTAGTTGCTTATATACATATACTCCAATACGTCCTACATTCTCATTTTCTTCTATACTTCCTTCCAGGCTTGGTGCATCCACACAAGAAACTTGCACAAGATTCCATTTATTGTCTAATAACACTTCCACTTCATTGTTAGCCATTTGGCTTCGCAGGTCGAACAACACTATGTGATCCGTTGCCAATGTCAGAAAGTAGTTGTAATCAAAGTCAAACAGATATTTGCCATTGATGAACATGCGAAATTTGCACGTCCTATGTTGAGAATCAGAACTGCGGAGAACAAAACACAATGCAATGTGCGGGAATTTCTTACGCACCCAAAAAGAAACCGATCCTCCCCAAGTAAGGTGGTCAAACCATTCAGGTATTCGTGATCCAGGCAGAATAAACTGGGTGTTTCCCGCCTCGTGGACTGCCTGTCAATAACATGTACTAAAAAGCATCAATAACATCACATGTACTAAAAAGCATGAGTCTATTGATAAAGTTAACGACCGTGCAGTGGCGGAGCTTGAAGAAAAATTTTGGAGGGGCCAATAGATTTTACATGTGAATTAAATTACAAGAATCAAATCAAATTAAAATTAGTTACACATCTATATATAAATTTATAGCAAATAACTAACATGATAAATATTAGTAAATATTTGGATTAATTGTCAGATTAAAATTATTTTAATAATTGAATGCATTTATAATTGAATTTTGTTATAATTGATTATTTCAAAATCAATTTTTTGTTTGGTTGTACTAGTTTAAAAGTAATTTTTAAGTGGTGTTTTTTTGGATTATATAAAAATAATGACGGTTATATGATAAATTACTAAAAAATGTATCAAATTATTTTTTATATTTTATAATATTTGCTAGTTAGGATTATTTTAATAAAAGCATTAAAATGATAAAGTAATTTTTTTTTTGCTTATAATAAAAAAATTGAAAATCTGTTTTCACTCATTAGTGAATTTTAGACTGAAAATTAGTTTTTTTCCATCCAAATATGTAAAGTCATTTTAAATTTAGATGGAAAAACCTTTTCTTTCTACATTATATTCCAAAACATACATCTAATAATGTCAAGATTTTATAAGCATTCTTAAGAGTCAAAGTAGAACATAAAGTTAATAAATCCATTGTCTACATTGAATTTACTCTCACAATTGCTTATCTAATGTTAAAAAAAAAATAATTATGATGTGATCTTTTTCTTTTTAATTAAAAGACAAGTTAATAGATTTTAACTTGAAAAAATTCATTTATATAGAATAACATAAGCTATACTGGATAACTTATCAACACTTCTTAGTTATTATACATATTCAACTCTCACACCAACTATTTGAAAAATTATACATATATAGAGAGATAGAATTGGATGGCAATATATAAGTTTCTTACATTTTCATTACATTTAAATTAAATTTGTTTTATTTATATACATATATATAATTTTTTCAAAAAAATTTGTGCCCTATTAAGCTCCGCCACTGCAAGCGTGGATTATCAAAGACAACGGATGACAACGGCATAAGAGCAAGAGGGAGGTACCTGACTCAACAACATGGTTGTAGAAATGGGAGCCAATGACGTGCAGTTTGTTGCCCTGAGTAACTCAATATTTGGGGGAAGCTCTTCAATTTTGCGAAGACTCTTGCAATCGTCCAGAGAAAGGGATCTCAGATGGGAACATTCTTTGATGCATGCTGGAAGAATCGTGAAATTATTACTCCCCAGGTCTAAATTTTGCAATTTGGGAAAGCAAACAATATATACAAGAGCCTGATCAGACAAATTGAATTCACTGAGATCAAGATGAGTCAGACTAGACAACAATGTAGGGCTTCCCCGCTGACCCTTACTCATGCTAAAAGATTTGAAATCACCACAAGCTTTTAGCAATTTCTGTATAACAGTCCGCCACAAATTAGCTTTTTTTATGTTATTCATCTTTAGTGAGATTTTGGGATACGTTTGGAGACTTGAGCTGCAAGAGAAATCAAGGTGTTCAAGCTTCATTGCATGTGGAAAAGTCTTGAGCTCAACACATCCTTCAAGGTTCAAACTTCTTAAATGATGAAGATATTTGACGGAATGATGAATTGTAGTCAAATTATTGCAATTTTGAAGACGCAGTTCTGACAGGTTCGGTGCTCCAGATAGATCAGGCAGTTCTCTAATCAATTTGCAATTTTGGAGTACCATGCGTCTCAGGCACTTGAACTCCTGCAAAACAAAATTAGAAAGAATAATATCGAAGTTATTTAAGTGCCCGCGAAAAAATGTGTCTTTGAGTGAGTGTGACTAAAGAAACGTGTAAAGGTAGCTAGCAAGCAGTGGCAGAGCTTGAAGAACAATTTTCTGGTTTTACATAAAATCAAATCAAATTAAAATTAGCTGCACATCTATATAAAAATTTTACAGCAAATAACTAACATGATAAATATTAGTGTATATTTGAATTAATTGTCAGATTAAAATTACTTTAATAATTGAATACATTTATAATTGAATTTTTTTATAATTGATTATTTCAAAATCAATTTTTTGTTTCGTTGTACTAGTTCAAAAGTAATTTTTAAGGAGGTTTTTTCGTTTGGATTATATGAAAATAATGACTTTTATATGATAAATTACTAAAAATTGTATCAAATGAATTCAATTATATCAAGGAATTGAATTAAATTTCATGCTTCGAAGAAATCCAATAAAAAAGAATTGAAATCAGAATCAAATTGGTGTAATTTTATGTGAGAATTGAATTCCAATAAATGAAAATATCAAAATAACCTTACTTGAATATAATATTTTATTTCTAACCTATTAATGAAGGATAAAATAGTAAAACCAACTAAATTCATTCCAAATCAAGGAATTGAATTCAACATAAGAATTTAATTTAATTTCATCTCATTAAAGATTTTAAAACGGCCGGTCACAGAGGGTGAAGGTCCCTTACAATGCCAAGGCCAATTATTTGTTGTGTTATGCTTTTCAGCATTTTTTTCTTTTTCATTACTGTTTGGGGCTGGATCCATCATTAGGATAACTGCTAAGCCATCAATAAACCAGAGGAGTTATTCATCTCTTGTGTGACTTAGTACCAGCCTTAACATCTTCCGATGCAAAATTGTAGAGCAAAGAGCAAATCTCATCTCCTTTGTCTAATATGTACCTTAGGAAGATGCGGAGACTCAAGATTTGTTTTTTACAAAAACAAGGGGAAAAAAATTCTCACATACCGTTTTATCTTTTAAACCACAAAAAACATCCTTGTATGTGGATCTCAAAGCCTTTAAATGCTCCGGTTGTGACTGCTGCATGACAATTTGTCTGCCGAGATCTTTAATCAGATCGTCCATAGATAGTAAACCATGTTTATCAACCGGGCCTTTTAAAGGAAGATCAAAGTTAAGGCCGCAAGTGGGCTGCAGGAGATTTGAAGGATACTCCACCCTGTGTCCTTCAAAGAAGCTAGCAATATCCAGGAGAGCGGTCTTGAGGTCTTGGTCCAGATTGGTGTAGCTTAGTCTGAGTGCATCATGAGTTGCAGCACTATCAGAATTTCTCTCCAATCCAGCTATCATCGAGTCCCACTGCCATGCTGATTTATCATACAAAGAGGAGCCCAGGACTTTCAAATCCAATGGAAGGGCTTTAGCACAAAGCAGTGCACGGCGTGATGCATCCAGATAACTTGGATCAACTGCATTAGCTCTGAAGGCATTCCAAGGAAACAATTCAAGAGCTTCTTTGGCATTTAATGGACTTACCTCAAATTGAGTTCTAACACGATGGCTATCCAACAGACGTCTCTCCCTTGTGGTAATAATGATCCGGCTACCATTACCATACCAAGCACATCCTCCAGCTAATGCTTCCAGCTGCTGCGAAGAGTAAATATCATCGAGAACCAACAAAACTCTCTTCCCAGAGAGCCTTGTTTGCAGGATTGAAATCCTATGTTAACATTATCCAGTTTGAACTCGACAGCTTTATCTCCAAGTAAATCAGACAGAAGTCTCTCCTGCAGCCGGACAAGGCCACACTCGGTGAAGTTTTCGCTAATATCAGGCACAAAACTCGAACACTCAAACTGGGGAGCAATATCATTATACAACGCCTTAGCAAGTGTTGTTTTTCCTATCCCACCCATCCCATAAACCCCTACCACCTTGACTCCACAACCAGACCCAACATCCAAAAGTGAGCGTAATTCGAGCAACTGAGGCCCCAATCCAGCTGGGTAATTAGCAACATGTAAAGGAACACGACTAGCTTTCCTCGAGATGGATTCAACAATCTTTCCAATTAGCTCAGATTCTGATTCATGCCTGCACAACAAGGTCGTGACCTTTCTAATTACAAGGATACTGAAAAATAAAGAATAAAAGAGAGGAGGAGAAGAAGAAGAAAAATACCTAGGATTAAAACAGAGACCAGGGCTATTAGCTGCTTCTTCCAATGCCTTAGTCCATGCTGACAAGTTGACCCTGCAATACCTGGATTTTTCCAGACGCTTACACAGCGCTTGTCCATACCTGCGCCGCAAATGGCGAACATCTGATGGATCTACATCATAGAAGACAGGTAAAATTGATTGACCTTTTCCTTTTACGCACTCCATAATCTTGACCAGCTCATCAAGGCACCGGTTGGAAGATGCATAGTTCTCAGAGAAAACAACGAGGGAGCTTCGGGATCGTTCGATGGAATCGAGAAGGATTCGTGAAATTTCTTCCCCTCTTTCAAACCCCTCATCCTCAGTGAAAGTGCGAACTCCTCTCGCCTGCAGAGCTTTATAGAGGTGGTCGATAAATCCGTGTCGAGTGTCTTCACCTCTGAAACTGAGGAACACATCGTAGGAAAACATCTTGTGCGGATGGCGCAAGCTGAAGCTGAAGTTGTGTCCTCTAGATCAAAGTCAAGAATGCTTATAATGATGATTATTGCTGCCATACATACATATACCTTATATATATTGGGGTTTTCTTTGTTTTTTAGGTCGGGGTGGGAGGTGAGAGCGCGTGGACGTCACGCTGCCCGGTCTTAAAGTTGAAGTTATCTCAGCAAGCCCATCGAAATTCCTAGTGGAAGCTGAATATTATTCACAAGCCATCATTTCAGTCGGTGCGTGCATAATAGTCGGGCTAAGAGTATTTTCCGATTAAAAAACTCATTTGTACAATGCAAACCCAATAAGGAAAAGAGGTATGTGAAGTTCCCGACTTACCCCCCCTCCCTTCCCCCGCCCAACCAAAAAAAAAAAAATATCTTTTCAGCTTTAATTTCTAGGTGCTGGAATCCTCTGCTTGGCGGATCAACGTTACGCCCTTTTGGGAACGAACTTCATCAGATTTGTTTTGCACCCATTCTTCCTTTGATTTGAAAAAGGGCCAAAAATTCCTTAGCCCTACTAATATTATTCATTTATTTAATAATATTAAATATTAAAATAAATAAATAGACTAGATTTATTACATAAAATTGATTAAATTTATTTTAAAATTAAGAATGCATTTATTTATGATTATTTTGGGAAATAATCACTTTTTTATTAAAAAAATCACTTTCCATATATTTATACAACTTTCAGAAAATAATTGAAATTTCAAAAAATCAATTTTCAATTTTTTTTATTGAATCTAAAATTAGTAGCTTATGAACAAAATCGATTTTCAGTTTTTCAATTATATATAAAATTTAAATTTCACAATCATTTTTTTTAAAATTTGAAACGAATGCACCCTAGATAATTTATACTTTGTCAATTCTACTCTTCATGCAACTCTTTTTTCATTTTTCTGTATCCATCACTTGTCTTTTTTTGTTTTTTCCTTTCTGTTTTTTTATTCTTTATTTTTGTTAGAACTACCCATTATTTGCTACTAGTTGTTGTTAATGTATATTCATTAACAAAAAAAAAAAGGAAAGGAAAAAACAATAAAGAGTTCCTAAAAGCAAAAGAAATCCTATCACAAGAACAAACTGTGTCATTTTGATCCACTCCATAGCCATTTATTAAAATGTAACTTTGCATTTAATTCATAAGTGTATAGCAAAGTTTCAAGCTTTGCAATAAAACATGACACAAAATGTTTATGGGTTATGCTCCTTGCAACCCAATCTGCGTTTTATTACAGTGAAATGTCAAATTGAAAAGAAAGTCAAGGGATGTGTTATGGATTCTAGTGGGCTATTCAAACTGTTATTATCATCATCTTCTATATAGTCTTTTTTTATTTTCACACTTGTGCAGGTGGGGGGTGCATGTGAAGTTTGTAACATCCTAATTTTTAACTTAATACTCCTAAAACATATTTAAGTTAACCATTAGTCTATTACTCTTTTAGTCTCATTCTTTAAAACCTTTCTTTAAAATACTTAGCGAAAAATACGGGTATAATTTTTTAGAAAACATAAACAAAATATGAGTCGCGCATAACGTAAAAGGTCATTAACGTAAAGCGTAAACATAAAAAGGAAAACATAAACAGAATCATCAGATAGACTCCATAGAAAGAGCAACCATCAGCACATCATCATATAACATTAACTTCAAATATCAAGTCAAACAACATTAATAGTATTAATGATATAGGAATATTCCACAATAATACCACATCAAACATATTGAGCCCACATGTAAAGGTTGAGCATATAACAATTCAAAAACTACATATAACTATGGTGTAAATAAGCTAAGACTATGTCCACGCTTTCGCTGCGCCACTCTGTTCTTGACCATCAAGCTACTTCCATGTTGGCACCTTAAGGCAATCCACGAACGTCGTTGCCAACCTTGTCTGAAGACGAAGATGGAAAAGAAAAATAGGGGGAGTGAGAAACTTATACAAAAATCTCAGTAAAGCTTCCCTTTTTACACACGTGTCATCATTATCATTCTCAGGAACCTCGGGTTTACCTATGAAAGTAGTGGGCATAAATAAGATTCATTTGTTAAATTTTCAAATACCATTAACTGAGGCCTCTATCTTTTAGCATTAATCTTAATGCATGAATGTAACAAGTATCTCATGTATGCATGGCAATACCTCAGTGCATGTGACATAAATCAACGTGTAAATTTCAAACACAAGGCAAAGCTAAGCACAAGAGCAAGGGGTAATCTATAAAACTAAAACAGTGGCAAATAGATGAATGCATGATAGGGCAATGTAATGGGTAAAATATCATATAACATGCATGGGCAGGCAGGAAAACCCATGGTAATTTCACTCTTCATGAATGAATTCTCACATTTCTTTCTTATCAGTTTCACCCTCTTACATCATCACCAAAACCAACCAACATGCCACCCTAGTGATTTTTACAATTACCACTAGAACCAACCGTCCTAACCGATCGCCTAGGATGAGCTCAACCTAACTAGCCGTCGCTAGATTTAATATGGGGTAACAGAGGGGGAAAATCATAGGAATATTTCCTTCTTTGAAACACAATTATTGGTATCTAGTACACAGTTATTTGTCCGCTTTGGCAAGCTCGATGTCAATACCCTCACGGTTTTGTTTCTGGGGTGCTCGGCCAAATCGATGTCACCTAGAATGCATCTCAGTACTATGTCACATTTGTTCTTGGGCGTGCTTAGCTAAACCGGTGTCACCCAGAACGTATCTCATATCTTTCAAGAAAAAACTATCTAAGTCCTCAAGTTTGGCGAAAATTCGATAACATAACGGTTGTACACTAAATTTTCCCAAACTTGCTTTATGCCACAAAACATATAGAGTATGTACATTCAATCATAATTCCAGATTCAAAACGAGTCATCAAGGGCACATAATTATGTTCTTTATAACATATGCATCCATACTAACAAATTTCATTATGTCACTTAGCTCACAAAGTTTTATGCTTTTGACTCTTACGAGTCTTAATCTTGCAATCTAGCCAACTTATTATCCGTTTTTAACCTTTTATGCACCTATAGGTTCACAACTAATAATTCTCACTTATTTTTATGATCATAAACAAATTTGGACAGCATCATAAAAATGTGGACAGATTTGATATCATTTAATTACGGGGTTTTAGAAACTACATCTTAGACATTTCTAAGTTCAGTCTTCGCTTAAAGTACTATAATTAATTCCTAAACTAATAATGAGTGTATCCCACACATTTTACCAAGTGTTCAGCTACCTATCACCAAATTATTATATTCCCAAAACAGAATTTATAATCTACATCCTTAAGGTTCTAGAATTCATGTTTTTACGGTTTTCTAGTTACTAGTCTATCTCTAAGTGTTAAAAATCATTCTTACACCAATGGTTGCCAAGTTTTTCATAGCTAAACCATCCCAAATAGAATTTTGTCATACTAAAATATTTTTGATAGTGGCTAAGGTTAAATAGATCAAAGACCTCTAAAATCACAACTTTACGATTTTCTAGTAAACTAGCTTTTTATCTAACATGCATAGAATAGTCTCTACTCCAATTCGTATCAATTTATACACATTCTAACATATTAAACATCACCAAATAGTAGCAAGCATGCCAAGGCAGAACCGAAAACATACAACATTATATCAAGCATAGAACTTCATCTTCAATACACATAAGTTACTAGTTTCTCATGGAATCATCTTAGGACTTCTAAAACTCTTTGGAAAATAAATTATTTCATTAAAATCATCATAAAATAAATGAGAGCAGCAACTATTTTAAATCGTTCATGGTTGGAATTTAAAATGTAAAATCATGCTTGAAGCATTCTTTAAGTTCACCTATGCTTAAGAAAATCCTAAGACATGGATTATTGGCACTTGTGATTAGATGAAACTCACACCAAGTTCATCACCACTATGGCCGAATTTTGCATTCAAGAGAATGCTCCCACATCCAACTTTCTCTTGAGATAAATGGATAAGTCTTTGAGCTCTAGAATTTTTAAGTGATAATAAGACTATAAACATGCTATGCACTTCATTTTATTTTTTATTAGAAAAGTAAAGTGAGGGCTCAACATTAATATGAGATGCAACTTCATTCTTATCTTTAAGTTTAGGTGGTGACTTGAAAAGTAAATATGCTAGACAAGGAAATGTAAACATGAATGTAAGTCCAATTCTTTATTTTAGTACTCTAGGCTCCATAACAATCAACTTTAAGGCCGAAATAGGCGAGTTTTGAGATTAATTATTAGGTGATATGAAAATGCAAGCTCTTGTTTTAATCTTTAAATTTTAGGTGATAGTTCGAAAAGTAAACATGTTAGGCAAGAAATGTAAATATGAATGCAATGTTCATTTTATTCTTTACCAGAGCTCATATAAAACTTTAAAGGAATATAAATCTCAATCCAACATATATCTTAACAAGACAAAATGAGCTGTAGAGTTCTTTGTACCAAGGTTTTCAAAGAAGCCTTATGCTTTGAACATCATCATCAAGCTTAAGAAAATGGACTTAAAGGAGCCAAATCAACTAACAATTTTCTTTAAATAAAACCTTGAACATCAAAGAAAAGGAAATAAGGCTAAAGCCATGAGGGAAGAAAAGAACAAAATTTTAAGGCTCTAAAGGCCATGATCTTGATGACACATAAACACCAACATCATATGCTCTCATCCTTGAGTCATTTTTACCCAAAAACAAACCCTCAAAACCAAAACCAAAACCAAAAACAAAAAAAGGAAGGAAAAAGAAAGAAAAATCAAAACCTTGGTTGGTCCAAGGACTAAGTTCCAAGCTCTAGAGGTTACACAAGTGAAAGATCTCATGATCAATATCTTGAAACCCTCATCATCAAGCCAACATTTTCTTTTAAAAGAAATGCTCTAAGGCCGAAAATCAAAGGGAAGAAAAGAATTTCTAAAAGTCAAGAGAAACTAACAAAAGCTCATTTTTAACAAAGCTTTAAAAGACAAAAATTTAAAGAACAAAATCCCTACCACAAGAACTTTTCTTTAGCAAGATGTAGAGCTTGATCCTTTGAAGAGAACAAGAAGAAAATTCTTCCTTGAAGCTTGGAGGTGTGTTCGGCTAAGGAGAGAAAGAAAGGAAGAAAGTTGTGTTTCCTGAGTTTGATCTTTGGAAAGGTAAGGTTAAGTGTTTAGAAGGTAGTGTATGATTGAGGGGTGGTTCTTTGTGAGTAAGAAGAAGATGAAGAAGATGAAAAGAACTCTTGAAAGAAAAATGAGAAAAACCCAAGAATGCTCTTTGAAGCTTGAACTTAACAAATGAACAAAAGTGCAACCAAGTCCATCTAGGCATGGCATTTATAGAGAAATGAAACATGGAGGAGGAGTGGAGGCCATGACCTCATGTTCCATGAGATGAGAGAATTTGTTCCATGGAGGTATGGTAGTGAGTATGGCTAGGTATGGTAAGGTATGGTCTCAAGCATGGCTTCAAGTATGGCTAGGTATGACTTGGCCTTTGATTTGAAATTAAAATAAATTAATTCTTTTAAATGGAGGAGGAGGAGGAGTGGCGGTTTTTTCTTCTTAATTAGGGGAGGAAAATCACAATTTAATGTGTATTAGGAGTAAGCTTAGGGGTAGTATTTGATTAGGCCAAAGATTAGAATTTTGTGACTAAGTGTTTAGGTAAGTAAGTAGGTAATTAGGGCCATATAAGACTAGAATAGAAGGTGGTTTCTCTAAATTAATGAAGTCAAACTTTATTAACTTGGAATCCAATGCTAACATATTTTCTTGATTTAGGGAATTGAAGAGAGAAAATACTATTTCTAGATTAATCTAGAAAAGAGTTTTGAGTTTCTCTAAACAATCTTACGTTCTAATTAACCTCAATTAATTATTTTAACTCTAAATTAGCAATTAAAATTTACTAATATTTAATTAAAACCTAATATTGCTTAGGTTTAACTAATCATATCATTAGGCCCAAAATGCATTATATAGGGGCAAAATCGTAATTTTTCACAAAAATTGCCCGGGACCACCGGGACTTAAACAGACATGTCCAGACTCATAAAAATATCATTTTAAACCATTCGGGAAAGTTCCGATCTCAACGGCACTTATACCCGCATAAAAACGCTATAAGAATATTTTGGTCATTTTGACCCGAAAACTCAGAAAAGAGATTTTTCTACTTTATTAACACACGTAATCCCCATTTAACATCAACACATCCATTCGAGATTTGCCTGGACCGGCTTTCCTCAATTCCCGGGTAAAAATGACCTCAGGGGCATTTTGATCATTTGTACACAGGAAAAAATCAGGGCATTACAAAGTTAGGGTAGAAAAGGGTGACATTGAGGTGGAGCAGGGACAATGGAGACAAAGATAATGGTAGCAGGAGAGACAGCAATGGAGCGATAAACTCATTGAATCAAGGAGTTGAGGAGAGAAGAATACAAGATTAGAATGTAAAATTTAAAGGAATACGAGGACATAATGGTAATATTAAGAAGGGACTAACCTTAGTCCTCAAAATTGGGGGACCAAGGAATCCTTAGCCTTGAAAAAAATTGATATAAGAAGAAGTGTCTTTTTTATTTGTTTTGGTAATATAGGAGAAGTGGTGATATACTTTAATCAAAATCAATTCCGACCTAACCTAAAAATATTAGTTTTCTCTTTTTGCATCCTACATTATTTTTCATTCAAAATCATTTTTTTAAACTTTTAACACTATTGTCAAATACAAATCTTTCAAAATCTAAACAAGTTGTACCTTAGATGATTTTTTTTTGGACAAAGTACAATAATCTTCCTTGAGAGTTTATGAAATTCAACTCGACTCCTTTCTATTTATCTTACCTATAATAAACTCTCTTGCTCGTCTATAGTGACCTCTCTTTTACCTTTATAGAAGATAGGGATTGTTACTATTATTGCTACTAGATGAAGCTTCTTCATTATTTGTTCTAACTACTATCTCATTATTTCTTCCTAAGTTTAAGTTACTTAACGTTCTAAGAAGTCTAGCCATGAATCTTACCAGAGTTTTATGTTACGGGACCACCCTAGCTGACCAACGGACTCACTGCCTCACCTCTGGGCCTTACTGCCGGGACCACTATCTGGGCTGACCAACGTATACACAGCTCTCACTGCTACACTTGACTCTGATCCAGACTTACAGCTATAACTTGCTCAGAAAGCTAAATAACAAAACTTAAAGACAGAGATAAATTGACAGTAATAGAAACAATCAGAAGAAACTTTTATCATCAAAAGCAACACCAGATATATATATATATATATATATATATATAGACACTCATACCATTCTAAAGAAATTTATTTGGTTTATTCTTATATTTTCTTACATAACTAGATGTTTAAATATTGTAATAAGACATATGAATTTATTTCATTTATTCTTATATTTTCTTATATAACTAGATATTTAAATATTGTAATAAGACATATGCGCCTATCTATATATATATGTATATATATGTGTGTGTGTGTGTGTGTGTGTGTGTGTGTGTTTTTCTCTGTTGTTTTAATTGTAATATATTTATTTCTTTTATATATGAAGATTTTTGTTTGAATTTTTTAATAATGGTAAAAATTATGAGATAATATGTATGAAAAATTAACTACTAGATATTAGCCCTAGCTGATAAAACTAAATAGCTACACCTCTGTCTGTGAGTCTACCCACTAGTCCACTGTCATCCTTGCCTTCATCCTTCCTGGTTCCATCTTCTTTGATAATGAAGGATCCCACCGTGAAGCCTCTGTTCATAGTGACGGATGACACCTTAAAACCATCATCCTCACCATTGTAAAGCCATTGTCCTCACCACCGCTTAGCTACTTTCAGCACCACCACAAATCTACTATTTGCACCACTACAAAGCCTCTATCCTTATCACCAATCAAGTCCTAAAACACTTTCTTTTCTTAAAAAATTATTTGTTTATATTTTGTTTTTATCTTTTTTCCCATTGAATCTCGTTCTAGTAAGTAACAACGATAAAGTTTTTATTTTTTGGATCATTTTTGTTCTGATGGTAGGTATGATTTATTATTATACTAGTATATTGGGAAATGTTTCATCCAATATTTATGGACAACAACACTATAACAACGTATAAAAGCCTAGAAAATGACAAACTTACTGTATGAAAATGGAATGTAGGAGCGAGTTATTTTTTGATGAAATGTGGGAGTGAGTTATGACAAGCTAGTTTAGAGATTATATACATGGTGAAATAGCATTTAATTTTTCTAGAAAAAAATAGTAAAAAGATTCACCCAACATTCTCTCTCTTTCTTTCATGAGGCCTCTCTCACATTCTCTCAACCTTTCCTCATTTATTTTTTCTTTTAAACCCACATGACATTTTCACTCTCTAAAACTAGAGCTATCATAGAACCCAAAAAAAAAAAAACACTAGAGCTATCAAATAAGGCTAGTCACCTTTTAATATTACCATTCTGTTCTCTCTTGTTCCTTTAAATTTTATATTCTAATATTGTATTCTTCTCTCCTCAACTCCTTGGTTCAAAGTGTCTACTGCTCCATTGCTATCTCTACTGCTACCATTGTCTTTGTTGCCATTGTCCCCACTCCACCTCAATGCAATCTTTTTCCACCCTAACCTTATGCGCACCTTCCACCTGCACAGTACAGAAGATGATAATAATAACAGATTGAACAGCCCACTAGAATCCATAACACGTCCCCTAATTTTTTTCAATTTGACATTTCACTACAATAAAACGTAGATTGGGTTGCAAAGAGCATAACCCATAAACATTTTGTGTCATGTTTAATTGCAAAGCTTGAAAACTTTGCTATACATTTATGAATTAAATACAAAATCACATTTTAATAAATGGCTATGAAGTGGATTGAAATGATGCAGTTTGTGCTTGTAATAGGATTTCTTTTGCTTTTAGGAACTCTTTATTGTTTTTTCTTTTCCTTTTTTTCTATCAATGTATATACATTAACAACAATGAGTAGCAAACAATGGGTAGTTTTGACAAAAATAAGAAAAGTGGGTAAAGAGGTGCTGGTGGAGTTTCAGGTTGTGATGCTTATATATTCAGAAGAGAGACAAGTGATGGATACAGAAAAATGAAAAGAGATATACATGGCGGGTAGAACTGACAAAGTATAAATTATCTAGGGTGCATTCATTTCAGATTTTGAAAAAAGTGATTTTGAAACTTAAATCTTATATATAATTGAAACAACTGAAAACTAATTTTTTCATAAATAACAAATTTTAGCTTCCACGAAAAAACTACAAACTAATTTTTTTTAAATTTCAATTATTTTTAAAAGTTGTCTAAAAATATGAAAAATGATTTTTTTTATCGAAAAAGTGATTATCACCCAAAATAATCACAAACAAATTGTAATACCTTAGGTATACGTGTTATTAAAAAAAAATTCTATATGGCCTTGGATCCTTTGGGACCCACTCATGTAGTTGGAGAGGCTCGGATGTAGAAAATCATGTTGCAGCAGGAATTCTGCAGAATAAACTATCTGCAATGAACAAACTGGCTAATAGATGCAGTGAGCACCTTGATAACAATACAGTACTAAAAAATGATACAATTTTGATAAATGAGCTCCAACCCTTTTAAAAACCCTACTCTTAGCCCACCTCATATTCCAAACCTAAAACCCTTCTCTCTCAAGACTCAAATGTAAGGGTTTTGTTGGTTTATATCATCTCCTTTTTCCAAGGTATGGGCATTGTTATGTCTCTTATTGTTATCAAATACGGATGCTCCCTAATGTTGTTAGAGTTGGTTTAAGGTAATTTAGGATTTTTCATAGATCATTGATGAGTTTTATAGTTGTTATTGTAGACATTGGTGCCATCCCTCTTCGTCGAAGCTTTCTTGGTGTTGGTACGTCACTTCCTACCCTTCCAGGTGAGTGGATTTGATCTCATGACCTTATTTTGGTTATTATATAAATATTTTCCTAGTATTATGAGATGTTTAGAGGATTTATACTTGATTTTTGGCACAATACAAGTCTACATATGTTTTTACAAGAATTAGAAAACAGGTTTGAAAGCTCTTATGAAATCATTGTTACAATAAGTGCATGGAACCATATTTGAACTACGATTTCCTTACATGATTTAATTTATGATTTCAAGTTGATTATGAAAATGAGAGATGGTTATGGTTGATGATATAAAATGTAAAGTTTTATGCTTATTTATGAGAACTAAGAAATATTGAACTTAGAGTCATAGAGCTTCCCTTTTCTGACTTAGTATGGATTTAAAGTAGGGAATTATTAAAAAGAATAGAGCTGTGAGTTAACAGTAGTTATTCCACTAACCTTGGTATTCCAAAACCCATGAGGGGAATTATCCACATGTTAGATCAGTCCACGAGGCTCGCAAGGGACTGTTAAGATCTTAGCTAAGTACTCTTATTTGTGAGGGATTGAACATCTTCAGTTTATGGATAGTCTGTTCTCTTTTGTAATTTCTTGAGAAATAATGATGAATTAGTACTTTTGAAAATTTTATTAGCCATTATTTATTATACTTGGATTGATTTACAATGTTGCATCATTATTTATACATTTCCTCCTTGTCCCATGTACGGTTGTAGGTGATGATCCACTTACTGAGTTTTGTGATAACACTCACCCATCTTTCCCTTTTCCTCATAGATGCACTACTTTTCCTCACAGATACAAGTGCTGCCTTGGATCCCCCACCTCCTCCTTCTCAGCAGCTTTAGCATTCATGTTTGGATGAGCTTCACGTTGCCATGAAGTGTCAAGTGTTTTTGCTAGAGTGCTCTAGTAAGTTGTGGGCAGGGTCTCAGACCATGCATACACATTTTTATTTTGTATACCATGATTCATTTTGTAATTAGAAATAATATAGCTTTCACGATTCTTTTTGTAAATGAACAACTCAGTATAATCTATAGTACAGTTATAGTTCTAAATTTAAATTTATGGAAAAAGGAGTTATTTAAGTTTATTATGGATTAAATATGAAATTTGATTTATGACTTGAAATGGATTTTATAAATAAAATACGAATATAGTATGACTCAATGATCATGAGACTTATGTGGGAATGAGATTCCTCGTGTGCTGGTCACGACCCAAGTTGAGTCGTGACAAAGTGGTATTAGAGCCATAGGTTTCCTTGCATGTCACTAGACTAAGTGTCTATATTTAGCACGGAGTTTATATAAATGGAAGTACACCTATTTATATTAATGGAGTGTTGCTTGAGGCCTATTAGGATTGTTAGTCTTACCTAGGTTTAGAAGGATAGTCTTGTCCTTTCTTTCATGATCTGTAGCTTATACCACGTGTTCATGTTTCCTAGGATTCAACATGCCTCCGTTACGTCATCTTTCTTTACGCAGCCACCATAGCGCGGCTCTTCCAGCTCTGACGCCCGCTTCAGAGTTTTGTAGTAGGCTTTGGCCACCCTCACCGGAGTGCTGGCTAGATTGGCCAAGGCAAGGACACACCCAGCCTAGCATGTGGCCTAACCACCTATCAGAGATCTAGATGACTCAACTGTAGGAGGACAAGTGCATGAGAAAGGAGGGTTGAATTGTGCATTGCTTATTTTTGTATTTTCTGAAATACTTGAAAACAAATACTATAAAATGTAAAATTTGTAGTGCAGCAAAAAATAGTTAGTGATTTTATAAAGTAGTTCTCTGAAGCTTGTTGATAAACATTCATCATTAAAAACAAATAACAGAAAAACGAGAACAATATTTCAGCATATGAATAATAAAAGTGCAATAGATAAATATGAAGGAGACGAGAGAAAGAGAAAAAAAAGACACAAAGGTTTTTTATACTAGTTTGGCCAAACTACTTGCATCTAGTACTCAACAACTGTTGAAGTTCTATTAAAAACATCTTTCTCAACTTCAGAAAGAGCCATTGGATAGTCTTTATGGTAACCTTCCCAAGTTCTCATCTATGGCTTTCAGAAATCACCTACTGCCACAGATTGAGTAGTTCTTTACCAGCCTCTCCAAGCTGAACCAAGTAGTATTGACACTGGCTTCTCCAAGCCCAACTGCTAGTATTGACACTAGCCTCTCCAAGCCTTAAAATGAGTAGTCTTGACACTGGCCTTCCCAAGCCTAACCCATGACCGGTAGCAATCTATACTGTCAAGTTGAAAGTAGTCCTACCCCAGCTTCTTAGGGATGCAAGTATTCTTTCCCTAGCCTCTCCAAGCTACAAGTAGTCTTGCTTTAGCCTCTTCAAGCTAAATAGGTTCTCTAAGCTGCAAGTAATCTTTGACTAGCCTCTCCAAGCTAAATCGTTATCAGTAAGAATATCTTACTATTGCGTTGCAAGTAGTTTTGCGGTAGCCTTTCCATGCTTTTTCACAACGATCACTATCGGATTGAGAATACAAAGGTTAAGTGTTTGGGTTGCCACTCAAACTAACCTACAATCAATTTTCCTTAAAGATCATACATTGAAAACAGATCTAGGAAACAAGAGCGATTCCTTTCCACATTTCTTCCTAAGAAGAAATTTTAACATTACAAGGATCAAAAAGAAGATTTTTACATGTAAGGAAACTGATTAAAAAAATGACAAACTTTTCAGGATAACGAGAGATTTAAGCAGAGTTTCCACTCTTTTGAGCGCAGTCTCACTCATTCTCTTTTAGAGCACAATATCTCTCTATATATAGCAGTCTTCCTCCTGACTGTTGCCTTTGATTAGATCTCTAAATGACATATGTTGATCATCATTTGTGTCTTGGAAGAAAAAGCTATAAGAGAGGTTGACGGATCTGTCATATTGGTTGCAGAAGCCATTGTAATGTTAAGTTTTTTGATCTCTATTCAGAAACTACTTTTCTACTTTTTGAACATTCTTTCTATATTCTTCTTTCATGAAGCCAGGGTGGTTGATTGTTTAGGCAAAAAAGATGACATTACTAGTTTGATAACTTGGTTAGACCTAGATTGAAATTTGAATTTCAAATTTCTCTCCTTTTCCTATAGCATTCAAATGCTCCACTCATATGTGAGTTTTTTGATGTCATAATCAATCCTTTGAAGATTCTTCAATCTTCTGGTCTTCAATCCAATCTTCTTTGCTAATGATTTCTTTGTGATTGTGATGATTGAAGATTAAGCAACACATTGCTTTTAGACATGTGTTGATTTCTTCATCTTTAGTGTCTAATGTCTCGTGCAACTTTTTAAAGTCTTAGGACCTGGTTTCTTGTAGTGTTGAAATCTTCTTCTAAACCTTAGCTATTAATTGCTTGAATAAGGATATAATTTCACATTTATATCATTTCGGTTCTAGTAATATAAGATAAATATGTTTATACAAGCATAGTAAAATATATTCTCACTTTGAGTAAGCCTTTCTCTTACTAAAATGATAGAAACCTGTTATAATTTTACAAGAAACTCAAGAGAAATATCAATTGTTCTTCAAAATATTTTCTCTAAATTGGTTTGTTGTCATTCAAAACAAATAAGCGCATATTAATAGGGTTCTAGAGCTAACAATCTCCCTATTTTTGATGATGATAAACTAATTTGAAGAAAATCTTTTGAAGAGATAATGAAAGAAATATTACAGAATAAGCATGATAAACCATATTCTTTCAATTTATCACTAAGAGAGATTTTCAAGAAGTTCTTTTCTTAAAGAACGATATGGATCATATAAAAACATTTTTAGCCTTAAGTGACTTTTAATCATAGCTGTTGTTGTTTCGCTTAAAGTATAAAATGAACTTAACGCACTTTCTGAAGCATTATTAGAGCATATGTCAAAGAGAAAGACATTTAAACTATGGATAAAAAACTAGCTTGGTCATTTTGTCAAAGGAAAGAAACTTTCTGAAGATCTTTATGCTTAAAAACTTAACAAGTAATACTCGTAATATTTTATTTTGATTAGATCTGTTTTTAGCACTTCTTTATCAAAAAGAATTTTGAAAGGAATGCTCAAAGATATATGATAAATGCAAAAGAGCATTCATGATTTTGGAGGAAAACACACTGATGTTTATGTAGTTTTTGATGTCCAAGGCAATTTTAAAAGGGACAAAATCAATATATTGCTATGCAAGGTTTCTGAAGCTCATTAGGATTCAATCCCTGAATATGAGCTTTTGCATTTGAGCAGAGAAACTTTTTCCCATAAGAATTAGATCACGAAAAGATATTTTCAAAACAAAGGATATATGATCTTTTAAAAATAGGTTTTGTAAAAAAAAAAAAAAACATTTTGACATATTAACACATTACTCTTTGAGAAAGTTCTAAAACTTATTAACTGCTATTGGTCGTTTCAAAACATGTAAGCACGAGTTTCTAGAGACATGTCAGAAACTATTTTACAACTATACTCAGATCAAGTTATACACAACTCTTTAGAAAACACCTTTTATGTGTGTTAAGGATAAAGAAAATGATTAAACTCGTCATACATATCAAGACTCAGCATATAAAACTAGTATAAGAGCAACAACTAACTTGTGCTCATAAGGATACTTAATCAAAGCTAATCATAAAACTCATGTAAGCTCAAATCCAGTGTATATGAATAAACATGTTGAAGCATACACATACGAGATAGGAAGCAAAAATCTAACAGAAAGATATATGATTAACTAAGCATAGAAAGAGCATTAATATGAATCAGAGCTTAAGAAGAAAACAAAGCATGAAACATGAAAAACATATATGCATCAAAAGCATGAAAAAAGGGATGACATAAACATGATATATATGGATAGAAAAGAAAGAAACCATTTATAAAAAAAAGAAACAAATGTTAAGAGATTTACAAAGAAAGCATATAGAAAAATAAATACTAAACCAAAAGAATCTTTGGACTCCCCCTCAACATTGGTTCCCCCTGAGTCTGAGTACAACCCTCATATCATAGCATAGCTCCTTCTGAATTTAATAGGAATAAGATTTTCTTTAATCTACACTTCTCCCATTTTGGCATCATCAAATAGGAGGTGTGCCAAGAAATAGGCACTACAACATATGAAAAATATGAAGCTGTAGATCTTCTATATGTCCAAGTAGGGCATCATACTCAGTGATAGTTGCTTCAAATCTATCCTGTCTAGAGAAAATCTCCCTCAGATTTTGCAGGATGACCTGATAGCTTGCTGAAGACTCAGTTGAGGATGGAGACGGTAGATTGATAGGAGTAAGAGTAACTCTAGGAGATGGCTCAGGAATGTCTAGGGGTACGATTTCCCCTGATATTAGTGAATCAACCCTGGTCGTATCTTGTACAGCATATGGAGGTGAAAAGGTTATCCATAAGCATTTGCAGATATGGCAGTGGTAGAAGAAGAGGCAATAGGAGCAAGGATAAGCTCAGAAGTAACAGCAATAATATCTAATATCTGAGTTGAGGAAGGAGTAGAATCATCTTAAGCTGGAGTAGATGAGGCATGAACATCTTGAACCAATGCAGAAGCATCAGGTATTAGAACGGGAGGTGCTGTGCCTTCAGATGTTCTGTTCTCTTCTTCTTCCATTAGAGAAATATGAATAAAAGAGGGAGGTTGTGGTACCATAGGAATGAGAGCAGAACATGTTGCATGGTTCTTCTCATCAAATTATTTAATAATAGGCTCCATCTGAGATTTTTCAACTATGGGCCTAGAACTGAATATAGCACTTAGTCTAGCCTTCTCACTACTCAACAAACTTTCCTCGTCTTCAGATGACGATGTTATAGCCTATTCTTCTTCTACTTCTTTTTCTTCTTTATTATCATTAAGTACAGTTACATGATAACTCTTCTCTTGATATTTTTTAACTTCCTCCTATAAAAACAATGACACTTGACACACTCTTGTGCATCTTAGCTCAACTTCCTTTCTATTGATAACCTTTTTAGGTTTGGTCACCACTTGTGATGCTTGAGTGGCTACCTCCTCTCTTCTTTTTGTCCTTCTTTTATAGTGGTAGATTAAAGGGACATCCTCTTCTTCAGATTCACTTTTAATGAGGACTAACTTCCTTTTTCCTTCTTCCCTTTTCTTAGTTAGATTCAGACTTTCTGGAGGCCTCTCGAGCTTGTTTACCTCTCTTCCTTATTGGCTCAACAACTTAGAGGATTGACCTCTTTCTCAAAGTTCTGAAGAAGGAAGGTATAAAGATGGTTTCTTCCAAAAGCTCATAGCTTTTGGTGAGAAGAGGGAAGTTCAAATGTTGAAGCACCTTTGTCAAAAGCATGCCAAAAGGAACACTTGCAGTTCTTCGTGTCTCTTTTGTTGCTACACTCATTAAGTAATCCAAAATGAGCATAGGCAGGTTCACTTTTCTTTTTGCCATCAGATAATAAAGACGCCTACAGTCCATTCCAACAAAAGCATCTATGCTGCAAATCCTTGGAAAGATAGAGAACTAAACTACTGTATACACTTTTCTTGCCCAAGCACTCAACATTGCAGTGGCAATTTCATTGGGCTTGTGAAGGATGGAATCAGTGAGATACCTAAACATATCTCCTTTATTTATACTAAGAAATTTGGCCCAGTCTGGTGAGGATTTGCAGATGATCCTATCACATGGAGCTTTGATGATTTTGGCAAGTCCCAAAACTTTGATCTTGATGGAGCAATCTCTGATCATACCTCTGACATATGATTGTGACGGTCTCTCCAGATGAGAATAAAAGGCATTGACCAAACACGAAAAGATTAGTTCATTTATTTCCAGAAAATCCTCCCACTTCTGGAAGGTAAAGACTTCAAAAAAAAATTGTGACTTCTTCACATTGGTCTTTTCTCAAAGACTTTTTAGGTGCCATTTTTCTAGACGCAAAGAATCTTTCATAGCGATCTTGTATGCTAGCGTCATCATACATGCAAAAAGATGATTTTACTGAGGTAGATTGAGCCACACTATTTTCTTTTACCATTGGAGCAGTATATGGATATGTTTGAGAGGATGAGGTTGAAATAAGAATCTTAAAAAGGATTAAAGAATAAGGAGAGAAAAAGGTTCAAAGGTAAAAGTGAGCGGTTACATACGCAGAGATGAGGGTTTGAAGAGAAACAATTATGGAAAGAAAGAAAACAGTTGAGATTACAGAGAGATATATGTGAACATGAAACGATTAAGTATGTCGAGTTCAAGGTGAAGGTAAAAGAGATGACTTATTTAAGAAAATGAAGGTAAAGGTGATATATGAAACGTGGGGGTTTTAAGACATATAACTTTATAGACGGTGAAGCGACTTGGGAGAGAGAAACTCAACAAAGTGGGAATTATCCCGCATTTTCATCCTTCTTTCAAAAAGAGAGTTTTCTGACTCATGATATCACTTTCAAAGGGAGTTACTTTCTGAGCTTCAGTGTTTACTTTCTGATCCACTGAAAGACCTTCATAGACCCATCTTGGATTATATTTTCCCATATAAGCATTATTCTCTGATCTTCGAAATCTTCTTTTCGATCAACCCATCTTCTTTCTGAACATATCATCTTCTTTCTGATCAACCTATCTTTATTCTGAACACATTGTCTTCTTTCTAATCTTGCAAATTGATAATATGTTTCTCACAGATATCTGTGGTCTTCTAAACTAACATCTGGTATTCTACTGATTCTTTGATCTTCTATACTAACATGTACACTTTCGATGGCTTTTGATGACTTTGCTAGGTCTTCAGATGGGAGTTACGAAACGAGAATCCCCAGAGATATTTTATGCATGAATGCTTATGCAAATGTGAAAAACTATTAGAGAAAAGGAA
This sequence comes from Dalbergia cochinchinensis, assembly GCA_031216125.1. Lineage (NCBI taxonomy): Eukaryota > Viridiplantae > Streptophyta > Magnoliopsida > Fabales > Fabaceae > Dalbergia > Dalbergia cochinchinensis. Next base: position 58,889,017 of record CM062375.1, on the reverse strand, counting down.
AGCTTTTTGAAAAATAGAAAAACATACTAGACATTTTTTAGCAATAGATATTGTGAATACTTCTTGACACAAGGTCTTCAGTATGCACATCTATTAACTCAACATCTTAGTTTTAACAAGATATAACATAAAAAAGAATTTTGCAAAATAACTTGGATTTAGAGTGCTGAAATGATTCTTGATAAAATAAACAGCACCAGTATTATCTCAAAAGATGGGAAAAAAGAATTATCTCAAGAGAAAGTCTTTCAGCTAATTTCTTATTCGCAGCATCTGGGTGCAATAGATTGCAGCATTACTTGTCCTTTTCCTTTTAGCCCTTTCTTTTGAGAAGTTAGTAGCAACAAGTAGTATACTAGTGCAAAGGTTTCATCATAACTTATTTTCTATTGATAGATATATCCTTATGCAGCCATGCTTGCCCTGATGATGTCAGCTCTATCCAGATTGTCCTTGAACTTCTTCTTTGTACAGACGATGATGTTTCAACATGTTGTGTGGGCTTTGCCTTTCTCTTTCAAACTATTTTAGCATGTTTAGCATAGCTTTCACCCAACTTTGATTACTTAAAGCCCTTAGGAGTCACTCTATGAACTTTAGACGATAGAAGACTGTCTTTAAAACAGAAGATTCCATGAAATTTCTGTGCATTCAGATTCTTCAGCTTCTATGTCATCTTTATACTGCTCATATCAAAGTCCAGAAAGATTACTTTCAGATCATCTTGAAAGGTCCAAGCATACTTTTTGAAGTGTTGAGGTTATGGTGCCTACTCTATGAAGCTTTAGTTTTCATCTTCTAGTTTTCTGGAACTGTCTTGAGATAAATTTTCTCATAGCTTTCCTTAAGATCATTGAGATTGTCAGCAAGATCTTCTTTAAGCTTTCCATCATCGTACTTGAAGTAGTCTTGAATGAATTATTCTTCAAGATCTATAATAATTCTTGTGATACCTCATATACGGAGTTTCATAGTATATGAGTTATCATTAGTAGTATCTGCATTATTATTATTATCATCATTACCGATAGCATTATTAGTACTCATTATCACCATTAGTATTATTATTGATATTATTAATATCATATATATATATATATATATATATATATATATATATATATATATATATATATATATAGCATGGACGGTAGTATGATTGATATTATAGTATTATTATTATTATATATATATAATGCAACCTGAGGAACACGGGACTTGCATATAGTATTATTATTATTATTATTATTATTATTATTATTATTATTATATAGATGAGTAAGGAAACCGTGTTGCATGGGTTATTTTTTAAGTTAGTGCACTAGGTGGTGTTATTAAATAAATGTGTGTGCATTAGGTAGTATGTAGATGGAGTTATATTTAATATGTATATGTGTATGAGTGTGTTAGGTAAGAGTTATTAATACATACATGTGTGTGGGGGAGGGGGGTATGTTAGGTGTAGTATTATTATATGTATAGGTATGTTAGGTAAAATATTATTATATTATTATTCGTGATATCTATAGGTGTATGTGTGTGTGTTAGGGAGTGAACATGAGTATGTGTGTAATGCAAAATGTGAGTGTGAGTGAGAGAGAGAACGTGAGTAAGGAGAATAAGGAAAGAGAGAGAAAAATAAGTAAGAAGAAAAAAACACTTTTCGGTGCCATTTCTTTTCCCAAAGGTCAAGTTGTTAATAGAACCATATTCCCTACTACCAACAGTGAGTGGGTTTAAGCTCATGACCATATTTTTGGTCATTATTATTATTATTTCATATTATATAAATTATGTATGAAATTTTAGAATAATTTATGTTAAGAAATGTGCTTTTATAGATTATGAAAATTTTAGAAAATTATTGTTCTATAGTTATCATGATAAATTATTATTTTAGAAAACTCATGGTACCATACTTGTTACATGTAAGATTTAGATTTATTTTATCAGCCAGAGAGTTTCATGAATTCCATAATAAGAACAGTGAATTTTATTGCGATTAATTTTTTTAGCCAATAATTATTGAGAAACATATCAGCGAGTTAATGGCTGCAAGATTGATCCTTAACCTTGATACCAAGTGATCCGCTAGAGGACTGGCTCACCCATAAAAGGAATCGAGTGTGGTGTCCATTTATGGGTCCTAGTTAGATGCCCATTAGATTAGCTATTGGCTCAGATTCAACTATTCAGCTCAGATACTTATGTACAGAACAATTCTTGTTTCTCTATTAGTTATTGCCATGGATTTAGTTAATTTATTATTTTCAGTACAGTTATATATAATTTTATCTAAAATGTTTTATATCAAGTTGCATATATATATTATGTATCTTTGTTGTTGTCCCATGTGAGTTGTGAGTGGAGGCTCACTCACTGAGTTTTAATGAACTCACCCCTCTCTTTTCCTCTCCTTACAGATATAGTTGCAGGTTCAATTGCACTATAGGATCTTCCCTAATAGTGTTGCAGCTTCTTTTGATGAGCTTTGCTTTGAAGTGGAGCTTATGGTTGGTCATGTAGATGGGTGACCTCCTAGGAAGTTTTTCTAGAAAGCATGTGAGTGAAGACAAAGCACACTGAAAAGATACATGTTGGTTTGTGGGGACAATCATCAATCCATGAAGCAGCAAAGGATGTTACAATGCTTAGGTTCAGAGCATGATATCTGTAATGATCATTATCAGTTTGCTTCTTGAAACTTCAGCCGAAAAAACTTTTCTGAGAAGAGATTTTTCTAACTTTTCTAATGAAATTCCTTTTCAGGAATTATTTGTTAGGAAGGTATCTCTTCATTCAACAAGAAGAACAGAAACAGAGGATTGATATAATATATGAAGTTGCATAGCTTTTTCATCTTCTCTTTCCTCTGTATATCTCAGACCAATTTTCTGAAACCATAGACGCTAACTATTTTCTTAAAACTAAACCATAGTTTTTGAAATATGTCAAATATAAAAGGTCAAATCTTTAGATGCCATGAAGTTTTCTCAACAATTCAAAAATAATTTTCTGACATTTTCATATAACATTTTGGAGGCTTTAGAAATCTATAACTTGAGAAAAAGAAAAACTCCTTGGAGTATGTCTTTCATTCAGCTTCAGGCTTGACCTTCTCAAGTTTTCATGGCAAATTTATGAGTTATTTGACTAGTTTAAGATATATAGATAGACTTGATAAACTTCTAGCAACTTATCACGTGAAGTAAATAATATATTATAAGAAAAATGAGATATAGAAATATTTACCTCACTTATTTATGTTGGTGTTCTTTGGCCATGAAGCATATAATGGCAACAAGTTTTAGTACATTAAGACCTCCTGACAAATCTTTCTAGATGTCTGGCGTATTCTTCTTCTTTGCATAGGGATATGTCCTTTAAGACGTAGGCTTAAAATTCTTGGTACATGATGTTTATTCTTACTGCGATAAGCAGATTTCTTTCTTAAGATGGTCTTTATCCTGGTTTGTCATGTATTAGATTAATGTCTCCTTGTTTTAGTCATTATAGACTTTTAACATTTTCCACAGATAGAGAGATTTCATCTCCACACTCAATCTTAGATATCAATATCAAATCTACCTACTTCAAAAGAAGTTTTAGCAATTTTCATTTGCTTTGGCATTACATTGCATCTGATATGACAACCTCAGGATCAGGGATATCTTGAAGCAGTTTAAGATCTTTAAACATCATGCACAGTCTGTTTTATATAACCTTTTTACATGTAACAAGCAATACATATGTAGCATATACAGCTTTAGCTCAGAGCATATATGAACAGAGGCTTGACTTAGTGGAACAACTAAACTTTCTTCTATGTAATGTTCTTGTTCACGGGCATCTTTGGAATCCCTTTCACCATTAGAGCGAATTGAGCCAAATCCTAGAGTTTTATTAGCAAAAGATAGTCAGTTGATAGATTGATCTTGTGAAGAGGATATATGTCATTTTGTCCCTCATATCTTTGTCTTCTACAATCATTGGATTACTCAATCCCTTAAAAGCCTTGCTCTGATACCATTTGTAGTGGAAAAGTACACGAGAATGGGGGGTTAAATCGTGTATTGATTCTTCTAGCATTTTCTAAAATACTTGAAAACAAATACTATTAAGTGTAAAACTTGTAGTACAGCGAAAATATAGTGATTTCAGAAAATAGTTCTCTGAAGCTTGTTGATAAACATTCATCATTAAAACAAATAACAGAAAGACGAGAATAATATTTCAGCATATGAATAATAAGAACATAACCGATAAATATAAAGGAGATGAGTGAAAGAGAAAGAAAAGACACAAAGGTTTTATATTGGTTTGGCCAAACTGTTTATATTCAGTACTCAACAACTGTTGAGGTTTCACTAAAACATCTTTCTCAACCTAAGAAAGAGCCATTGGATAGTATTTACATTAGTCTTCCCAAGTTCTCATATGTGACTTTCATAAATCACCTGCTGCCACAGATTGAGTAGTTCTTTACCAGCCTCTCCAAGTTGAACTAAGTAGTATTGATAATGGCCTCTCCAAGCCTTAAAACAAGAAGTCTTGACACTGGCCTCTCCCAGCCTAACCTGTGACCAGTAGCAACCTCTATTATCGCATTGAAAGTAGTCTTGCCCCAGCCCCTCCAAACTACAAGTATTCTTTCCCTAGCCTCTCCAAGCCACAAATAGTCTTGCTCTAGTGTCTCCAAGCTGTAAGTAGTCTTTTCCCAGCTCTTACAAGCTGTAAGTAGTTTTACTACAACCTCTCCAAGCTGCAAGTAGCCTTTGACTAGCTTCTCTAAGCTAAACCGTGATTAGCAAGAACACCTTACTGTCGTATTGCAAGTAGTTTTACAGCAGCCTCTCTAAGCTATCTTGCAGCAATCACTATTGGATCGAGGATACAAAAGTTAAGTGTTTGGGTTGTCACTTAAACTAACCTATACTCAAGTTTCCTTGAAGATTGTACTTTGAAAACAAACCTGGGAAACAAGAGCGACTCCTTTCCACATTTCTTCCTAAGAAGAGTATTCAACATTACAAGGACCAAAAAAAAGATTTTTACATGTAAGGAATCTGATTACAAAAAAATGATGAACCTTAGAGGATAAAGAGAGATTTAAGCAGAGTTTTCTCTCTTTTGAGCGCAGTCTCACTTATTCTCTTTTAGAGCACAACATCTTTCTATATATAGCGGTCTTCCTCATAACCGTTGCCTTTGATTAGACCTCCATGTGACACATGTTGATCATCAGTTATGTCTTAGAAGAATAAGCTAGAAGAAAAGTTGATCAATCTATCATGTTAGTTGCAGAAGCCGTTATAATGTTGAGTTTTTTTTTATCTCTCTTCAAAAACTACCTTTCTATTTTCTGAACATGCTTTCTAAACCCCTCCTTCACGAAGCTAGGGTGGTTGATCATTTAGGCAAAAAAGATGACGTGCTAGTTTGATAACTAGGTTAGACTTAGATTGAAATTTGAATTTCAAAATTCAAATTTCCTTCATTAGTCTTTAATCCAATCTTCTTTGCTAATAATTTCTTTGTGATTATGATGAATGAAGATCAAGTAACACATTGCTTTTGGACATGAGTTGATTTCTTCATCTCGAGTGTACTTTTGATGTCCCGTGTTACTTTCTGAAGCCGCGGGACTTGGTTTCTTATAGTGTTGAAATCTTCTTCTAAACGTTAGTTACCAATTGCTTAAATAGGGATATAATTTCACTTTTATTTCATTTTGGATCTTGTAATATGAGATAAACATGTTTACACATGTATAGCAAAATATATTCTTATTTAAGTAAGCATTGCTCTTGCTAAAACGATAGAAATCTGTTATAATCTTACAAGAAACTTAAGAGAAACATCAATTGTTCTTCAAAGTATTTTCTTTAAATTAGATTTATTGTCATTCAAAATAAATAAACACATATTGATAAGGTTCTAGAGCTAATATCAACTCCCGAGCACTTTAAGAGGATAGACCTACCCATCTTATGGGGAACCCACAGGAGTTCCTTCTAAAGATTGAGAAGATCATATGAGTTCTCTACTATTCTTTGCAGAGAGTTTCTCTAGAAGTGTGGCAACTTAGAACCATCCACATAAGAGAAGTTTCTGGCAGCCTTTTTGAGGAGGTTCTTGTTAGAGAGTTGGCAAGCCCAGATGCTTATGAAGTTCTTGACACTTAGGATAACCCCTAGCATGTCTGTTGCCGAGTGATTCACCTACATATCCTAGGTAGCATCGGGTCTACTTCTATTAGATCCTAAGAAAGTGAGGCGGTTCATCCATGGATTGCCTAAGGATATGTTTTTGAGCTTATAACCACACGTAGGGACGATGGACTATGCCCCGATATTAGACACGGCCATCGGGCTTGAGGGTGGTTTGGCTGAAAGGAGTATTAGCTGAGGCCAAAAGGGCTAAGACTCACAGCTCTTTTTCGAGTAGAGCCGGTTATAATAGAGGACATGGCCAGCAAGGCCAATTGCGAGTTCCGTTGAGTAAGGCCATTTTCTCAGAGCTTACACTAACTCGACTTATTACATCTCACAATCAGAGCAGGGGAGACAATCAGCCTAGTTGGCATGGTTCTGGGCATTCCTACTCAAATTGTTAGAGGTGCAAAAAAAGGCACATAGGGCAATGCATGGCCAGATCTTCGGCATGCTTTGGTTGTGACCAGCAGGGCCATTTCATGAGGGTTTCCCAATGCTAGGGACAACATCAAGCCAGGGGTCGGTGAACCCACCACTCCAGTACTATCATATCAGTCAGTTACCTGTGAGGATTCTGTTGCTTTAGTAGGTAGGGGAGCTGAAGGCAGAGGCCTTGGGGGTAGAGGCTCGAGAGGTAAAGGATCAGGCGACAAAGGCTATAATAATAGAAGGCCGACCTCGTCTTTTCACTATGACTCCGCATCCAATATTGTGGTAATAGGTATTATTAGTGTGTGTTCTTTTAATTCCTTCATGTTGGTTGACCTGGGGTCTACATATTCTTATATGTCCCCATTCTTTGTGATATGGTTTGGGAGGTCCTCTACCAGCTTAAAACAGCCTTTCCACCTGGGGATACCTTCTGGAAAGCTCCTTTACGTCCAATCAGCTCAAAAAGAGTGCGAAGTCAAGGTCGGGGACATGGAGACACTAGCAAACATTTATATGTTGGACATGTCTGACTTTGACATCATCTTGGGCATGGATTGGCTAGCTTCATGCCATGTTATGGTTGATTGTTATAGTAAGTCAGTAAAGATTGAGGTTCCTGGAGGTGAAGTCCAAGAGTTCAAGGGTTTTAATGGTTTGGTTCCCGCCAGTTTGATCTCTAGCTATTTGGTTCCTTCCAGTTGAAGAGACATAAATGCAATAGTGCTGAGCTTGGAGTTGGTTCCCATCATATGTAAGTTCCCAGATGTGTTCTAAAAGGAGTTACCGGAGATGCCACTAGACAGAGAAGTGGAGTTCGAAATAGAGTTTAAGCCTAGAGTGAGGTCCATTTCTATATCCTTGTATCAAATGACTCCTATGGAATTGAAAAGGCTAAAGGACCAGCTGCAGGAGTTGCTTGATAAGGGTTTTATCTGACCGAGTACCTCACCTTGGGTTGTTGTAGTCTTATTTGTGAAGAAGAAGAAGAATACGTCTATGAGAATGTGATAGACTACTGGCCGCTGAATAGGCGACAGTTAGGAACCAGTATCCCTTGCCATGCATTGATGACCTGTTTGATTAGCTCCAATAGGCAAGGTATTTCTATAAGATCGATTTACACAGGCTATCATCATTTCAAGATTAAGGGCGAGAACATGCCCAAGATAGCCTTTAGGATGAGCTATGGACTTTGAGTTTCTAGTGATGTTCTTTGGGTTAACCAATGCCCCTGCAGCTTTCATGGATATGATGAATAGGTTTTTGAGCCATTCCTAGATCATTTCATGATTATCTTCATTGATGACATCCTAGTATACACTAGGAGTGAAGATGAACAAAAGCAGGGTTTGAGGATTGTTCTGTAAACCTTGAGGGAGAACAAGCTTTATACCAAATTCTCTATGTGCGAGTTTTGGCTTGATTAGGTGGCATTCCTTAGGCATATAGTGTCTAAGGAAGGTATTATAGTGGACCCAAAAAAAGTAGAAGTGGTTCAGCAGTGGCCAAGGCTATCTACAGTGTCAGATATCCAAAGTTTCCTTGGATTAGTGGGTTGCTATCGGAGGTTCATTAAAGATTTCTCAAGAATAGTAGCGTCATTGACCAAGCTAACTCAGAAAGTGTTAAGTTTCAATGGTCGGATGCTTGTAAAAAGAGTTTTCAGAGGCTCAAAACTTGTTTAACCACGACTTTAGTTCTGGTGTTACCCCCAAGCACAAGTATTTTTTTGGTATTCTATGATGCTTTGAGAATTAGTCTTGGTTGTGTCCTAATGCAGCATGACCGAGTTATAACTTATTCTTTATGGTAGCTCAAAAAGCATGAGCAAAAGTACCCTACATATGATTTAGAGATGACAGTAGTGGTCTTTGTCTTGAAAATTTGGAGGTATTATCTGTATGGAGAGATATGTGAGATCTTCAAAGATCAGAAGAGTTTGAAGTACATCTTATAGCAGAAGGACTGAAATCTCAGGCAGCGCTGATGGTTAAAATTGCTAAAAAATTATGACTGCACGATCTCCTACCATCCAAGCAAGGCTTATGTAGTGGCAGATGCGTTAAGTCAAAAGTTTACAAGCAGTTTGACCCACATAGCACTTGTTAGATAGCCGTTGATAAAAGTATTCACAAGTTAGAGGCTGAGGGGATCCAATTTGGCATGGGTGATTCAGGAGCCTTTCTTGCTAACATTGGGGCCCAGTCAACCTTAGCGGAGCAGATTAAGGCATATCAAATGGGAAGATCCCAAGCTAGTAAAGCTTATGGAGGATGTGTACTGAGGAGAGAATCATGAATTTTCAGTCAATATAGAGGGTGTATTGCACTTTGGGAACTGTTTATGTGTACCTAATGTAGGAAAGTTAAAGAGGAAAGTCATGGAAAAGTCTCATAGCGCAGCATACTCTGTACACCCCAGTTCAACTAAAATGTGTCAAGATCTCAGACAACTATACTAGTGGGAGGGCATGAAGAGAGACATTGGTGTATTCATCGCATGGTATTTGGTGTGTCAGCAAGTCAAGGCTGAGCACCAAAGGCTTATACGCTTGCTACAATGGATAGAGATCTCAGAGTAGAAGTGGGAAAGGATAATCATGGACTTTGTAGTTGAGTTACCTCGGACCACTAAAGGCTTTGACTCTGTATGGGTGATCGTGGATAGAATGACTAAGTCAACCTATTTCCTACCAATGAAGACGACCTTCAATGCAGCTCAGTATGCCTAGCTTTATATTAATAAGATTGTCAGACTTCGTGGCATGGTAGCAGTAATCACATCAGATAAGGGTCACAGTTCACTTCACAATTCTAGAAAGCATTGCAAGAGGCTCTCGGGACTCATGTGGACTTGACCACAGCTTTTTACTAGCAAACAGATGGCTAGTCAGAGAAGATGATTCAGACATTAGAGGACATGCTCTGAGCTTATGTTTTGGATTTTGACAGAAGTTGGGGTAATCACTTGCCATTAATAAAGTTCTCGTATAATAACAGCTACCAAGCAAGCATCCAAATGACACTATTTGAAGCATTATATGAGAGACGTTGTAGATCTTCCATAGGTTGGTTTGAGCTTAGGGAAGTTAAGGCCCTAGGCTCAAGCTTAGTACAAAAGACTCTAGAGAAAGTCTAGCTAATTAGAGAATGGTTATTAGTAGCTTAATCTAGACAGAAATCCTATGCTAATAATGGATGTAGAGACTTGAAGTTTGTAATTGGTGACCATATGTTCCCGCAGGTATCGCCCATGAAAGGGGTAGTGAAATTCAGTAAGCGGGAAAAGCTAAGTCCTTCCTATATCGACCTATTTGAGATTCTAGAGATGGTCGGAGCAGTGGCCTATAGATTGGCACTACCTCCCAGTTTATCAATTATCCATCGGGTCTTTCATGTCAATATTCTTAGAAAGTACATGCCAGATCAGTCTCACATGCTGCACTGCAAGCTATCCAAGTTGATAAGAGTTTACCATATGAAGAATAAGCCGTTGTCATTGTGGATAGGTAGATCAAGAAGCTTTGCTCTAAGGAAGTAGCCTCAGTGAAAGTCATCTGAAGGCACCACTCTAGCAAGGAAGCTACTTGGAAAACTGAAGAAGCCATTAGGATCAAGTATCCATATCTTTCCCCCCTCAAGGTATGTTTTAAGATTTGGGGCAAATCTCTTTTAAGAGGAAGTATGTAATATGTTAAGTACATGTGTCCTTGGACAAGTTTCGTATAACTGGAGTCTCTCCAGACCCACACATATAGCTGGGGAGGCTCAGATACAGAAAACCATGTTGCAGCTAGAATTCTATAAAATAGACTCGTTATAGTGAGATATGCTAACTGCAGCGAGTAGGTATTTTAAGTACGCTCGCTTTGCTCGCTGCAACGAGCACCCCAATGACAACACAGTATTAGAAATGACATAGTTTTGATAAATGAGCCCCATCCCTTTTAAAAACCTTTATTCTTGGCCTCCTCCATTCTAAATCGAAACCCTTCTCTACCAACACATTTCCTCCCTTTTTTTCTCCTAATCTAACATTAATCTTTATCTTTCAAGACTCAAAGGTAAGGGTTTTGTTGGTTTATGTCATCTCTTTCTTCTCCATTCCATGTTCTAGTTTATGGACACTGTTATGTCTCTCATTGTTGGCAAGTAGGGATGCTCCTCTAATGTTGTTAGGGTTGGTTTAAGGTAATCTAGGAGTGTCCATAGATTATTAATGAGTTTTATGATTGTTATGCCAGACATTGGTGCCATCCTTTCTTCCTAAAGCTCGTTTGGTGTTGGTACATCACATCCTACCCTTCTAGATGAGTGGCTTTGATCTCATGGCCATATTTTAGTCATTATATAAATATTTTCCTAGTATTATGAGATATTTAGAGGATTTACACTTGAGTTTAGGTATAATACAAGTTTATATATGTTTTTACAAAAATCAGAAAATATATTTGAAAACTTTCATGAAATTGTTGTTACAATAAGTGCATGGGACCATATTTGAACTATGATTTCCTTAAATGATTTAATTTATGATTTCGAGTTGATTATGAAAATAAGATATGGTTATGGTTGATGATATGAGATGTAAAGTTGTATACTTATTTACGAGAACTGAGAAATGTTGAACTTAAAGTCATAAAGCTTCCCTTTTTATGACTTAGTATGGATATAGAGTAAGGAATTACTGAGAGGAATAGAGCTGTAAGGTAACATCAGTTATTTCATTAATCTTGGTATACTAAGGCCCGCAAGGAGCAATTATCCACATGTTATATTAGTCCACGAGGGATGCGGTTTGAGAGGAAGCATCAAGATCTTAGCTACATACTCTTGTTCACGACGGACTGAGCACTGCCTTTTCAGTTTATGAATAGTCTGTTCTCTTTTGTAATTTCTTGATAAATAAAGATGAATTAGTACTTTTGCAAATTTTATTAGCTATTATATATTATACTTGGATTGAATTCCAATGTTGCATCATTATTTACATATTTCCTTCTTGTCCCATGTATAGTTATGGGTGAGAATCCCCTCATTGAGTTTTGTGATCTCTTTCCTTTCTTCACAGGTACAGGTGCTGCCTTGGATCCCTCACCTCTTCCTCCTCAACAGCTTTAGCATTCCAATTTGGATGAGCTTCATGTTGCCGTGAAATGTTTAGTCTTTTTGCTAGAGTGCTCTAGTGAGTTGCGGGCAGGATCTTGGACCATGCATACACATTTTTATTTTGTATACCATGATTCATTTTGTAAATAGAAATGATATAGCTTTCATGGTTCATTTGTAAATGAGTGACTCCGTATGATCTATATTACAGCTACAGTTTCAGATTCAAATAATAGAAAATGAGTTATTTAGGTTTATTATGTATTAAATATGAGATGTGATTTATGACTTGAAATGGATTTTATGAATAAAATATGCATATAGTATAACTCAGTGATCACGAGGTTTACGTGGAGATGAGATTCCTCACGTACTGATCACGATTGAAGTCAAGTCGTGACACAAATGGACTCTTAATATTAGAATAAATTTGATAAATTTCGTGAATAAACTGGTGTATTTATTTATTTTAATATTTAATGTTATTAAAGAACTAAATATCAAATCAAAGGAAGAATGGCTACAAAATAAATGGACCCTTGTAATATTACCATTATGTCCTCTTGTTCCTCTAAATTTTACATTCTAATCTTTTATTTTTCTATCCTCAACTCCTCGATTCAATGAGTTCATCACTCCATTGCTGTCTCTCTTGCTACCATTGTCTTTGTCTCCATTGTCCCTACTCCACCTCGACGCCACCTTTTTTCACCCTAACTTCACATGCACCCCCACCCACATAAGTGTGAAAATAAAAAAGACTGTATAGAAGCTGAGGGTTTTTTACCTAAATAAAACAAATTAACGGTGATATTACGTGAAGTCAACAATAATCGACTTGTGTTCAACACGAAAGACTATTATAATCGACTTCTCAGATAATCTGACACGTTCTGACACTTATTGAAAGTCGATTATAATCGACTTCAATATCAACTTCAGTCAGCTCCTCCGTTATAAATAGAGAGCTCCCAGAATTGTATTTGCATGCTTTCATCAAATCACGTTTGTGGGATAACCATTGTAAGAAAGAAGTACAAACCAAGAAAGCAGGACAAGCTTACTAGGCAAGAAATACTTATTATCAATTTTTTTCTTTCTAATTTTTAAATACTCTTTTTCACTAAAGTTTTTCTATTTCTCTAAACTAGTAATATGACTTTTGCCAATTAACTTCACTTGTTGTTTACCTTGGGACAATGCTCATTCATTTTATTTAAATAATTTTGCATACTAAACAATACAGCAATAAAATTCAACAGCAAAATTTATTTCTCTTGACCACCTCTTCTCCCTACCCCCTTTCTCTTTCTTTGTTGAATTTTACAGCTGTATTGTTTAATATGCAAAATTATTTAAATAGAATGAATGAGCATTGTCCCAAGGTAAATAACAAGTGAAGTTAGTTGGCAAAGGTCAGATTACCCGTTTAGAGAAATAGAAAAACTTTAGTAAAAAAAAGTACTTAAAAAATTAGAAAAAAAAATTGACAATGAGTATTTCTTGCCCAGTAAATTGGTCCTACATTCTTGGTTTGCACTTCCTTCTTACAACGGTTATCCCACAAATGTGATTCGATGAAAGCATGCAAATGTAGTTCCGAGAGCTCTCTATTTATAATGGAGGAGCTGACCGAAGTTGATACTAAATTCGATTATAATCGACTTTCAATAGATGTCATAACGTGTCAGATTATCTGAAAAGTCGATTATAATAGTCTTTTATGTTGAACAGAAGTCGATTATAGTTGACTTCTGTGCTGAATTCAGTCACTATATAAGGGAGTGCATACATGAGAAAGTCAATTATAATCGACTTCTATGTTGAGTGAAAGTCGATTATAATCGACTTCTATTATATAAAAACAGGAAAAATATGTAAACAGGTTTTAGATAATGGATTCATGTAATATCACTATTAATTTATTTTATTTATGTAAAAAATCCAGAAGATGATAATAATAATAGTTTGAACAGCCCACTAGAACCCATAACACGTCCCTTGATTTTTTTCAATTTGATATTTCATTGTAATAAAACGCAGATTGGGTTGCAAGGAGCATAACCCATAAACATTTTGTGTCATGTTTTATTGCAAAGCTTGAAACTTTGCTATACACTTATGAATTAAATGCAAAGTTACATTTTAATAAATGGCTATGGAGTGGATCGAAATGACACAGTTTGTTCTTGTGATAGGATTTCTTTTGCTTTTAGGAACTCTTTATTGTTTTTTCCTTTCCTTTTTTTTTGTTAATGAATATACATTAACAACAACTAGTAGCAAATAATGGGTAGTTCCGACAAAAATAAAGAATAAAAAAACAGAAAGGAAAAAACAAAAAAAGACAAGTGATGGATACAGAAAAATGAAAAAAGAGTTGCATGAAGAGTAGAATTGACAAAGTATAAATTATCTAGGGTGCATTCGTTTCAAATTTTTAAAAAAATGATTGTGAAATTTAAATTTTATATATAATTGAAAAACTGAAAACCGATTTTGTTCATAAGCTACTAATTTTAGATTCTATAAAAAAAACTGAAAATTGATTTTTTGAAATTTCAATTATTTTCTGAAAGTTGTATAAATATACGGAAAGTGATTTTTTTAATAAAAAAGTGATTATTTCCCAAAATAATCACAAATAAATGCATTCTTAATTTTAAAATAAATTTAATCAATTTTATGTAATAAATCTAATCTATTTATTTATTTTAATATTTAATATTATTAAAGAAATGAATAATATTAGTAGGGCTAAGGAAATTTTGGCCCTTTTTCAAATCAAAGGAAGAATGGGTGCAAAACGAATCTGACGAAGTTCGCTCCTAAAGGGGAGTAACGTTGATCCGCCGAGCAGAGGATTCCAGCACCTAGAAATTAAAGCTGAAAAGATATTTTTTTTTTTGGTTGGGCCGGGGGGGGGGTAAGTCGGGAACTTCACATACCTCTTTTCCTTATTGGGTTTGCATTGTACAAATGAGTTTTTTAATCGGAAAATACTCTTAGCCCGACTATTATGCACGCACCGACTGAAATGATGGCTTGTGAATAATATTCAGCTTCCACTAGGAATTTCGATGGGCTTGCTGAGATAACTTCAACTTTAAGACCGGGCAGCGTGACGTCCACGCGCTCTCACCTCCCACCCCGACCTAAAAAACAAAAAAAACCCCAATATATATAAGGTATATGTATGTATGGCAGCAATAATCATCATTATAAGCATTCTTGACTTTGATCTAGAGGACACAACTTCAGCTTCAGCTTGCGCCATCCGCACAAGATGTTTTCCTACGATGTGTTCCTCAGTTTCAGAGGTGAAGACACTCGACACGGATTTATCGACCACCTCTATAAAGCTCTGCAGGCGAGAGGAGTTCGCACTTTCACTGAGGATGAGGGGTTTGAAAGAGGGGAAGAAATTTCACGAATCCTTCTCGATTCCATCGAACGATCCCGAAGCTCCCTCGTTGTTTTCTCTGAGAACTATGCATCTTCCAACCGGTGCCTTGATGAGCTGGTCAAGATTATGGAGTGCGTAAAAGGAAAAGGTCAATCAATTTTACCTGTCTTCTATGATGTAGATCCATCAGATGTTCGCCATTTGCGGGGCAGGTATGGACAAGCGCTGTGTAAGCGTCTGGAAAAATCCAGGTATTGCAGGGTCAACTTGTCAGCATGGACTAAGGCATTGGAAGAAGCAGCTAATAGCCCTGGTCTCTGTTTTAATCCTAGGTATTTTTCTTCTTCTTCTCCTCCTCTCTTTTATTCTTTATTTTTCAGTATCCTTGTAATTAGAAAGGTCACGACCTTGTTGTGCAGGCATGAATCAGAATCTGAGCTAATTGGAAAGATTGTTGAATCCATCTCGAGGAAAGCTAGTCGTGTTCCTTTACATGTTGCTAATTACCCAGCTGGATTGGGGCCTCAGTTGCTCGAATTACGCTCACTTTTGGATGTTGGGTCTGGTTGTGGAGTCAAGGTGGTAGGGGTTTATGGGATGGGTGGGATAGGAAAAACAACACTTGCTAAGGCGTTGTATAATGATATTGCTCCCCAGTTTGAGTGTTCGAGTTTTGTGCCTGATATTAGCGAAAACTTCACCGAGTGTGGCCTTGTCCGGCTGCAGGAGAGACTTCTGTCTGATTTACTTGGAGATAAAGCTGTCGAGTTCAAACTGGATAATGTTAACATAGGGATTTCAATCCTGCAAACAAGGCTCTCTGGGAAGAGAGTTTTGTTGGTTCTCGATGATATTTACTCTTCGCAGCAGCTGGAAGCATTAGCTGGAGGATGTGCTTGGTATGGTAATGGTAGCCGGATCATTATTACCACAAGGGAGAGACGTCTGTTGGATAGCCATCGTGTTAGAACTCAATTTGAGGTAAGTCCATTAAATGCCAAAGAAGCTCTTGAATTGTTTCCTTGGAATGCCTTCAGAGCTAATGCAGTTGATCCAAGTTATCTGGATGCATCACGCCGTGCACTGCTTTGTGCTAAAGCCCTTCCATTGGATTTGAAAGTCCTGGGCTCCTCTTTGTATGATAAATCAGCATGGCAGTGGGACTCGATGATAGCTGGATTGGAGAGAAATTCTGATAGTGCTGCAACTCATGATGCACTCAGACTAAGCTACACCAATCTGGACCAAGACCTCAAGACCGCTCTCCTGGATATTGCTAGCTTCTTTGAAGGACACAGGGTGGAGTATCCTTCAAATCTCCTGCAGCCCACTTGCGGCCTTAACTTTGATCTTCCTTTAAAAGGCCCGGTTGATAAACATGGTTTACTATCTATGGACGATCTGATTAAAGATCTCGGCAGACAAATTGTCATGCAGCAGTCACAACCGGAGCATTTAAAGGCTTTGAGATCCACATACAAGGATGTTTTTTGTGGTTTAAAAGATAAAACGGTATGTGAGAATTTTTTTCCCCTTGTTTTTGTAAAAAACAAATCTTGAGTCTCCGCATCTTCCTAAGGTACATATTAGACAAAGGAGATGAGATTTGCTCTTTGCTCTACAATTTTGCATCGGAAGATGTTAAGGCTGGTACTAAGTCACACAAGAGATGAATAACTCCTCTGGTTTATTGATGGCTTAGCAGTTATCCTAATGATGGATCCAGCCCCAAACAGTAATGAAAAAGAAAAAAATGCTGAAAAGCATAACACAACAAATAATTGGCCTTGGCATTGTAAGGGACCTTCACCCTCTGTGACCGGCCGTTTTAAAACCTTTAATGAGATGAAATTAAATTAAATTCTTATGTTGAATTCAATTCCTTGATTTGGAATGAATTTAGTTGGTTTTACTATTTTATCCTTCATTAATAGATTAGAAATAAAATATTATATTCAAGGAAGGTTATTTTGATATTTTCATTTATTGGAATTCAATTCTCACACAAAATTACACCAATTTGATTCTGATTTCAATTCTTTTTTATTGGATTTCTTCGAAGCATGAAATTTAATTCAATTCCTTGATATAATTGAATGTCAGGGGTTTCCAAACGCCTTCGAAATTTCTTTCATCACTCTCCATAGGTAGCACACTGTAAATGATTCCGAATTATCCTCCTCAAACTCCTCTTTCCATTTTCCAGAGACAGCCCAGCATAGTTGGCCACGCTGTAATATCCCCCAATTAATTCATTTAATGACTCAGGATTATCCCCTATCTAATGCACTTAATTTTCATATTTCAGCTGAAACAGTTCCAGCCCGTTTTTTCCTTCCTTTCGTATACTTTAGGCTTGTGATATCTATCAACAGATTTGTCGGTGTTGGGAGAACGTGGTTTTATGATTTTATCTTCATCTGTGTATCCATTTCTGACACGTGCTCTTGGTTTGATAGGAGACTGACAATGTTGATGCCATAATCTTAAACGATTTCAAGAAGATGAGGAGCCTTAGACTTCTGGCCATGACAGGAAGTCCATCATCTTTTGCATCTAATATCAATCCAGGGAAGGTTGGCACGCTCAGCCTGGTTAGTATTCCCTAGAAAACAACTCAAGGCACACATGCTTGCTAGTAGCAGTGGCGGAGCTTAATAGGGACCTCCTAAATTTTTTTCAAAAAATTATATATATATATATATATATATGTATATAAAGAAAACATTTAATTTAAATGTAATGAAAATGTAAGAAACTTATATAATGCCATCCAATTATATCTTTCTATATATGTATAATTTTTCAAATAGTTGGTGTGTGAGTTAAATATGTATAATAACTAAGAAGTGTTGATGTGTTAATCTATATAGATTATGTTATTTTATATAAATTAATCTTTTCAACTTAAAATCTATTAACTTGTCTTTTAATTAAAAAGAAAAAGATCACATCATAATTAAGTTTTTTTTTTTTGTTTTACATTAGATGAGCAATTATAAGAGCAGATTCAATGTAGACAATAGATTTATTCACTTTGATTCTTAAGAATGCTTATAAAATTTTGACATTAATTAATTTTCATTCTAAAATTCACTAATAAGGGAAAACATATTTTAAATTTTTTTATTATAAGAAATAATAAATTACTTTATCATTTTAATACTTTTATTAAAATAATTCTAAGTAGCAAATATTATAAAATAGAGAAAATCATTTGATGCATTTTTTAGTAATTTATCAGATAACAGTCATTATTTTCGTATTATCCAAACAAAAAGACCCCACTTAAAAATTCCTTTTGAACTAGTACAACCAAACAAAAAATTGATTTTGAAATAATCAATTATAAAAAAAATGAATTTTGAAATAATCAATTATAAATGCATTTAATTATTAAACTAATTTTAATTTGACAATTAATTTAAATATACACTAATATTTATCATGTTAGTTATTTGATATAAAATTTATATATAGATGTACAACCAATTTTAATTTGATTTGATTCTTGCAATTTAAGGGATGTGTAAAACCTTTTGGCCCCCAAAATTTTTCTTCAAGCTCCGCCATTGCTTGCTAGCTATCTTTACGCGTTTCTTTAGTCACACTCACTCAAAGACATTTCTTCGCGGGCACTTAAGCAACTTCGATACTATTCTTTCTAATTTTGTTTTGCAGGAGTTCAAGTGCCTGGGACGCATGGTACTCCAAAATTGCAAATTGATTAGAGAACTGCCTGATCTATCTGGAGCACCGACCCTCTCAGAACTGCGTCTTCAAAATTGCAATAATTTGACTACAATTCATCATTCCGTCAAATATCTTCATCGTTTAAGAAGTTTGAACCTTGAAGGATGTGTTGAGCTCAAGACTTTTCCACATGCAATGAAGCTTGAACACCTTGATTTCTCTTGCAGCTCAAGTCGCCAAACTTATCCCAAAATCTCACTAAAGATGAATAACATAAAAAAAGCTAATTTGTTGCGGACTGTTGTACAGAAATTGCTAAAAGCTTGTGGTGATTTCAAATCTTTTAGCATGAGTAAGGGTCAGCTGGGAAGCCCTACATTGTTGTCTAGTCTGACTCATCTTGATCTCAGTGAATACAATTTGTCTGATCAGGTTCTTGTATATATTGTTTGCTTTCCCAAATTGCAAAATTTAGACCTGGGGAGTAATAATTTCACGATTCTTCCAGCATGCATCAAAGAATGTTCCCATCTGAGATCCCTTTCTCTGGACGATTGCAAGAATCTTCGCAAAATTGAAGAGCTTCCCCCAAATATTGAGTTACTCAGGGCAACAAACTGCACGTCAGTGGCTCCCATTTCTACAGCCATGTTGTTGAGTCAGGTACCTCCCTCTTGCTCTTATGCCGGCTGTCATCCGTTGTCTTTGATAATCCACGCTTGCAGTGGCGGAGCTTAATAGGGATGGCCCCCCAAATTTTTTTTCAAAAAATTATATATATGTATATAAATGAAACAAATTTAATTTAAATGTAATGAAAATGTCAGAATCTTATATAATGCCATCCAATTATATCTTTCTATATACGTATAATTTTTCAAATAGTTGGTGTAAGAGTTAAATATGTATAATAACTGAGAAGTATTAATATGTTATCCTATATAGATTATGTTAGTCTATATAAATGAATTTTTTCAACTTAAAATCTATTAACTTGTCTTTTAATTAAAAAGAAAAAGATCACATAATAATTAAGTTTTTTTTTTTAACACATTAGATAAACAATTGTAAGTGCAGAAGACAATGGATTTATTAACTTTATGCTCTACTTTGATTCTTAAGAATGCTTATAAAATTTTGACATTATTAGATGTATGTTTGGGAATATAATGTAGAAAGAAAAGGTTTTTTCATCTAAATTTAAAATGACTTTACATATTTGGATGGAAAAAAAAATTAATTTTCATTCTAAAATTTACTAATGAGTGAAAACAGATTTTTAATTTTTTTTATTATAAGCAAAATTAAATTACTTTATCATTTTAATACTTTTTATTAAAATAATCCTAAATAGTAAATATTATAAAATATAGAAAATCATTTGATTCATTTTTTAGTAATTTATCATATAAAAGTCATTATTTTCATATAATCCAAACAAAAAAATACCACTTAAAAATTACTTTTGAACTAGTACAACCCAAAAGAAAATTGATTTTGAAATAATCAATTATAAAAAAACTTAATTATAAATGCATTCAATTATTAAAATAATTTTAATTTGACAATTAATCCAAATATTCACTAATATTTATCATGTTAGTTATTTGTTATAAAATTTATGTAAATATGTAGCTAATTTTAATTTGATTTGATTCTTACAATTTAATTGACATGTAAAACCTGTTGGCTATCCCAAAATTTTTCTTCAAGCTCCGCCGCTGCACGATCGTTAACTTCATCAATAGACTCATGCTTTTTAGTAAATGTGATGTTATTGACAGGCAGTCCACGAGGCGGGAAACACCCAGTTTATTCTGCCTGGTTCCCGAATACCTGAATGGTTCGACCACCTTAGTTGGGGAGGATCGGTTTCTTTTTGGGTGCGTAAGAAATTCCCGCACATTGCATTGTGTTTTGTTCTCCGCAGTTCTGATTCTCAACATAGGACGTGCAAATTCCGCATGTTCATCAATGGCAAATATTTGTTTGACTTTGATTATAACTACCTTCTGACATTGGCATCGGATCACATAATGCTGTTCGGCCTTCGAAGCCAAATGGCTAACAATGAAGTGGATGAAATGTTATTAGACAATGAATGGAATCTTGTGCAGGTTTCTTGTGTGGATGCACCAAGCCTGGAAGGAAGTATAGAAGAAAATGAGAATGTAGGACGTATTGGAGTATACGTATATAAGCAACTAAGCAGCGTGAAGGATATTCGGTTTGCAAACCCCAATTCCGGAAAGAGAAAAGATGATTTGTTCTGCTTCTATGGTGATTTGGAACAACATTGCAACCCTTTGCTCAAAAGACAGCGTAAATTCCTTAACACGGGAGCTTTTCAGACACCAAATATGCGTCAACAAAACAATTTAGGTTCGGTCACTCAAAATAACCCAAAAAGATTCCAAACTGTGTCTGAAGATAGACGCAAGTATTCTGCAGGGTACAGTGGTGCGGGAATGAAGTCGGATATTGAGTGGCTAGCATTGCTTCCAAGTCTGCAACCATTGGCAGGTGCTAGAATGATGTTGGATCCAGTTGCATCAGATATCATGAGCGACTTAAGTAATGAGAAAGGTAAGGTATTGCTGGCTTGTGGCGCTGCCTCCTGTCTGTGGTATCTATAATTTATTTTTTAACGTAGATATATTATTTGTTTTATAGAAAAAGAAATTTTTATTAAATGAGAAGGGAAAGAGTGCTTCAGTGGCAGAGCTTGAAGAATTTTTTTTTTTTTTTTTTTTGAGGGGAAAGGTTTTACATGTCAATTAAATTGCAAGAATCAAATCAAATTAAAATTAGCTGCACATCTATATATAAATTTTATCACAAATAACTAACATGATAAATATTAGTGTATATTTGAATTAGTTATGAAATTAAAATTATTTTAATAATTGAATGTATTTATAATTGATTATTTCAAAATCAATTTTTTGTTTAGTTGTATTAGTTCAAAAGTAATTTTTAGGTGGTGGTTTTTTTGTTTGGATTATATGAAAATAATGACTTTTATATGATAAATTACTAAAAAATGTATCAAATGATTTTCTATATTTTATAATATTTGCTACTTAGGATTATTTTAATAAAAGTATGAAAATGCTAAAGTAATATATTTTTGCTTATAATAAAAAAATTAAAAATCTGTTTTCACTTATTAATGAATTTTAGAATGAAAATTAATTTTTTTTTCATCCAAACATGTAAAGTCATTTTAAATTTAGATGACAAAAAACCTTTTCTTTCTACATTATATTCCCAAACATAGGTTTAATAATGTCAAAATTTTATAAGCATTCTTAAGAATCAAAGTAGAGCATAAAGTTAATATATCCATTGTCTACATAATTGCTTATCTAATGTAAAAAAATAATTATTATTATGATGTGATCTTTTTCTTTTTCATTAAAAGACAAGTTAATAGATTTTAAGTTGAAAAAATTCATTTATATAGAATAACATAATCTATATAGGGTAATATATCAACACTTCTTAGTTATATATAATCTATAATCTATCTATAATCTATAATACTAATATTCTAGACTCATTCTAGGGAAGGTTTTATAGGTGTTGCTCATAGAGCAACTTATGGCCCACAATTTTTTATCATTTTGATTATTAATTATTTTGTTATAAAAATTACTTTCATATCTATTTCATTAATACAACATAAATATTTGACATTAAATATTGGATTTCAAACCGTTAAAATTCTTAATTTAAATGATATAACGAATTAAAATATGTCAATCTAAATTATTTAACATCAAAAATAAATATTCACGTGATACATATCTTTTTTAATTTTCTTTATAATCTTTTTTTT
Organism: Dalbergia cochinchinensis; assembly: GCA_031216125.1. Taxonomy (NCBI): domain Eukaryota; kingdom Viridiplantae; phylum Streptophyta; class Magnoliopsida; order Fabales; family Fabaceae; genus Dalbergia; species Dalbergia cochinchinensis. Next base: position 58,866,322 of record CM062375.1, on the reverse strand, counting down.
ATTTTTTCAATCAAATATGTGTTTTTCCATATTAATCACAAAATTTTAAATTTTAAATTCACCTTGATGTTTTGAATTTTAGATTTAATAAATTACTTAATTTCTATTTCACAACAAATCAGAGTCCAATCAGATTAGTGTAAAAATAAAATTGGAAATAAAGACTATTGCTACCAAGAAAGGTCCACTATAATCAAAGTATAAATCTCTTAATTTATTTCTAGAATCTATAACATATTCATTGCTACAAAAGATGACCACTTATACTAATTGAAATAAAAACCTTTAACTTCTCTTAGAATATGCAATAGCAGTTTGTTACTGAGATCTCTACTGCCTAAAGCTTTAGTTTGAAATGCTAATACCTCATTTCATTTCTCCTTTATATTCCACAATTTTCTTTTCTCTTCCATTCTTCCTTTCATCTACTACTTTAATATTTGAGACTCATTTTATAGAAATTATTATATGTGTCTTTCATACAGAACTTTAGGGTCCATATGTCATTCTTATAGTGATTTAGGATCCACTTTTCTCAACATTTATGTCTACAGATTTTTCAACTTAATTTACAATTTAATTATTAATTATCAATAAAATCAAATATTACAATTATTAAAGATTACTTGAATCAATAAAATTTGAATAATTAAGATATATTCATGGAATTAATAATCATTAAAATTACGATATATAATCAAAATTAAGAATCATTAAGAATGAAAAAAAAATATAGAATTAAAGATAATTGAAAAATGGATTAGATAACCTCAAAATTGCAAAGGTAATAATTAGAATGAGATCAGATATTTCCTAAAATTAACCAAATATAATGAACCATAAAACATAATTCTAGAAGGAAAAACAGATCCAATACCAAAAGTAATGTAAAATATACAATAAAAAATTTATACTTCACCAAGAAACTAAAATTGCACATCTCTTAAAATTGAGGCATCAGTTGAAAAATAAATGTATATTTTGAAGGTTTAATTATTCTTTAGGTCCTTATAGTTTCACTCAATTTTCAATTAGGTCCCTATTTTTAAGTAAGTCCCTGTAGTGTATGAGAATTTTCAATCAGATCTTTGTTGTCATGTGAAGAAGGAGATTGAAATGGAATATTTCATATTCAATAGAATACTCTTTTTTCTATAATGGCAGGGACCTGATTGAAAAATCTCATATACTATACGGATCTATTTAGAGACTTTTAAACGATGAGGACCTAATTGAAAATTGAGTAAAACTATAGGGACCTCCAGAGTAATTAATTTTTTTAATTATTTTTATTGTATTTGCATTATTTATATATTTTTAATTTTAATTTGGATTATATTGCATTAATAGTATTTGTTATTATGGATATTTATGTTTTAAATTGTAAAATATTTTAAAAGTTTTTCTCTTTTTGAAATTTGTTAATAAACACCTAGTTACCATAGAGATTCAAGATCCCCATGAGAAATGGGAAATGAGGACCCGTAAAAGGGATGGGATAAGGATGATAGACAAAATTCTAAATGGTGACGGGAGGTATAAGACATGTCCCTTTTTCTCATGAATACTCATTATCATCCTTATAAATGACTTACGATATAGTAAAATTATCTGTTTATTCTCTTTCTTTATTCAGCAACTTCAACTTTCGAAATGTACAAAATTTTCATAAAATAGGCTCTTTATTGTTAGTTATAGGTTATCTATCGATATATTTTCAACTTTATAACCATAATATTCAATATAAGATATAAAATAGAATGACACATTTAGGTTTTATCTATTTATTTAATTACTTAACTATTAACTTACCTTTAAGATAAATATATATATATATATATATATATATATATATATTCAATTTTCCATAAGATATATTCAAATAAATTATTATTTATTTTTTATAATAATCAACAAACTATTTTTTATTATCTCTCGTGCATCGCACTGGTTAAATGACTAGTTATACATATTTAACTGTCACACCAACTATTTTAAAAATTATACATATATATAGAAAGATATAATTGGATGTCATTATATAAGTTTCTTACATTTTCATTACACTTAAATTAAATTTGTTTTCTTTATGTACATACATATTTATAATTTTTTGAAAAAAATTTAGGGGGCTATGGCCCCATTGTCCCTATTAAGCTCCGCCACCGTTAGCAGCTCTTTGTCTAATGTCCCTTGACTACTAACCCATTATTAGTAGCTCTCAACACTAACAACTGAGCACATCTACCATGATGGAGAAAAGAAATGGAGATATAGGACCTCCTTGTGTAACCCTTCTGACCTTTAAACAACAAAGATCTATGTTCATCCTTAATAATTGCAAGTGTCAAAGGGGATAGACACCCAGAAATCAACTTTCTCCGTCTCTCCCTAGAACCTTTTCTGGCTATGAATTAATCCTATACATCCCAACTAACATGATGATGAGCTTTTTCAAAGTCTGATTCTAACGCAAGACCATGTTTTTCCTGTGTTCTAACATCTTTCATCACCTCATTAGTAATAAGGGGTGGCATCTAAAATTTGTCTAATTGGGATAAAAGCACTTTGGTTCTTAGAAATATTGTCTGAAAGAAGCACATTCAATCTGAAAGCGAGCCTTAGCTAATAGGATGAAAAGCCTTAACCATAGTTGATCTATCCTTCTTAGACATAAACAAGATAGTTCTATGCTATTTACCGCTGACGAAAGTATGTAATGTTGATATACAATAGCAATGAATTTTCAATCTATTTGGAGCTTCCAGACGGTACTTACTATTCTCATGTGGACTTGCAGATGTCAAGTTGATGAATAAATCCTGCAAGATTTGTGGAAGTATTCACCTGTGGAAAAGCAAACAGACCTCATTGAATCAGAATAAACCTGTTGCACACGTATGTGTTCAATCAAGACAAATTCAGCCGGAGAAAATTCATGCTGAAGTTCCTGAAAGTTCAGGAAATCTAGGTTCATTGACTGAGGAAGCTGATATTAATCTGATCTCCATGGAACATTGCACAGATCATGTTGATTCCAGCTGGAATGATACTGGTCTTGAAAAAACTTATGCTTCAATTGAGTCTGAAGCCACCGATCTGGCATTAATCATAGATACTGAAACAAATAGTGAATCCGTATACACTAAGTTGAGTGACAAAGCCATGAAAGCATTGCAAATTCTACGATATTATGTCACAAAAAGGTTTTCTTTCTGGTTGGACCCAGGACGATCAAGGTTCTTAAAGATTATTTTAGACTATCTCCTAAGTTTGTCAGAAGATGATGGGATCTCAGTGAGAATGAGATCAGTTATATTGCAGCTTTCAAGAAGCTTTTCTTTGTGGAATAGAGATTACAATGCTGCACGTGTTAGGCTTGAGTTGGCAACAGCCAACATGTTAAAAGTGGATAAACTACAAGTTGGCATTGAAACTAATGTTAAGAAAGTCAAGCAAGTTGATATATTGATGGCTGAGTTAGGCAGCAAATTAGCCTCCCTGCATGCGAGAAAGAGACAGTTGGAGCAGCATATCCATTCTGTCACAGAAGGAGTTAAGGAATTGAGATTTCCGGTGGGAGCTGTTTGCAGAAGTAAAACAGACCTCAATTAATCAAAGTAAAGCCGTTGCAGAAGTAATGATGTCCATTCCAGCTAGTATGATATTGCTGTTAAAGGAACTTATGCTTAAATTGAGTCCGAGGCCGTTGATCTGGTGCTGCTCATAGGTACTGAAACAAATGATGAATCTGTAGACACTAAGCTGAGTGATGAAGCCATGAAAGCATTGCAAATTCTATGGGACTATGTTATGAATGTGTTTTCTTTCTTGTTGGACCTGGGATGATGAAGGTTCTTGATGATTTTTTCAGACTGTTCCCTAATTGTCATAAGATGATGAGATCTCAGTGAGAATGAAATCAGTTGTATTATAGCTTTCAAGAAGATTTACTCTGTGGGGTAGAGGTTATGATGCTGCAAGTGTTAAACTGAGTTGATCACTTCCAACCTGGTAAAAGTGTATAAACTCCATGTCAATATTGAAGATAATGGTGTGAAAGTCACGAAAGTTGATTCATTGAATGATGAGTTGTGCTGGCAGTTTATCTCCCTGCAGGAAAGTGACAGCTGGAGGAACATTCAGTGCCATCACATAAGAAATTAAGGAACTGTGATGAGGCAGAAAAAGTAATTGCAAGATTAGTTGCCTGATCTTTTAGAAACAAGGAATTGCCTGATGTTGATGGGGTCTCTAATTTTATAGATGAGTTGTGGAAGCAGTTGTCCCCCATGCAGGAGAGATAGAGTGCTGGAGGAGCATATCCATGCCATGACCGTAAAAATTATGGTGTTTAGAATGAAGACTTTGTTAGGCACTGTTTCTGATTGAAAACCAAAAACTTCAGGAAAGCAAGATTAGCTGCCTGATCTTGAGAGAACAAAATAAGACTTTGGCTGATCTTTGGGAAAGCAAAATTAGTTGCCTGATCTTTCAAAGGCTCTGCCTGATCTTTTCAAAACAAGAACTTGCCCGATCTTTCTGGTGTCTCAAATTTAATAGACGAGTTGTACAGGCAGTTGCCCTCCCTGCAGGAAAAAAAGGAGACAGCTGGAGTAGTATATCCAGGCCATTTCAGAAGAAATTACAATATCGACAACAAAGAGACTGTATCTGATCTAAAACAAAGATTGGGGGGAAGCAAGAATGTCCAAAACTCTAACTTGAGCAGACAAACTGTGTTGACAACCGATGCCTCATCCAAAATGATGTTCTTGAAGTTGACATTTATTGGAATCGATGGTTTTAAATGATGGAGGAAAAATAGATAGAATAATTGCTCTAGATAATATGAAAGTATATTGATATTATGTGATGTGCTGTGGTGTATAATGAAATAATTCTATTTATAAATTAAAGATAAAATCTAAATATAATGAAAAAATTAACCTCAATTAATTAAATATAAAATATGAAATATTCTAAGATGTAATGAGGATATTATTGAATATTTCCTTATTTTTAACACCATTGAAGCTACTGTTTATACTTATTTGATTGTGGGTATGAATGTATCCAAATCTAACATATGTGACTCTATGAAATTCGTAAGCTTAAATAACTTCAAGCGGATCAGGAGCATCATAATTTTCATAGGCTTGAAGGATTTCTCATACTCTATTAAAATACTAGACTTAACGGGATATTCATGGAGACAAAGTCTTTATGCTCAACTTGGTCAGTATTCTTGGAAAAATCTATTTAGGCATGTATAGTTTTGAGCTACTATTATATATCAATTGTATCTTAAAAACTTCACGTTATTTTTGTTTTTCTGCAGTTTGTTTATTTGAGGTTTATGGATTTCAAATGCGTAATTTTCTTAGCGAATTGCCTGATCTATCTGGAGCCTAAATTCAATGGAGATGTGCCCTGATCATGGCAAGAATTTACTTGAAGTTCAGCATTCCAGTGGGTGCCTTTTGGGTTTTGAATATTCAGTGTTAATGATGCACCATACTCTAGATTTTTTAGTGGCTAAGTGGTTACCTATTAGCAATTGACAACTTTTAAGTTGATTGTAGCTGATGTTAAGAAATTTGGGCAAAGGATGAGTTACTAACAAACTGAGAATGAGTGGAAAATGAAATACCTGGCTCCTATTATCATCGAAATGGACTCACAGAATTAGTAGACAGAAAACATATTCTACATTCTACGACCTGTTTGTCCTAGATTCCAATATCTACAAACTACTGTAGCAGGCAAGTACTAACAAACAGGTATATTCAACTATACCATATTATCATGTCCGTGATGCTGCCCCCTTAGGTTGATGGAAGACGTCAAATCTATGATCTATCTTCACATTTGGCATGCCACGATACATGTTACTTAACATGTCACGTCATTAAAATATAACAGTTAACTGATAATTATTTAACTTGGAATTAAAATGACTTACGAAATGTAATTTCAAAAAATAAAGAGTTAATTTTAAAATTTCAGGACTAAAGTGAAATACACTTATAATTTTAAAGATCAAAGTGATTCCTAGAATTGAATAGAATAATCATAGCAATCACAAATTTGGCGCTATTTAGGCTAACACAATTGATTGAGAGGGTAATAAAATAAATAACAGGAAAAATATAAGTAAAAGCAATAAGAAAATAAACATGAGCAATTGAAGAATGTCATACAGAAGAAGTGATAAGGGTTCCATTTCACCCAATTTCTAATTAGCATTAATCCTTTCCAAAGTCGACTAAAATCTTTCTATTCAGTTAATAGGTTTTTTTTTTCTCCCTAGTTATCGTCATATTCCTCTGGCACACCAACCCACTCTAAATTCTTAAAAAGCGAAAAAGGCACAATGAATTGAGTCATAAGACAATAGGTATGATTGATATTTACCCACCCCCCCCCCCCCCCCTCTCTTTTCCTCTCTCTTTTCCTTTTTATTCCCAGCAAGTTCCTTGTCTCTGCTTACGGATTTCTGCTTATAGTCCAATGAGTGATCAAGCCACAAAAATATTAAGGGTCAGTTTGGTATGTTGAATAGGATAAGGATTGATAATATAAAATCTAATAAGATAAGATTTAATAGTATAAGATCTGATTAATTTTTAATACTATACTGTTTGGTGTAATATTATATAAGATATTATATTCTATATTTTATAGTATTATCATTTATTTACAAATAATTTTAATATTTTAATTAAATATTAAATAAAATAAAAACTTTATTAATAATTTAAATATAATTTTAAATATCATATTTACGTAAATATTTCTTAATTAAAATTTATGTTATTTTAAATATTATTATTTTTTCAATATTTTATAATTATTTATTGTTTCAATAAATTATATAGATATTAAATAACTCTTTTATATAATTTTTAATATTTCTATTTTTAATTATTATTATTATTTAAATTTAAATTTTAAAATAAATATTAACTCAAACTATTTTTATTATTGATCCTTACTTTTATGTATTACATATTATTTATTATTCATTTTAAATATTTATTATTTATAATTATTTTTTATTTTTATTGTATATAGCTAGATTCATATCATATATTATTTGTTAATAATATTTATTTATTATGAAATAATTTTATGTATAAATTTTTACTTATTATTATTTATTTAAGAATTATCTTATTTTGATAAAATATTAAAAAAAAAAACCTTATACGTTAAAAGTTAATCAGCCCTAATATAGTCTCCTCATACTATATTAAGTTGTATAGCATTTTAACATATAAGGGAGTTATCATGTATAAGTTTATACAATATATCATCCACATCAAACAATATATAAGAACATAACATATAATATAAGTTTATACTATCATATCTAATATAACGTACCAAATACACCCTAAGAATAGAAATAAAAACTCGCAATAGAATAGATTAAAAAAAGCATAATACAGATCAATATACCATCAATCACTAGGCTACAGTGGCGGAATTTGAACAAAAAATTGGGTGGGGGTGTGGATTAAAATGTTTATTATGTGTGTGTATATATATAGATTCAATCACAATTGTTGGTAATAAAAGATTATTGATACCCTATGGGTCCAGAAAGAAACACATACACATATATATTCATATATACATACCTACATACATACATAATATTGCATAATGTGTATTTAAACTAGTTGCAGAATTACATTATTTCAATAATCAAATTTACACATAGTTGATTATTTAAAAATTAACTTTAAAAGTAGTGTGTTTTGTGCATATTATATAAAAAATTACTTTTGTACATAATAAATTATTAAAAAATGAAATAATTTTATATATTTTATAATATTTGATAATATGATTATTTAAAAAAATAAAATTCTAAAATAATTTGTTTTTGCTTATGATCAAAAGTTTTAAAAATATGATTTTACTTATAAGTGTGTTTCACGCTTTAAAATTAGATTCTTTTTTGCTTACTAACCACTCAAACTTTTTACCCAAACATATAAAATCATTTCAACATAACTTCTATTGAAAAAGAATGCATTCCCAGACGTAGATCTAACAATATAAAAAACTATATAAGTATCCTAATAAATCAAAGTAGAACTTATAGTATCTTTTTACCAAACTTGCTATTCGACTCCTATAATTATTTATCTAATGCAACCAAAAAATTTACACTATAAAATAATGCTCAATTGTGATATAATCTTTTATTTTTGTTTTAATTTCTTTAATTAAAAAAGTAAGTTAATGGACTTTTAATTTAAAAACTCATTTAAATAGAGCAATGTCATTTATATAAATTAACACATTCAAACTTAACCTGCTTATTAAATAAATTTATATACATAAATTTAATTTTATAGATGAAATTATCAAATATATATATATAAAGTTTTTGAAAAGATTTTGGAGGGCAGTAACCCCCTCTTGCCCCATTGAAGTTCCGCCGTTGCTGGGCTACATCTTCACCCTAACATAAAAGAACTTATCCACAAATGAATGCAAAACTAAAATCCGTTACAAAAAGTAAATTTTAGTAACGTGAGAATCACAATAAGAAGAAGAATGATGATGACATAGAACAATATAGTACAATAATAGAGATTGCATAGTAGTAGCCAGCGGCAACAGCTTTATCAGGGGAGGCTAATATTTAACAGTTAATTTCATATACAATATATGGTAGTAATTTCTATTTTATTTAAAAAGTAAATAAAAATAGCATATATAAAAGAAATAAGTATTTTACAATTAAAATTCAAGAGAAAGATATATATATTTATATAACATATTATCCGATAAAATTTTTAAATATCTAGTTAAATAGAAAATTTGATAAAATCTAACCAAATAAATCTTTTTAGGACGCAAAATTTTTTAAAAAAACAAACAATATAATATATAAAAGAAATTGAAAATTTTGTGATAAACCACCAGCAGCCCCTGGCAGTAGCAATCCGAAGGAGAAGAAGAGTAGTTGTAGCCGTGTGAGCATAGACTGTGATTGAAGGAAGAAGGCAGTGTGTGTATTCCGGACGCCTCCATTCATTTAATAAGTTATTTGGGACAAATGATAATTTTCCACATAAATTAAATTAGGTTAAAGTTGCAGTTACTGATGTCAGAAAACGATTCAATCAGCTATAAGTGCTGTTTAGGTATCATTATTTTGATTAAAAAAGACCTTTTCGTGTTTTTTATATTTAGATAAATTGTTTAAGTAAAAACAAAATCACTAGGAAAAGTAAAAAAAATATATTTTTGAAGAAGTTGTAATTTCTTTTTTTTTTTTTTGGTTTTTCAGGTATCTATCACTAAATACAATAATTAATTCCTTTTCATACTGTAGATTCATTTAAAGTATTAGATATTCATGACAAGTTTTAAAATTACTTTATTTTTAAGTTAAAAATTGAACTCTTGATACTTAGAGAAGGAAGGCAAGAGCTCTTGTTATCTCAATTAGGCTCCACGGTTCTATCTTTTAGAAAAAGATATTTTATTTAACATAAAAAATATTTAATGATGAATAAAGATCTATTGATATTGCATTTAAAGACAAATTAATTTTACATCCAACCATAAAATAACTTTTATTTTTTAAAAAAGACGTAATGACCTAAGTGGCCAATTTTGCAATATTTATAAGACATTACCAAGCTGTTAATGTTCGAATTCTTGCTCCACTCTGTACGTACATTTGGATTTAACCTTCCGAGCGTAGAATAAAAATTGTGGATCTTAGTCATCTTTTCAACATACGAAGAATTATGTCAGTCGAATATACCCAGTTCAAGTTACTGGTGAACAATTTTGCACTCCAATCAGACATTTTCCAGAATTCTTCTCGATTCGACTTAAAAAAAAAACTCCAAAAAACTTGTATAAAATCTTTCACATTTGTTTTTGTGCGCAAAATTGGATAAAAACCAATGAAGAGAGAACCGGACCGGCTAGTCCAATCGAGTTAACCGGAAACTAGTCCAGTTAAGATAAAAAAATCGAGGGAAGTTAAAACTAGTGAAAACCGGTCAAGAACCGATCAGAACCAGGGAAAACCGGTGAATTGGACCGGTCGGACCGATTTTTTTTTTCCAAAACTTAATTTTATTTTAATTCTAAAACTTAAATAATGATATCTTATGGCAATCATAGAGTAAAAATAAAAAAATGAAACAAAAGAAGGATACTAACAAAAATTATTGGGTTGTTATTCTCCTCTCTCCGTTATTCGCAGACTGCTCACTATAAACCTCACTGGTTACTAACAAATATTATTTTCAAATACTTTGTGACTGTATTGTAAAGCTGAGACTAGAAAAATTTTATATGGATTATATTTACTTTTATGGACTATGAATATTTTTTGTTGATTATATTAATCTTAATAATTTAATATATTTATTTATATTCTAATTAATTATATGTACATATTTATATATTTTTTTATTATATTTCGATTGAACCGGTTGGACCTCTAACCCTTTGAACCAGTATCTTAACCGATTCAATATCTGATCTGATTTTCTCTTTCTTAATAAAAACAACAAAAAAAGTATAATTATTAAATATAATAGGCTAAAATATCAACCGATAAAGCAAAAAGACTATTCTACAATACGCAATAAATGAGTCCGAAGAAACACACCTTCTATTGATATTCTTATAGAAACTCTTAAAAAAAAAATCTTATAAAAATTAACTTAAGAGTATTTAAAAGTATCCAATACCATATGTTTTCGATACGAATACTCTATGGTTCAACAATTATCTCAAAGTATCTGTGCTGCTTAGTCCAGATTTTGATCCTTGATTTGCACTGCTTTCAACTAGTTTGGCAAATTTTATATCTGTGCTAATTTGTTTCCGTTGAGCGGTGGCTCTAGCCTGAGCCTCATTCTCAATACTTTCTATTTCCTTCATGCCAGGCTCTTCATGTTGTTGAACTTTGCCTCTGTACATGCTTCACGACGCAGCAAAAGATGGCAGAACCTACAGTGTAGAATGATTAGCCCTGCATGCCAAATAAACGGTGCTGAAATTCAGAGATATACAATTCGAAGGTACCGCCTTGGACCCTTCATTTTGTTGAGCTCCTGATTCCTTTTGGCTAGAACTTGTACCGAGGAGTTTTGTAGGAGCTTCTAAAACTCCATTCTTTTTGGCCTCAGGAAAGCAAGAGCCGGAAGTTCTCAAAAATGAAACATTTGATAGTTTTTTGAGAGTGTTTTAGAGGCTAAAATACCAATTCCAACCACGAGGTGTTTTAGTCATTTAGCTCATTTTCAGAGTGTCCAATTATTCATATTATGCAATAATTTATAATTTGTTATTACACAGTAATAAATCTTGCAAAAACGTTGCTAATCTAGAGTTTGGAATTGAAACATATCCTCAAGTCAAGGTTTATTTTGGTCCTCAAGTAAAATAAAAGTGTTCTAAATCATTTTTTACAATTTCAAAAAATAAATCACTAATTTCTTAACTTCAACAATTGAAATAAATCACATATATAGTTGTAAGGATTAAAATAAACTTTTACCCTGCATACCACTGGCTCAAAAAACTTCTATATACTGGAAGATAAATCTGAGCGATGACAACGGAAGCTTTTGAAGATTTGTCTAGAAATATGACAAAAATAAAGCAATTGCAATGAAAGCAGAATCTAGCACTGGTAAAGTTCGGTAAGAACAGCCGACATTTTTCACCCATGTATAGGGAAGCTCCTCACTTTGTGGTGAGTAGCAGAGAGTGAATCAGCGAGTGTGCAAGTGAAGGCCGAGGAGGAAAGCAAGGTGTCAGAAAAGGTCTACGAATGAGTCGTTGCGTATGCATGTTTGAAGTAAGGTGAGGTCGTGAAAAGTGTGTCGATGTGTTGTGGAAAAAGTGTGGAGTAATAACTAATAGGAGTATATAAGTGTAGATAATTCCAAGACATAAAAAGAGTGTTTTATTTCTCGAAGTGCTTCTCCACTCTATACTTTGGCATGAGAGTTTGATAGGATGTAAATCTTCTTTCGGTAAATCATGTGTCATTCTACGTCTTTTCAATTATTTATTGACATGTAAAGTATATTTGATAATTAATAAAATATTAAATCTGCTTTAATTCTCATCATTTCATCTAGCAATAAACAATTACGGAATAAGACATTATCTGAGAATATGTCCTTTGCCTCCCATTCATGTTAAGAATTTCCCCCATTTCTATCGTCATCCCCATGATAGGTCCAATTCCTCGGTCCTGGCTGAAATTTAAATCCCCTGGGCATCTGCGGATTTATTAAAAGAGTTAAAAAAATGTTTAAAAGAGAGAAAAATCTAAAAAATACTTTTAAACATGAATAATATATTATAAATATGCATGACTTATTGGTCATTATAACATTATTCAACACAGATAAAATTAAAAATAAAATATGCGATGTAAATCTATTAAAAAAAATTAGGAATATGAGAGTTAGGCTATTTTAGATATGAATATATACATATAAAAAAACATTTACATAAACCTGTACTTATTGGAATTTGATGGGTATCTATAGGATATGGACCTTAGCTCCCGCCCCAACTTGTTTAATAAATGGGGACCATATTCTTTTCCCATGGGATCAAACTTATCCCCATATTCTTATTATTGCGGATAATCTCCATAGCTATGTGTCGTTGCGGGTAATTTTGTCATCCTAGGAGAAAGAAGTTGTTTATTCTGAACTTTCTTTCCTATTTTTACTCTTTACCATCACACCGACGATAACTGGCTGGCAGTGAAAGCAGACCGCTGGTGGGGAGAGTATGCAGTGGCCAAAGCAACTCGTTGAAGCATATTACCAGCGGGTGACTCACCAAAAATAAAAACAAAACGATTATCAGATTGCTCCGCGTCTCATCCGAATGATCCAATGGTCCTACACGCCAAAATGGTCAAACATTGCGGCATGTAATGAACACATTAAAAAAAAATGGGAAAAACCGAACACATTAAAATATGATGAAGCACATATAGAATACGAGACTTGTGTATTATACAAATTCATACAATCATATATACGAGGCTAATCTCTATCTTATATGGCATGACATCAACTGTAATACAAGAGGAAATTACATTCCTAAAAATCGCATTTCTAGGAATGATATTATGAGAATATTATTCTTGAGTATTTTTAAAAAACTATTTATTTAGCATTAAATATTTTTGAGATTATTTGTTAAAATTCTCGAGCATAAATTTAAAACTTATTTGTTTTATAATTTATATTTCCGAGCATATATATCATAATTTTCAAAATATTTTTAACACATTAACTTCTAGAAAAAAATATGTATAAATTCATAAATGTTACCTGATTAATATAAAATTAATAATTAACTTTTTCAAATTTGTTTATCTTATCCAGATCGAATAATTAAATAAAATACTTAAAAAAACAATTGTGTCAAATGAAAATTACACTTCCAACCAAAAAAAAAATTATAAAGAGAGAAAAAGTCAAATAATTTAAGGATTGTTTAGTAATTGTGCTTAATAATTGTGATTTCCAAATCATGGGAATTTTTTTCCCTACCCTTCAACTTGGGAATGAGATTTTACTAAATCATAGGAAAATATTTTTCTATGGAATAAGTAATACCTAGGAAATTTTTTTTAAAACTTGTAATATACGTAGGAAAATATCATTCCCAACTAGCTATTCCTGAAAATAATTAAATATACCCCAAAACAAACACCTCATAAGTCTTATATAAAATCAATCTAAAATTAACATAAAAATGTAAATATTTAACTAAGAAAAAATATGTATGTTAAAAATTAGTATGCGGGCGAATCAATTTGTTAAGTCTATAACTAGGCTATTGCTCAAAATAATTGAAAAAATTTATATCCAGAGTGATGTGACATAATTATTAATCTTTAAATAATTTAATTGATCATACTATTTTCTTTCATTCAATAATCACTCTAATTTTTATCAAATATTTTGTATATATTTTTCTACGTATTATTACTCTATTGAGAACAGGAACCAATGATTATTTGAGAAAGAACTATAGACACATATTAGAAATTATTGTGCGGTCTTGTATCCTCATGTAATATTATACTTTTTTTTTTATAAAATAGTACTACGTATTACTGGGACCCACCATTCTAACTCAAATTTTAAAGGTGGTTTCAGTTCTATCAAGAAAAAATAGGGGTTTCGCTACCCATTCTAAGTGTGCCAATAATATCAAGTCAAACTTTAAAAGTGAGCCAATGTAAGTGTTTATGTGATACTTCATTTACGATAAGTGTCTCTTTTCTTTTTTGATATTTTAGAATCTATTTAAATTATCTATATAACAATAATTTTTTTCTTTCATTTATTAAGATGAGTAATGATACTTATATAAAGATAGTTTCATCAACTCATATAGTTTTCTTTATCTACCAAAATGTTTTTTGTTTCCTTAATATGTATAATATTTAGTTTTTGACAGTTATTATAAAATGAAAGAAGTACATCTTTTTAAATTATATTATATTTTGACAGTAAAACTAAACTTTGTCTTGTGAGTTTTGAATAATCTCAAAATTATAATGAATAAATATATAATATCTTTTAGCCATTGTTTTTTCCTCTCAAAATCACTCACCAGAAAAAACACAACCCACACACACACGCACTCAGCATTTTCTGAATCTGCTTCCCGTAGTAGTGACTTGAGGTGTTTAAATAGAGTTGAAGTGTGCAATACGTCCAACTATTAGCCAAAATATGTTGGTTTGCTAAAAAATTAATACGGCTAAAAGTCAACGAAAAATAGCATGTTAGACCTAATTATACGTCTAACTAGTAGCGGTTTTGGTTCTTCTAATTACAGTGGACTATTGGCCGAAAACATGCCGACACAAATTTTGACACTTGCAAGACCCGTAATACGGCTAGCTATAAGCCGTAAAATGGGACTTTGTGGGTCACATAAAATGGCAAGCTGTAGGCTGTATTGCTTAGTGGGAATCCGTAATTAATAAAAAAATTTATTTTTTTGGTAAAAAAGGCTTGAAATCTTAATCTAGAGACCCTTTTATAAATTTAATTAATTTATCTTTTTTATTCATCAAAAACTAAGTTGAATTAAATTTAAAAAAAAAATAAGATCAAGAATCAGAAAACAAATCTAGCTCAAACCTCTATCTTTCAACTTCACGGCGGAACAAGAAGAACCCTTTGACCAAAAAGAAAATTTTTAATCGGAAGAACCTTCAGTATGTTTTGTTTAGGTTGTGTGAACTTGCGCTTAAAAACAAAAACAAAAAAAATGCTAAACAAATAGTAAAATAGACGATGATAAAATGCTTTCTTTGTTTCTCCGCAACCATAAATCCAAGTTGACGAAACGACATGTAGTTTATTTGGTGGGCCCAAGCAAAGTTGAAGAGAAAAAAAAAAAAAAAAGAATAGAGACGGGAAAAAGTCAAAAACATTCAATTGTGAGTCCAATAGAGTTTCATATCTCCATCTATCTAATATCTATCATCTGTGCCCGTGACTAGGTGGAACGCGCAGCAGTACAAAAAGAGCTGCGACCTGGGACTCAAGAAGAGATTAGAACAGCCGAAAATGATAACAAGAATTAAGAATAATAATGATAAGGTTCCCTGATCGAAATTTTTCTTTTTGTTCCAAGGGTTCTGCTTGTTCTGCTGAAAAGTTGAAAGGGTGAAGGCTTTGGACTAGATTTATTCTTTCGATTTTTTGATTCTTGATCTTCTTGCTTTCGTTTTGATTTTTCAGAAAATTTAATCCTGATTTAGTTTTGAATAAAAAAGAAATTTTTTTGGTATCCTATAAAATTTAAAAATACTATATTTTTTAATTATTTATAGTTAAGAATAAGTCATATATCCCACTAATTTAAATTTTTTGAAATATATTAGGTCATAACTGTTGATTACTCAAAGGATACTGATACCGAAATAAAAATGTATTCAGAAATATGATTAGATAGAAAAGTATTTTTTGTACATGATAAATATTTTTAAAATTACAATTGATTTCTATTCAATATTTTTAATTTGAATTAATTTAATTAAATATATAATAAATGAAAAATATAGTTAGTAAAAATTAATTTTCATAAAGGGCTTTTACATTTATTGATCAAGATTATTATTATTATTATTATTATTAATTGTGTGAGGCATCTTATATTTATATAATTTTTAATATTAAAGACAAAGATATCTTTTGTCATTTTAGAAAATAGAAATACTATTTAAATATTTAAAAGTAAATTTCTCATTTTATTATAACACTGCTCTTTAGAAAAATATCAAGGATTCTTTTTTTATATATAACTAACTCATTTTTTGTGTTACACTATCCCTTGCTTCTATCGTGTTTATGATACACAGAGAAACAACTCATTGCCTGCTTCTAAAAAAGTGGGAAACCAATTATTTTATACTTCAATTTCTCTTAAAAGGCACAATTAAACACTTAAACAAATTCCATATTGTTTTTAATAAAAAGACTACATTTTTTCCTCCCAAAATTTTAACTAAATGGGTGCTATATTTGAAAAAATAATTAATCAGTTGTGTAAGTTTTCGGTTGAAAATTATAAGTTTGAAACTGTTTTTGGTCTCAATAGAACCACATATATCTGGATTCTAATATTCGGAATCCAACTAATTTAGTCGTATCCAATGAAGTTCCCTTAGCTAATGTTTGATTTATGTCTTGGGACAGAAAATATAGAGACACAGACACAAAGCTGTTTAGTTATAGAAATAGGAATAAGGCATAGAAAATTTTCTGTACCTCCAAAATGAAAGGATAATGGGAATAGGACACAGAGACAAAAATTTAATATTTTTTCTTCCAATAATATCACATACATATTTAATATTTCCCTATTTGGTCTCACTACCATGGGTGGTTCAATGGTTGTCTGGTGGCCGGCGATGGTCTGGTCAGGCGGTCAGTGATGACAGTTTGGCGGAGGTATATAATATTTTTTATCATGTATTTATTGTCTTATCCAT
Source organism: Dalbergia cochinchinensis (assembly GCA_031216125.1). Taxonomy (NCBI): domain Eukaryota; kingdom Viridiplantae; phylum Streptophyta; class Magnoliopsida; order Fabales; family Fabaceae; genus Dalbergia; species Dalbergia cochinchinensis. The sequence goes on along the minus strand of CM062375.1, from coordinate 58,849,275 downwards.
GTGTTTTCAATAAGGTACAAAGAAAGTTATCATGTCTTATACTCCATAACCAAATATGTTGTAGAGACAATTTTTTTTGTCTTCGTCTCTATTACCTCTTTGTCATGACCCAACTTGGATCTTGATTAGCATGTGAAGAATCTCATCCCTATATAAGTCTTGTGATCGCTGAGGCATTCTATATGCATATTTTAAATTGTAAAAACCATTTATATCATAAAATATATTTCTTAACGTCATTTCATTTTTAATATAAATCTCATGCTCTTTGGAAATCAAACCATCATAAGTAACAAAAATTCATAATTAAACTCTAAGTCTGTCACTATAATGCAATATATAAGTTGCTTTATGTACAAAATAACCTTGAAAATTAATGCTACTGGGGCATAGGAGGTGGAGGATCCAAGGTAGCACATGTATTTGTGAGGAAAAAGGGAAGAGGTAAGTTTTATTATAAAACTCAGTGAGTAAATTCTCACTTGTAACCTCTTTCATGGGACAACAACAACAACAAGATGCAAGAAATAATAATAACAGCAACAACAACAACAACAACACAAGCTCCAAAGCAATTTTCATATTTACATATACATATTCAATCGATCATAACTTTCCTTTGTATCATAAGTACCAGTATTCTGATCATGATAATTATATACGTAAATATAATAATCGTTTCTAACAACTGAAGAGTAATGCTCAGTCCCTGATGAGCATGAGCTTCTGTCTATAATCTTACGGTCCCTGGTGAATCATGCCCCCGGCAGACAAGCTGTGGACACCTAACTAGGTTCTTTTTTCTCTGGTTTCTAAAAGCTTGCCTCTATGGCTATTTAAAGGGATTGCCTCCATGTCCACTTAGTACACTGCATCCTTGGTAGTTAGATGTACCAAAATTAACTACTTTCTAAACATGAATTGTAACTCTGTTTAATAAACCTTATCATATGTAACTCAATTGAATATAAATAAAATCAACAATATTGAAATTTCATATTTCTCAGTTTCATGAAAACTCTTAAAAACTCTTGATATTCTAAGAGCTCTAAGTTCACATAGCTTTGACAGTCTGACCTTAGTATAACTGTGGCCATAAAATCATGTCCAAAGGATCACCCATTTGTAGACGTTGAGATTTCAAAGGCCCACAGAATATATAGCTGTCACGACCCGATTTAGACACATGACCGATACGCAAGAAATCCCATCTCCACATAAGTTTTGTGACCTACGTACTGCTCTATATGCATATTGCAATAGGAAAAATTCATTTAAAACATAATTTCATTTTCTACATAGAAATCACTTAACCTCTTAAATCAAGATAAATATTTGAAATCTCATAATCAATATCTAAACTCTGTAGTCATAGTATCATTCATATATGAAATAGCAATGTATCAAACTACTCATATCCAATTTGTTTAGAAATAACCAAATCCTTAAAATGCAAACCATAATATGATTAAAATATGTAAAATGTAAAATAGTCTCTATATGAATTAGGACTCCTACCTGCATTGACACTGAAGCATTCTAAACTAAATTAAGATTGCTTCACTCAAGTAAAAATCACCAACTGAATCTCTATTGCTGCAGGGAAGTAGGAGGCTGGGAAGAGTCCGCAACAACTGCTGTATCTGTAAATGGGAGAAAAGAGAGGGTGAGATTTTATATAACAACTCAGTGAGTGAATCTCCACCTAAAACCCTTACATAGGACACCAAAGGAATTATGCAATAATTCAGAATAATAGTAATAATATAAGGCTTTAAAACATTTCACATAAATATATGTATGTAATCAATTCATTGTTTACCATTAAAATCAACAACAGTTTCTAACTAGAGAAACATGAATCTTTACTCTACGGTTCTTTAAGAACTGAAATGTGCTACTCTATGATCCACCACGGATCTAGTGTGGACACCTAAATAGGCTCCATTCTCTGCTTTACGAGATTGTCATTTGGACAACTTGGTACCAAGGTTAAAGATCAATTCCAACCGTTAACTTGCTGCCTGTTTTTATATAGCTACCGCTTGGTATCAAATAGAAAAACTGAGCCTTTTCTCCATATTCCACAAAGTCTTCTACCCTAGGGTCTCAAACTTTCTCATATAACAGTATCTAGTGTACCTGTAATTATGAAATCAACATAACAACTTTCAATATTCTAAAATCATAAATCAAATATTCATATTCTCATTTGTATAATAATGGTCCCATGAGTTTTCTAATATACATTTCATGCTATTTTAAAAACTATAGTTTCATAACTCAACATAAATCTCAAATCTTATACAGCAGTCTCTAAAATCATACTTAAATCATAGTTTCATGAATATAACTCTTAATAGACAACATAGAGATTACAAATGTGAACTCACTCACCTGGAGTAGTAGAATAAACAGGATTGACACTAGCTGAAGCTTGGGAGGTAGAAATGGTACCACTATCTGCCAGTAAAGCAATAAAACTCTAGATAATCTCAGAATAACTCTATTCTAAGCCCCATCAATGGTGGAAGAATATGAAGACATAAGAACAAGGAAAAACTCAAGATCTAAACCTAAGAACGAGGAAGAATAGAAGAAATATGAAGCAAAACTAGTAGAATCTCTTACCTTTAAGCCTTGGAAGTGAAAGATTGATGTTAGATTGATGAAAATAGGGTGAGAGAGAGGTAGGACGTGAGGGTTTCGTATTTTAGGGGGTGGGGGTCATGTTTGTAATACCCATAGTACACGTGTATGTGGGCAAGTTCCGTACTGCCCTAGGATCCCCCGAGACCCACCTGAGTAGCCGGATCGGCCCCAGAAGCCAAAACCAAGTTGCAACGAGCTTTTCTCGCTGCAACAAACAGACAAGCCTTCATGCTCCCTGCAGCGAAGAAAGTTCGCTGCAGCGAACAACTCGTGACAGCACAGTATCAGAAAAACGACGCCGTTTCGTTTTTGCCCAAAATAAAAACCCAATCAGGCTCTCCATTTGAAACAAAAGAAGAAGAACGTAGAAACCCTTTCCCTCTCCATTTATCTCCCTTTTTTTCAATCCCACTCCAATCTAGCTTCCCCAAATCATCAAAGTATGTTTATGTTGATAGATTTTGTCTCCATTCTTCCCATTCTTTTATGTTCTTGGTTTGGGTTGTTATTTTTCTCCATTGTTGTCATGTGGGGATGCTCCCCCAATGTTGTTAGAGCTATATTAGAGTTGTTTAAAGATTAGCGGAGACTAATCTTGAGTCTATATTGCTCTATGGCAGTTGTTGACGTCATTCCCTGCTTCGGAGGTCAAATTGGTGGTGCCCACATATTCCCGGCTCCAAACAATAATTGGGTTTGATCCCATAGCCTTAGTTTTCCCATTATACCTATGTTTTATGCATGATGGTTGTCAAATATGACATTAGAGATAAAATTATGATTATGTATATGTGATTTTACAAGTAGTGCAAAGCTAGACAAAGAGCATGATTTTCAAAGAGCATAGATTATGTGTTTAGAAAACCATAGGACCATGATTAATGTGTAGAGTGCCATGAAAAATGTTTTATACATATTAATGAAAAGCTTTCTTACAAGAACAGATGATTTTATAAGTTGTTAGATTATCCAACATATTTCAAGAGTTTATGATATACTTATGCTTCAAGACTAGAGATTTTGAAATGTGATTTTAGAATATCAGTTTAGATATTTTGGCAAAGAATATAGAGCAGAGACGTTTTATTATAATGTTAGAGATTTCATGATTTGAACCTTTCCGTTTTAATCTATGATATTAGAGTTATTAATTTATAAAAGAGATTATCTTGAGAAATGAGATCTTAGAAATTCAATCCTTGTGATATTCCAAAACCATGGAATTCAGTATAATTCATAATGACCGTCAGATACATATTTTGTGAGCTTGAAATCAGGATGCTTGCAAATAGGTGATCCCTTGGGCATGATTTCACAGTCACAATTATGCTAAAGTCAGGTTGCTAGAGTTATATGAGTTCAGAGCTTTTAGAGTTTCAAGAGTTTTCACATTTAAATGGTTTTACAAAGAGCTAGAGTATGATTATGATTGTATCTAAAGATTTTATGAGTTATCTTGATGACTTCAAGAAATAGAGTAATTATGTATGAAAGAGTTTGATTCCCAGATTAGAGTATATAACAGAGATTCAGAGAAAATAATATGTTTATTGAATTAGAGACTAGACGGTAGCTATAGAGAAACAGACAGTGAGTTAACCGCTGAACCCGATCGTTAACCTTGGTACAAAGTTGTCCTGAGAGGACAATCTCATAGAGCAGAGAATGGAACCTATTTAGGTGTCAGCATTAGATCCCAATAGATCATAGAGTATAACATCTTTGGTTCTTGAAGAACCATCGAGCAGAGATTCCTGTTTCTCTAGTAGAGTACTGTTATTTATATTTTCAGAAAGTATTAATGATTTTCAGAGATTATTGATGTTTTAAGAAAATATTTAATTTAAGAGATACTATATATATATATGAGAAATGATGAAGTTCTTGTTGAAGTAAGAATTTAGAGATGTTCTTCTATGAATTTATGAATATTGAGATATATTTTCTATTAGATTATAGACAAGAATATCGAATAGTTTGTAACAGATTAGGTTTTAGAGATGCTTGTTTATGAATTCATGGCATGGAAAGTGTTTTCCAAAGAGTAGCTATATTATGTAAATATTGGAAACGTTTTTCCAGTGTGTGATGGGTGAGAGCTTACTCACTGAGTCCGTTGACTCATCCCTCTCCCTTCTTCCTCATAGTTGCAGGTGCAGACGTTACTCAACTTATCGTTTGGCAAATGTTGCCGTTCTCAGTGATGAGTCTTATTTTGAAGTAAGGCCTAGTTAGAGTCTTGTTAGAGTAGAGTGCTCTAGTAAATGTGCAGGCAGGATCCGAACCATGCATTATTTTCAGATTATGTATTTGATTTCAGTATTTGAAAACTTATGTATTTGCTTTCAATTCACAAGTGAGGATTTGAAATTGTAGAATTTAATTAGAGTTTATGTAATAAACTATAAATTTACTTATGATTCAGTTCACACGTTGAATGGATTTTCAGAGTATTATTAAGAGGTTTTCAAAGCTTTATATATCAAGTAATTCAGTTTTATAATTCCAGATATATAGTTTACACAGAGTTTTAGAGAAAGTTATGATTCAGAATGGAAAGTATATTATTTTATGCATATAGAGAGACTCAGAGGTCACGAGACTTACGTGGGAATGAGAATTCCCCACGTATCGGTCACGAGCCCATGTCGGGTCGTGATAGTATTTCATGTCTAGAACCCCGAAATGGGGCTTTTAGAAGACTGTTGAGAGCATTGCAGCGCTCACCAAATAGCATGAATTTTGCTGTTGTACTGCCTTACTGTTCCTTGACCACTATAGCGCTCATGAGTGCTGCAGCGCTATCCAGAATACACTTATTTACATTTAAGGAAATGAGAAAATAAGTTAATGCCCTCATTTATTTTACTTTCCATTAACTTTAATGTCCTCATTTATTTTACTCTCTATTAACTTTAAACATTAATGTAAATAAGGAAATATCTCCCATTTAGATTCAACTAAAATATTAGAAAAATTAAAATTCCAAAAAATCAAAATCCAAATTTTTGATTTTAGTTCAAATCCAGAAATCTTTAAGATTTTCTAAACTTATGGGCTAAAAGCGAAGAGTTTAATGGTTCCATAAAATTCATTAAAAATAATTCTTCAACTTAGTTTCCTTTTGGGAACAATTATCGGGACTTTTAATCCCAAAAATATGGTTCTATTTATAGCTCTCCAAGGACGTGTAGGATCCAAATTTAGTGAAATTCAGGACTTGAATTTGTCTAGCAACACATATGCAGCTCTAAACTTTCCTAGTAACAGTACACCGAAGGTATTACAGTAGCTGCCAACTGCAAGGAATTATAGCAAGCTCAGTGCTTTAAAATCTTTTTGACTGAGTTTCTAAATGGTATCTCAAGCTAGCATATTTTTCACAACTATATAATTCTAATATTATACTTCAAAACTAATAGGACTATAAATCATGAAAACTTTGAAATCATAATAACATAGGCTTTAAAAAACTAAATCATACTTTACTCTATATATTTATTTTCTCTAAACTCTATAATAAGCTCTTCTTTGGTTTAAACTTTATCATACATAATACTCTGTCATCCCAACTTGACAATAATGGTAGAAATAACAATACTCAATTCAAGAATATGAAAGAATGGAGAAAATGAATATATAATCTAACAACATATACATATCTTGAAGCTTTAAGAGAGCTAGATTGGAGTATGATTGTGAGAGAGAGAGAAAGAGGCGCGGGGGGGGGGGGGGAGAATAGGATTTAGGGATGAAGGGCTTCGGTTTTGGATGAGAAACCCAAAGGGGGAGGATTTATAAAAGGGTTGCGGTTCATTTAACTAAACTATATTGTTTTGATACTGTGCTGTCATTGAGATATTCGCTGCAGCAAACTTATTCTGCATAGTTCTGTAGAACCTGCAACTGCAACATGATTTTTACAAACCAAGCGCTGCCTTAGGGGCAGGGGTCTCTCAATATATATTTTTTCAATTTGGGAACTAAATTAATAATAATTAAATTTTAATTTTAGCCCTGAAATGAACTTATCCATCAATTCAATTAATTCAACTTGAATGTGAAAAGAGAAGGGTAAAACGGATAATAACAATCCAATTCATGCATACCAAAAATAAATAAAAAAAAACAATCCAATTCATGATTGTGACCCATCATTAGTGACGAATCCACACGCACACAAATTAGCCTCCCTAAAGACATTCCGAAAGGCCGACATTTTCTAGACATGTCAGAACTTATTGCTAGACGTTTGAATTAAATTGCTACTTACAATTCAAGTCGTTTACAAGCCTTTTAATACTTTGAATTTTGGGCAAGAAAAAATAATTTATTTCCTTTTCTCGTTTCTTAAGCCAAATGTGACAATACAAGAAAGTATCTCTAATACTGCTGGTTAAGGCGCTATTCATATGCTCATGATCACACCCGAGGGCAAAGATTACCTCAAATTTCGTAGCTCCATTTTGTGAAATTCTCCGTAAAAACCTTTATCCTATGCATTAAAACCCACTATTTTTGAAAAATGGATAAAACTCCCTAAATATTCATATGTAAATATGTAATTGGAGAACTTGATAAAATGGAAGTGTGAAACTTAAGGTAACTTTTGTTCCCCAAAATAATTGCCCAGAAAAATTTTAAGGAATAATCTAACTTGCGCAGTGTTGAGCTTTATCTAAATTCCTTCATATTAGCTTAGTTAACCCAGTCTGTTTTTAATTTCTTTTCCCTCTTTTCATAGGTTGGTCATAAAAGATTTATTTTTTTTGTAAAATATAAATATATATTTTTGGCACTTAACAATTTTGATTTTTAAATGAACTTTTAACTTGATTTTGATTTCACTTTTCTTTAAAATGTTTGATTTGAATTCTTAAGATGTTAAGTTTTAGTCCTTATAAATATTTGAAAACATGCATTTAATAACTGTAAATATGAATTTATTTTATCGTCCATATAAATATTATTAGAATCCTCTTTTGTAAAACACGACCAAATATTTAAAAACTTGAATCAAAATGAAACTAAAATTTTTGTCAAAATATAATCATAAGTTTATTATATATATTTTTAAAAAATTATCTCTCACAAATTTACAAGTTGTTTTTATTTTTGATTCACCAGTTAATTATTTTTTATGATTAATTTCTATGTATTAATAGTGTAAAATTTTTTTATACTATTATTTAATTATTTATTATCACATTAATTAAAGAGATTAAGTCTCATATCTACTATTTAAAATATCTTATAAATAAAATAATTTAAATAAATAAAAATATAAAATAAATTACACCGTTAATATATAGAAGTTAAACTCTTATTTTATAACAATTATAAGTCTGCTGTCGGACACTTTCATTTTTAAGTAAAGTTTGTTAATATGTTCTCAATTGTCTTTTTATTTTCGAAATTTAAGAAATAAACGATAAAACAACTTATTATTATCATATCTAGAGCCATTTTAATTTAGGAAATATTTTCACCAAAGTCCAAACGAATACGGTTTAATTAACCCTTTTTTTTTAGGGATGAAGACGAAAATTTCAAACACGCAGGCAAATCATCAAAAACAGAAAAATAACAAATGTTGTTGGCGAGGAACAAACTTCAACACATTAGACTCAAAAATTCATTTCCTTCTGCGAAGATAAAACAAAAAGAGAAAACTGGAAAAAAGAACATTAAAGCAATTGTCTTTTTATTGCAATATAATAAAAATAAAAATAGTTTCCGCTTTCTGAGCAACTTTCTTCTCCTCTCCTCTTTTTTGGGTTACAGACTAGTCCTACTCCTTACTCAAAAGAAAAAGGGAACTAAAGTAAAATAAAGCAAAATGCTACGTGGAGATCAGAGTGCTAGAGCTTATAGGTGTGTCGTCAGTGACAGACATCTCGATCAACTTTGTGATTGGAAGAGAGAGAGAGAGAGAGAGAGAGAGAGTTCTCTGCTCTCGTTAGACGTCGTTGTTGGCGGCTTTCTTCGGAATGTTCTTCTGTTTCTGCCGTCCCTTTTTTCACCGTTAAATCAAGTCACTGAGGTTCTGTTCTGTGTTAGGAGTTGCGAAGAGCTCATCCACCTCTATTTGATTTTGATCCGTTCAATGGTGGTGAGTTCGTGGATATTTTAGGGCTTTGCGATGATCTTTAACTACGGAAAATATAGCGGGAAAAAAAAGCAAAAAATTGAATTGAATTCCTAATTGATGTTTAGTGGTGTTACCAAAAAAACAAAGAAAAGTGATGTTTAATGGAGCATATGAGGTCCACAACCCCCTTCTCTCTCCCCCCCCCCCCAACATTCTCATATTACTATTATAGATTTGGCAAGCTGATTTCCAAACTTACTTGCAGATTCTTGTTTTTTCAGCTCTTTTCTTTACTCCGATGTTGTAAGTAACGATCCAGTTTTGAATGGTTGGGGGGTTGAAAGAAGAAAAGACCACAAGGACGTCAGAATCCGAGGTATCTTTTTATGAGGGTTCTATCTTTCTAGTGTTTCTATGCTTTGTTTTTTTTTTGGTTTTTCTTTTTCACCTCCACTCTTATAGTTCGTTTCTGTTTTTGTGGGTTCCGGTGTTTTCTATCGGTTTAAGAAGACATACAGGTGTTGAAAAGTATAATTCGCGGATGGCACCGAATATAGATATGGTATTGTTTGAACTAAATAAAAAATGAAGTTGTCTTTGGGATGGATTTGTTATGAATCAAGATTATATTACTGAAGTTGGGAAACTGATTCTGCTTCGGGTTATGCTCCTTAATAATTTCTCTGGGCTTGAAATAACGAAAAATTAATCATTTTGTTTGTCGACACCTTGCAGGTTATGCCTTGGTCCAGATTATATAATATAACATTGTCCACACGGCTGATAAAGCTGATTGTCTCAGCTAGAAATGGCTTCTTTAGCAGCTGACAACCAAACAATTTACTCCAACGGCACTACATGTGAATATGCCTCTCACATCTGTTACAATGGTCAAGGGATCGAGAATTTTATTAGTCATCTGAAGCAGGCATTCCATGAAAGTGGAATCAACACCACAAATGATGGCGATTGGAATGCAAGAGGGGAAGATGTTTCCCAAACTACTCTTGAAGCAATTGGAAAGGCGAGAAGTTCTGTACTTGTGTTTTGTGAAAACTTTCCATCTAAGCCAAGATGCCTCGATGAACTGGATAAAGTCCTTGAGTGTGAGAAAAAGGGGCAATTAGTTCTAGTAATTTACTTTCGAATTGATCCATCAGTGGTACAGAATCTAGGAGGAAGTTATGGAACAGCAATCGCAGCGTATCGAGAAAGGTTCCAGAATGAGAGGATTAAGGTTAAAAGATGGGAGGTGTCTCTCTATGATGCAGCTCAGTTGCCTGGGCGGACTTATAAAAATGGGTAAATCTCTGTTGCTGTTTTCTCCAGTGATTTATATTCTTCCTAGCTTAAGAAATGCCGACTTATTTTTTTATAATCTTGTAGTGCATTGCATTGTACCATAGTCCATACTAGCTAGTTTCTTTACTTAACATAAATAAGAGTGACATTTGCAGAAAGGGTTCTCTGTAAGATCTATCTCTGTGAACACTTCCAAACAGGTTATAGATTTAATGCTTTTGCAAAATAATCTCATCATAATATCTATCCAAATCATAATATCAATCTAAATGAACATTAAATTGTATATGATTTACTTAATATAACATGTAGCATGATTAGTTTCTAAATTGTTATGAAAAAGTTTTAATTTCTGACATGAATCTCTTTTTATTCTCAGGTGTCAAGCTCACTTCATCCAAGAATTTGTTAAAGAGTTGAGTGGGAGATTGAATCGCACTTTATGTATTGCTGATTGTTTGGCTGGACCTAAGCCTCATGTTACACAGCCTCAAAATCTCTTGGATTCAGTATCCCTTGATGTTGACGCTGTCAGAAGGAGTGAAATTAGAGGAAGAGGTAGGTCTATCTATTTCTATATTTATGGATATGTTTGTTTATGATTTCTTTTACATGAAAAGTATATTTTTAAAAGAGAATAAATAAGTAATTAGTCTTTTTGCTTTTTATGCAAAGTAGATAGAAAGCTAAATCTATTTCTACATTTTATCTTAAAAGTACTTGTAGAAAGCTTATCCAAATGCACCTCTCTCCCCCCCATGTATATACATATTATATATGTATAGATTTCTTTAAAAGAAAACAATAATGTTGGATGCTAACCTTTTGAATTGTATCTAATGTCCTTTCCGTCTAATAATTGCTCCTGACATGTTAGCTAAAGAAAAGTTTTTAAACATATTATGATGTCAGTTATTGTACTGTAGCTATTATGATTCATGGTTTGATTTATTTGTTTGTATGCATAGTTATACGTACTAGTTTCCAATGATACATTCAGTTGCTCATTCGCTGTCATTTTCTTTTTTATTAGAGGTTTTGGTAGAAAGTGATGTTAACTGATTACATTCAAAATAATATCACTAAATACAGAGATAAACTCTCTTGAGCTTGTCTCAAGGAGCAAACACACAAAGAACAAGAGTTTCTCTGTTTAAGCCATAAGCTAAGCTTAAGCATGAAATGTTGTTCGAGAGAATGTCAACAAAACCCTACCAAATATGATGGTCGAGCTTGCAAAAGGGCCAAGCTGCCATGGAACTGTGGCCTCTTTGCAGGCATGTACTGTATTTGGTTAGATTGTCGAGATTATAGGATTTAGGCTGGGTAGGAGAAAGGAGAGAATAGAGTCTAAGAATAATTTTCAGTTGTATAAACTGATATGATATGTTGTGATGAGTATTGTGACAATGAAACAGAAGACCAATCCCTATTTATAATAATACTAGACTCCTAATCCTGATTAAATAAGGAAATACGTTATGAAATAAAGGGAAATATGAAAACCAATCAATCCTATAAGATCATCTAAAAGACACTCATCAGTGTTCCAATATGCAATTAGGATATTATGAGATATCTTCACACATGTTAATGCTTCCCCTAATGATGAGAAAGTATGAAGTAAACTTCATAAAACAATGCCAAAAAGGCAACTTAGGGGGTGCTGGAGGCATAAGACTGAAAAGATAGCTCAACAAGATGAGAATGGAATGATCATTAGAAGAGTTTATAATAATGTTGCATGGCCATAAAAGAAGAAACTTCACTGGAATAATGATAACAACTGGCCACAGATAAGCAAAAATGGAAGAAAACTATGGTATTAGTAATACCCTCAGATTGAATCCAGTGCGGAATCAAATGAGGAAGAAGAAATAAAATGTAGCAGAATACAAAGAAGATAGTCTGAACTTTAGAGAGGTTCAATCTCTCCCAATGCCAATTTCCAAATTCCTTCCTACCCTCTCTTTCCTCAATCTCCCATACAAATATACCTTTCACTCAGTTCTCTTGGGGATCTTCACTCTAATCAGAGAGGGACTGCTCAGAATTCCATGATGGCTTGGTGGGCCCCTCGATCGGGCCCAGTTCCCCACCCTGATACTCACCGATTGTACTCCAGGTTGTTTGGCGGTTGCATTCTTGCATTTTCCTCCTAGCTTAGGCCCTGGTGTACCTTGGTGCAACTGGTGGGTTGCTAACAAAAAATCATCAGCAAAATCTTCACTGGAACATCGTTTGTAAACCTTGAACAGCAAGCAATAATGTTGGACATCCAAAAACCATGAAACTAAAACTAGGGCTGGTGTACATATCATCGAAAATTTATCACTGTCATAACTCATCAGAGGTAGAAAAGTTACCATCCTGAATGCCGGCCAAAACATTTGGGCCTGCGAGATATGGAGCATCACATCTGGGTCTGCCAGGAATGGGCCAGGATGTATCTAATCTACAGCTGGTGGAAAAATCATGGCCTCTCAATGATCGGACTCTGTATGTCATTTCTTCTGCAAATCCATACATACTGTCAACAGAGATGAGATAATACTGTATGCATATAATTTCTCAGATGATCTGATACAGTTCTTACTGGAAGACAAAAGGACAAAGGGAATACTTGGTTGTTGCTTATTCAGATGCTGATTGGGAATCAATACCATCCGATAGACACTTAACTTGAGTATTGACTTGAAAGAAAGAACAATAGAGAATATGGTACTGAATAATTTCTGTCTCAATTAAACTGTACAGAAACTTTGCAGTATATAGACATATTGTCTAATAAATGCCAGAGTTTGCCTAAATTATAGATAATTACATCTAATCATATATATCATAATAAATAAAATAAATCTGTACAATATCTCAACACTCCCAAGCTAGTGAATAAATGTCAATCATTCCCAACTTGCATGTAGGTCCTTGAAAATGTTCCATGGGTAGGCCCTTGGTCAATATATCCGCCAACTGTAGTGCTGAAGGAACATGTGGTGTGGCTATTAGTCCACTGTCTAGCTTCTCCATGATGAAGTGTCGGTCAATCTCAATATGCTTTGTCCTGTCATGTTGGATAGGGTTATGAACAATGCTAACAGCTGATTTTTTATCGCATAACATCTTCATAGGAACCTCATATTTCTTCTTTTGGGAAACAAAGATGCCTTGCTTAGAGTAGGCAGCCTCTATTCGAAGGAAGTATTTTTATTTTCCAAGATCTTTTATTTCAAACCCAGCAACTAATCTTTCCTCCAGATGCTTCTTCTCAACCGAATCATCACCAGATATATGATGTTTAAAGAACAATAGTAAGTTTTCCTCCAAGTGTATGTTTAAAGAAAAGAGTATATTCTGCTTGACTTTGCCTGTGTTCAAGTGACACCATTGTTTGTTTTTGTAAATCTCCCAAACCAAGCATAGGGATTGTTTCAACCCATACAATGCATTTTTGGGCTTGCATGCCTTGTTTCTTCCATTTGTGACGTCATATTCAGGAGGAATCTCTAGCTGCACTTCCTTTTCTAAGTCTTCATGTAAGAATGCATTCTTTACATCAAATTGTCATAAATCCCGTCTAACATGAGCTGCAAGAGAAAGTAGAATTCTATCTGTGTTCATCTCTAACACACCATTTTGTTGTGGGGTTTCAAGAAAGTAATTTCATGAATAATGACGTAACACATTCTTTTACAAAACTAAGAAAATTGTTGATTCATATATTCTCTACCATTATCTAAGTATAAATGCTTAATAGATTTTCCAAATTGTGTTTTAATCATTTGATAAAACTGAACAAATAGTTGAAAAACTTCTGATTTATCTTTAATCAAGAAATGCCTAGTAAACTATGTGCAGTTATCAAGAAAGGAAGCACACCATTTTATGCCTGAGATATTTGGAATGGACATGGGGCGCGAGACATTAGAATGAATAAGTGCAAATGGTTCATCACTTATGTTAAAATTAGATGGAAATGACCCTCGGTGATGTTTTTCAAATTGAGAAACTTCACAGGAAAAGACTCAACTGACTCTTTTGAAAAAGAGATGGAAACATAGACTTAATCAACTTGAAAGGAGGATGTCTAAGACACCTATGGTGTAAGCAAATTTGTGATGCTAGAGATTTTGAATTTGTATTGTGAGTGGAGGAGAGCACTTTCTAACTAGAACTACCTTCAGCTCACATAGCAAGGAGATAGTATAACCCTCCTTGTTTTGTAGCAACTTCTATCGACCTCCCCGTGGCAAGATTTTGAAGGACACAATGTGAATGGAAAAAGGTTACAACACCATTTTGATATTTGGTAAGCTTATAAACAGAAATAAGGTTACTAGAGAGTTGGGAGACATGAACGACATTATTTAAGTGCAAGGAAGGATGGAGAGAAATACTACCATATCTTGCAATTGAGGTATGGGAGGTAATCAACTATAGTGATATGATGGTTTCTTGAGAAGGACGGTAAGAAGAAAAACGAGGGGGTTTAAAGGTCATATGGTCAGTCATACAAAAGTCAATGATCCCTAAATCCTCAAATATAGTACTAGATGTTTGAAAAAATTGAGAACATAAGGCTATCAAACAAGGTTAGAGAGTGCACAAGTGTGCAAGCTCATCCTTACTAAGGGTGGGAACCTCATCCTCATCCTGTGTATTCACCATAGTGGTCATTGTGTTAGATGAGGCCACATTGGCCTGACTTTATGACATGCCTTTGGATCTTTTGCTGTGGTTAAGAATTGTTAAGAGTAAAAGAGAAGAGAGAAAGACATGAAAATTTGTGTGTTTCAACTACACAGTGGAATGTGATATATAGATACACAGTAATAAATACAAGAATATTTATAGATATTGTATTTCCCTAGATATATGATTTGATATTCTATTTCCCTTCAAGTTGGAACATATAGATCATATGCACCAAGCTTGTTACATAGGTAATTTATTCTAGGACCTCAACGACTTGGTAAAGGCATTTGCTGGTTGATCGTTTGAGTCCACAAAACATGTGGTGATATCACCAGATAGAATCTTTTCTTTGATAAAATAGCAATCGACCTCAATGTGTTTGGTCCTCTCATGGAAAACTGGATTAAAGATGATGTGCTTTGCAGCCTGATTATCACAAATAATTGCCATTTGCTTGTTTTCCCTAAATTGAAGTTCGTTAAGAAGTTGCGTCAACCAGATAAGTTTGCATGTGATGGATGCCACAAAATGATATTCCACTTCAACACTAGACCTTGCAACCACATTTTGTATCTTAATCTTCGAGAAGATAAAATTGCCTCCAATAAATATACAATATCCAAAAGTAGAACGCCTACCAGTAGGAGAACCTGCCCAATCAATATTTGAATATCGTACTTTCGCAGTGTGACCTTTATCCTCATAGATAAGGCCTTTTTTAGGAGCTTCTTTGACATGCTTTAGAATGCGAATCACAGTATCCCAATGGCCTTCACATGATAAGTTAAGGAACTTACTGCACTCACTACAAAATAGATATTTGGACTAGTGATAGTGAGGTAATTTAATTGCCCAACCAATCTTCTGTATCTCCCTGGGTCAGATAATGACTCCCCTGATTTGGTAGAAGTTTGACATTAGGATCCATAAGAGTATCAGTAGATTTGGCACCAAGTAAGCTTGTTTCTTTTAAGATGTCCAGTATATTTTCTTTGTAATAAAGCTATACTGTCATTGGGTTGTGTTATTTCAATTCCCAAGAAATAACGGAGCTTGTCAATGTCTTTGGTTTGAAAATGATGATATAGGTGTTGTTTGATTTGCACTATGCCGTGACTATCACTGCTAGTAATGACAATGTCATCTATGTACATAATCAAATAGATGCACCTTGTAGTGTGTGACGATAAAACACAGAATGATCATTTTCACTTAGACTCATACCAAACTAGTGTATCACGGTAGAAAATCTACCAGACCAAGCTCGGGTAGACTGTTTAAGATCACACAAAGATTTACAGAGACAACAACATGAAACTAAGGACAGATTTGGAAGGAGGTAGGCAAGGTGAGCACGGAGGTGTGTGTGGGGGTTGGTGACACTGCCAGACATGCCGCCATGCGTGATGGAGGGTGGCTGTTCTATAGAATGAACAAAATGCACGTCATTGCGTTGAGGGATATCTCCAAACAACAGTTGTAGGCTGGGCTGTGCAGGAGGAGGTGACTTCAATGTGGTGATTGGCAATCTGAAGCCTTGCTGGAATGTGCTGGACGGCTGTGATAGTGATGGTAGACAGGTGCTGGAAGTTTCCAGAAGTGACACTGACAACGAAGCAAGGAAGGACCCAAAAAATTGGTTGGAGACATGGTTTTCCAGAACAGATAGCGGTGAAGGCTGCTGGAATGACGCATGCTAGAGGTAGAGGCAAGAAACTAGAAATATAACATGTTTCTCGAGAGGGGGGGGGGGATTCACTAGAGGCAGTGGGCCCTCTTGGCAGCACAATTTATGGTTTCCTTTCTCTCTAGGCTCTAGATACGATGCTAAGAGTAAAAGAGAGGAGAGAAAGACATAAGAATCCATGTCTCAACTACACAATGGTGTAGGATATATGTAGACATTGAGCAACAAAATACAAGAATACTTATAGATATTCAATTTCCCTAATACATGATTTGACATCCTATGTCCTAATTATTTATTTACAGGTTCTAACAAGAACCTATTCCTTACCATGGAGCTTAAAGGAATTCTGCTTGGCATGACCAAGCTTCTTGCAATAGGAGCACCAATGACTGTCCTTGTCTTGCTAGGTTTCAAGGAGGATGAAGAACCTAACTTGGATACCTTGCCGACTCCCAAATCAGATTTGCTAGTGGTTTTGTCATCAAGCATAAGAGCTCTATGGATGTCTTCTCCATGAACAGTATAAAACACCTGAAACAATAAGGGCAACTTCTATTTACCCAAAATCTGAACCCGAATAGGGTTATATTCTTGATTTGGACTAGAGAGAAACTCAAAAATCTGGTCCTTATCAACAAAAGCTGCCAGAATAGAAGTGTGCTTGCTACATTCCATTTGCAAGTTCTAGTATTGATCCAATTTGGTCCATAGACCATTAAGAGTCCCATAATAATTCATCACAGACATTGCACCCTGATCGGTGGAGAATATCTGCGTCTTTGATATTGATTGAAGCAATATTCTACTTTTTTGAGAAGGTTTGACAAAGAACATCCCAAATCTCGTGAGAAGAAGAGGGAAATATGCAATTGCGACTCACATTAGGAATCATTGAGTTCCAAAGCCATGTCAATGATAAGAGAATCATCGTCATCCCATACGTCAAATCGAGGGTCATCCTTTGCTCAAGGAATTCCCTCAATGTGGGTTAATTTTCGGCAACCATTAGTGCGCGTGATAACTTGAGCCCACTGTAAATAATTTTTCATGTTTAGGTGGTACGTTGGGTGTAGGACAGGAGTGTCATTAGGGTTTAACGGTGTATGTGGGGTAGGATTGGACAAAGGCATAACAGGCTGTGTTTGAGGGGTAGGGATGATTTTCCTGGGTTTTGCCATGGATGGAGGGTGGCCAGAGGTAGGGTGGAAATGGGCGGCAGTGGTTGGAAGCGAAAGGGCAACAGGAGAGGCGGCCACATGGGCTGTGACGCACTGTTAGTGTGCCAATGCATGGATCTATGCATAGGAGATGGTCATGGTGGTGGCATGTGATGGCGCTTCTGATGGCGGCTGGGGCTGAGGTTTTGGGGACAGGTCTGTCGAGGGGTGGGAACCTGGTGGTGATTGTGGGTGGTTGGAAATGTCTTACACAGAAGTGGTTGACAGCAGAAACAGTGGCAGACAGAGGGTATTGATGGGAGAAAAATGGGGAAAAAAGGAGGAGGCTCAGGGATGACTATTACAACAATGAAGGCTATAGATGTCCGTTGATGAAAGCTAGTGGACAGAACGTCGTCAGGAACCCAGATCAAAAGCGTTGTGCCAACTTAAAAGATAAAAAAAAAAAAAAAATAGAGAATATGGTACTGAATAAAGTGTCTTGATTGAATTGTTCAGAAGCTTTACAATATATAGATATATTGTCTAATAAACGGCTGATTTGCCAAAATTACAGATATTTACATCTAATCGTATCTATCATATCTATCACAATATATGAAATAAATCTGAACAATAGCCCATCATATCGGTTTTTTTTTTCTTTTTTTTAAATGGATACTTACTATATTGGAGGAGTAAGAAAAGCAATGTAGTCACCAAGTTCATTGTAGAGGCTGAATATCGGGGTATTAGAGCAGCCACGCTTAAAACTTGTATTGTAGAAACTGTTCCACCAGCTGAAATTGGAGATGTCAAACAAATGGGACTTGTTTGTGACAATGAATTTGCCTTAATCATTGCTCCCAACTCCTGCATTCATGAGAGTCACTTGTCATTGTGTGATAGAAAAAAGGTTCTTTCAGGCAAAATTGGTATTGCTTTTGTTTATTCAAATGACTAGTTAGCGGACATATCTGTAAGTCCCTTGTTATACAAAATATTTTGTTGATGTCAGAATGATTTTGGCTTTGATGGGAATGGAATGTTGTTCCCATATTTTGTTTGGTATGAATAGAATTGGAATATTGACTATGTTCCACCTTTTGCGCTTTGTATGTTATAGCAGATTAAAAGAGTAGGGTTTATGTTTTTTCAGGTCAAATAGGCTGTTAGCACTTTTAGGTAAATCAAATTTTTGGCCAGGCGCAGGGCACGCCCAAGTCAGCTCTAGATCATTCTTTAGGACTTTGAAAAATACAAGTTGTCCTATATGGATTTGGGGATTGAACTGGTGGGATGGATGGCTTTGGCTATTTTTTACACCCATGTCTTGGTGACATTGGATGGCTTTGGCTATTTTTTACCCGTATGTCTTGTTGAAATGGAATGAGATTTCCATTCCTTCTATAAAGGAAATTCCTATTCTACAGCTGTAGGAATGCTCATCCCATTCCAATGCCCAAACTAAACATGGGAATGGGAATAACTGATTGCCATTTCCATTTGTTCCCTCAAGCCAAATGGAACCTAGATTATAGGTCCTTGAGCTAGGTATTTTTATGCAAGATTTGTGCATACAATCAATGTGCTTGAACTTGAGGAGCAATATTGGAATAATAATTAGATTTATTAGGACATTTAACATGTTAGAATATTAATCAATTGTAATTATGACCGTCAATATTGTTTTGATGTTACTACCTTTGTTTTAAAATAATTGTCTCAATTTTGGCTTTAAGATCAAGATGACATAATTACATTCACATCCTTTGAGGTTTTTTGATATTACATTTTGACTCTTCTTGTTTTTAAGTTGACATTTAACTCTCCTAATTTATTTAAAATCATTACACTAACTTCCTTTAATCCTAAATTTTAAAGAAACTGTATTTTGGAGTTCCTTGGCAAAACACCAAGAAACTTAAGCAATTGTACAATGCGTTTGAGGGGATTCTAGAGCCCCCAATCTCTCCCAAGAGTGACTCACAAATGACACCCTTAATTTATTTGAGAAGGAAATGAAGTAAAGAAACTGTGTTGTTATGGAGTTCCTTGGAAAAACACCAATAAACCTAAGGAATTGTACAAAGTGTTTGAGGGAATTCTAGAGCCCCCAAATCTTCCAGGAACGACTCTCAAATGACTAGATACTCCTAACTAAACCCTACTTCCCTTATTTGTAGCCAGCCCACTAGCTAACTAATTAACTAACTAATATCGGGTTCCTAACATTGGGTCTCCCCAGTGAAGGCCTCGAGTATGAGCAAAACTATCCATCCTCATACCATTCCACAAAATCGAGAACTGTTTGGAGCAAATACAACACATAATAAGATTGACTGTCAAATTAGGGAAGCTGAAGTCAATCAAAGTTTGCCTAAGGAATTCCCAATCCACTTTATCATGTCTTTTCTAGATCAGTCTTGAAAGCAAGGACGCCTGTTCTAATTTTCATCATCTTGATAAAATGCAAAACCTCCTGTGCAACGATAATGTTATTTTTAAAAGAAAATTATTATTTCTATAATTGAGGAGTGATCATAGAAGGTAATCATTGTTGTACTTAATTAGTCTCTCTCATCAAAAGGCTCCTGCTGCATCAGTCAGACGTGTTTGAAACATTCTGATTGACATCTTCAAAACTGGATCTACCATTATGACTAGAGCTTTGATCAACACGGAGATTTAATATGGACGACACTCAATGGATTCACCTTGATGCGCTGCTACACTTTGTTCACTGTCTTTGCAGTCAGCATGTATTCTCTTTCATGCCACTGGGGCATCTCACGGTCCAACCTTCTGCTGTCAAGTTGAACCAAATCTGTAGCACAGTCCAGCTGCCTGAGCTGCTTGACCAACTTGAGCCATAATGGACGGAGCTGAGCTACTTTTTGAGCTTGGTTCACCTTTTCACATTCTGAATGTGATTTTCCAGGTTTTTGGGTCTCCAAAATTCAAACGTGGAGTATTATTGTCATGATTTCTTTTTGCTGTTTTGAGGCTGGCAAACAGTGATGCAATCTCTCTTTCCTGATGTGTCTTTCTAGAGGTGCTTCTGTATAATTGCTATCTGTCTGCAGTTCTTTTGGTAGCTGGTCATTGAGGCCACCTAACTTTTGCTATGTAACCTGTGTTGTTTTCTAGAGCGGTGTTTATTTTTGTCGGCTTCATTTGCATTGCAAGTGATTGTTCGAGAAGCCTGATAGAACATTGTGGTTTGAGGAGCTGTTCAAGTTGCTTGATAAGTTCGTTATTTTTTTATTGAGTGATGTTCATTTGTAACAGGTATGAGGAAAACTTGTTTGAGGAGATTGTTTAGAAACATAATTTCATATAATGTGATTAGGAAACTATTTTCAAGCAATTAATGATAGTGCAACCAAAGTTATGATTATAGTTGTCTTGTTCATTAATTTTTTGATATAAATAGAGGTCTTAGGCCAATTTTTTGTATCACAATTATTCTGAGTCATATTATTAAGATATACTTTTTCTTGTATCTTCTATATCTTGGTTTTTTCTTTCATCCAATCCTTAAAATTTCACCAATAATTGTATTTAATTTACAGTAATGTTCTCCCCTTTTGCTTGCAGGTGCTCAGAATCTTCCAAAAGCTGCTGGGCCAAGACCTTTTTTCACAGTTTCTCATAGACAGGAACTAGAGAATGGAGAAAGATTTATTGCGGTAAACATAAATTTTGGGTGTGGTAAATTCGGTCCTGTTCTCATTCATATCCGTGGCTAATATTTCAGCTATTTAGGTTCAGCCGTCAACAAGTACTGGGAATGCCACCAGAAAGAGAAAATGGATCCCAGATGCGGTGGAATTCAGTGCTGAAGCCAATGCTCTACAGAAACAAATTTTTATCTTCAGGAAACTGAAAGGAAGTGTCGAAGCATCTTCGGCATCTGTTGGTGTTGTGAACTCCACTCGGTTGGCTATCGAAGACGCTGGAACGGTAGCCATGAGGACAAATGAAGAAGTGAAGTCCGCCATGCAGATTGTACAAGCATATTCCTCCAAAAGTTTCCATGAGTTGATCAGTGAAGGATCAGAGTTCAAGGAACATATCGAAGAAAATTTGCTCAGATTCCGTGGGGATGAGAAAATCTCTCCAGGTATGTGCGTAGTATTAGATAATCTTCTACATAACTTTGCTTGTTGGAGTCAAGACTATGAACGGGCAAACACCGTGCTTGAGACAACAGCTGCTCACTTGTCAAAAGCTGATAAACTACAAGCGGATTTCGAAACTGTTGTTAATGATTCTGAGAAAGCTATCTCTGCTGAGAGAGAGGTGCTCATGCAGTTGGACCACATGCTGCGTAAACAGAGGGAGTTGGAAGTTGAATTGGAGGATGTGAATTCTGAAATAGCTGAGCTTAGTTCATCTCATCGAAGAGCTGCTTCGATAAAGAGCCAGCTTCTTGACGAGGGAACGAAGCTCAAAGCTGAAAAGGACAATTTGAATGTCCAATTGCCTCGAATCATGGGTGATCGGGTAGGAGCAAAGCGTACCAAAGAGTATATTGAGGCCGAGTGGTTGAAGCAAGTGGAAGTGTTCAATGAAATTTTCAAGTCTGAGTTTGGTTGTGGTTAACCAATAGCCAAGTGGTGGCTCATCTTTTAGGTGACAGGTGACGGCATACAGGAAAAATAAGGTTTAATTACTTTGGGTTCTAATAATTTCATTCCATATTTAATTATGACCCTACAATTTAAAATTTTGTAATCGAGACCTGATATTATATAGAAATTTTCAATCAAATCCCTATAGTCCTTATATTATACAAAAGTTTTCAATCAAGTTTTTATAGTGTACAAAACTATAAGGATTTAAATCATAAAATTTTTAAGTTATAAAGACTTAACTGAAAAATTTTATTTAATACAGGGACTTGAACATAAATTGTTAAACTATAGGGATTTGATTAAAATTTTTTGTATAGAATAGGAATTTGGTTATAAATTTTTAAACTTCACAGATCTCCAAAGTAATTAAACCTAAAAATAAACACATCATCTAGTTTTGATACAAATGTTTAGGACGTCAATGTTTTAGCTGTCTAAAAAGATTGTCTCCGTTATCATTTATAATTACAGCGTTTTCTTTTTTTTATAGATTAATATTTTCTTCATGAAACTTTTGTAATGGCAAAAGGTACTATGCTATTTTTCCCTTGTATGATGTTAGAACTGGCTTTTCTTTTTCACTAGTCCACACAGAAGTTTGGGATCCTGCCCCACATTCTACACACGCTGGAATGAAATAGTTCATTAGGTATGCTACGTTTTTTCCTTTTCCATCTGATGTTAAAATTTTACACATGCATAAGGTGATCAGACCATGAACCCTGATAATATTGCACATAGCTACCCGCCGTCACTCACATCGACAGAATGGAGTGGCTGAGTGGAAAAATAGACACATTTCAGAGGTCACTGGATCTCTCTTGATAGGAGCTAGTGTGCTTAATTTTTAGAAGACCTTTGGATGTGCTCTCTGGTCATTACACTCTTCCTCACTTGTTTATTTAATTCCTTGTGTTTTTGGATGTGTTGTACATGTTTCACCTCCCCTATTCACATCAACGTACAGTGCTTGGAAAATTGGGCTATTAAACATATATTTGGTTTGAGTTTTCAGTTTTCAGTTTTTAATTTTTATTTTCAATTTTTCAAATTTTGTGAAAAAATGTTGAAAATTCTGAAAATTACAAATTTCAATTTTCAGTATTTCTTTCATAAAGTCATGAAAATTGAAAAAACTGAAAATAAAAATTGAAAACTGAAACTAAACAGTCTAAATGTGTATTTTGTGGGATATGTTTTATCTCAAAAGGACCGTCTAACTTATCACCCATCTTCAGGAAGAGGAGGGAAAAAAGATACCTCCATTTCCATGGATGTTATCTTCCATAAATGTAAATATTTCTTTTCCAAATTGAGAAAACTGATTCTATATTTAGGGTGTATTTAGTTGGGGAGTAAAAATAGGAGTGAAAATTTCATGAATAAGTTTAATGTATAAAATTGTATTTGGATCTTATGTATTGAATTTTTACCTCTGTTTTATTTCTCAACCAAACACATCCTTTTTGGGGAATGAAAGTGAAGTATGGTGCTATGACGTCAACTGGTCTGATATTTTGTGTTTAAAATCATCCTATGATGATCGCTACATAGTAATTGAGTCAATCTTGGATGGGCTCTCGAGAGAGAGACAAAAACAAGACAATAAAATGCCTTCTAATCATACTCTCCATTGGTTCAATACTCTACACATGTTGCGACCCACTCCCATAATGTGACCAACCCCTATGTTTGGATTGGTGGAGTACGGTAGAGTGGAATAGAATGAAGTGGTGCAGAGCATGGCGGAATAGAATAATTACTCTGTTCTATTGTTTAGGTATTATTTTATTTTATTTTATTCCTTTCAATTTTGGAAAAAGAAAATTGAGAAGATTGGATGAAATTGAGTCCATCCATATTTACTCTATTCTATTTAAGTTTGGCAAATTCAAATAATAAAACAAATTAAGACATTATTTTGCTGCGCTCATTCAAACTCTACCAATTCAAACATATATGTTAATGAATAGCTATCCCTAGCAAGTCCATCTCACACAACAAAATAAATAGACTGAGTTTCTCCAAAAAATCTGCTTTCAATCGCAACCCAAGGGTACCTAATAAGGCAAATAATAATATCGACTTGAGTTCACTATAAACCTAAGGCATGTCAACATATTCACCTCTTGTTTTTAAAATGATGACATATATATAATTTTATATTAGATTTTAGGTGACGAATATTATGTCATATGTAGGGGTCACTATGAACCCAAATCTATACTATCATCACTCATCTAATAAACACAAGTAGAGAGATGGATGCATATTCCGTCCAAGGTTCTCTATCCACAGGGGCCAAACCACAACATGCATACGCATAAACCAAAACTCTCAAAGTGGCCTTAGGCCAAGCTCATGTACAAAGCCAAACTTAACTTCATATTTACATCATATAGCATATATAAAACGTAAACTCTGTCTGTACTACATATGTAACACCCTAACAAATTCATATTGCACTTAAGTTATAATATGTGAATTAATCATTATTTATGCCTTTGTGGAACTTTAATTGAAATAATTTACGAAAAATAGCAACGAAATTTTTTCTTTTGAAATTCAAGACGGTGAGCCATAATGTTAGTAAGAGCTTAATCGTAAAGCAGAAGACTAACAAAAAATAAAGCATTACCATAAACAAAACCATAAATTTTGTTTCATAAATCAAAACTTGGTAACATAGTTGTTTAATACATTAAACTATAAAACAGTAACATAATCCAAGCTGAATATAAACACAACTTCAAAAGTTGTGTCCACGTTCATAGCCTCATTCATGTCCTCAGCTACGAGTCAACCTTATGGGTGGATGCTATCACTAAAGCCATCACTCTTGTCCAAGCAACAACATGAAAACAAATAGGAGTGAAAATTTATAATTCTTGATAGATTACTAATGGTGTCATTGTCTTCATTCCAGCCACTTCGAGTATATTGTAAAGGCAAACATGCCATAGGAGATTCAATTTTAAGTTTTGAAATCATTATTAGCCGAAATGGGTTCATTTTACCATACACTTTTCTAAATATATCTAAACATAAGCATAAGCGGGAGCATAAGCATAACTGTAAGTATAATTGACATGCATGGAGAATCAACTTGTAAGCGTCAGTGTCAATTACTTTCCAGATATTATGCATAAGCAATTTATTAGAAATCGTCTATCCGAGGATTTCTGCATAACTCTAGAATCAAAATCATGTCATCTTAATTTCTAAACTCATATTTGACACTTGAATTGTTTCAAGATAATTTTCTATTGACAAAAAAATGTGGTTATAAGCTACATCTCACTCACCGTGCATTACCAGGAATGCCTGACCATCACTCATGTGATCAAGGGGGCTTGTAATTGTGTTCCCACCTGCAAAAAAGTCATTGGAACACTATTAGAATTGGATTAGGCAAAACTAAGGGTTTCCCATAGAATTGCGGGGCTTTACAATTAAAGAGTGTCTTGATGTTCTCTTAGAATTGGCTTTCACATGTACTATAAATAGGAATTGATATTTTGTTATATATAATCTTTATTTTATTACCTTTTCATAATCTCATCTGTATAGTACCAAATCGATAATTACATCTGACTACTAACACATAATCTCCCAAACTAAATTCTTTGCACCGTTGATTTGTACTTTCATCTAATTTAAATGCATCAAATCTTGCAGTCTGGTAACAATTTTGTTCTGCTTCCCCTC
Organism: Dalbergia cochinchinensis; assembly: GCA_031216125.1. Taxonomy (NCBI): domain Eukaryota; kingdom Viridiplantae; phylum Streptophyta; class Magnoliopsida; order Fabales; family Fabaceae; genus Dalbergia; species Dalbergia cochinchinensis. Next base: position 58,823,340 of record CM062375.1, on the reverse strand, counting down.
CACTGCAAACCTTGCATTTCGTTACCCCACAAAAAAAAAAAAACATGCATTTGCCGTAAAAGTGGAAATGCCTCACTTCCATTAATAGATGGCCATCAGCTAACTGCTTATTATTTAGATCAGTGGCAGAGCTTCATGAAAAACTTTATGGGGCTAGGATTATAGAGTTTAACATATAAATTAGATTATAATAATCAAATTCATTGTGATTGCACATCACATACATAAACTTTAAAGCAAATAATTAACCCAGCAAAAATTAATCTGTATTTGATGCGAGATTATAATAAATATTTCAAAATATTTCAATAACCAGTTATAAGTATACTTATTTTTATAATTGGTTATTTAAATATCAATTTTATATTCAGGTTTATTAACTTAAATATTTCAAGCAGTTGTGTCTTGTCAATTTGTTATTATTTATAAGTGAATTTTACATTGAAAATTAGATTTTACAGTCAAACTTACATCTTATGATGTCAAAAAAATTTGTAAGCTTCTTAACAATAAAAATAGAACTTAGAGATAAAAAATTTGTTGTTTGATTATTAAATATGCTATTCAACTCTTATAATTATTTATCTATTGTAAGATAAAAATCTTATGTTGAGTTGTAATGTGATCGTTTTATGTTTTAAAATTAAGAAAATAAGCTAGTATAGTTTTTATTTCAAGTAAGAATGAGTTTATTAGATTAAAAGGAAAAAAAAGGATTAACCTCTAACTTAAATTGTAGGACTCAAAATTATACCAATTTAAAACCAAGTGACTCCTCAACAAAAATAAAAAACCCACCCCAAACTTACTCTAGTTCCATTCACCCCTCCTCCTCCTCCTCCCTCCTCCCTCTTCTCTCTCTGACCCTTGCAAAGACATCATTATCACATTACAAGGTACTTAACCATGTATCGAATGTTAAGCTTATGCTCATGCGGGTTGTAACCATTATCATAGTATGTGGTTAAAGGGCATCATCCTAAAACTAAGGGTGCATCCTGTATATATGATAATATAAAAAAAAAAAAAATTAGGAGGCCATGGCCCTCATTGTCTATATGAGTCTCTACCCTTGATTCAAGTTATAATAGTGTGGTTGTTACACTTTATTGACTCCTCCAGATAGTGTTTTGATGATAGACTAACAATGGTAGGCACATCTATAGCACAAATCTTCTATTCATACCTAGAAGTTGTGGTAAGGGCACAGGTTCCTTCAATCATTCGTCTGAGTGAAGGCGGGCATATTTGCAAAAATATTCTGATACTCAAGTTAACAAGGTGATTAAGTGTAATAATTTTGAGAGAATAGTGAGTATGAGAATGTGTTATCTAGAGGTGTTGAGCCCCTTTTATAAAGAGAGGTGGCCCCATGATAAATGAGAAGATGATTTCCTTGAATTAGGAAGATATTCTTAAGATTTAGTGGATATTAGATATATTCTATATTTAGAGGGAAATATGATCTCTAATATAAGAGATATGGTAGAATCATGAGAGATATGGTGAAATAATGAGAGATTCTCTTGTGCTATTTCATAGTCAATCTAGGAGATATTCTAGATCAAATCAGTGGAGAATCTCCAGGGGTACTATACCATGTGGACACTTAGTCGAGTTCTTTGTAGTTGGGTGGAAGTCTTGGGCCCATATTTCTAATTCAATACATCTTCCCTCCATAAAATATGACATCATGATAGCTAAATCCACATGGTATATCTATGGTAGAAAAATATGTCAATTTATACTCGCTAGGCCTATAAAAAGCCAATAGGGAATGAACAAATGTTGATTTTTTTTAATTAGTAGTTTATCTCTAAAATAAGGAAGAACCAATGGTAGAATCCAACAAAAGCAACAATTCAAGCTAAACATGGCATCAATCCAAATCAAAGACAATGTTTAGTTGCCAATCACCAATGAGCTTTGTGAGTCAACTTTAATCCAATATCATTCCATGCTAGCAAGACTTCGGAATCCATCGAATGCATTTTTATTTAACTGACTTCACACTCCAATTACACCTTGATGAATAAATGGTAGTATCTTCTATTTTGATTGTTGAATACACCAAGAAGAACACAATTAATTCCATCACAGCACATAGTTATGTCATCATTCCACAAATACTCCATAAAACATTCCAATGGCTAACAACAAGGAAGTCAAGCCATCGTGCACTCCAAAGATTACATAAATTATGCAGTCATAAAAGGTGTTATGTTAGCCCATGTAGGATGAAGAAAGGACCATATCCTTCTATACAGAAACTAGCAAGAGCACATCAATTAAAATCTTAATGGGCAGTACACCAATACCAGAACTTGCAGAAAAACAGACAGCACCCAATCACAAAATCTATTTCATGTCTCGAGAGTCTTCGCCAACAACACTAATATAGCCTCCCAATAGCATTACAACAAGAAGTAAAATAATGACAACACCTTGCAACAATGTTGTACTTGCAATAGAATTCAAATAAAACTAAAGAAATTATACTTTTATCCATGTATCCACCTATCCTTTGTTTATGGCCTCATTAGTTTGGATTTTAAAGCGTGAATTTCAACCATGATCCCTCAGTGAACACAACAAGGTCTTATAGAGATTTACCAAACCCATTCACACACCTAACTGTGATATATCAGGTCTATATGTCCTTAGATAAGTCTAATTTAACCTTAGATTTCCCCTGGGACCCATTGGTGTTGTTAGGAAAGCCCCAGGCTCATGGAATCTGGGACCCATTGGCACTGTTGGGAAGGCCTCAGGCTCATGGAATAATGAAAAGTATAGAATCAAGATCCCCTGAGACTGCTATAGCGATCAGGCTGTCAGGCCAGCATGGTTTTTGGCCCTTGGAGACCACTATAGTAGTCATACCTATTAGTGGTTAGAGAGTTTCCCATGTTGGTATACGTCAAAACAATGTAGTTTTATTAAATCACTCCCTACGCTATATAAACACACCCATAGGCTTGGGTTAGACACCTTAGCCGCGGCCAACACTCCCTATGTGTCTCTCTCACATTTTCTCTCTTTTCTTCCTCTTCCTCAATCTTTTGGTAAGTGATTTACATGGATTTTAGCCGATTTTCTTCCACTTTTATCTATTTTATGAATTAGGGCATCATCAGGCATGGTTTTCTCACAACATTCTTCTCCTCTATTATTCTAAATTTAGTTCTTAGCAATAATATAAATTGTTTATGTTTTCATTATGCCCTTTGATAGTTATCAGTGTCAATCCTACTCCCTAGAGTCAAGTTGTTAGTGGAATTGCACTTCTAGCTACCAACAGTAAATGGGTAATTGCTCATGGCTATATTTTAGACATTAAAAGTATTTTGGAAAACAATTATTATCATTGCCACCCTGAAAATCATATTTTGGAAAACCCATGAAACCATTATTTATTGTATGATTGTCAAAAGGTGTCATCAGTTGAAGTTACAATGTATTTTAGAAATATGTGATTCTTATTCAGCATGATATGAATTTTCTCATTAGAAAATAAGTTGGCAGTTGTTACAATTTCACAGCTAGAAGTATTATTTAATTATTAGACACAAACAGTAGGCTAGACATCATAAAACAATTTGTACAAATTTCATAAAAAAATATTATTGTCTATTTAGCACAATATGACCCAATTGGTTACTATAAAACATTTATAAGGAGATAAAACAAGGCATAACTATTTGATAATTACCATATGGATAGTAGTTAGAAAAGCAAGAATAGATATGATGCCGTGTAAATTTTAATTAGATGTATAGAGCCCAACCAACCTCAGTTAAACAACTCATATAGTGCCCAATTAAAATAAGAAATAGTAATATTTAGCATGATAAGATTTTGCCAATCGACGGAGAGTAGTTAATAGCCAAGTTATATAAATAGATTTATATATATATATATATATATATATACTTATTATTTATTATTTGAATAAAAGCCAGAATAATATGAATGTCAAAGTAATAGTTAAAGATTTTATTTACTAATTATTCATGACAAAACTTAGTCAATTAATAGATATTAACTAATAGCTTTTGCATCCTCTACGATTAAATTATGAATTAATCATTAAAGTATAAGAAATGTGTAGTATAGCAAGATCAACTTCAATTTTATGGGTGTTATTTAACTATTATCAATTTCCAAAATTAATTTACTTATATAACAACAGGGAACTCAACCTTTTAGAAATAATAATAAAATAGATGAATGATAACTAATGGTTCACAGTTAAATCACTGATATTGTTAACATGACTATTGATGAGGTTATAAATGGGTTAGTAGATAGCACAACATGAACAATTTCTATGACATTATAGTAATATCTAAATTGTACCAAGTGGCCATGGAGGCAGTCTTGTGAAATGTTAACCTTAGTATGTCTAGCTGCCAAGGAGGCAATATACCAAGTAGTCACTGAGACAATCTTATAAGTTGTTAATCTTGGCTTACCTGGTTGCCATGGAGGTGATATGCCAAGCAGCCATGGAGGTAGGTTTTTATGATTCAGATATACCACAGAATAAGGTCCCTACGAGGGCAACCCTATAAGTACATGTTTATGATACAAGTGGATGCTTATTGAAATGAATTCAATTTTAGATCAACTTCCTTTAAGTTGGAATTTATTTAGTTAAGATAAAGATTGGATCGCATGTATGTAAATATTATTATTATTATGTAATTACTTGCATTTTCATGTTGTATATATTATTATTATGTAGTTCCTTGTTTCTCATGTGAGCTGTGGGTAGCTATCTGCTCATTGAGTTTTAATGAACTCACCGCTTTTTTCTTTTCCTCCCCTATAGATACAACTATAGTTTCAATTGCACTACAGGATCCTCCTCAGTATTATTGTAGCCTCTTGGGTGAGCTTTGCTTAAGGGTGAGGCTTACTATAGGTTCATATTAGTTAGTATTGCTTCAGTAATTATGTAGGCAGGATCTCAGATATGCATATTACTTTGTGTAGTTATTTTTGACTTAGTTATTTAAATGAATATGTTTGGCTTCGGCCTAGATTATAGTTATCACACAGTTTTATAATTAGGATCTATGTTTTAAAAATATTTTCAAATTATGGAATTTAGATAAATTTGAATTATTGGGATTATGTATTTTAGTAATTATGCATATTAGCAAGTCATGTTACCGGAAGCTTTCATGTGGATCCAATCCCTTGCATACCAATCACATTCCCTAGGTGGATCATTGCGCACACATACACACTTAGTTTTACAACACCGTTCATACACATATAGTACACATACAACACCCACCTCACAATGTAGCACTAATACGCTTAAAAGACTACTAAGTGTATCACTCTATATTCATACCTTTTCCTCAACCATACCCTACTTAACACTCATGTACTTAGTGTTTAGCATTAGTTACTCGTGGTGTTTTTCTCCATTCACTAGCCTTGGCTATTGTCTTATTGAACAATAATTTGCTACAATTCTTCAACAAGTTAGACACTCGTATTCGATTATGTGACAAGATCTTCAAAGTGTTATAGCTTTGGTTCTTATCAAATTAACAATTGATTGAAATCGGATTACAAAAATACGTAACATAATGGTACAACACAGGTCAATTTCTCAAGAAAGCAATGTTAATTAGCTAAGGTTTGGGGGTGTGATAGCTACAATATTTTGTGGTCTAAGGCAACACTTAAAAAACGTTGGATTTAGGGCTCTAAGGTAACGTTTTTATGGGGGTAGCATTTGGGTTGCGCTGAGGCAACAGAATTTCAGATAAAGCTTAGAAAGCGTTGCCTTAACCTAAAAAGAAATTGCTTTTAAAGCGTTGCCTTACCATCTAACAGGCAACGATTATTTGCTTATCGCCTTCATTTTCCGGCATTGCCTTTTAAAATGCAATTAGCAACGCTTTTAAAAAAATTTTCCCACTAAAAATTGTGACTTTTCCATTGTAAATTAAATACTCGAGCGATAGGAACCAATTTTATTTTTCTTCTTAAACTCTAACAAATTCCACTACTCTAATCCCTAATAAACTCTCTCTCTCTAACCTGACCCAAATTCAAGAAGCTCTCAATCCCTGGTACACAATCATCATGCACTGAACGAGAGCTCCTTTCTTCGCGTTCGTGATTCAGCACAGAACCCACATGCATTATCATGGCCTTCGGCGCGCGGTTGACGTAGCTTCGCCGTGCCTTCGCCCAGCAGTCATCACGAAGCCCAGTCGTGACAACAGCATCGCCCATGCGCAGCCATAGAGCCCCAGTCCTAGGCGTCGTTGCTTCCATTCCTCAGTCCCGGAGTCACCGCCACAAGCTGTTCTCTCACCGGTGGCGAAGTTCCCCCCTTTCCCCACTGCTCCAACCGCTGCCTCCGCTCTCTGTTTTTGCTTTGTTTGGAATTAAGTTTTCATTTTACTCTTCGATATAATTCATTCATTGTTTGATTTTGCTATACTAATAGCTCTTATATCTAATCTAATTCTAACCTAACTTAACTAATCCCCCCTTCCTTTGAGTTTCTCAGTTGTTGCTTATGCCAGTGTAGATCCTTGAAGGCATCGCAAAGGCAGTTCTTCGAAGGCATTCTCTGCATTCCTCTGTCTCTCTCTTTTGCGTTGGGGTTTAGGGTTCCAAACATTCCAATGCTGGACAAGAAGGCTCAAAGAACATCGATCATAGAAGGAAACATTGCTATAATCACACAAAGGTGTATTTTATTTGATTTTATTTTTCTAATTTTGTGCTCTAGTGTGAGCTACCGTGTTGAGACGATTATTTTTGTTTTTTTTTTTAATTCTGATGTTTTATAGCCATGATGCAACCACTAGGCTAGCAATGCTTTAGGAAATAGCACAGTATCCTGATGCAAAGATTGATTCGATTGTGTCAAAATTGTTTATTGCTTTATCAAAAATTTTGCAGCTGTTAGTTTCTTTGTAGTTTTGAATCTGTGCTCCATTAGTCTATGTCATGTCTTTTTATGGGCCTTTGATTTTTGGGTAGTCTTGTTGTGGTCAAAGAAAAATTCATATATCATAGAGTACTATATTTGATAGTTTTAATTTACCTTGTATTGGCAAAGAGGCGAAATAAATATCACAACTTGGATACTGCATTTTTTTTCTTTATTGTTTGTCACGGGTTTTGAAATGACTAGCAGCATGTGGGTGGCAGATGAAGTATATACTTGTAGATATGGGTTAGGTGGTGATATGTATGATATGGAGCTTTTGAAAGTAAGAGTAGTTATGTAATTTTTGTCGTTTATTTGTTACTGTTTATTTTGCTTCTGCAGTGTCTTGTTTTATCAGATTTTTTTTCAGGATTCTATGTAGGCACAATGCTTGATTTTCTCTGAAATGATATGTGATACAGTGGTTTTAGTTTAGTTGGGCTTGTTACATGATAAACTTGTGCAGAACTAGATACTTTAATTCATTTCGTCCTCCCTCTGTTTTTTCTTTCCTTCCTTGTGAAATGTAACTTAATCTCATCTTCATTGAACTGCTTCAATTTACAGTTTATAGGCTTTGAAGATAATGACAATGAAGATTTCACTAAACTTTCCTGCAAATGTTATTGGGATCGAGCTTTCTAAGTATAAACATTCTCACTGCTGTGGTTGTTTCTCTGTTAATACTTTGGATTCCAAGAGTTTCTAGTACCAATTAAGTTGTTATCTTGTGTCACATATGCCTTTGTTGGAAGCAAATATGTTGAGTATTAGTTAAGAACATACTTTGGCTTAACATACTTCGGCAAATGAAGCTTATCCAAAACACAGTCAATTTTTTTAGGCTTGAATTAGTTTATTGAGAAAGAGATACTTAACAAGTTATTATAGTAATTCAAGTTTGATACTATGATCTGATAATATATCCTCATGCTATTAAAGTTAGTAGCTTCTATAATAATTACCTCTAAAGTAAATACTTAATATGTGCAATATGATATGTTGCTAAGCTAGCTCTTTCCAATGCCATTGACGACAAATGTGCAGCCTGTAAAGCTGTTGCCATATGCATACTTTTATATTCATCCATCCATCCATCGAATTTGAGTTTATTTTTATTTGTCATTATTAGCAGATGATATTATTGAATTGCTTAATCATCATCGACGGGATCTCATTATTGATTTGATTTGTTTTGTCTTGTCCTATATCTGTTTGAGTCTGACAACACAAGGGTCTGTTTGCACTTTGCAGGAGGAGGTAGAGATTGGGCTTTCCAGGGTAACTTTTTGTTTACCACTCAATCGTTATTCCTTAACTCCTTTATCATCCATTTTATTTTCCCATTAATCTAATCTTAGCATTTTCCTACAGGAGAGGCCTCGAAATCATTTGGGATATGCGCCATCGCTTGGACTCCAAAGGCCAGCATCAAGGGAAGTTAATTGATTACAGGTATTCATTCCCCTTTTTTCTTAGTTAGACTAGATAATAATAGATCCATTCCTCGTTTAACTAGAGCCTAGAGGCAATTCTTCCATGAGTACTCTACTCTACTGTGTACGTATATGGTAAGGATTTGAGGGTTGCAACTGAAGCCTCTACTTGCTCTTCATTTTTCAGAAACTGAAACCATTGGGTCATCTTGTTTCTTCAATCAAACAATTGTTGTTACATAAATCTCTCTATATGTTGATCTCTCGAACAAAACATGTTTTATTTTACTTACTGAGTACTATCTAATGATATGCATAAATTTGGAACTCTTTGATTGTTTTGATACAAACAGAGTAGCGAGCTAGGAGTCATTGAACTCCTTGATGGCCTTTGTGAAAAGATGCAAGACTATACACTCAAGGTGCTTGCTTGCTTTATGTACTTCTCTTTGCTCCCTAGTCTTACCAGTTTGCCATTGAATCTGTCTGTGGCTATTTAGAAATTGTAGAAATGGGTGTCATTGGCTTTTTGTTTCCATCTATTTTTGCAAATTGATACAAAAATACATGAATGGTTCAAAGTGGATAGCTGGGATAACCTCACAAGTATGCGCTTTACTTCATGCTGCTGTGCTTTTATTCGGTATGCTTGACTTAATGCAATTTCTTTCTCCTTTTTTTTTCCCTGACCAATTCATATATTTCCAGAACTATAACTTGATGCACTCTTTAGCCTTAAGATAATTATATTAAAGTTTTCAAGGCAAAAAAGAGTAGTGAATTGTTAACAAAAAAAAAAATATAAACTTGATACTATATCTATGTTCGTGAGTATTGCTGTCAAAATGGCAGCTTAACACATGTACAGGGTGGAGCTTCCTTCAATTTTTCACATATATATTTGTAATCTGTGTTTGTGAGTATTGTTGCCAAAATGGCAGGTTAACACGTTACCTCACTTTATGACAGCGTTTGATACTATATGGCATATATATTGCTGGATAATAGAGGATTTGATAGCATTTGATAGCTATGAATCAAGCTCTTATTTTATCTAAGTTGCTAGTTGTGTATTAGTTGCCACTTTTTTTTTTTTACTGTAACAGGTGCAAAAACTTTGAGTTATTTGTGTTTAATAGTTTATTTTCCTTTCTTATATTTCGTTAATATAGCTATTAATTAAGTTAAGCTTAATAATATTTTGATTTTTAATTGGTGGGTTTATGCTGCAGTTCAAGCTTAGTGCATGTGCAACTCAAGTAAACAAGAAGAGCTGATACAAAAAACAAAGAATTTGCAGTGAATGTGATTTATGTTGGACTATACATATGGAGATTTATTTTGTGTTAACTTCTTATGACCAGTGTGCTTTTGCGAACTATATATATTTACTTGTTTACATTTTGGTTTGAATGGATGACTTGTTTCCATTTAAAACTATGTATTAGCCAATATTATGGACTATATGTATATAGTAATGACTTATCTTTTGCATAATTGATTACGGTGGTTTATTTTATTTATGAATTTAGTTGAATAGTTATAAATTTGAAATTAAAAAACGAATGTTGCAATAAACGTGAATTTTTTGTTTAAAAATATGTCACTTCTAGTTAATTGAAAAGACAATAATTTTTGGAAACATCAAATTTGGAACCAAAAAAAAGAAAAGAAAAACAGTTACTCTTTTAGAAATAAATAGAGCTGAATTTGCGAAAAAGGCAACGTTTTTATGTTTGAAAAAATGTTGCCTTTAGTAAAGTCAATGCCTAAAAATTGTTGCTTTAAATTAGTTAACTACAAAAAGGCAACAGTTAAAAAGAGTGGTCTTTAGAAACCTAAAGTGCAACGGCTAAAAGCGTTGGATGGAAGAAATGGCAACATGTGGAAGTTTACGAAAGCGTTGCCATTAACGGCCAGTAAAAGTGTTGCTTTTCGTATACATATAGACAATGCTTTTTGTATAAATTGTTGCCTTTTGTCAAAAAAGCATTGCCTTAGAGAAAAGGCAATGACAGTATAGCCAATGCCCAGAAAAGCATTGTCTTAGGGAGGAAAACATTGCCTTTGATGAAAGGCAACACTTTCTGTATGTTGTGGCAACACTTTTTAAGCATTACCTTAGACCAAATTTCTGGTACCGATGCACAAAATGGATTTAAACAAAAACAATAAAGAGAGGAAATAACGATGGGATAAAGACATTAGCTTAAGAAACTTTGCAAGACACATGGATAATTGATGATTGATTCAACCCAGTTATCATACACATGTTATGCAACAATTGAATTGCTAGGGAAACCTCCATAAACAAACCTATAATTCAACCTAGAGAGCTTTCAGGATATGATCAACATGTAATCAATTATGAAATCATACCTCAACCCTTAATTCACCTATGTTAATTTGAATGTCAATTGCATTGATCTAGATTGAACCCAATCTAATTCCTTCACTCTCAAGAGATCAATTTCACATTAGGATATCAATCAACATAAAATTAATGAATCAGACCATTCATAAAACTATACACAACACCAATCAATATAGGAAATAAAAGGTAAGATCAAGAAAGAGAGATTGAAGGAAAAAGAAACATATATATTAACAAAAGGGGTCAAAAGAACCTCACAATACATCCATGTGCCTTTGGTAGCTCATCAAACTAGCTAAGCAACCCACTCCTCCATAGCCATGGAGTTTACAAGCAAAAAGTGCAGAAAATTAAAGTACAAGGAAGAGGAAGAAGGAGAAAAGATAAGAGGGAGATGTCTAAAGAGCGCTAAGAGAAGAAATGATAAGTGAATCCTAAAATTAGGTCTAATCCCCAAACAAATAAGGTCTAACCCCCTTCCACCACTCCCAGGGTTAAAATGCATCATCAAAGTTTCAAAGAATGGGGCCCAAAGTACATTGAAAGAGTTAGCCCAATTCTGACAGGAAATCACAGGCTCACTAAAGTAAGCAGCCTTTCTGTGCAGAGACATGTGCTTTGAGGCTTGACTAGCTTTAGCCAGAGCAGGAGTTGCTAAAACAGCATCCTTACTTTAGTGATAGTGGCAGTTGCTTTAGCAAGGGTCCTTGAGCCTTATTTCCAGCTTTCTTCCCTTTGCCTCCATGCTAAGTTTCCATGCACCACCAATTGCTACACCTGCAAGATAAGATACCTTAATTAGTTTTTTAACCAATCAAAACAAGTCAAAATCTTTTTTAACATAGAATAGGGTGCATTTAAGCAAATTTCTCAATTCAAGCACAATGAGGGATAAAACAAGGATTCATGCAATTGCATTAGAATATATACACCAATTAAGCCAAAAATACCAAGTAATGTAAAGAGAATTACATGTAGAATTCACACTTATCATTCTGCCATTCAGAACTGCAGAACTTAATCATGTTCAGTGCTTCTTATCTATCAGCCACCTTATTGAAGATAAGATTATTTCTACATCTTCAAATAACCCAAACAGTCATAAAGAAAGCCCTCCACTATTCCTTTCTTATCATAGTCACAAAGAATGGCAATCAAAAGTGGCTGCAATTCAAGAAGGACATGACCTCAGCTCTATGTCTTATGATGACTTAGGGGGTAATCTCATGAGTCTACTTTTCTTAACCAATTGCATAACAAAAACAGGAAAAAGAAAGGAGTTGCACTAAAGGCCACTACAAATTACTGTTAAAAGAAAGAATGCCATGAAGAGAGCCAAATGAATGAAGATGAAGAAATAGCCTTCCTAACCAAAAGACTCTATGAGCTCAACAATAGAAAGCACAAGCCAAAAAGGAGACCAAACTCAAAAATGATGTATAAGAAGAACAAATTGTATCTATGGATGCAACAAAATCGGTCACTACAAATTCGACTGTTCACTCAACAAGATGATACTAAAAAATAAGATAAACAAGAAAGCTATGATTGTAAACTCCAATTGGGGCGATGGTGATGACTCCTCATCATAAAGTGAAGACTCCTCATCATAAAGTGAAGAAGAAAATGAAGAGCGGATAGTTAATGGGTTTGATAGCACAAAGTGGACAAGATGAAGATAACAAGGTAAATTCCACTTGAAGTTAAAAAATATTTCAAAGGAAAATGAGCAAAAATTATTTCTTGAAAATGCTTTTTGGAGAGAAAAAATTGATGACCTTAATAAACACCTTGCAAGAAAGGAAGAGAAAATTTAAACATTCTTTTGGGAAACCAAAAGTGTTTGCTTGATAAAGCCGAACTTGGTTTCAACTTTCAATCACAGAAAAAATAAAAAAATATAAAAAATTTCCTTGTCAAAGCAAGTGTCACTGCAATTTCTAATATGACTCATAACTATTGTGGACAAAATGGACACATTTCACGCCCATATGGTGTTAAGAAGCATGGTTCTAATATGATATGGGTTCCTAGAGTTTCAAAGGAATTATCTTCAAGCTTTAACTGTAACATTCCCAATTTTTCTTAATATAGCATTACATTATTATAGCTTTTTATTAAATAGCTTGAGGATCTATTTTTAGCAAGAAATATTCAGGGGTAATCATAGATTATAGAAAGAATGTAACTTCTTATTATAAAATTACAAAAAAATCATTGATGATAAAGCTAACAAGAACCTTAGAAAAGTTTAGAAAATATCAAAGAAAAATTAAAGAAAAAATTATAAATATATTTCTAAAAATAATTTTGATGATAAATATCAATATTTGGTAAATTTGTATAATATTAGTATTATTACACAAAAATAACTTAATTTAGTATGTAAAACAAGCTCCAAAAAAACCTAAAAAAAATTCTAAGTCTTATAAATTCTTTTTCTACTAATTTATGATATTAGATAAAGAGGACCACGAAATGGGATTTTTCATTAGACCATAGATAGTATTAAAAATCACTTTAATATTTATTTAACTAATTTTGACTTAAATAAAGCTTAAAATATCTAATTAACTACTTAAAGTTTTAAGATAATTTTTATAAATCTTGATTAATCTCAATAATATTCTTACATGACACCTAGAATTGTCTAGAAATCAGTCTCATCAAAAAATAATAATATATATTTGAAAGTGAAAGATATTTCCAAAGCTAACCATTTTTTACTAAGACTTTCAAAAATGGTGAGCTTGTTCCCTTATCACGTTGGACAGATCAAAACCCACTTGAAAAGCCGTAAAATTTTTTTTAATATTTTATTTAGAGATAATTAGATATTAATTAAATTAAAAATGGACTAAACTAAGGTAAAAATACATAAAAAAATATTAAAAATTATACAAAAAATGTATAAAAATTATAGATAATGTGTAAATAAGGTAAATATATGTTCTTGATAATAGATTAGAAAAAATAATTTTCGTGATTATTTTATGAATTATTTAGTATATATAACTTTAAGATAAAAAAATATAAAATTTGTCATTTTCACATATTAATCATTCAAGACAACTTGCCAACCTTTACAACTTTATGAGAGATAAGATTCAGACATATGGGCTGTCAAAGAAAAAGATAATAATAATTTAATGATAGTTAAATAAATTATTAGTTAATTAATTTCTAATAAAACTAGTAATAGTCTAAAATACCAAATAAAATGCAAATGATTATAAAAATTTGTATGAATTTCGTGAATCCATGTATTACATCTCTAATAACCTTATGATGATATTTGGTTAAAAAAATAATAATAAAATTATTTACTAATTAATTAACTTAATTAAGATTGACTAGTTTAAGTAAATTTACCTTATTTTGAATAATTAATTATTAAATTATATGTAAATATATTAAAATTTAATAAATGTATTTAAATCATGTCACTAACATTTTAGTATGTCTTTAAATGATAATTGAGAATTTATTAAATTATTTAATGTTAACTTTAATATTTAATTAATTAAACTAATCAAACATGACAAATAAATTATGAAATTATTAATATTTTAATCCTAGCCTTTCTCTATAAATAGCACACCTCTAAACACAACTCCACACTTCATTCTTCAGCCTAAAATCCATCAAAAATTGTAGTCACCATTTCTCTCTTCATTTCCTTTATTTTCCACAAAAATAGTTACAAAATTTTAGCAAAACACCTCTAAACCATCATCTCTTCTTATCATCATCCAACACCAACACTTCACAGCCCTATATATGAATTTTAGCCCTTAGAAAAGGCTTAGAGAAATTGAAGAAGTTCTTTGGTTTAGCCTTGGTGTAGCTACGTTTCTAAAGCTCCGAGAACAAGTAGGGGTTTTCTTTCACTTCTAAGCTTCATGTATGATTTTCTTGTATGATGTTATGTTATATGATATTCAAAACTTATGTTTATTGTTTTTAACATCTTTGAATGATTTGAAAGTGGTGACATAAAATACTTAAACTATGTGTATATGATGCCTATTTATTATTTACTTATATGATTGAAAATTATGATTAAAGATCATTCTTAAATTTTGATTATGCTTTCTTCAAATATCTAAATATTGTGTAAATTCATTTTAAAGTGTTAAAACATGTATTTTCAATTAATAAAGCCTTGAGCATAAGTTGTGGTATTTTAAGGTGATATAACTTGGTTTTGATCTCATTATGTATTGATTGTAAAATATTTTTGATTTATAAAAAGTGTTTTATTTAATTCATTATAATAAATAAATTCTAAACCTTTGAGCATGTAGTATTTAGCTTGGTTTATGTGTTATGTTCTTCTGGGACCATTAAGACTTAATAAGATATAAAAAAACATAAAAAATATATATATTTATATTAATCATACCTTTACTAGGAACTTATGAATCTATAAACATTATATGGACTATTATGAATCTTTAAGACTCACTTGGACTTGATTTAGACAGTTATGATCATTATATTTGTACTCAAACTATGGACCCTGAACTATTGACCTTGAATTATGGACATTGGACTATGGACCTTGGACTATAAATATTTGACATGATTATACATTTATTAACATAAGGAAATATTATTTACAAAGATTTTAAGTTATGGTCCCATTAGGAATATAGCATGTAAATTAGCTAGTTTCTTGCTTGAAGTGATTTTTCTAATGGGTATAATTTTATTTATATTTTTTTTAATATTTCTTGAAAGATTCGATTGCTCTTTTACTTTGCTCTATGATCATATTTTTATATAAATGAAAAATATTTTTACCGTATATACATTTTCTAAAGATAGATTTAAAATAATTTTTGTATGTACATAAACCTATGGAATTAGTAAAGTTATTATATGAATATTTGAAATTGAATTATTGCATGATTAAAACTAAGATAGACATATTTTATTATAAAGAAAGTAAGTTTATTATAATAGTGTGATTTGGTGCTTCATTGATAATTACAGAGAAAAATGGGTTTTATTAATATTTTAAGAATCCTATGTTGTTTGGATTTATGTGAAAATATGGAAAATCTTATAGTGCAGTATGTGAATATCAAAGAAATTGTGAAAACTTCATGTAATTTTCATAGTTTATGAATTCTATACGCACTATGTAAAAGGGATACATGAATAAGTGATACTTCAGGCCCCGCCTGGTAGCGGATAAGGACTTAGTAAACACTTAGTCTTGCAGTTGTTAAATGACACCTCGGGCCCCGCCATATTAGCGGACAAGGACTTGGTGTATATTGCAGTGATGTCTTGGGCCCCGCCGAGTTAGCGGACAAGGACTTGGCATTCATCGATCGACTAGGGGCGCCTAGTGTGAGAGCTCTCACAGATCCAATATGAAGCAAACCATGCAGACTATAACCATTAAAAGGAAACGTGATATTAAAAAAAAAGGAAGTTTTACACTCACACTTCTTCTACTGTATTTTATTATGATTGATATTATGCACTTCCATCTTGCTTGACAATAGTAAAATATAATTTGAATTAATATGAAGATTGCATTTTGCTGCACTCCTGCGTTATTCTTAGCCTTTTTGGGATGAAGTAGGACTCCCCTGGAAACATCACCCTACTGGGAGACTTCTCTCACCCCTTTTCTTGATGTTTCCAGATAGCATGGATCGTCATCAGCAATGAAATGGATGTAGCCTTGGACTTAACTTTTAAATAATCAGATTCTATCATGTGTGCTAGATAGAATATTTACTATATGTTATCAGACTTGGAATATGTCATATTGTTGTATTGAAGTTTTCTTTATGTATCTTGAATATTTAATGTGTACTGTACCCTATGAATTGATGTTGGCAATGAAGTATGTTTTCTATAGATGATAGTTGTCTAAACTGTGGGAATTAGTAATTAATAAATAATAGTATTAAGATAGATTCTTTGTCATTTAAAAATCATCCTTAGGTCACTGGATGTAAGTGTATCACTATGAATGTGTAGTTTGGAAAGGTTCTGGCTAAGGAAAGACTTGGTATTTAAGCGTGTCCGTTGTGACCCACCTCTCTTTCCTAAGAGCCTACCAGGTACATGAATTACAGTTGATATACATTACTCCGGTATACGACCATAAATAATAAACATTCAAAAAAAAATTCTACAAATGTATGATATCCAAAATAATTATTTAAGGTCAAATAATTTAGATTTTAGAAGAGTGTTACATTAACCCCAAAGACCCACGGTGATTTGGGTACCAAAAATAAATACTATTTTGTATGTACATTTGATGAAAAATATCAAGGAATAAGGGTTCCTTATCAATGGATATTAAGTCCACATGAAAATGAGCTAGCACATCTACAAGCTCGAGGTGATGCCACACTTGTTGCTCTAATATTAGGGGCAAGGCGGGTTTTCCAGTTATCATAATAATAGGAAAAATGGGGCTCACACAAATGTAATTCTCATGAACTTGTCTTTATTTCTTTTTTTAAATTTTTTTGTTAAACAATTATCGATTGGGAATATTTATGATGTTTTTTTTAACTATCTTACATATCTATAATTGTGCTAATTTGATTTTGCCTATTATATGGTTGACATGATCTCAATACTATGTTACATTGATACTTCATCATCCCATTGTACGCGGCATCTAGGGCGTATCGTGTTTGATATTAATACTGATACTTCGATGCTTCAAAATATGTTAAAATTAATTTGTTGGAGGGTTTTACAAATTGGTTTGTTCATAAAATATCATTGATAAGAGAGTGTGTGTGTGTGTGTGTGTGTATTGTTTTCTTAAGATAGTTATGATAAGAGTCATGTAAATTTAATAATATGTTGATAATACCATCTTAAATTTAATATATAATTAGTATGTATATACATGTATCCTCACATCTTAAGTTTTAGAATTTCACCATAACCCCGTATTAGTGTCAGATCGTATCAATATCTTATTCTATTTTTGTGCTTCATAGGCTCAATACTTGTAGATCAAATCGGTTGATTGTGTATTAAATCAATGAGATCTTGTTTAGCATTCTCTAATTGTGGAATTGAATTGACTTACTAAGATTTCATTCTTTTGTCTCTATGAATGTAATTAGTTGGTGTTACGTACTATAAAAATGTGCTTACTACTTGTTGATAGTTTCTTTAAATTTTTTATTTTTATTTTTATTTTTGCTCTTTTGGGTTGAATCTTCATAACTCAAACCCTAATTAATGAATTGAACGAGTTATGGTGTGAGAGTTTTCGTACTTATGACATTTCATTAAAGTAAAATTTTATGATGATGGCAACATTAATGTGAACTATCAATGACTTTTTAGCTTATGAAATGTTGTCTAAATGGATGACACAAGGCAAATTAGCATGCCTAATTTCCATGGAGGATACTAAGGCATTCACTTTGAAACATTGAGGAAAGAACTCTTGGTTTGATTGTCATAGGAGTTCTTAGATGTTGATTGTCCATAAAGGCGAAGAAGATATGACTTGAAAAGTAATTGTATTGAATACGATGAGCCTTCAGTCAGACTAAGTGTTCGCTAAATGTGAGATTGAGTTAAGGGTTTTCCAAAAATAATAGAAGTCAGAAAGGTAGTGTGCTTGCAAGGCTATGGGATATACCATAATTAGACCAAGTAAAGTATTTTCTAGGAGTTGCTATATTAGAAGAATAATTTAGTGCGTCATTATTTAGATATCATGCATAGTAAGAAAAATTATTTTCGATGATATTATGAACACTGTAATGGATATAGGTTGAATCACAAACAATAACAAGGCAAGACATGATCTAATTGAGTATTGCACACAGCTTGACTTAACATTTACATGAATTAAGAGATAATCATTTCTATAAACCAAAAGCCAAATATGCTTTGAATTTCACTAAGAAACAAGGTGCTTGTCGGTGGCTTCAGTAGTTCAAAATGTCCAATGTTTATGCTTCTAACTTAGGTAGGTGCTTTAATGTTGTAGAAGATAAGCTTATTAGCATGAAAAACTATGTAAGCTTATTAGCATGAAAAACTATGTTGTCATGTCTTCATTGAGTGTTTACTACTGGTTACATTCATAGAGCTACCTAATGTTGTCTGGAAGCCCCTAACCGAGTAAGTTAGTATTTCAAGGATTTATACTTCCTACTCTAAGGTATGATGATCTACAAGTCATGGAAAAAAATATTTCCCTTATTCTGTCTAAATTAGAGAGAATATTTCCTCGTGGATTCTTTGACTCGATGAAACATTTGTCCATACATTTGGGATATGAAGCACAGGTGTGTGGACTGGTTCAATATAGGTAGACGTATTCATTTGAAAGGGAAATGGGGGGGGGGGGGGGTTTAAAAGAACCATGAAAAATAGTCTTAAGTGGAAGGATCAATATGTCAAGCATAGTTGTCCAAAAAGACTTTAAGTTTTTGCTCATTTGATAACTCCTTTAGGAGTTATGTTTTTCTTTAGTTTTCTTAGGACTTTTAGTTTTTTTTCATAGTTATAGTTTTCATGGTTTCCTTTTTCATATCATTTGGTTTAAATTCTTGCATAACTATACTCACAATGAATCTTGCATTCTAGTTGTATTTTCCATTGTTTTGTAGCTTTTTGGAAGAAGAATTAAGGAAGCATTTGAGCTAGGATTGCAAAGAAGCAAGAATTGGAGCTGAAGGGATGTCAGAAATCCATGCTGGAGCATGGGTCCTGAAACTGAAGCCACACTACAGCATGGGAAGCCATGCTACAACGTGGCTTGCTGTCACAATTCTAAACTTTTCACTTAAGCTACACTCCAGCATAGCCATAGCCGTGCTACAACGTGGGTGCACGAATCTGACATGTGGACTGGGCCTCTGTACTGACTCTATAAGCCCATGATTGGCACAAAAACCTAGGCAATCACATTGGAAAAGGGAGGCATTGATCAGAATACCAAATTAGGAAATGAGAGACTTAGAGCTTGGGAGCATAGGGGATTAGAGCTTCAAGAACTTGAGAGAGAGACCTCTCTTGGATTGTTCTTCAATTCTTGTGTATTTTCTTGTTCATGGCTTCTTCTCATTTCTCTTTTAGTTGTGTTGTTTTTATTTCATTTGCAATGAATTATGACTAAACCCTTGCTAAGGGTGATTTATGGATGCTTTGTGTTTGACATTATGTTAATATGAATGAATGTGTCTTGTTCTCATTTGATAGTGAGTATTGTATTTGATTTTATTTATCTTGAATTGCTTGATCACCAATTTAGGATTATAGGGGTTTTTACAAATTTGAGAAAAGGAGTAAGAACCATGCCTATGAATACAATACCATGAGTTGAATGACACCTAGAGATAAGAAAACATGATTCATGTGGTAATTAAGGGTTTGAGAACTACTTGTAGACTTAAGCATGCTAAGAGATTAGGTGTTTGACTCTATTTGGGGTGGCATTAAATGATCTTGAGAAAGGCTTTTAATGACATGATGACTCCTACCATCACTTTATCAAATTTGGATAAGGCACATTGATATTTATGTTGCATTTTGTTAACACATAGTTGAAGTAAATCACCCAACATTTAATTTCATCCATTCTTATATTGCTTTCACATCGTTTTAGCACTTTAGCATTATTCCTTTTAATATCATCTCTTTTCAATTGTTCAACTTGTTATCTAATTAATTAGAATCGATACTTGAATTATCCCCGTGGCTACGACAACCCTCTATTTTACTCTATTACTTGACGACCTAGTATACTTGCTAGTGTCACTCTCCTTTGAGAGCGATCAAGTTTTTATTTTACTTTTAGCCACATGTTCAATCTAAGAGAACTTGGGTTGGCAGGAATGACAATGGAGGAAAATGGTCTATTCCACCAACATTATTCATCTTCAACTAACCTGGTCATGTTGCTGGATAGAGCCAGCTCTAATGGTTGACTTCCGTTGAGTGAAATTCTACACACTTACATATTTTGATAGATTGTGATAAAATGCAACCATAAAAATAGAACTCAATAACCCTTTTTTTTATGTGAAAAATTGTGATGTTGTGCATCCTAAAATGGTAATGGAAGTCAATCCCTATAATGTAAGTCAATAACCTTTACAAGAGCCGCATGTATGGGATAAGGTACTATCTTGATAGTAGGTCCCCATCCTCAGCCACTAGGTCAGTTGCTAGGGATGATGCCTTCCAAGAGTGTGTGCATGCCCTAAATCAGGAGCAGTAGTAGTAGGCATAGCTTATCCAGCAGTAGCAAGAGCAGCAGGCACAGCTTCTCTAGGAGTAGGTAGCAAGAAGAGTAGTAGTGGAGAAGCTTAGAGAGATCCGACAGCTGAAGCTATCCATAGAGCAGCAGCAACATGATAAAGCCAAGAAAGAAAAATGGAAATTCAAGAGAGTGTAGAAGAAAATTACGACCGATGTGATGAGGTTTTTTAATAACATGGGCCTCGGGAACCTCTAGCAAGAAGTTTCCCAAGATGCCACTCCCATCCATTATTAAGGACTCCTCGTCTGACGGTGGTGACGGCTGTGACGGGTCCGATGATGACAACGTTGATAAGGAGGAGGAGGACTTCAGCTAGTCTTTTTCTAACTATTTCTATTACATTTTGGATTTTTTTTTATATTTATCACACTTTGTATTTATTTTATTCTGATACTTTTTTACTTACTCCATTACTTCATTCCTTTGTTTGTTCAATTATCATTTTATTATTTTCTAATTTCATATAATTTTAATTGATAATAAAATTACTATATAAATAAAAAAATAAATGAATAAATATCAAATAATTAGATATTTTATATAAATTTTTTCACATATGACAATGTAATCAACCTCTAAAAAAAACTAGTTTACCAATGGGTATATCCATTGGAAACAAATATATTTAAAAAAAAATTGGACAATCATCAGTAAACTCATAAGTAATAAATAAATAAATAAATTTTTTTATTAATTTTCAAAACATGTTGGTAAATATAAAATATCTAATGGTAATATTATTTCCTTAATGACCTTAGTGAAACCTTTGATGACGACTTTAGTGAGACCTTTGATACACTTGTACAGATTGATTTTTAATTTTTCCACCCATCGATACTCATCGAGACTTTCCCACCGGTGTTGTTACTTGTCATAATATTCTATCAATGAACCAAAAACTAATGATCTATACCAGTCAATAAGCCCATCGGTAAAATTCTAATCCATCGCTAAACCCGTCAGTATTCCGTGTAAATCTTGTAGTGTGCTACACTTTATTGTTATTTTTTCTTGTAAATTTTGTTATTACTTTTCCATTCTTTCATATTAATTATTTTATTTTTGACCAAAGTACCCTTTATTAATAGTTTTATATATATATATATATATATATATATATATATATATATATATATCAATATATTTATATATACATGTATTTAATTTATTTTTTAAAAATTTACTATATTGGGAAAATAAACTATAGGAAGTAACAAGAATTTATAATAATGATTTTTTAAAATAAAAAATATAAATTCTTTCAGGTATTTATTTTTTAATTTTAATATATGTATAAAATATTATAAATATTTATTAATTTTATATATAAATATAAATCAAAGAATATAAAAAAAAAATTGTGATGTTATAATAAAAATACATATTAATATTGTAACTTAATAGTTGAAAAATATATAATTTTATGTTTAAAATAATTATTACAAATTATTTTTACTATTGATTATTTTTACTTCTACTTATTTTTTCTTAATATAAATAATAATTTACAATTAATATATTTAACTCATTATTTATATTATTAACAATCACATATATGTTATTTTATGAAAAATTTATATGCATAAATTGATAAAGGGTATTCTAGTCAATAATAAAATAATAAGTATGAGAAAATAAAGAATTAATAAAAATTCAAAAATGGATTGAAGTGTAGTTTCTCTCAAATTTATATGAAAGAGTAGTATATGTTTTAGAAATAGAAGGAAAGGAAGTATAGTAATACTATCTTTCAAGAGAGGGGGTTTTCAAAAATGGATATTGAAGTGTAGTTTATCTTAAATTTATAAAGAAGAGTAGTATATTTTTAGAAATAGAAGGAAAGGAAATGTAGTAATGCTATCTTTCAAGAAAGGAGATTGTATTATAATCTT
This sequence comes from Dalbergia cochinchinensis, assembly GCA_031216125.1. NCBI lineage: Eukaryota > Viridiplantae > Streptophyta > Magnoliopsida > Fabales > Fabaceae > Dalbergia > Dalbergia cochinchinensis. The sequence goes on along the minus strand of CM062375.1, from coordinate 58,800,389 downwards.
AAATGTATAGGGGAGGAGAGTGTTTGTTTTAGAAATGGAATGGACGAGGGTGTAATGAAGTCTTCTATCAAGAGAGGAGATTGTATTTTTCTCTTAAGAAAACTCTTTCCATAGATATTACGTTTAAGATGATAGTTGTTCTCTTTTTCTCTCTCTTGGAAAATTCTCCTTAATAATGAATATCTTATACCCGTGTTTTGAATTAAATTTTCTAAAAATTAATATATCCAACATAGTATTAATTGCCCAATCCATTCTTTTTTAATATTTATTCAAGAGATTAATTTTGATATAGTAAAAGTGTAAAAGAGTTTCATACTGTCATCTAATCACATATTTTCATTGTTATGTGTCAAAATTTAAAATAATAGATGATTGTAATAAAATTGAATATGTATTGAATAAGGAATAGTTTACACATATATATACATGTTGGGATCACACCAAGTGTTTTGCTTATAATGAGTAACTAACTGAACATATAACTAACTTTCATTACATCAGAGTATAACTAATTATGAGAACTAAAGGTAACTAACTAATTATGACAAAAATCATTCTGTCTTCACCCCTCCGCAAGTTGGAGAGTGGATGTCAATCACGTTCAGCTTGGAGATAATGTTTTAGAATGGTTCTATGTGAAGAGGTTTGGTTAGGATGTCTACTAATTGTAATTTGGATGAGATAGGCATTAGGTGAATCAGTCCACTTTTGATTTTCTCTCCCATAGTATGGCAATCTAGCTCAATGTGCTTTGTTCTTTCATGGAATGATGGGTTTTGTGCTATATGAATGGCAGATTGGTTGTTACAATATAGTCTAATTGGTTTTGAAAGGGCTTGTTTGAGGTCAGTGAGAAGGTATTGGAGCCATTACACTTCACATACTGTTGCTACCATTACTCTATATTCTACTTCTGTGGAGCTTCTTGATATAGTTGTTTGCTTTTTGGATTTCCAAGATATAAGGGCAGAACCAAGGTAGATGCAGTATCCAGTGATGGACTTTCAAGTATCCTTGCATCCTCCCCAGTCTGAATCACTATAGGCTGTCATTTTCAAATTAGATTGAGTGGGAAAAAATAGTCCTTATGCTGGAGATTTCTTGATATACTAGAGTAGTTTTAAAACTGCCTTTTGATGTATATCAATTGGTGATGATATGAACTAATTGAGTTGTTGGACAATATAAGAGATGTCTGGTCTTGTGGTTGTCAAGTATAGTAGTCTTCTAATTAATCTTCTGTAGTTGCTGATGTCTTCAAGGGGTTGTCCTTCATCCTTTGATATTCTACTACAGCCATCCATTGTTGTAGATGCAAATTTTGCTGCAAGTTGTCTTGTATCTTCTAGTAATTCCAGCACATATTTTCTTTTACTTAGGGAAATTCCTTGTGTTGTTCTTGCAACTTGCAACTCGAGAAAGTATTTGAGATCACCAATGTCTTTTATTTTGAATTTTAAGTGTAGAGCTTGCTTGATCCTTTGGATTTCAAAGATATCATTCGCAGTTAGTACCACATCATCTACATATGTGAGTAATGTTGTGAATGATTTTCCTTGTTGGCGTATGAAGAGTGTTGGATCTGATGTGCATTGAGTGTATTGTTCTAGGATTAGAGCTAAGCTTGGAGTGTTGAACCATTCCCCACTTGCTTGTTTGAGCCCATATAATGATCATTGTAAATGATAAACCTAATTTGGCTTAGTGAGTTGTAGGCCTTGTGGGGGGTTCAAGTAGACTTCTTCATGTAAGGTACCATTTAGGAAAGCATTGTCCACATCTGGTTATTGTAGGTACCATGATTTTGCTGTAGCTAATGCCAAGATTGTTCCGAGAGTTTTCATTTTTGCCACTGGTGAGAATGTTTGTATGTAGTCTACTCCTTCTATTTGTGTGTAACCATTTGCCACCAACCTTGCTTTGTATTGATCGATTGTGCCATCTTGCTTATATTTGATTTTGTACACCCATTTGCAATCAATAGGTGTTTTTCCAGGTGGTAATTCTGCTAGATTCCAAGTTCAGTTTATGTCCAAAGCTTCAAGTTCAGCTTGCATTGCTTATTTCCAGTAATCTTCCTTCACTGCTTGCTTGTAGGACTTTGGTTCAGTAGTGATTGATATATGTTCATGATATATGACTTGTACTTTGAAGAAAGATACTGATAGGAAAGGACATTTGATAGAGGATATTTAATTATGGATTTTCCATTATTGGTAAATGTCAATTGTGCTGTGTTGGAAGGTAACTAATAGTGGAAGTCCTTCAGGTTTGAAGGGACTTTTCTATTTCGTGTAGAGTGCCTTATATGTTGTGTCTGAATGTTGTGTTCTTGGCCAATGTTATTTCTGTTGTGTGTAGCATTTTCATTAATAGTGTTGTGTTGGTGAGTGATAAAAGAAGTTAAATTAGTGGGTGAGTCAAAGAGGTTAATAAGGAGAAGAAAAAAATATTCAGTCTCATGACGATCAAGGTCAGTTTGTGCCTCATGGAAAAGGAAAACTTGTTCATGAAAGATAACATGTCTTGAAATAAAAGTTTCTCCATTTGTTAAGTTAATAAGGATAAAACTTTTAGCTCCTGATTTATAACCCGGGAATATGCATTTCTTTGCTCTAGCATCGAATTTGTTTCTATGTTAAGGGTTAGTAGAGGCAAAGCATAAGCATCCAAATACTTTAAGCATGCTGAAATCAGGGCCTTGATTATATAGGCATTCAAAAGGAGTTTTATTCTTTATGGCACCCGAAGGAATTCTATTGGCAAGGAATGTTGCATGAGAAATGGCATAGGACCAGAAAGTCTTGGGCAAGTTATCCCAGAAGAGAAAAGATCTTGTAATATTGAGTAATTCCTGGTGTTTTCTTTCAACAACAGCATTTTGCTATAGGGCTGTAACACAAGAAGTGTGGTGGATGATTCCCTTCTCAGCAAAGAAAGTTTTTAAGAGGAATTCAAGACTATTATCTGATCTGATGATTTTTATTGTTGCTTTGAATTGAGTTTCTGTTTAGTGACAGAAATTCTTTACAAGGGATGATGTTTCTGATTTAGATTTCATTAGAAAAATCCAAGTATGCCTAAAGAAGTCGTCAACCACAATTAAGAAATATCTATGACTATGTAATGAAGGAAAAAGGGAAAGTCCCCAAATATCCATATGAATCATATCAAAAGGAGCATTTGAATATGACTTGCTAATGGGAAAAAGTAGTAATTTCTATTTTGCATAATGACATACATCACAAGTGTCAGGGATATCAATATTGATAAAGGGGTATTGTTTATTCAAAGTATGTAACCTATCCAATGATAGATGTCCTAGTCCATTGTGCCATGAACTTTTATGTATTACAGAATTTATGCAAGCATCAGGTCTAGGTCCTATAGAGTACTGAATTTTGGGCTTTGGGGAAGCAATCCCTTGCAAAAAATAGAGACCATTGGCTACTCTAGCACTGCCAATCATCTTCGAGACATTGGAAACCTGAATAAAACAAGCATTAGAAGTGAACTTGCATATGCATTGTAGGTCTCTGGTTAGTTTGGATATTAAAATCAAATTGAATTTGAATTGTGGAAGATAAATAACATCAGATAGTATAAGATCTTTAGAAAGGTGTATAGTCCCCTTAATGTCAGATTTGATAGTGTTACCATGTGGAAGACCAATAGAGACAGATTTGCAAAATTTATATGCAGTAAAGAAGGAAAAAGTATTGCAAATATGATCAGATGCACTAGTGTCAAGTATCCATATAAGTGAGGAATTGTTACCATTGTCGAGATCAAGATCACTATGAATTGAGTTGATCTGGGCATCAGGCCGAGAGTTGTAATTATTGTTTGATGGACCAGTGCTTAAGGAAGGTAGCAAGGCCAGCAAAGCTTGATATTGTTCTACAGTAAAGGTAAATTTGTGGTTGCCTTGTGCTAGTCCAGATGTTTGATCAGTGTTGTTGTTCACTTGAGTTGTCACCATGTTGGCATTTCTTGTGTTCTTGGCTTTGTATCCTAGTAGGAAACCGTGCTTGTAAAAGCATTCATCAAGAACATGGCCAAATTTTCCATAGTTTGTGCACTTCTTCTTGGGACCTTTGTTGGTACCATATGTGGGTTTTTGAGTGTTCTAGGAGCCAGCTGATTTGTTGTTGCCATTTCTTGATTCATGGTGAACATAGTTGAGGAAAGCTTTGGAAGCTTCATTGTTTTCAGACAAGAGTTGTCTTTCTTGTTGGATTATCATTGCTAGGACTTTGTTTAGACTTGGCAAAGGAGATATGAGAATCACTTGAGATCTCACAACTGGGAATTGATCTTTAAGTCCTTTAAGGAATTTCACTACTTGCAAAGTATTCTTTTGATCTTTCATTTTGTTGTGTGACATTGCAAGAACAAGTTGCATGACATGTGCAAGAAGGAACAGGTAGTATGATGTCGAATTCATCAAATAGGGCCTTAAGACTAGCAAAGTATGAAGTAACGAATTGATCACCTTGTTTGAAAGAAAAGATTTCTTCTTGCAGATCTGCAATCCTGAACATATCAGCTTGAGAAAATCTCTCTTTTAGTTCATCCCATAGTATTTTGGCATTATCAATCCAGAGAACACTGCGAGCAAATGTAGGTGATAAAGATCGAATAATCCATGCTAGAACCATGGTGTTGCATCGAACCCAGAAGGGATACAAGAAGTGTTCTGTGCTTGGTTCTTGAATAGTTCCATCAATGAAGGAAAGTTTGTTCTTGGTTAGAAGGGTCATTCTCATGCCTCTTTCCCAAGAGTGGTAATTGGATTCAGAAAGGGGAACTGAGATAAGAACCAAGGAAAGAGTTTCGTTTAGATGAAGGAAAAAAGATGTTGGCATAATCTTGCATGTCAGCTAAGGTGTAGTTGAGATTTGCCATTGATGAGGCTTCAGAGATCACTTCAGAAGCCGTGAAGAAGAGCAAAAGATGGAGGGAAGCATGTGTTTCTCTTATTGATACCATAATAAAACTAAATCTGTATTAAATAAGGAACAGTTTACATATATATATATATATATATATATATATATATATATATATACATGTTGGGATCACACCAAGTGTGCTGCTTATAATGAGTAACTAACTAAACATATAACTAACTTTCATTACATTAGAGTATAAACAATTGTGAAAGCTAAATGTAACTAACTAATTATGACAAAAATCATTCTGTCATCATATTGAATTAAATTTTTTCCTAATATAAAAATATATAATTAAATATATGTATAAAACTATTTTATATCAACAATGTATAAAAATTAAACCTTTTAAAAGATCTTCCATCAAATTGTTTGTATTCGAAAACATTCATGGTGTCTGCACATGAATGTTTGGAAAAATATTTTCTTTTAGTACAGTGAGAGAAAAGAGATGAGATATATTGTTTGCAAAAGATTTTTTTAAAAATTATTTTTTGTTTATTTGGATAATTTTTTAAGAATAATTCAAATTTCAAAAACAACTTTTTACTATACTAGAAAGTAAAAAGAATATCTTATGCAAAAAAAAATTATTTTTCAGTTTTTTCAATCATATAGGATGCATTTGAATTTGATTTTTTTTTTATAAACATTTTTTTTTGCAAAAGAACAATAATTTTTCATATATTTGATAATTTTTTAAAAATAATCAGAATCTCAAAAAATTTATTTTAATTTTTTATGGAACTTATAAAAGTAGCTTTTGAAAAAATTTTAGTTTCATATTTTTCAATTACATGTAAAATTTTAATTTCATATTTTTCAATTATATGCACCTACGAAATTAAAATTTGAATAGAGTATACAATAGATGAATAAAGCTTATTCAATCTAATACCTCTATCTCCTTCTATTTTTCTTCCCCCAAATTTAAGGAAAACTTTACCCTCGTTACTAATATTACTATACTCCAGTTTAATGAGATTATAAGAATAAAAAATTTATAATTTGACATATCCAAATAATAAAATGAGAAAATTACATAATTTCACTTCGATCCATTTTATTCTATTTCACATTTTGATACTCCCCACCATCAATCCAGATATAGTGAGTAAATAAAAAATTAATTATTCTATATAAATTATATTGTACTACTAACACGTTAGGTACTGTTGTGTCTGTCAAACCACACTTTTATCTTTTTAATATTGATACAATTAAATATAGTTGAGATAATTTTTATAAAAGTGTCAAAATAAAACTGGTAATGTTAACAACTGCTAAATTCAAACCGCATATGCAATGTGAGAGCAATTTTATTTTTCTGAAGAGATGAATGGTTAAGGATAGTGGATGAGAGAAAGAGAGAGCCAATTAGAAGGATAAAATAGAAAATAGAAATTGTGCATCAAAGAACAATTTTTTCTTGAGGAATGATAGTATAAATTTGAGTTTATAATGAATCATACATATAATATAAATATAATATCCACCGTCTAAAATTTAATCTTAAACATAAAATTATACATATGCTAAGATTTCAAGAACAAGAGGTGGCATGTTTCGGGTTTATGATAAACCCGAGTGTACATTTTCATTTGTCTTTTATCTTCCCAAAACCCTTTTTATTTCGCTGCAGATTGACATTTGAGCCAAATTGACAATTCACGATATCTTTACTCCTGTGGGAAAATAATAATAATAAAAGAGTCGACAGGGAGTGGAATCACTGGATTACTATGCTAAGAAAATACGGAAACACGAGGAAACGGCATATGTGAAAATTTCTTGTTGTCTGAACTTCAAAAGAAGCACGCGTCAGTTGTTCGAGACTCCTCCGCTGTGAGGGGTTAACCTAAGATAAGATGAATCTGTTGAAAACAGAGACAAAGCGGTTTTCCAGTTTGTTTCTCAACACATGTAATCTCCGCTTACCCTTTTTCAATATCTGCGATTGCGTTGCAAGCTTTTGCCTTCTTTTTTTTTCTCCTTCGTTTGATGCTGTAAATTCTAACCCACGCCCCAATTTTAAATGGTTGAGGATTTAAAAGACTACATTATTAAGCTTGGCATTCAGGGTCTTTCAATAATAGCGGTTTTGTTGAGGTTTTAGGAGACAGAAATGAGAAGTACGCTTTAGTTCATGACAGAGCTCATAAGTGCCTTTTCCTTTACATACGCACTGTTGAATTACAAACTCATGATTGAAGTTGTCTTTGAGATCGATTTATTATAATTATAACATGTACCGAACTTGTTCTAACTGATTGCTATAAGATTTATTTTCTTTCTGCTAGATTGACCTTAAACCTTAGCGTTCAATATTATGCCATGATTGCCATTCTTTTTTATCCGACTGGCATGAAGCCCTATTGGTCTTCATCACAATATTGACAATTGCAAAGGGGTTTTTAAGCATGATGTAAAATCATGAAGCCAAAAAATTGAAAATGTTACCTCATAATATGATTTTAACCAAAAAATTGAAAAAATTCCTAAGTAGATATGATTTTGAATATTTATGTACATAACTTGATGGGCATTATTTTTTGTCTTCCGGTTGTTAAGCAGCTTTTAATCATTCAACTTGACAAATCGTGCAGGTGATGCAGTGGTTTAGATGACATAATCATACAATCTGTCACTGACCACTAAGCTGGCAATGTTGATTGATTGTCTCAGCATAAAAACGACTTCTTCTGCTGCTGAGGGTCAAGGAACTCCTTGTTACAGCATTAAGTAGAAATATGGTGTCCATGTTTGTTTCAATGGTAGAGAAATTGAGAATAGCTTGATTGGCTTTTTCAAGCATGCTTTCCATAAAAGGGGAATCAAAACCACCATTGATGAACTTGAGAATGCCAGAGGGGAAGAGATTACTGCAGTAAAAGCAATTCACAAGTCAAGAAGTTCTATAGTTGTGTTTTGTCCTAAATTTCCATTTAACCGAAGGTGCCTTGATGAGCTGGTTACAATCCTTGACTGTAAGCGTAGATATGGGCAATTAGTTCAACCCGTTTTCTTTCAAATTGCACCAATAGTAGTACGGAATAGCCAAGGATGCTATGGAGAAGCACTTGCAAAGCATCTAAGAAAATTTAAGATTCAGATGGAGGTTAACAGATGGGAGTTGGCTCTACATGATGTCGCTAATTTGCATGGGTGGTCTTCTAAGTCCTCGTACATCTATCTATTTTTTACTTGCTTCCCCAACCACACCTCTGCCACCGTGCTCATAATTAATATTTAAACTAAGTGAACATTAAGTGCATATTTATCTTTGATAAACATATTGCATGTTTTGTATCTGAAAATGAATTGGATATGAACTGTAGTGATATCTGTTTTAGTTTACATCTATTTGTGTTTTGTAGTAGTGAATCTCAACTCATTGAAAGAATTGTTGAAAGTATCAGCATGAATATTCGTATTCCTTCACGTAATGCTGATTGCTAGGCTGGACAGTTGCGCATTACAAAACCACAATCACTTTCTGGTCTAGGATCTTCAAATGATGTTGTAACAGTAGAAAATGGAAGTGAAGGAACACGTAATGGATACAGAACACAACACAACACAACAAAACACGACACCCACATATAAGGTGCTAGAGATCCACTTACTCCAAGCGTAAATCTTGATATACTTATTTTATTACATAAATTATCTAATCATTGTTATCTATTTAATCATTGAATTCAAAGTCTCCACTTATTAGATTAACGAGAGAACTTTCAAATTGGTCCCTAACAAAAAATAAGTAGTCCTAAGTTCTTTGATTTGACAATTGCTAAAGTAGGACAAAATTAGTCCTTGACTCACATGCAACCAGTTTGGGGTCTAACATGGAGGTTAAGTGTTGACTAGCACTCAAAATGCACTATTTGATTGTACCAAACTTATCCCCAAATCTTGAATGATTAACAGAGACAATTTCGTTTAAGCTTTCTAAAGAATTTTGGGAACCATCACACCAATGCCATATAGGATCAAGTAATAAGAGTGTTAGTCAACATTTGACCTCAACATTGCAAGTGAGCCAGGGACCTATGGTAACCTATTTTTGCAATTGTTTGGGACCTAGGGACAAATTATTTTGTTAGGGACTAATGTGTCCACCAACAATTGTTAGGGGCCAATTTGTGGGGTTCTCTCTAGATTAGTTATATAAAATTTCATACCATTTAAAAACGATTTGGTATTTTATCAAATCACTTTATTTTGACATATAATATGTTTTTGAAAATATAAGTAAATGTTAACTATTATTGAAATTTGGTATGTTTTATCATCTAGATAATATCACATGATTTAATGGTTGGATTGATTGAACATAATGTTTGTAAAAAGTTATTCAATTAGAGCAAGTAGACAAGACTTACTCTTGGAGCAGAAAGGATCACTTACTCCAAGAGTAAGTCATGGGCTATTCAAGTTGGGAGGTGGAAGAAGTCTGGTAGCCGAGTAAAAAAGAGAAAGTGAAGAGAATTGTAAGTGCAGAGGCGGGGAGAGGGAGGGGAAGGTGGAGGGAGAGGGAGAGGGAGGGGGAGAGAGAATTTACAGTTGGGACATCAATGGTGAATATTAGTCGTTACTTTGATTTATAGATGTATACAAGAATTCAGTGTGGCAGGTTTTAACTGCAAGCTATGTTAGATCCTATCCTAGTTTGTTCCTCTACTAGATACTAGGTAGGCTAAGATCTAGGTGCAGTTAACCTATGATGTGACAGTTGTCCCATTCTCTAACTGACTCAAGCAGTTGTTGGAGATCGTTCACTGCACTGCAGATACATAACTTGCAGCTGCACACCCCTTATGTATTGTAATATGTTATGTGGTCTAACAGCCCCTCCTCAAACCACGGGTGGTTGAGGTAAAGCAAAGAGGTCAACAACCCTGAATTTGGGGGCAGATCTCTTGAAAGGAAAGCAGAGACAGGGCTTTAGTAAGTGCATCTGCCATATGATCAGCAGCTGGTATATGAGATACAATTAGACTCTTAGTGAGCCCCTTCTCACGCACACAGAAGTGGTCAAGCTCCATGTGCTTTGTCTCGGAGTGCAAGACTGGGTTATGAGGCAGAAGCACCGTGCTGAGACTATCAAAAAGAATAGTGGGTACAGTACTCTAAACATGTTCTCAAGTAGGGTTTGAATCCATAAGAACTTGGCTACAGTATTTGCTAGGCTTTGGTACTCAACTTTAGTATTGGAGCAGTCAACCAAAGATTATTTCTTGTAGCTCCTTGAAATGTGGTTGGGGCTTAAGTGGATCATTGAACCAGATGTGGAACAACAATTCTCAAGTTCAAATGCCCGATCCAGAGCTTAATAGGTAGTTAAGACATAAGGTATGTCAGAAACAGCAGGCTGAAGTAGAAGCCCACGATGAAGTGTAGTTGGTTAGCAACGTAGAACGTGGTTGACATCCCTCTAGTGGGAAAGAAGTGGTTGCGAGATAAACTGGCAAACCTAGGTGACACTTGACAGTCTGTTTAGTATTCTGAGTTGTTAGTAAAATATTTGTTCTTGGGCCTCTCCCCTGTCTCTGGTTTTTCCCTTTACCATTAAATCCCTAAAATCACACCACACCAGTAATTATATTTAATTTAGATTAATGTTCTCCCTTTGCTGGCAGGTGCTCGGAATCTTCCAAAAGCTGCTGGACTAAAACCCGTTTTTACAAGCTCTCATAGGAAGGAACCGGAGAACAGAGAAGGATTTATTGCGGTAAACATAAATTTTGGGTGTGCTAAATTCAATCTTGTTCTCGTTCATATGATCCATGGCTAATATTTCAGCTATTCAGGTTCAGCCGTCAACAAGTAGTGGATATACTCTCAAAGATATGTTTAACCCCCTCGATCCTGAAGGGACGGATATCGTGCAATACAATAGTCTGTTAAATCTCCGGCATTCTGGAGGGGATGCCACCAAAAAGAGAAAATGGATGTCAAATGAGGCGGAATTCAATGTTGAAGCCAATTCTCCACGGAAACAAATTTTGACAGAGATAAAATACTTCCAACTTTTAGATACCATGAAACTGAAAGGAAGTGTTGCGGCATTTTCAGCTTCTCTTGGTGTTGTGAACTCCACTTTGTTAGCTGTAGAAGACGCTAGAACTGTGGTCACGAGGACGAGTGAAGAAGTGAAGTCCATCATGCAGATTGTACAAACATATGCCTCCAAAGGATTCCGCGAGTTGATTGGTGAAGGACCAAAGTTCAAGGAACATATCGAGAAAAATATGCTCAGATTCCGTGCAGATGAGAACTTCTCTCAAGGTATGTGCATAGCATTAGATAATCTTCTCAGTAGATTTATTTGTTGGAGTCAATACTATGAAAGTGCAAACGCTGTGCTTGAGGCAACAGCTACTGACTTTTCAAAAGCTGAGAAGCTGCAAGAGGATTTCGAAGCTGTTGTTAATGACTCTGAGAAAGCTATCTCTGCTGAGAAAGAGGTACTCATTCAGTTGGACCACGCGCTGCATAAAAAGAGGGAGTTGGAAGAGGAATTGGAGGCCGTAAAATCTGAAATAGCTGAACTTAGTTCATCTCGTCAAGAAGTTGCTTTCAGGAAGAGCTTGCTTCTTGACAAGGGAACTAAGCTCAAAGAAGAAAAGGACAATTTGATAGTCCGAGTGCCTCGAATCATGGGTGAACAGGCAGCAGCAAGGTTTATCCAACAATTTATTGAAGCTGAGTGGATGGAGCATGCGAAGCTGTTCAATGAAATTTTCAAGTCTGAGTTTGGCTGTAGTTAACCATTCATCCTGCAGGACGTCGCCACCCCTCTCTTCCTTTTTTTTGTTTTTTCTCTTTTTCCTCCCCATGTCCCCTGGTATGGTGTTTGAATGACGGCTAATAGCTGACAAAAACAAAAGTAATAGCTAATAGGGAGAAGGAAATTTATTCTCTTATTGGAGAGTTTATTAATCAGTAGAATAGATATAGAAGTCAGATGTCACCAGAAAAAAGAAAGAAAGAAATAGGACTCGAGTAGTTCCCACTTTTTATCCTTCATAAAGCTGATTATCTCTTTCACAAAATTGCAATTGAATGAGGAAAATTGATTTTCTTTTTTAAGTTAAAAGTGAGTATTTTACACTTTTATCCCTTATTTTTATAAGGATTTAAAAATATGGATTGGTTGCCGAGGTTATTTGTATTAATTCTTTGTAACTAGTTTCAAGGTAAATACAATTTTGAGTACTAAATCAAGAAGATAACAATTTAAAGTTGTATATAAATTTTAATGAGATTTCTGAGGCTTACAATTGTATAGGAGCAAATTATAGTACAGGGGTGTTTTAGTTTTTTCAGAAGACAAAGGATAAATATATGACTCATGTTTTACTCTTGTTTCGAAAATTATTTATATGACAAGGAAAAATATATGATTCAAGATCTAAACACATTGTAAGTAGAGGTAAGAATAAATTTTGTATCAGATCATTAATCTAGATTACTGGAAATATAATTTAAATTATTTGACTGCACAATACTGTCTTGTTTCATGGTGGTAATTCAAATTTTCAAGACAAGCTATATGTTGTCTCCTTAATAATAACGTGGATTATCCCCATTGACTTATTTATGTGGATTATCAGTTTGCCACCTAGAGAGTAATTTTTACATTATCGTTATTAGAGTAAATAACATAATATATCACTAAACCCCCAAAGTTATTAAAATAGACACTTTCCCCATTGATTCAAAAGAAACTAATAGACACTTCGCCCATTGATCCAAAACAAACTAAGTTAGTCATAGTCATGGTTATGAGAATCAAATCGGAGTGGATGGTTGGACTGGTTAAACTGATAAGAGATATGGTAAACTAGACAAATTGAACCAATTTTTTGAGGGATCGATTTTTTTTTTCTTTTTTGAAAAAAAAGAATCACTAATTGTAATGTTTGATGAAAGACGGTAAAATATAGCACTTGGTTGGCCAAGCCAAGGACCATTAGACCTTTTACTTTTGTGAAAGGAGATTAGAGGGGACACTATATGAGTCATGGAATACATCGGTATTTATAGAAGTCATGGGAACTAAAACCTCCTAGTTTAAGCAATGTGAGACTTCATAATCTTAAGAGTAAACAATTCAATTCAAAATATAAACAATGCGGGATGCAGTGATCTGCTTGTATTAATTATGTCAGTGACTTAATATAGTGTTTTTGCGCTCTCAAATTATTTTTATCATGTTAAAATATTATTTTAGTCCTCATTTGTATTATTAAATATATAATTATTTTTTATTTCATAGTATATAATTAATCATATATATGTATGTGTATCGAAAAAATTCCTGTTGGGAGAGTTAGCCCCCCGATAATGTGCGTGTGCGTATTCCCAGCTCGAACAGGACTGCCTCCACTACAGGATACTTGTGGTTACACCAAAAAAATCATACATATGTACATTTATATATGAATATATTTATTTTATTACACTAAACCACAATTGAACTAGTTGAACAAATGAATTTTAAATTGGTGCCTTATACAATCAATATTCTGTCCGATTTCCATAAACTTGATCATATGACCATATCACACAAAATCAACCGCACCCCAGCCAACCTCTCCTTTACATGTGTGCTTCTGATGACTTCCATGACTGGAACTACCATATAATTCAGACTTTTTGTTTGCTTTGACGTGAACTCCAATTAAGACTTTAAATTTGTTTAACAGTAATGAAAACAGAAAAAATTATAATGCCGCTCCGTACAAAGAAGTTTGATATAATCTATAATTTATAATCTATAATACTAATATTTCAGAGTCGTTTAAAGGAAAATTTTACACGTGTCGTAATAAGAATATTTTAGGGCCCACATCTTTTAAGAAGTTATTCATTAATTTTTTTGAAAAAGATAAAATCACAATTATTACATATTATTAGTATATCATTAATAATCATCTGTATTTAATAATAAGATTACTTTACATTAATTAAATATGTTTAATTATTGTGATGCTGAAATCATAAATTATATATATATATATATAATTATAATATTAATGATAACAAACCTATTATAATTATGTTGTATTAATAGTATTTGTTATTATAGATATTTATATTTTGAAGTTCAAAGTATTTTTAAAATTTTTTAATAACCCCATAAATATCAATAGACTCAAATCTCCATATAAAATGAAAAATGAGGACTTGTAACCGGGATGTGTATGAAAATAGAGACAAAATTCTAAATGAAATTGAGATTAAGAAAAATTTTCTAATTCAAATGTAGAATTTTTGAAAATCATAATAAAAAAATTATCTATCTATATGTATCACTATATTCTATTTAATTTTCTACGACTTAAACATTCTAATCTATCAATTTCATAATTTTTTCATACTATTTTTTTTTAAAAAAAGTTACCTTCAATTTTTTAACATTAAAATATTAAAAATTTAATTTTATAATTTACCCTTCTTTGATAATGATATTAAATATTTATTAATTTTTAAAAATTAAATAATTATATTATTTTTTATTGAAAAAATTATAATTGATATACTACTCTAATAATTAAGATTATACAAATTATAATTATAAATAATTTTTTACAAATTATTACACATTAATTATAATATATATTTTAAAATTAGTATTTTAATTTATTAAAATGGTGTACAAGAAAATAATGTGTAATTGAAATCATATAAATTAAATTTATATATTATTTTTATTAATTAGAAAATATATTTTTAAATTATATATTTTATACTAAAAAGATATAAACGACTAGGGATGATTAAAAAAATTAAAAATGGGTACACACGAGAATTACCCAATAGAAAAAGTAATTGGCACATATTTCGCCTTCATAAGGATGATCTATGAGGGCCAAGTTCCCGTTTGTTAAACGGAATAAGAACATGGATAATACATCTTTATTTTTTAATTATTTTTATTATATTTACATTTTATATATATTTTTAATTTTAATTTGAATATGTTGCATTAATAATATTTGTTATTATGGATATTTATGTTTCAAATTGTAAAATATTTTTAAAATTTTTCTCTTTTCGAAATTTGTTAATAAACTCTTGAATACTATAAGGATTCAAAATTCCCATAGAAAATGAGAAATGGAGATCTATAAGAGAGATGGGGATAGGGATAAGCAACAAAATTCTAAATGGTGACGGAAGGTGTGAGACATATCCCCTTCTCATAAATACTCATTGTTATCTTTATAAATGACTTATGATATAGTAAAATTATCCATTTATTTTTTTTTTATTCAATAATTTTAACTTTTAAAATGTGTCGTAAGTTTTCACAGGGCAGCAGTTACCAACTCAGGTGATGTGCAAAGGATTTAGTTGAGCCTTCTTGCTTTGCCAAAGTCTTTAGAAATAGTTCCCACTGGAAATCTCAATTCCATAACTTTTTCTGTGATAGAATGGATACGCTCCTCCAGCTGTCTCTTTCTCTCTTGCAGGGAGGCCAATTTGCTGCCTAACTCATCCATCAATATATCAACTTCCTTGACTTTCTTAACATTAGTTTCAATGTCAATTTGTAGTTTATCCACTTTTAACATGTTGGCAGTTGCCAACTCAAGCTCAACACTTGCAGCATTGTAATCTCTATTCCACAAAGAAAAGCTTCTTGAAAGCTGCAATATAACTGATCTCATTCTCATTGAGATCCCATCATCTTCTGACATACTTAGGAGATAGTCTAACATAATCTTCAAGAACCTTGATCGTCCTGGGTCCAACAAGAAAGAAAACCTTTTTGTGACATAATATCGTAGAATTTGCAATGCTTTCATGGCTTCGTCAATCGGCTTAGTGTATGCGGATTCATTGTTTGTTTCAGTATCTATGATCAATGCCAGATCAGTGGCCTCAGACTCAATTGAAGCATAAGTTTTTTTAAGACCAATATCATTCAAGCTGGAATCAACATGATCCGTGCTATGTTCCATGGAGATCAGATTAATACCAGCTTCCTCAGTCAATGAACCTAGATTTCCTGAATTTTCAGGAACTTCAGCATGAATTTTCTCAAGCTGATTTTGTCTTGATCGAACACATTCGTGTGCAACAGTTTTATTCTGATTCACTGAGGTCTGTTTGCTTTTCCACAGGTGAATACTTCCACAAATCTTGCTGGATTTATTCATCAACTTGAAATCTGCAAGTCCACATGAGGATAATAAGTACCGTCTGGAAGCTGCAAATCGATTGAAAATTCATTGCTATTGTATATCAACATCACATACTTTCTTCAGCAGTATATAGCATAGAACTATCTTGTTTATGTCTAAGAAGGATAGATCAATTAAGGTTAAGGCTTTTCATCCTATTAGTTAAGGCTCGCTGTCAGATTGAATGTGCTTCTTTCAGACAATATTTCTAAAAAAAAGTGCTTTTATCCCAATTAGACAAATTTTAGATGCGGCCCCTTATTATCAATGAGGTGATAAAAGATGTTAGAACACAGGAAAAACATGGTCTTGTGTTAGAATCAGACTTTGAAAAAGCTCATCATCATGTTAGTTGGGATGTATTCTATTAATTCATAGCCAGAAAAGGTTTTAGGGAGAGACGGAGAAAGTTGATTTTCTGGGGGTCTATCCCCTTCGACATTTGCAATTATTAAGGATGAACATAGATCTTTGTTTTTTAAAGGTCAGAAAGGTATAACACAAGGTGGTCCTATATCTCCATTTCTTTTCTCCATCATGGAAGATGTGCTTAGTTGTCAGTGTTGAGAGCTACTAATAATGGGTTAGTAGTTAAGGGGTATTAGACAAGGAGCTACGCATAATGATTTTGTTGGATAAAGCCATTTGGATGTTAAAGCACCCAAAAAGGTTAAAACTTCAGTTTGGATTACTGTTCTTTACTTCCAAAAGTACTCTTTCCCTTCTCATTTAACAAAAATTTCTTTCTATAAAAAATATATATATCTGCATTAAAAAGAAAAAATTATAGATACCACAGGCAGGAAGCAGTGCCACAAGCCAGCAATACCTTACCTTTCTCATTACTCAAGTCACTCATGTTCTCTGATACAACTGGATCCAACATCAATTTAGCACCTGCCAATGGTTGCAGACTTGGAAGCAATGCTAGCCACTCAACATCCGACTTCATTCCCGCACCACTGTACCCTGCAGAATACTTGCGTCTATCTTCAAACACAGTTTGGAGTCTTGTGGGGTTACTTTGAGTGACCGAACCTAAATTGTTTTGTTGATGCATATTTGGTGTCTGAAAAGCTCCCATATCAAGGAATTTACGCTGCCTTTTGAGCAAAGGGTTGCAATGTTGTTCCAAATCACCACTGAAGCAGAACAAATCATCTTTTCTCTTTACGGAATTGGGATTTGCAAACTGAATATCCTTCACGCTGCTTAGTTGCTTATATACATATACTCCAATACGTCCTACATTCTCATTTTCTTCTATACTTCCTTCCAGGCTTCGTGCATCCACACAAGAAACCTGCACAAGATTCCATTCATTGTCTAATAACATTTCATCCACTTCATTGTTAGCCATTTGGCTTCGCAGGTCGAACAGCATTATGTGATCCGTTGCCAATGTCAGAAAGTAGTTGTAATCAAAGTCAAACAGATATTTGCCATTGATGAACATGCGGAATTTGCACGTCCTATGTTGAGAATCAGAACTGTGGAGAACAAAACACAATGCAATGTGCGGGAATTTCTTACGCACCCAAAAAGAAACCGATCCTCCCCAAGTAAGGTGGTCGAACCATTCAGGTATTCGTGATCCAGGCAGAATAAACTGGGTGTTTCCCGCCTCGTGGACTGCCTGTCAATAACATCACATGTACTCAAAAGCATAAGTCTATTGATGAAGTTAACAAGCGTGCAGTGGCAGAGCTTGAAGAAAAATTTTGCGGGGGCAAAAGGTTTTATATTTCAATTAAATTGCAATAATCAAATCAAATTAAAATTAGCTGTTATATATAAAATTTATAGCAAATAACTAACATGATAAATATTAGTGTATATTTGGATCAATTGTCAGATTAAAATTATTTTAATAATTGAATGCATTTATAATTGCATTTTTTTATAATTGATTGTTTCAAAATCAATTTTTTATTTGGTTCTACTAGTTCAAATGTAATTTTTAAGTAGTGTTTTTTTGTTTGGATTATATGAAAATAATGAATTTTATATGATAAATTACTAAAAAATATATCAAATGCTTTTCTATATTTTATAATATTTGCTAGTTAGAATTATTTTAATAAAAGTATTAAAATCCTAAAGTAATTTATTTTTACTTATAATAAAAAAAATTAAAAATCTGTTTTCACTTATTAGTGCATTTTAGAATGAAAATTAATTTTTTTTCATCCAAACATGTAAAGTCATTTTAAATGTAGATGAAAAAACCTTTTCTTTCTACATTATATTCCCAAACATACATCTAATGTCAAAATTTTATAAGTATTCTTAAGAATCAAAGTAGAACATAAAGTTAATAAATTCATTGTCTACATTGAATCTGCTCTTACAAATGCTTATCTATTGTGAAAAAAGAAAGAAAGAAAAAAACTTGATTATGATGTGATCTTTTTCTTTTTAATTAAAAGACAAGTTAATAGATTTTAAGTTGAAAAAAATTCATTTATATAGAATAACATAATCTACACAGGATAACATATCAACACTTCTTAGTTATTATACATGATTAACTCTCACACCAACTATTTGAAAAATTATACATATATGGAAAGATATAATTGGATAGCATTATATAAGTTTCTTACATTTTCATTACATTTAAATTAAATTTGTTTCATTTATATACATATATATAATTTTTTGAAAAAAAAAATGGGGGGCCATCCCTATTAAGCTCCGCCACTGCAAGCGTGGATTATCAAAGACAACGGATGACAGCCGGCATAAGAGCAAGAGGGAGGTACCTGACTCAACAACATGGTTGTAGAAATGGGAGCCAATGACGTGCAGTTTGTTGCCCTGAGTAACTCAATATTTGGGGGAAGCTCTTCAATTTTGCGAAGACTCTTGCAATCGTCCAGAGAAAGGGATCTCAGATGGGAACATTCTTTGATGCATGCTGGAAGAATCGTGATATTATTACTCCCCAGGTCTAAATTTTGCAATTTGGGAAAGCAAACAATATATACAAGAGCCTGATCAGACAAATTGAATTCACTGAGATCAAGATGAGTCAGACTAGACAACAATGTAGGGCTTCCCCGCTGACCCTTACTCATGCTAAAAGATTTGAAATCACTACAAGCTTTTAGCAATTTCCGTACAACAGTCCGCAAAAAATTAGCTTTTTTTATGTTACTCATCTTTAGTGAGATTTTGGGATAAGTTTGGAGACTTGAGCTGCAAGAGAAATCAAGGTGTTCAAGCTTCATTGCATGTGGCAAAGTCTTGAGCTCAACAGTCTTGAGCTCAACACATCCTTCAAGGTTCAAACTTCGTAAACGATGAAGATATTTGACGGAGTGATGAATTGTAGTCAAATTATTGCAATTTCGAAGACGCAGTTCTGAGAGGGTCGGTGCTCCAGAGAGATCAGGCAGTTCTCTAATGAATTTGCAATTTTGGAGTACCATGCGTCTCAGGCACTTGAACTCCTGCCAAAAAAAATTAGAAAGAATAATATCGAAGTTATTTAAGTGCCCGCGAAAAAAGGTGTCTTTGAGTGAGTGCGACTAAAGAAACGTGTAAAGGTAGCTAGCAAGCAGTGGCAGAGCTTGAAGAACAATTTTCTGGTTTTACATAAAATCAAATCAAATTAAAATTAGCTGCAGATCTATATAAAAATTTTACAGCAAATAACTAACATGATAAATATTAGTGTATATTTGGATTAATTGTCAGATTAAAATTATTTTAATAATTGAATACATTTATAATTGAATTTTTTTTATAATTGATTATTTCAAAATCAATTTTTTGTTTGGTTGTACTAGTTCAAAAGTAATTTTTAAGGAGTGTTTTTTTGTTTGGATTATATGAAAATAATGACTTTTATATGATAAATTACTAAAAAATGTATCAAATGATTTTTTATATTTTATGATATTTGCTACTTAGGATTATTTTAATAAAAGTATTAAATGCTAAAGTAATTTATTTTTGCTTATAATTAAAAAAATTAAAAATCTTTTCACTTATTAGTGAATTTTAGAATGAAAATTAGTTTTTTTTCATCCAAACATGTAAAGTCATTTTAAATTTAGATGAAAAAAACCTTTTCTTTCTACATTATATTCCCAAACATACATGACATCTAATAATGTCAAAATTTTATAAGCATTCTTAAGAATCAAAGTAGAGCATAAAGTTAATAAATCCATTGTCTACATTGAATCTGCTCTTACAATTGCTTATCTAATGTGAAAAAAAAAAATTAATTACGATATGATCTTTTTCTTTTTAATTAAAAGACAAGTTAATAGATTTTAAGTTGAAAAAATTCATTTATATAGAATAACATAATCTATATAGGTTAACATATCAACACTTCTTAGTTATTATACATATTTAACTCACACCAATTATTTGAAAAATTATACATATATAGAAAGATATAATTGGATGGCATTATATAAGTTTCTTACATTTTCATTACATTTAAATTAAATTTGTTTTCTATATATAAAATTTTTCGAAAAAAAATTTGGGGGGCTATGCTTAAGCTCCGCCACTGCTACTAGCAAGCATGTGTTCCTTGAATTGTTTTCTATGGAATACTAACCAGGTTCAGCGTTCCAACCTTCCCTAGATTGATATTAGATGCAAAAGATGATGGGCTTCCCGTCATGGCCAGAAGTCTAAGGCTCCTCATCTTCTTGAAATCGTTTAAGGTTATGGCATCAACATTGTCAGTCTCCTATCAAACCAAGAGCGCGAGTGTCAGAAATGGATACACAGATAAAGATGAAATCATAAAACCACTTTCTCCCAACACCGACAAATCTGTTGATAGATATCACGAGCCTAAAGTATACGAAAGGAAGGGAAAAAAGGGCTGGAACTGATTCAGCTGAAATATGAAAATTAAGTGCATTAGATAGGAGATAATCCTGAGTCATTAAATGAATTAATTGGGGGATATTCCAGCGTGGCCAACTATGCTGGGCTGTCTCTGGAAAATGGAAAGAGAAGATTGAGGAGGATAATTCGGAATCATTTACCTATGGAGAGTGAACAAAGAAATTTTGGGCGTTTGGAAACCTGGAATTTAATTATTTCAAGGAATTGATTTGAACTTCATACTTTGAAAGCAACTTAAATGAAGAAATTGAATTCCTAAGAGAATTAAAATCAGAATCAAATTGATACAATTTTGTGTGGAAATTGAATTCCACCAAATGACAATATCAAAATAACCTTATTTGAAAATAATATTTTTGTTCCTAACCTATTAATGAAAGATAAAATAATAAAAACAACAAAATTCATTCCAAGCCAAGGAATTAAATTCAACATAAGAATTTAATTTAATTTCATCTCATTAAAGGTTTCAATCGCATTAAAGGTTTCCAACCGCTATGTGATAGAGGGCGAAGGGTCCCTTACAATGCCAAGGCCAATTATTTGTTGTGTTATGCTTTTCAGCATTTTTCTTTTTCATTACTGTTTGGGGCTGAATCCATCGTTAGGATAACTGCTAAGTCATCATCAATAAACCAGAGGAGTTATTCATCTCTTGTGTGACTTAGTACCAGCCTTAACATCTTCCCATGCAAAATTGTAGAGCAAAGAGCAAATCTCATCTCCTTTGTCTAATATGTACATCAGGAAGATGCGGCGACTCAACATCTTTTTTACGAAAACAAGGGGAAAAAAAAATTCTCACATACCGTATTATCTTTTAAACCACAAAAAACATCCTTGTATGTGGATCTCAAAGCCTTTAAATGCTCCGGTTGTGATTGTTGCATGACAATTTGTCTGCCGAGATCTTTAATCAGATCGTGCATGGCTAGTAAACCATGTTTATCAACCGGGCCTTTGAGAGGAAGATCAAAGTTAAGGCCGCAAGTGGGCTGCAGATGATTTGAAGGATACTCCACCCTGTGTCCTTCAAAGAAGCTAGCAATATCCAGGAAAGTGGTCTTGAGGTCTTGGTCCAGATTGGCGTAGCTTAGTCTAAGTGCATCATGAGTTGCAGCACTATCAGAATTTCTTTCCAATCCAGCTATCATAGAGTGCCAGTGACATGCTGATTTATCATACAAAGAGGGGCCCATGACCTTCAAAGCCAATGGAAGGCCTTTAGCCCAAGGCAGTGCACGGCGTGATGCATCCAGGTAGCTTGAATCAACTGCATTAGCTCTGGAGGCATTCCAAGAAAACAATTCAAGAGCTTCTTTGGTATTTACCGGACTTACCTCAAATTGAGTTCTAACACGATGACTATCCAACAGACGTCTATCCCTTGTGGTAATAATGATCCGGCTACCATTACCACACCAAGCATATCCTCCAGCTAATGCTTCCAGCTGCTGTGAAGAGTAAATATCATCGAGAACCAACAAAACTCTCTTCCCAGAGAGCCTTGTTTGCAGGATTGAAATCCCTCTGTTAACATTATCCAGCTTGAACTCGACAGCTTTATCTCCAAGTAAATCAGACAGAAGTCTCTCCTGCAGCCGTACAAGGCCAGACTCGGTGGAGTTTTCGCTAATATCAGACACAAAACTCGAACACTCAAACTGGGGAGCAATATCATTATACAACGCCTTAGCAAGTGTTGTTTTTCCTATCCCACCCATCCCATAAACCCCTACCACCTTGACTCCACAAGCAGACCCAACATCCAAAAGAGAGCGTAATTCGAGCAACTGAGGCCCCAATCCAGCTGGGTAATTAGCAACATGTAAAGGAACACGACTAGCTTTCCCCGAGATGGATTCAACAATCTTTCCAATTAGCTCAGATTCTGATTCACGCCTGCTCAACAAGGTCATGACCTTTCTAATTTCAAGGATATTGAAAAATAAAGATTAAGATTGAAGAAGAAGAAGAATACCTAGGATTAAAACAGAGACCAGGGCTATTAGCTGCTTCTTCCAATGCCTTAGTCCATGCTGACAAGTTGACCCTGCAATACTTGGATTTTTCCAGATGCTTACACAGCGCCTGTCCATACCCGCCCCGAAAATGGCGAACATCTGATGGATCTACATCATAGAAGACAGGTAAAATTGATTGACCTTTTCCTTTTACGCACTCCATAATCTTGACCAGCTCATCAAGGCACCAGGTGGAAGATGCATAGTTCTTAGAGAAAACAACGATGCAGATCTGAGATCCTTCGATGGCTTCGAGAAGGCTTGTTGAAATTTTTTCCCCTCTTTCAAACTCCATATCATCAGTGAAAGTACGAAGACCTGCCGCCTGCAGACCCTCAAAGAGGTTGTTGATAAATCCGCATCGAGTGTCTTTACCTCTGAAACTGAGGAATACATCGTAGGAAGACATCTTCTACGGGTTGCCCAAGCTGAAGCTGAAGTTAAATCCGGAGATCAAAGTGAAGAATGCTTAGAATGATGATAGACTCCTATATATATTGGGGCTTTTTTTCTCTTTTTCTCTTGGGGAGGGGCAGCGCGTGCAATTCACGCTGTCCGCTCTCGAAGTTGAAGTCATTTAACCTTTTCTACGTCAAGCATATCGCGTGATAAACCTAATAAAAGCTGAAGCTGAATGCTACTCACGAGCTATCATTTCAGTGGCGCGTGCATAGTAAGCGGGCATTTTATACGATGCAAAGTCCAATAGGAGAAAAGAGGTATGTGAAGCTGCCGACTTAACGCCCGCGTATTGCTTTTCTAGCCCGCCGGACACCTTTTATCACCTTTAAATATAATAAATAAATTAAAAAAATTACAATCATCATTAATTTTAATAATAATAATAAAGTGAATATCTCAATTAAATATTAAATTTTAAAATGTTAGAATAATATTTTTACATTTCCCTCCCTCCACCCAAC
This sequence comes from Dalbergia cochinchinensis, assembly GCA_031216125.1. NCBI lineage: Eukaryota > Viridiplantae > Streptophyta > Magnoliopsida > Fabales > Fabaceae > Dalbergia > Dalbergia cochinchinensis. Next base: position 58,776,405 of record CM062375.1, on the reverse strand, counting down.
ACAAAAAAAAAAACTATTCAGCTTTAGTTTCTAGGTACTGGAATCCTTCGTTGGGCAGATCAACGCTACTCCTCTTTAGAAACGATTACAAATTCACTTTGGTCCCTTAAATTGTATTTGTAATTCACTGTAATCCTTAAAATTAATAAAATATTATTTGAGTCTCTAAAATTTTAAAAAGTGATTCAAATTATTCGTTATATTAATATTTCTAGAGATTAAATTGAATCACTAAAAGGACAAAATTAAATCACTTCTTGAAATTTTGAGGATTAACATGATACTTTTTTATTTTAGAGATTAAAATGAATCACGTATATAATTTCAGGAATTAAAATGAACCTTTACTCCTTTAAGACTAACTATATCATATTTGTTTTGAGCTCATTATTCCTTTGTTTTGAAAAAGGGCCAAGAATTCCTTAGTCCCTTTTATGATCGGGGTTAATATTATTCACTTCTTTAATAACATTAAATATTAAAATAAATAAATGGACTAGATTTATTAGATAAAATTGATTAAATTTAATTCTAAAATTACGGTGCATTTGTATGTTATTATTTTGGATAATAATCTCTTTTTCAGCCAAAAATATCATTTTTCATATATTTGGACAATTTTCAAAAAATAATTGAAATTTCAAAAGATAAGGGCCTATTTGGTTTAAATTTTTAGTTTTTAATTTTCATTTTCAGTTTTAAATTTTTTAGATTTTGTGAAGGAAATACTGAAAACTATAAATAAAAATTCAAAACTAGAATTTGTAAGGCTTGTGTGGTTTGAGTATCCAATTTTTAGTTTTCATTTTCAGTTTTCCAGTTTTTACAATTTTGTGAAGGAAAAATTGAAAACTGAAAACTGGAATCCCTAAAGTAAACAGGCCCGTAGTTTTCAGAATTTTCAGTATTTTTTTCACAAAATCTGAAAAATTGAAAATGATAACTGAAAACTTGAAACTCAAACTAAACAGGCCTTATTAGTTTTCAAAAATTAGTAGCTTGTGAAAACAATTAATTTTTTATTTTTACAATTATATATAAAATTTAAATTTTATAATTACTTTTTTTCAAAATTTAAAATGAACGTGCCCTAGATAATTTATACTTTGTCAATTCTACTCTTTCATGCATCTCTCTTTTTGCTTTTCTGTATCCATCACCAGCCTTTCTTCTAAATGCACAAGCACCAAAACCTGAAACTCACTAGTATCTTATTTTTGTCAGAACTACCCACTCTTTCTTTGTTCTATTTCCTTTACTTATCTCTACTTTCTTTAATAGCACCGAGAACTTCACAGTAAAAGATATCACCTTGTCATCACTACCAATGTTTGCTACTCATTATTGTTAACGTATGTACATAAAATAAAAAAGGAAAGCAAAAAACAATAAAGAGTTCCTAAAAGCAAAAGAAATCTTATCACAAGCACAAAGTATATCATTTCGATCCACTCCTTAGCCATTTATTAAAATGTGGTTTTCATTTAATTCATTAGTGTATAGCAAAGTTTCAAGCTTTGCAATAAAACATGACACAAAATTTTCTGGGTTATGCTCCTTACAACCCAATCTGCATTCTTGCAACTCAATTTATGCTTTATTGTAGTGAAATGTCAAACTACAAAAAAATCAGGGGACATGTAATGGATTCTAGTGGGCTGTTCAAAATGTTATTATTATCATCTTCTATACAGACTTTTGTTTTTTATTTTATTTTCACACTTGTGCAAGTGGGGGGTGTGCGTGAGGTTGCGATGGAAAGGGGTGGTGTCGAAGTGGAGCGGGGACAACGCCAACAAAGACAATGGTAGCAGTAAAGACAGCAATAGAGCGATGGGCTCATTGAACTAAGGAGTTGAGGAGAGAAGAATACAAGATTATAATGTAAAATTTGAAGGAACAATAGGACAAAATGGTAATATTAAGAGGGGACTAACCTTAGTCCCCAGTATAGGAGGACTTGAAAAAAATTAATATGAGAATAAGTGTCTTTTTTAATTTTTTCTCGTAATATAGGAGAAGTGGTGATATACTTTGGTCAAAACCAATTTTGACCAAACCTAAAAGTACTAAAGTTTGTTTGGAATGATTTTTGCTTTTTAGTTTTTCAAAACAATTCTAAAAATAAGTTTAGATTCAATTTTTGGAAACACAAAAAAATTGTTTGGTAATTATACTCACAAAACAATTTTCAAATGATATAAAACAAAGAAATTGTTTGGAAAGTCATTTTCAACAATAAGTTTTAAAACTAATAAAACATAAAACTTGTTTGGCAAATTCTTTTAAAGTCAAATTACATACAATATAAATATATGACTATAGATAATATAATTTAACATAATTAAAGGTTGGGTTTTTTCTTGATCAGCCACCCAATCAACAAGAACATGGTGACGAAGCAGTTTTAAGCAGTGGCGGCGAGACACCATCAATGGCGATGATGCAGAACTCGCCTCTTCTTGTAGCAGCAGCCAACCACAATGGAGATCTGAACAACGAAGAAATGTTCGAGTCAAATACGCCGGAACCACCATGACATGCACTGACCAATGGCAGTGTACCTTCAATTGCGGACATAGTAGCGATGTCTCGTGTAGAGGTTACAGAAGTAGCGCATCCTGCTATTGATGATGATAGCGACTCGAATCCACAACAGGGACAGACCAACACCAAACGACATAGAGGAGCGCATGACTGCGGCCATGGCAGGGCTGTTGGTTGCAAGGCGAAGCAAACGATGACGGTTGTTATCGTTGGAGAGGATGGAAGAACAGTGGGCGGAGCACCACCGCTGGATCAATGAGCAAAATCCCTAACCCTTGTGATACTTCTTTTTTAGTGGGGCTATAGATAGATTGGGAATGGATTAGGAAAAAAGAGCTTGCATGATTTCTCTAATGGATGAGAATAGAATTTGTGTATAAACCAATAAAACAAAATGATTACAAGGATGTCATTGCATTTTTTGTTATTTTTTGAAACAAAATAGTAGAAAACATATCTAAACTATTTTCTACTTTCTGTTTTTAAGAATCAAATTTTGTTTTTTAATTTTTAAATCAATGTAATAAACACAGTGAGCCAAATGAGTTTTTCTAGTTTCTTGATTTTAAAAACTAAAAATTGTTTTCAAAAACACTTGCCAAACAATCCCTTAGTTTTTTTTCTGTATCCTACATTAATTTTTTTTTCAAACTCATTTTCAAAATTTTTAAACATTGCATTGGACTAGAATTATAGGCCGAACACATCGACTGGAAACACTGGAGCTCGGACATCGGTCTTAGAGATCAGCCACCTGGTGCCTAGGTCCCCTACGGATTTACCCCATATTTAGTTGAGGATATTTCCTAAATCCCAACAAGATGTCTCTATATCTCTCTCTATATATCTCATCATCTCTTAATATCTCTTATATTGGATCATATCTCCTACTAATACGACATACATCTAGCACTAACTAAGTTGAATTAGTATCACCTTCATTCAAGGAAGATTACCTCCGAATTTAGCATGGCGTAACCTCACACTATATAAAAGGGAAAACACGCCCAGATATGACACAATTTGATCATCATACTAGCCTACTTTACTACTCCTAATCTCATTCATCCACTAACTTGAGTATCGGAGTATCTTTGCAGGTACTCATCCCCTGCTTGAAGGGATATTAGAGATACTTACGCCCTTACCTCGACTTCTAGGTAAGAACATTGGCATCCACCATAGGGCCCGATAAACGAGCCTCCTCACAACCTCAAACACAACCACCCACGGTTGACGCTTCAAGCCAAAATACTCCCCTCGATAAGTCCTTGAGAGACTACCTCACCAGATTTCAAAAAGAGGAATCCCAAATCCCAAATCTCAACCCAACAGTCAAACTCCACCAGATCAGAATCAGCTTATGTTCTAGACCTTTTAAAGAAAACCTAGCCATCAACAGATCCTGGACAATATACGAGCTTCGCAAAAGAGCCCTTGGACATATCAAAGTCGAGGAGTTCTGAATGGCTAAAAAGCATCTCTAGAAGCAAGAAACAAATAAAGATAACTGTGGCAAAAAATACAAAGAAGGCAAAACAAAGAACAAGAAGAAGAAGGATGACTTCGAGTACTTCAAGCTGAGATTCACCACCTACACACCACTCAATGCCCGAGCAAGCACAATCCTCAAGGAGATCTTCGCAGCTTGGCTCATGAGACCCCTCATAGGTGATTCTTGGCAAGGCCTAAAAAGGCTCGGATAATAGCAAAAGAATGAATACCACAATGCCTTGGGATACACAATCGAGGAATGCAAAGGCTTGAAAAATCATATCAAATGCTCATCCAAGAAGGATACCTGAAGCAGTTCGTAGCAAGAAAAAAGAAGAAGAAGGGCTAAAGTCGTAAGAGGAAAAATAAACGCCGCAATCCTTTATCATGCTCTAACAGTGAAACCCCATCACGACACAAAAAACCCAAGAAAAGAGTATGATTCTCGGTCACAAGAAGATTCCAAGATTTGTGGTGTTATCGGCCACATTGCTGCAGGGTTCGCAAGAGGAGAAGAAGAGACAAGCTCGGCCAAAAAGAAGTCACTCCAGGCTATCATGTCAAATTCTGACTTCAAAGGAATTGATAAAAACTTGCATGATCCTATCGTAATTTCCATACTCGCTGGCAATGTTTTGGTCAGGAAAATCCTAGTTAATAAGGGGAATTCCACCAAGATCCTTTTTTACTTTACTTTCAAGTGGATTTCAAAAGTTCACTGCTTCCCTACAATGGTGAACTAGTCAAATTCAGAGGAAACAGAGTCAAAGTCATCAGCTACATATGGCTAAGGACCATATTCGATACTGAACCACTGATGAAGATAGTCGACCTCTAATCCATTGTCATTACTTGCCCCAGTCTCCATCACATAATCCTGGGGCGACCTTCACTCAATGTCCTAGGAGCTATTGTCTCAATACCCCACCTAGCCATGAAGTTCCCCGTTTCCGAATCTAAGGTGGGCATAGTCCATGTCGATCAGAAAGAAGACATGCTACAATGAATGCTTGAAGCTGAAGACCACACACCATGCAAAGACTGAGCAAGTCCACACAGTCTTCCATACTGACCAAATCCCCTTCATCTTAGAGCTCGACCCCAAAGACGAGATCTAAAATCAGCCACAACCTGCAGACGAACTACAGCCTATCCAAATTGGTAGTGAGGCCGAAAAAGTAACCTTCATAGGGGCTGACTGATAAACATAATTTTTGTAAATACTTTTGCTCTTGCACTTGGTGCTTTTGCATTCTTTTTGAGCTTAACTTCTACTATCTTATTAGGATTTTGCAACTAACTCTCTTTGCACTTAATTTTTTGCATTATGGCCTTAATTCAATAGCATTATACAATTTTGGTTTCATCACTGATGGTTCTTCTTTTTCTTACAGGGTGATTTGTGGATATTTGAAAGGTTACTATTAAGAGTGCATTACGGAGTGGAGCTTCGGAACCTGCACTGAGGAGAGAGAGAGGAGAGAGAGAGAGAGAGAAAGCTAGATGGAAGCTCATGGATAAATAATTTCCCTGGTAACTTTGCTACAGCAAGTATCAGTCGCTGCAACAAGCCTAGAAGTCAGTACATGATCAGGAATGAAGATCGCTACAGCAAGTAAGCCTGGAAGTCAGCACATGATCAGGAATGAAGATTGTTGCAGTGAGCATCAGTCGCTGCAGTGAGCCTAAGATGTGGCACTAGAGGAAATTTTAAAGTCCACTCGTTGTAGCAAGATTTGCGGGCCGAGTCTAAAAGTTTAATTTTACAATTTTTACCCACTTAGGCTCCTTTTTAGTAAATTCCATGATGACGTAATACCCTAAGACACGAAGTTCAAGGCATCGACCTCCGACCAGTCCTTTTTGCCGAACTCACTTCCCTCCTCTTGGATTATGCCGACCTCTTTGCCTAGACTCCAGCTAACATGCCAGGAATTGACCCCCAAGTCATTAGCTACAAGCTCATGGTCGAGCCCAGGGCTCGCCCAAAAACACAAAAGAAAAGGATTCTTGGAGTCGAGCAACAAAAGGCCACCTTGGAGGAAACCAAAAAACTCCTTAAGGCTAGCTTCATCAAAGAAATCAGGTATACCACATAGCTAGCAAATGTGGTAATGTTAAAGAAGAACTTGTGCAAGTGGCACATGTGTGTGGATTTCACAGGTCTTAACAAGGCCAATATGAAGGATCCTATCCACTTCCCAATTCAACAAGATCATCGACAACACCTCTGGTTATCAATACCTTAGCTTCATGGATGCCTACTCAAGCTACAAACTAATCAAGATGCACCCCAAAGATAAAGACAAAACAGCATTCTTCACTGAGCATGCAAACTTTTGCTACAAGGTCATGGCTTTTAGTCTCAAGAATGCAAGAGCCATATATCAGAGACTTATGAACGAAGTCTTCAAAGAACAGAACGGCAGAAATGTTAAAGTGTATGTGCCATGATCCAACCCAAAAACGTGACTGGCATGTGAGGAATCCCATCTTCACATAAGTCTTGTGACCTCTGAGTCTCTTTATATGCATAATTTATCATAAAATAATACTTAAAATATAAATTTCTTCTGAACCAACATTCATTCTCTCTTATTTAAAGCATAATATCTAATTTCATAAAACTGGAAATATTTATTATCCAAACTCTGAAAATATCGTGGTCTAGTCTACTGACCCTAAAATCATATTTCTTCAGCACTAATATAAATCTTAAGTATGAAAGCTCGCTTAGACCTTGAAAACTGAATTATAACTACATCTCTGATTTATTGCATAAACTCTAATCAAACTCTACAATTTCAAATCCATACTTATGAATTGAAAATGTATACATCATTATCCAAATACTGAAATTAAATACATAATATGAAAATAATGTATGGCTCGGATCCTGTTTACACATCTACTGGAGCACTCTACTCTAACAAGACTCTAAACTAAACCTTACTTCGAAGTAAGACTCACCACTGAGAACAATTCCGTCCGCTAAATCGAAGGCTAAACAATATCTGTACCTATAACTATGAAAAGGAAGGGAGAGGGGTAAGTCAACAGACTTAACAGGTGAACTCTCACCCATCACCCACATGAGACAACCAAGGAATATACCATATATAATATACATGCAACAATCATAAACCATTTGATATTCATATACATAACTATAAAGAAAAGATATCTCTATATTTATAAATTCATAGAAAAGCATCTCTGAGTTCTTACTCTAACAAGAATCACTTTCCATACGTCTACACAATAGCCCTTAAATCAAATATTCTCTGAAAACATTAATAACGGTACTCTAATAGAGAAACATGGATATCTGTTTACTAATTATATGATAATATATCCTCTAGTTACGTATATCAACCATAACATAACCAATCCTCTATGGGTGCTAGACAAGGGCCTCACCCTCAAGGCTTTGTTCCATCCCCCCCCAGACATGGGCCAAGGTTAATTATGTATTTTCTGCTCTATGAGATTGCCCATACGAATAACTTGGTACCAAGATTAATAATTGTTTTTCCTAGCCGTTAACTCACTGTTTGCTTCTCTATAGCTACCGTCTAAACTAGTTTATACTTAACTCATATAATCTGAAAACTGTTAAAATCTCTTAAAGCACTGAAACTCATATAACTCTAGCAACCTGATTTTAGCATAACTGTGACTGTGAAATCATGCCCAATGGATCATTCGCTTGCAGGCATTCCGATTTCAAGCTCACAGAGTATGTATCTAGCAATCACTATGAATCATACTAAATTCCATTATTCAGAATATCATAAAAACTGAATTTCTAAAATCTCATTTCTCAATATAACCTCTTTGTATAACTTAATAACTCTAATATCATATATTGAAACGAAAGGTTCAAAATTATAAAATCTCTAACATTATAATATAACATCTCTGTTTGAAATTCTTGTCAAAATATCTTATCTGATACTCTAAAATCATATTTCAAAATCTCAAGGCTTGAAGCATAAATATGTCATAAACTCTTTAAACATGTTGTATAAACTAACAACTTATTAAATTATATATTATCGCAATAAATCTCTTAGAGTTGCACATAAAATATTTCCATAAATACAATATACCAATCGTGGTCTCATGATTTTCTAAACATGTTTTCATGTTGTACTAAAAACATAGGGGCTATTTGGAAGTGTTTTTTTATTTTTGTTTTTAAAAATTGTTAAGTTCAATTTTTAAAAACAAAAAAATAGAAAAACTTGTTTGGCAATTTAAGTTCAAAAACAATTTTATAATGATAAAAAATAAAAAAATCTGTTTGGATAATTTTTTTTAAAAAAAACTTTTAAAACTAATAAAACAAAAAACTGTTTGGCAAATTGGATTACTATAAATGACAAATTTAACTATTATATTTTATAGATTATATTTTTCATACATAATTAATAAATAAAGTCTTAATACAACTTCCTATTCTAAAAATAATCTTAATACAACTTGATGTCAATTTATATTTATAAATCTATTCATAAGCTATGCATCATTTTCTTATAGCCACACCCAATTTTCAATTTGGTCACGATGTCTTGCCATTTTCCTTACAGCTTCATCGGTCAATCTTGTTGTGTTCTTCCTATTGGAATTCACATCTAAATTTACATTATTATTCATAACTTCAACATCAGACGAATTCTTATCCTCCCATTCTCTAAACAATTTGTCTCGCATTCCCCACTTACACACAAAGTTATGAATTACACAACATGCTATGACAATAAGGCATTGCCTAGAAGGCTTATATGGTGACATTCGCCTCAAAATAGGAAATCTTGCTTTCAAGACTCCAAAACATAATAAAGCTTACGCTTGGCTCATTTAATAAATGAGCTCATATCATTAACTCAAACTCGACTCATGAGCTCAATTTATTGAACTGTTAACAAATCAAAATGAAAATATCTCACGAGTTTACTTAACCCACTTCCTCAAGCGCAATAAAACTTCCAATAAATATATGTTACATTACACAAAACAACCCCTCAATAAGAAACTACAACCCATAATACCTAGACTACAACAAATGAAACAAGATCATATTCTATGTTTGGCTTCAGATTAGACAACAAAGCGTCCCGACTAGTCAAAATTACTTGGAAAAAACTATCTACTTGCTTTGCAAGAAGATCTAATCCCTGTAAAAACTTCTCCAAAGTGCCACCTAATTCCTCAACATCCTTTTTCTATTGATAATTATTGTCCTAAACAAGCACTTTAAAAAAAGGTTACATGGCCATTAAGCTACAAATGGATGCAACATAATCATGTAACCAACAAATGAACATAACTTTTTCCCATTCGATGAATTCTTTGAAGGCATAGTTACAGTAGTTGTATACAAATATAAAAATGAAATTTAAAGGGAAAAAAATGTATAAATCACATTATTTTTCTATGCCCCCCTAATTTCTTCACTAAGAATACAACATAGAAAAACAAAGCAAACCCACCCTAAAGTTATACAATCAAATCTCAAAAAAAAAAAAGCAAAACAACAATTACAAGACTCTAATACAATCGTCAATTTTGCTATTCTCTTAGTTGTATGAACCTTAAGTAACTCCTCCATTGTTTGCACACCTAGAACAAGTTCCCAAGAGAAAACATATCAAGAATAAAGCACATCAGAATGGTTCATTAAGTCTGCCTTCAAAATGGTTCCTAACATGAAACTATGGACTTATTAATCTGTTTGCTAAGTGCTGTAGAGTTATTATTTTCCTCTACCTCTGAAGTATACCTAAGAACCCACCAAGCTCTTGCGCTTCTATCTAGGCTTTCACTATATAGCACACACCCTCCACCAATCCTATTAGATGATGCTTGCAAGCACTTCACTGGCCCTCCATATCCCCTTATGACACAAACTTTGCAAAGCTTACCAAAAGCCTCTCTTGTCCAAATACCAATGCTTTTATCAGCTGATCCACTGCACAAAAACTCCCCTATTAAGTACACGCACAAAATAACCATTTCTAGTGAGCACATGTTAACATACAAGGATATCGTACAGCTTCATCAATGAATTAAAGCATGCAGTATTATTTATTTATTCATTTATTTACTTAGCTCTTAATTAAATTTAACGTCCAATATATCATATCAAAAAGAAAAAAAGTTTGACATCCAATATTCCTAGAATGCAATTTTTGTTTTTGGATATTGACTTCCCACAGGGTACCCCTGGCTGCTTATGAATTAGCAGCAATTAAAGGCCTTATGACATTGACTTCCTACAGGGTACCCTCGCCGCTTCAGCAATGATCAAAGTAATGTTGGTGCATTAGGTAAGGTTCCATATTATAAGTAATTGCATAAAATTTTTGCTTTGTTGCATGGTTTTGCTAGTGAACAATGAGCCATTTGCTAGTATCTAATCATCATGTTCTCTTTTTTATTAAAGAAACTGCTGCTGGAGGCATAATGGGATAGAGAAGATAATATAAAATGTCACATGAGAAGGTAAGATGGAGGGGAATGAGATTAGCATAAAGTTTACCTAATGAGTAGAGTTTTCTTATTGGTATGCCTATTAACACAATCCAAGAATAGGAAGTCAAGTCAATATTAAGTCTTAGACGAGGTAAGCATCGTGCATCAATCAAGATCTCAGGGACCAAATAAAGAAACAAGTCTAAAAATTACCATAGAAACAAATTATTTTTATCATGTTGTTAGCCTATAGAAAGGTTATACTCGTGTACCTGTATAGCATCAAGCAATTTAATGAGAGAATTAATTTTATAATTAAAAACACAAAAGAACTACTATTACAGAAAAAGCATTAGTAATTTACTGAATTAAGTTGCTACCATTTAAACAAAACAAGTAGCCAATGGCTAAACTAAAGAAAGAAACACAACATCTAATGATGTGGAGAATTTTAAACATCTTCCTCACATATTCTAATTTTACTTATATGACTCTACTAGGATCACACAAGTTAGTCCAATTTTAAACCAAGCAATAATGTCAATTTTAAAAAAGATAGTTGGGAACAAACCTCTATAGCCATTTCTTTGCTTGTCAAAAATGTATGAGGCAAGAATCAAGCCATTTCTTTGCTTGTCAAAAATGTATGAGGCAAGAATCAAACCATTTCTTTGCACTGCTGCATATTCAATTTTCTCATTTTGTACCTCCATGAACATGTCACCTATGAATTCCAACCAACCAAAAATAGCAGTGAACAATTTGAACAATTGACGAGAAAAGTTTGCATTAAATTAGTCAAAATACAGTGGTAACATGAGAAACACAAGTATTTCAGTCACCTCATAATATCACTAGCAATATAGACTTAAAACTAAATTCTAAAAAGGAGAAAGGATTCAGCACCCAAAATTAACGCACAAGAACGAAAGAGATTATAATAAGTTAGCCCCTAAGGGAAGCATTTGTTCTTGAGGAAAAATATGTTAATTTATGAGTGAAAAACTTCAAAAGTGAGGCAATATGCACTTGTTCTTACACTACCAAATCAATAATTTGAGTAAATTAGATTAACAGAATCAAATCAAATAGTAGAAAACAAGCACAGCCTGTAGATTTTTTTTTTCTTCTTTTCATTTTTTGTGCAATCTTCTCAGCATCCAAACAAAAGAATGAGAGCAATAACTTGAAGGAAAATGCCAGAAAGATAGTATGAGGGAAATGGTTAGAATCCAATCAAAAGGCTCTGTGATTACCTTTATCTTGAATACCATCGTCATATCGCTAAAGCTTCAAAGATGAAGATTGGAATTCGAGGTTCATAGTAGGGGAGCAGGTTTGCGGTGAGGACTCACTGCTCAGTGCGCAGGTGGAAGCAGAGGCGGAGTTGGAGTTGGGGGAGTAGGTCGCGGCACCGGTGGATCCGAGGGAGCAAGTCGCGAGGCCGGCGAATCCGGGCTTCACAGGTGGTGGGGCCAGCAGATCTGGTCTCACAGGTCGCGGGGCCGGCAGATCTGGTTGCTTGCGTGGCTGAGGTGAAGGTCGAGTGTGTGGCGGAGGCGGAGGTCATGTGCGTGGCGGTGGTGGCAGATCTGTCTCTGTTCTCTTGCTGTCTTGCTCTTCTGAAATGAACATACAAGGAGGGCTTAGTCGCTGCGGCTGGGTCGCGAAAGAGCTTGGCTCACCGGCGAATGGGGGTCGCGGAGTAGCAGGTAAGAAGAAGGCTAAATAAAGGTTAAGTCCAACAAAATAAAATGAGAGCAGTGGCTCTTTTTCGTCAAACAGGATTCGAAGAAGCACAAAAACACAAATGCAATTTATTTATAAATTTGCCACCGCATTTTTCATCAATTTTAAAACAAGAAAACCAAAGAACAACTCAAAATTGTTCTTGATTTTCAGCTTTTAAAACATGGTTATGGTTTTTTCATTTTTAAAACCAACTTTTGTAAAACACATTGCCAAACAATTTTTTTAAGTCTTTTGTTTTTAAAAGCTAGAAACAATTTTTAAAATTCATTACCAAATAATCCCGTAATCTTTGGCTAGCTTGCCTTACTTGTAAATCACACATACACACACAGAGATATATATATATATATATATATATATATATATATATATTCATCTCTAAATTCCATATTTAATAATCATCATACATAAACATACTCAGAGTGATAAAACTAAGGTTATTGGATCAAACCCACTCACCGTTTAAAGCTGGAGTATGTGGGCCCCACCAACTTGATGTAGAGAGCTTGGGATGACACCAACAACTGCTATAAGACAACCATAACTCTAGATTAAACTCTAATAACCTCTAGATAACTCTAAAATAACTCTAACAATATTAGGGAAGCACCCACACTTGACAACAATGAGAGAAAAATAATAAAACTTAATTCAAAATTATGAAGGAATGGAGAGAATAGAGACATAATAAAATATACATATCTTGATGATTAAGGATGATGGAATGGAGTCAATTTGAGAGAATGAGAGAAAATGGAGAGGGGAAGGTTTCTGCTTTGGTTCTGGAGATGAAGAGCCCAATGAAGCCTTTAAATGGGGGTCAAAAATGAAATGGCGTTGTTTTTGCATTATTTTCTGCTGTACTGACACTGCCATAGCGGTCTTGCCATTCTCCGGGCACCCGGCTGATATACTTATGAGCGCTATAGCGGTCTTGGACTACTTTAGCAGTTGACAAACCACCAAAAAGCCCCAACTCATACACGGTGACCGCTGTAGCAATCCTAGATCGCTATAGCGGTGACAGTACAACTGGTTTAGCACCTCTGGGTGCTCCGGACATCTGGGTTGTCTCTATACTCACTTATTTACATTTCTTAATTTTATGTTAATATCCTCATTTACTTTACTCCATTAATTTTAAAACATAAATGTAAATAAGGAAATACCCCTTATTTGGATTCAAATAAAATATCATAAAAATCAAAACCCCAACAAATCAAAATCCAATTTTTGGATTTTAGTTCAAATCTGAGAATTGTCAGGATTTTCTAAAATTGGGGGCTAAAAACGAAATGTTTGAGGGCTTCATAAAATTCATTAAAAATCACTCTTCAGCTTGATTTCCTCTTGGGAACAATTACCGAACTTTTAATCGCAAGAATATGGCTCTAACATATAGCTCTCCAAGGATGTGTAGGGTCCAGATTTAGTAAAATTTAGCACCCAGCAACATAGGTGGGTCCTGGAGGACCCTGAGGCTATATGAAAAAAAAAATCTACTGACACATGTACCTTGGGTCTCATAATATGTTGATGATATGGTAGCTAAAACTCCACCAACTGAAAATCACATTAGAAACCTCAGGGAAATATTCGGATAATTCCAAAGATATAACATGAGATTAAACCCAGAAAAGTGCGCATTTGGAGTTCGGGAGGGAAGTTCCTCGGATTTATGCTCATAAACCAAGGAGTAGAAGCCAACCTAGACAAGTACTGAGCAATACTTGAAATGAGAAGCCCAAGCTTGGTCAAAGAAGTCCAACAGCTCACCAAACTCTTGGCTTCCTTTTCCCGTTTTCTTTTAAGATCAGTTAAATAAGTAGCCTTATTCTTTAGAATGCTGAGAAAATAAGCAATATTTGAGCGGACCGAAGAATATGAAACGGCTTTCGTCGAGCTCAAAACATTCCTCTCCACACCACCGGTCCTTACCAAGCCTCACATCAGAGAAACTCTTTTCCTCTACCTATTTGTAACCGAGCATGCTGTAAGCTCAATCCTTGTTATAGTACGAGATAAAAAATAGCATCTGGTTTACTTCATCAGCAAAATACTCCAAGGGCCCAAGCAAAGGTATTAGAAGACTGAAAAGGTTGCCTATGTAGTAATCATGTTGGCCAGGAAACTAAGGCCATATTTCCAAAGTCGTCACATCATAGTCTAAATAGAAAAGCCTATTAGACAAATATCGATCAAGCTCAAACTAGTAGGAAGAATGATCTCATGGTCTGTCAAACTCTCGAAGCACAGTCTCAAGTACCAAGCTAGAGGGTCGATCAAGGCCCAAGCCCCTAGTGGACTTCATAGCCGAGCTCTCACGGAGCACACAGCATGAAATTAGCTCATGACGCTTCATGTGGGTGAAGCATCCAATGGCAAGGGAAGTGGAGTTAGAATTGCTTTAGAAAATGGGGAAGGAATCATTATTAAACAGTTTCTCCAATTTCAATTCCATGCCAGCAACAATAAAGTAGAATATGAAGCTCTCATAGCAGGCTTCAAACTTGCCCAAGAATTCAAAGCTCAGCGACTTATCATAAAAGCAGACTCACAACTTGTTGTCGGCCAAGCCAATGATGTTTTCGCCACCAGAGACCCCTTCCTTGAGAAATATTTGACATTGATAAAAAGGCCTATGCAAAACTTCGACTTTTATGAGGTAACACACATCCGTAGAGAGCACAAGACTAGAACCGACATCTTCTCCAAGCTTGCTAGCACCAGCATGCCTCAGAACAACAAATTTGTGATATTGGTAAAACTCCAAAACCGAAGTTACCATCAATCCAAAGTCTAGAACACGGAAATAGGAAGCCAAGATTAGCGAAATCCATTCCTTAGCTACCTAACCACAAGTGAAATTTTGAGTTTTCTTAGTAATGCCAAGAAGTTCAAAAGGCTTGTAAGTTACTACACCTTATACGAAAGACTACTCTTCAAGAGAGGCTACTCCATTCCCCTCTTACAGTACCTCAGCCCCTATGAAGTCAATGAAGTGATAGCTGAGGTGCATGAAAAAGTATATGAAAACCACATCGGAGGCCTAGCTCTAGCGGCTAAAATACTCCAAGCAAGGTATTTCTGAACAACTATGAAGATAGATTGCACCGACTTCGTACATAAGTGTGACAAATGCCAAAGGTTCTCCGAAGTCTCCCAGAGGCACCCCAAGCCACTACACTTTTCCAAGGCCAGTTGGCCTTTTCACATATAGGGAATTGATTTCCTCGACCCCTTTTCCTTAGCACTAAGACAACTCAAGTACTTAGTAATGGCCATTAACAACTTCACCAAATGAATCAAAGCTGAATCCTTGGCAACAATCGCAACAGGAAAAGATCCGTAAGTTCATCTAGAAGAAGACTATATTTAGATTTGGCCTCCCCACGAACTGATCACTGATAATGGGACACAATTCACAGACTGAAGACTAAAACAGCTCCGTGACAATTTTCAAATCAAGTACATCTTCACCTCCATCGAACATCCTTAGACCAATAACCTCACCGAGGCTGCCAACAAGGTAATCTTCTCAGCTCTGAAGAAGAAGCTCAACTGGACTAAAGGTTTCTAGGCCAAGGACCTCCCTGAAATCCTATGGGGTACTATACCATTGCTCAATCCTCAATCTAGGAAACACCGTGCATACTTATCTTCAGTAGCAAAGCCATGCTCCCATTAGAAGTTGCCCAACCAAGAGCTCAACTATTAGCATTCACTAAAGAATCAGATATAGAGAATCGAAGAGCAGGGCTAGATCTCGTCGAAGAAATTGAGAACTAACCTATATCAAGGAACAACCAACCAAGCAGAGAATAGCCCAAGTCTATAACAAGAAGCTTGATCCATGAACTTTCCAACTTAGCAACCCAATCCTCCGGAAGATTGAATCACAAAGGAAGCCCCCATGAGAAGGGAAGCTAGCCCCAAACTAGGAAAGGCCATTTTGAGTAACCCAAGTTGTGGGCCATGGAGCATACAAGATTTCTGAGCCATCAGGACAAGAGCTCCTAAGGACATGGAATGCCATGTCCTTATGGAAATACTATAGCTAAAGTAATGTCTCAAATCACACACGATGGGTATACTTTTTTGCTTTTGCTTTGGTTTATCCCACTCGCTTTTATCAACAAAGGTTTTAACGAGGCATAATCCTGTGTGAGCCAAACACTTTGATGGCAAATCATTAATGTAATTTGATTTCATCTCTAATAGTACATTATGCTTTCACATTACATTTTTTGGCCATACTTTCATATTACTTAAGATCTAACTTCAAACATGTAAATAAGACAGCCTTAACACCAGCCGAGCAGCTTCAAACCACTCGCGGAGTCCTAGTGAAAGTAGAATAGGTCGACACTAGCTGAGCAACTTTGAACCACTCTTGAAGTCAACCTCAGCACTAGCCGCGTTGCGAAGTCTACCTCGGCACTAGTCGAGCGAAGAACACCTTGGCATTAGTCGAGTTGCGAAACCTACCAACCACATCACGAAGTCTATCTCGATACCAGCTAAGGTAAGATCACCTTGGCACTGACCAAGTCGCGAAACCTACCTCAGCACAAGTTGAGTCGCGAAACCTACCTTGACACTAGCTGAGTGAAGACCGCCTTGGCACCAGTCGAGTTGCGAAACCTACCTTGGCACCAAATGAGTCGTAAAGTCCAACTTCCAAACATGCAAATAGGATGGCCTTGGTCTCGACTAAATTGTCTCTAAAGATCGATTAAGTGCTTTGTCATCTCAAATTGAACTAAAGGTCAATAAGCCGACTGATACTCTGCAATACCCAAATGACCTAGCTCGGCATCTCATATGTTCGAGGAAACCTATCTGTCTCCTAAGTCAGAAACTTGGCTCAGAACTTTACCACCCTCAACAAATCCCTACACCAACTAGACTATTCACCCGAAAACCTGATGGTTTCAAGAGGACTTCGAACTCAACGTAGTAACAAAAGATCAGCCCAAATCAAATTGAAACCGAAAGCCAACAACTCGACCCAATTAAGTACAAGCTCAGACATTGACTTATTAGGGTAGCCCTCAAATAACTACAAGACAATTTAAAGTGGACCAAGAAATCGCTTCTAGCAAAGAAAGTGTCACGACCTGATTTGACAATGTGATTGGCACATGAGAAATCTTATCCATGTGTAAGCCTTGTGATCTGTTGATTGCTTCTACATGCATGCTCTGGTTAAAAAATCCATAAAAGATAGAAAGTTTCTCTTTTTCTAGATACAAATCGCCTGTCCTTTTAAAATCCATAAGTGACTACAACTTATAATACCTGGTATACACATGTCAGTAGACAAGTTCTATATAGCTTTAGGATCCCCTGGGACCCACCTATGTTGCTGGGTTCTGGATTTCACTAAGTCTGGATCCTATACCTCCTTGGAGGGCCGTATGATAGAGCAACATTTTTGGAATCAAAAGTCCCAGTAGTTGTTCCCAAGAGGAAAATAATTTAAAGAGTAATTTTTAATGAATTTTATGAAACCTTTAAATTTTTCATTTTTAGCCCACAAGTTTAGAAAATCTTAAAAATTATCAAATTTGAACTAAAACCCAAAATTTGGATTTTGATTGGTTGGGAATTTGATTTTTATGATATTTTATTTGAATCCAAATGGAGGTATTTCCTTATTTATATTTACATTTTAAAGTTAATGGAGAATGTTGAGACAACCCATATGCTAAGATGACAGAAAGATGCTAAGACTAGGTGAACTGTCATCGCTATAGTGGTCCAGGACCGCTATAGCAGTCATAGTGGATGAGACGGCACGGTTTTGTGATTTAAAGCTGTGTCAGTACAGCAGAAACAGTATAAAATGACGTAGTTTCACTTAACAGACCCCTTTCCTCTATTTACACACCCTAACTCATATTCTTCCCCCATTTTTTCGCGATCAGAAGCCTTCTCCTTCCCATTTTCATCCTTTTTCTTGCATTCCCTCCAATCTAGCTCCCCTTAAATTATCAAGGTATGTATATGTTGTTAGTTTATATCTTTATTCTCTCTATTCTTTCATGATCTTGAGTTAGATCTTGTTATTTCTCTCATTGTTGTCAAGTGCGGTGCTCTCCAAATGTTGTTAGCGTTATGTTTGAGCTATCTAGAGGTTATTAGAAATTAATCTAGAGCTATAGTTGCTCTGTGGCAGTTATTGGTGTCATTCCAAGCTCTCCGATGGTGCCCACATACTCCTGGATTCAAACGGTGAGTGGGTTCAATCTCATGACCTTATTTTATCTATTATGATTATGTTTGGTGCATGATAATTACGAAATATTAAATTTAAAATCAGAAAAAATATAGAATATGATTCCACATGATGTGTTAAGCTTGAAAAATTATGGTTTATGATGATAACATGAAAGAATGAGTTTTACAAAATTATGAGACCATGATTATTGTGTTGTGTGTATGAAAAATGTTTATATGCTAATGAAACGATTGTTGGGAGAATATATGATTTTATCTAGTTACTATTTTACCAAATCTGTTTTTTGAGCTTATGATATCTCTATTTTCTTAAGATGTTGGATTTTAGATTATGTTTCTAGAATATCAATTTTAATTATTGTGTTTTGAGATTTCAGATTACTCTTTAAAATATTCAGATAATATATATAGTGGAAGAATGCCAAATAAGAGTTTGACTCAGCATTATGAATAAATGTTATATGATTTTAGAGTTATTATAATTATGAACTCCAGTATTTTGAGCCAATGATTTTAGATTTATCAAGTATATAGAAAGTTATGTTAGCTTAAGATTTGAACTTAGAACTTCAGATTTATGGTATCCAGAGGTATGAAATTCAGTATGATTCTTAGCAACTGCCAGATACATATTCTGTGGGCTTGAGATTAGGTTGCCTACAAATGGGTGATCCCTTGGGCACGATTTCACAATCACAGTTATGTTAAAGTTAGATTGTTAGAGTTATATGAATACAAAATTCCCAGAGTGCTTAGACTTTAGGGGCTCGCGTTCACGAGTGACGAAGTATCCCCTTTTCAGTTATGATTTTTGACAAACTAGTTTAGCTAATAGAGATAAGGAAACAGACAGTTAGTTAATAGCTGTATGAGATCATTGACCTTGGTACTAAGTTGTCCATCAGAGGACAATATCGGCCCTTAGCATATGCAAAAAGGGACCTAGTTAGATACTCACAGCTTGTTTTGATAGAGTTTATGATTTACAACTTTATTATTATATATGTATTTATTCAGCTCAGCAAATACTGTTTCCTGATGCTCTACCACACCCTTAGTTAAAATGTTTTCACAATTGATTATGAATTAATAAATGTTGTTATGAAATTATAGGATGAAAAGTGTTTTCTTATATATAGCTACTTATATAAATATCAAATTGTTTATGATTGATGCATGTATACTGCTTTATATATCTTCTTGTTGTCCCATGTGGGTGATGGGTAAGAACTCACTTACTAAGTTCATTGACTCACCCTTCTCCCTTTCTCTCATAATTGCAGGTACAGGTTCAGTTTCAGCCCAGTTTGGTAGATGCAGCTCTTCCTAGTGGTGAGTTTTACTTTGGAGTAAGGCTTACTTTAGAATTTTGTTAAAATATAGTGCTCCAGTAAATGTGCAGGCAGGATCTGAGCTATGCATTATTTTCAGATTATGTATTTAACTTCAGTAGTAGAAACAATTATGTATATGTTTTCAGTTACAAGTATAAATTTGAAATTGTGGAGTCAGACTAAAATTATATACAAGCTAGAGACGAATTTATGATTCAGTTCATATGTTAAAAAAATTGATTTTCAAAGTACGATTAAGATGTTTTTTGAGTTGTATATTGTATTTTAGTCCTATAATCCTAGATATAAAGTTTTGAATAAAGATTTGGATTAAGGTTTAGATGACATTATGTTTTATGAATAAAAAGTATGCTATTTTATACATTTAGAGAGATATGTAACCTAGAAGTCTTCCGTAGGGATGAGATTCTTCACGTATCGGTCAAGTTTCCAAATCTGGTCGTGACACAACTGATGTCTTATAAGTCAAATTCAAAGTCCATATATTATAATACAACATATTTACTAGAAGTTTGCTCTGTATGGAAAAAATAACCATAAAACTAATACAAGTAGATCATAGGATTCGAAATGCAAAACATGCTCTATAGCCGAGTTCCTACCTGCAACGTACTGGAGCACTCCAAACAATATAAGAATGCTTCACTCAAGTGAAGCTTGCTAGCTGAACTCGACTATTGATGAGAAGAAGGAAGCTGTGAGGAACCTGCATTAGTTGTTGTATCTGTAATAGAGGAAAAAGGAGAGGGGTAAGTTTTTATTCAAAACTCTGTAAGTGAGTCCTTCCATGGGACATAAAGAGAGGATACAAAAATCATAATGACAGTAATAATCATTTAAAAACATTTCATACTCATAGTCAGATAATCAAAATCATAGTTTTCTATAAATTAACCCAATAGTATTCTAATAGAAAAATAGTAATCTTTGCTCTGGTTATGTACAATTCATGTGACATAACAAAATCTTTGATTAATAATCTCTGATCACATCTGGGTATTACGTATCGCCGTCTCCGGTGTGACAATAAATTCTCTATTTTCTTTAGCCTTGGGCTATTTGGTACTAAGGTTAACGGATTAACTGTCGTTAACACATAGTTTGTTTTTCTATAGCTACTGTTCAGCTAAACCAAAAACCTAAATCTTTTTTCTATGTCTCATACAGTCTTCTACCCTAGGGTTCAAAACTTCTCCATAAACAATATTCAACATTAGAAATCATATAATCCTTAAATCAGCTCTAAACAATCATGCTTACTACCTAGTTCTTTTAGAAACTCGCCTTAATAATAATGGTCCCATGGTTTTATAAAAAATATATTTCATACTCTAAGATCAGCAGTTCAAAATATATAATCAATCAGTAAACTTCAAATCTTTGTACAGTATTTCTCTAAAATGAAGCAATAAATCATATCTTTATGAAAATAATTTTAATGCATAACATAAAGATTACAGATGCAGATCTACTCACTTGGAGGGGTGGAATTTGCAGAAACAACACCAATAAAACTCTGAAGAGAAGAAATAACACTACTATCTAACATGGAATCAGTAGAACTCTAGATTAACTTCTAAAATCTTCAAATACTTAAGAATCCATCTCTAACAAGATAGAAAACTTCTTTCCTCTTGAGAAGCATAGAGGACCACCTTTAAACAAGGAAGACTTGAAGGAAATGAAGAAAAATCAACAAACTAAACATACCTTGAACCTCTGGGAGAAAGAAAAAGGAGTTTACTTGAGAAAATGATGAAGAAATGGAGTTTGCGGGGTAAAATAGGGTAAAAAGGCGATGTTTTCGTGTTTGGGGGGTGTAGGGTACGTTTTGGAATGGTCTGGAGCTTGAAATGGAGGGTTTTTAATGAACTGTTGATTTATCATGGCTCACAAGGCTCACCAAAGAGCATAAAATCTTCACCCGCATCGCCTTACTGTTACCTGACCGCTGAGTGCTCTCCAGAATGGTTTTGCTCAATTTCTTGACCAATAACTCAAGTGTTGGGGTGTGCTGGGTTGGGTTGTCTCAATATTCGCTCAAGTTAATATCCTCATTTATTTTTCTCTCGATTAACTTTACAACATAAATATAAATAAGGAAATATCACCCATTTCAGTGCAAATAAAATATCACAAAAATTAAAATCCTAACAAATCATAATCCAAATTTTGAGTTTTAGTTCAATTTGGGAATTTCTAAGATTTTGTAAACTTGTGGCTTAAAAATGAAATGTTTAAAGGTTTTATAAAATTCATTAAAAATCGTTCCTTACCTTATTTTCCTTTTAGAAAAAATTACCGGGACTTTTGATCTAAAAAATGTGGTTTTATTATGTAGCCCTCTAAGAGCATGCAGGACCCAGACAAAGAAAAATTCAGGACTCAGAACGATCGATAAGGGTAACCAACACGCTTCCTAACTAAAAAATTTCTCTAACCATTTGATTGAAACTAGGGTATTATAGAGAACAACATTATAAAACAGAAATATCACATAATCAATGACTAGGGGCTCACCATGGCCAAGAAGACGCACCATAACCTTATTAGGCAACTTAAGCTCGCCCAAAGTCCTCGACACTCATTGCCCAACCTATAATCAAAACCAAGAAATCTTAACCACCACCTTAACGAACTGCTGGGGGCTAGTCATTTTAAATCCAACGATTGTCACTACAGCAACTAGAAAGGCGCGCCAAGCTGCGCACAATAAGTCGACTCGTTTGAGCTCGGTACATAGTCCTCAGCAGACATACCTCAGTTATAACACCTCAACATCAGCTACTCGGCCTACGATCAAACTCGGGGGTTATGTACTAGACTAGAAATATAGGTCGGACAACTTGGCTGGAAGCACTAGAGGTCGAACATGGGTATTAGAGATCGGTCACGTGGCGGCTATGTGCCCTATAGATTTACCGCAGATTTAGTTGAGGATGACTCATAAATCCTATACAGGATCTATCTATATTTCTTATCATTTCTTAATATCTTATATTGGATCATATCTCCTATTGATATGACATATATCTATCACTAACTAAATTGAAGGTGTATCTCCCTTATTCAAGGAAGATTACCTTCAAATTTAGCATGTGGTAACGTCACACTATACAAGGGGGCTAACGCCCCTAGGTACGATAAAATTTGATCATCATACTAGTCTACTTTACCATTCCCAATCTCATTCACCCACTGACTTAAGTGTCGGAGTGTCTTTGCAGGTATCCTACTCCCGGCTTGCACGGATGTTGGAGTTACTTGCACCCTTATCTTGACTTCTAGATAAGAACAAACACTATTCTCAAATACAAATCTTTCAAAATCTAAACAAAATGTACATTAGATGAATTAAAGTTTTTGGACAAAGTACAATAATCTTTTATGAAATTTAATCTAACTCCGTCTGTTAAGTCAGTAACTTCACATACCTCTTTTCCTTATTGGACTTTGTATTATACAAAATGAATTTTTTAATCGAAAAATACTCCAAGGCCCGACTATTATGCATGCACCATGGAAATGATAGATTGTGAATAGTATTTAGCTTTTATTAGGATACGGTGGGCTTGCTATAGAAAAATTGACAGAGTACAATAGTATTATGTTGATTTTAAAAATTAAAAAGCATAATTTGATTCTTAAAAATAGAATGTAGAAAATAGTTTAGATGTGTTTTCTAATATTTTGTTTTGAAAATAACTAAAAACGCAGTGACATATTTGTAATTATTTTGTTTTATTGGTTTATACACACATTCGATTCTCATCCATTAGAGAAATCATGCAAGTTTTTTTTTTCTCATTCATTCCCAAACTCTTTGTAGCCCTACTAAAAAAAAGTGCAATAGGGGTTAGGGATTTTGCTTGTTGATCCAGCGGTGGTGCTCGGCCCACTGTTCTTCCATCTTCTCCAATGATAACAACTAGCATCATTTACTTCGCTTTGCGACTGACAACCTTGCCATGGCCGCAATTATGTGCTCCTCCATGTCCTTTAGTGTTGGTCTGTCACGCCGTGGATTCGGTGGTCAGCATCGCTGATGGGAGGATGCATCGCTTCAGAATCTCTGCATGAGCCATTGTTGCTACATCTGCCATTGAAGGTACATTGCCACCGGTAGCTAAGAGTCATGGTGGTTCTGGCATATTTGACTCGAACGTCTCTTTGCTGTTCAGATCTCCATTGTCACTGGCTGCTGCGCCAAGACGTGGCGAGTTCTACATCATCGTCGTTGATGGTGTCTCACCGCCACTACTTGGAACTACTTCGCCACCATGTTCTTGTTGATTGAGTCGCTGATCAATATTTCAATTATTTTTTGAAAATTGTCCAAATATATGAAAAATGATATTTTCAACCGAATAAGAGATTGTTATCCAAAATAATAACATACAAATGCACCTTAATTTTAGAATTAAATTTAATCACTTTTATCTAATAAATCTAGTCTATTTATTTATCTTAATATTTAACGTTATTAAAGACGTGAATAATATTGGTCTCGAACATTAGAGGGACTAAGGAATTCTTGGCCCTTTTTCAAATAGAAGGAAGAATGGGCTCAAAAAATATATGATGTAGTTAGTTTTAAAAGAGTAAAAGTTCATTTTGATTCATGAAATTTTATACGCGATTCACTTTAGTCTCTAAAATAAAAAAAAGTATCATGTTAATCTCTAAAATTTTAAGAAGTGATTTAATTTAGTCCTTTTATTGATTTAATTTAGTCCTTAGAAATATTAATATAAGAATTAATTTGAATCACTTTTTAAAATTTCAGAAATTCAAATAATATTTTATTAATTTTAAAGATTAAAGTGAATTATGAATATAATTTAAGGGATCAAAATAAACTTGTACTCGTTTCTAAAGAGGAGTAGCATTGATCTGCTGAGCAGAGGATTCCAGTACCTGAAAACTAAAGTTGAATAGTTATTTTTTTTTTGTGTTGGGTGGAGGAAGGGAGGTGCAAAAATATTATTTAACATTTTAAAATTTAATATTTGATTAAAATATTTATTTTATTATCATTAAAAATATGATGACTATAATTTTTTTGATTTATCTATTACATCTAAAAGTAATAAAAAGTGTTCTAATTAGATAGGTATTTATGGAGGCTAGAAAAGTAATACGGGGGCGTTAAGTCGGCAGCTTCACATACCTCTTTTCTATTATTGGACTTGCATTGTACAAAATGGATTTTTTAATCAAAAAATACTCCAACGCCCGACTACTAGGCACGCGCCACTGAAATGATAGCTCGCGAATAGCATTCAGCTTCAGCTTTTAATAGGTTTATGACGCGATATGCTTGACGTAGAAAAGCTGAAATGACTTCAACTTCGAGAGCGGGCAGCGTGAATTCCACGCGCTGCCCCTCCTCAAGAGAAAAAGAGAAAAAAAGCCCCAATATATATAGGATATTGTCTTGCACAAGTCAATCATCATTATAAGCATTCTTCACTTTGATCTCTGGAGGACGTAAGTTCAGCTTCAGCTTGCGCAACCCGCAGAAGATGTCTTCCTACGATGTATTCCTCAGTTTCAGAGGTAAAGACACTCGACGCGGATTTATCAACAACCTCTTTGAAGGTCTGCAGGCGGCAGGTCTTCGTACTTTCGCTGATGATATGGAGTTTGAAAGAGGGGAAAAATTTTCAACAAGCCTTCTCGAAGCCATCGAAGGGTCTCAGATCTGCATCGTTGTTTTCTCTAAGAACTATGCATCTTCCACCTGGTGCCTTGATGAGCTGGTCAAGATTATGGAGTGCGTAAAAGGGAAAGGTCAATCAATTTTACCTGTCTTCTATGATGTAGATCCATCAGATGTTCGCCATTTTCGGGGCGGGTATGGACAAGCGCTGTGTAAGCATCTGGAAAAATCCAAGTATTGCAGGGTCAACTTGTCAGCATGGACTAAGGCATTGGAAGAAGCAGCTAATAGCCCTGGTCTCTGTTTTAATCCTAGGTATTCTTCTTCTTCTTCAATCTTAATCTTTATTTTTCAATATCCTTGAAATTAGAAAGTTCATGACGTTGTTGAGCAGGCGTGAATCAGAATCTGAGCTAATTGGAAAGATTGTTGAATCCATCTCGAGGAACGCTAGTCGTGTTCCTTTACATGTAGCTAATTACCCAGCTGGATTAGCGCCTCAGTTGCTCGAATTACGCTCTCTTTTGGATGTTGGGTCTGCTTGTGGAGTCAAGGTGGTAGGGGTTTATGGGATGGGAGGGATAGGAAAAACAACACTTGCTAAGGCGTTGTATAATGATATTGCTCCCCAGTTTGAGTGTTCGAGTTTTGTGCCTGATATTAGCGAAAACTCCACCGAGTGTGGCCTTGTACGGCTGCAGGAGAGACTTCTGTCTGATTTACTTGGAGATAAAGCTGTCGAGTTCAGGCTGGATAATGTTACCAGAGGGATTTCAGTCCTGCAAACAAGGCTCTCTGGGAAGAGAGTTTTGTTGGTTCTCGATGATATTTACTCTTCACAGCAGCTGGAAGCATTAGCTGGAGGATATGCTTGGTATGGTAATGGTAGCCGCATCATTATTACCACAAGGGATAGACGTCTGTTGGATAGCCATCGTGTTAGAACTCAATTTGAGGTAAGTCCGGTAAATGCCGAAGAAGCTCTTGAATTGTTTTCTTGGAATGCCTCTAGCGCTAATGCAGTTGATTCAAGCTACCTGGATGCATCACGCCGTGCACTGCCTTGTGCTAAAGGCCTTCCATTGGCTTTGAAGGTCATGGGTCCCTCTTTGTATGATAAATCAGCATGTCACTGGCACTCTATGATAGCTGGATTGGAAAGAAATTCTGATAGTGCTGCAACTCATGATGCACTTAGACTAAGCTACGCCAATCTGGACCAAGACCTCAAGACCACTTTCCTGGATATTGCTAGCTTCTTTGAAGGACACAGGGAGGAGTATCCTTCAAATCATCTGCAGCCGACTTGCAGCCTTAACTTTGATCTTCCTTTAAAAGGCCTGGTTGATAAACATGGTTTACTACGTATGCACGATCTGATGCAAGATATGGGCAGACAAATTGTCATGCAGCAGTCACAACCGGGGCATTTAAAGGCTTTGAGATCCACATACAAGGATGTTTTTTGTGGTTTAAAAGATAATACGGTATGTGAGAATTCTTTTACCCCTTGTTTTTTTCAAAAAGATCGTGAGTCGCCGCATCTTCCTAATGTACATATTAGACAAAGGAGATGAGATTTCCTCTTTGCTCTACAATTTTGCATCGGAAGATGTTAAGGCTTGTACTAAATCACACAAGAGATGAATAGCTCCTCTGGTTTGATGATGACTTAGCAGTTATCCTAATGATGGATTCAGCCCCAAACAGTGATGAAAAAGAAAAATGCTGAAAAGCATAACACAACAAATAATTGGCCTTGGCATTGTAAGGGACCCTTCTCCCTCTATTAGACTTCCTGAGATAAATGCCTGCCTCTTTCCCGGCCCTCCTTCCTCCTTCCTATGGTCCAAAAGCCCGAAATTTCCTCCATCTGTCTCCATTGGTAGCACACTGTAAATGATTCCGAATTATCCTCCTCAAACTCCTCCTTCCATTTTCCAGAGACAGCCCAGCATAGTTGGCCACGCTGGAATATCCCCCAATTAATTCATTTAATGACTCCGGATTATCCCCTATCTAATGCACTTAATTTTCATATTTCAGCTGAAACAGTTCCAGCCCTTTTTTCCCCTTCCTTTCGTATACTTTAGGCTTGTGATATCTATCAACAGATTTGTCGTTGTTGGAAGAACGTGGTTTTATGATTTCATCTTTATCTGTGTCCCCATTTCTGACACACGTGCTCTTGGTTTGATAGGAGACTGACAATGTTGATGCCATAACCTTAAGCGATTTCAAGAAGATGAGGAGCCTTAGACTTCTGGCCATGACAGGAAGCCCATCTTCTTTTGCATCTAATATCAGTCCAGGGAAGGTTGGCATGCTCAACCTGGTTAGTATTCCCTAGAAAACAACTCAAGGCACACATGCTTGCTAGCAGTGGCGGAGCTTAATAGGGACCCCCTAAATTTTTTTTTGAAAAATTATATATACATATATATATATATATGTATATGTATATGTGATATATATGTATGTATATAAAGAAAACAAATTTAATTTAAATGTTATGAAAATGTAAGAAATTTATATAATGCCATGCAATTATATCTTTCTATATATGTATAATTTTTCAAATAGTTGGTATGTGAGTTAAATATGTATAATAACTAAGAAGTGTTGATATGTTAACCTATACAGATTATGTTTATCCACATAAATGAATTTTTTCAACTTAAAATCTATTAACTTTTCTTTTAATTAAAAAGAAAAAGATCACATCATAATTAAGTTTTTTTTTGTTTTTACATTAGATGAGCAATTATAAGAGCAGGTTCAATGTAGACAATGATGCTCTACTTTGATTCTTAAGAATGCTTATAAAATTTTGATATTATTAGATGTATGTTTGGGAATATAATGTAGAAAGAAAAGGTTTTTTCATCTAAATTTAAAATGACTTTACATGTTTGGATGAAAAAAAACTAATTTTCATTCTAAAATTCACTAATAAGTGAAAACAGATTTTTAATTTTTTTATTATAAGCAAAAATAAATTACTTTAGCATTTTAATACTTTTATTAAAATAATCCTAAGTAGCAAATATTATAAAATATAGAAAATCATTTGATATATTTTTTAGTAATTTATCATATAAAAGTCATTATTTTCGTATTATCCACACAAAAAACACCACTTAAAAATTCCTTTTGAACTAGTATAACCAAACAAAAAATTGATTTTGAAATAATCAATTATAAAAAAATTCAATTATAAATGCATTCAATTATTAAAATAATTTTAATCTGACAATTAATCCAAATATACACTAATATTTATCATGTTAGTTATTTGATATAAAATTTATATATAGATGTACAATTAATTTTAATTTGATTTGATTCTTGCAATTTAATTTAAGTGACCTGTAAAACCTAGTGACCTGTAAAACCTTTTGGCCCTCAAAATTTTTCTTCAAGCTCCGCCGTTGCTTGCTAGCTACCTTTACACTTTTCTTTAGTCACACTCACTCAAAGACACATTTTTTCGTGGGCACTTAAATAATTTCGATATTATTCTTTCTAATTTTGTTTTGCAGGAGTTCAAGTGCCTGGGACGCATGGTACTCCAAAATTGCAAAGTGATTAGAGAAGTGCCTGATCTATCTGGAGCACCGACCCTCTCAGAACTGCGTCTTCAAAATTGCAATAATTTGACTTCAATTCATCATTCCATCAAATATCTTCATCGTTTAAGAAGTTTGAACCTTGAAGGATGTGTTGAGCTCAAGACTTTTCCACATGCAATGAAGCTTGAACACCTTGATTTCTATTGCAGCTCAAGTCTCCAAACTTATCCCAAAATCTCACTAAGGATGAATAACGTAAAAAAAGCTAATTTGTTGCGGACTGTTGTACGGAAATTGCTAAAAGCTTGTAGTGATTTCAAATCTTTTAGCATGAGTAAGGGTCAGCGGGGAAGCCCTACATTGTTGTCTTGTCTGACTCATCTTGATCTCAGTGAATTCAATTTGTCTGATCAGGCTCTTGTATATATTGTTTGCTTTCCCAAATTGCAAAATTTAGACCTGGGGAGTAATAATTTCACGATTCTTCCAGCATGCATCAAAGAATGTTCCCATCTGAGATCCCTTTCTCTGGACGATTGCAAGAGTCTTCGCAAAATTGAAGAGCTTCCCCCAAATATTGAGTTACTCAGGGCAACAAACTGCACGTCATTGGCTCCCATTTCCACAACCATGTTGTTGAGTCAGGTACCTCCCTCTTGCTCTTATGCCGGCTTTCATCCGTTGTCTTTGATAATCCACGCTTGCAGTGGAGGAGCTTAATAGGGATGGCCCCCCAAATTTGTTTTCAAAAAATTATATATATGTATATAAATGAAACAAATTTAATTTAAATGTAATGAAAATGTCAGAAACTTATATAATGCCATCCAATTATATCTTTCTATATATGTATAATTTTTCAAATAGTTGGTGTAAGAGTTAAATATATAATAACTAAGAAGTGTTGATATGTTATCCTATGTAGATTATGCTATTTTATATAAATGAATTTTTTTCAACTTAAAATCTATTAACTTGTCTTTTAATTAAAAAGAAAAAGATCACATCATAATTAAGTTTTTTCTTTTTTTTTCTCACAATAGATGAGCAATTGTAAGAGCAGATTCAATGTAGACAATGAATTTATTAATTTTATATTCTACTTTGATTCTTAAAAATACTTTTAAAATTTTGACATTATTAGATGTATGTTTGGGAATATAATGTAGAAAGAAAAGGTTTTTTCAAACCCGGGGGGTGTGGTTGAGTGGTAAGGACTCATCTTCCCTTAACCAAATGTCAAGAGTTCGATCCCTGGCTTGATCCTATAGCTTCCGGCTCTGGGGTTACCTTGATTTTGATTAAAAAAAATTAAGAAAAGGTTTTTTCATCTACATTTAAAATGACTTTACATGTTTGGATGAAAAAAAAGAAAACTAATTTTCATTCTAAAATGCACAAATAAGTGAAAACAGATTTTTAATTTTTTTTATAAGTAAAAATAAATTACTTTAGCATTTTAATACTTTTTATTAAAATAATCCTAAATAGCAAATATTATAAAATATAGAAAATCATATGATTCATTTTTTAGTAATTTATCATATAAAAGTCATTATTTTCATATAATCCAAACAAAAAAATACCACTTAAAAATTACTTTTGAACTAGTACAACCCAAAAGAAAATTGATTTTGAAATAATCAATTATAAAAAAACTTAATTATAAATGCATTCAATTATTAAAATAATTTTAATTTGACAATTAATCCAAATATTCACTAATATTTATCATGTTAGTTATTTGTTATAAAATTTATGTAAATATGTAGCTAATTTTAATTTGATTTGATTCTTACAATTTAATTGACATGTAAAACCTTTTGGCTCTCCCAAAATTTTTCTTCAAGCTCCGCCGCTGCACGATCGTTAACTTCATCAATAGACTCATGCTTTTTAGTAAATGTGATGTTATTGACAGGCAGTCCACGAGGCGGGAAACACCCAGTTTATTCTGCCTGGTTCCCGAATACCTGAATGGTTCGACCACCTTAGTTGGGGAGGATCGGTTTCTTTTTGGGTGCGTAAGAAATTCCCGCACATTGCATTGTGTTTTGTTCTCCGCAGTTCTGATTCTCAACATAGGACGTGCAAATTCCGCATGTTCATCAATGGCAAATATTTGTTTGACTTTGATTATAACTACCTTCTGACATTGGCATCGGATCACATAATGCTGTTCGACCTTCGAAGCCAAATGGCTAACAATGAAGTGGATGAAATGTTATTAGACAATGAATGGAATCTTGTGCAGGTTTCTTGTGTGGATGCACCAAGCCTGGAAGGAAGTATAGAAGAAAATGAGAATGTAGGACGTATTGGAGTATACGTATATAAGCAACTAAGCAGCGTGAAGGATATTCGGTTTGCAAACCCCAATTCCGGAAAGAGAAAAGATGATTTGTTCTGCTTCTATGGTGATTTGGAACAACATTGCAACCCTTTGCTCAAAAGACAGCGTAAATTCCTTAACACGGGAGCTTTTCAGACACCAAATATGCGTCAACAAAACAATTTAGGTTCGGTCACTCAAAATAACCCAAAAAGATTCCAAACTGTGTCTGAAGATAGACGCAAGTATTCTGCAGGGTACAGTGGTGCGGGAATGAAGTCGGATATTGAGTGGCTAGCATTGCTTCCAAGTCTGCAACCATTGGCAGGTGCTAAAATGATGTTGGATCCAGTTGTATCAGAGATCATGAACGACTTAAGTAATGAGAAAGGTAAGGTATTGCTGGCTTGTGGCACTGCCTCCTGTCTGTGGCATCTATAATTTATTTTTTAACGTAGATATATTATTGTTTTATAGAAAAAGAAATTTTTATTAAATGAGAAGGGAAAGAGTACATCAGTGGTAGAGCTTGAAGGAATTTTTTTTTTTGGTTTTACATGTCAATAAAATTGGAAAAATTAAATCAAATTAAAATTAGCTACACATCTATATATAAATAAATAACTAACATGATAAATATTAGTGTATATTTGAATTAATTGTCAGATTAAAATTATTTTAATAATTGAATGCATTTATAATTGATTATTTCAAAATCAATTTTTTGTTTGGTTATACTAGTTCAAAAGTAATTTTTAAGTGATGGTTTTTTTTGTTTGGATTATATGAAAATAATGACTTTTATATGATAAATTACTAAAAAATGTATCAAATGATTTTCTATTTTTTTTTAATATTTGGTACTTAGGATTATTTTAATAAAAGTATTAAAATGCTAAATTAATATATTTTTACTTATAATAAAAAAATTAAAAATCTGTTTTCACTTGTTAATGAATTTTAGAATGAAAATTAGTTTTTTTTTTTCCATCCAAACATGTAAAGTCATTTTAAATTTAGATGAAAAAACCTTTTCTTTCTGCATTATATTCCCAAACATACATCTAATAATGTCAAAATTTTATAAGCATTCTTAGGAGTCAAAGTACAGCATAAAGTTAATATATCCATTGTCTACATTGAATTTGCTCTTATAATTGCTTATCTAATGTTAAAAAAAATAATAATTATGATGTGATCTTTTTCTTTTTAATTAAAAGACAAGTTAATAGATTTTAAGTTAAAAAATTCATTTCTATAGAATAATATAATCTATGTAGGGTAACATATCAACACTTTTTAATTATTATACATATTTAACCGTCATACCAACTATTTGAAAAATTATATATATATAGAAAGATATAATTGAATGACATTATATAAGTTTCTTATATTTTCATTACATTTAAATTAAATTTGTTTTCTTTATATACATACATATATATAATTTTTTGAAAAAAATCTGGGGGGCTATGGCCCCATTGTCCCTATTAAGCTCCGCCACTGTTAGTTGCTCTTTGTCTAATGTCCCCTGATTACTAACCCATTATTAGTAGCTCTCAACACTAACAACTAAGCACATCTACCATGATGGAGAAAAGAAATGGAGATATAGGACCTCCTTGTGCAATACCCTTCTGACCTTTAAACAACAAAGATCTATGTTCATCCTTAGTAATTGCAAATGTCAAAGGGGATAGACACCCAGAAATCAACTTTCTCCATCTCTCCCTAAAACCTTTTCTGGCTATGAATTAATCCTATACATCCCAACTAACATGATGATGAGCTTTTTGAAAGGCTGATTCTAACACAAGACCATGTTTTTACTGTGTTTTGACTTCTTTCATCACCTCATTAGTAATAAGGGGTGGCATCTAAAATTTGTCTAATTGGGATCAAAGCACTTTGGTTTTTAGAAATATTGTCTGAGAGAAAGCACATTCAATCTGAAAGCGAGCCTTAGCTAATGGGATGAAAAGCCTTAACCTTAGTTGATCTATCCTTCTTAGACATAAACAAGATAGTTCTATGCTATTTACCGCTGATGAAAGTATGTAATGTTGATATACAATAGCAATGAGTTTTCAATCTATTTGTAGCTTCCAGACGGTACTTATTATTCTCATGTGGACTTGCAGATGTCAAGTTGATGAATAAATCCTGCAAGATTTGTGGAAGTATTCACCTGTGGAAAAGCAAACAGACCTCATTGAATCAGAATAAACCTGTTGCACACGTATGCGTTCAATCAAGACAAACTCAGCCAGAGAAAATTCATGCTGAAGTTCCTGGAAGTTCAGGAAATCTAGGCTCATTGACTGAGGAAGCTGATATTAATCTGATCTCCATGGAACATTGCACAGATCATGTTGATTCCAGCTGGAATGATATTGGTCTTGAAAAAGCTTACGCTTCAATTGAGTCTGAAGCCACTGATCTGGCATTAATCATAGATACTGAAACAAATAGTGAATCCGTATACACTAAGTTGAGTGACAAAGCCATGAAAGCATTGAAAATTCTACAATATTATGTCACAAAAAGGTTTTCTTTCTTGTTGGACCCAGGACGATCAAGGTTCTTGAAGATTATTTTAGACTATCTCCTAAGTTTGTCAGAAGATGATGGGATCTCAGTGAGAATGAGATCAGTTATATTGCAGCTTTCAAGAAGCTTTTCTTTGTGGAATAGAGATTACAATGCTGCAAGTGTTAGGCTTGAGTTGGCAACAGCCAACATGTTAAAAGTGGATAAACTACATGTTGACATTGAAGCTAATGTCAAGAAAGTCATGGAAGTTGATATATTGATGGATGAGTTAGGCAGCAAGTTGGCCTCCCTGCAAGCGAGAAAGAGACAGTTGGAGCAGCATATCCATTCTATCACAGAAGAAGTTACGGAATTGAGATTTCCGGTGGGAGCTGTTTGCAGAAGTGAAACAGACCTCAATAAATCAAAGTAAACCCGTTGCAGAAGTAATGATGTCCATTCCAGCTAGTATGATATTGCTGTTAAAGGAACTTATGCCTCCATTGAGTCCGAGGCCATTGATCTGGTGCTGCTCATAGGTACTGAAACAAATGATGAATCTGTAGACACTAAGCTGAGTGATGAAGCCATGAAAGCATTGCAAATTCTTTGGGACTATGTTATGAATGTGTTTTCTTTCTTGTTGGACCTGGGATGACGAAGTTCTTGATGATTTTTTCAGACTGTTCCCTAATTGTCATAAGATGATGAGATCTCAGTGAGAATGAAATCAGTTGTAATGTTGTATTATAGCTTTCAAGAAGATTTACTCTCTGGAGTAGAGGTTATGATGCTGCAAGTGTTAAACTGAGTTGATCACTTCCAACCTGGTAAAAGTGTATAAACTCCATGTCAATATTGAAGATAATATTACGAAAGTCACGGAAGTTGATTCGTTGAATGATGAGTTGTGCTGGCAGTTGATGTCCCTGCAGGAAAGTGACAGCTGGAGGAAGATATCAGTGCCATCACAGAAGAAATTGAGGAACTGTGATGAGGCACTGTTTCTGATTGAAACCAAAGACCTTGGAAAAGCAAGATTAGTTGCCTGATGTTTATAGAACAAAATAAGACTTTGCCTGATCTTCTGGCCGATTAGTTACCTGATCTTTTGGAAACAAGGGATTGCCTGATCTTGATGGTGTCTCGAATTTTATAGACGAGTTGTGGAAGCTGTCGGCCCCGTGCAGGAGAGAGAGAGTGCTGGAGGAGAAATCCATGCGATGACCGTAAAAATTAGTGTGTTTAGAATGTAGACTTTGTGAGGCACTGTTTCTGATTGAAAACCAAAAACTTTAGGAAAGCAAGATTAGCTGCCTGATCTTGAGAGAACAAAATAAGTCGGCCTGATCTTTGGGAAAGCAAAATTAGTTGCAAGATTAGTTCCTGATCTTTACAAAACAAGAACTTGCCTGATCTTTCTGGAGTCCCAAATTTAATAGATGAGTTGTACAAGCAATTGTCCTCCCTGCAGGAGAAAAGGAGACAGCTGGAGTAGTATATCCAGGCCATTACAGAAGAAATTACAGTATTGACAACAAAGAGACTGTATCTGGTCGAAAACAAAGGTTGGGGGAAGCAAGAATGTCCCAAACTCGAGCCTGAGCAGACAAACTGAGTTGACAACCGATGCCTCATCCAAAATGATATTCTTGAAGTTGACATTTGTTGAGGGTTTTAGATGGTGGAGGAAGAAAAGAGAGAATAATAACTCTAGATAATATGAAAATATATTGATATTATATGATGTGTTGTGGTGTATAATGAAATAATCCTATTTATAAGTTAAAGATAAAATTTAAATATTATGATAAAATTAATCTCAATTAATTAAATATTGATATGAAATATTTTAAAATATAATGAGGATATTATTGAATATTTCCTTTTTTTTTAACACCATTGATGCTAATGTTTATACTTATCTGATTGTATGAATGTATCCCAATTCTAACATGTTTGACTCTATGAAATTCATGAGCTTAAATAATTTCAAGTGGATCAGGAGCATCATAATTTTCATAGGCCTGAAGGATGTCCCTACTCTATTAAATTACTGGACATAAGGGGATATTCATGGAGGCAAAGTCTTTATGCTCAACTTGGCCAGTATTCTTGGAAAAATCTATTTAGGTATGTATAGTTTTGAGCTACTGTTATATATCACTTGCATCTTGAAAACTTCATGTTATTTTTGTTTTTCTGCTGTTTGTTTATTTGAGGTCCATGGATTTCAAATGCTTAATTTTCTTAGTGAATTGCCTGATCTATCTGGAGTCCAAATTCAATGTGCCCTGATCATGGCAAGAATGTAGTTGAAGTTCAGCATTCCATGGGTTCTTTTTGGGTTTTGAATATTTAGTGTTAATGATGCACCATGCTTTAGAATTTTTAGTGGCTAAGTGGTTACCTATTAGCAATTGACAACTTAAAGTTATTATTGCCTAGGAGGTTATGCATTATATGAGAAAATCCAAAAACAAGAAACGGGTGGTGGCTTTCAAGATTGATCTTGAAAAGGCTTATGATTAGAGTAGACTGGAGGTTCTTTCGATTTATTCTAGACAAGTTTGGTTTTCCTGATTCTATTGTGAATTTGATCATGTTTTGTGTTTCTTCTTGTGCGCTCTCTTTTCTTTGGAATGGGGAAAAGTTGCCTCCCTTTGATCCTTCTCATGGTCTTCGATAAGGTGATCCTATGCCTCCTTATTTGTTCATTCTTTATATGGAAGGTCTTAGCGCTCTTATCAATGTGGAGGTCAGCAAGGAGTCTTGGAAGAAAGTACAGGTGTCTAGAGGTGGTCTAGATATATCTCACTTCTTGTTTGTTGATGACTTGCTTCTTTCTTCTCAGGCATTTGCTTCACAAGTTTGTTTGGTAATGAGAATTTTGGATACCTTTTGCGCTTCATCTGGTCTGAAAGTTAATTTCTCTAAATCTCGGGGAATGTACTCCCCAACTGTTAACAGGATGCGACGTGATGTGCTTATTGGTATTTCTTCTATTCGATTTACTATGGATCTTGGAAAATATTTAGGGTTTCCTTTGCTTAATAGGACGGCTAAACGAAGTGATTTTGATTCCATAATTGAAAATTTGAATAAGCATTTAGCTCGCTGGAAGGGTAAGCCTCTCAATAAGGCTAGCAAATTAACCTTGGCTTGTTCAGTCTTTGACAGCAACTCTTATTTATATCATGCAATCTTTCTAGCTTTCTTCTCCTATCTGTGGTGCTCTTGATAGGCCTATTAGAAACTTCCTTTGGAGTAAAGGGAATATGGAGAAAGGGTCTTTATCTTGTTAATTCACATACTATTGCTAGGTCTACTAGTAATGGTGGGCTTGAGCTTCGGCGTGCTAGAGAATCCAACACAACTCTCTTGGGTAAACTAGTTTGGACTTTATTGCATGATTGGGATAAATTGTGGATCAAGCTGCTTACCACTAAGTATTTGGGCCAATGCTCGGTCTTTAATGTGAATTGCTCTAGTGGCTCTTCTCCTATTTAGCATGTGGCATGGCAAATCAAGGATGGATTTGACTTAAGATTAGGTGACAGTGATTTCTCCCTTTGGTATAGTAACTGGACTCGGTTAGACCATCTTTGTAATCTTGTTGATTTTGTCCATATCTCGGACTCTCACGTTAAGATTTGAGATTGTTTGGTTAATGCTAATTGGAATTTGGATGATTTATGCATGAATCTGACTCTACAAGTCCATCAACTAATTCAGGAGACCCCTATTCCATGGGGGTGATTATGAGGACTATTTAATCTAGAAAGGTGCTTTCTCTGGGTGCTGTAAGGTGTCCTCCGGATATAATTGGCTAATTTCTCCTTAGCATGATGATAATATGGATCACTCTTGGAATTGGATTTGGAAGTTGAAAGTTCCTTTTAAAGTTTGCTTTCTGATCTGGCTGATCATGTGCTACAACATCCCTACCAATGAATTACGTCATAATAGAGCTTTTCCTAACTCTTCCCTTTATTGTTGTTGCTCGAATGTTGTGGAGTCCCTTTTGCGTTGCTTTTGGGATTTTTTTTAGGTAAGGAAGTATGGGATCGTGTGGGGTGTGATGACTTGCCTCTTTTTTCCCCTTAGAATCTTCATTTGTGATTAAGGACTAATGCTATAAGGCCTAATGGTCTTATCTTTCTTTCCTCCCTTTGGGCTGTGTGGCATCATCAGAATATGTGGGCTTTTAATAGGGAGAAACTTGCTTTCAACCAAGTTTTGCACTGTATTTGGCAACTTGTGCACACGTATTTCGATTTTTGATTTGCATAGGTTGCAACCTTCCACTTTTAAATGAGTTAGGTGGCATCTTCCTCTTGTTAATTTTGTGAAATTAAATTTTGATGGTAGCTCTGAGTAATCCTGGTCCTGCAGGATTTGGTGGCGTAATTCGTGGTAGCAATGATATTTGGATTACTGGTTATGTTGATCATATTTCTAGAGCTGACAATCTCTGTGCTGAGCTTCTTGGTTTGTGTTATGACTTAGTTCTTATCTGGGAGCTTGGCTATAGTCATATTGTTTTTGAAGTGAATTGTCTGGAGATTTTGTGTCTGATGGCTTCCTTTTTTACCTTTCATGTGTATGCTTCTTTGTTGCGTGACATCAATAATCTTAAGGATCGGGATTGAATCTATTCAATCTCATGTCTATAGAGAAGGTAACCAAGTTGCTGATTTTCTTGCTAAATATGATGCCTCTTCTCCTCTTGTAAATCATTATTGTGATAGGCCCCCAAAGGTTTGGAGCTCATTCTTTTGGCGAATGTATCTGGAGTTCTTCATTTGAGATAATTTTCTTTGCTTGTCTTTTTCTTTATTTAGCTTTCTTTATCAAAAATAAAAAATAAAAAAAAAATTGACAACTTACAATTGATTGTAGCTTATGTTAAGAAGTTTGGGCAAGTTACTATTTGGAGGATGAGTTGCTAACAAACTGAGAACGAGTGGAAAATGAACTACCTGACTCCTGTTGACATCGAAATTGACTCACAAAATTGGTAGACAGAAAACATATTCTACATTCTACTACCTGTTTGTTCTGATTCCAATATCTACAAAACTATTGTAGCAGGCAAGTACTGACAAACAGATATATTCGATTATATCATATTACCATGTCCATGATGATCCCCTTCTACGTTGAAGGAAGATGTCAAATCCATAATATATCCTCACATTTGGTATGCCACATGGTAAGTGACACATGTTACTTAACATGCCACGTTAATAAAATGTAACAGTTGACTGATGGTTGTTTAAACTGGGATCAAAATGATCTACGAAATACAAGTTCAGGGATTAAAGAGTTAATTTTAAAATTTCAGAGATTAAAGTGAAGTACACTTGTAATTTCAGGGATCAAATTGATTTCTATGAGAATTGAATAGACTAACTATAGCAATCACAAATTTGGCGCTATTTAGGCTAACACAATTGATTGAAAGGGTAATAAAATAAAGAGAAAAAAATGTACTTTACCTTCCTGAAGTTTAACTCGTGTGTAATTTAGACCCTGACATTTTAAAGTGTGCAACTCGACCCCTTATAGTTATCAAACCATGCAAAATATCCTTCTGTTAGTGTGTCATCCAATTCTTGTTGTTAAGTGTCATGTGCACCTCACATGTCACTTTTATGGACAAAATACCCCTATTTAATTTTTCATTCCAACTATGCTGCCAACTTGAGTTCTTCGTTGAACTCATAATTTTATTTTTCAATATCTCACTTTTTCTTTTCTTCCAAACACATATTCAGAAACTTATCATACATTTTCTTATTATTTCTCATCCATTTTTTATTTTTTTCCAGCAAAAAGTTCTAAATCTCCAAATATCTCATTGATCTCATATCTCTCCATTTTCTTTAATCCTCTTCTTTCCTCTGAAAAACAATGAAAATGCTTTGTTCCTTGCTTCAATTTGCTTCGTTTCTCTTTTTTCCATTTCTCATATCTCTCGATTTGCTTTATCGTGGCACAGTGGCCCTTGCTCCGGTGCCTCTGTTCATCGTCATTGTTGCTGTTGCAGGTTCATCAGAGCTCCAATCTTGTGATTGCGTTTCGAGCTTTGCCGGATCTACTGTTCATCGTTCTAGTTCTCATATCTGTGTTCTCAGATCTACTGTTCATCTGTGTAGCTTGAAGTCAACAAATACTCATTGGTGGCGTGGCGGCAACCGTGTGACAGCGCTGGTGGCGGAGATAAGTAGCGAAAGCTGTTGGTTGCAGATCTGGTGGACGGTGGTGAAGGAAGAAATCATGGCGGTGCTCACGGTGAGGGTGCGTTGGTAGATGGAGGATGACTGCGGCTTGATGCGATGGTTACTGGTATGACAGATCTATAACCTTCCTCCTTTTCCTGTATCTCTTTTTATTTTAGGTTTTTTTTGTTTCTTCTTTTCTCTAGTTGAATAGCGTGGGTTGTAACTCTAATTTGATTATGGATTGTATTGTATTAAGAATTGATTTTGGGTTGTGATTGTTTTTGGGTTATTTTGTGGTACCGGAAAGGTTAATGTTGTGGTTGTGGAGTGGTGATTGTTTTGTGATTTTTTGGTGTGGGGGTTGCAGTTGGTCTTGGGAGTGTGATTCTGCAACCTTTTTCGAAGAACAAACGAATTTGGGGATGAGTTTAGGGGTTGCAATGGAGAAAGAAAAAGTAACAGATGGTGGAAAAGGGTGATACGGTGTTTGAAGGGGTGGTATGGTGTCATGGTGGATTCGATTATGTTGGGGAGGGTGAGGACGATAAGGTGGAGTTTGAAGGTTGAGAGACTGGTTTCTAAAATAAGAGGTGTATGTTTGCTTGGGTGGGGATGAAGTTTGGTTGGAAAATTAAATTTAAGTAGGATATTTTTGTCCATAAAAGTGACATGTAAGGAGCACATGACACACTTAACAGCAAGAATTGGATGGCACACTAACAGAAGGGCCATTTTGCACGGTCTGATAACTTTAGGGGGTCAGGTTGAATACTTTGAAATGTCATGTTTTAAACTACACGCAAGTTAAACTTTAGGGGGTAAAGTATATTTTTCCCTCAAATAAATAATAGGAAAAAATATAAGTAAAAGCAATAAGAAAATAAACATGAACAATTGAAAAATTGAAGAATGTCATACAAAAGAAGTGATAGGGGTTCCATTTTACCTAATTTCTAATTAGCATCAATCCTTTCCAAAGTCTAATTAAATCTTTCTATTCAGTTAATAGGTTTTTTTTCCTAGTTATCGCCATATTCATCTCGCACACCAACCCACTCTAAATTCTTAAAAAGTGAAAAAGGCGTAATGAATTGAGTCGTAAAACAATAGGTATGATTGTTATTTAACTCCTTCCCCCTCTTTTCCTCTCTTTTTTTCCTTTTTATTCCCAGCAAGTTCCTTGTCTTTGCATATGGATTTCTCCTTATAATCAAATAAGATAAGATTTGATAGTATAAAATCTAATTAACTTTTAATACTATAATGTTTGGTATAACATTGTATAAGATATTATATTCTATATTTTATAGTATTATCA
The DNA here is from genome assembly GCA_031216125.1 of Dalbergia cochinchinensis. Classification (NCBI taxonomy): domain Eukaryota; kingdom Viridiplantae; phylum Streptophyta; class Magnoliopsida; order Fabales; family Fabaceae; genus Dalbergia; species Dalbergia cochinchinensis. The sequence continues at coordinate 58,734,891 of CM062375.1, read as the reverse complement.
TTTATATACAAATAATTCTAATATTTTAATTAAATATTAAATAAAATGAAATTTTTATTAATAATTTAATATAATTTTTAAATATCATATGTATGTAAATATTTATTAATTAAAATTTATGTTATTTTAAATATTATTATTTTTTCAATATTTTATAATTACTCATTATTTTAATAAATTATATAAATACTACATAACTCCTTTATATATTTTTAATATTTTCTATTTTGAATTATAATTATTTAAATTTTAATTTTAAAATAAATATTAACTCAAAATATTTTTATTATTGATCCTTATTTTTACGTACTAATATTCTTTATTATTCATTTTAAATATTTATTATTTGTAATTATTTTTATTTTTATTGTATATAGCTAGATTGATATCATATATTATTTGTTAATAATATTTATTTATTATGAAATAATTTTATTTATAAATTTTTAATTATTATTATTTATTTAAAAATTATCTTATTTTAATAAAATATTAAAAAAATAAAAGTAATTTTATACATTAAAAGTTAATCAGTCCTAATACGACCTTCTCATGCTGTATTAAGTTATATAGCATTTTAACATGAGATTATCATATATAAGTTTATATAATATGTTATCCGCATCAAACAATGTATAAGGGCATAACATATTATATAAGCTTATATTATCATATCTAATACAGCATATCAAATACACCATAAGAATAAAAATAAAAACTCGAAATAGAATATATTCAAAAAAGTATAATACAGGTCAATATACCATCAATCACTACGCTACAGTGGCGGAATTTGAACAAAAAATTGGGTAGGGGTGTGGATTTATTATGCCCGTGTGTATATATATACTCAATCACAATTATTGGTAATAAAAGAGTATTGATACCCTATGGGTCCAAAAAGAAACACGTACACAAACATATATTCATACATACATAAATACATATTACATACATAATATTGCATAATGTATATTTAAACTAGTTGCAAAATTACATTATTTCAATAATCAAATTTACACAGTTGATTATTTAAAAATTAATTTTAAAAGTAGTGTGTTTTATGTATATTATATAAAAAATTACTTTTGTATATAATAAATTATTAAAAAATTAAAATAATTTTATATATTTTATAATAATTGATACCTATGATTATTTAAAAAATAAAATTATAAAATAATTTATTTTTACTTATGATCAAAAGTTTTAAAAATATGATTTTACTTATAAGCGAGTTTTACGCTTTAAAATTAGATTCTTTTTTACTTAATAACCACTCAAACTTTTTACCCAAACATATAAAATCATTTCAACATAACTTTTATTGAAAAATAATGCATTCCCAAACATAGATATAACAATATAAAAAACTATATAAACATCCTAATAAATCAAAGCAGAACTTATAGTATCTTTTTACCAATGAACTTGCTATTCAACTCTTATAATTGTTTGTCTAATGCAACCAAAAAATTTACACTAAAATAATGCTCAATTGTGATATAATCTTTTATTTTTGTTTTTATTTCTTTAATTAAAAAAGTAAGTTAATGGACTTTTAAGGTCAAAACTCATTTAAATATAGCAATGTCATTTATATAAATTAACACATTCAAACTTAACCTACTTGCCCCAATGAAGTTCCGCCGTTGCTGGGCTACATCTTCACCCTAACATATAAGAATTTAGCCACAAATGAATGCAATACTAAAATCCGTTACAAAAAGTAAATTTTAATAACGTGAGAATCACAAAAAGAAGAAGAATGATGATGACATAGAACAATATAGTACAATAATAGAGACTGCAGAGTAGTAGCCGGGGCCGAGCTAGACAGTTTTGTCAGGGGAGGCTAATATTTAACGGTTAATTTCATATAAAATATATATGGTAGTAATTTTTATTTTATTTAAAGATTAAATAAAAATAGCATATATAAAAGAAATAAGTATTTTACAATTAAAATTCAAGAGAAAGATATATATTTATATAACATATTATCCGATGTAATTTTTAAATATCTAGTTAAATAGGAAATTTGATAAAATCTAACTAAATAAATCTTTTTAGTAGGCAAAATTTAAAAAAAGCAATATAATATATAAAAGAAATTGAAAATTTTATGATAAACCACCACCAGCCCCTGCTAGTAGCAATCCCAAGGAAGGAGAAGAAGAGTAGTTGTAGCCGTGTGAGCATAGACTGTGATTGAAGGAAGAAGGCGGTGTGTGTGTTCCGGACGCCTCCATTCATTTAATTTGGGACAAATGATAATTTTCCACATAAATTAAATTGGGTTAAAGTTGCAGTTACTGATGTCAGAAAACGATTCAATCAGCTCTAAGTGCTGTTTAGATATCATTATTTTGATTAAAAAAGATCTTTTCGTGTTTTTTATATTTAGATAAATTGTTTAAGTAAAAACAAAATTACTAGAAAAAATAAAAAAATATATTTTTGAAGAAGTTGTAATTTCTTTTCTGTTTTTTTTTTGTTTCTCAGATATCTATCACTAAATGTAGTAACTAATCTTTTCTAAGATTCATTTAAAGGGTTAGATATTCATTACAAGTTTTAAAACTGCTCCATCTTTAAGGTAAAAATTGAACTCTTGATAATTAGAGAAGGAAGGAAAGAGCTCTTGCTATCTCACTTCGGCCCATGATTCTACCTTTAAAAAAAAAATGTTTTATTTAACATAAAAAATATTTAATAATAAATAAAGATCTATTGATATTGGATCTAAAGACAAATTAATTTTATATCCACACATAAAATAACTTTTACTTCTTTAAAAAGATGTAATGACCTAAGTAGCCAATTTTGCATTGTTTATAAGGCATTAACAAACTGTTAATGTTCGAATTCTTGTTCCACTTTGTACGTACATTTGGATTTAACCTTCGAGTGTAGAATAAAAATTGTAGATCTTAATCATCTTTTCAACATACGAAGAATTACGTCAGTCGAACATACCTAGTTCAAGTTACTGGTGAAATACTCGACAAGGGTTAGACTAGTGTTATAACAATTTTGCACTCCAATCAGACATTTTCCAGATTCTCGATTTGACTTAAAAAAAAACTCCAAAAAACTTGTATAAAATCTTTCACAATTGTTTTTTTTGCGCAAAATTGGATAAAAACAACAATAAAAGTATAATTATTAAATATAATAGGCTAAAATATAAACCGATAAAGCAAAAAAACTATACTAAAATACGCAATAAATGAGTCTAAAAAAACACACCTTCTATTGATATTCTTATAGAAACTCTTAAAAAAAAAAGAAAAATCTTATAAAAAATAACTCAAGAATATTTAAAAGTATCCAGTACCATTTGTTTTCGATACGAATACCATATGGTTCAACAATTATTTGAAAGTATCTGTGCTGCTTAGTCCAGATTTTGATCCTTGATTTGCACTGCTTTCAACTAGTTTGGCAAATCTTATATCTGTGCTAATTTGTTTCCGTTGAGCGGTGGCTCTAGCTTGGGCCTCATTCTCAATACTTTCTATTCCCTTCATGCCAGGCTCTTCATGTTGTTGAACTTTGCCTCTGTACATGCTTGAGGACGCAGCAAAAGATGGCAGAACCTACAGTGCAGAATGATTAGCCCTGCAAGCCAAATAAACGATGCTGAAATTCAGAGATATACAATTCGAAGGTACCGTCTTGGATCCTTCATTTTTTTGAGCTCCTGATTCCTTTTGGCTAGAACTTGTACCGAGGAGTTTTGTAGGAGCTTCTAAAACTTCATTCTTTTTGGCCTCTGGAAACCAAGAGCCGGAAGTTCTCAAAAATGAAACATTTGATAGTTTTTTGAGAGTGTTTTAGAGGCCAAAATACCAATTCCAACCACGAGGTGTTTTAGTCATTTAGCTCATTTTCAGAGTATCCCATTATTCAAATTATGCAATAGTTTATAATTTGTTATTACACAGTAATAAATCTTGAAAAAACGTTGCTAATCTAGAGTTTGGAATTGAAACATATACTCAAGGTTTATTTTGGTCCTTAAGTAAAATAAAAGTGTTCTAAATCATTTTTTACAATTTCAAAAAATAAATCACTAATTTCTTAACTTCAACAATTAAAATAAATCGCATATATAGTTTTAAGGATTAAAATAAACTTTTACTCTACGTACCACTGGCTCAAAAAACTTCTATATACTGGAAGATAAATCTGAGCGATGACAACGGAAGCTTTTGAAGATTTGTCTAGAAATATGACAAAAATAAAGCAACTGCAATACCAGCAGAATCTAGCACTAGTAAAGTTCGGTAAGAACAACCGACATTTTTCACCCATATATGGGGAAGCTCCTCACTTTGTGGTGTGTAGCAGAGAGTGAATCAGTGAGTGTGCAAGTGAAGAGCGAGGAGGAAAGCAAGGTGTCAGAGAAGGTTTAAGAATGAGTCATTGCGTATGCATATTTGAAGAAAGGTGAGGTCGTGAAAAGTGTGTCGATGTGGAGTGGAAAAAGTGAAGTGACCTGAGGGGAAAATGTGGAGTGATAACTGATAAGAGTATATATCGTCCCAGCAAAATGTATTAAGTGTAGATAATTCCAAGAAATAAAAAGTGTTTTATTTTCTCGTAGTGCTTCTCCACTCTATGCTTTGGCATGAGAGTTTGATAGGATAGAAATCTTTTTTTAGTGAGTCATGTGTCCTTCTATATCCTTCTAATTATTTATTAACATGTAGAATATATGTATTGTATATTTGGTAACTAATAAAATTTTAAATCCGCTTTAATTCTCATCATTCCTTCTGGCAATAAATGATTGGGAAAATGAGATATTATTTGGGGATAAGTTTGATTGCATTGGCTTGTTAAGTGTGATTAAGTATTTTTCAGATTGTATATTTTAGATATGTTGGAAGAAAAAAAAAAGATAGTATAAATACTATGAAAAATGTGATATGCCGTGATACAAAATATAAAACATCAATACTTATTTATAGTAATACCTGTGTTCTAATCCTAATTAAATAAAGAAATAAACCATGAAATATAAGAAACTATAGAAATCAATCCTCATAGATAATTTGAAATAGGAGAAAGATATTTTATCACTCAAAGTGTGGACACCTAGACAACAAGGGAGAAAGGTGAGAAGAATATGGAAAGAGAAGACGTACAAAAAAAAAGAAGAATAGGTCATAGGGCCATGTTTGTGAGGAGAGTGTTGGATATCTAGGAAAAAAGATGTTAAAATAACAATTTTTTTAGAATATTTTTTAATATTTTAAGATATCATGTGAATATTATATGATATTTTAAGGTTGCTTGCTCACATGCTTATCATAATTTTATCTGTACACTGCAGATGTGGTATGGACCAATTAGGAAACCACATGTAGAGCGTTGTCAATGAGGGTCAAATGTGTTATGACCATCCCTAATTTAGCTTCCCCTAATTAAGAAGGTATGACTAAAAGATTAACTCAAAAAAATTTTAAAAAATGGTACAAAACAAAAACTGGTTTTGAACTTTACTCTCCTACCTACTCGAAGCACCATCAAGCACTGCCCCACATCGACACCCTACCTTCAATAACTAAGTGTGCGGCTGCCCCTTTCCCCAACTTTGCCACATCATTCCGCTCAACATTCATCATCAACCTCGCCGCCCTCTTTCCCCATTGTTGCTTCTTTGCAGTGCCATTTGGGTCACTGCCTGCCACAAAAATCAACTTGCCATCGGCCACCATCATCACCATTGACCGCCATGCCAGCTCATCGATCCGCCTAAGAATGACGGGCTCCAAACCGAATCTGTTGCCTTTATCATATCTAGATCTCAACCCATTACCGCAAGACCCATGTTGTGAAACAACACCTAGATCTGCCATGAAATGCACAACAAAACCTTGATTGCCTCATGGAAACCCCTCACCCGTGTGAAGCCCTGTGTGTTTCGGCCTCGATGATGATTTTCCATGTTAGCACGATATGAGCACCCAAAATCGTCATCTTAGTCATCTCGTGAGTAGCCATATTGGCAAAGCTATTCATCTTGATGAGACTCTGAGAGTGAAGGGCCAAGGTATTTCTTTCCCACGGCGGAGCGAATGGAGAGCCAAGGTCAGTTTTTCCAGCGGCGGAGAAAGTGGAGGTTTTGAACAAAAATAATAATAAACAAGAAAAAGCATATTTAATTATATCTAAATTATTGTTATCTCATGTAATCAATTTTAAATCACATTCTACACTTATTATTGTGTGGTCCCCATGTTCTCCACTTGTCATCCTTTAATTTGTCAAGCTAAAATTTGCAGCATGAAGATAATTATTCATTTATACCTAAGAATTCCCCTATTTGAAGATATATTAAAAGTATTATTATATTTTTTCTTTGTTTCTAACACTATCCCTGAAGCGAAACCTTACTAAGCTTTGGTAGTAAGAAATACAATGAGCCATACATGGATTGTTATATACAACATGGCACTAGAGTGGGACTATCGAAGAAGAAATGAAGTCAGACTAGGACTATCATAAATGAAACGGGATTGGATTGGGATTGTCATAGATGAAATGGGACTAGACTCAGACTACTTTAAATGAAATGAAGCTAGACTGGACTGTCATAGATGAAACGAGGCCATACTAAGACAATCGCGAATGAAACAGTGCTAGACTTGGATATTGGTAAACCAAACGGGGCTAAACGATGACAATTATAGATCAAACAGGGCTAGGTTGGGATAACTACGGACTAAACAACAACAAAGAAATAAGCCACATGAAGAATGTTAAAGAAGACTAACTAAAGGAAGAGCACAATAGAAGACATTCTGCACAAGGAGTCTTGACTCTTAGGTAGGCAAATACATGAGAAGTGTATAAGAAACATGAACTTCAAAGGGAAACAAGAAGCTCCAAATTGTAGCAAAATCTCCAGCGAAATAGTGGACACATAGGTCACGAAGGATACTATTGCTCTAGTATCATGTTTCAATAGTGTGTTTTAGATATGAATAGAAGAAAAGAAAGAATGAAGACCGCAAATAATGTGAAAATATATTGAAATGTTGTGATAAGGTGTTATACAAAATACTAAACATCAATCCCTATTTATAGCAATACTAGAATCCTAATCCTAGCTAAATAAACTCACAAATCATGAAATATAAGGAAATATAAAAATCAACCTTAATAGAATATTTAAGATGTTCCTTAATATTCTAAGATATTATAAGAATGTTATATGATATTCTAAGATTTATTGGAAATATTATTATATTCTTTCTTTATTTCTAATTAGGGACTTCTTTTTTAGGAGAGTTTTCTATGTAAAGTAACAATATGAGACTATGAAGCTATTGCCCTAGGACCAAAATAGTAGTGATGAGAAAATTCTATTCAATCACTATGGTGGATATGGTTAGTATATTTGGTAGCTAGTTGGGCTCTTTAAACATCTACTTAGGGGTTTGATTTATAGCAGTGTGTATAGAGAGAGTTTCATAGCTAGAGGCAAATCCGCATCTATGAGCTTTACCCCTTTGGAGGGGTTAGTCACTACCCTGGCAATAGATACCTTGGGGTTCACCTGACAAACATGTATGGAGTTGTATCTTCAATGCCAAAACTTGTGGAAAGTTGTTGGAAGTAGTGAAACCACGTCATCTCATGCAATTAAAGCCAAAGCATTACAGAAAAAAAAGATCATATCAAAGCAGGAAAGACCATATTTGCGATCAAGGCCACATTTGAGGATGAGATGCTAGAGCCTATATATAAAGAAAGCACAATCACCAAAGGATGCTCGGGACACACTTGCAACATTATTCTCCAAGATGAATGATACAAGGCTGCAACTCCCAAAGAATGAGCTCTTGTTGGAAACATAAGGAGACTTGACGATCAACCAATATTTGATCACCGTAAATAATCTATGTTGATAATTCCTGAATTATTAGATCTTATTGATGGTAAAAAGAGAATCGATACTCATGGTCTAAGACATCAGATTAAAGAGGTTTATTATTCTCATCTAATGTTGGCCTGCCCAACTTTTCCTTTTGCAATTAGAGAATTTGCTAGCCGACCAAGAAGCATTGGCGAAACAATTGACTAGAGTATCAATGAAGAAGAATAGGGTGTTTCTATGTCACTAGCAATTGAAAGACATTAGTCTGGTGGATGAAATGAATTTTGATGACAATATTGATAAGGAGCTTGCTGCGTAGCCAAAGAAAGATGTCGCATTTGCAATACCACATCGATTAACCATCGATTACAGTAAGGATTGGATTACCTTATTTAGGTTGATCTAATCATGTGACAAGTGGCAAATGCAAAACTTGGAGAACACAATAGGGAACAAGAGTAACTAAGAGATGGTGGTGGCATACAATCACCTCATTTCATCAACAATCATGATCATTTACAAGGGTTAGGAATTCAATTCCCTTAAAAAAGCTTAAAATCAATTCAAACCATCACTCTAACTTGCTACATGATTTGAGTCTAAAAAATCAATATACCTTTTTTTTTTTCTATCTATTCCTTTTTCAATTCCCCCTGCAAACCCCATTCATTAATGAAGGGAAAAATTGTCGAAATAAGGAGTTCAATTCATTTTTATAGACATTTCAAACAATATAATTAAATTCAATTTTGATATTTACCACTTTATTCCAAATATAGTAATTCAAGATAGAATTAAATTCAATGTTGTGCACTTTGGACATTCTAAACAGGCTGTTACATAATATTAGTGTCTGGATTAAAGAAAAATTTTACTCTCAATATCACAAATAGTGAAGTCAAGAAGATATATGGTGTTTGACCCAAAAGATGTCAAAATTTATAGCAAGATAAAAATTATTAAAGCATATATCAATGTTAGAAGTGTACCATTTAGACTTGTTTGCAAAAGATACTTATATATATTAGAATCAAAAGAATGAGACTTTTGGCATGCGTGCTTGGCACATGAGATATAACTAGCTTAAGGTAATGATGAAGAAGTTAGTGCTCAAGGGTCTTCCTTAACTAGGAGTAGGTAGAAGACATTTTATGTGTCAAATGTCAGTATGCTAATGCATATCAACTTCCATATGGAAGATGAATGTTCAAAGCCAAAGATCCTTTGGAATTAGTTTACGTAGATGTTCTTGAATAGTGAAAAATATGTTATTATATGGTGACCTTCATTGAAAATTACTTAGTTTGTTATCTTTAACTGTAAGGATGTGTTTGGTTGAAGAATAAAAATAGGAGATATAAAATTTTATAGATGAGCTACATGCAGTTTACATATGTAGATTGTTCATAAAAATTTACTCCCTAATTTGTCCCTTTACCAAATACACTCTAATTATAAATGTTTATGAACGAGTTATGATCAAGTTAATTGGCCTTAAAAGGGTTGTCCAACTCACTTTTTTCCACTTTACACAATTGTGGATGGCAGTCACATTTTGTTTAGAGTGCCATCTTTTCATTGCAATTGAATTGACCCTTTTGGCATTTGTATAGATCAGCAAATGAGAATATAGACATGGTTTAACTTTGATGTGGAATATGTCCAACTTCTTTGAGTTCCATAAATTCTTTTCACTCTTAGAGTTTATTGCTCATTTAATCTTACTTGAGTAATTGTTGACTCGTAGAAAACTTTTGGATAAGAACAATTTTAATATCTCATATTTATGAAAACATTTTTTCATGCTCTTAAAGTATTAGGTAGAGTGCTCTATATCCAATGATAGAGTATTAACAATTAAATAAAAATTTAAATAAAATATAATAAAATAACAACTAATTAACAATTTGATTCTCTTTAAAGGGTAAACATAAATAAATAACATGAATTCCTAAATATTGTTCATATTTCACAATTACGAATCACAATTAACAAGTTCAAAACATAATTGCACAAATAAACTCACAAAGTTTACATCACAAACTCACAAGTCATGACAATATAAACAAAGTTACTGCATTTTTCTATAAGTCAAATTACATTTTTTGTTAGGTTTTTTTAAAAAATATCATTTAGCAAAAACAAAGCAAAAAAAGCCAAAAAAGAAAAAAAAATTGACCCGGTCGGGTCCAGTCCGGTCTAAGGTGAACGTGGTCGCATCGGTTTCGATGCGGGATCGATTCAAACAGTGGTTCAAACCAATTTCATGATTGGTTTATCGACCTTCCGGTCAAACCGGCCTGTTCGAGCTAGTTTTCATTACTGTGCTTACAATAAAAGCTAATAAGACACAAAAATGCGTAAATGTATCTTAAAAAAAGAATTTGGATCTTCTAAAGTGAGGAGATTGGTAAAGAACAAAAGTGAGGAGTTAATTATCCTTGGATCATGTAATAAGATCCACACATGATGCACAGATAATGAAAGTTATTGATCTAATGGTGATTAGGCCCTCATTTTTGCACTTAACCAACATTTTCATTTTAGAGAAGCTAAATCCTAATAAAATTTATGGAATTCAATTTTTTTTCTGAGTGTATATAAATATGAAATGAAATGTAATAGTTGTGCTTATACAAAAATTTCTAATTGTATTACAACATGAACTTGACCCAATAAATATTTGAGTGGGATGGGTTGACTTTTGGATCCCTTTAGAAAGAAACTCTAAAACTTTTTATTTGGTAATAGGTTTTGGTATTGTCCCATCACTCTTCAATCCCTGAAATAATTTCATTTAAATATTCTACTACTAACTAAGGGAGGGCCACTTGAGAATGCAAGAAGTAGAGAAGATCCTAAGAGTCCACACCCATAGTGTTCATCATATCTCATTGCCATTTAGATAGTTAGTTTCCTTTATGTTACCACCTAAAATAGACCAGGTCACGTAAATATTGGGTCTATCAGTCATTAACTAGTTGTAGAAAAATTCGGGCTTAAATGAAGTATAAGGCTTAGGAGTGATCCAATATGGCTAAAAAGGGGACAAGTTATCAGAAATTTATTGATTGACCTGGTAGTTTAAAATGATCTAAATCATAAATTTATTAGACCCTAAGAAGGGGATTTTGAGGACAGCACCTCATTTCTAGGAAAGTTGGCTAGGTTTAGGAGCTCTTTCTCTCCTTATTCTCTTTCTTAGGTTTCCATCTTCTTTTTCCTCTGTATTTCAATAATTTTCTACACCTTTGGCTTTGTAACCTCCATTTCTATGGAGAAACAAAACCTTAGCTAGCTAAAGGAGCTACCAAAAGAGCATGGATGTATCGTGAGTTTTATTTTGCTCTTAATCAATGTATATATTTTCTTTAATTTTCTCTTTCTTAATCTTTCCTTTCATTTCCTATATTGAATGGCATTAATATATAGTTGATGAGTGGTTTGATTACTTGATTTCATGTTATTTGGTATATTGATACAAAATTAACCTCTTGAGAATTGGAGAAATGGGTTAGGTTTAATCCAAATCAATGCAAATCGCTTCTAAATCAATAAATGTTGATTATAGGTTGAGGTTTAAATTTCTTAATTGATTGTATGTTGATTTAATCCCCAGAGGTTTCTATATTGAATTGTGAAATCTATGGCAGAGGTTTCTCGACAATTTAGTTGGTTGCATAATGTGTGCTTGGTGATTAGATGGATCAAGGATCAATGCTTTATGTATCTTGCAGTGTTTCTTGAAGTTTTAAATTAACTTTTCGCTTAGTATTTGCTTTTAATCATTTTTCTATATGCATAAACCCTTTAAACCTAAACATTTTAGCACTACTTCCTTGAAAAATGACCTGAGCTGTACCATCGTGTTATGTTGCCTTTGCAATCCTGTTTGATAAATTTGGTAGTTTGATAAGAACCAAGGCTATGACACTTTGCAATCAAACTTAGGAATGTTAAACCAAAGTGCTTGATGGGAGACACCTATCGTGGTTCTTTGCTTGATTCCTTTTATTTTCTTTTGTAGTTTCAGATTTGATTTTCCAAATTTATTTGCTAATTTGATGTTTTGATAGTTTGTAGGGGTATTGCAGGAGTTATAATGGTTTTCTAAAGTTTCAAGGCATAAGCAATGTAATTGGGTAGTAAATGATGTAGGGGTCAGAATTACCATTATCTAAGGAAAAAAAGGCTTGCAGAATGCTTGTCCAAGAAAATCTCATACTTTTGCATGATTTTGGAAAACTGAATGTACATCTTTGCATTTGGAGGAATGGTAACTTAGTTTCTATTTTCTACGTTTAGTTCCAGTGAAGGCTTTCATTTCTTTTTCTCTCTGCCTCTGAACCTTCTTCCTCCACTACCTGCCATTACATAACAGCCAAAAACTCTCTTCTTCCCTTCGTTTCTCTTCCCATTCTATTCTTTCTCTCTTATCCTCCACAAGCCAAACACCCATTTTTCTTCTCACTACAACAACTTTCTACTGCTAGAACCCTAACATCCTTCCCCAATCCAAACCCTTCTCTCCTAACTGTAAGTGATTATGTCCTAGGCCATTTATTAGACCATTATTGGTACTTATATTTTCATCGATAAAAAGATATTTTCTTCATTTTCTTTATTATTATATTTGCATGTTACATATAATAATAAGTATATCCCTAATTGATCATTAATATTATAATGTAAGATTCGTATAAACTTAATTGATAATTATGAGTATGGTACAAAATTAAGCTTATGGGTATTTGTAGGAGAACAAGATACTATATAGACCCGTTGTGAGATCACTGCATGGATTAATATCATAAGTGATTCTCAAAATAGTTATGTTGATAAATGCCCATATTGGCCTTCGCATAGTTTCCTACATAAAGAATATTATTTTTAATACAATCAAACATTATCTTTAATTGAATAAATATAAAGATTATGGTTGAATATAATGTAGTTTCTGCAAAGGACAATGATTAAAAAAGATGGGATCTGTCCTTCTTTTTTGTGAGAGATATGTATATCTATTGGGCCCCTCAATAAGTGAGATTGAGAAATGTTTAACCATGCTCAAATGAACTGAAAAAGTCATCAGTGTCATTTAATTTATCAGTCTATTCAGAGATCGAGAAATAATATTTGAATAATATGAGGATGACATTGTCCATGCCTTATGTTCAAATTAGATATCATGAAACAAAAGGATAATGCATATTCTACTGGTTAAGGTATTATAGACTTTTAATTTATTATTACTTGGGTAAGTCATAATGTAACATCCTAATTTTTAACCCAATACTCTAGAACATATTTAGGTTAATCATTAGTCTGTTACTTCATAGTTCTCATTTAACTTTGAATTACTTAGCGGAAAATACGGGTAATTTTTTTTTGAAATAAAAGTGAGAGCCGCGTGATGCGATAAGCGGTAAACCATGCAAAGTAAAACAATCGTCTTACAATCATCATAACATAAGGCACATCATGAACATCACTGAATATAATCTCATATATATATAACTTGCCCACTTATAAGTGTGGGCCTTAATTCAAGATAAGGGAAATACAACCTAAAACATAAACATAATCTACTCCCTACCTGAGTGCATCTAATAGGATAACCTCTAAACAAAAGAAGGTTTATCCCCATCTAAGTGGTGTGTGTGCTCTAACCGTACTCCATCTGGACGATCGTCACCTTTCATCAAGGCCCATCTCGCGAACGCAGGCAGATATCCGGAAACTGGGCGAGCTCCTCTGACGTGAAGAGGCGGAATGGGGATCGACGGTGACCCCCACGGTATGGTCGCATCTCCGGTCGGCGCGTAGTCGCGGGCCGAAGTCACGGTATCCTCACCGCCTCCCTTATCCGTGTGGAGAGCGGGCGAGTCCTCGCTATACGGATGGGTAGGCGGTCCTCGGATGGGCCTGTCTCCGTGAAATAGGTCCGGGCACATAGTCGGATAATCTCGCATGGCTAAGGCGGCGCGGTGTCACGGAGTACTTCTGGCCATCGTACGCAAGACGCCAAAAACCCGCCGCCGTCGCCATAGGGTGCAATGGGAGAAGTGATGGTGTGCACGATGAGCGAAGGGCGCCCTACAAACATGAAAAACTGCGACCGCACTGCCTCAAAATGGTATGACCCGTGAGTCGGGTCATAGTGCACCTCCCATGCCCGGGTGTCCATGAATGCTACTTAACGCCGCCATCTCAAGACGTGACTAAAGAAAGAGATAGAGGGAGTGAGAATCTTACTAAAGAATCTCAAGCAGGCCTCCTACTACCTAGGTGTCATCATCTACGCCCTCAGTGAACCTTGGGTTTAATTATACTAAATGACTCGAACATACATTTAGTTCATTTTAAACTTCAAAAATATACTTTAGCCAAGGTCCGCTCATTTTAGGATGATCTTAATGTCATGAATGCAACATAATGGAAAATGTGTGCATGGCACTACCTAATGCACATACATAAAGCATAACATCAAGTATCATCATCGCTGGAGGCATAATGTTGCAATACTAACATGTATATGGGCCAAAACTTAGTGACATAATCATAATACATGAACTTCTCTTCCTCATGGGCCACCCTAAAAGACAATCGAATCTGGGGTGCTCGGTCAACCGGTGTCACCTGTAACGTGTCATACATCTAGGTTATGAGCTCATACCTTAACTAGTCGCTACTAGTTCTTACTACCACTTAACGATAAGCGTATCATAAATCCCGACTATCCGAGTACGGTTGCCAGGGCAAATCTCTAGGGGTGCTCAGTGAACCGTGTCACCTAAGAGTATAAATGGTACCGATGTTACATGAGTTCTATGGAGGTGCTCGGCCGATCCGGTGTCATCCTAGAACCCATCTTAGTACCTTAATTTTCAAAATCTCTTTAAGTCCCCAAATTTGCCGTAAATTCAAGGCCAAAACGGTCATTACACTGAAGCTTCTTCCAAATTTGTCGGAAATTCGGTGCCACAAAACGGTCATTACAATCAATTTCTTCCAAATTTGCTTTATGCCACATAAACATATAACCTCATAAATTCCTCATATGAATAACATCATCATCATTAGCATACTTCATGCATCATCATACATCATTCAAACGCCTACCCTCACGGTAGCTTATGCTTTGACCTCTACGGGTCTTAATCTTGAGATATAGCTCTCTAATATCCGTCAGCCATATTTTTTATGCCCCTAAGGCTCATATTAAACATCATTCTTCATTCTCATGTTCATACTTAAATCTGAATAGCATAGGACTGAGTCTCAAACTTGTTTTTACGGGTTCTAGAACTTACGCTTTTAGACCCTTTCTCGTCCGCCTTTCACCGAGCGTTATACATTAAATCTAAATCAATTATGAGACATTCCTATGCTTAAGGACTAATTATTAATCATGTTTATCATGTTGTAAGGGTGCTGGACAGATTCCAGAAAATTAAATGTTCTAAGAGTTCTACATTTGCATTTTTACGCTTTTCTAGCTACTAGTTTCCCCATAGGTGCTAGAATTCGATTCTAACTCAAATGATACCAAGTTTTTCATGTCTAAACAATCTAAATCTGATTATGTTCCCATTAAAACAGTTTGGATTGGTTCCATAAACAAATGGGTCAAAACTATGTTAAATTCTAGCTTTACGGTATTTCTAGTTAGCTAGTTTCTTACCTATCATGCATAGGTTTGCTTCTACATCATCACATGATATTTTCACACATTCCAACACATTAAAACATCATCATACAGCATCACATCATATCACATCAGAACCGAAAAACATCTTGCCTCAATAAGAGAATTAAATTGACATTTCTAGGTACATAAGTTAACTAGTTTCTCTTGGAATCAATTTAGAATTTCTAAACTCTTTGCAAGACATTTTAAATCGCCAAGAGGCTAAGTAGCCTTAGGTCACTGACCAAAACATATTCCATCCCCTAAAAGAGATTGGAATCACAACTTGTAAACGACATAACCTTATAAAGAATTGTCAAACTTTAAGGAAAACTCAAAACATAGGCTATTGGTCCTAGTAGCTAGATGAAAACTCATTGCAAGTCCATCTTCACTACTTAATAAAAACATACATTCAAAGTGTGGTTTGGTTTAAACTTTTACTAGGAATGGAAGGGGCAAGACTTTGAGCTCTAGGTTCTAAGTTACGACATAAACTAAACGTGCTCATGCTCTTCATTTTTAATCTTGCTTTCAAGGTAAAGTGATGACTTGAAATTAAATATGCAAGGCATAATTTAAACGTAAACTCGAAAGTAAATATGAAAGCATAATCTTAAACGCAAGCTTGAAAGTAAAGATGCAAGATTCAATTCCTTATTTTAGTGCTCTTGGCCCAACAACAATCGATTTTAAGGCCGAAATAGATAGGCATTCGAGAAATTAATTAGTGATAATGCAAGTTCAATTCTTTATTTTAATGCTCTAGGCCCAAGAACAATCGACTTTAAGGCCGAAATAGAAAGGCTTTGAGAATTAAGTTAAGTGATGATACAAGTTCCATTTTAATCTTTATGTTCTTAGGTGATGGCTTGCAAGTAAAGATGCATAGCAAGAATGTAAATATGAATGCAAGCATAAAATAAATTATGCAAGTTCATTTTATCTTTCTAGAGCTCTTAACAAGACTTTAAAGGAACTTAAACCTCAACCCAAACTCATCAAACCAAGACAAGGTAAAAGTCTAGAGTTCTTAGAACTCAACATAACATATTTAAAAATCAAACATCTAGCATGAAAAGGAAAAGGTAATTGCCAAACTTCAAGGAAAGAAAAGAAATGTTTGAAACTCTAGAATCCATGATCTTGGTGATATACAAACTCCAACATCATGAGACTCATCATTGAGTCAATTAGAACCATTTTGAAACAACATCAAAGTTAAGGTTCTCAAAAGTTCAAGAAAGGAAAATCTAGAAACACTTTTTGCTCAAGAACAAAAATCAAGCTCTAGAGTTTGTTTCAAGTGATGAACATCATCATGAAACTCTCATCATCAAGCTCTCATTCCTTTGTTCTCCAAGGCCCATGGTAATAAAATGAAAAGGTAAAGGGAAGAAAAGAAGTTCTAAAAAGAATCAAGAGAAACTATGAACTTTAAGCTTAGAACAAGAACTTTAAAGAAAGAACACATGAAAGAAAATCCCTACTTGGTGTGATGAACTTGAAGATGGAAGAAGAAAATGAAGAAGATGAAGAACTTGAAGAACTCCAAGAACTTGAAGAACACAAAGACTTTGACAGAAAAAAGAAAAGCTTTGAGTGTTTCCTAAACTTAGCAAATGATCTAAAAGTGGTAAGCTCCTCAAGGCATTCTATTTATAGAGAATTGAAACAAATGAAGTGTGTATGTGGGCTGATGTGTTTCGCCATGAGGTGCAGAATTAGAGACATCCATGAGTTCCATGAGGTGAGATAATGTGGTTCTTGAGGCATGGTGAGGCATGGCTTAAGGTATGGTGAGGTATGGTTCAAGGTATGGCCTCAAGCATGGTTCTTTGAGTGAGAAAATAATTAAACATGTGGCCAATGGGGAGTGGGCTGGGCGAAATGCATCAGCCAAGGGAGGAGAGTTTCTTGCATTTTAATTGTGGTTTAGAGTTGTGTTTAGGTGTATCTTTGGTTATGCTTAAGATTAGGAATTTGTAAGAAAGTGTTTAGGTAAGGTAATTGGGTAATTAAGGTGGTCTAGACAAAATTAAGGAGTGGTCTTGCACCATTAGAGAGTTAAATCCTCAATTTAGAGTCTAAACAACTTCTAGACACATTTCCTTGATTTAAGGAAATGGAGAGAGAAAACACTATTCAAGATTCCAAGACTAGGAATCTTAAGTTCTAAAAAGGGATTTAAGTTTAATCTAAGCAATTTTAGGTTCTAATTAACTTTAATAAATTATTTTGACTCTAGATTAATTAGGAAATAAATTAATCTTCGTTTAGAGCCTAATATTGCTTAGGTTTGCTTAATTACGCTATTGCTTAAAAACACTATTCCAGGGCAAAATCGTAATTTCAAGACTAAAACTGCCCGGGACCACCGGACTTGAACAGACACTCTAGACACATGAAATCATGTTTTTAAACCTTCAAAAGTTCCGCTCAAACGGCACCTTTACCCCCAGAAAAACGCTATAGGGTATTTTGGTCATTTTGACTAAATCGCTGAAAACGAAATTTTCGCTCCGAAGCATTCAAAGGCCATTCAATCCCTTCAAACATTGAGTCGACCTTCGAGTGACGACCGAAGTTGGTTACCTCCTCGAGTTCGGAAGTGAAACGACTCTCGAGCATTTGGTCATTTCCCTCGGACAGAAAAATCGGGGTGTTACACATAATGTCTTGTTAAAGGCCACTTATGACTTGTAGGTGTAATAGTAGTATTGGACCCGTTGCCAACATAATATAAACCTATTGTGTCACACACTAAGAATGTAGTGAATAGATTGAGTTTTTTTTTTAGGAATTCAAATTTTAAATATATAGATATTAAATTCGCGATTCTTTTTTATATTATCAGATAATATAAATTTGAAATATGATGATAAATATATTGAATATTATCAAATTAGA
Source organism: Dalbergia cochinchinensis (assembly GCA_031216125.1). Taxonomy (NCBI): domain Eukaryota; kingdom Viridiplantae; phylum Streptophyta; class Magnoliopsida; order Fabales; family Fabaceae; genus Dalbergia; species Dalbergia cochinchinensis. The sequence continues at coordinate 58,716,397 of CM062375.1, read as the reverse complement.
TTCAAAAATATTTGCTTTCAAATTCTAATAGATATTTTTTGAAACTAAATATCCTTTTCTAATTAGTTAGGAATCTGTATCTCTCTATAAATAGAAAAAAATAAGGAATTCAGTTAGGATATGCATGCCACAACTTTAGAAATAGAAAATGGCATTGAAGGAAACCCAAATCCCATGGTTTGGAATCTCATTGAGCTAGCACTCTCGACAACTGCTCGTGACCATTCGTGCGTTGATACTAATAGAGGGTAATCGTTCATTAAGCAGCGTCTACAGTCCAATCACGAGAATCGAGTTCTGTGAAGCACACTGCCTGTTAGAGAAGTTGATCCTTACCTTCAAATTGATTGAATCACATAGATCCAATTTGGATTTTGCAATAAAATTTTACATTTTTGCTACATAATCCATATCATACAATTACATAAAAACCAACACCAACTAACAACAAATCCACACCACCACCCATCTCCGCCACCATTCTCCTCGCCTTACCTTCCTTTCCACTAGCCCAAAATTCAACTCAAACCCTATCCAAGATTTGGACCCTAACCTTCTGCCCTCTCTTCTTTCCCACCTTTTACTACCATACGATGTTAGGCATTGAAAAATTAGCTCGTTTCAGTTTTTTTGGGGTCTTGCATTTTTACTTCATTTTACTCAGTGGTTCCTTCATCATCATGTCATTTGGAAGGTATGAATCTCTTTTCATTGTCATTTTTTTTCTCTCTGGAATCATTGCTGTGGCTCTGGTTGATAATATTGAATTTTATTTTTTATCACTTGGTTGGTTGCCTTATTGTTTGCTTGATTTTGTATAGTCTAGTGCACATGTTAGGATCGTTACATTGACTTTGGTGATTGTTGATGGAATATTATGGGAAGAAAATTAGGAATGGTTGTGACTAGGGTAGCATTTTGGTGTGTTAATTTACATTTTTGCATCTTACTCCTACCAATTGTGTATATGGTTAGTTCTTGGATTGGCAATTAGTGATTATTTCCTCTAACATGGGCAAGACTTGTTCTTTGAATAAACATATGAACCTTAACTTCCATTTTTTTTTTGAGGGGGAAATTTCACTATCCTTGTGAATTTCGTTATTATTGCTGAGCATCGCTTGAATTTGGGGTTAGTACTATGGCTATTGGGATTTCAAGGACTTTCTATGCTATTTGTTGCACTTGGTTTGATTATGGACACTGTCTGAATTGTGTCACTCTCAATGCAGGATTTTTAATGAATTGTTGTATTTGGCACTTTTAGAGGTTGTATAGGCTACATCACAATAGTTGATAGGGAAGTTTATAGCAACCATATGATGAAACCCACTTCTTTACCCGTTAATGCCGAGGCTTTTTTGAGAAAATTTGCATAACAAATGATTAATTCATGAATGGCCTCTTGATCTTGGTGATGTTGCAGTATCCATAGCCGTCTTGCAGCTAGTTGAGTAGTGGCAGTGGAACTTTTTGCTGAAGAAGCCTACCTGACATTGTGTACTCCTACCTGACCTTGTGAAGAGAATTTGCCAAGGTAGTTCTTACTACACAAAACAAATCCAGCGGGCCATATTCTAGGGTGAGAAAAAGAGGTAGTGGAGCCCCTGTGACACTTGTAGATCTGCTAGTTGTGTTGGACGAGGTCAAGGCGAGAAACAACAAGCACTATACCTCCATTTATTGTGGTCTTCGATGCCTAGATAAGCTTTATCTATTCCACATAGGTCACCAAAAGGTCCGAGATGTCCTGAGAGTCCATCCACCACAACTTGAGTTTTATATGCCACCCTATCCAAAATATGAGGATGAGGTTACAGATTTAGATGATGATGATAAGGTTGCAATTTCAGCCTACACATTTGTGTGGTTTATGTTTTCCTGGTAGATTTGAGCTAACAAGTTCTGCATACATTTGGCCTAATTTAGGCAAATTTGATGATGTAATTAGGCTCTAAGAAGGGGATTTTGGGGAAAACACCTCATTTTAAAGAAAGTTGGCTATGTTTAGCAGTTCTTTCTTTCACTACTCTCTATAGATCTCTTTCTGAAGTTTCCATCTTTTTCCTCTAGACTTCTATAATTTTATGCATCTTTGACCTTGTAACCTCCAGTTCTATGAAAGAAAAGAACCTTATTTAACTCAAGGAGCTACCAAAAGAGCATGAATATATTGTAAATTTCTTTTACTCTTAATCAGTGCATATATTATCTTTTCTTCAATTCTCATTTTCTTAATCATTTCTTTCATTTTCTATATTAAATGGTATTCATATATAGTTGGTGAGTGGTTTGATTAACTTATTTTATGATGGTTGGTACATTGATGTAGAATTAACCTCTTGTGAATTAGAGAATTGCCTTATTTACTTACCTCTTTCTCCGAATAGAGTTCTCCCCACTACTTGATGATGAGATCCAGTGCTTAATAGCCTCTGTAGTTCTGGTTGGCCAGAGAGATGATAGGAGGATTCACTATTTAATTTTTGACGGATTTCTTCAACAACCCCTTGAATGAAATTTGCCTCAGACCTAGTAAATAAAAAATTGAAAACCAAATTTACATGGGAAATTTGTAAATTGTTAGGCATATGATTTTGATTATGATTGGTACATTTATTGCTAATTGTTTCTTCAAATCCTAATTTCCTTATTTAACTCATTAAATTGATATTTTCTTAACATCTAAGTTCTCTCTAAATAAAAATTAATTCTATTTGATATGTTTGATATGGTCATATAGCTATTTTATTGTATGATTATTATGCCATAGTGAAACAGCAATAGAAACCAGAAACTATGGAGCAAACCATCAACTAGATTTCAGTAGTCCAGCAAGAATACGAATTTCGCCTTGAAAACAAATTGGCTGGTGTGAATTAGAACCAAAATCTTCTCCAATGACAATTGATATCAATGACTCATCCACTATATAAAGGCATGAAGAAGGGAGAGGAACATACAAAACCACCAACAAGGAAAAAGTGATTATTTGTACATTAGTCTGAGTAAAGTATTTTATGGGCAAAAAATTCATTTTAGTTCTTGACCAAAATTGCAGAAGATACATTACTCTCTTAGGACTTAAAAGTTTCCATGTAGTCTCTCACCATTAAAAAAAATATATTAGTTATTGTGTTAATTCATCGTTCCTAAGAGACTAATTTGTTCCCCCAAAGTCAAGGGCCGAAATAGAGAATTTTATATTTTATATTGTCATGGTGTACTATTTTGCATCATTAATTAAACATATAACTGTGAATATGCAAAGACAATTTTGATTGTTGGAGGTGCATGCATGTAGTAAAACAAAGTGAGAACATCCTAGAATTCTTGCTATTTCATCTTAATGTGAATGTGCTAAAACTTGCTAACTTGCGTAAAAAATCCACGTTGAATTCTATCTTTTTTCTTGCTAGTTGGATGGTTATTACACTTTCAAATTCAATGGCTTATGCAAGGCTATAATTTATGCCACCTTACATGAAGTGAAATTCAAGTTGAATTTGTGTTCTTTACTAAGTTGACTAGTCAAAGGAGCACACTAGAAACTCCTACAATTGGAAGCATCTAGTTTCATCATGCTTTATTATTCGGTAAGGATTATTGCCACAATGCATTATAAACAGGAGGCAGTTGTGGAATACACCACCACAAACATGTAGTCTAAGAGCAAGTTAGAGAGAATTCAGTGAGTGCTCTAAAAAGAGAAAAAATAATAGGTCTCTCCTAGTGTATTTCCTTGGGTGCTTGTCATCTCCATTTATAAGAGAATGTTGATGTTGTTTTCTCCTTGTAGTTTAAGAGATTGTAATTATTGTCACTTGTAAAAATCTTCCTATTTATTTGTCAAAAACATTTGTGTCAATTTATCTCATCTCCAAATTTTAGTTGTGTTATTCTGTTCCTTTTCTCTGGAACTTAACAATGTTATCAGAGCTAATAATTTAAGTCAGGCAATGTATACTGTGAGCACTGATGGCACGACCAAAGAGAGCTTGTGTCAAAAGTGTTCTTGGAAATGTGAAGGCCAAGTAGCATGTTTCATGTGCAACGACAATATAGGTGAATAAGGTAAAGCTATACCACTGGTCATTATCTGTTGTGGAGGAATAGATTGGTTTTAGAACCATGGCAACAAAATTTGAGATAAAGAAGTTCAATAGGATTAATTTTTCTCCTTATTGAAGATGAAGGTAATCATGAGGAAGGAAAATTGCTTAGATGCACTTGAAGTGAGACCCATGGGGATCTTTGATGACAAGTGGCAAGAGATAATGACAACACTATAAAAACACAATAAAGGAGATATGGAACATATTCACCAACTTTTATGAGGCTAAGTCACTTCAACAATCTAAATATCGTATTTTTACAACCGACATTCATGGAATATCAAATAGCAGAAAATGATTATACTACTTTTAGTTCAATGTATTCATATGACCAACTCATCACCAATAACAACATTGTTGATCATCTCCAATTTGATGAGGTTTGTGCCGTTGTTCTTAAAAGAGGAAAGCAGGTGCAAATAGGGGTGGCAATAGAGATCTGCACATAGGGATATCCACAAGGATCCCCTCATTCAGATCCCCATGGTTAGATTTTTTATTCTTTGCATGGATAGAGAGGGGGTTTAAACTCCCCCATAGTGAATTCGGGGATAGGATGGGGACATACTCTTCACTCCACAGGAATCCTCACCTTAAGGGATAATTTGGTAGTTTCACATATTATTGAATATTTATTAATTTTTTAAAATTTGAAAAACACTCTTAACCTAATTTTAACCCAACATAGACATTTACACATCCCTTACCCGATTTGCACTGGATAGAGTCTTTTAGATCTCATTGTCATCCACTTGCAACCCTTTGAGCTTTCGCTCTCAGTCGCGACTCTCCCATCTCACCCTCTTTGGCTCAGTGGCTTTCATACTTATTTGCTACTTTGCAAGTCTCACCCTCATTGGCTCTGGCTCTCACTCTCATGTTCTGACTCTCACTCTCAATCATGACTCTAGATGGATGATGACTCATAGAGCTATGACCTTGATGGACGACAATAGGTGATGGGCAACATCAACTTATAGAGCTTCAATTCTCAACGGGTGATGACTTACGATTGGCGATAGACGATGGTGACTCCAGTGTTCTTTACTACTTAGTTCCTGACAGCGATGATCTTTACTCTTACTTTTTTAGTATAAGCTTCAACTTACTCTAAATGAATATGGATAGTTGAATGTTATATAAGACTAACTTTGTGGTTGTTGTGGTTTTTTTTCTCTAAATGAAATTGGATCTGTTGAATGTTATGAGTTAATTTGTGGTTATCTATTGTTGATTCTGTATTTGAAATTAGATGATTTAATGTTGTGTATGATTAAGTTTTTTAAGGTTTTGGAGCTGGAATGATGAATTGATTTTGTTTATTATTGTTATTATTATTACTACTACTTTGCAATTTGGTCTATTTAGTAACTAATTTTGAGCTAAATGGGTATTTTTTTCCAATCTACAAGTCTCTATGGATCCTCGTTAGGGATCGAGATCTGTAGGGATTAGCGATGAAGGAATTTTTCTCCCCACTGTGGGGATCAGGGACGGGACGGGGATGGGGATAGGGATAGGGATAGGGATGAGGATGTGGATGGGGATGGGGCTAAAGATAGAGGTTCAGGGCAAGGAATAGGGAAGTACCCTTCGCACTTGCCCTGCCCTATTACCATCCTGAGGTGCAAAAATAAGGTCAAACAAAGAGTTCTAGGAAAGCAAAATTTTCATTAATGATGAGAGGTAGATCAATAGAATGTGGCCTTAGTGGGAGTCACAATCATGGTAGGTTCTTGAAGAACATAATCTCATTCATGGACTTAGATAAGTGAATTAATCTTTTTGTAAGCATTGTGTGGCTAGAAAGTAGTATATAATGAAGTCTCAATGATCTATTACTAGAAGCAAACACATATAGACTTGATTTATTCTGATGAGTGTAAGTCATCAGTAAAACCCTGAGGAAGGATAAAGTATTGTCTCATTATTTGATCATTATTCTAGAAGATTAAGGGTGTTCCTCATCAAGAGAAAGTTAGATGTGTTTCCAATATTCAAGTAGCTCAAAGTACACATATGGAGCTTAAAACAAGGTAAAATATAAAGTTCTTGAGGAAAGGTAATAAAGAAGAATATGGATGGTGATTTCATTGTATTTTGCAAGAATAAAGGTATTCAAAGGAAATTCACAATTGCTTGTACTCCTTAGCAAAATGGTGTAGTAGAGTGGATGAACAAGGCTCTCCCTGAAAGAACTTGAGTCGTGTTGTAGACTACAGGTAAGGCCAAGTCTTTTTGGGAGTATGCGGTTAGAATTGCCTACTACGTGATAAAATGATCACCATCAATTATGATAGTTTAAAGAGACCTATGGGAATGCATCAAGCAAAGTCAGTAGATTATTCTTCTCTATATATATGTAGATGTCCTATGTATATATAGTACAATTCTTGAGAAAAAAAGCTAGATCCTAAATCCAAGAAATACATCTTCTTGGGTATATATGCTAACAATGTTAAAGGGTATCATTTATGGATCCCAATTGGGTACAAGGGTATTGTTAGTGGATATGTGATATTTGCAGAAAATGAGCTGCAAAGGAAGCAAGAAATTGAAAATATATTCCAACCAGAAGGGTTTAAAGGAAAAGAAAACTTAGTTTATAGGTTTACCAAATCTCTATACAGCTTAAAATGGACATCGAGGTGCTAGTACAAAAGATTTTATCTTCATTAATAGCCTTGGATACAATAGACTTAGTTTAGACCATTGTATGTGTTACAAAAGGTTTGTTGATAATGATTTTATCATTTTGCTACTGTATGTGGATGACATATTAGTGATAGACTCCAACAAAGATCGAGTCCAAGAATTAAGGGCCTAGTTGGCTAGGGAGATCGATATGAAGGACTTACCAAACAAGATTTTCGAGATCCAATTTCACATCGAGATACAAAAAATAGGAAGAATTGGCTATCCTAAGAGAATTACTTGAGGAAGATCTTACATAGCTTCAATATACAAGAATGTAAGCCAATTTCTACACCTTTCTTGTGAATTTTAAATTATCCTTTAGTATGACCCATAGTGGTGAAGAAAAGAGGATGGAGATGTCATGAGTACAGTATGCATCGGTAGTGGGAAGCATTACGTTCGCCATGATTAGTACAAGATTAGGTACTGATCAAGCAGTTGGTATAGTCAGTCAATTCATGGCAGTTCCAGGCAAAAAGCACTTTAGTGTTGTTAAGAGGATCCTGAGACATATTAAAGGAACCTCTGTGCTACATTATATCTTGGAGGTATGTTGACTCAAATTTTACAGGCAATCTTGATAAAAGAAAATCCATTATAGGCTATGTGTTTGCACTTGCAGTCCGAACTGTGAGCTAGTTATAGGCTATTGTAGCATTGGCTAGAAAAGAAGTTAAGTACATGGTAGCTACACAAGCTTGCAAGGAAGCAATTTGGATGTAAAGGACAATGGAGAAACTTGGGCATAACTAGGAAAGGATTCCTATGTATTGTGACAGATATAGTGCATTACACATTGCAAGGGATCCAGCTTTGCATTTGAGGAAAAACATATAAGCATACAATATTATTTTGTTCGTGAAGTAGTGAAGGAGGATAGATGGAATTAGAAGGTTCACACCTAGCAGGTATCCTTACAACTAGTTAATGTAGATATATTTGCATGATGTAGATCCTCTATTAGCCTATTGGAAACATAAGCAGCATAGGATGGCAAAATTGAAAAAGATTTTGCTAGCACACCAAAATTGATTTTAAATGAGAAATTGTGAATATGTAAAATCAGTTTTGATTGTTAGATGTGCATGTATGTAGTAAGAAAAAGCAAGAACATTCTAGAATTCTTGCTATTTCACCTTAACGTGAATGTCCTAGAAACTTGCCAACTTGCGTGAAAAATCTAATTTGAATTCTATCTTATCTCTTACTATTTGAATGGTTAATACATGGTCAAATTTGTTGGCTTATTCAAGGCTATAATTTATGCCACCTTGCATGAAACAAAACTAAGATGAATTTGTACTCTTCACCAAGTTGACTAGTCAAACGAGCACACCAAAAACTCCTACAATTGGAAGCACCTAGAAGCATCAAGTTTCATCTTGCTTCATTATTAAGCAATTCAAGGATTACTACCACAGTGCATTATAAGTATGAGGTAGTGGTGTCATTATATATTTGTGAAATACACCACCACAAAGATATACTCTAAGAATAAGTTAGAGAGAATTCAATGAGTTCTCTAGATAAAGAAAAATAATAGGTCTCTCCTAATATATTTCCTTGTGTGTATGTAATGACCTCCACTTATAAAAGAGAGTGCTGATGTTGTTTTCTGCTTAATGCTTGAGAGAATGTAATTATTCTCACTTATAAAGATCTTCCCATTTATTTGTCAAAAATATTTGTGTCAGTTTCATAAATCTACTTAATGCTGATATTCTGCAAGTTGCATTCATAAATCATAACAAAGTCGAGGCAGTGGTATAATCGTCTTTATGTTAAGAAGTGAGAAATTATATATTTCTTAAAATAAAGTGCATCTTTTTCGCAAAAAAATCAATAATTTTAAATTAATTCAAATAAATTTTAAATTCATAATATAAGATTTTTTGACGAAAATTGATAATGCAATAGTAATGATGCATATATTGAAATAACAATAGCATTTTTCATATTTAAAAAATGGTATTGATGCTGTGCTTTTTATCTTTATTTGAGCAGAAAATAATCCTATGTATGTGAATATGTATATGTCCAAGAGAAGTTTTAATAAACAGTAATTAAAAATTGAGATTTTCCAAACACCGTCAGTATAAAAGATAGATTTTTATATTATTTTTCAATTATATATTTTTATTTGTAAAAATTTTAAGATAGTAAGTAATTGAGTCAAATTTTTTTATTGATAAGACAATACATAATTAGAATTTTATATAAAATTCTCAAATATTGATATTGCATAAATTCTTAAAAATTAACATATAAAGAAATATTACTTTTAAAATTGGATAAGAGGTTGGTATATTCGAAACAAATTCTAGTGGAAGTAAAATAATTTATATTTAGGTTTCAATATGTTTTCTATTCTTTAAAATGTAATGAAATTTAGTTTTGATCCTCTTAATATATATATTTTTTTGGTGTTGACTTTTTTTGGGTCCATATTTTTTTAAAACTTTTAGTCTTGTTACTTTAAATTTTAGTCTCTGGAAATATTTAATAACATACATTTAATACTTATATAAATATTGAAAAATTTATTTTTAATCTTCATAAATATTTTAATAATCTTCTTTTAATCCTAATAAATATCACTACTTAATAACTGAGTCATTAACACAAAAGGGACAAAGATCAAACATTTTAAAAAAATGAATTAAAATAATTTTTTTTAGGGATCAAACCAAAGAGACATTTAATATATTATTGTCTAAGAAAAGTTCAGCAAATAAGAGAGGTTACCCATTCCTGAAATGCGACCCAGGCAATCTAGTTGCTTCATGCACAGCGAGCTCCCACTTTTTTACCTTGATCGGGTTACTCTCGAATTTTTCTTCGTATCGTGCCAATGCTTCTCTGTAGCATCCATCATCTAGATTTTGAGCTTGTGATGGCTCAATGCCACGGAAAACAGGGTGAACCAACTGTCCCTTTGTCTTCATGCACGTAACAATGTGGACCAGTTCATCGAGGCACCACGGCGAAGTTGCGTAGCCCGGAGAAAACACGACAACAGCCATTCGTGAGTTTTCAATTGCTTCACGTAGAGCTGGAGCAACCTCCTTGCCTCGTTCAATCCCATACTTATCAATGAAGGTCTTAATCCCCTTTACGCACAAAGCATGATAAAGAAAGCCAATGAAATCTTCCCTGGTATCTCGGCCTCGAAAACTCAAGAAAACATCATGTTCCATGGTGTTTGATGTAATGAGTCTAATGAACCTGCGTATACTTGAATTAGTCAATCATATTTCAAGATTGAGGATAAAAACAAGCAAGATTCACCCCCAATAGGTCAAGAAAACAAAAGTAGATTAAGCCTTCTCATATTATTGTCATAAATCATATGTTCCAAGAAGGTTAAACAGTTGGGTAGAGACATGTTAGTAGCTAAATATTTAACACACACTCTCTCTCTACCACCTATTTTTAAGCTCAAAGTATGAACAATTTATCAAAATGATAAGTAATAAAAATCAAACCATGATCATTTGGTTATATACTCTTATATATTGTCATGAATCATCTATATCATAAAGATTAAAGCAATGTTATATGAACATTGCAAACTCGACATATTCGAGCAACACATTCACAATCAATGGTTAAGAATTTTTATGACCTTTTTTTTTTAGTAAATTTTATTGAAATACTTACTTTCAAGCTACAATATATCAACTCATGCGTCAGCGAGGGCATACGAATAACTTTTTTCTAAGGATTAAATTCTTAGATTGAGACACATGAGTATTTTCATATCTAATACAATAAAAAAAAAGTGCCCTATGTGCTAGCATTTTTTTTTAATGAAGTTAGTCTTTGTTTTTTCTCAATAAGTTAGGGTAATAGAAATATATCCAAGTCTAGTTACGAAGTTGGAGAATGCATCACTTCAGCTGGAATACCCAGAGTAGAACCAAAATCAAGGAGGTCTAGCCTTAGAAAACTTATCCTAATAGGTGTATTCGATTGAGGGATAAAAAATGTGTGAAAATTTTCGTAAATTAGTTTCATATATAATATAGAGCGAATGATCAAATTAGTCCATGAAATTATATACGTAAGTCACTTTGGTCCATGAAATTTAAAAATTAATTCTTTTGTCGTTAAGATTATAAAATGTGAGTTGAGTTGATCTTTGCCTCCATTTTATCATTTTATCTTAACATTTTCATGGATGTGTCATGTTAGGTGACATGAACTAATAAATATGGTGATATCTTACCTAGTCTTAGAGGTGATAAGGTTGAACTATATGTTTAAATTGTTAATAGATGTCAAATATATTAACAATAGGATTTTTCCAACTAGAGCCCTACTGGCAATTGTTAATGTGTCAAAAACAGTATGTTTTTCGTTGAAAAATGTAATTATTAAGTTTTCAACATGTGGGGTTTATCAAAAAAAAAAAAAACCTATAACTTATTTATTATGAAAATCTTAACGAATAGAAAAGCTCTTAACAATATTGCTTGTATGTAAAATTTGTATTGTGGTATTAAATTATGTTTATCTCCATGCAATTTAATTGGTAGGGATCAAGTAAAATATTTGTGTATCACCGAGATATTAATTAATGGGATAAATTAGTAAAAATGTGATAATACAATAACAAAAATACTAAAAATTTTATCTCTAATGTCAAGAATCCACGTATACAATTTCAGGGATCGACTTAAATATTCACTCTTGTAATATATTTACTAAATACTATTATTATACCTTCTCCTTTTTTAGAGTAGCATTTATTTTATACTTCCCAATAATATTACTATAGCATTTTATTTGATTGTGAGGAGACCTCTCTTCTCGAGCTCAAAAGACTGCCCTCTGGCCTCCTGCCTTTGGATTCATTTGATTAAATCGAAGATGATTCCCTCGTTTTTTCCTCTTTCAGGACTGGATTGACTCGAGTTTGAGAGAAGATTTCAGCCACTGTAGAGAGAGCTCAATTTTTGGCTGGATGTCTTCATGACAACTTGTTGGCAACTGTCGAGATCTTTGAGCAGGCTCACTATCAAAGACCACACGATGCTCACCAACTTATCCGTGAGTGTACTGGTAGTAATTTTTCTGCTATTCTTATGCACGTAAAGACTCATTGAGAAGGTTTGGTCTTCAAGAAGAGATTCTGGTTCATTGGAGGAGTTCCCTGGTTAGTTGGATGAGACTCAATACGGATGTATGGCCAATGGCAAGCCGGGCGCTGGTGGGCGTGGGTTAGTCAAGCATGTGGGAGCTGGTAATTAATTATTGGATTTGTGGCTTATCATGTTCCCTTCCTCTCAAAGTCCGTTTGTTTGTTTGTTATTTATTCATCTACTTTCACTAAAAGTACATTTTCCCATCTTAAAATAAGATTTAGTGAACATATATGCAAGCCAAACATCTTTTAATTCTCCACTGTTAATTTTTATTTGAATAAAAGTCATTTTGGAGTATATCCAAACAATTACTGAAAATATCTATCTATTTTCAGACAATTTCATATTTTAAAATACGGAGAATAACTATTGTCATTCCTCTATGACCATTATCACTCCCATTTGTATTACATTTTTATTTACTTTCACCAAAATACCCTTCTTCTTTCATATTTACATAAATAATTAATATAAAGTATTTATTACTCATAATAATATTCCCTCTACCTTGGAGTGTTTTGAGTATTCATTTCATCCTTTATTGAAAAAAATCAACACTTATTATTGTTAATTTAATTTAATTAATTCAAAATATTTAATATATATATCTTTTCTAACATTTTATATAATCAATATATATTATACGTATCATATCTGGTGCAAAGCTTGGTGACAAGGACTTTGCTGATGAGGCTCTGAGAACTGCAGCACAGGTGTTGTCTATTTTGTGAGATGAAAGCCATGCAACTAGGCATGGTTTATCAAAGAGTGTAAGCTCTCAGTTTTAGTTTTCCTTTTCTTCAATCACCAAAAAGAAAACTTCAAATATTTAGTAAAATCACCTATATTTATTGAGTTTTTTTAAAAAAAATTCTTAAAATAATAGATATTTAAACAATATATATAGTTAAGCATATTTTTAAAAAATACAAGTAAATAATAATAATAATAGAGTAAAGTGTAACCTTGGTCCCTAAAATTGTAAACGTGCTTCACTTTAGTCTCTGAAATTTTGACTCACTTTAATCCTTAAAATTTCGAAATTAACTCTTTAGTCCCAGAAATTATGTTTTATATGTCACTTTAGTCCCTAGTCAAATTAATAATTATCAGTCAACTGTTATATTTTGCTGACATGGGATGTTAACCAAGGTCAGTCACCTCCCGTCTGAGCTTCATTGTCATCTCTGGTTAACTTCATCACCTGCCAACCGAGCTCATTCTCCTCTTGGCCAAGTTTAATTGCCATCTATAGTTGACCTAATCACCTGTCATCCAAGCTCTGCCTTCTCAGCCAAGTTTCACCTCCATTTGGCTGAATTCTATTTCCTCTCAGATGAATTTCATCTTCCCTCAGCCTAGATCATTTTTCATCTCTGCCACCTCGGGCGACCCTTGACGAATGTCAGTCGATCTCTGCCTCCTCCAAGATGAGCTCTATTTTCTCTTGGCCGATATCTACCTCCTTGAGCCGAGCTCTATTCCCATCTCTATCTTTGCTACCACTTGCCACATGTCACTTAATATGCCACGTTAGCAAAATATAACAATTGACTGATGGTTGCTTGACCAAGGAATAAAGTAACTTATGGAATACAATTCTAGGGACTATAAAGTTAATTTCAAAATTTTAGGGAGTCAAGTAAGGCAAGCTTACAATTTCATGGATCAAAGTGACACTTTACTCACTAATAATAATAATAATAATAATAATAATAATAATAATAGAGAGATAAAAGATATTTCTACATTTAATTATATCAAATAAATTAACTATCAATATTTGTGATACTGACAAACTATCTACAAATAGAAACATGAGATCCATATTAATTTTATAAATAATTAAATTAATATAAATAACTTTTCATAATATCATGATAATTAATAAATAGTTTATCTAAAATATTAATGTGATTTAAATAAAAATTTAATGCAATTGGAGTGGCAATAGGTTGCCACTCCCTAAAATATGTATCAATTTTATTTTTCTAATACTACCCCTAATTAATTTCATATTTTCAAAGCATTTCATTTAGTATTGGCCTTGAATATTGTGCTCTATAAGTTAATATGTAGGAATATATTACTCCATTAAACATATTTTACTCAACTACTAATTTTATTTATTATTTTTCTTAATATTTATATTTATTCTAAATTAATAAATAATTTAAAAAGGAGGGAGTATAAGATAGGAATCTGCATGACCTATTATGGGGGATTCTCTTTGGTGTACAGGTTAGTTATGACCGAGGAATAAAGAGATCAGTCATTATGGAAAGTGATTCTAAACTTGTCTTTTGACATGCCTCAGGATAGAATATCACCTTGATAGACTTCTGCATTCCATTTATTCATGGATCGAGATTGGGAGGGCCGCTTGCTGGGGAGAGCTTGTCGAATAAGAAAAATTTTGAAGTGTTTCTATGGCATGAAAAAATAATATATCTGTTATATTTATTAATTAACATATTGATTCCGTGAATCGTTATTATTTCTCATTCTTTCTGTATTTTTAATATACATTCACCATTTGATGAGGTGTGAGACGTAAACTAAGTGAGGCTCATATCCAATTTAATAGTAAATATAAGTGTATCAACACAATATCCTTCAAAGTGTGGGTCAAAATAACATTCCTCAAACATAATAAAATATCTCTTGCTCAAGAGCACCCTAGTATTTCTTGTCAAGTAACTATGGCCCTATCAGGCATTCCCTTTCTGTTGGGCTGGCAAGCATCAGTGACGGAACATTGTTCGGGCGGAGTGGGGGAGATGGCCCCGCTTTCTTTATGTATGTGGTTAGAGAATTAATATATCTTATTATACAAGAAAAAATAAAATCCACTAAATTTTTTTATATATAGACATTTCATTTATATATTATTTGAACTTTATTTGAGTGACTTATGTTCTCCAATAAAGGGCGAGTTGTTCTAATTAACATATATAAAAAGCTTCTTAATTTAAAATCCCTCTGATATGTATTTAGTTGTCAATAAATATTATGTAAAATACAATTCATATAATTGTGAATGTAATTTTAAAATAGAAAAATTCATAGTCGAGAAGTTGAGAAGATATATCATAATTTTATGTTTGACCCCTTAATTTGGCGTTCATCTTTCGTCATTGGCTAACATAATCTGGGATGATTTTGTTGGCCTTGCTATGGCTATGCAATTTTCTCCATTATTCTCTTTAATTTATTTATTTATCATGCAAAAAGACATGGTAACACTGTTTAGTAAAATAATACAAAAGTTGATTCCAATAAATGTGAGCCATTGAAGTAGCTTTGATAAATATAGTGATTCTCAACTAAAATTAAAATGACTATAATGATCATAATTAATGGAAGGATAAAATCAATTTTTTAGTAAAATTCAAGAGTTATATTAGTTTTTTAAAATCTTTTAAATTTTAAAGAGTAAAAATCAACTTTAAAAAGTATTCTATGAGGTGCTCTTAAAAGTGCATCTAGCTTTTAAGAGCCAAGAGCAAAAGTACCCCAATTTTTTAGTTTACCAAACAAAAAATATTGACTTTTATTTTTCATAAGTCAGGGTATCAAGTTCAAGAGCATTATTGAATCTATCCTTAAACTTGATTTGGTATTTCTATGACTCTTAATAAACTATTGAACTCTTTGGGCTCTCAAAAAAATCATAGTAGTACAATTTGGTAAAATAATACTAAATTTTTTCTCATTTAGCAGGAGTCATTAAAGTAGTATTTGATATATATACAATAAAATGTTGCTCTTTTTAAAAACCAAAAGTAAAAGCATTCTAACTTTTTGATTTATCAAAATGAAAAAATTGATTTATGTTTTTCATGAGTCAAAATACCTGCTGTTGGAGAATATTACCAAGCCTTTGTGCAGAAAAAGGTTTAAGATATCAAATACATTGATTCAATCCCCTACTTGAGTCCACTAGCTATTATCAATTTGAAAAAGAAAATGAAGCAATTAATTTGTAAGCCAAAAAAGAAAAGCAAATCAATTATTTGTGCAAAATTGTAGACTATCACATTCCACCAGCGAAAGTAGCATTTCATAAATTACAGGGCTAAATCAGTGGCAGCAAATTGTGATTTTATTTTATTTTTTTATAATACATTATGATTCGACTTTATAAACAAAATAACTAAATTACTGAGTTGATATATATACAACTAATCATTAATCAAATTCTATTGAGGCGTTTTCTTTTCTTATCTTCCATTACCAGAAAAAACAAAAAAAAACAAAAAATCTATTGAGACGGGAACCTAACATCACATAGCACGAGATCTAACGTTGTTGTTTTGTGCTGGTCCTCCCTTGGAAAGATCAGTACCGATCCTTGTAATTTTGACCCTTGGATTAAAATTTTTTTAGTTTCAAATTATTTCATTTTACAATCCAATGACAAAAACAACAAAGATCATGATTGCATCTCGTTTCTACCGGATCCAGCATAAACGCTTCCCAAGATCAAAGCATGGAACTCAGAGCACATACCTCAAAACTAAAATCGCACGGCCAGGTGAAGCTGGTACAATTTATCACGAGAAATTAATAAATTCAATTAGCTGACCGCTTTTGCTGAAACAGAAAGAGGAAAAATATAAGGAAACATAAGATTTAAGATATTACTACAATACAAGCGTGTAGAAAAAGGAAATTAAAGGCGGAAAAGAACACTTAAAGGAAAGTTACAGTTCGCAGTCTCATTCACCGATCACCCCTCTTTGTTTTCCAAATAGACGGA
This sequence comes from Dalbergia cochinchinensis, assembly GCA_031216125.1. Classification (NCBI taxonomy): domain Eukaryota; kingdom Viridiplantae; phylum Streptophyta; class Magnoliopsida; order Fabales; family Fabaceae; genus Dalbergia; species Dalbergia cochinchinensis. Next base: position 58,699,676 of record CM062375.1, on the reverse strand, counting down.
AACAAGAAGGAGCATCGCAGGCCAAAGCTCAGAGCTCATTCAGATTTTCCATAGGCTCTGGAATGAGATCTGAAATGAGGGAGAAGACCTTAAGCATTAGTCATCTTTCAAAAGCACGACGACCATAACATAAGTCTACATTTTGGCAATTTTCTAAGCAAAACTTATAATTGACATATTTGCCACCCAAGTTGATCTTTTGGGTCCGTTTCCAGGTTCTTTCCTCTGCCGACCTCGCGCTTTTCACCTCATTTTATTATTACTCTAAACCTGCTGACTTAAGTTTAGAGCTTTATGCAGAAAATGGTTGTTTATGACAAACTATGTCAATAAAATCAAAAAAAAAGAAAAAATTGGACAGTAAAAATTTTAAATTGAATAAATTAGTTTTATTTGAAAAATTTTAAAAAACTGATCAATACGTTAAATGTTTTATTTATTAAATTGAAAACCTAACCAATTAACTTGATCCATATATTTATGTGTACGAGTAGTTTTTGTAATATAATAAAAGGTATATTACTTTTCTCCTCTTTTTTTTTTCGTTGCACCGATGAAAATGCCCGGCTCAATTTCTTTGATTCAACCCTAGCTCCAAATGAATGTTTATTTTCATTCCTAAAATTTTTTACGTGTTTTTCACATTATAATATAATTGCGGTTTGCGGGGTTGAAATATTGTACGTGTACATATGATTTGGATTGTAACACGTCAATGTTTTTTATTAGTTATGTCAAAAAAATTATTATAGACCACATTCATAGATGGCTTGCAATACAAGATACCAAATGTTAAAACACAAAAGGTAAACAATAAAAATAAGACATTGCATTGGAAAAACTAATAAAAATAAGATAAAAAATTCTATTTTTATATATAATTAACGGTAAGTCGTCATAGAATCATTACAAATGTCCAAGTGTCTAGAGTAATTGATAAGTACTAGAGATAATATCTATATGTTGTACCGGTTTATAAATATTTTTTAAGAATTGTTTTAACAATAATACTTTTGGAAAAAAAATATGATAATGATTGATTGGCTAACTCTATTGTTAAGGAACTGCGTTGAATCAATTGTTGAGTTTTTGAACCACTTGTTTACCCTGGTGGGGATGGGACCCCGTATTGATTTTTAGTTATTTTTTTACTAATGACTTTCCTCACAAAAATTCTCTAATAAGAAAATCTGGAAGAGAGTTGTTTTTCCCCTTAGTATGCTCAATCTCAAAATCAAAACAAGAAAGTAGTGATTCCAATATAGTAAAAATTATATTTAGAAACTATATTTTTAACATCTTTTTCTAAAATTGGTTTGGCAGCTTTACAATCAGTTCTTAAAACAAGTTTTTTGGAAAATAAGTAATCTTGAAATTTACTAATACATAATATTATAGAAAATGTTTCCTTTTTCATGGTACTATACTTCTCTTTGAGGCTTTGTCCATATCTCGAAACGAAACCTAACAATTTGTTCATTTTGAGAATTAGGTTAACTTGTTTAAGGATTCCTCCAAAACCTGATTCTCAGGCATCAATTTCTACAATCATGGAAGCCTCAAGATCTGAAAGTCCTAAGCATGGGAGTTTTCTTACCAGAGATTTTATTGTTTTAATACTATTGGGCATCTCTTAATTTCAAGGAGGAGAATTATATTCTTTCTTAGTCTTTCCTAAAATGGTTTACAAATAATCCTTAGATTGGGAATAATATCTGATATATAATTAATATATCCTAGAAATCTTTGAAGTTGAGTTTTGTCCTTAATTTGATTGGAAAATTTATCAGCAAATTCTATTGACTTATTAATTAGAGTTATTATTCCTTGATATATTTCAAATCCTAAAAATCTTATTTTTGATTGAAATAATTTCATCTTTTATGCAGATACTACTAACCCATTTTTAACAATACTATTATAAAATTTTTTTATGTGTTTGAAATGTTGATTTATGGATTATAGGCGTACATGAATAACCCTCTAAAGGCGGTTGATCCTATATCTTTTTCGTTTTGTTGCGTGGCTGATCCCATAGATGACTAGCAAAGAAAATTAAAGGCCATTGAACGTAACAAATTGGCAAATATATTAGCTTATATTCTCGTCGTTTCTTAATGATGGACATGAGAGCCACTAATTAAGAATTTACCTCTTTTGATTGCTTATCTCTTAATGCTTCATGACTTAAGTATTATTGATCAATCATTTATGAATACAAGTATATGTGTTTGTTGAGTCCAAAATACACTCTAAAATTAGACTGACACGAGTTTTTCCATCAATTAAAAATAAAGGGTTCAAATCTTTGAATCAACTACTAAAAACATATTTGTGAACTGTTTTCATAATTAAAAAACACAATAAGATCAACAAAAAGTTAGGTCTAATGATAAATAAGTTGCATTTATATGAAGAGGATCAACATTTAAACCTTAGATAATATAAACGTTGAAACAACCTCATTAATCATGATAGTATTAAAAAATATTGTCTCACAATAATGCCAGTAGAACTAGAAATATTCATTATCCAGTATCTCTCCGGCGAGTAGTATTTTCAATAATAATACTTTCTTCACGTGCACAAGTAATGGGAAAGCAGTGGGATTTCTTGCTGGTTCTTTACTTTGTAGAATAATCTTAATTAATGGCAAAGGCATCTCATCTACCAAGATCCGAAATCCCATCTAATAGCAGGGTTACTAACAATAATTAAACGCGCCAAATCGCTCCACTACTTGTCTTTGTCAATGGGTTCCTTGCAGGTATAAATCAGTTGTATCTATTGATATTAAAAATTACCAACACGTTTCGAGGACCAGGAAAATGCAAGGTTATTATACTTCAGTTTTTCATTATTACGGTGTCAATCGAATATTAGTTCGTGTCACTAAGCATTATACCATAAATAACTAAGGTTGAGGAAGCCATCAGATTTGAATATTAATTTAGAAATGACTTGGATAATTCAATTGGTTACATCCATGATTTTCAAGTTCAAGATCCATGCACGTACTCATCATTTTTTTTGCACGAGTCAGTTTAAAGTGGTGAACAAAATTACTTGTATGAGTCGGACAACATGCACATTAAAATTAATTTTTAATTAGTTTCAAATCAAATATCTTTTAATTTTAAATTTATTTATTTATATATTGATATAAAATTTTTATAATTTATATTATATTGAATACTTTTTAAAATTTTGGATCAAATTAGAATAAACCATTAATCTAATCCTAGCGAACAAATTGGATCCTCAAAAGAAAAAAAAATAATTTTATGATTCTTTACAATTAAAAATATAGGATAAGTTAATCTCTTTTAGTATTTTGATAAACTTATTTGTCCTGTCTATGTTTTATGTTGATCAATTTGAGCTATGTTATAAATCATTATATATTAGTTTATCCTAAAATCTTTGAAAATGTTGAAAATTGACTAAATTATCCTATTTTTAACTGTGAGAAATTGCGAAGTGTATTTTTTTTTTTTAAGAATCAATTTATTTGGCACTATATTTTTTGACCACCAAATTGAAAATTTACTAAAAACAAAAAGATTTTTAGTTGTCAAACAGCTAAAGTAAAGATAACAGTTTTTTTTGTGAGTAAAGATAGAAGTATTAATTCTTGATGGGAATTTTTTTGGTACCATATAAAATTCATAAATACTAATATTTATTCTCATAATTAAATCATAATCTTTGAATATAAAATGGTATCAGTACTCTTATGGTATCAAAACAATAACCATTCTTTACATTTAAAAAAATTTATAACAACGTTCTGTTTGTAACCATATATGAGGTCATCTATAAAAATTTAAAAACGAGCTACATAAATAAATAAAAAACAAGAAATTGAAAAAAAAGGACGGGTAAGAAGTATTTTCGTACGGAACGACAGTCAATAATTTTCCCCAAAAGGATTAATAGCATTACTCAGGAGTGGCAAGAAGACAACGAGTAGCGCTATCAACGTGCAACATCTATTATCCCTTATTTATTTATTTATTACTAATCTATTATCCCTTCTAACAAGTTATGTTCTTAGCAATTTGTATAAAGCTTTTCTCATGTGGCATCATTAATACTGGTTATTGCATATTAAGTAGGAAATCATAATATTTTGTCACGTATCTTTTTATATCAATTTTGACTTCGTTATTTCGGAAAGCATTTTAAACTAGATTATATGTTATATCCGCAACCCAATAATTGGTAGGAGTGGAATTCAAATAGTACACCAACATTACAAGCCCAGAAACTTCACTTACAATGTATAAGTTTCAATCTTGAAGCTATTATAATGTACAAGTTTAAATTTTGAAGCTAGCTATGATTTTACAGAGGGCTAATTCAATCAATCCATATCTGAAATTGCAAAAGCAATTTTAAAAAGAATACTTTCATATTTCTTTTTAGTATTTTAAAGTATATCTATTCATCCTTGAAAGATTATGTGCATGAAACGAGACCCCCACCTATGATACTTTTTCTATACATAGGAATCCCTTATTTAAACTAAAGATTACGTAGTTAACAAGTCCAAACCCCTTCCACTTAGTCTAATACCTTACCGGTGATACTTTTATATTCTTATTAACATGAAAGTGCTATATTATGAGACAAAAAGATATAAAAAACAAAATTAATGAATTAATATAAAGTATTTCTACAATAGTAAAATTTGTGTTTTTCTATCTTATAATGATACTCTCACGATAGCAACTAACATCAAAGGATCCTCTTCCGTTGAAAAACTAAGAAACGTATTAAATACATAAATGCATAATGTCAAGGCCAATCCTATAAATTTCTTCTTCAAAAGTTCTTTCCCAATTCCCAATGCATTTCTCATCAAAGACAGAACTTCTCAGACAATGTTTGATCCCCGGCAGTTTAAGCGTGCCAAGCTATTTGTATTCTCTCTAGTCACATTCTCTGCCATAATTTTTCTTATCCATGCAGATAGTATTATCTACCATGATTCCCTGCACACTGCTGCAAATAAAGAATCTTCAGAGAAGTTGCAAGCTCAAAGTCACAGACAAACAAAAAGAATAAGCTCAACACTCGCTCTTATGCCTTTACATTTCATTCAAGAAGAGAAGGATGATGTTGATAATGGAAATCAGAATGGTATATTTGCTCCATCCAGTGTGACAGAAGAGGAAAGAATTGCCCGGTTTCAAAAAAAGCTACACGAGTTCAAGATTCTTGAGTCGAATGACTTGACGCAGCGATTTCACACCCGAGTTCTGGAGTTTTTCAGCCATCAATGTGAAGCTCAGTTCTTCATGACTTGGATTTCACCTGCAAGCTCATTTGGGGGAAGAGAATTGCTGTCTATAGTGTTTTCAAGGTCCATCCCCACGCATGTCTCGTAATTCTGTCAAGAACTTTGGACACCAGGCATGGCGACAGGATCCTGAAACCATTGCTTGATGGTGGGTTCAAGGTTCAGGCAGTGACACCAGACTTGCCATTTCTGTTCAAAGAGACACCAGCTGAAGCTTGGCTTCATGAGTTAAGGAAAGGTAAGAAGGACCCTGGTGAGATTCCTTTGTCTCAGAACCTGTCTAATCTGATAAGGTTGCAGCTCTCTACAAGTATGGTGGTGTTTACTTAGACACGGATTTTTATAGTCATGAAATCCTTAATTAAGTTGAGGAATTCTATTGGTGCACAAAGCATGGATTCACAGTCTAAGCAATGGACCCGATTAAACAATGCAGTTCTAATTTTTGATATTAACCATCCACTCTTGCACAGATTCATTAGTGAATTTGCATTGACTTTTTGATGGAAACAAATGGGAGCATAATGGTCCCTACCTGGTTTCTAGAGTGATTGATAGGCTGTCAAAAAGACCTGCTTTCAACTTCACCATCTTGCCACCTATGGCCTTTTATCCAGCTGATTGGAAAAAGATAGGTGGTTTTTTCAGGAAGCCAAAAACGCAAGGAGAATCAAAATGGGTAGAAGGCAAACTGCTCCAGCTCAGTGGGGAGACTTACGGGGTTCATCTGTGGAATAAACAGACTGACAATTGAAGAAGGAAGTGTCTTAGGAAGACTTAGATCAGATCATTGTGTCATTTGCAGCCATAAATATAGTTCTTAGGTAATATAGTTGACGTGAAAAATGGTGGAAAAAGTATTCTAATTCGAATACCAGTTTTTTTTTTCCCCCTTTTTCCCAGTGTACAGGAAACTGTCTGATTGTAAATCACTTACAGCTCAGGAAGTAGTAAAGGGATTCTCTACCAAGATTATTAGTTTTATTACCTTAATGTTTCCAAACACAACTCGCGTATTTAAAATCCAAAACAAATTGTTAGGCCCTGAAGTTTCTGCCACAGATTTTAGAGGCCTCAATTGCAATGCAACTACAATTGCGGTAACATCAGTTGCATTTTCCCATAATTGTCAATAATTTTTATCATCTCAACACAACTGCAGATGTGATCTCAGCTGCAATTTAAAACCATAATGCAGTCTAAACCTCAGTCTGAATCTAAACATTTTACACTTTACAAACCAAATCCTGACAATCTCCTAAAAGACTTCTTTTCTAGTCAGTTTGCCTTGAACCCACTTTATCTATCAGTCTAACTGGTGGATCCAATTGGCTTGATTATCGCCGAGGGATCCTGGAATTCAGGCTCTTAATCACTGTCCCATATAGATACGATCTTAATTATAAGTGAGTCACTATAATACTCAACAGAGGTTGTTAAACTAGTATGCTCCAATTCAAGTAATCTCGTCAGGGATGTGCTTCCTCCTTTCATGAACTCCAACAAACTCCTACTTTCATGAGATGAGCAGGAAGTATCCAAAAACAACATAGAAGATGAAGATCACAATAACCATGTCAGAACAAGTGTTTGTCAGAACAGTGGTTTCCTAAAAACTTTCTTAGAACCTCAGTCTAGCATAAAGTGCCACACCCATTACAGACAACATGGGTTAGGATGTCAATCCCATGGAATCCTAAGACCGTCTCTGGCTAAATAAAGTCAACAAACAATTTATGGTGCTGTATAATTTGCCTGATATGGTCCTTTTAATCTCCAGTGTTATAAACCAATGGGTTTCTTCATCAATCTCCTAAGTAATTTCATATAACATCTAACAGCATTCCAAGTATAACAAAACTAGATTTGCAGGGTACAGTTCTTTTAATTTTAAGCAGAAGAGCTAAAGGACAAAACCAGGCCAATACAACCAGATAAAGAATTAAGAAACTGGCTGCACTTTTAAGTTTTGAGTTTACATACAAAAGAACAATATTGATTTGATCTTTTCCATTGCTATGGAATTGCTACAATCCTTTCCTCTCCCCATGTCTCATTCTACTAATATCTCATACTTTCACATAGGCAGAGAAGAAACCTTTGCATAGCGACCAATGTGAATAAACAAGGTCCAGTGGAGCACAAATCATAAGCAAACACAACCCTTGACCTTACTTCATTTTATTTCATTGTTATTGCCTTTCCAATCACCACATCCAAAATGCCAATTGCTAAAGCAACAATCTTCAATTCACAATAAAGAGAAAGGAAGCACAGTGACATCAATAAAGGATAATAAAAGCTGATATAATAATATAATAATAAAAAATTCAAATTGTATATTGTCATAATGGAATTCAATTCACATATCAACAACTAAGCCATGAAACATTTAGAACTACAATCCACCAGTAAACTCAGCCAGAAAATAGGGACTCATCAATTTCAATCTTCACCACCTCCTTATCTTCGAACCGGTCTTTCTTGGTAGGTGCTGGCGGAGCAAAAAGCCTTGGTGGCCCTCTACCCTTCTTCTTGTCCTTGGGCCTTGCCTAAAACCAACCACAACATGAAAAATATAAATATAAATATATATATTTTTTAGTTTAATTTCTATTCGTCTTTACACTCCCATTCAATCGTACATTGCCACATTATCTCGAAGGTGGTTGAGTTTGCAAAGTCACGCTAATTTGATGGAACGACTTTCGGTGAATCAAAATTAAACTTTTTTTTTATTATTTATAATAATCTGAGCAAAAGTGCAAAACACAACAACCACAATATGAACCAATAAAATAAAAGAAAAATCCAAACTTTGAGAGGATTTGAAATTTTGAAAGAGAAAATGGAAGCAGAATTTTTACATTTCCAAATGAATGGTTGAAGCGCTTTCCCTTTGCAGTTTTCCTGTCACCTCTGCCACAGTAAACTGGAAAAAGAACAAAAAAAAAAAGGGTTGAATAGGAAAATGGGGTGTTAGAATTCATTCATAATAAGGCATAGTTATTGCAAATTTTGCATCAATTATTTTGCGCTATATTGGAGCAAGCAAGTACCATAAGAGGTTGGTGAAGGAGAGGAGGCTGCAGAGAGTGAAGCCAAGGGTGTGCAGAGTTGTGAGCAGAGAGTTTGGGAGTGAGAGAAGGAAAGGTGGGAAGAGGAAGCGTTCAGTTTAGCGGAGAGTGGAGGAGGTGCTGCTAGTAGCAGTGATGCCATGGCGGAGGATAACACAAATGGGATAAGGTTTGAGGATGACAAAAAAAATGAAGTGTGCAGTCTTGTTTGTTCCCTTATATTTGGAACATAAAGCTACTTTGTGTTTCATGGTAAGAAAGAGATGATAGGAAAATAAAAATGAAAAGAAAACGCTAAGGGGATGTTTGATATGCCTATTAGGTATCGCAATATAAGTTTATACTATATGTTATTTGGTATAAAAAATAAATTATATTAGTTTATATATTATAAGCCCTTTATATATTAAAAGTTGTATAACTTAATATAACATGATGAAACTGTATTAGGTCTGATTAGTTTTTAATTATTTTTATTTTTTAATATTTTATTAAAATAAAACAAAATAATTCTTAAATAAATAATAATAAATAAAAATTCATAAATAAAATTATTTCATAATAAATAAATATTGTTAGCAAATAATATATGATATCAATTTAGCCATATACAATAAAAATAAAAAAGTAATAATTAATAAATATAAAATCAAATAAAATATTAACTAATAAATAGAAATAAATATTTAAAATAAATAATATGTAATATATAAAAGGAAGAATCAATAATAAAAATATTTTGATTTAATATTTATTTTAAAATTTAAATTTAAATAATTATAATTATAAAATAAAATATTAAAAATATATAAAAGAATTATTTAATGTTTATATAATTTATTAAAATAATAATATTTAAAATAAATTAAATTTTAATTAATAAAAATTTACATAAATATGGTATTTAAAAATTATACATAAATCATTAATAAAAAATTTTATTTTATGTAATATTGATAAAAATATTAAAATTATTTGTAAATAAATGATAATATTATAAAATATAATATCTTATATAATGTTACACCAAACACTGCATAGTATTAAAAGTTTATCAGGCCTTATACTATTAAGTTTTATCTTATCAGGTCTTATACTATCAGCCTTTATCTTATACACCATGCCAAACTGTCACGACCCAACTTGGAACGTGACTGGCACGTGAGAAATCACATCCCCATGTAAGCTTTCTAGGTAACATGTCTCTATGAATGCATATGTTATCATAAAATAATACTTCAAATATAATTTTCTTCTAAATCAATATCAATTTCTCTAATTAAAACATAATATTTGAATTATTAAAACTGAAAGTGCTTAATACCTAAACTCTAAAAATGTTTGGGCCAAAATCGCTTATCATGAAATCATAAACTGGTTTATCATATGATATAAATACGAAAACCTACTCAATCTTTGAAAACTGGATTATAACTACTTTTCTAGTCTATTACATCATCTAAATCAAAATCAGTTATTGAAATCCATACTTTGATTTTCATAACATATGCGAAAATATATAAATTTTGAAATTAACGACAATGTCTCAAAATATATGTGTGGCTCGAATCCTACCTGTAAGCATATTGAAGCCCTCTAAACTAACAGAAGCCTAAACTAAGCCTTACAGCAATGTAAAGCTCACCAAAGGATAGCTGCAGCTATCGGACCGGTGACGAAAAGATATCTGCACCTGCAACTATGAAAGGAAGGGAATGGGGTGAGTTAATGGACTCAGTGAATGAGTTCTCACCCATCACCCACATGGAACAACCAAGGAATATACGTATAATATCTTGTATACAAGAATTATAATCATTTGATATTTAAATACATAGCTATATAAGAAAATGTTTCTCATTTCATAAATTCATGAACAAACAATTTCAAACTCACATGCATCATGAAATCATTTTAACTAAGGTGCAGCATAGCTTAGGGAAACAGTATTTGCTAAGTTGAATATATACATATATAATAAAAAAAGCTATAAAATCAAATAGCTGTGGGTACCTAACCAGGTCCCTTTTTTGTATCTGCTGTGGGGCGATATTATCCTCTAGTGGACAACCTAGTATCAGAGTTAAAGATCTCATGCAACCGTTAACTAACTATCTATTTCCTAATCTATACCGTCTAAACTAGTTTGACAGAAACCATAGCTAAAAAATGGGCACTCTATCCTTGGCAGAGCTGAGTCCCTAAATTCTTAGTACACTAGGAGTTATGGATTCATATAACTCTAATAATCGGAATTTAGCATAATTGTGGCTGTGAAAATTGTGCCCAAGTGATCACCCATTTGTAGGCAACCCGATCTCAAGCTCACAAAATATGTATCTGGCAGTTGCTAAGAATCATATTAAATTTTGCATCTTTTGGTACTACAAAATTGAAGTTCTAAGTTCAAAACTTAAACTAATATAACTTTCTATATACTTAATAATCTAAAATAATAGCTCTAAATACTGGGTTCATAATTAATAAACTTGAAATCATGGTGGTATGAAGAAATTCATAAATATATATTCAATAAAATAGTTATCTTGCTACGATACATATTTTCTTAATAAATCCTTTCTCAAACATGTAAAACATTTTTCTAAAGCATACAACATAGCAATCATGGTCCTATAGTTTTTCTTGAAATACATTTTTTTTATGCTATAGTCAAAATTATAATATTGACTAGCTTTACCATAACTCGTAAAATCATAGTCCATACATAATCTCATCTCCAACTTTATATATATATAACAAACATAATGCATAAAACATAGCTATAATGATGAAATTAAGGTCATGAGTTTGAACCCACTCACCGTTCGAAGCAGGGAGTATGTGAGCACCATCAACTTGACCTTGAGAGCTTGGAATGACAGCAACAACTGCCATATAGTAACATAGACCCAAGATTAATCTCTGTTAATATTTAGACAACTCTTAAAACAACTCTAACAACATTGGGAGAGCACCCCCCTTAACAACAATGAGAGAAATAGTAAAGCCCATACACTAGAACATGAATGGAAAAAAAGAAAGGAAGCATAAACTCACAACCAAACTCACCTTGAAGCTTAGAGGAGGAAGATTTGATGTTGGATTGAGTTGAAGAGAGTGGGAAGAGGGTTGGAGGTCAAGGGTTTTGAAAATAGGCAAGGGAGCCCGAGTTTGGGGGATATATAAAGGGGGTAGGGGTTCACTTATCAACTGCGTCGTTTTTGATATTATGCTGTCATTGGATGCTCACTGCACCAAACCTGTGCAAACAGTAACTCGTTGCAGCGAGGCTGTTCTGCAGAATTCTGCAGCAACAACACCCAAACTGTATCCTTCCATCATCTTGGCATCCAGGTTGCCTCAATACTCACTTACTTACATCTTGGCATTTGTTCTGCAAATTTAATGTCCTCATTTATTTTATTCTTCATTAACTTTAAAATATAAACGTAAATAAAGAAGTACCCTCATTTGGATTCAAATAATGTATCACAAAAATCAAAATCTCAACCAATCAAAATCCAAATTTTGGGTTTTAGTTTAAATCCAAGAATCATCAAGATTTTCTAAACTTGTGGGCTAAAAATGAAATGTTTAATGGTTTCATAAAATTTATTAAAAAATCACTCTTTAACTTATTTTCCTTTGGGAAATAATTATTGAGACTTTTGATTCGAAAAATGTGGCTCTAACATATAGCCCTCCAAGGAGGTATAAGATCCAGACTTAGTAAAATTCAAGACCTGACAACATGGGTGGATCCAAAAACCATAAGGCCATACAGAACTTGTCTAATGATATGTGTACACCGGGTATTACACAAACGGGCCCTAACTTAGTCCCTCAAAATTATAGTAAGGTATAAATTAATCTCTTAAATTTAAAAAAATTTTATACTTGTCTCTCAATTTTTATAAATTAAGACAAATTAGTTCTTCTATCAAATTGTCATCTGAGCTATGCTCTTTTAACTTATGTACATTGTAAATTTTTGTGGTGAGCCTAACTTACCTCACTTTGCTTAGACCTTCTTCTTTCAACTTCTCTTTCGCCATAATTGCTTAGATAAAAAATTTTGACTTTAAGTTATTATTTGTTCTACTTAGAACGAAGTAGTGGGCAAGTTATGACTAATCATAAAGATTAACAGTAAAAGTAAGTAAATTAACATAACATTTGGATATTTTCATTAACGGTACAAATGGAAATTTAACAGAGGGACTAAGTTATCTTCATTTGTGAAATTTGATGGACGACAATAAGACTTTTTAAATCTAAGGAATTAATTTGTCCCCGTTATAAATCTGAGCAGTTAAACTTGGCTTTTTAGTCCAAAAATTAAAATAACAGAATTAGAGGTAGTTCGTAATACTTTGGTCAAAGGAATTAATATCATTTAAGTCTGGTTCACTATAATGGTTGAAATAATTTTTTTCCCTAAAATATCCTTTCACCTAACGAAGTGAGACATTAGTACTTGGGAATACGATCAAATATCCAAGGATATATTTGTAAGTTTGAGTTTTAAAGAGAATAAGGGATTTGTAATATAATTTTATACCATAAGTCCTCCCCTCCCCTTCAAAATTCAAATTCACAGGAATACCTTAAACTGAGATTCTTTAAAATAGTGTATTTTTTACATATATGAATCCTTGGAACAAACCTAAAATTTCAGGCTTAAGGAATTGATTCCTCTCCACTTGGACCAACACTTTATATGTAGATTGGTTGAAATATAATTTCTTATCTAGTATATAAATTGAAAATAATTATTTATTTAGTTACTGATATGGTCACTGTAAGGGTCTTAAGTAATGTTCTGAGAACCGGATCGGACCGGTTGAACCGGGAACCGGGCTGTTATCTGGTCCAGGTTGGACCCGAAAACTGCCTTGCAAATAACCACCCAAGAATCACTGAGAACCACCCACAAACTGGTAAACTAAGCAAACCGGCCCGGCCAAAAAATCGGTCGAACTATTTTTTTATTTGTAAATTTTTTTTCAAAAGAAAGGCCTAAAATCTCATATTTCCTACTTTTTTTCCTTTTCTAATATGGGAAGTAGTAATTTAAGAGATTTGATCTATATGGATAATGTTTATTTTGATTAAAAGATGAATTATGTTATGTTTTATGGGTTTGTTGATATCTAATTTAATTTTTAGTTATTTTATGAAATATATTTTATTTTGTATTTTTATATATTTTTATAAATACATGTTTTACTATATACCGCTTATATTTCGGTTGGACCCCCAATTGAATCGGTTGAACCTCTGAACCTATGAACTCTTGCCCTAACCAGTTCGACATCCGGTCCGGTTTTCAGAAACTTGGTCTTAAGGTAGAAGTAAGTTAGAATACAGTGGTTTAAAATTTTTTGTAATGTTGTGTGTTAGGGTTCGCATATAGTAATATCTCATGTTAAGAGTCCATTTAAATAGTGAAGAAGACTTTTATGAAATTAAAAAACAATACTTGATGAATTTAATTGAATTTAGACCGCATTTGATCATAATTTACCTGACTAAGTTCAAGCTGATTTTTAAGCTCAACTAATTATGAACTCTAGTGGTACTTAAACTCGATCAACCAACCTTGATTTTAAGACAACTTAAAATCAAAATTTTTCTTCTAAACAGAGAGCTATGGTAAGAGAAAAGATAAAAAGAAGGTCTAAAATACTTTATTTAGAGGTGTGAGGTAAGTTAGAACCCATCATCAAAATTAACAATACATATAAATAAGTTAATAGTACAAGTAAGTAAGTTAACATGACACAACTCAAATGATAATTTTACTGAGAAACTAACATGTTTTCTATTTATGAAATTTGAGGGACTAATATGAAACTAATTTATTTTCTACTATAAATCTGAGAGAATAAATTTTATCCTTTTTTTATTATTTTTATGATGATGATGTCGATAAGGTAATGCCTCACAGACAAGCACTGCAAATTGTGAAGCTATGGAGGCGGGTTCAAGTTCAAAAGTAAGAGCAAAAACACCTTTATCCCTCCCCCAGGTTGGGGCTTCCCCAACTCCCTGACAAAATATAAAACATTTCAACTCGATATTGTTTTACGAGATTAATTTTTAAAATTGAAAATATAAAATTCATTTATACTATTATTTAATTATATATTATTTTATTAATAAAACTAGTTAAATTTTATAGTTATTATTTAAAATGTCATATAAATACAATAAGTTGATTGAATTAGGGTCTAAAGTTTTTAATTCTAATAAACCTTACTCCTTAAAGCTCTATTTGGCAAAGGACATAAATAAAGAGAAAGGAAATGGAGCGGAAAGAAATGGAGAGGGAGGAAGTTGAAATGATTTTTATTTTTCATAAATATGTTTGGATGAAAGGAGAATGAGAAGGAAGAAAATAGAAGAAAAATTAATTTATTTTATTTATTTGGATGAAAAAGTAAAAGGAAAGAAATAACAATGATATTAAATGACTTTTTTATCTTTATATTATGAAAAAAATAAAAGGTTATTTTTTATAGAACTATTTAAAAAATTATTAAAAAATTAAAATTAGATACAATTTTGTCATAAATTTATCTATCAAAATAATATAAATAAATATAATAAAAATTGGCCTTATATATATTTATATAAAAATATTCAAGTCAATATCTTTATTTTATATTTAATAATTTTATTAATTAATATCAAATATAAAATTTAACTATTTTTTAATATAACAAGTTTAGAATAATATCAAACTAATAAATAAAAAAATATTAATAAAAATAAAATATTCAAATTTATTTAAAATAAAAATATTAAAGTTATAAATATTAAGGATATAAATTTAAATAATAAGCGTGGGTATTTTTGGAATATATAAATATCACCCATTATTTTCTACACTTCTCCACCCACATGAAGGAGGAAAAAATTTAAGTGGGTCTCACATGCTTTTTGGCAATATTCAATCTTTCCCCTGCCAATTTTCTTGCATCAAACGACAAAATATGACTTCCTTCCCCCTATTTTCCTTCCTTCCCCAATCCTTCCTCTCTATTTCCTTTCAAATAAACACAGTGTAAATGGTCCCAAGTGAATTTGTCACCACATGCTGACTGATCACATAATGACATTTTCATCCTATCTTTTATTTCTTTTTAATTTCCCTATAATA
Organism: Dalbergia cochinchinensis; assembly: GCA_031216125.1. Taxonomy (NCBI): domain Eukaryota; kingdom Viridiplantae; phylum Streptophyta; class Magnoliopsida; order Fabales; family Fabaceae; genus Dalbergia; species Dalbergia cochinchinensis. Next base: position 58,684,129 of record CM062375.1, on the reverse strand, counting down.
TCTTATCTCATCCCCAATCCGTATAGCCCTTTCTTCTTGCTTCTCTTTTCCTTCCTATGATCCCCAGCTGTCACCCATTCCTTTCGCGATTCCTAGTCCTAAATCTCACTCAACATCTCCAACCTTTTTTTTTTTTTTTTCCGAAAATCGAGTGGTTTTTTCAATTTTTGTGCTTCAAATATATAATAATAATGTTAGAAAAGAAGAAGGACGATGGCATTGTTACTATTTGATTAAGGTTTCAATCTTGCCAGATTTGTTTTCAATTATGATGGGTGAGGGGGTGATGGGTTGTGGTCGATGTGGCCAGTAGAGGTGGTGATGGATGTAACACCCTAAGCTGCCTTATGAATTGGCGATTGTCCCCACAAACCAACATAGAGTCTTTTCAGCGTGCTTTGTCTTCGTTCACATGCTTTCTGGGAAAACTTTCTAGGAGGTCACCCATTCCAAAATTGCTCCAAGTTAAGCATGCTTAACCATGGAGTTCTTTAATGATAAGCTATCGAAAAGAAGATGTATCTTGTTGGCATAGGTAGTACAAATCAATTCGTATAAATCATCTTCAAGTGTATAGTCCTATATCTATACAGCTTAGAAGCCTCTCATTCTGGTGTGTAATTGGTTCATTTATGTACCCTTCTACTTAGAAGTCTATCAGGAGCCATTCATTATCCGTGCCTTCTTGCATCGATGATCACTCCCCACCCTCATCACTGGGTGTTATAATGGATAGTGGTTCTGGGTGGCAATGGATAATGAAGAGAGAAATAACAAAGAAGAGGGTAAAATAGAAAGTTTAATATAATTTTTTTCTGCAATTATTGATATATGAATATAGATTTTAATATTAGTTTATTTTAATCGTTAGATATTTCAATAAAAAAATATTATTTATATTCATAAGGTAAAAGATGTGTCAACTCACATATCATCAATTACTATATAAGATGTGAACTATACTTAAACGATGTCAAAACCTCATCCCATGTATTGTGATATAAATAACATAACTATTTGATCAATGGTGCAGATTTTGTTGCCGTGTGGTGACAAACTACCTGCAACCATTTAAGATGCCGACCGAAACCAATCACCAAAACAAACAAGTAAACATCACACCTTGAGAAATTACAAGGGAAGAAGAAACATGCCAAAAGGTAAAGGAAGCCGCAGCGGAGCCAGAGTCTTCAATAGAAAAACACCATATGCGGCCACCGATCATGGTTTCCTCAAGACCGTGGATGATTGCATGAACAGTAGCTCTAGTGCTGCTGGCGCTACCCACTCTCACGAGTCCATGATGATGAATCTGTCACCACTTGACACCAAGGGTGAGTTATATATGATCAAAATCTTCGTTCACCACGCTCTTTTTGTCTTTTTTTTTTTTCTTTTTTCCCATTCTCCTTATTAGAAAAATTCCTTGAACATAACCATCATCATTAATAATATCAGATGTTCAATCTTTTTTTTTTAGGAGAAATAATATTTAGCAGAAAATCTTTTCGTGTCTAGCAAACGGGATGGATGTCATTGGCAGGCAATTGGTTTCGCACTGCTTCTAGTGTTTGATTCTCGCATCAAACAGTACAGCACTTTTATTATTATTGTTTTTATATAAAGCAATTTACTTGTCTTCCCATCTCAAGTTTTGAAGTTTATGAGAGAAATAGTTCTTGACTGACACCATATCGAAGCTGTAATAATGATCAGATAGTCCAAATATCAATTTTATTTTTCATCTATGGACAACAAAATTAAACTTGAATTTGGTTATTCATTTATGGACAAAAAAATTGAGGCATGTTTGGTTTGTGATTTTACTTTTTTTTTTCACAAAATTCTAAAAACATAAAGTAAAGAAAATAAAAATAGGAAATGAAAGCATAACCATAAACACATCCTTAAAGTTTAATTTAGTTCGGCGCATGCATTTATACATACTAAATTCTAAGAAACTTTTACGCACAAAAATGTGTTAGATATAAGAGATTCTTATACAAGCACGAGTTTATTACATTATTTTTACACACTCACAATAAAAGTTGGTTATACTAATTTTATCGGGGATATCTTCTCTTGGTTGTGTTTGTAAGTGTGTGAAAGAATGAGATACTAAATTTGGGCTCATTCAACAATTTTCCCTTAAGTATATAAAGTTCAAATCTTGATTGGTTCATACGTATATTATATCAAAAATAGATGAGCAAATTTTGGAACAAAATGGATTTGAATTGAAGTCAATGAGCCTGAAGGCAACTGAGGAACTATCCAAGCGACCCAAAAAGGGACAAATCTACGCAGCGGTAAAAGCAGATGTGGGAATCATAAACGCACGCTTGAGACATCTCTCGGTGTCTCTTGGAGAGTCCTCTAATTCCATCGATGAGGGAATCGAGATAGCTGATGCTGCGTGTCTGTTGAAGCTTTTGGACAAGTCAACCCGTGAGATTGAGGTGGCGGGGCAGATGGCTCAAAAGGGTGCCCTTTTGATGCTTCAAGCTCAGATGTTGTTCAAAAAAGGTCAGGAACTACTTGACCAGAGCAAACACAAGTTACAGTCTGTTGACGTGTCTGAGAATTGATTCAATCTGCGGTATTCTTTTGCTCTTTGCTCTTGCGATTCGTTATGTTTTGGTAATAAACAAAATTTCCCCAATGTAATAGAGCACCAGCGGATCTTATGCTCATGTATCCCTATGAATGCATATTTTTCCCTCGATTTAAATTTGGATTTGTTTATCAAAAGAGACGAAAAAAAAAATGGAAAAACAAATCAATGGTATATTGAATTATGTTATTTACTATGCATACTCTTGGTCCTGGAGTCACAGGTTTTCATAGATCACTTCTGCTTTCAAGTGCCTATATAAACTTAGAAAGTTTTTAATTTTAAGAAGTATTTTCCATATAAAAAGTAATAACAAAAGCACCCAAAAGCCCTTGCAATTGCCACAGTGATTAATGCCTGCGTACTTCCGCTGCTGCATTTAGGGGTGTAGATGCATCAACCCTGTGGAGTTTAGCTAGGCCTACCACTATTGAAATTTTGAAGTAGAAAAGGGAGAGGGAAGATTTAATGCTGTTCACACGTGAAGACTTCGGTGTTAACAGATAAGAGATTTTAAATATATGAACAGTAAAATTACTGTTTATGTGTGAAAAGTCCAATGCCAAAAGAGGATTTTCAGCATGTAAATACTAAAAAATTGAAAAATATTTAAAAATAAATTGTTTTGTAACTCTATTAAATTTTATTCTTTTTATTTTTAATATATTTGATTTTTTTTCAGGATTTGAAAAAAAATAAATTAATTGTAAAATTTACTCACAAATTAATTGTTCTTTCCTGCCTACAACTTGAGAAGCCTTGCAAATAAATGATTTCAATTGGATGACAGCACAAAATATTTTTATATAATATTAAAAAAAATTTTAAATAAAACACTTCCATTGAATTTTCTTTGAAAAGAAAAATAAAAGAAGCTTCTCTGGGAGGGAAAAAAAAAACAGCTGAACTCCAAGCCTCCAACTCCTGACAAGAGACATAAGCAAGTGGAAGAAGAATTGAAAATAAAAGTCTCTCAACAATCAATAAGAAATTTGAGCCTATTTTGTTTTGGTAATTCGCATGGGATTTTACAGTAATATGAAGCAATTGTGTGTTAATAATCATTTGGGGTGTGCCGACAATTCGCTTCTTATCCTCTGTTTCTGAAAAAAGGTTGCTTTGATGTGCTCTCTGCAAATTATTGCGCTGCTTGTGGGCAACTGAGTCAATATGGAACTGTTAAACACGAAGATATGCTCACTTTATTTTCGGTGAAACTACAAGGTACTCTAATCAGTTTGGTTTACTTTCTTTGATTGTAAGACTACAAAGATTATCCATATTAATGAACCATTTGTGGGTTGAAAAATTGCTCGGTTTCCTTTGAACAATCTCAAACGTAACAAGCCGTCGGATTCCACTTACACTAAACTTTGTTGAATTTTTTTTTTCTTTTCACGGCAAAATCTTTGAAATGTATAAAATGATCCTAAAGCTCTTCCATTAATAAAAACAGGCTTTTATTTCAAAATTATGCTTTCAATTGAAACTTGCACAAATAACAAGGAAAGGTTTACATCATTATTCTCGTTTCTTACACAAATGAGATAACCAGCTATTTGCTGTAACTTATCCATAATGTGCTGCAGCTGCATAATATGTCTGCATGATGGTGAGAACAAGCAGCAAAACAGCAGCCATAACTCCTATGAGTTTCCACACCGTAGGTATATGTTCGCGAATCAACACTTTGTACCAATTTCGCCAATAGAACACAATAATCTCAAGAACAAATCTGCACCCATGCCAAGTGATTTTAGGAAATTCATGGAATGCTCTTGTGACTTTGTTAGCGCGGTGCGCATTTAGGCTCGCACAGACTTGGGTATAGCTAGAATCCATGTGCTCGGCTCCCTTTGACATCGTGCGAAACATGGTCAGCAATTCTTCCTTGCTCTTCTTGGACTCATTCACTATCACCCCAATCTCCTCGAGCAATTCAATGTCATGCTTGCAACATATCAAACCTTGCAAGAACAAGGCATAGGAAGTGTACTTGCCTCTGATCCAAATCCTGCTTTGCTCCCAAGCAATCAAATTCCTCCACCTCACTTCCGTGGCTTCCTTAATATGCAGTGGTGGGATTTCCAGCACCTTGTCACTGACCTTGAAACTTATGTCAAAGTTAAAATTATCCATGAACTTGTGCTGATTGGTATCATTTTTGTTATCAAAATTGTTGCTACTTGCTGGTCCGATGGTACCATTACCATTAACATTGCCAAGATTGTTGCTATTTGGTGTTTTAGCCTTAATTGTTATTCCAGAGGCTACAAGTCTTGTAGCACATCTCTGTAGCTCTTGAAAAACCTGTCTCACCCTTGTGCCCTCTTGCTGGCCTTGTCCAACAGTAGAAAAGTGCATCATGTGAAGTATATGAGCAGCACCTGAGCTATTTTCCAAAGGGTAACCGAAGGCTTTGCGCATAATATTGGCGACGCGGTGATCATGTTCGATTTCACTGCCATCAGGGTAGACCTTCAATACGAAGAAAAATTAAGATTTAGTAAAACGAGAAGAGAGAAGAACTAAACAGAGAAAATGAGACTAAGAAATAGAGACAATGAGTACAACTAGACTATTCCATGTTTATATTAGTATTGTGTCAACCTTCCTATATAACTTCTTGAGAACGATGAAGGGTATTTGGTTCTCAAGCATTGTGATATCATTAAGCACAGACAGCACCTTCTCCTCGGTTTCAAGTAAGGGATCATTTGAATAGCTATCCCTTTGGTCCAGCAGTGATGAATTCATATAATCTCCAAGCCTGAGGAGAAGCTCCAGGAGGAAGCAACCATCCACTATCATTATTTTTGCAAGTTCATGGGGTTCCAGCTCCATGTCACCACCATAGCACGCGCGAATCACCTTGTCCAACTTGAGAATGTCGATGCCACAATTTCTAAGTCTTACCTCTGACCATGTGATTTCTTCTTGGGTTGCCTCACGGTCAAGAAAGTCCTTCATGTATCGCCATTTGGGCTCTTCCATTAAGACAAGGTGCCTTGTGGCTCCCCTGTGTAAGGGTCCTATGGAGACCAGTTTTGGTGTGTAAGCGTCCTCTTTGGGGTCTCGAAGCTCATCTGGGACCCTTGAAATGCTACATGCCTGAACTTCTCCATGATCCAGGGAACCCAGCATCACTTCAACGGGAACCATCCAACTATAGTCAGATTGCATCTTGAATGGAGTTTTTTTTTTTTTAATAAAAAAAAAGAACTAAAGAAAAGTAGGAAAGATCAATCAATCACATATATATTCTCACTCGCTCCAACTCTCTCAAATCTGACCTTACTTATGTATATACCTTTTATAGGCAGAAATCTGTCGAAGCTCCCCCTCCAATTAGGTGCTTTTGGGGGGTTTTCACACCTCAACCCGACTTGCTAATAACTTGGCCCAGCCCAAAGTATATTGGAATGAGTTTGGATCTTAAAATTTGACTACGTGCATTTTTTGGATCGGATTTAGGTCATACTTCGAGTTGACTCGTTCCGGTCCGAATCAAATAAGTTTTATAGAAATATATTTTTTTATAATAATTAGTAATAAATTATAAGATTTTATAGTTCAATTAATATATTTTATATAACTTAATATTATTTTTATATTAATATGGTTTGTTTTGAAATATATATGATAAAATATCTTTTAAATCTTATTTCTTATTTATAAAAATTTCATAACTTTAATATGTTTAATGTTCAATGTTCAAATTTGCATATGTTATTTAAAGGTCAGGTTGACTTGGTTTGATTCGATCACCAATGGGTCATTATCGAGTCAGATTCAAGTTTTAAAAAATGACCCGATTTAAAAATTGAGTCAAGTTTGGATTTGATCCAATCCGTCCTATGTACACCCCTATTTTTTATTTTGGTTGTAAATTTATAATTTTTTGAAAATCATTTTATTTTTGAGTGATGCATGGTATACAATAAACAAAAAACTAGAACTTTTAACTGAATTGATAGTAATTATTAAATGATGTAAAATGGTGATTATAACTACTCCGAAATACAATGATAGTTTTTAAAAAGCAAGAGCCTTTTAGCAGAATATTATGTAAAATGGTTGTTGCGCTTAATTTTGATTTTTGACAATGTATACCAAGAAAGTTTTGTGGTTAGATGTAAAATTTATAGTTGTGAGCTCTATGTCTTGAGAAGATTGATCATTATTTTGGTGATTGACACATTAGGTTCACCTAAAAAAAAGGTGGTTGTTGTGCTCATATGGCGTTTTACATTAAGTATAGTCTATAAAAAAAAGTGTACGTTAAATATAGAAAATATGGCAGTGGATACTGGCTTACGTATTGGTAAACTATCATATAATTTCCACTTACTTTAAACTGAAAAGGAAATTAACGTTATATTAGTTGTATCCCTTCACAAAGATCGATAATGCATTATTTGTTTAATAATCAAGGAGGACTTGGCTTGACTATTGATATTTTTTGTTTTTAAATTTTTTTTGTATTCATTTTTTATATTTTTTATAATTGAAAAGTTGACTACGCTATTTTAATTTTTCGGTTTTGTCTTGGCCGAAATTGTTCGTGGTTGGGAAGCATTATAATTTAAGCGGTAGGAAAGTAACTACTCCAATAACTATATAAGTGTATGATATATTCTCAATCACCCCTTGACATAATCATTAAAGCTAATTCCTGTCCAACTCATGAAGTGTGAACATAGATATAAGTATTCTTTCACATGGATAGTAGTTGAACCGGTTGACAAGGCACTTCACATGGTGGTCCTTCCTGGTAATTAAGAATTGCACCGCTTACTATAGTTTTGGGACTAATTTACCAAAATAATACAATTATATAATAAATATACATAATATATTTTATTATTACTGGATATGATGAGTGAGTGAGATAAGTAAGGACTACTTACCACATTCAATAATAATAAAGTGTATAGTATATATTTGTTATATAATTTAATTGTTCAGATAACATTACTCTACTTTTTGTTTTTTAATTCTATGCAGCGGCGGGGACTTGTGTGTAGTGGCAATTTTTATCATTGATCATGTTAATATTTGAGAAATATTTGTTTGAAAAATCAGTTTAATTGGAAGCTATAATAATGTAAAATAGTTTTATATTGTTAATTAATAAAAATTATTATATAAATTATTTTATAATTAACTCTAATTTAAATTTTAGAAAAATACACATGATGAATAATTTATCATTTATCATTAATTGACTGTATAAAAACAAGATAGTTTTTACACTTTTATTTTAATGCATGACAATTAAATTCTTGAAAAATTTGGTAAAGCAGTTTCTTTTTTAAAAACTTCTCCAGCGTGCTTTAAAACTATCATACTCTTTAATTTTTTATTGAGATTGTTAAAAAGTACTCCCTTCCTCCTCAAATGATTATCTATTTTAGAAATGTATTTTCTCTAAAAATAACTATCTATTTCACAAACTCAGATAGTATTAATTATTTTTTTCCACAAATACCCTCATTAAATATAGAAAGAGAAGGAGGAAAGAGAGATTAGTGGAGAAAGAGAGAGAAATATGGAGTTGAAAAGTAAAATGACAATTTAGTAAATTATTTTGAACTTTTCCTAATATTGATATCTTCTTATTACCTTAACTCGACTGTACATTTATAACTAAATAGTTATTTGAATATAAATGGAGTATTTTTTTCTGCTATTTATTTTTTTTACACATTCAGCTATTTGATCTTCATTTTAAAAATAAAATAATATCTTATAAAATAAATTTTATACTTTTAATAATGAAATATTATATGAAATATAAATTTATGCATTTCTTTAAATGTTCTAATTTTATTATAAATAAAAAACTAAGTTTTAAAATTAGAAGATAGACATTATTTCTTTCTTAAAATTAAGTTAATATTTTTTATTTATACATTGTTATATTATAAACTATGCATAATATGTGTGTGTGTGTATAGATAAATCCATATTTCGTATAATGGGTGCATTCGATTAATTCATCATGAGGTTGGGATAAAATTGAATTCTTTTAGATATTTTGTATGTGCATCATTTTAGTTTTAAGATTTAATAATTAGGATACTAATTAAGAGTAGGGAAGAGATGAGAAAATAAATAAATAAATAATTTTCTTTTAAATAAGTGAGTACACTTAAATATTGAGAGAATATACATTAAGTTATATTCTTCACGTGATTAACATTAGTTTGGTTTTAATATATTGTTATTAGAAATCTGGGAGTAAGAAAAGAAAGAGATGAATTGAATTGAATTGAATTTTGTTCTTTAGTTGCTAAATACTTAATGAAACTTAATAATACAAAAACCTATAAAAAAAAATACCCACTTAATAATGATAAAAAAATCTTTAGAATGGATTATACTTTTAATAATAAGCTGTTTTATGAAATATATTCATACATTTTTTTTAAAAGTAAAATTTAACGATAATTTCATAACAACAATGTTTTTCAATCTATTGTCAACCACAATTATTCAATTTTATTCATATTATGCATTATATCTTCAACTATACCTTGTTTTATTATGAATAAAATTATTATATAATAATAAAATTTCAAAATTTTAAATTTCTCAATTGTTCTACTAGTATTTATAAAATAATTCATTTTACTAATTTAGTTTTTTTTCAATGAACTTAATTTTTTTTATTTTTAAAATTAAAAATTTACATCTTTATGGTGCTTTGCATTAAAGAACACTAGTTGACCAAGTAATCAAATATTTTGTTTTGCCTTCAAATTATTAAATTAAAGATGACAATGGATATTCAAGAGACTAGGACATACCACTTACTCTCCATCCATATTTAGAATTTTGTCTCTTATCCATGTCCACATCCCGGTCATGGATCATACTCCCCAATCTCTATGAAGATTTGAATCCCTATAAATATTTATCGATTTATCAAAAAAATAAAAAAGGATGAAAAATTAAAAGATACTTTGAAATTTGAAACATATGCATGCATGATACAAATCTTACTAATACAACATATATATATATATATATATATATATATATATATATATATATATATAAAAGTGAATATTTAAGCATTTTGTACAAATGAGAAATTGACGAGGACTCCATTCCCATCCCCAGACCAAACTTATCCCCATCCCCATTCCAGCTATGGGTATTCCCGATGAGTTTTTTTTTTTTGTCATCCTAATATCAAATAGATATAACATTCGCTAGGACACTCAACGGCTACACTATCTCCTTAATTAATAGGCTTAATGGCTAGTCGATTACAAGTGGATACCTATAAGTTCATCCGTGTACTCAAATATATGTTTTCTCTGCTTAGAACTTACACACCTCCAACATGTTCGAGGAGGATTACTTTGCTCCCGTGCCTAAGGAGATTAGAGCGCCACCACTGAACCGACTACTCGATCGATCTTGAGCCAGGATTGGTGATCAGAGCACATACATGTAAACTCTTTTACTTGGAGTTTATCTAACAATTATCCTACAGCTACTGCTTAAGGTTTTAAGAAAGGAAAGTTTGCATTGAAAAATGAGTTTTTATAAGTTTTTAATACATTAAATGTATCAAAACCTTTGAAACTTTCTATTTTCAGCATCCCTAACTATTATACTTTGGATATTGATTAACAAAACATATATTTTTAAATTGAAGATTAAAGAGTTAAAGAGTGTATGATTTTCTTAAAAAATGTTATGCATGTAATAGCTTCATTCATAATCTTAACGGCAAAAATATTACAAAACTGAACCCAAATTCCATCCTTAAACTAATGCAGTTATCTTCCATGAAACCTCATCAAGCGCGGATGCCTATCTTGCAATATTTAAAATGCATGTGTTTCTGAATTTAAAAAGGTTAGATTTTACATAAAAGAGAGGGTGTTAACGGAAAATCAAAGAGGTAAAAGATAGAAAAATAAGCCAAGAAAGTTAAAAGATAAAGATTATGCTAACAATTTTCTTCCTTAATTCATTCATATCAAAGAAATATTATACAATAGTAGCGCTAAATATTTTAGAAAATTCTCCATACTCATAATATCCTTATATCAATAACTCTTTTTATTTTTAACTCTAGAATATTCTTGTTATTATATATTCCTCCCTATAAAAAGTACTACCTCTCCTCTATTTCAATTTTTATAACAAATATCGCTTCCACTTATGTGGTAGTACATTGATTTATAAATATATAAAAAAATGAAAATGGTATCTATACTAATATTTAAGAACCGTTACGAAAACCTATGCCACTTGGCAATTTCTAAAACATATTGAAATTTAAAATTTTGAAAAATTTACTAAAAAAGGAAACAATTTCAACATGTGATATAAAATTACTTATCAGTGAATTTTCTTAACAATAAACCTAATCTTTTAAATTTCAAAATTGATCTACATAAAACCAAATTTTAAATATTAGTCACAATAAAAATCATATTTTTAGATAAATAATACCTATTTGATAATTAAAATAGTATTTGATAATCATGAAAAATCAAATATTTAGATAGAATGAAATTGAATTTTAAATATTTTTTAGATGAATTATTTTTTATTGTTTTAGTGCAGTGGCATCAACATATTTAATAATATTTCTACACAATGTCTTTATCCTATGATCATTCCACAAATTAAAATTAAAATTTATTTAATTTGATAGGTTTCTAGTTTTCATCCTTGGGTCGCACCAGCACAATACTAGTTTATTGTATAATGGAGGGAGTAGTTAAGTGGAAACATCACATTCTGTCATCACGTTAACAAACTCACTACTACTCAGTCAAGCTAAGGACTCGCGTAAAAGGATATACGTTGAGGAAACAGCCAGGAAAGGTAACACGAATTTCCCTGCATTTTTATCATCACTAGTTTCTTTCTGATGCATCCCATGGCTCTCAATCCTTTAACTCTTCTATTTAAGTAACATTAGTAACTCATTTCTTTTCATAGTGCACCCTTCCCTTGCAATAATTAACCACTCCCCCCCAACACAAAAAAAAAAAAAAACACCCTGCAGGTTCCGGTCAGCAGAAGCTAGCAGCATGCCTAACAACGGGAAGAAAAGTGCGAAAGTTAACAAATGGGCTGAATCTTTTAAACATGCAGTGAAAGAAGCGGCTAAAAGTACCGCGTATGTCGGGGGAAGCGCTGAACCTTATAAACATGTTGTGGGCTTAGCGGTTGAAAGTAAGCATGTCGATCGCTGGGGAAGCGCTGAACCTTTTAAACATGTGGTGGGCCTAGCGCTTAAAAGTAAGCACGTAGATCACTGGCGAAGTGCTGAACCTTTTAAACATGTAGTGGGCTTAGCGGTTAAAAGTAAGCACGTCGATCACGGGGGAAGCGCTAAACCTTTTAGATTTTTAGCGAATTTTGGTGGTTTTGGAAATTCTTAGACAATTAAGCAAATATGTCTGCGGTGGGATCTTCGCCATGACGGGTATATAAACCTGATTTTGAGAAAGCTATCACGATGACAATTAGTATTTTATTTTGGAATTCAGTTTGTGTTTGATTTGTGTTAAATCTTAATTTTATCTTTTATATATCTTATTGTTTGATAAGTTATTCTTATGACTACTTACAAAATTAATTCTTATGGTTTTGGTTTGCAGGTGGATAGTTAATTAGGATTAATATAGGAATGTGCTGTGTGCACAAGGCAGACGCATAGTGCATAATAAAGATATCCCTAGTTGCTGTTCCCATTGATACTCATGGCAGGGTTCTAGAACATCTTATCAACGTTGCCTTGTTTGGATTTGCAGTTGAATAATGGGAGTGCATCTACCTATCTCTAATGCACTTCCTCTCGTTACTTTTCGGTTTCAATATAGCAACTTGTGGCTTAATTCGTGTCATTTGTGTATGGTTTTTGCTACAGTACAATGTATGAAATACGTTTTACATGCAAGTATATGGTTGTCACAAGACTTCAGTCACTTTTTAATTGTTCGTGCTCTATGTAATAAAGAAAGAGTTATGTTATTTATACTCATTGTACAAAGGATACTGTATCGACTGACAATCTATCAATCATTAAATGGGAGATAGGCCCTACTTAAATGGGATCCACATCCCATCTAATGGTAAATAAGATGTGAGTCAGTACAAGATCTCATGTTTAACATCCAACAATCCATGGACACTCCACACCCTAAAACAAATAGAGGGAAAGACATGGAAAGAGAATAAGTGGAGAATAAATAGAAGTGTAGGTCTCATATTTTCTTTGTGAGAGGTGTGTCTAGGTGTTTGAAATTTTGAGGTGTTAAAATAACACTCCTCCTTCCCTCTAACCCACCCCGTCTCCAACCATCTACCCTTAGTCCCCAGCATAAAATTCACTGATTTAACTCCTCTTCTTGCTTCGTGGCTTCCCCAACTTCGAGTTGCTCCAAGCAATTGTTAATGGAGGCTGTGAATGCTGTGATCTCCAAAATGAAATTAGAGGCTATGTGTTTTAAATTGCAGCTGTGATCGCGGTCACAGTGCGCAGTCGTGATGCGCATTGCAATTGATACGGTATGAAATTTTTGAGTGTTTGCAACTCGAAAAGGAATTAGTTGTGGACTATTGTGGTCCGTTGCAACTTCTTGTGGTTCTAATGCAATTACATTACAGTCAATTATATGAAAATACATTTCATCACAAATGTGATAGGAGATTGTTGCGTTACGAAACACAACCGTAATATTGTGGCCGCATCACATAATGTAGTCTACAAATTAAAACAAGAAGATTGAAATTAAATTAGAATTTCATGAGCAGCAACACCGGACAACAAAAAAAAAGGGGCAACTACAATGTTGATTTCTCTATTGATCCATCTGTAGCTTGGGGTTTGGGATCTTATGCTCAAAACAAAACCTGTTTCTTCCATTTGTATTCTCCAAACATGCTATGTCTTTTCAGCAAAAGAAAAAAAAAACCTGTATTTTCCTTGAAGCAGTGCTTCTGAACGTGAAACCTGAGTAATGGCCAAGTATCAAATTGGTTATAGTGTTGAAAGATTTTGTAAGCGTTGACCTATTTCAACATTCCTTGAATATTTCAAATATTTGATTGCTAGTGTTTAGGGTGTTGGGAAAATTGGCTCATGTGTATATCTTGATAAAATAGAAATTGATTTTATTTATGTATGCTTGAGATGTGTATCCCTGTGATGTGTATCAAAGATATGTATCATTAGATTTAGAAGCATGGATTATGTATGCATGCATGCGCTTCTTGTGGAAGGTTGGATTCAAAGCAATATGTATCACAATTTGGTTGTCACAAAGAATTAGCTTAGCTGATACTGCTAGAGTATATAGAGTTTCATTAGTTTTTACAAGTTGATTATGATTAGTTATAAGTTAATTATAATTAGTTAGGGTTAGTTTATATCCCCTTTTTTTGTATAAGTCATTTTATAGCTCCATTGTATTCACCTTACATCATTTTCATTTGTATTTTCTCTCATTTTTCTCTATCTTTTTCTCTATTACCATAAATTTCAATACAGTATCAGAGTTATAACACCCACTATAAAATCATTTCCACTCCTCTTTTAGGTTTTAATTTGAACTCTGTCAATCCTTAATTTTCTAGCTTTTTCTTCCCATCCAAACACCTTGCAAAAAATGCTTTTATTTTTTCAAGAAAAGGAATATCTTCCATATTCTCTCTCATCTACTTTACTCTGTATTTTTTTATATACATGAAAATTGAGTTAAATTTATAAAATAAAAAGCCGATATTCAATTTTACAAAATTTGTCACAAAATATATCTTTATACTAATTTGATAGAGCAACTATGTATATACATATATATGGTTACACTGTCATAATTTGATCCTAATTGATAACTATATGTTATTATCTAATTTTTCTCACATTTATTTGTTAATAAATTCAAATCATTTTATAAAATCTTCTAAACTTTGGTTAAACTTATAGTGAGATTATTTTTTGATTTACATTCAATTTGAGCTTTTTAATTTAATTGGTAGTTATCCTCATAAATTTAAAATGGATATTCATTCTTATTTACAAAATGGATATTCAATTTGAGCTTATTCATTTACAAAATTCTTCACATATTTTTGCGCCACTTCTAAGGATAATAAAACAATATTGAAAGCACACATCCAAATGCACGCTAGAATCCTTTATTTTCTCAAACTAGACAAAAAGTGCAGAAAATTTAGATGGACAAATAACAAGCCGGTCCTAGAATCCTAGTTGACTACCCAGCGCCGCGGGATGAATAATATGTCTGCACGATGGTGAGAACAAGCAACGCAATAGCTGCCACAGCACCTATGAATTTCCGCACTGTAGGGACATGGTCGCGTATCAAAAGGTTGTACCAATGTCGCCCGTAGAAACACAATGAATTCAATAACCCGCCACAGCTCATGCCAAGTGATTATAGGCAATTCATGTGTTCAGCTCCCTTGGAAATTGTGCGGAACAGCCTCAGCAATTCTTCATTGCTCATCTCGCACTCAATCACTATCACTCTGTTCTTCACAAGCAGTTCAATGTCATGCTTGCAGCATATCAAACCTTGGAAGAACAAAGCATACGAAGTGTACATGCGTTTGATCCATGTCCTGCTTTGCTCCCTAGCAATCAAATTCCTCCACCTAGCTTCTGTGGTTTCCTTAATACGCAGAGGAGGGATTTCCAGAACCTTGTCGTTCTCGCTGAAGCTGATGTTGAAGTTAAATATATCCACAAGCTTATACTGAGAGGTACTAACAACATTACCGGTAGTGTTGCTATTTGCAGGCTTTATGGTTATTCCAGTAGCTCGAGCCTCGTAGCGCATCGCTTTAGTCGCTGAGATGCTTTTATCCCTTGTTTCTTCTCTTGCTGGTCTTGTTCTTCAACGGTGGACAAGTGCATCAGGTGAAGTATATGAGCGGCACCACCTGAGATAGCCACAAATCCATAGAACTTAGGTGATGTGGCAAATACAATACTTCATCCATTCCATATTCAGTAATGTTATTATGGAAACAACAAAATTACATAACAAATACACATCGTATGCTTTATTATTATTGGATGTGATAAATGAGCAGAATGAGTATTTACGATAATAAGGTATATGGTGTGCATTTGTTGTACAATTTTATTATTTTCATAACATTATTCTTCCATATTAATAATCGTGATATAAAATCGTATCATTTTGATGCATTGAAAAGCTAATGTATCTAGTCATAATTTGTATCCAAGATATATTGGTTGTTCAATGTATCAGAATGACACGATTATTATTAAGAAACGAAGGGAATACATAAAATAAAATTTCACATGATTTTAAATTTAACTTGGGGGTCAAACGTAACAAAGTATGGAAACAAAATATATACATATAGTACATACTTATATACTGTAAAAAAAAAATTCAAATTGTAGTGGGCTGTGGGGGCATGAGCCCCAAACATTAAGTACATAGATTCGTCCCTGACCTGAGATATTCACCGAAGGATAACCGAAAACCTTGTGCACGATGTTGGCGACTCGATGATCGTGTTTGATTTCACTGTCATCAGGGAAGACATTCCTGTATAACTTCTTGAGAACAATGAAGGGTATTTGGTTCTCGAGCATCGTGATGTTGTTCAGCACAGACAACATCTTTTCCTTTGCTTCAAGTAAGGGATCCCCTAAATATGGATTATTATTATTATTATTACTGCTACTACTAGTATTATTGTTATTGTTAACTCCCTGATTTTGGTTCTGGTTCTGGTTCTGTTGCTGTGATGGAATGGTGTTAATGTAATCGCCGAGCCAGAGGAGAAGCTCCAACAAGAAGCAACCATCTACTATCATCATTTTTGATAGCTCGTGGGGATCCAATTCCATGTCACCACCACCATAGCATGCACGAATGACTTTATATCCATTTTGATGATGTCTGTGGCACAATCTCTTAGCCGTAATTCTGATCTTCTGGTTTCTCTTTGGGCTCCTCTTCGCTCAAGAAAGTCACGCATGTAACTCAGTTTGGCCTCCTCCATCATGAGAAGCTGCCCTGTGGTTCCCCTGTGCCAGGGTCCAATGGAGACCATGTTTGGCTTCTAAGCGTCCTCGTTGGGGTCTCTAGGCACATACGGGACTCTTGAAATGCTGCTTGAATGAACTTTGCCATGATCGAGAGCACCTAGCGTTACTTCGACGCGAATCATCCAGCTAGAGTCAGGTTGAGGTTGCATCTTGTGCTGGAAGAAAAACAAAACGAAATATTAAACTCAGCGTGTGTTTGGATAAAGAGGAAAAATATGATAAATTAAATTTTATCTCTATTTTTACCTCCCAATCAAACACACCCTAAAAACAAGTATAAGATTTAACTAAAAGGAAGAACCAATAAGAAGATCGGCCAATCATTATAAAATTTATTTATGTAAATTTTATCCCTACTTTAACCTTTTAATCGAACATACCTAAAAGAAAATATAAGATTAAACTAAAAGGAAGATCTGATAAGAAGTTTGGTGTCTATATATATATATATCCAAACTTTACTTTAATTTTAATTTGTTTAGCTTCCAATTCTGCTCCAACTCTGTCACACCTTACATATATGCCTTTCATAGGATTCATAAAATGAGAGAAGAAAAAGAAAATTCGTTAAAAAAATAAGCAATCTATTGTTTGAACATGAAAAGGCATTGATAATAAAAAAATTAATTCTCAGACGGAAGAAAGACGAAGACACGCAGGCCCGCACATAATTGTTGGGGTAGTTGATTATTTTCACATCATCACTTTATTATCACTTTATTGTTGAATCAACCCTATATTTGGTCCCTTAAATTTTTACTTCCAGCTATTTTGTCTCCATATGTCCGTTCACAATTAATGGACTCGTAGCATAGTACATTAATTATATGCTATTAAAGCATTAGATGCAAGTAAGATGAAGCCATTTTTAAATATATTATATTTATTTTGGTATTTAAAATTATACAAAATGAATTATTTTATAATTTATAATAAAAATTCAAATGACTTATTTTATATAATTTTAGCTATTAAAATTAATCATTTTAAACTTTATTCTATTTTATATAAAACACACATTACTAAACGTTCTATTAATAGATTACTAGGCAATTTTGTTAGTATTCAATTCTTGAAAGGCTAAATTGTCTTACCAAATTTTGTTGAGGGTCACATAAGCTATTTACTCTTTATTGTGTGAGTATGTAATAACTTAAGTTGACGTGTAATCTTCGATCATTTTAAAAAAGAAAACCTTATTTATCTTTTAGGTCCCCCAAAGTAAGTGATTAGTTTGGTTTTGGTCCCTGTTCAAAAAAAAAAAGGAAAAAAGAAATGATTCGATCATTTCCAAAATTGTTTGATTTAAGTTTTTGCAATTATGTTTGTCTATGTTAAATGATGAGTTGACTAACATAAGATCATGTTATCCAGTAATTACTAGTTGTGAATCACCTGCATCCAACCCCTATTATAAAGATATTAGGTCCGGTAAAATTTATTAGTGGGTTAGGTCTAATGAGCTTTTGCATGAGGATTTTAACACATAAAATCATAATGTGCCAAATATGACTATGGACTATCATAAAGTATTAGATAATATGGCTTTCTATTATTCAGCTCTGTATTCAATAGAGACAGACTAACTACAAGGACAAATAACCTTGAAAATATTTGGACTAAAACCAAAAACCAAAAAAAATTCAGATACTGAAACCAAAATTCACTTAATTTTTAAGGGGAAAAAGTATTTAACTGAAAAACAAATTATGGTGGCTAAAGGCAACGTCACCTTGTGCCATCAGAAATATTATTTGTTAATTGCTTTTAATATTTCCTTGTACAGAAATTGCATGACTTGTAATATGATTTTTTTTTTCATTGCTTAACTTATAATATGATTAATAACAAGTATACCTTTCTATATATATTTTTAAATTTTGGTATCATTGTGCCTAGAACAACATATCGACACCCATAGTTAAAAAACAAGTGAGACAAAACAGAAAAATCTGTAATTGTTTTTTCTTTTGACAATTTCTGAAAATGTTAGATCAATCACTTAATTATCATTAGGCAGAAAATTGTAACTATTAGTGAGGGAGCAACTATATTTCTTTAAACTTTCTCATAACCGTATCAAGCATAATTAGGGAGTTGCATTTATTATAGGTGTCATTATTTGGAGAGAAATTCTTAGGTATTCTTAAAGTAAGATAAAATATTTACTCTATTCCATTTAGTAATTGATAAATCAGCTATTGTATTAAAAATATAGAGGATGTGAGAGACAATATTAACCCCCAGAATAAGTACTATCTCTTACTCTCAGTACACCTAAGTATTTCTCTTATTTGGAATGTTAAATCTATCAAATCTTAAGGATACTCTTAGCATAAATAAAGCCAACAATATCTCCTGAGTGTCATATGGAGGATTCAAACTCATTACTTTGCTCCAAGATCATTTGTTGGATCAAATTTTATCATCAGACCAAAAATTATAATTATTAATAAGTACGCAACTTTACTCTTTATAAGTTTCTCAGATTCACATTAAATACAAGGGGTTGTACCTATTATAAACATTATGGACTGAGATGTTGAGCCTATTGAAACACTATGGATGACACTAGTATAATAAAGGCAACAAAAACCCCTGTAAACTTAGTATAAATTAAATACTCTGACTAAATTGAAGTGTGTAAATGACTCACAAGTCAACTAAGATGCTTGCTAACAGCACATATTGTAGTCATCGAATTTAATCTTCTTTATAGAATAGACGGTGAATTGTCCAACTAGGCAGCTGCACCTATATACCCAAAAGGCAAGGCAACTTTTTAGGAAAGATTTGCATCTCTGTTATTCCCACTGTTAAAAAAGGCCTGCGTGGATGTTATCAAATTTCAGAGTTAATTGCTAAACTCTTATAAATTTATATCCTTAAATCGAGTTAATTCACTTGAAAATTTAAAGTTAAGTAAGCTCGAGTAAATTCGGGTAAATTCAGATAAACTCGTGAGTTTACTCTTTTAATTAGACTTTGATTTCTCAAGCAACAAAATATAAAATCTCATAGTAAGCACTTGTAATTAAACCTTTCCAAAGTTAATGTTATGATATATTGACTAAGTTATTTTTATTTTTCACATCCTAAAATCTTAATTAATCTGCTATATTTCTTGTGATTTTAATTTATATTGTGTTTTATAACTTGTATTTGCTTAATTATGACATTACCATCGAATTTTTTTTATCATAAATTTATTTTACTTAAATTAGATATTATAAATAATTTTTAATATTGTTTTTAAAACAAGTAAAGTCTTGTGAGTTTATGACTTGAGTTTATCTCAGTTCCACAAGTTTAATTAAACTCACAAGTTTAAAGATCTTGGTTTTGCCATTGGTCATAGTAGTATTATTTGGTGAAATAATATAAAAGTTACTTTTGATAAGGAGAAACCACAATATATAGTAGTATCTATAATTTATAATACTAATATTTCAGAGTCGTTTGAGAGAAAGTTTTACATGTGTCACAATAAGAATGTTTTAGAGCCCACATTTTAAGAAGTTATTCATTAATTTTTTTTAAAAAAATAAAATCGCAAGTATTACATATCATTAGCATATCATTGATAATCATCCGTATTTAATAATGAGATTGTATTATATTAATTAAATGTCTTTAATTATTACAATACTGAAATCATAAATTATATTAATAAATTAACTTCATAATTTTAATATTAATTTCACATCTAAAATTTTTATATTTGAGGCGGGTTGTGATTTTCTTTTGAATACTATTATATTAAATTTATGAAATTAAGTATATAAATTATAAAAAAGTTGCAAAATATATGCACTAGGTTATATTATTTATCTTTTTTATTAACAATAAGATTATGATGAATTTAATTATTTAAAGAAAAAATATTTTTTTATGTCATTAGTGATGACATTATTTGAATATATATAAACTAATTTAATGATTTGAAGACCAATAATATGCCAATTCAATAAAAAAATTTATATATGTGCGTAGGTGAAAATGAAAATCCTAGGATCACTTGGGATGGTCATAAAATTATATCTTTAATAACCTCTGAGCTCTTGCAAATAATTTTGATAATTTATATTTTAAAAGATTTGAATGAATTTTGAAAAAAAAAATCAATCATACAATTCATGACAATTTTGATGATTTTATACTTTAAAATATTTGAATGAATTTTGAAAAAAAAAAAGTTAGCGTTGAAAAAAATTTTAAAAATTGGAGAAGATTTTAAAAAGAAAAAAATGATAGAGATTTATTAAAATCTTATTTATAATTAGAAATTATTAATGATTAAGATTTCATATAAAATTTATTGATTGTATAAATCTACTATACTAATATTTCAGATTTATTTTATGAAAACTATTACACATGTCATTCATATAGTGATTTAGGCTTTACATGATATTCATACAGTAATTTAGGCTTCACATGATATTCATATTGTAATTTACTTATTAATTGCACTAAGAGAGAACTTATATTAATACAATTATGATCTATAATTAAATTAAGAATAATTAATAGCCTCACATTATGTAGGTAATATAAAAAATTATAAAGAAAATATTTTTAAAATAAATAAGATTTAAAATCAACATTTTTTTTAAAGAAAACAGATAGGTCAAATTGTTAAAGAATTGTTAATTGATTGATTTTGATATGATAATAATTCAAAATTTAATTTATACCAAATTTATTCTTAATCAAATATTTAAGACACATTATAATACTAATATCATAATTTATTCTTAATCCAATATGATATTAATTAATATAATACTAATATTTAAGACTCATTACATAAAAAGTCTTCCATTTGTTATTTATAGAAAAATTATACCCACCTTTTTTATAATTTTAACACCTAAAGTAAGTTTTTGAATTTAATTTACTTTTTAATTATCAATTATTTTTTTCTAATCATACCTTCATATCTCTCTACCATTAACAAAATCAATATAAAAAAAATAAAAAATAGCATAAACAAAATAATAATTCAATATATTATACCATAAAAATTATATATATAATTATGTATTAATGACGATAAATCTATTATAATTGTATTACATTAGTTGTACTTTTTATTATAGATATTTATATTTTGAAGTTCAAAGTATTTTTTATTTTTTAAATTTTTTAATAAATCCGTAAATATCAATAGAGATTCAAATCTCTATGTGAAATAAAAAATGGGGACTCATGACCGGGATATGCATGAGAATGGAGATAAAATTCTAAATGAAGATGAGATTAGGGGAAATTTTTTAATTTCAAATGTAAAATAAAATTATCTATCTACTACTTGTATCACTATATTCTATTTTCTAATTTTCTAATAAAATAAAATTATCTATCTACTTGTATCACTATATTCTATTTAATTTTTTACAACTTAAACATTCCAATCTATCAATTTTCATAATTTTTTTATACTAATTTTTTGGAAAAAAAGTACCTTCAATTTTTTTAACACTAAAATACTTAAAAAAATTAATTATATAATTTACACTTCTTTGATAATGATATTAAATATTAATTAATTTTTAAAAATTAAATAATTATATTATTTTTTATTAAAAAAATTATAATTGATATACTTCTCTAATAATTGAGATTATATAAACTAGAATTATAAATAATTTTTCACTAATTATTACACATTAATTATAATATATATTTTAAAATTGATATTTTAATTTATTAAAAGGATATATAAGGAAAGGACGTATGATTGAAATCATATAAATTAAATTTATATTTTTTTATTAATTAGAAAATATATTTTTATATTTTAAATTAAATATTTTAATTTACTAAAAAGATATAAATGATTATGGATGATTAAAAAAATTAAAAATGGGTACACATAGGAATTACTCAATAGAAAAAGGAATTGACACATCTTTCATTTTTATAAAGATGATCTATGGGGGCTAAGTCCTCGTTTGTTAAACAGGATAGGGACAGGGAGAATACATATTTATTTTTTAATTATTTTTATTATATTTGCATTATGTATATATTTTTAATTTTAATTTGGATTATGTTGCGTTAATAGTATTTGTTATTATAGATGTTTATGTTTCAAATTATAAAATATTTTTAAATTTTTTCTCTTTTTAAAATTTATTAATAAACTCTTAAATATCATAGCGATTCAAAATCTTCACAGGAAATAGAAAATGGAGGATGGAAAATGGGGACCCATAAGCGGGATAGAGATAGGGATGAGAGACAAAATTCTAAACGGTGATGGGAGGCATGGGACATATATCCTTTCTCATAGATACTCATTATCATCCCTATAAATGGTACATGATATAGTAAATTTATTCATTTATTCTCTTTCTTTATTCAACAATTTCAACTTTCAAAATGTGTAAAATTTTTATAAAATAGGCTCTTCATTGTTATTTATAAGTCATCTATCAAGATATTTTTAACCTTATAAACATGATATTCAATATAAGATATAAAATAAAATAACACATTTATATTTTGTCCACTCATTTAATTATTTAACTATATATTAACTTACTTTTAAGATAAATTTATATACTTAATTTTCTATAAGATATTTGTAAATAAATTATCATTTATTTTTAATAATAATTAAAAAATTATTTTTTATTATTTTTTCGTGCATCGTACGGGTCAAATGACTAGTTTGTAAATATATTAAAATGTTCCTTTTAGAATCCAAACGGGTCAAATGAATATAGATATTAAAGGTAATAATTTTTATTTTAATTGTCATTAAAAAGAGAAATGCTATATTAGTCTTTTAAATTTTAGAGAGTATAAGTCAATCCTAAAAATATCCTATAAGATCCTCCCAAAACACCTCTAACTTTTAAAAACTAAGAACAAAAGCATTTTCGTTTATCTTTTTTAAAAAAAAAATTAATTTAGATTTTTCATACGTAAAAGCACCGTTTAGAGAGCATATCAAACTAAGATTTAGTTGAGCACGCCACATAAATAAAGTATATCTCTTCAGGAGATCAAATACCGATTCCTTCCAGAAATTAACCATACAGTGAAACCCGTTGAAATAACTTCTGTTTGCTTCTCTTTTTCTTGTAGTGTTTGCCCCCGCCCCCGCCCCCGCCCCCCTCCTCTTCTTTTTCTCTTCTCTTCTTCTTTTTTTTTTTTTTTGCACTTCAATTGTAGGGTTTTTTATTTCTTTTTCTTTTCACTTTATTTTTATTAATTCATGCAATCCTCATCGATGTTACTGTATTATTATAAACTATAATAATTATGATTACGTTCTTCATTTTTTTTTGGTAACGTTCCTCTTTTTTTTAAGGGTGGTATTATTCTAACATTTAAAAAGTGGAGTCTATTAAGATATATATTTTATAATTGTTGAATGTGATGTTAAAAATATATGAAAATCATTATTCCGTTTAATAATGATAAATTGCTTGCCTATATTTTTATTTTTTAATAGCTAAGTAATTTGGCTGTCTTGAAGTTGACCTCTAGTAAACCTCTACGAAACAGGAGCAGTGTCATTGATTGGAGGGGAGAGGAGGACTTGACAATATTGTCAATTAGTCTTTCTTTATATATACATTTGTAAATTAAGATTAGGGGTCGGTCAAAGGGGAGAGGTAGACTTTGACAATATTTTCAATTAGTCTTTCTTTATATATACTCTTGTAAATTAAGTTTAGGGGTCGGTTAAAGTAACGCCTTGATCAGCACGATAATAAGTAACACGTTGATTGCAATATATCTTACTGTGTTTTGAATAGGAAAAAAATTGAAATGATTTGAAATTGAAAAATATTGAGAAATGAATTGATTTATAATTCTATCAAATTTCATTCTTTTAATTTTTGAATTCTTTGATTTTTTTATAGAATTTCTAGAGAAATGAATTGATTTTAAAACTTACTCATAAACAATCAATTCAATTTATTTTCTATTTTAATCATATTCCAAACACAATATATTATATTTTAGACATAAAAAATGATTTCTATATCAATTTATTTTTTAATTTTAATCGTTTCAAATACTATCTACGTTTTTTTTTTCCTTTCTCATCACAAGTATTTTCTAGGCAATTTTGATTGAAGGACAAAGATTTTACAAGAGATATAGCTTTTTCCGACACGGATTATTTTATATCCAACACTCAAATCTGAAGTCATTGAATCAGTGTAGGTCGGTCTAACAAACCATATGGTAACATTCAAAAGCGGGTCTCACGCGATTTGAATAAAAAGAATCGGGCTGCATGTAATTGATGATCGATCGAAAATTCTTTCACCACTATAAAAGCCTGCATCTCCCCATCATCCCTCTCAAGCTTGGTGCGTTCTTTAATTTGCGCCATACTAGCTAGGTTCAACATTAACAGGGACGGCAATAGGTCAAAAAATAGGATTCACGCAGTGGAAGACCGATTCCACACGCACTGGTCAAGCTAAGGTAACATATAATGAACAATAAACATGTCCCCAGTTTTTCTTCAAAAAAAGATGGGAGGGTCAGTGATCCACGTAGGAGAACATCCAATGAACATGTCCCCAGTTTCTCTTCCAAAATAGATGTGAAGGCCAGTGATTCAGTCAGGAGAACATCAAATAACCGTGCCCCTAGTTTCAATTCCAAAATATATGGGAAAGTCAGTGATCCAGTTAGGATATCATCACCACATGTCCCAAGTTTCTCTTCAAAAATAGGTGGGAAGGTCTGTGATTCAGTTAGGACCACATCCAATGAGCGTGTTCCTAGTTTCTATTCAAAAATAGACGAGAAGGTTCGCTCTAGTAGTCAACCTGGTCCTGGGTTAACATTAAGACATTATCCAAATTCCCACGGTGTTAACGGATCCGCTTATGAAGCATATGCACTTTCCGGCCATGGACACACGCAGACTCATGAATCATCCGATGGCAGCATTATCATGGCATATCTGACCATAGCCTTATTTATTATTTTCCTATGGCTTTTGAAACTGAATCGGTGAAGGACGGGCAAGTATGTGAGCGAGCCTTCTGCATCGCATTTCTCAATGGTTCTGTATTTTGTTGCCTTTAGTTTTGCTTGATATGAAATGGAAGCTATCACTTGTGTAATAATATGCTGAGAGATTTATGTCTCCGAAACTTTATTTTTGAGAAAATTAGGAAATGCATGGATGTATTTAACTTCCGACAAATTCCAGTTCGAGTATAACGATAATACAATATTCAATGTCAATATGAAATTATGTCCTGCGTATCCAAGGATGTTGTCAATTTGTAATAATGGTGAGCTCGACCCATGACATCCCGTTGAGGATATATACACATATCTAACCGCAGATGTTGTTTTATATATAAGTATTTCTTAAGAATGAGAAGGTTGAGACTTGATAGTACATCTTAAATAATTGTAGATATGCACATATCTAACCGCGGATGTTATTTTAGAGGTCAAGTGTCCAAAATTGTTGGCAATTTTTAATTTAACTTGGGTAACTCACCTTCAAAATATTGGTAACTAACTGGCTTATCACAACTACTATTTCGTTCCAAATGGAAAAATTACCACCAACTTAAAAAGTTCCTAACCTCTTATAAGCCAGTTACCAAGATTTTCAATGTGAGCTATCAACATGGATAAGAGTTACTAACAAACTCACAGTGAGTTCTTTTTCATAAAATTATCAGAGAATTCACCTTGAGTCAATAGTGGAGCTGGAGAACACAAAATTGCTCACTTTATTTTTGCCGAAACTACAAGGTATTCTCACCAGTTTTTTGGTTCAATTTCTTCATTCAATTGTAAGAATACAAAGATTATGCATATTAATGAACCCTTCATGGGTTGAAAAATTGCTCCGTTTGCATGAAACAATCTCCAACGTAACAAGCCAAAAGGGATTCCACTTACAGTAAACTTTGCTGATTTTTTTTTTTTCGCGGCAGAATCTTTGGAATGTGTAAAATGATCCTAAATATCTTCCATTAATAGAGGCAAGCTTGAATTTCACAATAGTGCTGTCAATTGAAACTTGCACAAATAACAATGAAGGGTTTACATAATCGTTATCATTTTTGTAAGAAATGAAATAATTAGTTATTTGCTAGCTTATCAAAACCGCTGCCAGAACTCCCATGAGTTTCCACACTTAGGGATATATGTTCACGTATCAACACTTTGTACCAATTTCGCCAATAGAACACAATAGTCTCAGCAACAAATCTGCACTGATGCCAAGTAATTATTGGAAATTCATGGAATGCTCTTGATACTATTTTAGCACGGTGTGCGTTCAGTCCTTCACAGAGTTGGCTATAACTAGTCCAGCTCCTTTGGAGATTGTGCGAAACATGGCCAGCAATTCTTCCTTGCTCTTCTTGGACTCATTTACTATCACTCCAATCTCCTCAAAGCATTTCAATGTCATGCTTGCAACATATCAAACCTTGGAAGAAAAAAGCACACGAGGTGTACTTTCCTCTGCTCCAAACCCTGCTCTGCTCCCAAGCAATCAAATTCCTCCACCTCACTTTCGTCGTTTCCTTAATATGCAGAGGTGGGATTTCTATTACCGGGTCACTGTCCCTGAAACTTATGTCAAAGTTAAACCTATCCACAAACTTATGCTGAGTGTTGGGGAAATCTTAGGAATGGAGCACATTGTTATCCTTGCGGAGGCACAAATATTTCTCCATGCAATTAAATAGGTAGTACCAAAAATACTACGAAGCGTTATAATAATTTGGCGGAAAAATAAAATAAGAACAGGGAAATTTTAACGTGGGAAAACCAATTAGAGGACAAACCGGGGGCACAGGATATCAAAAACTTACTATGATGAATGGGAATACAATCAGTCTTCCTAGTAACTAGGGAATCTCAACAATCAAGCAGAATCTCACCCTTTGGTGGGCGAAATACAAATATATAACTCCACAATGTGGGTATAACGAATAGTCCTTAGGCGAAAGCGAATAAAATTAACGGTATATCAAAGGATCAAGCTCAACATCAGAATAACATACTAAATTTTCATAATAAGCGCGCGTTTACCCATCGATGATGAACCCATTTTGCCTTACTTTTCTCCTTTTCTCTTCTCTCCCGCGCTCTCTCCACTTTTCACGTTTACCACTCAAACACTTACATGTAGCGTTTTCCTTTTATTTGTTTCTATTGTTTTTCTTCTTTCTTTTTTTTTTTTCTTTTAGTTGTTGGAGCCCCAATGAGGAGGGAAGCCCACCAACAAATCTCTACTTCCGACTCAAGTGGGGATGTCTTTTTCCTTGGCCACTTTCTCTCTGCAAGAAACAAACTCCACCATCGGCAAAGCCTTAGTCATTATATCTGAAGCATTGTCGTGGTATGGATTTTCTCATGAAAATAACTTCATCTCGGTCTTCCGTATCCAATGATTCCTCACCTCTATGCTTAGACCAGAATGAAATGTCGGGTTCTTCTTGAGATGAATAGCACTGCAGTTATCCTGAAAATAACATAAACTTCTCTTGATCAAGGCTGACTCTTTGTAGGAATTTACTGCATCTACAAGAGTTCTTTTGAACCGATAACAACAATATACTCGGCGCCGGTGGAAGACAAAGCAACACATTTTAAATGCAGGGCTGCCATGACCGCAACTCCTTGCAAAAGTCATCATGTACACAAAGTAGACTTCCTAGAATCAAGATCACCCGGCCATATCACGTCATCTGTGTAACCATCCAACACAGGTTGATAACTATCAAAGCATAAACAAACTTTGGAAGTGCGTCGAAGATACTTGAAAATCCACTTCACAGCTTGCCAATGATCCTTACCGGGATTAGAGAGAAATCATTAACAACACCAACGGCATGAAGCAATATACGGCAATAAGCATATACCATAACGTACATCAAACTGCCAACAGCAGACGCATATGGAATCTTCTTCATCTCTTCTTTTTCTTTCTCACTTGTAGGACATTGTTGTGAACTCAACTTGAAATGACCAGCAAGTGGAGTACTAACAGGCTTTGAATTACTCATGTTAAACCTCTCCAACACCTTCTCAATGTATACGTTGAGATAACCACAACTTACCAATCTTCTGTCACGGTGATCCTCATGCCAAGGATTTGCTTTGCGAGAACCTAAGTCCTTCATAGCAAAGGACTTGCTCAAGTCTCTTAAGACTACAGATCTTACCTTGTCATGACCAACAATCAACATGTCATCCACATAAAACAATAGAATTATGAAATCACTATCAGAGAATTTCTTGACAAATGCGCAATGGTTAGTAGTCTTACTATACCCATGATGCCATGAAAGAATCAAATTTCTTGTACCATTGCCTTGGTGGTTGCTTGAGACCATACAGACTTTTTTCAATTTGCATACAAGCTGTTGCTTTCCCTTAACCTTGAAACCCTCTGGCTTTTCCATATAAATTTCTTCCTCATAGTCACCATGAAGGAATCTAGTCTTCACATCAAGGCACTCAACCTCTAAATTCAAGCTTCTTTGCTAAACCAAGCATAACTTTCGAATAGAGGACATCTTCTGCACCAAGGAGAAAATCTCTTCAAATCAATTCCTTTCTTACACTCAAAACCTTTCACAACCAATCTTGCTTTGTACCTTGGTTGTGAGACATGATCTTCAATTTTAAACTTGAACACCCATTTATTTTGAGTGCCTTTTTACCCTTTGGCAACTTCATCAACTCAAAGGTATGATTCTCATGCAAGGAATTCATTTCCTCTTGCATGGCCTTCAACCATTTGTCTTTGTGTTCATCAGAAATAGCC
This sequence comes from Dalbergia cochinchinensis, assembly GCA_031216125.1. Classification (NCBI taxonomy): domain Eukaryota; kingdom Viridiplantae; phylum Streptophyta; class Magnoliopsida; order Fabales; family Fabaceae; genus Dalbergia; species Dalbergia cochinchinensis. The sequence continues at coordinate 58,654,633 of CM062375.1, read as the reverse complement.
TCTTGGAAGCTCTTTGGCTCCCCACTATCGAGATTGTCACATACTCATCTGAAGGATATTTCTTAGAGGAATTTAGGTCTTGTAGATCTTCTCGGTTGTGACTCAAGCGGTGGATTCTGGTGGAACTTGCTCAGCGGCACCTCAAGAGTAGGTGCGGGCTCATCACCTATATTCCCATCATCAACCCTACATCTCCCCATCAGCAGGAGTACTAGGAAGAGACTTCCTAGCACACCATCTTTGTCACTTCTATGTAACAGACATGGCTTATCGACTTTTCAAAATCTTCAATCGTTTGGTCTTCAAGAAATATCACATCTAAACCCGATTATTCTCTTACTTGCCGGATCCCATAATCGTAACCAAAGTCTTCATGACCATAACCAATGAAGATACCTTCTAGACTTCCCATCAAGCTTGGACCTCTCATCTCTTGGAACATGAACAAAGGCCTGTGACCAAACACTCTCAAGTGACTATATGAGACATCTTTCCCTGTCCCATACTCTGTGGAACATCACCATCTAGAGGAGGCGGAAGGAGAAAGGTTGATCAAATCCTTCTGCAGTTCTCATTGCTTCACCCCAAAGGATTTGGACAACTTTGCATGAGAGCATACACCTGATTCTATCATTGATTGTACGATTCATTCTCTACGCAACTCCATTATCTTTGAGGAGTCTTGGGAGCCCATTTTCTCAAGCTTTGATTCCATGTTCTCTAATAGTCTTCAAATGGACCCCTATACTCACCCACCATTATCTGCTCGGACACATTTCGGTTTATTCCTTTTCTCTTTCCAATACTTGCATGGAAGCTCTTGAAGACTCAGGCACTGGTCATAGATTTTAACACAAAGCCCACACTTTTAGAATGGTCATCAATAAAAGTCACAAAATATGATGCACCTCCTAGAGTTTTTTGTGTCCATAGTGCAAACATCGTGTGAACTAAATCTAGTACATGTGGTCTCTCTATGAGGTCTGAACAATGAAAAGCTACTCTAGCATGCTTTCCAACAAAACAATGAGTGCAAGTCTTTGAGCGTACCTTTTCTGGAAGAGACTGATTCTTGGCTAGAACACCAAGCTCTTTTCACTCAAGTGGCCAAGACGCATATGCCACAAAGTCTGAAGAGGAATCATCAATAACATTCACTTCCTCTTTGCATAACTTTTCGACAGTGATAGAGAAGCAAGCTACTATCTTCTCTGGCAACAACTAAGCGACCCTTTGGTGATTTTGAATTTCCCACCACCAAGGTAGTATAGTAACCTTCTCGTCAATGCTTTGATTGACATCAAGCTAAGGCGCATATCGATCGCGCATGCCTAACATTCTTCAACTGTAATCTGTATCCCATGCTAGTTTCAAGCCACACATCTCCCATACTAACAATCTTGCATATCCCTTCATCTCCCAATCTTATTCTGCCAAAGTCACCAGCGGTATAAGTAGAGAAAAACTCACGCCTAGGAGTAACATGACATGAGGCACTTGAATCCATGATCCAACTAGAATCGTCACATGCAAGATTGTATGAAGTTCTCATGATGTAGGACAAGGACATCATCATATGCACACAAATAGTGTCTTTATCATTGTTACTATCTTTGTCTTCATCTCTTTCTCTTGATTTCTCTCTTTTCAAGTACTTGCAATGCTTTTTGATGTGTCCCAGCTTGCCACAATGAAAGCAATTAAATTCCTTTCTTGTCTTGGACTTACCCCTTGACTTGCTATGGCTCTCGACTGTCGATTATGAGGTCTTCGATTTTGATTTCTCCCCCGTGACTCTACAACAAGTGCTTCTGATTAGGTGGAGGCACTAATCAAACTCCGCTCTCTTCTTCTGGCATCTTCATTCAACATGCTTTCTTTAACCATTGACAATGTCAACTTCCCATTTGGAGCTGAGTTAGTCAATGTCACAACCAGGACTTCCCAACTGTTAGGCAAAGAACTCAACAATAATAATGCTTGCAACTCATCAGACAATGTAATCTCATTAGTTGTCAGCTGATTGACAATTTCTTGGAAGCTACTCAAATGTTCTGGCATTGAATCACCTTCTTTATACTTCATATTCACCAGCTTTCGAATCAAATATGTCTTATTTTGCACATTCTTCCTCTCACATAAATCTGCCAATTTCTGCCACATGCTCTGAGCATTAGTTTCTTTGTCAACATGTGGATACACACTAAGATCCAACCACTGCCTAATCAAAGCAAGCACTTCTACATTCGTCTGTTCCATTAAACCCAGACTTATCGGCAGCCCTATATTTTTCACCCTCAACAGGATCATACAAATCCTTACTGTATAACATGTCTTCCATGAGAGTCTTCCAAACTGAGTAATTTTTGGAATTCAACTTGATCATATTTACTGATGTTCCTCCATTTAAATTGCCTGAGATAAAAAAAAATAACCAAAGCCTAAATACCACTTTGTTGGGAAATCTTAGGAATGGAACCTATTATCAGCGGCCAGGCAACAAGAGTATTTCCCTTTGTGCAATTAAATAGGTAGTACCAAAAATACTCTAAACGATTATAATAATTTTGGCGAAAAATAAAATAAAGAACCACGAGAATTTTTAACGTGGGAAAACCCCCAATTAGAGGGACAAAAAACCCACGGGACCTAGTCCAGCAAAAACTTCCACTATGATGAATGGGAATACAATCAGTCTTCCTAGTAGCACTAGGGAATCTCAACAATCAACAGAATACACACCCAATTGAGCGGAATACAACCATATAACTCCACAATGTGGGTATAACAGAATAGCCACCAGAGAAGGCAATAAAATTAACAGGCTATATCAAAGGATCAAGCTCAACATCAGGAACAACATACTAAATTTTCATAATAAACGGAGTACGTTTACCCATCTGATGATGAACCCACTGCACTGCCATTTTCTCCTTTTCTCTTCTCTCTCCACGGTGCTCTCTCCACTTTTCACGTTTTACCACTCAAACACTTACTGTAGCGTTTTCCTTTTTATTTGTTTCTATTATTTTTTTTTGTTTTCTTTCTTTTTTTTCTTTTAGTTGTTGGGCCCCAATGAGGAGGGAAGCCCACCACAAACTTATGCTGAGTGGTATCGTTACCATCACCATTTTTACCATTACTATTACCAAGATTTTTGCCATTTGCTGGTTTAACTTTAATTGTTGTTCTAGCAGCTAGAAGCTTTGCAGCACATCGCAGTAGCTCTTGACAGGCTTGTCTCAACCGCCTACTCTCTCGCTGGCCTTGCTCTTGTTCTTCTTCTTCAACGGTGGACAAGTGCATCAACTGAAGCACATGAGCCGCGCCTGAGCCATTTAGCAAAGGGTAACTGAAGGCCTTGCACACGAGATTGGCGACGCGGTGATCATCTTCGATTCGGCTTCCATCAGGGTAGACCTTTCTGTATAACTTCTTGAGAACGATGAAAGGTACATGGTTCTCCAGCATGGTGATGTGGTTCATCCCAGACATCACCTTCTCCTCTGTTTCAGGTAAGGGGTCATCTAAATAGCTGTTTTTGTTGCTATTATTATTGAAGATATTCATGTAATCGACAAGCCCGAAGAGAAGCTCCAATTGGAAGCAACCATCTACTATCATTATTTTTGATAGCTCATGGGATCCCAATCCCATGTCACCGCCATAGGACGCGCGAATCACCTTGTCTAGCTTGAGGATGTCAGTGGCACAATTGCTTAGCCTTACTTCGGGTCTCCTGGTTTCTTCTTGGTTTCTCCTAGTCTCCTGGTTTTTTCCTCCTTTGTGTTTTGCGTATGTGTAGGAATCAAAGGGTGAACTGTGTTTATCTACATTGTTTTTATTCACTTAACTACATTTATTGAACGTGGCTAATAATTGCCTTTTGGAACCAACCATAATCGGTGGCGGGTTCAATGCTTTTGCTGTATATTATTTTAGGTGAACCCGCCTCACAAGACAATAGCAAATTTTATTTTCAATTATTTTTTTAACCAGAACCGCCAAACAGTGTGACAGGTTTCCTTTAAAGTACCATATTTTCATAAATAATTTCGTAATCTCATATTTTAGTAATTTAATTACACCTCAAAATCCTACATATAGACAAAACATTAGTCTTGATAGGATACTTACTTGATTGTAGTAAGGAAAAGTTATATTTTTCTTTCTCAACCTTAAGAACAAAGTTGATTTGAAGAGGAGGGTAATGATACAACCTATTAGCTTGTTTGGTTTCTTACTTAAATTCCCTAGTTAGTTACTTTGTACTATAAATAAGAAAAAGGTAATAATATTTTGACACCCAAAAAATTAGCATCTAATAGACACCCACTTTTTGGGTGTCAAAATATCATTACTCATAAGAAAATTTCCTTTCTTTTATAAATTGTTGTGTATTGAATGAAAAATTACTGAATAAAATCGAATGAATTTTATTAAGCAGTGAACTTTTTATTTATACATGTACAGTGGCAAAACTAAAAAGAGCAAGAGAGCAACTAAATGTGTCCTAGTCTAGTGTGTCATATATGAGCAGGCATATTATTTGTGTAGGTGCAAGAATTAATTGCAGAAACTAAATTTCCTACTGTGACAGATGGTTTTAGAATATATAAACTGCCTTCAAGATCAGCCTTGCCAATCTTCTGAAAATTGAGGTCCTGTACAAGACAATGGTTATCATTGAAAAGAAATTGTGCCTGTGTAGATGCAGTAGCAACAGAAATAGATATTAGATTAACTTTAAATGAGGGAATGAAGAAAACATTTTTAAGAGTAAGATTAGGTAAAAGTTTAATATCTCCAACTCCTTAAACATAAACTTTGGAATGATCAGGGAGTAAAACAGCAGTGTTTATGGCAAATGTTATAGAGTTGAAATAATTTGGAGAACAAGCAATATGCTTAGTGGCTCCTGAGTCAATTATCCAAATATTGTTAAAGGAGTTGTGAGTTTTATGAACAGCATTATGAATAATACCTCCCATGGAATTGTTGGAACTGTCAGCTAGATTTGCAGCTTGGAAAATCTGGGTGGTCAGCATGGAAAGCAAGTTCTGATACTGTTGTTTAGATATGCAAAGTGTTTGTACAGTCTCAGGAACTTCAGAAACTTGATTGACATTTGGTGTGGGATTCTTGGATTTTCCTTTGTAAGTAGGAGGGTAGCCGTGTAGCTTGAAGCACTTTTCTTTAGTATGACCAATCATGCTACAGTATGAGCATTGAGGTCAGGCTCTTTTCCCTTTAGAATTGAAGTTGTCACTGTTAGGCTTTACAGCAAAAGCCATTTGTGTCTTGAGCAGTAGAGGAAAATTGACCCATTTGCCTTTGCTTTTCTTCTTGAAGAATTAGGGAAAAGGCCTTGGTTATATCAGGCAAGGGTTCTTGGAGCAGAATTTGTCCACGAATTGAAGAATAACTTTCATTGAGTCCTATAAGGAAAGAAAGAAGATATTCTTCTTTGACAGAATCAAGGAGAGACCTGGATCCTCCACAAGTGCAATTGCACAGGGGTTTAGAAGAATTTAATTCATCCCAGATAGCTAGCTTTCAATTTGGTGTAGTATTGGCTAACAGAAAGAGAGCCTTGAGTGAAAGTCATTAACCTTTTTTGAAGTTCAAATGCTCAAGGACCATTTTGTTGTTTGAATCTTGTTTGAAGGTCTTGCCAAACTTTAGTAACAGAATTAGCAAAGATAATGCTTTCAACAATGTCTTTGGAAACTGTGTTGAGGATCCATGACATGATAATTTGGTTGTTCTAGTCCCTAGAAGCACGAAGAAGTAGTTCTATATGATCTAGTCTTGGAATGGAACCATTGATAAAGCCAAATTTGTTCTTAGCAAAAATAGCAATGGTCCTGGACCTGCTCCAAGAAGCATAATTGTCTAAAGTGAGCACCTAGGTTACAAGAACGAGATCAAGGTGATCAAAATGATGCAGAGCATAAGGACTAGATGCATCATCAAAAGGTGGATTGGAAGCCATGGCTTCAAAAATGACACAGAAAATACAAAAGAACACACCAAGAAGGTGGATTGCAAGAGGAAGAAGATGGCTTATCAAAAGCGTGTGAGAGAAAGAAGTGTGAAGGATTATTCAACTGATACTATATTGAATGAAAAATTACTGAATAACATCGAATGAATTTTATCAAGCGGTGAACTTTTTATTTATACATGTACAGAGGCAAGACTAAAAAGAGTGGGAGAGTAACTAACTAATCAACATAATCATTATTTTGGTTCTAACCAACTGACTAGACTTGAGTTTAACTAACTGTAACTGGTTAACTTTAATATTGTGGGATAAACAAAACATTGAATTCTTAGACCGGCAAAACTAGGCTCAAAAATATATCTAACTCATTTTTCCGTTGGAAAGTGCAAGTATTCTTTTGCATTGGAAAGTATATAAGGATTGTGTTAGGTGGGTGTTGAACTAAAACAATCAAATAAATTATTAATTTATCTAATCTAAGTCTCAATAATTAACTTAAACTCAAACAATTATATCAAAGAGTGTTCTCCCCCTCTTTAGCCAATGAATTCCTCAACTAACTTAAGCGAGCATTGAGTAAGTCGATCATTCAACACAAACGAATAATGAAAATAAAAGTTTCATTAAATTCGACCAAATTGGATGGACAAAAGATACAAAGAACTTGAAACAAAGATTTAAAAGATAACCTAATTGTGAGAAGTAGTATTATGCCTTCTTTCTTTCTTTCTTTTTTTTTTTGTTCGAAAAAGTCGATAACATTCATTCATTTAGCAAGTCAACTGCTCAAACGATAAAAAGTTACAAGTTTAAGGGCAACCCATAGTTGACACGAGCCCATCAACTAAACAAAAACCATTGCTATATGCCAAGTGACCCAGAAACACTACACTAACAACACAAAGAGAGGGCATTCCATGATGCACTGTTAGCTTCTCTTGGAGTCCATACGAAAGTACCCTGCAAGCTTCTTATAACGATATCAATCCATTAAGCAAAAAGATGCACACAGGTCAATCTGCTTTATAGTAACTCTCTAAGCTCTTTTTTTTTGTTGTGACTAACCTTCCTTTGTAGACCTGGATTGAATCAACTTCTTTTCCTCTAACTAGCAGGAAGGTTGACAATATACACCAGTAAAAATCCCATTCTTTTTTTCAAAAAAAAAATTGAAGCTCAACCCGAGGGAGTTATTGCCTGATACAAATAAGAGCAAAGGCAGCAAAAAGACAAAGGCAACATAGAAACTAGAGGTAGCAAGAAAAAGAAAGAAAAACTGAACCAATAACAACACAGAAACTAACCTACACAAATAAATTAAAAACCTAGACCAAGCAAAGCATGGAAAAAGGTCAACTGCCTCTAACCTAAACACAAAATAAAATAAATCCCAACCTAAACCATCAACAAAGGCGTAGACTATCACCTATCACAAGCACAATCCTTAGATACATGTTGACATTTCAATAATTGCGAGATCTCCATATGAATGAGCTATCCCACATTATCTCAAGCAACCCTGAAACTGCTGCTATATCGAAAGATATATCGGATGGAAAATCACTCAGACTCTCATGTAATGTGGGAGTTGGACCCCCTTCAAAACAGAGAAGAGATCGAGGCCTATTGATTTGTTGTTGGGGATAGGGGGATGTGCAACTGCACTGCACTGTGCTAAGGTTCCTTCAATGTTCCAGACAATTGAGTATTCCCTATTATACAATACATCCTCTTACATGTACTCTACAATCTAGGAATAACACAAAACATGTTCCTCGGCTGAGCCTTCTTTCTTTTTCATTTTTGTTTGGTCAAATATGCTAATCTTCCTCATCCATGATCTCTACTCCTTCAATTTTTTATTGTTTTTGGGGTAAAATTCTCCACTCCTTCATTAACAACTATGTCCTTCCTCATGCATTCTGGACTTGCATCTTTTTAGCCCAATAATCTATTTCCTCAAGCCCAACCAGCCTCTTCTTATATTTCTTCTCTTTCAAAATTCTTAGGCTCTAATCTATCATGGCCCAAACTTTCATTTTGTATCTGATATCCAAACAGGCAATAAGCTCGACAAAAATCGATGAATAAGAAGTTAAGAAAACAGGCTATGAGTAGTTTCACTTGCAAGTAAGCAAGAGATGCACATGCCAGAATCCCCTGCTCGGTTGAAGAAAGAATATATGTAGGGCTCCGACCCGACAATTATATTTTTCTTCTAGCACCTGGCGCTTGAACCTTTTTAAAGGTTTCTACTTTCTAGTGTCAGAACTCAGAACTGAACAATGTATCTGCCACTTATCTAGTGCATGAGTGCACCGAACTGATTCTTTGAATTTCAATTTGTAAAAATAAATCGGGAAAAATTGGGTAGGGTCAAAGGGCTTTAATTAGCCATGAAAATTAATGAGGAAACGTAGACATATAAATTGACTGAGACTTATAAATAGAATTTATGTAACTAAAAAACCCTTATGAATACATGCATCTTAACAAATGTTTTATAAATTATAGGTTCAAACTTCATTATCTTTGAATTGTATCAAACGATTGGATCAATCGTGATATGGTCACGATTTTAATTCAATTACCAATTCACCATTCACTCGCGGTTTAACTATAAGGCTCAACTCAAGGAAAACAAGAGGAGCAAAGAAAAGCAAAACATCCAGGAAGGATAAAATAACACCTGTCAGGACACACTTGTTCTAAACTCTAGATGACACCACCTACATTCATTCGAGACACAGGAGCTATATTAGTGAAGCCACCTAATACATTCCCTCATCCATGATTTATAACGTGAACGACCAGACCCATAACCATCATTCAATAAATTAAACGATGGATTAGAGAATTCATTGAATTCAATTCCCAACTCGATATATTTTTAAAGCATTTCTGTTAAAGAATGGCATGTGATGACCAGATGAAGCCCACATGCAGCCCATGTGAATACGGGCTGGGTCCATTCTCCCTTTCCACCCACTAATGAAAGACGAATGGGTGAGGAATCCAAAAGCTCTTAAAGTGGAGGACTAAACAAGTCACACACACAATCCCCCTTTGAACTCAAACAACATTGCCTTTAAGGACCACATATTTGCAGACTGCATGTTTTTAAAAGGCGTACTCTGGACACATGTATGGTAATAATGACATTGCAATCTATAAGCACATGAAGAAAAGTGGAAACAAAAATCTTACAGTATCTCCCAACCAAAAACATAAAAAAGAGGCCAAAAAAGAAAGACACCAAAACATATGTATCTCTACTTTAATTAGCCTATGCATTTATAGCAAAGGAATCATAAACATTTGACACACTATTTTTAATCAACTAATTTTAAAGTAGGAAAAAAAACTATAAATAACAAAGGAGGAGCAAAAATATGCAACAAGCCAGCCAACACACGTCAAATAAAAGGGGGAAGTATTTACCACTACCCCCCATGTATGATACAAAAGTATTGAGGAAAATGTGATTGTAGCTGAACTCTACTATGTTTATGGTGAGTGAGTCAGCTGTGCTCAGTGACCATGAGCATGGGGCGGTGGTGCCGCTGTAACGTGTGGTGGCGGCGGCGCTGGGGGCTTGCACTGGTAGCACTTGGCAAAGAGCCCAAATGTGTCAATTTGCTTCACAAAGTTGGTCATGCTGGCCCATCCCCCAAACCCAAATCCAACCACTAAAACCCAGACCACAATGAAAGCATTAAAGACATACATTGCAGTCCAGCTTGGCATGAAGAAAGGGGGCTTCTCTGCAGCATTCTGCACAAGGGGAAAACAAAATACTTAGATGACTTTTTTGGAGGTCCCTACACTACTATTGTATTACTCAGAAAAACCCCAAAAAAAAGGGGACCTGCAATGATGCCAAATAGGGAGATCTAACAAGATTGTCAACAGTATCTATCAGGTTAAACTGGGATCACTTGGGGAGGCCCCTACTAATATTGTTCACGTGTATTGAATTCTTTTGTCACATACTCCTAGATCAGGATTCTCTCTGATTATTATTTAACTAATATCTATATAGAAAAACATATAAATAAAATTGCTAAGGCCAACACTTAACTAACAGCGGGATTTCTTACAACAGCAAAAAAAAAATTCGTATTCTTTCTCATAATATCACTCTGAGAGTAGACAATGACTCCAATGTATTAGTGAATAACATGAGACTATAGTTATCCGAATTTCCACCATTCTACTAATTAGAATTATTGGGGAAAGAAATCAGTCAACTACACCAGCTCAGCAGTGACATAGTACAACAATCCAACTGTAGCAAATAACTAAACGAAAATGACCCCCCACCAGCCACAATTCTTCTTGTAATATTTCCAAATCCAAGCCTTAAATGCTATTGTACATTTGCTGCTCTCTCTCTCTCTCTCTCTCTCTCTCTCTCTTTCTCTCAATGACACTGTGTGAAGAAATTGTTAAATGTTTCCATACCAAGAAAAAGTTCTAACGATGTACCATTCAATACTCAATTATACAATAGTTTTGTGTGGATTATTTTCACCTTTCCCTTCAATTATAGTCATGTAAGAGTTTTAATTTTGATGTTATATGGCCATTTAATTAAATTTTTAGTATAATAACTTATATCTTGAATACTAAGTTATCTACAAAATTAAAGCATTTAAGAATTTCTGAGTAATGATTCATTTTTATCCTATATGCATATTTCATTTTAATACCTGAAATTAAAAAATTATCAATTTTATCCTTGAAATTGCAAAAAGCTATATAAATTAGCCCTTTTGATGATTCAAATTGGCTATAACATTACTCTATGAACCAATTTGAATCACTCTTTACAATTTCATGGCCTATTTTGATAATTTTTTATAATTCTAAAATGAAAAACATACAACTTTAAGCACCACAATACACCTTTACTCGAGAATTTCTCTTATATCTGTGAAAAGGTCTCACACAATAATGCCCCCGACTCGTGAGGGCAATTCAAAGGGAGGGGATAACATTATTCTGACCGTGAACCCACTAATTAAGACTGGGGCACACGGATCACAACACAAGGTGGTGGTGGTGGGGCAAGCAAAGTGAAGAGATTAGTTGGGACGTGAAGAGGGATATTTACCTGTCTTGCGGAGGCTTTTCTGTAAGTGAGCATATGGGCTAAGGATGGGATGATGTAGACAGTGAAGCTAACAAGAAGAGCCCCAACAGCAGAGTTGATGGGCCCAAAGAACGGGAAGATTATAGCCAGGAACCATATTGGTATCACCACTGGTAACCTTGCCAGCGCCCTCAGACAAATGCTCCTTGTGTCATGCATCCCAATAACCTTCTCCCACACAAAGTACAGTGGAGTGCACGCAAACCCAAACGTAATGAACTGTACCATAGATATATCACCAAGAAAAAATAATTAATTATAACCAAAAATGGGAAATAAAATAAAATAAAATAACATTAGTGATGCAAGCAAACCAATTTTTTTGGTTAAGAACTACTAATAAGAAAACCATCATTCAAGGGGAACAAAAAGGGTATATTTGGTTACTGTTTTCATCTCTGTCCTCATTTCCAGTGTTTTATATTTTCGATATTTCTCGAAGAAAATATTGAACATAGCAAAAGATGAGTCTCTTAGATGTGCTTGCGATGCAGAAATTGAGTTTTGCCACTTCGATTTGAATGGGAGCCTTATCGTGTTGCCCGTGAGTTATTTTGATGGCTAAAATTAGCCAACAAGAAAGCAAGCAACTAAAGAAGATAAAAGCGGCAGCGGAAGTGTTAAATATGGCATATAGTTTTTAGACAGAATAGTTGGTGAATTTTTTATATTGATCTATGTAAAATAATTATGTTAATATCATCATACATTGAGAGATTCTTTTTTTTTTTCTCTTTTGAAATGAAATTTAGAGATTGATTTGATAATAAAAGAAATGTAACCTTGACATTGTTGTCGTTAAAAATGTAAGGTATGAAACCCATTCACTTATAACGAGATTAAATTGATGTTTATTATTTAATTAATATCTTTAAAAGAAATCATAATTTATAAGTTACATAAATTTTGTTTTTTTGGTCGTTAAGTTACATAAATTTAAAATACACAAATTCGAGTATGTAATCTGAATCTTACTTCTTAACACGAGCATAATAAAACCCAGCTCAAAAGTCAGCATTAATGATCACTCATTCATTTTTATTCATTCCGATTTTTTTTTTTATCCTTTAAAAACAATAGCAACTGTTCAAGGTATTACTTTTTGACTTTTTTTTTTTTTGGGTAGCAAAGAATGAAAAAGTGCGCGCTGAGGCTCTTACCTGGTGGATGAGCATCAGGATGACGGCGGCGTCACGGAAGCCAGTCTTCGGGAGGAGAGAGAAGGCGTTGGAATGGTTAAGCAGCTCATCGCCAAAAGCCCAGTACACGGCGACGGCGGAAGGAATCGTTAGCGTGAAAACGTACAAGGTGGCCAACAAGTATATGTACTTGAACTTTTGGGGCTTCCACATGGCGTGCATAATCTCTCTGCAACGTTTGTCACCATTATTCACTTTACACTCAAAGTTCTAGGAAGAATAATCACAATAAAAAATATAAATAAAAGGACAAGGAAATTTCTAAAAATAGGTGGCTTTTGGCTTCATCGTGCGTTTTGTGTTTATTTTTCATTTCACCAAACATAACATGTTCATGAGAATAGAAAACTTTGTGCTGGTTAGGTAAAGGATATTTTTTTTGACACGGTAAAGGAATATTTTAGATTAAGAAAAAGAGTTGTTTCATTGCAATAATAGAATATATTTTGAGAAGATGGATACCTAACTTTACTCTAACGGTCAATTTAAAAGAAAAAAAAAGATAAACAATACAATAAACTTTTTTTTTTGGTAATTACAATAATAAAAACTTTATTAAAATCTACTAGTCAGGAATAATTTTTCACTTTTATTAACTTGCTATGATTGGTTACCGGATAAAAAAATGAGAAATTTTTTTACAATTGAATCCTTATGGAATTTTACATAAAAGATTATAACTCAATTAAGAAAAATTCATCCTTACTTTTAACCCTCCAATCAAATATGCTCTTAGATAAATAGATGAGCTATATTAATTAATTTCATCCAACAACTACTATATATATATATATATATATATATATATATATATATATTTTAAAGATTCCAACAATGGCATTACTCAGGTCAATTCAAAAGTATAAAATTGTCCAAGTGTTGGCAGAAGCCATCTAAACTATCTGCCTAACGGATGCCGGATTTAACACATTCCTTTGAGCATAAGTTCAAAACTACCCTCCAAAAGATGCTTAATCCAAGTGATATGGTTCAAAGATGCTTAATAAACAATTAGAGAAATAGTTACATAAGGATATAAGTATCCTAGATAAATTTTCCAAATTTAAATAGATTTTGCTTTTTGTAAAGTGTATACGTTTATCTCTCTCTTCAAATAACATGATCCTAAGTTTTTTTAAGGAAAGAACACAAAAAGAAACATTCTCACAACCAGCCACAGAATATAATACTGTAACCCCTCATATTATCCGAAGTTTAAATAATTGAGAAAGGAGGTACAGTAATAAAAAGAGAAAGACCATTTAACTGCGGACTTTTCCTGGAGATACGGAGGGATAGGGAGGAGTGGCAATGCTTTTTTTTTCAAGCAAAAACAAACGAAATTAAATTTTTGCATGATTTTGATCTTTGCCCTGTGGATCTCTCGAAAACCGAGATGACTACCGGCAAAAGCTGCAAAGAGAAGCCGTATAGAAAAAAACAAGATAGAAACGAGTTGAAAGAATAAGATCAAGAAAATAATATATACACTACGTACTTAAATAGATCAATGATGATGTTTGAGGAAAAGGGAAGAAGAAGCTTACACGGTCACAGCATGTCCACCAAACGTGTACAGTATGTTAGTGGCTCCGGTGAAGTACAGCACTAGCTTTGATGGAGCCGAGTGAGTGACATTTTCTGCCTGCTTCAACATCATAATTTGCAACATTAACATCATCATATAATATAACGCAAAAAAAATATATATCATATAATAAAAATAACAACATGGCTGGTTTAAGCAGGAGTTGTGTTATTTAGCCATCCAAATTTTGAGTGTCTAAAGACATCCACTCAAATCCAAAGAAATGTCTATAAAATTTAAGGGGATGTCTACATAGAATACAAGTAGTATTTGTTAAAATAACATTTCTTTTGCAGAAAACTATCAATTTTTATTTTCTTTTTTCATCCAGTTACTTGTTACGATTTTAGAAAGAATAGTGAAAATTAGAAATGAAAGTTGAAACTGAAATTTATAATTTTTTTTATAAAGTTCTGAAAAATGAAAATTGGAGGTAGTTTTTGTGAAACCAGCCATACGCTAAAGTTTTCAATTCAATGATCAGAAAAATCAATAGTAAAATGTTGCACTACATAGACAACTTACTTACCTGGCCATGAATGATTGCTGCAATAGCAAGGTACCAAGCCGTGTAAGTGGTCATTCCAAGACCCAAAAATGACCATATACGGTAGTTGTGAAAGGAGGGTATGAACACAGTGGTAGCACAGCAAGCTCCAAAGATGTAAGTCCAAGTCCGCTTGTCCAATTTGTCATTTATGTAGTAGATGTTACTGATCTCATCAAAGAGTCAACAAAAGAAGAATAAGAAACTCAAAAATTTTGATGCAATCAAATTATAACCCATTTCAGATATTACTCCAAATTGCCTTCAAAAATTGAAGCAAAGGTCCTCACCTTGCACATGCTATAAGCTGAATCACAGATCCAAAGAGGAGGAAAGTACAGTTGAAGCCTAGCCCCACTGCTTTCCAATATGGACCCAGTAACCCATCAAGGACTTCAAACCACTGAAAATCCAGAACAATATTATAAGCATTATTTTCAATTATAGTGTCACTGTAGTTTCTCTAAGAGGATTAGAAACCAGTGGTGGTTATACTAGAGTTTAGCTAATCAGTCCTGAGAAAGCAACAAAAACAAGAGAAAAAAATACACACCAACCTGAATGACATGGTTCTTGAAGCTGACGTTTTCCTTTTCCTTTCTGGTTCTGTACTCTACATAGAGTACACTGATTAGATAAGCAGTCCAACTTCCGATGAGGCCATAAAACACTTGAAGCAAGATCCCTGATAGCATGCCCAATTGAGAGAAAGAATATGGCAGTGTCAAGAGCACTTGAGCTACCTATAACAAAAAAAAAATTGAAAAAAGGTAACCTTGTTAGTTAAATCATGAGCTAAAATGGACTTAAAAAGAGAGAGATTTTTCATTATTTTGGTGTGGCAAGTTTTTTTATTTTTGTTTTACTTGATTTGAAGCACAGCTGAACCATGCATCCCAAACAGAACCACCATGCCAAAGGAAGCTCTTGAAACTGAACATGGACTGGTCTTGGTCCCTCTCTTCTTCTTCCCTTGTGCCATTACCACCACCACCTTCATGTTCTGTTGTGTCGTTGAAGTTTGTGACTATTGCTTCCTCTGCTTGCTTCTGAGGCAACATTGTCCCTGTTATCCAAAAAAGTGCAGTGTCCAAATCCTGTGGGATCTGATGAAATGCATATAAACTACAGTAAATGAGACAAAAACCATGATCTAATAAAACGCAGCCCCAAAAAAACGAAAGCCAGGAAAGACCCCAAGATCCAGATAAACTGGAAATTCCTTTGCAGAATTCCAAAAGAGAGAAAGAAAAAAAAAAGAATTATACTCTAATTTTTTTCTCACCACACAAATCCAAAAGAAAAGAGATATGGGGAATGGAGAGAAAAAAGGATAAAAAGTAATGAAAAATAAAACAAAGTGGGCACAGTTTTTAGTCTTTACACAGTTTTACTGAATAATAACGAGTGAGGCAAGGCAGAAGAAAATCCAATACTTGTTGCTTTCCACAAACCTTGTTTTTTTGAGTTGAGATGTCTCTTTCTCCTAAAGCTTTTGAAGAAGGGAAGAAAACTCAGATAATAGATCTTCCTTTGTTTGCTTTGGATATGTTGTAATCTACTCTTTGTACCTGTGTTAAAAACAAACAGGTTTTTGGGGTCACTTCTCTTTATTATTCTTTGTTGGAGATTTGTACACTGCCAGTGATGGGGCAGTGATGATGATACTAAGAATTCCCCTCATTCATAGGTAGTGGCAGAGGAAACTTTAAATGCAAGGAAAAATCTCAAAGCTTATGAGAATCCTGGCCCTTACCCTGTGAAGCCCGAAATAACTTAGCACAAAAAAGGCAACTACCCCATTTAAATGCCGCCACCAATTGGCACAGAAAACTGGCAGGGCTGAGACCAAAGACTGCTAAGGGGCCGCAAAAGCAGGAAAAAAGAGCAGCTGAAAACTCTGCAGCGTTTCAAAGTTTGGTGTTTTTGGTTCAGAGAACTCAGAGGACTGAACTATATAAAAGATCCATTTCGTTACTATTCAACCAGATATACATAAAAAATATGTGGGGGTGTTTTTGTTTTATAAATATGTATTATTATATTTTATATTATATTATTATATAAATAGGCAAAAAAGCAAAGTAGGGAGCGAGAGAGAGAGAGAGAGTGAAGCAACTAAGCAAGTACTGTGTAATAATGCTTGCGCTGCTTTTTCTGGCTCTTTTTGCTTCCCTTAATACTAAACAACTGAATGGCAGAAGAAAGGTGGAGATGAGAGAGTGATGAAAACCCAATTCACTGTTTTTGTTCCAATTCTGATTCGATTCTTCGGTGGTGGTGATGACACACAGAAAATTTTGGGGATCAAAGAGGGACTGAGACGTTGTTCTGATCAGCAACAAACAAGCGAAGTAATCAGAAAGCCTTGTATTTTTTTATAGGCCCCAGATAGGGAGCTCCAACGGCTAAGCTTGTGATTAATTAGTTATCAAATTATTAAAAAAATTTGAGAGTAGTGTTATTTTGATTTATATTTTATGGAACATCGTATCGATATACTATTATCTAGCTTTGGATCGGATTGAATATGGACTCCACTTAGTTTGGGTTCCACGCTTCATCCAATGATAAATATAAATGTGTCGACATGATATTCCATAAGATGTGAATCAAAATAATATTTTCTAAATTTTATTAATGCCCAATTGAAAGTCGAAACATCTTGTTTAAGATTTCAGTAGATGCTTCCTCCCATTTTGGATTCCTTTTCTTGCGTTCGGTGAAAAAAAAAATTCTTGAAACATTTTTTATGCTTGTGTTGGCAAATATATATATATATATATATATATATATCACGTAAAGTCCAAATATATATTTTATCTCAACTTATAATTGTTGTATCTTCGAATTGGTTTTAAAAGAGAGTTATGTTATTTGTATTCAAAATATATGGAATACTATGTTAATTCATATCTAATTTATTATTGGGTGGAGTGTGAGATGGGATATGGACTCCATTTAAGAAAGACTCACACCTCATTAAATGATAAATGGAATGTAAATTAACACGGTGTCATATATTTTGTAAATACAAATAATATTTTTCTTTTTAGTAATTATTAATGAGGTTAATTTCTATAAACTCACTGTTATCTAACCATTTATTACCATATTAACATAAGTGATTATGCTTCACACTTATTACTAGAAAAATTATACAAATTAAATGATTTGATTAGATTTTAAACTGTCACAAAACTATCATTTTTTATTTTTTTATATTTTAAAATATTTATTCATTTACAATATCGGGGTGTGAGCACTTTTTCCTGCTATTTCTTCTCTTAATTATCATAAGTATAGTCATTGTAATTATAAACCCATCTACCATTAACAAATATGCATGATTATTGGATAAGTGTGGTATTAATAGAAATTCTTGTGTTTTATTTTCATACAAAAAGATAATTTTATCAAATCAT
The DNA here is from genome assembly GCA_031216125.1 of Dalbergia cochinchinensis. Classification (NCBI taxonomy): domain Eukaryota; kingdom Viridiplantae; phylum Streptophyta; class Magnoliopsida; order Fabales; family Fabaceae; genus Dalbergia; species Dalbergia cochinchinensis. The sequence continues at coordinate 58,636,712 of CM062375.1, read as the reverse complement.
ATAATTTTTTTACGTTTATCAAGATATGTGTTTTGGTTTTTCTCGTATAGTGTATTATTTGATTTGTGACACTTATTCTAAAACAGAGGGGGTAAAACCGGTAACTTTTATCTAAATAATACTTGTATTACACGGCTAGATAAATTTACTCAGAAATTCAACATAGTTCAATTAATTTATTTAAGAGTAATTATTATTTTTTATTCGATTTAAGAGTAATTATTTGATAAGAACAAATATCACTTATGCTTAATTAGTTTAAATAATTCAGCACTTAGCCTTTCCAAATAACTAGAGTTTAATCTTTTTTTATTTTTTGGTAAAAGAGTTTCATCTTTATACTAAAATAATTTAACTCCAATCCAATTATTGGAAATTTAGTAAACTCTAAGTCTTCATGTGACAAGAAAGTAAGAAGAGCATCTATTCACGGGTGGAAAAAAAAAGTAAAAAACCTAAATTCATTTGTGTTATAACTTTTTTTGTTATAGATAATAATGGATATTCATGATGAAAACATACTTCAATTATTATCCTCATTCTCATTTAAAATTTTATCCTTATCCTCATTCTCCATTCGTTATAGAGATTTAAATTTTCATGAATATTTGTTCCTTTACTTTTAAAAAAAATCAAAAAAGAAAAAATTTAAAAAAATGCTTTAAAATTTAAAACATAAATATTTACAATAATAAATATTATTAATATAATATAATTCAAATTAAAAATAAAATACATATATAATATAAATTTAATAAAGACAATTTATAAGTAAATATGTGTTAAGGTTTTCTTGTTATATATTTTCATATATATGTAAATATTTAAATAATTCATATAAATTGACAATTGACAGGTCTCCAAGAATGAGGACCTCATTCCTCATCCTTAGTCTTTGCCTCGTATATAAATGAGGACTATGCCATTGTCGATATGGGGATTAAATTAGTCCATGTCCATATTCTCATTATGGATAATCTCTATGTATGTTCACTTTAGCGAACTATTTATTGTCTCTCCCTTCCATATGGATTGAAATAGATCATAATAACTTATATAAAATTATGGGTTTCCTTTTAGAAAAATAAACAATTTTATAGAAGTTATTTATTTTAGCTTTTATTCAAAACTTATTTTCTTTCATTTTTGAATAGAAACTAAGATGAATAGCTCTTGTAAAAAGTAATTTATTTTCTGTTACAAAATCACTTTTTATTTCAAAAAAACATAAAACAAACGCATTATTAATTTCATATTCAAAAAGGATAAAACTGCTTGTATATAATCAACTAGAAATACTGTCGTAATTTATGATAATCATATTGCCTTTTCCTTTTTATCTATAAACATTTATCCGTTTAGCATTACTTTATACAATTTTTTTAAATTTATTATAACATATAGTAATTTTCAATTTCATACATAAATGCGATACTATAAAAATCGGTAATTACTTAAGTATACGTAACATAAAGTTAGGATTCCTGCTAATTAATACCAATTTAACACGCAAATCTACTTTTTTTTGTTTGTCGTTATAACTATCTTAAATGAAAAAGTAAACAAAGAGTGCATGTTTTGGAATCGCGTTTATTTTCTTTAAAAAGGAAATATTTTTTAGTATCATCCAGTATGATCAATAAATCAAGATAAAATTGATCATGGCTTTCTGTTTATTTAATTTATATTAGAAATAATGAAAATTTATTTTTTGAAAAAAATTGTATATTTGTGAAGCTAATTATTTTAAATTGCTGATATTTTATCAAATTAACACAATATATAAAATTTTCTATATAATATAAAAATTTTAATATTATTTATGTGATATAAAATTCTTGAAATAATGTACTATATATAATTAATTTTTCTATGCAATATAAACAAAACATACTGTTTAAAAGCACTTTTCAGATAATTTATCGTAAACAAAATTGATTTAATTACTTATATAAAACCAATTATAGTTATAATTCCGAAAACACCGTGATAAGACCAGAAAGGGAAAATAAAAATAGGCTTCTCACTTGAGAAGTGCCATGGCGATGTGTATAATTTTTATCCTTTTTTGGCTTAATATGGCTTGTGTATCATTAGAAGTAACTCAAGTAAGAGAATAATTATATAATTAAGCTAAAATATACTATTTGATAATCATTTATAATACTACTAATATATCGAAGGAAATGCCCACTTGATTGAGTTTTAAGTTTTCAGACTAAGTTAATTAATGACTTTTTTTTTGTTTTGTTATTATCTATCCACAGTAATAATAAATTAAAGTCCTATTCACTGATCATCCTACTGTTCATATACAGTGTTTTATTATTATTTTTTAAAAAATTTCACTCTCTCTCTTGTGTGTTTTACTTTCCAGTCTCCACTCTCTCAGTCACATTTCCTTCTATTAACAACTTTCACTCTGCACGATGGACGTCTTTCACACAATTGAGTATACTCTGCATCTGTTTTTCAATTCTTTAAAATTTATAAGGCCTATATTTTCTTTTTTTTTCATTATTATTTTATATGTGAATTTGTTCAAAGTTAAATGTGATATTGGATTAGTTGTGAGTGATGGTGAAAGAGAAATTATTAGACGCTCAATTAGTCACCAAATATTAGCCGATTATACTTGTATTTTATAATGAAATGGCATTTTACAGTAGGATTCATTATTTTATATTATTAGGTAAAATATAATTTAATTGGTGCTATATAAATATGTAACAATTTGTAAAATATGTACTTGATATGGAACAAAAAAAAAATGTACTTGATAATTATAGTTTGAAATTTAACCAATTGAAAATATTTCTTAATTTCCTTAGTGTATATTAGTATAAAAAATATTGCTTTCAGTGTTTATCCATCCCCGCCTATTGTTTTCATATTAGTATGGTGCTTCTACTTCATTAGTTCTATGTTTAATTTTTGTGTTAATTAATTATTCCAACTTATTTCCTATGTTGATTAATTTCTGGTAAGTGTACCACCAAAATTAATTTTTATTGTGCTATAATAAGATTTATGATAATCTACCTTTTAGTCTTATAATATAAGTGTTAACAACAAAATCTAAATTTATCCTATAATAAGAAACTACCTCCATTTCAAAATAAATTTTTATTTTTATTTTTTAATTTCAAATTAATTATGGTTTTTCTATTTCAAATTATCGTTAATTAATTTGAAATACTTACAAGTTTTTAAAATACGAATTTTAAATTTTCTCAAATAACATTTTCCTTTTACAATTTTGATAGGTCACTCATTAGTGAGAAATTAGCGGGGTGATTAATATTTACGTTTTTACTTAACCAATCAAAATCGGTTGCTTATTTTCTACACTTCATTTGTCTCTCCCGTATAACCAATACTAAATCTTGAATTAATTAGATGAGGGAATAATTTTCCAATAAACTATCCATATTACAAGTGAAACAAAAGATCTTGCTTACCTTTCTATACCTTACTCAATTTCATTTGAAATTTCAACACTTTTTTTTTTTGTCTCTTCCTTCTTATGCTCTATATATTTGGTATTTTATTTTTAACTCTGCTACTTTGCCTTTAATTCCCCAGCATTAATTATGCAAGGAAAAAAAAATTTAAGACTAAACAAGCTTTTTTTCCTAACATTTTCAATTTAACATCAATTCAATCATAACAAAATTTTTTACACCAATTGCATCATAATAAAATTTTTAACATCAATTTAAATCCTAATTTTTTTAGTTTCAATGTCAACTCAATCTTATCATTTTTTATTTTGATATTAATTCAATCCTATAATTTTTTTAATGTTAACATCAATTTTATCATTCTATCAAGTAGAAGTCCAACAAATTGACTAAATATATATCAAAATTAAAAATATTAGCACTAAATTAATATAAATTTTATTATTAGAACTAAATTAATATTAAATTAAAATTATTTAGAACTGAAAAGGTTATTTACATTAAAAGTGACTAATAGATAGTTATATACCAAAATAATTATAAGAATTTTTTTAAAAAACTTTTCAATTAATGACATTAAAGTTTTTACTCATAGAAAGAATCATCTATTAGATGAAAGACTTTTGCCGTAATCAGGGCAAACACATTATAAAGAAAGTGATAGAGGTGGAAAAACATAAGGATTTTTCACAAGAAGCAAAAATATGATGATTTTTTTTTTATAAAAAGGATACATAAAGAAAATGAATAAATTTTTCCTTCAATTATTTGATGTAATAACATTATACAAAAATTAAATTCTTATTATAATATGACTCTTATCATATATATTTATTAAAAAGCTTAAATATGTTTCAGACAACACTAAACGACTATCATCTAATTATTAAAAATATTAATTTTCGTTATGTAAAACCTATGTACGGGTTGAAAACAATGTTTTACTATTCGTAAGTCAGATGTAGTTGAAGGTTTTTGACTGCAACCATATTTACATATTTTTTGATCACATTTAATGTGTATTTTAAAAATAATTATAATTATTTAATTTAATTTAAAATTTATATAAAAATTAAAATACATAATTATAGATATTCCTGAAATATATATTAAATGAATCTAACGAGTGCACAAGTATTTCTCCAACGAAAGCTAGAATATCAGAACATGTTCGCTAGCTGTCCATTTCCCATCCTGACTTATGCTCCCGAAGCACAGATCCAAATCCCAGTCAATAATTTGGGGAATTTAAAATCCCAATTAATTCCTTTCTTTTTTCTGAAGAAATTTTCTGAAAATCACTTGAATTATTCCCCAATATTTTATGTTTAGCTAATCCCAGTTTTAATTCATCGTGGTCCCGTCATCAACTTCTCCCTGTTTCCTAATCAATCACAAGATGGTAACTCCCATTGGCCTCATGCCGCGCGTGGTACACACTCTCCATACAAAGTACTGTCCTCATCATAGAGCTAAATACGGATGCTCCAGCGTCAGGCTTACTACATTATATATGAAATATTATTTCGATTCGTATTGTATGAGATGCTGTATTGATATATTTATATTTATTATTAAATGAGATGTAGAACTCAAATTAAATAGGATTCATATTTAATTTATTGGTGAATATGAGTGTATTAATATAGTATCCCATAAAGTGCAAGATAAAATAATATTACTCATTATACTTATATCCAACCTTGTCGCTAAAAAATATTATGCTAGAAAACTTGACCGCAAGGAAATAAATCTCCCATGGCGACCCTTAAAAATTGAAACATAATACAATAAATTAGTTCCTTTATAAAGTTTATCAATTAAAGCTCAATGGAATGGCACATGTGGTATGTTAACTAAGTGATTTGGCAAGTTAGGTTACAATCAGGAACCACAATCACACCCTTAGTAATATTGCATTACTCGGGTGTCTACTTATTCCCCAAACGCAGAGCAACTTAATGCAAGAGAAGTGATTTCTTGAACAAATAAACAATTTCTTGAATATTTTCAAAATGATCCTATTTGGATGTCAATGTATCCGATGATGCGACGTGTTAATATTGTAACATATTATATATGTCATTCCATTAACAGAGACTTAATAAAGATACTAACTTTTTATCCATTTCAATTATTGAGGGGTAACGATACAGGTTTATTGTCTTTAAAATGATTTCTATTGTTGATTTTAAGTTAGTAACTAAAATTTTATTTAAGATTTAATTACTTCTAAGGTCTTTATAGTTTGTGTCAATTTTCAATTAAGTCCTATAATTTAAAAATTTATGATCAAATTCTAGTAATTTAATAATTTGGGATCCAATCTCCATATAATAAAAAAGTTTTTCAATTAAATTCATATATATAGTTTAAAAATTTTGTGATTAATTTCCTAAAGTTTTGTGCAATATAGTAGTTGATTGAAAATTTTTGTTCAATATAGAGAGTTGATTGAAAACTTTTTCAAAGTATAGATACTTGATGACAAATTTTTAAACTATGGATCTGATTGAAAATTTTTGTATTGTATAGGAACTTGATTACAAAATTTTAAACTGCAGGGATCGAATTAAAAACTGAATGAAACTACATGAACATCAAGAGTAATGAAACTTTTTTTTTTTAAGTGAAGATAAGAATAGGGGTGAAGATGAAAGTTGAACTCACAGTATTCCGTAACTCGTTGAGACATGCATGAGTTTACGCTAGACTGGGATTAACTTTTTTTTTTTTTTTACTTCACCATGATGAATGGCTGACTATGTTGCAAATTTAAATTTTCTTATAATCAAATGGCTAAGAAGTGGATGAGTTATTTTATAATTAAATGACAAGTATATGTCTACAAATGAGAATCATGAATTTAAAACTAACTTAATTAACCGTGAGACCTAACGCAGTTAGTAGCTAGTTAAGCTCCTTAAATATCTAGTTAAAGATTTGATTCCTGGCAATGTGTATCCAAAGAGCCTCAAGGCCAAAGGTTTGCCCTTTTAAGGAAGCTCCTCGGATCGACAGAGATTAGTCACTTCTATTGGCAATGGATATCCTTAGTAATCAAAATACCTAATTTAATTTAAGGATTTTTGTCTATAAAAAATGAGATCTTTAAACTAACTAATGCATCAACTAAAATTAATTCCTTTTTTAGTAAATTAAACTAATCACCTCTAAAATTAGGTGATTTTATACCCAACACCCCTCGACTTACAAAAATATATATTGATCTCCCTTGAAACGTATAATGTATCATTAAACACTCTTGTAGACATGACACTAAATATCCCTATAAAGGAAGTTAGTGTTGAGAAGTATTGTACATAATATCACCTCATCTCAAAAGATGAGATTAATTTTAGGTGTCCTAATTTAATTTTTTAAGGGTTTCAAAAATATATCTTCACACAATGGCATGATGCTATCATTAATTAAACTTAAAATCTCTACGTTAACTTGGTCTTGATTAAGAATTGAAGATTTAAATGACTTTCTTGAACCGGATGAAAGTTACCAAACAATGCACAGTTCATTAACCTACAAGCATCCCATGATCTATCAACTAATTATTATTAATTAATTAACAATTTCTTTTTGTCAATTTAATAAGTTTGGTTGACTTCATTTCTAGAGAAGTTTCCCTTTAATAATGGACCGTGAAAGCCACAGAAAAAGGGGAGAGGGTATTTGCTTTTGGGAGGAAGTGTGTTTCGGCGCGGCGCACGCATGTGTTGAGTGGTGACAGTGTGTATATGCCCTTTTTCGAAGACGTTTGGCTGAAGCCGAGCCATAATGGCCCCGCCATTACTTGTGACATGCTTAAAAGAGAAAACGCGCGTATTAATCCATTCTGTTTCTTTCTCTTCTATCCTTTTTACTCATTTCTTTATCTCCTTTTTTTTTACTTGTTTGTGAGTAAATTTAGTTAAATAGCTGTGTTATTTGCATTCAATGTGCATGTGATATTATACTGACTCAATCTCATATATCAATTACTATTAGAGAAAGTATGGATTACATTCAAGTAAAGTCCATATCGCATCCAATGATAAATAAGTTGTGAATCGACATGATATCCTATATACTAGAAGTATAAATAACATTTTTCTTATTTAAATCCACTTATTGCTTACTTATGCATCATCATATCATGTGGTCTTTCATTGGACGGCTCAAAGTGGCCTACCAATTTCAGAGTGTTCCCACCACCACTTCCATGGCCTTGAGATTCATTATGTTTTCACACATAAGTAAAAAAAATAACTACCTCGTCTAGATCGAATAATGCTAACAAAATTTTGAAGTTATTTCTTGTGGGGGTTAATAATTATTAATTAGTGAGATATCACTTATCATAAGTTTTGGTTAGACTTTGTGAGACTTCAAATTTTTGTAACAAAAGAAAAGGACATTATTTTAATGATGAATCCAGCAAATTGTAATGCCTTGAATATATGAAATTCATTATCAGTTTTGATATTAAAGACAATCATACAAAATAATAGGTGCAAATAACATGCAAATTGATCAGTATTCTCAATTATTAACTTTCTATTTTTTTTGTTCGAAAATGGGATCACATTCGGTTCTCATTTCCAGGAGATATATTGTAGGACCTCTAGGTGTATCCAAGTGGTGGTGCTGACGATGGATCCATACACAATCCCCAAATTAAGCCATTAGGGCTAAGGAGAATCCATTTTAGATGGGAAGTGCATGCTATTCAAAAATATAACACAAACCACCAAGTTGTCCCGTTCAAACGGGGATTTGTCGGCTAGGTTCAGGGTTTCCCACTTGCCCAGCTCCCTAACACTCGTGAACTTCTCTATGCTTAATTCCTTTGCTTCCTTTGTTACCTTTTTCACCCTTTTTGGGACAAAATAATAAAAAGCATCTTTTTTTTTCACCACCTTTATTTGTATGGAATGATACTCAATGTTAATTATTTTTTCCAATTTTGACTTGCCAAAAGTAGACGTAGTGAGGTGGCTTCTTCCAATGAGATGTAGCCGCCTATATTGGTCAAACCTACCAATACATATTATTATTACAACGTGTTTTCACTAATAATCCTTTGCTTTGGGGCTTAGTGGGAAAAGCAATGATTAGTGAATGGATTTTGACGCCACTAGAGTCCTTTCTCATGAGGATCAAAACTCGGAGAATGTTCCTTTGGTGCCTTTCAAATGGGTCCCCTATCCACCTTCCATTTTCATCATGCCTTTAAAATCTCATTTCACAGGTTTGGAGGGAGATAAAATAATATGTTTTATCTTCCAATTGTTCTTTTGTTGGTTAAGGATTCATGTAAACTTCATATGGTTTGGTAAGCAAATAAGAACTTGACATTTCCTTTGTTGTATAGGAGTTGATGCAATTTCATGAAAAGATATGTTAGTCTAATTGAATATTATCCACTATTGAATATGATTTGGGATTTTCTTCAAACAGATTGAGAACCTCAAGGCTATAAGCGGTAGGAAGATGTGGATTTACTTTTGTTATGTTCTCTTTTGATGGTCTTAAACCTTCTGTAATCACTACTGTGGTTGGAGACAATGTTACTAAACTCAACTATCGAAAAAAAAAAAAACTAAACGGATTATGTTGGCACAATTCGCTAATCATTAAATCGAAGTTAAATAAAATAATAATGTATAGTTATTGGCGCCACTTTAACAATTACAAATCTCTTCAGCCATGAAACAATTGATTTGAATCATTATCCCACTGGAAGCTGAAAATGCACAATCGATGATATAAAGAATGGAAAAATCTACGTAATTATAAGTTTTATTAGGAACGAAAAAAAAAATGTATTCGCGTTAGTGGTCAAACGGGAATTAAAAATGCAATCATCAGAGACCTAGTGGAGCATTTGCTATATGGACTTTACATGACCGTGCTTTGTGGCTGAAAAAAGGAATAAAATATCCATTTGGGAATCTCGAACACCATATATAATTTCAGAAGGGTTTGCCTCATTGGCAGCCATACATCAATCAGAAGACGGAAAATGCCTTTTTATGTTATAATAGGGTTGGTGGACTTGGGGGAGCACTTGCTACCTCCTTTTGCTTACTTTTTTTCACTTTCATGGAAGGCAAAGGCCATCTAACATACAGTAGTAATAATTGAATTGGTAACAACCCAAGATGCACCTGTGAGCCTAGAAAAATAAAGCACAGCAAAGTTAAGCCACTCTCTCCACGATATTAGCTAGTTAGCTAGGGGTTAATCTGATCTTTTTGTTACTTTGTGACTTTTGTGTATTGGATGCCAGTCAGTGTGAAAAGCTTTCTTCCTCTTTCAATTTTTTGTTTTCTTTTTCTGGGCCATAAAATCAAAAGGTAACAAACAAGAAGGTTAAAACAAAAGGAGTTCGACCCAACTCGTGCAGAGAATAATCTATCACTTCATAAGTCAAATTAGTTACGTCAACTCATCATGTTGAATTCCTTTACCATAAGTCCAGTACCAAGTAGCTAGTATTTGGTTGTGAATCTGTGTGACTGCATGCATTCATTGGAATTTCGCTTAAACACGGAAGGCATGTAGAGAAATTTTTGGGTAGGTATGCCTACCACTTTAGCAATTTAGGTATGTTATTCATATTCTGGTGTGCGTGAAAGTAGCGTCTCACGTGTTTCGATCTTAATTAAATAGCAGCATAAATTACAATGATAATCTTATACAATGAGATTTAGTGCAATAACATTTATCACTCTTCTACTTTATAAAAATACATTAATCTCTCATATGCATGTTAATTTATTAATTTAACTGGTAATAAAAATGACATGTCACGTATAAATGATTATTAGTGATAAAATTATAAAATTTTGATAATATTTAATATATGCATTGATTTAACTACCCTCTTTTTATCATAATTATAATTATATATCTCATCTCCAAGTGATAAAAAATATATTTTATTCAATATATATGTTAAATATTGTTAAAATATTATATCTTATTATTATTAATTATATTTATGTTATTATTCTTTTTTTGCCATTTAAATTACCAAACTAATAATTACATGAGAGGTTAATGTAACTTCAATGTTAATTTTGTAACATAGAAAGGTGTTGAGTGTTATTGCACTAAATATCAAGAAGTTTGCATAATTTCCTCTTAATATTATATAGATTATTAATTGATATTTATTGATTATGTATTTCTATTAATAATTAGTCACTAATATCAAAATGCGATGGTTATCATTTTTAAATTAGTTTCTTAGAAACTTATTCTTTTAAAATTAAATTATTAATTAATCTTAAAAGTTAGTATAAAATCAAATTATTGATATATCTATATATATATTATTTGATTTTAATTAATATTAAATACTTTTAACTGTTCATTATATCGTTATGTTTTAGTTTAAATAATGATAGTTATTATACTCGTATTTTATGCATAAAAAAACAGGGGTGCTTTTTTTTCATATGTATTATACTGCATGGTACATAAATTCAAGTCCATCTTTGACGAGAAAAGAAAAATTTAAAAACGAAACTAAATCGTGTAGTGAATAAATTAAAGTATGAATTAGTCACAATTTTAATTTCGTTTATATTTTTAAAGTAATTGAACAATAATTTTTTAAAAAATTTCCAATTCAATTGTTGAAATATAAAGAAAACTATTAGGTGATATCACCCTTCCTTATCCGGTATACCATAGACCAAACATTTGTATCGTGGCATTTTTCTTCCGTAAATTATCTTTTCAGTGAGTGTAGATTATAGAAAAAAACAATGAAAATCATTTAATAATAAATAAAGAAAGTAGAGGAAGCAGGAAAAGCTAAAATTATTTAAAATTAAATAATGCATATCTATATATTATGTTATAATAAATTTTTAATTTAAAAATTAATTAATAACGAAAATTGAAAAAATTAATTGCTAAGAAATTAAGTAATTTTAAAAATTAAATTGTTATGTTACTAATTATTTATAGATGGATATCAATCAATTAGTTATATGGCGTTAATGAAGATTCAGACACATAAGCTACCACTTTCATATGTCTCAAAATATAAATGATATGCCTAAAACTCTTTATTTAGTTTTCAATGATTAAGACATGGTCATAAACTCAACCATACCCATGTATGAAGCTGCCTCAATTCTCATAATCAAAATGAGAATTTTCACAAATCCAAAACATATTAAACAAAACACCACTTGTGGTCAATTGATAAGTTGTGACTTGTGTGGCCCTGCTCCAGAAAATGTACCACCCATGTTCAAATCAAATCCCAGGCCTCCGATTCATGAGGCTTTTTATTTCTGATTTTCACAGTCGGTTCTGATTGGTACACCAGTTTACAGTTAGCCCTTCAACACTTTAATGAAATTAATTAGAACCCCTACATCCACACCTAATTAAATCCGCTCTAATGAATCTCAATTTATTAATTGGACCAAATTATGTTGGTTTTTTACTTTAAAAGGAAGGGATTTTAAGCCATAATTTATCCTTCTAATTAGCACTTGTCTATGAGATATTTTTCCTTCCATTATACTTTATTTGTGCATTTGAAACTTTTCATCGATTTAAATTATTAGTTATCCATTTTAAATATTAAGACATCATTAATATTTTTAATTTATCTTTATACTAATTATGTTTATTAATGCAGTTAGTGAAAAATAGGCCCTATAAATAAAGTTTTGCTTATTATTTTATAAAATTAATTAGTTTTAATTTTATCATTGTCAAGATCATTTAATCAATTTCTAAATATGTGTGTTAATTCTAAATGAATAAATTAAATCTAGTGAAATCGAGGGAGCGCGTTTTGACATATATATGATGTAAATTTCTATTTTACTCCCTAAAGTTTTTTTTTAGGTTATAAAGTATTTTTATTTTATTAGTCCCTAAATATAAATTTTTCATAGATTTATTATCTTAAATTTTTTTCCCAAAATATGATCTCAAAATTCGTTTAGTTCCTTCATCCAAATAATCAAGGTGAATGATTCATGTGATCTAAATTTGATGAAGAATTTAAGTTATCAGAGATTTGATGAATATAATTAATAAATAGAATATCTATAGGGTAAAATTAATAGCAGCTTTATATTTTAAAGATCAAATTGCGCTTTAATTCTAAAGTTCAATTTATATGTATACTATTAGTATAAAAAAAAATTTCACGCAGATGATTCAACAAATGCTTAAAATTGATTTGAAACTTACCCTATACATATCCCAAAAAATTTCGGGATTGTAGTTCATAAAGAGACTTCATTAAACTTCCTTTACGGGATGCTATGGGGGTTTATACCCAAAGCTTAGGTTTGGAGCTTAGGAATATTACGCTTTTAATAATTGGTGATAGATGACCATACAGATAAAGTGGGTATATAGAGATAAGAGAAGAACCAGTGCCGGTATCATATGGACCCCTCAATATTAGAGTATAGAAACTGACCTCTCCCATTTAGGGCCCCAAACACACTCTCCTAATTTATTTGTGACAGTTGATCTACTTTGGTCCCCTCAGACACTCATAGGAGCCGTTTCTTTCATAGCTATAAATGGCTACTCACCCAAAGATGCTTGCACTAAATTTCATGATGAGATCGACCTTCTTGCCTTCTTCACCATGCTTGATAGCTATGCATGTCTTTGGACTTTAATATGAGCTTGATCTTGAAGCTTATTATTTATATGGTCCAGACTTGAGAGTTCTGCAATGTAAATTTGGATTGTGGTTTGTGGTAAAAAAAAAAGGCAGAAGAGCACTAGAACCAAAATCACTATGAAACTTGCAATTAGTATTGATTGGAATGAATAATTTATTTAATTTATATATGTTTCTTCAATAAAAATCGATGATGTTTTTTAAACCATTTCAACAGCTATCCATATAATTGAATCGGATACATATTAGCGGCAAATTTTCCAAAACATATGTGATGCAGTCTTGTTCAACCTGGTTTTTAAAATGTGGCTAAATGGACTTGTGATAATAGTGGATTTAGCAAATGGTCCGAATGTGGGTAAAATGCATTTAGCCACATTATGGATTCATTTAATCACAATTCAAATAGACAATGCATACAGGAATTCTCGTGTTGGATACACCACAAGTGATTTGCAAAAACAAATTATTCTGTTTTACGGAATCATTATATGTGTGAATTATGTCACTTGATTAATGTCTCTTCTTTGTCTATGTTCTGACCTGAATAGGCTTAGCTAGGACTAGGTTGGCAGTCTTTCTACCAAATTTGCCCTTAGACTCTTTAAATATAAGAAGTAGGGAAGATTAACCTAAAAGCTCAAATGCTCACTACCTGTTTATCTATCCTCATTTATCCGCACGGGCCCCTTATTCCTTTATCTTACCAAAACCTTAACTTTTGAGGATCCTTCTCCCCTACGTATATATCCATCATAATGGTGATTCATTAATCTTTGTTTTCAATATCCTTTCCATATCCCCAAATCAAGGATTAACATAAAATGTCATTGATAATTAAACTTCCCTTATCCCCCGTAAAGGCTATAGTGCAATAGGAGATGCCCTAAATAGCACCCACGCCTGTATACATTGAGTTTAGACAATAATATTTTGGTCTCATCTCTAGAGAAAAGGTGAAACTCTTCCCATGATAAATCTATCTCAATTGCTGCTTTGCTTACACCATGGTCAAGACACGCACCACCAAAAACACCAATGCAAACCAAGAAACCTGACCCTACAAAACCAATTACCAGAATTGAAAACATCAATCCTTTGAACACTACAAAAACACCAAATCACATTCAACAAACATTGCTCACCAAAGCAAATTGATTTATTGACCAAGCGTCTTAAAGCCAATCATCTAACCCTTGGATAAAGACAAAGGGTAATCCTATCAAAATTCTCACCCCAGCCTAAAACCATCCACCTCCATACATCATCCTAATTTTCATACTACATCGACCTTACGCTCTTATAATACCCTAGGTACACATGTCCCTAGGCAAGTCTAGTACCCTTGGGGTTCCTTAGGACCCACTCATGTTGTTGGTAGGTCCCACTCAATTTATAACCTAAGATTTTGGAAAAATACACTCTGGAGATCGCTGCTGCGATCAAAGAAGGTAAGGCGGTGCAAGACATGGAGAGCATTGCAGTGATCAAAGTTTTATAAAAACCCTCATTTCGGGTTTCAGACCAACAAAAATGAACCCCCACCCCTAAACATGAGAAACTTGTCTCCCTACCCTATTTTTACCCAAACTCCATTCTTTCTCCACGTTCTCTCAAATCTAACTTCAATCATTCATCTTTCAAGCTCAAGGTATCTTGTCTTGCTAGTTTTGCTTCCTTTTTCGTCCAATCTTCCATGATTCTTAGGGTTAGCTTGATGTTCTTCCATGTCACCAACCTATGACACCTTTCTATTGTGTTAGAATTAGAATTGAGTTATTTAGGGATTTTAAAGGTTAATCTTGAGTATTATGGTTGTTATGGCATATATCAGTGCCATTCCTGCTTCCCAGAGTTCTGTTGGTGTTATTTTTGCATATTCCACTTCTCTATATGAGTGGATTCAAACTTGTGATCTCTATGTTATTTATTACGGTTATTTTCATGAAAATATGGCTTAAAGCATTTAGAGATTATTGTACAATATTTGAGATTATGGTTGACATTATGTTTTGAACTGCTGATTAGAGAGCATGAAATTTATTTTTGAGAATACTCATGGGACCATGATTTGGATGTGTTGTGTGTGATAAAATTGCTTTATGTATTCAAGGAGAGATTTATTATAAAATGAATGACTTAGCAAGTTACTAAAGATGTTGATGTGTTCAATGGTTTTATGTTATTGCTATATTTCAAGAGATTTCAGAAAACTTTTAGAATAGCAGTATAAGTTATTATGAATAGATATGAAATAGAGAATGATTTAGCCTTTGAATACAAATGTTATCAAGATTTTAGAGCTTATAAAAGTATTTTCTGAAACATGACTTAGAAATTCAGTTAAAAGAATTTGAGAGTACGAATGTTCGTATGACTCAGGACAGTTAGCAGCTACATATTCTGTTTACAAGCGGATGATTCCTTGGACATGATTTCCTGGCCACATATGCTAAGATCAGACTATTAGAGTTTCATAGATTCAGAACTCTCTGAGAACTAACAAATTTTATGAGCTTTCAAATTTAAAGGAATTTTGTTCTAGTTAATTTAGACAATAACAATAGAGAAACAGACAGTAAGTTATCGACTAAAATTGATCATCAACCTTGGTACCAAGTTGTCCTCAAGGGATAATTTTATAGAGGAGACATGAAACCTAATTAGGTTTTCGATTTGGGTTTTTGACAAACTCATAGAATTCAAAAAATTATATTGTTATGCCATATTCATTAAGCATTACCAAAGGTTATCTTGTTATGTCACATTCTTTACACATAACTAGATAACTAGATAACACTTTGTTATGTCATATTCATTATGCATAACCCGAACTTATATGTATATGAATAACTAGAAATTACTGTTTCTCTAGGAGTTACCATACAACAAGTTTGCATAATTTCAATCAAAGAAAATAATTGAGAAAATGTTTTATGAACCTATAGGATGAACAATGTTTTTCCCAGTAGCTAAGTAAGTGAATATCAAATAACTTTTATTTGCTGCATGTATATTGCATTATGTGTGTTCTTTGGTGTCCCATGAAGAGGGATTGTAGGTGAGAATTCACTCATTGAGTTTTGCACAAAACTCACTCCTCTCCTTTCTCCCATTACAGACACAATAGCTGTTGCACATCGATCTCAGTCATCTTCTTCCCAGCAGCATTAGAACTTCAGCTGGTAAGCTTCACCTAGATGAAGCACTTTTGTTATAGCTTAGAGTGCTCCAATATTATTGCAGGTATGGTCTCGGACCATATAGTATGATTTAATTTTACGTACATGATGTTATTTTGATATGTGCTTAAAGATTTATGCCCATAGTTATTTTGAATCAGAGCAAAGAGCAACTCTATACATATATGTTTTGTATTATGATTCACAGATCTTAAAGTTTGAGTTATGAAACATCAGTTATAGTTATTTTGATTTTAAGAAACTTGTGATTTGCATGTAGAAAATGAAGCTTTACATGAAATGATTTTAATAATTAATTGCACATATAGAGAAAATCAGGTCATGGGGATTACATGGGAATGAGATTTCTCACATACCAGTTATGTGTCCAAATCAAGTTGTGATAGCTCCATCACATGTCCGCACCCAAATTACAACCACTCATATCACCCATTTCCAGATTTCATTATCACATACTTCATCCTAGGCAGCTTCAAACCATGAGCACATTTGCTACTGTATGACAAATCCATCAACCAAAATGAGCATATTATTCATGACTTTAACTCATGATAGTTTCAGGAGATTCTAACTTATTCCTTTGCAAAGCATTCCCCTAAAACCTTGACTGGAACTTCCTTACATAGTAATATCCGACCTTTTTCAATGTATTTGCGTGAATCTAATAACCTTGTCTATCACCTACTTTAATTTTAGCACGGTCATCCAAAAAACTTCATAGATCCTGGTCAATCTTAGATAAGGGAGGAATGGCTTTAAAGTAATTCCTCGGATGCTTTAGCAAGGAAGAAATGCAAGTTAACAACTTAGCTGATTATGTCATACTTCATAATATTATGGCTTCTTTCAATGGGGAGGCTTTAAGGATGATTTAGATAGATTCCTTCCTGCAAGCTTGAGCAGTGTTTAGTCTTGAGCCCTCAAGTTCATTGATATAGATGAGGATCAAGAGAAAAAGAGAGAAATACACAAAGACATAACATATAGAGATCAGACCAAGGCTAATCGAGTTGTAAATGCAGTCAAAAAAGGAAATATACCTCCAAGTTCAATGATAAAAATTAAGAACCATGACTGAAGGACATGAGCTCTACTCCTAAAACCATGGTATGCGCACCTACAGGCTGGCAATGCCTCGCAATCTACTACATGTACATCTAATTTTTTATGCCAGTATGCTCAAAAAGTACATGCTCGATCATCAGTCTCACGTGCTCATATCGCAAGCAGTTCAAGTTGATGAGAGTTTGCTATATGAAAAAGAACTGATTGCCATTATGGATTGCTAGATCAAGAAACTTCACTTGAAAAAGTGGTGTTGGCGAAAGTTATCTAGAGGAACCATTCTAAGGAGGAAGCGACTTGGAAGGTAGAAGACACTATAAGAACCGAGCATCCCTATCTTTTCGAGCCTCATGGCCTGTTGTTTAGATTTGAGGATCAAATCTTTTTTAATAGGGAAGTATCACTACCAGGAAAATTGCTATTGTTGACAGATTTTGCCGATGGATTTTTTGTGTGATGCCTAAAGTCTACATATCCCTAGATAGGTCTAACTCAACCTAGGGATGCCCCAGGGTCTGTCCAGATTCCTCGAGGACCTCGAAATGAAGGAATTTGCACTTTTAACCATTTAGGCTCATATAGCGAGAATTCTTGCAGTTACTGTGAGCCATCTTGTCAACGAGAAGAGCATATCTATGAGGGTGAAGATATGGTGATTATGTCTTCAATCCTTGACAAGGTGAGCCCTCTTGCCATCATGGCGAGACCCGATGACTAGACCTCTCTGAAAAGACACAGTTTCATTTAAACAACCTTCTCCCTATATAAATCCTTCACTACAAGTGAGAAATGCCCAAATTTGAATCCTAACATATACCAGTTTTCCCCCTACCCTTTTTTTTTCTCAAATGTAAGTTCCTCCATCCTCCCAAGCTCTCTAGGTAAGTGACTTATGTTATGTTCTCATAGTGTATGAGCCAGGGTTCCCTTATGCACAATTTTAACATATTATCTTTATCCCAAATTTGTCCCACCATAAGTGTATGATTGCTCATGAGTTTTCATGTTCCCATGGCAAACCTGTGTTATTCCCGCTCCCTAAAGCTCTATTGGTGTTTGTACATCTCTTTTGACCACTTAGGTGAACGAGTTTAAAGGCATGACATTATTTTGGTCATTATAAATAATTTTCATGCATTGTACACACTTACTATGAATTTAGAAGTTAAATTATGCTACGCATATGTTTTATAAATGTACAATCTGACTTGGGAGCATAACTGACACATGAAGGATAGAGTCTCCATGGAAGCCTTTGGTAATGTGACTCACTAGTATGCATAAAATAACATATATGTGTTGTAAAGTTTAATTTAAACATAAAATATTTATTATAAATCATTTCCCAAAAAAAAAAAAATAATTTCAACTGAAAATAAAAAATCTGTAGTATTCCCAAAACAAAAATCTTGGACATGAGATTGAGTAATGCTATTATGGGCCATAGCCAAACATAATTAATAAAATAATTGAAAGTCAAGAGATAAATAATTATAAAACTATGCATGTCCGAAATCCTGCCTACACAATTAATGGAGCACTGTTAAAACTAACATAAACCTATAACAAGCTTCACTTTGAAGTGAAGCTTGCCAAAAAAAAAACTACAACATTACTGAAATGGATCCTGTGGTGTAACTAAACCTTTAGTTGTATCTATAAGGGAGGAAAAGAAAGAGGATGAGTTCATCAAAACTCAGTGAGCGGGTCTCTACTCATAACCCATATGGGGCAATAATGATATACATATAATATACATGTAGCTGGTATAAAACATTGTAATATTTAAATATAAAGCTGTACTGAAACAATATATAGACTGAATAAACAATAAGTAGTAGAGAAACAGGAGCTGAATTGGTTAAATTACTACACTATACTCATAATTGAAACTAAATGGCACCTAACTAGGTCCCATAAGCGGACACCACATTGGATTCCTTACTGTAACTGGAGTTAAACAAGTATGCTGGCGGACTACCAAGGTTAAGGATCCTGCAACTATTAACTCATTGTTCTGTTTATCACTAATTATTGGCTAAAAACTAATATACAAAAATACTTCACTGTTCATATTGTTCATACTAAACCAGGGTTCATGTATTTTTTTTTAAACTAAGAAAATAATTCTGAAACATACAGACCACAAGTATGGTTCTATGAGTTTACTAAAATATTATTTTCATGAAAGTTGCAAAAATAATAATTTCTAAAATTGGCATAATCCATGAAAGCTTGTTTCCTTCGCATACATTATTATAAAATTTCATAAATAATTTGTATGATATTGGAAAAGTACTAATAGTGACCAAAAGTATAATCATGAACTTAAACCCACTCACTGTTGGTAGCCGAAAGTGCACTTCCAGTGGCAACTTGACACTAGACAATAGGTATGGCACCGGTAATTGTCAAAGAGCATAAAGAAACTATAAACCTTTGATAAAAAATACTAAGAATTGAATTTGGAATAATAGGGCTAAAGAAGAATTTTGTGAGAAAACCATACTTGATAATGCCCTAACTTATAAACTTGGCAAAAAGAGGAAAAAACTAGCCAAAATCCATGAAAATCACTTACTCGAAGTTTGGGGAGGAGGAAGAATGGAAGAGAAATGCGAAAGAATGAGAAGTAGAAAGTGTTAGCGGCGACGAGGGTGTGCATCTCGAGCCTAGGGATGGGTTTATAAAATGTGGGGGCGTTTTAATGAAAATACGTCATTTTGGCGTGTCTTGGTATCGCGGGTATTGCTATTGTGGTCTCTAGAGATTGAAACACAAGCAGCTAAGCTATTAATCGCTGTAGCAATATAAGGAATTCTAGTTCTACATTTTTTGAGGTTTTTCAAGTGTCTGAGGCCTCCCGGGCAACATAGGTGGGTCCTAAGAGATCTAAAGGCTATACTGAACTTATTTAGGAATACGTGGACCTAAGACATCACAATAAATTATATCAAGTCAGAGAAATCATAATTTTATAGCCTTTCTCGAAAAAGCATCTTTTGGAAAATACATGAGATCATTATTGTTGTTGTATGCTAAATGATATTTAGATTGTTTTGCCCTTATAACTAATTTTAAAAAATTTGCAAGTTGACTGTTTTTATTTAGAACTGCTGAGTATGGATTGTTCAGTTGATGGACAAATCTTAGCTTGAGATTTTTGCTTTTAAACCCCTTTAGCATGAGTATGTAAATGAGAAATTAAGATAGGAGTTAGAGGAAAGCAAAGCTGTGAGTTAACAACAATGATCTCGTTAATCTTGGTATACCATGTCATCCATGAGAGGCAATTACCTTTTTACCCAGAATAGTCCACGGGGGACGTAATTCGTGAAAGACTGAGCATTGTCTTTTATGACATGTTTAAAATTGTGTTTCTCCCTTAATTCCTCAAATATTCATGATTGTCTTCTTACAATGATTACACTATTTGTTATTTTATATATATATATATATATATATATATATATATATATATATATATATATATATATATATATATATATATATATATATATATGAAAAGGATTTGACTGCTGCATTATTATTTATGAACTCATATCCCATGTTTGGTTGTAGATGAGAATTCACTCATTGAATTTTGATGAACCTATCCATTTTTTTCGTTTCTTTCAAATACAACTGCTGCTCTCAAGTCTTTTCAGCCACCTCCACAGTAGTTGACAATCTTTATTTCTTAGTAAGTTTCACGTTGGAGTGAATTGATTTTTTTTAATGACATGTGCAAACAAGATCTTGGACGATGCATACATTATTTTATGAATTGAGAATTATGTAATTATGTTTTGATGGATTTTACGATCTGATATTGAAGCACCTCTTTCATTAGGAAAATATTTTGTTATGGGTTGAATGATGATATGTGAGAAAGGTTTATTTAGTTTATGATTGATTTATAATTAGATAGAAATTATGATATTTTTATACATGATATATCATTCAAGGACTTTCATGGAATCTGTTCCTCATATGCTGGTCATGGTCCAAATCAAGTAATGACACATTAGTACCGTTAATCATCTGTGGAATTGAAGTAGTGATTAACGACTCATTAATTTAACTTTGCCATTATAACACCTCACATGATATGAAAGCACGATCTTGAGCTTGTCTCCCCCCTACAAATGCACTTTGTGTCTCTCACACAAGGCTTTTCACTACAATCCTCAATCTATCGGCAATAATTTTGAATATAAGCTTATAAATGCATCTGACCATACTGATTGGCGTAAACTCTTTTATCACTTTTGTTCACTCCACCTTAGGAATTAGTGTCACCCAGGTTATGTTAACGCCTCTTGGTAACACTCCTATAAAAAAAAAAAAATCTCAATTGTTTTGATGAATTCTTCCCCATTCTCATTCCCCATTTTCCTTACAAAATTTAAGTTAAACCCATGTGTCCCTGGAGCTTTAGTTGAATCGCATACCCAAACAGCCTCTTGTATCTCGTGTCTTGTTGGATTGATTTCCATAAACTTTGCTTCTTCACAGGATATTCCTCTCACCAAATCTGGTTCGAAGGAAATAGCCGGCATTGACTCCTGTTTGTATAAATTCCTATAAAAGATCTAATCTCATTTTTTTTTTTTATTCTTCTAGGATATTGAACCTCAACCTCATTGATTTTCAACTTCAGAATAGCTTTTCCCCTTCCTTTGGCGGCTCCCAACACATGAAAATACCGCGTATTTCAATGTCCATATATAATAGTTTGCTGTTTTAGAGAGAGAAAAAATTGAAAAGGAGAAAATTTTATATCCTTCGTCGATAATACT
Source organism: Dalbergia cochinchinensis (assembly GCA_031216125.1). Classification (NCBI taxonomy): domain Eukaryota; kingdom Viridiplantae; phylum Streptophyta; class Magnoliopsida; order Fabales; family Fabaceae; genus Dalbergia; species Dalbergia cochinchinensis. Next base: position 58,614,505 of record CM062375.1, on the reverse strand, counting down.
AAAATTCTCAGAATTTCAAATATAAGATAATTCCTCAGTAAAACAACTGATCAAATGCACATGATATGAAATTAGAGAGAGAATGAGTTTCAATCTCCAATGCATTACTAAAATTTCCCAGACTTTTCAACCAACATCCTCACTAACTTAAAGGCACCACTTTTTTTCGTTGACTTAAAGATGTTTTTCTCCTTGAAAAATAAAAGTTTGGTTTTAGTCTCTAAAAATATTTTTATTTGATGTTGATACAAATCTTTCTAAAATTGCTTGCTTTCTGTGCTTGTCTTGTATAATTGCTGGTTGTTATATATAATTAAATGACTTGACCTTTTATTAGTCATTTCAAAATATTTAAACATTTTATATACAAATTTTTGTGAGCACACCACACTTCTTGCACGTATTGTGAGTGTGGAAACCAATCTTCCAATGATACGAGAGAATAAGGAAAAAAAAAAGTTGTGAAGAAAGAGATAAGAATTAGAATAATGCACTAAAACTGAAGCCAAGTTTTGTATTTACTCATCATAAGAGAACATGCGAAAAGGAGAGGGAAAAATGTAATCAGAAAGAAGACAATGGTACATATATATACCATAAACTTAAACTTATTTGTGTTTTCTTCCCAAAATAACAACACAAAGAAAGATACATGTTATCAATAGTAATCAGAACAAAACATTGGATTCTACTTCGCACAGATGAAATTAAACTAAAACAACTAGATTAATGAGCATAGAACATCGAATTTCTAGGTGGTTGTGGACCATGGTCTCTGGTTATATGGGTTCGGTGAAGGTTCGTTAACCTTCACCACGTGAATGCCTCATCAAAAGGTGTATATCATGCAGTCCCCACACGTCACCATTCTCCTTTGCATAACTTTCTCTTTCTCTTTTCATTTACAATCATTTCCCTTCCTCTTGAATGCAAGTAAAGCTAGCATACATGAGCATGACGACTGGGGATAACAAGTTCTTGCTTTATGCTAATGAAAGATCATATCATTGTCATCATAATGATTATTTGAATAGATTAAGAAATTGTTTTTTTTCTCCTATTAATCGATTAGAAGCATCAAAGCTGAAAGTGGGAGCACAAAGATGAACCTTGTTCTTTTCTAAAAGATCCCCGAATAAATCTTTGTAGATTTTATTTTATAGCGATTTTAATTTTATGTATTGTTGGTATAAATAATACTTTTGTGACCAGCATATTAACCATTTATTTTGATATAATCAATAATACTAATATTTTAGAGTCGTTTGAGGAAAAGTTTTACACGTGTCATAATCTATAATACTAATATTTTAGAGTCATTTGATGGAAAGTTTTACATGTGTTGTAATGAGAATATTTTAGAGTCCACATCTTTTAAGAAGTTATTCATTAATTATTTTGAAAAAAATAAAATCATAATTATTACATATTATTAGTATATCATTAATAATCATCCGTATTCAATAATAGGATTACATTATATTAATTAAATATATTTAATTATTGCGATGCTGAAATTATGAATTATATTGATAAATTAATTTCATAATTTTAGTATTAATTTCACATTTAAAATTTTTATATTTGATACAGGTGGTAATTTTCTTTTGAATACTATTATATTAAATTTATCAAATTAAGTATATAAATTATAAGAAAGATGCAAAATATGTGCGCTAGGTTATATCATTTATCTTTTTATTAACAATAAGATTATGATAAATTTAATTATTTAAAGACAGAATATTTTTTCGTGCTATTAGTGATGATATTATTTGATTATATGTATATACTAATTTAATGATTTGAAGACCAAGAATATGCTAATTTAATTAAAAAAATTTATATATGTATGCAGGTGAACATGAAAATCATGGAATCACTTGGAATGACCATAAAATTATACCTTCAATAACCTCTGAGCTCTTGCAAATAATTTTGATAATTATATATTTTAAAAAATTTGAATGATTTTGAAAAAAAAAATTCAATCATACAATTCATGATAATTTTAATAATTTTATACTTTAAAAGATTTGAATGAATTTTTTTAAAAAAATTTAGTGTTGAAAAAAATTAAAAAAAATTGGAGAAGATTTTAAAAAGAAAAAATTGAGATGAAAATAGGGATGAGAGACAAGACAAAATTCTAAACGGTGATGAGAGGTATGAGACACATCTCATTTCTCATGAATACTCATTGTCATCCCTATAAATGACTCATGATATAGTTAAATTATTCATTTATTCTCTTTCTTTATTCAACAATTTTAATTTTCAAAATGTGCAAAATTTTCATAAAATTAGCTCTTTATTGTTAATTATATGTCATTTATTAAGATATTTTCAACCTTATATACATGATATTCAATATAAAATATAAAATAGAATAACACATTTATATTTTATCCAATTATTTAATTATTTAACTATTAATTTACTTTTAAGATAAATTTATATACTTAATTTTCTATAAGATATATGTAAATAAATTATCATTTATTTTTTTATAATAATCAACAAACTATTTTTTATTATCTTTCCGTGCATTGTACGGGTCAAATGATTAGTTATTGTAAAAATTGAAACATATTTTAATAACCATTAATTTTATGTTTTCAATTAACATATATATATATATATAATGATTTTTTTTATGCAAAAAGATTTAGGGTGAAGGGATGACACCTCAATTCAAAGTAGGGAAAGCCTCTATGCTTATAGAGGAACTTATATTTACTTCATATCATGGAAATGAGTAAGGATTGGAATTTGCGACCTCTCATTAGATACGATAATGCTCCATCGGCCAATCCTCAAGGATTAAAATAAAAATTATAACTTTACAAATCAGTTGTGTAGAATTGAAACATTAAGATAAACCACTCTTAATTAACTCATAAGTTATATGTATGAATTGACAATTTCAAATTTTGAAAATCGAATGTTTCTCTTTTCCCTAAATTTTTTTACAATTTTCTGTTTTTAAATTTATTTACCACCAACCATATTTAATGAAATTTTATATTTTTATAGAAAATATTATAATATGCAAAATTCTTGGGTTTAATGTACTATATTATGTATAATTATTTTCACAAAAATATTTATGACAAAATATGACTATAATTCATATTTTTATTAGTTTTAAATCTTAAGTAATACTTTTATCAGGTTTAGAGTTTTTTTTTCATTTTGAACCTAGTTACCCCCCCCCCCCCCGCGGCGAGGCATAAGGTCATAGATATGGATTTTGTTGGGCTACACGACATTCTCAATACATACAATTAGGAATCGAACCATTGACCAATGGTGGAAGATGATTAAAAATTTAGAGGGGGGGGGGAGAAAATATAAAGTGATGATGTATCTTTCTATAGCCATCAATTCTCCTAATTTATAATTATTCTCATAATGATATGAGTTGTAATTTACACAATATTTGATAACTATTGAATACATGTAAGAGATTTGTATACACACTAATTAGAAAGATTTATCATTTCTCGACAAAATTATTAACCAAATAAGTTTGAGAGTTTAATTTCTATGTAAAGTGTTTTCACATATCATCCAATCGAATCATCTCATTTGCATAACTTTTTAAATAGTGAGTGTTAGACTTAATTACATTTGCGAATACGGTAATACATAATTGGACACTAATGTAAAAAAATTTTACACGCATCAAAATTAAACTCTAAGTTTAAAATGCTAATATGTAAATTAAATGTCTTGGTGACAATATAAAGAATATAGAAAAAAATTAGTGGTTTTTTTCACAAATTAAAGAACAAAAGAGTCTTGAACTTATTATATATTAGTGAATTTTTCACACATATTATTCCTCTAATAGTCCTAATAATCATATACATTTTTGTGTACAATAATTATATATATTAGAAAAAAATTTGGGGGTACCTCAATCAAGTTTCACCACTTTCCTTGATTCGATATTTAAGAAACCCAATAATCTACCAACTATATTAGGTCTCATGGTTGGTGGGTTTAGAGTTTTAATGATGAATGTTATGCTACTTAATTACAATTTTCTATCATATATTTTTTAATTCAAATTTGAATAAATATAAAAGAAATATAAATATAGTTGTTTATATTTTCATAAATAATAATAATTGTAATTTTATTGATTCGATTGATATTTCTTAATCAATATGTATGTTTTATATTTGATTGATAAGAATATAAAGTTATTCCGATTATAATTGTAATTTTGTTAAGTTAATTCGGCACCATAATTATATATATGATTTGAATGGGCTAAAATGTCTTAGAGCAGTCAACCGTCGGATTTGCACCGGTCCCCGATTCTAACTGATTCACCATCGATTTTCAGGAGCAACAGTTTAAGGTACATGACCGGACCGACAAAGTGTCCAGTTGGGGTCAAATTTTCTCCTCCATATATTTTCTTTGGTAGATATTTTTTTCTCCTCCATATATATAACTCTAACACTAGTTATGAATTTAAAGAAATAGATGATGTGTCATATTTTGCTTGGTTACTCATAAAGAATATGATTTCCCATCTACTGCTCCCATTAATCATGATTGTAAAACTATTCATATGTTACTCTATCGCATACATGCAATGATGATCAATCCAATGATCTCCCCACTATACAGCAATCATCTCCCCATTAATATATGATTTCAGAAAATAATAGACGCACAGAATAGTGGTACGTAATGGGTCTTTAGTGCACCAGTATACACATGACATTATTATTATTATTATTGTTATTATTTGTTAACTTTTGAAATTGCATTGCTCTTAATGAAATTTAAATCTATAACCTCATCCACACTAACCAAATTGCACACTATTAGACCGAACGTACGTAACGTCTTATGCTATTAATCTTTCGAATATCATTCAGTTATTATTTCTTTTTTAAAAAATAAATCTGATATCATTCCCCAAAATGATGCAGCCCAAAGGTATATAATGTGGACGGTCTTTAATGCCATCCATTTAAAACACCGTCAATCAAATAAATTCATCCCCAATATTTCTTTACTATTCCATCCAATTATTCATGTTTGATGTCCACTTATTGGGGTATTTTTTTGGTATTTTTTATTGGGATATTCTTGTTTTTTAATCTTTTACGATTAAGAGGTAGTGTGAATCATAAACACATGAATATCCATGGAACACATATCTGTTGAATGCGTCCAAATGGTATCCAACTTTTTCTTTCAATTTATTACTGTGATTATGGCTCAACTTCATTTTGGTATAATGATTTTCTTTTCCACCTCAATGATTTTTTGTTGTTGCTAATTTTGTTTTTACATTTTATAACAATTATTCTATATTTTGTAATTTAGTATGATATCTACATTTAGATTATCAACTAGATTAAAGCACGGTTAACTATTTCATATGTTGCTAGATCCAATCTCATGAGAATGATTTATTCATTTCACTTTTGTTTTATTTTATTGTAGCTGATCATATTATCCAGTATTTAACCTCTAATTCTGGACACAAAAAATAAACTAAATAAGTTAAATAATACTTTGGTGATCGATGTATTTTCATTTACAAATCAGAGAAAATTTTAAATACTTTAAAGCAAGAGAATATATTTGTTCTATTATATTTAATAGTCACATAGAATAGTATTTTCAAATAATAGTAAAATTTTTGTGACCAAATATAATAGTATTTAAACTTTAAATAAATAAATAATTTTAACCCAATAAATCAGTCATAAATATATTTTCCTCCAATTAAATTTGATTCCCCTGCAATTGGCACCAAATATCCTGACCAATTTTGTGTTCAGTTTGTACTGGATCATAAATTGTTATACTACTGATTTTTTGACCGATTTCATTTCCATCATAATTTTTTATTGGTGATTTCTAGTCCACTCTCTCTGCTTGGAAAGGTTTCAAACCCTCTCTTAAGTGATCCAATAGATATTTGACATGTGCTACAAATGTCCAACTCAATTTTAGTTTTAATTTTATATTTTAGGAGTCTAAATAATTTTATTTTAAATTTAACCTATGGACTTTTCTATTAGGCCGTTGCTTAGTCCAGGTGAGTCAATACCTATGTTGGTCATATTAGTTTTGTCTAATAAAAATATGACATCTAGTATGAGATGAGCTACAATAACTTTATGAAAGTATGAATGGTGATAATTAAGTGAATAAATTAATAATTTAGTTACTTTATTAGCCTTTCACTTAGGGACAAAAAAGAGTTAATTTATATTATTAAGTATATACTAAAAATTTACAAAAAAAAAGGAAGAAAGAATAAGTCAAAAAATGGAAAAAGTACAGAAAAGATGTAGAATAGGCACATATTTCCTTTTTCAATTTTTATTTTTTTATTTTTTATATTTTTATTTTACTTTTTCAGAATTCGATTCAATTAGTACTTTTTTCGTTTTCAATTTTTTTTATCATTTTTATTTTTACTTTTTATTTATTTTTTCAAAGATCGATTAGTCTAAATTCATTCCAATAAACAATACATTTTTTCGTTTTTCCAATATTTTAATTTTATTTTTTTTTACTTTTTAATTTTCAGAATTCGTATTCAATTAGTACTTTTTGCCTTTTTCAATTTTTTATCATTTTTATTGTTCTTATTTTATTGTTATTTATTTTTTCAAAATATGATTAGTCCGAATTCATGGTAATAAACAGTACTTTTTTCATTTTTTCAATTTTTTAATTTTTATTTTTTACTTTTTATTTTTTTATTTATTTTTTTCAGAATTCGGTATATCCAAATTTAGTGCAATAAACAGTACATATTTCCTTTTCAATTTTTATTTTATTTAATTTTTTATTTTTTTATTTTCATTTTTATTTTATGTTTCAGAATTCGGATTCAATTAGTACTTTTTTTTTCTTTTTCATTTTTTTTTATCATTTTATTGTTTTTATTTTTATTTTTCAAAATTTGATTAGTCTAAATTCATTGCAATAAATAGTACGTATGGCCACCAATAAGAAGCAGAGACGAGACAAACTAAATCATTTTCCTTCTTTTATAATACGTTTTCGCTAAAATTTGGTTTTTTTTATTTGTCATTAAATTATCAACCATATTAATTAACTTTTGCACGCAACCTAATCCCTGTTCCTTCACTTAATAACACTAGCTCTACAGCACATGTTATACTTTCACATAACTGCATCATCTTGGCCACTAAAGGCTTTGACCACCTTGACACCTGTGAGCACGACCCCTTCTAGTAAAATTAAAAGTACTGTGATTCAAGTTTCAACCCCAAAGTCACCACGTTTCTAAGAGCGGCACTACTTCTCCAAAGAACCCGGCCTGTCATTCACCTACAACTCCCCCATGTTGTTGCCGTCGCCACCCATTACAGTCAAAATCGCCGCCCATCAAGGCAGATGCCGACGCCCACCACGGCCGAAGCTGCCGCCCACCACGCTAGGCACCGTCATCATTGTTGCCAACTATAGCTTGACCAGTTGTCGTCCAGCTTCGAAGATCAAGGTCTAACCTTGAAAATTTCTGCTCAGTGTGCTCCATAGTTGCGTTCAGGCTTTACTATGGCCAATGGCTGCTCCACCACTAGGTTCGACCTCCGTAAGTGGTTGTTCTATGGCTGTGTTTAAGCTTAACGGCCAGCGTCAACTAAGAAAAGAACTCTGCGCCCGGGCGGCAACTGGTGAAGCCGTAACTGATGATGGCAACTACGATAACCTGCTGTGGTGGGTGGTAGGGAGTATTGAAATGGGAGGCTAGGGTTTGGCAGAAAAAAGACAAGGCTACGTTGAAGTTGAATCGGATTTTGGATTGAGTAAATACTAGTTTTAATTTTTTTTTTCATAGGGGTCCCTGGATTGTTCTAAAACTAAAAGGTTTAAACTGCCAGAAATTTAAAAAATAAAAATGAAATTAAAGGGTGATGATTTGTATCTTAATGGATATGTGGCAAATATTAATTAGATCACTTAGGAAGCGCTCCAAACCCCTCTAAAAGGAGAGGAGCAATAGAAATCACCTTTTTTTTTATTTCTCGTCTTTATTGGTTGATTTTGGTCACAAACCCAGTCACAAATTATGATTGATAAAATCAGTTACTAATTTCGATCAATATTTAATATTTTCTTGTAGTGTCACAACATTATCTTTAGAAATTTTAACTTCATTGAACCGATTTTTAGGAAACATCAAAAGACTTGTAAAAATAGAATATTGGCAATTTGAGTAAAATACAGGTGTGTTTAGATAAGATTTTTGTTTTGTTAAAAATCATTTTTCTACTTAAAATGTCCCTTTTTATATATTTGTTTTTTAAATCATAATCATAATCTCAAGTTTTTTTTTTATTTGTAAAAGTTAAAAGAGTCTTTTGAAAAAGAAACTGTTTTTAGTTTTTTTTTGTTATATATAAAATTAAAATTTGATAATCACTTTTCTAAAGAAAAAATTACATTTAACCCCTGACCTATAAGTCAGGAGAACTTTAGAACTTAAACTTTAAAAATATGCATTTTCACTTCCTGATCTTTATTAAATGTGTAAATATAATTGACTCTTTTTGCTAATTTTTCATCAAGTATTAATAAAAATATCTCAATATTAAAAAAATATAGGTATTTAGTTGCACATTCAGGAGAATTTAGAGGTCAATTTACATATATTTCAAAGTTCTCAAGGTTTAGTACACATACTTTGATTAAAATGCATATTTATGAAGATTTATGGGATCAATTTGCATATTTTTTAAATTTAAGGATTAAAATACACATAATTTATAGTTTAAAAGATAAAATACAATTTTTTTTTTTGTTTTAGAGTGCTGAAACAAACGCATTCAATATCTCCAGCGTTTTTACCTCTCTCACATTTAGCATCAACTAGTTCATCACTAGTCTTTGGTCTTTGCTGATTGTTGGTTACTTCTAAGAAGTCGGAATATTTAAGTTATAGGTTGGAATCCGAGAGAGATTTTCATATGGTGGACTTAGATTCTCGCCAATCTCTGAACTTTTAGTTGGTGGGTTTGCTTCAAATCTGTTGCTTCATGTTCATATTGACTAACGATGAGCAACCAAATCTTCCGTGCATGCCAATATTTAGAAAAAGAGTATCTTATAGTTAGTATTTGTCAAAGATCGCACCAATATTTGTATTGCTTAGATGGAGAATAAGGTTAGGGCGGGCAGGTGAATAAATTGACCATTGATCAATATCACCTAGAAAATGAAACATCTGAAAGCATGACCATGAGGACTAAAATCACATGCATAGGTTATCATATTCGACACGGTACGAATCAGAAAAGTGTATAAACAGCGCAATGAAGGAATTAAAAAATGTATTAGAAATGCTTTTATGATTAAATTAATTCTCTGCATCTTTTCGGCTGTTTATACATATAGATCCTAGGAAGATCTGATTTCATTTTATTTTCTTTTGATTAATATATTTGGTCTATTTTTTTTTTCTATTTTATGATTTACTATTTTTTGATGGATTTTTACGATTTACTAATGACAACCAAATTCATTACAGTATAGCTTACGATGTCGACTGTATAGGCAAGTCAAAGTATTAGTACCAATAAGTAGTACAAGTTATATTTCTACCATTAACATAGATTTTTTTTGGAAAATTCCATTCACACAGATAATTTCAAGGCTTTCATCTCAAATTAAGAATAGCATAGGAAACTAATTTTTTTTAAGGAAAATTATGACAAAAAATTAAATCATTATGTTAGATGTTAATTATAAATTTCAGAAAGAAAAATTATATGAAAGACATTTGCAGTATGCTTACATAGAAGAGATTAGAAGAGGATGAAAAGGATGTACTAATGTTATTCTTATTTTTTAAGATCAATTTTGATACACTGATAATAATATAATTTTTTTTAAGTATCATTCAATTAAATATCTTAATTTAAATAGTTTTTTAAGTAGTGGAGTGGGAATTGATCATATTTACTAATGTATCATTACATAATTGAATAATTGTGTATAATTTTTTTATACTATTAATGCATCAAAACTAAATTATTTTTATTTATTTATTTATTTAATTTTGTTGTCACGATTGCTTATGCAATCTCGGAACGGAAGTAATGGTTAGATAAAATCCATTTCAAACTGGTGATTTTAAGATTGGAACTACTGGTGACATTATGGGTAAACACTTTTATTTAAAAGTTTATAAAAATAAAAACAAACAGAAAAGTAATCACATAACTTTTAATATTCTTTACTATTTATAAATTTAATATTTTTTTCAATTTAAAAATGAAAAGGTAACCATACGGTCTTTAATTTCCCCGCCTAACCCCTCAATTCAGACATATCCAAAGTTTCATTTGACTCAAAGTTCTATATTTGTCTTGGTACGTATATCTTCCTTGATGTTTTCAAATTTAGCTGTTGGAGACAAGAGCAATATACATTGCATTGGCAATGATAGTTGCGCCCCTTGGGTTCAGGGTTGTGATATCTTCCTTGTGGTCATCAATGAGAGGAAGGCGATATTTTTTACATGTCATTTTATATCTTATCCTCACTGTATTCGGTGCCCACAACTGATTAAACATTGTATTCTTCCACATTTACGTGTATTCGAGAACACAGCTTTAACAAATCTTTTAGATTTTACGCTCTCCATTTCAATTTTAGTTTTTTTTTTTTGAAAAAAACACACATATTAAGAAGAGCAATAAATTAGTCTCGATAATGATACAGAATTGTATAATTAGATAGAATTAATTATTTCCTTCCACTTCCATTGAAATATTTAATATACCACTCTTTTAGTATACTACTTCCATTAATTAACACAATTAATTGGATTGATGTGGGTATTATTGAAGAAAAAAGTTAACGCTATCTTCATATATATTAGAATGTAAATAGTGGTATTACTTCCCTCTCTGGCTGCTCTTCCTCTCTTCTGTTATTTTCCTTTTCTCTCCTCTAATTTTCCTTCCCTTCTATCTCGGGTGTTGAAGCTCAAGCTGAGTGGAGACAGGCGCTTCTACTTCTGGATTTGCACATCTTACTCCATCATCTCAAAGCTGTCGTCACTATACTTTCTTTTATCATTTGTAATTTCCAGTTTCTCATAATAAGAATTACTTACAAACTTCTTCTGTTATAGGAAAAAAACCTTTTAAACACTTTATTGCTTCATCTGTTTTTCTGTATCAATTTTCATCTTATTTCAATTGGTGCTTTCATTGAAGACTAGCCAATTGGAGAAAAGGCCACCTGCGGAGGGTTTTGATTGGCGTAGGGGTTGATCATGACCGAGTGAAGTGTCGCAGAGTGTGCAAAGAGTTCTAATTGGCCAAGAATCTAACTGTTTGATTGATTATATTGAAGCATCCTCGAGTAAAGGGTCACATAGTGCAATTATTGGGACGCTGGCTTTCAGTGGAGGTGATAATGCAACGAGTCCCATCTTGAGGAGGCTATATATCTTCCAAAGGAGATCTTATAATGACTTTAGTTCTTCTATTTCAATAGCTAACTTTTGGGATAGTTCTCCGAAGGACTTACTTGATATAAGGAAATAGCCAAATATTCTTATAAAAAAAATAAAAAAGTTGATAGATAAATTGTAATGGAGGGAGTAATTGTTTTCAATATAAAACTTATATGGATATTGGTCCATCTGGACTTCTCATCCACTTGCCAATGATGTCCACATGATTTTTTATCTCTTCGGTATTGGGTTGATTAAATTCGTGCCTATCAAACGAAATCTCTTTCGCTCTTTAAAAACTCAGTGCCGAGGGACTTGTTATTTGTTTAGGTTTTCTAATCAACTAGCTTGGGCTTATCTCACCACACACTGGGGAAAAAAAAAAATCCCCCCTCTCCTCAATCGGACTTCAATCTGTTGTCCCTATTGATGCCTTACTGCACGCTACAACATAATTGATATCTCACATAAAATTAAAGTATTAGTAAAGCTATATAGTAACATGGACTATATACTATACTTGAAGAAGTGTTACTAAAAAAAATTTTAATAACACTTTTTATTATATTCTTAATAGCACCATTTAAATTTACTAAAATGTTTTAACAACAGTTCTTATTAATAAATGTTGCTAAAAGTTAATCATGGCATAGTGATATGCCTCACATTTATGGCAGATACTTCCTGACCCCTATCAATATCATAGTACGGGTAAGGGTTTGATAGATTAATGTCAACCAACATACTGACCTCCACTCTCTCAGAGGTAGAGATAGCAACAAATATAATAAAATATGAAGATAATATTATAAAGCTTAATAAAAATAACTTTAATTTAACAACAGTTTTTTATTATTCAATAATTCTTTATCAATGAATGCAAACAGTATTGGAATATACAACTATATATGTATATGTGTGTGTGTGTGTGTGTGTGTGTAACTTGAAAGTATTTCCTAATGCAACAAAAACAAGAAAATTCAGCATTGCGACATTTTCTTATATGAACTGATAAATACATTTTATAAATCTTTTAAGCCGATGTATATTTTGGGTCGGGCACTGGTTATATATTCAAAAAAGGCAAGTATTAGTGTATTACGAAAAGAAGAAGGATTTTTAAGTTCCAATACATGGATCTTACTAGATAGTTTAAAAACTTGCTTCTTTTCATTTTCTTAATCAATACTCTTAGAATACTAGTTAGAAAAATCATATATATATTGTTGCTGGCATAGCAAAGTGTTTTATTTTTTGAAAACATGAAAATAGTAAGGTGGTAAGGTTTTTATTTTTCTATCTAAAAAGAACACTCAATTGATTTATATCAAAAGAAGAATATTAGACATCTAGAATTTTGGCCGGAATATAAACGTTAGAATGATATTACATAATTAATAATTTTTGAATGAACAAATGAGTTTTATCACTATATTTAATCCAACCGCTATTATGTATTTTATCAAAAATTCCGATTGTACTATTATCACTATATAATATTATTAATAAAAGAATTGTAACATACTTAGGAATTAATGTGACTTATTTACTCTCCATTATACACAAGGAAATCTATATTCCCTGTAGTGATTAATTACACGGCTGGGTGGTGATGAAATGCATGAGTAAGCCACAAAGGGGGCAGAGGGGCGTGTAATGGCAGTGTCTCCATATGATACCCTAATGGCAGGCTGGGAGATCCTAATTGGAGACCCAATCTGGGAAGCAAAACTGATAACAGTCTGTAGAAGCGTGAGGGCGATGTAATGGTGCTTCTAATCAAACCGTCCACAATAACCCATCTTTCATTCAATTCAACAGCCCCATCTCATCGGATATTCATATCTCGTGGCTGGGGATCCAATTATACCGGATCTAAATATTGGTATATTTACATTCTTTATTAACATTTTATAGATATAAAATTTTATTAATTCAATAATTAAATTTAAAATTTTTATTCAATAGATTAAATATATCAAATTTTATATAGTTTAAAAAAGATTTGATATTTCATCATGTCACTTTTTTTTGATGGATAATATATTTACTAAAATACTTATAAATATCAACCATCAGAATATATACTTATTGTTATTTTTTTAAAAAAATTGACATATTTAATCATCAATATAATATTACATATTTTAACGTTTAAATCAATTAAATTTATTTTTTATAAAAAGTTTTTAAAATGTGTAAATGAGCGAGATTTACACGTGAAGTGAAACAATCCACACCCATATCTCAATTGTTGCAAACGATAATAATGTATTTTTATTTTGTCATGAAAAGTAATGTATTTCAATTTTATTTTCTTCCCCTTACGAAGAATAAACTACTAATTCATGTAACTAGTTGGTTTTGAGACATTCCAACAGAATATACGAATTTATTTTGGTTACATTGATGACTTTAACTCATTCATATCATTATATTTCTCTTTAGGTTCTAATGAGGAAATAATTATCCTTTTAAATTTGGTTGTCTTCATGTTCTAATGGAGATGTCAGCTCTTAATTTCTTTTAAGCTCAGTTTCATCTGATTCTTCAGGGGAAAGTTAATTAAGTTCACAACATTTCAAGAAAAGTAATCAAAGTGCACTAAAATGTGCAAAAATAAGCAGAGTCAAGCATTTTTTTTAATTATTTGCTAATTTCATTATTTCCTATATTGATTTTAGCAAAATTAAGCAACCTGAAAAACTCTAAAAGATGACGTGCATGGACAGGTTGACTTTAAATCATTCCTTCATTATATATTGAACAGAGTATGCTGAACAAGAAGGGGGAATTTGATAGATTACGCTTTTAGTCTAAACTAATTCACAGTGATTAGAAAATTTTATTTTGAGAGAAAATTTCGACAAAACACGTTGGATTATGTAAAATTGTCAGTTGCTTAACTTTAGGCATACACTAGCATGTGCGGTGAGCCATGGTCTAGGACCTTGTGGCATGGCCTTTTCACATGATTACTATTATTTTATTTTTCTCCTACAATAATATAATGTGTTTGTGTGAGAATGAGTGAAGAGAGACCAAAGGGTACCGAAATGTTGATGTAAGGGAAACAATGGCTCATCCCTCGTTGCACGCCGAAAAAGGAGCTGCCATATCTTGTTACAAGCCTTGACATGACATGGTTTGATAAACTTGTTCACACGAACAACGCCTATGATATGATTCCCCATAGACTTTTTTTTGGGAGGGGAGAAGTTTGGGGATCCTAATCAGCTTCGGTGCTTAGTGCTGCCATGTGGGTCTTAATAGCCCACTGCTTTCCCTTCACTTCCCTTGTTCTTTTCTCTAATGCACAAAATTATTAGGGCGTTCGTGCCCCTTAACTTGTCCTCTTTCTGCCATGTTACATCAGTTTCAGGGTCTCATGTTCTCATTTGAATTTGACCACGTTCAATGTGTACATCACTTTTCTATCTCCTAAGAAATCTGTTCTTTCCTCCTTGGCTTATTAATAAATATAAGCACCAACACATATTCCAAATAAACTGCTACATATATTAGTAAAATCCAAATTGTTTGTAACGGGTTTTGCTTCAGGGTCTAAAGCACTAGCATCTTAGGCAAAGAGAGTTATAGCTCACCTATTCGAACTACCACCGTATTATATACTTAGTTATGACTTGATTTCATTTTTTAAGCTTTTATTCTTTTTAAGAATCTCAGTAAGCATTCAGTGAGTCTTGCTCTGAACCTAGGCTTTTTTAAACTTAACAAAATATTACTAGGATCTTATTAGCAAGATAATAATTAATGTGTTAATTGAGATTGATCATAATCTTTATTTCTCTTTCTCTCTGTCTATCTTTGGTTGTCAGGGAATCAAGGAGTTATAATGTGCACATGCTAACTGATCTGACACCGAGGAATCATACAACGTTCAGCAGTGTTAACAGAAAACCGTCACAATGTGCAATAACAGCTAGGGACAGTTGGGAGTCAGAGATCGAATACATCTGCTTGAAGAGCCATGTGGCCCGTTCTATGCAATCAACACATTATCAAATATTACTGTTACTTCATCATTAGTTACAAGAAAAAAAATGTCGCCAACTATGCATTAGACTTAAAACTTTGATTGATTGCACAATTAAAAATGCATTCTAGCTTTTATATATATCTTCTGCTGACAGCCTAGCACACAGCCAATTATAAGCTTGTGATGAGATTAAGAACCTAATCTGATTTGGATGTGGACAAAATTCTCAATTTGAAAATCAGTTCCTAATTTAACTATTTAGAGTTTGAACAATCATGGGCAATAATTGGTGGACTTTAACATATTCATAGATATTGACTAAGATGATCAATGCGGCTTACTAGTGTGATACCTGCACATGAACCTATATCACAACCAGAACAGTTTGATTTGTAAATCTATGTTTGTACAGAATTGTAATTGTACTTTCCTAATGCTTATATTTGTAACTTATTATCATATACGCTAGGTTGTTAGCCATGTGGGCATGTCTATATGTGAGACATTCTTCAGAGCAAGAAGGCCCCTTAGCGTGGGTACTATGTACATAGGCACAGAAAGCTTCTTCCTCACAAACAAATCATGCTAGAATTTATACAAGAATGCCAGTGTTTTGGTCCCCACGATGGTTGATCACACAATTCCAACTCTAATACTTGCACCTAAGAAGATGCTCCTTCAGGTAACGTTTGAAATGAGAAGAAAGAAAATTACAAATCGATTCGATTTATATCTTGAATCTTATGTTTGAATATTTCAAAAATAGAAAAAATAACTTCATTTGTTAAATCCTGTAAAATTCAATCATTTGAGTTTTATAATGTTATAAAATTCAATCAGATTTAATAAGAATTGATTTAATTTTAAAGCTTAAATACAGATTAAGTCAATTCGTGTGAATTTAATTGGAGAGCCTTTCAGAGAAATAGTGGCTCTGATCCTCTTCCTAATTGCATCCCTGCAAATTGCAACAGCAATGAGCTCTGACACTTATCTGTCTTGCTAAGGAGAGAATTTATTGCGCCTACATGAATGAGACCACGGGCTTAATGGTATAAAATAGTAACGCCCAGATTTCATTTCCCATCAATCTATTTCAATGCTTCAGCCAGCGATAACATCACCTTGATTAGTCATGGCTAGTGATGAGAACACACTGAAAATTTTTCTCGAATTTATGTGGCCCTGAGTGATCCTTCAATTTTCCCTTTCAAAAATATTTGGTGTATATGAGGTTGTTAAAGGTCGATTGCCTAGAAGAATTGAGTGTAATAATTTGGAGGAAGGAATGATCAATCAGGATTTTCTGCGGTCAAAGGAGAGGCCTTTGTCAAAGTGTGGCCTTTGATGGATGGTGGGGAAGAATACATGGACCCAATTTACTTGATGAAGTATATAATACAAGGTGGGTGCCACTTAGATATGGAAGATATAACGGCAATTTTGGAGTTAATGCCTCACCGCCTCCTCCAACAGTTCAACATGAATCACTCCCAATCTAAAGTTGGGTAGCTTAGCTGTGAATGGATAACCCTCCCTCCATAACCCTTACACCGGACCCATTGCCAAGTAGGTTATTAGATCCTCATCAAGCATCAATTAAGATAATGTTCAGACCATATAAAGATTAACATTTTAGTTTCATAGGATATGATGGAAGGGCTCACCATTAACTTCCGTCTCAGCTGACATTGAATATCTAATAATTTTCAGCTAAAAGAAGTCACTAGATGTTAATAGAGTATGAAGTAATCCGATCACGTGTAATAATTTTTCCGTCCATTAGTGATTCCATTAAATTACCAAAGGATAGCATTGTATATGAGATAATTGCATAATTGATATCGGTATAGTTCCACCCACCCGTTTGTGTATTTAATGTTAAGCATAGGGGCAATTTTCTAGTTTGGCAATTTGATATACTTTTTCATGCATTAAATTCACCTAAGTGACCTAAGTGATGCTATGCTAACAGGTGATAAGAAAGGCTAAGATGGTTCATGATTAATTATTTGGATGGATCGAAGACAGACATTCGTGGCGGACCCTCGTGCCCATCACGTGCCCCCATTCCTAAGACAAAAGACAGCTGCCCAACAAACGACCCTCTTCTTCACACACTGCCCCTCATCTTCATGGCTCCCACCCTCACACCCACTCCCTCCCTCACCTCCACCCTTGATGCCAGGGCTCACACTGCTTCGCCCTCCCACGTGACCTTGTACTCACTTTGAGTGGTTATTTGGAAGGAAATTGAACCTTGGTAGGGCCTTGTGCATAGGAAGATCATGCCACCCCCCAAATCAATCAACTGTTGTTAGACAAGTTTTAACTAGACAATTTCCAAGTCCCTTTTGCTATTGTAATGTAAATCTTGTTGCAATCCTTGGGGCGGTGGCTCTGGAGTGGATAATCTCTTTCAATAGTCGATTTGAAAGGAAGAATTTGATTAACTAAAATTGTCGTGCATAAATCTTGATAACTTTAAAGATATGTCACTTGCTATTTCAAATTAAACAAATAATTGACTCACTTTGTGTCTTTATCGAAATGTTTATGTTAATGACATCGAAATTTTGACTTTATAATAAAAACGGAGGATGCTTTAAAAGTGAATTGTGGTGTGCTACGTTACTTACTTACTGATGTTGCACAATTGTGCTCGCACAAAACAGAGTTTGAGTGAAATATTTATGAGTGAATTTACACTCGATTGTTATATAACTATAGTAACTATGTTTTCTCTAGTATTGTGGATATCTAGATAATATAACTGTTAAACTCTTATGAGAGGAATAATAGAACAAAATTAAACTAGAAAAGAGAAATTTTTTGGTGCTCAGTAGGACAAAGTATTTAAACTGGTAACACTGAAGACAGTTTACGCATGGCACGCGAGTCTTTGTTTCTCTTTTACATTGAAAAGTCGTGATAGATATAAATTGGGACATCTGCTCAAGTCTTTATCCTACCTACCGCTTGAAGCTGACATCTCAGAGTTTTGAACTATTTCTAGTAATAAAGGAGTTCTTGAAACGACGGAGAAGATAGAAGAGAGTAGGTTAATGTCAGCATTAAAACGCAATAGGATTGCTAGTACCAAATGCTATAAAGTTGACTGCCCTGAAACTGATGATTTTTTTCACATTGTAAGTAAATTTTGTCTGGATTACAGTTTATTTTTACTACAACCACATATTAAATATTAAAATGATGCAACATAATTATTCAACTTTAAATAAACAAAAGAACTCTACTACTTAGTTTTATTTAACCACTATCATAATGTTCGTCGAAAATTCTGTTTTCATTATTCTAGTTGTAACGTTGCTATAAAGATTTTTATGTTTGCATATTTGTATATTAAATAATAAGATTTTGTGCCTAATATAAATTTGAGCCAATCCTAACTTTTCTTTTCCTCTTTTATCTCTCTGGTCTTAGTTTGTTTGAGCATTGTTGAAAGAGATTAACATCTTCATTCTTTGATAACAAGTTCACCGTTTTCTTTTATTTCCATTATTTAGGAGTTTGTGTTTTCATGTTCAATGTTTTGTATCTTTTTTTTTTTTTGACGGGTATGTTTTGCATTTGCTATTTCCTTTGTGAATGTTTTTATTGTTCCCTTGGTTTCTCCTTATAGGTATTTCTATTTTGACTTCCTTACAATACAAATTTACATGTACTCATATATACATTGAACGGAGGCATTATAAATTCTTCAAATTGCAACCCTTCTCGGATTGGTTCCCGATATGAAGGCTACAACGAGAGTCATGACTTGGAGTCGATGGAGTCACAGTGATATCATATCAAAGTTATCAACACGTTGAGCAAATGTCTATCTCAGGCTTCCTACCCTACAGCAATATTCCGTGTCCACGTTTAAAATGATTACAAGAGCTTCTTCCAATGGCTTAGTGACTACTTTCTTCATATGCAGTCAACCTTTGTTGGGCAATTCACCTTTGTCTTGTGCCAAACACAAAGCGAAACCTGGGAAAAGAGAAGAGAAAAAAAGGGAAAAGGAAATCATCAAGTTGCTAACAAACTTCATTTTCCAAAGATATTTTTTAAGGTAATGCGCATGAGTGGGAAACAGGAGAAAGAAGAAAGCAAACCATAAAATATATATATATATATATTAAAAAATTTCCTTTTCTCTTTTTCTCATTCTCTTTTGACCTCTAAATGAAGTAATAAGGTGTTCAATACCTGAACGGAAACTCGCTCAATAGGATTGTTCCCTTACCTTTAATTTTGCTCTAATTGTCTTCCCACTAAGGTTTGCCTCCTCCTCTTTCAATTGCACGAATGGATTGCACATATCGTGGCAGACATCAATAAACAAATTAGCCGTTGCCACCATGAAAATTTGTTATGAAGAGATAAGAGATTCAAATTCAATTCAACGGAAATTCCACCTTATTGCATTCCAAGAATTTTTTTTTTTTTGGTAACAATTGCATTCCAAGAATTTGGATCTTCTATGAAAATTTCATCTTCATATCAATTGTATTTTTTCTGATAAATGCTCTCAAGACAAGAAAGTGGCCACGAAGGGTAAGAGTAAGACCATTTCAGCTCAACAGAAATAAACGAAAACAGAAACGGACTCGAAACTCAAATAAATAAACAAAAATAAAAAAAAACCCAGGGACACAAATAACAGAAAGATACAAGACTCAAGACCACGAAAAACATCTCGTACTCAAAGGCAGTGTTTGGTTAAATACAGAGAGATTGGGAACAGAAACTTTTTTGGAGAAAGAGACAAGAGATAGGTATGAAAACATTAAAAATGTCTTTGTGGCACCATAAAATTTATCCAAATTTTTGTCCACCCAAAAAATAGAGACAAAGGAGAAATGAAATTTCTTCGTCCTAAACTACCAAATTAGGGATGGAGAAATATTATTTTACATAACATTTGTGAGAGGTCATATTGACATACTCTGATTCATCATTGGATAAGGTTTATATCTCATTCAATAATAAATAAGAGTGTGTCAATATTGTATCGCACAAATATTATGGAAAAATAACCTTACTCTTAGGGATGTAAGGAAATTCAAGATACCTTACCCTTATTCAATAACCAAACACTTTATTATAAGGAAAATTGATTCCCATCCACATTTTGGAAAAAGAGATAATGTTAAAGAGTATGACATATTACAGGGTGCTTGGAAAATTTTTAAATAATAAAATTGAATTAAATTCCCTGAAGAATTGAATCCTATTAGGAATTGAATTTAATTCTTATGCTTAGAATGAATTAATAAATAACAGAATTGAATTGAATTCCTTAATTTGGACTATCTAAAAATGAATTTATTTATTTATTTTTACCATTTTATCCTTTATCAATAAAACTTAATATTTTACTAACAACTCCAATTATTCATTAGAATACTTTGGCTGCAAAATAAAAGCACACACACTGTAGTTACCGGCTTGGTGCAAAATAAAAGCATACAGACTATAGTTATAGGCTTGGAGGTACAGGATTGTTTTTGGTTTGATGCTTCATGTTGGCTGCTGCCTGCAAAAGGAGGAAGCTTATATAAGAAAGTAAGGGTAAGTTAGTAATTTTAATTTTTCAGATCAATTCCTTTCACAAATCAGATTTCTTTAGGTTTGATTTATTTTTGGCCCAAATGGTGGAATTGAATTCTTATAAATTCTTGATCCAAATTGTGTTCCAAAATAAAAAATTGAATTCTAATTCTTGAAAGAATTTATTTCTTAGGCATTCCAAATAGCCTGTTAAAGTGTGTGTCTAGATTAATTTGTTAGCGCATGACATCTTGTAAGCACCTTTCTTTTCTAGTAAAATACAATCCTCCCATGAGACATGATATATAATATACACTCACTTCCATTCTATTTCTAAAACACACATTCTCCACCCTTACAAATAACAAATTTAAAGTAAGTTACATTTTAATACATTTTCAAATTTTTCATTAAACCTCCTTTTTCTCATTTTTTATTATTTTACTTTTAACCAAACTACCCATTACTAATAGTTGTACATATTAAGTTTTTTTTATAAAATATATTATTCATGACTTATAATGATATAAAATATATATATATACACACACACACAATCTTATTTAATTGTTAATTTTGTATATTATGAAAACAAATTATTAACAGTAATAGTTATTTTTTAAAAAAATTTATGTTCTCAACTATTAATTTATAATGTAAATATATATTTTTATAGAAAAATGACCAAATTATTCTCAGTACCTTCTTCGTAATTCAGTACCTTTTTGTGTATGTTAATATTTTAAAATTAATAGCTAAAAGATATGTATTTTTTATTTTTAAAAATAATTATTAAAATTACTGTTAATGATTTTTACTCGTTGTAGAAAAATCAAAATTAATAATTTAATTATATATATTTAATATTATTATAAGCCACATATTATTTTGTTAAAAACTTAATATATGTATAATTATTAATAAAGAGTATTCTAATAAAAAATGAGAAAATAAAGAATGAATAAAAAAATGAAATAGATTAAATGTAGGTTATCTTAAATTTTAAGTGGAGAAACTTAAGCTCCCAGGAGTTAGGACTTGGAGTATAAATGGTATGTTCCCACCCCAAGAAAATTCCCTAGATTTTGATCTCTTGACCTTGCAAGTAAAACTTGCTTAGGACTTAACCCACTTCCATTTGAAAATAGATGCTCTCATGTTAAAATTTTACATAATAAAATTATGCATAATCTCTCATTTTTAAACTTTTATGTCACATGTTTTATTTGGGTTTAATCTTTTAAATAAATGGTGAGAAATTATAAATGCCATTGTCATGTTAAATTTTCACAACATAGGAGGATCAATCCCTAACTCGCGGAACATAACGTGCAATTATTAAAGCCGTGTTATGCTTTAGAGAGACATGAGTGTAATTATTTTTTGTTTAGGTTGGGTTTTCTTCCTTTATTTTTTTATTAGTACTTTTTGGGTCAAGTTTTCTTCAAATGCTAGGGCTTTTTTTTTTTCCTGGTCATGGTATTCCTATGCTAAGTAGAGAAACACAAACCAGCACACAATAAGAGGGACACTCAAAGGCGGGCTTCTGACCCAACCGCACTTTGAGTCTGTTTATGAAGGAGTCCAAACACTTCGACAGGATTTGTCTCCAACCGGTTGGGTTTTATTTTGTATGAGTCAGGCCTAGACCACAATTTATTGGTTATTTGATTTCATAACTCATTTTTTTGTGAGGATCGACCCAAAAAAACTTAGGGTAGAAACAATTAATTATTCTATTCACAATTTAACACCTTAATCGCTCACGACCAAAAAAATAAAAAAACCCTTAATCACTTGATTGGTTTCAGGAAAGATAATTTTAGGTCTCTTCGAGGGAAAAAAATAATAATTATGTTCTATTCAAAATTTAAAACCATAATCGTGTCCTTACCCAAAAAAAAAAAAAATGTAATCATATCTTTAAAAATATAGTGATGAAAGTGAAGGATATTCATAATTTGTTGTGAATAGCAGTTAAAAATTGTTCAATACCTGCTTGCAAATGAATAGAAACTAAAACCAATATTAAGAAAATATACTGTTCATGTGGATTTCAAAATATAGTTTCATATATCCAAAAAATTTAGAACTTATATATATAAGACTATCAGATAGTTGCAAAAATATAGGACTATTAGATAATTACACAAAAGAAGGACTTAATTAAATAAATACTCATTTTTATCCTAATATCAACTTGATTTTAACAAAAATTTTAACATCAATTTAATTTTAATATTTTAAATTTTAACATAAATTTAGTTATTTTGCTGAATTTTCTTTTTGATAAAATGACTAAATTGAGGTTGAAATTAAAAATGTTAGAATTAAATTATTGTAAAATTTTTTGTTTGAATCAAATTAATATATAAAATTTTGTTAGAATCAAATTGATATCAACTTGAAAATTTAAAATAAAAAAGTTGTTTACTCTAATTAATTTGCCTTGTTATATGAGATAAAAAAATCCACTAATATTGTAATGAATAAGTTCGAAACATCTTATCCTGCAATTTATAAGGGGAAAAAAAAAAGAAAGCTTACTAAAACTTCTTCTTGTCAAGGCGTTTCACTTCTTATATATTAGCATTTTAAAATTAATTTGGTTAATATTCGTATCAAAAAATGATAAATATTTTTAATTAGTGTATATAAAAATTCGATTAATTATAAATCACCTTTATATTATGTAAATTACAACTCATATGTAATTTAAAGAAATTAAAGAAATTAATGATAAAAAATATATGTAATCACTCCATGTTTAAGTCTTAATATTTTAGTCATTTTCCGTCATTCGTCTTTTTTATAATCATTATATTCACTATAAAGTATTAATTCTTTTGAGATGTTTTTCGCCTCACTTCCATTCTTGAATTTTTCATATCGGTAAAAATTATTCAAAATCTGCCGGTGATTTACAAGTAATTTGCAAGGTTAAGAAAATCGGATTGAATATTGAAATAAGATAAGATATTGGTTCTAAAGATTATTGATTCATTCGGTTTACCTGGTTTTAGTCGAAATTTAATAAAAAATATATTTTATTATAAATATATACGAATATAATTTAATTACATATTGTTTCGATTGATATTTAGTTAATGAAAAATAAATAAAATTCATTAACTAGGCTTTGCTTCGTAATCTTATAAAAAGGTGGTACTATAATATACCTAAGAAAAATATTTTGTATGTTTTTCTTTTATCTATTGACTATTAAATTCATCGTCAGATTATGGTTTAAGAGACACACGGTAAATTAAAAACACCTAATTGAAACTCTCAAGCACTCAAATAAGGTATTTGCGATTTATAATTAACTTTTAGATTGTATTTTTTTACTGGCATATTTTATATTACTTTGTGAAGTATGATATAATAATATATATATATATATATAAATTTTAAAATATATTTTTTATTAACATATATTAAAAAAATTATTTTACAATATGAATACATTCATTATTTTTCGATCCGTCTTCTAGATAATTATTCGTAACTGTTTGATCCTACCAATATCACAAAAATAAAATAAATAAAAATAGGACAATGAGATTCTAAAGTGGGCATATTTACTGCTTTAAAAAGTAAAATAAAGAGATCTATTTTTTAATCAATAAAATTAAAAATAAATTTTTTTCATTATGTTAATTTAAGATTGAAATTACTTATTTAATTGATACAAATCCATAAAAGTGATCGCACCAAAAAATGAATAAAAATGGAGACATTCTAATGGCGCGCTATATGCCTTGTTACTTGGGCCTACAACTACAAGCACTACATTGTTTCCCTGGTCGGAATCGCCTTCGTTGACCGTTTCCCCTTCGCAACACTTTTATATCCTGTCACGCTGATTGTCGACTTTCCTCTCTTGCATTTTTGCTTTTTCTGTGTCTGCTTGAAGACCATGTTCTAAAACTCGTTGCTTGAAAACCATGTTCTAAAACTCGTTGGTCCAAAATTAATTCTCTTGCATTTACTTCTTTAGATCCTGCTTGATGAGCATGTTCTAATGTTTGCTCCATCACAATTTCTTCACCCTCTTCAGAGACCACTGAGCCCTCACCAATTGAAAAATATTCCTCGCTTGCATTTGCTTCTCCTGAGTCTTCCTGATGAACATGTTCTAATGTTTGCTCCATCCCAGATTCTTCATCCTCTTCAGAGACCACTGGCCCTTCACCAATTGACAAATTTTCCTCTGCTGCATTTGCTCCTTCTGGCTCTGCTTGATGATGACCATCTTCTAATGTTTGCTCCCTCACAATTTCTTCGTCCTCGGGATATTCCTTTTTGTGGGCATACCTGAAGTAGTAGAGTACGAAAAGGAGAAGAAACACACTGTTTAGTACTGCTAACCTCAGATAATACTTGTCCAAACGGCTAGTGTCGGATGATTCCTGAATCCAACATCCGAAAATTAAGATAGTTGGTATGGTGAAGAGTTTCCCTACACCAATCACCAACTGACTGAATGACTCATCAAAAGTCCTCATAGTTTTTGATGCATAGGCGTGAAATATTTCCTTTAACCCATCTGCGGCAAGCCATTCTGCCACTCCTAAAAATAAAAATTGGGGAATTAAGGCCGTTGTGCTCATTGAAATGTTTGCATATGGATCTGGGTTTTGGAGTACTCCCTCTTTTTTTATCAAATACAATCTCTGCACCTCCACATGCCATGCTAAGATACAGCAAATCAGAGCACAAACCATGCCAATACCAATCTTCAGAACTGTTGCATCAGTTCTTTTGAACCCAAAATTAGTGACCCAGTTCTTTGCCACTTCAACCATTCCCATTCTTTTAAATAGAATACCAAAAAGCCAGCAGATGATTGGTAATATATCCCCTATGATGGACTTGAGTATAAACAGAATAGAAAGGTCGTTTGTAGTGACTTCTTTCAAGTAGCCTGCTTGCGCAATAAAGAAAGTGTTCCCAGCAGCCAAAACCAAACTGCAAGCAAAGAAGGTAAACCCCCAACAGATCAAAAGAGCGACGCTCTTCGTTTCCCTTGCTTCCTTAACAGTGCAAAGCTCCCCTCTCACTTCTTGCTGTTGAGGACTAAGATCATAATCTGCAGATTGTTGTTTAATTATAGCCGCTTTGTCCAACCACATCAACAGTGAAGGAACTCGAGGCAATAACCTTATCACTCTGGGACGGTTAACCTTATAGAAATGGTTTTGCTTGTAATGCTTCCAGTAATATCCATTTTCTGAGGTTGGATATCTGAATTTCCTTTTCCTATAAGCTGCTTTGCAGATTCTGTAGATCTTGCCTATATTGCTTTCAGCAAGCAAATTTTCATGGCTATACCACGCATAGCCAGAGTAGAACAACAGATAAGTCCCTACCATGATAAGTGACCCAATTCCTATGCTCGAATGCTGCGTAATGTCAACGACAGCGAAAATAACCGCTGTAGCATATCCAACTAACAGTGCAGAGAGGTTCAACAAGGAAATGGCTTGCATTTGTTCGTTGTTCGTTTTGAGGTCTTTTTTTCTTGCATTGTCTGTGCCTTCGTGTTCTGGTTTTCTTTCCTTCTTGCTTCTCACTTTCTCACACATCAATTGATCATTAAGAAATTCTTCTGACATGCTTCCACCCGGACTTCCCAGTGTAATGAGGATTATTGCCACATAAACCATATCATATTCTAAATTTGCAGTGCGTATAGAAGATATCCAAAACAACATTAAACCCTGCCCAAAGAAGGAAAAAATTAAAAAAAAGAAGAAAGCAATCAAATTAGAGTGCATTTGCTTGAGTTTTTTCCAGCTCAAAATTACTTTTTTCACCAAAAAAAAAAATTATTTTTGTATATTTAAATAATATTTTAAAACTAATTATAATCTTAAAAAATCAGTTTTAACATTTTTTAAAGCTAAAATGAGTAGCTTCGAAAGAAATTTTTTTTTAACTTTTTCAATTAAATATAAAATTTAAGCTTTATAATTATTTTTTATAAAATCTAATTCAAACCCACCCTTAATTTTCCACAAACGAAATAAAAAAAATTAACATGACACTCCTAATCCATATCGAAGGATGATTTGCCTAGGAATTAAAAGGCTTATAATAGGGCAAATTAAATTCAAACGGAGGAGTTGTAACACACACTGATCAAGCTTATCTTAACTAAAAATACGGCATCTTTCCACCCCTGTCGACTGTAAATTGGCAAAAAAGTCAACATGAATAAATTTTATATTATAAAGATGAAATTGTTCTGATCACAAATGAGTAAACAACATAGAATTAGTAATAAAATACCTAAGATAAAGTTGTGCTACTATATAATATATGAACAATAAAGTAGAATCCTTGTTTATATAGAGCAATCGATCTTTAAAAGTCCGATCCGATCATTAAATAAACCTGGATCAAATAAATTGTATTCCAGATAAAGTTAGAAGGAGATTTAAGACCAAAAATATTAAAATCAGAACATTAAGAATGGCCTAAATTTAAATAACTTGGCTTGTGTATATACATATATAGTTTGCAGTAAGATATAATGACTTTTTTAATTCAGGTATTTAGTCCTTCCTAGCGAGATAGATTAGGCTTGTGGTTATATGAGTTTAATTACCATGATGGAGGCTGATGAACAGAATGCTATCATAGTGAAACGACCGGTGTAGGCTTCGGAGATTAGATAAACAATAACAAGAGAGATACATGATAGGCCATCTTGCAGATTTGTAATTATAGCAGCTATCCGTTGATTGTTCAGTGAACTTGTGAGGTTATCCATCAACTGAGAACTCACCGTGTTTTCCATAAAGGTGTAGCTTACCACCAAACCTGAAAAATTATAATTACCAGAACTGTGAACTGAGTAAAATTAGGTACAACGTTTAGATATAAAATGATTTATATGTCTCTACAAATCAAATTAAACTTTTGGAATAGATGATTTAAGATATGTTATTACCCTACTAGGAATAAGGGATAGCAACTACGGGCAAACAGCGAATCCTAGACCACTTGCAGCATGTTTGGTTACAAACAGTTTTAGCTTTGCGTTGAAAAAAAAAAAAATGAAGTTGAGAAGAAGTGGGTGTGTTTGCTTTGCATTTTTACATGTCTCCACCCAATCCTTAAGCTTCTAAAAGAGATGGTTCTTGACTTAAAATACATTAGTTGCCAAAATAATAATAATAATAATAATAATAATACATAGCTTTCTTCAAATATTACCCGAGCTGAAAAATGCAGCCTTAGAGATGGAGAATTGATTGATCACTAGTGCAGGTAACTTCAATAACTGCAGAAGTTTCTTCCTCGAAGGCAAGGCTTCGGTTTCTGCCCTAACAGTAATTTCTTGCAGTGACATGATGAGGTTTTGTGAAAAATGGAGACAGAACAATGAAATGATAATGATTAATGCTAACAAATACAGAAGTGAGCATTTTATTGAGCTAGTAAGGCCGTTTGGCCGTGTCCGTGGGTCACATGAAAATTCGCAGTAGTTTCTCTCGTTCTTGGTGATTGTTTTCTAGTATTAAAGACGGACGATGTTGGTTAAACCTTTTTCCATGAGGCATAGGCGGCGCAATTCACAGTAGTTACGCGCAGCAGGGAATTGTCTAGAATAATGTTTCGCATGTAGAATACCCACGTTGTCACCACGTGGCTATTGCCGTAGCCTATTTAATTATAACTTACAAGTATGATTTTTCTAATTAGTATCCTAAGACATTAGTTAAGCATTAAAAAAAATTTAATTTTAATATACTGAATGTAAAGAAATTTTATATTATCATTTGATTAAATCTTTTTTTATATGACTTTTTAAGTAATAGAAGTGAAAAATAACTATACTTACTCACGTGTCAATAACAATGCATTATCACGTGAAATGTAAAAGGAATGAACTGAATGAGTTGATATTATTGAGAGAAATACTTAAATTCACTAAGAATAAGAGATAATATTTATTTTGATCCATTTATTAATTGACACATAAGTTTTGTGGGTCATTATTATATCCCTTCTTACTTATATTTTTAATATAATAAGTGATTTATCAATCACATAATAGAACAGAGTAAATATTTTATCTTATTTTAAGAGTGTTCAAACATTTTTCTATTATTGAAAACTATTAAGCACAGTATATATATATATAAAATACAATACCATGGGACACGAGGAACATGAGGGATAGGACTACAACTGTCCTAATAATTGATTAATAACTAATTATGGAAATAATAACTAACTTACTAACCTAATGGTTATAATCTAACTACTATTCTAATACAATGTAAAAATTTTTTACATTGACAATGTATTTTAATTAAATTCTAAATAAATAAAAAGACAATTTTTCATTGATATAAGAGTTTGAAATTTCCAATTTGTGTGTTTCAATTGGTTAAAAAAAATTTAAAAATATATATTTTTAAGAGTTTAATTTCTATACATTAACAGTATAAAATTTTTTAATACTATCATCCAATTATGTATTGTCAATGAGCAAAAGTGGACACCTCATATTCACCACTTAAAAAGTTAGACAAATGGGATGTTTTGATTGGATATAAGTGTGTGTATGAAAATTAAATTCATTTTTAAATCATTCTTAAGAATATTGATTAAGAAACCATTATAAATATAAGCATTCTACAACTACAGTTACAACATGTACGGCATAGATTCATGATTCAAACTGTTCTATGGCTGTGTTGCTTCAGGTGTAGGTATGGCAATTAATTACACGCAGTGGTAAAGATGTCATGCATTTGCAAGTTGCCACCTCTTTTTTTCTTTTTTTTTTTTTTGGTAGCAACCGAGAAAAATTGAAATAACACCATTCAATTGTTTATTTGTTTGACAAAATTACGGAAGAACCAAAAAATAAAAAATGAAAATCCTGTTAAGTTGACAGAAGCAAGAGAAAAGAAGGTGCAATATGAACTGGAAATGATTGTTTTGCCCTTCTATAGCCTGGGAAAGGATGGTAGGAGGAAAAAGGGGTGCAGAAGTGTCTATCGAACACATGTATTTTCAACGCAGGCAGGTGTGTTGGTCGGCGCGGCGCGGGGAAGAGAGGAGGAGGAAGAGGGAGGGGGCGGGGGCCAGAAAGAAGGAAACGGGAAGGGAGTGTAGGCCAAGAGAAATGATTTCTCTAAAGAGATTGTGTTATCTGTATTAGTGTCTGAGTTATTGTATCGACTTATATCTTATTTACCATTAAATGAGATATAGACTTCATTCAAATAAGATCCATATCTCATCTAATGGTATACGATATGTAAGTCAATATAGTGTTTTACACATAATAAATACAAATAACATTTTTCATATCTAAAATCCTCTAAACATCCTTCTACTTACTAAATAAAAAACTATTTATATTTTAAGTTTCTATGATATTAATTATATATACTTTTTTAATTCATATAGTAATTAGAATAATATTTAGAAAAATTTTCAGGAGACTAAAGAATCACTCGTAAGTCAAGGGCCCCTTTAGATTGTGTGAACCCTACAATTGCCAAACTTTGTAATGGACCTTCAATTTTATTGGTAATAATATCCTATATATAGATAAAATTTGAGTTTAATTTCTATATATTGATAGTATAAATTTTTTCTATATTAATATCTAATTATATTTTATCATATCAATAAAAGTAATTGAGTCTCATACTCATTACTTGAAAGTCATCCAAATTGAATAATTTGATTAGATGATAGTATAAAAAAATTTTATATTATCTGTGCATCAAAACTAAATTCAAAAAATTTTATATCATTTTATGAGTACTTTAATTTCTATATACTAACAGTGTAAAATTTTGTTATGCTGTTATCCAATCAAATTATTTCAATTGCATGAATTCTTAAATAATATATATGAGATTTAAACAATTTTACTAATATGACAATACATGATTAAATGACTAGTGTAAAAATATTTTATATTGTCAGTACATAAAAATTAAACCGTGTATACAAATTAAAATTATAATTTCACAAATTAATTTTATGAAATTCTAAAACAGTTAAAATAGATCATTCTTAATTTCTAATTTACACCCTATAAGTTATCAATATCAGAACTTGTCAAGTATCATTCTCCATATTGAAGTTTATGTAATTATTCTTCTTTTTATTCCTTTTCCAATAATTATATCATAATTCTTTAATAAGCTCAAATATTAAATTTAACAGTATAACCCAATTCCAATTTCAATTCTAACATCCAAAGAGGTCAAATGTGTGACACATCTATTTTCAAACAATTTTATTGTTGTTTGTGCCTAACCGAATGAGTACCCACATTATTAAATGTTGAAGATGTTTTCTCTCTCCTAATATTATTAATATCATAAATTAGTTTACCTAATAATAAGGTGTTGTATAATGATAATTCATCTAATCGCTTAATCATATGATTGAGGATTTGATCCTCACCCATAATAATAGAGACCATTCTATGATCAGTTATGTGTCTTTTGGGAGAATTTCCTGAAAAAATCAGTCACTATTGTCAAATAAATTAGTTTACCTTTTTTTTTCCTAAACAGTCTACTTTTACGCCAGCAGTTATACCCAATTTTAACATGATTGCTTTCAATATCGTAATTCGTTATACGCGAGTTTAACAAAGAACGAAAAAATAGAAATATTAATGAGTTTAATTAGTATTCACCATCTATGTAAACAAAATTTACACAATCACTCAATTACCATTTGACACCTCATTTTATTTCCAATTAATCTTATTTTGGCTTTTGAAAAACAATGGACGAACGTTAGTGTCAAGATGTTTACAGCTGCACCAGCACCACTTCTCCTCGTTTTATTAATGAGTTTAATTAGTATTACTATTCACCATCTGTGTAAACAAAATTTACACAATCACCCAATTACCATTTGATACCTCATTTTATTTCCAATTAATCTTATTTTGGTTTTTGAAAAGCATAGAAGAATGGTAGTGTCAAGATGTTTACAACTATACCAGCACCACTTCTCCTACTTTTCCTCAATAGTGACTGCACGTACTTCTCTCACAGAAACTCTCCTTCCCTTCCCTTGCTCCACCCCTCTCTCACTGGAACAGCCCTTTGTATCTGTCAGATATTTTATATTTATTTGTAAGTTTTCATGCTTGGGTATGGTTTTTATGAATACACTTGCATAATACCTTGAGTTATAGCATTCAAGGATTTTTTTTTTCTTCGAGTATTGCAAATGACCATATTCCCTTGTCTACGAATTACTAGAGATAGAAAAGTTAGCCCTTGTGTTTAATGTAATGTCTAATATTCCTAAAGGAATAAGTGCTTAGTTAAAACAGCCTCAGAGCAATAATATACACGTAATTTCGTTTTTGATTTTTCAAGAACTTTGGCCTAAAAATTATAGATATAAAAGTTCCTTTGATGATGTTGAATATTTGTGGTGGAGGCGATAAAGTTGAGAGGAGGTGAAGGTGTTGTGGTCGCTACAATTATCCGCGGCTAGTCAATTTCCTATTAATAACACAACAGCCTATAGCAAGAAAATGGCTTCCACATCGTCTTTTTGGCAATTGGCATGGTGGTCCAGTAGCGGGTTATGATCCGGTGAAGGAAAAGTGGATGGAAAGGGCCGAAAGGGGAAGCAAAAGTGGATGGACAAAGGTGAGTGGGAGTGGGGTAACGGAAGAGTAATAATTGGTGACAATGATGTCCACAGTGGCTTTTTAATTTTTTTTTTAAAAAGGAAATAAGATTAATTGGCAATAAGAGAATTGGGTGATCCTACAAATCATGTTTACACTAAAAGTAAATGATAATTAAACTCAATATTAATTTCATAAACAAAAATTGCTATATTGGTAATTTTCAAATAGAAAATAATAAAATATTGTGTTAAAAAAATTAATCTTTTAAATTAAATTATCATTTATCAAGTTTTAAGGAGAAATTAATAAATCACTATGCTCTAAAAATAAATAATATGAACCGGAACTGATTGTTTTGCACTTCTACAGCCTGGGAAAGGATGGCACGAGGAAAAAGGGGTACGGAAGTGTCGATCGAACATAGGTTATTTTTATCGGGAAAATATTATTTTAATATTCATTTAGACGTAGATATCCATATGTACATGTATATAGATATCTATGTGAGTATGAGAAGAGTGATAAAAGAAAATGAGTTGAAAGAAAAAGTAAGTTATGAGACATATATTTTATGAATAGGAAATTTAAATATTTAAGAAAGTTGAGTGTTGAAATAGTAAAATTATTTTATAATGCGGAAGGAAAAAGAAAGAAAGAGGAAGGGGGATTAGGCAAGAGAAATGATTCATCTAAAATCCTCTAATCATCCTTCTACTTACTATTTTAATAATATCAAAATTTTATTCTACATCTATTTAGTAGTTAATAGAAGTTTTAAATTTTTCATATATTTTTTAAAATAAGTTAATGAAATAGTGAAATTCCTTAATAAAGAATTTCATTTTGATATGCTAAGTGTAAAATCCTTTATACATTCATTTAATAACTTACTATAACATCAACAAAATATGTTTGACTCATCACACATTTTTAAAAATGTGTATATGGAAACTATTTATCAGGTGACAATATAAAATATTTTACATCATTAATATATTAAATTAAATTATTTATAAAATGTATGTATAACTGAGAAATAGATTATTAAAAACAAAAATAATTAATTCAAATTTTTTATTTTACTACTATTTTGGCCTCCCATTGTATATTTTCTCGATCCTTCGGTGGTTCTGGTGACACCTTGCTTGAACTTGTGATGGAAAAAAAAGGTGTCTTTAATCAACTACTTAAATTGTTCTTTTTTTTAATAAATTTTTTGAGGGATGCTTTATGATAAACAAGAAGCTGCAATTTTTTTTTTGGTGTAAAAAAAAAGGTGCAATTTGAGATAGAAATCATATTGAGGAAAAAATGATGAGTATAAAGAAGATTTTAGTGGAAAGGCTTTCACTATAATTGAGTAGCCGTGGGTCCTCTTATTTATAAAATAATGCAGTTACACAGATAAGGATCAAAAAGCAAAACTACAGGAACTAAAAGATAATAACAATAATTCAAATTCAAATAATCTAGCCTAAGAAAGTAGAGCAGCTTTAGCATTAATAGGCCCCCTCAAACTTGGGATGCGGTTGTGAAGACCAAGTTTGGACCGTAAAGCATGGAAGTTGTCCCGAGAAAGTGGCTTAGTAAATATGTCAGCAAGCTGATATCACGACGGAACATAGCATGTCAGAAGTGATCCCTGAGCAACCTTTTCGCGAACAAAATGATAATCCAGTTGGATGTGCTTGGTACGAGAGTGAAAAATGGGATTGACGGACAAATGGAGAGCATTAAGGTTGTCACAATACAGCAGAGGAGGATCAGGTAACACAATTCCAATGTCCCTCAAGAGGAAGGTAAGCCAATTTAGCTCGGCAGTAACGGATGCCATCGCACGATATTCAGCTTCGGTGGTAGAACGAGCAACCGTGGGTTGTTTCTTGGCACTCCACGAAATGCAGTTGCTGCCAAAGAATGTGCAGTACCCAGCGGTAGATCTCCGGGTTTCAGGACCCCTGGCCCAATTTGCATCTGCAAAGGCATATAAATTGGAAGAAGAGTTTGAGTTGATTGTCATTCCAAAATCCACTGTACCTTTTACGTAGCGGAGGACACGCTTCATTTCACGAAAATGAGTGTTTGTGGGAGCTTTCATGTGTTGACAAAGATAATTAACTGCATACGTGAGGTTAGGTCTCGTTAATGTTAAATATTGAAGAGCTCCAACAATACTATGATGAAGTTGAGGATTTGAGAAGAGCGAGGCATCCAAGGCACTTTGCTGAGCTGACAAAGGTGTAGCAATAGAATTGCAGTTAAGCATGCGGGCACGTTGAAGAATATCAGGGGCACATTTGGATTGAGTGAGAAATAAACCATGAGACGTGTTGCACTTCCACACCAAGAAAGAAATGTAATTTGCCCATGTCCTTGATGTTGAACGTATGGCCCACAACCTTGATAAAGCAAGATAAAGTCGATTCCTGGTTGGCCGCAAGAATGATATCATCGACATATGATAACAAGATCATCACAGTATCATTGCGTCGATAAACAAACATGGAAGGATTCGCTTTACTACAAAGAAACCCATATGAGACCAGAAATGAACTAAAGCGATTGAACCAAGTACGTGGTGCTTGTTTAAGTCCATACAAAGCTTTGTTGAGCTTCCAAACATGATGAGGAAAATGAGGATTCTCAAATCCAGGAGGTTGATAAACATAAACTGGCTCATCTAAGGGGCCATGGAGGAAAGCATTCTTAATATCTAGTTGACGCAAGTGCCGGCCATTCATGGAAGCAATCGAAAGTACAAGCTGCACAGTGGCATGCTTTATTAGTGGAGAAAAATTCTCTAGAAAGTAAACTCCTGTAATTTGATTAAAACCTTTGGCAACATAGCGAGCCTTGAGTTTATCAACAGAACCATTAGCCTTCAATTTGGTGCGCCATACCCACTTAGTACCTAGAACACCCACTTAGTACCTAGAACACGCATGGCAGAGGACTTGGGAACCAACTGAAAAGTATTTTGATCAATTAAAGGCTTATGAACAAAGTCTTCGAAGAATAAATCGGCAAGAACATCGAAGTGTATGTCGACGACATGGTAGCAAAAACCCTTGCAACCAGAAATCATATCAACGACCTGGAAGTGATATTCAGACAATTGGAAGATACAACATGAGACTGAATCCGGAGAAATGTGCATTCGGAGTTCACGGGGGGAAGTTCCTCGGATTCATGCTCAGGAACAGAGGAATAGAGGCCAGCCCTGACAAATACCGAGCAATACTGGAAATGAGAAACCCAAGCTCGGTCAAGGAAGTCCAACAGCTCACAGGTCGATTTGCGGCCCTATCCCATTTCTTGTCAAGATCGGCAAAAAGAGCAGCCCTATTCTTCATAACACTAAAATAGCAGACATCATTCGAGTGGTCTGAAGAGTGTTAAAAGGCCTTCACCGAACTTAAGGAATTCCTCTTCACACCACCCATTCTCACCACACCTTGCTCAGGGGAGATCTCTTCCTGTATCCATCGGTCATCGAGCATACGGTAAGCTCGGTCGTGATAACCGAGCAAAACAGAGAACAACAGCTTCTTTATTTTGTAAGCAAAACACTCCAAGGACCCGAACAAAGGTACCAGAAGATTGAAAAGCTAGCATTTGCTGTGGTGGTATCTGCAAGGAAGTTAAGACCATACTTCCAAAGCCACCACATCATTGTCCAAACTGAACAACCTATCAGGAAAATCCAGATCAAACTAGAACTGGCAGGAAGAATGATCTCATGGTCGATTGAACTCTCAGAGCACAGCCTAGAGTATCAACCTCGAGGACCAATCAAAGCTCAAGTCTTGGCTAATTTCCTTGCCGAGCTCTCCTCTATCCCCGAACAAGAACTCGGCTCCTGGATATTACATGTAGATGGAGCATCCAATGGGAAGGAAAGCGAAGCAGGGATCACTCTTGAAAACGGCGAAGGAATCCTAATCGAGCAATCCCTCCAGTTCCAGTTCCATGCCAGCAACAACCAAGCATAATATGAAGCATTCATAGCTGGCCTTAAACTAGCCCAAGCAGTCTGGGCCCAAAGACTCATCATCAAGGCTGATTCATAGCTAGTTGTCGGCTAAGTCACTGGCACCTTCACAGCCAGAGACCCTTTCTTGGAAAAATATCTCACACTAGTGAAGAACTTGATGCAACACTTTGACTCATGTAAAATGTCGCATATACCTAGAGAGCACAACACCAGAGCTAACATCCTCTCCAAGGTTGCCAGCTCCAGCAAGCCACAGAATAACAAATCTATAATCCAAATAAAGCTCCAGAAACCAAGTTGCCCTCAATCCGAAAGTTGCAACATAGAAGTAGGAGGCCTAGACTGGCGAACTCTACTCCTTAGCTACCTTGCATCTGGAGAAATCACGAGCTCAACACCAGGCGAAAAGAAATTCAGAAGACAGGCAAGCTTCTACACCCTTTGCGGAGGATTATTGTTCAGAAGGGGATACTCACTCCCACTCCTAAAGTGCCTCGGCCCTCACAAAGTCAACAATGTAATGGTCGTAGTATATGAAGGGGTCTGCAAAAATCACATCGGAGGTCGAGCCTTAGCTGCCAAAATACTTCGAGCAGGATATTTTTGGATCACCATGAAAACCAGCTCACAGACTTAGTGAGGAAATGTGATAAATACCAGAGATTCTCCAAAATCTCCTAGAAACACCCAGTACCATTACACTTCTCCGAAGCAAGCTGACCCTTCCACAAATTGGGAATCGACCTCCTCGGACCTTTTCCTCTTACACCAAGACAACTAAAATACTTGGTAGTAGCCATTGACTACTTCACCAAGTGGATCAAACCAGAACCTCTAGCAATAATCACTGCAGAGAAAGTTAGGAAATTCACCTGGAAAAGAATCATATGCAGGTTCAGACTTCCCAAGGAACTGATCACCGATAATGGTACACAATTCACAGACCGAAGACTAAAGGAACTCTGTGACAACTTCCAAATCAGACACATCTTCGCATCTGTAGAACATCCTCAAACAAATGGCCTAGTAGAAGCAGCTAACAAAGTCATCCTCACAGCCTTAAAGAAGAAGCTCGACAAAGCTAAAGGCCTCTGGGCCGAGGACCTCCCCAAGATCCTTTGGGGATATCACACCATTGCTCAATCTTCAACACAAGAAACATTGTACAGGCTCGTCTTCGGCAGCGAAGCCATGCTCCCGGTAGAGATCGCCCAGCCCAATGCCCGTCGACTTGCATTCACAGATACAACTGATGAAGAAAAATGAAGGGCAGAGTTAGATCTCATTAAAGAAGACCGAGAGCTAGCTTACATCAAAGAATAAGCAACCAAACAGAGGGTAGCCCGAGTCTACAATAAGAAACTCGACCTAAGAGCCTTTCACGTTGGAGACCTCATCCTACACAAACTTGAACAACAAAGAAAGCCTCTAGGAGAAGAAAACTTAGCTCCAAACTGGGAAGGACCATTCCGAATCACTCAAGACATAGGCTGGGAAGCCTACAAGATTGCTGAGCTCTCAGGACACGGCCTCCCACGGACATGGAATGCCCTGTCCCTAAGGAGATACTATAGCTAGTAGACAGACGCCTCAAATCACATTTGATGGGTGCACTCTTTTTCCTTTGTTAGGTTTTATCCCACAGGGTTTTACCAACAAAGGTTTTAATGAGGCATGATCGGATATGAGCTGAATACTTCGATGGCAAGAAAGTTACAAGTGCAATCACTTTCTTTTTAATAATACAATATTTGCCTTATTATCATATTATGCCTCCACAGACGTTCGCACCTAAAATCTTGGTCACACTCAAAGTCGCCACATTTGAGTCGTGAAGGTACACTATAAAGCTGCCATACCTAATGTAGGCCTCGGACCACAAAACTGAGCAATGAGAAGCGTACCCAAAAAGCCGCCACACCTCATGTAAGCTTCGAACCACAGAACCGAGCAACGAGAGACGCACTATAAAGCCTCCACACCTCATGTAACCCTCAGGCCACAAAACTCAGCAATGAGAGGCGCACCAAAAAAGCTGCCAAAAGATAGCACAGCCAAAATCTAAAGACGTAATCTGCGGTACCTTGGTACCAGCTATTCATTATAACATTATCGGGTTATATTACTTGATCCAAGTATATCCTACTTGGTCCGAGTATATTTTACTTGATCCAAGCTATAGTACCAGATCCGAGTATATCTTACTTGGTCCGAGTCCATCTTGCTTATAAAATCTAAGTTCGTTACTTGATCTTTTGTAACAATGGTCTGGCCCTATGGTTTGATTCAAGTTTATTATCAGAGTTTACCTTGGTTGGTTGAAAATTACCATGCTTAATCCGAGCATATCTTGACTCAAATTACACTTAATCTATTGCTTGGCCTAAGTTTACTCGCGACAACATCATCTAAGCAAACAATGGAGCACAAAGGAAATACATTATGAAAATAAATATATTAAATTACAACCCATTTGTCCGAACATATAACAAAGAAACTTACAAAAACTTCAAAGCCCTACAGAAGCTATAGCCTCATCAGTAAGGACAACTTGAATAGGCTCCACAATCTGGACTTCCTCATCACCTCCTCCCCCAGCTGCTCCTCCAACAATGGTGACCTCCTCGGTTGCTAGATGGTCGATCAGCACACCATTGAGCCAAGTTCAAGTCCTTATGAAAGAATCGAACTTACTTAAGGGCCCGATCAAAGCCACTGCTTGACCACCTCATCCCTGTGAGAGTCGACCTCCACCTGAAGACCCTTTAGCAGATCATTCTCCTCGGTCAACCTTCTGCTCTTGTCCTCGAAGAGCTTCTTGTCAGTCTCAAGCTCTCGGATCTTCAGAGCACCGACGTCAGCATCAATCTTGACTCGAGCCACCAAGGAGTCGATCTTCTCTTCGAACAACTTCCTGGCCTTTATCCAGCCCCTCCTCTCTTCCGCCAACTTGGCCTCAACCTCCTTCTTCTTGGCCTTGAAGTCTTGGGCGAGGAACCTCTCAGTCTCCAACTCTCGGATAGACCCCCTATAGCGCCGCTCTAGAAATCGACAGATCGCCGCCTGTTAAAGAGCCTGAATCTCTAGATGGCGGCACAATCTAGGGACGCTCGCCTTCTCTGTCATCTTCACATCTTCAAGCTGGGTGAACTGCTAATCAATAAACTCAGGGTGAGGAAATTCCCTGCTCCATAGGCTTGATTGACCAACAGTGTCGAAGAAGTCCTTCACCTCCATAGCTCCCAAGAGGGCAGAGGGAGAGAGTGAGGGCAGCGACTCAGGAGCTCCCCAGGGACCAGCATCGGCCCTGGTCTTCTTCCGAGGCCTCAAGGGATTGGGACCCGTAGAAGTGCTTGAGCTAGACCCACCAACAGGAAAAGCAAGGAGAACTCAACTCTCTGGTAACTCTTTGGGGCCGAGCTTAGGAGCCATCTCACCTACAAGGAAACGGAAAAATCATCATACAAGCAAAGAATCAAAGCTAAAATGGAAAACACAAGCAAAAATAAAATACTACCTATGTGTTTGAGAACTCCCTCGTTATCATACCCCTACTCCAACAAAACCGACCAGAAAAGTGGAGAACTCGGACTCACACACTCCTCCAAGAAATCAACCATCACCTGATCGTCATAGGGTAGAGAACTGTACTCTACCCTCAAAATCTGGCGAGGATTTTGCTGCCAACACAAGGGGAACCTCTCCAGGCCATTCAAGTCCAACAAAAAAGGTAACTCGGTCTCCACCGACCAAATCTTTATAAACTTCTCCTTAAACCTCTTGAAGTTAGAAGTCAACAAAGACAACAACTTCCTCCTGGGGACACTATTGAAAGAAATCCAGCTCTCCTTTTCTACACCCTTAACTTGAAAAAAATAAAAGAATACCCCAACGCTAGGCTCCTGCCCGAGCATAGTGAACAAATTCTCAAAAGCTCGG
The DNA here is from genome assembly GCA_031216125.1 of Dalbergia cochinchinensis. Classification (NCBI taxonomy): domain Eukaryota; kingdom Viridiplantae; phylum Streptophyta; class Magnoliopsida; order Fabales; family Fabaceae; genus Dalbergia; species Dalbergia cochinchinensis. The sequence continues at coordinate 58,573,884 of CM062375.1, read as the reverse complement.
ATAATAGGCCAACTATTTGGATGAAGCTAAGAAAGGGCAACATTGACCTTATTCAAATACCCCTCCTTAAATCGAGTAAAAGGAACCTTAACGTCCAGCTTCTTAAAAAACTCTATATACATGTAATTAAAATCAAAACCACATTCCCCTTCCCTGTACTTATAGGTCCTATCATCGGTATCACACGGAAGGCACTCCACCTTCCTCTCATTATCAGAGGATACTAAACACGCCCTCATAAACTTACGAACGGACTCCCTATTGTTAAAAATAGAAACTACCTCCCTAACATCACTATTAACCTATCCATAAGGGTCATACTTAGCCTCATTCACCAGCTTCTTCCCCTTTTCAGAAACAAAAGAACCCTACCCCTTTGCTATCAATAAATACCTAAACAAAGTAAGATGACGGACAAAAACTCATAAAAAGAAAGAAGGCACAAATGCAGAAAAACAGCAGTAACCAGCAAAATCTCCTATCCCGAGGTTCATAACAGAACAAACCATTTAAATGAAAGGAAGAAGGGAAATGAATCAAACTCACCGATTGAAGAATCAAAGCTTAGATGACTAACTCGAAGCTTTCAGTCGCAGATGCCAAAAGCGAACGAACATGGAGAATGAGTGAGAAATGAGGAGTTTTCCAAAAATGAAAATGGGAAAGCTTCTCTCTTCCCTTTTTTACTTAAAATTGAGCTCATCAAACGGACAAGACGATTTCTCTCCGCTCAATAATGCATTTATGGCGCTCATCACATCTAACAGCTAGGGGCTTATCACTTTTATTCAACGGGAAACGTGCAAACGCACGATCCCACATTTATGAGAAATGATTACCCACCATTTATGAAAGGACACGTATCACGGCACGTTCTCCCACGTCCATTATAACTGCAATTGAAGAGACTCATAGCTTAGCTCGAACCCTTAAGCTTGCCATGAAGTCCTCGACCTAAAAAGGTACGGTGAACATAGTCACCACATGCTTGACCAACAGCTTAGCATAATGACCTTGACCCGAGGCACAACCCACATAATCACATGCTTGACCAAAGCTCGCCCAAGAAACATCAAACAACATTCAAGAAATCGGCTCATTCAAGCTCGGCATGTAGTCCTAGCAAACTACCTCAGTTATGACACCTCAGCACCAGCTACTTGGCCTACGACCAAGTTTGGGGGCTATGCACTGAACTAGAAATATAGGCCAGAAGACCTCGGGCTGAACCACTAGAGCTCGGCCACAGGCCCCAGAGCTTAGACACGTGATGCCCAATCTCTTACAAATTTATCCTGGATTTAGTCGAAAATACCTCCTAGATCCCACACAGGATCTCCCTATCTCTCATCATATCTCATTATTATTACATTATATCTCATATATTATATCATATCTCCTACATATATAGAATATATCTAGTACCTGCTAAATCCTAGGAATATCTCCCTTATATAGGGAAGATTATCTCCTAATTTATCACGGATCACCTCACACTATATAAGGGGCTTAACGCCCCCAAGTATCACAAGCTAATTACATGCTATTTTTTACCACTCTATATCTCTTTCACTTACTGACTTGAGTGTCGAAGTGTCTTCACAGATACCCCACCCTCCGCTTGCACGGACATTGGAGCTACTTGCACTCTTACCGCTATTTCCAGTAAGAACAACCCTGACAGTGTATTCCAACTAAATTCTAAAAAAAAGGACAATTTTTTCATTGATATAAGAATTTGAAATTTCCAATTTGTGTGATTCAATTGATTAAAAAATTTTAAAAATATATATTTTTAAGAGTTTAACTTCTATGCATTAACAGTATAAAATTTTTCTATACCATCATTTAATTATGTATTGTCAATCAGTAAAAGTGGATATCTCACATTCATTACTAGAAAAGTTATACAAATAGGATATTTTGATTGGATGTAAGTGTGTGTATGAAAATTAAACTCATTTTTAAATCCTTAATCAGCTTCCTCTTAAGAATATTGATTAAGAAACCGTTTAAATATAAGCATTCTACAACTACAGTTACAACATGTACGACATAGATTCATGATTCAAACTGTTCTATGGCTATGTTGCTCCAGGCGTAGGTATTGCAATTAATTACACGCGGTGGTAAAGATGTCATGCATTTGCAAGTTGCAACCCCTTTTTTTTGGTTTTTTTTTTGGTAGCAACCGAAAAAAATTGAAATAACACCATTCAATTGTTTATTTGTTTGACAAAATTACAAAAGAACCAAAAAATAAAAAATAGAAATCCTGTTAAGTTGACAGAAACAAGAGAAAAGAAGGTGCAATATGAACCGAAAATGATTGTTTTGCCCTTCTATGGCCTGGGAAAGGATGGTACGAGGAAAAGGGGGTACAAAAGTGTCGATCGTACACATGTATTTTCAATGCAGGCAAGTGTGTTGGTCGGCGTGGCATGGGGAAGAGAGGAGGAAGAGGGAGGGGGCAGGGGCCGAAAAGAAGGAAACGGTAAAGGGGTTTAGGCCAAGAGAAATGATTTCTCTAAAGAGATGTGTTGTCTATATCCATTATGTATGAGATACTGTGTCGACTCATATTTCATTTATCCCAAGTAAGGTCCATATCTCATCTAATGGTTACATAATGCGGTACAATGCCCCACACACAATAAACACAAATAATATTTTTCTTATCTAAAATCCTCTAAACATCCTTCTACTTACAAAATAAAGAGCTATTTATAGTTTAAGTTTCTATGATATTAATTATATATACTTTTTTAATTCATATAGTAATTAGAAGAATGGTTAGAAAAACTTTTAGGAAACTAAAGAATCATTCTTAAGTCAAGGGGCCTTTTAGGTTGTGTAGACCCTACAATTGCCAAACTTTGCAATAGACCTTCAATTTTATTGGTAATAATATCCAAAATGTAGGTAAAATTTGAGTTTAATTTCTTATATTGATAGTATAAACTTTTTTACACTAACATCTAGTTATATTTTGTCATATCAACAAAAGTAATTGAGTCTCACATTTATTACTCGAAAAGTCATCCAAATTGAATAATATGATTAGATGATAGTATAAAAAAACTTTATATTATTTGTGCATCAAAACTAAATTCAAAAATTTTTATATCATTTTACGAGTACTTTAATTTTTATATACTGATAGTGTAAAGTTTTGTTATACTGTTATCTAATCAAATCACTTCAATTGCATGAATTCTTAAATAATATGTATGAGACTTAAACAATTTTACTAATATGACAATACATGATTAGATGACTAGTGTAAAAATATTTTATATTGTCAGTGCATAAAAATTAAATTGTGTATACAAATTAAAATTATAATTTCACAAATTAATTTTATGAAATTCTAAAACAATTAAAATAGATCATTCTTAATTTCTAACTTACACCTTATAAGTTATCAATATCAAAACCAGTCAAGTATCATTCTCCTTATTGAAGTTAATGTAATTATTCTTCTTTTTATTCATTTTTCAATAATTATATTATAATTCTTTAATAAACTCAAATATTAAATTTAACATTATAAGCCAATTCCAATTTCAATTCTAACATCTAAAGAGGTCAAATGTGTGGCACATCTATTTTCAAACAATCTTATTGTTGTTTGTGCCTATCTGAATGGCTATCCACATTATTAAATGTAGAATATGTTTTCTCTCTCCTAATATTACTAATATCATAAATTAGTTTACCTAACCATGAGGTGTGACGTGGTGGCAGCTCATCTAGTCTCTTAACCATGTAGTTAAGAATGGTAGTGTCAAGATGTTTACAACTGCACCAACACCACTTTTCCTCATTATATTAATGAGTTTAATAAGTATTACCATTCACTATCTATGTAAACAAAATTTACACACTCACCCGATTACCATTTGACACCTCATTTTATTTCCAATTAATCTTATTTTGGTTTTTGAAAAACAATAGAAGAATGGTAGTGTCAAAATGTTTACAACTACAGCAGCACCACTTCTCCTACTTTTCCTCAATTGTTACTACACTTACTTTTCTCACTGTGTAAGGTATCAGACTCGTGATGAATGTGAGAAAGCTAACAAGCTATTTAGAGCTTTAAAAGGAGAGAATATGTGAGAGATGAAGTATTAATTCATTAATTATGAATGGTGAGCAGGTACAAAGTTTATATACATACTAGCTTATATCAGAAGCTGAAGTCAATATTAATAATTTATAACTGTTCCTAACAGACTTTACTAACAGCTTAACTAACTTAAGTTACTCTTACCCCTAACATCCCCCCTCAAACTGAGGGGTGTGTTTGACACAACCTTGAGTTTGTCACGAAAGCTAAGGAAAAGAGGTGCAAATAAAGGTTTTGTCAAGACATCTGCTACTTGCTCATGGGCTTGGACGTGTTGCACTTGGATGAGTTTTTGAACTATCTTGTCCCTTATAAAGTGGAGGTTTATTTCAAAGTGTTTGGAGCTACTGTGTAGAATAGGATTGGCTGCTAAAAGGACTGCACTTTGATTATGACAATAGATTGTTAGAGCAGTAGGTATTGGAAGATGCATCTTAGTCAGCAAGGTGTACAACCAAGTGAGTTCAGCAACAATAGCTGCCATGCTTCAAAACTCCACTTCAATGCTAGACTTGGAAACAACACTTTGTTTCTTGCTTGACCATGAAACAAGATTAGGCCCAAGGGAAACAAAGTATCCAATGGTGGATTTGCGATCATCAATGTCTGATGCCCAATTTGAGTCACAGAAAGCAATCGGCCTCTAGTTAGTGCAAAGATGAAATTTTAAGCCATGATGAAGTGTGCCACTTAAATAGCGAAGGATCCTCTTGACTGCCATCGAATGCATGTCAAGAGGGGAGTACATGAATTGAGACACTTTGCTTACTGCAAAGGAGATGTCAGGTCGAGTGATCATAGCATATTGAAGGCCTCCAACCAATGACCTATATATTGTAGGATCAGCAGCCACAGAATCACCATGTGTTGAAAGTCTTGAACTGAAAATCATAGGAGTGGGCATAGATTTTGCATCTGACATGTGAGCTTTGTTAAGAAGGTCTTTAATGTATTTTGTCTGAGATAAATGGATTTCACCATTGGGGAGTTTGGAAGCTTCAATTCCAAGGAAAAAAATTCATTTCACCAAAGTCTTTTAGTGTGAAGACATGGTTAAGGCTTGAGATCAAGTGCTGAATTTCTTCATGGTTGCTGCCTGTGACCAGAATATCATCCACATATATTAAGATGTATATGGTTGAAGTTGGTGTGAATTGTGTGAACATGGAAGAATCAAATCTAGTGTTAGAGAAACCAAATTGGTTTAAAGTTAAGCTCAGCTCAGAAAATAAGGCTCTTAGAGCTTGCCTGAGGCCATAAAGTGCCTTCTGTAGTTTGCAAACTAGCTGAGAGGAAGAGGAGGAGAACCCTTCAAGTTGGACCATGTAAACATCTTCTTGAAGATCACTGTTAAGGAAAGCATTGTTGAAGTCAAACTGCCTTATGTTCCAACCTTTTGAAAGTATAACCGAAAGCATAATTCTAACTGTTGCTGGTTTGATTATAGGGCTGAAGATCTGATCAAAGTCAATTCCCTCTTTTTGATGAAAGCCCCCAGCAACTAGTCTTGCTTTATACTTTTGTATGGAGCCATCTGGATGCCTTTTATTTTGAACATCCATTTCCAACCAATCGATTGAGCATGAGAGGGTGGTTGAACTAAGGATCGGGTGTGGTTTCTCTGCAAGGAGCTGAACTTCAATTCCATGGCCTTCCTCCAATGAGTTGTGGCTAGAGCTTGAGATACTGTGGTAGGTTCATGATGGAGAAAATTAGAATCAATGATTGCTCAGCATAAGATTTTGTTTTAAAGATTCCAGATTTGCTTTTGGTTGTCATAGAGTGAGTGTTATCAGCTGTTGGAGCAGTATGAATAACTGGAACTGAACTTTTGGTTCTATTTGGAGCTGCTGCTGCAAGAATGGGTGGTTGGTTCTCAAGCTCATTGGAAGATGGTGAAGTACCTGCAAAATCAGCACTAGACAGAGAATTAATAGTTTTAACAAGTATAATAGGGTTTGGTTGGCATGTTAATAGGTCACCATTGGTAGGTGTAGGTGTGATGGGGGTGTTTGACTGGGGAATGATGGGCATGGCTTGTGTATATTGAGGTGGTGTATATGAGGTTTGTGCACTTAGGTTAGTGTAAAAAAGTTGTAATTATTGGAATTCTTTTTCAATGAATACTACATTTTTGGATATGTATTGCTTGCCAGAGGGAAACAGACATTTATATCCTTAGTGATTGGTAGCATAACCAAGAAAAAGGCATTTGTGAGTTTTATAGTCTAGTTTGTGTTGGTTGTATGGTCTTAAGTAAGGGTAACATGTGCAACTAAAGGTTTTTAGGAAGTTGTAGTTAGGCTTTTTGTTGTGTATGTGTCCGAATGGTAAGAGGCGACTAGAGGATTGGGTTGGTAGGCAGTTTATTAGGTAGATAGCAGTGAGGAAGGCTTCATCCCACATTTTCAAGGGTAAAGAGGCATGGGTTAGAAATGTAAGGCTGGTTTCAGTAATGTGCCTGTGTTTTCTTTCGGCTGATCTATTTTGTTGATGGGTGTATAGACAAGAGAGCCTATGGGAAATGCCATTTGAGGTAAGGTAGGTGATGAAGGTATTTGACAAGTATTCTTTTCCATTGTTTGCAGATTTCAATTTATGACCTGTCATGGTTTCCATTGATTGTTTGTATTGTAAGAAGGCTTGAAAGGCTTGGGATTTATTTACTAGTAGATTAATGCAAGTGTATTTGGTGTAGGCATCAATAAAATATATGTAATATCAAAAACTTGAAGAGCTTGGGACTGGGGCAGGTCCCTATATATCAGAAAATACTAGCTGGAGGAGTTCTGTATATGTGGTTGTTGAGTTTGCAAAAGGTAATTGATATAGTTTTCCCATACAACATGCATCACATAGAGTATTAGAGGAGGTTATGGTATTTTTATTGCTAGAATCAATGAGATTACAAGATGTCAATACATGTTTTACAACTTTGAGAGAAGGGTGGCCTAATCTTTTGTGCCAAATATAAACTAAATCTGATTTACAAAGAGCATAAAAAATTGAGGCAGCTAATAGTGACTGTGATACTACTTGGAGGTTCTTTAGGTGATATAGACCATCTTTAAGAGTTTCTTGGAGAAGGGTCTCCTTGGACACCTGAGATTTGACAAGACAAAATTTAGGGTGAAATTCAAAGAACACATTGTTATCTTTAGCAAATTTTGATACACTAAGTAAATTCTTTATAATGAATGGCACATGAAGGACATCTTGCAATTTGAAAGTGGTGTGTGACATATTTGAGTGTAGGAAGGAGTTGCTAATGTGACCTATTTTCATACCTTGACCATTACCTATGTATACTTGTTCAGAACCATTATATTTAGAGCCTGTGATGAGGTTCTGCTGGTTGTAGGTAAGGTAATGAGATGCTCCACTATCTAGATACCATGTTGGATCTGTCAAAGTTGCTGGTGTAGTAAGGTATGCTTGCGGATTTTGTGAGTTTGAAGCTGGGTTATGGAAGGAACTTCAGGGTGGAGGAAGACCTGTATTAGGATGCATTGGACTTTAGAAATTTTGATCAAACCTATGGAAGCATTGCCACACAATATATCCAACTCTCTCACAAAGTTGGCACAGTCTCATTAGTCACATCAATGTTAGTTCCCAAAATAAGCATATCATCCACATATACACAAACAATAACACCATTTAAATTATCGTCAAATTTACTGTAAATGCACTTATCAGAATCATTTACATTATAGCCATCTTGCACCATAACTTTATCGAATTTTTCATGCCATTGCTTAGGTGCTTGTTTAAAACTAAATAAAGATTTAATTAATCTACACACTTTATTCTCACTACCAGGAATCACAAAGCCTTCAGGTTGATGCATATATATTTCTTCTACTAAATCTCCATTCAAAAACGTATTTTTAACATCCATCTGATGTATTAACAAATTATGAATAGATGCTGAAGCAATCAAAACTCTTATAGAAGAAGTTCCAACCACAGGTGCATATGTATCAAAATAATCTTAACCTTTCTTTTTGTGTATATCTTTTAGCCACTAACCTAGCTTTATATTTTTCAATTAAACCATCAGCTCTTAATTTCCTTTTAAAAGTCCATTTACATCCAATTGGTTTTACTCCCTTAGGTAAATCTACTATCTCCCATGTATGGTTACTCATTATTGACTCTATTTCACTATTAATGGCTTCTTTCCATAAAGGACCATTTGGAGATGATATAGCTTCATGGTATGTTAAAGGATCTCCACCCATTAAAAAGGTGTAAAAATCATCACCAAAATTAGTTTCTTTTCTTTCTTTTTTACTCCTTCTAAGTTCAATTTCTTTATTTTCAGAGCCAATAGGTTCACAAGCATTTCCAAATAACGGTTTCCTTATAGGAGTTTTCAAAGGAAATACAGTTTCAACAAACTCAACATTTTTTGATTCAATAATTGTATTTACATCTAAAACATCACTTCTTAATACTAAAAATCTATAACAAGCACTATTTTCAGCATATCCAATAAACGTACAATCACAAGTTTTAGATCCAATTTTTTTTTTTTTGGTTCAAGTAATAACACTTTTGCTAAACAACCCCATACTTTAAAATAGTTTAAATTAGGCATTCATTTTTCCCATAAATTAAAAAGAGTTTTTTCCAGTTTTCTTAAAATTTACTCTATTTTGTACATGACATGCAGAAAGAATAGCTTCCCCCTATAAATTTGGAGGTGCGCCAGCACTTATTAACATCGCATTCATCATTTCTTTTAATGTTCTATTTTTCCTTTCAGCTACTCCATTAAATTCGGGTGAATAAGGAGGTGTTATCTCATGAATTATTCCACATTGTTCACAAAAGTTATTAAGAGATATTGACTCATATTCACCTCATCTATCAGATCTTAGTCTTTAAATTTTTTTATTTAATTTGTTCTCTACTTCAGCTTTATAAATTTTAAATTTTCCTTCCGCTTCATCTTTGGTTCTTAATAAATAAACATATGTGTATCTTGAAAAATTATCTATAAAGATTATATAATATCTTTTACCTCCTCTAGTCATTGTAGATTTTAAATCACCTAAATCTGAATGTATTAGGCCTAATAAGTCTATATTATGAAATTCTACAGGCTTACATGTTTTCTTTGTACTTTTAACTTCTACACATATTGGACATTTATCATTATTATTTATTGACATATCATTTATAATTTCTAGTTCTTTCATTTTCTTTAGGTAAGAAAAATTAACATGTCCTAATCTACCATGCCACAAATCAATAGAATCAGATAAATAAGAACTAGAACATGCATTTTCGTTTATACCATGAGAAACATCTAGCAAAAATAGTCCATTTCTATAATGCCGTTTTCTAACAAAATCTCCACATTTAGAAAGCACAACCTCATCATTTTCAAAAGTAACTCTAACATCAGCCTTGCTCAACATAGATATAGAAATTAAATTACCATGAATTTCAGGCACATAGAGGATATTGTTTAATGAAAGAGTTTTCCCATATGTTAGTTTTAAGTTCATTGTTCCTTCACCAAGGAATGCAACTTTTGTAGAGTCACCTACATATATAACTTCCTCTCTTTCCCCCACACTATTATACAGATATGCCTGGTAGCCCCAAAATCTACCACCCAAGATTTTCCTTCTATGGCAGAATTACATTCAATAATAATTACCACAAAGTCAATTTTATCTATATAGAGCATGATAGTGTTCAAAATTTTTAGAAATGCAATACTTACCTGATTTTGTGACTTGTTGAAGCGTCTCCATAGCAAGGTTTCAAATGGCACGATCTCTTTATTTTCCGGGAGAGTAGATTATCTCAACAAGCCTTGATGTACGCGAACGCAATGAAAACTTACCGAGGATTAAGGCAAGTTTATTCCATGACATGTTTCAAACCTTTTTTTTCTCCTTTTATGAAATTCAAATTATAGACATTAAGGCGTAAGGTAACAAGAATAAAAGTAGCCAAAAAATACTCTTAAGATTGTAGCAAAAATATCAATTAAAAATTGACACAAATAAACTAATAAAATAAGAGATAATTCCAAATAATATAAATAATTAGTGACCAAAATTACAATGCTATATATGACAAGAATATAACACCAATTAAAAATAAAATGCTTATTGATTTATGGCTGAGGCTTGCTAGGCACTGAGCTTAAGAGTATTTTGCCACCACAAACTAATAAGCCGGTGCAGATGGTCTTCACGACTAATACTCCCCAGTATACATCTCACTAACTTTGCACTTGAACTAGTGAGGCTTACAAGAACAATGTATATGGGGTATTCTAGAGAACTAGATAGAAGAGAATGTATATTTTATGAAAGCATATGCTTAGATTTTCTGTCTCCCAAACTAATACTGATGTTGCTATTTATAAGTCTGGAAATAAAAGACTTCCCGTAACCCAACATTGCCAAAATGATTCGTGAGTAATGCTAAGGAAACAAAATTATACATGTGAATGATATTGTATTAATAAAAGGAATATTTCATTATTAAAATCTTAGAACATTAACTTATAGCGTAACTTATAATTTGTATTGAATGATTTTCTCCTTTTAAACATGTGAAAAAAGCTTAAAATAAAATAATTAATGTAAACTTAATTAACTTTGAAATATAATCATTAACAAAATTATAACAGTTACATGCCTTGAAATGAGCTTTAGGCTATGATTGAGAGTTTTGTGGATAATGAAAAAGAGTGACTAATAATAGAATGGAAGAGATATGTGAGAAGTAGAGTGGAAATGACTATGTCACTCCCTTGTTTGGAAGTTGCTTTCATTCTCTCCTTGACCCCCAATTTGGAGGGTTAAAACAAATTGATTTTGATTAACAAGGGAGGAACACATTGTCCCTTATTAGTCATGTCACTTTCTCTTTTAAAATTTTTTCCAAACAATAGTTACTTAACTTTGACCTTGTCACTCCCTCCATTTTCATTCTCTCAATCATAGCCTTAGATTTGGGTTGGGAATGTGGTTAGTGTGTCATTTGGTGTGAGTGTGACTCCCTTTATGCAATGCAACTTGCTACTTCTAATGAGAGAATGCCTTATCATACGTGTGTTACTATCTTGACTGACATTAAGGACTTACTCTCTAGGGATTGGGTGGTTAGAATCTTTGATGTTTGGAGAGAAGCTAATCAATGTGCCGATACTTTAGCCAAAAACAGAAAGAATTGTTAATCAAGATATATGGTATGCTAGACAATTTTGTCTCGAGATTCTTCCCTTGCTAACAGCAGATATCCAGGGAGTGACTTACAGGAGAACTTAGGGCTTGTATGGTTTGAGCTTTTAGTTTTCATTTTCAGTTTTTTAAAATTTTGTAAAGGAAATGCTGAAAATTGAAAATAAAAATTGAAAATTGAAAATTGTAATTTTTAGAATTTTTAGTATTTCCTTCATAAGATCTAAAAAACTGGAAAACTAAAAAATGAAAACTGAAAATTGAAAACTCAAATTAAACAGACCCTTAATTTGTCTTTTTTCTTTATCTTATATTATTATGTAAATCATCAATTCAATAGGGTGGTTTGGTGATCTTTCATTATGTGGTTGATTTAATTTCCCTCCAAAATGCATGACCCTTGGTATCTGTCCATTGCTGATTGTTAAGGTCCTAATATGATTCAGGGCTCATAAATGGTTCACTGTTTATTTGCTCTTCATATCTTGGAAGCTGATGAAGCATGCACTTCATTATTGCAAATATCAGTTTCCAATAAAAAGGACCCATCAAGTAATTATTTTTTTCATGACTTTTTTCTTGTAGAATTCCCTTACCTTATCATTCATCTTTTGCGGCCCACTTTTGGATATGAATTGGTTTTCCATTATTGCATTTTCGATACGCATTTAATATTTTATGATACTTTTTTTATTGAGAAAGAGGTGCTCTCTCTGCATTTAATATAATGATACTTCTTTTTATTGAGAAAGAGGTACTCTCTCTCCCTCTCTCTTATTTTTAAATATAAACTGCTTCCTTTCTTCATTCTTCTTCTCTGCTTCCAAACTCTTCCTACCTATTCCATTTATCTTGCTTCTTCCTTCTTCTTCTCCTTTCTCCTTTCATCCCTTCCCCCCCCCCCCCCCCCCGGTTTCTTTTTTGCCTCTTAGGCTTTTTCTCTTTCATTACCCTTCTCTCATTTCCCTGCCTTTTCTTCTCGATTCTCTTAGCAATGTAGTCGAAGGGAGCTAATCCAGTTGCAGAATGAGGTGGAGGGCCGCAGTACAACTATGTTGGTATGTACCGCAGCTTGTGCCTCCTCCATCACCGCTTCATGACTTTGAATTCGCCGACAAAGTCCCTCTTCCCTTATCAAAAAGCTTGCATGAGTGGGTTCAGCTTAGATCCTTGCATTCATTTACCAATTTCTTAGTTGCAAATTCTGTACTTTATGAGCTATTGGCATGCAATTGAAAGGGAATTTTGATTTATTTTATATTATTTTCTTAATGTTTAGGCATTTTTGGTTCAATTCCAAGATTAACATACAATTCAGTCACAACTATCTATTTGTGTAATTTATGTTTATGGATCTGATTTGTTGTATTACTATATTATATATGTTTATGTTATGATTCACAAACCGAGTAATGGTTTAAGACTTTTAATGTATGTTCTGCGTATTTTCATTTGAGTTGCCTGATGTCAATCTCATACTTTAGATTCTAACATTAATACATAGTTTTAAAATTTTTTTGAGTTTAGGTTGTCAGAGGTTTTTAAAATCATTTAAAATGCATCAAACTCTAGCAGAGAACTCTATACTATTTTCTAAAATATTTTGAAATATGTTGTATGATATTGTGAACAAAATACAATTTTTGTTATTTGTCTTTTTATTTTGTGATTCTGATAATATTTTGTTTTCGTGTTTATTGACAGGCTATGCAAACGGGTTGTTGATTACATCATGTTTAAATCATAAAGTGGTATGCTTTTTGTCACCATTGTCATCATGTTTCATTCCTAAACTAATTTTGTGGTATTTTGATGAATATAGGTCTGTACTTAGCAAGAATGAATGATATTGAAGGGAAGATGGTAGATGTCTATTCGTTTTTCAATTCATGTTTGTGATATATTTTGAACTTTGAATAGATATTGATTTAGGAAAGTACATGTTAGTATGAAAGAGAGTTCTATACATTCTGAACTACTCCTTGTCATTGTATTTAATTTTGAAAGATGACGCCCTTTTTAAATTTGATTTTTCCCCTTGTATGTATGAATACAAAATATTCATGTAGTATAAGTTCGATAATGATTTCATGTGCAGTTATTGTCTTTTTATTATCTATTTCTTTTTGAAACTACATCTCTATGTTCATTATGCAGAAATTGCTACAATTAGAGCCTTTACAATGGGGTTGCAACAATCAGATACCATTCTTTCCAATGTTGCTGCTATATTTTTCATGATTTGTTATTTTTTTTTTATATCGCTTGATTTGGTAAAACTGTTTTTTATTATTATTTTTGTTGTATAACATTGTATTTTATTTAATTTCTTATTTGATGTGTCATTCTACATATATTTAGAGTGATACAATGGGGCTAACGCCCAAACACAAAAAGAACACTAAGAAACAAAGCAAGGAAATGCAACAGCCCTAGCATCAATGATCTGCAGCTCAATTGGCTTCACGAAAAGCATGGCAAACCTTGACTTCCCAATCCTTGTCTATAAGGTTCTTGATCTTTTCAATGAGCAAAGCAAAGGGATGACTTGTTAATGGTCTTTTGCTCTTTTATTCGTCTTACATGCTGTTGCTCCTTTTCTAGCTGATATTTCTCTTTCCATTTTTTTGGTAGTATTTTATGAGTCGCTTAATTCGTCATTTAAGGAAAAATACACTTTTTCATCATACATGTCATTTTAATCTCGAAAGTTTTCATTACTCAAAACAAATATTTGAATATAATTTATTTGATTTTTTTTAAAATTTCTTTTCGTAATCAAATATTTGAATAAAATCTAGTTGAACTAATTCTTAAAACTATGTTGAGGTCATTTACTTGCCTTCAAAACAACGATTCTAGAATGATTGATGTATGTGCTCATATGTTTTTACCTCTACATTGAAGTTGAATAGTACAATTTCATTTTCGTTATCTGATTATTTTTGGATGTTTTCTATAGACTGGATGTTGTAAGCCATCAAACGACTGCAATTTCATCAATCAGAGTCCTACTATTTGGAGCAAGCCAACAAATGCTACTTATTCCAATGTTGACTGTGATGCATGGAATAATGATCCAAAGGCTTTGTGCTTTATTTTTCAATCTTGTAAAGCAGGAACGCTGGAAAACATAAGGACTTCTTTGAAGAGAATGGTTTTTGTGGACATCGTACTCCTCATCTTCTTGATTATTGTGTTCTTCGTTGGTTGTTGTGCATTCAAAAATAACCGGAAGAGCAATTGGAAGAGATTTCAAGCTCATCACTAAATTTAGTATTGTTAACATTAGTTAAGGCATTTGATTTATATTTTATATTCTTTTAGTCTAGGGCTCTACATTTGCTAGATTTTATTCCCTTGTTAGTGTAGTCTATTATATTTTCATTATAAATTGCCTAATTTTTTTAATCAAATTAATTACCTTCTCTAATAATCAGTGTGCATTTGGATACTAATTTGAGAATTTTTTTAATATTAGAATAAAAACAAGACATTCTTTTCCACCAACAATTAAGTACTTTATTCATTATTAAGAATGCAGTGAAAGTGAAAATAATTATGGTCCATCAAATTGGAATATTAGACAATGCAATTACACTCACCTATCCAAAATTTTAATGTAATTAAATTGTTATCCTTTATTTTGCAAAATTATACTAACATCTTCTATAAATATTAATTCATTAATTTAAATAATAAAAAAGATAGTAGACATGTACATGATTATTAGTGATAAAATTATAATATGTTGACAATGTTTGATATATATCAACTGAAATACTTTTTTATCATAAATTATAATTATAAATTTCAAATCCATGTGATGAAAAAAAATATGTTATTCAAGTAGTATGTTAAAAAGGTCAAAATATTATAATTTTATCTTTAATAATTTTATATATATATATATATCTTGTTATCTGTATTTTTACTTAACGAATCAGTATATATGTAGAAGAAGTCAATATAATTTTCATGACATTCAATGGAGACTAATAATAATTTTGTAAAATAAAAAATGTCAAATACACACTAAACTTCAAGAAAGATTAGTGTAATTTCCTCTAAATTATATATAACTATTGGCCTGGACAACTTCAGCTGTAAAGCGGACTAACAAGGCCTCCTGAGGTTGTGTTTGTGATTCTATAAACAGTTGCAGCACAATCTTATTATTTTTAATAAGAGTTATAATATTTATACTCATAATATATAAGATATTATATTGATTCATATTTTATTCATTTTAAATAAGACATAAATTTTATTTAAATATATATAATTTATATTTTATTTAATAATAAATGAGATTTAAATTAATATAATATTTTATATTTTTTTATATATATATATATTTCATAAATTATAGGTGCAAATAATATTTTCTTATTGACGAAACATACTTGAAATGAAAAGCAAAGATCTTCAATGAAAAGGCAAAGATAAGTGAATCATTACAGCATTTTACAAAAGTATTCGAACTCGTATTATTATATTAATAAAAAGGCTCTTGCTGTGGTACTATTTTGTATATTATAATTTAATTATAAATATTTAAAATATTAATAAATTTAGTTAGTGAGATATGTGATAAATTTTTAATCATAAATTATATGAAAGATACCAACACCTATAAACTTTATAGGGTACCAGAGAAATCTCTTAATAAAATTATTTAAATTAATTAATTATTATTTTAACAGTCATATAAATAAAAGAATTTTTGTTATAATACCCTAAAAGTATCATATCCTTTTAATTTTAAGAATTATAATTTAATTATAAATATTTAAAATATTAATAAATTTAATTAAAGGAGTTTATAGTAAATTTTTAAACATAAGTTATTTATAAAATATTAATACTCTTTAAATTTTATAGAGTATAAAGAAATTCACAAATAAAAGATATTGTTAGATGAAAAGTTTTCTTTTGCATAATGTATCAAAATTTGTCTTGTGTGTTGAGCCACCCCTCCACACTTTCAGCACTACGCGTGATTTAGAACAACTTGGCGGCAGAAGTCGGTCGCCACTCTTGAGGAATTCTGTGTCACAAAGACGATGTTTGAACTCGAGTCAATCTTGTGGCCCAGAATATAGACACGTCCCAACAAGGCGAACCAAGGTCATAATTAACCATGATGAAATTTCTTGCGCTCAAAACCGACATCATCAATGCTCACACACATATATATTAAAAAAATAATAAATAATATTAATAATTAAGTAAAATATAATAAATAGATTAATATATTTTTATATATTAATTAATATAACATAATATTAAATAAAATAATTTAAAAATATAAAATTAATTAAAAATAACATTAAAAAAATTAATATTTTATTAAAATATAAAATTATCTAAAAATAAATAAATATTTCAAAAAGAAACCAAGCATTTTATAAGAAAATTATGTTCTGCATGTGTAAGTCAAATAATTATCTATATATTTTTAGAATAAGGATCTACCATAAAGAATATGTTTGGTTGGAGCTCAGTCTTAAAAATTTATATCATATTTTTATTCCTAATTAAATACACTTAAAATTCATTCATAAAAGTCTATATTAAATTTTTACCTTCAACCAAATACACCCAAAAATAAAGGTCCAGAAGATAAGAAAATTCTTCTCGATTTTTTTTTTGTTAATATTAGTAATTAGTTACTTAATATGAAAACATATAAAAATAATCATTCATAATTTTGTCTAGTCACTTAAAATTTATTACCAATTTGCTAACTATATTTGACAAATTTTTCAACAAAACTTCTTTGAGACATACAGCAATACTCGGGATGATTTTTTTTTTTGAAAAAAAGAAATTTGTTCCTCTTAAAATACAAAAAGTCTCTTCTATGTACTTGTTTAATTAATTTCAAGTCTTTATCATCATAAGACTTACTCTCTTCCTCTAGCTAAAATTTTATACACACATAGATGTCGTAATTTTCATACAAATTAAAGATATATATTTTTGCAAAGTAAATACGATTTGTCTTCTGTGTAAATAAATTCATAAATGGTACGAAAAAAAACTTGAGAAAAAAACTAAATAACAATAAGTTAAGCTAAGGGTTAGCTTATAAGAATCTAAAATAAATTTAAAATATTAAAATACGATCTTGTTTTACTCCTAAAGGAACTTAGTTTTTTCTAATAGCATTCATGATTACAAAGTTCCCCATCCTCAAAGGGTTTTCATTGGGTCATTTGGCTTAAAAAAATTTTATTTGTACTCATAATGCATGAGACATTATATCAACTCACATTTTATTAGTTATTGAATAAGATATGAATTCTATTTGAATGAGATCCACATCTCATTCAATAATAAATAAAATATAAATTAACATGATATTTCATATATTATGAATATAGATAATATAATTCTTTTGCTTAGCTCGCCATTAGAGTTTAATTTTCGATCTGCCTAGTGCCCACTTTCTACTGTTTCTCCTAACGACAGCCTTCAATTGTATCCTTTAAGGTCTTGTAAAGAAAAAAAAAAAAAAAGGCCGTATCGTCTAAGGGTTAGTTTCGTATGAGACTAAAAATAGAAGACAAAATTTTCTAAGTAAAATTACATGAAAATTTAATGAGTTTTAGGGCATTGATTAAGATTTCCAATGATAAAAACTTTTGATACTCTCAATGTATTGAATATATTAAATGTATCAATAACTTATAAACTTTGTTTTTTTAATAAAAATTTAGACTTTAGAAATCTTAAAAATTTCTACTTTAGACATCTTAGGATAGTAATTAGCAAAATTCAGATTTAATTGGTAAAGTTTTTAAGTAAGATAGTAATTAGCAAAATTCAGATTTAATTGGTAAAGTTTTTAAGTTCTTTTTTTTTAACTTATCCTACTCTTTCCGAGTTCCCGGCGCCAAAAATTTAGACAATAACGACAGCATACTCGTGCATCGCGTGGAACTGTACAAGTGGTTCGTTTATATTGTTCAATTTGCTATAATCATTCTTGACGTTTGGGCAAGTCGTAGGAACTTGCATTTAAAGTCAAGAATAAAAAGAACGGAAGTTAACGTTAAGTAAGCATAGCAATACTCTCACGAGTAAATTGCAATCATTTTAAGAAAATAAGATGAGTAATAGAGATATTATTTTCTATTCCTTATTAATATGCCTCATGAGTCATGGCACAAGAAATTCCTAAAATGTAACACATAATACTGCATATTTTACAGACTGTTGAATTCAGAATAAAATATCATGAGCTTAATTTTTTTATATTGATAGTATAAAATTTTTTTATGCTATTATCTAACTATGTATTATCATATAAATAAAAATAATTAAGTCTCACATGTACTATTTAAAAAGTCATGCATATAAGATGATTTGATTAGATAATAGTATAAATAAGTTTTACATTATTAGTGTATAGAAATTAACCTCTAATATTATTAATTACTGTTAAATAATTACAAAATACAAAGTAATAATTAGAGAGTGTATTAAAAGTTATACTTCAAATTAATTTGAGAGACAATTACAAAATATTTTTTTAGAGTTTAATTTTAATACATTGCCATGTCATTAAATCTCATCTATTATACAGTAGGATAGAAGATAACCTTATTTACTAATGTGATATTATATAGTTAGATGACCTTGTATTTTATATTGTCATTATATTAAAATTAAATATTTTTTTCTATCTATAACTTAATATTTCAATCACAATGAAAGACAAAACTAAGACCGATCTCATAATTGAGAAAGATTATTTTGGAGGAAATAATCACTTTTTTTTGGAAAAAAAATGTCTTCATTTTTCATTATAAGCTATTTAAATAAATAAATATTAATTTAATTTTTAATTTAAATTAATCATTGCTTTGTATACTTGTAATAAGTATGTTTTCTGACAAAAAAAAATTTGTTTCAAATTATTTGTTATTAATTAACTTTTTCTAAATTTACCTTCACTTTTTATACTTTCTAAACTAAATTTAATATCTATAATTAAAAAGAAGATTGAGATCATATTTTTTTTATATGAAAAAGTTTAGGTTAAGGGAAAAACTTGGCCAAATTTAGGATCAGACATGTCTCCAAATTCATCGAATGAACACTTAGAAAAATACTTACAAATAGATTGAAATCATAGCTAAATTAAGTTATATTTTTTCTCTATTTGAACCTATTTAATATATATTAACTCTTTATATTTATGCAACAAATTTAAAGACAATTATGAAAAAATGAAGGGGTATTAATCATAACCAAGATATTCCATCTCACAATGTCTATCATTTTAGAATTTTTTTTTCATGTTTTAAACTATGTCTTAATTTAAAAAAAATAAATAGAAGATATTATTTTTTTTCATTTCTCATTTTCAATTTAATCATCCTTGTATCAATTATGCTTATTGATGGAGAAAAAACAATATAGCAATTATAATTTTAATACAAAGATAATTTTATAAAGTTAGCTAATCTAAATTAACGGTAAAATAGTTTGTTAACCTTCTTAATTTGTGTGTAAATCCTTATAATACTCTAACAAGATTTATGAAATTCTTGCTTAAAAAAAAATACTTTATCCATCCAATTACAAATGTCCTTTTAGGAAAAAGAAATTTGTTTAATATTATTTATCATCTATAAATTTTAAAATAGTATTAATTATTTTATTTCACTTTTATCATTACACATATTCTCTCTCATACTTTTCATAATAATTATTGCATAATTTTTTGAAAAAACAATTTTATTTTATCAACATAATGTTTTTAATATTTATATATTTCAATAATTTCTTAATCTATACATCTAAACTTTGAAAATTTTGTAGCATTCCTCTCAACTCCTCACTCCTCCAATAATTTCCCAAACGAGGAGAATGAGAGTGAAAAGTGCACTTGCCCTTTATGACAGCAAAAAAGGCGAATTTTTCAAGGCTCATCGTGTCTGGTCGGTGTAGTGTCACGACAATGCACAATTTCACAATATATACTCTTTGAATTTACTCAGAAGCCACAAGCCACACCCCAAAGCAATTCCCAGCTAGGAAATCCCCAACCTTTGTCTCAATCTCACCCTGCAAATACCCTTCCCTTCACTCCATCACTCGTGACTACATCAACCAAAACTAGACTCCCTTTTTATAAATAATTCCCCCAATATAATTCACCACCCAAAAGGCCTTAACCAAATTAAGGGCACATTGAAACTAATTTAATGGAGGGAAAAGATGAAGATGTGAGAGTTGGAGCCAATAGGTATAGAGAGAGGCAGCCAATAGGGACTGCTGCACAGGCCCAAGATGGTGGAAGGGACTACAGGGAGCCACCTTCAGCACCATTCTTCGAGCCCGGTGAGCTGTCATCGTGGTCTTTCTATAGGGCAGGCATTGCGGAGTTTGTGGCCACGTTCTTGTTCCTTTACATCACTGTCTTAACGGTGATGGGTGTGGCCAAATCAAACAGCAAGTGCTCCACGGTTGGTGCCCAAGGCATTGCTTGGGCATTTGGTGGAATGATCTTTGCTCTTGTCTATTGCACTGCTGGCATCTCAGGTATGTATGTAGATGACTCAAAAACTTCAATGTGCCAAAAGCTTGAAATTTGGGAGTTTGGATGTCACTCCTATAATAAGTGAGAAATTATGATAGTGAGATGTACATATTGAAAAAATAATTTCATAGGTTTTCTTTTGTCAAAAATTATTAAAATAGAAGGATGTATAGTACGTAGTTAGATAAATTAAAGTAGTAAATTAAAAGTTAAATCATTCTATTACATTTTTTTTAATATAAGATCCTGGTTATTAGGATTTGTTTGGTTTTAGTTTCCACTTTTTTCATTTCCTGTGTTTTAGTGTTTTGATAATTTTGTAAAAAAAAAATTGAAAATAGAAAATAAAGATTCAAAATAAAATTTTTTGTTTTCATTATTTTTACTTTTTTTTATAAAATTCTAAAAAATAGAGAAAACAGAAAATAAAAATAGCAACTACGCATATTCTTAATCTTTTTAAAAAATATATATATGCTCTCTTCTTGTAATATATCAAATGACAATATTAATTTTTAACAAATAAAAATAAATTTTAAGTCACAAACATAAAACTATTTTATATATATATATTATGTTTCTTAAAGCATGTGCTGAATGTACATCTTGGCAGCATGCAATAATTTATTTTGGTGAAAATTTGTTAAATGTTCTTTTTAACACATTTAGTACATGTTTGATGAAAAATCATTATTATGATTTAAAAATAAATAATTTTAATCCATCAACTTAAAGATGAATTATCAAAATATTTTTCTAACCATATATTAACTTTATAGTATATAATAAAAATTCACTCATAAGTACTATATATTTAGGATCGGTATAAATTAGAGGTGTGAATAAAAGGACAATTTAGTCACTTAAATTTATTTTTAAAAATGTTTAAATATTTTCTTAATCCTATTAATTAATGAATAGAATCGAACATGTTTTCTCTTACTCTCAAAACACCTAGGTTTTATAAATCAATCAAATAAATAAATAAATGTTTTACAACTCATCTGTTTTAAGTGTTAGTATCCATGAGAAAAAAATGATTGTTCATCAGTAACAGTAAGTGCTTAATCTTCCTTCAATTTTTCCTAATATATCTCCTGTGGATTTGCTGATGCAGGGGGTCATATTAACCCAGCAGTGACTTTTGGGCTGTTCTTGGCACGCAAGCTCTCACTGACAAGGGCAGTGTTTTACATAATTATGCAGTGTTTGGGAGCTATATGTGGTGCTGCCGTGGTTAAGGGATTCCAACCACGCCAATATGAGAGGCTTGGAGGTGGTGCCAACACTCTAAGCAAAGGGTTCTCCAAAGGTGATGGCCTTGGAGCAGAGATTGTTGGCACATTTGTGCTTGTCTATACCGTCTTCTCTGCTACTGATGCCAAGCGAAATGCTAGAGACTCCCACGTTCCTGTAAGCATAAATATAATTAACCTTTCCTAATATTACTTTTTCTTATTCAGCGAATTAACATTGTAGAACGGAACTCACGTCTCAATATGTCTTTTTCCCCATTTCAACGATCATTTCTTGGCACGGGAAAGAAGAACAATATATATTTAGTAACTATTTAAAAATTAAATGTTTATCTTCCATATAGTATTAAGTGATTGATAAGAAATGAAAAGAGACATGATTTGTAAATAGATAATTTCTGTCTAGATATTGTAGATTTGTAAGAACTATATATGTTTGGCTGAGTTTGTATTTATTTATTTTCTTGCTAAAAAAATATTTCTTAATTTAAAAACAACTTTTATAGGAATTATTTGTATCATTTTCTACTCAAGAATTAAAAACAAATTTTTAATTAACTTGTTAGTAAAAGTTGACATAGGTGGTTTATAAAAGATGATTTTTTTTTTTTTACTAAAAAGCATATTTTGCCAAAAAAAAATGAAAATAAAGGAAACAAATGCCCTCTTATCTTACAATTAATCTGATTATGTGGATTTGAATTGGTCAGATTCTGGCACCACTGCCTATTGGTTTTGCTGTCTTTTTGGTGCATTTGGCTACAATTCCTATCACTGGGACCGGCATCAACCCAGCTAGAAGTCTAGGTGCAGCCCTTGTATACAACAAAGACCAAGCCTGGGACGACCATGTGAGTCTTTTTCCCCCCTTAGATTTTTGCTTTCCTATGTTGCTTTTTAATAATTTCATTTGGATTATAAGTATATTTTATCTGTACAGTAAAATAGCAAATAGCTGTAGCAATTGATTGCTGTTACGTGAAAAAAGGTTGAAATTTCCCAAAACTTATATTACTTTGGTGCAGTGGATTTTCTGGGTAGGACCTTTCACTGGGGCAGCGCTTGCAGCCTTGTACCATCAAATAGTGATAAGGGCCATTCCCTTCAAGTCATCAAAGTGATACCCCATTGAAGTTGACGACTTGAAGCAGTGCCTGAAAAATAATAACTTGTTGAGCCTTAAACAGGATTCTTATGTAAAAGACGTTCCTATCCTTTCCACTATGCATTTCTACCAGTTATGTTATTAACTTATATTTATCTCTGCAAAACTAATATACGTGGATCTTGCAGTCGAAATTATGGAAATTGTGGTGTGGTTTTATTTCGTTGTCTATTTAACGTTTTCCGATCCATGTACACAGCAGAAATTGCATGGTTAAATTGTATGATTGTGCTATATGGTATTGAATAACACGGTTCTTTTTTAAAAGTAACACGGTTCTTTTTTTTTTATAAAAATAGAAAAAAAAAAGTCATTACCCGGGTCATTTTCTTCATTATGGTGTGGAGAGATAAAATTTACCATGAAATGAATCAAATTAGGTAAGTACATGGTTATGGTTCTAAAATCCCACCAATGATAGGATTTAGTAGAAAAAAATTATAATTTTTTTTTAAAATCAATCCTGCGATGCATTCAATCATATATAATAAAATAATAATTTTTAAAAACGAAATCTCGCCAATGAAAAAATTTTGTTAATAAAATATTATTTTTTTAATTGAAAAGTCACCAATGGCAACATTTCAGAAATATAATATATTTTTTAAAAATAAAATCTCACCGACGGCAAGATTTTATTAATAAAATATTAATTTTTTAAAATTAAAGCGACCAGAATTTCAAAAAAATAATAATTGTTTAATACAAAATTTGTCAATGGCGAGATTTCATCAATTAAAAATTAATTTTTAAACCATCTGGCTCTAACGACTCTTTGAGAGCTCTATATAAAGGGGTGCAACTTCTGTTACCGTGACACAAGTTGTGAGTGAAAATAGTTCATTCTAATACCACAGCAACTTTACTGAGAGAGAAAGTGTAATGGGACACAAGTTTTTTTTTTTATTCTCTATAACTGTGAGTGTGGAGAAAAAAAATAGTATTCTGGTTATACAAAAAATAGAGCAAAAAAATGAGTGATATTGCAAATATAATAGTATATTTCAATGGTGATGTACCTGGAAACACAGGTGAGGGTGTGACATTTACATGTCAAAATCCAGCATGTTTTTCTATTCGATACACAATGTCGTATATGGAGCTAGTGGATGGACTTTGTCAGTCCATAGATATCGGCACTCTAAAAACAGTATCTGCAATAAGATATAGGTCTCCAATCTCCATTTTTGGCGGCTTCGTACAATATCAAGCAACTCCAATAAATAACGATGATAGCATGCAACAGATGTTCATGACACATCAGCGGTATCATACAAATTCTTCTTCTACCATTGAGTTATATGTTGATTTTGAAGAAGTTGCTAGAAATGAAGAACCCAAGTGGAGCCTATTTCTGGATAGAGATTTAACAGAATTGGAAGAAATTGATGAAGATGACCATGAAAGTGGCGAAGATGGTGTGGAAGATGAAGTAGACAATGATCCAGATGGTGAAGGCATCCCAAGCAATGTGGCTAGACAACATCTAAATGAGGAGCCATCTTTCATGCGTGTCTTGGATTTGGAAGCTATGCATGCACCTGAGTTTCCTGAGTATGCAAACATGGGTATGTAGTACTAACTCTAAATTTTTTAATTTGTTTATTGCTTTATTATAATAAATAAGTAGCAACAACTAAATCTTAATTATGATACTATTAAAGTAGGTAGAATTTTTTTTGTTAAAGTTGACTAGCAATAATGAGTGTCCTATTATTGAAATATAGAATTGTAGTTTATTTTTTCAGCTATTACATATATTTTTATTTTGTTTTTATCAAAATTTTCATAATAAACACTTTATAGGTGTATCTGCTACTGATGGAGAATTACAAGTTGGAATGATGTTTAATAGTAGGGAGGATGCTGTAAAAGCAATTGAAAGGTATAGCATAAACAAAGCAGTGGACTATAAGGTATGTAAGTCAGAACCGAAGACATTTTATTACAAATGCATACATCATGAGAGAGGTTGCAGATGGCTTATTAGAGTTAGTCTAAGGAAGTATAAAGATTTCTGGGAAATTAGGAAGTACAATGGATCTCATACTTGCACTTCAGGGGGGAATTCACAGGATCACTCAAAGTTGGATTCAAACACAATTGCACAATTTATTGAGCCCATGATACAATCTGACTCATCTCTTAAAGTGAAAACTGTGATTGCAGAGGTTAAGTTGTTCTTTTTCATCTACTTCCATTTTAAGGGAGTGGCTATTGCATACTAAATAAATATACACAACCAAATAAATATACATAACTACTAGTTCAGTTTCAAATGAACAAATATAAGCATACTAAAGAAATGCAAATACTAGCTCAGTTTCAAATGAAGAAAGATACACAACTATGATTTATTAAATGGCATGCGCGGACGTTGATTTTTGACTTTCCGAAGAGGGGTTGGGGAGAATCTATTAGGGGATTTTGGAGTAGCTCGTAATTGCTTGCCACGTTCATATAGTTTAGTAGCCACTGATACAGTTGTTCCAATTGCCTTACCTAGCATGCTTCGCTTTTGTTTTCCTATTTCTTTATTCAGATCAATCATGCGCTGTTCACCTTCCTCGTGATCATCTCCACCTAGGTCGCTATCTCCCACATCATCCTCACCCTAATCACCCCTACCCTCACCCTCATTGCCATCTCCCACATCATGCTCACCCTGATCCCCACCTTCATCGCTATCTCCCATATCATCATCACCGTGATCACCCCCACCCTCATCTTTGTCTTCACATCCTTGTTTTTCTTTGGCTCTCTCAACCTCTTGTACATCTCCATGATATCCTCTAGATTGCATACTAAGATCACTGTACATATCAACCGACATTCCTGTCTGTGGAAATGTCCAGCTGAAAGGCTGTGTCTCCATCTGAGATACATATACATTTTGTTGCTGGAAAGGCTGCTCATTCAGATCAAGTTGTGCCCAGTAAGAAGATTGACAAGCCTCTCCCTGAGTGGATGATTGACCAACATCTCTAGAAGATTGGCCTAAATCCTAGTCAAATTGATTCATAAACCCCAACAGTGAAGGAGGTGCCCCGGGAATCCCACCATGGAAGACTCTTGTATCGACAGAGTGTCGCGATGGCTTCATATGTCTTGATCTATAACCACCTTGAAAGAAAGGAGTATCAATGGAGTGTCGTGATGGTGCCTGGGTCTGGGCAATCTATACAACACACAAAACAAGTACAATTAAAGAAAAAGAAGTAATGAATTATAAATCATTAATTATAATGTGCGGATAAAATGTAACACATATTATAACCTGGGTGGTCTGTGGATCCGTATAGAAGTGAGGCTCTTGGGCGGGTTGCAGAAGGTAAAGCCATCCACCTCCTTGGTCATTCCAACAAAACGATTGGGAAAGCAGTTAGGGCGATGGGGGTGGTCGCGATGGTGGTGATGATAAGGGGAATATTGGGGAGGATAGTGGGGAGGATGGCTGAGGAGGTGGTTGTTGCTGCTCTTGAAGCAATCTTTTAGAAAAAGGCAGAAATGAATACCATAACCAATAATGTGTAGTGCTATTATAGTCCTGAGTAGGCTCTCCTTGCAACCAGTGTTCCCATTGAGCATTCCACATCGAGACCCATCGATGCCATTTACGTCTCCAGTTAGTTGTCCCCCGTCATCCTCAAAGATCTTTATTATGCACACCATCAAGCTTTTCAAGTTCTACGGGAACAGGTTGTTGCAAGCCAAATTGCCGCATTACGTGGTCAACACTATGCCACTCAACTATCTCAAAGCATATAAGTGGAACAACACAAGACCACAATGGTGTTTCGTTGCGAATGGCTTCTGGAACAAGAGCATCAAGTAAGGGGTCCAAATACAGTCGCCATACAAACTGTAATACATAATAACATAAATGAGTGACACATGCAAATATCATTAACTGGAACATAATAACAATTTGGTCAATAACATTTTGCCCATATCGTACAAGACTGCAGACCATCTATACCCTGTCTCAACCATCCATGGTCTTTATGTCGGCCGTTTGGTGGAAAGTTTGGACGAATCCATCTATTACATATCATATTAATTAGAAAATATTATCACAATTTTAACAAAAATAAATTGGATCCAATTTTTGCCTCGATGCAAATGGAAAACTGATCGGATTGACTGGTATAGGAGCCAAAAATGGTATCCTAAAATATGTCCATGCTTGTAATAATATCATACAATCAGAAATGTCACTAACACCCTTCCGCAAAGCGCGGCATAATCCCCGATAGAGCATAGCCAGGCATGCAAAACCCCAACTGTAGTGTTGCAAGTTCTCTATATCCTCTAATAATGGCAAGTATTTGCAATGCACCTCTGATGTGCTCTTGTCAGGCATTAATCGATGGCCTATCAAGGCCAATACATAGGCACAAGCCTAACACCGGATATTTCAATTGGTATCAGTGCCAAGTTGCATCATATGTGCGTCGACCCATCTCATGCTAAGAACACCTCCCGTAACAGCCTGTTCTGGGGGGCGACCACCAAGTAAGGACTCGCACAAGTCCATCAACTCCGTAGACTTTATGCCAGTCTTTCCTGTGACAACATTACCATTAATAGGGATCCCAAGCAACATAGCAACATCTTCTAATGTCACTGTGCAGTCACTGCAAGGAAAATGAAATGTATGTGTTTTTGGCCGCCACCGCTCGACCAGCACAGAAATCAAAACTGAGTTAATGTTTGTGTGGATCAATTCGGAAAAGTAGAGTAAGCCTGAAACCTTTAAGTATTTGGATATCTCATTTCACGGAGGACCTAGGACCATAAAACGAGGCCGCAACTGTCTCATTTCCTATTTCACATGATAACAAATAAAGATTAAATCCGAATTCAATTTCAAGTGTTAAAAACTTTAAATTTTAAAAATAAAATTCGACAAATTATTAATTTTAATTTTTACAATTTATAATAACACTATTATAATGAAAATAACTAAAATTAAAATTAGATATTTTAAAATTAAAAATGAAGAAAGTTATTAATTTCCAAATTTTTATTATTAATAGTAAAATCTGTTATAATAAAAATAAATAATGTAAAACTGTAAACTTTAAAATAAAAACAAATTAATTAGTAATAAAAATAAAAATTTTAAACTTATAAAATGTAAGGATTATTAAATGACAGTTTCTTGCATTTTCTAACAAGTGCTAATATAATAAACATAATTAATATAAAGACAGAAATTTTTAAAATTAAAAATAGTATATTCATTACTAATAAAAATTGTAAATTTCAAAATAATAATTCCTAAATTATCAAATGGTAGAAAGCTAGTTTCTTATATTTTATAATAATAAATAATAATAAAAATGACTAATAAAACAATTACTTTTTAAATATAAACTGAGAAATTGTTTTACTATTTTTCTAATTTAACTATATTAAAAGTATTATAATAAAAATAACTAAATTAAATATTATATATTTTAAAATTAAAAATTGTGAAAGTTATTAATTTCCAACATTTTAATTATTAATAATGAAATTTGGTATAATAAAAAATAATATAAAATAAAAAATGAAAAATTAATTAGTCTCATAAAAAAACAAAATTTTGAAATTATAAATTATAAAAATTATTAAATGATAGTTTTTTTTTACATTTTTTAACAATAGCTAATATAATACAAATAATTAATACAAAACTGTAATTTTTAAAATTAAAAATAATATATTCACTAGTAACAAAAATTGTTAAATTCTAGAAAACCAGAAATAAAAAGTAATAATTTTATAATAAAAATAGTTTCATAAATAATATAAAATAGTTTGTTGTAAATTTTAAAATAAAAATTCCTAAATTATTACATTCCAGAAATGTATTTTTTTGTATTTTATAGTACAGACTAATATATAAAAATAACTAATAAACATGCCCATTTATTTTATTTTATAACAATACCAAAGTTAATATAGAACAATAATCTACAATGACTTTTAGACTGCCAAGCAGAAAATTATATAGTTATAAAATCATAATGATTGTTAAATTGAAGTTTCTTTTATTTATTTTATAAGAAAAGATAGTATAAATTTTTTTATTATGATGAATTAAAAATAACAATTTTCTAAAAAATTTATGGCAACTAAATATTATAAAAAATGTAAACAAAAAAATTAAATGAAAATAATATATGACTTACATTGTGATGAAGAATATCCTCTGAAACATGCCTTGTAGAATCCATAGTTTCATCGAGTTTCATCATCTTTCCAATTTTTTCAAATAAATTTAACTCTTTTTTTTTTACACTCTAATGCAAAAAAATAAAAAACCTCTTAAACTATCTCTCCCCTCATTGAACTCTCTTGGTCCACCTCTCTAAACCCTGCCCCCAGCAAGTGCATCATTCAATATATATAGCAAACCAAAGCCTTGCAAATTACTTATGCCAAGCTTGCCTTCACATGACTTTTCTTCAGGGGCTCCACCAATTGCTTCTTCAATTCCTTACACATAGCAAGCACACCAAAGCTTGCACAGTACCCACGCCAAGCTTTCCTTCACGGGCGAAGGAATCCTACAGTACAGCAGAAGAAGAACAGAGTGCAGGTAGGTCAACCTTTGACCGTGAAATCTTGCCAATGGCGGGTTTTCACATGCTGTCCGACCAGGTGTTTTGTAGGGTGAAACCCCACCAATGGCGGGGTTTGAGTTCCCGAGGTGTTGAAATTTTCCCTAATCATCACCAACAGTCCAAATCTCACCATTAACAGACCATAACCGTATAATATTTTCCTGTAAACAATATTTGAGCTAATACTTAATCCCCACACCATAACATAAATAATTTTCCTCATTACGCCCATCTATACATTTTTGTAGATAACAGAATGCATACTTTACCTTTTTTTTCCCAAAAGAGTTTCATTCATTAATAAACAAAAGCCTAACTCTAGATATAAAATATTAGATAGAAACCTTGATATAATACATTAAATTTGGTTGACACCAAAATCCTAATTCTAGAAAATTAATCAATAACAACTATATAACATTAAAAAGATGTTTAGAAGAGGATGCTATCACATCACAATACATAATCCTTATAAATGCAAAAGTGACCATATCAGATCTATGATCTATCTAAAGCAATATAAAATATTATACGCGTTGACTATATAGAAACAAACACAAAGCAGTGATTTCTTAGAATTAATTTGTTAAACATGTAGAGTAAGGAGGCACTAAAAATAAAACTCACTTTATTATTTATTGAGTAACTTTACACTTAATACACTAGAGCACATTATCACTTATGCTTTCACTCACTTTGAGCATACAAGCACTTGCTTTCTTGAGCACTTGTTCACTTACACTCTTTGAACTATCCACTCAAGCACTCACTAATGCTCACTTCTTGAAGCACTCTTTACACAAAGACACTAGGCCTATTTATAGGCTCTTATGGTTGGTCACTACAAGGGCTAGAATCTTCTAGCTTCTTACTTTCTCTAGAGACTTCTTTAAGTGTATCACTGATTCTAGCAACTTACCTATGGTTCTAGTAGCTTCCATCTAGATTCATCTAGTGTAGTAATTAATTATTACATTATCTAGAAAATTCTAACAAGCTAGAAAATCTAGGTGTGTCTTATACTTTCTAGATAATTCCATCTAATATTAAGGCTTCCAAAATCTAATGGTAAGTTCTTCACAAATGTAGAAACTTCTAGATCTAGTATTGATGTTTTTCATTTCTCCCCCTTAACACTAGATCTTCTTTGTAGGCTTCTCTCTTTCCATGACCATTGCAACATTTGCATACTTTGGATTTGGCTTCTTTTCTTTGGTGGATCTCCTGAGTGTCGGTTGTTCTATTATTTCTTCATGTTGAACTTCTTGTTGTTTGAGCTCTTTTCCTTCCCATTGATGAACTCCAGTTTTCCAAGGGCTCTTTATATGTCTCTCCACTTTGCTTGGACTTGGAGACTATAGTTCGACACCCTCTTTTTGCTCCCCCATTTTCTCTTCTACCATGCCTTCAATATCTTTAGAGTTGGGTAGAATTACCTGTTGTGGCGACCACCAAGAAGAGGTTTCATCGAATACTACATTTCTTGATGTGTAACATTTGCCTGTTGTGGGATCAAAGCATCTCCATTCTTTTCTTTGACTATCGTATCCTACAAAGATGCAGCGAATGGCCTTTTATCCATTTTGCTCTTCAAGTGATATGGAACAAAGACATAGCATACACAACCAAAAACTCGGTAGTAACTCACCGTAGGTTTGAGCTTCCATAGCTTCTCAAATGGTGACACGAATCTTGGCTTGGCTTGTGGAAGTCGATTGATCACATGAGCTGTAGTCTTCATACATTCGGCCAAGAATCTACTCGGGACATTTTTGGCATGCAACATGCTTCTACAGATCTTAGTTAGATGATGATTCTTCCTCTCTGCTACGCCATTTTGTTGAGGAGTGTTAGGACACGTTATTTGTCTTCGTATCTTACACTTTTTTAAGAACTCATAGAATTCTTTTGATGTGTACTCTCCCCCATTGTCTGTGTGAAGGCATCTAATCTTCTTCCCAACTTCTCTTTCAACATTCTCTTTAAACTCTTTGAATTTTGATAATGTCTCAGATTTTTCCTTCATAAAGTAGACCCATACGTACCTTGAGTAATCATCTTTAAAGGTTACCATGTAACGATATTTGCTGATTAAAGGTTGTTTAATTGGTCCAAGCACATCTGAATGAACTAGCTCCAACGGCCCTTTAGCTTGAAACTTTGAGCTTTTGTATGGAAGTTGGTGAGCTTTACCGTACTGACATCCAGCACATATAACGTCTTCTCGAACTTCCAATGAAGGGAGACCTTTGAGCATCGTCTTCTTCATCATTACCTTCAAATTGTGATAGCTCACATGCCCAAGATGTTCATCCTACAAATCCACTGTCTCATTTTTTCGAGTCTTATTTACGTAAGCAGATTCTGTAGACACTACATAGATTGACTCTCAATGTTTCCCCTTCAACACTGGTGTCTCGTTAATTTTTATCTTGTCATATATCTTGACATCCTCTGGGCCAAATATCACATACTTCCTTGCCTTTGTTATTTGTGATACTGAAAGTAAATTTTCTTCATTCCAGGTACATAATAGACATTTTGTAAGCATACCTAATCATTACTACAATGAGGTGAGATAACTGTTTCCCTAATATGAGTGATTAGAAACCTGGAATTGTCTGTCGTTATCACAACTCGATTACCTTTGTACTCTGTTGTGCTTTCTAACTTCTCCTTATCACTAGTCATGTGATTAGAGCATCCTGAATCGATAATCCAATCCTTATTATAATCAACAACTAACAGACTTGTTATTGCGAGTGCCAATTTTGCCTTTGGTGATTTCATGAGCTTCTCATCAGCCTTGTCAAAATCTATTTCTTCCTTCTGGCAAATGTCTTCTTCTATTGCTAGTGAAGCAGAAGCGTCCCAATTTTCTTTGACGTTTTTTTCTTTTTCCACTTGAAGACTTAACGTTGCCACATTGCTCTCTGCCATCTTCTTTTTAAACCAACAATCTCTTGTAAAATGTCCCAGCTTTCCGCAAATGAAGCAGGCATTATCAGCTTTCTTTGCTTTTCCAAGTCGAGAATCTTCTCCTTACTCATTCCTCGACTTCTCATTCTTATTATTTAAATTCTTACTAAAATGTGGCTTCCTTCTTCCCTTTCTTCTACCAGTGAAAAGTGCTTCTTCTTCACTCTTCATTGATATACCAGGTTTTTGTTGGGCTAACGTCTCTTGGTCAGCCAACAAATTTTCTAATTGTAAAAGGGAAGGTTGGGTAGGCCAACCTTGAATTGCAGCAATAAAGCCTCTATACTCGGGTCTCAATCCATGAATAATAATTCTTTTCATACGTTGATCAGATATTTTACGATCAGGATCTAGCTCAGAAATTTCTTAGCAGAGAGACTTTACTTTAGTAAAGTATTGGTTGATCGTCAAGTCTCCTTGTGTTGTTGACAAGAGCTCATTTTCCAAGAGTTGCAGTCTCGTGTCATTTTTCTTTGAAAATAGTGTTGCAAATGTGTCCCATGCTTCTTTTGGTGTTAACGCCTTTCTTGTGTGCTCTAGCATATCATCCTCCACTGTGGTCTTCAGCGCAAACATCGCCTTCCTCGCTTGAATTTTCCACTTCCGCAGTGCCTCGATTTCATTTGTAGAAGGTGGTGTGATCTCACTACCATCAACAACCTCCCACAAATCTTGGCCTTGGAGATATGACTCTATACATGTTTGCCATGTATTGTAATTCTGGGCATTGAGTTTCCTAATTCCATCAACCACTTAGATATCCGCTATAGTGACTTGATGAAATTTTCTCACCACTGCTTTGGTCCCAAACCAATAGCATCACAATCCTAGACTGTGATTTTGCAAGAGCTCCCCCAGAATTGATGTTCCTCCTACTTGAATCGGTCCTAGACCGTCATGCAAGACACTAAAAATAAAACTCTCTTTATTATTTATTGAGTAACTTTACACTTAATACACTAGAGCACA
The DNA here is from genome assembly GCA_031216125.1 of Dalbergia cochinchinensis. Taxonomy (NCBI): domain Eukaryota; kingdom Viridiplantae; phylum Streptophyta; class Magnoliopsida; order Fabales; family Fabaceae; genus Dalbergia; species Dalbergia cochinchinensis. Next base: position 58,539,999 of record CM062375.1, on the reverse strand, counting down.
CTATCACTTGTGCTTTCACTCACTTTGAGCATACAAGCACTTGCTTTCTTGAGCACTTGTTCACTTACACTCTTTGAGCTCTCCATTCAAGCACTCACTAATGCTCACTTCTTGAAGCACTCTTTACACAAAGACACTAGGCCTATTTATAGGCTCTCATGGCTGGTCACTACAAGGACTAGAATCTTCTAGCTCCTTACTTTCTCTAGACACTTTTTTAAGTGTATCACTAATTCTAGCAACTTACCTATGGTTCTAATAGCTTCCATCTAGATTCATCTAGTGTAGTAATTAATTATTACATTATCTAGAAAATTCTAATAAGCTAGCAAATCTAGGTGCGTCTTATATTTTCTAGATAATTCCATCTAATATTAAGGCTTCCAAAATCCAATGGTAAGTTCTTCATAAATGTAGAAACTTCTAGATCTAGTGTTGATATTTTTCAAAACATATGAGTTTATCAAATACAATGACAGCCAAGTCTATATGCTAGTAGCCCACTGCATTGTGGTACACACTAGATAAATAAACCCTTCAAAGACAACTACACGTGGTAGAAAAAGGCCTATTGCATTGGAAAAAATCCCAGCTAAATCCACTAGTTAGGGTTATTGATCTATCATTGTCATAAGTACATTTATTCGACAAAAGAGGTAACTACAATTACGAGACTCCAAAGTAAAAGTTTTTGATCTAGACATCCATCATCAAGACAACTCATAAGACATAAAAATCAAACACACCATTAATTAGGTGAGAGGTTAGTAGAAAAAAATGGCAAAAAAAGAATAATAATAAAAGAACTACTCCTAAAGGAAAAGGGGGTTTACCAACCAGTTGAGCGATAGCTCCTCCCTTATCTGAAAAACACAGAGAAGACGGTAAAGTGTGAAGACAGGGGGAGGGAATGGGGTGGGGGGTGATCTGTGTACTTTAGGTTTTTGTTTTTTGTTTGGGGGTCTGAGTGTAGTTTAGCTTGAGCAAATTTTTCAGCCCATTTAGTTTGGGTCTTAGCCTATTTCGACACAGAAAGATACGTGAGTGCAATGTTATGATAGTCCTCAGTTTTGGCCTTTTATCGTTCGAACTTGGGGACTTTTTGGTTTTCTTTTTGTGGTCGAGGGGACTTGTGGTCAAAGTGCTTTTTGTTTATACTTTGGCTTTTCTCGCTTTTGTAGCTGACTTCGGGCCTTAGCTCTGTTTCATGATTGCATTCGTAAACCAAGAAAAGAAAACTTTGTAGTGACCAAAAAGAAAAAAAAGAATTCTTTGGGTTAGTTATTCTGATCAATAATTCGATGCAACCAAAAATATTGCGAATTTTAGCGCAGATTTGATTTTAATTATGTAATTATTAAAATTGGAATTATCCAATAACGGGATGTAAGGGTGTTGAAAAATGAACTAAAACAAGTAAAAAAAAAAATCTATCCAAAAATCTGAAACTTGAATTTCTTTTTAACAAAAACCGACCCATTTTGGCTTGGTTTTTACTTTTTAGTTGGAAAATGTAAAACCGAATCAAACTAAAGTACCTGCTGTACCAAAAATTTAAAATGCTAAACTACACCTGGTAGTGACTAATAAAAAATGAAATTAATTAAAGAAAATAAAAAATAATTAATTAATTCGCAAAAACTTAAAATAAACTCTTTTATCACATGCAAGGGAGGCAATTCATCAAATTTGAACTAGGTACAAAGCCTTCGGCCCTTACTTTTGTGCGCGTGAGTCCACTATCTTGTGTGGCGTTGTAATTATTTAAAACATTTTTGATATATAAACTCTCTACTATATTTATAGATACAAGCAATGTTCGACATGAAGCTAACTTCTCAAAACTTAACAAGGTAGTAAGTATATTTGCAGCAAGAACTAGTCCTTATTTCTTGTTTCGATCCTTCCAGTACTTTACAATTATAATGTGTGATCCCCACTCTTGTGATAGTGGCTTTGAATTCTAGCTTGCAAAATGTGTAAAGACTATAGGCTGCCAGATATCATCATTCTACCAGTATTTTCACCGGTGATTTGTATCTTGTTGCTTATTTAATTTCCTTCCTATTATATCATGTTTATAATTTCACGTGGCAAAATTTATTTGTTGGATGCTTGGACTATATGAAAACATGTCATTGGATGCTTTGATTGTATGGAAATAGGTTGTTGGATACTTGGATTGTACGAAAATAGATCGACGACTACATAAAATCTATATATATATTTTGAATTGAAAACCGAAAAGCAAACAAAACAAAACCAAACCAATTATAATTGGTCCCGAAGGATAAAGAAGGTTAAAAAAGATTGGATGGTGTTTTATGCGAATAATATTATTTGGTTCAATTGGGATTTTCTTCCTAGCTCAAACCAATTTTCAAACAGTAACCAGCACTAATGGATGTTGTTGGATCAAATGTTTATTATTACATCAAAAACTATATTATTACTATTCAATACGGATGCAACCTTATTTTCTTAAAGTTTCTTAGGACTGCATTAAGTTTAAGAGCCTGTACTCCTTATAGGTACCATGGCCCAGGATAATAAACCTGTCAAATCTAATTAAGGGTGACATTGTATAAACAAAGCCAACAAATATGTCATTCATGAAGCCAATATTTTAGCTCGACATTTATATACCACTTATTTGAATTGTAACGCCATGTTGATATTCAAGGGTGGATCTATTTATTAACTAACATTGAAATTTGAAACTTTTGTTAGAAATACTTGGGGTATATACATACTTTATCCCCACTATTAATTAATGTCAACCCATATTAAGATAAAGATTGTGTAAAACTCTTTATTATGTTTATATATTATTTTTATCACCACTATCTAAATTAATTTTTTAAATTCATCACGGTGTCTATTATTGAAGATCGCTATATATCAATTTAAAACTTATCTAACTCAAATCCACAGTCATTTGATTTGAGATCACGAGATATTAATTGGGGTGTCTGACGCATTAGGTACAAATAATGGGAGGGTTTAGAAACGATACAAAGGTGATAACCCTTATTCAAAGGTCGAACCTATGCTCTACATAGCTTTGTTTAGGCTGTGAGCCAATTCAATCATAATCCTTGGTTGATCAAGGAAAAAAAAGTTAAATTCTAAATTAAGCTTACAGATAATTATTTACATTTCAAGTTTATAAGACTATTACGAAAGAAAAAAAAAATACGTTGAATAAAAAATCTTTTTTCATTTAAACCTTCACCTAGTAAATTCGGATTTTGAGAGAGAATTAAAATGCATTTTTTTGGAATTTTTTTCAGCTCAGAATCACTTTTTCAAGTTAAAAAAAATCAATTTTTATATATTTAAATAATTTTTAAAAATTAATTAAAATCTCAAAATAATTAATTTTCAAATTTTTAATTAAAAATAAAATTTAAATTTCATACCTATCTCTTATAAAATTCAAAACACGCGCACCCTTATTCATTGCCACCATCAACATCACATGTTCTACACGTAATAGCCCAGCCACCGTAGGTATAGTCAATTGATCATCAGAAACATCGAGCTCCAAAGTCCAACCTAATCTGTGCACCATTCGTATGGTAGGAGGGGAATTTGAGACATTACACATGATCGACTATTTGTGTTGTCTGTGTGTGAGGCGCGTCGTACTTAGACTTGCGCTGCAGACCAAATTAGGTGTGAGACGGCCATTTATTAGCCCCGACATGAGCTTCCAGTCCTTCTACGAATTGGTTATATTTGGTAGAGACCAATAGGGAAGGGGCTTGGAATTACAGCGAGTTCTCACGTAAAGATGATATTTTTTTACCTGCAGATCTTAGCTGCTCTAATAATAAATTGACATGCGGTAGTATCAAAGTTGTTGGTATGAAGTGCTTAAAGTGATGCGCGTGAAACACTAACATGCAGGCTTGACATTGTAGTACATTGGACTGTAGCATAACAGTTTATTTTTTGTTTTATATATATATATATATATATATATCTCTATAATAACAATATAATAAATTATTAAACTTATATATAAAAAATATATTAAATTGTTCCTCTCGATACTCTTATATTAGTGTTTTAAGTTATTACATTTTGTATTTTTTTTCAAGAAAATTATTTTACCTTTTTAATTTCAAATATAATACTTGACAATTTGATGCCTTAAGCAACCACTTATACTCTTTTTTAAAAAAATTCATTTCAGATTAAGAGTTTGTTTGTATGTCATTGTTTTAATATAAAAAGATATTATCTTTTTGCTTTTTTATTTGATTGGATAAAATTTTTAAGTAAAAACAAAATCACTAAAAAATATAAAAAAATAGAGAAGTTAAAATTTTCATCTTCTAAAAATGATTTTTTTAATATTACATCTACATATAAATTGACGTCACATCCAACCCAAGTAGTTAACAAAATATTAATCATATGAAAATTTTGAGTTTTCCTGTAGAGCAAGTTGTGTGCATCTTTTACCCTAATGGGTCTTGTAGGAAAACCAATAGTGAATTCCTCTCATTAACTTGTTTGTGTTCCTTTGTCACTTAGCATGTGATGTTGTGGTTGGCCATTAAGCCTCAATCAACTGTGAATTATTCTTAAAGTTGTAATGTTTTATCCTTAGGTAATTAAGAGAACTCTTGGGGTGACCGGGGTTTATAATGTTTGGAGGTGTGATAACATGTTTATTTATAATGGGAAGGGTTAACATGCATAAAACATGTTTCTGTGATTTTCTGACGTTGTGGGCTCGCTAAAAGGTCACTAAAGCTAGCGTGCACCCAAAAATGGGTCTTTGTAGTTGGATCGACTAGCTATAGCGAGTTATTCTTGCTACAACAAGTGCGTACGTGATAGCACATATGTTGTAATTTAATTCGTCCATAACTCTTAATACAATTGGAATTTGGCCTCAAGACTCGAAATAGCATTTATAGATAATTGAATTAGCTTTTTAATGGAATAAAATCTTGTCAATCAAACATCTGTAACTTCAAATAGTTGTAAAATACAAAATAGAGGTTATGTTGACAGCATAAGAACAACGCTTTGTCTTAAAATTAAAGTTCCAGTTTTCGCCTAGGAATGGAGGATGGAAATTTCGTGGCGCTTGGTAAGGGGATTCACAAATCGGTAATGTCTTTAATTTTAATGTTCAAGTTGGGTTCTAAAATTTATGTAGGATTGATATGTCAAGGAATTGGGTATTTAATTAAATTGGGAATCTCTCTCCATCAATTGATAAGTTAGATATTTGTTAGATTAGGAGCTCAATCATCATAGGAATATAGTTAAATTAAATCCCTAGTGCTTTTTCCTTTGTGATCTTTCATACCTCTTTTTGAATTTTTATTTTATTTCATTTTTTAATTTTGTTTATCTTATACTCTTCGTCTGGCAAATTTAAATAGTTTCTAAGTTAAAGATGTGGTAATTGGTTAAGCCAATGCATGTGAGAATGATACTCTACTAATTCTTTTATTACTTATGCGACCCGATACACTTGCTGGAGCCGCATCATGCATAAATCCAACCATCAATCCATGGATAAACATACATATCCACAATTCCCAAAAGCATCACTACATATATGTACTTTCAATTGTTTAAAAATCAGGGTTTGCAACATTGTAAGCTAACTATTTAATTTAATAAGGGAAAGTATGCTATGAAGTTCAGTTTTTTCTTCATAATTCACATATCACCTTTGATAGAGAGGAGCAAAAAGATATTTACAATCTATTATAACCATATCAATATCTTCACCTAGCTAATTAAAAGTCTCCTATCTCAACCAAAAATCTTGATGAAGTTGAAAATAAATACAATCAATCTTTAATTAATCTAATGAGTAATAATAAGTGACAATTGTCACCATAATATAAAGTGCATCAAACTAATATTACCACTTGATAGCGGGATCAAAAGGGGAAACCCAAAATCTTAGGAGATTCCAAGAATGAACTAAGCGAAAAACACAATAGCAAATCCAATGCCACATCTTGACTCAAACATTTAAGGCAACAACTTAAGGACCTTTTAACTCATGTAATCTTCACCTTGTCCAATCCTAACTAATATGGAACTTCATCATCACACTTGCAAATCTAACATAAAAATCTTAACAAGAAGAGGAGCAAAAAGAGTGTGGGTTTGTGTTGTTTCTACATTTTGCTCATAGATTGAGCTCTTGTTACTGTGTTTTTGAGTGTTAGTACGTATTATTGTTTCAAGAGTTTGTTCTTCTGTTTGTTTGAACCCCTAAAAAATGCTTAGGAGAACATTTTTTTCCTATAAAAACAAACCTAAACTTTCAGCAACAAATGAAAAAATGAAAGGATTGGTACTTTTAGTCTAAGTCTCATAACCCTAAACCCTAAATTAGAAACTTAGGTTCAACTATAATCAATCTTCATACTTCATACCCACCAAAAGAATTTAAAGTGACATTGATATATGCGTAGACCTAAAGAAAATTCTATATGGCATGTCTATTATTCAAAACATAATTTAAATTACAATTCATAAATATTATATAAAAAAAATCAAGAGTAAAATTACACTTTGAATTTAATTGGAAAAAAGTATACTTTGATTTATGAAAGATTGGTGTTAGAGGTGTTAAAACGGGTTAAGTCATCGCGTTTAGGCCCATCTCGCCAAAAGCCCATAAAAAATGGGGTATGGCAGGTCAGGTCGCCAAAAAAAAATGGGTTAAAGCAGTCAGTCTAACCCATTTTAGGCTTGTCATCCCACAAAAAAATAAAAAAATTTCAAAATAAATACTTTTAATGTTTTGATGAATTTTTTTTAAAAAAAGTTTTTAAAAATATTTTTTATTTATATATACCTAATTTTTCAATGTCCCTAATGACTACACACCAAATTTGATTGATAAATATTATTGTTAATAATGCTGTTTGTGAGTTATGATACTGTTTTATTTTTAAGTTTTAACTTTGAGTGAATACTGTCAACGGTACAGTATTACTGTATTGGTGAGTATACATATTTATTAATTTTTTCTTTTTTGGGTGGCATATTTCTTATTTTTTTTTACTAATAAATTATGAATTTTTTCTGAAAAAAAAGACTTGGCAACCCTTGAATTAAGCAGGGTGGGTTGGGTGGCCTGGAATTTTTTCACGGGCTCAAAACTTCGACCTAACCCACTAAAAATGACGGTTTTGGGAGACCAACCTTTGAGCTCAGCCCATCTTGATATCTCTAATTGGTGTTTTAACACTTTAATCTTCAAAAGGTTAGCTGTATATATTAAAATTTGGTATTATAACACTTCAGTTTCAAAAGATCAATTGCACACACTTGAGTTTTCCAAATATTTGCTCTTGTAGCAAAATAGCCCAATGAGAAATGAAAACAATAAACTAAAGTGTTATAATGCAAATATTTGTCGGACTCAAGTGAACGTAATTGATTTTTTAGCACTAAAATGTCAAAACATAAATATTTCAAGGGCTAAAATATAGTTTTACTCAAAAATCATTGATTAATATGTTAACACCTATCAAGATGCAGAGTCAAATCTCATGTCCCCTCTTTTTGTCCCACTCCATGTCCCTCTAATCAAGCTTTGTCATTTATTTAAATCATCGGTAGTTAAAAAGATTTGGTTGGACAAAAAATATGGTGATCTTATCATTACACATATGTTAGAATTTTATTAAAGGGACAAATAATAGGATAGGAAAATGGGACAAAAGATTTGGCTAATCATGACAGAAATGAATCAGAATCAATAATAATGTGTAGAATTCTGCAAAGACGTGTATAGCCTAATAACTTCACTATATTCATTCTCTACTCCAGGGTCGTTTACTTCGCCTAATAACTTCACAATAGTATAACTTTAAAGTCATTGTCCTGAATGACTAAACAATGCCCCAGAATTTGACTAAACCAGTTTCTTAATTACTGTTATATAAGGTTTCCTTCACTTTAAGCCAGCTCTTGAAAAAAAAAACATCTTATTTTCACGCTTCCCATTGTCCGTTCACAGTTGTACTGACCCAATCTAATATCGAGACCCTTGTGTGTTGCTCAAATAATTTCTTGACTTACAAGTCTTGGATTAGACTTGTGATTATATTTTATATATATGTTGAGATTATCACTCGTCTTTGTTATCTCTTGAGACTTGAGAGATATGCTTTTGTTGTATAATGTTTACAACGATTAATTACTTTACACTTCGCTTCCATATTTGCTCAGCTCACCATTTAGTGACCAATTGTGGAACTAGATAACTAAGATAAAAAAAAAAAAAAAATTATACTACTTATTATCATTGAATATGGGAAGACAGAAAATAAATAAACGAAAGGAACCTAAACAAAAAAATTTCTTTTATCTAACTTTTTGATACGAGCTACCATCATTACAATTGGTCCCGATTTCACTAGCAGTATGTGCAACCTTCATGCCTCCTATATTCGTATTTGCCATGTTTATTATCAATCCTATCTTCCTTTTTTTTTTTCAAGAATTATTAGAGTTGGGTTCCTCCACTCATCACTTTAAGTGTTTTCATTTTTTTCAATAATTAATAATGCTAGACTCTTCAAGAGAGTAGCAAGAGTATATCAATAGTCCTAAGCCAAAACATAAGACATGGCAAACACCAAAGCCAACAGTGCAGAAGCGAAAAAACGAATATAGAGGCTAGAAAGGTGACAGAGACCATGTCAGAAATTAAAAATAGAAATAGCAGGACCTAACGTTCAAGACAAGAAGAAAACAAAATCTGAATAGTTTCATGACACAATATCAATTTGAGTTTTTTTTTTTTAGAGAAATAATTTCATGACTGTATCCGAACCTCTATAACCAAGTGATTTTGAATCCATATTCTCTCATTTTGATAAATTTATTATTCACATTCAAGCCTAAAATTAAAGGGTATTTATATAAAATAGTGTATTAGAATATAAAATTATTTATGTGTCTCTATTCATCAATTTAAATTTTTGAAATAAAAAACTATACTTAAAGGCAAAACCGCTAAATAAAAACAGAGGGAGAGAGTAACTTGGTAGATACTTGAAGAAATTCTCAATCAATCAATCAATGCGCAAATCTTATTGACTTGTGGTTCGATGGTATTGGTATGTTACTATACCTAAACGCAGAAGCGAGATTTACAATTAGCATTTTTTTATATTATTCAGTTGATTTTGTTCATTTACTCTTCTCAATTGCTTCAACTTTTGTCAATTTGTTAAACTGTCTACATTACAACGTTGTTAAGTAAATAGTTTCTTGTGGCCAAGAAAAAAGAGAGACAACTGAAGATAAGAAGGAGAGATTGGCTGAGGTTGGTATCTACCTGTCGATCAAAACTTTTCGGGGAAGTGATTTGTCTTTAGACCAAATTAGTGATATACAAAATTAGTTCAAAAAGAATTGAGTGAGAGAAGGAAAACAGTTCTTGTCGGATTTTTGGGTTTTGACTTTGACGTCTAAGAAAGACAAAGGAAATAAATTGCCAATTTAGTTGGGTTGCAATGCATGATCATTAATTAAATTCAAGCTTTCATTTATTGAGTCGGCTAATCTTAACACGTCCTAACTCAGCTTAGCTTTAAGCCGCACCGTGTCCGCTAAGTTTTAAATTTAATGCCATTAATTTGTTTTCAAGGTGTTTACTTATATGTAAAGTTTAATTTGGATAGTATCGATGTTCTTTAATAAGTGTCCATATTCTATTATTATCTATCATTTTAAGAATTCTAGATAATATTAATTTTTTTTCCTTAATACCCTTATGTGAGAGAGTTGTGGATATATTAAATATGAGAGAGAGAATATTAGAGTAAGTGATAAGGATAATATTATAAAATATATTTAAATTTATGTAATTTAAAGTTTATTCAATCATTTCCTTGATATGTATGCATAAATAAAAATAGATATTTATTAGAGAACAGAGGTGGCACATGCCAATAAGTTATATGGTGATCTTCCATTATGTATTTATGTACCCTTATTCTCAAATAATTGTGAAATTTTAAAATTTAATTTTTCCATAAATAAATGTTCTTTTAGAAAATCTAGATGATATCAAGTTATTTTTCCTAGTTATACCTACTCCTATTAAATAAATTTAGTAGAAAATAGAAAATAAGTAGAAAGAATACTAAGCTAGTATTGCCAGTAGTATATAAGACATGAAAAAGAGAGAGAATTGAATGGTAAGGATAGTTATAAAATGGACATAAATTTCTTCAACATCAAAATTTTTCAATCATTTTCTTAATCCATGTGATATATTTAATTTAAAATTATATAGTTATTGGAGAACATATGTAATATATGCTCAGTAGTGATTATTATAAGAATTGGATACTTGTATGATACTTATTGTTGGATAAATAAGTGACTATAATAATTTGTAAATATGGTTGAATGTGAATAGAGGAGATTTGGAGTCTCTCTACTTCTACTTTGAGTCAAGGAGAAAACCTTTGAAGTTTCTACATTTTTATTCAACTATATTTATAAATGATAGTATAGTCATGCACTTATGTAATTTCTATTCAACTACTCTCTTTGTCCTTGAATAATTATTCAATTTTAAATGCCTATCAAAATTAAGAGAATAATTAAAAAATATCAATGTAAGTAAATGTTAAGAATAATTATTAAATTGTTCTTATTTCTTTTTAATACTTTAACTTTTTTTTTCTCATTCGTCACTAGTAAGTTAATATTATTTAATAGCGATATTATTAAAAAGAAATAATTAATACTACTTAAACTTTTAAAATAGACAATCATTTCAAACTAACCATGATCTTAAGCCTGTTTAAAATATAAAAAAGACTTGATTATGTTTTTAATCCCTGTAAATATAGATGATTTTGGCTTTGATGGCTTTTTAATATTTGCTTTGATTGTGTCCCTCCTTCCCCCCCCCCCCCCTTTTTTGACTCTAGTTCCTTCCGTTTTATGAGATTCATTAAGTGAAGTGTCAAACAGATATCTATCTTGGCCTTAATAGGTGCCCCAATCAAATGACACGTACTTGTCAAATTAAACAAATAGTTATGAAAACATTACAACAGGATTATTGGATCATGTGAATGTCACATGACCTTAAAAGTCCTAGAAACTCCCTTTCTTTCTACTTCTTCCCTTCCACAGGAATAAGAAGCATAAGAGAAGAGACACACGAAGGAACTCAGCAAAACTAAAAAACATTTATTCCCTACAAGCTCTGAAAAAAAATTAATTAATTAATTAATAATATAATTATTGCCATTGTAGTGGACGCTGCTCTGATTGCAATTGCCAATGAATGCAGTTGATGTTGTTGCGCTTTAGCACATTTTATAAATGTGATTAAAGATCACCCTTTCTCCTGCTTCTCTCTGTCTCCTTCTACCATTTTTTTTTTCCATTTAACCATGTTTATAAAACATATCTAATAAATTTCAAATCATATAGTATTTTATAATACATATTTTATTATTAACTTTATGATTGTAATTATACTAATTTTATTTTTTATTTGTATATCATTTTTTCTTACGAGTGATTATATAGTCTCCCAAACGTCCTCCCAGACATCCTCCTAATTAGAGATAAAAAAAGTAGATACGATTAATGTTTTAGAAACTTAAAATGCAATCATCCCCATCCTCATGCTTGTCACAAGTTCTCATTCCCTATTTTTCATGGAGATTTAAATCTCTATGGTATTCATGAGTTTATTAAAATAATTATAAAAAAGAAAAATTTTAAAAATATTTTAAAATTTGAAACATAAATATTTATAATAATAAATACTACTAATATAACATAATCTAAATTAAAAATAAAAAATGGATACAAAATATAAATCCAACAAAAAAAATTAAAAAAATAAACATATGTTATCATCCTCCCCACTTTATTTAACAAACGGGGACTCTACTTTGTCGATTGTCTCATGAGACAACCTATCCCCATTTCCATCCCCATAGCGAGTAACTCTCGATAGGTTCAATAGGTTCTTTTTGTCATCCTTTACTATTTATATCTTTTTTTTGTTAATTAAAATATTTAATATGTAAAAACATAAATATATTTTCTAATTAATAAAAAATAAAGAATAAAATTAATTTATGTGATTTCAATTACACCTCCTTTCCTTCCACATCCTTTTAGTAAATTAAAATATCAATCTAAAATATGTGTTATAATTAGTAAAAAACCATATAAAGCCCTAATTTATGTTATCTCAATTATTGGAGTATTATATCAATTACACAATTAATTTCAATAAAAAATAATGTAATTATTTATTTTTTAAAAAAGTAAATAATTAGCATTATTATCAAATATGTGTAAATTATGGAATTAATTTTTTAATTTTTTTCAAACAAATTAATATGAAACTATTGGGGAATTGTTAAGTTGAAATGTTTAAATTTTTTTATGGTTTACAAAAGTTCTAAATTTTAAATTAGAAACTTTCCCCCTAAATTCTGTCATTATTTAGAATCTTGTCTCTCATTAACATCCTCATCCTCCTCACGAGTCTTCACTTCTCATTCCCTATGAAGATTTGAATCCTTATGGAGATTCATGAATTTATTAAAAAATTCTAAAAAAGATAAAAATTTTAAAAATACTTTGAATTTGAAATATAAATATCTATAATAACAAATACACGAAACATAATCTAAATTAAAAATAAAAATACATACATAATATAAATGTAATAGAGATAATTTAAAAAAAGTGTGTTAAGGTTTTCTTATTATCATTAATTATCATAATTATAATAATTTTATTATCATTAATATTATAATTATAATATTTTTTTGGTAACATAATTATAATAGTTTTATTATCATTAATATAGTTTTATTAAATAATTTCTATTTAAATATTTCACAGAGTACTTTTGTTGTGTTAATGAAAGATAGACACAAAGATATGATTGGAAAAAAATTAATAATTAAAAGATAAATTAAATCTAAAATCTTACTTTAAATATTAATATTATGAAAGGCAGGTATAATTTTCTTTATAAATGACACATGATAAAATTTTCATGTAATGAATCTTAAATATTAATATGATAGATAGATTATAGATTAGTATTATAAATTGTAGATATTATTCACTAAATAACTTCGATTGAAATATTTTGTTGTGTACTTTTGTTGTGTTAATGGAAGAGAAATATGAAGGTATGATTGAAAAAAATTAATAATTAAAAGTCAAATTAAATAAAAAAAATTTACTTTAAATATTAATTAAGATTATGAAAAATGAGTCATAATTTTATCTATAAATAATACATGAAAAACTTTTTATGTAATGAGTCTTAAATATTAATATTATAGATTAGATTAAATCAACATGTATATTATATATCATCTATCATTTATATTATATATCATCTATAACTATATATTTTTAAAATAAAATGAAAAATTCATGTTAAAAAAACCAAACCAATCAGATTTTACTTTACAAAACCAATAATTTACTGTATCATTTCATACCTTTTTAGTATTTTACCATACAAAATCAATATTTTTCATACAATCTAGATCAAACATATTATCTTATAAAAAATTTTAGTTAAAGAAAAATGTTAATATAGACTCCAATTTATGGTGCATCTTACATGTGACATGATCTCAATGAATATTTTTATAATATTTATATATCTTTAATTTTAAGTTATACTTTGAATGGTTGATATATTGTCATTCACCGTAATCCGAGAATAAACCATCATTACTTATATAATTAAATTGATTTGCACATAATTGATTATATGAAAAAAAGGTTATAATAAATCTTACAGTTCTTGAAAACACAAACTAAATTACAAATATTAAATACTAATATATAGTTCAGATTTAATTTAACATGATGTCACATATCATTACATGATATTAAGAATAGCTTATAATTTAAAAAAATAAAAATCATATATTCCATATATTTTATTACTTTTTCAATAATATTAATCTATTATGGAAGAAAACATCTATAAAAGAAAATACCACATATCTTCTTCATCTTTATATCAAATCTAATATAAGAAAATGCAACATATGAAGGATAATTGCACTTTATGAAGTGATAACTCTAAAAAAAAAAAGTGATGATGATTTTTCAATATTTGGCATAATTTATTGTTTTCTTTATGTTTTCTAACCCATTTATTAAGTTTGAAAATTGAATAGATTAGTCACATCAAATTGAAAAATTAAAGCTGATGCATAGATTTTGAATTGTTAGTCTTCTTAGCAATTTCTCTCTAAGTATATATCAATCAAGTGGGAAAATTCTTAGTGATACCATTTTCAATGGAGCTGGTTTTTACAAAATTATATATAGTTTTAAATGTAGAATCATTCTCCTTTTTTTTTCGTTGAAGGTTTAAATGTAGAAGATTATGAGCAGTATTTTTTATGTTGTTGATATATCTCCTAAGTATAGAAAAAGAAATTTAAAATCATAGATACTTTTATTTGATGTGAATATTGTTTGTTCTCTTTTATGTATTCTAACTCATTTCTTAAGTTAGAAAATTAAGTATATTATTCACATCAAATTGAAAAATTGATGCTGGATTAGTCTTTATAGTAATTTCTCATCGATAATTTATTAATCAAGTGGTAAGACTTTCCCTAATTTAATCCATGAAAAATATAACAGTGAACAGAATCGTTCCTCAAGAATAAACACACACACACACACACACATATTGTATTCCATCATAATTTAAAATATTAGATAAATTAGTCTTTCTTCAATATTTCTGAAGAATTTTAGGACAAACTGATGCTTATCAATTTATAAAATAGTTGTAATTATATTACTCAATAAGAAACATGAGTCTATCAAAATATTAAGGAGAAATTAAATCTATAATCTATAACACTAATATTTAAGACTCATTATATGAAAAAATTCTCATGTGTATAGAGAAAAGTATACCCTACCATTTTTATAATCTTTATAATTAAAGTTTTTAAATTTAATTTACCTAATAATTATTAATTAATTTTTTTCAACCACACCTCCATAACTCTCTTCCACTAACACAATAAAATACCTTACAAAATATCTCATTCAAAATTATTTAATATGAAAATAACAACAAATAATATAAATAAAATGATAATTGAATATATTATTACATCAGTAAAATTTTATATTATTATAGTATTAATTAATGATAATAAAACTATTATAATTATGTTACCACAAAAAGAAGATTGTTATAATTAATGATAATTTTATTGACCATGTGTAATTATTACATAATTATATAAAAAAATATTATAATATGTTTTCTAAGTTGATAATGAACTAAAACTACAACCCATATGTGATGTTAAAAAATTATATAAACCTACTATTAACTTAGAAAATACATTATAATAGCCTTTTATATAATTATATAATAGTTACATATGGATAATAAAATTATCATTAATTATAATAGATCTTCTTTTTGTGGTAACATAATTATAATAATTTTACTATCATTAATTAATACTATAATAATTATACCTATAAAATTTTAATGATATAATAATACATTCAATTATTATTTTGTTTATATTATTTGTTATTATTTTCATATTAGATAATTTTGAATAAGATATTTTGTAGGGTATTTTTATTTTGTTAATGGAGGAGAGATATGGAGGTATGATTGGAAAAAATTAATTAATAATTATAAGGTGAATTAAATTTAAAAACTTACTTTAATTATTAAGATTATAAAAATGGTGGGATATAATTTTTTCTATAAATGATACTTAAAAAACTTTTCATGTAATGAATCTTAAATATTAATATTATAGATATTAGTATTATAGATTATAGATATAAATATATATCATAGAATACAGATTATGTGTTTTTATTGAAAGCAAGCCTTTATATGGTTTTTTTTTAATTTTTTTATGTGAATTCAAGCCTTTATATATAAGAGAGTATTCTAGATAGGTTGAAGACGTACATCAAACAAAATCTAGATAGGTTGACAGTGGAATATCAATGCAAAAATGTATATGTTGCTAGGATCTTGGCTTTAATTTTCAACATTTGGAAAATCAGAAAGGATATCGGCAAAGCAATCAAGAATCGTTTTTGGTTTATGTGGGAAGGGGGGAAGAGTATTCTATTTTGGGAGGATCTCTGAATATGAGATAGGAAGTTGGTGGATAAATTTCCTAGGCTCAACTCAATCTCTAAGCAGAGAAATTACGTCACTGGTTTTGGAGCCTGTGATGATTTACTTTGACTTGAAAGTTTCAATAGATTCTATTATTCTTTGAATGGGAGCTACGCACATTAATTTATGTCCAGAGGTCTCCTTTTATACGTCCTTTATAAATTTTTCTACGTACTAAGTGAAGTTAAAAAAAAAATTGAATACATGTCTTAAAATCTTAAAAAAATAACCAAAACTTACTCAATTTAATATTTAAAGAATTTGTAGAAAAATGAAGTAGGAGGATATGTCATTTTTCTTATGAAAATGTTGATTTTAATATCCGCCATCGTGATTCATGATCGGATCTTTCCTTAATTACTGAAAAATTACTCCTGATGTAGTCAGATACATTTATTTTTAAATATACTAAAATAGTACAGTTTTTCAAAAAGCAACTGTCAATATAGAATTGAGAGAGTAAAACAAGCTTTCAGGAAGGTCGAAGAGAATCATATACTAATATTAAAGGTTCATGATTCTTAGAAGAATAAATACAGACTGCCTCGAGAAGTTTAATTTAATATGCTCCATTATGAAGATAGTAGGTGTGTTCTTTGCAATATTAATGATGAAAGCATTGGTCAATTTTCTTTTCTTCTTGACACGTTTCCGGTAATTGTGGTGTACATGTTTAAATTGATGGAGGATCTCATAGTTTATGCCAACAGTCCCTTAGATTTGTCTTTGAATCTTGGGTGGAAATGGGGCATAAAGGGTTACAAAAGCAATTACGGTGTACATATAATTCATTGTGGTGGTATGGTTGATTTGGAATCATAGAAACAAAATAATCTTTGATAAGACTAATGTAAATTGGGATTGTTTTATCTCCCAAGTCCAAAAAAAAAGTGGGGATTTTGGATATCAAGGTTGGGTAAGGGTTTGCCATTCTCTCCAGATCCCATAATAATTAATAATTAATTTGGATGTTGTTAAGTTGCTGGCTAAAGCATAATAGCAGGAGGAAAAAAAAAAGTATATCAGGTTATATTAAGGAGATACAGGGCAATTTAACGAAGCTCTAGTTGATGGCTGTGAATATTGAGGAAAAAGGAATGTATGGTGTGGGGGATTCCCCTAAATAATAGATGGCATGAACCGCATGATACAATTACAAACAAGAAAAAAAAAAAAAAGGAAAGAAAGAACTGGAAGCTCAAGGTCGCCCTTAAGGGGAGCAAATTTTATCATTAGGTTAATGAATGATGCTATTTCCAACTCGTAGCCCGAGGGGCGCCGCATGGTATCATCAAATCACATTATGCCCCGGTGTCAACAGGCCGGAAGTGTGAGACATGGACTGACTTACACTTTGATTTGGTCGAAGTAGTTTCTTCGAAACATGCAGGGACTTAATCAGACTCGCATTTGGTCAAAGTAGTATAGTTTGTCTCTCTAGAAAGTTCGTGCTTTAAAAACAACAACAACAACAACAACAACAATAATAATTAGGATTTTGCTAAGGACGCCAGTTAAGCTTCTCAAAGTAGAAATTTTTTATTTAAAAAATAAAATTTTTAAGTCATTGATATATTCAATGCATTGGAAGTATTAAAATCTTCCACCATTAGCAAAACTCTTATTATTATTGTTATGGTATTGTCTTTATTTGGATCATGATGGACACGTGCAAAACTAAATGCCCATGAAAGTCTCTCAAGTAATGTGACATAAAATATATGTAGCCAAACTTGATTTCATTTCAAAACATAATTTAATCTATAACGTTATCAAGCTTTCTTAATAAAAGCACAATAATTAAATCTGTAAAATCTGAGTTGCTTCAAATATGCTTAGCCATAAAAACAGCTTAATCAAATCTAGATTGCGAGTTCATTACATAGACATAATCATCATCTGTAGATCAATCCAATATTTGAAAATCGATTACACCTAAGAGCAACATAAAATATGAAAGAAAGTACATAATTTTAAAATAAAATACATGATTCGGATCTTGTTTGCACAATTATTATAGCACCCTAACCTAACACAATTCTTAGCTAATCTTCACTACAAAGTGAAACCCACAATGAAATAGTTGTGTCTACTGAGATAGAGTTTGAGCAATAACAAAAACTACAATTGTATCTGAAAAGGAGGGAGAGAAAGAGATGGGTGAGTCATTGGACTTAATGAGTAAATTCTAACTCATCGCCCACATGTGACAACCAAATAATATGATGCAACAACCGCAAATCATTTATATATAACTATAGTACTAGTAAAATCATGTATCATTGCAATAAACATTTCTAAATATATTCTGAGGTGATTATGGAAGAAACCAAATTCTTATCATGCTGTAAATTTAAAGGGGTGAAACTCAATCCCTCACAAACTAAATATTTTGCTAACAGGATATCGATCCCTTACAAATCATGTATCTATTATTAAAGTTGGTTCCTCGTGAACCATGTCCCTCACAGAACAAATTATGGGCTTCTAACAAGGTCATATTATCTATAATCTGAGTTAAAAATAAGGTGATTACCCATTGTAGGCAAGGTATACCAAGATTAACTAATTCATTGTTGTTAATTCACAACTCCATTTCTCCCTAATTACAAATCCTAATACTTTACATTCTGATTCATGCTATGCTAAAAGAGGACTTAACTTGAAATCTTGTACTAAGCACAATAACTCAACAACTCACGTTATACAATTTTGATAAATTATGTCTATGTCACATCTTCAATTAAAATCACATTTTAGCTAGGACTGAAAACATATTCAAATTTCTATGATTATTAACAATGAACGCATGCATTTCTAAAATATGAATTTCATGAAATAATCAAAGAAACATATTTTTTTCCCAACTTGACATAACTCATAAATTCATGTACAAATCATTTTTTAACCTCTAAAATCATGTATCATAATTATAATGCTAGGAAAATTATTATAATACCCTAAAATAGGGTTATGAGCGTAAACACATTCACTGTTTTGACGTCTAGAGTGTGAGGTCACTACCAACTTTGCTCGGGGGAGCTAGAATGACACCAACAATTGCAACAAAAACATAAACAACCATACGTAAATGTAAACCACAACAATGGAAGATTAAGGAAGATTTAGGAAGGTGGAATCATGAGAAGATCATGTATAAAGCTACTCTAGATCATAAACATGAAAGAATATGAGGGAACTTGAAAAAGCAAGGAGAAAATCACTTACCAAAAGGATTGGAAGAGGGGAAAAAGGTGCAAGATGTTGGAGGAAGAGGAGAATCCTAAGGCTGCTAAGGCTCTGAAATTGAGTATGTGAGGAGGTGTTTACATAGAGGTGTGGAGTCATTTTAATGAAACTGCATTGTTTTGGAGATTCTGGTCTATGAAAACCGGTTAACGTGGGTTTACGATTGCATCTTCGTGCAAGAAAAATGCACTACTAGTCATACAGTTTATTAGGATGATGTTTCTGTTATTGTAGCTCAATTTTTTAACTTGCTTCCTACTGCCTTATTGTAACATATGTGACTTACTGAGAAGCTATTTCACCATAAATCGTCTTGAAGCTTGTTAAAAGTTTTTGGTTGTTTATGCTTTCCTCATACTAGACCATATATTAAATGTCTTACAAATCTGAGCCATGTGTATTTTTGGGTTATGCACCCTAGTCTAAGGGTTATACATGTCTTGCTTGATCAGGGAAAATTTTCATTAGTAGATTGTTTGGGAAAATTTTTATTAGAGATTTTTCTAGTGGTTTTTCTCTACTTAGTAAGAATTCTATTGTTGTTGTTGTTGTCAATTTTCCTTCTATGCTTGCTATTCATCTGGTTTCTTCTCAAGTCCAATAATCTCAATAGTCACAATAGCCACTCATATCAGCTCGCTAGTCTCAATAGTCTCTACATTTTGCTACAATAGACCCGGCCCTTAAGTTGTAGATCAGAATGTTCGGCAACCTGTCTTAGATGCATTTGGAGGGCTATTGGATGTGCCTTTCTTGAAGTATCATGACCCGATTTTGGAACATGACTGATGTGTGGGAAACTAATCTATGAAAGCCTTTACATGACATGACATATATTATACTTCACAATTTCCAATAAAACATAGTTTAAATAAAAATTGGGTGAATGCTTTTTTGTATAAGTCATAATCAATCCATAAACATCATCTAAATGACAAAATAACTATTCCAAATAATTCATAAAGTCTTTCACTTGTAATTACATAAATGCTCAAAATAACATAATTAAATATAATCATGCATGGTCCATGAATCCTGCCTACAATGTAATGGAGCAATACTAAACATAAATTGACTATGCTTCACTTTAAAGTAAAGCTCACCCAAAAATAAATAATAGCTACTGAGGAAGAGTTATCCGGGAAGTCTTTGGACCGACAACTATATCTATAAAATGGAAAAGGAGGGGTAAGTTTAATTTAAAACTCAATGAGTGGATTCTCACCCATAGACATACATGGGATGACAAGAGAAGTCCATATATAGTAACGTAGCAATAAAAAATCATTTCTATTTAGAATATGTAATAGCAACAATAATATTAATTTCATGTAAAAAATAGGAAAACATAATAATTTCTCTAAGGAATTAAAAGAAGACAGATTACTAAAGATTCATTAATTGATGTTCAGTCCCTCGTGAACAAGAGCATCTAACTAAGATATTAACGGTCCCTCATGAACAGCATCATATCCCTTGTAGACTAATCTAAGTAAAAGGATAATTACCCCCTGTGGGCAACTTGGTATATCAAGATTAATGAATTTGCTATCGTTAACTAACAGCTTTGTCTCTATTTAATTCGTATCTAAATGTCACTCATAGTCAATATGATAATTACTCAAACTAAAAACATCAATTTAGTGCTTTCCATCACTTTCACAGTTGATATTTGATTTACTGGAACAACTACTCTTTCTTTCGTAATTTACTGGAATCAGTTAAAAAGCATGATACTAAAAGTTATGCATTTTCATGGAGTGCTGTAAAATCATAATTTTCTCTAATTAGCATAGTTCTAAAGGCATGTTAATAGCAATTAAATTTCTAAAGTCATGAAAATTTCAAAAGTCTTATAGAAACTACTTGCAATGGTACAAAAAAAAAAGCCATGAGCTTAAACTCGCTTACTTGGAAGAAGGCCAAAAGGGAGGTGCCAGGACCAATTAAGCTTTGGGAAATGGAAATGATACCGACGTCTACCATGGAGGTAATTAAACTCATGAGTAAACTATATCTATATTAGAACAACCCTATAAATATTGGAAGAGTACCCAAACTTGACAATAATCAAGAACATAAACTCCCAATCACATGAGAAAGGAAGAAGAGAGGGAACAATAGCATAATCTATTAACAAATCTTTGTCTTGAAACTAGGATCAGGAAGTGAGATTGAAGGAGGAAGAGAGTAAGGGAGGGGTGGAAAATGAGCAGGAAAGACCTAAGTTCACATTTCTAGAGTTAAAATGCGTGGGAGATTGGTTTTTATAGTATTGTGGTCACTTAACAAAACTACATTGTTTTGGATGTGTTTTAATACTACTCGTACCACTATAGCCGTCTATGATTGCTATATCGATCGACAGATTGACCACCATCAATGCCACGCCAACTGACCACTGTAGCAATCTATGACCACTATAGTGGTCACCTCTGGACTGAAAATGGTGCTGATGCATCGACCACCGCTATAGTGCTCACATCGATGCATGTTCTACATTTTTTTGGTTTTTCATGTATTTGGAACTTTCCTGGCAAGACAAGTAGGTCTTGGAAAATCCTAAGATTTTACTAGACTTATCTAGAGACACGTGCACCCGAAACATCACATGAAGCTTGCTATTCCTTCCTCCTCAATCATTCACCCTACGAAAATTAGGGCCAAGGTTAGGCCTAGAAAACCGAAATTGCTTATTGCATCTCTTGAACCAATCTTTGTCCCTCATGCTCTTGCAGTCCTGAATGGAAGAGTGCAATATGGATGCTAAATATGGTGCTTTATCAAAAAAAATAATACTTGGAAATTGGTACCATTGCCCCTTGGAAGATCAGCCATTCGAGCTAGATGTATTAACTTTTTAATCTACCAAAAGAACACAATTTTTCATCTTGACTATTAACATGGAATGGAGGAAATAGTTAATTAGTCAAATTGGCTTAGCAAGCCAAACACCTTAAACGCAAGCCGAGCCTTTGTTTTTATATTTGGCGGCAAAGGGAGGCGTCAATAAACTAAAATGTGGGCTAATTGAATGAAATGCCCCTGTTGGCATGGACTTCCAACAACCCATAGAAACCCCGTAACTGCCCTACCAGACACGCCAAAACAACACATTCTCGAATGCCCGTTTTCTTTTGCATCCTATTAATTGCCCGATATTTTTAGAGAGTAAAATACGCAACCTACAAGATTAATGATAAGTCAATGATAAAAATTATTATTCGTCCATGATCTGTCATTTGGATATTTATATTTTATAAAAATTTTATTTGTCAATTTTTTTAGTAATGATTAAAAATAACAAGGTTTGCCTTTTTAAGTGTAGCCTACTTTAAATAAGCCAAATCATTTTATAACTTCACCATTTTACTCACGCAATTCATGAGATGTTTTTAGTTAGGAAATACCCACAACATTATTCATCGAACAATTTATTTAATAGCTAATAAATATGACCTAATAAAAAAATTAGCACATTTTTAATCTAAATAAATTTCATCATAATACATTAAAAGTAAAAAAAATATGCACAATTATTCAATTATAGTATTATCATCACATTACTAAAAAGTATTTAGTTTATTCAGAAGTTACACACACAATTAATCAAAAATAACATGAAATACTTTATACTGATAATATACTAGAACTAATATTTTTAATATAATCTCACACCATGATCACACAAATTTAATGTTAAATAAAATATTTATAATGTATAATTAACTAAATAAGAATCACTTTGTACCACATAGTAATTCTTATTTAAAGACAAAGGACAAATTAAAGAAAGGGTAATCTCTGTGTACCACATTATAATAATTATATTTCATGCTCAAAACTGTTGATGCCACCATCAACATCTTCTCCCTCCTCCATTTAAACCCCCCTTCGCCCCCCCTTTCTCTCTTCACAACATTTCTAAGCCATCTAATATC
This sequence comes from Dalbergia cochinchinensis, assembly GCA_031216125.1. NCBI lineage: Eukaryota > Viridiplantae > Streptophyta > Magnoliopsida > Fabales > Fabaceae > Dalbergia > Dalbergia cochinchinensis. The sequence goes on along the minus strand of CM062375.1, from coordinate 58,516,596 downwards.
TCTATAGCTAGCTAGCCTCATCAAACACATCTTCACCACACCACAACACCACATCCTGTAGTCATTCCTCTCTTTTTCACTTTCTCCATATTTGATTCCCCTTTTTCCCCCCTCTCTTTGTACCATACTCATGGGAGCCTTTCCCCATTTCGAACCAATCACCAAATGTTGCTCCAAAGAACGATCAAACCAAACCGTGGCTTCAGATTTAGATGGAACCCTTCTTGTGTCAAGAAATGCTTTCCCTTACTACATGCTTGTTGCCATTGAAGCTGGTAGCATGCTAAGAGGACTAGTCCTTCTAGCATCTTTCCCCTTTGTACTTTTAACATACCTATTTGCCTCTGAAACAATGGCCATCAAGACCTTGATCTTCATCACCTTTGCTGGGCTAAAGATAAGGGACATTGAGATCGTGTCAAGGTCGGTGTTGCAAAGGTTCTATGCTGAGGATGTTCATCCAGAAACATGGAGAGTGTTCAGTTCCTTTGGGAAAAGATACATTGTCACTGCTAGCCCAAGGCTGATGGTGGAGCCATTTGCTAAGGCCTTTTTGGGGGCTGATAAGGTTCTTGGGACAGAGCTTGATGCAACAAAATCAGGGAGGGCAACTGGGTTTGTTAAGGAACCTGGTGTGCTTGTTGGTGAGCACAAGAAAGATGCTGTTATCAAGGAATTTGGGAATCAGTTGCCAGATTTGGGTCTTGGAGACAGTGTATCTGACCATGAATTTGTGTCAATTTGCAAGGTTGGTGAATAGACATACTCCCTCCCATTATTTTTGCTAATTTTTCTCGGTCTCCTAATATTATTATACATATATGAGTATTAAGAATGTCCTTGAATTATAAGGACTGTAACTGAAAATAGAATTGAGTCATCTAATTAATAAGGTGGGAACGTTGGTATAGTAAAAAATAATAATGGAGTTAACAGCTGTTAAATCAATAATTTATAATGTGTGTATGTGCCACCAAATTATATAAGAATAGTTGTTAATTTCACTCCTTTATTTTCTTTATTTTATAAGCATCCTCTTTTACGCGATTTAAATTTTTTAAAAGAGGTTTATTTTGTATATTACATTGAAATAAAAGGTTTTTACTTCGGTACTTATAGGGTGTTGGTATCTTTTATAATCAATGGTTCTGATTTAATCTTTAATTTGATAGATTTAAAAAATTTGAATTAATTGAACTCATGATATCATTTTCGCTCTTATTATTATTATTTTTCTTTCACTTATAAATGTCAAGGGTAGAATTAGAATTACAAAATTTGATACTTCATTGGTTTTTTAAAGTATCACATGAAACGAAACACTACTTGTTTTCTGAAAAGATGGAAAGAGCAGATTTAACTCAATGCTGTTTTCATTTACTTTTTGTTAAACTTCCTGTTTTGAATGTGTGGAGCCAGTTCTTGGGCTTTATGAGCTGTTTCTTTGCTCAATATATCAGCTGCTAAACAACTAAAACATTATGATTTGTAAATAGATTGTCCACAAATAACTGCAAGTTTGGTACGAGCCTTAAAGACCATGACACATTGTATTTCACCTATGCATGATGAATCACTCCTCCTATGCTATATATGTGAAGGATTTTGTGTAGGTATTCTCACAAAACTCCTTCCCCTTTGTTCTGTCCCATCTTTTTCGATATTTACTATCCTTAGCTCCTTTTAAGTGGTCCTCCCATGTTGTATGGTCCACTCATGCATCTATTCACCTTATAGCAACTTCTGATTGAGCTGGCTATGCCTCTGCTATTCAGTTCTCTCTGATAAGTCAATATCCTTAACTATTTTATTTATTATTTTTGCCACTCTTGTTTAAAAGTTCCCTAATTGGTTACTTCTCAACTATAAACCAAACTCAACCCAGATTGAGGACTGACACTTTCCATTTGTTCCTCATGTCCAACCAACTTATAACGCTCAATACAAGCAGTATTGTTTTCACCTCATGTAAAATATGTGAAATGCATACTTTACATCTCCCTGCAAATAGTTTCTCATGATCAATTAGAAAGCACAATCCTTATGACATCCCCTATTGACTTACTTTGTCAAATTTTACTTGTCTATGACTACTTACTGATTTTCTATTATAGGAAAAAAAATTTCTTTTAAAAATAGAGAAGTAAGGATAGATTAAGGATCTATCTATCCTCAGAACATTTAATAGACTATAAATATGATATGCTTTATTAATTTAATGGTAGATTATCAAGCATTTTAACTTTAAATATAAACCAATATACATATATATATATATATATATATATATATATATATCACATATTCATGAGCTTAATTTTGTTTCTTGATTATGTTTTGCAATAAATAAATGTACCACTACAGTATCATCATTTTAGATTTACATATAACTTAAAAATAATTTTTATATTTTATCTAACAGTTATCACCCAGAAACTATGACATCAAGAATATATGTCAAGTGAAAGAAAAAAAAATACTAACATAAAATGAAAAAAGTAGTTATTTCTATCCACACACCTCAAATGGATGCAATTATCCAAGCGACAAAAAGTTGAAGGCAGTTGCTCCTGTGCCTATGCTGGTCAATTCCTACGATGTCATAGGCACTATGCAGGCAGTCAACACACATAGACAGATGATAACATTGTTAACACTTAAATATAGTGTCAAGTTTAAAATATTATAAAATAAAGACTCTTAAAAACAAGAATGTTATTTATTCAGATTTTAAAAAATTATATTAAGCTTATTTGGATAAGCTTCTAAGAGAAAAAAAAACACTTCTTCTAGAAATTTTTAAGAACAAGTATTTCTAGAATTTTTATTATGTTTACTTTGAGAAGCACAAATAAACATACTAAAAAAATTCTAAAAATACTTACTTTTCTAAAAAAAAAAAAATTCTCTTAGAAGGTTATCCAAATAAGCTCAACAAAGCATTTTAAAATTTAAACAAATGATATTCTTGGTTTCAAGAGTCTTTATTTTATAATATTTTAAACTTAACACCATATTCAAGTATTAACACTCATATCTTCTGCCTATGTGTGTCTATTACATATGTCATAAGCATAGTAGGTAAAAAAATATTTATTATATAATAAATATATACCACACATCTTATAATAATTAGATGTGATAAATGATCTCTACTCATAGCAATCACTCATCATATCTAATAGTAATAAGATATGCGATATATATTTATTATACAATTTTATTATTCACTCCACGTTGCCCCATTGTCAACACGGCATAGGCATTCACGAGGACAGGCGCAGCCGCCAAAGTTAAAATGGGATTCACCTAATTAAAGATGTATTTAGGTGATGTGACTCATATCTTTACTCTCAAAGTCACACATGATGAAAAAGTGAAAGTTATTACCCACCTTCCAATGAGGCTGCAGAGGAGCCAAGTCTTGTGGTTGAGACAAAAGAAAGTTAAAAATTCAATGAAAATGTTTACTCATGCTTACTTTTCCTGAAGTCGTTTTGTGCCGTGTCCAATCAAGTAATTAACTACGTGTTTCCCTTTGCAGGAAGGATACATAGTGCCAAGGATCAAATGTGAACCATTACCAAGAAACAAGCTCCTAAGCCCAATTATTTTCCATGAGGGTCGGTTTGTCCAAAGGCCTACCCCTCTAATTGCCCTCTTAACTTTTCTATGGCTCCCAATTGGCATCACACTCTCAATCCTAAGGGTCTACCTCAACATCCCTTTGCCTGAAAGACTTGCTTGGTACAACTACAAGCTCCAAGGAATAAGGGTCATTAGGAAGGGTACCCCTCCACCGCCACCAAGTAAAGGTCAAAGTGGAGTCCTATTTGTTTGCAACCACAGAACAGTTTTGGACCCTGTGATTGTAGCAGTTGCACTAGGAAGAAAAGTTAGCTGTGTCACATACAGTATAAGCAAATTCAGTGAAATAATTTCACCAATCAAAGCTGTGGCACTTTCAAGGGAAAGAGAAAAAGATGCAGCAAACATCAAGAGATTGCTTGAAGAAGGTGACTTAGTGATTTGTCCTGAAGGTACTACTTGTAGGGAACCATTCCTTTTGAGGTTCAGTGCCCTTTTTGCTGAGCTAACAGATAGGATTGTCCCAGTTGCCATCAACACAAAGCAAAGTGTGTTTTATGGAACATCAGCGAGGGGGTTCAAGTTATTGGACCCTTATTTTGTGTTCATGAATCCGATGCCAACATTTGAGATCACATTCTTGAGCCAGTTGCCAGCTGAGCTAACATGCAAGGGAGAGAAGTCTGCAATTGAAGTTGCAAACTACATTCAAAGGGTTCTTGCTGGGACTTTGGGGTTTGAGTGCACCAATTTGACAAGGAAGGACAAGTACCACATGCTTGCAGGAACAGATGGAATTGTTCCATCTAAGAAGGGTTGAAATGTAAAGAGAGGGATAAATTATATCGGACATGTTTGGTTGGCATTTTCATTTCCTGCTTTTCATTTTCTGTGTTTTTTTATTTTCAAGAACTTGTGAAGCAAAATAGTGAAAATAAAAAAAAAGACTAAGAAATAGAATTCTGTTGTTTTCACTATTTCTTTATAAAATTCTAAAAAGTAGAAAATATTAAAAATAAAAACAAAAACACATAGACCCATCACTTTGGAATTTTGATTCTCTGTTGGTTTCCCATGTATTTTCGGAATCCCTCAGAATTATCATAGTAATAAGAAACTGATTGCGTTTACGCCCATCAAAATAACAGCTTACGTATATTGTTATTTTGATATATACAAAGTTATCGTTTCTGCAATTTGGGAGCACAATGTTGTAATTATGTATGATAGTTATAGATATAGGACTGATGCAGACGCGGGGTATGGTACACCGATTTAATTTTCATGATGCAGCAACAACATTACTCCAGTGTCATTAATTTGCAGGCAAGTTCAGCTAGTAGGTAGACAATCATCTATAAATCTAAATAATCTGTACTAGAGATATTTACACACATGACTAGTTAATATCATAGTCCCTTATGTTGCGGTGATGTGTCTTGTTCAGCCAATAAATTTGTATGGAACTATCAGCTGAGAAAATAGAAAGCACCCAATTAACTTGGAAAAAAGGAACTTTCTCATAAAGGCAACGAAATAGCAGAGCTAACTTGTATTCACAATTATGTCTTCATGTATAAATGTGCCTAACTATATCAGAGAAACAAACAAAATGGGGAGGAGAAAAGAGGAATTCGTGTGGAAAGGATTAGCTAGGTTGTTTCCTCAATCAATAGCTTTTATGTGTTTGGTTTGTTTTTAATTTTTTGTGGTTTCAGATTATTTTCGATGACTTCCTTGCTTTCCATTTGCAGTATGATTTGCCACATTGAAGGAATCACTAACTACATAAAGCACTATCATTTCCACAATGAATGGACGGAGCTCACTTGTGTTTTTTTTCCCTCAAAGGGAAAAATGTTAATTGTAATCATAGATTGTGAGATATCATGTCAATTCATATCTCATCCACTGTTAAATAGGATGTGGATCTTACTTAAATAGGATTCACTTTCCCATCTAATGATGGATGTGGTGTGAGTTGGCATGATATTTCATACCCTATGAGTATAATTAATACAACTCAATTTTTGATGCAACTGATCTTATCCATGTACCAAAGCGTCACGTTTCCGAATCAAATTCCCCTTACACTCTTCCTAACAGAGAAAAGATAGTGTCGGTTATGAGTTCTGAGCTATTATCATGTTTTGGCATTATTTAAGCAGCGTCTAAGTTCAATTAATATTTAGACTCATGAGTTTACCTTAAACCGTTGAGTTTGACATCCTGCCTGTACAGTAACTGAAATTCTTAGTTATTAACGCAAGATTCTCCATTTAAATAAATTGAAAAATGGTTGTTGCACAATAAATTTTCATAACAAATTTACACTACTACTATTTTCCTTCCTCATTTTAATATATTAAAATTATTGGGGCCACTTTTTTTATTTTGTCTCCTTCGTCATCTACACTTATAGTGCACGTTTGTTGTTCCAATATATTGTGTATGTATCATCACCCAAATAAATTCACTACTAATGAAACTGAAATCAATAAATATTCACATGTAACTACTAAATTTCTAGATAGCGTCCACAAATAAGATATTCAAATAATAGTATTTTTGTTTGTTTTTGGCATTATTAGAGTATTAGAGAATCCCTTTTTGCAACATAACATTAAGTTGGGACAAAAATATCTTTGGATAAAGTGATATAAACAAAAATTCTAAAATTATTTTGATTTTATGATAATTTTTGAGCTAATTTATGCTCTTCTATAAAGACGAGGTGGGATATTGGAGATTTTCGAGATACACCTTTAATTTTTTTTTCCCAAGAACATTCATTTAAGCATTTCATATTATATCTATCCTTGGAATGTTTCTATTTTTCATTAAGTTATAAAATTATTTTCATCTTTACATCAATTACTATGTCTTGTACACCACTATCAAGCATAATTCTATCTCCATCTTTAATATTATCTTCATTTCTATTATCTCACTATCTTCATCCTTTTTTTTCAGGAACAGGTACCGCATGCAACCTTAAGATATAGTCAGGTGACAAAAATATTTCTGTGGATTAAATTTAAACATATAACATTATTTTGACGTGAAACTGAAATAACAATAGTTATACTCGGCAAGTAATTTTTACTATTTTCTCATAAATTTTTAACGTCTAGCATTTTTAATGTGAATTTAATATTTTTATGTGCTATTAGTGTAAAATATTTTACACAAATTTTTAATCACATATTATTATATTAGTAGAAGTTTTTTTTTTTATTAGTAGAAGCATTTAACTCTCAGAATCACTACTTATTTAATATGAAGCAAAGTAAGACTATAATCTTAATGGCAACTGTAACATTTGTATCCAAAGGAAAGGAAATATTTCTTGATTTGTATCAATTAAATAACAACAATGTTAGCTAACCTGAGTTAACCCATCTAGTCAACCTTAACCTTATGCATTATCATGGCTTGAGTAACGAAACGTTTAGCACCCTTATCTCACTTTGTTTATAAAATAATAAGAATAAATAAATACTAGAAGAATTAATTAAAAAATAAAAAAAATTGAACCTTTTAAACTTAGAAGATTAATTTTTTAATAAAAACAAATTGTCTTTTTTTTTTATTAAGACAATAGTTGAAAAAATAAAAATAAACAAATATAGTGTGCCCAAGAAGTTGAATAATGAGTTAAACGGGTTAGAAGCTAAGCTGGACCTAACTTTCAGAGGTGCCATTTATGGATGAGATGATGTTCAACTAAATAAAGAGTGTGTGGCCTCCAATTCATAAAAAATTGGGGGATTATTAGGGACCATTGAGGCCTTTCCCGTATACAAGATAATTCAATAGGCACGTGAAGTTGCCAGACTGTGGATCTCAGCAAGTTTACTTCGTGTCTGCTCCTGCTGCTTGTACATTTCCAAAAAAGGATTCAAAACCAGCGAAGCATCATTCATAGTTATGTTGTTCATTTTCCTTACTTGGTTGCTGCAACTTGGATATCCATTCCAACTGTTAACATCTCACATATCGCAACCAATTATAAATGCGTATGTGCATGGTGTTGGAAAATTTTACAAATATAACACTCAGCTCATTCTATTTTATGATAACTATTTTAATGTTTTAAAATATTTGTTTATTTATAATATTTAGATAGTATTAATTTTTTTCTGTCATTTATATTCTTAATATGAATATATTGATTAAGTAATTAATATATTTATCAGGATAAGTAATAATGACTATATAAAGATAAATTTATCAACTAATATGATTTTATATATTTACCACTTTTTTTTATCTGAATATGTGTTTTGTTTGGTTTTGACCGTTATTGTAAGACAAAATGATGAATAGAAACATTAATATTTATGTCATGATTGATTGTATTTGATTATAGGCCCGATCTTCTTCCATATATATGTATCCTTTGATGATTATTCAACGTGGTAGACCAATGAAAATAGAAGGACACATCTTTTTATAAAACAAGGTATGTTACTTATCCACCTAAAAAGTGGGTGAAGATCGAAACACTCACTTTAAGACCATTAGATATGATATGATGGATGGGATATATGAGGTCTATCTCACATTTAATGAATTTTAAGTGGGTGTCTTTTTTATGTTTAAATAACACAACTCTTTTGTAAAATGCCTATTCAATGTTAAAAAATACTGTATATTGATGCAGCAATTAGACCTTGTTTGACATCTTTCTAGAAAATAGCACCTCCACCAAGGAAGATGATGTATCCTTATATGGACTTCAGATCATCCAGTAAACCTCTGAAGTCTATATACGAGAATCCAGTCACCTATAGAATATCAACTTTGATGTATGCAGACATAATATAATAGCTTTTGTACATTTGAAATATCTCATAACTTTCCTAGTTGCAACCTAATGACTTTCCCATCTGCCTTACAAATATCAACCAAAAACCTTCATCAACTTTCTGTGGATTGCTCGAACCAGAATCACCAACAACAACACAGATCAATGCTAGAAACAGAGATGAAAAAACAAGCAACCATGGTGGTTAGAGTAGCAGCATCATAGATGGTTCAAAAGGCAATCGGATGGAAGGTGAGAGAGGTAAAGGGGAAGGCAAGCGTCCACCCCCAAAGGAAGCTCAAGGGTTAGGGTTTCTTTTCCAAGAGAGAGAACAGAGAATAGGCTTTTTTCATACGAGGTGGTTCTTGGCGATGATGTGGCTCATTTTCCAATGTGTTTGCAATGGTTCTCGTCGACTTCATATCTGTGTGGTTTTCATGTTTCTAGTCCATCTTTTACGGTGTCTTGCGCTTTCCTGTAATGACTTTTGACCTTTCAGAATTCCATATATTGCCATATTTGAGTTCTTATCATCCCCTGCTCTACCTCCCCTCCTCAACTTCACCTTCAGATCCTGCTTTCTAGTCATGTGCATCTAAAGGCAGCAGATCTAGTGGTGTTCTGCCCTGAGTCATTTTTGCCTTGGAGCCTTGTTACCTGTCAACTTTTTGCAAATTGCTCTTGATAGTCAAAGAGTTCGTGTTTTTGTTTGAGATTTAGAGGAATGGTGATTGGAGGTTGGGAAGTTGGTTCTAGAAGGTGAGTCGATTTATGTGGAAGGCTTCTAGGTTGCTCTTGTGATGCCCATTGTCAATCTCCAGTGAGATCTATGCTGCATTATCAGTGAATCTTAATATTTGGTGAGTTTATTTGGTTTTGCCATGCTTTGTTGAATGCCATCATGGTTTTGGATTCAAGGTTTTTTTCCTTCTGGTTACCAGTTTTAGATCTGGGCGTTTGGTTATGGATGGGCTTTGTGTTGTTCGGTTGTCTTCTGTTCAATGGTTGCTTTGGTAATGCTTCATTTGTGCTTTTGTCCTTGGTGCCTTTGTTGCATCTTCTAGTGGTTGGAGATGTTGTTGTATCTTCTTATGGTTGGAGATGATGTTTTAGTATTGGCAAGGCACAAGATCCCAAATACTGAAAGGTAGGAGCTTCAATGATTGGTTTATGAGAAATGATACACGTACACCATTATACATCCACCGCACTAAATAACAAATTTTGAGTATGGAGATGTGTTGGATACGGAGGGGCATTTTGGCCAATAAAAGAGAAAATGAAACCCAACTACGGAGGGGAATTTTGGCCAACACTAACAAAAGGAAAAGGAAAGGCAACGTGTAGAAAGGCAAGAAAAGGGAAAGGGAGAAAAAAAATGGATTGAGAACATTGAGAGGTGTGAGGAGCAAAAAAGAGGGAAAACTCTCACCAACCCCATCGAAGCTCTATGGCTTTCTAGTTTAACTCTCCCACCCACATATATCTCATTCATGGAGTCACATAGGGGAGGAAGAAGATATTTCTAATGCAAAAAGCTCTACGTAATTGTTGATGACAGCTCATTTGCATTCATTTTTTTCCACAAATTTTTCCAGGAAGTACAAGAGAGGGAGCTTGTGAATGAGTTTCTTTTTGTAAGGTATGTAAGTTCATCATTTCCAGTATGATTCTTCATATGTTTGTGATTGATGTCAGAAAATATAGTTTTCTTTTTAGCATATGTTTAGCAAGAAAAAAAACTGTGAATGGTGATGTTACAATGTAGAGGCTAACGTTAATAGTTAAAGATGAGTTGTAAAAGTATGATGGGAAGTTGTAAACCAGTGATAAATTGTTGTAAACTTATCACAAAAAAGTTGTAAACCTGTATAAAAATATTGTAAACTGGTTTGAAGCATTGGAAATGCGTGGAAAGATGTTAATCATGGGCCAAAAAGCTGAAAAACTTTTTTAAAATGTTGCAAACTCCTATTATGCATGGGAATTATATATATATTAATTTTTTATGAAAGTGTTGTCATCTACGAAACAAACTGGGAATGGATCTGTTATAAGGTGGCAGTTAACGTTAATATTGAAAATGTGAGGCGTACATGTGTAGAAGGAAGTTGTGAACCAGTAGTAAAATGTTATAAACCCATAAGCAAAAAGTTGTAAACCTTTTTAAAAATGTTGTAAACCCATGAGTAAAAAGTTGTAAACCTTTTTACTGATCTTGTACTACTCCATAGCACTTATAATCTGACCACTTGTTATTTCCATTTTTATTCTAGTACAGGAGAAGATTATATATTTTGCAGAGTTGCTACAAAAGTGGATTAGTGAATAATTATTTTGGGTCCTATACAGGATAATGAGATTCTTTGTTACAAGTTATTTTCCTTATGATTATATTTTTGGATAGATTATTTTATGGCACATCAACGAGTTGTTAAGAAATGCATAGGTGGATCATGCATTCATGGAAGGATTTAGCCCATGTGTGCCCTTAAATATTCCATGTGCAGGACAATCTATTTATTAAGTGTATACTATTTCTATAAATAGTGGGTGATGTTTTGTGGACATAATGACTAAATATAATGTAAACATTCAAATTACTGCAAAATTATGCCAAATATTCATTTTAAATGAGTGGTTAAAGGCATGTGCACCAACTTATATGTATTTAGGGAAAAAGGCAAAATGTTATTCTGGTCATTAAAGGGTAAAGTGGATGGATAAAAAAAAGATACATCAAGATAGAATGACATTGTGAAAAGTTGTAAACCACTGAGGATAAAGTTGTAAACCTATAATTAAAATGTTATAAACCTCTGAATAAAAAGTTATAAACCTCGTATTAAAAAGTTGAAACCTCTTATTAAAAAGTTATAAACATGTGATTAAAAAGTTATAAACCTCTGAATAAAAAGTTGTAAACCTGTGCTTAACAAATTGTAAACCTCTGAATAAAAAGTTATGAATTTCATATTAAAAAGTTGTAAGCCTCTGAATAAAAAATTGTAAACCTGTGATTAAAAAATTGTAAATATTTGAATAAAAAGTTCTAAATTTCGTATTAAAAAGTTGAAAACTTCTTATTAAAAAGTTGTAAACCCGTGATTAAAAAATTATAAACCTCCAAATAAAAAATTGCAAGCTTCATATTAAGAAGTTATAAACCTCTGATTAAGAAGTTATAAACCCTCTGATTAAAATTTTGTAAATCCCTTAGTAAGAAGTAAACCTTTTATTAATAAACAAACATTTTATTCAGAGATTTACAACTTTTTAATCACGGGTTTACAACTTTTTAATAAGAGATTTTTAACTTTTTGATATGAGGTTGACAACTTTTTATTCAGAGGTTTATAACTTTTTAATAAGAGGTTTACAACTTTTTATTCAGAGGTTTACACCTTTTTATTCAGAGGTTTACAACATTTTAATCATAGGTTTATAACTTTGTCCTCAGTGGTTTACAAATTTTCACAGTATCTTTCTATCTTCATGTATCTTTTTTTTATCCATCCATTTTACCCTCCAGTGATCCCAATAACATTTTACCTTTTTTTCCAGATACATATAAGTTAGCACACATGCCCTAACCACTCATTTAAAATGAATACTTGGCATAATTTTAGAGCAATTTGGACGTTTACATTATATTTAGTCATTATGTCCACAAAACATCGCCCACTATTTATAGAAATAGTGTACACTTAATAAATAGATTATCCTGCACATGGAATATTTAAGGGCACACATGGGTTAAATCCTTCCATGAATGCATGATCCACCTATACATCTCTCAACAACCCCATTGATGTGCCATAAAATAATCCACCTAAAAATATAATCACAAGCAAAATAACTTGTAACCAAAAATCCCATTATCCTGTATAGGTCCCAAAATAATTATTCACTAATCCACTTTGTAGCAACCCTGCAAAATATATAATTTTCTTCTCCACTAAAACAAAAATGAAAATAATAAGTGGTCAGATTATAAGTGATATGGAGTAGTAAATACACTAATAAGATCAGTAAAAAGGTTATAGCTTTTTACTCATGAGTTTACAACATTTTGAAAAAGGTTTACGACTTTTTACTCGTGGGTTTACAATATTTTACCACTGGTTCACAACTTCCTTCTACACACGTACACCTCACATTTTCAATATTAACGTTAATTGCCACCTTATAGCAGAGCCATTCCCAGTTTGTTTTGTAGCTGAGAACACTCTCATAAAAATTAATTTTAAAAAAGTTTTACAACTTTTTGGCCCATGGTTAACATCTTTCCATGCATTTCCAATGCTTCAAACCAATTTACAACATTTTTACACAAGTTTACAACTTTTTTGTGATGAGTTTATAACAATTTATTACTGGTTTACAATTTTCTGTCACGCTTTTACAACTCACCTTTAACTATTAATGTTAGCCTCTACATTGTAACATCGCCATTCACAGTTTGTTTTTCTTGCTGAACATATTCTAAAAAGAAAACTATATTTTCTGATATCAACCACAAACACATGAAGAATCATATTGGAAATGATGAACTCACATACCTTTCAAACAGAAACTCATTCACAAGCTCCCTCTCCTTTACTTCCTGGAAAAATTTGTAGAAAAACATGAATGCAAATGAGTTGTCATCAACAGTTACGTATGGCTTTTTGCACTAGAAATATCTTCTTCCTCCCCTTCGTAATGCCATGAACGACTGCCATACATGGATTTTAATGAATAAATCCAAAATAATCCATGTGAGGGTTCGAACCTTGTGCTTTGGGATCGAACTCAGCATGTTGGGAAGGAGGGCAGCGCACATAACCACTAGGCCACGTAACATGTTGTGTTGAGTTAGTGCCAATAATTATATATATTACATACTTAATACATATTTATATATTTATTTAATTAAATCTGGTTCAACCAATTTAACTCATGACCCGTTGGTTGAATTAGTGACCCAGTGATGTGGACAAGTCGATCATTGATTTAAGTTTAAAAACTGTGAATATTGGTAATTGGTAATAAATAATAAAATTATTACTCAGGCTGTTGAATGGATGAGTGCAAAAATCTAGTTGATTATAAGATAGCGCTAGGCCCAAAAGCCCAAAATCCTCCATTGCCTCCCAACCCCAACTGCAAAAGCAACCCATGCCAAAAAAAAAAATTGCAAACCCAGCACTCAGGTTGTTAAAATAGGTTAAACCCGTTGGATCAAACCGTTTACTTACCACTAAAATGAGAGTTTGACTTAAAATTTTTAACCCATTCAATACCAATCCATTTTCTGCCTTGGCAGATAAATAGGTTGGCCCATTTGTCAAATTTATTTTTGGTTTTGACTCACGGTTTCTTCCTTCCCTTAATTTTTTGCTGACCCAATAAACCCATCCAAGTCCCTACGACCCAAACCCAACCGTGGCCTAAACCCAAAAGCCCACCCAAACTCCCAAGTAACTTAATGTGGCCCAAAGCCAAAGCCAAAGCCGAACCCAAGTGGGAAACGTAGACCCAAAAGCAAATAGCCAAGCGGCCAACCGTGACTTAGTCTTACCAAGTTACCACTATTCACAATTCACAAAGCAGTGTGACTTCGTTTTCAAAAAAAAATTGTCACCCAAAAAAAAAAAAGAAATCACAAACAAAGACGGAAAAGAAAAATCGAGGAAGGGAAAAATTCACCTACCAGCTGCCGCCGCCTCCGCCGCCGCCTCCGCCGCCGCCGCCGCTCCCTCCCCCTCCCCATAGCACCGCTGCCGCGAGAAAAGTATCTCCGAATATTATCTCTGTGAAGCTCCAGCAACTTCTTCCTAGGACTTGCAACCCAATACCTCCGGTCACAAAAAAACGTCGTCTACAAAGTAGTCCTGTTTTCTTTGGTGATTTTTTTATGCACACTAGGTGTTTGATGAAATGGCCTTCATTTTCATCTTTTTCTTCTCAATCCGTTTTTTTTCCTCATCTGTTTGATTTGTAGTTTGGCAAGTGAGGCATAAACCATGGGCAAAGCATCAAGGGATAAGAGGGTATAAAGATTGATTTTTTTCTCCTCTTTCAGAGTGTGCTTTCTGTTTTTTCTTTTTTAATGTTTTGGTTGAATTGGTTTTCAGGATATATATTACCGTAAAGCAAAAGAAGAAGGGTGGCGTGCTCGAAGTGCCTTCAAACTCCTTCAGATAGATGAGGAGTTCAACATTTTTGAAGGTGTGTTTTAATTTAATTGGTCATTCAAGGCCGGAATATGTTTATGAATTTTATTTTGATGCACAGTAGATGTACACATACATCCAATTATGTATTGTTACATTAGCAAAAATGTCTGACTGAAGTACCCACATCTGAATGGATGACGGTGTAAAAAGAGTTTACATTGAAAGTGTATCAAAATCATTCTCTATCTTTATTGGGTTAGTTGGTTTTTTTTAAAAAAATTATTGTTTATTTATTAATTTGTTTTGTATAAATGGTATTGCTCTGTGTCTTGTAAATTTGGGAGTTTGGTAATGTGATTGAGCCATTATTTATTCACCCAGTAAATAGAAATTGAACTCAATCTAAGGCAGTTCGCTTGCTTACGCTCCTTTTGCATTTCACTTTTTGAACTTGGGAACTTTGGCATTTGTTGATGTCTAAGAAATACTGAGAGGTTATTATCAAACATTTTTGTTCTGTAATCTGGAGTCTACAAAGAATGATATGCATATGGGAGTGCAGATATCTATGTATTTGTTGATACAGAATGTCAACAAACTCAAATTCTTGCTTTCAGACTCTAGACTACAACTTTTTCTGTTGTTTCTTTATTTTGGCAGGAGTGAAGCGTGTTGTAGATTTATGTGCTGCCCCGGGTAGCTGGAGTCAGGTACTAGTTATGGAAATTGTTACTGATTTGGCATTTGAATTGTTTACTATTGTTATATATGTAAATAATTTCATATTTTGCACAACCACAAAAGTTTTGAAAAGTGTCCCTTATGGTGCTTCTCAAAAACAATGACAGCTACAAAATTAAAGTCATTTCCCACTAGGTGTGATCAGCTATATAGATGATACAATGCTAGTGCATCTTATTAGACACAAATTTCTTTGATTGTTGAAAAGCATTGTAACAAAAAGCAAAAGTATTCCTAAGCAGAGTTCTTGGGTGCTTTGCTATGTACTGAAAGTCTGTGGCTGGGACCATTTGACTCACATTCTATGCCATATTGTTGAAAGAGCTTGCACAATCTTTGTTTGTCAGCACTGATCAATTCACTAAAGCTGCTGTTCTAAGTCTTTTGACAGTTACTCTAGGATTGGGTGAACTTAGGGCAAATATGTTGGAAGAGGATTAAGGGCTTGAGAAATAGGTGTAATTAAACTATTAATTATATGTTCACCAAAATAATGTTGTTAGTTATATGATCATTGGTGAGGTAAATATATGTGAAAAGTCTTGAATCTTAAACAAAACAAGATAGGATGGAAAGTAAGAGTAGAAGACCTACCTCACACTCAGGGTTCTTGGACATGACATGTATAACAGTGAATCAGGCAATCAGCAGCCATTACATTTTTTGAAAAATCATCCGAATATGAATAACTGAAACTAGTTAAAGAAAATACCACCAAACTAAACTTCTTACATGGCATGACTAATACTGGACCACAAGAACCAAATAGCAAGGTCACTAATACAAGGGAAACACTTGATGTTAAGAAAATATTATATATTGTACAAAAAGATGTGATTGATGGGTTTTGTCATTTTCTCTCACTAAACTACTTGACCTCTGTGACTTCTGTTGGTTTTCAAATGTCATTGGTCAGAAAATTTTTGCACTTGCATTTGTACTGTATTTATTCGAGCTGTTTAGTAGCTCTCCTAGTATAATGCTGGACCACGAGAACCTAATAGCAAGATCACTGAATTTGAAACCTAGATGCCATCATCAATGTAGAAAGACACAATTAATTTCAACAAACATTTGATCTTGTTCCCACGAATGATGTGAAACAATACATTATTAACTTGATAGTACAAAATTTAGTCCTTTTCTTTCTCTCAAGATTTCATTTTTAAAAAAACTCTAAATGCTTGCCCAAAAACAGAAGAAAAATAGTGAATGCAGAGCACATCCATGAGAGCCAATTGTGTTAGACAGTGCTTAGTTATCAGCAAGAGCTTTTTTCACACCTGGAAACATGATGTGCTGCCCTGGAACACAAACTTGTTATTTTGCTGAACTAGTTTTAACTTCTAACATCATTAAGAATGCTAGAATCTACCAAAGGTACATCTTGGGCATGGAGACAAATTATCTGTGGTAGAACAGAATAGGGATAACAGATATAATTTGGTGGCCATCTTGATAAGTTTATAATCATCAATTCTTATATGTAGGTTTTGAGTCGTAAAGTATATCTTCCAGCCAAGCTTGCCCCTGATGCAAAGTAAGTCTACTTTCTTTGGGAGTTCTCTGCTTTTCTGAGGATCTCCTTGATTTTGAGTGTCACAACCTGTAAATGCATGCTAGAACTGAGGAGTGAAATTAAGCTATGTTACCTTGGTTTTGCTTATATGACTTTTATTATGGAAATGGGGGAAGGGTGTACGTGTAAGATGGATTTTTTTAATCTTCCGAAATAGTAAAAGAAAACTGCAATGAAGAATCAAGTACAGCAAAGTTTGTGTCCATGTGATAAGACAACTCCCTTGACATAGCTATTAGCAGAACACCATGAAGTGACATACCCTGTTTTCTCCTGTTGTAATTATAGGGAAAGGATGGAAAGGAGAGGGGGGAAAATGGGAATCTGAATGGTATTGTGATAATGTGATGGTGTGAAGTGTGTTAAAAACTAATATAATATGTCTATCGATACGAATATTCTAGGAAGTACTAGTGAACAAGTAGAGCTAACACTCCTAAGATAAGACTCCTAGCACAATAATAGGTATCCTACTAATCTAATAATTAGTATCTCCCAATGCCCATTTTCTGTTGCTTACCCTCAGAACATGTAGCTTGTCCCCCTAATATGTTTTATTGAATTTATAAAACATTGTTGATGCATCCTGTTAACAGTTTTGAGTTCTATGAATGTAATCAAATCATTATTTCTGAATATTCAAGGTTGTGTAATTTTTTGGTTTCTGAAACATGACATGAATCATACATCTATCTTCCCTTGTCACGATCTTAATTTCTTGCTGCATTTTAATATGCAGGGAAGAAGATCTTCCTCTTATTGTAGCTATTGATTTGCAGCCAATGGCTCCTATTGAAGGTGTTATCCAAGTGCAGGGTGACATAACTAATGCTCGCACTGCCGAAGTGGTACATACTGCTGTATTACCTTATGTCTTGTCACATATAACTTTATTTTATTTGGAGGATGTGTTGACTGTTGAGTATGTTTCCCTTACCGCTGCAGAAAATGATATCCACCTTTTCTTATCAGAACTTTGTTCCTGAAATTTCATCAACGCTCATGTTTTTCTTGGCCCATTTCTTTTTCCTTTTTCATTAAAAATTTTCCTTCTAAACAATTCATGGGTCAAGGCAAGATACTCGGAAGATAAATTGGCAATTTAGATTCAGTTCACTATCAACAAACAGTACAAATTTCACTTGATTGCATTAACATATGTTTTGATGCTCCTTTTTATCATTTGAATTTCAACTACATATTTGTTTCTGTATTTTAGTATGCTAGTCCTTCATTCTTCTTTTTTGTTTGGCCAATTGTTTCGGGTCCAAAATGCATGTTTCTTGCTTGAGAAAGAGAGGGAGCGAGAAAAGGGGGGGTAGGTAGTAGAAGTAGTGAAATGATATGGTATGGTCATTCGGGAAGTTAAGTTCTAGCATTACATAATTAAATTAATTCATATTCAACATGTGCAAATGTGTCCTGAGCCCCAATGTTCTTGAGATGATCATTTTCTCCTGGAGTCTGCGGTTTGTTGGAATTGGGAATTATCATGTGGGTCTTGCTTTTTGGAGGCTCCTCTTTCCATCAATTAAATTGCCTTGATTCACTATTGTACTGAAGTTTGTGAACTGTTTTCTGTTATTTGTTTCATTCAGGTCATTAGACATTTTGATGGTTGCAGGGCTGACTTGGTTGTGTGCGATGGAGCCCCTGATGGTAAAGAAAATGCACTATTTAGCTGTGTAGTTTTGAATGCATAATATTTAGGGCAAAACTCTAAATTAGTTCTCAAAAGAGTTGGGAGACACAATGCTATTTTGAAGAGATTTGTAACATCAATTTAGTCATGGAATGATTACTTCTCATGTCAATTTAGTCCAATTATCAGCTTTTGTTAATAAATTACCAATTAATATCTAATTTGCCATGTTATATGATGACGTATTACATTATGTGATAATGTACATCATCTGTCAAAATGGACTCCACATGATCCTTGAGTGGGTTGAGGTCTTGTAAAACATCAATTTGGTCCTTAATGTGAATAAGAATTAATCTTTCTGGACCTAATTGATGTCTAGCAATTCTTTTGAAGGTTAATATGAGGTTCATCTTAGTAGATGACATGACATATCATCACATAGTGCGACACACTTAACTCCACTTGATGTTTGCTTTATGGAGGCTTATGTTTGAACTGAATTGAAATGAAAATTAATCTTTCGAGGGCCAAATTGATGGTATAAATCTTTTAAGGACCAAATTGATATCTCACCACACTCTTGAGGACCAATTTGAGATTTTACTCTAATATTTATGTTTATTTCTAGTGTAGAAAATGTTTCATTCTATGTGGTTTTGCAGTTACTGGGCTTCATGACATGGATGAATTTGTTCAGTCTCAACTCATACTTGCAGTAAGTACTTTGTACTTTTGTTCCAAAGAACTGTTTTCGTTTTTAGCCCTTTTTTTTTAGTTTTTTTTACCCCATGTGCTTTTCATCTTAGGTTTGCCATGTTGCATTTTCATTCTATTTGAATTGGAATTCGGGTTGAAAGAAATATTTGAAGGGTATAAAAATAGTGGCCATATCTATTTCCTTATACTCTTTTACGAATCAAATTTATATTCCTCTTTTTTCCCTACTCATTGTCAATCAATCTACTGCTATTTCTAATTAGCACATCCTAGTTTGCAGTATATGATCAACTTCATATTGGTAATTCCATTAATTGCGAATATTTTCTGGCAAATTGATGCTAACTTGGGTACTTGTAGGGGTTAACAATCGTTAGCCATGTGCTTAAGGAAGGAGGGAAGTTTATTGCAAAGATATTTAGAGGAAAAGACACGAGCCTTCTATATTGTCAGGTATTCAAAGTTTCCCTGTTTTGAAGATTGTAGGAAGTGAAAGCTTATGCATCATTAGACAATGGCAAATTTTTATTTTGGATTTATATCTTCCAGTCATACTATTGTTAAGGTGACAATATATATTATTCTTTGGGACTTACGTTTGAAACTGAATCTAACGGACAAACCTTTACTTGAAGTAATCCAAATACTACTAGACTTGTGAGTGTGGTATGATAAAACTTGGGAATGGATCCTCATGTTACGCGTGAAAATTTTATTTGAATAAGTCACGTGTAACTTTTCTCCGTTGATCAGGAAAGTAGGTTTGAACAGGAGCACTTGAGAGGATTTATTTCGACAAACTCCAATGAAACTGATCAAGATTGTAAAGGGAAAACAGTGAGCCAACTGGACTGGAGTGGATGCTAACAAATGAATGTAGTACTTTGACAGACAGAAAAAGAAACCTATTGAGTTACTTTTTTGAGAAATAAAAGTACAATTGAAAAAGTAAATAGAACTTTTAAAATTGCTTCCGTTACTGATAGCATGCCTTTTGTCCGGTTCGAACTTGAAATCTACCCATGAGAGTGTCTGAAATTTTAGCCTGCACAATAGTACTTGTGAAGCCGTGCAATGCTAAGCATTCATAATAACGGGACATGCAGCAAAGGTGCATTGTAGCACTCGAAATAATGGGGATCTACTTCCATTACATGAATTTTAGTTTTAGCTGCAGGTTTCATAAATTTCAATTTTTACTATAAGCTTAGAAGCATCACTTTACAATCATTACATTCCCTTTGTTGTTTGCAGCTAAAATTATTTTTCCCTGTAGTGACTTTTGCAAAACCAAAAAGCAGCCGCAATTCCAGCATAGGTAAGAATTCTAATTTCCGCGTTTTCTTACTATTTTTACTTTTGATATGATTATGCATGCTTTTTTTTCTCTTTATTCTTTGTGATTTCTCAGTAGGATATGCCATTGCATAGGAATTGGTGGTCACACCTTCTTTTACTGTTTGACCAAAGCTTATCTGTTTTCTAACAAATGTATTCAAGAACAACATTCACTCGTTCAATATAGCTGCTGTCCTGTGCCTTCATACTCCTGTCAATTACATGTGTCTAAGCTAGTTTTGATATTACTGACTATGCCAAGGAGGTGCTTAACATGTTGGAAAGGTGGTTGATATTTCTTAAATTCGTGCTAATTCTCATTGTTCAAACCCTTGCAGAGGCATTTGCAGTTTGTGAAAACTATTCCCCTCCTGAAGGATTCAACCCAAAGGATCTTCATCGCCTTCTTCAGAAGGTTGGAAGTCCCTCAGGGGTAGATGATACAGGTATATTGACGTCCTTGAATCCAATCGCATGAGTTTCTTATAGATAAATTTAGCTTCTAAAACTTAATCCCACATACATGCTTAATCATCATTCCCTGAGAAATCCCTTAATCCCCACCTAATGAGAGAAAAATTGTTATTGTTGTAACCAGCATACCCTGAGAAAGAGTAACCTTATTTGTACTATTTTTTGAGACATCTCTTAAGAGACACACTGAAGTGTATTTTAAACATTTTTTGAAATAAAACCCGAGATCCACTATCAACGAATGTTTAAGAGGATATCTATCAGTGTCTTTTGAAAGATGTCTCTGAGAGTGGTCCAAATAACATTTTTCCCTGAGAAGATTATTGTTTTTGCTGAATTTCACGGTATTATGGCTTTAGTCTCGATTTTTATCATGTTGCTATATTAATGCTTGTGGGGGGCTTTGCAGATTGTTGTAGTGGGTGGTTGGAAGGCCCTAATAAGGTGTATATCCCATTTCTAGCTTGCGGGGACCTTAGTGGCTATGACTCTGATCGCTCATATCCACTGCCTAAAGTTGCTGGGGGAACATATCAGAGCTTGGATCCTGTTCAGCCACCTATTGCCCCTCCTTACAAGAGAGCTCTGGAGTTGAAAAAGGCCACTAGTCAAGGACTCCGAGAACTTGAAAATCTCACATTGGATTCTTGATCGTTATACACTGTTTAATCATAATGCCATTTTTTTTTTGTGTTTCTTTTCTTACCATATGGTATGATTAGTGGAATAACAATTATTAGCGTACGTGTGAACTTTAGTGCTTTTATGTTCTGCTTGTGCCATCATTGCCTGCCTGGCTAATCCCTTTGTAGTCACAATTTTCCAAATGAACAGAGTCTTTTTGGCAGGTAAACCGTCCAGGCTTATTTACAACTGTTGCAGTGGATGGGGGCATTGATGATGTTAGAAATTAGAATGCTGCTTTAGTGAATTTCTTTCAACAATAACAAGGCAAAAGGACAATTGTAAACAATTGTTGGCTTAATATTCTTTTGTGGTCTCTTTAATTGGGATTCGGAAGCACTGTGCCTCTCCTGGGCCTGGCGGTGAACCTTATTTAGGACATTTGGTTCAGATTTGAGAAAAAAAAAAATTATAAAACTTACATTTTATATGTAATTAAAAAAGTTGAAAATTTATTTTTTCCAAAAGTTACTTTTTTTAGTTTATATGAAAAAATTGGATTTTTGGAGATTTCAGTTATTTATAAAAAATAATCCAAATATACAAATAAATGATTTTTTTTTGGGTGAAAAATTCACTCCTAAAATACGAAACAAAGGCCCCAAGATTGTAGATTGAGGATTTTCCAAAACCATTTTTGTTTACAAATTTGCCTCATGATTTGTATTTTTCCTTCTTGTTGATAGAAGTTTTGGCAGGGGAGGTTGTCTTATTCTAAAGCAATAATGTGTCATTATTTTGCCTTTTGATTATAATGGTGCATGCGAATGATGTATTAATAAATTGTAGAGCTTTTTTTGTTCCTCTTATGTTAGGGTATCAGTACTTTTTATAAATGTCCATTATTTAGTCTTAAAGGTTATAAAATATATAATTTTAATATTTTTATTTTCTGAAAAAGTAGAAGTGGGTTGCTCTTAATCATTAAGAGCTTAAGAATATCAATGCCCTTAAACGTAATAAAAGGTTCACGAGAAATTGCCCGGAATTTTGCATCCACTAAGTTTGTATATATAGTGTAGAACTGTTACGAGTATTATGACTTACCTAGCATCGTTGTTGGATTCCTTTACAGTGGGCAATTTAGGATAAGTATTTGGAGAAAAATATTTGGTGTATAATATTTCTTCATAATTTTATATTTCTATAATATAGAGGCACATAAAGAATATTTCTATTTATAGGCCTCACACTTATTTTATCTTCAATTACCTCTATATAATAGAAGTATAAAATTGTTATGAAGAAATATTATTCGCTAAATATTTCTCATTCTTGTTATGGTATTGTTGCAAATTGGATATCAATTAGGGGACATTCACTGATTTTAAGGATATGGCTGGCAGTGGATGCCTGTAACGTTGGATGGAATAGAAGAGGCCTAGAAACGCGAGAATGCTCGTGTCTATGAGCTGTGGGGTTCGCATGTATCATGACAAGAATTTTCAGCAAGCATCTTGAGTGGTTAAATTCATGTCAGGTCCCACAACGCATTGAAGTTTCGATTTTAATATTGAAGTCCATCATGTAATGTCATCAAAGATTATTCCATTTAGAAATTAGAAATGGTTTTTTTATTTGTTTTGGTCTCACATCATGCAATATCGTCGATAACGGTGCTATTTTAACACCTAAAAAGTTAATATTTATTTAGACATTTATTTTATAATCACTAGATGTGATAGATGTTAAGTATAAGTGAGACCATCATCATATCCAATAATTATAAAATAAATATTTAAATAGACATCCACTTTTTAGATATCAAAATATCATTACCCTCCTATTAAAATTCATACCAAGAATTCGTAGTCAACAATTTTAAAGACTTTGTTTGGTTGACTAAGGAACAGAAGGAAGGAGGGAATAAAATATGAAATTGAATATAAAAAACATTAATTTCCCTTGGAAGAAAAACTGAGAAAAGAATAAATAGTGAAAAACACTTGTGAGATTCGTTATATTTTTTTGTTCCAAAATTAGGTGAATATGGTGTCATTAAATCATTTCTCTTAAAACTTAATTTACTCTAAGATATCTCCTCACGTGAATGTCTCTATTGGATTTAAAGCGTGAATAACTTATGTCATAATAGTGAATAACAATGATCAAACTCTTAATCGCTTGATTATGGTGGCTATAATACCATATTATCAAACTGTCTCTTTTAAAAGTTTAAATTAATGGGTAGAGACTTATAAATATTTTTATACTCTGACAAATTGAAGAGAAATGGATTTATAAACCTACTTACCAATATTTCCAATGTTACCTATATATTTTCAATTTCATTAACCTTATATAGTGATATAAGAGTGAAAATGTTATTTGACATCATTATCTTTTTCTTGCTTTTAACTTTTCCACACAATCAAAAATAAATAATTTGTCTTCTACTTTTTTTCCTCTTATTTTTTTTTCATTCAAATATATTTGTGAAAAACAAAAAAAATCACTAATTTCTTTCTTGTTATTTTCTTTCTTTTAATTTTTTTTTTTACTGCCTCAGGAATTAACCTTTTTCTTTATAGGAAATGATGTTTGTATATAATGAATTAGACACCCAATTAACATATAATACTATTTAAACAAGCGTAAGTTTCAGTTAGATAAATGTTAAACTTGACATGAAGATAGGATGAATACCTTTATGAAGCTAATATGTCGATTTGATATGTGTATAACTAAAAAATTTAAATTTATTTGTACTATAGTCATCGCATGTTTGTTACAAAAGACAATATGTCAGTAAAACACATAACTAAAATTTTCATTTACTTAAATTATGATCACTTAATAAGTTTTGTACAAATAACATAACTCTTTCTTTACTAGACTACTGGTCTCTTTTTTCCATCCAAGTTTTCTTTTTTATGAAGTCTTTTCTCCTATTCCCCTATTGTTCTGATCAATTGTTTGTAATCCCCTGGTACCAAAAAGAAGATAATTTTGCCAAGACGAACAAGATCATCTTCTTGTGGTACAAGGAAAATGAACTCAGACCTGTCCTGTGTTTTGGTTTGATCCCTTCTATTAATTATTACATAGAGCATATTCAAAGAAGTTGTTCCATAGGTTGCTGCATAATTTAAGAAGATGATTTAGAATTGAAGTCATTTTAGGGAAAAAATAATTTAAGAAGATGATGTAGAATTTAAGTTATTTTAGGGGAAAAACTTGTAAGATTGAGTAACTCACCGAAAACATTTTGAAGCATGATATATTTATTTCTATAAATAATACTATTTGCAACAAAGTTGAACATTGATCAAATTCCAAAACTATTGGCCCAAAACTAATCGCAAAGTAGTAACCACATCGAGAATATGGCAAATTAGAAGTTTAGAACCACATATAGTGATTTCAATGAATGAATAATTGCATTTTGCAATTCAGACTAAACTAGACTCCTTCAAACAATGATTTGAGGCTTGAGCCAATGTTTATATGAGAATCTCTATTCAAAACTCCATTAACAAAGTGGCATGATGAAGCCAATGTTTATGTGAGAATCTCTACACAAACTCCACTACCAAAGTGGCATAGTGCACAAAGGATTAACCCCTATTTCCTACTAATGAACATGTCAATCGAAATCAACAAAGCATACCCTTTTTGTCTAATATACACCTCTTGAAAGTAACAATCATAAAATTAACAAAAAAACAAAAACAAAAAAGAAACTTTCCTAACCAGAAGTTTCTGAGACCGAACTTGGTCTCTCCCTAGAGGAAGAAGAATGCAAGAACTCAATGCAATCTTCTACAGCTTTAGCCCGATGTGAATCAATGGGGTCCGATAATGACCTTGACCTCACCAAAGTGGATGAAGAGACCTTCCTTGAGGATCTCCTTCTCACAGAAACAACTCCAATAGCACTTGCTACCTTTGCTCCAAACCTCATCAGGAATCTCACAGGCGAATATCTTGATTCTTTGTGAAATCTGAAACTGAAACTTCCAACGACCCTCTTCTTGTTTCTCAATCCTCTGCCACCGCCACCGTCGCCACCGTCAACGCCGCCGCCATGCTTGAGAAACATGGTTGATTTCTCACTGGAATCAGGACTAAAGCACACCCTTTTGCTTTTCCTTAACATATGAGCAAAAATATGAGACCCCCAATTGCAAAAGAAACCCAATTATTTCAATTCCCCTGCATGTGAAACAGAGAGAAACAGAGTACAGGCAGAGTAGGGAGTAATAATAAGAGGGGACAATAGGATACTAAGGATATGTTGGTAAAGGTGTGAAAATATATGCAGATAAATAATTTAATTTGAGGAAACAAGGTAGAGTAAGAGGCTAGGGACTAGAGAGAGTGATGTATCAAGAACATTTAAAGGCTTAGATAGGGATGTTTCAAACTAAAAAGCTCAAACTAAAAACCTTGAGAACATGCAGAGGCTCAACTTGAGGTTCAAGATGCATCTGAAAACACTCACATATGACTAATATACGTGCATGAGACATGCACACATGACACACAGGGCCTATTGTGGAATCAACAGTTTGTAACATTTATTGTTGTGAGAGGGAAACCCTACCATTACCAAGGCGAAGGCTTAATTGTTGGTACAATGGTATTTAAGTTTGTTTGTTGAGGCAAAGTGTGGAGCCATGAAGTGTGAATATGAACAGCAAGAGAAAAAAAAAAGTATATATATTGGGGGGTGTGACAGAATTTTCTCAGGGATCAAGAAGGATAAAAGCGGTGGTTTATGGTCAAAAGATAAAGTAGTGGAGCCATGAAGACCCAAGAGACAAGAATAGAACTGTTTGAGGTTAATAGAAAGGAGGTGTGTAACAGATATAGAGAAGAGAGAGAGAATTGAAGGATATATATGTGGATACTCATCTAATCAGCGTTGCTTTTGAGGTTGTGCCCTTTTTTTTTTTTATTTGCTGCCCCCTTTGGTTCTGTTTCTGAAATCTGAAGCCTAGATATCATGGCCCCCAATATGCTGTTCAATGACAGAAAAGGGAACGGAAGAGGGAATCTGTTTGAACATTGGGGTTGGCGTGAAAAATAGGGAATTAGTTGTTTATCTTTTTCGTATGCCTTTTTTTCTATGCTACTTGGAATAGAAGGAAGTTTAATTGGGAGAGAAAAATATGTATGTAAAACTCCATTATGGGCCCTTGAAATTTTGTTTTCCTTGGTCATACTTTTTGACCTCTTTGGATGCACTCATTTTCTGTCAGAGCACGAGGTTTGATTGCATTGTCTTACATGAAATACAAATGAACAGAAATTCTTAATAAAATAAAGAAAATGAAATAACGAGATTTTTTTTTTAATATATAATCAGAAGTTTAGGTGCAGGGAAGGTTAGCTCTACTTCATGGTCAGACATGTCGATCTCTTTGACCAATTTACAGATTATCGATTAATAAGAGAGTATAATGATAGCAAATTGATTAAAAAGAAAAAGGGAAAAAAGAGAATGCAGGGGTAAAAAATCAATTAGATGAAGTAATCGCTCTCACCATGAGGAGAATTTGTGTAACTTTAAAATTGTCTATCACTTTTATTCTATTTTATTTTATTTTTGTGGTCAGAACTTTCTTTCTTTTGTTAAGATGATGTTTTAATGAGGACAAATGGGCGTCCACAACAATGACAAGTTCGTAGTCTATTTTTTCTCTCCATTTTAACAGATATTGCTATTTGTTAATTAATTTAAGTTAGACCCGTCTCATCTTTCTAGTGGTATTTTTATTCCTGATTATCTGCATTTTTTGTCCTAGTGTATTTTTCACTAACCAATCTTATTTTTCCATATTTTAGTTCTAGCAGAAAAAGAGGTTGATTCGACCGTTTCATCAGAAGGTATTTATTGCCTTGTGATTTTAAATCTTGCTTTGTACTTCTTGTTACGTCATATGCAGTTTTATAATGCAAGAGATACACGCAACGTTCGGTACGAGGGGCATATAAATAGTGAAAACTAACGATACAAGAAGGTACTTTTGGATGATTAGATGCCTTATTGACTTTAGGATCTTATACAGCTCTCATTACATCGCCAATGAACATTAAGTGCAATCTTTTGCCACCCTTTCTTTCATCTTAAAATATTTTGGATTGTTAGCCATATCCTATAAGATATGAATGGATAAATTAATATAATAAATTTAATTATTATATATTAATAGTATAAATTTTTTATATATAGATATCTAATCATATAATATTATATAAGTTATAATAGTTTATTTTTATACTTATTATTTAAAAAATCATTTAAATTAAATATTTTAATTAAATGATAGTGTAAAACTATTTTACACTATAAATATATTAAAATTAAACTCTAATATAATATATAACAATTTTATCTACTCCTTGATATAATATGTAACATGTTATATAAATTTATTCATCAAACCTTTCTTATATATTAAAATTATGGTTAACTTTACCAACCTAAGAAGGTAGATATGACAAAAGACATTCCATAAAAAATTGAAAGCCAAAAAAATCTCCTTGGTTAATATTTCTAATGACGCTGCTATTTTCTGCACTCTTCAAATTTCTGACCTCACTTTCCTCTTTAATTCTTCATTTTTGTTCAAAGAAAAATTAGCTTCAATGTTTTTGTTTTTGACATTTTTACCCCAATAACACTACATAGAAATATTTTTTGAGTGCTTTTGAACATAAAATATTTTTACTTTAAATTTATTCAGAAAAAATATAAAAATATTCTTTTTATTTTTTCAAAAAGACATAAATCAGCTTGTCAGCAATCATCATTTTGTTTATGGTCTTGACAAACCGCTTAAATTCAAAAGAGATTCATAAAACCATTGATACAGCACACGAACTCGGCCCAAATGAAATGATTAAGCACCCGAACAGGGCTCTTGAGTTCCTATTGGATTTTGTTTTTTTGTTTTTGGGTCTTCACTGGTTGTCTTAGTGACAAGCCTGTCTACACTTCATGGACAACACTCTCGAGTTACCCAGAATCTGGGCAGCCCTTTATCTTGTGTTTCTTGTTTCTGGGTAATGGTGGAACTTGAAAAACAAAATAAATAGGCGATGAAAGTGTTCATCATATAAGCTACATGATGACCGGACAGAAAAAAAAAAATACATGATGATCCATAATAATCAAATTAATTTTTTTTTTACTTTTTATTTTTATAAACAAATATTTACAAATTATCGACCAACAAGAGAAACCTGATAATCGAACTTAAATCATGACAATGTATGAACAAACGATAGACTAAGTGAACAAGTTTGTGTTGACATAGTCAAGTAAAAGTTAATTCTATATTATATAGTCAAAATAACTACAACAACAATACTAATGCCTATTTGAATTAATTATGAAATTAAATCATTTGAATAATAAAGTATTCAAATAATTTATTATTTGAAATCATTTTTATGTTTGAATAAATTAACTTAAAGTAGTTTTAAAAGTAGTGTGTTTTGTTTGGATTGTATGAAAAAATATTTTTGTAAGATATGACAAATAAATTGTTTTTCCTTACAATAAAAAATTTTAAAAGTATGTTTTTAATTATAGGCGAACTTTACACCTAAAACTAAATTCTTTTTGCCTATTAACTGTTGAAACTTTTAACCCAAACATATAACATTATTTCAATATAAATTTTATTAAAAATGAATTGCATTCCCAAACACATATATTATACAGCTCATATTTATTTATCTCATTCTCATAATAAACTACCATTTTCATGTGAAACATCGCCCTATATATATATATATATATATCATCACATGGTGATTTATTGTGTGACTCTTTCAAGGCTAATTTGTTTTCTGCTCGGGTAATTAATAACATGTCAATCATCACATAATGTGAACATGTCAATCATCACATAATGTGAACACATTATGTGATGGTTGACATGTTATTAATTACCCGTGCAGAAAACAAATTAGCCTTGAAAAGTCACAGAACAATGATTTGTTTTTGCCAAGAAGAAAAAAAAAGTAATCACTTAAGAAACAAATCACTCTCATGCAACTCGTTTGAGGGCTACTATGGAATTCATCTTAATAGAAGACATAACATATTATCACATAATGTGCCACATTAGACGTCAATTGATATTTTCTTCACAAAGACTAATGTCTGTGTTAAATTAAAATGGGAATTAATCTTTCGAAACCAAAATTGATGTTGTAAACTTTCACATCCTACAAGACTACCCCTCTTCCTAAGATGAAACTAGGGTTTTGCTCTATTTATTAGAGGATTTTTATTGGGCTCGGACTGATCTAGTTGAGAAATACAGATTCAACATTTATGCATATTTTAAATTAATAAATGAATTATATGTAATTAGTATATAAAATTAGTGCACACCTTTCAATAACATGTTGGTCTTTCCGTTCATTTTTTTCACTCGCACAAATATAATAATACTACTGTAAAAATAATATTGCTGTTGAAATAATCTCTCTAGCTAGCTATTACTATAAGAAATTTATACATAAAATAATATTTAATTTTAGGTACACGTAAAAAGTGTTGTTTATGCACACATATGCAGTATTTGTTCTAAATGTGTTGCTTTCGATATAGCAAAAACTACACTTTTTTAAGTTAGAGTATTACTTTTTGAAGTATTGCTATATCACATGTGACCAATTATTAAAGACAATATTTTTTAATAAAAGGGTACATTTTTAAGCTAATGTGTCACTTTTTATAGTGTTACCAACGTAAGTGTGGTAAATTATTTAAGGCAACACTTTTAAGTAGAGAAAACAATACTTTTTAGATATCAAAAGCAATACATTTTAAAAAAAGATTACCTATGTGTACAAAAAATAATATTTTTCATATGTTTTAAAAAATAAGTATTATTTTAGGCTAAATTTCTTGTAGTAGTGTATATTGTGTTTATTCTTGGTTTGACACCATTGACACTATGATTGTGATATCAGTTTTCGAGTTATATTGCAAGCTTCAATTCCCATCCACTTACAATGAGAAATGAACTAATAAGAAAAAAAAAGAAGAAATAATGAGAATTTTTTCTACATCAAAATAGAATATGAAATGGTACATCTTAAAAGAATTAAAGATTTTTTCACATAAATTATTCAATTAGTGTTCAGTAACTATATTATTGAATTTTACATGTATTTTGAGAGTCAGTATCTTGCATATCCAATATGAAAATGGATTCAAATAAAATAATAACTCTTAAAAAATATTTTAAGATAAAATCGCAAACAGATAGGATAATTAGATTTCTGATATATAATCATTACGTAATTAAAAGTACAAACTAATTAAGTAGATCAAATCCAAGCGTCATCCTGCACCTCAACTGGTCCAAAACAAAAATGATAAGGTAGAAATACAAAACAACAATCCTAGCTGGCTAGATCATTATAAGTACACACAAATAATAACTCACCATGAACTGAAACAAAACAACAGGCTGCTTTTGTTATAGAGTAGTATTATATTTGTAAGCATATAGCATGAAATATTATATTGACACACTTTTATTTATCATTGGATAAGATGTGAGTCCCAAATAAAATAGAGTCCATATCTCATCCAATGGTATATAAGAGTGTATTGACACAATATCGCACAAATAATAAGCACAAATAACATTTCTCTTAATTTTAAAATGTGATGGGGATCTATCGTAGGAATATGTTCGGTGCTGGATACTGTATCGATTATATCATCTTCAATGAGATTGTGCCGACCTACATCCATCATCTCCAATGAACATAACTCAAATGAAAATGGTGGTGGCTGGAAATAGTGGCTACTGATCCAATCTCCTGAGAATGGCAGATTTAACACTTTCTTCGGTTCTCAGGCCTTCAGGAACCTTAACCAACACATCCTGAAGCATAAGTTCGTTAACACAGGACATGCTGGCATGGTGGACGTGAAACTCCAATTCCCGCAATGCACTCATCAACCTCGCCCCTGGATGGCTCCCACTCCCGGACTGAACCCTCACCATTGCATCCCCCCCTAACATCTTAACCTCCACCTCAATCGCGAACCCATTATCATCATTGTTATTGTTGTTCTGGTTATTATTGTTGTTGGAACCTCCCGTTTGTTCCACCGAGGATGTTGTGGTGCTCTGGTTGTCCATGTTGTCACCCATTTCCACCTTCACCTTCTTGCTCGGAGACTCCTTCTGCACCTGCCCCTCCAATTCTTCGATCTTCGCTTTCAGCTCGTTGATGTAAGCCACAGCATCGGACAACAGCGAAGCCTTGTCCATCCTCGACACGTTCGGCACCACCGCCCTCAAAGCGTAGAACCGGTGGTTGAGCTTCTCCCTTCTCTGCCGCTCCGCTTCCACGTGGTTCAGCGGAGTTTCACGGCCGAGCCCCGGTTTTCTCCCTCTCTTCTTCGGCAACCTTTTCTCCGCCGCCATTGGTGCACAGTCAG
The DNA here is from genome assembly GCA_031216125.1 of Dalbergia cochinchinensis. Classification (NCBI taxonomy): domain Eukaryota; kingdom Viridiplantae; phylum Streptophyta; class Magnoliopsida; order Fabales; family Fabaceae; genus Dalbergia; species Dalbergia cochinchinensis. Next base: position 58,484,433 of record CM062375.1, on the reverse strand, counting down.
AGTCCGAATGGTCAGAATCCACGTAGGATGAATGGCGCCACCCGAACTTCGCCAACGAGTCCTTCTTCTTGTTTTTGTTGGTGCTATTAGGTCCCCTAATATCTTTTCTCTTCGGATCATTGTCAAGGGAAGTATCTTCTTCTTGAACACCGGCTATAATGCCAATGTCCGCGAAGGAGATGTTTTGGTCGTCGAAGAATTGTAAAGGGTTTAGTTGCTTATTTGGCGGCAGCAAGCCACCAATGTCAATGGGGTCTGATCCAAGAATCGACTTAACTTGTTGGATCAGACCCCAATTTTCTGTGACGTGGTCGCAGGAACCCATTTCGAGAACGCCGTCACTTGTGGGGATGCAGGTTAGTGTCTGAATCCCATGCATGTAAGCTTCTTTGGCTCTTTCGCAGTTGCAGAGCTGAAGCTCGTGCTGATCGCTCTTTAGCCAGATGAGGGAACCCGAAGTGAAGGCCTTCCCTGGGAGGGAATAAGAAGCGTCGCCAACAGAGAATGTGTGTGTCAACGACATGACGTAGAACCACTCGGCGTCGTTGCACATGCTGTTTGTGTTGTCGTCCACGATGAGAGATTGGATTCCTTTGTTGAACTTATTCCTGGTCTCCCCCGGAACAGGGTAATGGGAATTAGCAGCGTTCATGTTCATCATGTGCTGGAGGAGCTTCGGGGACATGTCTTTGGCACCTTGGAAATGGCCATCTCCCCATGAAAGAAACATGTTCCCGTTGTCATCATGAGTTGTCTGCCAGAAGATGGCGTAGACCCACCAATCTGGTTGGCTCTGGAGAAGGAATTGAAGCTTTTGCTGAAGGGTTGGCTGTGTGTTTTCGGGGGGCAGAGACACGAGAGAGGATGATGAAGAAGGAGAGATTATCAAGTCCTCCATATATGATGAATTAACTGGCGATGACAAATTGATCAAATATGGTAACAACTATAAGAAAAACAAAGTGCTTGGTTTGTTTTGTTATAGGAAGTGAGGATTAGATCAAAAAGTTGGAAGCATTGAGAAGACGACAAAAAATAGAGAAGGCTCAAAAAAAAAGACAGGATGGATTAGTTAAATGATGACAAAAAGAAAGAATTCAAAGCTTTCTAGCTACTTGGTACGATATAAAGAGTACTTGTAAGTAAGGCACAGGAGCACATGCACCCAAAAAACACGGAGAGAGAGAGAGAGAGAGAGAGAGAGAGAGAGAGAGAGAGAGAGGGAATTAGTGAAAGGATGGGAAGTGAGGGGGATTATAAGGGTGAGGTGGTGGAGAGGGAGGAGGGCATAAAGGGTAAATTTGGTGGCAATATAGTGGGGCAAATTGGGGTCCAAATCAGCTTAATAAGGCGTCACTATTGCGTGCAACTAGCACATGAAATGAAAGCGAGAGCCTTTATTGCAGACCCCGATAGGTTTAATTTACACACAAGCTATCTCTCTTACATGAAATGAATGTCTGTTTAATTTGTTGTGGCACATACACTAATAATTGGGGAATATATTTGGTAACAACTCCGAGTTAAATCAAGTAATTACTCTCTTTCGTTTCGTTTCGTTTCCCCTATTATGCATTAATTCTCTTGTCCTTGTTCGCATACGAGAGAGAGTTTGGTGGAAATTAAGAACCGGATACAACTTCGATAGTGTTGCACAACCGAATCGAACATGGTTTGTGGTTGAACTTGTTCCAATAGTTAATGTTACAACATTCCATTACAACGACGAAAAATCGAATTTTAAATATCAAGAACAAGAGTTTAATGTGGTCCAACTAGGCTAATGCTATTTTGACACCCAAAAAATAAGTGTTTATTCAGACACCTATTTATAATCATTGGATGTGATAAATATTAAGGATAAGTGGAGACTACTATTATATCAAATGATTATAAAGTGAATATCTGAATAGACACTGACTTTTTGAGTGTCAAAATAATATTACTCGATGTATTATATGATGCGACCCCTTTTTGAGTTCACAACTAGTAAAATTGGGACGGGAAATCTTCTTTTCATAAATATGTCGATCCCCCAATCATTTAGTGGCGAGAGGAAAATATTATATATTTTCTCTGGTTCATAGAGTAAGTCATTTTTAGATTTTTTATTTAGTTTAAAATATAAGTTGTTTCACATTTCAAGAATATTAATTATATTTTGTCCATTTTAACTCTATATTTATGATGAATAAGAATAAATGGATGTATGATTATTTAATAGAGTGATAATTTATGATAAATAATAAAGGGTATTTCTATCTTTTATTTTTATTTTTTTTAAAGATCAATGAAATCCAATCATTATCTTAATTCTTATGCATAACCTTAAACAACTTATATTATGGATCGAAGAGAATATTTGATACTACCTCCATCCACTAATAAGTGACTCATAGGGAAATGGTGAAAAGTTGGTACATTAAAAAACTAATGTATTTAGTCACATATATTGACTTTCTAACGTATGAAATTGTACATTGGCTTTCTAATATACAAAATTTTCACAATCTTCCTAGAAGACACTCATTAGTGGATGGAAAGAGTACCTTATAAATTTTTATATTTATTTTTATTCTTATCTTTCAGTGTGACAATAAATGATTGAGGGGGAGAAAACAAGATATTGTTTTGAGGTTAAAGAGGAGGTTTCCATCCGTAAAATTGTTTCTTTTTTAAAATCCTGTGGCGACTTTTCTAAAGGAAAAGGCAGCCGCAATTCCAGCACATGTAAGAATTCTAATTTCCCCGTTTTCTTACTATTTTTACGTTCGAAATTATTATGCATGCTTTTTTCTTTTTAAAGTTTTTCTTTTGATAATTAATTAATGTCACTCACCAAAATGACAAGGGTGAGGAACGGTATATCAAGTCTAGGTAGGAAACATAAACTCAGCCAAAAACACCTCATCACGTAAGTAATACCCTCTATCAACACCCCACCATTATGGAGGAGTAACAAACTAAACGCCCAAAAGTTCTCTTAACAGATTAGAACGTTTTAAATATACCCCCTCAACTCAAAATAACACAAATTTCGGCGCCAATTCATCATTGATGTATATATCACAGATACATAAATCATGGCCCTCAACTGCATATTTCATGTGAAATTTCTGCACCATTGCTTAGGAATTGGCGGTTACAACATCTTTCATTGCGACACCCATGTTTATAAATTGTGATTGCATTACGATAAAATAAAAAAGGGTAAATTATACTTACCTCTCCTAAAGTTTGTAGAAATACAACTCGCACCCCTTTAGTTGTCCAACCTATACTCACACCCCCTCTAATTATCAAATTTTAAATATTTATATTACAGTCACACCTTTTATTTATAGAACATTATTAATAAACTTAACAGAATGATATTTTCGTGATATTAACTACTTTTAATAAATAAAACTATAAAAATATCATTATCCACTCTATTAAGTTTAAGAGTATTTTTATAATTTTATTAATTAAAAATAGTTAATATCATAAAAATGTCATTCTGTTAAGTTAATTAACGGTGTTTTGTTAGTGAGGGGTGTTGGTGTAATATAAATATTTAAAATTTGATAAACAGAAGGATATGGGTGTAAATTGGACAACTAGAGGGGATATGGATTGTATTTTTACAAATCTCAAAGGAGATAGATATAATTTATTCAATAGAAAAGCATCACAACTATTGGGCACAACTAGCACGTGAAATGAAAGCGAGAGCCTTTGTTAAAGACCCTGATAGGTTACACACAAGCTACATATATACGTGGGGCATTGCTCTCTTAATTACATGAAACGAATATATGTTTGTTGTGGCATATGCTAATAATTGGAGAATATATATGGTAATAACTCCGAGTTAAATCAAGTAATTACTCCCGTTCGTTTCCCCTATTATACCTTAACTCTCTTGTCCTTGTCCGTATACGAGTGAGAGTTTGGTGGAAATTAAGAACGGGACAAGACTTCAATAGTGTTGCACAACCGAATCGAACAAGGTTTGTGGGTGAACTTGTTCCAATAGTTAATGTCACAACATTCATTTACAACAATGAAAAATTGAATTTTAAATAACAAGAATTTAATGAGGTTGCACTATATGATGCGTCCCCTTTTTCTGTTTACAACTAGTAAAATTGGGATGAAAATCTTCTGGTCTCAAATGTGCCAATCCACAATTATTTAATGCAATATAAGAAATTTAGCCTAAAATAATAGACAATACTTTTTTTAAATATGTTATCTTTGATATCCAAAAAATATTATCTTCTATACTTAAAAGTGTTGTCTTAAATAATTGACTACATTTACTTTGGTAACACTATAAAAAGTGATACATTAACTTAAAAATGTACCCTTTTGTTAAAACATATTACCTTTGATAATTAGCCACATGTGATATAGCAACGCTTCAAAGAGTGATATCTTAACTTAAAAAGTATAGCTTTTGCTATATCGAAAGTAACACATTTAGAAAAAGTCTTGTCTATATGTGCATAAATAACACTTTTTATTTGTACCTAAAACTAAGTACGCTTTTAGGTATAAATTTCTTGTAGTGACAACGCGTAAAATGTATATATTATATATTTGATAACTTATAAATTTTTAAATTTATTTTTATTTTTATTTTTTAATATGACAATAAATAATTGGGGATAAAGTATCTCTTGAAAGATGTCTCGAAAAACATACAAATAACATTGTTTGTCAAAGAAATTTTTTTATGAACGGCTTTTGGCTTTTAAGTTTTATCATGTTCCTAGCTATATTAATGCGTGTGGATTGTTGTAGTGGGTCCCATTTCTAGCTTGCTGGGACCTTTGTCGAGGCGGCGATTTCTCACCTACATTCATTGGTTAATACCTTATCATGCAGTTACATTTAGCCACATTTCATAAATGTGGTTAAATGAAATTTATTATGTGGCAAAACACTAATAAACTCAACCCTTTTTCGCCCTCTCTCAGTTTCACTCCTCCACTTCCATTGGCACTCCCCACCTCCACCACACCCTCTAACAACTTAAATTCCCCAGATTTGACAAATCTCTGAAAAATGACACCAGAAAACTTGAGCCATCGAGAAGAGCGCATATAACGTTGGAAAGCACATCATTGGTGGAGGACAAAGAACAAATTGGCAGAAGTAAAGAAGTCGGGCGATGGTGGCAGTTACGAGGGGGATGGGTGATCAGCGGTGGTTTATACTCTAATCAATCAAAGCCAATGATGTTCCTTTTATATCCATTTCCAGAATGCTCGTATAGAATAAAATAGCTTCAACTTTTACTTCTGCCAAGGTAGCTATCGTGTTAAAGGTGAGGATGGTTAGTTTCTTTCTAGAGATGAAGACCAGTGCCCCAAATAGATGCAGTGTATTAGCTAATATAGCAAGTAAGATGGGGAAAGAAGTGGTCAAATTCGAAGATGATGGTTTTGATGACAGCGATTGCCTTATGAGGCCTTACTTTTTTATTTTTTTCTTTTTTATTCATCTATTATTATGAATTTTTCTGAAAACTAATGTGTAAATATAAAAAAAATTCACACCCTGTGCTGTTGGTTTGGTTCTGTTGGATTTTTACCCTAACAATTTGAGGGGTTTTGTTCTTTTTCTTAACCAAGAGGAGGTTGTGTGGGAATGGGAGAAGGTAGAGTGTGTGTGGTTGTTTAGTCACAAAATTAGTTTCATTTAACCACATTTTAAAAATGTAGTTAATTACAACTTGCCACACTATTTGATTTTAGCCACATTTACAAAATGTGGTTAAAGGCAACTGAATTTTTAATTGAGTTTGGGCAGTCTGAATTCAGTTATTTATATAGTAACTTGTATAGTACTTTATACACTCCACACAATATCTGATGTGCATTTGGCAACACTTTTACTAGTATTTAACCACATTTTAGAAATGTGGTTAAACGTTTGATGTGTATTTGGCTATATCTTTATCTGTGTTTAATCATATTTTATAAATGTGGTTAAAAATAACTGTAAACAACTGCATTGACTATCAACTGTAGGGAAGTGGACACCATATATTTTACTATAAATTCTGCTTTAGATATGGGAGATAAGAACCATAGCCCCAAATATATATATACATATACATGTGTAATTGAGTTTTGATTGTCAACGATTTATTTCTTTTATGAGCAATGATGTACCATCTCACAAATCTTCCCACATGTATTAAAATAATTAAAAAAGTATATTGAATTCATGTTTGGATTCTTTAAAAGTAACAAAAAATTATTTCATTTACTCCTTTCAATTCATAATAGAAGTTGTTTAAGGTTATGCATGGAAATCTTTTGAAAAAATAAAAATAAAAGACTAAGATGTCATTTATCACAAATAATAAATTATCTTTTTATTAAATAATTATGCTCACATCCATTCATTCTCCCTTATCATAAATATAAAGGTAAAATAGATAAAAAGTAATTAATATTTTTCTTGAAATGGAAAAATGACTTATGTTCTAGATCAGACAAAAAATTCAAAAATAATTTATATTATAGATCGAGGGAGTAGTGTGCAGAAAGATTTGTAAAAAGATATAGGTAGAGGATATATCTTCATTTTCCTTCTTTTATATATACTAGCTGTTTGACTCATGCAATACACGGGGAGATAATAAAAAATAGTTTGTTAATTATTATAAAAAATAAATAATAATTTATTTACATATATCTTATAGAAATTTGAGTATATAAATTTATTTTAAAAGTAAGTTAATAGTTAAATAACTAAATAAGTGGATAACATATAAATGTGTCATTCTATTTTATATCTTATATTGAATATCATGTTTATAAAGTTGAAAATATCTTAGTAGATGACCTATAACTAACAATAAAGAGCCTATTTTATGAAAATTTTGCATATTTTGAAAATTGAAATTTTTGAATAAAGAAAGAGAATAAATAGATAGTTTTACTATGTCATGGGTCATTTATAGTGATGATAATGGGTATCTATAAGAAAGAGGATATATCCCATGTCTCCCATCATTGTTTCAAATTTTGTCTCTCAACCCCATCTCCATTCTCCTTGTGGTCCCCATTTCATATTTCCTGTTTCCCATGAGAATTTTGAATCTCTATGGTATTTAAAAGTTTATTAACAAATTTTAAAAAGAAAAAACTTTAAAAATATTTTATAATTTGAAACATAAGTATACTATTAATACAACATAATCCAAATTAAAATTAAAAATATATACATAATGTAAATATAATAAAAATAATTAAAAAATAAAGATGTATTACCCCTGTTTCTATCCCGTTTAACATACATGGACTTAATCCCTATAGATTATCCCTATGAAAGTGAAATATATGTCGATTCCTTTCCTCATTGGATAATTTTCGTGTGTACCCATTTTTAATTTTTTTAAATATTTTAATGTTAAAAAATTGAAGGTGTCTTTTCAAAAAAATTAATATGAAAAAATTATAGAATTAATAGATTGAAATGTTTAAGTTGTAAAAAATTAAACAGTGATACATATAGATAAATAATTTTTTATTATTTTTTCAAAAATTCTGCATTTGAAATTAGAAAATTTCTCCTAATCCCATCTTCATTTAAAATTTTGCCTCAATTCTCATGCATATCCTGGTCACGAGTCCCTATTTTTCATATAAATTGAATAAAGTTTGTATAAATTGAATTTTGAATTACTATCATATTAAAATCAATTAATTAGCAATTCATTAACAATTTGACCTACCCATTTTCTTTTAAAAAAATGTGTTGATTTTAAAGCTTATTTAATTTGAAAATATTTTCTTTATAATTTTTTATGTTACCTTCATAATATGAGGCTATTAATGGTTTTTAATTTAATTATAAATGATAATTATATTAATATTGGTTCTCTCTTAGTGCAAATTATACTATTTAATGATTGTAATATATAATTTTATTTCATATGAAAAAATAATTAATAATTAAATTATAAATTAAGTTTAAAAAAATATTTAGATATAAAGATTGAGAAAAGTAGGGCCTAAATCACTATATGAATGACATGTAAAATCTAAATCACTATATAAATGACATGTGTAATAGTTTTCAAGAAACGAATATGAAATATTAGTATAGTAGATTTATACAATTAATAAATTTTATACTGAATCTTAATAATTAATAATTTCTAATTATAAATAAGATTTTTATAAATCTCAATCTTTTTTTTTTATATCTTATCCAATTTTTTAATTTTTTCAACACTAACCTTTTTTTTTCAAAATTCATTCAAATTTTTTAATGTATAAAATTATTAAAATTGTCATGAATTGTATGATTATTTTTTTCAAAATTCATTCAAATCTTTTAAAATATAAAACTATCAAAATTATTTGCAAGAGCTTAGAGGTTATTGAAAGTATAATTTTATGGCCATCTCAGGTGATCCTAGGATTTTCATTTTCACCAGTGTACATATATAAATTTTTTTTATTGAATTGGCATATTCTTGGTCTTCAAATCATTAAATTAGTCTATATATGTAATCAAATAATGTCATCACTAATGACATAAAAAAATATTCTGCCTTTAAATAATTAAATTCATTATAATTTTATTGTTTATTGAAAAGGTAAATGATATAACCTACCGCATATATTTTGCATCTTTCTTATAATTTATAAACTTAATTTCATAAATTTAATATAATAGTATTCAAAAGAAAATCACCACTCGCTTCAAATATAAAGATTTTAGAAGTGAAATTAATATTAAAATTGTGAAATTAATTTATTAATATAATTCATGATTTTAGCATCACAATAATTAAGGATATTTAATTAATGTAATGCAATCCTATTATTAAATACTGATGATTATCAATGATATGCTAATAATAAGTAATAATTATGATTTTATTTTTTTCAAAAAAATTAATGAATAATTTCTTAAAAGATGTGGGCCTTAAAATATTCTCATTGCGACACCTGTAAAACTTTTCCTCAAATGATTTTGAAATATTAGTATTATAGATGTGTGTGATGATTTGTATTTAAATTTTTAAATTAGAGTAAAATCATAAAATATTTTTAATCTCAAAATGATGGTTAAGTGTTGGCTCATCTTGTTGAATTAGTCTAGCTCCGCCCCTCTATATATCTTGGATAACATATTAATGTCAAAATTAAAACATAAAACTATTTGATTTTTTTTAAATATTCATATAAGCATTAATTAGTATTAATTATATTAATTATTTATTTTTTAATTTTGATTATTCATGATATTTATACAATTCAGATTTACTTTTCATTACTTTCTCAATTAATCATCTCTCTCACTTGATTCTTTTATATTTTTTTCCTATAACTAAATATTGTTTGACTGCCAAGGAGAGAAGTGAAAAAATATTAATTGACAAGTGTTCAAAAGAATGCACCTTAACAAGAAAATAAAAACATAGAAAACCAAGTAGAACCGAACACAAGTAGAGCAACAAAACATGACATCCTAAAAAGCGCCTAGCTCAAAAAACCGTAAACAAAAGAGTGGTATTGTGAGTGGCCGGAGGCATCAATGACACTTTCCATAGAAGGTATGTTTCAATTGGTTGAGAGATGATACATCCAATTTATTCACATGTGTTATATATGTTGTGATAACGAATATGATATTCAATTATCCATAAAAGAAAAATGTTGAAAAGAAAAAAATTAATTGTCAAAATAATATACTATATTTATTATTTTTTAAATGAATAGATAAATAATATTATTTTTATTTCATTTATCAATTATTGTAATTTTTATTATAAATTGTAGCAAGATTTTGTTAACCATTTACACCTGTTCTTCTTAAAATTATAATGACTTCCCAATTTGCAATATCAATGAGATAATGATATGTTTTAAAGCACGGGTATTCTAAAATGGATGTCATACCCATACCTGTTACTTATCTGGTATCAGTACTTGTCAAGTACTCTAGGTTTTTATTAATTAATAATTTTAATAAGTAAATATTACTTAAATATAAATTAATCCTTATAAAATATTAAATTTTATAATTAAATAAATTAAATTAGTATCTTAACCTTTCAAATCTCATGTTTTTTTATATATTTTTACTTGTGTATCATAAAAACTCATTTAGTTTATGATATAATTACTTTTTTGGTTATATTATACTTTATATAATATATATATCTTCTCATATCCTAATTTTTGAAAAAAAAAATTACCTTGTACCCATTTCTGTACTCGATAAGAGTACCGTACCCATACAACATAGGTAATCAGGTAAAAGGATCATGGTCATATATTGTTTTTCCCCCAAAAAGGTTTGTATATGCGTGAAGCATTGGTCTCCTAATGTGATACATCATATATGCTATTACATCATAAAAATTTAAAATTGATAATGAGTTCAGCTACTAAAATTAAAGTTAAATTTTCGGAAAATAATGATGATCTAGGAGGTTTACGAGCGAAAAATAACAATGTCACCCACACTTGCTTATCAATCCCAATTGTGGCGTGCAGTGTGTGGGTACATCTATACTCGCACAAGATAAATAGACACAGCCATGCCATAACTTCAACTTCAACCTATCAAAATCAATCCATCAATTGACAATGCAAGAAATTAAATCAGTGGTACTAAATGCCTCAGAACTATAATGAATAGATTGTGACCGGATAGCGTTGGGTGTTACTGCTAAGTTACTGCTATATATATATATCCCTTATAAGATGTATCAGTTATTTTTTTTTTCTGTTTTCTAAATAAAAAAATTGGAATGCTATTGAGAGCATCTCATAGAGTATTTTTTAGATTTTGTTTTGGTTCTCTAAAATTTAAAAAACTAATATAACTTTATTTGAATTAGCAACTTGGTGAGCATTATCGCATTTCTATTTTTTTGGATATAAATATAATTAAATAGGATTGTAAACCTATACTTGTATATCTTGAGTATTATTAATCATCAATTATTAAAAATTTGCCAAATCACTTATCCTAAGCTATTAAAAAACAAGTCATTTCATAACCTATTGGCTAGCAATATCTTGCAAACTTTTATGGGCACCAACATGCAGCTTCTCTTCTTGATATCAAGTGTTGAGGCAATTATAATAGCACTAGTAAATAAGAAACAAAATAAACATAGAAAGATAGAGCATAACTTGAAATCAAGCCAATAGTTATTTTAATTTACTTTATTCTAGTCATATTCTCAAACAACTTAAAATTACTCCACACAACCCACATTTCCACATGATATAAGCAATAGATTTTTGGAGAAAAAAAAATATTTTTTTAAGACGGTTGATTGTTTTAAAGATTGTTTTATTAAAAGGATTAATTTAGAAAAAAAATATGAACAAAAATGTTGAGCAATTAAATGGCCCAACGACTTTATATAAAAGTATAGATTATCAATAACATTTTGGTTTGATATGATTCTTATCACTTTGTTCATATGAAGCCTTCAAAGCATTCATGCCATTGGATTTGGCTATCGATAGTAATGCCTTGGGTTGAACCAAAAACGTGAGGTTTCTGTCCAATTCTCGGACCAAGTATTCATTTTCTTTATCTATTGTTTTTTGAGACCTGAAAATATTAGCTAAGAGAAAAAGAAATTAAGAAAGAATGAAATATTAAGAAAAATGTAAGTGTAAAGAAATTAAGAAAGATTAACAAGATATCTTATCTCTCAAGATTACATATATAATCCCTAAAAGAAAAGAAAGTGACAGATTACACAATTGATACTAAGATTGCAGATTGCATGTAATCAAATATCCGTATGTGGGTTGGGTGGGCTAATGAAAATATATGTATAACTGCAAATACAAACCGCTCCACCCTCACTTGTTAAATATACCATTACCTTTATCTTTTAGGAAGAGGTGGAGGGGGAATTGGCACTTGGGATGCTGACTTAGTGACTTTGATCCTTCACCTACCAGGGAATCAAACTGCAAGGAAGCGCCCTGCTAAAATAAATGAACGTTTTCAATTAGAAATCGAACCAAAGACAACCAATTTGGACATTTTATTAAGCAAAATACATGTATATATGTGGTGAAACTCTAAACCATCCCTTCAGTCATGGACTCCCAAGAGACTTAATTAAACATAGGCAAAAATCTTCATAGGGAGTGGACAACAAAGCATTGGAAAGAGATATGATGAAAAAGCATTTTTCTGATCATGGATGTGGAAAGGTGGTGCAGACATTTTTACACCAAGCACTATTTTCGTTGCCATTTGTTTTTGCTTTGAACTCTAAATCCTGTTTCCTGAAATTGCAATAGCAAACAAAAAGAATGGTAATTTAACTTCAGCATTATGTTCTTCATTGCACTATATAAAGGGGATTTTGTGAATTTCAGTCTCCACTCCACGTCAATTTAATTTCTCATTACACTGTCCATTGCCAAAACATAGGAACTTATGAGTTACAATTTGATTTTGTTGATTCCACACAAACTATTATGATACAACTAATATGATGAACACACTTACAACTAAAGGTGATGTTGAATCACAAAAAAGTTGGAGTTGAAAAAAACCCAAAAGCAAGAGTTGAACTGCAAAAAAACGGTGATATAAAATTATGAAGGAGAAAAAGAACAAATGACTTCTGATAATAATAACTGCTGTAATGATCTCGTACGTGATAGGAAACTGTAACAAAAAGATAAGTGTATGTAATTGTGATTTACATTTTTAACCCTAAATAAACTAGTTTAAAATGTTAAAAGTAATGGCATAATTGGAAAAGTAAAATTGGACACCAAGAGAATCGAATCATCTTTATATAGTGTATAGATTAATGACAATAAATATATAAATTATATTCTTTAATATTTATATTTATCATTGTTATTTTAAATATTTAAAGCATATAGATTAACAAATATTATTATTGTGGCTTTTGATTACTAAAAGGAACTTTTATATTATTTCACCGAATAATATTATTATGGCTCTTTAAAAGTTTAGAGTTCAGTTAGTTTTTGGGAGTTTAAGCAACACCAAACCAAGCCTAGGTCGGTAATAATATCGCTATTAAAATAGGCAGCTACAGTAAAGGAGCATAAATTAGTAGGTTGGTCCGTCAATATTATCTTGTACGGTAAATTACACTTATCTCTTATGAGGTTTATAAAAATACAACTCATATTTTTTGTTATTGTCCAGCTTATACTTACACTTTTCTACTTGTCAAATTTTAAGTCTTTATATTAAAGTCACACTCTTCATTCATAGAACACCTTTAGTAAACTTAATAAAATAATATTTTTATGATATTAACTGTTAGCCACTATGTTAAGTTTAAAGATATTTTTATAATTTTATTAATTAGGAACAATTAATATCATAAAAATATCATTCTATTAAGTTTACTAATAATATTCTGTGAATGAAGAGTGTGACTGTAATATAAATGGTTAAAATGTGACAAGAAGAATGGTGTGAGTATAGGGTGGATAAATAGAAAGGATTTGAATTGCTTTTCTATAAAACTTGGGAAAAGTGTGTGTAATTTATCATTGATGTATTAAGGAGAAGAACTTTGTGGTCGAATAAGCCAAAAACACAGACCGGTCCGGTCCAACCAAAAAAACCGCTATGATTTTTTTTTCTTAAGACAAATTGGTACCTTTTTTTTTAATAAAAATGATCTTTCTTTTGAAATTCTATGGGTACCGTACCTTTTTCATTTTTAACAGTTGTAATTAAATGTTTAAAATTTTCATATTTTAATAGATTAGATTAGTAAAACCGTGATATATTTTTAGAGTTTAATTTGTATGTATTGACAATGTAAATTTTTTTTACACTGTTAATCAATCATGTGTTGCCACATTAGTAAAAATGATTAAGTTTTTCTCCCATCACTTGAAATGTCAAACAAAAGGAGTAATTGATAGTTTAAAATATTTTTACACTGTCAATGTATACAAATTAAACTCATATTTTTAATAATAAATAATTAAAAAATATTAATACCTTTAAATTTTATAAAAGTATTAGAAAATAATATAATTATCATACACTGACAGTGCAATCATTTTTATACTGTCATACAATAAAAAATTACTATATATGTCCATTATATAATCATGGATAATTTAAATTTTAAAAAATTATTTAAAATAATAATTTATTAATATTTTATTTATTAACAGTATAAAGTATACTTTCAATATATTTTAATTAATTCTATTAAAAAAATTTAAACATCATTTTATTGCTCTAAATATTGACGTATTAAATGAGTGGTAGCCCAGTTTTCGTTCAGTGACAACAAAACATACGGATGCTCGGAACTGTAACATGTATGTCCCGCAACCGTAGGCCGTAGCATATATGTCCCCGCCATGTTCCATTCTGAACTTTCGCTATATTGATCACACATATGTTGAACCACTTCACATCGGCATGCTTTTCAATTGTCAATCGTCCAGTAGAAACTGTACATATTGTACTCCACATTTTTTTTTGTCCTGGCAGCATCGCTTTCCCTTTTCTTTCTCCTATAATTAGTTGAACATGTTTATCTTTTTTATGCCTTCGAAATTAATTTCTATGATTGTCATGTCTGGTTATAAACTCCCTCCGTTACATAATTAATAATCGTCAATTTTTTTACTTTCTAATATTTTAGAATATTTATCCATTTAGAATATTTAGATAATATTAATTTTTCTATTCTATTTATATTTTTAGTGTAAATGTGTTAGTTAAATAATCAATATATTTATCAAAATAAGTAATATTAACTATATAAGGATACACAAATTATTTGATACACAAACACACACACACATATGAGAAATCGAAAATTTAATTCATTATAGGACTTACTCTTTTTGAAGATAGGATGCCATGTCATCACACACGAGAAATCAGAAATTTAATTCACACGAGAAATTGGAAATTGGCCATGCCGTCACTCGGACTCGAACCGAAATGCTTTAGCACTACTTCCTAAGAGTTGCATGTCTACCAATTTCACCGTAACGGCTTACTTAAAATCATAATAACCTTTTTTTTCAATCATTGAGATTGAAAGAATCGATAAAAATCAAATTTTATATCTTTATAATAAAATAAATATTAAAGAATGAAAGGAATTCGGTTATAATAATTCGAATTGGATGAATTTATAAGAAAATGGATTATATTATTATATTATTATTTTTTTCTATTATTATATATATATATATATATATATATATATATATATATATATATATATCTGACTAGTAGACCACAGGCAATAAAAGTGAGTAAAAATCACCCATTCCTTTGGGTACATCATATCACTATTCAGGCAAGCACAGTATAAAAGAAGTGAGGAATTTAAATAAAACAAAACAATAAACAGTAGAAGGGCAGTGTTAGGGAAACAATTTTATTTTACTTCCCGAGTCTCGAGTTACCTAATGTTAACATAATTTGTTGTCCAATTCACTATTGGTGAAATTTCTGAAAACTTATAATTATACATATTTTTACTTGAATAGGATCCGTTCTAAAGGATCGTTCCTCTGTACATTTGAGTGTAAATGTGTAATTAACTTAACTAGTGGTAAGTAATTCAGAAAAGATAGATGTAGATGCAAACCATCACTAAATACATGTTTCGTTAAAGTGAGAATTCATTCTTCATTTTGAGAAACCATATAAGAAAACTTCTCATTTCCCCTTTTTCCGTCCTCAAGAGATTTCTTTTTATGTGAATTCTAATATAATTTTTCATATGGTAAATGTGACATATAGTGGATATGAGACTTAACCATCTTTAGTAATATTACAATATATATATATATATATATATATGATTAGATAATATTGTCAGTACATAAAAATTAAATTCTAATAAAAAATCAATTGATTCCACCTAACCAAATCTCCACCTATTGATGTGGTTAACATGCACATCTATTTATTCTCAACTTACTACTAATTAAGTTAATTATGCTTTTAGGGTTTTAAATGGTCATTTTGGTCACGAATTGATTCCAATTGTTACAATTGCGGATGTTGCAGTTGCTGCGACAAGCATTGTAGATGTGGATTAAAACTTATGTTTGCAATTTTCAATGAAGTCCAATGTAGCTTGCAGACCTAATATATAGCTACTCATTGCGACTTGTTGCCACCATGATACAACTTGTTGCAGTCTTGCAATCTGAAATCGTACTGCAATTGTGGTCTGGTACAGTTACAAACTATATGCAATATAATTTTAATCCTTGATTAAGCTAAGCTAACTCAATTGTAACTAAATAAGAAAAATTAACAAACTAAATACCTTGAATATGGTAATATCCCAAACACCAAGTGAGGTTCAGCATAATTGATAGTTAGTTTGGCTTTTTAAATATCTAGTTAAGTATTCAATTTTTGGTGTGTCCATAAAGATGGTATTATGGCAAGAGGCAACACCCAATATTTATGAGTTCTATATCTTGATGGGATTAGTCACTGCTTTCAATAATGAACAATCTTGATTCATCCAAAAAATTTGGTAATATGACATCCCACAAGCTAGAGCATATTTCTTTACCATTCCCGCTTGATTTGACGTCAACAAAAGGACTAATTAAGAGATAAGAGCCAAGGGCTTGGGAAGGAAACTTGTACATAGTGGTGGTTTATATACACATCTATTTACTCCCAACTAGTTAATGCTACTCAAATTAAATACATTAACTCAGCTGTAACCAACTAACAGAAAATAACAAACTCCACGGTGAATCTGGCAACAAAATATGCATTTAAATCCGAGTGACACTTAATTTTATTTTATGTAATTTTTTAAAGCACAATCCGATTATCGGACGAAAAATAAAGATAAAAGTACCTTATTTTAGCATCTTAAAAATTTATCGTCCCAATACTGGTTACTGTGACAGGCACTAGTTATCTAACATATTATGAAAAATGTTGTTTTTGTCCATGCTGTAATCTATGAGATTTATATACATTTTACATGCATGTTGTCTTATATGTTGTTTTTATTATTTAATATTAATTTACCTCTTTTTTTTCACTTGAATTTGTCATCAAGCCATATTTTCCAAAAGGCTAAGTTAACAAATAGAAACATATCACTTCTTTTATATTTAATATGCCCTTTCATGCGAATATCTTTTTAGGACTTGAAGTGTGAATAATGCATCATAATAAGAGATAAGAAAGATCAAATCATTGATGTTGCCTCCAAAACTGTCATGAAATCAATCTTTTACAAAAGTTTAAGTCGATGGAAAGAGATACATAAATAATCTTATATCTAATAGTATTTAAATTTTGTCTCACAGTAGATAAAAATAATGTGCATGTGAAATAGATGCACAACTGACTTTCTACATATTCATGTTATTACTATTATTGTTGTTGTTGTTAAAACGAGCATGTCTTTTTCTGGGAAGTAACGAGAGGAAGGTGATCTTTGCTAAGATTTTAGAGGAGGAGGAGCGGGGTGGGGGGATGGCAGGGGAAACACTGCATGAATTGTCGGCTCGTGGCAAAAGAGCGTTGTCATGTTGGGACAAATTGTAATGCGGTATGGACAAAGAGGTTCTTGTCATATAGCGACTCATGAAATGTTTAATTATTATGCATGCTACGTACCGAGCGAGATGTATAGCTCTTGCATGTGGTGTAATGTGGGCAATTCACATTCACAAGGTTCCACAATAGCCATGTGGGGGCTAGTTTCCTGCTTATGCCTAACTACGCGACGGAGCATTTATTCGCTTCTTTTGAAGTTAGGGAAATAATATCTCTGCTCCTGATAGCTGATAGTTATGTACACTGATGGGTAATTGCGCTCCCGTCTCTAAATTCTTCTAAATCTGAATATTGCCAAAATTTATCTCTCTCAACGATGCAATATCTTTCTTTCGGCCGATTGCAACACGTGATTTCTTTACAATACTAAGTAAATCTAAGAAGCCTTAAATATATGAGCAACTGATTCGAGAAGTGTGATATATTATGAGAGTAAAAAAAAAGTAAATTTTGACCATTGAGTCATAGATGAATATTTATGATTAAATTATAAAGTAATATAATTTTTTTACATAAGTATATGAGTATTAATTAGCTTTTAATTTTAATTATTCGTATATAATTATACGACACTTTATTTATTTTATTCTTATAATAAGTCACTCTCTAATGTGTATATATATATATATATAGTAGCTAAAATTATAAATCTCAAACTATAAAAGGAAACAATACGTGCAACAGTGAGATAATGACTAGTTTTCATGGCAAGTTGGTCTTGCGAAGTGATTCAAACACACTTTCAAGTCGTATTACGTTACCTACAAACCATATTTATCGTATTCCATGCAGTTACTTATTTTATACATAAGTGGATGGGGCGCCATTTATGCAAGGCGTATCATTATATAGTTGCGCATTAATTTCTCTAGATATGATAATAATTAGAATGAGAGAACAATTTCTGTAAATACGTGGTATCACTTTAAAAGTTAGAAAGATCTAAATATAAAATTGATGAGTTTTAAGAGAGACAGCAACGTCACTTTCCCTAACACAAATGTTAACTACAGTCATTAACAGCGATTAAATTTTTAGATACATAAGCAAATTTAACGTTGCGTTTAATAATGAATTAATGATAATTGAATTTGATTCATACATGCTATTTATATTATACATTTTTTTAAATCAACGTCCTTAAGGATTCCAAACAGATTAATTTCCATGAAAAAAGGTGAATTTTAAGCTTTTAAGTTGTGAGTTCCATTAAATAGTTCATAAAACTTCCTTATACATTAGAAAAATCCTTTTATATTTATATTTATGAAAGTAAGAGGAGTAAATCTTGGCCGTATAACTATACATGGATGACCATGATTGAAAGTTATTAATAATAATCAATGATTATGTGATCATTTAAAATTGTCCCGTGATTTTTGGTTTAATCTTGACTATTCATATAAGATCCAATAACTGATATTTGCTCATATTATTCTTATAATAAATCACCTCTCTTACTTGAGTCGTTGCTTTTATAAGGGATGACTGTAGTTAGAGGAGTGATTTATTATGAGAGTGAGATGATCTGAACTATATAGTTATACATGGATGATCATGATTGAAACTTATTAATGGTAATTAATAATCACATGATTATTTAAAACTACCATATCATTCTATATTTTAATATTGATCATTTATATAAGATCCTGCAATTGAGATTTGCTCCTGTCACTCTCACAATAAATCACTACTCTTACAAGAGTCGTTCTCTATACAGGGGATAACTCTAGTGACGAGTGATTTATTATGAGAGTAAAAATAGTAAATCTAGATCATATGACTGTACATAGATGCTCATGATTAAAAGTTATTAATAATAAATAATGATCACGTAATCATTTAAAACTATCACGTGATTTTATGTTTTAATCTTGACCATTCATATAAGATCCAATGATTGAGATTTGCTTATGTCACTCTCACAATAAACAACTTCTCTCACTTGAGTCATTCCCTGTATAAGGGATGACTCTAGTAAGATGAGTGATTTATTATGAGAGCAGAGGAGCAAATCTAGATTGTGTGATAATCATAAATGGATGGTCATGATTAAAATTTATTAATGGTAATTAATGATTATGTGATCATTTAAAACCATCACATGATTTTATATTTTAATCTTGATAATTCATGTAAGATCCAATGCCTGAGGTTTGCTCCTATCACTTTTACAATAAACCACCCCTCTTACTTGAGTCGTTCCTTATTTGAGGATGACTCTAGTGAGAGGAGTGATCTATTATGAGAATGAGATAATTAAATCTGGCACGTATGACCATATATGAATGCTGATGATTGAAAGTTATTAATCATATGGTTATTTAAACATGTGACATGATTTTATCTTGATTATTCGTGTAAGATTTAATGACCCACATTTGATCTTCTCACTTTCACAATAAAGAGTAGTGTTGTTGCGGGCTTGAACTCACTTGTACTATACATTCCTGAATACATGTGCTAGGGTTAACATACACTTAGAGCTATCAAGGTGAATTGCAACTCGTGAACCAACCCAACTCAAAATGGGGGGTTGGGTTGGTAAAATATTTACTCATTTAAAAATAGGTCAATTTGACTTGGCTTACTTTACCCATCGGTTAAGTGGGCACCCCCCTCTCTCTCTCTCATGATTGGCTAAAACCAACATATCCACCTCATATTCTTTCAAACTTTCTACCAAAATAAAATAAAATAAAATAAAAGTAAAACGCTTACAGGTTCATTCTCTCACTCAAGTGGTCCACCTTAACTCTACTCTTTTTTTTTTTTAGTTTTTGAACAAATTTAATGATTTAGACTTTTTTAATTTTTATTTATTTGGCAAGTCAACCTATATAACCCACTAATTCGGATGGGTTGAGTTGGGTTGGCTTTTTTTTTTTGGCTCGCTAGTAAAGTGAGTAATTCTAGATTTGACATTTCAGCTTGCAATTGATGGTGGACCAACCCACATGAGTCGAGATGGCCCACTTTGACAGCTCCAGCTCATGCACTTGCACTTACCAAATCAGTTTTCATTAAATATGTTATTTCATTTTGTACTTTTCACATCAGTTGTAAACTCCCACTCTAATCATATTCAACTTATATCGATGTGGTTGCAGCCATTGTGCCTTTCTCGCCCAGCTCACATTATTGTTATTGTTGATTTTGATATATTTTCCTAATAAAAATTCGTATACCACATCAGTTAATTGAAAAATATAAGATTAAATAAATTTTTTTAGCAATAAGTAAATTCTAGTTTTTTATCTTTTAATTTTTTTTTGTTTTGATTCAAACATTTTTAAAACTGTTTTAGTTTCTATCTCGTATGATTATTAAATATCTTGTAGAATTGAATTATCCAACCTTCTATTAGTCAATTCAGCATTTAATATAGATATTCTAACAATAGGGATTAAAACCAAATAAAAATAATTTTAGGGATTAAAACCAAAATTTGCTCATATTTTAGGGTAAAAAACATATTTAAGTAAAAATTATGCATAAATTTTAAAATAAGTGGTGTTTTGAGTACAATAATTTTGAAAACGTGATAAAACATAAATGACAAATAACATTAAACATTTTGGCTAAAATATATTTTTAATCTCTATAAATATCGGTCGATTTTCTTTTAATTCTCTATTTTTTTTGACTTAGTCACTCTTTTATTTTATATATTATATTTTTTTCCTTGCAATATAAATTTAAGTCTCAATAAATATTTTAGAATTTATATTTAATCTTTATGAATATTAAAATATTTATTTTTGACCTTTATAAATAAAATTTTAATTTTTTGATGCACTAGCAATAATTTTTAATATTATTATTAAATTATATCATTTCGTTTACATGATCTTTCTAGCTCTAGTGTGAAGTTGATATATCTATAATCTATAATCTATCTATAATACTAATATTTCAGAGTCGTTTGAGGGAAAGTTTTACACATGTCGCAATGAGAATATTTTAGGGCCTACATCTTCTAAGAAGTTATTCATTAATTTTTTTGAAAAAAATAAAACCACAATTATTACATATTATTAGCATATCATTGATAATTATCCTATTTAATAAAAGGATTGCATTGCATTAATTAAATATCTTTAATTATTACGAAGCTGAAATCATAAATTACATTGATAAATTAATTTTATAATTTTAGTATTAATTTTACATCTAACATTTTTATATTTGATGCAGGTGGTGATTTTCTTTTGAATACTATTATATTAAATTTATAAAATTAAGTATATAAATTATAAGAAAGATGCAAAATATATGTGATAGGTTATATCATTTACCTTTTTTATTAACAATAAGATTATGATAAATTTAATTATTTAAAGGCAGAATATTTTTTCATGTCATTAGTGATAACATTATTTGATTATATATATATAGACTAATTTAATAATTTGAAGACCAAGAATATGCCAATTCAATAAAAAAAAATTTATATATGTATATAGGTGAAAATAAAAATCCTGGGATCACTTGGGATGCTATAAAATTATACCTTCAATAATCTCTGAGCTCTTGCAAATAATTTTGATAATGTTATATTTTAAAAGATTTGAATGAATTTAAAAAAAATATATATCATACAATTTATGACAATTTTGATAATTTTATACTTTAAAAGATTTGAATGAATTTTCAAAAAAAATTAGTGTTAAAAAAAATTAAAAAAATTGGAGAAGATTTTAGAAAGAAAAAAATGATAGAGATTTATCATAATCTTATTTATAATTAGAAGTTATTAATGATTAAGATTTGGTATAAAATTTATTGATTGTATAAATCAACTATACTAATATTTTAGACTCATTTCATGAAAACTATTATGTCATTCATATAGTAATTTAGGCCTCACTTTTCTCAATCTTTATGTCTAAAGAATTTTTTAAACTTAATTTATAATTTACTTATTTATTATTTTTCATATGAAATGAAATTAGACATTACAATCATTAAAGAATCAAATTTTACAATTATTAAATATTATAATTTACACTAAGAGAGAACCCATGTTAATATAATTATGATCTATAATTAAATTAAAAATTATTAATAGCTTCACATTATAAAGGTGATATAAAAATTATAAAAAAATATTTTCAAAATAAATAAGCTTTAAAATCAATATATTTTTTTAAAAAGAAAACAAGTAAGTCAAATTGTTAATGAATTGCTAATTGATTGATTTTGATATGATAATAATTCAAAATTTAATTTATACCAAATTTATTCTTAATCAAATATGATAATAATTGATATAATACTAATATTTAAGACTCATTACATAAAAATTCTTCTGTGTTATTTATAGAAAAATTATGCCCCACTCTTTTCATAATCTTAACACTTAAATTATGTTTTTGAATGTAATTTATCTTCTAATTATCAATTATTTTTTTCAATCATATATTTATATCTCTCTACTATTAATAAAATCAATATAAAAAATAAAAAAGCATAAATAAAATTATAATTCAATATATGATATCATAAAAATTTTGTAGATATAATTATAGTATAAACAATAACAAACCTATTATAATTGTGTTGCATTATTAGTATTTATTATTATAAATATTTATGTTTTGAAGTTTAAAGTATTTTTTAAAATTTTTCATTTTTAATTTTTTTTAATAAACATGTAAATATCAATAGAGATTCAAATCTTCATGTTAAATGAAAAATGGGGATCCGTGACCGGGATGCGTATGAGAATGGAGGCAAGATTCTAAATGAAGATGAGATTAGGGGAAATTTTCTAATTTCAAATGTAGAAGTTTTGAAAATCATAATAAAAAAATTATCTATCTACATGTATCACTATATTCTATTTAATTTTTTACAACTTAAACATTTTAATCTATCAATTTCATAATTTTTTCATACTAATTGTTTTGAAAAAAAATACCTTCAATTTTTTAACACTAAAATATTTTAAAAAATCAATTCTATAATTTACACTTCTTTGATAATGATATTAAATATTTATTAATTTTTAAAAAAGTAAATGATTATATTATTTTTTATTGAAGAAATTATAATTGATATACTACTCTAATAATTGAGATTATATAAATTAGAACTATAAATGAATTTTTACTAATTATTATACATTAATTATAACAGATATTTTAAAATTGATATTTTAATTTATTAAAAGGATGTATAAGGAAAAGACGTGTAATTGAAATCATATAAATTAAATTTATGTATTATTTTTATTAATTAAAAAATATATTTTTATATTTTTAAATTAAATATTTTAATTTACTAAAAAGATATAAACGGTTAGGGATAATACAAAAAATAGAAAATGGGTACACATGGAAATTATTTAATGGGAAAAGGAATTGACATATATTTCACCTTCATAGAAATGATCTATGAAGACTAAGTCCCTGTTTATTAAACGGGATAGGGACAGTAATAATACATCTTTATTTTTTAATTATTTTTATTTTTTATATATTTTTAATTTAAATTTAAATTATATTGCATTAATAGTATTTGTTATTATAGATATTTATATTTCAAATTATAAAATATTTTAGAAATTTTTCTTTTTTTGAAATTTGTTAATAAACTCCTGAATATCATAGGGATTCAAAATCCCCACGGGAAATGAAAATAGGAAATGGAGACCCATAAGGGGGATGGATATGGAGATGAGAGACAAAATTTTAAATAGTAACGGGAGGTGTGAGATATATCCCTTTTCTCATGGATACTCATTATCATTTTTATAAATGGTTCATGATATAGTAAAATTATCTATTTATTCTCTTTCTTTATTCAACAATTTTAACTTTTGAAATGTGCAAAATTTTGATAAAATATGCTCTTTATTTTTAGTAATAGGTTATCTATCAAGATATTTTCAACCTTATAAATATGATGTTCAATATAAATATAAAATAGAATGACACATTTATATTTTGTACACTTATTTAATTATTTAACTATTAACTTATTTTTCAGATAAATTTATATACTCAATTTTCTATAAGATATATTTAAATAAATTATCATTTATTTTTTATAATAATCAACCAACTATTTTTTATTATCTTTCTGTGTATCACACAAGTCAAATAACTAGTTTACTAATATGAGACAATCCATAATTAGATAACACTCGCTACTAATTATTAAGTGGACAACGTTACTACTAATACGGTGAAACATGTGGCATATATAGTCATTTCATTATTTTTATAATGTTATCTAATTATGTATTATTATATAAATAGATATAGTATCATTAAAAAACGTGAATATAGCTATAATTTTTACGTCACTATTTGAAAGGTCATATAAATAAAATAATTTTATTTAATAGTTGTATAAAAAAATCTATAATCAATGCATCAAAATTAAATTTTTATTTATAAGAATAAAAAAAAATTTATTCATAAAACTAAATACAAATTCTAAGATATTTATAGAGATTTAAATTTAGATGGGAAGGACAAAAAAGAACAATATATAAAAAAAGAGTGACCCAAAGTCAAAATACAGAGAATTAAACTAGAAGCGACCAATATTTACGACGATTAAAAGTATATATTTAAGCTAAGATTTTAAGATTATTAGTCATTGATGTTTTGTCACATTTCTAAAATTATTTTACTATCAAAATAATACTAACTTTAAAAGCTATATATAGTTTTTGCTTAAATATGATTTTGGTCCTTAAAAATGGATAAAATTTTGTTTTGATCTCTAAAAGTTTTATTGTTAGGTCTGAGTCCAAAATTTTTCAAATTGTTTGGTTTTTAATCCCTATCATTAGACCGGCTATATTAAATATTGAACTGTCAAACAAGATAAGAATTACAATCAAATAGTTTTTAAACATATTTGGATCAAAACTAAGCAAAAAGTTTTTTTAAAAAACCAAAACCAATATTTACATATTGTTCAAAAAGGCAAAATGTTTATCCTTACATTTTTCAATTCATTGACGTGGCGTACACCGGCAAAGCTTGAAAAGAAATTTTAGGGGATCAAATAACATGTAACATAGATGTTGATAACAAAATTAAAATTAATTATACATCACATATATACATTTTTTAAATATATTGAATAAGAGAAATATTTTTATATAAAAGATAAGAGGAACAAATCTTAAGCCACTAGGATTGATCTAGTCATCAAGTGGTGGATATTTTACAATAAAAGTTGTCTAAATGTTGCATTGATCACTTACAAAGTAAAATAATTATATGTTTTAATTTTATCTTTTTTTTAAGATCCAATGACTAAGTTTGCTCCCTTACTCCACAAACTCTTTATAAGCTTTAAAGTAAATCACTAATAAGAGATTAATTTTTTTCTATTTATAATGTTGCTCTATGGTTTTTTAATGACTCGAAAGCATCAACAATTTAATCAACATTGTGGCTTTCAACAATTTCCAATTTTCACTATATTTGGTATGATGGTAAAAGTGGAGAAAAAAATTATGAATAAGTATAATATATGTAATTTTATGGATGAATTTTATGTGTAAAACTACACAGTAAGCTTATGAAATTTTTTTTTCTCATTTTCACCATATCAAACACATCCTTAATATAAATAATCACGGTGTTTATAAGAAAACTCATCTTTATTATATTTATTGTGTGATAATACATTTTTTTCAATTGGAAAATAAATTGACAAACTCTAAGGTTAAAAAAATCACAATTTTTTTTTGATAGATAACATAGCTCTAAACTCTGAGTTGAGAGAGTAATTTTAAGGAGACGCAGTTATAAGAAAACAAAACAACCAAAATATTATCCCAAAATAACAAAATGACCCCTATAATCTAGAAACTAAGCAAAACATGAATTCACATGTGATAACAAACAAAGCCCTGCATGTCCAAACATTTAAAACTACATATGGCAAGTTGCATATTAAAATTTACTACAGATGTGTCTTCCTTTCACCAATTGCATTGTTATCCAACGATCATGAACTTAAAATTTACTTATCAAAAAATTACATTTATATAAAGTATTATTTATTATGAAATCTATTTATTATGCAAACTATAAATATAAGTTAATTTTTCAAAAGAAATTTGAGGGGGCCATGACTAAGCCGCCCCTGGCTGGTGTGCAGATTTTTATCACAAAAATAAATCAAAATCAACGATGATTATGTGAACACCACGCCATAGGCACAATAGCTGCAACCACACCGGTAAAAGTTGAAGATGACTTACATATTAAAATACAAAATGAAATAATATATTTAATGAAAACTAATTTGGCGAGCGCAAGTACACGTTAATTTTGGTGCTCTCAGTTGCATTTTACAGCCACGTATTCGGTGCCTATAATAAAGGTGAGTTCGAGCCCGTGGCAACATTATTTCACAGTAAACTACTCGTCTCGCTTGGCTTGAATTATTCTAGAAGGCAACTAATGTGCAAATATACCCTAAGCACTTAATCAGAGTCTTCATGAAGGCAACTAGTGTGCAAATACTATGGGGCTATCATGACCCGACTTGGGGCTACTACAATCCGATATTGACGGATCATTTCTCATATATATGATGTATTAATTCTTAATAATCAATTATTATAGAGAAAAATTAAAGAGAAAAAGTTAAGAATGAATACAGATTTCACAATCAGAGAGGCATATACACGAAAAGTTTGTTAACGAAGGAAATGATCAAATATTATATCTAGTGAAATAACAACATGGGAAGGGCCAAGGGAGGGTGCTACACAAGAGCCCTACACTTATGAGCAAGCCATCATGCATCTATCGTTTAATTTAAACATGTAGCAAATATATTCCTCGCAACAAAACTCTCAAAACACAAAAGATATAATTGCACAGAAATTTATGCACAAAACCCGCAGAGCAACTACCAATAAACGGTTGGTCCAGAGTGGAAAAGGGCTCGAGCACTTTAAGCAAGAGGTCTTGGTTTGATCTCAAGAGAACCATATGTATGAAAAAAGTATTGTTAGAAGGGTCCTCACTTAAACAACTAACAGCACCCGAGAAATTAGTTTATCATCTCTTGAATGAAGGAATACTTTGACAAACCCAAAACAAAAAAAAAAACACACACACACACACACATACAAACGGACTAAATCATCATCCCCAAATCTTTATACCTGATGAATTATTCATGAAAATTTTCACTTTATTAAGAGTATATTTAGTTGGGGAGTAAGAAAGAGAGAAAATAATCCATATAAAATATGTACCCAACTTTACCCCTTAATCGTACACACCTATTAATTGAGAAGGAAATGATACATGGATAGGCAAATTTCATCCTTTAATTTTAGGGTTTTGTGAATCATTCATTCTCCTGCTAATAGTGCTGCACACACAGTATATTATATCTTCCGTGCTAGTTTGTCTCAATTATTCCAGCGAAGAGAACAGGTTGAACCTAGCAACAAATTGTGGACGCACAGAGAGAGAAATATGCACACGGATTTACAAATATATCCTTTGTGGCCTGTGGTTTTGGAATGATTGAGCAATTTAGGTAGGTGGGATGATAAATATGGGACCATGTTTATAATTATTCATCTCATCTGCTGAAATGAAAGAGGGCAAATTCAGGAGTGGGGATATTATTTCTCTAACATGAAAAGGTGAAATAAATGCTCCGTTGGAGCCACTGCATTGTTAGGTATAAACCAGAAATAGCCCCCACATATGGCTGTTGTGCAATCTTGTAAATCGCCCTCATTACACCTCATGCAAGAGCTATATGTATACATATAATTAAGCATTTCAGGAGTCGCTATAAGACTAGAACATGTCTCTGCATGTTGCATAACAATTTGTTCCAATCTGACAATGCTCTTTTGGCCATGAGCTAATAACTCATGCACTGTTTATGATTGGAAGTGCGTTTGCATTGACCTTTTTTTTTAAATAATGCATTTATTTTTTTTAAAAAAATACTTCAATATATTTTAAAAGTTTAATTAATTTATCAGTCCTTATAATTTAATTAAATTTTTAATTAGATCCTTATATTTTAAAAATTTTCAATTAAATTCTTATATTAAATTTTTTTTTAAATGGGTCTCTGAACCCATCATCTGTTATAAAAATATAAGAGTTAATAAAATATTCTTTCAAGTTCATCAGGTGAGTATTCACGTGGCCACAATGGAAACCATGACATCCTTTCACTAACACCGTGGCTAACTTAGAAACACAACATTTTTGCCCCAAATTGTCCCTCTTCTTCCCTGACATCTCCACATCACCTCTCCATCCTCGCATCCCTTTCTTGCTTCAGTGTTATAATATCCCAAATACAGAATTTATTAATATCTGAATCATCATTGCTATTATTATTATTATTATTATATATACATCCTTGCTATTATTATTATTAGTACTTATTAGTTATTATTACTATTATTATTAATAATTGGATATTATTTTAATAATATTATAACGTATTATTATTATAATATTATCCTGTGGCGCACGATGTTAACATTTTAATAATATTATAACGTACGTTATACGAGATATATTTTATATATATATAAAGAGACATGAGAAGCAAGACTCACATTTATTATTATTATTATTATTATTAAAACTCAACTTGTCATTACAGTGAACATACCGAAAAAAAATTCATATATATAAAGCCATTGAAACAGACGTGGAATAGGTTCAATGCGTGTATATTTGTATGCATGTAGCGATCAGTATGCAACGAGAGTAGCTCCCGTGCAGCGCTAAGTGAAGCGGACACGGAAAAGTACAGGTATTTTATACTCTTAATATGTGACGTATCATGATACTCCTACATATTTTTGTAAAAGTCCTAGTCATCCAAGAATTTTTTCTTAGAGAGAAAAAGGTTGTTTTTCTCAATCTTCTCTGATTAATATCTTTTAGTAAGTGATTTTCATAAAATTTAGTCGGTTCTTTCCTCTTTTTATCCAATCTGTGAGTTTGGATACTGTCAGGTATAATTTTCTCTCAATATTCTTTCTCCCTACCATCACAAACTCAGTTTGGGTTATAAACTCAAATTATTTATATTTTCATTATATTATTTGACGGTTATTAGTGTCATTCTACCTCCTTAGAATTAAGTTGTTAATCAAAACATACTCTCGGCTATTAATGGTGAGTGGGTTTAAGCTACTTTTAGTCATTATTATTATTTACCCATATTATATAAATTACTTATGAGATCTTAGAATGATTTATGCCAAAAAATATGCTTTTATGAATTATGAAACTTTTAGAAAATTAGTATTTTATAGTTATTATGATAAATTATTATTTTAGAAAACTCATGAGACCGTACTTGTTGTATATATGATTTAGATTTATTTTATCAACCAGAAAATTTCATGAATCCTAGTGTTATATGAATAGTAAGAATAGTGAATTTTGTTGCTATTAGTTTTTACCCAATAGTTAGTTAAAAATAGATTAGCGAGTTAGCAGCTGCAAGATCAATCGTTAATCTTAGTACTAAGTGGTCTGCTAAAGGACCAGCTCACCTACAAAAAGAATCTAGTGTGATGTCCATTTATGGGTCCTAATTAAATGCCTATTAGCTTAACCATTGGCTCAGATTCAGCTATTCAGCTCAGATATTTATATACAAAATAATTCTTATTTCTTTACTAGTTATTGCCATGGATTAAGTTAAATTATTGTTTTCAGTATAGTTATATGTAATTATATATAAAATGTTTTATATCAGTTGTATGTATATGTTATTTATTTTTGTTGTTATCCCATGTGAGTTGTAAATGGAGACTCACTCACTGAGTTTTGATGAACACACCCCTTTCTTTTTCTCTCCCTACAGATTCAATTACAAGTTTAGTTATATTGCATCACATGATCCTCTCTAGTAGTGATGCAACTTCTTTTGGTGAGTTTCGCTTTGGAGTGGAGCTTACTATTGGTTACGTTAGTTTAGTAGTGATCCAATAATTGCGTGGGCAGGATCCCAGACATGCATTCTATTATTTTGACTATTTTCAGAATTTCAATCATTTATGTTTGGCTTTGGTCCAGATTATGGATTTTATGCAGTTTTATGTTCAGTATTTATGATTGGAAACATTTTCAGAATTTTATATTTGAAATATTTTGAATATATTTGATTTATTTATGCATATTAGCCAATCAGGTTATCAGAGGCTTCCATGGGGATCCAAATCCTCACGTGTCAGTCATGTTCTCTGGGCAGGTCGTGACAATTGTTCATGCTTCAGTGGCTATCTTGGTGGCAAAGAGGAGCACGTAGAAGTCTTGTTTGTGCAAGTTTATGGTGATGAGTGAAAGTTCTATATTATTCTTGTGGAGTTTTACAAATGGAGAAGAAGATGGTAGATGCAACAAGTTCCTCAACTGATGACATAGCCTCGAATAGCAAACACACCATGTACAACTCTATCAATCATAGCCAAATTATGGCACAAAATCAAGAAAACTCAAATCAGTGCTAAATTTATGCATTTGTGGCTTCTTCCCTATTGTTAACAAGCTAAGGCTGCATCTGGTTTATTTTCTATCTGGATTTAGCTGGAACTTATTATGTATAGGCAATTAAACGTTGTTACTTTGCATCTACACTAGACTTTCATTGTACAACTTATGTTCAGCAATAGAATGACTTAGAAAGTAGCTTCTTTTTTCTAAGAAATTTGTGTTTGTTTGTAGTAAGTATTTCAACACATTAGAACTAGCTAGAAGGCTTCTAGCCTTTTTTTTTTTGTAGTTTTGTAGTCTTTGGGTGAGAGACAATGATTTTGCTTTTGGTGGAAGTGGCAATGATGTGAAGTGCTGCAGATGATAGCTTGAATGAAAAAGAAGAGAAAAAAGAGAAGAATGGAGGGTATGAGGAAGCAAATGTTTGGGTTATTGAGGAGAAAGTGCCAGTATAAGCTTCAAATGTAGATAGTATTTGGTTATGGCTGATTTGGGATAAATTAGGGGCCTACAATGAGCCCTAGTTCTAATATAGAGGAAGATGTCACATCACCCCATTATTAACTCTCATGTTTTTGTAACAGTGGATAAGGCTAGGGATCCAATTAAAAATTTATTTTCAGTATAGGGACCTAATTAAAAATTTTCAAAACACAGGGATCCAATTAAAAATTTGATGAAACTATAGGGATTGACAGATTAATTAAATCTATTTTTTAGGTGTTTGCATTGGCTTTTTTTAAAAAAAAACAAAGCTTCAAAGTAAAAAGTGGTAGAATCATCTTTTCAAAAGCTAGAGATATACAACTTCTAAAATGTAGAAGCAAAAGTGATTTTTAATAAATTTATATTTCAAAACTAATGTGATTTTTAATAAATTTATATTTCAAAACTATCTCTCAGTATTATTTACAATTACAACCCTATCCATTGGCAAATTCTTAAAAAGAATTTTTCCTTCCCATTCCTGACAGTCACATACACATACACACCTTCCTCAACTCCTCACGGTCACTCACTTACATATATCTGATAAGCCTACTCCAACTTTATTCCCAGCTTCTTGTTTTTTCAAGATACACTCACTTTCATTTATTTTATTTAGAGATGTCCCTATGCATATTGGGGAGGAAGGACGATATTGACCTTATTTTAATGATTGCATTAGGGCCATAGATGGCATGCACTAATATAACTATCCATTTACCTATAGAAAACATACACCTTTCACCTATAGGAAAGGATATATAAGCACAAATATATCGGTTATCTGTGATGGAAGAATTAAGAAATAGTATAAGGGATCAGTTATTAACAAAATGTGTCATTGATATTTTTACATTGTTAAACCTTTATTATTGTCCTTTTATGTAATTTGGTCTAAAAACATACTTTTATTTTTGTTTATCCAAACATATTTATAAATACTTTTAATAATTAAAGTCATTTGTTAGATTGTTTATAAAAATGCAAAATAGCTTTTTCTAGAAAAACAAAAACTCTAATAAAAAAATTTAGGTAAAAAAAAGCACTTTTTTAAAACCCAATCCAAACACAATATAGATAACAATGTGATGATATTGGAGGGCTTGAGAAAGCGAGTTTAAATCAAGTCCTTGGTATTTTAAAACCTTTTCCTATGTACTAGACACTCAGATCAAAAAGCTTTAAAACCCAATCCAAACACAATATAGATAACAATGTGATGATACTGGAGGGCTTGAGAAAGCGAGTTTAAATAAAGTCCTTGGTATTTTAAAACCTTTTCCTATGTACTAGACACTCAGATCAAAAAGCTCACAGTAATATACGAGATTTAATAGAAAGCCTACTAAATATGTATGAGACTTTCGACTAAACTAATTATGTAGTTTATATCAAAATTATGTCAAAGATTAAAAGTAATGCATATATATAAGTCTAAAAAGGAGACAGAGGATAGAAGAGCTTGCTCCAATGACTTTTATATTGGTTCGATTCTAATGTGGAATCTACATCCAATACCCACCGCTAGTGACAAAAACAAATTACATCACAATGACATTTACTATCTAGTGATTCACTCTCACATGCAAGACCAATATGCCAAACTAATTTTCCAAGCTCCCTAAAATTAGTCTTTTACAAAGAGTCTCTTCAAGCTCACCAATACACGAGTTCTCTTCCTCACCAACTAAGATTCGCTCTCTTAATGGCTTCTTCAAGGCACTCTTCACTGTTCTTTGAGTTTGTGATACCCAGGTATACGTGTCTTTGGACAAGTCTAGTATGGCCCTAGGCCCTAGGGTCTCTTGGGACCCACTCGTGTCACTAGGAAAGCCCTAGATGTGTGAAAGACCAGGGGGTAGAGCTAGAGCTATTGCTATAGGATTTTGCTGAACAGCCTAGTTGCAGCGAGTTATTCTCGTTGTAGCGAGCAAGCGGGTCAAAAGGCTCGCTGCAGTAAGTGACTGTTTCATTTGGCTTGCTGCAATGAGCTTTACTTGCTGCAGCGAGCGGGACTGATGACAGCACAATATAAAACAATGCAGTTTCGTTTAATGAGCCCTATACATACCCTAACTCGGGTTTTTCTCCTTCCAGAAGTAGAAACTCGAGCCCTTACCCCTTCCAAGCGATCTCCTCCCCCCTCACTCTCATCCTCCATCAAATCCACCTCCTCCAAGCTTCAAGGTGAGTTTGGTTGTTGGTTTATGCTTTCTTTTTCGCCTTCCCTTCATGTTCTATGGTTTGGGTTATGGTTTTCTCTTATTGTTGTCAAGTGAGGGTGCTCCCCAATGTTGTTAGAATTGTTTTAAGAGTTGTCTAGAGATTAACGAAGATTAATCATAGGTCTATGTTGCTTTATGACAGTTGTTGGTGTCATTCCAAACTCTACGGGTCAAGTTGGTGGTGTCCACATACTCCTAGCTACAAATGATGAGTGAGTTTGATCTTATAGCCTTAGTTTTATCACAATGAATATGTTTCTTGTATGATGATTGTCAAATATGAAAATTTGAAATGAGATAAAGTATAGAATATGATTTTACGTAATTATGTCAAGCTAAAAAAATTATGATTTATTATGATAGCATGAAAGAATGAGTTTTACAAAACCATGGGACCATGATTTGGACTGATGCATGTTATGAAATTGTTTTATGCACTATTGGAATGATCATTGAGAAAATGTATGATTTAAAGAGAGTTATGAGAGTTGCTAAATATGTGTTATAGATTTATGATATCACTATGATTTCAAGATTTCAAATTATGTCATTTTGTTTATCTCAATAAGATATATTGGTAAACATTTTGAACAAGGTATAATTTAGTTTTCATTGACAAAAGTGGTATTATGATTTTAGAGATTTTTCATGATTTCGAAGTATGAACCTAGAGTTACCTAGTTGATGAAAAGAGGTTAGCTTGAGAAATAGGAGTCTTGAAATTCATGTTTTCATGATACTCAGAAGTGTGGCATTCAGCATGATTCATTTCAAGGAATAGAGTAATTACACATGGAAGAGTTTTGAACCCTGCTTAAAGTATATATCAGTGTTTAAGAGTTTCAGTGCTTTGTGAGATTTTAAGAGTTTTCTAATTATATGAATTAAGTACAAACTAGTTTAGATGAAAATTATAGAGAAATAGATAGTGAGTTAATGGTTGTAAACTTGATTGTTAATCTTGCCACCAAGTTGTCTTTAGAGGCAATCTCATAGAGTAGAGATAAAACCTAGTTAGGTGTCCGATTTAGATCCTTGAAGGATCATAGAGCAGAAAATTTGGTATGCCATGGTTGACATGCATAACCAGGGAACTTGAGAAGTATTATTATTACTATTATATGTATAGTTAAAGATTACTGTTTCTCTATGAGTTGTTGTACCCCCAGCTAAAATGATTTGTTACAGATTATGGTTTTAGAGATATTTGTTTATGAATTTAAGGAATGGAAAGTGTTTTTCCTAGAGTAGCTATGTTATATAAATATTGGAAATGTATTGCCAGTGCATGTATATCTATATATGGTTATTGTTGTCCCATATGGGTGATAGGTGAGAACTCACTCACTGATTTTGTTGATTCACCCCTCTCCCTTCTTCCTTAGAGTTGCAGGTACAGGCATTGTTCAATCTTCAGTCCAATAGCTGCAACTATCCTTTAGTGAGCTTTACATTGTTGTAAGGCTTAGAGTGTGTTTGTGTAGTTAGAGTGCTCCAGTAAGCTTGCAGACAGGATTCGAGCCACATATGTATTCTTAGACCTTGTAGTTAATTTCAAAGTTTATATATTTCACTACAAAAAATTATGTTAATTGTGGCGGTTGAATTAGGGTGGTTCTTTGGAACCGCCATAATATATAATGAATTACAGCGGTTTTAATAATCGCCATAATTTTAATGAAAAAAATGGTGGTTCAATGTGTAATTAACCGCCCTAATGTGCTTTTAATTTTTAAATGTTCAATTCTTCTAAACTTATGGGGGTTTAAAGACATAAAAATAAAAAAGGGTTTGGGGTTGGCCTTGTTGTTTCCTCTCAAGCCCCACTCATCTTTTTTTCTCCCAAGTGCCGCCAGGGTGATGTCCACCTCAGCCTCAGCCTCAACTTCAGCACCGCCACCATCTACGTCGGCACCGTCACCGTTTGCTTCAGCATCGCCACCATCATCCTTTGTTTCGCGCTTCGTGCCTCTCGCGCTTCCCTCTTTCCATAAGCTTTCTCTGCTTTAGGAAGCTTCCCTCCTTCTCGGTTTACCAGGCACCGCCACCCTCCATCTGCGACTACCTCCTTTTTCATGCTCTACTCTAAGCGTCTCTGCTTCGTGGTCTATGCTCTGTTCTCTGCGCTCTCTTCCGTGCTCTTGCGCTCTACTTTGGGCCGTTCCGCTTGAGATGCAACCGCCCTGCTTGCAAAATCGCCACTCCGCTCTTGACACAGGCCCCTCCCCTTTTTCGTAGCCACCCCTCGCAGCGCCCTTTCCAACCACCACCCCTGGTTCACCTTCTTTTCCCTCTTTTTTGTTATGTTCTTTTTGTTTCTTTTTTCTGATGTGCTTTTTTTTCATTTGGCTTTGGTTTATTATTTCTATTTACGATGCTGAAATAAATATGTTCTGAGGTGGTTTTTATGATGGTTTGTAGGGTGTTTGCTGTGATTTGTGGGTTGTGTTTGGCTTGAGATTTCAATGGCTGTTGTGTGTTTGATTTATGTAGTTGTCGAGGGAAAAATTTTTAGTTTATTAGTGGACATAGGGTGAAGATGTCCAGGTTCAGGATTGTTGTGGCTACATTATGACTTTTGAATGAACCAACAATTGGATGGAGCCTCTCCTCGTGATTTTCATTTGTCCTATGCTCATTGCCCAATCTCGTTTTAGTTGCTAAAAATTGAACCCTGCCACTTCCTTATTTTCTTTCTTGAGCTCTTAGCATTCCTTTTTTTTCTTTGCATGTTTGCGCTTATTACAGATTGGATTGGAGGCATTGTAGTTGTAAAATGTTCCCTCTGATAATTGGAAATGGGTTGTTACTGATTTTTGGGTTTTGGTGAAGGTTATGTTATTGTTGTGGATTGTGTCTGTGAGAGTAATGTGGTCCATTTTTCCTTAGATAGTCTTTTAGGACTAGATTATGCAGTATGATCCACCAGATGAACCAAAGGTGATTTCCAGTCCTTTATTGATAGATTATTATCATTTATCATTTGTTTCATAGCATTCTTATATGCTGATGTAAAGCATAAAACATGTTTTGTACTGTTACCAAGAATATATGGTCAGTATTTGGTACTTAAACTTTAAAAGAGAAGATGAATTTCTTTTTCAAATACTTGTCTTCTTTAGCTTATTTATGTTATTTGATTGGATATCTAGAGAGTGGGGACTATAATTGTTCTTCCTCATGTCAATTATTGAAATTGTCAAAAAAGGAAGGATGGAATAAACTCAAGAAAACTGATAATGTTATTGTATTTGATAGTTAGTCGCTTCTAATGTTATTGTATTTTATTTTTAACATGCATTTGTTAAGTCTTTTGCAACACACTAAGTTCTCATGTAAATATAAAATTTTCTTAAACGCAGTGAAGTGTTCTAATGATATATGAAATTTCAGTGCATAAGGAAAACAAATTTAGTAAATTCATGTTTTGAAATCTAATACTTGCAATGATAGCTATGTTCTTCATTTAATTCTACCAAGCAAAGTTGCTCTACTAGTCAATCAGATGAAAGTTAAGATGACATGATTGGTGGCATACACAAGCAAATCAAAGAAATAAAAGAGGTAGATATTAGTGTAATACACTGACTAACTGACTTAACCTTTGCATTTGAAGGTCATTATTTGTCAAGTCTCTTGAGTTAGTTTTCTATCCATCTTTCTGTTCATGCACCACTCTTCTCTTTGGTATCTTTGCTGAAGATTAGATATGGGATGCACGCTACATACTTGAGGTGATTTAAAATTCTATTGATAATCCTTTCCTTTCTTTTGAGGGGTTATACTTATATATGATCAAGATAACTGGTGAAGATTTAATGAAAATGTAAAATTTTGATTATATCTTTCTTTCTTTTCAGAGGATTACAGAGATTGCTGGACTTGTTATTTCATTTGATCCCAAGCTTATTAAGGTTAGAAATGAAATGCTGTTAAAAATTTTAGAATTTCTATAAAACTTTGAGTCTATGCTTTTCTATTTTAATAAACAAATGGTGACAAGAGTCTTCATTGATATCCAAGAAAGAATTGTATTTGAGCTATTTTCTTAAGTGCTTTTATCTTTTGATTCTTTTCTTTAATCACTAAAAGAAATATTGGTAACTATTCTTCCATGATTGATCATATTCTTATTATTGCAACTTACTATGATTGAAAATGCAAAGCATGCCTTACCTCTTGTAATGCATTCCCTGCAACTATGGTTTTCTTTGTTAATTTTTTCTTCACTTGCTTTGGTTTTCATATAGCAGATTTATACATACTGTTATGGCTATTTTCTCTTGAGGAATTTGTGTATCGGCATTTCTCTAAAACCATTTCTATTTTTTTTCCCTTTGTTTGTGGACAATTTTCAATTCCTCTCACTGTCAGTAATAGACTTGCTTAATTTAGGTAGTTATTATTAATTCTAGATGCTGCTATTTGTAGCTTACCTATGGTTATGTGATCTTTTTCCATCACTTCAGTTGCTCTTTATCATAGTAGGAAGTGTGTGATGTATTTTGCTAGTGGTATATTTGAGATAATGCAATGCTCTAATTACATTATTCTAATGTGTTGTTGCTTGTCATCTTCTTAGGTAATGGAATTTGACTTGAAAAATTTATAAGATACCATCTTATCCCTCCACAATGAGATGTTTCATCTTCATGAAAGGTATTGGCATTTTTCATTTAGTATATAATGTGTTATCTTTCAATTCTAGTTTTCTATTTGTGTTTATTCTGTGCCTAGACACATGTAAAACCTTACTCTTAAACTATTTTTTGACTTGTTGCTCTGTTTTAATATGCTTGGACATGATTAAAACTAGAATTTTTTGTGGAAGATGTCACTTACCATATTAGTTTGCTTGCTTCAAATTAGAGACTTAAAATAGTTGGTTCACTATAAGCTTCTAACATCTTTAGAATTGGTATACCATACATTTCCCTAGCCATGGTTCTCTAATTTAACTCTTATTGCTATGGTAGTTATTGGGTGATAGGTATAAGACATTGTGTGTTTTATTTGTTACTCTTTGAATTAAATGTAACATTGTGTTTTTTATTAATTGGTGACTTTGATGTAGGGTTGTTACTCCTTATTTTGTGTGAAAGAAAACTCTCTATGGACACTCAAGGAACCCTCAAGGTGTATCTTTCTTTCTCTATGTCTTTAATTTCCTGATCATTTGGTTTATTAGTTCCTTGTATCTGGTGTCTGTAGTAGTTGACCATTAGACAAATAGAGTGGCACCAATTTTAACAATTGCTTTTTCATCCTAATACACTTCCTGTCAAAAGTCTTATCTATTCCTCATATTGATATGGTTGTTATCTTTCTAGATTTTTGTCATTCATCTTCGGTTTCCATTTTTACCTTTTTCATTTTGTTTTGTTTTATTAGATGGACTTGATTTTGCCCCTACCCCTCTCCCTTTTATTGTGTTTCTTCATTCATAGCTAAAGTTGATTCAACAATCTTTAGTTTTTAGTTAAGGTGCTTGAGATGATGAGGTAAATAATCTTGGGACCTTTTTTACCTGCTTGTGTATTAAGGTATGCTACTATATTTAATTTTCTTGAAGAAGTTTATTGACAGATTAATGTATTTGAAGTTTAGCAACTCTTTTGAGGGAGTTCTTTACTGCAAGCCATACTTTGACCAAATGTTCAAAAGAACTGGTAGCTTTGAGAAAAGCTTTGAAGGTAACAAAGGATTACAAATCGTATTATATTATCCAATGCATCGGTATATATATTTTATCCTCAGAACCTTACCAATTAGAATTGTTGCTTTGTCTTTAGGATTATGATTTGAGATTTACATTATTGTTAAGCTACTTATTTTAATAATCTATTGTTGCTAAGTGTACTGATATTTGTTTGAGATTTAAATAGTAAGCATTATTGGATTGTGCTTGCCAATGATAGAGTCTTTTTTATTGGTCATTACTTTTATCAGTTTTTGATATTATTTTTAATTTAGAGAAAATAAAGGATTCAGTTTTAAAAATACAAGAATAATTTTTTTTTTATCAATTGGAATACTAATTACGGCGGTTACAAACTGCCATGATTAGCTATTTTTTTAAAAAAAATTTTATTGCAAATTATGGCGGTTCAAATTTCTGTAATTAATAATTTTTTTAAAATGTTGTTGAAACTTGCGGCGATTCTTAACTGCCATAATTAACGTTTTTTTTTTTTTAATTTTGACTTAAGATTATGGCGATTTCAAACCGCCATAATTTGCCTATGTGAATTGTGGCGGTTAAAAAGAAACTGCTGTAATTAACCGAATGGCGTTGGTAATTACGGCGGTTTTGGGAACCACCCTTATCGCGAAAAATGACGGTCAAAAACCGCCCTAATTTACAAAGTTAACCACTATAATTTACCATTTTTTTTGTAGTGTTTCCGCATATGTTACTAGAATCGAAGTATGGATTTCAATTACTGATTTTGATTTAGATTATGTCATAGATTGACTAAGTAGTTATAATTCAGGTTTCAATAGTTAAGCAGGTTATCAGATTTAAGATTTGTATCGCATGATACACCAGTTTATGATTTTATGATCAACAGTTTTAGCTCAGATGTTTTTAGAGTTTAAGAATGTAATTGGAATGTAAAATATGATGACGAAATTTATGTAATGAATTAGAGATATGTCTGTGATTCAGGTTTAAAATGTTTTCAAAAACAGAGTAAGATAAGTTTCTCAGTATTTATGAGTCTGAGTTTTATGTTTTGATTAAGAAAGTGATAATGATTGCGAGGGAAACTCTATTTCATATATATGAAGTTATACTATTTTACACATTCATAGAGATATGTCACCCAGAAGGCTTACGTGGGGACATGATTCTTCACGTGCCAGTTACATTCCCAAGTCGGGTTGTGACGAAGTTACTCACTCAGCTTTCTAGCCTTTTTCACTCACAAGAACTACAAAAACAATTCTCATAGAATTTCTATTACAAACTAATGTTGAGAAAATTGAAGAGGTATGACAATGAAGCTCATAAAACTTGAGAATGCGGATTAAAGAGTTTCTACTATATTTCACACACACTAAACTAGTGTTCCAGATCTGTATCTTTACAGGCAAGGTTGGTCTTTTATTTTTTACCTTCTATTACCTTTTGTAGCATTCTTTCCTTTATTTGTTCTGTGATTCTACCCTTGAATTATTTTGTTGTAGCAATCCTCCGTATTTTGTTTGTGTCATTTAATGATTGATGATTTCGGACAAATCTTTGGTTCATTTTGTCATTGAATGCAAGCGCACCCGACGATCTTTCTTTCCTAAAATATATTTTTAAGCCATGTTCCAGCACTAATGATAATATCAATTTCATGGCTATCATCAGTTTTTAATTTTTGCTAACTTTGAAAGGCCATATGGAAGGATGCATGCCACTT
The DNA here is from genome assembly GCA_031216125.1 of Dalbergia cochinchinensis. Classification (NCBI taxonomy): domain Eukaryota; kingdom Viridiplantae; phylum Streptophyta; class Magnoliopsida; order Fabales; family Fabaceae; genus Dalbergia; species Dalbergia cochinchinensis. Next base: position 58,443,255 of record CM062375.1, on the reverse strand, counting down.
TTGTTTGTTCCTTTTTGGATTTTCACTATTTACATATTCGTAAAATGATACTTATAATATTTTCCTTTATATTTGTAGCAACTTGGGCTATGCATACACAGTATGAGGATATGGTTAAAACCTTTTAGTGTAATGGTAATAGGGATCTAAGTCACTGCCTTCACCTAACCCAATTAGCTTCTAAATATTTCAACAAAGAGATATTTGGACATATTTTGTCTTGAGAAAGAGCTTTGGAGGCTTGGATTTGGGAAGTTTGATGAAAGCTAGCAACTTAGGAAATATCTTCTTTGAAGTTGTTGGAAATTTCTTTGGCCATGAGTATGATGAGGTGTTGAGCCAAGAAGAGTTGCTTTGGTACCAAAAGGCTAGGGAGGACCAAGTTCAGTTCAGTGATAAGAATACCAAATTCTTCCATACTCAAACAGTTATTAGAAGAAGGAGGAACAAGATACATGGCTTGTACATAAGAGATGGAATATGGTGCACTGACCAAGATACACTTGCGACTAAAGCTATTATTTTTTAATAAAAATCCGTTTGGTTCAGAAGGCACTACCAATGTGGAGGCTTATCATAAAGTACAAGTCAATGAAGGAAGTTACCAATGCCATTATGAGCATGCAGCCTTACAAAGCACTAGGGCTGGATGGGTTCCATGCTTTTTCTATAAGCAATTTTGGCATACAGTAAGGGAGGATGTGTACAAACTAGTCCAAAATGCTTTCACTATCGGATGGTTTGACTCCAAATTGCTTGAGACTTTACTGGTTCTTATACCAAAAGTGGAGTTGTGAAATCAGTTAAAGTCTTCTAGGCCTATCAGCCTTAGCAATGTCATTTACAAGGTCATCACCAAGGTTGTTGTTAATTGTATTAGACCTTTATTGCATCATCTCATTAACCTTTTGCAGGGAAAGTTTATATCAGGTCATGGTGCAATGGATAATATTATTTTGGTGCAAGAAATGCTTCATTGGATGCAATTTTCCAAGAGTAAGAAGGGTGCTATTACTTTCAAACTTGATTTGAATAAGGCTTACGATAGAGTGAAATGGAGTTTTCTTAAGGCTACTTTGCAGGACTTTAGGTTCTTACTAGGAACTATTAAACTTATCATGTTCTTTCTCAACTTGCTATTTTATCAAAAGGGGAAGGCTGACTCTTTTTCTCCGAAAAGGGGGTTGTATCAGTTGGACCCCATGTCTCCTTACCTTTTTGTCTTGTGTATGGAGAAATTGTCCACTATGATTCAGGCAAAGATGGATGAGGGGATGTGGTGCCTAATTCACATCTCAAGGGAGGGCTAGGTATATCCTATTTGCATTTTTTTTCCAATGATGTTATTTTATTTTGTAATGGCCAAAAATCCCAAGTTAGGAAGATCATGGAGTTGATGGATGATTTTGGCTAAATTTGGAGAAGTTTAGAGCTATAGCTTCTAAAGGATTAAATAACAAGAAGGAATCTTTGAGCCAGCACATTGCAATATGCTTTATAGGTAATCTAGGGCGGTATTTGGGTGTTCCCTTATTAAAGGCAAGGTCACTAAATATGTCTTCTATCCTCTTCTTGAGAAATTTGGCAATTATTTGGCATCTTGGAAGAAATGCTTATTGGCAAAATCAGTGTTGAATTCCCTTCTAACTTATACCATCCAAAAAATATAGCAGCCACAAGGAATCTGTGAGAATATTGGCTGATGCGTTTGCAGTATTATTGGGGGACATGGACAGATGGGCGGGGTTTGTACCCAATTTCTTAAGATGTTATGATTCAATCAAAATCCAAGAGGACATTGGCTGTTAAGCAAGCAAGGAGGACTAATGTAGCTCTACTAGATGAGTTTGTTTGGATTTGACAAACAATAGTGATAAATTATGGGTCAAAGTACATAAAGCCAAATATTTGTCGCATAAGACTATTTTCGAAGCTCCTCGTCCTATGAAGTGGTCTAACACCTAACGGGCCTTACATAAGGCAACAAGCAGTTTGCTAGATGGATATTGCTTATCGCTTGGTTCGGGTGAATTCTCTTTATGGTACAATGCTTGATTTAATTGGTTTACGTTGCCATAATTAATTGGCTTTGTCCACATTAGTGACTCAACAATGCAAGTCTGTGATTTATGGATTGATGGTAGTTAGGACTTTGGCGCTCCTTATACTAGCATTTCCTTGGAAGCCCATACTTTTCTTGAACAATGCTCTCTAATAGCTTAGGGAAGTTGTGGCTCAACTTGGAGATGGATGGGCTAAAGTCAAGTAAATATACCTCTGTTAGTGGGTAAAAATGGCTAGCTGTACACTTGTTTCACTCAGTTGTGACTATGCTTTCGTGCTTATGGTTATGGCGACACCATATACCTGAAAAAAATTAACTTATTAATCTGGCAGTTATTTCACTTAGCTATCCTGATAGCTTTGTTTAGGTTCCAGCCCAGTTTGGTTGATACCCCCTTGTAGTGATTGTAGTAATGATGGGAAGATAAGCTCCATTGTGTCTATGACCGCCCTCATTCCAAACAGATTTGGATGGAACTTGGATTTGGGTTGGACTGTGATTTCTTTGGTGCTCGGCTAACTCTTTGGCTTGGTTTGTGGTTTTGTGGTGGGTTTGGAAGTGGAGGAACCATCAAGTTTTCCAAGGTACTTCATGGACTAGTCATTCAGTTATCGCCATGGCTATTGCTGATTTGCGCATTATCCATAATGTGGTTAGGATTAAGGACATAGGCCATGCTAACTCGATTCGCCATATGATGTTGATTAAGCCTGTTGTGGGTAAGGTGAAAATTAATACTAATGGAAGTATAGCCAGCCAGGGGCAGGGGGCACGAACTGGCTTCGATTGCATTTTTTGAGATCATAATAGCATGTGGCTTGAGGGTATATCTGACTTTTTGGGTGATACTTCAGTACTATATGCAAAACTTTGTGCCATCCATACTGGATTGAGTCATGCTTGGTCTCGTGGCTTTCATTAAGTGTAGTGTGAAAGTAATTCCAAACTTGTAAATGACTTGATCATGACAGGTGCTTAGTATAGCTTTTATTCTTGTACTCTTATGCTAACAGATGCTTTTTCCCTTATGAACAAGGATTGGAGGACGTGCTTTTCTCATGGAGTTGGTGAAACTAACCAATTCGCTAATATCTTCGCTAAAATTGGAAGTGCAAATAAGGATATCCTCAGGCGATGGCAAGAACCACCCTAAACCAAGCTGTAGGCACTATAGAATGATGCTCTAGTGAGAGTATTTATGCATGTTTAGTGCTTTTCTTTCGGTTGCTTTTGTCTTGCTTTCACTTCTGTAACGAAAAATATGGGCCCATAGGATAAGCCTTAATTTGTAATTCTATGTAAGTTAGACATAGTTGATTAAGTTTTGACTCATACTCCTACAAGGATATGGGTTCAAATCCACTGACTAATGAGAGGATTTCATTGGTGGAGCAATAGATAATCCCTTCAGGAAATTCTCAAAGAGATTGGGGTCTTTGTGACCCTGATGGAGTAGTGATGCTTATCCCTTCCTAAACTTCTGTTACCAAGAAGAAAAAAATTCCATATATATGCTTCGTAGCATTAGTACTTGTTAAAATAAAATTCATACTTGCTAATTTGTTTGTTCATATCATAAGAAAAATTTGTATGGGATCCGATTATTTGAGGAAGGTTTTTATTTTGATTTTGCTATTCAGCTTACTAAAGTAAATTAATCTAAGGCTCCGTTTGACATATAAGATAAGACTTAATTGTATTAGTTAATATTATAAAGTTAATCTTTATCATATCTTTGATATCACATAGGATAGTATAATGTTATACAGTCAAATCATTTTTAACCTATAACTATAAGATTAAACTATCACGCCCCAAGATGGCTGATTACAATTGACAACATTATTTTTATTAGACAATCTTAACTAAGCCTGAGTACTATCTGCCTGTCACCCATCACCCACTTGCCGCCAGTCAACACCTGTCCCCCGCCCACCTACTGTTGGTCACTGCTTACTCGTTGCCCTTCCATCGCCTGTCATCTAATGCATAAAACATTGCATAGAATAAAAACTTATACAATAGATTCTTCATACTATACTATCAAATCTTGCAATATCTTGTCTAATACTGGCCCATTTGACATGCTGGTAAGATAAAAATTGATAGTATAAGACCTTATAAGATAAGGCTTAATAATATAAGGCCTAATAAACTTTTAATACTATACAGTTTTTTCTGTAACATTGCATAAGATATCCTATTTTTTGATCTATAATATGATCATTTATTTATTAATAATTCTAATATCTTAAGTACATATTAAAAATAATAATAATAAAAAATAGGAAATTTTATTAATTATAAATATAATTTTTAAATATTATATTTGTGTAAATATTAATTAATTAAAATTAATTTATATCAAATGTTACTATTTATTATTTCCATAAGTTATATTAATATAAAAATATTATTTTATATATTTTAATAAGACTAAAACCCCAAATTAGTCCCTTAGATTTATAATGAGGGTTGCATTAGTCCCTTAGATTTGAAAAATCTCATATTGCTCCCTCAAATTTTACAAAAAGAGACAAATTAGTCCCTCTATAAAATTGTCATCTAAATTGTATCATGTTAATTTACTTATACATACTGTTAACTTATTTATATGTACTGTTAACTTTTATAGTGGATTTTAACCTGCCTCACTCCTTTAAACAAAGTCATTTAGATTTTTTTTTTCATCTGCCATCTCACCATAGTTCTGCTCAAAAGAAAGATTTTGACTTTTTAAGTTGGCATTTGCTCTACGCAAAGCAGAGGAGTGAAGTAAGTTAGGACTCACTGTGAAAATTAACAATACACGTAAGCAAGTTAATAGAATATGTTGACATTTTTGTTAACAATTTAAATAACAATTTGACAGATAGACTAACTTGTCCTTTTTTATAAAATTTGAAGGACTAATATGAGATTTTCTAAATCTGAAAGACTAATTTATCCCCCACTATAAATTTGAGGGACTCACTTGAGATTTTAGTCTTTTAATAATTTATATTTTAATCATAACTATTTAAATTTAATTTATTAATCCTTAATTTTTCTATATTACATATTATTTATTTGAAATAAATATTAAAAAACTAAAAGTCACCTTATACATTAAAAGCTAATCAAACATTATTCATCCTTTATATACTGTATTAAATTATACAATATTTTAACTTGTAAAGGACTATAATGTATAAGCTTATACAACACATTAACTACATCAAATAAGGGATAAGAGCAAAATATATACTTTGTACTTATATTATTTTACCTAATACATCATACTAAACACGTCCTCAAGCCTTATTCTATAAGATACATGGCCTAAATAATCATTATTTGGTTTTTAAGAAAAAATACCTATGGCCCAAATACTGCATGTCATTTTAAAGATATTTTTCAATAATCAATACTAACATCCAATCGTTTCACAAAATTTTTGCTAGATCCTAGCACCTCGTTGGTGATAAATTAAATCTTTCCTTGCTTATATTGTACAAGTGAACACAAATAAAAAATTTAATTGTCCAAAGAAATTTATATATGAGATCAATTTTTATGCACTATTAGTGTAAAAAAAAATTCACAAAAAGCATGCAAAATAGTTTTGCACCGTCATTCACTTACATTTTTTATTTGTAAGGTTTTTATAGCATATAAGTGTGTGGTAGGATCGAACATATTTGTTAATATAATAATATATGATTAGATGTTTATGTAAAAAAAAATTACACTAAGTATGAAAATTAAATTCTTTATATAATATCCATACTTTTTTAATATTTTTGTTCAATCCCACAATTTTCTTTTGGTCAAACCCATAATATTTTCAGATTGTTGACAATGAAATTGAAAAATGGGCTTCAAATAGACACTTATAAAAGCCCAACGTCCAGGCTGCACACCCCTGTTTCTATGCCACAACGCCATTTTGAAAAAAAAAAATGGAGGCCATATATAATTCCCTTTCCTTTTGTTCATTTTTTTTTTGTTGAAAAAATCATTGCGTTAATGTCGTATTTGTAAGTCGACCGAAATAATAATAAAAAAAAATTCTCATATTTGTATAAGATGAAGATGATGATGACGACTCAAATTCATGGCTCTCTCCTTTAGCTCTTTCTACTTCATGTTTGAGTGTCTTCTAAAAGTCTTCATATATTCAGAGACAATTTCAAATTATGTGAGGAAGAGTGAGATATTTGTCTTCAAGCGGATATTCAATTTACGGAATACATTAAGTTTTTTAAATGTGGGAAAATGTATGTTTGTACAAACGGCAACTTTGCTGATGTCCACCAATTATTTGAATAGCGAACCAATCACAAATTTCAAGTTTTTTGTTTACGAAAGCAAGTTGGATTAAAATATATTGACTTCATTGCTTGCGAAGGTTTTGTCTGCTAGTCTTTTCCCACAAGGCAAAGGATGCCGAGTTGGACAAGTAGATTTCCATTTTTTGATGCTCACAACATATTTTAATGAGTTAACTTGTCCCATCTAAACATGGTATTGTGCGATTGCAAATCTTTAACGCCAGCCGTGTTTTATATTACTTAATTCATAAACACACAATTAGTTATAAAATGAAATGAAGATTTAAATAAATAAACTTTAGATAGAGATTAGTTTACGCAAAAAATAATACACTAGTATCAAACAAATAAAAATGATTTTACAAGTACTAATTAATGCCACCGGCTCATCATCAATTCTTAATCAAACAAATTTTTATTTAGAGATTAATTTTGATGTATTGATTAAAGTGGCATCTAATTATATATTTCTTGTAAGACTTTTAAGTTAATAGATAATTGAGTCCAACGCTTTTATTAATATGATAATATACAGATGAACATCTGGATAAATTTTTTTTATGCTAATAGTACGTATAATTGAATCATTCTATTTATTTATATTTAAAAGGAATTTATGATCAGGTGTTAAGAATGCAAAAAGTAAATTAAATGGTAAACAGAAGGATCTAATAAAAATTTGAACTCAAAATTAAGCAATATTCTAAAAGATTTCATTACACTTGAGTTATGACCATTAAGCATTAAAGTATTTTATTTCTATGGAACTAATTATTCGTCTACACTCCACCCCATGATCATGAATTAACAAGCATAGGCGTTATAGCTTTATGTTAGATGAATATTGAATTATTGTTCCTGTGGTCCACATCTTGCAAATAACCAACTAATGATATGTGGTGAACATTTTGCGGATTGTATATCCAATGGAATGTCCCTCAAGATATTTTCTTCTTGATGATCTCCTGCTTCAATTTGCTAATAGATAATCAACTTAGAATCTTTAATTGGCCTACCATTTTCTACATCTAAATATTCTCTACTGCATATAATAATTCTTTAGTCTTGACAGAAAAAAAAAATTCTTATTCTTGCCAACAATGAGACAATGAAATGAAATAAACTAACATCAGATAATATTTAGATAAAGAAAATTGCTTGAGAATAAGGATATCTGCAAAAATGCTTGCTCATTTTTTCTTTTTATCAGTAAGGGATTTCTATTTTATTGTATTTTACAATTATTCGTGTATTTCATTCTCTCTCTTTTTCAGTATAGTATTATAAGAGAATAAAAAGTAAAATTAGATCTGTCAAATAGTTGTTGCTGAATTTTCACAGATATAGAAGTTGCATTGATACCAGCTTCACCCTTCTGTCTCACCAATTATGGCACTTGGGATAATTTACGTTATTACCTATTGCCCCACCAACATGTGGCTTGCAAAATATAACAGGAAACTGATGAATCAGAAGAACCATTTGAATTGTTTAGCACATGAAACAGACCCTTAAGAAAGGTAAAGAAAGAAACAAAAAGCAGTACAAGAAGACAAAGGATGAAGCACGTGTAGCCCCCACCACAACCATATGGCCTTTGAAGGGCACTTGTCATGGTGTCCCAGAGCAATTGTCACTACAAAAGAAGGATGACAAATGGGTGGGGAAAACTTTTTTTTTTTTTCTTGGTTCAAGTTGTTCTTGGAGTGGTAGTACCAGTTTGTGGTTTTTTCTGGTGGCTTAATTTTCAATAGATCAATTGAAGGATAAGAGTGAGTTTAGTGTACTCAGTTACCAACCATCTTGGCTAGAACTTATTATTGTTGTCTCAACACGAATGCAGAGAATAAATAAGAGCAAATTGTCACGTATTAGGCAAGGAGAGGATGTGGCCTACCAGACTAAAGTACACTGAAACCCACATGACTACTAAAACACTTCTGTTCTATTTGATTTAAGTTTTCAGTGTTTCAATTTTCCAAAATGATTTTTTAGTTTTTCAGTCCTAGTCCTTGTCCTAATTCTCATCAATGCCATTTTTTCTTCCTGTCCTACTACTTTTCTTTTGATTTGTATGAAGTTGGGACCATGACCAGAAATGTTAAATAGGCTGTGTTGAGCATGAATAATAACATAAGGAAGAGAAAAGATTACATAGTTGGTATGTAGAGGGAACTAGGACTAAAAATGTTAAATTTAATCAGTTATTATTGATTGTATATTGAATTTATTAATTTAGCAAATAGTATTTATGTGTTATTAAAGTCAATAATTATTATCAATTAAAATAATTTTTTAAACATATAGATAATAAAATCTATGGAATTTAAATTGTTATTAATTATTTTTTTAATCATACGTTGCACAAAAGATACAAAACATAGTATTAAATAGTCACATTTATTCATGATAAAAGAAATACTAATTTAATAACTCTATCCATTAATGGATCTGTGCATATATATATATATATATATATATAGGGGAAGGTGAGCAAAACAAAGATTACAGTAACAACGTATCACAAGTACCCGAGACAAACAAAAACAAAGCAATTTGCACACATATTATAAAAGATATAGTAGGAAAACGAAAGAGTGAGGTTAGGTGTATAACTTTTCATTTACAACAATATGACATCATAGTTATGGATGCACAAGAAGAAAAAACAGAGAGTGGGGGCAACAAGATTAAAATGTTGAAATAGTGAACAAAAATAATAGTGATATAAGTTTGTTGTGATATATTGTTGTACATGAAATATTTTTCAAAAAGAAAACACACAAAAGGCATGCAATAGAAGCTAGCACAAATAGACTTTATCATTATGACACTAATAAACCCTTCAATGTTGTCATCCAGGTTAGGAATAAATGCCACATTGAAAAGTTTGACAACATTACTGGATTTTTAATCTCTGAACGATTCAAGTGAACCCATATCAAATCGGAAATATTTAAAATTAAGGAATATCTCAACTTTTTTTTATGAAAACTTTTTTTTGATGAAGAGGAATATTTTAGCAATCTCACGTTTTTGTAATAGATATTAGGTTTAGGGACTTGATTACAAATTTTAATTCACTACAACGACCTAATTATAAAATTTTAAACAATAAAGACTTAATTAAAAATTTAGTAAAACCATAGGAATTAACTAGTTATTTAAACCTTATAAAAATACTAGTTAAGAATTTTAATGATTTTTTTATTTTTAGTAATATTTTTTAAATATTTTTAAAAGATTTCAATAACACCTTTTATTAATAGGCGTTGCTAAAAGTTAAGTATGATAAAGTGATATGCATATTATTCATTTATTCTTCACTAATAGGAAACTCTCCTCTCATGGTCTTTTTTATATTTAAATTAAGGTTAGGCGCAGAAATCTAAGTTCCCAAGACCTGTTGTGATAAACCATATGATCCCAGCTAAGAGAGCTCTTCAGATTTTGAATCCCCAACCTTACGGGTAAAACTTGTCCATAACTCGACACACTTCTATTATTAGTCTCCATTGGGTCTCTCTATCCTGCACAACGTTCTAACAAGTTGTAAATGGTACACATTATTACTTTTTTCCCAACTACTCTAGCTAGAAACACTTAGAAATTTAGGATGTATTTGGTTTTAGAAAAAAAATTTTGCTTTTCATTTTTTGTTTTCTTATTTTGTAAATTTTGTGAAAAAATACTGAAAACTATAAAATTTAATTTTCAATTTTTCCTTCACAAAATCCTAAAAATCAAAACACTAAAAATAAAAATTACAAACTATTTTCTGAAACCAAAAACACTCTTAAAAATTGTCTCATTTTTGGTTGTTTCTATTCCAAAGAATGTTTACCTAGTGTGGAGAGAAGTTACAGTTCAGGTAAAACAACTCGGGTGAGATTCAATTCTGATATCAAACCGTCCACAAAAAACTGTGTCGTTTGATAGTTACAGCTCCTAGACAATATTATGTTTTATCAGTTATCACATTTATGTACTTCAACCATTGGTATGTACCACATCTTACACCTCATATATATATATATATATATATATATATATATATATATATAGAGAGAGAGAGAGAGAGAGAGAGAGAGAGAGAGAGAGAGAGAGAGAGAGCAAACAATAGAGAAATAGGAATTTTAATTGTGAATTACCAAAACAAATAAAGAAATAAGAAAATATATGTACTTTTAAGTACATGAAATATTTAATACCAACACTTTAAAAGGAAATGTTGATAATGATGGAAACGACATCAAGATAAATGTCAGGATAAAAATAAAAGTGTTTCTATCAAAAACAAAAACTAATTCCATCTACCCATGGCTTCTACCGTTAATTTGATAGTGAATGATGCAAGGACTCGTAGAATTGAAGGATAAGTGGTGCACGTGTAATGAAACCACTAAATTTAGAGCCTATTTAGATAATATAACTTGTGATTTTATTTAGCTTTTTATCTTGTTTAGTTAAACAGCTTATCACTTCTCTAAAAATTATTCTTAATAATTTTTAAGAAATTAAAATATCTAATTTCTTAAAAAATATTTTCTAAAATACTAAAAATAAGTACTTTTATTATTATATATTTGAATATAAAATAACTTATTCATAAGTTATTTTTTAAAAATTACTTTTCTAGAAGCACTTAAATAAGTTATTTATCTAAACAAGACCTTAATTTACGATGAAATTGTTAGTGATAATAATGTTACTATTTTCTTTTTTATTGTAGGGTTATTTCTATACCTTTTGAGTGGTAAGTGAATTTTGTTTAAATTATTTAAAGAGTAATATTTTTTATATATTTGTTTTTACACTTTTCAAAGGACGTTTTGAGTTATTTCTTAAACCGCAATTAATTAAGATAAAATTTAAGCCTTATTCTCAATCAATATTTATGAAATACCTAAAAATTTCCTTCAAAAGATGTATTAGAAAAATGAAAAAAAAGGACAAATAACATTTTTCATATTAGAAATGCCTTTGCCAATCTCAACCATTGAAAATATATACATATTATTTATATCATTCAAGCTCTATTATTACCCGAACCATAACTTATGCAAAAAAATTATTTTAATCGTATATACCACTCAAATTTAGGATGGGTTATCTCAAATTTTAAAAAAAGTAATTATGAAACATAAATTTTATATATAACTAAAAAAGCTGAAAAATGATTTTCATGTAAGGTACTAATTTTAGTTTCTACTAAAAGCTAAAAAATTAATTTTTATTTCAATTATTTTTTAAAAGTTATCCGAATATATAAAAAGTAATTTTTTTAGGTAAAAAAAAGTAATTATTGTCTAAAATAATCACAAACAAACCCACCCCTATTCTCTGTACCTTCCATGATTGAGCACAGACTAGGTCTAGCTATTTCTTGTGTAAATGACCAAAACCAATATTAATGCTTGTTGATTGGGCAATGGTTTTCCCTAAAGAAACAAGAAGCCAGTTTTTATATATTATTTTTTATGAGTTTAATTCAATACACAAACAATTTAAAATATTTTCATATTATCATCTGATCATATATTATTTGCACGATTTCATGGATAGTAAATACAAAAGCTAATTATATTTGCTAATATAATAATATTTAATTAAATAATAATATAAAATTTCTTTATACTCTAAATTATATTAAAATTAAATTCTATGAAAAATCTGGACCAAATAGGATAATAATTGTGCAGGAAAGAGAGTGACCCAATGGCATATGCTCCAGTTCCCCTTTTTGATTCCTTGCTGCCCCGCCATCATAAAGAGAATATCCATCGTAAGAGTCCTCTGCATGTGTCTTTAGATTCCTTCTCTCTCTCTCTCTCTCTCTCTCTCTCCTCCTTCCATTTTGATTATTATTATTAATCAACCATGTTTAAAGGCTGTAACATTATATTATACTCCTCAGAACATTAGCCATCATCATGAACACTACAACTTCTTCTCTCTCTATAAACCCCTCTCTCTCCCCTCCTTTTCTCTCACCTGTCACCAGCATCAATTCCTCTTATTATTCACCTTCATCTTCTCCTTCTTCTTATTCATCTTGCTCATACCCTCATTGCTCTGCTCGATTCCTAGTCCTCCAATCATTTGGAGCAAAGCCCATTACACCCTTTTGGAGAAAAGAAAGGTTGTTCTCTTTCCAAGGGTCAAAGGGTGTTAGAAGGAGGAAAAGTTTTGTGCTTGGATACACAGACATGACCATAGCAGAGGATAGTTTGCTTCAGGTTGTTGAGGAGGAAGATGGTCCTCCTGAATCTGCTTTGCTTGACCCTGAGAACAATTCTAGGCCTCGTAGAATTGCTCTGTTTGTTGAGCCTTCTCCTTTTGCGTGAGTAACCCCTTTTGTTTTTCTCAATTTTGATCTTGAATGTGCACACTTTGTGGTTTCCTAATCCTCATTCAATGAGGGGTGTTTGGAACAACGAAAAAAAAAGTTACATTTTTTTAAGCTCTGTTTCATAGTCGTAACATGGGTTTAAGTTTCAATTTTTTTTCCACAACAGTTGACTTCCCTAATTGAATTGTTCTGATCCCTTGTTGACTTTGGTGGTTTGAGGTTTTATATATGTAGATCAGATGGATTATAATGTAATTGAGCTGGCTTTGTGTTCATCTGTTTTGGGAAAAAATCAATTCCTTTCAATTAGGCTTTAATATTTGTTGTATAGTTACTCTCAATCAGAAAGGTGCATCTCAGCATCTCTGCATCTCAGCTATGTTCTGCTGCTTCTAAGACTTGTCGATATTTGGTATTAAAATCAAAGGTTAAATACAGTTTATGGATGTGTGACCAGGCATTAATTGTAGGAAATGTTGATAAGAAAAATTTAATGTCCCTTGTTTATAGCTTCTGTCCGCAAGTCTGCATTACAATCTCTTATGAGATTGCATTACAATTGGGATTACTGTGTCTTCCTTTTAAACAGAATATTGGCTCAGGGCTATATCTATTTTGCAGGTATGTCTCAGGATACAAAAATCGGTTTCAGAATTTTATAAAATATCTTCGTGAAATGGGAGATGAGGTAATTTTTTCCTACTTGCTTTGTTTCTGCGTATTACCATGTTCATATTCCTCTATATCTGGTTTGATGTAGTATTCCCAACAGCTGAGAGAGATCACTTCTTCTCGATAAATAAACGAAAATTTATTACTTGCTCCATTAATTTTTATGTCTCTCCCCCTTTCACTTTAAAACAAATGATTGGTATCCTCTTGATGTGAGAAAAGTTCTTACTTTGGAGTTTGGTCTTTGAGAGTATGCATGAAGTTTCGTATGTTTTCTCATTTATTCGGTGTTTTTTCTAACAGTTTAAACTCATTGGTTGGCTTTATTTCTGTGTGTAATAGGTAATGGTTGTGACAACACATGAAGGAGTACCCAAGGAATTTTATGGAGCCAAATTAATTGGATCTAGAAGGTTGCTAACATTGACTTGTTTAGTTTCTTGGATGATTTTTCTCTTAACCACCTCTTTCCTCTACTTGTACTCTAAAGTAGTTGTTTGTGAATCTTAAACTCACTATCTTTTAGCCAAAATGAACTTAATTATATTTTTTTTTAACTCAATTGCAGTCATCACTTATTATCGTAAACTATAATTGTGTCTTATCTCTCTGCTAGTATATGTTGTTCACTTATTTATTTTAGTTTCACTACTAAGTGCTTATGGCATTCATATTGATATCATTATCGGAAATTTGACTTATGTATATCAATCTAGGTTTTAGGCTATTTCTGGTTGAATGATAATCATGATATGTTCTTTAAAGTTATAGTTACTTCCTCTGACAATGTCTTATTCTAACAATTTTCGTGTAAACCGTGAAAAAAAAAATGAAAAATGCAGCTTTCCTTGTCCTTGGTATCAGAAGGTGCCCCTCTCTTTGGCACTTAGTCCAAGAATTATTTCAGCAGTTGCTCAGTTTAAGCCTGACATTATACATGCTTCATCACCTGGAATAATGGTTGGTCTGCAATTCCTTCTTCTCATTTATTAACTATTGGAATGTAAGAAACAATATAGTTGAAACTTGAAAGACCTATTTATAGCATATCTAAGACTTTCTAAATTTCAGGTTTTTGGTGCTCTTATCATTGCAAAGCTTCTTAGTGTTCCCATTGTCATGTCTTATCATACTCATGTACCAGTGTAAGTTACATATTTACTCTGATTTCAGATTTTTTAAGAATATATTTCACATTTGCAAGGCTTCTGAAGATTAAAACAAGTATTTCTTATGGCTGATCTTTTTTTTAATCTTCTTTTTTTGTCTCTTTTGTTCAGATACATTCCAAGATATACCTTTAGCTGGCTGGTGCAACCCATGTGGTTGGTCATCAGTATGTGTGCTTTCTTTCTACCTTTTTCCTACTTGGAATCATATTGTTGTGAGCATAACAATTAATTTGCTGTGTTATGTAGAATTTCTGCATAGAGCAGCTGATTTGACACTGGTGCCATCAGCTGCCATTGGAAGGGATCTCGAAGCAGCTAGAGCAACAGCAGGTGAACATAAACAACCCTTATCAAGTGATCTTTCAGCTTTGCTCAATTAATAACAGCAACTGTGCCATAAGCAATTTTCTTATATGCCTTTGTCAATGCATTAATTGTTTTTATACTTGTTTCTCCTGCTGATGTTCAGCTAACAAGATTCGTCTATGGAACAAGGGTGTTGATTCGGACAGTTTCCATCCCCGATTCAAGTCCGATGAAATGCGATTAAGACTGAGGTATGTACCTTTTGTGATTTTCATATGCGCATAGGCTAATATAATGAGATTTGATCTTATTCTTAAACATTTGTCAATTGTCATACAGCAATGGTGAACCTGAGAAGCCCTTGATAGTTCATGTTGGACGGCTTGGAGTCGAGAAGAGTTTAGATTTTCTCAAAAGGTAGATAACATCTTGAAATTTTCCAAAACTGAACTTAGACTTGCATATAACATTTTGCATTGGATCCAAAAATTAAACTGAAAAGAGTAATTGAAACTTCCTTGTTAGTTATCAATGTACTATAGCTGAAAGATTGCTAAAACCTTTTCAAGATATGCTTTCTAGCAATTCAATTTGATATGCCCCTAGCTTCCTTTGTTACTTCTTCAGTTCTTCATGCCATACCATATAAAATATCTAGCATAAACTTGAATATCTGTATCCTTTCTTGACACTTGAAACACATGATTTGGCAGCATCATGGATAGGCTTCCTGAAGCTCGAATTGCTTTCATTGGAGATGGACCATACAGGTGACATGTCATTGCTTTCTGCTTCATTATCAAGTAGTGCTGTGACTGACTGACTGTTAACGGACAGATTTCTATAACTTGATATTTGTATACCCCTACCTCTTTCCATTCTAGTAAATATGATATCTGCTACTTTCGTTGTGAAGAGGGTTTTCTCTTTTACCATTTTCCTCCCTTTTTTCACAATGTTTTGGGGCAGGTTGTAACTTGTATCATTTTCTTCAGTTGCATCACGTCATACTTTTACTCAGTCAAATTTTACTCCCTTCAGTCTGTATGTTAAATGTGAAATCTTTGGCACCTTTGGGTAATGTGTGTTCTTAACTTACAGGGAGGAGCTGGAAAAAATGTTTGAGGGTATGCCTGCAGTATTCACAGGAATGTTAGGAGGGGAGGAACTCTCCCAAGCATATGCCAGTGGAGATGTCTTTGTGATGCCTTCGGAATCAGAAACACTCGGCCTTGTTGTTTTGGAGGCCATGTCTTCAGGTATTCCGGTGGTGGGAGCACGTGCTGGCGGAATCCCAGATATAATCCCTGACGATCAAGACGGCAAAATTGGCTACCTCTACACTCCAGGTGATCTTGAAGACTGCTTGAGCAAATTGAAGCCTCTGTTGCATGACAAGGAGTTGAGGGAAACCATGGGAAAAGCCGCGCGTTTGGAGATGGAGAAGTATGATTGGAGAGCAGCCACCAGAAAGATTCGCAATGAAAACTACAATGCTGCCATTTGGTTCTGGCGCAAGAAAAGGGCTCAGCTGTTGAGACCCTTCCAATGGCTGACTAAAAGGATTTTTCCATCTCCAGAAGTCAATGTATAGGTGATGCAAATGCACATTCCTATATATATAGCTTTGGATGGTTCATTGCATGATTGATTTGGCTTCAAGGAAGCCTTGTATGGGATAAAAGTGTGGTTGATCGAGCTTAATGCATTCGTTTTGCTGTATATAATGGAACTTAAAATGTGGTTGCATGATCCATATTTTGTGCCATTATGAATTGGATTAAAGTTGAATGCAAATTCATATTGTGATGTAGGGGAGATTGTGTCATAAGTTACTTTGGGCAAGCGAGAATACTTAACTGGAGATTCCATAAATGTTTTAAATATACGTGGTAGAACATCACAGAAAACTAGTTTGATCACATACATAAGCTCAGCCCTTTTAGGAGGATCCAAGGTACTGATTGACTAAGAAACGCATGAATAAACAAATCTTTGTCCAAGAAAGGATATATGAAATATTTAATGGAAATAAACAACATAGTTTGCCTGGCTATAAAATTAACATATTTTGGTTTTCCTCAGTCAATGGATGATAAATTTAATTTTCAATTTTTTTTTTGTTCTTGAATTTTCATTTTTAGGATGAAAACAATCGCAAATGGGCCAAAGTGACAGTCGTTTGCCAAAGCTGCGACATGAATTAAAATTCTTTCAAAATTATAAGCCAGAAATGTGAAAGTATATGAATATTTTTTAATATCTAACACCTTCTCTTCACTAAGACATCTTTGTGCTTGAAGGGTGAACAATGCATAAGCTTACTCTCCTTTGTGCTAACATTCAAGGATGATTGTAAAAATTAGCAGTATAGGTCAAATTTTAAACAACTTGGTTATATAAATTTAAAAGATCATGCCATAAACTCTCTCTCTAAGGAATTCAAATTATTTTTTATGTGAAGTTTAAATTGTTATACGCTTTTGGAGGGGAAAAACAACGTCTGAAAATTGTTACTTGTTTGATTGTGCTTCTAAAAAATTTAAAATCAGAAAATAATCTTTCTTTTTTGTTTTTGTTTTAGAATCAAGGAGTTACTTTTGCTCTTAAGTGAAAATAGTAGAAGGCAGACAAACATGCATAAACTTTAGAACAAATTTCATTTAAAAAAATTACCCTTGACCTTTTTCCAAAATAATGATGTATACCTTCTTTATCTATGAATTTATGTCACCTTTATTAAAACAATTTTTTTTGTTAAATTTAAATTAAACTTGTATTGACTATATACTTAATTTTGTTTCAATTGAAAATATAAAAAATAAAAAAATTTATCAATTTTTTAAAAATTTATCCTGTAAAAAGTATTTTTAATTTAAACACATTTATTGAGGAATTATTTTTCATATCCTAAATCATAATTTCATAAAAAATATTTTTATAATTTTTACATCCAAATAGCTTCACAGTTTCTACTTATGATAAAGAAAATTTTTATAAGATTTTTGTCTTTTGTAAGAGCAAGCTCCTTATATTAAAACTCAAACAACTGTCGTCTTTTGTTTTTTCTTCTTATTTTGATTCTGACTTAAAAAATTTAAAAACAAAATATGCAAACAGGTTCAATTAGTTTTTCAAAGTCAACAGCTCAACATATTGTTTTACAAAAGGCCAAAGGCAAAAAGGCACATTTTTTAAAACTTTTTTTGGTGATGAAAAGGCACATTTTTCAAAGTCAACGTATTGTTTTATAAGAGGGTTGCAATGGAGAATCAATTAAGAGGGAAGAAATTAACCTAGGACCTATAGATTGTAGTGAGAAGCCCATTTCATTGTGGACCACTTATGGGCCGTGATCGATTTTTGATAGCTCCTTAATGGATTGCTCAATTAATGAAGGTGTTATAACCAAAAAGCGAAAACCATGAAAGCGCTAGTTGCCAACCGAAAAAAGAATGAAGTTGTGTGAAAAAAAAAAAATAGTAAAAATCTTATAATCATAAGCTTTTTTTAACAGACTCTTTTTCACATTAAGAAACATGTTATTCACCAAATTAATGGATTACCAAATATGCCTTAGATTATAGGATTAAACTTGTGAAAACTAGAGTTCAAAATACTCCAAACTTAGCCACCGTAGCGGGACTAAGAACAAGATAGGATACAATATTAACAAATTAACACTATGATGTCGAAGAAGATTGACAAGGTTATCATGCGCAAACAATGTGACTCTCTTTTTTGTTTTTTCATTGGGTGCCCGGGTGGGGGATTGGGGAGAGGGAGGGGTCGAGAATCGATCCTAGTTGCATCTGTACAATGAGGCACTGTCCAAATTTTCTCTGCAACTCATGCCTCATTTGTTAATTGTAAGAGTGTTAATTACCTAGTGCCACCTGATTTTGACCAAAAATTTATTGAGTCGAGTTAAGGTTTTGAAATTTGATCTACTATAATGTTTGAAGTAGATTCGAGTTAAGTTACCGTTAGAGCAGCTCCAGTGACCTTACTTTTGCATCCCACACACTTGAGTGCCAGAAACATCCGCAATTTCTCCATTGGAAGGAAATTGTGGGATGATGAGAGAGAAGGGGGAGTCCCACTTTGTTCTTCTTCTTATCCTAGCAGATAATGCTAAATTAAAAAAAATATATTATTTTATTTTTCATTTTATTCTATACAAATATCAATATTTTTCAACTTCTTTTTTTACATTCTTCCTAATTCTTTCTAACCCTTTCTAAATTATTTTCACACAAGTTCCACTCTTCCATTCTCTCAAAAACAATGGATCCAAATGAATTTTTAATTTGAATTATTTTTTCAACTACTTATAAAATTCCAACTTTCCTTGAAATCCAGATATCTAAAATTTGCAATTTTCAATCCATCAAAACTTCAAATTCAAATCTTAATTTCCAAATTCCAAAGTTCTTTCCAATATGGAGATTATTTCAAGAAATTGAATTTTGTACTTTTATCGAGTTTGAAAATAAATTGCATAATATAAATATTATGACAAAATATTTAAAAATCAAATTTTATATTTACATTTATAAAAATATGTTAACTTTATTTTTTAAGTTTGAAAATCATACAAGGCCACTCAAGTTGGCCCTTTCTATTGAGGACAAGAGTCGCACTCTTGAGACATTTGCTTTTATAACATATCAATTATGTGGCATTGATGTGGCAATTAATAGGTTCACAAGTGCGATCCAAAACTAGACTATAGATGCTTTCATGATAAGAAAAAGAACGAAGTGGACATCCCTACATAGTGGGACTCCACCTTCTCTCTCATCATTCCTCGCCTTCAGTCCAACGGTGGTGAAATTGTGGATGTCTCTCATACTCACAGGTGCGTGGCATGCAAAAGTAAGGTCAAGTGCAAGTAGAGCCAGCGAGAATTAGGGTTTGGACTTAGTTCACACAATCGAGAGTGGAAACGGGCCGAAAGATGGAGGGCCTCACTAAAACCCAACAGTGAGACATACATGTTTGCAAGGCGCTGCAGGAAGCATGTGAAATAATATGGCTGCACAAAATTCATAGTCAAACCCAGTATCGGAATGAGATTACTTAATCATCATATGTAAAGACTACGAATTACCCGCCTTGAATATGGGATTTGATTAATTCCATTTCATCCCCTCGCTCTTCCCGTCGACCAAAATGTCCCCCTTCCCCAAAAAAAGAAAGAAAATTAAAACTTCAACTTGAGTGGGAAAAAATGCAGGCAAAATTTGTGGTGCACCTTATAACATTGGGTGCACCACATACCTTGTCATCTAACAACCAAGACACAAACTGTATCGATATACCAAAGGTTTAATTAGTTCAAAGATATTTATCATTTTACTCAACTGTCAATTAGGTCTCTACAGTTTCAAATTTGTAATCAAGTCCATATAGTTTAACAATTTGTGATCAAGTCTATATATTATATAAAATTTTTTAATTAAATTAAGTAGCTTAAAAAGCTTGTGATCAAGTCCCTATAATTTTGTGTAATATAGAGGTTTGATTGAAAACTTTTGTACAATATAATAACTTAATTACAAATTGTTAAATTATAGGATCTATTAAAAAATTTTATACACTATAGAGACGTGATCATGAAATTTTAAATTATAGGAATCTAATTAAAAATTAAATAAAATCATAGAGATCTCTAAAGTAATTAAAGTTATACTAAATTGCTTATGATGTACCGTAGTAAATTTTTAGTTTAGCCAATTTTCACGAATTTGGTTAAAGGTGAAGGCTATGAAAGACTAAATGAAGTGTGGCAAATGAATTTAAAAATATAGCAAATGAATTTAACCATATTTCATAACTATGGCTAAATACTTAGCATGTATTACACACACACTTCATTTGGTTCTTCACAACAATACTTTATTTAGCCACTTCATTTGGTTAAATATATTCGGGAACGAATAAGATTTTACTTGTGTGGTTCTAGAAATAAATAGAATTGTTTAAAGTATCACACAAATGAAATCTGATTATTTTTTATATTTTAAAGAATGTGATTAAACGTAATCTAATGGCCAAATTTTATTTACGTGATCCTGAAATTGAATAAAATTTTTAGTAGCATACAAATCAAACATATGAATACTTCCAAAATGTATTAAATCACATTTATGAAATATAACTAAATTGAAGAATTACTATAAGAGTTTAATTCTATGTAATGATAGTGTAAAAGAGTTTTTATATTGTCATTCAATTATAAATTATTATATTAATGAAGATAATTGAGTCTCACGCATACTACTTAAAAAACATCCAAATAGAGTCATTTAATTGGACAATGATATAAAAAAATTTGATATTTTCTATACATTAAAATTAAACTCTTACCATAATATGTTACATGTGTCTGGTTCTTCCAAAATTAGGAGGTTCACCATAGAAATGGACAAAAATGGATTTCGTGGCAATACAATATCAAAATTTTCGTGGCAAAATTTAATTGAACAAAAAGCAAAAGGAGTTCAGATAACTACTTCCGTCTTTGATCGAAAACATAGGATGGTGGAAACGCATTTCCCTTTCATTCGCACAATTTGACTCGTACCAAAAATCAATTTTCCAAATGAATAGTACAACATAAAAAAAGAAAAACTTCTTGTCGATTGAGGGCATGTGTTTTTATTTTACACTTGTAAGGTTACAGTAATCACATATTAAAACTTAGGACCCTATGCATATTATTAAAATTTCCCATCATTAAATCAATTTCAGTAACTTAATCAAAAGTTATGTTTAGTTTTTATTTTAATTTTTAGTTAGTTATTTTTATTTTTAATTTCATTTTATTTTTGTTGAGAAAATAATAGAAATATAAAATAAAATTAAAAAATTTAAACAAAATCAAATGTATCCTAAGATTTTTCAATTAAAAACTAGAAAAAAAATTAGTAGTATTATTTTGATTTACTTTTATAAAATACTGTGTTGAGACATATCTATTTACTATTAAATTAGATATAAATTATATTTAATTTAAATTATATGTCCTATTTAATAGTAAATATAAATATATTAATATTATATCTCAAAATTTTATGGGTCTATTAATATGGTGTATTGTAAAATGAGTCAAGCATTTCTAAAAGAAAAGGTGAAACATGAAAGAACGGGCGCTTTGACCAATTGTCAGACCTACTTGTCATTTGAAATAATGATAAAAAATTCCGTGTAACACACAAGCAACGTTTGCAGTTAATTCGATTGTGACATTCGACATGGAATGCTGATATCAAAACCAAACCACAGGAAAAAAAATGAGAATTGGTTTGATAGGTTGCATATACATGCATGTAAGGTAGTGTCGTAGGGTAGGAGGAAAGTAGGGACCGCTGTACAGTCCAAAACACGCATTTGGTAAATGCATCTGCTCTCTTATTAGTCCTCTTGTTACAGGCCGGTAGTTAATAATGATATAGGAAATTGGATTCATGTGTCTGTTTTGTGTCACATTCATTGGGTCCATTTGCTTGGACTGCATCTAGTCAGGGGCATTGAATCGCCCCGTTCGAGTCTCCATCACACACCAAGAATCTCCCTTATATATACCATTCAACTTTATGGGTAAATTTGAAAATTATAATTGATAATAATGGTCTTACACTTGTAGTGACATATTCGTACTCTATCGTAGAAAAGGGATTGAGATTATGAGGTATCGGGTCCAGTTAGATTTTTACATGACTTGCAATTGTCACCTTTTGGGTATGCATCATTCGATTGTTTGTTTCTCGTTGAGATGAATGACGGATTATGATTGAGTTTGGATAAACTTTTGATTCTGTGTACTTCAGGAAATATCTGTCTTATCGGACCACATGACGAAAATATGTCGATTGATGATAGGATGCGCAGTTGCTTCCATGCATCTTCCCTAAGCACCGCTGTGTTGTTAATGGACTCTACCCGGCTAATAATGGTGTAGTCAACACTCAACAAACATGGCTTTGATGATCTCACTGGCGAGTTGACACAGGCCCAAGCAGTTAGATTGGGAATAATATTTAGGTAGAGAATATTCTCATATTAATTATGCATAAATAGAATATTTTATTTGTTATTTATCATTGATTGTTAACAAGAATTGAGTTATTTTGGGGTCTTTCTCACTTACTCGAAAAGGAATGTTTCAATATTTACTGCTTTCATTGAGAGAAACTATTGCTAGTGGTTTAAGAGACTTTATATTATGTTAGGGTTGAAATTCCTTAATGAAGAAATGGTGAGTGAATGGATTCTCAAGGAGATAAATTTTTATAAAGTGTAAGAAGAGCAGCTTTGTGGGTAAATTTGTTTGATTTCATCTTAATTGGGTGCTTATGGTTGGCGTAGAGAGATAGTGTATAATTAGCATAAGTCGAGCTCTCTTATAATACCTCAAATACATGTGTCCTTAAATAAGTCGAGTACGACTTTAGGGTTCTCAGGAACCAACCCCTGTTGTTGGGAAGGCCCTAAATGCATGAAAGGCCATAAGATGCAAAAACTCATGTTGCTGACACCGTTGTAGTGGTCATGGGTGGGGGATTGGCAAATTTGGGGACTTTGTGATAGAGAAATTTTTAGGCATCTATTATTGTTTCATACTTGGCCTAATTTGCTATTATGTGTTTAATTCTGATAATTTAATTGAGTTTTGCATTATTGGGCCTCATTGGATTTAATTGTTGAAATTTGGTTAATTCCAAATTTTACACTCACTATGACCTTTCTGTATTCCACAGATCATTTTGGGCTCTAGAAATATCGGATTTAGGTGATCTTGGTGGCTCCTGAAAGCTAAGACCGAGATGCATAATTTTGGGTTTCACAGGCTTCATCAAATTCGGTCCGTTTCAAGGCTTAATTGGGCTTCCAAGTTCCGGAGCAAATGCTTAAGTGGGTCCAAGACCTTTCCTCACATAATTGGGCATATCTCACTCATTTCTAGTCCAATTAAGGCATATAATATGTCTCTGGAAAGCTTATCCAGAGAGGATTATCTTATCTAGATCAGATTTCAAAAATCAGGAAAATCTGGATAAGATAAGGTTAGTGATAAGTGGAAATCCGGGTAGGGCCATTGGATTGCCTATAAATTTCTGTTTCCTTTGTAATTCTGTACTCAATCAACAATAAAGAACCAGAAACTTGTATTTTTGTTTTTCCTTTCAAACTCAAGGTGTTCATACAGAGAGCTTGCCAATGGAGATGTCCATGGAAGGCTAAACTTCTCTCAATCCTTGACGTCATAGATAATTGGTTTGAATTCGGAGTTCCTGTTGTATAAATCTTATTTGTATGTATGCTTTCCTTTTCTAAACTTCAATTTCGATTATGGATTTGGTTATTGAACATGATCATGTTTGAATTATATCTGATTAGATATAGAACTGAATTCATTAGTGAAATTAAAGTAAAGGTTGAATTACCGATCGGTTATTCAGGTTAACCCGAACTGCACGTAAGTTGACATTTGTTTGAATTGCGATTGTGATTTAAGGATTGTTGGGTGAAAACTATATGATTATATAGTTGATTTGGATTAACAGAGTAGCATACAAATTCAACTCTTATGAACTATGATGAATTCTGCCAATGATCATGATGTCTGGGATTGATTCTTTGATCAAGTGAGTTTACTTTCTCTTTACATTTACGTATTCCTTTCACTTTACTCTATTTCATTCTAAAAATCACAAACCCCCCCCCCCGCCTTTTTAATGTTAGTTCAATAACATAACTGATGTGTCCTAAGGAAGATTGACCTGAGTCTACTTATACTATAAATAAGGGGATTTAGACTATTTTGATAGTGGACGCAACAGTGCATATCAAAATTTGGCGCCGTTGCCGGGGATGCATATTATGTTATCTGATCTTGTTATATATGTGTGTTTCAAATAATTCTGTACATATTTCTGCTTCTGTATTTCACTAACAGTGGTGTTGCAGGTTGTTGTTTCTTGTTGCTGCAGAAAATACAGGTATTTTTCGACTAACTCATTTTTCCTCGAAAAAATTCTAGAAAATCAGGAAAAAAAAAAGTAATAGACCCAAGAAATTATCGGAGTAATTGTCTTGCTATACTTATTTTTCCAAAAATCCTTCATTTAGACCACTTTTTTAATTTTTTATTATTTTTTCTATTTTTAAAAATGAAAAAAATTAGTCAGATTACTTCCCTAGTATTTTAGAGTACTTCTGTGGTGCTATTTATTTTTTTTAAAATTAATTGATAGGACTTTTCAATTTCTATTCTATTTCGCAGTATATAGGCTATTTTGAGATGTGTTCCTGAATTCTAGTTGTGCTTTCTGTATTTGTGTGTGCATGACAAGGTCTGATCCTGGTGAATTGTATGCACATGATCCTGAAATAGATAGAACTTTTCATAGATTGAATAGAGTGAATAGGAATTTGGCTTTTCATAGTGTTGCTGGTGGTAATCAAAGTGTTAATTTAAGTGATTCTGCAAGTGATTCTGTATCTAATTGTGCATGTGATATCCGTGTTCTTGTATCTGAAATTAGTATTGATAACATGGCTAACAGAACTTTGAAAGAATTGGCTGCACCTGATGTTGCATATCAGCCTTTGTGCATTCAATATCCTGAGTTAGAGGTGCCATTTGAGCCTAAGTCTGGTCTAATCCATTTGCTGCCCAAGTTTCATGGTCTTGTAGGAGAGGATCCTAATAAGCATCTTAAGGAATTTCATGTTGTATGCTCCACCATGCGACCTCAAGGAGTGCCCGAAGAGCATATCAAGTTGAAAGCATTTCCTTTCTCTCTAGATGCTGAAGCAAAGGACTGGTTGTATTACCTTCACCCAGGTTCTGTTACTACATGGCAAGAAATGAAGAGATTGTTTTTAGAGAAGTTCTTCCCTGCATCCAGAACAGCATCTATCCGAAAAGATATTTGTGGCATCGTGCGGTTCTGCAGGGAGACATTATATGAGTCTTGGGAGAGATTCAAAAGTTGTGTGCAACATGTCCTCACCACCAGATTAATGAACAGCTTCTCATCCAATATTTCTATGAAGGGCTGATTCAAAATGATAGAAATATGATTGATGCAGCAAGTGGTGGAGCATTGATGGACAAGACACCTGCAGAAGCCTAAACTTTAATTGCTAACATGGCAGAATACTAACAGCAGTTTGGCTCGAGATCTTTTGCACTAGCTAAGGGAGTCAATGAGGTGACTGTAACTGCTGATAATCAAAGGCTGGAAAATAAGATAACCGAGCTTACATTTCTTGTAAGACAGCTAGCTGTTGGACAACACCAGCAAATCAATACAGCAAATCAGTGTCCTTCACAAGTATGCGGCATATGCACCACTACAGGTCATTATACTGATGCATGTCCTACATTACAAGAAACTGATCCAGGAGTACAAGACTCAGCTGCAGTGGCCGGAATGTTCATTGGATGGCCACAGCAACAGCAACCATACAGACCTCAACAACAGCAAAAGTATGATCCATTTTCTGAGAGGTACAATCCAGGGTGGAGAGATCATCCTAACCTGAGATATGGTCCTGGGCAGCAAAATGTACCACAGCAACAAAAATTTCAAGCAAAGAGGACCAAGTCCAAGTCAAAGCAATAAGTACCAACCACCTCCATTTAGACAAAGAGCAGAATATGCAGAGAATGTGATGCAACCCATGCAGTACGATTCAGATCCTACATTAGAGGATTTGGTGAAGCAGATGGCGACCAAGAACCTACGATTTCAAAGAAATGTGAATTCTACAATTCAAGACTTGCAGACACAGATTGGACAGTTGGCAACTTCAGTCAACAAAATGCAGTCAGAAGGTTCTAGCCAAATCCCTTCTCAATCAGTTATCAATCCAAAAGGAAATGTGAGTGCCATTACATTGAGAAGTGGTAAGGAGTTAGAAATGGAGAAACAGAAAATTGAATCTAGCAGCAAGAAAAAAGAAAAAAATGATGCAGCAGAAAAAGTGGAAATTTAGAAAAAGTCAAGTGCTGCAGATTCTAATTTCATACCTACATTACCTTTTCCCAATAGAATAGCTCAAACACGAAAAGCAGTTGAAGTAGATAAAGAGCTGTTTGACACTTTTAAGAAAGTAGAGGTCAACATCCCTCTCTTGGATGCCATAAAGCAGATTCCCAAGTATGCAAAGTTTCTTAAGGAGTTGTGCACTCATAAAAGGAAGTTGAAGGGTCATGAAAAGGTGAGCATGGGTAGAAATGTTTCTGCATTGATTCAGTCCAATATACCTAAGAAGTGCAAAGATCCAGGTACGTTCACCATCCCTTGCACCATAGGCAACTCTAAATTTGGGAATGCAATGATAGATTTAGGTGCCTCCATAAATGTCATGCCTACATCAGTTTATAGATCATTGAAGCTTGGAGATTTGAAACCAACTGGTGTAGTAATCCAACTAGCCAACAAGAGCACTACACATCCAGCAGGTGTGCTTGAAGATGTGCTCGTTCAGGTAAATGAGTTGATTTTCCCAGCTGATTTCTACATTCTGGAAATGGAATATGAAACGTCCAACCATGGACCCACATTGATTTTGGGAAGACCCTTTCTGAAAACAGCAAAAACTAAGATAGATATGGATGCAGGAACTCTTTCTATGGAGTTTGGTGATGATGTTGTGCAATTCAATATTTTTGATGCAATGAAACATCCTTCGGAAGAGCATTCTCTTTTCTATCTTGATGTCATTGATTTTCTGATTAATGATTACGCAGATTTCAGCTCTGATTTTGATGAATTTGCTGATTGTGAAGAGTTCAAAAATATTGAGATTGATTCTGCAGAAACTGTTGCTGTAGAAAATATTTGTGCAGATTTGAATGTTGCAGTGACAGAATTGAAGGAACCACCACTACCATCCATTATGCAACCACCAACTTTAGAGTTGAAACATTTGCCTTCACACCTGAAATATGCTTTCCTAGAGGCTAATGATAAGTTGCTAGTTATTATAGCAAATGATCTCCAACCTGATCAAGAAGATAAGTTATTGCAAATGTTGAGAGATCATAAGAAAGCCATTGGCTGGTCTTTAGCTGATATTCCAGGGATTAGTCCTTCCACTTGTATGCACCGGATATTGTTAGAGGAAGGTGCCCGTACTGTAAGACAGCCACAAAGGCGGCTGAATCCTACCATTTTGGAGGTAGTGAAGAAAGAAGTCAGCAAGTTGCTAGCAGTAGGGATCATTTATCCTATATCAGACAGTGAGTGGGTTAGTCCTTTGCAAGTGGTTCCTAAGAAGACTGGCATAACTGTTGTGAAGAATCAGAACAATGAATTGATTCCAACTAGAATCCAGAATAGTTGGAGGGTGTGTGTAGACTACAAGAAGTTGAACCAAGCCACTAGAAAAGACCATTTTCCTCTTCCATTCATTGATCAAGTGTTAGAGAGACTTGCAGGCAATTCTCATTATTGCTTCTTGGATGGATTCTCAGGTTACCTTCAGATCCATATTGCACCAGAGGACCAACATAAAACTACTTTCACTTGTCCGTTCAGCACTTTTGCCTACAGGAGAATGCCATTTGGTTTGTACAATGCTCCAGGTACTTTTCAGAGGTGTATGGTAAGTATTTTCTCAGATCTTTTAGAGAGTTGCATGGAGGTGTTTATGGATGATTTCACTATTTATGGGTCCTCATTTGATGCATGTTTAGAGAGTCTGTCTAGAGTCCTGGATAGGTGCATTAAGACTAATCTTGTGCTAAATTTTGAGAAATGTCATTTTATGGTGACAGAAGGGATAGTCCTAGGGCACTTAGTATCTAGGAGAGGTATTGAGACTGATAGAGCCAAGATAGATGTTATTGCCTCTTTACCTTACCCCGTGTCTGTGCGGGAAGTGCGTTCTTTTCTTGGCCATGCCGGTTTTTACAGGAGATTTATACAGGATTTTAGCAAGATAGCTTTACCTTTATCCAGGTTGTTGCAGAAGGAAGTGAAGTTTGTTTTTGATGCACCTTGTCAACAAGCATTTGATGAGCTGAAGAAGCAACTCACTATAGCTCCCATCATCCAACCACCTAATTGGGAGTCTCCTTTTGAGTTGATGTGTGATGCCTCTAATTTTGCACTTGGAGCTGTCTTAGCTCAAAGAATTGGCAAGATTTCTCATGTTATAGCCTATGCTTCACGGACATTAGACACAGCTCAAGCTAATTATACTACCACTGAGAAAGAACTTTTGGCTATTGTTTTTGCATTAGACAAGTTTCCCTCTTATTTACTTGGTTCTAGAGTGATTGTCTTTTCAGATCATGCAGCATTGAAGTTCTTATTGAAAAAGCCAGATGCAAAGCCAAGGCTGATTCGTTGGATGTTGCTACTCCAGGAGTTTGATATAGTGATCAAAGATAGGAGCGGTGCACATAACTTGGTAGCTGATCACTTGAGCAGGATTGAGCAGAATTTCGACCCTTTGCCTATTAGAGATGATTTTCCTGATGAGCAGCTTATGCAGCTGCATGATACCACCACTTACCCCTGGTTTGCTGATTTAGTTAATTTCTTGGTTGCATCTGTTTTGCCCCAACATGCATCTAGGTCACAGATTGCTAAATTAAAAAGTAATGCCAAATACTATGTGTGGGATGATCCATATTTGTGGAAATTTTGTAGTGACCAGGTAATTCGCAGATGCATACCAGATCATGAGATCCAGTCTGTACTTCATTTCTGTCATGCTTCCCCTGTTGGAGGGCACTTTGGACCACAGCGGACAGCTAGGAAAGTACTGGACTCTGGCTTCTATTGGCCTACCATTTTCAGGGATGCACATCGGGTTTTTACCACTTGTGAGCAATGCCAGAAAACCGGATCTGCCATCACTCGTAGACATGAGATGCCACAGCAACCTATTCTGTTTTGTGAAGTTTTTGATGTTTGGGGTATTGATTTTATGGGACCCTTTCCTGTCTCTTTTGGATTTACATATGTTTTGCTTGCTGTTGATTATGTATCCTAATAGGTGGAGGCCAAAGCCACCAAGACTAATGACTCCCGTGTTGTTGCAGATTTTGTAAAGTCTAACATATTTTGTAGGTTTGGTGTGCCTCGCGCTATCATTAGTGATCAAGGGAGTCATTTTTGTAATAGGACCATGGAAGCTTTGCTTCGGAAGTATGGGGTTGTCCACAGAGTTTCCACTGCCTATCATCCCCAAACTAATGGGCAGGCTGAGGTTTTTAATAGGGAGATCAAGAAAATTTTGCAAAAGGTAGTGCAACCGAATAGGAAAGATTGGAGCTGTAGGCTTGAGGATGCTCTTTGGGCTCACAGGACTGCTTACAAGACACCTATAGGGATGTCTCCTTTTCGAGTTATTTTTGGTAAAGCGTGCTACCTTCCAGTGGAGATTGAGCATCGTGCATATTGGGCAGTGAAGTGTTGTAATATGGATTTTGATAAAGCAGGTGTTGAAAGGAAATTTCATTCACGAACTTGAGGAGCTTCGTTTGGAGGCTTATGAGAATTCAAAATTTTATAAGGAGAAAACTAAGAAATTTCATGACAAGATGATTTCTAGAAAAGAATTCTCTGTTGGCCAAAAAGTCCTTTTGTTCAACTCTCGTCTTAAGCTCATGCCCGATAAGCTTCGTTCAAGATGGGATGGCCCTTTTGTTGTTACTAACATTTTTCCTTATGGTACAGTGGAAATCAAAAGTGAATCTAGTGACAAGAGTTTCAAAGTTAATGGTCACCGTCTGAAGCATTTTCATGAAAACCCGGCATTGGTAGGGCAGGAACTTGAGGAGCTATCCTTGGATAAGCCCACTTATCCACCATAATAAAGGAGTTTTTCCTCCTTCACTTTTTAATTACACAAGTTTCTTTATCTTTTGTTTTGTAATCACATCGAGGACAATGTGTAATTTAAGTGTGGGGGAGTGTTTTAGAATTAGGATTTTGTCTTTCTTCTAAAATAAAAAAAAAAAGAGTTTGTTTTGATTTTGTGCTCAAGTTTTCATGACATGATATGGATAAATTTTTAACATTTTTAGTAAGCATTGATGATTAATTGATGGACCAATTGTGATAGATTTATCCCTTGAGAGTTGTTGAGCCTTGTACATATGAATGACTATGTTTTTCTTTGCTTGTGTGTTTTCACTCATGTTTGTTAGTCACTCTAGAACTTGACTTAACTCTTGTTGAAGCTTTTGGTTCACATGCATGTATTGAAATGATTTAGGCCATTTTTTGTTTCTATGCTACTATCCAAATTAGCCTACCTTGTATTAATTCCATTGTTTGCCTATTTGAGCCTATTTAAACCATCCTTTATTCTGTAACTCACTACAAGCTCATAAAGTGAAAAAAAATGATTCACCTTAACCTTAGAGAGTAAAAGAGCTTTGGAATGGGTTCTTAAATAAATGTAGGAGTTATCCAATAATTTGAGATTTTCTTGTTTTGTTTGCTTCATCTATGTATTCATTATGAAAATAAAAAAAAAATCAAAAAAAAATAAAAAATGATGAAAATGGTATGTAAAAAAGAAAAAAAAAGAAGAGAAAAAGAAAAAGAAAATATATATATATATGAGAGGCAAAATGGAAATGGAGTTTAGCTGTGTATGTTTATTTGAAATCATTCCTCATGGCTCTTTTAGTCTCTTAGGTTGATAGCTAATATCCTTTCTTATATCCTTCCATACCTTAACCCTGCTACAACCTGGAAAGTCCTTTTGATCTTTATGTGCATGTGTTTCAAATGTTGATGTTAGAGACTTGTCAAGCTTATGGTAGTGTTAACATTCATGATGTGCTTTGAGTGTAAATACAAGCCTAAACACTTGAGAGTTTGCCTAATGAGATTCTATTACTCTTGGTTCATCTTTTGATTGGATGTGTCTTCTTGAGATGTTGAGAATATGTTCATACATATGTTCTGAATTCTTGTAAATAAAGTATTTGTCTCTTATTTCTGATGGTGAGTTTTTAAGTCCCTATGATTCAACTTTGGATTTTGCCCAGGAGTGCAAAAGAATAAGTGTGGGGGAATTTGATAGAGAAATTTTTAGGCATCTATTATTGTTTCATACTTGGCCTAATTTGCTTTTATATGTGTTTAATTCTGATAATTTAATTGAGTTTTGCATTATTGGGCCTAATTGGATTTAATTGTTGAAATTTGGTTAATTCCGGATTTTACACTCACTATGACCTTTCTATATTCCACAGATCATTTTGGGCTCTAGAAATATCGGATTTAGGTGATCTTGGTGGCTCCTGAAAGCTAAGACCGAGATACATAATTTTGGGTTTCACAGGCTTCATCCAATTCGGTCCGTTTCAAGGCTTAATTGGGCTTCCAAGTTCCGGAGCAAATGCTTAAGCGGGTCCAAGACCTTTCCTCACATAATTGGGCATATCTCACTCATTTCTGGTCCAATTAAGACATATAATATGTCTCTGGAAAGCTTATCCAAAGAGGATTATCTTATCTAGATCAAATTTCGAAAATCAGGAAAATCTGGATAAGATAAGGTTAGTGATAAGTGGAAATCCGGGTAGGGCCATTGGATTGCCTATAAATTTCTGTTTCCTTTGTAATTCTGTACTCAATCAACAATAAAGAACCAGAAACTTGTATTTTTATTTTTCCTTTCAAACTCAAGGTGTTCATATAGAGAGCTTGCCAATGGAGATGTCCATGGAAGGCTAAACTTCTCTCAATCCTTGACATCATAGATAATTGGTTTGAATTCGGAGTTCCTGTTGTATAAATCTTATTTGTATGTATGCTTTCCTTTTCTAAACTTCAATTTTGATTATGGATTTGGTTATTGAACATGATCATGTTTGAATTATATTTGATTAGATATAGAACTGAATTCGTTAGTGAAATTAAAGTAAAGGTTGAATTACCGATCGGTTATTCAGGTTAACCCAAACTGCATGTAAGTTGACATTCGTTTGAATTGCGATTGTGATTTAAGGATTGTTGGGTGAAAACTATATGATTATATAGTTGATTTGGATTAACAGAGTAGCATACAAATTCAACTCTTATGAACTATGATGAATTCTGCCAATGATCATGATGTCTGGGATTGATTCTTTGATCAAGTGAGTTTCTGTTTCTGTAATCCTTTCACTTTACTCTATTTCATTCTAAAAATCACAAACCCCCCCTTTTTAATGTTAGTTCAATAACATAACTGATGTGTCCTAAGGAAGAATGACCTGAGTCTACTTATACTACAAATAAAGGGATTTAGACTATTTTGATAGTGGACGCAACAGTGCATATCACTTTGCCAACCGCTATTGCAGTCTTAGACCACTATAACGATCCCGTTGTTACAACCCAACCTGGGAACATGACCTACACGTGAAGAATCTCATCGTCTCGTAAGTCTTTTAGATGACGTATCTCTCTAAATGTATAGAATAGCATAATTTCATACTTAAAATATGATTTTTTTTCGAAAACATTATCCTTTTTTCTATTTAAAACATGATATTTGAATTCATAACATAGAAACCTTTAACACACACAGATATATATATATATATATATATATATATATATATATATATATATATATGTATGTATGTATGTATATACCTCTGTAATATTTTCATCATGGTCTAAAATTCTATTTAACATTTGAAAATTGAATCTTAATTATATAGCTGATCCATACATAAATCTAATTCGAGTCTGTAATTGAAATTCATACTTAAATTCTGAAACATATATGGTATTTCATAAACTTTTAAACCAACTACAATATCTTAAAATACATGCATAGCTTGAATCCTACCTGCACATCTACTGGCATAGGTGGAGGGAGGGGGGACGAGAGGGGGCATGGTCCCCCCAAATTTTGCGCATTTGTATAATGAGTTTGATTTTGATGCACTAACAGACAGTGTAAAATAGTTTTACACTATCGTTTAATCAAAACATTTAGTTTGGATGACTTTTTAGATAGTTGGTATGAAAGTCAGCTATCATAGCTTATGTGGCAATATACGATTGGATGAATGTGTAAAAAAGTTTTACACTATCAGTGTATGGTAATTAAATCCTTGTATAATTATATGTATATTTTATATTATGGCCCCTTAAAAAATTATGTCATCTATATACATAGTATGCATAATAAATAATAAAAGTCTTTTAATATATATAGTAGCACATATGATATAAAAGTATGAAACATAAATGTTTCTAGAATATACTTTTTAAGAATTTTCTCTTATTAACTCATTTTATCCACTTAGTAAAGTTTCTACTTATTGGTTATTTATAAAACTAGTATTATGAAAACTCATAGGACTATTTGTTACTAAAATGATTTTTATGAATAGCTTGATATAAATGTGATTATTTATAGATTACATGACTACCCTACTTATTTCAAGAGTATTGTATTTTTATGATGTAGCTTTCAAACTCATAATAGAGTCCAGTTATAGAGTTTTAGAGAAAATGCTTAGTTTTCATGATTTAAATACTAGACGGTAGCCATAGAGAAACAAACAGTTAGTTAACAATCGTGAGAGATCATTAATATTGGTACCAAGTTATCCTTTAAAGGACCATCTCACCGCAAAAAAAATCAAAGATGAAACCTAGTTAGGTATCCATTCGAGTCCTTTAATTTGAGGAACCCATAGAGTTCAAGATAAATTCAGAGAATTATATTGTTATGCCATATTTAATATGCATAACCAAAAATTCATGTTTCTCAATTAGAGTACTATTATTTATGATTTACAGAGATTACCGATTTTGAATTAATATGTATATAAATATGAAAAAAAGTTTTAGAGCTTTGCATTGATTATTATGATTATATGTATCTTTTTTGTTGTCCCATGAGGGGGTTACGGGTGAGGATATACTCACTAAGTTTTAAATGAAACTCACTTATCTTCTTTTTTTCCCCTTACAGATACAGTAGTTGCAATGGGTTCATCTCAACCACCCCTTCCCTAGCAGTAGTAGAGACATCAGTTGGTGAGCTTCATCTTGGAGTTAAATGTCTTTTGTTTTTGCTATAAAGTGCTCTAGTGATAGTGCGGGTAAGGTACCGGACCATATAAAGATAATTTGTGCATTTTGACCCATGATTCTTTTTTGTATTTAAGCATGATATAGCTTTCATGTCATTTTGTATAGAGCAACTTGATATATTTTGTATTACAGATACAATTTCATATTTGATTTATGAGATGGGTTACTTATGGTTATTATGATTTCGGAAATACAAGTTGATTTATAATTACAAGTGGATTTCATAATTAAATCATGTATATAGTACGACTCAGTGATCACGAGATTTACATGTGGATGAAATTCTTCACGTATCGGTTGCGTTTCCAAATCGGGTCGTGACATCCCTCAAATTATAAATTGAATTGTAAAATTTTGTAGTATAAATAAAATGCAATCCAAATTATCTCACAAGGGTTTCAAGTGTTGTTTAATCTAAAACAATTGGGAATTTCATCAAGCATTATATGAGAAACAATTTAGAAGATAAAATTATTAGGATCTAAATCATTAGTTAATTGGAAATAAGTAAAACTTTATCATAGACCACAAAAGAGCATAATTGGATAGTGTACTTCAACCTTTGAACAATTAAAAAAGAAAAATCTAAAAAATGAAAGTCTGTTCTTCTTTTTTCCTTTCCTTGTAGGTTGGGTTATGTGAGTTGGAAATTTCCAAACCCACTATGCAACTCATAGTCTATGGATTAGAGAATTTTCAACTAAACTACATACCAAAAAGCATTCTATAGTTTGTGAGTGAGTAAAGTTAAAACTCACATATTCATATGTTGACCTAACCCAATAGACACACTTTCAAGATAGCTAGAGAAATGTGAGAGAATGGAAGGACAAGAATAGATTGTGATTCTAAAATCTAAGATTCCTTTGATATTGATGATAGTTTTATAGGTACCCATACCTTTTACAAATCCATACTTATTGTTTAATCATAACACCACTATTTTGATACATATATTTTAAATATTCTAGTTTTATTTTAAGAATACAACACATGTGGTTTAATAGAAAAATATTATTTCTATTCACCATGGAGAGGACATTGTGCTGACTCATATTACATACACCATTGCATTGAATGTGGAAATTGTTCTTACAATCTTTTCACACTTAATAATAGCCAATTGTTCTTGCAAGATAACATCACCTTTGAAAAAATTGAGGGTATTGGAAAGACCCCCTAATTTAATCTATAGAGTTTGCTTTTCATGTACCTTCAATGTAAAAAGATTTTATATTGAGATCCAATTATATATTATTATATCAGTAAAAATATTCAACTCAATCATTTACTACCTTAGAAGTCTTACAAATTGAAGCATGCAATTATATAAGGAAATTTTACCCATTTAAAACAAAAAAAAATACATTATATCTATCAATATAAACCAAATGGAAATTTGCTACAAATCTATATAGTTTTATATAGGGGCTAATATGCTATGCCCTTTGTGTATTCTAAACTAACATGAATACGCTAGGGGCCCTAGCATATTCACTGACGTGTTCATATTAGTTTGGAATAAATGAGGTTGATTGACATATCCAACGGGAAAATGATACATGCAAGATAAGTGTCTTAATTATCTAATTAATAGATAATCAATCATCCATGATTAATTTTTAGTCTCTTAGTAATCTCATGGTTATGTCTTTTGATGTTTTAAATTATTTTTAAGATCTAAATGTAATGTGTTTAAAAGTTTAAATTTCCTCCAAAGTGAAAACTTAAACTTTAAACTTGAAAATTCAAATTTGCTCTCAAAATTTAAAAATTCAACACACTAGAAATATGAACATAAGATTGTTTGTGGTAAAGGAAATAGGAACCACATAATGGAGGCAGTCAATCAATATAGATTACTAAGAGAAAATTCTAGTGTGTTGAATTTTTAAATTTTGAGAGGAATCTAAATTATCAAGGTTAAACTTCAAATTTTTACTTTGGAAGGAATTTAAAAATATCTAATGACATAATCATGCCTTTAGATTACTAAGAGGCTAAAATTATTCATAGATGATTGATTATTCGTTAATTAGATAATTAAAGTAATTATTCTACATGCATCAATTTTCTATTGGATATGTCAAGCCTAGCAGATTCATGTTGGTTTGGAATACACAAAGCACCCTAGTGTATTCATCCTTGTATAAAAATTGTCCATATCTTTGGCAAATGTCTATTTGGTTTAGATTGTAGATAATATATTTTTTTATTTTAAATGGGTAAAAATTCCATTATATAATAGCAGAAAACTCTTTTATATTGACAATACATTAAAATCAATGTTTAAATTATACTTTCTCTCTTTTTTAATAAGTATCCATCTACAAAATTTTATTTTTCTACTAATATTTATCCTTTTAAGAATTCTACATAATATTAATTATATTTTCCTTGATACTTTTATAAGAGAGAGAGAGTTAGTAGATAAATTAAATATGTGAGAGAGTATTGGAGTAGATGATAAGGTAATGTTGAAAAATACACTTAAACTCATCTAATTTAATTCAAGTTTATCTAATTATTTTTTTCATATGTATATATAAGTGAAGATGGACAATTATTAAATAATATAGGGATTAATATAAATTTAATAATTACAAAAGAAGAAAGAGGCACCAGTGTAAGAATTGGCACATATCCTACACTTTCATCACTTTATTGATTTTTTTTTTATAGAATCTAATGTGAACTAAAAGTTTACATATTATAGATTATGTCTA
Organism: Dalbergia cochinchinensis; assembly: GCA_031216125.1. Lineage (NCBI taxonomy): Eukaryota > Viridiplantae > Streptophyta > Magnoliopsida > Fabales > Fabaceae > Dalbergia > Dalbergia cochinchinensis. The sequence continues at coordinate 58,405,559 of CM062375.1, read as the reverse complement.
TAAAACTTCATATTAATATAAAATTATTTAATATACTTTTTATACATACATCCAAATCAACATAATAAATATTTTTTAAATATATTCAAATAAAAACTATTTGATCACATCTTTATAAGTGTCCAATAATTTTAAAATTTAATACACTCAATCATCATGCATGATATATATTTATAATTCATTGACTGAATTGAGAAAAACTATATTTATATCGATATTAATAAATCCCTCCATGTTATCAATAGAAGCCAACCTACCAAGTCCAATAAGGATTTATTTTTATAGCATAAAGTCTAACTTAAACAGATTGAACTTAATCATGTATCATAAAACAGATTAGACTTTATAAGTCAGGTCAAAGGTTGCCGAGAGGTCATTTGTAGGGATGGCAATGGGGCGGGTTTTTGATTAACCCGACCCCGCCTCGTATCAGGTAATTTGAGTCTCAACCCGCCCCGCCCCTACCTGCAGATTTTACAAGTTTAAACCCACACCCGCCCTACGGGTATCTGCCATGCCTCGCTATTTTTAAAAAAATTTATAAAAGTATCTCAAAATCTAAAAATTCAAACACAAAAAAGTATAAATTACAATCAATGGCAATGTTAATATTTAATTTCTAGAGTAGTAATCATCAGTACAAAAAAAAAAAAAACAGAATAGAAAAAACAACTAAGTTCCAAACAAGTTTAACGTGTATCAAATTCATTAATAAGTCAATTAACATTATTTGAATATCAATATCTTTGAAATAAAAGAATTAGATAAAGCATATGAAAAATTTATCATTGCCTCCATAAGTTGCCCACAACCAGTTTTAAGAACACATTAAAGCTTCTGTTGTGCCTTCATTTAGATTACCATGATTAGGGCTAGTCAAACGATCACTCGTACTAAAGTGGATTCAAAAGCAACACTAGACAGGGGATAGAAAATATATCTCTAGCAATTTTTTGAAGAGTTGGATACTTGGCCCCATTCACTTTTCATCAAACTAAAATCTCAAAATTAGGAGTTATTGGAATAACATCTTTCTCAATGTAAAAATCAAATTCAGTTTTCATAAGTGAGCCATTTGTTTTCTTCAACCTTCTAAGATACAACTCATAAGCAACATCATCATCTTGATCTTCTGAAAGAACGTGGTTTTGAGCAGAAAATTCTTGGGGGAGGGAGCCTAGTAACTCCTTATAGGTGGGTAGACTAGGTTTTTTTTCTTCTCCTTTTTTGGAAACAAAAAGAAATGTGTTTGTGTGCAAGTGTGTGTACTGTAACGTGAGTGAGTGAAGGAATAGGGGTTTTGGGTTTCTTGTACTTAGTTATAAGAGCGGGGTGAGTGAGGGGGTGTTAGTGTAATAAGTCATGCTAGTTTAGGAATTTCACATATAAAACCATTTTATATAAAACATCCAATAAATATACACATTTAATCAACTCATCATGCAATCATTCAAATACAACTATTACCAAATTAATTAATGATGATTAAAGTCAGTCATCACCTTGCACTCAACTAATTACCTTAAGAGTTCTAAGACAATTAACATAATCAAAAATCTGGGTGTTACAAGTAATGAATGAAAGGAAACTTGGCAAATAACGGCAGTGGCTGAAGAGGAGAGGTGGGACGTAGAGGACTGAAGATCTGATGCAAGCAAGAGGAAGCTTGGCAAACAGTAAGTCGGGGATGCTGTAGAGGATGACAAGGGGCTCAAAGGTTCCACCAGTCGAAGAGGACGAGGAAGGACGCCCAAGATTGTGCAATGTGGGTGGGTGACTGAGAATGCGTGTAGAATGTAAAATGTGAAATGTGAAATGTGGGCGGATGAGTGAATTTGAAATGGACTCATTAGTGTATTAGGTAATTTTCTTTAAAAATATATATATATAATTATATAATAATATCACAAATATTAAAATATTTATATATATATATACACACACACACAATATATTAATAATTATATTTTTTTTAAATATATATAGGGTGCGGGGCGAGTTGGGTGGGCTTATCCTAAACCCGCACCCGCCCCAACCCACTGGCCAAACCCGCTTCAGTATCAACAGACTGTGGGACTGATTTAAAATCCGACTGCGGCAAGTGGTAGTGTGGGTAATCCATAGGTCGGGTTGCAATTGTCATCCTTAGCCATTTGACCTACTACCATCTTTACTTTCTTTCTTTTTTTTTTGGCTGCAACTACCATCCTTACATTAAATTAAAAGAATATATTCTGGAAGTTAATGAAGACATACATGATCATAGAAATAGCTGCCAAGTCCTTAAATTACCTAATCACTAGTGCTGTTTGGTTGATGTTGGTTCGTGAAAATATATTCATATAGGTCTTAACACCTGAGATGTTGGATACATGTTGGAAATTATCATATCAATTAATTAATGAGTCACAAGACGTGTGTATAAATAACATGGGAGCATTTTTGGTTACTCGGGTGGCCCCTTTGTAGTTTAATTTCACATCCTATGCTTCAATGCAAAAAGATAAGAACACATGCAACTAGCTCACAAGAATTTGGCTAATTTCACAGTCTATACTTTAATGCATAAAGATAGAACAGATACAACTAGCTTATATAAGAATTTGGCTCCATTCAATTGTCAATGAAAAAAATTAATGATTCCAATGATCACATATGTATAATTTAATTTATGTATGCATTCTCACTAAATCATGAATAAATATAAGAAAAGTTTTCTCTAAACTTGTACGGGTCTGTACAGTAGTAATATAACTGAATATTTTATCCTTAGATTTATGAAATTAATTGTGCTTTGAAATGTTTGTGCTTCCATCACTGCACTAAATTGTATATCAAGTCCCAATTAGGGAGATTTGGACACTTTAAAACGGGAATCTCCCTTTAAAAAGTAAAGTGAGGAGTTTTATCTTTGGATCAATAGAGTAAAAAAACTCCACTACTAAATTTATTGATCTAAAGATAAAATCTTCTTAATCCTTATCCCAATTAGGGTTGTACAAAAGATGGATTGAGTCGAGTTAGACAAACACAAATTCAGCCTGATATTTAGACCTTTGTCAATTTTAGAAATTCAAACCCGACCTGAGTATATAATTAATGGGTCGTACCAGGATACGACCTTCAAACAATATATATGAGGATTTGAATATTATACATAGCAACGTTAAAATTTTACAAATTAGAAACAAAATTTAAGAGATATTTTATGATATAGGTTTTAAAATAAATCATATCATTATAAAAATAATATAAATTATATAAAATATATTAATTGAGCTTTAAAACCTAATTATTTTTGACAAATCATTATTAAAAATAATTCATTAAGGAATTATTTGACTTCAAAATAAGTCAAGTCAACCCAACGTATGATTCAAACCTAATCAGAAAAGTGTATCGGATTAAATTTCAAAATCCAAATCTATCCTAATAAATTTTCAACCCGATCGGATTTATGGGCCGGATCGGCTGTGAACACCCATGATGCCCACGTATTTATGATTCAGTTTTATCCACAACTCTATCCACTGAAATCCAATCAATTAGTCGAAGGCTAGAAGCTGTTATCTTCACTCAATTCTTACAAATAAATAATATAAATATGATTTTTGTTATAGTATCTCAAAAATATCACTATCCTTTCAAATCTAAAGAGTTAAGATTCAATCATAAATATTTAACATATTAATAAATTTAATTAATAGGACACATACTAAATTTTTAATCATAAATTATCTAAGAGGTATCCATAAATTTTTTAAAGTACCAGAAAAATTCTCCCTAAATAAGCATAAGAAAAACGGGCAGCAACAGTTCCTCACAGAAAGAAAGATACTTTTAGATAAAAGCTCCATACATCAATTTTGGCTCCAACATATTTTCCAAATTTATTTTTCCATTATCATTCACAAATATTATCACTTGCCCCTTCTGTTATTCTTCGCCTGAAAAAAGTGAAAACTTGCCAACAAACCGCGTACACAAAAATCATTACATCTAGTAGGGCCAAACACCCAAACACTGCCTTAAGACACATGGCCCCACCACATAGACGTTGACCGAATAAAACGACGCCCACGTATTGTCGTACACCATCCATTTCCACACCCGCCGTTTCGTCACCCCAACCCATAAAATTTCACCGCGAGTCCATCCCATTTGCGTTTCACTAAAGTATAGTCTAAAACGACAAAACCAGTCCCCACTCACTCAGCGGGAGTCACGTACTGCATAAAGTCCGTGTCGTTTTCGAGCCCCGCCATCGTTTCTGGTGCCAAAACGACCTCAAGATCAACGCTGCCGTTTCCTTCCCTACCAGGAAACGCGGAGATCTTTCCGTCGAACTTGTTCGCCTTTCCGCTCCGAATCGCCAACGGCCTCCCCCACCCGAAATCATTGTCGTACATCGGGAAACGCGGCGAACTCCCCATGGTGATCATGGCGCCGTCGAAATTCCCAAGCGGAAACAACCTCGGCGCCTTCTCCCAGTCTTCTACGCCATGTCGCACCGTAGCATCGTCATACACGACAACGTTACGGTGCAGCAGCTCGGCGCAGAAGCTGACATCCTCTGATACTATGTCCTCAACCGTAGCAACGGTCGGGATGCTCTGGATCGCGTTTCCAAAGTATAACGGATCCATCTTGGGCTCCAAACGGTGACGGCAGTTAACGGCCATCCGAAACGTCGACGTTTTGGAAGGGTCCAATTTCCTGGCACGTGTCACCGAACGCCACAGCTGAGCTGACAACGACTGAAACGACGAGATCTCGTCGCTCGGTCCGTTAACCGCCGTTACCCTCCCGTTGCCGTTATAGTTTCCATTACCGTTAACACTAAAAGTTTTCCAACCGTCTCCGTTACTGTTGCGGTTGTTACGGCTACGGTTAACTTTCTGTTTCAGTCTCTGAATCGCTTCGCGGGAGAAGTGGAAGACTCTCTCCCGGAGAGGCTCGTCGGCGGCGAAGGTGACTGCGGGGCCGCCGGCTGGGACGGGGAGGATAGCGGTGGTGTCGAACACGGTGTCGCGGGTGAAGTCAGGCGAACGGGCGAGCTTCTTCTTGGAGCCGGTTCCGGCGGCCTTGGTGACGGCGGCGAAGGTGTTGAAGAAGTGCCAGAAGGAGGTGCCGTCTGTGACGGCGTGGTTGACGGTGCAGCCAACGAAGATGCCATCGGCGAGCTCGGTGACCTGGACGGCGGCGAGGGGGATGTTATGGCCGGAGTAAGAAATCGTCATATCATAGGCGAAGAACTCCTTGAAGGAAGGGTGGACGTCGGGGAAGTTGGCCGGCGGCGAGAGGAGGGTGGCGAGGGTGAGGTGTTTGGCATTGGCGGCTAGGAAGTCGACGCCGGCGTCGTTGCAGAGGATGTTGACGTGGCCGGCGGAGTCGGTGGAAAGGCGGCCGGCGAGGGCGGGGAAGAGGGAGAGGGTGGATGAGAGGGAGAGCTTGAGGGACTCGACGACGTCGTCGAAGGGGTGCGGTGGGGAAGAGAGAAGTACCCCTTTCTGGATGTAGTGGCATGAGAGCATGGGGAGGTCGGAGACTGAGAGCTTCAAGGGTTTCATGGTGGATTTCTGGTCTGGATAGATTGTGCATTTTGAGATTATGGTTGTGGAAGAAGAAGGCATTTTGGTTGTTTTGGAGTTTTCTTTTTCGTTGCTGATTGATGGGTTAATTTGGTTGGAATGCCTGGTTCTTAAGGGAGGGCGCGGAGGGGCATTTTATAGGTGAAGGGGAAAGTGCTGTGTGGAATAAAATAACTGTTAATGATTTGTGTGGAAAAGCGAAGGGATACTAGAGTAGGATTAGAATGCGGTGAGTTGCCTGGAAACCATGGTTCAAAGCAGGACACGTCGAGTGAACGACTGTGGGCCGTTGTGCATCGGGAAAGAACATGTTATTTTCGTAGTTTGGACCTTTATTAATTTTTTTCCGGAAGAAAAATGACACTGCCTCTTATTCAATGATTCTATCACTCCCGATAAAAGTTGTTATTTTAGCAACTTAAAAATAAATACTTTTTTATTTTTATTAGATATAATAGGTAGTTAAAATAAGTAGAAATCATCATTATATTTAAAAGTAAATTATACCTATCTCTCTTGAGACATTTCAATACTATACTTATTCCCCTCTAGTTTGCAACTTGACACTAGACTCCTCTAATTAATTTATTGATAATACACTTAGGTCCCTATCATTTATTGAAAGTTTGATATAGTAGTTGCACATGACTTACACGTGACTTTTGGAATTTTAAACATAAAATAGAAATATTTTTTTACCAATTTATCCTTGTCATCATCTTTTCCCACGATCATCTTATTCCTTCATTCTTTTCCTCTATTCATCTCCCTCTAATAATATTAACAAATCAATCATTTTATGTTAGCTAAAAATGCAATTAAGAAAGCATCCAAATTTTAAATCACTCAAATCTCCACCCAGCTCATCCCTCCACCACGAGTTCTGCTGTCGCAATCTCCGCCGCCTCGTGCTCTGCCATGAATCAGCCACAAAACCTCGTCTCCATCGTCTCTGTCGCTCGTTGTTATTGGCGTTGTGCTCACAACCACGCACACCAACCCAGAACTAAACTACCACCTCTGGTCATGCCTTAGCCCACACCGCTCATCGCCATGGTCGCCGCCATCAAGCTTTGCGTCCTCCATAATTGCATGCTACAAAAACATGTTTCCAAAATTTAACCTCTTTTTACAAAAATCTTCATTTCAATTCTGCATCCTTTTCATTTCATTTATTAGTTTTTTGATTTTTTTTTCGTTTTGTGCTGTTATGAGGATTGGGCTAGTTTGTGTTGTCATAAGTGTTGTGTGTGCGTGTGTTAAGGAAGGGGAGGGGTTTTGACTTCTGAGTGCAATGTGTGTGTGAAGGGAGAAGGGAGAGATGGTTTAATTATATGGGCAAGATAGACATTTTGCATTCAAGGTTAATGGTGTTAGTATTCGTTAAAGGTGAAAGGAGTTAAATGTTAACTTGCAAACTAAAGGGAGGTAAGTGTAGTTTTGATAGACCTTGAGGGTGGTTACTGTAATTACCCCTATATTTAATGGTGATAAAGTTGGTGTGTCTCAATTTATTATCATTGAATGTAATGAACGGATAAAATAGGTAGAGATTACTATCACATTCAATCATAATAAAGTGGGTCTTAACATGCACTGGACACTACGTTTAAGATATTTAAATAATATTTTTGATCCTCATAAATATTAAATTAAATGAGTTTCGATAACATTTTAAAACTCTAAGATATGAATTACTTTCAATTTTTTTACTCTATTTCGCATGTAAATTGATTTGTACAACGATTTATAGATGCCTTGCATTACTCTTTTGAAGAAATGTTAAATTGTTTTTATGTGTGAGTTAGAAGACTAGGATTTTTTCTAATGAGTGTTCTATACACTTTTTAAAGGGTTTTAAGTACAAAATTTTTAATAGAAGAGTAAACTTTTCAAGTTTACAATGCTTTGCATTAAAAATTTTAAAATATTTCTACTCTTGATTTCAAAGCGTTTTTATGGCACTTATTAGTATCGGTGTTTATAACTCTACCCAACCAAAAGTTTACTCGAACAAATTTGAGTTTTAGAATTTGAATATATACACTTTTTAAATAAGATTTAAGTCATATTTTAGGCTGACCTGATTTAGCCCAAAGTCAAATGACTCTTTTAGAATTTTAATTATAGTAAAAATTACAAGATTTTACCTTTCAATTAATACATTTTATATAACTTGATCTTATTTTTATATTTTGTTTTGAAACATATATTGTAAAATATTTCTTAAATTTTTTTCTTTTAAAATTTCATCATTATACTAATACTATGTATAGTATCCAAATCTTCATATGTTGTTTGAAATTTGGGTTGACCCCATTTGAACTAATTATCAAACAAGTCGTCATTATTGGATCATCTTTAGGTTCGAGCTCCAATAAATGACCTGGTCTAAAATTCGGCTCAGGTTCAAATATAGTCCAACCCAATCTAACTTGCCCTTTGTACACCACCTATGAGTTAGCAACGTCTTTACTCTTTTATTTGTTCTTAGCTAATAGATATTTACTCGTCATTAGCCGTAGAGCTTCAATGACACTTTATGTAGGTGGCTAAATATTGTTAAAGTCTTAAGACATGATTAAGTACTTAGCTAAATTTAATACGGTAAAAATAGAAAGTGACCAAAACAATATCGAAATAACATGTTTTAGAGTTGAAATGAGCACAATCGAATAAACCCCTACTTCCACATTGATGCTCTCATCTTGGCTGCTTTCTGTACAATAATAGTCATTTTGACATCCTAGATATTAGCCACAAACCAATTAATGTTATGCCAAATATCTTAGCCTCTCACAATTGTTTTAGGTTAATTTTTCTTTGCGACACTTTATGCGTGAGTGTTATCAATCATCACTCGTTCAACCATACTCTATTGTAGACTGATTTTGATCCTTATTCTTTTCTTACTCATCGGTTTCTCATCAACCGTAATCTATTATCGAAAATCCACAATTTTTGTGTTTGAATAAATTGTTAAAAAATATATTAACACTTACTTTTTGGTTTTGCTAACAAATATTTTAATAGAGTTGCTAAAGAAAGAAAAAAAATCTTGAAAATATAAGGTATGCTTGATATTTGTTTTTATTTCTTATTTTTATCTTTTATTTTTTAATTAGTTCCTTATTTTAAAATTATGTAAAGAACATAGTGAAATGAAAACAAAAGACATGATTTTCATGTATTCATTGTTTCTTCTATAAAATCTAAAAAATACAAAAAGCATATTGAAAATTAAAAAAAATCAAATATACCCTCTCATTCTCAAATTTACAATGAATTTAATGCACTAAAAATAATATTTTTTATTTTCTTGATTTGTTAACTAGTGTCCTTTGGACAATTATTAGAAAAATTCTGTTTTAAAATCATTTTCAAATAAGTTAATTTTTAAAATGACTAAATTAAATTTTTTTTCTTGTTTCCAACTAAATAAAGTTATATTAAGATATATAGTGGCAAATACTCTGTTAAGTATATTCACCGGTGTAAATTTGATACCTTATGTTAAGTATACTCAAAATAAATTTGATGGTCTAAAAATAAATGTATCATAAACAAAGTTAATAGACACAAAATTAATTAAACCTAATTTTACAATATGTGTCTCTATATATAAAATATTGAATTTATATCTATACAATATCTTTTCAAGTTTATGTACTTTCGAATGCAATATTCCTATAACCAAGGTTTTGTCTCTTGAGATAGGCGAATCCTATTGTTAAATTTTTAAAGAAAAAAAAATTAATCATAATAATAAGTTTTCAAAATATTTACTAAACTAAATTGAGAGAATAATTTTGAGTCAAACACTTTTACTACTGTAACAATAAATATATTATTGGATGTCCATGAAACCAAAACTTTTTTACATTTATAATGTATATAAATTAAATTCTTTAAATTATAGTATATTTTATGTGGGAGTATAATTTCACTTGTTTACTTTGTAGATTTTTATTAATAATCTTCACAAGATATTCCAACAAAAAAATGTCTCTGATGACTTTAATTTCATAATAAAATATTTTGTTAGATTGATTAGGAATTAAAATGCAACAATTATATCTGTGAATTAATAAATCTTTTATTTAGTTTATTATCGAAATTTAGAGTGTCTTTATTGGTTGGGGTAAATATGAGGGGACAAGTTTTTATAGATGAGCTAAATATATAATTTTATACATAGAATTCATTCATGAAAACTTATCCCACATTTTTACCCCAAATTAGTTGAGGAGTAAAATTGAAAAAAAAAATTATGAATAAAATTTATGCGTAAAATTACACATAGAGCTCATACATAAAATTTTACCGTATTTTTTTTACAAAACCAAACACTTTTAACTCTATTTGGTTAATGGGTAAAAAATCAAGGATAAATTTTCATAATCGAGCTCCATGTTTAAAATACACATAACGCTAATTTATGAAAATTTACTCTCTATTTTTATTTCAATTTTGATTGTGGTGAGTAAATTTTCCATATGATGTTTTTCTATAAAAATTCTATATTCTATTTTTATCCTCCCACCAAATACACCCTAAAAATAAATATTGTACTCCTAAATAATCAGGATATATAGTTTTGGAGAAAAGAAGTATATAAGCTAAATATTTATTCTTAACTTTTGTGTTCTAGACAAAAAAAAATAGATGTGTTTACTAGTATATTTGATTGGAAAGTAAAAAAAAAAAAAGGTAAAATTCTTTTAAACGAGTTTCATATGTAAACTCCTCCTTAAAAGTTTCACTCCTAACAAAACACACCCTAGTGTTAATTTAAGCTATAACCTACAATGAAGATGGGACATCTCACTACTGGTTGTATTGGGAAGAGTAATGGTATTTAAACACATAATAACTGAGTATCTATTATAATACCCACTTTAGAATCATTTGATATAATAGATGAGATATGCTGGAATCCATCACCATATCCAATGATTATAAAGTGAATATCTCAATAGACACTTATCTTTTAAGTGTTTAAATACTTCCTCTATTTCACAATAATTATCAATTTTTTAATTTTTCATGTTTTAGAATATTTATTCATTTACAATATCCAAATATTATTAATTTTTTTTCCTTCTATTCGGTTAAGCAATTAATACATTTATCAACATTAATGATAATGACTATAGAAAGTTAGTATTGTCAACTTACATTATTTTCTATACTCTATCCGTATCATAATAACTATCAATTTTTTACTTTTTTATTTTAGAATATTTATCCATTTATAATATTTAGGTAGTATTAATTTTTTCCTTCCATTTTTACACTTAAGATAAATGTGTTTGTTAAATAATCAAAACATTTATCTAGATAAGTAATATAGTGACTATAGAAGCATAGTTTTGTTAACCAATATAATTTTTTATATTTATCAAAATATTTTTTATTTTCTTTAATATATGCATTGTTTAATTTTTGACAGATATTATGAAAAAAAGTATTTATCAAGATGTTTTTTTATTTTCCTTTATATATGTATTGTTTGATTTTTACAATTATTGTGTGTCGGATGAGTAACATTTTTGCAAAGGAATCAACCACAACTTCTGCGAAATAAATCCCAAGTCTGAGCTCCAAAATTCTCGTGGCTAACTTCAGTCTTGATTATTGGAATTTATTATTATTTAATGCGAAATACCACCATGAAGCCATGTTGCAATAATCTTGATTAAGGATCTATTTGATTTAGATTTTGATATAATTACTTTTGAAATAATTGATGTTGAAATAATTGGTTTAAAATAATTAATTTGTATTTGAAAATGATATTAAAAAAGTGAGCTCATAAGAATATACATGAGATGAAAAAACAAAAGCTAATATTTTTAGCTTTCACTATAATCAATTCTAATGAAAATGATACACTTTTTTTCAAAGTGAAAAACTAAACTAAATAATTTCACTTCTTTCTAAATCAATTTTTCCGACTCAACCGGGGAAAATTGCCTAACTATACAAGCTGTAATTCAACTTCCCAAATGGATAAACGTTACAACATATCGTGTTTAACGATATAGTAGTACAATATATGGAAAAAAAATGGATGTTCTAACCAACACCCTGTAAAAATAATTCTTAGCTATTCAATTGCATCCCAACTATCCAAAACCAAAAAACGCACTTACTTAAAAAACAATGAATGACTATTGATAATAGAATAAAAATATATTAATTAATAAGGTTATCCTAATTTAATATGATTATGCTCTTAGAAAAACAAAAATAGAAGGTACAGTTAATTACAATAAAAGTATAACTCATAAACAAAGTTAACGCTTTTTTAATTTGATAAGTGGAGAGATGAATGGGAACAAAAATTTCAAAAAGTTGAACGATTGAAATGCAATAGAAAAAGTAACATTCAATAGAAATTAAAGCAATTGCTAACATGACTATTGTCAAAATATTTAGAGCTTGATGTTTCTATCCAAGTTTTATTATCACTCTTATTATTAGAGATATTATTGTTAAGTAGTACTCATTATGTGTATTATAATGGGTCATTGAATATACATTTATTATAATGGAAGAGTAGACCAATCTCTTACTGACATGGGGAGATACCCATCTGCTAGTCATATATATCCAGGATATTTGCTGCCTCATTGAGATGAACACACAGAAACCTTTCGTGAAATTGGAGGAGTATCTTTCCTAAATCTTATACTTTTGTATATTATCTCTATGTTAGCAAGTCACCGCTGTACGGATATGAATTTTTCATCTTCAAACTCTATTTAATTAGGTAAACCAATTCAAACATTCAATCTCCTTATTGTTATTATGATTACAGTTGCATATGTTATATATCTGAAATTAAAATGATCATTAGACGTAGGAGTTTAATTTGTTTTTAATATTATTTGATATATTATATTCCGACTATAGTCCTTTAAATTTGTAAGAAGGAAGTGTAAACTGGAATATATGAAAGGCTTTGAAGAACAATCAATTACCATTAGAAGTAAGAGTGATAGTTGAATGAGATAAAATAGTACATTCTATGAGTTTAATTTTTCTAAATTAGCATCTAATTATACATTAGCATATTGATAAAAGTGGTTAAATCTTATATCCACTATTCAAAAAGCCATGCAAATGAGAGTTTGATTATATGACAATATAAATTTTTTGTATACTATCAATATATTAAAATTAAACTCATATTCTATTGGTGCATTTACCTATCAATATCTCATTCTTATATCATTCTTGTAAATAAGTTCTTCCCAAACTTCATACTCCTTAACATTTTTCGATTTTGAATTGAAACTTTAATTCTGTCACACTGTCATGTCTTGATCAAAGACAAATTAATACGGTCTACAATTATAATTACAATGTCATACATATTCCAACAATACCGCCACCCCAATATAATTTGAGTCATGAAAAGGATTATATAGACCGAGAATTATATTAGGGTAAATTTGTGAATTTGAAATTCGAAGGGATGAGATTATTTGAAGTATAATTTTAAAATTTTATACTATTAAGTCTTGAGCTTTCCTCTTTTTCCTTGAAAAGTTAAAGGTTTGATTGGCTCGTGGAGTTAGAATTAAAGTTTAGAATTTTAAATTCAATTTCAATTATGTTAAAATTGGAATTAGCTCGGAGTTTTAAATTTTATGTTTCACTCTTTCAAAGAATTAGGTTCCAAAATTAGAATTCAAAATTCAATTCAATTTCTATTGCTTGGATATATAACTCGTAATTTCAAAACTATAAGATATAAAATTGACAATTTTTAAGATATAAATTAAGAATTGGAAAAGGTTTATGCTAGTTATTTTTTAATTTTATGGAATTGTTATATGATGAAATTACAGTTCTACTTCTAAAGGGCTACCAAATATAAAATTTGAAATTTGATTGTTTAATTCTAATTCTAAACTCCAATTTCACACTCAATTTCGTGGATCAAATGGGCACTAAAATCTAAGCACAAAAGCATACGACCATAATAACAAATGTCATGCTACTATCACATTCCTGTATAAATTCTTTATGGTTTTATCTCTGGTACGCCAATTGAAAAGAGCGTACCTCACACAAGGTGCTTAGCCACATTTACAAAGTATAGTTAAAATCATTTAGTACACTTTTAAATATATTTAGCTACATTTTATAAATATGACTAAATTCCTAATGTGTGGTACACCACATTAGAGTGGAATATTGCCTTCACCAAATATTTACTATAGTTAAAAGATAACTTGTCCCGGTGTGTAGTACACCACAATGGAGTATTGCCTTCCCTAAGTATTTACTATACTTAAGAGATAACTGAAAAACTATATACTCCTTCAATTCTTAAATAATGGTCTATTTTAAAAGTTTTATTTAAAAATAATTATTTATAATTAAAATTTAGATAATATTAATTATTTTTTATAAATAATATTTATATTAAATACTATTAAAAAAAATTATTTACTGGACTACTCCCAATTTTTATTAATACTATTATTTTATTAATATATTTTCTTAATCTGAATATTTATAATTAAATAATTATTGAATAAGGAAGAGCATCTCTCACTAAGACGTTGATTTGACATAGTCGAATCATTGAGAAAGGCATGGGGAATAGGAAAGCACTAAAAGCCACACAACACGAATATAGACGCGTGTGATGACTACGCTTTTTCCTAGAAAAACCACCTTCAACATTCATGCTGATGAAAATCCGAATTCGAGGTGCCACAGACCGGCCAATTTACCGTTGACTCATACATAACTCACAAACACAAATGTAAAACGTGAAAAATGTTCATGCCGAGAATCGACGTCACCGGCTAAAGTGATTCCCCCTGCAATTTTCAATAGCCAATTGAGCCTTGCTTTCGTCCCATTCGGAAAAACTATCAAGCAACACATGTGTATATTCTTGTTTCAAACTACCATGGTGCAATTGAAGGTCTCTTTCAGCTTAATTATTCAATTGCGGTTTCAAATGATGTAAAGATAAAAAAGTGCTTCTTAATTCAAAGATACACATTGTGTATTCATTTTACCAGATGGTGTCCATACCTGATGGAATTAGAGCCTGCTGACAGACAAAACGCATGCTTAATCTGCAATGCTTCGAAGTATATCCTTAATTTGGTTATAAAATCATGTGGAATTTATTTCGAACCAATTGAATGCACCATTGCGTGTAAACCATATACTAGTGACATCCACGTTTTGATATATTTTTTTATTGAATTTTTTTTTTAAATGAAGACACCTGGCCTCTATCATAAAGCATCATTTGTGCCCAGAGTCACCCTTGTTTAAGCCCTGCAATACTCAAATCTAGATTAGCTGATCTTTCGGGCTAGACACTAGGTGAGAGACAAAAAACAAAAAACTAGAGGTATAAAGTTATTGTAAAAAAAATATTATACACCAAACATTTATCTGATATTCAATCAAGAACTATCTTATTTTAATGTATGATATATTTTCAAATATACAAGTTGATGTCAACAATTAGAACATTTATTTATCAACTAATATCCACTTTTTTTTAAAAAAAATTATGTTTGACCATTACGATAATATCATATATGCTTTAATGGTTGGATTGATCAAATTTGTTATATTATATAGATGTGTATATTTATTCCAAGAAAATTTATAAAATGAAGTTGTTTAAAAACAAAAACTTCTTCGGTTGAACCCAACTCATCAACCAAAAAAGACATATAGAAGCGATTTTGCAACATATGTAAAGATTTGTTCCAACATATCTGTATATAATTATTACAATTATTACATTAATAAAAAAAATTAATAGTATCATTAAGACTGCATTTGGTACTTGTCTTAGGATAGAAATGAGACAATTAAACAATGGAGATGAAAACGATACCAAAGATGGAGATAGAGACATAACTGCGTTTGGTGGTGTTATATAGGACAAATAGAGATTGATAAAAAGAAATGAAGATTAGAATATAATTTAATGAAAATTGAAAAGCAATGAGAAGGGCAAAGATGGAATATCAGGTGATGAAGTTTTATGATCTTAGCTTGCTACGATGATTTGAACATAACTAGAGTTGTGGCTATGCGATTGAGCTGATTTTGATGGCGTTGAAAAATTAAGAGAAAAAGTTACAACTTTGGTGGAGATATTGAAATCTAGTTCACAATTCTAAGGCATAGAAAACCATATGCAAGGTAGAGGGCTGCTATTGATGATCTAACATCAAGGCCCTAGAAATCTATGGATTTGGATCCTCTAAATTGAGGATCTCGCTTTAGAGGTTAAAGTAAAAAATTTTACTTTTAGATTAATAGAATAAAAAAGAAATCTACTTTTAGTTTTATTAATTTAAAGGCAAAATTCCCTTACTTTATTTTCTAAAGTGTGATCCTCAGTTTAGAGGGTCAAAATCTGAAACAGATACCAAGGCGCCCTAGTAGTGGCGCGCAAGACTTTTTTATTTTTTACCTTCAAATATCGAAAAACGAACTCTAGTAGCAATTTTTAGCTTAGAAAATATTGAGAAATACTCTCTAACTCTAAGAATAAAGCAAAGGACAGCTAGAGAATGAAAGAGTGAGGAATCACCACTCCATTATGTGGGTTTTGTTTAGATCCTTTTCCTATTTTCTTCATTGTTTTTATTTTCTTTATGAGTTCCTAGTTTCTTTTGCTAGAGTGAAGGTGTAGTCTGATGTGGATAGATTGTTTATGAATTTATTGTGATGACTTTAATTTGATGTTGGGTTTTATTGATTAAGAGTTTATCCGTTGTTTCTATTGCAATTTGTGATGTGGACATTCATGAATTGATTTAGGGTTGATAAGTGAATTTTGAAATATGTGTATGTTCTATCAAAGTATAATATCATTAATTTGTCTCTATCTTATCTTAATCTTTTAATGGATATGGTTTCATGACATGTTTTAATTGTAGGGATAACCTGACCAAATTCTACCTATTCTAAAATGGACGAGATAGATCAAGTTGTATATTTTCTTTGCCTATAATTTGTTGTTTTGGTGAAATTTTATTAGTTAGTGGTGAAAAATAATGTTACACTATTAATTTATTAAAATTAAATTCCAAGATTTTTCAAAAATGATATTTTTAATCAAAATAATATTGGTAGAAAAGAAAAAAGAGTTTAATTTTGACATACTATCAGTGTAAAAAAATTTTACGCTACCAACCATTATATGCTTCTATTTACAAGATTTTCAATGTATAAGTTGATTGAATGAAATATTTTTATTAATATTGAAATATATGATTGGATGTTTGGTAGAATAAGGTTTGATAATATAAAATCTGATAAACTTTTTATATTATATAGTATTTGGTGTGATATTATATAGAATATTGTATTTTATGTTATATAATATCATCATTTTTTGAGAATCTTAACTATAAATAAATATTAAATAAAAATAAAAATATTTTTTATTAATTATTAACTACAGTTTTAAAATATATAATATTATAATTTGTTTACAAATAACTCTAACTATAAATAAATATTGAACAAAAATAAAACTATAAAATTTATTAATTATATATTCAAATAAAATTTTAAAAACATATTTTAATATTTATAACTATGGAGAACTGCCATTTTGATCCCCTAAAAGATTATCCTGCCGATAAATTAGCACTTAAAAGAAACTATATTTGTACGAAGCCTTGCAGAAATTCATCTCCTTTGATAAATTAACCCAAACATCTGCACTTCATTTTTGTTGGCAGAAGTTATTATATTTCACATTTTATGCCAAGTTTGCATTATAGAACTACAAATTTAGCCCCAGAAAAATCATATATTTGATAAAATAGTCCATTTATGCCAAGTTTGTAGAGTAGAATTATCACTTTAACTCTCCAAAAGATTATATCTTAGACAAAATAGCCCTTAAAAATTTGATTTTATTAATTAAAATGGACGTCAATTAAAGTTTGAGTGAATTTGTTAAAGGATATGGATCTTTGAAGGGCTATGAATGAACATAATTTCTTCTAGAAACTATTTTATATTTGCGACATGATCTTTCCAAGGGCCAAAATGATCATTTTTTCTTATAACTATTTATTATTTCAATTAATTATAAAAATGTAAAAATGCTCCCTTTCTCTTATATAATTTAATATTTGTCTTGTATTTTTATCATAATTATTTAAATTTTTATTTAATAATAAATATTAAATTAAAATATTTTTCATTATTTATACTTACTTTTATTTATATTTTTTTATTAGTATAATATTTATAATCTATTTTGTATTAAATATTATTTATTATTAATTATTTTATGCTTTTGCTCATTATTATTCATTTAATTTAATTATTTTTTATTTAAAATATTTATTATTTTATTGATTAGATTATTGATTAATATTTAATTAAGTAAGAAAAATAAATATCATATGTTAGAACCTACGCAAATCTTATCCTTCCTCCCAAGGTTTGATTAACTATTTATCTTATCTATCATTTTAACGTATAAAAGAAGTTTGATGGATAATCATGTACAATATATTACTCGCATCAAATAACAGATAAAATCATTATGTATTGTTTCTATCATACCTTGTACAGTATGTCAACCATGTCCACACAAAAAAAAGATCAAGGGTACAAAAGTATTTTCGTCACTTTGAGTATATTGCATTTTCATTAGTTGAATAGTTTTCACTTTCACTCTTTTTATAATCTCTCACCCTCAATTCCCATCAACTTACTTCTTTTATGTTTATCATCATAAATTTGTGTCGTTGATCTTGAGCCGTGCGGCAAAGTATATATATATATATATATATCATCAACATCCTTTTCAACATTGCTATGAAGGATGAGATACTACCTTAAGAATGTCACAAAGAACCGATCAAATACCACCCCAAAAATATTCTCGAAACTAAACACCTACTTCATGATAAAACACTAGTCTAACATTCAGCAGTGTCACTAGTTGGCTGCCAACACATGATAGTTCCTTCCAAATTCGATAAGCATCGAGACATAGGCACTAGTGCCACCATCCACTTGTTCTGATGTAACTATAAGGCCATCACCGGGTCATAACTTGCAAATTTGCTTGTAACAACCAGACTTGAGTTGTCAATAGATGCACAATTTCCTTAGCTGCCACAATTTCAGCCTCTGTTTGGGAATTGGCCAAAACCGCATAAATGAAACATTCTTTTACACAGTCAGCCTCGCTTTTAAAAAGGCCACATGTTGAAATTCATGGTAGCAGAGAAAAGATAGATAGAAATGAGAGAAATCTGAAATATGTATTTCACTAATGAGGACAAAAGTTGTAAAATACAAGTGCACTCTTATATGGACCAAGGAGTGTAACTAACCGCCAACTAATTTCTAACCAAATCAACAAATTCTAACTAACTACTAATCTCAATTACATGCTCTAACACCTCCAATTGCATAAGCTTGTTTTTCCACCAAAAAATCCACTTACAACCACGACGGATATTTCTTTTCTTTTTTTTCTTGTAAAGTCTGAGATGGAATTTTGATTCCAAGGGATTTAGGATTCAACCTGTTAATGACCACCAATGGAGAGAAAACAAATTCCATATATATTTTGCACCTGTCTCAAAGCGTTTTCCACTTCAGCTATACCACCTCTGTTTTATATTCCACAATTTCAACCCAACAGACCTTTTTCTCCAAAACAATCTTATTCCTATATCCCAAAAAAGACCTCATAGTACAAAATAACAGAGAACACCACAAAATCTTTTCTACGCCCATCCCACCTACATGCATCCATGTTTCAAACATTCCTTTTATATCAAGTGGTATTTTCAAAGAATAGAAATTCTTAGATGCTCTTAGAATAAGACAAAGTATTTACTTTACTATATTTATTGATTGATAAATTAGTTATCACATGAAAAATACGGGAGAAGTAGGAGATAATAATATCCCACAAAACTTATATGTCAATTAATAAATGAATCAGAGCAAATATTTTTTCTTGCTCTCAGTGCACCTAAGCATTCCTCTACCGAAGACATATCCCTCGAATTTAGAAGCATGGACCAAATGATATAGAATGGAGAAATTTTGGGTGCTTTTAGAGCAATAGAAATTATTTACTTTGCTTTATTTATTAAATGAGATACCAGTTATTACTTTAAAAATATAGAAAAGTGAAAGACAATAATGACCTACAAAATTAATATTCAATTAATAAATGAAACTGAACAAATATTATTTTCCCTTTCTCTTGGAGTATGTAAGTATATTTCATGATTATGTAATAGCTTCAGATTTTAGTTTCCTTTTTCATCCCAATCTGTGGATCTCACAATAATTAATTAATCGCATTCCATAATGATTTTCTTAAATTAAACAAATATTTTATATATTTCGATTTCAAATCTAACACTAAGGTTGTGTTTAGTTAGAAAGTTAAATAAGAGGGTAAATTTTTATAAATGAGCTCCATAAATAAATTTATAAACTTACAACCATTTTTAACCACTAACCAAATACATGCATGCGCATGGTAAGTAGTATTAGGGAAATCGTAAGGTGGCTGTGAAATCATTTGAAATATAAAGATAATGAAATATAATTATGGCTGACAGACGATCAATAACTAAAGGCATAGCGTGAACTCACTGTTAGTTCACAATCATTTAAAAAATGTGAAGAATTAATTCGTTAGGTGATACATGGAAAATCGTTTAATTTAATATCTTTAGAGATAATATTGCCAATATATAATCGTATTAATCGAAAAAACTTTAAAAAATGCTACTCCAAATATTATATCCACGCAATTGGAATATATGCTGGTCCTATGATTACCTCCAGATAGAATGTACATGCATCTGCGCTAGCTTACCCGTTGACAATATGATTTTAAGACGTAAATGGGCCATACCTATACTTAGATTTTGCATTCACCAATTACTTACGTTATCCTCCTTAGGCACTAACTCTAAATTAATTTATAGCCGCATTATGTAGTTCTCGACAACAAAGCTTGGTGAATCTATTCATTGTCTGAAGGCAAAAGAAGAATCTGTTCATTCTTAACAAATAATATAGTCCCTTTCAGTCAAAAAGACAAGAAAGTTTAGTGATAATTATTTATTTAACCCAATCTTAATAATAGATTTCTCTCACTCTTACCTGGATCGTAGAAATTGTGCAGCAAAAATTATTTTGATGAAAAACGTAAGTTGTTTAATTATTGCTAAATAAAAAAATGGGCTAATTAAATACGGCCAAAAACAACAATAATTAAAACAACCTGGCTAGTTGAAATTGGCTCAACTAATATGATCGAATCACATCAATGTTTTAAATTGAATTTGTACAAGATCTTTCAATTAAATTTGTTGGTCTACGTATCCTAATTTGATAACAAAACATTTTTGTGTGAACAATTTAATGTGTATGTCAAGTGTTTCAAGGCTTAGTTTATGTAACATGAAGGAAAACAATACAGAGAAGAACATCTCTTGATTAGAGAAGAGGAGAATTTGGTTCTTAGGATTGAACACTTTCCAGAACCATTTTACGTGCTGATGTGTCAATACGAATTATGGAGGGAAAACAATGATTTTAGAGCATCAAAAGAAGAATATTTACTGTGAAAAAGAAGAATACATGTTGCAAAGATCGTGGCACCTCCTTTGCAAAAAGAAAGAGAGAGAAAATCATGGGCACAAAAGCATAAAGAGTGACGACAAATTCAAAATATGCACAACCTTGTGACAAGTCATCAAAATTGGAAAAGAATCAGCCTGTACAGCCCCCAACAGTCTAAAAATTGCCCATATATAAGGGGTGTTTTCAACTACTGAAAAAATTAGAAAAAGAGAGTGCATTTATAAGCCATCATCCTCTAAAAATATTTCTTCTTCTTTTACTCTTTTAATCTTTTTCTCCCCTCAACAAAGGTTACTGCTGAAACACTTTTGAGTGTGTTTGCACTCCTATTTTTGAGAGCAAATACTAATATCAGAAAAGGAACATCCATTGCACATTATTTAGAAGATTGACCCTTGCTTATTATACTCTTTATCTCCGTCCACAGTTTTGTAATTTTTGGAAGCACTGTTCAGTGTTGTCATTTCCATTTGTTGAGAGCCTGTGAGTGAAACATAATATCATTGCAAAAGACATTTGTTTTATGAGGCGTGTGAGTGATTAAAATCATGTGAGCTTGAAGAGAATCTCGTCAAAGACTAATATTGATGTGAGCTTGAAACGAATCTTGTCAAAGACTACTCTTTTTGTAAACTTCAAAAGCTTTGTTTGGTGCCTAAACTTGAGATAAGTGTGAAACTTTTTTTTTGTAATAGTCTTGTAAAGACTTTGGATATAGTAGAAAAAGCTCACCGTGGGTGAGGACTGAAACTAGACTCTAAGTTGGAGGTTGAACAACGATAAATATTTAGTGCAAGTTTCTCTATCTCTTTCATCCTTTAAACCATTATTTAATCAAACATGTCATATTGATATACTTACATTATTTTCTGAAGATTTAAATGCCACCTTTGTTCTTCTAAGAGTTAGAAATATAAATTGATATCACCGTGATTTTAAGTCTGGTATGTATAAACTACTGCCTGACTTTGTCTCTCAAAATTTTAGGAGACATTCATATCAATATCGATCTCTTAAAATAACAGGGGACATTACTTGCAATCTCTTATTTGTGTGTTAAGTCTGCAAAAATTGAAAAAAGGGCACTTGTCTCTCAAAAATTGAAATCTCTTTTTGACACACTATTTTTTTTTTTTTACACGCCCTGTTTTTGTTTTGACATACTTTCCTCCAACAATATAACTGCCCCAATGCCCCATTATCTCATGTTAAATGAGCTGTGAACATAGGAGAGTTTATATAGGTAAACAAAATTATCTTTTTAATAAATCATGAATACAGATTGCTTTGTAGTAATTTAGGATATTATTTTTTCAATAAAATTGCTCACTAACAATTTGCGTGTATCTAAATACGAAAAAAGCTAAAGTAAAATATTATTATATCACATAAATTGCGACCTAGTTATTTATATTTGAAAAAAAAAATTTAATTGAGATTACATGAGCTAGTAAGCGATATGTCTTCAAAAACTATATTGCACATAAATTTTATGAAATCCACTATTATACTTATATCACCATCCTACAACCATATCCAAAATAATGACCCAAATGTATATTTAAACTTAAATAGTTTTTATAAAATCTACCATTGGATTAAAATTTCTTATCTTATAGATCATGAAAATAACATTTACTTTTTTTTATAAGATTATTTTCAAAAGCTCATTCAAACTGGCCCATATTAAATATGTTTTAAATATATAAGAATAATAATTAGAGGTTAATTGCTCTGCAGTGATGAAATAAAACCCCTTTAACTATGTTATCATTTAATCATATTTTGTCACATAAAAAAAGATAATTAAATTTCACATCTACTACTTAAAAGGTCATATAATAAGATTAAATGAAGTTATAAAAAAATTTATACCGTCTTTACATCGAAGTTAAACTTTAAGAACCATTTGATTTATATTCTTATTGATATTTATAATATTATATGTAATTATGATTTGATAGTTGAATTAATAAAAAAATGTTTTATACAAAATTATTAAATAATGTTACTACACCAATGTATATATAATTGACGTGAGATGTGTTGAACTTCTTTATCTCCCACTTGGAGGAGGGACAAACAAAAAGTGAGACGAAATATATGGCGTCTTTAGAAAGAAAAAGTGCAAATACTGTTGTACTACTGGTATAAAATAAAGTCCACGCTCGTGCTGTTGTTGGCATAGGCGGGCACTAAAGGTGCTGAAATGCGCTAAGCACGTTCTTATTAGTGGCTTCTCTCTCTCTTTTTTTTTTTTTTCTTCCTGTTACAAGTGGCTTCTCTCTTTTGCTAATGCTAATTTAATTAATTGAAATGCTCATCATTAAGTGTTCAAGGTGCATGAATGTAACTTCAGTTTTAAATTGCCATTCGTAGCTGTAATTATGGCCAATTGTGTCGTACTCATTCTAATTTTTTCTATAAATGTGTTTTTTGGAAAAATATTGTGTCTAACAATATTTGTCATTTGCGAGTTTTAAAGAAATGTTAATTGCCTAGTTTTACTTTTGTTCTTATACATATTTTCTTCCTCACACACAAATTTCTTATAATAATAATTATTACACACTATCTTAAGAGAGCAATTTTGTCCATACAAGCTTTTTTTCAGTATGTATTTCTCATTTATAATGATTTCTTAATTTATATGCTAAAATCTTAAAAACAGTTAAAAAAAATACAGAGGGAGCCAGTAATATAGTTGTAATCATACCGGCATTGTTCTTAGCCAATTTTTCTTATCGCAAGGCAATCGCAAGTGGAACCACTTTTGTAATTTAAAACCACGAATGTACCTATTCACCCAAATAGCTAGAAAATACGAATCTGATGGCTAAACTGTCGCGCTCTCGTGCGAAATTTGAGATAAGAAAAAATATCTATACATATGGTCCTATATCAACAATCGTAGTCACCAAAAAAAAAATCAACAATCGTGGCTTTGCTTGATTATGTGCGTACAATTTGACCACGCCCATTTTTGTCGTATCTTTGTTTTTATTTGAACTTTGAATAGTGCTACAGGTACCTGCAACTTGCACCTTTTACTGACACAGCATCATGAGAATCACAAATTTATCAACCCGTCAAACTTTGTCAAAGAGTACATGTCAGTTGGTCTAGAACCCATCATTTTCCTACTATTCACTATCTGCTCAGAAAGTTTTGGAGATGATAATCGCTTTATATTATTCCTCTTCTTATCCTTTTGCCCGCGTCAATGTTAACATAACCATACAATGAAAAAAGAATCCTCCTATATACCAAGTAGGGTAATATTTAAATATCTAAAAAATAAATATTTATTGAAATATTTATTTAATAATTATTAGATATAATATGATAGATAAAATATATAGGATTTATTATTATATCTAATAGTTATTAAGTGGATATCCTAAATATTTATTTTTTAAGTGTTAGAATAATCTTTTTAATAGAGAAATTACATATATGATCACCTTTCTCCTAAAAGTTAATTCAAATTATTAGGTCGATATACATAAACAATTTTACTTATAACACGTCCTTTATAAAATCTTTTTAAAATTTAAAATGTGAACAATTTAATTAAATGTGAGAGAACAAGGGTTGAACTCCAAAATACTTTATTATTAAAATTCTGATACTAAGTCTTTAATTATCTCACTCAAAAATTTAAATTGTTTGATAAAGACATAATTTCTAACAAATTTAGTTGTATTACATATTATCATGACCGAGGTCTCATATCTTTAACATAAGTTAATTAATAATAAAAATGTACA
This sequence comes from Dalbergia cochinchinensis, assembly GCA_031216125.1. Taxonomy (NCBI): domain Eukaryota; kingdom Viridiplantae; phylum Streptophyta; class Magnoliopsida; order Fabales; family Fabaceae; genus Dalbergia; species Dalbergia cochinchinensis. Next base: position 58,380,544 of record CM062375.1, on the reverse strand, counting down.
CATGATCAAGTAATAAACACAGTTTTAACATGAAAGAAATTCTCGCTCCACAAAGTGATACTATGTGTAATAAACTTCGATAATTGAGTTGTAAACTTTGTTTTCTGTTTGAGTTTATTCTAATATATGATTATATAACAAATTCAGGACTGTATTGTTTATTTTATGCCCAATATATGGTTGCTGGTCGTTACATATTCAAATAAAACATATAAGATTCAAAAAAAAAATAATAATAGTAAAACATAAGATATCTACTGCATATGGACATTTGGCTTTTTTTTTTCTTTTTATGTTTCATTTGTGAATTAAACATGTCAATTATAAAATATAAATATCGTTAATTAAAAGCTAGAAAAAAGGACAAAAGAATTTGTTCCTGCCTAAATTTTAGGCTGGTCGGATGGTCGATCGGCAACGGCCGCTCCAAGTCATGGCAGAACGTTTGTAAAGTCTAGATAGGAAAACGAGACATACCTAAGTACTGTATACTAGACTGAGTGGATGTAATTATTGTGATTGGGCTCGCAACTATTAAGCCTATCAAGAAGAGGCAATGTAAAACTGGTGACTGGTTCATAAATGGTGTGGTTGATAGGATAAAAATGTTATTTCAACACTTAAGATCATGGGTGTTAGACACTTATTTTGTAATTATTAGATGTGATAATAGTCCCCACTCATCCCATTAACTCATCATATTCAATAATAAAAAAGTTGATGTTTACATATTGAAATAACATTGCTATTTTCTAATTAGGTTTTAGTTAAAATACTTGTGACTAATTGGTAGTTATTATTATTATTGATATAGGCAAAGGGTTAGGCGGTGAAATCTAACTTCCAGGATCGAAAGTGGTATTCGGCATGACCTCTATAGGTTTTGAACCCTTGACCATATGGGTAATGCTCGCCTAGGACTCATCAACCCACTTCCATTAAGGTAATCTCTATTGGATAGTATAAATTATTATATCATCTCTACCTGCAAATAAGTTTTCTTTTAAGTTTTTTGCTTCATATTAAAAGTTTCTACCCTAGGTTTTTCTTTGAGTGGCAACCAACCTAAGAAGCTCCAGGAGGGCACAATCGAAGGACCAACCATTGCATCCTCCATTGTCGGCCCTAGAATCTTGGGAAGCTCTGCCACCAAGGGTTGACAAGTTCAACGATCAGATGGTGCTATGGAGGGTTCATTGCGACAATATCGAAGAGATTTGATGGATCCTTAGAGGCCTAGCAATCAAGAGAAATGTTTTATACTCTTCATTTGTGGGACACTGTATCGACACACCCCTATTTATCATTAGATGAGGTGTGAATCTCACTTAGTTTAAGACTCATATCTCATCCAATAGTAGATAAAAGTGTGTCAATATGGTATCCCATAAAGTGTTAGTACAAATAACACTACTCACAGTAATAAAAGATAATGGCAGCCAAGGAGTTTGGGCTCAATGTCGTAATCTTTTAGGGAGACGCATAAATGGTACTGTATGTATCTGAGAATAGTCTAGAGTATTTCTCTCATTATTACTCTTGCATTTTATTACTTGATGCTTATAATATTGCCTCTAGCTTTTGATATTTTAAAAAACAATATCATGTTCCTAGATGTTATGCTATAGCTTATAAATTAGCACAACTAGTTAAAGATGTGGTTGATCACGTGTGGATCAATGCGGCTTCGGATCGTATTTGAAATTTGTTAGTCTTTAATTTGAAGTTGATGGTTAATGTATTCGGATTTGACATGAAAAGAAAAAGTTTAGACTAAACTCTTAGTTAAGTCCCTCAGTTTACAGAATAAATTACTCTCTCAGATTTGAAAAATCTCATACTAGTTCATCAAATTTTACAAATAGAAACAAGTAAGTCCCTCTACCAAATTGTTATATAAACTATTGACAAAAATATCCATATGTTCTGTTAATTTGAAGTTGGTGGTTAATGTATTCGAATTTGACATGAAAAGAAAAAGTTTAGACTAAACTCTTAGTTAAATCCCTTAGTTTACAAGATAAATTACTCTCTCAGATTTGAAAATTTTCATACTAGTTCATCAAATTTTATAAATAGAAATATGTAAGTCGCTCTATCAAATTGTTATATAACCTATTGACAAAAATATCCATATTCTGTTGATTTGCTTATGTATACTATTAATTTTCATAGTGAGTCATAACTTACCTCTCTCCTAATCTATTCTGTGTAAAAAAATGGCAACTTAAAGTCAACATCTTTCTTTTGATTAAAGAGCTACGGTGAGAGAAAAGACAAAAAAAAAATATTCAAACGATTTCATTTAAAGGAGTGAGACAAATTAGGATTATCATAAAAATTAACAGTATATATAAATAAATTAACAGTACATATAAGTAAGTTAACAGGATAAAGCTCAGATAATAATTTTATAGCGGGTCTAACTTATCTCTATTTATAAATTTTGAGAAAGTAATATAAATTTTTTTAAATCTAAATAAATAATTTTTCCTCAACTATAAATTCAAAGGATTAAGCTAGCATTTTGGTCAAAAGTTTATTTATGAGAGGAGGCTTCAAAATATTGCTTCTCACATGATCTTGTTAAGGCAGCTATTTTGCTTTTAGTACCTAACTTCTAAGGAGCACGCCTTTATCACCAGCGTCAAGAAATAACTTCTTAAAGCTAATATATCTTAGTATAATTTATTATCAGATGTATTGAATTTTGAATTTTCATTTTTGGATTGAATATTTCATTTTGATTATGTTACACCTTTTATCTTTGAGTCTATATAAATTTCTGTTATTAGTTATTAGATTAAATTATCTAATAAAAATAAAAAATATTTAATAATTAATAATAAACAGATCATGATAAAAAGAAGGTAGATATTATAATTTGCCGTTACACTATATGTACTTACTATTTTTTTTTTTTAAATCACTTTGATGAATAAGAGGGCACCAGGCATACCGTATTCCAAAAAATCAGGCTTTTTTCAGGTGTGGAGTCGTGCTTGAATACCACTCCTAAGTATAGGCTATAGCTATAGCTATTGCACCCCCTGCATACGTAAGGACAAGATGGGAGTAATCACACAGCTTCCGAGTCCAACACGGTCAACGCTTGTTAAACTTTTCAGCCGAATTAATGTGTAATCATATTAATAATATATTACTGCCTCTCTTTTTTTAACAAGTATTTATTTTAACTTATACATACTAATTAAAAAAATAATTGAATAAACTTAAATATTAAAAAAATTCGATATTTTTTCACAAAACTATTCTTATTATTAATTAATCCTTTCGTTTGGTGAATGTTTGGAAAGTTGCCAAAACAACTTTCTTAAAAGAAAAAACATATCTCAAAAGTTTATTCGAATGAATTGAAAAAAATAAAGTTGCTAAAACATAGAAAAACAGACTGTTTTAACGGAGAAAATAAAAAAGAAACTAAAAGCTCATATTTGAGCATTTTGATTCAAACATGAAAAGAAAGGGGTTGTCTTAGAAGAGATACCGAACGGCCCGCTTTACCTCATAATGTTTATCTAACATAATTAAAACGTTATACCTATTTTAGTAATTTAGCACCAAAAAATGATTTTTTTAACAATCCAAATGATGTTAATTAATTGAGAATCACTTTTCAGTTAAAGTGCCTAAATATAAATTGATTATCAATTAAGTGATTACATAAATAAATGATTATTGAAATAAGTATAGGGTGTGTTTGTTTTAGATTTTTTAGGCATAAAATCACCTTTTTCAACACTTTTTACATGTTTCAATAAATTTTCAGAAACAACTAGAATTTGAAAAAAAAAAATGTTTTCAGCTTTCTTGAAGAAGTTAAAAAGAGAAGCATATGCAAAAAAATAAGTTTTCAATTTTTTTCGTCATATACAAAAATTAAACGTAGAATCACTTTTATCAATATCCAAAACAAATGCACCCATAATCTTACAATTTTAATTTCCCAAACATGCTTTTACTCTTTCACCTATTCATACTATTTGATAAGGGTGTAAATAATAAAATATAATTAATATTGTCTAGATTTTTTTAAAATGACAAATAATTGTAAAAAAATAAAATTTTAAAAATGAACACTTATTAAATAACATAGGCAGTGATTGATTAGTCTGAGCAAGGATTTTTGGCATCTACATACATTAGTACATGTTTTTTTCAAGTTATCCATCCATTTTAGAGTATAAGTCAATTTTTGGTAATTATGTATAAAAATTAAGGTAATGATTTGCTCTCAGTGATTTTCTAAAAAAATAAAAGATTAAAAATACACTTTTATCAATTGTCATATATTCTCTTTCCAATAAGTAATTATAACTCATCTATACTAATTTCCTCCCCACTTTCATATTTTCTCTCCTATGAGTAAATTGGACATAAAATAATTAATGATTTTATTTAATGATTTATTGAAATATGAAAATAAATTATCTTTAAATAAAAAACTTTATATTTCAAAATACATGAAGTATAATTTAAGATAAAAACCATAACTTAAATAAAATATTACAATATTAAGAATTTTTTCATGTAAGTTAAAAAACACATGATGGGACAATAATTGAAAAATGTGATAACCATATGATTTTTAATCTATACCATAACCAAGATTCTCAATATTGTAAATTTTTATTGTAAAATGCAACTTTTTTAATCTCATGATACAAATTTAAAAAAGTGGTAACTTATTGAATTCATATTGGGCTTTATGATAGGCCAAGAGGGCCAAATCTGAAGTGTCGTTTTACTGGTGTTCCAGTCAAATTATGATAACTTCGACCAAGAAAAAAAAAAGGTGAAATTATGATTCGTGGGATTTGGTCTCAAATGTCAAGTCCCTTATCACTACGCCGAAGATTTCCGAGATTGAAGGATGCAATATGCTTGTTGGACGATGATCCAATGAATAGATGATATTATTATGTGTATAACAAAATTATATAATAAATATATATTATATATTTTATTATTATTAAATGTGATGAGTAGTTATACTTATTTCACTCATTTATTATATATAATAATAATAAAATGTATGATATATATTTATTATACAATCTTATTATATACATAATATTATTCATGAAAAGAGGGTATCAACACCGTTCACACAAGCTCTTAAAAGCCTATAACATCAACTAAGCTAATTGCTCTGTTAAGTAATACTAATACCATATATATAATACTACCCCTTGAGTTTCTCCTAATAAGAATGTCAATGTTGTACACTCCACATTTTGGTGACAAGAGGAATGATAATCTTATCTCCTACTTACCTTGTTCATAACAGGAAGCACTAACGAAGGAATAAATAATGAAGCAACAGCATAGAAACCAAATCAGTGAACAAGGTAAGTAGGAGATAAGATTATCATTCCTCTTGTCACCAAAATTATACACTAATTTAGTACTTATTTTTGGCATAGTTTTGTGCTTTAATTGCTAATATTTTAGCAAAATTTTACGAGGTGCTATTAAAAAATAATTTGTATCTCTACCGACTGAAATTGGATTTAGATTATTCAAAATATTCCATAAAAATCACAGAAAACTCTACTGTCATAACCGAATTCCAGTTCTCAAACATTTTAGATGAAAATTTGAAGTCAACATTGCAGGGCAAATCCATGCTAACAATTTCCAGCCTAGCCTTTGTCGAGTATTGACTGACAAAACTTCAATAGACGCAGTTTTTGATGCCTTGAAAACCAAACTCAAAGATCTACAACTGCTATTGCTACACTCGAGGGCTAATTCCAACTGCACACAAAACATTAGAAGGCTTGGAAGTTAGCGGTTCGGTTTTAGTCCTACGCTATAACGATAATTGGGCCACTTTAATTTGTCCTAATTGATGAGACACGACTGAGAGCTAACGAGACCCCTTCATTTATAAAAAATTGGGTAGATTACGTTCATTTTCCTGATATTTGTAAATAAAAACAATTCACATTCCCTCTAGTTGTCCACCTTATACTCACAGTCCCTCAGCCCATCAAATTTTAAGTATTTATATTATAGTTACACTCTTCATTCATAGAATAACATTAGTAAATTTAACACAATGATATTTTCGTGATATTAAATATTTTTAATTAATAAAATTATAAAAACAACTTTGCCCACTCTATTAAATTTAAGGGTACTTTTATAATTTTATTAATTAGGAACAGTTAATATTATAAAAATATTATTCTGTTAAGTTTACAAATGATATTATGTGAATGAGGAGTGTAACTGTAATATAAATACTTAAAATTTACAAACAGAGGGGATGTGAGTGTAAGATAGACAATTAAAGGGATGTGAGTTATATTTTCATAAATCTTAAGGAAGGTGAGTGTAATTTACTCTAAAAATTTTTGTCTCATTTTTATCCTGAATGAAACATAGCCTTAAGTGGAATTATTATTGTGTTCTTAATCACTTATAGATTGGTTATGCACGCCTCATACCCGAGCATGCCCGCCAGGATACTTCTTCTCTTCTTTTTGGGACTGCCCTCCTTGACTTCGTTTTTTTACCTCTACTGCTACTGTTTAGTACGTGCCATTACATTTTTCTTTCATCCTTTTTTTTTTCTCTAATACATATGATATTTATTTATGTAATGGATTTAAGTGTCGTAATTTTTTTTCTTGATAAGATTAAGTGTCGTAATAAATTAATTAATATATATGTTACTCCTACATAGAACAGAAGATTTGTTGCACGTGTTTCAGCGTTAAACAAACATAATAATCATGCAATAATAGTTTTTTTATGAAAATCATGCAATAATAGTTATACAATATACCCGTAAAAAAGAAGAGGTTATGCAGTATAAAATGTTGTCCTTGTTATTTGGTTGGGGAGCACCGGGGCCATTTTAATAATTCATCATTTTACCGGAAAAAAGTATACACTTTAGTTGCACCGGCTGCCTGCTTTCGTTCTTGTCATTTGTATATATTTTCTGCAAAGATAATATTACATCAATATATTGTACGTATCCTTTATAACTTTGCTGATGATATATTCTTTCAATACGACAAAACGATAATAATTGAACTGTTGAACCTTTATGATTTTAGCTGAGAAAACGTTTTTCAAATGGCTGTCAGCTAAACTCATCATAGGGGCTTTTTTTTATAAAAAAAAAAGATATATCCAACCACCTTGAGCTTTATGCCTTTTTGTAAATAGGCACTCTAAACTTTATCTTCTTCCTAATTAGTACTTAAATTCTTCTTCTTCTTCTTCTTATTATTATTCTTATAGATCCTTTTGTGAAATAATTGTTAACTTATTAAGAGTAAATGAATCTGAACAATTTATTTGATCTAATTTTCAAATTTTTCAATTAACAATTAAAAATCACGAAGGTTTACCAAATAATATTGTGGTGCGTGCCTGTTTTTCAACTACTCCCCAAAAGCATATGAACTGGCTGTCTTTGAAGGTAGATAGCTAACATATTCAAAGAAATCACAATACCTGGAAATTACTATAGTTTTTATATTTTTCAGTTAGAAATTTTAAAAATTTACATAGAATAAATTTTTAGGGAAAGAAAGTTAATAAAAGAGTGTAATTTAATCAAAATAAATTGACCAAATTAATTTTTTGACAGTGAATTAACATTTTAACAAAAGGATCTATTTAGACAATAATAGTTTAAGGAGTATAACTGGGATGAAATTAAAGTTTAAGGTATTTATTTGCAAAAAGCATAAAATTCAAGGTGGTTGAATGCATTTTTATTTTATTAAAATACTAATCATATATATAGTTACCCTTATGTATATGTTTTGCTTCTTCAATCATTATCACCATGTCACTATTTTGTACAAAGATTCCAGAATTGAGGAATCATTATAGGTATATGTAGTCTATATCTCAATCGCATTTCCTCTTTTGCATATATGAACGCCATTGTTTCACGCTTAATTAGTCTTTTTTTATTACTTCTTAATTATTATTTTTTTTGGTTTTAGAAATTAACTTTAGTCTATTATGGACATATCAGGGGATTTGCTGTCAACGTTCTATAGAAAAAGAAAAAAAATAGAGCAACAAATATAAGAATAATAGAGCAATAAATTTATATTAAAAAAATAGAATACTATGATGACAACCAGAATCAAGTTTTATAAATATTTGTATCCATATTATATAGCTTCCAATCTATATTAGTCTTTTGAATTTGTTGGAGATATTGATGCCTTCCTAACGTCCTTGGAGTACATGCATGAAGATTGAAATGACAGCCATGTTCTATCACCTGCCAGTTAGGTTCAATGGCTTGGACTAAAGAACACAAATTCCAGCTCAGTGTTTCCCATGTTATGGTGCAAGACAAGCAGACACATCGTCATGGTGGTCTTAATTTCTCAACATAGCTAAGTGATGGGACACTGTACAACCCCATCTCGTGTCCAAAATGCCTCTCCTTTCTTGTGATACAACATCTACTTTATATTGGCAGCTCTGAATTACATAAGGCACTCATTTTAAAAAGTAAGTTTTAACAACTAATATTTAATTTTCTTGTTGGCAAAAACGCTCTCCTTTTTCAATATGGCATTTTAGTGATGTAATGACCATAACAAGGTGTTTTAGAAGAATAAAAATGCTATTTAAATATCTAAAAAATAGGTGTTTATTGGGATATTTACTTAGCAACTATTAAATGTGATGGTAGATCCCACACACTCCATCCATTACATCACATTTAATGATTATTAAATGAGTGTCCCAGTGAACACCAATCTTTTAAATGTTTGAATAGCACAACTCTCAGAAGAATATCACGAAATATGATATTTTGTAACTAGAAGTCACCAAAGACAACTTTTAATCATTGCAAAATGAAAGAATTTGCCATAGGCAAATTTTAGTGGACCATATTGCTTCATATCTCTACAACAGAATCTATCATTGGCAGATTCTGTAGTTCATACCCCTACAACAATTATTGGTGGATTCTCTAAACATTACTTTTTTGTAAATTTCCCTGTAATCTTATAAATGAATAAATCATCCACCAAAATACCATATGGAAATTATTTTTACTTGATTATGCAAAATATTCACTTTCAATTTATTCATATTTGTTTTTGTTATTTTAAGGGAAAGAGGATTAACTTTGAGGGTGTATTCGATACAAGGATAAAATTTAAAATAAGGTGAAATTTATTTTCATGATTATGAATAAACAATATGTCTAGAATTACACATAGAACTCATTCATAAAATTTCCTATTTCATTTTGGCCAACAATATACACATATAGGTAGCATTTAGTAAATGTCCTAAGACATAAAATACGGAAACATTGAGGACATAAATATGTTTGGAGAAAGGGATAGAGACAAAAAATAATCTAAAATTATCTTTATCTCAAAACAATTTTTTAGCCAATTTTTGTAACCTCCAAAAATTAGAGGTGCTGAAGACATATATCTAGAACCCAAATTTAAATATTTTTTTTAAAAATTATACTTTTAAATATTTCATATTTCATCTTTGTTCTTTCCACTTTTCAATTTTTCATCAAATTATAACTTAATATTCATATTTTAATCAATAATCATTATATCCTATATACCACTACCAAACACAATTTGGTCTCCATCTCCATTATCTTCTCCATCTCTAGTCTCACTATCTCCGTCCTTTTTGCCTTGGGAGAGGTATCAAATACAGTCATAAAAGCTCATTTATTTTCTATGCCAAACACACCATTAAGATATCAATTGCATTTCAAAATTGATGTAAGCCTGATCCCTGTTAATCGATCTCTAGATATCATTGTGTTAGGATTAAGACATGCGTGCATGAAAATAATACCGAACTTTTGGGTAATAATTTGTACTCTATTGCATCTTAACTGTCTTTTTTTGAAATTTTTATTTCACTTATCTGTCAGTTTATCAAATTAGTTTTATATCTTATACTTTAAACAAATGCAGTACGTCAATTTTGTTGTAGCAAACTTTTCAATGCATGTGGTTAATTGTTATTATTATTGTAAAAATAGTTGACTAAAACTAAATCGTCTTAACATATGAATTTAACCATCTTTCTATTTTTAATTTTTTTTAAGTGTGAGGTATATTCTCATACATTACCCTTTCTTTTTAAGAAAAGTGATAAGAAAACTCATCTCAGTTTGGAGTTGGAATGTGTTACTTGACTTATTAAATACTTGAAATAGTTGTACTTACATAGCACTTACCATTGCAAAAAACCTAAATATGAGACTAATCCTCATTAATAATGAAATTGTACGGGTTATATAAGTCTTTTCACAATACTCATTTAGAATTCAAATATATTCACCGCATTGTCTTTTGAAATTAAAGTTACTCACAACTTAAATCATATATCCTTTGTAGTTAATCGTTATAGCTATCTGAAAAACAACAAAATATAAAAATAACATATGTATACATTCAATACTTTCCAGAATTTTCAAACTATTAATTATTATTGAATTTTTTTTGGTAGCCTCATATTTTATAAGGATATCATCATCCTTTAGCAATTAGTCATTAGTATTTATTCGTGAGTTAACAAACATAGAATATGTTTTATTTTAAAAGAAAGACATATTCTCTTGATTCACTTATAAGTGTTCTTTTAATGAAATTATCTCAAATAATCTATCATTTTTGAATTTCAAAGAATTATTAATCAACTATCTTCAACTTTACCCTTATTTTTATTCTCTCAAGATCAACTAAAGAAATGATCATTTAGTGAATTTGTTCTATAAAAAAAAATCTACATCCGAGTTTATTTAATATATTCTCAATCATTGTACAAAATCTTAAAATATACTTATAATTAAGTGAACACAGAGTACAAACTTAGTATTTGCAACTAAATATTATAAAATATCAACATGCTTACAAAATAAAAAGGTACATACCAAAGAAACCCTTCTTTGTTTTTGTCATAAAATGATTGAGAAATTGGTTAGAGTGATGAGCTAGTCTTAGCAACTCCATTTACTTGATTTAGGAAAAGAAAGACATCTTATCACGTATAAATCAGAAGCTCCCAAATTGATTTCTTTTTCCCAAATCAGAAACTTTGCATGAATTGCAAAGTAATACTTGAAGAGAGCTTGATTACTTGGATATGGCCTTGATTATGGATGTACTGTTTAAGATGAGACCAAGGAGTGGGCCAAGATAAGGTTAAGTTCTGGCAGCTAATTAAAGGGTGAAAAAAATGGACAAAGAAGATAGTCTAGCAAAATAATTGAGTTTTACTGACACTTGAAAAATGTTACTAAATCATATAATAATGTTAGTAAAACTCTAGCAAAATAGACTATATACTATACTTAAGAAGGTGTTAATAAAGAATTTTAATAACAATTTTTATAGTTTTAATAACACTTTTTAAATGTTAATAAAAAAATTTTAACAACACTTCTAAATAATAAATGTTACTAAAAGTTGAATATGTGTAGTGTCTATAAAGACCAAGAGAAAAATACAGACAAACATCCCAAAATCTTAAAAAAAAAAAAACGACTGAATATTTAGTGACTGTCCATAGGCCTAACCTATGATAGGATGTAATAGTATTGTTTGATCCATATAATAAGTTCACCGGAAGGAAAAATGCATTGTTGTTGTTGTTGGTCCTTAATTATCCCTACTTCTGTTATTAAACGGTAAACTTGTTCTGCATTAATTATCCATATGTCCCAAACCTTCTTGTGTGAGGAAATTTAGGAGAAATACATAATCATATATGAAAAAAAGGAGAGTAGCTATTGCCACTCATTTTTATCTAATGTCATTTCTACTTAGACTTACTTCTTTTCAATATCCAAAAATGCTCTCCTTCTCATTCATAATTAATAATTTATTGTCACTTCAATATTATTCAAAATCATTATTGTTGCAGTTCATGCTAAAAATTTTAATATTTAATTATTTTATTTTTATAACTTTTTAAAAAAATTTGATAATAAATTTGTACAAATTTATTATTAGATCAATTGATAATTAATTTAATTTTCAAATATTTAATATTTATTAAATTTTTATATTACAACTAAATATTATAAGTTTTTATAATTTATGTGTTTGATATATACATCATTTATCCTTTAAGCATTTGTATGCAATTAAATATATAATTTAATTATGTGTTTAATATTCATGTGTTTAATGTGTATATCACTTAATATTGCACCAAAAAATATATGTACATACTCAATATTATACCATTTAGCGTTTGTATATTATTTTAGTAAGTACTTAGTGTCTATATAATTTTATCAAATATTAAATAAATGTAATTTACTCTAATATTGCGAAAAAAATACGTATAGTGTATAAATTCCTTAATTTTTATTAAACCTTTTAATTTTATTTTCATTTTAAAAATTAAGGAAATATAATATATTAAATTATTTATTTAGTTGCATACTATGTACTATTAGAATAAAAATTTTATGCTAATAATTGTTGTCTGATTGATATATAATCGAATCGTTTAAGGTATTTTGATAATATATGTAAGATATAAAACACATTAAATAATGTGATAAGATATATAATCAGATAATAATATAATTTTTTTTAATATTTACCGTGAATATAATTAAATTTTTAATCAATGACTATTTTCAATTCAAAATGTATTATGTTTACAATAATTTGCTGAAGTTGTTTTCATTTATAATATCTACAAAACATTAAAATAAAAAGTGTAAAATATGGTAACCTTTAAAGAAAGTTATGAGAAATAAAAAATATAACTAAACTATAAGCTATCTTTAAGATCAAGATGATATTATGTTTTTAATTTTTATGAGAAAAATGAAATTTAATATATTTTATGAACAAAATATCCAAAAATAAAAAGTTTTTTTACCGAAATAAAAATATCACAAAAGTGTAATTAATAAATATCAGAATAATTTTTTTAAGAAAATATTGATAATATTGAGTTTGAATAAAATTATAAGTGAGAATTAATATATTGATGTTATAATTATGAAAGAGAATAAAAGATATTTTATTAAAATTATACTAAATTTAATTTAAGTGGGAGTAGTAATAGATAAAAACAAGTGACTATTGAAAATAGTTGCCCGCTAACTTAGCTTTAGTTAAGGTTCGATGATATAATTGTATACACGCCTAGCATCCTATTTATTAATTGCTTGTTTAGTAATTTTCTAATTACTCCCTTCTTCCTTACATAATTATTCAATTATAAATGTGTATTGAAATTAAAAAAATAATTGATAAAATATCAATATTATTAAAAATATAAATAATTTATTGAATTACTTTTTTTTTCAATTCATTCAAACTTCTTTTCTCATTTTTTGCTAATGAAATAATAGTATTTAATAGAAATATTATTAAAAAATAATTAATATTATTTAAAATAAATAATTATTTTTAGATGAAATAAATTTTTAAAATAAGTAATTATTCAACAACGAAATGATTACTTTGCCATTGTCTCGATCATACAATGTTCTTCTCCACGTTTTGTTTGGCGGCCAATATGGACGGTTCGGGTGAAAAGAAGAGCATACATAGCCAATCCACTCGCATATACTAATTGCTTTCTTTCCTTGGATTTGAAATGGAATAAATTAAAATTATGCCACGTTCCCTTAACTCTGACGCATTTTCAATGCCAAATCATGTACAAAATAACTTTTGTACTCCTTCCAATCATTATTTATTTTAAAAATTTAAATTATATTAATTATTTTTTTTATAATACCTCTATTAAATATTATTTCATTACTTATAAAATATTTATCAAATTTATATAAATCCAGATATTAAAAAAGATAGTACATGATATGATATGATAATAAAATATTCTTATATAAAATTATAATGTATAAACTAATATATCCTTACTTCTCTAACAAATCTTTTTAATACGATAATAATCATTAATTGTGACAATTAATAGTAGGGGTACTACTCAAGCACAAAATTATATTTTATTAGAATATGAAATCGATAAATATTTTAAAAAATAATTTTATTTAAAAGTAGATGAATATTGTAAAAGGAATGGAGTATTAATTTATTAGTTAAAGAGAAGAGAGAAAATTAGAGTGATCTGAAAAGAAATAAAAATAATTTAATAAATTATTCATAATTTTCATTAATATTTTATAAATTAATTTTTTTTAATTTCAATATATATTTAAAATTATACAATTATTAATTCAAGGGTGGAGGGATTAGGATCGTGCGAAAATTGAGATAATTCGTTTTCCACAGCTGGACAGCTAGTAGTGCGCGCAAGGTCACGGATACCTAATCCAATTCTGGTTTATCATGTTAAAGAATAAATAAAAAAATTGACAGATAGAACAATTTAATATGATACAAATTTTAAAAATATAATTTTTTTAAAAAATTTGGTAACTAATATTTCTATATTTTATTTGAAACATCGTATAAGATAATAAGATAAAGATTATAAGCCTTGATTTATCAGAAAAAAAGATTATAAGTCTTGGTCGTGCAAGATTTAATAATATAAGTTATATATCAAAACAATTTTGATATTTTTCAAAGTTTCATTGATTACTACGTACGACTGTGCATTTAAATCATATTCAGTAATCAATATTATTAAGAAATGATATATGTTTATTCCAAAAATATTCATGTAGAAATTAATAAATTTTATTTAATCTGACACAATAGGTATTAATGTCATAATGTCTAATAAAAAAGAATAAAAGTTAATAAACTTATCTCATAATTATTAAATAAAATAAATTATTTAAATAGCTTTATTTTATTATATACTAATCTTATTATGAGATATATATGACTTAAATATGTATTTAATTTTTGAACGGCAAAACGAATTATGATTTTAGTCTTTGAAATTTTTTTGCTTGGTATTAATGGAAACACTTTTAAAATTGTTTAATTTTAATTTTCATCATATATGACTCCCACTATCACATAGAATTTAATAACCTTACCACTCATTAGTCAATTCAATATTTAATATTTCTAAAATTATTTAATTTTGATCTCTATAATTAAATTTTCTATGTTAAATACTAAAATGACTAATGAATAGTAAGGTCGTTGAATCTTACGTGATAGTCAATTATCATATCTAACAGGAAATAAAATCAAACAATTTTAAAAATATTTGCACTAAAATTAAATATAAAATTCGAAAACCAAAATTTATTTTTGTATATACTAAAAATATATTTAAATAAAAGGTTTATAACCATATCAATTGGGGCCATATAATAAAAAAGTACTCCATCCGTCCTCATATAATTATCTATTTTAAAAATTTATTTTATTTTAAAGTACAGATAGTATTAATTATTTTTTATCAATAATATTTTTATTAAATACTATTGATTCATTAATAAATGAGAAGAGAGAAAGTTAAAATATTAATAAAAAATAAGGACAATTTAATAAATAATTTTTAATTTTTTTAATATTAATATTTTATCAATTATTTTTTTAATTATAGTGAGCATTTATAATCAAATAGTTATCCAAATACAAAAAAATATATCTTATTAAAAAAAAAAGGAGGCCAACCTATATGTGATCCTCACGTTTCATGTGTGATAATTCCAGAATCAAGTACCTTTGTCCTCCGTCTTCCCCTCTCTCTAATTATGTACTATATCCGAGTGGGCCTGAGAGTGTGTTACTGTTCAGTTATTAAAGTCTAATTATTATTCTGTCTTTCGGAGACAATTAAGGGGAGCGTTTCTGAGGAGCCTATCCACCCGATATACGGAGAACTGGGGGAGCATATTCTCATATCGAGATTGCACATTTCCACAGAATTTGATCATGCGAGATTTTTATTGTTGATGGTGGTCTAGTTGAAGAGTGTTTGATTACATTTATTCTTGAAAAATATTTGATGTATAATAAAATTATATAATAAATATATATTATATATTTTATAATTATTAGATATGATGAGTAGTCCCCACTCATACTTCTCACTCATCACATTTAATGATAATAAAATATGTGATGTATATTTATTGTGTAATTTTATTGTTCACCTAACAGTACTCTATATTCTTCTCTAGTTATTATTATTTTCAAAATGAAATTTTGATTCACATAAAATAATTAATTCTATAATAAGTTTAATTTCTATACGATATACATGTAAAATAGATTTACATTATCATCTATTTGGATGCTATCACATAAGCAAAAATAATTGGCTTTCACATCTACTTTCTCAAAAAGAAACTATTTTTATTTATGTGACAACATCTGATTAGATCCCATATAAAACTATTTTATAATGATAATGCATAGAAATTAAACTCTTCTACAATCTTTATTTATTTGTATTTTTGTTGGAAAGTGTTTTAACAACATTTTTAAATTAGGTCTTTGCTAATGAGTGTTCTTAGGACGCTTGTTTAAATTTCAAATAGAAGGTTTTTACTTGAAAATCAAAGGTTTCAAATTCCAAAAACATTGAATGCCTTAATATACCTTAAATTCTTCCACTTTTAAAATCTTTACAAGTGTAAGCAGAAAAATCTTTTAAAATTCTTCTCCTTTTGTGTTTTGTTTTGTTCTCCTCTTGGTAGTGTTTTCATTGTCCTCAATTGAGGGTGTTTTTCCCTTTTATGGATGTTTTGTGAGTGTTTTTCTTTTTATAGTCTCACAAATATGAAGATATTTATATCTATATTAAAAAAAGGTGTGACACGTTTTTTAAACTGTAGTATTTGTTATGATGGTTTTTAATGCGAAAAATTATTAGACATCGATAGTCTTTGGATAAGGAGTAGAGCCACCTATTAATTGTTAGTCCAAATTATGGAAGACATTTTTTTTCTTATTCAATTTGGATCTAATATGTATGTTTTGATTTGTGAGTGTTGTTAGACTTTTTAATTAATGAAAATTTTTCCTTATTCTATTTTGAAGAGTACATAAAAATAAAAATATAATAAAATGAAAAAATTTCAAATATATTAGATAAAATATTGAGTAAACCTCAATTTGGTCTCCATGAAAATAACGCCGAACAAATTAATCCATCAAACAAAGAAATACAATTGTTAATTGCGCATGATTAAAAATATAGGATGTTGTGTTGATATTTCAGTGATATGTTTAGTTATTACCTCTGATTGATATTGGCCATCATATCTTTGATTTGTTTTTGATTTGGCTATCATATCATTGATTGTTGTCTTGTGATTAGCCGTAAGTTTTGTAGCGGTTGTATATAGTTTATGCTTTGGTGTAAATATGATATATTTAGGAAGCATATATCTTGATACATATTTAGAAATAGTGCACAGATAGTGCAAGCCCTGCATATAATTGTGTGACATCAGTAAAGATATACCATTCGATTTTGACATGGTATCAGAGCTGATACCGAATCTGATATTCCACTATAGTCTATTCGTTGCCATGGCTGGAGAAGAGGGAAAGGTGAAAACCAATGAGGAGAATGAAATGAAGGCTGGTAGTGGAGCGCCCACGAGGAAGACAATCTCTCCTCATGATGTAACATCGATCCAATGACACTCTCTCCTTATGATATAATGTCCAATCACAATTCACAATATCCGAGCCTTACCAAAAGAGATTAAAGAAATAATCGATATTAAGTGTAAATAAACAATTAAGAGAGTTTATATACATAGATTTAGATTCTCCGGTGAGAGTAAAATGATGGGGTTTTACCTCTAGATTAATAAATTTAGAAGTTGAGACTTTTTCGCATTATTGATTTAAGGGTGAAATTACTCATTTTACTTTCTAAAGTGAAATTCTAAATTTAAATCATGTAGATATGACCAGTTTGAGATCTTCCAAATGGTTAATCAAATACCTATATAAGGCTATAACCTCAATGAAAATTATATAAATAATGAAAGTAAATACATATAAGAAAGAATTGATTGGCTATGCGGCTGTGAGGGATCTAATGACGAAAATGTAACCTTTAACAATACTCTGGTATGAACTCAAACGACATCGTTTATTTTTTACTTTTTAACTTTTTATCTCAGAAGGTGACAAGTAATAAGGCGAAAAAAATACCTAGCATTTCTTATTAAAGGAAATATGTTAGTACCATGTGAAATAATTTATGCGCATCTACTCATCAACTTAAACTTTTAACAAAGATGGTTTTATAATACAGTATCAAAACTTTTATAATCAAGTGATCAGGAGTTCAATCCTCATTATTTTTTTATTATTAAAAAAATGTTTATACTCAAGTTTAAGAAAGGATGTATTAGATATAATAAAATTATTCATGAGTTTTTACCTTTCAACTACTTAAGCGTCAATACAAGGCGGCTGATAGCTGGTCATGGTATGGTTGGTGAGTCACAAGTTGAAATGCAATCCAAATCCATGCAAGATTTAGGAACAATAGCTAATGTCAGTGAGCTATTGTAATTGACTTGGTCTTCTGTCTCCAATAGCTAGCTCGTGCATCACAATTAACCATTATGTATGTCTCCCTGTCACCTCACCAATACATGTTCATTGATCATATGAGAGGAATTTGGAAAATCATGCATATACCTTGTACCTGGAAAAAGAAAAAATAGATTAAAAAGGAGGCAGAAATATTTGACAAACCTGTATGTTAGTCAACCAAAGTCGATCGACAAAGTAAGGTGAATGCAGGTTTTGATGACGTTACTTTGTTTGCCAGTCTGCATCTCAATCAAGAAGGGAGCAAGAGCTTGTGTAAAGGAAGTTAAAAAAGAAAAGATGTTTTCTAGGTTTTAAATTGTGGCCTACAATCACAGTTGTAATCACAATATTATAATTTTGAGTGTGCCTGCAATTTTAATCACTGATGTATGAAGCCACGGTTGTTAGGTATAGGTTCATTAAGCATCTAATTAGGAATTTAATTCTTCACAGTACATATAAAAAGAATTTCATGATAAGAAGTTTATTCCCTTAAGGAAACTCTCACCTTAAAAGGAATAGTCTATATTGTCAAGAGTGAATATCTTAAGAAACCAAAAAAGAAATATTTTATTTATAAGAGATGGATTCATTTACTCTAAAAGTAAGTCTTCATATATTTACTTTATTAAATAACTTTTTTATAGACATCAAATTTTATTAATCTAATCGTTAAATTATAAGTTCTATCTATATATATCAAGTGTATAAAATTTCAAAATAGTTTAATACTTCATCATACTTTTTTTTTTACACACACAACGTAGTGTAAACCTTGAGTGTTAAATAATATATCTATTAATGTCTAATTTTTTTAAAATTTAGTATATTTAATCATCAAGATAATATCATATAATTCAAAGGTTGGTTTGATAAAATATGTTGTTCACAAAAAGATATTCAATATAGAATAAGTGTATAATACTTACTTTTGGAGTAAATGAATCCCTTCTATTTACTTATACAGAATGAATCATGAAATATCAAATAGGACACTATTGAGGATAAATTTAGTATTTTTTTTAGTATAAAGTATTATAATCAAATCCCATATATATATAAAATAAAGCCACTATGGTCAGGTTAGTAGTAAGAGATTTGAGTAGTTTGTATGAAATTATAGATTTAAATCTTATTGCTGCTTAGGTAAAAAATAGAAAAAGAAAAAGAACTCGAATTAAGGCATAAGATTTTGTTTATAAGTAAAAAAGCTTAAAACACGGCAAAGAGAGAAGCAAACAGAATTTTCTAAAGAATCTCAACAATCAGAAATCATAGACCGACAAAAACAAGAAAACAAACCCAAAATAGCGATACTACCAAACACTATTCTTTTTGGTCATGAAATACTATTCCTTTTTTTTTTGGAGGGGGGGGAGGGGTCTGGAACACTACTGTACCCATAAGTGGAAATTGAAACATAGATTAGTCATTAGGCCCATAAGCCTTGGTTTGGGCGTACTACGTTTTTTCTCTTTTTCAATCGTGACTTACCTTTTTATCTTTTTTTTTTCTTTTTCCGAAGGTGTATTTTTTTATGTAAACATTTTGGTGGAAGGTTGATAAGTTGAGAAACAAAATACACTTCTGTTGTTCTGAACGAGAAAGCCCAAATGAAATGAATGTATAAATATTAGGCCTAACTTATACTTTCGTTTGTGGATTAAATTTTTGTTTTTTGGTCAAAGTGGATACAAACTTTTAACCCACTAGGAACAAGTTAAAGCAATTAATAAGGCCCCAAAAGGAAAACGAATCCATACCAAATGAAAAATACAGGATAAATTACACTCACATTCCTTAAGATTTATGAAAATGCAACTCACATCCCTCCAGTTGTCTACTTTACACTCACACTCCCCTAATTGTCAAATTTTAAGTATTTATATGATAGTCACACTCCTCATTCATAAAACATCATTAGTAAACTTAACAGAATGTCATTTTTGGGATATTAACTATTTTTAATTAATAAAATTATAAAAATATATTTACCTACTCTGTTAAATTTAAGGGTACTTTTATAATTTTATTAATTAGGAATAGTTAATATCACAAAAATATCATTCTGTGAAGTTTACTAATGATATTTTGTGAATAAGGAGTGTAACTGTAATATAAATACTTAAAATTTGATAAGTAGAGGGGGTGTAAGCGTAAGGTGGACAACTAGAGGATGTGTGAATTGCATTTTCACAAATCTTAGGGGAAGTGAGTGTAATTTACCTAAAAATATAATATTTGTCTTCTTCCTTACTTGAGTTGCTGGATTAAGTGATGCATTTGAGGCATAGCTAGACCATTTACATGGGAGGGGCCAATACTTAATGTTTTGTTTTGTGTTAAAAAAAATTAGTAGCATTCATTTTCTAATTTTTGTTTTAATTTAAAAATTCAAATACAAATCACAATATAAAGGAAAATAAATGCTTCATAATCAAAATTTGAGATATACATATATGCTTAATATATAGTCTATTTATAGCATTTAAACATCTAATTAAGTGAAAAATTATAAAAATTAACTAATCAAAAGATTTTAAGGGGGCTAAAAATATACACATATATCTATAAAATGATTAAAAGTTTAAATTTTTAGGGGGGGGGCATCGCCCTCCTTCTCCTTAATGAGGAGCCACCCCTAATGCATTTGTTTGCCTCTATACAAGTGCACATAGCCAGGAGTAGGATGGTATAATGTATAATGAGTTATGTTATTTATACACATGATGTATGAGATACCGTATTGACTAATAACTCATCCACCGTTAGATGAGGTATGAACTCCATTTAAGTAGAGTTCACATTTCATTCAATGATGGATGAGTTGTGAGTCAACGCAGCATTCCATACATCACGAATACAAATAATAATTTTCATGTACAATAAAGAGGCAAAAGCTTTTGCATCACAACACAAAAACAAACAAGGCAACACCTACAAAGTACAAAAGAGATGTTGACAACAGGTATCGATAACATCTCAAGATGTCTATATAAGCCTTAAAGGAGATTAGATCTAATTGTTGATGATGATTGTTTGAACTCCTTATTTTCTCACAATCTAATATTTTGAAGCATTTCTTTCTAAAGCTTGTATACACTTTATGAAAAAAGAGGCTAAAACCTTCTTATGCGATTATCTTTCTTATTCTCTTAAGAGAGTTTGTGAAAAGTCAATCCACTTAAGACACACTATAAATCATACGTCTGGTGTTGTAGTGAGATTATTATACACTCAAACCTTCATATTAATATCTTCTTGTAACCCTGACCCAATAGTCATAATTTAGCTTCCTTAGAGAGGCTAGTATATAATTATTTGTTGCTGCAAGTTTGGAGGGGTTAGGACACAACTACTAAGAGATTTGGGGCCTGTTTGGGAAGTATTTTACAAAACATTTTTTAGTATTTAAAAGTTAAAAGAAAATCAATAAAACTTGTTTGGTACATTGTTTTTGTTACATCGTGTTGTGAAATGGTGGGCTCAAAAAGCACAAATAAAGTAGCGCAAAATAAATGTGTGGAAGCGTAAAGTAAAGATGACACAAAAAGGATTAACGTGGTTCAGCTTAAAACCTACATCCACGGGCAAAGGTGATAACTAAATATTTCACTATAGAAATGTGATGGAGATACAAAAGTGTTTACATTCCACTCAAACCAAACCTCAAATAATAGGGATACAAAAATGGTAACATCTCACTCTAAACCAAGTCTCAAATACACCCCAAATATCTTACAGTATTTATCTTACAGTGTGTGCACTCAACACACAAAGAGAATACAAAATCAAAGCAAACTTCTCTACTATAATATGAGTGACCTTAACTTGGTATGACCACCAATGATAATGGTGGTATATAAAGAAAAGATAAACAAAAGAAGCCAAGATCTTCTCTGACTACCCAAATGCCATAAACCCGAAAGCATCTGGGAGTTTTCGCTCCAAATGAGTTGCAATGCTTGGTTTATTCTTCTAAGTGCTGCTAATAACGTTCTATATATATAGAACTCTTCCTGCACGTGCACAGATGATGTGCATTTAATAATCCTACAACATTGCCAATGATGGTATATATTTATCACTCATGTCTTGACTTTATTTGTACATTCCAAAAATACATTAAATGCAATTACAGGCCTACTCTACCTAGCTTTGCAGCACATGGACTTTTTACCTAAAACCTTGAAAATTCAAGCCAATATTTCAACAAATCTCCACCTTGCCTTGATTTTCATTAAGTTTCAAATTATCATAGTCACGTTCTCCAGTATGCCCAACAGGTATGCTCAAATACCCAAACTATCACTTGACGGAATAGGCACTAGGTTCCCAAATCAGAATCAACACTTTTAGTCCTTTAAATGGTAGTACTAAACCTAACACTAGTTTACCTCCTTTAAATGGAAAAGTGAGTGTTGGAACAACCCAGATGCTGGAATGACTGAAAAACACAGAAGTTGGGAGTTGTTGGCAGTTGCTGTCACCGCTATCCGCTATAGCGGTCACCAGCACTTGTTCGAGCGTTGCAGCGGACTGAGGTGCCGTTATGGCGGTCATAAGTGACTCCGTGGGACTGTTAGACCACTATAGCGGTGTCAGTAAGTTTAAAAACCCCTAAATCGGGCAGAAGAGAAGCAGAAATGCGAAACTCACCCATTTCCTCCATTTTTTTTCTCTCTCTCAAATTCACTTCAATCCATCATTCCAAGCTTCAAGGTAAGTTCATATTATTAGATTATGTCTTTATTTCTCTATGATCTTGGATTTGGACCGATTATTTTTGTCAACTGGGGGTGTTTCCCCAATTTTAGTAGAGTTAGAATAGAGCTCTCTAGATATTTTTAGATGTTAATCCAGAGTTATGATTGCTCCATGGCAGTGGTTGGTGCCATTCCAAGCTCTCTAAGCGAAGTTGGTGGGGGCCACATACTCCCGGCTTTAAATGGTGAGTGGGTTCAAATCCTATGATCCTTATGTTGATCATTAAAGTTAATTTCAGTAAATTATAACATGAGATATATATGTTTTTCTGAAAACTCATGGGACCATTATTGTTAAAGTGATTTTTATCAAAGAGCTAGAGTATATATTTAAAGATTTATAGAACATTATGATGATTTCCATAGTAGAGAATATGTATATGACAGAGTTTTATAGAAAATAAGTGTTTTTATGATTCTCAAAAGTATGAAATTCAATATGATTTGTAACAACTGCCAGATACATATTCTGTAGACTTGAACTCAGAATGCCTACAAATGGGTGATCCCTTGGGCATGATTTCACGGTCACAGTTATGTTAAAGTCAGATTGTTAGAGTTATATGAGACCAGAACTTTTCGAGTTTCAAGAGTTTTCATATTTAAATAATTTTATGAATTTCAGAACTATTTATTTATATGCTAGAGCTTGTGAACTCTAGGGTAGAAGACTTATGAGATATAGAGAAAAGATTAGATTTCTGATTGAACTGGACAGTAGCTATAGAGAAATAAACTGTGAGTTAACGGCAGTTATTCCGTTAACCTTGGTATACCGAGTCACCTTCGGGCCAGAGAAATAACAAACGGGACCTATTTAGGTGCCCCAGAGATTAGAGACTTTGTTATGCTATGCATAACCAGAGATTTGTTATGTCACATGAATTGGGCATAACCAGAGATTCCTGTTTTTTTAATTAGCATACTATGGTTTATGATTTCTACAGAGTAATGATTTTAGAACTATTTGTTATTCTTATGAATATGAACTTTAGAGTTATTGCATCAACTGATTTGATGAATATATATATATATATATATATATATATATATATATATATATATTATTTATTTCCCTTGGTTGTCCCATGAGAGGGTTATGGGTGAGGACTTACTCACTGAGTTTTAGATGAAACTCACCCCTCTCCCTTCCTCCATTACAGGTGCAGTAGACGCTGCGGGTTCTTCTCTTCCATCTCCTCCCCCGCAGTAGAGATTTCCCAGTTGGTGAGCTTCACTTTGTGAGTGAAGTACTTATGGTATTCTGTTTAGAGATAGAGTTCTCCAGTGTGCATGACGGGCAGGGTCCCGGACCATAGAGATAGACTGACATGTTTTATCATGAATATTTTGTATTTTCATGGTTATGAGTTCTATGGTTTATTTTGTATTAAGAGCAACTCGTGTGTTTTGTATCAGAAATATATATATTAGAGCTTGATTATGAAGGTATTTATGATGTTTTGTTTTTCAAAGAGTTAGATATATATGTCAGAGATGAATTTATGATTTGGAAAAGGATTTTATATTAAATTATGCATATAGAGGGACTCAGAGATCACGAGGCTTACGTGGGAATGAGGATTCCTCACGTGCGGATCATGTGCCCAAGTTGGGTCGTGACATATACAAAGAGAAGATAAACAAAAAAGACAAAATCTTCTCTGACTACCCAAATGCCATAAGCCCAAAGGCATCTAAGAGTCCTTACTCCAAATGAGTTGCAGTGCTTGGCTTCTTCTCCTAAGTGCTGCCAATAACGTTCTATATATGTAGAACTCTTCTTGCATGTGCACACATGATGTGTATCTAATAATCCTACAACATTGTCAATGATGGTATATATTTATCACTCATGCCTTGACTTTATTAGTACATCCCAACAAATACATTAAATGCAATTGCATGCCTACTCCATCGAGCTTTGTAGCACATGGACTTTTTGCCCAAAAGCTTGAAAATTCAAGCCAATATTTTAACAAATCTCCACCTTGGCTTGATTTTCACTAAGTTTCAAATCATTATAGTCACCTTCTCTAGTATTACCAATAGGCATACTCAAATACTCAAACTATTTCTTGACCGAATAGTCACCAGGTTCCCAAATTAGAATCAACATCCTTAGTCCTATGAATGATAGTATTAAACCTGACACTACTTTGCCTCCTGTAAACTTGAAGTAAAGGTCATCAGGTATCACAAAATTAACTAAGCAAGTCATACTTGTACAACAAAGGCATCATTGCCTCTTGAAACTCCACTTTCAGAAAAACACTTTGTCACCTGACCAAATGTGTCCAATATCTTTCGCATTCCAAAATTTTCCCAGAACTCTTTATGAGTCCTGATACCTGTTTCTTATGAAATGGTGAGCCTAAAAGGCACAAACAGAGTAGTGCAAAATAAATATACAAAAGCGTAAAGTAAAGATGACACAAATATAATTAACATGGTTTGACTTAAAGCCTATGTCCACGGATGAAGGTGACCACCAAATATTTCATTATAGAAATATGATTGAGATACAAATGTGTTTATACACTCAACCCAACCCAAACCCCAAATAATAGGGATATAAAAGTGGTAATATCCCACTCTAAACCAAGTCTCAAATACACCAAAACTTACAGTAATTTATTTTATCGGTGTATGCACTCAACATACAAAGAGAAGTAAATACAGAACCAAAGCAAACTTCTCTACTATAATATGAGTGACCTTAGCTTGGTATGACCACCAATGATGATTATGGTATACAAAGAGAAGATAAACAAAAGAATCCAAAATCTTCTCTGATTATCAAAATGCCATAAGTCCGATGGCATCTGGGAGTCATCGCTCCAAATGAGTTGCAATTCTTGGTTTCTTCTCCTAAATGCTACCAATAACATTCTATATATATAAAACTCTTCCTGCATTTGCACACATGATGTGCATTTAATAATCCTACAACATTGTTGATGATCGTATATATTTATCACTTATGCCTTGACTTTATTTGCACATCCTAACAAATGCATTATATGCAATTGTAAGGCTACTCCATCTAGCTTTGCTGCACATGGACTTTTTCTCCAAAAGCTTGAAAATTCAAGCCAATATTTCAACACATCGATTTTAAACAACAAAAGAACAAATTATGACTTTGAAAAATAGAAAGTAGAAAACAAGTTAAAGCTATTTTGAAAAATAAAAAAAAGAGTGATGACATGTTATGTAATTATAGTCTTTTTATTAGTTGTACAACCTTCGATTCTCAACTTCATGAAAAATTTCCAAACCCTTCCCTATTCCAGCACCTTTTGGTCTTTGTCCCAGACCCCCCTCTCAACTTGCCCCACCTCTTCTTCATTTTCACTTTATCATTTACATTCTTCATGCATTTTTTTGTTTCTTCAAGGGTCTAACATAACTTTGAAAAACCATTGCATCATAAGCTTGCCGTCATTATGACTCCTCCTTTATATATCAACCGACTTTTTCATCCTTGTATATATAGTCTTCTTTCTCTATTTTTCTCTTTGGAGCACTTGTTATCAACACATGGTGTAATAAAAAATTAACCCTTTGTAGCACTTATCAACAATATATGGCAGAAGAAATACTAATTTTCCAGGTGAAAGATTCGTTGGTCCCCTTAAGTTAAGGACTAACATTACTCCTCTCTCATAAATTATAAAATTAACTTTTTTAATTCCTAATTTTCAACTTTTGACCATTTACTTCTCTCTTGGTCATCTTCTCCTCGAGCTTCTTTCCACTCACCCACCTCGCCACCATCTGCTATGGTTGTTTCAGGTGTTTGGTGGCTTGCATTTCCTATATGCATCTTCCTTTGTTAGATTCAGATATCTTAAATGATGACCAACATCATAATTATTAAGGTTCTCATTATATGAATTAACACTGTAAAGGATATATCTCAAGGAATCTAACTCAACAAGATATCTGCTAAACAATTAGGAGGCAATGGGCACCAATAATATAATTCTGAAATGATTAATTTGTAAGTTGATGTAGCATTTTGTGTTTACCTTATATTTTAGCTATGTCCAGAATATTTCACTCCAAAAATGCAGTACAAAGGACAGGACGCTTCACATGAAAAGGAAAGAATATCTATACTAATCCACACTGAGGGACAAATGAAAAAGGACATTGTTTTTAAAAAAATTGGACATGTCACAAAAAGATCAAGGACACACACTACAGCTATCATTGTCATCCCTTGCAATGGTCAAAATCAATTCCTTTTTAAGGAAACATTTGGGCAGCAAGCTAGGTAGAAAAAGAGTGCATACCATTGAAAAATCAAATTACAAAGCCTGGTGCATTCCTTTTCTCCTCTCAAACATTTTTAATTTGTTGTATCTATGAAAGGCATTTAGTGTTATCACTGTTATTTGTGAGAGCTATGAGCTTTATTTTGGCTTTTCAAAAGGCTGAGTTACTTTGTGAGGTATTCTTATGAAAAAAAACCTTTTTTGTGTGATTGTTTTGAGTGAGGAGCTTTGCTCCATTTGATGAGGTTCTGAGAGGTAAGTCTCTTTGGTATTGGTTTAGTTCACATCAGTGCACTGTGAGCTTTGGTTAGAAATCTTATTGTATTGGAAACTTTGTTATTAGTGGACATCTCATTCGAGCGGTGAGAACTCGACATAGATCTCGCATTGAGGTCGAACCAGTATAAATACTATAGTGCATCTTCTCTTACTCTCTGTTATTTAATCTTTTATTTAATTATGTGTAATAATCTGATATATATTTCCTTTCTGTTATTATATCTTTCTCTTTCATCTACAAATCTCTTAAAACTTTGAGAGATCTTTAGTGAATGTTTTAACTTTGTACTTACTATGCAGAAAAATTTTATATACACTTCGATTCAATTGCCCCTGTTTCTCGAGTGTATTGACACTATCATCCTTGGACACTTTGAAATGAAAAGCACAACCTCCCTTTATGTCTTTCCTGCCTTTTCTCCTTTCAATATCTTTATCTATTGGCTCTGTCGCCAGCATGTCACCACCCCTATGTTGTCTTTGCTGCCCTTCCCTCCATACACCACCGTCTTCGACCTCAAACCCTCACCCCTACACATAATCTTTGCTCCTTGTAACACCCCCTTAATTACAGTATTTTGCCTAGGATGAAACACTGTAACTAAGAGTGTGGTTCTTTGTATCACATTTATACATTATAGCAACAATCTATTTATTTACAAATAGGTGGTCATGCCATTTCAGGATACATGTATAATGTACAGTCATCTAGTAGCTAGAGTACACATACTAAACTATGAAATATAAACCTGCTCTAAATACAGGAAGATTTATGTAGACCAAGTCTTAAGATCAGCAGGTAGTTGTGCTTCTAATCCTAATATTACTTGGTTGACTGCTGGCTAGTATGTGTCACTGAATCCTCTAGTAAGTGCTATTTGCTGAATCTAAGGTAGACACAGAATACACATAGGGATGAGAATTTTGAAATTCTCAGTAGGGTACTTTCGTACACATATAAATGTCATCATTATCTACCCGAACTGCTTTGGTTTGATTATAAAAAAAAATATTGCATGCAAGTAACATAACTAATAATGGATATATTAGTTCATAAAACCTTTATCCGAAGCAGGTTCGTTTTATGTCATCGTCATCTTAGAATTTGTAATATCAACTTAACACATGTATTTGATCTCAATTAAATAATAAAACTCACTCTCATAGCACATAACATAAAGAGTAACTTAAAACAATTGCTACTTTAACTATCTTTGGCCCTTAACTATAGTAGTTTATTCCACTCTTGGTAATAGACTGTTTTTCAGGATTGAGCTCATTCATACACATGATTATTGGATTTACTTTGTCCAATTCTCACACAAATCTATTTCTAATCAGGTTTATTTTCTCCGACTTAATTCAATGGTAGTCAAGTTTAGTTTCCCCGACAGACCAGATTTACTTTCCTAGCCCAAGAATCATAATCTTATACTTTTTTCATATATAAGCAATTGTAATAAGTTTTCACATTTATATGTGCTCAATATCATTCATATATTTATATAGCATGAATGAGATCAAATAATTAGTATTTCATAAGAAATTCAATAATTTAGCATATTGTCCAGAATTTTGATTCTAAAAAAAATTATGAATCGGCTACTAAATTTCACTAAAATAGAGCAAAGTAAAATTTTAGAGGTAATTCAATGTATTAACAAGGTTCTATAAAAATTTTAAAGCATGAAAAGGCCTCTAGCTATATTTAAAAATTCTCACATTTTCGGAGGTCAGAAACTGTCCTATTTCAGTCAACAGCCCGAAGCCTCAATTTTTCTACCCTATCAAATGAACCTAGAACTTTGTACAAAAAATTAGAGTTGGACCATATGTCCTCAACATCTTGTAAAAATTTCAGCTAATAATTCGATCATTTGCTAAAGTAACAAAATTAGACAAATTCAGTGCTACAAACTGGACTAGCTGGACAACACCTCTGACCTGTTCAATTTTCCTTTTTTTTAAAATAGTAAAAGTGCTTAAGATGAGCCAAGAAAATTTCTGGAAACACTTACATATCTTGGCTTCATTATATAAAAATTTCAATTGATGATCATGTCTCTAAATTAGTCAGAAAAATCAAAATATTCTTCTTGCTTGCTAAATCCGGGATTTTCCAGCAACACAATGACAATATGTTTTAGCAATAAGAGTTTCCTAACATCATCAAAACTCTCTACCAAAATTCATACATCAACAACTATGTAATATCAATCACAAAAACTAAAATTTCCAAGCTCAATCAATCAGAAAAATTCCAGAGTAATTTGAAAAGAAAAGTGGATAAATAAGACCCTACTTGACTTTTGTAGCTCTAGTTGTTCTTCTTAGCTTCCTTCAAAACTTTTATGACCAATTCTTGATCTCATCCAAATGAATCCTTCTTTAGAACAGCAAGAAGAACAATATGATTGATGATACAAGGTATTCTTACAAGGGTTGATTTGAGAATATCAAGAACTAATATGTGACTCATGCTTGATTTATTGGATGTTTGGTGTTGTAGCTCAAGTTTCCTAGAATGGTTGTGAGATTTTGATGATGAAGAAGAGCAGGGAAGGCTGTATGGGAGAGATGGCCCAGACTTTCTTGAAGGAAAAAGGTAAGTTGGTTTGTCTTGTGCATTTATCACAAGGCACATGTAAATCTTATATTATAATATATATATATTAAAGATGGTGCATTCTTAGGTGCAGAAGTAAGAGTTTTTTGCACCTGCAGAAATAAGGTTTATAATATTTTACTAAGTGGTTTCCAACTTTCTCATGCAAGGTTTACAGCTTTTTTTAAATCACTTTTAGGAATATTTTTATTGTTCACATTGGTTTACAACATTAATGCATAGGTTTAGAATATTTTATACATAGGTTTATAACTTCTGCACCGTGTTGAAAATTCTTGCTTCTGCACCTGAGAATTCCCCTTTAAAGATAATTTCATGAATTTTGTAACATTCTCATTGGCCCTTGATAAAGGCAATGGGATGACTAAATCCTAGCCATACACTTGTCAAAGATAGTACTAAAATTTGCACTGCGAATTTCATACAGTGTAAGAACTGCATATCAAAATTTTACTGAATAGATGAAATACTAGCTCATAGGTGATTAAACTTACTTGACAAATTTTAATCTATGTTATCTATCTAACTCAACATTATTGGTCCACTTAATTTAGAGAGCAAGTTTCCTTTTTCGGTATTAAAATTACATATCGATATTTCACTAAACAAGTAGAATACCGTATTGAAGAAAACAGATACTATCCTAAATTTAATTCTGAGTCTAGAATTTCATTTTAAAATATGTCTACTCTTCATCCTATCATACCTAAACCCTGGGCATATTCTGATCTTGGTCCTAGAGTTTCGACTCTCTCAACGGGTTATGGGATCCACAAGATTACTATTCATTTTTCATTTTTTTTACTGGGTCATCTTTATTATCACTACGTCTATCAAAATATTGAAATTGTTGTTAATAAAATGTAAATTAATTTCTAAATAATTTTCAGGGTGTTACACTCCTCCACAGTAAAACACGGCGAGGGATCCAAGGAATATCACCTAGAACCTATTAGAACATTGAGTCATATTTTGTTGTTGTTGTCGTGGATTTTGGTTTCGGCTAAGTTAAGAGAATAAATAAAGTCAAGAACACAAACTCTTACTTTTTGACCTCAAGAACAGTAGGCGATTACACCAAGGAGGGGAATCTACCCTTTGGTTATGGGTTCTCCAACTATTTTAGAGAAACAAGTTTTGGACAAAGGCAATATGTAGAATGGAAATGGATTTTATTAATGGACAAGAGTAATCTTCACACCAAAGCATCATAATAAAATATGGATGAGAAACTACCTAAACAAAACTTAAAAAAAAAAAAAGCAAAAGTGCTGAAAATGAAAGATAAAATGTAAAGTTATTTTGTGTTGTGTTGATCCGGGCATTTCTTTTTCTGTCAACTTCAGCCTTTAAATAGAAGTAACGTCCAAGAGATAGTTTTTAACTTCAAGCATATGTCAATTTGAAAACTGCCTATAAGTGCTTGATAACCAAGTTCACGGCTGATTGATAACCGTTCCACAGCTAACTGGCATGACTTCACGTATAAATGCTTTCATCACAGCTAATTTCCAGCAATTGATCTAATAATCACCACTTCAATTGCTTTAACCTTACCCACGTCACATTGAACATGCACACGCCTTACTTGACATACAGTAACTATTCTTTTCCACTAAACATGTGGAAGTATGGGTGGCAAAATGAAAATTAACTTTCACTATTACAATAGACCTATAAAGCATGATCTATTAACCATTTAGTGAACAACCAATTTAACATATTCAAATGTCCATCCGGTTGATAATAATTGCAAATTTTGGAACTTTGCCATCTGTTTATCTTTGTTTTAATCACACTAGAATACAAAACCACTTTTACCCAATAAAAATAACAACTTTATATCAGGTGCATGTGAGTAAAACTATATAAAACAAGATTTGCGTAAATAGAATATGTAATCTACTTGGCGGTGCTTTTTGCAGTTTGGGTGGTGGTGCACGGTTCGAAGTTTGCCCAAGAAGAGAGAGGGGACATGGCGGTCTGGCAGATACTGGATTGAGAAAGATGAGAAAGAGAGATGAAGAATGGATGATTTTGCAAAGTACATATAATACGCCATCTTGCTATTATACATTATATTTAGCACAAATGTTATTAACACTGGTGGCCCTATTTTTTTTATCAATCCATCACATTTGATGATGATTGAGTGAGTATCTCAATTGAATATTCACTTTTAAATATTAAAATAACAACGTCTTATATTTAATTTTACTCTTTTTTTCCACAAAGAAATGTCAAACAAGTTGTATTGATTATTTTTAAAAGTAACATCCAAACAATATTTCGTTTTTTTGCCATTTTAAAACTGTTTTGTTAGTATTGTTGCCAAACAAATTCTTTTGTTTTTTTTTTCAAATTGATTATAAGCTTACTTTTTAAAAATGTTTTAAAAAATAAAAACAGTTCCAAACAAACCCTTAATTACTAGTTTTCAAAGGCTAATACAAAATTAGTCAAGATTTAATAATGTAGAGAAGTTATAAAACAATTCTCAGATTATAAAAATCTCAACCTCAAGTTGGGGACGTACACCTTTTCTGTTTGATTCGAACCCAGATAAATTCCTTGCGTGATCATTCTCTTTTATTACCTTTTATTTTCTGATTATATAACCGTCTAAATCTTCCTTCTGATCACTTGAAAGTTTCCTTTTATTATCATAAAGTAATTTAGGTTTTCAGTATATAAAACCAAATTCTTAAGAAAAATTCAAATCAATATCTAACTTTACTGCTTTTGTTATCCATGTCCAGGAAGACTTGAGAAATTTGTTTTAATGTTTCAGATTCGAAAAAGAAGTCAAAAGACACGATTTAACTCTCTTATTGTGATTTTTAGTCAACTATATATAATCTCATGTGAGTACAAAATAGAAGATATCTATTCTAATTCTATTATCAGCTATGAGCTCGAATTTAAGCAAAATTCTAGAGACTGTTTGGGTCAAAAGAGAATGCTGTTTTGGAGTTTTATCAACAATTTGCTTGTGTAGGTGGAGATCCAGTATTTTCTGAATTTTTATGCAAGGAATTAAAAAAAAAAAAAAGGATTCTTTGAATCTTTGTGCAGGGAATTACAAAAAACAAATCAACAGAGGTTGAATTAGGAAGGATTGGTCAAAGAAATATGAACTAAAGGTTGAATCTTGATATACACCAGAACAATACATTTTTGCTACTGTGAGATATACTGGTAGCTGAGGATCATTTGATTGGAATGAAATTTGGAATGGGTACACTTAACAATATGCATCATTTGAAAAATAAACGTATTCATTTTGTAGCAAATCTCTTACAAGATCAATTTGGATTGGCTTTGTGATTTAATTTTGATACTCATCATTGTCATGTTATTTAAATGAGTTAATGCTCATTTTAGTCACTCACTTTTTACTCATGAGTCATTTTAGCACCTGACTTTTAAAATAAGTCAAATTAGTCCATGACATTACAAAATATGAGACAAAGTAGTCCCTTATTCCACTTTTATTTAAAATTTTATTAATTAAATAATGATGTGTAATATTAAGTGATATTTTATCATACCATGTGCCATATGAAATAGAATAAAATTTAAAATAACTTATTTTAATATCTAAAACTGTATAAAATGAGTCATTATGTGACTTAAAATGAATAACTAAATGACTCATTTTTATATAATTTTAAACACTAAAATGAGTCATTTTAAACTTTACTCATGATATATAGTATACCAATATATTCTTTAAAGTTACCTATCTTCATTTAATTGATAAAAAATTAAGTAAGAATGGGTTGAGGGAGTAACATGATTCACATTTTACAATATTAGGGACTAATTTGATTCATTTTAAAAGTTAGAAACTAAAATGATTTATGAGTGAAAAGTGAAGGATTAAAATGAACATTAACTCTATTTAAATTGTTTATCTCGTTTATAATTATTTCAAAAAGTGAGACATGTGATTGGTTGACAGAATAGTTGACATTACACTAATAAAGTATTGAAATTAAACTTCCTTTTTTCTTTTTTTGTTTATGGAGATCAAACATTGGTTTTAAATATTAAATAATTACAATGGTTTTTTAAAATCACAAAATTTTTGCCTGAGCTCTTGAAAACAATTCTCTATGTGATTAATATTTTAATTGAGTGAACTACTCTGCCAACAAAGGGAAGCCACAATAAGGAATACCGCATTCATATTGCCTTCGCAAATCAAACATATCACAGCCCATAAATTCAGCCTTTAGCATGTCATGGTGTTTCCCAAATAGAAAGCAGTCAAGCACCATGATGCATTATTAAACCATTCTTTTTTCTCTTTTCTTTCTTCTGTCATAGTTTTTGTCTCCCAAGCATAGCCTTGTTTTCTTCCAATTTCTATACAAAAATCTACACAGTGGCATAAAATTTAACTTCTCACCTCGTAGCTTCCTCTGACTCTGTTCTGTAAGATGACTCAAGGAGCCCCCCAAAATATGCCCCGGGTATCTGAATTCTGTAGACACTGCAAATCATTGACCTCACATTGATTTTACTTTCTGATCTAATATTTTCTTTTCTTTTTTGCTATTCTCTTCCACCACCCCTTGTCTTCCTCTCTATTGAGGTGGGCATGATTTTAAATTGTGGTTGTAGCCCCAATTCTATTTGGGTTACCATGCGAAAAATTATGAAAAAAAAAACTAATAACACAGTCATAATTGCCGTTGCCATCCAATTGCAAAAAACACCACAATAATAAGAAGAGAAATGTTATTTATACTCACTATTTGTGGGACATTGTTCTGACACGCTTCTTCTATTTATCATTGAATGTGGGGTCAATTACATTTAGTTTAAGACTCACATTTCATCCATTGATAAATAAAATTGTATTGACATGATGTTCCATAGGGACTAAATACAAATAACACTACTCCAATAATAATATTGTGATCGCAATCTCAATTGCGGACTGCAATTTAACATGGAGCCGTGTAACGAGCTCTTTTATGCGTCCACTAAGGCCGTCAACATGGGAATCAGAATCTAGCTACACAAATAGCAACTTTTTTTTTTCTCTTTGGGGAGGGGTTGTGGGGCCAATTAAAACACGCATTGGGTAGACTAGGTATGTGGTCATAAATCAACCTATAGAGTATATCAAAATGTAGAACAAAAGTAGCAGTACAAGTGCTTTGCTAGGCAACTTCCAGGAAAGTTGCTTCTTTACTGAATGAAAGTGGGGATTTTGTCATACATCATGGAGAAACTTTTTTAGGTGCCATCTTTTTTTTTTTTTGGGCTTGCGACTTTTTGATTTAGTGGGTGGGACCAAAACTGTATGTGCAAGCTGAATGATGGGTACTATGTCCTTTCACAAAGGTTGGAAAAGCAACAACAAATTTAGTGCCACCAATTAGCTACAGCAACAGCAAAAGAAGAAGCGATGGAGTGGAAGTGAGGAAACCATTAGTTTATGACTTCCATGTTATTTTAAGATGGACTGTCCACACACAATAGGATTTCATGAAATAGATTCTAAGCTTACTGGTTAATATGTGATATGTCAGTGTCATAACCGAAGATGAAAAAGCACAATATTATATTTCACACGACCTTTTTTGCTTAAGTATATCATTCATTTCTACTTACTAGAAGTTCAAAGTATTTCCCTTAAGAAAAGCATTTTAAGATGTCTATATATGACGGTAAAAAAATGTTTGTGATATTTAAACAAACTTTTAGATTTCTTTAAATTTTGGAAAACATTAATAATTCGAAATTATATAAATATGGTTTTAAAATACTTAGAAAAAAATACTTATTTTTATAATTTTAGACATTATAAATTGGCTGTATTTTTACTGAAATTTCATTGTCAAGTTGGGCTTGTGTATAAGTGTATTACTACTCTTACATTTTAAATTGAACAAGAGATAAACCATTGAGTATAGACTTGCTTGTGCTCTCTTATGAGGTCTTTGACAATAATTGTCAACAAAAACCTCAAAATTTGTTCAGGTAAATTCAATTTAATTATATGCTAAGAACTCTGAAGAGGTTGAGCAAATGTTGCCTCTTCGGAAAGGGTCCATTAACTAATTATTTTGCTAAGAAGATGCTCTTTCCATATAGCACTTGATGGAGGCACTTTTTGCATTGACTGATGAAGATTTCTTGGACCGAAAGGAGAGATTCCTTAGTAAGGTCTAACACATACTCTTTAAGCATGTAATAAGAAGGAAACACCTGATTTGAAAAATGGGAAACAAAAAGAACAAAAAAATTTGGCAGATAAAAAGTTAAAGAATATTTCTATTACAACGCATGAATCTGTTTGACATTGTTTCCTTTTTAATGAAGTATCAAACTTCTTATCAATGATGCCCAAAGTTGAAACGTAAAGCTGGTCATGACCACAAGGCATAAGGTTCCAAGATTAAGATTGAGGTTTGGATATTGAGGAGAGCAAAACGATGGTTTCCTGAGTAATGAGTTAGCATCTATTTGTTCATGGAAGAAAAACGAAGTCGTTGGAATAAGAGGAAATATAACAGGAACATGCACTAGTGACTTTGGAACCAGATGAAATATAAGAATAGGAACATGCATGCACTTAAGGTAAATGTGAGGAAGATCCAACGCCCAAAGAGACAACAGACAATGAGGGATGAAAAAAAAAATATGAGCAATATTTTACGGCCAGTAAAATATTATCAAAATCTTTAATAGAAATTATGATGGTTGTTAGATAAAATGAAATGAATGTTAGATATAAAATCATCTATACGTCTCTATAAGTTTAAACTTTCAGGATAAATAGTTTCATGATATTATATAAAAGCCTTCACGACTAAGTGGTTAGGGATTCGATCATTGTTATCTCTCATTATAACTCTTAGTCCCTAAATAAATATTCGTTTGAGAAGACATATTAGATATAAAACCATTCATATGCATCTATTCATCAATTTATTCTTTCATAAGGGATAGTTTCATCACAATGGTATCACTTATTTATTTCTTCAAAGGCTTATAATCATATCATAATATTCTAATGATAAAATTCTAACAAAATTTATGTCCCTCTTAACATTTTTCAAAAAGAAAATACTTTGATGCTTATGGAGAGAACAAAAGGAAAAGAGGCTAGCGATTAGACAATGAGATGCTCAAATTAGTGGCCCTTGGGTTTCATCTATGGTCAAGATTCCTTGTCAAGCTCAGTCAACTCATTTCCACTCCTATTCCTTTTTACCAGTTTTAGTTTAGTGGAATTAAGTAATGCAATGAAGTACATTATTTGTGTCACTTTGCATAGAAATGCTGTGTGACTCAGCATCTTTCAAAACCAAGCATATGATGACATGGCCTAGTGTCCAGAAATTAACTGCTTCCATACTTCCCACTTGCCTACAAAGAGCATGTGAATGATTCTGTACTTTGATCATTCCACGCATTAGGATTCTGCTTCATTATTAATATTCAGTCTCCACGTAGGATCATTAACCCATTGGAGGCTTAACATATTATAGTAGGAGCAGTATTGTTATGTACTCGGAAAAATATATACAAAATATTTCTCAGTAATTATGGTGATAATTAAATAAAATGATATAATTTATTAATTTATTCAAAGACTAATAAATATAACACATTATTCTTGGTGTAGAATCCTGACAAAAAAAATTTGTTTTCTAACATTTTCCTCATAAAATTAAAATATGTATCTCGTGGGCTTAATCATGGGCAGCATACAAAATGATCTATTGCAGAATCGTGGACTTGAGGTAGGATCTTAATGTCCACCAAGTCATTTAACTAAATAGTTCCATTAGACTTATGTTTCAAATACTTCATGATAAATCACGTCTCTTTTTAGTACATGAGAAAACTGAACCTAGACCTTCTAACCAACTCTTCATCCCATAGTTTTCAAACTCGGACAAGTGATCGACTTGATCGAAACATCGGGTCACTGGTTCAACCGGTGGGTCACTAGTCAAACCGGTTGAACCAGATTTATACAAAAAAATATAAAAATTTAAATAAAATACAATAAAATGACAATTAATTAACAATTTAACACTCTTGAAAGGGTCCAAATATAAAAGCATAAATAAATAATATAAATTCCAAAATATTATTCACATTTTACATTCACGAATCACAATTAAGAAGTTCAAAACATAATTATACAAGCAAATTCACAAAGTTTTACATTACAAACTCATAAGTTATGACCATATAAATAAAGTTACTGCAATTTTCTATAAGTCAAATTAGATTTTTTTTTTTAAGATTTTTGAAAAAGTCATCATTTAAAACAATAAAGCAAAGAAAAGCAAAAAAGCAAAAAAAAAAAACTCAACCGGTCCGACCCAGTTCGACCTGCCGAGTCACCAATTTTGATACAAAACCGATCGAGTTAAACCGGGTCGCACCGATTTTGATACG
Organism: Dalbergia cochinchinensis; assembly: GCA_031216125.1. Taxonomy (NCBI): domain Eukaryota; kingdom Viridiplantae; phylum Streptophyta; class Magnoliopsida; order Fabales; family Fabaceae; genus Dalbergia; species Dalbergia cochinchinensis. The sequence goes on along the minus strand of CM062375.1, from coordinate 58,341,669 downwards.
GGACCGATCCAAATACTAACTCGGACCGATTTCATGACTGGTTCACCGGTTTTCCAGTCGAACCGGCCGGTCTGAACCGGTTTTTATTACTATGATTCATCCTGTTTGACAAGCTAAGGCCCACCAGGTGCCCCATGAATCATTCATCATAAGTCATATTTGCAAAAGCCTTCTGGTTTAATATACTCTAGAGCTTTAATTACAACCCCTAAGATGTCTTTTTGTTTCAAATTACACCAATAATATAATATACCAGTTACGATTGATGAATGTGAACATTCACTATGTGAACTTGAAACTGCATATTTATAGCAAGAGTCGTGATATTCGGACATAGCTTTTTAGGTGTCCAATCGACACTGGGTAGTCATGTACAAAAGAGTGGGGATTTCATGTACATGACTGGGAAATCGAGTAAAAGAAGAGGTAAGTGATAAAGCTTTCACCCAAGTCCGGTCACATACCTAATTTCTCCATTCTTTTGTACATGATTGCCCGGTGTTGAATTGACACCCAAAAAGCGATGTCCAAATAGCATTTTTCTTATTGCAAGCATCTTCCAGAAAGTGAATAGTCACAAGCTACAGATGACTCCTCGTGCCATGGACATTTTGGAGAGACAACTCCTTCCTAGATAGAAGATGCACATAAGATACATTAGCCATCGAAGTACAATCAAATCAACAAACATGTAATCAGAAAATCATGCTACAGAAGCCCAAGCTTCATAAATTATCTTCTTCTGGTAGATTAGTACCAGAATTTGGATACTTCGAAATCAGAGCACAATATGAATTATGAACTAATCACATCAGAGTCTAATTGCTGAGGATGAATTGGAAATCCCCCTCAACATGTTCACATAAACCATCAATAAGCTTCTACAAAGTAATGCAACATCTCTGATTACGGTTTAGCATTTTAGTACCTTCAGAACCCAAAACTTGGCATAATATGCAGAGTTCACTGATGTTGCATTGATTGCATTTGCATAACAGTATCATAAGGTCCGAATTGGCATCCATGGAGAGTGCCTCTGAGTAAATACTGCTCATGTTGCTTAGATCCATATGAAGAAATCCCACACAGTGGTGTCATGAACATGTTTCCATTTGTCGAATTGAAAACCATAGGCACGCCCTCGTACGGCGATTTCCAGTCATATTCCTGCTTAACCATGCCAGACAGTTTCTGATTCTGATGAGGACTCACGGCCTTCAGTGAGTGATCCGGAGAAGGAGGTCTGATACTGTCTGATGAAGGAGATTTTGTTTCTGGGAGATTGACCATTGTGATATCATGGATACTGGATCTCCTCTTATCCTTCCCTCCAGTAAGTTGCCTGATGAAATACTTTTGAGCATGACTTGCAACCTGAGTTGGCGTCCTTGTGGCCACAAAATTCCTAGAAATGTTTCTCCAATCCCCTTTACCATACTTCTTCAGACCCATCAGAAATAGTCTGTGGCAGTTCAATTAGCACATTAGTAAAGGAAAATGCATATGCAGATACAAGGGACCATCATAAGAACCAATTTTCATACCAATTACATATAGTAACCAGAACTGAGTTGTAAAGAAACAAAACCAACTACACTGATCAATTACCTAAAACTCAAATCCTATATGCAAAAACCTCAACTTCAAAGTTTCTATTTAACTTTAACATCCCAGTAAAGCATTGATTCTTCCTCCATGTTCAGACACAATACATGAATTTGAACACAAGCACTACTACTCAGCTAGAAAAATATCACTAGAATCTTTGATAGAAATCATGGTCGAATTAAATGAAGAGATATGACATTCTTAATCATTCAATAGGTAACAAGTACGCTGCATCACAGCAAAATTTCTTACTTTGTAGCATTTTCCTTTGAACACCGTCTAAATAGGGGCCATTTCTGAATCAACAATATAAGAGAAGAAAAAACAAAAAAAGAGGCTTATGACGTGCAATCACCTGTGCTCCTCTTCAGTCCATGGCACTCCTTTCTTCCTTTCCTGCTCAGAAGGCCTAGTGGAAGTGCCCCTTTTGCAACCAGCACCATAAAATTGCTTCAACCCTTCAAAGCCTTGATTGTTGGCCCACTCCAATGTGAAAGAGCCAGTAGTGTACCCTGGAACTGGTATGAACCCAGATTCAATGACACTCACATCTTCTTCAAGTTCTCTATACTGCTTGATCACATCACCAACAGTCTTGCCGGGAATCATGGCTGCAACCTTCACCCAACGATCTGGGGTGTCCTTGTCAAAGAAAGCCAAAGCATTCTCAAACCTTTTGTTCTCTTCTGGAGTCCATTTGGTTCCTTCACTTTCCTGGAACAACCAATTAGAGTTGTGGAGATAAGAGGCTGGAGAGAGAACTTCCATTCCCCTGTTCATTGTTTTAGGCAATAGTTGCACACAAAGCAAGCATGCCAAAAAGATATAATAGGAACACTAAAAAACAACAGACACACACACAAACACAATAAGACACACTCTCTCTCTCTTTGAAGGAATTTCAAAGAGAGAGATACCCTATAGAAGATATGAAGAGTAGTGGAGCTTAATCTTGTGGACAAAGAAGCATATAATCAAGAAAGCATTTGAAGGGAATCTGCTACCCTTTTCACGTAGCCACAACCTTAAGAATCTAGAAAATAAAAACAAAAAAAAGCTTTCTTTCCAAGACCCAAGGAAAAATTCCAAATTCCACAGACTATGAGCTAAGCATATGCGAAAACCCTAAAACTATTCAGATCTAAGAGAAGAAACAAATAACAGAAAATAAGTAAGACCCAGATGGAAGAGAGAGAAGATAAACCCAAAATATGTGGAGAGAATTCCAAATTCCAATTTCCAACCCCAGAAGCTTATTGGGGGTGGCACTGAATAATTGGTTACTTGGGGTGGAGGCTCCAAAAGAGAGAATAGAAGATGGATATGGTAATAGCAGTGCTAGATAGAAGAAATGGAGTGAAGGAAGAGTTGAGAAAAGCCAAAAAGGAAGCAACTTTGAATCAGAATTGAAATGGGGGAGGAGTTAGTGGTACGGTGAAGCTTCTAGTTTGGATTTTTTTATGCAGTGCAGAGGAAGTACACAAAGGGAAGTGTGAACAGGAACGTATCAATAACATAAAACAGAAGATGAAGTATCACCAGAAAAGAACCGTGGTACAATTTGAACAGTTCCTTTCATGTTTTGTTTCTATTATATTCTTTCAGCATATCTCAGTCCCATAGTTTAGTTGTTAATGTTATTTCTCGTGCTTATCTAATGTGAACTAGTTCAGTCATCAGTGAGACAGCGACCTATATTGGAACAGGGAGGAAGTGTGGTGGCAAGAGGGCAGAGGAGAGAGAGGTCAAAGTCACTGAGTTGTGATTGGTAGAAGGCGTGTTTGTGGGCGCTACGACCATACAATAGTACAGGGAGAGGAGAGAGAAAACTGTATGTAGCGATGGTGTGTGTGAGTTTGTGTGTTGAAAAGGACAATCTTTGGTTGGCTATTGGTTGAAGTGGTGGAACTGTGGGCAAATTGGTAATCTAGATGGAGGCCATGAGCATTGACAGAAAGTCAGAAACAGAAGTGGCAGTTGCACATTTGAAGTACAGAAACAAATAATACTAGTTGCACTAGATGCAGGTGAAAGATTGAAGGGAGTAAATTTCACTTTACTCCCTCAAATTATATACATAATTTATTTTAATTTTTAAATTAAAATAATATTATTTTAATCTTTAAAAAATAATTTAATTTAATTTTTTAATAATTCAAGTAAATTATCAAAAATAATAGTATAGAGGCTAATTTAAATTATTTTTTAAAATTTTAAGTACTAAAATGATATTTTCTTAATTTTAGTTAGAAATTAAAGTGAATTACGTATATAATTTCAGGGACCAAAATGAATATTTACTCAAGTAAATTGTCACAAGAGTAATTTATTATGAGAGTTAGAGGAATAAATTTGGACCATATAATTATATATGAATGGTTATGATTAAAAATTGATTGATAGTAATTAATGTTCAGATACTCATTTAAAAAAGTCACATGACTTTATATTTTAATCTTAAATATTTATATAAGATCTAACGATCAATATTTACTCATTTTATTCTCACAATAAATCACTTTTTTCATATAATATATTTCGTTGTTCACCATATCAATTTAGAATATAGTTAGTTAAGAATAAAAATAGGATATAAATATTTATGGATACTTTTATACATAAAGTTGTATATAAATTTATTCGTGAAAAATTTATATCAAATTTTACTTTGCAGCCAAAAATACTTCATCTCTCCCTCAGCGTGTTATTAAGCTAAGGTTAAGGGAAATATCGGTAAACTCTTGCTCCCAAGATACACAACACGTGTATGTACACCTTCCATAATTTTTGGAAAGGATTATTCCTTATGTTATTTTTTACCATATTCTCGTTTCCTTTGAATAATTATTTATTTTTAAAATTTAAGTAATATTAATTATTTCTTTTGATAATATCTCTATTAAATATTATTAGAGGATAAGAGAGATATAGTAAAATAGAGAGTGAAAGTTAGAATATTAAAAAGAAATGAGGACAATTCAATAAATTAGTTTTAACTTTTTCTAGCTTTGATATTTTCCTAGTCATTTTTTTAGTTTCAGTGAATATTTAAAACTAGATAATTATTAAAGGATGGAGCGAGTATATAATATTGTGTTTTTTCTTTTTACATTTTGGGTTTCTATCATTAGTTAGCACCATTAAATATAGTGATATTTATAAAAACTAAGGAACACATTTTAAGATATTTGTAAAGACAACAAATAATTTTTTTTATATCATAAGAACTAAATGTATATTCTAAAATATTTATAGAGACCTAAGTTTAGAATAGAAAGATAAAAACATAATATTAGAAAAATGACAAAAGGCTAGAGATTTTTTTAATAAAGTAAAAAGACATATATTTATAATAAAAAAAAGGAGTATTTAAATGATCTAGCTCTACTTTGTCACTATCCCCATTTATGTCCAGCTCCTTTGTTTTGGCATGTACAAATAAATATAGCGTGCGACAAATTGACTTATCGAGCTAATCATCTATTCATATTTTTAGGAGTAAATTACGTTGAATTTCTTGAAGATATAATTTTGTAAAGTTATTATCGAAGACCTATCTTTGAAGTTTACTAAAACCTACACTTGTATCTCATGCAGTTAATTGTTAGTTAATTTAAGTGATATAAAAGACAATATGTGACATGTAGATCACCATCCATGAAAATGCACTAGCAGTGTAAAACAAATTTACACTATCATCTAATCATATATTATCAAATTAATAAAAGTGGTTAATTCTCTCACTCGTTACTTGAAAAATTATGTAAATGAGATTATTTAATTGGATGACAGCAATACATAAAAATTAAACTCTAATAGTAATTGTTTATCTTGGACATTCTACAAACAAATGAAATTCGGTAAGCTTTGTTATACAATCTTTTTTTGACAAGGAAACAAATCCAAAAATTAAGGAAAACCATTAGAGAGTATATCAGGCGTAGCTAGGTTCATCACCTCAGGTGGGCCCTCTTCTACCCATATAGTGATTTCCAGCCCCATATTTGTCTTTGCTAGTTGGTTGACACTCTATTGGCATTTCTCTGGATGTGGGCGAAACAAACAGATCTAAGATCCCTGCCTATGGTAATTTAGTCGTGAGCTATCAGGCCCAAGTAGGAATAATCCAATCTTCTTCGGTCTAGGATAGTGGCCAGCTCCACATAATTTGTTTCGGCCTTGATATCCCAAAGGCTACCTTCCAATACCAATTGCAACCCCATCCCCATCACCATTGCTTATGTTGTCCCTGGCTCTATTGACATCCTTACGACTTCTATTACTAATAGCATAATGGCCCTTGACAATCATGGATCATAGCGCCTAACCCCCGAGTGTCTTCGCCCAACTCTGTGGCATCGATATTGAGTTTGAAATAGCCTTCCATTAGTGGGTTCCATCGAATTTGTGTGGCAGTTTGAGGTAAATATGGTTGTCCTTCTTGGTTGCGTTTTGTAACTCTAAAGCTTTCCAAAGCTGATGTGGCATTAGAGATGACCACTTCTCTTGGGGTGCCTTTCTCGTCAAAATTGTTGAGCCACACACTGTGAGTAAGAAAGATGATCATTCCAATTTTCTCTTTTTCTAGGCTTTCCAACACATCACTTAGCCACTTCTTTATGGGTTGGTCTATCTGAGTATTGGCTAGTGCAAGTAGGCTCTGCTCCTATAGTTTGGCCACATAGTCGCTCAAAGCATGTTCTACTGTTTCTATTCTATGTTCGTATCTTGGGCATATTGGGTCTAAAGCCACCCCCTCCTCAGAAGATTTGCTCAAACTGGCAGGGAGTTAGTGAAGATCCTCCAAATTAGGGGCAAAGACTTTGGGGAAATGTCTAGTTTCCGCAACTTTTGCCAAACTGGAGCTTCTCGATGGGGTCAGCTGAGTTTATTGCATCCTTTATGGTATCCACCCTTCGAATAAAATGGTATGTAGATTTCATAATGAACTTACCGTTTGTGGTCTTACCCCATATCTATCTATTTGGTCCTTCATGTATTAATAGTGGTATACTAAGAATCTGATCCGCCTTGAAAGGTAGGAAAACCTCTTGAATTAGGTTGGAATTCCACCTTCTACTGTCCTCTAGAATAAGCTTAGACATTGTGGCCTTTGCTAGTATTTCACTTTATGGCTCTGAATCTTGTGGCCATTTTAGGTTGGCAGCTAATCATCTCTCTAAATGCCTATTTGCGGCCATCTCCAACTCTCCAATAGCCCACATGTTTAACCACCCAAGTTGTCATGTGAATGCTTCTCCAAGTATAACTTGGTCTGTGTCTAGCCTCACATTCCAAGATAGGTTTCCTAGGGAGTACTTAGCCTTCAAGTACCTTCTTACAAGGGAGTCCTCATGGTTGATGAGTTGCCAGGTATACTTTGTAAGTAGGGCTTTATTGAAAGCCTCGAAACATCTAAAACCCAGGCCCCCCTCGCTTTTCAGTTTACTAAATGTTTTCCAGCTTAACCAATGGATATTCCTCGCTCTACTCTTGCTTCCCCACTATCATTGACTCAATTTTCCTACAAAGGTCTTACGTAGTGGTGTCAAATGGGCCAACCCACCCTTATTTGGCCCTGGCCTACGTGGGTCAGGGCTAAAAAGCCCACAGGGCCAAAAGCCCATGTGGGCCTTATGGGCTAGGGTCAGCCCATGGGCCAATCCACTTATAAAAATTTTAAAATTTATCAATGCTTAAAATGAGCTAGCCCATTGGCTGACCCATGGATTGGCCCACCTATGGGCTAGCCCCAACCCACTTACAACATTAGTAAATCTCATGGAAAAACCTACTTAACTTACATCCAAATTTATCCATTTCTATGATATGATTGATTATGAGTACAAACATAATTTCATGAACAAACACACAAGTATACAAATAAGAATAGAATATGAACAAAAATAACATATAAATGTTGACCTAGTGGGAATATTAAAAGGAATTATGCACACAAGTATACAAATAAGAATAGAATATGCAAGAACGTATTCTAAAAAGGTTTAGGCACCCCAAACTTTAGAATAATAATATCTGTAAAGACAAAAAGGAAACAATTTCATCAAGCCAATAAAAAAAAAAGAAAATGTTATCTGTTTACTTACTTACATCTCTCGCTGTGTGTGCAAGTGATAATAATATAATTGAAATATAAAGATTCTAATATATGATACAAATTTTGTACGTATCTAAGCATTCTGGGTATGATTTCGTTTGCTGTTTGTTTCATTAACTTTTTCCTCAATGCATATCTCATATGTATGTCCAGCTTCTTCAATCATTTGGCTTCAGTCCCACATATAATCAAGCACACACGGGAAAATCCACCCTTTTCTCGATCAAGCTAAGCAACCAATAACTCACTCAAATCTCCAATATTCTACTTACTGACATAGGCTCTCCATCAATTGATGGCACCTTGCCTATACTCTCAACCTAGTGACCACAAACACGCACTATCAAAACCTATACAATTAGTATAAGAAACAAGTGAAAACCTGCAGTTCCTACAAATAAGGTGCATTATATTCACTCAACCCAACCCATCGTTCAGATATGATTATAAATTTATACTTAAGGATAAATCTAACTTTATCTATTTATTTATAACTTTTATGTTAAGAAAATCATATGTGCAAGTTCCAAGTACTTCATCATCAGAGGCATTCAAATTTAACATGTGAAATCAAACAAATAACATGGTAAATAAAATCAAGCAAAACCGTTTTGGCACAAATAACAGAACTTGAGAGTACCCAAGTGCACGTGGCATCCAGGAAGCCAAAAGGGTGCCTTTGATTATTGAAAAATATGGATATGGCAGAAGATTGAAGAAGCTAATAGAAGTGGAATCAGAGTCACTGGCACCTCATGGCGCACGGTAGGAATTCCATTCAGTGCTCTGAAGTTTTAGGCCCATTTCAAACAAGCTAATACAAGTGCAGTGTTACGACGAGAACGCTAAGAGGCTTCAATTGCTTCCCTTGCTCCCTTAGCTTGGTGGCTTCTTCTTTGGCCTTTTTTTTCCTGCTAAAGCTTCAAAAAACTGATTCTTAGATCACCAACCAACCAAAGGTCAAAAACGCAAATTGCAAAAGTACCCGAAAAATTGCATGCGAAAATCAGGAAAAAAAAAGCTCTTGAAAGACGCTTCAAAGACGAACAAAAAAGTAGCAAATTGAAAAAGCAAACCGCAAATGTACCTGAAAAATTGCATGCCAAAATCAAACAAAAAAAAAATGACGCTTGCAGATTACAAAAATGGAGGAAATACTAGAAGGTTATCGAAAGATGCTTAAAATTGGGATTTAGGGTTCTTTAGTTTTTAGCTTGCAAATCTGAGAAGTTGTTTTGATTAGTCTGATACTCTGATGTGTTTCTTTATTTTTTGTCCATATACAATGTGTTTCCTCAAATCAAAAAATATTTAAATGTGTGGGCTGACCCGTGGGTTGCCCACTCCCAACCCACTCATTTAGGTGGATCATGTGGGCTAGGACCATGTGGGCCAGCTGAAGATGTGAGCTATGATTAGATGGGGGGCAAATGAAGGGGGTTGAGGGCTAGCCCCTGGGCCATGGGCCATTTTGACACTACTAGTCTTGCGGCAACAAAAAAGTAGACTATAATGTAATTCAAAATGAGGGCTTAGACTCTTGATTTGATTATCACTTTTCTCCCTGCCTTAGATAGCGCCTTCTCTTTCCACTCCTTCAACTTCTTCCAAACTCAATTTTGGACAAATTCAAACATCTGGCTCTTTAATCTACCCACAAAGGTTGGAAGGCCCAGATATTTAAGTGGCTCTCCACCGCCTTAATATTTAACCAGCATTGGATATCACTTCTTTTGTTTTTCGGTACATTTCAGCTAAAAGAGATCTCCAATTTGTCCAGGTTGATTAGTTGGCCTAATGCTAAGTGGTACAGGGATAAAATGCTTTTCAGTGTTTCAGTTTCCTGCTTTGTTGATTTGATAAAAAATATAGAATCATCCATGAAGAACAAATGGGAGACTTCGAGGGCTAATCTAGCAATCCTTATATCGTACAAGCTCTTGTTTTCTTGGGCTTTAAGGACCAAACCTAATAAACTTCAATATAGATAATGAAGAGAGAGGGTGATAGGGGGTCTCTTTGACAAAGACCCATTTTTGGCCTGAACTTATCACAAGGGAAACTATTTAAAAGCACAGAGAAAGAAATCATAAACACACATCTGTGGATAAGATCTACCCACCTATCAGAGAACCCCATGGAACTAAGGTTTTTGCGTAAAAACAACCATTCTACCTTGTCATATGCTTTTTCCATAGTAAGCTTTGACCCCACAAAGCCCATCTGCCTATGGAAGTCACTTTTTGTCCTACTCCGGGTACCCATATATGCCTATTAACCACTACTTCTCATCCCCTATTCCATCATTGATTATCATATCAATATTGTCTGTAGACATGGCGATAACATCCATGTCCCAAGAGCTCTTCCACATGCATGTAATACCACCTCCCCTCTCTCTACTCTACCTTCTACAATCAATCGCAACTACGTTCAAATAGCATCCCAAATTTCTCATATTCTACATTTCATTTGCCTTCTTCCTCATCTACACCAAGAAATTGAAGTTGGGATCTTTCTGAAACATCAACTTCTTTAGGGCACAAATTGTTCGTAGGTCCCCAAGTCCACGACAGTCCCCATTAGGTTGGTTCTCCTTATTTCTCTCTTTCTTAGTCCTCCTTACCATCCTCTTCCATTTCCTTTGGGTCTAGTCTGTGGGATTGTTAGGCTTCTGGTTCCTGATCTCCTCTAATGGCCCTATATTGGTTATTGTCGTCCCGGCTGTCTGCTTGTTCAGGGCATTGGAGTCGCCCTCTGCTGGTCACATTGGGGTTTTTGGCTGAGTGTCACTATGGTATGGATTCCCCATTATATTGCATACCCTATTATCATTGTTGGATTTTTTTTTTTGATGCTTGCTCCTTTGATCCCCTTTCATGCCCTTGGGAGGCAGCCCATTTCCTTCTTACAATCTTAATTCGAAGAACAATTCCTCTATAAGATCTCACGCAATAAAAGAATATTTTATCAAATAATTCTTCTATGTCGAAACTGACATTGATAATGGCAACACAAAGTGTTAAAGTTGCTCGAGTGTTTTGCAATATGAACAAGATATATCAATAAGTAAATTTGAACGAGAAATGATTATTTTGATTATAATATAAATTTTACAAAAATAAGTTTGCAAGCAAATTGAACAAGAAATGAGCATGGAATGAAAAGAAATGAAAACCTACTCCTAGCAATTGAAAGTACAAGAGTGAGTTGGTGAAGATGTTTACTCTAGTTTCTTATTTTTCATGGATATGTTAGCACGACAAAGAACTTTGAGAAGTGTTTAGCAACGTTCTAAAAACCAAACTAGACATCGAATTGGACGAGGTTCTAGTTAAAGGGTTCTACCAATTCAACTGGGAGTTCAACCTGAATATAACCGGTATATAATAAAATATACACTTATATATATAATTATTTATAATGGACTAAATAACTTTTTAAATAAGGATATATTTTTACTAATAATGATATGACAACATTCTATTAATTTCTCGTATGAATTAATGTATATTTTAGTTTTTGACTTTTAAAACGAGTCAATTTAATCCCTAACATTATAAAATGTTAGTCATGTTAGTCCCTTAGTATACGTTTATTTAATATTTCGTCAATCAAATGATGATAGATAACCTTAAATAATACATTGACATACTATATGTCATATGAAGTACAATGAAGTTTAGATGACTCATTTTAGCATATAAAATTACACAAAATGAGTAATTCAAATCTTCATTTCAAGTCATAAAATGACTCATTTTGTGCAATTTCGTATACCAAATGAGTTATTTTAAACTCTATCCTACTTTAGATAATATATAATATATTAAAGTATCACTTAATATTACAAATCATTATCTGATCTACAAAATGTTATACAAAAGTGGAATGAATGACTAACTTACCTCATATTTTGTAATGTTAGAAACTAATTTGATTTATTTTGAAAATCAGTAACTAAAATGACTCACAAATATAAAGTCAGGGACTAAAATGAGAATTATTTCTTTCTCATATATAAAACAAAAAACATATTAAAAACCTCATTTTGTATGTAACATTTGGCTCATATACATTATTAGACATTTCACACTTGGTACCATGGCTGTACATAGTAACAATAAGAAAGATTAGTTTTATCCCATTAATTTAGAAGGACCAATAATTAAACCAAGGTTCAGCCCAACAATTTAAAAACCCTAGCACACATGTACTACTCTTTTCTTCTTTAGTAGTAACAGCAACGTGAAGATGGCAGCGGTAGTTCTTTTTTCTTCTAGCAACAGTAACAAAAACGTGAAGAGAAACAGATCTGGTGGTGATTGTAATGGCCACTCCTCGTCTTTAAGAATAAATCTTCAATTCCCTTTTAATTTTGCTCGGTGGTTTTAGCGGAGCCATGGAGACCATTTTGTTATGGCTATCGTGTCAGTAGATCCAAGAAGCTTAGAGGAAGGCAATGGTGAAAGAAGTGGTGGTGGGTAATAGGGCGGCCCTCTCTTGCGGCAGTGGTTATAGGCGCGTGTTGGTAGTTCAGCAGCTTAGTTGTTGTTTTTATTTTTTATTTTATGAAATTAGAATAATTGCCGATCCATAACAACCTGCTTGGTTCACCAGTTTTCCTGGTTTCTAGCCGATTTAATGGGTTTTTTAGGAGGTTTTGAGATCTCTGGTTTTTGGAGCATGCTCAAACCGGACATTGGTCTGGGTCCTAATTCAATCAGTCAAACCAATTGGTCCAGTCCGATTTTCAGAACTTGCTATTTAGTGTGTGAATTTGATTCCAACTACTAAAAAACTACGATCCTGCAACCTTATTTATTGACAAGCTTGCTACACTAATATGCTGCCATGTGTCATTGATGGTTACCACTATAGATCATGGGTTTCTATCAAGTCCCACGTTCTTCTTTCTTTCCCATATTCTTAAGCATGGCTTAATAATTGCTCCAGGATGTGTCAACTTGTCTCTAGTCATAATTGCTCCTGAATGTGCTTTGTTTGATAATAACTTCCCACATTCCTAGCTCTTAACGTTTCAAGCCTTAGTCCATTACAAATCTTCTTAAGTCCTTTGTAGACCCGTCGATCCTTATCTAACATTAGCCAAAATGCTTTTACACTTGTCAATACTTTTTCTTAGGAAGAAGGCTTTAGTCAGGTTTCAACTCTAACATTTTCTCTCATCATTAAAAATCATATAATAAACTCCCAAGTTGGTCTTGAAAATTTCATCGTTAGACAAATTGGTATCTGACAAAAAGAAATTATCTAGTTGGTCTCTGACAATGTCAAACATCGTTCAAGTGTTAGTCCTTAATGTTAAATTTGAAAAGATGAATAGTAACACCCCAAATTAGTCATCCACCTACACAACTTTGTCCCTCACTCTCACCACCTTCACTACCACCACCACCATCATCACCACCACCTACATCTTATCTTTCATCCAAGTGGTGGGGGTTCTCTTTGTTCTTTTTTTTTTCCCATACGTTTTGATCCATTTCTTTATTTTCTATAACTAAATGAATCAAGTAGATGAATTAGGATTAGTTCATGGAACCTGTTGCTTCTACATATGAGATTGGTCATGGAACCTTTGTCTCTTTCAATTTGCATCTTTTAATCTAATATTTTAGATGTGCTGACACCAAATTTTACCAAATGTTAGATTATCGAGTTGGTACTCGACTTTGATAGTCCAAGGATTAGTTAAGAGTTTGACATGTTAAGAATTGACAAAATGGCACGAAATTAACAAGGCCTTTGGTTTGTCAAACAACATGTCAAAACCCAAAAAAGGTCAGTCGTTACAGAGCTTGTGTCTAACTTGATGACTCAACATTGACATCATGTTTTTATTCGACAATTAATAAGTCAAAATTGAAGTTTTTCATTTGGGACTTAGAAGATTTTAAAATCAAAGGAGGTTGATAGATCAATCAGAAGCTGAAGACAACTAACTATCACACCCAAAGTTTGACAAGTCAAAGTAGTGATTTGTCACTTGAAGACTGAGAACAATTTTGAAGATGTTGAAGATACTATCAGAGTGACTGTATTGCATGTGTTCATTAGTTGGCGGTTATTGACAGTTTGTGGCGGTTATTGACAGAAGCTTGACAAAGACATGACAAAATAGTGATCAAAGAGCAAGTGACAAAGAAAATAGCTGCCAAAGCCACGTGGACAACATCTAGAGACAGCCAAGGACAAGTGTCAAAATCTTGAAGATTTAGGTTACCTATAAATACTAGTTCTATATAGATTGCAAAGGGTTAGAATTTTCATTCACACACTTACTCTAAAATCTCTCCAATGACTACACAAAGTCTAGAGTTAACTGAGTACTGTTCTCAACCCTCTCTTTTGTTTTCTTAGGATTATATTTCCCTAAGTTCTTTACATTTCTATACTTTAATCTTCAATTTGTTAATCAATTTACATTCTACATTTCTTCTTCTTCTAATCTATCAATTAACATTGCATCACAACATACTTGAATTACATATACAATATATCAAATTCCATTCTTATTCCATAAAAAATGGTTTGACACTCAATTCTTTTTTATGGAGAACTAAGAAGAGCAGCTTTTCACTCTTTGAATTGAGATCTTGAAAAGCAAAGGCTATCATCCAAACTCTAGATGTTTGTAGATTTACGATTGGTTTAGAGTAGTTTGGCCTCCTGCATAAGGAGATTGTCAATTATTTGTTATTGAAAAATAAGTGTTAAAATCTGCCATAAACAAGATGTTTGCTTTTTTCCTCTTATGTTTTTCTTTTACTCGTAAGTTGTTTCTATCATAGGCGCAGATGATGTCATCGTTGTTGCTTTGTGTTAAGTTACCGCACTATTAGCAAGGTTCTATAATCATGGCTTCTATTGGGCATATATGGTTCGAAGCTTCATTTATTTGCATATTTGGTTTTGTGTTGCTTCAAGAATTTATGAATCAAGATACTCTTTTTTTCTTCTGTGTAGGTATTTGTTTTTGTTTACTTGTGCTTGATTGCATCTTCAGTAACTGTGTATGCAATAATAATGAGATTTATTTGTAGTCCAATTAAGTTCATGGGTCTCTAAGGTACCCTCTTTTTTCTTTTCTGGTTTCGACTATGTCATATATACCAAATGTCAAACACTGGGTATGCTTCCGGCTTGCCCTTGTTACAAAAGAAGAAAGGAAACCTTGGTAGAGAAGGCTTAATAAATCCCATAGAAGAGAAAATTGGACCGAACCGGCCTGTCCGACCGGGAACTGGTCACCTAGGCCATCCGGTAAGCTTAAAAAACCGAAAAAGTCAAGAACCAGTCAAAACCGGGAAAAATTGGTGATTTGGACCAGTTCGATGGGTTTGGAATTTCTTTATTTTTATTTTTTCAAAGCTTAAATACTGACATTTTGTGGTAGCCACAGAGTAAAAATGAAAAAAATAGAACCAAAGAAGGATACTAACAAAAATTGTTGGGTTTTTCTTTTTCTCTCTCTATTATTCATAGACTACTCACTATAAATCTCATTGTTCACTAAAAAATATTGCTTTTAAATGCTCTATGATCATGTTATGAGAGTGAGATTAGAGAAATTTTATATGGATTATGTTTATTTTTATAGGAATATATATATATTTTTGTATTCTAATTATATATATATATATTATATTCTAGTTGAATCCTGGTTGAACCGGTTAGATTTTTAAATCTTTGAATCAGTGTCTTGACTGGTTCGATACCTAATCTGATCTTCTCCTCTTGATAAATCCATATACAAAACCATAGACTGAACTCAAGCACTATGCATCAAAAGTGTGTGCTAGTGATAGTTGATTTAGATATTCCACCGCTTGCTTTTCCTCCCACTTAATTCCACAACACAAGCTCCTTAATTGGATGAACTTTTTTTGTCTTCGTTATTTTGGGTGGTTTTAATGATTTTGCTATGGAAATAGAAGATGGTGGTTTAAGGGCAGTGGAGGTGGTGGTGGTGACGGTGGTGAGAGTGAGGGACTAACTTGGGTGGATGGGTGATTATCAGGGACTAATTTAAAGTGTTTTTATACAGCTCCTTCAAATTTAATATCAGAAACTGACGAGTGTCTAATGTTTAATATGGCCAGAGACTAAATAGGTAATTTTCTTTTCCAGAACCAAGCTAATTTGGGGGTTTACTCATAATCACATGAAAGCTGTCATTTCATGTTTGTTAATTACTCTTTTGACACTAATCTTTCACCAACAGATTTTGTCAAAGTCACCCGTTGAATTACATATCAATCCTCCGAGATCGACATAATATATTTTTATCCCAACAGTAATATTATAGGATTTAACAATATTTAACATACAGATTAACGAAAATTAACAATAGAATAAATGATATTCAAATATTTAAAATATAGTAAAAACATAAAAGCTACAAAGCAATTTAACCAAAACTACTATTCTTCAAAACTTTTCTTATAATATTTTCATTATGTTTTTTCTATTTATTATTATTTCTAAATACAGCATAAACTAACTTGACGCCTCAAAATTAAAACTGAAATACACGCCTGTCACGATGAATAACTTGTTACTCTTTATTATTACATATATAATGTTTAGTTTTTGTCATAAAAGATGTGTAAATAATGAACACTTAGTTTAGAATTATAGTTACACCTGCTTTTTTTTTTCGAGTTTAATTTTGATGCAATACTAGGATAAAATTATTTTATACTATTATCTGATAATATCATCCTATTAGTAAGACTTTCAATTATTTGGTGATTGACTAAAATATTTTTGTTAATATGATAATATATAATTGGATATAATATTTTTATATTGACAATACATATAAATTAAATTATTTCATTTGGTCTCAATTACTATTTTGGCACAAGTAATTCTTAAAAAAAACTGATTGCATAACTCATCAAGATTTAAATTTTTTATGTTATAAAAAAAATCAGTCGAGAACACAAGCACTTCTTAGATTTTAGATAGTTTTGCTTTGTGAAAAGATTTTGGTTTTTTCTTCAGTTTTATAAAACTTCTTGTTTCTTGTTACATATAATTGTTGACCATCATATAAGATTGAATGATCCAACTTTCCATTAGTTAGTTGAACATATAACATAGACAGTCTAATAATATATAGAGATCAAAACTAAATAGTTTCAGAAATGTTTTGATTGAAAACAAATAAAAAATTTGTCAGAAATCAAACTAAAATTTGCTTTTTTTTCCAAAAATAAAAAAATATGTTTGAGCTTATATTTTTTCAACTATATTGCAAGACCCTTGAATTTATTTATTAGTATCATTTTTTTTTTTTATCGTGGGCTTTCAGTGTGTTGTTTGAAATGAATTTTCACTTTGGTCTGGGAATTTTTCCTCTCTAAACAACCACAAGCGAAGTTGCTTGAAGGCTTTGTTGCCCATGGTTATTGGGCCTCATCTGACTGGTCCACTTGACAAGCAAGACGCCAACAAATTTTGGCATTTCCAATAATTCGCCATTCGGACCAAAAAAGCAAGAAGAAGAAACAAAGAATTGTGCGATGGGTTGACAATAAAACAATTCTGTCACGGCGACGCAAAAACAAATAAAATAAAATAAAATAAAATGGAACATGAACAAAATAAAGCCTCAAAAAGCACTTCTCAACAAGATACTTTAGAAAAATGACCAAAACACAAAAAAAAAAAACAAATTTTAAAATTTTGTTCTCATGAAAAGAAAAAGAATTTTATTTTCGCCTATCCTCAATTTTCGTTCGCTCCGAATTTCCTTTTTTTTTTTGTTTTCTTTTGTTAAAAAGAATAGACTCGATGATCATGCAGCTATTTAGAAATAAATAACTCTTAAGCATAAAAAGCACTTAGTTCACCCCACGTTCTATTCCCTTCTTTACTAAGGGAAATTTATTTTATTTGTGGATATTATTTCAAGTTTCTTTTAGTAATTATTTTTATATGAACATAAAATGTTATATTTATTTTGGTCACAAAATGCTATATATATATATATATATATATTCTTTTTTTTGTCAACAAACAAAATGTTATATAAACATTTAGGGTTGAATGAGGGGGAGTGGTTATTGCCACTTCTAAATTTCTATCATCACTCTCATATTAATGACTTTTATTTGTTTGTCTCTAAAATATCCTTTTATTTTTTTGTTACTTAAATTAATAAAGTTAATAGTATTTTTGTTATCAATAATTATAATTTATCTAAACTTATTAATGCTATTATTTGATTAACATTTACTTATTTTTTTAAACCATATTATTAATTTCATTTTAAAATTTTTATATAATCAATAGATTGCATAAGTACTTACAATTAAATTTTAATATAAATATTTTCCTTCATCTACCAGTATTCGAACCAGGAAAACCATAGATCCTAAGAATGCTGAATACTGAATAATATAAATATTTAAACTTATATATTGAATTAGTTTATTTAAAGTTTTCTTAATATTTAAAATATTTTCAAACGTATCAATTAGCCTTAATTTTTTAAGAATAAAAATAGAGAAAAAATTATAAAATTTAATTGATCAGACAAATCTTGGTATCACATGCTTATCTAATAATTTTTAATAATATAAACTCCATGTATTTAACAAAAATTGTTTCTATATATTAATATTGTAAAATAACAGTATAATATTGGCCAATAGAACTAAAAACTGATACAAATTATATGTATGTCCTATATTATTATTTATTAAGTATGTCTTTATTACCGCTTATTACAATTATCATTTTTTAGCTCAATGTCGGTTTTTTTGCCTATTATGAGTTAATTAAAATCACGATTTTGTGTATAAGGTTTACTAAGTCTTAGAAAATCCAACATTTTTCTTGTGAACATAGAAAAATATTAACCATTTTTTCCCTTGTCTTCTCACTTGTCTATCTTTTCCATTTAGATTTTGTTAACCATCATAAATTATGCAATAATTTTATTCACAAAACATATATATAATCCAATGTTAACACATCAAAAACAGTAAATTATTTTTGGGCACTATTCTTTTTTTGGTTTTCTTTATTTTTTTTAAAACAATTGTCACTTTTTTAGTTAAACTTTGGGTATTCATTGTCAAAAAAAGTGTGATTAATCTCATCGAGATGCAGAGCTCACAGATGTGGGTTTTCCTCTAGCTAAGAGACCCTCTCCATACATATTGCTGAAAATTAAACCCTTGATTAAATACTTAAGAAATATAGCTAGCTACCAACTGTACTAAATTTATCACTTTATAATTTCAATACAACATTAATTAATTCATTTCAATATTTGATGACATCAATTAATTATTATGTAGTATTAAAATACAGAAAAACTAATATTTGATGGCATATTGTCACGTGAATTGTCATAAACATATATTAAAAGTAATTAATTTTTTTAAAAAAATGAAAAATTACAGAAGCAAAAATAATGAAATGTTTTTAAAGAAGTTTTCTTTTAGAAGGTTAATAATAATATTGAGTTTTAATAAAATTTAAAAGTATTGATGACCTATTAAGTTAATTATGAAAGAGAATAGAAAGGAGTATTTTTGGGAAGTTAAATGAAAGATGGGTGAGTGGGAGACAAATATGGAGTGACAATAGTCTCTCCTTGAATCTGGTTGTATTTGGACTTTTTTTAAAACAGAAATGATTTATTCTGTTAATAAATTCTCTTAAACTTTCTTCTACTTATTAAGTGAAGGAAGAATTGATTATATTTTAAGTTTTAAGACATTAAATATGTATGCTTTTTTACCTCATTTAGTAGTTAGGAGGATGTTTAAGAACATTTTTATAACACTATATAATCGTTTTTTTATAACCCAAAACTAAGCTGGGCATGAAATCCATATGGATCTTGGCCGAGGCGTAGACCATGAAAAGTTATTGCCTAAGACAAAAAAGAAAAAAGAAAAAAGAAGAAGCTATTACCTAATTGGGCTATGTAATCTTGACACCTAAGAAATGCTAAAATTAGACAAACTGTAAGAAAAATTGTTAGAGGGGCGCAAGTGTAACAGCTCAAATATAGGTATACTCTTATAAAATTTAATAGGACACATATGTAAGTGATTGTATCTTGAATAAAGCTAATAGAGCCCACTTTTATTGTTATTGTATCTAAATATGAATTGTTAAAATTATATCTGTGCAACAATATCTCAACCTGTAAACCATTCAATGAAGTAAATAGCCGTTTTGTATTTCATCAAACCACAAAAGCGAACATTAAGTTGGTTCCAATACATATGAAGTGTCTCTTGAAAAACTCTGCCTATGGAAAACCAAAAGAACGCCCGCTCCATTTTATTAAACATGTTGGACAAATTCTCCTATTTTCGCTCAAAGAACAAAGAGAAAACAATTTGGGTGCTTGCTTATTAAATTACCCTTTCTTTTCATTCACTCTCTTTTTGGGTTTTTGCCTGGCTTCTCTGTATCCTTCCAAAGCATCTTTTTTCTGATTGGAAGTCCTTCCCTCTGCATACGTTATAATTATTTGATGGCCGGAATGTGTGTATCAACATTTTGGAAGATCTTTTGGTGGCCGTATCAAAGATTGCTTAGGACCTTTGCCATTGTCCACCAAGAAGGCCATCTTAAGCCCCCATGTTGTGTGCACCTCCAAATGGCAGTGCAAGAACCAAACACCTGTCAAATACAAAATAATTAAAAGAAAATTTTGAAGAGATTGAAGATTGAGGCAGCATTTTGCATGTTCCAAGTACATACATACATACATACAACAACAACACAAGTACAGAACATGTATCAAGTAAATTATCCGCCATAGCAAATATAAACTAGATAAAAATAAACTTACAGCTATAACGGTTAAATTACTTGGAATATGCATGTACTTGGTAAATGTTAAAATCATCATAAGATTGATTCTATAGTGATAGGAAAGATGGAAGTGCTAAGATCAGTTAGACACACCCTGACAAATGATGGTAAAAAATTTATGAATCAATTTATTTTAAAAACTAGAAATATTAAAATAAATTGTCAAAACTTTTGGTAAAAAAAAATGAGTGGTTGTTGGATGAAATTTGAACAAAAGTTCCAACATTTTCCATTAAAAATTGTTTGAGAAACACATCCCTCAAATTTTCAAGCCCACATTTAAGACTATAAAAGCTGACTCCTTGTGTTATGCATGAGACCAAGAAATTTTACCTGGATTATCTGCTCTGAATCTAATTGCAACCCACCCTCCAGCTGGTACTCCAATTGTGTTCCTTTCAACAGGATCAACAAGGTTGAAGCTCTTTGGATCCGTTTTGTTATTGTAATTTCCTAATCCCTTACCAACAACAAAGAAATTGAATCCATGAAGATGAACAGGGTGGTTCTCAGGTGCAATGATTCCAGTATCTTGCAAAACAAGCTGAACAGTGGAGTTGAATTCAAGCCTGTAAAGCTTTGTGCCATTCATTGTCTTCAAACTTGATGGTCCTGCCCCTGTGAAGTTGAAAATATGAGGTGGGTTTGCAGGGAAATCTGTGGTGAACACACCCTTGATGTTGAAATAGTGTGCCTGAAGTAACGCAATAGTTGGCATATCAAATGTCACATTGTTGATAGAAGCCACCGCTCTACTCCCATTTCCAGCTTTGCAGGATGGGCAAGGGTTAATCCCCAACCCAACAGTGAAGTAAAGTGAGTGGTCAACTTTTTGTGGGACATTAACAGGGTATTTCTGTGAATTTAGGCCTCTAAGAGAGTTTATGAAGTTGTTGGCTATTTGTGTAGCATTTTGTGGTGGTGGGGTGGTGAGAACTGTGGGGCTATTGGCAAGAATTCCAGTGTAGTGCAATGTGGCTGTGGCGGTCAAGTTGTCCACAGCAACAGGAGCATCCATGAAAGGAGAGGCTGCTATCAAGTACTTGCCAGATTTTTGGTTAGCAGTTAGAAGGACATTGGTGGTTTGGCCAGGAGCTATCACAATTGTTTCTATCTTAAAAGGCTTCACATATGTGGCATCAACTTCTACCACTGTGAGCTTGTGGCCAGCAATTTTGAAGAAGAGCTCCTCATTGAGTGCAGCATTGATAATTCTCAGCAGGTAGGTCTTTCCAGTTTCCACAGGCAGGTTGTGAACATCTTCACATGTTCCAATAAAAGTAAACAAACAAGCCTAGTTAGCACTTTGTGAAAATCTCTCATATAAAAGAAAACAAAAAAAATTCTAGTTAGCACTTTGTGCGAAATCTCTCATAATAAGAGGGCAGAGAAGAGAAGAGAAGAGACAAGCAGCAGAACATACCTTGTGTAGAGCAATTGGACACTGTCCCTGGAAGGCCATTAATGGTATGAGCATCTGAGACATTTGGTGCCAATCCTGATTTGAGAGCTTCATTGATAACTGCTTCAGTGTCAGATTTCCACCATTCTCCTACAATTTGTCACCAAAGTGAATTTTAAAGTGAGTTAATATCAACTAAAACTGAAAAAAACACTACATAACTAGGAATTCTTCCTGAATTTAGTTGCTAGAATGATGTGTGATACTTATCAACTCTTAAATGAATAAGTCCATCATAGCTTTTTATTCATCTAATGATCATCAATTCATCATGATTTAAGTTAAAAATTCTAACAATATTTCTCTAGCATTGTAGTATTGCTCATTAAAATATTGGTAAATATGAAAATCTGAAGGGAATTGTTTTGGCTCACCTAATACGACAACCAATTCATCATCTGGCTTTGGGAAAGGATAAGGCACACCCTTCTTTGGCAAGATAACCAAGGCACCATGGACAGTTGACCTTAGCCAGTTAACATGTGCATGCCACAGAAGTGTTCCTCTCTGTCCTGTGATAGTGAAGTTGTACACATAGGTATGTGCTGGTTGAATTGGGCACTGTGTGATATATGCAGGTCCATCAGCCCAACCAGTTCGCAATTGCCTTACCCCATGCCTACCAAAATCGTAATTACTCTAATTAGCATTGAATTTGAAGATTTAATTGTATACATACATACAACAACAACAAAACTAGCACCCTCTTATAGGGGTACTTAGTGTCATGTTTATAAGGTAGTGTTTGGTTTCAATTCCCGTACAATAGAGATAGATATAGTAGAGATAATAAAGATGGAAACATAAAAAACACTTTCATTATTTGTGGAGTACAAAACATGACAACTGTCTCCATTTTTTGTTTAGATATATATGGATAAAATAACAAATACATGATAAAAGACAATGCATACCCCCGCTAGCCACCTGACCACCATCAGACTGCCGGACCACCCATGGTAGTAAGGGAAAATAAGGAAATATTAAATATGTAAAGATATTATTGGTGAAAAAATATTAAATTTCTGTATTTGTATCTAGTCTCCACTATTCCCTTATTTTGGAGATAAAGAAATTTTCTGTATTCCCATCTTTACAACCAAATAATTTTATATTTTCAATATCTCTGTATTTTCTATTCGAGGACAGAAAACAAACACTAACGAAGTGTGTCCACCATTCAACATTAAACTACACAAAATATATCGATATTAAGTGTAATATTACATAAATCTCAACAGAGAATAGCATATATTTATACAAATTAAGGAGTGATGTGTGAAATATCGGCTATTCTCAAGAAAGTTATGATAATTTAGCCTTACTTATTTTTTTATAAGGAGCATAGTCTTCATTATTATTATTATTGTTATTTTGTCATACATTTACGTTAACTTAGAAGCAATAACATGGAGTATTTGACGTCTTACCAATGGATGGTAACGTTGTGGTTGACTTTATTCACCACTTTGACCAGCACTGTGTCATCTTCCCTGGCGTATAGAGTGGGCCCGGGAAATTTCCCATTAATGGTGACAATCGATTTGCTTGAACATAATCTAGTGGTATTCTTGGTCACCACCTGCAACCATTACCAAATTCGATCAACTTTGATTATAGGAAACTTCAAGAACGTGCATGTCGTTGGAAAGAAGTGACTGATTAACGATCTTTAGGTGCTCATCATGGGGTCTACCTTCCATGTAGCTAGAGTTCAAAAATTACTCATTATCGTATGCTTTCTTCGTAGAAAAATACTCTCTTCCACTAATAAACAAATTTAAGTGAATATTAAAAGAATAATAATTCTACAGGCCAAATTTTGCAAATACTTATCACATACCAGCAATTAACTATAAGGTATGTTATTTGTACTTATAATTATGAATACCACTTTAAACCTCCCACAAAAGAAATATATAGAGACGAGAAATTCGTATTTTTTTAAAATTTAATTCAAACATGAGAAGGTCAATTTTGAATTTATAATTATTATTTTCCGTTAACTATTTAAATTAAGTGCTTAAATCAATTTCACAATCGATTAAAATGGTGGTCTCTGTATTAAAATCCGTACACAAGGAACCAGAGAATTAAAACGCTTTAAACTATAGGTGTGATTTTACTCTATTAATGATTTCTGCGCTTGCATATACCTGGAATAAGACAACGATATTTTTTGTTTCCATAAGTTTTGCAAAAGATGAAAATGCACACAGATGACTTAACATAAAAGGAAAGACAGCAAGCTGATCTAGTAGTTATCACATCATTAATATTGTTTTTAAGTTCAATAAGGGAAGAAAAAAAAAACTCTTAAATTGATTCTTTAAATATTACGATGTACCACTATATAGACTCAGTCCCTTACAAATATGTTCCACCAAAAAAAGTCCCAATTCAAAAACTTAAGCATCACCACATTTGTCTTTAGGAACTAGTTATGACACAAAAGTACATATATCTGATAACGATTATATATTTTGAAGGACTTAGTGACAAAATTGCATGCATTGATATATATAGCACCATTGATAAGACCAATTTAATTGATTAAGGCTTAAGAAAATGAGCTTAACTTCCCCACCAAAATGAACTTAAGAAAATTACTTGATGAAAGATGGCTGAATAAACCATAACCAAATTGCATGCACTGGGATATAGCACCATTGTTCAAACTCCCACACTTGCAGTGCGTGACAGAATTAATGATGTGCACCCTATAAGGCCGAAGAAGGAAACGGTTTACTTACATGGAATGTGTAATGCCTTACTCTGCACTCGACCAAAGCTGGAATAATGAAAGCAACGAGAAGTAGCACTCTAACCCAAGAATCCATTTTCACTCACTTTCTTGATTTTCTACACTCTCCCCCTTCTTTTCTCTCCCTTGTTAATATGCCGTCCAAACACAGTGCTTATGTTGCATTCATCGATGACTGGCCAACGCACACTTATATAGGCTCAAACCAAGCATTGCTACCACGTCGTTTTTGCTTGGTTAGGTGAGTGATGGATGCATTCTTGGAAACTAAGACTTATTAGGGGGTGGTGAATAGGACAAGATGTAACCATGCTATCTCATGATATCTTGCATGTCACATAAAGTTGTAGACAGTGGGAATCCATCCATATGTATTTTGGAGTTGAAGTTATTAATCTCCTTATAATTAGGGACATATATATTGTGTTAATTGCTATTTGCTACAATTTCATTGAGATTTGCCTATTGGTTGTGTTCTGACTATTAAACACCTCTCTGTCTTCCACTAAGTCTAAAGCTTTATGATTAACCAATTAAAGTTTAGTATAATCTGGTAGTAACAGATTCAAAGACCAATTCATCATTTTGTGGTTGAAACAGTGTTTTTACCTGCAGCTCCGACCAATTAATTAGCAGAAATTAATAAACTTGCATTATTTTTCTTTTCGATTTTTACTTTCAAAAGAGGGCTGTGACATGGTTTAAGGAAACAATAGTAGGTGTAACATTACCAAAAATGCTCTGCTATCCTGTCTTGAGATTGAAAAGAATCACTTGAGCTCACTTGAGCTAAGTTTCTTGCTGAACTTTATACATAAGATATCATTACACCACCATGTCTTCCATTGCACATTACATAGTGTATCCATGGTAGGTCAATATCACTCTGATAAATAGAAGAAAACTCAAGTGAATTTCTTTACCAAATCTCAAGGGAGATTGGTATAATTTTTTTTCTTATCATCACTGCCTTCAATTTAGATTAATAGAATTGATCTTAAGAGAGTACCAATGAAAGTTGGGTCTGATGGAAAGCACTAGTCTCTGTATATGACGAATAATAGTTTAAATTTCTATTAGTAGAGGTGTCCAAATTTAGTATTTGATAATACTTCAAATAAAATTACTTCCACTAATAAAAAGATATATGCGAAAAAGGAGGAGTGGAATGCCCTGAGCTTTATCATGAGTCCAAGGTTGTGATTGAAGTGTATACAATCACTGCTTATTAAATACCTATTTCTGTTTCAGTGTACGTGCTGCAAAGCAATTATTAGTGGAAAACATAATCCAAGGTCATTAAACACGGCTGAGCTCAATGCACGGGCTATATTAATGATAAGTTCAATGATTGAAGTGTTCATAATTACATTGATCTTTGTCTAAACATATAGATGGAAATTCAAAAATCAATTTTGGGTCATTAATGAGTTCATAGTTACACCGTCTGATTATAAAGATATAAAAGTACAAATTCTGTACCTGAAAAAAAAGGTACAAATTATTCAGTTAAATATGTCGCATAATGGGAGAGGCTAAGGAACTAGAAGGCGTATATGAGGATGCTTAGCTCACAAAATTGAGTATGGTTGAGAAATGGCTTTCAGTACTTCATCAGGTCATTGTAGCAACCCATAGAGGGTGTGTACATCATGATTTATTTGAAGCCAAGATTAAACCAACGTTGGGTAAGTAACAACTCTGTTGTCACCTTCCTTTCTCTGTTCTTGGTCTTCCAAATGTCCATCTAGATCTCTCTATTTGGTGGGTAATAGGCCTACTTATAAGTGACTTGCTAAAACCTTAACAATAGTGTTAGCAACATTGACGAAACAAGGTAAGCATAAAGTTTTAGTTTTGCAGTCAACTTTGTAATGAATGAGGCCACATCGTGCAGTTTATTAAATTGATTGGTGGCGCGAATGTGGCTACTTTTAATCTTTATAAACTGAAATGGATTAAGGGCAAAGCATAAACCAACGAGTTGATAACCAGCATATGGAGAAAGACATTCTTTCTTTAACATTTTTCAATCTTGTCACTTGCTTCCACTTGCATTGTATGATGATCAAATTTAGGTGTTGACTATACCAATAGCATAAGATAAGAAAAATAATAAATAAATAAATAAAGATTAATGCTACACTCTAAAATAATCCTAATTTTTTTTATATAGAAAATAAAAGTATATATAGTTATTAAATAATTAAAGTAATATGATCGATTTACTTACTCATAGAATTAGAGCAAAACAAGAACAAATACATTTAGTTTTGATAAATTATTATTATATAAATTTTTAACACAGTTATTTTATTATGCATTTTTTTATGTAAAAGAAAATTTTATTCAGTGATAACTCTAGTGGATCTTACAAATTGAAAAAAAAAATATAAATCTAAATTGAGTAAGAAACAAATATATTCCACATTCAAAATTAATTAATAATTTATAACTTGCTCCTTGTTCAAATCGTATTTTTCAGTATGTTTGGGTATTTTTTTTAGGTAAAAGCATAATCAGGAAAAAAAAAGATTTATTTTGAAAACCTAAAATTTTTATATTTTGAAAAAAGATTTTTTTGTTGTAATATAAAAAAGATATTTAACAATAAGTAATTTTTTTTTTAATATTACATGTGCGGAGCTGCACTAGCAACACTTTCCATACACAGCATCAAGAACTCGCCCAAATCGTCCACTCAAGGTGCGTCTATTTATGCAAATAGATGTCTAATCCCATGTGCTGCTTTTTGATCTTCTTGATCGATAACAAAAAGTACTGACTTAGTACTAGAACACTGTAGCTAAATTGGTAGTCTGGTTCATCCTTTTCGCTAATAGGCCCCAAAAGAATGCCTACCACCACGAGCGGGCTGCCGAGTTGTCGAATATTTATTTCTTATACACAAGTCATAAAGATTTTAGTTTTACTGCTCACAATTCATGTACATATTGTTGATAAGCCGTGCTTATGTCCAGGCACTATTTTTCCCTACCTCGGGTTTGTCCTACTGGATTTACCGAAGATGTTTTTAATAAGATCTGTAGAATAAAAGTCAGCATTCCATTACTACTTGTGGTTTGCAATTTAATCTCAAGTATAATGTCGAATCACTACTGTTGCTTTAATACTTATTGTTTTAACATTTCATTAATTATGAAATTAAATATTGAACTCTGAGATCTGTCTCTTGAGAAAAAAGTTATCTTGGTCCAATGCCTGTAACCGTAATATTCATACATGACCCCTGTAAGAACCTTGAGTCTATACTAAGCCATTCAACGCGCTATAAACCCTTTCTTGGCCCCGAAGGGTAAAGAGCAAATCGGGTAAAGAGCAAATCCTCCCCAAGTAGTAAACCTTGAGAATCAAACTCATAATCCTTCAGGACTTGCGAGCCAGAAGTCAAATTAAACTCGCTAAGATAAAATTTCTAAGAATCAAGTATAAGTTCGCACAGGATTGAAAGCAAAATAAGGGTTAAGGTAAACATTGCTTACCCAAGCAAAAGTCTAAAAGGTTGAATAGGGGTAAAATATAACAACTCGGAATTAGAAATTTAAACGGTCATAGTTATGACTTATAAATTGATAACAATTGTTGCAAACAATGAAAATATTGCATACATAAGTTCCGAAATTAATAATAAAAGTCCAACATACATGGGGCAATCATAACTGCAAATAGATACATGAAACCCAAAAAATATACATATAACATGAAAATATCTAAACTGAAACATTCTCTCCTCCTCCTTCCATTTCCATGGCCTAACTGGGCCCTCGAGGTTGCCCCCTCAGCGGCTTCCTCTCCTCCTCTAGCCTCGACACAAGATGGATGGATCAAGACTTGGGGTCATATTTCTTCCAAGACCTCACTTCGTTAAAATTATTGGATTTAGAAACTGATTCACAGTATAATTAAATGATGTCAATGCATGTGAATGAACCCTAAAATAAATTTGATAGAATTAAATCTACCAATCGGCACAGCACAATGAAAATAAATATCAGGGTAAATAATAATTCACGGTGGGACGTACTTATCACTAATTATAATGGGATCTACTTGTCACTATTCACATAAACGGTATAATCATGTAATATTCACATGAATAGTACTTTTTATACCAAATCAAGAAATTTATACACAGAACTTGTAATGTGAAAACCTCCAAATACCGGAGAAAAACCACGGGACAGACTCTGAAAAATATTCCACTATATTCAGAAAAATTACATAATATTCTTTTCACATTCTCCAACCCAAGAGGTAAATATAGTGTTTCCCCGTGAGAATCTTCCTAATCAAATACTACACTTTTATAGTACCAAAGCGTGATAGAGATGATATCTAAAAATATTCCCAGTATATATATCCACACTCTACACTTTCTGGAATTTACTCATACTCTATTTTTTTCTCTCATTCTCAGAAAAATAATACACTCTCTATGTATTTTTCTCTTCACTCTGCAGCTCTTCTTCGTTGCTTTCCTTGCTCTTCAACTGAGTAATTTGCCACTATTTATAGAAGCATGCACAGTATGAATATGATCTGCGTGTTGCGGCGCTGAAAATTTCTTCATGTGGGTAGGGCCCACAGGCTGGACCCCACAATTCTCCTCCTCTAGCCGATGAAAAATAATCTGGGAGAAATCATCTGGAATCCATGTCGATTAACTCGGCACAAAGTTGTCTTGTACTATAACTTTCTTCATGCA
Organism: Dalbergia cochinchinensis; assembly: GCA_031216125.1. Taxonomy (NCBI): domain Eukaryota; kingdom Viridiplantae; phylum Streptophyta; class Magnoliopsida; order Fabales; family Fabaceae; genus Dalbergia; species Dalbergia cochinchinensis. Next base: position 58,312,115 of record CM062375.1, on the reverse strand, counting down.
ATAACCTTGCATTTCTCAAGCATTTAATGGTGCTAATACAAGAGCATTATCCATAAGCCTTATCATTGGCTAAACATGTTCTTTTTACTTGTACCGCTGATATTCGGGACACGTAGCCTGGTCTCCACTTTGCTAGTAAGACTTTTGACACAAGGGACCCATCACATGGATCCAACAAACACCACGTCATCTATACTTGATCTAAACCAGCTGATCCACACCATCAGCTCCTTTCCAGCTTCCTCCAAATCACCATGGAGAAACAAGATCTTTACCTGTAACTGTTCAACCTCTAAATCCAAGCTAATTGCCAATTCGAGAATAACTCGAATAGAACTCATTTTCATAACTTGAGAGAAAATTTCATCAAAATCTATCCCACACTTTTGACCTAAGTCTTTTACAACCAAGTGAGCCTTATACTTCACTAACTTGTTGCATCTTTCTTTAGCTTGAACACCCATTTATTCTTCAAGACTTTCTTGCCTTCAGGGAGTTTTGCCAACTTATAAGTATCGTTCTTCTGCAAGGAATCCATCTCTTTTTGTTGGCTTTGATCCACTGAACTTTATTCTTATGAGTCAGAACTTTTTTACAACTCTCTGGCTCCCTCTCATCAATGAGAAGGACATACTCCGACTTGGGATACTTGCTGGATGGATATTACACTCTATTAGATCTTCTAAGCTGTGGTGTATGAGCTTGTTCCCCTTACTCAACACCTCCTCTATCTCCAGCATCATCAATTGCTAGCTTATCATCAACCCCATGGTCTTGAATCTCTCCCCTTTCTGTGGCATTTTCTTTAGAAAGAGAGACTAGTGTAAAATCAACCTTACCACCAGATTCATCAATTTTCTTTGGAATAGAAAAATCCGACATAGTTGGTTTCTTGCTCATGAAACACTCTCTACTTCTTATAATCCTCTTCTTTTCCAAATCCTATATCCTATAGCCAAATTCATCATCTCCGTAGCCTATAAATATGCAAGGAATGGCTCTATCATCAAGCTTCTATCTCTACTTTTTACTTATGTGAGCAAAGGCTTTGCATCCAAATACTTTCAAATGAGAGTAATTAACACCATGTACAGACCATACTCTCTCAAGAATGTCAAAGTCCAAAGGAACAGACAGAGATCTATTAATCAGGTAGCAAGCCATTTAAACAGCTTCACCCCAAAATGGCTTAGGTAGCTTAGTCATTCTCAACATACATATGACTTTCTCCATAATGGTTTTATTGATTCATTCGGCTACACCATTTTGTTGTGGGGTGCTAGGAACTGTCTTTCCATACCTGATGCCAGGAAATACAAAGGCACTTCAAAGGTTTCCTAGTTTTTCTCTCGACCATGGCATGAAACCTCTTGAAGTATTGAAACACCTTGTCTTTCCTCTTTAGGAAATAAACCCACACTCTCCGTGCAACATCATTAATAAACATAACAAAATATCTGCTACCATCCAATGTCTCCACCTCCATGGGACCGCATATATCAGAATAAACTATATCTAAAATATTCTTTTTTAACTTCAATCTTTTGTCGAAAGACATCTATGATGCTTGCTAAATAAACAATGATCACAAGGATTTAACTTTGTACCTTTGGCATAAAGAATGAGGGATTTTCTAGCCAAAATCTGCAATTCTTTTTCACGCATATGAGCCAATCTTTTATGCCACAAATTTGGCAAAGCATCATTCTCGATTGCATTCAACCTCAGATTTGCTTAACTTGAGTCTTGTACAAAGTGTTGTACAATATTCCTCTGGCAACCACTATCAAACCTTTGGAAAGCTTTCATTTGCCATCACCAAAGTTACTGTGGTATCCGGCTATATCCAAAGCATGCATGGAGATCAAATTCAGATGTAAATCCAACATATGTCACACGCGCTTCAATGTTAGTGTACATCCTATATTTATATGAATGCACACATCACCAACTCCTATAATGTCAGAGTTACTTTTATTACCTATCTTTACTTTGCCAAAGTCTTCTTCTTTGTACACAGTAAAGAATTCCCTACTGAGAGTGGCGTGATACGAAACCATTGAGTCAATGACCCATTTAACACATGAATCTGTAACATGACACTCTTCATCTACAAAAGAGAGAAACACCACTTCCCCACCTGTCATAGGGGTTGTAGTATTTTCGTCATTAATCACGTCTTAACTTCTCCAATTATTTTTGCCTCTGTGCTTACAATTCCTTTTGATGTGTTATTCTTCGCTGCAATGGTAGCATTTAAACCTCTTCTAAACTAGGACAACAATTGATCTTTTAGTTTTCTTGACTGCCCTCTACTTTGCTTCTTTCCTCGTTCTCTGTGATAAGGGCCTAAGAATTGTTTATTCCCGCCAAGTTTTTTCTTCTGGTTTCTTCATTGAACATACTATCTTTGACTTGGACCAAAGACAGCTTCCCACTTGAAGCAGAGTTGCTTAGTGATACCACCAAGGTCTCCCAGTTATCCAGCAAAGAACTCAAAAGTAATAGTGCTTGTAAGTTATTATCCAACACTATCTTCATGGTACTCAATTGATTTACCATATCTTGGAAGTCACTCAGATGCTCAGCAACAGACCTTTCATCTCTGTACTTGAGATTCACCAGCTTTCTGATTACGAAAGCTTTATTTTGTGCAGTCTTTCTCTCAGAAAGATCTTGTAAATTCTTCCACAAAGTATGGACATTCGTCTCTATGGCTACATAGTGGAATACACTAATATTCACCCACTGCCTAATCAACCCTATGGCCTTCCAGTGCATCTTTTTCTAGTTCTTCACTGTCACGTTTTCTGGCCTTGCATCTCCCTTCTCTACAAGATCGTATAAATCCTTATAGAAAAGTGTATCCTCCATTTTTGGCTTCTAAATGGAGTAATTTACTGCTGTCAACTTGATCATGGTCCCCTTCTTTTCTTCCATTTAATTCACACAGCAAAACCCTGAGCTCAACTTGCGCTCTGTCAGTCTCAAAGACTGATTCATAGTGTAATTATATGATGTCAATGTATGTGAATGAATACCAAAATAGTTCTGATAGAATTAAATCTATCAATCGGTGCAGCGTAGCGAAAATAAATATCATATGAATAGTAATTCACCGTGGGACCTGCTTATCACTACTCAGGTTGGGATCCACTTGTCACTATTTATGTGAACAGTATAATCATGTACTATTAACATGAACAGTACTATTCATACCGGATCAAGAAATTTGCACACCAAATTTTTAATGTGAAAACCCTCAAATACCGGAGAAAAACTGACAGACTCTGAAAAATATTTTACTATATTTAGGATAATTACATAATATCTTTTCCACACTCTTTAATCTAAGAGGTAAATATAGTGTTTCCTGGTGAGAACCTTCCTATTCAGATACTGCACTTTTGTATTACCAAAGAGTAATAGAGATGATATCAGAAAATATTCCCGATGTATATATCCACACCCTACACTTTCTGGAATTTACCTACATTATCTATTTTTTCTCTTAGTCTCAGAAAAATAACACCCTCTTTGTATTTTTCTCTTCACTTTGTAGCTCTTCTTCGCTGTTTTCCTTGCTCTTTAACTGAGCAATCTGCCTCTATTATTGAAATAATGCGCAGTGTGAATATGATCAGCACATTGTGGCGCTGAAAATTTCTTCAAATGGGTAGGGCCCACGGGGTGGACCCCACAAAAATCTAGGCTAGGTGCTAGAGGATGCACCTAACCCATGAGATTAGCGAACATCTCATCCATACTATATTAGGTTTCAGCCACAAGCTTGGAATAGTCATTCTGTGATTTGGTCAGCTAGTCTTGAAGGTCAGTAACCTTCTTCTTAGACTTCTCAAGCTTGCAAGAGGCCTCACTGAGTTTGTCCTCAGAGTCTTTTAAATCATCTTTTAACTTCTTCTCAGCAGCCTCTGTGTTCTTTTGAGCCCTCTTTAAATTATTTTCTCTAACTCTGCAACACACAGCTCAGAAGCAATTATTTTTCCTTCCAGCTCCTAGCTTTCTCTAGAGATGTGTCCCTAGCCTCCTCTATTGCTCTCTTTTCCTTCAAGAGTTGGCTTACGTTGGAAAACTTCTTTTGCATGTACTACTTTATTACCCTCATACTTCGGATGAATGTCTTGAAGCATTGAGACACGATTTTGAGGTCGATCGCCTCCAGCTTCATTTTGGCCTCAAAAGTCATGAAGTTAGTGTCAACAAGGCCACAAAAGTAAAAGTTTTTAGATCAAATGATGGGGCCAAAGAAGTCAGGGGGAGAGAAGGCTGACGTCATCTGCATGGAGGCGAGGGACTTGTTTTTCCAAAATTTTTTCAGTCCTCTCTTCTTGTTGTTCAGAGAAGCTTCTTTAACAACACCCTCCAGCTTTTCACGGATCATGACCAAAATGGTTAAAGAAATAGGCTCCAAGGATGTCGAACGACAAGAAGAGCTAAGCATTAGAAGCTAGAATTTTTTAGAATTTGGCCAATTTGCTCTTCATAACCATTTCATTGTCAACTTAATTCTCTGTTAAAAGAGAATGGAAAATTGATTAGTGTCATTAGAAGAAATTAGGACCTTAGTAATAATAAAATAACCAATGAACACTAAGATACCTAAAAATGCTTGAGATTATTCCTCACCTATCTCTACTATGGACTTGGGGTGTTGTTGTTTCTTCCCCCAAGTAATGACAAAGAAATCTAAAATGCCACTTTCAATAAATGTGAGGTCTTTCTAGTCCACCTTATAATCCTCAGCATCCCCTACCAATATATCTAAAGGGAAGGACGCCTTTCTTCTAGATCCATGAAAAACGGTTAAACCCCATGAGTGGGAAAAATTTTAAAGTACTGCTATTTGAACTCTTGATACGACGATTCATAGAGTTCAAACACCTTTTCATTCTTGTGAGTGCAAAAGGATAGCCATCTTTGTTACGCTGCACCACCCGGTACCAACAAGAAAAACAAATATAAGAATAAGTTAGAATGAAGAAATTGGGAACTCAAAAGTGTGACAACCATAATGAAAGATCGAATCATAGCCCAAAAATTCAGGCATAGTTAGGTGAGAGCCATTTTAAGTCTCATGAGAACATACCTTTGGAATTCAGAAAATAGAATCTAGACTCCAACGCGAGTGAAAAGATCTTGTACATCCACAGGAAGTGATTCGAGCTCTAGCTAATAAAGCACACCCGTTCATCAGGTATGACAACTTCAGGAATGAATTTGTCATCTCATTCCCCTCTCTATCAACTCGAGGCACTCATGTAATTAAGGAAGATGTTTTTCCTTGATTATAGAGGGAATTAGCAACACATCTTCATCTATCTATCTATCCATAGAGATCTCATTGGATCGGATCTAGGACTAGGGGAACCTTGTAATTCGAGAATGCCTTCCTCTTGCCCATATCGGATATCAGAAGATGAGAAGTATCCTACGACAGGAAACCACTTCTGTGTTCAGATTAATTACCCTAGATTTTTAGAACCATTTCTAAGTACAAATAAAGCATATGAATATCAAACCCCTACGGTGGTTCGCAACCAAAGCACAACTGCATGCGGTGGAATGGCGAAAAACAATGGGAGGAAAATAGGATAATGAAATGTTTCTACCCTCCAGACGACCGAAATATGCATAACCAGTAAATAGTTGATAACTATTTGGCAAGAATACCAAATCGTTTAAGTAGTAACCATAGAGAATAGATATCATTCCCATGAGAACTACTGCTACTAATCAATATGTCACTAGTTTTACATCTAATTAAAAACTTGATATATAATCATTTGGAATGTATACCAAATCATTCAAGTAGTAGCCACGGTGAGTGGAAAGCATTCCGATGAGGACTAATGCTATTAATCAATATTTCACTAGTTTTACTTCTAATTAGAGTAAATTAATGCAAGGTGATTTGAATTGAAGGTAACTCTAACACTAAATCTTATTGTTAACTATTAAGGGATAACTATCAAGCAAGGAAACCAAATTATAGCATGAGTTAATTAACAACAATACTAAAAACGCTAGAGGTTCGAGGTTTGTCAAATTTTTTTTTGAAACGCCGAATACTTTCTTCATGTTGATTTGGGAATTGAAAACTTAATCAAGGATTTTTAGTTTATTGACTCCCATTTCCTCGGTAAGTCAATTCCTCAACAGTGTTACTACAAAAGAAATATGAAGCACAACATTTCCGATCCATAATTCACATAATCCCCAATTTTATTCCTGAAGATTGAGAATCAAGAGGTTCATTCTAGAGATTCAAACATAATTTTTCCAAATCATGTAAGAACCCTAACACCATTCATGAGAATCAAACTCACAAATCAACAAACAATGAACCAAATGCAAAGTATCAAGAAATCATCCACAATTCATAGCAATTAGACAAAATCCTTACCATAACTATAAATTTAGCTCTTCATGACAAAAACAATAATAAAATAAAAGACGAAGAAGAGACCACAAAACCCATGAGATTAGCGAAGTAAAGGATTTCTACAATCTTTTCTCTTCCTCATGCTCCTATTCCTCTTCAACCACCAAAAGCTCTCTTCTCAGCTTTCTCTGTTTTTGCTCATCTCTCTTTCTTTTTCCTCCAAAACCCCAATAAAATCTCATTTCTGTAGTTCAACAGGCACAAAAATACGTAAAACACAGACATGGGCACCTAGGTGCTAGGAATTTATCTCATAGCAAGCTAACATCACTCTATAGGCGTTGGGGCACTGGGTTCTCTTGAAACCTTCCTTCTATATATTGGTACTGGGGTGCTAGTTCTGGTGCTTTTTGCTCCCGTTTGCTTACTTATCCCTTGACTTGAAATTAAAATAGAAAACTATTCTAAGACCAAGATAAACTTTAAAACATAGTAGACCAATCACAAACCATATTTACACACTTAAAAAACTAACAAAAGACACTTATCCAAGGTTAACGTTTTATAAAACTAGGTACTTTCGACTCTTAAACTTGCATAAAATGATGGAACATTTCGCACTCTGCTGCATCATTACGCACTACGCCATTGGGCATGTGGGCGCACCATCAAGTTGGTGTTTATATGCTTCCTAGACTATAACAAACCTAGCGTATCATATGATAATTTTATACAAGTAAAACTTTAAGATTATTTGTTATAAATTATATATTTTTAAGTACTATTTTGCAAAATTGAACATTAGCATAAACATGCATGACTGCATATCATTATTGTAAATCCACATAAATATTTTTTATTTGTCCATGTATAAAAGGGTTTTAAAACCCAAAGTTATGTAACAGTTATAAATGCTCATTTGAATTAAAAAAATGATTGGTAAAAATCAATGTTATAATAAAAATTAGGAATGATTTACTAAATTATCCTTTCTTCTTTTCAATACTCTGACTTCCTCTCTTCTCCTTTACATATGAGTCAATAATATTTAATAGGAATATTATTGATAAAAAATAATTAATACTACCTAAATTTTTGAAATAGATAATTATTTCTAGACAAATTAAAATTTCAAAATAGACAATTATCCAAGAATGAAGGGGGTATTAAACATGAAGCTCCTTAACTAATGAAAACATTCAGGGAGCCTTAAATGCTTGCTTTAAGTCAACCTTTTCCTTTTATAATACTGTCAAAAAACAAACAATACACATATCAAGCAAAACAACAAAAAAAAAATCTTGGTAGATGTAGAAAATTATATAAACTGAAAAAACTATCATTGTCTAGTTATTATTACTCATCTTGGTAAATATATTAAATACTTAACTAACATATTTATATTAAAGATATAAATGAAAGAAAAAAATTAATATTACCTAGATATTGCAAATAGACATATATTCTGAGCATCAAAAAGTCAAAAACCAACAGTTATTATGAAATAGAGGGAGTACTATCTTAAGTCAACCTCTTTTAAGAATACATGCCAAACAAAAAGCGATTAATGAATGAGAAATTCTTATATACTTCTAGAGCACATTTAATGTGCGCTCTATAAGCATGGACAATTAATTACAACGTCCTCGAAGGATGGCATAACAAAAATGGTAGCAAAAAATTTATTCCTAAAAAGGAATCAATTTGAAAAAATGGAGTTGCTATCAATTTTTATTTCGGATAAAATTGAAAAATCCTTTGATTTGCAAAACTAGTCTTTTGAAAAAAAATTGAATCAAGGATTCTAATTATGATTAGAGATGGGTGAAAATTGAATTATATTACACCCCTAATGCATCCTTGTAAATACAATTATCGTAGAGTATATTATACAAATTAATTTATAACTTTAATAATATTTATTTTCCCCAAAAATCACAATAATGTATAAAAATAAAATAAAACAAAAATTAAAGAAAAGAAGACTAAATAAAAAAGAACAAAAATTAAAGAAAAATTAATTTTGGCTTGATAGTTGTTGGCTATATCGTGGCTACGCTGACATATCCTCTGCTGTAATGAGGAACTCAAAATCATATCGTTCTTGTAGAAACAAGTGTGCGTTGGATTGATTTTATTAAAAAATAAAAATAGCAAATTTCGTTTTTGCACAAGGTTCAAGATAGCATAAACTATACAAAACCTTATATTTTTGTGAAACTTGAGGATGAGAAGTCATACATCAACATCACAAGGTGTTGCATGGAATAAAAAAATGTGTGTAGATTGGTTTTATTTACAAAAATAAATTTAATAAAAGAAATTAAAACTTACTCTTGCAGAGGATCTAGCACGGTATAAACTATATAATAAACTCTTACATTTTTATGAAACTTGAGAATGATAAATCATATATCAATATCACAAATTATTGTGTGAATTTTAAAAAAACACATTTTTATTCAAAGAAGTTCTAAAATGATCAAATTCTTTTTTGTTATAAAAATGAACCAAAACAACCTAGGCTAAAAGCTCTAGTTCTAAACATCTCATTCATATTAAAAAAAAAGCCCAAACACCCCAAGCCAAAAAAACCAAATGAAGGTAAAAAAAAAAAAAACCACTGATCCCCAAAAACGGAGACAACCTAAATCCCTAAATTGACTCATTATAACATAGAAAAAGAAAACAGAAGCAATGCTACAACGCAGCAGCACGAGCGGCGAAGAAAGGGAGCTTCACGGCAGCGATCCCGCCAGGCCTCCGCGTGCGACAGCAGACCAGTGGTCCTGGGCTACCAAAATTGTGGCCACGGCGACGGCTTCCGCCACGTCGCGGGGTCGTGACTCTTCCTCCTGCTGTTCCGCGCGAGACAAGGTTGAGGTTCGTGAAGTTTGCGGCTGGTCATGGTGGCTGACTGCAGGCTGTGTGGTTGAGATTATTGGATGGCTATGATGGTGTGGATGGTGAGGATGAGAGGAAGGCTATGGTGATAAGGCTACAGGTTTGGCTTCTTTGGTGAGTAAGGGTGATGATGTTATTGTTAATGAAGACAAAGAAAAAAAAAATGTATGCAGAGATTTTGCTATGGATGTGTTTGTGGAACTCCAACCTTGCCTTGTTAAAACCCTATAATCTAAATGAGACTCGCCATCACTCTGCGTTTTCACCCTTTTCGTTACCGTGTGTCACCTCTCTCTGTTACTGTGCGTTCCATTCTCTACTCTTTCTTATACGGTTGACTAATTATATAGAAAGAATTCTAATTGACTTTAGTTGAGCCAATTAGAATTTTAATTTTATTTAATTTAAATTTTAAATGCACAAAAAAAGAAAATAAATAAATAAATTGAAGATAAAAATATAGAGCTTATAGTTGCCCCTCTTTATTTGTTTTTTACTGGGGTAATATAAAAAAGATAATTTTTGATATTTTCCTAGTATAAAACTAGTAAATATATGAAGTTATGAAAACTTTTGTTTCAACTTAAAAGTTAAATGCATGTGGAAAGTACTTACATGTGAACGTGTGTGAAAAGTGAATGCATAAAAGTAAATGATCACAATTGAGACAAAAAACTAAATGATTTGAGACAAAAAATGTGTGAATTAAATGCTTGTGCTGAAAATATGTGAAAGTAAGTGAAAGTTAAATATTTGACATCGTTAAAAATATATGAAATTAAATGCTTCACAGCACTAAAAGTATATAAAAGTAAAAGTTGGATAATGCTGAAAGTACGCAAAAGTAAACGTTAGACAATGCTGAAAGTATTTAAAATTAATGCTTAACAGTGCTGAAAGCATGTGAAAGTAAAAACTTGATAGTGCTGAAATTACATAATGTGATAATGACAAAAAAGTAAATGATGTGATAATTGCTGAAAATAAATGATGTAATAATTACGGAAAAATAAATGATGTGATAGTGCTGAAAAGTAAATAATGTAATAACTGTAAAAAAAATGATGTAATAGTTCTGAAAAATAAATGATGTGATAATTGTGAAAAAGTAAATGATGTGATAGTGCTGAAAATAAATGATATGATAATTGTGAAAAATAAATGATGTGATAATACTGAAAAGTAAATGATATGATAATTGTGAATAAGTAAATAATATGATAGTGCTGAAAAGTAAATGATATGATAATGCTGAAAAATAAATAATGTGATAACTTCTGAGAATAAATGATATGATAACTATGAAAAATAAATGATGTAATAGTATTGAAAAGTAAATGATGTAATAATTGTGAAAAAGTAAATGATGTGATAGTGCTGAAAAGTAAATGATGTAATAACTATTGAAACTAAATAATGTGATAACCATGGAAAATAAATGATGTAATAGTGTTGAAAAGTAAATGATGTAATGGTGCTTAAATATAAATGATGTGATAATTGCATAAAATAAATGATGTGATAATTACTGAAAAAATGATATGATTGAGACAGAAATATAAATGATTGGGATCAAGATAAAGGAAATGAGTGGAATATAGATAGAAAAGTAACCGACTAGGATCAAGATAGAAAAGTAAATGCTGGTGATTAAGACAAAAAATTAAATACTTGTTATGCTGAAAGTATATGAAAATAAATGTTGTACAATGCTGAATGTTTGAAAAAGTGTGTAAAATTAAATGCTTGGCAGGGTGAACATAAGAAATGACTTGCAAAGACATTAAAAAAGGCATGATGGATAGAAATGAATGATCTGTGCATGATGTGATATGTGATGTCTGCTCATGATATGTGAGATTTACAAAAAACAATGATTCATGATGTAGAAAAGCAAATGCCTAAGGATGACTATGCAATGATAGTATAATGAATGATGCAATGACTATGATAATTATGCCTAGATGATTTAATGATGATGAGATAACTCCACACAGAGCAAAAAAAAATTGCCCCAGTGTGGGCATGAAAATATTAATGGCATGACCATGATGAATGCCCTAAATGATTTGATGATTAACAATGTGAATGCCCTAATGTGATAAGAACATTTTGCATATGATGAATGATGAAACCTAAAGGGCAAATTACACTCACTTTCCCTGCGGTTTGTGGAAATGCAACTCATATCCCTCTACTTGTCTAGCTTACACTCATACCCCCTCTACTTGTCAAATTTTAAGTATTTGTATACAATCACACTCCTCATTGACAGAACATCATTAATAAACTTAACATGATAACATTTTTGTGCTATTAACTGTTTTTAATTAATAAAATTATAAAAATACATTTACCCACTCTGTTAAGTTTAAAGGTATTTTTATAATTTTATTAATTAGAGACAGTTAATATCACAAAAATGTCATTCAGTTAAATTTACTAATGGCGTTCTGTGAATGAGAAGTGTGACTGTAATATAAATACTTAAAATTTGACAAGCAGATGGATGTGAATGTAAACTGGACAATTAGAGGGAGATGTGAACCATATTTTCACAAATCTCAAGAAATGTGAGTGTAATTTGCTCAAACCTAAATGATTTGATGATGAATGATGGGAAAGTTTCAGAAGAAAAAATTGCCCTAGTTTATGTGGTTCCGGATCACTTTTGGGAAAGTCTTTGTCTCATCCAAAGTGAGCTCTCTTGCCTATTTCAACTGTTTTTTTTTACCCCCCACAGACTTCTATTTTCATTTCCTAGCCTTGTCATACTTTGGACTTTGCTTCTTTTTTCAATTTTGCCCTAACTTTTGCCTAGACCGACATTTTTCGGTCTCGACTAAGCAAGCATCTTCTTTTCTTCTTTTCCTTTTTTTCCTCTATTTTTTGCCTATACTATCCTTTTGGGTTTTTGATCTAGCAAGCTTCTTTTTTTTATTTTTTTTTCTATTTGCTCTAATTTTTGCCTAGATCGTCTTTGCGAGTTTTCAATGAGCTCTTTTTTGAACTACGTCTTGACTTGACTTGCTAACTAACATCTTGATTATGCCTGATGAAGATTTGAGTAAAGAGAGGATAGAGATAAGACAGAGGTTAGAATGGAGGTAATGAATTTGAAAGTGCGTGATATTTATAGGGCTGAAAGAGGATAAGAATGATGTGTGCATGATGTGCAATGTTGATTCTTTTTGATTACCCATTTCATCAATTACTTGGCTGCACCAGGCTAGAATTCATGACCAAGATTATGATCTATTACTATGCTACAAACATATCTTGGGATGCTAAGTCTTCATCTTCTGCAGGAAGGACTCTTCTTTGATCGTCCATTGTTTAATTGCCTTAGTTTGGCATCATTTAAAGTCTTTAACTATAGGCCCATTTTTGCTTGACTTCCAAATTACGACGGCTTATGCTAGATTGATTTCCGAGTTTTCAATCTAGTAAGTATTGCACTCTAACTTTTGCCTAGATTGCCGTTTTGGTGCTTTCGTCTGGCAAGCACTTTTTTTTTAAGCTCTAACTTTTGCCCATAGTATCTTTTGGATTTAAATCTAGCGAGCCTTTTTTCACTTTTCTTTTCTTTTTTTTTCTTTTTCAATTCAAAGTACCTTTTGATGCACTTGGATCAACAACCTATGCTAGTTCCCCATCTAGAATGGATTTTTGAAGTGTGAGGCCTTTCTTGTTTTGGTACTTATAAATAATTGATGCCAAATTATTTTAGATCAAATGTTTCATCCTCCTTTGTTACATTTGTCCTTAGCAGATTGGGGCTAATCATGTTCAACCATTGGATGTTGTACCTTTCATGCTGCGATTACAAAATTGCCTCAGTTGACCATTTTACCTTTTGGTTATCAGCTAATTAACCATTTTCTATTAAGTTTTGCACTTGAGCAGATAGTTTGCATAGCTTTGGACCTTTATTAAGACCATGATCATTCATATCTATTATAACATAAGAATCAATTAATGGGTTCTCAAAATTATCAGCATGAGGTGGGGATCTTGAAAGAAAGAAATGTTTTTGAAAGGGTACATGTAATACCCTAGTTTTAAATAAAAATATTAGAAAATTTTTTAAACCAAGAAGGATGCTAGTTATCCTTATCTATTGTTCAGAACCCTGAATTTCACTAAGGCTAGATCCCACACGTCCTTGAAAAGCTATATAATAGAACCATTTTCTTGGGACCAAAATTCCCGATAATTGTTCCTAAAAGAAAAGTAAGTTAAATTTAATGAATTTTATGAAATCTTTAAACAGTTCGTTTTTAGCTCACAAATTTAGAAAATATTAAAAATTCCCGAATTTAAACTAAATCCCAAATTTGGATTTGGATTTTTTGGGATTTTAATTTTTGTGATATTTTATTTGAATCCAAATGGGATGTATTTCCTTATTTACATTTATGTTTTAAAGTTAATGAAAAGTAAAATAAATGAGGATAAGTAAGTATTGAGACCACCCAAGAAATTGAGAAAGACTATGCTGGATTAAGCGCTGCAGTAGTTGGGGAACAATAAGGCCATGTGGCAGTAGAATTTATGCTCTCTGGTGAGTGCTGCATTGGTCAAAATTTTTACAAAAACCCCTGTTTCAGGGTCCAAAACACTCTCACACACTTCTCTCCCTCAAAACAAAAAAAAACAGGTAAATTATGGTGGTTATTTTTGTTAATTGTGTCTGTTATAACCACCATTTTTCACAATGATGGGGGTTTAAGGAACAGTCATAATTACCAACGTCATTCGGTTAATTACGGCAGTTTGTTGAATCAACCATAATAACTGCCACTATATAGGTAAATTAGGGTGGTCATAAACCACCACAATCAACCAGATTAACCGCCCCAATGCAAAATGAATAATTTTTGCATAATACCTTATTCTTGTATTTATGTGTTCCATTCTTATCAAAAGGGTCAAAGTAGAGACAGAAAGGTTTCATCCTCAACTCAAGAAAGTGAAGTAGGTGTATCTACCTTTTCATAGTACTCTTTTCTGCTACATGGCATATACAATGGCAGAAGATGATGCCTATACCAAGGATAAAACCATAGATAATAGAAACAATCCAGCAATGAAAAAGAAAATAGGAACATGGAAAGCTTGTGATTAAGATAGAAAATTAAATACTTGTTATGCTGAAAGTATATCAAAATAAATGTTGTACGATGCTGAATGTTTGTAAAAGTGTGTAAAATTAAATGCTTGGCAAGGTGAACATAAGAAATGACTTGCAGAGACATTGAAAAAGGTATGATGGATGGAAATGAATGATCTGTACTTGATGTGATATGTGATGTATGCTCATAATATGTGATATTTACAAAAAACAATTATTCATGGTGTAGAAAAACAAATGCCTAGGGCTGACTATGCAATGATGGTATGATGAATGATGCAATGACTATGATAACTGTGCCTAGGTGATTTAATGATGATGAGATAAATCAATACAGAGCAAAAAAAATTGCCCCAGTTTGGGGCATAAAAATGTTAATGGCATGAGTATGATGAATGCTCTAAATGATTTGATGATTAAAAATGTGAACGGCCTAATGTGATAAGAACATTTTGCATATGATGAATAATGAAACCTAAAAGGTAAATTACACTTACCTCCTCTGAGATTTGTGGAAATGCAACTCACAATCCCTCTAGTTGTTCATCTTATACTCACACTCCCTTTACTTGTTAAATTTTAAGTATTTGTATTACAGGCACACTCCTCATTCACAGAACATCATTAATAAACTTAACATAATGATTTTTATGATATTAATTATTTCTAATTAATAGAATTATAAAAATACCTTTACTCACTTTGTTAAGTTTAAGGGTATTTTTATAATTTTATTAATTAGGAACAATTATTATCATAAAAATGTCATTCAATTAAGTTTACTAATGGTGTTCTGTGAATGAGAAGTGTGACTATAATATAAATACTTAAAATTTGACAAGTAGAAGGGGTGTGAGTGTAAGCAGGACAACTAGAGGGGTAGAGGGGGGTGGGTATTGTATTTTCACAAACCTCAGGAGAAGTGAGTATAACTTACCCAAACCTAAATGATTTGATGATGAATGATGGGAAAGTTTCAAAAGAAAAAATTGCCCTGGTTTAGGTTCTTCCAGATCACTTTTGGGAAAGTCTTCATCTCATCCAAAGTGAGCTCTCTTGCCTATGTCAACTTTTTTTTTTTGTTTTTGTTTTTACCTGCCACATACTTCTATTTTCATTTCATAGCCTTGTCATACTTTCTTTTTTCAATTTTGCCACAACTTTTGCCCATACTGACATTTTTGGGTTTCAATTAAGCAAGCATTTTCTTTCCTTCTTTTCCTTTTTTTTTGCCTATACCATCCTTTTGGGTTTTTGATTTAGCGAGCTTCTTTTTTTTGGATTTTTTTCTTCTTTGTTTTTTATTTGCTCTAATTTTTGCCTACATCGTCCTTGCAGGTTTTCAATCTAGCGAGCTCCTTTTTGAACCAGGTCTTGACTTGACTTGTCTTGCTAGCTAACACCTTGATTATGCCTGATGAGGATTTGAGCAAAGAGAGGATAGAGACAAGATAGAGGTTAGAATGAAAGTAGTGAATTTGATAGTGTATGATATTTGCATGGCTCAAAGAGGATAAGAATGATGTGTGCGAGATGTGCAATGCAGACTCTTTTTTATTACCTATTTCATCGATTACTTGGCTATGCTAGACTATATAATTCATGACCAAGATTATGATCCATTGCTATGCTACAAACATGTCTTGGGATGCTAAGTCTTCATCTTCGATCAGAAGGACTCTTCTTTGATTGTCCATTGTTTAATTGCCCTAGTTTGGCATCATTCAAAGTCTTTGACTGTGGGCCCTTTTTTGCCTGAATTCCAAAGTACGACACTTTATCCTAAATCGCCCTTTTGAGTTTTCATTTTAGTAAGTACAGCACTCTAATTTTTGCCTAGATTGCCGTTTTAGCGCTTTCGTCTAGCGAGCACTTTTTTTTAGCTCTAACTTTTGCCTATATTATCTTTTGGATTTAAATTTAGCGAGCCTTTTTTCACTTTTCTTTTCTTTTTTTTTTCTTTTTCAATTCAAATTACCTTTTGAAGCACTTGGGTCGACAAGCTATGGTAGTTCTTCATCTAGAATGGATTTTTGAAGCGTGAGGCCCTTCTTGTTTTGGTACTTATAATTGATGCCAAAATATTTCAGATCAAATGTTTCATCCTCCTTTGTTACGTTTGTCTTTGGCAGATTGGTGCTAATCATGTTCAACTGTTGGATGTTGCAGCTTTCATGCTGCAATTACAAAATTGCCCTAGTTATCCATTTTACCCTTTGGTTATCAGCTAATTAACCATTTTCCATTATTTTTTGCACCTGAGCAGATAGTTTGCATAGCTTTGGACCTTTATCAAGACCATGATAATTCATATCTATTATAAAACCCACTGTTTCGAGGTCCAAAACACTCTCACACACTTCTCTCCCTCAAAACACGAAGAATTTCACCTCCCAAATTTGTTTCATCCTCTAAACTTCTACTACAAAAGAACTGGTAAATTATGGCGGTTATTTTTGTTAATTGTGGTTGTTATAACCGCCATTTTTCACAATGATGGCGGTTTAAGGAACCGCCTAATTACCAACGTCATTTGGTTAATTACGGCGGTTGTCAATAAACTGCCACAATGCAAAATGAATAAGTTTTGCATAATACCTTATTTTTGTATTTATGAGTTCCATTCTTCTCAAGAGCGTCAAAGCAAAGACAGAAGGGTATCATCCTCAGCTCAAGAAAGTGAAGTAGGTGTATCTACCTTTTCATAGTACTCTTTTCTACTACGTGGCGCATACAATGGCAGAAGATGATGTCTATACCAAGGATGGAACGATAGATACTAGAAACAATCCAGCAGTGAAAAAGAAAACAGGAACATGGAAAGCTTGCCCCTACATTCTTGGTACCAATTAATTTTCAAGTTTGTACAATATTATTTGTTATAAAATGGCGGGATCAGAGTAGTACAAAATTAAATATGTGAAAGTGTAAGATAAATTGACACTGGAAATTTATGTGGTTCAGCTTAAAGCTTACGTCCATGGGCAAAGCTGACAACCAAATATTTCACTATAGAAATATGATGGAGATACAAAAGATAGACACACTCCACTCAACCCAAATCCCAAATACACCCAGAATACCTCACAATATTTATTTCACTGGTGTATACTCTCAACTCACAAAATAAAAGAATTTGTATGGAAAAAATAATTCTTCTGTTGCTACACGAAATGAGGAGATATATGTTTTTCTCGGTTGATGCCTGAATCACTTATAGAAGCTGCCTTTTATAGAAGTTCTTTGCATTTAATGCTCTTACTTCTTGTCAAAGACAAGCACATGGGCATTTATTAAGTCAACTCCCACACCTTGTCTTTATCTTTGCAATAAATGTATTGAGGGGTTATCCTTGACTTTGTAGGCAAATCATCATCATTGCATTAAATGCATTGTATGCCTACTTGGCATGTAGCATGTGGCTAAACCAAAAAACAAGCCACGTAGCATTATTCTACCTAATGGCTAACATAAACTTGTTTCTTTTGAAAAGGAAACGAGTGCTGTGAGAGATTGGCTTATTATGGCATCGACACAAACCTTGTTAATTATCTTTGGTTTTAGCTGAACCAGTGCAATTTATTGGCTGTCAATAATGTCACACCATTGGTTGGAGCTTTTCTAGCTGATGCATACCTAGGACGATATTGGACAATTGCTTGCTTCTCAATTATATGTGCCCTAGTATGTATAGTTGTCCAAGCTTTTGAAATTTTAGTGTTATCTTTGAATTCTTTAGATGAAGTTAACACATATCTTACCTTTTGGTGTAGGGCATGTCACTTTTGACATTATCAGCATCCGTTAGTGGTCTAAAACCACGATGTTCTGCAAAAAATGCTTATGATCCTACAAGATTGCAAATTGCAGTTTTCTTCATAGGACTTTATTTGATCGCTTTGGGGACAGGACATGAAGGATAAAGCCTTGTGTGTCGTCCTTTGGGGCAGATCAATTTGATGACTCATATGAGACTGAAAAAAAGAAAAAGAGCTCTTTCTTCAATTGGTTTTATTTTTCAATCAACATTGGAGCTCTTGTTGCTTCTTCTGTTCTTGTATGGACCCTAAAAATTAGTTAAAAATTAATTTGAGCTTTATTAGTCGTAATTTCAAAAATCTGACAGTTTTAACAATGATGAAGACGGTCCAATGGTTTTGTAAAAAAAAAAATGAATAGTATTTTGCGGGTCCCGCAGGCTTGCTGGGATAGCCGAAACCCCTGATTCAAGACCCGAAGGTCCTCAAAATTGGGAAAACATGGGAATAAGATTAGAAATAGATAGAAATAAAGGTTTTATACCTGGAATTAATTTTCAGGCAATGTTTGATTACCGGGTACGATGTTTCACCCATTCGGTAAAATTTCGGTGTGTGATTTTTAACTCTGAAAGATGATTTAATCTTTACAAAAGGATAATGTATATCCCTTAGGAACAAGTGTAAGGCTAAGATTTAATCTTGTAATTCCAAATTAAATCATAGCCATCCATCATATTTTCCTTTATGAAAGAATTAAGGATTTATATTAATCTAAATTTACTTGGTGATAAATAAGTCAACCAACCTTATTACTCCAACACTTCATTCTAGGCCAAGCCTCCCATGAATACAGCCTTCATTTCTTTCTTTCCAAGCCACCATTAACAAACTTCAAGCTCCCAAAATCATAGCCAAACTTTGATAAAATCACAAACCTTCTTCACAAAACTTATTCTACTCACCATCACCTACAAAACTAACCTATTGAAATTTCAATTTCTCACCAATACTCATTTTGATATTTCATTCTTCACTGTTTAAGGGATGATTAGGTGCTGTTTGGAAGGTTTGGAGTGAAGAGAATCATTCTTGGAATATCATTTGGAGCCAAGATCTCTCAAACTCCAAAAAGTAGGGATTTTGAACCTCTTTTGTTTGAAACTCATTTTTCTATTTTAACCACTGAGATGATTTAATATTTTTAGTCATATTGGTTGGTAATATATGGATATTGATGTGTCTAATTTGGTGATGTGTTTGGATGATGTTAGAAATCACTTTTGTCAAAAGGAATTTTGGACTATGCTGTTGGAATTCTCGGATTTGTACTGGCAGCTTGTGAATCATGAATTTTCTGATGTACTTGCAAACGTTTTTATGAGCTGAAAAAATTATATGTTGAAGCTAACATCTTAAGCTAGTTCCATGAATTCTCTTGAGCTTTAATTTTGACTTATACTGCCTTAAAAAAATCTGGGACTGAACTGGTACCTATGTTGCCTGAACTCTTGGAACTGAAGCTGTGAATTTGTCTAATTTTGTTACCATGGTAAGAAATTTTTACTCAGTGTGATTAACATCTTGAAGTATAACCATGATTTTTCTCTTGATTTGATTCAAACATTTGCTAGGGTTAAAAATTATGAATTGTGGTTCTTGAGCTGAGGTGGAGTGGTTTTTGACCACCAAATTTGTAGAATTTTGTTAATATAGTTAGAGAACTCTATTTACCCTGAAAATTTTTCAGGATCTTGGGGACACATTGAGGTGTCCTTGATAATTTGTATGGCCTTTGAAATGATTGTTTTGTGTGCAAATAAATTCGTTCCACAATAGTGTGAAATCTGTTATTGTGCTGAAAATGAATTGATGCTTTGAATTGATGAAATAATGGCATTTTGTACTAGTATGACATGAGCACATGAATATGAAGATAAATAATTGAGCATGTGAGCTTACTGATGAGGTCAGGCACACGTAGATATGAATGCTTATTACAATTGCTCATATGTGAAAGAAAAGCATAAGGTTATGTTTCTTAGGCTAGAGAAAGTAAATCCAGTTTGTCAGGGAAAGTAAACCTGACTACTAAGAAAAGCATAAGATTTATAATTCTTAGGCTGGAGAAAGTAAATTTGGTCTGTCAGGAAAAGTAAATCTGACTACCCTTGAATTGAGTCGGGGAAAGTAAAGCTGGCTAGGAATAGGTCTGTGTGAGAATTGGAGAAAACAAATCCAATGATCATGTATAGGAATGAGCTCAGTCTTGAAAAGCAGTCTATTACCCATTATTGCTACACTGGGAACGGCGGTACGTAATACCCAGATGTGACAAGATTAGTCAAGGGCCAAGGCAAGTTTAAGAAGTAAATTTTCTAAGAAATCCTTTGTCTTATATGCCGAGTGAAGAAGTTTAGTATCGATATTGAGACCAATATATTTAAGTGGAAAGTTAGTAGTATATGATGTTGAGTAGTATGGTATATATACATTAAGTGATTGAATGTTAAAAGTAACTTACTTCGAAAGTATAATTTGGAACTTTAAAAATAAACCGTTATTATATAATGCATGACCACTTTTTCTTAATAAATCGAAGTGGCTTGGGCAATGACGATGACATTGTGATTATGTATTTGGGGGAGTTACCCTACTAAAAATTGTATAATTCTCACCCCTATGTTTTTGTGTCGTCTCCAGGTTGATGCAGAAAATCGAGAGACTACTATGCAAAAGAACTCGGAAGTGCAATAGTGTAGTAGTTAATGCTTTTATTGTGTTGTATTTAGTGGAATGGATATGTATGTAAATATGTTAGAGGACAAAGGTGTGTTAAAGCTCATAAAAGAGCTTCCTTTATGTATTGAACTTTGTATTAAATAAATATTTTGGTTTCATTGCTATATATTTCAGTAGAATTATAACCTAGTTATCTCGCGAATCAATCAAAATGGCTATAGATATTTAAGAAAGGTCTGCTAATTTATAAGTAACAACTCTCGAGTATGATGTCATGACTTAAGGATGACGTTGTACTTGGGAGGATGTTACAGCAGTAGCTATGTCAATTATACTTGTGAGCTTCTTCTCAGTTACACAGTTGTACAGAAAGTACAGGCCTGGAAGGAGTCCTCTCATTTGTATTTGCCAAGTACTAGTTGCATAATTTAGAAGGTTGGTTCCGGTGCCTAGTGACAAGTCTCTTCTATATGAAACAACAGAGGAGGAATCAGCTATCAAAGGTAGTCGCAAACTTGATACCAAACAATTGAGGTAAATTGTCAATACCAGCATAGCATATGTCGGATGAAAATATGGGTTTCACCTATATACATTTTTATAAATTTTAGTCCTTCTTTCATAGCGATGAAGTTGAATTGGATTTCACTTGCAATTTAAATGTTTCATATTTTCACTTAATTATGTATTGATAAATTAGAGGGTGACTCTTGGCATAACAATAAGGTAGTAGATGAGACCGTGTCTCTTTATATGCAGGAATAAAACTGTATACATTTATCTTTTTTAGACCCCACTAGATAAAAACCCCAGCTAGCCATGTATTGATAAATTACTAAAAGAGATTGACTTTTCGTATAGTTATTCTTAAGAGTCAAACTACTCTAATCATATAGTAATACGTAAGTCATGACAATTTAAGAAGCTCTTATTCCAAAAGGAAACTTGCCTGCATACAAGTATAGAGGATAGCTAATGGATAAATTGTACTCCATTTATAAGTGGCCTTAAGTTTTAATCTATTTATTTATTTATTTATTTTTATGGAAGTCTATCTTATGTTCATATTATAGGTTCAAAAAGCTACAAGTTCACAATAGCAAAAGGCAATATTTCCATTAACTAGTTTTCCTTCTAAGTTTCTTTGACAAAGCTGCAGTGTTGACCACATCAGATAAGAGTAAAAGGCACAGTGAATTCTTGGAGGCCTTGCACAGTGACTCAGGTTGAGGAACTCAAATCCATTCTAAGACTGCTTCCCGTATGGGCCACCGGCATAATCTTCTCAGCTGTGTACAGCCAAATGGGGACCTTGTTTATCGTTGAAGGTAACACAATGGACCTTCACATGATGGGAATCTCATTTGGAACCCATTGCTTCACTTTCTCTATTTGACACAATTAGTGTCATATTCTGGATCCCAGTTTATGACAGCCCTATTGTTCCCTTTGCCACAGATCACAGGACACAAGAATGGCTTCACACAGCTACAAAGAATAGCAATAGGCCTAGTAATCTCCGTCTTTACCATGATGATTGCTGGGACTTTGGAGCTCCTAAGCCTAAGGGAAGTGAGGAAGCACAACTACTACAACCTCAAGCACATGCCCATGTCAATCTTTTGGCAAGTCTCTCAGTATTTCATTATAGGATGTGCTGAGGTTTTCACATTTATTGGACAATTAGAGTTCTTCTATGAGCAAGCGCCTGATACAATGAGAAGCCTTTGTTCTGCTTTGTCTCTCACAACAGCTGCTCCTGAAATTATTTGAGCACTATGCTTGTGCACATTGTGACAGATGTGAGCACTAAACATGGCAGAATTGATTTGATACCTGAGAACTTGAATTATGGTCATCTTCACTATTTTTTTCTGGCTGTGGGCTGTGTTAAGTGTGTGTTAAATTTAGGAGTTTATGTTCTAGTGGCTAGGTGGTACTCATAAGAAAGTAGTGTGCTACCTGACCAATGATAACATTCATGAAAATTCGCTTTGAATGAATGTACATTGTCAGCTACACACAACAAATGCATCAAAATCAATATATGTTAGCAATTAAGATTACATGTTGAGTTCTAGGTGCAAAAAAGGTTCTAGTAAAACTAAATAGATCATGCTTATTGGTTGAAATTTTCTTAGAATGATTTGAGATATTATGAGACCCAATTGTTTGTTCTTTATTCTTATTATTTTCTCACTTGACTTCCTCTGTCCTGCCTTTTGAGAGTCATAAATCAACAGTGAATCAATACTTTATCTATGATTGAATTCATAAATTTAAATAAGGATTGGCAACGACAATATTGATATTGCATACGTCTCCACAACTACATCGCGACAACAATTGCGGCTGCACTATTTTTTTTTTTTTGGCAATTTTTCACAGTTCTAGTAATTCCCAAGCATCCACAACCGCACTTTAAATTTATAACCACTTTCTTGTCAACTTTTTGGCACATCCGAACGGAAGAGAGAGACTCATAAAATAGAGTTAATGCATTTTACTCCCAAATTTTATACTCACAAGTTATTTTAGTCAAATTAGCCTTTATTACATTCTAAAATATGAGTCAAGTTGATCACTCAGTCCACTACTATTTAACATATATTTAATTAAATGATGATATATAACGTTAAGTGATTTTTGACATACCATACATGTATTATCAGAAGTAGAATAAAGTTTAAAATAGTTTATTTTGATATTTGAAATTACACAAAATCAATCATTTCTATCTCCTTTCTAGGTGATAAGATAATTCATTTTGTGCAAGTATAGACACCAAAATGAATTATTTTCACTACCAGAAATGCACGGTATTCCGACGGGTTTTCCGACGGTAGTCAATTTTATCGATGGCCTTACCGAAAGGTACGAAGCCATCGGTGATGAGGGCATCGATGAATATTATCGACGGTACAGGAAAACCCATCAGTTATTATCGACGCCTTTACCGACGGACAACTGGATTAATAGTCGTCGATACAATTAAATAAAAGGCGTCAACGAATCGTCAAGGGCATAATTTTACTAATGGTTTTACTAACAGTTATTTTTAATTTTTTATCAACGGTTTTACCGACGGGTGTTTATTTTTATGCAATTTTATTATAAATAAATCATTCATATTACCGACGGCTTTACCCATCAGTAATAATAAATTTTTTTAAAAAATAATTTTCTTTTGCCAATTTATTAATTATATATTTATTTATATATAAATACCTAATTATCAATTAAAATGATATTAAATAAAAAAGAATAAATTGATAAAAAGAATAAACTAAACTAATTAAATAAAATATCAAATTATGACAATAAAATATACAAAAATCACAAATCATAATAAATGTAAAAAAAAATCCAAAATGGAAGAAAAATGAAGATAAATAAAAACTAGCTAAAGTCTTGGGCGTCAGCATCATCATCATCATCCACCCCGTCCGACTGTGACTGACCCTCATCAATGGATGGAAGTGGGAGATGGGGGAATGGGGTCTGGGGGAGCATCTTGCCGAAGCTGGAGGATCCCAAAGCCTGCATGCCCTGGAAAAAGCTCACCACATGTGCAGTGACCTGTTACTGCATCTTCCGGAGCTGAGCCTTCTCCTTTTTCACTAACTCCTGCTGCTGGCGCTCCAAAGAGAGCTTAAGCTCTTGGATCTCTCTCAACTCCTGCTCCAAAGTTGTCCGGCCTGCCTGTTGCTCCTGGAGCTGCTGAAGGAACTGTGTATATTGATCCTGCTGTTGCTGGATTAACTGTGCCTGTTGCTCCTACTGCTGCTAGATGAGCTATGCTTGCTACTGCAGCTCCTGGTTGAGAGCATGCACATGCTCCCTCAGGGCATCATCCCCAGTAGCTGACCTAGTGGCGGAGGATGAAGATATACTCTCAGGATAGTACCCTATCCTATATATGCGGCCCTTGTTAGGGCCACCATCCACCTGGGCCTAGACATCCTCCTCTGTTGGAGGAGGAATAATGTTAGTATCGGGGCCAGCCTCAGCCACCTAGGTCTGGTACTAGGTCAGTGCTTGCTCCCAGAGGTCAGTAAACTTGTGCTGCAAGGGAAAAAAGATAATTATCGTTGTAAGTAATAATTATGACATAAATGAAAATAATAATCAAAGTTAAGTAAAGTTATGTACAAATTCAAACTTACATAGGTCGTCTCGGAGCGAGCATCCACCCAGACCTCTCCAGGCTCATCACCATCCCTCTGCACACCCTTTCGGGTGGTCTCTCGAAATAGCTCGCCTTGTGTTGGAGGGCGGCTCAACTCCCTCGCCTGCACAATAAAGTCATATACATATAGTATTTGCCACAATTCAAATATAGTGAATGTTACTATAAAATCTATAAAAGTTAAAAAAT
The DNA here is from genome assembly GCA_031216125.1 of Dalbergia cochinchinensis. Taxonomy (NCBI): domain Eukaryota; kingdom Viridiplantae; phylum Streptophyta; class Magnoliopsida; order Fabales; family Fabaceae; genus Dalbergia; species Dalbergia cochinchinensis. The sequence goes on along the minus strand of CM062375.1, from coordinate 58,286,796 downwards.
TACCAAACACTTGCAGGTTCCCTTTTAGGTGCTCGACCCACTAGTATGCAGCGACCCGCCTTTCTGTGAGGCTTGGTTTGTCTTCCCCTTAGTCGACCTATCTATAAAGGTCAAGTCGCTGGCCCAGTGGCGTTGCAACTCACTGAGCGTGGCATCCCCCAGCCACGAACTACTCATCTGCCCCTTCGGGATAGCATGAAACATATCCTACAATCACTTGGAGGGTCTAATCTTCCTAGCCCTCTTCACTGTGGGCTCATGCTTGGGGTCAATGTAGAAGGATTTCTACATATAAAATGCACAGCATACAAGTTATTATATATAAGCATACAATTAAATATTATAAACATACATTTTAATAAAAGCAAATAAATCATAGAATTACCTTTCAGTCCTCCCAAAATGACTCCCTGGTGGTCTGTGGGATGTCACTCCATGTGGGCCACAGATGATTATACCGACTCTGTATAACCTCCGTGATCCTATGGTGAGCCGGCGCAAATGGCTCAAAACTATTACATAGATAAAATAAATCACAAAACAATCAAAATGATTTATTTTTCGTAAGCAATGTAAAACTATAATGTAACAAAATTTCGACAGCACCTCCCCTATAATTAGGAGCATCCACCATCAGATATTTATTGTATTTGGTCTTTAAAACATATTCAATTGGTCTTTAACTTTTATTTAACAAACTCAATTGCCTTTTAAGTTTTTCTTAATATAGTTATATTTTTTAATCTATTATTCTCACACGAAAATTAATAAAATTTTGACAGCACCTCCCCTATAATTAGAAGCTTCCATTGTTAGATATATCAGTCAATTCAACAATTATAGATATTATTATAAAAATCAACAATAGAATAGGAATAGTAAAACAGTTACACGTTAATAATTACATACAATTCACATAATCCTAAAAACCGTTCTACTACACATCCCCTTATAACTCCCAACATGCATCCTGCAATCTCTGCAAACACAAAGAATCCTACAGTAAACAATTCAAACAAGTTGGGGAAGGACCTCTACGACCTTCCCCCCAGTCATGTAATTCCCATTTCCTACAACTCTATCCTAGAAAATATAAGTCTCTATATATCATACATATATAATAAATCATTAAATGATATAAATAACAAAGATTCAGCAACTAACCTTTATAGCAGTAAAAAGAAAAACTAAAATGTAGGCAAGCCCTTCGCGGTCAACCAAATCCAATCCTGAAAATCGAACATTACAAATTTCAACAACTACAATTATATACGTACAAACCATAGACTAATATAAAGAAAAAGAATAGTAAACCAATCCCAAAGTCGATAGTCACTATGACCCTCAACCAAAACTCCTACATTAACAAATTAATAACAATAATTAATCATCAATGCAACAAACACCGAACACTATGGGCACCATAAACGAATGGAAAAAGTTAATCAAATGAAAAAACTAAACCGATTAAAATGCTCACCAAAGTGTAGGGATCATAGAAGTGGCCTCCGTTTCTCAAACGGAGCTCCGGTGGGGGAGAATGGAGAGGAAAGTGGTGGAGGCAATGGCGGCTAGAGAGAGAGTGAGGTATCCGAGTGAAGAGGAAGAAGGGTCTCGGGTGCAGTATAATTTATGCATTACCGACGGGCTTACCGACGGGTACACATTTATTAAAACGCAGTGTTTCATTAAAAGTATTTACTGAAGGGGTTTACCGACGGGTTAAGGGAAATACGAAGGGTTTACGTGGCAATAACAAAAATTTCAAATACCCGTCGCTAGACCCATCGGTAAGTACTTTTAATGAAACGCTGCGTTTTGCACACCCGTCGGTAAAGCAATCAATAATTATCGTTTATTAATATAATATTTTACCTGTCTATATACCCGTCGGTACAGCCGTTGGTAAACCTATCGGTTGTTTTACGCGCCAACTGGCGTGTAATGTGTTAGCATTTACCGATGGGTTCACCGACGGGTTCTTGTACATATCATAATTATTTTCAATAATGAGTTGCACCGTCGTAAATATCATCGGAAATTACCGACAGGTATAAACCCGTCAATAATCTCATCGATTTCCCACGTGTTTCTGGTAGTGTTTAAAATTTATTATATTTTAGATGACACATGGTTTCAATGTATCACCTATCATTATATATTATTATTTAGTTAATGAGTGTTAAATAAAAGCCAGGTGATGGATTGATTTGACTCATGTTTTGCGATGTCAGGGACTAATTTGACTCCATTTTAAAAGTCATGGATTAAAATGACTAACAAGTGTAAAATCACGAATTAAAATGAACATTTACTCTATAAATTAAACACTACACCCAGAGTGTGGATAATCCTATTGGAGGCACTAAGAAGGTAAGAAACATAGCGATTGTTTGGCAGTGAGTTTCAAAAATTATTTCTAATTTTTAAAAGTAAAAGACTATAAAAAGTTGTTCGACAACTTGTTTTACAAAAGTTCATTTTAAAAATGAAAAAACACTAGCCATGTTTTAAAAACTGAAAACCAAAAACAGATTTGAGATGGTTTTCTGTTATCTTGTTTTAAAACAAATGAAAAACTCAGTGGCAAACTTGTAAAAATTGAGTTTGTGTTTTTTGCCATTATTCGATTCTTGTTTCTCGGTTTCTCTATTTTATTTTGTTGGACTTCCTTCATTCACGTCATTCACACCTAAACATATCACAATCCATCCCTTCATTCAAGCTGGTGTCCACCCCGCGACCTACTCCTCGAGCTGTTCCGTGACCCAACCCTGCGAACTAGCCCTCATTCTCTAACGGACGCAAGCTGCTCTCGCGATTCACAATGGTGGGGTATGCGAAGCTCAATTGGTCATGGGTAGGGTGTGTGGCAGCTTACTAGGTAGAGAAAGAGTGGTGGATGGTGGAGGGATTTAGTATCACCACGACCTTGGCACGGCTGGGGCATTGCGCGAATGATGAGGTGGGCCAGTCCACCGTGATCTGCACACGACATTCGAGGAAGAGCGCAACGGTGTATGCGGCGCTCACAGGTATGGCACAACCATGGAAAAAGGGAAGGGTGGCTTGCGATTAGGGAGGATGGGTTCATGGTGGTGGAGGAAGTTAGTGAAGTTCCATGGTGGTGGCCACCATGAATGGGACTGCCACGCTTCCTATTATTCCTCAAATGTTTTTTTGTTTTTTTATTGCCTTCTACTGTCATTCGTGTATGGACTTTTTGGACTCTTTGGTTGTGTTTTGCTATGAATGATCATATTTTATATAGTTTGATTCTTTTTTTATTGCTTGGAATGGTATGTTTGGATATGGTTATGATGATTATTTCTACTGGTCTTTGGGTTGTGGTTTGAGTGTTTGGTTATGGATGGTTTGGAAACTGGTTTAGTTTGTGTTTGTTCATGATTCAGTGGGCATTATATATTCTTGGGTGAAGAATGGAGTTGGTTTACAAGAGATTTTGAAACAGGTTGGCTGGGTTCCCTTTTCTTCTTCTTCATTTGTTTTGTTTGGTTTTTTGGGAATGGGTTACTAATGATGAAGGGTTTGGCTTTGGCTTTCTAATCTTGGGTTGTGGTTTGAAGATTTATGATTGAGATGGGATATTGATGATAAATGATGATGAATGAATAAGTTGTGGTTAATGAAGATATTTGCTGTGAAGTTATGGTTGTGGTCTTGGGTTCAGGCTTTGTAGTAATGCAATTTGCCAAATAGTTTTTTATTTTATTAATTTTAAAAGTTATTTTTTAAAGAAATTATCCATATAGGTTTTCTGTTTTTCACTATTATAAAACTGTTTTTGAAGTTAAATTGCTAAATATGTTTTGGTTTTTTTAAAAATGAACTTAAACTTGTTGTCTAAAACAGTTTTAAAAAATTTAAGAACAAAAACACTTCCAAACAAGCCTTATTGCATTTGATGTCCTTTGTATTTTGCCAACAAGTCTACATATATATTTGCCTATCTTAGTGTAATAGCCCAGGCTACCTTATGGATTAACGACTATCCCCACAAACCAACATGAGGTCTTTTTAGCATGCTTTGTCATCACTCACACACTTCCTAGGAAAACATTTAGGAGGTTACTTATCCCAAAATTACTCCAAGTCAAGCACACTTAACCATGGAGTTTTTTAGTGATGGGCTATAAAAAAGAAGATGCATCTTATTGGTATAGGTAATACAAATCAATTCATATAAGTCATCCTCGACCATATAGTCTTATACCCATATAGTCTTAGGATCCCTCTCATTCTGGTGTGTAATTGGTTCATTCATATACCCCTTCGCTTAGAAGCTTGCCAAGAGCCGCTCCTTATCCGTGCCTTCTTGCATTGGCAATCACTCCTTGCCCTTATCGGGTATTACAAACCCACCAGCTTCCACTTGGTTCATCCCCTAACCACACTATACTAGGAGAGGTGCTGCTCTGATACTATTTGTAAGAGCTCAGACTGCCTTATGGATTGATGACTGTGCCCACAAATCAATATTGGGTCTTTTCAGCCTGCTTTGCCTTCACTCACACCCTTCTTGGAAAAACTTCTCAGGAGGTCACCTATCCTAAAATTGCTCCAAGTAAAGCACGCTCAACCATGAAGTTCTTTAGTGATGGACTACTGAAAAGAAGATGCATCTCATTAGCATAGGTAGTACAAATCAGTTCATATAAGCCATTCTCAACTGTATGAACCTATATAGTCTTAGGATCCCTCTCATTTTGGTGTATAATCAGTTCATTCATATATCCTCCGCTTAGAAACCTGCCAGAAGTCGCTCCTTATTCGTGCTTTCTTGAGCCAACAATCACTCCCTGCCCTCGTCACCGGGTGTTACACTTAGCACATTACTGTAATACCCAAGGTTTTAAATAAAAGGGAAGGGTAGAAAATTTTTTGAATGAGAAAAGGTGTTAGTTACCTTACCTGTTGTTCTAAGTCTTGGATTTCACTAAGTCAGGACCCTACACATCTTTGGAGAGCTATATGATAGAATCATATTCATGAGATTAAAGGCCCCAGTAATTGTTTCCTATAGAAAAATAAATTAAAAAGTGATTTTTTAATGAATTTTATAAATCCCTTAAATATTTCATTTTTAGCCTACAAGTTTGTAAAATCGTAAGAATTCCTAAATTTGAATTAAAACCCAAAATTTGGATTTTGATTTGTTGGTATTTTGATTTTTCTGATATTTTATTTGAATTTAAATGGGAGGTATTTCTTTATTTACATTTATGTTTTAAAGTTAATAGAAAGTAAATAAATAAGGACATTAACTTAAAATTAACAAATGCGAATAAGTGTGTTCTAGATAGCGTTGCAGTACTTGTTGAAAGCTGTAGCAGTCAAGGAATAGTAAAGCGGTATTTCAACAAAAATAGTGAGCACTAAAGCGGTTAACAGAATTATAAAAACCTCCATTTTGGGGTTCCAGACATGAAATGCGACCCCCACCCCCCTAAAACATGAAACCCCCGTCTCCTACCTCTTTCTCACCCCATTTTCATCAATCTAACACTAATCTTTCACTTTCAACACTTAAAGGTAAGAGATTCTACTAGTTTTGTTTCCTATTTCCTCTATTCTTCCTTGTTCTTGGGGTTAGATCTTAAGTTCCTCCTTGTTTTTGTGTCATAATGTTCTTCCACCATTGATGGGGGTTAGAATAGAGTTATTCTGAGATTAATCTAGAGTTTTATTGCTTTACTAGTAGATAATGGAACCATTTCTGCCTCCCAAGGTCCTGTTAGTGTCAATCCTATTATTTCTACCTCTCCAGGTGAGTGGATTCACACTTGTGATCTCTATGTTGTCCATTAGTGTTATTTTCATGAAATTATGATTTAAAGTATGATTTTAGAGACTATTGTATAAGATTTGAGATTTATATTGATTTATGAAACTGTGGCTTTTAAAATAGCATGAATTATATTTTCGAAAACTCATAGGACCATTATTGATAAAATGATTATGCTTAGAGTTGTTTTAATTGTGATTATTAGATATTTATCATTGTTAAAATTATTGTTTTATGTTAAATATGGATTATGCAAGTGATACTAGAGAACCTTGAGATTTAAGGATTGTTATTATGCTTTTAGTGTTTTCAAGCTTATGAAAAAATGTTGTTAAGAACTGATTTAAAAACTCAGACATAAAAGGTTTTAAAGCTAGAATCTTCATGAGATTCAGAATAGTTGATAGCTATATACTTTGTAGAGGTATGAAATTATAAATGTCTATACAGGGTGATCTCTTGGACATGATTCCATAGCCACAGTATGTTAAGGTCAGACTGTTAGAGTCAGGTGGATTCAAAGCTCTTAGAGTATCACGAGTATATTGTTGATGAGGAATAATTTAGAAATTTAGGCATTAAAGGATTTAAGAGCATGGATTACTGTATGACTTAGAATAGTTGGTGGATATATATTTTGTGGACTTGAAATCATCATGTATGATTTTATAGTCATAGTTATGCTAAGGTCAAACTATTAAAGTTATAGGGATTCAGAGCTCTAGAGTACTTAGAGACTTAAAAGTTTTCAGATTTACTTAAGTTATGAATAAGACTAGTTTAAATAGTAGCTATAGAGAAACAGCCAGTGAGTTAACGGCTGCATGATCATTAACCTTGGTACCAAGTTGTCCTTAGGGGCAATCTCATAGAGCAGAAGATACGTGTTCTTCCCTTGGCCCGTGTATGGGGGGAAGGAAAAAAACCTTGAGGGTGAGGCCCGTATCTGGCACCCATAAATGATTGGTTATATCATGGTTGACATGCATAACTAGAGGATATATTATCATACAATTAGTAAACTGATATCCATGTTTCTCTATTAGGATATTGTGAGTTGATAAATAGAGAATTGTGACTTTAGTTTCATGGTTAAAAGTATGAAGTGTTTTAGAACCTTATCATTATTATCATGGTTATTATGATTTCATTACATTGTTGTCTTGGTGTCCTATGAAGGAGGTTACAGGTGGGGATTCACTCATTGAGTTTTGTATAAAACTCACCTATCTCCTTTCTCCTATTTCACAGGTAGAACAGCCGCTGTAGATTCTTCTCAGTCATTATCCTCTCAGTAGTGCTAGAGTTTCAGTGGTGAACTTCACTTGGGTGAAGTGTTTATAGTTTGTTTAGAGTGTTCTAGTATAGATGCAGGCAGAATCTCGGACTATAGAGCATGTTTATGCTTTGCATATCATAATATTATTTTAGTTTGTATCGAATAGTTACAGCACTTATGAATATTTCAAGTCAAAGCAGTTTATTTATACATGTTTTGTATTATGATTCACAAACAATAGAGTTTCAATTATGAAATTTCAGCATAAACTAGTACGATTTAATGAAACAGGTGATTTCTATGTAGAAAATAAAAATGTATTTTGAATAATTTTATAATCAGTTGTGCATATAGAGAAATCCAGGTCATGAGGCTTACATGGGAATGAAACTTCTCACATGCCAATCACGTGCTCAAGTCGGGTCGTGACAATTACAAAGTGATATTTTTCAGTGGTCCAGCATATGGTTCCTTATGTCTTACACTAGACTCTCTTATGGATGAAAAATCTCAATTTCCTTCCTCTATTGGGTGTGTTCAGTTGGGGTGAGAATTTGCATAATTTTTTTATGGATGAGCTCTCATAGTCATAAAATTTCCACCACATTTTTATGGACTACCTTGCCCTAGAGATCTTCCGCCAGTGCCTGATAGTTGCTTTGGAACTGAGACCTACCCTTCTTCCATACATGCAATATTTGACATTTTGTTTCTTATGTTGGGGATTAGGGATTCTATGTATATCACAAAACAATATGTACTCCTTGTGACTTGGAAACCATAACCATATAATCTATTAATGATTTTTATTTAATTTTTGAAATAATTGTTATAAGAAGAGGAGTTTAACTTTTCTGCAATGACACTGTCATTCAATTAAGTCTTTTAATTTATATGACTTTTCAAATAGTAGTTATGAGACTTAATTAACCATTATTGTCGGTGTGTGATTGAATGGTAGTGAAAAATCTTTACACTATCAATTCATAGAAATTAAACTCTATAAATAATATATTCTTAATAATGTAATACTATAATATTAAATGATAATATATAATAATTGTTCATACAAATAATTTATCAAAATCAAATTTTATACATATATATATATATATTAAACGAGAGTAATTGGCATGCATATGTAAAACTGTTTTATATCACCGTCCAATTAAAATATTTTATTTGAATAATTTTTTAAGTAGTATGTATAAAAGGTAATTATCATGACTTGTATTGTAATATATAATTAAATAATTATATAAAAAAAATTTATATCGTTAATTCGTGCAATTAAATCAATATTAAAATTAAACTTGTTAGTCAACTTGAAACAATTAAACAATTGAAAATTTTTTGATAAGGGATTAATTGGTATGTACTAACAGTATAATTCAATTTCAAACAATCAACCAATTAAATAATAAGATTAATTGGTATGTTTCGATGAGGATCTAAATCAAATTAAATATCTCATTGTAACCAAAAAAGAAAAAATAAATATCTCATAATCAAACTTAAAAGTGAAGCAACGAGTTACTTGGTTTACAAAGAAATTTGACCAAGTCAAAGTTTAAATTTGCTGCAAGCAAAACGGAAATTCCAATAAACAAAAATGTGCAAAAACTTCAATCAACAGCGCTCCAAAGTGATTGTCGCTTTCAGCGGTTGACTCGAAAGCAAGGATGCTACTAGCATTGAACTTTTACAAATTAGTGGCTATCACTGATGACATTTTTCTGTTTTTATTTTCAAAAAAATTTCATTGCCAAAAAACTACAAACTCTTTCCTAAAAGGAGAATTAGGAATCTTTTAATAACGGATCAGAATAATTTTATTTGAAGAGGGAAAACTTGTCCACTGGTTTTATTAATAAAAACTATATGGAAGATTTAATTTTAATATATTATTAATTATCTTTTTCATATCATTAAAATAATTTAACTCATAATAATTATTTTAAAAGGCATGTAAGTAATTTTATATAATTAATTAAGAGTTTAATTTTTTTATACTGATATATAGTGACAAATAATTATACATTATTATCCAATAAAGAAAGTATCAAACTATGATGGGTAGTTATCATATTGGATGATTATCTAGTATGAATACATGATTTGACATTTTCTTAAATTGATTTTCGATGTATGAAAATTAAACTTATTAATTGAAAATATAATTATTTTGCAAATATCAAAATTAACCTTTTCTATAAATACCCTTATGTCCGAAAAGCTGTTCCCATAAATACTTTCCTTTAAATTCGTAAATTCTCTAATTTTCAACAGATTTGAAAACCCTGTAGATTAGGAATTTCATTTTCCTATGTATTTTGCCCATACAGTGATCTCTATACAATGACGACAACAGAACTGTCCACATGCAAAAGATACATATAATCTTTTCCTTTCTGTTAGTGGAAAGAGAGAGACAGTAACTTTACATGATTTGTTCTCTTGGCGAAAAAGTCATTACAAATTTGAAAATTAAGCATACATTTTTGCCTGGAAATCCCAAAATTTTTATTTATCCTTAAATTGTCTGTTCTTTTATTTTTGGAAACTTCTGGCTCCGAGATTTTTTTTTAATAAAATTGCCTTTCTTTAATTCACGTCAATCACCTAATTTAATATAATCTTTTTTGTCTTTGGAGAATAGTGACAATGTGTCAACGTTGTTAATGGGACTTGATTCACCCTCGCACATTGTACTGGTAAATATCTTGTTCTTGCAATAATATTAAACGATAATGATATTTGAATGTTTAAAATTGGATCCAAGGATAAAAAAAATGGATAAGTGAACATGAATGAGAACCACAATCTCATCTATGATATATTTGGTTGAGGAGTAAAAAATAAACTTTATGTATAATTTTACGCATAATATTCATCTACGAAAATTTCATTCCATTTTACCTCCCATTAACATTTAACAAACAGAGAGAAAAGGAAAATGGAGAAGACTATTTTGGAACTGCAAAATGTGTAAATGAATTTCTTACTTGTAAGTATTTCCCTAAGTCCTTAACAGTTACATACAAATGATGATCAAATAAATATCCAAATGAAACACTTATTTTGGACCCAAAAAAAGCACGATCGAATATGAAACTGTCTTATGCTTGAAAACATTGCTAATTAAATGGTTTTATTCATAAAATAATGTAAATTGTCTTCGTGCCCTGAAAGGAACGCGAGATATGACATGATCTCTGATATGAAAATGTTTAATTTGGTTAGTAAGTGACTTTTGTAAACCATAGATCTTAACTTCCAAATCATTTATCGTCATTGTTGTCATCGCAGAGAACTTTCAAAGTTCAACTTAACTAAGAACATAAAAATGAGAAGAAATAAAACATCATAACATTTGCTACAATATAACATTAAAAATATAAATCAATCTATGAAAATAGAATAAAAGAGCACTGACTAAAAGCCACAACAATTGAGATAATGATGAAGAATTTGAGTAAATTACTATGAGGTCATAGATTTAAATTTTATCACCTTCCAAATGTACAAAAATAAAATCATTTATCAAAGGGCCAAAATGAAACTCCTTCTCCTTGTTTGTTGAAAGTAGTATATGATCCAAAATTTTAATATATAGTTAATATAAAATTTTGTAGATAATTATTCAATTATACATAACATATTATTATAAATATTGAATTATTTTAATAGTTAACTTAAAAATAACTTATATGACAGTATATTATAGTTGGTAATTTATAAATTTATATCAGTAATATATAAATTTAAATTAAATACACAGGTGGTATAAATATTTTTACAATAACATCAAATCAAATTTTTTCTTACGCTTGATTTTTTTGAGGTAGTGCAATGAAAATCAAACTTTTTTGCTGATGACATTTTGATTTGGTGACAACGTAAAAGAAATTTACAATGTCAATGCATCAAAATTAAATTTATAATGTATTACAATTGATTTTTTTTCAAACTTTAGTTACTAGGCAATTGCCTCTGTACGACAATATTAATTACCTTGGTAAACTAAGAGAAATTGGTACATTAAGATGTTAATATATCTGGAAACAAAAATTGAGAAAAATTGGTACATTAAGATGTTAATGTATTTGACTACATTTATTGATAGGTACATTAATATTTTAATGTACCATTTTTTTTTTAGTTTTTCAAGCCGACTAATATTGTTGGAGGGAGGGGTATATGTATAAAAAAAGTTCATTATTAAGTGTTAATTAATTTTTTTCAAAAAACACATTGAACAGCTGGTCGCCAAATAAAGAAGAAAAGGCCAATAAAAAACACACTAAAAACAAGGCAGTTTTATTATCACCAGATTTAATTACTTTGCATTGAAGGGTATAGCTGGAAAATCACATACACTTTCTGTACCTTTATAAAACTCCGCCAAGGAAACAAGACAACGAGTGTACGAGGAAGTGAATCAGAGTAACAGAAAGATAAGAAAAAGAGCAGGCTCATTCTGCTCCGCAGATTCCTATGTGCTTCTCTTCTCTTCTCGTGTCACGGTAAAGACCAATAAGAAACACACGTAAGGTTCGTAAGTTTCATAGTTTTTATTTTTATTTTTTTTTGGTTTTCTTTGTTCAAATTCCGTGTTAACAAAACTTAATTCACAATAAACATGGTTCTCACTTCCAACACCGCTTCACCACAAATAAAAATAAACAACACGGGACAAGGCACGTGCTCTCTCCCTGTCTCTCTTCTGAGGCAACAAAGCATCTCAACCTTCATTGTTTGTGTTACTTCCTTGGTTCTATCAACGTTATCTTCATCTGCATGCATTCTTCATAGTTTTTATTTTATTTATTTATTTATTTTATTGTTCTAGCATTTTGTTTGGTTGGTCTCCTTGAATTTCGCTATGCCAATGAATTATACGCTATGTTGCACTGATACTATATCCGACACTATACGTCTCCGGTATGCGTACGTCGATTGATTTTCAAGTATTTGTGCATCATATAGGCTTTCAGATAACCAGGGTATCACTTTGTTGCTGCAGATATTATATGGTGTATTTTATATGTATATATTCTGTTTGTATTCTTTTCAATATAACTTTGTTTAGTATTCCTTTTTATGAGTACGGTCCGCAAACATTTGTGACCTTTGTCTTTTCTATTTTTTATTTTGATATTTGAATAACCATACTTCCCAAGAATCTTCATGATGATTGAGTGATTCCCACAACTTGTCCTACCTTTTATATTTTTGGACGCTTGTTCTACCTTTTTAATCATTGGAGAAGAGAAAAAAAAATTGTCACATGGCCATGCCAATAGACCACTAATGCAATGCTAGATTTGGTTGAATATTTTTATATGCTTTTTGGATTCTTTTTTCCCCTCTTCTGTATAGTGTTTTTGTTAATTATATTGAAAAAGTGGCTTTTTGATTCCATATGTATAGGTTTCTTTTGTTTCTGACTGCTGCTGCTATCATGAGTGAGGTTGGCTTGTAGTTTGTCTGCTTGTGATATCATCACACCCATTATGCAGCTGGAATATTCTTTTTTTGGTTTTTGATTTAGGATATCTCAAATGTTTACCACATACCATACTAGGATTGATTGAAGTTTGCATTGAGGGGGATCATTGCCATTTCACACGATAATGTAAAATTCCATTACTGGTTTTTCAATCTGTGAACAGCTAGCTGTGTTTCCTGTTTCCTTTCTAGTGAAAGTAAATATCAAATTAATGGGGTTTCTTTCTATAGTGCTCATGGTATTGTGAATCATAGTGTAAAATTCCATTTAGAATTGTCCAATTCCACTATCGGTTTTATAAAACTGTGAAGAGTTTTCCATTTTCTGATTTCTTTCTAGTGTAAGTAATATCAAATTGATGGGGTTTCTCAACTTACGGTGTAATGGTTCTCTGTTGTATTCCTGTAGGACAAATATAGTTCTGTTGTGGTCTTGACCATTACCTAATTCACATGATAAGCACCAACAGTGGTAAAAGCCAAGTGTTTCCAACTATACATGTTTTCCAGGAATTGTGGTTGGGGATTCATGAGATCGGAAATTCATTGTCTTGCTCCACATACCTACTTTATAAGAAAACTTCAAAATTAAGCACTTGAAAATCCATAATATGAACTTTGTTAATTTTCCTGTGTGGTTTGCTCACAATGCTTTAACTCGGATCTCTGATTATCTGTTTATTATTTTCAGAAACCTTCAAACGGACCTTTGTAGGTAACAAAGATAACAAGAACCTGCTAGTAAGAAATCTGCAGTGATACTATGGCAGGGGCAACCAAAACGCATGATGAGGAGGAAGATAGCTTGTACACAGAAGATGGGACACTTGACATTCGCAAAAAGCCTGCCAACAAGAAAAAGACAGGAAATTGGAAGGCATGCCGCTTTATTCTTGGTATTGGATCCCCTTTTTCTCTCATTCAGTTATAATCTTTCTGTACCATCTCTGAAATGTATTCCTGCATTAGAGTTTGCTGAACCTAAGATACTGAAATAACAATAATAATAATGATGCAGGAAATGAGTGTTGTGAAAGATTGGCATACTACGGCATGAGTACAAATCTAGTGAACTATCTCCAGGACCGTTTCCACCAAGGAAATGCAACTGCTGCAAATAATGTTACAACCTGGTCTGGGACATGCTACCTCACACCATTGCTCGGAGCCTTCTTAGCTGATTCATACTTGGGGAGATACTGGACAATTGCCAGCTTCTCAACTATTTATGTCATTGTAAGAGAAAATTTCTTCTTTTGTTGAAGTCCATGTTATGATAGTTGTTGCAAGGTCAATAATTTGGTTAGCCAGTTAAGTTTTTGTCCCCCAGCTGTTGTTGCTGTTTGTCTTTACTTAATTACTCCCTTTCAAGCATAATCCAAAACTAGCGTAAAACTTATGTTAGTTTTTTGTTGTGTTTATTTGTTCTTAGTTGTCAAGCAAATTGATTTCCTTTCATAATTGTGTTGCTTTCAACTCGAAAACAATGCTTCTCTGATTTGCTTCTTTCCATTTCCTATACCTGACTGTGATGTTTATTCTGGTTATTTCATGATAATTGCAGCTGTTTTTCTTGCGATTTCCTATTGAGTCTTTCATAGTTAAGACCAGAACCTATCAGTTTCAGAATCTTCATATCATGAATGAAATTGTAAACTAGCAGGAGTGTATGCCCTGTTAATGGAGGATGTTTAATTGTTTATTTACTTTTCAGGGAATGTCACTGTTGACGCTGTCTGCCGTTGCGCCTGGACTAAAGCCTTCGTGTGATGCTAATGGCTGCTATCCAACATCGGGGCAAACTGCAGCTTGCTTTATAGCACTCTACTTGATTGCTCTTGGAACTGGTGGTATCAAACCATGTGTCTCATCTTTTGGTGCAGACCAATTTGATGAAAATGATGAAGATGAGAGGAAAAAGAAGAGCTCTTTCTTCAATTGGTTTTATTTCTCAATTAACATTGGTGCGCTGATTGCTTCCTCAGTGTTAGTTTGGATACAAATGAATGTGGGCTGGGGATGGGGTTTTGGAGTCCCCGCAGTTGCAATGATCATTGCAATTATATTTTTCTTCATTGGTAGTCAATGGTACAGACTTCAAATTCCCGGTGGCAGTCCCCTTACTAGGATCTGCCAAGTCATAGTTGCAGCCTCTAGGAAATTTAGACTACGAGTGCCAGATGACAAGTCTCTTCTTTATGAGACTGCAGATGCAGAGTCTGCTATCAAAGGGAGCCGCAAACTTGAACACACAAACGAACTCGAGTGAGTTATTAGAACCATGTTTGAATTAGTTATCATAAACATCAATAATGAAATGAAATCTTCATGCAATAATGTAATGAAATCTTCATGCACTGCTCTAAGTGGATAATATGGATAGTCAGTCAAATGAAAAGAACTCTAGTGCTTATTTCCTTATGATAATTTATATTAGGCGGTTAAAAGTGGTTGGTAGCTCCTTTTCATATTTTACACTTCATCATAGAGCATCTTCTGGTTATACTTTCATTGAAGTTTGTTTTACATTTTCTTGTTTTTTCTAAATTCTTATTCCAGGTGTTTGGATAAGGCAGCAGTAGAGACAGAATCCGACCTCAAAAAGCATTTGCCGAACCCATGGAAGCTCTGCACAGTAACACAAGTTGAGGAGCTAAAGTCCGTGGTTCGATTGCTACCAGTTTGGGCATCACTTATTGCCTTTGCTACTGTGTACAGTCAAATGAACACAATGTTTGTTTTACAAGGCAACACAATGGACCAGCACATTGGCCCTCATTTCCAAATTCCATCAGCATCCCTCTCCCTTTTCGACACTCTCAGCGTCATCTTCTGGGCACCAGTTTATGACCGCATCATTGTCCCATACGCAAGGAAGTTCACTGGACACGAGCAAGGATTCACACAACTCCAACGGATAGGCATTGGCCTCATCATCTCCATATTTTCAATGATTGTTGCTGGGATATTAGAGGTTGTTCGCCTTGACATAGTTCAGAAAAACAACTACTATGATCTCAAAACCATCCCCTTGTCTATCTTCTGGCAAGTGCCACAGTATTTCCTTGTAGGAGCAGCAGAAGTTTTCACTAACATTGGTCAGATGGAGTTCTTTTATGGCCAGGCACCTGATGCTATGAGGAGCCTGTGTGCAGCTCTCTCACTCACAACTAATGCCTTGGGAAATTATGTTAGCACTCTTCTTGTTATCATTGTAACAAAAGTCACCACTAGCCATGGAAGGCTTGGTTGGATACCAGACAATCTGAACAGGGGCCATCTTGACTACTTCTATTGGCTTTTGACCATCCTTAGCTTCCTCAACTTTGTTGTATATCTTTGGATTGCAAAAAGGTTCACTTACAAAAAGGTGACAGCAAATACACATTGAGATGGTGGCATGATGTTTCAAGGCTATACTTGCCCTACAATTGTAATATACTTACTCTCTACTTTTAGTTAGTCTTTGGTCCATTTGGATGTTGCAATTTGAATCTTTTCTGCTGATATTTATTAGTGCAGATGCTACTTGTAGTTGGATGTTTTCAGTTAAAAAATTGTTCTGTTCATGTTCCTTTGGAGTGCTCTGAATTATTCATAGTCTTATTTTTGGGATTATCAGGTTCAAGCATTAAGAAAGCTTCTGCATCTGCAGCTTAATCTTTTTGCCTTTTTGGTTCATGAAAAAATTAAGCAATTGGCACCCTCTAATATTTTTCACCAACATGAGAGAGTCATATGAGTCAAGACAAAAATAGTTTTACTATAGTAAGATACCATTATTTATATTGGTATATCAATTTTGTTTTTGTGTCTTTCCTTTTTTTTATAATATGACACTCTTATGTTTGTAAAAAACAGGAGAGGAGCATATTCTAAAATTAAGACTTCAAATTGCAGTCCTAAAGCCAGCTTAATTGTAGATGATAAGGCTAGGTAGATGAAAGATATGAGTAATATATAAAATACCGTGAAAATATTCTTTCCAGTTGTGTAGCCATTTTATTCAATGAAAAAAAGGTGTTATTAGTTAAGAAATTAAGAGAATGTTTCAAAGATATCCTAAAACCATGTTAGAGTCATTCTTGAAGCATTTAAGTATGAAGAGGGGCTCTTCTTGGAGGTGATACGCGCTTAAAAGAGCAAACTAGACATTTTAGCGCTGGAAGAATAAATGAGAATTGTAGCATATCCATGAAACCTATCACAAAGGCATAAGCTAAAAGGATTCAAGACAATTTTGGAAACTTGGCTAAATCATTTGTTGAAAAGATGCATCAAGAATTAGTCAAGACTCCTATTGGCAATCATGGACAGCCCAAAATATTATTATTAGTGAATTTGTATTGACAATATATTCTGATTATGTTAGGCCAAGTTTGATTAATTTAGTTAACTAGTTTATATTTTAAAATGTTTTTAGACTTGTTTTATTTTATGTTGTTAAGCCCAATTGTTAGGATAGTGAATTGGGACTACTCTAGTGGTATTAGGAAATTAATTTAACCTAAATAAGAGGTATAAATACCTCAAAACTTGGTAGCCACCATTTAACTCAGATTTGATTTTAAATGAAATTTTCCTAGTTTCTTTTCAGAAACTTTGTGTGTACAAGTGAGGTTGAGTGATTCCTTCATTTTGTTATATCAGGAAGTTGAATAAGAGATTATAAAGTA
Source organism: Dalbergia cochinchinensis (assembly GCA_031216125.1). Lineage (NCBI taxonomy): Eukaryota > Viridiplantae > Streptophyta > Magnoliopsida > Fabales > Fabaceae > Dalbergia > Dalbergia cochinchinensis. The sequence goes on along the minus strand of CM062375.1, from coordinate 58,269,524 downwards.
GAGTGATTCCCTTGTAGTATTTTATTTGGTTTTCAATCCTATCTTTCATATCAATTGTGTGTTGGGATTTCTGGGTTTTGATATCCATGGAGTTCCACATCATTTGGTATGTTTCCGGCATTAGATAAATTTCTATTTATCTATTTTTCCTTTTTCCTTCCTTGGTTCCATCATCATTCTCATCCTTTTTTTTCCGATCAATAGTGCTTCGTTGTTTTTGGTTCTGCTTCGGTTTCAACCAAAAAAAAAAAAATTCCCTGTTTGCGTTAATCAAAAGAAAAAAAATAGATTTTCTGCTTCGGTTTCCCTATTTCACGTTGGTTCTTTCTTTTCTCTTGGTCAATTTCGCTTCTTTCATTTAATTTCCAATTTGACAGATAAACAAAAGCATTTCATTGTCCTAATCTTTTGCGTTTCGTTGCTTGCAACTTCGTTTTTGAGATAATTCAGTTTCTCCAAATATATATATATATAAAAAAAGAAACGCTAAAAAAAAGGCCAAAAAAAAGTTGCAAAAAAAAATCTTTCCGATTCCCTTTTCTATTTTTTTCTTTATTTTGGGTCCTTCAAATTTTATTTTATTTTATCTCTTTTAGGTCATTTCTTTTATTTATTTATTTATTTATTTTTCTCTCTTGAGTTGATCTCATTATTTCTTCCTATTCTTTGGTTATTCCTAGTGCCATTTAACTATTACTTGGGACTTCATCTTATTTAAGTTTGTTTGGTTTCTGAAATGTAACATTTATAAGGGATCGTGAGTGGTAAAAGACAAAAGTGGTGAGCACAAAAGAGGATAAAAACCATATTGAGTGCAAACATAGGTATGCACCCTTTGAGTGAAACACATAAGCAAGTGCTTTGTGAAGTCGTCTATTTTATCAATTTACAGATTATTCAAATGGCTCACAACACATGAAAGAGTGACACTGAGGATATAGTATTTGACATGCAGCTCCTGCAGAAGACCCTTCAGCAAATACAACACAGATTAAATGATATGGATACATGGCTAAATGAGGTGTCACAAACTAAGCCTAAGGGTGGTGACAGATTTTTTTTCAAGGCATCAACATCGTCTCCATGATTCCTACAGTGAGAACTCTGAGGAGGAGTTTGATGATGGTGATTCAGTTAGGAATATGAAGATTGCAAATAAAGCACAACTGGCCAACAATATGAATGCTATCAAAATGCAGATACCACCATTTAAGGGAAGAAACAATGCTGAAGCATATTTACAATGGGAAAGGAAGATAGAGATGATTTTCGCATGCCACAATTATTTTGAAGAGAAGAAGGTTCGATTGGCTGCAGTAGAATTTTCTGATTATGCTCTAATTTGGTGGGATGAGCTGATGAAGTCTAGGCGATGGAATGGAGGGCCTCCTATTAAGACTTGGAGTACCATGAAGTGTGTCATGAGGAAGCGATTTGTGCCTTCTTATTACTACAGGGAGGTGGATCACAGGTTGCACAAGTTGACTCAAGGTTCCCAATTAGTTGAAGACTACCATAAAGATATGCAAATGCTTATGATTAAGGCCAATATAGAGGAGGATCCAAAGGTAACTATGACAAGGTTTCTTGGTGGTCTTAATAGGGAGATAGCTGATGTGGTTGAATTGCACCATTATGTGGAGATGGAAGATTTGGTAAGCATGGCAATAAAGGTGGAAAGGCAGCTAAACCGCCAAGCATTGAAATCATTCTCGAATTCCACCTCAAAATGGGGTTCAAGATGGTCTTCTAATGATGCGAAAAAGAAACCTAATAGCTCTAATTCCAAGGAGATGATTCCAGATTCCACTTAGAAGAAAGGTATTCCTCAATCCTCCTCTACTTCTTCTACTACTAGACACGGAGATATTAAATGTTTCCGATGTCATGGTTTAGGTCATTATGATGCTGAGTGCCCAAATAAGCGGATGATGGTTATTAGGGAAGGTGATATTGTGTCTAAATTAGATCATGGTGATGATTCTGACCATGATAGCATGCCGTCTTTGGGGGATTGTTCTGATGGTAATGTGGAGTATGCTGTATTGGGTGAATCTCTTGTTGCTAGGCATGCCTTGAATTTGCAGGTGAAGGAGGATAGCATAGAGCAAAGAGAAAACATCTTTCACACTAGATGTCTAGTTGGTGGCAAGGTGTGTAGTTTGATTATTGATGGAGGGAGTTGCACTAATGTTGCTAGCACTGTTATGGTAGAGAAATTGGGGCTCAAATATGCTAAGCATCCTAATCCTTATAGGTTGCAGTGGTTGAATAATAGTAGTGAGTTGAAGGTCTCTATTGAGAAGTATATTGATGAGGTGTTGTGTGATGTAGTACCTATGCAAGCCAGTCACATGTTCTTAGGGAGACCTTGGCAATATGATCGGCAGGTGCTCCATGATGGCTTCAAAAATCGATACTCATTTGAGCATCATGGTCACAAAATTACTCTTGCACCGTTATCACCCAAGGAGGTCTATCTTGATCAAGTGAAGCTTCACCAAACTTCTTTGGGAAATATGGGAAGTGAGGTCATAGAAAAAGTAGAGAGACAAGAGGCCATGAGTGAAAAGAGTAAAGACAAAGGCCCACTGGTGAGTGAAAAACAAGGAAAATGTGAGAAAAAAGAGAAAAGTGACCAAGTTGAGAGAAAATTGTGTTTTTATACAAAAGAGAGAGATTTAAAGAGTGCTTTGTTAGGCAAAAGAGCTTTGATTATAAATCGGTTTAGGGAAGTTTTACTCTCTAACATTGAACTTAACCCAAATTTGCCTAGTTGTTTTGTTTCATTGTTACAGGAGTTTGCAGATGCGTTTCCTACTGAGGTACCGAGTGATTTGCCACCATTGCGTGGAATTGAGCGCCAGATTGACTTCATGTCCAGTTCTAGCATTCCAAATAAACCTGCCTATAGAAGTAATCTTGAGGAGACGAAGAAACTTCAAAGGCAAGTGGATGAGCTTCTAGCCAAAGGGCATGTGAGGGAGAACATGATGTTAATGTTGTTGGTTCCTAAAAAAGATGGCACTTGGAGCATGTGTGTTGATTGTTATGCAGTCAATAAAATCATTGTAAAGTATCGCAATCCTATCCCTAGGTTAGATGGCATGCTTGATAAGCTTCATGGTGCATGCATATTCACTAAAATTAACCTAAAAAATGGATATCATCATATTCCAATGAAACCAGGGGATGAATGGAAGACTGCCTTCAAAACAAAATATGGTCTTTATGAGTGGTTGGTTATGCCTTTTGGTTTGGCAAATGCACCTAGTACTTTCATGCGTTTGATGAACCATGTTCTGAGAAATTTCCTAGGCAAGTTTGTTGTTGTTTATTTTGATGATATTCTCATTTATAGCACTTGTCTAGATGATCACATTTTGCATGTTAAGGCTGTTTTAGAGGTGCTACGGACAGAAAAGTTGTTTGTCAACCTTAAGAAGTGCACATTCTGCATTGATAGAGTTGTCTTTCTTGGTTTTGTTGTGAGTGCACGTGGAATTGAGGTTGATGATGAAAAGGTGAAGGTTATTCAAGAATGGTCGACGCCTAAGAATGCTTTTAAGGTAAGGAGTTTTCATAGTTTGGCCGGGTTTTATCCATAATTTGTGAAAAAAATTTCTACCATTGCTGCTCCTTTCACAGAGATCATTAAAAAGAATGTTGGGTTTGAATGGGAAAAAGAACAAGAACTAGCATTTAATACTTTAAAGGATTATTTGTGCTTTGCTCCTATCCTTATTTTGCCTAGTTTTGATAAGACTTTTGAGATTAAATGTGATGCCTCTGGGATTGATATAGGTGCTGTTTTGATGCAGGACAAACAACCCATTGCCTTCTTTAGTGAGAAATTGCATGGAGCTCACCTCAAGTATTCCACCTATGACAAGGAGTTGTATGCTTTGGTTCGAGCTTTGGAGGTCTGGCAACATTGCTTGCTCCCAAAAGAATTTTTGATTCACACGGATCATGAATCTTTGAAGCACCTGAAGGGATAAGGGAAGTTGAATAAGAGACATGCTAAATGGGTGGAGTTCATTGAGACTTTTCCTTATGTGATTTCCTATAAGCAAGGTAAAGAGAATGTGGTTGCTAATGCTTTATCTCGCAGGTATGCACTGATCACTACTCTTACATCTAAGCTATTAGGATTTGAGCATTTGAAGGAAACAAATAGGCACACAAATCCTACCCATCCGTGGATTAATATATCTATAGATTTTGTTCTTGGTTTACCTAGAACTAGGAAAGTCAGAGATAGCATTTTTCTTATGGTGGACAGATTTAGTAAGATGACTCACTTTATTGCATGCTATAAAACTAATGATGCCACAAATATTGCTGATTTGTTCTTTAGGGAAGTTGTGTGTTTGCATGGTGTCCCTAAGACCATTGTTTCTGACCTTGATGTCAAATTTTTGAGTCATTTTTGGAAAGTGTTATAGGCCAAGTTGGGAACTAAATTCTTATATTCTACTACTTGTCATCCACAAACTGATGGTCAAACTGAGGTGGTCAATAGAACATTGGGAACATTATTGCGTGCTGTTATTGGTGGGAATTTGAAAACTTGGGAAGATTGTTTGCCTTTTATTGAGTTTGCTTATAACAGGACCATTCATTCTTCTACAAGGTTTTCTCCTTTTGAGCTGGTGTATGGTTTTAATCCTTTAACTGTTTTAGATTTAATGCCTTTGCCCTTGAGTGATCTTATTAGTTTGGATGCTAAAAGCAAGGCTGAAAAGGTTAAAGCAATGCACTTAAAAGCACGTGAGTTGATTGAAAAGAAGAACAAGGTGACAGCTCAAAGAGTTAATAAGGGAAGAAGACAAGTTGTCTTTCACCCTGGTGATTGGGTTTGGGTTCATTTGCGGAAGGAGAGGTTTCCTTTTCAAAGAAAATCTAAACTTGGTCCAAGGGGCTATGGTCCTTTTCAAGTGCTTAAGAGGATCAATGACAGTGCTTATAAGATTGACCTTCCTAGTGAATATCATGTCTCTGCTACATTTAATATTTCTAACATTTCTCCATTTCATATGGATGTAGATTCGGGGACAAATATTTTTAAGGAGGAAGGGAATGATACGCGCTTAGAAGAGCAAATTGGACATTTTAGCACTGGAAGAACAAATAATAATTGTAGCATGCCCATATAACCTATCACAAGGGCATCAGCTAAAAGGATTCAAGACAATTTTGGAAACTTGGCTAAATCATTTGTTGAAAAGATGCATCAATAATTAGTCAAGACTCCTATTGGCAATCATGGGTAGCCCAAAATATTAGTATTAGTGAATTTGCATTGACAATATATTCCGGTCATGTTGGGTCAAGTCTGATTAATTTAGTTTATTAGTTTATATTTTAAAATATTTTTAGACTTGTTTTATTTTATGTTGTTAAGCCCAATTGTTAGGATAGTGAATTGGGCCTACTCTAGTAGGATTAGGAAATTAATTTAACCTAAATAAGAGGTATAAATACCTCCAAACTTGGTAACCACCATTTGACTCAGTTTTGATTTTGAATGAAATTTTCTTAGTTTCTTTTTAGAAACTTTATGCGTATAAGTGAGGTTGAGTGATTCTCTTATCTTGTTGCATCAGGAAGCTAAATAAGAGATTATAAGGTTGAGTGATTCCCTTGTAGTATTTTATTTGGTTTTCAATCCTCTCTTCCATATCAATTGTGTATTGGGGTTTTTGGGTTTTGATATCCACAGAGTTCCACATCAGGAGGAGTGCCCAACTTTGTGAAGGAAAGCCCCCTTAAAGCACCTGAGGCAAGCAGAACACCTAGGAAGGATGTTTGAGGAGGAATGCCCCCAGAAGGGATGCCTAAAGAGGGATGCTCGAGGAGGGACAACCAGAAGGGTCGTCTAAGAGGGACACTTGAAGTAGAGGGCTAGGTCGGACACCCGAGGTGGAGCACCTATGACTTGAGAAGGGATATCCAAGAGTGACACACGAGAAAAACATTTGAGTAGGAGCGCCCTGTGTGAACATATGAGGAAGATGCATGAGGAGATGTGCCTCGGGAGGGACACCAAACTGAGACGGGATGTCAATAGACCATACCAACACTGACCATGTGGATATAGGCTTGAATTAAAGAGTCCATGGACCAATGATGGACAACCAATGAAAATATGCCACATAAGCCCAAATACATGGAAATAGTATTGGAGACAAGAAAAGTCCAATTTGCCCTTCTAGCTTTGCCAATGATACTATTCATGTCACAACAACATTCCCACTTGTTTTAGAGAAAGAAACTGCTTCTTGATTCCAGAGAGAAGTCAGAGAGAAAAAACATCTTTGTAATCAAAGAGGAGAATTTCTGATAAAAAAAAGAATTTTGGTCCTTGTTCTTATTTCATTCATATTATTTTATATTATTTAATCTTGGTTAGTTTGTTTATTTGTCTCTTTGGTGTTTGAGAACTCGACTCTAAAACAGAGAGCAAAGTTTTTAAAATTTTTAATACATTCAACACAGTTGAAAGATATCTCTCAATTAAAAACATTTTACTATTAGGTTCTTAGCAAAATATTTAAGAGAATATGGTAAAATGAATAAAGTTGTGTAACTATATGAAAGAATTCGAAAGGATTTTTTTTTCCTTTGGTGCTCTCTTTTGTGAAAATTGTAATAGCAAATTTCAAGAGTAGTGTTTTTGTACTCATGGAGTGTGGGACGTCGTATTAGTTCACACCTCATCCACTACTCGATGGGACGTGGACCCTATAAAGTCTACACTTCATTCCATGGTAGATAATTTGTGAATCAGCATGGTATCTCACATTTCATAAGTACAATTATCATTTTTCTTTCAACAAGTTATTAGAGCATCATAATAAATTGTAATACTTTGCTTCCCACGATTACTTCAAGATGTACTACTAGCCACTCCTAAGCAATGACATTTTTGAGGGATCTTTTTCTATTATTTCTTGTACCTATAATAGTTAAATTCTTAAGATGAGTATTTTCATTGAGTATCATGAGAAGTTTTAAGGGTTTTTTTTTTTTTCCAAGCATAGCCTTGAATTTGGGAGTATTAAATAGACTACATCCAATGAAGAAAGTGTGGATGACACCTGAATCTTTGCACACTTCGCATTCAGTATTCATGCTTAGTTTTTCACTATAGTCTAACAAAGTTATACCAAACCAACCATAATTTAACAAATAGAGGGACAGTAAATCATACATTTTTAATGACAAGCAGGGGTTTCTTACTTGTCATTCCCTTTCAACTAATAACGCTAGAACTCATAAACCCAACACAAAACACAAAAGAAACACGATAGAAGTCCTTAACGAGCCAACACAAACACGAAGCCATAGCAAAACAAGCTTGTCTAATTATCACAGAATAAGTGCTCCCAATTGAACCATGGGCTTTGTTAGCTTTTTTACAAGCAATAAGCTTGTTTTTGCGATCCCTGGCCATTTCAAGCTTTAGTGCATATCTGCAATCGATCGCAACTGCAAACAATTAGCCAAACCTCCAACAAGACTCTTGTTTGAAACAGGGAAAAGTTAGAATTCAAAGCATATATCCTAACGAGAACTCACATCTCAAATCAAGTTTTGAGTTTCCATAAAAAGCTACACTCTGTTAAACTTCTTGAACATTGAAAGAAGCCAACACATGTGCATCTACTAATAAAATACCAGGACACAAGACTTCCCCGTAAATAATTTTATAGAATCAGCCTATATATATATAATAACTAATAAGCTGTATATGCTAAATTGATGAAAGACTAACACAAGAGCTTTTTAAATTCAAAAGTAAGTGCAATATAGAGATTTGAAAATAAATAAATAATTTGTTCTTCTCGGATCAATAACACACAAGAAAATCCAATTTAAAAGCTCACCAGTGGCACCACTCGGAGTTTGCCTTTAGATGACCAGTTGCTTAAAGTTGAGATCCTCTCACTGCAAAACCCACACTAGAAGTTAAATCCCACTTAATTCTTAACATACACGTGTTTTTTGGCAAAGCAGCAGAGATAGGCTCGCACCTTGAAATGAGGTTGAACCTTCTTCCCTTGTCAGAATCTTAGCAATGATGAAAACCAGGATTACAAGAAGACCAAACCAGAATGGCCGCGTCTTCAGAACATCACGAGCGAGGGAAGGAAATTTGAAGAATCTATCAAATTTCTAAATCCAAAAGCAAAAGAACGAAGAACTCAAGACAAATAGTAAGTTCAAATATGAGAAATGCTTCAATCTCTACAACATCCTATTTGCATCATATTATGAACTTAAGAAACTTGTATTTCCTTTTAAATAAATGTGTTTATATATTATAATGTCATCTGACTTACACTTTCATCTCCATCAAATATGAGATAAACTGTTGTCTTCTTCACAATGAACCGATGCCCAGAAACAACACGAACCTCCACCCTGTCACCAGGTTTCAGATTTGACATTATGCTTTGCCACTCCTCATCTTCGTAAGAGGCTGGTGGGTCTCGCTCATAGACATGGATGGTGGACCTTGTGTGATTTTTTATCAACACAGTTTTAAGACATTCCGATAGGATGGTGTCCGGGCAAGAAGAATACACAATGCACAGCATCATCGTCTTCAAGTTACACCCATTAATGCGAGGAACTTCGAACACTACGGAAGAATCTTCACAATTAAAGGTAAACCAAGCAGGATAATTGTCACTAGGAAGCAAACAACCATCAGGTCCATTGGAAGTCAATTTCTGTACAATGAAAAAAAAAAATGTATGGTTCAAATCTTAATTAACTTTTTGGTACTTTGAAAATTATATTGACCGCAAATAAAATTTGAACCTAAAACCTTATACATATTATCCAAACCCTTACCCACAAAACTAATCCGAGTGATTTAACACAATTTAAAAAAAAAGAAAAAAAACTTCTAGTCCGATACCGTCATGCTGATGATAACTTGTAATGGGGAATATAGCACAGCAGCTTAGGCACTTCAGCCTCAGCTCAATTCCGAAGAGTATCAGCATCATATGCAGCTCAATCGGGCAAAATTAGTTAATGAAGTAGAGTTCGTTATCGCAGTTAGGGGAGCTATTGCTAAAGTGTGCATGGAGTCCTCCTGCACTTGTATAATTCATCTACACTCAATTATTGTTCTCAGTTTTCTCTTCCTCTCAGTAGTTTCAATTCTTTCGAACTTGTTGAAAAAAGAAAATTACCGATAGTATCTAAGTTATATTTTAGGTTAAATGATTGGACTTTTACATGAATGCTCAATATATAAAAATTTTGAGAATTATATATGTGTAAAGATCAAAAGGTAATTCCTTTTTAGTATAAAAAAGCGACTACAAAAATAAAGATAAGAATACAATGTTACAGAATTGTTGTAATTCTTGAGTGCAATTAGATGCAAAAACTAATTTATCATTATATATTTATATTTATATATGTTTGTATACGTTACCCCATTGAACAAATTTTTTCATAAGATCATATGACTTTTATCCATTCAGTCATTAAATAATAAATGTCTATCATGTTGCTTATTCTTACCAAATTATATAAAAATTAGACATCAATAAAAATATGAACAAATAGCTTTTTTTTTTTATACATTTGGCAATTATTTTTTACATTGACTTTTCAGTATAGCCAAAATGTATCAAACAATTTTATATTCATACAAAGTTTTATAAACACGATTTATAGTACACAAACTTTTAATCCAACTGTAATCTTTGTAAATAAAGAAAAAACTTCAATAGTTTTGTGTACAAATGACTAAGCTACACCAATATAACACTTAATACACTTGTAATAACTTTTAAAAAAGGGCGGCCAAGGCATTAAGGAAGCAACCTTATTGTTGAGCGACTTCATGATTTAAATCAATGACTTTTAGGTCATAAGACAATAATCTTATCGTTACAGTAATAGTCACTCTACTTGTAATAACTTTTAATAAATTATAAATTTTTTTTTATTGATGTAACCATCAAATTACATATCAAGTTAATAACTTATGTCAGGTTTTTCAAAAAAATTAAGGATTTTATTATACAATCTCTAAGAGTATTGGTTAAGGATATTTTTTAATAACTTCTTATTTGTTTTACTGTGTCTTCTAAGTAAAACTATCTTTAAAAGTAAAAATATATACTAGAGAGATTTATAGAGACAAACCTGTAAAATCATCTCCCTAAGATCATTGGTTACTTGTCTACCCACTTCAATCAAAACAAACTTTGCAGATCCAGAAATTTGAAATTGACATGGAAAATCAATTAATGGTGAACTTTCAAGATTTGAGACAGGTGATGTTGTCGTTGCTTCTAATTCCTTGCAGTATGCGGCATCTAAGATATCCAAAATCTTTTTTACACCTTGTTTATGACCTGAGCCGCACCTCACCCAAAGAAACTTTGGTACATTCAACGAAACAAGTTCTAAGCCCATATATGATGACTGAACTAAGGATGAGAATGAGACAACATTTGTTGGTGACATCCAAGACCAAATAAGAGAAGGAAACACATCTCGTGAGAATCCTTCATAGCCACACATAGAAATATATCCAATACTTTTTGATCTCACCATTGAAAAGGGGACTTGTTTTATTCCAGTATTATCTGCAAGCAAAGTTATCAGGGATTCCATCTGTTCCACGTCCTCTTCCAATTTGTCAATCATTGAGCATCCAGAAATTATGAGAGTATCAAGAGATTTCAACTTGTAGAAGCTTCTAGGAAGGTTAGGAAGCCTTTTGCACTTTTCGAAACTTATTAGAAGAATATTTTTGAGATCTCCAATGGTTTCTGAAACCGCAGACAAACTTGGACAGTCTTTAAGTAATAGCTTTTCAAGATTAAGCAAGTATGAAAAGTCCGGTGTTTGTGTCAAACGATGAGAATGACTGAGGTTGAGAACTTTCAACTTCTCCAAAATCTGAAGAAAAATCAACATAAATTTGAGAGGAAGTTAGTTCTGAGATATGATAAATCCAAAGCATCGCTTATCAATTTCTGATGTATGATATAAAATTTAAATTATTTCAATAATCAGTTATGATTGTAATTGCTTTCTTTTATTATTAGTTATATGAAAATCAATTTATGTTTGAAGGATTAATTTAAAAGTAATTTATTTTTAGATTATTAACTTAAAAGTAATTTTAAAATAGTTGGTTAGTCTATAATCAAATATTTAAAATGTAATTTATATTTATAAATTATTTTTTAGCAACAAAGTATAACTTTTTTTATAATTCATTTCCTTCTTTTTACTCAAACACAACAACTTATTTCAAAATAGTTCTCATTAAAAAATAAGCTGATTTTTGCTCATGACTCGTTTCAAACACACTCACGACATCGCTTAACTTCTTTTGAAAAATCATATGTTTTAAAATAGCAATATTATTTGAGACCTTCGAATTCAATTCATCGCGTCAAGACTCAAAAATAAGATACTGAATACTATTGATGAAAGATAAACAATATTGGTACTCTGACGCCAAAAATATATTAATTTTACACTTGACAGGGAAATTTTGTATAATTACATGTATTATGGTGGTTAACGTGGCTAGAATCGAATGGTAATTAACCACAAAATACCTGTAAACTAGATCAGTTCCCGTACTCTGTAAGAGGTTATTTAAAAAAATTATTCATTTTTCTTATTATTTGACTAATAATTATTTTGTAATAATACTGTTGTTTGATAAATTTTAAAATGAAAAATTTTTGCGAGTAAATTATTTGCAAAAGAGGAAAAAAATCATTTTCTCTATAAAACCAAATTTATATAATAAATTCACTTAAATATCAACTTAATAAAATAAAAAACAATACACGACCTTTTAAAAATATCCACCATCATACAGCAAAGCATAAAATTGAAAAAGTTATTAAATACTTGTTTCGAAACATGATCAATAATAGAAATTAAAAGACAAAATCATAAATAATTTTTACTCAGAATATTCAATAACATGATGCAGCTGAATCAACAAAAGCCTAGTAAATTTATGTCTTTCTCACAATACGAACACCAAATAACATGATTAATTCCCAGGTGAATGCATAAAAATTTTGAAAAAAAAATATTAACCCAACAATCACAATGCAATAAAAAAACTAAGAGTGATATGGAAAAATATCTTAAGAATACCACTTGAATATGCAATCTAATAGTTTGGCATTAGTAGTTCATTTAAATTTTAAAGCAAAATTATAATTTTACATAACATCAATAATAAAAAGTTAAAGTGTCGGATAAACAAAACAAAAAGTACTCAAAAGAATATAAAACAAAAAAAGAAAATATTAAAATAAATTAAAAGATAAACAAATTTTTTTACAATAAAATAGTAAAAAATCAAATAATTTTCTTCATAGATGAAAAGAAATTTATACATTATTAAAAAGTTAAATTATCATAATCAATTATTATTGTGTTTACTTTGACATACTACACATAATTAAGAAGAAATTTGTGTATCACAAACCGACGTAGGGGATTAGAAAATTCTGGAATGAAAAGATCATTTTTGAAAGAAAAATACTCCAAATTTATACCTGAGTCTGGTTGCTCATCGATACGAGATTACTGGATTCTAACTCAAGGGCAACCAAACTTCGTCCATTGAAGTATGTTAGGTAATCCAAAGGATATCCATGCCAATAAAGCCACCTTAGCTTGTCTGAATTATGATATACAAAACCTCCATCAAGTTGGACATCAGCAAATTGAAGCAATCTGAGTCTCCGCATCCTAAGTGCGTCAGTCTCCAAACAAGTATTGATTCCGGTGAACTTCAAAGTCAAGCCTTCAACAGAATAATTTATATCCTGTGAATTAAAATGAAAAGACAAAAACATAAATGAATAGCCTAGGTAATTTTAGAAACCAAGTCAATATAAACAAATCAGTATGTTTATTTTGGTTTCTTTGGAGCCAGATCTTTGAAAAATTAAAAATAAAAAGATAATATTTGTAGGCCTTACAGTCCTATGACTTTCTAATACTTCAAGCACATCCCCTCGCAACCATAGTCTGCTACGCTTCTCTGGCTCATCTAGGAATTTCTCATGAACAATTTGTCTTCCCATATCTCGCAGCAAATCATGCATTCTAAGCTTGTTATTTTTGTCAACTGATATAAGATTTCGCTCTATAAGATTACTTATTCCAACTTCAGGATGATATCCATCTAAAATATGCATTACATCATTTCGGTCCATCCCGATGAAGAAAAAGGCTATATCAAGGAATATTTCTCTCTCTGTATGATCGCCTAAACCATCGTAGCTTATTCTTAGCTTTTTCTGTACTTTTTCATTGGGTATTGTTTTCAGTTTCTTCAACACACTCTGCCACATTTTTGCATCCTTGTCAAACAATAAAGACCCAATTACTTCAAGAGCTAGTGGCAGTCCCCTACAATATGCGACTACCTCTCTGGAAAGTTCAGCAAAATCCTCTTTGGGACTTGCTTGTTTGAATGCATGCCAGCTAAAATGCTCAACGGATTCATGGTCGTCCATCTCTGACATTCTGTATTTGTGATCAACTTGAAGCACTCTCAGCAGACTTTCATCTCTTGTTGTTATGATTATTCTACTCCCTGAACCAAACCATTCACGACTCCAACACAAAGCTTCGAGCTGATCTGACTCATCAACATTGTCAAGTACCAGAAGTACCCTTTCGTGACGAAGTCTTTCCTTCAAAAGATTCTTTCCAGAATCAATATCGCTTATCCTTTCCGTTTTGTTCAAAACATCAAAAAGAATCTGATTTTGTAAATCAAGTCGTCTGGTCATTTCCTTCCAGGATTCCCTGATGTCTAGGAGGAAGCAGGAACCATCAAAATCATGACGAATTTGATTGTAAATGTCTTTGGCTATAGTTGTTTTTCCAATGCCTCCAATTCCCGATATCCCTAATATTTGAACATCTTTGGATTCTTGGTAGTCTAATAGTTTGATCACACTTGGCACACGAGATTCTAGCCCAACTGGGTGTTCGGCAACAAATAAAGTTGATTTCTTCAGCCGAACACTGATATCTTTAACAATTTGATCGATAGCCTTATTATTATCTCTACAGAAAAAAGAACGGGATCCGTTGATTATATAATCCTTCTATAAAACATTCTCATTCATTAAAAAAAAAAAACAGAGGAAGACTTTTGTTTGTTAAATCATGTTTGCACATATATTTTGACTGTTTATAAACACGTGAAGTAATTGAAATGTTAGAAATAATTTGGAATTTAATGTGCAACTGTCAACCATCACGTCTGTCTTACATGCATGCTTGTAACGGTTTCTGAGCGAATATATATATATATATATATATATATATATATATATATATATATATATATATATATCTTTTGGAACATGACTAGTCCAAACAACTAAAATTATATTTATAGACCAAAATAATTGTAGTCTACTTGGTTCTACTTGATGTGAGACCTTATGTTAAATCTAAACACTAAGTATCCCGGCAAGTATAGAAAATTAATCAGTGTATCAAATGCAAATCAAATCAACATTGTGCTTCAATGGCCTAAACTCGTGACCAACTTCGAAAAGTCACATCTACGTGTATGTAACCATTTCTTTTCCAATTAATGTAAGTTGTGTCTGTCCGAGCTGCAATATGCTAGTAAAATATATGGTACTTTTCATCATTGAATAATTATCTAATTTTAAACACTTACTAGAATTAAAGAAATTATTGAAAAAACATCAATATTAAAAAAATATTAAGAATAATTTACTAAATTATCCTTCCTTCACTAACTTTTCTCTTCTTCACTAATAAGCCAATAATTTTAAAAGGATTATTGAAAAGAAATAATTAGTACTACTTAAATTTTTACAATGAACAATTATATCTAGATAAATTTTTTTAAATAAATATTTATTCAAGGATAGAAGAAGTAATATATTTAAATTTATATTATGTGGTTCAAAAATAAATTTTAATCATAAGTATTTATAATGGTTAAAAGTTTTATTAAGTGCATCAAGTACAATTAAAATACAATGCATTTGGATTCTTTTTAACCTAGAGGGTTAATTACAAAATTTAAAATTAATTATTTGATGCAAATCATTGATTTTAATAAATATAATACTAATGATAAAAATGCTACTCCCTTTATCTGAAAAACGTGCAATTTTGATTATATTAAAAAGTTAATGTATCTGGTTATGATATATAGCTAGATATAGTAACTTTTAATATATCAAAATTATATGGTTTTTCGAAAACAATTATTAATAGGAAATTAATAGAGTATTTTAGTATTACATTTGGTTCTACTTTATATTTAATTACATTATAAATTTTATTCATAGGGACATTAATACAATTCTTCTATTATTTTATTTTTCATAATATTTTGTTTTTTGATTTAGATTAAATGTTACTATATCATCATCTTTAGTATTTTTACCAAATGGAAAAAATACATCTTTTTGCATACTCGCCATTCATTGTGAACCAACAAACTCAAATGCGGTCCAAAAGTGATGAAATGTTCAATAAAGTCTCTATGTAGAACTACTAAAGAAAAAAAAATCTAAATATAACTTACTAGGTCTAAATTTTAATCATTATCACAATTTCCTTTTAAAACTCCGCTTATTACAGGTAATTAAATAATATAGACAAACCCATGCAATTCACGAATACCTCTAATTTTGCGCTGAAAACAATCGACTTCTATGGTGGAGATTACTCTAATTGAAAAATATTTATTTAAAAGATGCATGTAAGATAATTGACTCGGATATTGAAAACGTTCGAGCATGACAATCAACAAATATTTATTTAACATATAGCAGTAAAAGAATTAAATTACCTGAACTTTGTGATCTCAATCCCTACTATGCTACCAAGATCATGAAGCGCTGTCCTCCAACTCTTCTCCTTGTCTTTCTCCACTGGGTATTTTTTCAGAAGATTTTGAAAATGTTCTCCAAACATACGTATTTGATAACGTACTTCTGAGGGATCTACATCATAGAAGACTGGCAAAACCACCTGACCTATAGTTCTCCGACACTCCATTATGTACTCCAACTCTTGTAGACACCATCTTGAGTCAGCATAATGTCTTGACAGAACAACAACAGAAATTCTGGACCTTCTGATCGCTTGCAGAAGCGAGATTGATATCCGTTCTCCCCTTCTAAGCTTATTGTCATCCTTAAAGACATGAATGCCGGCATTTGCAAGAGAGGCATGGAGAGGTGAAGTGAATTCTTTACGAGTATCCGGTCCTCTAAAACTCAAGAACACATCGTAGATCCATGACTGAAAAACAAAATTAAATCACAAATGAGACATATGGGAGCACAAATCTTGTAATTACGCGACTGACAACAACTATGACATTTGAAACTCGTTACTTTTTCTTTAGCTAGTGTTGAGGAAGTATGACCAAACTAATTTTTCAATTTGATCGAATTATAAAGAGACAAAATGAGTGTTAACAACTCTATTAACTTTGCTTCCTCAGGCATCGGAGATTAAAATAAAAAGAAAAAAGGAATCATAAATGAATGAATGATACATCAAGCACACATCTTCATCAAGTTAAAACTTACTATGTATCCAAATTCGGATCTTCTCATATACATTTTTTTTAACAAGTATTTTAAGTAAACATAGAATTCTTAAAGTTTGAAGAGTTGAATTAATAGTGTTTTTGTCTGTCTATGCTCACATACCACATGAATAACAAATATAAGCGCATGTCAATCTCTACTTACCCCAGGCTCCACCTTCATTTGCTCATGAATAATTTTTCTTCCCACATCTCGCAATATAACAGGCATTTCAAGCCTGTTTTCCTCATCAATGGTCACAAAGCATCGGTCTTCAAGGGCTCTCATTCCATCGCTGGCCAACTCAAAGGCATTCAATGCCTCCATCGCCTCTTTATGATCCATCCCATTTAAGAAACAAGCTATATCAAAGAATATGCATTTCTGTGTATCATTTAAATCATTGATGCATGTTTTTATCGCTTTTTGTACAACAATATGGAGAAATTCTTTTTGTACAACAGTACGGGAAAATTCTTTGAATCTATCGGACGTACCACTAGCAAGGACTTCCACCTCCAGAGCTAATGGCAATCCCCCGACAGAACCAACTAAATTTTCTCTTTCATAATATGAAAGAATTCCTTTTCCTCTAGGAAATTCAGATCGAGACGACCATTTATCAAGAAGCTGAAGAGATTCCCTTTCATCCATTTCTTTTATTCTATACACATGGTCAACTTCAAGCGCCCTAAGTAGACTTCTATCTCTTGTCGTGATGATTATCACACTCCCAGGACCAAACCATTCCCGACTTCCACATAACGCTTCCAGTTGCTCCAACTTATTCACATCATCCAGCACAAGAAGTACCCTTTTATGGGAAAGCTTGTTCTTTAGTATCTTTTTACCAATTCTGATGCTATCTATCTTTATTATTGGTAACTTGTAGACATTCGAAAGAAGTAGTTCTTGTAAATAAACATGCCTTCTATCTTGCTCCCAGACTTCTCTGATATTTGGCAGGAAACTCCTACCCTCAAAATTGCCACCAATTTGATTATAAATCGCTTTAGCAATTGCTGTTTTTCCAATTCCTGCCATCCCCCATACCCCAAGCATTAGAACATCTTTTTCTTTCTGGTGGTTTAAGTGTTGACGTGCTTCTTCCACTCGAGATTCCACTCCCACCGGATACTCAGCAATGAACAAATCTGCCCTATCCAGCAAGCCCGTAACAAGTTCAACTATCTTCTTGATATACTCATCATTGATATCCTCATCATTGATATCCTCATCATCCTCATCATTGTCTCTCCTATAAAATATTACCAAAATTAAGGTGCAAGGTCGATTATAAATGGAGAGAGGATTTTCGAGCCAAAAATGATATTTTCAATCCAAAAATCTCTAGTACATATGAAAAGTTACACTAGCATATGCAACTGAAATGGTTCTTAGATTTGAAATGGTTCCTTAAATTATGCTCTAATTAAGCTACTACCTCGAATTTTCAGACTCCAACAATAACTGTTCTTTTTCCTTAATGCCTAATGGTATTCCTTTATTCTCTTCAATGAGTCTTTTATTATTTTTTATTTTTTAATTTAATTTTGGATTGGTAACGAACTGATGATTATCATCAATGGCTATTGGTATCAAGCTCTGCAGAGAAAAAAAGAGAGACTTGAACCTCAGAAAGACAGAGAAAACGAGATTGAAAGCAGAGAGGGTTTGGTGAGAAATGTTTTCATTCTGCTGTTAATATACTATCAACAAGTTTGCATATATATATACATATATGTATATATATATATATGAAACGACTCAAGTGAAAAGGATAACTTATTATGAAAGTGGGAGGAGCAAACTTTAAGGAACTACAGCTAGCTAAATTAATTGTTGATGAGCTGGAATGGGGAGTTTCTTCCTTCACATCCCCCAGCAGCTCATGGCTTGAAACTGAGCTGAAGAAATGATGCAATAGAGAGGAGAGCTTTGTGAAAAGAGAAATGATAAACAACCATCGTCAAATTTACACTATATATTTATATTAAGTTAAAAGTTATAAACCAGTATGTAAAAAGTTATAAATCAGTATATAAAAAATTATAAACTAATGTATAAAAAGTTATAAACTACTATGCAAAAAGTTTTTTTTATATTGATTTATAACATTTTACATACTAGTTTACAACTTTTTGCATACTGATTTATAATTTTTTTACATACTGATTTACAATATTTAACTTGATGTAAATATATGACGTAAATTTAGTAATGATTATGTATCACTCCTCAAAAAATGCACACAATTTGATCATGAGGAGGAACATGGGCACACCACACTTGCTTCCGAGTTCCGAACCACTCTATAAGTTTATAACGCAGAAAGCTTTTTTGAAGTGTTTTTTTAACCCTATTTTTTGGGGTTATTTTTATAATGATTTCAACCCTGTTGGATATTGTGCTAGTGATTTCGTTGTTGGGTTTTGTCCAAATTTTTAATTAAAGATTGTTATTGACAGTTTTCTTTTTTTAAAAGATTTGAAAGAAACAAAGAAATGACATGAAAATCAAGGAAAATATTTGAAAATATAAAAAGAATATATCAGATTTTAAAAATATTCAAAAGAATAATTGGATTTGAATAAGTTTCGAAGAGGATTCGAAGGAAAAAAAATGAGAGATTTACCCACCAAAAAATATCAGAGATTTGTTAAATAATTATCTAGAATGGGAAATCAGGAAGTTATTAATAATTATAATTGAGTGAGAAAATTGTTGATATCCAGGAAATTTGTTTTGGGCTATCTAAATATCGATGAAGGGTAGTGATAAGGCTACTGTAAAGTTGGCATCTGCGATTTTGTACTTAAAGTTTCATTGATGAATGATTTGCACTTTGTTTGAGAGAGATTTTTAATATTGGCGATTGTAATTTTTTATAAAATTTAATGGACTGATTTATGAAATCGTGAATATAAAGGCCGAGCAACATTAATTTGTCCATGTTAATTTGCTTGTTGGTTTGATGGACTTTTGTGGGAGGGAGAATTATTTACCAACAACTCCTGTCAAAATGGATTAAGACATTGATGGTGAAGATGCAAGGCTTTAGAATTTTCAAATTTGAAGTGAAGTTTTTTATGGCAATGTAATCGTAATTTGATAATTTGAAAGGGATGTGCTATTGCTCTCTCAAGATCTGTGATGATGATGGAGAATTATGTAAAATTTGGTAGAACTTCATGTTTTAAAGACTACAGAATTTGTGTGAAAATGGAGATTGTTGGGATTGAAAGATTACCATTTTTGAAAGATTTGAAGGAAACAAGAAAAGATACAAAGATAAAGAAAATATTTGAAAAGATAATTGAAAAGAAATTCATATTCGAAGAAGATTTGAAAGAAAAATTAATCGTGAAAATGATTTAGAGAAGATTTTATGGAGAAAATAGTGAGAGGTTTGCTATATATTCATCCAAAATAAGAAATTAGAAAGTTATTAATGATTATGTTTATGTGAAATTTGTTTGATTGACTATACAATGCAACCGATTATGTTGAAGTATGAGAAGAGAGTAAATTTGAGAAATTAAAGAAGGAGAGTAATAATGACAAGGAAACTGACAAGGCTGTTGCAAAGTTGACTTGACTAGAGGGTTTGAACCTTTATAATCAAAAGTTGCATTATTAAGAGGGGTTAACAACTTTGTATACAAAAGTTACATGACGAAAGAGATCGCAACTTTGTCTACCAAAGTTACATTGAGTATAGGGATTGCAACTTTGTCCTCAAAAGTTGCAATGACAGAGGATTTGCACTTGGTTTGAAAGATATTTTTAAGGTTGATTATTGTAACCTTTTATTGAATTTAATAGATGGATAGGAGAATTATTTCCCTAGCATTTGCAGGAGATGTTGATGATAGAAAGAGTACTACTAGCTTTATTTGTACTAGTGGCTTGATTGGCAATAAAACAACTTATCAAGCCACAATTTTTATATTTTAAATATTAATAAAATTAAATATTTCTATAATAATAAATTATTAAATTTTATTAATTTTTTTTGGTTTATAAATGGCTTAAGATGAGATAGTTGATTTTTTTTTCAAAGAAGAAGTGAGTGGGAAAGGAAAAATCAGAAAATATGGAAAATGTTTAAATTTATGGACTTTAAAATAAAATTAAATAGAGTTAGCGGATATCAAAAAATAGTTGTAAAAACAAATCCTCTTATCAATAGTATAGATTATTTTATGAATGACTGTGCTATTTCATGGAGTTCCAAAAGGTAATCCATTGCTACATTCAAATAATATGAGTCGGGGTATGTGGTTGCAACTTATTGCACTTATGCTATATGGTTTAGAAGATTATTGCAGGAAATTCTTTTCCGCAGGAGGAAGCAATAAAGACATTTTTTGGTAACAAGTCTACACATGTTATTGGCAAAAATCCAATAATAAACAATGATTGAAGCAAGTATATTGACACAAGGTTTCATTTCATTGGAGAGTATGCAAACAATAAGGTGATTGAGCCCTATCATATGAAGACTCTAGATCGGATAGCTAATATTTTTACCAAGCGTATCAAGCTTGAAAATCCTAAAAAATTGAGAACAGAACTTGCCATGAAGAGGAGAAGAACTATTAAATAACATAAAATAAAATAGTAGTAATTTAAAGTTAATGGGAAATTTGATACTTTTGCTGATTATGTAACCATTATTTTGGTGCTATAGTTATTGGTCATCAGAAAAAATTAAATTGAATGGGTTTGTCACTAGGAAGAGTAATATTAATTAGGGATATGAAGTTAGTACCACCTAAGTTAGGAAGAAAAGTCTCCCATTAGGTGTGATAATCATAAATGAGAAATTCTTAGATGCTCATGGAGTAAAAGAAAATATTTATTCTGTCAATTTAGTAATTGACAAATCAGCTATTGTATTAAAAATATAAAGGAGATGAGAGACAATAATGACCCATAAAACTTATATATCAATTAATAAATAGATCAGAGCAAATATTATCTATTATTCTTGGTATAGCTAAGTATTTCTTGTTATAAAATATACTAAGTCTCCTAATTTTTCTATAAGTACTCTATGTGTTATAGAGTCTGTAAAATGAGTAAGAAAGAAAAAAAAAATTATCTTTTTCAATTTGTTTGTGGCTCTTCATATATTCCTCCTGTTTCCCTCTAACATTTTCAAGGGCACAAAATTTGGAGTTTTCCTTCTTTCTTAAATTCCATAAAAATTATTGTACTTTTTTCCATTGAAAAAGACATGCACAATATAAATTAGTTGTCACTCCTCATTTGTCTATTACTTCTCTCACTAAGTTGATTTTTATCACATTTATCAAAAATGTCCTTCTCTCTCTTTTTATAATTAAACTAGCGATCTATCATTATTTTATTCAATTCTAACTCATCACTAGTTTAACAATATCATAAAGTCCCAGATAAAAAAAATATCATCATAAAATATTTTTAAACATATATTTCATTTATTTGGTTTTTGTGATTTTTATGCCGTGAAAAAAGTTTTTCTCTTTCTTTTTTGCTTTTTTAACATAAAACACAAATATCAAATTTAATTTTTTATATGATTAAGTACAAAAGATTTAATAATTTACAAGTTTTCCTTAATTATCTTAAAGATAATTTATAAGTTGAAATCTTCACATGACCCTCTTTAAACATTTTTATATGTAATAATAATTTATCCTTTTATTTTAATATCATATAAATGACATAAGAAATTAAAATAGCTACGTATACTATATATACAGTTGTACATACCCAATATTTAATCATCTAGTATTTACATAATTGATTTAACCTAATACTAAATAAACATGGCATACTAACATTCGTCATATTAATATCTTATAATTTTTAATCTATTGATTTTAAATCATTTTTAAAAATTAAGGTAACATAATAATATTAATCATATATTAAATTAATATATACTATTAAAATATAAAAATTATATTAATATTTGATGGCATATTGTCATGCCAATTGTTATATAAAACAATATACTTATAAAATAATGTGATATTTTATATTAATGGTGAATGTTACTTAAAATTTGAATTTAGTAACAAACTATATATTTTTACTTAATAATTTATTATGTTAATAAAGAATTTCTAAACAGGGTCGTTGGTGTATGTATGTCATAAAAAAAAGTAAACTTATTTTCATTTTTAACGGTATTTATAGAATATTAAAATAGAAAAAATATATTTTTATGCTTTAGTGGAATAAACTGCTAGATATTAAAAAAAAAAAGGTTACGAAGATTGTTTTATCTAATATATAGCATGGAGGTATACATAAATAAAATGACCATATCAATTAAATAAATAAAATAAAAAATCAATATGTTTTTAGTTCTCGAAAGATACGAGATTTTTGTTTAACTATTTATTTTTTAGGGGGTTTAAACAAAATTCACTGATTTTCGAAACACTAAAATATATTTAACCCTAAAATAAAATGATGGAAAAATTTCAATTACCAGTGATAAAACATGTTATCCGCGACGTCGTGATGGCGGGTAGACATTCGTGCCAAAGCTATCTTCCAACTCTCCACCTTATCTTTGTCTGAGATCTTTTTTGTGAGATCACCAAAAGCTTCTCCAAATACTCTTCCCTCCTGGTAATGTAGCTCATGGCGAGATATGCCAAAGAAGACTGGTAGAACGAATTGACCTGCGAATCTGCTGCATTCAATTATTTTCTCCAGCACTTCTAGACACCTTCTTGAACCAATGTAACCTTTTGACAGAACAACCACAGAAATTCTACATCTTAGGATTACTCGCAGTAGTGAGGGTGAGATGTGGTCGCCCCCTGTAAGCGAGTCATCATCCCTGGAAACAGAAATTCCGGCTTTTTCCAGAGAGCCAATGAGACATGAAGTGAATGACGAAGGCGTGTCTTTGCTGAAGCTGAAGAACACATCGTAGAAACTTGGCTGAAACCAGAAGGTAAAAAACGGGGAAAAAAAAAGAAACATGAAATCCCGTAGCTTAGATATATGGAACCAAAATAACATGTAACAACATGTAATGCTATTGAGATATTGACTACAACTCGGCAAAGAGCCTAGGATTAGGAAGAACAGAAAGATTAACAAGCAAACTAATTTCAAGGTAACAGAGATAATTTTATCAACGAACCCAGCAAATCTTAGCGACTGACTTTAAATGTTCATTTTCTACAACTTAACACGCACCATTCCTGGTCGGTGGCGAAAGATCTCTCTTGCCATCTGTTGGAGCAAAAGATGCATTCCAAGCCTGTTCATCTCGTCAACAATTACAAGGCTCTGCTCAACAAAGACAGGTACACTCGTTGCTGCTAAATGATCTCCAAAGCCAATTAATCTCTGTATTACTTCAGTTTGGTCCAACCCAACAAAGAAACAAGCTATCTCAAGAAACACGTTTTTCACTCGATCATCACCTAAACCATCAAAGCTTCTTTTTAGAACATTCTGTATTGTGGGATGGGGAATTCTTTTGTATCTGTGCATTAGACTCTTCCACTCTGATTCATCCTTCCCGAACAATTCGCAACCAAGCACTTCAAGAGCTAGTGGCAATCCCCCACAATGAGCAACTACATCCCTACAAAGTCCTACAAAATCTTCTCTAGGACTTGGTTGTTTGAACGCATGCCAACTAAGAAGCATGGCAGATTCACTTTCATCCATTTCTTTCATTCTATGCACATGGCGAACACCAAGCTTATTAAGCAGGCGCTTATCTCTTGTTGTAATGATTATGATACTATCTGAACCAAACCATTCACGACTTCCACATAAAGCATTCAGCTGCTCCAAGTCATCCACATCATCAAGCACAAGCAGTATCCTTTCATGGCCAAGTCTTTCAATCAATAATTTTTTTCCTGTTTCAACGTCTTCTATCTTTATTTCTGTTCCATTGTTGATATCAGAAAGCAGCTTTTCTTGTAGACATACTCTTCCATTATCTTGCTTCCAAATATCGCTTATATCTTGGAGGAAGCTCCTACCCTCATACTTTCGACTCAATATTTTATAAATGGCTTTGGCTAGGGTCGTTTTACCAGATCCACCCATCCCCCATATCCCTAGTAGAAGGACGTCCTCTGACATTTTGCAATTCAGTAGTTGAATCACATCTTGCACCCGAGCTTTTAATCCCACTGGGTGCTCAACAACGAACATATCTAGGGAATGAGTAACATGTTCCATAACATTCTTGACGTTCTCGTCACCTTCTTTCCTATAAAATATGAACAAAAGACAAGGTGCACAAATAATAGCTTATATAAACATTCTTCAACACTTTAATGTAATAATTTGGAGTTAAACAAATAAGAAAAATGATAAATATACAACATCTTCCTATATCATACTTTTAGTATAGGAAGAAGACAAAACAAAGCGGTGGGCCTAAGAAAAAGAAAAAAAAAACTTGGCTCATGGTTGAAGCTTTTCACTAAAATTTTAATTTCACTCTTTCCCTCTCTCCGGAAAAACTCACGTTCAAGCATACAGAATCCTCTCCCCTCCAACCCTCGAATGAATTATCAGCAATAACACAGTTATCAGCGTTCACATGCTTCAGTTTTTGTCGTCTAGATTCTCATTATTTTCTTTTCCATGTCAACTAACCGTGACTTTTTCTTAAGATCTCAGTACAATTTTTCTTTTTTCTAGTAAGTGATTCTAACTAAATCTAGAGTGAGGGCACACCAAGCACTAATGTCGCGGTGTTCTTATAGATATGTTTCAGTAGCCTTCATATCCTTTGGCCGAAAAAGATGACACTTTCTCATAACAATTGGGAAGGTAGCTTCATTACATGATCTAGCTTTATTTTGTTTCTGGTAAAGATGGCAAGGGATAATTCAAGTATATAATCCGGGAGTAAATTATTTCTTCTTCCATAATCTCGACCTTTAACATGTTTTATCCTTTTACTTTCTTTTTTGCCAATAACAATCGATGATTAACATATTGCGTGCAGGAACAAATCTCTAACTCGGCTTCGTTGGAAAACAAAATGTCAATGTGGTAATTTTATACTAATAAGGTGTGGACCTTTTGGTGGGCAGTGGGCTAATTAATTTGATTCGGTGGAGTGACATTCACAGATTTTAGAAAACATTCAATTTTTACAATATCGGTTAGTCTAACCTAAAATATAGTAAGATGTAAGATGATTTACTCAAATTATGAAGATATTCCATAGTAATTTAAAAAATAATGCAAACATAAATATAAATTGAATTACCTGGGATCTGTTATCACTGTTCCTGCAATGCTACCAATTTGCCGAAGTGCTGTCCTCCAATTGTTCTCCTTATCACTATCCACTGAGAATCTTGTTAAAAGATCTTGAAAAGCTTCTCCAAACCGTCCTGTTTGATTACGCACTGTGGAGGGATCAACTCCATAGAAAACTGGCACAACCACTTGGCCTATGGTTTTGTGACACTCCATTATCTTCTCCAACTCTTGTAGACACCATCTAGAATTAGCATAATCTCTTGACAAAACAACGACAGAAATTTTACACCTTCCGATTTCTTGCAATAGTGAGATTGAGATCAGGTCTCGGCTTCTAATCTCGTCATCATCCTTAATAAAATTAATTTTGGCATTTGCAAGGCAAGTACAGAGATGAGAAGTGAATGTTACACATTCTTCCCCTTTGAAACTCACAAACACATCGTAGATCCACGCCTAAAACAGAAAATTTGAAAGCATAGCTTAGATATATGAGACCATAAATGTTCTTGTAACGCTACTAATAACAACTATAATATTCCAAACACATGCAGGATGTATCACCAAACTAATTTTCAATTAATTAATAAATAATAAATCAAGCATACTTCCTATGGTGAATCATAACATAAGACATACCCGAAGCTCCACTCGCATTTGCTCACGGATTATTTTTCTCCCCTTGTTTCGTAACAAAGCATGCATTCTAAGCTTGTTCTTCATGTCAACAGTTACAAGGAATCGATCTTCAAGAGTGCTTATTCCCTTTTCGTCCAAGTCTCCAAAGGCATTCAATCTCCGTATAGCCTCTTCTCGATTCATCCCAATAAAAAAAAGCGCTATGTCAGTGAACATGTCTTTCTCTTTATCATTTAAATCATCGAAGCTTTTTAGAACATTCTGTATCATGGAATGGGGACTTCTTTTGTATTTACCCAGCAGACTCCTCCATTCGTATGTATTCTTTCCACACAATTCAAGACCAAGCTCCACAAGAGCTAATGGCAATCCCCCACAATAAGCAACTGCTTCTCTTGAAAGTTCTCCAAAATAGTCTCTAGGACTTGGTTGCTTGAATGCATGCCAACTAAAAAGTGTGGCAGATTCACTTTCATCCATTTCTTTCATTCTATACACATGATCAACACCAAGCTCATCAAGTAGGTGCTTATATCTTGTAGTAATGATTATCATACTATCTGAACCAAACCATCGTCGACTTGCACACAAAACATTCAGCTGCTCCAGTTTATCGACATCATCAAGTACAAGCAGTATCCTTTCATGGCGGACTCTTTCAATCAATAATTCTTTTCCCGATTCAACGTCATCTATCTTTATTTTTGTTCCATTGTTGATATCAGAAAGAAACTTTTCTTGCAAATATAATTGGCCATTATCTTGCTTCCAAATATCGCTTATATCTTGGAGAAAGCTCCTACCCTCATACTTTCGACTCAATATATTATAAATGGCTTTGGCTATAGTTGTTTTACCAGATCCACCCATCCCCCATATCCCGAGTAGAAGGACGTTCTTTGACTTTTTGCAATTCAGTAGTTGAATCACATCTTGCACCCGGGCTATTAATCCCACTGGGTGCTCAACAACGAACATTATATCTAGGGAAAGAGTAACATGTTCAATAACATTCTTGATGTCCTCTCCGTTCCTATAAGATATGAACAATGGACAAGATGCATCAATAATTGTTTATATAAGCATTTCTCGAACGTCTTAATGTATCAAGAGAATTAAGAGAAATAATTTTGAGTTTAAGAAAAAATTAAAGGAGTTGCACACAAAATATTTGATACTTTATGAACAAGACCTCAGGTAGTAACATGAAGATCTAGCAAGAAAAACATTAACACCAATCCTGAATCCAACCGTGAAAAAACATCAACACAAAGTTGTATCGCAATGGGACTGACGTGGTCTCCAATTGCTCACATTTCTAATAGCTCACACTAAGGCATGCGAATATAAATATTTCTGGATTGAAGCAATCACTTTAGTAAATCCTTATCTATTAATTGGGTTATAGAGTTAACAGAAAAGGACAGCATTGAAGCAACCACTTTAGTCCTACAAGACAACTGTGAGAAAAGAACTTTTTTGTGCAAGGTGAAGGAGAACCAACCTATACTCGACACGAATACTGTGATTTATTGTGTATTAGTTTTTAATTTTGAGCACCTTATTTTAACACTTTGGAGAATCATTTATCTACAATTGAAAATTTCAACTAATAATTAAATTTACTAGTGACATAGCTATAATCTCTATTAAAAATGAATCCTAATCTTTTTATTATATTGAACAATAAGATAATGAAAATCTCCGGTTATAAAATATATGATCTTTCACATGGAAATACATAAAAGAAAATCCTCACACATTATGACCCAGTGAGAAAGCATACAACTTTAACTAAGAAAAATCTGCACACTGCAAGGCCCACACACAATGCAAACTTGCACTAAAAAGAGAATAAATCTCTATTATAATTATTCAACTCTTCCTAGGGATGACTTGAGTATGCCAAAGTCCCTTATTTATAAGGGATGAGGCCTCCGTTTATTTGCTAAACTAAACAATGTGAGACTAAATCACTTATATGAAACTAAATAATCTAGGACTAATAAAATTAGGAGAAAATGAAACTAATAAAATAATCATCCTTCTTATGCTCCGCTTCAGTCCCCTCCACTTGGGAAAAAATTGACCTCGAGTTGCTTGGATCGAATGGGTACAATATCATATTTGTTGGATGCGATGGATACAAATCTGCCGCATTCAATATCTTAGACATATCTGTTGCATCTGGTATCCCCACAACATAAGTGTCATCATTGGTCTTCTTTAGCACTTCAGTTTCTTTCTCTATAGTCTGTCCCTGCTTCACAACTACTATAGCATGGATGTCCCTTAACTTGTTTAGATCCTTTTTCTTGGATGGCAATACCAATCATTGTACTATGAATAGCTCCTTATCACCATCAATGTCCTCTTCATCATCTCCATCTATCTCCATCCGGGCCATAAAAGGTCACGTCACTGTCTTCTACTCTTTCCACCATGTTCACTAATTTTCTGAGTGGGCAATCATTTGACTTGTGTCCAAATTGATTGCACTTGAAGCACTTCACTAACATTAGTTTTGCATATGAATTGGAGGTCTTTGGTGCCATTTTTGCTTCTAAGACCTTCTGCTTCCCTGATGTCTTTCCTCCCTATTTCACTCAACATGTGTAGAGGTGTCACCAATAGCCTTGACTTGATCAATAGTTGCTCAAGAGGATTCACATCCATAGTTGCCATCAGAGTAATCAACTTGACCCCAATCATGCAAAATCAACTTGGCCCATGATGCCAAATTCTTTGTCTTAGCTAACATCCGCACTATTTGAACCCTAATTTTGTCTTTGATTGTTGGCCTCAATCCTTCAAGGTATCTTGCTTCTTGTTGTCCTTCAGTCTCCAACAAATCATTCCTCTGTGTGAACCTCATGAACTCTCTACGATGTAGAATAGTTTTCTGACCTTGTTAAGACCTTTGGCATCATTGGAATAGGATCTGCTCATAATTTGGAGGTAGGAAATCAGTGATCAACAATTGCCTCATTTTTCTCCAAGTTCTGATTGGCACTCTTCTGGATTTCAGTCTCTCCTACCAAACTAACGCTCCTCCTTTTAGTCTACAAGCCACTAGCTTTACTCCTTGCTCTTCAGGCACATCCATGTATTCTAAGAATCTATCTACATCTGTAAGCCAATCTAGAATTTCTTCCATGTTGAAATCAAAATGAAAAATAGGAATATCTACATTTAATCTATATGCATGATGATCTCTGTGACAATCACATCTCCTAGGCCTTGGATTGAACCGTAGCTCCTCTTCGCACTCCGTGTATTCCTTTGAATCTTCAAAGTAGGCTTCACGCCTAGCTCCATATGCAGGATCAGATTTGCCAATAAGTCGTCTATGAGCGATGTCATCCCGAGCACGCCTCCTATTGTCATCTCGCTCTTTGTTTGCACTTAGGCCAAGAGCATTCACCCGAGTGATTAGATCGTCAAAGCGTCCCTCCAACCGATTGAACCGCCACTCAAACTTATTGAACAGCTCCTTGAATTGATTAAGTCGTTGCTTCATAACCCTCAGTGCTACCCCTTAATTCAAAGGAGTCTCAGACTTCTAATGATCATCATGAGGACTGTCGCCACTTCTGCCGACACCACCAACCATCAAGACTGCCGCCACTTTTGCCGGCACCACCAACCATCAAATCTTGCTCTAATTACCAATTGATGCAGCGAGAAAGCATAAAACTTTAACTAAGCAAAATCCACACACGAAGACCCACACACAGTGTAAACTTGCACTAAAAAGAGAGCAAATCTCTATTATAATTATTAACTCTTTCCAGGGATGATATGAGTACACACCAAAGTCTCTTGTTCATATAGGAGGAGACCTACTTATATGTGCTAAATCAAGCAGTGTGGGACTAAATTACTCATATGAAACTAAACAATATTGGACTAATAAAATTAGGAGAAAATAAAACTAATAAGATAATCATCTTTTATTATGCACCGCGTCATATTGTTCTTGAGGGTGTCAAAAATAATATACGTAAAAGTTACGTGCATATAATAATATTCTTTTGTTTATGTGTGAGAAGAAACCATGTCGTCATGGATAACAATATATTATAGGACAATACTTGTACAGTTGTATTGAGTTCTTTATATCTATTTTAATTCATTTTTAAGTCAAATAATGACATGTAGATTTTTTTTCTTGAAATAAAACTAATTCGCATATTTCTCTAAGTTACAAGTCCCACCAATTTATATGTTTATAGTGTAATTATTTTACTTGAAAATATTCTTAATAAACTATTTAATACAAATTATTGTTTTTACGAAGCATGCATAGAATTCATTTATTAAAGCTTTAGTAAAAATTAAATTTATCCAAAATAAAAAATAAGATGTATACATATAGAGGAGCACCATGAGTATATTTGGATAGAGATGTATGGAAAAAAATATTATTAGAAAAGTAATCCTTTATAAAATGAATAAAGGGTAGTTTAAAAAATTGAATAAAATATATTTAATCCCTAAATATAGTTCATTTTTATTTTTAATCTCTTTGAAAAAAATTAGCTTTCAGTCTCTCTTTTTTTTCTTGATATTATCTTTTTAGTCCATGTACTTTAAAATTTTGATTCTTATAAATATTTTTTAGAATATGCATTTAGTTATTCTAAATATTAATTTTTTATTTTTATAAATAAAATTTGGTTCTCATAAATACTAGTATTTAACACTTGACTCGATCTAGAATAAAAAACATAATATTAAACAAAAAGACCAAAGGAAAAAAAAATCGATGTTTAAAACAAAACAAAAAATGGCCTAGCTATATTTAATAGATATATGAGTTAGAATCAAGTTATACCAATGTAACTTTAAATAATTATTATATTATGAGATAAATTTTTATTGAATTAATCTTTAACAAAACTTACTATCAGATTAAAAGTTTACATCTTATAAATTGTGTCTATAAAATTTCAAATTAATCTATAATCATTTGACATAATTTCTTATATACATTCAAATCACACACTTAAAATGAAAAAGAATAAGAGTTTCATGATTATAGTTTATTGATGTTCAACTTTTATGAAATTTGACAGAAATAATCTC
This sequence comes from Dalbergia cochinchinensis, assembly GCA_031216125.1. Classification (NCBI taxonomy): domain Eukaryota; kingdom Viridiplantae; phylum Streptophyta; class Magnoliopsida; order Fabales; family Fabaceae; genus Dalbergia; species Dalbergia cochinchinensis. The sequence continues at coordinate 58,237,914 of CM062375.1, read as the reverse complement.
TACGATAAGCTTTAGAAAATTATATGATAGTATCTTATTTTATCTATTTAATTTTAAAAATATATAGTAAAAAGAGAAAATTTACTTAGCATATAGTTTTTTTCTCTAATACTTGATTGTCCGAACACTGCGATCCAGACATACCAAAAATTACAAATGCTCATTATATACCTATTTGTTCACGTTAGAACCTTTATAGTTTTCTATTAAAAGCTGTTGATAAGATTTTTTTTTTTTGGATTTAGTAAAATTTCATCTAAAACGTCTAAAAAATCAAAATTTGAGGTTTTCACTACTTTACTCGATTATCATACTGCAACTCGAAAAATGGAAATTACATATTACAATTCTTAGACTCTTTTCATTTTTTTCCCCTCTAAAAGTGGTTTCTTTCGAATAATTACACGATGAATGTATCATCACAAATAAAAAATAATCTAAAAGATATGAAATTATAATGAATTTTTTTGGTAGTCGGATTATAATGAATTTGAGATCATAAGCATGATCATCATTTTGCTTTTTAGTAAGATGTCAAGGTGCTCCAAAAAATTAATGTAATTTTCAGTTAGAACTCGAAGTCCTTTTGGCTGCTAACTATTTGATCTTGTGTGTCTGGGAAGTTCTCAAAACTAAAAAAGCTGTTTTGAAAAATTCAATTAGATTATAATAAAAAAATTGATAATTTTAAGCTGATAAACAACTTATAGTCATAAGCAATTTTAGAAACTTTTAATTATAAGTAGAAACTGATTATTTTATAATGATAACCCTAAGTATCAAATCAAATATTATATAATAAAATGAAGGTTTTGAAATACAACCCTCTCCCATAAGTCAGTCTGTGATCAAGTAAGGAGATAGTGTGTGTATGTGGAAGTGAGTGAATGATCATACCTTGGAGGCAGAGAGCCCCTCTATTTATAGCTAGATTACCTTCAAGTAGAGCGATTTAGAGCGATTTCCCTGTGATTTAGGTGGATGATAGATAGGCTCCGTGTTCAGAGAGATACTCCCCCAATTTAGATTGATATAGTACCATGATAAATCCTGTTGAGATCACAAAAAATTCACGGGCGTTCTAGGCCATATTCAGCGAACCTTGGTGGAAATGGCAAAAGGCACTGCCAATCAGTGGGTCTTTTGGCCAAGTTCTTGGACGTTGGGCTGAGATCTTTGGCCCATATTCCTAGTCTAATACATTTGCATTAGTTGCCATTTTTTGTAGTGGAATTCCCATGGACTATGTCCCATGTTTTTTTGTCACTCACATTGGGGTTTTTCACGTAAAACATTCAAATGTGTTCTACTTTCTTTTGTCTATTTATTTTCGCACTCTAGATATATTATTTGTTTGCCATATGTTTGGCTTTGTCGAATACAATGCTTCTTGCCGGTTTTCTTAAGCGGAAAAGGTTTTATTCCGCTCATATTTGTTACTTTTCCCAAGAATATGCATCAGAGCTTAGTTTCTTGGGAGATTTACCTAATTGAATTATGGAGCCTGATTATGGTAGAATAATCTATTTTAATGTCACTAATTACCACAAATGGTAATGCAAGATGAAAGATCTACTATTTGTGAAAAGTTACATTTACCTGTATTTGGTACTCATAAACTAAAGAATAAATTTGATGAAGAATGGGCTTTTAAGCATAAAATGGTTTGTCGACAATGGATAGATGACAATATTTTGAATCATGTTGCCAGGTATTCACATGCCAGGACTTTATGGAGAAACTTGAAACCTTACATCCTCCAAATATGGGAACAACAAACTATTTTTGCTGAATTAGGCGATGAATTTGAGTTATAATGAAGGTACTTCTATTTTTAATCACTTGAGTAAATTTCAAGGTTTGTTTTATAAGTTGTCTGGCATAGTGCTAAATTGATAATCATTTGTATTTAATAATAATATTATATTACATTAATTAAATATCTTTAATTATTACGATGCTAAAATCATAAATTATATTGATAAATTAATTTCACAATTTTAATATTACTTTTATATCTAAATTTTTATATTTGATGCAGGTGGCATTTTTTTTAATACTATTATATTAGATTTATGAAATTAAGAATATAAATTATAAGATGCAAAATATATGTGATAGATTATATCATTTAACTTTTTATTAACAATAAGATTATGATAAATTTAATTATTTAAAGGTAGAATATTTTTTCGTGTCGTTAGTGATGACATTATTTGATTATATATATAGACTAATTTAATGATTTGAAGATCAAGAATATGCCAATTCAATAAAAAAAAATTATATATATATATGCAGGTGAACATTAAAATCTTGGGATCAATTGGGATGATCATAAATTATATCTTCAATAACCTCTGAGCTCTTACAATTAATTTTGATAATTTTATATTTTAAATATTTGAATGAATTTAAAAAAAATCAATTATACAGTCCATGACAATTTTGATAATTTTATACTACAAAAGATTTGAACGAATTTTGAAAAAAAAAAGTTAGTGTTCTAAAAAAATTAAAAGAATTGGAGAAGATTTAAAAAATAATAATAATAATGATTTATTAAAATCTTATTTACAATTAGAAGTTATTGATGATTAAGATTCTGTATAAAATTTATTGATTATATAAATCTACTATATTAATATCTTAAACTCATTTCATGAAAACTATTATACATGTCATTTATATAATGATTTAGGCTTCACATGTCATTCATACAGAAATTTAGACCCCACTTTTCTCAATCTTTGTGTCTAAAGATTTTTTAAAACTTAATTTATGATTTACTTATTAATTATTTTTCATATGAATTAAAATTAGATATTACAATCATTAAAGAATCAAATATTATAATCATTAAATAATATAATTTACACCAAGAGAGAGCCCATGTTAATATAATTATCATCTAAAACTAAATTAAGAACCATTAATAGTCTCACATTATAAAAGTAATATAAAAAATTATTAAGAAAATATTTTTAAAACAAATATGATTTAAAATTGAGACATTGTTTTAAAGGAAACGGATAGGTCAAATTGTTAATGAATTGTTAATTGATTAATTTTGATATGATAACAATTCAAATTCAATTTACACCAAATTTATTCTTAATCAAATATTTAAGACACATTACAATAGTAATGTAATAATTTATTCTTAATCAAATATGATAATAATTGATATAATACTAATATTTAAGACTCATTATATAAAAAATCTTTCATGTATTATTTATAAAAAAATTATACCCACATTTTTCATAATCTTAATACTTAAGGTAAATTTTTGAATTTAATTTACCTCTAATTATCAATTTTTTTTTCCAATCATACCTTCATATCTCTATACCATTAACAAAATCAATATAAAAAATAAATAATAGCATAAATAAATTATAATTCAAGATATTATATCATAAAAAAATTTTATATATAAAATTGATATATATAATTGAGATTATATAAATTAGAATTATAAATTAGAATTATAAGTGATTTTTTACTAATTATTACACATTAATTATAACATATATTTTAAAATTGATATTTTAATTTATTAAAAGGAGGTACAAGGAAAGGACGTGTAATTGAAATTATATAAATTAAATTTATATATTATTTTATTAATTAAAAAAATATATTTTTATATTTTTAAATTAAATATTTTAATTTATTAAAAAGATATAAATGACTAAAGATGATAACAAAGTTGAAAATGGGTGTACGCGTGAATTACTAATGGAAAAAGAAATTGACATATATTTCGCCTTCATAGGAATGATCTATCGGAGTTAAGTTCCTGTTTATTAAATAAGATACGGACATGGATAATATATCTTTATTTTTTAATTATTTTTATTATATTTATATTATATATATTTTTAATTTTAATTTAGATTATATTGCATTAATAGTATTTGTTATTATGGATATTTATGGTTCAAATTATAAAATATTTTTAAAGTTTTTTATTGTGAAGTTTGTTAATAAATCTTTAAATACCAAAGGGATTCAAAATTCCTACGGGAAATGGAAAATAAGAAATAGGGAACCATAAGGGGGATGAAGATGAGGATAAGAAATAAAATTCTAATTAATAACGGGAGGACTAATTATCATCTCTATAAATAGTTTATGATATAGTAAAATTATCTATTTATTCTCTTTCTTTATTCAACAATTTCAACTTTCGAAATGTGTAAAATTTTCATAAAATAGACTCTTTATTGTTAATTATAGGTTATCTATCAAGATATTTTCAATCTTATAAATATGATATTCAATATAAGATATAAAATAAAATGACACATTTCTATTTTATCCACTTAATTTAATTATTTAACTATTAACTTACTTTTATAAATTTATGTATTTAATTTTCTATAAGATATATGTAAATAAATTATCATATATTTTTTAAATAATCAATAAACTATTTTTTAATCTCCCCGTGCATTGCACGGGTCAAACGACTAGTAGAATAAATTAACAAAGGTAATGGAGTCATTTTATGTATTTTATTAATTTTAGAAAATTTAAAATCTAGCACTAGGGGAGGTTACTGTGATGAAGTTAAAGAAGTTAAGGGATTTGTGTATCAATTTAAAATTTAGGAGAGTGTAAGTATAATATTGATAGATTTCAATGGTGGTTCATGTAATTTGTCTTAATTTTTTTTTTTTTGGTAAACTTTAAGAAGATAAATTAATGAAGGTAAGTTTATGTTATCAAAGTTTAAAATTATCAAGAGAAAGCATGACTAGACAAATAAAACTCTCATTAACTTCACTGTATATAACACATTATTGATTTTTATTTCTTACATGATACTTCTGTATCATTTGAAAGCGAGATATTTATTTAGGTATCTAATAACACAACAGTAAGTGAATACAATTGGAGCAGTGATATTTAAACACTCAAAAATAGATTCTGATGAAATACTCACCTTTATACTATTAGATGTAATGAATTAATAGGATGAGTGAGAATTACCATGATATTTAACAATAATAAAATGGATATTTTAATATGATATATTTTAAGTGTTAAAATAATATTTTTCATATAATTACCTTTGGAAATTGAGGCCCAATGTATACCTAGTAAGCAAGTCAAATAAAGTTCACTAAACAAGTCACACACCTTAATTATAGTTATGGGATATCATTATTTTACGTAATTTCAAGTTATACTAATAAATTTTATCGTTATTATATATATATATTCATAAATTTTATTGAGGAAATCTTGTAATAAAAACAATCAACTTTTAGTCTTTTACAGTTGAAACCAATCTTATTCAAAATATAGTTATTTAAAAGATGCAAGATAATTAACTCAAATATTGAAGGGTTTTTTCAGATACGAAGTTCCATGCATATTTAATTCAAAAAATACTGTAAAAAGGAAATTGAATTACCTGGAATCAGCTGGTATCTCAGTTCCTGCTGCAGTGTTACCAATTTCACCAAGCGCCATCCTCCACCTCTTTTCCTTGTCACTCTCCACCGAGATTGCTTTTAAAAGATTTTGAAAAGCTTCTCCAACCTCATTTGTTTGATTATGTACTGCAGAGCGATTTACACCATAGAAAATTGGCACAACCACCTGGCCTATGATTCTGTGGCGCTCCATTATGTTCTCCAGCTCTTGCAAACACCATCTTGAATTAGCATAATGTTTTGACAAAACAACGACACAAACTCTAGACCTTCCGATTGCTTGTAATTGTGAGATCGAGATCCGGTCTCCCCTTCTAATCTCGTCATCATCCTTCTTAAAGAAATTAATTTTGGCATTTGCAAGGTGAGTATAGAGACGTGAAGTGAATGTCGCCCAAGTGTCTTCTCCTTTAAAGCTCAAGAATACATCATACATCCATGACTGAAATAGAAAACAATACAAATGCATAGCTTAAATGTATGGAACTGCAAATTTTCTGATAATCTGCTACTATTAACAACTTTGACATTTGGAACTTTGCTTCCTTATGGCATGTTTATGAATTTGTATTTTGGAAGAGAATCGAGAAGAGAAAAAAACTTGTGTAAGCTTTTAAATCTTTATACTATGAGTCCTTCCTTCCTCTCTCTTCTCCTCCAAAATCCAAACTTACAAATATATTTTACGCATTTGATATTTTAAAGGGCAAATAACATGTATCTCCTTTGAAGTTCGTGAAAATAACATTCAACCAAAACTTGCAAGAAATTGATACTCCATCCTATATCCTTATCACTAATTACTTAGTTAACAATTATTAAGATATACACTTATTATACACAAATAAGACAAAGGAAAAACAACACAAATCACCCTTTAGGTTTAGGTGAAATGCACTCCACCCAAATCTTGTTCAAAAATTTCACCCCACCACATTAAACTTAAATAACTAATAAAAAAATTATTATTACAATATATATTTTTTAGATAATAAATGATAGTAAAAATCATAAAATAATATATGTTAAGTTTAAATGATTAAAAAAATTATTATTTAAATATATTTAAATGAAACATTATATTTGATTAAATATTAGAATAGAAAGTAAATAATAAATTACATTTAACGTAAATTATAATTTTAAATAATAAAATTAATTAATATTTATAATAGAAATATTTTGTCGTACGACAACGAATTTTGGACTGTTGTTGTGCTCCGCGTGATTGGTTTTCAATCCACAAATTTTGTTCTTGGCCGTGACTTTCTCTCTCCTATATTTGAGCTTGTTTGTTTTTCATATGTAGTCATAATTATCATACTTGACCCGATGATTCACTCAGTTAAGATACTAAATTACTAGTTTAACATGGGTCATTAGTTGAATCGAATTTAATTAAATTAACATTTAAAAAATAATTAAATAAACTATATATATAATTAACGAAGGATTATAGCCCAATAGTAAGCATACTTCGGTGGTTGTGCACCACTTCCTTATCAAGGGGGACTATGTTCAACCCTCACAGATGGAATTTTTGGATTAATTCAGGAATTTCAACAGGGCGTGGTTCATGAGTGCACAGTCTGGTTTGCTAATGGGTTGATTAGACTTGGCTAGATGAGACCAGTACTTATTGGGTTTGACCAAGTTTAATTGAGTTAAATATAGGTTTTATTAATATGTAGCCTATAGATTTTGAAATTGAATAGTGGTTATTGATTCAATCGGTGAGTCACTGAATTAGATTTAGTTAAATTCACATATAAAAATACAGTTTAATGTGACTAATGTTAATAGATATAGAACCTAAGGCTGGCCTAGTGGTAATAGAAGCATTGCCTCACCTTGATGACTTGAGTTCAACCCCAACATGGTATACATAAAACTTCTCTTATAATACTAATCCTATAGCTACAATAAATAAATAACTAGCAAAGATTTTTATTTTATTATTCTTTTATTAAATATTTGCATAAAATTATTATTATTTATAATAGTGAAAGGATAATTGTATATCATATAATGTATGATTGATAACACAAACACACTTGGGGTTTGGAAAAAGGAAAAAAAAAACTTAGAACAAGTTCCTTGTACACTACATCCAATCAACTAATCAAGTTTTAAAATGTGAAATTTTTCTTGAGATGAGTGCATACTTTTAAATTACTTATTTCAATAAAAATATCCTGATCTTGTCATGGTTTGATTAGTGAAATGAATATAAAATACTTGATCTATGTTTTATCCTTGGGAAAATTGTACCCTCACTTCACCTGGCTCATTATTGCTCAAGAATTGTACTATGCCCCACTTGCTCTAACTCTAACACCCACATTGGTATGCCTTATAAGAAAATTTTTGATAGAATAAAACATAATAATATAATGTCTGATACTATGAGACCTGTTAGAATTTTGATACTATACGGTATTTGACGTGACATTATATAATATATTATATGATATATAATTATCCTCTCACAATTGCAAATAGCTCTAATTTTAAGTAAATATTTACAAAAATGTAAAATTATAATAAAATAAAACATTTGTTAATTATTTATTTATAAACTTACAAAAAAAATTTATTAAGATTTTTTTATAGTTATAGTTATTATAAATATTTATTATATTTTATTATTTAAAATTATAATTTACATTCAATGTAATTCATTATTTATTCTAATTTTTTAATAATAATTTATTGATTCAATCATATATAAAATTAAAATAAAACGTCATGCTATATTTATTTTAAATATTTTAATTTGTTTACTTGTATTTTTCATTATACTATATGCAAAGAAAAATATATTGAAATAATAATTTTTATTAATTATTTAAATATAATAGGGTGCAATGCAATTTAGCCAAATTTTAAGGGTAAAGGGTAATTTATGTTTTTTATCCTTTTTCTTATATATATAATAAGTGCATATTTCAATCATAGTTAACAAAATAGCTAGTGAGAGAAGACAATGAGGTGGAATGTTAATTTTTGTTGACTGTCATTTTTACAAACCTCAAAAAGTCAAGTACTCAATTGTCTTTCATCCTATTTTAGAAAACAAAAACCATAGTTAATGAAAGATCAAGCACGCATCCCAATGAAGCCATAACTTACAACTCTTTCTTTTTACAACATCTGTCAATTTATGATAAATATAAATATTAAGAAATATTATAAGTAATATTAACAATTGAGTAAAATATTATGAATGGACTGATATACCTTATATATTAATCAATATAGCACAATTTTTAAGATTAATATTAAATGGAATGTCTTGAAAAACTAATATACTCTCAGTCCATCGCATGTTATCAATCCACTTTTACAAATTTTTATTTCACTTTATCTATCCATTTATTGAATCAAGACAACATTAAATTCTTTTTACTAGTTACCCTCTTATGATAATTAAGGATAATCTATCTATTTGTTTTTCCAAGAGAATAATTATAATTGTTAAATAAGGGCATCTTATCAATTAACATATTTTACACTATTATCAGCATTCATTTATTGCTTTCCTAAGATGTGTAATTTTTGGTTTTGGTAAGATAACATGTAACAAAAAAGGTACATGCTAATGGCAATAGTTAGTGAGTAAAATTAATTACAAATAGTATTAAAAAAAATAATACTTAATTAAAATATGAAATTTATAAATATTTTAAAATGTAAAATTATCTGAAAATAAATGAATATGACTACTTACCCCAGACTTAACTCGCATTTGCTCACGAATGATTTCTCTTCCCGTCTCTTGCAGCAAGACATTCATTCCAGCAACCTTGCTAACCCCGTCAAAGGTTACAAGCCCATTGTCTTCAAGGGCACTTATTCTCTTCTCAGTGTCTCCAAATGCATTTAATGTCTCTATCACCTTCACTCGATCCACTCCGATTAAGAAACAAGCTATACCCAGGAATATGTCTTTCTCTACACTGGGTAAATCATTGATGTAACTTTGTAACACCTTTAATACCACAGGATCAGGAAATTGCTCGGGCCTATTTAATATTGCAGCAGGGCTTCGCCCTCTGAAAATATTGGAGCCAAGGACTTCAAGAGCTAGTGGTAACCCCCCAGTATAAGCAACTATATTTCCGGAAAGTTCACGAAAGTCTAGATTAACACTTTCTCTAAAGTCTCGGTCGACAGTTTCTCTTACTGCATACCAACTAATAAGGTCACCTGATTCTTTGTCATTCATTTCTGTCATGTTAATCACATATTCAAATCCATGCGCCCACTCCCTCAGTAGATTTCGATCTCTAGTCACGATGATTATCATACTCCCAGGGCCAAACCATTCACGACTTCCACACAAAGCATTCAACTGCTCCAATTTATTAACATCATCAAGTACAAGAAGTAGCTTTTTGTGAGAGAGATTTTCCTCCAACATCTTTTTCCCAATTTCAGTGCTTTCTATCTTTTGTCTTGGTAACTTGTAGACATCTGAAAGAAGTCGCTCTTGCAAATAGACTTGCCCTGTATCTTGATTCCAGACTTCCCTGATGCTTGCCAGGAAGCTTATACCCTCAAAATATTTACGATTGTGATTATAAATGGCTTTGGCAAGTGTTGTTTTTCCAATTCCTACCATCCCCCATATCCCTAGCAGTAGAACTCCATCTGGTTTTGGGTTGATGAAATATGGAACTGGAATAGAATGCGCGAGACGTGCCATTCCCTCTAAATGCTCAGCAACGAACAAGTCTGTCCTATCCAGCAAATTTTTAGCACGCTCAACAACATCCTCGACTTTTTCGTCACTCCTGTAAAATATCAACCAGAAATAAGATGCATAATCGATTATATAAGCATTTTCCTACATGTGCATCAATCAAACGGAGAAAGGATATTTTTTCAGTGAAAAATGATATTTTCAAGATCTCTACTACAAACAAGAAGTTGCCCCTATTGAAAATGTTCTTCTATAACGTCTTAGCATGTCTTATACTAAAGGTAGGTGAGTATAACATGATAAAAAATTGATAGCCAAGTTAAGTTCATGTCATGCATGTTTAATCAGACTTCTACATAGCTGTGATGAGACTGTACAGGTTTGTTTTGATACATATATTGTAAAATATTTCTTGAATTTTAATTATATTTATTAAAATTTTAATCATATATATATATATGTGTGTGTGTGTGTGTGTGTGTGTGTATTATTCTAAAAGAGGGTTAATGGCTTAGTAGATTTGATGAAATGTCTGGTGAGTTTGGTTTTCCTCCATTTTTCTAGAGTTTGGTTTTCCTCCTCAATCATCTTTATTCTTGTGACAAGGAGAATTTTAAAAGAGAAATGTAAAAGCTTCTTCAATAAGCTTCTCATTTCTTAAACATTTATTTCATTGGACTATACAATTCTAGGGAGATGTGTAACCAGTCATTTCAATTCTTTCCATTTGTATGGGTTTTCAAATCAACCAATATGATTCTTGTTTTTTTAATTTTGTTATTTAAATTTAAATGCATATCATTTTCATTAAATGGTTATTGATTTCATTTACATTTAGTAAATAAATAAGTCAAGTTTTACATATTATGAATAATAATATGATGATTAAAAATATTTAACTTCTAATATTTACTATTAATATATAGTATAAATAATAATTACTAATTTTATGGGTATTTTTCATGGATTGTTTGTTTCCTTTTTTTATTTCTAGGTTTAAGTTTTTATATAAAATGTAAATATTGATAATTATATGCATTGATAATTTTATCAAACGGATATATTTTGAATTGCTGAAAAGGAATGTATATATCAATAGGATAATCATATGCAATTCCTGTTTTGGCATTAGGATAAAAAATTAATTTAATAATAATATAATTTTTGTATAATATACAATACAATTATGCTTATTAAATTAATCATGATTATTTTTAATATATATTTATATTTATATTTGTTTCAGACATTAATGATATCATGGAGAAGATTTTCACTACGTTGGCTAGATGGAAAGGGAAACTTTTGAACAGGGCTGGTAGAGTTTGTTTGGCCAAGTTGGTGCTCTTCTCCTTTGCGGTTTACCCTATGCAAACTCTTTGGGTACCTCAGTCCATTTGCCATTCCATTGATGCTACGGTCCATCATTTTATTTGGTGTGGAAAGGATAATGACTCTAATATAGGAGTCTAAATCTAATCAACTGGAATACTATATCGACCCCAATGAAGGTTGGGGGTCTTGGTATTGGCGTTTCTCGGCATCATAATATAGTGTTACTTGGGAAGCTTGTGACATCCTTTATTTTTGAACCTAACAAACTGTGGATCACACTCCTGCAGGACAAATATGGTCGTCAAGGTATTGACCCTGATTTTCACAGCTCCCCTTCTTATTCTTGTATTTAGAAGAGTTTGGCAAAGGTTTGGCTTAAGTTGGGCTCGAGTTCCTGCTTCAGCTTAAGGGATGGTGCTTCTTCCTTTTCCTACTCGGATTGGTTAAGGATTGGCCCCCTTTACAATCATGTTCCTTATGTGCACATTACCGACATTGCATTACAGTTTCATGATGTATGTTTGGAGTGATGATTGTTGGATGATTTATTCCCTATACACCCCTTGTGCAACCATGTTCTTGAGCTTATTTGGAATAAGACTGGTCCTGTTCATGAGTTTCCTGATAATTGGATTTGGCTCCATAGTACTGATGGGGGATACACGTATGCTAAATGTTACAAGTGGATTCTTGCCTCTAAGAGGAATTGGGCTGACGATCGTAAGTGGCAAGAGCTATGGAGACTCTAAGTCCTTGAGAAATTTAAAATTTTCTTTAGCAATGCTATCATGTTGCCCTTCCAACCAACAACTTTAGACATCACAGGAATCTAGCTTCGTCTCCCTTATGTTAACGTTGTAGTAGAACAGAGGAAGATATTGTTCATTGCCTTCGAAATTGCATTGAACCTAGTGCGGTGTGGCGTTATCTTGCCTTTGATCCGGGTACATGGGCCGAATTACGTATTCATGAGTGGTTGACCTCTTTGGTGTGAAGTGAGAATTCAACTCTTTATATCACAACACTTTGGTGGATTTGGCAGGCGCGAAACCAGGCAGTGCTCCACAATGAGGTTTGGCAACCTATGCAGATTACTCGTAAGATTTGGGGTTCCTTGGTGGATGTCACTAAGGTTGCTTCACCTCCTCTAGTTGCTTCAGATCACTTGGATTAGTTGAATAGATGGACTCGCCCCCCAGTTGGCAGCATTAAGTTGAATGTGGATGCGAGTGTGCGGCTCATGGAGGGGCGTAGTAGATTTGGGGTTGTGATCAAAGACTCTAATGGGAGCTGGCTCACAAGGTTCTCATGCATAGCGAGGTCCATCGACGTCACTTAGGTCGAGTTGTTGGCCATTAAAAAGGGATTGTTCTTCGCTTGGAATTGTGGATGGAGGAGGGTGTTTTGTAAATCAGATTCTCAGGAGGCTGTAAGTCTAATTTCTACTTCTCAAGATTCTCTAGAGGCTGTAGGTCTAATTTTTACTTCTCAGACCTTTTGGGCTCCTACTTTGCAAACTCTTCTTCATTAAATTAAAGAACTTATAGATCGTGATTGAGTGGTATCTTTTCGTCATGTCCTCCGCTCAGCCAATTAGGTGGCTAACACTTTAGCTATGATTGGTGCGTTAGACTGTGACTCTTTGGTTGAATAGATTCAGCCTATTAGAGGTATTGTTAGCTTGCTTACAACTGATATTTTAATCAGCTAAGTGTTCTTGTTTGTTTGTTTTCTTTCCTTCTCTACCTACCAAAAAATGTAGGTTTGAATATTTTCACATTAATTTGAAAAGTGATAACAAAAACATATATATATATATATAATCCTCAAAAAGGAAAAAAAAATGGTTTTAAGTTTTAACTCTCAATCTCGGAGCTCCTCTCTAAAATATTTACTAAAATATTGAAGTATTTTGGTACTTAAAAGTAAAAGAAAACTCGAGTCCACTATTTTTAGAGTGGAGCTACAAGATGATTCAACATCTCATCTCGTCGGTAGTCAACTTCTCTATCACGCCATGGAAAGATTGAAAAGATTCAAGTACGACCATTAGTCTATCAGCCAGCCATTATCAATATAAATTGAACCGAAAAATGAAAAAAAGGAAGAAACTCAATTACCACTGCCGGAGTTCAACAAGTAAGTCGGATCGGATTTGACAAATCCGAGCAAAAGATAACTTCCAACTCTCCACCTTATCTTTGTCTGGGATCCTGTTTGTCAGATCATGAAAAGCTCCTCCAAATTGCTGGCGTCGTACGTCAAAGCGAGATATACCCAACAACACTGGCAGAACGAACTGACCTGCGATTCTGCGCCATTCAATTATTTGCTCCAACAATTCTAGGCACCTTCTTGAACCAGCGTACCCTTTTGACAGAACAACCACAGAAAGTCTACATCTTTGGATTACTTGCAGTACAGAGGGCGAGATCTGCTCGTCCCCTGAAAGCAGGCCATCATCGTCCCAGAAAACAGAAATTCCGGCTTCTTGAAGACTGGTGCAGAGATGTGAAGTGAATGGTTCTTCGTCAGTGTCTCTGCTTTTGGAGCTCAAGAACACATCATAATTGGAGTCGGGATCAGGATTATGCATGGCTTCGGATTCCTATTTTAAGGACGAGTAACTGAAGGAACATGGATGATGGATCTAGTTGAAAAAGGAGAAAAAACTGCAAGTTACAAGTCCAAGCCTTGAACTTGCCGATTCCATATATGTAGGGGAGAACAACACCCACTTCAGCTCAGTGAGAGTGGCATTATTTTTTTATATAAAAAACAACAAGTGGGAAACAACTGGGAAAAACCGGGTTTTTTTTTCAAAGAAAAAGAAAAGGCTCGTCACCCAAAATCAGGTGGAGTCAACTGAAACAGTACAGGAACCGAGAAACAAACAAACAGCATGTGACTGCTTGTTTTGGAGTTTGCACCTGAAATGTAATTCTATTTAGTACCTTGAAATGAGAACGGATACTATACAAATTTGTTTTTTAAAGCCATTAAAATTATTTTTAAAGCATTTAAAATTACTTTTGGATGAATCAGTGAAATTTTTAGCAAGATAAAATATTTACTTAACTCTATTTATTAATTGATATGTAAATAATTATATTAAAAATATAAAAAAATAAAAAATAATAATAATTTATAAAATTTATATACTAATTAATAAACAGATCCAAGCAAATATTTTCTATTATGCTCAGTTCAAGAAATATTTCTAACCCGTGATAAAGTTTTATCTCATTTTAGAAGAAATACTTTTTGAAGTGAAATTATTGTCACCCTTGTATTGACAATCATTCAACCTACTTATTTTAAGATTATGTAGTACCTTTTTTTGGTAATTTTCTCTTTAAAGGTAATCTGTTTACATGGACTTTCATACATAAGACTTCAAATCAAACGCCCATGAAATCAGCCACAGATTTTCCACTACATGAAAGAATTAAATTTTCATACAATGTAAACAAATATTATATAGTGATCTAATTCATCTAATGTATAAAACACCTACAAGTGAAATTATTATTGGCAAGCTACAAAGGTCATGGACAAATGATCACCACCCAGTGATAAGTTTGTTAAATTAAATGTTGATGACAGTGTGCCCAGGGGCCCGAGGCTAGCTGATTGTGGTGAACTCTTTAGAAATGCTAGAGGAGAAATGTTGATGACAGTGTGCCCAGGGGCCCGAGACTAGCTGATTGTGGTGAACTCTTTAGAAATGCTAGAGGAGATTGGGTGGCAGTTTTTTCTGGCGACAGTGAAATTACATGAGTCCTTCATACGTAGCTTCTTGCTATTCAATTGGATTTTCGATATGCATGGTTCAAAGGTTACAGAAATATTATTTGTGAGAATAATAGCCTCGAAGCTTTCTTTTATATGACTTCTTATAGACTGCATGGTTATCACACTGAAAGAGAACTTGTTTCTAACATTTAGCAGTTAATCACTGACAATGATGTATTCATTTTGCATTGATTTTAATGGATGTAAATGACTGTGTTCACTATTTGGCAAGTTGGGGAGCTGCCTCCAACGATTATTTTTATGAATGGCAGGCTCTTTATCCTCCTCTTTCAGCATTGATAGTTATTGATAAGGAACGCCAGGCTTGTGTTTTTTTTTTCTTATCTTATTATCTACCAAAAAAATCTAATGCACCTGATTATATTAGCAAATATATTTAATCCTTATAATTATTATTTTCAAAATTATACATAGTCACATATAATTAAAGGAAGGCTCCATGTGAGAAGCCACGTGAGAATAGCCACGCGAAGGTTAAAGAAAAGATTTTGAGGGGAAAAAATAATTAATGATATTTCAACACTTAAAAATAAATGTTTAAGTGAGATATTCATTCTATCATTATTGAATCAAATGGTGATTTTCACTTTTTTCATCCATTTATTATATCCAATGAAAATAAAGTAGATGTCTTATTTAAATATTTATTTTTAGGTATTAAAATAACCATGTTAAGTTAAGAGGAGGAGAGTGCCCATAGAGTGTTGCACTGTGGAAAAGTTAATAAGAAAAGGAAAAAGTATCGTATTATGAGCTCACTTTTTTTTTTACAGTTGCTTTATTAGTAGAAAATGAGGACACACCTGACTATCCATCTTCATCCCAGTGTCCCTTCCCTTGTCCATATTATGCCCGTCCCTCAAGCTAAGCGGACCAATAAAGAATACAACCATATGAAATGTCCAGAGCTTATTAATATACAAAGAGAACCCCAACAGAAAACTTATGACACAAAAAGTGAAATCAATGAAATAAAAAGATAAATAAATGAAACTTAAAAGAAAACCAGAACAGAGGCACATCAAACAGAAAGTTAGGGATTCATTATATGTCACAATTTGGGGACCCTGGGGTTGTTGGGAGGGGGCGGTGTTCAAGGTGCACGGACAAGAGAGCAGCGATGGCATGACCAAGCCCTGCGAGCGACTCCACAGCAAGCGCGCGACGATAGCGATGATGGCCAAGCGGAGGCGAGGATGGTGGGTCGTTGCGCAGTGTGGCGGCGGTTTGTCGTTAGGCGACGCAGCTTGTAGGTGGATGTGTGGCAAAGTGGTGCAACGAAAATGGAGCAAGAGGCACTGCCAGAGGTGGACCTGCGAGAAAAGAAGTCAGGATTGGTGATTGGAGGTGTGAATGGGAGGAGGAAGGTGAAGGGGCGGAAGATGAACAGTTTGGTTCTTCAATTTGATTTTGTTTAAAATTGCTTCACTTGGCTGATTTTTTTCAATTTTGTTAATGTATAAAATATAAATTGTTTTTCTGAAATGAAAATAACTTAAATAGATTGGTAAAAATGTCCCTATGTATAGATTTGGGCCATACTATAATTTTAAAACATCTGACGCATAAATATCTATGTGACATAATTTTAAAAATATGGTACACTTTTATCGAAATACATTATAAGTGTACTCTAACCCCTCATTTTTCATAGGTACCAGAGTAACACCAAATTTTTTTTGCCTAAATTATTTTTTTGTTGTGGAAAATATTTTTTTTCTTGAAATATTTTTTATATTGCTTGTTTAATTATACGGGTGAGTTTGTTGCTTGTGCTGCATTATTTTAATTTTAAGTTACTAGTAAAAAAGCAGGAGAACAACATGCACAAATCAACATAAGTTACCTTAATTTTAATATATTATTGGTACAGAATGTTTTATATTATTAGTCAATTATGTTACTATAATAATTACTATTATACAAATTTGATATATTTACTAAAATAACAAAATTATTTAATTTAATTAAATATATTATCAGCATAAATTTTTTTATATAAATATTCACCAAGTATTGTTATATATTAATAAAAATATTTAACTTATCCACTCAAAACTATAAACTTAAAATGATTAGCAAAAATAGGAATTTATAATTAGATTATAATATAAAGCTCTTTTATACTGATAATGCATCAAAATTAATTTCTAACAAAATATAATTAAATATACGTATATATATATAGAAAAATTTTATATGTATTAAAATTAAATTTAAATATTTAAAAAATAATAAAATATGAATATATGTATTTTAATTTGGATCTACCTCCTGCATCAAATCCATGTATTTTGTATCTCTTGAACATTAAAAACATCACTAATCCTTTCATCTAGTTTGAAGACACAATCGGACAGATTGAGCAGGAAGCGATTTGAAATTATTCTATATAAGCATGACAGCCAGTCACTTTTGCCATCGACATAAATAAATAAATAAAAACGGCTCAAAACGTGTACATCAACTTGCTCAACCAATCAACCATTAGTCGTTAAACAAGTTGACATTGCCTATAAATTAAAGAGTAATGCTATTTTGACACTCAAAAAATAAATGTCTATTTAGATATTTATTTTATAATTATTTGATGTGATGAATATTAAGGATAAGTGAAGACCACCATCACATCCAATGATTATAAAGTAGGTGTCTGAATAGACACCTATTTATTGGATGTCAAAATAACATTACCCTAAATTAAAACACCACCTTAAGTTTTGGAGAACAAGTCGATATAAAATATATCGAGATATGAGTAACTCACGCATATAATCTATAATACTAATATTTTAAACTTTTATAAGAGAAACTTTTATAGGTATAACTTTTAGAGCAATTAAGAGCCCATAATTTTTAAATAGATACCATTATTAAATACTATAATATCACTTTATAATTTTTTTTGTTGGTTGACTTTACAAATTTTTGTTCTATGTTTTAAATTTATAAAATAATATTTTTTCATTCTGATGTATTTCAAATTATTTTTTTAAGATTATATTATTTGGCTTATTTTGCAACTCCCTAGTACTTACTTCTATGTACTCAAGTCACATAAAAATTAATACCAAGGAATTACGCCCTATTTCATGAGTCTTTAAATATTAGACATAAATGTTGCTAAAAAATCTAAAGAAAATTTGGCATGACAACGACATAGGTACTATGCCTCCTTTAGGCCAGAAAAATCATAAACAGAATAACTAGTCATTCCTTAGCTCAACCTGCTGTTCAAAATATCACATTCCAGTATCTCACATATCATCAGTATAATACATACAGTGTCACTCAGTCCATAACATAAATATAGTAATGTAATATCAGGAGATATGCGACCTTAGGCCACAAAATACAAGATATAGAAGAGATAAAGGATGTCATGACCCAAATCCATAAAAAGATTCAAGTTATAGCACAATCTCCAGTAAGGCAAAAAAGAAAAACAACAAGATCTCCGAATTTAATTTTACGCCAGATCGATTTTACCTCGCTCATCTAGAGATGATATGGAAAGAAAAAAAAGAAAAAGGGGTGAGAAATCAATTGAAATCTCAGTAGTACATATGCAATTAACGTGACATCATAATCATCTTCAGTCTACCTTGGTTTCATTTGAAATCATTAGTATATAATTATGAGATTCAATTTTAGGATTTCACAATTGTTCTCTTCCAAGGTAGAGGTATCTTTTAGCATGGTCTTAGCATGAAATGTACATGTATGCATGAAAGAAAGGACTAAGCTTATATATTAAATGTCACAAACATGTATAAATGGCTATCCTAATGCAAATCATTAAGAATATCATAGTTCAGGTATTTTCTTTAGCCCTATCTACT
Source organism: Dalbergia cochinchinensis (assembly GCA_031216125.1). NCBI lineage: Eukaryota > Viridiplantae > Streptophyta > Magnoliopsida > Fabales > Fabaceae > Dalbergia > Dalbergia cochinchinensis. The sequence goes on along the minus strand of CM062375.1, from coordinate 58,218,766 downwards.
TCGTAATCTTTGTGTCTCTATCTGTTCCTATTGACCTAATTGTTCTTTTCTCTCACTTGATATAGGTTTAGATACTTTAAAAGATATGAACTCATACTTAACTGGTCATCACTGATTCCTTAGTGCGAACCAACACTGAAACCCTCATGTGCACCATAAAGAAAGTCAATACCTGGTCGTCCTTTGGTCCTTAAAATGATTCAGTGTTGAAACCCTCTTTGTCGACATAAGTCGACCTTTAATCTTTATGTCTACGTTATGATTTCTTATTATTTAGATTTTCCTCTCATTCCCTCTTTCCTCTAAGCCATTATTTTCTCATAAGCAATGCAAGCATAAATTTTAATAAGGAATTCTATAATCCTTTTCTTTAAAATAAGAAATATCACAATTCAGTCAAGTATAATAAATTGTCACTAGTCATCCAAAACAAGTTTTTCATCCTAAATCCACTTAAACACAGTTCTCCCATTTAGATTTTTAGAATTTATACAACAATCCCAAACTTCAATGAAATTATAATTTGACCCCAAATTTTGTATATAGTAAAAAAATAACTCAAATCACATATATCCATTCCATTTTTCATGTAGATTCCAAATATTTGATTAGTTTTAAAATAAAAATTTTCCTTATGGGAGAACTTGCCTCAGCTGGACCCATATATCCCAAAATCCAATCTTTTGTAAAACTTTGAAACATAATATCATGCTGTCCAGAAATTTCAATCTCAAAGAAAAATGCAATTAAATTGCTAAACATCATGAAAACAGAGTAAAATCATTTTTTAGAGATAATTCAATATGTCCCTGAGATTCTATAAAAAATTTCAAATCATAAAAAGATCTCTAGATATATTAACAAAATTACACAAATTCGGAGGTCAGAAACCACTTGTTTTCAGTTAATAATCAGAAAACCCAATTTTTTTATCCTATCAAATGAACCCAGAAAATTCTAAAACAATTCGTGGTTTAACTTCAAGATGTCCACAACATCCTGTAAAACTTTCAAGTTATAAATCGATCATTTAGTATAAAAATAAAATTATACAAATTCAGTACTTCAGAAATTACTGTTCACTCCGAATCTATAAGTTTCTCAGTTTCTGAATTTTTAAAAATACAAAAAGTTATCTAGACATCTCAACAAAAATACTGAAGTTACATCCCTATGTTAGCTTCATCATATAAAACTTTTAGCTCAAAGTCTTGTCTCCATCCAAGTGAATAAAATCATACAAACTGAACTGTCTGCATAAATCCGAAAATTTCAGCAACACAACATACAATTTCTTTTAATCTTTCTAGCATAATCATTCATCAAAACTCAAAATCAGATAACAATATAAGGTACATAAGTTTAAACATAAACCCCTACCAAAAGATGGTTTTTACTAGAGATCAAGACAACCACAATCTCCTTGATGTTTGATCTCCCAAGTAAGGAAGCAAAACTCTTTCTTTCCTTTGACCACGAATTTGGTCTGCTCCAAAACAGGTAGGAGGAGGCTTTTTCTTGAAAAACTAATGGTGGATTTGAGTTTGTTAGGTGGAAGAGCTATGAAAAAATGTATTTATTTGTTGGATTTGGTATAAAATTGAAGAAGCTATGGTAGAGGAAAGTGAAGACAAAGAAGGAAGAAGGAAGGGAAAGGAAGAAAGAAGATGATGAAGTGTGTGTGTGTGTGTGTACCGTAAGTGGGAAGGGAAAAATGGGGCTTGGGTTTTCTTTCTTCTTTTTTTTTTTAATTGTGAGAGTATGGGTGTGTATAAGAAGGGTAGTTTGACAACTAGATGTATGTACATGAGGATAGCCTAGGGATTCACACACAAAATCACTAAAATAAATATGAAATATCAGTAAAAATATTATTTTTACACACCTCTAATTCCAGACAAAGATTATTTAATTCGTCCATTAACTAACCGAAATAATTAGTATATAGAAATTGGGGCGTTACATATTTATTACAAAATTATTTGGCTTAATATACTGTCATGGTTTCTTTCAAATGTATTATTGTTCTATACAGAACACGTGATTTATATATTATCAATGAATGCATAATTTGAAATTAATTTATATGATAGTTTTCAATCAATATGTAATTATCAATTTATAAATAAAATAATCTATCACAATGATATCAATCATAAATAATAGACAGATATTTTAAAATTATATATTTTATTTGAAAACATGCCTATTAAAATAAATAAATTAAAATCTTTTGGAATTAATTCAATACTAATTTAAATAATTTAATTTAGCATTTGAAATATATTTTCTTACTTTTAAAAATATAAAATATTTATTATGATATATTTATTTTGATTTGAATTTAGAGATTTTTTCATTTAATCCTTAAGTATTTTTTATAAACTCACATATACTCTATTATCAGTTAATTTTAATATGAAATTTTCAAGTATATGGAGGTTATTCACTTATTTTAAATGGAATTTATGAGTTTTTTTAGGATTTTTAATATGGATTAAATATAATATTCTTTTTGTTTTGTTATATTCAAATTATATTTAAATATAGTAATTAGCGATTGAATGCTTTAACTTTATATAATGGAATATCCGTATAAAACATCTTTTTACATCAACAATATATTGAAATTAAATACTTAGAATAATATAATATAAAAATTAATGAGGTATATATCTTTTAATCATAATCTATGCTAGCTTTTGATATGTCCATGAATTTAGAGAAGAGATGTCAAATCAATATTATTAAATCAACTTTAAATTTGTTCTATCATTGATATAGTAGTTATATTAATGTAAAATTATTTTATTAATTAAAATCACAACAAATATTATCATAGTCAACAAACTATAACTAAAAGTTTAATACCACAAATTAACACATAAATATGATTAATCAGCCACTCTATAATTAATCAACCATTCTCAAATTAAAATTAAAATTTTAAATAATAACATTAATTATATATCATTTTATTTTTACATATTAGATTTAATTACTATAATATATAATTTGTTTAAAATTATTATAATATATAAAATTTGCCACATTATACTGTAACGATATTGATAATGAAAATATAATAATACATGCTATACTATATTAATTTTGATATTTTAATAAAACTTAATATCATAGTTAATGTATTTTTGAAGGATTTAATATAATCTTTAATCTATCTATAATACTAATAATTAAGATTGATTACATAAGTAGTTTTCCATATGTTATTCATAGAAAAATTATATCCTACTATTTTCATAATTTTAATATCCAAAGTAAGCTTTTGGATTTAATTTATCTTTTAATTAGTAATTATTTTTTAACCATACATTCATATTTCTCTTCGTTGAAATTATTTAACAAATAATATAAACAAAATGATAATTGAATGTATTGTACCATTAAAATTATATATATATATATATATAATATTAAAGATGATGAATCTATTATAATTACATTACCAAAAAAATATTATAATTAATTATTATAATTATAGTATTAATGATAATAAAACTATTTTAATTATAATAATTAATGATAATAAAAAATTCTTAGCACACCTTTATTTTTTGATTATCTTTATTGGATTTAATTTGCATCATGCATATATTTTTATTTTTAATTTGAATTATGTTGTGTTAGTGATATTTATTATTATGGATATTTATGTTTTGAATTTTAAAGTATTTTAAAATTTTTCACTTTATGAAATTTGTTCAATAAACCTATGAACACTAGCAGGAATTTAAATTTCCACAGGGCATGAGAAATAGAGACTCATGACGAGGATGATAATGAGGATAAGAAATGAAATTCTAAATGAGGACAAGTTGGGAAGGGAAAATTTCTACCTTCAAATGTAGAGATTTTTAAAATTATAATATATATATATATATATATATATATATATATATTATGATTTTTAAAATCTCTACATTTGAAGGTAGAAATACACACACACCCATCTGACTGTACTATATTTAATTTTTTACAATATAAAATTTTCAACTTATCAATTTCATGATTATTTCATATTAATTTTTTTGAAAAACAAAACTTTAATTTTTTAATATTAAAATATTTTAAAATAAAAAATCCCACGATTTACACTTCTTTGATAATAATACTAATTATTTATTAATTATTTTGAAAAATTAGATAATTAAATTATTTTTTATTAAAAATAATTGTGTAATTGATATACTACTCTAATAATTTGGATGACATAAATTAGGATTATATGTGATTTTTTACTAATTATAACACATTAATTATTAATTATAACATATATTTTAAAATTAATATTTTAATTTACTAAAAAACATGTACAAGGAAAGGGGTGTAATTGAAATCACAAAAATTAAATTTATTAACTATTTTTTATTAATTTGAAAATATATTTATATGTTTTTATAAATCAAATATTTCAACTTATTAAAAAAATATAAATGACCAGGGATGACAAAAAAACACTGAAGTGAATACATGTGGGATGAGATTACCCACAATAGAGATGAGAATATGGATATATTTTGCCTTCATAGGGGTGAAGTCTCCGTTTGTTAAATGGGATAGGGACAGGAATAAAAAATCTTTATTTTTTCAATTATTTATTTTGGATTTGCATTATGTATACATTTTTTTATTTTTTAACTTAGATTATGTTGCATTATTAATATTTGTTATTAAAATATTTATGTTTCAAATTTTAAAATATTTTTAAATTTTTATTTTGAAATTCTTTTAATAAATCCATGAATATGTGTAGGGATTCAGAACACTGCAGGGAATGAGGAAAGGGACCTGTGACAGTGATAAAGATGAGTGATGAGAGGCAAAATTCTAAACAGGAACATGAGCATGGGACATGTTTTTCTCTATCATAAATACCGATTGTCATTCCTATAAATGGCTCATGATATAATAAAAGTATCCACTTATTCTTTTTCATTATTCAACAACAATAACTTTCAAAATGTGCAAAATTTTCATAAAATAGGCTCTTTATTGCTATATGTTATCTATCGAGATTTTTTTCAATTTTATAAATTTGATATTCAAAATAAGATATAAAACAAAATAACATATTTATATTTTATCAATTTATTTAATTATTTAACTATTAAATTATTTTTAAAATAAATTTATATACTTAACTTTCTATAAGATATATTTAATTAAATAATTTATTTTCAATAATGGTCAACAAACTATTTTTATTATCACTTTTACATTGTACAGGTCAAACAACTACTTTTTTTTATAATTGAGACATGAGCAATATATCTTTTGAGATATGTCAACGTTCAATACATACATGTGTTGCACTCTATAGTTATTAGTTTTGTACTTATCAATCCATATTTTTTAAATTTCATATGAATTTTTTTAAAAATTAATTAATTGTAAAAATTAATTTAAATACTCTATCTATCCTTGAATAACTTTCTGGTTATAAATATTCATTGAAATTAAAGAAATAATGGAAATAATTGGTAGACCATTAATGTTAGTAAAACTTAGGATTAGTTTACTAAATCACCCCTACTTTTTTAAAATACTTGAACTTCCTCTTTCTTCTTTTACTAATAAGTTAATAGTATTTGATTGGGGTATTATTAATAAAATATAATTAATACTATACAAACTTTTGAAATAAACAATTATTTCTAGACAACATATATTTTTAAAATGGATAATTATTTAAGGACGGAGGGAACACATATATATGTAATACTAGAAGTTATTGAATTTGATTATGGTATTTGAAGTTATTTATTAAATATGTGTGTGAACTTAAAAAGAATAAAAAAAGTTTGAAACAATTTAGAGACACTAAAACTTCAGAAGATCGTTACCACGACAATCTTTTTTACATATTATATAGATGAAACAATTTATCCTATTGAAATAAATTATAAGTGGTCTCAGTTAATTTTCATGTCAAATAAATTAGTTTCAAAGAGAAAAATTAATATTACCGTTCCTAACCTTTCAAGTCTTTACACAATCTAATTCCTCTGTTAATTATCTCCATTAAACACATACCATGGCTGGTTAAATAGTTAATATGATCTGACCAAAAAAATTATGAACCGAAAAAAAAGTTGTTAATATGATATCATTCATCTGCATCCTATTATTCTTGTCACTTTCATCAATAAATAGTGCATAGTAGTTTTATGGGCTTCGGGTTCATTTACATTTTTTGTTATCAAAATCATAGGTTCGAATTCTCTTAATAGATGCAATTCTACTTGAGTTGGGTTACGGCAAAGCTCTCCCTTTTAAATTTTAACATTGTAACATAATCAGTATTTGAATCCAGAAACCTCTATTCAAGCTGAAAAAATGAAATTTATGAGTGAGACTGAAGTTTTTGGGCAAGGGAATGAGACCAAAAAAAAAAAACGTCATTTTATTAATGGAAGCAACTAAAATGGTTAACCACCTTATCATTGCATTCGAAGGATAATGATGGATGAACTGAACCGTCTGACATTTCAAAAAAAATTAGAAATTGCAGCGTCATTTTTTTCTCAAGGACGAATTTATTATTCAAATATTTTTAACTAAAAAAGAAAATTATAATAAATGTTATGTATAAAATATGTGGTGCAATACACGAATAGAGTGTGCTAGTATGCGCTAAAATGTAGTTTTGATTAAAGAATTATGTCCGATTGACCTACCAAAAAAGAATGAAGTTCGATTGATATATTACTAATATTTGACTTCTATTATCAGGAATCTAACCCTCACTTAAAGTCTTTTCTAAAGGAATATAAGAGCCCGTATGATTCTAATTTTTAGTTTTTAGTTTTAATTTTTTAATTTTTAAAATTTTATGAAAAAAATATTAAAAATTAAAATTAAAATTTATAGTTTTTAGAACTTTTAGTATTTTCTTTAAAAAATTTAAAATTAAAACTGAAAACTGAAAACTCAAATCAAATAGATCTTAAAAGCCTCTTAATGAAATTTTTTTCAATTTCCATGACTCAAAGTCGAATCTAGTTGATAATTATTAATTATAAAAATAATTAATAAATTATTAAAATATATAACAATTGAGGTATTGATTAATTATAAAATTTTAATAAGCTATTCAGTTTAATCTCTATATTAATTAAAGCTAATTCTTGTAACAAATTTTTAGTAGTTACTCAACTTCATAGTGATTGTTTTTAGTTTCTCTTTAGTTTTGAATATTTATATTTTATAAACTCTCATTAGCTTAGACATTATGATTTATAAATTGATAAATACAAGTACTAATATAAATTCTCCAAAAATTAAATATAAAATTTCTTCGAAATGTCCATTGTGTCAATTTAAATCACATAATAATGATAACAATACATTCAATAGGAGTGGATTACTGGTGAGAAGACTTGAGTAATTTACATTAATATTGTAATTTTAGGCCTAAGTGTTAGCTATAAAAAAAATATGATAATAAAGATTCAATTTTAACATGTTGACAGTGATATTGTAGAAGAGTATTATATTATTAATCAATTATTATATATCATCACATTGGTAAATGTGATTGGCTCTTGTACTACTATTTTAAAAAGTTTTTTTTAAATAAAAAATTGATATGTAACCATGTAGATTCAGTATATGAAAATTAAATTAATTAAAAAATAACATATTTTTTGTCAAAAAAATTAATATTAAGTGATTTATTATATTAAAATTTATATTTAATTAACAGAATATAAGCTAAAAATATATTAAAATATAAATGCTCTTGCAATGTTGGATAAATATGAGTTTTATATAGAATTCTTATGTCCCACTAGAAATGAGCAAGGGGCTATTTTCTTTTTCTTTTTCAAAGCAAGGGGTTGGGTTGTTGCAGCATCTTCGAATTATTTCAATTAAAAAGTTAAAAAGGAACATTTGATGAGCCCAAATGGCGAAAATCACAAATTTAATATTTTATAGAAACTTGCCTCGGCGAAGGATAATTTCATTCTGGTTGTCTTTTGGTTGTTACATGGTCCTTCATGCATTACCATTACATCCTAATTCAATGGACAAGATTTAAAGATAAAATAATTATATAAAATTATAAAATAAAGTAATAATTCTCAAATTGAAAATAATAATTTTAAAGTTATTAAATTGACCTTTGCTCAATTCTCAATCTTCATTTAAAAAATTAACCCGCTTTTTAATTTTAATTTTAATTTTTCTTCCAACCCCCTAGTCTTTCTGCCCCTCTATCTCACCACCACTATATCTGCTTTCTCTTCCACCATCCCCCCCTCCACATCATCTCTCATTGCTTAGGAGACCGTACCGCAAGCCAACCACCATCATCGGCCTAGATTCTTGAAACCCGATAAACATAATAATAATACCGTGCTGGGTTAATATAAAGACTTCCAATGTTTGCACAAAAAAGGATGAATAACATCACATAACCACTACTAGCTTTATCTAATAGAGCTATATAATTATTTATACTTACGGTGTAGAGGATATTGTATTAACTTTATCTCATTTACTATTAAATAAGTGTAAACCTCATTTAAAAAAAGATTCATATCCCATCCAATAATAAATAAATAAAATGTGAATTAATATAGTGTAATGCCTCACAAACAGAAGTACAAATAATATTTTTCAATCTAGTATTTGGGTTTGGGGCTAATGCATATTAACAAGAAATTCTTTTCCTTTTATCTTTTTTTCAAAAAACTAGAGAAGAACAAATAACATAGAGCTCCTTGCAAACAAAGTATTCCAATCTCAAACACAAATTTGTTATTCCAATTTCATTCATACCCATTTATAAAAAAGGGGTTTTTATAGCCAACTTCATAACAAAGTTTCAAGTTTTATAACGAAACACGTCGCGATAAAGATAGGTGGATTTGTGGCCCGGCAGATGCTGATATGGAGGAGCCACTAACAAACTAAAACCTCAGAGTTTGCATGGTGTTGATACATTAATATTCGGACCAAAAAGTAGTTGGAAGAGGAGACGAATTTGTTGGGGGTTGTTGGGCCGGAGGAGGGGTGATGCTGGGGAGGGAGGATTGAAGATGGAAATAAAAGTTAAAAGACGGTTAATTTAATAATTTTAAGATAAAAAAGTGAGGATTATTAATGGTCCAGATCATATGAGGGACTTCTTTATTTGCTAGCTTTCCTTTGTTCACTAAAAAAATAAAAATCAAGTGAGGGATCATATTATTCTTCTCCCTCCACTAGTGATACCAAAATAATAAACAATAAGACACATATTAGCATGATTGCTGTTTAGTCTAAGATGCAATAAACTACTACTATATACTTTTGGCAAAATATTAATTAGCTAGAGATGAAAATTCCTTCTTCCGGCCAAACTAGACAACTAGAAGAGAAATTATTAAATACTTACACTCCAAAATAAAATAATATTTTTATTATTAAATAAAATATAATTTAACAGATATTTCATGAAGATCTGATAATATAATTTTTTGAAACTAGAGACATGCTGAATAAGATATTAAAATTAAAACATTAGTTATTTAATTTAGTCATTATTTAATCCAATTTAGTCAATCCTTTGGGGGAATTTTTTGAACACGGTGACCAAGTCTTCAAAATATTATTATTTTCCTACATGAATGACAAATTTATTAAGTGACCAAGTCTCCAATCGAAAGTTAACGACAAATAAATAAAAGGTTAACGATGTCATGAGGGAGGGTCTTCCAGCCAAAGCCCAGGGACCCCAGTGATTGCCTTGAGCCAAATGATCTCCAACAAAATAACAATCACAAGGAGCATAATTTCAATCGAGCAATGTGATCTGCACCATCAAAAGCGGGGTCACTATTACTAGATATAACAAAAAAAGGGATGATTGGTAACCATCATTATACTTTATGCTGATGATGAGGTATTCTAATTGGATGTCCATTTTTTAAGTACAAATAATATTATTAATTTCAATCAAATCATATAAATCAAAAGGCATTCGTGAAAATATCTATAAGCATAGATACATTATAAAAAGAAATTCTAGCATGTTTCTACAATAAACTTAATGCGTATCCCAGATATATGCACATCCACTCAGTGGTACGATCGAGTTGATCACTGATCCGAGTTTAAAAACTATGATTGAGGATAAAAATAAGGTTTAAATTTGAATGGATAAATTTCAAATTACCCTTGACCAAATAAAATACCCTAAAAAGAAAATGTAGACAACAAATGGTAGGTAACTTAAAACGTAATGCGAACTTACTAAAATAAAATAAATTTTAACTCAAAACAAATTGTGCACAAATAAATGATCAGATAACAAAGCTAACAAATGTTCAGATAGAAAATGAACGAAAAAATGAAGAAAATTTTATGGTCTAATGTTTCCAAGAGTTTGCTTCAAGTCAACTAGCTTTCTGTCATGATCCTGCTTTGATGATTCAGCCTCTTCGAAGGCAGATTTTGATGCTTTGAGATCGCTCACAGCCTCTTTACTTTCTTTCAGCAAAGTGGCAACCTTCTTATTGATGTTTTGGTTTGCAGTGTCACTAAGTTTCAAAGCGGATTGCAACTCTTCCCTCTTCTTAGACAGGGCTTTCAATTTCTCCTCCAAGTCAGTGATTTCTTTTGACATCTCATTGAGCCGTTCCTTCCCTTTAGAAATGGAAGCAGAAAAGCGGGCCTGCTTGGCTTTTTTAACTCTTCCACAACTCGATTCTTGGAGTCAATTAACCTTTGATCATTGCCCAAGACTTCTTGAATAGATGCAAATTTTTTACAACATCTTCATAAAATTGCTTAATCTCAGTGATCAATGGTTGAAGATTGAGCTTGTGACTTCATTCGGCCTAGCTGAGCTAAGTAGTCCAAAAGCTATTTTTTAATGTCACCATCTGCTACCAAGACTTCTAGCTGATTATGTTATATTTTATTTATTATTTTATATTTCAAAATTGGTGTTATTATTATTATTATTATTTTTATTTTAAACTTAATAATAACTACTGATTTTTTGATTTGATATCAAATATTACCCACATGTTTGCATCTCATTTTTTACATTTCAGTACATTGCTTTTGCTTTAAATGATAAAATGAATGTCACTTTTAATCAGGAAAAATTATTAAATTATAATTAAAGAAATTCATGAATTGAACGTCTTTCGGTTGCAACATCACAAAACTTTATTTTGTTTCCCTTGTGAACATTGTGCAACTGGAAAGAAGTCATGTAAATAAGTTAGAAGTCTCTCGATGACTACCATCTTATAAATAAACGTGTAATGATCTTCGTGATAACGTGAGGGCAAGTCATGCTCACAGAAGACTACAAATTGTGTTTCTTACGTCATACACAATGTATAAAGATATAAAGTTTTTTTTGTGGACAAATCCAATAAAGTTGTTCCTGTAGCCTTACTAGTTCAAATGTAGAGTTAGTGAGGAGTGGCTATTGTACTTGGGGAGTATTAGTCGTGAAGACCATCTGCACCAAGTGATTAACTTATGGTGGTAAAATACTCTTAAGTTTAGTTCTTAGCACGTCTTAGTCAATAATATTGATAAGCCACTCTATTCTATTTTAATTATGTATTTACTTGCCATATTTAGCTTTATAATTTTTGTGCTCATGATTTATATTATGTCAAATTGCTTCTTATCTTATTTAATTGATTTGTTATTTTATTTAGCTTTTTTTCCAACAGATTATCCAAAAATTGTTGTATGTTGTTAAAGATGGTAAACACCGGGAGACTTTTAACTTCTGATTTAGAAACAGCAGACTCAACCTTCTTAGGTGACGAAATATAGCTCTCTGACAAGTTTTTATCCAGCTCTGCTTGTATCTCACTATCTTTATCAAGCTCATCATCTTCTGCACCCATAATAGGTATTATGGTGGTTATTGTTGATGTAGGATCAGCAGGGATATCCAAAGATGTTAGAGAAACGTTGTTTGTCTCATGAGTTTTTCAGCTCCTTCCACAGTGAAAGTAAGCTTACTATATTCAGTATTGCAAGCCAGAGGAGTCTGTACAAGTAAATAATTAGAAACAACAGTCAAAATTAGATGTGATATATGAAATCACCTATCCCCAAATGTTTCTATTTCTCACACACCAATCACATTCTATCAAATAAGCATTTAATAATATATAAAATTTTATAACACTTACTAAATATGTATTCCAATTTACATTACAATTGTTGGGATTTAACCCAAAGTTTTCCATTGGTAAAAAATAGAAGTATTGCTAGTATTTTGACCTATAAATATGGTTCTAGTTATTTGAGTTTTGTTATCTTCTAAAATGATCCACTTGGGTAGCTTTTAGAAGTTGCCTATGTGATGAAATATTTGTAAGGATGATTTGTAACTTCATTCATTCAAAAGTTATAGATGGTGAAAGATTTGAAACTCCTTATAAGGGTCGTTGATGTAGGCAGTTAAGGTCGAACCACGTTAACTTGTCTCCTTTATATTATTTTTCTTCTTGCGTTGTTTCCTCTATTGAAATGGAGTTTGTTCTTGTATTTATACAAGTGGTATCAAAGCCTATAATTCGAGTTAGTTGGACTTGGTTGAGTGTTAGTTAGAATGTTAGTTTTTGGCTCTATAAGGTCCGTTGTGTAGTTTTTGGCTCTATAAGGTCCCTAGTGTCGAAAGTCTTCCTGGAAATATGGAGGTCAGATGGCTTGTCCCGTAAAGCAGTAACGGTGCAAGTGAAGATAGCTTGATTCGAAAGTCTTCTTGGCAATATAAAAACCAAGCAGCGTGTTTCGTGTGCAGCGGTAGTACAAGTTAATAGAGTAGGTATATGACTCTTGTTTATGCCATTGAATACTCGTGAAATGCAAGTTTTGCAAGAAGGATGTTTCTGAAAACAGTTGTTGCAGCCAGCTTTTTGGCAGGACTTTGGATTAAGGGGAGGACTTATTGGGATTTAATCTAAAGTCCCACATCAATAAAAAATAGAAGTATTGCTAATATTTTAGTCTATAAATATGATTTTAGTTATTTGAGTTTTGTTATCCTCCAAAAAGTGAGAGTGATCTATATGGGTAGCTTTTAGAAGTTGTCTATATGATGAAATATTTATAAGGATAGTTTGCAACTTTAACAATTCAAAAGTTGCAGATAGTGAAAGATTTGGAATTCCTTATAAGGGTCGTGAATGTAGGCAGTTAAATCCGAACCACGTTAAATTTTGTCTCCTTTATATTATTTTTCTTCTCGTGTTATTTTTTCTATTGAGAGAGTTTGTTCTTGTATTTGTTTATTTTCGCTGCCCAACAACAATGAATAATTGATAAAAGAGGAAAGGTGATATAATAATTTCCTTAAATGCATTATATTAATAAAAGAATTTTTTGAAGGGTTAACCTCCTGAAGCTGTTGATCTTCTTGATTTTGGGCAGTGATCTCGTTTCCTGACATCTCTGGAGAGTCACACAATGAATCATTTGGAAATACAATGGGAGATGCCTAGATGATAGAATTTTAAGTTAACTAGTCAAGATTGGTCTAGAGGGGGAGGGGCGGAATTACATAAAGAAGCACTTACATTTGTTTAAATACAATCCGAACTAAATAAAAATAAAAAATCAATTTGAAAAAATTAATCTGAACAAAAAGGTTTAAATTTAAAATGGATCGAATTTCAGTTTTAAATTTAAAGTTGATCCAATTAAATTCAAATCAATCAATATCATAAATATATCTTTTATTATTAAATTTAAACTTTTATCTATGTATAATTTTAATTCATCACATGTTTTTTGTATATCATTTTCAATAAAAAAATTCTTGTCGTATATATAAAATTATTTATTGTCTTTATTACTTGTTTTATTTAATAAATTAATTTGAATTTTTGTTGTAAAATTTTAAATTTAAGTTTTTTATCATAAATATTTTTGTATATTATTCTCAATAAAATTATTATATATACTAAATTTATTATTATTATTTATTATTTTTAACAGGTTAATTTGAATTTTTGTTTATAACATTTTTAGTTTAAATATTTTTATATCAAAAGTTGATTAAACCAATTGGTTTAAATTTACCATTTAAATTAGACGAATTCAATTCAAGCTAACTAGGCTATATTGTTTGAATTAGTAGGTTTTCTATTTAGAGACTATTTGGTATGAGATAATATATCTAGAATAATGGTAATATATCTTCAAATTATTAAGCTAACACTATCTTAACTAGAACCACCCCCAACCAACCCAAAAAAAAAAATTATTAGCCTGCACATGGTAAATTCCATTTCATATTAAGGAGATGATCCCGCCTGAATCATTGGATCATCGCCTCCAATTGGGGCTCCCTACATTAATGTCCCTACATTATATACTCCTACCCTAAAAGAGGGGGTGGAGGCAATTTCATCCTAAACCTCTACTAAGACAATAACATTTTGGCCATATTTGTGAGAAACAGGTAAAATATGTAAGCTCCACACTTATCATCAGTAAACATGGTCACTAGCAGCATGTGAAACACTAATGACAATTATGAACCCAACCCCTACTCCATCTAGAATCAACATCTTAACCCCACCCCAGTACTTGAAACAATCCACAAATCCCTTCGGAATATGCAACCACAGATTGACCACCTTAATCATAACCAAAGCGATAGAAGTTCATCATCATCCACGGGAGAATCGCATTTAGAACTACTGCCCTTACAAAACTCTATCCCTTTAACCTACCCCAGCTACTCCAAGTGACCTGAATTAGGTAACCACCATATCTTGATTGAGCCCCGAGCCATATTCCCATCATTCAAGACAACTTTTTACTGAGTTTATCATGACAGCATGTTCAGCATCATATTGACCCCTGACCTATGTGAAATTATATGGCAGATCCATTGGTCCACAATCCCACATTGACACTTTAAAAAATGCCATATGTTGGTGGCTAAGGATTCAAATTTTTTGAGGTGGAAAGTTTTCCCAAATAGTGGGTCTCCTCTTTTCCTTCTCGATTAATCGGGAACTTCTTGGAATTAACAGATTTATTCCTAAACTATTTTGTTTCAAGTTGGTCCCATATGAAGATACTAGGAAGCCTCTATGGATTCAGCCACAGGGATAAAGACCGCTCATATAAAAAATCTCAAAAAAGAAGTCACTTTATATGCATTCACAACATTACTTGGACCAAGTTTTTTCATTTAGTTGCTAAGACATCAATCCCCCAGTGTTATTAAAGGAGCTACAAGTAAGGATTTGCAAGGTACATATGAGCAGAAAATGGAGCTAAGAATAGGAAATGGGTGGGAAAATAGATGAGTAAAGCTCAGAAGCCACCTCATTAGTTATAATATGGCAAAGGTTCCTGAGTAAAATTTTGGGACAATTAGGCCCTTAGAGTGAGGAATTGGCCTACCAACTCACTAGGAAAGAGAGGAATGTTGACAACAAAATTAGCACCCTTGTTTCCTTTTATCATTTATATACTCTCTTAATATCTTAAAAGAAAAAATATTAAGGGAAATATTCAGCGTCAACTTTGTAAACCTACCCCGACCCCAAAATATCAATTAGGAGTAATAGACAAGAGAAAGAGATACAAATATCACTAAATGTTCGAGCATACCATAGAAGAATGTGCTAGCTTCTACAACCTCCTTGAAATCACGGCAAAGAAGGGACAATTAGAGCACTACATTCAAAGAATCCCTAGAAAATTCCCTACCCACAATGCACAACTGCCCAACCCTCACCACATAAAGTCTAGACAGTTCTAACCTTATTAATCTAGGATCCCATCAAAGCTAGGCAATCCCTAATCAAAGGAATTATTAACTGATATGTGTGTAAATCACACATATTTAGTGCTTGTTTTGAGATGATTTTGTGCTTTACTTGTGAATAAATTAGTTAATTTTATGTAGAATTTGAAATTTTTGAAATTATTAGAACAAAAGTTAAATTAGTAAGAGAAGTGATACACAACCACCACCACATTTACATCACACACTTACACCAAGTTAAAAGTTGTAAAACAATGCGTAAAAAGTTGTAAACCAGTATGCAAAAAGTTGTAAACCAATATGCAAAAAGTTATGAACAAGTAAGCAAAACTTTTTGCATTTTAGTTTACAACTTTTTACATCTGGGTTTATAATTTTTTGCATATTGATTTGCAACTTTTAACTTGGAGTAAGTGTATGGTGTAAGTATGATAGTGGATATTTATCATTTCTCAATTAGTAAGTTTTAAGTGCATTTGATGGCTTAGGGGCTTACTTTTACTCAATTTTGCAGCATGGTTTAGAAATCTCAAGAATACTCTACAACTTTGATGTTTAACCAAAAGCCCAGTTCTCAAAGCTTATTGGTGAAAATATCCATTTGCAAGATTGAATGTTGTTATTTTGATGTTGTCCATCCTAGCCTCCACCTAATATTTTGCCAATATATCTAGAGCTATAGAAGTCCAATTGAGATTGTTTTTGCAGATATAGACATATAATTCAAGTCTCAACAATAGCATCTAATAATCAAAGGCTAATTCTAATTGTAGAGACCGATATGAAAGTTGCAAAGTGACAACCAATATTTCCTCCTGTATTAGAATGTGAATTGGCCTAATCTTAGGCCAAGAAGCACAAAATTAAATGTTTTGAGCTTGTTATGTATAATTAAGGCTTAATGAGACCCTAGAATAGAAGGAGAACTATAAATACAACATCTCAAGGAAGAAATAGTGTCTTTTAGTAGTCTTGAGGTCTTTGCTCTCTTAGCCTCTCTTGGCCAATTTGAGAGATATCAAGGAGGAGCTAGGATTTGATTGCTATGTCAAGGAGGAAGAGACACATGATTAGGTTCCATTATTCTTCTTTTTTTTTTTCTCTTCGACTTATGTTTAGCATATACATTTTGTGTTTGGATTTGTATTTGTTAAATATGTTAATTGCCTAAATACCTTATGCTAGGGTGATGATATAACTTATGTTGTGGCTATCATTATTTAAGATTTTCAGTCTATGACTTCTTTCTTATTTAATTGAGTTTCTATTATTTGTACTTAATGCTATTTATGGGTTCACGACCCATTAGATTGATCATAGTGTTATGTAGACATAGATGAATCTAGATATATAATTGAAAGAATGAAATAGAAACCTTAATGCTTAATTGTCTAGGGATAGAGGTTAGAAATTTTGTGGGGCTTTGTAAGGGGATTTAAAAATCGATAAAGCCTTTAGTTTTAGAACTCAAGTTGAGCAATCGATGAATTCTAAAATCTAGGGAGGGTCTGTATCCAAGAAATTAGGTATTAATTAGATTAAGAATCTTTTTCTATCAATTGTTAAGTTAGATATTTATTAAATTAGGTGCTCAAGCATTATAGGATCAATTATGTGAAATCAAATCCTTTGTGCTCTTTCCTTTGTGATATCCCATATTTCTTTTGTATTTTTATTTTATTTGATCATTTTTTGAAGTAATTCTTTTAGGCTTATTTTCTTCGTTTAGCAAGTGTAAATAGTTTCTAAGTTAAGCAAGTTGTAGTTGGTTGAGTTAATCCCTATGGGAATGACACTCTATTCACTCTTTATTATTTGTACGACCTAATACATTTGTCAGAGCCACATCATTAACACTATTGCAGGAGGATTTGTAAGGGGTGGACAATCTGAAACATCTAGAAGAAAGTACTCCTAGGCCATCCAAGCTATCATGGCTGTAGGATAGACCCTCTGATTATAGACCAAGATTCACTGCCTCTATCACCTTCTCAGATGGAAATTTCAGATAGGTGGACACATGCTTAGGGCTATAATTGCAAACTTTGGAAGTCCACCAATCGAGTCATCTTAGTGGACCAAGAAAGCTAAATTGATGTATTGTTTATTAAAGCCTTTAACAAGCTATGTAAAGGGTTATGTTGAAATGCTGGCCATGTTTTCAAGAACTAGCGTTGTGCTCATAAAGTTCTTGATAGCCAACCTAGATAGCCCCTACAACATTATCTTGGAAGAATGTGGCTTAATGAAATAGGGGCCATAGTCTTCATTGTTCACCAGCTGACAATGAAATTTCTATTCCTAGAGGCTAAGTTTATATCACCTACATGTCAATTAAGAAAAACCAAGGCAATGTTATGTAGATTGTTTGACAATTCAATTTAAGACAAATAGACTTTCCTAGAGAAGCTAGTTCGAAGCCTAAGAAGAAGGAAGACTAATGTAAAGCTAACCAAGCTTTGCCTAAGAAAGGACTTTTAAGAGAGACAGTCACGACTAGAAGAATAACTAAAGAAAATCCAAATCAACCATGACCAAGAATATGATATCAGGGCATAACTCCCAGAGACCCCATAGTCTCTAACTGAGTTGTGGCAAAATACCTTTCAACTTGGGTCCAAGCTAACATGCTAAGAATCAATCTTAACTTTGTTTGTCATAGGCTAGCAACTGAGCCTAAGGTCAAACCAGTGGCACACAAAGGAAAATAAAATTGACGAAAGAGAAAAGGAAGGCAGTCTAAGAAGAAACAAAGAAAGTCTTAGATGCAAGCTTTATTTGAGAAATCAAACACACCACTTGGCTCTTCAATGTGGTTTTGGTAGAAAATAAACTTAACAAAACCAGTGTATATGCTTTAATTTCTCAAAGATTGATGAATTCGTTTATGCAACCACAAGCTATCAATATTGAGCTTCATGGATGCTTACGCAGAATACAGTTAGAACTAGATAACCTAGACAGTGAAGAAAGAACAACCTTCATGATTGATGGATTGAGTTATTATTACGAAGGTGTGCCCTTCGAACTAGAAAACACAAGGGCCATGTATTAGAGATTGATGGATGGATTAGTCTTCTCTGAATATATTAGAAGAAATGTATGTCATGGTCTATATGGATGACATGGTGGCCAAGAACCCTCACTTTGGAGACCATTGCAAAGGCCTACAAGAAATATTTTTGCCAGTGATAAGAAGAAATATGCACAAGAACCTTGAGAAATGTGCATTAGGAGTTGAAGTAGAAAAGTTCTTAAATTTTATGACCATTGCCAGGGGGATTGGGGTGAATCTAACAAATGCAAAGCTATAATTGAATTAAAGAGCTCCTTTATAGTGCACGATGTTCAATGATTAGCTGAAAAGATCATTGCCTTTTCTCAATTCATGTCCAACACTACAAAAAAAAAATGATTAGTGACTGATTTTTCAGTCGCTAATTTCATGAAATCAGTCGCTAAATCTGGTAATGATTGATTTAGCAATAAAAAATAGAAGTAGCTAAAACCATAAAGGTACAATCAATTCAAACATTCAGTTAATAGCCCCAAACCTCACAAAGCACAACAATTTTTTCTATCTTTTTTTTATCAAAAGGCTTAACAAAAAGAAATACATCAGAAAAAAGAAAAACAAACCAAACAGAAAAAGGGAAAAGAAGATGAACCAGGGGTGGTGGTTGGGTGGACGGCTTCATGGTGGCTTCAGCCACGGAAAGGGTTGTACTAAGTTGTGGGGGAAAAGATCAAAACAAAGAGGTTACGTCACGAGGAAAAGGAGGTGCAGGGGAACAAGATCGCAGTAAAGACTTATTGGCAGAGTAGCGACTCCGTTCATGAGGCTGGATGATGACCAGAAATGGCTACACGATGGAAAGCTGGTTAACGAGTGGAGGGTTGTGATGCCATTTCGGAGATGGAGAAGGAATAGGCATGCGCACGATGGCCATAGATGGACGGGTGGCACTGCAGCTGCTAGACAGAGAAAGAGGCGACGCGTGCGTGACATAGAGGTGTCAAAATAGGCTGACCTGCCCCATCAAAAGCCCGCTAAAATAGGGTGGGGGCGGGCCAACCTATTAAAATAAAATGGGCTGAAACAGTCAACCTAGCCTATTTTAGGGCGGGCTAAAAAATAAAAAAATTTCAAAAAATATATTTTTAATGTTTTGATGAATTTTTTTCAAACATTTTTTTAAATAATATTTTTTATTCATGTATACCTAATGTTTTAAGGTCCATAACAATTGTATACCAACTTTCACAAGAAAAAAAATGCTATTATTAATAAATTGTTTGAGTTATGATACTATTTTATTTTTAAGTTTTAACTTTTAGTTAATATTGTCAACTATATAGTGTTACTGTGTTGATGAGTATACACATTTCTTACTTTTTTTTTCTTTTTGGATCACATATTTTTTACTTTTTAACCAATATATTGTGAATTTTTTCTATAAAAAAAGGACTTGGCTCACAAGCCAAGTCACCCCAACCCGCCAAAACCCACGAGTTAAGCGCGGCAGATTAATTCGACTAGATTTTTTTGGTGGGCTCAAAATTTCAACCCAACCCACTAAAAATAACGAGTTTGGCAGACCAACCGAGTGAGCTCAGCCCGTTTTGACATCTCTATCGTGGTAGCCGTGAATGGAAGGGTGGCGGCGCCATTGCTAGACTGAGAAGGAAGGAGGTTAGGCAAAAGGAAGGGCTGTGTGAATAGGATATTTGGAAAAGTATAAGACTTCTAATTTATTTTATTGTCTTTGTATCTTTCAACTCGTAGTGATCGAAAATTCTATTTCTAAATCAGTCTCTAACTGACTTGCCAAAATAGATTAATGAAATGGAAAGTTTCGTCAGTAAATTGGTCACTAATTGAAATATTTGTAACCAATTTAGAGACTGATTTTTATGCGTATTTCTAATACGAATAAATATCAGTCAATAATCACTAATTAAAATATTAGTGACCAATCTTTATGCAAGCCAGGACTTCTAATATGAATAAATATCAGTCACTAATTTAGAGACCGATTTTTATGCAAGCAAGTATTTCTAATAGGAATAAATATCGGTCACTAAATAAACTATTATATAGTGACCGATTTAGAGATCAATTTTTATGCAAGCAAAGACTTCTAATATGAATAACTATCAGTCACTAAATCGGTTACTAATTGAAATGTTAGTGAATTTAGAGACTGACTTTTATGCAAGCAAGGATTTCTTATATGAATAAATATTAATCACTAAATCAGTCAATAATTGAAATATTAGTGACTGATGTTTATGCAAGAAAGGATTTCTCGTATGAATAAATATCAACTGCTACATCAATTGCTATTTTTTTTTATAACCGATTTGGTGACTGACTTTTTCCACCTATTTCATCCTTCCTGATGGCTTGATTCCGTTCCTAATTCAATCACAAATCCATCATTTTAGTGACCGATTTATTTCGATTACAAAATCAGTCTCTATTTGACACATTTCCAGTAGCGAGCAAGGGTGCAGACAAGGTTGTCCCTTTCTTCAATTGCATTAAAAAGGCGAACAATTTCCTGTGGGCACCCGAATATGGATATTGAACAGTCAAGTCGTTCATTTCCAACCCTCGAGCCAAGGGAAGATTTGCTCTTGTTAGTATCTTACAAGGTGATCAACACTGTTATTATTAAAAGAAGAAGGCAAAGAATGGAGACCCATATACTTCGTTAGCAAAGTCTTGCAAGGGCTAGAGACTAAATACGAAATAAATAGAAAAACTAGCCCTTACTTTGGTCATCACGACTAGAAGACTGAAACCATACTTTCAGAGCCATTGGGTAATAGTGAATCAGATCTTGAGACTAGGGGCATGTAGATTGGTTATACAGCCCATGACTTAACCCTTAAGCCCTTAACCCAGACACAATTTCCCCTGCTTTCTTGAACTAATTATTAGCCCCTACGCAGCAAATCCCATCTCACCTTGTTAAGGCCATGATCTCATTTAAATACATGGATCGTCACCTCCAATTAGGGCTCCCCCTCATTATTGCCCTGTATTATATGCCCTTTGAAAATGGTAGAGGAAATTTCATCCCTAACCTAAACACCGATCTGCCCTACCTCTAGAGAGACAACACTATCTTGTTTAGTTAGGTCACATCACTGGCAATCAATATTTTCAAGTGGTAATGTGGATTGCTCGCCTCCCATGGGGGTATCTTTGTGGATTATCACCTACATTGCAACAACACCTTGTTTAGTTAGGCCACAACACTAGTAATCAATATTTTCAAGTGGTAGGATTGCTAGCCTCCCAAGGGGTGTCTTTGTAGATCATCACCTATGTTGTTGCAATCTTGCCTTTATTATTATTATTATTATTATTATTATTATTATTAAATAAAAAAATCATATTTATATTTTTATTTATTATTAATATTAATTATAATTATTTCTTATTATTTAATATGATTATTAATTGTTATATAATAATTGATATTATTATTAATATATTTAAGTATTACTAATAATGATCATATTAATAATTAAATTATAATAATTCACTATTATTGAAACAATGATTATTTCTTGCAATTAATATTACTAATTTTTGTAATAATAATAATAATAATATTATTATTATTATTATTATTATTATTATTATTTTATATCGGTAAAAGAGACGTATTACCTTTTAATTTTTTATATACCAAACATGGCGATAATGTGAACTGTTAGTTAATTTATCTATACATGTCAAATATTGCATTATAATATAATTTTGACTACTTTTTGGTAGCCATAGTTGCTTCAACTACTTTTTGACTTTCTGGTGCATGCTTCACTTCACTTTGACTAGATGAGGAGATTGTTAGCTTCGTCATGCGAAATGAAAAAGTACCCGTACCGGGTACGCGTTGGCCGGGTATCCGTGAGTACGAGTGGATACGTACCCATCGCTATTTTTTTTTTTTGAAAAAAAAAATTGGATATGTCTAGATACAATCGGGTACGCACGAGGTATGCACGGGGCATGTATTCGTATGCCATTTTACCAAAACACATCTGTGTTCGTTTTTTTTTTTCCTTCTCTTAAAACATTCACCCATTCCCAACCCAACCAACCCCTTTAACACAACGGATAGCCGGCCCTAGAGTTTTCCTCAGCAACCAGCATCACCTCTCATTTCTCCACTTCTTTATCTCTGGCGACACCCACCACAGCGGAGACGCTACGCGACCGAATAGCGGAGCAGCGACCCGAGGAGACAACGCGGAGCACTTGCCGAATGGCAGAGCAGCAATCCGAGGAGCGGCGACCCAAGGAGACGACGTGATGCGACCTTGAAGTAAGGTAGCTCCGGCAGCTCTCTTGACCCCGTACCAATGAGGTAGGGATGTCTTTATCTCTCTTAGTGAGTTTAAGGTTGATTGCTCTCTCAAGGATGTCTTTGACAGTTGGTTGATTGCTCTCTGTTATGTCACATGTGCTTATGTTTAATATTGTTTTGAGTATTGTAACATTTCATTTTAAAATATAACGTTGATTATTATTGAATAATTTAGAGTTATTTTATGTTGAAATTGCTGGTTTTATTATATGAAATTTATGGTTTTTTTTTATATATTGACATACCCGTATTTCACTATTGTACAAAATTTTTTTACCCCGTTCCCGTACCCATACCTGTACTGGGTACATGTACCGTATCCATATCCAGGCAACATAGCCTAGCGTAGAAACCCCCATTTAACTACAAAAGCTTGAATGGATGGCAAACAGTGACTATAGACTCTTATTGTAATATATTTTTTGGCAAAGGAATAGAAACAACTCTTCCCTTGTAATGAGGTTAAAACTTCTTGCTTTTCAAAAACAGCACCAGCTGACGATGCAGACTAGAATCACAAGAAGACCAAACCAGAATGGCCACATCTTCACAATGTCATGAACAAGAGAACGAAGTTTGAAGAATGTACTAAATCTCGAAACCCAAAAACAAAGAAAAGGAGGAACTCAGAAAATAAAAACAAATATATTAAGTTCAAATACAAAGCAAAAAAAAAAAAGTACTGTAATTCTATTTCACATTACTACTTTGAGGTCTATAAATCTTCCTTCCATCGTGATATGAATAGAACAAACTTTAAATATTTAGTCGATCATTACTTACGTTTTTTTCTCCACCAGAAACAATATCTGCTGTCATATCTTGAACACTAGAAGCATTTTCATTTATATCAGTTGCCATATCATCAGCACTATAAACAATACCATTCTCTTCTGCTGCCATATCACCAATACTAGAAGTATTTTCACTCTTATTTGTTACCATATCATCAATACTAGAAGTTGCAACATTCTCATCTTCTACCATATTACCAACACCATAAACATTTTCATTCATATCAGCTGCCATTTTACCACCTGAAACAGTGACATTCTCATATGCTACTCTATCATCAACGCTAGAAGCATTTTCATTGATATCAGCTGCCAGTTCATCTCCATGAGAAACAATATTATCACCACCAGAAGCCATAACATCAGCATGGTAGTGCTCTATGTTTTGATCATTTGGTTCATCATAAATGAGATAAATTATTGTCTTCTTCACAAGGATTCCATGCCCAAATATAACAACAACCCATACTTGGTTATTACCTTGTAGATTGGATATTACGCTCTACCAGTCCTCATCTTTTACTTTTAGTGAAGTCAGTCTATCTCCCTCATATTCAAGAGTGGTCTTTTGTGTCCTGATAGAAACTCTCTCAAGGTTAAGACCTTCTGATGTTGCAATGGCTGTGAAAGAAGAATAGGCAATTCACATCATCATTGACTTCAACTTACGTCCAGTCACTTGAGGGACTTCGAAAGTTACAGAATCACCTTCACCATTAAAGGCTAACCATATTAATACTACCTTGTAGTTTATATAACAATTAAAGACATAGTTTTAGTTGAATAAAACAAGTTAAAACATATTTTTTTCCTTATAAGATTAACTTTATTTCCCGTTAAGTAAAATCCTAATTTCTTGATAACTTAAGCAAAAATTGGATGTAAGTTAAAATAATAGGAGCCTTATATCTCTATACATAAACCTCCACAATAGTATAGCCATGTTATTTATAAGATTGAACGATTGATTAAAATTCTTTTTCCAAAAAATAATGTCTAATTTCTGTTAATAGCACTTTTTAAGCTTTACAAATGATTACGGAAATCATGCTAATCACTTTTGGTGAGTCTTTGCCAACTAATATATACCTTAGTCTTACAAATAAAAGTAAATTAAAAGAGAAAAAAAAAGAATTGAAAGATGAAAAAGAAGGAGACGTATACCTGGAAAATGCTATCTTTAAGAATCGCCGGGACTGGGGTATCCATCCCCATTTGAATTAAAAGGAAATTCAAGGATATATTTGATCTAGAAATGTCACCTTGACTGCGACAATCAACAAATGCAGATGCATTCGCATTTGAGGCTTGTGATGTAGTTGTCGTTGCTTCGACTTCATTCCAATTTGTGGCATTTAAGTTATACAAGGCCACATCTCCAGCAATTTGGTGTTGTGGTGAACTGCGTTCCAACTAGTACTTCGAAGCTGTGAGGTATATGAGACACTGATCCAGAAAGATGAAAAACGGATGTGAAGGAGAGAAAGTGAAGATGAATGTGTGAAGTGTAATGAGAGAATGATACTTCGATGATTAATCACTGAAGAGAGTTTTACAATATATATGCAAGGCTTAGATGCACTTACAGACATCACAAAGTCTGTTAGCTATCACAATTCTGTTACAAACTTACAACTTACAACTGAAGCCAAACTTAACTAACTGAAACTTATCAGAAACTAACTGAAACTAACAGAATTAGTCAATGCTTATCCCCATCAGAAGCATTGGAAGTGCTCTTCCAAGGTTGTCAAAGATTTCATTTGTTCCAAGTGCTCTTCCAACTTGTTAATCTCTTTACATCCAGAAAGAATGAGAGTTTGGAGAGATGTTAACTTATGGATTTTGTGCGGAAGTTCGAGAAGTTTTTTGCAATCTTTCAAATTTATAATTTGAAGTTTTGGGAGACGACCAATGGTACTTGAAACATAAAACAACTCTAGATAATCTTCCAAGGATAACTTCTCAAGGTTGGGCAAATATGAGAGGTCCGGGGTTTTTGTCAAATGATGAGAATAGCTGAGATTGAGAACTTTTAGCCTATCCAACATCTGCAGTGAGTGAAAATAATTTTTAAAACATAAATAAGAGTGTAGTGAAAATTTTCAAAATATAAATAAGACATAAGAGAGTGAAAAAGAAATGATGCAAACAAAATATCTCACAAGCCTCAATGGTTGAAAGTATCATTTATGTTTCTTGTTTTTCCCACGTGACGTGATTTATATTTCTTGTCGGATAATGATATTTTGACACCCAGAAAATGGGTATCTGTTCAGACACCCACTTTATAGTCATTGGATGTGATGAATGTTAAGAATAAATGGGGATCACTATCATATCCAATGGTTATAAAGTGAGTGTCTGAACAGGCACCCATTTTTTGGATGTCAAACTAGCATTATTCTTTCTTGTTAGTACATGTGATATGATGTTAAATTATCTAATACACTAATCCAGTCAAAATCCAAAAACTGAATGCATTGTGTTTCCTAGTCTATCAAAAAATGCATTTGACACAAATTTAACAACTATTTTGTGTACTTTCATAGTCTAAAAAAAAAAAATGGTTATGCCATTTTTATCTTGAAAGATTCTTGCATAGATATAAATTTAACAACTCATATTTACATATTTTTATAATAAAACTAGTATCCATTTGCTTTATTCAACAAACAATCACTCACATTTGGGATTAAATTTGACTTGGTGAACTTTCGTTTATCCAAGAATTATCCTTTTATTTTTTCGTTTGACATTTTGAATTTAAATTGCATAGTACGATGAGTATCGACTACTACTATTACTTCCTGTTGAAAATAATTGTCTACTTTCGAAATTTTATCTTTCTTGAATAAGTATCCATTTAAAAATTGTAGACAATATTTATTGTCTTTTTTAGTTATACCCTCAATTAGTGGAAAAGAGAGAATAATGAATGGGGATAAACACTTAAACAAGAGAGATAATGGGAATGTTTTTGTTCTGTGCTCTTTATGTTGTCCTCTTCATGGATTTTGATAAATTGTTTGTCAACTCAATTACATTATGGGACCCGGTGGAAGTCTATTTTTTGGGGCGGTAGAATAGAAAAAAAAAATTGTATTTATGGTTAAATTTTTGTTTTTGTTATGAGTTGTTGTAATTAGGATTTTAAGGGTGTTTTTTATTTCATTTTTTTTCTAGCAACCTTGAGAGGAAGGTTGATTTGAAGGGAAGGATAATAATGTTATTTGAAAAGAATTAGAGATAAGTGAAAAATTAGTAAAATGACGCTTCTCTCTTAGCTACTTCTCTCAATTCTTTCTACTCTTTCTCTCTATTCTCTACCGTCCCAAAATTAATCACACAATAGCAATGACAATTGAATACTCCTAAATTCAGGGTTATGCTAAAAAAGAAAAATTGAATACCCTTAAAACTTTTCATGAAACTCATTACTATAATAAAAATAAGTATTTTTAACTGTTTTTAACATTCAATGTGTTAATAAAAGTATTATTAAGAAAAATAATTTTGACATAAGATGACAATTAAAAAAATTTAAAAACTTTTATCGACGATTAATATATCAAAAATATCCAAAATGATCACTTTAAGTATGAATTGGGTATTTTTTTTTATATGTATTAATTATCAATAAAATTTTTTAAATATTTTTAGTTGTCCCTTTATATTAAAAAAATAATTTTATTGATACGTTAAATGTTGGTTGAAAATGATAATTTTTCTAATAGTATCATAAATGGAAATAGTCATATTAAGAATTTAAGTATCGAAAGTACTGGAAGTAATAGAAAAATATCTTAATGCCATTGCTTATCATCAATTCTTTTCGAAAGGAAATAAATAAAACAAAAATGGAATATTACAAAATTTATGAACAAAAGAAATTTGAAACAAAAATGAATTTGACAATTGCCTGTCTATTATGTAAAATGGCTAAAATTGTGTCGAACCATATATGGTGATGTTCATAGTGCATGATGTTGTTCTCCCCTTCAAATTCAATTAACAATCAACGAGGTTGTTAAGGTAAAATGATCTTTTTGTCACAGCTTATTGGAGTTCTGAGTTCAATGAATTAGATAAATTGAAAAATGAACGTCTTAATGCATTGGAAAACATTTAGACAGAATGAAGTTTTTGTTGCGAGATCTTGTAATTACCATGTTAAGTTTGAACAATTTAAGGAAGACGACCTTGCGGAAAAACTAATACTTTCTACGGAACATAAGTCTAGGACCTATACATGGCAAGGGATCTTCGATTTGGGGAGGACCTGTTGTGTTGAAAAAAGGTTCTGATCGAAGTCGAATCAAAACTTAAAAAACATGCATATTAAACGATAGAAAATACTTGAAGGCATCTCCACAAATTTAACCCAAAAATAAAGTGCG
Source organism: Dalbergia cochinchinensis (assembly GCA_031216125.1). Classification (NCBI taxonomy): domain Eukaryota; kingdom Viridiplantae; phylum Streptophyta; class Magnoliopsida; order Fabales; family Fabaceae; genus Dalbergia; species Dalbergia cochinchinensis. The sequence continues at coordinate 58,190,409 of CM062375.1, read as the reverse complement.
TATTGGCACAATATTATGATAACCATACAAAATAATTATATTGTTCAAATGTTTTAACAATAACTTGTCAAAAAGAAGAAAAAAATAATAGATTTGCATGAAATGGCAGACATGTAGAAATAACGGAGTTCAAGCTTTAGTAATCTTTAGAGATTGTTGAACGTCCTCTAACTGTTTTGATAAGGATTGTTGTGTGATCTCTGCTTCTTTGGCCTTAGCCTCAACCATGGGGAGCTCCTCAAATATCTTCTTTCCCTCTTCTAGCTTAAAAGATAGCTCTTGTTTCAGCTCATCAAGGGCAACCTTACTTTGTTCTTTGGAAAAATTCAGCTCATCTTCTCTCTCCGCAAGTAAATTGAGTTCCTCTTCCAATTTTGCGCGCTTTCTAGCCACATCATCTAAACTCGTATTGATTTTTGTCGTCGAGGCAGCAAGGTCAAGTTTTCTTTTCTTCAAGGAGGAAAGGTCCTGCAAGACTTTGGACTTCGAGTCGAGAAGGGAACGGTGCTGGTCTAAGACTTGGCTGGTGGGGATGAAATGGTCAAGAATGTCCTTGTAGAGACGCTCTAACTTGGTAGTCATTTCCTTGAAGACAGGTGGAAGATGAGATCGGATTGGAGCCAGCTCAGTCAACTTGTCTTTCAGCTTGCACAACAAATCTTCGTTAGTGCTAAGAGATTTGAGGTCTTTGCCTTCAATAATCTCATAGCACTCATGCAAGATTTTGACAGCTGGAATGTCAGCGGAAGCAGCTTTTGACCCAGCAGGTGAAGCTTTAGTATGGGATGGTTCAACACCCAAAACTTTCTCTAGTTCGGCAAAGATGTCATCACTGTCCATCTCTTTTAGAGTCTGGGCAATTGCATCTTCAATCCTCCCCATATTCGATTCAACAGCAGGTGGTTCTCTTGGCGTTTCTTCTCCGACAACAAATGGAGTGATAGTGGAATTTTCAATGAGGGCACCATCAGTAGTAGAAACAAGCTTAGGGTCCTGAACAAAGTTTTGTAAAATTACCATATGATCTCGTATGGATGTAAAGGAAAATGCGTAGAAACAAATGAAAGAAGGTGCGTTCTAGCAGAGTGTATTTTAGAAGGAATGGTGTTGTGTTAACATGGTCAAGTTAAAATTTGACATGTGTAGGTAGAAAAGTCAATACATTTATTGACATTATTAGAATTAAAAATTGTAAATTCGTTTATTTATCTAAAAAGACTAAAACATCCCTTCTACCACCATCATCTGGTTCCGCCTTGCATCCAACTCCCTCTCGATCCATTGGCTTCCTTATCCTCAGCAGTCAATTCCCCTCCCTCTGCTACCATCTTCCTTCGACAGCCCTTTCAGCCCCTCTCTCTCTTCCTTTTCCTAAAATTTTCAGCAATGCGCGCATGGGCGGTGGCAGCCCAAAGGACGGACCAACAAGAAGAGCATCTTCACCTAGACATGCGTGCAGTGGTGGTCTGAAGCTTTCAAACCCATTCCTCCATCGCAGCACCCCTCAGCACATCCTCGATGTGCTTCTTGCTTTTGACACGTGCGATGAAGTCGAAGTTGGGCAACGTCGTGTGCACCACCAACATCATGACGGTTGCCGTTGGGGTTGTTTGCTTGGCACTTCACCCAAAATACAAGAGGCACATGAGGAAGAAGTACCAATGTCATCCCAATCCAGGAAGATGAATCCTCAATAAGGGAATATAAAGCCGGCCAACTTACTTTCGTTTCACCCTTAACCAATTTCTAAATCAAAAGAAATATTACAGGAATTTTTTTTCCTATCCCAAATTTGTTATTTGAAAACATCCATTTAGATCTTTAAAATAAAAAAGATTTAAGGAAATCAATAAGCAATTTCAGCTCAAGCATGTTGGAAGGGGAAAAGGAGAAGCGTAGCTTGAAAAAAGAAAGATGACCGTCATCAGAAAGAGATTGGGGCAGCAGGAGAAGTGATAGAGATAATAGAGCCAAAGCTGTTAGTTAGTTAGGTGATTATAACTAGCTTCAGTATGTTATGACAGTTGTAAGAATATGAGCACGTGTGCTGAAAGTATATATGCATGTAACAACAAATGAGCAATTCAATGCAATAGCAATTCATCAATTCGTTTGCTCTCAATCCTCTCTCTCTCTCTTCAACCTTCTTATATTCTCCAGCCTTGGCTCTAGTACCTACATGGCTATATATATGTTGCAATCTAGATCTCAATTATATGCTGCATTTTCACATTTCCAACAATCTGCTGAATTACAACTTGGAACCAAAATTAAATCATTTCAAAGTGATCATGCTAAGGAGTATATTAGTTTATCAAAACTTTTGCAGGCTCAAGGTATTACTCACAGATTCTCCTGCCTACATACTCATTAGCAGAATGGAACAGTTAAGAGAAAACACAGACATATTGTTGAAATGGGTTTAACACTTCTAGTAGCTGCTTCCATGCTACTTTCATTTTGGGGTGAGGCCTTTACTACTGCATTTCAGCTTATTAATTCATTACCAACACTTGTTCTTAAACATATTTCACCTATGCAAAAGCTATTTGCAAAGAAACCTTCCTATGATTCCCTAAAGGTTAACTAGGCCATATAACAAGCATAAACTTGATTTTCAATCAGTCCCTTGTGTCTTTCTTGGTTATGGGACAAGTAAAAAAGGGTACAAATACTTAACTCCATCAGGAAAAGTGTTGATTAGTAGACATGTTATGTTTGATGAGTCAAAGTTTCCTTTCAAACTTAACCCTTCTCTTTATTCCCCTACTCTAGCCGCCACACAATCTATTTTTCCTTCCTTCATGCCTTGCATTCCTTTAGCTTCCTAAAATCCTAGCCATCCCACTCTCACAACCAATCCCACAGAACCCGTATTACCTACACCATCTTCTGTACCTCTTATTTCAAATCCTTTTACACCCATTGATACTACCTCACCAACCACTGAAATCCTTGACCCTGCTGTCCCTATTGTACCAGTTAACAACCATCCTAAGAAAACCAGAGCTAAGGTTGGAGTTTTTAAACCAAAAGTGTTTCAAGCCTTACTCGAACATACTTCAGCAAAGCAAGCTCTTGCCATTCCTCACTGGAAACGGGCATTGGATGGTGAATATACAGCACTAATGAAAAACAACACCTGGAAGTTGGTTAAACAACCCCCTGGCAGAATTGCCATTGGTTCCAAATGGGTTTTTTGAACAAAATACAATGCTGATGGCTCATTACAGAAGTATAAGGCCAAATTGGTGGCCCAGGGATTCAATCAAAGACCTGGATTTGACTTCACTAAAACATTCAACCCGGTAGTAAAACCTACTTCTATTAGGGTGATCTTATCTTTGGCCTTGTCAAAATCTTGGATAATTAGATGTCAATAATGCCTTTTTAAATGGAGATCTTGAAGAAGAGGTGTTCATGAAACAACCTCAAGGATTTGAAGTTGAAGGATCAAATTTAGTTTGTAAGTTAACAAAGTCATTGTATGGCCTAAAGCAGCCCTAAGAGCATGGTTCCAAAAGCTCTTCACTGCACTTAAGACACTTGGCTTCTCCTCAACAAAATCAGATGTGTCTCTATTCACAAGAATCACTCCTTAGTCACTTATATCCTATGCTATGTTGATGACATTGTTATCACTGGAGACTCACCCAACTATATTGATTCTTTAATCTAGCAGCTAAACTAGTCTTTTGATCTAAAAGACATTGGAAAAGTCCACTATTTTTTGGGCATTGAAGTAACATCAAGTTCTTCTAGGGGTTTAGCACTTTCTCAATCCAAAGTATGCGAAGGATTTGCTCAAAAATTCTAGCATGGAAAACTGTGGTTCTTGCTCTACACCTTTACCATTTACTCTCAAGCTTTCTACCTCTAATGGTGCTGATTTTGACAATCCCAGCCTTTACAGGTCAGTTGTAGGGAGTCTTCAATACATATTGTTACCAGACCTAAACTATCATTTGCTGTTAATCGAGTATGCCAGTTCATGTGATGCCCAAATGACTTTCATTGGAAAGTGGTGAAGCGCATCCTAAGATATCTGAGTGGAACAAGCCAACTTGGCTTGTGCTTCCAAAAATCTGCTGATCTTTCCCTAACTGGATTCAGTGATTGATGGGATTGATGATTCGATCGGGTCTGCACTCCAGATGATCGCAAATCCACTAGTGGCTATTGTGTTTACCTTAGTCCAAACTTGGTCTCATGGGCATCCAGAAAATAACATGTTGTCTCTCGCTCAAGTACAGAAGCAGAGTACCGCAGTCTAGCCTCCCTTGTAGCAGAAATTTTCTGGACTCGTACATTACTCAATGAGTTGCAGCTCCCTGTTTCTATCACTCCTCGTGTATATTGTGACAATTTAAGTGTAGTGCTCCTTGCAGCAAATCCTGTCCTTCATTCCAAATCAAAACACTTTGAGTTGAATTTACATTTTGTTTGAGATCATGTAGCAAAAGGAAGGATCAATATCAGCCATATACCTAGCCATGCTCAAATAGCAGATGTCCTTACCAAAGTTGTCTCATCCTTAACATTCCTTGATTTTCGATCCAAACTCAAAATTAAAGATGTTCAATTCATGAGTTTGAGGGAGGATAATGGAGATAATAGAGCTAAAGCTGTTAGTTAGTTAGGTGGTTATAACTAGCTTCAGTATGTTATGGTAGTTGTAAGAATATGATCATGTGTGCTAAAAGTATTTATGCATGTAACAATTCAATGCAATAGCAATTCATCAATTCATTTACTCTAAATTCTCTCCCTCTCTTCAACCTTCTTACATTCTCCAACCTTGGCTCTGGTACCTACAAGAAGAAAATAAGGCAGAGAGAAGCGAATGGTGGAACAGTGATTGTAGTAGAAGCCTAGAAGGGCGTTTTTAAATCTAGGTATAAGAGTCTTTTTCCAAAGTAAACAAATAAAAAAAAATTTAGTTGCTATCTAGGTCAATAAATGTGTTAACTTTTCTATCTACACATGTCAAATTTTAAGATGACAACACCATTCCTTCTAAAAACCACTCTACATGCTAGAACGCACCAAGAAGGCAAATGGATGTCAAAAAGTAGCGAAAGACAGGTTACCTCAATGTAAGGGAGTTGATCAATAGCATGAGTCCTTTCTTGAAGAACTTGGTCATCATGGGAACTTTCTTGAATTAAAGTAGCAACCTATAAAAAACAAAAGCAATGTTATATTGTTGGAATAATTATATGAATGCAAGAGAATTGTGGAGTCTACATGCTTAAAATACCTTTGAAGTTGTCACTGAGGTGATCTTTTGGCTTTTGGGTGCTTTGGGAGAAACTCCAGAATTTGTGGTCGAAGTAGATTTTCTTTTGCTTTTTCTCTTCTCAAGATCTTTAACCTGGACAACATTATTGTGGAAAAAATTAGAAAAAATAGTTCAAACCTGCAGCCTTAGTCCTCAGGTTACCTCTTCGTTTTTCTTTAGGCAAGATAATTAGTCATCCTTTAACGGTAAAATAAGAGTAGTGTTATTTGAATATTTAAAAAGTGAATGTCTCACTAGACATTTATTTTATCACTTTTAGATATGATAAATGAATAGAATAAGCGAAAACTATCATCAAACTCAAGGATAATAAAGTGGATCTTTTTTTTGTTCAAATAATATTTTTGGTAGAATAATGTCCTAAGAAATAGAAATAGTATTATAATAATTTGATCATCCTTGGTCAAATGAAACAGTGGTTGAAGTGCTAGGTGTGCATTCATAAGCTTGAAAATAAAATTTTCTCTCCATTTGACCATTTTTATACTCAAGCACAACAAAGGACATGATGTACGACCTTTAGGTATCACAATATTGCCTTAACATTTGGTGAAGATAGGCAAACGAATGTCTTGAACCCCATGTTTATGGCAGAATTTGGTAATTATATATTAACAACAAATTATTGATAATCTTTTTATGCAGGAGGCCAAACTGCTCTAAACTAGGCGTAAATTGACAAACTTTAGGAGTTTAGCTGACAGTCTTTGCTTTTCAAGATCTCGATTCAGGGAGCGAAAAACTATTCCTCTTAGATTCTCCAAGAAAAGAATCGAGTTTCAAACAGTTCTTTATGAAATGAGGATGGAATGGAATGGAATGTAATGTACTTAATTTGTGTTGTTGTGATAGTGTAAATACAATATTTGACAAATTAAAGAAGAAGAAGAAGTTGCAGAATGTAAATTGCTTAATTGACAAACTAAAGATAAAGTACATGAAATGTAAAGAACTTAAAATAAATCTATTCCTAGGAAATCAAGAAAGAATGTTGAGAATAATACTCAGTTAACTCTGGACTCTGTTTAGTCATTGGAGACATTTTAGAATGAGTGAAAATTCAAACCTTTTACAATATATACAGAACTAGTATTTATAAACAACCTAAGTCTCTAGAATTTTGACACTTGTCCTTGGCTATCTCTAGATGTTATCCACGTGGTTTTGATAGTTATTTTCTTTGTCACTTGCTCTTTGATCACCACTTTGTCACGTCTTTGTCAAGCTTCTGTTAATAACTACTGAAAACTGTCAATAACTGTCAACTGACGAACACATGTGATAAAAAGTCACTTTGATAGTATTTTTAAATTCTTCAAAATTTTCTAAATCTTCAAGTGAAAAATCATCACTTCAACTTGTCGAACTTTGGACATGATAGTTGGTTGTCTTCAACTTCTGATTGCTTTATCAACCTCCCTTGATTTTAAAATCTTTTAAGTCTCAAATGACAAACTTCAACTTTGACTTATCAATCGTAGAATAAAAGAATTATGTCAATGTCGAGTTGACAAGTTGGACATTCAAGCTTTGTAACGACTGACCTCTTTGGGTTTTGACATGTTGTTTGACAAACCAAAGGCATTGTCAATTCATTTTGTCAGTTCTTAACATGCTAAACTCTCAACTGATCCTTAAACTGTCAAAGTCGAATACCAATTCGACAATCTTATACTGGGTAAAATTTTGTGCTAACACCCCACCTGTCAAGATGTGATATTGGGGAAACTCACCTATAAGTTTAATGATAAGTTTGGCACCCCTTCGGTGAATAGCTGAAAAAAGAGGTGGTAAGACTAGATCTCGTTTATCATTTCTTATTCTTCTTCGTCTTATTAGATCATGGGAAGGGTCAAGTAGGAGGGACCCATTTTTTGAGAAGCATAAGGGAATAATCTGATGCACTCAGTGTCGAGCAACTTGTTGTAGAAGAACTCAAGGACTGATCAATGTTAGTGGAGTCTTTACTTAGTGACAAGAACTTAAGGTTGGAAGACGAAAGGAATTGCGTACCTGACGAAGGGAGGAGTTGGCTCTATTCGACGTCTTTAGTTTTGGCAGCAAGTGGCAAGCAGCTGTCGAACATCCAAATAGAATGAAGAAGAGCTAGTAGCTCATTTGGATGAACGAAAAAGGGGGTTCTGAACTAATTAAAGGGCTGAATAGATGAAATATGAATATTTCATAAGAAAAGACGGAGAAACGATGCGAGATGAGATGTTGGCATAGGTTATGGAAAGTTGTGCTAATAGAGAGGAGACTTCGAAGGTTGTTGGGAGTGAAGAAAAAGAAAGAAGAATAGTGAAAGGAACATTCCTATTCTAACACCTAAAAATGGGTGTCTAATTGGGACATTCACTCTATCACCATTTTATAAGATAGATAAATGGAGAAAGTTGAGACTATCATCACATCCAATAGTGATGGAGAGCTATTGAAATAATATTTTTGCACAAGAAAATCCAATATAAAAGCTCACTAGGGGCACCACTCGGAGTTTTCCTTGAAATGGCCAGTTGCTTAAAGTTGAGATCCTCTCACTGCAAAACCCCCATTAGAAGTTAAATCCCACTTAATTCTTAGCAAAGCAGCAGAGATAGGCTCACACCATGAAATGAGGCTGAACCTTCTTCCCTTGTCAGAATGGCAGTAATGATGGAAACCAGGATCACAAGAAGACCAGACTGGAGCGGTCATGTCTTCAAAACATCATGAGCCAGCAAAGGAGGTGGAGAAACGAAAGAAAGAGAAAGAGGAACTTGTTGAATTTCATGGTAACTGAGCGATAGATAGAATTGAGATAGAAACTAAAATGAAAAATTTTACTAATGAGATGGAATAGTGAGGTAATACAAGTGTAATGCATCCTTACATATCTAACAAACTAAAGTAACTCTAACTAATTTTTAATTGCACGTGGATCCTCTAATAGAACTCAAGACAACTAATAAGTTCAAATATATGAAAATGCTTCAATCTCTACAAAATCCTATTTGCATTATACTATATTGGATGTCAAAAAGTAGTGAAAGAAGGGTTACCTCAATGTAAGGGAGTTGATCAGTAGTTTCATGGGAGCTTTCTTGGATTAAATTAGCAACCTGTAAAAAACAAAAGCAATGTTATATTGTTGGAACAACAGATAATTGATAAGACATGAAATGAGACTACCTGAAGCTGTTGATTTTCTTGATTTTGAGCAGTGATTTCGTTTCCTGACATTTCTAGAGAGTCAGACAATGAAGCACTTGGAAATGCAATGGGAGATGTCTACATGATAAAATTTTGAATTAATTAGTCAAGATTGGTCCTCAGAAGGAAAAAGTTTTGACATAGAGAAGCACTTATAGCTATTTAAATACAATCCGAACTATATAAAAATAAAAAATCAGTCCAGAATTTTTAATCAAAAGTGAAAAGTTTAGATATGGATTAATTTTTTTAAAAATAATTGATTAAAATGGATTGAATTTCAATTTTAATTTTTTTCAAATAATCAATTAAAATGAATGGATAAATATATCTTTTATTATTAAATTTAAACTTTTGTATATCATTCTCAATAAAACAATTATTATTGACCAAAAAATAAAAAATAAAATTATTATTATGTATAATATATAATTATTTATTATTGTTATTATTTATTTTGTTTGATAAGTTGATTTACATTTTTGCTTATGCCACTTCTCCTGCAACACTAATGGTTTGGTCTTCCTGTGGCTAAACCCATGCTGCATGCTCGAGACAACACAACAAAACCAAACATTTTTGTTTATAACATTTTAAATTTAAATCTTTTTTATATAAAAAATTAATTAAACCAGGCTACCCACCCACTATCAGGGAGAGAAATGTTTACAACGAAATTCTCAACCCCGTTGCATTTTATCACTCATACTCCCCCCTTAATACCTTCATAGCAAAAATATTGAGGAAAATATTCAATGTTAGATTAGTAAACCTATCCTTGAGCCCAAACTACTTAGCATAGTATTAAAAATCGGACTAGACTATCCAGTTCGACCGAAAAATTGGTGAACAGGCCATCTCGCCGGTTCAGTTCTACCATTGGATCGGTTCTGCTCCGTGCTAGAAGGGGAGGGAGGACGTCACTTTCTACCACTAGGTTAGCCAACTTTTAGTGTTATGTTTCATTTTTTTAATATATAACATATATTTTGTTATATTAAATTATATTTTTATATATTTATTTAATTATATTCAATTCAACCAGTTCAACCCATAACTCATCGGTTGAACTAGTGACCTAGTAACTCAGTGCTTTGACTTAGTCAATCACTGGTTTGATTCTAAAAATTATGATACTGACCAAGAGTGATAAACAGGATGACATGAGAAAGGCATGAGAATATCACCAAATAGCTAAGTACCATAGGAGAATGTGCTGGCCTCTACTTTCTCCTAAAAAGCATGGCAAAGAAAGGACAATTAGAGCAATACATTCAAAGAATCATTAGAAGTAACACACAACTGTCCACCTCTTACCACGTTGAGTCTAAACAATTACAACCTTACAAATCCAAGGCCCTATTATATAGCCAGTGCAATCCCCCATCAGAGGCTCTATTAAGACCATTGCAGGAGGATTTGCTAGGGGTGGATAGTCTACAACAGCCAGAAGAAAACACCTGTGGGCCATCCAAGCCATTATGAGTGTGGAACAAATCAGACCCTACAGAACGAACGCCTCAGATTCATTGCCTCCATTACCTTCTCAGATGAAGATTTCAAATGGATGGAAGTACGCCAAACAAGATTTGTTGGTGATTGGGGCCATAATTGCAAATTTCGAAGCCCACCAAATCTTAGTGAACCAAGGAAGCTTAACTATAGCATACTGTTTTAATGAAGCCTTCAACAAGCTTGCTTGGTCTACCCTAAGAAAAAGTACAACCCCTTCCACATCAACCTAGTCAAATTTGCTGGAGAACACATATAAAGGGGCTACGTTAAGATATTGATCACATTTGTAGGAACCGACACCGAACTCATAAAGTTCCTAATAGTTGACTAAGATAGCCCTAATAATATGGCTGGAAGAACCTCGCTTAACAAAATAGGGGCCATCAGCCTTCACCCCTCACCTAACAATGAAATCCCTCTCATGAGGTTAAGTCTGTATCATCCACATTGATGAAAGAGAAGCAAGTTGATATTACGTAGATTCTTTGACAATCCGAGACAAACAAATTGAACTTTCCCGACGAAAGGTAGAATGAAGAAGGCTAATGTAAATCTGACTGAGCTCGACTCGAGAAAAGACTTCTAGGGGAGACAGTTTCATGTAGACTGGGGCATAACTCCCAAAGACCCTGCAGTCTACAATTGAGTTGTTGCAAAAGACCTTTTCACTTGGATCTAAGCCAACATGCCAAAGATCAACCTCAACTTTGTATGTCACAGGCTATCAATCGAGCCCAGAGACAAACCAGGCTTAAAGGAAAACAAATTGACCAAAGAGAAAAGGACGCCATTCCAAGAGGAAACAGAGAAACTCTTAGATGTACACTTTACCCAAGAAATCAAACACACCATCTGGCTCTTCAATGTGATTTTGTCAGAAAAGTAATCTAACAAAACCAGGTGCATGTGCTTCAATTTCACAAACCACACTAAAGCCTGTCCCAAGGATTATGAACCATTCCCTAATATGTAAGCTCCAACATCCATCTAAAGCCACGCTTGTTAACTCTGTATGTTTCTGGATGTAACCATGTATTTTGAATGATAACAAATCAATCCTTTAAAAGAATTCTTTTATAAAGACTAATGGTTTATTAAGTTTTTTGTTACCTAGAAAGCTATAACACTCTACAGACTCAGCTCACGATTTTAAAATTTCTTCGGTAACTATTTCTTGAAATTACAATTGAATTGTTTCAACCAAAGGATGCTTTGAGAAAGAAAGAACTCATGTGTGATGTCAAAGAAGCCAATCAAATGTTCAAAAAGTAAGTGCTGATCCATCATAAAGTTCGCCAACCATCAAAAGGATCATGAACACACAGGAAACATAAAGCAATTAGAAGGAAGGACACATCAGAAAGATGTTTTCATCAGAAGCATGCGTCTAGAAGGTTCCACTCTAAAGAGCATCTCATCAACAAAGCTATTACAATGAAAAGTATCCGAGAGCATCTTCTAGAAGGATTAAATTGAAGAGATTTTATGGTTTATTCAAAAGGCGCATTACTATAGTGCACAGCTGTCCGACCAATACTACTATATCCTTTAGCCACATTTGTGATTGTCCTTGCTTGGTGAAAGAGGTAAAAAAGAAAAGAAAAAGAAAAGAGTTTTGACAAATAAGTCTCTCCCTTCCTTTTTCAGACGCAAACCAACGAGAATATCTGCTGAGGCCGGGATTGTGAGTCACAAAGGCTACTATTTATGGAGGTCTATCTATTGTTGAAGTCCAAGAAGAAAATTGAGAAGTTTTGTCGAATTCCTGACATTAACGCTATCTACTCTTAAACGCCTTCTTCACCATTCTCATTGTTACTAAAGAAAAGAAAAGAAGTGCCCACCTCAAAACTTCTTCGTAAAATCTTCTCTGATTTGTATTTGTTGATATACTCTTTGAGAGTTATCTGAGGAGTCACTCTAATTGTTCTTAAGAGAGATTATAACCCCATAAGTGTTGAATGTTGCTGAACACAAACCCCTTTATCAATATTTGTAACCCGACCCACCAATAGTGGTCAGTGTGATAGCTTGGAGAGGCTTGTATACTACCACTCATAGTGAAAATATTTCAAATGTTATTGGGAACTAGACATAGGCAAGTGGCTGGTTGGGTGAACCATGATAAATCTCTTGTGTGAATCTCTCTATCCTTTAACTCTTTATATTTTGTTTATCTTGAGTTATTTTATTTGTGAACACTATTTCCTTGTTTTGTTTGTCCACGCTTTAAGAAATTTCTTTCACCATAAAGTTAACTTTTTGAACTAACCAAAACACTTCCACATACCAAGTTTCAACTTGAGAAATCTTGTTTAAGTTTATAGGACTTAAAGTTTTTTAAGGCCATGATTCAATCCCCTTTCTCATAAGCATTTACACTTTCACAACATTGAAATTGATTGATGCAGTCGCAAGCTATCAATACTCTACCTCATGGATGCATACTCAGAATAGATCTAGGTGCACCCAGATAACGAAGAGACATTAGCCTTCATGATTGATGGACTGAATTATTGTTACAAGGTTATGCCCTTTGAACTGAAAAACATAGGGGCCAAATATCAGAGATTGATGGGCAAGCACCGTGTGAATTGGAAGAAATGTGGAAGTCTATATAGATGACATGGTGGCCAAGATCCCTCACTCTTGAAACCATTGCAAAGACCCACAAGAAATCTTTGAACAGTTGAGAAGATTAAATATGCACGTAAACTCTAGGGAATGTGCATTCAGAGTTGAAGTAGGAAAGTTCTTGGATTTTATGATCATTGGCAGAGGAATTAGGACAAATCTGACAATTGCAGAGCTATCATTGAAATGAAGAGCTCTTGCACCGTGAACGAGGTTCAAGGGTTAGCTCAAAAGATCATCACCTTTCTTGATTCATGTCCAACATGGTGGACTAGGTTGTCCATTTCTACAAGTGCATTAAACAGGCAGACAATTTTCAGTGGACCCTCGAATGCGAATAGGCCTTCCAAAAGATCAAGTGGTTCCTTTCCAACCCCACATCTTGACAAAACTTGAGCCAAGACTTGCTCTTATACTTGTTATTATCTAAGAAGGCGATTAGCTTAGTCTTATTAAAAAAAGAAGGTAAAGAGTGGAGACCCATATACTTCACTAGGAAGTCTTGCGAGGGCTAGAGACTGTTAGGAAGTAAATCCTAATCACTAGGCAAAAGGGCTGTACCCGTCAATGAAATTGATAATGTAAATAAGGTCCAATACAACAGTAAAACTAAATGCAGTAAAGTATCAGAATGTATATCATTCTCCAAACAACATCCAAATATTTAGAAGGAATTAAGCAACGTAAATGAGAGGGAATTCGGTCCTCAGCCCCCTTCCAGCTGCCTTGCACCTGAGAAAGAAGTTGAGATTCAGAATAGGACCATGAGAGAAAGAGGGAACGACTGAAAGGGGAAGAAATTACCACAATTTGCCTAACTGACAAAATCCCGTAGCAAGGTATTTGAGACCCTCTTCCTACCACTCTTCCTTGGCTCCATGATTCCAGGATCGATTGCCATCTGTCCTCTCCTTGTAAATAACTTGGGATTTGTCTCATTGTGCACTAGACCTTCTATGTGAGCATCCATTTCAGTATTTGCACCAGTAGCCACCTCAGCACTATTTTTCTTTCTTACAGAGACTAGATATATAAAAAAAAAAACTAGCCCTCACTTTGTAATCACGGCTAGAAGACTGAGATTGTACTATAAGGGCCACCGAGCAATCACGTTTCTAAGCCCTTAACTCGGACACATTTCCCCCCACTGGCTCAAGCTAATTATTAGCCCCCACGTGACAAATCCCATCTCATCCTATCAAGGCCATGATCCCATTCATAATTCCAATCCATCATGGATCATGAGGCTCCAATCAAGGCTCCCACTCATTACCATCCCTACATTATATACCCCATGAAAGAGGGCAAAGGAAATTTCATCCTAGCCTAAACACCACTCTATCCTACCTTAACTAAGACAAAACCCCATGTTTATTTAGGCCAGATCACTAACAATCCATATTTTCAAGGCAATCCACGTTGTCTCGTGGATTGCTCCTATAAGGATGTCTTTGTTAATTATCACCTATACTGCAATCTTACCTTTATTCACATTTATATTTTTATTAATTTTAATAATATGGATTGTAATAATTATTATTACTTTATTAGTTAATATTATTAATAATTTTATATAATAATTAATATTATTATTTACATATTTTAGTATTATTAATAATAATCATATTAATTATTACACGATAATAATATTAACATTAATAATAAACCGTAACAACTCATCTTCACCAATAGTATAGGCCTGTTATTTATAAGATTGTAAGTTTGATTAAAATGCTTTTTCCAAAAAATGATGTCTAATTTCTGTTTATAGTACTTTTGAAGCTTTACAATGATCATGCTAATCACTTTTATTAGGCTTTGGTGTAATTTTAACTTATAAATTAAAGTAAATTAAAAAAATAAAGAATTGATAAATGAAAAATTAAAGGCAGAGACATACCTGCCGGAACATGTTCTGTCTAAGAATCTTTGTGACTGGGCTGTCCATCCCCATTTGAATTAAAAGGAAATTGGAGGCATTCATATTCGAGACTTGTGGCGTAGGTGTCATTGCTTCCACTTCACTCAAATTTGTAGCATTTAAGTTATCCAAGGCTATATCTCCAGTTATTGGAAGTTGTACACTGCATTCCATCGTTCGAAGCTTTGGAAGGTCGCTTACAATAGAAGATAAACCATGGAAAATACTATTTGGTACAATTAAGGAAACAATACATGACCATAGGCCAGCAGATCTTTGCATTCGGGATGAGACATTATTCGTCGGAGAGGTCCACGACCAAATGATCATAGAAGGAAACACATCACGTGAGATTCCTTTCCAGTCACGCCAAGAAATTTTTCGAATGCTTTTTGATCTTATTAGTGCACAAGGCATTTGACCTATACCGGTTCCATCTGCCTCCAAGGTTGTCAAAGATTTCATTTGTTCCAAGTGCTCTTCCAACTTGTTAATCTTTTCACATCCAGAAAGAATGAGAGTTTGGAGAGATATTAACTTACAGATTTTGCGCGGAAGTTCGAGAAGCTTTTTGCAATCTTTCAGATTTATAATTTTGAGTTTTTTGAGACGACCAATGGTACTTGAAACATAAAACAACTCCGAACAATCTTCTAAGGATAACTTCTCAAGGTTGGGTAAGTATGAAAAGTCCGGGGTTTTTGTCAAATGATGAGAATGGCTGAGATTGAGAATTTTCAGCATAGCCAACATCTGCAAGATGTGAAAATAAAATTTTAAAACATAAATAAGAGTATAGTGGAATCAAAGTATAAATAAGAAAGTGAAAAAGAAATGATGCAAACAAAATATCTCACAAACCTTGACGGTTGAAAGTATCATTTATATTTCTTATTTTTCGACGTGACATGATTTATATTTCTTGTTGGTTGATGTGATATGATGTGAAAATTATCTAATACACTACTCCAGTCAAAATCCCAAAATTGAATGCATTGTGTACTTCCTAGTCTACCAAAATTTGACACAAGTTTAACAACTATTTTAAGTACTTTCTTAGTCTACCAAAAAATAGTTATGCCATTTTCATCTTGAGATGTTCTTGCATGCACATAAATCAATAACTCATATTTACATACTTTTACAATAAAATTAGAATCACTTGAAGAAAGGCTAGAAATTATAGAAGTGAAGTAATTCTTTCTCACATCTTTTGGTATAGAGAAAGATAAGGACTACCTAATAAATGTGTAAGATGCTAACTTACCTAATAAATGTATGATACAGTTCAACACCCCCTCAAGCTGGTGAATGGATATCTGTCATTCCCAGCTTGTGTGCAATGTCCTAAAACTGCTCTATGTGTAGACCCTTAGTCAACACATTTGCTAGCTGTAATTCGGAAGGGACATATATAGTGGTTATAAGTCCACTATCCAACTTCTCCTTGAAGAAGTGTCGGTCAATTTCAATATGCTTCGTCCTATCATGTTGGTCAGGGTTATGAGCTAATAGCTGATTTATTGTCACCTAACATCTTCATAGGAGCCTCATATTTTATCTTCAAGTCATCTAAGATCATTTTTAACCATTGTAACTCGCAAATTCCTTGTGACATGACACAAAATTCTGCCTCCACACTTGATCTTGCAACAACATTTTACTTTTTGCTTCTCCAAGTCACCAAATTTCCTCTTAAAAACATACAATATCCTGATATTGATCTTCTATCACTAATAGAGCCTGCATAATCAACATCGGTGAAGAGTTCTATAGAGAGCCTGTCACCACTTTGAACGGCAGTCCCCTACAAGGTGTAGCCTCAAGATACCATAATATTCTTTCTACTACTTGCATGTGTCTCACTTTAGGATCATGCATGAATTGGCTAACTACACTCACAACATAAGCCAAGTTGGTCTAGTATGGGCCAAGTATATGAGTTTTCCTATCAATCTTTGGTATTGTGCCTTATCAACACTGAAATTCTTTTCTTCACTTCCCATTCGATGGTTTTGTTCAATGGGAACACTAGTAGCTTTGCTCTCAAGCTTCCCAGTCTCTTTAAGTAGATCTAGGATATATTTTCTTTGAGAGATAACGATGCCTTGCTTAGAGTATGCCACCTCTATTCCAAGGAAGTATCTTAATTTTCCAAGATTTTTCATTTCAAATTCAGCAGCTATCTTTTCCTGCAAGAGCTTCTTCTCAACTAGATCATTACTGGATACAATGTTGTCATCCACATATACCAGGAGATGCGAAAGTTTTCCTCCAACTATATGTTTAAGGAAAAGAGTATGGTCCCCTTGACTCTGCCTATATCCAAGCGATATCATGGTTTTTGCAAATCTCCCAAACCATGAACGAGAGGACTGTTTCAACTCATACAAAGCCTTTTTTAGCCTGCATACCTTGTTTCTTCCATTGGTGACATCGTATCCAAGAGAAATTTCCATGTAAACTTTTCCTCTAAGTCTCCATGTAAGAATGCATTCTTTACATCGAATTGATGCAAATCCCATCCAAAATAAGCTACAAGAGAAAGCAAGACTCTGACTATATTCATCTTTGCTACAGGAGCAAACGTCTCCTTATAGTCAATTCCATATGTCTGTGTGTACTCTTTTACAACTAGTCTTGCTTTATATCGGTGTAATTAACCATCTAACCGATTCTTCACAGTGTATATCCACCTATATCCCACCGGCCTTTTATCTTTTGGCCTCTCATCAATCTCCCACGTTTCATTTTTCTCTAACGCCCTCATTTCCTTATTCATGGCTTGAACCCAGTTCGTATCTTTTAATGTCTCTTGTACTGAGTTTGGGATTTGTATGGAATCAGTAGCTGCAATGAAACTTTGATGCTGTAAGGAAAAGTGTTTAGAGGAGACAAAAAGAGAAATAGGATATTTAGTGCAGGTTCTTTTTTCTTTTCTCAAGGCAATTTGTAAGGCGTCTAGGTTGGGTTTACAAATATTGGAAGAGTCAATTTCTTCAATACTTACCGCAGGTTCAAACTCTTGAAGTTGCTGATGGATCATATCGGGTTTATTTCTCCTTTCATACATGAAAAGTGGTTTCTTCTGAGCTTCCTCAGGTGGTGCAGTGGAAGACACTAACGCTTGAGAACCAGAGGGAGTTAACTCTTGTGATGATGGGAAAGGGAGAAAGGATTGAGAAAAAAAGGTCTCAGCTTCTATTAAACTCTCCCCCTGAAGCGGAGGACTAAAAAATGACTCAGTTTCACAAAATGTAACATTCAAAGAGACAAAGAAATGACCACTGGATGGGTGAAAACATTTGTATCCTTTCTTGTTAGGAGCATAACCTATGAAAACATATTTGATGGCCCTAGGATCTAGTTTAGTACGATGTTGATGATGCACATGGACAAAGGCTACACATACAAAAACTCGAGGCTGTAAACTTTGCATAATTGGAACAGAGGGAAAGTGAAACAACATGGATTGAACAGGACTAACATTACTAAGGGCCCGAGAAGGCACCCTGTTCATTAGGTAGGCATTTGTTAAAACTGCTTCACCCCAATAAGAGTTAGGGACAGACATTTACAAAAGAAGAGCATGGATAACCTCTAGTAAATACCTATTCTTCCGCTTTGCTACACCATTTTGTTAAGGAGTATCAACACATCTAATTAAGTTCATAAAAAATGCCATGCTCTTTCATAAAATTACAAAACTGTTGATTCACATATTCCCTACCATTATCTGAACGTAATCGTTTAATGGATTTTCCTTACTAAGGGTAGGAACATCATCATCCACTTGAGGAGAGGGGGCATTGTCTGATGCAGCCACAAAGGCTTGACTACTTAGCAGGTTGTGAAATCCTCCTATGCGGCTAAGAACTTTGTCTTTTCTGGAAAATTTAAAGCAAATCTCTTTAGTATGCCCAGACTTCTTGCAATGGGGGCACCAACAACTATCTCGGGAATGCCTTGAAAAGGAAGAAGGAGGTCCTGGCTTGGTTGTCTTGCTAGTTACCAAAGCTAAACCACTACTGGGTTTGTCATCAAGCATAACTACCCTACGACTTTCCTCTCCTCACACAGTGTAGAACACCTCAGATATAGACGGGAGTTGCTCTTTACCCAAAATCTGAACTCGAATGGGGTCATATTCTGGATTTAAGCCAGAGAGAAACTCAAAAATCCTGTCCTTGTTAACAAAGTTTGCTAAAGTAGAAGTATCCTTGCTACATTCCATCTACAAGTTTTGGTATTGGTCCAACTCAGTCCATAGACCAATGAGAATACCATAGTAATCTATCACCAACATTATTCCTTGCTTGATGGAGAATATTATCATCTTCAACTCATAACAAGTATCAATATCCTGCTTCTTGGAAAAAGTCTTGCTATGTACATCCCAAACTGCACGGGAGGAAGTGAGAAACATACATTTCACTGATTTTCAGGAATCATAGAGTTCCATAGCCATGTCATAATAAGAGAATCCACATTATCCCAAAACTCAAAAGTAGGGTCGTCCTTTTCAGGAGGATTTCTCTCAATGTGAGACAATTTCCAATGACCTTTGAGAATATGCCGGATAACTTGAGTCCACTGCAAGTAATTTTTTCCATTCAAGCAGTACGTTGGGTGCAAAACAGGAATGCCATTAGTAGGTGTAATAGCAACGGAGGTTTTAGGTTCTGCCATGGTGATAGGTCGTCAAAGGATGGTTGGAGTGGATCAGAAAAAGAAGGGTGGCTAAAGTTTTGTAACAATAACGGAGAGGAACAAAAAATAGGGAAAATTTCTGGAAAAAAAAATGGATAAATAATTATAGCAATTAATGCTGCAAATGTTCAGCAATGAAGGCTGAAAGGCAACGGAAAAGTGATCAGCTCCCAGATCGGGAGCTTTGATACCAACTTGAAAAAGAAAATTGAAGAAAGGTTAGGAATTACAGAAATGAAGTAATTCTTTCTCACATCTTTTGGTACAGAGAAAGATACAATTTATAGGCCTACTGTAAGGACTACTTAATAAATGTGTAAGATGTTAACTTACCTAACCATTTCTACCACATCCATCATAATAAATGTTTACCTAACCATATCTATCATAATAAATTTTAACCATATACATCATAATAAATGTTATATCTATCATAATAAATGATAAACACAAAAAAAATAAATATATCATACAATTCAACAGAATCCATTACCTTTATTCCACAAACAATCACTCATATATAGGTCTTATTCACTTTTATGTAAGTGTATTCAAATTTAAGTGGGTGAACTTCTATTTATCCAAGAATTATCCTTTTATTGTTGCGTTTGACATTTTGAACGAAAATTGCATAGCAGGATGAGTTTCTACTACTCCTTCAACTTGAAAATAACTATCCACTTCTTTATTTTCTTTCAACAATTGTCTATTTAAAAATTATAGATAATATTTATTATTTTTTCTAGTTATATCCTCAATTAGTGGGAGAGAGAGAATAACGAATTGAATGGGATGAAACACTTAAAAAAGAGAGATAATTAGTATTAAGGATAATATTATAAAATACATCTCAACTTTGTTAATATTAGAATATTTTCAATCACTGTCTTAATTCATCGTATATTTAAAATTGGACAGTTATTTCCTATTGGATGGAGGGTGTATTTATATGATCAATGGGTCTTGAAGCACAAAACTAAAAACAAGAAATAAACAAGTGCCCTTACATTCAATTAATTAATAACTCTAAGGGTATGTTTGGTTGGGGAGTAAAAATGGAGGTAAATTTTCCATGAATAAGGTTCATGTATAATTTTATATATAAAATTTATCCATGAAAATTTACACCATATTTTTACTCCCTAACCAAACATTCCTTAAAAAGAAAAGCAGTACTACTCGATGATATCAATGTTGAGTTGCCCACAGAAGAACTATATATAGTGTGAGTGTAAATTCAGTCAAACGATCAATCAATTAAAATTTCACACATCATTTTTTTTAAGTTAATATTAATTTCAATTTGGAAAATAGAAAATATGGTTGTGACAGTTTTAGTAACATTTGTTGATTTTGAAAATTGAGTTTCTACTAGCAATGTATGTCAAATTAAACTTTATAAATATTACTATATTATTTTGGCTATTCATTGTTTAATTAATCTACTCATGCAAGACAAAAATATACTGAAAAAAAAACAGAAAAAGAAAACTCGGAAATCATACCTGGGTCTCTTCCCACATTTGTTTGAGATTGCTGTGTTCTAACTCAATGGCAACTAGTTTTCGTTGATCAAACTCCGTAGGTGTGTGGCTCGAAGGAAATCGACGCCAATAAAGCCACCTAAGATTTCTTGACATATTTTTAAAATTCCCTTCAAGTTCCACACCATCAAGCTGAAGTAATCTAAGTTTGTCCATCATCTCAAATGCATTCAACTTAATTTTTTTAATCTTTGACAACTTCAATGTCATTCCCTCAATAAATCTAGTTCCTTTTATCTGTGAAATGTAACGGATAGAAAATTCAGATGTATGGTAGCTAAAGGTGCATTCTCAATTGCAGAACAAAAAGTTTTCTGCACCTGCAGAAATGTGGTGGACCAATAAGTGAAGTACATGTGTAAGTGGGGTCAATAGAAAGTTGTAAACCTATGCAAAAAATCTTGTAAACCTATGCATAAATATTGTAAACCTATGTGGACAATACAACATTCCTAACAGATATTCCTAAAGGTGATTATGAAAAAAGAAGAAGTTATAAACCACTTAGTAAAATGTTGTAAACTTCATTTTTCTGCAGGTATAAAAAATTCTTTGTTCTGCACCTGAGAATTTTCCGTAGCTAAATATCTTGTGATGCTACCTATTGACTACAGATATGAGGTTTGAAAATTGAAACCCTTCAACTTGTTAATAGGGAAAGGAAGGACAAGACAATTTTTCTCAGTTCTGTTGGAATAATGAATAAACCAAATGAATGTCAAAAACTGAACCTTTTGCTTATTTAATTGCATTGGATTTAGATATTTAGAAATTTAAAAAAAATCATAAATTGAAGTTCTTACCACTTCATTTTGTAATACATCAAGCACATCACTTGAATCCCATAGCCTACTGCGCTTCTCAGGTTCCTTTGGTAATTTTTCACGAACGATTTCTCTTCCCATATCTCTTAGCAAATTATGCATTCCAATCTTGTTATCCCTATCAATGGTTACGAGACTTCTATCTACTAGAAGGTTTATTCCGGTGTTTGCAGAAAATCTACAGCCATTTAATATCTGTATTACATCATTCCGGTCCATTCCTATGAAAAAAAAAGCTATATCGAGAAATATGTCCCTCTCTTTCTCATTACTTAAACAATCGAAGCATATTCTTAGCCTCTTCTGCACTTTATGATAGGGAATTTTTTTAAGTGTGACCAATGTACTTTTCCAATCATCTAATTCCATTCCAATATCAAAAAAATATGACCCAAGAAGTTCAAGAGCTAGTGGCAATCTCCCAGAATATGAAACTATATCTAGAAGAAGTTCATGAAACTTTTCTATGGGAGTAGCTTGCTTGAATGCATACCAACTAAAAAGCTCAATAGATTCTCTTTCTTCCATTTTTTCCACTGTATAAATCTCAGAGCCAACTTTACGCACTCTAGCCTGCAACTTCTCTTCAACTTTTCCGGCCCCAACCACCAGCTTCTTAATTGTTGTTGTGATGATTATTCTACTCCCTTCCTTAAACCATTCATGACTTCCACACAAAGCATTCAATTGTTCTTGATCATTCACATCGTCAAGTACGAGAAGTATCTTTTTCTGGCGAAGCCTTTCCTGTAGTATAATTTTCCCTTCATCGATGTTACCTATCCTTATTTCCATTTCCTGATAGATATCAGAAAGAAGCTTGTTCTGTAGAGAAACTTGGCCATTAGCTTCCTTCCAAACTTTCCTGACATCTAGAAGGAAGCTCCTACCTTCAAAATTGTCACCGATTTTATTATAAGTGGCTTTGGCAATGGTTGTCTTTCCAGCACCACCCATTCCCCATATCCCTAGAATTAGAATATCTTTTCTTTTGTGGTTGTTTATTAGTTGGATCACATCGGCGACACGAGATTCTACTCCCACTGGATGTTCAGCAACAAACAAGTATTTCTTGTTTAGCATTGTGGTAACATGTGCAACAACTTCCTTGATGTCCTTGCTTTCATTACTATAAAATATGAACCATAGATTTTTCACCAAAAAAGAAGAAAATAGAACAAGGGATTAAGTGCGCAATCAACATAATATATATAGGATTTAATTACATGCACTCACAGTGTAAATTATCCATTTTCTTTTGTTCATTTAATTATAACAAGAGTGAGATGGACAAATCCAAACCATATAACCACACTCGAATTTTACATGAATATTCAAGATTAGAACATAAAATTATGTGATATTTTTAAATGTCTATGGAAACATTAATTATCATTAACTATCTTTTAATCCTGATCATCTATATATGATTATATAGTCTGGATTTACTCCTCTTATTTTTATAATGAACCACCCATCTCATTTGATATGTCTAAATCACAAGACCTAGCATAGTTGATAGCTAGCTAGACTGCTTAAGTACATAGTCAAGGTTCGATTCCTGATGAAATTATATAAAGAGGATTTCATAGACAGAGATAAAACTGATATCTAGGGAATTAATCACTGATTCCGATCGTGGATACCCTTAATTCATCCAAATATGAACATAAAAAATTTATAAAATTTTAAACAATTTCTCTTTCCACGTAACAATGTTAAGGTGGTGTAACTTGAAGAAATTGTTACATTATTGAATCATTCTTTTATTAGATTTATTTTTTAAAAAACCACATCATTGGATTGGAATTCTATGCGTCTTAAAGATCAAGTCCATAAAATATTAAATTAATATAAATCATTTAATCCGTTATACTAATTTTTATTGTCGATCCAACTATTGAATTATAATAACCTATCATAAGGACCATTTATGCCAAATTTCACAAAAAATGAATATCAATAAAAATATAATTATGTAGTTAGATATATAAATTTTTTAATATATATTAATTTCTCTCAATTTTTCAATGTGACTAATATTGTTAGATAGAGAAAGTAACATCTCTACATATAATGGTGATATTTTTAAAACACATACTACATTCGTTCCGTAATAGGTTTTTTTTTTGGTTTGATTCAAATTGTAACTCGTTTTCGAATTGTGAGTTTATTGTAGTATTTAATTGGAGAGAATGAGTAAAGCTCGAGTGATAGAAATGTATTTGTGTATTTTATTTTCATTTTTTCAAAAGATCACTATGATCCAATCATTACGTTAATTTTTGTCCATAGCACAAAAAGGACCTGTATTAAGTAAGGGAGAGAGTAGTATATACATATTCTTCCTCTTATTTGTTAATGATATCTATTTGTGCTTGTTGTCTTGTGAGCTGGGTGTAAGTTTTGGGAGTCTTTGGCATCTTTTGCTTGTTCTACAGGTGGTTTTTTGAAGTTGTATTTCTTTTGGTTTATGATTTGAGTAGTGGGGTGTCTTTGGTTTTAGATGTGGTTTGTGGTTGTGGGGTTGGTGTCGTGAAGTTTTTATCTTCTTTTGGGGTTAACTCTTTTGTTGGGTGTCTGTTATTTTGGTATCTGGCTCCTCTCACAGTAGAGTCGTGTATTATCCAACATTCCAACTATTAGAAGAAGAAGAAGAATAAGGTGAAAAGCATAACAAAGTTAAATTACCAGGAATTTTCTATAAGATGCCCTTGGATGGCACTAATGTCAGCAAGTGCCCTCTGCCAACCTAGCTCCCTATCTTTATCCCCTGATATGTTTCTCAGGAGTTCTTCAAAAGCTTCTTTAAACTCACAACTTGTCTCAGAAGGAACCCCTGAACTAAGTACCTGAGAAGGTCTGACATAGTAGAACACTGGGAGAACCTGCTGATTAGTGGTTCTACGACACTCCAATATTTTCTCAAGCTCTACCATACACCATCTTGAATTAGGATATTTTTTTGACAAAACTACGATAGAAATTCGAGATCTTCCGATTGCTTGCATCATTGAGATTGAGATCTGATCTCCCTTTTGAAGACTTTCATCATCCTTGAAAACATTGCATCCAGCATTTTGAAGATAGGTATAAAGATGTGAAGTGAACGAAGCACGCGTGTCAGCTCTAAAACTCAAAAACACATCATAGATCATTGGCTGAATCAAAAACATAAAATGCATAGTTAGATATATGGCTAAATATTGTAATGCAACTAAGAACAAAATTGATTAACTTTCAAAATTTGAGTCATATATTTGTTCATTCCAATAATCGAAAGTGGATGTTGAATTTTTTTTATGTGAACCTAGGGTATCTATCACCGAAAGTGGTAACTAATTCTCCTGAGACATAGAATTCACATATGTGGATTTTACTTTTAATTACAAGACTATCTCCATGCACAGGAATCACGCGAATCCCTGACTAAATATTTAAGGAGCTTAGCTAGCTATTAACTGGATTAATCCTTATGGTAACTAGGCTAGGCCTTATGGTTATTATCAAGTTTTCGTAATATATTTATTAATTTCAACTAATATTTAAAGAACACCTTGTATTGCTTTAAAGATGTCCTAAAAAATGAGACAAATAATATTTCTCTTAAAAATTAAGAGCTAATAAATTACCTCATTTCTTTCATTTCATCTATCCAAAAAATTATATACAAATTAAGAAAATAATAAATTTTGCAATGATAAAAAGTTGTGTACGTGAGTGGATTGTGCCTATTAAAAAACAAAAGTAAGTAATTATAACAATTCATTATATTAAGGTGATATTAGAAATAAAAATTAAAGCTCCTTTGGAATAACAAATGAACAAATATTTTGAAGTAAAAAAAAAACTTGATAGATGGAGTGAATGGGAGGAAGTATACTTAATTTCTAGGCTTGGTTTAGGGTTAGATATCGAAAATAAAAATAAATAAATAAAGATTAATTACCTAAATTAATCACTCATAAATATATTTTGTGAAAAATTAGTTCCTAAAAAATTAAAGTCACGAATTGGTCTCTCACAATTTAAATAAGAGGACAAATTGATCCCTTAAAATTCAAAAACTAGACAAAAATGAGGACCAATTTGTATATTTTTCTGAATTTTGAAGAACCAATTTGAAATTTTTAAATTTTGATGGACCAATTTATTTCTTTATTCGAATTGTATGGAGGCTTTCAGATTCAAAGAAACTAATTTACCCAGCAATATAATTCACATGATCAATTTGAGTAACATCAAGCGCAATCTCGAGAAATTGTAATCGTACCCCGGGCTCTATTCGAAATAGTTCACGTAAGATTTCTCTTCCCATTTCTCTGAGCAAAACATGCATTCCAAACTTCCCGTTCTCATCAACTTTGACAAGGCTTCGATCTTCAAGGACAGTTATTCCATCTGTTACAGAATCTCCGTAGCCCTTTAATGCATGTACTATTACATCTTCTTTGTTGATTCCAATATAGAAAAATGATATATCCAGGAATAAGTCTCTCTCTTTGGGATCATTCAAATCATCGAAGCTTATCTTTAGCACCTCCTGTACAACAGGATGGGGAGCTTCTCTGAGTCCATCCAATAAATTCTTCCACTCTGTTATCGGTAATTTTCCGAATTCGGGGCCAAGGGCAAAAAGAGCTAGCGGCAATCCTCCACAATAAGAAACTACATTTTCACAAAGTTCAGCAAAATCTTGCCTCGGACTTGGTTGCTTGAATGCATGCCAACTAAAAAGCTCAGTAGATTCACTTACGTCCATTTCTTTCATTGGATGCACGTGATCAACTCCATGGTCAATAAGAAGACGCCTATCTCTTGTTGTGATAATTATTATGCTTCCTGGCCCAAACCAATCGCGACTTCCACACAATGCATCTAGCTGCTCCCTTTTGTTCACATCATCTAGTAAAAGAAGTACCTTGTTATCACGTAGTCTTTGCCGTAGCCTCCCTTTCCCTGAATCAATGTTAGGTATGGTTCTTTCCCTTGTTTGGAAGATATCAGAAAGAATACGTTCTTGTAAAGATGCACGTCTCTCTGTCAGCAACCAAGCTTCCCTGATATCTGGGAGGAAGCTGCTGCCCACAAATTGGCAACCAATTTGATTATAAAGGGCTTTGGCAAGGGTTGTTTTTCCTATTCCTCCCATCCCCCATATCCCGAGCAGTAGAACATCGTCTGATTTTTGCTCGTTCAGTTTTTCAACCAAAAGCCGCACACCATCTTGTACCCCAACTGGATGGGTAGCAACAAATAAGTTTGTCCTATTTACCCAACGAGTTACACAGTCAGTAACTTTCTTGATATCCTCACCTCTGTTCCTATAAAAATATGAGCCAGATAAAACGAGCACAGTCAATCACATAAGAGCATTAATTTGTCAACTTGTGCGGGGGTATCAGAAGAAGGGATTTTATTTTTGTCAGTTAGGAAGAAAAATTGGTATTTGCACATATACGTAAGCACTATTTCCTTATAAAATTGCAGTGCAATAAAGCGCACTCCAGCCACATGCATAAAATAGAAAATTATCCTTAACTCTATTAAGATTTTGTGTAATTATACTAGTTATTTTTTTTATTTTATAAAATTATCATTGATGTTATATGAGATTTATTATAATTATATTGACCCGTCATGCAAATACCAAATCATTAACTTAAGTGGTAGTAGCATGTGACAAATATATAATTATGAATAATAAAATTATAACATTTTGATAATATTTAATATATTAATTAAATAAAATATTTTTTATTACATGAAGATGAAATTTTTAATTATAACTTATCATAAAAAGGGATATGTTAGTTAATATATAATATATCAAATATTATCAAAATATTATAATTTTATCACTAATAATCATATATATATATATATATGTGTGTGTGTGTGTGAGATATGTTATCTTTTTATGGCTTAAATTAATAAATTAACATATGTAAAAAAGAATGACAATTATAATATTAAATCTTAAAAAAAAAAGTCAATGTAATTTCGTTAACATAAAAAGCACAAGAGATGGATATACGCAGCGAAAACGTGGCTTTCGGTGTTTCGTATATACACATGGAGTTATTCTTTCCTCCTCTATGGAAGAAGAGTGGATTTGCTCCACAGAGTGTACAAGCCTGTGAATTTTTTTTTTTTTTTTTTTTTGGTGAATGAGAGAGAAAGAGGTTAAGGGTATATTTAGTTTGAGGTAAAAATATGATAAAAATTTTTATAGAAGGATTTTATATCTAAAATTACATTTGGATAAGTTTGGTTTGGGAGTAAAAATTGGAATAAAATTTTCCTAAATTAGTTTCATGTGTAAAATTATACATAAAGCTCATTTAGAAAATTTTTACCCCTAGTTTTATTTCATAACCAAACAAACTCTTAGAATTCATCCACGAAAAATTTTCATTTAATTATTGAAGTGATGTTGTGCAGGAAAAGTGCATTTGCTCCACGAGAACGATAAAATTTTTCATACTTATGACTATGAGCTATACCAATAAAGACAATTTTACAAATTTTGATAGAATCACTCTAAAGTGTTGATATTTACTATTTCTTTTCTTCATATACTCATGTTTGAGAATTGTAAAAAAATATATTATTTTAATATTTAAAAATAAATATCTTATTAAGATATCTATCTTATTATTCTTGAATATGATAGATAAATAGAATAAATAAGAACCACCGTCGTATATAACAATGGTGGGATGAGTATACTATTGAAACACAAGCTTTTAAATATTAAAATAATATTTTTATTATAACAAAGTCATACTCTCATAAAGAACAATAAATTATTAAGCGATTATGGAGCTTCAACTTCAATTAGGATTAATGAGCCGATTACTTGTAGACTGATATATCCAGATTCATTTATTATTTTTTTAATAGTATATGTGATTTTTAATTTATTACTATTTTCATTCAATATTAATAATCATTCTCAAAAAACTATGTAATTTTGATATATTAAAAAGTTAATATATGTGGCTACAATTTATAGCTAAATATATTAATTTTTCATTGTACCAAAATTATAGTTTTTCTAAAGCAATTATTAATAAAGAATGAAGACAGTAAAAAGACGAAGTCAAACATAGATGAAATACATACAGGTGCCCACTCCCCTACATTTGACAGTCAATGCCTACGTTGACTTTTTTTTTTTCCCTAAGACGTTAGACCAACCAACTTGGATGTAACGTACAATATCTTTTTTCATTTTTTTTCTTTTCATTATTTTTATTTTTATTTTTAGTTTTTCTTTAAAAAAAGAAAAGGAAAGGAAAAAAAGTCCCGTGGAATATATACAATTCGATTCCACCGAATTGTGTTAAAAAAAAAAGAAAAAAATTGTTTAAAAAAAGCACTATTCATTTCTTTGAAAAAATAAAAAATTATAAAATGATAAACATTTTATAAATTAAAAGTTCCAATGGTTTAAAAAAAAGGAAAAAAAGTCTTTACTCTTTATTATATATAATTCACATACACCAAAATAATTTTGAAGAAAAAAAATGTTAACGCAACACAATTGAGACAAATCAAATTCGGTAAAAAAAAATAGCACTATTCACTAAAAATTAAAAATTAAAATATTAAATATCAAAAACTAAAAGTAACATTGTTTCAGACAAAACAATTAAACCAAAAATAAAAAATTTAAAAGAACAAATTAAAAAATTTACAAGTCATAATTAATTAAACTCATAACAAAATAAAAAAGTAATACCAAAGCAAATTTAATAAAAATACAATAATATTACAAAAAAAATTTGAAAGACAATTAAAATTTAAGAAAATATAATTAACAAATTAAAATTAAGAATATACTGTACATAGAAAAATCGAACTCTTTACTAAATAAAAAAAAATTATTAAAAACATTTAAAATTACAAAAAAGCACAACCATGAAAGGAAAAAAACTACTGTACATATAGTAGAAGTTGGTTGTCTTGACTTCTTTAAGAAATAAATAAAAATAAATATTAAAAATAATTAAAATTAACAAAATAGAAATAACAACAATGAAAAGGAAAAAATTAAAAAAAGGTTACTGTAGATTATATAGAGTTTGGATTAACCGACTTCTTAAAAAAAAAAAAAAAAAAAGATAGCGCAGATATTGATCATCACGTTCACGTGAGAATCCCCCATTAAAGCCAAAAATAGAATAAGAAATTAAATTGAATTACCTGGAATAATCTTCGACAACAAATCCCAAAATGTCACCCGCTTCATGAAGCGCATCCCTCCAACTCCGCACCTTATCTTCTTTTGCTGAGATTCTATTTACAAGATCTTGAAAAGCTTCCCAAATGATACCTCTTTCATTACGTACATCTTCGGGATCTACATCATAGAAAACTGGTACAACCACTTGCCGTTTGGTTTTGTGGCAATCAATTATGTTCTCAAGCTCTAATAAACACCATTTTGAATCAGCATAGTTTCTTGAGAAAACAATGACACAAAATCTAGACATTTTGATCGCTTTCAATTGTTGGATTGACATCTGTTCTCCCCTTCGACGCCCATCATCATCAACATCCTTGAAAACACTAATTCCAACCTTTTCAAGAGAAGTATGGAGAAGTGAACTGAATGTTGCATGAGTGTCTTTGCCTCGAAAACTCAAGTATACATCGTATTCTTGCTGAAATAAAAGGTTAAAATCGTGGCTTAGATATTTCAAATCGATATTGTTTGACACTGAGACTCAAGAAGCACAAAGATTCACAGCCACGTGAATTTTCAACTTCATATGATAGTCCATCAATTTTTTAATAACAGTAGTGGTGAATACCATGCCAATTATGGTCAAATACATTAGTTTTTTAACATATCAAAATAGCACGGTATCCATCACAACTATTATTAAGGAATGGAAGGAGTAATAAAGAAAACAGATGTTAACAAACGATTCATTAATGTTCCCTTTAATTTGTTGCCTTCAAGATTCAAAGTGAGATATTTAATTTTGAAAACAAAAAGCACTTGAAGCACATACTACGCACCTTGGGCATAATTTGTGATGCCTCCCGAGTGATTTCTCTTCCCATTTCTTGTAGCAAACCATGCATTTGAAGCTTGTTCTCCTCATCAACTGTTACTAAGCATTTCTCTTCAAGGACTCTTATTGCTGTTTCTGCTTTATATCCAGAGCCATATAATATTTGTGTAACATCTTTCTGGTCCATCCCAACTAAGAAACAAGCTATATCAAGGAATATATTTTTCATTGTATCATCACTTATATTATCAAAGCTTGTTTTTAGAATCTTCTGTAAGTCCTGCTGGAGATCACTTTTGAATTTTTCCAATGTACTCTCCCACTCTTGTACACTCTTTTCCCGAAGGAAGGACCCAAGTACTACAAGAGCCAGTGGCAGTCCCCTACAATATTCAACTAAATGTTTGACAAGTCCAGCAAAATAATATTCAGGAGTTGCTTTCTTGAACGCGTGCCAACTAAAAAGCTCTACAGATTGATTATAATTCATTTCATTCACTCTATATACATGGTCTACTTTGAGTACATTGAGTAGATTTTTATCCCTTGTTGTGATGATTATTCGACTACCTGGACCAAACCATTCACGATTTCCACACAAAGCCTCCAATTGGTCTAAATTAGTCACATCATCAAGTACAAGGAATATCCTTTTGAGGGAAAGACGATCCCTTAATATGAGTTTTCCCAATTCAATGCTATGTATCATTGTAGAGTTTGTTTCGTCGATACTGGACAGAAGTTGTTCTTGTAGAGAAGTCTTTCTATTGTCCATCCATTTATCCCTGATATGTGGGATGAATTTTCTGCCCTCAAAATTTTGACTGATTTCATTATAAAGGGCTTTGGCAATCGTTGTTTTACCGATTCCTGCCATTCCCCATATCCCTAGTAGTAGAACATGGTCTGGTTTCTCATCCTTTAATAGTTGAGCTACAACTTGCACATGAGATTGTACTCCCACCAGGTGTTCTGGAACAATTATTTTTGGGAAAATTGGGTATTCTGGATCAATTGAGTCTTTTGAACGTAACAAAGAAGTAATACGCTCAACAATATCATCAATAGCTTCGCTTTCATTCCTGAAAAATATGTATAATGGGAACTAGCACAATGAGTGATATATAAGCATATTCCGACATGCACACAGGGTAAAAATAGAAGATGAAAAGGCTCAGGTCTCTGAGCATAAATGTAAATTCCATAATGTTTATAAATGGGGTCGAAAGTGTGATCCAATAGTTCGATTAAAAACGCGGAAATCTACCAATTAACAACTAACAAACAGTTTTCTTAGAAATAATAATAATAATAATAATGGATTAAAGAATATAAATAATAATATTTATAAATACTTATACAGTGCGGCCATGGACGTTGTACTTCGCTTAAAAATAGTGAAATTTCTCGTTGATGGGTGAGGAATCGAGCAGACTACTGCTGAAAGTGATAGTGTTATCAACTGTATTTCAATTCCTCGGTTTTTCTACTCATCAACGTGAAACACATCTCCACTATTTACTTGTGAACTCGATCAACACACTAGCTAGATAAGTGTGTTCAAATAACAGAACCCGCAATTAAAATACCTGGAATTCCTCAGGTGAATTCCCGATAGATTAGCAGCGTCAGTGAGAGCTCTCCTCCAAACATTGACTTGCTCCTCTGAGTATCTTTCCATTTGATACCGGAAAGCTTCTCCAAAACGACCTGTCTGATAGCGAACTTCCGAGGGTTCTATACAATAGAACACAGGCACAACCACCTGACCCTTGGTTCTGTAACACTCCTTTATTTTCTCCACATCTCTCAGACACCATGTTGATTGGGCATAATTTTCTGAGAAAACAATGACAGCAATTCTAGACGCTTGGATTGCATGATATATAGAGGCTTGGATATCATCTCCCTTCTGAAGCTCAACCTCATCCAGGTAAACATGAACCCCGGCATTTGTAAGCTGCTTGTAGAGGTGTGAAATGAATGTCCCCCGAGTGTCTGGGCCTCTGAAACTCAAGTATACGTCGTAGGTCTCTGGCTGATATCGAAAATGAAAAACATAGCTAAGAGACAGGGTAGCTGAAATTCTTGTAATGCAGAGGTTTCAAACCCATTAATTTTATACCAGGAACCAGGAAGCACAAAATGATTCACAACCAAACTATTGTTCAGAGAGTTCTTGTGATAATTGAGAAATCAAATTCCTAACAACCAATTCATAAATGGTTTGTCAACTTATTAGTTGTTGGTAGCTTATATGCTGCAGAGAATATATTAATCTCACCTGATCCTCTGGAAAGAATCTTGCCTTGTCTAGCAAACCAGAAACACAGTGAAGGATACTCTCGATAGCTTCGCTTTGACTCCTGAAAAATACGAATCAGATAAGGTGCATAAACAATGGCCTATGAACATTCTCCAACGTAACATGCACATGTACCAAATAAAAGGGTAAAAAGTTTGATTGACAAAATGACAGTTGAAGATGTCTTTTGAGTGTGTATGGAAGTTCTAAATGTTTTACAGATGGGGCTGAAATCGTGACCCTGTTTTTTGCCGAAAAGCACGAAATAAAAATCTGACAATAAACAAGCAGTTCTCTCAAATCAGAACAGACAAGTTAAAATACCTGGAAATACTCGGAATAAATCCATCAATAGTAGCAGCGTCTTTGAGCGCTTTCCTCCAAACGTTGACTTTGTCCTCTGAGGATGTTTCCATATGACGCCGGAAAGCTTCTTCAAAAGGACCTCTCTGAGCGTACACAATTGAGGGATCTACATCATAGAACACTGGCACAACTAGCAGGCCCTTTCTGCGACACTCCATTATATGCACCAGCTCTTCCAGACACCATCTTGAACTAGCATAATTCCTTGAGAAAACAACCAAAGAAATTTTAGCCGCTTCGATTGCTTGTCTTGTTGATCCTGAGACCTCGTCTCCGTTCCGAAGCCCCGCATCGTCCCCGTAAACACGAATCCCTGCATCTGTAAAAGAGCGATAGAGAACTGAAATGAATGACGAACGAGTGTCCTCTCCTCTGAAGTTCAGAAACACGTCGTAGGTCCATGTTGGATCGGAAATTTTGCTTGATTCGCCAGACATGGATTATATTTCAGGAATTCGGTGACTCTACAGGAGGAGAAGAAACTTGAAGATGATGAGTCCGAAACCTGTTGACTTACAACTTTGCATATGCTATGAGTCTTAAGTGCTGAACTTTGCATATAAAGCAGATCAGTATTCAGTACGCGTTCTCCCCTTAGAAAAATGGAAAGGAAAAAAAAAATGGCTATTCCACGACTGTACTTGTTTTACAATACGAGACCACGAGTTTTAAATCTACATATATATTTTAATTTTATCATCATCACCTGTTTTTGGTATCCCCACTTTACACCCTGACATTATTTGAACCAGTATAATGACGCCAAAGTTCTTTCATATATTTTAAATGAAAAAGAAAAAGACTAGCAAATAAACAATGCATCTGAACCGGGCCTTGCGATAAACTTGAAAAATTAAGCATAGTGTTTGTCTATTTGGCTATAATTGCCCCATTCATCTCCACACAGACTTGATAGAGACGTACATCAGAGTGATGTCAAATTAGTTAGGTACCGTGTCCGGTGGACGCATTTTAAATAATTATTAACGTCAATTATATAGTATATATGTTAAATGGGCATATCGTTTTCAGTCAAGCGTGATATATATATATAAAAAGAGTTTTACTATTTTAACATCCTATTTTCTCAAACATCTAAACACCTCGCTCATAATATATATGGATTCACCACTTACATTTTTTCTCAACTTATTCTCTTTCTATCATTCATTTCACATTACATGGAACCCACAACACTCATGTAGATATCAAAATATCATTTTTCTATATATAAAATAGTTAAATGAAATACTTGAGTTGAAAGGAAAATATACACAGTAGTTTTATATATAATACATTTGAATATCTAATTTAAACTTGAAGTGTTAACATTGTTATGGGATAATAGGGATTGAACTCTTAATCATTTTTTCATAAAAGTTATGATACCATGTCATAAGTCATCTCTTATAAGGTTATGTTGACGGGGTCAAAGAAAAATAATTGTCATATCTATCATACATGTTAATTTCATAAAATCACTTATTAAATTACAATTATCGATTATATGAGATGTTCACTCACTATATAAAAGCAATGTATAGGGATGAAAATCTCCTATCTCCAATCTATATTGTTTTTCCTATCTCATTAATCATATATTGACACAAAAATATGATTTGGGAAGAGAAGATTTCCATTCATCTTTTGAGATATATCAATGTTTAATACACGTCTGTGCTGCGTTATTTTTTTAGTTACTAGTTGTGTGCTTTGGATTCGCATTTTTTAAATTTGATACGAGGTTTTTAAAAAATAAATTAATTTAAGTATATAAGTAATATTAAAAGATAATATTATAAGCTATTGAATTTGATTAAAGTCTTTGCAGTTATTCAAATATGTGTTTGGAATTGAAAAAAAAGTACAATACAATTTATAGACACAAAAAAGTAGCTATCAATATGATCCTTTTTATTTATATATTAATATAGATATGTAGATAAAATAATTTATCTTTTTAAAAGTAAATTCTAAGGTGGTCCCAATCGATTTTCATGTCGGCAAAAATAGTCTCCGAGAGAAAAATTAATATTACAGTTTCTAACCTTTCAAATCTTTCGACAAATTTAATTCCATGGATAACTGTTTTCGTTAAATATACAATGTAACTCGTTAAGTAGTTAATATAATATCATTCATCTCCGCACTATTTTTTTAGTCACTCTCATCAATAAACAGTGCACCCTAGTTTTTTGGGTTTAGGGTTTATTTACATTTTTAGTTTTAGGTAAAAAAACATAGGTGTTTTTCTATTAGATGCGATTCTACTTTGAGTTGGGTTGAGCTGTTAATATAACAAAGCTCTCCCTACTAAATTTTAACAGAATTGCATACTCATGATTTGAATTTAAGATCTCTTATTAAGTTAGAATAATCAAATTTATGATTGAAATAGGGATTTTGGGTGATAGAATGAGACAAAAAAATCGTCATTTTATTAATGGGAGTAATTAAGATGATGGTTTTTTTACGTAAATGAAATAAAAAAGGAAAGAGGTTACGTTTTTTCCTGTTTTTCATTTTGGTTACGTAAATGTCCTCTTTTGTTTATATGGAAGTCGACTGAAATCGATTTCCCTTGGCCATGAAATACACTAGAGTCGATTGAAATCGAATTCACAAAAAACAAGAACCATGTGGCAGAGTTTGTCAGGGTCAGCTCGGAGCCGGGTTAAATCGACTTCTGTACAACACAGAAGTCGATAATCGACTTCTGTGCATCGACTTCTGTACAACACAGAAGTCGATTTAACCCGGCTCCCAACTGACCCTGACAAACTCTGCCACATGCCAGTGAACCGATTTGAATCGACTTTGGAGTCAATTTAAATCGACTTCTATGGTAATTTGAAGTCAATCTCCACGCTGTTCCTAACAAGCTCTGTCATCTTTTGAGAACCCAATTTGAATCGACTTTGGAAGTCGATTTAACACGTTTTCCAGATGCTCAACCTCTATAAATAGGAGCTTGCACCTCAGATTCCAAACAGGAGAAATTTGATGAATGAGTTTACAAATTTGTGAGAATATGGCAGAGAATTCTATTAATATTCTTGTCCATTATGATGATAAGATTATAAACACAATTGAAGGTGAGACATTCTGTAGTGATAATCAAGCTTGGTTGGTTGTCCGTCCACTTATTAGTTTGTTGAAGCTCCAAAGCAGAATACTAGAGGAGTATAAAGGACTAGGCAACAAGCAAATAGGAAAAATATTTTATTGGATGCCTGTTGATATCGGGCCAAATGGGGTTCGGTATAGAAAGTTTCGAATTCGGAAGGAGGAGCACATCCATCACATGTTTGCTTATTTTGATGCATTCATCGAAGTTCGTACAATAGATCTGTTTGTCGAACTTCAAGATGGTTCTTTTAGCTCTGGAGGTTCTGCTCAAGGTCCAGCATTTATTGCCCGATCTAATACATCTGCATCTGTCGAAGTTGCACGTGATCATGTCCAAAGCTCTTATGCAGCAGATGATGATATGGCTTCTCTAAGCTTTGCACAGCTTGCAAGACGGGTTAAAGAGCCATTGTAGCAAAATCCACAGCCAGTAGCTATGGCCAGACCGCTTGGGGATTTTGATTTTATTGTAAAGCACCAGGATGCTGAAGATGACGAAGAAGAAGATTTTGGTCATACAGCAGATGATGATGATGAAGAGCAGCAATTGTTTCAAATAGAAAACTTTGGCGTGCAGTTCACGTCACGGTCTCAATCAAAACAGTATCCAAGTCACTATTCAGTTGTGGATTTAGATGCAATGCAGTCTGATGTAATTGGGTTTGCTTCAGGTTCGAGCATGGCGGGGGAGAAAGAGTTGCCAGTTAGGCAAGTGTTTCAAAGTAAGGAGGAAGTTTTGTTTGCAATTAAACATTACAGCATTGAAAGAGGCGTTCAATACAAAGTTTATGAGTCTGACCACGTAAAATTTCATTGCAAATGTATCAAGTTTGGCGTTGACTGTAATTAGAATATACGCATCATGTTTCGCAGAAAACTACAGATGTGGGAAGTATGGAAGCTAAATGGACTGCACACCTGTGTTTCTTGAGTCAACAGATCAACATGCCTAAATAGATTATCATATTATCTATGCACACATATACCCAATGGTGCAAGCGGATCCAACGGTAGCCATCAAATCACTGCAAGCATCGGTAGAGGCAGAGTTGAGGTTCAAGACAACATATAGGAAGGTGTGGCTGGCCAAACAGAAAGCAATTTCTATGATTTATGGCGACTGGGATGAATCATTGTCACGACCCGACTTGAGTACATGACCGATACGTAAGGAATTCTCATTCCCACGTAAGCCTCATGATCTCTGAGTTCCTCTATATGCATAATTTAATATAAAATCATTTTCCAAAATATAAATTCATCTCTGACATAAATGTCTAACTCTTTGAAAAATAAATCATCATAAATATTTTCATAATCAAGCTCTAATATATATCTCTGATACAAAATATATGAGTTGCTCTTAATACAAAATAAACCATAGAACTCGTAATCATGAAAATACAAAATATTCATGATAAAAAAATATGTCAGTCTATCTCTATGGTCTGGGATCCTACCCGTTATGCACACTGGAGCACTCTATCTCTAAACAGAATACTAAAAGTACTTCACTCACAAAGTGAAGCTCACCAATGGGGAAATCTTTACTGCGGGGGAGGAGATGGAAGAGAAGAACCCGCAGCGTCTACTGCACCTGTAATGGAGGAAGAGAGAGGGGTGAGTTTCATCTAAAACTTAGTGAGTAAGTCATCATCCATAACCTTCTCATGGGACAGTCAAGGGAAATAAATAATATATATATATATATATATATATATATATATATATATCAAACCAGTTAATGCAATAACTCTAAAGTTCATATTCATAGGAATAACAATTAGTTCTGAAATCAATATTCTGTAGAAATCATAAACCACAATATGCTAATAAAGAAACAGAAATATGTGGTTATGCCCAATTTATGTGACATAACAAATCTCTGGTTATGCATAGCATAACAAAGTCTCTAATCTCTGGGGCACCTAACTAGGTCCCGTTTATTATTTCTCTGGCCCTAAGGTGACTTGGTATACCAAGATTAACGGAATAACTGCCGTTAACTCACAGTCTGTTTCTCTATAACTACTGTCCAGTTCAATCAGAAATCTAAATCTTTTCTCTATATCTCATAAATCTTCTACCATAGAGTTCACAAGCTCTAGCATATACATATTCTCTACTCTGGAAATCATCACAATTTTCACAAATCTTTAAATATAATTATATTCATACTCTAGCTCTTTGATAAAAATCGCTTTAACAATATTGGTCCCATGAGTTTTCAGAAAAACATATATTTCATGCTATAATTTACTGAAATTAACTCTAATGATCAACATAAGGATTACAGGATCTGAACCCATTCCCCGTTTAAAGCCGGGAGTATGTGGGCCCTACTAACTTGACCTGAAGAGTTTGGAATGACACCAACAACTGTCATGGAGCAACCATCACTCTAGATTAATCTCTAAAAATCTCTAGAGAACTCTATTCTAACTCTACTAAAATTGGAAAAATACCCCCACGTAACAAAAATGAGAAAAATAATCGGACCAAATCCAAGATCATGGAGGAATAAAGACATAATCTAACAACATATACTTACCATGAAGCTTTGGAATGATGGATTTGAGAGGATTTGAGAAAAAGAGAAAAATTGAGGGAGAAGGAGAAAGAGTCGCGTTTCTGCTTCCTTTTGCCTGATTTGAGAGTTTTTAAAGGGATCGGGGTCTCACTGACAATGCTATAGCAGTCATAGACCGCTATAGCGGTGACAGCAACCCTCAACTTCTGTGTTTTTCAATCATTCTAATATCTGAGTTGTTCCAATACTCACTTATTTACATTTCTTAATTTTAAGTTAATGTCTACATTAACTTTAAAACATAAATGTAAATAAGGAAATACCCTCCATTTGGATTTAAATAAAATATAAAAAAAATCAAAACCCCATCAAATCAGAATCCAAATTTTGGGTTTTAATTCAAATCCGGGAATTTCCGAGATTTTCTAAACTTGTGGGTTAACAACGAAACATTTGCAAATTTCAGAAAATTCATTAAAAATCACTCTTCAACTTGTTTCCCTCAAGGAACAATTACCGGGATTTTTGATCCCAAGAATATGGTTCTATCATATAGCCCTCAAAGGAGATGTAGGATCCAGACTAAGTGAAATTCAGGACCCAATGGTGGTTCCCAGGGAATCCTTGAGGCTACACAGAACCTTACTGCTGACTTGTGTCCCTCGAGTATCACTATCATACAACAAGCTTCCTAGATGGTTGGGTGGTCTGCAAGCTTACATGCTAGGTACAATTTTCTAGTTACAGACTAGACCTTACTATGTTGGTGATCTTATAGATAATAGTTGCTTTATGTTCCACCGACTTTTTTAGACGTATCCGTGGGTCTGGTGGCACCATCAAATTATACCACATTGTTTTCAGAATACGTGCATCCTGTATCACACATATAACATAACATGATCTTGAATTTTGCAAAATAAAGTAAAAATGTACAAAATGTCAAAACTACACCTAAGCCACATTGACTAACATTATCTTTTTACACAAAAAATTAATGTTATATTCTAAAATTGTAATTATATTTTATGCTTAGTAAATAAAATTAACAAAACTAAAATAAATTATCTTATCAAAATTAGCCAATTAAAATTAAGCTAAATGCCCACTAGTTTTCTAAAATTTGAATACTTTCTAATAATTCGTTATAACGAATAAAATAACACATTAAACGAAAATAATTAAACTAAACGTTACCATTTACTTAAATTAAATTCTAATAACATTTACTAATAAAATAAAATACAATTTTTACTAGTATAATACAAGATTACAATGTTCTTTTATATTTTTTATACTTAAATAAGTACAAGCAAATTAAACTATAAAAAACTCAAGTTATTGGTTATTACATTTCACAAACAAATTAAACTAGAAAATACTCCCTAACTTCTACTTGAGTTAATTATGTTTTATGCCTAGAAAATAAAATTAACAAAAATAAAATAAATTATCTTATCAAAATTAGCCAATTAAAATTAAGCTAAATGCCCACTAATTTTCTAAAACTTGAATACTTTCAATTCATTATAACAAATTAAATAACACATTCAAAAAAATTAAACTACATGTCACTATTCATTCAATGTAAATTCTAATAAAATTTAATAATGAAATAAAATTTTAACTGGTATTATTATATAATATTTTAATGTTTTCTTAAAATATTACATTACTAACTTCTACTTAAGTTAACTATTTTTTTACCTTGTGAATAAAAATAACAAAAACTAAAATCAAATTATTTTATCAAAATTAGCCAGTTAAAATTGGGGTAAATGCCCACTAGTTTTTTAAAACTTGAATTCTTTGCAATAATTCACTATAACAAATAAAATCACATATTAAACCTTAAACTAAATATTACCATATAAATTAAATTGAATATTCTACTTAGAATACAAATTCTAAAATAATATACAATGCTAATAATAAATTTAAACAACATATTCTTTTAATAAATTACACTAAATTGCCTAAACTAAAACATGCTGCCTAAGCAAATTAACATATACAGATTTACCAAAACAATAAGTAAAATTAACACAATAATGCAATAAATTATATGTCAATATTACAAATTGTACTATAATAAATTAAAAAAAATTAAAATATAGTATCAATAAATAATAAATTAAATTACTTGGACTTCTAGTCTGCCTGCAATATGATCCACAACATTTAGACGATAAAGATCCATTGCAGTGTAAAGATCTCCTTTCTCTTTCCTCCCTCCATTTTCCAGCGCCCCACTCCCGCCGCTGCTTCCTTCCCACAGCCTTCTCCTACAGCCGCTGCTACTCACACGGCCTTCTCCCATTTTTGTGATGAATCGTCTCCATTTATGTAGAAGCATACAAGTTGGAAGTCGACTCAACCCGTGTCACTGCAAGTTCTGAGGGCAACAGAGGAGCAGGAGAAAGTCGACTCCAATCGACTTTGAAGCTGCATGGAAGTCGACTTCAACCGAGAGCCTGCCATGTCTGTCCAACGTAGGAGCTACAGTGAGAAGTCGATTGAGGGCGACTTTCCTTCAATGCATGCATGCTGCACTGAGTTGATGTGATTGGTTCTGAAGTCGCTTTCAATCGACTTTAGTGATGCATTTCAACCATAAAGAAACCGTGTTTAATCAACTTCTATTAGACATAAAAGAGGACATATTTGTAACCGTTTGAGTATTAGGAGAAGTGTGTAATATTGTATTTTTTTGGTTTTATTTATGTACTTTTTCCCTAAGATGATTGACCAGGATGGAGTATAATAGTACCACGTCAACTACTTAATTGGCACATCAATGTATTTGATGGATAAATGATAGATGAACCGAATTGTCTAACATATTAAAACAATAAAAACTGCACTGTCATTTTTTCCTATGAATTTATTCAAATACTTTTTAACTCAAAAATGAAATTATAATGAATATTCTATATAAAATATTTGGTTCAATAGACCAATAGAGTCCGCTAAAATTTAGTGTATATTTAGAGAATGAAGTTCAGTTGATCCACCAAAAAGAACGAAGTCCGATTAATATATCACTAATATTTGGATTCAATTATCCATATTTTGACCCCACTAAGTCTTTTTTAAAGAATTGAAAGTCTCTCAATGAGAATTTTTCTATTTTCACAGCTTGAAGGGATAATTTTTAGTTATAAAAATAATTAATAAATTGTTAAAATATGAAACAATTGAGACAGTAATTAATTATAAAATTTTTATAAGCTATTCAGTTTAATCTATATATTAATCAAAGCTAATTCTTGTAATAAATTTTAATAGTTACTCAACTTCATAATGGTTTTTTTGATGTTTCTCTTTAGTTATAAGTATTTAAATTTCAAAAACCCTTATTGACTTAGACATTATAATTTATAAATTAATAAATACAAGTGCTAATATAAATTTTTCTACCAAAAAATTAAATATAAAATTTCTTAGAGAAGTCCATAGTTTCACTTTAAATCACAAAATTATGAAAACAATATATATACTAGGAATGGATTATTGGTGAGAAAATTTGAGTAATTTACACTAAGGTCATATTTTCTAAGCTAAGCATTAACAATAAAAAATGATAAAGATAAAGATTTGATTTTAATGTGTTTCAAATGACAGTGTAAAAGAGCAGTACTTCATCATTTAATTATATATTATTATATCACAAAAGCACCATCTTTTCCAACAAAGAAATATGATAGGATGATGATATAATTCAGCACATGAATTAACCAATAAGTATAAAATATTTAAAAAAAGATAATTTCTCCAGTACCCTATGAAATTCATAGGTATCGGTACCTACTCAATAATTTGGGTCTGAAAATTTACCATGTGTCCTACTAATTAAATTTATTAATATTTTAAATGCTAATAATAAAATCACAACCTTTAAATTCAAAAGGATATCGATATCCTTAAAGTACCGTAACAAAAATATTTTAAAAATTGTTAAAAAATTAGTACTCAGTGCTTTGTTATATTAAACTTTAGATTTAACGAACAGAATACTACCTAAAAATATATTAAAAAATAAATGCTCTAGCAGTGGTGAATAAATATGAGTTTTACATAGAATTATTGTGTCCCACCAGAAATGAGCAAAGGGTTGTTGAAACATCCTCAAATAATTTCAAGTAAAAAAAATTAAAAAAAGGGACATTTGATTAGCCCAAATGGCGAAAGTCACATATTTGTTAGAAACTTGCCTCTCCGCTTGTGATACCAAAACTATAAATAATAAGACGCATGTTAGCATGCTTGTTGCCTAGTCAAGGATGCAATAAACTACTGAATACTTTTGCCAAAGTATTCTAGAGATGACAGTTCCTGGCACCTTTCGGCCAAACTGGACAACCAGAAGACTAATTGTTAAATACTTGTACTCCAAAATAAAATAATACTTTAAGTGATATGATACTTTTAGAATGATATTTAAGGGTTTAAGGATAAGACCCATGATCAATGTATATTTCAATCTAAATTATCGTTTCAATATTAAATAAAATACAGTTTAACAGATATTTCATGAAGATCTAATAATTTTAATTTTCAACTAGAGACATGCTGATTAAAATATTTAAATTAAAACATCAGTGATTTAATTAATTAGTCACAACTAAATTCAATTAAGTGAATATTTTAGTAGAGCCTTTTGAACACGGTGGCCAAGTCTTCAAAATATTATTTTTTTTTTCATCTGAACAACAAAAGGTTAACAATTTAAAATACGGCTATTAATTCCCGTGGTGCCAAAGCTCAACTTTTTCTAGTATTTTGTAAATATCTAAAAATTACAAATGTTTGATTGACCTTATTTTCATATTGTTAGAAAGATAACTCAATTATTTATAAGTGTTATTTCTAGTTATCAGCGAATAAAGTTGCATTATACGAGCCTAAGCAAAAATAAAAGCACTAAATTTTCAATTCAGTCTCTCATATTTATAGTGTAGAATAAATTAATTTATTAGATTTAAAAATCTCATATTATTCTATTAAATTTTATAAATGGGACAAATTAGTTTCTCTGTCAAATTATCATCTGAACTATTAATAGAAATGTTCATGTATTATGCTAACTTACTTATATATACTATTAATTTTTATGATACGTCTTAACTTATCCCACTCCTCTGTTCTGAGCAAAATAAATAAATAACAACTTAAAATTACAATCTCTTTCTCCTCAGCATAAGCTATGGTAAGATAGAAGATGAAGATGAATGTCTAAATAATTTTATTTAGAGGAGTAAGGTAAATTAAAATCCACCATAAAAACTGACAGTATATATGAACACCTAATTTTATTTGACCCATAAAATAAAAAAATCAAAATTGACATATTTTTAAAATTTAGCCTATTTATAGACTCTTATTGATAGTGTTAGTTTGTTGAATGAAATTACAAATTTTCAAGTTTTGTTTATAGTTCTTAAATTGTGTGTAATTTAGGCCATTAGTTTTGGTTTATTTTACTGTTATTTTATATTTTGATTATAATTAAAAGGTCTCAATCATTTTAGCTCGAATTTGTTTAAAAAAATGGAAAAAAAACAAACAAAAAAAAGGGAGGAGCCAATCAGCTCATTTCCAATTGTGAGAAAAACAAAGTTAATAAAAAATAATAATTAAAAAGAGAAGGCAGACAATGGCGGACACCATCATAATATTCCTCTCCACTCCTTGTTGCACAATGATGACACTTCTGGCATAATAATTGAATGTTTTTTCCTTTACGTCACGCGGCCGCCGGC
The DNA here is from genome assembly GCA_031216125.1 of Dalbergia cochinchinensis. Taxonomy (NCBI): domain Eukaryota; kingdom Viridiplantae; phylum Streptophyta; class Magnoliopsida; order Fabales; family Fabaceae; genus Dalbergia; species Dalbergia cochinchinensis. The sequence goes on along the minus strand of CM062375.1, from coordinate 58,145,646 downwards.
CTTTCCCAGTCACGGAACTCTCTTCCTCTCGCCCGCCGCACCCCTCTGCCCGGTCCCTGCTCCAGCCGCGCCGCACCTCTCCTTCCAGTCCCCGTTGCAGAAGCGCCGTGCCCCCTCAGCCGCGTGGCCGCTGGCCTTTCCCGGTCGCGGAGTGCTCTCCTTCTTTCCGCCTTGATCTCTTTTTCTCTTTTCCTTCTCTCGTTTTCTCTCTCATCCCGTCTCTCTCTCTGTGTTTGAATTTGTGAAAGTGCGTGTGTGCGTAAGGGTGAGAAGGAGAGAGTACCGCGTATATGGGTGTGTGTGAGCGACTTAGTTTGTGTTTGTATGTGTGTTGGGAAAAGGTGTAGAATTAGGATTACCGAAGTTGGGGAATTTTAATTTTATTTTATTTTATTTATATTTTAAGGTCAGTGTTAATTTATTTTATTGGATTACATTTCGGATTTGTTTGTTTAAATTTGGTTTAATTTGTTGAGTTAGTATTTGTATATAAACTTGCTTGTTCAAGTTTGGTTTAGCTTGGATCTAAAATATAAAATGTAAAAAGTTTTATTCATTTTGAGTTTAAAATAAATAATTGAGCATTTCACTCTTTTTTTTTAATAAATTACTTTTTTAAGATTAATTGAGTCATGACAACTTGTTAATTCTATATTTTGAAATATTTTAGCTGTAACAATTTGATATTCTAAAATTTCTTCTAAAAAAAATAATAATAATTAACTCGCAAATATTTTTTACAAAACCACATGACTTTGAGCTCCTATCAGTATGCAGAATACATGTGAGTTATGCGATTCCGATCCTTATCAAGTCAAAATTAACTTTTCATGATTCATTTTATTTGTAAATATTTTTTCTAAGACATTTTCTTATTATTATTATTATTATTTTACTTGTAAATAATTTTTCTAATGCAAATTTCTTATTTGTTTTATTTGTAAATATTTTCTTCTAATAGATTTTTGATATGATATATTTTGTTTAATTTTCATTTATTCAGATCATATTTTATTAAATATGTTAATTTAGCCACAACTTGTTAACTCTATATTTCGGGCATTTGAGTTGTGACAACTTAATGATCCGAAATTTTTCCCAAAAATATATATTTGTTCTCTTTTACATTTACTTCTTTCTCTTTTATAAAAAAATCAAATTTATTTTTTATATTGTTTGTGATTATTTATAATTTATAAGAGTTTTTTTAAATTTGTTACTTATTTATCAAATACTTCATCTTGAATAAAAATTTTAACTTAGCCGTGATGGCTTATTAATTTGGAATTTTGAACATCTAAATTATGACAGTTTGATGCTCCAAAATTTTTTTTTAAAGAAAGATTTTTTCCTTTGTAATTTTCTTGTAAACAAAAAATGGAAAAATAAATATTTTGAAAAGTTATTAATGATTTGCATAAATCAATTATATGTACTATCCAAGGACGGGTGTAATAACAGTGCGTAGGATTAAATATCTACCCTTCTCTATACATAACCGACTTCCGAACTCATAATCTGATTACAAATATCATTTCTTTAAAAATAGTGGATTTTTCCATGTTTTCCTACTTGAAATAAACTTAGTGGCGACTCCACATTTTCAAACAAACTCTTTGTAGCCGTCCCCATCGTGATCCCAGTTACGACAGTATATATAAACAAGTTAACAGTACATATAAGTAAGTTAACATGACACAAATCAGAGTGTAATTTTATAGAGATACTAAATTGTCTCTATTTGTAAAATTTGAGGAACAAGTGTGAGATTTTTCAAATCTAAAATGACTAATTTGTCTCCTACTATAAATCTGAGGGATTAAGTTAGGATTTAATATAAAACATATATGAAATGTTTACTTATACAATTCAAAACTTCTTCACTATTGAGAATATAATAATTATTATAAAAACTTTATTATGTTTTATTTTTCATTTTTAGTTTTCAGATAAGTTTCATAAATGATATTAATTTCTTCTACTAAGTATATTTTGCTAAAATGTTCCTTCAATTTTATCTTTTAGTCTAACTTTTCATGTATGCCCATGATAGATAAATAATGCGGGCTACTATGTGTTGTCTCAAAAAGAATCTGATGCAAAGTTTGCATCTTTGCAAATTCTATTTCAAATACTAAAAAAATCACTAGAAGTCAAATTATAATTATTATAAATTATTTCAATATTTTAGGTGTATTAATTGATAAAAAATATTAATCAAATAGAGAAAAAGTTAAGATATATATTATTTAAAAAACTTAGTATTGAAATGTAAAAATTATATTGACTTGTTTTTATAATAAAATAATGCAACATTTAAAAAATTACAATATTTTACCATTTTATATTAAGGTAATTTCTTGTGTAAATAAAATGCATAAAGTTTTATTTTAAGATATATTATTTAGTTCTAATTATCAAAGTTTGAATGTATTGAGATGAAAAGTGATTTACATATGAGTTATGTGTATATATAATTTAAAGTGGGTTTAGCAAAAATATTAAAAGAATAATTATTAAAATATAAAATTGAGTTAACAATTATTAACCATAGGTAAAAGGAAAAAAAATATGTAATTATTATCATGATTAATTATATGCGTTTTTCTTAAGTCGCATGAAATTAACACGGCATGTTATATTTACTATTAAATTACACTTGAGAATGATAAATATTATTGTATACTAACTATTAAATGTATAACATTTTTAAAATTTATATCTTTGTATTAGAAATAAATAATTATTCTAAAAGTGTTGTCAATACTGAAGTTTTTCATGAACTTCCTCAATGATATTATATAGAATAGTTTAAAAGTCTTTATTATTATATTATACTATATTTAATTTTTAATTATCATCATAATTTTTTTTAAAAGCATTGTATTTAAACATAATTATAAAATATATAATTAAATCTGTGCAACACAAGGGTATTATGGCTAGTAATTCACTAGCTTTTACTTCTAATTAGATCAAATAATTTTAATTTGGATTGAAGGTAGCTCTCCACTACAATTGATTAACAACTTAAAAATTATAATAAAAACCCAAAAACCAAAGCGTAATACTAAGTAATAATAATATGACGGAAGCATTAGAGAGGGTTGTCAAATTTTCTCATATAAAGATGATAAAGATGATTTCTGGACTTTGAGTTAGGAACTTGATAACTTGACAAAAGGATTATAGTTAATCAACCCTCAATTCTTGGTTTGTCAATCATGCGCTCATTCCAATCCACAATAAATGCAATTCACAATTTCATTCTTGAATATTGAGAATGCACTGCACTATAAATATGGGTTCAAGGTAATTGGCCCAGCTGCAGTGAACTCGAACCGAGGACTCCACAGATCGCTCACATAACATAATGACTCCCTAGAGATTCTCTCCAAATATGGTCAAGGATATCTCCTGGATTGATTTTTAGACAGTACAACATCTCCTATTATTATATCATATTTTCTATATTAGATTATATTTCCCTTTAAATACAGGATATATCTAATATATATTAAATCTCAAAAATATCTCCCTTATTCAAGAAAGATTACTACCTGATTTATCATGAGATAACCTCTCACTATAAAAAGGGCTTAATGCCCCTAGGTATATCATCTAATCCTCATTACATACTCTCAAAACCTTTATGCCTCATTCACTTGTTGATTTGAGCATCAGAGTATCTTTGTAAATACCTCTACCCCCTTCATTTAGGCGTCGAAGACACCTGTAGCCTTACCTCAACTTTTAGGCAAGAGCAGAGAATAAAGAGGTTTATCCTAGAGCTAATTCAAGTACAATTTTTCCAAATCATATAAGAACCCAAACACCATATAATCCATGAAGATCAAACTCAAAAATTGAAATAAAACCAAGTAAAAAACCTTTAATTATCAAATCCAGCGTCAAAGTATCAATAAGTCATTCTCAGTCCATTGCAACTAGACAAACCCTACCTCTAATAGAGAGATTTAGCTACTCATATTCATAACAACATGGAAAAGTAGAAAAGAGAAGAAAAATCTCTAAAAACCCATCCAAGGTCTTGGAGTGATGACTTCATTCAATTTCTTCTCCTCTTGGTTATTCTTCCCCCCTTCCTAAGTATATACTCCCTCCTCTATGTGTTCTCATTGTGTCTTTGAAAAAAGTGAGTGTTTTCTATCCCAAAACCCATAATGAAACATGACTTTAATTTTTGGTGGAACACGCACAACATAAAATTCTGCACGAGCCACAGGCGTCAGGATGCCAAGACTGGGTGTTGAGACGCAAGAACTCCACCTAAAAGCTCATTCTATTCTATTTTGTAACTTATCTTTTAAATAAACTAGAAAATAAAACAAAAAAATACCCAAAACCAAAATAAGTTCTCAAACATACTAAATCAACCACAAGACATGTTTACGCACTTGACATGCTAACAAAAGACTCATGAAAGGTTGAAGTTAAGTGAAAATTGGGTTTTCTAGACTTTTAAACATGCAAAAATTGATGGAACATAAGCTTTGGAGAAAAATGAGATTGTCATTTGCAAAAAAACTTGCCTAGACATATCCATTGAGGTAGGATATGAAACATAACTCACACATTGCATGATGTGTGTTATCCACCTGTAACGAAAATTAAGTTTCATCATAATGGATTTGTCGCAACCGGGATCGCGACGGGGATGGCGAAAAAGAGAAAGAATTGTTGAAAATGTTGGAGTCGCCACCAAGTTTATTTAAAATTGGGAAAACGTTGGAAAAACCCATTTTTTGGAGAATAGTCTTTGAAACCAGTTTGAGTTCGGGAGTCGGTTATGTATAGGGAAGGGCAGGAATTCAATCCCACGCACCCTAGTACACCCGTCCTTGGACGGTACCTTTAATTAACTGTGCGAATTAAATAAATAACCTTTTTCAAACATTTATTTCCTATTTCAAGAAAATTAAAAGGAATTTATTTTTCTTAAAAGAAAAGAATTTTTAATGCACCGAACTATTACAATTCAGATGTCCTAAAAAAGAGTTAACTAGTCATCACGACTAAGTTAACCGTTCTTTATTTGAAACGAAAACATTTGACAATAAGCATATAATTTTTTTAAAAAAAGAATTGTTCTAAATAACAAATACTTGCAAATAAAATCTAAAAAGAAGCGAAAATTTATTTTTGGTATTTTTGTAAGAAAAAAAAAATCTTTATGAAAGACATTTGGAATATCAAATTGTCACAACTCAGATATCCAAATATCAAGTTAACAAGCTGTCATAGCTAAATTAACCCTATTATTTGAAATAAATAAAAAAAGAAGAAAAATAAATCGAAAATTAAAATAACTAATAAATATTTACAAACAAAATAATATTACGAAAATCTAATTTTGAAAGGGAGTTTTAGAATATCAAGTTGTCATAGCTGAAATATTCTAAAACATAAAGTTAACAAACCGTCGCGGTCAAATTAACTCTATTTTGAAAAGACTTTGAATATCAAGCCGTCGCAGCTAAAATATTCTGAAACATGAGATTAACGGACCGTCTCGACTCCATTAACCCTTTTTTAATACAATTCATCAATTAATTAAGTAGATAAATTTTGATAAAATACCCAAATATTTATTTTAAATCCAAAAAAAAAACATAAATTATACATATATTTTTTAATCTCTTATTTTATTTTTTTTTATTTTTAAATCTGAATTAATCTAAATCCGAAAAAAGATAATAAATAAACAAATAAAGTAAAATAAAATATAATAAAATAAAAAGTATAAACAACAAACATATTTTTGTTTTATTTCATTTTTAGACAAAACCATAGTTTTCACATAAATTGACAAGATAAAAAAATAAAATAAAATAATACATAGACATGATAGAGAATTAAACTAAAACACGTCCATAAACATAATCACAAAATTAACTTAAGCAAAAATTATAAACCTGTAAAAGATTAAATTAAAAAAAAAATACGTAAATGGTTCAAAGTAAGAACACAAAAAAACAGTTTATAAACACCATTACATAATTAAATTAAACAAAACAAAAAAAAACATAAAAAAAGAAAGAAAATTAAATTATGAATACGAACACATAAATAAACAAACAATCAACAAACATAAGGGTTCTAATTACTCTTCTCCTTTTTTTATTAAGAAAATACTAACGCTAAAACCCTCAAAAATCAAAGAAAATATTAAATCACTCTCTTTTTTATATGTATATATTTTTTGATTAAATTATTTTGAAACCAATATAAAAATAAATAAAAGAGAACACATTACCATATAAATAAAAACAAAATAAAACCCTTTGATTATTTTAGATAAAAAAAAACTCAAACCCAACAAAATAAACTCAAAAATAAAATAAACACTAATCATACCAAAAACTACTTCAAATTCAACATATAAGATCTAATTTAACAAAATAGACACAATTCTAACAAAATAATAATACAAAAATAGTAAATAATATTTCAATTAATCTACCATCACCATACACCTACCCACACACACGCAAGAATTCTCTCTCCTAGCCCACACACGCACCCATTGACACACACACACATACACACTAATACTAACTCTCACACACAGACACACGCATATACACTCTCACACACGCACATAATGAACTCCCTCCCTCTCTATCTTGCGCACACACAACACTCACAGGCTCCTTTTTCTTTCTTCCTCACCATATCACGTGGACAGAGACGCAGAGAAACAGGGAAAAAGGCTGAGAGGAAAAGATGAGGTTGCGCGCCAAGGGGAAGACGATGGGCAGATCTCCAGGCCACCGCGCAAGAAGGGAAACCGGCGATGGTTTCGTGGCCAGGATCGGTGAGCGGTAGCCACAGAGGAATGGCGGTGCGGCGGAGCTGGCAAAGGGGAAGGAGATCGACGGCTTTATGGTGGTAAGGAGAGGAAGATGATGAAGTTGAAAGGGGGCGCGGCCAAGGGAGATGTGCACGGCGTACACCGACAGGGGAGGGGACCTCTCGCGGTGGCGCTATAGCGAGGTCTGAGGAGGAGATCGCGACGCAGAAGGGGAGGAATGGCTGCGATGTTCAGCGAGATCATGGTTCCGGTACATGGCGGCAGTAGCTTCGCGAACGATGGGGATAGTGGTGCGCGGCGGCCTTCTGGACGGAGGTGGTGGTTGGATATGAGTGAAGGTTGTGGTTATGGAAGATAGAGGAGGAAGGGGAGGAAGGCCGATGGTTTGATGGAGGAAGAAGGGAGAAGATGTGGCGGTTGGAGGCTGTGGTGAGGGTGGTATTTGTTGAAGATGATGATGCTGGAGAGGGGGGGAAGATGATGGTGATGGGCACGGAGGCCGCGGCTGGTGGTGGAGGCTGCCGCGGCCTCCTCCTTCCTTTTTCTTTTAAAAATTTTTGTTTATGTTTGGTGATGATGATATTGCTGATGATGATGGTATTACCTTGTTCTTTTTTGATTTCTGGGTTGTGTAACTGGACTTGTATTGCTGGATTGGGATTCTGGTTTCTTTGCAGGTCTCTCACATCCGATGATGATATTTGAATTTTTTGGTCTATCTCCCCTATTCTCCCCGTTCCTCCATGATCTCAATATGTCAAAAAAAAAAGCTCTTCCCCTCCATCCATTCCACCGAAAGAGATATTTAAAAATCAAAAACACTATCATTGCATCCTTTTTTTATTTTTTATGCTTTCCCCTTCCCAGTGTTATCAGAACTTCACGTGTATGTCTCGGGGGGTGAGGGGAAAGGAGAAAATGAGAGAGTCCGTGAACTCTTCTCCCAAATTTTTATTTTTTTATTTTTATATTTTTCTTTTAAACAAGAAATGAAACTATAAATAAATAAATAAATAAAAGGTAAATTAAGTGCAAACTATTGGATTTTATTGTTAAAAAGATTGAATAAAATCGGTTGTTCACAGTTGCCCCTCTTTATTCATTTCTCATAAGAGAATATGAAAAACTTAAGTTTTATATTTTCTTCATAAGAAATGAATAAAGACATGAACATCGATTTTGTTCGACAAATGCATGAAATATAAACAATCGAAATCTAAACAGCAAAAATAATATGCACATATGAGAACGTCAAATGCAAAGACTAGCAATAGTCTAAAGCAGACGATGCTGACCAAAACTTAAAAACCAACAAGGATTGGCTGGAAATGTAAAAAAAGGTAATCTGAGGTTGATATGAAATGTAAAAAATTAGCATCTGAGACCGACTGAAAATGTAAATTGGCAACTGAGGCCGACTCGAAATGTAAAATTGGCATTTGAGGCCGACTGAAAATGTAAAATGGCAACTGAGGCCGACTGAAACTATAAATTTGCATCTGAGGCCGACTTGAATTGTAAAATTGGCATCTGAGACCGACTGAAAATGTAAATTGGCATCTGAGGCCGACTGAAATGTAAATTGGCATCTGAGGCCGACTTGAAATGTAAATTGGCATCTGAGGCCGACTGAAAATGTAAATTAAGAATCGAGGCCGACTAAATGTAAAATTGGCATTTGAGGTCGATCAAAACGTAAATGGCAAATCGAGGCCGACAGAAATGTAAATTGGCAACTGAGGCCGACTGAAAATGTAAATTGGCATCTGAGGCCGACTTGAAATGTAAATTGGCATCTGAGGCCGACTGAAAATGTAAATTGGCATCTGAGGCCGACTGAAATGTAAATTGGCATCTGAGGCCGACTGAAATGTAAATTGGCATCTGAGGCCGACTTGAAATGTAAATTGGCATCTGTGGCCGACTGAAATGTAAATTGGCATCTGAGGCCGACTGAAATGTAAATTGGCATCTGAGGCCGACTTGAAATGTAAATTGGCATCTGAGGCCGACTGAAAATGTAAATTGCCATATGAGGTCGACTTGAAATGTAAATTGGCATCTGAGGCCGACTGAAAATGTAAATTGGCATATGAGGCCGACTGAAAATGTAAATTGGCATCTGTGGCCGACTGAAATGTAAATTGGCATCTGAGGCCGACTGAAATGTAAATTGGCATCTGAGGCCGACTTGAAATGTAAATTGGCATCTCGAGGCCGATCGAAATGTAAATTGGCATCTGAGGCCGACTTGAAATGTAAATTGGCATCTGAGGCCGACTGAAAATGTAAATTGGCATCTGAGGCCGGTTGAAATGTAAATTGGCAACTGAGGCCGACAGAAATGTAAATTGGCATCTGAGGCCGACTTGAAAATGTAAATTGGCATATGAGGCTGACTGAAAATGTAAATTGGCATCTGAGGCCGGTTGAAATGTAAATTGGCAACTGAGGCCGACAGAAATGTAAATTGGCATCTGAGGCCGACAGAAATGTAAATTGGCAACTGAGGCCGACTGAAAATGTAAATTTGGCATCTGAGGCCGACTTGAAAATGTAAATTGGCATCTGAGGCCGACAGAAATGTAATTTGGCATCTGAGGCCGACTGAAAATGTAAATTGGAAAAGAAAACAATCTTTTTTCATTTTTCAAATCATATGCAAAAAACCTTGAATTATCCACCTTCAGTTTATGCAATATTGAAAAACTAACCGTGACTTAATTGAGCAAGCCTCGAGGAAAACTTTAACCGATCAAACTCACAATCTTAGAATCGGACCTTCCGACACAACCAAGACTTTGTTTTCTCCTCAGAATCTCGCTCATTTTCATTCTTCTCCCATTTCCTTTTTCAGAAGGTTGATTACTTTCCTGTCAAGCTTAGCTGCCGTTTCTGGATCGGGATGCTAATCATTGACGTATTGCTGTAAACACTGTTAAATTGTGTAATTGAAGCTTAAATTTATCCTACTTGAGACATTATGAATAAACATGTATTCAAAAGAAGGTAGAGGGATCAACTGAATGAACATTTTCATTGTTTGGTGTATTAGATGACAAAATGCTTTGTGAAAGATAGAATTTTGGGAGACACAAAATTTTGCCCCAGTTTAGGTTCTTTGTGGCTCAATCAATTGACTTCTTAAAGCAAGTTGACCATCATAGCCATGATATCTGACAACATGTCTTCAAATTCCCTTTAAAATTGCCCCAGTTTCAGCCCTTATCTGCTTGACTCGCTGGATTATCAAAAATTGCCCCAGTTTCAGTTTCCAGCGAAGATGCTTATCTTTTCCTGTTCTAACTTTTGCCTAGGCCGCACTTTCGAGTTTTCAGCCTAGCGAGCTCCTTTGTTTTGCTGTTTTGCCCTAATTTTTGCTTAGGTCGCTCTTTCGAGTTTTCGACCTAACAGGCTTTTCTTTTCTGCTTTGCCCTAACTTTTGCTTAGGTCGCTCTTTCGAAGTTTTCGACCTAACGGGCTTTTAAGTATCTCGCTTGTTCTAACTTTTGCTTAGGTCGCTCTTTCGAGCTTTCGACCTAACGGGCTTTTTAAGCACCTTTTCAAGCATAAAATCTTTTGACGGAATCACTGTTGATTGGTTTAGGCAATTCTTGTCCCTCCATATTTTGCAAAATCAATGCTCCACCTGAGAATGCATTCTTGACAATGTAAGGACCTTCGTAACTTGGAGCCCACTTTCCCCGCATGTCTTCTTGGTTAGGGAGAATTTTCTTCAGAACCAAATCTCCTGGATGAAAATCTCTAGGGCGGACTTTCTTATTAAAAGCCCTAGCCATTCTGCTTTGATACAACTGGCCGTGGCAAATGGCTGTAAGCCTCTTCTCTTCGATCATGTTCAATTGCTCATATCGAGCTTTCACCCATTCAGATTCTTCCAGCTCAGCTTCCATCAAAACTCTGAGCGAAGGGATTTCAACCTCTATAGGAGATACGGCTTCAATTCCATATACCAATGAAAAAGGAGTTGCCCCTGTGCTTGATCGTATGTTGGTACGATACGCATGCAAAGCATAGGGCAGCATTTCATGCCAATCTTTGTAGTTCACCACCATTTTGGCAATGATTTTCTTGATATTTTTATTTGCAGCTTCAACCGCACCATTCATTTGAGGCCTGTAAGGAGTTGAGTTATGATGCTTGATCTTGAAAGTCTCGAAGAATTTCTGAACCTCAGCACCATTGAGGTTAGGAGCATTGTCTGTAATGATCCTTTCTGGAATCCCATATCTGCAGATGATGTCCTTTTTTATGAATCTGAGAAACACCTTCTGTGTGATGTTGGTGTATGAGGCAGCTTCCACCCATTTAGTGAAATAATCTATTGCCACCAAGATGAAACGATGACCATTAGATGCTTTGGGATTAATCGGGCCGATAACATCCATGCCCCATATCGAGAAAGGCCAAGGAGACACCATGCTGTGCAACTAAACCGGGGGAGCATTGACTCGGTCTGCATATATTTGGCATTTGTGGCACTTCCGAACATAACTGATACAATCATTCTCCATAGTGGACCAGTAATAACCGCTTCTTATGATTTTGCGTGCCATCATATGTCCATTGGTGTGAGTTCCACAGATCCCTTCATGAACTTCAGTCATGATTATTCGAGCTTCATGAGCATCTATACATCTGAGGAGAGTAGTGTCGTAGTTCCTTTTGTAGAGGACTTCACCATTCAGGAGGAAAGCCATGGCCAGTCTTCGAATCGTCTTTTTATCCACCTCATTTGCACCTTCTGGGTATTCTCCATTTTGAATATACCGCTTGATATCATAATACCATGGTTGTCCATCCGTTCGCTCCAGACAGACAATATACAGGTTCACCTTGCATTTCTACATGGATGGGTTGGACATTAGCATGGACCTCCAAATTAGTCATCACGGCCAAAGTCGCTAAAGTATCCGCAAACTGGTTCTTGTCCCGAGTTAAATGAGAGAATGATATGTTATCAAAGCGCTCAATTAACTGAGACAAATGCTTCTGATAAGGTACTAATTTCGGATCCTTTGTACGCCATTCTCCATTAACTTGATAGATTATGAGCGCAGAGTCTCCAAAAACCTTTAGTTCTTTGATTCCCAAGTCAATCGCAACTTGCAATCCATTTGCACACGCTTCATATTCTGCCATGTTGTTGGTACATTCAAAGTCTAGTTTGATAGAAACTGGATACTGCTTCCCAGCTGGTGAGACTACTACAGCTCCGATTCCACATCCGTTCATATTGGCTGCTCCATCAAAGTACATCTTCCACACATTCCCCTCTTCCTCATCTTCTCTTTCTAGTGTCAACACTTCGTCATCAGGGAATTCAAGCATAGTGGGTTGTACAACCTCCAGAGGGTTTTCAGCTACATGATCAACAATTGCACTTCCTTTGATAGACTTTTGAGTGACATATTTGATATCAAACTCAGACAGCATCACTTGCCATTTTGACATTCTCAATGACACATGAGGACTATCAAATATGTACTTTAACGGATCCATTCGAGAAATCATCCAAGTAGTGTAGTATAACATGTACTGCCTCAACCTCTTGGAAGCCCATACTAACGCACAACAGGTCTTTTCAATGGCCAGATAGCGAGATTCGCATTCATTAAACTTCTTGCTCAAATAATAAATGGCCTGTTCCTTCTTTCCAGATTCATCATACTGTCCCAACATTGCCCCGAGTGAAGTAGGCAACACTGTAAGATACAGTATTAAAGGACGGCCCGGCGTAGGAGGAATCAGAACTGGAGGTTTCATTAGATAAGTCTTTATTTTATCGAAGGCCTCTTGGCATTCCTCATTCCATTCTCCAGGTTGATGTTTTAAAGAACTTGAATATAGGCTCACAAGTACTAGTCAAATTTGCAATGAATCTAGCAATGTAGTTGAGCCTCCCAAGAAAACTTCTCACTTCCTTCTCAGTTCGAGGGGCTGGCATTTCTTGTATGGCTTTCACTTTATCCGGATCCACTTTTATCCCTTCTCTCACGACAATGAATCCCAGCACTTCCCGTGGAAGCTCCAAAGATGCATTTATTTGGGTTCAGTCGCAACTTATATTTTCTCGAGCCTTTCAAACAGCCTTCGCAGGATTACTACATGACTTTCTCCCTCTTTGGACTTAGCGACCATGTCATCTACATACACTTCAATTTCCTTGTGCATCATGTCGTGGAACAAAGGCAACCATAGCACGCTGGTAAGTGGCACCGCATTCTTCAATCCGAATGGCATGACTGTAGCGTAATGTTCCCACTGAGTTATGAACGTAGTTTTTCCTTTGTCATGAACATCCATGAGAATCGATTGTACCCTAATATCCATCCATGAATGAAAATCGGTGATTCCTGGCCGTATTATCAACAAGGACATCAATGTGAGGGAGTGGAAAGTTATCTTTCAGGCTAGCTTTATTCAGGTCCCGATAATCAACATACATCCTAACCTTCCCATCCTTTTTAGGCACATGCACGATGTTGGCCACCCAATCTGTGTGTCTTGACACCTCTAGAAACCCGCCTCTAGTGTTTAGTCACCTCTTCTTTTATCTTTAGCGACATGTCGGGCCGCATTCTTCTCAATTTTTGCTTTTTCGGCTCAGCTTCTGGGTACAAAGGGATCTTGTGTGAAGCAATCTCTCGTTCCAGTCCTGGCATATCATGATAAGACCATGCAAAAACATCCAGGTATTCTTCGAACAAAGCAATCATCTCTGTCTGCTCAGGATTCTCCACTATTTTCAGCTCTTTCCTCTCTTCTTCGGTGCCCATGTTAATTACTTCGACCACCTCATTGTCTAAGTCAAATCCTTTATCCATGTGTTCCAAAGAATCTGAAAATCTTTCAACAGTTTCTTCATCTTCTTCAGATTCATAGCTATCACACTCAAGTGCAGTAAGAGAGTCAATTGATTGGCCTTCAAAATCCCTTTCATGTGGCAAAATTCCTACACTTAAATCCCTGGAAAGTAATTGCGGTGGGTTGGAATGCCAAGACAAATAACAGGTAAACATGAATAAAAAGGCCCAAATTAATGGTTTGAGGAAATAATGCTAAAGAACAAGAATAGCGGATAGAAAAGAGAACAATTGCTGGATGAACATGCAAGTTTATTCAAATGATGTCTCAAAGTAGCATCCATAAAAGCAAATACAATTAATACAATCCCGAATGATTACTTTGAAGTAACAACATCAAGCACCGTTCAGCTTCCCAATTCATCAAAGATCCCATCGCGGTTGACAGCATAAGCATTGTTGCGTTCTTCAGGCCTCTCAACATCCATCATATTGATGGTTGGACAACAGCTAGGGACACATCCTCCTTCAGCCATAATCACCTCAGGCGAATAAGGAAAGGTCTCTTTCAGATGAGGGATCTGCTTCATCTTCTCTTTTGGTTTCTTTGGTTCAAGAGCCATGGTCTTGATCTCGCTTCTTCTAATGATGCCTCATATCCTAAACCAAATCGGTCAGGCTTCCCTGAGATAGGTAGAGGTGCTTTGATATCTTGTAACCGTGGTCCCAGTCCTTTGCCGTGCAGATAACCATTTTTGGTCATGATGTGAGCCACTATCTGATTGACATCTTGCCTTGGGAGCTCGTTCTGTTCTTGCTTCATCCCCACCACCTCCAGATTGTGCCATAAGCTGTTTTCCACTAACTCAACATTTTCAACATAAGGTAATAAGACAGGTTTAGATACAATGATCTCCTTCTCTCCATGGATCGTAATGACTGAATCATTTTCAATGTATTTAACCTTTTGATGCAAGGTTGAAGGAACAGCACCAACATTGTTGATCCATGGTCTTCCCAGTAGCATGTTGTAATCAGACTCAATCTCCATTACGTGGAATAAAACCTCAAATCGGCTCGGGCCGATTTCCAATGGCAGCACTATTTCCCCCAGGATGTTTTTCTTCGCTCCATCAAAAGCTCTTACGATCATCATTTGTGGTGAGATGTCGTCTTTGCCCATTGACAAGTAGCTCAAAGTTGATGCTGGCAAGACATTTAATCCTGACCCTCCGTCAATGAGAACCTTAGGCACTATATAGCCTTTGCATTTGAGGGTTATATATAGTGCTCGTGGGTTGGCCTGTGATACAATCTCTTCATTTGAGAAAGTGATCATATTAACACGCTTTACCGGATCCACCATGTTCACCATATTCTCCAGTGAGACATCCGGTTTCACATAAGCATCCTTCAAGACCTTCAGCACTGCCTTTTGATGAGATTCAGATGACAAAATCAGTGACAACAGGGAGATTCTAGCAGGAGTCTTTTTCAATTGCTCCAGTATGTCGTACTCACTTTGTTTCATGATTTTCAAGAACTCCTCTTCTTCATTTTCTTCTCTTTCTTTTCTTTCCGCACCAAGACCCTTTCCCACATTCTCTTCTTCGACAAACTTTCCTTTTTCCAGCTCTCCGGGCCCATAAATTCTTCCACTTCTTGTTATTCCTTTTACCTCCGCTACCACTTCACCCGTTTGGGCTTTCGAGGTTTCCCTTATGTCTCCGTTTGTCTCCACGTCAGTTTCATAGTTCCAAGGGACAGCATGTGTATCCTCGTAACTGAATGGTGCTGGTTTCCTCACGGTGATCACCACTTTCTCTGGTTTCGGAGCTCGATTCAGTGGAGGGATGCGAAGTACGAAACGATCGATCACATTCACCTCTTCAGGAAGATTCGACCTCTTTTTTGCTTGAATCACACCCAGGTCGAGTAATTCTTGTACTCGAGCTTTGAAACCCCGACAATGTTCGACATCGTGTCCGAGACCTCCACAATGATATGCACAACTTGATTCCAGATCATATTTCTCTTCCTCCTTCACCGTAGATGCAAGTGCTGTAATGTGATACCCAGCTTCCTTCAAGCCATTGAACACTTCTTCCATTGGTGTTTGAAGATTCAAAACTTTCTTAATCAGAGGTTCTTCTACCTCCAAGGCATTCACACGGCTTCCTCCTTCGTGTTTTGGGATCGGGTTGTTAACAATGTCTGGCTTTGAATCTTCTTGAAAGTCTAGCCTCCCGCAAGCAATTAACCTTCTTACTGCTGTTTTAAAACCTTCGCAATCCTCAATGGAATGCCCTGCTATGTCCATGTGGTATTTAGAGGTCAGGTTTGGGTTGTACCAAGCTGGGTATGGTGGTTCTAATGGGTGCACAGGATATGCCGAGATCAGATGAGCATCAACTAGCTTTTGAAACAGCTCAAGATTCGAAATGGATAACTTTGGGAAAGGTGGGAAGTTGGGGAATCGACACGGTTTTGGTTTTGGAAATTTGGTCGAGGTGTCAGTGTATGTTGGGCGGTTGGTTGGTATGGCCTTATATGGATGTTGTTAACTTGGGGTTGGGAATACGGAATGTTGTTTGTGGTTTGTGTGGTTTGGTATGGTGGATAATGAGGATAGGGGTTTGGTATAATCGTGGTTGGGTTGGTGTGTATCGTGGGACGAAGGATTGCCGACCATGCACATAATTCACATCCGCTCTTTTTCTCGGGCGGAAACTCTTTTCTGCGCTTCGCGCTCATGGGAAGCTTGCCGCTTTTGCTAAGCTTTCAATTCTTTCTCCGGCAGCTATCAACTCGCAGAAGTCTTTGTATGTCGCTCCCGCCATTGCCCCAATGTAAGGGGATCCCAAGGTTCCCAAGAAGTAAGAACACATCTCACTTGGAATGAGTGGTGGGTCAACCTCTGCAGCCAAGGCTCTCCATCTTTGAGCGTATTGCTTGAATGATTCATCCTTCTTCTTCTGCATAGAGCTTAATTGCTTTCGTGTAGGTGCCACCTCAAGATTGAACTTGTATTGGCTCATGAACAGATCTGCCAATTCTCTCCAGCTAGAAATCTTCGAATGGTCTAGTTGAATGTACCACTCCAGAGCGGGTCCCACAAAGCTTTCATGGAAGAAATTGATGAGGAATTTTTCATCCTTTGACCATATCGCCATCTTAGTACAATAACTCTTCAAGTGAAATAAAGGATTACCCGTCCCATCATACTTTGAGAAGTCAGGAACCTTAAAGTCCCTAGGGATTACTACATCGAGAAGGACAGAGTTGTTCAACCTCCACATTCCCATTGGGGCTAGGTCCTTGAATAGCCCGTTTTTGCTCTTGAATCTTCTCCATCCATTCCTCTTTGTACTTTCCTTTTTCTCGCCTCGCACGACTATTTTCTGAGGAGGATGGTTGCTTCTGGATGACCACACGAGGTTGCTCCCAGACAGGGGTAACATGCCCATGTTCATGAGTTTGCACATTTTCCAAGGAACAATAACCTTCTCCAATAGGGATTACCAATGGTATCGTGGGCGGTGGTTGCCCATGGAGGTTATTTGGGATTTCACCCATATCATTCATCCCTACAAAGGACGCTTAGAGTCGCACTCTGCACTACGCACATACCCAGTGTCGTGGTCTTTGGTTGCACATTCGTTGAATGAGCTCCCAATAGGTTAAGTGATTCTTGTATGGCCCGCATCATATCCTCCAATCTTCCTTGGTTATTTGACGCTCATTCAGTTTTCCTCTCACCGCCAACTTCATTGCTCGATTTCTTCCTCCTTCGTAGTAGTTGTGACTGGGATACCCTTTCTGCGTCACCATTCCCTCCAGCCATTTTGGTCCGGGCTCTCGTATTGTGAATTCTAGTTTGATCGGTATCGGTTTTCCTTGGGCGCCCAATTGTGACGAAGTTTTACCTGATTCAGAAAACAATTTTAGTGAAGGGTAAGAGATAAAAACATGGCTATTTGTTAGAAATCATCGAGCCGAGTCTTGATGTGAGTATCTTTGATGATAACTGCCTCGTAACGCCTCGCTCAAAAGTACTAAGTCATGGACATTGCTACGAGACCAACACAATACAGAGAAACAAAGATTCTTTTATTCATGAAGGCATATTACAACCATCATCCTTCTTACATTGATTCTCACAACAACAAAAGAGAATACATTGTAAAGCCACAAATGCCTTCCTCAAAATCTCTCAGTAATCATTTGCTTCATTCTTCCAATCAAGTCTTTACAATAGTCAACAAAATTACAAATCTCGATTGGGGTCTTTAAAGGGATTATTCCTTGCTCGGCCAATCCTAAGTATCTTGGAACATCTTCAATGGCCGCATTAGCTAATCCTGCCAAGTTTGAGAAGCGAGTCTTCAGCTCATGAATAATGTGGTTCGATGTTGTATTTCTAATCCAAACTTGCAACTCTTTCCTTTTCTTCTTCCAAAGGCAACTTGATATTCCATGATCTCATCATTCATGTGTTGACTTAGCTCTTCAATCTTCCTTTGGTATTCATTGTTCAATTCTTCCATTTGTTGTTTCATTTGTTCTTCACCTTTTAACGCAGCTTTCTTCAAAGCAATTTTGGCCTTTCAAGTAGATCTTTCAGCTCTTGATTTTCCGCTACCACTTTGTCACGCTCCTGTGTCCCAAGTCCTAGCTCTTTGTTGGCAGCTTTGAGGCATTCCTTGGTTTTCATCATGTGTTCATGCCCCATCTTCAGCTTCTTGCTTGTTCCTTCTAGAGCCTGATCCTTTTCAGTGCTTTCTCGTTTTAATGTCATGTAGTTATGGTGGACACTTTTCAACTCAGCTTCTATTTGCATCTTTTCTTGTTCAACCTTGTCTAGTTTCTCCTTCATTTCTTTGATTTCTTCATTTCCATGGAAACCCCAGGTTGATACATTGTCCAGAGGAGTAATAGTTATGACTTTGAAGGGCAGCTTGATCTCTTGAGCCCTATTTTTCACCCATTGATGATAACTTTCTTTCACAGCACAACTTCTAACTCCCAGCCTCTTCCCCTTCTTGACAACCTTGTTCCAAGCGGACCGGATCTTCTGGAATAGGTCAATGTCTTTGGAGTCTTGATAATATGAGACGAATGGAGTAACTGCAGCTTCAGAAGGAGGTCCCATCATGGGATACCCGAACTGGCATAATACCAAGACAGGATTGTAGTTTATGCATCCTCGGGTACCCATGAGAGGTACATTTGGAAAGCTTCCGTGACCGATAAATCAGAGTTTGACCATCCTCCCTCCAAGGATACCATCGTATCATCCTTTCATCCAATTTGGCTAGGTCTTGAGCCCACTCTTGTCCACTCTTCTTCTTAATCTTATGCATTCGTAGGTCTTCAATTGGACAAGACGCCTTGTAATTCCTTTGGAATATGTGCAAAGTAGCCCACACATATAACATTGGTAAACAGCACAGAATTCTCTTACCATTTCTCTCATGGCAAAAGTTCATAGTACAATAAACATCCGCCAGAAGGCTGGAACGGGATTATGACCATGGAACTTGCGAGCAAGGAATACGTCAATAGCCGCAAAGTCTACAAGGCCTTCAATGTTCGGAAATAAGACAGTGCCATAGATAGTGAGAGCCAGTACATCTACAAAAGCATCCCAGTCTTCGATTTGAGCTAAACGGCGCATGTGCTCTTCCAGGTAATCTCTTGAGAATCCATAGGTCCCATTCCTACATTTCTGTGCTTCATGCAGATTCTTTACACCTACCCTTAGGACAGTTGATAGGGTTTGTAAAGAAGGATAATGGCCTTGGTAGTGATAGGGTTTTTCTCCTTCTAGTGGTAACCCCAGGATCTTCTCAAATTCTTCAATGGTCGGTGCTAACTGGAAGTCTTGAAAAGTGAAACATAGGAGTAGAGGATCGTAGTACTGTGCCAGTGCTGTGATTGCTTCTTCTTGTTCGTCCACTTCTAAGAGATTCAAGATCTTTCCATACCTTCTGGTGAGAGACAAGCGTTGTGGTGGCTTCAACAACTGACCCAAAGATCTCAGGCTTTTAGTTTCGGGTGTCTTGGCTTTGAGACGTAGAGTTCTTTTCAACTTTTCACCCTTCTGACTGTCTGGTCTAATATTTGTTTCCATTTTCCCAAAGATACTCACAAAAGATTTCAGTTCGACTTTCTAACAAACCTGCCATAATAGAAAGAAAAATTTAATTTAAATAAAAGAAGGAATAGTAAACAATTTAGGAAATGAATGTAAATTATGTACAAAGAACAAAGATAGGAAATTATGTACAAAGAAAGGAGTTAAAGAAAATGCATGCTCTCTTTGTGTCCTATATGAGGTAAATTCTGGAGGTTAATTCTATAGTTCTATGGTCGTTCTACCTTGTGAACACTTTCACTGGGTGGATCTACATTCTCAGAGTTCTACGGCCTCTAGAGTTAAGATTCATTTCAGAATGTTACCCACAACAGCAGGTGAACCGCTAGATGTAGGGTATTCATGAAAGAATCACACTCTAGATGAGATTTTCGCGATAACCAAACAGGATGATCATCCACAATGGCTACCGCTACACAATCTCTTACCTATCTCAAGTTACACTCGCATCTCGGTATAGGGCCCCACTCGTTTGTGATTAATGTGTAAGTGTTGTGTGTGAAGAGAGCATACAAACCTGAAACCCTAAGACTACCCACGACTAATTCCTGCAAAAACAACTCAAACAGACACGCATAACATTCAAGAATAAATATCTACCCTAAGGTTTTAACAAATAAAGCTATCACTATAAATAAACACATGAAAAACGAAATTCTGTAAATAGACGAAGCATACAATATTAGACAAAGTAAAATAAAGAAAGGAAAACAAACATCAAGAGACTATATTTAATTCGCATAACTAATTAAAACAGGCCTGACTCTCTTGGAAGTCCCCAATGGAGTTGCCATCTGTCGCAACCGGGATCGCGACGGGGATGGCGAAAAAGAGAAAGAATTGTTGAAAATGTTGGAGTCGCCACCAAGTTTATTTAAAATTGGGAAAACGTTGGAAAAACCCATTTTTCGGATAATAGTCTTTGAAACCAGTTTGAGTTCGGGAGTCGGTTATGTATAGGGAAGGGCAGGAATTCAATCCCACGCACCCTAGTACACCTGGCCCTGACTCGCACTTTAATTAACTGTGCGAATTAAATAAATAACCTTTTTCAAACATTTATTTCCTATTTCAAGAAAATTAAAAGGAATTTATTTTTCTTAAAAGAAAAGAATTTTTAATGCACCGAACTGTTACATTTCAGATGTCCTAAAAAAGAGTTAACTAGTCATCACGACTAAGTTAACCGTTCTTTATTTGAAACGAAAACATTTGACAATAAGCATATAATTTTTTAAAAAAAGAATTGTTCTAAATAACAAATACTTGCAAATAAAATCTAAAAAGAAGTGAAAATTTATTTTTGGTATTTTTGTAAGAAAAAAAAATCTTTATGAAAGACATTTGGAATATCAAATTGTCACAACTCAGATATCCAAATATCAAGTTAACAAGCTGTCATAGCTAAATTAACCCTATTATTTGAAATAAATAAAAAAAGAAGAAAAATAAATCAAAAATTAAAATAACTAATAAATATTTACAAACAAAATAATATTACGAAAATCTAATTTTGAAAGGGAGTTTTAGAATATCAAGTTGTCATAGCTAAAATATTCTAAAACATAAAGTTAACAAACCGTCGCGGTCAAATTAACTCTATTTTGAAAAGACTTTGAATATCAAGCCGTCACAGCTAAAATATTCTGAAACATGAGATTAACGAACCGTCTCGACTCCATTAACCCTTTTTTAATACAATTCATCAATTAATTAAGTAGATAAATTTTAATAAAATACCCAAATATTTATTTTAAATCCAAAAAAAACATAAATTATATATATATTTTTTTAATCTCTTATTTTATTATTATTTTTTTTATTTTTAAATCTGAATTAATCTAAATCCGAAAAAAGATAATAAATAAACAAATAAAGTAAAATAAAATATAATAAAATAAAAAGTATAAACAACAAACATATTTTTGTTTTATTTCATTTTTAGACAAAACCATAGTTTTCACATAAATTGACAAGATAAAAAATAAAAAATAAAAAAAATAATACATAGACATGATAGAGAATTAAACTAAAACACGTCCATAAACATAATCACAAAATTAACTTAAGCAGACATTATAAACCTGTAAAAGATTAAATTAAAAATAAATACGTAAATGGTTCAAAGTAAGAACACAAAAAAATAGTTTATAAACACCATTACATAATTAAATTAAACAAAACAAAAAAAAAACATAAAAAAAGAAAGAAAATTAAATTATGAATACGAACACATAAATAAACAAACAATCAACAAACATAAGGGTTCTAATTACTCTTCTCCTTTTTTTATTAAGAAAATACTAACGCTAAAACACTCAAAAATCAAAGAAAATATTAAATCACTCTCTTTTTTATATATATATATATTTTGATTAAATTATTTTGAAACCAATATAAAAATAAATAAAAGAGAACACATTACCAAATAAATAAAAACAAAATAAAACCCTTTGATTATTTTAGATCAAAAAAACTCAAACCCAACAAAATAAACTCAAAAATAAAATAAACACTAATCATACCAAAAACTACTTCAAATTCAACATATAAGATCTAATTTAACAAAATAGACACAATTCTAACAAAATAATAATACAATAATAGTAAATAATATTTCAATTAATCTACCATCACCATACACATACCCACACACACGCAAGAATTCTCTCTCCTAGCCCACACACGCACCCATTGACACACACACACATACACACTAATACTAACTCACACACACACACACACACGGATATACACTCTCACACACGCACATAATGAACTCCCTCTCTCTCTATCTTGCGCACACACAACACTCACAGGCTCCTTTTTCTTTCTTCCTCACCATATCACGCGGACAGAGACGCAGAGAAACAGGGAAAAAGGCTGAGAGGAAAAGATGAGGTTGCGCGCCAAGGGGAAGACGATGGGCAGATCTCCAGGCCACCGCGCAAGAAGGGAAACCGGCGATGGTTTCGCGGCCAGGATCGGTGAACGGTAGCCACAGAGGAATGGCGGTGCGGCGGAGCTGGCAAAGGGGAAGGAGATCGGCGGCTTTATGGTGGTAAGGAGAGGAAGAAGATGAAGTTGAAAGGGGGCGCGGCCAAGGGAGGTGTGCGCGGCGTACACCGACAGGGGAGGGGACCTCTCGCGGCGGCACTATAGCGAGGTCTGAGGCGGAGATCACGACGCAGAAGGGGAGGAATGACTACGATGTTCAGTGAGATCGTGGTTCTAGAACATGGCGGTAGCGGCTTTGCGAACTATGGGGATAGTGGTGCGCGGCGGCCTTCTGGACGGAGGTGGTGGTTGGATATGAGTGAAGGTTATGGTTATGGAAGATAGAGGAGGAAGGGGAGGAAGGCCGATGGTTTGATGGAGGAAGAAGGGAGAAGATGTGGCGGTTGGAGGCTGTGGTGAGGGTGGTGTTTGTTGAAGATGATGATGCTGGAGAGGGGGGGGAGATGATGGTGATGGGCACACGGAGGTCGGGTGGTGGTGGAGACGCGGCCTCCTCCTTCCTTTTTCTTTTAAAATTTTTTGTTTATGTTTGGTGATGATGATATTGCTGATGATGATGGTATTACCTTGTTCTTTTTTGATTTCTGGGTTGTGTAACTGGACTTGTATTGCTGGATTGGGATTCTGGTTTCTTTGCAGGTCTCTCACATCCGATGATGATATTTGAATTTTTTGGTCTATCTCCCCTATTCTCCCCGTTCCTCCATGATCTCAATATGTAAAAAAAAAAAAGCTCTTCCCCTCCATCCATTCCACCGAAAGAGATATTTAAAAATCAAAAACACTATCATTGCATCCTTTTTTATTTTTTATGCTTTCCCCCTCCCCAGGTTACTGTAACTTCACGTGTATGTCTCGGGGGGTGAGGGGAAAGGAGAAAATGAGAGAGTCCGTGAACTCTTCTCCCAAATTTTTTTATTTTTATATTTTTCTTTTAAACAAGAAATGAAACTATAAATAAGTAAATAAATAAAAGGTAAATTAAGTGCAAACTATTGGATTTTATTATTAAAAAGATTGAATAAAATCGGTTGTTCACAGGATTCTAAAAAATCACATTCAATTCTAGAGAGTGGCTATTGTTATTTTTATATGACTATTGTCACTCTCATTTGTATTACTTGTTTTTTGATTTTATTAAATTACTCTTTTTCATTTTAAACAAATAAAACTAATATCTACGATGATTAATATACAATTCTTAATTCTAAATGCTTTTGCCATTGCATTACAGACATGTTTACACTCGTAGAATATGAGTGCAACCTTTTATATACAATTATTCAGCACTTTTTTGCTCATAACATTATTATAAAAAAATAATCAAATAAAATTAATACATAATTAATGTTTATTGTTTATGAGTCATTATAAAGGTATCAAAATTTATTATTACCAATTTAATTAAAAATAATAATTTAATTATTAAAACATTTAATATTGATCTCATTAATTTAATTACAATATTTTACATTAAATTATTTAATATAATAATTAATATTTTATAGATTGAATTATTGCCTTTAAAAATAAATACCTCAACAATATATATAGCATTGAATATTTTATAAAAAAGAAAAATAAATAATAATGAGTGATAATAAAGATAAATACTAAATCAAATTATGCAATACACATGCTATTTTAACCTCCAATATTTATATAATTTTGAAAATATTAAATAAATTATTTATGTTGGTAACTTGTTTTTTACGATCGCATAGTTTTAATGGCTTAAAGACACATATATACTTGTCATTCTCTAGTTTTTTATTTTTGTTTTAAAATGTATTTTGAAAAATATAAATTATATTTCATCTCATAAAAAATAAATAATATAACCTTTATACTATTCGAGTGTAAAAGAAAATTAACCCTTTAAACTATTTTTATGCAAACAGCAAATTAAATAAGTGATTAATCTAATATATCAAATTACTTCAATTGTTGATACTATAAATAAAAAAAAATAACAAAATTAATGGCCAGTAGTAATAAACCAAGGTATCATTTTGTTTATTTACTAGTTTCTTATTTATATACTTGCTAAATGTTACAAAATATGTTTGTAATTGTATACCACAATTTATTATGGTATTTTCAACATTATATCATTTAGATTGTATAAAAATTTTAAAACGATTTAATATTTGAATTAAAGTATTATATTAAATAAATAAATTATTAATACTTATAATATCTAGTAATTACGTGATAATTAAAAAAAGATAAATAATAAAGATGGTGATGTAGTTAGACTAATTTGTAATTAAATTTATAATAATAACTTTTCATAACATTATGAATTATAAATCAGGTATTCTTTGGGTTAAAACAGAAGAATAGTATTTGGCAAAACTAAATAAAATTTAGTGTAAGTGAGAGTGATAATAGACATATAGGAGTGACAACAGTCACTTCCTTAATTCTATTGTAGACCTTGCTCATATAATAATACAGACTTAATTTTAATATATTGTTAATGTGAAAAAAATTATATTGTAATTCAATTAATAACATTATATATAGAGTTTAATTTCTATACATAGATAGTATATTTTTTTATAGTTTTATCTAACTATTTATTATCACATCAGTAAAAGTGATTAAGTCTCACATTTATAGCTTAAAAAGCCATGCAAATGAAATAATTTGACTAGATAATTATAGAAATTAAAATCTTATATGTCGGTTTTAATATTGTAATTAAAAAATTCAAAAAATTTTAATCATATGATAATATTTTAATAATATTAATGGATGATTATTCAAAAAAGAAATTTGTATAAAAGTTAAGTTCATAATTTATATGCTAAATTTAAAACTTGATTAATTCTTGGACTGCCGCTGAATGGCCGAGAAAAGTCAAGCGAGGCGGCGAACCCAATATTACTAGCCTTATCCACTTACTTTTGTTTACAAAGATTCCCTCGTCCGTTGTGTCCAACTGATAACGTACACAGGAACATAAGGTTCAAAATCGTCCAGGCCAACACTTTCAAATCTGTTTCTGTTCCTGCCGCTCCCCCTCTTTCACTTTCCTTCCTTCCTTTTTCCCTTGCACGCACAAGAAAAAAATCCAGCTGCTATGAAAAGATGATTGGCCTACAATCCATTCATCGTTCCTTCACTCCTGGCACTTCCAACTATACTATCCACCACACAAGACACCCCAGCAACACGAGAAGCTCTATTTTGTGCCTATGCAAGTCAAATGAGCCTGATTCCCAGCCTCCACAACCTGAAGGAGATGCTCAAAGCCAAGAGCTTCTAGCACAAATAGCCATGCTCCAAACTCAGAAAGTTTGCCTAACAGATTATCTGGATGAGAGATCAGCATATTTATCCCAATTTTGGTGACGAAGCCAAAGCTGAGTTTGACAAGATTGGTGAAGATGCCCTCAAAGGATTAGATGAAGCTGGTGCCAGAGTATGTATAGCTGTATACTTCAACTTTTGTGTTAACCATGTAAAGTATGCACAACATTAAGGAAAATAAATGTTCAAGTGAAAATTACTTCAACAACGACCAATGATGAACGAATATTTTAAAATAGTCAACGTAATTGTATTAGATACTTATCATATTGGATACTTTATTGATATTTTTAAACACTCTCAATTATATTTTACATGATTTTACTTTGGTTTATAGTGACATGGGAATCGTACTCATTTCATACTAGATATGCATCCGTGCAATGTAGACAGTGACCCTTTTTTGTAATCATTTTATCAACAGATAACAGAAAACATAGAGAGCCAGATGCTAGAATTTGAGGAATCTAATGAACTTAACAAGCTAGAGATTGAGGAGAGTGAAAAGAAAGTAATGGAGTTTGAAGATCAAATGGAAAAGGACCAAAATGAAGGGTTATTCTTTAGGAGCCTTGGTGGGCAGAAGAAGGCACCTGTTGTTGATAAAGCAGAAGCCAAGGATGAGATGAAAAAGATATAAGTGTCGAGAGAAAAAGATGGTAGCAAGACCAGGAAAAATGTTTACCTGTTCTTTATTGGTTTGGTGACATTTGGAATAGTTGATTCTTTTGCCTCATACTCAGGTGCTGATTGGAGAAAAGTTGCAGTCCTTGGAGCTATTTTTTTGGCTTTGTTTTCTCAGTTAATCTACGAACAAAACAATGACATCAAGAAAGAGTAAGAATGAGAGGAAAAGAAATGAAGCTCATCATTCACTTTGATTCACTGGAAATATATGGGGGGAAATGTATTGTAAATGGGTATTGCATGATGCAATGTATATAACCCCAAATGAGAGCTTTCAACTTGGGACGGATACATCAAATAGCTTTGCCTTGGAAACAACTTCAGCTGGTATTGATGATATCACTACAACATCATTTGGGTAACTAGGTCACTACAACATCATTTAGGTAACTAAATTAGCATGTGATGCTGCAGAATTTCTTAACATCTTATTTTGATACAGGGGAAAAAAAGCGTAGCTTTCTAATTCATCAACGTAGGTATTGCAAATTTGTATCCAGAAGCACAGGCGTTAACTATCTCTAGATTTTGCGTCATATAAACTAGATGATTCTTCTGCTTATCACCGCTTAATCGGCCAACTCTCCTATCTCATTTATCTCAGCCACATATATTGATAGACTAATTCTCTGGTTGAGGAAAAGTGAAGCTTTATTGATACGCTTCTGGAAAATTACCAAGGAGAAAGAGTGTTTACAAGAACCCTCGGAGGAAGAGTTTTTCCTAATTCTATGAACAGATTACAAATGAATTCAACAACCGAAAAAACTATTATTGCATCTATTTATACTAGGCTAAGTAACTACTTTTCCCTGCAAAGTTCCCTTTCTTTCTCCTACTTTCTCAACTGATAGTAACTAAATTGCTGTTATTTCCTGCAACAAGTGCTGCTAGGCCTTCTTCAGGCTGGCTTTCAGTCCCCTTATTCCTCATTGGATAGATGCTAGCATATCTTGAGTACCTAACAATACCCCCCTGGAAACTCACCTTCTCCTCAAGGTGAAGTGAAGGAAACTTGGCCTACAATGAGCTTAGTAGTTCCTAGGAGTTGTCACGGGGTGGTAGACCTTTCCATTGTACCAAAACTTCTACTACACCTTCAGCTGTGTTGCGGATCTGCAGAACTTGATATGGCTTTGCCACTGGGAATCCCTCCTTTGTTAATGGTAATTCTTGCACCTATCGATTGGGTGGGATAGCAGCTTTAAGGTGGCTGATATGGAAAATAAGGTGAAGTTTGCAGGTGGCCGAGAGTGCCAACCTATAAGCAACTAGACCGATTTTCTCTAACACCTAGAATGGTCCATAGAACCGTGGGCTAGGTTTTTCATTGGGGTGCCTTGCCAGAGACTTCATGTAATAAGGCTGATACTTCAAGAAAACCTAATCTCCTACTTGAAAGCAGAAGCAGAGTTTCGTTCTTTTCTTGTCAGCAAAATGCTTCATTCTTTCTTTTGCTAGGTTTAAATTGGCCTTTAATTCAGCCAGAATTTCATCACGTGTAGCCATAAGGGACTACACCTCCTCTATCTTGGAAGGGTATGTATTACCCTTGAAAAGTACCAGGGGCGCCTTACCGTTAAGTGCTTGGAAGGGGGTGGTCTTGGTGGAGGCATTGAAGCTTGTATTGAACCAATATTCAGCCCATGAGAGCCACTCAACCCACATTCTTGGTTTCGAGCTGATAAAATAGTGCAGGTAGGTTTCCAAGCAACGGTTTGTCACCTCCGTTTGACCATCCATTTGCAGATGATAGGAGGTGTTATACTTTAGCTTTGTGCCTGCAACTTGAAACAATTCTGACCAAAAACTGCTTAAGAATAAGGGGTCTCTATCAGAGATGATAGCGGCTAGAAACTTATGTAGTTTGAACACCTCCTTGACAAAGATTAGGGCCACATCCTTTGTAGAAAAAGGGTGTGTTAGTGGCATGAAATGGGCATATTTCATGAGGCGATCAACCACCACCATGATAGAGTCTTTACCCTTGGATTTCACAGCGCAGAATGAAATCTATTGAGATCTCTGACCAAACCTGTTCTGGAATTGGGATTGGCTGTAGCAACTCGACAGGGGTGAGGGCTTGTGATTTGTTGGTTTCGCAAAAAGCTACGTAATCTTTCACCTGTTGCCTCATCCCTCTCTAGTAGAAAGCTATGGACAGCTTCTTACAAGTTTTGAAAAAACCAGAATGGCCCCAGTGCTGAATTATGTACATCAGCTTACAGGACAGGAATTTGGAATGAATTCGTAGGCAAAACAGCTCTATCTTGATAGAATAATCTCCCATTTTTCAGTGAATACCTTGGGAATTCAGTACCCCCTTGTTGCAGGTGCTTGGTGACCAGTTGTAGGTGCTAGTCTTCTTCAATTTTGGCTGGATTGTGTCCCACATATTGGTAGTGGCAACTGACACAGTGTGAGACATTATTTGGCGAGACAACGCACCAGCAGCCTTGTTCTCAAGCCTGGGTCGGTATTGTATTTCAAAATCCAAGCCCATGAGTTTGGACATCCACTTCAATTGGTCCTCCTCAAGTAAGAGTTGATCCATGAGAAACTTTAGACTCCACTGGTCTGTCATGATAATGAAATGTCTCCTAAGGAGGTAGGGCTGCCATTTTTGGATAGCTAGGATGAAGGCCATCAACTCTCTCTCATAGGCCAATCGCACTTGCTCTCTTTTGGATAATGCTTTACTAAGAATGGCTATTGGTCTGCCTCCCTGAGAAAGTATAGGCCCCAATCCTTGGCTAGAGGCGTCTGTTTCTATGATTAATGGTTGTGAAAAATCTGGCATCACTAAAACCGATAGATCAGCCATAGCCTATTTCAGATTGTCAAAAGCTTGTTTTTCGTCATCGCCCCAATTGAAATTGTCCTTTTTTTATTAAATCTGTCAGGGGTTTAGCCATTGTTCCATACCCTTGGACAAAGCGCCTATAATAGCTGATGAGTCCTAAAATTCCCCTCAAGGCTTTTACATCCTTAGGGGTAGGCCAAGAGCGCATGGCCTCAGTTTTTCATGGATCTGCTGAAACTCCCTTTGCTGACATAATGTGACCAAGATAGTCCACTTGGTGGATAGCAAATTCACATTTTTTCTATTCAAAACCAATTGGTGTTACAGTAGTAAATTGAAGACAGCTGAAAGGTGCTGTGCATGCTCCACTTCTTCCTTACTATGTATAAGGATATCGTCGAAGAAAACCAATATGAACTTCCAGAGAAAAGGTCTTAGAATGTCATTCATGAGTGCTTGGAATGTAGAGGGGGTGTTGGTCAGCCCAAATGGCATAACGTGAAACTCATAGTGCCCTTCATGCGTACGGAATGCAGTCTTCTCAATGTCTTCTGCCACCATCTGGATTTGGTGGTACCCGGATTTCAAATCAAGCTTAGAGAAAATAGTGGCACCCACTAGTTCATCAAGTGGCTCATCAATCACCAGTATTGGGAATTTTTCTGGAATAGTAGTCCTATTCAAAGCCCGATAGTCGACACAAAAATGCCAACTGCCATATTTCTTTTTGACAAGAATAATTTTGCTTGCAAATGGGCTAACACTAGGTCTGATAACTCCAGCACTCAGCATTTCTTGGACTAGGTGTTCAATTTCATTTTTTTGATAGTAGGGGTAACGGTGTAGATGTAAATTGGGAATTTCAGCATCTGGTCTCAGTGCTATAGCATGATCATGAGACCGAAGTGGTGGCAGACCTGGGAGTGATTCAAAAACTTATGGGAATGCATCTAGGACCTGCTGGATACTCTCAGGAATAGCAATTGCTGCTTGCACTTGGTTAAAAACTAGCTAGAGTTGTACAGTGAATCAACAACATTCACCCTTTAGTTCTTTAAGGGCTGCCCTCAAAGCCAACCCGCTATAGCATAGCTCTGGATCCTGAATTTATTTTGAGCCTGGACTTGCCGAAGTTTGTATATGTTTCCTCTAGGGTATCTAACCACGCCAATCCTAACACCAATTCTGAATCACCCAATCTAAACACATAAAATCTTGTGTTATGACTAGGTTGGGGAAATGAATAGTAAGTGCTCTGCATTTACCGACCCTGGGCTTTTGATACCCTCCTGCAACATGTACTACAAAATGTGAATCTGGTTTAATAGTGATGTTGGCTTTCTTTGCAAAGTCAGGATCCACAAAATTATAAGAGGCTCCTGGGTCTATGAGCGCCGGCACCTGATGACCCATCACTGTTCCCTAAGCTTGGATCCTTCGCTGACTTCCTTGCTCTGTCATTGATTTCAAGGACATGTGTAAGGAGGAATTTTCATCCCTTAGCTGATCTTGAGCATCATGCCAATCTCCTTCACTATCTTCTTCAACAATCATCAATTTCAACCCTTTACTCTTGCAAATATGGTTTGAAGTGTAACGATCATCACAAAAGAAACAAAGACCTTTTGCTCTCTTGTCTCGGTACTCTTCATTTGAAAGGTGTTTGAGGCTCTTCCTTGTTCAATTTTCCTCTAACTGATTGCTCGATATTGATGGGAAGGAATTAGTTTTCCTCGTTGCATAACATTTGAATTTGTTCCCACACAAGGCCAAGGCTTCGGTATGGACTTTTGCAACAATTTATTTTTATTTTCTACTAGTTCTACCTTAGTCATCGCATCATCTAAGGATTCAAGGAAATGTAATTTCAGATCGACGCGTACTTTGATTTTTAGCCTGCTGAGGAATAGTCCCATCAAATAGCGAGTATCAGTGATCTTGCGAGGGCTAGAATATCATTCAAATAGCTCATGATACTCTCGGATAGTGCCACCTTGCTTCAAATCCGACAACTCAAGAGGATTTTGTGCAAGCTCCGATTAGAAGCATTTGATGATTGCCTCTCTGAAACACCACTAAGAAAGATCTATGGTTGCATTCTCCCACCAATGGAACCAGATGAAGGCTTTGTCTTCCATTGTGATTTTGGCAACAAAAAGCCATTGTGTTCAGGTACCTCATGAACTTGGAAGTATCGCTCCATACTATCCAGCCAAGCAAAGGCGTCCTCGCCGTGGAAGAGAGGGATGTCGATTAGCTGCCACTGTTCCTCACGACGGATGCGTGCACTGTGGTTGGAGGAGTTGTCGCCATCACCACCCTGACCTCGTTGATTGAGTCACCTATGCGCATCGCGATCTCCAAAACCTTGCAGGTTTTTATCACGGTGATGGTGCAATCTTTGTTTGCATGTCGAAGATGGTTCACGATCGTAGTGGTTCTCCATCGCATCGAATGGCACCATGAGCATCTTTAGCGTGGATGCAATTTCCGTTACTAAAGCTATGATGGTGGCTACATTGCTCTAAGGCCACATTGTTCTAAGCTTCTTCTTATTGCAATTAGATCTTGCAGATCGCCGCTTCCAGGGATTCAATTTTCTTCTCTGTTTTAGCAACCATGGAAGCTCGAAAATTCCCAAGATTCACACGGAATCTGATGCCCGTTGATAGGACTAATTCTCTAGTAGAGGAAAAGCTAAGCTTTATTGATACGCTCTTGGCAAATCACCAAAGAGAAAGAGTGTTTATAAGAACCCCAGGGGGAAGAGTTTTCCCTAATTCCATGAACAGATTACAAATGTATTCAACAACCGAAAAGACTATTATTACATCTATTTATACTAGGCTAAGTAACTACTTTTCCCTCCAAAATTCCCTTTACTTCTTCTACTTTCTCAATTGACAGCAACTGAATTGCTATTATTTCCTGCAACAGGCGCTGCTGGGCCTGCTTTCAGTCCCTTATGCCTCCTAGAATAGACCTTAGCATATCTTGGGCCTCTAACATATATCTATGAATAAGTTAAGCCAATTTGTTTGCAGTACATTGATTCCTTAGATATCTCAAACAAGCATTTGACCAAGGACTTTCCCCTCTTCCTCCAATCTGTCGCTCACAATTTATGTCAATGTTGATTGGGGAAATTGTGTTAATACATGTTGATCGCTCCCAAAGGAGAGTGACACTAGCAAGTATACTAGGTCGTCAAGTAATAGAGTAAAATGGAGGGTTGTCGTACCCACATGGATAATTCAAGTACCGATTCTAGTTAATTAGATAACAAGTTGAACAATTGAAAAGAGATGATATTAAAAGGAATAATGCTAAAGTGCTAAAACGATGTGAAAGCAATATAAGAATGGATGAAATTAAATGCTAAGGTGATTTACTTCAACTATGTGTTAACAACATGCAACATGAATATCAATGTGCCTTATCCAAATTCAATAAAGTGATGGTATGAGTCATCATGTCATTAAAAGCCTTTCTCAAGATCATTTAATGCCACCCCAAATAGATTCGAACACCTAATCTCTTAGCATGCTTAAGTCTACAAGAAGTTCTCAAACCCTTAATTACCACATGAATCACGTTTGCCTATCTCTAGGTGTCATTCAACTCATGGCATTGTATTCATAGGCATGGTTCTTACTCCTTTTCTCAAATTTGTAAAAACCCCTATAATCCTAAATTGGTGATCAAGCAATTCAAGATAAATAAACTCAAATACAATACTCACTATCAAATGAGAACAAGACACATTCATTCATATTAGCATAATGTCAAACACAAAGCATCCATAAATCACCCTTAGCAAGGGTTTAGTTACAATTCATTGCAAATGAAATAGAAACAACACAATTAAAAGAGAAATAAGAAGAAGCCATGAACAAGAAAATACACAAGAATTGAAAAATAATCCAAGAGAGGTCTCTCTCTCAAGTTCTTGAAGCTCCAATCCCCTATGCTCCCAAGCTCTAGGTCTCTCTTTTCCTCCTTCTTATCTTCTGATGGATGATTCCCCCCTTCAACGTGATTGCCTAGGTTTTTGTGCCAATCATGGGCTGTCAGAGTCAGTACAGAGGCCCAGTCCACATGTCAGATTCGTGCACCCACGCTGTAGCATGGCTATGGCTATGCTGGAGCGTAGCTTAAGTAAAAAGTTTAGAATTGTGACAGCAAGCCATGCTGTAGCCTGGCGTCAGTTTCAGGACCCATGCTCCAGTATGGATTTCTATGCTCAATGATTTCGACATCTCAATTTCCACTTGCTCCTTTGCAATCCTAGCTCAAATGCTTCCTTAATTCTTCTTTTAAAAAGCTACAAAACAATGGAAAACACAACTAGAATGCAAGATTCAATGTGAGTATGGTTATGCAAGAATTTAAACCAAATGATATGAAAAGCGAAACCATGAAAACTAAAACTAACTATGAAAATAAACTAAAAGTCCTAAGAAAACTAAAGAAAAGCATAACTTCTAAAGGAGTTATCACATGTAAATTCACATTTGGCTATTGCATTTTCTTGGGCGATGCACTAGTTTCTTGGAAGTCAAAGAAGCAGGCAACAACGGAGCCAAAGTTGAATATAGTGCCATGACAAATGTTACTAGTGTTGCCATATGGTCGGTTCAACTCCTTGGAGATTTTTAGTGTTCCTGTTATTGTTGTCAAACTTCTTTTCTATGGTAACATGTCAGCTATACATATTGCCTCCAATCCCACTTTCCACAATCGCACAAAATATAGACATTGATTGCCACTCTAGTTTGTTGAACTAATTCATGTCAAAAGTCAACACCAACTTGCGGATTTGATGACAAAACCACTGCCTCGACCTCTATTTCAGTATATCATGTCCAAGCTGGGAACTTTGTGATAACTCTCTTAAGAGTTATGTTTTTCTCTAGTTTTCTTAGAACTTTTAGTTTGTTGATAGTTAGTTTTAGTTTTCATGGTTTCCCTTTTTACATCATTTGGTTTAAATTCTTGCATTTCTAGTTGTGTTTTCCATTGGTTTTGTAGCTTTTTGGAAGAGAATTAGGAAGCATTTAAGCTAGGAGTGCAAAGGGGTAAGAATTGGAGCTGAAGGGATGTTAGAAATCCATGCTGGAGCATGGGTCCTGAAACTGAAGCCACGCTACAACGTGGGTTGCTGTCAAAATTCTCACATTTTTACTTAAGCTACGCTCCAGCATAGCCATAGCCATGCTACTGTGTGGGTGCATGAATCTGACATGTGAATTGGGCCTCTGTATTGACTCTGGCAGCCCATGATTGGTACAAAAACCTAGGCAAATGTTCTAGAAAAAGGATGAGACATCAGAATACCAAATTTGGAAAAAGAGGAGGCTTGAGCTTGGAGCTCGGTAAGTAAGGAGATTGGAGCTTCAAGAGCTTGAGAGAAAGACCTCTCTTGATTGTTCTTCAACTTCTTGTATATTTTTCTTTGTTCATGGCTTCTTCTAATCCTTCTTTTATTTATGCTATTTTTATTTCATTTGCCATGATTTGTAACTAAACCCTTTGCCAAGGGTGATTTATGGAGACTATGTGTTTGACATTATGTTAATATGAATGAATTTATGTTTTGTTCTCATTTGATAGTGAACATTGTATTTGAGTTTATTTATCTTAAATTGCTTGATCACCAATTTAGGATTATAGGGATTTTTACAATTTGAGAAAAGGAATAAAACCCATGCCTATGAATGCATTGCCATGAGTTGAATGACACCTAGAGATAGGTAAACATAATTCATGTGGTATTAAAGGACTTGAGAACTACTTATAGACTTAAGTATGCTAAGAGATTAGGTGCTTGACTCCACTTGGGTGGCATTAAATTACCTTGAGAAAGGCTTTTAATGACATGATGACTCTACCATCACTTAATTGAATTTGGACAAAGCATATTGATATTTATGTTGCATTTTGTTAACACATAGTTGAAGTAAATCACCCCAGCATTTTTTTTCCATCAATTCTTATATCCCTGTTATATTGTTTCAGTACTTTAGCCTTTAAGTTCTTTTGATATCATCTCTTTTTAATTGTTCAACTTATTACCTAATTAACTAAAATCAGTACTTGAATTATCCATGTGAGTACGATAACCCTATTTTACTCTATTGCTTGACGACCTAGTATACTTGCTAGTGTTAATCTCCTTCGGGAGTGATTACTTTGGATATATACTTCACACCTTGAGGGGAATACACTGTAATTATATCATTTAGAGTTAGAATTTCTGTTAATGCTTGTTTCTTTCTGTTATTTTGGAACTTTAGTTTTTATATTATGTACTCAGTAGTAGAGTTAGTTTTACTACTACAGGTTTCTTGTATTTATAGTTGAGTCTCTCAAAATTAACAGATAACTTTCATTTACCAATCATCGCTCTGAGAGATTGATATATCTTTAAGCATACTGAGAACTTCAAATACATTTTAACTGAATAAATTGTCTCACAAATCACAAATAAAACGGTAGGTTAGCAGAACCAACAAATGTTCAAATAGAAAATCAACGACAAAATGAAGAAAATTTTAAGGTCTAATGTTCCCAAGAGCTTGCTTCAAGTCAACTAGCTTTCTGTCATAATTCTGCTTTGATGATTCAGCATCTTTGAAGGCAGATTTTGATGCTTCGAGAGTGCTGATAACCTTCTCACTTTCTTTCAGCAAAGTGGCAACTTCCTTATTGATCTTCAGAGCTGCAGTCTCACTAGGTTTCAGAGCCGATTGCAACTTGTCCCTCTTCTCAGACAGGGCTTTCAATTTCTCCTCCAAGTCAGTGATTTCTTTTGACATCTCATTGAGCCGTTCCTTCCCTTTAGAAATGGAAGCAGAAAAGCGGGCCTGCTTGGCTTTAGTTGTTTTTAACTCTTCCTCAAGACGATTCTTGGAGTCAATTAACCTTTGATGGTTGCCTAAGACTTCTTGAATAGATGGAAAATTATTGACGACATCTTCATAGAATTTCTTAATCTCAGTCACCAATGGTTGAAGATTTGTAGGAACTCGTGACTTCATTCGGCCTAGCTGAGCTAAGGAGTCCAAAAGCTGGTTTTTAATGTCACCATCTGCTACCAAGACTTCTAGCTGATTATCCAAAAGTTCTTGTATGTTGTTGAAGATGGTAGTCACCGGGAGACTTTTAACTTCTGATTCAGAAGCAGCAGGCTCAACCTTCTTAGGGGACGAAGTATAGCTCTCTGCCAAGATTTTATCCAGCTCTGCTAGTAACTCACCATCTTCATCAAGCTCATCTTCTGCATCCATCATAGGTATTCTGGTGGTGGTTGTTGCCGTAGAATCAGCAGGGATATCCAGAGATGTTGGAGAAAGATTGTTTGTTTCATGAGTTTTTTCAACTCCCTCCGTAGTCAAAGTAAGCTTAGTATATTTAGTATTGGGAGCAACAGGAGTCTGCACAAGGTAAATAATTAGAAAAGGTAGTCGAAGTAAGATGTGAAGTATCAAATTATATATCATGTCTATTTCTCTTTCTTACTAATCACGTTCTGCTATATGAAAAATGAGCATTTAATAAATTTTTAAAATCAGGAAATAAATATGTATTATCCATCTTTTATAGAACAACAAATAATTGATAAGACATGAAATGAGACTACATAATTTTAGTAAGGCATTAGATTAAAAGATTTTTTCAGAAGTGTTAACCTCCTGAAGCTGTTGGTTTTCTTGATTTTGAGCAGCGATTTCGTTTCCAGACACTTCTGGAGAGTCGGACAACGAAGCACTTGGAAATGCAATGGGAGATGTCTACATGATAAAATTTTAAATTAATTGGTCAAGATTGGTCCTCAAAGGGAAAAAGTTTTGATATAAAAAAGCAATTAAAGTTATTTAAATACAACCTGAACTAATAAAAACAAAAAATACGTCTAAAATTTTTAATCAAAAGTGAAAAGTTTATATATGGATTAATTTTTTAAAAATAATTGATTAAAATGGATTGAATTTCAGTTTTAATTTTTTTAAATAATCGATTAAAATGAATCGATAAATATATCTTTTATTATTAAATTTAAGCCTTTGTATATCATTCTCAATTAAAAAAATTATTATTGATCAAAAAATAAAAATAAAAAATATTATTATTATTATCGCTACTATTTATTTTGTTTAATAAGGTGATTTACATTTTTGTTTATGCTACTCCTCCCGCAACACAAATGGTTTGGTCTTCTTGGGGCTGAAGTCATGCTGCTTGTTCGAGACAACATAACAAAACCAAACATTTTTGTTTATAACATTTTAAATTTAAATCTTTTTATATCAAAAGTTAATTAAACTGGCCTACCGACTCACTATCAGGGAGAGAAATGTTTACAACAAATTTCCCAACCCCGTTGCACTTTATCACTCATACTCCCCCTTCAATACCTTCATAGCAAAAATATTGAGGGAATATTCAATGTCAAATTAGTATACCTATCCCTGAGCCTAAAATACTGATCAAGAGTGATACACAGGATGACAGGAGAAAGACATGAGAGTATCACCAAATATCTGAGTACCACAGGAGAATGTGCTAGCCTCTACTTTCTCCTAATAGGCATGGCAAAAAAGGGACAATTAAAGCAGTACATTCAAAGTATCCTTAGAAGTAACACACAACTATCCACCTCAGTCTAGGCAATTATAACCTTACCAGTCCAAGACCCTATTATAGCCAGAACAATCCCCTATCAAAGGCTCTATTAGGACCATTGTAGGACGATTTGCTAGGGGTGAATAGTCTGCAACAACTAGAAGAGTGATTCAAATAGGCGGCAATATTGCTGATGCGGAGGTGTCCACAACCGCATCCCACCGCAATTACGTTGTGATTGGAAATCTCTGGGAAAACTGCATCGTAACAGCATTGCGGCCGCAACATAACGGAGTTGCGGCAGGATCAGAGCGCAACCAACCTGCCAAACCAGTTCAGTCTCATTCTTGCTTATCCCATTCGTTCTTCCAACATTGAAAGAAGCAAATTTCAGGCTTTGACAAAATTCAGAGAACAAAGCAAAAGAGAAAGGAAAATTCATCCATTCTAAGACTCCAAAATCAACGATTCTCCAATCTTTCCAGTCTTCATCTCCTCTTTGTAGATCTGCACCTTGACCTCGCAATTCAACGGACAGAAGAAAACTAACAAGGAAAGTGAGGATGGGGTTAGGGGAGATTTAGGCTAAAGAGAGTTCTACAAATGGTTAAAGGGAATGAAGCTATGCTAGATTTTTGTGAAAAAAAAAAATGTTGGTGGGGGTGCTCTTTTTTTGGGGTCGAACATTGAGCTTGAGCACCCCTATTCTATCTGGAAAAGACAAGGAAGAAAGAAAAGGAAGACTCTAGAAGTGGTATGTGGGGAAGGAGGTGAGGGTGCTGCTTCAGTTTTCTTTTTTCATTTTTCTTTCTTTGCTTAAAAGTGCTGTAGTGGGCTATTAGGTGGGTTTAGGCTAGCTCTCTTTGTTTTTTTCCAATGTCTCTTGGTTGTTTGAAATTTATTTAGGTAATGACCAGAAAAACTATTTAGGATGTTGATAGAAAAATATATATTTAGATTTAATATCTTTTTTAATTTTTTTTAATGAATGAAGAGATAGAGTATATGGGTTTTTCCTTATTGTTTGCATTTCTTTTTATTTAATGGGTGAGTTATATGATTGAAAAAGGAAAAATTAATTTGAATATGTTAGGGTCTTTTTTTTTGTGCTTCCATTGTTGTACCTTTTTTATTTTAGCATTTTGTGGAAAAAAAAATATACCGTAACGGCCGCAATCCGCATCATAGTAGCCATTATGTCCACAACTGTAGCGATCGCAATCGCAACCATGACCGCAATTTAGAACACTGGCCAGAAGAAGGCACTTCTTGGCTATCCAAGCCATCATGAGTGTGGGGCAAATTAGACCCTATGCAATGAACACCTCAGATTCATTGCCTCCATCACCTTCTCAGTTGAAGATTTCAAATTGGTGGAAGTATGCCAAACAAGATGAGTTGTTGGTGATTGGGGCCATAAGAATCTTAGTAAGCCAAGTAAGCTCAACTAGCATATTGTTTTATTGAAGCCTTCAACAAGCTCAGCCTACCTGAAGAAAAAGTATAGCCCCCTTCCACAATAAAGCCTGTCCCAAGGATTATGAACCATTCCCTAATATGTAAGCTCCAACATCCTTCTAAAGCCATGATTGTTGACTCTATATGATTCTGGATGTAACCATGTATTTTGAATGATAACAAATCAATCCTTTAGAAGAATTCTTTTATGAAGACTAATGGTTTATTAAGTTTTTGGTTACATAGAAAGCTATAACACTATAGAGACTCAATTCACAATTTTATAATTTCTTCGATAACTATTTCTTATACAACTGAATTGTTTCTATTAGTAACATTAGAGTTAGGTACACCCCAAGTATAATAAACACTTTATGGATGTGAACAGAAGCGTGGCCCAAATTTATGGAAAGACAGAAAAATTATATACGATGAACAGTATTGCATAGTGGGGGGCCACACATCAATATTTGAGTGAATAGTACTATGCAGTAGACCTGCATCACTATTTATGAATAGTATCATACTATTCACACCAACAAAGTAGATCAAGAGAACTACACACCAAATTTTAACGTGGAAAACTCTCCTGTAATTTTGAGGGAAAAACCATGGGTCAAACTTTGAAAAATACTCCACTATATTTAAAGAGTAATTACAATATAGTGTATCCCTAGTGAAACTCTCTTCTACTACAATTAGTAGTATTACAGAAATTTAGAGAATATACCCAAAACCCTTAGTGTATTCTCACACTACACTCTTGGAATTTTCT
Organism: Dalbergia cochinchinensis; assembly: GCA_031216125.1. NCBI lineage: Eukaryota > Viridiplantae > Streptophyta > Magnoliopsida > Fabales > Fabaceae > Dalbergia > Dalbergia cochinchinensis. The sequence goes on along the minus strand of CM062375.1, from coordinate 58,105,143 downwards.
TGTATACACTCTTTATTTTTCTCTCACTACAAGAAGCTTATACCACTTCTTTCTAAAACAGCTAAGAAATGAATTCAGCTTGGGATGAATTTCCTTCATTTTCATCCCCTCTATTTATAGAGTTTCAAGGGAGTTACTGTGCATGCACAATAACTTGCACAGTAACTCATGATTTCAATGGAGTTACTATGCATGCATAATAACTTTGAAAAATCAAAGTTGCCTAACAATTCTCTACCTCAGCTTTGTATTTTACAACAGCCTTGAACTTCTACAAATATTGACTAAGTCTAAACAATTCTTAAACTTGTCAATCGGCAACGATTTGTCATCATGTCAGCAGGGTTTTCAGCTATGGCAATCTTCTGAAATGCAACAGTACCATTATTGATACTTTCTCTGACAAAATGAAGTCTAACATTAATGTGTTTTGTCCTTTCATAATAGACTGGCTTTTTTGGCCAGATGAATGACATTTTGACTATCACAATGTACAACTGATATATGTTGATTCAACCTAAAACTATCCAAAACACCATGCACCCAGATGCTCTCTTTAACAGCCTCAGTTAATGCCATATACTCAGTTTTAGTAGTTGACAATGCCATTGTAGATTGCAATGTCGCCTTTCAGCTAATAGTACATCCAAAGACTGTAAAGATATAGCCTGTCAATGACCTCCTTTTATCCAAATCACCTGCATAATCAAAATCTACATAACCCATAACTCTACAGTTCTTCTGACCTTCAAACACCAAACAGACATCAGTGGAACCTCTCAGGTACCGCACGATCCATTTCACAGCTTCCCATTGTGTTTTTCCAGGTTTGCTCATAAATTTGCTTACCACATTTACTGCATGTGAAATATCTGGTCTAGTGCACACCATGGCATACATAAGGCTGCCAACCGCACTAGAATAAGGTATACGAGACATGTGCTCCACCTCTTCCTCAGTTCTCGGACATTCTTTTGAAGATAGCTTAAACTGTGTAGCTAACGGAGTGCCAACTAGTTTGGATTGATCCATATTAAACCGTTGTAGCACTTTCATAATGTAATTTTGTTGCGTCAAGCACAACCTGACACTATTCCACTCCCTATGAATCTTTATTCCCAGAATTTTCCTTGCCACACGCAAGTCCTTCATCTCGAACTCTTTTCCCAACTGAGTTTTCAACATACTAATTTCAGTCTTGTTGTGAGCTACAATTATCATATCATTTACATACAATAACAGATAAATCTGCGATCCATTTGGAAGCTCTTTAGAGTATATGCAATTATCATATTGATTTCTACTATATCCAGTACCAATTATAAATGCATAAAACCTTTTGTACCACTGCCTTGGGGACTGCTTCAAGCCATATAATGACTTCTTCAATAAGCAAACATAGTTCTTTTTCCCAGGAACTATGAATCCTTCTGGTTGACTTATGTTGATCTGTTCCTCTAACTTACCATGTAAGAATGCCATCTTCACATCAAGCTGTTCTAGCTCCAAGTCAAACGTACTCACAATAGCTGATAGGATCCGAATAGAGTTATAGTTCATGAAAGTCAATACCCTTCTTTGGAGTATAACCCTTTGCTACCAATCTCGCCTTGAACCTTGGAGGCTGAACGCTAGGGATTCCTTCTTTCCTTTTGTAAACCTATTTGTAGCCAACAATTCTTTTCCCCTTTGAAAGTTGTACCAGCTCCCACGTTTGATTTTTCTGAACAGATTCAATCTCCTCATTCATTGCTATCAGCCATTGTTTCGACTCCTTACTTTTTACTACATCATGGTAGGTACATGGTTCATCTCTAACTGCACTACCCGCCATAGCCAAGGCAAAGGCTAAAGAATCTACATCTAATGAGTCAAGTGCACAGATAGCAGAACCTAGATATCTTTTTGGTTTCTGAATTTCTCGTCTTTCTCTGCCAGTAGCAATATTGTATGGCTCTACTTCTCTGGTTGGTTCACCAATATCTTTAGGTTCATCTTGTTGTTCTACTTCAGGTTGAGCAATCCCTAAAGTACTCGGCTGATCCATTACATCATTTTCTTGCTTTACCTTCCTACAATCAATCTCGAGCTCCACCTGCTTCTTAGCACCATGATCTGTCTTTGCCTCATCTAAGTTAGATTCCTTCTTCTGATTTAGCATTGCTGCCTCGACAAAAATGACATCTTTGCTGACAATAATTTTGGGTGAACTTGCTTTCTCTGTACACCATAGTCTGTAGCCTTTCACCCCTCGTGCATACCCTAGAAATATACACCTTCTTGCCATCGGCTCAAGTTTACCATCCCTCACATGGACATATGCAGGACAACCAAATATCTTCAGATCAGAATAGTTTATGGGTCGACCGGACCAAACCTCTTGTGGAATCTTCAGATCAATAGCAGTTGATGGAGATCTTTTTACCAGGTATACAAATGTATTGACTGCCTCAACTCAAAATGATTTGGGAAGTGCTGCATTGATTCACATGCATCTTGCACGCTCCAAAAGTGTTATGTTCATCCATTCTGCAACTCCATTTTGCAGTGGTGTTCCTAGTATAGTATGATGCCTTACTATACCAGCATTGCTGCAGAATTTTACAAATTCTTTACAACAAAATTCTCTACCATTGTCAGTTCTTAGTCTCTTGATTGACCGCCTGATTTGCTTCTGACCATGGCTTTCCATTACTTGAATTTGTTGAACTCCTCTTCTTTTTTCTTAAGGAAATAAATCCAGACTTTCCTGGAATAATCATCTATCAAAGTAAGAAAATAGCAAGCTCCACCTAGAGAGTTAACAGGGGCTGGACCCCAAACATCTGAGTGGACATACTTCAATATTTCCTTGCTGATGTGTTTTCTAGAATTGAACTTCACTCGTTTCTGCTTTCCAAGTACACAATTTTCACAGAAACCAAGTTTGCAATTCTTCAGGCCCTTCAGTAAGCCTTTGCTAGCAAGTATGGTCATTCCTTTCTCACTCATATGACTAAGCCACATGTGCCATAATCATGTAGCATTGTCATTTCTTTCAGAGGATAGAACAGTAGTAGTTCCATCGACTGTGCTTCCTAGCAATAGATAGATCCCGCCCTGCAATTTTTCTTTTAACACCACCATTAAACCTTTGATCACCTTCAAGAATCTGCCCTCTCTAATGAATTTGTACCCCTGATTATCTAGAGCACTCAATGAGATCAGGTTCCTACCCAATTCTGGAACATGTCATGCTTGAAATGTCCTTTCAGTACCATCATACAAATTAACTTGCACATCTCCTTCACCAGCAATTGGAATGATTCTATTATCTGCTAATTTAACTTTTCCCTCCCGCTTTTTATAGGATGAGAAAAAGCTTCGATTAGGTGTCATGTGAAAAGATGCGCCAGAATCCAGGATCCACTCATTTCCTGTGTCTCCTGTAAATACTATTAAGGCCGAATCAGTATCAGCATCGCTATCGTTAGAACTTTCAATTGTTATATTGGCAGAATCTCCTGATTTCTCATTTCTTTTTGCGCAATTTCTCCTGACAATGAAAGCACTTAACAGACTTGTGCTCTTTGGACTTTGATCTGCTCCTGCTTTTACGTTTTAATCCTCTTTCTTGACTCTTTTTTCACAAACAACCCATCCGCAGGACCTTTGGCACTGGGTCCGGATACTAACTTCTGATGTTCCTTTATCATCAGTGACTTGTTGATATTTTTCACTGAGATATCAAATCTATCATAAAGTATGGTATCACAGAAATTATCATAAGATGGAGATAGTGAAGTCAACAAGATCATAGCTTGATTAACATTTTCAACTTTAATTCCAGCTGTTCCAACATCAAAGATCATTCTGCTGAAGTCGTCTATATGCTCCTACATTGATTTTCCTCCTGAATATTTGAATGTGTACAGTCTTTTTCTCTGATAAACCTTGTTGGACAAGGTCTTTACAGAATATTTTTCTTCCAAAGCCTTTGCAAGACCTTACTGATTTAGCAATGCCTGTATTTGTTTTAGCTTCCATAGTCTGAAGTCGTTGGATCCATCAAACTTCTCCACTTCAAATTTTGGCATCGACATCTTAGATCTTTAGCCAGAACCTAGACTCTCAAAGTATTATATTGCCTTCCAAAAACAGCAACCAAAGGATGATCCTCAAGTACTAGGGAGAAATTCTTTTCTGATGTGGAAAATCAAACTAAATTGCAATCACAAAGCATACTAAGAATAAATCCTACCGAACCAAAAGCTCTAATACCACTTGTTAGTAATATTAGAGTTGGATACACCCCAAATGTGATAAACACTTTATGATGTGAGCGGAAGCGTGTCCAAATTTATGGAGAGACGGAAAAATAATACACGATGAACAGTATTGCACATGAATAGTACTATGCAGTGGACCAGTGTCACTATTTGTGAATAGTATCATTACTATTCACATGAACAAAATAGATCAAGAGAATTACACACCAAATTTTAAAGTGGAAAACACTCTTGTAATTTTGAGGGAAAAACCATGGGCCATACTCCGAAAAATACTCTACTATATTTAAAGAGTAATTACAATATAGTGAATCCCTAGTAAGACTTTCTTCTACAACAATTAGTAGTATTACAGAGATTTAGAGAATATATCCAAAACCCCCAGTGTATTCTCACACTATACTCTTGGAATTTTCTTATACACAATCTCTATTTTTCTCCCACTACAAGAAGTTTATACAACTTCTTTCTAAAACAGTTGAGAAATATATTCAGTTTGGGATGGATTTCCTTCATTTTCATCCCCTCTATTTATAGAGTTTCGAGGGAATTACTATGCATATGCACAGTAACTTCCCATGATTAGGTAGAGTTCACCTATGGAGTTACTGTGCACTCATGATTTCAATTGAATTACTATGCAAGTTACTATGCATATATTGTAACTTTGAAAAATCAAAGCCGCCTAATAGTTTCAACCAAATAATGCTTTGAGAAAGAAAGAACTCATGTGGGTGATGTCAAAGAAGCTGATCAAATGTTCAAAAAGTAAGTGCTGATCCATCAGAAAGTTTGTCAATCATCAAAAGGATCATGAACACACAAGAAAGATAAAGCAATTAGAAAGAAGGACACATCAGAAAGATGTTTTCATCAGAAGCATGTGTCTAAAAGGATCCACTCCAAAGAGCATCTCATCAACAAAGCAATTACAATGAAATATATCTGAGAGCATCTTCTAGAAGGATTAAATTGAATAGACTTTATTCAAAAGGTGCGCTATAGTGCACAACTGTCCAACTAATACAATATCCTTGAGCCACATTTGTGATTGTCCTTGCTTGGTAGAAGAGGTAGAAAAAAAAAAGTTTTGAAAAAAAGTCTTTCCCTACCTTTTTCAAACGTAGGTCAACGAGAATATCTACTGAGGCCGGGATTGTGAGTCACAAAGGCTACTATTTATGGAGAGGTCTATCTATTGTTGAAGTCCAAGAAGAAAATTGAGAAGTTTTGTCGAATTGCGGACAGTAACACTATCTACTCTTAAACATCTTCTTCTCCACTCTCATTATTACTAAAGAAAAGAAAAGAAGTGTCCACCTCAAAACGAAGTTCAAGGGTTAGCTCAAAAGATCATCACCTTTCTTGATTCATGTCCAACATCGTGGACTAGGTTGTCCATATCTAAAAGTGCATTAAACAGGCAGACAATTTTCGGTGGACCCTCGAATGCGAATACGCCTTCCAAAAGATCAAGTGGTTCCTTTCCAACCCCCCATCTTGACAAAAATTTAGCCAGGACATGCTCTTATACTTGTTATTATCTAAGAAGGCGATTAGCTTAGTCTTATTAAAAGAAAAAGGTAAAGAGTGGAGACCTTTATGCTTCATTCGGAAGTCTTACGAGGGCTAGAGACTAGATATAAACAAAAAAAACTAGCCCTCACTTTGGTAATCACGGCTAGAAGACTGAGATTGTACTATCAAGGCCACCGAGTAGTCACGTCTCTAATCCCATAACTCGGACACATTTCCCCCCACTGGCTCAAACTAATTATTAGCCCCTATGATCCCATCTCATCCTATCAAGGCCATGATTCCATGCATGGTGCTTGCTCTGGTGATGTAGATAAAAATTATTTCATGGTGATGTACTTAGGTGTTTCGAATCAATAAAGCACATGTGTCCTTGGTGGGTCCACTAGAGATGATATTTAATTTAACATCATAAGACTTAATGATGAAATAAATAAAGATAACAAACAATGAGAGACCCTCTTTCCTCCTCCAACCGCTGCTTTCTTCCATTGCCTTGTTGCCGCCACCTTCCCTGGCGATCGCCCACTGCCATCCCTCCGCCATCTACCCCTAATAAAAAACTTAATCAGGATGTTCATTTTTTTCCTATTTTGATTTAAGTTAAAAAATAAAAAAGAAAAGGTAGAGAGTATTGAAAAAGAACCACCACGAGTTCGACCCTCATCCCTTTCCTCCTCCCACTTCCCAACACACCACCACTATAACAAAGAACAAATAACCACCACAAAAATCCATCTGCAATTACAACTTTTAACAAAAGGCCACAACCATAGCCGTAGAACTAAGCAAAAGTAGATTTAGCCTCCCACAAGCTTCAACTCCCATTTTTGGGATTCTTTGGCTCAACAATTCTTTGGGTCAACAAACGGAGGAAGATGGAGGGTTCCACCATTAATGCTTTTAAAACCAAGTAGTAAAAAATATCATTTTTACTAAATTTTGATAGAATGATTTTGTTGGGTTTATTTGAAAAAGTTTTAAAAATTTTGATGAGGGTTGAAGGGAAGGAGCAATAGAAGACTTGGACTCACTGAGTAATGATAGGGAATGATTTTTGTGAAAGATATAAAAGGGTCATGGCAGAGAGTGTAGTTGTGGCCAGATCTGAGAGAGCAAGGAGTGGAGGGGAGACTTCTTGTGAGTCACTCACTTGTGCCACGATGGTTTGGGTGACCGTGTGTGATGTGGTCGCAATCATTGACGTGAGAGTGGTGGTCGATAGAGGCACGGCAGTGTGGCGGTGGCCGGGGAAGGGGGCTGCAACAAGGCAGTGGAAGAAATTATTGGGGGTAGATGGCAGAGGGACGGTAAGGAACGGTGGCCGGGGAAGGTGGCAGCAACAAGGTAGTGAAAGAAAACAATGGTTGGAGGAGGAAAAAGGGTCTCTCATTGTTTATTATCTTTATTAATTACATCGTTAAGTCTTATGATGTTAAATTAAATATCATCTCCAGTGGACCCACCAAGGACACATGTGCTTTATTGATTCGAAACACCTAAGTACATCACCATGAAATAGTTTTTATCTACATCACCAGAGCAAGCACCCCTCCATGCATAATTCCAATCCATGGATCATCAGGCCCCAATTAAGGCTCCTACTCATTACTATCCCTACATTATATACCCCACGAAATAGGGCAAAGGAAATTTCATCCTAGCCTAAACACCACTTTATTGATTCGAAACACCTAAGTACATCACCATAAAGCACATGTGTCCTTGGTGGGTCTACTGGAGATGATATTTAATTTAACATCATAAGACTTAACGATGAAATTAATAAAGATAACAAACAATGAGAGGCCCTCTTTCCTCCTCCAACCACTGCTTTCTTCCACTACCTTGTTGCTGCCACCTTCCCCGGCCACCGCTCACTGCCGTCCCTTCGCCATCTACCCCCAATAATTTCTTCCACTGCCTTATTGCCGCCCCCTTCCCCGGCCACCGCCACACTGCCGTCCCTCTGCTGGCCACCACTCTCACGTCAATGATTGCAACCACAATACACACGGTCACCCCAACCATCATGGCACAAGTGAGTGACTCACAAGAAGTCTCCCCTCCGCTCCTTGCTCTCTCGGATCTGGCCACAACTATACTCTTTGCCATGACCCTTTTATATCTTTCACAAAAAACATTCCCTATCATTACTCAATGAGTCCAAGTCTTCTATTGCTCCTTCCCTTCAACCCTCATCAAAATTTTTAAAACTTTTTCAAACAAGCCCAGCAAAATCATTCTATCAAAATTTAGTAAAAATGATATTTTTTACTACTTGGTTTTAAAAGCATTGATGGTGAAAATGGCGGAGCCCTCCATCTTCCTCCATTTGTTGACCCAAAGAATTGTTGAGCCAAAGAATCCCAAAAATGGGAGTTGAAGCTTATGGGAGGCTAAATCTACTTCTACTTAGTTCTACGGCTATGGTTGTGGCCTTTTGTTAAAAGTTGTAATTGTGGGTGGATTTTGTGGTGGTTATTTGTTCTTTGTTATGGTGGTGGTGTGTTGGGACGTGGGAGGAGGAAAGGGAAGGAGTTGAACTCGTGGTGGTTCTTTTTTCAATACTCTCTGCCTTTTCTTTTTTATTTTTTAACTTAAATCAAAATAGGAAAAAAATGAACATGCTGATTAAGTTTTTTATTAGGGGTAGATGACGGAGGGACGGCAGTGGGCGATCGCCAGGGAAGGTGGCGGCAACAAGGCAATAGAAGAAAGCAATGGTTGGAGGAGGAAAAAGGGTCTCTCATTGTTTGTTATCTTTATTTATTTCATCGTTAAGTCTTATGATGTTAAATTAAATATCATCTCCAGTGGACCCACCAAGGACACATGTGCTTTATTGATTCGAAACACCTAAGTACATCACCATGAAATAGTTTTTATCTACATCACCGGAGCAAGCACCCCTCCATGCATAATTCCAATCCATGGATCATCAGGCCCCAATCAAGGCTCCCACTCATTACTATCCCTACATTATATACCCCATGAAAGGGGGCAAAGGAAATTTCATCCTAGCCTAAACACCACTCTATCCTACCTTTACTAAGACAAAACCCCATGTTTATTTAGGCCACATCACTGACAATCCATATCTTCAGGGCAATCCACGTTGCCTCTTTAATAGTAATGTGGATTGCTCCTATAGGGATGTCTTGTTGATTACCATCTATATTGCAATCTTACCTTTATTCATATTTATATTTTTATTAATTAGTTTTAATAATATTAATTGTAATAATTATTATTACTTATTAGTTAATATTATTAATAATTTTATATAATAATTAATATTATTATTTACATATTTTAGTATTATTAATAATAATCATATTAATTATTACACGATAATAATATTAACATTAATAATAAACTGTAATAACTCATCTAAACTGAATAGCAAAAACCATTACTTTCACCTGATCCAAAGGAGTGAGTCCTCTATACTCTGGCTTGAAGGTGTTGGTAGTCAGAGTTGCTTCAACTTTTTGGGTTTCTGGTACGAGCTTCAATACACTTTGACTAGATGAGGAGATTGTTCTCTTCCTTTTGAAACTTGTATCTTCCCCATCTAACCACTTTCCTATTTGCTTAGTGGGAATTGCTTCGGCATCCTCAAAATCTGGTGTCTGCTGACTCACTGCAAAGCAAAAAACAAAAAAGAGATGTCAATATAATGGTAAACATGGTTTTAAATTGCCGTCCGCATAACTGCAATGAGGTATGGTTGCAACATTATTGTTATGGTGCTCTCCATAGTCGCATTGTAATGACAATTGTTACGTATTGACAGCATTTTTCCGCATCACAGTGCAATTGTGACCACGATTTAAAATCCTATTAAAGTTTAAGGGTTTAGCTACCACATCATCATTACTAGAAACTGTGACGATCTTGTTTACTGTCATATTGTCAACATTAGAAACATTTTCATCATCACTAATAGAAACTGTAACATTCTTACCTTCTGCCATATCATCATCAACATTAGAAGTAGCAACATTCTCATCTTCTACCATAGTACTAACACCATAAACATTTTCGTTCATATTAGCTTCCATATTACCACCTGAAATAGTAACATTCTCATATGCTACCATATCATCAACACTAGAAGCATTTTCATTCATATCAGTTGCCACTTCACTCCCGTCAGAAACAATATTATCACCACCAGAAGCAATAACATCAGCAGGGCGGTGCTCCATGTTTTGGTCATTTGGTTCATCATAAATGAGATAAATCATTGTTTTCTTCACAAGGATTCCATGCCCAAATATAACAACAACCCGTACTTGGTTATTAGCTTGTAGATTGGATACTACACTCTGCCAGTCCTCATCTTTTAGTGAAGTCAGTCTATCTCCCTCATATTCAAGACTGGTTTTCTGCGTTCTGATCGAAACTCTGTCAAGGTTAAGACCTTCGGATGTTGCAATGGCTGTGTAAGAAGAATAGGCAATGCACATCATCATTGACTTTAACTTACGTCCATTCACTTGAGGGACTTCGAAAGTTACAGAATCACCTTCACCATTAAAGGTTAACCAATCAGGACTCCCGTCACCGGGGAGCAAACATTCTCCAAGCCAATTGGTTCTTGCCTTCTGCGTAGAATCAACGTATATTTTACATATTAATACTACCTTATAGTTTATTCAACAATTAAGGACATATTTTTAGTTGAATAAAACAAGTTGAAACAGATATTTCTCTTTGTAAGATTGACTTTATTCCTCGTTAAGTAAAATCCTAATTTCTGGGTAACTTAAAACACGAGTCTTATTTCTCTATACATAAATCTTCACCATAGTATAGGCCTGTTATTTATAAGATTGAAAGTTTGATTAAAACGCTTTTTCCAAAAAATGATGTCTAATCTCTATTTATAGTACTTTTTAAGCTTTACAAATGATTACTGATCATACTAATCACTTTTGTTAGGCTTTGGTGTAATTTTAACTTATAAATTAAAGTACATTAAAAAAATAAAGAATTGATAAATGAAAAATTAAAGACAGAGACATACCTGCTGGAACATGCTCTGTTTAAGAATCTTTGTGACTAGGCTGTCCATCCCCATTTGAATTAAAAGGAAATTCAAGGAGGCATTCATATTCGAGACTTGTGGTGTAGGTGTCATTGCTTCCACTTCATTCAAATTTGTAGCATTTAAGTTATCCAAGGCTACATCTCCAGTTATTGGAAGTTGTAAACTGTATTGCAACTTTCGAAACTTTGGAAGCTCGCTTACAATAGAAGATAAACCTTGGAAACTAGTATTTGGTACAATTAAGGAAACAATACATGACCATAGGCCAGCAGATCTTCGCATTCGGGATGAAACATTATCCGTCGGAGAGGTCCATGACCAAATGATAATAGAAGGAAACACATCATGTGAGATTCCTTTCCAGTCACACCAAGAAATTTTTCCAGTGCTTTTTGATCTTATTAGTGCACAAGGCATTTGACCTATTCAGTTCCATCTGCCTCCAAGGTTTTCAAAGATTTCATTTGTTCCAAGTGCTCTTCCAACTTGTTAATCTTTTCACATCCAGAAAGAATGAGAGGTTGGAGAGATGTTAACTTATAGATTCTGCGCGGAAGTTCGAGAAGTTTTTTGCAATCTTTCAGATCTATAATTTTGAGTTTCTTGAGACGACCAATGGTACTTGAAACATAAAACAACTCCGAACAATCTTCTAAGGATAACTTCTCAAGGTTGGTTAAGAATGAAAAGTCGGGGGTTTTTGTCAAATGATGAGAATGGCTGAGATTGAGAATTTTCAGTTTATCCAACATTTGCAAGAAGTGAAAATAAAATTTTAAAACATAAATAAGAGTACAGTGGAATCAAAGTATGAATAAGAGAGTGAAAACGAAATGATGCAAACAAAATATCTCACACACCTTAATGGTTGAAAGTATCATTTATATTTCTTGTTTTTTGACGTGACACGATTTACATTTCTTGTTGGTACATCTGATATGATGTGAAGATTATCTAATCCACTAAAGTGAAAATCCAAAAATTGAATGCATTGCATTTGACACAAGATTAACAACTATTTTAAGTACTTTCGTAGTCTACCAAAAATTGCATTTGACACAAGATTATCAACTATTTTAAGAACTTCAATGTCTACCAAAAAATAGTTATGCCATTTTTATCTTGAGAAGTTCTTGCATTGACACAAATTCAATAACTTATATTTACATTCTTTTACAATAAATTTAGAATTTATTAGCTTTATTCAACATACAATTACTCATAATCACTCATATATGGGTCTTAGTCACTTATATGTAAGTGTATTCATATTTAAGTGGGTGAACTTCTATTTATCCAACAATTATCCTTTTATTGTTACGTTTGACATTTTGAATGTAAATTGCATAGCAGGATGAGTTTCTACCACTCCTTCCACTTGAAAATAATTCTCCACTTTTGAAATTTTATTTGTTTTTGAATAATTGCCTATCTAAAAATTATAGATAATATTTATTATTTTTCTAGTTATATCCTCAATTAGTGGAAGAGAGAGCATAATGAATGGGAAGAAACATTTACAAAAGAGAGATAATTAGTATTAGGAATAATATTATAAAATATATCTCAACTTTGTTAATATTAGAATATTTTCAATCATTTTCTCAATTTATACTTACATTTAAAATTGGACAATTATTTTCAGTTGGATGGAGAGTGTATTTATATGATCAATGGGTCTTGAAGCGCAAAACTAAAAACAAGAAATAAACAAGTGCCCTTACAATCAACTAATTAATAACTCTAAAAAGAAAAGCGGTACTACTCGATGATATCAATCTTCAGTTGTCTTATCAATTTATAGAATAACTAGATAATAGTGTTAGTGTAAATTCAGTGATATGATCAATCAATTAAAATGTCACACATAATTTATTTTAATTTAATATTAATTTCAATTTAGAAAATAGAAAATATGGTTGTGACAGTTTTAGTAACATTTGTTGATTTTGTAAATTGAGTTTCTACTGATAATGTATGTCAAATGAAACTTCATAAATATTACTATATTATTTTGGTTATTCATTGTTTGATTAATCATATTTAATTAATCTACTCATGCAAGACAAAACTATACCGACCAAAAAAAGAGAAAAAGAAAACTCAGAAATCATACCTGGGTCTCTTCCCACATTAGTTTGAGATTGCTGTGTTCTAACTCAATGGCAACTAGTTTTCCTTGATTAAAGTCAGTAGGTGTGTGGCTGGAAGGAAATAGACGCCAACAAAGCCATCTAAGATCTCTTGACATATTTTTAAAACTCCCATCAAGTTTCACACCATCAAGCTGAAGCAATCTAAGTTTGTCCATCATCTCAAATGCACCCAACTCAACTTTTTCAATCTTTGACGACTTCAATGCCAGCCCCTCAATATTAGTTCCTTTTCTCTGTGAAATTTAATGGATAGACGATTCAGATGTATGGTAGCTAAATATCTTGTGATGCTACATATTGACTACAAATATGAGGTTTGAGACCCTTCAACTTGTTAGTAGGGAAAGGAAGCACAAGACGATTATTCTCAGTTCTTGAAATAATGAATAAACCAAATGAATGTCAAAAACTTAACTTTTTGCTTACTTAATTACATTGGATTTAGATATTAGAAATTAAAATAAAATTGAAGTTGTTACCACTTTTCTTTGTAATACATTAAGCACATCATCTGGATCCCATAACCTACTACGTTTCCTAGGTTCCTTTGGATGTTTTTTCATGAATGATTTCTCTTCTCATGTCTCTTAGCAAATTATGCACTCCAATCTTGTTATCCCTAATGGTTATGAGACTTCAATCTTCTAGAACTCTTATTGCAGTTTTTGCAGAAAATCTATGCCTATTTAATATCTGTATTACATCATTTCGGTCCATTCCTATGAAAAAAAAAAGCTATGTCAAGAAATATGTCCTTCTCTTCGTTATTACTTAAACAATCGAAGCTTACTCTTAGCTTCTTCTGCACTTTATGATGGGGAATTCTTTTAAGTGTGCCCAATGTACTTTTCCAATCATTTAATTCCATTCCAATATCAAAAAAATATGACCCGAGAACTTTAAGAGCTAGTGGCAATCTCCCAGAATATGAAACTATATCTCGAGAAAGTTCGTGAAACTTTTCTTTGGGAGTCGCTTCCTTGAATGCATACCAACTAAAAAGCTCAATAGATTCGCTTTCTTCCATTTTTTTCAATGGATAAATTTTAGAGTCAACTTTACGCACTCCAGCCTGCAGCTTTTCTTCTCCTTCTCCGGCTGCAGCTACCAGCTTCTGAATTGTTGTTGTGATGATTATTCTACTCCCTTTCTTAAACCATTCATGACTTCCGCACAAAGAATTCAATTGTTCTCAGTCATCCACATCATCAAGTGCAAGAAGTATCTTTTTTCTGGGGAAGCCTTTCTTGTGGTGTAATTATCCCTTCATCAATGTTATCTATCTTTATTTCCATTTCTTGATAGATATCAGAAAGAATCTTGTTCTGTAGAAAAACTTGGCCATTAGTTTCTTTCCAAACTTCCCTGACATCTCGGAGGAAGCTCCTACCTTCAAAATTGTCACCGATTTTATTATAAGTGGTTTTGGGTTGTCTTTCCAGCACCACCCATTCCCCACATCCCTGTTGGGTTTGGGCTCCCTCCTATATGGAGGAAAGCCCAAAATTGAGCTAATCTACTTACCTAATGATAGGAGTCAGTTAGGGTATTGAGAGAGAACTCATTCTTGAGACTCATAGCAGCCACAAAGAGAGAGAGAAGAGAGAAACTCACCTACCTCGGTTTCATATTCCTATTTCAAGAAGCCACTATAGATCACCGTTTCTGAAGTCGTCCACCGTTGGATCGGGCTGAAATTTGCACAGTAGGTTCTTGACAGGTGGCTCTTCATTCTGAACGGTCAGATTATCAAGAAAAGATCTAGAGTATGAGTATCGACCTGACACTGAGGTTCTATTTTGGTTTGGAGAATCAGTTTTTTGGTTTAAGCTATAACTGAAATCGACACTTGTGAAGTTATTCACCATTGGATCGAGCTGAAACTTTTACAACAGGTTCTTGGTGTCTGATTCTTCATTCTGAATAGTTAAATCGTAGGTAAGAGTCCTGGAGTATGAGATATTGATCTCGCACCGCAGTTCCATTTGTGTTTGGAGAATCACTTCCTTAGTTCAAGCTGTCACCGTAAATTAATCTTTCTGACGGCGTTCACCGTTGGATCGGGTTGAAACTTGGACAGAAGGTTTTCGATATATGGTTCTTCATTCTGAACGGTTAGATCGTTGAACGGAGGTCCGGAGTGTGAGGAACTAGTCTCGAACAGAAGCTCTAGTTTTGGAATATTTCACATATTCCTTGTTCTCAATTTTGAGTATTGATGTTTGGTTGGTTTAAATTGTTGTTAGCATGATTTATGCACATTTTGACACTCTATTGTACCTATTTTGATCACAGTGGAGCTATTTCTTTGGTCTAGACTACCCATGATTTTTATTTTGTACATTAAGAGAGTTTTTTCACATTAAAAATCTTGATGCATTGTCCCTATTATTCTGGTTTATTGTGTGTGTTGATTGCTACAACAATTTTATTGGTATAATTGCTCCTCTTATTCTTGCAAGTAGGGAATTGTGTGTTTAAGTTCCCAACAATCCCTACAACTAGAATATCTTTTTCTTGGTGGCTGTCTAATATTTGGATCACATCAGCTACACGAGATTCTACTCCGACCGGATGTTTAGCAACAAACAAGTATTTCTTGTTTAGCCTTTTGGTAATATCTGCAACAATTTTCTTGATGTCGTTACTTTCATCCTGTAAAATATGAACCATATATTTTCACCAAAAAGGGAGAAAATAGAACAAGGGATTAAGTGCACAATCAAGGTAATATAATATTTATGCACTAACGGATGAATCATCTATTCATTTTTTAATTATATATATTTAAAATGAATAAAAATAATTTTATAGAATTTCAAACAATTTCTCTTTCCATGTAACTATGCTTAAAGTGGTCCATAAAAAAATGATTAAAGGGATGTAATTTTAAGTAATTGCTATATTATTGAATAATTTTTTTGGGATTTATTTTTAACAAAATTACATTGGGTTAGAATTCTGTGTTATATACATCATGTCTATAAAATTTTTTGATCAAATATCATTTGACATAATTTTTATGCATGTCGAAATTAGTGTAATCTACATATAATGAAAAAAAGAAGCTACATGATGATTACATCCTTATTAATATTCAATTTTTATAAAATTTGACATAAATAATTGACAATAAATTATTTTCTATGGTGGGAAAGAAACAAGAGTGATTTACGGTGACATTAATGAAACAAAATTAGAGATGCTATCAAGAATTATAGGAAGGTCATTGTGTCTAGCGATTGATGATCTCTTACAGATAATTTGTTTAGCGAATGGGCATCAACATCGGGTGAGAGAGATGGGTTGATAAAAGACCATTACTGCTTTTGTCTCAAAATAAGTTATGGAACATACCTTGGCACATGGTAGAGATTGTTTGATGAAACACTTTGCTGAGGTTAGGAGGCGGTCAGATGAAGGATTCTAACAAATTAGAAGACCCTGGCTGGAATGCTTTTGCATTCCCGCTCACGCGTGGTCTTTGTTAAATTCTATGAGAGATTGGGCTATAGAGGAGGGTGAAGTGGTGAACTTTGATTAATAATACAGAGAAGAAAAATGCTAGGCGGTCTGAACAGCTGCTCGAAAAGGGGATGATAATAATCTTTCTGAATCTGTGTTGTCTAGGCAGTGATCCTAAATTCAAACCATGACTTTTTAAAAAACCTTATTTACAGTTTCTTATGTAGGTTTTTTATTTCACTGTTATGATGGATGAAGCTTGAAATTCGTTTTGCTGCTTGGTAAGTGTGTTGATAGAAGTTCCCGTGCTCTTTCTTATGAGCTTGCATCTAATCGCTCTCTTCACGATATTTTATACGATATATGGTTTGTCCTTTCCTTTGGTTGAGTTAGAACATGTTGGGTGATATTTTTATGATTCAAACCCAATTGGATTGAATCATATATAGATACTAGTCGTTTGACCCATGCGATACACGGGAAGATAATAAAAAATAGTTTGTTTATTATTATAAAAAAAATGATAATTTATTTATATATATATCTTATAGAAAATTGAGTATATAAATTTATCTTAAAAGCAAGTTTATAGTTAAATAATTAAATAAGTGGATAAAATATAAATGTATCATTTTATTTTATATCTTACATTGCATGTCATGTTTATAAGATTGAAAATATCTTGATAGATGACCTATAACTAATAATAAATAGTCTATTTTATGAAAATTTTATACATTTCAAAAGTTAAAATTGTTGAATAAAGAAAGAGAATAAATGGATAATTTTATTATATCATAAGCTATTTATAGGGATGACAATGAGTATTCATGAGAAATGGAACATGTCCCATGCCTCCTGTCACCATTTAGAATTTTGTCTCTCATCCCCATCCTCATCCCCCATATGGGTTCCCATTTCTCATTTTTCATTTTTCGTAGAGATTTTAAATCTCCATGGTATTCAAAGGTTTATTAACAAATTTCAAAAAGAGAAAAACTTTAAACATATTTTATAATTTGAAACATAAATATCCATAATAACAAAAAATATTAATGTAACATAATCCAAATTAAAATTAAAAATACATATAATGCAAATATAATAAAAATAATTAAAAAATAAATATGTATTATCCTTATCCGTATATCGTTTAATAAACTGAGACTTAGCTCCCATATATATATAGATCATCCCTATGAAAGTAAAATATGTATCAATTCCTTTCTCCATTGGGTAATTTTTGTGTGTACCCATTTTCAATTTTTTTATCATCCCTAATCATTTATATCTTTTTAATAAATTAAAATATTTAATTTATAAATATAAAAATATATTTTATAATTAATAAAAATAATACATAAATTTAATTTATATGATTTTAATTACACATCATTTCCTTGTATATTCTTTTGATAAATTAAAATATTAATATTAAAATATATGTTATAATTAATGTGAAATAATTAGTAAAAAAATATTTATAATTTTAATTTATATAATTTTAATTATTAGAGTAGTATGTCAATTATAATTTTTTTCAATAAAAAATAATATATTTATTTACTTTTTAGAAATTAATAAATATGTAATATCATTATCAGAGAAGTATAAATTATAGAATTGATTTTTTTAAAATATTTTAGTGTTAAAAAATTAAAGGTATTTTTTTCAAAACAATTACTATGAAAAAATTATGGAATTGATAGATTAGAATATTTATGTTGTAAAAAATTAAATAGAATATAATGATATATGTAAATAGATAACTTTTCATTATGATTTTTAAAAATTCTACATTTGAAATTAGAAAATTTCTCCTAATCCCATCTTCATTTAGAATTTTGCCTCCATTCTCATGCACATCCCCATCACGGGTCTCCATTTTTCATTTCGCATGGAGATTTGAATCTCTATTGATATTTATGAGTTTATTAAAAGATTTAAAAATAAAATTTTTTAAAATACTTTGAACTTCAAAATATAAATATCTATGATAATAAATATTACCAATTCAACACAATTATAATAGGTTTGTTATTGTTAATACTATAAATTATATATATAATTTTTATACTATAATATATTGAATTATAATTTTGTTTATGCTATTTTTATTTTTATATTGATTTTGTTAATGGTAGAGAGATATGAAGGTATGATTGGAAAAAAAATTGATAATTAGAAGGTAAATTAAATTCAAAAATGTACTTTAAGTGTTAAGATTATGAAAATGGTGGGGCATAATTTTTGTATAAATAACAACCGGAAGACTTTTTATGGAATGAGTCTTAAATATTAGTATTATATCAATTATTATCATATCAAAATCAAAATCAATTAGCAATTCATTAACAATTTGACCTACCTATTTTCTTTAAAAAAAATATGTTGATTTTAAAGCTTATTTATTTTAAAAATATTTTCTGTATAAATTTTTGTATTATCTTTATAATGTGAGACTATTAATGATTATTAATTTAATTATAGATCATAATTATATTAACATGGGTTCTCTAGTAGTGCAAATTATAATATTTAATGATTATAATATTTAATTTTTTAATGATTGTAATATCTAATTTTATTTCATATGAAAAATAATTAATAAGCAAATTATAAATTAAGTTTAAAAAATATTTAGACATAAAGATTAAAAAAAATGGGGTTTAAATCACTGTATCAACGACATGTGAAGCCTAAATCACTATATGAATGACATGTATAATAGTTTTCATGAAATGAGTCTAAAATATTAGTGTAATAGATTTATACAATCAATAAATTTTATATGGAATCTTAATCATTAATAACTTCTAATTATAAATAAGATTCTGATAAATCTCTATCATTTTTTTAAAATCTTCTCCAATTTTTTTAATTTTTTTTAACACTAAATTTTTTTAAAAAAAATTCATTAAAGTCTTTTAAAGCATAAAATTATCAAAATTATCATGAATTGTATAGTTAATTTTTTGAAAATTCATTCAAATCTTTTAAAAGATAAAATTATCAAAATTTTTTGCCAAAGCTCAGAGGTTATTGAAAATATAATTTTATGGTCATCCCAGGTGATCCTAGGATTTTCATTTTCACCTGCATATATATATATATATATTGAATTGGCATATTTTTTGTCTTTAAATCATTAAATTAGTCTATATATAATCAAATAATGTTATCACTAATGACACGAAAAAATATTCTGCTTTTAAATAATTAAATTCATCATAATCTTATTATTGATAAAAAGGTAAATGATATAATCTAGTGCATATATTTTGCATCTTTCTTATAATTTATATAATTAATTTCATAAATTTATTATAATATTATTCAAAAGAAAATCACCACCCGTATCAAATCTAAAAATTTTAGATGTGAAATTAATACTAAAATCATGAAATTAATTTATCAATATAATTTATGATTTCAGTATTGAATAATTAAAGATATTTAATTAATGTAATGCAATCTTATTATTAAATACAGATAATTATCAATGATATGCTAATAATATGTAATAATTGTTGTTTTATTTTTTTTTTGAAAAATTAATGAACAACTTCTTAAAAGATGTGGGCCCTAAAATATTCTCATTGCGACACGTGTAAAACTTTTCCTCAAACAACTCTGAAATATTAGTATTATAGATTATCGATACAATATGATTTTGATGTTGTATTGTGTTAGTTAATCACCTAATTATGCTAATTCTGTAAAGGTATATGGCAAGCGTCTGCAAGGCTTATTTATATTGATAGATGTTTCAAGGAAAGAGAAAATCCGAATAAAAGATAAGAAGCTGCTAACTCAGTGGATTTGATCCTAATGAAAACTAAATTTGAATGAAAGTGGATAATATCAAAAACTGAATGTAACAATCTAAGCTAAGTATGTGCATCTTCAAATTCGATTGAAGATATATTAACCAAAATTAAATATCATATACTTTCTCTTAAATAAATCCTCTTCCCCTCTTTAACTACAATTTGGTCACAATTCTTATTTACTCAACACTTTTTATTCTTCTAACATAAGCTAATAATATTGGATTGAACTCAATGATCTTGGTAATAGCTCATATTAGCAAATATCATATTTTTGAATTACATCTGTACATGTAATGGTGATATTTTTAAATACATATATACTCCATCTATACGAAAAATTCTTAAGTACCCTTAAAGTAAACAAAGTATTTGTTCTACTCAATTTATTAATTGACAAATTAGTTATTGTATTAAAAATGTAGAGAAAGTGAGAGATAATGATGACTTGCACAACTTATATATCAACTAATAAATAGATCAGAGCAAATGATTTCTCTTGCTCTTGATACACCTAAGTATTTCTCTCATATATACTTCAATACATGTCATCTTTTTCTTGAATGGTAAGTTGTTTTCAAATTTAAATAAGTCATTAATTGGAAAGTTTTCAAATTTAAATGAGTCATTAATTGGAAAAAGAATAGGTGGAAGTGAGTTTATCAAAGTATTTAATCAAAGAGAGAAGGGATGGAAGTTGAATAATAAAAAGATTTTTATGTTTTTGGTACTTTCATTTTATAGAAGACCAATAAAATCTAATCATTTTCTTAATTTCTGTACATAAACCAATAATATCTTTTATTTGATAGTTTCAAGTAAGAATTAATTATTTTTTTCATATTTATATTCACATAGATCCTCTCACACCTCTCATAATAATTATTACACAAATAAAATAAAAAGATAATTTTATCAACATGAACTAATTTTTTTTATTGTTGTATATTTTAAATGGTTTCTTAATCTACATGCTAAACCTTAAAAGATATTTATTGATGGATGGATGGATGGAATATATAACTATTCTTCTTTCCACAGTTTCTTTATTTGCTAATTATATATGTGTTTGTTGTCTTGAGTGCTGGGTGTAAGTTTTGGGAGTCTTTGGTGTCTTGTGCTTGTTCTGCAGGTGGTTTATTGTTTTTCAAGTTGTAGTTCTTTTGGTTTATGGTTTGAGTGGTGGGATGTCTTCTACTTCTTTTGGTGTTATAACTCTTTTCCTGGGTGTCTATTATTTTTGTATCTTGCTCCTCTCACGATAGAGTAGAGCATTATCTAACATTCCAAGTTCCAACTATTTAAAAAAAATAAGAAATAATAAGGTGAAAAGTATAACAAAGTAAAATTACCAGGAATTTGCTATGACGTGCCCTTGGATGGCACTAATGTCAGCAAGCGGCCTCTTCCAACCTAGCTCTCTATCTTTATCCCCTGATATGTTTCTCAGGAGTTCTTCAAAAGCTTCTTTAAACGTACTCCTCTTCTCGGAAGGAACCCCTGAATTAAGTACCTCAGAAGGTCTGACACCATAGAACACTGGGAGAACCTGCTGATTAGTAATTCTACAACACTCAATATTTTCTCGAGCTCCACCATACACCATCTTGAATTAGGATATTTTTCTGACAAAACTACGATAGAAATTCGAGATCTTTCGATTGCTGGCATCATTGAGATCGAGATTTGATCCCTCTTTTGAAGACTTCCATTGTCACGACCCAACTTAGGCCATGACCGGCGCATGGGAACACTTTTCCCAGCAAGCCTTAGAACACTAAATTTCCTAAAAAGACAGACAGAGTTTCCTCTGTTTTTCGGACATTTCCCAAATAATTACATAACCTGCAATATTTCCAATAAATCCACAGCACTTGGGCATCAAGCATTCTTAGAATGCGCCCTTCCAGTACATAATAATATTTCAACATATATCAGTCATAGTACCAATATAGTTCAACATAAAACCAAATTAAGTTTACAAATATTTTCCAAAACATAACATATATAGCTAAGTCATAAGTTTTCAAATACAAATACAACACAAGTCCAAGGAACCTGCCTGTGACATACGGAGCAACTGACATCTATAGGCTAAACCAACATATAGATGAAAACTAAAAGGGCCTTTACAAAAAGGCTCACCAACTTAGAATTTATTAAGATTGTGCCAGAGGAATACCAGAACTAGCACCAGTACCTGTATCTGAAAAGGGTGGAAATACAACGGGGTGAGTTTTGCAACTCAATGAGAGATAGGGTATCCATAGTTTACTAAATGCAAGCATAAAACAATATAAACATAATAATGTATATATACTCATAAAATAGGATTTACATACTCATATGAATTCAAATACATTGGGGAATTATTCAAAGCAGAACGATAACAAGTCCAGACATGACCCAAAGCCATGTGCGGGTTAGCACCACACCTGCTAACTAGAGTTGGCCCGTAGCCATATGCAAGTCCAAACATAGTTGCAGCTATGTGCGGGTTAGCACCTCACCTGCTAACTAGAGTTTCTCACGGTGCACCGAGGCTAACGTCCCTGCCGTTAACTACAGGTTCTAACTATAGAATTTTCCCCAATTTAACTCAAAATCATGCATATTACATAATATAAAAGTAACATAATTTGCCCTCAAATTCAATATTCATTACAGTTCAACTCAAAATATTTTAACAAGCATAATAATCATATTATGGCCTCCAAATAAAAGTTTATCATTTCAAACACAAAGCGACATTTAAAATAACTAAATTATTTTCTTCTATATCAACATACTTTCAACTCTTTATACCATTTTATATTGTTTATCATGCATAAAGTAACCTACAGATATACTATCTACTCATAGCTATTGGTTCAAAGAACCGAAGAACAATGCCTTTGATGCCACCTATTCAAGTGTTGATGCCCGATTGCTCTATCGCTCTAGGAACAAGATAATATTAATTTTTGTGAGCTAACAATATCACAAATTTACACAAATTAGCCCCAAATCAATAAAAGCCCCAAATTCTAGAATTCAATAAACCTAACAATATTCCTAAAATAATCAGAAATTTCAATAATTTAAACGGAGTAGTTTAGGAGCTAATTTACCATTTGGAGTGTAGAATTGGTGAAGAAAATTACTCAAATTCTTCCTAAGCTTCAAGCTCTCTCAAATGGAGTTAGAGAGAGAAAGTGGAGGTGTGAGGAGAGGAAGGAGAGAGAGACACGGTTATGGGGATGAGAAGGAAGAGGAGATGATGAGGATGATGGAGATGGTGACGATGTTTTGAGGGAAAATAAAATAAAATAAAATAAAGAAGGAAGTGGAGGGAGGGAAGGAGAACGGGAAGGGGAAAAAGAAGAAGAAGAAAGGAAGAAAGTGTTACGAGGAAGAGGGGAAGAAGAGAAGATAAAAAAAAAAAGAGAAAAGTATATGGTGATCTATACTACTTAAAGTGCACGGTGGTCCTCACTTCATTTTTGTTTTTTTACGGTCATCACATCCATCATCCTTGAAAACACGGCATCCAGCATTTTGAAGAAAGGCATAAAGATGTGAAGTGTACGATGCACGCGTGTCAGCTCTAAAACTCAGAAAAACATCATAGCTCATTGGCTGAATGAATCAAAAACATAAAATGCATAGTTAGATATATGGCAAAATATTGTAATGCCCTAGGAACAAAACTGATTAACTTTCAAAAGTTGACTCATATATTTGCTTATTTCAATGTCCGAAAGTAGATGTCCAATTTTTTTAGGTGAATCTAGGGTATCCATCACTGGAAGTGGTGACTAATCTTCTCGAGACATAGAATTCATAGACATAGATTTTGCCTCTGGTTACAAGACCATCTTCATGCACATTGTTAGAAATCGAACATTTAACTAGATGCTTAAGAAACTCAGCTAACTATCAACTGTGCTAGGCCTTATGGTTACTATCAAGTTTCCTTAGTATATTTATTGACATCAACTAATATTTAAAGAACACCTTGTATTGCTTTAAAGATGTCCCCAAAAATGAGACAAATAATATTTCTCTTAAAAATTAGGTGCTAATAAATTATCTCATTTCTTTCATTTCACGTGTCCAAAAAAATATACAAATTAAGAAAATAATAAATAAATTTTTGTAATGATAAAAAGTTGTGTGCAAGTGGATGGATTGTTGCTATTAAAAAACTAAAGTAAGTAATTATAACAATTAATTATATTAAGGTGATATTAGAAATAAAAATTAATGCTCCTTTGGAATGACAAATGAACAAATATTTTGAAGTAAAAAAAAAACTTGATAGATGGAGTGATGAATGGGAGGAAGTATACTTAATTTGGCTTGGCTTTGGGTTAGATATTGAAAACAAAGATAAATAAATAAAGAGTAACTACCCAAATAGATCACTTAGAAATATATTCCACGATAAATTAATCTATCAGAAATTGAAAGTCATAAATTGGTCCCTCATAATTAAATAAGAGAACAAATTAATCCTTCAAAATTAAAAAAAACAAAACAAAAATGAGAATTAATTTGTCCATTTTTTTGAATTATAAAGGAGTAATTTGAGACTTTTAAATTTTAAGAGATCAATGTATCCCTTTATTTAAATTGTAAGGAGATTTTTAAATTCAAAAAAAACTAATTCATGCAGTAATATAATTCACAGGATCAATTTGAGTAATGTCAAGCGTAACCTCAAGAAACTATAATACGTACCCCTGGCTCTATTCGCTTGCGTAAGATTTCTCTTCCCATTTCTCTCAGCAAAGCATGCATTCCAAACTTCCTGTTCTCGTCAACTTTTATAAGGCTTCGACCTTCAAGGGCAGTTATTTCACTTTCTACAGAATCTCCATGGCCCTTTAAGCATGTACTATTACATCTTTTTTGCTGATTCCAATATAGAAAAATGATATATCAAGGAATAAGTTTCTCTCTTTATCATCATTCAAATCATCGAAGCTTATCCTTAGCGCCTCCTGTATATCAGGATGGGGAACTTCTCTGAGTCCATCCAGTACATTCTTCCACTCTGTCATCTCTAATTCTCTGAACACTTTGGAGCCAAGGACATGAAGAGCTAGTGGCAATCCTCCACAATAAGAAGACGCTTATCTCTTGTTGTGATAATTATTATGCTTCCTGGCCCAAGCCATTGGCGACTTCCACACAATGCATCTAGCTGCTCCCTTTTATTCACATCATCCAGTAAAAGAAGTACCTTTTTAACACGTAGTCTTTCCTCTAGCCTCCTTTTCCCTGATTTAATGTCAGGTATCCATCTTTCCCTTGTTAGGAAGATATCAGAAAGAATACGTTCCTGTAAAGAAGCATGCCTCTTTCCTTGCCAAGCTTTCCCGATATCTAGGAGGAAGCTGCTCCCATCAAACACGCAACCAATTTGATTATAAAGGGCTTTGGGAAAGGTGGTTTTTCCTATTCCTCCCATCCCCCATATCCCGAGTAGTAGAACATCGTCTGATTTTTGCTTGTTCAGTTGTTTAACCAAAAACAACACACCATCTTGTACTCCAACTGGATGGGTAGCAACGGGCAAGTTTGTCCTATTTACCCAACGAGTTACACATTCAGCAACTTTCTTGATATCCTCACCTCTGCTCCTATAAAAATATGAGCCAGATAAAAAGAGCACAGTCAATCACATAAGAGCATATTGTCAACTTGTGCGTGTATCACAAGAGGGGATTTTATTTTTGTCAGTTAGGAAGAAAAATCGGTAGTTGCACATATACGTGAGCACTATTTCCTTATAAAATTGCGGTGCAATAAAGCGTACTCCAGCCGCATGCATAAAATAGGAAATTATACTTAACCTTATTGAGGTACTGTGTAATTACGATAGACATATTTTTATTTTATAAAATTATCATTGATTTTCTATCAGATTTATTATAATTACATCGACGTACATGTGGATATTGATTCATTAACTTAAGTTATAAACAGATAGCATATGACAAATATATATTTATGAATAATAAAATCATAACATTTTGATAATATTTAACATATTAATTGAATAAAATATTTTTTATTACATGAAGATGAAACTTTTAATTATAATTTGTGATAAAAATGAATATTTTAGTTGATATATAATATGTCAAATATTATCAAAATATTATAATTTTATCACAAATAATCATATATATATATATATGTATGTATGTGTGTGTATGTGTGTGCCCGTGTCATATGTTAGTTTTTTATCACTTAAATTAATAAATTAACATACATAGAAAAGGCATAATTTTACAAAATAAAAGGATGATAAGTATAATATTAAATCTCCAAAGAAGTCAACTTCATTTCCTCTACATAAAAAGCATAAGAGATGGATATATGCAACGAAAACGTGGTTTTTGATGTTTCGTATACACATTTGGAGTTATTCTTTCCTCCTCTATGAAAGAAGAGTGGATTTACTCCACAAAGTGTATAAGCCTTTGATTTTTTTTTTCTTCTAAGCTCTAATTTTTCCACCTTAGTTTTTAATATTATAATAGTTAGGTACTAATATGTAACTGAAATTTGTAAGAATTTTTTAAAAAAAATTGCTATGATTATTTCTTATTCATAGTCATATACTGGAATAATGTATATCAATTATAAATCATGCATCTGGTAGACTTTCAGAAAAGAGAGGTGAGTTACAATGGACACGCTTAAATACCAAGTCTTTCCAAGTCAAAACCTTTTCAAATTATACTTTCACAGTAATACACTTTCTTCCAACAACTCAAGGGTAATTTTTAAATGACAAAGATTGTTTTTTTCTAACATAATATTACTATTTGTTACTCAGTAATTCTCACAGTTTAGAAAACCATTATCTATAGAAACATACTTCACTACCAACATCAATTCATAGGGTACAGTACATATTACACATTCAAGATACATTAAGGAAAACTTTAATACAATAATATAACATCACCAAAGTCTGGAAACATATAGTAAAGATTCTATCTAGAACATATAATAGAATCTGATTATTTAGAAATTAAGTCCAATGCTACATCCATTTCACTGCTGATGACGATTTATGCTATCTGAAAACATCAAAGAAAATAGGTGAGAAAAGTCTTCCAATATGGTGATGTTTCCAGAGGAGTCCCACTTCATCCCAAAAATACTAAGAATAATATAGGAGTGCAGCAAAATGCAATCTTTTATATTAACTCAAGTTATATTTTATTAATGTCAAGCAAGATGGAAGTGCATAATATCAATCATAATAAAAGTGCAGTAAAAGAAGTGTAATAAATAATCATAAGTGTACTGTAAACTCCCTTTTATAATATTACGTTCCCTTCAAATGGTTATAGTTTATAAGGTTTATTTCATATTGGATCTGTGAGAGCTCTCATTGCTAGGACGTCCCCTAATCAGATCAGTAAGTGCCAAGTCTTTGTCCGCTAGCATGGCAGGGCCCAAGGCATCACTACAACATTCACCACGTCCTTTTCCGCTACAAGACGAGGACCGAGATATTTAGGAATTGCAAGACTAAGTGTTCACCAAGTCCTTCTTCGCTATAAGACGGGGCCTAAGGTGTCACTTATTTATTTATCCATTTCACATAGTGCATATACTATACATAAAGAATAAAAATTACATAAAGTTTTCACAATTTCTTTCATACTTACATACAGACCATAAGATTTTTCATATTTGCACATAAAGCCCAAACAACATAGGATTCCTAAAATATTCATAAAACCCATATTTCTTTGTAATTATCATTGAAGCACCAAATCACACTATTATAATAAATTCATTTCCTTTATAATAAAATATGCTTAAATTAGTTTTTAATCATGCAATAATTTAATTTCAGGTATTCGTATAATATGTTACTAATTCCATAATCCTAAATACACCCAAATTATTTCAAATCTATCTTTAGAAAAAGGTGAATTACCTTTATATATTCAACATTAGTGAAAAAAAATATTTTTATCTATATAAGGATATAGTCATAATGTAAATAAAAGAGCAATGAAATCTTTTAAGAAATATTTAAAAAGAAATAATCAAAATTATACCCAAGGTTTAGGAAATCATTTCAAGCAAGAAACTAGTTAGTTTATATGTCATGTTCCTAATGGGACCTTAACTTAAATCTTTGTAAATAATATTTCTTAATGTTAATAAATGTATATTCAAGTCAAATATTTATAGTTCAAGGTCCATAATTCAAGGTCTATAGTTCGAGTCCAAATATTATAATCATAAATTGCTTCAATCAAGTCCAAGTTAGTCTTAAAGACTCATAATAGTCCAGATAATGTCTATAAATTTATAAGTCCATAACAAAGGTCATGATCAATATAAATATATTTTAGTGTCTTTTTATATCTTATTAGGTCTTAATGATCCCAAGAGAAACATAATACATAAACCAAGCTAAATATTACATGCTCAAAGGTTTAGAATCTATTCATTATAAGAAATTAAATAAAGTACTTTTTATGAACCCAAAATGTTTCACAATCAAATATATAATGAGGTCAAAATCAAGCTATATCACCTTAAAACTCCATAACTTGTACACAAAGCTTTATTAAATGAAAATACATGCTTTAACACATTTAAACAAATTTATACAATATTTAAATATTTGAAGAAAACATAAGTAAAGTTTAATATGATATTTAATCATGATTTAATTTTCAACCATAGAAGTAGAGAAATCACCATGCATCATATACACATAGATTAAGATACTTTATGTCACCATCTTTAAATCATTCAAAGATATTAAAAATAATAAACACAAACTTTGAGTATCATATAGCACAACATCATGTGAGAAAATTATACATGAAGCTTATTAGTGAAAAAAAATCCTATTTGTTCTTGGAACTTTAGAAACTTAGCTATACCAAGGCTAGACTAGCAATAAGAAGAGGTTATAATTTAGAGGTGTTTTGCTAAAAATTGTAAGTGTTTTTGTGTGAAAATGAAGAAAATGAAGAGAGAAATGGTGCTACAATTTTGATAGATTTTGGGTAGAAGAATGAAGTGTGAAGTTGTGTTTAGAAGGGTGCTATTTATAGAAAAAAGGCTAGAATTAAAATATTACTAATTTCATAATTTATTTATCATATTTAATTAGTTTAATTACTTAAATATTAAAATTAACATTAAATAATTTATTAAATTCTTAATTATCATTTAAAGACATACTAAAATATTAATGACATGATTTAAAGACATTTAATAAATTTTCATATGATTTAATAGTTAATTATTCAAAATAAGGTAAATTTACTTAAACTAGTCAATCTTAATAGGTTAATTAATTATTAAATGACTTAATTTTTACTCAAATATCATAATAAGGTTATTAGAGATATAATACAAGTATTCACGAAATTTATACAATTTTTTTATAATTATTTGTATTTTAGTTGGTATTTTACACTATTACTAGTTTTATTAGGAACTAATTATTAATTAACTAATTATTTATTTAACTATTTATGAATTATATTTTTCTTTTTTGGCAGCCTATAGGTCTGAATAACATTTCTAATAGAGTTATAGAGGGTGGCAAGTTGTTTTGAATGATTAAAATATGAAAATAATAAATTTTACATATTTATCTTAAAGTTACATATACTAGATAATTCATAAAATAATCATAAAAATTAATTTTCCTTAATCTATTCTCAAGAACATGTTTTTACCTTATTTATACATTATCTATAATTTTTATGAATTTTTCTACAATTTTTAGTATTTTTTATGTATTTTTACCTTAATTTGGTCTATTTTTTAAATTAATTAAATTAATTAATTATCTATAAATAAAGTATATAAACTTTTTGTAGCCTCCCATGTGAATTTGAGCTGTCTTAACAAGATAAGGAGACAAACACATCTTCGTTGAAATTTTAAGTCAAAAATAGTTGGCTTTGGATAATATGTTATGTAAAATGTATTTCACTTTATATATATATATATATATATATATATATGATGAGACTGAATTCTAAACTATTCTATGTGTCATTTAATTGATTTAAGAGTATTAGTGAGATTATTCAAAATTTAGAAAAATTATCTTAAAGCTTAAGTAGCTAATTAGGTATTTTAAGATTTATTTAAGTTAAAATTAATTAAATATCAATGTGATATTTTTAACACTATCCATAGTCTAATGGAGAGGCCCATTTCATGGTCCTCTTTGTCTAATATCATAACTTAGTTAAAAAATTTTTTACAAGACTTAGAGTTATTTTTTCTAGGATTTTTTAGAGTTTATTTTACACCCTATGTTATGTTATTTTTATGTAATTATATTAATATTTTAAAAATTTACTCAATTTTGATATTTATCATCAAAATTATGTTTAAAATGTATCTATAATTTTTTTTATCATTTTCTTTAAATATTATCCTTGAATATTTCTTACCAAAAAAAAATCCTCATACTTTCTAAATAAAAAAGTATAATAAAGCAATATTATACAAAGAAAATTGGGATCTTACACATGACAGAGTGAGAGAGAGAAAAATGTTAAGGGTATGTTTGGTTTGAATTAAAAATAGGGTAAAAATTTTAATAGATGAGTTTTATGTCTAAAATCACATTTGGATCTATTTGGTTCGAGAGTAAAAGTTGAGATAAATTTTTCATAGATTAGTTTCATGTGTAAAATTATAGATAAAGTTCATTTAGAAAATTTTCATCCCCATTTTACTCCATAATCAAACACACCCTTAGAATTCATTCATGAAAATCTTCATTTAATTTTTAAATCAAACTAAACACACTCTAACGATTGGAGTGATGTTTGCGGAGGAAGAATGCATTTGCACCACGAGGACGATTAAATTTTTCGTACGTTTGACTATGAGATATACCCATAAATACAATTTTACAAATTTTGAAAGAATCACTCTAAAGTGTTGATATTTACTATTTTTTTCTTCATATACTGATGTTTGAGAATTATAGAAAAGCTATGTTATTTTAACATTTAAAAATAGGTATCTTATTAAGACATCTACTTTATCATTCTTAGATATAATATATGAATAGAGTAAAATGAGAACCACCTTCACTATAAAAGAGGGGATGAGTATACTATTGAAACACAAGGTTTTAGATATTAAAATAACATTTTTATTATAACAAAGTCATATTCTCATAAACAACCATAAATTATATATTAAGCGGTTATGGAGCTTCAACTTCAAGTAGGATTAATGAGCCGATTACTTGTAGTATCAACATTCATTTATTATTTTTTTTAATGGTATATGCGATTTTTAATTTATTACTATCTCCATTCGTTATTAATAGTTATTCTTGAAAAATTGTGTAATTTTAATACATTGAAAAGTTAAAATATGTAGCTATAATTTATAGTTAGATATATTAACTTTTTAATATATCAAAATTATATAATTTTTTAAGAGTGAGTATTAATAAGAAATAAAGGGAATAGGAAGAGGCAGTCAAACATGGATGAAGTAGATTAAAGCCACAAGTAGAATCAGAAATTAAATTGCATTACCTGGAATAATCTTCGGCAACAAATCCCAAGATGCCACCAGCTTCTGGATCAATTAAGTCTTCTCAGTGTAAGAAAAGAAGTAATACGTTCAACAATATCATCAATTGCTTCACTGTAATTCCTGAAAGATATGTATCATTGGAACACGCACAATGAGTGATATACAAACATTTCCTGACATGCGCACACGGTAAAAATAAAAGAAAAAAAAGGCTCAGGTCCCTGAGCGTAAATGTACATTCCATAATGTTTACAAATGAGGCTGAAAATGTGATCCAATAGTTCGCTTAAAAACCTGAAAATCTAGCGGTTAACAACTAACAAGCAGTTTTCTTAGAACAACAACAACAACAACAACAATAATAATAATAATAATAATAATGGATTAAAGAATATAAATAATCATATTTATACACACATATACAGTACGGCCATGGACGTGGTACTTTGCTTATAAATAGTGAAATTTCACGTTGATGGGTGAGGAATCGAGCAGACTACTGCTGAAAGTGATAGTGTTATCAACTGTATTTCAATTCCTCGGTTTTTCTACTCATCAACGTGAAATACATCTCCACTATTTACTTGTGAACTCGGTCAACACACTAGCTAGATAAGTGTGTCCAAATAACAGAACCCGCAATTAAAATACCTGGAATTACTCAGGTGAATTCCCGATAGATTAGCAGCGTCAGTGAGAGCTTCCCTCCAAACATTGACTTCGTCCTCTGTGTATCTTTCCATTTGATACCGGAAAGCTTCTCCAAAACGACCTGTCTGATAGCGAACTTCCGAGGGTTCTAGACGATAGAACACTGGCACAACCACCTGACCCGTGGTTCTGCGACACTCCATTATTTTCTCTGTATGTCTCAGACACATTGATGAATCGGCATAATTTTCTGAGAAAACAATGACAGCAATTCTAGACGCTTGGATTGCTTGATTTAGAGAGGGTGAGATATCCTCTCCCTTCTGAAGCTCAGCCTCGTCCAAGTAAACACGAACCCCTGCTTGTTTTGTAAGCTGCTTGTAGAGGTATGAAATGAATGTCCCCCGAGTGTCTGGGCCTCTGAAACTCAAGAATACGTCGTAGGTCTCTGGCTGATACGGAAAGTGAAAAACATAGCTAAGAAACACGGTAGCTGAAATTCTTGTAATTCAGAGGTTTCAACCCCATTAATTTTAGAAAAATACTTATATGATCCTAAACCAAGTGGTTTTTCTTGCTCTGGATGAATTGTAATTAGAAAAAACATGAGAGAGACAATATTATGAAAAGATGTATGAATGGATTGCTGGTGCCATAGAGCAAGAATTGTCTAGTTCTAGGAGCACTGTAGAATGACTCTTAATTTTATACCAGGGCCCAGGAAGCACAAAACGATTCACAACCAAACTATTACTTCGAGTTCTTGTGATAATTAAGAAATCAAATGCTTAACAACCAATTCATGAATGGTTTGTCAATTTAATAGTTGTTGATAGCTTATATCTTGCAGAGAATATATTAATCTCACCTGATCCTCTGGAGAGAATCTTGCCTTGTATAGCAAACCAGAAACACAGTGAAGGATATTATCGGTAGCTTCACTTAGATTCCTGAAAATTACGAATCAGAGAAGGTGCATACTCAATGGCCCTATGAACATTCTCCAACATGCACGTGTAACAAATAAAAGGGTAAAATTCGATTGACAAATGACAGTTGAAGATGTCTTTTGAGTGTCTATACAAATGTCTGCACTTTGCAGATGGAGCTGAAAGTGTGACCGCAATTGTTTGCTGATGAGCAGGAAAAATCTGACGATATACAAGCAGTTCTCGAAAAACAGAACATACACAAATTAAAATACCTGGAATTACTCAGTTCAAATCCCATAATATTAGCAGAGTCTTTGAGCGCTGCCCTCCAAACTTTGACTTTGTCCTCTGAGAAACTGCTATAGTGAACCTCAAGAGCTTCCCCAAACTCACCCCTTTGATTGCCTACGTCTGAGGGATGTACATCATAGAACACTGGCACGACCACCTGGCCCATGGTTCTGCGACACTCCATTATACGCACTAGCTCTTCCAGACACCGTGTTGAACCAGCATAATTCTTTGAGAAAACAAGCAAAGAAATCTTAGTCCCTTCGATTGCTTGACTTATTGATTTTGAGATCTCGTCTCCCTTCCAAAGCTCCACATCGTCCCGGTAAACATGAATCCCTGCATCTGCAAAAGACTTATAGAGATTTGAAATGAACGTTGCACGAGTGTCTTCGCCTCTGAAATTCAGAAACACGTCGTAGTTCCATGGTGGATCGGGGCTTCTGCTTGATTCGGAGGCCATGGATTAGATTACAGGAATCCAGTGACTCTACGGGTGGAGAAGAAACTTGATGATGATGAGTCTGAAACCTGTTGACTTGCAACTCTGCATATGATATAAGCCTACGTGCCTAACTTCGCATATAAAAGAGATCAGTACGCGTTCTCTCCTTGGAAAAATAGCGATTTTATGACTGCTAGTTTTACGGTTCGTAACTGGGAGTTATAAATCTTCGTACTTTAGTTTATCATCATCACTCATTTTTGCTTCCCCACTTTACATTCGACATTTGAACCAGTATCACAACACACAAGTTCTTTCATATATTTTAAACGAAAAAGAGAAGGACTAGCAATTAGCAAATAAACAACGCATCTGAACGGCCGGCACTTACGATAAACCAGAAAAAGAATGTATAATGTTTATTTATTTGGCTATATTTGGCCCATTCATCATCACAAAGACTGGATACAGCTGTAAATAAGAATTATGCTATATGAATTAGGCACCGCGTTTGGTGGAAGCAATTTAAATAAGTATCCATCTCTCTCTCTCTGTGTATATATATATATATATATATAGTATTTCTCCAAAAATCATAAGTTAATAAATAAAGATATATAAATAGTTTTATATATGATATACTCTTTTATGTGAAAAACTAGTTTAAACTTGAACTGTTAAAGGATAAAGAATAACAGAGATCAAACATTTAACCATTTGATTATAGAAATTTTGATACCATGTCATAAATCATTAAGCTTAAGGTGATGGGTTAAGACACAAATAATTTTTATATCTATTAGACATATTAATTTCATGAAATCACTTGATAAACTACAATTACCGATTATACGAGGTGTTCTAACTCATTTAGTCACTAGTTGTGTGCTTATTAATTCACATTTTTTCAATTTAACATGAATTTTTTAAAAAGATAAATTAGTTTATATATATTATATATAACATGAAAAAAATAATATTATGTTATTGAATTTAATTATATCGTTTAAAGTTATTCGAATGTGTTTGGACATGAAAAAAACGTTCCATTCAATTTATAGACATCAAAAGTGTCACGACCCAATTTAGGCCATGACCGGCGCATGGAAACATTTTTTCCCAACAAACCTTAGATCACTAAATTTTCTAGAAAAACGGACAGAGTTTCCTCTGTTTTTCAGATATTTCCCAAATAATTACATAACCTGCAATGTTTCCAATAAATTCACAGCACTTGGGCATCAAGCATTCTCAGAATGCGCCCTTCCAATACATAATAATATTTCAACATATACCAATCATAGTACCAATACAGTTCAACATAAAACCAAATTAAGTTTGCAAATCTTTTCCAAAACATAACATATATAGCTAAGTCATAAGCTTTCAAATACAAATACAACACAAGTCCAAGGAACCTGCCTGTGACATATGGAGCAACTGACATCTATAGGCTAAACCAACATATGGATGAAAACTAAAAGGGCCTTTACAAAAAGGCTCACCAAGTTAGAGTTTATGAAGATTGTGCCGGAGGAACACCAGAACTAGCACCAAGACTGTGATTCCAAAAGGGTGGAAATACAACGGGGTGAGTTTTGCAACTCAATGAGAGATAGGGAATCCATAGTTTACTAAATGCAAGCATAAAACAATATAAACATAATAATGTATATGTACTCATAAAATAGGATTTTAGTCATAACATGAGATTTCTTAATAACATGGATTTACATACTCATATAAATTCAAATACATTGGGGAATTATCCGAAGTAGAACGATAACAAGTCCAGACATGACCCAAGGCCATGTGAGAGTTAGCACCACACCTGCTAATTAGAGTTGGCCCGTAGCCATATGCAAGTCCAAACATAGCTGCAGCTATGTGCGGGTTAGCACCTCACCTGCTAACTAGAGTTTCTCACGGTGCACCGAGGCTAACGTCCCTGCCGTTAACTACAGGTTCTAACTACAGAATTTTTCCCAATTTAACTCAAAATCATGCACATTACATAATATAAAATTAACATAATATGTTCTCAAATTCAATATTCATTATAGTTCAACTCAAAATATTTTAACAAGCATAAAAATCATATTATGGCCTCCAAATAAAAGTTTATCATTTCAAACATAAAGCGACATTTTCAATAAATAAATTATTTTCTTCTATATCAACATACTTTCAGCTCTTTATACCATTTTATATTGTTTATCATGCATAAAGTAACCTACAGATATACTATCTACTCACAGCTATTGGTTCAAAGAACCGAAGAACAATGCCTTTGATGCCACCTATTCAAGTGTTGATGTCCGATTGCTCTATCGCTCTAGGAACAAGATAATATTAATTTTTGTGAGCTAACAATATTATAAATTTACATAAATTAGCTCCAAATCAATAAAAGCCCCAAATTCTAGAATTCAATAAACCTAACAATATTCCTAAAATAATCAAAAATTTCAATAATTTAAACGGAGTAGTTTAGGAGCTAATTTACCACTTGGAGTGTAGAATTGGTGAAGAAAATCACTCCAATTCTTCCTAAGCTTCAAGCTCCCTTTAATGGAGTTAGAGAGAGAAAGTGGAGTAGTGGAGAGGAAGGAGAGAGAGACACGGTTATAGGAATGAGAAAGAAGAGGAGATGATGATGATGATGGAGGTGGTGACGTTTTGTGTTGGTGGAAGCAAAGAAATTGAAAAAAAAAAGAAAAGAATTGAGAAAGGAAAGAAGGAAAACGTGAAGAAGAAGAGAGGAGGAGCTTACGGGAGGTGAACGGGAGGAAGGGAAAGAAAGAAAGAAATAGGGGAAAGATGGTAGTAGAGTGGATTATGCCACTTAAGGTACATAGTGCACCTTACCCCCTTTTTTTGGTTGGATCCCACAAAAAGGTAGCTAGTTACCAAGACAATCTACTTTGTATATTGTATAAATAAAATAATTTATTATCTTTTTAGCATAAATTCTAGGTGGTTCCAATCGATTTTCGTGTCGAATAAAATAATCTCTAAGAGAAAAATTAATATTGCAGTTCCTAGCCGTTCAAAACTTTAGACAATTACACAATAACAAAAAGTAACGGTAACTTTCTCTCTGATGACTCGCGAAGACACTGCGGCTTTTCCAAGAATGAACGCTCAAAGGAGGAAAAGGACCTTATTAATAGAAGTGTCAAAAAAGTTAGGAGAAGGGATGAATAGGGACCAGATGAGAAGATGGAGGTAGAGAACTCCCAATCCCCTGTGTTTGGTGGCCCTGAGGTGAGTGCCAGAACGTCTTACAAGGACTCCCCGCTTGGAAATAATAGCATGAATGAGCTCCAACCTGAGGAGATAGCGCAGGCTGTCCTGGAGGATTATATCTCAGAGGATGGAGCACTAGACGCAGGCCCAGTTTACTCCCTGCCTTTCAACCCGAAACCAGTGGTTCCAGTGTCTCTAGAGGAGCTTCCGGAGTGGTGCGAGCCTTGGAAGCTGACGCTCATAGTTAAGCTCCTAGGAAAGAACCTAGGCTTCAAAGCTATGGAACGTTGGATTCTGAGAACATGGGCTAAAATGGGGGCTATCCGGGTGATGGATTTGAATGAAAATTTTTATATTGTGCGGTTTGGAGAGGAAGAGGACTACAAGCATGCTCTCTTTGAGGGCCCCTGGATGATTGCAGATCATTACCTGTTGGAACAACGATGGTGGCCTCTATTCCAACCTAAATTGAAGGCTGTCCAAAAAATGGCAGTTTGGGTGCAAATCCCAGATCTTCCAGTAAAGCTATCGAATCCAAAATTCCTTTGGCGGGCAGGTTCTCTTCTTGGGGCTATGCTAAAAATTGATACTCTAACCTCAATCCAAACCAACAGAAAATTTGCTCGATTGTGTGTGGAGATTAATCTCCGCCAACCCTTAATTCCCAATTTAACTGCTCTCGGACTCTATTTGCGAGTTGAGTATGAAGGACTACATTTAGTTTGTTTTGGCTATGGAAGATATGGACACAGAAGGGAACAATGTGTCGAATTGATGACGGAGCAGGGGCCCACGGTGATCATCCCCCAAGAACAAGGTGAAGTAGAGACCCAAGTGGGTTTGGACAACTCGAATCAATTAGTAGATTCCCAGCGACAAGTTCATGTTTCAAATAATAATGAGCATGAGCAGATGCAAGGGGGTGCAACGTCAAAGAACCTTTTTCCACTAACTGACCCAGTGAATCCTTTGGTCCTTGGAAGATAGTGAAGAAACCCCAATGTCGGCGATTTAAAGCACAGTGTAGTAATAGGGAGGTTCAGGGGGATGAGCAGCGCAAATCTCATTTTGATTTGCTCATTGAGGAATATGTGGACCCAAGCATGGTTAATGAGCACGTAGACTCTAATGATAAAGAGAATGGGCTATTGGTTGTTAAGCAAGCCCATGTTTCGCCCGCTCTTGTTCACAAAGGAAAGAAGAAGCCCTTGTCCAAGCAAATCAAGCTTACAAACCAGCAAAAGGCCCATAATAAGCCTATTCCCCAAACCAAGCTTTCCAAAGATAAGAACGTTATTGTTCCAGATGCCTCTATTTCCTCTCTTGCGAATGAAAACGCTGCCCTTAAGAAGGGTAGTAAATCAGCAATCATGGATGAGAAACATAGGGACTATTGGCATGAATTTCGAAAAGCAAGTCATGCGGAAGATGTCCTCAACACCCGAGCACATGAGGCGGCGCTTGAACAATGCACTTCTATTGTTGGACCTTCTGAGGAAACCCTTGAGTTCCTGAGAAGGATGAAGGAAAGAGATCCTGTGGATGGGGCCTCTAAAAACCCACCTGATCCGGGTGATGGGATGCTGAGAATGGTGGAGGAAGGCAACGATGAGGAACACATGAGTATGGAAGCTAAGCAAGGGGTTATTTCAGGCCCAATCCAAAATTTTAATGTGTCCTAAAGAATGTTATTTTCTAGAACTACAGAGGAACATCCAGTAAGGGCTTTAGACTTTTCCTGAATGACCTTTCTTTGAAATATCACTCCCATTTTTTTTTGTTCTAATGGAGATGCATGTTTCTGGAGATAAAGCTAGGAAGGTTATAAAGGGTTTTGGTTTTGATGGTTTTTATTTTCAAGATGGGGTGGGTTTTTTCAGTGGCATTTGAGCCATTTGGAGGAGTAGCTACTGGAAGGTGGAACCTATGCTATCTAATAACTAGATGATCCACATGAAGGTAACTTTTGGTAATGAGACTCCGTGGTTCCTCACTGCGATTTATGGCAGTCGGCATTCTTGCTATTGTAGACAATTGTGGGCTAATTTAGAAGATTTGGCTGAGAATATTTCGGGCCCTTGGTGCATTAGAGGTGATTTTAATTCTGTTTTGACAAGCGATGACACTGGAGGTACTACTGCAATGTCGTGTGATTCTAACCGTTTTGTAAAATGTACACTGAATGTTGGTTTGACAAATCTTGGTTTCATTGGTCAACCATTTACATGGCAAAGGCGTTTTATGCGAAGAAGATTAGATCGGTTTCTGGCTAACCTCTCTTGGAATGATCGTTTTATCCATAGGATGGTCCGCCATCTCCCTCGCCTCAAATCCAATCATATCCCTATTTGTTGATGCTTGGACTCTCAATCCTCGCATAATCCAAATACTATTTTTCACTTTATGGTGCAGTGGTTACTGCATGAAAATTTTAAGCCTTTCTTGGAGGAGGCTTGGGGGAAGCATGAGGCTCTTATTCAAAATATTGCCAATTTCACTACTAGAATCAAGGTTTGGAATAAAGATGTTTTTGGCCACCTGAGAAAAAGGAAGGCCAGGCTTCTTCTTTGTTTAGATGGGATTTCTAGGAGGCTACCTTTTCAACCAAATCCCTTTCTTGAAGACCTGCAAAAGAAACTGTGGAAAGATTATGATGAGATCCTCATCCAGGAGGAAACCTATTGGCGTCAGATGTCTCATTGTAAATGGCTGCGACATGGAGATAGAAATACAAC
This sequence comes from Dalbergia cochinchinensis, assembly GCA_031216125.1. NCBI lineage: Eukaryota > Viridiplantae > Streptophyta > Magnoliopsida > Fabales > Fabaceae > Dalbergia > Dalbergia cochinchinensis. The sequence goes on along the minus strand of CM062375.1, from coordinate 58,064,967 downwards.
CTATTTTCATGGCATGGCTTCTAATAGAAAACATCGCAACAGAGTTGTTAATATCAGAGTTGATGAGAATCAATGAGTTGATGACCCCCACATTCTTAAAGATATGGGGGTTGAGTTTTACTCTAAGCTCTATAGTAATGATTCTAACTATGATCTTTTTGTCTTTACAGGTTCTTTTCCGACAATTACCCCTGAAGAGAAGATGTCTTTAAATAGAGCTGTTTCTGATGAAGGGGTTCGTAATGCTATCTACTCTATAGGGGGTTGGAAGGCGCCTGGTCTGGATGGCCTCCCAGCTATGTTTTATTAGAATAATTGGGATTGGGTGAGGCCCTCCTTAATTTGTTGGGTGAAGGAAGTTTTTGAAGAGCCCCACAAGATTGATATTGTCAACCAGACCCTTATTTCTCTTATTCCTAAAGTGATGGCACCAGTTCGACTCTTTCAGTTCCGCCCCATTAGTCTGTGCAATGTTAGCTACAAGGTAGTGTCTAAAATCATTGCGCTCCAACTCCGGGAAATTATGGATTAGGTAATTGGTCCTACTAAGTGTAGCTTTGTTCCTGGTCACCTTAGTGCTGATAATGTTATTATTGCACAAGAGGTTATCCATTCTATGCGCACTAAAAAAGGTTATACTGGTTTTATAGCCATAAAGATTGACTTGGAGAAAGCTTATGACCGGTTGAAATGGGAGTTCATTCAAGATACCTTACATGATGTTGGGATCCCTGAGAATATGGTCAATCTTATATGGCACTACATTTTCTCCCCCTCTATGCAGCTTATTTGGAATGGCTCTCCCAATAATTCTTTTATTCCCTCCCGTGGTATTAGACAAGGGGACCCTATTTCTCCTTATCTTTTAGTTTTGTGCATTGAGCAGTTAGCTCATTTGATTAACAAAGCTGTTACCCATGAAATTTGGTTACCTATTGAGATATCCCATCTTGGGCCGAAGTTATCTCATCTTTATTTTGCAGATGATCTAGTTCTTTTCTCTGAAGCCAGCTTGGAGCAGGCCATGGTTATTAAAAGTATTTTAAACCTCTTTTACACAAGCTCTGGCCAGAAAATTAGTGAGAATAAATCCTGTGTTTTCTTCTCTAAAAATGTTCATCAGGTAAGACGGAGGGAAATTAGTTTGGCCCTTGGGTTCCAGTTAACTAGTAATTTGGGGAAGTACCTTGGAGTTCCTCTTCTCCATGATCGATGCAAAAAGGAGGAGTTTCAGTTTATTTTTGACCGTATGTCAGGTAGACTAAATGGCTAGAAATCCAGAACCCTTTCTCTTGCTGGGCGTATTACTCTGGCCCAATCTACCCTGTCTAGCATTCTTAATTACATCATGCAGACAGTCAAGCTCCCTATCAGTGTGTGTAATCGTATTGATGCTATTTGCAGGGATTTTATTTGGGGAGGGTCTACGGACCGTTGAAAAATCCCCCTGTAAGTTGGGATAAGATTTTCACACCAAAAAAAACTGGTGGTTTGGGCTTCCGAAAAGCTAGGGATATGAATAATGCCTTTCTTATGAAGTTGGCGTGGGGATTGATTACTCGCAAGGATGCCCTCTGGGTTGATGTGATCCGTGCGAAGTATAAATGCTCCAACAATACTGTTCCGATAGTTCATTCTCATGCTTAAGCTTCTAATGTCTGGCGTGGTATCTGTTCTAATTGGAGCAAAGTTTATAACAACACCATCTGGCGTACAGGGAATGGTTCTTCTACCAGGTTCTGGACTGATCATTGGATTCCGGGTAATTCATAATCTTAGGGATTTGGCTATTCGGACCCTGGAGGATAGGGAGCTTAGTTTGACTATCCAAGATTTTGTTGATCAGAATGGTCATTGGGATTGGAGAGGTCTCCAAATCCTTCTTCCTCAGGACCTTCTGGACATCCTTTTTACTACTTGTAGTCCCAAGCCTGAGTTTGGAGCTGATATGGTGGCTTGGCACCCGATCCATATAGGTAAGTTTATAATTAAATTAGCTTATGAAATTATTAACTCTCATCTTTCTCCTTTTACTGACAAGATCTGGAGTAACATCTGGAAAGTTGCTATTCCCCCTCAGTTGAGAGCCTTTCTCTGGCTTATTGTTCATGGTGCCCTCCTTACAAACATCAACAGGTGGAAACGTGGTCTGACGGAGAACCCAGCTTGTCCTAGGTGTGGTACCTGTGCAGAATCGATGCTCCATGTTCTCCATGGCTATGCAATTGCGGCTGAAGTGTGAAAGAGCATCGTCCCTAGTTCGCATCAACCTTCCTTCTTCTCGGATGACTTCCCTAGCTGGATCTCCGAGAATCTTGGTGTTGGAACTCGATCTACCAATGGCCTCAATTGGCCCCCTTGCTTCGTGACTACTTGTAGTGTGTTATGGTGGACTCGTAATCAGCTTGTTTGCGAAGATATATGCCATACGGCTCCCAATCTTATTATGCGAGCCTTGTACCTGTCTAAGGATTATCAGTAGGTTCAACAACTGGATCTTATCCACAGTGTTCATGAATTTAGATTGGTTAATGTAGTTTTGTCCCCTCCCCCTCCTGGTTGGATCAAAATTAATATGGATGGATCAGTAAGATTGGTGACTGGTGAGGCTTCGTGTGAGGGTATTCTCAGGGATGAGTTTGGTCGCTTTATTGCTGGCTTTAGTGCCAATATTGGGATTTGTTTGATTACTTTTGCTGAGCTGTGGGGTGCTTTCATTGGTCTTTCGGTTGCAAAAACTAATGGGTACTTCTGCATTCTTCTGGAATTAGACTCCTTGACTGCTGTTAATATGCTGAATGATGGTATTTCGGATCAACACCCTTGCTCCCCTCTTGTTCGCAGCATTTTAAATCTGGTTCGAGTGCTGGAACATGTCAAGATTCTTCATTCTTATAAGGAGGCTAACTCTTGCGCTGACATTTTGGCCAACCATGCTTATGGCCTTAGTTTTGGTATTTATGTTTTTACCTCTGTTCCCTCTTTCCTCTCTCTAGCGGTGCTTGCTGATTTGGCAGGCACTAGCTTTCCCCGCATTGTGGGTCTGTAGTTCTTTTTTTGGGCGATTTGCCTCGTATCCAATCAAAGAAAAAAACTTTAGACAATTTGATTCCTTTATTGAGTGTCTCCGTTAAACATTTAACATAACTCGCTAAGTAGTTAATATGATATTATTAATCTCCATCCTATTATTCTAGTCACTTTCTTCAATGAACATTATATTAAATATAAAACCATTAGTGTACCATAACTTAACAGTTTAAGTTTTTGGGATAAATGGTTTCATGATATGGTATCAGAACCTCTGTGATCAATTGCTCTAGAATTCGATCCTTATTGCCCTGACTTCTAGATAAAAATAATTAAATTTCAGCACAAGATATGGTAGGTCTGTGCATTGTCCACGCTTCAAGCTCAAAAAAGGCATTCGCGTGGAAAGGCATATTAGATTAAAAAAAAACTATTATTACATCATAACCCATAACCCAGTAGCTTAAACTTTTGTGAGAATTAGTTTCATGACACATTGTACCCTAGTATTTTGGGGTTTAAGTTCATTTACATGTGAGAATTAGTTTCATGACACATTGTACCCTAGTATTTTGGGGTTTAAGTTCATTTACATTTTTTTTTCCGTCAAAACCACATGTATTCTTCTATTAGATAGTTGGGTTGGACCATTAAGGCAAGAAAACTCTCCTAAATTTTAACATAGTTGCATACCCAGGATTGGAATCCTACACCTTTGATTGAGAAATACTTCAGTACTTTAAAAATAAGAAGATGCATTTACTTTATTTTATTTAATAAATACACAAATCAACTTTGTGGATCATTCCTATCTCCAATCTTTTTTGTATATTTAATGCAATAATTGATACGTCATTTATTGATTAAAGTAAAACAGATGTATTTTAGTGCTCTTAGGGCACTCAAAAATTTCTCCTCTGGATAAGCTAGAACAATAAATTTTATAAGTGCAACTAACCGCTCAAAAGTCCTTTTTTAAAGAAATATCACCATTATTTGGAGTCGCTTATCAAGAATCTGACCGCACTAAAGTCTTTTTTAAAAGAAATAGGACTCTTCCAATGAACATTTTTTCAAATTTCATGGCTCGAACTGATAGTTCTTAATGATAAAAAAATTTAATAAATTGTTAAAATATAAAACAATTGAGAAACTGATTAATTATAAAATTTTTATGAGCTATTTAGTTTAATTTATATATCAATTAAAGCTAATTCTTGTAATAAATTTTTAGTAGTTACTCAACCTCATAATGATTTTTTTTTTTTAAGTTTCTCTTTAGTTATGAGTATTTAAATTTAAAAACTCTTACTAACTTAGACATTATAATTTATAAATTAATAAATACAAGTACTAATATAAATTTTCCTACAAAAAAATTAAACATAAAATTTCTTAGAGAAGCCCATAGTTTTAACTTAAATCACAAAATTAAGATAACAATATATGCAATGCGGGTGGAATACTGCTGAAAAAACTGGAGTAATTTACATTAAGGTCATATCTTCAAACCTAAGCGTCAGCAATACTAAAAAAAAAATGATAAAAACAAAGATTTATTGTAGTGCACTTATGATGGTGATGACAATGTAAAAGAGTATTATATTATTATTCCATTATATATTATTATATCAAGAAATTTTCACACCTGTCTTAATTTTCAATAAAAAAATTTGATAAGATGACAGTATAAATTCAGCACATAAAAATTGGTTTGTTTGGTTTGAGTTTCCAGTTTTTATTTTCAGTTTTTCAATTTTTCAGATTTTGTGAAAGAAATACTGAAAACTGGAATTTATAATTTTCAGAATTTTCAGTATTTCCTTTATAAAATTTGGAAAACTGAAACTGGAAACCTAAACCAAACAGGCCCATAATATGCAAAAAAAATTGTAAAAAAATCAATAGTAAGTGCTTTATTATAATAAACTTTATCTTTAATTAACAAAATACTAACTAAAAATATATTAAAATGGAAATGCTCTTGCAATGCTGGATATAGGAGTTCTATATAGAATTCTTGTGTCCCACAAGAAATAAGCAAGGGGTTGTTGAAACATCCTCCAATAATTTCAAGTAAAAACTTAAATAAAGAGCATTTGATGAGCCCAAATGGCGAAAGTCACATGTTTTATAGAAACTTGCCTATCCACTAGTGATACCAAAATTATAAATAATAAGATATGTTAGCAAGATTTTTATGGTACTTAAAAAATTACATTGAGTGTAATGAGATTTGAACCCAATGTCTATATATATTATTTAAATCCCTCATCACTAGACTAATTCCAGTAACTTACATGTTAATGTGGTAGTTGTTTAGTCAAGGATGCAGTAAACTGCTAAATACTTTTGCCAAAATATTCTAGAGATGAAAGTTTCTGATATTTCAGCCAAAGAGGACAACAAGAAAAATTATTAAATACGTACACTCCAAAATAAAATAATATTTTAAATGATAAGATACTTTTAGAATAATATTTAAGGATTTAACGATAAGATCCATAATATTATATTTCAATCTAAAATAACATTTTATTATTAAATAAAATGTAATTTAACAGATAGTTCAAGAAGATCTAATAATTTTCCAACTAGAGACATGTTGATTAAAAAATTAAATTAAAATATTAGTGATTTAATTTAGTCATTACTTAATTCAATTCATTCAATATTCAGTCAATGGAATGAGACAAAAAAACATCGTCGTTTTATTAATGGGAGTAACTAAGATGATTGACCACTGACCAGGATGGAGTCGTATAATAGTGCCACACCAACTATTTAGCTGGCACGTCAATGTATTTGATGCATGAATGAAAGATGAACTGAATTGTCTAACATATTAAAACAATTGAAACTGCAGTGTCATTTTTTCCTACGAATTTATTCAAATATTTTTAACTCAAAAATAAAATTACAATGAATATTCTGTATAAAATATTTGGTTCAATAGACCAATAGAGTCCGCTAGTCTCCGCTAAAATTTAGTATGTATAATGAAGTCCAATTGATCCACCAAAAAAAATGAAGTCCAATTAATATATCACTAATATTTGGATTCTATTGTCCATAATCTGACCCCATTAAAAGTCTTTTTTAAAGAATTAGAAGTCTCTCAATGAGAACTTTTGTATTTTCACGGCTTGAAGGGATAATTGTTAGTTATAAAAATAAATAATAAATTGTTAAAATATGAAACAATTGAGAAACTAATTAATTATAGAATTTTTATAAGCTATTCATTTTAATCTATATATTAATCAAAGCTAATTCTTGTAATAAATTTTTAATAGTTACTCAACTTCGTAATGATTGTTTTTTAAGTTTCTTTTTAGTTATAAGTATTTAAATTTAGAAAACCCTTATTGACTTAGGCATTATAATTTATAAGTTAATAAATACAAGTACTAATATAAACTTTCCTACAAAAAAATTAAATAGAAAATTTCTTAGAGAAGCCCATAGTTTAAATTTAAATCACAAAATTATGATAACAATATACACTCTAGGAGTGGATTATTGGTGAGAAAACTTGAGTAATTTACACTAAGGTCATATTTTCAAAGCTAAGCATTAGCAATAAAAAAATGATAAAAACAAAGATTTGATTTTAATGTGTTTCAAATGACCAAGTAAAAGAGTATTATATCATTCAATTCTATATTGATATATTAGGAAAGTTCCAGTCTTTTCTAATAAAGAAATATGATAGGGTGACAGTATAATTCAACACATGAAAATTAAATTAACTAAAAAATATAATATATTTTAAAACATTAGTACTAAGTGCTTTGTTATATTAGACTTTGGATTTAATTAACAAAATACTACCTAAAAATATATTAAAAAATAAATGCTCTAGCAGTGGTGGATAAATATGAGTTTTATATAGAATTATTGTGCCCCACCAGAAATGAGCAAAGGGTTGTTGAAACATCCTCGAATAATTTCAAGTAAAAAATTAAAAAAAGCACATTTGATTAGCCCAAATGGCGAAAGTCACATATTTTATAGAAACTTGCCTCTCTCCACTAGTGATACCAAAATTATAAATAATAAGACGCACGTTAGCGTGATTGTTGCCAACTCAAGGATACAATAAACTACTAAATACTTTTGCCAAAATATTCTAGATATGAAAGTTCCTGTACCCTTCGGCCAAATTTGACAACTAGAAGAGCAATTATATATTAAATACTTACACTCCAAAATAAAATAATACTTTTAAATTATATGATACTTTTAGAATGGCATTTAAGGATTTAAGGATAAGACCCATAATAAATGTATATTTCAATCTAAAATATCGTTTCAATATTAAATAAAATATAGTTTAACAGATATTTATTAAGATCTAATAATTTTTCAACTAGAGACATGCTGATTAAAATATTAAATTAAACCATTAAAGATTTAATTAATTTAGTCATTACTTCATTCAATTCGGTGAATATTTTAGTGGAGCCTTTTGAACACGGTGGCCAGGTCTTCGAAATATTGTTATTTTTTATATAAACGACAAAAGGTTAACAATTTAAAATACGACTATTAATTCTCGCGCTACCAAACCTCAACATTTTCTAGTATTTTATAAATATCAAAAGTTACAAATGTTCGATTGACCTTATTTTCATGTTGAAATAGAAAGCTTACTCAATTTTTTACGTTTATTTCTAACCATGAGGGCAAATTACAACCTATTAAAAATTACGAGCGAATAAAGTTGCATTACTTGAGCCTAAGCCCCCAAAAAAAAAGACTAAATTCTGAATTCAGCCTTATAAATATAGTGAAGGATAAATTAGTTTTTCAAACTTTAAAAAAAATTTATATTTATCCCTCAAATTTAAAAAAAGGGACAAGTTAGTCCCTTTATTAAATTATTTTCTAAAATATTAATAAAAATATCTATATTTTTTAGTAACTTGTTTATATGTACTGTTAATTTTTATACTGAGTTCTAACTTAGTTTAGAAGAATAATACAAGTTAGGACCCACAATTAAAATTAACAATATATATAAAAAAATTAAAAATATACATAAATAAGTTAACAGAATATAAGTCGGAGTGTAATTTTACAGAGATACTAACTTACTTTTATTTATAAAATTTGATAGATTAATATTAAATTTTTAAAATTTAAAGAACTAAGAGGGGTAAGTAAGGGTTTTGGCGCTCAAAACGAGCATTTCGGCTCTCAAAATGACCACTTCTTCGCAGCAACGTGTGCTTTAGCACCCCACAAAGTGCTACAGTGCCAACATTTGTGCGCGACGCGCATAACATGACACTGGAGGCATCTTTTCTTTTAATTTTTTTCTGACCCCGAGTATATATTTGGTATATTATATCATCCTTAAACATGTCCAAAAATCCCCAGTCACCCGAGGACTTTTCCGGCAGAGACAAAAACACAATTTCTCTTAATCTACTCTAAGTAATCTTTTCGGGTAAGTGTCTCCATTCTTATTCTCGTATGTGTTATTAGTTTTAGTCAATCTTTGGACAATAGAGTTTTTTTTTTTTCCGTTGTCCATTTCAAATCATATCTTCTTTATTATATTATTTCATGGCAATTGAAAATGTCATTTCAATTGCCCACGATTACATAGGCGTTAGTCAAATGCTCCTGACAACGATCGATGAGTGGTTAGTTACTTATGATTATATTTTATCCATTGAAAATATTTAAAAATTATTATATATAATATATGTATATATTTTTTAAAGTTTAGAAAATTCAAGAACAACTTCTAGTTTATCGTTTTTCATTACAACCCATATTTTCTAATATTGCATGGGACCATTGTTTGATACATGATTGTCAAAGTGCATCACTTAATATTATATTATATTTTAGTATTATAAGATTGGGTCAGCTAATAGAAATCAATTAACAATTAATATTGTTTAGCAATTAGATACTTATTTAGTTGTTATAATCAGGTGAGTATGTGATGCCTCAGGTTCATATGTATCGGGACAAATCTAGTATGGGTTTAGGGTCTCTCGGGACCCACCCGTGTTTCCGAGAAGGCCCTGGGAGCATGAAGGCATGAAAAATGCAAGAAGATACAATTCTGAGACCATTATAGCGGTGGTGGTGCAAATTGCACATGTTGGGTCCATGGACAATCGTTATAGCGGTCATAGACCGTAATAATAGTCAGATGTTTGCACGTCACCCTATTTTTCCCTTGGTGATCGCGCTATAGCCGTACCTTTGACACCAGAACAGGTCCAAAATGACGCAGTTTCATTTAAGTGACCCCCATCCCTATATATACCCTTCCTTTTTCACCCCAAAAACACAATTCTAACTTTTCCAACTCTTCTCCTATTTCCCCACTCTCATCCTTTCTCAATCGCACATCTTCCAAGCTTCAAGGTAAAGATTGTTGAGTTTTCTCTCCCTTCCTTCATGTTCATGAATTAGGATATTTATGTTCTTAGTTATTGTCAAGTTTGGATACTCCCCCAATGTTTTTAGAGAGCTGCCTTAGTGTGATTATGGTATACTCATGAGTTGTTTGTTATTCTATGGAAGTTATTGGCATCATTCCAAGCTTTCATGATCAAGTGGATAGTATCAATGCACTCCCAGCTCCATGGTGAGTGGATTTAAACTCAAGACTATTTTCATCATTATGACTATATTTGAAGCATTATGATTGCTAAACATGAATTTAGAAGTGGAAATATGCTATGAAAATGATTTTACAAGATATGCTAGTTTGAAAGAGTTGTAAATATTTGAATAAATCATTAAAATTATATTTTAGAAAACCATGAGATCATGGTTGATGTGTTTTATGCCATGAAAATGTTTTATATGCTCATGAAATGATTTATTGAAAAATATATGATTCAGCAATTTTACCAAGGTTGTTAAATATGTTTTTATGATTTTATGATATTGCTATATTTTCAAGACTTGAGATCATAGATTATGCTTTTAGAATGTCAAGTTAAATGATATTGGAAATGTTGAGCAGAGTATGATTTATCCTTATAAGCAGATATATTATTCTGACTTCAAAGTTATCAATTATGAACCACGTTGTTTTGGAAATATCATATTAGAATTATCAAGTTTATGAAATTATGTCAGCTTGAGAAATGATTTTGGGATTTTAGTTTTATTATATTGAAAGTATAGAACTTAGTATGATTCATAGCAATTGTTAGATACATACTTTGTGGGCTTTTAAAATCACGATGTCTACAAGCTGATGATCCATTGGACATGGTTTCATAACCACAGTTATGCTAAAGTCAGATTGTTAGAATTATATGAATTTAGAGTTCTTAGAGTTTTAAGAGTTTTTTAGATTTATTTGATTTATATGTAAACTAATTTTAGATGATAACTATAGAGAAACAGATAGTGAGTCAACGGCTAGAAAAAATCGTTAGTCTTTGTACCAAATTGTCGGCCAGAGGACAATCTCGCCCCCAGAGTACTCAAAAAATGGAACTTAGTTAGGTATCCAATATGGGGCCTTATGAGGTACCATAGTATTATTTTGTATATTATTATCATGCTATATATATATATATATATATATATATATATATATATAGAGAGAGAGAAAGAGAGAGAGAGAGATTATTGTTTCTCTAGTAGTTATCATACCATAAGTTTAAAGTGATTTCAGTAAGACAATGAATTTAGAAATACTTTCCTATGAACCCTTATAATGAGAAGTTCTTTCCTATATAGCGATATATGTAAATACCAAATGATTTTTTGCTTGCTTCATGTACGTTATGTTATGTATATCCTGTTGGTTGTCCTATGTAGGTGATGGGTGAGAATCCATCACTAAGTTTTAGATGAAATTCACCCATCTTCCTTTCTCCTACAGTGCAGGATCAATTATCATTCAATTACCGTTCAGTCATCTGCAGCTATTCCAGTAGTGATCTTTACTTTGCAGTAGGGCTTAGCCTAGGGCTATGTTTGATTATAGTGCTCTAATAGATGTGCAAGTAGGATTTGAACTATGCATCCTATTTTAAGATTTCAAGCATTGATTGAGATGTAAATTGTAATTAGAATTTATGTAACAAGCCAAACATTTACCCGTGATTCAATTTTCAAGCATTGAACTTATTTTCATATTTTGACTATATAAGATCGTGAAATAAGACAAGTTTGTGATTAAGTATGTCAAAATAGTTTAGTTTTATGAAAGCAATTATTATGTTTCAAAGAGAGAAATTTATATCTATTTAGAAGAAATCATGCTTTAATTATGAAAATCATGTTAATTTATGCATTCAGTGAGTCATGCCACCCAGAAGGCTAATTGCATAAGGACCTAGACCCCTACATGCCTATCATGTTCCCAAATTGGGTTATGACAAAGTAGTAGTAGTCAAGGCAAGAATAGCAATCTTAGCATTAGTTAAATTTAAATAGTAATGCTCCATAATAAGGTGCAATTAGCACAGAAGTTAGTCACACAATTAACACAGTTCCCTAGTTAAATTAATTGTAGCTAGGTAATGTGTTAGCTAGGACTCAATTGGTTTATAGGAATTGGCTAACAGCTATTGTAGCTTCCTACAATTAAATTATAAATTAATTATTTATGAGTAATTAGTAATCAAGACAACAACAGTAGTTTCAGTATCATCAATATTACTCTATTCGTTTCAGAATAACTGTAAAAAAACCAAACATTACGCATATTAAGGAAAAAAACATTTGGTAAATGTGCAAAAATTATGAGTTGACAAAACTGTCATTCTATAGTCATTATTATTCATCTTGGTAAATATATTGATTATTTTACTAAAACAATTATATTAAGGGTGTAAATGGAAAAAAATTAATGTTACCTTGATATTGTAAATGGACAGATATTTTGAAATATGAAAAAGTTAAAAACCAATAGTTATTCTGAAATAGAGAGAGTAGTTAACTGTTATTAGTTTCTACCATTAAATTAACTATTAGTTAAATTACAAATAAAGTTAAGCCAAAACTAGAATTTGGTAAAACCATTAGTATTCCTTACTAGTTAAATCATTATTATCATTATTTAATATAACAAAACTTAGTCTATTATCTGGAAATAGTTAAAACAATTGTAAAAACTTCTAAGTTGAATAATTATTTGATTGTTAATTTATAGGCCGTGAGCAGTTTAACAAAACAAATTACATGATGTATAATGTTATTAGTTTATACAAATAACTTGTTAATTCAGAATTCATTCTTACAGTGTGCAACCAAAGGGACAAGTGAAGATCGGATGAAATCTGAAATGTTTGTTGCTACTTGCACAAGTCGCAAAAGGGAGGAAGTTGATTCAGAAACACAAGATGCAATTGTATGCAAATTAAGTGTATTATTAATTATGACATCATTAATTTATAATATTGTTTATTAATGTTATTTTTAATGTTTCTTATAAACAATCAAAACTTCAAAGTCACCAAGATGCCGGAGAAATAGAAGAGGATGCTTTTGATGCAGTATTTGGGAAGGAGATTGTTATGGTGTATCAATCACAGCAACTTGAAAAAAGATTCAGAAATTATCCAAATCAAACAATAACATAATGAGGAAGTCACATCTTTGAAGAGTGACATTGGAGATTTGAAGGGAGTGATTCACGAGTTACAACATGTGATAAAATTATTTATTCGATGATATGACATTAGGATGAATGCAGAAGAAGTTGAAGCATTATTGCAATGTGCTCAACACTCTTTACATGATGCTAATAGAACACTAGGTGTGGTAGGAAACTGTAATCTAAATTCTTCTAGATCAATTCATGTTTGAGATCAAGTTCTCTAGATCAATTTATGATGCATGCTATGTAAAATGCTATGATACATTAGAGACTCTTCTCCAAGGCTTGGCTGATCATGGTCTTTACAAATTTCCAAATTTCAAAAACCTAGGCAAACACCTGATACTATTCCTATACTGTCAAAAACTTCTTTTACTGCAAATACTTCAACAACTAATGTGCAAACTGATGTTCCTACTGCAATACCCAATGGAGCAATTAATCCAGTCCCTACTAAAGTGTCCAATTCTTTCCCAGTTCCTGATCAGAGTCATCAACCATCTACCATCAAGAACATCCCAGCCTCAGTCTGAAATAAACAAGCTGAGCATGCATCTGCACCCTCCACTATACATGTTATCCCTAAAAATAACCATCCTATGGTTACAAGGTCCAAGGTTGGTGTCTTTAAGCCTAAAGCCTTTCAAACTCTATTAGAACCTAGATCTACCAAACAGGCTCTAGCTATTCCCCATTGGAAACAAGTTATGAACGATGAGTATAGTGCACCAATGAGAAACAAAACCTGGCAACTAGTCCATCTTCCACCTGGAAAATTTGGAATTGGCAGGACATGGGTTTTTTGAGTTAAATATAACTTGGATAGATCACTTTAGAAATACAAAGCTAGATTGGTGGTTCTAGGCTTTCATCAAAGGCTTAATTTCGATTACATAGAGGCTTTTAGTCTAGTGGTAAAGCCTACTTCCATTAGGTTATTGCTTTCATTGGCTATATCAAAATCATGGTGCATATATAAGGCAACTCGATGTAAACAATGCTTTCTTCAATTGCGACTTGGTTGAGGATGTCTTCATGAAGTAACCTTAAGGCTTTGAACTCGGGGATGTAAGCCTAGTATGTAAGCTTACTAAGGCACTATATGGGTGAAACAAGCTCCACAAGCGTGGTATCAAAAGCTAGCTTCAGCACTAATTTAGCTTAGTTTTTAGCCCACTAAATCTGATATTTCCTTTTTCACCAGAGTCAATTCTACATCTCTACCTATATTCTAATTTATGTCGATGACATAATCACAATAGTTAGTTCAAATATATATATATATATATATATATATATATATATATATATATATCATATTTAATTGCTCAACTATAACACATTTGATCTCAAAGATATAGGTGAGTTGCATTATTTTCTTAGTATTGAAGTCAAGCACACTGTTGCAGGGGGTCTAGTGCTATCTCAATCCAAGTATGTCCATGATTTGCTTGAAAATGCTGGGATGAGTGGTTGCAAGCCCTGTTCCACCCTTTTGCCCTTTATTGCCAAATTGTTAGCCACAAGGTTGCTGAATTTGAAGATCCAGGGCTGTATCGATCTATTGTTGGGAGCTTACAATATATCACTGTCACATGACCTAAGCTAGCCTATTGTGTCAATCGTGTGTGCCAATTCATGCAAAAACCACTTGAGACTCACTAGAGGGTGGTGAAGAGAATTTTAAGATACTTGAGTGGTGCAACCACCTATGGTCTACGTATTTTGAAAATTATAGGTTATAGTGACTTTGATTGGGGTGGTGATCCACATAACCATAAGTCTACAAGTGATTACAATATGTATTTGGTTCCAAATCTTATCTCTTGGGCCTCCCACAAACAACATGCTTCGTCAAGATCGAGTAAAGTGACTGAGTATAGAAGCCTAGCAGCCTTAGTTGTGGACATTTTTTGGGTGCGAAACCTGATGTAGGAGATCTCACACCAGTTGGCCTTAGCTCTTCAAGTATATTGTGAATATTTGAGTGTTGTTCTCTTAGCTGCATAGCCGATTTTACATTCTAAGTCTAAGCATTTTGAGGTAGATTTGCATTTTGGTAGAGATCATGTTGTAAAAGGAGAAGACTGCATTAGTCATATTCCAGCTTCTATGCAAGTAGCTGATGTGTTAACAAAACTAGTTACTTCATCATTATTTCTTGATTTTAGGAACAAGCTCAGGATTGCTGATGTCCAATCATGAGCTTGAAGGGGAATGATAGGAGAATAGCTAAGAGTTAGTTAACATGGTGAGCTAGCATAATAGAATTAATTTGATCTGTTGTATGCTAGCACAAGTGTATATATACTTTTGTTAGTCTCATCCTTGATCATTTATAAGCAGTTACACAATTCAATCCTATTCTCTCATCTAAGAGTTCGTCTCCATCTTCTTTCTCTTCTTCCCTCTTTACCCTCTACACCTACAATTGTCATTGAGAGTTTGCATGTATGGCTAAGTATAAATACTTGGTGCATGTGATGCATAATTATATCAGTTTTATTGTCTCCTATATTTAAGTTGTAGGTGACTATCTATTCATTGAGTTTGATAATTCATCCATCTGTTCTTTCCCTTTTCAATCTAATTGTTAGGATAGATGCCACCCCTACTCCACTTCAATAGTTGTTCGTACTTTAGTAGTTATTGGCAGTTATTTTTATATGATTATTTATTTTAATAAATTATTTAAATTATATGAAAATGATTATTTTGCATGCCATATTAGTGCATACGATAATAGGTTCATACAAGGGAGAAATTCCCTCATGTGCTACTAACAGCTTATTCGGGTCATCGTTAGAATTGCCTTTCTACTCATCTATTTCATGTATAAATATGCTTAGTTGTGGCCTCACTCGTTGGCACAGGGATTGAGGGGGAGTACTAGACTTCCTTGTAAGACCAGATTACAGGTATGCCATACATTGAGCCAGAGTAATATCAACTCAGCAAAATGTCTGTCGTGTAATGAAACAATTGTTCCTTCTATGCCTTCAAGCCAATCATCCGATTGCAAGTGGCTCATACACCTAATCAAGTCGGCTTCATTCAAGACACTAAGCCTGTATGGGCATGGGGTAAACAAGTGTGATAGTGTCCCCTCGTATCCCCAACAAAGATAGCAGCCACCTGTGAAGCATAGACACACTATTAGGTATCATATTGGATCTTACATTGCACATCAATAACTATTTTTATATATTTAATTTTAAATTTATATTTTTTATACTCTAACATATGAAAGTACAGTATAAATAAGACTATAAGAAGGAAAGAAATATTGCTACTCTAAAATATCTATTATTACTCCATATTTAATACCTTAATTAGCATTATTCTTGTCCTTAAACTTATTTTAGTACTTAAGACTTTTTTTGAAGAAAAAAAAATTCAAAACGATTCCTTCCCATATACCTTTCTGATCGAATGAGACCATCTTTGCGTTGCTACATTTCTTATTGATTTCTCTGTGTTTTGGTTTCTTTTCTTGCTTTGACCTTTCTGTCTCATTCAAGTTTTGGTCCATGTATGCGCATTGCTTCTCGTATGCATTGGTTCTCAACTTCTTATTGGTGTTTATGACCTCTTGTATTGACAATAATATTTATTATTATTATTATTTTTGGTCTAAGTATTAACCATATTTTTGGTCAATCTTTTTTTGTTTTTCTCTCTTCTCTTTTTGCTTCATTTTTCTTCTTCTTCTTTTTCCGTCCACCTTCACTAATCATTATCACTATGTTTATCTTCATCTCTTTCTCATTATCATCACCACAACCATTTTCTTTCTCTCTCTTCCCCCACCTCTGTCTCAACTTTCTCTCTCTAACCTTCATTAGAGAGCTTGAAGCTTGGAGAAGTTTAGTAGTGATTTTCTTCACTATTTCTACTCTTCAAGTGGTAAATAGACTTCTAAACTACTCTATTTACAATTTTAAAGCTTTTAGCTAATTTAGGGGCCACTATTGGTATATCTTTGAACCCTAGAAATTGGGAGTTTAATGATTTGGGGCTAATTTATGTAAATTGGTGAAATTCTTAGCTCACAAATTTTAATGTTGACTTATTCCTAGAACAATAGAGCAATCGGGTATTAACACTTGAATTAGTGGCATTAATGGAGTTGTTCTTTGGTTCTTGGAATCACTAGTTGTGAGTAGATAATGCATTTATAGTTTACTTTTTGCATACTAAATTTTATATATAAAAATAAAATTATACTAGGAGTTGACACTATTAGAAATGCGTGAGATACCGACAAGTGAGAAATATACAAATTGGTAATGGGCCATCAGTTTTTTGGCTGTCATTGGAATACTATTGATGGTTAATAAAACCAGTCAGTAACTTTTGATGGGTTTATCGATGAGTATAAAAAATTAGAGCAATTGGTACAATTATATCAAAGGTGTCAGTGAAGTAGTCCGATAAATAATATTATCGACGGGGTATTTTAATTTTACCAATGAGCTTTTATAAATAAGAATAATTTTTTATTAATTTTTACTGGCAGGTTTAATAACATGTTTGTCGACAAGTGTTAGTATTTTCTAAAATTTTTAATTTGAAGATGAATTAATTACCGATGGGTTCAGCCGTTAGCCCCATAGTAAAATTTAAATTTTTTTATTATCTGATTTAAATGATGGGTTGATTGGCATTTTATTATTTTTAGTTATTTATATAATAATTTAATTATCAAGGAAAGTGATATTAAGTAAGAAAATAATGAAATAATAATAAAATAAACAAACTGATATAAAAAAAAATCAAAGCATCATAATAAAATCTATACAAAGTGCAATAAATGTAAAAAATATCCAGAATGAAATAATAGTCAACTATGCATAAATATCATTTTTAGCAATAATGGTCACATTAGTTTTCTCAATACATAGTTCATGCTCTTAAAACTGTAAATCCATAACTTAACAAATCAACACAAATCTCTAATCTTTTCAAAATATCTCCAAAACTATGATTTATGCCAGATTTGATGACAATAACTCTAGTGATCAACATAGAGAACACAAATTTGAACCCACTCACCTGGTGGGGTGGTAAATGAAGAATCTACACCATCTTGACTTCTTGAAGTAGGAATGACATTAATATTTGCCATAGAAGTAACAGAACTCTAGATTAACCTCTAAACAACTCAATTATACCACTAACAACAATAGGAGTACATCACGTACCCCTTAGTATCATTGAAAGAACACAAAGCCTCCCCCAAGAACATGAGAAAGATTGGAGGAAAAAGGAAGCAAAATCAATAACCAAACTTACCTTGAGCTTTGTAGGAAGAAAATTGGAGTTAGATTAAAAGAAAATAGAGTTTGCGGGTGAAAAAATAGAGGAGAAATGGAGGTTAGGGGTGATTTTTCATATTTACTGGCCTAGAACCTTGAAATAGGGGGGGTTTATATAACCCATGATTGCTGCAACACTCACCAGAGGGCATACCTCTAATGCACCACCTTAGTGCATGACCGTTGCACGCTAATTGAGTGCTGTAGTGCTCTCCAAAGATATTATCATTTACTTTCGCACCGCTTTACCTTTTCTGACCGTTGCAGCGCTCATTTTAGCACTATAGCACTCTAGAGAGTTTTTCTTTGAAATTTTGGGTTGTCATGTAAGTGGGGCCTTCCTAACAACATAGATGGGTTCCAAAAACCTTAAGGCTCTATCGGACTTATCTACGGACACATGCACTCAAGGTATTACAATTAATTATACTGTAAATTAATTATTCTTCTGGTCTACAGAGAATACTATACAAAGTTGTGGTGCAACTTGTGATCTAACATTGAATATAATAAGGTGGATCAATATATCAAATTATCATAATGCATTATAATTGTTAAAATGCCTTTTTTTAGTACATTTTAAAAGTAAACAAATTTTATTTGCATGATCCTGAGATTAAATAAAAATTTTTAGAGTAGCACATGGATAAAATATGCTAACTTATGAAATTTAAAAAAAAATCTAGTCAAATGTATTTTGAAAGTGACCAAAATGCATGATTATTTATTTAAATAAAAATTCGTAAAGTATCACGCAAATAAAATATGGGCACTGTTAAAATATATTTAATGCTAAACTGTAATATTATTAGAATACACCATGATAATTTGACACTCCATGTGTCCACTTTTAAGTGTCTTCTAGGAAAATAGTGGGAGAAGACACTTAAAAGTGGATGGAAGCAGTATATTGATATACATTGTGATCCTTAGCTTTAAATTAGTAGGAGCACCACAACTCCAGGTGCATTGAAGGCCGAGCCTTAGGTTAAATATATACAACCTCATCATTATTCAATTACTACCTCTATTTTCTAGTAAATGTCCATCTTTATTTATAAGAATATCAAGGGAAAAAAATAATTATTGTTTAAAATTCTTACAAGGATAGAAAATAGTAATAAAATAAGATTTTATAGATGGACACTTATTGGAAAATGGGGGTGGTATAGATTTAAATAGTATATTGATACACCATATTGACGATCCACAATTTATCATTGAAATAATAAGTTTTTTTGTTTTAAATTTTTTGTGATTATTTTTAATGATAGATGATGAATATGGATCAACATAATATTTCAAGTCAAATGAGTTCAAATAACACATTTCTTAAAATTTTGTACTAACAATCTAAGTGATTTGATCGGCAGTTTAATTTCTAAGGCTGTCACCACCCATCGCTGCTTCTTAATAGTGATATCACACTAGTTTATTCTTTCTAATTTCTGTTATGACAATAGACTTAGTTAATCAAATCATTGTATTACCTATATAAGCTAAGTAGCAAGCTTATTATAACTAACCAAGTGTAATATCACTTTCCGTAATGAGAAATTCAGCATTGGTTCTCTCTCATTCCTCCCTTTCCTTGAGCTCTCACTTCTCTTCTCAATTCATACACTTCCTATTCTTGATCTTGTGATTACGGAGTTTTACATAGACATTAATTGGTTAGAAGGATTTGGCAGAATAAGAAATGGTCGAGTGATAACTAATAACACACAAGATGAGAACAGTGTACACAGCCGCTGGCTAGACATTGCTACTAAAAGCGATTCAACCTTTATTCTTTAGAGCTTAATTAGATCAACGATAGCAAAAAATAAATTAAAATGCTAAAATACAAAAAATAGTTCTAATCATAAGTTAGTTGCAATCTAACAAAAAATTGTTCCAAATCGACTTGGGGTACGTTATACCTGTTGCTTTGATTTGATTGCCACCATCCATGCCTTTCAAACAAGAGCCAAGGATGGGATTTTCGAACCCAAAGTTTTCATTGCAGATTTAGAACCTAGAAGTGTCAAGGATGCTCTCTCAAGACCTCACTGATTGCATACAACGAAGGAAGAATATGCTGCACTCATGAAGAACAAAACATGGGCCCTTGTTCCATTAACAACTCAGAAAATAGCTATAGGTTGAAATGGGTTTTCAGAATCAAATATAAACCCTTATGGTACAATCTTGAGGCACAAAACAAGGCTAGTAGCAGCTAAAGGAGTTCATCGACAGGAAGGTTTTGACTATCATGAAACTTAGTCCCTTAGTCAAACTTGGAACAATCCAAATTATACTTACAATTGCTCTTTCTTCTCATTGGCCGATTGATTGACTTCAACAATGCTTTCCTTAATGGCAATCTACAAGAACAAGTTTACATGGTTCAACTCCATTGATTTCAACTTGGAGGCCCTCGTTTGGTTTGCCGTAAGGCCTTATATGGTCTCAAATAAAACTCCTAGAGTTTGGTTTGATAAACTGCCAAGTTTGACTCATTCTTATTTATCCGATTTCATCTTAGCACACACTTTACATTCTAGTATGTATGTTGACAATGTTCTTATAACTAGCAGTTATTCCTCAACAATTGAATCTCTTATTTCCACTCTTCATCAAACCTTTGATCTCAAAGGTTTGGGCCATCTTCAATTTTTCTTAGGTGTTGAAGCCAAACCTCTTGAATTTGTTACCCTTTACCACTTTCAAATAAAATACATCAATGACATTCTATTTCAAGCCAAAATGTAGAACTGTAAACCTCTTCCAATCCCAATCACTGCAAGTCTCAAGCTGACAGAACATTGTTTTGACCTCTATGAATGCAGACCCTACTTTCTACAGACAAATTGTTGGTTCCCTTCAATATGTTGCTATAATTCTAGTCTAGAGATTGCTTATTGTGGGAATAAAGTTTCCAAATTTTGCATTCTTAGTTGCAATCTCATTGGACCACTGCATGTGAAAAGAATATTAATGATATACTAAAGGCACCTCCACTCATGGCCTAGTTCTCAGATCTTCTCCTCAATTTTCCTCTCTCTGCATTTTGTGAATCTCATTGGGCTTCAGACCCAGATGACTGTTGCTCAACCTCAAGATATTATGTGTTCTTTGACCCTAACAATGTCACTTGGAATTCAAATAAGCAACAAGTTATATCCAGGTCAAGTACAAAAGCTGAATACAGGTCCGTTGTTGTTGTCATTGCCAAACTCACATGGATAAAAGCTTTACTTTCATGATCACAAGTTTCTTCTCCTGCCACTCCTCAAGTTTACTGTGACAACCTCAGTGCCGTTCTCCTATATACTAATCCTATTCTTCACCAATGCACAAAGCATTTTGAAATTGATCTTTACTTTGTCAGAGGGAAAATTTTAAAGAGTCAAGTCCGAATTTATCACATACCAGCTGAAGAGCAAGCAGCAGATGTTTTAAATAAACCTATCTCTAGTTTTTTATTCTCGTATTTGAGAAACAAATTTAGAGTTGAGCCCTACTCACTTCATGTATTTGTGGCGGCTGATAGAATATATAGGATTAGTGAAATCAGTTTCAAGTATCTATAAACAGAATATGTCATTTCTATTAGTTTCTCATAGTCTTTCTTTAGTTAGCTGTACATGCACTACTATGTAAGCACATAACTCTTTGTAATTCATTGTAATTGAGTTCAATACAGTAAACACAAATGGTTTCCTTTCTGGCTAGCAGTTCTTCTTCTTTCTGTGGTGGGCACCTTTACGTAAACTGCTATACTACTAAAGATAATTTCAATCGATTAGATCAGTTTAATTATTTTTTATAAAAAAATAAAACACTTCTAAACTTGAAATACAAAAACAGGTGAAAAAAAAAACTCCATTTATCAAGGATAAAACAAAATTTAATTGGGCCCGATATGTAGAATAAGAGAAATATGTGACATGTTAGAGTCATTATATGTAAATAACGTGGAGAAGCAGTGAGCGATAGAGGTCATAATGATCATACTTAACCTGCGGTTCCTCTCCCTTCTGCGTTTAAGCTCACAGGAGCCATGTGAGCGTTAGAATATAACACTATTCTGACATCTATGAACAAAACTCAATCAAATTCAAAATTATTTCACAATGTAGAATTTTTGATCCAATTAAACCAATCTAATTAAAGATTTTCTAATTGTGAATTCTATCTCCAATATAGACTTGTGTTGATGATATCGCAGGTAAAATTTCTCCAATTAATACTAAGAATTTAGAACATTAACCAAATACAAATATAAAATAACAATGTTACATATCTCATTGATTCATAATGACAGTGATTACCATATGTAAATCCTATTATAAAAGAATAACAAACATATATACTTGGGTATGTCAAGCACAAAAAACCATATTAATGGAGCAATGAAACGTCAAAAGTAAATCTTTATTTGTTTATTTATTTGTCAAGCTAAGAGTGAATTGAAGTAAGGATTCTGCCCATAATATAAAAATAAAATAATCAAGTCAAATTAAGTCATTTCATCATCCCGCATATTCATTGTTAAGCTTAAGCCCATTATCGTGACATGAGGGATGGAAAAGATCAACATCAACTCATCAAGCCAATTAATCCTCTTATTACTCTTACGCTAATCATTTTGTTTTTGAATTTTGGGCTTAGGGCCCGTTTTCATAAGAAAAAAAATAATCCTATTTTAATTAACATTTTGAACTAATAAAAGTATATTTCTAGAAAGATCATTATTATTTCAATTCTTAAAAATAAATACCTAATTGAGACATCCAATTAATTATTCTTAGACATTCACTTTTAGATATTGAAATAACATTCACCTTCTAGAAATATATCACAAATAAAAGTCAGGCACAACTTTCTCATTTCAACTTAATTTTACTAAAAGCTGCCACAATGTACTCATTTAAATTTTGAAGCACTCGCATTAGATCCCAGACAAGACGCACTAGCTGTTAGTCAGTACATTTATTCGCCACACAAGGTCAATTCATTCCCACTAGCTCAGCTATGAAAAAAAAGAAAAAAAAGGTGGTAAAAAATTATTTACAAACAGAATACTTTTAAATTTTCATTTTCCTTTATTGCAAAACTTCGAGGCAGCAGAAAAATGCGGAATTTATCATACACAATTTATTTATCCCAACGAAAATTAAGATACAATATATGAGTAATATAGCAAGAATGGATGACATCAATATAATTAATCATAAAAAATGTTTGTTTTACATCAACTTTTTATGCTAATTTTATGTTGATCATTTTAAGTATAAGTTTTTTAAGTAACCGTACATATTTTATTATTAATAATATCATAATTATTAATCATTACGATATAGGTAATTAATCACATATATAGCGTTTAAATCAATTATATGTTTTACAATGCAAAGATAATTAATATTATTGTGTTGATAAAAAGCATATACGTCCTTAATTAATGGTGTAGAATTTCGATCATAGGATTCATTATTTGATTAGCCTTTTGTCTGGTGGTGCTTGGTTTACCTCCTCTCAAATGTGACGTGGTGGTTGTTGTGTGTTTTTTGGGGGGAAGCTTCTTCCATTAGAATAAGTGGACCTTATCTCAAAAGTGACGATTGTTATTTTGACCGAAGTCCACTGAACACAAAACGCGTTTAAGCCTGATTTATATATTTCTTCCTATTTAACTACTGTGTCAATTATTTCCTTGTAGCATAAGAGCTTATCACTTGTGAGCTTCTGCTAGTTCAATGGAGTGCAAGAGCATCCAACGTATCTCATCATCAAGCACTGCACGCAGATACGATGTGTTTGTGAGCTTCAGAGGCGAGGACACACGCAACAATTTCACCGATCATCTCTTTGCTGCATTCCGAAGAAAAGGCATAGTTGCCTTCAGGGATGATAGGAATCTCAAGCAAGGAGAACACATATCAACTGAGTTGATACAAGCAATTGAAGGATCTCGGGTTTTGGTTGTTGTCTTTTCTAAGAACTATGCTAACTCATCATGGTGCTTGCAGGAACTGGCAAAGATTGTAGATTGCATGAACGTAACTGGACAAAGCGTGCTGCCTGTTTTCTATGATGTTAGTCCATCTGAGGTGCGGAAACAGAGCGGGGATTATGGGAAAGCATTTGTTGAACATGAAAAAAGATTCAAACAAGATTTAGGGATGGTGCAAAGATGGAGGGAAACTTTAGAGCAAGTGGCCAATCTCTCTGGTTGGGATGTACAGAATAAGTAAGTATAATCTTCTATAACATTTGATGTTTATGCTTGTGCAATAAGTCATCCATTGATATATTCAGCAAAGTTTTAAGGTTTTTCATCAATAGTTTTGGTTGATACATATTATTATATCCTTGTTAAAGTCTATGTTTAATTTTCTTCTTTGTTATTTTGTGTTGTTGAATTTACCTTGTTTTTCCATGAGGACACGTAGAGTGAATAACTTTTCAAAGAAACATTGGATCAAAACATACATGTTTGGTAATAAACACATTTTTGAAAAATTAATTAGCTCCTCAATAGTCTCACCTTAATAAATATCTATGTAATTTTGTCTTGAGATGTCGTATGTGAGGAAGTTGACTTAGTGCTCTGGTTTCTCTTTGATGTCTCAGGCCACAATATGGAGAAATTGAAAAAATTGTTGAAAGGGTTAAAAGCATATTAGGTTACAAGTTCTCATGTTTGGATGGGCTAGTTGGAATCCACTCTCGTGTAGAACAATTGGAAACGCTTTTGGCCTTCGAATCCAATGATGAAGTTCGAGTTGTAGGCATTTGTGGGATGGGTGGAATAGGAAAGACAACTCTTGCTAGAGCAGTGTATGATAGAAACTTTCATCAATATGGTGCTCATTGTTTTATTGATGATATAAGTAAGGTTTATCATAATGGTGGTCCAATCGCTGCACAAAAGCAACTTATTTGTCAAACTTTAAAGGAAAATCAGGAGGTATATAGCATATTCGAGGCAAACTATCTGATAAGAACTAGGTTCCAGTATCTAAAGACTCTTATTGTGCTTGATAATGCTGATAAAGTTGAACAACTAGAGAAATTGAGTTTGAACCGTGATAGCCTATGTCCAGGGAGTAGAGTCATCGTAATTTCTAGACCAAGCATATCTTAAATGAGTATGGAATGGATGCAATTTATGATGCTCAACTCCTAAATATGGATGAAGCTTATCAATTGTTTTGTAGAAAAGCTTTTAAACACAATTATATTATGAGTTTTGATGACATTAGTAGAGAGTACAAAGAGCTGATAGATCTTGCAATAGGATATGCTCAATATCTTCCCTTAGCAATTGAAGTTTTGGGATCATTTCTGTATGGTCGAAGTATTTCTGAGTGGAGAAGTGCCTTGACTAGGCTCAAAGATAATCCAAACAAAGAAATTATGGATGTGCTTCAAATCAGCTTTGATGGGTTAGAACTAGAGGAAAAAGAAATATTCTTAGATATTGCTTGTTTCTTTAATGGTAGAAGTGAGAGATACGTGAAGAGAGCTCTAGATTGTTGTGGATTTCATTCAGATATTGGAATAAGAGTTCTCATTGACAAATCACTTATAACCATTAGTGATTCAAGTATTATAATGCATCAAAAGCTACAAGAATTGGGCATGAAAATTGTTCAACAAAATGCACCCAATGAGCCATGGAAGTGGAGTAGGATATGGTGTTGCGAGGATTTTGATCATCTTATGTCCAAAAAGATGGTAAACACAATTTTTTGAGAGCTAGAAGAACCATAAATTTTCAATTTTCTGAAGTTAATAGGCCATTCAAGTAATCTAAGATTTTATTTTTTCTCTATGGTGTTTTAGGCAATGGATAATGTTAAAGCTATAAGCTTGATGTTCCTATCGCTTGAAGTTGAACAAACAACATCGAGGGCGGAAGTGTTATCAAGAATGAATCAACTTAGATTGCTCATGCTAGATGGAGCATTTACCAATTCTTTAGAAGATCTTAGCCATCTTTCCAGTGAATTAAGATTTCTTCATTGGGATGGATATCCATTCACATATTTTCCAGCAGGCTGGGAGACAAGCAAACTTGTTGTATTGCACTTACCTTATAGCGGCATCAAGCAACTATGGGAAGGCGTAAAGGTAACGTAGATCCCACTTTCATATTTGATTTGGATAATGAACAAAAGAAGGAAATTAACAATTTTCTCTTTTACCATTTTTCTTAAGTTGTGTCAAACTAAACAACTGAATTGCGTGAATATGGTGGACACTGATGTTTACTTTTTTGTTGACCCAATACAGGCTCTATACAATTTGAAAACTATGAATCTTTTCCGCTCGAAAAGTCTGGTCAATATCCCAGATTTAAGTTTGGCCCCAAATCTTGAGTGGCTAAACCTTAAAGGATGTACAAAACTTGTGCACATTCATCCATCCATTGGGCTTCTAAGAAAGCTTGCTTATTTAAATTTGAAGAATTGCACAAGTTTAGAGAGTCTCCCCAACACCATATTTGATGTGAGTTCGCTTGAAAGTGTTAATCTGCAGGGCTGCTCAAAATTATTTCAAAGCACAAGTGACGCTGCTATCCAATGTCAATCAACTTTCTCTGCTGTTAAAAGGCTTAAGCTTATGTTGCCTCTCCATTTCTTTAATTTTAGAAGACACAATGACAAAGTTGGTTCAGTGGCGCCTTCTGATTTGGCTCATTTCAATACGTTGCGAGAGCTTGATCTAAGTTATTGCAACCTTGTTAATATTCCTGAGGCCATGGCATCTTTATGTTGTTTAGAAGTACTACATTTGGCGGGAAACAATTTCGCTAAACTACCTTGTATCATAAAAGAGCTTCCCAGACTCATAAACTTGAACTTGGATCATTGCAGACAACTAAAAGAACTTGCTAGTACTGACTTGCCAGCACCAAAAGAACTTGTTGATTCGAACAATAAGAAAGCAAGAGCATGGTTACATATTTTAAACTGCCCCAAATTAGTTGGGATGGAAAGCTGGAGCAGTATTGCTATTTCATGGATGATACAATTTCTGAAGGTGCGTTTTCATTTTTTTTCCTTTCCTTCCTTCCTTCCTTCCTTCATATCTGTGTTTTGTGTAAGAACTAAGAAATGGAAAGTTGGCTTTTGTGGTTACAGGTCCACAAGGAAACCTCTTCTGCCATTACTGCTGTTATTCCTGGAACCCAAATTCCATCTTGGTTCAGTTGTCAGAGTGTGGGTGGCGCGATGGCGATAGAGCTATTTCCCTATGTGCATGACTGTAATTGGCTTGGCTTGGCTATGTGTGCAGCATTTGCCACACAGTGTATACCAGATAATTGGATAACACGGATTTGGTGCGAATTGATAGTAGAAGGTTGCACGTTCGATGTTGCTATGAGTAAAACGACATATGGCGTCATGGCTGAATCGTCAATTCATCACACCTCTGAATCATCATTTCATCACCTCTGTTTGTTCTATCTTTCCGGGCAAGAATTGATCGATATTATAGAACGCAGAGGAGCACATCATCCTGTTTTTTTCGAATTTAATGTGTATGCTCAAGGCACAAGTGAATCGGTATTGCACATAATGCAAATATACAACACGTAAATAGGATGATGTATAAAAGGATAAAATATGGATTTAGCAATATACATCAAATATAATAATATACATATCGAAAATATGAATTTTCTAAACAGTAAGTTCCTATGACACTAATTAAGGAATCAGGAGTTGTAATTTTGTAAACTTTTCAATGCTTCTACTGCACTGAAAAAAAATCACTATTCAATGCAAAACTTACTACGTTTGATTTTTAACGGTCACTTGTTAGAAAAGCTGATAAAAATATACCTATGTAGAGATTAATTGTTATTTATGCCCTATTCTTGTTCGTTTTGCTCATTAATCAAATTTATGTAGAATGAAATTGAAAATAAGGATCATCCATCACTAGATTTAGTTGAATAGGTAAGTTATTTGTTTGACTGTTTATGATAAAGCATATCCAGTAATGCTTATCATTCTTTTCAATAAGTTAGTCTCAGGTAGGATTTGAACAAGTTTCATTTAGTTACTAAGGTAGCAGTATTTTTGGCATGCTTGTGTCCATTACATATACGATGTGAATGCTTTAGCTTATAATACCCATATTTGTGCATACAGCCAAAACCACGGGCAATTATGCTTCTTGAAGTGAAACATTGCGGGATGCGTAATGTATTTAAGTAGGATTTGGAAGAGCACAGCGGTGACGAACGATGACAAGAGGTAATCATTCACTGTACACTTTTCAATTTTCATTCCCCTTGGACGACCGTTGCTTTCTGCTTCTATTGTTCCTCAAACATAGTTTCTTCACTAATTAGGTATAGCTGTTGTCTGGTTTTGCAGCTTCCTCAAACCTTTCTATGTTACCTCCGTATGATGAGTTTTAGTAAACAAATCTTGAATACTTCCTTCTTTCCCTTGTATTTGGATAGGCACTGTATTTTCCTGATCCTATGCAAATATGCAATGTTTTCTATGCTATGAGAAGTTAAAATTAAATATTGGATTTTTTTTGCTTCATATTTTGTTGCACTAATATGTTTTTTCTTTAGGGTCAATTTGGTTTGGGCAAAAATAGAGGTGAAAGATCATGAACCAATTTTCTATATAATTTTACTCATTTATTTGATTAATGAAATTTTTCATCCCCATTTTTAACTGATATAGAAATCAAACTGGGACAGAGCTTAAGTTCTAGATCATAGAAGTGTAGAAGTTAAACCATGGTAATACTGTTACATGACATCTGTGTTCAATCAAATCCATCGTCAAGGGAAAAAAAACATTATCAAATGCAAAAAGTACATTATAATAGAGAAGTAGCTTATGTATGTGTAGCATCTTTCAGACACTGCAGATTTAATCTTGCAACATCAGCTACTAGGTCTTAATTAATTCAGTTTGATACTGTGATAAATGTGAACATTTTTCAGAACTTGCAGTGCCTAAGTCCTAAGCACATGAGCACGTATTGATTATCTACTAAATATTGGAAGCACCTACATTTTCAGCATAAACTGGTTTAGAAAAGAATCGAAAGCAACAAACAAACAGAGCCATATGTGATAAAAACCATAGCAGGAAACTTCAACATCCTGCCTGAAGAATCTATTTATAATTTAAGATTATATATATAAATATGAAACAAATCACTCTCACTTCTGCATGTGCAATGTAACATCATATAAATGAAAGGCCGCAATGAAGTTGGTCAAAAGTTTGACCTTATTAAAAATCTGTTATACAATTCCCAATTGAGTACCCCTACTAATAATATGGGATTTGAAGCATTTCATGATGACAGTTAAGCTACTACTTATTATGACAAGTAGTTATTCAAACCATAACAAATAAGGTTTGACTGTTTCAGAATTGAGGTACAAATCTATCATTATGAACTTAGTTATATATATATATAACTCAATACTTTCACTGTTGTTCTTCATTCCAGATCATAGGGGTTGTCTTATTGCCAATAAAAACAAAAGCTTGCACCTAGATAATTCATTTTTGTAAATCTGTGAGTTATTCCTATGAAATTGACTTGTAATCCTATGATCGAGACTATGTTGATTCATTCATGCACTTTTGATGGAGGCACCTATACGATGCAGGATTTTTCGGTTTCTTTTTAAGTATGCCCTGCTGTTAATTCTTCTGCCGCATTTTTGGGATGGTCTGCAGTTCTGTGATTTCTTCTGGGGATCTGCTTTCTGCTGCTGTTTTCCTTGCTATGAGCCCTTTCAGTTGATGTCTTCATTCTAGGCTTGATGGCAATGCCAAAGGGGCTAGATTTGAAGATTGTCTTCTCTCCATTTCGAGGAAGTTTTACCTATGCCAAAGTCTCTCTTCATTGATTGAGGTTAAATAGAGCTCTGCAGCATGCTTCCTTAGCTGTTGTCTCAAGTGCAGTGGTTTGTTTTTCCCTTGTGGTTTGGCTTTTTATTGATGCTATGCTGCTGCTGTGACGGTACTGACATTGAATTCTAAGACTCCAACTGTGTCTAAAGTGTAGTGATCAAGCAGTTTGGAATGCTTGATTTTGATGCTTCTTTTACGTTTCACTTGGCTTTCATGGTCTTTAAGGTTTTGGTCTATTGCTTATGTGTGGTTGTGGTGATCCTTATATGTATTTGTTAACTATATTTGTTATACTCTTTTTGCTCCCATTCATTTTGGAATGATTGAGTTTTTATTTTCTATGGAAAAATAAAAAATAACAAATATGTATAACCTGTTAAATGCTTTGATATAGAACATGAGGCATTCTTAGTCATTGGAATTAAGCGAACTAAAAGCAGAAAATATAGATTATTTGTGAAAGAACTCAACCATCCCAAGTGAGTGAAAAGTGTAAAATTATCAATCTATTTTTACTCTTTGACAGCTAGAAAATGAATAGATTATACTTGCCTTAAAGGTGTTGTATTGATGTCAATGCAATTTGTAACGCCCCGATTTTTCTGTCTGAGTGGGAAATGACCAAAATGCCCCTGAGGTCATTTTTGGCCCGGAATTCGAGGATGGCCGACCCGGCAGTCCTCGAAGGGCCAACTCAATGTTTGAAGGGGATTGAATGACCCTTGAGTGGTTCCGAAGGCGAAAGTCTCATTTTCTGCAGTTTCGGGTCAAAATGACCAAAATGCCCCTATAGCGTTTTTACGCGGGTAAAGGTGCCGTTTGAGCCCGGAACTCTCCCCAGAGGTTTAAAACCATGTTTTTACATGTTTCAAAACATCTGTTTGAGCCCCGGCAGTCCTAGGCAATTTTAGCGCAAAATTACGATTTTGCCCCTAGAATAATGTTTTTGGGCTTAATGATGTAATTAAGTAAACCTAAACAATATTAGGCTCTAATCGAAAATTAATTAATTTCCATAATTAATCTAGAGTCAAAATAAATTATTAAAATTAATTAGAACCTAAGATTGCTTAGATTAGATTTAAATCTCTTTTCTAAAACTCAAGATTTCATTCTTGGAATCTTGAATAGTGTTTTCTCTCTCCAATTCCTTAAATCAAGAAATTGTGTCTAGAATTGTTTATACACTAAAATGAGTTTATAACTCACTAATGATGCAAGAACACTCCTTAATTATGTCTTGACAACCTTGATCACCCATGTTCTCACCTAAACACTTTCTTACAAATTCCTAATCTTAATCCTAATCAAAGATACACCTAAACACAACTCTAAACCACAATTAAAATGCAAGAAAACCCTCCCCATGGCTGATGCAAGTTTCGGCCATCTCTCTCCCTTTTACATCACATGTTGAATTGTTTCTCACTTAAAGAACCATGCTTGAAGCCATACCTTGAACCATACCTCAAGACCACATTATCTCACCTCATGGAACTCATGGGTTGCCCATGAGGCTGATGGCCGAAGCCCTCCTTCCTCCTTGCACCTTTCATTTGTTTCATTTCTCTATAAATAGCTTGCTTGGGTGAACTTGCATCATTTTGGGTTCATTTGCTAAGTGTAAGTTTCCAAAGAGCACTTCAAAATTTCCTTTTTCTCTCAAGTTCAAGTCTTCAAGTTCTTCAAGTTCTTCATCCTCTTCTCTCATCTCAATCTTCAAACCACTAGGTAGGGATTTTCTTCCAAGAGTTTTTTCATTTAAAGTTCTTAATATCTTTATGTGCTCATAGTTTCTCTTGAATCTTTTTTTTAGAACTTCTTTTCTTCTTCTTCTCCTCTTTGTTTTCGGCCATGAGGCTTGAAGATCAAAGGAATGAGAGCTTGATGATGAGGTTTCATGATGATTTTCATCACTTGAACAATCTCTAAAGCTTGATCTTTGCTCTTGAATTAAAGATGTTTTTAGTTTTTCTTCTTGAATCCTTGAAAATCTTCCACTTTGATGATGTTTTAAAATGGTTACATGAACTCCATGATGAAGACTCATGATGTTGGTGTTAATGCATCATCAAGATCATGGTCTCTAGAGTTTCAAATGTTTCCTGTTCCCCTTAAAAGTTTCGGTTCCTTTTCCTTTTCCTCCTTCACATTTTCGGCCATGTTGGCCATTAAGGTTCACAATGGCTTGATGATGAGAGCTTCTAGATGATGACTATGTGTTCATCACAATGAGGCCTCTAGAGCTTGAGTTTTAATAAAAGTGTTATCTATGTTTACATTTCAAGAAAAGAAACTTTGTGTTTTTAAAGAACCCTTGAGGTTCACACTTATCTTTACTTTATCTTGTCATGATAAGTTTGGGTTGAGGTTTGAGTCCCTTTAAAGTCTTGTATGAGCTCTAATAAGAAATAAAATGAACTAGCATTCATATTTAAATTCAAGCTTATGCATTACATATTTACTTTGAGCTTTGCATTCATATTTCTTTGCCAAGCCACCACTTAAGATTAAAGGGTAAAGAATGGAATGCATCTCATATTTACATTCTTATTTAGCATATTTACTTTTCATCACTAAGAACATAAACATTTAAAATGAGAGTTGCACTATCACCTAACTAAATCTCAAAGCCTTTCTATTTCGACCTTAAAGTCGATTGTTGCTGGGCCTAGAGCACTAAAATAAAGAAATGAACTTGCATATTTATATTTTAAGTTTTGCATATTTATATTTCAAGTCTTGCATATTTAATTCAAGCTTTGCATATTTATAATTCAAGTCTAGCATATTTACTTTAAACTCTCACTTTACTTTGTAATGAAGAATAAAAATGAAGTGCATAGTATGTTTAAATTATGTCGTCACCTAAAGACCTTAGAGCTCAAAGACTTGTCCATTTTATCTCAAGTTAAAGTTTAATGTGGGAGCATTCTTTGAATGCATAATCTCGGCCATGTAGTGATGATGAACTTGGAAGGAGATTCATCTAGCTACAAGGGCCAACGATCTAAGTTTTAAGATTCTCTTTAAAACCTCATGAAATTTATGAGATTAAGACCCACAAGATTTATGAATTTAATACTCTTTTAAGGAAGGGTCAAGTGGTCACTGACCTAAGGATGTTTTTAGTCTCTTTTACAAAATACAATGGTTTGCATAAGAGTTTTAGAAGTCCTAGAAACGGTTCCAAGAAAAACTAGCAACTTATACATTTTAGAAAAATCAAGTTATGCATCTTTTTGGAAACTTAAAGTTTCGGTCCTTCCATGATGAGATTGCTTCTGTGTGATGATGTTTTGATGTGTTTGAATGAGTAAAAATTATGTATGATGAGGTAGGAACGTTTCCATGCATGATAGGAGAGAAACTAGCTTTCTAGAAAAACCATAAAGTCAAAATTTAGCATAGTTTTAACCCAATTATATTTGGACACTGCCCAAACTGTTTCAATGGGCATATTATCAGATTAGGATTGTTTAATCATGAAAAATTTGGATACAATTGAAGTAGGATTGGATTTTAGCACCTATAGAGAAACTAGCAACTAGAAAACCGTAAAACCGCAATTCTAGAACTCTTAGAACATTTAATTCTTTGAATCTGTCCAGCAACCTTATAATGTAGAAAACATGATTTATAATTAGTTCTTTGACATAAGAATGACTCATAATTGGTTTAGGTTTAACTTATAGCGCCTTAGGCGAAGACAAAACCAAGAAAGGGTCTAAAACGTAAGTTCTAGAACCCCGCAATTATAAGTTTATAATGCTACCCCTAAGGAATGATGTAGGTCAGATTTAATACAGAGCATAAATTATAACAAGGCTTGTTAGAAGAGAACCCTTAGGCGCATAAAAGTTTGATAGGAGATGATAGGTTAACTACATCACAAGTTTAAGGCCCGTAAGGGTCAGAGCATAAAATACCGTAGGACCAAGTGCATAACGAATCTTTAATGTTGCTTGTGAAAGTATGAGGATGATTATGTAAATGCATGAAATTATGATGAATGATGCATGTTTGATTGACTTATGTGGCAAAAAGAAGAATTTGGAAGAAATTCGGCATGCTGCAGTTATGCCGCCGAATTTCTGACAAATTCAGGGACTCAGAAAGATTTTGAAAACCTATGAGATTTTTTTTTATGAGGTACTAAGATGAGTTCTCGGATGACACCGATTCGGCCGAACACCCCCAAGAAATGCCCCCTAACCCGTACTGGATAAGTCGGGATTATGTTTATGATTATGTTACGCTTATCGGGATTGATAAGTAAGAACTAGTGACGACTAGTTAAGGTATGAGCTCATAACCTAGAGATGTGACACGTTTTGGGTGACACCGGTTCAGCCGAGCACCCCCAGAGCGCTTGTCTTTTAGGGTGGCCTATGAGGAAGTTATGATAATTATGTCACAAAGAGAATTTAATTGCCACTTTATGCCATTATTATGATGTTCTTAAAGATATGATGATTATTCTTATATTAAGTAGAGTCATGCATACATCCTTTAATATGTTTCCATCCATGTCATTAAGAATCATGCTAAAATGAACGGACCTTGGCTAAATTATGTTTTAGAACCTAAAAATGGACCTAATGCATGCTCACTTATTTCGTATACTAAACTCAAGGTTCCTGAGGACATAGATGATGACACCTAGGTAGTAAGAGACCCTACTGAGATTCTTTAGCAAGATTCTCATTCTCTCTATCTCTTTCTTTCCGTCACGTCTTCAGATGGCGACGTTCGTGGTTTTTGTGGACACCCCGACGTGGGAAGTGCACTATGACCTGGATCACGGGTCATACCATTTTGAGGGACAGTGCACGGTGCGAATCTTCATGTTCGTAGGATGTCCCTTCGCTCATCCTGTGCACACCCATCGCTTCTCCCCGACAGCACCCTATGGCGACGACGAGCGGGTTTTTGAGCGCGCGCGTACACATAATGAGAGAGTGCTCCACATGCACACCGACGCCTCAGCCATGCGTGACTATCCCGATTACGTGCCTCGGACCTACTTCTCGGAGACCGACCCGTCCGAGGACTCGCCTACCCATCCGTATAGCGAGAGCTCCGCCCCCACTCCATCACTGATGAGGGAAGGCAGTGAGGATACCGTGACTCAACCACGGCTTGCACGACGACTGGAGATGCGGCCACATCGCGGGGGTCACTATCGATCCTCGTTCCGCCACTTTACGCCCAAGGAGCTTGCCCAGTTTCCCAGATATTTGCCTCGCTCGCAAGATGGGCGTCAGTAGGAGGAGACGTACGACCGATGGAGTACCCGGGTAGAGCACACACCACTGAGATGAGGATAGACCTCCTTTTGTTTAGAGGTTATCCCTTTAGTTGCACTTGGGTAGGGGAGTTGCTTTTACGTTTCCGTAGTATTTTCCTTTGTATTTTCCTTTAGTTGTATCTGTTTATTATGTATCAAACTAAGTCCCACTCTACACGAGCGGGCATATCATATATTATATAAATATGCAGTTCAATGTTATTATGATGTGCCTTTACTTGCTTATGTCATGTTGTTATGCGATGCTTGCTTTATTTCCCTTCGTGCATTATTAATTAACGTGTCGCGCGACTCTCACTTTGCTTTTATAAATTCAAAAAAAAATTTACCAGTATTTCCGCTAAGTATTTTGAGTAATAAGGAAGCCATGACGTAACAAATTAATGATTAACCTAATTATACTTTAGAGTATTGGGTTAAAAATTAGGATGTTACACAATTTAATGAAATGAAATAGATAATGTTAAACTTTATTATGATTTATGTCAATGTAAAAAAAAAAAAAAAATTTGGTACAAATAGCCAATGTCTCTGATTGGGATGTACAGCATAGGAAAGTAACTTTCTCAATGGGTCCACACTCCAGTGAAACTGCCGAGAAAGTTCCACCAATGAAGCTATTAGCTGGTTGGTGAAATGGACACACGTGTTGCGTACATCATGAAGCCTTTAAGTAACACAATATTAATGAAGATATTAAGCATTATTAAGCCATTAATTAGACATCAATACTAATGAAGATATTAAGCATTATTAAGTGTTATGTTTTAATTTAAATTAGAAAAAAAAATGATTTTTTCCAAGTCTTGCAGGCACATGACATTGCAACTTTGCTGTTTATCACCTCCTTCATGGCCGCCATGCTTCAGACGAAATTAAAAACACTTTCAGCATATGTACTTTATTAATTCATA
Organism: Dalbergia cochinchinensis; assembly: GCA_031216125.1. NCBI lineage: Eukaryota > Viridiplantae > Streptophyta > Magnoliopsida > Fabales > Fabaceae > Dalbergia > Dalbergia cochinchinensis. Next base: position 58,028,899 of record CM062375.1, on the reverse strand, counting down.
TATTCCACCAAAAATAGGTACCATCTTTTCAATTTCTGTTGTTCTTTTGGAAATGAAGGCCTGAACCACCACATGGAGGGCGATGACAGAGAAGAAGGCGGAATGACGATCTTGCAGATTCCCCGGTCACAGAGGTACAAGCAGAGGTAATCGATGATGGCAGGAAAAGAGCTACTCTTCCCGAACCTGCCAAACTAAACGGCACGCATTTTGTTGATGTGATGTCAATGGGCCCATTGAGTATATAGATGTCCTATGTTGATGGGAGACACCTAAGCGCTTCATGGATTTCTCACGGGTGATTGCTCCCATGGCTCGTCCAGTCAAGTGCCTATGGTAACGTGGATTACTCTCCAATTAACAAGTATAGGCATAGAGCACCATGATTAAATGTGAAAAGCAATTATAATGGTAGACAACAACCTTCTTATGTAAAATACAATATGGCAGTGTACCGGGTGCAGATGCAATGATAATCAATGTTGGTTATCCTGAAAAAGTAACAAAATCATTAATTCACGTGACTTTTAAAAAGGGTACATATTTTATTAATTTGTAAAGGTGCCCTTTGCTCACCTTTAAATTAATTTTTATATGATATGTCCCAAATAATATCATTCTAATATGGACTACAGGGGATGGAAAGAATTTTGCAAATCGGACAATTCAAAATTCGAACAATCCAAATTAAATACTTGAACACAGATAGTCTGAGTTCTTTACATTGACATTTCGTATTTTATTATTAAAATATCAAAAGCCAACAAGAAGGAGATTTGGACCTACCGAATTCCATGTATTTTTTTATTCTTTTACTTTTTAATATAATAAAGAAAAAGAAATTGGATTTTTATCATCTATGTAAAGAATCATCTATTTAAAGAAAAAGAAAATATTATATATAACTAGATTTTTATATGATTCTTTCCTTGACTTTTAGGCAAATATTCATCTCTTCAAATTTTTATCCAAATATTCTATTGAAATTATTAACTGCTATTACTATTTTTTATTTTTCTACAAAAATAAAAATTATGAGAATATCTACCAATTAAATCTGAAAAATAAAATTAAATGCAAATTAAACAATAATCTCACTAATAGCTTTAATGAAAAATTAGAAGATTTAATAGAAAAAATTGTATCTATTAACAAACAAATGTGAGGAAAATAAGATAATAACGCTTGTTATTAAAAGCACCTTGTTTGGGTCGATCGATTTAGTTGATCAATATTCAAGGCGGATAGACTATTACACAGAAAAATTAATTTTGCCAAAATTCTTTCGTCCGTCTTGAGCACTTGCCCAAATTCAATACAAATACTACTATCTTTTTACGATATTACTCTTGCGATCCCTTTATCTAGTTTTTCCAATTAATTTTTTATAATTATGTAATTAACTATATGCGTGCATTATATATGTAGATAATGATTTTTTTTTTGTTTTATTTGTCTAAAAATGTCCAATGTAAGTTTAATGAATCTCATGAGAAGTAAATGATAATTTTACCTTTCTTATATTTCTTTTTTGTCATTGCAATCGTAATTTATGTCTCTATAAATATTTTAATATATGTATTTAATTCTTATGAATATTAAAAATTTTGGTTTTGACCTTTATAAATAAAAATTTGATGTTGATGCATTTATAGTATAAATTTTTTATATTATTATCTAATCAAATTATTTTATTTACACAACTTTTTGAGTAATGTGAAAATATCTATATTTGATTATATGACAATACATAATATAATAGTGTGAAATTCTTATACATTGCTACTCCATAAAAATTAAATTTTATAAAAAAATTAAATTTTTTAATTCTTGTAAACATGGTTTGACAAATTTTTATAAGATCCAAAAATATAATATAAATAAGAGATTAGAATCTAAAACAGTTAAAAGTGCTGAAAACTAAAATAACTTACATTGACTAAAAAATTTAAACCCACCCACTTCTAATCTAAATAAATTAAAAATTAAACAATTCTCATCATTTTTTGGTAAATGTTAAATATATTGCATCCATAATGTTAACAAAGCTTACTTAATTTTATTGTATATGTAGAATTTGATAGGTTGGTTTCGAAAAGTCACGAGACCAAACATATCCGTTGATAGATGCTTTAATGGTGAAACGCTAATTAAAAATGGAAATAGATACTCTAAAGTAAGAATTCCTCTAAAATGAGAAAGTAAGGAGATTCTCACTATTAGATCAACCTGGGCCCATACACTATGCATTTTTTTATTCAAGGGTGAAAACTTTCTCACTTCCTCACTTTAGAATCTAAATCCATTAATAATAATAATATGGTGAAATGCAGTACACTCATTTCAATGTTCTAATCAAAATTTATAGAGCTACATCTTGGACTCGCGGTAGCATATGTATGCTCGCATCTATTGGATCACCTCCCTTTAAAATTATTATTTTATTAATAAATTAACTTTCCATTGAATTTGGATGGTCCGAATTCTTTACAAAACGTTTTGCAAATTTTACACTAAACTCGGAAAGTCTAAGTTTTGTTGGTTTTTTAAAAATAGTATTTTAATAAAAGATATAAAAATATTATTTTATTACTAAATTAAATATTGAATTTGGATAGTCCGATTTCATTAAAAAATTTATCTTCAACCTCCTATGCTCAATTATAATTTAAAAATTGTATAAATCTAAATTAAAGTGATACTGAGATCTTTTCTTTTTTTCTTTTCTTTGTTTGTATGTGATGGCTTCACAACGAGATAGTGTGTGTGAAAGGGTAAGGCAAGGAGGGGACCAGGAGGTAAGAGAGGATTTCAGTGACAACCTCCATTGGGCGATCATCAAACTTCGAAGGCGGCTTTACTATGCATGCGACAGGTTTTTGGGGCTTAGGGTTTCGTGTTCTTGTGTTTCTTCTTGTTTGGAATTTGGCAATGAAGAAGGAGATTCGAAGAGCGAGAGATAGAGAGGAGGTTGGATTAGGGGTCGAGGTTTACGCTATTGACAAAGGAGGCGGACACAAGAAAGCATAACAAGGTCTCCATTTGCAAATAATATATATACAATAGTGATTTATCAGCAAAGTCATTGAAAATTCAACATATTCAGACTTTGAACTGTTCAATAATAAAAATGGAATATCCAACGGTTGAAACCATTTACAATGACTAATGTTGGTACCTAACTAGGGACGAATCAACTAATCCTGTGTGTCGAGACTTTTATAAATTCAGAAAATTTATTTTTTGATGTACAAAATTTTGGGGAGACAATTTTTAAAAAACAATATTTTTTTAGTATAAAATATATATAATTTTTAAAATTTAACATTAACATTAACTGTACTAATTTTAAAAATTATTAACTATATTGAACTAATCGTTTGACCCGTGTAATGCACAAGGATATAATAAAAAATAACTTGTTGATTATTATCAAAACTAAACAATAACTTATTTAATTATATCTTATAGAAATTTGATTATATATATTTACCTTAAAAGTAAGTTAATAGTTAAATAATTAAATAAATAAAAAATTATAAATGTGTCATTCTATTTTATATTTTATTTTGAATATCATGCTTATAAGGTTGAAAAAATCTTAGTAGATGACCTATAACTAACAATAAATACCCTATTTTATGAAAATTTTGCACATTTCAAAAGTTAAAATTGTTAAATAAAGAAAGAGCATCTTTAAATCTCAGGGCCAGCTATCCCAACTATCGAGGTGCCTATAAGCCAGCATGAGAATTAGTCACCGTGATCAACGGTGGAAATCCTTAGTCGTAACAAAAAAAATAAGCAAAAAGAAAGAAAGAGAATAATTAAGTGGATAATTTTATTGTATCATGAGCCACTTATAGGGATCACAATGAATATCCATGAGAAAGGAGACATATCTCACGTCTGCTGTTGCCGTTTAGAATTTTCCTTCTCATCCCCATCCCTATCCTAATCTCCCTTATGAGTTTCCATTTCTCATTCCCCACGGAGATTTTGAATCCCTACAGTATTTATGAATTTATTAACAAATTCCAAAAAAAGGAAAACTTTAAAAATGTTTTACAATTTGAAACATAAATATTCATAATAAGAAATACTATTAATACAACATAATCCAAATTTAAATTAAAAAGCATACATAATGCAAATCTAATAAAGATAATTAAACAAAAAATGAAGGTATACCATCTCCATTCCTATCCTGTTTAACAAATAGGGACATTATCCTCATCGATCATCCTTATGAAGATAAAATATGTCCTCATTCTTTTCCCCATTGTGGGTAATTCCTACGTACACCCACTTTCAACTCTTTTTTTTTTTATTATTCCTAACCGCTTATATCATTTTAGTAAATTAAAATATTTAATTTATAAAAATATAAAAATAAATTTTTAATTAATAAAAATAATAAATAAATTTAATTTATGTTATTTCAATTACACGTTCTTTCCTTATACATCCTTTTAATAAAGTAAAATATCAATTTTAAAATATATATTATAATTAATGTGTAATAATTAGTAAGAAATATATATTATCCTAATTTAGATCATCTCAATTATTACAGTAATATATCAATTATAATATTATTTTTAATAAAAAATTAATGTGATTATTTAATTTTTAAAAATTAATAAATATTTAGTAGCATTATCAAATAATTATAAATTGTGAAATTATTTTTTTAAGTATCCTAATGTTGAAAAATTGAATTTTTTTTCAAAAAAAATTAGTATGAAAAAATTATGAAATTGAGAGATTAGAATGTTTAAGTTGCAAAAAATTAAATAGGGTATAATGAGATATATATATATATATATATATATTGGTTATGATTTTTAGAAGTTTTAGATTTGAAGTCAGAAACTTTTCCTCCAATCCAGCACTCATTTACAATTTTGCCTCCACCCTCATGCTCGTCCCTATCGTGGGTTCTCATTCCTCATTCCACGTGGAAATTTGAATCCCTAATGATATTTATTGGTTTATTAAAAAAATTTAAAAAGAAAAAGGTTTTAAAAATACTTTGAAATTCAAAACATAAATATCTATAATAATAAATACTAATAATGCAATATAATCTAAATTGAAAATGAAAATACATATATGATACAAATCCAACAAAGATAATTCAAAAATAAAAGTGTGATAAGGTTTTCTTGTTATCATAATTATAATAGTTTTACTATTATTAATCCTATCATTATAATCCTTAATTATAATAAATATAATCAATATATTTATTTTTAATTATAATATTTTCTTTGTAATATAATTATAATAGCTTTGTTATCATTAATACTCTAATTATATATATATATAATTTTTATGGTATAATATATTGAATTATAATTTTGTTTGTGTTATTTTTTATTTTTTGTATTAATTTTGTTAATGGCACAGAGATACAAAGGTATAGTTAGAAAAAATAATTGATAGTTAGAAAATAAATTAAATTCAAAAACTTACTTAAAATATTAAGATTATGAAAATGATGGAACATAATTTTTTCTATGAATAACACATGGAAGATTTTTCATGTAATGAATGTTAATTAAATATTAGTATTATAATGAATCTTAACTATTTGATTAAGAATAGATTTGATAGAAATTGAATTTTGAATTATTATCATATCAAAATCAACTAAGTACCAATTTGTTAACAATTTGACTCGTCCGTTTTATTTAGAGCAAAAAAATGCTGATAGTAAAGGTTATTTATTTTGAAAATAATTTCTTTTTAATTTTTTTTATATTACCCTCATAATGTGAGGCTATTAGTGATTCTTAATTTAAATTGTAGATCATAATTATGTTGACATGAAATCTTTCTTAGTCCAAATTGTAATCTTTAATAATTGTAATATTTGATTTTATTTCATATAAAAAATAATTAATAAGTAAATTATAAATTAAGTTCAAAAAATCTTTAGATATAAAGATTGAGAAAGCTGGAGTCTAAATCATTGTATGAATGACACATAAGGCTTAAATCACTATATGAATGACCCGTGTAATAGTTTTCATAATATTTTCCATTTTTAATTAGCATTTCACTTTATTAAAGCATCTACCACCGGATGTGTTTGTTCTTGTGACTTTTTGGAACCAACCTATCAAATTCTATATATACAATAAAATTAAGCAAGCATTGTTAACATTATGGATGCAATATATTTAACATTTACCAAAAAATGATGAGAATTGTTTAACTTTTAATTTATCTAGATTAGAAGTGGGTGGGTTTAAATTTTTTAGTCAATGTAAGTTATTTTAGTTTTCAGCACTTTTAACTTTTTGATATTCTAATCTCTTGTTTATATTATATTTTTGGATCTTACAAAAATTTGTCAAACCATGTTTACAAGAATTAAAAAATTTAATTTGTTTTATAAAATTTAATTTTTATGGAGCGACAATATACAAGAACTTCACATTATTATATTATGCATTGTCATATAACCAAATATAGATGATTTTCACGTTACTTGAAAGGGCGTGCAAATAAAATAATTTGATTAGATAATAATATAAAAAATTTATACTAGAAATGTATCAAAATCAAATTTTTATTTATAAAGGTCAAAACCAAAATTTTTAATATTCATAAGAATTAAATACATATATTAAAATGTTTATAGAGACTTAAATTAAGATTGCAATGAAAAAAAGAAATATAAGCAAGGTAAAATTGTCATTTGCCTCTCATGAGGTTCATTAAACTTACATTGGATATTTTTAGATAAATAAAACAAAAAAATATCATTTACATATATAATGCATGTATATAGTTAATTACATAATTATAAAAAATTAATTGGAAAAATTAGATAGAGGGATCCCAAGAGTAATATTGAAAAAAATAGTACTATTTGTATTGAATTTGGGTAAGTGCTCAAGGCGGACGAAAGAATTTTAGCAAAATTAATTTTTCTGTTTAACAGTCTACCCTCCCTGAATATTGATCAACTAAATCGATCGACCCAACATAAGGTACTCTTAATATCAAGCATTATTATCTTATTTTTTCTTACATTTGTTTGTTAATAGAGTCAATTTTTTTTATTAAATCTTCTAATTTTTTGTTAAATTTAATATATATATATATATATATATATATTTGCTAGTAGTGAGATTATCGTTTAATTTGCATTTAATTTTAGTTTTTAGATTTAATTGGTAGATATTCTTATAATTTTTATTTTTGTAAAAAATAAAAATAGCAATAGCAATTGATAATTTCAATGGAATATTTGGATAAAATTTGAAAAGATGAAGATTTGCCTAAAAATCAAAGAAAGAACCATATAAGTTGAAAATCCATTTTTATATAATATTTTCCTTTTCTTTAAATAGATGATTCTTTAAATAGAAGATAAAAATCCAGTTTCTTTTTCTTTATTATATTAAAAATTAAAAAAATAAAAAAACAAAAAAACAATACATGGAATTTGGTAGGTCCGAATTTCTTTCATGTTGGCTTTTGATATTTTAAGAATAAAATACAAAATGTCAATGTAAAGAACACATATTATCTATGTTCAAGTATTTAATTTGGATTGTCCGAATTCTTTGCAAAATTCTTTCTACCCCCTAAAGTCATATTAGAATGATAATATTTGGAAAATATCATATGAAAATTAATTTAAAGGTGAGCAAAGGGCACCTTTGCAAATTAATAAAATTATACCCTCTTTAAAAATTACACAGATTAATGATTTTGTTAATTTTTTAGGATAACCAATGTTGGTTATCATTGCTACTGCATCCCGTACACTGTCATTTTGTATTTTATGTAACTAGGTTGCTGTCTGTCATTGCAATTGCTTTTCACATTTAATTGTGATACTCTGCGTCTACATGTGTTAATTGGAGAGCAATCCACGTTACCATAGGCACCTTGGATATTGACCGGAAGAGGCATGTGAGCAATACCCTTTCTCACGAGCTTCATCTGAGAAGTGGTCTTCTCTCTTGTCATGATTTGATTTATATGTCGTGGAATAAGTTATCACCTCCTATTAAGTCTCACCAAAAGTTATACGTGATTGGTGCAACTTTATTGATTTCTTTAATTTAGATTTTTCTCTACTCTTGGTTTTTCCTTTCTTTTTAGTTTTCGTACAATCTTCCGCAATTGAAATTCTATCCCCCCTTTCCTTGAATTCAATTTCTCTATTACTAGAACTTAGTGTGACGTTTTAAATTTTTTTTTTTTGGTTCCTATCAATCTATTTTTAAACGGCCATTTTATTTAAATAGGGTATTACATTCAATTAGAGAGTACTTCTTAGTTTTTGAAAAAAAAAATAGAGTAAAATTTTTAGTGGGAAAAATTAAGAGGTAATTGCAATTAAACGATTGCATATGGCCTAGAGAGATAGTCCATTTAGGGTGCATTTTTTTCATATTTTGGAAACAATTATTATGAAAATTAAATTTTATATATAACTAAAAAAGCCTAAAATTATTTTTTTTCACAAATTACTAATTTTAGCTTATACGAAAAAGCCAAAACTAATTTTTTTAAAATTTTTATTATTTTTAAAAATTGTTCAAATATAGGAAAAGTGATTTTTTTGGTGAAAAAAGTAATTATTTGTCAAAATAATTACAAACAAATACACGTTTTATATATAACTAAAAAAACTAAAAACTGATTTTTTTTCAAAAACTACTAATTTTGACTCCTACTAAAAAGCTGAAACCTAATTTCTTTTTTTTTTTTTAAATTTCAATCATTTTTCAAAAATTGTCCAAATATATGAATAGTAATTTATTTTTTTAATTAAAAAATGATTATTTACCAAAATAATCACAAATAAACACATTTTTAATAATATATAATAGATTTATTAGGGCTCTAGTAATCTAATTGCCGTCACGATCTAACACCACCACCTCACTCAACTGTCTTCAAACCTTTGCGCTCAATGGCCACACCATTTTGACCACCATTGCACTTTGCGCTGATGATGACCCATGCCCTCGCGAGTCCCAACACCATCTAGAACTCCACACGCTGGTAGGTCGTTTTGTTCTAACCTTAATGGTCAAGATTGAGGCTAGATCGGTGAGGTGGTTGTAGGAAAGCAAGAGAGAAATAATGCAACAGAGGGGGAGTAGATTTGATGGTGGAGGGCCTAGTCGAAAGCAATAGGACGACACGGCGATGCTTCATGGATTGGTAATATATGAGCTTGATGAAGGCCAATGTGGAGTCAAGATGGATCGAGAGAGAGCTTTAGGCTTTTTTGGAAATCTGCACTTACTTTTTTTTAATATCAATTAAATTATATGAAAGTGGATCTGGATACCTAATGGAGTATGGTTAGTCCAATTCTAATTATTTTCATTTTAAAATTGTTCCATCATTGGATCCGTGAAAAGCTTTAAATCGATGGATTATTCTTAGGTGCATACTGCGGTGAAACTTCAAAAATAGCTTCATCCAAGAAGCTATGCACTAGAGCTTTCATTCAATGACACTAGTGTGTTTTATTGGACCAATTAAAAAGGAGCTTGAGTTTGTTTATGTGTTAATGATGGTATTAGGTGTTTTATTTTTTCAAATTAAAGAATTAACACACATGCCACAATGAGCTCCTTTGCCACCTTCTTCCCCCCACCAACACCACCTTTGCATCGACGATTATAGCCACCACCGCCGGCACTTCCATTGCCATAGTCTTCGCTGTCCACCAACTCTCCCTCGTTTAATTCGTTTTCTCGATAGTGCACCCTCGGTAAATGCAAAATCAATGATACTCTCAAAGTTAACCAAATTCATCAGGGCAGAAAAAGAAACATTTTTTCCCTAATTTCTAGCTTAAATTAAAAAAAGTGCATTTAGCTAAAGGTTGAAAAAGTAAAATGTGTTGAGAACAAAACATAACCACAAAATTGGTGGGTTGATGAGTATTACATTACTGTGATTTCTGACCATAATAAAACTAATCTCCTAGACAACAAAAAGCATACTATCATTTCTTTTTATACATCGCAGGTAGTGATTATTGTACAAAAAATAAGAAAACTTTGTATTACTGGAATGTAGCAGCAACATCAACAAGGCCTTTCCAGAAGCCTTTTTCTCCACCATGGCCTTCCCATCGAGCATCCTTATCAACACTACAATGTACCCACACTCATCAAAGTCCAGCCATGCCTTCACACTGCTTATCTCCAAAGTGTAAATGACTCTATCACTAGAAATTCTCAACGCGATAACCCCAGAGTTCAACACCAAAATGAGCCTCTGAGCGAGCCCTTTAAGTGGCAGTGGGGCGATCCCAAATAGATAGGACCTGAATCGTGCCCCAGGTGACGCTCTTCAACAATCGAACGACAAAAGTGGAATTGACGAAGTGTCAAACCGTGTCTTTTGGGGGGAGAGGGAAAAACAAATTATGTAGGGGCAACTTGGTAATTTTGGTTGGGCTAAAAAAAAAGAGAGAGACTGAGAGGGGGCGTGGTTTTAAAACCACTGAATCCCTCCCCCCATAAATTCTCACGCATCTCTCTCTCCCTCTCTGCTTCAGTTTCATTCTTCTTCTTCTTTTTCATTTTCCTCCCCTATCTTCAACCACTAAATCATATAGTTGTTAATTTTTGTCATCAAAACTTGATACCATTAGCTTCTAAAATTTAAGGTAAGTCTTTAATCTCAATCTCATCTCCCTTTTGATTATTCTAAGATATATCCTAAAACTAATGAGCTCTCAAAATGGTGGATATGTATATGTTTGGTATCTTTTAGTATAAATCTAGTAAGTTAAAAGCTCTAATATTAATAAATTGTAGTGGTTAGTATCAAGACTTGATTTTTTTTTCTCTAATCCTCAGGAACCCTAGGTTCCATAAATTTGGGGTTTTGTTCAATGAGCTTTCTAACTGATAAATTATTTTAAAATAAATTATTTAAACCTATCAAAACACTTATATTTGCTAGATTCTGTTGATGCAAAGCGAGCTACTCCCTCCGGAGCTGTTAGGGAGAGGTCCAGTTGATCCCTTTGTACTATGAGTGTCTATTTACATAGTGACAGTGTTTTAAATTATTTTTATGGGAGAAACTAACTTGTTAGATCTGATAAAAATTTTATACTGAGCTATTTGGATTATTTGGTTAGTTTGATTTGTTGATTTTCTTAACTGTGATGGTTAATGGTTTGGTTGAAAGTATTGATAGCTCTCTTTATTGATTTCATAATGTCATGATTTCATTGTGTTATTTTAATTTGCATTGGAAAAGACTATGATAGTTGATACCTCCAAGACTAGATTAATATGAGGATTAAATTTTAGATTTATAAATTGTGTTTGATAAGAGATTGTTTAAGAAAATGATCATGATAGGTTTTAAGTTGGAACTACCGCTCGCCATAGTGAAGAGATATGATAACAATACTGCTCACCATAGAGAAGAGATATAATGATATTATCGCTTGCCATAGTGAAGAAATGTAATGGCCTATGTGTGCATAGTTTCTCATAGTGAGATAAAATTTGAAATAACCTTATTTGGGACATCATAAACTTGTGATTAATGGGTTAAGATTACTCCCCAAATAAAAACTTGTGCTTCTTATGTAACCCCCATGGGTATTTGGAGATTTGATGATGGAGTTAATTTTACGTGAAAATAAGGAATTGGAGAATACAGTGAGAAAGTGAATTTAGTAATAATTTTTGAGATTTTGCTTCGAAATAAAATTTTGAAGAGTATTTATTTTCAAACTATGAAAGAAGTATAGAAAGTATGCACTATTATATTTTTATTATTAGCTTTTAAAAATGTGTATGATTTGCAGGCTATCTCATTTCATTTTAAATGCTCGTGCGTTGATTAATTTCTTTTTCTTGTCCACTTGTTTATAGTCCTCATTCGGTCTATTTAACTCACCTTCTCTTTTTTCTCTAGATTTTCAGGTAGCTGAGTAGCAAGTTCCTGTCATTGCTGTTTACCCAGGATATTCTTTTTGATTGGCCTTTGTTATTAGTTGAGACTTTTTGGTTGTTGACTCTAATATTTTGCAACTATAAGACATAAGTTGGGTATTTTGATTATGTGTATGAGCTAGAGTTTAAGCATGATTCTTTTGTATAACTGATCCTTATCATGTCAATAACTAGAAATACTGGAATGTACTGGTTGTTAAAATGAGATTATGTCATTGCTTTGTGAAACAAGTCAAACTTGATATGTGGGTTGTTCAATTTTTAGGGGAGGTGTTGCCAGATTTTCGGTAGCCAAAGTATTTAAGTTTGAAATTTATTTTAGTGAAATCATATCTTTAGGCTTGCCGGGCTAGGTGAATTCATCTAGCCTGTGCATCGATCACGGCCTAAGATTAGGGCGTGACAAAGTTGGTATCAGAGCTATGGTTAGTAGGTCTTGTCGTTTGAATGGCTGAAAATATTTGGGCAATTGTGAAATCTTGCTTGTAATTTGTGTACTTGGTGTTGGTTTGTGGGGACAGTCACCAATTCATAAGACAGTCTAGGCAATTACAAAAGGTGTCAGAGCAGCACCTCTCCCAGTACGGTGTGGTTCGGGACGAACCAAGCGAAAGCTTGTGGGTATCTAATGCCCGATGACAAGGGCGGGGAGTAATTGTCGGTGCAAGAAAGCACGAACAATGAGTGACTCCTGGCAGGCTTCTAAGCAGAGGGATATATGAATGAACCAATTACACATCAGAATAAGATAGAACTTGAGACTGTATAGGTATGAGACTATACAGATGAGGATGACTTATATGAATTAATCTGTACTACCTATACCAACAAGATGCATCTTCTTTTCAATATCCCATCACTAAAGAACTCCATGGTTAAACATGCTTGACTTGCAGTGATTTTGGGATGGATGACCTCCTGAAAAATTTAGATAATTCAAATTCAAACTCCCTAACATATATATCTCTTAATTATCTTTTGTATCACGGATATATATGTATATATACTGTAATGAAAAGCTAATAAGGTTTTTAAAACAAAGAACATATATCTTAGTGTATTCACATTATGTACTTGTTTGTCTTTTGAAAGAATAACAACAACAACAACAACAATAACAACAACAATAATAATGATGATGATGATGACGATGACGATGATGATGATAATTTACATTATGAACAAATTTTGCACTCAATTCTCATAATTAATAACTTTTAAAAATATCTAATAATTCTTTGAAAAAAATCTAACAAATTATTTTCATAATACATGTTAAATATAAATAATATCTCATATATTCAAGTAAGTATCATTATAATTTAGCAATGCCTGAAAAATCATTTTCAAATCACAATGGTTATAATTTTGATTAACTATCAATCACTTTGAAAATCTTCAACTAACGATTTATCTATATTCAAATTTTCATGAAACTGATATGTATACATGGAACATGTTTTTCTAACATATTCATTTAATTCTATATATTTATATTTTTGCAAGTATTTGACTATTTTATAACTGCTTAAAAATTAAATCTATATATTACCAATATAAAATACTTTACGCTAGCATCATTATTATAAAAGTAGCATCTATGAATACTATATGTATACACTAATAATCAAATCTTTATAGAATAATTACAATCTCTAATGAAAGAAAGAAACGCATCTCAAATTGACACTTTACACATTATATATATATATATATATATATATATATATAGAGAGAGAGAGAGAGAGAGACACACACACACACACACACACACACACACACATTTATATATATTCTCAAATCCTAATTGAGATTTACACCATAAATATAAATGATAGATATCTATATAAATCATAATCTTAGAAAGGATATAAAAATTAATTTATAAAGAGCATATGTGATAAAAAGGAAAATTTAATATGCTATATATTTTTTTAATTCTAACAATATTTACAATACTGATACAAATACTAATATCAAACGGTAATGATAAAAAATATTAAATCTAATAGATTTGATAAGATAATATTTTCAAAGTTTAAAAATCAAACAGTACCGATTATTAAAACAATATTGAATTTATTTTGATAAGATAATAGTTTCAAAATTTAAAATCAAATATCATAACACAAACTAAATATGATAAAAAGATTAAATATCAAATTCAAATAAAAATTGAACATTGGCATGGAAAAAGATTGATGCACAAAATTATTGTAAATTTTATATTTTATTTTCTCTTTTTGGGATTGGTATTTTCTTTTATAATTTAGATTTTACATGATTTACTATTTTACATAAATTTAAAATAGAGATTTATATCTATTCATTCTTTTGATTTATTTATTTTTAATATACAATCTCTTCCTTTTTTTTAAGGTATTTAAATGTCTCTTAGACTTTATCCAACCCTATCTGAGTTTAGGTATATCCTTTCCAAAGGCATCCACTAATGAGATATTACACTTATGAAAGGTTAGTGAAGCCTAATATGTTCGAGGAGGGAAACCTAGTGTTGAAGGCAACATATGCAGTCATGAGAAATCAACATACTTCAAAGTCGGCGCCAAAATGGGAAGGGACATTCATGGTAGAAACGGTAAGTCCTAACGGTTATTGTGTATTGACCAACCCTGACAACAACAAGAAGATTGGGCCTTTGAATTTTCAATTCATCAAAAAATACTATGTTTAAGTACTTAAAAGGTCTTATTTTGCATTGCGATATGATTGCATTATCAAGATATTTTGATGTAAAATTCGTCTTGAGAACACGGTCTATTGTCCTGAATTAACTATGAATCTTTTGCTGAGATACACTTTTGTAGTGCTTTGTATGGATGAAACACAAGAACGAGGCTCCCTTTCAGCGAAATAGAATGCGCATAAAGATCAGAAGCATAGAGTTTTGTAACTACATCTCAAATGGCATTTTCTGCCTGCGCGAGCCTTTGATGCTGCATTGTATGCAAGGCTATACTACCGTTTGGTGAATAAAAAACTTTTCGCCCACGCGAACCTTCACCATTGTTTAGTGAAAAAATTTCTACCCATGCGAGCCTTTGCCACCGCATTTTGTATGAGGTTATACTATCGCTTAGTGATAAAATTTCTGTCTGCACAAGCTTTTGTGATAACCAAAAAAAAAATTGAGAAAAAAACCACCATGCACCTTAAGTGGTATGGACTACCATAGAGCTCTCCTTCTCTCCTTATTTTTCCTTCCTTCCCCCTTACATAACGTTCCCTTTCTTTCTTCCTCCCGTAACCCCCCTCCTCCCTTCTTCCTCTTCACTTCTTTCTTTCTTTCTCTCCCTCATCTCCATTCTTCATCATCATCTTTGCTTCCATCATCAACAATTATCACTACCACCTCAATTATCATCATCTCCTCCATATCCTCTCCATCATAACTGCACTCTCTCTCCTCACACCTACACTTTCTCTCTCTAACTCCATTTGAGAGAGCTTGAAGCTTAGAAAGAATTGGAGTAATTTTCTTCACCAATTCTACACTCCAAGTGGTAAATTAGCTCCTAAACTACTCCGTTTAAATTATTGAAATTTCTGATTATTTTAGGAATATTGTTAGGTTTATTGAATTCTAGAATTTAGGGCTTTTATTGATTTGGGGCTAATTTATGTAAATTTGTGATATTGTTAGCTCACAAAAATTAATATTATCTTGTTCCTAGAGCGATAGAGCAATCGGGTATCAACACTTGAATAGGTGGCATCAAAGGCATTGTTCTTCGGTTCTTTGAACCAATAGCTGTGAGTAGATAGTATATCTGTAGGTTACTTTATGCATGATAAACAATATAAAATGGTATAAAGAGTTGAAAGTATGTTGATATAGAAGAAAAAAATTTATTTATTGAAAATGTCGCTTTATGTTTGAAATGATAAACTTTTATTTAGAGGCCATAATATGATTATTATGCTTATTTAAATATTTTGAGTTGAATCAGAATGAATATTGAATTTGAGAACATATTATGTTAATTTTATATTATGTAATGTGCATGATTTTGAGTTAAATTGGGAAAAATTCTATAGTTAGAACCTGTAGTTAACGGCAGGGACGTTAGCCTCTGCAATCGTGAGAAACTCTAGTTAGCAAGTGAGGTGTTAACCCGCACATAGCTGCAGCTATATCTGGACTTGTATATGGCTACGGGCCAACTCTAGTTAGCAAGTGTGATGCTAACCTCACATGGCCTTGGGTCATGTCTGGACTTGTTATCGTTCTGCTTCGGATAATTCCCTAATGTATTTGAATTTATATGAGTATGTAAATCTCATGTTATGATTAAAATCCTATTTTATGAGCATATATATATATATATATATATATATATATATATTATTATGTTTATATTGTTTTATGTTTGCATTTAGTAAACTATGGATACCCTATCTCTCATTGAGTTGCAAAACTCACCTCGTTGTATTTCCACCCTTTTCAGATACAGGTGCTGGTGCTAGTTCTGGTGTTCCTCCAGCACAATCTTAATAAATTCTAAGTTGGTGAGCCTTTTTGTAAAGGCCCTTTTAGTTTTCATCGTTTAGCCTATAGATGTCAGTTGCTCCATATGTCACAGGCAGGTTCCTTGAACTTGTGTTGTATTTGTATTTGAAAACTTATGATATATATGTTATGTTTTGGAAAAGATTTGTAAACTTAATTTGGTATATGTTGAAATACTATTATGTACTGAAAGGGCCCATTTTGAGAATGCTTGATGCCCAAGTGCTGTGAATTTATTGGAAACATTGCAGATTATGTAATTATTTGGGAAATGTCCGAAAAACAGAGAAAACTCTGTCTGTTTTTCTAGAAAATTTAGTGTTTTAAGACTTGTTGGGAAAAGTGTTCCCATACACTGGTCATGGCCTAAGTTGGGTCGTGACAGCTTTCACCATTGTGTTATGTGCGAGAGACTATACCACCGTTTGGTGATAAAGTTTCTGCCAGCACGAGCCTTCTTCACTGTGTTGTGTGTGAGCCTATACCACACTACCTGGTGATAAAAAAAAAAAAAAAATCACTCACAGGTCTTTACTGCAGTGAAAAATGCAAAAACCATATACAAGCATTTGAGTGTTAAGCTTATCACTTTTTTTGTTCTTAAAAGCACACCCTTCAATACCTTTTAAGGAGAGGCCCTCTAGCATAAATGCAAACGGTTTGTGCTTCATTAGTCTAGATATGAATTTTACGCCAAAAAGGTTTCAACTGTCAACCCATAACGATTGATTGTTCCCTTGAAGTACCACAGTGCTGGTTAAATTTGAGCTTGAACAACTAATATGCCTTGAATGTTTTAAGATCATTACTAGTTCATATCCTTTTAAGAGTGAAGGGAAAATGGAATAACCAAAAACAAAGAAGAGAAGAAGAAAGGAGCGGAAAAAAAAAAGAAAAGAAAAGGGAAAGCATGAAATTCCTGTCTCGTTTATCTCACGCATAAGAAGTTACATAATAAAGTAGTGATGAAACTGTTACACGCGAAAGCTGACAAAAAAACCAACGCACAAAACAGCAAATACAGTCACTTAAAATTCAAAAAGAGGAACATCAATGGCAGCGGCAAGCCTAGCCTCCTCGTCCGCTAAAACGGCATATTTCTCTGACCACGAGCGATGAGAGGCTTCCAAGGATGATAATGACTCCTTAAGGCGATCAACCTCAGTGGAAATGCGGTTCACCTCTGCAAGAGCACATTCTTTCTCCGCAGCAATACGAGACAACGCCTCAAGCGGCGAATCACTTGAAGGAGATAAAACCTTGTTCTCTATCCCACTTAGCCAAGCCAGGTCAAAAGTAAAATCTCGTAGAGCACCCAGCAAACATGAGAATTCGCCACGCAATGAAGAAGCCAAAGACCGAACAGAGCTTCGCTTTATTAAAAGAAGAAACTCCCCCAATACAGCGTAAGCCGAGCCGCGATGGATGGGATTAGTAGAAAGGAGCATGGAAGGATGCATAGATAGAAAGGGGACCAAAACGCCATGAAATTCTGGAAGGAGTGGGCGGCTAAGTTCAGCCAGATGAGTTTCAACTGCCAAAGCGGGCAAACGTTTTTCATCACCTTAAAAAAAAAAAAAGGGAGTGAGAGGCAAGAACATATACAGATGTATATTAGTTTTACATGTATGCATAGATATATACCTCGCTCCAGCGAAGTATCCACCTCAAGCGGTACACCCTTACTCGCTTGTATTGAAGTCTCATGCACCTCGGTGTCTACACAAGCAGCAGCGTTTGACCCAATAGCGACTGCGAGGGGCTTAATAGCCAAAGGTTGAGCTCCAGAAGCTTCACATTGTGGAAGTGGCTTCACATGCTTTGTGGCACCCTCCACAGATGCTCCTTCAGGATTACCATCATGGGGAGCAGCAATGACGGGAACAGCGGAAGGAAAGGAAACTTCCTCTGGTTGTGTTCCACTGAGGGCTCCTGGAGTAAGCGGCGGATTGGAAATTGGATGGGTTTCGCTCACATCAGCATTGGAGACCCCAAGAGTCTCGAAAACCACCGCATGAGAGGAGCCATGCCTCACAGGCGGTTGAGATGGAGGTGCATCCGAAACATCAATAGGAGTCCCTGGTAAACAAAACATAACATCATTAATGATATTTTGACATCCAAAAAGTGAATGTCTATTCAGATACCCACTTTATAACCATTGGATATGATGGTGGTTCCCACTTATCCTTAACATTCATCACATCCAATGATTATAAAGTGAGTGTCTGAACAGATACCCATTTCTTGGGTGTCAAACTAGCTTTACTAGTGATGGTATAAAATAGTAAATAAATGACAAAAAAAATCCAAAAAAAAAAGAGAGAAGAAGAAGAAAGTGTGCCCTAGACTATTTATTAGACCTTTATTATTAGTTACATTTTCATTAATAAAATATATTTTATTCATTTTTATTTTTTTATTTGCATGTTACATATAATAATAAATATATTTCTAGTTGATTATTAATATTATGATATGAGACTAGTATAAGTTTAATTGATAATTATGAAATAATTATGTGTATGATACAAAATTAAGCTTATAGGTATTTATTAGAGAACAAGATATTAGATAGACTCGTTGTGAGAACTGCATGGAATAATATCATAAGTGATTCTCAAAATAATAATGTCAGTAAATTATCATACTTAAGTTTACACAGTTTCCTGCATAAAGAATACTCTTTTGACGTACTCAAATACTCAAATATTATCTTTAATTGAATAATACAATACCCGCAAAAACAAAAGAAGAGGGGCTAGCAACGAAAAAAGAGAGAAGACAATATCCACACAAGTGAGCGATACACAGGGAGGAAAAAGGATCACAAGGTGAAATTACTACAGATTGTAGTGATTCTGCTCGACCACTTTAAAACAACCATTTTACTCATATTTATGTCTTCATTATTACCTGCAAACATTATCCATACCTAACTCATCTCTTCTAAAAAATCCAATGTCCATTTTAGTAATTATATATTCAAAACTATCATTTTTAAATAAAAACAATCTTTCAAACTTCTTTTCTTAACTTTATTTCCAAACACAAAATAATTCTTCCCAAATCAATTCTTTTAAAATCAATTCCATCAATATCAATTACTACAAAAATAATTCTATCAAAATGTAAACCAAACGAACCATGGGTGGCAAACAAAAGTATGACTACAGATTCTTAACGTAGTAAAATGTTTTGACACAGCTGTAGAGACAGCTCTTATTACCTTGAAATGAGGTTTGACCTTTTTGCTTTTCAATAACATCCGCATGATAGTGCTCCATGTTTCTGTCAATTGCTCCATCGTAAATGAGATGAATTATTGTCTTCCTCACAACGAATCCATGCCCAAAATGAACAATAACATCCACTTTGTTGCCAGCTCGTAGATTTGACACTACTCTTTGCCAGTCCTCATCTTTCAGCGAAGCCAGTCTCTCTCCCTCATATTCAAGAGTGGTCTTCTGCGTCATGATCGAAACTTTTTTGAGGATAACGCCTTCTGATGTTACGCTGCCTGTGGGAGAAGAATAGGCAATGCACAACATCATTGACTTCAAGTTACGTCCATTCACTTGATCAGGGACTTCAAAAGTTACATGATGTCTTTCGCCATTGAAGGTTAAACAATCAAGATTGCTGTCATCGGCGAGCAAACAATCCCCAGGCCAACTGGTTCTTAACTTCTGTGTATAATCATCAACACATGCTTTAATTAAATATTAATACTAATAGTTTACACAACAATCAAAGACACATTTAAATAAAATAAAGACATATTTTTAGTTGGATAAAAGAGTAAAAACACAATTTTTTTCCTCGTAGATTAACTTAATTATATTTCTAGTAAATTGAAATTATAATTTTATGGTAACTCAAGGAAAAATAAAAAATGTGACATAAGTCAAAATAATATAGGAGCCTTATATCTCTTTACATAAATCTTCATAAAACTATTAGCCTATTTATAGGAGTGGAAGTTTGATTAAAGTGCTTTTTTAAAAATTTGATGTCTAATTCCCCCATGAAAAAGAAAAGTTTGATGTCTAATTTCTATTTATAGTGCTTTTTAAATAATTAATCAATAGAAATGATATTTGCAGATCACCGCATTTACACATATACTTACATCACACTAGAGGACAAAAAAAGAATATAGTATGGGTCTGAAATATGAAAGGGCAAAATGGAGAGGGAGAAAAGAAGAATCTTCTCTCACATGCCCTGCCTCCAAAAACTTTCATTATTTCCCTTGTCTCATTTTTCCCTCTCACCTCTCACAAAGAGAACCACCTCTCATAACTCACAACTCTCATTCATCGTCGCTCCTAGTAAGAAGACTAAGGAGAGTCAAGTTTTGTCGGCAGTATACAAAAACAATCCTCACACATAAAGATTTGGCTTATTTCATTCTGATTTTACTTCACTTATTTTCAGAGGAAGAATTGTAAACCAATTAAGGATAAAGTATATAAAATCAATCCTGAAAAATTGTAACGAGCACAAATAACAAACATGTTCAAGATAAAATGTAAAACCATTTGCGAAAAGGTTGTAAACTAGTATATAAAAACTTATAAACCATATTCATAAAATATGTAAATTAGTTTTGAAAAATTATAAATCAACTAAGGATAAATAATAAATAGTACAATGTAATATAGCTTTTAATTTTATCCTAAACTTGTTTAGCATTTGTCCTGAATTTATAATTTTTCAAAATTGGTTTATATATTTTATGAACATAATTTATAAGTTTTTGTATATTGATTTATAATTTTTCTGCATATGATTTTATATTTTATCTTGAATCTATATAGTATTTGTCCTTAATTGGCTTGGTTTACAATTTTTCAAACTGGTTTACAAACTTTTTTGCATATGTTTTTATATTTTATCCTAAATCTATTTAGTATATTCCTTCAATTGGTTTATAATTTTTTAGAAATGGGTTTATATTTTTTTATGAACATGGTTTACATGTATTTCTATACTGGTTTATAATTGAGGACATTCTCATATTGTTTTGTTACTGAAAAGTAATAAATTAAAATAAGCATTCATGTATGACAGATGCTTACAAGATTTTAATAACGGTTTATAATGTTTTTATCATGAGTTTACAAGATTTTAACACTAGTTTACAAGTTCATAATACATATTTATAACTTTCTAACTTCAGTTTCCAATAATAACAGTAAATCTCAACTTCTAATAAAATTATTGTCAATTTGTTTTATTGCTGAAAAAATTCTAAAATTAAAGAAAAATAATCATCCATATAATTGCTACTTCCTCCGAAAAGAAGTGAAACAAAAGAATAATGAAATAAGTTAAGCCTTAGTGCATGAAGATTGTTTTTTGTGCTGCTAATAGAGCTTGATTTTCCTTGTTCTTATTATATATGAGCGAAGATGAATGAGAATTGAGTTATATAAGGTTTTCATAAGTTATGTGAGGTTTTTCTCATTGTGAGGGGTCAGAGAGAAAAAAAAAGACAAAAAGAGAAAGAATGGAAATTTTTAAAGGGAAGATAGGTGAGAGAAGCTTCTTATTTTCCATCTCTCCATTTTGTCCTTCCATATTTCATACCCTTATTGCACTCTTTTTTTAGTCCTTCAGTGTGATATAAGTATATGATATAAATATGATGGTATGCAAATATCATTTCTTCCTACATCATCACCCAATTAAATGCACATTATAACAAAAAAAAAAGATTTTAGTATTGGTCATTTGATTACTTAAAATATATGGATGGATTTGATAATAATTTTTGGTCATATGATTACTTAAAATAAATTACACAATTTAATGTTTTAATATTAACTATTTATATAAAATTTAACTATTAAAATTTACTTATCTCACTCTCACAATTAATTCATTTTTAATCCTCGTTATGATGTGAATATGTCTTCCATCTTATAAACAAAAGTTAATTAAAAATAAAATAAAATTGATAGAATAAAGACAGACACATACCTGGAAAATGCTTTTTCTAAGAATCTTTGTGACTGGGCTCTCCATCCGCATTTGAATTGAAAGGAAATTCAAGGAATATTTAGCTCCAAATATTTGAAATTGTGAACTGCATTCCAACCTAAGACTTCGAAGCCTTGGAAGCTCGCTTAGAATAGAAGATAAACCTTGGAAACTACTGTTTGGTACAATCACGGAAACAAGACATGACCATAGGCCAGCAGAACTTCGCATTTGGGATGAGACATTATTTGTCGGAGAGGTCCATGACCAAATGATCATAGAAGGAAACACATCACGTGAGATTCCTTTCCAGTCACGCCAAGAAATTTTTCCAATGCTTTTCGATCGTATTAGTGCGCAAGGCATTTGACCTATACCAGTTCCATCTGCCTCCAAGGTTGTCAGAGATTTCATTTGTTCCAAGTGCTCTTCCAACTTGTTGATCTTTTCACATCCAGAAAGAATGAGAGTTTGGAGAGATGTTAACTTATAGATTCTGCGCGGAAGTTCACGAAGTTTTTGGCAATCTTTCAGATTTATAATTTTGAGTTTTTTGAGACGACCAATGGTACTTGAAACATAAAACAACTCTCGACAATCTTCTAAGGATAACTTCTCAAGGTTGGGTAAGTATGAAAAGTCCGGGGTTTTTGTCAAATGATGAGAATGGCTGAGATTGAGAATTTTCAGCTTATCCAACATCTGCAAGAAGTGAAAATAAAATTTTAAAACATAAATAAGAGTATAGTGAAATCAAAGTATAAATAACAGAGTGAAAAAGAAATGATGCAAACAAAATATCTAACAAACCTTGATGGTTTTTTTTGTTACAAACAAACCTTGACGGTTGAAAGTATCATTTATATTTCTTGTTTATGGACATGACATGATTTATATTTCTTGTTGGTACATGTGATATAATGTTAAAATTATCCAATACACTACTCCAGTCAAAATCCAAAAATTGAATGCATTGTGTACTTTCGTAGTCTACCAAAAAATGCTTTTGACACAAGTTTAACAACTATTTGAAGTACCTTCGTAGTCTACCAAAAAATGGCTATGCTATTTTTATCTTGAGAGGTTCGTGCATGAATACAAATTTAGTAACCCATATTTACATACTTTTATAATAAAATTAGAACCCGTTAGCTTTATTCTATATACCATCACTCATATATGGGTTCTATTCACTTTTATGTAAGTGTATTCAAATTTGAGTTGGTGAACCTCTATTTATCCAAGAATTATCCTTTTATTGTTGTGTTTGACATGCATTCTGAATGTAAATTGCATAGCAGGATACGTTTCTACTACTCCTTCAACTCGAAAATAACTGTCCACTTTTGAATTTTTTTTATGAATAATTGTCCATTTAAAAATTGTAGACAATATTTATTATTTTTTCTAGTTATATCCTTAATTAGTGGACGAGAGAATAGTGAATGTGAAGAAATACTTACAAAAGAGGGATAATTAATATTAAGGATAATATTATAAAATACATCTCAACTTTGTTAATATTAGATATTTTCAATCATTGTCTTAATTTATACATATATTTAAAATTGGACAGTTATTCCTAGCTACGTTTGATAGAGGGTGTATTTATATGATCAATGGGCCTTGAAGCTCAAAACTAAAAACAGGAAATAAACAAGTGCCCTCACAATCAACTAATTAATAACTCTAAAAAGAAAAGCGGTCCTACTCGATGATATCAATCTTCGGTTGTCTTATCAATTTATAGAATAACTGTATAATAGTATTAGTGTAAATTCAGTTATACGATTAATCAATTAAAATGGCACACATCATTTATTTTAATTCAATATTAATTTCAATTTAGAAAATAGAATATATGGTTGTGATAGTTTTAGTAACATTTGTTACGTTGAATTTGTAAATTGAGTGTATACTGATAATATATGTCAAATTAAACTTTTTAAATATTACTATATTATTTTGGCTATTCATTGTTTTATTAATCATATTTAATTATTCTACTCATGCAAGAGACAAAACTATACCCAAAAAAAAAAAGGGAAAAAGAAAACTCAGAAATCATACCTGGGTCTCTTCCCACATTAGTTTGAGATTGCTGTGTTCTAACTCAATGGCAACTAGTTTTCCTTGATCAAACTCAGTAGGTGTGTGGTTGGAAGGAAATCGACGCCAATAAAGCCATCTAAGATCTCTTGACATATTTTTAAAACTCCCATCAAGTTTCACACCATCAAGCTGAAGCAATCTAAGTTTGTCCATCATCTCAAATGCACTCAACTCAACATTTTCAATCTTTGACGACTTCAATGCCAGCCCCTCAATATTAGTTCCTTTTCTCTGTGAAATGTAATGGATAAACAATTCAGATGTATGGTAGCCGAATATCTTGCGATGCTACATACTGACTACAAATATGAGGATTGAGACCCTTCAACTTGTTAGTAGGGAAAGGAAGCACAAGACGATTATTCTCAGTTCTCGAAATAATGAATAAACCAAATGAATGTCAAAAACTGAACCTTTTGCTTATTTAATTACATTGGATCTAGATATTTAGAAATTAAAAAATCATAAATTGAAGTTCTTACCACTTTTCTTTGTAATACATTAAGCACATCATCTGGATCCCATAACCTACTGCGCTTCCTAGGTTCCTCTGGATATTTTTCACGAACAATTTCTCTTCCCATGTCTCTTAGCAAATTATGCATTCCAATCTTGTCATCCCTGATGGTTATGAGACTTCGATCTTCTAGAGCTCTTATTGCAGGTTTTGCAGAAAATCTACAGCCATTTAATATCTTTTTTTTTTTATAAACTCCATTTAATATCTGTATTACATCATTTCGGTCCATTCCTATGAAAAAAAAAGCTATATCAAGAAATATGTCCTTCTCTTCATCATTACTTAAACCATCGAAGCTTATTCTTAGCTTCTTCTGCACTTTATCATCGGGAATTCTTTTAAGTGTGCCCAATGTACTTTTCCAATCATCTAATTCCATTCCAATATCAGAAAAATATGACCCGAGAACTTTAAGAGCTAATGGCAATCTCCCAGAATATGAAACTATATCTTGAGAAAGTTCATGAAACTTTTCTTTGGGAGTCGCTTGCTTGAATGCATGCCAACTAAAAAGCTCAATAGATTCACTTTCTTCCATTTTTTCCAATGGATAAATTTTGGAGTCAACTTCACGCACTCCAGCCTGCAGATTTTCTTCTGCTGCAGCCACTAGCTTCTGAATTGTTGTTGTGATGATTATTCTACTCCCTTTCTTAAACCATTCTTGACTTCCACACAAAGCATTCAATTGTTCCCGATCATTCACATCGTCAAGTACAAGAAGTATCTTTTTCTGGGGAAGCCCTTCTTGTAGTCTAATTATCCCTTCATCAATGTTATCTATCTTTATTTCCATTTCTTGACAGATATCAGAAAGAATCTTCTTCTGTAGAGAAACTTGGCCATCAGTTTCCTTCCAAACTTCCCTGACATCTCGGAGGAAGCTCCTACCTTCAAAATCGTCACCGATTTTATTATAAGTGGCTTTGGCAATGGTTGTCTTTCCAGCACCATCCATTCCCCATATCCCTAGAACTAGAATATCTTTTTCTTGGTGGCTGTCTAATATTTGTTTCACATCGGCTAAACGAGATTCTACTCCCACTGGATGTTTAGCAACAAACAAGTATTTCTTGTTTAGCCTTTTGGTAACATCTGCAACAACTTTCTTGATGTCCTCACTTTCATTCCTGTAAAATATGAACCATAGATTTTCACCAAAAAAGGAGAAAATAGAACAAGGGATTAAATGCACAATCAAGGTAATATAATATTTATCCCCTAATGGATAAATCATCTATTTATTTTTTTTACTATATATATTTAAAATGACAAAAAATAATTTTATAAAATTTCAAACAATTTCTCTTTCCATGTAACTATGCTTAAAGTGGTCCATAAAAAAATGATTGAAGTGATGTAATTAAGTAATTGATATATTATTGAATAATTTTTTTGGGATTTATTTTTAACAAAATTACATTGGGTTAGAATTCTATGTTATATAAGTCATGTCAATAAAATTTTTTGATGAAGATCATTTGACATAATTTTTACGTATGTCAAAATCAGTGTAATCTATAAATAATGGAAAAAAAGAGCTACATGATGATTACATCCTTATTAATGTTCAATTTTTGTAAGATTTGACACAAATGATCAACAATAAATTATTTTATAAATTATTTTCCATGGTGGGAAATAAACAAGAGTGATTTACGGTGACATTAATGAAACAAAATTAGAGATGCTATCAAGAATTATAGGGCAGATCATTGTGTCAAGCTATTGATGATCTCTTACAGATAATTTGTTTAGCGAATAGGCATCAACATCGGGTGTGAGAGAGATGGATTCATAAATGACCATTATTATTTTTGTCTCAAAAGAAGTTATGGAGCATACCTTGACACATCGTAGAGATTGTTTGATGAAACACTTTGCTGAGGTTAGGAGGTGTTCAGATGAAGGATTGTAACAAATTAGAAGACCCTGGCTGGAAGTCTTTTGCATTCCCGCTCACGCGTGGTCTTTGTTAAATTCTATGAGAGATTAGGCTATAGAGTAGGGTGAAGTGGTGAACTTTGATTAATAATTCCCGAAAGAAAAGAGTTATGTTATTTGTAATTACTATACACAGAACACCGTGCTGACTCACATCTCATCCACTATTGGATGAGGTGGCACGGTCTCCCATGCGTAGTGAATACAAATAATATTTCTCCAGAAGAAAAATGCTAGGCTGTCTGAACAGCTGCTTGAAAAAGGGGATGATAATAATCTTTCTAAATCTGTGTTATCTAGGTAGTCATCCTAAATCAAACCATGATTTTTCAAAAAACCTTATTTACATTTTTTATGTAGGTGTTTTGTTTCATTGTTATGATGGATGAAGCTTGAAATTTGTTTTGCTGCTTGGAAAGTGTGTTAATAGAAGTTCCCGTGCTCTTTCCTATGAGCTTGAATCTAATCGCTCTCTTTCACGATATTTGACACGATGTATGGTTTATCCTTTCCTTTGGTTGAATCAGGACATGTTGGGTGATATTTTTATGATTCAAACCCTATTGGATTGAATCATATATAGATATACTATATGATTTTGATTTTGTATTGTGTCAGTTAATTACTTAATTATGTTAATTTTGTGAAGGTTATGGCAAGGGTGGGTGTGTGTGTGTGTGTATAATTGATAGATATTACAAGGAAAGAGAAAATTTAACTAAGTAGATTTAATCCTAATGAAAACTAAATTTGAATGAAAGTGGATAATATCAAAAACTGAATGTAAAAATTTAAGCTAAGTATGCACGTCTTCAAATTTGGTTGAAGATACATTAACTGAAGTTGAACATAATATAATTTCTATTATATAAATCCTCTTCCCCTATTTAACTGCAATTTGTTCACAATTCTTATTTACTCTACACTTTCTATTCTTCTAATAAACTAATAACGTTAGATTGAACTCAATGATCTTGGTAATAGCAAACATAGTTGATATTAGCAAATATCATACTTTTGAATAACACCTATACATGTAATAGTGATATTAAATACATATATATTCCATCTGTACTTCAATACATGTCATTTTTTTTCTTGAATGGTAAGTTTTCAAATTTAAATGAGTCATTAATCGGAAAGAGATTAAGTGGAGATGAGTTTATCAGAGTATTTAATTAAAAAGAGAATGAATGGAGAGTTTATCTGAGTATTTAATTAAAAAGAGACCAAATGGAAATTGAATAATAGCAAGTATTTATGTTTTTTGCTTTTATTTTTTATAAGATCAATAATATTCGATCATTTCCTTAATTTTCGTATATAACTCAAAAACGACATATATTAAAGAATAGAGAGAGTAGTATTCCCTCGGTCTAAGAATAACTATTTTTATAGAGAAAAAAATTTATCCAATATTATCTGTTATTTAATAGTTTTAAGTAAGTATTAATTTTTTTTTTATATTTACCTTCATATAGATTCCCTCACACCTCGTAATAACTATTACATAAATAAAGCAAACAAATAATTTTATCAACATAAACTAATTATTTTTTATTGTTGTGTATTTTAAATGATTTCTTAATCTATATGTTAAACCTTAAAAGAAATTCATTGATGGATGGAGGGAGCATATAACTATTCTTCTTTCCAAACTTTCTTTATTTGTTAATGATATCTGTGTTTGTTGCCTTGAGTTTCTTTATTTGTTAACGATATCTGTGTTTGTTGCCTTGAGTTTCTTTGTTTGTTAATGATATCTGTGTTTGTCTTGAGTGCTGGGTGTAAGTTTTGGTAGTCTTTGGTGTCTTTTGCTTGTTCGGCAGGTGGTTTACTGTTTTTTAAGTTGAAGTTCTTTTGATTTATGGTTTGAGTGGTGGGGTATCTTCTTCTTTTGGTGTTAACTCTTTTCTTGGGTGTCGATTATTTTTGTATCTTGCTCCTTTCGCAGTAGAGTATAGCATTATCTAACATTCCAAGTTCCAACTATTTGGGAAAAAAAAAAAAGAAATAATAAGGTGAAAAGTATAACAAAGTTAAATTACCTGGAATTTGCTATGACGTGCCCTTGGATGGCACTAATGTCAGCAAGCGCCCTCTTCCAACCTAGCTCCCTATCTTTATCCCCTGATATGTTTCCCAGAAGTTCTTCAAAAGCTTCTCTAAACATACTCCCTTTCTTAGAAGGAACTCCCGAATTAAGTACCTCAGAAGGTCTAACACCGTAGAACACTGGCAGAACCTGTTGTTTAGTGGTTCTATAACATTCCATTATTTTCTCGAGCTCTATCATACACCATCTTGAATTAGGATATTTTTCTGACAAAACTACGATAGAAATTCGAGATCTTCCAATTGCTTGCATCATTGAGATCGAGATCTGATCTCCCCTTTGAAGACTTTCATCGTCCTTGAAAACACGCCATCCATCATTTTGAAGATAGGAATAAAGATGTGAAGTGAATGATGCACGGGTGTCAGCTCTAAAACTCAAAAACACATCATAGACCATTGGCTGAATCAAAACATAAAATGCATAGTTAGATATAGGGCTAAATATTGTTTTGCCACTAAGAACTAAACTGAATAAACTTTCAAAAGTTCAGTCATATATTTGTTCCATTATTTTTACCACCAAAATATTATTCCAACACATGAAAGTGAGTTTTCAATTGGAATACCCACTCTATTATTATTGGATATGATGAATCTATTATCCCCAATCATTCATCACATTCAATAGTGATGGAATGACTGTTTCAAATGGATACATATTTTTAGATATTGAAATAATATTGCCCATTTTAGAACACTTTTGAAGGGACATTATCAGGTTTTCCTACTATATTTATTGATTTCAACTAATATTTAAAGAATACCTTGTATTGCTTCAATGATGTCCCAAAAAATGAGATAAATAATATTTCTGTTAAAGTTTAAGAGCTAATAAATTACTTCATTTCTTTCATTTTATCTGTCCATAAAAAATAGAAAGTAAGAAATAATAAATGAATCATTTTAATGATAAAAAGCTGAGTAAATGGATTGGATTTTCGCTGCTAAAAAACAAAAGTAAGTAATTGACGCAATTAATTGTACTAAAGTGGTATTAGAAATAAAAATTAATGCTCCTTTGGAATAACAAATGAACAAATGTTTTGAAGTAGAAAAATGAAAATTGATAGATGGAATCAATGGGAGGAGGTATACTTAATTTGGCTTGGTTTAATTTAGGAGTAGATATTGAAAATAAAAATAAATAAATAAATGCTAAATATCCAAAATTGATATCTTAAAAATATATTTTTGTGATAAACTAATCTCTTAGAAGTCCCCAGTTGATCTCTTAGAATGCAACAGAAGGATAGAACTAAGGACCAATTTATCATTTTTTTCAAAATTATAAGGAATCAACTTGAGACTTTTAAATTTAGAGGGATCGATTTATTTTCTTTTTTAAATTGTAAGAAAACTTTCAAATTCTAAAAAATTAATTTATCCTATAACATATTTATAAAGGATCAATTTGAGTAACATGGTAAGCATAATTTCAAGAAATTAAAATACGCACCCCGGGCTCTATTCGAAATAGTTCACGTAAGATTTCTCTTCCCATTTCTCTCAGCAAAATATGCATTTCAAACTTCCCGTTCTCGTCAACTTTTACAAGGCTTCCATCTTCAAGGACAGTTATTCCACTTTCTACAAGACCTCCATAGGCCTTTAATGCATGTATTACGTCTTCTTTGCTGATTCCAATATAGAAAAATGATATATCAAGGAATAAGTCTCTCTCTTTATCATCATTCAAATCGTCGAAGCTTATCCTTAGCACGTCCTGTACAACTGGATGGGGAGCTTCTCTGAGCCCATCCAATACATTCTTCCACTCTGTCATCGCTTTTCCGAACAACTCGGAGCCAAGGACAAAAAGAGCTAGCGGCAATCCTCCACAATAAGAAACTACATTTCCACAAAGTTCAGCAAAATCTTGCCTCGGACTTGGTTGCCTGAACGCATGCCAACTAAAAAGCTCAGTGGATTTACTTTCGTCCATTTCTTCCATTGTATGCACGAGATCAACTCTATGGTCATCAACGAGAAGACACTTATCTCTTGTTGTGATAATTATTATGCTTCCTGGCCCAAACCATTGGCGACTTCCACACAATGCATCTAGCTGCTCCATTTTATTCACACCATCTAGTAAGAGAAGTACCTTCGTATCATGTAGTGCTTGCTCTAGCCTCCTTTTCCCTGATTTAATATCAGGTATGGTTCTTTGCCTTCTTAGGAAGATATCAGAAAGAATCCGTTCCTGTAAAGAAGTATGCCTCTCTCTCTGCCAAGCTTGCCTGATATCTAGGAGGAAGCTGCTCCCATCAAACTCGCAACCAATTTGATTATAAAGGGCTTTGGCAAAGGTTGTTTTTCCTATTCCTCCCATCCCCCATATCCCGAGTAGTAGAACATCCTCTGATTTTTGCTCGTTAAGTTGTTTAACCAAAAACCGCACACCATCTTGCACTCCAACTGGATGGGTAGCAACAAATAAGTTTGTCCTATTTACCCAACGAGTTACACATTCTGTAACTTTCTTGATATCCTCACCTCTGTTCCTACAAAAATATGAGCCAGATAAAAAGAGCACAGTCAATCACATAAGAGCATTAATTTGCCGACCTGTGCGGGCATCAGAAGAAGGGATTTTATTTTGAGAAATTCTTAGTGATCTTAGAGCAAGATAAAATATTTGTTCTGCTCCATTTGGTGATTGACAAATCAGCTATTGTATTAAAAATATAGGGGAGATGAGAGACAATAATGGCCTACAAAATTATGTGTCAATTAATAAATGAATCAAAACAAGTGTTATCTCTTGTTCTCGATACACCTAAATATTTCTCTTTTATTTTTGTCAGGAAGAAAAATGGGTATTTGCGCATATACGTGAGCACTATTTCCTTATAAAATTGCAGTGCAATCCAGCCACATGTATAAAATAGGAAATTGTACGTAACTCTATTGAGATTTCATGTAATTACACTGACTGTTTTCTTATTTTGTAAAATTATCATTAATTTTCTATGAGATTTATTATAATTATATTGACCCGCCATACAAATACTGATTCATTAACATAAATGGCAAAAAAGATAGCATGTGATAAATATATAATTATAAATAATAAAATTATAACATTTTGGCAATATTCAACATATTAATTGAATACGTTATTTTTTATTATATGAATATGAAATTTTTAATTATAACTTGTGATAAAAAGAGATATTTTAGTTGATATATAATATGTCAAATATTATCAAAATATTATAATTTTATCACTAATAATCTTTTTATCACTTAAATTAATAGATTAACATATGTAGAAAAGGTGTAATTTTACAAAATGAAAGAATGACAAGTATAATATTAAATCTAAAAAAAAGTCAATGTAATTTCCGCTGCATAAAAAGCATAAGAGATGGATACACACAATGAAAACGTGGCTTTTGATGTGTCCGTATGTACTTATGGAGTTATTCTTTCCTCCTCTCTGGAAGAAGAGTGGATTTACTCCACACAGTGTATAAGCCTTTAATTTTTTTCGGGTGAACGACAGAGAGAGTGGGAGAGAGAAAAAGGTTAAGGGTATGTTTGATTTGAGTTAAAAATAGAGTGAAAATTTTCATAGATGAGTTTTATGTCTAAAACTACATTTGGATATGTTTGCTTTGGGAGTAAAAGTTGGCATAAAATTTTTCTAAATTAATTTTAAATATAAAATTATACATAAAACTCATTTAAAAAATTTTCGCACCCATTTTTATTTCATAATCAAACACACCCTTAAAATTCATTCATGAAAATTTTCATTTAATTTTTACTCAAACTAAACACATAACGATTGAAGTGATGTTGCGGAGAAAGAATGCATTTGCTCCACGAGGACGATAAAATTCTTCATACATATGGCTATGAGATATACCCATAAAGACAATTTTACAAATTTTGATGGAATCACTCTAAAGTGTTGATATTTACTATTTCTTTTCCTCATATAATTATAAAAGATCAAAGTTATTTTAACATTTAAAAATGAGTATCATTTTTGGATATAATAGATAAATAGAGTAAATGAGAACCATCATCATATATAACAATGGTGGGATGACTATACCTATTGAAACACAATCTTTTAGATAGTAAAATAACATTTTTATTATGACAAATTATATTCTCATAAACAACCATCAATTATTAAGCGGTTATGGGGCTCCAACTTCAAGTATGATTAATGAGCTGATTACTTGAAGATTGATGTGTCAAAATTCATTTATTATTTTTTAAAAGTATATGTGATTTTTAATTTATTACTATCTTCATTTGTTATTAATAGTCACTATCAAAAAATCGTATAATTTTGATATATTAAAAAGTTAATATATGTGACTACAATTTATAGCCACATATATTAATTTTTCAATGTATCAAAATTATATGATTTTTCAAGAGTGACTATTAATAAAGGATTAAGGGAGTAAAAAGATAAAGTCAAACATAGATGAAGTAGATTAATTCCAGAACTAGAATCAGAAATTAAATTCAATTACCTGGAATAATCTTCGACAACAAATCCCAAGATGCCACCAGCTTCACGAAGCACATCCCTCCAACTTCGCAACTTATCTTCTTCCACTGAGATTCTATTTACAAGATCTTGAAAAGCTTCCCAAATCATACCTGTTTCATTACGTACATCTTCGGGATCTACATCATAGAAAACTGGTACAACCACTTGCCGTTTGGTTTTGTGGCAATCAATTATGTTCTCGAGCTCTAATAGACACCATTTTGAATTAGCATAGTTTCTTGAGAAAACAATGACACAAAATCTAGACATTCTGATCGCTTTCAACTGTTGGATTGACATCTGTTCTCCCCTTCGATATGCATCATCATCAACATCCTTGAAAACACTAATTCCAGCTTTTTCAAGAGAAGTATGGAGAAGTGAACTGAATGTTGCATGAGTGTCTTTGCCTCGGAAACTCAAGAATACATCGTACTCTAGCTGAAATAAAAAGTTAAAATCGTGGCTCAGATATTTCATATTGTTTGACAGTAAGACTCAGGAAGCACAAAAAGATTCACAACCACATGAATTTTTCAAGTATACTCCCTCTATTCCTTATTAATAGTTGTGGTGGATCTCCCATGCCATTTTGGTATATTGAAAAACTAATATAACTTACAATAATTTATAACCATATACATTAGCTTTTCAACTTAACAAAATAGCACGATATCCCACCACAACTATTATTAAGGAATAGTGAGGGTAATTAAGAAAACAAATGTTACCAAAGGATTCATTAATGTTCCCTTTAATTTGTTGCTTTCAAGGTTCAAAGTTAGATATTTAATTTTGAAAAGAAAAAGCACTTGAAGCACATACTACGCACTTTGGGCATAATTTGTGATGCCTCCCGAGCGATTTCTCTTCCCATTTGTTGCAGCAAACCATGCATTTGAAGGTTGTTCTTCTCACCAACAATTACTAAGCATTTCTCTTCAAGGACTCTTATTCCCGTTTCTGCTTTATATCCAGAGCCATATAATATTTGTGTAATATCTTTTTGGTCCATCCCAACTAAGAAACAAGCTATATCAAGGAATATGTTTTTGATTTTATCATCACTTATATCATCAAAGCTTGTTTTTAGCTTCTTCTGTAATTCCTGCTGGGGCTCACTTTTGAATTTTTCCAATGCACTCTCCCACTCTTCTATACTCTTTCCATTTTCCCGAAGGAAGGACCCAAGTACAGCAAGAGCTAGTGGCAGTCCCCCACAATATTCAACTACATGTTTAACAAGTCCAGCAAAATAAAATTCAGGAGTTGCTTTCTTGAACGCGTGCCAACTAAAAAGTTCTACAGATTCATTATAATTCATTTCATTCACTCTGTATACATGGTCTACTTTGAGTACATTGAGTAGATTTTTATCCCTTGTCGTGATGAGTATTCGACTACCTGGACCAAACCATTCACGATTTCCACACAAAGCCTCCAATTGGTCTAAATTAGTCACATCATCAAGTACAAGGAATATCCTTTTAAGAGAAAGACGATCCCTTAATATGAGTTTTCCCAATTCAATGCTACGTATCATTGTAGAGTTTGTTTCATCGATACTGGACAGAAGTTGTTCTTGTAGAGAAGTCTTTCTATTGTCCATCCATTTATCCCTGATATGTGGGATGAATTTTCTGCCCTCAAAATTTTGACTGATTTCATTATAAAGGGCTTTGGCAATCGTTGTTTTACCGATTCCTGCCATTCCCCATATTCCTAGTAGTAGAACATGGTCTGGTTTCTCATCCTTTAATAGTTGAGCTACAACTTGCACATGAGATTGTACTCCCACCAGGTAATCTGGAACAATTAAGTCTTTTGAATGTAACAAAGAAGTAATATGTTCAACAATATCATCAATAGCTTCACTTTGATTCCTGAAAAATATGTATCATTGGAACACGCAAAATGAGTGATACACAAACATTCCCTGACTTGCACACAGTAAAAATAAAAGAAAAAAGGGTTTGGGTCTCTGAGCGTAAATGTAAATTCCATAATGTTTACAAATGGGGCGGAAAGTATGATTCAATAGTTCCCTTAAAAACACGAAAATCTAACAATTAACAATTAATAATCAGGTTTCTTAGAATAATAATAATACTGCTAATAATAACAATAATGGATTAAAGAATATAAAGAATAATATTTAGATATACTTATACAGTACGGCCACATTGACGATTTATATAAAGTCGCATGGGATGGAACCTTTTCTTTCGGATAGTTCTGATATAAAACACCACGGTACAACCCACAACAATAACGTGGGGGTGAGAAGAAAAACAAAACACAAGAAAAATAGTGTAAGGCAACAGAAACAAAACCATCCAACTGTTAAAATATTTTTGTAGACCAACATAAATTTATACTATAATTTAATTTTAGACCCAAATTAGTTAAATGTTAAAATAATTATAATATATTGTTTAAGCCCAAAATCTCTTATCATTATTGCTATTGGACTTATTATTGTTAAGTATTATGTATTTTGTATGGGCTGTACTATAGTGGGAAGACTCGGTCCATCTTCGGCTAACATAAGGGAGATGCCCTAGTGTAGCCATATAATAGCTACATATTGCTCCATTGAGACAGTGACACATTTTGGCTGTTAATGGGGTAGGAGTATCAACTCTCCCTCACTCACATTTTATCTCTCCGTTTTTCTTAGTTAGGTCAAAGAGAAGGATGACAGCTATGAACTTTTTGAGATAACTCTGACCCAACCTCTTAGTCAATAACATAATTGTTGTGCACATGCCATGTTTAGGGTTGGGGTGATTTTGCTTAATTTTTAGTTTAGTCTTAACTAACTTCTTGCTTGCATTGTAAGTTAAATTGCATCATTTTAGAAGGATTTTAGAGTTCCTTTTTGTTCATGTCTTGCACGTCAATTTCTCATTTTTTAGGACATTTATGCATTTTGGCATTGTTTTGTGTAGGTGATCACTTATTCTGCAGCACAAGTACCAGTGCTCAAGCATGGTACTAAGGATGTAGCACGGGTACAACCGGGGAACACAAAAGTATTCGCTTGCAAGGTCATGCTCGAGCGTGATGGAAAAAAAAATCCCAAATTCTAATTAGGTCATGATGGGCTTTTGGGCGCAATTTTGGGACGTATAAAAGGGAATTTTACATCATTTTAAGCAGTTTTTGACACCTATTTTCGAAGCCCTAAGGCAGGAGACATCCAGAGAGAGTTCTAAGCAGGATCATGGAGCCCTAGTTGTTCAAAGGAGAGATCTCATATTCACAAGGAGTCTAATTTTCCTTCGATTATAATCAGTGGAGTTTCTTGTACCCTCTCCTTATGCTTTATTTTTTTTTTGTTTCTTCTTTATTTATCATGAACTAAGTCCCTCTTGGATAGGGCATAAATATTTATCATAAATATTTTGATTTTATTATAATCTATATTTCTTTTAGCTTAGTGTTTTTAACTGTTTTTTAATGCATAGAGTTCTTGATCATCACCCACTTGTACTATTGGTTCATAAAAACTAGAGATAGGAATT
Organism: Dalbergia cochinchinensis; assembly: GCA_031216125.1. Lineage (NCBI taxonomy): Eukaryota > Viridiplantae > Streptophyta > Magnoliopsida > Fabales > Fabaceae > Dalbergia > Dalbergia cochinchinensis. Next base: position 57,991,668 of record CM062375.1, on the reverse strand, counting down.
CTGTATAGAGCTTCTTGTTATAAACACCACAAGTTGTGCGAAAGCAGATAGGTAAATGCGACATGTGTGGTTGTCGTCTTCATATTCCATTGATTTTTATCCCTTGCTTGGTTTAGTTTACATTAAAAGAGATTAAGGGAACAAATTTAGTAAGGAGAATTACAAGACCTTGAGAGAGGCTTATAATTTACCTAGGGAATCCAATCATTAGTCAATGAAATAGGGATTCAATAACTGAAATTCACCAGGGACGAAGCCATTAGTTAGGTGAACCAATTTATCTCAGCTATTTCTCATCATATTTTTAACCCTAATCATTATCAATTGCATTAATATTTTATTTCCTTGATTACCTATTCCAAATTTTAATAGTTTTCCATCACCATCCGGTTCAACTAGTTGCTTAATCTAGCAAATTCCAGTTCTCAAGTTCCTTGTAGCACCCGACACTCTTTATTAATACTATGTTACTTGTATGATCTAGTACACTCACTAGATTCACATCACTCGCCCTTAAGATTTGAATAAATTGTATTTCAATCTATTCTTACTCAAAAATTGCACTCCACCCCACTAGTTTAAATAAATGATTAAAAATTATTATTTCAATATAATTTTCTTTTTTTAATTAGTATATGATGAAAAATACAAGTAAACAAATTAAAATATTCCAAAAAAAATAGTGTTATATAGGTTTAATTTTATATTTGACTAATTAATATATAATTATTAAAAATTTTAAGTAGATAATAAATTAGTAAGTTATAATTTTAAACAATAAAACCTAATAAGACTTGAATACTTTTTAATGCATGTTTGGGTAGGAAGTAAAACATTTTTCCTTCAAAAAAAAGCTGTTTGGAAAAATTAATTTTGTTTAGATAATATAACTCATAATTTAAGTTGTTTTAGTAGGAAAAAAAATTATTTTATTATGTATAATGTTTAAATCCGTATATGCTATTTGAAGATTGGGCCGATCCAATTCGACTAACTCTAAAAATCAGTCAGGGTTTGTGTTTGGTCCAATCAGGCCTAATCCATCCTCTGTACACCCTAGATTTAATGCCTATATTAAATATTGAATTGGAAAATAGAATGTTAGTGTTTCAATCCTACATGATAGCTATTAATTATACATGACACTAACAGAGAAACCAAACAATTTTAGAAATGTTTGGATAAAATCCAAATATTAATTTTAATAAAGAAAAATAATCAAAATGTGCTTAGTTTTCAAGGACCAGAAACATATATTTACCCAGTTAATAAATATTTAGAGGATAAATATTTTTTTTCACTTTTTCATATATATATATATATATAAAGAAATTATATTAATATAATAATTTGTGTTAGTTATTAAAATTCAATGTGATGAAATACAATTTTCGTGTAAGAACGGGGTAGAGTGCAATTTAGCCACACCCCAATGGTGCTTTATGTTATATACCCTTATTTTGTTTATGTACAATAGGAATTTTGTCATAGTTTATTTTATTGATTATTCTTAAGATTCCTTCAAATGGCATCAAAGCAGGTTTAATCTGTTATCATGACTATTAGTTATTTTGCTGTAAGTTTGGATATTGTTACCGTGAGAAATTTGGCTTGACTTAACCCTCAATGGGTAAGAATAGATGTATCTATGCAACTAACAATCGATCCCAAAGTGCAGACAATTACACTAAAAAGGGAAATCTACCCCTTACTACTAGAGGCACAAGTAGTAATTTTATTGAATGGAACATAGTTTGTATTCTTAGGGTTAAGTGTGAAAGGTAAAATTCCACATTGGTTGAAAATAAACTAAATGAGTAGTATATAATATAGGAAGAGTGATGACTCATTGCCTTAAAATTTTGGGTCAAGATATTGCATTCGGTGGACCGCCCCAAGCCTTTACAAAACACTCACAAGGGACTTATGAGATCGCCTTTTGTCCATAAAATACATACACCACAGTTAAGAGTGCAAATGGATGGAAAGTTAATACAAGGGCTTTTTTGCAGTGTTTGAAAACCATAGGGAGTTGAATTGCATGTTTTAAAATGTCAAAGTTAAAATTGTATATGGTCTAAAATATATTGGGGTAAAATGCATCTAACCTTTATTTTTATTTTTTTAAAGGGAAAATCTAGAAGAACCCCTTCAATAGCTTTTGTGCATACATTTTAGTCCTATTACTTTAAAAATATCCAAATTAGTTTTTAAACATTTTGGTATGTGTGGAAAATTGCATGTGTGGAATTTACGATCTCATTAGGAAACCTCACATATTGATAAATAATATGATAAAAGTGCATATAATTAAAAAAAAACTACATATAATTTTTTTAAAAAAACTAATAGATTTGTGTAGACTTTTCATATCAAAAAATTAACGGTTAGTAGTATATTGTAGTAATATGCATATGTTGAAAAGTTTAAGAATCATTTTGCATGCTTTTAAAGTGACAGAACCAAAGTGCACGAGCCCAAGTTGACGAAGGTTTTCTAGACTTTTCCCTTTTTAACAAAAAAAAAATATGAAAATTTTCTTATTTTGCATTGATAAGTTATCTTTATTTAATTTTGAATCTTCTTACAGATTTAATTAATGTAACTTCATAATTAAACAATAACTTCTTGTAATGGTTTCTATTCCAAATTGTGTAATGACTTCATTAAAAATAATATATGACAATTGGCATGAAGTTTGAAAATTTTAAAGGCATGGCAAAGCGAACAAATTATAAACAAAACGAAAAGAATCATAAATCAAATTACCTGGAACTCGCCACAGCTATCCCTGAAAGACTACCAACTTCACGGAGTGTTGTCCTCCAACTAAGCACCTTCTCTTCCTTCACTGAGATTCTTTTTATAAGCTTTTCAAAAGCTTGTCCAAACTTACCTGTTTGATTACGTACTTCTGAGGGATCTACACAGTAGAATATTGGCACAACCATATGAGTTTTGGTTCTATAACATTCCATGATGTTCTCTAACTCTTGTAGACACCATCTTGAATCAGCATAATTTGTTGACAAAACAATCACAGAAATTCTAGAATCTCCAGTTACTTCTAGCAGTGAGAGTTCGATCTGTTCTCCCCTCGGTAGCGCATCATCATCCTTGAAAACATTAAAACCAGCATTTTCAAGAGATGTATGGAGATGTGAAGTGAATATTGCGCGAGTGTCTTCGGCCCGGAAACTCAAAAATACATCATAGGTCCTTGGCTGAAACAACCAAAAAATAAATAAATAAATAAAATAGAAATCAATATTTGCTAGAGTTTTAGTAATTAATGCGGATGTTTTGAACCAATAAATTGATACTAGAATCTAGGACATGCGTAATGTGCTGGAGTGTGCTTCAATCATAATAATTGTCAAAGTTCTTGTGATAATTGAAAGCCAAATTAAAGGTTAACAAAAGATTCATTGGCGACGCGTCAAGCATATCCTCATGACATCATAACCTACTACACACCTCGGGCTTAATCTGTGATGTCTCAGGAACGATTTCTCCTCCAATAGGTTGTATCATATCATGCATTCGAAGCTTATTCTCCTCGCCAACAGTTACTAAGCTTCTATCCACAAGCACACTTATTCCAACTTTGCCGGTGGCGATGAAATGGTCAAGAATGTCCTTGTAGAGACGCTCTAACTTGGTAACCATTTCCTTGAAGACAGGTGGAAGATGAGATCGGATAGGAGCCAGCTCAGTCAACTTGTCTTTCAGCTTGCACAACAAATCTTCATCAGTGCTAAGAGATTTGAGGTCTTTGCCTTCAATAATCTCATAGCACTCATGCAAGATTTTGATAGCTGGAATGTCAGCGGAAGCAGCTTTTGACCCAGCAGGTGAAGCTTTAGTATGGGAGGGTTCACCACCCAAAACTTTCTCTAGTTCGGCAAAGATGTCATCACTGTCCATCTCTTTTAGAGTCTGGGCAATTGCATCTTCAATCCTCCCCATATTCGATTCATCAACAGGCTTATTGAAGAGTAGGCTAGGCGGGGTTGGAATGATCGAATTGCCAACAACAGGTGGTTTTCTTGGCGTTTCTTCTCCAACAACAAAAGGAGTGATAGTGGAATTTTCAATGAGGGCACCATCAGTAGTAGAAACAAGCTTAAGGTCCTGAACAAAGTTTTGTAAAATTAGAATATGATCTCGTATGGACATAAAGGAAAATGCGCAGAAGCAAACGAAACAAACGGATGTCAAAAAATAGTGAAAGAAGGGTTACATCAATGTAAGGGAGTTGATCAGTAGCATGAGTCTTTTCTTGAAGAACTTGGTCTTCATGGGAACTTTCTTGAATTAAAGTAGCAACCTGTAAAGAACAAAAGCAGTGTTATATTGTTGGAATAATTATATGAATGCAAGAGACTTGTGGAGTCTGTATGCCTAAAATACCTTTGAGGTCAGTGATCTTTTAGGGCTCGTCGTCAAATCCTTGGTTGTGGCATCAAAAATCTTTGAGGTGATCTTTTGAGGCAAGATAATTAGTCATCATGCATTATAAAATAAGAATAGTATTATTTAAGCATTTAAAAAATAGATATTGTAATACATTTCAACACTTTTACATATGATAAATTAATAAAATAAATGAAAATTATCATTAAATTCAAAAATAATAAAGTGAATATTTTTTATCTTCAAATAATATTTTTAATAGAATAATGTCCTAAGAAATAGAAACCATATTATAATAATTTGACCATCCTAGGTCGAATGAAATAGTGGTTGAAATGCTAGGTGTGCATTCATAAGCTTGGAAATTAAACTTTCTCTACATTGACCATTTTTTGGCTCAAGCACTACAAAAGACATGACGTACGACTTTTAGGTATCACAATATTGCCTTGACATTTGGTGAAGATAGGCAACCGAATGTCTTGAACCCCACCTGTCGAGATGTGATGTTGGGGAAACTCACTAAGTTTGGCACCACTTCGGTGAATAGCTGAAAAAAGAGGGAGTGAGACTAGATCTCGTTTACCATTTCTTATTCTTCTTCGTCTTATTAGATCATGGGAAGGGTCAAGTAGGAGGGACCAATTTTTCGAGAAGCACAAGGGAATAATCTGATGCACTTGTTGTCGAGCAACTTGTTGTATAAGAACTCGAGGACTGATCAATGTTAGTGGAGTCTTTACTTAGTGGCAAGAACTTAAGGTTGGAAGACGAAAGGAATGAGCACCTGACGAAGGGCTAGTTTTGGCAGCAAGCAGCTGTCGAACGTCCGAGTAGAATGAAGAAGAGCTAGTGGCTCTTTGGGTGAATGAAAAAGGGGGTTCTGAACCAATTAAAGGGCTGAACAGATGAAATATGAAATATTTCATAAGAAAAGATGGAGAAACGATGCGAGATGAGAAGTTGGCATAGGCTATGAAGAGTTATGTTAATGGAGAGGAGACTTCGAAGGTTGTTGGGAGTGAAGAAAAAGAAAGAAAAATAGTGAAAGAGACGGTAACATTGAGGAGAAAATGAAATTTGACTATTTGAGGAATCTCGAACCGCTAGATTCGGAGTGCTTGGGATTGCAGTGGATCAATGGCTATGACAATCTCGAAGCAATTAAAAAGGCTTTTTGTTGTTTGAAGATTGAAAATCTGATGATCAAATATTGAATAAATTAGATTTACCTCGCACGTAGTTTATTGAAATATAATAGACATCTCTATTATTTATTTACTTGACATTTACTTCTCTTGAACTAAGTGAAAATTAAATACTGAAAAAATCAAATTATATTTATACCCTTTACTAATTTATCAACCCAAAATTACTCCCACTCTTACCCTCACCGGACATACACCCACCTACCCACGTCGCCATGCTCCCACCTCCATGTGCCACCACCGTGCACCTCCATGTGCCACCACCGTGCATCTCCATTCATCTTCTCCATTTCTCCTCCTTCCATTAACCCCATGACCAGATCCAATAAAAAAAAGGCTTTTTGTTGTTTGAAGATTGAAAAATCGATGATTAAATATTAGGTAAATTACACTAACTTTTCCTGAAGTTTGCTGAAATATAATAGATATCTCCTCTATTTGTCCAGTTGATATTTAAGTCCACTGAACTAAGTAAAAACCAAATAATGAGAAAGTCAAATTTCATCTATGATACCCTTTACTAATTTAGCAACCCAAAATTGCTCTCTCTCTCTTACCCTGACCAAACACACACCCACCCACCCTTGTCGCCGTGCTCCCACCTCTGAGTGCCACCGTTGTGTACCTCCATTCATCTTCTCCGTTTATCCTCCTTCCATTAACCCCATGACCAGATCCAAAGCTAAAAAATATAGACACTCAGATCTTCCACCATAACCATCGCAATCTTCAACCCAAAATATATTTCCATTCCAAAACAAAATCATCTTGAAGCCAAAAGAAATGCAGCCTCATAAACCTCCATAGATCCATACATACACTAAAAACACCATTGCTAGACACACCTTCTGACCAAAATCAGACACAAAACTGAAACCAAACCCACACCATTTGCAACATTAACAAAATACCCCAATCCTCATGAACAAACCCAACCAACATGTCAAATGAAATCAACAACAGCATTCCAAATACAAACGTAGACGTTCTAAGCAAAAAAAAGGGATGTAAAGCAAGCTTAGAAGGAGACTTTGAAGAGGGAGGAGGCGTTGCTCTCTACCTTCATTGCAGCCACCAACGCCTCAACCATGACCATCACTATTCCAGTAGCCACTATGTCTCCGCCGGCGCGAGCTTCGTCGTATCAGGTGCCAACTCGTCACAACCCCGAAGTCGTCGTAGCCATTCAAATGCGGCCACCTTCCCCGTCAATGTCTCGACTACCGCCTCAACCATGGCCGGGATTACGTTCTGCACACCACCGACTCCACTTACGCTGCTTCAATTCTCCCCTTTTGCATTGCAGCTTCTTTCACGACCATGGCGGTTCCTTTCCCATCCTTGTTTGCTTTGCTGTTGCGGTTTCTTTGGGAGTGCGAAGCGGTAGGGGTAGGTGGGTCTAGGGTTAAGGCTTAACAGAGAGCGGAGAGGAGAGAAAATAACTTTAGATTTTGGATTGATAAAAGTAAAAAGGGTATAGATATAATTTGACTTTCTTAATGCTTGGTTTTTACTTAGTTCAGGAGGGTAAATATCAGGTGGATAAATAGAGGAGGTGTCTGTTATACTTCAACACACCTTAGGGGATCAGTATAATATACCCTTAAATATTTAGTGTACAATATGTCTAACAATAATTTTATACGTATGTTGTACTTATGTCTATAAACATAAAATAAGTGTGGGGTTTATATGTCTTTATTTAATAGAAAAATAAAGTTATTATAAATAAATATTGTATATCAATTATTTCTCTTATAAATTTAAATTTAGAAGTGATTCATAAAATATAAAATTGAGAAATTAATTATTTTTAAATAAATATTTTTATTATAGGTAAATTTTACCAAAATGATCTAAAGGATGATTAACTATTTATTTTTTCATTTTATCAATCTTGATCATCAATATAAAGGAGTCAAATCCTACGATTTTAATGTGAGAAGAATGTGAATACTTGTTCCACCTGTTGAATGTGGCATAAATAAAATAGTGTATAAACAGAACTAAACAAACTTCTATTTTGAAGAAGAGCATAATTTGGATGAATTGACCGTATAATTTTTTTTTCAAATTTTTGTTTAATCAAATTTTTTTATTTGTATGATAATTCAAATAATAGTATATCAGTCAACAATATTTATTGATATAATAATATATAAATTTATAATAGTATAAAGCTCATTTATATTAATGGTGCATCAAAATTAAATATATTTAAGGAAATAATGGTATATCAGTGAACAATATTTATTGATATAATAATATATAAATGTATAATATTATAAAATTTATTTATATTAACGATGCATCAAAATTAAATATATTTAAGGAAAATGTTTTTATCTATTATTATATAAATTTAATTTAAATGTACTGTCAATATACAAAACTTTTATATAAATATTCGACCAATGGTGTCACATTAACAAATATATGATTGACTCAATAAAAAAAATTTACAATAAAATCATATGATTAAATTATAATATAAAATTCTTTTAGAATATTATTGGTGCATTTATTTTAGATTTTGAAAAAAAATAATTATGAAACTTATAATTGAAAAATTGTAAACTGATTCTATTTAGAAGCTACTGAAAAAAATGATATTTTTTTAATAAAAAGAATGATTTTCAGGGGGGAAAAAATCCAAGGCCTATATCACTTACATTTTCATCTGCACCAGAATCAGTACTGCATGAAACAAGAGCAACCTCTTGTTGCTCCATGCTTTGGTCGGTTGGTGCATCAGATATGGGATAAACGGTTGTCTTCACGATGAATCTGTGCCGAGAAACCTCCACCCAGTTACCAGGATCCAGATTTGAAAGCAAGCTTTGCCACTCCTCATCTTCAAAAGATGCTAGTGTATCTCGCTTATAGACCTGAATGGTGGACTTTGTGTAGTTTTTGACCGACACGGTTTTAAGACATTCTGATATGATGGTGTCCGGAGAAGAAGAATAGACAATGCGGAACATTGTCTTCAAGTTACACCCATTCATGGGAGGGACTTCGAAAATTACGTAAGAATCCTCCCAATTAAAGGAAAACGAAGCAGGATAATTGTCACTACGCAGCAAACAATCATCAGGTCCATTGGAAGTCAATTTCTGTACAATGAAAAAATATCCTTAAAATCTTAACAACATGTCAATACTTAATCAAACAATTTGTGAATTTTTTTTTTGCATGGAGAGAGAATTTTATTTTAACACCATTTTTTTTAAAAGAAAAAATCTAGTCCGATACCGGTGTTAACTAGTATACCGAATGTGGTATCTAAAATATAATTTATACACACACACACACAGAGAGAGATATATATATATATATATATGAATTTAGAGAATTTTATCTGTATAATTAAGAGGTAATTCTTTTTCTTTAGAAAAAGCACCAATAAAAAATACTAATAAGGTTTAACATCAAGTCACACCAAATTTTAATGGTGCATTTCTGTATCATCAATCCTTCTTTTGTTGGTGAGGATCCAGTTTTTTTTTTTTTTTTTTTTTGTGAGGGTATCTCTAATTATTTGATGTTATAGTATAAAAGCCACAAACTTTTTATACTATATATTAAAAACCGGCGATCCACTTACGGGTTTTTTACTGATATAAATTATTTAGTATCGAATATTACGTGTATCCCCTGTATTCAATTCGTTTACAGAAATGTCCTGGTTTTAACATAATAGAAGTCGACTATAATCGACTTCTTTTATAATACAATAGTCGACTATAGTTGACTTTCTATTCACTGCCACTGACGCAAATAGTGAACACACAGCAGGTGGCAGACACTACAAACAAGTCGATCAAAGTCGACTTCTTCACCAACATACAAGTCAATCAAAGTCGACTTCTTGGCTATGAAGGAGACTACTTTAGTCGACTTCTTCCTTGGGCAATGTAGTCGACTTTAGTTGACTTCTTCTTCTTTGGAGTCGAGCTTTGGTTGTGCGACTATAAATGGCACCTTCCTTCCAACTTCAAGCAGAGAGATCGTAGTGGAAAGGCTCTGATAATTTTTTGAGAGAGGCGGAAGGAAGTGTTTTAATATTTTCATGGATTACTTATATCGTCTTAATTTTGTAGATCACATTGCAGGCAAATTGATAATGCTGGTATGTTATTTAGTTTTAAATTTTTTTAGTATATTTTATTTTATGATTTTATGTTGTGTAAGTAAATTTTAATTTGTGTAATTTAGAATGATTTGTAGAGGTTAATTTAATTTTGATTAGAAATTTATTTTTTTTGATAATATGTATGTATATTTAGTTTTATTGTAGTTCTATCGTAGGTAGCTATGTTGTTGGTTCGTCCAAATTAGTAAGCTAGACTTTACGTAATACAAGCTTGATAAATTTAATTTTATTATTTTGTTAAATTTATTTTGTGAGTGACATGGTTTTAGACTTTGTAAAAGAACTCTAGGATACATGCATTTTAGTTTTGTTATTTGTTAAATTTAGTTCTAGTTAATTTTATTTTTAGTGTTTGTAACCATAATAAATTTAATTTTATTATCGATTAATTTTATTGAATATGTAGCATGTTCTAACGTTAGTAAAGTTTAGTGCGATTTATATTTCTATGTTTACTTCGTAGGATTTAACAATGTCTTATATATATATATATATATATATATATATATATATATATTTTGTGATATAGGATACTCGGATTTTAAAAGCTAGGCGCTATAATAAAATGGTAGCACCAGATCCGAGGATGGAACCTTTTCTCAGGCAGGCTGGCTTCTGGTATGTTGCGCAGCTAGTCCCAGCATTTGATTATGATTGGGCACTCATTAATGCACTTGTGGAGCGGTGGAGGCCTGAGTCACATACTTTTCACTTTCCGTACGGAGAATGTACGGTTACATTGGAGGATGTTGTGTTTCAACTGGGTCTTCGTGTTGATGGGCTTCCCGTGAGTGGCTGTATAGGAGCATGAGAGAAATTTTATAATCAGGATATATGGGTTTTATGTGCAGATTTGCTTGGAGCAGTTCCAGATGAGAAAGACATAAAAGGATTCTCCATAAATTTGAATTGGTTCTCAAAAACATTCAAGAGATTGCCACATAATCTTTGATGAGCAAGCGATTGTTCGATACACTAGAGCGTACATAATGGTTCTATTTGGTGGGATCTTGTTCCTGATAAATCGAGATTTAGGGTGCATATGAAGTGGCTCCTCTTCTCCTGCATTTTAACGGGATTGCAAACTTTAGTTGGGGGTCTGCAGTTCTAGGATCCCTTTATCGTGAGCTTTGTCGTGCGGTGAAATACAATGTCACCGAGATTGCAGGTTGTTTACCTCTTCTACAGTCTTGGGCATGGTATAGAATACCTGCATTGGCCCCTGAACAATACCATCCAATAACTTTTCCACTGGCACTGAGGTACATATTTATGTGAATATTTTAGATTTGTTATTTATTTGTATACGTGCAAATTGTAATTAGAAAAACTAATTATGTACATTTCAGGTGGAGGCATTTCAGGTATTCGACGAGTGTCGACACAAATAAGCTACTACAATATAGGCAGATCATTGATTCGATTGACATTACTGGGGTAAGCTGCATATAAGCAATTTGCTATTAACTATTCTATTAAGTTGTTTCAGTTGGGAGTCTAATATTTGTTATGGACTGTTTCAGTTTACGTGGACGCCCGTCTGATGTGAAGAGGTCAGGGACGTTACACCTCCCTTTGTTTATGAGGAGGCTGATGTCTGGGCGTCTGTGACTGCTCTCATACACTTTGCTGTGGTTGAATGGCATGCAGCTGACCGCGTGGTCCGACAGTTTGGTGGAGCCCAGCACATACCGACTGCCCCGATAAATATTGATCGATTGCACGCCAAGGATGGCCGAGGGGATCTACATGTATGGTGGCCTGAGTATCATCTCACGTGGCATCAGGCATGGGAGGCACGTAGGGAGCGGCGGGTTCAGTATTCACTATCTGCTGATGATCGACCATCTGTTGAGTATTTCCAGTGGTACTTGTCAGTTGCTAATAGATTTTTATCGTTGGATGGAGCCCCTCAGGATCCAGAGCTCAGAGACTTGCCAGATGGTGTACCAGACCAGGCCCCACCACCACCAGACATTGCACACCCTGCTGATGTCCCAGATCGACGATCTTTTGCGCCGCGTGGGTGCGTCTTGCGATGCAGCGTGCTAGCAGGCGCCAATACCCAGATGAGGCAGTTAGTGATGATGCAGGGGGGTTGGATGACGATGATGATCACGCCGAGCCCCAGCCCCAGCCGGAGTCAGAGCCTCGACCTCGACCCCGCCGGAGTCAGAGCCTTGACCCCAACCCCGCCCTCGACCTCGACCCCGACCAGAAGGAAGTCATCAGCGCCAGGCAGAGCCTAGTCATCAGCGCCAGCCAGAGCCTACTCATCAGCTTCAGCCAGAGCGTAGTCATCAGCCGCAGGTAGATTCGAGCCACCACCCTGAGTCTCAGTCATTTCGTGTGCATCAGCCGACACCTACGTACCCCAGCCCGCAGTTCATGGTTGGCTCCAGTCACCCATTCATGACGGACCCGAGCCATTAGTATATGGCGGGCCCTAGCCAGCAGTTCATGTCAGGCCCGAGCCATCAGTATATGGCGGGCCCTAGCCAGCAGTTCATGCCAGGCTTCTCACAGCAGCATTACATGACTGATCCGTCCCAACAGCAATTCATGCCCGGCCCTAGCCAGCAATTCATGACCCCGAGCCAGCAGTTTATGGCTGGCCCTAGTCATCAGTTCATTTCAGATTCATTTGTTCACCCGAGTCCGGCACATCAGTTTGTGACGGGACTCGGGCAGGGTGATATAGCACGACATATCTTTGATCCACGCTTCCGTCGATTTGAGGCGTGGTGGCATTCTTACAGTCATGCGATACGGGAGATCTATCTCGGTGCTTTAGCCACGGATCGATGCTACTCGACCATCACCGAGCATATCAGCGCCCTCTCATCAAGCATCTTCTCGTCAGGAGCATCAGCCACAGTGGCAGCCCCGGGACCAGGTGGACGATCAAGGGGAGAATGAAACCGAAGCAGGTGAAGGGGATGACGATGAGGACGAGATTCGTGAGCGAGGAGGAGGAGCCTACATCGCAGCTGTCACGACAAATTGTATACCGCCGTTGTGTCACAGGGAGTCACATTGCTGGCCCCAGACGCAACAGGCGCGGCGGATAGTGCTTATCATGATTATGTATTTTGGTTTTTAATTATGTACTTAAGACTTTTGCTAAGTATATAGTGGTTATGTACTATGCACTTTTATTATGTACTATGGACTTTTATTATGTACTATGGACTTTTATTATGTAGTTTGTATTGGTGCATATTATATTATGTAGTTTGAGCTTAGCATGGTTGCTTGTGTCCCACTCTTTCAGTCATACAATAGATGCCATAAGTGGTTACAATTGATTCCCGTAAGCATGCATTTCACAATTACAACGTACCAAATTTGCGGTAACCAGTACACTAATACAAAATCAACTTAACGGTGAGATTTTGAGTACAACACATAATGAACATCAACAGTAAACTAACTTGAAAAGTAGACACATACATGCAAGGAGCAATAACAGAAAACTAACTGAAAAGACCAACACATACACACATCAGTTACGCTGGCTTGAGGATGGAGCGTGGGGGCATGTCCGCCTAGTGTGACCGATACCCCTACATAGTCCACAACGTTTTCCCTGGTTCGGATCAGGCTCGTCCATTTCATTGTGAATCCTTGTGGAAACTGGACGGCCCTCAAGAGTTCGTTTAAGTGCGGGGTTTGGCCGTATAGGAGGCCCTGTGTATGGCGGCCACATTTCCTCATTAACAACTGCAGAGAATTCGGCTTTGTACACGTTGAACACTAACTCCATGGTGTAAACTTCATGAACAAAAGAGCTCCACTCGAGACGAGCATCAGAACACGCAGCGAGTGCATGACGGCATGGATAGTGCAACTTTTGGAATTCCCCACAGTCACACCATCGCTCTGTTAAATGCACTCTAAATTCCCGTTGACCCCGACTTCCTATGTCGTCTCGCTCAAACACCAAGTAATCTAAAGCTTCCCGAGTCACTCGAGTCGTACTCATGACACCAAGGTGTCGCCTGTTCTCCTCAATTGCATTCAACAGGGTCTCTGAATATCTTCGACCACTTGCAAGTTGCGTTTTAGCCTCTGTACCCTTTCGGACGAACAACTCAATTAGCCGATAATATGTTGACTTCACTATGGCTGTAATGAGAAGATTTCGAGTGCTTTTCATAACAGCATTCATACATTCTAACAAATTTGTTGTCATATGGCCAAAGTGACGTCCCTCATCAGCATAGTGAGCCCACTTAATGCGCGGTATGTTGTTAGTCCATGCACACATTGCGGGATCCACATGGCCCAATGCTCTAAACCAGTACAGAAAGTTATGCTCGGTCTTTGCATATGCCGCGTTCATTAGCAATCGCTTTGCATCTTTGTTTTTGAACCTTACAGCAAAATTTGAAGCAATGTGCCGTGCACAATATGCATGATAAGCTGCAGGGGGATGCCAGCCACTCCCTTCCGCTTCTAGAGCTGCTTTGATAGCATGATGCCTATCAGATATGACGAGAATTTCCTCTTGTGGTGTTACATACTGTCGAAGATTTCTCAAGAAAAAAGACCACGCTTCTTTTGTCTCCCCCTCCACCACAGCAAATGCAACTGGTAAAATATTTGAGTTGCCATCTTGGGCAATTGCCATCAATAGCGCTCCAGCATACTTGCCATACAGGTGTGTCCCATCAATCGAAATAAGTCGTTTGCAATACTTGAAAGCCTCTATGCACGGTGGATAGGTCCAAAAAAGCCGGTGGAACATAAAGCAATCCTGATCTAGAACATCACCAACATAATATGGTCCTGTTTGCATCTGCACAATGGTACCTGGCATGTACGACTTAAGCCCACCCAATCATCTAGGGAGCTCATTATAAGACTCGTCCCAGTCACCATAAATCATAGATATAGCTTTTTGTTTTGCTAGCCATACCTTTTTATACATTGTTTTGAACCTCAACTCTGACTCCACTGATGCTTGAAGAGATTTGATGGCGATCGTAGGATCTGCTTGCACAAGAGGGAATATATGGGCACAAATAATATGATAATCCATCTGAGCATGCTGGTTCATAGACTCTGGAAACACACATGTGTGCGGTCCTGTCAGCTTTCGCACTTCCCATAACTGCAATTTTTTGCGAAGAGTCACTCGTACACTCCAATTACAGTCAATGCCAAACTTCACACACTTGCAATGAAATTTTTGGTGATCGGACTCATAAACTTTATATTGAACGCCTCTTCGAATGCTGTAATGCTTAACAGCAAACAAGACTTCATCTTTATTGCGAAATACCTGACCGAGTGTCAAATCATTCTCCCCCGCAATGCTTGAACATGAACCAGACACACTACTCACATCAAACCGCATTGCATCTAAATCCACAGCTGAGTAGTGACTAGGATGCTGTTGAGATTAAGAATTGGGCTGAGACTGAGACATTACATGCTCACCCAAGTTCTGCACATGAAACAACTGCTGATCTTCTTCAATATCATAGTTTGCCACTTGATCGGGGTCCTCGTCTTCATCATTATCATCATCCTGGTGCTGCACAATAAAATCAAAATCGCCAACCGGACTAACTTCTGCTATTGGTCATGGATTTAGAGTTGGTGGATCTTCATTCTGCCTAGCAAAGTGTTCGAAACTTGGAGAAGATACCTCATGGCGGGAAACTTCAAACGATGGGCCAACATTAGATGTAGGAAGCGATGGATCCGGAGCTGAACCTCCAGAGCTAAAAGGACCATCTTGGAGCTCAACAAATAGCTCTATTGTGCGAGCTTCAGCAAACGAGTTAAAATAACTGAACATATGATCAACGTGCTCATCTTTCCGAAGTCGCCATCTTCTATATCGGATTCCATTCGGGCCAATGTCACTTGAGCATCCGATAGAAGATTTTTGAAACTTGTGTGTTGTTTCCCTCATACTCCTCCAATATTAGGCTCTGTAATTGTAACAGACTAATTGGTGGCTGAACAACCAACCAAGCTTGATTCTCACTACAAAATGTCTCTCCCTCAACTGTGTTTATAATCTCACCATTATAGTGTATAAGAACATGAATATAGCTCTCTGCCATTTCTCTACAAACAACACTCGATCTGTAATTTTTTGTAATGGCAAACGTTGAAGTGCTGGAGCCTTCTATTTATACTGGCAAAGGATGCGTTGAACGAAAATCGATTATAGTAGACTTCATAAGTCTACTATAATCGATTTTCGTTCAATGCAGAAGTCGATTATAATCGTCTTCTTTTTCAACGGCAATTCACGTGGAAGTCGATTTTAGTCTATTTCTGTTTTTTTCAAAACAGGACATTTGCGTAATCTATTTCAAACGGAGACAATCATGTAAAATTGTATATTAAATAATTTATATGCGTAAAAAACCCTCCACTTACAGGTCCATTTTTTATTTTCTCTTCTGATTGATGGGTATTAATTTTTGTTGTATTTTGTTTCTTTCTTCTATTTCTATCTGATTCAAGATGACTCTGATTTTTTTTTCAGGTCTTCAACATGGTATGCAAATTCTTTTTTGATGATGACATTGAAAGTTTCATAAATTAATACATGGTAATTCTTACAATTGTTTTGATTTTGTGTTTCTTGTTTCAATTGAGAATAGAAGCTCTCGACAATGACAAAGAAAGAACACCATGCAATATATCCATTTTTGAAAATTTGAAATTGAATCTGAACTTGATTTCAACATATCCCACCTTCATTGTATTTGTATATATCACTATATTTGGATTTTCTAATGCAATGGAACACCTCCACATGATATTCAACTTAAATTTTAGGGCTGAAATTTGAAATCCAGGCATCCAAGATGCTGAGTGGTTTGGGTGATTTTGCCATAGTCCTCTCTTTTTCTTCTTCTTCTTCATCACTCTCTAGTAACTTTCTCACTCTTCTTCTTCTTCACATTCTCTTACCCTCCCTCTCACTTCCTTCCATTCTTCTTCTTCCCACCTTCACCAGTCATCCCCACCACCTCCATCATCATCATCTCCTCCTCCTCCTCCTCTTCATCATCATAATCGACCCCTCTCTCTCCCTCTCCTCTACCACCACTTTCTCTCTCTAACTTCCATTAGAAAGAGCTTGAAGCTTAGAAGAGTGTTGAAGTGGTAAGGAAATTTCTAAACTAATCTATTTAAATTATTTCAGTATCTCCTGAACTTGGGGGTTTTGGTGTTTTGGAGCTAATTTATGTTAATAGCATAGTTAGCTCACATGTGCTCTTGTTGTCTTGTTCCTAGAGCAATTGGACATCAACACTTGAATTGGTGGCATCAGTGGAGTTATTCTTTGGTTCTTTGAACCACTAGTTATGAATAGATAGTGTATCTGTTATTTACATTTTGCATGATAAATTTTAATTACAAGAATTATTAAGTAAGGGATCATAGAAAATTTCTGCAGTGAAAAATCTCATAAAAGTTTAACAGTTTTTCAGAAAAATCTCATAAAGAATTAGGAGATTTCAAGGAAATCTGAAAGCAACAGTATTTTGAAATAGTATAAAATAATTTATTTATCGAAAAGGAGGTTTTATGTACAATAGAAGCTTTCAGTTGGAGGTCAGAACTTAATTATTGTGCTTATATAATTATTTTAGTTGTAAGGTAAAATATGTTGAATTTTAGAATATCGTATATTAATTATTAAATTTGAGTTTATTTTACTTCCATTATATCTCATATAACTTGAGGATGAATTTTACGTTATAAGAATATAATGAATTGGAATGTGCTTGATTGTGAGTTAAATTGAGGAATTTTCAAAGTTAAAACCTGTAGCTAACGACAATGACGTTAGCCTCAGTGCATCGTGAGAAACTCTATTGCGTATTTTTTTTTACTGTGACTTATAAGTAAAATTATTGTTACAAAGTGGACATACGAGAGATTTATAGAGACAAACCTGTAAAATTATCTCCCCAAGAATATTGGTGACCTGGCTCTTCATACCAACTTCTGTTAATGATGAACTCCTGATATTTGAGACCTTGCAGTATGTGGCTTCTAAGGTATTCAAAATCCTCATTAAACCTTGTTTATGATCTGAGCCGCTCCTCACCCAACAAAGACTTCCAAACTTAGGTACATTCAAGGAAACAAGTGTTAAGCCCACAAATGATGATTGAACGAAGGACGAGAATGACACAATATTTGTTGGTGACATCCAAGACCAAATAAGAGAAGGAAACACATCACGCGAGAATCCGTCATAGCCACACATAGAAATGTATCCAATACTTTTTGATCTCACCATTGAATAGGGGACTTGTTTTATTCCAGTATTATCTGCAAGCAAAGTTATCAGGGATTCCATCTGTTCCACGTCCTCTTCCAATTTGTCAATCATTGAGCATCCAGAAACTATGAGAGTTTCAAGAGATTTCAACTTGTAGAAGCTTCTAGGAAGGTTAGGAAGCCTTGTGCAATTTTCGAAATTTATTAGAAGAATATTTTTTAGATCTCCAATGGTTTCTGAAACCGCAGACAAACTTGGACAGTCTTTGAGTAATAGCTTTTCAAGATTGGGCAAGTATGCAAAGTCTGGTGTTTGTGTCAAACGATGAGAATGACTAAGGTTGAGAAGTTTTAACTTCTCTAAAATCTGAAGAAAAATCAACATGAATTTGAGAGGAAGTTAGTTTTGAGATATGACAAATCCAAAGCATCGCTTATCAATTTCTGATAATTGCTTTCTTTAATTTTTAATTATATGAAAATCACTTTATGTTTGAAATATTAATTTAAAAGTAATTTATGTTTAGATGTATTAACTTAAAAAGTAATTTTAAATAGTTTGTTTAGTCTATAATCAAAAGATTTAAAATGTAGTTTATATTTCTAAATTATTTTTTAGCCAAAAAGTATAATTTTTTTCAATAATTCATTTCCTTCTTTTTACTCAAAGACAACAACTTATTTCAAAGTAGTTTTCAATAAAAAAATAAACTGATTTTAACTTATGACTTATTTCGAACACACTCACGGCATCGCTTAACTTCTTTTGAAAAATCATATGTATTAAAATAGAGAAATGTTAAATGTCCACCACCAAACTTACACCATATACTTATATCAAGTTAAAAAGTTATAAACTAGCATGTAAAAAGTTATAAACCAAGATGGAAAAAGTTATCAACTAATATGCAATGTTATAAACCATCTTGGTTTACAACTTTTTATATACTGATTGATAATATTTTATTTGATATAAATATATGGCATAAGTTTAATGGTATACATGCATCACTCCTCTTAAAATAGCAATACTATATGAGAACTTCAAATTCAATTCATCGCATCGAGACTAAAAAATAAGATACTGAAAACTATTGATGAAGATAAACAATATTGGTATTCTAATGCCAAAAATATATTAATTTTACACTTGACAGGGAAATTTTATATACTTACATGGAATTGGTGGTAAACGTGGCTAGAATCAATTGGTAATTAACCACAAAATACATGTAAACTAGATTAGTTCCCATACTATGTAAAGGGTTATTTAAAAAGTTTATTCATTTTTCTTATGATTTGATTAATAATTATTTTTTTAATAATACTATGATTTTACAAATTGTTAAGTGAATAAGTTTTGCGAGGAAACTATTTAAAAGAGAGAAAAAATCATTTTCTCTATAAAACCATATTTGTATAATAAATTTACTTAAATATTAACTTAATAAAATAAAAAATAATACACCTTTCAAAAATATCTACCATCATACAACAAAGCACAAAATTGAAAAAAATGATTAAATACTTGTTTCGAAATATGATCAATAATAGAAATTAAAAGACAAAATCATAAAAATAAAAAATTAGAATATTCGATAACATGATGCAGTTGAATCAACAAAAACCTAGCAAATATATGTCTTTCTCGCAATACGAACACAAACAACATGATTAATTTCCAGTTGTATGCATAAAAATTTTGAAAAAACAAAATAACCCAACCATCACAATGCAATAAAAATCTAAGAGTGATGTAAAATAATATCTTAAAAATATCACTTGAATATGCAATCTAATAGTTTGCCATTAGCATTTCATTTAAATTTTAAAGAAAAGTTATAATTTTACATAAAATAAATAATAAAAGGTTAAGTGTTGGATAAAAAGTACTCAAAAAAGAATATAGGACAAAAAAAAATGAAAATACTAAAAAATTTAAAAGAGCAACAAAATTTTTTTACGATAAAATAGTTAAAAACAAAATAATTTTCTTCATACATAACGAGAAATTTATAGATTATTAAACACTTAAGTTATCATAATCGATTATTATTGTGTTAACTTTGAAATACTGCACATAATTTAGAAGAAATTTTTGTATCACAAATCAACGTAGGGGGTTAAAAAATTTTGGAATGAAAAGATCATTTTTGAAAGAAAAGTACTCAAAATTTATACCTGAGTCTCGTTGCTCATCAATACGAGATTACTGGATTCTAGCTCAAGGCCAACCAATCTTCCTCCATTGAACTTTGGTAGGTAATCCAAAGGATATCCATGCCAATAAAGCCACCTAAGTTCGTTTGGATAATGATATGCAAAATCTCCATCAAGTTGGACACCAGCAAGTTGAAGCAATCTGAGTCTCCGCATCTTTCTAAATGCTTCAGTCTTCAAACAAATTGGGTGGATTCCGGTCCACTTCAAAGTCAATCCTTCAACAGAACAATCTATACCCTGTGAATTAAAATGAATGGACAAAAATATAAATGAATAGCCTAGGTAATTTAGAAACCAAATCAATACAAACAAACTCAGTATGTTTATTTTGCTTTCTTTGGAGCCAGATCTTTGAAAGAATAAAAATAACAAAAAAAAATACTTGTAGGTCTTACAACCTTATGATTTTGTAATACTTCAAGCACATCCTTTTGCAACCATAGCCTGCTACGCTTCTCCGGCACCTTTAATGATTCCTCATGAACAATTTGTCGCCCCATATCTCGCAGCAAATCATGCATTCTAAGCTTGTTATTTTTGTCAATTGATACGAGATTTCGATCTATAAGATTACTTATTCCAACTTTAGGATGATATTCATCTAAAATGTGCATTACATCATTTCGATCCATCCCAATAAAGAAAAAGGCTATATCAAGGAATATTTGTTTCTCTGTATCATCGCCTAAATCATCATAGCTTATTCTCAGCATTTTCTGTACTTTTTCATTGGGTATTGTTTTCAGTTTCTTCAACACACTCTGCCACATTTCTGCATCCTTGTCAAACAATAAAGACCCAATAACTTCAAGAGCTAGTGGCAGTCCCCCACAATATGCGACTACCTCTCTAGACAGTTCAGCAAAATCCTCTTTGGGACTTGCTTGTTTGAATGCATGCCAGCTAAAAAGCTCAACGGAGTCATGGTTGTCCATTTCTGACATTCTATATTTGTGATCAACTTTAAGCATTCTAAGTAGACCTTCATCTCTTGTTGTTATGATTATTCTACTCCCCGAACCAAACCATTCACGACTCCAACACAAAGCTTCGAGTTGATCTGACTGATCAACATTGTCAAGTGTCAGAAGTACCCTTTTATGATGTAGTCTTTCCCTCAAAAGATTCTTTCCAAATTCAATATTGTTTATCCTTACTCTTATTTTCAAAACATCAAAAAGAATCTGTTCTTGTAAATGAAGTTGACTAGTCATTTCCTTCCAGAATTCCCTGATGTCTGAGAGGAAGCAGGAACCATCAAAATCATGACGAATTTGATTGTAAATGGCTTTGGCTATAGTTGTTTTTCCAATGCCTCCAATTCCCGATATCCCTATTAGTTGAACATCTTTGGATTGTTGGTAGTGTAATAGTTTGATCACACTTTGCACACGAGATTCTGGCCCAACTGGGTGCTCAGCAACAATGAAAGTTGATTTGTCTAGCCAACTAGTGATATCTTCAACAATCTGATTGATACCCTCATTATTATCTCTAAAAAAAAAAAGAACAGGATTTGTTGATTATATAATCATTCTATAAAACATTCTCATTAATTAAAAAAAAGAGAGAAAAGAAAGAGGAAGAATTTTGTTTGTGAACTTGTGTGAAGTAATTGAAATGTTAGAAATAGTTTGGAATTTAATGTGCAACCGTCAACCGTCACGTCTTACTTAAAAGGGTGATGCTATCTAAACACCCAAAAAGTGGGTGTCTATTGGGACACCCACTTAACAACCATTGGATGTGATGTGATAGATGAAGTGTGTGGGATCCACCATCACATCCAATGGTTGTTAAGTGGGTGTCCCAATAGACACCCACTTTTTGGGTGTTTAAATAGCATTTTTGTACTTAAAAAGACCGTGACGGTTTAAGAGTGAAGTGTTTTGTATATATAGGATTTAATTGGAATGAATTGACAATGTAAAAGATTTTACTCTATCATCCAATCAAATCTCTTATTTTGTATGACTTTTTAAGTAGTGGGAATTAAAAATAACTATGTTTGCTAATGTGTGATCATTTGATAGGATGAATGTATAAAATTTATACACTGTCAGTGTATTTTAATTAAATAATATATATATAGAAAAATTTTACACAAAACTTGGAGTTAACCACCTTCGTCGATACAAGCAAAATGATACGAATTTCTTTCTCTTTTTAAATTCATGTCACTTCGCTCATATGATGAAGGTGGTTTGACTCTTGGTTTTATATTATTTTTCTATATATCGATGTGTGTGTATCCATGGAAGGCTATCATTAGCTAATTTATAAAATAATCTTTCTGTCTTAGTTTAGCTCATCATAATGTACATAATTTCCATTCTTGAATGATTCTTAATCCAAACAAAAAAAATTATATTTATAAGTCAAAACACTTGCAATTTACTTAAATCTATTCTATGTGAGTGTGATGATCGTAAAAAAAAAAAAAAAAATGAAGTGAGGACCACCGTGCACCTTAAGTAATATAGACCACTATATACTTCTCTCTTTTTTTTTTATCTTCTCTTCTTCCCCTCTTCCCCGTAACACTCTCTTCCCTTCTTCTTCTTCTTCTTCTTCTTCTTCTCCTCCTCCCTCCACTTCCTTCCTTTTTTTATTATTTTATTTTATTTTTCCCTCAAAACATCATCATCATCTCCATCATCCTCATCATCTCCTCTTCCTTCTCATCCCCATAACCATGTCTCTCTCTCCTTCTTCTCCTCACACCTCCACTTTCTCTCCCTAACTCCATTTGAGAGAGCTTGAAGCTTAGGAAGAATTCGAGTAATTTTCTTCACCAATTCTACACTCCAAGTGGTAAATTAGCTTCTAAACTACTCCGTTTAAATTATTGAAATTTCTGATTATTTTAGGAATATTGTTAGGTTTATTGAATTCTAGAATTTGGGGCTTTTATTGAATTGGGGCTAATTTATGTAAATTTGTGATAATGTTAGCTCACAAAAATTAATATTATCTTGTTCCTAGAGCGATAGAGCAATCGGGCATCAACACTTGAATAGGTGGTATCAAAGGCATTGTTCTTCGGTTCTTTGAACCAATAGCTGTAAGTAGATAGTATATCTGTAGGTTACCTTATGCATGATAAACAATATAAATGGTATAAAGAGTTGAAAGTATGTTGATATAGAATAAAATAATTTATTTATTGAAAATATCGCTTTATATTTGAAATGATAAACTTTTATTTGGAGGCCATAATATGATTATTATGTTTGTTAAAATATTTTGAGTTGAACTGTAATGAATATTGAATTTGAGAGCAAATTATGTTACTTTTATATTATGTAATATGCATGATTTTGAGTTAAATTGGGGAAAATTCTATAGTTAGAACCTGTAGTTAACGGCAGGGACGTTAGCCTCGGTGCACCGTGAGAAACTCTAGTTAGCAGGTGAGGTGCTAACCCGCACATAGCTGCAGCTATGTCTGGACTTGTATATGGCTACGGGCCAACTCTAGTTAGCAGGTGTGGTGCTAACCCACACATGGCCTTGGGTCATGTCTGGACTTGTTATCGTTCTGCTTTGGATAATTCCCCAATGCATTTGAATTCATATGAGTATATATACATTATTATATTTACATTGTTTTATACTTGCATTTAGTAAACTATGGATACCCTATCTCTCATTGAGTTGCAAAACTAACCCCGTTGTATTTCCACCCTTTTCAGATACAGGTGCTGGTGCTAGTTCTGGTGTTCCTCCGGCACAATCTTAATAAACTCTAAGTTGGTGAGCCTTTTTGTAAAGGCCCTTTTAGTTTTCATCCATATGTGGTTTAGCCTATAGATGTCAGTTGCTCCATATGTCACAGGCAGGTTCCTTGGACTTGTGTTGTATTTGTATTTGAAAAACTTATGACTTAGCTATATATGTTATGTTTGGAAAAGATTTATAAATTTAATTTGATTTTATGTTGAACTGTGTTGGCACTATGACTGGGATATGCTGAAATATTATTATGTACTGGAAGGGCGCATTCTGAGAATGCTTGATGCCCAAATGCTGTGAATTTATTGGAAACATTGCAGGTTATGTAATTATTTGGGAAATGTTCAAAAAACAGAGGAAACTCTGTCCGTTTTTCTAGAAAATTTAGTGTTCTAAGGCTTGCTGAGAAAAGTGTTCCCATACGCCGGTCATGGCCTAAGTCGGGTCGTGACGGTGAGACTTTAGCTTCAATCTTACCATTGAGTATCCCGGCAAATATAGGAAATTAACCAGTGTGTCAAATGCAAATCAGACCAACATTGTGCTTCAATTACCTAAGCTCGTGACCAACTTTGAAAATTCACATTTACATGTATGCAGCCATTTCTTTTCCAATTAATGCAAGTTCTGGCTCTCCAAGTTGCAATATGCTACTAAAATATATACTCCCTCCGCCCTTAAATAATTGACCAATTTTAAATGCTTGCTAAAATTAAAGAAATAGTTGAAAAAAATCAAAGTTAGAAAAAGAAATTAAGAATAATTTATTAAATTATCATTCTTCCACTAATTTCTCTCTTCTCCTTCACTAACCAGTTAATAATATTTAAAATAAATATTATCAAGAAAATAATTAATATTAATTAAACCTTTAAAATAGAAAATTATTTCTAGATAATTTTTTAAATTAATAATTATTCCATGATGGAGGAAGTAATGCATTTAAATTTAGAGTTTAATTTGTATACACTGATAATGTAAATTTTTTTTTACATTATCATCCAATCATATGTTATCACGTTAGGAAAAGTAGTTAAGTCTCTTATCCACTACTTGAAATGTCAAACAAATTGAGTGATTTAATTAGATGACACTGTCAATGTATAGAAATTAAACTCTTAAATTTATATTACTTGGTTCAAAAATAACTTTTAATCATAAGTATTTATGATGGTTAAAAGTTTTAATATGTGCATCAAGTACAATTAAAATACAATGCATTTGGTTTTTTTTTTTTAAAACCTAGAGGGTTATAAATGTAATACCATTTAGGAGGACGCCAAATACGAAAAGGGGACGACCATCAACGATGTTATTGTTCTTTTCTATATATATATATATATAAAGCATTTGTCTTTTTAAATTCTCAAACAATAATGATATTTAATTACAAAATTTAAAATTAATTATTTGATGCAAATCATTGATTTTAATTAATATAATACTAATAATAAAAATGCTACTCCCTTTAGTCTTATTAATAGTCATTTTCGGTAAACGTGTAATTTTGGTACTATGAACATTAACTTTCAATGTATTAAAATTGCACATTTTTTCTAGAGCAATTATTAATTAGGAATGAGTAGAGGATTTTAGTATTACATTTCGTTTTACTTTATATTTAATTACATTATAAATTTTATTCATAGGGATATTAATACAATTTTCATATTATTTAGTCTTTTATTTAGATTAAGTGTTACTATATATCTGTGATGACCGTAAAAAAAAAAAATGAAGTGAGGACCACCGTGCACCTTAAGTGGTATAGACCACCATATACTTCTCTCTTTTTTTATCTTTTCTTCTTCCCCTCTTCCGCGTAACACTCTCTTCCCTTCTTCTTCTTCTTCTTCCCTCCCTCCACTTTCTTTTTTTTTAATTTTATTTTCCCTCAAAACATCATCACCATCTCCATCATCCTCATCATCTCCTCTTCCTTCTCATCCCCATAACCGTGTCTCTCTCTCCTTCCTCTCCTCTACTCCATTTCCTCTCTCTAACTCCATTAGAGGGAGCTTGAAGCTTAGGAAGAATTGGAGTAATTTTCTTCACCAATTCTACACTCCAAGTGGTAAATTAGCTCCTAAACTACTCCGTTTAAATTATTGAAATTTCTGATTATTTTATGAATATTATTAGGTTTATTGAATTCTAGAAGTTGGGGCTTTAATTGATTTGGGGCTAATTTATATAAATTTGTGATATTGTTAGCTCACAAAAATTAATATTATCTTGTTCCTAGAGCGATAGAGCAATCGGGCATCAACACTTGAATAGGTGGCATCAAAGGCATTGATCTTCGGTTCTTTGAACCAATAGCTATGAGTAGATAGTATATCTGTAGGTTACTTTATGCATGATAAACAATATAAAATGGTATAAAGAGTTGAAAGTATGTTGATCTAGAAGAAAATAATTTATTTATTGAAAATGTCGCTTTATGTTTGAAATGATAAACTTTTATTTAGAGGCCATAATATGATTATTATGCTTATTTAAATGTTTTGAGTTGAATTGTAATGAATATTGAATTTGAGAACATATTATGTTAATTTTATATTATGTAATGTGCATAATTTTGAGTTAAATTGGGGAAAATTCTATAGTTAGAACCTGTAGTTAACGACAGGGACGTTAGCCTCGGTGCACCGTGAGAAACTCTAGTTAGCAAGTGAGGTGCTAACCCGCACATAGCTGCAGCTATGTCTGGACTTGTATATGGCTACGGGCCAACTCTAGTTAGCAGGTGTGGTGCTAACCCGCACATGGCCTTGGGTCATGTCTGGACTTGTTATCGTTCTGCTTCGAATAATTCCCCAATGTATTTGAATTTATATGAGTATGTAAATCTCATGTTATGATTAAAATCCAATTTTATGAGCATATGTATATTATTATGTTTATATTGTTTTATGCTTGCATTTAGTAAACCATGGATACCTTATCTCTCATTGAGTTGCAAAACTCACCCGGTTGTATTTCCACCCTTTTCAGATATAGGTGCTGGTGCTAATTCTGGTGTTCCTCCGGCACAATCTTAATAAATTCTAAGTTGATGAGCCTTTTTGTAAAGGCCCTTTTAGTTTTCATCCATATGTGGTTTAGCCTATAGATGTCAGTTGCTCCATATGTCACAGGCAGGTTCCTTGGACTTGTGTTGTATTTGTATTTGAAAAACTTATGACTTAGCTATATATGTTATGTTTGGAAAAGATTTGTAAACTTAATTTGGTTTTATACTGAACTGTGTTGGCACTATAACTGGGATATACTGAAATATTATTATGTACTGGAAGGGCGCATTCTGAGAATGCTTGATGCCCAAATGCTGTGAATTTATTGGAAACATTGCAGGTTATGTAATTATTTGGGAAATGTCCGAAAAACAGAGGAAACTCTGTCCGTTTTTCTAGAAAATTTAGTGTTCTAAGGCTTGCTGGGAAAAGTGTTCCCATGCGCCGGTCATGGCCTAAGTTGGGTCGTGACAAAGTTGGTATCAGAGCTTTAAGTTTTCCTGTGTAATATGGAGCAAGTGTCCTTTAGTAGAGTCACGATTGTGTAAATGGTTACCGGCCCATTTTCACAAAGCGCGATCCTATCAAAGGCCTAATAGGAATGTCTTCTTGAGTTTGTTTTTAAGTCATGTGGTATTATGTCATTCTTATTCGAAAATTTCTACCTGCGTTCTAATTCCATGCTCAATCTATTAGGTACGATGCCTCCCAGAAAGCGTCAACGTAACGTGAGGCTAGGAGGTTATAACCTCTCCGATGCAGGACCTAACCAAGCTCCCAATCCTCCACTTAGAAGAAGGGGACAAGGTCAAGGTGGAGGCCGTAGAGGGCAAAGTCAAGGTGGAGCCCGTAGAGGTCAAGGCCGAGGTAGTGGCCTTAGAGGTCATGGTTGGGGTGGAAGTCGTAGAAGAATGACTAGGCCTGAACCTGAGCCCGAACCCGAGCCTGAACCTGAGCCCGAACCCGAACCCGAACCCGAACCCGAACCCGAACAGGGTGAAGCATCAGGCCCACAAGGGCAATCAGCTGATCTTGATGCACGGATGTTGGGCATGCAGCAAGCCATCGACAATTTGGTGGTAGTTTTAACCCAACAGGCAAGAGATAGAGCCCAACCACAAGATGAACCTACCCCTGGTGCTCGAAGAAATACCCAAACTTTTGGACGTAAGGAAGTAACTATTGAAGCATATCTCCGGCTAAACCCACCTACTTTCACCGGGGACTCTGCAGATGAAGACCCACAAGAGTTTTTAGACAGATCAAAGAGAGCCCCTAGAGTTCTCAGATGTGAGGATGACAGAGCAGTGGATTTTGTATCCTATAATCTTCAAGGTACCACAGCACACTGGTATGAGTCTCTATTAGAAGAATATACTGCTGATATGAGACCACCCCCAGTATGGGAAGAATTTTCACAAGCCTTTAAGGACAGATTCCTTCCAGACAACAGAAGAGAGAGACTTGCTAATGAATTTGAGAAGCTGAAACAAGCTCCAGGAATGTCAATAACTGAATATGCTACTAAGTTCACCAGGCTGTCCAGATTTGCACCACACTTAATTGTAAATGAAGTAATGAAAGTACGAAGGTTCATCAAAGGGTTGAGAGAACCACTATGCACCAACCTACTTCCTGAAGTAGGAAGAATGTCTTTTGCTCAAGTGGTAGATGTTGCCTATGCTATGGAGACAACAAGAGAAGAAAATAGAGCTACAAGGGAGTTAGCTAAGAAACCTAAGATGAAAGGAGTTTTTTCTGGAGGTCCTAGCTCAGGAGGAGGTTACACCGCTCCAAGACAACATCAAAAGCACTCAAGTAGAGCTACACCTTATGTGTCTACTCCTATGACCGCATCTGGCTCTAAACCTTATTCTATTAGCCAATCTCAAGGGAGCATACAAGGTTCTAGTCAATCAGGCCCAATAAGGCCATTATGCAGAACATGTGGGAAGCACCACTTTGGAAATTGTCATGAGAATAGATGGGCGTGTTATGGTTGTGGACAAACAGGTCACTTTTTGAGAGATTGCCCACGCTCAAGAGAAGTCCAAGGTCAAAATTCAGCCCATCAAGCCATACCAACATTGTCTCAATCAGCCCTTTTCCCAAAGGAGTTCCTTTGGTTCTGGTGGTAGAGCAATAGGTGGTAGAAGCCCAGGTGGTAGAGGGTCTGGTCAAAGGGGCAGAGGTCAAGCACGGGTATTTGCCATGACACGACAGGATGCTCAAGCATCCAATGAAGTTGTTACAGGTACACTCAAAGTTTGCTCTTTTGATGCACAAGTTTTGTTTGACTCGGGTTCTACACATTCATATGTATCTTCATATTTTGCATCTCGCTTTGGCAAGCAACCTGAGTTGTTGGAAAACCCATTTTGGGTTAGTACTCCAATAGGAAAATCTTTGTGGATCTAGTTAGTATTCCAGTCTTGTATTGTCAGCGTGAATAGGGTAAATACATTAGCTGATCTGAAACTACTTGAGATGGTTGATTTTGATGTTATCCTAGGCATGGATTGGTTAGCTCCTTATCATGCCAATGTCGATTGTTATTCTAAAGTAGTGAGGTTTAACATTCTAGATGGTCCATCTTTCATGTTTAAAGGGGATAATTATCTCATCCCAGCTAGTTTAATCTTATCCATGAGTGCTTTGCACTTAATGAATAAAGGTAATCAAGCCTTCTTTGCGATGGTTAGAGATGTTGAGGCTGAAGTGCCTAGCATTGACCAAGTGCCTGTGGTTAGAGAATTCCCATATGTGTTTCCTGATGAATTACCAGGATTGTCTCCTGAGAGAGAGATAGAGTTTAGCATAGACTTGGCCCTAGAAGTTGAACCTGTATCTATTCCTCCTTACCGCTTGGCTCCTGCAGAATTACGGGAGTTAAAAGATCAGTTACAAGATATGCTAGAGAAAGGTTTTATTCGTCCAAGCACATCCCCATGGGGAGCTCCAGTGCTTTTCGTGAAGAAGAAAGATGATTCAATGTGACTATGTGTAGACTACCGGCAGCTTAATAAGCTTACTGTGCGTAATAAATATCCGCTACCAAGAATTGATGACTTGTTCGATCAGCTTCAAGGAGCTTCTTGTTTCTCTAAAATTGATCTCCGCTCTGGGTATCATCAATTGAAAGTCAAAGATGAGGATATTCCTAAAACAGCCTTCCGTACTCGTTATGGGCATTATGAATTTTTGGTGATGTCCTTTGGCTTAACGAATGCCCCAGCTGCTTTTATGGATTTGATGAATCGTGTGTTCAAACCCTTCCTGGATCACTTTGTGATCGTCTTTATCGATGATATCTTGGTATATTCCAAAAGTGTAGAAGAGCATGAATATCATCTAAGGATTGTACTGCAAACATTGAGGGATCACAAGCTTTATGCCAAGTTCTCCAAATATGAATTTTGGCTTGATCAAGTGGCTTTTCTTGGTCACATTGTATCCAAGGATGGGATTATGGTGGATTCGAAGAAGATTGAAGCAATCCAGCAATGGCCAAGACCCACTTCAGTTACTGAGATTCGTAGTTTTCTAGGATTAGCAGGCTACTACTGTCGATTTGTTAAAGATTTCTCAAGAATTTCTGCGCCATTGACTAAGTTGACTCAGAAGAATGTGAAATTTCAGTGGTCAGATGCATGTGAGGAAAGCTTTCAAACACTTAAAGATTGCCTAACCTCGGCACCTGTGCTTGTATTACCTTCTGGTTTTGGAGGTTTCTCAGTTTACTGTGATGCTTCTCGGATAGGACTTGGTTGTGTTTTGATGCAACATGGTCGAGTCATTGCTTATGCTTCACGGCAGTTGAAGAAGCATGAACAAAACTATCCCACTCATGATCTAGAGATGGCAGCAGTAATCTTTGCTTTGAAAATTTGGAGGCATTAATTTATGATGAGACATGTGAAATTTATACTGACCATAAAAGTTTAAAGTACATATTCCAGCAGTGGGACTTGAATCTGAGGCAACGAAGGTGGATGGAGTTGCTTAAAGATTATGATTGTACCATCTTGTACCATCCTGGAAAGGCTAATGTTGTAGCAGATGCTTTGAGTAGGAAGTCTATGGGTAGTTTGGCTCATATTGCTCCTGTAAGGAGACCGTTAGTGGATGAAGTTCATAAACTTGAGGCTTGTGGTGTTCAGTTTGACTTGGGGAAGTCTGGGATACTCTTGGCTCATGTAAGAGCCTATTCATCCCTCATGGAGCAGATTAAGGTGCTTCAGAATGAAGACCCGAGATTGCTTAAGCTGTAGGATGATGTTAGAAGTGAAGCAACCTCTGAGTTTGTAATAGACCAAGAGGGAGTGCTTCGATTTGGTAACCGCTTATGCGTACCAGATGTTGGAAATCTTAGAAAACTATTATGGAAGAATCTCACAATTCTCGGTACTCTATACATCCTGGATCAACTAAGATGTATCAGGATCTACGACAATTGTACTGGTGGGAAAGCATGAAAAAAGATGTTGGTGACTTCGTGTCTCTTTGTTTGGTGTGTCAGCAAGTTAAGGCTGAACATCAGCAACCCGCAGGATTGCTTCAACAGATAGAAATACCTGAATGGAAATGGGAACGAATCACTATGGACTTTGTAACAGGATTACCTCACACCATAAAAGGATATGACTCTATATGGGTTATAGTGGGCTGTATGACCAAGTTAGCTCACTTTATTCCTGTAAAGACCACATATCAAGCTCATCAATATGCATAATTATATATTGATGAGATTGTCAAACTTCATGGGATTCCGATTTCCATCATATCTGATCGTGGGGCCCAATTTACGACTCGGTTCTGGAGAGCTTTCCAAGAAGCTTTAGGAACTCAGCTCGATCTCAGCACAGCTTTCCATCCTCAAACGGATGGACAACCCGAAAGAATCATTCAAATTTTGGAGGATATGCTCAGTTCACGTGTTTTGGACTTCGGCGGAAATTGGAGTAATTACCTACCTCTTATAGAATTTTCATATAACAACAGCTACCAAGCCAGTATTCAAATGACACCTTTTGAGGCTTTATATGGGAGGCGTTGTAGATCTCCCATAGGTTGGTTTGAAGTTGGTGAAGCTAGGATGCTAGGTCCTGACCTTGTACAAGAATATCTTGATAAGGTTAGTTTGATTCGAGAACGGCTCTTGACTGCTCAGAGTAGGCAGAAATCCTATGCAGATCATCGAAGACGTAACTTGGAGTTCTCTGTAGGAGAACATGTCTTTCTTCGGGTTTCCCCTATGAAAGGAGTTATAAGATTTGGTAAGCAAGGAAAGCTCAACCCTCGTTACATTGGCCCTTTTGAAGTTCTGGATAGGGTTGGTGCAGTGGCTCATCCAGTGTTTCATGTCTCTATGCTTCAAAAATATATTCCTGATCCGTCTCACGTAATCTCTCCTCAAGTAATCCAACTTGATGAGAAATTATCCTATGAGGAGGAGCTGGTGGCCATCGTTGATCGCCAGGTGAAAAAGCTTCGATCAAAAGAAGTGGTGTCAGTGAAAGTGGTTTGGAATAACCATTCTAGAGAGGAAGCGACTCAGGAAGCGGAAGAGGCTATGCAAGCCAGATATCCACATTTGTTTGATTCTTGAGGTATGTGTCTTATCTTCGAGTTATTGGAAATTCGGGGACCGAATTTCTTAAGGGGGGAAGATTGTGATGACCGTAAAAAAAAAAAAAATGAAGTGAGGACCACCGTGTACCTTAAGTGGTATAGACCACCATATACTTCTCTTTTTTTTTATCTTCTCTTCTTCGCCTCTTCCCCGTAACACTCTCTTCCCTTCTTCTTCTTCTTCTTCTTCTTCTTCCCCTTCCCTCCCTCCACTTTATTTTATTTTATTTTATTTTATTTTCCCTCAAAACATCATCACCATCTTCATCATCCTCATCATCTCCTTTTCCTTCTCATCTCCATAACTGTGTCTCTCTCTCTCTCCTTCCTCTCCTCTACTCCATTTTCTCTCTCTAACTCCATTAGAGGGAGCTTGAAGCTTAGGAAGAATTGGAGTAATTTTCTTCACCAATTCTACACTCCAAGTGGTAAATTAGCTCCTAAACTACTCCGTTTAGAAATTTCTGATTATTTTAGGAATATTGTTAGGTTTATTGAATTCTAGAATTTGGGGCTTTAATTGATTTGGGGCTAATTTATGTAAATTTGTGATATTGTTAGCTCACAAAAATTAATATCATCTTGTTCCTAGAGCGATAGAGTAATCGGGCATCAACACTTAAATAGGTGGCATCAAAGGCATTGATCTTCGATGTTTTGAACCAATAGCTGTGAGTAGATAGTATATCTGTAGGTTACTTTATGCATGATAAACAATATAAAATGGTATAAAGAGTTGAAAGTATGTTGATATAGAAGAAAATAATTTATTTATTGAAAATGTCGCTTTATGTTTGAAATGATAAACTTTTATTTAGAGGCCATAATATGATTATTATGCTTATTTAAATATTTTGAGTTGAATCAGAATGAATATTGAATTTGAGAACATATTATGTTAATTTTATATTATGTAATGTGCATGATTTTGAGTTAAATTGGGGAAAATTCTATAGTTAGAACCTGTAGTTAACGGCAGGGACGTTAGCCTCGGTGCACCGTGAGAAACTCTAGTTAGCAAGTGAGGTGCTAACCCGCACACAGCTGCAGCTATGTCTGGACTTGTATATGGCTACAGGCCAACTCTAGTTAGCAGGTGTGGTGCTAACCCGCACATGGCTTTGGGTCATGTCTGGACTTGTTATCGTTCTGCTTCGGATAATTCCCCAATGTATTTGAATTTATATGAGTATGTAAATCTCATGTTATGATTAAAATCCAATTTTATGAGCATATGTATATTATTATGTTTATATTGTTTTATGCTTGCATTTAGTAAACCATGGATACCTTATCTCTCATTGAGTTGTAAAACTCACCCGGTTGTATTTCCACCCTTTTCAGATACAGGTGCTTGTGCTAATTCTGGTGTTCCTCCGGCACAATCTTAATAAACTCTAAGTTGGAGAGCCTTTTTGTAAAGGCCCTTTTAGTTTTCATCCATATGTGGTTTAGTCTATAGATGTCAGTTGCTCCATATGTCATGCATGTGTTCCTTGGACTTGTGTTGTATTTGTATTTGAAAAACTTATGACTTAGCTATATATGTTATGTTTGGAAAAGATTTGTAAACTTAATTTGGTTTTATATTGAACTGTGTTGGCACTATGACTGGGATATGCTGAAATATTATTATGTACTGGAAGGGCGCATTCTGAGAATGCTTGATGCCCAAATGCTATGAATTTATTGAAAACATTGCAGGTTATGTAATTATTTGGGAAATGTCCGAAAAACAGAGGAAACTCTGTCCGTTTTTCTAGAAAATTTAGTGTTCTAAGGCTTGCTGGGAAAAATGTTTCCATGCGCCGGTCATGACCTAAGTTGGGTTGTGACAATATCATCTTTATTATTTTTATCAATAGGAAAAATACATTTTTTTGCGTACTCGCCATTCATTTTGAACCAATAAACTCAGATGCAGTCCAAAGTGATAAAATGTTCAATAAACTCCCAATGTAGAACTACTAAAGAAAAAAAATCTTAATATAACTTACTTGGTCTAAATTTTAATCATTATCACAATTTTCTTTTAAAACTATGCCTATTACAAGTAATTAAAAAATATAGACAAACCCATGCAATTCACGATTACCTCCAATTTTGCACCGAAAACAATCAACTTCTATGATAGAGATTACTCTAATTAAAATATATTATTTAGAAGATGTAAGATAATTGACTAGAATATTGAAAACCTTCGAGCATGACAATCATCCAATATTTATTTAAAATATAGTATTAAAAGAATTGAATTACCTTATCTCAAACCCTGCTATGTTACCAAGATCACGGAGCGCTGTCCTCCAACTATTCTCCTTCTTCTTGTCTATCTCCACTGAGAATTCTTCCAAAAGATCTTGAAAAGCTTTTCCAAACATATCTGTTTGATTACGTACTGAAGAGGGATCTACTTCATAGAAAACTGGCAAAACCACTTGACCTAGAGTTCTCCGACACTCCATTATGTACTCCAACTCTTGTAGACACCATCTTGAGTCAGCATAATGTCTTGACAAAAGAACAACAGAAATTCTAGACCTTTTGATCGCTTGCAGAAGCAAGATTGATATCCGGTCTCCCCTTCTAAACTCATTGTCATCTTTGAAGACATGAATTCCAGCTTTTGCAAGAGAGGCATGGAGAGATGAAGAGAATATTTTAGAGGTGTCATTTCCTCTGAAACTCAAGAACACATCATAGATCCATGACTGAAAAACAAAATGAATTCACAACTCAGATATATGGGAGCACAAATCTTGTCATTATGTGACTCATAACAACTATTCTATGACATTTGAAACCCATTACTTTTTCTTTAGCTAGTGCTGAGGAAGTATGACCAAACTAATTTTTCAAGTTCATTGAATTATAAAGAAACAAAATAAGTGTTAACAACTCAATATTAACTTTTCTTCTTAAGGCATCGGAGATTAAAAAGAAAAAAAAAAGGAGTCATAAATGAATGAATGATACATTAAGCACACATCTTCATCAAGTTGAAAATTACTATATATCCAAATTAGGATCTTTTCATTTTTTTTTTCTTTCTAACAAGACCATGAACTGTAGTTTGTAGAAAGAGTGATAGACGCGAGAGTACTAAGTAAACAGACTTCTTAAAGTTTGAAGAGTTGAATTAATAGTGTTTATGTCTATCATACCACATGAATAACAAATATAAGCGGATGTCAATCTCTACTTACCCTAGGCTCCACCTTCATTTGCTCATGACTAATTTTTCTTCCCACATCTCGCAATATAACATGCATTTTAAGCCTGTTCGTCTCATCAATGGTCACAAGGCATTGGTCTTCAAGGGCTCTCATTCCATAGCTGGCCAACTCAAAGGCATTCAATGCCTCCATCGCCTCTACATGATCCATCCCATTTAAGAAACAAGCTATATCAAAGAATATGCGTTTCTGTGTATCATTTAAATCATTGATGCATGTTTCGAACGCTTTTTGTACAACAATATGGGGAAATTCTTTGGATCCATCAGACGTACCACTAGCAAGGACTTCCACCTCCAGAGCTAATGGCAATCCCCCGACAGAAGCAACTAAATTTTCTTTTTGATCATTTGAAAGGAATCTAGGTCTAGGCGACCATCGATCAAGAAGCCGAAGAGATTCCCTTTCATCCATTTCTTTTACTCTATACACATGGTCAACTTTAAGCGCCCTAAGTAGACTTCTATCTCTAGTCGTGATGATTATGACACTCCCAGGACCAAACCATTCCCGACTTCCACATAAAGCATCCAGTTGCTCCAACTTATTCACATCATCCAGCACAAGAAGTGCCCTTTTATGGGAAAGCTTGTTCTTTAGTATCTTTTTACCAATTCTGATGCTAGCTATCTTTATTTCTGGTAACTTGTAGACATCCGAAAGTAGTAGTTCTTGTAAATAAACATGCCTTCTATCTTGCTCCCAGACTTCTCTGATATTTGGCAGGAAACTTCTACCCTCAAAATTGCCACCAATTTGATTATAAATAGCTTTAGCAATTGCTGTTTTTCCAATTGCTGGCATCCCCCAAATCCCCAGCAATAGAACATCTTTGTCTTTCCGGTGGATATTTAGTAGTTGACAAGCATCTCGCACACGAGATTCCACTCCCACTGGAAACTCAGCAACGAACAAATTTGTCCTATCCAGCAAGCCCTTAGCATGTTTAACTATTTTCTTGATTTTCTCAATATGCTCATCTTTGTTGTGCCTATAAATATCACCAAAAATAAGGCGCACAGTCGAATTATATAAGCTTTTTCCAATATGTGAAAGTGCATCTATCAAAGGAGACTGGATATTCGAGTCAAAAATGATAATTTTTAATCTAAAAATCTCTAGTACATATGAAAATTTAACTAGCATATGCAATTGAAATGGTTCCTTAAATTATGCTCTAATTAAGCTACTAGATCCAATTTTCAGACTCCAGCAATCACTGTTTTCTCTCTTTAATTCCCTTCTGGTATAATGGTATTCCATTATTCTCTTCAACGAGTTTTTTTTTTTTCATTTTTGGTTTGGTAAGGAACTGATGATTATCATCAATGGCTACTGGCATCAAGCTCTGCAGAGAAAAAAGGGACTGGAAACTCAGAGAGACAAAGAAAACGAGATTGAAAGCAGAATGGGTTTGGTGAGAAATGTTTTCATTCTGCTTCTAATATACTATCAACAAGTTTGCATACACACACACACACACATATATATATAACTTAATTAATTGTTGATGAGCTGGAATGGGGAGTTTCTTCCTTCACATCCCCCACAAGCTCATGGCTTGAAACTGAGCTGAAGAAATGATGCAATAGAGAGGAGCTTCGTGAAAATGCGCGCAATTTGATCATGAGGAGGAACATGGGCTCACCACTAGTTGCTTCCGAGTTCCAACCACTACCACGCATAAATGGCCGCAATATATAAAAGTGTCTTTCTTGGACCCTATTTTTTGGGTTATTTTTATAAGTTTTATAATGATTTCAACCCCATTGGATATTATGATGAAGGGTGGTGATGGGGCTACCGTAAAGTTGGCATCTGCCATTTTGCGCTTTAAAGTTTTTAGTAAATAACTGGTGTAATCCTTTAAGAAAATTTCATAAGATTATTTAGTCTCTTAAAAATTGAAATTAAAAATATAGTTTCTTAAGATTTTAATAATAGGACACATTAGTCTCTATATATATATTTGATTCTTTAAATACTAATAAAATTACACATTGACCTGCTAACATAATATTACGTAATATATATGTCATTTAAAGTGGAATAG
This sequence comes from Dalbergia cochinchinensis, assembly GCA_031216125.1. Classification (NCBI taxonomy): domain Eukaryota; kingdom Viridiplantae; phylum Streptophyta; class Magnoliopsida; order Fabales; family Fabaceae; genus Dalbergia; species Dalbergia cochinchinensis. Next base: position 57,953,728 of record CM062375.1, on the reverse strand, counting down.
AATTTAAAATAACTCATTTTGGTGATTGAAATTCATAAAATGAGTCATTTAAATCTCTATTATAAGTCATAAAGTAATTCATTTTGCGCAATTTTAGATATCAAAATGAGTGCAATATATTCCAAAATAATTTCATTTAACTTGCTTTTAACATTTTAAGGCATCTCATCATTGTACTGTAACACATATGTAAATCTATTAATGAAAAACTAACAAGAGACTAATATGTCTATCATTTTCAATCTTGGGAGATCATGAGATTAATTTATTTTCTTAAAGGATAAAATAGTCTGATATAAAAATCTTGAGGGGATCAAAAGAGATATTCACTTATTTCATTGATGAATAATTTGTACTTTGTTTGAGAGAGATTTTTAATATTGGCGATTGTAATTTTTTATAAAATTTAATGGATTGATTTGTTAACTCATGAATATGAAGGCCAAACCATATTAATTTGCCTATGTTAATTTGCTTGTTGATTGGATGAACTTTTCTGGGAGGGACAATTATTTTCCAACAACTTCTATCAAAATGGATTCTGATATTAATGGTGAAATGCAAGGCTTGGGAATTTTAAAATTTGAAGTGAAGTCTTTTATGGCAATGTAATCGTGATTTAATAATTCGAAAGGGGTGTGCTATTGCTCTCTCAAGATCTGTGATGATGATGGAGAATTTTGTGAAATTTGGTCGAATTTCATGTTTTAAAGACTGCAGAATTTGTGTGAAAATGGAGATTGGTGGGTTTGAAAGATTGCCATTTTTGAAAGATTTGAAGGAAACAAGAAAAGATACAGAGATAAAGAAAATATTTGAAAAAAAGAATTGAAAAGAAATTCGTATTCAAGAAAAATCAATAGTGAAAATGATTTAGAGAATATTTTAGGAAGAAAATAGTGAGGGATTTGCTATATATTTATCTAAATTAAGAAATTAAAAAGTTATTAATGATTATGATTATATGTGAAATTTGTTTGATTATCTATGCACTGCTACCAGTTGTAAATACTTATATTGAAAATTGTTTGAAGTAGAAGGAGAGTAAATTTGAGAAATTAAAGGAGAGTGATAATGATGAGGAAAGTGATAAGGCTGACATAAAGCTGACTTGATTAGGGGGTTTGAACCTTTGTCATCAAAAGTTGCATTGTTAAGAGGGTTTGCGACTTTATTCACAAAAGTTGGGTTATTGGGGTTGACAGCTTTGTACACAAAAGTCACATGACGAAAGAGACTGCAACTTCGTCTACAAAAGTTTCATTGAGGATAGGGATTGCAACTTTGTTCTCAAAAGTTGTATTGATAGAGAATTTGCACTTAGTTTAAAAGATATTTTTAAGATTGATGATTGTAACCTTTTATTGAATTTAATAGATGGATAGGAGAATTATTTCCCTAGCATTGGCAAGAGATGTTGACGATAGAAAGAGTACCATTAGCTTTATTTGTATTATTTTATGAATGATTGTGCTATTTCATGGAGTTCCAAAAATAATCCATTGCTATACTCATATATATTGTGAGTTGGGGTATGTGGCTGCAACTTATTGCACTTATCATGCTATATGGTTTAGAAGATTATTGTAGGAAATTCTATTCCGCAGGAGGAAGCAACAAAGACATTTTTTGATAACGAATCTACACATGCTATTGCAAAAATCCAATAATTAACAATGATTGAAGCAAGTATATTGACACAAGGTTTCATTTCATTGGAGAGTATGTAAACAATAAGGTGATTGAGCCCTATCATATGAAGACTCTGGATCGAATAGCTAATATTTTTACTAAGCGTATCAAGTTTAAAAATCTTAAAAAATTGAGAACATGACTAGACATGAAGAGGAGAAGACTCAAATTAGAGGGAACTAATAAATAACATAAAATAAAATAGTAGTACTTTAAAGTTAATGGGAAATTTGATACTTTTGGTTATTATGTAACCATTACTTTGGTGCTATAGTCATTGGTCATCAGAAAAAATAAAGTTGAATGGGTTTGTCACTAGGAAGAGTAATATTAATTAGGGATATGAAGTTAGTACCACCTGAGTTAAGAAACAGAAGTTTCTTATTACTTGTGATAGTCATCAAATATTACGAGTCTCCTAATTTTTCTATAAGTATCCTATGTGTTATAGAGTTTGTAAAATGAGTAAGAAAGAAATAAACTTTATCTTTTTTAATTTGTTTGTGCCTCTTCACATATTCCTCCTGTTTCCCTCTAACATTTTCAAGGCCACAAAATTTGGAGTTTTCCTTCTTTCTTAAAAACCTTGAAAGTTATTGGACTTTTTTCTAATGTAAAAGACATGCACAATATAAACTAGGGAGTGGCATATTGCCACTCCTCATTTATCTATTGCTACTCCCACTAGGTTGGTTTTTATAGAGAAATATGCCACTCCTCATTTATCTATTGCTACTCCCACTAGGTTGGTTTTTATCTCATTTCTCTATAATACCCTTCTCTCTGTTTTTATAATTAAACTAGTGATCTATCATTATTTTATTCAATTATAACTCATTACTAGTTAAACAATATCATAAAGTCCAAGATGAAAAAAAATTATCATAAAATATTTTTCAAATATATATTTCATTGTTTTTGTTTTCGTAATTTTTATGGTGTGAAAAAAGCTTTTTTCTTTTTCTGATTTTTTAACATAAAACAGAAATGTTAAATTTAACTTTTCATATAATTAAGATATAATTATTTACAATTTTTTCTTAATTATCTTAAAAACAATTTATAAGTTGAAATAATCTTTTTAATCTTCACATGACCTTCTTTAAACAGTTTTACATATAATAATAATTTATCTTTTATTTTAATATCATATAAATAACATAATAAATTAACATAGCTATGTATACTATATATACAATTGTACATACCCAATATTTAATTATCTAGTATTTACATAATTTATCTAACCTAATACCAAATAAAATGGCATACTACCATTCCTCGTATTAATATCTTATAATTTGTAATCTATTGATTTTAAATCATTTTTAAAAATCTATATACTAATAAAATATAAAAAATCATATTAATATTTGATGATATATTGTCATGTCAATTGTTATATAAAACACTATGCTAATAAAATAATGTGATATTTTATATTAACGGTGAATGTTACTTAAAATTTGAATTTGGTAACAAACTATATGTCAAAAAAAAAAGTATGCTTATTTTAATTTTTAATGGTATTTATAGAATATTAAAATGGAAAAAATATATTATTATGCTTAATGGAATAATCATTTTTGTTATTTTCAAAAAATTAAAAAATGCATTAGCAAAAAGTAATGAAATATTAAAAAAAATATTCTTTTATTATTATGCTTAGTGGAATAATCATTTTTATTATTTTCAAAAAATTAAAAAATGCATTAGCAAAAAGTAATGAAATATTAAAAAAATATTATTCTATAAGATTAATAATAGAGTTTTAATGAAATTAGTGTATTGATAAATTATTGACTTGACTTAATCATGAAAGAGAATAGAAATGATATATTAGGGAATTTGACTAACATATAAGTAAGAGTGATAATAGTCAAAATAGAGTTACAATAGCTACTTCCTATAAACTACTAGAGATTTGTTTTTTAAAAAAAAGTTACGGAGATTCCTTTGTGTAATATATAGTATGGAGATATATATATATATATATATATATATATATATATATATATATATATATATAAATAAAATGACCAGATCATAAAAAAAAAAGAAATTAAAAATTAATCTGATTTTAGTTCTCAAAAAAATACGAGATTTTTATTTAACTATTTATTTTTTAGGGGATTTAAACAAAATTCACTGATTTTCTAAAGACTAAATTATATTTAACCCTAAAATAAAATAAAATGGCAAAGGAATTTCAATTACCGGTAATTAAACATGTTACAGCTGATGCTGTGATGGGAGCTAGAAATTCGTGCCAAAGCTATCTTCCAACTCTCCACCTTATCTTTGTCTGAGATCCTTTGTGTGAGATCACCAAAAGCTTTTCCAAACCTGCTTTTGTAACGCAGATCATAACGAGATATACCAAAGAAGACTGGCAGAACGAACTGACCTGCGATTCTGCGGCATTTAATTATTTGCTCCAGCACTTCTAGACACCTTCTTGAACCAGTGTACCTTTTTGATAGAACAACCACAGAAATTCTACATCTTTGGATTACTCGCAGTAGTGAGGGCGAGACGTGGTCGCCCCCTGTAAGCGAGTCAACATCCCTGAAAACAGAAATTCCGGCTTTTTCCAGAGAGCCAATGAGACATGAAATGAATGATGAAGGCGTGTCTGTGCTGAAGCTGAAGAACACATCGTAGATACTTGGCTGAAACCAAAAGGTAAAAAAGGTCAAAAACATGAAATCCCGTAGCTTAGATATATGGAACCAAAATAACATGTAATGATATTGAGATATTGACTACAACTCAGCAAAGACCCTAGGATTAGGAAGAACAGGAAGATTAACAAGCAAACTAATTTTCAAAGTGATAGAGATAATTAAATCAATGAGCCCAGCAAATGTTAGCAACTGACTTTAAATGTTCATATTCTATAACTTAATACGCACCATTCCTGATCGTTGGCGAAAGATCTCTCTTGCCATGTGTTGGAGCAAAACAGGCATTCGAAGCCTGTTCATCTCGTCAACAATTACAAGGCTTTGCTCAACAAGGACAGGTACACTTGTTGCTGCTAAATGATCTCCAATGCCATTTAATTTCTGTATTACTTCATTTTGGTCCAACCCAACAAAGAAACAAGCTATCTCGAGAAACACGTTTTTCACTCTGTCATCACCTAAACCATCAAAGCTTCTTTGTAGAACATTCTGTATTATGGGATGGGGAATTATTTTGTATCTGCGCATTAGACTCTTCCACTCTGATTCATCCTTTCCAAACAATTCGCAACCAAGCACTTCAAGAGCTAGTGGCAATCCCCCACAATGAGCAAATACATCTCTACAAAGTCCTACAAAATCTTCTCTTGGACTTGGTTGTTTGAACGCATGCCAACTAAGAAGCATGGTAGATTCGTTTTCATCCATTTCTTTTATTCTATACACATGGCCAACACCAAACTCATTAAGTAGGCGCTTATCTCTTGTTGTAATGATTATGATACTATCTGGACCAAACCATTCACGACTTCCACATAAAGCATTCAGCTGCTCCAAGTCATCCACATCGTCAAGCACAAGCAGTATCCTTTCATGGAAAAGTCTTTCACCTAATATCCTTTTTCCTGGTTTCATGTCATCTTTCTTTACGTTTGTTTTTGTGTTGATATCAGAACGAAGCTTTTCTTGTAAACATACTTGCCCATTATCTTGCTTCCAAATATCGCTTATATCTTGGACGAAGCTCCTACCCTCATACTTTCGACTCAACACGTTATAAATGGCTTTGGCTAGGGTCGTTTTACCAGACCCACCCATGCCCCATATCCCTAGTAGAAAGGCGTCCTTTGACATTTTGCAATTCAGTAGTTGAATCAAATCTTGCACCCGAGCTTTTAATCCCACTGGGTGCTCAACAACGAACATATCTAGGGAATGAGTAACATGTTCAACAACATTCTTGATGTCCTCACCACGTTCTTTCCTACAAAATATTAACCAAACACACGGTGCATAAATAATCGCTTATATATAAACATTCTTCAACACTTTAATGTATCATGCGAAGAGGAATAATTCGGAGTCAAATAAATAATTGTTGCACATGACATATAAGTGATTGGGTACAGAGAATGGGGGCAGATGATTTTGACCCTATGTTAGTTAATGTTGGAAGCCCGAGCTCGGCTAATAAGATAAAGACCCAAGTTCACCCAGTAAAAAAATAATAAAAGACCCAGAAAACAAAACATTATCATAAAGTTGTCAAGTGCTCTTACTTGATACTCCAAAAGCTGTAGAGCAAGGCACTAAAAATAAAATAACACTTTTATGTACTTTACACATTAGAGCACACTAATACTGTTGCACTCAAACTCACATAAAGCACTCTAGGACACACTTCTCTTACTATCTCCCTACTATACTTAAACGAGGCACTACCTCACGCTACATACACTTGGTTTTTGGCCCACATCTTACTATCTTTGTGCGCACTTTATTACAATGAGCCAATGCATATCTATATGCATGTTTGCATTGTCGATTGAAATAACCGACTTCACATTGCTAGAGAATTCTAGTCATTTACCAAATCTAGGAGTTTCTTTTACTTTCGCTGTTAAAATATTTGTTGTGGAAGGTTTATGTTGAATTTCATGGTGATCAAAGAAAAGAGAGAAATAATTGAGAGAATGTAGAAATGGAAATTTTACTAATGATAAGAAAAGTTGATGTAATACAAATGTAAGCACCCTTATATAGATTAAGGGGCATAACAAACTACTAGCTAATGTCTAACTAACTAAACTAACTTCAACTAATTTCTAATTACAATTATATTCTCCAAAACACCCCTCCGGCAAGCTGGAAGATACGTACTTTTCTTATTTCCAGCTTGGGATGAAAGTGTAATACAACTGAAAAAAAATACAATGTAATCAAAAAATACAAAGTAGTCATGTGAACAATGTAGGATGAATGCAAATGTGCGGTGGTGCTAGTCCCTCTTCGACGTCTCTATGGCGCTCGTTGCAAGAGAAATGACAAATCGTCAACAATCCTAAATTGGGAATATCATCAACAAATGCTTAACCACTCAAGCAAAAACGAAACATCCTCTAGCTTAACCACTTGGCAAAAGCAATTACACAATAGAGGTTATAGTCAATAAAACTATAAATGAAAGGTTATAGTCAATAAGACTCTCAATGAAAGGTTAACGTCATAAGACGAGCCATAGGGTTGAAGCTGAATTAATGCTTAACTACTTTACAAACCAAGGCAGAAGCTAAAACAAGGCTTAACCTATTAACCGTCAAGACCAGAAGCTATATCTGATGCTTAACTACTCACGACAGAAGCAAATTGCCAATTAAAGGCCAATCAACAAGTACTTAACCACCTTTAAACAAGAGGTAGAAGCAAAACCAAAAGAACAAAAGGCATTAACAGCTGAATATGCAAATTCGAGAAGCAAACTTCAATAATCCAGTAAGAATTGAAAACAAATCAAGAACCATCCGGACCAATATCTGAGGCTCCAAGAAAATCCAACAAACACAATAATATCTCTCAATAGAATTGGAACCAGTAGCCAAACCAGATAAAAGTACAAATCCAATCTCAACAATAATCCCAAAGAACAGAAATCTTGACGAACATAAATCTCTAAGGACTTTGTCGAACATGTAAGAAACATAATATGAGAAATAGTAAGAAAGCAAGATCAAAAGTCACCAGGCTTGCTATTGAAATGGAAGCACCAAATCAGAGCCAGGTTTGTAACCACTGCCACCGCAAGAAGCTGAGCGGCCAAGATGAAGGTCATTCATAGCGAAGAATATAGATCATAGATCCGATGATGAAAGAACGCACCGAAAAAGACGCATCGGAGCATCGCCTTCGGAAACACGAACGAAAAATGGCGACAACAAACTGGTTCTCCAGCAAGTGAAGGAGAGAGCGATAAACCGGAGTGAGGCATGCCAAAATTGCCGATAAAGCAGATCATACAACCGGTGAAGATTGGAAAAGCCAAGAACCATGATAAACAAGTTTTCAACCAAGGCGAAGACAAACAGATCCTCGCGAACCACTGCGCTGGAAAATGAAGTGTAAACTCCATGAAGCAAGAACCACCCCGGTGAACCACCGCAACAGAGATGTGAAAGAGCTGCCAGAGATGGAGAAGACCACCGTTGGAAAAGCAAACTACACTGGCAAGGCACGCCCGAAATGTAGACAAGAAGTGTTTGGATACCAGAAACAAAGATCTGAAAATGTTTAGGGAATTTTGGTGAAATTTAGGGATTTAGGAATTTGATAGGGAGTATATGATATGGAAAAGAAGGAAATGTGAAAGAAAATGTAGATATGATTGAACAAAGAAAAGAGAGAACAAATCTGAAGGCTAATAGAATATTTGGTGTTTGGAAAGGGAGAAAATAAGGGAAAATGAGAATGAGTTCAAAGAACTCAGATTCGACAGTGAAAAATTTCTCAGGGTGGATGGAATGTCTCCGATACCATGCTGAATTTCATAGTGATCAGAGAAAAGAAAGAAATAATTGAGAGAATGTATAAATGGAAATTTTAATAATGATAAGAAAAGTTGATGTAATACAAATGTAAGCACTCTTATATAGATTAAGGGGCATAACAAACTACTAACTAATGTCTAACTGACTAAAATAATTTCAACTAATTTCTAATTACAATTATATTCTCCAATGGTTCACGTAACTTCTAGTCGGTTGTAAGAAGCTTCTGGCAACTACAATTGGCAAAATATTATATGGTTCTTCCCAATCACTATAAATCATAGCAACTGCTTTCTATTTGGCTAGCCACACCTTCCTATATGTTGTATTGAATCACAACTCTAATTCTACCGATGCTTCCAGGGATTTGATAGCTATTGTCGGATACACTTGCACCATGGGCTATATGTGGGAATAGATAATATGATAATCCATTTGAGCATGTTGATCCATAAATTCAGGTAAGACACCTGTGCAGTCTGTTAAGCTTCTATTTTATGTGGTTAAACTCATAAACTTTGTACTGAACGCCTCCTTGGATGCCGTAATGTTTAACCATAAACAACACTTCTTCCTTGACACATGGCTGACTACCATATCATTTTCTCCCCCTAAGCTCGAACCTGATGCAGACTCACCCACTTTAGACCTCATTGCATCAAAATCCACTACCAAATAGTGACTAGGATGCTCTCAAGATTTTGATTAGAATTGAGACTGAGACATGAATTTTCACCCAATTTTTATATGTGAAATAATTGCTCCTCTTCTTCATCATCGTTTGCTGCATGACCAGGCTCCTCCTCTTTATCATTTTCATCATCTCAGTGATCCACAATAAAATCAAAATCCCCAAACAGACCAGCCCGTGCTAATGGTTGTGGATTTAGTGAGAATAGCTCTTCAACTTGCCTTGTAAGTTGTTCAAATTTAGAGAAGCCAAGTCATTATCCGCTGCATATGAGCTTTGATTGATTGCATTTATGCACCTATTTTCCATCCTAACTCTGAAGAATTTTCATTTGGATTGTATTTAATTGAAATCAAATTAGTGAATTTGCACTTTGTCCTCAACATGCATTATTAAATAATTTTGTAGCTATCATCATAGTTTTTAGTGAATTCTTATACTTTGAAAGTTCTCTGTGCTTTTAATCTCTTTTTGGAGTTTTTCTTGGTAACATGGACCTCCAGGTTGGTGCATTGGATCAAAAATAAGGAAGTCAACAGTACTATTCACCGCCTAGGCGGTAAACAGAGAAGATAACATTTTGGGGAACGCTCCAAGGACAGCCCAGGCGGTCAGGCCTTTGTAGGCCACGTCAGCTGGGCTTTGTTTCGTGTCCATCCATGTGGCCTCTCGCAAGGAAAAGAAAAGGAAAAGACACAGACCCTCTTGGCAGACTCGTTCACGTCTTACTTTCTCTCTACTTTCTCTTTCTCTAGGTTTTAGGAGTTCCCAATCTTTGTTTTGACTCCCATTTAGGATTATAATTTATAGCATTCTCTCAACAATGATTGTGACACTCCCCCTATGGAGGAGTAATCCCTTTACCGTATGCAAGGATAACTGAAGATTGAGAATTTTCTTGAGGTTTTTATTATTTTAATTGCAATTTATGGTTGGTTTTTCTTCCCCGTTTGCTTTCTCTTTTGATATCAATTGTGATGATTATTGTAATTGTGTTTTTAAGAGTTGTTTGGTTGTGAATTCGTTTGCGTGCATAATCCAGTTACCATTAGGGTATTAGGTCGATTGATTTAATTACATCCAATTGGTAAGGGATTGAAATTAACTCTGTTAGGAATTAGGTTGCTGTAATTAGTAATCAAATTGGCATAGGTTGATAGAATCATGATTGTGAATTACTAGTTTATATGTTAGCTAAACCCTTAGTGGGAGTGCGATTATATGACCGCTAAGTAGAATTGCATCATTGTTGTGTAATAGCATAATTAATGAACATAACCACCACCATGAATTTATCTTTTGAACTGATGATTGAACAATTCTTAATCTGAGGGAATCCTTGTATAGGTAATTCTTCCCATTATAATTTCGCAATTTATTTTTGGCTTGCTATAATCTCAGAAACCCCAAATTTCTAATTGGCTAGTAACACTTCCTTGTAAGACAACTTGAGTCGTGGCCTTTACTACATTTTTGATGCAACTTGACACTTTATAAATTGTAATTTGTTTGTAAGTCACAACAGATCGCATCAAATTTTGGCGCCGTTGCCGGGGAAGTATTGCTAGTTAATTCTTGTAAATAATTTTTATTTTTATTTTTCTATTTTCTTTCTTTTTATTTTTTTTTCTATTTTCATTTTGCTTCTTTTATTTTATTATTATTTTTTCCACCTGATCTTTCATGTTTACTAACACACATTTTAGTTCCCAGTCATATGGTTCTTATAATGTTGCAGGCACACAGGTTGCTGATAATAACCCATACCAAAGAATGGTGTGCCAGCTGGATGCGATGCAATATATATTGGAGTCATATGCCATGAGGAGCCATGCTCAACCATCACAACATGGATATTATGCTTACTCTAGCATGTCCCAATCAGATTGGTATGATTGTATGGATCTGGGATATGGGGGTGTTGAGCCGCCTCAACACTCGTATTTCCAGTAACAATTCCAGCCACCACCACTGCTCTATCAGCAGGCCTTGTAACCACTGCAATAGCAGGAGACTTATGCCTTGCAGTATCAACAGCCTCCAATATTGTTTGCTCCTCTTAGTACCTCCAAATCTCCATGGCATGAAATAATGAAAATGATAATGGAGAATCAAAAGAGAACCAATGAACTTTGCTGGAGATGATGAACGATATGACTGAGTTGCATAACTCACGGTTCCAACAATTGAGTTCATCTCAGATTCCAGATGCGGTGCCAAGTCTTGAGCAGAGTAATGATACATCTCAACAAGACACGACTCATATAGATGGAGAACCACAAGAGGAATTGGTTAAGGGGACATTTGATGTTCCTTGCATTCCACTTGCCAGTTCTGATGACCCTGATTGACAGACAGTGTTGATGTCAACAATGTTGTTGATGCTGCAAAGAATGCTTCTATGGTTGAGATGTTAGCTACAGAGGTTGTATCATGTGCCCAACCATCACTTCTTGAGAGCCAACCACTCTTACTGAAATTGAAATCTCCCCTCCCTGAGCAGCTCCTAGAGCAGAATGAATATGCCATTCTGGAGACTGATGCCCAACTTCGAGCTCTATGTGCATTGTATTGTAAGCTGGCTAAAAATTCTTGGGAACTTGGTGATACTATGTCACAGTGGAAGACTTCTTTTAGGAACACACATTCTTTCCCATTACAAGTGAGGTGTTTTGCAAGTGTGAGGCTTAGGAGGAGCTTCAAGGCTTCTAAGAATGCATCTTACTCTTCAACACTTGGGCCTAGGAAGCCTAATAATTTCAAGGCCCGTGGCATGATTCGCGGACTATGGGATCCAGGTAAAGTGAAAAGACACAAGCCTTGATGGGAATTCCTAGATCAATTCAAGCATAAGCCTCCATGAGAGTTCTGACTGTCCAACTTAGGGATGTTAAAGCAAAGTGCTAGGTGGGAGACAACCCACCGTGAGGTTTTTCTTTACCTTTCCCTTTTATTCTTTTGCATTTTATTTTTTGTCATTTTTAGTTTTAATTCTTGCATCATATTTATTTTTGTTTGCATTTTACACCATTCCTTTGGCACCATAGAGATTACATGCATAGGCTCACTCAACATGCACTTTATTGACTTGCTTGGCATTAACTACTTTGTATTGCATGCTTGGTAGATTCATTGTATTGTTTGGATTGAGTACATGCACTTTTTTCTGTGAGATTTTGAGCCTTTGGATTGGCTATCATATGCCATCTTTATTTGTTCATGTGTGTTTCCTTCTGTGGATTTGTATTCTAAAACTTGCTTAGGGTCTCACTTGAAAATATGTTTCCATGTACATGCTTGAATATGATTGAGGCATTTTTCTTGTTTATAGCCACTTACCCATATAGTCATCTCTTATATATTACCATTGTTTAGCCCCTTTAAGCCTTATTATCCATTCTTTTGTCTTAGCACATCCTTAGCCAAAAGTAAAAAACCATGAAAATTCCCAACCGTTTAGGCTTAGAAGAGTAAGTGTGATTTCTTATATGTGCTTAAGCATAAGTGTGGGGGAGAGCATGAGGACATGCTCCAATTTAAGTGTGGGGGAGGAACAATGTGTATCCAAAAATTTAATAAGTGGCACAATGAAAAAAAAAAGAAAAATGCAAGGTTGATTGAAAAAAAAAATTGACAAAGGTTTGGTTGAAGGTGTGCCACATTGAAATTAAAGGCCTGTAATTATGATTAAGATGGACAAAGTGTACCCTTAAGCATTTTTGCTCTTATTGTATGCATTTGCTCTCTTTTGACTTAAGGTTTAGCCCATTGGCCTATATGTTTATCCACCTTTGCCTAAGCCCCATTATAACCAAAGGTAAGTCCTCTTGATTCAATATGCATGTGTGTGTGACAAAATAGAGACTGAGACCCCTAACAAGTTTATGGTAATGCATTTTCATTTGAGGTGATTGAGTGTACATCATAACCCAAAACACTTGAGTGAAAAAGTGGCAAACACTACCTTGGGAGGATTTTTATATTTGGTCCATGCATCATATGTGAATTCTACTTTGTGTGCTATTTTCATGTTCATGCCTTGTTGTAATTCTCTCAATTGTTGATGTGAAAGCTCACTGTTGTGTCTCTAGGTTCCTTGGATTGGTGTATTATCTTTTTCCATGCATCATGCATTTTAGTTAGGAGTCCAGTCACTTTGCTGCATCCCTTTGAGTCTCTTGCATGAGAACATGCAATTGTTTAAGTGTGGGGGAGTTTGATGGGTTGCATTTATACACCCATTTTCTATCCTAACTCTGAATAATTTGCATTTGGATTGTATTTAATTGATATCAAATTAGTGAATTTGCATTTTGTCCTCAACATGCATTATTAAATAATTTTGTAGCTATCATCATAGTTTTTAGTGAATTCTCATACTTTGGCAGTTCTCTGTGCTTTTAATATATTTTTGGAGTTTTTCTTGGTAATAGGGACCTCCAGGTTGGTGCATTGGAGCAAAACCAAGGAAGTCAGTAGTATTGTTCACCACCCAGGCGGTAAACAAAGAAGACAACATTTTGGGGAACGCTCCAAGGACCGCCCAGCAGTCATGCGTTTGTGGGCCGCATCAGTTGGGCCTTGTTTCGCATCGTCCATGTGGCCTCTCATGAGGAAAAGAAAAGAAAAAGACACGAACGCTCTTGGTAAACTCGTTCACGTCTCACTCTCTCTCAAGACTAGAATTCTCTCTCTCTACTCTCTCTCTCTAGGTTTTATGGGGTCCCCAATCTTTATTTTGGCTCCCATTCGGGATTGTAATTTACAGCTTTCTCTCAACAACGATTGTGACATTCCTCCTATGGAGGAGTAATCTCTTTACCGTGTGCAAGGATAACTGAAGATTGAGATTATTCTTGAGGTTTTTATTATTTTAATTGTAATTTATGGTTAGTTTTTCTTTCCCGTTTACTTTCTCTTTTGATATCAATTGCGATGATTATTGTAATTGTGTTTTTAAGAGTTGTTTGGTTGTGCATTCATTTGCATGCATAATCCAGTTACCATTGGGGTATTGGGTCGATTGATTTAATTACATCCAATTGGTAAGAGATTGAAATTAAATCCGTTCGGAATTAGGTTGCTGTAATTGGTAATTAAACTGGCATAGGTTGATAGAATCACGATTGTGAATTACTAGTTTATATGTTAGCCAAATCCTTAGTGGGAGTGCGATTGTATGACCGCTAAGTAGAATTGCATTATTGTTGTATGATAGCATAATTAATGAACGTAATCACCACCATGGATTTATCTTTTGAACCGATGATTGAACAATTTTTAATCTGAGGGAATCCTTGTGCAGGTAATTCTTCCTATTATAATTTCGCAATTTATTTTTGGCTTGTTATAATCTCAAAAACCGCAAATTTCTAATTGGCTAGTAACACTTCCTTGTGAGACGACCTGAGTTGTGCCCTTTACTACATTTTTTGTGCAACTTGACATTTTATAAATTGTAATTTGTTTGTGAGTCACGACAGGTGATCACGAGGAACTTCAAAGGAGAAGGATGCACGAGGCAGTGCAACAAATGATGGACCTTGAGCTAAACCTTCAGAGTTAAAAGGACCATCTTGGAGTTTGACAAACAAATCTAACCTCGGAAAATGAGTGCAAATAAGCGAACATCTGACTAATGTGCTCGTCCTTCCAAATTTGAAAACTTCTATATTGAATCCCATTTGGCCCAATAGCAACTGTCACACTATTGAATATTTTTGTGATTTTCTTGTTGTTTCCCTCAAATTGTTCTAGTATTCTGCTATGCAACTCTAATAAACTAATAGGTGGATGGACAACCAACCAACCTTGATTGTCACAATAGAATGTCTCCTCATCCCCTTTGTTTATAATCATACCATTATAGTGTACAAAAATATTAACAAAAAAATCTGCCATATTCTCACTAAAAATTACACTCAATCACTCAATATTCCAACACTGTGATACAATCCGGAGTTAAGAGTTGTATTTATAATGGCGAAGCAGACCAAAGTCAAGTCAAATCGACCTAACAAGTTGATTTAAATTGATTTCTAACATATTATCAGAGCAATGTCTGAAGTTAAATTGAGTAGACTTCTGACACATACCTGCACCAACCTAAAGTTGATTTAAATTGACTAATCTCTAGACCATAATAAAGTCAATTTTAATCGACTCTTAGGTAGTGCAGGTGTTTATTAGAAGTTTGATACCATCTGACAAAGCTGTTGCAGTAGATCATATATAAAATTGATTTAAATCGACTTTTATGTATTTCTGATATGAAATTTGATTTTTAAAGGAAAGTCGATTCGAATCGACTTCATTGAAAAAGATTTAGGACATATATGTAACGAGATGAAATCTTAAACATGCATTAGTAATAAGGTTTTTTTTATTTTATTCATGTTAAAAATCCCATATCCACGTGCCAATTAATGTTACACATTAGCAACATATTAGTTGGGTCCAAGGAATGTGATTCACAGTTAAAAAATTATGGAATGCTTAATCAAATTTTAAATTTTAGATAAAAATCAAATGTAGCATTAATTCATTCTAGAAAAATGCTAAACAACCAAAAACTTATCCAGAATAATTTGGCATAATTATTTTAGTTGAATTAGTGGGTTATATCATTTTGTTTATCCAATAATCATTATGATTTGTGTCAAAAATTGTGTATATATTTTTCTAAATGTGTAGAATTACTCATCATTCTAATATGATTCCCAAATGCCATCAATTGGATTATACGTCTATCTTATTATTTGCCTTTAGGTTATTAAAAGCTCCAAACAAAAGCTTTTTTTAATTAGGACATGTTCTACTTTGGAAATATTTTCCTTTTTAAATTTTTTGTTTCACATTAGTTATAAAAATGTCAATTTATTGTTATGTTATTTTCTAATTTTAAGATTTTATAAAAAAAATTCAAATAATAGTTTTATTTTTATTATTTCTTTTACAAAACTCTAAAAATAAGCACAAAAATAAAATAAGTTGACACTTTGTACTAAATATTTAAAATATAAAATAAAAACAATTTTTTTTTTCAAAAACCAAACTTTCTCTATTACTATTTAATTTCATCAGTCATTTTTTTTGGTCGAAATCTTCCTTTTTGAACAGCTACAAAATAATTATATCATTGTATGAAGTGGAGTAAATTAAAATTACATTTCTGTTTTATGATATTACAGGGAGATACGCAAAAAATTTTGATCTGATAAGGCATGTTCAGTTATTTTATACAACTTCAGGTAGGGGGCGCGCGTGTGCACACACACAGATATATATATATATATATATATATATATATATATATATATATATATATATATATTTCTTGATTTAATTTTGTATTAATATGTTATAAAAAATATATTCATATCTTATGATAATTATCATAACAGTCATATAAATATTATATATAATTATTTGAAAGTATAAGAAATTTTATACCACTATCTTATTGTACTATTCATATGCCGAATAAATTTAAGGAATAAAATTCAATAATCTGGAAAATTTAAGAAAATAGAGAAAGCCACAAATCAAAAATCAAAACTATATGAAGATTAAAGAACCTCAAAGCATGCTAAAATATTTCACAATTTAATTACCTGAAACCCATCGGTATCACAAACCCTGAGATGGCAGCAGCTTCCTTAAGCGCATTCCTGTAACTGAAAACCTTGTTTTTATTCATTGACTGTCTTTCTTCCGTACGAGCCAAAGCTTCTCCAAAACGACCTGTTTGATCGCGTACTTCTAAAGGATCTACACCATAGAACACTGGCAAAACCATCCGACCCTTGCCCCTGTGGCACTCCATTATTTTCTCGAGCTCCTGCAAACACCATGTTGAATTAGCATAATTTCTTGAGAAAACTACGATAGAAATCATTGACCCTTCGATTGCTTGCGAAAGGATCTGGTCTCCACTCCTAGGCTCCATTTCGTCCTTGAAAACACGAACTCCAGCACTTCTAAGTCTGGCATAGAGATCTGAAACAAAATCATGTCCAGTATCTTCTTTTGTGAAGCTCAAGAACACATCATGGATCGATTCATGACTGGGAGCAGATCTGGAGTCAGATTCCTGGTTCCCGGAAGAACTAAAGGAAGACATGTCGATTTGATGAAAGGATTTGGGTGACTATGATGCGGGTGGAGCAGAAGAAGAGGCTAGCCTATCCTTTCAGTAAGAAGGAGAACAGCACGCGCTTGAATGCATAGAAAATAGCGATTTGGCCATGTATAATAATAATAATAATAATTTTAATATTTTATCAACATCACTCTTTTTTGTTTCTCCACTTTATCATTGACTAATGAGACCGGCCGAGAGGACTCGTGATTAATGTTTTTAGAATTAACCTAGAACATAATTATACAGTTTTATTCTTATATTAAGTTTTTGTCCTCTAGCGCTTGGTGGTACTAGCCGAGATGAATCATGATTAATGTTTTTAGAATTAATTTAGAGGGGAAAAAATTACATTTTTATTCTTATATTGAGTTTTTGTCCATTAACGCTTGGTGAGTTCATGTTTAATTCAAGAATTTTCTGCCCTCAAGAAAGAAAAAGGTACAAATATGTTGAAATTTTCATCTAAATATGCGGAAGCAGGACACACTAAAACCTTTTTTTCACAAAAAATAATGCGTCGATTTTAAAAGTTATTTATCAATTGTTTTTGTTGTTACATTAGGAATAATGAGGTAAACTACTCGGAACATTTATCAGCATAGTTGTTGGTATCTTACGACGTGCGAGGTGCATTTAAAATATGTATCCTAAATTTATAATTTTGATACTATCTTAGCTTGTAATTTTTGGTTAAAATCTTAACTTGTATCTTAATATGAGTAAATATCATATAGTATACCTAATATCTAAATGATGTCTACAATATCAATACAGGCACCAGTATCTATGGTAATTATAAGTGGTGTTAAGTCTAATAGAATTTGATGAGATAGTACTTTCAAAATCCAAAATTAAAAATGAACATAATATCACATTAAGATAGAAAAAATAAATTATAAGATTAGTTTAATTTCTATACACTAATATTATGTATTGCCACAAATTAAACTTTTGCAGATTATATAGAAAATTTTGAATATCAAACTCAATTTTTTTAAAAAATACAATATTAGTGTCAAACAAGAATTAAAAAAAAATAAGATTCATGTAAAAGATATTATAAATTTATAATTTTGTAACTTAATATTTTCTTTTGTTCTTTAAGTTAGTTCTATATTTTTCACTTTAATATTTATATGAAAATTAACTAAAAATTCATACTAAGTGCTTTATTATACTAAACTTTAGATTTAACTTAAAAAATACTAACTAAAAATACATTAAAATATAAATGCTCTTGCGGTGCTGGATAAATGAATTTTATATAGAATTCTTGTGTCCACCAGAAATGGGCAGGGGGTTGTTGAAACATCCTCCAATAATTTCAAGTAAAAAAATTAAAAAAGGACATTTGATTAGCCCAAATGGCGAAATTCACATATTTTATAGAAAATTGACTCTCCACTAGTGATACCAAAATTATAAATAATGAGACGCATGATAGCGTGATTGTAGCTTAGTCAAGGATGCAACAAACTACTGAATACTTTTTGCCAAATATTCTAGAGATCAAAGTTCCTGTATCTTTCGGTCAACAACTAGAAGGGCAATTACTAAGGACTTACACTCCAAAGTAAAATAATATTTAAAATGATATGATACTTTCATAATGATATTTAAAGGTTTAAGCATAAGACCCATAATAACAGACTCATTCATCATTAACTAAATGTCAGATGTTCAATCCCTAACTCTGGGTATTGAGAAGTCTTAAATATTCGAGCCAACTATCCCACCCATCGAGATGTCTACAAGCCAGCATGGGGATTAATTATTGTAATCGATGGTGGATAATTTTGGTCTTGACCCAAAGTAAAAAAAATAAGAACCATAATAAGGGTCATTTTTTTGTTATGGGTTTTGTGTGATTATATCACGGGAGTTTTATAGATAAGAATTCAGAGCATCCGAATTCAATGCTATAAAAAAAAGTCAATTTAATAATAAAATAATATTTTCATATTTTCTATTGAAATATTAATTTTTAAAATCAATAGAACTCGGATAATTCCAGTTTGGTGTAAAACAACGTTTTTTTCAAAAAGGTTCAAAATGAATTCGGACCATCCGAATTCCACAACTTTAGAACTAAAGGAAGACATGTCGATTTGATGAAAGAATTTGTGTGACTATGCTGCGGGTGGAGCAGAAGAAGAGGCTAGCCTAACCTTTCAGACATGCTGGATAGGACAAGGACAAATAGAATAAGACCTGATAGGATAAGATTTGATAGTACAAGACTTGATAAACTTTTAATACTATGCGGTGTTTGGTGTAACATTATATAAGATATTATATTTTATATTTTATAATATTATCATTTATTTATAAATAATTCTAATATTTTAATTAAATATTAAATAAAATAAATTTTTTATTAATGATTTACATATAATATTTAAATGTCATTTATGTAAATATCTATTAATTAAAATTGAATTTATTTTAAATAATATTATTTATTATTTCCATATAAAATATTTGGTTCAACGGACCAATAGAGTTCGCTAGTGTCGGCTAAAATTAATTATGTATTTAAAGAATGAAGTCCAATTGATCTACCAAAAAGAAATGAGTCCAATTGATATATCACTAATATTTGGATTCAGTTATCCATAATCTAACTCCACTAAAAGACTTTTTTCAAAGAATTAGAAGTCTCTTAATGAGGATTTTTCTATTTTCACAGCTTGAAGCGATAATTGTTAGTTATAAAAAAAATTAATAAATTGTTAAAATATGAAACAATTGAGAAACTAATTAATTATAAAAATTTTATAAGCTAGCTATTCAGTTTAATCTATATATTAATCAAAGCTAATTCTTGTAGTAAATTTTTTTTTATAGTTACTCAACTTCATAATGATTGTTTTTTAAGTTTCTCTTTAGTTATGAGTATTTAAATTTGAAAACCCCTTATTGTCTTAGACATTATAATTTATAAATGAATAAATACAATAACTAGTATAAATTTCCCTACGAAAAAATTAAATATAAAATTTCTTAGAGAAGTCCATAGTAGTTTCAAATTAAATCACAAAATTATGATAACAATATATACACTAGGAATGGATTATTGGTGAGAAAACTTGAGTAATTCACACTAAGGTCATATTTTCAAAGCTAAGCATTGGCAATAAAAAATGAAAAAAATAAGGATTTGATTTAATGTGTTTCAAATGAGAATGCAAAAGAGTAATATATCATCATTCAACTATATATTGTTGTATCACGAAAGTACCAATCTTTTCCAATAAAGAAATATGACAGGTGACGGTATAATTCAGTACATGAAAATTAAATTAACTAAAAAAACAATATATTTAAAAAATTGTTAAAAAATAGTACTAAGTGCTTTGTTATATTCAACTTTAGATTTAATTAACAAAATAAAACCTAAAAATATATTAAAAAAACGCTCTAGCAGTGGTGGATAAATATGAGTATTATAAAGAATTATTGTGTCCCCCCAGAATTGAGCACAGGGTTGTTGAAACATCTTCGAACAATTTCAAGTAAAAAATTTAAAAAAGGGCATTTGATTAGCCCAAATGGCGAAAGTCACGTATTTTATAGAAACTTGCCTCTCCACTACTGATACCAAAATTATAAATAATAAGACGCATGTTAGGCATGTTAGAGTGATTATTGCCTAGTCAAGGATGCAATAAACTACTAAATACTTTTGCCAAAATATTCTAGAGATGAAAGTTCCTGGTACCCTTCGGCCAGACTGGACAACTAGAAGAGCAATTATTAATGACTTACACTCCAAAATAAAATAATACTTTAAATGATATGATACTTTTAGAATGATATTTAAGGATTAGAACCATAACAAATGTATATTTCAATCTAAAATGTTGATTCAATATTAAATAAAATATGTTTTAACAGAGATATTTCATGAAGATCTAATAATTTTTCAACTAGAGACATGCTGATTAAAATATTTAAATTTAAAATTAAAGATTTAATTAATTTAGTCATTGCTTAATTCAATTCAGTGAATATTTTAGTGGAGCCTTTTGATCACGGTGGCCAAGTCTTCATAATATATATTTTTTATATAAACGACAAAAGGTTGATAATTTAAAATCTGACCATTAATTCTCGTGCTACCAAACCTCAACTTTTTCTGGTATTTTATAAATATCAAGAGTTACAAATGTTCGACTGACCTTCTTTTCATATTGACAGAAGGCTAACTCAATTTTTCACGAGTGTTATTTATAGCCATGAGCGCAAATTCCAACCAATTAAAAATTACGAGCGAACAAAGTTGCATTACATGAGCCTAAGCAAAAAAGTGGGACTAAATTCCTAATTCAGCCGCTAATATTTATAATGAAAGGTAAATTAGTTCCTCTAATTCTTTTAAAAAAATTTAGTTCATCAAATTTTATAAGTAAGG
The DNA here is from genome assembly GCA_031216125.1 of Dalbergia cochinchinensis. Lineage (NCBI taxonomy): Eukaryota > Viridiplantae > Streptophyta > Magnoliopsida > Fabales > Fabaceae > Dalbergia > Dalbergia cochinchinensis. The sequence goes on along the minus strand of CM062375.1, from coordinate 57,932,280 downwards.
ATAAATTAATCCCTTCATCAAATTTTTCTCTTAAATGTTAATAGAAATATTCATATTGCTTGATAACTTACTTATATGTATTGTTAATTTTCATAGTATGTCCTAACTTGCCTTGTTCCTCAATTTTGAACCGAACAAATAAATGATAATTTAAAATCAAAATCTCTTTCTTTTGAGTAGAAGGCTATGGTGAAAAAGAAAATGAAAAAGAAGTTCTAAACTATTTTTTTAGAAGAATAAGGTAAGTTATGACCTTCCATAAAAATTAATAATATATGTAAATAAGTTGATAGTATACATAAGTAAGTTAACAAGACATAACTCAAAGTACAATTTTACAGAAGTACTAGTCTCTATTTATAAAATTTAATGAACTAATGTGAAATTTTTAAAATTTAAAAGATTAATTTATCCTTTACTATAAATTTAAGAGGATAAGTTATGGGTTTAATTAAAAAATAATAATAATACAAGGACCAGAGTGCTTCAGCGCTCAAAACGAGCACTTCGGCTCTCAAAATGACCACTTTATCGCTGGCAAGGAGTGCTTTAGAGCCTACCAATGCGCTAAAGTGCCCACATTTGTGTGCAACGCGCATAACAGGACACTAAAGGCATCTTTTCTTTTATTTTTTCATTTAACCTCTAGTAGATATTTGACATAATATAATATTTCTAAATATTTCTAAAATTTCCTAGTCGCTCAAGAACTTTTTCGACAGAGACAAAAACACAATTTCTCTCACAATTTTCTCTAATTAATGTTTTCAGGTAAGTGTTTTCGCTCTTGTTCTTGTATGTGTTATCAGTTATAGTCAATCTTTGAACTACTGCAGTATTTTTTTCTTCATGATCCATTTCAAATCATACGTTCCTTATTACATTATTCCATTGCAGCTGAAAACGTCATCTCAGTTGCCCATGATCTCATAGGCATTTGCCAAATGCTCCCGACAACGATCGGTGAATGATTAGTTATTCATGACTATATTTTACCCATTGAAAATATTTAGAAATTATTATATATATGTATGTATTTTTTAAAGTTTACGAAATTCAGGAACAACTTCTAGTTTATCGTTTTCATTCCAATCCCTATTTTCTAATATCGCATGTGACAATTGTTTCATGCAGGATTGTCAGAGTGTGACACTTCATGTTATATTATATTTTAGTATTATAAGATTGGGTCAGTTAATAGAAATCAATTATCAATTAATATTGTTTAGCTATTAAATCCTTACTTAGTTGTTATAATTACATGAGTATGTGATGCCTTAGGTCCACATGTCCATGGATAAGTCTAGTACGACTTTAAGATCCCTTAGGACCGACCTGAGTTTCTAAGAAGACCCCAAATGCATGAAGGCTTGAAGAACAGAAGAAGATGCAATTATGAAACCACTACAATGGTGGTAGTGCAAATTGCAACATGTTGGTTCCATGGGTGACTACTATAATAGTCACATGCTTGTGTGTCACCCTATTTTCCCCTTAGTGATAGCTATAGCTATATCCTTGGTACTAGAACAGGCCCAAAACGATGGAGTTTCATTAAAGTAATCTCCAACCCTATATATACCCTTCCTATACGCAGTTTTCACCCCAAAACACAATCCTAACTTTTCCAACTCTTCTCGTACCTCCTCTCTCAATCATATCTCTTCCAAGCTTCAAAGTAAATATTGCTTATAGTTTATGTTGAGTTTTCTCTCTTTTCCTTCATGTTCATGAATTAGGATGTTTATGTTTTTATTTGTTGTTAGTTTGGGTACTCCCCCAATGTCTCTAGAGCTGTCCTGGTGTGATTATGGTATATTCATAAGTTGTTTGTGATTTTGTGGTAGTTGTTTGTGTCATTCCAAGCTCTAAGATCAAGTGGATAGTACCCACGAACCCTCGGCTCCACGATGAGTGTATTGATAGCATGCAACCAAAGGGATGAGTGAAGATCCGACAAAATTTGAAATGTTTGTTGCTACTCACACAAGTCACAAAAGGAAGGAAGTCGATTCAGAAACACAAGAATCAATTGCATGCAAATTAAGTTTATTTTTAATTGTGACATCATTAATTTGTAATATTGTTTACTAATGTTATTTTTAATGTTTCTTATAAACAATCAGAACTTCAAAGTCACCAAGATGCCGAGGATGCTTTTGATGCAGTATTTGGAAAGGAGAGTGTTATGGTATATCAATCACAACAATGCAACTTACCTGAAAAAATATTCAGAAATTATCCAAATCAAACAACAACAAAATGAGGAAGTCGCATATTTGAACATTGACATTGGAGATTTGATAAGAGTGATTCACCGGCTACAACATGTGGTAAAATTATTGATTCAGCAATGTGACATTTGGATGAATGCAAAAGAAGTTGAAGCATTGTTGCAATTTGCTCAACGCTCTTCAGATAATGCTAATAGTACACCAGGTGTTGCAGGAAATTGTAATCCACATTTGCTATTCTCACGGCTTGAAGTGATAATTGTTAGTTATAAAAATAATTAATAAATTTTTAAAATATGAAACTATAAAATTTTTGTAAGCTATTAACTTTAATCTATATATTAATTATAGCTAATTCTTGTATAAATTAATAAATACAAGTACTAATATAAATTTTCCTACAAAAAAAATTAAATATAAAATTTCTTAGAGAAGTCCGTAGTTTCAATTTAAATCGCAAAATTATGATAACAATATGTACACTAGGAGTGGATCACTGGTGAGGAAACTTGAGAATTTACACTAAGGTCATATTTTCAAAGCAAACCAATATTAATAAAAAAAAGATAAAAACAAAGATTTGATTTCAATGTGGTTCAGATGACAATGTAAAAGAGTATTATATTATATTGTTATATCAGAAAAGCTCCAGTCTTTTCCAATAAAAAAATATGATAGGATGACGGTATAATTTAGCACATGACAATTAAATTAACTAAAATATATAATATATTTAAAAAATTGTTAAAAAATTAATATGAAGTGCTTTGTTATACTAAACTTTAGATTTAATTAACAAAATACAACCTAAAAATATATTAAAAAAATGTGCTCCAGCAGTGGTGGATAGATGTGAGTTTTATATAGAATTATTGTGTCCCACCAGAAATGAGCAAAGCGCTGTCGAAACATCCTCGAATAGTCTCAAGTAAAAAATTAAGAGAAGGACGTACATTTGATTAGCCCAAATGGCGACGGTCGCATATGATACTTTTAGAATGATATTTAAGGATTTAAAGATAAGACCCATAATAAATGTATATTTCAATCTAAAATATCGTTTCAATATTAAATAAAATATAGTTTAACAGATATTTTTTGAAGATCTAATAATTTTCCAACTAGGGACATGCTGATTAAAATATTTAATTAAAACATTAAAGATTTAATTAATTAGTCATTACTTAATTCAATTCAGTGAATATTTTAGTGGAGCCTTTTGAACACGGTGGCCAAGTATTTTATAAATATCAAAAGTTACAAATGTTCGATTAACCTTATTTTCATATTGATAGAAAGTTAACCCAAATTTTTATGAGTGTTATTTCTAGCCATGAGGGCAAATTCCAACCAATTAAAAATTGCGAGCGAATAAAGATGCATTACATGAGCCTACTACATAACGATATACGTAAATACCAAATTATTTTCTGCTTACTACATGATGATTTTCTGCTTGTTGTATATTATGTTATGTATATCCTGTTGGTTGTCTTATGTGGGTGATGGGTGAGAATCCATTTACTGAGTTTTAGATGAAATTCACCCATCTCTAGTCCTCCTTACAGTGTAGGGCCAGATATCATTTAGTCACCATTGAGTAGTCTGCAGCTATTCCAATAGTGAGCTTTACTTTGTAGTGGAGCTTAGTCTAAGGCTATGTTTGATTAGAGTGCTCTAGTAGATGTGCAAGTAAGATCCGAACCATGCATCCTATTTTAAGATTTTAAGTTTTCAAATTTCAAGCATTAATTGAGATGTAAATTTTAATTAGAATTTATATGATGAGCCAAACATGTACTCATTCAATTTTCAATCATTGAACTTATTTTCAAATTTTGATTGTATAAGATCATGAAATAAGACAAGTTCATGATTAAGTATATCGAAATAGTTTAGTTTTATGAAATCAATTATTATGTTTCAAAGAGAGAAATTTATATCTATTTAGAAGAAATCATGTTTTATTTATGAAAATCATGTTAATTTATGCATTCAGTGAATCACACCACCCAAAAGGCTAGTTGCGTTGAGACCCAGACCCCCACATGCCAATCACATTTTCAAATCGGGTCGTGATAGAGTAGTAGTAGTCAGGGCAGGAATAACAATCTTAGTATTAGTTAAATTTAAATACTAATGCTCCATGATAGGGTGTAATTGATACCGAAGTTAGTCACACAATTAGTGTAGTTCCCTAGTTAAATTAATTGTGGCTAGGTATCGTGCTAGCTAAGACTCAATTGGTTTATAGGAATTAGCTAACAACTATTGTAGTTTCCTACGATTAAATTATAAATTAATTATTAATGAGTAAGTAGTAATCAAGACAACAATAGTAATTCCAGCATCATCAATATCACATCATTCGTTTTAGAATAATTGTAAAAAAGAAATGCACATATTAGGGAAAATAAAAAAAAATCTTGGTAAATGAATTTATATGAGTAGATAAAACTATCATTCTATGGTCATTATTATTCATCTTGGTAAATGTATTGATTACTTAATGAAAACATTTATATTAAGAGTATAAATAGAGGAAGAAATTAATGGTACCTAGATATTATAAATGGATAGATATTCTAAAACGTGAAAAAGTCAAAACTGACAATTATTCTGAAATGGAGGGAATAGTTAATTGTTATTGGTTTCTACCATTAAATTAACTATTAGTTAAATTACAAATAAAGTTCGGCCAATACCAGAATTTGGTAAAACAATTGGTATTGCTTCTAGTTAAATTATTATTATCATTATTTAATAAAACTAGACTTAGTCTATTATCTAGAAACAGTTAAAACAATTATAAAAAGTTCTAAATTGAATTGTTATTTGATTATTAATTTATGGACAAGAAGCATTTTAACAAAACCAATTACATGATGAATAATGTTATTAGTTTATACAAATAACTTGATAACCCACAATTTGTTCTTACAGCATGCAACCAAAGGGGCAAGTAAAGATCTAACAAAATCTAAAATGTTTGTTTGTATTCGCACAAGTCACAAAAGGAAGGAAGTTGATTTAGAAACATACGAATCAATTGTATTTTTTTTTGGCATATAACAAGACAAAAAAAAGGAAAAGAAAAAAGCACACATGGCTAGCTTCTCTTATCAATACCGATCAAAGTGACAAGAACCCTTCAAAATCAAAACAAAATGAACACACCATTGATGATTGACCAGCTGCTGAATTTCAAAAAGTAGATTATTGTCAATGTGATTACTATGCTTTTGATAAGAAGTCACAGGAGAGAAGGCTTCTAGGCTATCTATTTCACAAATGACATTCTTACAACCTTTGTACTAAGCATAACGAAGAACTCTTATATTTTCACTGTTATCTAAAAAAGCTGCCACCCAGTCTCCTCTAACATTCCGAATGATTCCACCATAACCAGCCCATCTCGGCCCCCAAGGACATTGCCATCAACATTAAGCTTGACAAAGTCATCAGTAAGTGGGGACCATTTATCCATGACCTGCATACCTTGCCAAAAACAATTTTGCTTGTGAGTGCATTGAACATCATAGGTGAGCAGATGGGCATTTCTAGCTATCATAAAGGTAGGCCAAGTATCAGCCCCAAACACATCATTGTTGCGGTATCTCCAAATCCACCAACATCCTGCAAGAAAAAGGATAGCCCTCTTCCCAGTCCCAAAATGCCTAATCCAATGGCTATCATGTAGCTCATCAAACAATGGCTCTTTTAAGAAGTCCAAGGAATCCAAAACTTTTATAGCTCTTGGGTAGTCTCTGAGATAGTGAATACAGGTTTCCTGATCCTTTCTACAACGGTTACATATGGGAGATTGAGCAGGTCCTCTTTTGAAACAGAAAAGATTAGTAGGAAGTGCATCATGTAACAATAACCAAAGCATCACCTGAATTTTTTCGGGGCAAACCAAATGCCATAGCCAAGACTAGTTCTGAGTGGTGTCCCAATCGTAGACCTGTTCTATAAGCCAACAACAACCAGAAGTTGCAGAATAGGTATGGGGAGAAGATTTTGTCCAGAACTATCCATGTTTTTCTTCTCCACTCAATTGCATTGGTACAGCTACAATTTGATTCCTTAATTCCTCCAAAAGATCAGTAGAAAGTGTATGCCAAAGCCAAGTGTCATTATTCCAAACATTGTGAATAAAAGAGAAGAATAAAAAATATGAACATAAAGAACTCTAGTGCATAACGGTCCCAAGTGAGACCAAGAATCATACAAAAGAAGGTATTATCATGGCCTAGATTCCAAGCAAAACCATCTCTAAGTGTATTAACTGCCTTCATAATGCCATTAACCACACAAGAAGAGGCCACACAAAGATCATTATTTAAGACAAAAGAACTTGAAAAAACTTGTGTCGAATCACTTTTGGCCACAATTTGTCATTATCATGAATTAATATCCAAACAAGTTTACCTAGTAAAGCCAAATTACTTTGATGAGCTTCATGAATACCCAATCCCCCAAAATGTTTAGGGGTGATAATATTTTTCCAACTGACCAGATTAAGACTTCTAAAACCTTCTCAACCATTCCAAATAAAGTGCCGAGTCATATGGTTACTAGTCTTACAGACAGCTTAGGGAAAATATAGTGGTTGCATCTAACGAACAGGAATGGATGAAATAACAAACTTTGCTAGACAGATCCTATTAGCCTTGTTGAGGAGATTCCCTTTCCAAGATGCCAATCTGCCTTGAATTTTGGTAATAATGTCATCAAAGGTAGACCGCTTCACCCTATTCTAGATTAAAGGAACACCCAAGTATTTACCAATATCGCATGTGAAACGAATGGAAGATATACTGGTAAAATTTTCCTTGCGTTGTTGAGAAACATTCTTCAAACACAATGCTCTAGACTTTTTAGAGTTGATTTTCATACTTGATGCTTGACAAAATGCATTGAGTATAGACAAAATCAAATGAATTTGGGTACTTTTAGCTCTGCAGAATAGAATTACATCATCAGTAAACATAAGATGAGAAATCCTAGGTTCCCTTCTTGAAACTGCTACTGGTTCCCAAACACCACTCTTATCCTTTTGGCTAATAAGAATCCCCAATTTTTCCATGCAAAGAACAAAGAGGTAGGGAGACATAAAGTCCCCTTGTCTTAAACCATGAAAGGGAACAAAAGAATCAAGCTTAGCATAATTCCAAAGGATTGAGAGAGAAGAAGAAGTAACACACCTCATAATAAGTGCAACTGTAGATGAAGGAAATCCAAAGTCAAATAAAGTCTGTTCCAAAAAACCCCAATCCACCAGATTAACTTTAAAAGCTAGAGTACTATATTTGGATTTTGTATTCTTTATAAAATGCAGCACTTCTTGTGCAAGAATAATATTGTCTATTGTGCCTCACCCCGGGATAAAGCTCCCTTGCAGAGGGCCAATAAGATCATCTAAGAAAGGACGAAGGCAATTGACCAAAACCTTAGTAATCAGCTTATAAAGCACATTATACAGGGTAATAGTTCTAAAATCTTTCATTCTCATAGGTTGTTTTGTTTTGGGAATTAAGACAATCAAGACTTCCAAAAGACTAGGATCCAAACTATTACCTGTGAAGGCTTCTCTAACCACCTTCCAAACATCATCTCCCACAATATCCCAGTAATTCTTGAAGAAAAAACCTTGATATCCATCAGGGCTTGGAGCCTTAAAAGAGTTCAACAACATAATGGCCACACGAACTTCTTCTTTAGTCACAGGAGCTGTTAAAGCTGCATAGCCATCATGACTGAGCTTTGGGGAAGGTAACTTGTTCAGAGCATCTGAAACCACAATCTCCCTAGAAGAAAATAAATTCTTGTAAAAGGTTAAAGCTTTACCTTTGAGAATCTCAGGGTCAACTGGCCAAGAACCCACCTCAATAAAAAGACCATGCACTCTATTCTTGTTTTGCCTAATTAAAGTTTGCATATGAAAGAACTTAGTATTCCTATATCCAAACTTGACCCAATTTTCCCTAGATTTCTGATACCATAAGTGCTCTTCTTAGTGCAAAATGCTATTATAATCAACCTGAAGTTCCCTTTCTATATTCCGAAGTCTCACTGAATCAATTACCTCCAATCTGCTCTGAACATCTTTAATCCGATCTTCCAAATGCTTCTTTCAGGAGAGAGAATTTCCAAAGACTTCCTTATTGAAAGTCGTAGAATCCAACATCACTTCATGAAGACAGTCAATAGCATTAGGTTTCCAACAGTCCCAGGCAGTAAGAACCACCCTTCTATGAAGAGGGTGAGTGGCCCAAGCAACCTAAAAATGAAAAGGGCGCTCCCCTCTAATTCTAATCAATCCACCATATCTCACTAAAATAGGACAATGATCTGAATGGAGACAACAAAGATTTTCAACAAAGGCATCTCGAAAGATTCTTCTCCAATCACAATTAGCTATTGCCTTATCTAGGCATTTAGAAATATACCCCTGATTTTGAGAAGGATGAGACCCGGTAAATTGATTACCTATAACACCTAGATCCATCAACTGGCAAGAATCTAAAACATTAGAAAAAATAGTAGCCCGAGAAGTGAGAATATCCCCCCTTTCACCTCATGATGGTGGATAATTTTATTAAAATCCCTAAGAACCAACCAAGGCAAGTTGTCAGGAGAATTTAGACTAGCCATATGGTGCCACAAGTCATTCCTATGAATTTGAATTGGGCTAGCATAAACCGCTGTGCAGCACCACCTCAAAGTAAAGCATTGAATATCAAAGGTAATAGCCTGAGTACATTGAGTTACAAGAGTGCACTTAATGGAATTTTCTAAAGACAAAATCCAAATTCCCCCTCTATGCCTTTGCGCTTCTTCAATACCAACTACTTGAAAGCCAAGCTTGTTTAAAAAATCCTTGACTTTTGTAAAAAGAACATGAGTTTCAAGCAAGATAAAAATTGAAAGCTGAAGCTTGCGGACTGTAACACCCCGATTTTTCTGTCTGAGGGAAATGACCAAAATGCCCCTGAGGTCATTTCCTGACCCGAATTCGAGGGTAACCAACTCGGTCATCCTCAAAGGGTCAACTCAATGTTTGAAGGGGATTGAATGGCCTTTGAATGCTTCCGGAAGCGAAAATCTCATTTTTCGCAGTTTCGGGTCGAAATGACCAAAATACCCCTATAGCGTTTTTACGCGGGTAGAAGTGCCGTTTGAGCCCGAAACTTTCCCCAGAGGTTTAAAAACATGTTTTCATGTGTCTAGAGGTCTTTGTTTAAGTCCCGGTGGTCCTGGGCAGTTTTAGTACAAAATTACGATTTTGCCCCTAGAATAGTGTTTTTGAGCTTAATGACGTAATTAAGCAAACCTAAGCAATATTAGGCTCTAAACAAAGATTAATTAATTTCCCTAATTAATCTAGAGTCAAAATAATTTATTAAAGTTAATTAGAACCTAAAATTGCTTAGATTAAATTTAAATCCCTTTTTAGAACTCAAGATTCCTAGTCTTGGAATCTTGAATAGTGTGCACCCTTCATTTGTTTCATTTCTCTATAAATAGAATGCCTTGAGGAGCTTGCACCACTTTTAGATCATTTGCTAAGTTTAGGAACACTCAAAGCTTTTCTTTTTCTCTTAAAGCTCTTGTGTTCTTCAAGTTCTTGGAGCTCTCTATCTTCTTCATCTTCTTCTTCCATCTTCAAGATCATCACACCAAGTAGGGATTTTCTTTCAAGTACTTCTTTCTTTAAAGTTCTTGTTCTAGCTTTATGTTCATAGTTTCTCTTGATTCTTTTTAGAACTTCTTTTCTTCTCCTTTTTCTTTCTTATTTTCGGCCATGGGCCTTGAAGTTCAAAGAAATGAGAGCTTGATGATGAGAGTTTCATGATGAAGTTCATCACTTGAAACAAACTCTAGAGCTTGATCTTTGTTCTTGAGCAAAAATGTTTCTAGTTCTTCCTTTCTTGAACTCTTGAGAACTTTAGCTTTGATGGTGTTTTAAAATGGTTCTATGAACTCAATGATGAGGACTCATGGTGTTGGTGTTAATATATCACCAAGATCATGGACTCTAGAGTTTTCAAATATTCCTTTTCTTGCCTAAGAATATTTCGGCCATTTCCTTTTCTTCTACATGTTCAATGTTTTGATTTTCTAAAAATGTTGTCTTGAGTACTAAAAACTCTAAGCTTTACTTAACCTTGGTTGGATGAGTTTGGGTTGAGGATTGAGTTCCTTTAAAGTCTTGTTAAGAGCTCTAGAAAAAATAAAATGAACTTGCATAATTTATTTTATGCTTGCATTTACATTTATATTCTTGTTATGCACCTTTACTTTCTAGCTATCACCTAAGAACATAAAGATTAAAATGGAACTTGCATCATCACTTAATTTAATTCTCAAAGCCTTTCTATTTCGGCTTTAAAGTCGATTGTTGCTGGGCCGAGAGCACTAAAATAAAGAATTGAACTTGCATTATCACCTAATTAATTTCTCGAATACCTTTCTATTTCGGCCTTAAAGTCGATTGTTGTTGGGCCAAGAGCACTAAAATAAAGAATTGAACTTTGCATATTTACTTTCAAGCTTGCACGTTTAAGTTTATGCCTTGCATATTTATTTTAAGTCATCATTTTATTTTGTAAGCAAGATTAAAAATGAAAAGCATGAGTACGTTTATTTTATATCATAACTTAAGAACCTAGAGCTCAAAGACTTGCCCATTTCATTTCAAGTTAAAGTTTAATGTGAATGCATTCTTTGAATGCATGTTTTCGGCCAAGTAGTGATGATGGACTTGCAATGAGTTTTCATCTAGCTACAAGGACTAATAGTCTATGTTCTAAGTTTTTATTAAAGCTTTACAAATCTTTACAAGGTTATGTTATCATGAGATGTGATTTTATTCCCTTTTAGAAGATGAAATATATTTTGGTCACTGACTAAAGGCTTCTCTTAGCCTCCTGATGAATTAAAATGATTTGCAAAGAGTTTTAGAAATTCTAATTTGATTCCAAGAGAAACTAGTTAACTTATGTACCTCGAAATGTCAATTTAATTCTCTTATTGAAGCTCCATGATTTCGGTTCTGTCATGATGAGTGTGATGCTGTATGGTGATGTTTTGATGTGTGAAAATATCATATGATGATGTAGAAATGATTCTATGCATAATAGGTAAGAAACTAGCTAACTAGAAATACCGTAAAGCTAGAATTTAACATAGTTTTGATCCATTTGTTTTTGGAACTTATCCAAACTGTTTTAATGGGAGCACAATCAGATTAGGATTGTTTAGACATGAAAAACTTGGTAACATTTGGATTAGAATTGAATTTTAGCACTTATAGGGAAACTAGTAACTAGAGAACCATAAAAATACAAATGTAGAACTCTTAGAACATTTAGTTTTCTGGATTCTGTCCAGCAACGTTACAACATGATAAATGCGATTTATAATTAGTTCTTAAGCATAGGAATGTCTCATAACTGATTTAGATTTAATTTATAGCGCCTTAGGCGAAGACGGAACCGAGAAAGGGTCTAAAACATAAGTTCTAGAATCCCGTAACCACAAGTTAGAAATTCTGCCCTATGCTTTTCAGATTTGAGAATGAATATGAGAATTAGGAATGATGATTAATTATGAGCCCTTAGGTGCATAAAATATGAACGACAGATGTTAGAGAACTATATCTCAAGATTAAGGGTCAAAGCATAAGCTACCGTAAGGGTAACCGTTTGAATGTTCTATGATGATGCATGTGGTATGTAAATGATGATGATGTTATTCATATGAGGAATTCATGAGGATATATGTTTATGTGGCATAAAGAAAATTTGGAAGGAATTCAGCGTAATGCCATCGTGCCGCCGAATTCCCGACGAATTTGGGGACTTAAAGAGATTTTGAAAATTAAGGTACTAAGATGGGTTCTAGGATGACACCGGTTCGGCCGAGCACCTCCATAGAACTCATGTGACATCGGTACCAATTTATACTCTTAGGTGACACCGGTTCGGTCGAGCACCCCTAAGAGAATTGTCCCTAGCCCGTACTCAGATAGTTGGGATTTATGATTTATGATACGCTTATTGTTAAGTGGTAAGTAAGAACTAGTGACGACTAGTTAAGGTATGAGCTTATAACCTAGAGATGTGACACGTTCTGGGTGACACCGGTTCGGCCGAGCACCCCTAGAGCGCTTGTCTTTTAGGGCGGCCCATGAGGAAGAGAAATTTCATGATTATGATTATGTCACTAAGTTTGTCCCATATGAATATTTCTATTGCCACTTTATGCCACTAAGTATGATGATGTTTGATGATATGACTTATGTATGTGCATTAGGTAGCGCCATGCATACATTCTCTATTATGTTGCATTCATGACATTAAGATCATCCTAAAATGAATGGACCTTGGCTAAAGTATATTTTAAAGTATAAAATGAACTCGATGCATGCTCACTTGCTTCTACGAAATAAACCCAAGGTTCCTGAGGACGTAGATGATGACACCTAGGTAGTAGGAGGCCCTACTGAGATTCTTTAACAAGATTCTCACTCCCTCTATCCTTTCTTTCCGTCACGTCTTCAGATGGCGACGTTTGTAGTGTTCGTGGACATGCCGACATAGGAGGTGCACCATGACCCGGACCACGGGTCGTTCCATTTTGTGGGTCGATGCACGGTTAGAGTATTCATGTTCATGGGTCGACCCTTCACTCCCCCTATACATTCTCATCGTTTCTCCCCCGTCTCACCTTTTGGCGATGACCTGGTGCTCGAGTGCGCACGTCCCCGAGAGGAGAGGCTTTGCCGTACTCCACCGTCTGCGTCCGCCGTTCAAGACTACCCCCAGTATGTGCCCCGTTGCCCGTCATCTTTTTCGGAGACGGATCCTTCCGAGGATTCGGCAACCCAGGTAGCCTCCGAGGGATTTTCCCCCACCATACCCATGGACCTTGGGGAAGGTAGCGAGCCCTCCGTGACTCAGCCGAGGCTTGCACGACGACCGGAGATGAGGCCACGCCGTGGAGGTCACTTCCGAGCCCCGTTCCGCCTATTCATGCCAGAGGAGCTTGCTCAGTTTCCTGGTTACGTGCCACGCTCGAGGGATAGTCGCCAGTAGGAGGCTGTGGATAGCCCGGGATAGAGCACACACCACTTAGATGGAGATAAACCTTCTTTTGTTTAGAGGTTATCCCATTAGATGCACTCGGGTAGGGGAGTAGTTTATGTTTATGTTTATGTTGTGTTATCTTTCATGTATTCCTTTATACCAAATTAAGTCCCACACTTATAAGTGGGCAAGTTATATATATAATATGAGGTAATATTCAGTGTTTCTCATGATGTGCCTTTATGTGTTTTATGCTATGACGTTATAAGATGTATGTTTTGTCCGTTACATGATATATCGCATCATCCGGCTCTCACTTTGTATTTCAAAAAAAAATTTACTGTATTTTCCGCTAAGTATTTCAAGGTAAAAATGAGAACTATGAAGTAACAGACTAATGATTAACCTAATTATGTTCTAGAGTATTGGGTTAAAAATTAGGATGTTACACAGAAAAACTCTTTAATGTGACCCTGGGCCACTATATTTAAAGCCCTTCTTACATTCCAGGAAATTAAATTTAAATCTTTAAAATCCAAAAACAAACACCAAAAGGAAGAAGGGTATACTAAACCTCATACTGATTCAGCAAACGCAAGATTAGAGACATCCTGCAAGACATGATTTTCTACCATGACTTCCTGGACAATGATATCTTTATGCTTTTCAATACAATCTTTAGTCTCCCTTTTGTTAGTTTGGGCCCCAATACAAGAATTCTCTTTAGCCACTGGTGATAAGTGCAAAGAGGCTAGCCTCATCCTTTTCTTCATACTAATGAATGGCATTCTTAACTTTGGCCTACCATCCAAAGTACTATGTCTACCAAAATGTGTGGGGGCCTTTGAGGATGCTCCATGCAACTTAGCACTTGTGTTCATTGTACTACCTTCGGAATCCATGCTTTCTTGAAATTAATAGCCTGAGATTTTGTCCTGATATTATTGACCAGTTTCCCATTCTCCTTGCCATGTAACTTTTTTGATTTAGACATGTGGATCTTCCCTTTTTTGTTATCATTGGTTAAAACCAAAGAAGGTTCTCCTTTGCTTGCATTAAATTCAAAGGTCACCATTTGCTTTCCTTTATCCTTCCTATTGTTAGAAACTTTTGTCCACCCATTATTGGTGTCCTCATTCAAGATTTCAGAGGCAATTAAAGTAGGATTTGGTTTTGAGTTCACCTTTGATTTAAAGCTTGCCCCATCTTCTATTGCCATTGCTTGTTCTTTCAACATTCTTGCCTCGATGAATGGTATCTCAGGCATTGATGTATCTCTACCTTTACAGTCTCTTGAAACATGACCATAGCAATGGCAAAAGTTATAAATTAATGACAGACTTTCATACTCTACATCAAAGGGAATGTCATCAATAAGAATTCTTCTTACCACAGGTAAGGATAAATCAGTCTCCATACATGCCCGAATAAAACGTCCCCTTTTAGCCAATTTCATTGCTAAGTCAACTTTAATTGGTTTACCCACTATAGAAACAGTGCTCCTTACTACATTTTCTTAATAGCTCTAAATGTTCATTCCAATCAGCTTAATCTAGACCATTGTTGAGCCAAACACTTTCTCCTTTGGGTAGAAATCTGGTGTCCATTCTTTAACTGCTAGATAACTACCTGCTATCATCCATGGGCCCCCATTGATCACAAATTCCTTATCTTCAATCATATCAAATTTTACCAGAAAATAACCGAAGCCACATTCATAATGTTATATCCTCCTTTAGTTTCCATACTCTTTTTAGGCAATGGATCATTGCAGTGTAGCTAAATTGTTTTCCCAAGCGCTTAACCACAAGAGTCCTATGATACGGTTCACAAAGTGCAAGTCGAGCTTCTTTTGTAAACCTGACAGATAGTGGTGCAACCAAATGAACTCCCTCAAGATCTTTGTTCATGGAGAAAGGCTTGGAATTAACATTTCCAATAACCTTGTCTCGAAAGGATACTTTCCATGGGTTCTGACCTCCCTTACTGATTTGATGTCCTTCATTTTTCACACGATCCTCCTCCTTTTCACTTAATACAACTCCTCTACTCTCCCCTGTTACTCCCTTATTCTTTCCTAAATTCTTACTGTGTTTCACCCTATCTGTATTGACAACCTTGCTAACATTATTGTCCATCACAATAATATTCTGAAACTAAACTTCCAAGGTTACTCAACTCAACAAAGACAATACACAAAAGTATTCCAAATGGCCTTCATTCTTTAAACAGAATTACAGAAAATAACAATAAGCCAGAAAACTCTGACAAACTTAACTCGTTAATTTGTTTTGAATAAAGAGGAGCAACAGGCAATTCAATTAGAGCAAATTTCCTTCAAGCCAAAAATCGCTAAAGCAACAACGACTCAGGCAGAAACATAAATCAAATACAACCCTGTAAGAGCTTCCATTGGTCTAAGTACATGGAAGAGAATACACATAGGTAGCGGTGGTTATGGTTCACATTGATCTGTGCTCCTTTGGTCCAAGGTCCCTATGATCCAAGTTAATGAAGGTGGCGATGGTTTCAAAAGACACAGATGGCGACTCACGGTTGAATTTGCTTGCTCATATCTGCCTCGGCCAGTGATCGGTGTAACACCCGGGGATTGCCAAGTCGGGGAGTAATCGCCGGTGCAAAGAGACACGAACAAAGAGTGGCTCCTGGTGGGCTTCAAAAGTGGAGGGGTACATGAATGAACTGATTACACACTCGAATGAGAGGGATCCTGAGACTGTATAGGTATGGGACTATATAGTTAAGGAGGGCTTATATGAATTGATTTGTACTACCTATACCAACAAGATGCATCTTCTTTTCGGTAGCCTATCACTAAAAAACTCCATAGTTAAGCATGCTTAACTTGGAGCAATTTTGGGATGGGTGACCTCCTGGGAAGTTTTCCCAGGAAGCATATGAGTGAGGACAAAGCATGCTGAAAAGACCTGTGTTGGTTTGTGGGGACAGTCGTTAATTCATAAAGCAGCAGGGGATGTTACAAATGGTATCAGAGCCTGCACCTCTCCCAGTATGGTGTGGTTCAGGGACGAACCAAGTGAAAGCTGGTAGGCATGTAACGCCCGGGGATTGTGAAGTTAGGGAGTGATTGCCGGTGCAAGGAGGCATGGACAATGAGCGGCTCCTGGCAGGCTTCAAAAGCAGAGGGATACATGAATGAACCAATTACACACCCGAATGAGAGGGACCTTGAGACTGTATAGGTATGGGACTATACAGTTAAGGAGGGCTTATATGAATTGATTTGTACTACCTATACTAAAAAAGATGTATCTTCTTTTTAGTAGCCCATCACTAAAGAACTCCATAGTTGAGCGTGCTTGACTTGGAGCAATTTTGGGATAGGTGACCTCCTAGGAAGTTTTCCCAGAAAGCATGTGAGTGAGGATAAAGCACGCTGAAAAAACCCGTGTTGGTTTGTAGGGACATCGTCAACCCATAAAGTAGCATAGGATGTTACAAAATGTAATGGCCCGAATTTTTGTGGTTGTACAAAATGACCAAAATACCCGCAGGGTCATTTTTTGCACGAGAATCAAGGGATGGTCGGACCTAGTCACTACTCGAAAGTAGGGCCTCTTTCTTCCCACCTCCATGTCAAAAAAAAAAATTCCCATGGTTTCCTTTGATTTTGTTGTTTCTTGCTCTTGATCTCTATTAAACCTTGTCTATTTTTGTTACCATAGAAACCGTTAGAGTCTTAGCTTGATTTTTGGATATGTTTTTGATAATACTTTTAATTATGATCCTTTATTTTCTTGAATCTTTCCTGGTTGATTTACTATTTTTAATAATTCCAAAAAGAAACTATCATGCTAATGACTTAGTTTCTTGAAACACCTGAAATTTATTATTTTAGTTACCATATTTAATTTATGATTTTTGAGCTAAATTTTTTTCAGGATGCAAATAGTACTTTGGTATATGTTCCTATATATTGATCGAATTTTTTTAGAACATTTACTTTTTAACAGAAATAAGAAATGGAATAGACTTGCAAGAGGATACTATCCTAGAACAATTGAACTTTTTAAATTTATTATCCTGCTAAATCTTAGAATTTTGAATTAAATTTTAGATATTTTAAAGTCGAACACTCTAAATACCCCACTTGTAAAATTTTGTAATTTTATGAAGATGTTTGATATCTCTAGTGAATTAATGAATGTACTGCCTTGATGAGAGAATTGTATTGTTTGAATAATAATAATAATAATAATAATAACAACGACAACATATTTTTAGGCCTAAGCATAGTTAATTTAGTGCAACTGGTCCACATAGCACTGTCACTCACACTCATATGCTTGTGATCCGAAGTCATGCGAGGAGACATAACATTTCTTTCCCATCCCCTGCACTCCTCATTCACTACAAGGATGGGCAAGATTGAAACATGCATGACAAGTCCACTGGCTCTCATGCAAGACATGGAACATTGATCAACAAAAACAAGTTTAGGGAAGGTGTCATCATTATTTCATCCTTATCACTGTCTTCATTTTAAAGAGAGAAAAATTGCCTCATTTTGGGGAGATAGTGAAGAATAAGGGAAGAATTATAGAAGCTGAGATTTGGGGAAATAAGAAAAAGAACAGCTAGCAGTGTTTGGTATTTCTTTCTTGGTCTTTGTTTTCTGGCTCTAATCTTATTCACCTGTCATTAGATCACAAATCATACACATGCATACATAGTAAACTATTTCTAAACACCTAACACAATCAATACCATCCTCAATAACCAATCTAAACCCAAAACCAGACTCAATCACCAATCTGAATCCAGAAACAATTTCATTCTTAAGGTCACAATAAACAAATTCAAAACTCAAATCATTCATAGCCAAACACAATAAAAATGTCCCAAATAGTCCATGAATTTAACAACAATCCAAGATCAAGTCATTTTTTTTTACCACAACAAATCATCAAAACAAAGAAAATGGGGGAGAATTAGAAACAAAAATCAGTCTCCACCGCTATAACTACTGGCGGGCTTGACCTTCCACTGGAGTCATAAGTGAGACCTCCTCCTCCATGCGCCTCTTCTCTTCCACCGTATCCCTCAGGTACTTTTTCCCCTCATCCAAGCCACTGCGAGCCTACGGTGGTAGATCGGCCTCTGCCTTGGCCGCTGCAGCGGATCAGCCTCTTCACAACCACTAATCTTCCTTCTTCATTGAACCGCCCAACCGGTCGTCCACTCACTCAACCTCGCCGGCGACCTCTTCTTTTCCCCCTTCTATAAAAGACCTAGCCGATCTCCACCACAGCACACACTTCCCCTCCCCCTAGGCTCTCGCGATGCCACCACAGTTCTCCCTTCTACGGTTATCTCTCCTTCTTTTCCCAAAGATCGCATCGCCTCTCGCTAACCCGGCCCGCAGATTTCCGCCTTGTGATGAGCCATCGCAGCTCTTCCCTTGGCAACCACATGCAGCCTCTGCTCTCTTTCATCCCCTCCACCTCACTCTCTCTCTGTTTCTCACCATGTCTCTCTTCCTTTCTGTTCGCAAGTGTGTGTGTGTGTGTGTGTTAGTGAAAGTGATGAGTGTGTTGTGTCTTTGTGTGTATGAGAAAGGAAAATAGAGGATGAAAAGTGTGTATATGCATGTGAGCGAGAGAGAGGAGCGTGTATGTGTGTGTGAGTGAGAGAGAATTATGTGTTGTGTGTATGTGACAATTACCCAAGCCCATAACCAAGAACCGTGCCCTCTGTCTCTAACCCAATTCTTTTGTCTTGGTTTTGAAAAAAGCCCATCTCATGCTTAAAAATATATATATTAAAATCCTTTTCCTTTTAAGTTACAGAGACATTGATCTTTTTATAAGCATTAATGATTTAGTCTCCTTTTGTCAATACCCATGTTGTTGTGGGTTCATTATTGATGCTACTTTCCAAATGTCAGTTCAAATCAAGTAATGAGGATGTTTTTCTTATTTCCTTTATTTGATGATTTTCTTTTATTATTTTAGTTGTCATTCGGCTTATGATAATAAGAAGTTGGGTTATTCATTAAAAGTTTAACAGTGAGTTTTTATTTTTCTCTCACTTATAAAAACAAAAGATAATTCATTTTTTTTGTGTGTGTATGAATGGTAGATTAACAAATTTTTTTTATTTATGTGTGTATGTGTGTGTCTATATATATATATATATATTTGTTAGTGTTATTTTATTGGGTCAGTTTATTTACTTATTTATTTTTTTTGGTTTGCTTGAAAATCAAATTGGGTTGGACTAACCATAGGCTTAGGGAATTTTTGTGGGTTTTGTTTGTTTCTTTAATAATGGGTAATGTCCTTTAAGTTAGTATAAGTAAATAGGTAAACACAAACATATATAGTTGACTAAAATTTTTAGCTACACTAATATTAAGTAGTTTCTTTAGTTTGGTTGAATCGTTAAAATAAAATAATATTAATAACAACTGTAATAATAATAACAAAAATAAAACAAGGAAGATGAAGATATTTGAATGTCTGTTATTTGATTCATTAGGCTCAATTCAACTTTTAATAATTTTCATTGTTTCTCAATTTACTCTATACTTATTTAACCCCTTAATTAATCTTGCATTATTGTTCATTATATAAGTATAGTGACAGCGTTGTTACATTATATTGACATATTTCAATTATAGCATTCTTTAGGGGATACACCGTCGAATATTAATTATTTTTCTATATGTTTCGCACTAAATGCTACATATGATGATGTTATACTACAAACTATTATTATAACTGAAGATTGTATGATCAAACGTTATATATGTTATTTTTTCTATCATTATATGTCTACATGTATTCTGCAATGCTGATGTAACTTACCTTCTATTAATGCTTAATATTGTTGGCCAACAGTTTTATATTCTTTGTCTCCTTTCAAAGAGAATAAAATCAATCAACCAAAGAATATTTTCTTGAGAACGACGTAGCTCTGAGTTCCTCATTGCACCAGGGGATACGTCGGCGTAGCTAACAGCTATCAAACCAAAATTAAATTTTCCTAAATTTTACTCTCCTTTTATTATTGTTATCATTATTATTTGATTCTTCTTTCCTTCATTTTATTTTATTTTCATTTCTTTGGGAGAATAAATTATTATGATGTTGAGTAGTAAGACAATAATATGTTAAGTAACGATCTCTAGTATATTGAATAGTTCCTGTTGAGCACGGCATATGCATTACCTGAGTCTAGTCCTTGAATTCTGGCATACTGGGTAGGAGCATGGTATTGTTATAAGCTGTTGACTGAGGACATACTAGTGAATATATATTTCATGATTATATGCTCATGTTTGTATCTCTACATGATATGCCAATATTATAGGTGACATAAGACACATAGAAATTATCCTCTAGACTCCCCGAATTAAAGGTTATGAGAGGTGATGCAAATAGGAAGTGATCCTAATACCCCCATCCCGTACCTTAAAAGTTGGGAATCTAACTAATCAAAAGGGATAAGATTACACTAGTGACGACTAGTGAGGTATGAGCTTATGACCTAGAACTCTTGAGAAAAGAGAGAATATAGGGCGGCCCCCAAGGAAAAGAGAATAAGGAGTTTAAGTCACCTATAAGAATGATGATCATGATTTTAAGTTCTTTATATCATATGAATTATTTTATAAATTCCATGATATTTTGTATATGATATTGGCATGCATTCATGATTAGTATGTTGTATTCATGACATTAAAATTCATGCTAAAAAATTCGGGCCTCAGCTAATGGTATTTAGAACTTAATAAATGAACCTTATATATATGTCCACTATTTTCATAATGAAACCCGAGGTTCCTGGGGACGATGACGATGACGATGACACTTATGTTAGAGTCGGGAAGCCCTATTAAGATTCTTGTATAAGTTTCTTATCCCTTTTCTTTTCCATGTCGTCTCCAGACAAGGATGATGGTGTAGTTCGTGACTTCCTCTGAGACGTGGATGAGGAGCTACGTTATAAATAAGAGATTTAATGGAGATAGTTTTTCTTTGGATATATGCTTTTAGAGTGATCACATCCTATTTATCAGTTTGTATTCTATTGATGAATATGTATTGAAGTCCTTTATGTTTATAGGACGTCGCTATCTTAATGTAGATTTGATATATTCTTTGCTATATAATATGCCGTGATTATATTTTACGTTTACCTGTGACTTGTTTTATTTCTCTTATGTAGATAAGGGATTGACGATAGTGACTTAGTATGCGCGGCTCACATTTTGGTATTTAAGTTTTTTTTATAAAAAAATTTACCCATATTTTTACTAAAGTATTTTAAAGAAGTTTTGAGTAAAAGACTGGAGCAAAAAAAGTAATAACTAATAATTAACTTAAATGCATCATATGCGTGTTGAGTTAAATATTAGGGTGTTACAATCGGTGCTAATGAGGAAGGGCAAATCAAAAGCTGATGCGGCAGAGATGAAGAAAGGAAGTCAATCCTGTAGGAAGTTGGCCATCAGGGAGGTGTCTCCAGCTAGGCTGCATATTTCCGATCGTTGTGGAGAACACACTTTCTCTCACTATGTGTTCCTCTTGCAGATGAGGTAGAGTCGGAGAAGGCAAGTCAAAAACCTGATGTGATGGAAAGGAAGGAAGAACGCCAATCCGCTAGAAGCTTGGCTTCACTGCAGTTTCTTCGGCGAGTCCGCGTGCCTTAGTAGGCAACGTGACTTCGGCGATGTCTCTCTCTCACAATGTTTTTCTCATTCTCTCTCACTGTGTTTCTCTCACTTTTTTCCTATGTAATAGGTTAGAGTGATCTACATAAATGTACATGAATCAATTGTATGCAAATTAAGTGTATTATTAATTGTGACATCTATAATTGATAATATTGTTTACTAATGTTATTTTTAATGTCTCTTATAAACAATCAGAACTTCAAAGTCACCAAGATGCTGGAGAAACAAAAGAGGACTCTTTTGATGCAGTATTTGGGAAGGAAAATGTTATGGTATATCAATCACATCAATTTTCCAGAAAAAAGGATTCAAAAATCATCCAAATCAAATAACAACATAATGAAGAAGTCACACATTTGAATAGTGACATTGGAGATTTGATAGGAGTGATTCACGGGTTACAACATGTGGTAAAATTGTTGATTCAATGATGTGACTTTGGGATGAACGCAGAAGAAGTTGAAGCAATGTTGCAATTTGCTCAATGTCTCCTCACATGATGCTAATAGTACACCAAGTATGGTAGGAGACTGCAATCCACAATTTCTATTTTCATGGCTTGAAGTGATAATTGTTAGTTATAAAAATAATTAATAAATTGTTAAAACCTGAAAACAATTAAGGAACTAATTAATTAAATAAAATTTTTATAATCTATTTAGTTTAATCTATATATTAATCAAAGCTAATTCTTGTAATAAATTTTTAACAGTTACTCAACTTCATAATGATTGTTTTTTTAAGTTTCTCTTTAGGTAGAAGTATTTAATTGAAAGAACCTTTATTGACTTAGACATTATAATGTATTAATTAATAAATACAAGTACTAATATAAATTTTCCTACAAACAATGAAATATAAAATTCCTTAGAGAAGTCCGTAGTTTCAATTTAAATCACAAAATTATGATATATACATCAGGAGTGGATTATCGGTGAGGAAACTTGAGTAATTTACACTAAGGTACCAATATCAGTAAAAAAATGATATAAAAACAAAGATTTGATTTCAATGTGTTTCAAATGACAATATAAAAGAGTACTATATTATTCAATTATATATTATTATATCAGAAAAGCTTCGGTCTTTTCCAATAAAGAAATATGATAGGATAACGGTATAATCCATCATATGAAAATTAAATTAACTAAAAAATATAATATGTTTAAAAAATGGTTAAAAAATTAATATGAAGTGCTTTGTTATATTAAACTTTAGATTTAATTAACAAAATAGGACCTAAAAATATATTAAAAAAAGTAAATGCTCTAGAAGTGGTGGATAAATGAGTTTTATATAGAATTATTGTGTCGCACCAGAAATGACATATATTAAAATAAGGGTAGTTGAAACATCCTTGAATAATTTCAAGGAGAAAATTTTAAAAAATGACGTTTGATTAGCCTAAGTGGCGAAAGTCACATATCAAAATAAAAATATATATGTATTCTTCACTACATATAGCATTTATTACATTAACATTATATTACATAATATTGGTATCACTATTCTAGATACATGGTCAACACACTTTCAGCATAAAAAGCAAAAAAATTAGAAAGAAAAAACTCACATCTGAATATTTACTCTACAGTCTAGGCTCTCATTATTGAAGTTAAATGTGTTGTAATATAGTTAATTAATTTATATTACTTTTCTCAAAGCTAAATAAATTATTAATCATTATAAATTAATCTAGGTAGCACTGACATATACTATACAACAGTTTCAATTATTTTTGGATTTTTCTATTGCACTTAATTGATAATTTATGATCACTTTTAAAATCTAAAATAACACATTGACAGCTATTTGTTTAGTAACAATTTACGTTATTTATGTCCATAAAATATCTTTAGTTACATTTAAGATTTCTTAATTTGAATTAATTTTGTAATTTTAAAAATTTTATTAAGTTGTTTTGTTTACTTTTCAAATAATTTATTTCTATATAATCAATATTTATATATGTACGTATGTATGTATGTATGTATATTATTTATTAGTTTTCAAAGCGCAATTGTTACCTGTAACAGTCATCTAATTCTATATGGATGAATACAAAGAACAAATATTTCAAATTCTATCGAGGAATACAAAGAAGAAGGGTTATTAGAGTAATTTATTAGTTTTGAAATTGAAATGTAATAAATAAGCAGTTTCGTAGCAACCTATTAGTTGTGTCTTCATCTCTATATATGCTCAGAATGGTTAGGGAGTGGAACGTGACTAAACCTTCACATGTAGCTTGGGTAGATGGATGTGAGAATAAGATGAAGCTGTATAGTGCACTACACCAAAAGGGAGCTTTGCAGTGGTTGATTTGCAGTAGTTCAAGAAAAAAATCGCAAAATTAAGACTTCGCAGCGGTTTTTGCGGCGGTTCTCCAACCGCCCCCAATTACCAAAGTACAGTGGTGATTTCATGGGAACCGCCATAGAATCATTGCAGTATAACGGCGATTAACGTGGCAGTCCAAGGTTCTCCAACCGCCCCCAATTACCAAAGTACAATGGTGATTTCATGGGAACCGCCATAGAATCATTGCAGTATAACGGCGATTAACGTGGCAGTCCAAGGTTACATCAACACAATACCGCCGCAAATGACTATTTCTTCACGGCAGTTAAGGCGGCGATTTCAATTCAAATTACTACAAAACAGCCGCAAGTAACTTTTTCTTTGTGGCGGTTAAGGCGGCGGTTTCAGTTCAAATTACTATATAGTAGCGGTTACATTGTCGACTAAAAAAGACTTGTTCATGGCGGCGGTTCTAGTTAAAATTACTATATAGCGGTGGTTTTGGTAACCGCCGCAAATTAAAAGTTTGTTTTTTTAAAGTAAATTACATTGAACACAATGATATTTAATTAAATCTAGAATCTCATACATACTACCTAAACTCCTTACCAGTATATCAATTCTAGTAAATTCAATTTTTTAAATTTCATATATAAATATGTAAAACTTTAAATATTATATTTTTATTAGTATTAATAACATCGTGCCTATATTGAGTTCCATTTTTTATTTTTTATTTTTTTCTATTTAAGTGATTAAATTTGCTATAAATATGTTGCTACAATGTCCCAGTCCATGCCGCAACAAGAAACAAGTTTGTTTTAAAAGATTTGATTGGCACTGAATAAAAAAAAATCTAAAGAAGATTTGATTGAAAAATAAAAAAACAATTAAGAAATATTTGATCTAAAAAATAATTTGATTGATAAAAATGAGATCATCATTTCTAATTTCATTGTATTTTCATTTTTTATTTTATTTTTTTACATAATGGGCTCAAATAAGTTATGAATCACAGACTGTAAAAGAATTATTTTTTTAAAATTCAAACAAGGAAATGAACTTCTTCTTTTTAATCCAAAATAAGACAAATTGGGATTTTTATTTTTGATACTAAGAGTTAAATTTAAATAGCTACTTTTTATATTACCCTTTTTAAAATATTGCAAAAATATTTTTTAACTAATTTGAGTGAAGTTCTAGTATCCCACCTACTCGCGACATACTCTTCATTCTTTGATCGTTGGAGAAGCATTCATAGTGAAGCCCCTCCATGACACCACAACCAGCATGATGACCAATCCTCTCTGTGAACTCATAATTGGTGTGAGTAGCCTTCTTCGCAACCTCTCAACTAGCCATGAATAGTGAAGCCCCTCCGCTCTCTTGATTTGTTCTCTATACAATATCATGAGAAATATAGTTAATATATTTTCAAACTAATTTGACTTTTATATTTAAAATAAATAAGGAAGTTAATTTCACCTCTCTATTTAGAAATATTAATTAAGTTATCATACATATAAAAAAACTTTACTAATATTACTAATGATTAATATTTAATAAACTACTAAAATACTTAAATGATTAAATAATTAATTTTTCTATTCATTAATTTGATTACTTACAAATTTATAAAATCTTAATAGTTATTATTTTAAAAATGTAGCTTTTTTGTTGACAAGTTGGTGATTTCTTTTAATTTTTTAGCATAACAGTGAAATTTAAATTATAATTCTTTATGTTCACTCTTGTTTTTTAAAATGAAAAAAAAAAAAATTGGAGTAGTCCCTTGCAGTGGCACGAAGGGAAAATCATGAAATTCCAAGAGACCCTTACTAACCCTCTGATCAAGAAAACCACTCTCTGCTCTCAGCAAAACCTCACACCTTCCTTGCTCATTTTTGTCTCTCTCTATACTCACCCCCATCACGGTCAAACTTTACGTGAATATTTTTGTTATAAAATAGTATTCATGCTTCATTTGTTTATGTGTATGTTTATGTTATCATCTTACCTATCTTCTTTGTTTATACACGTGAAAGATTATATTATTTTGTGATTTAATTTGTATTTTGCACTTCCTAAATTCAATTTTTTGGAGTAAAGATCATCTTAGATATGCCTAGGACAAAGAGACATCCTCCTAGGTGTTATTTGACACCAACTCAAGATAGGGCTAATTCTAGTGGCATAATTGAAAAGGCATCTCAAATTTCTGCACAAAGTGAGCCTGTAGCTCATATTAGTTCATCCACTAAGAATGGAGTTCCTTCTCACTTATTGAAGCAGTTCAATGCTCAAAATCTCTCAAACACTACATCAAGAGATCTTGAGGAAGAAGCTTTAAGGGATATTGAATAGGAAGAAGCTTTAAGAGATCATGAAGAGGAAGAAGTATTAAGAAATCTTGAAGAGGAAGAGACTAAAGGTCCATTACCCAAGACCAACAATAGTAGGAACAAAACTGTATGGACAGTTGATGTGATTGGTATGTGATTTTGTACTCACTAAATTTTGTTTATTTTTTATACCTTTTCATTGGCATATTTTATGCGAACTTTGTATTTGATTTTATGTTTGGATGAGCAAGCAATAAAAAGGAACGACAACTCAAAGTGCAAGATGTAAATGCACTTGCAATAGGCAAACAAATAGTTACTAATTGGAATGATAAACATCAGCCACTTGGAGATTCTGGTGGCCTATTAGGAGGGTATTTGGGGCATGTTGGAAGTAATTTTAACAACTTCCCCATAATATATCAAAATTGGCATAAAATTCCTTTAGATTACAAGAAAAACTTATATAAAAGAATCCAGGTATGAATGATAATTAATTGTATGAATTTGATCTTATTGGTATTGTTTACTAATTATATTTTTATTGTGCTTGATCTGAAGGAAAAATTTATTGTTGACGATGGTCACCAAAAGAAGTATATCCTTGGAAATTTTCCAAAAAAATGGAGAGATACCAAATGCAGAGTGTTCCAAAGTCATTAGAAACCAGTGTGTAGATGGGAAGAAAATGTCAACTTGCACCCAAATGGAATTCCTAAAGAACATTGGGCCTCCTTTTTGGAATATAAATTAAGTGCTGAAGGAAAGGTAGTGTAATTATGTACTAGCACTATTCCCAAATTCTGACTGCAATTTACCAATGCTTAGTTATGTCTATTAGTTTGTTAAAATTTATATATATTGATGCGTAGGCATTGAGTGAAAAAAATTCGGCTAATAGGAAGCAGCAAACAATCCCTTACACGCTTAGGTCAAAGACACTTGCTAGAAAGCAACATAAGCTGGTACATATATTTTATCCTTTTAGTGTTTATGTTTTTAATTGTAGATCATGAATTAATGGGTCTTAAATCTAATTAATTCTATGGGACAATGTAAGGAAACTCAAACAAAAAGAAAATATAGTGGAGGGGAAATGTATTTTGTTGCTCACACAAGGAAAGATGGATCTTTTGTCAATGAAGAGGCCAAAAAAAAAATTTTAAGTCTTAAATATGTTTTGGATGCTTTGTGTGTTTATATTGTTTCTAAATATGTAATTTATGCTTAAAATTCTTGATTTTCATTGTTTACTGTCTATAGGAAAATTTAGAAAATGAGATTGATCAAGGATCCTCTGAAAATGAAGCATATGTAAGAGTCTTCAGAAAAGAACACCTAGGATATGTTCGAGGCATAGGGTTTGGTGTCTGTCTATCCCAACTTGGGTCATCACCTCGCTTGGGATGTTCAATTCAATATGATGGTCCATCAAGAGCTAAACACGAGAGCTTGAAGCTACAATTAAAATTGCTGCAGGATCAAATGGCTTTTTTCATGAGTCAAAAAGATGTCAATTTCCTATTGGTTTTCCTACCAATCAGGTATAGTTTTGAAAATGTTGATTGATATGTCTTGTAAGCGATTTTTGTTGTTATAGTTGGCACTATTCCTTATGGAATTTCAAGCTAGCTTTATTGCATATCTAATGGGGAATTTCAGGCTAGTACCATCATGAACATTGAACAAGGAAAGATCATATATGTATGTAAAAACAAGGAAATGAATTATTTGAAGCGACTTTTGGGGACCCAAAAATGGGAGAATTTTCCCTTCAAAATCTTGTGCCAAGGGTGATTTTAAGGTCACTATCAATTGTCGCGGCCACAGTGTTAGCAGCAATGTTGCCATTCTTTCCGAATATAATGGCCTTGTTTAGAGCATTAGGATGCATTCCTCTTGATTTCATTTTGCCTATGGTTTTCTTCAGTTTGACTTTTAAGCCCTCAAAATACAACATAATGTTTTTGGGGGAACACATTGATTATAGTAGCATCCGTAGTTTTGGTTATAATAGGGCCGAGGAATAGCATCAATTAGACAAATAGTTCTTGAAGCAAAAACATATCATTTATTTGCTGATACGTTGTAAAAACCATAGCAATATATAGTAGTGGGAAGCAATACATAGACATCAGTGCTACGTTTAATTGCAATTCTATCATTCATCTTAAATCAAGCAATTTTTTCAGTCCTTGGGATTTCTAACAACAGTTTCATAGTTATGTGCAATTAGAAAAGTCAATAAGTAGTTTTTTTTCCACGATATAGTAAGATTGCACAATTTGTCTATTGCCTATTGCCTATTGCTTTAACTCATCTTCTCTTTAGTCATGTATTCTCCTGACCCTTGAATTCTCTTATTTTCCTTTCCTTTCCTATTTGTGTAGTTTCTAATATGATTATTTCACATGTATTTTGCATATATAGGTCATTCAGTCTTCTAGTTCACATTTTATTTATCCTTTTGTTTCTCTTTCGTATTATTAGTTCTCATCATTTCTTTTAGCAGTGTGCTTCTAATATTGTCCTTATTTAGTTGTTAGTCTTTGCTGTTCCCTTTTGATTTGTCAAATTCGGTAGTCTTTCTTGATCAAATGGTGGTAAAAGATATAGTGTATGGTTTTGTGTTGAATGACAAGCAACATAACAAACATTGTTGTATCAAATTTTATTTACATTTTCACTTAATTGGAGAACACCATTTGATGTGCTTATTTATGTTTGTTTTCTAATTACTATGATATTTGCTTATCTTGTTTATGGGTATTCAGTTATTCTTTGGGGCATATGTAAAGTTAAAGATCACAGGTCTAATATTGATTTTTCCACTAATTTCAGGCAATGGACTTAAGGTCACCATTGGAAGCAAGGCATTCTTCGAAGGCTAGTCATGAACCCTAAAATGAAGGACCAACATCATCTTCTAATCCTTAGCTTTTTTCTCCTTCATATTATAAATCCATTGATGTCTAAGGGTTCTTTTTATATTAAGGATTTATGTTTACTTAGAACCTTTAGCAAGATAGGCTTGCATTTTATGCATTGGTTGGTACTTAATTTATTTTCTATTATATACTTGGAACAATTTGTTTAAATATTTTTAGATATATTAATGAAATTGATTTTTGGTTATAAATAAAGGGATTCAAAGAAAATTACATAAGTAGAGGTAGTTTGAAAATGTTACTGAGATTAAAATAAATAAATAAATATATAGCAGTGGTTCTAAACTGCCACAATATTGGTTCAACAGATAATGTCAGCCAATAGCGGTGGTTCAACAAACCACCAAAAAAACTTATGAATAAAAATCATGGCTGTTAAAACCACTGCAACATAATTCACTAGTGATTTTAAAAGGTGATTCATGGCAGTCCAACTGCCACCAAAATCGCCAAAAAATAATGCGCGGTGATTGTTCCAGCGGTTGCTCAAAATTGCCGTAAGATATTTGGCGACAGTTAGGATAGTAGCGGTTTCCTAACCGCGGCAAATAGTTAAAATCACCGCAAAACATAAAATGAACAACCGCGAAGCACCCTTTTTGGTGTAGTGGTGATAACCCTAAAGTAACAGTCATATGGTGATCTAATTTGAATATTTGAGCTATTTATAGTCTTTTTTTATTTTTCTTCTCTTCTAGCTATTGTAATCAGGTTTGAAGGATCCTAAAAATCCAATTGTTGCCTCTATATATGAGACACTTCATTGTCATTCTTTCTATGTCATTCTTTCATGGACAGAGATTCTTTAGTTTCTTCTTTTCTAGCTATTGTAATCAGGTTTCCTGTAAATCCAATCGATGCCTTTATGTATGAGACAGAGCATTATCATTCTTTCTGTATCATTCTTTCATGGATGGAGATGCAAACCTATTGCAAAGGAAGGCAACTAGCCAAGATGCAGAAGAGAGTAATACAAGTGGCAATGGAAACAAAAGATATAGGTAATGATGACTTATTCAAGGTGCTAATTGTAGATATCTGGAATTTATGGAAATATTTATAGAAAACAAGCATTCTGTAACAATATTGTTATCATGTACTGTTTATCAACAAAATAAAAAGTATTGTTACTGCGTTCTACTTTTTTTTGACATATTTATTTCCCATGTTATTGTCTTTGAATAACACAAATGTAGCTGCCCCTATGTTAGTTTACATTGTATCTCATATAAAATTGTTTGAATGTGAATACTTAATTAGCATTTGAAAAAAAATAGAATGCATTAACAGATGGGATTTGCTTATCAAATTAGCATTATAGATAGAATGCATTAAAAATAGAATATTTAATTTATTTGAAAAAGTAGCATTAATTCATTAAAATCAAATCAAATGCATTAATTGGTTGTTACCTTCTTTTTTTAACAGACATTCCCAAAATGCATTTGATATTACCATTAATATTAAATATTCAAAATAGATATGATATAACAATAGCAAATTTCATATAAAAGCATGTCAAAAAACAAAAAATCATATAAAAGTTTTCTGCATTAATAATAGTTTTGGATCCACAAATTAATGAAGAATGAGTATTTATGCTTAGCCAAATTTAATTTATGAGTTTAAGTTTTAATTGATTAGCTATGATTACTACTATAAATTGTCGAGATTATTGCCATTCAAATACAATTTTGGTTTCAAATTGATTGATTCGTTTTATGTACTAAGTACTCTTTGTATTATAATTTTTAAAATTAAAATTAATTTTCAATTATTTTTAATTGCCAATATATATATATATAATTGAGTCCACTATACAATTATTACAATATAGAAAATAGCTAGTGGTTTAAATCCTTCATTTTATCACATTTATTAAATTAATTGTGGAGTTAAATATAACAATTAACAAATTCTATTTATGCCAAATGGAGTTAAATTCAGCCAATCCAGAATGTGGAAAACAATATTATTATTGTGATTTAATTTATTAGTTTTGAAACTAAAATATACAATAAATAAACAGTTTCATTGTAACGCATGATTTTGCCTTCATTTCCATTATTCTATGTATGCTTGGAATGGTTGGGGTCTCTATCGTGATCAAACCTTCACATTGTGGTGAAATTATATATTGTCATGTGGTAGGTCTTTGGTCTTTCTACTACAAACATTGAGTGCATGACTATTGTAATAAACATTTGTAAGTTTGTGAGAATAATAATATTATTTCATTTAAGTTGGTATTACCTTTTTCATATTATGCATTAGTTTTTAACTTTATTTTTGCATATTCAAATTCTAAAATAGTATTTATATTAATTTATAAATTTTTTAAAAAATTATTTGATTATGTACACTGAGCTAAATTTAGTAAACACAACAATGACAATCTCATTATTAAAATTATAAATAGTTATGACTAGAAGACTAATTAACATAACATTAATGATTGAAATTAAAATTTATTATTATATTTAATTCTATTTTATATTTATAAAATTAACAATTTTATTAATACAATATTATTAGTATAGTGTTAAAACTTTTTAACTTCATATTTCATCCAATTTTAAATATTTTAATTTAGATTATATTTTAAAGTTAACATTATATATATATATATATATTCTTTTTGTTAATTAAATTATCCTATTTTATTTTAATTCTATGAAAAAAAATATAGTTTGTGAGCAAATCAAAATTTACTACCACAATATAAGACTAAAGAATAGAATATTAATGATTATAATTTGATATATTCTAATATTTATTTCTATTTTATATTTTTAAATTATGAATTTTATTAATACCTATTATTAGTATAATATTTTAAATTTTATATTTTCCTATATATATTTTCGATCCAATCTAAAGGTGTTTTCATTGAGATTATTTATAAAAGTTTTGTAGTTTTAATTTTAAAAATATTTTTAAATAAAATAAAATAATTTTATTTTTTATCCTATAAGATACAAATGAATTATAGAAATCAAAAGTAAAAATGAAATTATATTTAAATCACTAAATTTAATTATATAATTGTGATTATGGAGTCATAATGAATCATAAGAAAAATTTTATAACTAATTGAAATTATAACAAATAAATAACATAATTGTGCTCAAATTGAAGCATTTATTCATTTGAATGAATTCAAAGTAACAAGAAAATTATACTATTTTATTGTGATGAATGCAATTAAAATATGGAAAAGTATTAATTTAAAGCAATTGTAATACCGTAGGTATTATTGTCACCTAGGAGAGCTTAGAGTTGTACACGTGTCGTTAGACAAATCCGGGTCCTGAATTTCAGTGAGTCTGGATCCTACACGTCCTTGGAGGGCTATATGATAGAACCATATTCTTGGGATCAAAAGTCTCGGTAATTATTCCCAAGAGAAAAATAAGTTGAAGGGTGATTTTTAATGAATTTTATAGAGCCTTTAGACGCTTCATTTATAACCCACAAGTTTAGAAAATACCGAACATTCCCAGGTTTGAACTAAAACCCAAAATTTGGATTCTGAATTATTAGGATTTTGATTTTTCTGATATTTTATTTGAATCCAAATGGGGGGTATTTCCTTAGTTACTTTTATGTTTTAAAGTTAATGGAGAGTAAAATAAATGAGGATATTAATTTAAGATTAATATATTTAAATAAGTGTATTCTGGTGAGCGCTGCAGCGGCCAGGAATTAGTAACCCTTATTTCGGTGTTCAGACACAAAAACATGAACCCCAAACGCCCCCTCACCCCCAAACTCGGTCCTTCCACCATCTTCATCCCCTCCAAGCTCCATTTCATTCAATCTAACTCTAATCTTTCACTTCCAAGGCTTAAAGGTAAGAGATTCTACTAGTTTTGCTTCCTATTCTCTTCAATCTCTCCTTGTTCTTGGGATAGATGGTGGTTCTTTATGTTGTTAGAGGAAATGAAGTTCTCTTGGTATGTTAAGCTTAGATTTGAGCTCTTTAGGGATCATTAGAGGTTAATCTAGTGTATTATGGCTGCTATGTTAGATACTGGTGCTATTTCCATCTCCCAAGCTCCTGTTGGTGTTAATCCTATTTATTCTACCACTCCAGGTGAGTAGGTTTGCACTTGTAATTTCTATGTTGTCCATTAGAGTTATTTTCATGAAATTATGACTTAATATATGATTTTTAAAGATTATGGCACAAGATTTGATACTTCTGTTGATTTATGAAATTGTGGTTTTCTGAATGGCATGAACTATATGATTTATGAAAACCATGGGACCATTGTTTAAATGTGTTTATAAAGATTTGGATTATGACTATAAGTGTTTAGAAAGGTTAAAATGATAATATGATTTCTAGAATGATATGTTGTATGTGATGAAGTTTTGAACCTTAGGTTAGAAGCCCTTATGAAATGTAGAGAAAGGAATAAGGTTTTGGTTGAGCTGACAGTAGCTATAGAGAAACAGGTTGTGTATTAAGGGCAGTTAATCCATTAACCTTGGTACCAAGAAATCCTGGGTAAGAGTAAGCAAAGAAATCTTTGTCACACTGGGGATAGCAAGAAGTAACGCCTAGATGTGATTCGAGACTTATAGTAAAAGAATTAGATAATACACTGGGGATGGCGATACGTAATTGCCAGATGTATTGGTAAAGTTTTATGTAAAGATTTCTGTTTCTCTATTAGGGTGCTGTTGAACTGATATAAAGACAATTGTGATTTTGAAAGTTGTAAATATAAATATGAATGTTTTAGAACTTTATTGTCATTATTTCTATCATTATTATCATTAATATGACTCTTGTTTCATTGTTTTCCTGATGTCCCATGATGGGGGTTCTAAGTGAGAATTCACCCACTGAGTTTTTGTATAAGAACTCACTCCTCTCTTTTCTCCTACTTACAGATACAGCAGCTGCTGCGGATTCTTCCCAGCCTCCTACTTCCCAGCAGCAATAGAGACTTAGTTAGTGAGCTTTACTTGAGTGAAGCAATCTTGAATCCGTTTAGAGTGCTCCAGTGTCATTGCATGCAGGAGTCCTGAATCATATAGAGACTATCTTGCATTTTGCATATTTTAATCGTATTATGATTTGTATTTAAAGGATTTGGTTATTTCTAAGCAAGCTGGATATGAGTAGTTGAAACTTTGGTATTTCATATATGATGATGCTATGACTATAGACTTTTAGATATTGACTGAGATTTCAAATATAACTTTCTTGATTTCAAAGAATAAGTGATTTGTATATTGAAATTCTGTTTTAAACGAATCTTTTCTATTGGAATATGCATATAGAGCAGTACACAGGTCATAAGGCTTATGTGGGGATGAGATTCCTCCTATGCTGGTCACGTGCCCAGATCGGGTCATGACATCAATATACTTGAAGCATTATAATGACAAGAGATGTTATAATAAACCTTTCATTTTATCAAACTTATAAAACTTTTGTCGACATGAGTTGTTGCAACAGAGATTGTTAGTTTATATTAATTTTGTTTGAATCAAATTAGTGAGTTTGAATATATATATGAAAAATGAACCATACTAAGCATTTATTGCTTATAAAAACATAAGCCATTAAATATCTCATCATTTTTTGTAATTAAAATTCACTTTATTTACACTTATTATATAATTTAAAAAGTAATGTAATTTAGTAGTTTTAAAGTATTATACAGAATAATTTTTTTTTTTTACTTGAAGGAATGATAAAAGTACTTAATTACCAATAAAAAAATGTCTCATAATAAAGACTTTCAAGCAGGTCCATTTTGTAAAACAATTAAAAATAATAATAAATTTGTATTATATTTAATTTAAAAATTTTGTCATAATTTTTAAAACAAATATTTATTAAAATAAATTATCTTAAAAAATTTAAAATTATTTCTAGTTTTATAGAAACTTGCCTCTCCACTAGTGATAACAAAATTATAAATAATAAGACGCATGTTAGAGTAAGTATTGCCTAGTCAAGGATGCAATAAACTACTAAATACTTTTGCCAAAATATTCTAGAGATGAAAGTTCCTAGTGCCCTTCTACCAAACTGGACAACTAGAAGAGCAATTATTAAATACTTAACCTCCAAAATAAAATAATACTTTAAACTAGAAATTAAGCCCATGCGTTGCATGGTTATTTTTTATATTAAATGCTAAATAAATACTTAAAATAAAACTATTGTAATGATTAAAAGTTACGTATGATTAGAATATAAAAAATGGATCAATAGTAATTGCATTTCAATAGCAATTGCATTGAGGAAGTTCATTGAACACTTCATTGTAGATTACATTTTTAGTATAGTCTTGATATTTCTCATCTTT
Organism: Dalbergia cochinchinensis; assembly: GCA_031216125.1. Classification (NCBI taxonomy): domain Eukaryota; kingdom Viridiplantae; phylum Streptophyta; class Magnoliopsida; order Fabales; family Fabaceae; genus Dalbergia; species Dalbergia cochinchinensis. The sequence goes on along the minus strand of CM062375.1, from coordinate 57,896,308 downwards.
TTCAAGTATAAGAATTTTCAGCCCTTTTGGTGAAGTCACTCTTGATAATGCCACATATAACTGTCCATGACAAAATATAGGTTTAGGCAAATATAAATCGACATGGTTCAATGATTGGCCCTGACTTTTGTTTATTGTCATTGCATAGCAAACCTTTATGGGGAATTGTTTCCTTCGTAAGATGAAAGGCCACTTTGAGTCCTTTGCTGTCAAAGTTATTCGTGGAATGAGTACTTTTGCACCTATATTACTTCCTGTAACAACTTTTGCTTCTATGATCCAATCTCCTAAGTTCACAATAAGTAGTCTTATCCTATTGCATAGTCCTAATGCAGGATTTAGGTTTCTGAGCAACATAATTGGCATCCCTTCTTTTAGTTATAGACAATGATTTAGGAACCCAATAAATTTAAAGTATTCAAAAATTCTACTGGATACATTAGCTCTTGTTCTGCTAAGTTATCAGTTGCTTTGTCAATCTCATCTGAGCTTCTATATTGTTTTGTTTGGCCTCCGATCAAATTGAAGATATAACCATTTATTTCATCAACGGTGTCATTTAAAGGAGTCAATATTGCTCTATCTCTAAGATATTCTTCATCCTGCATATGTTGTTGTAAATTTGTATAAGTGTTGTCAACTATTTGTTTGAGTGGATCATCGGTAGGCTTAAGAAGATATTGTATTGGTATTTTTGTCCATGTAGGAAGGTTTCTCCTTCTCTGGTTATTGTTGGTATTTTTCCATCACCAACTTGTAGGAGCCATTCATTGAATTTACGTGCTGAAGAATTTATTCTACCTAAAGCTGAAGTGTCACTAACTCTCATACTTTTTGTTAGCATAAAGACTATACAATGATCCCACAAATAAGATTTGTTTATACATGCTTGAACTATGTCTTGCCTTTGGCCTTGTGGTATTACGAGTAGTATTTGCCTAAAATCCCCACCTAGAAGCATGGTCTTTCCTCCAAATGGACTCATAGATTTGTCTCGATTTTTATAGCCAACAATGCCTTTAAGTGTCCTATCAAGTGCCTCAAAAGCCAATCTCTTTATCATCAGTGCCTCATCCCAAATAATGAGGTCTGTTTGAAGCATTAGTTGAGCAAGCTGAGTGTTTTGCTTAATTGAGCATGTACTATCTTCAAAAACATCTAATGGTATTTGAAATCTACTATGAGCTGTTCTACCTCCTGGAAGTAGTAATAATGCAATACCTATAATTATTACAAAAATCAAGCATAAATAAATATTGAGTAAAATGAAATTAAATTTGAGACATAATTAAAGTATGAAAAACTTTTAGCATAATACTTTTTAATTTTTTTCAATTTTAGCCTATAAGATTTGAAAAAATGTTGAGTGAAAAGAAACTATTAGTTACCTGATGAAGCAACAGCAAGCACAATTCATTTCTCTGCCCTCAATTTTGCAATGATAGTATTGTAGAGAAAAGTCTTTCCAGTGCCTCTATGACTATACACAAAGTAAACTCCTCCTATATTAGTAGACACAGCATGGATGATGTCATTGTATATTTGTCTTTGTTGCTCATTTAGTAATGGGTGACATCTTTCATGCTCATGTGTAAGGTTTTCAACATTATAGTTAAGCTCTTCTCGGATGAGTTTGTTATCCATTGCTTCAATAGATGATCTATCTGGTATAGGTAGTCCATTAAAATCAGTAAGCTCTTTTCCATTCTTGATCAATATCTTTTCAATTTCAAGCAAGCAATATGATTGGATTTGTCGATCAGTGAGTTATAAATCAAAGTGACGAAATAACCTTCTTTTGTTGTAGAGGATATCATCAAACAATAATTTCCAATTATTTTCCCACAAGTGCTTGAGATATGCTACTTCACCAAATAGAAGAATAGCGACAAATAATTCTCTCAATTGAGAAGCTATAGCCCAATGGCTTGCTTCATTCAAAGCATTATTCCACTCTTTGTCATCATTTAAAAGGCCAAGAGCATAACATGCTTCTTTGAATGTTTTATGTGTGACATGACCCACTGTCCTGATCTCTTCATAGTTTTTGGGTCCTCGAATGATATTCAACAAAATTCTTAAGTAATATCTTTCACCTGATATTGAAAAAAGTGAAGTAATATTTTAAAATTAAAATTAAAGTGAATATTAATTTCAATTACGATGTTAACATATTGAATAATTTAGTATTAAAATATTGATTTTGGCTAATCAGTACTAAATATCACATTTTATTTTTGTAATTATAATTTTGAGAATTAATTTGCTTAAAGTTTAAGCACTGTAAAATACATTTTTTAAAGGAAAAAGATTTTAACTTATATAATAGTTATCTTTAGAGAAATAAGTAACTGTAAATATTTTTTAAAAATAATATAATGTAAATTAATTTAACCTATACTTAATCTCTTTAAAACAATTTAAAAAATGAATAATAAATCTACCATCATCATATTCATCTTTTATCTTCTGAATTTATAAAGTTAAAATATAAATTATTGCATTAGTTCCATTTTAAAATGTATAATAAATTTAAAAACAAATTTTAAAAATTTCAAAGTAATATTTTTTACTTAATGTTGGGTGAGCATAAAAGATCCGGCCTATCGTTTTGCTAGCTTGTCTTGCTTTCTATTTCTTATTTCTTTCATCCCAAACAAATTTTGTTGGGAATTCAGAATACGTTAGCAAGCGTTCTTCAAAGCTAATTGAATTCATATTCATCCATTCAGTGAACATGGTCTGTTGTATTCCTTATCTTCTAATGACCGATGACAAATGCTCTGAATATCTTAGAGTAACTAAGTTTTCCTCTGGTAAATGAAAAGTCAATCGCATAACTGCTGGACTTCTATAATGTATATCAAAATTATAAATTCTCCAAGAGGCTTCACATTCTAAGACATATCTGTAATTTATGAGAATTTAAGAACAAAGTTATAACAATGTATACTATCATTAGAGAGTTATATAAAGATAGAAATAATTAGATATTTGTAGATGAGAAAAGTTTGGTTAGCTTTATTTTCTATTATATACAGTGATATTTATACAAATACATAATAATACATATAGAAATATCTGAAGTTGTCTAGCACAAGTTAAATTAAAGAATCAACCAAAAAGGTTTGTAAAATAAACCAAAAAAATAAATGTTAGCTATTGCAAGGTAAATTAATAGACCAAGTTTGATAAAGTAGTATATTAATAAAATTAATTATTAATATGGTTCATACAACTAACATGTATCAAAATAAATGATATAACCTTTTTTTTTGTTTTATGTTTTGGTTTTGAAGAGTTACCTACAATCCAAGTATGTTTTGATCTCATCAACATGCCGTATTTCTAATGAATTTGTTATATATTGCTGTGAAACATTTTCTTCTATTAGAATTGTTGCTCTATCCGAACCTTTGTGGAGATACTTAAAGAGATACTTTATCGCCTTAGACTTATTGCACCATTCCACATTCAGATGAGCTTGAAATGCGAGTAATAAATGTCGATTATACGGAACAACAAATCGATTGTCCAATTTAATATCCCCTTTTTTAACATGTCTTCCATTGTCCCTCCTTCTACAGGTTGGAAAGCCATCCTTATCTATGGTTGTCTCAGTGCTAAATCTTTTTGGATAATTTCTAATGCAATAACCATCAACCATGCAAGGTGCATTTTTGCTTGCTAATCCACACGGGCCATGGATCATAAACTGTACTACAACATTGTATGCTTCTGGGTCGTCCTCTTCTGATGGCAACTCTGCTGAAATTATTTTATCTATATCTTGTGTTGTTGGCAACTTATTATTTTGGTGAAGCCATAGGAGAATGTGAGCATGAGGTAGGCCTTTTTTCTGAAACTCTATTGTATATATTGCTACAAAAGATAAAAAGATAGTGAAGGAATGATAAATATAGTCAATGGTGTTAAAGAGTAATGTGTATGTGTGTGTGTGTGTGTATAAAATAAGGACAAATTTCATATTATTCAAAAGGATTGTACTAAATGAGATGAACATGACTTCATACCTGATATTACAAACATGTATTTCATTAGTTGATCAAGTTTCATCTTGAATACTCGAGTTTTAATGTCAGGCCTATCATCAATAGATTGTCCTGGAACTTCATCAAGCATATATTGCATCTCGGGCCATTTTGGATTGGTAGTAAATGTTATGAAAATATCAAGATTGCCAAAAGTTCCACATATGGCCATAGCATCTTGATAATTCTGTACCATGTATCAAGGTCCACTTGTAAAGGAAGAGGGTAATACAATTCTTTTACCAGTTGCAGCGGCTATGGTATCTCCATGAACTACTGCATCACAAACATTCTTGTACAGCTCTGTGCGTAGCACTGCTTGATTTTGTCTAACCCATCTCAGTCGATCTTCTTCAATAGATGTGTATGCATCAACAACATATTGTTGGAATAATTGACCACCACGTATAAGAGTATTTGCTTGTAATCTTCTTTGTTGCAATCGATACGCATAATATTCCCTCATTGTCAAATTGCCTCGTCTTGTTTTATTTTTCCCATTATTATGAGAATATGGAATATCCAAGTGAAATCCATCTTCACCATATGGAAATAATAGTGGATATTGTATTGCCATGAAAGAAGGATGTAACTCAGTTATTCTCTGGAGTCCATCTATTTTATGCTCTATAACTACATCTCTCCTTCCATTAGATTGACCGAAATCTCCAACAATAAGAGTAGCAATTTCTGCCGAGGCTGGTCTATTATATTGTCGCTATTCTCTTGATCTCATACCAAATAGTCTAATTCATAGATTTTTGTTATCAGGTGCAAATAATCTATCTCTTGCCATTCTAAAAGCCTGGGCAATTGGATTATGCATGTCAAGCATTTCCTTCAACATTTGAACAATATTTTCATCTATATTTTCTTCTATTTGTCCATTGCTTAAGGAACGCAACCAATTTTGTACTTCATTTTCTGTATCATGTACATAAAATTGTGTGAACTTAGGTTATTTACCTTCTGTTGGTATGAGTCCTCCAATCCTGTGGTAATTCTGACCAAAAATTCTATAAACATATGGACCTAGTCGTGAGTTGATTGTGTTATCCATTTTTGCCACCATAGATGTGAAAGCAAACATAGAATTATATGCTCTGATTTTTTCTCTAAACTTGATTGAATGACACCCCCTATCATAACTCAAAAGATTCTTTAAAGTCTCTGGTGGTTCTTGTAAGCTTGGAAGTTTTACTTTTCCTTGTTGGCAGCAAAGTGAATATTATGGTTTTTTCGGTCGATGCGGTTTATCTATTCTCTCCTCATACCACATAGAGCTCCCGCAATTTTCACATTGATATTTTGGCCGACCAAGATCCAAGTAATTTGGACTATTACCTGCATTTGTTAAGGAGTGTCACATTGGATCTGGTATATTTTTATGTTGAAGTAAGTTTGTTTATACTAACCAATTGGATGGTAATGAAGTATTGAATGTGAACTTTGAGTACTTATGTCATTGACTTCACTTGTTTGGCATTCTCCTCTTACTTGGACGGATTCATTTGACATAGTCCTGCCTTCTGAAAAAGATTAAAGCAAAATGACTACTAATTTTAGTTTGGATGGAAAGTTTTGTTCAATGTTTTAAGAATGAAACATAATGAGTATGAGTAGAAATATGTTTGGTAGTTAAGTATTTTGTCATAAGATAGATTACCTGTATTTGAGTCCATACGTTCTGAACAAATAGTAAGTCCGCAAAAAGATTGTATCTTCCCATTTGGTAAAATGGTTTTGTTTGATTGAAGTTGGATGCCGTGAGCAATTTGTACGAAGGTTTTGGAACTTTTATTGTGACCTATAATATGTTTTTAAAATTTATAGAAATAAAGAATGATATAGTTTGAATTAATAAAATTAACGAACTGTCATTGCAAGATAGAAATATTCATAATTTATAAACTAAGTTATTCATATATATATATATATATGTGTGTGTGTGTGTGTGTGTGTGTATATATATATATTAAATAAATAAATAGTGTTTGAATTTTTTTTTTCAACTAAACATAAATACATGATGGAATTTAAATATGATAATAATGAAAAAAATCAAGATCAATTATTAAACTATATAGTGTTATACTTGCCAAAAACTATATCGTTTACCATAACTTTATCAAAGAAAAACTCAAAATTTGTGCAGTTAATCAAAAGCGGGAAAATGACTACTTATTTTAGTTTGGATGGAAAGTTTTGTTCAATGATTTAAGAAAGAAACATAATGAGTATGAGTAGAAACATGTTTGGTAGTTAAGTATTTTGTCATAAGATAGATTACCTGTATTTGAGTCCATACGTTCTAAACAAATAGTAAGTGCACTAAAAGATTGTATCTTCCCATTTGGTAAAATGGTTTTGTTTGATTGAAGTTGGATGCCGTGAGCAATTTGTACGAAGGTTTTGGAACTTTCATTGTGACCTGTAATGTGTTTTTAAAATTTATAGAAATAAAGAATGATATAGTTTGAATTAATAAAATTAACGAACTGTCATTGCAAGATAGAAATATTCATAATTTATAAACTAAGTTATTCATATATATATATTAAATAAATAAATAGTGTTTGACTTTTTTTATCAACTAAACATAAATACATGATGGAATTTAAATATGATAATAATGAAAAAATCAAGATCAATTATTAAACTATATAGTGTTATACTTGCCAAAAAATATATTGTTTACCATAACTTTATCAAAGAAAACTCAAAATTCGTACAGTTAATCAAAAGCAATAAATACACTAATTACATTTAAAATATTGTGTATAAAAGTTGAAAATTTTCATTTAATATTGTGAAATATAATTTTCAATTAATATTACATATTATTTTCCAAAAATTTCTTGACAAAAGCATTTTAGTATTATTGAGAAATTCCAAAATAGTTGTAATTATGGATGATGCATTTAAAAATAAATTAATTTTAACTAATAGCGGATAATTAATACCGCAAAGTTATTGAAAAGAAACCCAAAAAGGATAAAAAGTAATGTGTTAGAGTAATTTTTTAAATGAAAAATACAAATTGAATTAGAAATTTATTATAATTTGCAAGATAATAAATTTTAATATTTAAATTTTATAAGATTAATATTTATAAAACTATATTAATTTGTCAACTCATGATAATGCATATTTACAGTTTACAAAGTAGAAATATTTACAATTTATAGACAGAGTTGTTCATGTTCACCAATATAAAGTAAAAGGAAAATAAATAATTTAAAATATTAAGAAAATAAACCGTGTTTGACGTTTCTTTGTAACTAAATATAGTTACATGGCGAAGTTAAAGTATAATAGCAGTAATAATTGAACTAACCTCTTTCTTTCTCCATTTGTTTACCCATAGAGGTCATTGCACCAATATTTCAGTGTCTACGGAATATGTAGTACTGCTAAGAAATGCCCAAATAGTTCTAATTAAGGATGATACATTCAAAAAATTAATTTTAACAAATAGAAAATTATTAATACCATAACATTATTAGCAAAAAACTTAATCACATAAGCAATAAAATTAATGTGAGAGTAGTTTTTTTAAATTACAAAAATGATTTGAATTAACAATTTATTGTAATTTATAAGATACTAAGTTTTAATCTCCCAAGTTTAACCTCTATGTTTCTCCATGAAGGATGACGTGTTACAAAAATTAATTTTAACAAATAGCATATTATTAGTATCATAAAGTTATTAAAAAATTAATAATGATCCTAAAAATTATGATGCATTTGTATTATCCTATATCTGTCATGAAAAATTATATTATATAAAAATGTGATTTAAGTTATAACTTCTAAAAACATTGAAATAAAATAACTTTTAACTAATAAGATTTTTTTCAATTTTTTTAATGTAAATTAAAATCAAAGTCAAAATATTATAATAATACTTGTGAAAATATAATTTTTTCTTCATCCATATATGTCAATCTTTCTTTGTATTTTTAAATGTTGAAGCATAATTTTTTGTTAACTAAATAAATTGTTTTAAACATTTAAATTTTATTTTTGTATATAATTTGTCTTGTAGAGAGATTTCAATATACTTCAACGTGGCTATAAGTGATGAGTTAATGCACTGAGATAATTGATGTGTAAGTTAAAAACAAAATCCTAAAGTAAATAAATAAGTAGTTCTTGGATGATTAAAAGTAAGATTATATAAGGAAATTACAATTGTTGAATTGTCTATTTATATAATTTTTTCTTTAAAAATAATTTGTTAATTAACAAAATATCAAGTTGTGCCAAAAGATAATTGTGATGTAAATAATAGAGTGATATTTTGTATGGAATTTCGCAACTTTAGCATGAAATAAGAAATAAAAGTACAAAAGCAAGTGTTGAAAGAAAAGAAATTACCTTGCAGAAGGAAAGAAGATGATGGAATAATCAATATTAAATATGGAGAAGGCACTCTTGGTTAGTCCAAGGAGTTTGATACTCTTTGGTAGAAAATGCTACATGCCATGGATCCTAGATTCCCAATGGAAAAGATGAAAATTAAGTTGTCCCAAAAGATACTGCGGCTATAAATAATAGAGTATTATTTTGTATGGAGATTTTCAATTTTAACATGAAATAAGAAATAAAAGTACAAATGCAAGTGTTGATAGAAAAGAAATTACCTTGTGGAAGGAGAGAAGATGATGGAATAATAAATTTTAAATGTGGAGAAGGCACTCTTAGTTAATCCAAGGAGTATGATACTCTTTGATAGAAATTGCTGCACACCATGGATCCTAGATTCCCAATGGAAAATGATGGAATTTAAAATGATGGAAGAAGCAAAGTAGCTAGTGAGTTTGAAAAATAAAGAATATCAATAGGTCTATATCTCTTCTTTTCTTTTTGAATCTAGTACTCTTACCAAGTCTTGCCCATCAAAATATTTCCAAAATTTTTTTTCATGAAGAAGTGAATTGCATGGCCAAGCGAGGAGATAATGTTCAAAGACGAAGCAAAATCCATTGGTACAAAGCATATATAGAAATGATGGCATAATTTGATCTAAATGCCAAACATGATTACAACGAATGTGCCAAACCAAAGGTCCGTTACTATGAAACTAGTTATTTATTGGATTTCGGTTTCAAGATCCCAAAAGGGTAATTGCAAAGTTAATGAATGCAATTGCAAGTGTGTTCGGCTCAAAATAGGGTATTAATAAAATTAAAATACTAAACTAATAAAAATGCATGACAAAGTTCATAATTTGTGAATATAAATAAAAATAAATATAGTAATTAAAATTGAACCGTTACTAAAATTTAAAAGATAATATAATTACTCAAAAGAAGAAAAATAAAGGAAGATGTCAGGTGGTTGCATTCCTTTTCCATTTTACAAAAGGTTTAATTTTGTTGGCCAAGTTGATTACCATAATGCAATGTTTTCAAATTGATTTCATATAATTGTATTATTACGAAATTATGATTGTGAGTTAATTAACATTGATTTAATTTGCTGTCAATATTTAGATTGTTACACTTAATTTCATTTACATTGATATGTTTTAATCAATTAGCTATAACTATTATAACCGACCAAGATTATTGCCATTCAAAATAAATTCATTGATCTTCCTTTTAATTACATCACATAATCAAATCTCAATTTTAATATGTTATTAACAACCTGAATCATTCCTGGACTTGTGCCTATATTCAAGAGAAATTTGATTCTCCTTTAATTAATTATGTCACCAAATCTGAGGATTTGAAAAATGTGGTGCTTAATTTTGATTTGGCCATAAATAATATTTTTTATTATGCATTAAATTTTGTTAAAAAAATATTTAACTAACAAATGGAATACGTGTATACTGTTAAACACAAATTGTTATACTTTTAAAATTCTCTTGATGGAGAATACCAAGAAGCAAATTGTTAGATTTTAATTTAGAAACGTGGGGCTAAGTAGGATATACATAGTTTTTTGCAACATATAATATTTTTTATTATACATTAAATTTTTTTAAAACAATATTTAACTAAAAAATGGAATACATATATACTGTTAAACACAATCTAAATTAAAATATTTTAAAAGTAGAGATTAAAAGGAAAATAAATAAATTTTAAATATTGTTCTTGTAAAATTATATTAATAAAATTCATAATTTTATGGATATAAATAGTGATGATTAATTTCATATTTTGTAATAAATACTTATTGACTTGTATATATTATTAGATAAATTTTATAAAACTTTTTAAATTTGAATTGCTAGTGCAGGAGAATTTTTGAAGCCAGAAAAGAAATGCATAACATGAAAAATTAATACTAATTTAAGAAAGATATCATCATTGTTTCCATAAACTTCAAAATATTTATTACAATAGATTCACTAAACAATCTTAAAAATGCTACTACAATTTTATTCTTCAATCTTCTAAATCTTGCAAGTGCTCTTCTTCATTGGGATACTATACTTTATCATCATATTGTAGCCTGAAAAGTTATAAAATTTTATTAGATTTAACATTTTTCTCGAATTTGATTTATGTGGCATACCTTAATCTTCTCTTCTTTTTTGTTGACTCTGAAGATTCATTTGAGGCCTCGATTATTTGTAAGGTGTCTTCTATTGGTGAAACATTTGAATCTTCTCTCTTATCTTCGTTCTCAAGCTGCATTAACACAAAAACAGTTTAATTCAAATATTTTAAAATTATATTATCAATAATTAAAAATTAATACCTTTGCTTCTGACTCTATTGTTGGAGCACTTGAATTTTGTTCCTTCTCTTCCTTTTCTAACTATGTTAACACCCAAAATTTAATTTAAAACTTCTAAAATTATATTATTAATTTTTATTTTAAAAATAAATTTACCTTTACTTTGGGCTTCAAAATTTTATTTGCAGTGAAACTTTGCCTCCCACGACTCTCAAAATAAGTGCTCATTTTCACTTCAAAAATATGAGAAGAACCTATAATTTTATGGAGTTATGGAGGTAGCTTCGACTCATCCATATTTGCCTATATTAAATGAACTCACAAATAAGTAAGTTGTTCACTTTTTTTTTATTATACCGTGACAATGTCAAATTATAAAAATTAAGATTTATTTAACTTCTTACACTTTCAAAGGCCGCAGTAAGATCATTTAACTTAATTGGAGCTAATTGTTCAGCTATTTCGTCAAATAAAACAAATATTGATGAATCTGTAGAATCTTTAACATCAAGCTCCAGACAAAACCTTCCATGCAATATATATACAAATAAAACAATAAATACTAACATAAAGATTAAATTGATATTGTGACAATATGGAGTATTATAATTATATATTAAACAATCATTACCTTTGTCATTGGGTAGTCAACAGCCTTGTTGCAAAAATCACAATTGAAATTTGTAAATTACTTTGAAACCTTTCTTTTGCAATGAGGGCAAGAAATGTAATACCAACCGTTTCTAAGCAAAATATCGTCTATAGTTGCAACACAGCAATAAGTAGCATTTTGGATTTTAAAAAAACTAAAAATTGTTATCTCTATTTACCAAGGAATTAAAATGAATAAATTTACAAATAGAAAGGTTACCATATTAGTCTTTGTAGTTCCCATAAACAAAATTTCGGATATGGTCTTTATATTGGCAAACTTAGAAGGACTCTCTAACTTTGTGATGTCAATGGCATTAGGTAAATTCAAATTTGGAGAATCCCTATAATTATAAGTTAATATAATAAAATGGTTAATTATAAATGAAAATATTTAAAATTATTACCATATTATGCAATACGGAAAAAAAAAATTACATACTTCAATGATTGTTTGAGCTCATTAGCCTCCGGTATGTCTATGTTGACATAAATCTTGGTTGAACTTGATGAAGAAATAGACAATTTACCTACAATTTAAAAACACATTTTTATTAAAATTTAAAATTTGACAGAACTATGTGATTGCATGTGTATGATCATAAATCATAATACCTCCATATTCCTTAATTATTGTGGATGAAAAAATGACAATATTGACTTTAGAATCTTCAGAAACCTTAGTCTCCATTTCCTCATAAAATAATGCAACATATTCATCCCAAATGGTTACTTTTACTTTGTTTCCCCTGTCAAGATTATTTGGAATATTAGTATATCATTGGTACAGATATCATATATTGCAATGATGGAATATTCTTAGAACATGATCTTTGAGTTAAGAATCTTAAAAGAATGTATATATTTTTTCACCTCATATCTTGCAAATAGATAGTCAACGTGTCAATGTTTCCTTCAGCTGATGTCTTCTCTTCAATCGGTTTTACATCAACAATAACCCTAATCACATATGTTGGTTTTGGATTTAAAAAGAGATGTTTAATATATATTGGCACAAAATTAAACTTATTATTAATAAATTAAAAACTCTTATAAAAATAATACACATAGAAAGTACAATTATAAAGTCACCTATTAAGACAGCTTTTCCACATCGATGTTGCAAGTCTTCAAAGTTCACAAACTTGAACATGTGATAACGAATTATGTTGTCATCATGGTCAATTTTATTGACCAAAGTAGTAGCATAGAAATGCAACATAAAAGGGTTATTCTCCACTATTGCATATTTCTCTTTGTTATTGGAACCATAAAATTTTCAATGGAATATATTTCTCCTTCTTTCAATATATTCTTGAATTTCTGGGTGATGTTTTTCCCAATTGAAGCATGTATGCAATTGTTCTAAAAGGAAAAAGAATATAATCAAATAAAAAATATATGATAAGAATCTATTAATTTTCAACTTAATGGAAAAAGAAAAAGATCAAATAAAAGAATATATGTTAATAAATAATAAGGAAATATGCACTATTTAAAAATTCAAACCTTTTCATCAATAAGAACCATATCTATGCTGATTAATTCCTTTTTTCGGCATATATTTAGAGTGTTCCATAGTCGTGAAACACGTATTTTTATTTTCCATTCATCAAAACTTGATGAGAGATTGCTAAGAAATGTAAATTCATTATTGGTTGGTGTCTTCCTCCTAAAAGGTAAAGGTAAATATAAGATTGACTTAAGAAATTAAAACAATATGTTGTACTAATTAAAAATGAAATTTACACATACCTATTCAAGTAGCTCTTCAAACTGGCCATGATATATAAACTTGATTGGATCTTCTATATGCAATTTCTTTAAACCTGTTCCAAGCTTTCCAAGTATATATAGATAAAGGGCTCAGTTAATTGTCCCTATAAACTAAACATAAATTCAAAAATGATTGTAAAGTGACATATAAAGCAAACCTATAACCACCTTCAAGTATTTCAATTCTATACCACCGTATAAACTATTTCTCAAGGGAGCTGTGATATTTATACTACTACATTCCTTACACAACTTGAACATCCAGGCAAAGAAGAAAACAAAGAGACAAAAACAAAAAAGAAAAATGTGATAAGACAAAGTGGAAGAGAAAAAGGGAAAATTGGGTGTTGGCTACAAAAAGCAGTTACAAAATTTTAAAAGACAATTTAGCAGCATCTTCTAAAACTGTCCACTAATTATAATTGTACTAATGATAATAATTCTGAATTTGCCTACAAATTACAATTGTATTGAGTTTGTTAACATTGAGTTTTAACTTGTGCATTGTAGAGTAATGCGATATGATGGAAAAAATTAACATCACAGAATTTTATACATTGCATTAAATGCTATTTTAGATGTATGGTTATAATTTTTTTATTTTAATATATGTAGCACGAAGTAGAGCAATACCATACGGTGCCAAAAATTAACACAATAAAAAATTAACACATCATATTTTCATACATTGCATTAAACTCAATTTAACATATATCAGTTATACATTTTTATTTTAATTGACCTAGTGCAATACCATGTTATGGAGGGTCTGACACATAACCTGTAACCTGCAACCACCCTTCAGTCCCTATATATTGATGATTGAGCATTATTTTGTTTCAGTTTTAAATTTCAAAGCATATAAATGCATATTTGAATGCTTGTGGCTGGTGATATTGCTAATAATTTGATTGAAGTTAAGAAAGGCTAATCAGAGGCCGCTGGTGAAAAGATTTGCAAAGATTCGGTATTACTTTGTTTCAGTTTGAAATTAGAAAGAATGGTATTAAGTGAAAATTGCAGTGTAAAATATGCATAAATTGAGTATGCTTTTGTTTAGTTTGAAATTAGAAAGAATGGTATTAAATGCAAATTGCAGCGTAAAATCTGCATAAATTGAGTATGATTTTGCTTCAGTTTTAAATTTCAAAGCATATAAATGCATATTTCAATACAAAATAAGAATATATACAAAGTTTTACTTGAATCTTCGAGGCTGCATATATAGAAAATAAGAATAGAAAGTTTTGTATATTGCTGTTGTTGTTACAAAACTTCAAAAAGGAAGTTAGAAAATTGTAGAAGACAATTTTGATACTACTGGCCGTGTAAGAAAAATACAAATCATTAACACAATTTCAATGCCAAAAAGGGAGTTAGAAAATTATAGAAGACAATTTTGATGCATTATTATAAAAAATTTTAAATAAAAAGAAAAAATGATTATTTTCCATCGCAAACAAATGAAAACAGATACTAAGTTCATACCTTGAGTAAGAAAATAAATACCTTTTATTTGTTGTTGCAAGAGTAATAAATTATGGCCATCTAGTTTTTATTTATACAATAGATAGATTATGACTATTGGCTTACGGTGCAAAGCAAAAATTTTATACCATTTAGTTTTCAAAGGTTAATGCAATAAATGCTTTTTGAGCAATGAACGATACTTACATTTGTCAACGTACACTATTTAGTTTTAACTGTATCTGATAATATAATGTAAAAACGATCAATGCAAAAAAAAAATGCTAACGTGTCTCATTCACAACGAATCCATTTCCCTCAAAATCTGATTATTATTGTTCAAACTAATTCCAATGACAATTTCATTCTCAATAAGAATCTGCATTCAAAATAATTCTGCATTCCAATGAAAATCCAAATTTCACATAAATTGTCCCACAATCCACAACTACCATCCATTGATGAATGATGTGTGCAGGTTTCAACAAATTCCAAGTGATCCATTAATTGTAATTGCAAATCAAAGTAATTATTTTTCAATTCTCAATGATTCACAATTGATGCGGGTGCATCTATAATCACCCAGTAAAATACAACGAATGAATTTTGCTTTCTCGTGAATGAATTCCCGCTTGATGATAGTTTGGAAGCATACTTAGTTCTGCTGACTCTTCATCTGCTTACATATGCAGATATATAAATACATAGCATCACAGTAAGGAACAATTTCAAACTTCCATTCCTTTCTCCTCAAGTAATCTCTCTTGATTCATTTCTTCCTGTGCATTACAAACACCTGCAACATGACTGGAAAGTTAGTTCTAATCAACGATTTGAATAACGGTAATGAGAATAAGTTCTGGAAAATGAAAGTAAGAGTGATCAAGTTGTGGAAGGTAGCTTTCTTCAATACCAAGTTTCAAAAACCAAGTCTGGATATGGTAGTTCTTGATGAAAAGGTTGATATCCTTTCACATTAACTTAATCATTTCCGTTTTGTTTAACACTCCTTATTTTGTTGATTTTTTTTAAAATTTTTTCTTATTTTAACATATTGAACATACTTGTGTTCTCTGCTTTTCAGCGTGATAGGATTCATTGCATAGTAAGAAATCCACAACTAAAATATTTTGAGGGACTGATTGAGGAAAGCAAGGTGTACATTATGTCTAACTTTGATGTTGAGGAGAATTCATTGAAGTTCAAACCAACAAGGCATAATTTTAGAGTATTCTTCAAAAAAGATACTCAAGTGAAGGAAGTTGTTGATGATGTTTTCCCATTAAATGGCTTTGATTTTGTACCCAATAGTGTCATATTGGCTGAAAAGTGGGAAGATAGATTCTTGGTTGTGAGTAATCTCTATTTGTTAAATAAGTGTTGTTTCATGTATCGTTGACACTGCTTATGGTTTGTTTTATTTCATACATATCAGATGTAATAGGAACTTTAGCTGCCAAAAGTGGACTGCGTGGGTTTACAAAGAATGACGAAACTACTAATTATGTGGAAATACAGTTGGATGATTATCAGTAAGTGTGAGCATGTATCTCTAAATTTTCTTAATAATAACATTCTGATTTTATTTAATTAGCTATATTATCAGATTTTGTATTCCAGTTATTCATAGAAATTATTTCTTATTGAGCAGAAGCAATGAAAAGATCCGATGCACATTGTAGGAAGAGTTTGGAAAACAGTTTCTGAAACACCTTGAAGAGCACCCTGCTTCAAGCTATGTGGTCATTCTCCAACTAGGAAAAATGAAATTTTACAACGGTCTTATACTAATCTTAATCTACATATAGTAAATGATTACTCATTGTTATGCAAATTTAAGATTTTTCTTTTCTTCCTTATGTGCAGGAAGTATGGGAGTCTCTAACACAAATTATACTTCCAAATTATTCATCAATGCTGACTTTCCAGAAGTTGATGAATTTCGAAAAAGGTTATTACACTTTTAGCATATTCACTTATTATTATCAGATAATTAAAAGAATATTCATAGATTGTATGCTATGTAGGATTAGTGACTCTCAAACTTCAGTGCCTATTTCAGTCATCCAAATAGATAATGAGACTTATTGCTCATTGGAAGAAGACTTACTGAATCACAGTGTCTATAAAACAATTTATGATCTTAAAGAAATCACTGAGGTATATTTCAATTTCAATCTATAACAAACAATTAATTTGCTTAGTGACAATTATAGTAACATTTTCATCCTGTTCATTCTCAGAAATCTACTTTTGTTACTGTTGGAACTATCAAAGAGGTAGATAACACATCTAACTGGTGGTACAAAGGCTGCAAAAAATGCTTTCAAGGTTTGATGGAGCTTAGCAATTCGTTTTATTGTAAGAAATGTGAAACATATCCAACAACTTTTGTTCCTAGGTTGGTGAACCTTTTGATATTAATTTTTTTTCTTCAGAAACTGCTTCAGTATTCCACTGATTTATTCACAATAATGCAACAAAAATAATTGGTTATTGCAGGTATAGGATTAAAGTAAAGGCGGCTGATGAGACTGGGTCTACCTTTTTCAACATTTTTGATAAGGAAGCTTCAAAGTTGTTGAATTTGTCTGCCAATGACTTAAAGGCCTCTTATATTAAGAGGGTATGTGTTATTATTATCTTTCAAACTATATTACTGTTTCTATTAGTTTTAATTCTCTTTCTAATCTCTTGCAATGTTGTTACTTTAGGGAGGAGATAGGAAACAATACCTTGAAGAACTCATTGCTTTCAAGGATAAGAAATTTATTTTTAAGGTTTCTGTAAAGGTTGAAGATTTGAATTCATTTCAACCTTGTGTGATAAATGTATGAGGATTTGTTGTGATGAGTCTATCATTACTTCTTTTGTTCAAAAGCACAAAATAGATGAGGTTTGTTATGATCATCATCATCATTTATACTTAGTTTCATGATTTTTATATGTTAACTTGGTTAATTAATCTTTCAGTCCTCATTTCAGCATGATGTATCTGGAGTATTTAGTAATTTGCCTGATCTTTCTGAGCTTAATAAGGTGATAAACATTCACTGAAATTGTAATTCTCATATTATATTTTTCAAATAGAAATTATAATGCCAGGTTATGTTTGCAGGATTTTTGGCCCCAATCATTTGAAGTGGGGACAGGATCAGAAGCTGGAACATCAATGACTCCAACAACTAAAAAGGGTGATAAAGATTGGGAAGCTCAGCCTTCTCAAACATCACTAGAAGATTCTGAACAATCATCAACAAAGCTGACAAAGGTTATGAAGAAACCTGAGGAGTAACAAGACATCTCTTGCTTCAACTTCAATAGCTTTTGATTTTGCTGTCAATCCTTTTGGATTGTACAGACTATCATTCTCTTTAATTAACTACTTTGGGCTTTAAGAATTTTGGGTGGGCTTTAAGAATTTTGGGTTTGCGGTCAAGGCAGTTTCCAAGTAGATGTGTTTTTAGTTTTTTGCATTTTGAACAATTAGCAATATCTGAAGTATTATTATCAGATTTGTCGGTGTTATCTTTTTAATTCATACTCAAGTTTGCGTTTCTCCAAATTATGTCAACAAGGCCTCTATGAGTAATCATTTAATAAAAATCAGCAGAAGCAAGTAATGGAATCATATACCCAATTTACTCAACTTACATGCATGATAAAGACATACTTTAACATATGCAATATGTTTCATTTCATCTCAGATTTATCCTTCAGAATATATATTGAACAATATAATGGAATCATATTTTACTTTATAATGAAAGATGTACAAAACTTCTTTAATTGCTAAACAATAGATTTGATTACCAAGTCTTATAACTTAAATAAATGAATTTCTACTATGAACAAGAATAACAAAAGTACTGCTCAAATATTATTATGTTTAGTGATAATATCAGACATAAAGTTTACATTTAGTTAACTCTCCTTTCCAATTTCAAATTGAAAAATGATTTAAATTACTTAATTTTTTAATTCAATCATAATCATAGGTCAAGAAATATCAAATTTAATTTAATTTCGAATTATTAAAAACTAATCACATATGATAACTGATATTGGAACTCTCAGACAATCATTATTATTCTGTTAAAAACCACATGAAAAAAATTGGCTGCAGTTACAATGTGTCTCTGTTTAATTTTTAATTATCAGATTATCAGGTATTGGAATTGGAATTGGAATTGTTGCTCAGTTTTCAGTGATGGATAATAACTCAAACAATACTCATTAATCATTATTCCCTGTACAAATAATAATGATTGAAGCAGGTTTATTTTAACACCGTCCTTGATATCTATCTGTACATTGAAGTCTTACACTGCTTCTCATGTGAATATATTAAACAGTTGCCCGTAAATGATTTAAATTACTTAATTTTTTAATTCAATCATAATCATAGGTCAAGAATTATCAAATTTAATTTAATTTTGAATTATTAAAAACCAATCACATATGATAACTGATATTGGAACTCTCAGACAATCATTATTATTCTGTTAAAAACCACATGAAAAAAATTGGCAGCAGTTACAATGTGTCTCTGTTTAATTTTTAATTATCAAATTATCAGGTATTGGAATTGGAATTCTTGCTCAGTTTTCAATGATGGATAATAACTCAAACAATACTCATTAATCATTATTCCCTATACAAATAATAATGATTGAAGCAGGTTTATTTTAACACCGTCCTTGATATCTATCTATACATTGAAGTCTTACACTGTTTCTCATGTAAATATATTAAATAGTTGCCCTTCCAAAGACAACACGTTTCTTAGCTTCTTAGTTACAATATAAAGCTTCCTTCCTAAAGGTGGTTCTTTTGTAAGACAATGGACAATCATCACACACATTGCAAATCGAAAATGGCAAGAATGAAGAGGAAGCAAATACTTAACAGAAAGAAGAGGAGCAATTCTTCCATTTAGCAACATCTAAATTATAGTAGAAATGGTTAGTTGATTGATTTAGTTTAAACTTTAGCTTTCTTATGCCAATGCTAACTGCTTTTTGTTGTCATATTCTGCCAGTCATTACTTATTTCTCCATGCTTGATTTAATTTGTTTCCATCTTTCTGTCGACAGGTCTTCTTCGTGGAGTAATAGAAACTATGAGCCCGTCAATGGAGCCAAATATTCCTTTATTACCATCATCAAGTAATAGCGTTTCAAGAGAAAACAATGCACTTATTCATGGATTTCAAAATACTACTTATTTCTCATCTTGCAAAAAAAAAGACCACTACCACTGCCAATATAATAGAAGACTCAAACGCAAGTTTTATGAGAACTCCATTGTCAAATATTACACACGGTTATATGCTACTTACCGACTCTGTCTTCAGTTATATTGTTATCAAATTATAATTAATTTATTTTGATTGTGAAATTTTTCTTTGCATTTTCAGGTGTCAATTTTAGGAATGCTAGGATGAACATTACTATTAATAATACTGGCAAGGAAAATAACTCAGACTCTCTTCACTCAGGGTAGAATTCTCCTATGATTCCTAGATTGAAAGCAAATAATGGTACTGCATTTGGAATGTATAACACATTGTACTCCTGTTTTGCTGTCACCATGTTAAAGTTTATTCTTTCCATCTTTTTTCCTTATTGTTATGAAAATCAGGTAAACAGTGGGAAATCAGTTATTCTTCAAATACTTCTTCTTTAACATGTTCAGCTTTAAGGTATTTGTATCACAATGATTATAATAAATCTCATCGTTAATTTCATTGGATAATCTCTAAGGATATTATTTTAGTTGGAATAATTTTTATTGCATGACATATTATTATAGGAATCAAATTACAATTGGCAAGCATCTAATTCAACGATCTAAAATCATGGAGTTTGTACGAATAAATAATTCAAGAATTTTTCAAGACTCTTTACATTGCATAGGAGAGTCATCTCGACAACCACCTTCAACAGCATGTGTTGAGTTAGTTGATCCATTTCAAGATTACGAAGGTATATAACACATTCCTGAAGATGATAATATTATTCTACTAATGATATTTACGTTGTTGTATTTTGTTGATGCTTATGGGTTGGAAAAGGCCAGGCCACATCCTAAACAGCTCAAGCCTGTAAACAGAAAATGGGCGTGAATTTGGTCTGTTACCTCTTGTAGGCTTTATTTTGGCATGGCCTGGCCTGGCCTGGCCTACTTAAGGCCTGGGCTCACTTAAAGCCTATTTCAAAGCCTGTTTTTTAAATCTATTAAAATATGCTATTAGAATACTCTTTGTACCAAACAATACACAAAATCTGGATTAGTAATTTTTTCCCCCCTAAATAACACACTTTCATGGTATATCAGTTTAATAGAATTTTTGCAGCAAACAATCCACAAATTCTGGTTAACAACTTTTTTCCTTCACAAAATCAATAATAGAACACACTTGCAACACCAAACTCTTCATAGAAGAAATCAAAATAACAACAATGAACATACCAGAGCTGGTGGATGACAGGATCCTTTCAACAAATTTTTTGCATCAAACAATCCACATAATCCGCTTTTAATTCACTTCATTTCCTTTTGCCTCTTCCTTTTGCTCTATGGAAGACAAGACAACATAGCACAACTAACCTCCCTATTTCTATGAGTCAAGAATCCAGTTACAATAGTCTGCAATTGGCTTCCCAATAAATGCTTCAGAATTCTTCACCGAATCACTTGCTACTGTTATAGCTATAACCTTTAGCAAATCAAACATTACAAAATGGAAAGTTAAAATACATAAATCAAAGATGTCAATAACATGCTCAAAGAAAAAAGATTTCAGACAATAAAACGGACAAGGGTATAAAAGTACCATTACACATATAATTCTAAATGGCCAAGCTATGTCTGTTAGACGGCCCTTGAATTAGAATTAATGAATGAGATCAAAATAACTAAGTGGTTATGTGACCTATCATATCTCTTTTCCTAAAGTATTGCTTATCATTCTCTGCTGACTCACCATCTTTATGTGTTTATTCAGGTTTACCAAATACTATATTTTTGTCATATTGGTTGATTCTCATGAAATACTACTTTCATCCTTGAAGTTTTGTGATTGCAATATTGATTGCTTCTTATAAAATATTAGCCAGTTAGGCAAGTATAATATAACTCTAATAGAGTTTGATTGGTTCTTACAAAATAAGGATAATGATGATTTTTCATGTTATCAACACATGGTTCACAAACCTTTGATTTTCTAACGATTATATATAAACAAGTAGGAAAAAAAAAAGCAAAATTCAGAAAACTGACCAACAATCAAAGTAATGAACCATAATATTTGAACGGTGAGTTCAACATCATTGATTCCTAGCCTTCTTCATTGAATCCACCATCTCTGCCACAAACAGACACAATAAAAAAAATCATGAACCAAGCTTGTCAATTGATAAGATCGCATGAAAGAATGAGATAACATCTTTAATCAACTAAAAAACTCAGAATACCGTTAACAATCATGCGATCAACTTGCACATGCAGCCCATACATTAAAAAAAAAAACATGCTCATCAAACCCTCAAAAATCCAATTCATAAAATTTGTTAAACAAAAGCAAGATCACAAAATTTAAGGTAAGACTAAACTAAAAAGCAAAAAATTAAACAAGAAACTATATTTCATTTGAAAGGGGCTTTAACTATAATCGATCCCTTTTCCGTACTCCCCTTGCAACCAAAGTGACAATAAACAATACATAGTAAGCCAAAATTAGCCCAAAAAAAAATCAAATTTTTACAATGAAATTGACTTCAAATAGAAGAAAAAGAACACAATTCACACAAAACAATTCAGAACAACAAATCGCAAAAAAAGGGATCATCAAAATCCAAGCACACCGAATGTGTGTGTACGAGAAGAGAATCCCTTAACCTTGCAAGCGCTCAACCTGCGCAGGTGTGGTGAAGATGCTGGCTGACAAAACATGCCGGATCTAAGGAAGAAGAGGCGGACCTGCGCAGGTCTCCACCTTGAAGGTTCAGCCCCTATGGTTTCTACTTTGCTTTATGTGCATACCCAATACATTGCGTGGCCTCTCCCTGACCACTTTCTCCTCTCTTTTTTTATTTTATTTTTTTGTTTGTGTATCAAGTGCATGAAGGTTGCTTTATTGCGTGGCCTCTTCGTGACCACTTAGTCCTCTTTTTTTTGTTGTGCATCAAGTGCATAAAGGTGGGCTAAAATGCTTGGGTTTGACCATTTCCCAAGTTGGACCAACAAAATAAAATGAAATCAAAATCCATGTCTGGAATGAAACTAGGCCGCTGAGTACAAACTTAAGACAAGGTCCACAATTGGCTATCGACTAACACAAAGAAAAGGACCAGCTCTGATTTTTTTGGGTTTTTAATTAATTTTTAAAAAAAACAAAAGACAACTCTCTTTTTTTCATTTTAAATTTTTTATATCCCTATAAAATTAAAGGGCACTGCTGCCATTAAAATTAATCTCATTTTATTATTAGATGCTTATGGTAAACTATATAAAAATTATTAATATAAAATATAAAAAAGACTAAATTATCAATGTGTTTAAATTTACTAAAAAACAATTTAAGAAGTAGTTATGGTCTTTAGGAGTAGTTATAAAATTAAATAATAAATAAAAATAGCTTCCTTTAATCTAACGCATTATCTGCTTCTTTATTATTTTTTATTATTATAGTGCCCCATGGTTTTGATGACTTAAATTTGGGTGATGACCATGATGACTTCCCACTTAATCATGATTCATATCAAGAAGGTGAACAGTTTAAGTTTTTAAATAAAATTAACCTTCACATGTTTCTATCTATTTTAACTCATAAATATTTTTTGTTTCTATTTCTCATATCACAAGATATACAATACATTCAGAACATAATGAAGAAGAGGGTATGAATTTATTGAAAACTAAAAATTTTACTTCTTATTTATCAAAGTAGTCTTCCTTACATTTAATATTGATTAAAATTAAAATACAGATAGTTGGGATCTCGGAGATCCAGATCATGAATGTCAACACTGCAAGGCAATTATGTGGCTTTATGAAAGACTTGCAAAAGGCAAAGGATGTAATAGTCCTAGATTTTCATTGTGTTGTAAGGAAGGGAAAGTTCAGTTGCCTATACTAAAAGCACCTCCTAAACTGTTGGTGGATCTTCACACATTGGATGATGAAAAAAGTAAATATTTTAGAAAAAATCTAAGAGCTTTCAATGGCATGTTCTACTTCACATCAATGGCTGGAAAGATTGATCGTCAAATCAACAATGGAACTGCTCTTCCAACCTTCCTTTTGGGTGGACAAACTTATCACTGTATTGGAAGTCTAACCCCTCCGGCTAATGAAAAACCTAGATTTGCCCAACTTTACATATATGACACTGAGAATGAAGTAGAAAATAGAATCAATGCATTAAGGTAATTGTTAACCATTGTCATGCTAACTACTATTTGTATTATGATATCATAAATTCATAAATATTTTGTTGCAAATTCAATTTTCAGGCAAGGACAAAACGCTAATGACCTTGATCGTGAAATAGTATCATCTTTAAAGGGAACGCTTGATGAGTTCAATGTTCTCGCAAAGTCATTCAGGTATGCAAGAGATAGATACAAAGAAGGTAATTTTTCTGATGTCAAGCTTAAGTTGATCAGGAAAAGGAATACTGATGGAAGAAGGTATAATTTACCTTCGGTATCTGAGGTTGCTATTTTAATTGTTGGTGATATTGATGAGTCAGCAACTGATAGAGATTTAGTTGTTGAGACTCAAGGTAGAATGCTTAAAAGAATAGATGTCTTGCACCCTATGTGCCTTGGTTTACAATATCCTTTGTTGTTTCCATATGGGGAAGATGGATATAGGCAAGATATATCGACAACTAAATCATTAAGAAGATCGTTGTCTAATAAAAGAACAAAAATAGGCATGAGAGATTTCTTTGCATATAGAATTCAAGATAGGATTAATGAGTCCCCTGTTATTCTTCAATCAAGGAGATTATTTCAATAATTTCTGGTTGATAGCTATACTATGGTCGAATCAGAAAGATTACGATTTATCAGGCAAAACCAACCAAGACTAAGAGTGGATCAATATAAAGGCCTACATGAATGCTTGGTTAGAGGGGAAACTGATGCTGCAGCTACTAGGCAGAGAATAATTCTACCAAGTTCATTTACAGGCGGACCAAGATATATGTTTAACAATTGTAAAGATGCATTTGCCATCTGAAAATATACTGGATATCCAAGTTACTTTATCACTATAACTTGCAATCCAAAATGGAATGAAATAAAGCGATGTGTTTCAAAAAGGGGATTGAATGCTGAAGATAGACCAGACATTTTATGCAGGGTGTTCAAAATGAAATTGGACGAAATGATAAAAGACCTAAAAGAAGGTCAAATCTTTGGAAGGATAAATGGATGCAAGCAACATCTTTCTTCCAAATTTATAAATCAAGTAAATTCATTTTAATGTATGGTAATGATAATTTACTTTGTTTTATAAATGTTTTCACTATTGAATTCCAAAAATGAGGGTTGTTTCATGCGCACATCCTTCTTTTCATGCATCCTGAGTTCAAACCACAATCACCAGATGACATAGACAGGTACATTTCTGTTGAAATCCCAGATAAAGACATTAATCCAAAATTGTACAAAGTGGTTGAAAAATTCATGGTTCATGGTCCATGTGGCCATTATAATTGGAATAGTCCATGCATGATCAATAGGGCTTGCTCAAAGTTTTACCCCAAGCAATATAGATCTAGAACAACTATTGATGAAGCTGGATTTCCCAAGTACAGAAGACAGGATGACGGTAGAACCATCAACAAGAGAAATTGTGTATTAGATAACAGATACATAATTCTATACAATCCGAAAATTCTTTTGAAGTATGGTTGTCATGTCAATGTTGAATGTACTTGCCAAACTTCTGCAATAAAATATCTTTTCAAATATGTCCATAAGGGTCATGACAGAGTGACTGCAGGTTTGTTCCAAAGTGATGCAACAGGAACATCTAATGTTAAAATTGATGAAATTCGCAATTATTATGATTGCAGATATATTTCTGCCTGTGAAGCATCATAGAGATTATTTGGTTTTGAAATTCAAGTAAAAGAACCTGCAGTAATTAGATTGCCCTTCCATTTGCCTGGACAACAACCTGTTATTTTCAAGGACCATGAACATTTAACAGATGTTCTGAATAGAGCAGAAACAAAGAAGTCAATGTTATTGGGTTGGATGGAAGCTAATACATTATTTACAGAGGCAAGAAGTCTTACATACAATGAGTTACCAACAAAATTTGTATGGAAAGATGAAGTTTCAAGATGGACTCCAAGGAAAAGAGGGTTTGCTATAGGTAGAATTTCTCATGTTCCAACGGGAAGTGGAGAAGACTACTACCTTAGGTTGCTGCTAAATATTCAAAAAGGATGCCTAAAGTTTGAAGACATAAGAACAGTTGATGGCATTGTTTATAATTCTTTTAAGGATGCATGTTATGCTTTAAGGCTACTTCAAGAAGACAAGGAGTTCATTGATGCTATATTAGAAGCAAGCTCATGGGCTTCTGCTACTTATCTTAGAAGATTGTTTGTCATATTGCTGATATCAAATAATATGAATAGACTTGAAATTGTATGGGAAAAATGTTAGGAGCATCTTGCTGATGATATTGTTTACAAGGAACGTACAATGCTTCAATCCCAAGGTATTTTAATTCATTACTTTAAATATTAATTTTTTGGTTGTCTACTGTATTCAACTTATTTATGTAACTTTTAATGATTTATTTATAACAAAGTCTAAAAAAATTGCAGAAATCCTTATCTCAAATGAGCAGATTAAAAATGTGAGGCTGAGTAAGATAGAAGAATTGCTTCAGTCTAATGGCAGATCGCTAAAGGAATACACAGATATGCCTTTCCCTTCAGATGAATTTCTTTTTGGTTTACAAGATAGAATCATAATGGATGAGTTGAACTTCAATAAGGAAGCTTTATTAGAAGAGGTGAATGGATACTTGCAATCCATTACTCCTGAACAAAGAACAGCGTATGATGAGGTAATGAATGCCGTTTATGGCAATAATGGTGGATTCTTTTTCTTGTATGGTTATGGTGGAACAGGAAAGACATTTCTTTGGAAAACTTTATCTGCATCCATCAGGTCAAGAGGTGAAATTGTGTTAAATGTCGCATCAAGTGGTATTGCCTCTTTACTTCTTCCAAATGGAAGAACAACACATTCAAGATTTAAAATTCCACTAAATATCACTGAAGATTCCACATGTAACATAAAGCAAGGTAGTGTTCATGCAAAATTGCTATGCAAAGCAAAGTTGATTATATGGGATGAAGCACCAATGCTAAGGAAATATTACTATGAGGCATTAGACAAATGCTTGAAAGATGTCAATAGATTTTCACCTACATATAATCCTCATCTACCATTTGGTGGCAAAGTTGTGGTGCTAGGGGGGGACTTTGACAAATTCTACCAGTTATTCCAAGGGGTTCAAGAGAAGATATTGTCCAAGCATCTATTAATGCATCGGACTTGTGGCCATATTGCAAAGTACTTTGTTTATCAAGGAACATGAGGTTAACCAGTGCATCTAATGGTAGTGATATTGAAGACATAGAAATGTTTGGGAAATGGCTGCTAGAAGTTGGTGATGGTGTTGCAGGTGATTCAAGTGATGGAGGTGCTGAAACTGAGGTTCATATTCCAATGGATATACTTATTGAAAATACAGATAGTGCATTTGATGAGTTGATAAATTTTGTTTACCCTGATGTGTTGTCAAATTTAGCAAATACAAATTACTTCAAGGAAAGATCTATTTTGGCTCCAACTTTGGAAGTTGTTACAAATGTTAACAACTACATAATGTCCAAACTACCAGGGGAAGAAAGGATATATTTAAGCTCTGATTCAGTGTGCGTAGAAGAGGGGAATAAGAAATCTGAACTGGAAGCTTTCTCTCCAGAAATTCTAAATGGGATTAATTGTTCAGTTGTTCCACCCCATAAGTTGGTCTTGAAAGAAGGGGTTTCGATAATGTTGTTGAGAAATATTGATCAGTCAAATGGGTTGTGCAAAGGAACAAGATTACAAATCAAAAGAATGGGAAATCATGTTATTGAATGCCTAACACTTACAGGTAATCGGGTTGGTCAGGTCATTTTGATTCCAAGGATGAACATGGTTCCTAATAATGAAATAGTTCCTGTTAAGTTTCAGAGGAGACAATTTCCAATTATAGTGTCTTTTGCCATGACTATAAACAAGTCTCAAGGTCAAACGCTCTCTACAGTTAGGTTATATTTACCAAGACCAGTTTTTACTCATGGTCAGTTATATGTTGTACTTTCACGAGTAAAAAGCAAAAAAGGTTTGAAAATTCTGTTGGAAAATCATGATGGGATTTCTAAACGATGTACCATCAATGTTGTGTACAAGGAAATATTTGAAAATCTTATGTCATGAGATATGTAAATATGATTCTAATAATATTATTCATTACCAACTCTGTACTAACACACAAAATTTGATGCTTAACTAGAAACATTTGTTTTTAAAATTTTGCGGATTATTAACTCCGGCTCTTACCATGCTTCTACTATGCGGCTAAAGGCATTCCACCACTTTTTTTTCAATCAACAAAAATCAAATAATGATGTATCTTCTGAAATTTGCTAACTCATTTATTCTATCTATTCATTTTATGAATACTATTTTTTCTTTTATTTCTTTTATTATTTCCCGTGCATTATTTCCCGTGCATTGCACGGGTAACTACACTAGTTAAGCATTTAATTTTCTTATTATATTAACCATTTATTTTTTTCACATAAAATAGATGATAAATGCTAACTACAGTAAAGAATACATATATATATATATATATATATATATAATATAATATATAATATATAGATGATATGATACTTTTAGAATGATATTTAAGAATTTAAGGATAAGGACCCATAATAAATATATATTTCAATCTAAAATATCATTTCAATATTAAATAAAATATAGTTTAATAGATATTTCATGAAGATCTAATAATTTTCCAATTAGAGACATGCTGAATCAAATATTTAAAGTAAAACATTAAAGATTTAATTAATGTAGTCATTACTTAATTCAATTCAGTGAATATTTTAGTGGAGCCTTTTGAACACGGTGGCCAGGTCTTCAATATATATATATTTCTTACAAACGACAAAAGGTTAACAATTTAAAATACGACTATTAATTCTCGTGCTATCAAATCTCAACTTTTTCTAGTATTTAATAAATATTAAAAGTTACAAATGTTCGATTAACCTTATTTTCATATTGCTGGAAAGCTAACTCAATTTTTTACTAGTGTTTTTTCTAGCCAACGGGGCAAATTCCAACCACTTAAAAATTACGAGTGAATAAAGATGCATTACATGAGCCGAAGCAAAAAAAAAGGACAAAATTTTAAATTCACTCATATTTATAGTGGTGGATAATTGTTTCAAAGAGAGAAATCAATTATTATATTTCAAAGAGAGAAATTTATATCATTTTAGAAGGAATCATATTTAATTATAAAAATTATGTTAATTTATACATTCAGTGAGTCACACCGACTAAAGGCTAATTGTGTGCAGACCCAAACCTCCATTTGCGGATCATATTCCCAAATCAAATCGTGACATAGCAGTAATAGTCAAGGCAAGAATAACAATCTTAGTTAAATTTAAATAGTAATGCTCTGTGATAGGTGTAATTAACGCCGAAGTTTGTCACACAATTAGTGTTGTTCCCTAGTTAAATTAATTGTGGCTAGGTACTGCGCCAGCTAGGAGTCAATCGGTTTATAGGAATTAGCTAATAACTATTGTAGTTTACTACGATTAAATTATAAAATAATTATTAATGAGTAAATAGTAATCTAGACAACAATAGTAATTCCAGTATCATCAATATTACTCTATTTGTGTTAGAATAATTATAAAAAAAATACACATATTATGAAAAATTTTAAAAAAATCCTAGTAAATGTAAAAAAATTAAATGAGTAAACAAAACTATCATTCTATGGTCATTATTATTCATCTTAGTAAATATATTGGTTACTTAATAAAAACGTTTATATTAAGGGTATAAATGGAGGAAGAAATTAATGCTACCTAGATATTATAAATGGACAGTTATTTTGAAATAGAGAGAGTAGTTAAATGTTATTAGTTTCTACCATTATATCAACTATTAGTTAAATTACAAATAAAGATAAGCCAATACCAGAATTTGGTAAAACAACTATTACTGCTTCTAGTTAAATTATTATTATCATTATTTAATAAAACTAGACTTAGTCTATTATCTAGAAACAGTTAAAACAATTATAAAAAAAAATTCTAAATTGAATTGTCATTTGATTATTAATTTATGGACAGGAGCATTTTAAAAAACCAATTACATGATGAATAATGTTGTTAGTTTAGACAAATAACTTGTTAACTCACAATTTGTTCTTATAGCGTGCAACCAAAGGGCAAGTGAAGATATGACGAAATCTGAAATATTTATTGCTATTTGCACAAGTCGCAAAAGAAAGGAAGTTAATTCAGAAACATAAGAATCAATTGTATGCAAATTAAGCATATTAGTGACATCTATAATTTATAATATTGTTTACTAATATTATTTTTAATGTCACTTATAAACAATCAAAACTTTAAAGGCGCCTAGATGCCAGAGAAACAAAAGAGGATGCTTTTGATGCAGTACTTGGAAGGAGAGTGTTATGGTATATCAATCACCTCAACTTATGAGGAAGTCATATCTTTGAATAGTGACTTGGAGATTTGATGGAAGTGATTCACGGGTTACAATATGGGTTAAAATTATTGATTCAACGATATGACTTTGGGATGATCACAGAAGAAGCTGATGCAATGTTGCAATTTGCTTAACGTCTCTTCAGTGTGGTAGGAGACTGTAATCCACATTTTCTATTTTCACAGCTTGAAGTGATAATTGTTCGTTATAAAAATAATTAATAAATTGTTAAAATATGAAACAATTAAGGAACTAATTAATTATAAAATTTTTATAAGCTATTCAGTTTAATCTATATATTAATCAAAGCTAATTCTTGAAATAAATTTTTAATAGCTACTCAACTTCATAATGATTGTTTTTTAAGTTTCTCTTTAGGTACAAGTACTTAATTTAAAAAACCCTTATTGCCTTAGGTATTATAATGTATAAATTAATAAATACAAGTACGAATATAAATTTTCCTACCAAAATTAAATATAAAATTCCTTAGAGAAGTCAGTAGTTTCAATTCAAATCACAAAATTATGATAACAACATATACACTAGCAGTGGATTATTGGAGGAAACTTCAGTAATTTACACTAAGGTCATATTTTCAAAGCTAACCACTATCAATAAAAAAATGAAAAAAAATAAAGATTTAATTCCAATGTGTTTCAAATGACAATATAAAAGTGAAATATATTATTCAATTATATATTATTATATCAGAAAAGGATCTTTTCCAAGAAATATGATAGGATCATGTTATAATTCATCATATGAAACTAAATTAACTAAAAAATATAATATATTTCAAAAATGGTCAAAAATTTAATATAAAGTGCTTTGTTATATTAAACTTTAGATTTAATTAACAAAATACAACCTAAAAATATATTTTAAAAGTAAATGCTCTAGCAGTGGTGAATAAATGAGTTTTACATAGAATTATTGTGTCCCACCATAAATGACGTATATTAAAAAAAGGGTCGTTGGAACATCCTCGAATAATTTCAATGAAAAAATGAAAAAAAAAAGACACTTGATTAGCCCAACTGGCGAAAGTCACATATTTTATAGAAACTTGCCTCTCCACTAGTGATACCAAAATTATAAATAATAAGACGCATGTTAGAGTAATTATTGCCTAGTCAAGGATGCAATAAACTACTAAATACTTTTGCCAAAATATTCTAGAGATGAAAGTTCCTGGTACCCTTCGGCCAAACTGGGCAACTAGAAGAGCAATAATTAAATATTTACATTCCAAAATAAAATAATACTTTAAATGGTCTGATAATTTTACAACGATATTTAAGGATTTAAGGATAAGACCCATAATAAATATATATTTCAATCTAAAATATCGTTTCAATATGAAATAAAATATAGTTTAATAGATATTTCATGAAGGTCTAATAATTTTCCAACTAGAGACATGCTCATCAAAATATTTAAATTAAAGCATTAAATATTTAATTAATTTAGTCATTACATAATTCAATTCAATGAATATTTTAGTGGAGCCTTTTGAACACGGTGGCCAACTCTTCAAAATATATATATTTTTTATATAAACGACAAAAGGTTAACAATTTAATTAAAATACGAGTATTAATTCTCGTGCTATTAAACCTCAAGTTTTTCTAGTATTTAATAAATGTCAAAAGTTACAAATGTTCGATTAATCTTATTTTCATATTGATAGAAAGTTAACTCAATACTTTGCTAGTGTTATTCCTAGCCATGAGGGCAAATTCCAACCAACTAAAAATTACGAGCGAATAAAGATGCATTACATGAGCCTAAGTGGAAAAAAGGGACTCATATTTATAGTGCAGGATAATATTTTCAAAGAGATAAATTAATTATTATATTTTGAAGAGAGAAATTTATATCTATTTGGAAGGAATCATGTTTTAATTATGAAATTCATGTTAATTTATGCATTCAGTGAGTCACATCACCCAAAAGGCTAATTACATAGAAACCTAGACCCCCACGTGTCGATCACATTCCCAAATCGAGTTGTGATATAGTAGTAGTAGTCAGGGCAAGAATAATAATCTTAGTATTAGTTAAATTTAAATAGTGATGCTCCATGATAGGGTGTAATTAGTGCCGAAGTTAGTTACAAAATTAGTGTAGTTCCCTAGTTAAATTAATTGTGGCTAGGTACTGTGCTAGCTTGGATTCAATCTATTTATAGGAATTAGCTAGTTTCCTATGATTAAACTATAAATTAATTATTAATGAGTAAGTAGTAATCAAGACAACAATAGTAATTCCAGCATCATCAATATTACTCCATTCGTTTTAGAATAATTATAAAAAAAATTAAACAATGCACATATTAAGGAAAATAAAAAAAATCTTGATAAATGTAAAAAATTATGAGTAGACAAAACTATCATTTTATGGTCATTATTATTCATCCTGGTAAATGTATTGATTACTTAATGAAAACATATATATTAAGGGTGTAAATGGAGAAAGAAATTAATATAACCTAAATATTGTAAATGGACAGATATTCTGAAACATGAAAAAGTAAAAATTGACAATTATTTTAAAATGGAGGGAGTAGTTAAATGTTATTAGTTTCTACCATTAAATTAACTATTAGTTAAATTAAAAATAAAGATGAGCCAATACCAAAATTTGGTAAAACAACTAGTACTGCTTCTAGTTAAATTATTATTATCATTATTTAATAAAACTAGACTTAGTCTATTATCTAGAAACAGTTAAAACAATTATAAAAAATTCTAAGTTGAATTGTTATTTGATTATTAATTTATGGAAGCATTTTAACAAAACCAATTACATGATGAATAATATTGCTAATTTATAAAAATAACTTCTTAACTCACAATTTGTTCTTATAGCGTGCAACCAAAGGGTCAAGTGAAGATCCAACGAAATCTAAAATGTTTGTTGCTACTCACACAAGTCGCAAAAGGAAGGAAGATGATTCAAAAACACACGAATAAATTGTATGCGCGTATTATTAATTGTGACCTATAATTTATAATATTGTTTATTAATGTTGTTTTTAATGTCTCTTATAATCAATCAGAACTTCAAAGTCACTAAGATGCCGGAGAAACAAAAGAGGACGCTTTTGATGCAGTATTTGGGGAGGAGAGTGTTATGATATATCAATCACATCAACTTACCTAAAAAAAGATTTAGAAATCATCCAAATCAAACAACAGGAATTCACATCTTTAAATAGTGACAAAGGAGATATGATGGAAGTGATTCATGGGTTACAACATGTGTTAAAATTATTGATTCAACTATGTGACTTTGGGATGATAAGTAACGGAATGTCACGGCCTTGGACACACTCCAACGCTACCGTGCCGGCACTTGGACTTACTCAACCTCTTGAGCTAAGCACGAAGTCAACCTCACTCAAAATGACTCGCAACAGAAGTTAAGAGCACAAGAGAACAAAAGAACTTTGGTGGAGAGAACTCTCTTTGTATTATACAATGGAATGCTTACAAATGACTTCAAAGTCTTGGATGTCTCTTAGATCCCCCTTGGATCTCTTGGATCACTTGGATGGTTTGGCCAAGAGTGGTCACCCCTATATATAGCTTTCCTGGAGATTGATTCTAATGGACGGTCCAGATTTTCTATTTAGAATCTTCTTATATTCCACACATCTCCACATGCTTCTAGAACCTCCTATACATATCTACTAAGGACATTCTAGATAGCTCCTACATGCCTCTACATGCTTCTAGACACTTCCACATGCCTCTATATTATTCTAGAAAGTTCTACATGATTCTACACGGTTCTACATGGTTCCAGAAGTATTTAGAACTCTCTAGAATTATCTACACAATTCTACAAATTTTTGGAATATTCTAGAGCACTCTACACTATTCCACAATATTCTACATTTTCCTATGATCTTCCAGAATTTCTCCAATTTTTCATCTATTAATCCCTCAAGAAAGACCGTTCGTGACGGGAAGCAATGTTGCAATTTGCTCAAGGTCTCTTCACATGACGCTAATAGTACACCGAGTGTGGTAGGAGACTATAATCCACATTTTCTATTTTCACAGCTTGAAGTGATAATTGTCCGTTATAAAAATAATTAATAAATTGTTAAAATATGAAACAATTAAGGAACTAATTAATTATAAAATTTTTGTAAGCTATTCAGTTTAATCTATATATTAATCAAAGCTAATTCTTGTAATAAATTTTTAATAGTTACTCAACTTCATAATGATTGTTTTTTAAGTTTCTCTTTACGTATTTAATTTAAAAAACCCTTATTGACTTAGGCATTATAATGTATAAATTAATAAATACAATTACTAATATAAATTTTCTTACAAAAAAAATTAAATATAAAATTCCTTCGAGAAGTCCGTAGTTTCAATTTAAATCACAAAATTATTATAACAATATATACACTAGGAGTGGATTATTGGAGGAAACTTGAATATTGACACTAAGGTCATATCTTCAAAGCTAACCAATATCAATAAAAAAATGACAAAAACAATGATTTGATTTCAATATGTTTCAAATGACAATGTAAAAGAATAATATATTATTTAATTATATATTATTATATCAGAAAATTTTTGATCTTTTCTAATAAAGAAATATAATAAGATGACAGTATAATTCATCATATGAAAATTAAATTAACTAGAAAATATAATTTATTTAAAATATGGTTAAAAAGTAATATGAAGTGCTTTGTTATATTAAAAATTAGATTCAATTAACAAAATACAACCTAAAAATATATTTAAAAAGTAAATGCTCTAGCAGTGGTTGATAAATGTCCCACCAGAAATGACATATATTAAAAAAAGGGTCGTTGAAACATCCTCGAATAATTTCAAGGAAAAAATTGAAAAAAGGACATTTGATTAGGCCAAGTGGCGAAAGTCACATATTTTATGGAAACTTGCCTCTCCACTAGTGACAACAAAATTATGAATAATAAGACGCACGTTAGAGTGATTATTGCCTAGTCAAGGATGCAATAAACTACTAAATACTTTTGCCAAAATATTCTAGAGATGAACTTTCCTGGTACCCTTCGGCCGAACTGGACAACTAGAAGAGCAATTATTAAATACTTACACTCCAAAATCTATAATATTAATATTTCAGAGTCGTTCAAGAAAAATTTTTATACATGTTGCAATGAGAATATTTTATGATCCATATCTTTTAAGAAGTTATTCATTAATTTTTTTGAAAAAAATAAAACTGCAATTATTACACATTATTAGCATATCATTGCTAATCATCTATATTTAATAATAAGATTGCATTATATTAATTAAATATCTTTAATTATTGCAATGCTGAAATCGTAAATTATATTGATAAATTAATTTCATAATTTTAGTATTAATTTCACATTTAAAATTTTTATATTTGTTGCGGGTGGTAATTTTCTTTTGAATACTATTATATTAAATTTATGAAATTAAGTATATAAATTATAAGAAAGATGCAAAATATATGTGCTAAGTTATATCATTTACCTTTTTTATTAACAATAAGATTATGATGAATTAATTATTTAAAGGCAGAATATTTTTTCATGTCATTAGTGATGACATTATTTGATTATATATATATAGACTAATTTAATGATTTGAAGAACAAGAATATGCCAATTCAATAAAAAAAATTTATATATGTATGCAGGTGAAAATGAAAATCCTGGGATCACTAGGATGGCCATAAATTTATACATTCAATAACCTCTAAGCTCTTACAAATAATTTTGATAATTTTATATTTTAAAAGAATTTAATGAATTTTGAAAAAAAAATCATACAATTCATGATAATTTTGATAATTTTATACTTTAAAAGATTTGAATAAATTTTGAAAAAAAATTTGGTGTTGGAAAAAATTAAAAAAATTGAAGAAGATTTTAAAAAAAATAATAGAAATTTATTAGAATCTTTTTTATAATTAAAAGTTATTAATGATTAAGATTCTATATAAAATTTGTTGATTGTATAAATCTACTATACTAATTTTTCAGACTCATTTCATGAAAACTATTACACATATCATTCATATAGTGATTTAGGCTTCACATGTCATTCATACAGTGATTTAAGCTCTACTTTTCTTAATCTTTATGTCTAAAGATTTTTTTAAACTTAATTTATAATGTACTTATTAATTATTTTTTATATGAAATAAAATTAGATACTACAATCATTAAAGAATTACATATTATAATTATTAAATATTATAATTTACACTAAGAGAGAATCTATGTTAATATAATTATGATCTATAATTAAATCAAGAACCATTAATAGCCTAACATTATGAAGGTAATATAAAAAATTATAAAAAATGTTTTCAAAATAAATAAGCTTTAAAACACATTTTTTTAAAAGAAAACGAGTAGGTCAAATTATTAACGAATTTCTAATTGATTGATTTTAATATGATAATAATTTAAAATTTAATATTATCATTTTAATATGATAATATGATAATAATTCAAAATTCAAAATTTTAATATGATAATAATTCAAATTATTAACGAATTGCTAATTTTTTTCAAAATTTTTTATTTTTAAATTTTTTAATAAACCCGTAAATATTAATAGAAATTCAAATCTCCATGTGAAATAAAAAATGGGAACCTGTGATCGAGATGTGCATGAGAATGAAGGCAAAATTCTAAATGAAGATAGAATTAAGGGAAATTTTCTAATTTCAAATATAGAACTTTTAAAAATCATAATAAAAAAATTATCTATCTACATGTATCACTATATTTTATTTAATTTTTTACAACTTAAACATTCCAATATCTCAATTTTATAATTTGTTTGATACTAATTCTTTTTGAAAAAAAATACCTTCAACTTTTTAACACTAAAGTATTTAAAAAAATTAATTCTATAATTTATACTTCTTTGATAATTATATTAAATATTTATTTATTTTTATAAAGTAAATAATTATATTATTTTTTATTAAAAAAATTATAATTGATATACTACTCTAATAATTGAGATTATATAAATTAGAATTATAAATAATTTTTTAGTAATTATTACATATTAATTATAATATATATTTTAAAATTGATATTTTAATTTATTAAAAGGATGTATAAAGAAAGGACGTATAATTGAAATCATATAAATAAAATTTTTGAATTATTTTTATTAATTAGAAAATATATTTTTATATTTTTAAATTAAATATTTTAATTTACTAAAAAGATATAAACGACTAAAGATGATAAAAAAAATTAAAAATAGATACACATAAGAATTACCTAATGGGGAAAGGAATTGGCACATATTTCGCATTTATAGGAATGATCTATGGGGCTAAGTCCCCGTTTATTAAATGAGATAGGGACATGGATAATATGTCTTTATTTTTTAATTATTTCTATTACATTTACATTTTGTATATATTTTTAATTTTAATTTGGATTATATTGCATTAATAGTATTTGTTATTATGAGTATTTATGTTTCAAATTGTAAAATATTTTTAAAGTTTTTCTCTTTTTAAAATTTGTTAATAAACCCTTGAATACCATAGAGATTCAAAATCCTCACGAAAAATGGGAAATGGAAAATAGGGACCTATAAGGAGGATAGGGATAGAGATGAGAGACAAATTATAAACGGTGACGAGAGGCTTGGGATACGTCCTCTTTCTCATGGATACTCATTGTCATCCCTATAAATGACTCATAATATAGTAAAATTATCCATTTATTCTCTTTTTTTATTCAACAATTTCAACTTTCGAAATATGTAAAATTTTCATAAAATAGACTTTTTATTTTTATTTACAAGTCATCTATCAAGATATTTTCAACGTTATAAATACGATATTCAATATAAGATATAAAATAGAATAACACATATATTTTGTCCACTTATTTAATTATTTAACTATTAACTTACTTTTAAGATAAATTTATATACTCAATTTTCTATAAGATAATGTAAATAAATTATTATTTATTTTTTATAATAATTAACAAACTATTTTTTATTATCTTCCCGTGCAGCGCACGGGTCAAATGACTAGTAAAATAATACTTTGAGTGATATGATACTTTTAGAATGATATTTGAGGATTTAAGGATAAGACCGATAATAAACGTATATTTCAATCTAAAATATCGATTCAATATTAAATAAAATATAGTTTAACAATTATTTAATGAAGATTTAGTAATTTTCCGACTAGAGACATGCTGATTAAAAAATTTAAATTAAAAAATTAAAGATTTAATTAATATAGTCATTACTTAATTCAATTCAGTGAATATTTTAGTGGAGCCTTTTGAACACGGTGGCGAAGTCTTCAAAATATTATTATTATTTTTTTATATAAACGATAAAAGGTTAACAATTTAAAATACGACCATTAATTCTCGTGCTACCAAACTTCAACTTTTTCTAGTATTTTATAAATATCAAAAGTTACAAATGTTCGATGAACCTTATTTTCCTGTTGATAGAAAGCTAACTCAATTTTTTACGAGCGTTGTTTCCAGCCATGAGGTCAAATTCCAACCTATTAAAAATTACGAGCGAATAAAGTTACATTACATGAGCCTAAGCGAAAAAAAAGGACTAAATTTTTAATTTATTCTCTCATATTTATAATAGAGGACAAATTAATTTATCAGATTTTAAAAAATTTCATATTTATCCCTTAAATTTTATAAATGAGAACAAATTAATCTCTCCATTAAATTGCCCACTGAAATATTATTGGAAATATCCACCTTTTCTAGAAACTTACTTACATATACTATTAATTTCTATAATGAGTCATAACTTACCTTGCTCCTTTGATCTGAGCAGAACAAAAATAAATGATAACTTAAAATTAGAATATCTTTCTTCTAAACAGAAGGCTATGATAAAAGAGAAAATAAAGAAGAAAGATTAAACTACTTCATTTAGAGAAAAAACAAGCAAGTTAGAATTCATCATGAAAATTAATAGTATATATAAATAAATTAACAGTAAACGTAACTAAGTTAATAGAGTATAGTTTAGAGTGCAATTTTACAAAGGTACCAATGTGTCCCTATTTGTAATATTTGATAGATTAGTATGTGATTGTCAAAATTTAATAAACTATTTTGTCCATCGCTATGTAAATCTGAGGGACAAGGGGAGGGGTATAGTTGGAACAAAGAAAAATAGAAGGATCAGAGTGCTTCAGCACTCAAAACGAGCACTTCGGCTCTCAAAATGACCACTTCATCGCCAGCAAGGAGTGCTTTAGCGCCCAGCAAAGCGCTTCAGTGCCAACGTTTGTGTGCAACACGCATAAGATGACATGAAGGCATCTTTTCTTTTCTTTTTTTACCCTAGCATATATTTGGCATATTATAACATTTCCAAAGATTCCCAATCGTCCTATTTTGGCATATTATAACATTTCCAGAGATTCCTAGTTGTGCAAAGACTTTTTCAGCAGAGATAAAAACACAATCTCTCAATTTTCTCCGAGTAATCTCTTTGTTTCCACTCTTATTCATGTATGTGTTATCAATTATAGGCAATCTTTGGACTATTGCCGTTTTTTTTTTCCTTCGTGGTCCATTTCAAATCATACCTTCCTTACTATATTATTCCATGGCAAGTTGAAAATGTCATTTCAGTTGCCCACGATCACATAGTCAATAGCCAAATGCTCCTGATAACGATTAGTGAGTGATTAGTTGCTTATGATTATATTTTATTCATTGAAAGTATTTAGAAATATTATGTATAATACATGTATATATTTTTTAAAATTTTAAAAATTCAAGAACAACTTCTAGTTTTTTGTTTTTCTTTACAATCCATATTTTCTAATATTGCATGGGACCATTGTTTGA
Source organism: Dalbergia cochinchinensis (assembly GCA_031216125.1). Classification (NCBI taxonomy): domain Eukaryota; kingdom Viridiplantae; phylum Streptophyta; class Magnoliopsida; order Fabales; family Fabaceae; genus Dalbergia; species Dalbergia cochinchinensis. Next base: position 57,855,912 of record CM062375.1, on the reverse strand, counting down.
TGCATGATTATCAGAGCGTGTGACTTCATGTTATATTATATTTTATTATTACAAGATTGGGTTGGTTAATTGAAATCAATTTACAATTAATATTGTTTAGCAATTAGATACTTATTTAGTTGTTATAATTACATGAGTATGTAATGCCTCAGGTTCACGTATCAATGGACAAATCTAGTATGGCTTTAAGTTCCCTCGAGACCTACCTGTGTTTCCAAGAAGGCTCTGGATGCATGAAGACATGAAGAATGCAAGAAGGTGCAATTCTGAGACTGCTATAGTGGTGGTGGTGCAAATTGCACATGTTGGATCTATGGACGGCCGCTATAGCTGTCATAAACCGCAATAATTGTCACATGTTTGTACGTCACCCTATTTTCTCCTTGGTGATCTCGCTATAGCCATACCCTTGATACCAGAATAGGTCTAAAACGACATTATTTCATTTAAGTGACCTACATCCCTATATAACCCTTTCCTTTTCACCCCAAAAACACAATTCTAACTTTTCCAACTCTTCTACCTCCCCACTCTCATCCTCTCTCAATCGTTCCTCTTCCAAGCTTCAAAGTAAAGATTGTTTATGGTTTAATTATGTTCAGTTTTCTCTCCTTTCCTTCATGTTCACGAATTAGGATGTTCATGTTCTTTGTTGTTGTCAAGTTTAGATACTCCCCCAATGTCTTTACAGCTACCCTAGTTTTGAATATGGTATACTCATGAGTTATTTGTGATTCTATGGTAGTTATTGCTATCATCCTAAGCTTCCAAGATCAAGTGGATAGTACCCACACACTCCCAGCTCCATGGTTAGTGGATTTGAACTCATGACCTTATTTTCATTATTACAACTATGTTTGGAGCATTATGATTACTAAACATGAATTTAGAAGTGAAAATACGCTATGAAAATGATTTTACAGGATATGCCAAGTTTGAAAAAGTTGTAAATATTAGAATAAATCATGAAAATTATATTTTAGAAAACCATAAGATCGACCATGATTGATGTATTGTATGCCATGAAAATGTTTTATACGCTCATGAAAGGATTTATTGGAAAATACATTATTTAGCAAGTTTACCGAAGTTGCTAAACACGTTTTTATGATTTTATGAATTGCCATGTTTTCAAGACTTGAGATTATAGATTATGTTTTTAGAATGTTAAGTTAAATGATATTGGAAAAATGTTGAGCAGTGTATGATTTATCCAAAAGCAAATATATTATTTTGACTTTAGAGTTATCAATTATGAACCACATTGTTTTGAAAATATGATATTAGAATTATCAAGTTTATGAAATTATGTCAGCTTGATATATGATTTTGGGGTTTCAGTTTTATTATATTGAAAGTATGGAACTCAGTATTATTTATAACAATTGTCAGGTACATGTTCCGTGAGGTTTTAAAATTACGATGTCTACAAGTTAGTGATCTATTGGACCTGGTTTTATAGCCACTGTTATGCTAAAGTTAGATTGTTATAATTATATGAATGTAGTACTGTTTTTAGAGTTTTAAGAGTTTTCAGATTTATTTGATTTATGTGAAAAATAGTTTTGGGTGATAACAATGAGTTAACGACTGTGAGAGATTATTAGTCTTTGTACAAATTGTCTGCTAGAGGAGAATCGTACCCCCAAAGTATACAGAAAATGAAACCAATTTAAGTGCCCAATATGGGGCATTATAAGGTACCCTTGGAGATCATAGTATTATCCTGTATATTATTATCATGCTATATATATATATATCCAAAGATTACTGTTTCTTTAGTATTTATCACACCATAAGTTTAAAGTGATTTCATGCAAGACAATGAATTTAGAAATACTTTTCTATGAACCCTTATAATGAGAAGTGCTTTCCTATGAAGTGATACATGTAAACACCAAATGATTTTCTGCTTACTTTATGTATATTATGTTATGTATATGCTATTGGTTGTCCTATGTGGGTGACAGGTGAGAATCCATTCATTGAGTTTTGGATAAAATTCACCCATCTTCCTTCCTCCTTGCAGTGCAGGACCAGTTATCATTTAGTTACCATTCAGTCATTTGCAACTATTCCAATAGTGAGCTTTACTTTGCAATAAGGCTTAGTCTAGGGCTGTGTTAGATTAGAGTGCTCTAGTAGCTATGTAAGCAGGATCCAAACCATGCATCCTATTTTAAGATTTCAAGCATTGATCAAGATGTAAATTGTAATTAGAATTTATGTAATGAGCTAGACATTTACTCATGATTCAATTTTCAAGCATTGAACTTATTTTCATATTTTGATTATACAAGATCATGAAATAAGACAAGTTTATGATTAAGTATGTCGAAATAATTTAGTTTTATGAAATCAATTATTATGTTTCAAAGAGAGAAATTTATATCTATTTAGAATAATCATGTTTTAATTATGAAAATCATGTTAACTTATGCATTCAGTGAGTTACACCACCCAAAAAGCCAATTGTGTATGGACCTAGACCCCCACGTGCCATCACATTTCCAAATCGGGTCATGATAGAGTAGTAGTAGTCTGGGCAAGAAAGCAATCTTAGTATTAGTTAAATTTAAATCGCAATGCTCGATGATAGGGTGAAACTAGCATAGAAGTTAGTCACATAATTAGCATAGTGCCCCAGTTAAATTAATTGTGGCTAGGTAATGTGCTAGCTAAGACTCAATTGGTTTATAGGAATTAGCTAACAATTATTGTAGCTTCCTATGATTAAATTATAAATTAATTATTTATGAGTAAGTAGTAATCAAGACAACAACAATAGTTTAAGCATCATCGATATTACTCCATTTATTTCAGAATAATTGTAAAATAATCAAACAATAAGCATATTAAGGGAAAAAACATATTGGTAAATGTAAAAAATTATGAGTTGACAAAACTATAATTTTATAGTCATTATTATTTATCTTAGTAAATGTATTGATTACTTAACTAAAACATTTATATTAAGGGTATCAATAGAGGAAAAAATTAATCCTACATTGATATTATAAATGAACAGATATTCTGAAACATGAAAAAGTCAAAAACTGACAGTTATTTTGAAATGGAGAGAGTAGTTAAGTAGTTGACTGTTGTTAGTTTCTACTATTAAATTAACTATTTGTCAAATTACAAATAAAGTTCACCCAAAACCAGAATTTGGTAAAACAATTAGTATTGCTTACCAGTTAAATTATTATTATCATTATTTAATATAACCAAACTTAGTCTATTATCTAGAAATAGTTAAAATAGTTATAAAAACTTCTAAGTTGAATTATTATTTGATTGTTAATTTATGGATAATATGCAGTTTAACAAAACCAATTATATGATGAATAATGTTATCAGTTTATACAAATAACTTGTTAACTCACAATTCATTCTTATAGTGTGAAACCAAAAGGACAAATGAAGATCAGATGAAATATGAAATGTTTGTTGCTACTCGCACAAGTCGCAAAAAAGTGGAAGTTGATTTAGAAACACAAGATGCAATTGTATGCAAATTAAGTGTATTATCAATTATGACATCATTAATTTATAATATTGTTTACTAATGTTATTGTTAATGTTTCTTACAAACAACCAAAACTTCAAAGTCACCAAGATGCCGAAGAAACAGAAGAGGATCTTTTTGATGTAGTATTTGGGAAGGAGATTGTTATGGTATATCAATCACAACAACTTACCTGAAAAAGATTCAGAAATTATCCAAGTCAAACAACAACATAATAAGGAAGTCACATCTTTGAAGAATGACATTGAAGACTTGAAGGGAGTGATTCATGGGTTACAACATGTGGTAAAATTATTGGTCCAGCGATATGACATTGGGATGAACACAGAAGAAGTTGAAGCATTGTTGCAATGTGCTTAACACTCTTCACATGATGCTAATAGAACACTAGGTATGGCAGGAAACTGTAATCCACATTCCTCTAGATCAATTCATGTTTGAGATCAAGAAATGGCAAGTTCTCTAGATCAATTTATGATACATGTTATGTACAATGCTAGGATACATTAGAGACTCTTCTCCAAGTCATGGCTGATGATGGTCTTTACAAATTCCAAACTTCAAAGAACCTGCTACTATTCCTGTACTGTCAAAAACTTTTATTAGTGCAAGTGCTTCAGCACCTAATATGTAAACTGATATGCCTACTGCAATTCCCAATGTAGTGATTAATCCAGTCCTTACTAAAGTGTCCAATTCCCTCCTAGTTCCTGATCAAAGTCATCAGCCTTATATTGTTAAGAATATTCCAGCGCTAGTCCGAAATAAACAAGTTGATCATGCATCTGCATCCTCCACTATACATGTTATCTTTGAAAATAACCATCCTATAGTAACAAGGTCCAAGGTTGGGATCTTCAAGCCTAAAGCCTTCTAAGCTCAGTTAGAACCTAGTTCTGCTAAACAAATTCTAGCTATTTTCCATTGGAAACAAGCTATGGATGAGTATAGTGCACTAATGAAAAACAAAACATGGCAACTAGTCCATCTTCCACCTGGCAAATGTGCAATTGGCAGGAAATGGGTTTTTCAAGTTAAATATATCTTGGATGGATCACTTCAAAAATACAAATCTAGATTAGTGGCTCAAGGCTTTCATCAAAGGCCTAATTTCAATTACATAGAGACTTTTAATCTAATGGTAAATCCTACTTCCATTAGGTTATTACTTTCTTTGGTTGTATCAAAATCGTGGTGCATATATAAGGTAGCTTGATGTAAGCAATGCTTTCCTCAATTGCGACTTGGTTGAGGATGTCTTCATGAAGCAACCTCATGGCTATGAACTGGGGGATGGAAGCCTAGTATGTAAGCTTGCTAAGACACTATATGGGCTGAAACAAGCTCCATGATCCTGGTATCAAAAACTAGCTTCAACACTAATCAGCTTGGTTATCAGTCTACCAAATCTTATATTTCCCTTTTCACCAGAGTCAATTCTACGTCTACTACCTATGTTCTAATTTATGTCGATGACACAATCATAACAAGTAGTTCAAATCTATATATATCAGATTTAATTACTTAACTACAACACATTTGCTCTCAAAGATATAGGTGAGTTGCATTATTTTCATAGTATTGAAGTCAAGCACATTACTGTGGAGGGTCTAGTGTTATCTCAATCTAAGTATGTTCATGATTTGCTTGAAAATGCCAGGATGAGTGGCTGCAAGCCCTATTCCAAACCTTTGCCTTCTATTGCCAAACTTTTACCCATAAAGGTGCTGAATTTGAAAATCCAGGGCTGTATTGATCTATTGTTGGGAGCTTGCAATATATCACTGTCACATGACCTGATGAGCTAGCCTATTGTGTCAATCATATGTGCCAATTCATGTAAAAACTACTTAAGACTCACTGGAGAGTGATGAAGAGAATTTTAAGATACTTGAATGGTACAGCCACCTATGGTCTACATATTCTAAAAATTATAGGTTATAGTGACTCCGATTGGGGTAGTGATCTAGATGATCACAAGTGTACAAGTGATTACTATGTGTATTTTGGTCCAAGTCTTATCTCTCTTGGGTCTCCTACAAACACATGCTTTGTTAAAATCGAGTAAAGTGTCTAAGCACAGAAGCCTAGTAGCCTTAGTTATAGACATTTTTTGGGTATGAAACTTGATGTAAGAGATCCTACACCACTGCCCTTAGTTCTTCAAGTATACTGCTATAATTTGAGTGTTGTTCTCTTAGATACAAATCGATTTTATATTCTAAGTCTAAGCATTTTGAGTTAGATTTACATTTTGTTAGAGATCATGTTGTAAAAGGACAAGTGTGCATTAATCATATTCCAGCTTTTGTTAACAAAATCGGTTGTTTCATCATTATTTCTTGATTTTAGGAACAAGCTTAGGGTTACTGATGTCCATCCATGAGCTTAAAGGGGGATGATAGGAGAATAGCTAAGAGTTAGTTAATATGGTGAGCTGGCATAATATAATTAGTTTGATCTGTTGTATACTAGCACAAGTGTATATATAGTCTCATCATCGATCATCTATAATCAGTTACACAATTCAATCATATTCCCTCACCTAAGAGTTCGTCTTCTTCTTCTTTCACCACCCTCTGCATCTACAATTGTTATTGAGAGTTTGTGTATGTGTTCAAGATATATATGGGTTCAAAATCTCCTCCAAGAAGTAAGAAACCTTCGGCCATCTTGAGGGAAGACAGCAGCAAGTCATCCTCCATATCCAAGAGCTTCCTCTTGGTTTCAAAACCTAGAGTCATTAAAATCAAAACTTTCCTTCATCAAAGTTGTTCTACACCTCAAACTCTACAATTCTAACCGATTGAAATTTCAATTCCTCACTTTGATATCTAATACTCCTCTGCCTAAGGAAGGGTTTGGTGTGGGTTTAGGAGCTTTGAAGTGGAAGGAATCAGCCTTAGAGCACCTTGGAGCCAAGGATCCAAAAGACACCAACAGTAGGGTTTTCTTTGGCCTTTTTCTTTCAAAATTTTTCTGAACAATTCTTACTGGTTTAACTCTGAAATTTCTAGTTGATTTGGTTGATGTTATGTTGATATTGATGTATGAATTTTTCTAAAGTGTTTGGATCAGGTTAGAGAGATCATTTTGTCAAAAGATGCTGAATGATGCTTGCTGGATTTTCGATTTTCTTACAGGTAGTGTGTGATCATGAATTTTCTGGGCATGTTGTGGCCATTTTAGTGAGCTGAAAAAAATAAATGTTGAAGCTAACATCTTGGGGTAGTCCCAGGAATTTTCTTGGGTTCTTATTTGGAGTCAAACTGCTTTAAAAAAATCAAGAAACAAAATTAAGCATATGTTGTCTGGATTGTGGGAATTGAAGCTGTGATTTTATATAATTTTTTTACAATAGCAAATGATTGAATTATCCTTTGAAATTTTTACAGGATGGTTATAACATCTCTAAGTATAACCATGATTTTTATTCTAAATTGATTCAATCACTTGCTCTGGTTAAAAATTATGGATTACGGTTCTTGAACTGAGGTGGAGGGGTTTCTGACCTCTAAATTTGTAGAATTTTTTTAATATGGTTAGAGAACTCTAATTACCTTGAAATTTTTACAGGATCTTGATGACACATTGAGGTGTCCTTGATAATTTTTATAGCCTCTGAAATGATTTTTTTGTGTGCAAATAAATTCATGCCACAATAGTGTGAAATCTATGATTGTGCTGAAAATAAATTAATGCATCGAATTAATGAAATGATAGCATTTTGTACTAGTATGACATGAGTACCTGAATATGAGTATGGGTAATTCAGCATGTGAACTTATTGATGAGGTTAGGTACACATAGATATGAATGATTATTACAATTGTTTATATGCGAAAGAAAAGCATAAGATTATGTTTCTTGGACTGGAGAAAGTAAATCCAGTTTGTTAGGAAAAGTAAACCTAACTACCAAGAAAAGCATAAGATTTATAATCCTTGGGCTGGAGAAAGTAAATCCGGTCTGTCAGGGAAAGTAAACCTGACTACCCTTAAATTGAGTCGGGAAAAGTAAACCTGGTTAGGAATAAGTCTGTGTGAGAATTGGAGAGAGTAAATCCAATGATCATGTATAGGAATAAGCTTAGTCCTGAAAAGCAGTCTATTACCCATTATTGCCACACTGGAGACAGTGGTACGTAACGCCCAGATGTGATAAGATTAGTGGAGGGCCAAGGCAAGTTTAAGAAGTAAATTTTCTAAGAAATCCTTTGTCTTATATGCTGAGTGAAGAAGTTTAGTATTGATATTGAGATCAATATATTTAAGTGGAAAGTTAGTAGTATATGATGTTGAGTAGTATGGTATATGTGTACATTAAGTGATTGAGTGTTAAAAGTAACGCACTTCTGAAGTATGATTTGGAACTTTAAAAATAAACTGTTATTATATAATGCATGACCACTTTTTCTTAATAAACCGAAGTGGCTGGGGCGATGACGACGACATTATAATTGTGTATTTGGGGGAGTTACCCTACTGAACATTATATAATTCTCACCCCTATGTTTTTGTGTTCCCATGTCGTCTCCAGGTTGACGCAGAAAATCAAGAGACTACTATGTCGAAGAACTTGGAAGTGCAATAGTGTAGTAGTTAATGCTTTTATTATGTTGTATTTAGTGGAATGGATATATATGTAAATATGTTAGAGGACAAAGGTGTGTTAAAGCTCATGAAAGAGCTTCCTTTATATACTGAACTTCGTATTAAATAGATATTTTGGTTTCATTGCTATATATTTTAGTAGAATTATGATCTAGTTATCTCGCGAATCAATCAAAATGGCTATAGATATTTAAGAAAGGTCCACTAATTTATAAGTAACAACTCTCGAGTATTATGTCATGACTTAAGGATGATGTTGTACTTGAGAGGATGTTACAGTTTGCATGTATGGCTAAGTATAAATACTTATCGCATGTGATGGATGATTGTATGAGTTTTATTGTCTCCCCTATTTAAGTTGTGGGTGACTATTTCTTCACAGAGTTTGATAACTCATCCATCTCTTCTATCCTTTTTCAATCTAATTGTTGGGACGGATGCCACTTCTACTCCACTTTAATAGTTGTTCGTACTTTAGTGGTTACTAACAGTTATTTTCATATGATTATTTATTTTAATAAATTATTTAAATTATATGAAACTGATTATTTTGCATGCCATATTAGTACATACGGTAATAGGTTCGTATAAGGGAGAAATTCCCTCATGTGCTACTAACAGCTTATTTGGGTCATCGTTAGAGTTTCCTTTCTACTCATCTGTTTCATGTATAAATATGCTCAGTTGTGGCTTTACTCTTTGGCAAAGGGATTGAGGGGAAGGGGTAGACTTCCTTGCAAGACCAGATTAGAGGTCTGCCATATATTGTACAGAGTACTATCAACTCAGCAAAATGTCTCTCGTGTAATAAAACAATAATTCCTTCTATGCCCTCAAGCCAATCATCATACACCTAATCAAGTCAGCTTTATTCAAGACATTACCCTTGTATCGGCATGAGGTAAATAGGTGTAATAGTGTCCCCTTATATCTGCAACAAAGATAGCAGCCACCTATGAAGCACAGACACGCTATTAGGTATCATATTGGATCTTACATTGCACATCAACGACTATTTTTATACATCTAATTTTAAATTTATATTTTTGACATATGAAAATACAATATAAATAAGATTATAAGAAGGAAAGAAATATTGCTACTCTCAAACGTCTATTATTCCTCCATATTTAATGCCTTAATTAGCATTATTCTTGTCCTTAAACTTATTTTAGTACTTAGACTTCTTATCAGAAATTAAAACAATTCAAAATGAGTCATTCCCATATACCTTTCTAATCGGATAAGAGCGTCTTTGTGTTGCTACATTTCTAGTTGATTTCTCTACGTTTTGGTTTCTTTTCTTGCTTTGACCTCTCTATTTCATTCAAGTTTTGGTCCATGTGCACATTGCTTCTGGTATGTGTTGGTTCTCAACTTCTCATTAGTGTTTATCACCTCTTGTATTGACAATATTTTTGGTTGATCTTGTTTTCTTTCTCTCATATCGTTTTGCTTCATTTTTCTTCTTCCTCTTACTCCTTCCATCTTCACTAGTCATTATCTGTAACTTTATCTTCACCTCCTCCTCATTATCATTATTACAACCATTTTCTTTCTCTCTCTCCTCCCACCTCTGTCTCCACTTTCTCTTTCTAACCTCTATTAGAAAGCATGAAGCTTGCAGAAGGCTAGTAGTGATCTTCTTCATTATTTCTACTCTTCGAGTGGTAAATAGACTTCCAAACTACTCTATTTACATTTTTAAAGCTTCTAGCTAATTTAGGGCTACTATTAGTATATCTTTGAACCCTAGAAATTGGGAGTTTCGAGCATCAACACTTGAATTCGTGGTGTCAGTGGAGTTGTTCTTCGATTCTTGGAATCATTAGTTGTGAGTAGATAGTGCATTTATAGTTTACTTTTTGCATACTAAATTTTATATATAAAAATAAAATTATACCAGGAGTTGATTCTACTAGAAATACAGGGGATACCGATGGGTGAAAAATATACTGATGGGTAAGGGGCTATCAGTTTTTTGACTGTCAATGGAATACTACTGACGATTAATAAAACTAGTTAGTAATTTTCGATAGGTTTATTGATGAGTATAAAAAATTAGAGCAATCGGTACAATTATATCAAAGGAGTTAGTGAAGTAGTCAAATAAATAATATTATCAACAGGATATTTTAATTTTACCAACAGGTTTTTGAAAACAAGAATAATTTTTTATTAATTTTTACCGACAAGTTTACTAATAGGTTTACCGACGGATGTTAGTATTTTCTAAAATTTTTTAAATTGAAAATGAATTAATTAACGATGGGTTCACCCATCAACTTGTCAGTAAAATTTAAATTTTTTTTATTATCTAATTTAAACGATGGGTTGATTGGCATTTTATTATTTTTTTTATTATTTATATAATATTTTAATTATTAAGGAAAGTGATATCAAGGGAAAAATAATGAAATAATAATAAAATGAACAAACTGATACAAAAAAATATCAAATTATCATAAAAAAATCTATACAAAGTGCAATAAATGTAAAAAAATCCAAAATGAAATAACAGTCAACCATGCATAAACATCATTTTTAACAATAAGGGTCTCATGAGTTTTCAATACACAGTTCATGCTCTTAAAACTATAAATCCATAACTTAATCAATCAACAGAAATCTCTAATCTTTTTAGAATATCTCTACAACTATGATTTATGCTAGATTTAATGAAACTAACTCTAATGATCGATATAGAGATCATATGTTTGAACCCCCCCACCTAGGAGGGTGGGAAATGAAGGATCTACACCAACTTGACTTCTTGGAGTAGGAATGACACCAATATTTCTATAGATGCAATAGAAATCTAGATTAACCTCTAAACAACTCAATTCTACTGCTAAGAACAATAGGAGTGCATCACGTACCCTTTAATATCATTGAAAGAACACAGAACCTCCCCCAAGAACATGAAAGATTAGAGGAAAAAAGAAGCAAAATAAATCAATAATCAAACTTATCTTGAGCTTTGGAGGAAGAAAATTGGAGTTAGATTGAAGAAAGATGGAGTTTAGGTGTGAAAAAATAGAGAGAAAATGAAGTTTAGGGGTGAGTTGTCATATTTATTGGCCTAGAACCCTGAAATAGGGGGTTTATGTAACCCATGATTTCTGCAGCGCTCACCAGAGAGCATATCTCTAATGTACCACCTTAGTGCACGATCGCTGCGCACTAATTGAGCGCTGCAGTGCTCTCTGAAGATATTATCCTTTATGTCCATATCGTTTTACCTTCTCTAACCATTGCAACCCTCATTTTAGCACTATAACACTCTCTAGAGAGTTTTTCTCTGAAATTTTTGGTCGTCATGTAAGTGGGGTCTTCCCAGCAACACAGATGGGTATTGGGAAACCCTAAGGCTCTACTGAACTTATCTACAGACTCGTGCACTCAAGGCATTATAATTAATTATTCTTCTAGTCTACAGAGAATACTATACAGAGTTGTGGTGCAACTTGTGATCTAACGTTGAATATAACATGGTGGATCCATATCAAATTATTGTAATGCATTGTAACTGTTAAAATGCCTTTTGCTAGTACCTTTTAAAAGTAAACAAATTTTATTTGCATGATCCTGAGATTAAATAAATTTTTTAGAGTAGCACATGGATAAAATATGCTAACATTTGAAATTTTTTTTACAAAAAATCTAGTCAAATGTATTTTGAAAGTGACAAAAAATCCATGATTCTTTATTTAAATGAAAATTTGTAAAGTATCATGCAGATAAAATATAGTTACTATTAAAATATATTTAATACTAAGCTGTAACATTATTAGAATACACCATGATAATTTGACAATACATTCATCCACTTTTAAATGTCTTCTTGGAAAATAGTGGTAGAAGACACTTAAAAGTAAATGGAAGCAGTATATCGATATACATTGTGATCTTTATCTTTAAATCAGCAGGAGCATCATAGCTCTAAAGTCAGGTGCATTGAAAGCCGAGCCTTAGGCTAAATATATGCAACCTCACCACTATTCAATTACTATTTCTATTTTCTAAAAAGTGTCCATCTTTATTTATGCACACATATTAAGGAAATGATTTGATGAACTTGAAATTATAGTAAATTTATGTATATTTTACAATACTGTATTTATCATCTACCTCAACACTCTCTCATATTTAATCTATCCACTAACTCTCTTTCTCTCTCTTAAAGGTATGAAAGGAAAAAATAATTGTTGTTTAAAATTCTTAAAAGGATAGAAAATAGTAAAAATAAAATAAAATAAAATTTTGTAGAATGGATACTTATTAGAGAATGGGGGTAGTATAAATTTAAATAGTATATTTATACACCATATTGACAATCCACACTTTATCATTGAAATGATAAGTTTTTTTTTTTTGTTTTTAATTGTTTGTGATTATTTTTATTGATAGATGATTGAATATGGATGAACACAATATTTCAAGTCAAATGAGTTCAAATAACACATTTCTTAAAATTGTGAACTAACAATCTAAGTGATTTGATCAGCAATTTAGTTTCTAAAACTGTAACCACCCATCGCTACTTTTTAATAGTGATATCATGCTAGTTTATTCTTTTTGATTGCTGTTATGACAACAGACTTAGTTAATCAAGTCATTGTATCACCTATATAAGCTAATTAGCAAGCTTATTATAATTAACCAAGTGTAATATCACTTTCTATACTGAGAAATTCAGCACTGGTTCTCTCTTATTCCTCCCTTTCCTTGAGCTCTCACTTCTCTTCTCAATTCATACACTTTCTGTTCTTGATCTTGTGATTACAGAGTTTTACATATACATATATTGGTTAGAAGGATTTGGCAAAATAAGAAATGGTCGAGTGATAACTAACAACACATAAGATGAGAAGAGTGTACACAACCGCTAGTTAGAGATTGCTACTAAAAGCGATTCAACCTTTATTCTTTAAAGTTTAATTAGATCAACGATAGCAAATAATAAATTAAAATGCTAAAATTCAAAAAATGGTTCTAATCATAAGTTAGTTGCAATCTAATAAAAAATTGTTCCAAATCGAGTTGGGGTATGTTATACTTGTTGCTTTGATTTGATTGCCACCACCATGCCTTTCAAATAAGAGCCAAGGGTGGGATTTTCAAACCCGAACCAAGAAGTGTCAAGGATGCTCTCTCAAGACCTCACTGATTGCATACAACGAAAGAAGAATATGTTGCACTCATGAAGAACAATACATGGGCCTTTGTTCAATTACCAACTTAGAAAATAGCTATAGGTTGAAATGGGTTTTCAGAATCAAAATATAAACCTTTATAGTACAATCTTGAGGCACAAAGCAAGGCTAGTAGCAGCTAAAAAAGTTCATCAATAGGAAGGTTTTGACTATCATGAAACTTAGTCCCGTAGTGAAACTTGGAACAATCCAAATTATACTTACAATTGCTCTTTCTTCTCATTGGCCAATTGATTGACTTCAACAATGCTTTCCTTAATGACAGTCTATAAGAACAAGTTTACATGGTTCAACTCCATTGATTTCAACTTGGAAGCCCTTATTTGGTTTACAATAAGGCCTTATATGGTCTCAAGCAAATCTCCTAGAGTTTAGTTTGATAAACTGCCAAGTTTGACTCATTCTTATTTATCCGATTTCATCTTAGCACACACTTTACATTCTAGTATGTATGTTGACAATGTTCTTATAACTAGCAGTTATTCCTCAACAATTTAATCTCTTATTTCCACTCTTCATCAAATCTTTGATCTCAAAGGTTTGGGCCATCTTCAATATTTCTTACGTGTTGAAGCCAAACCTTTTAAATTTGTTACCCTTTACCATTTTCAAATAAAGTACATTAATGACATTCTATTTCAAGCCAAAATGTAGAATTGTAAACCTCTTCCAACCCTAATGACTGCAAGTTTCAAGCTAACAAAACATTATGTTAGAGAAAATTTTGCTAATCCAATAATAGTTTATAGGAGAAAAAAACATAGGGGTAGTTTAGGAAATGGGATGCTAGCTGACTAGGCGGATGAGAAATATCTTGTGGGTCCTTTACTAAATTAGGTGTATAATGGTTTTTGGTAATGGGTGAGCTGTGAGGAGAAAACACGTGGGTTATAGTGGAAAGGGGCTATAATTCCCTTGGATAACAGAATACAAGGAGGATTTTGGTTGTAAGGATTAGGATTAGGAGTGTGAGCCACTATAGAGCTCAAGGCCTCACTCTCTTGGTGTTTGTTCTATTCCATTTTCTACCTTACTTCGTATTATATACAGCTTTTCATATTGCATTCTCTGTTATTCTTGTTTTAGCTTCTATTAATTGGTATCAGTCCTCTTTTCTAGGCGTAAGTGTGTTCACTCTGCTGAAGCTGCTACATGGAGGAACAAGTTGCTGAGCTTGGAAGGAGGATCGAGAGAGGAGTCCAATTGTTGGAGAGGAAAGATACCCACTAATGATAGTCACATGGTTGGTCACTACCAAGACGGACGTCGTCCCGAGTTGGCTTGGATAATCACCAGAACAGGGGTTTTAGAAAAGGTCACGGGCCACGTCAGTCCCCTTCTTCTCCTCACCACGAACACCGTGAATTAGGGTCTCAAGACCGTGACAATCGGAGCTCCCCTCAATCCTCTAATGATCATCGCCACTTACACCAATATGCGGACAGCCTTCTTCTGCTGCCCCGCAAGCACGATTAGAAGTTAGTGCTCCCCATTTTTTCCGGTGACGACGACATGGGCTAGTTAGTGAAGATTGAGCGCTATTTTCGAGTATATGGGATAGAAGGGGATGGGAAGTTTGAGGTAGTGGTTTTGGCCATGGAGGGCCGCACGTTGTCATGGTATTAGATGTAGGAGAAGCAAACTCCATTTCTTTCATGGAGGTCTTTTCATGATGGCATGACTCAGAGGTTCCAACTAGGATGCGTGAGGGACCCATACGGCCCTCTTCTGCGGTTGAAGTAAATGGGTTCGATGCTGGACTACATTGATGAGTTTGAAAGGATTTCGGGCCCAATGAGAGACTTGGATCGAGAAGTGCTAAAAGGCAATTTACAGGCTGAATCGAAGGACTTGGATTTGGGCTCCTTAGTGGAAATAAAAGATAGGGCCTTGATGTTGGAGGGAAAAAACAAGGAGCGGAAGAGTGGGGAAGTTGGGCCAATGGAAAGGAACTTGGGCCAGACAAAAGGCCAATTTACTCAGAAATTTAACCTTCACATGAAAAGGAACTATGGGATATGAGACACGAGTACAAGTGGGGGCTGATATGCACTGTCGCGTCCACTATCAAAATAGTCTAAATCCCCTTATTTGTAGTATAAGTAGACTCAGGTCATTCTTCCTTAGGACACATCAGTTATGTTATCGAACTAACAATTAAAAGGCGGGGGGGGGGGGGTTTGTGATTTTTAGAATGAAATAGAGTAAAGTGAAAGGATTACAGAAACAGAAAGAGAAACAGAAACTCACTTGATCAAAGAATCAATCCCAGACATCATGATCATTGGCAGGATTCATCATAGTTCATAAGAGTTGAATTTGTATGCTACTTTGTTAATCCAAATCAACTATATAATCATATAGTTTTCACCCAACAATCCTTAAATCACAATCGCAATTCAAACAAATGTCAACTTACGTGCAGTTTGGGTTAACCTGAATAACCGATCGGTAATTCAACCTTTACTTTAATTTCACTAACGAATTTAGTTCTATATCTAATCAGATATAATTCAAACATGATCATGTTCAATAACCAAATCCATAGTCGAAATTGGAGTTTAGAAAAGGAAAGCATACATACAAATAAGATTTATACAACAGGAACTCCGAATTCAAACCAATTATCTATGACGTCAAGGATTGAGAGGAGTTTAGCCTTCCATGGACATCTCCATTGGCAAGCTCTCTGTATGAACACCTTGAGTTTGAAAGGAAAAATGAAAATACAAGTTTCTGGTTCTTTTTTGTTGATTCCGTGCAGAATTACAAAGGAAACAGAAATTTATAGGCAATCCAATGGCCCTACCCGGATTTCCACTTATCACTAACCTTATCTTATCCAGATTTTCCTGATTTTCGAAATCTGATCTAGATAAGATAATCCTCTCTGGATAAGCTTTCCAGAGACATATTATATGCCTTAATTGGACCAGAAATGAGTGAGATATGCCCAATTATGTGAGGAAAGGTCTTGGACCCGTCTAAGCATTTGCTCCGGAATTTGGAAGCCCAATTAAGCCTTGAAATGGACCGAATTTGATGAAGCCTGTGAAACCCAAAATTATGCATCTCGGTCTTATCTTTCAGGAGCCACCAAGATCACCTAAATCCGATACTTCTAGAGCCCAAAATGATCTGTGGAATACAAAAAGGTCATAGTGAGTGTAAAATCCGGAATTAACCAAATTTCAACAATTAAATCCAATGAGACCCAATAATGCAAAACTCAATTAAATTATCAGAATTAAACACATATAAAAGCAAATTAGACCAAGTATAAAACAATAATAGATGCCTAAAAATTTCTCTATCAAATTCCCCCACACTTATTCTTTTGCACTCCTGGGCAAAATCCAAAGTTGAATCATAGGGACTTAAAAACTCACCATCAGAAATAAAAGACAAATACTTTATTTACAAGAATTCAGAACATATGTATGAACATATTCTCAACATCTCAAGAAGACACATCCAATCAAAAGATGAACCAAGAGTAATAGAATCTCATTGGGCAAACTCTCAAGTGTTTAGGCTTGTATTTACACTCAAAGCACATCATGAATGTTAACACTACCATAAGCTTGACAAGCCTCTCACATCAACATTTGAAACACATGCACATAAAGATCAAAAGGACTTTCCAGGTTGTAGCAGGGTTAAGGTATGAAAGGATATAAGAAAGGATATTAGCTATCAACCTAAGAGACTAAAAGAGCCATGAGGAATGATTTCAAATAAGCATGCACAGCTAAACTCCATTTCCATTTTGCCTCTCATATATATATATATTTTCTTTTTTCTTTTCTCTTCTTTTTTTTTTTTAATTCAAACTTGCCAAATATGCATTTACAACTAAACACAATTTTTTTTCTTTTTATTTCTTTTTTTTTATTTCTTTTTATTTTTTTATTTTTATTTTTTTTTTTACCATTTTCATCATTTTTTTATTTTTTTATTTTTTATTTTCATAATGAATACATAGATGAAGCAAAAAAAACAAGAAAATCTCAAATTGTTGGATAACTTCTACATTTATTTAAGAACCCATTCCAAAGCTCTTTTACTCTCTAAGGTTAAGGTGAATCATTGTTTTTCACTTTATGAGCTTGTAGTGAGTTACAAAATAAAGGATGGTTTAAATAGGCTCAAATAGGCAAACAATGGAATTAATACAAGGTAGGCTAATTTGGATAGTAGCATAGAAACAAAAAAAAAAAATGGCCTAAATCATTTCAATACATGCATGTGAACCAAAAGCTTCAACAAGAGTTAAGTCAAGTTCTAGAGTGACTAACAAACATGAGTGAAAACACACAAGCAAAGAAAAACATAGTCATTCATATGTACAAGGCTCAACAACTCTCAAGGGATAAATCTATCACAATTGATCCATCAATTAATCATCAATGCTTACTAAAAATGCTAAAAATTTATCCATATCATGCCATGAAAACTTGAGCACAAAATCAAAACAAACTCTTTTTTTTTTTTATTTTAGAAGAAAGACAAAATCCTAATTCTAAAACACTCCCCCACACTTAAATTACACATTGTCCTCGATGTGATTACAAAACAAAAGATAAAGAAACTTGTGTAATTAAAAAGTGAAGGAGGAAAAACTCCTTTATTATGGTGGATAAGTGGGCTTATCCAAGGATAGCTCCTCAAGTTCCTGCCCTACCAATGCTGGGTTTTCATGAAAATGCTTTAGACGATGACCATTAACTTTGAAACTCTTGTCACTAGATTCATTTTTGATTTCCACTGTACCATAAGGAAAAATGTTAGTAACAATAAAAGGGCCATCCCATCTTGAACGAAGC
The DNA here is from genome assembly GCA_031216125.1 of Dalbergia cochinchinensis. NCBI lineage: Eukaryota > Viridiplantae > Streptophyta > Magnoliopsida > Fabales > Fabaceae > Dalbergia > Dalbergia cochinchinensis. The sequence goes on along the minus strand of CM062375.1, from coordinate 57,837,728 downwards.
TTACCGGGCATGAGCTTAAGATGAGAGTTGAACAAAAGGACTTTTTGGCCAACAGAGAATTCTTTTCTAGAAATCATCTTGTCATGAAATTTCTTAGTTTTCTCCTTATAAAATTTTGAATTCTCATAAGCCTCCAAACGAAGCTCCTCAAGTTCCTGCAACTGAAATTTCCTTTCAACACCTGCTTTATCAAAATCCATATTACAACACTTCACTGCCCAGTATGCACGATGCTCAATCTCCACCAGAAGGTGGCACGCTTTACCAAAAACAACTCGAAAAGGAGACATCCCTATAGGTGTCTTGTAAGCAGTCCTGTGAGCCCAAAGAGCATCCTCAAGCCTACAGCTCCAATCTTTCCTATTTGGTTGCACTACCTTTTGCAAAATTTTCTTGATCTCCCTATTAAAAACCTCAGCCTGCCCATTTGTTTGAGGATGATAGGCAGTGGAAACTCTGTGGACAACCCCATACTTCCGAAGCAAAGCTTCCATGGTCCTATTGCAAAAATGACTCCCTTGGTCACTAATGATAGCACGAGGCACACCAAACCTACAAAATATGTTAGACTTTACAAAATCTGCAACAACACGGGAGTCATTAGTCTTGGTGGCTTTGGCCTCCACCCATTTGGATACATAATCAACAGCAAGCAAGACATATGTAAATCCAAAAGAGGCAAGAAAGGGTCCTATAAAATCAATACCCCAAACATCAAAAACTTCACAAAAGAGAATAGGTTGCTGTGGCATCTCATGTCTACGAGTGATGGCAGATCCGGTTTTCTGGCACTGCTCACAAGTGGTAAAAACCTGATGTGCATCCTTGAAAATGGTAGGCCAATAGAAGCCAGAGTCCAGTACTTTCCTAGCTGTCCGCTGTGGTCCAAAGTGCCCTCCAACAGGGGAAGCATGACAGAAATGAAGTACAGACTGGATCTCATGATCTGGTATGCACCTGCGAATTACCTGGTCACTACAAAATTTCCACAAATATGGATCATCCCATACATAGTATTTGGCATCACTTTTTAATTTAGCAATCCGTGACCTAGATGCATGTTGGGGCAAAACAGATGTAACCAAGAAATTAACTAAATCAGCAAACCAGGGGGAAGTGGTGGTATCATGCAACGCATAAGTCGCTTCATCAGGAAAATCATCTCTGATAGGTAAAAGGTCAGAATCCTGCTCGATCCTGTTCAAGTGATCAGCTACCAAGTTCTGTGCACCGCTCCTATCTTTGATCTCTATATCAAACTCCTGGAGTAGCAACATCCAACGAATCAGCCTTGGCTTTGCATCTGGCTTTTTCAATAAGAACTTCAATGCTGCATGATCTGAAAAGACAATCACTCTAGAACCAAGTAAATAAGAGCGAAACTTGTCTAATGCAAAAACAATAGCCAAAAGTTCTTTCTCAGTGGTAGTATAATTAGCTTGAGCTGTGTCTAATGTCCGTGAAGCATAGGCTATAACATGAGAAATCTTGCCAATTCTTTGAGCTAAGACAGCTCCAAGTGCAAAGTTAGAAGCATCACACATCAGCTCAAAAGGAGACTCCCAATTAGGTGGTTGGATGATGGGAGCTGTAGTGAGTTGCTTCTTCAGCTCATCAAATGCCTGCTGACAAGGTGTATCAAAAACAAACTCCACTTCCTTCTGTAGCAGCCTGGATAAAGGTAAAGCTATCTTGCTGAAATCTCGTATAAATCTCCTGTAAAAACCTGCATGGCCAAGAAAAGAACGCACTTCCCGCACAGACACGGGGTAAGGTAAAGAAGCAATAACATCTATCTTGGCTCTATCAGTTTCAATGCCTCTCCTAGATACTAAATGCCCTAAGACTATCCCTTCTGTCACCATAAAATGACATTTCTCAAAATTCAGCACAAGATTAGTCTTAATGCACCTATCCAGGACTCTAGACAGACTCTCTAAACATGCATCAAATGAGGACCCATAAACAGTGAAATCATCCATAAACACCTCCATGCAACTCTCTAAAAGATCTGAGAAAATACTTACCATACACCTCTGAAAAGTACCTGGAGCGTTGTACGCACCAAATGGCATTCTCCTGTAGGCAAAAGTGCCGATCGGACAAGTGAAAGTAGTTTTATGTTGGTCCTCTGGTGCAATATGGATCTGAAGGTAACCTGAGAATCCATCCAAGAAGCAATAATGAGAATTGCCTGCAAGTCTCTCTAACACTTGATCAATGAATGGAAGAGGAAAATGGTCTTTTCTAGTGGCTTGGTTCAACTTCCTGTAGTCTACACACACCCTCCAACTATTCTGGATTCTAGTTGGAATCAATTCATTGTTCTGATTCTTCACAACAGTTATGCCAGTCTTTTTAGGAACCACTTGTAAAGGACTAACCCACTCACTGTCTGATATAGGATAAATGATTCCTGCTGCTAGCAACTTGCTGACTTCTTTCTTCACTACCTCCAGAATGGTAGGATTCAGCCGCCTTTGTGGCTGTCTTACAGTACGGGCACCTTCCTCTAACAATATCCGGTGCATACAAGTGGAAGGACTAATCCCTGGAATATCGCCTAAAGACCAAACCAATGGCTTTCTTGTGATCTCTCAACATTTGCAGTAACTTATCTTCTTGATCAGGTTGAAGATCATTTGCTATAATAACTGGCAACTTATCATTAGCCTCTAGGAAAGCATATTTCAGGTGTGAAGGCAAAGGCTTCAACTCTAAAGTTGGTGGTTGCATAATGGATGGTAGTGGTGGTTCTTTCAATTCTGTTGCTGCAACATTCAAATCTGTACAAATATTTTCTACAGCAACAGTTTCTGCAGAATCAATTTCCACACTTTTGAACTCTTCACAATCAGCAAATTCATTAAAATCAGCAAAATCATCATATTCAGAACTTAAATCTGCGTAATCATCAATCAGAAAATCAATGACATCAAGATAGAAAAGAGAATGCTCTTCCGAAGGATGTTTCATTGCATCAAAAATATTGAATTGCACAACATCATCACCAAACTCCATAGAAAGAGTTCCTGCATTCACATCTATCTTAGTTTTTGCTGTTTTCAGAAAGGGTCTTCCCAAAATCAGTGTGGGTCCGTTGCTGGACATTTCATCTTCCATTTCCAGAATGTAGAAATCAGCTGGGAAAATCAACTCATTTACCTGAACAAGCACATCTTCAAGCACACCTGCTGGATGTGTAGTGCTCCTATTGGCTAGTTGGATTACTACACCAGTTGGTTTCAAATCTCCAATCTTCAATGATCTATAAACTGATGTAGGCATGACATTTATGGAAGCACCTAAATCTAGCATTGCATTCCCAAATTTAGAGTTGCCTATGGTGCAAGGGATGGTGAAAGTACCTGGATCTTTGCACTTCTTGGGTATATTGGGCTGAATCAACGCAGAAACATTTCTACCCATGCTCACCTTTTCATGACCGTTCAACTTCCTTTTATGAGTGCATAACTCCTTAAGAAACTTTGCATATTTGGGAATCTGCTTTATGGCATCCAAGAGAGGGATGTTGACTTCTACTTTCTTAAAAGTGTCAAACAGCTCCTTATCTACTTCAGCTGCTTTTCTTGTTTGAGCTATTCTGTTGGGAGAGGGTAATGGAGGTATGAAATTAGAATCTGCAGCACTTGACTTTTTCTGAATTTCATTTTTTTTCTGCTGCATCATTTTTTTCTGTTTTCTCGCCACTAGATTCAATTTTCTGTTTCTCCTCTAACTCCTTACCACTTCTCAATGTAATGGCACTCACATTTCCTTTTGGATTTATGACTGATTGAGAAGGGATTTGGCCAGAAGCTTCTGACTGCATTTTGTTGACTGAAGTTGCCAACTGTCCAATCTGTGTCTGCAGGTCTTGAATTGTAGAATTCACATTTTGCTGGAACTGTAGGTTACTGGTCGCCATCTGTTTCACCAAATCCTCTAATGTAGGTTCTGAATTGGTACTCTGCATGGGTTGCATCACATTCTGTTGCTGTCTAAATGGAGGTGGCTGGTACTTATTGCTTTGACTTGGTCCTGTTGTTTGAAATTTTTGTTGCTATGGTACATTTTGCTGCACAGGACTATATCTCAGGTTAGGATGATCTCTCCACCCTGGATTGTACCTCTCAGAAAATGGATCATATTTTTGCTGTTGTTGAGGTCTGTATGGTTGTTGTTGTTGTTGTTGTTGTTGTTGTTGTTGCTGCTGCTGTTGTTGCCATCCAGTGAACATTCCAGCCACTACAGCTGAGTCTTGTACTCCTTGATCAGCTTCTTGTAATGTAGGACAAGCATCAGTATAATGACCTATGGTGGTACATATGCCGCATACTTGTGAAGGACACTGATTTGCTGTATTGATTTGCTGGTGTTGTCCAACAGCTAGCTGTCTTACAAGAGATGTAAGCTCGATTATCTTATTTTCCAGCCTCTGATTATCAGCAGCCTACAATACCTCATTGACTCTTAGTCGGGTGCAAAAGATCTTGAGCCAAACTGCTGTGAGTTGGCTGCCATGTTAGCAATTAGAGTTCTGGCTTCTGCAGGTGTCTTGTCCATCAATGCTCCACCACTTGCTGCATCAATCATATTTCTATCATTTTGAATCAGCCCTTCATAGAAATATTGGATGAGAAGTCGCTCATTAACTGGGTGGTGTGGACAGGTTGCACACAGCTTCTTGAATCTCTCCCAGTACTCATACAATGTCTCCCTGCAGAACCGCCTCGATGCCACAAATATCTTTTCGGATAGATGTTGTTCTGGATGCAGGGAAGAACTTCTCTAAGAACAATCTCTTCATTTCTTGCCATGTAGTAACAGAACCTGGATGAAGATAATACAACCAGTCCTTTGCTTCAGCATCTAAAGAGAAAGGAAATGCTTTCAACTTGATATGCTCTTCAGGCACTCCTTGAGGTCGCATGGTGGAGCACACAACATGAAACTCCTTAAGATGCTTATTAGGATCCTCTCCTGCAAGACCATGAAACTTGGGCAGCAAATGGATTAGACCAGACTTAAGCTCAAATGGCACCTCTAACTCAGGATATTGAATACACAAAGGCTGATATGCAACATCAGGTGCAGTCAATTCTTTCAAAGTTCTGTTAGCCATGTTATCAATACTAATTTCAGACACAAGATCACTGATAATAGATGCACAATCAGATACAGAATCACTTAAATCAACACCTTGATTACTACCAGCAGCACTATGAAAAACTAAATTCCTATTCACTCTATTCAATCTATGAAAAGTTCTATCTATTTCAGGATCATGTGCATACAATTCACCAGGATCAGACCTTGTCATGCACACACAAATACAGAAAGCACAACTAGAATTCAGGAACACATCTAAAAAAAAAGCCTATATACTGCGAAATAGAATAGAAATTGAAAAATCCTATCAATTAATTTTTTAAAAAATAAATAACACCACAGAAGTACTCTAAAATACTAAGGAAGTAATCTGACTTATTTTTTTCATTTTTAAAAATATAAAAAATAATAAAAAATTAAAAAAGTGGTCTAAATGAAGGATTTTTGAAAAAATAAGCATAGCAAGACAATTACTCTGATAATTCTCTTGGGTCTATTACTTTTTTTTTCTGATTTTCTAGAATTTTTTCGAGGTAAAATGAGTAAGTCAAAAAATACCTGTATTTTCTACAGCACAAGAAACAACAGCCTGCAACACCACTATTAGTGAAATACAGAAGCAGAAATGTGTGCAGAATTATTTGAAACACACATATATAACAAGATCAGATAACATAATATGCATCCCCGGCAACGGCGCCAAATTTTGATATGCACTGTCGCGTCCACTATCAAAATAGTCTAAATCCCCTTATTTGTAGTATAAGTAGACTCAGGTCATTCTTCCTTAGGACACATCAGTTATGTTATCGAACTAACAATTAAAAGGCGGGGGTTTGTGATTTTTAGAATGAAATAGAGTAAAGTGAAAGGATTACAGAAACAGAAACAGAAACTCACTTGATCAAAGAATCAATCCCAGACATCATGATCATTGGCAGGATTCATCATAGTTCATAAAAGTTGAATTTGTATGCTACTCTGTTAATCCAAATCAACTATATAATCATATAGTTTTCACCCAACAATCCTTAAATCACAATCGCAATTCAAACGAATGTCAACTTACGTGCAGTTTGGGTTAACCTGAATAACCGATCGGTAATTCAACCTTTACTTTAATTTCACTAACGAATTCAGTTCTATATCTAATCAGATATAATTCAAACATGATCATGTTCAATAACCAAATCCATAGTCGAAATTGGAGTTTAGAAAAGGAAAGCATACATACAAATAAGATTTATACAACAGGAACTCCGAATTCAAACCAATTATCTATGACGTCAAGGATTGAGAGAAGTTTAGCCTTCCATGGACATCTCCATTGGCAAGCTCTCTGTATGAACACCTTGAGTTTGAAAGGAAAAATGAAAATACAAGTTTCTGGTTCTTTTTTTGTTGATTCCGTGCAGAATTACAAAGGAAACAGAAATTTATAGGCAATCCAATGGCCCTACCCGGATTTCCACTTATCACTAACCTTATCTTATCCAGATTTTCCTGATTTTCAAAATATGATCTAGATAAGATAATCCTCTCTGGATAAGCTTTCCAGAGACATATTATATGCCTTAATTGGACCAGAAATGAGTGAGATATGCCCAATTATGTGAGGAAAGGTCTTGGACCCGTCTAAGCATTTGCTCCGGAACTTGGAAGCCCAATTAAGCCTTGAAACGGACCGAATTTGATGAAGCCTGTGAAACCCAAAATTATGCATCTCGGTCTTATCTTTCAGGAGCCACCAAGATCACCTAAATTCGATATTTCTAGAGCCCAAAATGATCTGTGGAATACAGAAAGGTCATAGTGAGTGTAAAATCCGGAATTAACCAAATTTCAACAATTAAATCCAATGAGGCCCAATAATGCAAAACTCAATTAAATTATCAGAATTAAACACATATAAAAGCAAATTAGACCAAGTATGAAACAATAATAGATGCCTAAAAATTTCTCTATCAGGGGGACACGTAGCCAGGAGAGGACAAGTAGAGGTGCTAGGAGGCGTCTATCACAGGAGGAACTCTAGGATAGGAGTCGCAAGGGACTTTGCTTCAAATGTGGTGAGATGGGACAAGGAACACATTTGCAAACTAAAGCACTACAACTTGGTTCTTCTAGAAAGACCCGAAATTGAGGAATCGAATGAAGAGGAGGAAGATCCACGGCAAGAGGAAGAAGCTGAGCTCGCCTTCAAGTCCTTGCATCTGACGTTCAATAGCCTCCAAGGTTTCACTACCTTAAACAAGTCATTCAATGGGATGGTGGGGAAAACAGAGGTGATCATTTTAATTGACACGGGGGCAAAGGCAAACTTCATCCACGCACCACTAGCAGAATGCCTCCAGCTACCATGGCGAGGAGTCTCGTTTATGGTAGAAACGAGAACGGGAAAGGTAAGGCATGGGCATGGGTTATGTGAGAATTTGCGAGTAGAGATTCAAGGCAATCACATATTTCAACCATTCTTTGTGCTTGGCTTAGGAAGTGTAGATTTGGTTTTGGGTTATGAGTAGGTGGCGAGCTTGAGCAAGATCAAGGCGAACCTCCAGAAGCAGTACATATAGTGGAAGGAAGGAGAAGTTTGGAAGCACATTCAAGGGGAGCCCTCCTTGAGCACGGTCATGGTCTCTTGGAAAACAACTTTGAAAGTGCTGAAAACTGATGGGGAAAGGTACGTGATCACCCCTTGTGCAATAAAGGAAAATACGGAGCAAATAACCCTCACAAGCTCAGTAACCGAGGAGATACCAGGTAAACTTCAATACTTGTTGTTGCAGTATGAAGATATCTGTAAAACTCCTGATGGTTTACCCCACCAAGATTCTAGGATCATTTGATCACACTAAGAGAAGGAGCTAATATACCCAATATTAGGCCTTACAAGTACTTCTACTTTCAAAAAAATGAAATTGAGAAAATTGTTGGAGACATGTTATCTTCAGGTATCATCAGACCAAGTACCAGCCCTTATTCAAGCCCAGTAATCTTGGTGAGGAAGAAGAATGGGAAATGGTATTTCTGTGTGGACTACAAGGCCCTGAATAAGATAACAGTTCCAGATAAATTCCTTATTCCAATCATAGATAAACTTTTGGAGGAGCTGGGAGGAGCTCGAATTTCTTCAAAGCTGGACTTAAAATCTGGGTACCACCAGATTAGGATGAAGGACAAGGATATGGAGAAAACAACATTTCGAACACAGGAGGGGCATTATGAATTTTTGGTGATGCCATTTGGGCTCACCAATGCCTCTTCAGCATTTCAGTCTCTTATGAACTTAGTTCTAAATCCTTTCTTAAGACGATTCGTCTTAGTTTTTTTTTTATGACATTCAGATCTATAGCCAATTAGAGGAAGAGCATTAGGGACATTTGGAGAAGCTATTAGGTTTGTTGAGAGAAAACAGTCTCTTTATCAATGAAAAAAAGTGCTCGTTTGGCCAGAAGGAGATTGAGTACTTGGGCCATCAGATTTCGGGAGATGGAGTGAAAGCTGATCTGAAGAAGATCGGAGCCATGTTAACATGGCCAATCCCAATAGGTTTAAAAGGGCTGCGAGGTTTTTTGGACATCACGGGATACTACTGTAAATTTGTAAGGGGCTATGGTAAAATTACATGGCCCTTGACACCGCTACTTAGAAAAGATAATTTTCTTTGGGGAGCAGAAGCCCAGCTAGCTTTTGAAAAGCTGAAGAGTACAATGACCACAATTCCGGTGTTGGCTATTCCGAATTTTGAAAAAGACTTTGTGATAGAGGCGGACGCTTCTGGCAAAGGGATTGGAGCAGTACTGATGCAAGAAGGCAAACCGGTTGCCTACATGAGCCAAAAACTATCAGAGAGGGCTCAATAGAAATCGGTTTATGAGACAGAGCTCATGGCCATAATGATGGCAATTCAAAAATGGAGACATTACTTGCTAGGTAGGTGATTCATTATCCATTAAAGGAGCCTAAAACATTTGGTTGATCAACAGATGATGGGGGAAGGTCAGCAAAAATGGACAGCTAAACTTTTGGGCTTTGATTTTGAAATAAGATACAAAGAGGGGAAGAACAATGAAGCCGTTGATGCTCTTTCTAGGCGTATCAACCTTGAAGCTTTATCATTAATTACCTTCCAGGAGTGGGAAGGACTAGAGGAAGAAGCGCAAGTAGATGAAAATTTGAAAAATATCGTACAAGGGCTGATAGGAGGAGCAGAGGGTCCAGAAGGGTATGAATTGAGACAGAGGAAGTTGTACTACAAAGGAAGGCTTGTTATTCCCAAAAATTCTCCCAGGATTCAAGTAATCTTGTAAGAGTTTCATGATTCAGTGATAGGGGGCATTCGGGCTTCTTCAGAACTTACAAATGTATCTCGGGATTAGTTTGGTGGGAAGGCATGAAACAAACAATTCAGGGATATATTCAAGGCTGTTAGGTTTGCAGTAGGAATAAATACTTAACTCTATCTCCCGGAGGGCTACTGCAGCCTTTACCCATTCCTTCGAGGGTCTGGGAGGATATCTCTATAGAATTCATTGGGGGGTTACCAAAAATCCAAGGTATGGATACTATTCTAGTTGTAGTTGACAGGCTTTCAAAATATGCTCATTTCCTGAGACTGAACCACCCTTATACTGCTAAAACTGTTGCTGACTTATTTATTAAGGAGGTAGTTAAGCTACATGGGTTCCCATCTTCTATCATCACAGATTGACATCAAATTTTTATGAGTAATTTTTGGTCGGAGCTATTTCAACAAGCAGGGACAAAACTGAAATACAATTCAGCATACCATCCCCAAACAGATGGACAAACCGAAGTGGTGAATAAGTGTTTGGAGACATACCTTAGGTGTTTTGCAGGGTCCAAATTGAAACAATGGAGCAAATGGCTGTCATGGGTTGAATTGTGGTACAATATCACATACCATTCTATTGCACATAATTCCCCATTCAAGATTCTCTATGGGAGGGAGCCTCCGACAATAATTAGAGGTGATTGCCTGCCTTCTATAGTGGAGGATGTGAATAAGTTAATAGCTGAAAGAAACTCCGTGATTGAGGAGTTGAAGTGGTACTTGGAGAAAGCTTAGGAAAGAATGAAGGTTCAAGTTGACAAGAAGAGGAGGGAAAGAGAGTTCGAGGTAGGAGAGAAGGTGTTCTTGAAAATCCAACCATACCACTTGAAGACTCTTGCTAGCCGCATCAATCAAAAACTGAGTCCCAAGTATTATGGGCCTTTTGAAATCCTGGAGCGAGTGGGAAAAGTTGCTTATAAACTGTTGCTTTCCCCGGAGCCACGGGTGCACCCCTTTTTTCATGTCTCATTGTTAAAAAAAGTGTTTGGCCCCTGATGCAAACTACCAACCGTTGCCACAGGGACTTAATGAAGAGTGGGAACTTCAAGTACAACCTGAAGAGGTACTTGCAACGAGTAAGAATGATCAAGGAGAGAAAGAAGTGTTGATTCAATGGAAGGACCTTCCAGCTTTTGAAAGCAGTTGGGAGGCAGCAGCAGATATAAAATTGAGTTTCCCTGAATTCCACCTTGAGGACAAGGTGGTAGTTCAAGAAGGGGGTGTTATTAGAGAAAAGTTTGCTGATCCAATAATAGTTTACAAAAGAAAAAAACATAGGGGCAGTTTAGAAAATGGGATGTTAACTGGCTAAGCGGATAAGAAATATCTTGTGGGCTCTTTACTGAATCAGGTGTATAATGGTTTTTGGTAATGGGTGAGCTGTGAGGAGAGAACACATGGGTTGTAGTGGAAAGGGGCTATAATTCCCTTGGGTAGCAGAATATAGGGAGGATTTTGGTTGTTAGGATTGGGATTGGGAGTGTGAGCCACTGTAAAGCTCAAGGCCTCACTCTCTTGGTGTTTGTTCTATTCCATCTTCTACCTTACTCAGTATTATATACAGCTTTTCATACTGCATTCTCTGTTATTCTTGTTTCAGCTTCTATTACATTGTTCTGACCTCTATGAATGAAGACCCTACTTTTGTTGGACTCAAAGACTGATTCACAGTGTAATTAAATGATGCCTAATGTGTGGCAATGAGTACCAAAATAAATCCGATAGAATTAAATCTACCAATTGGCACAGCGCAGCGGAAAAGTAAATATCAGGATGAATAGTATTTCACGGTGGACCCGCTGATCACTATTCACGATGGGGCCCACTTGTTACTATTCATGCGGACAACACTCAACAATGAAACCGTATCACTATTCTCATGAATAGTATTTTGGAGTTAAGTATGCACACCGAATTTTTTACGTGGAAACCCTCAAATACCGGAGGAAAAAACCACGGGACAAACTCCGAAAAAATATTCCACTATATTCAGGATAATTACACAATATCCTTTCCACACTCTCCAACTCAATAGGTAAATATAGTGTTTCCCGGTGAGAACCCTCCTATTCAAATACTACACTTTTGCAGTACCAATGAGTAATAAAGATGATACCAAAAAATTATTCCCAGTGTATATACCCACACCCTACACTCTCTGGGATTTACTCACACTCTATTTTTCTCTCACTCTCAGAAAAATAATACAAGTTCTGTGTATTTTTCTCTCTATGCAGCTTGTATTTTTGCTGATGCTTTGATGCCTCTGAAGGTTGCTTCCTCGCCTCTATTTATAGAGGAAGTTTAACGCATACACAGTAATTAAATTACTGTTCACGCGTTGAAAATTCTCTTTCAGTATCGAACTCTTCATGCGTGAACAGTGATTTCACTGGTTCACGCGTTGAAAATTCTTAGTCAGCAGTGATATCATCATGCGTGAGAAAATTTCTTTCCCGGCTACTTCAATCTTGCCGGCTGGACCCCACAACTTTCTATAGACAAATTTTTGGTTCCCTTCAATATGTTGCTATTTCTTATCTGGAGATTGCTTACTGTGGGAATAAAGTTTGCCAAATTCTGCATTCTCAGTTGCAATCTCATTGGACCACTGCATGTGAACAGAATATTAAGATATACTAAAGGCACCTCCACTCATGGCCAAGTTCTCAGATCTTCTCCTCAATTTTCCTCTCTCTGCATTTTGTGTATCTGATTAGGCTTCAGACCCAGATGACCGTTGCTCAACCTTAAGATATTATGTGTTCTTTGACCCTATAACAATGTCACTTGGAATTCAAATAAGCAACAAGTTATATCCAGGTTAAGTACAAAAGCTGAATACAGGTCCGTTGTTGTTGTCATTGCCAAACTCACATGGATAAAAGCTTTACTTTCAGGATCACAAGTTTCTTCTCCTGCCACTCCTCAAGTTTACTGTGACAACCTCAGTGCCGTTCTCCTATATACTAATCCTATTCTTCACCAATGCACAAAGCATTTTGAAATTGATCTTTACTTTGTCAGAGGCAAAGTAGCAGATGTTTTAACTAAACCTATCTCTAGTTTTTTATTCTCATATTTGAGAAACAAACTTAGAGTTGAGCCCTACTCTCTTCATGTATTTGTGGCGGCTGATAGAATATATAGGATTAGTGAAATCAGTTTCAAGTATCTATAAACGGAATATGTTATTTCCATTAGTTTCTTATAGTCTTTCTTTAGTTAGCTGTACATGCACTACTATGTAAGCACTAAGCACATAACTCTTTGTAATTCATTTTAGTTTAGTTCAATACAGTAAACACAAATGGTTTCCTTTCTGGCTAGCAGTTCTTCTTCTTTCTGTGGTGGGCACCTTTACGTAAACTGCTATACTACTAAAGATAATTTCAATCGATTAGATCAGTTTAATTATTTTTTATAAAAAAAAACACTTCTAAACTTGAAATACAAAAACAGGTGAAAAAAAAAACTCCATTTATCAAGGATAAAACAAAATTTAATTGGGCGCGACATGTAGAATAAGAGAAATATGTGACATGTTAGAGTCATTATATGTAAATAACGTGGAGAAGCAGTGAGCGATAGAGGTCATAATGATCATACTTAACCTGCGGTTCCTCTACCTTCTGCGTTTAAGCCCACAGGAGCCATGTGAGCGTTAGAATATAACACAATTCTGACATCTATGACCAAAACTCAATCAAATTCATAATTATTTCACAATGTAGAATTTTTTGATCTAATTAAACCAATCTAAAGATTTTCTAATTATGAATTCTATCTCCAATATAGACTTGTGTTGATGATATCACAGGTAAAATTTGTGTTGATGATATCACAGGTAAAATTTCTCCAATTAATACTAAGAATTTAGAACATTAACCAAATACAAATATAAAATAACAATGTTACACATCTCATTGATTCATAATGACAGTGATTACCATCTGTAAATCCTATTATAAAAGAATAACAAACATATATACTTGGGTATGTCAAGCACAAAAAACCATATTAATGGAGCAATGAAACGTCAAAAGTAAATCTTTATTTGTTTATTTATTTGTCAGGCTAAGAGTGAATTGAAGTAAGGATTCTGCCCATAATATAAAAATAAAATAATCAAGTCAAATTAAGTCATTTCATCATCCCGCATATTCATTGTTAAGCTTAAGCCCATTATCGTGACATGAGGGATGGAAAAGATCAACATCAACTCATCAAGCCAATTAATCCTCTTATTACTCTTACGCTAATAATTTTGTTTTTGAATTTTGGGCTTAGGGCCCGTTTTCATAAGAAAAAAAATAATCCTATTTTAATTAACATTTTGAACTAATAAAAGCATATTTCTAGAAACATCATTATTATTTCGATTCTTAAAAGTGAATATCTAATTGAGACATCCACTTAATTATTTTTAGATATCCACTCTTAGATATTGAAATAGCATTCACCTCCTATAAATATATCACAAATAAAAGTCAGGCACAACTTTCTCATTTCAACTTAATTTTACTAAAAGCTGCCACAATGTGCTCATTTAAATTTTGAAGCACTCGCATTAGATCCCAGACAAGACGCACTAGCTGTTAGTCATTGCATTTATTCGCCACAAAGTCAATTCATTCCCACTAGCTCAGCTATGAAAAAAAAGAAAAAAAAGGTGGTAAAAAATTATTTACAAGCAGAATACTTTTAAATTTTCATTTTCCTTTATTGAAAAACTTCGAGGCAGCAGAAAAATGCGGAATTTATCATACACAATTTATTTATCCCAACGAAAATTAAGATACAATATATGAGTAATATAACAAGAATGGATGACATCAATATAATTAATCATAAAAAATGTTTGTTTTACATCAACTTTTTATGCTAATTTTATATTGATCATTTTAAGTATAAGTTTTTTAAGTAACCGTACATATTTTATTATTAATAATATCATAATTATTAATCATTACGATATAGGTAATTAATCACATATATAGCGTTTAAATCAATTATATGTTTTACAATGCAAAGATAATTAATATTATTGTGTTGATAAAAAAAAGCATATACGTCCTTAATTAATGGTGTAGAATTTCGATCATAGGATTCATTATTTGATTAGCCTTTTGTCTGGTGGTGCTTGGTTTACCTCCTCTCAAATGTGACGTGGTGGTTGTTGTGTGTTTTTTGGGGGGAAGCTTCTTCCATTAGAATAAGTGGACCTTATCTCAAAAGTGACGATTGTTATTTTGACCGAAGTCCACTGAACACAAAACGCGTTTAAGCCTGATTTATATATTTCTTCCTATTTAACTACTGTGTCAATTATTTCCTTGTAGCATAAGAGCTTATCACTTGTGAGCTTCTGCTAGTTCAATGGAGTGCAAGAGCATCCAACGTATCTCATCATCAAGCACTGCACGCAGATACGATGTGTTTGTGAGCTTCAGAGGCGAGGACACACGCAACAATTTCACCGATCATCTCTTTGCTGCATTCCGAAGAAAAGGCATAGTTGCCTTCAGGGATGATAGGAATCTCAAGCAAGGAGAACACATATCAACTGAGTTGATACAAGCAATTGGAGGATCTCGGGTTTTGGTTGTTGTCTTTTCTAAGAACTATGCTAACTCATCATGGTGCTTGCAGGAACTGGCAAAGATTGTAGATTGCATGAACGTAACTGGACAAAGCGTGCTGCCTGTTTTCTATGATGTTAGTCCATCTGAGGTGCGGAAACAGAGCGGGGATTATGGGAAAGCATTTGTTGAACATGAAAAAAGATTCAAACAAGATTTAGGGATGGTGCAAAGATGGAGGGAAACTTTAGAGCAAGTGGCCAATCTCTCTGGTTGGGATGTACAGAATAAGTAAGTATAATCTTCTATAACATTTGATGTTTATGCTTGTGCAATAAGTTATCCATTGATATATTCAGCAAAGTTTTAAGGTTTTTCATCAATAGTTTTGGTTGATACATATTATTATATCCTTGTTAAAGTCTATGTTTAATTTTCTTCTTTGTTATTTTGTGTTGTTGAATTTACCTTGTTTTTCCATGAGGACACGTAGAGTGAATAACTTTTCAAAGAAACATTGGATCAAAACATACATGTTTGGTAATAAACACATTTTTGAAAAATTAATTAGCTCCTCAATAGTCTCACCTTAATAAATATCTATGTAATTTTGTCTTGAGATGTCGGATGTGAGGAAGTTGACTTAGTGCTCTGGTTTCTCTTTTATGTCTCAGGCCACAATATGGAGAAATTGAAAAAATTGTTGAAAGGGTTAAAAGCATATTAGGTTACAAGTTCTCATGTTTGGATGGGCTAGTTGGAATCCACTCTCGTGTAGAACAATTGGAAAAGCTTTTGGCCTTCGAATCCAATGATGAAGTTCGAGTTGTAGGCATTTGTGGGATGGGTGGAATAGGAAAGACAACTCTTGCTAGAGCAGTGTATGATAGAAACTTTCATCAATATGGTGCTCGTTGTTTTATTGATGATATAAGTAAGGTTTATCATAATGGTGGTCCAATCGCTGCACAAAAACAACTTATTTGTCAAACTTTAAAGGAAAATCAGGAGGTATATAGCATATCCGAGGCAAACTATCTGATAAGAACTAGGTTCCAGTATCTAAAGACCCTTATTGTGCTTGATAATGCTGATAAAGTTGAACAACTAGAGAAATTGAGTTTGAACCGTGATAGCCTATGTCCAGGGAGTAGAGTCATCGTAATTTCTAGAGACCGGCATATCTTAAATGAGTATGGAATGGATGCAATTTATGATGCTCAACTCCTAAATATGGATGAAGCTTATCAATTGTTTTGTAGAAAAGCTTTTAAACACAATTATATTATGAGTTTTGATGACATTAGTAGAGAGTACAAAGAGCTGATAGATCTTGCAATAGGATATGCTCAATATCTTCCCTTAGCAATTGAAGTTTTGGGATCATTTCTTTATGGTCGAAGTATTTCTGAGTGGAGAAGTGCCTTGGCTAGGCTCAAAGATAATCCAAACAAAGAAATTATGGATGTGCTTCAAATCAGCTTTGATGGGTTAGAACTAGAGGAAAAAGAAATATTCTTAGATATTGCTTGTTTCTTTAATGGTAGAAGTGAGAGATACGTGAAGAGAGCTTTAGATTGTTGTGGATTTCATTCAGATATTGGAATAAGAGTTCTCATTGATAAATCACTTATAACCATTAGTGATTCAAGTATTATAATGCATCAAAAGCTACAAGAATTGGGCATGAAAATTGTTCAACAAAATGCACCCAATGAGCCATGGAAGTGGAGTAGGATATGGTGCTGTGAGGACTTTGATCATCTTATGTCCAAAAAAATGGTAAATACAATTTTTTGAGAGCTAGAAGAACCATAAATTTTCAATTTTCTGAAGTTAATAGGTCATTCAAGTAATCCAAGATTTTATTTTTCCTCTGTGGTGTTTTAGGCAATGGATAATGTTAAAGCTATAAGCTTGATGTTCCTATCGCTTGAAGTTGAACAAACAACATCTAGGGCGGAAGTGTTATCCAGCATGAATCAACTTAGATTGCTCATGCTAGATGGAGCATTTACGAATTCTTTAGAAGATCTTACTTGTCTTTCCAGTGAATTAAGATTTCTTCATTGGGATGGATATCCATTCACATATTTTCCAGCAAGCTGGGAGACAAGCAAACTTGTTGTATTGCACTTACCTTATAGCGGCATCAAGCAACTATGGGAAGGCGTAAAGGTAATGTAGATGCCATTTTCATATTTGATTTGGATAATGAACAAAAGAAGGAAATTAAGCGTTTTCTCTTTTACCATTTTTCTTAAGTTGTGTCAAACAAAACAAATGAATTGCGTGAATATGGGGGGCACTGATGTTTACTTTTTTGTTGACTCAATACAGGCTTTATACAATTTGAAAACTATGAATCTTTTCGGCTCCAAAAGTCTGGTCAATATCCCAGATTTAAGTTTGGCCCCAAGTCTCGAGCGGCTAAACCTTAAAGGATGTACAAAACTTGTGCACATTCATCCATCCATTGGGCTTCTAAGAAAGCTTGCTTATTTAAATGTGAAGAATTGCACAAGTTTACAGAGTCTGCCCAACACTATATTCGACGTGAGTTCGCTTGAAAGTGTTAATCTGCAGGGCTGCTCAAAATTATTTCAAAGCACAAGTGACGCTGCTATCCAATGTCAATCAACTTTCTCTGCTGTTAAAAGGTTCAAGCTTATGTTGCCTCTCCATTTCTTTAATTTTAGAAGACACAATGACAAAGTTGGTTCAGTGGCGCCTTCTGATTTGGCTCATCTCAATATGTTGCGAAAGCTTGATTTAAGTTATTGCAACCTTGTTAATATTCCTGAGGCCATGGCATCTTTATATTGTTTAGAAGTACTACATTTGGCAGGAAACAATTTCGCTAAACTACCTTGTATCATAAAAGAGCTTCCCAGACTCATAAACTTGAACTTAGATCATTGCAGACAACTAAAAGAACTTGCCAGTACTGACTTGCCAGCACCAAAAGAACCTGTTGATTGGAACACTAAGAAAGCAAGAGCATGGTTACATATTTTAAACTGCCCCAAATTAGTTGGGATGGAAAGCTGGAGCAGTATTGCTATTTCATGGATGATACAATTTCTGAAGGTGCGTTTTCATTTTTTTTCCCTTCCTTCCTTCATATCTATGTTTTGTGTAAGAACTAAGAAATGGAAAGTTGGCTTTTGTGGTTACAGGTCCACAAGGAAACCTCTTCTGCCATTACTGCTGTTATTCCTGGAACCCAAATTCCATCTTGGTTCAGTTGTCAGAGTGTGGGTGGCGCGATGGCGATAGAGTTATTTCCCTATGTGCATGACTGTAATTGGCTTGGCTTGGCTATGTGTGCAGCATTTGCCACACAGTGTATACCAGATAATTGGATAACACGGATTTGGTGCGAATTGATAGTAGAAGGTTGCACGTTCGATGTTGCTATGAGTAAAACGACATATGGCGTCATGGCTGAATCGTCAATTCATCACACCTCTGAATCATCATTTCATCACCTCTGTTTGTTCTATCTTTCCGGGCAAGAATTGATCGATATTATAGAACGCAGAGGAGCACATCATCCTGTTTTTTTCGAATTTAATGTGTATGCTCAAGGCACAAGTGAATCGGTATTGCACATAACGCAAATATACAACACGTAAATAGGATGATGTATAAAAGGATAAAATATGGATTTAGCAATATACATCAAATATAATAATATACATATCGAAAATATGAATTTTCTAAATAGTAAGTTCCTATGGCACTAATTAAGGAATCAGGAGTAGTAAGTTTGTAAACTTTTCAGTGCTTCCACTGCACTGAAAAAAAATCACTATTCAATACAAAACTTATTACGTTTGATTTTTAACAGTCACTTGTTAGAAAAACTGATAAGAATATACCTATCTAGAGATTAATTGTTATTTATGCTCTATTCTTGTTCGTTTTGCTCATTAATCAAATTTATGTAGAATGAAATTGAAAATAAGGATCATCCATTACTAGATTTAGGTGAATAGGTAAGTTATTTGTTTGACTGTTTATGATAAAGCATATCCAGTAATGCTTATCATTCTTTCCAATAAGTTAGTCTCAGGTAGGATTTGAACAAGTTTCATTTAGTTACTAAGGTAGCAGTATTTTTGGCATGCTTGTGTCCATTACATATACAATGTGAATGCTTTAGCTTATAATGCCCATATTTGTGCATACAGCCAAAACCACGGGCAATTATGCTTCTTGAAGTGAAACATTGCGGGATGCGTAATGTATTTAAGTAGGATTTGGAAGAGCACAGCGGTGACGAACGATGACAAGAGGTAATCATTCACTGTACACTTTTCAATTTTCATTCCCCTTGGACGACCGTTGCTTTCTGCTTCTATTGTTCCTCAAACATAGTTTCTTCACTAATTAGGTATAGCTGTTGTCTGGTTTTGCAGCTTCCACAAACCTTTCTATGTGACCTCCGTATGATGAGTTTTAGTAAACAAATCTTGAATACTGTTAGAGACAAATTTGCGGAACCAATTAAGGTTTATAAGAGAAGAAAATATAGGGGTAGTTTGGGGATTGGATTGAGGGCTGATTCTAGCAGTAGGGGAGAATCAATTGGGCCCGAAAGTGAATATGAGGCCTAACGGTTTTTGAGTGGAAGGGCGTGAGGTAAGAGACACGTGGGTTTGATGTACGAGAGGGTATAATTTCCCTTGTGATCAGTATAGGAGGGGAGGAAAATTCTGTTAGGATTTGGCTGGGAGCGTGAGCTGCTATAGTGCTCAAGAACTCCCTCTCTTGTGTGGTTTCAGCTTCATCTTTCCATGATTTTCAGTTATACAATACAGTGCTTATTGCTTCTGCTATAGTGCTTGTTATTCTCGTTTTAGTATCTGTGTGTGTGCCTCTATTAAATACTTCCTTCTTTCCCTTGTATTTGGATAGGCACTATATTTTCCCAAATCCTATGCATATATACAATGCTTTCTATGCTATGAGAAGTTAAACTTAAATATTGGATTTTTTTTTTTTTGCTTCATATTTTGTTGCCCTAATATATTTTTTCTTTAGGGTCAATTTGGTTTGGGCAAAAATAGAGGTGAAAGATCATGAACCAATTTTCTATATAATTTTACTCATTTATTTGATTAATGAAATATTTCATCCCCATTTTTAACTGATATAAAAGTCAAACTGGGACAGAGTTTAAGTTCTAGATCATAAAAGTGTAGAAGTTAAACCATGGTAATACTGTTACATGACATCTGTGTTCAATCAAATCCATCGTCAAGGGAAAAAAAACATTATCAAATGCTAAAAGTACATTATAATAGAGGAGTAGCTTATGTATGTGTAGCATCTTTCAGACACCGCAGATTTAATCTTGCAACATTAGCTACTAGGTCTTAATTAATTCAGTTTGATACTGTGATACATGTGAACATTTTTCAGAACTTGCAGTGCCTAAGTCCTAAGCACATGAGCACGTATTGATTATCTACTAAATATTGGAAGCACCTACATTTTCAGCATAAACTGGTTTAGAAAAGAATCGAAAGCAACAAACAAACAGAGCCATATTGTGATAAAAACCATAGCAGGAAACATCCAACAACCTTCCTGAAGAATCTATTTATAATTTAAGATTATATATATAAATATGAAACAAATCACTCTCACTACTGCATGTGCAATGTAACATCATATAAATGAAAGACCGCAGTGAAGTTGGTCAAAAGTTTGACCTTATTAAAAATCTGGTATACAATTCCCAATTGAGTACCCCCACTAATGAGTAATATGGGATTTGAAGCATTTCATGGTGACAGTTAAACTGCTACTTATTATGACAAGTAGTTATTCAAACCATAACAAAATAGGTTTGACTGTTTCAGAATTGAGGTACAAATCTATCATTATGAACCTAGTTATTTGTTAGGTATGTTACCCTTGCAGTGTTAGCTTTATATATATGTATATGTATATATATATATTCTTTTCTTGGTTGCTTAAACTCAATACTTTCACTGTTGTTCTTCATTCTAGATCATAGGGGTTGTCTTGTTGCCAATAAAAACAAAAGCTTGCACCTAGATAATTCATTCTTTTGTAAACCTGTGAGTTATTCCAATGAAATTGACTTGTAATCCTATGATCCAGACTATGTTGATTCATTCATGCACTTTTGATGGAGGCACCTATATGATGCAGGATTTTTCGGTTTCTTTTTAAGTATGCCCTGCTGTTAATTCTTCTGTCGCATTTTTGGGATGGTCTGCAGTTCTGTGATTTCTTCTAGGGATCTCCTTTCTGCTGCTGTTTTCCTTGCTATGAGCCCTTTCAGTATTCTAGGCTTGATGGCAATGCCAAAGGGGCTAGATTTGAAGATTGTCTTCTCTGCATTTCGAGGAAGTTTTACCTATGCCAAAGTCTCTCTTCATTGATTGAAGTTAAATAGAGCTCTGCAGCATAACTCCTTAGTTGTTGTCTCAAGTGCAGTGGTTTGTTTTTCCCTTGTGGTTTGGCTTTTTATTGATGCTATGCTGCTGCTGTGACGGTGCTGACATTGAATTCTAAGACTCCAAGTGTGTCTAAAGTGTAGTGATCAAGTAGTTTGGAATGCTTTATTTTGATGCTTCTTTTATGTTTCACTTGGCTTTCATTGTCTTGAAGGTTTTGGTCTATTGCTCATGTGTGGTTGTGGTGATCCTTATATGTATTTGTTATACTCTATTTGTTATACTTTTTGCTACCATTGATTTTGGAATGATTGAGTTTTTATTTTCTATGGAAAAATAAAAAATAACAAATATGTATAACCTGTTAACTGCTTTGATATAGAACATGAGGCATTCTTAGTCATTGGAATTAAGGAACCAAAAGCAGAAAATATAGATTATTTGAGAAAGAACTGAATCATCCCAAGTGAGTGAAAAGTGTAAAATCATCAATCTATCTTCACTCTTTGACAGTTAGAAAATGAATAGATTATACTTGCCTTAAAGGTGTTGTAATAATGTCAATGTAATTTAACGAGATAAAATAGACAATGTTAAACCTTTTTATGATTTATGTCAATGTAAAGAAAAAAAAAAATTGGTACAAATAGCCAATGTCTCTAATTGGGATGTAGAGTATAAGAAAGTAACTTTCTCAATGGGTCCACACTCCAGTGAAGCTGCTGATAAAGTTTCACCAATGAAGCTATTTGCTGGTTGCTTGTGAAATAGACACACGTGTTGCATACATCATGAAGCCTTTAAGTGACACAATATTAATGAAGATATTACGCATCATTAAGCCATTAATTAGACATCAATACTAATAAAGATATTAAGAATTATTAGGTGATATGTTTTAATTTATATTAGAAAAAAATCATTTTTTTCCAAGTCCTGCAGGAACATGACATTGCAACTTTGCTGTTCATCACCTCCTTCATGGCCGCCATGCTTCAGGCGAAATTAAAAACACTTTCAGCACGTGTACTTTATTAATTTGCGTGCTTAGATATATTCCACCAAAAATAGGTACTATCTTTTCAATTTCTGTTGTTCTTCTGGAAATGAAGGCATGAACCACCACATGGAGGGCGATGACAGAGAAGAAGGCGGGATGACGATCTTGCAGATTCCCAGGTCGCAGAGGTATTGGCGGAGGTATTGATGATGGCAGCAGAAGAGCTACTGTTCCCGAACCTGGCAAACTAAAGGGTACGCACTTTGTTGATGTGATGTCAATGGGCCCATTGAGTATAGATGTCCTGTGTTGATGTGAGACGCCTAAGGGCTTCATGGATTTCTCGTGAGCTTCATCTGAGAAGTGGTCTTCTCTCTTGTCAATTTATACGTCGTGGAACAAGTTATCACCTCCTATCAAGTCTCACCCAAAGTTATAGGTGATTGGTCCAACTTTATTAATTTCTTTAATTTAGATTTTTCTCTGCTCTTTGTTTTTCCTTTCCTTTTAGTTTTCGTACAATCTTCCTCAATTGAAATTCTATCCCCCCTTTGCTTTAATTCATTTCTCTATTACTAGAACTTAACGTGACGTTTTAAATTTTTGTTGTTGTTGCTATCAATCTATTTTTGAACGGCTATTTTAATTAAATAGGGTATTACATTCAATTAGAGAGTACTTCTTAGTTTTTGAAAAAAAATAGAGTAAAATTTTTAGTGGGAAAAATTAAGAGTTAATTGTAATTAAACGATTGCATATGGCATATAGAGATAGTCCGTGTAGAATGCGTTTGTTTCAGATTTTGAAAAAAAAATGATTATAAAAGTTAAATTTTATATATAACTAAAAAGAGCCAAAAATTGATTTTTTTTTTTAGAAGTTACTAATTTTAACTTCTACTAAAAATCTAAAATTGATTATTTTGAAATTTTGATTATTTTTTAAAAATTGTTCAAATATATAAAAAGTAATTTTTTTGACAAAAAAGTGATTATTTGTCAAAATAATCACAAACAAATACACCTTTTATATGTAACTAATTAAGTTGAAAATTGATTTTTTTTAGAAACTATTAATTTTGGCTTCTACGAAAAAGCTAAAAGCTGCTTTTTTCAGAAGTTGCTAATTTTAACTTCTACCAAAAAGTTGAAAGTTGATTTTTTTGAAATTTCGCTCATTTTTCAAAAATTTTCTAAATATATGAAAAATAATTTCTTTTTTTTCTTTTACAAAAAAATAGTTATTTACCAAAATAATCACAAACAAACATACCCTTAATAATATATAATAGATTCATTTGCACTCTAGTAATCGAATTGCCGTCACGATCTAACACCGTCACCTCATCCCACTGTCTTCAAACCTTTGCGCTCAACAGTCACGCCGTTTTGATCACCATTGCACTTTGCGCTAATGATGACCCACGCCCTCACGAGTCGCGACACCATCTGGAGCTCCACACGTTGGTAGGTCGTTTTGTTCTAACCTTAATGGTCAAGATTGAGGTTGGATCAGTGAGGTGGTTGTGGGAAAGCAAGAGAGAAATAATGCAATTGGGGCGTTGTTCTTAAACTCCATTCCATGCCTAATCCTCTTTACCAAATTGAGATTATTTTCTTGAACCCCTTTGACCTTACAAATTCCAGCTATGATGCTACATGGGTAGTCTTGGATTTCGTTTGTTTTCCCTTGTGCTTGGGTGAATAAAATATGTTTATTTCAAGCTAGAAATCATTATAAGTAGATGCTGAAACTTTTGGGGATAGCCCCTGTCTCTTTTAAAGTGGCGATGTTGACTTCTTTTTGGGAATAGGTGGTATTTTGTTATAATGGAGGGTTAACTTGACATGTTGGTTTAAATTTAATATCATCTTGATATTGTGAGCTTCAAATGTTTATACATGTTGATGGTAATAGAATCTTTGTGATTGTTTCTATGATTGGAATATGTGAATTGGAAATACACTAGCTAGGTCAGGTCCTTTTACGGCAATTGATTTAGGCACATTTATGCTATGTACTGAGTGACTTTTTATTTGAAATATTAAATGATGAAAATGTATTTTTTCGTCTCTGAAATACATAATTATCTTGCTAGTGGCTCCATGGATAAATGCATGCATATATGGTCCATGAAGAAGGGCAGAATTGATGAATATGGCATTATCTATTATCTTTCTCGAATGGGTGTGAAAAGGTTCTTTGAAAAGTTGCGGAGTTGGTCTTCTCATTACTTTACACTGTATTATTGAGTTGGAGATTTGATGTGATGAATTGGCTGTAATTTTCTTGTTTGTTCTTGCTTTACTTTCCTTTTTTGCCTTATCTCATTCCTTGCATTTTGTATTTTGTATGATGATATGGGTATCAAGTAAATCGGGAGTGCACTCTTATTATTTTCTTGAGCATGGAGCCCATTCGTATTGAGCTTATTGAATATTTATATAAATGAAGAATAAATCTAGAAGCTAACATCCTATTGCTTGTAAATATATTATCTAGTTATGTTCTTTGTTCGGGAAAAGAAGTGAATGATATGGTTTCCAGTGATAAAATTAGCATTCTTAGGAAAGTAAGAAGGATTAGATTATATAGTTGTATGGACATCAAATATTGACAGGTAAAGTTTGTACCAAATTTAAGAATTATGTTAATTATGTAGCATAATTGGCATCAAGATGCTAGACTATTGTCTTTACCTTGAAATTGAAGCTGGTTTATTACACTATTTTGCATGATTATTGGAATTTTTTTTTAAATTGGTGCTGCAATTAGGATGGTTTAAAAGTGTTGTAATAAATACTTTTTTCAAATATTTTGTAACAAATTATGGTGGTTTCAAACTGCCATATTTATTATTTTTTTGAAAAAAAATTACCACAAATTGCGGCGATTTTTAATAAGCGCCATAATTTATTGAATGACGTTGGTAATTATGGCGGTTCAAGCTTAAACCGCCATTCTTTGGAAAAAGGGTGGTTATAACTGCCGCAATTTACAAAAAACCACGCCATAATTTACCTTTTTTTTTTGTAGTGGGAGTAGACGTGATGATGGAGGCCTAGTCGAAAGCAATAGGACGACACAGCGATGCTTCATGGATTGATAATATCTGAGCCTGATGAAGGCCAACGTGGAGTCAAGATGAATCAAGGGAGAGCTTTTGGCTTTTTTGGAAATTTGCACTTACTTTTTTTTTAGTAATATCAATTAAATTATGTGAAAGTGGATCTAGATACCTAATGGAGTATGGTTAATCCAATTCTAATTATCTTTATGTTAAAACTATTCCATCATTCTCCACCATTGGATCCGTGAAAAGCTTTAAATCGATGAATTATTCTTAGATGCATACTGCGGTGAAGCTTCAAAAATAGCTTCATCCATGAAGTTGTGCATTAGAGTTTTCATTCAATGACACTTGTGTGTTTTATTGGATCAGTTAAAAAGGAGCTTGAGTTTGTTTATGTGTTCATGATGGTACTAGGTGTTTTATTTTTTCAAATTAAAGAATTAACACACATGCCATAGCAAGCCCCTTTGCCACCCTCCTCCCCCTCCACCTCCACCTTTGCACCCACGATTATGACCACCACTGCCGGCACTTCCATTCCCATACTTTTAGCTTTCCATCACCTCTCCCTTGTTGAATTCGTGTTCCCGATAGTGCACCCTTGGCAACTTCAAAATCAGTGAGACTCTCAAAGTTAACCAAATTCACCAAGTCAGAGAAAGAAATATTTTTCCCTAGTTTCTAGCTTAAATTAAAAGAAAACACATTTAGCTAAAGGTTGAAAAAGTAAAATGTGTTGAGAACAAAGGATAACCACAAAATTGGTGGGTTGATGAGTATTACATTCGTGATTTGCAATTATAACAAAACTAATCTCTGGACAACAAAAACCATACTATCATTTCTTTTTATACATCACGGGTAGTGATTATTGTACAAAAAGAAAAGAAAAATAAGAAAACTTCCTATTCTTTGGAATGTAGCGACAACATCAACAAGGCCTTACTTAAAGCCTTTTCTCCACCATGGCCTTCCTATCTAGCATCCTTATCAACATTGCAATGTACCCACACTCATTGAAGTCATGCATTGCCTTTACACTATTTATCTCCAAAGTGTAAACGACTCTAGCACTAGAAATTCTCAACGCGATAACCCCAGAGTTCAACACCGAAATGAGCCTCTAAGCAAGCCCATTAATTTTTTAAGTGGCAGTGGGGTGATCCCAAATAGATAGGACCTGAATCGTGTCTCAGGTGACATTCTTCAACAATCGAACAACAAAGGTGGAATTGGTGAAGGTTTGGCTCAATTGGTGGTCAGAGTTGATGTATGCTTTGGTGAGGTTCTGGACATCAGGGTGATTGCGCCCAACCAATGGCCGTCGAATCTAGGAGCTTGTCAAATTGGGAAGCCTAAGGCTTTGTTTGTGAGATGGGTTTAGGAGGGGAAGGGAAGGAAGGGGAAGAATTTAAAGGATTAGATTGTGTTTGTGAGTTTTCTTAATTGAAGGGGGAGGTGTTTAAAGGATTTTTAAAATCCTCTCTAATCCTCCATTCTCCTCCATTTTGAGTTCCCCCATTTTGGGGGGTTTTAAGTAGAATATAAATTAAAAATTTATAAATTTTCTATTTTTTTATCAGTAGAAATATATATTTTTAATTAAAATAATTAATTCTATAAAAATAAAATAATTAAATATTATAAAAAGGGTAAAATTGTAAAAATAGACCATAATTCCCTCAATTTCCTTCTTTCTAGATATCTTGTACTCCCAAACAAATGGAAGATTAATCCTCTAAATTCCTTCCTTTCCTCACCTTTCCTTCCCCTCCAATGTCTTTCCTTCCCCTCCCCTCCAAACTCCCAAACAAAGCCTTAAGGAGCAATCGTCAAAGATCTTCAGGCGGTCGTGCAGAGTGTTGAAGGTAGTGGCGGCAATCGTCGGTGCAAGGGTGGTGTTGGTGGGGGGAGGGATGGTGGCCGCTTTGGCCTATGTGTTAAGTCTTTAATTTGAAAAAATAAAACACTAATACCATCATTAATACATAAACAACCATTAGCTCCTTTTTTTACTCATCCAATTAAACACACAGGTGTCATTTGAATGAGTTAGTCCTTGGTCCATTTGGGTGTTGCAATTTGAATCTTTTCTACTGATATTTATTTGCGCAAATGCTGCTTGTAGTTGGATGTTTTCAGTTAAAAAATTGTTCTGTTCATGTTCCTTTTGGGTGTTTTGAATTATTCATTGTCTGATTCTTGGATTATCAGGTTCAAGCATTAAGAAAGCCTCTGCATCTGCACCTTAACCTTTTTGCCCTTTTGGAACCCTCTAATATTTTTCACTAACATGAGAGAGCCATATTATGAGTCAAGTGAAAAAAAAAAAACAAGTTTTACTATAGTAAGATACCATTATTCGTATTTGTATATCAATTTTGTTTTTGTGTCTTTCTTTTTTCTTATAATATGACACTTTTATATTTGTAACATGACTGGATCATATTCTAAAATTAAGACTTCAAATTGCAGTCCTAAAGCTAGCAGCTTAATTGTAGATGATAAGGCTAAGTAGATGAGAGATATGAGTGATATATAAAGTACTGTGAAAATTGTCTTTTCGGTTGTGTAGCCATTTTATTCAATGAAAAAAAGGTGTTATTAGTTAAGAAATTAAGAGAGCAAAATTTTTAAAATTTTGAATGCATTCAATACAGTTGAAACTTCATACCCTCTCAATTAAAAATATTTTACTTTTAAGTTCTTAGTAAAATATTTAAGAGAATATAGTAAAATGAATAAAGTTGTGTAACTATATGGAAGAATTCAAAAGACTTTTTTTTTCCTTTGGTACAATTTTTTTGTGAAACTTGTAATAGCAAATTTCAAGAAATTATTAGAGTATCATAACAAATCGTAATTCTTGGCTTTGCACGATTACTTTTAAGATGCACTACTAGCCACTCCTAAGCAATGACTTTTTTTGAAAGATCTTTGTCTATTATTTCCTGTACTTATAACACTTAAATTCTTAAGATGAGTATTTTCATTTGAGTTTCATAAGGAGTTTTAAGGGTTTGTTTTCCTCCAAGCATAACCTTCAATTTGGGGGTATTAAATAGACTACATCCAATAAAGAAAGTGTGCATGACACCTGTATCGTTGCACACTTAACATTCAGTATTCATGCTTAGTTTTTCACCATAGTCTAAAAAAGTCATACCACACCAATCAAAGTTTAACAAATGGAGGGACAGCAAATCATACATTTTTTTTGACAAGTAAGGGTTTTCTACTTTTCATTCCCTTTCAACTAATGACTCTTGAACTCATAAACCCAACACAAAACACGGAAGAAACACCATTGAAGTCCTTAACGAGCCAACACAAACATGAAGCCATAGCAAAAACAAGCTTATCCAATTATCGCAAAATAACTGCTCTCAATTGAATCACAGGCTTTGTTAGCTTTCTTACAAGCAATAAGCTTGTTTTTGCGATCCCCTGGCCGTTTCCACCTTTGGGGAGCGTGTGGTAGCAGGTAAATTTATATTCCCCATAATACTATTTCCAGAAATATTATTTTCAGGAATGTCATTTTGAGGTACAACACTTTTAGATCATTTGGTAAAATAATTAAACTTCCAGGAATGTTATAAAATATACCTGAGAATTAATATTCTTGTGTTTGATTGTCAGTAATATTCCAGGAATATTGTACAATTTTCTCAAAATACTCTTCATAATTTTAATGCTAAAAATAATAATTTCAACTCAAAAATTAACTATTTTAACTAGAAACTAATTATTTTAACTCAAAAATTAACTATACTATTGGAAAATTAACAATTTAAATCCACCATTAACTATTTAAATTAAAAATTAACTATTTAACACAAAATTAACAATTTTAACTAAAAATTAATAGTTTTATCTCTGAAATTAACTACTCTAACTAAAAATTAAATATTTTAAGTCAATTAACTATTTAAACTAAACTTTAACCATTTTTACAGAAAAATTAATAAGTTTAACTAAAAGTTAACAACTTTAACTCACAATTAACTATTTAAACTAAACTTTAACCATTTTTACACAAAAATTAACAATTTTAACCAAAAATTAACTATTTTAACTCAAAAGTTAACTATTGTAACCAGAAATTAACAATTTCAACTAACGAATTAGCAATTTAACTAAAAATCAACTATTTTAACTTGAAATTAACAATTTTAACTCAAAAACTTACTATTTGAATAAAAAACTAACTATTTTAGCACAAAAATTAACAAGTTGAACTCAAAAAATACCAAGTTTAACTAGAAATCAACAATTTTAACTACAAAATTAACTATTCAAATTAAAACATAACAATTTTAACTCAAAAAATTAACAATGCTAAATATATGAACACCAATTCAAACACATAATCCATATATATGTCAAATCTACTACTAAAGTCAAACCCACTACAAGAGCTACCAATTTATACAAAAAGTTTTAATTCAAGTCCCATAGTTGTTCTAAAATAAGAAACTATGACTCATCAAGTACATCCAAAACCAAGTCTAGCTTATCATCCGGTGCCAGTATGTAAAAGTAGTCAGTCAGATATTTGTCCTTCGTAATAATTCTACTAGCTCTAATCCTCTGTCGATTTGACAAGCCATCAATCTCTTTCATTAGTATAGTTATGTTCATTCTTCTTTTAGTTCCCTCCTTCTCATGCTTGAAACAAGAAACAAGTTCAAGAATGTTATCCGATGATTTCTCATAAAAATTCGCTATCTTGGTAATTGTTTCATTCAGTACATCCATAGCATCGAAGCCTTTGTTTCCTCTTTTTCTTTTGTTCTTTTCTTGGATAAAAGAAAAACCCATAGCAGCTGGAGCTATTGATTCACTTTTAGGGGCCTAAAATTTCAGTTAACTCAACTTAGTCACCAACAAACATTGATTTTTGTATGGCTTGTAATTATGATATGTTTTTGTTCAGTGCTAATTGCAGTGTAGAGAAAGGACAATTATGATCATATCATATCATATAAAACTAAAAACCAATGCTAGAAAGGATGAATATACAATAATTCCTTGGTGTGAAACCAAAGATTTTCATTTCATAGAAGAAAAGTTGAGTCAGATCTATTAGATTCAAAGTATACGTGTGTGTGTTTGTTCATGTTTCATGGAAGTGACTAATGGCTAATCTATTCAATAGCTCTGTCAAATGGGACTGCTGATAAGGACTCTTCTCCCATTGAAAATCAAGACAACATAGTAATTGGAAGATCAAGACAATAATTTACCAGATCAAGACATGTGTGGAACATATCATAAACAAGTATAGAAGACATTAAAACTATCACCCTATTATATTTGAAGTATTATCAACTAGAACATTAGTATGCCCTGTTATTGCCCAGTTGGCTATTACATTTTCTTACTTAGTCAGCTGCTATGACAGGACTAAAGACATTAATGCCGGGTCAGAGACACAAAATGGACACTATGGTTGAACACTACACTACAACTGTATTATTACACACACTTACAAATGCATATCCAATCCAAACTTTTACTGCACATATGCTAGTATTAGTATGCATTGTAACATCCTAATTTTTAACCCAATACTCTAGAACATACTTAGGTTAATCATTAGTCTGTTACTTCATAGTTATCATTTTTACTTTGAAATACTTAGCGGAAAATACGGGTAAATTTTTTTTTTTGAAATGCAAAGTGAGAGCCGTGTGATGCGATATAACACGTAAAGGACAAAACATACATCTCATAACGTCATAGCATAAGGCACATAAAGGCATATCATGAGAAACACTGAATATCATCTCATATATATATAACTTGCCCACTTATAAGTGTGGGACTTAATTTAGTACAAAGGGATACATGAAAGAAAATACAACATAAACATAAACATAAACTACTCCCCTACCCGAGTGCATCTAATGGGATAACCTCTAAATAAAAGAAGGTTTATCCATGTCTATGTGGTGTGTGCACTAGCGATGCCCAACGGTCCCACTACTGGTAGTCCGGGTATGGTGGGACGTAGCCAATCCATGGGCGTAGCACGTCGGGTGTAGGTACTCAGCCTGTCTGGACATGGGCTCCTTGATGAGGAACCATCCTCACCCGCCCTCCTCGTCTCGGCTGGGTGACAGTGGCCTCGCTACCTTCCCTCGTCAGTGGTGGGGAGGGAGCAGAACTCTCGCTATACAGGTGAGTAGGTGGGTCCTCCGAAGGGTCAGACTCCGAGAAGTAAGTCCGAGGCACGTAGTCGGGAAAATCACGCATGGCTAAGGCGGCGGTGTGCCTACGAAGCACCCTCTCGTCATGCGTGAGCGCACGCTCGAAAACTTGGTCATCATTGCCATAGGGTGACGTCTGGGAGAATCGGTAAGAATGTACAGGGTGAGCAAAGGGTCGTCCGACGAACATAAACACGCGCACGGTACAATGACCCTCAAAATGAAATGACCCATGCTCCGGGTCATGGTGCACCTCCCATATCGGCGTGTCCACGAACACCACGAACGTCGCCATCTGAAGACGTGACGGAAAGAAGAGATAGAGGGAGTGAGAATATCATCAATGAACACAACCACGAACTGATCTAAATAGGGTCGAAAGATCCTATTCATGTAATCCATAAAAACTGTGGGAGCATTAAATCGGACCAAATGACATCACTTTGAACTCAAAGTGTCCATACCGAGTTCGAAAGGCGGTTTTTGGAATGTCCGAATCTCTAACCCTAATCTGATGGTAACCAGGCCTCAAGAAGGAAAAAGGAACATTTTAAAACTCTAGAGTCCATGATCTTGATGATATATTAACACCAACATCATGAGACCTCATCATTGAGTCCTTAGAATCATTTTGAAACATCATCAAAGTTGGAGTTCTTAAGAGTTCAAGAAAGGAAAAACTAAAAATATCTTTGCTCAAGGACAAAGATCAAGCTCTAGAGTTTGTTTCAAGTGATAAACATCATCATGAAACTCTCATCATCAAGCTCTCATTTCTTTGAACTCCAAGGCCTATGGCCGAAAATGAAAAGGAAAAAGGAGTAGAAGAGAAGTTCTAAAAAGAAACAAGAGAAACTATGAACATCAAACTTAAAACAAGAACTTTAAAGAAGATAATACATGAAAGGAAATCCCTACTTGGTGTGATGATCTTGAAGATGGAAGAAGAAGATGAAGAACTTGAAGAACACTAGAACTTTGAGAGAAAAAGAAAAGCTTTGAGTGTTCCTAAACTTAGCAAATGATCTAAAAGTGGTGCAAGCTTCCCAAGGCCATCTATTTATAGAGAAATGAAGCAAATGGAGGGTGTGAATGGGGGAGGGAGTTTCGGCCAAGGGGAGTGCAGAATGGGAGAGAAAATATCTCTTACAAGGCATGGTTGGAAGCATGGCCAAGCCTGGGCTCAAGTATGGTGCAAGCATGGGTTAAGCATGGTTCTTTAAGTGAGAAAACAATTTAACATGTGGTCAAAGGGGGGAAAAGGTGGCTGAAACTTCATCAGCCATGGGGGAGGATTTCTTGCATTTTAATTGTGGTTTAGAGTTATGTTTAGGTGTATCTTTGATTATACTTAAGGTTAGGAAGTTGTAAGAAAGTGTTTAGGTGAGGTAATGGTTAATTAAGGTGGTCTAGACATATTTAAGGAGTGGTCTTGCA
This sequence comes from Dalbergia cochinchinensis, assembly GCA_031216125.1. Lineage (NCBI taxonomy): Eukaryota > Viridiplantae > Streptophyta > Magnoliopsida > Fabales > Fabaceae > Dalbergia > Dalbergia cochinchinensis. The sequence continues at coordinate 57,804,518 of CM062375.1, read as the reverse complement.
CCATTAGTGAGTTAAATCCTCAAATTAGAGTCTAAACAACTCTAGACACAATTCCTTAATTTAGGGAATTGGAGAGAGAAAACACTATTCAAGATTCCAAGACTAGGAATCTTGAATTCTAAAAAGGGATTTAAGTTTAATCTAAGCAATTTTAGGTTATAATTAACCTTAATAAATTATTTTTACTCTAGATTGATTAGAAAAATTAATTAACCTTCGATTAGAGCCTAATATTACTTAGGTTAGCTTAATTACGTCATTAGGCGTAGAAACACTATTCTAGGGGCAAAATCGTAATTTTGCACAAAACTGCCCGGGACTACCGGGACTTGAACAGAGACCTCTAGACACATGAAAACATGTTTTTAAACCTCTGGGAAAAGTTTCGGGCTCAAACGGCACTTCTACCCGCGTAAAAACGCTATAGGGGTATTTTGGTCATTTTGACCAGCTGAGCGAGATTTTCGCTTCTGGAAGCATTCAAAGGCCATTCAATCCCCTTCAAACATTGAGTTGACCCTTCGAGGACGACCGAGTTGGTTACCCTCGAATTCAGGTCAGGAAATGACTTCAGGGGCATTTTGGTCATTTCCCTCAGACAGAAAAATCGGGGTGTTACATGCATTCACTGAGGTATCAAAACTATTTCTTTTAACAAGGAATAAACAAATAAAGTACCAAAGTTTTATTTGTTGTTGACACCTTGAACCCAATTATAATTAGTCTTGATGTCTTCACTTTCTTCCTAAATACAATTAGTCTACAGTTTTATGAATATTTAAAGGCCAGTCAACTAGCTACAAATTGCAGGAATAATAACGCATATAATTGACTCCAACTGTAAGTTAAATACTAGGGAACTCCTGATGCAATATGTGAACAGAAGTGCTCCATTTTATGAAAGAGCATCACAATCTTGAAACTAGCCAACAAAATCATAGCTGTAAAACTAGAAACAAAAAGAAGTATGCAATGTGCAGAAGTTGGATATAGAAAGAAATCATGTTTACCTCAAAATTAGTCTCTTGTTCTGCTTCTATTTCATCCATGTTAATATCTAGGCTTTCATCCACATGCATGCCATTCAATTATGTTTCTAGTTCAGCCTCCAGCGATACTTGACTTGATAGGATCTTCAGCATTGGCACCTTAAGCCCAATTTTTCCCAAAAACTATTCCCAAATCTTTAAAATGAGGAAGGGGCTTGTTGTAAAGACCAACAACATTGGGATGTAACTGAAATTAAAATCAAAACAAGCAAACTATTAGTCATAAAAAACAAAATCAACATACCTGTACACATGAAAGTAGTTTAAATTATACCTTTACCCATTCCTTGTAAATTCCTTTCTCCACTACAATCATTTTTTCCCTATCATTCCAACCAAAACCACTAGCAGCAGGGCCCATTATCTCAACAATGGCGAAGTAGTGCTTTTTCAACATCTTCACCCTGGACTTGATATGTGGAGTAGCTTTAAGACCACATCTAACAAGCTTTTCATTGATCAGTTTTCTCCAAATGCTTTTATAACTAGGTTTGAATGTCCCATTTTCACACTTCCATGAAGTAGCAGCAAGCTCAATCAAACATTCAACTAACTTCGCATCTTCTTGAGGTGTCCACTGACTCTTGGTTTGTTTTGCATTTGGTTGTGAACTCTCCTTTATCATGCTTTCAATTTAATTAAATAATGCATTATAAAAGAAGTCATAAATAATATTGAAGCTAGGTAATTCTTACTGTCAGAGCATAAAACAATACTAAAGCTTGCATAAAACAATAAAAGAAAAATACAGCAAGTTATATAAGTTCAAATTAAAAAAGTCATAATTTCAAATTACACTAAAATTAAAAAAGACGTTAAATGAAGACAACCTTCAAGCATGGCGTCCTCTCCTCCATCTGTGCAATATATCTTGAGCAAGCTCATCTCTTCATCTACCCTAAGCATCACTTGTCTCAATATGGTGAATTGTTTTACCATCCAATTGATTTTCCATATATTGACCTTTCATCCCATCATCTGGATCAATGGACATCACCCTTTGAATGTGGTTATGTAGAAGACAACAAGCAGTTATAATTCTTCCTTGTGTCCTAATAGAATAAAAAGATCTCCCTTTCAAAATTGCTCATCTTGCTTTCAATAATCCAAATGTTCTTTCTACAACATTCCTGGCCTGTGAATGTTTCATGTAAAAAATTCTTGGGGTGTAGCGGGTTGATTTTCGAGATTAAAAAGACTCAAATGATATCTCTGCCCTTTATAAGGTGCAAGAAATCCCTCACAAATCATGTATCCCACATCACACAAGTAGTAGTAACCTAACAAATATGACAAAAAAACTAGTGTAAATGAATAAAAAACAAATGGTTACTTTAATAACACACCAAAGCTCTATTACATACCTTGTGGAATGCTAAAGCCAATGTAATACCCCGGATTTTAAATAAAAGGATTAGAAAATTTTTTGAAATAGAAACAGTGCCAGTAACCATTACCTGTCGATCGGGTCCTGAATTCTTCTAAGTCTGGACCCTACACGTCCTTGGAGGGCTCTATGATAGAGTCAAAATCTTGGAATTAAAAGTCCCGGTAATGATTCCCTAGAGCAAAAAGAATTGAAGAGTGATTTTTATTAAATTTTATGAAACCTTTAAACATTTCATTTTTAGCTTGAGAGTTTATAAAATCGTGAGAATTTCTAAATTTGAACTAAAATCCAAAATTTGTATTTTGATTTGTTGGGATTTTGATTTTTCTGATATTTTATTTGAATCCAAATGGGGGGTATTTCCTTATTTACATTTATGTTTTAAAGTTTAGGGTTTAGGTAAAATGTAAATAAGTGTAGTGGAGAACACTCTGAGAGCGTTGCGGCAGTCAGGGAACAGTAAGACAGTGCTGCCATAAAAATCATGTTCTCTGTTGAGCACTGTAACGTTAAACAGAATTATAAAAACCTCCCATTTCGAGGTCCAGAACACTCCACAAGACCCCCACCCCCATTTTCTCTCTAAAACCACGACCCCTTCACCTCCTAACTCCATTTCTACATCAAATCTCCATCTAAACTCCATTTTCTTCCAATTTCTTCAAGTATAGCTTGAAATCTTCATCCTCCAAGGCTTTAAGGTATGTTGTTTTCTTAGTTTTGCTCCATTTTCTTCAAGTTCTCCTTCTTTGATGGTGGTTCTTCATGGTTCACAAAAGAAAGAGGTTTTCTACCTCCTTAGGGATGGATTCTTGGGTATTGAAGAGGCTTTAGAGGTTAATCTAGAGTTCTGGTGCATCTATGTCAGATATAGCTATCCTTTCTGCTTCCAAGTGTTTTGTTGATGCTGTTCTTGTGGATGCTATCCTTCTAGGTGAGTTGGTTCGCATCTGTAATCTCTATATTATGTATTAGAGTTACTTTCATAAAGATATCATTTACTGCTTGAGTTTAGAGATTTTTGCAAAGAAGTTTCAAATTTCTATTGGTTTTTATGTTTTAGAACTCTTGGCTTTAGAACATGAAACTGGTTTTTGATAAAACTCATGAGACCATATTTGTTATACTGATTTTATGCAGAATTGATGATATATATGATTGTTAGAGGCTTTCATGGTTGTTAAATGGATTATGAAACTGGTTTATATTTATGAAATGGTTTTATATCAAGATATACAATTTAGAGAAGAAAATGGAATTTTGATTGTAGGCTTTGTTATTTTGAAGCATGATATCAAGTTTCTAACTATGAAAAGCTGGATAGTTGAGATATATTTTAAATAATCAATTAAAAGTTTTAAAGATTCTCAGATTTATATGGATTTATTTAGCTAGTTCTGATAGTAGCTATAGAGAAGCTTGATCAACGAGTTAACGGCTGGAACTAAACGTTAACCTTGGTACCAAGGCCCACGAAGGGCAACATATATATATAATGGATCAGTCCACGAGGGATGTGGTTCACGAGGAATCATTAAGATCTCAAATAGGGGCCTTTATTCATGAGGAACCGGTTACCTTATATTCAGAGTTTTGAGATCAGTCCACGAGGGACACGGTTCACGAGGAACTGGGCACCCACAGAGCAGAAGCTCATGTTTCTCTAGGGCTATTACATTATGAACTGGCATGATTTCAGGTAAGAAAGTGGAAGGAGGAAAGTGTTTTAAGCTTAGAAAATGTTGACTTGAACATATACATAGACATGATAATTTCTATGCATACTTGATTATATAAAACTTTAAGTGTTACTAGTAATGTCATAATGTTATGCATTATTCCTTGGTGTCCCATGAAAAAGGGTTTAAGGTAAGAATTCACTCACTAAGTTTTGGTCATCAAAACTCACCCGTCTCTCTTTCTCCTGTTTTTACAGATAGAGCTGTTGCTATGGGTTCTCTTCACCCCTTTCTCCCAGCTGCACTAAACCTTAGTAGGTGAGTCTTGCTGCCATTTTGATTTAGAGTGCTCCAGTGTAGATGCAAGCAGGATCCCGAATCTTAGATCATATTTTGCATTTAGCATATTATGAGGATATATTCGTATTTTGCATTCTAAAGGCATATTTATATTAGTTTCATGAACACTTTGAAATAGAGCTAGTTTTATAATGTATTATGATTTCAGACTTTAGAGACAGATTATAAGTCAGCAGACTTGATTATTTTCGATTATTTTGTTTATTTGAAATTAAAGGAGAGGTGATTTATATGTAAAAAAATGAGAAATTTTCTGGTTTTCATGGTTTTTATAAACAGAGCATGCATATAGAGACAATGAACAGGTCACGAGGCTTGCGTGAGAAAGAGATTTCTCACGTGCCAGTCATGTTCCCAGATCGGGTCGTAACACATTATTACAAGATAATGCATCTCGCAATACCTAGAATCAGCTGCTGAACCATCCCAACCAGCCATTATGTAGATAAATTGCATGTCAGGAGCAACAACTCTAAGCACATTGGTTGTTAAACCTTTTCTATTTCAGTACCTAGGCTTATCAGCCTCAACAATGTTCACTTTGATGCGTGTACCATCTAAGGCTCCTAAGCAATTCTAAACCCCAAAGAAAATATAGATTAATTTAATAATTCCTTAACCATGTCATGCAAATCAAATGAAAAACATTAACAACTAATTACCTTAAACCATTTCTATCTTTCATCCTTGCTATTCTCACCAATTGGTTGAGGTCGCTTCAACAAATGCCTATGACATCTCAAAACGGCTAGCAAAATTTCATTAAATCGCCTACTAACTGTTTCTTCTTATCTCATAAATTGTCTTTTCACTACTCTAACTTTAACATCATGTGCTATGATACGTAAAAACATAGCAACAATTTTCTCTACACCCATGTACTTGATTCTAATTTCCTAACTTGCATGAGAATGGCACACAACATATGAAATACATGTCTATTCATTCTCGTATTCTCAATGCATGCTAAGTCACCAGAGAAAACAATTCTTTCAACATTTACCTCCCTCACTAATTGTCTACTATGATGATCCCATAACTTTCTTCTATTACTTTTCTTCTTTCATTGCTCAAAAAACAATACTGAACAAACCAATAGTAAAATAACTGTAACATTATTCATCAACTCCAAATGCATAATCAAGATTGTAATAATTTTCATCTTTCAGTCATGCCCATCACTTAGATCCATGCTGCGAAAACAGTAAAAAAGAAAAAACTTAGAATTCATACATCAATAGAAAACAAATAATCATTGTTGTTGCATAAGATAGTTTTACATACTAAAACCCATGCTTGCAAATGAACACCACAATCCTCACAAAACTTGGAAAAAATCATTATAATCACAAGCAGTATCTAAGCACCACTAACATCAGAACCTGTTCACAAAACTCAAAGTAACTCAGCCATCAAATAATCCCTCTCTGCACACACACACACAAAAACATAGCATCCCTTAAAATTAAAGCGAATCACAACAATATATTAGTATCTTATAAAGCAATCGACTATATTGTCAATCAGTTAAGCCAGAACACATCAACCAGAAATAGCAAATCACTATAATCAAGCAGTATCTTGTAACAAATGTGCCCTGTCATGCAATACAGTGAGTGAGTGAGTGAGTAAGGCAGGCAAAGCAACCAAACCATCACCAAAATGGCTTATTCTTCTTTCACCACCAACAACAACAGCAATAGCAACAAGTGCTCCACTAATATATTCTTCTTCCTCTCCTAAACCCTAAAAAAAATCCATTAGCAACAACAGCAAACAAATCACCACCACCAATGCTTCTCCGCCACAACCACTGTTCCCCTCCGGTGGCCAAGCCACCACTTACACTCGCCTTCCCCCAAAGACAACTTCATCGCCCCCTCTTCTTCATCCCACGAACTCAAACTCTCTGATTCAACTCCAACATCCTTCAACGACCATGAAACTAACCAACTCCTCAACCAACACGAACAACAAGAAATTGAAGCATAGAAGACGAGGAATAAGATGATGAAAAAAGAAAAGAAGAATCAATTGGAACTGTTACAATCGCGATGGCGATGGGGACGATGAAAAAGTTTTGTTGAAAATTGGAGTCGCCACCAAGTTTATTTAAATTGGAAAAATATGGAAAAACCCATTTATTTTAGAAAATGGTCTTTGAAACCAGGTTTGAGTTCGGGAGTCGGTTATGCATAGGGAAGGGTAGGAACTTAATCATACGCACCCATAATACATCTATCCTTAAACGGTACCTTTAATTGATTTGTGCAAATTATTAATAACCTTTCAAAATATTTACAAGAAAATTACAAAAATATTTTTTAAAAGAAAAATTTTGGGGCATTAAATTGCCACAATTTAGATGTCTAAAATACTAAGTTAACAAGCCGTCACGGCTAAATTAACATCTTTATTTGAAATACAATATTCTCCAAAGTAATGAAAATAAAATAAAATAAAATATCTCATCTAAAAAACTCATTAGTAAAAATATATTTACAATTAAGACAAGAATTATAAAAATTTAATTTTGACTTGACAGGGATAGGAATTGCCTACTCCTACGTATCTCCTAATACAATGGAGAACTCAAAGTCAAGTAGTTATGTAAATAACTATGTGTTAATTAATTTTTTTGAACGAAAATTTTAGAATATCAAACTGTCACAGTTAAAATATTCCAAATCACATAATTAACAAATCATCGCGTTCAGTTAATTTCTTTATTTAAAATGAATTATTTAATAATCTGAGAGTTGGTTTGAATTTAAACAATGGAATAAAAACCTCTCCTATAAATGATAAATATTTACGGATAAGATAAAAAATTATAAATATTTAATCCAAATATTTATTACACTAAAAGTGAATGAAATTTTTTATTTTAGACTCAATTAGACCAAACCCAAATAAATAAACCCCGAAATTAAAAACAAAATAAAAACTAACAAAACAAACGAACTCCAATTCAAACAAACAAAACTAAAATGATTCAACAAAAATAAAACAATCTTAACTAAAAATGTGAATGAAATAAAATTAAAACCCCTTAATTGCCTAATTTTACCCTTAACTTAATTTCACTAAGTTAACAACACTACAACACACAAAGCACACACATGACTCCTTCACACAGTCACAATACATGAAAGAAAAGAAAAAAATTAACTTCACTTTTCCCCTACACGTTCACCACACACAGAGACACATTTGAAAGAAATATTGAGAGAGAGAAAGAGAGAGAGATAGAAAGGGTGAGGGAAAGAGGCGGAGAAGAGTGGGGAATGGAGCCGCGTAGAGGGAGGGGAACAGCGGCCACCGCGCCGTGAGGAAGAGGAGAGATCATGTGTGAAAGAGGGGTGGCCGAACCGCGGTGATGCTGACGGAGGAAGAGAGCTTCACGGCGCGGAGGTGTGGCGGGTTTGGTGCGCACAGTGTCGGCGTTGCGGGCAGCGGAGGCAGCTCCGGTGAAAGGATTTTGTCTCGCGGTTTGCTGGCTGCAATTTGGGGGGATCGGCCGCGTTTGCTGGCTGCAATTTGGGAGGCGGAGCTTGTGCAGTGGTGATTGGTGGGTGGCGGTTTCAGTGAGGGATAAGGAGTGGTGGCTGTGAGGGGTGTGGCAGTGATGGTGTTGTTAAGAGTAGGATGAGGCCGCCGGCTTTTGGGGGTGGTGAGGAGGCCTCGCGATGGTTGCATGTGAGAGATGAGGAGTTTGTGGTGGTTGGTTAGGGAAGAGGAAGAAGATGATGATGGTGGCGATAAGGGGAAGAAGAAAAAGTGGAGGATGAGGAAGAAGAAGAGGCCACGGCGGTGAGGGGAGGCCGCGGCCTCTCTGTCCCTTTTTTCCCTTTTGATTTTTTTTATGATATTATTACTGTTGTTATTATCTTCTTTTCTTGTTGTTGCTGGACTGAATTGGAAAGTTTTGTTGACCGATGATTGCTCTCTGGTGTTTCGCTTTGGGTAATTATTTTTTTTATGGTGTAAGAAGTAAACAATGCTTCATATATTACATTAAGAAAAAAATTACGTTATTATGGTGTGAAATCTCATCATAAAGATTTAATTTGAAAAAAATTATATTTTATTTGTGAAATGTTGCCATTGACGATATTTAAATTAAAAAATAATATTTTAATCGCTTTATTCAAAAAAATAATATTTTATTAATAAAATCTTGCTATTGGCGAGATTTTGTTTGAAAAAAATTATATTTTATTAAATATGGTTGATAATTTTGAGAGGTTTATTTTTTAAAAAAAATAATATTTTTTAATAAAATCTTGCCATTGGCGAGATTTCACAAATCATATTCATGTAAATTTCCAAAAAAACTCATTTCATGACAAATTTTACCATCACAAACTATATTAGAAAAATGACCCTTGTGCTTTGTGTTTGGAAATTTTTCTAATCAAATGTTGTTGAATTTTTTTTTTTTGATTCCTTCCCCCTTGCATGATACTGTTAATTGTTATTTATAGCCATTCTCTGACTCCTTTTCCAGCTATGTTGGAGAAATCAGCTCCTCATCAAAAGCAAAAGCTTATCACCAAAAGAGAGCAACATCATCATTTAGCAAATGGTGGAGAGGAATATCATCATTGTTAGAGAGATCATTATGCTGCCTTTGCCACTGATTTTTTTATTTTTTTGATTATATTTTATTTATTTATTCAGAAAAAGAAATTGGTTGTAACCATTTGGGCCTCTTCTTTTTTTTTTTTAATGTACATGACCCAAAATGTAAAACAAGAGTAAAAAGAATAAAAAGTAATGGTATGAATTAAACACAATCAAAGAACTATAAACAAAACTGGAAATAGTTTGCAATTTCATTCAACAAATTAAAACTACTAACATGAGTCTAAAAACAGCCTAAATTATTAAAATATGCCAATTTTATTTTTGTTTTATGGGCCAGATAAAATCGGGTGTTCACAAGAACCCTAGTCGGAAAGATGAACAGAGAGAGAACACTAGTGAAGCATACCTTCGATCCATCCTCGCAGTGGTGGCAGTAGGTCTTCGTGGCGACGACAATGGTGGCGCAAGCTCCTTGTGGTGGTGGCGCGACCTCCTTGGTTGCGGGGCGAGCTCCTGGTAGTGGAGAGCGATCACAAAGGAGGGTCACAGAGCTCTCAAAATTGTGGAATATATGATGTTATGAGAGGGTAGTTTAGGGATTTTGCTTTGTCAAATGATAGTTTTTTTCCTAGGAATAAAACATTCCCACCTGAAAGGTGGGATAGAAAATGAGATGTATTCTATTCCTGGGAATCAGATTTGCCTGGGAATATTTTCTTAGCCTGTCTACTAAACATAGGAATGTTACATTCCCATGCTAAGATTGCTGGGAATTTAAAAAAAATCTAGCTGCCACACATCCCTTAGTGCATATTTGCAATCGATCACACCTACAAACAATTAGCCAAACCTCCACAAGACTCTTTGGTTTGAAACACGGAAAAATTAGAATTCAAAGCATATACCCTAACGAGAATTCACACGTCTCAAATCAAGTTGAGTTTCCATAAAAAGCTACACTCTTTTAAACTTCTTGAACATTGAAAGAAACTAACACATGTGCATCTATTAATAAAATGTCGAGACACAAAACTCCCCCATAAATAATTTTATAGAATCAGCTTATATAATAAGCTGTGTATGCTAAATTGATGAAAGACTAACATGAGCTTTTTAAATTCAAAAGTAAGTGCAAGACAAAGATTTGAAAATAATAATAATAATAATAATAATAATAATAATAATAATAATAATTTGTTCCCCTCGGGTCAATAACACACAAGAAAATCCAATTTAAAGGCTCACCAGGGCACCACTTGGAGTTTGCCTTTAGATGGCCAGCTGGTTGAAGTTGATATCCTCTCACTGCAAAGCCCACATTAGGGCTAAGTTTGATTGGAAGGTAAAAATAGTGGTAAGTTTTCCTTGATTGAGTTCTATATGTAAAATTACACATAAACCTCAATCATGAAAAATTTACCCTCATTTTTACCCCTCAACCAAATATAGCCTAGAAGTTAAATCCCACTTAATTCTTAACATACCCATGTTTTCCTGGAAAAGCAGCAGAGATAGGCTCACACCTTGAAATGAGGTTGAACCTTTTTCCTTTGTCAGAATTGCAACAATGATGGAAACTAGGATCACAAGAAGACCAAACCAGAATGGCCGTGTCTTCAGAACATCATGAGCAAGGGAAAGAAGTTTGAAGAATCTATCAAATATCTAAATCCAAAAACAAATAGAAAAAGGAACTTGTTGAATGCCATGGTAATAGAGCGATAGATAGAATTGAGAAAGAAACTGAATTGGAGAATTTTACTAATGAGATGGAAAAGTGAGGTAGTACAAGTGCAATGCATTCTTATATAGAGCAAGGTTTTAAATTGAGAACAGCAGCATGTGATACGGCCGCAATACTGCAGTTGCGGTCTGCAGTGCAATCGCATTGGACCACAATTGCGGTGTGATGCATTTTCATATAAATTGAGCACAATGTAACTACAATGCAACCACATCAAGACTGCAACTATGTCATGACCCGAGTTGGGCACGTGAGGAATCCTTATTCCCGCATAAGCCTCGTGGCCTCTAAGTTACTCCATATGCATATTTTAATATAAATCTATTTATAAAACATCATTTCATCTCTAGTAAATCATTGGTTCCATGAAAACATAATCATAGTCAAACTTTAACATAGATGTCTAGAGAAATAAAATCAATCATTTCCATTTCAAACTCTAGACATATCACTGAGGTTCCAAATATATTAGTTGCTCTCTATACAAAATATACATGAAATCTATAATCATGTAAGTACAAAATAATCATGATAATTCCTTGCTAATCCGTCTTTATGGTTCAAGACCCTGCCCGTCATGTAACTAGAGCACTCTATCTCTAACAAAAATAAAAAACAGAGTACTTCACACTAAGTGAAGCTCACCAACTGATGAATCTCTACTACGGGGGTGGAGGTGGAAGAGAAGAACCCGTAGCGTCTATAGCACCTGTAATGAAGGAAGGGAGAGGGGTCGGTTTCATGTAAAACCCAGTGAGCAGGTCCTCACCCATAACCCTCTCATAGGACAACCAAAGAGAATAAGTAATCATATATATAAAATCTCCGAACTAGTTAATGCAATAACTCTGAAATCACATTTATACTTTTATGCATATATATGAAATATCTCTAAAAGGCAACTCTCTGGAAATCATAAACAACAGTACTCTACTAGAGAAACAGGAATCTCTACTCTATGGTTCTTCAAGAATCGAAAATATTATGCTCTATAATCTATCAGGGATCTAATGTGGACACCTAAATAGGTTCCATTCTCTGCTCTATGAGATTGTCCTCTCGAGACAACTTGGTACCAAGATTAATGATCAGGGTCAACCGTTAACTCACTATCTGTTTCTCTATAACTATCATTTAGTCTCTAAACCAATGAATACATTAATTTCTCTAAATCTTTATTCCAATATTTCTCTAAGCACAACTCTATCATTCGTAAATAATTCGTTCATAAAAATTATCATGGAAATTTTATGAAAATCTCAAATCAATGTATGATGATACTCTATCTCTTGTGATAAAATCATTTAGCAATAATGGTCCCATGAGTTTGTAATAGAACAAATATTTCATGCTCCAGTTGGAAATCGTCATTTCAATAATTATAACAAATCAAATGGAGACTCTAATCTCTTGAAATCTCATCTAAGCCATGCAATCAATAATAATTTGAGGGAAATTAACTCTAATGACCAACATAAGGGCCACCCACTCACCTAGAGGGGAGGAAGTGGTGACATCAACTCTAACAGAGCTCCGGGAAGGTGGAACAGCATCAACGTCTACTATTGGAGCAACAAAATACCTAATTAGTCCCCAACAATCTCTAGATTACTCAAACACAACTCTAACAACATTGAGGGAGTACCCCTACGTAACAACAATGGAGACAAACAACAAACCCAAACTCCAGGTTACCAAAGAGAGAAGGAAAGAAACAATAAACATCCATAAATCTCTTACCTTGGATCTTGGAAGAAGATGTAATGGAGTGGGGTTGAGTGAGGAAGGGTTTGGAGAGAGTTGAAGAGAGAGGTTTTGGGTTTAGGAGTGAAAAATCCCAACTTGGGGTGTTTTAAAGGGGTCTGGGTGCTCACTTAACGCAACTGCGTCATTTTTCACTGTGCTGACATCGAGCTCGCTTGCTGCAGTGAGTCGGAAGAAACAACCACTCACTGTAGCGAACTATATTTGCTACAGCAAGCCTTCTGGCCCACATGCTGGCTGCAGTGAACAAACCTCACTGCAGCGATCCTGTTCTGCAAAATTCTACAGTAACAGCACCCAACCTGTATTCCATAACTCCCCATCCATCTGGGACTTCCCCGACAGCATTGGTGGGTCCCAGGGGACCCTAGGGCAGTACGAAACTTATCCACTGCCATGTGTACACCGAGTGTCACATTCTCACCCCCTTAAAAGAGATTTGGTCCCCAAATCTAAAACATACCTTGAGGAGAGAAAAGGTGTGGATACTTGATTCTCATAGCTTCCTCAGCTTCCCACATGGCTTCCTCGCCGGAGTGGTTTTTCCAAATGACTTTCACTGAGGCCACTTCCTTTGAGCGAAGCTTCTTGACCTGCCTGTCCACGATGGCAACCGGTTCCTCTTCATATGATAAGTCCTTATCAACTTGAACTGTTTGTGGAGTAAGCACGTGTGACTCATTGGACATATACTTTCTAAGCATACTAATATGAAATACTGGGTGTATCTCTGATAAACTGGGAGGCAGTGCCAACTTGTAGGCCACTACTCCAACTCTCTCTAAAATCTCAAACGGGCCGATATAGCGTGGATTCAACTTACCCCGCTTATCGAACCTCACCACTCCCTTCATGGCAGACACCCTCAGAAACACGTGATCACCCACCGCAAACTCTGTATCTCTGTGCCAGTTATCAGTATAAGACTTTTGTCTGGATTGAACTGCCAAGAACCTCTCTCTGATCAGTTAGACTTTCTCTAAAGTCTCTTGCACCAAATCTGGGCCTAGGGCTTTAGCTTCCCCAAGCTCAAACCATCCAACAAGAGATCTACAGCGTCTACCATATAATGCTTCAAACGGTGCCATTTGGATGTTAGGTTGGTAACTGTTGTTATACACAAACTCTATCAATGGCAAATGGTCACACCAACTCCCACAGAAGTCTAGCATGCAAGCTCTAAGCATGTCCTCTAAGGTTTGGATCATTCTCTCTGACTGGCCATCTGTTTATGGATAGAAAGCTGTGGTCAAATCCACTTGAGTCCTGAGAGCTTCTTGAATGCTCTCTAGAACCGTGAAGTGAACTGAGACCCTCTATCTGATATGATCGACACTGGCACACCATGGAGTTGAACAACCTCATCTATTTAAAGCTGAGTATACTGGGCTGCACTAAAGGTTGTCTTCACCGATAGGAAGTAAGCAGACTTGGTCATTCTATCCACTATCACCCATATGGAATCGAGACCTCTAGTGGTCCGAGGTAACCCGACTACAAAGTCTATGGTTATCCTCTCCTATTTCTACTCTGGAATCTCTATCTGCTGTAGCAAGCCCGCAGGCCTTTGGCACTCAGCCTTAACCTGCTGACTCATCAAATACCGTGCCACGTAGTCACCAATGTCTCTCTTCATGCCTTCCCACCAGTATAGCTGTTTGAGATCTTGGTATATCTTTGCTGAATGGGGATGTATGGAGTATGCCGCACTATGGGACTACTCCATTACTCTTTTCCTTAACTCACCCACATCGGACACACATAGACCATCCCCAAAGTGCAACACACCTTCCGTATCCACCACAAACTCTAGGCTCTCTCCTCTGAGCACTTCCTTCATAAGCTTAACCAACATAGGGTCTTCCCCCTGTCGTGCCTTAATCTGCTCCACGAGGGTTGACTGGGCTCCAATGTGAGCAAGAATGACTCCGAACTCATCAAACCCTAACTGGACTCCCTTTGCCTCTAGCTTATGGATCTATTCTATCAATGGTTGCCTCAAAGGCGCTTGCTCAAGGTGTCAGCTACTATATTAGCCTTGCCCGGATGATAAGATATGGTGCAGTCATAGTCTTTCAACAACTCTAGCCATCTAGACCGTCTGAGATTCAGATCTTTCTGCTGAAAGATATACTTCAAACTCTTGTGATCGGCGAAAATCTCACAAGTCTCCCTACACAGGTAGTGCCTCCAAATCTTCAAGGCAAAGATTATCGCTGCCATCTCTAGATCATGCGTCAAATAGTTCTGTTCATACCTCTTGAGTTGCCTAGATGCGTAAGCCACTACTCGGCTATGCTGCATGAGGACATAGCCGAGTCCGACTCTAGAGGCATCATAGAACACCGAGAAACCTCCTGTACTCAAGGGCAACACAAGAATAGGAGCAGTGGTCAAACAAGTCTTGAGTTTCTGAAAACTCTCTTCACAAGCATCTAACCACTGAAACCTAATACCCTTCTGAGTCAACGTAGTTAATGGTGCCGCTATCCTCGAGAATTCCTTAACAAACCTCCGATAGTATCCCGCAAAATGCAGGAAACTACGGATCTCTGAAATTGAAGATGGCCTCGGCCACTGTTGAACCGCTTCAACTTTCTTCAGGTCAACTAGGATACCATCCTTGGACACCACATGCCCAAGAAACGCCACTTGATCCAGCTAAAACTCATACTTAAGGTGGTGTTCATGCTCCTCTTCGTTCCTAGAGTACACCAGAATATCATCAATGAAGACAATTATGAAGTGGTCTAGGAACGGTCTAAAGACCCCGTTCATCAAATCCATAAAAGCTGCGGAGGAATTGGTTAACCCAAAGGACATCACTAAGAACTCATAGTGTCCATAGCATGTCCAAAAGGCCGTCTTTGGTACATCCTCATCCTTGATCTTCAACTGGTGATAGCCTGACCTAAGGCCAATCTTAGAGAAACACCTAGCCCACTGGAGTTGATCAAATAGGTCGTCAATGCGAGGCAAAGAGTACCGGTTCTTGATTGTAATCTTGTTCAACTGCCGGTAGTCTATGTACATCCTCATAAACCCATCCTTATTCTTGACAAACAACACTGGAGCACCTCAAGACGAGGTACTTGGTCGGATGAACCCCTTGTCCAGTATCTCTTGCAACTGATCCGTCAACTCCTTCAACTCTGAGAGAGCCATCCGATATGGGGGAATAGAGATGAGCCTAACCTTGGGCTCAAGCTCTATCCTGAACTCTATCTCTCTCTTCGATGGCATTCCGGGTAGCTTCTCCGAAAAATATCCTGGAACTCACAAACCACAGGGACCGACTCCAAGCTTGGCACTACTACATCCACTTCTCTAATTAAAGGTAGAAACCCAAAACTTCCTCTATCCATGAGCCTCAAGGCACTCATGGCCGATATCAAGCCGGTTGGAACCGAACAACTGTACCCTTAAACTCTAGAAGCTCACCTTCAGGAACATCAAACTTCACATACTTACTATAGCATCCACCATGGCATGATATGGAGCTAGCCAATCCATACCTGAGATGACATCAAAATCTGACATCCAACAAATGGAGGTTAGCGAATGCCTCCATACCTTCAACCTTAACCTCACACTGTTTATAGACCAACTGAATCAGAAGGGGACCCCCCGAGGGTATCCCCATCAAAAACGGCTACTCTATGATAGAAAAAGGCCTTTCGAACCATGTGGCAAAGAACAGGGACACATACGAATATGTAGACTCGGAATCAATCAATGCAAAAGCTTTAGAGGAGAAAACTCTAAGGATACCTGTCACAACATCAGCTGAAGCTGCTACATCCTGGCTTGTGTTGTCCCTCGCCACCTTGGCCTTTACCTCTGTCTCTAGATCCTCTACCTTCAGGGCCCCTGCCCCCAGCACCTCTGCCAGCTGGAGTAGCCAGGCCACCCTGGGTCCCTGACTGATAAGACTGAGCTGAAGCAGTGGGGTTTGCCGACCCCTAGCTAGATGTTCTCGGTCTAAGCGGACACTCCATACTCTTGAGGCCCTGCTGGCCATACTCATAATAAGTGAAGGTACCAATCATGCACTGGCCATCATGTTTCCTTCCACAAGTCTGACACTGAGGGAAACTCTGAACTGAACCCTGGCCACTGAACTGGCTACCATTTCTGCTCTGACTCTGAGAAACAGCAGGCCTAGTCAGGGTTGACTCTTAAAAGGCATCCCTGCCAGAATGAAATCGCTCCTAGCTCTGCTGGCCAGATCCTCTACTTAACCCAGCTCCGCCTGAGAAAGAACCATAGGTCCTGGCCTTCTTGCTAGAATCTACCGTAGCTCTCCTATCTGCCAACCCAGCCTTTATCACGATGGCTATATCTACTATCTATGCATAATCCATGGTGCCAACATGTGGCTGAAGACTGAGAAACATGTTTTGAGGTAGCCCCTGAACGAACTGCCTAACCCTCTCTGTCTCAGATGTCAACATACCAACAACTGCCTGGGATAGGTATGTGAACCTCTCCTCATACTCCGTAACTAACATACCTTGCATCAGTCGGAGCCTCAAGAACTCCTCAACCATTTGAGCCCTACGGCTCTCTAAAAGATACCTCATCAAGAACACTGCCCGGAATTCCTCCCAGGAAGGTTGCTCAGAGTCACCACACTACTGAAGGAACTCATCATACCAGATACTAGCCTGGCCTTCCAGCTCAAAGCCAGCCAACTCTGCTGCCCTCTCAGAAGAGTAGTGGATAGCTCTGATGATCTTCTCTACCCCTCGGAGAAATGTCTGGGGATCCTCCATCGTGAGACGCCCCTGGAAGGTGGGTGGATCCATCCTCCTAAAGTGCTCTAACACGGAGTCATCTGGATCTCTAACTGGTGCCTACACCAAAGGTGTTTGCACTGGTAGTGGCTGAACTGGAGGTGGTTGGACTAGGGGTGGCTAAGAGCCAGCCTCAGTCTGTCTAGTCAACGCCCTAGTGAGGGTGTCTAGAGCCTGCTCTAGTGCCCTAAAATGGGCCTCTGAAACAGAAGATCCATTGCTATGATGACGGCGATGAGAAGAAGAATGACGTAAAGGAGACCTACCGAATCTGAAAGAACATGAATACAAGGGATAAGACACAGAATTTGAAAGAAAGACAAGACTCTAGCTCTGAACTTAGACATGACTGACCACTCTAAAGGCCTCAAGTAATGCTTTGTTAATGCAAATGGGCACGCTTCCATTTACAAAAACACAGAGCTATTTGTGGACATTTGCTCCAGTGACGTGCAGGGAAACCGAGCGCTCTGATACCACTTTGTCACGACCCGAGTTGGGCACATGACTGGCACGTGAGGAATCCTCATTCCCACGTAAGCCTCATCATTGCCTCTAAGTTACTCTATATGCATAGTTTAATATAAATCTGTTTATAAAACATCATTTCATCTATAATAAATCATTGGTTCCATGAAAACATAATCATAGTCAAACTTTAACGTAGATCTCTAGAGAAATAAAATCAATCATTTCCATTTCAAACTCTAAACATATCACTGAGGTTCCAAATATATGAGTTACTCTCTATATAAAATATACATGAAATCTATAATCATGTAGGTACAAAATAATTATGATAATTCCATGCTAATCTATCTCTATGGTTTGGGACCCTGCCCATCATGTAACTGGAGTACTCTATCTCTAACAAAAAACAAAACAGAGTACTTCACACCAAGTGAAGCTCACCAACTGATGAATCTCTATTGCAGGGGTGGAGGTGGAAGAGAAGAACCCGCAGCGTCTACAGCACCTGTAATGGAGGAAGGGTGATAGCTCCCTTCGAAGTTATGTTTTCTCTTAGTTTTCTTTAGACATTTAGTTTATTTTAGTTTTCTTAGTTGCCTTTTCCACACCATTGGGTTTAAATTCTTGCATGATTACATTCATATTTAACCTTGCATTCTAGTTGTGTTTTCTATTGGTTTTGTAGCCTTTTGGAAATAGAATTGGGGAAGCATTTGAGCTAGGAGTGCAAAGGAGCAAGAATTTTAGCTGAAAGGATGTCAGAAATCCATGCTGGAGCATATAAATCCATGCTGGAGCATAGGCCCTGAAATTGAAGCCACGCTACAGCGTGGGAGCTCATGCTGTAGCGTGAGTTGCTGTCAGAATTCTTATAATTTCACTTAAGCTATGCTCCAGCGTAGCCATAGCCACGCTATAGCGTGGGTACACGAATCTGACATGTGGACTGGGCCTCTGTACTGACTTTGGCAACCCATGATTGGCACAAAACCTAGGCAAACGTGTTGGAAAGGCAGCACATATCAGATACCAAATTTGGCAAGGGAAGCTAGAGCTTGGAGAGCACAAAGAGATTGGAGCTTCAAGAACTTGAAGAAAAGACTCATCTTGATTTTTGTCTTCAACCTCTTGTGTATTTTTCTTTGTTCAAGGCTTCTTCTCATCTTTCTTTCATCTATATATTGCTTTAATTTTATTTCCCATGACTTGTAACTAAACCCTGGAGACTATGTATTTGACATTATGTTAATATAAATGAATTTATGTTTTGTTCTCATTTGATAGTGAGCATTGTATTTGAGTTTATTTATCTTGAATTGCTTGATCACCAATTTAGTATTATAGGGGTTGTTACAAATTTGAGAAAAGGAGAGCCATGCCTATGAATGCAATGCCATGAGTTGAATGATACCTAGAGACAGGCAAACACAATTTATGTGGTATTAAAGGGTTTGAGAACTACTTGTAGACTTAAGTATGCTAAGAGATTAGGTACTTGACTCTACTTGGGTGGCATTAGATGATCTTGAGAAAGGCTTTTAATGACATGATGACCCTACCATCACTTAATTGAATTTGGACAAGGCATATTGATGTTTATGTTGTATTTTGTTAATACATAGCTGAAGTAAATCGCCTTAGCATTTAATTCCATAAATTCTCATGTCACTTTTATATTGTTTTAGCACTTTAACTTTTATTCCTTTTCATATTATCTATTTCCAATTGTTCAATTTGTTATATAATTAACTAGAATAGGTACTTAAATTATCCTTGTGGGTACAACAACCCTCTATTTTACTCTATTACTTGATGACCTAGTATACTTGCTAGTGTCACTCTTCTTTAGGAACGATCAAAGAGAATAAGTAATCATATATATAAAATCATCGAACTAGTTAATACAATAACTCTGAAATCACATTTATACTTTTATGCATATATACGAAATATCTCTAAAAGGAAACTCTCTGGAAATCATAAACAACAGTACTCAATTAGAGAAACAGGAATCTCCACTCTATGGTTCTTCAAGAACCGAAAATATTATGCTCTATGATCCATCAAGGATCTAATGTGGACACCTAAATAGGTTCCATTCTCTGCTCTATGAGATTGTCCTCCCGGGACAACTTGGTACCAAGGTTAACGATTGGGATTAGCCATTAACTCACTGTCTGTTTCTCTATAGCTACCGTTTAGTCTTTAAACCAATGAATATATTAATTTCTCTACATCTCTATTCTAATATTTCTCTAAGCATAACTCTATAATTCGTAAATCATTCGTTCATAAAAATTATCATGGAAATTTTATGGAAATCTCAAATCAATGTATGATGATACTCTAGCTCTTGTGATAAAATCATTTAACAATAATGGTCCCATGAGTTTGTAATAAAACAAATATTTCATGCTCTAGTTGGAAATTGTTATTTCAATAATCATAACAAATCAAATGGAGACTCTAATCTCTTGAAATCTCATCTAAGCCATGCAATCAATAATAATTTGAGGGAAATTAACTCTAATGACTAACATAAGGGCCATAGGTCTCAAACCCACTCACCTGGAGGGGAGGAAGTGGAGATGTCAACTCCAACGGAGCTCCGAGAAGGTGGAATGGCACCAACGTCTACCATTGGAGCCACAAAACCCCCGATTAGTCCCCAACAATCTCTAGATTACTCAAACATAACTCTAACAACATTAGGGAAAAACCCCCCACTTAACAACAATGGAGACAAACAATAAACCCAAACTCTAGGTTACCAAAGAGAGAAGGAAATAGACAATAAAAATCCATAAATCTCTTACCTTGGATCTTGGAAGGAGGTGGAATAGAGTGGGGTTGAGTGAGGAAGGGTTTGGAGAGAGTTGAAGATAGGGGTTTTGGGTTTGGGAGTGAAGAATCCCGACTTAGGGTGTTTTAAAGGGGTTTGGGTGCTCACTTAACGAAACTGCGTCGTTTTGCATTGTGCTGACATCAAGCCTGCTCGCTGCAATGAGCCGGAAGAAAACAACCACTCGCTGCATTGAGTCGGAAGAAAACAACCACTCGCTGCAATGAGCCTTCTAGCCCGTATGCTTACTGCAACGAGTCGCTGCAGCGAACAAACCTCACTGTAGCGATCCTGTTCTGCAGAATTCTACAGCAATAGTACCCAATCTGCATTCCATGACTCCCCGTGCATCCGGGACTTCCCCAGCAGCATGAATGGGTCCCAGGGAACCTTAGGGCAGTACGGAACTTATGCGCTGCCACGTATACACTGGGTATCATAAACAGGCCGTAACAGACCACATCTGGGCCGCAACAAACTGTATCAGACCACATCAAGGCCGCAACAAGCCACAATGGGATTTTTTCCAACTTGCAAACATGAAAAAATTTCACATCGCATTAGCCGCAATATGCATTGTGACGACCATATTTTTTGCAACTGGAGCAACCCAACTGCAATTTAAAATGCCCCGATCCAATCCGAAACGTGACCGACACATAGGGAGCATGTTCCCTAGCTAGCTTTAAGACCCAAATTTCTCAGGAAAATGGATAAATTTTTCTCTATTTTTCAGATATTCTTCAAAGACACCCTGTGAAAATGCTTGCTCACAATATCCAAATATTACAGCACAGCCAAAGTACTATACTTACATATATTTATAAGTTTCAAAATAAGATTTTTCTCATCAAATACATCATTCTGAATCAAAGCATAATTTACCATAAAACTTGTCAATCCATAATGTTTAAATTTAGAAATTAAAAGATATAGTATTATCCTATCAAAGTGCATATGTAAGAAACATAATATAATACATAGCCATAACATTTAAATATCTATCAAAATAAGTTTTAAAATATAAACCCATTCCTGATCTTATCTGTGACAAAATGGAGCTACGTCTATCAACAGAATAGGAAACTCTTTCCTCAACATGGCCTATGAATCAAGGTGGACTTAAAAAAAAAGAGGGTCCAAAATCTACTAAGATGGAGGGGGATTGGATCTCGAACCAACACTTGAACCTGAAAAAAAAAAAAAAGGGAAGGTAATAGAGTGAGTTTGACAACTCAGTAAGTAGATAAAATATTCTTAGCCCACATGAAACAATAACAAATGAAAACCAATAATATTAGAAAGCTATATAAATAATATGGTAATTAAAATCATATTTGTAATCAAAATAAATAC
The DNA here is from genome assembly GCA_031216125.1 of Dalbergia cochinchinensis. NCBI lineage: Eukaryota > Viridiplantae > Streptophyta > Magnoliopsida > Fabales > Fabaceae > Dalbergia > Dalbergia cochinchinensis. The sequence goes on along the minus strand of CM062375.1, from coordinate 57,782,477 downwards.
ATATGGGGAAGTGGCCTTGGATAGAAAATTCAATCAGGATATCACACTCGGGTGGCCATTCCCTCATGTGATCCTACCTTCCATTAGGTACCACAACACATGGACCCACACTCATCTATCATGTTCCATTATCAAATGGTCATGTAACACTCTCATCAGTCAAGGTGTACCCTGGTTAATGCCACATGACGTTAGCTACAGTTTCTATCTCAGGCATTCCCAAAATAATTTATAAATTAACTAGATATTTTCATAGTTTAGTAGCTTTTCCAAATATTTTCACCGAAATACCAAACATAAGCATTTTTGTAAGCATATTTCAATTCCGATCACTTTTTCAATCTATCAATACTATTGGGATTCAACCCATATTTCAGTTTCCAAGTTCTTAAATTCATCTCTCCATCATATCTAGCTAGATCATTCTTCCTGAAGTATTATGTAAAACATTTTGATTGTCTCATGTGGTCCTCAAAACATGTTTATTTCAATTAACAGTAATAAATAAATTTTCTTATATACTTAAATCATACAAATTTATAAACATAGAATAACAAGGATTCAATAAAATTCATAAATAATTTATAGATTAAGAAATTAACCATAAATATTAAATTTACTCACAACAATGGTTCCCAAGAAATTGGAGAGCACTCTTCAAGCTAACAAAAATTCCCGATCGGCGTCCAATTGTTCTACCACTCTAGGAACAAGAAAATAACAATATATATGAGCTAACAATTAATGCCATCAATTAATATATATGATCTCTACATATCAAAACCCCCAATTTCTACATTATAGGGTTCCTAAAACCCTCAAATTCTCCATAAAAATACATAGGAAGCTCAATGGAATCAAAAGAGATTTATTAAAGCTTACCTATTACTTTAAGAGAAAGATTAAAGTTAGAGAACATACTAAAACTCACAACTCTAACTGCTTCCTCTACCCAGAGAGATAAACCACGAGTTGAAAGAGGGAGGCGAGGGAGACGCGATTGATGGTGGTGGTGATGATAATGATGATGATGACGACGAGAAGGAGATGAGGAAGGAAAGAAAGTGGCAGAAAGGAGAGGAGGAAGGGATGAGGGATTATCTATTGTGGTCATATCACTTAAGGTGTATAGGTGGACTACTTCCTTTTTTTTTGTTGGTTATCACATAAAACACTGATATAGAGTAAGGAGTAGATCAAGCTAGTAACTAGTATCTAACAAACTAAACCAACTCTAACTAATTTTTAATTTCACATGTATCCTATAAGGTAGCATTTGGTAACTGTCTCTAGACAGTAGAGATAGAGATAACAGAGACAGTAAAGACAAAAACATAAATAATATTGCTACTTGAGGGGTATTATTGGAAAAAAAAAATAAATTTCTATCTCTATATCCTGTCCTTACTTTTTGAAGGGATAGAAATAAAATTTTTATCTCGACAACAAAAAGTTAATTTTTTATCCTGATACCCTGTTTCCATCACCAAACATCTTTCTGTCCTCATTATCCCTATATTTTTTGTCCCATAAAAGTAAACAAATGCAGCCTAACAGATCACTCAAGACAACTAATAAGTTCAAATATATGAAAAATGCTACAATCTCTTGAAAATTGTAGTTGCATCATACTATATTACTATGAACTAAGCAAACATGTATTTTCTTTTCAAATAAACTTGTGTCATACTAATAAGTTATAAAATTATCTTACGTTTTGATCTCCACCAATGACAGTGTCATTATCGCGTGAAACAATAACATCCGTTTGTTGCTCCATGTTTTGGTCAGTTGGTTCATCAAATATGAGATAAACTGTTGTGTTCTTCACGATGAACCGGGCCCCAGAAACAACACAAATCTCCACTTTGTCACCAGGCTTCAGATTTGACATTATGATTTGCCACTTCTCATCTTCAGAAGAGGCTAGTTTGTCTCGATCATAGACACGGGTGGTGGACTGTTGTGTGTGATTTTGGATCGACGCAGTTTGAAGACATTCTGATAGGGTGGTGTCTGGGGAAGAAGAATAGACAATGCACAACGCCATTGACTTCAAGATACGCCCATCCGTGTGAGGGACTTCAAAAATTACAGAAGAATCATCACAATTGAACGTAAACCAAACAGGGTAATTGCCACTAGGCAGCAAACAATCATCCGGTCCACTGGTAGTCAATTTCTGTACAATTGAAAAAAAAAAAAGAAATTACCAGTAATCTTAAGTAACAGTACATTGATACTTAATTAAACAACTAATGAAGATATTTTTCAACATTAGAGAGTCTTATTGTAACACAAGTTTTTAGCCACAATTTTACCTTTTTAACCAAAGACGCCACTTGAACTTTCACTAACCAAAATTTTCACTTTATTTTTTACTCCTAATCAAACATAGTCTTACGAAAAAATCTAGTCCGAAACCGCCATACTGATGATAACTTGTAACGGGGAGTAGCACAGCAGCTCAAGCACTTCAGCTTCAGCCCAATCCCGAAGAGTATCAGCATCATGCAGCTCAATATCGGGAAAATTAGTTAACGAAGTAGAGTTTGTTATGACAGTTAGGGGAGCTATTACTAAAGTGTGCGTCGAGTAGTTGATTAATGCACTGCTCCTGCACTTGTATAATTCAACTTCACTCAATAATAGTTCTCAGTTTTCTCTCCCTCTCGCTAGTTTCAATTCCTATGAACTTGTTGGGAAAAAAAAAAGTACCGGATAGTTTCTAAGTTATATTTTAGGTTAAATAACTGGACTTTTACATGAATGCTCCATATCTAAAATTTTTAGAATTATATATGTGTAAATATTAAAAGTTAATTCCTTTTTATTAAAAAAGCGAAAACAAAAATTAAGATAAGAATATAAGTTACAGAATTGTTGTAATTCTTTTGAGAGTAATTAGAAGCAAAAACTAATTTATCATTTATATTTATGTTTATATATGTATGCATATGTTACACCTTTGAACAAATTTTTTCATATATAAAATTAGACATCAATAAAAACAAGACCAAATGGTTTTTATTTTTACACATTTGACAAATACTTTTTACATTGACTCGTAAGTATCGCAAAAATGTATCAAACAATTTTATACTCATATAAACTTTTATAAACATGATTTATAATACACAAACTTTTAATCCAATTGGAATCTTTATAAATGAAAAAAAAACTTCAATAGTTATGTGTGTAAATGACTAAGTTGCACTGATATAACACTTAAGACATTCATAAATAACTTTTTAAAAAATGATGACCCAGTGCATGGACTCCCACCAGGTGGGGTATGGGAAAGGTAAAGGTATGTAGCCTTATCTTTGCTTTACGGAAATGCTATTTACACGATTTAAACTCGCGACTTCCAGGTTACAAAGCAAGCAATCATATTATTGCGCCAAGGCTCACTCCCTACTTGTAATAACTTTTAATAAATTATATTTTTTTTTATTAATGTAACCATCAAATTACAATTACATATCAAGTTAGTAACTTATGTCTAGTTTTCCAAAAAATTAAGGATTTTATTATACAATCTCTAAGAGTATTGGTTAAGGATTTTTTTTTTAATAATTTCTTATTTGTTTTACTGTGTCTTCTAAGTAAAACTATCTTCGAAAGTAGACATATATACTAGAGAGATTTATAGAGACAAACCTGTAAAATCATCTCCCTAAGATCATTGGTGACTTGGCTCTTCATACCCACTTCAATCAAAACAAACTTTGCAGATCCAGAAATGTAAAATTGACATGGAAAATCAATTGATGATGAACTTGCAAGATTTGAGACAGGTGATGTTGTCGTTGCTTCTGATTCCTTGCAGTATGCGGCATCTAAGATATCCAAAATCTTTTTTACACATTGTTTATGACCTGAGCCGCACCTCACACGAAGACTTGGAAAATTTGGTACATTCAACGAAACAAGTTCTAAGCCCATATATGATGACTGAACTAAGGATGAGAATGAGACAACATTTGTTGGTGACATCCAAGACCAAATAAGAGAAGGAAATACATCTCGGGAGAATCCTTCATAGCCACACATAGAAATATATCCAATACTTTTTGATCTCACCATTGAAAAGGGAACTTGTTTTATTCCAGTGTTATCTGCAAGCAAAGTTATCAGGGATTCCATCTGTTCCACGTCCTCTTCCAATTTGTCAATCATTGAGCATCCAGAAATTATGAGAGTATCAAGAGATTTCAACTTGTAGAAGCTTCTAGGAAGGTTAGAAAGTCTTGTGCACTTTTCGAAATTTATTAAAAGAATATTTTTGAGATCTCCAATGGTTTCTGAAACCACAGACAAACTTGGACAGTCTTTGAGTAATAGCTTTTCAAGACTAGGCAAATATGAAAAGTCTGGGGTTTGTCTCAAGCGATGAGAATGACTAAGGTTAAGAACTTTCAACTTCTCCAAAATCTGAAGAAAAATCAACATAAATTTGAGAGGAAGTTAGTTTGGAGATATGACAAATGCAAAGCATTGCTTATCAATTTCTGATAATTGCTTTCTTTTATTATTAATTATATGAAAATCAATTTATGTTTGAAGTATTAATTTAAAAGTAATTTATGCTTAGATGTATTAACTTAAAAGTGATTTTAAAATAGTGTGTTTAGTCTATAATCAAAAGATTTAAAATGTAGTTTATATTTATAAATTATTTTTTTAGCAAAAAAGTATAATTTTTTTTATAATTCATTTCCTTCTTTTTACTCTAACACAACAACTTATTTCAAAATAGTTTTCATTCAAAAATAAGCTGATTTTAGGTTATGACTCATTTCGAACACACTTATGGCATCGCTTAACTTCTTTTGAAAAATCATATGTATTAAAATAGTAATACTATATTATATATATGAGACCTTCAAATTCAGTTCATTGCGTCAAGACTCAAAAATAAGGTAGTGAATACTGTGGATGAAAGATAAACAATATTGGTATTCTAACGTCAAAATATATTAATTTTACATTTGACAGGGAAATTTTGTATAATTGCATGTAATTGATGGTAAACGTGGCTAGAAACGAATAGTAATTAACCACAAAATACATGTAAACTAGATCAGTTCCCGTACTGTGTAAGGGGTTATTATTTAAAATTTTTTTTCTTATGCAAAATTTGGTCAATAATTATTTTTTAATTATACTATGGTTTTACAAATTGTTAAGTGAATAAGTTTTGCGAGTAAATTATTTAAAAGAGGAAAAACTCATTTTCTCTATAAAACCAAATTTGTAATAAATTCACTTAAATATTAACTTAATAAAATAAAAATAATACATCTATTAAAAAAATCCACCATCATACAGCAAAGCAAAAAATTGGTAAAAAAAATGATTAAATACTTGTTTCGAAACATGATCAGTAATAGAAATTAAAAGACAAAATCATAAATTTTTTTCTTCAGAATATTCGATAACATGATGCAGTTGAATCAACAAAAACCTAGTAAACTTATGTCATTAATTTCTCGCAATACGAACACCAAACAACATGATTAGTTTCCAGTTGTATGCATAAAAATTTTGAAAAAAAAAAATTAACCCAACGGTCACAATGCAATAAAAAACAAGAGTTATATAAAATAATATCTTAAAATATTACTTGAATATGCAATCTAATAGTTTGGCATTAGCATTCCATTTAAATTTTAAAGCAAAATTATAATTTTACATAACATAAATAATAAAAAGTTAAGTGTTGGATAAACAAAATAAAAAGTAGGTTTAATTATATTGCAATTCCCTATAGTTTCACACAATTTTTAATTTAGGTCTCTATAATTTAAAAGTTTCTAATTAGGTCCCTATAGTATATAAAATTTTTCAATCAGGTCTCTACCGTTATAAAATAATAGAATATTCTATTTTAAGGATTTGATTGAAAATTTTCATATACTATAGGGACTTAATTAAAAATTGAGTGAAACTATAGTTCTTTTTCACTATTTTATGTATGATTATACTTTTGATTAAAAAAAATCAACAATAATAAAAAGTTATAATTTTAATTTTGATACAATAATATTATAAATTTTTTATATAATCATTTAATTGTATATTATCAAATCATTAAATAAGTTTTATTTTACTATTTTAAAATCATGAACTAAAGTATTTGTATTGATAAAGAGTTTTAAATTAATAAAAAAATAGTTTTAATTTACACGTTTCATTAACCATTATATCTCTCATAAACTATCATAGCATCCGGAGCAGATATGTTGACAGATGAATTAGCATCACGGCGAAAAATATTCCAAGTTTCCAAGCAACTTTGGCCTTTTGTTTTGTTGAGGGAGACGCTAATAATTATAGTCAGGTTCATTTAAGACAAACATATTAACTTATCAAAATAAACAAGTTGCGCCACAGAATAGCATGCTTTTGGTTTAATTTTTTAAGAGGACTGATATGTGCACGCAAAATATCGACGCATCTATGGACAACTTTGCATGTACACCGTTAAAGCCATTTATTTTTATTTTAAAACATCTTATTTCACTATTTTCAACGGATTTGGGAGGTGCGTCCAACCCAATGTGTCCATGGTGTGCATACAGTAATCATTTCTCATTTTTTAAAGCTCCAACCAACAATTAATCTACAATTATTTCTGTCAAAAAAGAAATCTTTTTGGTCCAAACTATAGTTTTTGGGCTACAAAAGCCAAACCAAAAATGCTTCGGCCTATATATAGAATCCAAAATATAGCACCATGATGTATTGAAACATAAGTTCTTCAAAGAAGTTCGTTTTTAAGTAATGGTGAGAATGCATCCATACGATACATGTGAGATGATCTACTCTTAACGGCAAAACGAACTTCTTTGAAAAACTGTCATTAAACCGCGTACTTATATTAAACATGAATATAATGATTAATGAAACGTGTAAATTAAAACTATTTTTTTATTAATTCAAAACTCTTTATCAATACAAATACTTTAATTTAAATGGATGGATATTGCAAAACTTTTTTTTACATTTTCATCAAACTAAATTCTCTCTTGTATGATTTTTAAAATAGTAAAATAAAACTTATTTTATTGACATGACAATATGCAATTAAATGATTATATAAAAAAATTTATAATGTCATTGTATCAAAATTAAAATTATAAATTTTTACTATTGTAGACTTGTTTTTAATCAAAAGTATAATCGTGCATAAAATACTAAAAATGAACTATAGTTTCACTTAATTTTCAATTAAGTTCTTATAGTGTATGAAAATTTTCACTCAGATATCTGAAATGAAATATTTCATATTTTATACAATATTCTATTTTTATATAACAGCAGAGACCTAATTGAAAAATTTTATACACTATAGGAACCTAATTAGAAACTTTTAAACTATAGGGATCTAACTGAAAATTGAGTGAAACTATAGGGATCTGTGGTATAATTAAATCTAAAAAGTACTCAAAAAAGAATATAGGACCAAAAAAAATGAAAATACTAAAAAATTTAAAAGAGCAACAAAATTTTTTTACAGTAAAATAGTTAAAAATAAAACAACTTTCTTCATACATAACAAGAAATGTATACATTATCAAACACTTAAATTATCATAATCAATTATTATTGTGTTAACTTTGAAATACTGCACATAATTTAAAAGAAATTTGTATATCACAAACCAACGTAGGGGTTAGAAAATTTTGGAATGAAAAGATCATTTTTGAAAGAAAAGTACTCAAAATTTGTACCTGAGTCTCGTTGCTCATTGATACGAGATGACTGTATTCTAACTCAAGGGCAACCAAACTTCCACGATTAAAGTATGGAGTAGTTATGTAATCCAAAGGATATCCATGCCAATAAAGCCACCTTAGTTTGTGTGAATAATGATGCTCAAAATCTCCTCTTAGTTCGTGTGGATAATGATATTCAAAATCTCCGTCAAGTTGGACACCAGCAAATTGAAGCAATCTGAGTCTCCGCATCTTTCTAAATGCTAGAGTCTTCGAACACATTTTATTGATTCTGGTGAACTTTAAAGTCAATCCTTCAACAGAATCATTTATACCCTGTGAATTAAAATGAAAAAAGACCAAAATATAAATGAATAGCCTAGGTAATTTAGAAACAAAATTAATACAAAAAAAACTCATTATGTTTATTTTGCTTTCTTTAGAGCCAGATCTTTGAAAAAAAAATATTTTAAAATAATATCTGTAGGTCTTACAGTCTGATTTTGTAATACTTCGAGCACATCCTCTTGTAACCATAGTCTGCTACGCTTTTCTGGCTTTTTTAGTGATTCCTCACGAACAATTTGTCTTCCCATATATCGCAATAAATTATGCATTCTAAACTTGTTATTTTTGTCAACTGACACAAGATTTCGATCTATAAGATTACTTATTCCAACTTCAGGATAACATCCATCTAAAATACGCATTACATCATTTGGGTCCATCCCAATAAAGAAAAAGACTATATCAAGGAATATTTCTCTCTCTGTATAATCACCTAAGCCATCAAAGCTTACTCTTAGCTTTTTCTGTACTTCTTCATTGGGTATTGTTTTCAGTTTCTGCAACACACTCTGCCACATTTTTGCATTCTTGTCAAACAATAAAGACCCAATAACTTCAAGAGCTAGTGGCAGTCCCCCACAATATGCAACTACATCTCTAGAAAGTTCAGCAAAATCCTCTTTGGGACTTGCTTGTTTGAATGCATGCCAGCTAAAATGCTCAACGGAGTCATGGTTGTCCATTTCTGACATTCTATATTTGTGATCAACTTTAAGCACTCTAAGTAGACCTTCGTCTCTTGTTGTTATGATTATTCTACTCCCTGAACCAAACCATTCACGACTCCAACACAAAGCTTTGAGCTGATCTGACTTATCAACATCGTCAAGTATCAGAAGTACCCTTTTATGACGAAGTCTGTCCCTCAAAATAATCTTTCCAGATTCAATATTGTTTATCCTTTCCCTTTTCTTCAAAACATCTAAAATAATCTGTTCTTGTAAATGAAGTCGACTAGTCATTTCCTTCCAAAATTCCCTGATGTCTAGGAGGAAGCAAGAACCATCAAAATGACGACGAATTTGATTGTAAATGGCTTTGGCTATAGTTGTTTTTCCGATGCCTCCAATTCCCGATATCCCTATTAGTTGAACATCTTTGGATTGTTGGTAGTGTAATAGTTTGATCACACTTTGCACACGAGATTCTAGCCCAACTGGGTGCTCGGCAACAATGAAAGTTGATTTGTCTAGCCAACGAGTGATATCTTCAACAATCTGATTGATACCCTCATTATTATCTCTAAAAAAAAAAAAGGATTCATTAATTATATAATCACTCTATAAAACATTCTCATTCATTAAAAAAAAAGAAAAGAAAAGAAAACACAGGAAGAATTTTGTTTGAAAAAGCATGTTCGCACATATATTTTGACTATTTGTGAACGTACGTGAAGTAATTGAAATGTAACATGATGGGAAGAAAAACTTTAATATGGGGCAGTTTGGTCATTTGATATCTAGTTAAAATAAAAAAAAAAAGAGCGGGGAGGGTGGATTAAAGCACCGAACCCCCTTCCCTCCTCAAACTCTCAGCGTCTCTCTCTTCCCTTCTCTGCTTCCGTTTTTCTTCTTCTTCTTCCCCATTTTCATTTTCTTCTTCCACCTTCAACCAATAAATCACACCGTTGATAATTTTTATCATCAAAACTTGATATCCTCTAGCTTCCAAAATTTAAAGTAAGTCTCCAATCTCAATCTCATCATCATTTTGGTTACTCTAGGGTATGTCCTAAATTTAGTGAACTTTTAAAAATGGTAGATGGATATATATTTGATATTTTAAGTATAAATCTAGTGAGTTAGAAGCTCTGATATTAATAGATTGTAGTAGATAGTGTCAAGACTTGATTTTTTCTCTGATCCTTAGGAACCCTAGGTTCCATAAATTGGAGGTTTTGTTCAATGGGCTCTCTAATTGATAAGTTATTTTGAAATAAATTATTTAAACTTGTCAAAATATTCATGTTTGCTACATTCTGTTGACGTGGGACGAGCTACTCCCTCCGGAGCTGTCGAGGAGAAGCCTAGTTGATTCATTTGTACTGTGAGTGGCTATTTACATAATGATGATGTTTTAAATTATTTTTTATGGGAGAAACTAATTTATTAGTTTTGATAAAAATTTCATGTTAAGCTACTTGGATTAATTGATTCATTCGATTAATTGATTTTCTCAAATATGATAGTTATTGACATGACTTGATTATTTAGTTGAAATTATTACTAGTTCTCTTTGTTGATTTTATAATGCTATGATTTTGCTATATATTGTTTCAATGTGCACCGGAAAAGTTATGATATTTGGCACTTGTAAAGTTAGACTAATATGAAGATTGAGTTTTAGATTTATAAATTGCGTTCGATAAACATTTATTTAAGAAAACCATGATGGGTTCTAAGATGAAATTACCACTTGCCATAGCGAAGAGAAGTAATGGCAATACTGCTAGCCATAGTGAAGAGATATAATGTCTAATTATTTTATATATATGGAATTATGTGTATGAGCAAGAGTTTATGCCTAATTATTTTGTATATCTGGAATTACTGGAATATTCTGGCCGTTGAATTTGGATTATGAAATTGCATTATGTAACAGGTTAATTCTATATATAGATTGTCCAGTTTTTAGGGGAGGTGCTGCCGAATTTTTGGTAGCCAAAATATTTAAACTTAAAATCCATTTTAGGGAGATCACATCTTTAGGCTTGCCAAGCTAGGTGGGTTCATCTGGCCTGTGCACCGGTCATAGCCTAAGGTTGGGTCGTGACGTGAAATGTTATAAATAGTTTGGAATTTAATGTGCAGCTGTCAACCATCACGTTTTAATTAAACAGAATTATTGTCTTACATGCATGCTTGTAACAGTAAATATTATTGTTATATATATATTGATAGAAATCACGGAATGCGCCATGGTAGCATTGACTAATCCCCTCGTCGTAGGAACTCTCTCGAAGAGGCAAACAACTGATTATGAAATGCACTCCATTTTCATGAGTAAGGATCGAATCCCCTACCACATGATTAAGGGACAAAGTGGATTGCCAGCACGCCACATTTCAGGGCTCTCTCTCTCTATATATATATATATATATGTCATTGATAAAAAGCATTTGTCATTTCAAATTCTCAAGCAATAATGATATTTAATTACAAAATTTAAAATTAATTATTTCATGCAAATCATTTTAATTAAAATAATACTAATGATAAAAATGTTATTCCCTCCATTTTTATTAATAGTCGCTTTCGAAAAACTGTATAATTTTAGCACTATAATCAGATACATTAACTTTTAATGTACTAAAATTATACATTTTTCCAAAAGTGACTGATAATAACAAATGAATAGAGTAGTTTAGTATTTCATTTGGTTCTACTTTATATTTAATTACATTATAAATTTTATTCATAGGGATATTAATAAAATTCTTCTATTATTTTATTTTTCATATTATTTAGTTTTTTGATTTAGATTAAATGTTACTATATAATCATCTTTATTATTTTTACCAAATGGAGAAATACATCTTTTTGCATACTCGCCATTCATTTTGAACCAATAAACTCAAATGCAGTCAAAATGTGATAAAATGTTCTATAAACTCTCCATGTACAACTACTAAATAAAAAAAAATTCTCAATATGACTTACTAGGTCTAAATTTTAATCATTATCACAATTTTCTTTTAAAACTATGCTTATTACAAGTAATTAAAAAATATAGACAAACCCATGCAATTCACGATTACCTCTAATTTTGCACCGAAAACAATCAACTTCTATGGTAAAGATTACTCTAATTAAAATATATTTATTTGGAAGATGTAAGATAATTGAATCGAATATTGAAAACCTTCAAGCATGACAATCAACCAATATTTATTTAAAATATAGTATTAAAAGAATTAAATTACCTGATCTCAAAACCTGCTATGCTACCAATATCACGAAGTGCTTTCCTCCAACTCTTCTCCTTCTCCTTGTCTTTCTCCACCGAGAATTTTTTCAAAAGATCTTGAAAAGCTTCTCCAAACATACATGTTTGATTACGTACGTCTGAGGGATCTACATCATAGAAAACTGGCAAAACCACCTGACCTATAGTTCTCCGACACTCCATTATGTACTCCAACTCTTGTAGACACCATCTTGAGTCAGCATAATGTCTTGACAGAATAACAACAGAAATTCTAGACCTTCTAATCGCTTGCAGAAGTGAGATTGATATCCGGTCTCCCCTTCTAAGCTCATTGTCATCCTTAAAGACATAAATTCCAGCATTTGCAAGAGAGGCATGGAGAGGTGAAGTGAATAGTTCACGAGTGTCTTTTCCTCTGAAACTCAAGAACACATCGTAGATCCATGACTGAAAAACAAAATGAAATCACAACTTCGACATATGGGAGCACAAATCCTGTAATTATGCGACTAATAACAACAGTGGCATTTGAAACCCATTACTTTTTCTTTAGCTAGTGCTGAGGAAGTATGAGCAAACTAATTTTTCAAGTTCATCGAATTATAAAGAAACAAAATGAGTGTTAACAACTCAATATTAACTTTGCTTCTTCAGGCATCAGAGATTAAAAAAAAAAAATTGTTTGTGTCTGTCTATGCTCACTGTTACGGTCCAAGTCTATTCGACTAAGCTGATTAGCTAGTCTAAGCCAATTAGTTAGTTAGTAGTATAAATAAGGGTAATTACCCTCGTTGTAAAGGATATTGAGAATAATCAAATTAATGGATTCTATGTAATTCTTGAAATTTAGAAACTAGACTCGAATATAGTTATAACACTTACATACCACATGAATAACAAACATAAGCAGATGTCAATCTCTACTTACCCCGGGCTCCACCTTCATTTGCTCATGAATAATTTTTCTTCCCACATCTCGCAATATAACATGCATTTTAAGCCTGTTTTTGTCATCAAAGGTCACAAAGCATCGGTCTTCTAGGGTTCTCATTCCATCGCTGGCCAACTCAAAGGCATTCAATGCCTCCATCGCCTCTTCATGATCCATCCCATTTAAGAAACAAGCTATATCAAAGAATATGCATTTCTGCGTATCGTTTAAATCATTGATGCATGTTTTTATCGCTTTTTGAACAACAATATGGGGAAATTCTTTGTTTATTTTTTTTGGTATGCAAGAGGGCCGAAGCCCAAAGGGTAATTCTCTATAAAGCGCATCACTAACATTTTCATTTTCATCACTAACATCTCTATAAAGGCCTTCCACCTCCAGAGCTAATGGCAATCCCCCGACAGAAGCAACTAAATTTTCTTTTTCATAATTTGAAAGAAAGCTAGATCCAGGCGACCATTTATCAAGAAGCTCAAGAGATTCCCATTCATCCATTTCTTCTATTCTATACACATGGTCAACTTTAAGCGCCCTAAGTAGACTTCTATTTCTTGTCGTGATGAGTATGACACTCCCAGGACCAAACCATTCCCGACTTCCACATAAAGCATCCAGTTGCTCCAACTTATTCACATCATCCAGTACAAGAAGTACCCTTTTATGGGAAAGCTTGTTCTTTAGTATCTTTTTACCAATTTTGATGCTATCTATCTTTATTATTGGTAACTTGTAGACATCCGAAAGTAGTAGTTCTTGTAAATAAACATGCCTTCTATCTTGCTCCCAGACTTCTCTGATATTTGGCAGGAAACTTCTAGCCTCAAAATTGTCACCAATTTGATTATAAATCGCTTTAGCAATTGTTGTTTTTCCAATTCCAGCCATCCCCCATACCCCAAGCAATAGAACACCTTTTGCTTTCTCGTGGATTAAGGGTTGACATACTTCTTGCACACGAGATTCCACTCCCACCGGATTCTCAGCAACGAACAAATCCGTCCTATCCAACCAGCCCGTAGCAAGTTCAACTATCTTCTTGATATTCTCAATAAGCTCAAAATTGTTGTGCCTATAAAATATTTGAAAGAAAAATTGAAAAGAAATTTGTCTTGGAAGAAGATTTGAAAGAAAAATAAATTGTTGAAAAGATTTAGAGAATATTTTAGGGTGAAAATAATGAGAGATTTGCTATATATTTATCTCAAATAAGTTATTAATGATTATGATTATATGTGAAATTTGTTGATTGTTTGTAAACTGCTATCAGATGTAAATACTTATATAGAAAATTGTTTGAAGTATGAGAAGAGAGTAAAATTTGAGAAATTAAAGACGGAGAGTGGTAATGATGAGGAAAGTAATGAGGCTATTGTAAAGTTGACTTGATTAAAGGGTTTGAACCTTTGCCATCAAAAGTTGTATTGTTAAGAGGGTTTGCAACTTTACTCATAAAATTGTGTTATTGAGAGTGTTAACAACTTTGTACACAAAAGTAACACAACGAAAGAGACCGCAACTTTGTCTATAAAAGTTACATTGAGAATAGGGATTGCAACTTTGTCCTCAAGTTGCATTGATAGAGGATTTTACTTGGTTTGAAAGATAATTTTAAGATTAATGATTGGAACCTTTTATTGAATTTAACAGATGGATAGGAGAATTATTTCCCTAGCATTTGCAAGATATGTTGATGATAGAAAGAGTACCACTAGCTTTATTTGTATTATTTTATGAATGACTGTTCTATTTCATGGAGTTCCAAAAAGTAATCCATTGCTATCACTCTCAAATATTGTGAGTCGGAGTATGTGGTTGCAACTTATTGCACTTGTCGTGCTATATGGTCTAGAAGATTACTGTACGAAATTCTTTTCCCCAGGAGGAAGCAACAAAGACATTTTTTAATAACAAGTCTAAACATGCTATTGGCAAAAATCCGATAATAAACAATGATCGAAGCAAGTATATTGATCCAAGGTTTCATTTCATTGGAGAGTATGTAAACAATAAGGTGATTGAGCCCTATCATATGAAGACTCTAGATGGAATAGCTAATATTTTTACCAAGCGTATCAAGTTTAAAAATCTTAAAAAATTGAGAACATGACTTGCCATGCAGAGGAGAAGACTCAAATAGCGGGAACTATTAAATAACATATAATAAAATAGTAGTAAGTTAAAGCTAATGGGAAATTTGATACTTTGGGAACCATTACTTTGGTGCTATAGTCATTGGTCATCAGAAAAAATAAAGTTAAATGGGTTTGTCACTAGGAAGAGTAATATTAATTAGGGATATGAAGTTAGTACCACCTGAGTTAAGAAACAAAAGTCTCTTGTTACTTGTAATAGTCATAAAATATAACTAGTCTCCTAATTTTTCTATAAGTATCCTATGTGTTATAGAGTTTGCAAAATGAGCAAGAAAGAAATAAAATTTTTCTTTTTCAATTTGTTTGTGGCTCTTCATATATTCCTCTTGTTTCCCTCTAACATTTTCAAGGGCACAAAATTTGGAGTTTTCTTTCTTTCTTAAAAACCTTAAAAGTTATTGAACTTTTTTCTAATATAAAAGGCATGCACAATATAAATTAGAGAGTGACATATTACCACTCCTCATTTATCTATTGCTACTCGTTTTTATCATATTTCTCTAAAATGCCATTTTCTCTCTTTTTTATAATTAAACTAGTGATATATCATTATTTTATTCAATTCTAACTCATTACTAGTTTAACAATAATATCATAAAGTCCAAGATAAAAAAAATATTATCATAAAATATTTTATAAATATATATTTCATTGTTTCTGTTTTCGTGATTTTTATGGTGTGAAAAAAGTTTTTTCTTTTTCTTTTTGCTTTTTTAATATAAAACACAAATGTTAAATTTAATTTTTCATATAATTATGTATAAAAGATATAATTATTTACAAGTTTTTCTTAGTTATCTTAAAGACAATTTATAAGTTGGAATAATCTTTTTAATCTTGACATGACCTTCTTTAAACATTTCAACATATAATAATAATTCATCCTTTTATTTTAATATCATATAAATAACACAAGAAATTAAAATAGCTATGTATACTATATAAACAATTGTACATACCCAATATTTAATCATCTAGTATTTACATAATTTATTTAACGTAATACTAAATAAAATGGCATACTAACATTCGTCGTATTAAAATCTTATAATTTTTAATCTATTGATTTTAAATCATTTTTAAAAATTAAGGTAACATAGTAATATTAATCATATATTAAATTACTATATACTATTAAAATATAAAAGATTATATTAATATTTGATGATATATTGTCATGCCAATTGTATATAAAATACTATACTTATAAAATAATGTGATATTTTATATTAACGGTGAATGTTGCTTAAAATTTGAATTTAGTAACAAAATATATATTTTTAGTTAATAATTTATTATGTTAATAAAGAATTTATTAAACCGGGCCGTTAGTGTCTGTATGTCATAAAAAAAAGTAAACTTTTTTCATTTTTAATGGTATTTATAAAATATTAAAATAGAAAAAATATGTTATTATGTTTAGTGGAATAATAATTTTCTATTTTTTCAAAAAATTTAAAAATGCATTAGCAAACAGTGATGAAATATTAAAAGAAATTCTTTTATAAGATTAATAATATTGAGTTTTAATAAAAATAGATGTATCGATAAATAATTGACTTAATCATAAAAGAGAATAGATTTATTTTTTACGGGATTTAAACAAAATTTACTGATTTTCTAAATACTAAAATATATTTAACACCAAAATAAAATAAAATGACAGAAGAATTTCAATTACCTGTAACTAAACATGCCATAGCTGACGTCGAGGGGGTCGCTACAAATTCGTGCAAAAGCTATCTTCCAACTCTCCACCTTATCTTTGTCTGAGATACTTTTTGTGAGATCATTAAAAGCTTTTCCAAACCCGATTTCCAAGAAGACTGGCAGAACATACTGACCTGCGATTTTGCGGCATTTAATTATTTGCTCCAGCACTTGTAGACACCTTCTTGAACTAGTGTAACTTTTTGACAGAACAACCACAGAAATTCTACATCTTTGGATTACTCGCAGTAGTGAGGGCGAGATGTGGTCGTCCCCTGTAAGCGTGTCATCATCCCCCAAAACAGAAATTCCGGCCTCTTCCAGAGAGCCAATGAGACATGAAGTGACTGATGAAGGCGTGTCTATGCTGAAGCTCAAGAACACATCGTGGATACTTGGCTGAATCCAAAAGGTGAAAAAAAGACCAAAAACATGAAATCCCGTAGCTTAGATATATGGAACCAAAATAACATGTAACAACATGTAATGCTATTGAGTTATTGACTACAACTCGGCAAAGAGCCTGGGATTAGGAAGAACAAACCGATTATCAAGCAAAGTAATTTCAAAGTGATAAAGATAATTAAATCAATAAAGCCAGCAAATGTTAGCAACTGACTTTAAATGTTCATTTTCCATAGCTTAATACGCACCGTTCCTGATCGTTGGCGAAAGATCTCTCTTGCCATGTGTTGGAGCAAAACATGCATTCCAAGCCTGTTCATCTCGTCAACAATTACAAGGCTTTGCTCAACAAAGACAGGTACACTCGTTGCTGCTAAATGATCTCCAAAGCCATTTAATTTCTGTATTACTTCATTTTGGTCCAACCCAACAAAGAAACAAGCTATCTCGAGAAACACGTTTCTCACTCTGTCATCACCTAAACCATCAAAGCTTCTTTTTAGAACATTCTGTATCATGGGATGGGGAATTCTTTTGTATCTGCACATTAGACTCTTCCACTCTGATTCATCCTTTCCAAACAATTCGCAACCAAGCACTTCAAGAGCTAGTGGCAATCCCCCACAATAAGCAACTACATCTGTACAAAGTCCTACAAAATCTTCTCTAGGACTTGGCTGTTTGAATGCATGCCAACTAAGGAGCATGGCAGATTCACTTTCATCCATTTCTTTCGTTCTATACACATGATCAACGCCAAGCTCATCAAGTAGACGCTTATCTCTTGTAGTAATGATTATCATACTATCTGAACCAAACCATTGTGGACTTGCACACAAAACATTCAGCTGCTCTAATTTATCGACATCATCAAGTACAAGCAGAATCCTTTCATGGCGGAGTCTTTCAATCAATAATTCTTTTCCTGATTCAACGTCATCTATCTTTGTTTTTGTTCCATTGTTGATATCAGAAAGAAGCTTTTCTTGTAAATATAATTGGCCATTATATTGCTTCCAATCTTCGCTTATATTTAGGAGCAAGCTCCTAACCTCATACTTTCGAGCCCGACCGATTCTATTGTAAATGGCTTTGGCTATGGTCGTTTTACCAGATCCTCCCATCCCCCATATCCCTAGTAGAAGGACGTCCTTTGACATTTTGCAATTCAGTAATTGAATCACATCTTGCACCCGAGCTTTTAATCCCACTGGGTGCTCAACAGCGAACATATCTACGGAATGAGTAACATGTTCAATAACATTCTTGATGTCCTCATTAAGTTCTTTCCTACAAAATATTAACCCGAGACACGGTGCATAAATAGTCGCTTACATATAAACATTCTTCAACACTAATGTATCAAGCGAAGAGGAATAATCTGGAGTTAAACAAATAATTGTTGCACATGACATATATGTGATTGGGTTTTGGCCCTATGTTAGTTAATGTTCAAAGCTCGAACTCAGCTAATAAAACGAAGACTCAAGTTCAACCAGTTAAAGAAATAATAAAGACCCAGGAAACAAAACATTATCATAAAGCTGTCAAGTGTGCTCTTATTTTATACACTTTACACAGTAGAACACACAAGCACTTGTGCACTCAAACTCATATGAAGCACTCTAGGACACACTTCTCTTACTACATATCTCTCTACTACACTTAAATGAGGCACTACCTCACGCTACACCCACTTGGTTTTTCGCTCACAGCTCACTATCTTTGCTCACACTTTATTACAATGAGCCAATGCATATCTATATGCTTGCATTGTCGGTTGAAAAAACAGACTTCACATTGCCAGAGATTCTAGTCATTTACCAAGTCTAGGAGTTTCTTTTACTTTGGCTGTTAAAATATTTGTTGTGGACGGTTTAAGTAACTTCTAGTCAATTGTAAGAAGCTTCCAGCGTGTTGTTCCCTCACATCACGTCGCTTCTAGAACTTATACTGATGTTTCACACCAACACGTTTTTGAAACTCTGAAAATTTAAGACTACATAGCCCTTTGGCAAAGATATCTGTTATCTACCCAATAGGGTTGATTTGTTCCATTCTTTCTTCTTAGAGACTTTGATCTTCGTATATTGTAGCCTCTTTTCCTTCCATATGCTTTGCAGTGTTTTCATACTTCAGATTGGGCTTTCTTTGCCTAGTTGATCTTCTGAGTTGTGGTTGTTCCTCAATCTCTTCTTCTTGTTATTGAAGCTCTTCTTGTTCCCTTTGATGCACTCCTATTTTCCAAGGGCTTTTCACATGTTTCTCCACCTCAATTGGCCTAGGAGACTCTTCTTCTACATCATCCTTTTGCTCCCCTACTTTACTTTCTATTGTACTTTCAATCTTTTTAGAGTCAAGTAAAGTTATCTGTTGTGGTGTCATCATGAGGAAACTTCATCGAACACCACATTGTGTGACGTATAACATTGACTAGCTGGGGAATTGCAACATCTCCATCCTTTTTTCTTACCATCGTATCCAACATAGATGTAACGAACAATCTTTTTGTCCATTTTGCTCCTCAAGTGATCTGGAACAAAGACATAGCACACATAACCAGAAACTCACAAGTGACTCACTATGGGTATAAGCTTCCATAGCTTCTCAGACGGTGAGACAAATCTCAACTTGGATTGTGGAAGCCGATTAATTACATGAGCTATAGTCTTCTTGCACTCATCCCATAC
This sequence comes from Dalbergia cochinchinensis, assembly GCA_031216125.1. Classification (NCBI taxonomy): domain Eukaryota; kingdom Viridiplantae; phylum Streptophyta; class Magnoliopsida; order Fabales; family Fabaceae; genus Dalbergia; species Dalbergia cochinchinensis. The sequence continues at coordinate 57,762,568 of CM062375.1, read as the reverse complement.
TCTTCTTGGAAAATTTTTAGCATGAAACATCCCTCTATAAATCTCAGTCAAATGGCAATTCTTTCTTTTCGCCACACCATTTTACTAAGGAGTATTAGGACATGTTAATTGTCTTCGTATCTTATACTCTTTTAAGATCTCATAGAATTCTTTTGATGTATACTCTCCCACATTGTCTGGGCAAAGGCATCAAGACTTCCTTCCAACTTCACTTTCAACTTTCTCTTTAAATTATTTGAATTTTGCCAATGTCTATGTTTTTGTCCTTTACAAAATATAGGGGTGCTCAAGACCCGGCCCGGTCCACTAACTTGTTTTGACCCGAAGCTTATTAGGTCGGGTTCGGGTCCTTAGATCTGATCTGGTACACTTTTCGGCCTGAGTTTGGGTCATGCTTCGGGTTGGCCCTGCCCAGCCCAAAGCCAAAATTTCTTATATAGTTATATTTTTTTATAATAGTTAGTGATAAATTATAAGAGTTTATGTTTAAATTAATACATTTTGGATAACTTGATATTATTTTTATAGTCAGGTGGTTTGTATGTAGCTCAAAATATCTCTTGAATTTTGTTTCTTACTTGTAAAATTTTATAATTTTACTATGTATAATGTCAAAAACCGTCATAGGTTGACCCATTTTGACCTAATCATTTTGTGGGGTCATTATGGGGCTAGCTTCGGATTTTAAAAAACAACCCAGTCTAAAAATCGAGTGAGGTTGAGATTTGGTCTGACCCATCCTTTGTACACCCTAAATAAAATATACTCATATGTACCTTGAGTAGTCATTGATTAAGTTTACCATGTAATGGTATCCATTGACCGAAGGCTATTTAACTAGCCCTGACACATCTAAGTGAACTAGTCTCAACAACTCCTTGGCTTAAAATGTTGAGCTTTCAAGTGGAAATTGATGAGCCCTACCATATTGACATCCAGCGCATATAACATCTTCTCGTACTTCCAAATGAGGGAGACCTTTGAGCATCAATGACTTCATCATCACTTTCAACTTGTGATAGCTAATAACACGCCTAAGGCGTGCATGCCACAAATCTACTATCTCATTCTTTTGAGTCATATCTACATAAAGGGAATATCCCTTAGCATGAGGCCCAAAATTGTTTGGCCTACTAACTATAAAAGCCAAATTACGGGTGATTTATTGGGTTTTGACCGACAACTTTTGATACTGATGAGTTAAGCTCAAAGCTAGCTTAAAGGCACCCAATCTATGAGAAGAGAGCCCAATAATGTGTCTGTGCTATTGGGTTATGTTGAGAACAAAAAATGAATAAACATTTATTTTCGTTGAAAAACCATAACAGACCCATTTTTACACTTTCTGAGCTCAATCTTTTTCCAATTTCAAAAGCCTAAAACGACACTATCCAAGCCCACACTACAATTCGTGTAATCTAGCCTAAGATTCCTTATTAGTGTGTATTGTACATGAGTTAAATAAGTTTAGGAGATAATGCTATCCCTTCCCCAAGCGATGTGGGACTAGTGAAACATGCTTTATAAGGGTGTAGATACCTCCCTCATGCAGACGCATTTTCCCCTTTAAGAGAAGGCAAGAGTAAATCCGTGAGAGGCACCTAGTTAGGCCTCAAAGAGGATAATATCTGCATACCGAGTGTTACATTCACACTAGGGATGGCGATACATAGCGTGCCCAAATGTGGCAGATGGTATTAAATTAAGCTAGTCTCGAGATCGGTGTGCCAGCCAATGAGGAGGATGCTGGTCCTCCACTAGGAGGGGTGGAACTAGTCCCATATTGGTTAGTGAGGGGAATGAAACATGACTTATAAGATTATGGATACCTCCCCCATGCAAATGCGTTTTCCCCTTGAGAGGGGAAAAGAGCAAATCCGTGAAGGGCACTCAGTTAGGCCCCAAAGTAGACAATATCTGCATGCCTGGTATTACACTCAGACTAGGGACGGCGATACTTAGCGCACTCAGATGTGACAGATGGTATCAGAGCTAGTCTTGGGATCGGTGTACCAGCTTGCGAGGACACTGGGACCCTACTAGGAGGGGTGAAACTAGTCCCACATCAGTTGGGGAAAGGAATAAAACATGCTTTATAAGGGTATGAATACCTCCCCCATGCAAATGCACTTTCCTTCTTGAGAGAGAGAAGAGTAAATCTGTGAGGGGAGCCCAGTTAGGCCTCAAAGCAAACAATATCTTCATATCGAGTGTTACACTTACACTGGGGATGGCGATACGTAGCATGCCCAGATGTGACAGATGCTAAAATGAAACACCATTGCTAGGCCATGCATAGATGCCGGCACTTAAGTGTCTCTCCCTTTCCCTCCTAAACTAAACTTGTAGACATCGCATAAGGAGGGAAATGATCTTGGATAGCTTGGGAGAACAATTTCAGAATTCAAGTGCTCATCGAAGAGACCTAATAGGCACAAAGGTTCAGACTCTCTTCTAACTACTAGTAATGGATCAGAGTTTCCTTCACTCTTTTACTCTATTTTATTTTCTTTATCATCTTTATTTACTATAAACAAAGTCCCTCTAGCTATAGCCACTTTTGGCAATGTTACATGCTTTGATGTTATTACAATCCTTATTCTCATTGACTTAGTGCTCATAATTGCTTTTAATAAGTTGTGTTGTGTGCTTGATCTGATCACCACCTAATTGCCTTTTTACAATTACTAGAGATAGAACTTGTGAACAAAGCTTCTTTTTAGGAACACCATAGGTTGAGCAAAAGCTATAGATAGGTAAGCACAACTTGTGTGCTTATCTTTTTAGGATTCCATTGATGCCTATCACTTCCTTAATTCAGTTACACTAAATTAGGTGAATTAAACTAGTATCTAGAATTGTAAGACCTTGAGAGAGGTTATAGGTTGCATTCATGCACCCTTTTTCCTACATAACTCTAGATATATTGCATCATTTATGTGCTTAATTGGTTGACATTTGGTAGATTTGTATTTAGTCATCATTATACCTTATTGAGTAATATCATGGTTAATTGCACCATTTTGATAAGACAATATGATTTGGAGCTTCCTATGCTTTTAATCATTTTATGCAAGTATTATTTGTTTTCAGGGACATCCTATGTTAATGCATGAAACTTGGAGCAGTGTTCAATTTTGGAAGCTAAATAGAAGAGTTCTATAACTTATTTGAGAACATTTATAGCAAGTATTGCAATTAAAATTCATATCTATCTCTATAGCGGTCGAATTAAAACAAATAAAGATATTTTGAAAAGTTCAAGAAGTCCTCTATAACTTTCATATTTAGCTCAAAATCCAGTTCTAAGAGCCTCTTGGTGCAAATTGAGTCATAAGATTAAATGTTGCTGATGTTATGACCCTTAATTAGTATTTTGCCAATATTTGAAGCTACATATGTTCGATTGAGATGATTCTTGCGATGTTGAAAAGCTTATTCAAAGATCTACAACTTATATCAAGCCCAAGGCCAATTAAAACATTTTAGGGCTCAAAATGGGCTTGAAAGTATACAGGGCAATGTCTACCCAAGATCAATTCATGAAACAACATTTTTTATTATTTAGGGCATGTTTTGGGTACTGTGATGATTTATTATATATGTCCACTTAACCTAGGTTAATAGGGATCTTCCACACTTACTCTAGGACTGCCTCCATACTCTCAACTCTCTCTACTTTCTCTCTCTACTCTTTCTAGGTTTTTGGAGCTTTCAATCCTTATTTTGTCTCCCGTTTGAGATTACGATCGTACTCTTCCTTGCATTGATTGTGATCCTCCACCCTTATGGATGAGTAATTTCTTTACCTAATGCAAGGATTCCAACAATCCAACAATTATGTTTTGAGACTCCCATTATTTTAATACAATTTACGGTTTGGCTTTCCGGTCTTTCTTTTCCTCCTTCTTCCATATTTTTGTATTTGTTAATACAATTATATTTTTGAGAGCCATCTTTGACTATGTGTGTGTTTGCTATTGTAAATTTCATGCATGATTAGTGTTCCAATTGGGCATAATTAACTTTGAAGTGTGTTTAATTGGTAAAGGAATTGGAATTAATTCTAATAAGAATTAAGTTATTGTGATTGACATTATTTAAGTTAGTGTAAGTATTTAGGGTTGTGATTATGATTTTCTGGTGTTCATGTTAACCAAACCCTTAGTCAGTTGTGCAATTGTGTGACTGCTAATTATAATTACACACTGATAGTGCAATTGTGAATTGGAGAAAATAACAGCCTCCGTGAATTATTTTTTGAGTCAGCGATAACATAATTCTAGATCTACAGGAACTCCTTATACAAGTAATTTATTTAATTGAATATTCTTCTATTATTTTATTAATTTCTTCCAACCAAACCATCAATTTCTAATTGACTAGAAATACTTTTTTGTGAGACGACCTAGGTTTTACCCTTTACAACATTTTTTATGCAACTTCGCACAAAATAAATTTTAATTTGTTGCGGACAGTGACAACTCACATCAAAAGACATATAGTTATTTTAGGGAATCAAACCATTGGGAAACGGAATAAGGATTTACTAATTGAAATTCAAGAATGACAAAGCCATTAGTTAGGTGGACCAATTTGCCTTAGCTATTTCTCAACTTATTTCAATCTAATCATGATCATCTGCATTCTTATTTTATTTCATTATTTTCGCATTTTAAGTCTGAATTTTCTTAATTATCCTCTCATCAACCACCCAGTTCAACTTGTCTTTTAATTTAGCTAATTTTAGTACTTGAGCCATCCTTGTGAGACACAATTCTTTCTCATTACTATATTACTTGTATGATCTAGTGCATTTGCTATAATTGCATCACCACTGATGGTCTAACATTGTTTGGCATATGTCGATGGTGGTTTGTCGTTGGCCCACGATGGTGCAGTGTCGATCATATATGGTTCACGCCATTTGGTGAAGGCGTGGTGCTAGCCTACAATTATGATGATTTTTTGAGGAGCATGGTCTACAACAATTTGGTCTTTTCATTTTCAGAAGCATTTCTAATAAGTCTAAAATATACACTTATTTATAGCTTGTTTTGACGTGATTCTGTGCTTCTTAATTATTGGGATTTTAGCCACACTTATTTAATAATTGAACCATTTTATATTTTACTGTGCTTAATTTTAATCTGGTTAATTTTAGGTAAATATAATGACTTGGAAGTTTATTTTATTCAATTTTACAGAAGAAACTTTTTGTAGCTAAATAAAAGAGTTTTCTTATGTTATTTGAGATGATACATGGAGAACACTGTCTTAGAAAGTTCATATCTTTCTCTAAATAGATCAAATTTAGACAAAAGAGGATGTTCCATAAAGATCAAAAAGTGCAATACAACTTTGATGTTCAGCGAAACGCCTAGTTCTCAACTCTTCTTAGTGAAAATTCAGTTGCAAAATTGATGGTTGTTGTTATTCTGATGCTGCCAACATATCTCTGCCTATTATTTTGTCAATATATTAAGCCGCAAAAGTCTTGAGATCGTGTTTGTGCCATGCAAAGTTGATTCAATACTGTACTATTTTGTGTGTAATTGTCAAAAGGCTAATTCTAACCGTAGAGATCTCTATAAAGCTCACAAAGTGACAGTCCTAATTTACTTCTGCATTAGAACACGAAATGGGCACATCTTACCCAATTGGGATACAAATTAAAGATATTTGGACCCAAGTTCTACACTGCCGTAATCTGTGATATGGACCAGAATAGATGATCGAATAATTATTTTGACCCCAAACAATTATTAAAGGAGCTTCACAAAGGCCTCTTGATTTAAATTCGTATTTAGGAGATAATGTTGAGTCTTAACTTCTCTCTATATTTATTTGTATTCAAGTCTTAGGGGATGACTTATGATCTAATTTTATTCTCACTCTTCCAACAAACCCTACAATGAGGAGGATATAATATATATATATATATATATATATATATATATATATATATATATATATATATATATATATATATATATATATATATATATATATATATATATATATATATAACCTTTAAAGGAAAGAAAGGGGGCTTGGGGTTTGGGAGCTTGGACTCTTAGCATCTTGGTCATGCTACGTTATCTTCTTATCTAATCCTCTTGAGAGACATCAAAGAGGAGCTAAGGTTTTGGCAACTACATAAAAGATAAAAAGGTGTTTAATCGAGATCCATTTTTCTGCTCTTTCTCACTTTGATTTATGTTGAGCATATACATTTTCTCTATCAATTTATGTTTGTTAAATATGGTAGTTAGCTAAATACTTTATGCTAGGGTGATGATATAACTTATATTGTGAATATGATTGTTTAATTTCCAATCTGTATGGATTCTTTTTTGTTCAATTGAATGTGGATTTAGTGTTATTTATGGATTCACGACACGTAGATTGATTATAGAGTTATGTAGACTAAGAGGAATCTATGTACATAATTAATACAATAAGTAGAAACCTTAATTCCACATTGTCTGTGAATATAGATTAGAAATTTCAAGGGGCTTTGTAAGAGGATTCACAAATCAGTAATGTTTTTAGTTTTAGGGTTCGGGTTGAGGAATCAATTGAGTTTTAAAATCTAGAGAGGATTGGTGTATTAAAGAAATCAAGTATCAATTAGATTAGTAATCTATCTCCATCAATTGATGAGTTAGGTATTTATCATATTAAGAGCTCAATCATCATAGGAACAACTTGTGAAATCAAACCCCTAGTGCTCTTTCCTTTGTGATCTTCTATATTCTTTTGCATTTTTATTTTGTTTGATCTTTTTTAAGTTAATGTCAATTTTAGTCCCTGATATTTCATGCATGAGTCATTTTAGTCCCTCACTTCTAAAATGAATCAATCTGATCCCTCACATTTACAAACTCGAATCAATTTAATCCTTCAGTTATATCACCGCTAGTTAAACAGTGCCTATGTAGGATAGGGCTTGTCATGAGGGAGACAGAGCTCGACCACGAGGAAATAGAGCTAGGCCAATATGAAATAGAGCTCGGTCAATAGGAAATAGAGTTCGTCCGATATCAGTTTCCAATTGCCGAGCTCTGTCGCACTGGCTGAACCTTATTTCCTGTAGGTTGAGCTCTGTTTTCTCTCGATTGAGCTTTGTCTCCCTTAGAATGAACTCTTAACTAACGGTGATTAAATAGACATTAATAGAGAGACTGAATTGATTCACATTTGTAAATGTGAGGAATCAAATTGATTCATTTTAAAAATGAGGTACTAAAATGACTCATTCATGAAATGTCAGGGACTAAAGTGAAAATTGACTCATCTTTTTTGTTTTATTTGTTATTTCATTTATCAGGTCTAAATAGTTTCTAAGTTATGGAAGTATAATTGATTGAGGCAATCCCTAGGGAAATGGTGTCCCTACTCACTCTTTTATTACTTGTATGACCTGATACACTTGCCAAAGTCTTTCATCAGTTTTCTTCTCATAGAAATATAATCCAACATTCGAATTGTGTGTGGAAATAAAATTTGAAAATTTTCATTTTCAGGAATATAACTTGCCTAGAAATAACTTTTAAAACAACGAAGTAACATAAAAATATTATACTACTAAGTCCACAACCCCAGAAAATGTTTAGAGATCTCGTGAACTGCACGCCTAGAAAGCATCATCAAGCAAATAAAACTCTTATTAACAACACTGTAACACATTATTGATTTTTATTTTTACTTGATATTTTGTATCTTTTAAAAGCGAGATAATATTAATTTAGGTGTCCCTTTTTTTAACGTGTATTTAGGTGTCTAATATTACAACTTTAACCGAATATAAAATTACTTGTGGAAATTGAGGCCCAAAATACATACCTAGTAAACTCATAGATAAACCAACAAAACATTGCTCGTAGGAATATCAAATTGGAACACCTTAAAGTCATGGGACATCAGTATTTTACGTACTTTCAAGTGATATTCATAAGTTTTATTAAGGAAATGTTGTAATGAAAACAATCAATATTTTCAACAGAGACCATTCTAACATAAAATATATTTACATAAAAGATGCAAGATAATTTACTCAAACATTGAAGGCTTTTTTTAAACACGAAGATCCATGCATATATATTTAATTCAAAAAATACTGCAAAAGAGAAATTGAATTACCTGGAATCAGTCGATATCTCAATTCCTGCAATGTTACCAATTTCACCAAGCGCTATCCTCCAACTCTCTTCCTTGTCACTCTCCACCAAGATTGTTTTTAAAAGATTTTGAAAAGCTTCTTCAAACTCATCTGTTTGATTATGCACTGCAGAGCGATCTACACCATAGAAAATTGGCACAACCACCTGGCCTATGGTTTTGTGACACTCCATTATCTTCTCTAGCTCTTGCAAACACCATCTTGAATTAGCATAATGTTTTGACAAAACAACGACACAAACTCTAGACCTTCCGATTGCTTGTAATTGTGAAATCAAGATCCGGTCTCCCCTTCTAATCTCGTCATCATCCTTCTTAAAGAAATTAATCTTGGCATTTGCAAGATGAGTATAAAGATGTGAAGTGAATGTCGCCCAAGTGTCTTCTCCTTTAAAGCTCAAGACTACATCGTAGATCCATGGCTGAAATAGAAAACAAATCAATTGCATAGTTTAAATGTATTGAACTGCAAATTTTCTGATAATCTGCTACTATTAACAACTTTGACATTTGAAGTATACTATTACCTATGAGAGCTTAGAGTAGTATACATATCACTAGACAAATCTGGATTTTGAATTTCACTAAGTCTGGAACATCCTTGGAGGGCTATATAATAGAACCACATTCTTGAAATCAAAAATCCCGGTAATTATTTCCAAGAGGAAAATAAGTTAAAAAATAATTTTTAATGAATTTTATGAAACATTTAAAAACTTCATTTTTATCCCATAAGTTTAAAAAATTTTAAGGATTCCCAGATTTGAACTAAAACCCAAAATTTGGATTATGATTTGTTGAGATTTTGATTTTTCTGATATTTTATTTGAATCCAAATAAGAGGTATTTCCTTATTTATATTTATGTTTTAAAGTTAATGACATTAAATTAAAATTAATAAATTCAAAATAAGTATATTCTGGAGAGCACGATAGTGGTCAGGGAACAGTAAAGTGGTGTGACAGCAGAATTCATGTTCTTTAGTGAGCGCTGTAGCACTTATGCAGCGGTCAACAATGTTATAGAAACCCCATTTCGGGGTTCCAAACATGAAATAAAACTCCCACCCCCCTAAAACATGAAACCCTCATCTCCTACCTCTCTCTCACCCTATTTTCATTAATCTAACACTAATATTACACTTCCAATGCTTAAAGGTAAGAGATTCTACTAATTTTACTTCTTATTTTCTCTATTCTTCCTTGTTCTTGGGTTAAATCTTGAGTTCCTCCTTGTTCTTATGTCATCATGTTCTTCCACCATTGATGGGGGTTAGAATATAGTTATTATGAGATTGATCTAGAGTTTGATTGCTTTACTGGCATATAGTAGTATCATTTCTACCTCCCAAGCTCCTGTTGGTATCAATCCTGTTTATTCTACCACTCCAGGTGAGTGGGTTTACATCTGTGACTTCTAAGTTGAGTATTATAACTATTTTCATGAAAATATAGCTTATGTTATGATTTTAGAGAAGTTACTACTGGTTACTATGTTTGAACTATTAATTTAGGAGCATGAACATGCCTTTGACCAAAACCATGGGACCATTATCGCATAAATGAGAATATGAATATTTGATTTGTGATTTTTGAATATTGAGAGCTGTTATGTTGATTTCATAATTACTGGTATACTAGTACATTGGACACTGTTATATGAGAAAGTTTGGAACCCTAGGGTAAAAGCCATTGTGAAATATAGAGAAAGGACTCAGTTTTCTGTTTGATACTAAACAGAAGCTATAGAAAAACAGACAGCAAGTTAACAGCTGGAATTGATCATTAACCTTGGTACTAAGTTGTCCAAAGAACAATCTCATAGAATAGAGAATAGAATCTATTTAGGTGTCTACTTTAGATCCCTAATGGATCATAGAGCAGCACTTTTCGGTTCTTAAAGATCCATAGAGTAGAGATTTATATTTCTCTAGTTAGATACTATTGTTGATTTTAAAGGCAAATAACAATTTGGTTATATACATATATTTATGTGCAATGTTTTAAAGCTTCATATTATTACTGTTATTCTGAATTGTTGCATGATTCCTTTGGTGTCCCATGAAGGAGGTTTTAGGTGGGAATTCACTCACTAAGTTTTTGTATAAAAACTCACCCCTCTCCTTTTCTCCTATTTACAAATATAGCAACTGCTATGAATTCTTCTCAGCCTTTTACTTCCTAGCAGTAATAGATTCACTTGGTGAGCTTCACTTGAGTGAAGCATTCTTGATTCAGTTTAGAGTGCTTCAGTGTCAATACAGGCAGAAGTCCTGATTCATGTAAAGATTGTTTTGCATTTTGCATATTTTAATTATACGATGGTTTGTATTTAAAGGATTTGGTTATTTTTGAACAAACTGGATATCAGCAGTTTAATGCATTGATATTTCATATATGAATGATACTATCTTTAGATATTGATTATGAGATTTCAAATATAGTTATCTTGATTTCAGAGAATAGGTGATTTCTATGTAGAAAATGAAGTTCTATTTTAAATGGATTTTTCCTGTTGAAATATGCATATAGAGCAACACACATGTCACAAGGTTTACGTGGGGATGAGATTCCTCGCGTGTCGATCACGTGCCCGAATCGGGTCATGACAGTTTATGGGTTTGTATTTTGGAAAAGAATGAAGGAGAGGAAAAGACTTATAGTGTATGCTTTTGAAACTTTATATTACAAACCCTTCCTTCCCATCTCTTATCCTCCAAAATCCAAGCTCATAAACATATTTTAGACGTTTGATATTTCAAAGGGCAAATAACATTTACCTTTTTTGAGGTTTCTAAAAATGACATTCAACCCAAATCTTGCAAGAAATTGATACATCACCCTATTGTCTTGTATCACTAGTTACTTAGTTAACAATGATTAAGATATACACATATTAGACACATATAAGAAAAAGGATAAATAACCCAAATCACTCTTGAGGTTTAGGTGAATTTTACCCCACCCCAATCTTGTTCAAAAATTGCATCCCACCCCATTAAACTTAAATAACTAATAAGAAATTATTATTTTAATATTTTTATATAGGATATGATAGTAAAAATTATAAAATAACACATTTTAAATTTAAATAATTAATAAAAATTATTATTTTAATATATTTAGATGAAACATTATATTTGATTAAATATTAGAATAGAAAGTAAATAATAAATTACATTTAATGTAAATTATAATTTAAATAATAAAATTAATTAATATTTATAATAATAGAAATATTTTGTCTTACGAAGACGAATTTTGCATTGTTGTTGTGCTCTACGTGATTGGCTTTCAATCCTTAAATTTTGCTCTTGCCCTGACTTTGTCCTATGTTTAAGTTTATTTGCTTTTGATATGCTAGTTATGATTATCAGACCTGACCTAATGATTGACTAAACCAAGGCACAGAGTCATTGGTTGAATTGGATTTAATTAAACTAATATATAAAAAATAATTTAATACAACTTTATATATAATTAATGAAGAGTTATAACACAATCAGACTAGTGATCGATTCATCGGTTTTTAGTTTGATCCGACCAGTTTGATTCGAGTTTTATTAATGTGTGGCCCATGGTTTTTCAAACCGGACAAGTGATCGACTCAGTCAAGGCATTTTTGGTCACTAATTCAATTAGTGAGTCATTGGTTGAATTGGATTTAATTAAATTCACATATAAAAATACAATTTAATGTGACTAAGTATTTAATATATATAGATAATGAAGCTAACTAACACAAAGCTCAGGCTGACCTAGTGGTAATAAAAACACTACCTCGCCTTGATGACTTGAGTTCAACCCCATCATGGTATTTTTGGGAGCAATTTCAACCAAAAAAAAAAAAAAACGTGTTGGCCGGTTCTATGGGAGTCGACTGATTCACTCAAGGTATTGACCGGTTCAAGTGTTTGATCGGTCCAATTAGTGAACAACTGGCCGATCCAGTTTAGCTCTTAAACCTATGACGAGGCCAGTTGAACTTTTGTACTGGTCTTGATGGAAAAATGCGTCAGTTCATATATATAAAACTTCTCTTTTAATACTATAACTATAATAAATAACATAACATAACAAAGATTTTTATTTTATTATTCTTTATTAAATATTTGCTTAAGATGATAATTATTCATAATCGTGAAAGGATAGTTATATATCATATAATGTATGATTGATAACACAAACACAATTGGGGTTTGGAAAAAGGAAAAAAATTAGACCAATTTCCTTCTATATTACATCCAATCATCTAATCAAGTTTTAAAATGTGGAATTTTCCTAAAATGAGTGCATACTTTTAAATTTTAAATTACTCATTTCAATAAAAATATCCTCTTGTCATGATTTGATTAGTGAATGGATATAAAAAACTTGATCTAAGTTTTGTCCCTGGAAAAATTATACTCTCACTTCACCTGGCTCATTATTATTGCTCAAAAATTGTATTATACCCCACTTGCTCTAAGTCTAACACCCAAATCGGTATGCCTTATAAGAAAAATTTTGATAGAATGAAACATAATGTTATATTAGACATGTTAAAATTTTCATACTATATAGTATTTGACGTAGCATTGTATAATATGTTATATATTATATGATATAATTATCCTCTTACTATTACAAATAGCTCTAATCTTAAGTAAATATATGTAAAATTATAATAAAATAAAACATTTGTTAATTATTTATTTATAAATTTAAAAATAAATGTTATTACTTAAAGATTTTTTATAGTTATAGTTATTATAAATATTTATTATATTTTATTATTTAAAATCATAATTTACATTCGATGTATTTCATTATTTATTTTATTTTTACTAATAAATTTATTGATTTAGTCAAATATAAAATAAAAATAAAAATATGTCATAATATATTTATTTTCAATATTTTAATATTTTTTACTTGTATTTTTCATCATATACTATATGAAAATAAAAATATATTAAAATAATAATTTTTATTAATTATTTAAATTTAATGGGGTGGATTGCAATTTAACAGAATTTTAAGGGTAATTTGTGTTTTTTATCCTTTTCTTATATATATATATATAGTAAGTGTATATCCTAATCACAGTTGACTAAATAGCTAGTGAGAGAAGACAATAAGGTGAAATGTCAATTTTTGTCGAATGTTATTTTTATAAACCTCAAGAAAGTCAATTGTCATTGATCCTATTTTAGAAACAAAAACCATAGATTAGTTAATGAAAGATCAAGCACACATCCTAATGAAGCCATAACTTACTACTCATTTCCTTTCAAAACATCTGTCAATTTAGGATAAACACAAATATCAAGAAATATTATAAATAATATTAGTAATTGAGTAAAATGTTATGAATGGAATAATATACCTATATATTAATTAATATGGCACAATCTTCAATACTGATATTAAATGGAATGCCTTGAAAACTAACAAACTCACTCCATTGCATGTTATCTGTCAATTTTTTTAAAATTTTTATTTCAATTTATCTGTTCATTTTTTGAATCAAGACAACATTAAATTTTTTTAACCAGTTACGTTCTTATTATGATGAAGGGTAATCTATCTATTTCTTTTTTTCAAGAAAATAATTATACTTGTTAAATAAGGGCAATCTTACCAATTAATATGTTTTGATTCTATTATCAATATTTATTTATTGCTTCCTTAAAATGTTTTTGTTTTTTTTTTTGGTTTTAGACAGATAACATGCAACAAAAAAGGTACATGCTAAAGGCAATAGCTAGTGATGAGTGAAATTAATTACAAATAATATTGAAAAAAATTTAATACTTTATTAAAATATAAAATTAATATATATTTTAAAACATAAAGTTGCCTAAAGGTGGACATATGTTCTGATAGGAAGAGACTACTTACCCCAGGCTTAACTCGCATTTGCTCATGAATGATTCTTTTTCCCGTCTCTCGTAGCAAGACATTCATTCCGGCAACCTTGCTCCTTGTGTCAAAGGTTACAAGCCCATTGTCTTCAAGGGCACTTATTCCCTTCTCGGCCAAGTCTCCAAAGGCATTTAATGTCTCTATCACCTTCACTCGATCCATTCCGATTAAGAAACAAGCTATATCCAGAAATACGTCTTTCTCTATATTGTTTAAATCATTGATGTAACTTTTTAACACCTTTAATACCACAGGATCAGGAAATTCCTCGAGCCTACATAATGTTAGACTGGATCCAAGGACTTCAAGAGCTAGTGGTAATCCCCCGGCATAAGCAACCATATTTCTAGAAAGTTGATGAAAGTCTCTTCCTGCATAGCAACTAATGAGGTCACCTGATTCTTTGTTATCCATTTCTATCATGCTAAACACATGTTCAAATCCATGCACCCACTCCCTGAGTAGACTTCTATCTCTAGTCGTGATTATTATCATACTCCCAGGGCCAAACCATTTACGACCTCCACACAAAGCATTCAACTGCTCCAATTTATTAACATCATCAAGTACAAGAAGTATCTTTTTATGAGAAAGCTTTTCCTCCAACATCTTTTTCCCAATTTCAATGCTTTCTATCTTTTTTCTTGGTAACTTGTAGACATCCGAAAGAACTCGTTCTTGCAAATAGATGTGCCCTGTATCTTGCTTCCAGACATCCCTGATGCTTGCCAGGAAGCTTATACCCTCAAAATCTTCGCGATTATGATTATAAATGGCTTTGGCAAGTGTAGTTTTTCCAATTCCTACCATCCCCCATATCCCTAGCAGTAGAACTCCTTCTGGTTTTTGGTTGAAGAGATATGGAACTGGAATTAAATGAGCAAGACGTGCTATTCCTTCTAAATGCTCAGCAACAAACAAGTCTGTCCTATCCAGCAAATTTTTAGCACGTTCAACAACATCCTCGACTTCATTGTCACTCCTGTAAAATATCAACCAAAAATAAGATGCATAATCGATTATATTATATAAGCATTTTCCAGCATGTGCATCAATCAAACGGAGAAAGGATATTTTTTGGGTGAAAAATGATATTTTCAAGATCTCTTCTACATACAAGAAGTTCCCCTACAGAAAATGTTCTTTAATAATATCTTAGTATGTCATAGAGTAAAGGTAGGAGAGTATAACATGATAAAAAGTTGATAACCAAGTTTAGTTCATATCATGCATGTTTAATCAACCCAATACATAGCTACAGTATTCTAAATTGTGGTCACGGTCGCTGCGGTTGTTGCCAATGCGGCTATTGCAATGCACATTGCGACCATTACAGCATGATATTAATTTTTTTTATACAAAATGCAAAATAAAAAGAAATACAACAATTGTGACACGAAAATAACAAGTCTACAATCTATTTAATACAAATTTGGGTCTCTAACATATTCAAATACAAACTTTTCATGCTTTTAGAATGATAGTAATAAGATAAAACTACAATTTCTAAGAGGAAATGGAAAAGTTGCTACAACTATGATCAAGTCACTACTTATCTAATCCTATCAATAATTTTATTCTACCATTTCATTCAAATTTAGGTCTCTAACATATTCAAATACGAACTTTTCATGCTTTCAGAACAATAGTAATAAGATAAAAATACAATTTCTAAGAGGAAATGGAAAAGTCACTACAACTATGATCAAGTCACTACTTGTCTAATCCCATCAATAATTTTATTCTACCATTTCATTCATTTATATATATAACAACTCAAAATAAATTTATAAAACAGCCCATTTTAAAACAATGAATAAAAAAACCAAAATAAAAACCTTCCATGTAATGTCCCAAACCCACCCAAATTATTTTGAAAAAAAATTAAAAATTAAAAATGAAAAAGAGAACACCAACCCACTCAATGGAAAAAAAAAATGAAAAGAAGCCCCCTAACTCATTCCAACGGACCTCTCCCCTACCTACCCCCACTTTCACCTAACCCAGCTTCCTAGTTGTTTCTACACACTTCTTCCCCTGCTTCATTCTTCATCTTCTTCGTTGAAGAACCAAAACACACACCCACCTGCAGTTTGCAATTTTTCAGAAAAAGCCATGCTGTAATCTCTAGTTTCAAACCATTCTAAACACAATTTATCTTTCTTTTTGTATTATCTTTCCTCCCTATGTCTAAACTTCCCTCAACTCCACCCTCACATCCCTTTTCCAGGCTTCATCTCTTCTTCTCTATTTGTCAAGCCGTCATCGTCAGCCATCCTATCCCCTGATCTTCACTCTACCTTCCATCATCACATGACTGTTGAGGTCGTGCAACAATGGGAACGCAAATATGGGATAGATGTTTGATTTTCAGGTCAGTTTCGTTCTTATTATGATCTACTGTGTCCGCATCACCATTACGTTGCATAACACGATTCATAACACGATTGTGGTCTGATACGGTTACGGCCACTAGCGCAATCACAATATTACGGCCTCATTGGCCATTGTGAACCGCAATTTAGAACATTGCATAGCTATGATAAGTCTGCACAGGTTTGTTTTGATATATATTGCAAAAAATCTCTTAAATTTTACGGCCTATTTCTTAAAACCTTAACATATTATTTAAAAATCAGATTGACCTTGTCATTAATTGGGTCGGGTTTGGGTTCCAAAAAAATGGTTTGGTGGTCTAAAAATTGGACATTCGACTCAACCCAACCTATCACTTCTACAACCCCTACCGTCATGGAAAGATTGAAAAGATCCAGGGTCTGGTTAGTACAACTAATAAGATAAGGACTAATAGTATAAAACTTGATAGAATAAGACTGTTGCGACCATCATCGCGACGAGATGGCGTAAAAAAGAACAAGATTGAATTAATTGTTTTGAATTTTGTTCTATGGATGAGTCGCCACCCAGATTTTTTTAATTGGTAAAATATTCGAAAAATCCGTTTGTATTTTTTAAAATAGAAAATGGCCTTGAAAACTAGATTTGAGTTCATGAGTAGGTTATGCAATGGGAAGGGTAAAAATTTTATTTTTGTAGCATCTCTGACACAGCCGTATTGTTACAGTTACCTTAATTGATTATGCTAATTATTATTAACATTCCAAAATATTTGTTTTACCATTTTTATAACCAAAAAAAAAACTTAGAACATCAAGATGTCATAACTCAGATGTCCAAAGGTAGAGAGTTTAACAAGCCGTCACAACTAAGTTAACATTCTTTTCGAAATAAAATAAAAACTCTTCCATTTATAAAAGCAAAAAAACTTCATTAGAATAAATAAATATTTACAAGTGAAATAAAAATTTATGAAAATTTAATTTTGGTTTGATAGGAGATGTTTGCTCCTACATACCCTGTAGTACAGAGAGAAACTCAAAGTCACGTAGTTCTCTAAAAAAATTTGCTGGTTGATTAATTTTATTAAAAGTTCTTAGAATATCGGACTGTCCCAGTTCAAATATTCAAAGACATAGAATTAACACGTTGTCACAGCTCAGTTAACTCTAAAAAGAAACCGTAACAAACCTATTTCGATTAAGCAACATGTCAACTTGATGTAATTAAGCAAATTATTGGTAATCAATGGCATGAGATTGGGACTCAATTGAGCCGATTGAAGGGTATGGTAAAAAAAACATTATTTCTAATAATGACAGTGAAGTGATGCGTGTTCATGACAGTCGAACGAAGGCAAAGGGTGATGCAGTTGGTTGTGGAGGACGACAACGTGACGAGGCTGTATGGGTTTGGATGATTTGGCTTAGGATAGGTTGCTGAAATTATTTTTATTTTTATATTTATATTTTTTGTGTTTTCATTATTGCTATAATTTTGGAGTTGAGGGAGATGAAATTGTAGTACTTGTATCTTTGTGCTTGAGAATAGATCAAAGAGGATGTGGGTGTGGCGATGAATAAAATGGTGATAGGTTGCAACCCAATGTAGCCTATGCCCATTTTTAGTATAGTTTTATACCAGTTTTAGGGTTGCACCAGAGGAGGTTCATTTTTAGCTTCTTTTAGAATATTTTTTAAAGAGAAAAACCTGGGTTTTAGAAGAAGCTAATGCTAAAGAGACATCTATCTTGGAAATTGAACACTAAAGGTTAGAGAAAGATTGAAGCTCCATTTTGTTCATCTCTTCATTTTCTTTTTGTTTTTAAATGTTCATTATGTTTCTTGAATTAGTTATTTGTTTGTTTATTGTTATGGATAACTAAACTTGTAGCTAGAGGATCCTTTGCCCTATGGATCTTGGATGTTTGTATATTTACTTGTTTGACTGTTAATTATGTTAGTTTTGGTTACTCATTTGTTGTCTTAATACTCTTACATGTTTGGCCACCATTTAAGTTGATTTGGGGGATTCTTTTGAACTAGACATAGCAATAGGGATGTTGGCCTTTGGTTATTGGTAATATTTGTTCTTTTACATTTAATTGACTTAGGTGTGAGGATTAGTCAATGGGATGGAAACATACCCATTGACCTTGCATAGTAGATGCTTGATGTTAGCTCTTAATAGGTTGATTTCACACTAATTCACAAGGCCAGTACTTAGTGCTTTAGGTGAAAGAAACATGGTTAATTGACTATAACTGGCATGCTAACAAAACTAACTTGTTAATGTTTATTTAAGTAATTTACATATCCAAGTACAGTAGAAGGTGAAAAAGGTTTCCTAGGCCTTTTAACTTTTATTGTCTTTCATTTTTAGTTGTGTTAGTATTTTCTAGTTACTTGTTCTTTTAGGATTTTCTCTTAGTTCTCACTATATCGATATTGCTTGAGCTTGAACATGATAGTTTAGTTGATTGCTAGCATAACTTTTATCCAATCCGTATGGATATGATATTCCAGCACTCATTACTATATTACTTGAACACCATGTGCTTGCGGTGTTCTACCTGCTTTTGGAGGCAGCCATCAAATGCTCTCAGGGTTTTACCAAAGTGTAAAGATCAAAGCTTTCATTGAGGACTGCAACAACCTCGAATGCCTCAAGTACGCCACTTCCACCACTGCCGGTGTCAATCAGGAGCTTGTGTTCGCCATCAAGATGAACATTGCTCAGATCCAATTTGCATTAAGATGGACTTACTCGAGCCGTTGCCATAAAACCTTAGGTCGATCTTTGGAAAAAAAGGTGAATGAATAAAGCCTTTATTTTATTTTTTCACACTGTTCTCTTTTTCTATTGTAGTCAAATCATGATGGCTCGAAACTCAAAAATGAGTGTGGCCATGGTTAAGCTAGTTGTGGTAGTGGCGATGGAAGGTGGTTGAGCTTTGGGTTTGGAGAGGGATCAACTTATGATTTAGAGGAAATGGAGTTTTCTTGTTGTTGAAAACAAGGGAGAATAGAAGGGTCGATTTGAGAATACGATTTTGGAAGAGAACAAGAGGGATGGGTGCAGTAGAGGTAAGGGAGTGAGGGTGGGGACTAAGAGGAAGGTGGCTCTGAATGCATTTGGGAAGAGGAACTGGATTTATGTTCTGCCACATTATTTTTTTTCATTTAACAACATCTTTTAAATGTTGTTATATGTAACAATATTTGGATGACGGGTTACTCAGCTGAGCTGCCACCTAGGTGACTTCACCATAGGCATTCAACAACAACATCACCAATTCACCATAGAAATCACCTTGCAATTTTTGGTTTTACAAAAGCTGAGATTTAAGAAAGGGGCATTTGTTTCTTTTCCTTTTCTTGCACAGTTTCTTTCTCATATCTTTGTTGTTGGAGGCATAGTTTTCAAAATCTAACTGCCGATGATTGACTCGACCAAGGCACTAGGTGACCGGGTCATTGGTTTAACTGGTAGTTTAACCGAATTTGATTAAATCAAAACATAACAATATAATTTAATGTGTGTATATATATATATACACACACACACAACTAAGCATACACCCTAGTGATTGCTTAGCTTGATTAGCATGTCACACCCTTATCATGTTGGTTCGCATTCTACCCAGTTTCCCGATTCACATCCTTCTTGATTAATTTGACTACAACTGGGTTGGACCAAAGTTGACCGATTTAAGTGCAAGTCTGATCCAACATAATAACCAAACCGAACCCACAGCCTATTCACTATTTTTGGTTTGAATTAGCCAGTTCGATCCACTTATGAAAACTATTGTTGGAGGGGCTTCATGGTTAGGCATGTGATTTTTTCATTTTGCTTACTTTTTTTTGTCAAGAGTTATGGGTTGAACATAATGATAAAGATGGCTGATGTGAACAAAAAAATGCTAGATGTGTGTGGGTTGTAACCAAGAAATTTGCCAAATGAAAAAAAGCAAAGACAAGAATCTTGATTTGTTTTCCCGACAAAAAAACACTTGATTTTTAATTTTATTTTTTATGAAGATGCTACAAAAAAACCAAAAATAAAACAATATACGCAAAAAGGAAGATAGAGTCAACAACATATTATAATATTTACAATGATTAAATATGACATTGAAAATTAAAGTAAAAGATAAAATAAAGTTAAATTATCTATTTTTTTAACTTAATCAAAATTGGGTGCTGACAAAGACCTAATAGTATAAGGGTTGATAAATTTTTAATATTATATAGTATTTGATGTAGTACTATATAAGATATTATATTTTATTTTTTATAATATTATCATTTATTTATAAATAATTCTAATATTATAAGTAAATATAAAATAGAATAAATTAATATTAAGATAAATTCCTTATTAATTATTAAATATGCTTTTAAAATATTAAATTCATGTAAACATTTGTTAATTAAAATTGAATTTATATAAACATTATTATTTATTTCAATATTTATAAATATTTACCATTTCAATAAATTATATAAATATAAAATATGCTCTTTGATATATTTTAATATTTTCTATTTTTAATAATAATTTTTTAAATTTTAATTTAAAAATAATGAAACCAAAATATTTTTATTATTATTCCTTATTTCTATATATTATATATTATTTCTTATTTATTTGAAATATTAATTTGTTATATTATTTTATTTATTATTTATAAATTGTAATTATTTTTATTTATATTGCGTAACTAAATTGATGCCATATATTATTTTCATTTACATAATTTTTACTTATTATTTATTGAAGAATTATTTTATCTTAACAAAATATTAAAAAAAGTGAGTTCATATATTAAAAGCTAATTAGATATAATTTGATGTCCTGTAATGTTAGATTAAGTTATATGATATTTCGTAACCAAGAAAAATTTTATATGATATTTTAATATAAAGAGATTTATAAAAGGAATGGAGAAATACTTTTATCATTGGGGAGAAAATCCCTCCTCTTTCTCCACATTATTCATGCCAATAACATTGCACCACATGGAATTGTGGGCAACGTTACTTTTTGAATTGAAAAACACATGCTATTCTAATTTTTTTAGATTAGTGAAATATTTTAACCCAGCGGACAAGTGGAACAAAGCAAAGTTCCATTTTATAACTCTTCTCTTTCTCCAAATCTTGTTTGACTGTGTCTTCCTCCTTTACGGTTTTGCTTCGTCTATCTCTATGGTTTTACACCACAAAGAGAGCATGTAGCAACAATTTTTCTACATAGTGAAAGACAAGGTCCCTTCTGACTAAGCCTCTACTCAAATAAGTTTTATGTTTCGTAATAAATATTAAACTTGGTAAAAATCAGTTATTATGAAATAAAAAAGGAAACATCTACAGATAATGCAAAGATTTTAATTTCTATAAAATAATGCTATAAATTTTTTTACAATGTCACTCAATTATATAATACCACATTAATAAAAATAGTTAAGTCTCTCATCCACTATTTCAAAAGTCATATAAATGAAGTGATCTAATAGGATAATATAATAGTGTAAAATTTTATATTGTCAATGCATAAAATTTAAAGTCTAATATAAATAAAAAGCTTCATCACTTTTAGATAGCAAAACACCAAGGTTATTATGAGTTTTTATGTTCAAATGTGAGTTTCTTTATGATTTTTTTGGATCATACTATTTATTCAATTTGAATTAAAATGTTGCCAAATTTAAATTTTAAAAGTTTGATTACTGTATTGTCACATTATCGTTATCCTTTTTTATTTTTACAGATACTTTCTATTAAAATTTAATTTTTTATTCTGTTATGCAGATATATGGAGGGATTTGAGTTTGAAAGTTATACTTTGGAAGCTTCAAATCATGCAAGTGATGAACAATTATTTTGTTGTATAAATGAAGAACAACAAGAATTCAATCAAAGTGAAGGTGCAAATGGGTCAAATATCCTTTATCATGAGTCTGAAAATAAATTATTTGTGATCTATCTAATTAAATTATTTATAAAGGTACTTGCAAAAAAATCACAATTAAAAGAAGAAGAAAAAACTATAATTGTAGGTTAAATATATTTTATTTAATTTTAGACGCAGGTTTGAATATTTTCACATTAGTTTGAAAAGTGATAACAAAACATATATATATATATATATATATATATATATATATATATAACCCTCAAAAAAGAAAAAAAATGGTTTTAAGTTTTAACTCTGAATCTTGAAGCTCCACTCTAAAATATTTACCAAAATATTGAAGTATTTTAGTATTTAAAACTAAAAGAAAACGCAAGGAATAAAAAAATAAATTAAATTATTGTTGTGTGACTAAAATTAACAAAATTAAAGAGATAGAAAAAGCCCAATAAGTAAGTCAAAAAACAATTGAAAGAAAGGTATATAAATAAGGGGAAAATGATATAACGAAAAAATCAAGTCCACTATTTTTAGAGTGGAGCCACAAGTGAGATGATTCATCATCTCATCTCGTCGGCAGTCAACTTCTCGATCATGTCATGGAAAGATTGAAAAGATTCAAGGTATGACTACTAGTCCATCAAGCAGCAATTATTAAAATAAATCGAACCAAAAAATGAAAAAGAGGAAGAAACTCAATTACCACCACCGATCAACAGGTATGTAGGACTGGATTTGACAAATCCGAGCAAAAGATAGCTTCCAACACTCCACCTCATCTTTGTCTGAGATCCTGTTTGTGAGATCATCAAAAGCGTTTCCAAATCCACTACTCTGGTAAAGTACGTCTTCGCGAGATATACCCAAGAACACTGGCAGTAAGAACTGACCCGCGATCCTTCGGCATTCAATTATTTGCTCCAGCACTTCTAGACACCTTCTTGAACCAGCGTACCCTTCTGACAGAACAACAACAGAAATCCTAGATCTTTGGATTACTTGCACTACTGAGGGCGAGATCTGCTCGTCCCCTGAAAGCAGGCCATCATCGTCCCAGAAAACAGAAATTCCGGCTTCTTGAAGACTGGTGTAGAGATGTGAAGTGAATGGTTCCTCATCAGTGTCTCCGCTTGTGGAGCTCAAGAACACATCATAATTGGAGTCGGGATTGGGATTATGCATGTTTTCGGATCCCTATTTTAAGGACGAGTAACTGAAGAATAACATGGATGATGGATTTAGTTGAAAAAGGAGAGAAAACTGCATGTTACAAGTGCAAGCCTTGAACTTGCTGATCCTATAGAAGGGAGAATAACACCCACTCCAGCCCAGTGAGAATGCCATTATTTTTTATACATAAAACAACGAGTGGGAAACAACTGGGAAATACCGGTTGTTTTTTTTCAAAGAAAACGAAAAGTCTCGACTCCCAAAACCAGGCGGAGTCAATTGAGCCAGCGCAGGATCGTGAGAAACAAGCAAATAGCATGTGATTGTTTGTCTTGGAGTTTGCACTGGAAGTGTAATTCTATTTAGTACCTTGAAATGAGAAGAGATACTCTTCAAATCTTTTCTTTTTTAAGCCATTAAAATTATTTTTAAAGCATTTAAAATTACCTTTGGACGAATCAGTCAAATTTTTATGTGTTCTTAAACTGAGATAAAATGTTTATTTTATTTTATTTATTAATTGATATATAAGTTATTATATTAAAAATATAGAAAAAATAAGAGACAATAATGACGTATAAAATTTATATATTAATCTACTATTCTAATATTTGGAGTCATTTCATGGAAACTATTATATGGGTCTTTCATATAGAGTTTTAGGATACACATGTTATTCATATAGCTATTTAGCGCCCACTTTTCTCAATAACTATGTCTATAGATTTTTTAACTTAATTTACAATTTAATTATTAATAAAATCAAATATTACAATTATTAAAGATGACTTGAATCAGTAAAATTTGAATCATTAAGATATATTTATGAAATTAAGAATCATTAAAATCATGATCTATAATCAAAATTAAGAATAATTAAGAAAGGAAAAAATATAAAGAATTAAGAATCATTGAAAAATGGATTATATATAAATGTATTGGGATAATAAAAATATTAATGGTGCTCATTACAACAAAAAATCGTGTGATATAAAAAAATTAAAAAAGTGGAATTATGAGACTATTTGCCGATAAAAAAAGGAAAGAAAAATAAGCAAAATGAAAGTTTCTAAATCTTACTCTTGGCTTTTCATGCTGTGTGTTGAATAGTGAACATAAAGAATTGATGACTATTATAATTAAATCACATGGGATGGTCATAAAATTATACCTTTAATAACCTCTGAGTTCTTATAAATAATTTTGATGATTTTATATTTTAAAATATTTGAATAAAATTTTTTTAAAAAAATTAGTGTTTAAAAAATAAAAACATTAGAGAAGATTTGAAATAGAAAAAAAAAATATGATATAGAGATTTATCATAATCTTATTTATAATTAGAAGTTATTAATCATTAAAATTTCATATAAAATTTATTGATTGTATATATCTATTATATTAATATTTCAAACTTATTTTATGCAAACTATTACACGTGTCATTCATATATTGATTTAGGCTTCACGTATCATTTATACAGTGATTTAGGCTCCACTTTTCTCAATCTTTATGTCTAAAGATTTTTTTAAAATTAATTTATAATTTACTTGTTAATTATTTTTAATATGAAATAAAATCTAATATTACAATCATTAAAAAATTAAATATTACAATTATTATAGATTATAATTTCCATTAAGAAGGAACCCATGTCAATATAATTACAATCTATAATTAAATTAATAACCATTAATAGCCCCACATTATGAAGGTAATATAAAAAATTATAAAAAAATTTTAAAAATAAATAAGCTTTAAAATTAGCATTTTTTAAAAATAAAATAGATAGGTTAAATTATTAACGAATTGCTAATTGATTAATTTTGATATGATAATAATTCAAAATTAAATTTTTACCAAATATATTCTTAATCAAATATTTAAGACTCATTATAATACTAATATAATAATTTATTCTTAATCAAATATGATCATAATTGATATAATACTATTATTTAAGACTCATTACGTAAAAAGTCTTCAATATGTTATTTATAGAAAAATTATACTCTATCATTTTCATAATCTTAACACTTAAGGTAAATTTTTGAATTTAATTTATCTTTTAATTGTTAATTATTTTTTCCAATCATACCTTCATATCTCTCTACGATTAACCAAAGTAATATAAATAATAAAAAAATAGCATAAACAAAAATATAATTTAATATATTATACCATAAAAATTTTATATATAATTATAGTATTAATGATAATAAAACTATTATAATTGTGTTGTATTAGTAGCATTTGTTATGTATGCTTTGAAGTTCAAAGTATTTTTTAAAAGAAATTCTTTTTGTAATTTTTTAATGAATCCATAAATGTCAATAGGATTCAAACCTCCACATAAAGTGATGAATAGGGACATGTGACGAGGATATGGATGAAAATAGAGGCAAAATTCTAAATGAAGATGATATTAGAGAAAAATTTTCTAACTTTAAATCTAGAACTTTTGAAAATCATAATAAAAAAATTATCTATCTACCTATATTATTATATCCTATTTAAGTTTTTACAACTTGAACACTCCTCCAATCTATCAATTCCATAAGTTTTTCAAACCAATTTTTTGAAAAAAAATACCTTCAATTTTTCAAAACTAAAATATTTAAAAAAATCAATTTCACAATTTACACTTCTTTGATAATGATATTAAATATTTATTAATTTTTAAAAAATAAATAATTATATGATTTGTTATTGAAAATAATATTATAATTGAAATACTACTCTAATAATTTAGATTATATAAGTTATAATTATATATAATTTTTCACTAATTATTACACATTAATTATAACATATATTTTAAAATTAATATTTTAATTTATTAAAATGATGTACAAGGAAAGGACGTGTAATTGAAATTATATAAATTAAATTTATGTGTTATTTTTATTAATTAGAAAATATATTTTTTATATTTTTATAAATTAAATATTTTAATTTACTAAAAAGATATAAATAGCTAAAGATGATTAAAAAATTGACAATGGGTACACACGAGAATTACCCATAATAGGGAAAGAAATTGGGATATATTTTGTCTTTATGGAAATGGTTGATGGGGCTAAGTCCCAATTTGTTAAACGAGATAGGGACAAAGATAACACATATTTATTTTTTAATTACTTTTATTGTATTTGCATTATGCATATATTTTTAAGTTTAATTTGAATTATGTTGTATTAATAATGTTTGTTATTATAGATATTTATGTTTCAAATTGTAAACTATTTAAAAAGTTTTTTCTCCTTTTGAAATTTATTAATAAATTTATGAATACTATAGGAATTTAAAATCCCTACAAGAAATGAGAATTGAGAAAGGGGGACCCATAAGAGATATGAGGATGGGAATGTGAGACAAAATTCTAAATGGCGACAAGAGGAATGGGACATGTCCCCTTTCTCATAGAAACTCATTGTCATTCTTATAAATAATTCATGAGGTAGTAAAATTATCCATTTATTCTCTTTCTTTATTCAACAGTTTCAACTTTTGAAATTTACAAAATTTTCATAAGATAGACTCTTTATTGTTGGTTATAAGTTATATATCAAGATATTTTCAACCTTATAAATATGATATTTAATATAAAATATAAAATAGAATGATATATTTATATTTTATCCATTTATTTAATTATTTAACTATTAACTTACTTTTAAGATAAATTTATATACTCAATTTTCTATAAAATATATTTAAATAAATTATTATTTATTTTTTATCATAAGCAATAAACTATTTTTTATTATCTCCTCGTGCATCGCACGGGTCAAACAACTAGTTAGTAAATAAATTAAAGTAAATATTTTCTCTTATTCTCGGTACAACTAATTTTTCTTGACCAGCTAATTTTTTTGACCAGTCATATAGTTATATCTCATTTTAGAAGAAATACTTTTTGAGGTGAAATTTTGTTATTATCCTTATATCGACAATCATTCAACCTATTTCTTTTAAAATTATGTAGTACCCTTTTTGGTAATTTTGTCTTTGAAGGTAATTTTGTTTACATGGACTTTCATGCATAGACTTCAAATCAGACGCCCATGAAATCAGCTTATGAAAACAGCACATTTTCTTGGTTGAAAAACTGGATCTCCTTGCAAATCAATCGATTGCCACGACATTTTCTACATGAAAGAATTAAATTTTCACGCGATGTAAACAAATATTATATAGTCATCTATTTCATCTTATTATATTAGTAAATATATTTAATTCTTATAACTATTATTTTCAAAATTATATATAATCACGTATAATTAAATAAAAATATAAAATTATTTATTTTATTTCTTAAATTAACTTCTCACCTAATATGTAACACCCTCTCATAAAATAACTAATAATATAAATTTATACATGAAGCACAATGGTTAACATTAAATAGAGGGATTACAAGTATAAGGTTCTAGCAATGACAACTTAATGTCATTAAGTACAAACCGAATATTTCTATAATTTGTAACATAAAATCACACATTAATTAAACATAAGCCATGCGTTTCTAGCAGCTGCCATCCATTCAGTGTTACTTGACTAATCTGAAACCACCAGAAATAAAAATAAAGGGAAATGAGAATTTATAAAAATTCCCAGTAGAGAATGAATGGTTTTAAAAATATTTGAACTATGGTTGGTTCCAGCCGTGTCTGCACGGGAAATACACATGACTAGAGTAACGTTATATGAATATAATCAGTTATCATAAAATATGTCATGTAGAACCTGTTATGCATAGAATATGTCATGCATATCTTATCAAAATTATGATTTGCTTTACTTTAGTTCCTCTTTCATTTGTTTGTTTGTCTCATACATAGTCGAAGGCCTTATCTTAGGGAATTCTCAATCTTTCATATTGTTCTTAACATCGTGATGACAAAGCAAGACACTTACGCCATTCTAACCAAGGCAGGTAACATAAAAGGATCTTACATTTATCCCTCTGCCTTATCTGTGGTTAGCGGCACATCTTAATTAATCATGTTCTTTTAAAAGTTATTATGTATAATTTCACAATAAAGAATTTCATATAATAAATCAATAAATGAAACTTAAATAAATATTGTTACTCAACAATTTAAATAGTGAAACATAAATACATAAATTTATAAATTCATGCATAAATAAATTGGGCCAAAAGAATAGAAGTTAGATCCAATAAATTAATGTACAACAGATAACAACATAAATAAGAAGGAATATTTAATTAATTTGAATTAAACTTTAAATCGCATAAATATAAATATTAATATAAATAAGAAACTGGAGCGGCGGTACTCCGCACTGGACCAGTAGAGGGAGAAGAGAATACTTATAATTAAATAATAAAAGAAACTGGGCAGCGATACTCCGCCTTTGGACCGATAAGGGAGAGAGAATCATTATAATTAAGTGATAAAAGAAACCGGAGCGCGGTAAACAGACGGGACCGGTAGGGAGAGAAAAGGATTATTTTTTATTAGTATTATTTTACTATTCAGGTTCATGATCATTAATAGTATAAAAATAATTGACTATGAGCATCTGTGATAAAAATGATAGTGCATAAAATGAATAGTAATAATAATAACTGTAATCATGGTTTTATTTGGCATAAAAATAAATTCATTTCCTACCTTAAATTCTGCCGGAAGATGAAAATTGCGTACACCTATTGAACTTTATAGTAGTACTAACCTTACTATCTCTTTTTTTTTAATTCTTTCTCTCTCTTCCCTTTTCTTTCTTTCTCTCGTTCTTTTCTCTTCTCTCTCCTCTCTCCTCTCTTTTTCTCTTCTCTTTCTCTTCCTCACGTTCTCTCTCACTGTCACTCCGTCACACACACACACACACCCACATATATATATAGATGAACAGCTCACAGAAATGAAGTTTCTGTGGCTGAAATGTTGTGGGTGAGTGGCGATCTTTGTCTTCTCCTTTTCTTTTTTTTTTTGTTTGGTGTACTACTTTTATTTTTTGTGTGTAAAAATTATACACCTAATTATTAATACTTAACATATTATTATTTATTACACTTATAAATCTTATTCTTAATTTAGTACAATGTACTATGAGTTTATTGTCACTAGTTTATTATCTTATTTTATACAGTTAATATTTGTAGTTTAAAGTTTTGGTCTAATATTTAAAATAATTGTTGATATATAAAATTACTAAGTAAGAGCATAATTTAAAATTATTACACATAAATTATTTTATTTTTATCATTATTATTATTATTTAAAAAAAAGGGATGTTACAATTCTCCCCTCCTTTTAGGAATTTTGTCCCCAAAATTCACTGACCTGTTTGGTATAATTCTGGGTAGGTCTCCTTAATCTCATCTTCCAGTTCCCACGTTGCTTCTTCAAGTGACAACCCTTTCCAAACCACTTTGACTAAAGGAATTTCTTTTCCTCTTAAGTTTTTGACAGATCTATCTATGATTTGCATTGGTTTAGTTTCATACGTTAAATTATCTCTTACTTGCATTGTCTCATATTCTATGATGTGTGAAGGGTCAAAACAATACTTTCTGAGTTGAGAGACATGAAAGACATTATGAAGATTTGAAAGATTGGGTGGAAGTGCGATTTGATATGCAACTGGTCCTACTTTTTTAAGAATTTGGAATGGACCTATGAACTTTGGACTTAACTTTTTGGATTTAAGGGCTCTGCCAATTCCAGTAGTAGGAGTGACTCTAAGGAAAACATGGTCCCCTTCTTTAAATACTAGAGGTCTCCTCCTTTTATCAGCATAACTTTTCTGTCTACTCTGTGCAGTGAGTAGCTTTCCCCTAATGAACTTGATTTTCTCTGTGGTTTGTTGCACTATGTCAGGTCCTAATAAACTCCTTTCTCCTACTTCAAACCAACATAAGGGTGACCTACACTTTCTACCATATAGAGCTTCAAATGGAGCCATGCCTATGCTTGAATGATAACTATTGTTATAGGCAAACTCTATTAATGGTAGATAAGTATCCCAACTTCCTTGCAGCTCTAGTACACAGGCTCTAAGCATGTCCTCTAATGTTTGGATAGTTCTTTCTGTCTGACCATCTGTTTGAGGGTGGTAAGCTGTACTAAAACGAAGTCTGGTACCTAAGGCGTCTTGCAAGGCTACCCAAAACTTAGAGGTGAATCTAGGATCTCTGTCTGAAACAATGCTAGTTGGTACACCATGTAGTCTTATGATTTCCTGGATGTAACTCTGAGCTAACCTATACAGTGGCCAACTAATCTTTATTGGAAGGATATGGGTGGACTTGGTTAATCTATCTACAATTACCCACGCAGCATCATGGCTTGAAGGAGTTCTAGGTAATCCTACAACAAAATCCATGGATATACTATCCCATTTCCACTCAAGGATATCTAGAGGTTGTAACAATCCTGTAGGTTTTTGGTGCTCTATCTTAACTTTTTGACAAGTAAGACACTTAGCTACAAAATTAGCTATGTCTCTTTTCATACCATTCCACCAAAACCACTTTTTGAGATCCTGGTACATCTTTGTTGTTCCTGGATGCATGGTGAATTTGCTACAATGTGCCTCAGTCAAAATCTGGTTCCTTAATTCTTCATTATTAGGCACACATAAGCTTCCCTCATACATTACAGCTCTCTTTCCATCAAACTGGAAATGCTTAAGTTGCTCTACTTGAATCTTGCTCTTGAGGGACTTAAGAAACTCATCCTTGTCTTGGGCATTTCTTACTCGGTCATTCAAATCAGATTCTATTCTAAATTCATTAGCATATAGGCAATGGGGTTGTAGGGACATTGAAATTTTCAAATCCCTAAATTCCTCTAATAACTTATGCTCTTCTACCATCATTAGAGACATGTGCAAGGACTTTCTGCTCAAGGCATCAGCTACAACATTAGCTTTGCCAGCATGATATTTTAATTCAAAATCATAATCCTTTAAAAATTCCATTCATCTCCTTTGTCTCATATTTAATTCCTTCTTATCAAAAAGATATTTCAAACTCTTATGGTCGCTGTAAACCTCAAACTTCACCCCATACAAATAATGTCTCCAAATTTTTAAAGCAAATACTACAGCAGCTAACTCTAGGTCATGGGTTGGATAGTTCTCTTCATAAGACCTAAGTTGCCTAGAAGCATAGGCTACAACTTTCCCATCTTGCATCAAAACACAACCTAGTCCTTTCTTAGATGCATCGCAATACACTACAAAGTTTTTCTTAGGATCAGGGATTATTAACACTGGGGTAGAGGTAAGCCTATTTTTCAATTCTTGAAAGCTGGTTTCACAAGTCAGATTCCATTC
Organism: Dalbergia cochinchinensis; assembly: GCA_031216125.1. Taxonomy (NCBI): domain Eukaryota; kingdom Viridiplantae; phylum Streptophyta; class Magnoliopsida; order Fabales; family Fabaceae; genus Dalbergia; species Dalbergia cochinchinensis. Next base: position 57,730,721 of record CM062375.1, on the reverse strand, counting down.
AAAGGTTTGGTTTTTTCTGGTTAACCTAGTCAATGGTAAAACTAGTTGGGAAAATCCTTTAATGAACCTTCTGTAATAACCAGCTAATCCAAGAAAACTCCTTATCTCTCAGAATCGTCTTTGGCCTTTTCCAATGAACTACAGCTTCAACTTTATTTGGATCGACAGCCACCCCTCCTTGGGTTATCACATGGCCTAAAAACTTCACTTCCTGTAGCCAAAACTCACATTTTTCTCGCTTAGCATATAACTGTTTTTCCTTCAAAATTTGCAATACTATTCTAAGATGTTGTTCATGCTCCTCCTTAGTCTTTGAATAGATAAGAATATCATCTATAAAGACTACCACAAATTTGTCAAGGTAAGGCCTAAAAATCCTATTCATGTAATCCATAAATATTGCAAGAGCATTGGTAAGTCCAAAAGGCATCACAAGATATTCATAATGGCCATACCTAGTCCTAAAGGCTGTCTTAGGTATATCTTCTTGCTTTACTCTTATTTGATGGTATCCCGATCTCAAGTCAATCTTTGAGAAAACTGATGCTCCTAATAGTTGATCTAATAGGTCATTTATCCTAGGAAGTGGGTACTTATTTTTAATTGTGACCTTATTCAATTGTCTATAATCTATACACAACCTCATGCTTCCGTCCTTTTTCTTGACTAACAAAACCGGTGCACCCCATTGTGATACACTAGGCCTAATGAATCCTTTGGACAACAAATCCTCAATTTTTTTCTTAAGTTCATCAAGCTCTAAACGAGACATTCTATAGGGTGCAAAGGATAGAGGTCCTGTTCCTGGCATTAGATTAATGGAAAACTTAACCTCTCTATCTAGTGGCAGGTTCACTATATCCTTAGTAAACACTTCTGGAAAATCTCTCACTAGAGGTATGCTGTCTACATGTTGTTCGACCTTAGAATTTAAAGAATAAAGGAGAACCTCTTGAACTCCATCTAAGAGACACTTCTCTACTTGAGTGGCATTTAGGGAAATGGTGTCAGAAGATTTTTGTACTGGATCATAAAGAAAATAAACAAGCTTTTTAGGACAATATAGAAGGATACTATTTGAAGACATCCAGTCCATTCCAATTATAATATCAACACTAGACAAAGGTAAACAAACAAGATCAATAATAAAAGGTTTTCCTTTAATTAAAATGGGACAATTCAAAAAGGCATAGGAGGTAGAAACTCTTTCTCCTGTGGGAGTGGAAACTAACAAATCAAAAGGCAAATAAGATAGAGACACTTTTAACTTCTTCACACAGTCAATAGATATAAAGGAATGTGTAGCTCCTGAGTCAAATAATGCAATTAAGGGATAATTTTTTATGAAACATGTACCTTTGATCAAGTTAGGAGAATGAGTTGTCTCTTCTCCATTAAGAGTAAATACTCTCCCTTTAGTTTGTGGTCTTGGTGCAAGATTGTTTAATGGTGTTCCATTGGTGCAGTCCTTAACATAGTGTCCTGGCTTTCTGCACCGGTAGCAAACATTTTGTCCAAAAAGACAAGGTTTGGATCTATGAAATTTTCCACACTTATTGCATGTAGGTAAGGGTTCACTAGTTTGAAATGGTTTTCCCTTCGCTGCGTTCACTCCACTCTTAAAATTGTTTTTCTTTTGAGCTTCTAACACCCTCTTTCTTTTGAGGAAATTTTGTCTTTCTCTTTCAAATTCCAGATCACGATAGCTTCTCAGCTATCCTACATTTATTGACTAGAGTGGCATAGTCCTTAATCTCTAGGGTGGACACTTTGTCTCTAATCTCAGGCCTTAGACCTAACTCAAATTTTGTTCCCTTCCAACGCCCATCTGGGTTACTTTTCAGATAAGAAGAGAATTTGGAAAGCTCATCAAACTTAGCCACATACTGACCTATGGTCATATTCCCTAGCAGGTTGTATAAACTCAGCTTCTTTCTCATCCTTAACATTATCAGGGAAATATTTATCAAAGAAAGTGGGTAAGAATACCTCCCAAGTAATTTCAGTCCTGCTACATTCTAACAAACTTTTAGCACCTCTCCACCAATGTTCTGCTTCCCTTCTAGCATATAGGTGGCAAAGACTACCTTTTGTGCATCTGTGCATCCTAAAACAGTAAAAATTTTATCTAACTGCATGACCCATTTTTCAGCAAGAATCGGGTTATACTCCCCATGGTATGAAGGAGGTGAGGCTTTCCTAAACTCTGATAATCCTTGGTAATCGGGATTAGTAACAATTCCTCCCCCAGTAGAGTTTCTACTATTTTCACCATGGTTATTGTTCCTATATTAGGTTTCATGCATTTGTTGGAAAATCATTTTATTTGATTACATGCAGGCCTTAGCTTGGCCAGACTCATCATGGCTCCCATAATTTCTGATAGAGTGGCATTTGGTGCACTCTGATCTTCTGGGATTCCTTGATCTCCTGATGCCATATAGTCCTACAAGTACATAAACAATCTAATATTGAGTTGATCAGGCTCAATATTGTATACTTAGTGCATTGAGAATACTATAAGGCATGCAGAGAAAAACTAAGGACATGACATGCAAATAAAATGGTTCTAATCCTACATATAATTTTCATAATAGCCAGAAAACGGTTGCTCTGATACCATTACTGTAACACCCTCTCATAAAATAACTAATAATATGAATTTATACATGAAGCACAATGGTTAACATTAAATAGAGGGATTACAAGTATAAGGTTCTAGCAATGACAACTTAATGTCATTAAGTACAAACCGAATATTTCTATAATTTGTAACATAAAATCACACATTAATTAAACATAAGCCATGAGTTTCTAGCAGCTGTCATCCATTCAGTGTTACTTGACTAATCTGAAACCACCAGAAATAAAAATAAAGGGAAATGAGAATTTATAAAAATTCCCAGTAGAGAATGAATGGTTTTAAAAATATTTGAACTATGGTTGGTTCCAGCTGTGTCTGCACGGGAAATACACATGACTACAATAACGTTATATGAATATAATCAGTTATCATAAAATATGTCATGTAGAACCTGTTATGCATAGAATATGTCATGCATATCTTATCAAAATTATGATTTGCTTTACTTTAGTTTCTCTTTCATTTGTCTGCTTGTCTCACACATAGTCGAAGGCCTTATCTTAGGGAATTCTCATTCTTTCATATTGTTCTTAACATCGTGATGACAAAGCAAGACACTTACGCCATTCTAACCAAGGCAGGTAACATAAAAGGATCTTACATTTATCCCTCTGCCTTATCTGTGGTTAGCGGCACATCTTAATTAATCATGTTCTTTTAAAAGTTATTATGCATAATTTCACAATAAAGAATTTCATATAATAAATCAATAAATGAAACTTAAATAAATATTGTTACTCAACAATTTAAATAGTGAAACATAAATACATAAATTTATAAATTCATGCATAAATAAATTGGGCCAAAAGAATAGAAGTTAGATCCAATAAATTAATGTACAATAGATAACAACATAAATAAGAAGGAATATTTAATTAATTTGAATTAAACTTTAAATCGCATAAATATAAATATTAATATAAATAAGAAACTGGAGCGGCGGTACTCCGCACTGGACCAGTAGAGGGAGAAGAGAATACTTATAATTAAATAATAAAAGAAAGCTGAGCAGCGCAGATTCTGGACCGACCAGTAAAGGGAGAGAGAATCATTATAATTAAGTGATAAAAGAAACCGGAGCGCGGTAAACCGACGGGACCGGTAGGGAGAGAAAAGGATTATTTTTTATTAGTATTATTTTACTATTCAGGTTCATGATCATTAATAGTATAAAAATAATTGACTATAAGCATCTGTGATAAAAATGATAGTGCATAAAATGAATAGTAATAATAATAACTGTAGTCATGGTTTTATTTGGCATAAAAATAAATTCATTTCCTACCTTAAATTCTGCCGGAAGATGAAAATTGCGTACACCTATTGAACTTTATAGTAATACTAACCTTACTATCTCCTTTTTTTTAATTCTTTCTCTCTCTTCCCTTTTCTTTCTTTCTCTCGTTCTTTTCTCTTCTCTCTCCTCTCTTTTTCTCTTCTCTTTCTCTTCCTCACGTTCTCTCTCACTGTCACTCCGTCACACACACACACACACACACCCACATATATATATATATAGATGAACAGCTCACAGAAATGAAGTTTACGTGGTGAAATGTTAATGGGTGAGTGGCGATCTTTGTGTCTTGCCTTTTCTTTTTTTTTTGTGTACTACCTTTATTTTTTGTGTGTAAAAATTATACACCTAATTATTAATACTTAACATATTATTATTTATTACACTTAATAAATCTTATTCTTAATTTAGTACAATGTACTATGAGTTTATTGTCACTAGTTTATTATCTTATTTTATACAGTTAATATTTGTAGTTTAAAGTTTTGGTCTAATATTTAAAATAATTGTTGATATATAAAATTACTAAGTAAGAGCATAACTTAAAATTATTACACATAAACTATTTTATTTTTATCATTATTATTATTATTTAAAAAAAAGGGATGTTACATAATAAGCAAGAGAGTAATGTTAATTTGAATGAATGGCCAAATGTTTAAACAAATTTTTTTGAATGAAATATTTTTATCTTGAGTAATGTTAATTTGACATATACTTTATGAACATTGTATCAACATATTTTAATTTATTATTAGATTAAGAGTGGATCTCATTTAGTTTGAATCGCACATCTCATTCAATAATAAATATGAGTATACTGACATAATATTTCATAAAATTAAGGTCAAATAGATTAAAATTTTAATGTGCTAAAATAATATAATTTCTCATCATGCCTAATAATAATAAATGGGGTGACTTTGCAATAAAAGGAGGACTCCATGTGAGGAGCCACGTGAGAATAGCGACGCGAAGGTTAAAGAAAAAAGGTTTTGAGCGGGAAAAAGAGGTGACGAGAGGTCATAGAGTGTAGCCCGGTGGAAAAGTTAATAAGAAAGGAAAAAAGGTTGTATTATGGGCTCATGATTTATTTATTTATTTTTAGTTGCTCCAGTATTCATAGAAAATGAGAGGATTTTAGTATCCTTATGAAATGTTGTAATAAAAATGTGTTATTTTTTTAAATTATGCCACATAGATATTTGTGTATCATATATATCTTTCACAATTATAGTGTGGTCCAAATTTATATTTAGGGATAATTTTATAAATCTATTTAAGTTATTTTCAATTTATAAATACATTAACATAATAAAAACTATTTCTGAACTAAAACGATTATTAAAGCAAATCAAATTGAAAAACCTAGCTCTCATGTTCGTTATATAACAAGAACCTTCATTGTTCATCTTCATCCTCGTGTGCCTTCTCATGTCCTTATTATGCTTGCCCCTCAAGCTTAGTGGACCAAAAAAGAATACAACCATATGAAATGTCCAGAGCTTATCTATCTACTATACAATTTGAGTTTTTATTTCTATTGTTCACACCGTGTTCACATGCCACGTGTCTACTCTTTATGTGTTTCTACTATACAATTTGAGAGTTTTTTTCTACTGTTCACAACTCCAGAGTTTTATTTCTACTGTTTACATACCACGCATCTACTCCTTATGGGTTTCTACCGTACAATTATTTGAGTGTTTTTTGTTTATACTGTTCATCTACTATCACTATTCACAAGTCACTCAGTCTTAGCATGACATCTCGGCACCATCTACTCAGCCTACTCCTTCTCTAAAGATTTTTGGGTGAAAGCGTTGTTCAGTGGGATTCGCGATTAAGCGAATGATACTGAGAATGGTGCATGCATATTTCACTGTTTCGTATCATATCATCACAGAAAGCATTACATTATTTATAAAACTGAGAGGCTGCAGCGAGCCATCCCATGTAGTGCGATGTGTCAGAACATATTCCCCATTCCGTTAAATTGAAAATCAATGAAGCGAGAATATCCACAACAAGGGGAGTCTGTTATGTGTGACGGGGTGTTATGTGCGGTGGGGTGAGTGAGGTGAGACTACAATCGTGACCCTCTCTCTGCTGACGCACAAGAATCCCGCAAACACCTCTACAAAAAGCACTCTTTCTTTTCTGCATTACCTTAATAGTACACATCAAAATTCCATAATCTTCTTCACCCTTCCGCATTAGAGGTGAGATGATTTTTTCTCTCCCTTGTTCATAGATGAAATGAGATGAGATAGGTTGTTATTTATTATAGGTTTAATTAATCCGTCAGTCCCTATAGTTTTATTGATTTTTCAACTGAGTCCCTACATTTTAAAAGTTTTCAATTGGACCCTATACTGAAAATAAATGTTTAATTGGGTCCCTGACGTATCACCTGTTATAAAAACATGAGTTAAAAGAATATTCACAGAATATTCCTAGGAATATTCTTTTACTATATAATATTTTATTTTAAAAAATCCCACATATTATAGAAGTGCTTAGTGGGGATAGAGCTTGGCCAACTGGAATATAACTAAGCCAACATGACATGGATCTTGCCCAATAGAAAATAGAGCTCGACAAATAGTAAATAGAGTTCCATCTTCTCTCAACCGATATTCTTTTTCAAAGTAAGGGTTTAAAATGACTTGTGTATGAAATGTCAAGGACTGAAGTGAGTATCAACTTTTTTTTAATATAAAATTATACTAAAAGAATGTTCTAAGAATATTCTGTTAACTCTCATATTTTTGTAATAGGTGATAGGGTCAAGGACCCAATTAAACATTTAATTTTAGTATAGGGACCTAATTAAAAATTCAGTAAAACGGTAGAGATTGACGGATTAATTAAATTATTATTTAAATAGAGATGGTTTCTTATTAAATCACATGCTATTATTTTTCAATCAAGAAAATATTCTTGGAGAAATACAGATCAACTAAATGTTTTATTAAATCACATGCTATTATTTAATTGGATGACAGTGTAAAACTATGTTATACTGTCAGTGCATCAAAATTAAACTCCAACTTTAAAAATATGGCACACTTTTTATTGAAACACATTATAAGTGTACTTAAATCCCTCATTTTTCATCGGTACCGGAGTAACACCAGTTGTTTTTGCCTGAATTATTTTTTTGTTGTGGAAGTTTTTTTTCTTGAAATATTTTTTTTATTTTGCTTGTTTAACTATACGGGTGAGTTTGTTGCTTGTGCTTCATTATTTTAATTTTAAGTTGCTAGTAAAAAAGTAGGAGAACAAGATGCGCAAATCAACATAAGTTACCTTAATTTTAATATATTATCGGTGTAGAGTGTTTTATATTATTAATTAATTATATGTTACTATAATAATTACTATTTTACAAATTTAATATTTTTACCAACGGAACAAAATGATTTAATTTAAATATATTTTCAGCATAATTTTTTTATATAAATATTCAGCACATATTGTTATATATTAATAAAAATATTTGACTCAACTACCCATAACCATAAACTTAAAATGATTAGCATAAACAGAATTTTTTGATTGAATTATAATATAAAATTCTTTTACACTGATAATGTATCAAAATTAATTTCCAACAAAATATAATTAAATATATGTATATATAGAAAAATTTTAAATTTTTATGTATTAAAATAAGAATATATGTATTTTGAATTTGGATCTACCTCCTGTAAGGTGCACTAAATCCATGTATTTCATATCTCTTGAACATTTAAAACATCACTAATCCTTTCATCTAGGTTTTTTTTAAAAAAAAAAAATCGGACAGATTGAGCAGGAAGATTTGAAATTATTCTATATAAGCATGACAGCCAGTCAGTTTTCCATCAACATAAATAAATTAAAAAACTGCTTAAAACGTGTACATCAACTTGCTCAACCAATCAACCATTAGTTGTGTGATGCAAGAATGATTCAGCAAAGGGCAAATTGGGGAGAACATGAAATAGAAAGTGAGAACCATTCTGTTATGCACTGGGCACGTGGCAACAGAACCGAAAAATGGGGCACCAAGAAGGAGTGACAGAATTAGGAAATTGCCTACAAAACTGAAGGATTTCATCATGGAGAGGGCATGAGAGTGTAAGCATCTTCTTCTTCCTCTAAATCTCTTATCTCTCATCCTTATATCCTTCCTAATTCACTACCTTTCCTACTCTCAGGTGACATCCTCTGCAATCAGTTCAGCTGTCGTTTAGGCTTGTGCACCGAGCCGTATATTTTTCAACATTCCAGTAGAATTGTTTACTATTACAGCAATATAGAAAATACAAAAAAGAGTATACTGTTCAGAATTTTTATTTCAGATAAATACAAGCAACCCTTCTGTATTTGCTTTTATTTTAGCCTTCCATCATTTGGTGCTTTCAGATAAAAAACAAGTTGACATTGCCTATAAATTAAAACACCACCTTAAGTTTTGGAGAACAAGTTGATATAAAATTAAAAATACATGGAGATATGAGCAACCCACATTTTTTTATAATTGAGATATGAGCAGCATATCTTTTGAGATATGTCAACGTTCAATACATGCCTGTGTTGCACTCTATAGTTATTAGTTTTTTACTTATCAATCCATATTTTTTAAATTTCATATGAACTTTTTCAAAATAATTAATTTAAATACTTTATTTATCTTTGAATAACTGTCCAATTATAAATACTCATTGAAATTAAGGAAATAATGGAAATAACTTGTACCCCATCAATGTTAGTAAAGCTTAGAATTAGTTTACTAAATCGCCCTTGCTTTTTTAAAATACTCGAACTTCCTCCCTCCTCTTTCACTAATGAGTCAATAGTATTTGATTGAAATATTATTGATAAAATATAATTAATACTACATAAAATTTTGAAATAAACAATTATTTCTAAACAAAATAAATTTTTAAAATGGACAATTATTTAAGGATGAAGGGAGCACACACACACATATATATATGTAATACTAGAAATTATTGAATTTGATTATGGTATTTGAAGTTATTTATTAAATATGCGTGTGAACTTAACAAAAAAAAGTTTGATACAATTTGGAGACACTAAAACTTCAAAAGATAGTTACCACCACAATCCTTTTTACATATTATATCGATGAAACAATTTATCCTATAGTAAATTATAAGGTGGGCTCAGTCAATTTTCATGTCAAATAAATTAGTCTCCAAGAGAAAAATTGATATTGCCGTTCCTAACCTTTCAAAACTCTACACAATCTAATTCCTTTGTTAATTGTCTCCATTAGACACATACCGTGACTAGTTAAATAGTTAATATGATCTGACCAAAAAATTCTGAACAAAAAGAAAAAGACTTGTTAATATGTATCATTCATCTCCATCCTATTATTCTTGTCACTTTCATCAATAAATAGTGCCCCGTAGTTTTATGGGTTTAGGGTTCATTTACATTTTTTTTTTTTGGGTCAAAATTATAGGTACGTATTCTCCTAACAGATGCAATTCTACTCCGGTTGGGTTGAACCATTAAGTTAGTGAAGCTATCCCTTCCGAATTTTAACATTGCATCATAATCAGTATTTGAATCCAAGATCTCTTTTTAAGCTTAAAAATGGAAATTTCTGAGTGAAACTGGAATTTTTGGGCAATAGAATGAGACAAAAAAATATCATCATTTTATTAATGGAAGCAACTAAAATGCTTAACCACCATATCACTGCATTTGATGGATAATGATGGATGAACTGAATTGTCTGACATTTTAAAAAAAAATTAGAAATTGCAATGTCATTTTTTTCTCCCGACGAATTTATTCAAATATTTTTAACTAAAAAAGAAAATTATAGTAAACATTCTATATAAAATAATTGGTGCATTACACGAACAGAGTGCGCTAGTGTGAGCTAAAATGTAGTATTTGATTAAAGAATGAAGTCCGATTGACCTACCAAAAAGAATGAAATCCGATTGATACATCACTAATTACTTGACTCCTATTGTCAGGAATCTAACCCCCACTTAAAGTCTTTTCTAAAGGAATATAAGCATCTCTTAATGAAATTTTTTCAATTTGCATGACTCAAACTCGAATCTAGTTGATAATTATTTTCCAACAGATTATCCAAAAGTTCTTGTATGTTGTTAAAGATGGTAATCACCGGGAGACTTTTAACTTCTGATTTAGAAGCAGCCGACTCAACCTTCTTAGGTGACGAAATATAGCTCTCTGACAAGTTTTTATCCAGCTCTGCTTGTATCTCACTATAATAGGTATTATGGTGGTTATTGTTGATGTAGGATCAGCAGGGATATCTAGAGATGTTGGAGAAACGTTGTTTGTTTCATGAGTTTTTCAGCTCCCTCCGCAGTGAAAGTAAGCTCACTATATTCAGTATTGCGAACCAGAGGAGCCTGTACAAGTAAATAATTAGAAACAGCAGTCAAAATAAGAAGTGATCTATGAAATCACCTATCCCCAAATGTTTCTATTTCTCACACATCAATCACATTCTATCAAATAAGCATTTAATAATATATAAAATTTTATAACACTTACTAAATATGTATTCCAATTTACACGACAATTGTTGGGATTTAATCCAAAGTCCCATATTGGTAAGAAATAGAAGCACTACTAGTATTTTAGCCTATAAATATTATTTTAGTTATTTGAATTTTGTTATCCTTCAAAAAGTGAGAGTGATCAATATGGGTAGCTTTTAATGTCTATATGATGAAATATTTGTAAGGATGATTTGTAACTTCAGTAATTCAAAAGTTGCAGATAGTGAAAGATTTGACAATCCTTATAGAGGTTGTAAATGTAAGTAGTTAAGGCTGAATTATGTTAAATTTTATCTCCTTTAAATTGTTTTTTCTTCTTACATTATTTCCTCTATTGAGAGAGTTTGTTCTTGTATATTTCCTTAAATGAATTATATGTTAGTAAAAGATTTTTAAGAAGGGTTAACCTCTTGAAGCTGAAACTGTTGATCTTCTTGATTTTGAGCAGTGATTTCGTTTCCCGACATTTCTGGAGAGTCACACAATGAATCATTTGGAAATACAATGGGAGATGTCTAGCTGATAAAATTTGAAGTTAACTAGTCAAGATTGGTCCAAAAAGGGGGGAAAATTACGTAAAGAAGCACTTACATTTGTTTAAATACAATCCGAACTAAATAAAAATGAAAAATCAATCTAAAAAAATTTATGCGAACAGAAAAGTTTAAATTTGATTAATTATTTTCTCAAAATAATCGATTAAAATGGATCGAATTCAGTTTTAACTTTAAAGTTGATCCAATTAAATTCAAATCAATCAATATCATAAATATATCTTTTATTATTAAATTTAAACTTTTGTCTATGTATAATTTCAATTCATCACATGTTGTTTGTATATCATTTTCAATAAAAAAAATTATTGTCATATATATAAAATTATTTATTATGTTTATTACTTGTTTTATTTAATAAATTAATTTGCATTTTTGTTGTAAAATTTTAAATTTAAATTTTTATCATAAATATTTTTGTATATTATTCTCAATAAAATTATTATATATACTAAATTTGTTATTATATATTATTTTTAACAATTTAATTTTAATTTTTGTTTATAACATTTTTAGTTTAAATATTTTTATATAAAAAATTTATCAAACCGGGTGGTTTAAATTTACCATTTAAATGAGATGAATTCAATTCAAGCTAACTAGGCTATATTGTTTGAATTAATAGGCTTTCTATTTAGAGAATGTTTGGTATGAGATAATATATCGAGAATAATGGTAATATAAGTTCAAATTATTAGGCTAACATTATCTTATTCGGAACACCTCTCCCCCTTCCTACCCTACCCAAAAAAAAGAAATTATTAGCCTCCACATGGTAAATTCCATTTCATCTTATTAAGGCCATGATCTCGCTTGAATCATTGGATCATCGCGTACAACTGGGGCTCCCTTCATTAATGTCCCTACATTATATACCCTTACCTTGAAAGAGGGGTTGGAGGCAATTTCATCCCTAGCCTCTACTAAGACAACATCATTTTGGCCATGTTTATGAGAAACAGGTAAAATACTCCTACTCTCACCATAAACATGTAAGCTCCACACTTATCATTAGTAAACATAGTCACTAGCAGCATGCGAAATGCTAATGACAATTATGACCCCAACCTCCACTCCATCTAGAATCACCATCTTAACCCTATCCCAGTACTTGAAACAATCCACAAATCCCTTGGGAATATGCAACCATAGATTGACCAGCTTAATCATAACCAAAGCGACTGAAGTTCATTATCAACCATGGGAGAATCGCATTTAGAACCACAAGCCCACGAAACTCTATCCCTTTAACCTACAATTACTCTAAGTGCCCTGAATTAGGTAACCACCGCATCTTGATTGAGCCCCGAGCCATATTCCCATCATTCAAGACACCCTTTTACCGAGTTTATCATGATAGCATGTTCAGCATCATATTGACCCCCAACCTATGTGAAATTATATGGCAGATCCATTGGTCCAAAAACCCATATTGACACTTTAAAAAATGCCATATGTTGGTGGCTAAGGATTCAGATTCTCTGAGGTGGAAAGCTTTCCCCAGCAAACTATTCTAGGTGACCCAACAGTGGGTCTCCTCTTTTTCTTCTCGATTAATCGGGAACTTCTTGAAATTAACAAATTTATTTCTAAACTGTTTTGTTTCAAGTTGGTCCCATACGAAGATACTAGGAAGCCTCTACGGACTCACCCATAGGGAAAAAGACCGCTCATATAAATAATCTCAAAAAAGAAGTCACTTTATACATATTCACAACATTGCTTGGACCAAGTTTTTTCATTTAGTTGCTAAGATATCAATCCCCCAGAGTCATTAGAGGAGCTAGAAGTAAGGATTTGTAAGGTACATCTAAGTAAAAGATGGAGCTGAGAACAGGAAATGGGTGGGAAAATAGATAAGTGGAGGTCAAAAGCCACCTCATTAGTTATAATAGGGCAAGGGTTCCTGAGTAAAAATTTAGGGACAATCAGGCCCTTAGAGTGAGGAGATCGGCCTACCAACTCACTAAGGAAGCAAGGAATGTTGACAACAAAAGTAGCACCCTCATTGCATTTTATCACTTATATACCCTCTTAGTACCTTAAAAGAAAAAATATTGAGGGAAGTATTTAGCGTCAAATTTGTAAGCCTACCCTGACCCAATATCGATTAAGAGTGATAGACAAGAAAAAGAGATACAAATATCACCAAATGTTTGAGCATACCATAGAAGAATGCGCTAGCTTCTACAACTTTCTTGAAATCATGGCAAAGAAGGGACAATTAGAGCACTACATTCAAAGAACCCCCAGAAGATTCCCCACCCATAATGCATAACTACCTAACCCTCACCACATAAAGTCTAGAAAGTTCTAATCTTATCAATCTAGGATCCCATCAAAGCCAAGCAATCCCTTATCAAAGGAATTATTAATTGATACGTGTGTAAATCACACAAATTTAGTGCTTGTTTTGAGATGATTTTGTGCTTTGCTTGTGAATAAATTAGTTACTTTTATGTGGAATTTGAACTTTTGTGAAATTGTTGGAACTAAAGTTAAATTGGTAATTTTCAAGTGCATTTGATGGCTTGGGGGCTTACTTTAACTCAATTTTGCAACATGGTTTGGAAATCTCAAGAAATGCTCTACAATTTAACCAAAAGCCCAGTTCTCAAAGCTTATTGGTGAAAATATCCATTTGCAAGATTGAATGTTGTTGTTTTGATGTTGCCTATCCTAGCCTCCACCTAATATTTTGCCAATATATCTAGAGCTGTAGAAGTCCAATTGAGATTGTTTTTGCAGATATAGACAGATAATTCAAGTCTCAACAATTGCGTCTAATAATCGAAGGCTAATTCTAACTCTAGATACCGATATAAAAATTGCAAAGTGATAACCAATATTTCTATAACACCCTATTTTTATTGCTATGCAAAATGACTAATATACCCCTAGGTCATTTTTATATGAGATTCGAGGCCGAAATAGTCCAGACCATCCTTAATAGAACATTTTGACATTAGAATAACATTATATGATAATTAAATAGCAATATGTGCAAAAATTACAATTTTCTTTTTTTCAGTATTCAAATGACCAAAATACCCTTGAGGTCATTTTTGCCTCGAAATCAAGGACGACCAGTCTAGGCTATCCTCGAGGGATTACTTTTATACATGAAGGGGATTACATGTGTTATAGATGTTGTAGAAGTGAAAATATCAACTTCGAGTTTTTATCGTACATGAAATTACCAAAATACCCATGTGGTAATTTAACATGAGATTTAACCCGGTCATCACCCGAGTGTTCAAAATGTTTATTACATGTATAATTTGATATTTGGAAATGTTCGGGTGGTTTTGGGGGGAGTTTTATGTGAAATTATTATTTTGCCCCTAGTTAGTGCTAAATGAGCTTATTTACGCAATTAAGTAAATATAGGCAATATTAGGCTCTAATTAAAGATAAATTAATTTTATTTATTTGCCTTGAGTCAAAATAATTATTTGAGGTAATTTTAAAGTATAAGATTATTTTAGAAAAGATTGATTTTCTTTCTTAATTAAAAAGGGTTCTTAAGACACATAATATGAAATTAGTGTATTATATTTTTTCTTAAAAAAATACATTTTAGATTTATTTTTATTATTATTACTTTAGATTATTAGCACTGAAATTTCCACTACAAATGTTGGCAATTTAATTTTTTATTGGAGTACCATAAATATTTAATTATTAAGCACTTACTCTTGTTTATCAATTTCTTTTCCACTAATAATTAATATAAATACACTAAATACATGACCTACCACTAAGCAAAAAAAAAAAAAAAAAAATCACTCCCTATTATTGCTGAATGGCCATGGACTTCCTCCCCCCAAACTCCTATAAATATGTGTTTTTCCAAAGCCTAATTCACACACAAACACTTATTCATACCATTTGCATTTTTGGTTATAGTCTTGCTTACAAAAATTGGCCAAAAATCCTCTCTTCTCTCTCTTAACTCAAAGTTCTCTTCTTCTTCCTTCTCCACCTCCAAGAAGCTCCACCCTTCACCTTCATCCAAGTTCTTAACCTTAAACCAACATATATCCACTATAATAAACTCCCAAACACAACCCTTTCATTTCAAGACACAAGATCACAAAAAAAATCCTTCCTCCTTTCTTTTCCTTCTTGGCCAAATTCATCATCATCATATAGAGGAGATTTTTCTTCTCTTTACTTCTTAAAAGATCAAGCTTTAACTTTTGAGAAACAAGAAACAAGTTGGTAGAGATTTTATTTTATGTTCTTTCTCTTCTTCTTCTCTTATATTTTTGGTTTTTATGATACTTGAGGACCATGGCTTGATGATGAGGAATCATGGTGGTGGTTATGGATCTATCATATAATTGACCTCTAAAGCTTATTTTCTTTTTTTAAGATTATTTAGAGTTAAAGAGTTTCATTCTCTAAAAGTTTTGAGTTTTGAGCTTAACAAGATATAAAATGAACTTGCATCATGTTTATATTCCAAGCTTTGCATAATCATATTTATATTTCAAGTTATCACCTTAATTCTTAAAGATAATAATATGAACTAGCATATTCATGTTTATATTTTAAGTTATCACCTAAATTTTGAAAACTTAAGAATGAACTTGCATCTTCATATTTATATTTCAAGTCTTGCATATCATATTTATATTTCCAAGTTATCACCTTATAATAATAAAGATTAAAATGGATTGCATGGCATGTTTATGATTCTAGTCATCACCTAAATCTCTAAAACTCAAGACTTGCTCCTTTTATCTTAAATGAGAATGTTACTTCATGGACACATTTCATCTATATGTTTTCATCCTCATGATGATCTTGGTTTGAAGCTTCTTTATTTTTTAGGCTTGGATCTTGACTTTAAGATATACAAAGAATTTTTGAATGACTTAGAAATTAAAAAGGGTTAAGAACATGATTTTCTCATTATTTTAGAAGCTAAAATTATGGTTACTGATCTGATCTTTTAAAACTGAAAATGTCACTGATTTATGATGTTTATATGAGTATAAGTCACTAATAATTGTTGCAAAAATTGTTTTTAGCATTTTGGGAAGAATTAGTAACTAGAAAAGATCAAAATTGTAATTTTATGGAGCGTTAGAAAGATTAATTTTCTGGAAATATTACCTTACTGTTCAGTGCTATTCATACAGATTACACACATTAGAATTACTAATATTTGTTGTAAAAATTATTTTTAGCATGTTAGATGTATAAAAGAGTAATTACAAGTGTTAGTTTGGACCATTTTATAAAATGTGAAAAGTTATGTTTTGAAGTAACAATTATATGATTTCAGACAAATGATTTTAATTAGAGTTAGTTATGATATTGAATATTTCCATCTATTCAAAATATCATTTATGATGTTTAGAAAATGTTTTAAAAGTTTCAGTTTTTGTTAAGGGTTAAAAATGAATGATTTTGCACTTTAACCCCTAAAGAGTAGCAGAATTTGGTTTATAGCCTAAGATGGTTTTTATGATAAATTTATATGATTTCTAAGTATTATGAGTCTTCTAAAGATATAGACTAATTTTGAAGATCATTAGTTTGAGAAAATATATTAAAAGAGGAAATTATATTTTGACTCGTAATCTTTGAGAAATTGTAATTTTGACCCTCTTTTGGGCTTAAGCGTAAATATTAATAACTTGATGAGATTAGTGTTGTGAATGATATCTTACGGAAGCTATGTTCATGTGTTTTTAGTTGAAAATTATATGACTTGTGATAATTGTGCAAAATTACAAATTGAGAATTATGCATGCTTGATTTTTGAATTATGCGAGTGATGATCTCTAATATGCTATATATATCCTGTTGAGCATAGCATATGCATTAGCTGAGTCCAGTCCTTGATCTCCAGCATATTGGTTAAGAACATGTTTAATTTTCAATGAGATATTGATTGATGACATGCTTATGGATATATGCAATGAATGTGATGCATACTTATGTGATCAATTACATGTTGAGTTGTGGTATGTTATAATTATGCTTGAATAATTGAGATGCATAATCTATGAAGTTTATGAGCGAAAAATGATAAATGATAAGTTATAATTATATGATTCATGTTTGTATCTCTGAATAACATGCTAAGATAAAAGACTATGGAAGTGATCCTCTAGACTCCCTGAATTAAAGGTTATGAGAGGTGATCCGATAAGGTTAAGGTGACATAAAATATATGGAAGTGATCCTCCAGACTCTCTAAATTAAAGGTTATGAGAGGTGATCCAATAAGGGTATCCTTCAGACTCCAGGAATTAATGGTTATGAAAGGTGACCCAAGGAAGTGATCCTTTAGACTCTAGGAATTAATGATTATGAAAGGTGATCCTATGCCCTCTATCCCGCACTTTAGGAGTCGGGAGTTAGCTTATCGAGAGGATAAGTGTAAACTAGTGACGACTAGTTAGGTATGAGCTCATAACCTAAAACTCTTAAGAGAAGAGAAGATATAGGGCGGCCCCCAAAGAAAGAGAATATGAAATCTAAGTCACTAAAGGAATAATGAAGAAAAATCATGTTAATTAGAAGAATTTATGTTCTTTATGTCATATGCTTTGATTGTGAATCCTATGATATCTTGCATATGGTATTGACATACATTCATGATAAAGTATATTGCATCCATGACATTAAGATTCATGCTAAAAGATATGGGTCTCGGCTAATGGTATTTGAAACTTAATAAATGAACCTTATATATATGCTTACATTTTCATAATGAAACCCGAGGTTCCTGGGAACGATGATGATGACATACATGTTAAGAGGTGAAAGCCCTATTGAGATTCTTTTATAAGTCTCTCACTCTCTCTTCATTTTCTTTCCATCTCGTCTTCAGAGGTTGATGGCGATGTCTGTGGACTCCCTTGAGATGCCAATGTAGGAGTTGCATTTTGGCTCATAATAAAAGTTGAACATCGGAAGCTAGGACATAGCCTTCCTTGTCACAAGTCATAGAAGTTGTCTCATCTTCTTACGGATCCATAATATAATTTCTCATAGTCGTGTATTCATGAGAGGTTTAGCTACATAATAGTTATGCCTAACTTTTGGATTATTGTATGCTTAATCTCTTTACATGAACTCGGTACAATTATTTATGATACAATATTTGTATGATTATTATTATTATTATTATCTGATGTTATATTATGATATGATGATGTTCTCAGTTTATACTATTCTCTGATTTACATGTATTGTTGATTGGTTGCATTTATAGATCCATTCTCTATCTTAACTCTGAACATTTTGCATCTTAATTGTACTTAATTGATGGGTAATTGATAGATTCATATTTAGTCCTTATTGGGTATCATTGAATAAAATCATGGTTCTTTGTACCATTTTGATAAACAAATATTCCTGTACTTTCAATCCCCTTTTGTGAGTGTTATTTGTTTGCAGAGACATCCTATGTTGGTGTATGAAGACCATAGCAGTGTTGGAGTTTATAGCAGTGTTCAATTGGGAGAATTTGGTGAGCTGAATAATAGAGTTCTGGAGCGTATTTACAGGAAGTATTATAATGGAAAATTTGTAACTCTCTCTACAAGGATCGGATTAAGGCAAATTAATATGTTTTGAGAAGATTAAGAAGTCCTCTATAACTTTTATGTTCAGCTCACAGTTCTAGGAGCATCTTGGTGAAAATTCAGTTGCGAGATTAAAGGTTGCTGATATTCTGATGCTGTCTAGTGTGACCCTCAATTAGTATTTTGCCA
Organism: Dalbergia cochinchinensis; assembly: GCA_031216125.1. Classification (NCBI taxonomy): domain Eukaryota; kingdom Viridiplantae; phylum Streptophyta; class Magnoliopsida; order Fabales; family Fabaceae; genus Dalbergia; species Dalbergia cochinchinensis. The sequence continues at coordinate 57,711,918 of CM062375.1, read as the reverse complement.
ATATTTGGAGCTATAGATATCCGATTGAGGTGATTCTTGTGGCGTTAGAAAGCTTACTCAAATAGCTACAAGTTCTATTGAGGCACAAGAGCTAATTCAAACGTCACAGGCCTCAAAATGGGTTTGGAAGTGTACGAAGCGGTGTTGCACGAGTGCATGACTGTTATAGTGATCACCAGAGAGCAAGATGTTGCAACATATCAAAGGCAGGACCGCTATAGCAGTGATAAGTGACCCATCCTTCAGCGTGCGACACGATTTCACCCGGTTTTAGCACAATTGCGAGGACATTCAAAAGAAGATTGGAGTTTTAGTTTCTAAGAGTTTAGCTTAGAATATTTTTAAAAACTCTCTCTCTCTCTCTCTCTCTCTAGGTTTTAGGAGTTCTCAATTGTTCTTTTAGTGATTATTCTGGATTGTAATTTCACATTCTCTTTCAACAATGATTGTGACACTCCCCCTATGGAGGAGTAATCTCTTTACCGTGCACAGGGATAACTGAAGATTAACTTCGTTCTTGAGGTTCCCAATTTCTATTACAATTCATGGTTGGTTTTTCCTTTTCCATTTACTTTCTCTTTTGATATCAATTGCGATTATTATTGTGATTGGGTTTTCAAGAGCTGTTTGGGTCGGCATTCATTTGTGTGGATAATCTAGATACCATTAGATTATTGGGTCGATTGATTTAATTATATCTAATTAGTAAGGGATTGAAATTAACTCCGTTAGCAATTAGGTTGCTGCAGTTGGTAATTAAACTGGTATAGGTTCATAGAATTACGATCGTGAATTACTAGATCATATGTTAGTCAAACCCTTAGTAGGGGTGCAATTGCATGACTGTTAAGTAGAATTGCATCATTGTTGTGTGATATCATAACTAATGAAAGTAACAACCACCATAAATTTATCCTTTGAACCGATGATTGAACAATTCTTATCTGAAGGACTCCTTGTACAGGTAATTTTCTCATTATAATTTCTTGATTTAATTTAGTTACTACAATTTCTCAAACCCCTAATTTTCCCGAATTAATTAGAACACTTCCATGTGAGACAACTTGGATTGCACCCTAACTACATTTTTGGTGTAATTTAGTAACAAAAACTATTTTTAATTTGTTGTGGGTAGCGACAGCTCGCATTAATTGTTATATGATGAATATTTATACGTTATAGATGAATGGCTTATAGTTTGGTCTTGTGATTAAAAAAATGAGTCATATTTTCCATAAACTTATTTTGAAAATCAAGTAAAAATTTGAGAAGAAAAAGTAGTAACTAACGATTAACCATTATGCGTTCTAGGCATATTGAGTTGAAAGTTAGGGTGTTACAATTTCCTTTTGCATTACAATGTGAATTGGCCTAATCTTAGGCCAAGCAGCACAAAATCAAATGTTTTGAGCCTGTTATGTGCAATTAAGGCTTAATGAGACCCTAAAATAGAAAGAGAACTATAAATATAACATCTTAAGGAGGAAATAGTGTCTTTTAGTAGTCTTGAGGTCTTCGCTCTCTTAGCCTCTCTTGGTCAATTTGAGAGATATCAAGGAGGAGCTAGGATTTGATAGCTACATCAAGGAGGAAGAGATGCATGATTAGGATCCATTCTTCTTCTTTTTTATTCTCTTTGATTATGTATAGCATATACATTCTATGTGTGGATTTGTATTTATTAAATATGTTAATTGCCTAAATACCTTATGCTAGGGTGATTATGTAAGTTATGTTGTGACTATCATTGTTTAAGATTTTCAGTCTATGAATTGTTTCTTATTCAATTGAGTTTCTATTATTTATACTTAATGCTATGTATAGATTCACGAGCCATAGATTGATCATAGTGTTATGTAGACATAGATGAATCTAGATATATAATTGAGACAATGAAATAGAAACCTTAATGCTTAATTGTCAAGGGATGGAGGTTAGAAATTTTGTTGGGCATTGTAAGGGGATTTAAAAATTGATAAAGCCTTTAGTTTTAGAGTTCAAGTTGAGAAATTGATGAGTTCTAAAATCTAGGGAGGGTCTGTATCCAAGAAATTAGGTGTTAATTAGATTAAGAATCTTTCTCCATCAATTGTTAAGTTAAATATTTATTAAATTAGGAGCTTAAGCATCATAGGAACAATTACGTGAAATCAAATCCTTTGCACACTTTCCTTTATGATATCCCATATTTCTTTTGTATTTTTATTTTATTTTATTATTTTTTAAATAATTTTTTTAGGCTTATTTTCTTCGTTTAACAAGTGTAAATAGTTTCTAAGTTAAGCAAGTTGTAGTTGGTTGAGTTAATCGTTGCAGGAATGGCACTCTATTTACTCTTTTATTATTTGTACGACCCAATACACTTGTCAGAGCCACATCATTAACATTATTGCAAGAGGATTTGTCAGGGGGGGGGGAATCTGAAACATCTAGAAGAAAGCACTCCTGGGCTGTCCAAGCTATCATGGATGTAAGATAGACCCTCTCGATTGTAAACCAAGATTCACTGCCTTTATCACCTTCTCAGATGGACATTTCAAATGGGTGGACGCATGCTTAAGGCTGTAATTGCAAACTTTTGAAGTCCACCAATCAAGTCACCTTAGTGGACCAAGAAAGCTAAATTGATGTATTGTTTATTGAAGCCTTTAACAAGCCGTGTAAAGGGTTACGTTGAAATGCTGGCCACGTTTTCGAGAACCTGCATTGTGTTCATAAAGTTCTTAATAGTCAACCAAGATAGCCCCTACAGCATCATCTCGGAAGAATATGGCTTAACAAAATAGGGGCCATAGTCTTCATTGTTCACTAGCTAGCAATGAAATCTCCATTCCTAGAGGCTAAGTTTGTATCATCTTCATGTCAATTAAAAGAAAGCGAGGCAATGTTATGTAGATTGTTTGAAAATTCAATTTGAGACAAATAGACTTTCCTAGAAAAGCTAGTACAAAGCCCAAAGAGAAGACAAATTGATGTAAATCTGACCAAGCTTGGCCTAAGAAAGGACTTTTAAGAGAGACAGTCACAACTAGAAGGATAACTAAAGAAAATCCAAATCAACCATGCCAGGAATCAATCTCGACTTTGTTTGTCATAGGCTAGTAACCGAGTTTGAAGTAAAACCAGTGGCATAGAAAGGACAATAAAATTGACGAAAGAGAAAAGGAAGACAATCTAAGAGGAAACAAAGAAACTCGTAGATGCAAGCTTTATTCGAGAAATCAAACACACCACCTGGTTCTTCAATGTGGTTTTGGTAGAAAATAAATTTAACAAAACCCAGTGCATGTGCTTTAATTTCTCAAAGATTGATGAGTTGGTTGATGCAACCACAAGCTATCAATACGGACCTTCATGGATGCTTACTCAGAATACAATTAGAACTAGATGACCTAGACAATGAAGAGAGAACAACCTTCATGATTGATGGATTGAGTTATTGTTACAAAGTTTTGCCTTTTGAACTAAAAAACACAAGGTCCATGTATTAGAGATTGATGGACAGATTAATCTTCTCTGAACATATTAGAAGAAATGTCATGGTCTATACAGATGACATGGTCACCAAGAACTCTTACTTTGGAGACCATTGCAAAGACCCACAAGAAATACTTTCACTAGCAATAAGAAGAAATATGCACAAGAACCTTGAGAAATGTGCATTAGGAGTTAAAGTAGGAAAGTTCTTAGATTTTATGACCATTGGCAGGAAATCTAACAAATGCAAAGGTATAATTGAATTGAAAACCTCTTGCATAGTGCAAGATGTTCAATGATTAGCCGAAAAGATCATTGCCCTTTCTCAATCCATGTCCAGCACTACCACAAAAAAAAAGTGATTAGTGACCGATTTTTTAGTCACTAATTTTATGAAATCGGTCACTAAATCTAATAGTGGCTGATTTAGCAATCGAAAATAGAAGTAGCTAAAACCATGAAGGTACAAGCAGTTCAAGCATTCACTTCCTAACTATTGATGAGCACATAGCCCTCAAACCTCAGCAAAACACTATAATTTTTCTACCTTTTTTATATCAAAAGGCTTAACAAAAAAAATACATAAAAAAAGAAAAAGAAAACGAACACAAAAAAAGGAAAAAAAAATGAACCAGGGGTGGTGGTTGGGTGGATGGCTTCATGGTGGCTTTAGCCACAGAAAAGGTTGCACAAATCTGCAGGATAAAACATCACAATAGAGAGGGCTGTGTCGCAAGGAAGGGGAGGTGCAGGGGAGCAAGATCGCAGTAAAGACTCATTGGCGCAGTAGCAACTCTGTTCACAAGGCTAGATGATAAGCAGATGTGGCTGCAAGGGCCGGTTGACGAGTGGAGGGCTGTGATGCCATTCGTGGGATGGAGAAGGCGAGATAGAGAAGGAGTAGGTGTGCACATGGTGGCCACAGATGGAGAGGTGGCAGCGCAGCTGCTAGACAGAGAAGGAGGAGGCACGCATGTGACACTGAGGTGTCAAAACGGGCTGACCTGTCTCGTCAAAAGCCCACTAAAACGGGTTAGGGCGAGCCAACCTACCAAAATAAAATGGGCTAAAACAGTCAGCCTGACCTATTTTAGGACGGACTGAAAAATAAAAAAATTTCAAAAAAATAATTTTAATGTTTTGATGAATTTTTTTCAAAAAGGTTTTTAAATAATATTTTTTATTCATGTATATTTAATTTTTCAAGGTCCATAACATCTATACCAACTTTGATAAAAAAAAATGTTATTATTAATAGCTTGTTTATGAGTTATGATACTGTTTTATTTTTAAGTTTTAACATTTAGTAAATATATATTGTCAATTATATAGTGTTACTGTATTGGTGAGTGTACACATTTCTTAATTTTTTTCCTTTTTAGGTCATATGTTTCTTACTTTTTAACCAATAAATTGTGAATTTTTCTATAAAAAAAGAACTTGGCCTACGAGCCAAGTCCGTCCTAACCCGACAAAACCTGCAGGTTAAGCGAGGCAGGTTAAGTTGGCTAGAATTTTTTGGCGGGCTCAAAACTTCAACCCAGCTGGCTAAAAATGACAGGTTTGGCGAATCAACCTAGCGGGCTCAGCCCGTTTTGACATCTCTAGCGTGGCAGCTGCGAATGGAAGGATGGCGGCATCACTGCTAGACCGAGAAGGATGGAGGTTAGGTGAAGGGAGGGGTTGTGTTTAGGTCATGTGAATGGGATATTTGGAAAAGTATAAGACTTTTAGGGTATTTTATTGTCTTTATATCTTTCAACTCGTAGTGATTGAAAATTCTATTTCTAAATCAGTTTCTACCTGACTTGCCAAAATAGATTAACGAAATGGAAAATTTGGTCATTAAATTGGTCATTAATTGAAATGTTATTGACCGATTTAGAGATTGATTTTTATGTGTATTTCTAATATGAATAAATACCAGTCACTAATTAAAATATTAGTGACCGACTTTTGTGCAAGCAAGGACTTCTAATATGAATAAATATCAGTCACTAATTTAGAGACCAACTTTTATGCAAGCAAGTATTTCTAATATGCATAAATATCAGTTAATAATTAAAATATTATATAGTGACTGATTTAGAGAACCATTTTTTTGTAAGCAAAGACTTCCAATATGAATAACTATCAGTCACTAAATCAGTTACTAATTGAAATGTTAGTGAATTGAAAGACTAACTTTTATGCAAGCAATTTCTTACATGAATAAATGTTAGTCACTAAATCGGTCACTAATTGAAATATTAATGATTGATTTAGAGATCGATTTTTATGTAAGAAAGGATTTCTCATATGAATAAATATCAATTACTAAATCGATCACTATTTTTTCTAATGACTGATTTAGCGATTGGGTTTGTCCACCTATTTCATCCTTCCTGATGGCTCAATTCGGTTGCTAATTCAATCACAAATCCATAATTTTAGTGACCGATTTATTTCGGTCACAAAATCAATCTCTATTTGACACATTTCTAGGAGTGAGCAAGGCTGCGGACAAGGTTGTCCCTTTCTTCAATTGCATTAAAAAGACAGACAATATCCCGTGGGCACCCGAATGTGAATATTGAGTCGTTCATTTCCAACCCTCAAGCCAAGGGAAGACTCACTCTTGTTAGTATCTTACAAGGCGATCAACACAGTGTTATTATTAAAAGAAGAAGGCAAAGAATGGAGACCCATATACTTCGTTAGCAAAGTCTTGCCAGGGCCAGAGACCAAATATAAAATAAATAGAAAAACTTGCCCTTACTTTGGTCATCATGACCAGAAGACTGAAACCGCACTTTCAGAGCCATTGGGTAGTAGTGAACCAGATCTTGAGACTAGGGGCATGTAGATTGGTGGACCAGCCCATGACTTAGCCCCTAAACCCTTAACCCGGACACAATTCCCCCCACTTTCTTGAACTAATTATTAGCCCCTATGCAGCAAATATGATCTCACCTTGTTAAGGCCATGATCTCATTTAAATACATGGATCGTCACCCCCAATCAGGGCTCCCCCTCATTACTGCCCCTGTATTATATGCCCTTTGAAAGTGGTAGAGGAAATTTCATCCCTAGCCTAAACACCAATCTGCCCTACCTCTAGAGAGATAACACCACCTTGTTTAGTTAGGTCACATCATTGGCAATCATATTTTCAAGTATTGCTCACCTCCCATGGGGGGTGTCTTTGTGGATTATCGCCTATATTGCAACAACACCTTGTTTAGTTAGGCCACAACACTAGCAATCAATATTTTCAAGTGGTAGTGTGGATTGTTAGCCTCCCATGGGGGTGCTTTTGTAGATTATCACCTATGTTGTTGCAATCTTGCCTTTATTATTATTATTATTGTTAACTAAAAATAAATCATATTTATATTTATTATTAATATTAATTATAATTATTTCTTATTATTTAATATTACTATTAATTGTTATATAATAATTGATATTATTATTAATATATTTAAGTATTACTAATAATGATCATATTAATTATTAAATTATAATAATTCACTATTATTGAAACAATGATTATTTCTCATAATTAATATTATTAATTTTTGTAATAATAATAATAATATTATTATTATTATTATATATCGGTAAAAGAGACGTATTACCTTTTAATTTTTTATATACCAAACATGGCGATAATGTCAACTGTTAGTTAATTTATCTATATATGTCAAATATTGCATTATAATATAATTACGAACGATTTAAAAACTGATAATTTTTCCGAGTAATAATTCAAATTATTGACAATCTTCTTACGTAACATGAATAATAACTCATATAAATTGAATTGCGAGTACTTATACCTGAACTAAAGGACTGAGTCCTTTAGACTTTGGCTTGAAGGTGCTGGTAGCCATAGTTGCCTCAACTACTTTTTGACTTTCAGGTACATGCTTCACTTCACTTTGACTAGATGAGGAGATTGTTAGCTTGGTCGTGCGAAATGAAAAAGTGCCCGTACCGGGTACGCGTTGGCCGGATACGTGTGAGTACACATGGACACGTACCTATCGCTATTTTCTTTTTTGAAAAAAAAAATTGGATATGTCTGGACAATCGGGCACGCATGGGGTATGTACGGGGTATGTATCCGTATGCCATTTTACCAAAACACATCTGTTTTCGTTTTTTTTTTTTTTTCCCCTTCTCTTAAACGTTCGCCCATTACCAACCCAACCAACCCCTTTAACACAACAGACAGCCGGCCCTAGAGTTTTCCTCAGCAATCAGCATCACCTCTCCCTTCTCCACTTCTTCATCACTGGCAACACCCACCACAGTGGAGACGCTACGCGACCGAACAACGGAGCAGCGACCCGAGGAGACAACGTGGAGCACTTGCCGAAGGGCAGAGCAGCAACCCGAGGAGCGGCGACCCAAGGAGACGACGCGATGCAACCTTGCAGTGAGGTAGCTCCGTCGGCTCTCTCGACCCCGTACTAGTGAGGTAGGGATGTCCTTGTCTCTCTTAGTGAGTTTAAGGTTGATTGCTCTCTCAGGGATGTCTTTGACGGTTGATTGCTCTCTGTTATGTCACGTGTGCTTATGTTTAACATTGTTTTGAGTATTGTAACATTTCATTTTAAAATATAACGTTGATTATTATTGAATAATTTAGAGTTATTTTATGTTGAAATTGCTGGTTGAAATTTATGGTTTTTTTTTTATATATTGGCATACCCGTATTTCACTATTGTACAAAATTTTTTTACCCCGTTCCCGTACCCATACCTGTCCTGGGTACATGTACCGTATCCATATCCAGACAACATAGCCTAGCGTAGAAACCCCCATTTAACTACAAAAGCTTGAATGGATGGCAAACGGTGACTATAGACTCTTATTGTAATAAATTTTTTGGCAAAGGAATAGAAACAACTCTTACCTTGTAATGAGGCTAAACCTTCTTGCTTTTCAAAAACAGCACCAGGTGATGATGCAGACTAGAATCACAAGAAGACCAAACCAGAATGGCCACATCTTCACAATGTCATGAACAAGAGAACGAAGTTTGAAGAATGTACTAAATCTCTAAACCCAAAAACAAAGAAAAGGAGGAACTCAGAAAATAAAAACAAATATATTAAGTTCAAATATAAAGCAAAAAAAAAAAAAAGTACTGTAATTCTATTTCACATTACTACTTTGAGGTCTATAAATCTTCCTTCCATCGTGATATGAATAGAACAAACTTTAAATATTTAGACCATCATTACTTACGTTTTTTTTTCCACCAGAAACAATATCTGCTGTCATATCTTGAACACTAGAAGCATTTTCATTTATATCAGTTGCCATATCATCAGCACTATAAACAATACCATTCTCTTCTGCTGCCATATCACCAATGCTAGAAGTATTTTCCCTCTTATTTGTTACCATAGCATCAATACTAGAAGTTGCAACATTCTCATCTTCTACCATAGTACCAACACCATAAACATTTTCATTCATATCAGCTACCATTTTACCACCTGAAACAGTGACATTCTCATATGCTACTCTATCATCAACGCTAGAAGCATTTTCATTGATATCAGCTGACAGTTCATCTCCATGAGAAACAATATTATCACCACCAGAAGCCATAACATCAGCATGGTAGTGCTCTATGTTTTGATCATTTGGTTCATCATAAATGAGATAAATTATTGTCTTCTTCACAAGGATTCCATGCCCAAATATAACAATAACCCATACTTGGTTATTACCTTGTAGATTGGATATTACGCTCTACCAGTCCTCATCTTTTATTTTTAGTGAAGTCAGTCTATCTCCCTCATATTCAAGAGTGGTCTTTTGTGTCCTGATAGAAACTCTCTCAACGTTAAGACCTTCTGATGTTGCAATGGCTGTGAAAGAAGAATAGGCAATTCACATCATCATTGACTTCAACTTACGTCCAGTCACTTGAGGGACTTCGAAAGTTACAGAATCACCTTCACCATTAAAGGTTAACCATTTTAATACTACCTTGTAGTTTATATAACAATTAAAGACATAGTTTTAGTAATAAAACAAGTTAAAACATATTTTTTTCCTTATAAGATTAACTTTATTTCCCGTTAAGTAAAATCCTAATTTCTTGATAACTTAAGCAAAAATTGGATGTAAGTTAAAATAATAGGAGCCTTATATCTCTATACATAAACCTCCACAATAGTATAGCCATGTTATTTATACGATTGAACGATTGATTAAAATTCTTTTTCCAAAAAATAATGTCTAATTTCTGTTAATAGCACTTTTTAAGCTTTACAAATGATTACGGAAATCATGCTAATCACTTTTGGTGAGTCTTTGCCAACTAATATATACCTTAGTCTTACAAATAAAAGTAAATTAAAAGAGAAAAAAAAAGAATTGAAAGATGAAAAAGAAGGAGACATATACCTGGAAAATGCTATCTTTAAGAATCGCCGGGACTGGGGTATCCATCCCCATTTGAATTAAAAGGAAATTCAAGGATATATTTGATCTAGAAATGTCACCTTGACTGCGACAATCAACAAATGCAGATGCATTCGCATTTGAGGCTTGTGATGTAGTTGTCGTTGCTTCGACTTCATTCCAATTTGTGGCATTTAAGTTATACAAGGCCACATCTCCAGCTATTTGGTGTTGTGGTGAACTGCGTTCCAACTAGTACTTCGAAGCTGTGAGGTATATCAGACACTGATCCAGAAAGATGAAAAACTGATGTGAAGGAGAGAAAGTGAAGATGAATGTGTGAAGTGTAATGAGAGAATGATACTTCGATGATTAATCACTGAAGAGAGTTTTACAATATATATGCAAGGCTTAGATGCACTTACAGACATCACAAAGTCTGTTAGCTATCACAATTCTGTTACAACTTACAACTGAAGCCAAACTTAACTAACTGAAACTTATCAGAAACTAACTGAAACTAACCGAATTAGTTAATGCTTATCCTTATCTGAAGCATTGGAAGTGCTCTTCCAAGGTTGTCAAAGATTTCATTTGTTCCAAGTGCTCTTCCAACTTGTTAATCTCTTTACATCCAGAAAGAATGAGAGTTTGGAGAGATGTTAACTTATGGATTTTGTGCGGAAGTTCGAGAAGTTTTCTGCAATCTTTCAAATTTATAATTTGAAGTTTTGGGAGACGACCAATGGTACTTGAAAGTTGAAACATAAAACAACTCTGGATAATCTTCCAAGGATAACTTCTCAAGGTTGGGTAAGTATGAAAAGTTTTTGTCAAATGATGAAAATGGCTGAGATTGAGAACTTTTAGCTTGTCCAACATCTGCAAGAAGTGAAAATAAAATTTTAAAACATAAATAAGAGTGTAGTGAAAATTTTCAAAATATAAATAAGACTTAAGAGAGTGAAAAAGAAACGATGCAAACAAAAATAGCTCACAAACCTTGATGGTTAAAAGTATCATTTATACTTCTTGTTTTTCGACGTAACATGATTTATGTTTCTAGTTGGTACATGTGATATGAGGTTAAAATTATCTAATGCACTAATCCAGTCAAAATCCAAAAATTGAATGTATTGTGTTTCGTAGTCTACCAAAAAATGCATTTGACATAAATTTAACAACTATTTTGTTTACTTTCATAGTCTACCAAGAAAAAAATGGTAATGCCATTTTTTTTCTTGACAGATTCTTGCATAGAAATTGTTTATGGCAGAATTTGACAATTATATGTTAATAACAAATAATTGACAATCACCTTGTACATGAGACCAGATTGCTCTAAACCTGGAGTAAATAGACAAATTTCAGGAGTTTGGATGACAGTCTTTGCTTTTCAATATATCAATTCGGGAAGCGAAAAACTACTCCTATTGAGTTCTTCACTAAAAGAATCGAGTGTCAAACTATTTTTTATGAAATGAGATGTAATGTAGCATGATTTGTGTTGTGATAGTGTAAATGAAATGCCTGACAAATTAAAGAAGAAGAAAAAGAAGTTGCAGAATATAAATTGCTTAATTGATAAACAAACTAAAGATAAAATACGTAAAAGTAAAGAACTTGAAAGAAATCTATTCCTAAGAAAGCAAGAAAGAGAATTGAGAATAATATTCAGTTAACTCTTAACTCTATTTAGTCATTGGAGACGTTTTAGAGTGAGTGTATGAGTGAAATTCCAACCTCTTACAATCTGCATAGAACTAATATTTATAGACAACCTAAGTCTCTAGGATTTTGATACTTGTCCTTGGCTATCTCTAGATGTTATTCACGTGGCTTTGACAGTCATTTTCTTTGTCAGTTGCTCTTTGATTACCACTTTATCACGTCTTTATCAAGCTTCTGTTAAGAACCGCTGCAAACCATCAATAATCATCAATTGATGAACACATGCGATAGAGTCACTCTAAAAGTATCTTCAATATCTTCAAAATTTTCTAAATCTTCAAATGACAAATCACCACTTCGACTTGTCAAACTTTAGGCATGATAATTAGTTGTCTTCAACTTCTGATTGCTCTATCAACCTTCTTTGATTTCAAAATCTCCTAACTCCCAAATGACAAACTTCAACTTTGCTTTATCAACCATCGAATAAAAGAATTCTACTAATGTTGAGTTGCTAAGTTGGGCACTCAAGCCTTGTCACGACTGACCTCTTTTGGGTTTTGACATGTTGTCTGACAAAACAAAAGCCTTGTCAATTTTGCACCATTTCATCAATTTTTAACATGCCAAACTCTCAACTGGTTCTTGAGATGTCAAAGTCAAATGCCAATTTGACAATCTAACGCTTAGTAAGATTTGGTGCCAACAGATATAAATTTAAAAACTCATATTTACATACTTTTACTATAAAACTAGAATCCATTAGCTTTATTCAACGAATAATCACTCATATTTGGAATTAAATTTGAGTTGGTGAACCTCTGATTATCCAAGAATTATTCTTTTATTTTTTTTTTCATTTGACATTTTGAATTTAAATTACATAGTAGGACGAGTTTCTACCATTACTACTTCCTGTTGAAAATAATTGTCCACTTTTGAAATTTTATCTTTCTTAAATAAGCATCCATTTAAAAATTGTAGACAATATTTATTGTTTTTTCTAGTTATACCCTCAATTAGTGGAAAAGAGAGAATAAAGAATGGGAATAAACACTTAAAAAAGAGAGATAATGGGAATCATTTTGTGTTGTCCTCTTTATGTTGTGCTCTTTATGGATTTTGATAAATTGTTTGTCAGCTCAATTACATCACGGGACCTCGTGGAATTCTGTTTTTTTTTTTTTTTTTTGGGGTGGTAGAATAGGAAAAGAAATATATTTATGATTAATTTTTTTGTTTTCGTTATGAGTTGTTGTTATCAGGGTTTGGGTTTTTTTATTTTATTTTTTTCCTAGCCACCTTGAGAGCATGTTGATTTGAAGGGAAGGGTAATAATGTCATTTAGAAAGAATTAGAGATAAGTGAAAAATTAGTAAAATGTCGTTTCTCTCTTAGCTACTTCTCTCAATTCTCTCTACTCTTCCTTTTTATTCTCCATCATCCCAAAGTTATTCATACAATAGTAATGACTATTGAATACTCCTAAATTCAGGGTTATGCTGAAAAAACAACCCTTAAAACTCTTCATGAAACTCATCACTACAATAAAAAGAAGTATTTTCAACTGTTATTGACATTTAATGTGCTAATAAAAGTATTATAAAAAAGTAATTTTGATATAAGGTGACCATTGAAAATATTTAAAAACTTTTATCAAGGATTAATATATGTCAGAAATACCCAAAATGATCACTTTATGTACTAATTTGGTATTTTTTTAATATGCATTAATTATCGATAAAAGTTTTAAAAATTTTTAATGGTCACTTTATATTAAAACTACTTTTCTTAACAATACTTTTATTATATGTTAAACTAGTAGTTTGACCTATGCGATACACAGAGAGATAATAAAAAATAGTTTATTGATTATTATAAAAAATAAATAATAATTTATTTAAATATATCTTCTAGAAAATTGAGTATATAAATTTATTTTAAAAGTTAATTTTAAATAATTAAATAAGTGGACAAAATATAAATGTGTCATCCTATTTTATATCTTATATAAAATATCATGTTTATAAGGTTGAAAATATCTCGATAGATGACCTATAACTAACAATAAAGAGCCTATTTTATGAAAATTTTATACATTTTGAAAGTTGAAATTGTTGAATAAAGAAAGAGAATAAATGAATAATTTTATTATATCATGAGCTAGTTATAAGGATGACAATGAATATCCATGAGAAATGGGGCATGTCCCACGTCTCCCGTTGCCGTTTAAAATTTTGTCTCTGATCCCATCCTCATCCCTTTTACGAGTCCCCATTTCCCATCTCTCATTTCCTGTGGGGATTTTGAATCCCTATAGTATTTAGGGGTTTATTAACAAATTTCAAAAAGAGAAAAATTTTAAAAATATTTTACAATTTGAAACATAAATATCTATAATAACAAATATTATTAATGCAACATAATCTAAATTAAAATTAAAAATATATATCTAATGCAATATAATAAAAATAATTAAAAAATAAATATGTGTTATCTCCATCTCTATCCCGTTTAACAAACGGAGACTTAACCTCCGTTGATCATGCCTATGCAAGCAAAATATATGCTAATTCCTTTTTCCATTGTATAATTTTCATGTGTACCCATTTTCAATTTTTTTTTGTTTTTCCTATTTGTTTATATCTTTTTAGTAAATTAAAATATTTAATTTATAAAATATAAAAATATATTTTCTAATTAATAAAATAATATATGAATTTAATTTATATAATTTTAATTACATGTCATTTCTTTGTACATCCTTTTAATAAATTAAAATATTAATTTAAAATATATGTTATAATTAGTATGTAATAATTAGTAAACAAATCATTTATAATTCTAATTTAAATAATCTCAATGAGTAGTATATCAATTATAATATTTTTTCAATAAAAAATAATATAATTACTTACTTTTTAAAAATTAATAAATAATTAATATTATTATCAAAGAAGCGTAAATTATAGAATTGATTTTTTAAAATATTTTAGTGATAAAAAATTGAAAGTATTATTTTTCAAGAAAATTAGTATGAAAAATTATGAAATTGATAGATTGAAATGTTCAAATTATAAAAAAATTAAATAGAATATAGTTATATAGGTAGATAGTCTTTTTTTTAATATGGTTTTTAATGGGTATATATACACTAATATGGAGCTTTGATGAGTTGAAAATAAATATGATGCCATTTAAGAGGAATCCGCCAAAGGCGGAATAAGAAATTGAAAAATTAAAAAAAATTGCAAAATTGTATAGGCCTGTGGCGGACTAAGAAAGGCCAAAAAATAAAAATAAAATGATATTTTACCGTTGCATGTATCCGTCATAGGCGGATTAATAAATTAAAAAATAAAAAATTTTGAAAAACACTTTTGCAGAGACATTTCTGTAGCAATGAATCCGCCATTGACGGATTTTGAATTAAAAATAATTTTTTAGAATATGTCAATGACAATTTAAATATTAAATAATATTTCACACTATACAAATTCCCCAGTTCCATCATAACATGCAAATCATTTCATTTGTAGTGTTAATATGTGGTAGAGACGGCATGAGAGAATGTGAGAGGCTAATGTTAGATTTTAAAAAAAAAATGTAAAAAAGAAGGTGTTAAGAAAAAGAATGAGAATAAATGATATAATAAATATAATAATTTATTTTAATAGTGAAGTTGTTACAAATATTACTGAGAATGTCACATTTATATGGGTCAAACATATTTATAGATAAAGACATAGAATTAGAAGTAAAGGAGGAAGAGGACGATGAAGATGACTATGGAAGTAACGATGGATATGCTAATAATAATGCAGATGATGATGTTGATAATGATAATGATGGGATGTCAAACATAGTTGGTGGACAACATCTAAATGAGAAGCTATTTTTTATATGTGCTTTAGATTTGGAAGCTATGCAAGAATCAAAGTTTTCACAATATACAAAATTGGGTATGTACGTAGCCTTAATTCTAAAATATTAACATGTTTTTTATATTTTTTATTTCATTATGATTTAACTATTTTAGTTGATTTAATATTTTTTTAGTTGATAATATTTATTTAATTAATTTAATATTTTTAGTAGATTATTTATTTAGTTGATTTAACTATTTAATTTTTTTTATATAATTTTAGTTGAATATTTATTTAGTTGATGTAATATTTTTTAGTTGATTATTTATTTAGTTGATGTAATATTTTTTAGTTGATTATTTTTAGTTAATTAGAAGTGTAATTTTATGTAATTTTAGTTGACTATTTATTTAATTGATTTAATATTTTTTAGTTGATTATTTTTAATTGATTAGAAGAAAAATTTTATGAAATTTAGTTGACTATTTATTTAGTTAATTTAATATTTTTTCAGTTGATTATGTTTAGATTTTTTTATTTGGTATTTTTTAGTTGATTGTTTTAGTTGATTATTTTTAGTTCACTAGGAAGTATAATTTTATGCAATTTTAGCCGATTATTTAGTTGATTTAATATTTTTTTTAGTTGATTATTTACTTTTTTTTTCATAGGTGATTTCATTGTGAATAATAAACAGTTTGTTAGGATGATATTCAACAATAGGGTGGCAACTATAGAAACAATTAAGGCATACAACATACTCGAAGGAGTGGGTTATAAAGTGTTAGAGTCAAAACCAAAAATAGTTTATTGTAAATGCATACAGTATGATAGAGGTTATAGATGGAGGCGGTTCATGAGGGACCATTAAATCTTAGTTGGAAGCTCTTGTTCGTGAGGGACTAAGCATTGATTGACATGTATTTAGTTTCTGTTTCTTTGATTGATTCCCTAAGAATATGATTATATTTCAGTGTACCTTATATTAAACTAGTATTATTGCAATTATTATGTTTATGAGAAGAAAAGATTTTGACCCCTGCATTATTATTTATGTACTCTCCTTCTTGTCCTATGTATGGCTGTGGATGAGGATCCACTCACTAGTTTTAAGAAAAAACTCACCATTCTTCTCTTTTCCTTTACAGATATAGTAGCAGCTTCAGATCCCCCAGCCTATTCCCTGACAGCTGTGGTTCTTCAATTTGGTGAGCTTCACTTTGCAGTGAATATTAGTATGATTTTGTAGAGTGCTTCAATGTTGTCTAATAGGGGAAGCGGACAATAAGATGACTATAGAAGTAGCGATGAATATGCTAATAATGATGCAGATGATGATGTTGATAATAATGGCATATCAAACATAGTAGGTTGGCAACATTTGAATAAGGAGTCATCTTTTATGCGTGCTTTAGATTTGAAAGCTATGCAAGTATTAGAGTTTCGGCAATATGCAAACACTGGTATGTAGCCTTGATTCTAAAATTTTAACATGTTTTTATATTGTTGATTTCGTTATGATTTAATTATTTTAGTTCATTTAATTATTTTCCTTGATACCATTATTTTTTTAGTTGTAGTGATTAAATGTATAGTTTTATTTGATTCAATAATTTTTAAGTTAATTATTTAATTTCTTTGATTTAGTTATTTTTTTAGTGGTGGTGATTAGAAACACAGTTTTATTTAATGTAATATTTTTTAGTTGATTATTTGTAGTTGGTCTTTTAGTTAATTAGTTTTAGCTGATTTAATTAATTTATTTGATTTAGCTATTTTTTTAGTGGTGGTGATTAGAAGCACAATTTTATTTATAGTTGATATTTTAGTTAATTAATTTTAGTTGATTTAATTAATTTCTTGGATTTAGTTATATTTTTAGTGGTGATGATTAGAAGTACAATTTTATTTGTAGTTGTTTTTTAATTTGATTATTTGTAGTTGATTGTTTAGGAAATTAATTAGTTTTAGTTGATTTAATTAATTGCTTTGATTTTTTAGTTATGTGATTTTAGTTGACTATTTATTTGGTTGATTTAATATTTTTTCAGTTGATTAGAAGAAAAATTTTATGTAATTTTAGTTTACTATTCACATTTATTTACTTGATTTTTTCGTAGGTGATTCCGTAGTAAATGGTGAACTGTTTGTTGGGATGATATTCAATAATAGGGAGATAACTATAGAAGCAATTAAGACGCACAATATGCTCAAACGAGTGGATTATAACGTGTTTAAGTCAAAATCGAAGGTATTTTATTGTAAATGCACACATCATGATAGAGGTTATGGATGGTTTCTTAGAACTAATTTGAGGAAAAATAAGGGCTTTTGGGACATTAAAAAAATATAATAGACCACTCAAAGTTGGATTCTGACACTATCGCACAATTCATAGAGCCCATGTTCACACTCTTCCCACCGATATCCTCTAATTTTTCTCTTTTTTTTGTAATTTTTTAATATTTTTATGCTACACTATGACCACTAAGAGATCCTTACAACAATATTTTCCAAGAACTGAACTTTCGTGCAACATGAGATATGAGTTACTTCTGTAAGCTTTCCATAAGGCCAAAAGCATGTCTTGAATCTTGATCCTAGACTCGGTGGGATTTCTCATCAACCTAAACTTAACTTCTGGCTACCAAAAATATCTAGGGAAAAAAAAATTAAGGGTGATGCTTTCCATTCATATATAGTTGAGGGAGTGTTTGTTGGATTAGAATTGATATTAAAATTATTATAATAATTGATCATTAGAATAATTTATTTTCATTATAATTGGTTGATTATGGTAAAATTAACTTTATGTTTGGATATTAGCTTATCAGTGATTTTAAGGTGGTGGTGTGTTTGTTATGTTTAGATTATATGAAAAAATTGCTAATATACAGTAAATTACTAAAAAGCCGGATGAAATGATTAGTTTATACTATGTAATAATATTTAGAATTGATTAATTTGGTAAAAATATTATAATTCTAAAATAATATGCTTCTACATGTATTTATCATCAAAATACTAAAAAATAATACTCTTTTAAAAATGCCATTTATAATATAAATAAATCAAGTTAAAACATTATAATGAATTCCTTATATTTTTATCAAAATATACAATAATTAATTGGAAAATAGCTTATTTTAGGAGGGAAATTAAAAAATAGATTTTTTTTTGAGAAATAATCAACATTCTTAACTACGCACTAACACTTTAGCTTTATGGACGTCAAAGGTAGACACAAGCATTCGGTGATGGTAGCTAATATCTGCCTTTTTTTTTCTTTCTTTGTTCTCGCTTTGTAATTTTGTATTCCAGCATTAAAATCTACTTGCAATCTATAAATAACTTTCTCAATAGCATTACTCTTAATACAATAGCTGAGAGTTCAACTGCAAATGAAAAATAGCACAAGATATGCATTACTCTACGACTATCTAGGAATTCTTCCATGTCACATTCCTGCAGAATCCGCCGAAGGCGCCTTCCGCAGCAGGGATTCCTTCCTGACGACACAACCCTTTGCCAATTTTGTGTCTGTCCTTCCCCTGCTAAATCCGCCACTGGCGAAATAAACTAGACCATATTTAAATAAATCATCTTATAATCACATATGTAAATATATCATCAATTTAAATATAATATGAAAATTATTTTTTCTAGGTAGATTGATTATTTTTTTATTATAATTTTTAAAAGTTCTAAATTTAAAGTTAGAAAATTTTTTTTAATCCCATCTTCATTTAGAATTTTACCTCAATTCTCATTCACATCCTTGTCACGAGTCTCATTTTTTATTTCGCATGGAGATTCAAATCTCAATTAATATTTATAGATTTATTAAAAAATTTCAAAAAGGAAGAATTTTAAAAATACTTTGAACTTCAAAATATAAATATCTATAATGACAAATACTACTAATGCAACACAATTACAATAGTTTTATTATTATTAATACTATAATCATATATATATAATTTTTATGGTATAATATATTGAATTATAATTTTTTATGCTATTTTTTATTTTTTATATTATTTTTATTAATCATAGAGAGATGTGAAGGTATGATTGGAAAAATAATAAATAATTAGAAGGTAAATTAAATTCAAAAACTTACTTTACGTGTTAAAATTATAAAAATAATGGGGTATAATCTTTCTATGAATAACACATGGAAGACTTTTTATGCAATGAGTTTTAAATATTAGTATTATATATTATTATCATATTTGATTAAGAATAAATTATTATATTAGTATTATAATGATTCTTAAATATTTGATTAAGAATAAATTAGTATAAATTAAATTTTGAATTATTATCATATTAAAATCAATCAATTAGCAGTTCATTAACAATTTAACCTAACCATTTTCTTTTAAAAAAATATTGATTTTGAAGCTTATTTATTTTGAAAATATTTTCTTTATAATTTTTTATATTACGTTCATAATATAAGACTATTAATGGTTCTTAATTTAATTACAAACCATAATTATATTGACATGGATTATCTCTTAGTGCAAATTATAATATTTAATGATTGTAATATTTGATTCTTTAATTATTGTAATATCTGATTTTATTTCATATGAAAAATAATTAATAAGTAAATTATAAATTAAGTTTAAAAAAATCTTTAGATATAAAGATTGACAAAAGTGAGGCATCACTATATGAATAACACGTGAAACCTAAATCACTATATAAATGACACATGCAATAGTTTCTATGAAATGAGTCTGAAATATTAGTATAGTAGATTTATACAATCAATAAATTTTATACGAAATCTTAATCATTAATAGTTTCTAATTATAAATAATATTATGATGATAAATCTCTATCATCTATTTTTTCTTTTTCAAATTTTCTCCATTTTTTATTTTTTTCAACACTAACTTTTTTGTTTCGATGTTCATTCAAATTTTTTAAAAATATTAAAATTTTTATGAATTGTATGATTTTTTTAAAATTCATTCAAATATTTTAAAATATAAAATTATCAAAATTATTTACAAGATCTTAGAGGTTATTGAAAGTATAATTTTATGACCATCTTAGGTGATTTGATTGCAATAATCTTTTCTTCTTTACATTCACTGTCCAACGCGCAATAGAAAAAGCCAAGGGTAAGATCTAAAAATTTTCATTTTTCTTTTCTTTTTTTTATTCTCTACAAATAGTCTCATTTTTTGTTGATCTAATTAAGGCATTCGACTTATTTATTTTTTTTCATATCACATGATTTTTTGTTGTAATGGATACCATTAATATTTTTATGACCTCCATGCATTTATATCTAATCTATTTTTAAATGATTCTTAATTCTATATTTTTTATCCATTTTTAATGATTCTTAATTTTAATTGTAGATCATAATTTTAATGATTCTTAATCTCATGAATATATTTTAATGATTCAAATTTTATTGATTCAAGTAATCTTTAATAATTATAATATTTGATTTTATTAATAATTAATAATTAAATTATAAATTAAGTTAAAAAATCTGTAGACAAAAATGTTAAAAGTGAGCCGTAAATTACTATATGAATGACATGTATACCCTAAAACTCTATATGAAAAATACGTGTAATAGTGTCCATGAAATAACTCTCAAATATTAGAATAGTGGATGTCAAGAACGGTTGAAAATGATGATCTTTCTAGTAGTATCATAAATGAAAATAGTCATATTAAGAATTTAAGAATTGGAAATACTGGAACTAATAGCAAAAAGATATTTAAAAAATTGTCATTGCTTATCATCAATTCTTTTCGAAAGGAAATAAATAAAATAAAAATGAAATATTACCAAATTTATGAACAAAAGAAATTTGGAACAAAAATGAATTTGACAACTGCCTATCTATTATGTAAAATGGCTAAAAGTGTGCCGCACCAAATATGGTGATGTTCATAGTGCATGATGTTCTCCCCTTCAAATTCAATTAACAATCAACGAGGTTGTTAAGGTAAACTGATCTTCTTGTCACAGCTTATTAGAGTTCTAAGTTCGATGAATTAGATAAATTGAAAAATGAACCTCTAAATGCATTGGAAAACGTTCAGACAGAATGAAGTAATTTTGTTGCGAGATCTTGTAATAAGCATGTTAAGTTTGAATTAAGGCAGACGATCTTGCGGTAAAACTAATACTTTCTATGGAACATAAGTCTAGGACCTACGGCAAGGGACTTCAATTTGGGGAGGACCTTTTGTGTTGAGAAGAGCTTCTGATCGAAGTCGAATCAAAATTAAAAGAACATGCAAATTAAACAATAGAAAATACTTGAAGGCATCTCCACAAACCCAAAAATAAAGTGCGTATTGGCACACGATCATGATAACCATACAAAATAATTGTTCGAATGTTTTACCAATAACTTGTCAAAAATAAGAAAAAATAATAGATTTGCATGAAATGGCAGACATGTAGAAATAACAGAGTTCAAGCTTTAGTAATCTTTAGAGATTGTTGAACGTCCTCTAACTGTTTTGATAAGGATTGTTGGGTGATCTCTGCTTCTTTGGCTGCAGCCTCAACCATGGGGAGCTCCTCCAATATCTTCTTTCTCTCTTCTAGCTTAAAAGATACCTCTTGTTTCAGCTCATTTTCTCTCTCCACAAGTAATTTGAGTTCCTCTTCCAATTTTGCGCGCTTTCTAGCCACATCATCTAAACTCACATTGATTTCGGTCGTCGAGGCATCAAGATCAAGTTTTCTTTTCTTCAAGGAGTGAAGGTCCTCCAAGACTTTGGAGTTCGAGTCGAGAAGGGAACGGTGCTGGTCTAAGACTTGGCTGGTGGGGACGAAATGGTCAAGAATGTCCTTGTAGAGACGCTCCAACTTGGTAGCCATTTCCTTGAAGACAGGAGGAAGATGAGATCGGATAGGAGCCAGCTCAGTCAACTTGTCTCCCAGCTTGCACATCAAACCTTCATTAGTGCTAAGAGATTTGAGGTCTTTGCCTTCAATAATCTCATAGCACTCATGCAAGACTTTGACAGCTGGAATGTCGATGGAAGCAGCTTTTGACCCAGCAGGTGAAGCTTTAGCAGGGGATGGTTCACCACCCAAAGCCTTGTCTAGTTCGGCAAAGATGTCATCATTATTATCCGTCTCTTTTAGAGTCTGGGCAAGTTTATCTGCAATCCTCCCCATATTCGATTCAACAACGGGCATATTGAAGTGTAGGTTAGGCAGTGTTGGAATGATCGAATTGTCAACAACGGGTGGTTCTCTTGGCGTTTCTTCTCCGACAACAAAAGGAGTGATAGTGGAATTTTCAATGAGGGCCCCATCAGTAGTAGAAACAAGCTTAAGGTCCCGAACAAAGTTGTGTAAAATTAGCATATGATCTCATATGGACATAAAGGAAAATGCGCAGAAGCAAACGAAACGAGTGGATGTCACAAAGTAGTGAAAGAAGGGTTACCTCAATGTAAGGGAGTTGATCAGTAGCATGAGTCTTTTCTTGAAGAACTTGATCTTCATGGGAACTTTCTTGAATTAAAGTAGCAACCTGTAAAAAACAAAAGCAATGTTATATTGTTGGAATAATTATATGAATGCAAGAGAGTTGTGGAGTCGGTATGCCTAAAATACCTTTGAGGTCAGTAATCTTTCAGGGCTCGTCAAATCCTTGGTTGTGGCGTCAAAAATCACTGAGGTGGTCTTTTGGCTCTTGGGTGCTTTGGGAGAAACTCCAGAACTGGTGGTCGAAGTAGGCTTTCTTTTGCTTTTTCTCTTCTCAAGATCTTTGACCTGGACAATAGATAATAAAATCGATTTTTTTTTGTGTTCAAATATATATTTTTGGTAGAATAAATGTCGTAAGAAATAGAAATGGTTTTATAATAATTTGAGCATCCTTGGTCGAATGAAACCGTGGTTGAAGTGCTAGGTGTGCATTGCTTGGAAATTAAACTTTCTCTACATTGACCATTTTTATGCTCAAGCACTGGAAAAGACATGACGTACGAATTTTAGGCATCACAATATTGCCTTGACATTTGGTGAAGATAGGCAAACGAATGTCTTGAACCCCACCTGTCGAGATGTGATGTTTGGGGAAACTCACCTATAAGTTTAATGATAAGATTGGCGCCACTTCGGTGAATAGCTGAAAAAAGAGGTGGTGAGACTAGATCTCGTTTATCATTTCTTATTCTTCGTCTTATTAGATCATGGGAAGGGTCAAGTAGGAGGGACCAATTTTTTGAGCAGCATAAGGGAATAATCTGATGCACTCGGTGTCGAGCAACTTATTGTAGAAGAACTGGAGGACTGATCGATGTTAGTGGAGTCTTTACTTAGTAGCAAGAACTTACGGTTGGAAGACGAAAGGAATGAGTACGTGACGAAGGGAGGAGTTGGCTCTACTCGACGTCTTTGGTTTTGGCAGCAATTCAAGCAGCTGTCGAACGTCCGAGTCGAATGAAGAAGAGCTAGTGGCTCATTTGGATAAATGAAAAAGGGGGTTCTGAACCAATTAATGGCTGAATAGATGAAATATGAATATTTCATAAGAAAAGATGGAGAAACGATGCAAGATGAGATGTTGGCATAGGCTATGAAAAGTTGTGCTAATGGAGAGGAGACTTCCAAGGTTGGAAGTGAAGAAAAAGAAAGAAGAATAGTGAAAGGAACATCCCTATTCTAATACTTAAAAATAAGTGTCTAACTGGGATAGATAAGTGGAGAAAGTTAAGGTTACCATCACATCCAATTGTGATGGATTAACTGGATATCTACCTTTAGCTCATAGAATAATATTTTTGCACAAGAAAATTCAATTTAGAAGCTCACTAGGGGCACCACTTGGAGTTTGCCTTGAAATGGCCAGTTGATTAAAGTTGAGATCCTCTCATTGCAAAACCCACATTAGAAGTTAAATCCCACTTAGTTCTTAACATACACATGTTTTTTTGGCAAAGCAGCAGAGATAGGCTCACACCTTGAAATGAGATTGAACCTTCTTCCCTTGTCAGAATGGCAGCAATTATGGAAGACCAGGATCACAAGAAGACCAGACTAGAATGGCTGTGTCTTCAGAACATCATGAGCAGGGGAAGGAGGTGGAGAAACGAAAGAGAGTAATTCATAGGGAAGGGAAAGAGAAAGAGGACCTTGTTGAATTTTCATGGTAACAGAGCGATTGATAGAATGGAAATAGAAATTGAAATGGAAATTTTACTAATGAGATAGGATAGTAAGGTAATACAAGTGTAATGCATCCTTACACATCTAACAAACTAAAGCAACTCTAACTATTTTCTAATTTCACGTGTATCTTCTAACTGAACTCAAGACAACTAATAAGTTCAAATATATGAAAAATGCTTCAATCTCTACAAAATTCTAGTTGCATCACACTATATTACTATGAACTAAACAAACATGTATTTTCTTTTCAAATAAACCTGTATCATACTAACAAGTTATAATATTATCTCACTTACATTTTCATCTCCACCAGTATCAGTGTAATTATCGCGTGGAACAATAACATCCGCTTGTTGATCCACGTTTTGGTCAGTTGGTTCATCAAATATGAGATAAACTGCTGTCTTCTTCAGGATGAACCCGGCCCCAGAAACAACACAAATCTTCACTTTGTCACCAGGTTTCAGATTTGACATTATGATTTGCCACTTCTCATTTTCAGAAGAGGCTGGTTTGTCCCGATCATAGACATGGGCGGTGTCCTGTGTGCAATTTTGGATCGACACAGTTTGAAGACATTTTGATATGATGGTGTCTGGGGAAGAAGAATAGACAATGCACAACGTCATTGACTTCAAGATACGCCCATCCGTGTGAGGGACTTCAAAAATTACACAAGAATCGTCACAATTGAACGTAAACCAAGCAGGGTAATTGTCACTAGGCAGCAAACAATCAGCCGGTCCACTGGTTGTCAATTTCTGTACAATTGAAGGAAAAAAAAAGAATTGGACTTTTACATGAATGCTCAATATATAAAATTTTTGAGAATTATATATGTGTAATAATTAAAAGTTAATTCCTTTTTATTTAAAAAAGTGAAAACAAAAATTAGTTACAGAATTGTTGTAATTCTTTTGAGAGTAATTAGAACCAAAAACAAATTTATCATTTTATGTTTATGTTTATATATGCTGTATATGTTACACCTTTGAACAAATATTTTCATATATAAAATTAGACATCAATAAAAATATGACCAAATGGTTTTTAGTTCTATACATTTAACAAATATTTTTTACAGTGACTTTTAAGTATAGCAAAAGTTTACCAAACAATTTTATATTCATATAATGTTTTATAAACATGATTCATAATATATAAACTTTCAATCGAGTGGGTTGAGTGTGAGGCTTGGATTTGTGTTGTGAAAATCTTCTTTTCTTAGAAGAATTACATGCAGACGAAAGATAGGAGCTCAAAGATGAGAGTTGTTACAGAGGAAGAAGATGGTGATTCAATCGTGCATTTCATTATTGAATAGAAGAAAATGATAAAACTACTTCTACATGGAATGAAGTTAATATTTGTACATTTGGTGGGAAAGTAACACTAAATCGTTCAAATAATTTTTGCATATTTTAGAAAATTCAAGATACTGTAATACACATTTAAAAAAGTCAAAGTGTAAATTGTACATGACTTAAAATTTAGGAGGATAAAATGCATTTAACCAAATGGTTTTTATTTGTATACATTTGGCAAATATTTTTTACATTGACTTTACAGTATAGCAAAAATGTATCAAACAATTTTATATTCATATAAAGTTTCATAAACATGATTTATAATGCACAAAATTTTAATCCAACTATACTCTTTGTAAATAAAGAAAAAAAAACTTCAATAGTTGTGTGTGTAAATAATTAAGTTATACCGATATAACACTTAAAGACATTCATAATAACTTCTTAAAAATGGCGGTCCAGTATATAAGGCTCCCATCAGATGGAGTCTAGGGAGAGTATTGTTAGTAATATCAAGAGTACGGTACATCCCAAATGTAATAAACACTTTATGGATGTAAGCGGAAGCGCACCCAAATTTGTGAAGAGACGGAAAAATGATGCACGGTGAATAGTATTGTTCAGTGGGCCCACAAATCACTATTCACGTAAATAGTACTATGCAGTAGGACCCGCTTCACTATTATAAATAGTACTATACAGTGGAACCCGCGTCACTATTTGTGAATAGTATCATTACTATTCACACCAACAAAGTAGATCAAGGGAACTGCACACCAATATTTTAACGTGGAAAACCCTCCTGTAATTTTGAGGGAAAAACTACGGGCCAAACTCTGAAAAATACTCCACTATATTTAAAGAGTAATTACAATATAGTGTATCCCCAGTGAGACTCTTCTACTACAATTAGTAGTATTACAGAGATCTAGAGAATAGACCCAAAACTCCTAGTGTATACTCACACTACACTCTTGGAATTTTCTTACACCCTCTCTCTATTTTTCTCTCACTACAAGAAGCTTATACCACTTCTTTCTAAAACAGCTGAGAAAATGTAGGATTTCATTCGTTTCCATCCCCTCTATTTATAGAGTTTCGAGGGAGTTACTATGCAAGTACATAGTAACTTCCCGTGAGTAGGTGAGACGGTTAGGTGGAGTTACTATGTAAGTTACTATATATGCATAGTAACTTTGAAAAAATCAAGGCCGCCCAACAAATATATGTATATAACCTTATCTTCATTTTACAAAGAAACTGTTTGTATAAATTTTATCGTTACGCCAAAACTCATCCTCTACTCATAATAACTTTTAATAAATTATAATTTTTTTTATTGATGTGATCATCAAATGACAATTACATATCAAGTTAATAACTTATGTCAATTTTTTCAAGAATTAAGGATTTTATTATACGATCTGTAAGAGTATTGGTTAACGAATCTTTTTAATAACTTCTTATTTGTTTTACTGTGTCTTCTAAGTAAAACTATCTTTAAAAGCAGATATATATACTTGAGAGATTTATAGAGACAAACCTGTAAAATCATCTCCCTAAGATCATTGGTGACTTGGCTCTTCATACCCACTTCAATCAAAACAAGCTTTGCAGATCCGGAAATGTGAAATTGACATGGCAAATCAATTGATGATGAACTTTCAAGACTTGGGACATGTGATATTGTCGTTGCTTCTAGTTCCTTGCAGTATGCGGCATCTAAGATATCCAAAACCCTTTTTACACCTTGTTTATGACCTGAGCCGCACCTCACCCAAAGAAACTTTGGTATATTCAACGAAACAAGTTCTAAACCCGTATATGATGACTGAACTAAGGATGAGAATAAGACAACATTTCTTGGTGACATCCAAGACCAAATAAGAGAAGGAAACACATCTCGGGAGAATCCTTCATAGCCACACATAGAAATATATCCAATACTTTTTGATCTCACCATTGAAAAGGGGACTTGCTTTATTCCAGTGTTATCTGCAAGCAAAGTTATCAGGGATTCCATCTGTTCCACGTCCTCTTCCAATTTGTCAATCATTGAGCATCCAGAAATTATGAGAGTATCAAGAGATTTCAGCTTGTAGAAGCTTCTAGGAAGGTTTGGAAGCCTTGTGCACTTTTCGAAATTTATTAGAAGAATATTTTTGAGATCTCCTATGGTTTCTGAAATCGCAGACAAACTTGGACAGTCTTTGAGTAATAGCTTTTCAAGATTAGGCAAGTATGAAAAGTCTGGTGTTTGTGTCAGGCGATAAGAATGACTAAGGTTGAGAACTTTCAACTTTTCCAAAATCTGAAAAAAAATCAACATAAATTTGAGAAGAAGTTAATTTTGAGATATGACAAATGCAAAGCATCGCTTATCAATTTCTGATAATTGCTTTCTTTTATTATTAATTATATGAAAATCAATTTATGTTTGAAGTATTAATTTAAAAGTAATTTATATCTAGATTTATTAACTTAAAAGTAATTTTAAAATAATGTGTTTAGTCTATAATTAAAAAAATTTAAAATGTAGTTCAATTTATAGATTATTTTTTTAGCAAAAAAGTATAATTTTTTATAATTCATTCCTTCTTTTCACTAAAACACAACAACTTATTTCAAAATAGTTTTCATTCAAAAATAAGCTAATTTTGGTTCATGACTCATTTCAAACACACTCACGGTATCGCTTAACTTCTTTTAAAAACTCATATGTATTAAAGTAGCAATACTATAGGAGACCTCCGAATTCAATTCATTGCGTCAAGACTCAAAAATAAGATACTGAAAACTATTGATGAAAGATAAACAATATTGGTATTCTAACGCCAAAGATATATTAATTTTACACTTGACTGGGAAATTTTGTATAATTACTTGTAATCGGTGGTTAACGTGGCTAGAATCGAATGGTAATTAACCACAGTTACATGTAAACTAGATCAGTTCCCATACTGTGCAAGGGATTATTTAAAAAATTATTCATTTTTCTTATGATTTGACTAATAATTATTTTTTAATAATACTATGGTTTTATAAATTGTTAAATGAATAAGTTTTGCGAGTAAATTATTTAAAAGAGAAAAAAAAATCATTTTCTCCATAAAACCAAATTTGTATAATAAATTCACTTACATGTTAGCTTAATAAAATGAAAAATAATACACCTTTTAAAAATTTCCACCATCAGAGAGCAAAGCACAAAATTGAAAAAAATTATTAAATACTTGTAACAGCACAACAGCATAACAGTGAAAGAGAACAATCGAAAAGTGCTTTATTGAATAAATGATTTGTGTTTATATACGAAGAATGAGTTAATTAACTACTGTAGTTAAGGTGACTAACAATTGAGTTTACGAAGGTCATTCTAACTAACTGATTGGTTGAAGTTGTTAGGGCCTGTTAACTTGCTTCGAAACATGATCAATAACAGAAATTAAAAGACAAAATCATCAATAATTTTTTTTTCCCAGAATATCCAATAACATGATGCAGTTGAATCAACAGAAGCCTAGTAAATTTATGTCTTTCTCACAATACAAACACTAAACAACATGATTAATGCCCAGTTGAATGCATAAAAATTTTGAAAAAAAAAATTAACCCAACCATTACAATGCAATAAAAAACGAAGAGTGATATGAAAAAATATCTTAAAAACACTTGAATATGCAATCTAATAGTTTGGTATTAGTTCATTTAAATTTTAAAGCAAAATTACAATGTCAGATAACATAAATAATGAAAAGTTAAGGTTGGATAAACAAAATAAAATGTACTCAAAAGAATATAGGACAAAAAAAAGAAAATATTAAAAAAATTTAAACGAGTAACAAATTTTTTTAGAATAAAATAGTAAAAAATGAAATAATTTTCTTCATAGATAAAAAGAAATTTATACATTGTTAAAAACTTAAATTATCATGATCAATTATTATTGCGTTTACTTTGAAATACTGCACATAATTAAGAAGAAATTTGTATATCACAGATCGACATAGGGGGTTAGAAAATTTTGAAATGAAAAGATCAATTTTGAAAGAAAAATACTCAATTTATACCTTAGTCTCGTTGCTCATCGATACGAGATTACTTGATTCTAACTCAAGGGCAACCAAACTTCCTCCATTAAAGCATGTTAGGTAATCCAAAGCATATCGATGCCAAGAAAGCCACCTTAGTTTGTCTGAATTATTATATACAAAACCTCCATCAAGTTGGACACCAGCAAATTGAAGCAATCTGAGTCTCCGCATCCTAATTGCGTCAGTCTTCAAACAAGTATTGATTCCGGTCAACTTCAAAGTCAAGCCTTCAACAGAATAATTTATATCCTGTGAATTAAAATGAATAGACAAAAACATAAATGAATAGCCTAGGTAATTTTAGAAACCAAATCAATACAAACAAACTCAGTATGTTTATTCTTCTTTCTTTGGGGCCAGATCTTTGAAAAATTAAAAATAAAAAAAAAATATTTGTAGGTCTTACGGCCTGATGACATTCTAATACTTCAAGCACATCCTCTCGCAACCATAGTCTACGCTTCTCTGGCTCCTCTAGGAATTTTTCACGAACAATTTGTCTTCCCATATCTCGCAGCAAATCATGCATTCTAAGCTTGTTATTTTTGTCAACTAATACAAGATTTCGATCTATAAGATTACTTATTCCAACTTCAGGATGATATCCATCTAAAATATGGATTACATCATTTCGGTCCATCCCCATAAAGAAAAAGGCTATATCAAGGAATATTTCTCTCTCCATATGATCACCTAAACCATCATAGCTTACTCTTAGCTTTTTCTGTACTTCTTCATTCGGTATTGTTTTCAGTTTCTCCAACACACTCTGCCATATTTTTGCATTCTCGTCAAACAATAAAGACCCAATAACTTCAAGAGCTAGTGGCAGTCCCCCACAGTATGCGACTACATCTCTAGAAAGTTCAGCAAAATCCTCTTTGGGACTTGCTTGTTTAAATGCATGCCAGCTAAAATGCTCAACCGATTCATGGTTGTCCATTTCTGACATTCTATATTTGTGATCAACTTTAAGCACTCTAAGTAGACCTTCATCTCTTGTCGTTATGATTATTCTACTCCCTAAACCAAACCATTCACGACTCCAACACAAAGCTTTGAGCTGATCTGACTTATCAACATCGTCAAGTATCAGAAGTACCCTTTTATGATGAAGTCTTTCCCTCAAAATAATCTTTCCAGATTCAATGTTGTTTATCCTTTCCCTTTTCTTCAAAACATCAAAAAGAATCTGTTCTTGTAAACGAAGTCGACTAGTCATTTCCTTCCAGAATTCCCTGATGTCTAGGAGGAAGCAGGAACCATCAAAATCATGACGAATTTGATTGTAAATGGCTTTGGCTATAGTTGTTTTTCCAATGCCTCCAATTCCCGATATCCCTAATAGTTGAAAATCTTTGGACTGTTGGTAGTGTAATAGTTTGATCACACTTTGCACACGAGATTCTAGCCCAACTGGGTGCTCAGCAACAATGAAAGTTGATTTGTCTAGCCGACGAGTGATATCTTCAACAATGTGATTGATACCCTCATTATTATCTCTACAAAAAAAAATGATAATAATAAAGAACGGGATTCGTTGATTATACAATCCTTTTATAAAACATTCTCATTCATTAAAAAAAAAAAAAACAGAGGAAGAATTTTGTTTGAAAAATCATGTGTGCACATATATTTTGATTGGTTGTAAACGTATGTGAAGTATATATATATATATATATATATATATTAGTTTAGCTCATCAAAATGCAGATGAATCCCACTTTTAAAAGATGACTAACCCAAACACTTGCAATCTACTCAAATCTACTCGATGTGAACACTAAGTATCCTAGCAAATATAGAAAATTAATCGGTGTATCAAATGCAAATCAGATAAACATTGTGCTTCATGACCTAAACTTGTGACCAACTTGGAAAAGTCACATTTAAATGTATGCAACCATTTCTTTTCCAATTAATGTAAGTTCTATCTCTCCAAGTTGCAATATGCTACTAAAATATATATTACTTTCCTCCTTGTATAATTGTCTAATTTTAAATATCCACTAAAATTAAATAAATGATTGAAAAAATATCAATGCTAGAAAAAAATTAGGAATAATTTACTAAATTATCCTTACTTCACTAATTTTTCTCTCATTTACTAATGAGTCAATGGTATTTAAAAATGGTATTATTGAAAAGGAATAATTAAAACTATTTAAATTTTTAAAATGGGCAATAATGTCTAGATAAATTTTTTTAAATGAACAACTATTTAAGGATATATCAGATAAAGTAATGCATTTAAATTTATATTATGTGGTTCAAAAATAACTTTTAATCATAAGTATTTATAATGGCTAAAAGTTTTAATAAGTGCATCAAGTACAATTAAAATGAGTTTTGTTATTTTAATATCTTAAAAGTGGGTGTCTCACCTCACTTTTGGACGTTAAAATACAATGCATTTTGTTTTTGTTAACCTAGAGGATTATAAATGTAAATACTAAATACTGTTTAGGAGGACGCCAAATACGAAAAGGGGACGACCATCACTGATGTTATTGTTCTTTTCTATATATATATATGTCATTAATCGTTAGGTAATAAAATATTTAATTACAAAATTTAAAATTAATTATTTGATGCAAATCATTGATTTTAATTAATATAATACTGACAATAAAAATGCTACACCCTCCATTCTTATTAATTGTCGCTTTGAGAAACAATGTAATTTTAGCACATTGAAAGTTAATGTATTTGGCTGCAATTCACAAAATTACATATTTTTCTAAGAGTGATTATTAATAAAGAGTTAATAAAGTATTTTAATTTGACATTTGGTTCTACTTTGTATTTAATTACATTATAAATTTTATTCATAGGGATATTAATACAATTCTTCTATTATTTTATTTTTCATATTATTTAGTTTTTAGATTTAGATTTAATGTTACTATATCATCATCTTTATTATTTTTACCAAATGGAAAAATACATCTTTTGGCATACTCGCCATTCATTTTGAACTAATAATCTCAAATGCAGTCCAAAGTGATAAAATGTTCAATAAACTCCCTATGTAGAACTACTAAAGGAAAAAAAATCTCAATATAACTTACTAGGTTTAAATTTTAATCATTATCATAATTTTCTTTTATAACTATGCCTATTACAAGTAATTAGAAAATATAGACAAACCCGTGCAATTCACGATTAGCTCTTATTTTGCACTGAAAACAATCAACTTCTATGGAAGAGATTGCTCTAATTAAAATATATTTATTTAGAATATGTAAGATAATTGACTCAAATATTGAAAACCTTCGACCATGATAGTCAACCAATATTTATTTAAAATATAGTATTAAAAGAATTAATTTACCTGAACTTTGTCATCTCAATCCCTGCTATGCTACCAATATCACGAAGCGCTATCGTCCATCTCTTCTTCTTCTCGTTGTCTTTCTCCATTGAGAATTTTTTCAACAGATCTTGAAAAGCCTCTCCAAACATACTTGTTTGATTACGTACTTCTGAGGGATCTACATCATAGAAGACTGGCAAAACCAGCTGACCTATAGTTCTTCGACACTCCATTATGTACTCCAACTCTTGTAGACACCATCTTGAGTCAGCATAATGTCTTGACAGAACAACAACAGAAATTCTAGACCTTCTGATCGCTTGCAGAAGCGAGATTGATATCCGGTCTCCCCTTCTAAGCTCATTGTCATCCTTAAAGACATGAATTCCGGCATTTTCAAGAGAGGCATGGAGAGGTGAAGTGAGTATTTTACGGGTGTCCCCTCCTCTAAAACTCAAGAACACATCATAGATCCATGACTGGAATACAAAATGAATTCACAACTTAGATATATGGGAGCACAAATCTTGTAATTACGCAATTGATAACAACTATGACATACATTTGAAACCCATTGCTTTTTCTTTAGCTAGCGCTGAGGAAGTATGACCAAACTAATTTTTCAAGTTCATCGAATTATAAAGAAACAAAATGAGTGTTAACAACTCAATATTAACTATGTTTACTCAGTCATTGGAGATTAGGAAAAAGAAAAAAGAAAAAAGAAAAAAGAAAAAAAGAAGTCATAAATGAATGAATGATACATCAAGCACACATCTTCATCAAGTTAAAACTTACTATGTATCCAAATTAGGATCTTTTCATTTTTTTTTTTCCAATAAGACCATGAACTGTAGTCTGTAGAAAGAGCGAAAGACGCGAGAGAACCTTAAGTAAACTGACACTTCTTAAAGTTTTAAGAGTTGAATTAATAAAGTGTTTATGTCTGTCTATGCTTACATACCACATGAATAACAAATATAAGCGGATGTCAATCTCTACTTACCCCAGGCTCCACCTTCATTTGCTCATGAATAATTTTTCTTCCCACATCTCGCAATATAACATGCATTTTAAGCCTGTTCGTCTCATCAATGGTCACAAAGCATCGGTCTTCAAGGGCTCTCATTCCATCGCTGGCCAACTCAAAGGCATTCAATGCCTCCATCGCCTCTTTATGATCCATCCCATTTAAGAAACAAGCTACATCAAAGAATATGTATTTCTCTGTATCATTTAAATCATTGATGCATGTTTTTATCGCTTTTTGTACAACAGTATGGGGAAATTCTTTCAATCTATCCAACGTACCAAACGTACCAGTACCACTAGCAAGGGCTTCCACCTCCAGAGCTAATGGCAATCCCCCGACAGAAGCAAATAAATTTTCTTTTTCATGATTTGAAACAAATTTATAAGATCCACATCCATTAAAAAGCAGAAGAGATTCCCTTTCATCCATTTCTTTTACTCTATACACGTGGTCAACATTAAGCGCCCTAAGTAGACTTCTATCTCTTGTCGTGATGATTATGACACTCCCTGGACCAAACCATTCCCGACTTCCACATAAAGCATCTAGTTGCTCCAACTTATTCACATCATCCAGTACAAGAAGTACCTTTTTATGGGAAAGCTTGTTCTTTAGTATCCTTTTTCCAATTCTGATGCTATCTATCTTTATTATTGGTAACTTGTAGACATCCGAAAGTAGTAGTTCTTGTAAATAAACATGCCTTCTATCTTGCTCCCAGACTTCTCTAATATTTGGGAGGAAACTTTTACCCTCAAAATTGCCGCCAATTTGATTATAAATAGCTTTAGAAATTGCTGTTTTTCCAATTCCTGCCATCCCCCATATCCCAAGCAATACAACATCTTTGTCTTTCCGGTGGATATTTAACAGTTGACAAGCATGTCGCACACGAGATTCCACTCCCACTAGATACTCAGCAACGAACAAATCTGTCCTATCCAGCAAGCCCTTAGCATGTTTAACTATTTTCTTGATATTCTCAATATGCTCATCATTGTTGTGCCTATAAAATATCACCAAAAATAAGGCGCACAGTCGAATTGTGTAAGCTTTTTCCAATATGTGCAAGTGCATCTATCAAAGGAAAGTGGAATTTCGAGTCAAAAATGATATTTTCAGTATAAAAGTCTCTAGTGCATATGAAAAGTTACACTAGCTTATGCAATTGAAATCGTTCTTAAATTTGAAATAGTTCCTTAAATTATGCTCTAATTAAGCTACTACCTCGAATTTTCAGACTCCAACAATCACCATTCTTTATCCTTAATTCCCTTCTGGTATAATGGTATTCCATTATTCTCTTCAATGAGTTTTTTTTTATTTTTTGTTTGGTAAGGAACTGATGATTATCATCAATGGCTACTGGTATCAAGCTCTGCAGAGAAAAAAAGAGAGACTTGAACCTCGGAGAGACAGAGAAAACGAGATTGAAAGCAGAGAGGGTTTGGTGAGAAATGTTTTCATTCTTCTAATATACTATCAACAAGTTTGCACAATATATATATATATATAAGTGAATGAAATTGCCAACAGCTGCAATAAACTCTAAGAAACTACAGCTAGCTTAATTAATTGTTGATGAGCTGGAATGGGGAGTTTCTTCCTTCACATCCCCCACAAGCTCATGGCTTGAGATTGAGTTGACGAAATGATGCAATAGAGAGGAGCTTCGTGAAAATGCGCGCAATTTGATCATGAGGAGGAACATGGGCCCACCAACGTACACTTGCTTCCGAGTTCCGAACCACTATATCACGCATAAATGCCCGCAATATATAGAATTGTTTTTTTGAACCCTATTCTAATTGTTTGGGTTATTTTTATTAATTTTATAATGATTTCAACCCCGTTAGATATTGTGCTAGTGATTTTGTTGTTGACTTTTGTCTAAATTTCTAATTAAAGATTGTTATTGATAGTTTTCTATTTTTAAAAGATTTGAAAGAAACAAATAAACGACGTGAAGATAAAGGAAAATACTTGAAAATATACAAAGAATATATCAGATTTGAAAAATATTCAAAAGAATAATTAGATTTGAATATGATTCGAAGAGGACTTCAAGGAAAAAAAAATGAGAGATTTACCCACCAAAAAATATCAGAGATTTGTTAAATAATTATCTAGAATGGGAAATTAGGACGTAATTAATAATTAGAACTGAGTGAGAAATTTGTTGATAGCCAGGTAAGTTGTTATGGGCTATAATTACTTACCGACAATTGTTTGATGTATGAAAGGTGAAGAAGCTAAAGATCGATGAAGGGTGGTGATGGGCCTACTGTAAAGTTGGCATCTTCGATTTTGTACTTAAAAGTTTCATTGATGAATAATTTGTACTTTATTTGAGAGAGATTTTTAATATTGGTGATTGTAATTTTTTATAAAATTTAATGGATGGATTTGTGAAATTGTGAATATAAAAGCCGAACCACACTAATTTGCCTATGTTAATTTGATTGTTGATTTGATGGACTTTTGTGGGAGGGAGAATTATTTACCAACAACTTCTATCAAAATGGATTCTGATATTGATGGTGAAGATGCAAGGCTTGGGAAATTTCAAATTTGAAGTGAATTTTTTTTTTATGATAATTTGAAAGGGTTGTGCTATTGTTCTCTCAAGATCTGTGATGATGATGGAGAATTCTGTGAAATTTGGTAGAATTTCATGTTTTAAACACTGCAGAATTTGTATGAAAACGGAGATTGTTGGGTTTGGAAGATTACCATTTTTGAAAGATTAGAACGAAACAAGAAAAGATACGAAGATAAGAAAAATATTTGAAAAAAAATTGAAAAGAAATTCGTATTCGAAAAAGATTTGAAAGAAAAATCAATTGTGAAAATGATTTAGAGAAGATCTTGGGGAGAAAATAGTAAGAGATTTGCTATATATTTAGCAAAAATAAGAAATTAGAAAGGTATTAATGATTATGATTATATGTGAAATTTGTTTGATTGTTTGTATATTGCTACCAATTGTAAGTACTTATATTGAAAATTGTTTGAAGAGACGAGAGTAAATTTGAGAAATTAAAGAAGGAGAGTGATAATGATGACGAAAGTAATGAGACTGTTGTAAAGTTTACTTGATTAGAGTGTTTGAACCTTTGTCATATTGTTAAGAGGGTTTGTGACTTTGTTCACAAAAGTTTGTTATTGAGAGGGCTAACAACTTTGTACAAAAAAGTTACCTGACGAAAGAGATTGCAACTTCATCTACAAAAATTACATTGAGGATAGGGATTGCAACTTTTCCCTCAAAAGTTGGATTGACAGAGGATTTACACCTGGTTTGAAAGATATTTTTAAGATTGATGATTGTAATCTTTTATTGAATTTAATAGATGTATAGGAGAATTATTTCCCTAGCATTTGCAAGAGATGTTGCCAATACAAAGAGTACTAATAGCTTTATTTGTATTATTGTATGAATGCATGTGCTATTTCATGGAGTTCCAAAAAGTAATCCATTCCTACCCTCAAATATTGTGAGTCGGGGTATGTGGTTGCAACTTACTGCATTTATTATTCTTACCTAGAAATTCAGTAAGGCCACAAGCTCATCCAATCGCCTGTGAGAGTGGAGGTGGGATATATAATACCCAGTGTACACGTATCTATTCGGCCCACTGTGCAGTGAGGGTGTGTTTCAGTAGGCTCACTACAGTGAGCACCCTGATCAACACAGTATTAGAAATAACAATTTTGGTTTAGGGAGCCCACCCCTTTAAAAACCCCAAATGCTCGGGCTCCCCGTTCTTTCTAAAATAGAACCGAAACCCTTGCTTTCCCCACCACCATTTTCTCTCTTTTCTCTCAATTTCATTTCAATCTAGCTCCCCTAAAGCTTCAAGGGTATGTATTTGTACTAGATTATGTTATCTTCCTCTCCATTTTTTCATGATTTTGGGTTGAATTTTGTTATTTCTCTCAATGTTGTCAAGTGCTGGTACTCACTCAGCACTATAAGGGCTGTCTTAGAATAATCTCAAGCTACCCAAAGATCATTGGTGAGTTTTATGGTTATAATGGCAGACATTGGTGCCATCTCTAGAGCTCATGTGGACTTAGTCATTCATTTTCCACCTTTTTAGGTGGTGGATTTGATCTCATGGCCTTATTTTGGTTATTCTATAATTAATTTCTAGCATTATAAAATATTTAGAGAGAATTTATACTTGAGTTTTGACATGAATCAAGATTTATGTGTCTTTGCAATGATTATAGAATATGTCTTGAAGCTTAACATGAAAATCTATGTTTATTAGAAGGCATGGGACAATACTTGGAATATAATTGCTATTACATGATTTATTTGTGATTTTAAACTTGGTTTATTTTATGAGAATTAGATGTCACTGAGGAATTGAAAATGTGAAATGTTATGTTTAACAAAGAGTGCCAAAAGTGGTTGAACTTAGAATCTATAGAACCCCATTTTATGATTTTATAATGATTTAGAATAGGAAATTACTGAGCATAGTTTTCAGACTCAGACCGGTGATCGACTTGCTCAAGGCATCAGATCATTGGTTCAACTGGTCAGTCATTGGTCAAACTGATTGAACCGGATTTATATAAAAAAAATATAAAAATTTAAATAAAATACAATAAAATGACAACAAATTAACAATTTAACACTCTTTAAGGGTTCCAAATACAAAAATATAAATAAATAACATAAATAACATAAATTCCTAAATATCATTCACATTTCATAATCATGAATCACAATTAACAAGTTCAAAACATAATTGCATAAGCAAACTCATAAAGTTTTACATCATAAACTCATAAATCATGATAATACAAACAAAGTTACTGTATTTTTCTATAAGTTAGATTAGAAAATTTTTTGTTAAGGTTTTAAAAAAAGGCATCATTTAGCAAAAAAAAAGAAAAGAAAAAAGGGCCGGGTACGGTTCGGCTCAACTGGTTTTAATACAAACCCGACCGGTCGCACCGGTTTCGATGTGGGACGGATCCAAATAGTGGCTAGGACCGGTTTCATGACCGGTTCACTAGTTCTTTAATCGAACTAGCTGGTTGGAGTAAGTTTGCAATAGTGTTATTGAGAGAAACATAACTATGAGTTAACAGTAGTTATTCCGTTAACCTTAGTATAACAAAGCCCGCCAGGGGCAAATTATCTTTATTTAGATCAATCCACTAGGGACGCAATTCATCAGAGACTATTAATATCATAGCTACGAGCTCTTATTCGCTAGGGACTGAGCACAACCCTTACAATTTATGGAAAGTATGTTCTCTTTTGTAATTCTTTGAAGAATAACATGGTTTTTATGTTTCCAGAAAAATTTATGATTTTATAACTATTATGTAAAATGAATAGAAATGATTTATGGATGTTGTATTATTATTATGTATTTTTCTTCTTTGTCCCATGTATGGTTATGGCTGAGGATTACTCATTGAGTTATATGATAAAACTCACCCTTCTTTCTTCCTTTTTCCTCAGAGATATAACACTAGCATCAGATCTTCCTTTTCTTCCTCCTTAGCAGTAGTCATCTCCACAGCAGGTTCACATTGACGTGAAGCCGCTGTTTTGCTTTTTGGCATAGAGTGCTTTAGTGATAGTACGGGCAGAGTCTTGGACATGCATTATATATATTTTGATTCACCATGATTCTTTTTGTATTTAAAATGATTTATCATTCATGGATCTTTTGTATATGAGCAACTCAGTATGATTTACTTAACGGCTACAATTTCAAGTTTTATTTATGGAAAAGGGGTTATTTAGTTTGTATTATGAATTAAATTCTTATCTGATTCATGAATTGAATAGGATTTTATGAATAAATATATATATAGTATGACTCAACGATCACCAAGCTTATCTAGGAATGAGATTCCTTATATGTTGGTCACGGTCTAAGTCGGGTCGTGATAGGATGTCTGCAAAGACACTCCGACACTAAAGTCAATGAGTGAATGAGGCATAAGGTGGTAAAAGAATAGTATGTAATAATGTTGTGATACCTGAGGGCGTTGAGCTCTTAGATAGTGACCCCATAATAATTTAGGAGATAATCTTCCCAGAATAGGAGAGATTTTCCTAGGATTTAGTAGATATTATATATGTTTCATATTTGTAGGAAATATGATATAATATATGAGATATGATATAATAATAGGAGATCCCGTGAGCTAATAGGGAATAACATATTATCTAATAGTCAATCTAGGCGATATCTCATGCTAAATCAGTGAAGAATCTCTAGAAGCTACTATGCCATGTGAGCAAGTTGTGGGACTTCTTGGAAGAGTTCTCTGAGATTGGGCTGTGATCTAAGGCCCATATTTCTAGTCCAATACACTTATCATGCTATATGGTTTAGAAGATTATTGTAGGAAGTTCTTTGCCGCAGGAGGAAGCAACAAAGACATTTTTTGGTAACAAATCTACACATGCTTGCCAAAAATCCAATTATAAACGATGATTGAAGCAAGTATATTGAAACAAGGTTTCATTTCATTGGAGAGTATGTAAGCAATAAGGTGATTGAGCCCTATCATATGAAGACTCTAGATCGAATAGCTAATATTTTTACCAAGCGTATCAAGTTTGAAAATCTTAAAAAATTGAGAACACGACTTGCCATGAAGAGGAGAAGACTCAAATTAGAGGGAACTATTAAATAACATAAAATAAAATAGCAGTAATTTAAAGTTAATGGGAAATTTAATACTTTTGGTGATTATGTAACCATTACTTTGGTGCTATAGTTATTGTTTATCAGAAAAAATGAAGTTGAATGGGCTTGTCACTCGGAGGAGTAATATTAATTAGGGATACGAAGTTCGAACCACCTGAGTTAAGAAACAAAAGTCTCTTGTTACTTGTGATAGTCATAAAATATAACGAGCCCCCTAATTTTTCTATAAGTATCCTGTGTGCTATAGAGTTTGTAAAATGAGTAAGAAAGAAATAAAATTTATTTTTTTCATTTTGTTTGTGGCTCTTCATATATTCATCCTGTTTCCCTCTAACATTTTCAAGGGCACAAAATTTGGAGTTTTCCTTCTTTCTTAATAACCTTAAAAGTTATTGTATATTTTTTAATATAAAAGACATGCACAGTATAAACGAGGGAGTGGCTATTGCCACTTCTCATTTGTCTGCTGCTATTTTCACTAAGTTGGTTTTATCTCATTCCTCTGAAATGCTTTTCTCTCTTTATAATTAAACTAGTGATCTATCATTATTTTGTTCAATTCTAACTCCTTATTCGTTTAACAATTTCCTAAAGTCCAAGATAAAAAAAATATTATCATAAAATATTTGTTAAGTATATATTTCATTGTTTTTGTTTTTGCGATTTTTATGCTGTGAAAAAAAAGTTTTTTACTTTTTCCTTTTTTAACATTAACCACAAATATTAAATTTAATTTTTCATAAAATTAAGTGTAAAAGATATAATTATTTACAAGTTTTTCTTAATTATCTTCAACACAATTTATAAGTCGAAATAATCTTTTAATCTTCACATGACCTTCTTTAAACATTTTTACAAATAATAATAATTTATCCTTTTATTTTAATATCATATAAATAACATAAGAAATTAAAATAGTTATGTATTATATATATACAATTGTACATACCCAATATTTAATCATCCAGTATTTACATAATTTATTTAACCTAATACTAAATAAAATGGCATACTAACATTCATCGTATTAATATCTTATAATTTGGAATCTATTGATTTTAAATCATTTTTAAAAATTAAGGCAACATAATAATATTAATCATATATTAAATTACTATATACTATTAAAATATAAAAAATTATATTAATATTTGATGATATATTGTCATGCCAATTGTTATATAAAACACTATACTTATAACGTAATGTGATATTTTATGTTAACGGTGAATGTTACTTAAAATTTGAATTTAGTAAAAAACTATATATTTTTAGATAATAATTAATTATGTTAATAAAGAATTTATTAAACTGGGCCATTTGTGTTTCCGTGTCATAAAAAAAGGTAAACTTATTTTCATTTTTAATGGTATTTATAGAATATTAAAATGGAAAAATATGTTATTATGCTTAGTGGAATAATCATTTTTTATTTTTTTCAAAAATTTGAAAAAATACATTATCAAAAAGTAATGAAATATTAGAAAAATATTCTTTTATAAGATTAATAATATTGAGTTTTAATAAAATTAAATGTATTGATAAATTATTGACTTAACCATGAAAGAGAATAAAAAAGATATATTAGGAAATTTGACTAAAATATGATGAGCGGGAATAATAATAGCCCCTCCCTACAACCTACAAGAGATTTAAAAAAAAAAAAGTTACGAAGATTCCTCTATCTAATATATAGTATGGAGGTATATATAAATAAAATGACCACATCGATAAAATAAATAAAATAAAAAATTAATATGTTTTTAGTCCCCGAAAAATATGAGATTTTTGTTTAACTATTTATTTTTTACGTGATTCAAACAAAATTTACTGATTTTCTAGAGACTAAAATATATTTAATCGTAAAATAAAATAAAACGACAAGAATTTCAATTACCTGTAATCAAACATGTGATTGCTAACGTCGAGACGGTCGCTAGAAATTCGTGCCAAAGCTATCCTCCAACTCTCCACCTTATCTTTGTCTGAGATCCTTTTTGTCAGATCACCAAAAGCTTCTCCACATCCTCTTCCCTGGAAACGTACGTCATAGCGAGATATACCAAAGAAGATTGGCAGAACGAACTGACCTGTGATTCTGCGGCATTCAATTATTTGCTCCAACACTTCTAGACACCTTCTTGAACCAGTGTAACCTTCTGACAGAACAACCACCGAAATTCTACATCTTTGGATTTCTCGCAGTAGTGAGGGCGAGATGTGGTCGCCCCCTGTAAACAAGTTATCATTCCTGAAAACAGAAATTCCGGCCTCTTCCAGAGAGCCAATGAGACATGAAGTGAATGATGATGGCGTGTCTATGCTGAAGCTCAAGAACACA
Source organism: Dalbergia cochinchinensis (assembly GCA_031216125.1). Taxonomy (NCBI): domain Eukaryota; kingdom Viridiplantae; phylum Streptophyta; class Magnoliopsida; order Fabales; family Fabaceae; genus Dalbergia; species Dalbergia cochinchinensis. Next base: position 57,668,535 of record CM062375.1, on the reverse strand, counting down.
TCGTAGGTAGTTGGCTGAAACCAAACGGTAAAAAAAAGAAAAAAAAAAAATGAAGTCCCGCAGCTTAGATATATGGAACCAAAATAACATGTAACAACATGTAATGCTATTGAGATATTGACTACAACTCGGCAAAGAACCTAGGATTGGGAACAACGGAAAGATTAACAAGCAAACCAATTTTCAAAGTAACAGAGATAATTAAATCAATGAACCCAGCAAATGTTAGCCACTGACTTTAAATGTTTATTTTCTATAACTTAATACGCACCATTCTTGATCGTTGGCGAAAGATCTCTCTTGCCATGTGTTGGAGCAAAACATGCATTCCAAGCCTGTTTCTCTCGTCAACAATTACAAGGCTTTGCTCAACAAGGACAGGTACACTCGTCAACACTCTCTGTGTTACTTCATTTTGGTCAAACCCAACAAAGAAACAAGCTATCTCGAGAAACACGTTTTTCACCCTTTCATCACCTAAACCATCAAAGCTTCTTTTTAGAACATTCTGTATCAAGGGATGGGGACTTCTTTTGTATTTACCCATTAGACTCTCCCATTCTGATTTACCCTTTCCAAACAATTCACGACCAAGCTCTACAAGAGCTACTGGCAATCCCCCACAATAAGCAACTGCATCTCTTGAAAGTCCTTCAAAATCTTCTCTAGGACTTGCTTGCTTGAATGCATGCCAACTAAAAAGTATGGCAGATTCAGTTTCATCCATTTCTTTCGTTCTATACACATGATCAACACCAAGCTCATCAAGTAGGTGCTTATCTCTTGTAGTAATGATTATCATACTATCTGAACCAAACCATTGTCGACTTGCACACAAAACATTCAGCTGCTCTAATTTATCGACATCATCAAGTACAAGCAGTATCCCTTCATGGCGGAGTCTTTCAATCAATAATTCTTTTCCTGATTCAATGTCATCTATCTTTATTTTTGTTCCATTGTTGATGTCAGAAAGAAGTTTTTCTTGTAAATATAATTGGCCATTATCTCGCTTCCAATCTTCGCTTATATTTTGGAGAAAGCTCCTAACCTCATACTGCCAAGCCCGACCGATTCTATTGCAAATGGCTTTGGCTATGGTTGTTTTGCCAGATCCTCCCATCCCCCATATCCCTAGTAGAAGGACGTCCTTTGACATTTTGCAATTCAGTAGTTGAATAACATCTTGCGCCCGGGCTTTTAATCCCACTGGGTGCTCAGCAGCGAACATTATATCTAGGGAATGAGTAACATGTTCAATAACACTCTTGATGTCCTCTCCTTCGTTCCTATAAGATATGAACAATGGACAAGATGAAAAGATAATTGTTTATATAAGCATTTCTCGAACGTCTTAATGTATCAAGAAAATTAAGAGGAATAATTTTGAGTTTAAGAAAAAATTAAAGGAGTTGCACACAAAATATTTGATACTTTATGACCAAAACCTCAAGTAGCAACATGAAGATCTACTAAGAACAACATTAACACCAATCCTAAACCCAACCGTGAAAAAACATCAACACAAAGTTTTATCGCAATTGCACATTTTTATTTTTTGAATTCTAATAGCTCACATTAAGCATGTGAATATAAATATATCTGGATTGAAGCAATCACTTTAGTAAATCCTTATCTATTAATTGGGTTATAGGGTTAACTGGAAAGGTCAGGATTGAGGCAACCACTTTAGTCTTAAAAAACAATCATGAAAAAAGAACAATTTTTATGCAAGGTGGAGGAGAGAAACAACCTATACTCGACACAGGATACTGTGATTTATTGTATATTAATTTTTAATTTTGAACACCTTATTTCAACACTATGGAGAATCATCTATCTACAATTGAAAATTTCAACTAATAATTAAATTTACCAGTGACATAGCTAAAATCTCTATTAATAATGAATCCGAAACTTTTTAATATATTAAACAATAAGATAATGAAAATCTCCGCTTATAAATACATGATCTTTCACATGGAAATTCATAAAGAAAATCCTCACACATTATGACCAGCAAGAAAGCATAAAACTTTAACTAAGCAGAATCCGCACACGACCCACATACAGTGCAAATCCACATACCGTGCAAGCTTGCACTAAAAAGAGAATAAATTCTATTATTATTATTCAACTCTTTCCAAGGATGACTTAAGTACACCAAAGTCCCTTGTTTATATAGGAGGAGGCCTCCTTATATTTACTAAACTAAACAATATGAGATTAATAAAATTAGGAGAGAATGAAACTAACAAAATTATCATCCTTTCTTATGCTCCATGTCAGTCTCCTCCACTTGAAAAAAACTCAACCTCGAGTTGCCTAGATCGAATGGGTACAATATCTTATTTATTGGATGCGATGGATACAAATCTACCACATTCAATGTCTTTGACATATCTAATGCATCTGGTATCCGCATAACGTAAGTATCATCATTGGTCTTCTTCAACACTTTAGTTTCTTTTTCTATAGTCTGTCCCTGCTTCACAACTATAGCATGGATGCCCCTTGACTTGTTCAGATCCTCTTTCCTGAACGACAAGATCCATCATTGTGCCATGAATAGCTCTTTATCACCATTAATGTATCCTCTTCATCATTTCCATCTATCTCCATCCGGGCCGTAAAAGATCATGTCATTGTCTTCTACTCTTTCCACCATGTTCACTAATTTTTTGAGTGGGCAATCATTTGACTTGCCAAATTGATTGGACTTCACCAACGTTCGTTTTGTAACACCTCAGGTATACATGTCCCCAGGCAAATTCGGGACTACCATAGGGTTCCCTGAAACCCTGTATTATTGGTAGTCCCACTTGAATTATAGCTTAAGAGTTTGAGAAAAACAATTTTGGAGAGTGTTGTAGTGCTAAAATAAGCACTGCAGCAGTAAGAGCAAGTAAAGTGGTGCAAAACTGGGAAGCATGCTCTTGGGTGAGTGCTGCAACAGTCAAGTTTTTAAAAAATCCCCCATTTCGGACTTCCAGACTTGACAACCAACTTCCACCCCCCAAAAATAAGATCCTCCATGCTGACGACTCCCAAGCTTCATTTCCTTTTCTATTTTCTTCAATCTAATTCCTATCTTTCACTTCTAAGGCTTAGAGGTAAGGGATTTTACTATTTTTACTCTATTTTCTTACAATCTTTCGTGTCCTTGGAGTTAAATCTTGTGTTCTTCATTGCCCTCATGCCATGGTACTCTCCTATCATTGACAAGGTTAGATTAGAGTTATCTATAGATTAACATAGAGTTTTGTTGCTCTAATGGCAGGTATTGGAGCTATTCCTGCCCTTCAAGGTCTTGTTAATGTTGATTTTTGCATATTCTACCCCTTCAGGTGAGTGGGTTCGCATTTGTAATCTTTATATTGTGCATTAGAGTTATATTCATGAAAATACAACCCATTGCCTGATTTTAGAGATTTATGTCCAAACATTTGAGGTTTACTTTTGGGTTGTATGTCTTGAACTACTGGTTTTAGAGCATGAAATATGTTTTAGACAAAAACTCATGGGACCATTATTGTTGAGCTGATTTTGTGAAGAGTTGATAATGTTGTAAATATTGGAGACTTTTATGAGTATTAGAATGAATTCTAGAAATGGTTTATGCATCTGATATGATTTTACACCTAGATACATAGTTTAGAGAAAAATATTAGAATTATAGTCCTAACCCTATTATTTCAAAGTATGATATTGAGTTTTCTAGTTTATGAAAAACTTGATAGTTTGAAATATGTTTTAGATAATTTGTCAAAAAGATTTTAAGCATGAATCTTCATGAAATTCAGGATAGCTAACGGTTATATACTCTATGGGCTTTTAAAATCACGCACAAGGTCTACAAAGGGTAATCCTTTGGACATGATCTCATAGCCACAGTTATGTTAAGATCAAACTATTAGAATTTGATAGATTTAGAAATCTTAGAGAACCAAAAGGTTTTAAAGGTTTTCAAATTTAGATGGATTTACTTAATTAGCTCAGACGGTAGATATACAGAAACATACAATGAGTCACGGCTGTAAAAATAATCGTTAATCTTAGTATCAAGTTGTCCTAAGGACAATCTCACATATCAGACAAACCTAGTTAAGTGTCCAATTAAGAAACCCACAGACTAGACAGTTTTATTGTTATGATATTTTCACCATGTATGACCAGATATTACTATTTCTCTAGAAGCTACTACATTATGAGTTTACATGGTTTTAGGCATGAAAGTAAATTGAGGAAAATGTTTTACGGATTTATGAAATGATGATTTGAATATGTATGTATATGTAATTATGCATGACTTTTGAGTATTGTGTATATTATTATGATTTTATATATTGCTTCTTTGGTACCCTATGAAAGGGGTTCCAAGTGAGGGCCCATTCACAGAGTTTTGAATAAAACTCACCTCTCTCTTCTTTCTCTCATTTATAGATACAGAAGTGGCCGTAGGTTTTTCCCAGCCATCATTATCCCAATAGCACTTGGAGAAGTGTTTATTGTTGTGTTCTAGGGTATTCCAATATTATAGCAGGCAGGATCCTGGACCATAGCGCATGTTTTAGTCCATGCATATGATAATGTTACCTTAATTTGTATTTATAAAATCTTACCCTTCAAAGTTATTTTGTATAAAAAGATTTTATCTGTTTTGTTATTATTATAATTTCAGACTTTAAAGACAAATTATGAAGTTATGATCTTGATTATATAACTTAATAGAAGGTGATTCGTATGTAGAAAATGAGATTTGTATGTAGAAAATGAGACTACATTTTAAATAAATTATAAACAACTGTGCATATAGAGCATCCCAGGTCACGAGGCTTATATGGGAACGAAATTTCTCATGTGCCGATAATATGCCCAAATCAGGTCGTTACAGGTTTTGCATATGAATTGGAGGTCTTTGTGTCTCTTTGCTTTTGAGACCTCTTGCTTTCCTGATGTTTTTCCTCCCTACTTCACTCAACACGTGTAGAGGTGTCACCAATAGCCTTGCCTTGATCAGTAGTTACTTGAAAGGATTCGCATTCATTATTGCTGTAGGAGTAATCAACTTGACCCCAATCTTGTAAAATCAATCAGCCCTTAAGGCCATATTCTTTGTCTTAGCTAACATCTGCACTATCTGAACCCTAATTCTGCCTTTGATTTCTGGCCTCAATCCTTTGAGGTATGTTGCCACTTGTTGTCCTTTAGTCTCCAACAAATCATTCCTCTGTGCCAATCTCATATGAACTCTATAGTGTACTCATGAACTTTTATGACCTTGTTGACACCTTTGGTATCATTGGCATAGGACCTATTCATAATTTGGAGGTAGGAAATTAATGATACAATTGCCTCATTATTCTCCAAGTTCTGATTGGTGCTCTTCTAGATTGCAGTCTCTCCCACCAAGCTGACCCTCCTCCTTTTAGTCTATAAGCCACCAGCTTCATCTTCACTCTTTAGGCATATCCATGTATTTAAAGAATCATCTATATCTGTAAGCTAATCTAGAATTTCTTCTATGTTGAAATCGCCATGAAAAATAGGAATATCTATCTTTAATCTATATGCATGATGATCTTTATCACGATCACATCTCCCAAGCCTTGGATTGAACCATAGCTCCTCTCTGTACTCCCCGTCTTCCTCTGAATCTTCAAAGTAAGCTTCACGCCTAGCTCCATATGCAAGACAGGTTTGCTAATGAGCCGTTTACGAGTGATGTCATCGCAAGCACGCCTCCTATCATCATCCCACTCTCAGTTTGCACCTAGGCCAAGAGCATCCAACCGAGTAATTAGACCGTCAAAGCATCCTTCCAGTCAATTGAACCACCCCTCGGACTTATTGAACAGCTCCTCGAGTTGATTGAGTCATTGCTTCATAACCATCATTGCTACCCCTGCATTCAAAGAAGTCTCAGACCTTTGATGTTTGTCATGAGGACTGCCGCCACCTTTGCTTGCACCATCAACCATTGAACCTTGCTCCGATTGCTGATTGATGTAGCAAGAAAGCAAAAAACTTTAATTAAGTAGAGTCCACACAGTGCAAACTTGAGCTAAAAAGAGAATAAATCTCTATTATAATTATTCAACTCTTTCCAGGAATGGTTTGAATACAAACCAAAGTCTCCTATTTAAATAGGAGGAGACCTCCTTACATTTGCTAATCTAAGCAATGTGGGACTAAATTACTCATGTGAAACTAAACAATGTGGGACTAATAAAATTAGGAAAAAATGAAACTAATAAGATAATCATCTTTTATTATGCTCCTCGTCACATTATTCTTCAGGGTGCAAAAAAATAATATACATAAAAGTTACGTGCAAACAATAATATTCTTTTGTTTATGTGTGTGAAGAAACCATGTCGTGATGGATAACAATATATTATAGGGCAATACTTGTACAGGTGTATTGAGTTCTTTATATCTATTTTAATTCATTTTAAAATCAAATAATGACATGTAGCTTTTTTCTCTTGAAATAAAACTAATTCGCTTATTTCTCTGAGTCATAAGTCCCACCAATGTATATGTTTATAGTGTAATTATTTTACTTGAAAATATTCTTAATAAACTATTTAATACAAATTATTGTTTTTACTTTTTACGAAGCATACAGAGCTCTTTTATTAAAGCTTTAGTAAAAATTAAATTTATCGAAAATAAATAATAAGATGTATATATATATATATATATATATATATATATATATATATAGAGAGAGAGAGAGAGAGAGAGAGAGAGAGAGAGAGGAGTACCGAGGGTATGTTTGGATAGAGATGTATGGAAAAAAATGTCATCAGAAAAGTAATCCTTTATAAATGAATAAAGGGTAATTAAAAAATTATATAAAATTTGTTTAATAACTAAATATAGTTCATTTTGATTTTTGATCTATTTGAAAAAAAATTAGCTTTCAGTCTCTTTTTTTTCTTGATATTTGTTTTTAGTCCATGTAGTTTAAAATTTTGATTCTTATAAATATTTTTTAGAATATGCATTTAGTTGTTCTAAATATTAAAAAAAAATTTCAATTTTTATAAATAAAATTTGGTTCTCATAAATACTATTATTTAACACTTGACTCCAGCTAGAATAAAAAACAAAATATTAAACAAAAAGACCAAAAGTCAAAAAAAAATTTGAGGTTTAATATATATATATATATATATATATGAGTTTGAATCAAGTTATACCGATATAATTTTAAGCGATTGTTACACTATTAAATAAATTTTTATTGGATTAATTTTATCAGCTCCTGTTGAAATTAGTACTTGTCAAAAGATGTTTCCTTTTCACTTAATAATAAAATTATTTTCAAAACCCTTTTCAAAATTAAAATCAATCAACATATCTTTTTTATTCTATTTTAATTAAAATCCATCAACACAGAATCATTTTCTACAAGAATGACGTGACTTTGAGTTTCTCATTGCACCAGAGGATATGTTGACGTAGCCAACAACTATCAAATCAAAATTAATTTTTCATTAAGTTGTGTTTTTTTAATTTAACCTTCTTTTCTTTTATTTATTTTGTTTTTATATAATTGTGACTTTTGGAGAAAAATAAATATTATTAAAATTATAATTAATTTGCATAATGAGCTCTAGGATAACCGTATTTATACGAATGTATTAGGGGTACAATAAGATTAAGTTTTCACCCTTCCCTAATCATAATTAGACTCCCAAACCTTTGATTTCTTTTGAAAGACCAGTTTTGCAAATCAAAAGGTTTTGCAATTTTAGCCAGAATTAAAATTGGTGGCGACTCCCATTTTATTTTAAAATCGATTGTCATTCCATGAAATGTATCTTTGAAAGCCTTCATATCTCCCTGAGAATGTCCAAATGGCAAGTGGCTTTAGCAGAATTTGACATCAAGTATGTGACTAGAAAATCTATAAAAGGAAGTGTAATAGCTGACCACCTGGCTGAAAACCCACTTAAGAATAGCAGTCAATGGAGCTCGAATTTCCTTATGAGGATGTCCTAGTAGTTGTAGAAGAGGATAGTGAAAATAGGAAGAAGAGGACTTAGTGTGGAAAATGCACTTTGACAGTGCAGTCAATATCCGAGGGAATAGAGTTGGAGCAGTCTTAATATCCCCTGATGGAGAGCAGTTCCCAATTGCTGTAAAACTGACATTTGATTGTACCAACAACATGGCAGAATATAAAGCATGCATAATAGGCCTGAAGGCAGTAATATCCCTTGGGGTACAATACTTGGAGGTTTATGAACACTCAGCCCTAATCATTTTCCAGGTCAACAAAGAATGACAAGTCAAAGAACATAGGTTATTGTCATACCATGAATATCTTATGAGCTTGAAAGATGAATTCAAGGAGGTCAGTTTTCATTACCTGTTCTGTGACCAGAATCAATTTGCAGATGCTTTAGCTACCTTGGCAATAATGACCGAGCTCGATTTGGAAGTGGAAGTAAGGCATTTGCAAGTGGCCGTTAGAAGAGAGCCAGCATATTGTTCTAATATTGAAGAAGAGCCAGATGGCTTACCATGGTTCCATGATATCAAAAGATTTATTAACGAGAGAGAATATCCGGCAACAACAAATGAGAATGACAAAAAGACACTCAGACGGCTATCCATGTCATTTTTCCTCTTAGGAAAAGTATTGTATAAAAGGAGCCACGACCGGATTTTATTAAGATGCGTTGACGCTGGGGAAGCCAACTCCATCATATCAGAAGTCCATGAGGGTATTTGAGGTACCTATGCTAATGGGCACACATTATCCTGACAGATTCTCAGGTAAGGATATTATTGGCTTACAATGGAAAAAGACTGCATAGATTTTGTCAGAAAGTGTCACAAGTGCCAAATCTATGCAGATCGAATCCATTCTCCTCCGGTGCCATTGCATACCCTTACGTCGCCTTGGCCATTTGCAATGTGGGGCATGAATGTCATAGGACCAATCAACCCCAAAGCCTCCAATGAGCATCGATTCATTTTGGTAGCCATTAATTAATTCACCAAATGGGTAGAGGCTACTTCTTATGCAATGTAATGCGAAAAATGGTGATGACATTTCTGAAGAACAATATCATTTGTAGGTATGGGTTGCCAGAAAGACTTGTAACAGATAATGAGACTAATTTCAACGATGCAAAAGTACATAAACTATGTGAGCAATTCAAGATCAAGCATCACAATGTGGCTCCTTATCGACCAAAGATGAATGGAGCTGCAGAAGCAGCAAACAAAAACATTAAGAAGATTTTGAGGAAAATGGTGATCACCTACAAAGATTGGAGTGATATGCTACCTTATGCATTACACGCCAATCGCACTTCTGTTAGATCCTCAATTAGGGCAACCCCATATTCGCTGGTGTATAGGATGGAGGCAGTAACACCCATAGAAGTAGAAATACCATCTTTAAGAGTCCTTGCAAAAGCTGAATTGGAGGAAGCCAAGTAGGCCAAAACCAGGTATGAGCAATTGAACATACTTGAAGAAAAATGACTAAACACAGTCTGCCGCAACCAGCTGTACCAAAAAAGGATGGCCAAAGCATTTAATAAGAATGTTCACCCTCAAATATTCCAGCCAGGTGATCGCGTTCTGAAGAAAATCTTACTGAATCAAGAGGATAATAGAGGAAAGTGGGCACCCACACATGACGGCCCTTACATTGAAAAAGATGCTTTTTTTTTAGGAGCATTGATCTTAACTAACATGGAAGGCAAAACCTTTACCAAACCAATCAATGCCGTGAAGAAGTACTTTGCCTGAAAAAAAAAACAAAAAAAATGCTCTCTAGGTCGAAAACTTAGAAGGGCAACCTAGGCAAAAATTAGAGCACCCAAAAAAAAGAAAGAAAAGCAAACCAAAAGAGGATGGCAACTCCTAATTGCTAGATTGAAAACCTGAAAAGGTAGCCTACGCAATGGTGAAGGGTCGAGCCAATGATTACGAAACTATGTGTAGGATATCGAAATTGGGGCAATTTGATCACGATATTGTCAGAAACACAATGAAGGATTGCACTCACTATCATGGATTTTGAGTCTGGTGTAATCAATGAATCAGTGAAATGGGTTGATCACATAAAAACAACACTACCAGTCTTTCTTTCTTCATTCCTTTTCTCTTAATAGTTCTTGAAATCCTGTAAATACTTTCCAATTTAAAATCCAATAAAATTGTGATTCTCTTCCTTTATGTCCTTATCTTTCCTTCTTTACCAAAAATCTTTGTCTCTGTATTCTTTTTCAAAACCATGCATAATCTTGATATTATAATTGAAATGCTATCAAGGGACTAATTTGCTAACAAAACTCAGAACTAATAAGTCAAGTAGGGGGCTTGTGGATCAGAATTGAATAATGAGGTAACTTACTGAGCCAAGATTTGGAGAGGACAGCCTTAATATGGGTTTTGATGGATATCTATTTGTATTGAAAACCCAGACGGGTGATCAAGGCAAAAAGTGTAAACAATGAAAAAACTGAGGCAAAAAAGGGATGCTAAAGAATCACCAGGCAAAATATGTTTGAAATCTACAATGAAAAGGCTTGCAAAGATGTTTATCTAAAGAGACAGCTCATTTGGGGATTGACAAAAGCTTTCATGAAGAACAATGCGAAGATATCTTAACCCGAGGAAAAATTTGTTTTGAGAGCCATCTTCATCATCACTATTTCAATTTTGCATCAATTCATTCATCATGTCATCACTATACCAGCTTTGCATAATTCATCATATCATCATTGCATCAATTTTGTATCATTCATATCATCAACACATCAATCCTGCATTATCATCAAAATTACCAATCATTTATTTGCATTTATTTTCACATACATTTAATTTTCACACACCTTTACAAAATTTTGCTTTCACATATTTTCACTTTCACATGCATTTGCTCTACTTTCATTAGCTTTATTTTCACATGTCTTTGAATTTCACATCTTTACTTGCTTTCACATTTTATCCACTTTCACATTTTATCTTCTTTCACAATTTACTTGCTTTCACAATTTACTTACTTTCACAATTTACATGCTTTCACATTTTATCTGCTTTCACAATTTTTACATGCTTTCGCATTTACATGCTTTCACAATTTACACACTTTCACATTGTAAATGCTTTTACAATTTTACATGCTTTCATATTTTAAATGCTATCACATTCACATGCTTTCACATTTTATATGTTTTCAATATTTTACATGCTTTCACATTTTAAATGCTTTCACAGTTTATATACTTTCACAATCTTTATATGCTTTCACATTTACTTTCACAGCTTTCATTTTTACAATTATTTTCACATGCTTTCACATCTCTCTTTTTTTAAAAAAAATATATTATATTGTGAAACATGCTTTCAAATTTTGTACGCATTTAGTTTTCACACACATTCCACTCCTTAATTGACATTAGCAGTGTGCATTCATCATGAAATCATCTAGCATTATTCATCACATCATTTTGCATTGTCATCATGCATTCATTCTCATTATATATTCATCACATTGACATCATTATGCAGCATCATCATGAATGCATTCTCAACCTGCATTTGGACAAAATATGTGTTCATATCTTTACTTGTCTCTTACAGCAAAATATTAGAGTCATAAGTTCTATATTTTTCAATAAGTAACAAGTAAAGAGAGGTAACTGTGAACACTATATTTTGTCCATTTTTTTTATCAATTTTCATATTTGTTGTTATTGTTTGCATTAAAAAAAAAGAATCCAGCAGATAGCTTATTCTATTTTTTTTAGCCCACATTTCAATAGCCCATTTTAATTCCTTTAGCCCATTTAGTTTGTCCAGCCCACACTTTGTTAACCCATAAATTAAAAAAAAGGGGGGGGTCAGCTCTTTTAAAAAAAATAAATAAAGAAAGGCAATGACAAGAACGGCGGACATCATGATAGTTGCTTCTCCCAAAATATGCCTCTTTCTTTTCTCTTTTTTCTTTTATGAATGCAGAGAGTAGGTCAACTGTAATAATGGGATCAGCAATAATTTTGTTTGACTAAAAACACCATAAATTCATCCATCATCAACCAGGGATCAAAAAAATTAGAGAGAAAAAAATTTCAAACATAGAAAATCATCAGTAATTCCATCAGCAAGAAAGTTTCGATCAATCAGCAAGAAGAAAAATTTAAATATTGAAAAAATAAAAAAATTACATACTGGTACATCAAGAAGCTAGCAAAACAAAGGTGAAATACAGAAGACCTACAAAGAAACCAGAAACAAATACCAGCAATACAACTTAGTAATAAGAAAAAGGAAAGAACAAGGTAACAATAGCAGCAGTATTATCATCATCTAAAAATTTAACCAAAAAAAAATAAAAAAAAGGAAAAGGCCGTGGCGGTCTTTTCTCCTACCGCCACCGCGGCCTCACATCATCATCGTCATCACAAGCCACCTTTGCCCTTTTCCCAGCCAAGCGCACACATCAGCCACCCATAACCACTGCAAGCTCCACCACCACCTCCTTTCCTCTTACCTCAACTGGCCTCCATCACCCCCGATCCACTATCACACGAGCCTCACAGCCATTGCGCCTCTGAAACCGCACCCTCCGTGAAACTCTGAACCACCACCACTGAGCCACCCACACCGTGACGCTCACCCTAAGCTTCAATCCACCACAATCACCACCAACCGTGGCCAGCCCTCTCCGAAACCTCCGAGAATAGCTGCGGAACCACCGTAAAGACACTGATCTCCCAAATGCCGCCCGCGCATGACCTTTCCTTCCCCTAGCAAGCCCAGTAGCTGCACCATGCCGGTGCTGTCCCTTTTCATTGCCAACTACCCCCTCAGCCTTCTACCTCTGTCTGCCCAGATCCGCTCAACCCAAGCTTCAATCCACCCTACACAGCGCATCCCCTCACCTCGTGCATCATGCGAACGTGACCTCTACGCCGCCGTGACGCCCAGCCGTAGCGGCCTTGCTCCTCTGTGTCCCGTTCTTTCTCATCTCTCTTTCCTTTTCTCTCTACTTCTCTCCCACTCTTCTCTGTTTCTGTTTTCTATTTCTTTCCTTTAGTGTTTTTGTGTGCATCTGAGAAAAGAGAGAGAGAGAGAGAGAGGAGTCCCTGTTTGTACGTGTCGGTGAGAGAGATGTGTGTGTGTATGTGTATGTGTTTGGGGAGTGGGTGTGGTAATGAGTCCCACTCCTTAAATTATTATTATTATTATTATTATTATTATTATTATGTTAGTGTTGTTTTATTTCATTGGATCAGAAATTGGGTTTGTATGTTTGGGTTTGTTTGCATGATTATTGTTTATTTTAATTTTAGTTTCTGGCCTACTTGATTAGAGTTTGAGTTATTGTGGTTTAAAATGAACTAAAAATAAAAGTGTTTTATTTAATTTGGTTCAAAATAAATACTCAATCAGTTTAGTTTGCTAGAAAAAGAGTTTGTGTTATGTTTTGTTGTAGCAATCTTAAATTATTTGAGTGGAATTAAAATAAAAAACAAAAAATAAAAAGAGAAGTTTAACTGTTTCTTTGTTTTGATTGAATTTTATATTAAATATTTTTTTAAAAAAAGATTAAAAAATAATTAGCACCTTTTTAGTTTAATTATTTTGTATGTTTGTGTTTTACTTAAATTGATCGCGTAATTGTGTTTCTGAATTAATTTCGGTTTTTTAATTATTTTTTATGTTTATGTGTTTTACTCAAATTAATTATTTGTTTGTATTTATGAATTAATTTTGTCAATTCCGGTTGAAATTAGTGCTTGTCAAAAGATGTTTCATTTCCACTTAATAATAAAATCATCTTCAAAACCCTTTTCAAAATCAAAATCAATCAACATATCTTTTTTATTCTCTTTTAATTGAAATTCATCAACACAGAATCATTTTCTACAAGAACCATGTGACTTTGAGTTCCTCATTGTATCAGAGGATACGTTGGTGTAAGCAACAACTATCAAGTCAAAATTAATTTTTCATTAAATTGTGCTCTTTTAATTTAACCTTTTTTTCTTTTATTTATTTTGTTATCATATAATTGTGACTTTTGGAGAAAAATAAATATTATTAAAATTATAATTAATTTGCATAATGAGCTCTAGGGTAACTATATTTATACAGATATATTACGGGTGCAGTGAGATTAAGCTTTCACTATTCCCTAATTATAATTAGACTCCTGAACCTTTGATTTCTTTTGAAAGACCAGTTTTGCAAATTAAAAGGCTTTCCAATTTTAGCCAGAATTAAAATTGGTGGCAACTCCCATTTTATTTTCAAATCGGTTGTCATTCCTCATCACGGTGCCCCTCCAGGTACGTTGTGACACTCTTTAGTAGTTCGAAGTGCCTGGGATCAGAGGGCATGATGTTGTTCGCTGCCTGCATAAGGTCTGCTCTGACTTGCTGAAATTTAATAAAGAGGTTTTTGGTCACATTTTTAAGAAGAAAAAGGAGTTGGACGCCCGCATTTCTGGTGTTCCAAAAATTTTGGAGCTCTGGGACTCAATATTTCTTCATCTTTTAGAGAAGAAACTTTTGCAAGAATATGAGTTGGTGCTTAATCAAGGGGAGCTCCCATGGTGTCAAAAGTCTCGTGAGAAATGGATGAAATTTAATTTGGGGATAAAAATATAAAATTCTTTCATACTCAAACTGTTATTCGCCATTGAAGGACTAAAGTTTATGGGCTAAATTTAGAAGGCGTACCTAGTGCACTGACGAGGGTGTTCTTCGGAAGGAGGCTCAGAATTTCTATAAAACCTTTTCTACAATTCTGATGATGTTGACTTGTCTCTCTACCATACTATTCCTATGCCTGCTTTGGAGGAGAGTGTAGTGATGTCGCTAACCAAGGTTGTATCAGTTGAAAAGATGAAGCATGTTGTGTTTGCTATACAACCTTTTTAGGCTTGGGGTCCCGATAGGTTTCAACTAATTTTTTTCCAAACTTATTAGGATATTGTTGGCAGAGAAGTGCATAATATTGTGCAGAATGCTTTCCTCACGGGTATCATCGATGAGAGGCGGGTGGATACTCTAATCTTTCTTACCCCCAAGGTGGATACACCTGTGCACACGAGAGAGTTTAGGCTGATTAGTCTATGCAATGTGCTCTACATGGTTATTATGAAGGCTTTAGTGCACAAAATTAGACTTTTCATTGCAAAGGAGTTTTATTCCCAGGAGAGGGACTCATGAGAACATTGTTATTGCCAAGGAAGTCTTCCATACCATTGGTAGGATGCGTGGTCATAAGGGGGCAGTCACGGTTAAGCTCAACCTTGAGAAGGCTTATGACTAGGTGAACTGGCACTTCCTTTATCATACTCTGGTGGACTTTGGCTTTCCACCACTTACTATCTAGCTGATTATGAGTTGTGTTATAACCTCTAACCTTTCTATCTTATGGAATAGTTCTAGACTAGAGAGTTTTAAGCCTACTTGAGGTTTGAGGCAAGGGGACCCTTTGTCCCTCTACTTGTTTGTCCTTTGTATGGAGAAGTTAGCTCGGATGATTCATTTGAGGATGGATGGTGGGTCTTGAAAGCCAATTATGTTGACTAGGAATACCATCTCCCATCTTCTCTTTGCGGATAATGTTCTTCTTTTTTGTCAGGCCAAGAAATCTCAGGTTAGGTTGGTCACGGATACCTTGGACACTTTCTGTAGCATGTGGCTGAAAGTAAGCTTGGCTAAATCCAGGGCATTGTGCTCCCCCAATATTCCACGGCTCAAACAAGATGTCATTAGTAGTCTTACGGCAATTCGTTTTGTCTCAGACTTGTGTAAGTATCTTGGAGTGCCCATTCTTAAGGGGAGAGTCGCGAGAGCTACCTTCAATCTAATTTTGGAGAAAATTTCTTCACGCTTGGCCTCTTGGAAGCACAAACTTCTTGCTAAGGCACGTAAGCTTTGTTTAACCCAATCTGTTATATCAACTTTGCCTATTCACTTGATGCAGTCCCCTTGGCACTCGGATGATGTCTGTGCGAATATTGATAAGTTGTCCCATGCATTTCTTTGGGGCAAGAAAGATCATGCGCTAAGGATCCACTTGGTTAATTGGAAAACTGTTTGTACTCCTAAGAGCTTTGGTGGTAGAGGTGGAAATAGCCAAGCTGAGCTAGGCTTTAGCTTAAATAGGCTGGGCCTATATTTCCAAAATGGAGTTCAAGCCTAGGCCTATTACCTAACATAGGCATTTTTTATGGCCTTAACCTGGTCTTCTTAAATGCCTAACCTAACCTGAAATTTTATTTAGAGGCTTATTTAGTTATAAAATATTTTTAAAAAATCAAAACACCTATTTTTAAATAAGTCAAAGACAAAAACCACATCTATGATGATAGATATCATAAATTCACCTAAAAATACTCAGTTTTAGTTTGTTTCTATTTCCAAATAATGCATTTAATGTATAATTAACTTGGTTGCACCACATGGCATAACATTTATTTCAAAAAAAATATATTATAATGGTTGTTATGATATAATATTATTATTAGTCATTATAAAAAATTCGTATTATAAAAAAATATTCTTCTCATTCTTTTTTATTTTAAAGTTTTTCAGGGTATTTATTGCTGGCAGCAACGACTAATTCTTTTGAGGCGGGAGCTCCCTAAGGGGTAAACCTAATGTGTAGGGAAATATTTTTCTCCCATTATTATTACATCATTCTTATCTCATTAGTTACATGTTGAAATTTAAAAAAAAAAATACCAGATTGGCATAACTCTAATACTAATCAGATTATTAGAAGATAATTTATTTTAAATATCCTTTTAATGGCGTAATTTTAAACTTTATTCATACATTATGTTAATGACTATTTTACTAATATTTAAATTTAATTCAATAAATGCAATACAAAGTAGGGATTGATTTAACTATTATTTTGACTTTAAAGTTCAAATTCTATAATTTTGTAATTCATTTTATTAATGTTAAAAGAATATACATTAAATACATTTATTGTTTTTATTGAAGATGTATTTAATAGCTTTAATGTTATATTTTTTGACTTTTTTATTTTTTATTTTCTAAATGAATGCATTTAATGTGGAATTAATCTGGTTGCGCCACATGACATCGCATTCATTGTTTCATGTTCTTAAATATTATTATATAAAAACTCTTGATAATATGGGAAAAAATGTATAAAAATTTAAGGGAAATGCAAGCGTTGGAGCTATCAACTGATTAGGCCTCTTCATGCGGAGACATATCTTCTTAATCCCAAGTGGTGGTGGAAGTAGAACGAGCTGAGTTAAGCTTTAGTTTAAATAGGTTGGGTCTATACTTTCAAAATGAATTCTGACCCTAGGCCCATTACCTAACATAAGCCTTTTTTATGGCCTTAATCTAGTCTTCTTAAAAGATTGACCTGACCTAAAAACCTATTTAGATTATGCCTATTTGGTTATAAAATATTTTAAAAAAATCAAAACACATAGTCTTAAATAAGTCAAAGTACTACTAAATATATCAAAAAATATATTTTAAAATAGGCTAAAACACTTTAGTTAAAAAATATATTTTCAAATAGATTAAAATATTTATATTATCATTATATATTTGAATGATGATGTTGATAATAATAGTATAAATAGGCCAGTCTGTTAGATCCAATAGGTTATTTTTGTAGCCTGATTAGCTAAAAAGGCTTTTTGATGAGCGGCCCTTGATTCCAAGAATTGGTCTCAATTTTAGGTATTTATGTAATATTTACTTGATCTTTATTTTCTATTAAATATTTTTAAATTTTAACTAATTCTATAGGTTCCATTATGATGAAAACTTGTATGCGGGTATCGAGGTGAAGATGCGTTTGTACGAAACATTGGATAGACTATATCCTGATCTTAAGACAAGAATCAAAACTGATGCCCAAATTGAAAATTTTGACAAGGCTGAGGGCCTCTTTGGATATCACATGGTGATTACAACAAGAGATAAGAAACAACCCGGTACTTAATTTACTTATTTAATTTACATTACTAGTAAAATATTAAATAGCAATTATATTTTTTTCCTTTGTGCTAGCTTTATGGTGGAACAGTTATGGAGAAGAGTGCAAAGAGTTACAATCAGTAGCCATTCGTGTCCTAAGCCTCACTTGTAGTGCTACCGGGTGTAAGAGGAATTGGAATGTCTTCGACCAAATTCATTCGAAAAGAAGAAACATGATAGAGAAACAAAGATTTAATGCTTTTGTTTTTGTTAAATACAACCTTCAACTTGAGAATAGACAACAGCAAATGGAGGCGAAAGGAGATACATATGATCCTATTTGCTTATCCGATCTTGAATCCGATAATGAATAGATCACTGAACGTGAGGATCCTTGTCTAATCGAAGGGAACTCTTGGACAGAAGTAAATGAGTTTTTCAACATTGAAGAAGAAGGTTTACTGAAAAAGAGAGAGCGAGATAACACATGCAATTCTAAAAATACTTTTAGTTTTTCTTTCACTTTATGACTTATTTTATATAATATATTTACTTAATTAGTCATTTATAACATTAGGTCCACGAAATCTTAATGCATACAACAAGAAAGACAAAGGAAAAGACCTCGTGACACGAGAATGTCAATGCCAACAAGAATGATAAAGGGAAAGATACTATGATAGAGGAAAATGAAGAAAAACAATTGGGCGATAGTAGTGATGAGAGTAAAGAGGAAGATGACGAAGGAATAGACATGCTAGATAACAAAGATGGTAGTGAAGAAACTAAAAGTGATGACTTTGGCCTTGACTTTTAGACGAATTCTTAGTTTTTGTTACCAGCTAGTTTGTATTTGATTGACAATTTGAAATTTCATCCGTTTTGAGACTACAGATTATGATTTTGTGTTTTTTGAGCGTATATATGACCTTGATGATGATTTTGTGTTATGGTATTTCATATGTAAAATTATTTTTCACTATCTTTGAACCGTAGGATTTGATATTCAATAATTAGCCTCGACGATTCACATTGTGAATTGCAATTCAATAACCTTGTTTCAAATTGAAAAATTTGGGTGTCTTAACCTTCTCTTCAACATCACCGCTGCCAAGGTTGCTACAAGCCAGCTCACAAGCGCCGCCATTTGAAGGATGTTCGCCAGACGCCATCATCCATTGAGGCGTCGCTGTCTTCCATGCAATTCCATCATTTGCCGCTAGCCGAGCGCCAGCCGTCATCCATCGTGGATTTTGGAGAACTGTTTGTCATGGCCCTTGGACCACAACCCTCCATCGTGACCTGCTTCCCTACTCAGCAATGAACTCCACCGCTACTGCACGAAATTTCAACACCGCCATGCAAGGGAGCAGCACGATTGCTATTTCCACGTGGATCTCTACTTTGAGCTATTAGCTGGCTTCGACATTGGTGGTTAAGTGCCTATGCCCTGACCACCACTCGCCTCCATCGTACTGCGGGTTGAAAAATACATATCTAGTTCTAGTTTTGATGTTTCAGGTGATAGTTCTCCTCCCCCACACAATGACAGCTCCACCTTAAGTCGGTTCAATGCGGTTGCGGCCACCGTGCTTTAACGCTTCACCTCGGCTAATCTTGTGAATAGATCTATTTCACTCAGATCTAGATCTCCGACTCTTGAAGAGCCAACTCCATTTCTCATATCAAAGAAGCCTCTATTCGAATCTTAATCCTTTAGAATTTTCTGAGTTGTTGTTGCCGATCAATTGTTTTTTATCTATAATTCCTGCTTCCCGATCTTTAATTCTTATTATTTATGGTATTGTTATTGTTGATCTCTGGAATTGTTGAAATTGTGTACTTGTTGCTTCTAATCTTTGATTTTGTTGTTGCAATTTGATCGGTTGAATTTTCGATGATTTTCGATCTAGAATGCCAAACCATTTCAGAGCTTGACCCATGAAACCCTTTTTTGCCTCTAACTCTGCACTTCAGTTTTCCTCTGGCATTCTAGAACTGTCCATCAAATATAGGGAATTTCACTTTGGGATTGGAGTGAGTGGTTCCTCCAATTTTAGAGTTAGAGAATCTCTCAATGAAGGCACTATTTAGTGCGAGGAAGAGTAAAGAATAGAGAGAACTAGCTAGCTAGCCTAAAAAAAAAGATCTTTTACTAAATTTTCACTTAATTTACAAATGATATTATCCCTATTTATACTAATATTATCTTCCATAAATCTACTAATTGCAACTCACATTTCTTTCGATCTAATTCTCCCTTTGCCACCCAACTCACATTTTTAAGTTCTACCCAGTACCCATATGTTTTTTTTTTCCGTCTAGAACCTTTTGCCCTTTTGTGTGATCTAAAAATCTATTGGCCCATAATAAGAATCCAAACAAGTTGAACTATCAAGCCCAGGACGAAAATAATCAATTCCAACAGGAATCAGGGTCAGGGGGTGGATCATCGATGGCACCTGTTGGTGGGCTTCCCTCTGTTGGTGGGCTTCCCTCCTCGTTGGCCCAGCAACTTACAAAAGAAAAGAAAAAAAAAAGGGAAATTACAACACAAAAAAGACGCTACTGTTGCGTCAATTGAAAAAACGAAAAACGTGAAGGTGCCGCGGAGAGAGAAGAGAAAATGAGAGAAAGAAAGAGAGCGATCTGATGGGTTAAATCGTGAAATGGTAAGCGTCTTTCTGTTTATCATGAAAATTTAGTATGTTCTTTCACGATGTTGAGGCGATACTTTAATATAACGCATTAATTTTCTGCTTCCTGCAGTGATCGTTACATTATACCCATATTGTGGAATTATATGATTGTGTTCCGCCCATTGGGTGAGTATTCTGTTGATTGTTGAGATTCCCTAGTGCTACTAGGAAGACTGATTGTATTCCCATTGATTATAATGGAAGTTTTTGCTGGACTACGTCCCGTGGGTTTTTGTCCTTCTTATTGGGGGTTTTCCCGCTTCAAAAATTGCGGTGTCTCTTATTTTATTTTTCTGTCAAAGTATTATAGTGCCTAGAGTATTTTTTGGTACTATCTATTCAACTGCACCGGTGCGGGGAATTATTTGTTGCTTCTGCTATTGATAACAGGTTCCATTTCTAAGATTTTCTCAACAAAATAGTATCCAGAGCTTTGGTTTTTTTTTTTTATCTGTGCAGTTTAAATGGAGGAACATCAAGGGCCAAATATGGTCAAGTTGAATTCCAAAAATTACTCAGTTTGGAAGACTCTCATGGAAGACATATTATACAGTAAGGATTTGTATGATCCTATTGAGGGTGATAAATATAGGCCTGCTGATAAGTCTAAAGCCAAATGGAACAGAATGAATAGAAAAGTTGTTGCTTTGATTAGGCAGTGGTTGGATCTTAGTGTGTATCCACATGTTGACAAAGAAACTAATGATCAGAGCATGTGGCAGAAATTTGCAGATTTATATAAGAGGAAGAATGTGCAAAATAAGACATATTTGATTCGAAAGCTAGTAAATATGAAATATAAAGAAGATGATTCAATGCTAGAGCATTTGAGTAGCTTCCAGGAGATTGTCAATCAGTTGACAACTAATGAGATTACATTGTCTGATGAGTTACAAGCATTATTGTTGTTGAGTTCTTTACCTGACAGTTGGGAAGTCCTGGTTGTGACATTGACCAATTCAGCTCCAAATGGAAAGTTGACATCGTCAATGGTTAAAGAAAGCATGTTGAATGAAGATGCCAGAAGAAAATAGCAGGATTTGATTAGTACCTCCACCCAATTAGAAGCACTTATTGTAGAGCCACAGGGGAGAAGCCAGAATCAAAAACCTCATAATACTAATAAGTCAGAAAGCCGTAGCAAGTCAAGGGGTAAGTCCAAGACAAGAAAGGAATTTAATTGTCGGGACACATCAAAAAGCATTGCAGGTACTTTAAAAGAAAGAAATCAAGAGAAAAAGATGAAGACAAAGATAGTAACAATAATAAAGACACTGCTGCTATTGTATATGATGATGTCCTTGTTCTACATCATGAGAACTTCATAAATCTTGCATGTAATGATTCCAGTTGGATCATGGACTCTGGTGCCTCAAGTCATGTTACTCTTAGGCGTGAGTATTTCTCTACTTATACTATTGGTGACTTTGGCAGAATAAGACTAAGAGATGAAGGGGTATGTAAGATTGTTAGTATGGGAGATGTGTGGCTTGAAACCCACATGGGATGCAAATTACAGTTGAAGAATGTTAGGCATGCGCTTGACATGCATCTTAGCTTGATGTCAATTAAAGCATTGGACGGAGAAAGTTATTATACTACCTTTGGTGGTGGACAATTCAAAATCACCAAAGGATTGCTAGTTGTTGCAAGAGAAGATAGTAGTGTCACTGCTCTCTACCAGTTATCCAAAAAGTTGTGCAAAGAGGAGGTGAATGTTATTGATGATTCCTCTTCAGACTTGTAGTATATGCATCTTGGCCACTGGAGTGAAAAAGGACTTGGCGTTCTAGCCAAGAATCAGTCTTTTCTAGTAAAAGGTACGTCTCTAAAGACTTGCACTCATTGTTTTCTTGGAAAGCATGCTAGAGTAGCTTTTCATTATTTAGGAGCTCATAGGAGACCACATGTACTAGATTTAATTTACACTGATGTTTGTGCCATGGACACAAAAACACTAAGAGATGCATCATATTTTGTGACTTTTATTGATAACCATTCTCGGAAAGTGTGGGCTTTTGTATTGAAATCTAAAAACCAGGTGCTCGGAGTTTTCAAGAGCTTCCATGCAAGTGTTGAAAGAGAAAAGGGAATGAAACTGAAATGTGTTCGAGCATATAATGGTGGTGAGTATAGGGGTTCACTTGAAGACTATTGAAGAGAACATGGGATCAGGCTTGAGAAAACAATTCCCAAGACTCCTCAGCATAATGGAGTTACAGAGAGAATGAACTGTACAATCAATGACAGAATCAGGTGCATGCTCTCTCGTGCAAAGTTATCCAAATCCTTTTAGGGTGAAGCAATGAGAATTGCAGTGGATTTGATCAACTTTTCTCCTTCAGCTCCTCTAGATGGTGATGTTCCACAGAGAGTATGGACAGGGAAAGATGTCTCATATAGTCACTTGAGAGTGTTTAGCTGCAGGGCCTTTGTTCATATTCCAAGAGATGAGAGGTCCAAGCTTGATAGGAAGTCCGAGCAGTGTATCTTCATTGGTTATGGTCATAAAGACTTTGGTTACAGGTTATAGGATCCGACAAGTAAGAGAATAATTAGAAGTCGAGATATGATCTTTCTTGAAGACCAAACCATTTAAGATTTTGAAAAGTCAGAGGAGCCAGTGTCTGTTACTAGAAGTGATAGTGATGTTGTGCCAGAGTCTTCTTCTAGTACTCCTGTTGATGGGGGAGATGTAGAGGTCGATGATGGGAATACAGGTGATAAGCCTGCACCTACTCTTTAGGTGCCAATTGAGCAAGTTCCACCAGAACCACCAGTTGAGTCACAATTGAGAAGATCTACAAGGTTGCATCAGCTTTCTAAGAAATATCCTTCAAATGAATATATGACAATCTCTGATAGTAGGGAGCTAGAAAGCTATGAAGAAGCTATTTCTGATGAGCACAAAGACAAATGGTTGAAGACTATGCAAGGGGAAATGAATTCCTTGCGTGAGAATCATACCTTTGAGTTGATGAAGTTGCCAAAGGGTGAAAAAGTAATCAAAAATAAATAGGTGTTCAAGCTGAAAATTGAAGATAATGTCTCACAGCTAAGGTACAAAGCAAGGTTGGATGTGAAAGGTTTTGAGTAGAAGAAAAGAGTTGATTTTGAAGAGATTTTCTCACTAGTGGTGAAGATGTCCTCTATTCGAGTTGTGCTTAGTTTAACAACAAGCTTGAATTTAGAGGTTGAACAGCTTAATATGAAGACCGCATTCCTTCATGGTGACTTGGAGGAAGAAATTTATATGGAACAGCTAGAGAGTTTCAAGGTTAAAGGAAAAGAGTAGCTTGTGTGCAAATTGAAGAAGAGTTTATATAGCCCCAAGCAAGCACCAAGGCAATGGTATAAAAAATTTGATTCTTTCATGGTAGATCATGGGTATGGTCAGACTACCTCAGACCATTGCGTATTTGTCAAGAAATTCTCTGATGGTGATTACATAATTCTCTTGCTTTAGGTGGATGATATGTTAATTGTTGGTCATGACAAGCAGAAGATTCAGAGTCTTAAGAATGACTTGAGTAAGTCCTTTGCTATGAAAGACTTAGGTTCTGCAAAGCAAATCCTTGGCATGAGGATCACTTGTGACAAGAAGAATGGTAAGTTGTGGTTATCTCAGCAAAAATACATTGAGAAGCTATTGGAAAGGTTTAATATGAGTAATTTAAAGCCTGGTAGTACTCCACTTGCTGGTCATTTCAAGTTAAGTTCACAACAATGTCCTACAAGTGAGAAAGAAAAAGAAGAGATGAATAAGGCTCTATATGCGTCTGCAGTTGGCAGTTTGATATATGCTATGGTATGTACCAGGCTAGATATTGTTCATGTTGTTGATGTTGTTAACCGGTTTCTCTTTAATCCTGATAAGGATCATTGAGAAGTCGTGAAGTGGATTTTCAAGTATTTTCGGGGCACTTCCAAAGTTTGTTTATACTTTGGTAGTGGTTAGCCTGTTTTGGATGGTTACACAGATGGGGGTATGGCTGGTGATCTTGATTCTATGAAGTCTACTTCCAGGTACATGATGACTTTTGCAAGGGAAGTCGTGTCATGGCAGTCCAGACTTTAGAAAT
The DNA here is from genome assembly GCA_031216125.1 of Dalbergia cochinchinensis. Lineage (NCBI taxonomy): Eukaryota > Viridiplantae > Streptophyta > Magnoliopsida > Fabales > Fabaceae > Dalbergia > Dalbergia cochinchinensis. The sequence continues at coordinate 57,643,785 of CM062375.1, read as the reverse complement.
GTGTTGTTTTGTTTTCCACTGAGGCCGCATATATAGCTATTATTGAAGCTTCACAGGAACTCTTGTGGATGAAGAAATTCCTACAAGAGTTAGGCCTTGATCAAGAGAAGTTTGTATTATTTTGTGATAGCTAGAGCACTATTCATCCCAGCAAGAACCCAACATTTCATTCCAGGTCAAAGCACATAGAGGTGCGGTATCATTGCATACGTGAAGCACTGGAGATGAAATTGTTTTGATTGGAGAAGATCCATACTAATAACAATGGCTCAGATATGATGACTAAAACTTTACAGACGGTGAAGTTTATTTCTTGCAGAGAGAAGGCAGGCTTAGCGGAGCAGCACATTCGTACTTGAGTTAGGAATGAAAAGATTTGTCGGTAGGCTTCCCTCCTCATTGGGGCCCAATAACTTACAAAAGAAAAGAAAAGAAAAAAGGAAATTACAAAACAAAAAAAAAAACAACACAAAATGGAAAAATACACTACTATTGCGTTAATTGAAAAAACGAAAACCATGAAGGTGCCGCGGAGAGAAAAGAGAAAATGGAAGAAAAGGCAGTACAATGGGTTCATCATCAGACGGGTAAACGTGCTCCCTTTATCACGAAAATTTAGTATGTTGTTCCAAATGTTGAACTTGATACTTTGATATAACCTATTAATTTCATTGCCTTCTTTGGTAGCTGTTTTATTATATCCACATTGTAAAGTTATATGGTTGTGTTCTGCCCAACAGCACCATGAGAAAAGTAGCGAAGCGAAATATTTTAATTTTCTTTTCTTTTCTGGAAACATGTGGAGTTCAAACTAGTTGTTGTTGGGGAAAGTGAAAACAAAAAGGTTGGGTGGTAAGAGTGAACAAGAGAAGATGGATGAACAACGGTGGGGGAGCTGTGGGCGGTTAAAGAGTGGGGGAACGTGTTGATGGAGATAAAAGAAGAAAACAATGTCTGGTGTTATAAGTGGGAGAAAAGGGGATGTGTGTGTGTGTGTGTGTTTTTTTGTTTTTGAGATTTAGGGATTTAGGTTTTGGTTGTAGGCAGTGAAAAAGATTAGGATAGAATATATAAATAGAATAAATTAACAAAGGTTAAGGAGTCATTTCATGTATTTTATTTATTTTAGAAAATCTAAAATCTAGGACTAGCTAGTGCAGGTTACTGTAATGAAGTTAAATAAATTGGGGGAGTTGTGTATCAATTTAAAATTTAGGGGAGTATAAATATATTATTGATAGATTTCAATGCTGGTTCATGTAATTTGCCTTAATTGTTTTTGGTAAACTTTGAAAAGATAAATTAATAAAGGTAAGTTTATGTTATCAAAGTTTTAAATTATCAAGAGGAAGCATGACTAGACAAATAAAACTCTCATTAACTTCACTGTATAATAACACATTATTAATTTTTATTTCTTACATGATATTTTTGTATCTTTTGAAAGCGAGATAAATATTTATTTAGCTATCTAATAGCACAACAGAAAGTGAATATAATTGGAGTAGTGTTATTTAAACACTCAAAAATGAGTTCTATTGAAATACTCACCTTTATATTATTAGATGTGATAAGTTAATAGGATAAGTGAAAACTATCATCACATTTAACGATTATAAAATGAATGTCTTAACAGCACACACATTTTAAGTGTTAAAATAACACTTTGATGTAATTGCCTGGGGAAATTGATGTCCAATACATACCTAGTAAACTCTCATGCAAATCAAATAAAGTTCACTCATAGGAATATCAAATTGTAAAACAAGTCCCACACCTTAATTATAGTTTATGGGACATCATTATTTTACGTGTTTTCAAGTGATACTAATAAATTTTATCATTATTATTATATATATATATATATATTCATAAATTTTATTGAGGAAATTTTGTAATGAAAACAATCAACTTTTAGTCTTTTACTGTTGAAACCTACGAAGCACGGATACATCAACTTGGTGATGTGTCCATATATTGGACATATGTCGAACATCTATACCCACACGACATGTATTGGACACGCGCCTGTATGTGTCTAATTAAACAAATAATTTTTTTTAAACTAGGACATAGCTGACCACTCCCCTAATTCACCATGGACATGGTTTGAACACGCTACAAACATGCTTGAATTTTTTATAAAAAAAATTTAATATCAACATAAGTCCAAAATTAACCCTAGTTATTTAGTTGGACCTGTGTTATTAGGTCATTTTATTTTGAAAGTTTTTTAGTTGATCACAAAAAAATAAAAAGAAGAATTAATTAGATAAAAAATTATACAAACACAAAAAAAAATTCAGACCAAAAAAGGAAAAAAAATCTTACAACAAAATTAAATATATATACATATATATACACACACACACATACACATGTCATGTTCGTGTTCTATAATTTTTTGAGTTTGGTATGTCTCTATATCCATGTCTGTATCATGTCCTGTGTCCGTGTAAGAGTTTGTGCTTCATAGGTTGAAACCATTCTAATTAAAAATACATTTATTTAAAAGATGCAAGATAATTAACTCAAATATTGAAGGTTTTTTTTTCAAATAAGTTTCATGCATATTTAATTCAAAAAAAATACTGTAAAAAAGAAATTGAATTACCTGGAATCAGCCGGTATCTCAATTCCTGCTGCAGTGTTACCAATTTCACCGAGTGCTATCCTCCATCTCTTTTCCTTGTCACTGTGCACCGAGATTGTTTTTAAAAGATTTTGAAAAGCTTCTCCAAACTCATCTGTTTGATAATGTACTGCAGAGCGATCTACACCAAAGAAAATTGGCACAACCACTAGGCCTATGGTTTTGTGACACTCCATTATCTTCTCCAGCTCTTGCAAACACCGTCTTGAATTAGCATAATGTTTTGACAAAACAACGACACAAACTCTAGATCTTCCGATTGCTTGTAATTGTGAGATCGAGATCCAGTCTCCCCTTCCAATCTCATCATCATCTTTAAAGAAATTAATGTTGGCATTTGCAAGATGAGTATAAAGATGTGAAGTGAATGTTGCACAACTGCCTTCTACTCTAAAGCTCAAGAACACATCGTACATCCATGACTAAAATACAAAAAATACAAATAAATAATATACAACCGTAAATTTTCTGATTGTATGCTACTAATAACAACGACATTTGAAAACCGATTACGTACTTTACTAGTTGGGGTGCTGGAAGCATGATCAAATTAATTTTCAAGTTCATGAAATTACTAAGAAGCAATATGAATGTTAACTTTGCTTTCTTAGGTGGTAGTTATTTAAAAACCAAAACCATAAAATAAATAACGATACAACAAAATGCATTTCAAATTGAAGCCATAATTTCCTACATACCTCATGATTCTCTCGCGTTTGCTCACGAATGATTTCTCTTCCCGTGTCTCGTAGCAACACATTCATTCTAAGCTGGTTCATCTCATCAAAGGTTACAAGCGACTTGTCTTCAAGGGCACTTATTCCCTTCTCGGCCAACTCTCCAAAGGCTAATATCTCTATCACCTTTTCTCGATCCATCCCAATTAAGAAATAAGCTATATCAACGAATATGTCTTTCTCTATATTGTGTAAATTATTGATGTAACTTTTTAACACCTTTAATACCAGAGGATCGGGAGATTCTAATATGCTATCAGATGCACTTCCGAAAACTTTGGAGCCACAGACTTCGAGAGCTAGCGGTAATCCCCCATTAGAAGGAGCCAAATTTTTAGAAAGTTGACGAAAAGCCCGTCTACGGATTATTTCTTCCTTTACATATCGTTTTAAAAGCTCACAAGATTCAGCTTCATCCATTTCTTTCATGTTGTGCACATGTTCAACTCCATGCACTCTGAGTAAACTTCTATCTCTTGTCGTGATGATTATCATACTCCCAGGACCAAACCATTCACGACGTCCACACAAAGCGTTCAACTGCTCCAATTTAGTCACATCATCAAGCACAACAAGTATCTTTTTATTAGAAAGCTCTTCCTTCAACATCTTTTTCCCAATTTGAATGCTTTCTATCCTTTCTCTTGGCAACTTGTAGACATCTGAAAGAAGTCGTTCTTGTAAATAGACATCCCCTTTATCTTGCTCCCAGACTTCCCTGATATTCGGCAAGAAGCTTCTACCGTCAAAATTGCTAAGATTGTGATTATAAATGGCTTTGGCAAGTGTTGTTTTTCCAATTCCTATCATCCCCGTTATCCCTAGTAGTAGAACTCCTTCTGGTCTTTGGTTGATGAAATATGGAACTGGAATAAAACGCGCGAGACGTGCTACTCCCGCTAAATGCTCAGCAACGAACAAGTCTGTCCTATCCAGCAAATTTTTAGCACGTTCAACAACATCCTCAACTTCATTGTCACTCCTGTAAAATATCAACCAGAAATAAGATGCCAAATCGATTATATAAGCATTTTCCAACATGTGCATCAATCAAACGGGGAAAGGATATTTTTTGAATGAAAAATGAGATTTTCAAGATCTCTACTACATACAAGAAGTTGCCCCTATTGAAAATGTTCTTCAATAATATCTTAGTATGTCTTGTACTAAAGGTAGGTGAGTATAACATGATAAACAGTTGACAACTAAGTTTAGTTCATATCGTGCATGTTTAATCAGCCCCTCACATAGTTGTGATGAGTCGGCACAGGTTTGTTTTGATACATGTATTGCAAAATATTTCTTATATTTTACTTATATTTCTTAAAATCTTAATATATTGTTTAAAATTCAGATTGACCTGGTCATTAATCAGGTCAGGTTCAAATTCCAAAAAAATGGTTCGGTGGTCTAAAAATTGGAAATTCGACTCAACCCAACCTATCACTCTTACAACCCCTACCGTCATGGAAAGATTGATAAAATCCAGGGCCTTGGTTGGTAGACTAATAGAATAAGAATTGATAGTATAAAACTTGATAGAATAAGACTGTCGCGACCATCATTGCAACGATATGGTGAAAAAGAACAAAATCAAATTAATTGTTTTGAATTTGTTCAATGGATGAGTCGCAACCCATATATTTTTTTAATTGGTAAAACATTCAAAAAATCCATTTGTATTTTTAAAATAGAAAATGACCTTGAAAACTATATTTAAGTTCATAAGTCGGTTATACACGTGAAAGGATAAAAAATTTATTTGTGTAGCATATTTAACACATCTGTATTGCTACAATTACCTTCATTGATTATGCTAATTATTATTAACATTTCAAAATATTTGTTTTACAATTTTTTATTACCAAAAAAAAACTTTGAAGTATCAAGATGTTACAACTTAGATATCCAAAGGCAAAGAGTTTAACAAGCCATCATAGCTAAGTTAATATTCTTTTTGAAATAAAATAAAACCTCATCTATTTATTAAAAAAATTGATTAGAATAAATAAATATACAAAAATTTAATTTTGGTTTCCCAGGGATGCCTGCTCCTATAAAAAATTTACAAAATTTTTGTCAAAAATTAACAAAAAAAATTGATTAGAATAAATAATGCTTACAAAAATAAAATTTTGCACAACTGCTTTCTGGTCCGCACCACCCCCCACTCTCTCAATTTCACACCGTGCCCCCTGCCATTTCCCCCTTCCTACCTCATTTCGATTGCATTTTTCACTAGGTTTGTTATCTCCCCTTCCTCCTCTACTGTCCTACTGATCTGGTTTTCATGTTTGGGGCTATTCTATATATTGGTTGGGATTTTAACTTCTATGCCATAGTATGCACGCTAGATGTTTGTGCTTTTGCACCATTGAACTTCTCTCTTACTCTTAGGTTTCTTACACTCCCCACCAATGCCCCATGCTTATGTTATTATTGTGTTGCCTAGTCATTGTACTTGTGCATTGTATGGGCCGATAGTATGGAAATATTTTACATAATCATTCAATTATATATTGTCACACCAGTCAATTCTCACACCAACTACTTCAAATGTAAATGAAAAATTTTAATTGAATGACTGTTAGTGTATCAGAATTAAATTCTTTTTTATTAATAATTAAATGATTTCACATGCTAGATTGAACTTATTTTACTATTGTGATTAACGGTGTTCATGAGTTAGAAACTTATTAGATAGGACTCGGGTCCTCAAATTTGAATTGATACACTTTTCAAGTTGAGTTTAGGTCATATTTCCATTTGGCTAGACCATAATCAAAGTCAAATAATTTTTACAGTTTTTTTATAATAATTAGTAATAAATTATAAAATTTTGTGTTTTAATTAATGTAGTTTAGACAACTTAATATTATTTTTATATTGATATGATTTATTTTGAAATATGAATTACGAAATATCTTTTAAATTTTATTTTTTATTTGTAAAATTATCCAATATTACTATGTATGATGTTAAAATTCTTATATGTTATTTAAGAACCAAATTGACTATGTTATTAATTGGGTTGAATTCGAGCTCCAAAAAGATAATCAATCTAAATCTTTGACAATTTCGAGTTTGGTCCAACTCGACCCATCATTCGTAGACCCTCAATTGTCATGGAAAGATTGAAAGCATAGTTTTAAAAACCGGCTCGGCCTGACCAATTGAACGAAAAAACCGGTGAAATGGTCAACTAGCCGGCCGAGTTGAATAGAAGACCGGACTAACAGTTAAACCGAAAATGAACCGGTACAAACTAGCCGGCTTCATAAAAACTGGCAACCCAGCATGACTTGAAAAAACCGAGCAGGTCATTTTTTTTTTCAAAAGATATTAACTTTATTAAATTTAAACTCAGAAATTTATTCTTGGCCCAATTCTTTAATTACTGAAGCCCGTTGCTCAAGGAAGACGTTGCTTCTATCAATAGTCAAAAATGCTTCACAATCCTCACTTTATAGTGGAATCACTTGGTTCCTGTTTTTCTTCCCATCGATGGGGGACTAATAAGCTCCTGCACTCATGTCCATTCCAGCAGTATGAAGGCGGTATCTAATTGAGCATTCCAACATGAAAACTTTCTTGATTAGTGATTCCCATTGCTGCTCCTTCATATATGTTTGGTCTTTTCCATTATTAGACTCCTGGCAAAGGATTAGTTGATCCCCTCCATGTTTGGAACCAACCTTGCTCTACCCTTTCATTACCTTTAGATTTGTTATTAATATAATTGAACGGTCTAGATTTGAAAAAATAAAATAAATACACTTAATTTTTAAAGTTATTCAAATAATGGAGTTCCAAATTTACCCTTCGTTCATCCCTCTTCCCCATCCTCCCTTCACCTCACCGTCAAGCCATTTTCATTCCTATCTTATCTCTGTCTTTTTGAACTCAATGGAAAAATGGTAGTAGTGGATGTGGTTTACAAGGTTTTTTATTTACAAAGAGAGTGATTTTTCTATCATTTTTCTTCTAATTCCAACATCTCACCTATCACCAATACCATTGCCACCCAGCCATGACTCACCGCCATCACCAGCATCTTTGTTTCTTTCCTTATTTCATTTTTCTCCCTCATCTTTGTATCTAAACAAAAACCAAAACCAAGCAAAATATTCACCACCCCCACAAATACAAGCAAGGCCATCTTCAAACAAAAGTAGCAAGATGCCATTATCTTGGAAACTATGAATGACACAAAGATGAAAACCAATCGACAAGCTTAGTGTGGGTTAATCGAAAGTGTATTACCAACAATTACCTACTCTGTTAATTTTTTATCGATTATCACTATTGGTATTAGCTTTGTTAATGAAATTAGAGGAAAAAAAAAACAGATCTTTAAACCGTAAACCTTTTGACACTATAAAATAGTAATTAAAAAGATTTATTTTTGTGGTGTGGGTTGTTTTGGTGACTGAGATGAAATAAGAGAAGTAAAATGAAGAAGATGAAGGGAGGCTATGATAGTGGTGGAACAGAGTAGTTGAAGAAGGATAGATGAAAGGGAATATGGTGGTGGTGGCGCTGGGTTTGCTAAAAAAATAAAGAGATATGGGACATTTTGGTGAAATCTGAGGGTGCTCAGGGAAATATACATGCGCTTTGTGAAAAATAAAACAAAATCCCAAGAAAAGAAAATACATGGCACAATGGGAGCAGGTGCCTAGGGAAATGGGGAAAGAGTTTGTGAAAGATGAAGAGAGGTGTAGGAGTAGAAGACAGTGATGGCTAGGGAGAGTAGGGAGAGGAAGAAGCGGGTAGTAAAATGGAAATAAAAAATAAGGTTAAATGAGTAATTTGATGTGTTTTGTGAGAGGAGTAACCTTGGTATCAAATATAGGGAGGACCAAGGAATCCAGAGCCTAGACTCCTCGCATTCCTTTTTGCAAAACCCCATGAAAACTTTCTTGACTAGTGATTCCCATTGTTGCTCCTTCAGATATGTTTGGCCTTTGCCATTATTAGACTCCTTGCATTCCTTTTTGCAAACCCTCAAACAAGCTAGACTCATTGTAACTTGCAGGTTTCGTTCTTCCTTTTTTGTTTTTGTGATATTGTAAGTTTAGTTCTTTATTTTCTTCTCTTTATCTCTCTTTCTGATGTCTATTTATTTATGTTTGGGAATATAAATCACAGGGGAAGGGATGTTATCATGATTTGAGTATGCATTAAGGGGGGCGCCAAACTAGCAGGGATTGTGACAAAAATTAAACCAGCAGAACTAGGTCGATGCCCCAGTAGACCCACCTTTATAATTCTTTTTCTTATACTAGCAGGGATGTTAAGGTTGAAAAATACGTTGCTGAGACTATTTTGCTGTTACAATAAAAAATTAGCAGGGATTGATAGCAAAGCTGGGATGATGAAGGTTGATGCCACTGTCCACAGAACCAATGACAACTCCAACCTATATATGTGATAATATTATTTATACTTTGTATTATATATGCATCAGCAAAGTATGTGATGAGTTTTTTTCATTACACGATTTTTATATTTATTTATATTTAATTCAACCAATAACCCAATGATTTAACTAATGAGCCATTACCGACCTTCGTCGAGTTGATCACCGAGCAAGTTTGAAAACTATATCGAAAGGATTCAAGGTACTATCAACCAGCAATTATCAAAATAAATTGAACAAAAAGAATAAAAAAAGAAAAGGAAGAAACCCAATTACCACCAACATTCATTTCCGCCAAAGCTCCTGCTGCTGCTACTGGGTTCTTTCCAGAGTTCGACACGTATGAAGTAATGGATTTGACAAATCCGAGCAAAAGATAACTTCCAACTCTCCACCTTATCTTTGTCTGAGATCCTGTTTGTGAGATCATCAAAAGCGTTTCCAAATCCACTACTCTGGTAAAGTACGTCTTCACGATATATACCCAAGAACACTGGCAGTACGAACTGACCCGCGATCCTTCGGCATTCGATTATTTGCTCCAACACTTCTAGACACCTTCTTGAACCAGCGTACCCTGCTGAAAGAACAACCACAGAAATCCTAGATCTTTGCATTACTTGCACTACTGAGGGCGAGATCTGCTCGTCCCCTGAAAGCAGGCCATCATGGTCCCAGAAAACAGAAATTCCGGCTTCTAGAAGACTGGTGTAGAGATGTGAAGTGAATGGTTCCTCATCAGTATCTCCGCTTTTGGAGCTCAAGAACACATCATAATTGGAGTCGGGATTAGGATTGTGCATGGCTTCGGATTCCTATTTTCAGGACGATTAACTGAAGGATAACATGGATGATCGCCTTAGATGAAAAAGGAGAAAAAACTGGATGTTACAAGTCCAAGCCTTGAACTTGCTGATCTTATAGAGGGGAGAATAACACCCACTTCAGCCCACTGAGAATGGCATTATTTTTTCATATAAAAAACAACGAGTGGGAAACAACCGGGAAATATCGGGTTGTTTTTTTTCAAAGAAAAAGAAAAAGGCTCGACACCCAAAACCAGGTGGAGCCAAGTGAACCAGTACAGGAACCAAGAAACAAACAAACAGCATGTGACTGTTTGTTTTGGAGTTTGTACCTGAAATGTAATTCTATGTAGTACCTTGAAATGATAACGGATACTATACAAATTTGTTTTTCTTAAGCCATTAAAATTATTTTTAAAGCATTTAAAATTACCTTTGAATCTTAAAATAAGATAAAATATTTAATTTATTTTATTTTTAATTAATATATAAGTTAATATATTAAAAAAATAAAAATAATGATAACCCATAAAATTTATATACTAATCAATAAATATATAAAAGTAAGTATTTTCTTTTATACTCAGTTCAGGTAAATATTTTTGACCTTATATATCACTTTAGAAGAAATATTTTTGAGGTGAAATTTTATTATTATCCTTGTATTGACCATCATTCAACCTATTTATTTTAAAATTATGTAGTACCCTTTTTGGTAATTTTGTCTTTGAAGGTAATTTTGTTTACCTGGACTTTCATACATAGACTTCAAATCATACGCCTGAAATGAGCTTATGAAAATAGCACATTTTCTTGGTTGAAAAATTGGTTCTCCTTGCAAATCAATCGATTGCCACGACATTTTCTACTCCATGAAAGAATTAAATTTTCACACAATGTAAACAAATATTATATAGTCATCTAATTCATCTGATTATATTAGTAAATATATTTAATTCTTATAATTATTATTTTCAAAACTATCATATAATTAAATAAAAATTTAAAATTATTTCTTATATTAGCTTCTCACCTAATAAGGAAGAGATTAATCTTTCGACTTATGACCAAATGTTTAAACAATTTCTTTTTTGAATGAAACATTTTTATCTTAAGTAATATTAATTTGACATATACTCTATAAACACATTACGTATCAATATATTTTCATTTATTATTAGATTAAGTGTAGATTTTACTTAGTTTGGGTCTCATATCTCATTCAATAATAAATATGAATATATCAACACAATATTTCATAAAATTAAGGTCTGATAGATTAATTTTTTAATGTGCTAAAATAATACAATCTCTCATCACACCTAATAATAAGAAATTGAGTGACTGTAAAATAAAAGGAAGGCTCCATGTGAGATGCCACGGGAGAATAGCCACAACAAGGTTAAAGAAAAGGTTTTGAGGGGTAAAAAAAGGTGACAAGAGGTCATAGGGTGTAGCACCGTGGAAAAGTTAATAAGAGGAAAAAGGTTGTATTATGAGCTCATGATTTTTTTTATTATATTTTTTTAGCTGCTCTGGTGTTCATAGAAAATGAGAGGATTTTGGTATCCTTATGAAATGTTCTAATAAAAATGTTTTATGTTTTTTAAATTATGCCACGTAGATATTTATGTATCATATCTTTCACAATTATAGTGTGGTCCAACTATATATTTAGGGATGATTTTATAAATCTATTTAAGTTATTTTCAATTTATAAATACATTAACATAATAAAAAACTATTTCTGAACCAAGATGATTATTAAAGCGAAATAAAATTGAAAAACCTAGCTCTCATGTTTGTTGAATAACAAAAACCCTGACTGTTCATCTTCATCCCCGTGTCCCTTCCCATGTCCATATTATGCTCGCCCCTCAAGCTAAGAGGACCAAACAAGAATACAACCATATGAAATGTCCAGAGCTTATTAATATACGAAGAGAACTCCAACACAAAACTTATGACCCAAAAAGTAAAATCAATAAAATAAAAAAGATAAATAAATGAAATTTAAAAGAAAACCATAACAGAGGCACATCAAAGGCAAAGTTAGGGATTCAGATGTATTTTATATCTCCTGAACATTAAAAGCATAACTAATCCTCTCCTCTAGTTTGAAAAAACAATCGGACAGATGGAGCAGGAAGAATTGAAATTATTCTATATAAGCATGACAGCCAGTCGCTTTTCCATCAACATAAATAAATAAAAAAAAAATGCTTAAAACGTGTACATCAACTTGCTCAACCAATCAAGTTGTTAAACAAGTTGACATTGCCTATAAATTAAAACAACACCTTAAGTTTTGGAGCTTAAGGTTTGGAGAACAAGTTGATATAAAATAAATGGAGATATGAGCAATACACACTTTTTTTTTTTTTATAATTGAGATATGAGCAACATATCTTGAGATATATCAACGTTCAATACATCATGCTAGTGTTGCACTCTATAGTTATTAGTTTTGTACTTATCAATCCGTATTTTTTAAATTTCATATGAATTTTTAAAAAATTTAATCAATTTTAAAAAATTAATTAATTTTAAAAATTAATTTAAACAGTCCATCCATCCTTGAATAACTGTCCAATTATAAGTGCTCACTAGAATTAAGAAAATAATTAATAGAAAATCAATGTTAGTAAAAATTAGGATAAGTTTACTAAATTGCCCTTACTTCTTTTCAATACTCCAACTTCTTCTCTCCTCATTTATTAATGAGTCAATTGTATTGGGATATTATTGATAAAATATAATTAATACTGCATAAACTTCTGGAATAAACAATTGTTTCTAGATAAAGCAAATTTTTAAAATAGATAATTATTTAAAGACAATATATATATATATTAGGGAATCTATTTACTCCAAAAGGCATATTTATTCTATCTAATAACTTTTTTTTGGCATTAAATTGCATCAATTCAACCGTTGAATTTAAAGTTCCTACAAAGTAGATCAAATATATAAAGTTTTATATAATTTGAAAATGATTTGATAGTTCATCATTTCAATTTATTTTGACGAATAACATATTTTTTAAAATATAAGTAAATATTAATTAATAGATTATATGGGTATTGTTGTCCAATTTTTCTAAAATATGACATGCATGATCATCAATGTAATATAAAATAAATCGACAGTCAGATTGATTAAATTCAATGTGGGTGAAGAGTCATAGAATGAGAGTAAGTGTGAAGTTATTTAAATATATCCCTCCATATATATATATATATATATATTAGAAGTTATTGAATTTCATTATAGTATTTGAAGTTATTTAAATATGTGTGTGAACTTAACAAAAAAAAAGGTTTAATACAATTCAGAGACACCAAATTAAAACTTCAAAAGATAGTTACCATAACAATCCTCTTTATATATTATATAGATGAAACAATATATCCTATTGGACTAAACTATAAGGTGGCTTCAATCAATTTCATGTCAGGTAAATTAGTCTCTAATGGAAAAATTAATATTGCCATTCCTAACCTTTCAAACCTTTATTACACAATCTTATTCCTTAATTTGTTAATTGTCTCCATTAAACACATACTGTGGCTTGTTAAATAGTTAATATGATCTGACCAAAAAATTCTGAACAAAAAAAAAAGTTGATAATTAATATAATATCATTAATCTCCATCCTATTCTTCTAGTTACTTTCATCAAATAGTGCATCCTAGTCTTTTGGGTTTAGGGTTCATTTACATTTTCTTTTTTATCAAAATCGTAGCTACATATTCTCTTATTAGATGTAATTCTACTCGAGTTGGGTTGAACCATTAAGGCAGTAAAACTCTTCCTCCAAAATTTTAACATTGCAGCATAAATTGTATTTGAATACAATACCTTTTTTTAAGCTAAAACATGAAATTTACAAGTGAAACTGGAATTTTTGGGCAATAGAATGAGACAAAAAAATATCGTCATTTTATTGATGGAAGTAACTAAAATGATTAACCATGATGGAGTATAACAATACCATGTCAACTACTTAACTAACCACATCATTGCATTTGATGGATAATGATGGATGAACTGAATTGTCTAATATTTTTAAAAGAAAATTAGAAATTGCAATGTCATTTTTTTCTCAAGGACGAATTTATTCAAATATTTTTGACTAAAAAAGAGAATTATAATAAATATTTTTTATAAAATATGTGCTGCAATACATGAATAGAGTGCGCTAGTGTGCACTAAAATGTAGTATTTGATTAAAGAATAAAGTCCGATTGACCTACCAAAAATAATGAAGTCTTATTGATATATTACTAATATTTGACTCCTATTGTCAGGAACTAACCCCCACTTAAAGTCTTTTCTAAAGGAATCTAAGAGTCTCTTAGTGATATTTTTTCCATTTATAAGACTCAAACTCAGAATCTAGTTGATAATTATTAATTATAAAAATAATTAATAAATCATTAAAATATAAAACAATTGAGGTACCAATTAATTATAAAAATTTTATAGGCTATTCAGTTTAATCTATATATTCATTAAAGCTAATTGCTGTAATAATTTTTTAGTAGTTACTCAACTTCATAGTGATTGTTTTTAAAGTTTCTCTTTAGTTATGAGTATTTAAATTTTATAAACTCTCATTAACTTAGACATTATGATTTATAAATTGATATAAATGCAAATACAATTATAAATTCTCCAAAAATTAAATATAAAATTTCTTAGAGAAGTCCATTGTTTCAATTTAAATCACATAATAATGATAACAATATATCTAATAGGAGTGGATTAATGGTGAGAAGACTTCAGTAATTTACATTTAGATCATAATTTTAGACCTAAGCGTTAGCGATACAAAAAAAATATGATAACAAAGATTTGATTTTAACATGCTGACAGTGATATTGTGGAAAAAATATTATATTATTAATCAATTATTATATATTATCGCATCAATAAATGTGGTTGAGTTTTATATCACTATTTTAAAAGATTTTTTCAAATAAAGAAATTGATAGGATGACCGTGTAGATTAAATACATGATAATTAAATTAATTAAAAAATAACATATGTTTTTGGTCAAAAAACAATTAATATTAAGTGCTTTATTATATTAAACTTTATATTTAATCAACAAAATATTAACTAAAAAGATATTAAAAATAAATGCTCTTGCAATGCTGGATAGCGATGAGTTTTATATATAAAAAAAAAAAGTGCGGATTGGCGCGAGATCATGATAACCATACATAATAATTGTTCAAATGTTTTAACAATAACTTGTCAAAAAGAAAAAAAAAAAATAGTAGATTTGCATGAAATGGCAGACATGTAGAAATAACAGAGTTCAAGCTTTAGTAATCTTTAGAGATTGTTGAACGTCCTCTAACTGTTTTGATAAGGATTGTTGGGTGATCTCTGCTTCTTTGGCTGCAGCCTCAGCCATGGGGAGCTCCTCCAATATCTTCTTTCTCTCTTCTAGCTTAAAAGATACCTCTTGTTTCAGCTCATTTTCTCTCTCCGCAAGTAATTTGAGCTCCTCTTCCAATTTTGCGCGCTTTCTAGCCACATCATCTAAACTCACATTGATTTCGGTCGTCGAGGCATCAAGATCAAGTTTTCTTTTCTTCAAGGAGTGAAGGTCCTCCAAGACTTTGGAGTTCGAGTCGAGAAGGGAACGGTGCTGGTCTAAGACTTGGCTGGTGGGGACGAAATGGTCAAGAATGTCCTTGTAGAGACGCTCCAACTTGGTAGCCATTTCCTTGAAGACAGGAGGAAGATGAGATCGGATAGGAGCCAGCTCAGTCAACTTGTCTTTCAGCTTGCACATCAAATCTTCGTTTGTGCTAAGAGTTTTGAGGTCTTTGCCTTCAATAATCTCATAGCACTCATGCAAGACTTTGACAGCTGGAATGTCGATGGAAGCAGCTTTTGACCCAGCAGGTGAAGCTTCAGTAGGGGATGGTTCACCACCCAAAGCCTTGTCTAGTTCGGCAAAGATGTCATCATTATTATCCGTCTCTTTTAGAGTCTGGGCAAGTTTATCTTCAATTCTCCCCATATTCGATTCAACAGCAGGTGGTTCTCTTAGCGTTTCTTCTCCGACAACAAAAGGAGTGATAGTGGAATTTTCAATGAGGGCACCATCAGTAGTAGAAACAAGCTTGAGGTCCTGAACAAAGTTTTGTAAAATTAGCATATGATCTCGTATGGACGTAAGGGAAAATGCGTAGAAACAAATGAAAGAAGGCAAATGGATGTCAAAAAGTAGCGAAAGAAGGGTTACCTCAATGTAAGGGAGTTGATCAGTAGCATGAGTCTTTTCTTGAAGAACTTGGTCTTCATGGGAACTTTCTTGAATTAAAGTAGCAACCTGTAAAAAACAAAAGCAATGTTATATTGTTGGAATAATTATATGAATGCAAGAGAGTTGTGGAGTCTGTATGCCTAAAATACCTTTGAGATCAGTAATCTTTCAGGGCTCGTCAAATCCTTGGTTGTTGCGTCAAAAATAATTGAGGTGATCTTTTGGCTCTTGGGTGCTCTGGGAGAAACTCCAGAACTGGTGTTCGAAGTAGGCTTTCTTTTGCTTTTTCTCTTCTCAAGGTCTTTGACCTGGACAATAGATAATAAAATAGATTTTTTTTTTTGTGGCCAAATATATATATTTTTGGTAGAATAAATGTCATAAGAAATAGAAATGGTTCTGTAAAAATTTGACCATCCTTGGTCGAATGAAACCATGGTTGAAGTGCTAGGTGTGCATTGCTTCGAAATTAAACTCTCCATTGACCATTTTTATGCTCAAGCACTAGAAAAGACATGACCGACGACTTTTAGGTAATCACAATATTGCCTTGAAATTTGGTGAAGATAGGCAAACGAATGTCTTGAACCCCACCTGTGGAGATGTGATGTTTGGGGAAACTTGTTGTAGAAGAACTCGAGGACTGATCAATGTTAGTGGAGTCTTTATTTAGTGGCAAGAACTTAAGGTTGCAAGACGAAAGGAATGAGTACCTGACGAAAAAAGGAGTTGGCTCTACTCGATGTCTTTAGTTTTGGCAGCAAGTAGCAAGCAGCTGTCGAACGTCCGAGTAGAATGAAGAAGAGCAAGTGGCTCTTTTGGATGAATGAAAAAGGGGGTTCTGAACCAACTAAAGGGCTGAATAGATGAAATATGAATATTTCATTAGAAAATATGGAGAAATGATGCGAGACGAGATGAGATGTTGGCATAGGCTATGAAAAGTTGTGCTAATAGAGAGGAGATTTCGAAGGTTGGGGAGTGAAAAAAAAAAGAAAGAAGAATAGTAAAATGAACATTTCTATTCTAATACCTAAAAATAAATGCCTAACTAGTACATTTATTCTATCATTTTTTTATGAGATGGATGAATAGAGAAAGTTGAAGCAACCGTTATATCCAACGGTAATGAAGTGAGTGTCTTAATTGGACACCTACTTTTAGGTGTGGAATAATATTTTTGCACAAGAAAATCCAATTTAAAGGCTCACTAGGGGCAGCACTCAGAGTTTGCCTTGAAATGTAAAGTTGAGATCCTCTCATTGCAAAACCCACATTAGAAGTTAAATCCCACTTAATTCTTAACATACACATGTTTTCTTGGCAAAGCAGCAGAGATAGGCCACACCTTGAAATGAGGTTGAACCTTCTTCCCTTGTCAGAATGGCCGCAATGATGGAAACCAGGATCACAAGAAGACCAGACTAGGATGGCCGTGTCTTCAGAACATCATGAGCGAGGGAAGGAGGTGGAGAAACGAAAGAGAGTAAGAGAAAGAGAAAGAGGAACTTGTTGAATTTCATGGTATCAAAGTGATAGATAGAATTGAGATAGAAACTAAAATGGAAAATTTTACTAATGAGATGGAATAATGAGGTAATACAAATGTAGTGCACCTTACATTAACAAACTAAACTGACTATAACTAATTTTTAATTTCACGTGTATCCTCTAACAGAACTCAAGACAACTAATAAGTTCAAATAAGTGAAAAATGCTTCAATCTCTACAAAATTCTAGTTGCATTATACTATATTACTATGAACTAAACAAACATGTATTTTCTTTTCAAATAAACTTGTACCATACTATTAAGTTATAATATTACCTCACTTACATTTTCATCTCCACCAATAACACTGTCATTATCGCGTGAAACAATAACATCCGTTTGTTGCTCCATGTTTTGGTCAGTTGGTGAATCAAATATGAGATAAACTGTTGTCTTCTTCACGATGAACCCGTCCCCAGAAACAACACGAATCTCCACTCTGTCACCAGGTTCCAGATTTGACATTATGATTTGCCACTCCTCATCTACAGAAGAGGCTAGTGTGTCTCGATCATAGACATGGGTGGTGGACTGTGTGTAATTTTGGATGGACACAGTTTGAAGACATTCTGATATGATGGTGTCTGGGGAAGAAGAATAGACAATGCACAACGTCATTGACTTCAAGATATACGCATCCACGGGAGGGACTTCAAAAGTCACATAAGGATCATCACGACTGAACGCAAACCAATCAGGGTAATTGTCACTAGGCAGCAAACAATCATCCGGTCCACTGGTAGTCAATTTCTGTACAATTGAAAAATATATATATACACCAATAATCTTAAGTAACAGTATATTGATACTTAATTAAACAATTAACGAAAATATTTTTCCACATAAGAGAATCTTATTGTAACACAAGTTTTTAGCCACATTTTTACCTTTTCAACCAAACACGCCACTTGAACTTTCATTTACCAAAATTTTCACTTCATTTTTTACTCCTAATCAAACATAGTCTTAAGAAAAAAAATCTAGTCCGAAGCCGCCATACTGATGATAACTTGTAACAGGGAGCAGCACAGCAGCACAGACACTTCAGCTTCAGCCCAATCCCGAAGAGTATCAGCATCATGCAGCTCAATCGGGAAAATTAGTTAACGAAGTAGAGTTTGTTATGACAGTTAGGGGAGCTATTACTAAGTGTGCATAGAGTAGTTCATTAATGTACTCCTCCTGCACTCGTATAATTCAACTTCACTCAATAATCCTTCTCATTTTTCTATCCCTCTCGCTAGTTTCAATTCTTATGAACTGGTTGAAAAAAAAAAACTTACCGACTAGTTTCTAAATTATATTTTAGGTTAAATAATTAGACTGTTACATGAATGTTCAATATATAAAATTTTTGAGAATTATATATGTGTAAATATTAAAAATTAATTCCTTTTTGTTAAAAAAAAGCGAAAACAAAAATTAAGATAAGAATATAAGTTACAGAATTGTTGTAATTCTTTTTAGAGTAGTTAGAAGCAAAAATTAATTTATCATTTTATATTTATTTTTATATATGTATGTATATGTTACAACTTTGAAATTTTTTTTTATAAAATTAGACATCAATAAAAATATGACCAAATGGTTTTATTTTTATATATTTGACAAATGGTTTTTACATTGACTTTTAAATATAGCAAAAGTGTATCAAACAATTTTATATTCATATAAAGTTTTATAAACATGATTCATAATATATAAATTTTCAATCGAGTGGGTTGAGTGTGAGGCTTGGATTTGTGTTGTGAAAATCTTCTTTTCTTAGAAGAATTACATGCAGAAGAAAGATAGGAGCTCAAAGATGAGAGTTGTTACAGAGGAAGAAGATGATGATTCAATCGTGTATTTCATCACTGAATTGAAGAAAATGATGCAACTACTGCATGGAATGAAGTTAATATATATTTGTACATTTGGTGGGAAAGTAACGCTATATCATT
Source organism: Dalbergia cochinchinensis (assembly GCA_031216125.1). Taxonomy (NCBI): domain Eukaryota; kingdom Viridiplantae; phylum Streptophyta; class Magnoliopsida; order Fabales; family Fabaceae; genus Dalbergia; species Dalbergia cochinchinensis. The sequence continues at coordinate 57,624,385 of CM062375.1, read as the reverse complement.
CAAATAGTTTTATACAGTTTAAAAATTTCAGGATATTGTGATGCACATTTTGAAAAATTAAGGTGTAAATTACGTATGATCTAAAATTTAGGAGAGTAAAATACATTTAACCAAATGGTTTTTATTTTTTTACATTTGGCAAATATTTTTTACATTGACTTTTCAGTATAGCAAAAATATATCAAACAATTTTATATCCATATAAAGTTTTATAAACAAGATTTATAATGGACAAAATTTAAATCCAACTATAATCTTTGTAAATTTTTAAAAAAAAACTTCAACAGCTGTGCGTGTAAATAATTAAGTTACACGGCATAACACTTAAGACATTCATAATAACTTTTAAAAGAGGGTGGCCCAATGTACGAGACTTCCACCAAGTGGGGTCCGGAAGGGTAGATGTATGCAGCCTTATCTCTCCACAAAGACTGATTGCAAGATTTGAACCCGCGATTTCGAGGTGTTTGAGCGTTTTTCTTCAATATTTCTATTACCCAAGTGGTAAGAAAATTTCTAGACTACTATATTTAAATTATTATAGCTTCTAGTTAGCTTAGAATTAATTTTACTATCTCTTGAATCCTATAATTTAGGGGTTTTGGTGATTTGGGACTAATTTATTAAATTGGTGATATGGTTAGCTCACAAATATTAATATTGTCTTATTCCTAGCGATAGAGTAATCGAGTATCAACACTTGAATTGGTGGCATTGGTAGAATTGTTCTTCGATTTTTTGAACCACTAATTGTGAGTAGATAGTGTATCTGTAGTTTACTTTTTGTATAATAAATTTTAATTGTAAGAATTATTAAGTAAGGAGTCATACAAAATTTCTGCAATGAGAAATCTCATAAAAGCTTACTAGTTTTTCAAAAAAATCTCATAAGAAATTAGGAGATTTCAAGGAAATCTCAAAGCAAAAGTATATCGACATAGGAGAGAAAAACTTATTTATCGAAAAGAAAGCTCTATGTTTGCATGGAAGCTTTCAATTGGAGGCCAAAACTTAATTATTATGCTTATTTAATTATTTTAGTTGAAGGTAAAATATGTTGAATTTTAGAATATCATATAATGATTATTAAATTTGAGTTTATTTTGTGTCCACTATATCTCATATAACTTGAGTAGGGATTTTAATTTATGTTGTAAAAATATCAAGGAATTCGAAATGTGCTTGATTGTGAGTTAAATTGGGAAAATTTCATAGTTAGAATTGTAGCTAATGGCAATGGCGTTAGCCTCAGTGCACTGTGAAAAAACTTCAGTTAGTAGGTGAGGTACTAACTTGCACATAGCTGTAGCTATGTCTGGACATGTATTTAGCTATGGGTCAACTTCAGTTAGCAGATGAGGTGCTAATATGCATATGACATTTGTCATGTTTGGGCATGTACATGACTATAGGCGAACTCCAGTTAGCAGACGTGGTGTTAACCCACACATGATTTTGGGACATGTCTGGATATGTCATTGTTCTGCTTCGGATAACTCCCCATTATATTTGAATTTACTTAATTGTGTAAAGCTATATTATCAGGAAATCTCATGTCATGACTAGAACTATATTTATATAAGTTTATATATATCATTATGTTTATATTGTTTTATACTTGCATCTAGTAATAAACTATGGACATCTTATCTCTCACTGAATTGTAAAACTCATTCTGTTGTCTTTCTATCTTTTTCAGATACAGGTGCTGTGCTATTTCTGATTCTGTCCCTTCAGCACAACTTTAGATAATTTAAAATTGGTTATTTTTGTTATAACCATCATTTTGTTTTAGCCTATTAGTTTGTCAAGTGTTCCATATGTCACAGGTAGGGTCCTTGAATTTATGTTATGCTTATGTTTGAGATTTTATTACTTAGGTATATAGATTGTTATAGAAAGGATTAGTAAACTTAATTTGGTTTTTATGTTCGAGCTATATTTTGTATTATGTTTAATAAAGTTTGAAAACTAATTTGGTATTATGGCTGGACTATGTTAAGATATTGTTATATGGTGAAAGAGTGCATTCTAAGAATGTTTGATACTCAAATACTGTGAATTTATTTGGGAATATTATAGGCTATATTTTAATTGGGGAATATCCTGAAAACCGATAAAATTCTGTCAATTTTCTTAGAAAATTTTGTGAGTTAAGACTTGTTAGAGAAGGTGTTCCTTATATACTTGATTATAACTTTAAGTTGGATCGTAGCAATATATATATATATATATATATATATATATATATATATATATATATATATATATATATATATATATATATATATATATATATATATATATACTAGAGAGATTTATAGAGACAAACCTGTAAAATCATCTCCCTAAGATCATTGGTGACTTGGCTCTTCATACCCACTTCAATCAAAACAAACTTTGCAGATCCAGAAATGTGAAATTGACATGGAAAATCAATTGATGATGAACTTTCAAGATTTGAGACAGGTGATGTTGTCGTTGCTTCTAGTTCCTTGCAGTATGCGGCATCTAAGATATCCAAAATCTTTTTTACGCCTTGTTTATAACCTGAGCCGCACCTCACCCAAAGACTTAGAAACTTTGGCGCATACAACGAAACAAGTTCTAAGCCCATATATGATGATTGAACTAAGGATGAGAATGAGACAACATTTGTTGGTGACATCCAAGACCACATAAGAGAAGGAAACACATCTCGGGAGAATCCTTCATAGCCACACAGAGAAATATATCCAATGCTTTTTGATCTCACCAATGAAAAGGGGACTTGTTTTATTCCAGTGTTATCTGCAAGCAAAGTTATCAGGGATTCCATCTGTTCCACGTCCTCTTCCAATTTGTCAATCATTGAGCATCCAGAAATTATGAGAGTATCAAGAGATTTCAGCTTGTAGAAGCTTCTAGGAAGGTTTGGAAGCCTTGTGCACTTTTCGAAATTTATTAGAAGAATATTTTTGAGATCTCCAATGGTTTCTGAAATCGCAGACAAACTTGGACAGTCTTTGAGTAATAGCTTTTCAAGATTAGGCAAGTATGAAAAGTCTAGTGTTTGTGTCAAGCGATGAGAATGACTAAGGTTGAGAACTTTCAACTTTTCCAAAATCTGAAGAAAAATTAACATAAATTTGAGAGGAAGTTAGTTTTGAGATATGACAAATCCAAAGCATCGCTTATCAATTTCTGATAATTGTTTTCTTTTATTATTAATTATATGAAAATCAATTCATGTTTGAAATATTAATTTAAAAGTAATTTATGTTTAGATGTATTAACTTAAAAGTAATTTTAAAATATTGTGTTTAGTCTATAATCAAAAAATTTAAAATGTAGTTTAATTTAAAAAAGTATAATTTTTTTATAATACATTCCTTCTTTTCACTCAAACACAACAACTTATTTCAAAATAGTTTTCATTAAAAAATAAGCTGGTTTTAGCTTATAACTCATTTCAAACACAGTCACGGCATCACTTAACTTCTTTGAAAAAAATCATATGTATTAAAATAGCAATACTATATGAGACCTTCGAATTTAATTCATCGCGTCAAGACTTGAAAAATATGATACTGAAAACTATTGATGAAAGATAAACAATATTGACATTTTAATGCCAAAAATATATTAATTTTACACTTGACAAGGAAATTTTGTATAATTACGTGTCGGTGGTTAACTGGCTAGAATCGAATGGTAATTAACCACAATTACATGTAAACTAGATCAGTTCCCGTACTGTATAAGGGGTTATTTAAAAAGTTATTCACTTTTCTGATGATTTGACTAATAATTATTTTTTAATAATACTATGGCTTTATAAATTGTTAAACGAATAAGTTTTGCGAGTAAATTATTTAAGAGAGAAAAAAAATCATTTTCTCTATAAAACCAAATTTGTGTAATAAATTCACTTAAATATTAACTTAATAAATAATACTCCTTTTAAAAATTTCCACCATCATGCAGCAAAGCACAAAATTGAAGAAAATTATTAAATACTTGTTTCGAAACATAATCAATAACAGAAATTAAAAGACAAAATCATAAAAAAAAATTTCAGAATATTCAATAAGATGATGCAGTTGAATCAACAAAAGCCTAATAAATTTATGTCTTTCTCACAATACAAACACCAAACAACTTGATTAATGCCCAGTTAAATGCATAAAAATTTTGAAAAAAAAAATTAACCCAACCATTACAATGCAATAAAAAACTAAGAGTGATATGAAAAAATATCTTAAAAATATCACTTGAATATACAATCTAATAGCTTGGTATTAGTAGTTCATTTAAATTTTAAAGCAAAATTATAATTTTACTTAACATAAATAATAAAAAGTTAAGATTGGATAAACAAAATAAAATGTACTCAAAAGAATATAGGACAGAAAAAAAAAGAAATATTAAAAAAATTTAAACGAGTAACAAATTTTTTTAGAATAAAATAGAAAAAAATCAAATAACTTTTCTTCATAGATAAAAAGAAATTTATACATTGTTAAAAACTTAAACTATCATGATCAATTATTATTGTGTTTACTTTGAAATACTGCACATAATTAAGAAGAAATTTTTCTATCACAGATCGACAGAGGGGTTAGAAAATTTTGAAATGAAAAGATCAATTTTAAAAGAAAAATACTCAATTTATACCTTAGTCTCGTTGCTCATCAATACGAGATTACTTGATTCTAACTCAAGGGCAACCAAACTTCCTCCATTGAAGTCTGTCAGGTAATCCAAAGGATATCTATGCCAATGAAGCCACCTTAGTTTGTCTGAATTATTATACACAAAACCTCCATCAAGTTGGACATCAGCAAATTGAAGCAATCTGAGTCTCCGCATCTTAAATGCGTCAGTCTTCAAACAAAAATTGATTCCGGTCAACTTCAAAGTCAAGCCTTCAACAGAATAATTTATATCCTGTGAATTAAAATGAATAGACAAAAACATAAATGAATAGCCTAGGTAATTTTAGAAACCAAATCAATACAAACAAACTCAGTACGTTTATTTTGCTTTCTTTGGAGCCAGATCTTTGAAAAATTAAAAATAAAAAAATAATATTTATAGGTCTTACAGTTTGATGACTTTCTAATACTTCAAGCACATCCTCTCGCAACCATAGCCTGCTACGCTTCTTTGGTTCCTCTAGGGATTTTTCACGAACAATTTGTCTTCCCATATCTCGCAGTAAATCATGCATTCTAAGCTTGTTATTTTTGTCAACTGATACAAGATTTCGATCTATAAGATTACTTATTCCAACTTCAGGATGATATCCATCTAAAATATGGATCACATCATTTCGGTCCATCCCGATGAAGAAAAAGGCTATATCAAGAAATATTTCTCTCTCTGTATGATCACCTAAACCATCATAGCTTACTCTTAGCTTTTTCTGTACTTCTTCATTGGGTATTTTTTTCAGTTTCTGCAACACACACTGCCATATTTTTGCATTCTCGTCAAACAATAAAGACCCAATAACTTCAAGAGCTAGTGGCAGTCCCCCACAGTATGCGACTACATCTCTAGAAAGTTCAGCAAAATCCTCTTTGGGACTTGCTTGTTTAAATGCATGCCAGCTAAAATGCTCAACGGATACGAGAGGAGCTTAAGTAAACTGACACTTCTTAAAGTTTGAAGAGTTGAATTAATAAAGTGTTTATGTCTGTCTATGCTCACATACCGCATGAATAACAAATATAAGCGGATGTCAATCTCTACTTACCCCAGGCTCCACCTTCATTTGCTCATGAATAATTTTTCTTCCCACATCTCGCAATATAACATGCATTCTAAGCTTGTTTTCCGCATCAATGGTCACAAGGCATCGATCTTCAAGGGCTGTCATTCCATCGCTGGCCAAATTAGAGGCATTCAATGCTTCCATGGCCTCTTCACGATCCATCCCATGTAAGAAACAAGCTATATCAAAGAATATGCATTTCTCTGTATCATTTAAATCATTGATGCATGTTTTTATCGCTTTTTGTAAAACAGTATGGGGAAATTCTTTGAATTTATCAGACGTACCACTAGCAAGGGCTTCCACCTCCAGAGCTAATGGCAACCCCCCAACAGAAGCAACTAAATTTTCGTGTTCATCATCTGAAGGAAATTTAGATCGAGACCACCGTTTGACAAGCCAAAGAGATTCATGTTCATCCATTTCTTCTATTCTATACACATGGTCAACTTTAAGCACCCTGAGTAGACTTCTATCTCTTGTCGTGATGATTACGACACTCCCATAACCAAACCATTCCCGACTTCCACATAAAGCATCCAGTTGCTCCAACTTATTCACATCATCCAGTACAAGAAGTACCCTTTTATGGGAAAGCTTGTTCTTTAGTATCTTTTTACCAATTCTGATGCTATCTATCTTTATTATTGGTAACTTGTAGACATCCGAAAGCAGCAGTTCTTGTAAATAAACATGCCTTCTATCTTGCTCCCAGACTTCTCTGATATTTGATAGGAAACTTCTACCCTCAAAATTGCCCCCAATTTGATTATAGATAGCTTTAGCAATTGTTGTTTTTCCAATTCCTGCCATCCCCCATATCCCAAGCAATAGAACATCGTTGTCTTTCCCGTGGTTTAATAGTCGACAAGCATCTCGCACATGAGATCCCACTCTCACTGGATAATCAACAACAAACAAATCTGTCCTATCCAGCAAGCCCTTAGCATGTTCAACTATTTTCTTGATATTCTCAACATGCTCATTATTGTTGTGCCTGTAAAATATTTGAAAAAAATTGAAAAGAAATTCGTATTTGAAGAAGATTTGAAAGAAAAATCAATTGTGAAAAAGATTTAGAGAAGATTTTAGGGAGAAAATAGTAAGAGATTTGCTATAAGTAGAAAATAGTGAGAGATTTGCTATATACTTATCTAAAATAGGAAATTAGAAAGTTATTAATGATTATGATTATATGTGAAATTTGTTGATTGTTTGTAAAATGCTATCGATTGTAAATTTTTATAATGAAAATTGTTTGAAGTATGAGGAGAGAATAAATTTGAGAGATTAAAGAAGGAAAGTGATAATGACGAGGAAAGTTATGAGACTATTGTGAATTTGACTTGATTTGAAGGTTTGAACCTTTGTCATCAAAAGTTGCATTGTTAAGAGGGCTTGTGACTTTATTCATAAAAATTGAGTTATTGAGAGGGTTAACAACTTTGTACACAAAAGTTAAATGACCAAAGAGACTGCAACTTCGTCTATAAATGTTACATTGAGGATAGGGATTGCAACTTTGTTCTCAAAAGTTGCACTGATAAAAGATTTGCACTTGGTTTGAAAGATATTTTTAAGATTAATGATTGTAACCTTTTATTGAATTTTATAGATGGATAGGAGAATAATTTCTCTAGCATTTGCAAGAGATGTTGATGATAGAAAGAGTACTACTAGCTAGCTTTACTTGTATTATTTTATGAATGACTGTGCTATTTCATGGAGTTCCAAAAAGAGATCCATTGCTGCACTCTCAAACATTGTGAGTCGGGGTATGTGGTTGAAACTTATTGCACAGATCTTGCTATGTGGTTTAGAAGATTGTTGTAGGAAATTCTTTTCCACAGGAGGAAGCAACAAAGACATTTTTTGATAACAAGTCTACACATGCTATTGGCAAAAATCCAATAATAAACAATGATTGGAAGCAAGTATATTGACACAAGGTTTCATTTCATTGGAGAGTATGTAAACAACAAGGTGCTTGAGCCCTATCATATGAAGACTCTAGATCGAATAGCTAATATTTTTACCAAGCGTATCAAGTTTAAAAATCTTAGAAAATTGAGAACATGACTTGCCATGAAGAGGAGAAGACTCAAATTGGAGGGAACTATTAAATAACATAAAATAAAATAACAGTAATTTAAAGTTAATGGGAAATTTGATACTTTTGGTGATTATGTAACCATTATTTTGGTGCTATAATAGTTATTGGTCATCAGAAAAAATAAAGTTGAATGGGTTTGCCACTAGGAAGAGTAATATTAATTAGGGATATGAAGTTAGTACCACCTGAGTTACAAATCTCCTGTTACTTGTGGTAGTCATAAAATATAACGAGTCTCCTAATTTTTCTGTTAAGTATCCTATGTGTTATAGAGTTTGTAAAATAAGTAAGAAAGAAATAAAATTTATCTTTTTCAATTTGTTTGTGGCTTCCTCCTGTTTCCCTCTAACGTTTTCAAGGGCACAAAATATGGAGTTTTCCTTCGTCCTAAAAAAGCTTAAAAGTTGTTGTCCTTTTTTTTCTAATGAAAAAGACATGCACAATATAAACGAGTTGACACTTCTCATTTGTCTATTGTGACAGCTACTAAGAGTCTGTTTGGATATTACAATTTTTTACTTTTTAAATCAAATATAATATTTTTACTTTTTTTCTGTTTAGTTAAATAGCTTATTATTTTTTAAAAAATTATTTTTAATATTTTTTAAAAAATTAAAATACCTAACTTTTAAAAAATATTTTCTAAAATATTAAAATTAAGTATTTTATTATTGTATATTTAACTATAAAATAACTTATTCATAAGTTATTTTTAAAAAATTACTTTTATATAAGAGATTAAATAAATTATTTCCAAATAGAGTCTAAGTTAGTTTTTATCTCATTTCTCTAAAATAACATTCTCTTTCTTTTTATAATTTAACTAGCAAACTGTCATTATTTCATTGAATTCTAACTCATTACTAGTTTAACGATATCATAAAGTCCCAGACTAAAAAAATATATATATTATCATAAAATATTTTTAAATATATATTTCATTTATTTAGTTTTTTGATTTTTATGCGGTGAAATAAGGTTTTTCCTTTTTTAGCTGTTTTAACATAGAACACAAATATTAAATTTGATTTTTCATATAATTAAGTATAAAAGATATAATTATTTACAAGTTTTTCTTAATTATCTTAAAGACAATTTATAAGTTGAAATAATCTTTTTAATCTTCACATGATCTTCTTTAAAGATTTTTACATATAATAATAATTTATCCTTTTATTTTAATATCATATAAATAACATAAGAAATTAAAATAGTTATGTATACTATATATAAAATTGTGCATATATACCCTACATTTAATCATCTAGTATTTACATAATTTATTTAACCTAATACTAAATAAACACGGAATACTAACATTCGTCATAATAATATCTTATAATTTTTAATCTATTGATTTTAAATCATTTTTAAAAATTAAGTTAACATAATAATATTAATTATATTAAAATATAAAAAATTATATTAATATTTCATGATATATTGTCATACCAATTGTTATATAAAATATTATAGTTATAAAATAATGTGATATTTTATATTAATCGTGAATGTTACTTAAAATATGAATTTAGTAACAAACTATATATTTTTAGTTGATAATTTATCATGTTAATAAAGAATTTATTAAACTGGGCCGTTAGTCTCCGTATAGATAAAATTATTTTAATTTTTAATGGTATTTATAGAACATTAAAATAGAAAAAAGTGTTATTATGCTCAGTGGAATAATCATTTTTTATCTTTTAAAAAGTTAAAAAAACATTTGCAAAAAGTGATGAAATATTAAAAAATAGTTTTTTATAAGATTAATAATATTGAATTTTAATAAAATCAGATGTACTGATAAATTATTAACTTAATCACGAAAGAGAATAGAAAGAATATATTGGGAAAGTTGACTATAATATGAGTGAGTGAGAGTGATAATAGTCAAAATAGAGTGACAACAATAACTTATCCCTGTAAACTAGTAGAGGTTAAAAAAATAAAGTTACAGTACAGTATGAAGGTATATATAAATAAAATGACCACATAAATAAAATAAAAAATTAATATATTTTTAGTTCTAGAAAAATATGAGATTTTTGTTTAACTATTTATTTTTTACGGGATTCAAACAAAATTCACTGATTTTCTGAAGGCTAAAATATACTTAAACCTAAAATAAAATAAAATGACAGAAAAATTTCAATTACCAGTCATCAAACTTGTTATAGCCGACTTTGCGATGGCATCTAAAAATTCGTGCCATAGTTATCTTCCAACTTTCCACCTTATCTTTGTCTGAGATCCTTTTTGTGAGATCACCAAATGCTTTTCCAAATATACCAAAGAAGACTGGCAGAATGAACTGACCAGCGATTCTTCGACATTCAATTATTTGCTCCAGCACTTCTAGACACCTTCTTGAACCAACGTATCCTTCCGACAGAACAACCACAGAAATTCTACATCTTTGGATTACTCGCAGTAGCGAGGGTGAGATCTGGTCGTCTCCTGAAAGCGAGTCATCATTCAAGAAAACAGAAATTCCGGCTTCTTCCAGAGAGCCAATGAGACATGAAGTGAATGATGAAGGCGTGTCTTTGCTGAAGTTGAAGAACACATCGTAGATACTTGGCTGAAACCAAAAGGTTAAAAAAGAAAAAAAAAAAACATGAAATCCCATAGCTTAGATATTGACTACAACTCGGCAAAGAGCCTAGGATTAGGAAGAACAGAAAGATTAACAAACAAACTAATTTTCAAAGTGATAGAGATAATTAAATCAATGAACCCACCAAATGTTAGCAACTGACTTTAAATGTTCATGTTCTATAACTTAATTAATACGCACCATTCCTGATCGTTGGCGAAAGATCTCTCTAGCCATGTGTTGGAGCAAAACATGCATTCCAAGCCTGTTCATCTCGTCAACAATTACAAGGCTTTGCTCAACAAGGACAGGTACACTCGTTGCTGCTAAATGATCTCCAAAGTCATTTAATTTCTGTATTACTTCATTTTGGTCCAACCCAACAAAGAAACAAGCTATCTCGAGAAACACGTTTTTCACTCTGTCATCACCTAAGCCATCAAAGCTTCTTTTCAGAATATTCAGTATTATGGGATGGGGAATTCTTTTGTATCTGTGCATTAGACTCTTCCACTCTGATTCATCCTTTCCAAACAATTCGCGACCAAGCACTTCAAGAGCTAGTGGCAATCCCCCACAATGAGCAACTACATCTCTACAAAGTCCTACAAAATCTTCTCTAGGACTTGGTTGCTTGAACGCATGCCATCTAAGAAGCATGGCGGATTCACTTTCATCCATTTCTTTCATTCTATACACATGGCCAACACCAAGCTTATTAAGTAGGCGCTTATCTCTTGTTGTAATGATTATGATACTATCTGAACCAAACCATTCACGACTTCCACATAAAGCATTCAGCTGCTCCAAGTCATCCACATCATCAAGCACAAGCAGTATCCTTTCATGGCAGAGTCCTTCAATCAATAATCTTTTTCCTGATTCAACGTCTTCTATCTTTATTTCTGTTCCATTGTTGATATCAGAAAGCAGCTTTTCTTGTAAACATACTCTTCCATTATCTTGCTTCCAAATATCGCTTATATCTTGGAGGAAGCTTCTACCCTCATACTTTCGACTCAATATTTTATAAATGGCTTTGGCTAGGGTCGTTTTACCAGATCCACCCATCCCCCATATCCCTAGTAGAAGGACGTCCTTTGACATTTTTCAATTCAGTAGTTGAATCACATCTTGCACCCGAGCTTTTAATCCCACTGGGTGTTCAACAACGAACATATCTTGGGAATGAGTAACATGTTCAATAACATTCTTGACGTTCTCGTCACCTTTCCTATAAAATATTGTCAAGAGACAAGGTGCATAAATAATAGCTTATATATATACATTTTTCAACACTTTTGATGTAATAATTTGGAGTTAAACAAATAAGAAGAATGATATGTACACAACATCTTCCTATATCATACTTATTTTATCATATAGGAAGGAGAGAAAACAAAGTAGTGGGCCTGGGAAAATGAAAAAATGGGGAAAGAGAAAGAATGAGAGCACCGTGATAAGAAAAACCTTGGCAACTTTTCACTAAAATTTTAATTTCACTCTCTCCCTCTCTCAAGAAAACATGACATTCAAGCCTACAGAATCCTCTCCCCTACAACCGTCTAATGAATTACCAGCAATAACACAAAGTTATCGGCGTTCGCATGCTTCAGTTTTGTCGTCTAGGTTCTCATTATTTTCTTTTCCATGTCAACTGACCATGACTTCTTCTTGTATCAGATTGCAGTACAATTTTTCTTTTTTTCTAATAAGTGATTCTTACTAAATCTAGAGTGAGGGCACATCAAGCACTAGTGTCACGGTGTTCTTGTGGATATGTTTCAGTAGCCTTCATATCCTTTGATGGAAAAAAGATGACACGTTTTCATATTTCTCTGTGAAGGTGTTGCACTAGCACCCATGGGGTGTGAACGCTTGAACGGGAGAGAGGCGAGAGTGGGGTGAAGGAAAAGATGAGGCGAGAGAGGGAACTTAAAATTGTACTCATTCATCAAATTCAATAATAATAAAGAGTGTGGTGTATATTTATTATACAATTTAATTATACACATAACATCACATATTAATATTTTAGTGAAAAGCTTCCACCATGACCAAGAGTTTTTTACCACCGGTGTTGTTTCTCCTCCCCTATTTTATTTTTTCTTATTTCTCCAGGCCACCATTCTATTTGTCTTCTTCCTGTGCTGTAAGTATATTGTAAAAAGATATTATACACATATAATTTTTCAACGAATGCTGCAGACGACATATGCACTTATAATATCTCCAAATTTATAACTAGATTAAATTAATAATAAAGATGAATAGGAAGAAAATCAATAGAAATTGGATAAGTGTCATGAAATATAACAAATAATATTAGAATAATCAAATATGTCTAGAAAAAAAATAAAAAAAATTATAAAAATATCATTACTTAGTGAAAATTATGAAAATACATTTACTATGTGGAAAAAATTATAAAACTACTTGTCTTATTAATAAATGACAAAGATACCATTATTTTATAAGTGGAATTAGAAAAATACCACTATTATTGTCTAATTATAAAAATATCATTGTCTTGAATGAAGAAATTACTACATATGCCATTCTTTAATAATTATAATGTCATTATACCAATTTCTAGACTTGTCACTAAAAAAGAATAAATCTAAACCATTAGATTAATACTAGAAAGAATCAAAAGGTCAAATTGACTAAAGTTACAAATTTTTAGTATAAAATAATAATTTATCAATATAAGTTTCTACAGATAATTGATTTAACAGTATAACTAAGATACTAGCAAAGTAAATGATCCAAATAATGAAATCATAAAATATGAAGCTAGTGGATGAATAGATTAAAATAATTAACATAGGATTCCAATTATATGAATAGAATATAATAGATTTATCATAATTTGTTTAAAATTAAATATCTTACAATATCACTTATTAAATAAATTATGATAAAACAAAATATAACACACGTACATATCATACCATGCATGACAAAATGCATGAAACAAGGCAAGACTCAGTGAAACTCTATACTACAATCCCTTCATGTATGTATGAGCCAAAAATTAGCATCATCATGATAAGAAACAAAATTGACTTGATGAATAAATTTGTATCATCAAAAGCTTTTGATTCCCACTAAAATTGGCATTACCCTAGCCACTACTTCTAACATGATGATTGTCCTTAGGACTTAGTAATCTATAACAATTATTCCTCCACCCCCAAGAGCATCCAAGAATAACAAATTGAAGCACAAAAATCCCTCTATTACACCCTCAAGTCATGGCCTCTTGGCCTATAAAAGGACGGGAAGTATGTGAACTCATTGCTTATAACATACTCTTACTAGTTTTCAACCTTTAGAAACTCCCTAAATGTTCTTTCTCTTTTATTTTTTTTCTCTATTATTTCTTTTTATGTTCTTCTCTTCAAATACTTCTCTTGACCCTCTAAACCTCATCTAAATAGTTAAATCCTAAACCTAAACCTTCACTATCCCTCACAAGAGTTGCAATATTTAACTCTAGTGAGAAATATTTTCTTAGGCACTCAAGTTCTAGAGCCAAGATTCAATGAGGGTCATCTACATCAAGGACTCTTGCTTAAGCTCAAGGAAGAAGAGAAGGACTCCTTTTAGACCCTACATAAGAGGTAGGAGCTTCATCTTTAATTATTCAAGTATTGTTGGCCTCTAACCTTATCCATGGATTGAATGCCTCAAGCTTGAGTTATTGTCAAAATTTTTGAATGATTATTTGTAAAATATATTTTTAGATAGCACAACATCTTCTATTATGTTCTAAATACTTTTATGATGTTATCATACTCAAATATAACTTAAAAAGATAATATGTGAAACTTAATTTAATAAAGGTGACTTAAGACATGAAAATGGTAGGTGCTGAAAACTCTGGTTGTTTCAGGCAGTAAGCACTTCGAAAAGTAATGTTCATAATATATAAAGTACCTCGGGATAAAACTATTTTTACCATAAACTAGACATTATAAAATAATTTCCAAAAGAAATCACCGAAAAATGAGTTTTCTAGCCCAAGATATGAATTTTCAAAGTTGAGCCTAAGATTGAAACTTTGAATTTGACCTTTCAATAGTAAAATAGGTGTAACTCATTCTAGAAAAATACAAATAGCCTGATTTCAACTCTATTGGAAAGCTAATACACAGAGGAACACATCCATGTATGCCATGTATAAAGCTTTGCACAATGAAAATATAGAATAAGAAGTAAAGTTGTGGGACATTATGCTGAGAGGGTCTAGAAAGGTGTAACTTTGCAAAGGTACTATTACATAACCATAAATATGTTGTTAATGAAATTACCTTCAACACAAATCTTGATGAATTAGAAATCTAGAACTACCTTTGGGAGTGTATACAAAAAGTTACAAATTTTCTTGTAAAATATGTCAGAATTGTAAATAGAAGATTCAAGCCTTGTAAAAAGAGAGAGTTTTAAGGATTTAAGTTGCAATAAAGCTTCAAGAGGAAAAATGTGTATATATAACACTCATAAGGGAGCTTGAAAATATATAAAGAATCTCTAAGTACCCTAGGATAATATTTTAAAGTGCATTGATATATTAATGGAATGCTAAGAGTGCAAAAATGACTATGAGAAAAAGAAATTTAGTTAGAATGGAAAGAAAGACTCCATAATGTGTAAACACTAAGACTTCCATAACCTTTTGAGAACCATATGGTACTCGATTTATTAGCTTCAAATGATGAAATATGGCATGTGATTTAGCATGAAAAGTCTACTATTTGATATAAGGATGTATATGAGATATTGTCTATGTGAATATATGGTGATGAGTTATGAAATGATGAGGATGAATAATTGATTGTTCATAATTTCTTTATGATTACGCGATGATATGCATACATTCATTTTCAAATGAAATAATAAAAGTAAAGTCTGGAAAAATGTACTTGAGCTAAGTTCACGGCTTAACCGTTAAGATTACGGCAGCAGAAAGAAAATAAAAGTAAAGCCTGGGAAAGTAGCAGTGAAAGTCTAGACAAGTGGAGATTATGGCAACGAAAATAAAATAAAAGTAAAGTCTGGAAAAGTGGACTTAAACTCACAGTTTAACCCCCTAAACCGTTGAGATTATGGTAACAGAAAGAAAACCAAAAGGTTGTGACGACGGCCATAGTATGAGCTCATTACCCTTTAAGGTGGTCTAAGGCATTGATACATTCATCCCATGAGTGATTGAGAAATATGTTAATGAAAGAAAAATGGAATGAAAGAAAGATGATGATCATTAAATAAGTAAATAGTGATGATGAGTAATCATGAAATACATGCATCTTCTAAATTATTATTTCCCATTATTAATTTTATATGATATGCGTGGGTATATGCTTGATGAAGTACGGAATGGATATTTCTATTATAGTAATAAGAGTAGTTTAAAAGTAATTGCACTTTGGCTAATAACGCTTACGAAAAATTTGATAATTGAATCCTTACTTGTTCACCTTTTTATAATAAACCTGAAGTGATTAGGATAACAATAATGACACTTTTAGTACAAGTAGAAACTCCTACTGAGAAATTTTGTATTTCTCACTCCTATATTTCTTTTCTGTTGTCATTACCAGAGGTAGACGAGTCCACTTAAAGCAACAGAGCTATAGCTAAGGAAGGAGGTAACGCGTGAAGATTTCAAACCTTTCAAGAATTAGCACTCTGATATTTAGTATGTTTTAGTCGTGAGGAACAGACCTGTAATAGTAGAATTTATATTATTATTTGTAATGAATTATGACTATGATATATGCTCTATTATGACCTTATGACTAAATATATGCTCTATTATGACTCATGTATTAAGTAGTCATCTTTCAGTTTATGTGATGATAAGTTCTATATTTAGTCTCTTATTCTACTTATTTAACTTAAGTAAGTGAGTAAAGTCACTTTGATTACCATTTACACAAACGTTATGTATTCCACTTCTCGTTATAGGCTTAAGCTTTGAAAAAGTAATTTATATAAAAAAAAATTTCCACTATTTTTCTAAGTTAATTTCAAAAAAAAAATGTACGCAAGGCATAAATAATAACTAATAGAATCCAAATGCAAACTTAAGCATAGCTGGGTTCTACTAGGGTGTTACAACAGTGGCAGAAGATAGATTAAAAATTAGGGAGGCAAATAAGGTAAAATGTGAAAAATAAAATGAAAATAGGATTTTTTTTATATGACTTTTGAGATAGGTATAGATGAGGGAAAAAGAAAGTGAGTGAAATGGGTTACTAAATTATTAGACTTATTATGTATTAATGGATTTTTTTTTCCTCTCACATAAGGTATAGAATATATTTACATTTTGGTCCATGAATTTGTTTTTGACATTTTAATTCCCAAAAAGTTAAATCCATACACTTAAATCCTCAAAAGTTTTTATGTCAAATACATTAATCCCTATACTAGGAAAATTATACACATATTAGTTTCTAAAATATGATTTTTAACATACCAGTCCTTGAAAGATTCAACTTTTGATATATTTATCTTTCGTTCCTAAAAAAAAATTGGCTTTTAATATATCAATTTTTTTATGTATTAGGGTTTATATGATTTTTCTATTAATAGATGAATAAATTATAATGTGAAATATTTTGGAAATAAAAGTATATACATTTAATCTTTTAAAGACCAATATTTATATGATTTTCTCTTTAAGAGTATATACAAGTTCAGTTCTTTTATGGGGATTTAGACTTGGCTCAATATGGTCCCTTCAAAGAAGTCATTGATAGTGTGTTAGTCGACCATCTTGTGGCTGGCGAGGCTGATGAAGGTGCTTAGATCGAAGAAGTTGCTAGGGAGGGAGGTGATGATGAAGTTCAGGTTGTAGAGCCGGTTCAAATTGCCCTTCCTGCTGAGACTGGATCTCTTGCTGATACTTAAGCCCTTTTTTTATGGATGTATAATATCTTTGCACTTGTTCTTTACGATTTCTGCAATGAGCTATCGTTTGTAAAGATATACTCGGATAATGATATGTTCAATCATGTAGTATGATATAATTGGAAGGTATATGCTTGTAAAGTAGATAGTACCGGGATGTCGCCGTTTGAAACCTTCGGCTGTGCTGTTTCTGATGCTTTTTCACTACTCGATTAGGGTCGTGGTTAGCATAGCATGTTGATCTTTTATGCGCCTTTCGTTACTTGGCTTGTATTCCGAGGTTATATGAAGTGTAGTGGCTTTTTAGTGTGCCTTCACTACTCAAATGTATCGAGCTTTACTGTATGGTAGCCTTTTTGATGTGCCTTTACGACTCGAATGTATCAAGGTTTACTGTGAGTATGGCAGCCTTTTAGTGCGCCTTCATGACTCAAATGTATCGAGGTTTACTGTGAGTATGGCGGTTTGTAGCATGATCGAGGTTTTATGTATGAGCATCTATAGAAGACATAATATGAGGTGAATACTATATTTCGAAAAAGAGGATAACATTTGTAACTTTTTTGCCACCGAAGTGTTCGGTTCACATCCGATCATGCCTCGTTAAAACCTTTGTTGGTAAAACCCAGTGGGATAAAACCCAATGAAGGGAAAAGAGTGCACCCGTCGAATGTGACTTGAGGCATCTATATTCTAGCTATAGTATTTCCTTAAGGAAAGGGCATTCCATGTCCATGGGAGATCTTGTCCTGAGAGCTCGACAATTTTGTAAGCTCCTCAACCGATTTCTTGGGTGATTCGCAATGGTCCTTTCCAGTTCGGGGCTAACTTTTCTTCTCCTAGAGGCTTTCTTTGTTGTTCGAGTTTGCGTAGAACCAGGTCTTCGAATTGGAAAGCTCTTGAATCGAGCTTCTTGTTGTAAATTCGGGCTACCCTTTGTTTGGTTGCTTGTTCTTTGATGTGAGCTAGCTCTTGATCTTCTTGTATGAGATATAACTCTGCTCTTCATTTTTCTTCATTTGTTGCATCTGCAAATGCCAGTTGGCAAGCATTAGGTTGGGTGACCTCTACTGGGAGCATGGTTTTTCTGCCGAAGATGAGCCTGTATGGTGTTTCTTGTGTTGAGGACTGAGCAGTAGTATGATATCCCCAAAGGATCTCGGGGAGGGCTTCGGCCCAGAGGCATTTGGCCTTATCGAGCTTCTTCTTTAAGGCTGTAATGATGACTTTATTAGCAACTTCTGCTAGATCATTGGTTTGAGGATGCTCTATAGAGGCGAAGATGTGTTTGATTTGGAAATTGTCATAGAGTTCCTTCAATCTTCGGTCTATGAATTGTGTACCATTATCAGTGATCAATTCTTTGGGAAATTCGAACCTACATATAATTCTTTTTCCAAATGAATTTCCTGATTTTCTCTGCAGTAATTGTTACCAGGGGTTCTGCTTCGATCCACTTGGTGAAGTAGTCTATAGCTACTACTAAGTACTTGAGCTATCATGGTGTAAGTGGAAAGGGACCAAGGAGGTCAATCCCCCATCTATGAAAGGACTAGTTGGCTTCAGAAAAGTGTAATGATTTTGGGTGTTTCTAGGAGATTTTAGAGAATCTTTGGCATTTATCACATTTGCGCACGAAGTTTGTGTAGTTAGTTTTCATAATAGTCCAAAAATATCCTGCTCGGAATATTTTGGCAGCTAGAGCTTGGCCTCTAATGTGATTTCAACAGACTCCCTCATGTACTTTGGCCATGACTTCATGAGGACCGAGGCACTTCAGGAGGGGGAGTGAGTATCCTCTTCTGAACAGTAATCTTTCACAAATGGTGTAGTAGCTCACCTGTCTTCTGGACCGAGGCACTTTATGAGGATCGAGGCACTTCAGGAGGAGGAGTGATTATCCCCTTCTGAACAGTAATCCTTCACAAATGGTGTAGTAGCTCGCTTGTCTTCTGAATTTCTTTTCATCATCTATTGAGCTTGGAGTTTCTCTAGAGGTCAGGTAGTTAAGGAGTGGAGTTCCAATCTTGACCTCCTACTTATGTGTTGCAACTTTCGGATTGAAGGCAGCTCGGTTTCTGAAGCTTTATTTGAATCACGGATTTGCTATTTTGTGGCTTGCTGGTGCTGGCAAGCTTGCAAAGGATGTCGACTCTAGTGTTGTGCTCTCTGGGTATATGTGTTACTTCACATGAGTCGAAGTGTTGCATCAAGTTCCTTACTAGTGCTAGATATTTTTCCAGGAGAGGGTCCCTAGCAGTGAAAGTGCCGGTGACTTGACCGACGATGAGCTATGAATTAGCTTTAATGATGAGTCTTTGTGCTCCGACTTCTTGAGTGAGCTTGAGGTCTACTATGAGTGCTTCGTATTTTGCTTGGTTATTGCTAGCAATAAACTGGAATTGCAGAGATTGTTCAATTAAAATTCCTTCTACGTTTTCAAGAGTGATTCCAGCTCCGCTTCCTTTGTCGTTGGCTGCTCCATCCATATGTAGTATCCAGGAGCTAGATTTTTGTTCTGGAATAGGGGAAAGTTCGGCAATAAAATCGGCCAAGACTTGAGCTTTGATTGTTCCTCTAGGTTGATATTCTAGGTTGTGTTCTGAGAATTCAATTGACCATGAGATCATTCTTCCTGCCAGTTCAGGTTTGATTAGGATTTCCTGATAGGTTATTCTGTTCGAACAATGATGTAGTGGCTTTGGAAGTACAGTATTAACTTCCTTGCAAAAATCGCCACGGCGAAGGCGAGCTTTTCGATCTTCTAGTATATTTGTTTGGGTCCTTGGAGTATTTTGCTCAAAAAGTAAACGGGTTATTGTTCTTTATCTCAGTCGGTCACCAGGACCAAGCTTACTGCATGTTCAATTATTAATAGATACAGGAAAAGGGTTTCCCCGAGATGGGGTTTGGTAAAGTCGGTGGTGTAAAGAGAAATACCTTGAGTTCAGCGAAGGTTTTTTCACAGTTTTCAAACCATTCGAATAATGTCTGTTTTCTTAGCGTTTTGAATAATGGAGCTGCTCTTTCTACTGATCTTGACAAGAAGCAAGATAAGGTTGCTAGCTGGCCTGTGAGCTGCTGTACTTCTTTAACCTAGTTTGGGCTTCTCATCTCTAGTATTGCTCGGCATTTATCAGGATTGGCTTCTATTTCTCGATTCGTGAGCATAAATCCGAAGAATTTCCCTCCATAAACTCTGAATGCACATTTTTCTGAATTCAGCCTCATGTTATATATTTGCAATTATCCGAATATTTCTTCCAGGTCGTTAATGTGATTTCCAGTTGCTGGGGTTTTTGCCACCATGTCATCAACATACACCTCAATGTTTCTACTGATCTGTCCTTCAAAGATTTTATTCATGAGTCTCTGATATGTGACTCCTGCATTCTTCAGACCAAAAGGCATGACTTTATAGGAACAGTTGGCATGCTCGGTGAGGAATGTAGTCTTGTCTTCGTCCTATGGATGCATTCTGATTTAGTTGTAACTAGAATATTCGTCCATAAAGCTTAGATATTGGTAGCCAAATGCGTTGTCGATGAGCTTGTCGATGCTGGGCAGTGGGTATAAGTCTTTTGGGCAAGCTTTGTTGAGGTCAGTGAAGTCTACACACATGCGCCACTTTCCTGAGGACTTTCTAACCATTACCACATTTGCAAGCCATGTGCTACACTTGATTTCCTTAATGAAATTGGCCTTGAGGAGTTTCTTGATTTCTTCTAGAGCTGCTTTTTGGCGTTCAGCACCAGGAGTTCTCTTCTTTTGCGCAATTGGTCGAGCTTTCGGATCAACCATAAGTTTGTGGTTGATTACGTCTAGATTTATCCCCGGCATATCAGCTAGAGTCCAAGCAAAGAGGTCAACATTCCTTATGAGTAAGGCAGTGAGTTCTGTTGACAAGTTCGAAGGGAGATCGGCTCCGATGAATGTCACTTTATTAGCTTCATCACCAATCTGGACTGATTGTAAGTCTTCTGCCAGTTGGGGACGATTCTGGATTTCCTTTCTAGGATCAAGCTCAGAGATTAAACGGGTTTGGTTAGTGTGACAAACACTGTGTATTTATTCAGTCTTTGGCTTTTCTGTGGACTTTATCTTCAGGCATTCATTGTGGCATGTTCTTGCTTCTTTTTTATTGGCATGGACTACTCCGACCTTGGATTCGGAAACTGAGAATTTCATGGCCAGATGAGGTGTTAAGACTACGGCTCCTAGGGCGTTGAGTGATGGTCGCCCTAGGATTTTGTGGTAAGGACTATTAGCATTTATAACAAGGTATTGGAGGTCAATAGTTTTTGTCAGTGGTTCCGTACCCAATGTGGTCCTTAGCCACACATAGCCAAGTACTTTTACTCTGTTGCCTATAAATCTGACTAGTTCACCATTGTATGGGAGAAGTGAGCTTTTAGAAAGTTGCATGCGTTTGAAGGTAGGATAAAAGAGGATTTCAGCTGAACTCCCCTTATCCACAAGAACTTTCCTAACCAGAAAATAGCCAACAAGGATAGAAATTACAACAGAATCATACAAATTTTCATCAATTCCTTTATAATCAAAATCTGAGAAAGATATTACCGGGTTTTTAGTCTTCGGTCTTGATGGGTGTGACGTTCCTTCAAGTGACATGATCGCTTGGAGTGATCTTTTCTTGTCGAGCTTGTCTCTCCTCCTCCTGCGAATCCTCCCGCAATGTGATCGATGACTCCTCGGATTTTGGTTTCCTTGAGAGAGTGAGATTGTGTTCTTCTTTCAGGCTTTTTGTGCTTTGATGGGGATTCGCTGTCCAATGAGGAAAGGTTGTGATGTTTGTTTTTTCTTTCTCGACCTCCACCTCTTTTCTTTTCTTGCTCCTTGATGAATTGCTTTAGGTATCCTTGTCAGATCAAGCATTAGATTTGGTATTTCAGATTTTTACATTCATCGGTTGTGTGTCTTGTGGTGTTATAATATTCACAGACTTTGTTCTTATCTGCATCTTTTGGACCCGATCAAAGCTCACCTCTTATTAGTTTCATGAGCCGAGCACTGAATATTTCTATTAGAATTGCATTTGCTTGGGCGTTGAGTGGCGTGTAAGTGGTGAATCTCGACTCGGAGGACTCTGAGTTTCGTTTGTGTTTGGATTTGCCTTCCTTGTGTCCATGGGCCGAGCTATCTTTTTCTTGTCTCTAATTCCTTTCTGCAGCTCGGAATTCATCGGCATTGATGTATCCGAGGGCCTTTTGCGGAGTTCATGTATGGTTCTTGGCCTGTTGATTGCTAGGTTTTCTTTGAAAAGTCCAAAACGTAGACCAATTTGAATTTGGTGGAGCTCTACGGTGGGGTTGAGGTCTGGAATTTGTGATGCTTCCTCTTAGAATTGTGTCGAGTAAGTTCTTAGGGCTCATCGAGTCCCTGTCTAACGTGTTCTAAGGAGTATGAGGTTTTTGGTGTAGATTTTGGAAGATGCGAATCTATTAGTAATGGCTTTTGCTAGGTCATCAAATATGTGGATAGAATTACGGGGCAGGGTTGGGAACCAGAGTAATGTCGATTTCTCCAGGAAGGATGGAAAAGATCGGCAAAGGATTCGGTCGGTGGCTCCATTGATAAGCATCATGGATCTGAACATTGTGATGAATGATTGGGGGTCTCTTGTTCCGTCATAGGGACGGAGTGAAGTTGGGAGTCTGAAGTTGGCAAGTAGGTCGGCAGCCATGAGCTTTTCTGAGAACGATCCGCGATCTATGGTTTTAGGCTCATTATCCGATTCAATTTGATAAGTTGGGTGATTTGAATATTGGGGTTTACTACTGCAAAAATCATAACTAGCATGTTCGGTATTTCCCAGATTAGCGGCTCCTTGTTTGGGGTGTTTTGAGTTTTTGGCCCTCAAGGATTGGTTTTCTTCTTGCAGTTTACAAAGTTGTTCAACCAATCTCTGATTTTCTTCCTGCAATTGATCAAGGTTAGGAAGGGGCTGGTTATTTAGGGGTGTGTTTTGGCTGGAAGCATCAACCATGGGTAGTGGGATTTGAGGTTGTGAGGTAGGCTTGTTTATCGGCCCCACGATGGGTGCCAATGTTCTTACTTGGAATTAGCGGTATGGGTGCAAGTAGTTTCAACGTCTGTGGAAATGGGGAGTGGGTACCTGCAAAGACACTCCGATACTTAAGTTGGTAAAAGCATGAGAAGTGGAGGGATGTTTATGTAATGAAGATTCTGTCCTAGCTGGGGGGCGATACCTCCCTTATATAGTGTGAAATTACCCTCTGGTAAATCTGTTATGATCCTCCTTAAGTATAGGAGATATTTCTGTGATTTGGTTAGTATTAAAGATAATGATAAGATATGATGATATACAGAGAGACATTATATAGGATTTAGTGGATGTCCTCAACTAGATTCGAGATAAATCTGTTGAGGATACCATACCATGTGGTCGAGTCGTGAGACCCCGAGAAAGAAGAGATTCGAGCTAAGCTGGTCTCTAGGGTCCAGAATTGAGTTCTTATGGGTTGGGCCCAAGAGGTCGGCCTATATTTTTCAGTCCAATACAGATATAATATAAAAAACTAAGATATATTAATATATATATATATATAATTTATTATGTACTATAAAATAAAGAAAAATTAATAAATAATACAAATAATATAACAGCCATGCACGTACAGCTAGCATAGGCGCATGATTTGCACATCATGTTCAACTTCCAAGCGTCCTTGATTGGAAGAGGCAACTTTAATTGGCAATGATCAATGAAGGGTAGTGTTTGGGTGAATGAATGGTGGAAGATCTCACACACCAACCATACTTGTCACTTCCCTCCATACACTAATGCTGGTGAAAGAGCTGACAAAGCAACTACACGAACTATGAGGTCCCACATCGATGAAAGTTTGTATAGAGCCAGCCTATTCTCTTATAAAAGTGATATAACATTTCAGTTCTTCGTTGTTGAAAAATTTGGGTGAATGGGCTACTGGAAGTCCACTACATTTGGCCATTGTGTCAGCAACTATCATGTATAAAGGTGAAAAATTTTTTACCAAAAAAGGAGTTAAAAATTTTTTCACATGATTCACTCGGCCAGTTGAATTAATTGCAGCTGGTTTACTGGTTTTTATATGTAAACCTGGTCGAGTCAAACCTGTGAACAGGTTTGTTTGATTGCAGATCTGGTCTGAAGCTTGATTCGAACCGATTAATTAACCAGTCCACCAGTTCAACCGGTCGGTTCTGGGAGGTTTTTAAAACTATAGGCAAAATTATCTTATTATTTCTGACAACAGCAGTGATGTGATGCTTGTTCACAGTGGTCGATGGAGGCAAAGGGTGAAGCAGTTGGTTATGGACGACGACAGCGTGAAGAGGTTGTGCGGGTTTGGATGATTTGGTTTCGACAGGTTGCTGAGCTTATTTTTATTTTTATATTTTTTGGGTTTTATTGTTGCTGAAATTTTTGAGTTGAGGGTGATGAAAAGGTAGTACTTGTATCTTTGTGTTTGAGAACAGATCAGAGAGGATGTGGGTACGGGGATGAAGAAAATGGTGATGGGTTGTTTTGTTTTGGTTACTGGTTTGGAAAGGTGTTCATGGAGGTTTTAGATAGACCCCATTGTTATGGGTTTGGACAGGATCAAAATGTCAAAGGAGGATAGGAATATGGCTATGAATCCAGCGAGGTTCAAAGTGGGGCTTCTTTGTTTTCTAGCTTGGGTTTCAAAGAAATGTGTTCCCCCTCATTTGAGCGCACATTCACACCTGTGTATATATATATATATATATAGTTCTCGAAAAATTAAAAAATGGTTTTAAGTTTTAACTCTGAATCTTGGAGCTTCACTCAAATATTTACGAAAATATTGAAGTAAAATAAATTAAATTATTATTGTATTTTTTTGGTAAGGTTAAATTATTATATTGTATGACTAAAATTAAAAAAAAATTAAAGAAATAGAAAAGGCCCAATAAAGAAGTCATAAAACAATTGAAAGAAGGGTATAAATAAGGGGAAAATGATAAAAAAAAAAAATCAAATCCACTATTTCTTTCAGAGTGGAGCTGCAAGTGAGATGATTCAACATCTCATCTCGTCGGTAGTCAACTTCTCTATCATGTCATGGGAAAGATTGAAGAGATTCAAGGTATGACTATGAGTCTGTCATCCAGCAATTATTAAAATAAATTGAACCAAACAATAAAAAAGAGGAAGAAACTCAATTACCACCACCGTTTATTTCCGTCAACGCTCCTGCTGCTGCTGGGCTCTTTCCGGAGCTCGACACGTATGTCGGATTGGATTTGACAAATCCGAGCAAAAGATAACTTCCAGCTCTCCACCTTATCTTTGTCTGGGATCCTTTTTGTGAGATCATCAAAAGCGTTCCCAAATCCATTACTCTGGTAAAGTACGTCTTCATGGGATATACCCAAGAACACTGGCAGTAAGAACTGACCCGCGATCCTTCGCCATTCAATTATTTGCTCCAGCACTTCTAGACACCTTCTTGAACCAGCGTACCCTTCTGAAAGAACAACCACAGAAATCCTAGATCTTTGGACTACTTGCACTACTGAGGACGAGGTCTGCTCGTCCCCTGAAAGCAGGCCATCATCGTCCCAGAAAACAGAAATTCCGGCTTTTTGAAGACTGATGTAGAGATGTGAAGTGAATGGTTCTTCATCAGTGTCTCCGCTTTTGGAGCTCAAGAACACATCATAATTGGAGTCGGGATTAGAATTATGCATGGCTTCGGATTCCCCTTCTGAGGACGAGTAACTGAAGGAAAAACCGGTGATGATGGATTTAGTTGAAACAGGAGAAAAAACTGCGTGTTACGAGTCCAAGTCTTGAACTTCCTGATCTTATAGAGGGGAGAATAACAATTCAGCCCACTGAGAATGACATTATTTTTTTATATGAAAAACAACGAGTGGGAAACACCGGGTTGTTTCACCGAGAACCAGCTGGAGGCAACTGAATGGCATTATTGTCAAATTTATTTTTTTAAGCCATTAAAATTCTTTTTAAAGCATTTAAACTTACTTTTGGATGAATTGAATAAATTTTTAAGTATTTTTTAAAGGGAGATAAAATATTTATTTTATTTTATTTATTAATTAATATATAAATTATTATACTAAAAATATAAGAAAAGTGAGAGATAATATTAACTCACAAAATTTATATATTAATTGATAAATAATAAAATAAGTATTCCTTTTTACATCATAAAGTTATATCTCATTTTAGAAGAAATATTTTTTTGAGGTGAAATTTTATTATTATCCTTGTGTTAACAATCATTCACCTATTTATTTTAAAATTATGTAGCACCCTTTTTGCTAATTTTGTCTTTAAAGGTAATTTTGTTTACAGAGACTTTCATACGTGGACTTCAAATCATACGGCCATGAAATCAGCTCATGAAAACGGCATATTTTCTTGGTTCAAAAACTGGTTCTCCTTGCAAATGAATCGATTGCCACCGCATTTCTACTCCACGAAAGAATTAATTTTTTACACAATGTAAACAAATATTATTTAGTCATCTAATTCATCTTATTATATTAGAAAATATATTTAATTTTTATAATTATTATTTTAAAAATTATTAATCACATATAATTAAATAAAAATATAAAATTATTTCTTCTTATTTCTTAGATTAGCTTCTCACGCAACCAGTAAGAGATTGTTAATCTATTAACGTATGGCCAAATGTCTAGACAATTTTTTTTTTAATAAAACATTCTTGGGTAACGTTAATTTGGCATATACTTTGTAAGATATTATATTGATATATTTTTATTTATTATTGGATTAAATATCGATCTTATTTAATTTGGATCACACTTCTTATTTAATAATAAATATAAATATATTGGCACAATATCTCATAAAATTGAGGTCAGATGCATTAATCTTTTATCTAAGTAAAATAATACAATTTCTCATAACGACCAATAACAAGAAATTGACTCGGTATAAAATAAAAGGAAGGCTCCATGTGAGAAGCCACGTGAGAATAGCCGCGCGAAGGTTAAAGAAAAGGTTTTGAGGTGGGGAAATGTGACGAGAAGTCATAGAGTGTAGCACCTTAGAAAAGTGAATAAGAAAAGGAAAAAGGTTGTGTTATGAGCTCATGATTTTTTTTCAGTTGCTCCGGTGGTCATAGAAAATAAGATCTTCTACATTGCCTCCATAATTGTTATCGCTTCCAACTTCTTTGGCTTCAACTAGGCTTTAGCCAAGATCCTCATTTCTTCGCCCTTCCTTTATTTGACTGGGTAAATATGCATTTGAGATTTTCCTTTAACCTGTCATTTGCAATTGCGCTATGGTGAGTTTGGTGTTTGCGTAACAAACAAATCTTTGAGTCGTACTCGTGGAGAATGAATAAGGTCTTAACCTTGCTCATTACGGACATCCATTCTATCTAAATGCACTTGTCATCTAATCAGCGTCACTCTATGGTTTCCCGTGTGGTACACTGGGTTAAGCCGCAGGAGGAGAAAGTTAAGTTGAACACTGATGATAGCCGCTATTGAGTTACTGATAAGGCGCGTGTGGGAATTGGAGGGGTCCTGAGGGACTCTAATGGAGCGTAGATTGAGGGATTTTCTAGGATCCTTGGGGATCAATCTGTTTTACTTGTTAAGTTTATGGCGATCAGAGTTGGCCTTGTCAAAGTGTGGGAAAAAGGCCATCGTTTAGCATGGTGTGAAAGCGACTCTCTTCATGCCATCATTTTACTTACATTTAACTCTTGGACCAAGCACCATACTTATGCTGTTGTTCTCATGGAGGTGTCTCACCTTTTAAATAGGGACTGTGTTGTATGCCTATCTCATGGGATATGCGAGATCAGTTCTCGTGCTGATAGAATGGCTAAGTTGGGTAGGGCCAATGATGATGCAATTAGGTTTTGGCAATCTTGTCCTCCTATTTCATTACCTCACCTTAGTGAGGATACATTAGGGAGTGGATATTTGCGTGGTTAGCTTTCTTCTTGCCTTCGTTGTTTGTTTTCATTTGTAAAAAAAAAAATGTTCATAGAAAATGAGGGGATTGGGTATCCTTAAAAAAATGTTCTAATAAAAATGTGTTATGTCTTTTAAATTAGTCATTTGGCCCGTGCATTACACGAGGTGATAATAAAAAATAGTTTATTGACCATTAAACAAGATAAATGATCATTTATATAAATATATCTTCTAGAAAATTGAATAGATAAATTTAGGTTGAATATAAGTTAATAATTAAATAAATAAAAAAATATAAATGTATCATTATATTTTATATCTTATTTCAAATACCATGTTTATAATACTAAAAAAAATCTCAATAGATAACCTATAACTAATAATAAAGAGCCTATTTTATGAATATATTGCACATTTCGAAAGTTGAAATTATTGAATAATAAAATAGAATAAGTAGATAATTTTATTATATCATGAACCATTTATAGGATTGACAATAGGTATCTATGAGAAAGGAAACATGTCTCACGCCTCCCGTTTACGTCTGGATATTTCCTCTGATCCTCATCCTCATTCCTCTCATGGGTCTCTATTCCGCATCCTCGTGGAACTTGAATCCCCATAGGTGTTCATGGATTTATTAAAAATGTTCAAAAATAGAAAAATTAAAAATATTTTGAAATTCAAAACATAAACTTCCATAGCAACAAATACTATTAATGAACACAATCTAAATTAAAATTAAAAATACATAATGTCAATCTAACAAAGATAATTAAAAAAATAAAGGTATTTTATCCCTGTCCCCACTCTGTTTAACAAATGGGAACTTCTTCCCTATTGGCTATTCCTAAGAAGACAAAATTTATCTCCACTCTCATCCCATTGCAGGTAATCCCTGTGTATACCCACTTTTATTGGGTTTTTTTGTTGTCATCCTTAGTCATTTAAAACTTTTTTAGTAAATTAAAATAATTAATTTATATAAATGTAAAGATATATTTTCTAATTAATAAATAAATTTAATTTAAGTTATTTCAATTACACATCCTGTCCTTATACATCTTTTTAGTATATTAAAATATCAATTTTAAAATATATGTTATAATTAACATGTTATAAGTACAAAAAAAATTATATATAATCTTAATTTATGTCATCTCAATTATTGAAGTAGTATATCAATTACATAATTATTTTCAATTAAAAAAGTAATGTAATTATTTAATTTTAAAAAATTAATAAATAATTAGTATCATTATCAAATAAGTGTTAAATTATGAAATTTACTTTTTAAAAATATTTTAATTTGGAAAAATTGAATTTTTTTTCAAAAAAATAATATGAAACAATTGTGGAATTGATAAATTGAAATGTTTAAGTTTCAAAAAATTAGATATGACATGGTGAGATATATATAATTTTCAAAAACTCTAGATTTGAAGTTAGAAACTTTTCTCTCAACCTAGTCCCTCGTTTAGAATTTTCCTTTCATCCCCGTCATGAGTCTTCATTCCTTATTTCTTGCGAAGATTTGAATCCTACGTGTTTCAGATTTTATTAAAAAAAAATTCAAAAAAAGAAAAATTTTAAAAAATGGTAACAAAAAGGATAATAATACTATTAATATGTATATACATTATTGATTGATATAGATATCAGCATTAATAAAAGGTTATAATGTTAGGCTTGTAAAAAAAAGGTAATAATATTATTTATTATTAATTGTTGTTGTGTTTCAATTTTTTTGGGGTGTGTGTCTAATATTAGCTTTTATGAACTAGAAAATGAAATTTGTCACTTAAATGGTTAGGTGGAGATTTGGAAAATAAAATCAGCAATCTATCAATACTTATATTTTTCTAAATAAAATAATATATTAATAATGATTATACCTTAAAAAAGGAAACACAAATAAATATGGATTATATATAGATACAAAAATAATATTTTAAATTTTATCAATTAATTAAAGTTTAGTGTAAGAAAAGAAAAAGGAATAGTAAATGTATATATTGGAAGAAACACCAATCAATACCTATAAATATATTAGTATATTCAATTCACATCAAAATAAAAAAAAATAATAGTTAAAAATTAATTTCTACAACGTAATGTTAATGCACAATGAAAATTTTAAATAACAAATATATTTTTGTTCTAAAATATTATTCATTCACATAATTAGTGTTTGTAAATGGAATTGAAATTATAATTCAATGGCTATGTATATATTGAATTCAACAATTTTTAAACTTTACGAAATAATGAAAAAAAAATAAATTGAAAAAGATAGAATAATGTAAACAAATTCCAATTGAGATTAGTCAATGCATTTTGTCTAATATTGCTATTGGAATTACAGCTAGCTTGTTTATGCACTGAATTGACTTAGAAAAGTGTTGTTTTTGACACAACAACAATGATTTCCCTCTCATATAAATATTCCACCAAACAAATGAGTAAAACAAAATTAAAGGTAAAAATAAATCAAACACAATCTTCAATCATTCTTAGTCCTTAATCTTCACTACCTTAAATTTAGTGAAATGACTCGTTGAGATAATCTATATAGCATCTCCTTTACTTAGTTGTGGCTTAAAATTCTGAAAAGAAAAAATTATAAAATCATTAATACTCATTTATACAACAATAAAATTAATCTGAAATTTAGTAAAATGTTTATTATATATATTATTTATAAAAAATACAATTACCTTTGCCATAAATGATTAAACAATACGCGGTTGAGCCTACAACCTAGTCTCTTACACAAAACGTAAAAAAGGACCATTCAGATATATATACATAGTAAAATACTAAATAAACATAAGAAAATCACTATACAAAAGAAAAAAAAACACAAAGAAGAAAGGTAGAAATAAATTAGATATAAATAACGGAAATGAAAAGGATAAATCAATTAGTCTATTTTAAAAGAACTTAAAAAAATCAAATCCTTATTTCATTGAGGAAACATTTAAATGTATAAAATATATATACAAATTAAAAATACCAAACTAGCATAAAAAATAATGTTGTAAAAAAAAAATCTCATAAAGAAGAAAAGAGCTTCAAAGAAGAATGACAGAACATTTGAATTTACTAACCTACAAATTCTTATTCCTTAATATAAATCATGAAGAAGAAAATTATAAGATAAAATAAATTAATGTATTTTGAGAGAATTAATAGATAATGAACAAAGATAAATGAAAAATATGAAAATATAAGAGGAAGAATATAAGAGAAAAGAAAGTTGTGAAATAGAAAGGAGAAATAAAATGAGGTGTTAACACTTCATGCTAAAGCTTTAGGCATTGGAGATCGTAGTAACAAACTGATATTACAGATTCTAAGAGAAATTAAGGGTTTTTATTTCGATTAGTATAAATGACCATTTTTTGTAGTAATAAATATGTTATAGATTCGAGGAGTAATTTAAGGAATTTATACTTCTATTATAACGAATCTTTTTTTGGTAGCAATAGTTTTTGTTTCCATTTTTATTTTTGCATTAATCTAATTAGATTCTGGTTTATTGTGGAATAAAAATTAAGTAGTCTATTGAATTCAAAATTCAAAACATCAAGGTAAATTCGAAATTCAAAATTTTGTAATCAATTATAGAAAAACAAGTATTTAATTAAAAAATAGAAAATATTATAAAGAAAATAGAAAAAAATATGTATCATGTGAATATCAATTTTTAATGTTAAATAATTTAGATTGACATGTTTTGATCAACTATAGAATTTAAATTAAGAATTGTAATGATTTGAAATTCAATATTTAATGTGAAATAATTATGTTGTATTAATGAAATAGATATGAAGATAATTTTTTTAAAAAAATAATTAATAATCAAGATTATTAAAATCATGGATCATAAGTTGCTCTATGTGTGACACATGTAAAATTTTTTCCAAAATAAGTCTTGAATATTAATATTATAAATTATACCACATATAGATATTTATGTATCATATCTTTCACAATTATAATGTGGTCCAAATTTATATTTAGGGATATTTT
Source organism: Dalbergia cochinchinensis (assembly GCA_031216125.1). Lineage (NCBI taxonomy): Eukaryota > Viridiplantae > Streptophyta > Magnoliopsida > Fabales > Fabaceae > Dalbergia > Dalbergia cochinchinensis. Next base: position 57,591,982 of record CM062375.1, on the reverse strand, counting down.
CATAAATCTATTTAAGTTATTTTCAATTTATAAATACATTAGCATAATAAAAACTGTTTCTGAACCAAAATGAATTTCAAAGCAAAATCAAATTAAAAAACCTAGCTCTCATGTTCGTTAAATAACCAGAACCCTGACTGTTCATCTCTATCCCAGTGTTCCTTTCCCTGTCCATATTATGCCACCCTCCTTCAAGCTAAGAGGACTAAAAAAGAATATAACCATATGAAATGTCCAGAGCTTATTAATATACAAAGAGAACCCCAACACAAAACTTATGACCCAAAAAGTAAAATCAATAAAATAAAAAAAGATAAATAAATGAAATTTGAAAGAAAACTAGAACAAAGGCACATCAAACACAAAGTTAGGGATTCAAGTGCCACAATTTGGGGACCTTGTGGTTGCAGGGAGCGGGGAACGTTCAAGGTGCACGGACAAGGGAGCAGCGACGGCACAGCCAAGCCCCGCGAGGGACTCCGCAGCAAGTGCGCGACGGTAGCGATGATGGCTGAGCGGAGGCGAGGATGGTGGGTCGTTGCTCAGCGCGGCGGCGATTTGTCGTTAGGTGACGCAGCTTGTAGGCGGATGTGCGGCAAAGCGGTGCAAAGAAAATGGAGCAAGAAGCAGTGCTATAGGTGGACCTGCAAGAAAAGAAGTCAAGATTAGTAATTGGAGGTGTGAATGGGAGGAGGAAGGTGAAGGGGCTAAAGATAAAAATTTTGGTTCATCAATTTGATTTTTTTAAAAATTGCTTTACTTGGCTGAATTTTTTATTTATTTTGTTATTGTATAAAATATAAATTGTTTTTCCTGAAATGAAAATAACTTAAATAGATTGGTAAGAATGTCCCTGTATATAGATTTGGGCCACACTATAATTTTAAAAATATGACACGTAAAATATCTATGTGACAATTTTAAAAAGATGGCTCACTTTTATTGAAACACATTATGAGGGTACTCATGCCTTTCATTTTTCATGGGTACCGGAGTGACACCATTTTTTTTTTCCTGAATTATTTTTATGTTGTGGAAAATAATTTTTTGTTGAAATATTTTTTATATTGCTTGTTTAACTATACGGGTGAGTTTGTTGCTTGTGCTGCATTATTTAGTTACGCTTATCAATCCACAGCTTTTTATAATTGAGATACAAGCAACATATATTTTGGGATATATGCTTGTGTTGCACTCTATAGTTATTAGTTTTGTACTTATAAATCCATATTTTTTAAATTTCATATGAATTTTTAAAAATTAATTAATTTTAAAAAATTAATTTAAATACTCTATCCATCCTTGAATAACTAGTGATCATTGAAATTAAGGAAATAATTTGTAGAACATTAATGTTTGTAAAAATTATGATTAGTTTACTATATTGCTCTTACTTTTTTTTTCAGTATTCTAACTTTCTCTCTTCTTCTTCACTAATAAATCAATAATATTTGATTGAGATATTATTAGTAAAATATAATTAATATTACGTATAAACTTTTGAAATGAACAATTATTTTTAGAAAAAGCAAATTTTTAAAATTAATAATTATTTAAGAACGGAGGGAGTACATATACGTGAAATATTAGAAGTTATTGAATTTGATTATGGTATTTGAGGTTATTTAAATATGTGTGTAAACTTAGAAAAAAAGTTTAATACAATTTAGAGACACCAAAACTTCAAAAGATAGTTATCCTGATAATCCTCTTTATATATTATATAGGAGAAACAATTTTTCCTATTAAAATAAATTATAAGATGGTCTCAATCGATTTTCATGTTTGATAAATTATTCTCTAAGTGAAAAATTAATATTGCAGTTCAAAAAAAGTTAACTTCAAATGCGAGATGTCGAGATACTTAATGAATTCACGCCACAAAATGCTAGCAAAAGGAGTTGTCTTGATTCGTATTCTGAGAACAATCAAGAAGGAGGAAGGTGATTGTCAAAAAGGAGAATAATTCCTAAGTATATTTGATAATTTCAATTCGATCCATTTTGTTTTGGAGTTATAATAAAACAATCGAAGATGCAATATTGACTTTGCCCGGTTGTGTTTTTCTTTTTCTTTTCGGAGTTGTGCTTGATTGGCTTGGAAGTATCCATTTTATTTGCACTTTTAAGTCGAGGCATGTTAAAACATTTGAGTTTGAATAATTTTATAATTTAAGAATTCATATTAATTATTATATTTTTACTGAGGATTTAGTATACATATATAATTAGTACCAATATTTTGAATATCATCACAATTAATACTAATGTTCTTTTTACTTTTGCTTTTGTATCACTCTCAGATCAACACATTTGAAAAATATATTAAATGATTTAAAGTAAACATATAGCCTAGTTATTGATATCTAATACATCTCTATACAAAATGCACTAAATGATATTAAAATTTGAAAATAGCATTTTTAGTCTTCAATATGTACTGACAACTTTCGATACATATATAAAATAGGAATATATATATTAAGAACATAAACTTATTTTTAGAATCGGGTGTTTTATATTTCACTCCATTACATTTTCCATTGTTTCATTTTATAGCTTATATAACCAAATTATCTTATCAGTTTTATTCTATTTTATAATACATTTCTGATTCATCATAGTTACTATATATTACTTATTGGGTTTAGTTCAACTTTTAAACAATGAAGAAAATAATATTTCATGAATCTATAAAATTTTAAATTTTGTAAATTATTGTACTATCATAATATTAAATCTTAAACATTAAAGAAAGAATAAAACTTAAAATGTTGTATCATTATAATATTAACCCAATTGAAAAATATAAATGATTTTAAATAAACTCTTAATGATTAATATACCAGATATTTCTATGCAATTAGCACAATCAAATATGGGGTATGGTTAAGTGGCATGAGATTCATTTATCTTTAGGTAAATGTCAGGCCTCGATTCCTAACTTTAAATATGGAGCATCTTATACTTTGGATTAGCTGTCCTATCTTTTTAGGTGCCTACAACCCATCAAAGAGATTAGTTACATAATCACCCGAGAAAACCTGATCTCAAGGCCTAGACCTTAAAAAAAAAAAAAAATTAGCACAAGCAGTGGTTGGAGGTGAGATGCGGAGGCGAGTTGCTAGCGGATGGAGGTCTCGCGACGGTGGCTGAGGCACGATAGGGATTCACGAACAGTAGCTGCCGGCTGGCTGTGGCGGATGGCGACGATGCTACGGCTGTCATGGATAGCTGAAGAACTATGATTGTGGTGGTTGTGCTTTGCTCTCCTCTGACCTCTCCCCCTGTTCCCTTTTTATTTTTATTTGATCCACTCTGATGGGATTACTTTGTTGTAGCTGATGAAGGGATAATGGTTGGGTTTTGTGATGGGAGTTGATGGTGTTAAAACAACAGGAAGATGGAAGCGCCTTTTTGATGAGATATCTATATCTATGAATGTGTGTTTTGAAATTATCTTTTGTGGTCACAGGAATGCCTACAACAATATTGGAAATGTTCCCTTCATGGCCAAAAAGATTCCAGCAGCCAGTCCAGGCAGCAAGTTTCTGAAAGCAATGGGTACAATCCTTCTATATCAAGTCAAAATGGATGTGGGCAGAGGATCAAGAAGACTAAGGACTAAGGAGGGATTTCAGATTTGGTATGATTTTGATTTTTCTAAAACCTTAAAATAATTTTTGTTATCTATTTCTTCTTCAATATTAACACATTTGGATTTTGAATGATTTTGGGTAATATTCTTCTCTTTAAAATCAATTTTCTTTGCCTTTTCTTCTACTTTTGTAAAATTATGAATTTGCTTTAGTTGACACTTCAGCAAATTGTACTATATCATGGCTACACATTCATATATTTTGCTGTGATGCATAATGAGTATTTGAATGGGTTTGAAATGAAAATCAAATATTGATACTTTGCGTTTTGTAGAATATCGCACTGTACAGCATAGGAATGGCAGGCCATTTTGCTCTTGGGAACAGCAATACGCTAGCTAGCTACCATTGGTGTTGTTGGAGCTTTCATTGTAATGTGTCCTTTTTTATCTTTTGTAATTTACCTTTAAATGCATGCATTATTTTCTGCACTGCTATACTAATTGTCCATGAGATATCTATTTTCCCAGCAAGATATTACTATTCATTTGCAGGGGATTTCAAGTCACTCAGCCTTCCTTTCAGGTCTACGAATGTTCATCATTATTTATGCATCTTCAATGTCACTCAAAAGGCACGGGTAATAATTATATGTAATCTTCTCAGTCCATTCACGCATATTTTATGAAAATTCCTTAATATTTAGCAATTGCCTAATCTCTTTAAAATTTATTTAAGTGAAATTGATTCTGATGGCAAATGGCAGAAAGACAAGCTAGAGGAGTTTTGCAAGTGTTAGTACATGCTGTTTGTTAAATTCGCAATTTTAATCATGTCAGTTTCCTCCTTCCTAACTCCAATTTGTGCTTTCCGTGAATAGAGGCAGCTTTTAATTGAGCATGAATGTGAAATTTTGTTCTCTGAGCAAATTTTACTATTTTGTTGACTGAAGCAGAGGAGCAACTATTGGATGGATAGAAATGATAACAGTCCATATGTGTCTCTTTGCAATATGGAAGATACAATAAAAGATATAGTGTGTATGTGTCTCTTTGCAAAAGGGAAGATACAATAAAAGATATAGTGTGTATGTATCCCTTTGCAATTGTGGCTTCATATATTACTTTCTTATCTCATCAAAGATTATGCGGGGATAATTCATGTTTATCTTAAATTAAGATGTTGAGTTTAGGTAAACGCTATTAATATCTTTGACTCCTTATGCCATTAGTGTTAATGGCTAATACTTTCAAGTATCAAAATGAATTTGAGTTGAGGATGAGGAGGAAGGATATGACTACAATGATATGTTTGGTAGAAGTAGCCTTTGAGACTTGTGTTAAATTCTTATTATATCCATTTGTTTGATATTCATGTTATCTTCTTTGTTTGAAATAAGACCTCTGAATGCATTTGATTATACATGCTTATGTATTCTTGGGCTCCACACTTATGTTCCTGATAATTTTTGTTTCCTAATATTCTTAGTATGCATGAACACTAACAATTATGGTGTTGTTATTAACCAGAAAAGTTATTTTTATTTTATATAAGATATATTTCACATTTTTGTGATGTTTCCTTTTTTTGTTTTGATGCTAGATGCTTTATCTTCCAAATGCTCCTAAATTATAGAATATATACTTGAGGCTTGAGCACCTTACCAATTGTGTATGCTCAAAAGTAATTTATTTCCATGTATGCTAGATGTACTTTTGCTATTTTCACTTGCACCACCAAAACCACTCTTAATGGTCACTCCTCTTAAAGCTGGAGAGTTCCCACTTCTAGCATTGCTCCATGGCTACCTGTTTTGCAACTCATCTTTAATGTTTCCTTTGTTTCAAAAAATGAAGCTGGAGTCCTTCAAGTACAATTGCTCAGCAGCTAAACATTTGGAAAACAAGTGTCTGGACCATTGATTTATGAAGCCTAATAAAATCCTAAAATAATATGGAAATCATATGCCGCTTCATTATGATCTCTAAAAGAGGTACTTTTTTTTACCTTATTGCTTGGTGTTCAACTTGATAGCATAAATCATTTTAACATTACTCAGTCTAATTGTCTTTGCTCTGATTTAAAATTCTGTTATTTTTATGCTTCAGGTTGTGTTTAACTTCGTAAGTTTGGATATTTTTGGCTTGATATGCTTCATGTTCAAATGTTAACTTGAGCATACCATGGAGTGCTTCATGTTAATTTAGTTTTAAAAAATTTAAATAAAGTCATTATGGGCTTAGAAAGCACAAGTTTACATTGCATTTATTTCATATCAGATATACTACTGTGATTGTGATTGTGTTGTGAGCTGTTTTCTGAATATGGTTTTGAAATTTCTATTTAAAAAAGAAAATTCTAAATATTTCAATGCATAGCTTATTTGAGTTTCAAAATTTCTTCTCATGATAGGTAGTTCACAGTAGTCTGTAATTTAACACGAAATATGTGCTTCCAATTACTTGAACAGATTTAGACTTCAAGTTTCAATCATTTTGAAAGTGCTAACTATGTTTACATAGGCTATGTCATACCTATCAAACCAACCAAGATACTATCCATGGATTCATCATATAATTATGATCTCTATAGTGTTGAAACATCAGCATCAATCTTCTATTAAACATTTCTTAGGTAGCTTAATTTAACTAATGTCAATCAGGCCCCGTTTGATACATTGTATAAGGCCTGATAGTATTAGCTAGTATTATAAGGCTTATTTTTATCACATGTTTGGTATCTTATATGATAGTATAATGTTGTACAGTCAGGCCCATTTTTATCCTATAATCATCATATTAACTTATCAGGTTAGAGTAGGCCTAATTAAATTTGATAGTATTATTTTCTATCACTCAATCCCAAATTAACTACTCTTCCTAGCCATCACCATCTTGCCCTCATTGCTCACCACTGCCGTCAATCACAAACGAGGTCTGTGCCCAATCAAGTTTTTTTCGATAATTTTTATAAGTTGATATTTGTATTTCAACTTTTGTGTCCTGTTTCGATAACTTGTCTTATTGATGAGAATAATATCAATACTAGAAACATGTTTAACTTTTGCATCAATAAAAAAGATAATCTTTCTGTTCTTATCATGTTTCTATGTTTTGCACTTTGGTAGTGTGTTTCCTCGTATAATTGTAAGTCCATGCTTAGCCATAGAGTGTAATAACTTGTACGTGTTCCGAATTTATTATGTTTAACCAATGCTTTTGATAGCCGCCTGACGTTACTTTAGATGCTTGTTGAGGCCAATGCTTTTCAATTTTTTATCTTGTTTCTTCAATAGCAATTGATATATTTAGTTAATCAGTGCTAGTTTTACTTTTCTATTTTTTAATCTTAAAAACTCTTCACCTAATTTTAAATCAGATAAATGGTTAAATATAACAAACACTAGATAGAATAAAATTATATAGTAACATGTGGCGCACCAAGCACTCAATAGGATAAAAACTTATACGATGGATTACTTGTACTATACTACCAGACCTTATACAATCATGTCTACTGCTATTAGACCTTATACTATACGATGCTCCAAATAGGGCCTTAAATCTTTAGGTAAAATGATGGTGTAATTATAATAAGATCGCCTATATTCATTTTTCTTAGTTGCATTGTGATAATTTTTGTACTCATAGTGCTGGAAACATCAAGTGACAATAATCCGCATCTATTCCTTTGTTATTTTACGTCAGTAATTTTTTATATTTATTTTATTCAGTAATCTTGTGTACTTATTTTACTTCTCACTTGCTATGTCATTCTTATTACAAGCCATGGTGTGAGAACTTTCTTTTTCTAATTCTAATACTGTAGAATTTTAATGGCCTTACAAAGATTTTGTAACAACTTTTATAATAACAGGAGAAAATATTTTGTATTTAACATGTGTTTATGAGTAGCTTTCATGAGTGATATTTGATAAGTGATTTTTTTTTCTCAGTTGAACTCATGTCTGTGTGTTATAGAGATGAGCAATAGTGGGTTCAAGGCTTCAATTCCAAGCACATAAGGATAAGATTTTTGCCTCTTTGGTACAATTTTTGCTTGCTATGTTGTAGAAGTTGACAGTGGGCTAGGCGGTGGGGCAATGCTAGAAGGGAGCACGTTGTAATGCCTCGATTTTTCTCTTTATCTGAAATGACCAAAAATCTTTTGGTCATTTTTTAGAAAATCGAGGACGGCCGGTCCAGGCTATCCTCAAGGGGATAGTTTAATATTTGAAGCGGATTAGATGTGTTTTGGATAACGTTAGAGGTGAACACCTCAATTCCTGGTTTTCCCATGCGTAAAATTATCAAAGTACCCCTGAGGTAATTTAACGCGAGATTAGGTGACAATTGGACGTGGTCATCACCTGGGAGTTCAGAATGTTGTTTATATCTGTTGCATGATATCTGGAAAAGTCGGGGTGGTCCCGAGGAGTCCTTGTGTGAAATGACCTTTTTACCCTTGGTTTGGGCTAAATGAGCTTAACTGTGTAATTAAGGAAACATAGGCAATATTAGACTTTAATAAGAGATTAATTAATTTTAATTAAAAATCTTGGGTCAAAATAATTAATTGAGATTAATTAAGGCTTAAGATTGCTTAGTCAAAAAGATAAATAGTAATTTCTCTCTCTTGATCCCTAAAATTGTTAGTATTTGAATTCAAGTTTGACTCAATTAATTATGGAAGAACACTTTTTAAACATGTCTTGGAAGCCTGAACTACCCGTTACAACTCCAAACACCTAATTATCAATCTCTAACCCTTTGGCAAATCAAATTTATCTCTAACCAAAGTCTTTTCCCACATGAAAATTAGAATTTTCCTTCAAAAAGCCAAGGAAGGCATTAGCCTTCCCTTCCCTTTACACCTTCATATTTCAATATTTTCTAATACTCAAACACACAAAAACTCTCATTTTTTACCATCATTTTTTTTTTTGTGGGTACCAAGTTGTGTCAAAAATCTTCTCTGTTCTCTCTTAACTCAAGAGCTCTTTTCTTCTTCTTCCTCACCACCAAGAACCTCCATCCTCCACCTCCTCTCAACCTCAAACCACCATACCTCCACCTTAGATTAACTCCCAAACACATATCCTTTCCATTTCTAAACAAAAATCACAAGAAAAAATCCTCCTCCCCTTTTGTTCCCCTTTGGCCGAATCCATCTTATTCCAAGAGAAGATTTGTTCTTCTCATTTCCTTGCTAAAGACCAAAGCTTCCTCTTGCACAAAAAGGAAAACACAGTTGGTAGGGATTTTTATTTTGAGTTCTTCCTTCTTTTCTTTGTTTCTTTTTCGAATTTGTGGTTGGATAAATGGATAAGTTCTTCCTCTTTGCTTTCGTTGATTTTCGATTTTTATTGTTGGTTGGATGCTCAAGACCATGGTTTGATGATGGGGGTTTTTGATGTTGGTTGTGTTGCCATCATTTGACCTCTAGAGCTCAAAGCTTGATTTTTGGTTTCAAAGAATATGAAAAATGCTTTGTTTGTTGGCTTTCTTTGGTTTTCTTTTTGAGCTTGATGATGAGTGCAAGAAATGAGGTTTTTGGAACCATGGTGTTGATGGACTCTAAAGCTCACTTCCATTTTGTAAGATTGATTGGGTTGAAGAGTTCATTCTTTAAAGTCTTGAATTTGCACCTTTATAAGATATGAAAATGGAATGCATTCATGTTTATATTTCATATTTAAATTCCAAGTTATTACATATCATATTTATATTTCAAGTTATTACCTTAAATCTTGAAGATAAGAAAATGGACTTGCATTCTCATGTTTAGATTTCAAGTCTAGCATGCTTATATTTCAAGTCATTACCTAAAGACTTCAAATAAACTTGCATTCTCATATTTATATTTCAAGTCTTGCATATCATGTTTATGTTTTCAAGTTCTCACTTTATAATGATAAAGATTAAAATAAGTCTTGCATAAGCATATTTATGATTCTAGCCATCACCTAAATCTCTAAAGCTCAAGACTTGCCTCTTTTATTTTAAATAAAATTTTTGATCATGAACACCTTTTGATATATATATATATATATATATCAGCCATATGAGGATTTGAGTTTTTAAAGTTGGCTTTATTTTATTTTGAGAGTTAAATCTTGTTTTGATGGTGCACAAAGGAGTTTGAAAGATTTAGGGACTCAAGAGGAGTAAAAATGTGATTTCTAAGTGATTTAGAAACCTATTTACGAAATCTTTAGTTTTTGATGGCAAGTTTATCTTGATGTGTGGAAATGCGAGTATGATTCAAAGAAAATGTTGGAATGATATTTAAAATGGTTTTAGAATGAAAGAACAATTTGAAGAATGTCAAAACTTGAGTTTTTCAACTTCTGACATTTCTGGTAATCGATTACCAGCATGTTTTCAATACTCGGAAATGAGTTTTTGGCTCTAGTAATCGATTACCACATATTGTAATCGATTACCAGGATGTTTCTTAGTGCCCAGGATGTGTTTTTAACACTGGTAATCGATTAAATAGCTTACGTAATCGATTACCAGCAAGTCAATGATGCCAGTTTCAAAAATTTAACACTGATAATCGATTACACAATCCATGTAATCGATTACTAGTAGCATGACCATGTTTGGTTTGAAAAATTGAATTGTGTGATCGATCACCAGCTCATGTAATCGATTACCAGACCCAGAAATGTGTAAATGAACGTGTTTCCATGCGAAATAACATGAATTGATGACTATGCATGCTTGATCTTTGAATTATGTAAATGATGATTTTAATTATATAGTATAATCTTGTTGAACATAGCATGTGCATTAGCTTAGTTTGGTCCTTGATTCCGGCATACTGGTTAGGAGCATGTTTACTTTTCAATGAAATATTGATTAATGACATGCCTATGGATATATGCAAAGAATGTGATGCATGCTTATGTGATCAGTTACATGATGAGTTGTAGCATGTTATAATTATGCTTAAATAATTGAGGTGCATGATTTATGAAGATTATGAGTATGATATGTTAAATGATAAGTTATGATTATATGTTTCATGTTTGCATCTCTAAATGACATGTCAAAGTTAAGGGATCCTCTAATTAAAAGTTATGAGAGGTGAGTTAATACTGGCCCTTTCGTATCCTCTAATTAAAGGATATGAGAGGTGAGCCAATATTGGCCCTCTAGTCTCCTCTAATTAAAGGTTAGGAGAGGCGATCTAATAAGATGATCCTAATCTATGAGTATGAGATGTTAAATGATAAGTTATGATCACATATTTCATGTTTGCATCTCTAGATAACATGCTAAGATGACCCTTCCATAATGGGCGGCTCAAGCGCAAGGTGACCCAAGGAGGTGATCTTTTCGTAATGGGCCGGGCCCAGTGTAAAGTGATCCAGTGCCCCCTAACTCGCACACTAGGAGTCGGGAATTTGCTTATCGAGAGGATAAATGTAGACTAGTGATGACTAGTTAAGTATGAGCTCATAATCTAGAACTCTCAAATGAGAGAATATTAGGGCGGCCCTATGAAAAATAGAATAAGAAGTTTAAGTTACCTAAGAGAATAAGGAGGAAAGATCATGTCAGAGGAATTTACATTCTCTATGTCATGCCCATTTAATATGATTTTTATGAAATCTTGCTTGTGGCATTGACATGCATTTATGACTTTGTATCCTACATTGATGACATTAAGATGTATGCTAAAAGACACGGGTCTCTGCTAATGGTATTTGGAACATAATAAATGAACCTTATTTATGTCTACCTTTCTCATAATGAAATTTGAGGTTCCTAGGGATAATGATGATAACATGTGTATGGAGATAGAAACTCTACTGAGATTCTTATATAAGTTTCTCACTCCCTTTCTTTCTTTCTATTTTCGTCTTCAGACAAGGTTGACAGTGATGTCTGTGGACTTCCTTGAGATGCCGGCGTAAGAGTTGCACAATGGTCTAGATCAGAGGGGCATAATGGAAGTGGAGATATAGGCCTTCCTGTTTTCAGCACTTAGAAGTTGTCTTGTCTTCATATACACTCTAATAGACGTGCACCCACAAGGGATTTAGCTATATTTTAGTCATGCTTAGCATTTGAGTTATTGTATGCTCAACCTCTATAGGTGGGCTCAGTATATATGCTATGGTATTATACTTATGGGATATGTTCACATTATTATTATTGTTATTTGATAGGATACTTAAAGTCAATGTTATGATATAATAATGTTTGCAGTTTATGCTATACTCTATTGTGATTGGCATGTATGATATGTGATAGATGGTTAAGAATATGTCAATGATATGTACTATTATTAAGTATTGTATAATGAATAGTTATATGCTATAACTTATATGTGAACGGCTTATAGTTTAGTCTTTTCAAAAAAAAGGGAGACATATTTTCCATAGACTTATTTTCAAAGTTTAAAAGTAAGTAAAATTCTGAGATAAAAAGTAACAACTAACGATTAACTATTATGTGTCCTAAGTGTATTGTGTTGAAAGTTAGGGTTTTACACATGTGGGACATCTACAATGACTGTCTAGAGCGTAGAAACTAGGTACAGGCACAAAGTAAGGGGAGAAGGAAAATTACCCTACATTATATGGGGAGAACTTCTATCATAATGCAACTATGGGATTGTTGTTGTTTGGTTCTTTTTATTCATACACCATTTTTATTGATGTCAAATGAATCCTTTAATGTTTAGTTGTACTCTCATAGGTCCTTGATGATTGGGTAATTGGGCATTATAAATATTTGTTCTTTTAAATTGATATGTTTCTATGTCTTTTATACCTTGTATACTATGGTTTTCAATCTGTCCATACTTAATTCAATTATTCTATGAAACTTATTCTGTTACTTTGTTAAACGAATTGAAATTAGTACTAAAGTTGTTCATTATGATGCACTTGCTATCATATAAAATATTATAAATTGAGTGTTTAATTGACCTGTGCAAAGCGTGAGCTATTACACTAGTTATTGATAAAAGCTAGTTTTTTGGGTTATAAGAGAAAAGAAATAAACAAAAGCAGAAAACTAAACTCACATGAATCTATGCCCAATAGAGTCCTCATGCAGTCCATGCAACAACTCATGGGGAGGGTCATTCCAAAAAATTGAGTCCATCGACCTAGCACTGCCTTTCTTAGCTAATAAATCCGCATAATGATTTGCTTCACGCAGAATATGGGTGATGATCACAACCCATTCATGAGTCATCAAGGAACTAATGTCCCCAAGGAGGATAGCACATGTATGGTGGCTATCCCATCTCCCATCTGTAATAAGAGTAATCGCATAAAGAGAATCACTCTTACACCAAACGTTACGGAAGCCAATATCCCAAGCAAGTAGCAATCCGTATCTAATTGCCTAAAGTTTAGCAAAAAAAACAAAGACATTCCTAAGAAAACCAGAAAATCCACCTCGCCATCCCCATAAGCATCCTTAAAAACACCTCTAAAGCCAGCTTGAGCATCAACGTTAGTGTCAGTCCGGTTTCCATCCATATTTATATTCATCACTTCATTATTGGGTTTCTGTCTCCAAATTTCCCGAGGTAACAACATTGGACAGAATGTAACTACTCGACTAATCTACCCCAGACATAACCAACTGATTGCACCTTCTCCAACCTCACCACAAAGTAACAACAAAGTTAAGATTAAAATACTTTCGTATGTGATGCTCCAACTACGTATCTAAATCCTCGAGGAAGAAGTTGCTATTTAAACCAAATCCCAAAGAGCACCAAATCTCATGGGAATAACAGCAATTCTGAACACAATGAATGATGTGCTCATCTCCACCAAGATAAAGGGAACACAAAAGTGAGGAGGCAACATGACGTTGAAAGCAGAGTTGATTAGTGGGTAAATGATGGTACTAGGGGACTTGAGAAAAGGGGGTTTGAATCAAGTCCTTTTCTTTAATTTTTATTCAAATGCTACACACTGAATGCACAAGTTAGAAATCTCAAATAGGACAATATAATTGATGAAAATCTACTAATAAAATATGAGATAATTTTTATTTTTATTTTTTGAGAGCAGCAAAATGAATAAATATAGGAGAAAAGGGATAGAAGGACTTAGCACAACAAATTTATACTGGTTCGATTTTCAACTCTGAAGTCTACATTCACCAATTGGTGAGATTCCACCAAGCTTCAAAAACTATTACAGCAATCTTCCTTTGGATGCTTCAGATACACAAACAAAGTCTTTACTATTTGTGAGTATTTACTTACAAACGAGACAAACACAAAAGGGTATGCCTAATACCCAAAAACAAATCAAAAGGTTGTTCTATTGAGATACAAGAAATAACTTCAGAATGAATAGTGTAAATGGCACAATTGCTGCTTCTCATTTCAGAATTCCTCTATTTTTGGTATATTGGTGGGCTATTCGTAATTTATATCTCAATTAAACTAAATACATTTACATATATACACAAATATATGTTACACACATAATTTTATATACTAACACCCATTTGCAATTATACAAACTATTGATTTGACATACATACATATATATATATATATATATAATCTCACGCCTCTTGGATTTTAAATGATTATTGTGATGTTAAATATGTGTTAGTATATAAAAATATATTAACAAACAGACTAACAGTCCTGTGCATCGCACAAGCACTGCAATAGTTACAATAATTTAAAGACATTAGGCAAAGCCTTTCATGTAATCACTTATTCACTTTTAGTGATTATCACGTGAGTTGTCTATTGTTTTGGTGGTGAGTTCTATAGCGGGAAAAAATAAGTTTGGGATTGTATGGTTTCGGATGATAAAATTAGTTCAATATCTTTAATTTATTTTCTCTTTCCATTTTACCTTTTTTTCCCCCTTTCTCTTGACCTTTCCTCCATCCTCCATCACTTACCCTTTCCACTAAAATCTCATCCCAGAATCTCCTACCTTTTTTCTTTGCAACTCAGCTCACTTCCCCTTCCAGTGACTCCAACGCTCCACTTCCACTATGCTAATCTCAATAAGCTCCTTGCTGCACAAAAGCCAATGACGCCCACCACCATCCAACTCCACCACCACACTAACAACACCGAGTCAACATATGGGAATAAAGCAAAAAGCTTCATCGAGGGCCAAGAGAACCCGGAGTACACCAGATTCACACCTTTTCTACTACCAGCAAATTTTGTTTTTTGTTTCCTTCCTTGCCTGGTGACATGAGAGCCACAAGGAAAAACCAAAAAATAATTTTTAAAAAAGAAAAAGAAAACTTCTTCCTATTATTGTTGTTCTACCTATTCCTCCCCCAACATAGTGGCATGTTGCAGCTTGTGAACTTGAGTTGAGTGCAAACTAAGTTGAAGATTATATAAATAAAATTTCTAGCCCATAAAGAAAAAAGATAAAATCAAAACCCCATTGAAAAAGCATGACAATTGGTAACTTTTGGTGGGACAAACAACACTGGTAGCATTAGAAATGGGGGTGGTGGTGGTGGCAGCGGCAGCGATAGCGGTGACGGTTCTGGGGAAAGGGTGGTGGTGGTGGACCTAGTTTTAGGGAAAGGATGGTGTGAGTGAGAGAGAATTGGGAAAGAATTAAGGGGTAAAATAGATAAAATATACCTCAAATAATTTTTAGGAATATTAAAACACAAATCTATATTTTAATTGCAGCTGATATCAATCCATTGGATTGAAGTTTTAATGGTTGAGATTTAGAGACCACTTGCACCCAGGCTTATCTTTCTCCACCACAAAACTCACCTTGATTTAGTTTAATTTTTCAATATATAATTTTCTTTTGAAAGTGAAGTTTTCTTTTGAAAAATGAAAATAAAGATAAAGACAGTATACCTAATTAGTGGAAACAAATTATAGAGGGTCTTTATTTAAAGGTTTGAAATTACATTAATAGGAATTACATTCTTGAGAATAATAATCCTCAGAATGTTATTCCAAGATATTTTAAACAAATTATTTATTTAGCATTAAACATTCTTAGGATTATTTGTGGAGATTTTTAATAATAAATTTAAAATTTGTTTGTTGATAATATATATTCGTAGGAATATATGTCATAATTTCTAAAATACCCTTAACATATTTATCATTATTGTTATCCAAAATAAAAATTACACTTCTAGAAAAAAATATAAATTCAAAGATATTTCTCGATCAATATAAAATTAATAATTAATATTTAAAATTTATTAATTTCATCCAAATATAGTAATTAAATAAAATACTAAAAAAATAACAACTACATCATATAAAAATTACACTTCCAAAAAAAGAAAAAGAAAAAATAAACAATCATAAATTCATAAATATTTTTTTATCAATATAAAATTAATAACCAATCAATTATTTAAAGAGCAGGTAAATGAAAATTGTCAAGGGAAAGTCAAATAATTGAATGATATTTTGTATTTACACTTAATAATTGTTGTTCTCCAGCCATGAGAATTTTTTATTCTCACTTTTCATCGTGAAAATAAGATCTCACTCAATCATGAGAAAATATTTTTTCAGGAAATAATTGATATCTAAGAATAATTTTATAAAACTTGTAACAAATATGAAAATACATCATTTTCAAATTGTTATTCCCAACGATATCTAAATATACATCGAAACAAACACCCTTGGACAATTATCAGAGATATTAATCCAGGCCGACGTTCATGCCAAGTGAAGGGGAGATATTGTCGTCTTAGCCTTTTATTTTTTTGGTTTGAATTTCGAGACTAAGTCACAAATAGAGAAACTACATAGAAACGGTTATTCAAGTAGTGTGCCCCATAAATGAGCTAGGTATATAGGTTGCAATTCGCACATAAATAAACCAAGAAATTTTTAGTTTGTCAATTGGTGGGTTTTTTTTATTTGCACGGTTTAAATCGCGAGCTAAACTATAAGCTATGTATCATATACCCTTACCTGAGAAACAACAACAATATAGCAACCCATTGGCCCAAGTTCCCAAACCCAATCCAAACATTGTAGTTGACCCAAAAAAAACCCCAAGTATTGAATAAATTTGACAAAAATAAAAGAAATGAATAGCGCCCAGCACCCAATGGCCCTCCCTCGGACGCTAATTCTCTGTGTCTCTCAAGTCATAGCCACCGTATGTCATAATTCACCCCCACTCAAATATAAAGCACACATATATCCTTTTCTTTCCTCAACACTGCTCACTGCTCAGACCATTGCGTGTCCTCGTCCCCCACCATATTTTAATTGAAGCATTTTAATTTTTTCGCATTTTAAATTTCCTTGTATTTTGGAAGTACTCCATCCAAACACACACTAAGTCTTGCTATTTCCTTCCTTGTCCCATCAATCAACTGGTAATGAACTCCTGTGCCACCCCATGCATGTCCTAGGCTAGTCTATCCGCACAATTGTTTAACTCCCTGGATGCATGTAATATAATTCAACTTTTCAATTCATTTTAACCAATTGATGCATTTAATCCTACAACGATCTACAAGAGTGGACGCTGGGAACTCCTAATGTTATCACGTGGTACGCACAGTACTTGGAATGAATCTTAACAATGACTTATGGTTAATCCCAACTCTTTTCCTACTCGCAACCCCCATATACGACATTCCATAATTCAGCCATTGTGAAGAGCAGAGAAAGCAACTAGAAACCTACCTTTGTGACTGCTAACTATTCCTCATGCAGACTGCAAAATATGATTAGTTTCTCGCTTAGGGAAGAGCCGTCCATCGTTATTTAATTTTAAACTAACGGAAAGGTGGAGTACTCTAATTAATAAATCTGCCTCAGATGCAGGGTTGGAATTCTCTAATCGACCTTTAGGGATGCTCCTGAATTGATGACCTTTCACTTCAGAGAAGTCATTGTTGACCAAAAACTATAAATACATGTCTCTAAAGACTTCCTGATTCTTCCAACATCATCGCAACCACAAAGTTGATGTCCATTGGCACTGCACTTTTCATCTATGTGATGTTTGTATTTGACAGATTTTGTAGTTTTTTTGTCTTGGTCAACATAAACAATACTTCTATAGGAGAGTAAAATTTTCATGAAACCTATGCCAAATGAAAGCTAAGATAAAGGAATTGTAGCCGGTCAAATTTCAGAAATTTTCACTTTTCATGTGCTTCCAGCAGAGATACGAAGTTAGATCAATTGCTGTTACAGAAGGTTTATTTTCATAAACTTTATGGATTTAGTTGAGGGACCGAATGACATTATTAAAATATGATATTTGGAGACAAGTAATTTAATATCCCTAGAGCGATTCTATAAAATTTCATGAACTTTAGAAGTGCAAAACTATATATAGTAAGTAAAAAGCGGAAGAACTCTACCTATGTATGTTAGACAGCACCTGTTTCCAAGTTTGGAAAAGATTGCGAAACGAACAGGACAATAAATTGAGATTACACTCAAATAACATGTAATCTAAGAAGCATAGAGATTTTAAAAGGCCAAAAAAGAATGTCAAATTTAAAGTAATGGAGCTCAGATTGTTAATACTACACACGAGGTAGACTTTCTTCTGGCTAATTTGTACTTAATCTTTTGCTGCTCACGAAATACTAGTACTTTATGTGTAGCAACATTCAGAATAACGCTCTGAGATCATTTATATTCTAGGACATTATATATTGACATAATCAAAGCTCGCTTTCATGATGCTATTCTGTTCAGAGTCCAAGAAAATTGAAGCATCAGTATTGGTGATGAAGTACTATTTATTTTCCTTGCTTCCCTGGCCTCTTCTTCACTTGTAGTATTGGCATTTGTGGACAATTTATAATGGGAATATGAAATAATTAACATGGCTTACATGGGTACTAGATTTAGGAGAAGTATAAAAATGCTTCTTCCAGCTTTACATCATCTTGACTTATATCAATGTGATTTCTGAAATACCCGTCTTTTTTATTGTTGCCAACACCGTGCATTAGGTTTTTAGATGTAGTTCTTCTCCACTAATTGTTCTGACTGATGAAGTGATCCTAACACTACCAGATCAAGTTCAAAATCTACAAGAGGAGAAAAAGTAAATGCAAGTGAATAAAGTGATAGAAACACTGTTAAACCAAACTAAGATAAAAAGAACAATGCATTAATGATTTTGCCAATGAAATCACAGTGATAAGTTTGGATTCAATAGTGAATCAGGGTTGTGGTTCACTTGCTATGACAGGTCATTTATTTGATAATATGTCAACCTTATCAAGTGTTATGCACATGACTATGCTGATTAAATAATTGTTTAATATCTTTGAGTTAAATGATGTTGAATTAGAGATTAATTTGTCAAAGAATTGTGTGTAATGTTTGATTTCTTTGGTTCTAGTTTGGTTGCTCTGAATTTGTTCTGAATTACAAACTCCGAAGCCTTTGAAATGTGATTTGGTGAGTTGATTTGATCTAGTTTAGTTGTTGAGAGTGTTTCTATATTGTTTTGTATATGCAAATTTGTTGTACAGTATCTCACTTTTAAATGCAATAAGATTTAAAATTATGACCTCATGCATACAATTCACCATCAGCCCAATCACTATGATTTGTCAAAGACTCATGTTAATTCTATATAATTCAATTAATTTAAATGGAATTATCTTTTTAATTGACCTCCTTAGTTTATTTTTTATTAAAAAACTACCTTATCACTTTCCCTCCTCTTTCTACGAAGGTTAATTTTATTAAAAACTCATTTGCATATTTATCATGATGCCCTTACAAAGCATACCGTTTCCAGACTCACTCAACACCCATTTCCTTAACTTTGTTTGCAGAATTGTATGTTCAAGCCAAACCAATGTGCATGTCATACGTGGATGTATTCCTTTATGTCTTGGCTTTAAAGCAAAGTTGGTTTCACCACATTTGCATTTTAAAACTCGAATTATGCAAGAATATTTACTAGTTGGTTAGTCAAAAAATTTCTAAAGATGACTTAACTTTGAAATTTTTTAAGTTTTGTTACAAAATTTGGTTTTTAGTGATTTCTTTGAGCGTGTGTTCATTATTGAGTTAAATTTCCAAGAAAATAATTTCCATTCTGAAATATTTAGTGTTATGTGGTTTTCATAATTTTCTTTGAATCTAGTCTAGCAAGATCAAAATTTCAGCATCAGCCTATCTCGTGTTTATGTGCTTTTGCATTACATCAACCAACCATTATCAACAATCACATATTCAAGCATCGTTTTGAACAATAAACATCTTAAGAACACTCATATAAGGAAATGAGCTTCTAGTTATCAAAAAAATATTACACATAACACTTGGAAGTTCTGTCATCATAAACTAGTTCAAGCTAGGTATTCTAACCATGAGATGAGGTTAGAAGCCACTTGTGGATAAACCAAGACACAGTGCCTGTCAAGCTTGCGAAAAGGGTTGGGATGCAATGAAAAGCTTCCAATCCCCTTGGCTAGCTCGCATCCTAGTGAGGAATAGAGGAGAAGATGTTTTGTGCTTGTGTTGGAGGCTTTAATGTGCATGATATATTTTCGCAAGGATCAAAATGGTGATCCGTATACAAGGCTAGTAATAGGCTCTTTTGGGTTGGGAATGGAGAAGATCAAAGAGAGGATTGAGGAGAAAATTGAAGAAAAGATTGGAAAATGCTAGAGAAGGTTGTGAGCTCTTGTTGCTTGCAAATGACCAAAAATGAACAAAGTGAAACTTATCCTTGTTTGCATTAGGGATCATGAGCCATAGTCCGTATATGAAAAAATTAGTCCAATCTTCTTCATTTTTTTTTTGAGTTTATGAATTTAAAAAAAAAGAGTGAAGATTCTATTTGGTTCTTCAAGATTTTTGTGTCAAACTATTTCATCTTTCAAGAAAAGAAATTAATTTCATGGTCTATTAAAATTGAACATGATGAACACAGTAGTCCCTTTATAGTTATTTGTTAGTGGACTTACACACATAGCACGGTATAATGATCACGTGCCATTAAAACATTAGAGGCAAGGTAAATGAAACTATTTTGGAACATATTACACTTATTTTGATGCCCAAAATTACATAAAATAGGTTATTTTATAACTTATAATAAGCATTTAAACAACTTATTTTGTGAATTTTAATTATCAAAATGAGTCATTATAAACTTTATTTCACTTCAAATGACATATGTATCACTTAATATCATATTAGCATGTCATTATACAATTTTATTAGTGTTTAAAGAATCAAATACATACAGAGAGACTAATATATCCTATTATTAAAATCTTAAGAGACTATAGGTTTAATTTTAGTTTTTAAGGGACTAAATAGTCTTGTAAAATTTTCTTGATAGATTATATGGGTTATTCACTATTAAAAAGAACTTTAGCCCAAGAAAAAAAATCAGAAAAACCATAAAAGAGAAAAAGAAAAAAACCGGAAAAAAAAAACAAAAATAGAAAAGTTGAGAAAAATAAAGTTTGTGGACTCTCGGGCCCCTCCCTCTCTGATGCAAGCAAACACGCGTCTCCCGCAAGCCCAAAAAGAAATTAGAAAGGACTTCTTATAGGGAATGCACAGAGACAACATAATCAGGCTTTATGTGTATGGGAAATAAAAGAGAGTAGAGCAGTATGAGAATAGAAGATCGGTCATCCTCCTTGTCTAGTTATCCCCACACTCATTTGCTCTTGCAAACTTCATCCTTCTGTTGGATAAAATAAAACAAAACAAAAACCTTGAGGCCCACCCCATCACCCACAAGCCACAACTAAAACACACAAACACAGAACAATGATCAACCAGCAGAATTAGGATCAAACACCAATCAAATGATCAGAACCTCGCAGAGTCTTTCCAAACATAGGTCACAACAATCAATCCAAAAAAATACAAAGAGATATCAAGCAGTCTCATTCGAACCTAACCATGAAATTTCTTGTCAATACCTCAAAGAAGGCTGATACTGGGAAATTTTTTTGGTGACAATCACATCTTTTCAAAAAATAAAAATAAAAAAATAAAAACAACGTCAAAAATGAAAGACACACGGGCCATATTTGACCATAAATAAAGCAAGAAAAGTAACAAAAGGCTTATTTGTGACGAAACTATCCTTGTATCAGTTTTGAGGCAAGTTTATTCACATGATTTATTCAAATAAAAACAGCTTTCATTTCCCTTTCTCAGGAATTGCACTACTTGATGTGATGCGAATGATGTGGTTACCATTTGATTCTCAATTCCTGAAAAACGAGAAACGAAAAATGTTTCTTGAAATCAAACTCGAACATACACAATCTAGTGAAGTTTTAGCAGAAACATGAGATTCGATGCAATTTTAAGAATGATGTGGTTACCATTTAGCCAAATTCAAAATCCAAACTTGAAACAGATGGGTACACTTTCAAATTTGAGATTTTATTCATGAGAGATACTGTATGGTCAGAAAGATATTTGTCGGAATCTTCAATAGAAATTATAAGAATTATTAGATGAATTGAAGTAACAAGAATCATCTATTCATATAAGAAATAATTAGATATCATGTGATTCTGGCAATTGAATTCTAGCCAAATAATAATAATAATAATAATAATATACTGAGAATATGTAAGTTATATAAATTTGACTCGCTTTATCTTGCGGTTAAATATATGTAAGTCTACAAAGTTTCTTTCATCAGTGTATTCTGTTTTCTATCTACTGTATACTTTTGTTATATGAGCCAATCAAAACAAAAAATACTTTTGTTATATGAAATTGGTGGCCTAAAGTATAAACTTAAAACATATTGGAATAAGCTAAGTATTAATTCAAATGTGACAGGACTTATTTATAGAGGTAATTAATAAGGACCACATGTTTATAAAAATGACACTCTATGCCAATCTCAACAAAATTCATCACTCCACCCATCATTTAGCTACTCTAACAGAAATGGTTATGAACTGTTAGCCCTAGTAAAAAATTGCCAAACATTGCTGTGTCAAAAGTTCTATCAACTCCATCATCCATTTGAGCTTAAGAGAGGTTTATGTTATTTTGTGATAGTCAAAGTGCTATCTATCTCATGAAGAACCCAATATTTTATTCCAAGTCAAAGTATAGAGTTGCAGTATCATTGATACGCGAAGCGTTAGAGATGAAATTTCTCTCATTGGATAAGTTTCGTACTGATGATAATGGTTCAGATATGATGATTAAAACTTTGTTGATGGTGAAGTTTGTTCCTTGGATAAAGAGGGTGGACTTAGTAGAGTAACACATCTTTATATAAGTCGAGAAGGGGGAGATTTGATAGTAGGCTTCTCTCTTCCTAGATCCCAACAACTTGTAAAAAGAAAAAAAGGAACTACAAAAGATTAAAAGAAAATAAGGAAAACCTGAAAAAGAAAGAAAAGGAAAATGGTACAGCAGCGTTAAAAATTGGAAAAACGAGAACTGTTGAAGTGCGAACGGGGTAGCGCCGGGAGAGAAGAAAAAAAAAAAGAGTTCAGTGAGCTATCATCGCATAGGTAAACTTGCTTTATTCATCATGAATTTTTAGTATGCTATTTCTGGTGTTAAACTTGATATTATGATATAGTTTGATCATAGTATTGCCCATTTTAGAGGCTGTTTTGTGATATTTATATTGTGAAATTATATGATTGTATTCTGCCTATTGGATGGATATTATGTTAATTGTTAAGATTTCCCAATGTTACTTGGGAGGGCTAATTATATTCTCATTTATTTATAGAGGAAGTTTTTACTGGACTAAGTCCCATGGATTTTTTATCTCTCTAATTGAGGACTTTCCTACATTAAAAATTATGATATCTTTTATTTTATTTATCTGTCAAATTATTATACTGTCTAGATTATTTTTAGTACTAAATAGTTAACTGCATATGTGTGGGAAAATCTTTATTACTTCCACCATTGATAATATGTTTATTCCTAAGACTTTCCCAACACAAAATGACCTAATGTTTCTACTCCATTTTGTAAATTATCTTTTAAATAAACTTGAAGATAAAACAAAAAACATACCAAAACCAAAATAAGTTCTCAAACATACTAAATCAACTACTTAAAATGCTAACAAAAGGTTCATCAAAGATTGAAGTTATACGAAAATTGGATGTTCTAGACTCTTGAACATGCATAAAATGATGGAACATTAGCTTTGGAGAAAAATGAGGTTGTCATTTGTAAAGAACTTGCCTGGATATATCCATCAAGGAGAATATATTATGAAACATAACTCACACATTGCATGATGTGTGTTGTCCATGTGTCACGAAACTCACACATTGCATGATGTGTGTTATCCATATGTCACGAAAATTAAGTTTCATCATAATGGCTTCCGAAAATTCACATTTAATTCTCGGGAGTGATTATTGGCACTCTTATATGGCTATTGTCATGCACATTTATATTACCTGACATTTTGTTTTATTAAATTACTCCTTTATCTAGTTTAATCAAATAAAACTAATATCTGCAATGGTTAATATATAATTCCTAATTCTAAATGCATTTGCCACTATATTACAGGCATGTTTACACTCATATAACATGAGCTCAACCCTCTATATACAATTATTCGGCACTTATGGGCTCACAGCATTATTATGAAAAAATAATCAAATTAAATCAATACATAATTAATGTTTATTGTTTATTAGTCATTATAAAGGTACCAAAATTTATTATTACTAATTTAATTAAAAATAATAATTTAATTATTGAAACATTTAACATTGATCTCATTAATTTAATGACAATATTTTACATTAAATTATTTAATGTAATAATTAATATTTTATAAGTTGAATTATTTCCTTTAAATTTTTTTTAAGGTAATAATTACCTAGACAATACATATATCATTGAATATTATATAAAAAAGAAAAATAAATAATAATGAGTAATAATAAAGATAAATCCTGAATCAGACTATGTAATACACATGCTATTATTTAGCATCCAATGTTTATATATAATTTTAAAATATTAAATAAATTATTTATGTTGTTTTTTTTTTACAATTGCTTAGTTTTAATAGCTTAAAGATACATATATACTTGCCCTTCTCCAATTTTTTATTTTTATTTCAAAATGTTTTTTGAAAAATATAAATTATATGTCATTTTATAAAAAATAAATAATAGATCCTTTATATTATTGGAGTGTAAAAAAAAGTTAACCCTTTTAAACTATTTTTTAATGCAAATAGAAAATTAAATAAGTAATTAATCTAAAGTATCAAATTACTTCAGTTGTTAATATTATGAGCAAATAAAAAATATAATAAAATTAATGGCCAGTAGTAATAAACGGGTTATTATTTTGGATATGGATAAAGGGTGGCGATTTAAGTTTGTTATTGAAATTCTTGGAGTTTAAGAAAAATATGAGATTATTTTTGTACAAGTCGCTATGCAGTGATTTGTGTTTCAGAAACACAAAAAGTAGTATTTTTTATCACTCACAAATCGCTACGTAGTGATTTGTTTTTTCAAAAATATATAAATCCTGCATAGCGATTTGTGAGGTGGTAAATCGTAGTAATTTGTATAAAAAATAATATACTAAATTACTACGTAGCGATATGTGTGTGAAAATATGTAAACTTTTTAATTGATAACGGAGATAAATCACTATGCAGCGATTTGTATAGGAAAAACTCATATTTCTCTTAAACTTTATAAATTCTAATAACATACTTAAAACTCCACACTTAAATCATTATAGAAAAAATTCCCCGTAATAAACCGTGGTATCATTTTATTTATTTACTAGTTTTTTATTTATATAAATGCTAGATGTTACAAAATATGTTTCTAATTGTATACCGCAATTTATTATCGTGTTTTCAACGTTATATTATTTAGATTGTATAAAAATTTTAAAACGATTTAATATTTGAATTAAAGTATTATATTAAATAAATAAATTGTTAATTTATAAAAAATAAGATAAATAATATATATTGTGATGTAGTTAAACTAACTTGTAATTAAATTTATAATAATAACTTTTCATAACATTATGAATTATATATGTTAGGTATTCTTTTGGTTAAAATAGAAGAATAGTATTTTGGTAGAACTAAATAAAATTTAGCATAGACGGGAGTAGCAATAGATAAATAGGAGTGTCAATAGTCATCCCTTTAATTCTATTGTAGACCTTGCTCATATAATAATTTAGAGTTAATTTTAATATATTGTTAATGTGAAAAAAATTACATTATAATTCAATTAATAACATTATATATAGAGTTTAATTTTTATACATCAATAGTATAATATTTTTTTACAGTTTCATCCAACTATTTATCACCACATCAATAAAAACATTTAAATCTCACATTTATTGCTTGAAAAGTAATGTAAATGAAATAATTTGATTGAATGATTACATAAACTAAACTCTTATATATCGGTTTTAATATTGTAATTAAAAACTCAAACAATTTTAATCATATTAATGGATGATTATACGAAAAAATTTGTAGAAAAGTTAAGTACATAATTCATATGCTAAATTTAAAACTTGATTAATTCTTGGACTGCCACCGAACGGCCGAGAAAAGTCAAGCGAAGCGGTGAAGCCAATATTACTGGCCTTATCCACTTACTTTCGTGTGCGACTGATAACGAACGCAGAAACATAAGGTTCAAAATCGTCAAGGCCAACACTTTGAAATCTGTTTCTGTTTCTGCTGCTCCCCTTCTTTCACTTCCCTTCCTTCCTTCCTTTTTCCCTTGCAAACACAAAATAAGTTCAGCTACTATGAAAAGATGATTGGCCTAAAATCCATTCATCCTCCCTTCACTCCTAACACTTCCAACTATACCATCCACCACTCAAGACACCCCAGCAACACAAGAAGCTCTTTTTTGTGCCTAT
Organism: Dalbergia cochinchinensis; assembly: GCA_031216125.1. Classification (NCBI taxonomy): domain Eukaryota; kingdom Viridiplantae; phylum Streptophyta; class Magnoliopsida; order Fabales; family Fabaceae; genus Dalbergia; species Dalbergia cochinchinensis. The sequence goes on along the minus strand of CM062375.1, from coordinate 57,565,521 downwards.
GCAAGTCAAATGAGCCTGATCCCCAGCCTCCACAACCTGAAGGAGATGCTCAAAGCCAAGAGCTTCTAGCACAAATAGCCATGCTCCAAACTCAGAAAGTTCGCTTAACAGATTATCTGGATGAGAGATCAGAATATTTATCCCAATTTGGTGAAGAAGCCAAAGCTGAGTTTGACAAGATTGGAGAAGATGCCCTCAAAGGATTAGATGAAGCTGGTGCCAGAGTATGTATAGTTGTAGACTTCAACTTTTGTGTTAACCATGTAAACTATGCACAACATTTAGGAGAATAAATGTTCAAGTGAAAATTACTTCAACAATGACTAATGATGCACGGATAGTTTAATGTAGTCAACGTACTTGTACCAAACACTTATTGTGTCGGATACTTTATTGATATTTTTAAATTCTCTCAATTATATGTAACATGATTTTACTTTGGCTTATAGCGATATGGGAATTGTACTCATGTCATACCAGATATGCGTCCGTGCAATGTAGACAATGACCCTTTTTTGTAATCATTTTGTGATCAACAGATAACAGCAAACATAGAGAGCCAGATGCTAGAATTTGAGGAATCTAATGAACTTAACAGGCTAGAGATTGAGGAGAGTGAAAACAAACTAATGGAGTTTGAAGATCAAGTGGAGAAGGACCAAAATGAAGGGCTATTCTTTAAAAGCCTTGGTGGGCAGACGAAGGCACCTGTTGCTGATAAAGCAGAAGCCAAGGATGAGGTGAAAAAGATAGACGTGTCGAGAGAAAAAGATGGTAGCAAGACCAGGAAAAATGTTTACCTCTTCTTCATTGGTTTGGTGGCATTTGGAATAGTTGATTCTTTTGCCTCATCCTCAGGTGCTGATTGGAGAAAAGTTGCTGTCCTTGGAGCTATTCTTTTGGCTTTGTTTTCTCAGTTCATCCATGAACAAAACAATGACAACAAGAAAGAGTAAGAATGAAGAGGAAAACAAAACGAAGTTCATCATTCACTTTGATTAACTGGAAATATATGTGGGGAAATGTATTGTAAATGGTTATTGCATGATGCAATGTATATAACCCCAAATGAGAGCTTTGAACTTGGGAGCAATGCATTAAACAGCTTTGCCTTGGAATTAACTTCAGCTTTATTGATGATATCACTACGACATCATTTGGGTAACTAAGTCACTACAACATCATTTGGGTAACTAAGTTAGCATGTGATGCTGCAGAATTTCTTAACATCTTATGTTGATACAGGGAAAAAAACGTACCTTTCTAATTCATCAACGTGCTATTGCAAATTTGTATCCGGAAGCACAGATGTTAAGTATCTCTAGATTTTGCATCATATAAACAAGTAATATATACAAGCTCGTCACATTCCATTTTTATAGCTTAACAAACTGGTGTACTGCATGAGGAAAAAAAAAAAAAGATTAACTACTCTCTGCATATTTACTAATTTCCTCCTCAAACATGTAGCATCCAAAATTCCAGCATCTGGCTTTCTATGTTTGCTGTTATCTGGCTCTTTCTTACCCACAAGGAACTTGAACAGAAAATATGTTTGAAGCCCCATAAATAATCACTGCTTACTAACTAGTATACTACAGTCTCCAAGTAATGACACCTAATCATCACCAAAAAACCCAATTGCATTTGCTAATCTACCACTAGAAACAAAGCCTCTTAGTATCATACAAGATGTTAAGTGGTTTTAAGCCATATTCTGAGATGTGAGCTCAAATAACTAAGGTGAGTTATATGGTTAGCCCAGTTCCTCTGCAGCTTAATTGAACAGACCTGCGCAGTATATAAGCCCCTTTGCAAGAAATTTCAAGTCCATGAATTACAATGTCGTAGTCACACAAATGTTGTACACTGTAATATCAGGCTTGAAGCTAATGTCCGGATGTCAGAACCTAAGGGCATTGTCAGTCTTGCTTTGACAATCAACATGTATGTTATAGGACACAACAGCTGAGAGAAATTTTTTATGCTAATTAATCCGACAAAATTTAATTCATTCACTGCAACTCATCATCCTCGAAAATTTTGTGATAACGCCTTAGATTACAAGCAGCATACTCTACTGCCCTCTCCATCCAAATTTCCTGCCTCACTCAATTCATGATTAAGTGAACTACAAGGGGTGATACTTTCTTTTACTTTTCCTCGTCCTGTCTCATATCTCCAAACTCAAATTGAAAAGTTGCCACATATTTGCACAGACCATTGACAAGAACATTGCAAGTTGCAACATTCTGAAAAAGAGGCTTTCAACTCTTTCCACAATTCGTTAGCCTTCAAATCGTTAAGAGAGATTGGAACTGTATGAGTATAGGTTACAGATTTGGAAGAAAGCTGAAATATCGTTCAATGTAAACCCCTTTCTACAATTTGCACGGGATATTATTAGTAGTATAGCTAGCTAATATAAATGTACAATGTATATATGGTGAAAATTTTTTGTGGCATGTACTATGAGTGTATGAAGTTGAAAGCAGTTGCTGCTGAAAAGAGGCTATCTTGAATAATGGATGAGTAACTAGTGTTTTCCTTTTTCTAAGCTTGAGAAATAAGGCATGCAACAATCCTAGAAATAGTACCTGAGTTAGAAGGAATTTCCCTTGGATCTTTGGTTATTCTCAAGCTTTAAAGCTGGCTTTAACTATGTGAATAATCCTTGACAAAACAGCATTGGCCATCCTTTGAGGTTGATCTTTTAGCTTGCAATATGATGTCAGTTAAGTTAGTTACATGATTCTCACCGCTGAACTCACCACTCTGTATTAAGTGTTTTTCTTTTCGTCAACATAGTAAGTGGGTCAAAAGCTCATACTACTGCATTAGTTGGATAATCAAAGTGAGTGCTTGATGGTCCCTCTTGTGAGGACCCTAGAAAAGGCCCAAATCAAGGAATTTAACAAGGAAACCACAAGAAACCTCACCAAAATTATAAGCTCTTGTACCAATACCACCAGAGCCAACATTTTCCGCAAAAGTACTCACATTTGCAAGAATCATTGGGCTAATGTACTTGAAACATATTTCAAAATTTTTTTGAATAAATATTGATATATTACGTTAACAATATTTACCAGAAAATTTTCCATTATGAGAGATATGGTCAGGAAATTTGCTTGACAGTAACTTTGCTAACAATGGAACACAAATTACAAATAGCAGCATATATGTGTTCAATTTTGAATTCTTATATATTATATTTATTTTGGTCATTCTTACATATCATATAAGTCAGTAAAAGATTAACTGAGCTTAGTTATTGCCCAGAACCATATTTTAACAGTTTTGACTAGTCCATAAACAATTACTTATATTTTTTTTTTTCACATTCTGGGTTTACAATCTATGAACCTATCGGTAAGTTGATATTAATTGAAACAAACAATAATTAAAACAAATTATACTGGTGGAGAGATAAGTCTAAAACCGCTGACAAATTACCTTTCAACCAGTCAAGTTAGACATGCCATTGAGTCATGAGCTTCTTTTTTTCCATAAATTTTTTTTCCTCTTTATCACCGAATTTCTCCATTAATGGACCAACATGTGGAGATGTTTTAGCTCCATACCTTTTGACTTTTGTGGTTAATTCGGTGGTAATGGAGCTTTAAAAAATTATATTGAAAAGGGAGAAAAGCACAAATGCAAGACTCGGTAATTGACATGGGGAGGGATATATATTCCTTGCAATATCCTAGTGGGACATATAATGATCTTATATGTTGAGCAATAATCATTAACTTATACTTTCTGTCTTGCTGATGGGATTTGAGCTTCATTGATTTAAAGTGCTGCTTTTTTGGACTTCTTGGTCGCTGCTGTTCCCCGCTTGCTCCGTTCACTTCACTTAAACCGGTCGCTTGCCTACTTGGTATATGTACGTTCACTTACTTCATTACATTAACATGTGCAATACACAATAATATAAATATAATTTGAACTTTTTTATTTTGTAGTGATACATTTTTTTGGGTAGTAATAACTTGACCTTTCTTCCTGTTTCTCAAGTATCTACCGCCAACAAGAGATAACTATTCTCTTTGAAGCGTGAAGCTGTCTTGAGATGATCTATTATGAAAAAGGATAAGTAAGAATATATATTAAAATATTATTGATATAGAATAAAATAATCTTAAATAAATATGTTATAACTTTCACTAATGAAATCACATAGGAATAAAATGCGATTTGATATGTCATTATATATAACAACTATAGTTTAGCTTCTGACAACTCTCAAACTATAGTTTAGGTGAAAACTTTTTTTTTTCGATAATTATAGAAGCACTCAACACCCTTAAATATAGTTTAGGCGAAAACTTCAAAAGTTATTTGACATTAAAGTCTCGTATTAATAGTAAGTGTTGATATATTTCTTTCAAAGTAAATTGAAAGTTTCATTATAGATTAAACTTTTTATGTATAGTCATTATTTCGTACGATGAAAAAGACAATGATGATATAAAATATTATTCTTTTTGTAATGAAATCATTCATTGACTGAAAAATAACTTAGAATGAAAAATATTGATCAAAACAGTAAATTAAAGTGAAAAATGAAAATAACTCTTAGAAACAATTTCCTTCCAAATTAAAAACTAGTTTATTGCATGAATATTCAATTCATAAAATCAACCATAACTGCAAACTATTCGAAAATTTTATTGTAAAGTAACTAAAAATCTTAAGATGTAAGCACCATTCTCATATTGATTAATTTGTAAACAACCTATATGATTCTAATTAAGATTCATAAATTATATAAAAATTTTAAAAAGAAGAAAAGAAAACAATATCTTCGTCAAAAACAAGAACTAAAATATCGAAAATAATCGGTATGTAAAAAGAATAACTTCTTTGCTGAAGTTATCAGGTTCAAGTTATTATCTTAAAAGACTAGAGTAAAGTTGAGGATCAATCCGTGAAGGCAAGAACCATATTAGACCAATCATCATAAAACACCCATATCAGACTATGTTGGCTAATTCAGCACCCAATTATCATTTTTCTTAAAAATAAAAAATTAGAATCGATAGACCATAGATTTTCTGTTTTTTTTTTCTTCTGACAACAAGAATCCGACTCTGGATGTACTCAAACACAATAGTTTAATTTAATCTTTTGAAAAATGGTTCACAAACTGATAAAATAATCCAAGACTTTGAGACTTTCATTAATTAAAATTTTAAAAAAATCATACTTCAAACGCATTTGACATTTACACGAGAAAACAAAAAGCACAAAAGTTACTATTACAAATATAACTTTGAGCTTAATGACGACATTGACAAATTGAAATAAATAAATATAAGGCAGATTATGAATTATGAGGCTGGACCGACAAATCTCATCTATGCAATTGTTTACTGGGGACCGACCCATATATTCTGCATCATATGCTTTTCCCTGTAGTTCTGGAAGGTCGGCAAATCTCTTCTTAGGAAACTGTTTTTGGCCAACCAAAATCTGCTTATCTACCTCAATCTCTGCATGCATGTTCAGGAAAGAAAACGTGCCCCATGTAGTAATATTCTAATACAATGAAACAACTGAAAAACCACACAAAGAATCTCAACTGTTCATGCTCTAGAAAACGCTGGTTCTTAATTGTGGGGCTCTACACTGTATTTGATCTTTAGTATAATTTAGTAGAATAGACTAATAGTCTCACACGCACAGGCAAGTGTGCGAAAGACACTTTTCATTCTATAGGTAAAATTCTTATGTAACTCAAAACTGGACTCTGGAAATATTACAGCAGGACAGTGATTAATTTTAGAGGTAGAAAGAGACCAAATTTAAAATCGCGGCTTAGTGCATGAGACTCCAATTAATGAGATCCGAAGTGGATGTATTCAACCTTAATCCTGTTAGTGGAGAGTTCGTTTCTAATATTTGAATAAATGACCTCCAAGTTATGAGATACTATCCTTCAACTTTTAACATGTTTGGATTTACATTTCGAACTCTTAGCATTGATTTTAGAGGATCAAAATTAATTTTCAACAATTTTAATCATGTTTAATTGCTAAAGATGAAAATCAATCCTTGCTTCTAAAATTGACTATCAAAAAAATGAAATACAAATTATCAAACATAAATCGTTTCACTTTAAAATTTAGACAAAATTAGTTTTATCTCGAATCAATTCTATGAAGGCAACCAAACACACACCTTATCCTCTAGAGAAAGAGCTTAATATTTTAGGAATATAATTTTATTTGGGGGCAAATACCTGCTATATTTCTATATCAAATAAATCTCTACATCTAGGGAAAACATATCAAGTATCAAGCTTCAGATGACGTTGACCTTACATGGCAGGAGCAATAATATTCCCCTAGTTTCAAGTAAATCAGTAGCTCCTACACAGAATCTGCAAAATTGTTCTTCTTTTACAAACATGGGGGGCCAGCCCTTCTGCACTCTTATTCCTATGCAATGTGTTCTTTTACTGTTGTCTTGTTCCTGTGACTCTGTTAACACCCTCCTTATGTCCACATACTTTGTCCAGTATCTTGGAAACCCAAATGCAAGTGTATCATAGTCCATCAATTCCCTTAAGATAACTTGAATACACATAATTAATATTTCTGTCGCTGTGCACATCAGTGAAGATTTGAAATATACTGCAACTTCTCATAATGGTTTTCAATGTCCAAACAATCTCAAATCAACCAAGTCCACCTTTGTGAAGTCGAAGATCAGCATGTATTTTCTGCAGAAATTTTCAAAGCTCCAAAGTTTCTTTCTAGTCACACCAGGCTCTAGTAGACACTAGTGGACAAAGATACATTGATATGACAAAACTGAAGTGATGTTTTATGGGGACCATGGCCTAGAGTAAGTCACATGTATAAAGTTCGATTAATTGATGTCAAGAGAAAAAAAATTCAACCACCGCTATTTAGTTGTACTCAAAACTACAACTTATGACAAACAGCAAGACCAGGTGGCATGAACCCACCTTGTCATCACTTTCGCATGAATACATAACATGCCAAAAAAATTTAGGTTAAAATGTTCCCAAATTTTAAAGGTAAGATTATTCTTTTCATTATATTTATTTCTTATTTTCTTCATAAAAAATATGAAACACAAAAAGTAAAAACAGAAAATGAAAACAGGCTCACCCCTCCCAACCTTACACCAATCAGCCAAGCGTTTGCAGCATAAAGACAGAAAAAGAAAACATACAGCGTCCAAAGGCAAAGCATATTTTGAGTAGCGCAATAAATCAAGCATGCCCAAGACCTTTTCAGGCAACGAATGAAAATAACATGGGGTCGAAAGAAAACATTCAAAGTCACTAATGGCAGTTAATTTAGAGAAAAAGAATAAACACTGAAAATTCCTGTTATTAAAACGTAAATCACTAAATTAAAGAAGCATGCTAGTCACTCTGAAGGAAAAATGAAGAGTGCTTTACCCAACCCAACCATCAAGAATTACATAGGCATCTGTGGTTTACACAACAAAATGCAGCAAAATTAACAACATTAAACGAAACAAGAAAAAAAAAAAGAAAAGAAAAACACCTTATGGAACTTCAAATGTTAATACAATCGAAGCACGCTTCTTGCAATAGAATGTGCCTGGTTTGATCTACTCTTCACAGACCCATTTCTCCGGCTACCTCTCATGGGAGTCAAGTAGAACCTCAAGAGGCCATTGTCAATGTTGTTAGGAGAGTACCTTGCACTCCTGTTCCTTTCCAAAACAAATTCATCTTTGCCTTTCTTTCCATTCCCATTACCCTGAACACCATTCCTTCTTACACTGCCAAACGATCCACCTATGCCTTGAGCATTCCTCCAACTCACACTGCTATTGCTCCTGAACACCCTGCCATTGAAGGCACCTCTAGGATCTCCATTCCTATCGCCTCTCAAGTCCTGCCACGATTCCGAAAACGACCGCTCCACCCCATTAGCCCTACTATACCTATCATCGTCCTCATCCTTGTTCCCGCCTCGCCGGTGAATAAGACCCCAAATGCTCCACCCCTTGCCCCACCGGCGCGACTTCTTCGGCTCTTTCCGGTCGCCATTCCCAACCACAGAAGCAGTATCCCCAAATCCAATATCAAAGGTCTCAGAACAACAATCGTCCCTCGCCGAATTCGAGCTCAATTCCCTGTCAAGGAAGGCCAATTTCGGGCCATGGACATAATCAACACCAGCAGGGGTCACCTTGGCATTGCCATTGACACCAGAATTACTGGCAATGCTGCCACATTTCAACTCATCCATCTCAGCCACAGCAGATGAAACCGATGACCTCTTCATAGAATTGGACCGATCAAGGCTCTTCCTCCTCCTCGAATCAGAGTAATATTCTCTTGTCTGTGCTGTCCCGCCAGGGACAGTATCATCCCCATCAACCGAATTCAACGGTTCCTCAACAGGAATTTGAGTGTCGGTTCTCAGAGGATGAGCGGACGGAGCAACCGCCGGCGCATCCTCAACAACTGACAGCATTGTTGGCATTGTCCTCGGGAGCGCAGGCCTCCCGAGGAGGTAACCGTCCCACGAGGCACGAGGCTCGTCGAACGAGTACCTCGGATCGCCGTCGAACGACATCCGGCCCACGTCCAGCGAGAATCGCGGATCGGTGTCGCAGGACCGTCGGCCGAAGCCGTAGTCGGCGATCTCCGACTGCGTGTCCCGGAATTGCCGCCCGATCGGCTTCTCCACCGGAAGCGCGGCGGAGCAACCGCCGACATCTCCGTCGCCGTCGCCGCTGCTGCCATTTACGACGCCGTTTTGACGCTTCTTCATCTTTTGCTTCTGCCTCCACTTCTGTAGCTTCTTGCTGAAAACCGAAGCCGCGGACCAGAGGCTTCCCGCGATCTTCGAATCCTTCTTCGGATGAGAGGATGAAGAATCAAGATCTATATGGTCCTTCATTGTCTTCAAATCCTGTTCTTCTTCAACAACAATCTCGTCTTCAACCCTGTCCTCAATCACATTCACGTTTGGCTCCTCCTCCAAAACCCTAATCTCGTCTTCGTTTGCTTCCTCAACGACGACGTTGTGCTCTCTGTTTTCTTCTTCCTCGTCTTCTACTTCTTCTTCTTCTTCTTTCTCTGGTACCTGATTCGTTGCTTCAACCTCTGAAGGTTCTTCCTTGTTTAGCGTCTTCTTCTCGGTTTCCTGTGTGAAGAGGTTCCAGAGCGTGCCGTTTCGAGCCCTGACGTCGCAGGATCTTCTTTGGGGCTCGAACGCGCCGGAGAAGGCTTCGTTCTTGGAAGCCGAAAACGACTTCGTTCGGCGAAGCTCCGGCAAGAACGACGAAGTTGGTTGCTTACTGCTAGTGCTGGCGGTGGTGCTGTTTTTTCCGGCAGCAGCGGAGGAGGGGCGGAAGATGGCTCTAAGGGCGGCAGCTGCGGTGGAGGAAGTCGGTGGCTTGCGGGAAGAAGAGGAAGAGGGGGTGGAGGTGTTGTTGTTTGGGTTGAGTTCGTTGAGGCGTTCGCAGAGGCATTCAGGGCAGAAGCCGGTGAACTGCTCTTGAGGGTGGCGGTCGCAGGAGGTGGAGGGGCGGTGGGGCTGCAACGGCGGTTGTGGCGGTTGTGGTGGTGGTGGCTCTGATTGTGCTGTGGTGGGATTCATAACCGGAAATGGGGTGTGGTGTTTTGCAATCTGGTCATGTTATTTGGAGAGTGAGTGAGAGAGAGAAAATTGAGTGCGTGGGGATTAGTGATTGTGTTTCTGTGACTGTGTTTGTGCGTCACAGAAAAAGAGAGAGAGAGAGAGAGAGAGAGAGAGAGATTATGAGTGAGAGTGAAGGTTGCAGGGGACTGTTTTGGTTCCTGGGACAGTGAAAGAACAAAAGAGAGAAACAAAGTGTAGATGTAGAGAGAGAGAGAGAGGGTGTGAGAGAGAGGTTTGAAGGGAAAGGAAACAAAATTATAAATTGTGAAAGGGAAACGGGGGTGATATATCCTAAATAAATCCGAATTCATGGTATGATGTATTATATGCGAATGCGAATTTGGAGTTTCTCCAATAAATCCACGAGCTGTCTCATTAGAATAAATTCTTTTGTTTTGTTGTTATTTATTTGTTACTACGAGCATAACATGAAGGGGAGTTTTTTTTTTTCGTATGAAAACTTTTCAACTGTTATTAATTCTAGTTAATGTTAAATTATTTTATTAATTTAGTTTTTATAAATAAAAATATAAAAATATAGTTTAAATTCGTAAAATTATAATTTAGTATTTATAAAAACTGATTAAAAGTGTCAAAGAACCTACTATTAAAGTGTTATAAATTCAGGAATCTAATTATAAATTTTTAAAATAGAAGAATCAATTTAAAATTTTTGAAAAATTAGAAACCTGTAAAATTATTTAACCAGTATAATAGCAAGTAAGATCGGAGAAAGTGAGGATCGAATAGTACCTACGTTTTGTGGCCGTGGGGGCACTTCCACGCGAGAAGACTCTTTCTTGGTCAGAACTTGTCATTATTTTCAGAAAATGAGGGGAAAAATTCTCGTAGGCACAAACAAAAATTCATTCTTGGCCACATTTACAAAATGGTAAGTGAAACTCATGAATAAATAGACATATATTTAATAAAATTAATGAGGTTCATTTTTATAATTAGTATGCTCATGTTAAGATCTCTCATATGAGAGCTTGCTATTTTTCATTTTCTCGAGATAAGGAATGTGTTTGAATAAATGTTCACTTTAATCTCTGAAATCATAAACGTCATTCACTTTAGTTTCCAAAATTTTGAAACTAACTTTTTAGTTCTTAAAATTTCATTTTATAAGTCACTTTATTATGTTATTAAACAAAAGTTGATCAATCATTATTATTCTATTAACATAACATGTTAAGTGACACGTAGGATGCTGATATGACACCTAATTAAAATAGGTTCAGATTAATCCTTTAAAATTTTAAATATACCAAATCAGTCCTTGAAATTTTCTAACATATATCAAAAAAATCTAGAATATCATAAATTTCTCTTATTTTACTTCATAGAATCTAAATCTTCAATATTTCTTAAACCAACTTATTTTTCTCTCATTTTTACACTTTATTTAAGTAGTCCAAATTTTAAATATCCAAAACATAATTAAAAGTATTATTAATCTAAATTTGAGACCTTCCATGCTTGGTTAACATAACTAATTTATTAGCTATTACGTTACATTTCTTGAAATAAATTGGAATTTAAAATATGAAAAATATTATGCTGGATAATCATTATATTTTCATGGAGTTCATCAATGGACTATTTGAAATATTTTAGTTGCAGTTTGAGAAGGGATTTAGTATCAACAGGAATCTATTATGACAAGAAAAAAACTCTACTTTCATGTCAAATGTACCTGCAAACAATCTTAAATATGAGGAGTTTTAATCGAGCTCAAGTAGAGAATCACGTCTCTTATTCCACCTCAACAATAGTGGATCGAGGGAACCACGGCCTCGTAAGGTGTATCAGTTGAATAACAATTATACCACATTTACAAATGAAGATACATATGGACTAGGAGTTATTATTCCTGATTGGTATGGCATATTTGCTGCAATGAAGATGAGGAAGCATTTTAGGGATGTTAATACGACTAAAAAAACACAACAGCATCAATTTAAAATAAAGCACTTATGCTCACTTCCCCTCCCAACATTTTCTCATATTTATCGTGGATTAAATTGCTTACCACTTGTCTAATAGCAACAGCTTATTGATGATTCACTTTTGATTATTATTCTATGTGAGAAAAATCTTTATTTAAACATGGCGCGAAAACGAGAGAGATATAATTGAGTTTAAAAAATATTGAGGATTAAGATTTTATGAAACAAAATAGGAGAAATTTGGGATTCAAAACTTTTTTGACACATTTTAGAAAATTTCAAAGACTGTTTTGACATATTTGAAAATTTCATAACTAATATAAACCTATTTTAATTTGGTACCACGTCAATATGCCACATGAGATCAATTGACATGTCATTAACACATAGCAAGTCATGTGTCATTTAATAAGTAGTAATGGCTGCCTAATATCTGTTTAACTAAGAACTAAAGTGGCCTATAAAATAAAATTTAAAGAATTAAAGAGTTAATTTTAAAATTTAAGAAATTAAAGTGAAACACGTTTATAATTTAAGAGCTAAGTGAACCTTTACTCAACTGTGCCCTTTTACATAGATCTTTTTTTTCTGTTTTCTTTTCGGAGGTTGATGCATTGATCATGAATTTAAAGAGAATTTGAGGTAGAATTTTCGGAGAAACCTTACAAGTTATAGCAGTATTTTTTAGGATTAGAAGAACAATGTTTGGACCTTTTCTTTTACTTGGTCATAAATCAGACCAATTTGTACTACATAAATAGATGTAGGTTTTAGGAATTAGTCTCGGTGATGAATACGTGGGAAACCAAAAAAAGAAAAAATCAATGTACGTTTTAGGAAAAAAAAAAGGCATAAAGATTAAGAATTTATTCTTAGCATCAATTATGTTTACTCCATCAAATGTGAGCAAATTATATATAATAGGGTAGAGAAAATGTAAACATGTTTAGGGCTGTTTGGTTTGAGTTTTCAGTTTTCAATTTTTATTTCTAATTTTTCAGAATTTATGAAGAAAAAACTAAAAATTATGAAAATTGAAATTTGTAATTTTCAGAATTTTCAGTTTTTTCTTTGTAAATTTTGAAAATTTGAAAAATTGAAAATTAAAAGCTCAAATCAAAACAGACCATTAAACATTGCATTTGAGGACTTTTTATTCAATCTTGCATGAAAACTCTGGTTGTGCCTGTTCAATTTGTGCACAAAAACACAAATTTGATGGCACCGAGAATGATTCTATGTGTCAATGAAAAATTGATAGATACACAGCCTCATTTTTATGATAAAACTAACATATACCTACATAAAAAACGATGCAAGTTCCATTTTATAATTAAATAGTAAAAACTATAAAAGTTCAACATACAAATATTGTGTATATAGTTTTTTTCGTGCTAATAATATATTGCAATATATTATATAGTTGGCCTAGCCAAATCAAGGCAATCTCTGTCTTTTCTCCAATTCCGGCCAAAGTCCAACAGCACCAATACCACAGCAGCACTAACTAGGTGTGTAAATAGCAAAGCATTGTTAGCAAAATAAAGAAGGCACTCTCCAGACACTGCACACGCCTGCTTTATTTCTCTTTACATTTCCCTCGTTATTAAAGTTTTTTTTCCCCCTTTTTTTATCTCTTCATCGTAATTTTTTTTTAATTTCCTTTTCTTCTGGTTTGATGGGGATGCTTTTAATTTTCAAAGATTCCTGTCTAGAGAAAAAGTAAAGGTAAATCACGCCATCCCAATGAGGTTTCTAGAGATAGAAAGAAAGGGGTTCTTGCTAAGCCTTGTTTTCCCCCCCTCTTCCCTTTCTCACATTTCGCTTTCTTTGTTTTTCTTTCTCTTTGTTTTTCTTTTATGTTTTTTTCTCCCTCACCTGTCCTTTACATTCCTTTTTCCCTTTCCCTTTTGCTTTTTCTTTTTCCTGTTTCAAGTTTCCTTTTTGTTTTTTGGCTCTCTCTTCTCCAAACACAAGCTGCAATATGGTTTTCCTAGTTGGCTTTGCTTGGTAAGCCAACAAATTGCCTCTTCAGTGACCCAAAGACGGGAGTACATAAGGTACATAACCAGCCTCATCTCAGAGATAACAGCCTAAAAAAGTTCTATTAAGTAATAAATGAAAAAGTGAAATGTATATACAGGTGAGAGGTACTCCTTTGAAATCCGGGTCGTTTGGAGATCTTTGTAATATATGCTTGTAGAACCTTAAGGCATTTAATTCTATTATTTGTACATTTAGAATTTGATAGCATTTACGAAAATAGTACAATACCTGTAAATGACAATTTGTATACCTAATATTAGAACTTATAACTAAGATAAGTGTCAAGTCCAAGTCACCCCCACTAATTACCAGTACACATGTATTATTGATCAGAAAACTCGATTCACCATTATTTATGATACACAGTGTAAATGAACATAGTAATTTAAACACTCTATTGTAGTGACAATAATGGTTCATTGTGATTTTCGAAATTAAATGCGTTAAGAAATTAATGATTCAGTCCTCAAAGGTTTAAAAAGTTATTTAAATTTGAAAAATTAGAAGGACAAATTTAAATTTTTTTATAATTTCAGAGATTAATTAAATTTTTTATTTTTTGAATGTTAGATATTAAAGTGAAACACGAACTCTTAATTTGGTTATAGCAACTCTATATAGTGTGACAGTACATGGTGATTCATGTACTCAATCTAATGACTTGTGAAGGTTTTAATCTTAATTTTATTTCTAAATATGTGAAAAATATTTATTCTTTGGAGAATCTCCATGGCATTATGACTATTAGTTGTGCTCGTGTCCGTGCCCATAACCAAAGATGTTTTTGCCTTGTGTGGATTGAAGAGTGGTACACAAGGCAGGGGGATTGGCTTTAGTGTATCGTTTGCCTTTTTACATTTGGTAAGGAATGGTACGTAGGAGACTATTATAAGGACTACACAAATTAATGAATTGGGTACCACCCAAAAAAGACAAAAATGGTACGCTCACTCTAAGCATAGTGTGAAAGGGCACAAGTTCCTCCATACATCAACTTCAAAAGGGACATATCCTTTATCCAAAAAAACTCTAGTTTCCAAAACGGCAAACTCATCATGTCTAACTTTTGGAATGAGAAAATTTTCTATCCAGTTGTTTCCAACAACATTCTACCATTAACTGACCTTCCTAAACTTCCATTACCTTCCATTTATTATGGTCCTCTGCACTAGCATATTATAAATTGAAGAAATAAAAAGGGTTTTAAAATAGAGAAAATTACAATTTATCCTCCTTAATTATATGTATGCACTTTGAACTCTAAATTTGTAAAGGTTTACAATTTAATCCCCCTAATTTCTAGAATATACAAATAAACCATTTCATTAATTGTTAATAATAATATTAAAATTTAATAAAAATTAGAGTATTGGATTTTACACTTAGAAAAGAACAATAGTCAATTTGCACATGTTTCAAAGTTTATTCTTATTTTGAATAAAATATACACTTATAAAAAGTTTAGGAGATCAATTTGTATATTTTTAAAGTTCAAGAATTAATTAGAGGGTAAAGTGCAATTTAATTTGAATTTCCTTTTCAAATGTGAGAAAATTGCCCCTATTACTACTTATTTTGTTTTATAAAATGTTCTGTGATAAATATGAAACATAGACACGGATATGGATATGGACACGAGATATAACACGACATAAATATACTAAAGTTGAAAAATTATAGAATATGGATACGTCATGTATAATTATATATAACTAAAAATTTATAAAGAATTATATATTTTTCAAAATATTATTTATATAAATTTTACTTATGTTTTATTTTCTTATAAACTTTAAATGTTATGCATATTTTATTTTTTTATAATCTTGTTTATATTGTATTTTTCTGTGTTAGAGTAAAAGGAAAGTAAATTTTATATTAAATATATATAAATATGTATGATTAGCGTGTCATATAAGATCCAACACAAATACATGTCTAACACGCATATAGACACGACATTCAAATCGTGTGTCTATGCTTCAGTACATATGATATATATAGACATTACGAATGACTAATAGATACCTCTGAAAAGTAGCAAAGACTTCCACAGTAACTAACAATTAACACCCTCTCTTGAATAAATTTTTCATTGGATAAAGTGGACTCTGCAAAAATAAATCAGATCCTCGATCTCTCACAAGTGCAACCGTTAAGACAAACTTACAGAAATTACGTGCATGTTTGTTGTAGGCAAAGTAGGTCGTGCCCCAGCATGCTTTGAACTCTTTTTAGTCACATCTCCCTATCTTCCTCAAGACACAGAGCCATCGTTTTCAACATATAAACTTCTTCAAGGGATGAATAACTGTGGTTGTTGTGTCGTCTGATTTGCACTCTACTTGAATTCTAGCGAAGTGGGTCTCCCAAAATGTATTTGTAAATAATTTGCCCACATATCAATCATGTGACTTGTTCATATATGAGGTCAAAATATTAGTCGCCTGTAAAGTTGGCTCACTTGGTTGCATTGCCGTGAGTTGAGTTTATACTTGATAAGTTCAAATATGCTACTCTATACAATTCAGAATAACTATAAAAAACTAATATACATATTACAAAAAATAAAAAACATCTTATAAATATATAAAATTATATAAGTTGATAAAATTATTTTTCTATAATCATTATAAATATATTAATTATTTAACTAATACATTTAATTTATATTAGAGATATAAATAGAAGAATAAAATTAATGCTATCTAGATATTGTAAATAAACAGATATTCTGAAATATGAAAAAGTAAAAAGAAAATGAGAATTATTCTGAAACATAGGAAGTATGACCCTAGAATAGGAGAAGTTATTCCCTCTCCCTAAAGTTTAGTGGAATGGAGTGGAGCAAAGCATAATAGAATGAAATAGAGTGAAGCGGAGCAGAATAATTATTCTATTCCATTATTTGGGTATTTTGTGTTTCATCTCATTCTTCCAATATTTTTTTTAGGAGGGGGAAGAAATTTAAAAAGATATGATAGAATTGAATGAAATGAAATTCATCAATCTCTGCTCCACTCTACCCATGTTTAGCAAATCTAAATAATAGAGTAATTAAAATCTCACTCTAATCCATTTTGCTCCATTCAACTCCACCAATCCAAACATACCGTAAAAGACAACAAAGTCAATGAGCTATATCTTAAATGGCACCTTACCTTGATCCATGTGTAGAGGGATTGCTAATGTTGGGTTAGTGGTTCAATCCACACTTACATATCACTTCCCTATTTTGAGTTTCATAATATTAACATTTTTATTCCTCATTCACAGGAAGAGATTAGAGGAGAAGGACGACCATATCTAGAGGGTGAACAATGGCATCAAGATGAAGAGGGCCAATGACTCATCAACGTTTTTCTGGTCCGATGTGCGGTAGTGTTTTAAATTGCAGTTGCAGTTGCAAATGCGATTACAATTGTTGCGATTTCGGAAAATGTGGCCATCGTAACTTGCATTGCAGCTGATGCAGTGTGAAATTTTTGCACGTCTTCTAATTGAAAAGGAGCCAATTGCGGTCTGTTTGCGGCCCTAATGCGGTCCTTATGTGGTCCAATACGATCCGTTGCGGGCCTTGATATGGTTGTGTTGCGTTGCAGTCAATTTATATGAAAATATATCACATCGTAATTGCAATTTGATGTGGTTACAGTGCGACCGCATCACGTGATGCGGTCTATAATTTGAAACCTTGATGTGTGGATTAAGAAAACATGTCCAAAAGATAGATTCCTTCGTCTTTATTCGGTGTTTGTACAGCAATAGATGCTTATTGCTGATATTGGTTTTGTTGGATGATGTGTAGAATTGGGAGTTATTATGGAGTAGACATTTTTTTTGTGAGGAACAGCAGGTGTTTGACCTTACTCTAGCCATAAACCAACACAACTTCATTGAGGGGTTAGAGGATAACTGTCTGTGGCAGTATAGACCTTATTTATTTATTTATTTTTGTGGTTTCTTTTTCTTTTGCAAGTATTCAAGGTGATCATTAGTGATTCTCTAGATTGGCTCGACGGGAGGAAGGCTTGGCTAGTGCTTGTCCCACCAAGAGCTGAGTTGTTACGTTGATGTGATTCATATAGGAGAAACGTTTGAATAATACGGATAACTGTTGAAATTTTGTTGCATTAGTGAGGACAATAAAAACTACATCTTTTGTCTGAATGATCGGGAATCTCTGGTACATCCTTTTTTCCTATACCACAATTTTCTGGAATAGCTGCTTTAAATGGTGGAATCATTTTATCTCATTTATGTTCGCCACTGCTGGGTAGCATCTTAATAAATGTAAAGTAGTACTATGGATAATTTTATCTGCATTTGTGTCATATTGGAGGGGGTATACATATCATTGGAGGCATGCAGTTTATGCAGAGAGATGGTGCGCTATTTTCTTTTCTTTTTCTTTAAACATGGAAAGGTTCTAATCAGTACTATTCAAGCATGCAAAATTTTCGGTTGTTTTCAGCGAGACAAATTTTATGTGTTTGTTTTCGGTTGTTCGAAGGAACTGAAGACTCGGTATCGTAGGCCACTGGTTCTGTCCCCTTGCAACAGCTTTTATGCAGTGCGTATGAGCTTTCACTTAATTCTTTAAGATTTTGTCATTTTCTGATTGAAAAGACAACTGAAATTCCCACTGTTTCCAATATTTAACGATTCTCTAGAAAAGCATGGAACTAAACACGGTGTCAGAAAGTTAATAATACTGTAATAATGGCAAAATTACTATGGGAATATGACACTAATTGATGTTAGAAGACTTGGTCACACGTATAGTATAAGGTTGAATGTCTAGGTTTAGGGTACGTTTGTTTTTAATTTATTTTTTAACGAGAAAAGCACTCCCAACAAATTTTAATATAAGTAATTTGTTTTGTTATATATAAAAATTAAGATAATAATTAGATCTTATTGATTTTATAAAAAATAAAAAATAAAAGATATTAATTTTAATCTATGGCTTAACTTTCACTTATTTTCTCTCAAATTAAATACCCCAATAAATTCATATTCATTCATTTTCTCTTTAATTTTATAGAGAAATAAAACAAGTATGAAATAATTAATGAATCATTGCAATATAAAAATGACCTATATTTTAGACCAAGAAAAAAACCAAAAATAACTTACATTGAGAACTGGAAGAAGTAATTTTTAATTAAAAAATTTGCTTTTTATATAAGTTATTCGTATAAATTTTTATTCAAAAACTAAAAGTAGACTAAAACACTTTCACTAGAAGCTAATATGAATAGTTTATATACAAAGTAAATTTTTAGTTAAAAAATTATTTTTCTATTAAAAAGAATCTGAAATAAATACATCCTTAATATACCACATCTTATTCATTATGGTTATGTTTGGTTGGAAGAAATAAGAGATAAGCTTTGGAAGTATATCTTTTTATGAAAATAAATACATTTGGTTTATGAATAAAATAAACGAAAAAATATGTGGAAAATAATATTTCTTTGGTGTTTGGTTGATAATAAAACGGGAAAAAATATTTTTTTATGAACTCTTCTCCTCCATTTTATCTCAACGAAACACACCATAATTATTTAAAAAGAAATGTAAAGAAAATGGCCTTTTAAAAGATCTAAATGTTTTTAAATTTTTTAATTAAAAAATTATTCCTTTTCATTCTCAATATAAGTTTTTTTTTGTCTAAAATATAGGTCATTTTCACATTGCAATGATTCATTAATTATTTCATACCTGTTTTTTCTCTCTATAAAATTAGAGAGAGAATGAGTGAATGTGAGTTTATTGGAGTATTTAATTTGAGAAAAAATAAGTGGAGGTTAAGTGATAGATTAATATTAATATCTTTTATTTTTTATTTTTTATAAAATCAACAAGATCTAATTATTATCTTCTCACCTTGATTCCTGTAGATTGCTTATTCAAAGCTTCGTCATCTGTTTTATGTGTTCTGGTTTGGATTTTTTTCCTTAATCTTCCTTTTATCTCGGTGTGGTTTGTTGCTATTATCATATGAGTATTGCACAAGAGTATCTCCTTGATTTAGTGGTTATGTAATAATTTTATGTATTTTTTTGTTCCCCTTCCAAAACAAGTGATTGAGCAGTTTCTATTTATTAAAAAAAAAAATCTAAATGTTTTTGGTATGAAAAACGATAAAATGAATTTTATAGGTTCACTAATCTCGGCTAGTTTGACCTCATACCTCCCAACACTTTCAATTGCAGACAGCGGAGTTACAATAACAGTATTCGCACATCGCATGCTTGATAATAGTCCTAAAAATTAAAGAACAGCATTTTGCGTTGGTAATTTTGGTTTGTGTATCAAACGCAATCAATTACTTTTAAAGGAGATTTAAATTTGCATCATTAAATTTATTTCCTGAAATTATTTTTGAATAATAATTTGTCCCACAAATAAGTAAGGAATAGACTTGGACAGATATACACATATGCGATAACCCGAGATCTATATTTGATGGTAGTTATATAAGTACTACACGCTGATAGCAGACAACTTTAGTTTAGCCGTATAGGCCATATAGTTATAATTATACTTACTACTTAGAAGTTGTGTTAGGCCAATTGACTAATTAATTAAAGAGGTTATTATACTCACCAAAAAAAGAGGTTATTATAAAATGGTGTAAGCAATAATTCACACAGAAATGCGAGTTATTCCACATCACCTGGTAGAGATCATATGCTATATTTATGGACCATTGATTGGACGAGGATACTAGGCATTTGAACTCAACATTATTGTGCCTATTTTTCTTTTAACCTTAATTATAGCAACAAATCTAGTGATTTTTTTTTGGTGGTAATTGAACAAAGAAACAAAAAACAAATTACACCAGACCTTCTGCAGCATCCCTGAGGGAAGAGTGTCCCACAGCAAATTATTAAATAACATTGCCTTTCTTTCAAAAATCAAAGTTTTTTATTTTTTATTTTTTTCTTTTGAAATTGATCACAGTATTACTAGTGAGAATTCGGTGCAATAATAAGTGAACTACATCCTTAGAAAATGACAAGAGTTCAAATCTGAAAAAAAAAAATTATTAGGAGAATAGGAGGTTTTAATAAAAACACTGCCGATATAGAAATACTTTAAAAATAAAAATTGGCCACAGCTATATCTTGCTAATCAGTGCAATAGTGTAGACTAACATGTGCGCATCCATTCCATAGATTCGATCCACTAATATTTGCCGCGGCCATTATATCCAATTATGTTGTCCAACAATACGTTTGGGTAATTATTGTCCATAATAACACAAACCATTTCCACCAGAAATAGGTTACACGGTTCTAACAGGAACAATTATTGTTTTCATTTTCAGGATATACCCGATAGGATAACAACACCAAAATAAATATAGTAATACTACACCTCAGGAACAATATATACAAAATATTTGATACACATCAGGATGATTATTGAATAAAATAAAATAATATGATGATCTATTAATTTATTCAAAAATTAATAATTATAGCACATCATTCTAAATATAAAATTTAAATACATATCATTTGTGTTTTTTTTTTTGTCATTGGAAAGTTTCTAATTGTTTAATATTTTTTTAGTTTAATTTCTATACACCTACTGTTATCAATAATAAATTTTTATTTTGAATAATTTTTTAAATTATAGATATAAGACTCAATTATTTTTATCAATGACAATATTAGTATATAGAAATTAATATTTTTTTTTTTAAAAAAAAAAGACTAAATCGCTGTGTAAGTCCATGCCTAAATGTGTAAAATGTAAGTAAAAAGAAGGAAAAGCAAGAAACCTCATCATTAAAAAGGAAAACATTAATAATCTCATTCAGAGTCCTTTACCCCACAGACGTATACATCACATTCATAAATCAAAGGCTTTTTGATTTTGTGAATAAAAAACCAGTGCAGAGAATGATAGGCCACTTTAAACAAAGCCTCCGACTTGGCCCAACATGTCCGTGCAAGACTTCTTTCACATTTTGTCATGTTCCCCGTCGCATTATCTTGGCAACGTTTATTTCATAATAGCATTAAAAAATATATATATTTTCCTTAATCATATATCTAGCATGGAAATCTTCCAATGCATGTGTAACATAATAGATTATAATCCAACTTTTTTGCCGCGTTAATCACGCGCCTCAAACAGTCTACAAACCGTTTGATTGGATATTCATCTTCTTGTCTAATTATTAGGTAATATACAATTGAGTTTAATCTTGATATATTAATATAGTAAAGTTTTTACATTACACCTAATTAAAATTTTTTATTATTTGA
Source organism: Dalbergia cochinchinensis (assembly GCA_031216125.1). NCBI lineage: Eukaryota > Viridiplantae > Streptophyta > Magnoliopsida > Fabales > Fabaceae > Dalbergia > Dalbergia cochinchinensis. The sequence continues at coordinate 57,543,564 of CM062375.1, read as the reverse complement.
ATAACATTTTTTTTATAGTCTAGGTATTCACCACCGATAGCAGTGACTAATTCCTTTAAGATGGTGATCAAGGATAAGCCTCTAGCCATAAAATTTTCTCCGCACACACCATCAAGATTTAAACTCTCACTTAGATATTTAAGGAACTCAGTTAGTTGTTAACTACATTAGATCTCATGATTTTATTTATATAACTTTTTAAATAGTAAATATAATATAAGAGTAAATTAGTAAAAATAATATAAGAGTAAATTATTATGATTAATATGACAATATACAATTAAATTATAGTAAAAATAATTTTTACACAAACAATGATCAAATTTAAATCCATATACAATTTCCTTAACCCCTATATATGTTCCTTAATTTAGGCAGTGCCTGAAATGGCCACGATTTCGCATTGTTTGTCCAATTAGGATACACGAGGTTTTTTGATCATGAGATGAAATCCTAATCTTCCAACTCACGAGACACGAGTTCACCCCTATCATAGGCTTGAGAGATATATATAATTCTACAGCACTATTAATGAGAGAAGGAATCCCAACAGATTGCAAAAAGCATGGCACATACATGTTAGTAAAGCAGGACAAAATAGGCAAAGAAGCAACCGAATACGATGAGGGACATATATATATCTTGGGATACATATTTAAGGATTTACTATATAGATTGGTATACTTATTGATATTTATATTTTCTGAGATTAACATTTCTCCACACTGAAGACCGTGAAGAGGCAACAAAGTGATTTTCTTTTTCGATTTTTTTTCAAAAAAAAAAAAGGATAAACAAGGGTTTAGGAGGTGAGGTGAGGTAGGCAGTATACCTAAATTTTAGGTTTTGTATACGAATTGCATGAATGGTTAGGAAAAGAAAAGAAAAAATGGTCTTTTCTTGTTCTTTCCGCCACTTTTCCTTTTCAATGGTAAAGTGTAGAGGCTGATGAAGATGTTCTTCAAAGGACTTACATTAAAGGGTGTTCCCACATGAAGGAATATTAGCTGTGACATACTGAGCAAGGAAGGATGCTAAATTAATCTTGACGCCACCTGTTGTGTTGGAAAATTAATTCATGAACTCCGTATCATGTTTGGTACATAAACGTTCATCTCAGTTCAGGATTGGCATGTTTCAAGATTCATCTAGTACTTACAGAACTAGAGGTACTTACAAAACAACCACCGTTGGAAACTTGAGTCCAAATCAAGTCATGACTCACGGCAATATATGAGTGGTATGCTGAGTAGATGACTTAGTAAATGGATTAACATAGTTTGTGTCTAGTTATACAAGAATAGTACACTTAGTTCCGATAACTTAAAAAGAGAAATTAATACATTATTTGGATATGAGAGTTAGCTGAATCAAAAAGATCGAACATCGTTGACAAAAAAGGCTTTGATTTTGATTCTTGTTGGCGGACTTATTGGTATGCTATCTGTCTGGGTAACCCATGCTAAAGTTTATCAAATGTGATTCATCAAAAAAAAATTTATGAAATGTGCTCTGAGATTAAAATGAGAAACTGACCGAGTCAGTCAACTTAGTAAAAGTTAACATCATAGAGGATCAACCACGTGATAACTAAATATGTATAGAGGAGTAATACATGACCACTACTAAACTTACACCACATACTTACACCAAGTAAAATGTTGTAAACCAATTTGTAAAAAATTGTAAACCAAAATGGTTTACAATATTGTATATTGGTTTACAATTTTTTTCATATTAGTTTATAACTTTTTACATGCTAATTTATAACTTTTAAACTTGGTATAAGTATATGGTGTAAGTTTGGTGAGGGATATTTAACATTTCTCATATATATATATATATAATATATATATATATATATATAATATCGAAATAGGTTCAGAGCTATGTTTTGTCAAAACTTTTGTCCCAATACCACCGCATTAGTCAAACTTGAAGAAATTTAAGTGGGGGTCTCGGATTTATATATTTCGAGAAAGACTGTGAGATGATGTGGTGGTATGGAGAGAAACACTCTGAGATGATCTTATAGAGTGGGGGAGTTGTGAGTTAGTGGGGAAACACTTTTTTGAAAGAGAGATAATTATGAGGAAGTACATGTATGGTTTTGTCTAACATTTATTTTATTGACAGGTTTTTTTCTTAATATTCCCAGGAAATGGTTGTATGGTGGTTTGGTAGTAGTGAGTGAGTTATTATACCCAATGAGGATTTATTATACACATGCAAATTGAGGCATGTTTCTGCTGCTGGTACATTGGTGTGTTGTTTGTGTTCCCTAAAGAGTTGTATTACTATGTTGGTTAGCTGTTAGACCTCGCTACTTCAGAACAGCACCATCTTTGATTTTGGTGGAATCCGTTTAGTGATGAAGGATTGGGGTTTGAGGGATAAATTGGATTTTTTGAAGTTTCAGAGCAACTCTGTGTTTTTGCTTCATGTTTGATGGGTTGAAGCTTTCCTTAGTTATCAAGGCTGTAGTGATTCTGTTTTGGTATCTGAAATATTCAATGGAAGTATATTTTAGTTGTGTATTACAAGTGTGCTGTTACTGCTAATAGCAAGTTTATAGCAGGTTTTCGATGTATAATATCTTTATGTTTTACTTCTTGAACTGATATGGCATATTTGCATTTGTAAATCTTCCTTCATAATTATCGAAAAAAAACCTAAAAGTCACAAATCTAAATGGACATCATTGATTGATAATATACAATATGTTTTTTTACGTAGACAAAATATAATATTTTATACTTATAATATATAAAAAAAAATTTAAAATATAACAGGCCACCATTTAGATAAGAGAAATGATTTGTATACCTTATTTTAGACATTTAAAGATTAATATATAAATAACTAGAAATAATATTTTGCCCGGCCCTAATATTTCTTTTCTCTTCTTTCTCTAGTTCTTTTTGGGGGTATGTGTTATTGAGGGGCTATAATCTCTCTTCTTCAGTGACAACTTCATCGTTTTCTATTTCTTTCGATTTTTTAGGGTTTTGTATTTTGTCATCCCCTAATATGGAAATTTTTGTTATCCCATTTTTAGGTATTTTTGTTATTCTTTTTATGAATATTTTGTTTTTCCTCATGAGTATTTCTATTTTGGTAGGATTACATACACATAAATATTCAGATATATGTCGAAATAAAATATAATATATTATTTAAACTGTTAACACTTTTTCGTATTAGCATCCAATGTGAAAGATGTTCAAACATTAATAGTTTTCGAACAAAAAGCTAATAACAAATTGATAATTAGTTTTGAGTGTAAAATGCATTTCTTTATTATTTAATTTTGATCTAATATACTCTTTCAACTTGTAAGTGACTCGTTAAGTTTCTTTATTAGGTTTCTTTATGAATGAAAATTTATTTCCCAATCTACATATAATAGAACTGTTTCAGTATCCATAAGAAAGAATAATTATACATTTTTCCTGTGAACTCTACATTTAAGATCAAAATAAAAATCTCACCAGTTATCTTGCACGTCTACCAATCATTTTTAAAAGAGAAAAACAAAAGAATAAAAAATAAAAATAAAAAACCGCGGGAACACAATTAATAGGCCAGACAAATGATAGGCAAGTGGCGCAACTCTGCTTGGCCTTGGCATCAAATAATACCAAACAATAAAAAAAAAAATGATTTACTATTTTGTTATCTTTTCCAAATCCGAATCGAGACGATCGCACGGATAGAAGAAAAATGGTTCTGAACAAAGAAAAGAAAAAGAAAACTGGAAAAAGCACGAAGAAAATGTGCATTAATTATAAATATGAATATCTATTCCGTTGAAAAGATGCCCAAAAGATTAACCAGGGAAACGTTTCAGTATTAGATTACACTTAAAGATTTAGGGCAAAATCCCATCCAGATCTCATTCACCTTTGCATTCTTCAACTATCTCTTAACCAAACCTAAATTTAGCTGAACATACACCTTCTGATCAATGATCTGCTATAACTAGGTGAATAAAGCCCACCGCAGCACCAAGGCGCACACAACAAAAAGATTGTACTCGATATTGCACAAAAGTTATTCACATTTTGCAGAACTTACTCATGCCTTTAGGCTTGATAGAAAGTAATCATCACTAATCAATATTCCTCGAAAATGATGGCAACGGCTCAGAGCCTTGCGGTCGAAGGATGACAAGAACGCCAAACATCCCAAGCATTGGAAGGACAAGAAGCCACTTCAACAGTTTATAGTAATGCATATGAAATGTAAGGGAGAAATCATCAGAGAAATATAGTCCATTCTTGTCGACCATCTCAACTAAAACCATTCCTGTTGTCCTTACCCCCACCGTTGGCAGCTTAATCCGATATTTACCAGGTTGATCATATATGTGGTTCTGCTTTATTGTTCTTTCTCCTTGGTAATTACCAGGAACAAGCAAGGATGTCTGATCAATTTGCACAGCATGAAAGCAAATTGAAAATGTTAACTTAGTGCTTTCCAGATAAACAGTGATCTAAAGAACTTTAATAATTTCGCTGAGAACTTACAGTGACATTGTATGGTCCTTGATGCCCAGATGGGTATCTGTAATTATCTACAATATCAATTTCCACCCAGAAGTTCTTGCCTTCCTCATCGCGGAATGCTCTAGAAGGATGAGTAACATAGATACCTTCACGACCATGCCGGTTTGCAACATTATTTCTTCCTTGATTAGGCAATCTCCAAGCCTGCAATATGGTATAAAGCAACTGAGTAACAGAGAGTTTCAATGATCAAATCTGATTTGTCAAGTAAATCCTGCCTTGAGGGGATGATGGGGCGAGGGAGTTGAGAAGCAAAAGACATTGCCATTCATGGTTGTAACAATTAGATCAAGATCATCCCCACCATCTACATTGTCTGCCAAGACCATGCTATATCTGTATTAAAAAAAAAAAAAAAAAGATTATACAGCTCAGGAAAAGAGGGCAGAAGGAAAATCAATGACACAGGTTAAAGAATCTCTTACGAGGTTTCACCAATGTCAACAACGTCAGCACAGCCAGTAGGTCCATCAATTAGATACAAGTAACCATCAAATGATGTTGTAACAATAGTCAATCCCTTCTTTTTCTCCTTATGTTTACTTAAATCAACTAGAAGTACATGATTCATCACTCTCCCGTGAGTTTTATAAGGATACCGCCCAATAGATGTCCCATCCCTACCATCAAGAACATGAATCTTCCCAGATAGTGTTGGTACAACAAGCTCAGTATGGCCATCTCCATCAACATCACCAACAGTTGGACCCTGAAGAAAATGAAATCAGGTGACATTAGCAATCATATTTGAGGGTGGGAATTGGCTCATCAAAGGTTGCATATGCGTTGTAAATATGTGGAAGCCAAGGATTTGGAGCAGGGCTGCAAAGAAATGCATGCGACAAGTTGTAGCTACAATTAGTTCAGAAATGCTACACCTTAGGAAATCAATTACATAAGGAAACTTGAAGGCTGAAGACAGCACCAATGGTATTTTAGTGCTCCCTTCTTTGTTCTTGTATTGTTTCTTAGTGTAGAATGTCAGAGTTCACGGAGAATTTGAAATCTAAATGGGAAGAACCTAATCAGGTACATAGCCCCCCTTTTCCCCTTTCTATTTCCTACGTTGGTTCAAATCTCTGTCCTTCTTAAGAAAGCAGTTTACTTATCACCACATCCAACCCTATTTGGATATAGAGTAAAGTTTTAAAAGGAATACAAAAACAAAGGAAAAAGGATTAAGCAATAATAAAAAAAAAGTTGAAATAAATATAATTAACCAAATTTGTTTTAGATTGAGACATATGATTATGTTTACAGAACTCGGCTGCTAAAAGATATATTTTGGAAAGAGTGTTGTGGCTATAAGTTCGGTCATTGAAGAAATGTTTAACTTTGCAGGACCGTTACACATCCAAGCTAATTACCCAAGTGACCAAATTGATCCCTCGACGCAATAGATTCAATCTACTGGTGGTCAAATTGGATAGACATAGACCTTAAACTAGGCCCCACTAGTGGAGCTCTGTTAAACTTTGTGAGGCCCTGTATAGGGTCTTTTATGTCTCCCTCCGAATGACTTTCAGTCTTCTAGTCTAGCCTAACCCATCCATCCCATAGCGCTGTCCAAATATTTAAAATTTGCTCCAAAGGAACCCGACCAAACATTTTGGAACCAGATTACTAAGTTTACTTTTTCTACCTTTTTTTTTCTCTTCCTTTCTTATCAACATGTCACATAATCTTCCTCTTTTCCTATATAAATGCAGTCTACATCCATTCTATAGTTATCCTATTAACTCAAACCAATTTGAAAATCATATCCCATAGATGTTCATTGCTCCACAGCCAAAGATTTGTGATGACATCACATGCATGCAATCATGCTGCATTCACTGGCATGCTAAGGAGTGTTGAGATTAATTGACATTCAAAGTTACCTGTGGAATAAGACTCTTCAGATGTTTTTCCCATATCAAACGACCTTTTGGAGTCCATACAGCAACATTTCCATGTGTATCAGCAGTAACTAGCTCAATTTTCCCATCGTCATTAATATCAGCTGCAACAACTCCTCCCTGAATCTCAGCCATTTCAAGAGGGAACTTTTCTCTAATCTTACCTATTTGAGGAAAAATAAAGTTAGCATTCACTTGTGTGTAACAAGAAACCATGTGATTCCAAAGTTTTGTCCAACAATTAAGGAAACTGCTAAAAGAATAACTTGCAACATATGAAATTGAAAATTAACAATATTTAACAGTGCTTAATCTAAAGAATCAGAGGCAAAACATGTTAAATCACTTAATCAGGAAACTGCAATAAAACAGAGCAGCAAGAAGCAAAACAAAAAAGGTTCTAAAAATTAGAACTCACATCATTCAAGGGAGAAACAAATAAATTATTTTACTAGAAACATTTACAGGGTAAATAAAGTTACACCAATAATCAACAGTAAACTAAAACCCAAGAGAAAATTAATTAAAAAAACACAGGCATGAACAAACATTTCTAACTATAAGTTAAGACTAAAGAGAAATATTAGGTCAGTCCCCAGAAATTACCATGATGATCCAACACATAGAATAGTCCATAAGAAGTTCCAACAAGAATGTCCAGATTCCCATCGCCATCCAAATCTACAACAGTTGGAGAAGAATATATATAGGCTCGGAAGTTTGCAGTATCTGTACTCAGATCAAGTTCTGCAGTCCACTTAACTTGTTTCGTATCCAGATTAAAAACAACAATACCACCAGCAACATATTTCCCAATGTCAATATCACCCAGTTCTTTCATATGCTCCTGGTTGTCATAATACCTGTCAGCTTCAAAAGTGGCTAATTACTGACAGACCAGTAAATTAACAGTTCTTTGTATGATAGAGAAAGACCTTATCTAATTCTTTAGTAAATATCACAAATTATATTGCACGGCTTGTGGCTAAAAAAGTAAAAATTTAAAAACCTGCTTAATACAAAAGAACAAGCATTCCTAGTCCAGCAGCCCAAAAAATGGAGTACAAAGATGACAGAACAAATTTAGCTCAAATAAATAAATAAATAAAGGAAGGATGCTGGCTTGATGCACTCAATAATTGATGTAGTTTCACTGTTTGCTAGTCAATTAACTTAAAAATACTTGAGTTGTGATAAAATAAGTCAAAAGATGAAATCTGATTGAGTTTCATTGACATTCTTCTTACGAGAAATATACTAACATCATTATGTGGTAATGAATTACATATCCAAATCTTCCTAGCATGACTTTTATCATATCTGGAGGAATGAGTTGATAAAAAACTCAAAACAAGATAATTATCATCATAATTGCTTTCCTTTGTTTTATATCATCATTCCTATGCCCATCTAATTCTAGCTATACATAATCAGAAAGGCAGTCTTAATAATCATTATTCATCTTCCCATGAATAATAATGATGATAATAACAATAATGAATACATCTTTAATTGTTAGCTATCCAGTAATGTAAACATCCACAAAAGGACATCAGAAAATCCTTTTCTTCAATGAATATGATACCATAACAGATAATTGTCCATCCAAACAGATAACTCATCTATACTAATTTTCTTCTTCTATAAGACGTAAGCATATGATGCTTTTCTTATAAAAAATTCTTGTTTACACTTTTTTTCATAAATTCTGAAACAGGAAACAGCTTACAAACAATGTAACAATTTTTTTAATCAAAACTGGAAAAAAAATTGAAAATAGAAACGAAACACTAACTAAGGTCTGTTCAGTTTATGTTTTTATTTCATATTTTCATTTCTCGTGTTCCTTGTTTATAGGATTTTATGAAAATAATAAAAAAAAAAAAAGAAACGAAAACAAGAAAAACGAAATGAAAACAAAAAATCAATCAGGCCTTATTTTCTGTTTGGATGAGACGAAAAAACAAGGAGAACGAAAAAGTAGTGGTGGCCCCACAGGGATTGTTTTCTTCACTAGAGTGAGAGGAAAATTGGGAGAAGAGAAAAAAGAGAAAAGGGGGGGGGGGGTTATGGTGTGAAATGACAATTCTATCCCTTCTAATCTTCTCTACCATCAAAAAAAGCAACTATAATAAAAGTAATTTACAGTGACACATGACTACATTTTCTTTCCTCAGTTTTCTACTCAACCAAACAACAGGTGAGAATGAATTTTTCTCTTCATTTTCTTTCTTTCCATTTTCTTTTCTCTAATCTCTTATGCTTTGTTTGGATGCAAGGCGCATAAGAGATTATGTGACAGTTAATGCCAGTTGTCATTAACTATCTGGCAATGACCACTAACTCCTGAATCCAATGTATGAGGCTGCCACCTGGTGATATCTGAGGAGAGTACATGTGCACAATCTTACCCTCTCCCCCAACAAAAACAAGCAGAGAGATTGTTTCCAGCTTCCAGGGCTTGAGCCTGTGACCTATAGGTCACAAGGCAGAGCAACCTTCTATTGCACCAAGGCTCACCCTCAACAATTACCACTAACAAAATCCTAAATAACTTGTCTTATAATGTCTGTCATTTAGTTGTTCTTAGTTCTTACAAACACTAAAATATTCCTATAATACACTGCATACTCATGCAGATGCAGTAATACAACCTAAGACATCAAGTCATTCATCAAGTCATTCTAACATATATACTCTAGTACTTTCTAAATAATAAAAATATGTTAACCAAGATCTGTGTACTTAAAAGAGAATAGAAAAGCAGTACAACTAGCAACCTACTTATTTAATTACGAATTCCAATCACATAATTGTAAATTGTAACAATAAGAGAAAGCAAACAAATATGTGATTGAAATTGAAAATACGACTGTGAAGACAGACTCACTCTTGGTCAAAGAAATAAGAAACAGCAACAACCATTTCTGATACACCATCATTGTCAATATCTGCAATGACCTGGCAATGACAATAAAAAGAATAAAAGATCCATTGTTTAGTAGATACCTTTTTCTAGGACTTGCGAATGCAGAATTAATAAATTTCATGAACTCACTGGAGTGCACAAGATATGTGAGTCAACATTCACATAATCCTCTAATTTCTCGTGATTTACTTCAGACCATTCTTCATCACCCCACATTGATTCATCAACATAATCATCATAATCATAGCTATACTCATCAGCCAGCTCATCACTGTTGCGAAATAACTCAAAAGACGAATCAGCATCTGCTTCCAGGCCTTCTTCATTCTCTACGGTTGCAGCATGTTTACCCTTGTTACTATCTTTGGATTCAGATCCCGCTTGCTCTGCTCCTTTGGAGTTATCTTCCAGCAGCCGTCTACCTGTGCTGGTTTTGTTATCTGTATTACCAGTTTCCAGTGACCCAGGATTCACAGAGGAATTGTCGGCAATTGTTGGCATCTTACTACCAGCATCCACAGAGGAATTATCAGCAGTTGTTGGCATCTTAATATTCCCTTCTACTTGACCTCCACTTGTCTTCTTTTCAGGCTCTGGATTAGACACAGTTTTTGTTTCAAGGTGACTTTCTGTTGATGTGGCAGCTGAAGAGTTGACTCCATGTCTACTTCCATTCATTTCTACAAGGAAAATCATCACCCACAGATAAATTATTTTTCAAAATAACTGTACATTTCACAATCAAATGAAGCCCAGAATTACACACAATGGTTGAATCCTCAGCTCAAAGCTGCTTTATTAGGAAGATAATGAAGAGGTTTAATCCATATACAACAATGATCAAAGCAGTGAGCACAGCAAAAGCTTACGAGACATAGACTTCACGATAGTTGCTTCATTGACAAGTTGATCATCATGAACATCTGGATGAGAACGGTCCACTGGGTCACGATTCAAACCCTCATACCAATTTTTTCGAATCTTTCTACGTGGAACCACCAGCTTATCTGACATCATATAGCCAGAAACCCTATAAAGGATATCTTATTAAAACCTTGTTAAAATTTATAAATGCAAGAAAATTTTAGAAAATATAGAAAAGCAGTCACCTGAAAAACAGCACTTCACCATTGTAAGTTGCCAAAGCTATTTCTCTCACCCCATCTTTGTCTATGTCATATAATAAAGGACTAGAATGCACAGTTGATTGGTGGAAAGCAGGCCAGCCTAAGAAACCATTCAGAAGATCATTTCGAGTTCGAATAAAAATCAAATCAAACATCAGGTAATCTACCACATTGAGGACAAGCCTTCATCCTATGCATTTCTGATCAGTTGGATGAGTCTGAAAAAGGCCTTTACATTTTTCCCCTTTAATACCAAGAGCAACTGGCCTGTGTGGCTATGTCATGCTTTTTGCCAAACATCACAGTCATTTGAAGCCCATATAAAAGGGGAGGGTCATGTTACTTAATTGGCAGCCAACATAAAACTTAGAATCTTTTACGAAAAGAATCAACAACACAATTGTACAAACGTTAGGTCATCACCCATATGTAGCAAGGTGTGCAACCTGAGTAGAGTGTCAAATGAGCTAGAGCCAGTGAACTACTACATTAGATCCCAGAAATGATGCAAAATATGCATGGGCTGATGATGCTATTAGGATAAAAACTCATGATATTTTGGGGATAAGTAACTGCTTTCAAAACATTTCATTCTCTTTGGTTATGCTGATAGAAACCTGTTAGAATCCATCTAACTCCACAGTCTTTTTCATATGCCACTATGACTTACTAACCTTAGAATCTTTACATACAATTCTTTTCCTTCGAAGGAGGCTAAATCCCTCTAAATATCAAGTCTACCCCGATACTATCAAATAGAAGCACCACAATTTAGCCACGACACAACTAATATAGAATAAATATCATCAGATAAAGACAAACGTATCCTATGCAGCTATCCCTATTACATCTTCCAAGCTCCAGCATATCATTAACCTCTCTAAATTAAATAAGTCTTTCTACTCAAGAGTAGCTTAATTTCTTATTCTACTAATCGCACTCAAAAAATGACATGTCATTCTCAAGCTTCTTTTTCTTTTTCTTTTTCTTTTTTTTTTTTTTCCAATTTCACTGGTTCAGTCTCAATATGGATATTACCCTATTCAGCTTCAAACATCTTGTCTCTGTTAACAAAACCCTTATCCTAGATTCAAGGCTGAACTTCAAGTTCACCGGTCACTTGTTAACGCAACGCCTATCATGAAAAGAAAACAGATCACAATCTTTTACCTGGCAATTTGTCCCCGTCCGAACCTTCTAGAACTTCAAGGTAGTGCACGAAGGATGGAACAACTATCTCAAGCTTCCCATCACTGCATAACAAAAAAACCACACACATGAACACAGCAAGTGAAAATTCTCAAGATTAAGCTACCAACATAAACTCCAATTACAAGACACAATCCAGCAAACTTACGAATCAAACCAGCATACCCACATCAGAATTAGATTCAACAATGCAGAAAAAATAGCAGTTCCTTGAATAACAATTCACCTGTTAATATCAGAGACCAACGGGGTCGCATAGATACTGGAACTGACTTCAGTTTGCCATCTCAGCTCCAAATTCTTAGGGCATTTCGAATTCACAAGAGCATCCTCATCGCTAACCAAAAATTAAAAATAAATAAATAAAAAAATAATAGAAAGATGGAAGAGTTGAAATTAAAACATAATCTTGTGAAATTATATAACTGCACACCAAAACAACGCAATCAATCACACTGCAAATTTCAGCCACATCGTACATTTCGGGGAATCCGAGGGTGTCGTCGGAGGCTTCTCGCTCCCGGAACGCATTCTTCTGGGAGTCATCGCAAAGGACGAAGGTGTAGCACGTGAAGAGAACGAGGCAGAGCGCGAGGGTCTTCGCCAACGACGGTTTCATATGATCTATCCTGGAATCGGCTCCACTAGATTGTTCTCGGCTGAAACGGATTGAATTGGAGAAGAAAGATTGAGGAACAGAATGGGTTAAGAGCGTAGCATAGAGAGTGAAGTGGTGGGTGGTTGTTGGTAGCGCGTTGAATCTGAGATGAAACCCTCGCTAGCTCAGTGGGGGCAGCAGCAGCAGGGTTTCTTCCTGTGTGCGATCTGCGAGGGTGAAAGAGTTGGTAAACGTTTCCACTGAGACAATGTTTGGGTAGGAGTTGAAAAATTAGTGTAATTTTAAACATGAAGTTAAAAAAATAAAGTTAGCTATGAAAATTTTCAATTTTTTTTTTTTTGTATAATGGGCTTAAAATTGCTATCGATGATGTTAAGGCCGCATTTGGTAGATAAATTGATTTTTTACTCTCGAGAACAGTATTATTGGAATGTTATTTTCAAGAATCATATTTACATATAAATATGTTAATGTTTTTTTTTCCGTCTTTTAGAATAAACTATATATTTGAATCTTCTAAAGTGAAAAAGTAAGAGAGTCTCCATCTTTCAATCAAGAAAATGCATGGTGCGTGGAACCCGTCAATTTATCCAATAGTGAAAATATCCTCATTTTCTCAAGCATATATTTTCACTAATAAGGAACATGTTAACTAATTGGTAAAGATCAATTGGATTGAATTTTGAGGTTTTTTAATCCTCTACAGTACCTCATCATGACATGACCATGAAAGGGAAAATTTGTTTATCTTTTAACGGGCTAAAGTAATTTATTTTGGCTTTTTAGCCCCATATTGACTAAAATTTCAAGTATCTTGTAAGTTGTAACATCCCTAATTTCATAAATAAAATGCTAATTAGCAATTAGATAAAAATATAGCAAAAACCAAGAGAACCTAGACCAGTTTTATGAAACATAACAAATATTATTAGAATATTCAAGTATTTCTAGAGAAAAATGTAAAGAATTACAAAAATGCCATAATTTAATAGAAATAACGAAAATACCCTTACTATGTAAAGAAAATTACCAAACTACCTTTGCCTTATTAGTAAATGACAAAGATATCCTTACTCTGTAAATAAAATTACAAGAATACCATTATCATTGTATAATTACAAAAGTATCCTTGTCTTAGTTAAAGAAATTACAACAATGTTATTGCACAAATCCCTAGATTTGTCTTTAGGCAAGAGTGAATCTAAGCCATTGAATTAAGATGACAATACAATAATTCAACCACATACATCATACACATTCTTAATCACATACATGCATATAGATAATCTCATGCTAAAAATTAAAAACACTTATTAAAGCATAAGATCACATGATGTAAATCTATGATGCATACATACATTAAAGGTTAGAAAATTTCCACTAACAACATTTTTGCATAAAACATGGAACATGATTTCATAAAACTAGGCCAACATGTTTGCATAAAACATGGAGTGTTTTCATCCAAAGTTTGGCCAACATGTTTCCATAAATCATGCTCCAAGAATTAATTCTCTAAATGTTTCTTTTCTTGATCCTTCCACTATAAATACTCTTCAAACTCTTTTCCATTCCTTACATTTCCAAAACACAAAGAGGCCTTACCATGCTTTGCAAGAGATACATTCTCTAGCTCTTGTAAAATACATACACTTTTACTAGTTTCCAAGCCTTAGAAACTTCCTAAGTGCTCTTTCTTTCTTATTTTTTTTCTACCATTCTTCTTATGTTCTCCTCTTCAAAGATTTCTCTTAATCCTCTAAACCTTATTTAAACACTTAAATTCTAAACTCAAACCTTCACTAGCTCTCATAAGAGTTACAATCTTTAACTCTGGTGAGAAATATTTTCTTAAGCACTCAAGTTCTAGAGTCAAGATTCAAGGAGGGTCATCCACTCCAAGGACTCTTGCATAAGCTCAAGAAAGAAGAGAATGACTCTTTTTTTTAGACCCTACATAAGAGGTAGGAGTTTCTTCTTTATTTGTTCAATCATTATTGGCTTCTAACCATGGATAGAATGCCTCAACCTTGAGTTATTGTCAAAAGTTTTGAATGATTATTTGTAAAATATATTTTTAGATAGCACAATATATTCTATTATGTTCTTATCACTTCTATGATGTTATCATACTCAAATATAGCATAAAAAGATAGTATGTGAAACTTGATTTTTTTTAATAAAAATTACTAAAGACATAAAAATGGTAGGTGCTGGAATTTCTGGTTGATTCTGGCAGCAGGCACTTCGGAATATAATGATCATAAAATATGAAGTATCCCGAAATAAAAATATTTTAATCATAAACTAGACTCATTATAGAAGACTCTCCAAAAAGAATCACCTAAAACGGAGTTCTCTAGCTCAAGATATAAATTTTCAAAGCTAAGCCAAAAACTGAAACTCTACATATGACCTTGCAGTAGTAAAATAAGTGTAACTCACTATATAAAATCCAAATGGACTGATTTCAACTCCTTAGGAAAGCTAACACATAGAGAAACACATCTATGTATGTTATACATAATGCTTTGCATCACGTAAATATAGAATGAGAAATAAATTTTTAGGACACTGTGCTGTGAGAGTGTAGTTTGGAACGGTTCTGACTAAGGAAAGACTTGGTATTTAAGCGTATCCATTGTGACCCACCTCTCTTTCCTGGGAACCCTCCTGTGCACGGATTACAGTTGAATTACACTAAAACTTGATGAATTAGGAATCTAAAACTACCTTTTCTAGGCTGAGATAACAAGTATATAGAGAGCTACAATTTTTTTTCTAAAAGATGTTAGAAACTGAAATAGAAGATTTAAGTCTTGCAAAAGAACTTAAATATTTAAGTAGTAATAATCTTCAAGAGGAAACATATATATATAAAAGTCATAGGGGAGCTTTAAAATATGTAAAGAATATTTAATAATATTTTAAAGTGCATTAATGTATTACTAAATATTAAGTGTACAAAGAAGACTAAGAGAATCTATATGAGATCTTACATAAGTCTATATGCTAAATACCTACTTAACAAGAATACTATTTTTTTTTTACCATGAGACTTAGTATGAAATGTCTACTATTTGATATAAGATTGTGTATGAAATGTTTCTATGATATCCAAGCTGATATATAGTATTATGAATATATATTGATGAGTTATGAAATGATAAGAATGGATGATTGATTGTACCATCATTTATTTATGATTGCATGATGATTTTCACTCAATGAGAATAAAAGTAAAGCCTGAAAAAGTAGCAATGATAGTCTAGAAAAGTGGACTTGAGCTAAGCACACGGCTTAACTCCCTAAACCGTTGAGATCACGGCAACGGAAAGAAAATCAAAAGGTTGTGGCGACGGCCACGGTATGAGCTCATTACCCTTTTAGGGTGGTCTAAGGCATTGATGTATTCATCCCGTGAGTAATTATGAGACATGTCAATAAAAGAGAATAAAGTGTCATGCTAGTAGTAGAAATGCTTGTATGATTACAAAAAAGATGCATGAAATCATTAAGTTAGATATGTATGACTCTGCTAATAAGAATAGTTTAAAATTAACTCTACCTCGGCTAATCACGTTTGCGAAAATCTTGATAAATGAACCTACCTGTCCATCACTTTGTAAATAAACCCGAGGTAGTTGGAGTGACAATGATGACACAATCGATACCAAGTTGAAATTCCTACTGAGAAATCCAGCATTTCTCACTCCTATGTATGTTTCCGTTGTCACTACCAGATACTGATGAATCCCAACTATTCGAGAAGGGGGAAGTCTCGCTTCCCTGAGTCAAGATGCACGAAGTCTGGGGAGCTAGGGAGAAAAAAACCACTACTAGCCTAGCCTCAGATTAGACATTTGATAGGTTAAGAACCACTACCACCACCTCTGTAGTAATCTATACTAGAGATTTTCACTTTTCCACTGTTGCTATCCGTATGCTGTATTTTCTTCTATGTACTATTTTATTAGATGTATCAAAAGCCAGTACTGTATTTACTCGTCTAAGCGCTACTATGTAAACTCATGTTGGTAACAATGATATTGCTGCTTAGTAAACTTCAATTTTAAAAATTATATTATATCGGAACTATGGCGCACATATCATTCACATTACAGGCTTAATTTTTTTAAAAAAGTAGATTCGTATAAAAAAAATTACCCCTATCTTCTCATCATTAATTTAAAAATAAAATTGATTAAAGAATATAGGTAACAGCTAATAGAGTCCGGGTCTATTAGGGTGTTACATAAGTTATATCTAGATATAAATTATTTACATGGTTGGGTGACATCAACATTTCTAGAAATGTTAGATATTTTTCCAAAAAGAACCCAACAAAATGGTAGTGACGGCCAGAACTACGGTGGCCAAATGTCAGTAGTGGTCTAACGACAAGGGTAGTAGTGGTGGTTCAACTTCAACAGCGGTCATGGTTCGCCAACTGCAGCGGTGGTCCAATAGTGCTAGTCTAGCAATATAAGATTCACGATAATAAAATTGACTCATCTCCATTCCCACTCCTACATGGGAATGTAAGATTCTTATGGAAAGAGAATGTTTTTGTAAAAATAAAATGACCAAGTTGCCCTTAACCTCAAACTGCCAAAACTGTCGCTGGAACATCGCTGCCATCACCAAATCATCGACGTTAGACCACTTCCGCTAATGTTGGATTGTTGCTGCCGATGTCGGCCTGCCACCACTAAACCATTGTCATTGCCAACACAGGACCAACATTGCTAACACTGGAGTACCGTTGTCGATGGGTGTTAGACCACTGCCACCGGGAGCCAAATCACATGCCATTATTACCAGTAGCTGACCACCACCATTGTCATTACCATTTTATTAGGGATATTTTTGAAAAAATACTAAATATTTCCAAGAATGTCAATATGACACAAATGATTTACTCTTAAGCATAATTTACAATATTCCTGATATTTCAGTCTGCGTACTAAACAAGTCTAAACGTCCTGCATAAGAATGTGATTCTTGGAAATAGCATTCTTGAAAATGGTATCCCCAGGAATAAAAAATGAATTCACCCTATATTTGCGAGTTTTGTAAATGATGGAAGGGAATGCCTACTAATGAAGTAGAAAAGAATAATAAAGACCGGAGTAAAAGAGAGTATATTACACCCTTTTTCTTTTGTTTTCCATATGTATCCTCTCATCGGAGACTTGTTTGTGCATTTGGGATCCCATCCGAGAGGGGTTATTCCATATATAAGGATCGAACCCAAGATCACCCATTAAGGGGAAGGAGCATGTACCACTTTAATCGACCATACATTGGTCAGCCATACCCTTATTTGGATGTTTAGTAATTTTAATATGGGAAGAGAAGAAAATTATGAGTATTCCTTCTTTGAACCCTAAGTTTGGAAAGTAAAAACTAAGGGCTTTCAGTCGCAAGGGAGTAGAGGTAGCAAAATGGGTTAAGCCTATAGGGTTGGCTCGCTAACCCGTCATTTTTTGATAAGGCAAGTTAGCATTTTCAACCCGAAAAACTAAAATGGATCAACTCGTCTTGCCCCATTTATGGTTAATTCCGGGTTGGCAAAATAAGTAGAAGTATCACAAAAAATGGGTTGGCTCACCAGATTGGCCTGCTAACCTGCCATTTTTTATTTTAATGGGGTGAATTGGCATGTTAAATCCAAATAACCAAAATAGGTCAACCCATCCTTCCCTACTTTGTGGCCAACCCATGGCGGGTTAGGGCAGGCATCATTTGCCACCGACATAACGGAAGATACATTGTTTCTTCCTAGCCATTTTAGTCCCTTCTCTTAAATTGGTTTGACCCACAAAATAATAATAATAATAATAATAACAATAATAATAATAATAATGCACACGAAAAATATTACAAATGAATTAATCCCTTTATAATTTTTATGACTCCCAAGATTTTTCATGACTCAAAACATATGACATATTAAATCCTCATTTCAATCTCCGTTATAAAGTTACTAATGTAGCTTGCTTTATGCAACCCTAGCAAGTGGCAAATAATAGAACAAATTGGTTTGACAAATTACTAAAAGTTCAAATTGAGTGAGAAGCACTCCTATGCAAGCTCATATCAAGTGCACATAGGAAATGGTTTAGGTATGAGAGTATCTTGCACAAAGGACATGCACATCTTATTTTCAAATATTTTGATAGAGCCTTCATTATAGACAATCTTTTAATTTACATATGCTTGGTCTAACTAAAAACCTATTAATATCTTACAATTCACCAAACAGAATAAGATATTCTTTGAATTCCATGCTTATGTTTGCTATGTTAAATCTCAAGTAACCAGGAGATTCTTGTCCAAAGTATTGGTGAAAATAGTTTATACTTCTTTATAGATCTCAAACCAGGTTCTTCTATTTTGAAGTACATCTTTGTCTTCTGTAAATACAAATGCACCTGTTGTTTTCCATTCCAATAAAATAGTACAATTAGGATTGAATCTACTCTGAAAGGTTCTTTGCTTTCAATAAATACAAATGTACATGTCACTTTTCAACCCAATAAGAAAGATACTGCTAGGATTGATTCATTTTTACTTTGGCAGAATAGGCTTAGGCATCCCTCTAGCAAAGTTGTTTATCAAGTTTGAAAATTCTGTAATATACATTCTGATCAAAATAAAATCTCACAAGTTTATGAGTCTTGCTACCTTCAAAAGCATCCTTAGTTACCTTTTACTACCTCTGAAAGTGTGTATGCTAAACCATTAGACCTTATTTTTACTGATGTTTAGGGTCCAACACCTATCCTTTCTCATACTAGTGCTAGATATTATCTCACATTCTTGGATACACACACTAAGTACACTTACATTTATTTTTTAAATAAAAAATCTCGAGTGTCATCTACATTCTTCTAGTTTAAAGTACTAGTTGAAAATCAATTAGGCGAGAAAATTAACGCTGTTTAGACTGATAATACAAAAGAGTTCATAACCCTTGCTAAGTTCTTCAAAGATCATGGCATGATTCATAGACTAACTTGGCCTCACACACATGAATAAAATGGTAGCATAAAAAAAAAACATAGACATATAAAACCTTTGTATGACTTTCTCTCCTAAGTCATGCATCAATGCTTATGTCCTTTTGGCAGGAAGCCTTTCATATAGCAACCTCTCTCATCAATATGCTACCAACTTTGTCCTTAAGAATATTTCCCTTTTCCAGCAACTATTAAACAAACCGCCTAACTATACCTTTTTGAAACCTTTTGGATGTGCTTGTTTCCCTTTAATCAGGCCCTATCAACAGCATGAAATTGATTTTAGATCTAAACAATGTATTTCTGTTGGCTACTCTGATAATTCTAGAGGCTAAAAGTGTCTACATCTGGAAAGTTATACCTCTTAAGGCATGTAATTTTGTTGAACATCATTTCCTTATGTCAAAATGGTCAACACTTCCTCCTTAACTCCAGTCAATCCTAACTCTATAATGCTATAGTTACTAGAGCTAAAAATGGGATCTTTAAACCTGAGGCTCTCACAGCCTCTCTTGAACCCACCTCCTTGACAAGGAACCCATAGGATTTAAATGGGTGCTTTGGGCAAAATATAATCCAGATGGCTCTATAAATAAGTACAAGGCAAGAGTAGTTTCCAAGGGATTCTACCAATAAGGGGATTTTGATTTCCATGAAACTTTCAGCCCTATTGTTAAGCCAACCACTGGGAGAGTTATCCTCACAATTGCTATCTCTAAAGGTAGTCCTATCAAACAAGAGGACTTCAACAATGCATTATGTAATGGTTATCTTCAAGGAGCAGTCTACTTGACTCAACTTGAAGGTTTTAGTGATGAGGACAAGCAACTAGTGTGCAAACTCAACAAGACCCTTTATAGTCTCAAGCAACCTCCAAGAGCTTGGTTTGAAAAGCTCCAAAGCATCATATGTTATCTCTAGGGTTTGGATCTGCCAAAACTGACAGTTCTTTGTTCATTCAAGTTACTCTTCACCATGTATTATATGTCTTTGTATATGTAGATGTTGTCATCATCACAGGGACTTCCTCTATTGTAATTCAAAATTTCATTACCACACTCAATGCTAAATTTTCTCTAAAAGACTTTGGAGATATTCACTATTTTTTGAGGATAAAACCAGTTCCAACTTCCTCTAGTAGCTTACACCTATCACAACACAAGTACATTTCTGATATTCTACAAAAGGCAAAATGTGTTGACTGTAATTCCTCCCCCACACCCATGACTTCAAGTCTTAAATTCTCCAAATTTGGTGATGATGAATTCTAAGACCCTACACTCTACAGGTCTGTAGTAGATGTTGTCCAATATGCAACAATCACAAGACCTAAAATTTCTTTTTGTGTCAATAAAGTATGTCAATTCATGCATCGCCCATTGGTCACTCATTGGCAAGTTGTGAAATGCATTCTTTGATACTTAAAGGGACTCTTTCTTGTGAACTTCATATTCAACCCTCCTCTTCCTTTAACTTGTTTGCCTTTTGTGATGCTGATTGGGGTTCAGATCCTAACAATCTTCATTCCACCATAGTGTTTAAAATCACGTGGATCAAATTCCTCTTACTTGAGCTACAGCCTCCACCAACTTTAGCTCCAACAATCTATTGTGATAATTTCAGTGCTGTCATGATGACAACCATTACTATCTTGCTTCAAAAGTCCAAACATTTTGAACTTGACCTTCATTTTGTGAGAGAACATGCTGCCAAAGGCCTTATTCATGTCAGCCACATTCCTTTTCATGAGCAAGTAGCTTATATTCTTATCAAATCAGTAGATGCATCTTAGTTTCCTTACCTTAGGACCAAACTCAGAATTGGTTCTTCACCCTTTTTGAGTTAGAAGGGTGTTAGGGAGTAGAACTAATTAAACTATGGTTTAGAGTTCGTTAAGTTGGCTTCTCTTATGAGCTGGCATTGATTAGATTAGTTAAGCTTTACCTTGTGATATAAAAAGATGGAACACTGTGTAAACCATTTTTAGATTCAATAATAATGAATTTAGTTACATTTCAGTTACCAGAATTCTCTCTTTCCAGTACTTACACACACATTGATGTATTTTTGCAATCTAGTTTATTTTACACGATTCTATTATGCACCCCATATGTGAGTAAATATGTGCATATCTAATTTATGAGAAATTGTATTCTTCTATACAGTAGATAGCAACTTTCGCTTGACAAATCATAACAACCACCACTCACCCTTTTACACAAAGAACGCAACATACTTACCTTCGGAGAAAAAGGTGCACAAGAAGGAATACAAATCACTTTCAAAACAAATTGTAGATTGGTAGATTTGTCGTAGCATTGTTGAAGGTGCTACTTCTATATAGCTAAGATGAACTTCTTGTAGTAGCACATGGTATTTAATTTTGTGATATTCAAAGTGTCATTTAACTCCAAAACTAATTTAGAGTTTTGGCTATTCTTATCGCCATAATTCTTAAAATTTATTATGGGTAACATAAACTCCCATTTTCTTCTTGTATACATCCTCAAGATCCTTCAATATTACATTTTAATCCTAATGTGTACAAGTAATTAAACCTAATAATAATAAATAATTGTAATTTTACCACATGATTGTGTGATAATACACATGAACAACAACCAATTTTAGCTTCTAGCTATAATTTAGTACCTAAGTACATAATGGGCAAATCTAATCATCAATTGAGCTAACATTCAACATTATTATATTAGCATATTAGTGATTGTTTTAAGAATATGTACATCATACACTAAGACTAGAATGAGTGAGAAGACGTAATTTTGTGTTGTAACACACAAACCAACGTTCATTGCACTAGATTGTCTTATCCAAAGGATGATCATAGAGATATTTTTTTAATACCCCATTGTTGCATTGTATTTACAAACCTTTGCTCTCACTGTTGATCTTTTTGTTGAAACTCATGTTTTAAGGTTTGAATTGTGGCCTTTTGTAGCAACCTCCTCCGGTTTGACTTCATCCCTACAAACATAAGAAGTATTGGATGGAGCTACATCTTAGACGCCGGCCTGTGACCCTAAACCATAGATGCATCCTTGTTTTTTTTACACCTACAACAACATCTAAGAAGATGTCATTGACATATTGTTGACTATTACTCCCTTTACCAATTTGGAACTCCTGCCCACCTATTCACTTTTCATACTCTTCCTATACAAATTTAACTACGAGAAAAGAAATAATTGCAAATTAAAGTAACTTAAATGGTAATTAAGTGATACTTACACCAATCTTTGCTTATTTTGTGGTGAATAACTCATCATTTGGCTTTCCTTTTGGTTTGTGATTTGATGTCGTTCGCACAATTCATTAAAATTTGGTTCTCTATTAAATTCTACCATTTAAAGGGATAACACAATTATCAGCTGAGTAAGAAATAAATGAACTTAATGAAGTAATCATTACTTAATGGAAATAACTAGCCATTCTATTAGCATGTTCTTTTGTAGGTATATTATGCATATTAAGTCATTATTTAAGTTCTCGGTTTTGTTGATTTTTCCTTAGCCATAGACATACTTGTTCCTCATTGAGTTTTTTTTGTAAACTCACTCTATGACCCTCATTCTCTTTTCTGATATAGGTGTTGACACGAGTCTTGATTCCTTCTGCCCCACAGGACTGCAGTGTTTCTTCTTGGGCGAGCCACGTTTTGGTGGTTTAGTTTGATTCCTATATAGAGTAGTGGTTTATGTAGCACAGGCTGAGTCTGACACTATACTATGGTTTTAATAAGTTTGCTGGGTGTTTTATTAGTCGCATTTTTAGAGTTAAATATGTGCTATTTTATTATCACCTTTCTCTATAGGAAAGTTAGATTCATACTACTAGAAAGAAATATTTTTGGCCATGTAAAAAGACAAATTGGCCATTATCACAAGCACTCCCACCACCTTGGTTAGTAACACCACCGCAACTGCCCCTATTGCATCCATTGCCACCATAACTTCAGCACAACCATCACCGCATCATCATCGCCATCATTGTCACGCTACTTGTCTAAATATGAGTTCAACGTGTATGATAATTAATACCGAAATTTTTTTAATATCATGTAAACGTGTAAAGCCACGTTTTTTAGTGGAAAAAGTTTAACGTGTATGATAATTAATTTTTGAATTGAAATTGTCAGGCATATATCATGTAAACGTGTAAAGCCACGTTTTTTAGTGGAAAAAAGTTTAACGTGTATGATAATTAATTTTTTAGTTGAAATTATCAGGCATATTTTGAAGAAAATATACCAAATTTTTTTGAATATCATGTAAACGTGTAAAGCCACGTTTTTTAGTGGAAAAAGTTTAACGTGTATGATAATTAATTTTTGAATTGAAATTGTCAGGCATATTTTCAAGAAAATGTACCGAAAATGTTTTAATATCATGTAAACGTATAAAGCCACGTTTTTTAGTGGAAAAAGTCAAAGCCATTTAGTGGTGGAGGGCGGAGCCATTGAGATATGTGAAGCAGAAGGAAATCTATCCTTCATATTTTTTCCGTGGGGCAAATCGCGGCTTGCTATAGCCTATAAATGCATGGTATGCGTGATTTGTTCATTTTCATCTGAACTTAGAACTCATTCATCAGATTTTGTATTCCAATAACAATAGAGAACTTATATTTTTTTATTTTTATAGAGAGAAATATTTTTTTTAATATAATATTCACTTCCTATATTTAGAGAGAAGTGTAATTTTATCTTTTACACAATAAAAATTTTTTACAGTCTTACTTTTAATTTTTCTAGTATCATTAAAGGATTTTTCACATAAATATTTTATACCAATTAAAATTTTCTCAATTTTATTTTAATTACATTATTCTGTTTTTATAACTCTGATGTCTAATAAATTGTTGTCAAATAAATATAAAAATAGCTCATTCTTAGATATCAATTGCAATATTTTTAGAACTTCAATCTATATTATCAAATGAGTCAAAACATCATGTCTAGAAAAACTATTTGTGAGAATAATATTTTAAGAGATAGTCTCCCTAAAAACGAAGAATCACTTCGCATGGCACGTGACCCCGAAGTGTAAGCTTTTGGTCCACACGGTAATAGAAACAACATTTTATCAAATCAAAAGGCTATACTTTCAGAAAAATAAAAGCAGGGTCCCAATGTATTTATCTCATAATGACACGTTAGTGCTCTCACTGTTTGCGTACTAATCTCATCTAAGGTGGGTCTCACAATGCTTTTCAGAGGAGTGATCTCACTTTTGAAAAATATAGGTCATTTATCTCTTTTGATACAACAAAAGGTTAAGATGTTTTTATTCTCTATTTTTAAGAGTTAATGGTTTTTTTAAAAGTATTTTATAGAATATTCTTCTGACTCGTGTTTTTTAAAATTAAACTAAATTACTAATATGATTTTATTCTAGTTAATAGTAATAAATATAAATATTATACTTTTTATTATCTATATCTATTATTATTATTTCAAATATTTAAAATATATTTATCAAACACTATTATAATATCTCCTTATTAGAAATAACATTTATATGGTGCTACTATAATATTCTAAGATCCCAACAATATAACAATTACACAATAACATCAAATCAAATCTCTACTATATTACAAAGTTAGGCCAATTATAGCATATGCAGGAGTCGCAAGTCAAAACAGGTCTTGGCATTTATCACTATATACTATCCAGTTTCTTCCCAAACTGTAGAATCAACGAATTCCTCTTTTCATCGAATCCATGGTTTTCCAATCCAAATCCAGAAGTACTCCCAATCCAAGATGGATCTACGACGTGTTTTTGAGCTTCAGGGGCAGAGACACTCGTACAATATTCGTTTCACATCTCTATAACGCACTTTCAAATTCAGGGATTTATGTTTACAAGGACAATCAGGAGCTTCGGAAGGGAGGCCAGATCTCCACCTTACTAATCCAAGCAATCGAAGTTTCTAGAATCTCTGTCATCGTTTTCTCACAAAACTACGGCAATTCGGAATGGTGTCTGCGAGAGCTGGAGAAAATAATGGATTGTCGCAGAACCATAGGTCAGGTGGTTTTACCAGTTTTCTATAACGTTGATCCCTCGGATGTGCGTTATCAGAAAGGCTCGTTTGGAAAAGCATTTCAAGATCTTAAGAAGAGAATCTCAAAGGAAAAAGAAAAAGTTTGGGTGGCAGCGCTCCGTGATGTTGCGAATTTGTCAGGAATTCACCTGAATAATTCCGGGTATTTCAAATTTCTGTTTGTTCTGTTTTTAGAGCATTGCCGGTTTTTGTTTACTGTGTCAGATTTTCACGCATGTCATATTCTGTATTCTGAATTTATACCTTAAAAATAATCCAAAATAATCAGTACTCGAAAACTAATTTTTATGAAATTCACGTTAATGTCGTAAATTTTTTTTCTGTCATAAAAAAATAATTTTACATTTGACATTTTAAGCATCCCAAGCGAACATCTGTTTTAGATTTTTTTTTTTGTAGAAAAATAATTTTTTTGTTTTAAAAACAATCATTTTTATAGAAGTTATATATATGAGTGTATATTCAAAAGCTACAAACAAATTATTTTAAATAGTTCTTAGTTTTTAAGTAGAAGGTAATATTTTTTTTTTTGGTAAGTAAGTAGAAGCTAATATGAATAATTTTTACAAAAAAACTAATTTTTCTAGTTGAAAAATTTACTTTTCTATTGAAAAAAAGGAACAAACGTATCTTTAATATAATCTATAAATCTTTAAACACTAAAAAATGGGAGTTTTCCTGTTCCTAAAACATGTTTCATCTTCTCCTCTTTTTACTCCAAAAAGTAGAGTAAAAAAAAATTACCACTTACTATTTAAATGTTAGCTGTACTATCATGGTAATTAAAAACAATAGTTTTTAGTACTACTTGAGTTTCTCCATTTTTTTTTGTTGGCTCAAGATAAAAAACTTAATTTATTAATATAAATTTCTTTTCATTAAATGTATAGATAAATACTATTGTTTCGAAAAAATTATCATAATAATTTTCTATCTGTTTGAGATAATTTAGTTGTCAAAATTAATTGTTAAAATGTCTCAAGCTTTTTCGGGTTTGAGGATCCTACTTCAATCTACATTCAAAAACTGTTTAATATAATTTTTATTACTCTATTCTAATTCGAATGAAAGTTGAATGGGAGTTCTTTTTTGTAGTTGTATGGTGTGGTTTTGTGGCATCTTAGATAATATTTGAGGAATAGTCCAGTCAGTTAAATAATTAAAAAAAAACATATAGAGTACTTTTTTTAGCTATTTTTCTCAATGGGCATAATATGTCAAACAAATATTAATTGTACAATGATAAATGTTGCGATTGTGTGCATGAAACACATAATAATATATTGAAAGATAATTTTTTTTAGGGATTAAAAATTAATATGTTAAAAGTTGAATTCTTAAGAAAATATTTTTGAGTTTGGATTTTTTAAGACAGGGAAA
Source organism: Dalbergia cochinchinensis (assembly GCA_031216125.1). Classification (NCBI taxonomy): domain Eukaryota; kingdom Viridiplantae; phylum Streptophyta; class Magnoliopsida; order Fabales; family Fabaceae; genus Dalbergia; species Dalbergia cochinchinensis. The sequence goes on along the minus strand of CM062375.1, from coordinate 57,516,720 downwards.
GAGAATAAATGACTTGTAGTATAATACTTTAAAATTCTATATTATAAGATATTTTCTCGCTTCCCCTATTCTTCAAAATCCAAGTTCACAAACATACCTTTAGAGGTTAATATGTTAAAAATAAATATTTTAAGAGTTAATGTGTATCTTGTTACAGGGACTTGAAAAATCAGCACTAAATGTAGAAGATACTAAAATTTTCCTAGTCTAGACTTTTTATGGAATTGTCTAGAACATAAAAGACAAACCTAGACTTTGCTAGCTTGCTAGAATTTTCTAGATAATGTAATAATTAATTACTACACTAGAATGATCTAGAGCCTAGAAACCACCTAGAAGCAAAGGAGTAGTAGAAGCTTCTAGTCAATGTGTTGGCAACTGATTCCACCTCCTTGTGTTTCCTATAAAGAGGCTCAAGGTGCATTAGTGCAATAAGTGTGCTAGAGTAAGCAAAAGCTTGTGTGAAGCAAGTGTGTGCTCCAAGTGAGTGAAAGCACAAAGTGTTAGTGTACTTTAGTGTGTAAAGTGTAAAGTTATTCAATAAATAATAAAGAGAGTTTAATTTTTAGTGCCTCATTGCTTAACAATTTGGTATCAGAGCTTGATGGTCTGAGACCGATTCAAATGGGATGATTATCAGTTCTGGGAGGGTTCTTGTAAAATCACAGTCTGGGACTGTGACGCTATTGGTCTGGGACCAAAGCAGTGATGAGAAAATTTCATCAAGTCACTATGGTGGATATCCAAGTGGTTGGTGGAATTAGGAAGCTCAATGCCCAGAATTATAATACATGGTGAACATGTATAGAGTTGTATCTCCAAGGCCAAGACCTTTGGGAGGTTGTTGGTGGTCTACAAATGAAGTTGAGGCACTATGGAAGTGGAAAATTAAAGTGTGGATGGTGATGTTTGCATTCAAGACGATGGTGGAAGATGAAATGCTGGAGCACACAAGGAAGGCGCCAACACCGAAGGAAGCATGAAACACATTTACAGCACTGTTTTCCAAGAGGAACGACACAAGGCTATAGTTATTAGAGAACGAGCTCCTGTCGACAACATAAGGAGAGTTGACGATCAACCAATATTTCACTAAGGTAAAATCTCTTTGCCAAGAAATCTCTGAATTAGATCCAGATAGTAAAATATCTAACCAACGCATGAAGAGAATTATTATTCATGATCTTAGACCAGAGTATAGATGTTTTATTGCTGCAATTCAAGGTTGGCCTACCCAACCTTCCCTTTTATAATTAGAAAATTTGTTGGCTGACCAAGAGGCATTAGCCAAACAAATGGCTGGAATATCAGTGAAGAGTGAAGAAGAAGCACTCTTCACTGGTAGAAGAAAGGCATGGGGGAAGCCACTTTTAATAAGAATTTAAATAACAAGACTGAGCAGTCAAGGAAGGATGAAGATGGAGATTCCCGACTTAAGAAAGGCAAAGAAAGGTGATAATGCCTGCTTCATTTGTGGAAAGCGGGGAGATTTTGCACAAAATTGTTAGTTCAAGAAGAAGATGACAGAAAACAATGCTGCAACCTTAAGTCATCTAGTGGAAAAAGAAAATGATGTTGAAGAATATGGGATGCTTCCACTTCACTGGCAGTTGCAGAAGACATTTGCCAGGAGGAAGAAATTGATTTTGGCAAGATTAATGAGGAGCTTGTGGAGTCACTACAGCAAGTAACTCTACCCGACTCCACAGATATTGAAAGCGTGATAGAAGGAAACATGAGGGAGCAAAAGGATAGTATAGAAGAATAGTCTCCTATTCCAACTGTGATAGAGAAACATATAAAAAGCCCTTGGCAAACAGGAGTACACCAAAAGGAACAAGAAGAGCTTGAACAACATGAAGACGAAGAAGCTGAAGAACAACCACAACTTGGGAGATCCACCAAACAAAGGAAATCGTCTATCCCAAAATATGCAAATGCTGCAAAGATCATGGAGGAAAAGGAACCTATAACCTATTAAAATGCCGCAGAGAACGAAGAATGGGTCAAGGCAATGAAAGAAGAAATCTTGGCACTTGAACAAAATCAAATATGGGAGTTAGTGCTGAGGCCGAGAGATGTAAAGCCCATTTCTTGTAAATGGGTTTATAAAATCAAGACTCGCCCGGATGGCTTAGTAGAAAGGTACAAGGCTCGCTTAGTCGCACGAGGCTTCTCCTAGCAATAGGGGTTGGACTATGACAAGACATTTAGTCTAGTTGCAAATATTACTACTGTGCGTGTTCTAATAGCATTGGCAACTTGCAAATCATGGAAGCTTTGGCAAATGGATGTGAAGAATGATTCTCTGCATGGAGAAGTTGATCGAGAAATTTACTTAAAGCAGCCAATAGGATTTGAGAGCCGGGTTAAAGCAAGCACCCAGAGCATGGTACAAGAAAATAACAGAGTTCCTGGTTCCTAGTTCAAGTCTGTTTGCCAAGGTATGTAAAGGAAAACTAGCAATAGTGTTGGTATATGTAGATGATTTGATCATTACAAGAGACAACATAAAAGAAATTCATCAAATAAGGGAGAATCTACTCATTCGCTTCCAAATGAAAGAGCTTGGAGAATTAAGGCATTTTCTTGGGCTTGAAATGGATTACACCAAAGAAGGATTATTCTTGTGCCAGCAGAAGTATGCAAAGGATCTCTTAGAGAGTTTTGGCATGCTTGACTGTAAGCCAATATCAACACCAATGGAGACGAATGCCCAATTCTATGCTCATGAAAGGAAAGATATAGAAGATACAACTATGTACCGACAGTTGGTAGGAAGTCTTATCTACCTAACATTAACAAGGTCGGACATTTCATACATTGTAGGAGGAGTGGTGAATAAATACATGAAAAATCCAAAGAAACCACATCTTGAAGCTGTTCGGAGGATCATAAGGTATGTCAAAGGAACAATTGACTATGATATATTTTACAAAAAGGGTGATGCATGTGAAATAGTTGGGTATTGTGATGTTGACTATGTGGTCGATAAACCATTGAGTACGTATTCACCCTTGGGTTAGGAGCAATATCATGGTGTAGCAAGAGTCAACCGATAGTTTTATTGTCAACAACAAAAATAGGATATCGAGAAGCAGCAATGGCGGCACAAGAGTGCACATGGTTATACAATTAATGAATGATTTACATCAACTAATCAAAGGTGTGGTTCCACTACACTGTGACAATAAATCGGCAATACAACTAGCGGAGAATCCAGTGTTCTATGCAAGAACCAAGCATGTTGAGGTACACTATCATTTTTTGATAGAGAAGGTACTAAACAGATAAATACAAATGGAGCAAATCAACACTTGGAAGCAAGTAGCAGATATTTTCACCAAAGAGTTAAACAACACTAAGTTTTCAGAATTTTGCAAACAACTTGGAATGCGAAAAAGATTTAGTGCTGAGGGGGAGAAATGAAATACAAGACTATATGTAGAAGGTACTAGAGTTTTCCTAGTCTAGACTTCAAATGGAATTGTCTAGAACATAAAAGACACACCTAGATTTGCTAACTTACTAGAATTTTGTAGATGATGTAATAATTAATTATCACACTAGAATAATCTAGAGCCTAGAAACCACCTAGAAGCAAAGGAATGCTAGATGCTTTTAGTCAATGTGTTGGCAAGTGATTCCATCTCCTTGTATTTCCTAAAAATAGCCTCAAGGTGCATTAGTGCAATAAGTGTGCTTGAGTAGTGTACTTTAGTGAAGAGCTTAAAGAGTGAGAGTAAGCAAAAGCTTGTGTGAAGCAAGTGTGTACTGCAAATGAGTGAAAGCACAAAGTGTTTGTACTTTAGTGCGTAAGGTGTAAAGTTATTCAATAAATAATAAGGAAAGTTTTATTTTTAGTATTTCATTGCTCAACAGCACTATCGTATTTGATATGAAACTTTTTGAGAATCAAAGTATTTGCATTTAATTTTTTAGGGACTTAAGCGTTAAAATGAAAATCTTTCATGAATCAAAGTATATATTTATTTTGATTTATATGTATTGTCAATGTAATATGACACTGTCAAATAATAGAATTTGATAAAAAAAAAATACCAAATCATTTCAAGCAACTGCACGTAGTGATAATTACCTACCATTATTTCACATTTTCTTTAAATTGCACAAAGTTTAATCTCTTTCTTTGAATAACATTCAAATAATATATATTAATAATCCAATATTAAATTACTAAAGTACTTTTATCAATACATTATTCATGAAATTATATTTTACTGAATGAAAAGCAACAAAATATTGATTTCATGTTGAGACCAAAATCATCAATTTTGCTAAAACTATCTAAATAAAATTGTATAACTTTCAAGCCCTTATTAAAATTAATTTCAGATTTGCAAGTGAACCTGTAGTCCAGTGGTATACTCCTGCATGTCTATAGGTTATGTGAGGTCGTGAATTCGACTCTCATCCCAACTCTTATTCTCTAATATCTTAATTAAAAAAAATGATTTTGGATGCACTCCCTCAATAGATTTTCAAACGCACACTAGCACTATCATCATAAAATAAAGTTCCAGCCTGCATAGTATGGGTTCGCTGCTAGTATAGCAGAGTACCCCGGTGAATTGCTTCCGTTTTGGCTAGCGCCAGTTTTTCAACTGCAAGAAATGGAAATAATCTCCTGAACATGATAAAGAATTTTTCAAGAATTTAATAAATGACAACCACACTTATCACTTTGAATAGCAACCGTGTCGACTCACATCTTATGCACTATTGGATGTGGTGTGGACTCCATTTAAATAGGGTCTACATCTCATCTAATAATGGATGAGATGTGAGTTGGCATAATATCTCATATATCATGAGTACAAACAATATAACTCGAATAAATGAATAAGACATCCAATTCCAATGCCCACACTAAAATGGTTGGAAGTTGAAAATATGTGTTGCGTGCGCTGAGTTTCTTATGGGCCTAACAAATAGGCAAATGGTAGGGCGGTGCTATTTCAACCGCATGCCTAAATCCGTGGTGCGTTCAAATTCCAAATTGTTTTCACAAACAGAGGCGTTTTTGTCATTCACTTAAGAGCGAAGAAACAAGAATGAGCTCCAAAGCATAGAGTCCAGTGGGAGAGAGTTAGCCTTTAAAGGTTGAGAGGGGAAAAAAAATAGTGTGAGTAAATTATAAAAAATATATAGGGTGTAAGTATGTGTGCAGGATAAAATTTAAGTATTATTGTTATTACTCCTTAGTGCTGCAATTATCATAAAATTATAGTATTTGAATATGTGTATTTTTAATGAGAAACACTATATTTATATCTTACGTGAAAGAGTCTAGAGAGAATATTTTATAATTATCTTGAATATAGTGAAATATTTTTTTGAGTTTATTGTTTTTTGATTTTCCTCAACATTTTAGGGTTTTCGAGATAAACTTTGGTATTTTCCATATCCTTTGCACATATTTTTTGTTATTACAGTGCATGAATTAGTATATCTAGTTCTATTATATTTAACAGGTTGTGCCATGCACGGCTTATGGCATGACTTGACACAATGCATAGCACAACTGGTGATGGTAGAAATGATGAATTGTTTCGATCGCATGCCAAAATTTGCAATGCATTTTCACCGCATGAAATCTCTATAAATGGAGGTGCTTTTGGCCATTTAGAGTAGAGTGAAGTAGTAAGAACAAGATGCTAAGCGTAGATCAAGCAAGAGCTAGAGAGTTCACCTCCAGTGATTTATTTGGATTAGAAAATAATGAGAAAAGAAAATAGAGAGAAAAGTTATCTCTTCGTTCTTATTGTTTGAAGCAAGAGAAAATAGGAAGAAAAAAAAATCTAAAATGACATATATATCCTCATTAGAAAAAAATGTAAGTATAAGATTTTGGTTTAATTAATCCACTAATTCCTATAGTTTCATCGAATTTTCAATTAGGTCCCTACATTTTAAAAGTTTTCAATTGGGTCCCTATATTATATAAAATTTTTCAATTTAGTCCCTACTGTTAACCACCGTTACAAAAAAATGGAATATTCCAGCATATTTCATCTCCTTTTACCTCATCCATCTTTCCTCTCCTAGCAACCATTGCAGAGGCAGAGCTACACACATGACAACAACAATCTTCCACCCATATCCAGCAAACACACCATCAAATCACAAACAAAACCCCAAAACAAATATCACAGCACCATATCATCAATAACGCATGATCATAAACCCATTTCAATCTCAATCACCCTCATCACTAAAAAAAAAATAACAAAATAAATCACCAACAGCAATAGTAACATAATTATTTTCTTTATCACTATCAAAAAATAAAAATAAAAAAGGAAAGTTGGGGGGAGGGGGGCCGCGGTCCTCCACCTCGCCGCCACCACCGGCGACCTCCCCTCTTCCATCTTCATCGTCATTAACATCATCACTCGATCTCCCTTCCATGGCCGCAAGACACTGGATCGGCTCGCCGCCGACTTCCCATCGAGCTCCTGCATCCTTACCGCATGAACCACCACAAACTCGGCCACAGCCGCAGAGCCGCTCCTTGCTTGGCGGGATTTCTCTTCCGCTGGTCCTCAACCGCAAAAAGCCCAACCTCGTCGCGCCTCCTTGCCTAGCATCGTGACTCCGCCATCTTACTTAATCGCACCGTCGCCACCCGCCTTCTCTACGTGCAATCTCTACGCACCAGGCCACCGCTGCGATGGCGCCGGCTCTTCCTCCTTCTCTCTTCCCCCATGGTGGCCCACCACATGCACCATTTTTCTTTCTTGCTCTATGTCTCTTACTCTCTGCCTCTCATTCTCTCCATGTATGTGTGTTTCGTTCCCTCTCTTGCTCTCTATCTGGATAGAAATTAGGAAAATGGAGAGTTGGGTTTGGTTTCATTTGTTTGATTTTTTTTGGGGTTTAGGTTGTCAAGTCTGAGCTTTGGGGATTTAGCTTTGTGGGAGGGTGGCAAGAGTAGTGGCATGGCAAGGAGGAGCACGATGGTGGCACACCTATTTCAAGGTCAGACATATTTACAGTGAAATGGCTAATAGGAAAGATGAAAGAAGGATTGGGTAGAGGAAGGTGCCACGTTATCCATTAACTCTAACGTTTTTTGTAATGAATGATAGGGTTAGGGACTTGATTAAAATTTTTTTTTTCAGTACAGGGACTCAATTGAAAACTTTTAAAAAGTAGGGACCTAATTGAAAATTAGGTGAAACTATAGGGATTGACAGATTAATCAAACCTAATATTTTATACTGGCATGGACATGCTTATTATCATGATATTTCCTCCCTTCTGTTGGCCTTTACTCATCACTTGAGGAAAGAAAAAATTGTGGGGCCAATGACTTTAGTTTTATTTCCTTTTCATTTTTCTTTTAAATCAGATGAAAAGAAAAAAAAAACCAAAACAATATCATTTTCTTTCCATTGATGTTCTCTCCTTTTTCTTTTTTTTTCTTGATCCAACCAACAGGTAAGAGTGAGAGAAAAAGCATAGAGTATAAGTAAATCCAAAGAGAGTGTGTGTGGAGTGTGAAAATATACATCGGATAAATTTTAGATATCATATATATTACTCCTTAATATTACAATTACCACAAAACTGTAGTATTTGAATACGATTCTCTATAGGAAATATTGTATTTATCTCTTGTGTAAGGTACAAAAATGATACTTTATAATAATCCTGAAGATTTAAATTTGTTTTAAGTCCCTAAATAATTTAAGTGAATCTTGATTTCATTGTTCCCTAAATTTTTTTTGTTTTTGTTTGGTTTTAATATGTCGTTAGACCGTCTATGTCACACTGAACTACCTAACAATGGTTGAATGCAAAATTTGGCGATTCAATCCTACATAGCTAGTAATAATTAGACTAAATCAAGCTATATATATTTAGAAATGTTTACACTGAAAACCAAACCGAAAACAATTAGGGAATCAAAATCAAAATTCACATATTTTTTAAAAATAAAAAACATATTTAAGCCTCATTTTAAATCTGGTGACATATTTTTGGAGTTTATCCTAGAGTATTTAAGAGTTTTCCATATTGAAATCTAGTATTTTTTTTTTGTCCTGTTTTGCATATATTTATTATTGTTGCATTGCGTGAATTGATAAGTCTAGCTCTATCATATTTACTTTGGTTCTCATTTCCACCATAATTTACACTATGAATTGATCTTGACCCCAACAAACGTCACCTTCTAAATTTTCCTGCAAACAAATGACAATATTTAATTTTTCTTGAGTAATTTTGTTTGTATATAAAAAATGGACAATAAAGGATCATCACCATATGGAAAGCGACACAAAGCATTTGGAGATGATGGATTGGCTGGGGTTAATATTCTGTTTTTCTTTCTCCATAGTATCCACTAAATGTAATTCATTATGTATAAATAGTGCCTTTTTTTTCTGATTTCAAATAGTTGTCATGTATTTACAAAGTTTAAAATAGAATGATAAGGAAGTTTCACAATAATTATTATTTTATTTTTTTTAGAAAGTTTCACAATAACTATTATTTTATTTTATTTTAATTGTAAAGTTATAAAATTGAAAAATATTGTGCGTTTGGTCGGGGGTATTTTACATATAAAGTTTATTTATAAAAAATTCACATTTGTTTTTACTTGTGATCAAACATATCCTCAGAATAAAAATGTATGTTTCATTGCTTTCTCTAAAACCTTCTCTCCAAAACGTAAGTATCATTTTTCCTAGCATAGACCTCTGCATGCATGTACTTAGAAGAATTATCTACGCTTTGTTCAAAAGATGACAAATTGACACTAGCAAATTAAAGTCCAAGCTACAATTTCTTGTATTCAGATTATGTACCTCCATACTTGCTCAAAGACTCAAATGCGTGCACAACACACACACATCCATGCAAATATCATTTTTCCAACTAAATTCTTCCTCTTCTCGATATCCAAAATGTTGTATAGAATGTCAGATAGTCAATGATATCTTTTCTATGTTGGTTCATTTATTTTTCAGGAACGAAAGTGAGGATATCAATCAGATCGTTGGGAATATCACTCAATTGTTAGATAATACAGTATTGTTTGTTGCACAACATCCAGTTGGAGTACAACCTCGTATGCAACATGTGATCAAATTATTAAATTACCAACAATCAAAAGATGTCACGCTATTAGGAATACCGGGAATAGGAGGAATTGGTAAGACAACCATTGCAAAAGCCATTTACAATCAAATTCATCGGCATTTTGAAGGTTGTTGCTTTCTTCCAAATATCAGGGAATTTTGGGAGCAAAGTACTAGTCAATTAGTTTATTTACAAGAACGACTTCTTTCTGACATCTACAAAACAACAAAAATAAAGATACATAGCATTGAATCTGGACAAATTATATTACGAGATAGACTTCGCCATAAAAGAGTACTTCTTATACTTGACGATGTTGATAAATTAGACCAGTTGAAAGCTTTGTGTGGGAGTCGTGAATGGTTTGGTCCTGGGAGCAGAATAATCATCACAACAAGAGATGAACATCTACTTAAAGTGCTTGAGGTTGATCAAATATCTAGAATGTCGGAAATGGACAACAATGAATCTATTGAGCATTTTAGTTGGCATGCATTCAAACAAGCAAGTCCCAAAGAAGATTTTGCTGAACTTTGTGAAAATGTAGTTGCATACTGTGGGGGGTTGCCACTAGCCCTTGAAGTTATTGGGGCATTTTTGTTTGATAAGAAGGTGAACGAATGGCAAAGTGTAGTCGAGAAACTCAAAAGAATTCCCAATGATCAAGTACAGAAGAAGTTAAGAATAAGCTTTGATACTTTAAATGATGATACAGAGAAAGAAATATTTCTTGATATAGCCTTTTTCTTTATTGGGATGGACCGAGATGATGTAATACATATTTTAGATGAATATGATGCTGAAATTGGAATAAGTGTCCTTGTAGATCGAAGCCTTGTGACCGTTGACAATAATAACAAGCTTGGAATGCATGATTTGCTACGAGACATGGGAAGAGAAATTGTTCGTGAGAAATCACCAAAGGAGCCAGAGGAGCGCAGTTGATTATGGTTGCAGAAGGAGGTGCTTGATGTATTATCGAAACATATTGTAAGATCTACACATTTGGCATTTTTGCTTTTGAAAGATTTAGCGCCAAAATAAGCACATGTTTAATTAAGGGGGTGAAAATAAGTATGTATAATTTTACTTATGGAGTTAATCTATGCATGTAATCTTTATCTCAACTTTTATCTTTTAACCAAACACATTATGAATATAATAAGTCTATTATACTCACTGGGTTTCTAAATTACATGAGCTATTCATTTATATTTTTCTTTTTCCATTATATTTCACAGGGTACAAGAGCTGTTGAGGGACTGACTTTGAAGTTGCCAAGAATCAATTCAGTTTGTTTGGAGACCAAAGCATTTAAGAATATGAAGAAACTTAGATTACTTCAACTTGTTAATGTGCAACTCGGTGGAGATTTTGAAGATCTTTCAATGGATATAAGATGGCTTTATTGGCACGGATTTCCTTTGAAATACATACCTCCAGGCTTTAATCAAGCACGTTTAGTTGCCATTGAGTTACAATCGAGCAATCTCAGATTAGTGTGGACAGAGGCTCAGGTACACATTTCGAGTATTTCTCTTTCAAAACTGATCTATTACACACCGAAATTTTTCATCCTCCATACACTGGTTAATAATTAATGATATACAAGTTTCAGGTTATTCTATCATGTGTATTTGATAAATCAAAATTTTGTATGAAGTTAATCTAGTGTGATTAAAATATTTTTTTGCATGAGAGAATTTCGTTATTGTTTATATATCTTTCATCGATTTTATTCAGTTGTTGTATTTTTGACGTACTTCTTTCATCGATTTTATTTAATTGAGTATAAATCTAAAGAGCCTCTCATATATATAGTGCCACTATTTTAATATGGTCAAAAACTCTATTTTCATCCTTTGTCTTTTAGTGATATAGTTCGATTTTGTCATAAGTGTTGTTTTTTTTTCAATTTCATTTCTAATATTTTGATAATATCTCAATATTGTCTTAGTTGGTAACAATATCAATTTTTTTTAATGAAGATTGTTGATCTGGCTCAAACATACTCATTTTTATCGCATAGTATGTCATATCGTGTATACAAAAATTTTATTTTCATCCTCAATCCTTTAAACTTTAGTTTTTGTAGTTAAAAATTGTATATAAATAAAATCAAATTCATTTCAATAATGATGATTAGATAAAATAGAGCTTCAACTTGCATAATGAGACATCAATATAATATAATAATGAATATTTTAAAGTTGAATTGGTAGTATTTACTAGTAAAATTAACGGTGTTTGCAAATAGGACAACATACAAACGTTATCAAGTGTCAGGTGTCCTATTTGGACACTCAACCTATTACTGTTAAATAAGATGATGGTCTTTACTCATCTCACTCATCTATACATTTCATAATGATAAAATGTGTGTTCAAATAAAATACTTACTTTTGAATGATTAAATATGTAATAACATTATTGAAATCACAAACTAAATTCTTCTTTCATTTCTCTCTCTCTCTCTCTCTCTCTCTTTCTCTCTCTTTTTTGGTTCTTTTCAGCTCCTGGAGAAGTTGAAAGTTCTCAATCTTAATCATTCTCATCACTTGACACAAACACCTGACTTTTCATACTTGCCAAATCTTGAAAAGCTGTTACTCAAAGATTGTCCAAGTTTGCCTGCGATTTCAAATACCATTGGACATCTCAAAAAAATTCTTCTAATAGATTTGGAAGACTGCACCAGCCTTTCTAACCTTCCAAAAAGCTTCTATAAGTTGAAATCTCTGAAAACTCTCATCATTTCTGGATGCTCAATGATTGACAAATTGGAAGAGGACCTTGAACAGATGAAATCCTTGGTAACTTTGATTGCTGACAAGACTGCAATAACACAAGTGCCGTTTTCCATAGTAAGATCAAAAAGCATTGGATATATTTCTGTGTGGTTATGAAGGATTCTCACGTGATGTGTTTCCTTCTCTCATATGGTCTTGGATGTCTCCAACAAACAATCCCTCATCCCTGACATATGTGTAAGTGGCGTAAAGCCACTTTGATTTTTTCAAACCGTGCACAATAGAATTTCTACTGTGCACGCGTGAAGGTTAGCCTCCGGAGACGAAATTTTCAAACTTGCACAGTAAAATTTCTGCATTGCATGTGTTTTTAGTGTACCCACCAAACTCACGAGCCATTACTCTGCATTGATTGCACGGTAACTGCTTACCTATAAATAGAGGCCTCCTCCTCAGTTCATTTCATCCCATCCCAGAGAGAAATATATACATATAGTGTATTCTGAGAGTTTCTCCTATATAAATAGAGAGAGGTGTATTCTCCTTGTATAAGAGAGGGTGTTATTGTTCTCTCCTTATATTAAGAGAGGTGTAATTTTATCTTCCACATAGTGAAAATCTTTCTCGGTTCTTGCCCGTGGTTTTTCCCTCATCATTAGGAGGTTTTCCACGTAAATATTTTGTGTCAGTTCCTATTCTCTCAACTCTATTTTAGTTGCGTTGATTTGTTTCCATTACTTTGGTACCCAACAGTGGTATCAGAGCTTTGGTTCATTAGGATTTATTTTTAGTATGCTCTGTGGTTGCAGCTTGATCTGATCTTCCACATCAGAAAACAATTTTTCCTGGAGATTATCACACCCATTGATTATAGTCATTGCTGCAGTTACTACTTTTGGTCACTTTGTTTATCAGTATAGTTGTATACTTTGATTATTGTTAGCGTATATTGGATTTGTTCAATATCGGTATAAATATCTGATGCACATTCCGCGATATCTTGCGGTACTATTTCGTATAAAGGCCCATTTGTTCACGTGTACGATCCTGTTCACGTATATGGTACTATTCACAGTTAAAAAAAAGTGACCAGTCTAGTAGAGAAACAGATCCCGGTAAATACTATGGCAGCGAAATTTGAGATTGAGAAGTTCAATGGGAGTAATTTTTCCCTGTGGAAATTGAAGATGAAGGCAATCTTGAGAAAGATAATTGCTTATCGCAATTGAAAGCGGAGACCCTCACGATATTACTAATGAAAAGTGGAAGGAGATGGATGATAATCTTTGTTGCCAATGCATCTTGCAATGGCAGATTGATGTGTCGATTATCTTGAGAAGAAGAAAACGACAAGAAATGCAGGATGCTCTTGTCAAGTATGCGAGTCAAGTCACTTCACAATAGAATATTTCTAAAGCGGATTTGTATACTCTTGGATAAGTGAGTCCACATCGGTGGCGGACCACATCAACAATGCAGAACACTTTATTCTCGACTCACGGCATCAGTTATAAAATAGTGGAGAATGAGCGTGCGAGCTTCTACTTCAAAGTCTACCTGATTCATATGATCAACTCGTCATCAACATCACAAATAATAATATTCTGAGCTATCATCCTTTGATGATGTATGGTGCTATTCTTGAAGAAGAGTCCAGGCGTAAGAATAAGGAAGATAGATTGGAAAGCTCAAAGCAAGTAGAGGCATTGTTGGTGACGAGAGGGAGATCAATGGAGCGTGACTTCAGTAGGAGTCATGGTCGGAGTAGATCAAAGTCAAGAAGAAGGAAGAACTTCAAATGCTACCAATGTGGCATGAGAGGGCATTTGAAGAGAGATTGTCGAAATAACAAGAAGAATGCGAGATAAAGCTCAGAAGGCATCAACCTCTCAAGGATGTGTTGCGAATACATCTGAGGATGGAGAAATCCTGTGCAGTGAAGCAGCAATAAGTTCTAAAGGGGGTAAACGGCTCACTGATATTTGGATCATGGATTCAGGAGCAACATGGCACATGACTCCACATCATTATTTGGTTTCTGATTCACGAACACTGTCATGGAAGGATCTGTGTTCATGGGAGATGATCATGCCTTAGAAATTGCAAGTGTTGAATCTTGTTAAAATAAAAATGTTTGATGGTGTCATTAGTACAATTCAAGAGTACGACACGTGAAGGGCTTGAAGAAGAATATGTTGTCTATTGGGCAACTGGATGACCTCGGGTGCAAGACCCATATTGAAGGTGGGATCTTGAAAGTTGTTAAAGGTGCTCTTGTGGTAATGAAAGCAGAAAAGATCGTGGCAAATCATGCAAGCTTCAAGGAGATCGTTGCGGGAAGGCGAGATGCGTGGTTGCATCCAAAGTCAGAAGAAGCGGCGATGATGTGGCACCGCGAAACTAGGCCACATGTCGAGCGTGGTTTGAAGGTTCTTGCGAGCGTAATCTCGTTCCCAAGCTCAAATCGGTGAACTTACCGATTACGTGAGCAGCCTTTGTATTACAAACAAGCAGCATAGATTGACATTTGGTAGATCAACTGCTCGGAGTAAGCACATTCTAGACTTGATTCATTCTGATGTGTGGGAGTCACCAGAAATGTCCCTAGGAGGAGCAAAGTATTTTGTATCCTTCGCCGATGATTACTCGAGGAGACTATGGGTATACCCAATCAAGAAGAAGTCAAAGTGTGTTTCCAATATTCAAAGACTTCAAAGCGAAGTGGAACTTAAATGCTGGAAAGAGGATCAAGTGTTTAGGGGCAGACAATGGAGAGAATATCTGAGATGGAGATTTTGTAGCATTTTGCAAGCATGAGGGTATTCAAAGGCAATTCACTGTTGCACATACACCTCAGCAAAATGGTATAGCAGCGGATGAGCGAGGACTCTCCTAGAAAGAACAAGCAATGCTTTGAGAAACCGAGTTTAGCCAAGTCTTTCTGGCGGAGCGATCAAAGCGCACTGTTACGTGATTAATCGGTCGCCATCAAGCGCAATTGGTGCGAGACACCAATGGAGATGTGGAATGGCAAGCGTGACTATTCTTCTCTACAAGTGTTCGGATGTCCTACATATGTGATGTACAACACCCAAGAAAGAACTAAGTTGGACTCAAAGTCGGAAATGTATATTCTTGGGTTATCTTTGGCGGTGTAAAGGGGTATCGCTTGTGGGATCCCACTTTGCCCGCATAAGGTTATTGTCAGCGAGAGATGTTATATTTGCGAGAAAATGAGCGCAAAGTGAAGGAAGAAATAGCGGCAACCTTGTCAAAGGAAACAACTACGGTTCGAGATAGATGAAATGAGAAATCGAGAAAAAGATTACGAGCTAGAGCATGATGAACAAGTACCGGATGAGGCCAATAATACTGGCGATCGAGGCGATCATCACGCCCGGAACCACAATACCTGCATGGCATTGAGACTATGTTATGGCAAGTCATGATGCATTTTGTCTTCTAACGAGAAGAAGGAAAGGCCATCAACCTTTCGGAGGCTTTGAGTAGTCAGGATGCATCTTTGTGGATAGCGACAATGCAAGAAGAAATGGAGGCCTTGCATAGGAATAAAACATGGGAACTTGTTGCACTTCCAAAAGGTCGTAAAGCCATTGCCAACAAATGGGTCTATAAGATCAAACGAGATGGCAATGATCGGGTGGAACGATATCGTGCAAGACTGGTGGTAAAGGGATTTGCTCGGAAGGAAGTGCTCGATTTCAATGAGATATTTTCTCCGGTTAGTCGGACTTACCACTATCGAGTAGTGTTGGCTATGTGTCTTTGTATTTGATTTACATCTTGGCGGTTAGATGTGGCTGCTTTTCTTCATGGAGAACTTGAAGAGGAGATATATATGCTCCAACCAGAAGGCTCTGAGGAAAAAGAAAAAGAAAACTTGGTTTGTAAGTTGACCAAATCTCTGTACGGTCTAAAGCAGGCGCCAAGGTGTTGGTACAGGAGATTTGATTCCTTCATAATTCGCCTCGGATACAACAGACTGAGTTCAGACCATTGTACATACTACAAGCGGTTTGATAACAATGTTTTCATCATTCTGTTGTTGTACGTGGATGACATGTTGGTAGTAGGCCCCAACAAAGATCGAATCCAAGAATTAAAGGCACAGTTGGCTAGGGAATTTGATATGAAGGACTTGGGACCCGCAAACAAGATTTTAGGGATACCAAATTCAGAGACAGAAAAGTCAGGAAGATCTGGCTATCTCAGAAGAATTACTTGATGAAAATCTTGCGGCGCTTCAACATGCAAGATTGTAAGCCAGTTTCAACCCCACTTCCTGTGAATTACAAATTATCCTCAGATATGTGTCCTAGCAGTGAAGCGAAGGATGGAAATGTCTCGAGTACCGTATGCATCGTGAGGTGGGAAGCCTTATGTATGTCATGATTTGTACTAGGCCTGATATTGCTCAAGCAGTTGGTGTGATTAGTCGATTTATGGCAGATCCAGGAAATGAGCATTGGAATGCTGTGAAGAGGATCCTGAGATATATTAAAGGAACCTCAAGTGCTGCACTATGTTTTGGAGGATCAGAGTTCATTGTCGGAGATACGTTGATTCGATTTTGCGAGGTGATCTTGATAAAGAAAATCTACTCGAGGCTATGTGTTCACATTTCTGGCCAATTTGTGGTAGTTATCAAATTCTGTTGTTGTAGCTCTATCTACTCTGAGAGGTGAATATATGGCTGACTACACAAGCTTGCAAGGAAGCTATTTGGATTCAAAGGTTAATGGAGGAACTCGGTACAAGCAGTCAAAAATTGCATGTGTATTGTGACTGATCAGTGCCTTACACATTGCAAGGAATTGACCTTTCATTCGGGGCCGAAGCACATAGGTGTTCAATATCATTTGTTGTTAGAAGTGGTAGAAGAAGGAAATGTAGATATCACGAGAAGATTCATACTAAAGAAAACCTTGCGGATGTCATGACAAAGCCAATCAACAACGACAAGTTTAAATGGTGTAGATCTTCCTATGGGCTGTCGAAGCATGCGCGACATGGAATTGGCAAGATGAGAAAAGGTTTTGAAATTCACCAAAAGTGGCTTTAAGTGGGAGATTGTAAGTGGCGTAAAAAGCCACTTTGATTTTTCAAGCGAGTGCGTAGAATTTCTCTGCGCAGCGTGAGTTAGCCTCAGGAGGCGAAATTTTCAACACTTGCCGATAAAATTTCATGCATGTGTTTCATTACCTACCAAACTCACGAGAAATTGCGTGCATTGATTGCCTGGTAACTAGCGCCTATAAATAGAGCCTCTCCTCGATTCATTTCATCCCATCCCAGAGAGAAATATATACATATAGTGTATTCTGAGAGTTTCTCCTATATAAATAGAGAGAGGTGTATTCTCCTTGTATAAGAGAGGGTGTTATTGTTCTCTCCTTATATTAAGAGAGAGGTGTAATTTTATCTTCCACATAGTGAAAATCTTTCTCGGTTCTTGCCCGTGGTTTTTCCCTCATCATTAGGAGGTTTTCCACGTAAATATTTTGTGTCAGTTCCTATTCTCTCAACTCTATTTTAGTTGCGTTGATCTGTTTCCATTACTTTGGTACCCAACAATATGGCGGCCCAGAAATTGTTCCCATAGATGTACCAAGGCTTCGACGTCTTTGGGTGGAGTGTGACTCAGATCTTCAGTTAAACGGAGGTGTAGCAAGAATCTTGGCTACCTTACATGCCACATATAGCAAGGAATTGGAAGCAACACCAACTACATCACAGGTCTCAAATATCAGAAGTTCAGCATTAATTAATTTTCGCAGTCAATTTCACATTTCTGGACCACTCAAGTCTCTTTTAATTGAAGCTGGGATCAAGAGCCAAGCCACCAATACCCTCAGGGAAAGAATTTTGCAGGTTTGTCTCCGAAAATCTCTCTTGTATATTTTAGGAATATTGTTACATGTACAGTAAAATTATACAATAAATGTACACCACACATCTTATCGTCATTAGATGTGATGAGTGGTCCTCACTCATTCCACTCACTCATTACATCTAATGGTGATAAGGTGTGTGGTGTATATTTATTGTCCAATATTGTTATTTTAGAGTGAAATGTATTTTCCCCATAAATTTATGTTATATGCGGTTTACGCCTTAACTTTTCAAAATATTTATTACGACACCCTAAGGACCTATTTGATTTGTGTTTTTAGTTTTCATTTTTAGTTTTTCAATTTTTTAGATTTTATAAAGGAAATACTGAAAATTATAAATTTCAGTTTTCAATTTTTTCTTTACAAAATCCTGAAAACTGAACATCTGAAAATGATAATTAACAACTAGAAACTTAAACCAAACAGGCCTTAAATTTTCTAAATAGTGCAAAACAATCCTCAATATAATTTTAACAACTGATAAAGATATAATTTATGTGCATTTAACCATCGATATTTCTAATTTGTGTAACTCGATATTTGGCTTGTGAATTCTCATGTGCACTTAACCCCCTAATTTTTTTTAATTATATACAAATTAACACCTTGCTATAATATAAAGTTTTACATTATTTGGAAACTCAAGGTTTTTTTTGTACTGTTTGAAAAGTTCAGATATCTTATATTTTGAAAAGTCCAAATGTAAACCGTACATAACCCAAAGTGTAAGGGATAAAATGTATTTAACCATATTTTTATGATATTTTTTGCTTAAAAATAAATATTGAAACACATACATGATACATTAAATTTAATTTTAATATATTATTGCAGTCAATAACAGATAACATAACACTTCTAATATAGCGTTTGAGATAACTATTGTTAAAGATAAAACTATTAGTAATGATAGAATTAATGCATGATAGAGAAATTATAATGATTGTGTGAAGTATTGTTTACTAAAAAAAAATAAAAATTAAATTCTAACATATATTATACCTCCCGTAAAAACTAGCAAATAATTTATTGATCTTGTATACAGGGGTTTAATTTTAATACACTATGTTTTACTCTATTAACAACAATTTTTATTTACATAAAAATATATGATTGGATCATAATGAATAAATTATTTTTACTAAAAATCATATATAAATCACACACACACATATACCATCTGTCAAGATCAAGACATCACTGGTATAAGTTTAAAAAATATTTGGTACATTATTAAATGACTTTTATTGGTGAAATTCTTTTACACAACTGATCATTAGGTTGTAAATTCATACATCTTATAAGTTATATCTATAAAACTTAATATTAATTCAAAATTATTGAATATATTTTTTAGGTTTGATTATTTTGTATATCCATATATTTTTTGAGCAGATTCAAAAAGTTCTTATATTTTAAAAGATTGCGATTAGGTATATTTGTAGTTTTGAAATTTTCATTCAGGTTGCTATTGTTATAAAATTCTAGCTATTTTAGGACTTCGATACAAAACTTTGTATATGGATCATTTGAAATTTTTCTTTTTTAAAATAAAAGCCTTAAAAATTAATTTATATCTAATCATATATGTAAGTTAACTACTGGCTCAACTCGTAAATTAAACTAGCTAGATCAAGGTGATTTTGACATAATACTTTGATTATTTCATTAAATACTATGTATCGTTAATTATATGATTTTAACATTTTTTGTTGTACAGAAATTTACCAGTGGATCTGACGATTGTTTGGTGCCTGGTGACAAATATTGGTTAACCTTCGATTGCGAAGGTTCTTCTGTAATTTTCAACGTCCCTCATGTGAATGGATGTAACTTGAGGACAATGATGTTGTGCATTGTCTATTCTTCCTCAGACACCATCACTTCAGAATGTCTTAAAAATGTGTTAATGATAAATTACACAAAGTCCACTATTCAACTCTATAAGCGAGACACACTAGCCTCTCTGGAAGATGAGGAGTGGCAAAGCATAATTTCAAATCTGGAGCCTGGTAACAGAGTGGAGGTTCTCGTGGTTGGTTTTGGGCACGAATTCACTGTGAAGAAGACAACAGTTTATCTCATATATGATGAACCAATTGACCAACACATGGAGCACTTTGATGCGGATGTTATTGTTCCCGGTGGTAATTATATAGCTCTAGGTAGTGATGATATGGCAATAGAAAAAACTTTCAGTGTTTCTGATGGTGATAATGTACCTGCAAAGAAGAAATGTTCTTGTTTCTGGTGGTGATCTGATATGCCACCGACATAAGCCAGGACTTCGTTTCTGGTGGAGATGAGAATGTAAGTGATAATAGTTTGAGTTATATATATTATTTCTACATAGAAACTTTGATGAGCACAAGTGTAGGAATTATTTTTTTGTCAAAAAAGAGTATGAGACCCATAAATAAGTGACTATATTTAATAAAGTTGAAGAGATATATTTTTATTGTGAGTGTGTTTAAATATAATGTATTATTAAATTTATGTTTATATAAGAATCCTTGTATATAACATGCATATGATCCTACTTGAATGAGATTGGGTGTAGATTGGTACCTTAATTCATAGAAGCGCATGTTATGCACAAATAACATTTTGGCACCCTCTCTCTATTTATATTGACTATGTTCTTCTGTCAGGCGTCATGGTCCCTTGCTCTTGTTGAGGATGGATAAGATGTTCGGCAGGTGTGGTTGTGCTCGAGGGGGGTCTTATCACATGTTAGGGGGCTTGAGGCTTTTAGTTCGGGCTTGGTGCTTCCGTTGGTTTTAGCGTTGGGTGCGTTTGGAAGCTGGCGTGGTGGTGTTTCGTGGGAGTTTCATGTTGAGTTCAGTGTTTTAAATCATTACCAAAAAATGAAAAAAATGATATAATATAAATTAAGAATTTTAGAAAGTAATAAAAATAGTTTTTTTTTTCTACATTCTGAAAAACAATCAAATATGAATCATATCCCCTGTTTTACCTTTTTAATATGCATATTATAGGTATATAAATTGATATATTTATTAGAAAAATGAAAAAAAATATTTTGAGAAATTTATTATCTTAGTAAGACTAAGACTTATCACCATTGAAATTTGCTCATAACAAATTCAATATTAAAAATGCTTTATCTTGCTTAATTAGCATTTTAATTTCTTGTCCAAAGAACATGCTGCTTCCTGATGTTTTATTCTTTACGGAATATTTTTCTTTCTAAAATATGATGAGTACATAGAATGATTTGCTTAATAAACTGCAAATAGTTACGGAATATTCTTTACGGAATGATTTGCTACAGGGTTATTAAAATAGTTAGTGATTTGCTCAATAAGCTGCAAATAGTTAGTGATTAAAATATATATTTGATAATTAAATAAACAAGAGTATAAATATTGGATAAATAGAATAATGAACAACTAGCTGTACGTGAGATATCTGCATGAGCATACTTCCAAGACGATAAGAGTAAGTTTCATCATCTTAATCCAAGAAACCTTCGCTTATACACGGATTTGTATTGTGAATAATCCAAGATACGATACAAAGCCAATAATTTTTCCACCTAATATGGTTAACAGCTCTCACCCACTGAGCTAAAATGATATCATTGTTTATTATTATTATTATATTATTATATAGAAAAGCATGTTCACATAAGGCCAGTAGCATATATGCAGACGTAAGTCAACAGATTTTCGCCTGGTCCTCGTCAAGTTTCTTCTCAGCTGTTGAGTCACCGAATTCCTTTCATCTCTAGACTCGAATTCATGTCTTCCCAATCCAGAGGTACTCCCTATCCAAAGCGGATCTACGATGTCTTTCTGACTTTGAGCGGCGACATCATCGATGCCACATTCATTTCCGGTCTCTATTACTCTCTCACATTTGGAGGGGTTTCTGTTTTCATGGGCGATGATCAGGAGCTTCCGAGGAGAGACCAGATCTCACCTTCTGTAATTCAAGCAATCCAAGTGTCTCAAATCTCTGTCGTTGTTTTCTCAAAAAAATACGTTGGATCAGCATGGTGTCTGCAAGTGTTGGAGAAAATAATGGAATGTAGCAGAACCAGAGGCCAGAGGGTTGTCCCAGTGTTCTATGATTTAGATCCCGTAGATGTGCGTAATCAGAGAGGCGAGTTTGGAGAAGCTTTCGAAAATCTTTTGGAAAGAGTCTCAGAGGACAAGGTCAAAGTTTGGAGGGCAGCGCTCCAAGAAGCTACAAATATTTCAGGATTCGACCTGCATAATTCCAGGTTTTTCAATATAAGTTCTGTTTATTTATTTATATTTTTATTCCAAAGAACTGCTCGTCTGTTGTCAAATTTTCATGTGGGCCTGTTTTGATTTGCCCCATGAATTGAATTAATTTCAACTTAATTGCATGCGCAACACTTAATAACACGACAATTATTTTGAAGCGCTCCACCTGTTGCATACATACCCAACTCACAGAAATAAATTGAGCACAGATCCACCACGTCCATTTCCCTCCCTGGATTGCGGCCTAGGAGAGAACCTGCTTAACACAAGTTTTTCAAGAAAAATAAGCGGAGTTTTCCCCTGTTTGTAGGATATTTCCCAAATTCAAGTTCTGTCCCTATATAAAACAATGGGAATGAATTCTCTCGTACCAAAGTTTCACACGGTCTTATTAGAATGCACAGAGAATCCATTCCCATAAAACAACACATATGAATACAAACCATTAGGCTTCAACCATTATCAGAATGCACCCTTAGCACACAACACAACCGTCTCAGCTCAATTTCAATAATCCATTCAAGTTTCATAGCCATACATAATCGAAGTTATATGTCTATAAACATAACCGCAAATTAATCCATAATGCCAATTACCAATTTAAATATGTTACATTCTCTAAAACATTTAATTGCACATAAAACAAAACATCTTAGGAAAGACCTTGCCCATGACATTATGGAGTATTCAAGCACAACTAGAGAACCAGCAAAAGATAACTAAGCAAGAAGGGCACACCAAAAAGGGTATACAACCACTACTACATTTCAGGATGATTCGACCTCTCTTGAATGCATGTATCTAAAAAGAGAGAAGACAATGGGATGAGTTTTACAACTTAGTGAGAGACAGGGCATAGCTCACTAGAGGTAAGATTAAATTTTTTTAATACAAACATTTGTATATATATCCATAAGAATATAATTTAAATTAAACAAGATTTGTTGAAATCGAAACCGTAGCAAAAACCATGTTAAACCAAATATGAGAGGGGAGGTATGCAAGAGAACATGCACAAGTCCACAAATGACTACAGTCAAGTGTGGATTAACATCAACCCTGCCGATTGGGGTTGACCCTTGGCCAAACATCAGTTCATACATTCCAACAACCATGTGCAGATTAGCATTTCACCTGCTAATTAGAGTTAGCCTTGGCTAATTACAAGTCTAGATAAGGCAATCGCCATGTGGATCAGCACCTCACCCTAAGTTGATTTTTGAAATTGACTATCAATTGGTGTCGTTATAATCATAATATTAAAGTATAATGAAAATATTTATATTTAGAGTTTTAAACTCTATTAATTAGATTTTAATTCTTATGTACTTTTTAGATTTACATAAGTAAATTAAATGAAAATTGATATATTTATTTTAATATTTTTAAGCATTTTTTCAAGATATACATAAATAACCTTTATAATTGTTACTTTTATTTTTATAAAATAATATTTCACTCGTTATTAATCACATTTTGATAATTTTTTGTTAAATTCATTGAGCGTAAAATTTCATTTCATCATCTTATCTTATATATTTTTATACATCTTATTGTAACATTAAAAAGTTACTCACTCTGATTACTATTTTTCGAAAAATATAAGTTTAATGATTATGAAAAGTTAACAAATATGTGAATGAGAACAATGGAAAGTCTCAATGGAACCAGTGATATGATATCCAATCCATATAACCAAGAACTTGACTAATCCAGCTCTACTTGACAAAGGTCCTTAACCCTAATACGGATGGGGTCCCAAGATAATTTTTCATTCTCAAGGCTCAAATCCAAGATCTCTAGTTGTGCATGATTTCCAATCCATAGGTGAGGCCTATGTTGCCCGGATACGGGTCCGGCAATTTTGTGTAATCGTGGAATACAGGTATATCAATATATTAAAAAAAAAATCATAAATTTCATATGATAAAAATAACAATTTCAACATAAAATAATTCTAAATTATTTAACAATTAATATTATGTTACAAAATAAAATACTCCAATACTCAAAACAAGAATTTTAACATCTAATCACAGTGAAAGGAGAATGGGAAAATCACGTGTTACTCGAGGTTGTGGGGGCAATAGAGAGGGCATGCACAGCAAATTCTCCCAATCGCAATACCCTTGCAGCCTTGCAAGTGTTCAACCCTTTCCCTTCATTCCACATCCTGCCCCCAAGTCCCCTCCCCCTCCAGCCCACTCCTCCCTTTATAAACGGAACCTTCCCTCACACCTTCATTTATAACAATCAAACCCAAGAGAGACAAAGACGCTCCCTTACCTCACAATCATGATTCACGAGTCACTAGATCTGAAACAACTAAGCAGCAAGCCAGCACCTCAGAGGAAAGCAAGCAACTTGCCGTCGAGAGGGCTGCCGGAGAGCTAGAGCTGCCGTCAGGATTGATAGCACAGGTGGATGCGCAAGCTGGCTTCACGGAGGGTCTCAGGCGCAATGGCTGGGGGCTAAGCGAGCAGAGGGAGCAGCGAGAGAAAAGCCTTCGCGGTTTTTCCGGCGGCGCTGTGGTTCATAGCGGAGTTCGCGGCCGTTTATATGGTGTCGCCGGCGATGGGTGATGAAGAAGTGGAGAAGAGGAGGCGAGGTTTTGCGAGGAAGAAAGTAGGGGCCAAGGGGTTGGGGAAAAAAGAAACAGAGGCAAAATGTTTTGGTAAAAAAAAAAACAAAACCCCCCAAAACGGTGGTATCCAATTTTTTTTTTCAAAAAAGAATGATGATGGGTACGTATCCACACATACCCAACGCGTACCCGTACCCAATACATACCCGGTACGGATACTTTTCCAATTTTGGCGTACTTGAGCTTCAGAGATTTTACATTGCCTAATATTGATATAATTTCTTTTACAATTCAATTGCGAGTCAAATTTCTCAAAACTTGTAATTTCAATTCAATGGTATGATATTGTAGTCTTATTAAGATAAATTGAAATTTTTTTAATTAATATCTAAATGTTATTTTAAAGTTACTTAAGGACTAAGAACACGAATTCATCGGACCACACAAATAACTACTTATATTTCCAGCTAGTCTAGTTTTTGACAATTTTTAGATTGACTTATTTTGTACCACAAATTTCCATTCATCAATATAAAATATTAGAACATTAAAAGAGTGATCAATTCCTAGAAAGCATTAAAAACACAATAAAATTGTGCAGTTGATTAAAGAGGAAAACTAAATCACTTGTATGAATACAAAATTCATTCATTCAAACTACATCATTTCTAACACCTAAAGAAATTTAGGCAACCGTGCTAAAATTAAAGAAAACCATAAACCATAGAGTCAATTCTATTGAAAGAAGTACCAAACCTTAGCCTATGGTTCTCCCTTTAACTCTGCATCCCTCTTTTCTCTGATGAAACAATCCTCTATTTAATTAAGAAAGGAAAGACAGTGCAAAAAGTTGATTTTTCAAATTTCCATAATTTCTCCTCTTTAACAGTGTCTTGGTAAATCTTCTTGATTATCTTCGTGTATGTTAGATCAGATCTAAATCTTGCAAAAATCTTTATCCAAATGTTTTATATATTCAACTTTTGCATCCGATGCTAGTTCTTTATTTAAATTTGGTATGAAATTCCAAGTTATTTCTTGCATTTAATTTGATTATGTGACATACTTGCACAAAGACCAGATTCGTGCTCAAACAGACACATCAGTGCAATTAATTATCAATTTTTTAACAAGTTTATTCCTCTTCATTTTCAGTATTGGTTCATTTCTTTTCTTTTTATAGGAATGAAAGTGAGGATACCAATGAGATTGTTGAAAATATCAATTGTTTGCTAGACAATACAGTCTTGGTCGTTAATCAACATCCAGTTGGATTAGACTCTCCTATGCTACAATTGCTTTCACTATTAAACTACCAACAATCAGAATCTGTTCAGTTATTAGGGATATGTGGAATGCCAGGAGTTGGTAAAACAACCATTGCCCAAGCCATTTACAATCGAATTCGTCGTCATTTTGAGGGTTGTTGCTTCCTCCCAGATATCAGGAAATGTTGTAAGCAAAGTAGTACCGGCCTGGCTTATTTACAAGAACAGTTTCTTTCTGAAATCTTCAAGATACAGAACACTGAATCTGAAAGATTTATATTACAACAAAGCCTTCGTCATAAAAGGATACTTCTTATACTAGATGATGTTAGTAGAACAAACCAACTGGAAGCTTTGTGTGGGAGTCCTGAATGGTTTGGTCAAGGAAGTAAAATAATCATCACAACAAGAGATAGACATGTACTTTCTAATGTTGATTACGTATATGAAATGAAATTACTAGACTTGGAGCAATCTCTTGAGCTGTTTAGTTGGCATGCATTCAAACAACCAACTCCAAAAGAAGAATTTCTCCATGTTGCTAAAAGAGTAGTTAGGTATTGTGATGGATTGCCACTAGCTGTTAAAGTTATTGGGTCTTTATTGTTTGATAAGAAGTTGAATGGATGGGAGAGTATATTGGAAGATCTCCACAAAGCTCCCAATTATAAACCAATTAATAATCTGCGAAGATTATGCGTTGGTTGTTTAAATGATGAAAATGCGAAAAAAATATTCTTTGAGATATGTTGTTTCTTCGTTGGAATGGACCGAAATGATGCTATACAAATATTAAATCGCCACGGGCTTCTCGCAGAAATTGGAATTCGTATCCTTCTAGATCAAAACCTTGTAATGGTTGACAATGAGAATAGGCTAGGAATTACGCATGATTTTTTGGAAGAAATGGGAAGATTCAACATTGATCAATCACAAACACTGGGTGAGGTACGTAATCGGTTGGGTGGTAAAGATGTTATTGACGTATTATTGAAGTATGATTTTTGTTTTCAGCCTGTCTAAAGCCAAAGGAAGCAAAATGAAAGCTAAGCAACCAATATTTAGTTGCTAACTTTCTATTGATTACTTAATGATTAATTAACTTTGTAGAAGAAGTTGTTAGTTGGCAGTTGCTTACTTGTGTTACAAGAATTTTAGCTTTGAAATATTTAATGTATGCATTTTTCTTGTTTCAGTCAAAGATCTATGATGTGTTCCTGAGTTTCAGAGGGGAAGACACTCGTGCATCATTCATTTCACATCTGTATTCCTCCCTTCAAAATGCTGGAATTTTCACATTCAGGGATGATGATGAGATCCAAAGGGGAGATGATGTCTCAATCTCATTGATGGAAGCAATCAATGTGTCTAGAATTTGTGTAGTTGTTCTGTCAAGAAATTATGCTAATTCAAGATGGTGTCTACAAGAGCTAGAGAATATAATGGAGAGTTGTTCAGCCTTGGGTCTAGTGGTTGTGCCAGTGTTTTATGGTGTTGATCCCTCAGAAGTACGTAATCAATCAGGTATGTTTGGACAAGCTTTTGAAAATCTTAAAAACAAAGTCAAAGTGAGTGAAACCAAGGAGCTGAGGTGGAGGGAAGCATTACTTGAAGTTGGTGGAACTGCAGGGTTTGTTGTCCTGGAATCCAGGTAAATTTTAATAGAGTACATCTTTTTTCGTGTTTTTAGGGAAATGTTTGATGGTTGACTTTTGTGACGCTATATCTTCTTTTTACTTATTTATTGACATGAGAATATTATATGGGTACAATTTTTTTTGTGGTCTTAGATATCTACCATAAAAAATAATGGCAAATCCCTTTGAGTTTTCAACTTAAAAAATCTAATTAATTATCAATTGTACTAAGTTTTATAGTTGCATAGATACAATTTTAGTAGCTCAAATTTAGTCACATTATAATAAACACCAACTAGCTTATTAGGGGCAGAATAGGCCAGGCAACTTATTGGGAGCCTTCGATGTGGCGTTGCGTACATTTGATCTAACTTGTTTTAGCCTATTTAATAAATAATTTAGATTAAAGATTTTTAAAAAACCTTTTTGAGCTATTATTATTATTGTTGCTATTATTATTATTATTATTATTTAAAAATCTAAATAATAATAAAAATATTTTAATCTATTTAAAAATGTACTTTTTAATTTATTTAAGAAGTCTTCTAGCCACTTTTAAAATATATTTTTGACATGTAAAAATCTTTTAACTTATTTAGAAGTAGGTGTGATTGTACCTAATACGTGAATTGTTAGACTTTAGTCATGAGCTCGACGAAGATTGTCGCCATACTGTGGAATTCAACCCCGGTGCTAGAAAGTAAAATAGCATGTTGCTTCTTATTGGACATTGAGACTAGATTGGAGCCTAATGGCCTATGAACACGCAATAACCACCTATGGACTTCCCATCGTCATTCACGTCACCCCAATTTGAATCACAAAGGGCGAGCTGTGTAACATCTTTGGATTTGTGAAATGTCTATTATTACCTGTGCTGGTCCCTGGCTAAGCGATCTAGCATCAAGACCAGGCCCCACGCAGTCCACTTTAACTGAAGTTAATGGTCGTCGACGATGGCTAATTCAATTACTTTCACGCATTAACCCTTAATGTATATGAACTACGTCCATTTGTATTTTTTGTTTACTTCTACTCATGTGGAATAATAATTTCTTTTTAAGTAAGTGCCATGAGATTTAATGCGTATAATTTTAATTCAAAGCTTCTAGTTAAGATTTCGCAATTCCATAATCCTTTTTAGATATTTTCATATTTCAAAATATTTATCTATTTTTAGATAATTTCATATTTTAATATAATATTTATTTATTTTTTTGGTAGTAACCCTTAAAGTAATTTCACTCATGATCACTAACTATTAGTTTTCTAAAAGTATTTAATTTAATAAGGTATATTAATTTGTTCACTATAGTTTACTCTATTCCCAACACATTTATTATTTTTCTTAATACTTATACTTGTCTAAAGATGACAAATATTTTAAAAGAGACGGAGTACTTCAATTAGAATAATTATGATATATTTAATTACGGTCACACACCTATATACACACACACATGCATGTATGTATGTATATATCATCATTTTTTCATATGCAGTTATCATTTTTTGTTAAGACAAATCCCAATTCTCTCTTGATACTCACATGTTGGAGAATGGTTATATAAATGATTGTGCTCATTATCTCTTTTTCATATTTAACAGGAATGAAAATGAGGATATCATGAAAATTGTTGAACATGTTACTCGTTTGCTAGATTGGAAAGACCTGTTTGTTGCTAATCATCCCATGGGAGTAGATTCTCGTGTACAAGATGTGCTTAACCTATTGAAGAACCAACAATCAGAAAATCCTATCCTATTAGGGATGTGGGGCATGGGAGGGATTGGTAAAACAACCATTGCCAAAGCAGTATATAACAAAATTCGCCGCGAGTTTGACTTTGAGGGTCGGTGTTTCCTTCTAGATATCAGGGAAGTTTGGGAGCAAGATAATTGCAGTGTTCGTTTACAAGAACAACTACTTTCTGATGTCTACAAAATAATGAAAGTAAAGATACAAAACATTGAATTTGGAAAATCAATATTGGAGAAAAGGCTTCCACAAAAAAGAATCCTTCTTGTACTTGACGATGTGGACAAATTGGAGCAACTAAATGCTTTGGCTGGCGGTCATAAATGGTTCTCTCTCGAGAGTATACTAATTATTACAACAAGAGATGACCATCTTCTTAAGTTACTTGGTGTTGAAGTGTTATACAAAATGGAAGAAATGAATGACACTGAAGCTATTGAGCTTTTTAGTTGGCATGCATTCAAAGAACCATGTCCTATAGAAGAATTTGATGAGATTTCTAGAGAAGTTATTTCTTATTGTGGGAAACTACCACTAGCTCTTGAGGTCCTTGGGTCGTATCTATTTAAAAGGGGGATTGAAGAATGGAGAAGTGTTTTGGACAAACTCAAAAGTATTCCCAATAAACAAGTGCAGAAGAAGCTTCAAATAAGTTTTGATGGTTTAAGTGATGATAAAGAAAAAGAAATATTCCTTGATATAGCATTTTTCTTTATTGGAATGGAAAGCAATGATGTAATTGACATATTAAAAGGATGTGGACATTCTCCTGAAATTGGAATAAAAGTTCTTGTAGAGCAAAGCCTTATAACGGTTGATGCTAAGAACAAGTTGAGAATGCATGATTTATTAAGAGAAATGGGAAGAGAAATGGTCCGTGAGAGATCATCAAATATGCCCGAGAAGCGTAGTAGATTATGGGATCCAAAAGAAATACATGATGTATATTGTCAAAAAATATGGTAAGAACTTCATGTATGGTTTTACATTTTTAAATTTGTGCTCCAACACCAATGTTATATTTAGGCGGATAGAAAATAATAAAATAAATAGAGTAAAATTGCATTAGATGACATTATTTAGATGCTTTAAAATAGTATAGAATGGAACAAAACTTAGTAATTTGGTGGATTCTATTCTATTCCATCTAATATTTTATTTTTTCTTCCTAACTTAAAATGGTTACCAATTTCTGCCCTTACCAATCAATTCCCTTCTATCTTATTTCTAAATAGGGAGGTGGAAGCTTATGTCCATTATTACACCCTTTCATATCTAAATAATAATATGGAACATTTATTCCATTCTATATCCTATTCTCTACCATTCTAATCACAACTCTATATGAACAAAGCTCAGAGGAAGCAAAATGGGTAGGTATTGATTAACATTCGTTTGGATTTAATATTATCACAAGAACTATGAAAATTAGTTTGGTACGTGAATTTTTTGGTGCTTCTAGGATCCTACTAATTAAATTGGCTTTCAAAACTCAATCATAGTCATCTTCCCTACTAGATATTGCTTTTTAGTATTCTCACGCCACTTGTTAAGGTTCCAAAAGTGGAAGGTTTTTACTTGAAAATCAAACTTTTTAAGTTCCCGATACATAATCATTTTTCTTTTGCTTCATTTCATTTAATGGACTAATCATAGGGAACAAAAGCTATTGAGGGACTTGCTTTGATGTTGCCGAGGATAAATTCGATTTGTTTGAAGACTAAGGCATTTAAGAACATGAAGAGACTCAGATTGCTTCAACTTGCTGGTGTACAACTTGAAGGAGATTTTAAATACCGTTCAACAGATCTTCGATGGTTGAGCTGGCATGGTTGCCCTTCAACATATACAACTGCAAACCTTGATCAAGGAAACATGGTTGCCATTGACTTAAAATATAGCAATCTTCAACTGCTGTGGAATAAGGGCCAGGTATGAATTTTGAGTTTTAGATTTTTGGCCTTTCATGGAGTTGCTTCAATGAGTCTTATTTATGCTAATAAACTTACATATAATTTATCATGTTATACTGTTTAAATTTTATTCATTATAGGTTGCTTTTCAGAATTTTATCACAATGATGAGAGAATTTTCCTCTGCGAAAAACATGTAGTTTCGACAAATGAGACTGAAAAATAGTTATATATAATCAATTCAATGAAAAAGAAAGCATCTTAACTACAAGTACTAGAAGTACCATATCATACTTTAAAATTTTAATTAATTTGATCAAGAGATATGGGAGGAAAGAATTGTGCGGTCTTGATTATTTAATTTGGTAAGAGAAGATCCAACTCAATTCATAAAACCTATCATCCAAAGAATGTAGAACCTCTAAGATGGAATATATTGTTGTAAAGTGAGAAAATAAAGAATTAATTACTTTTAGATTATTTTATAGAATAAATATAAAATAATAATTATTGATTTAAGAATAATGAATCTCTCACTTTCTTACTTTATGACTATTCTCATTTCATGGAATCTAAATTCTTGTTGGAAAAAGAAAGTTGTTAAACATCCTTTAACAAAACCATGTTGCTGAGTTGTTCTAATTAATAAAGACATTGACAAGTATTTAATTCTATTTACTACCAAAATACTATAGCTTTTTGGTTACTTAATTTCAAAAATAAAATATTACATGCTTTTTCTTTTTGGGTACATGCATTTTTATTTTTCAAAATATACGTTTTCAATTTTTTCTGCTTAAATACTGATATTATATACTTCGTATATATAACAAATTTCTTTCTCAAAACAATCTATGTATTTCAATTGCTACACTAGGGACACATTAAAATTGTCTCTATCTATTTTTCTATGATACGTTTCTAATTTTTCTCCTCAAAATGTTTCTTCTTGTAGTTGTTGAATAACATGAAAATTCTCAACCTCAGTCATTCTCAACACTTTACACATACCCCAAACTTTAAATACTTGCCTAATCTTGAAAAGTTAGTACTCAAAGATTGTCCAAGTTTGTCATCGGTTTCTCACACAATTGGACATCTCAAAAAGGTTCTTCTAATCAATTTAAAAGGTTGTACAAGCCTTCAAGTACTTCCAAGAAGCATCTATAGGTTGAAATCTCTCAAAACTTTCATTCTTTCTGGGTGTACAAAAATTAACAATTTGGAAGAGGACTTGGAACAGATGGAGGCATTGACAACCTTAATGGCAGATGAAACTGGTATAATACAAGTGCCTCATGCACTGATAAGATTAAAAAGCGTTGGATATATTTCTATGTGTGGCTTCGAAGGATTATTACGTAATGTGATGCCTTCTATCTTCTGGTCATGGACCTCTCCAACAAATAATCTCTCACCTCGAATACAAGCATCTTTGGACCCACGTCTTGTTTCCTCAACTATGCCAAATGGCAATTTTCAAGGCGCATCATTTATTATCACTGGGCTTCCAAAGGCTCAAAGTCTTATGTTGGAATGCGGCTCACAACTTCAAATAACTGGAGATGCGGCCTTTGATAACTTTAATGTATCAAATGGTATGGAACTTGAAGCAACACTAACCACATCACATGTCTCAAATATGGAGACCGCAACACTAGTTGGTTGCCGCTGTCAAGGTGACATTTCTGGACCAAGAAATTGTTTGAATTCCATTTTAATCCAAGTAGGAATTAACTGTCCAGTCACAAAGATACTTAGAGAGTGCATCTCAAAGGTTTGTCTCTATCTACGGTCTATCATTTTTTATAATTTACTTTCATTCAATAGATAAGTATATATATTAACACTTCGATAATCGTGCATAAATTTTCAAAAAAAGGCTTTTTAATTTCTCTCTTTTATAAATAGATCGATAATGCTATGGTCAAACTTTATGTAATGAGATATAGGGCTCTTATTGTTTTAATCTCTATCCAATTTTTTCCTTATGTTATAAAATTAGAATTCTAATCTATAAGAAAACAAGTTAATCTTATTAGGTAAAACATATCTCTTTACTTTTTTTTTTTTAAATAATAGTAGGTCCTTAATTATTTGTTAAATAAATTAGGTGATATTAATATTTTGCTAAAGCATATGTTGCTTATGCAGAAATTGACAAGCAGTCCTAATGTTCTAGGAGATTGTTTGCTCCCCGGTGACAAGAATCCTGATTGGTTAACCTTCAGTAGTGAAGGTTTTTCTGTGATTTTTGATGTCCCTCAAGTGAATGGGCGTATCCTGAAAACAGTGATGTTGTGCATTGTGTATTCTTCTTCCCTTGACATTATAACATCAAAAGGTCTTGTCCTTAATAATGTGTTGATCATAAATCACACAAAGGCTGCCACTGATAACTACAAGGGAGATACATTGACTTCACTTAGAGGTGAAGATTGGCAAGGCATAATTTCAAATCTGGAAGCTGGTGACAAAGTGCAGGTTGTTGTTGTTTTGGGCCATGGATTCATTGTCAAAAAGACTGTAGTTTATCTCATATATGAAGAACCAATTGACCAAAACATGGAGATCTCCGATGCGGATGCTTTTGTTTCTAGTGGTGATGATGGTATGGCAGCTGATATGAATGAAAATGCTTTTGGTGACGATGATACGGCAACAGATATCAATGAAAATACTCCTAGTGTTGATGATGTGGTAGCAGATGGAGGTGTTATTGCTAGCAGATAATAATAATGATATGGTTTCTGGTAGAGATGAAAATGTAGGTAATAATAGTCTAAATGTGTAAAAACATTCTTTTAAGTAAAAATTTATTTTGTTCATGCCATGATGCAAGCAAATTTTTTTAGGGATTGAAGTGAGACTAAATCAAAGAATTTACCACATTTGAACTTAATATTATTTTTGTTCTGAGTTTCTCTTTCTCTTTGTTTTTGCGTTCAGAGATTTAGTGGATTCATCAGACTTACTTCCCTTGTTGGCGTCGTTTTGAAGATGCGGCCATTTTGGTTTGGTCTTCTTGTGATCGTGGTTTGGATCACTTGCCGTCATTCTAACAAGCGAAGAAAGCTTAACCTTATCTCAAGGTATGAACCCATCTCTGTTGCTTTCCCAAAACATTTGCATGTTAAGAATTAAGTGGTTCTTGCTTGAATTTCACTTATTAGAGATGTTTACTTTAAGCACTTGGCATTTTAAAGGAAACTTAGTGGTTCCTCTAGTGTGCTTTAAAATTGGTTTTTCTTGTGTTAGTGATTTGACAAGGAAAGAATTTTTATTTACTTGGAAGTCTTTAATTTGGCATGTAGTTATGTTCTGTATTTAAAATGTTTGCGTTAGTCTTTCAGTAACTTAGCATCCCCTACTTATATAGACTTATTCAAAAGGATTTATGGGGTCATTCTGGTCCTGTCTTTTTATTAGTAGATCAGTAGATTTTTCGGTTTGTTGTAAGAGAGTGTTTATTTCAAGATATACCAATATATCTTTGAGAATAAGTGCTTGGAAATAATTTATTTTTGTGTTTATTATTAGTTTTGTAAAATTATTCCTAGGTATCAATTATTCCAATAAAGATATATTCCTTTGTTTTAATGAGATATTATTTCCATGTTGAAGGGTGAAATTAAAAGATTTTCATAACTTGGGAATGGTAATAATGAGTACAAATCCTAAAATATCTCTCAATCACAATGATAATAAGTAATAATAATACTATTAAATATGTTAGGAGCATTTTGAACATTATGATAGATATTCCCAAGAGTATGTATTATAAAACAAATAAATTTTAAATTTATTCCTAAAAATATCAACAAATAATCTTATGATTGTTTGATGTTAAACAAACAAATTTTCCAAAATTCTCAATAATAACATTCCCATGTATTACATTTCTATGAATAAAATTTCTAGAAACATAATATCAAACCTTGATACAAATGCCTTATAAGTGTGCAAGGGGTTTGTGGAAGTGTAGCCTGTGGAAACAAAATATGATTTGAGAAATGACTTTTTGTTAGGATACATAATTTGAATTGAAGTTTGAACCATTATTAAACTAAACAATTGTCTGTAGTTGTGATATGCTCATCATGATAAATTGCAGATATATGCTAAAGTGGAAATGGCTAGTGGAACCTATAAACAAACTTGTTGCTAGTAAGAAGACCAATAAAGCCTACGGTGAAATTGAGCGTAGTAGAAAAATGCTTTAAGCTGTGGAGTTGATGAATTAACAAGTGGAGGAGAAGACATAAAGTTTTACTTGCTCTCATATTGTGACAAAGTTAGGCCTGAGAGATGTGGACTAGATAGGGCTTCTGTTGAGTCTCAGTTGGGAACACTGCCATATTTGGGATATCTTACAACAAAGTTACTAATTGGGGTTTGGTTTGTTACTTGGGATTTTCCTCAAGGGGCTTTCCTTTCTCTTTGGTTACGCTATGTCCTCTCAAGTGGGGGTAAGGAAGACTTCTTCACTACCTCTTGGGCCGCCCTAACAAGGCTCAACACCCCTTGTCATGAGTAACAAGACCTAAATGGAGATAGTTTCTTAGCATCTACTTAATAAGAAGCACATGACTATTTGTGAACACCCGATTTTGTCCAACCAAAAAAAATTCAGTCCATTTCATCCATTTCATTTTTAGTTGTTGTTATCATTTTCAAAGCCGTTTTCACTTTTTTTTTTGGGATCCTTAAATTAAGCCCATTTCATTTCATTAAAAAAAAGAAAAAAAGAAACCCATTACATTTTTTGTTGTCAGTTGTTTACAATCTTAGCCCATTTCATTTTCATTTTCATTTTAATTTATTTGTAAAAATGAAAAAGGAGGAAATTGAGAACCGATACAACCTGAAGGAAAAATACAAAAGAGGAAACAGTGTTGTAACGTGAATAGCCAAACAAAACAAGGAAAACAAGCTGTAATCATACACTGGATTCAAATACGGTGGCAAAGCTCACATGCAGGAGAAGAAAAATTCAAAGAATGCAGCATGCAAGATCAAATGCAATCCCATGAAATCAGCAAATCATATCAATTAAATAAAAAATTGCTGCTGTGAGGTTTGACAAATTGATTCATGAAGATGTATAAATGGGATCAAATTTCACAAAGAAAAGGGGGGGGAGCCAATGTTTCAGAAATCCACATAGAGAGAAGAGGGAGCAAATTTAGCAAACATACAGAGAGGCTCGGATAACCATCTTCATCTTCCCACTCTTTGATCACTATTCTTCACTAAAGCAGACACCATAACCAACTAACCATTCAAACATAAAACCTTTAACCTCTACCCAACAACACCCAATCTCACCTCATCCCCAGACCACAAGTAACCCATTAACAACAACCATCCCCCATTTCCCAAAACACAAACCATATTCACAGCAAACAGCCCCAACAATCACAACCCGGCATCCGTAAATCCTAGCCAAAATCAAAATCCATCATTCTCAACCAAACACAAATCAAATCAAAACCTATAAACACAATCCAAAATTTATCAAGAGTCCAATTCAACTTACGAAAGTCCAGATCAAACCAAACAATAATCTCAGTTTATTTTTTTTCTTCAAAAATAAAAAGAAAAGGAAAGCAGAAAATTGAGAGAAAAAGAAACCGAAGGGGAAGAAGGCAGTGTCTTCTTCCTCGCGAACCGCCACCGTCTTTCTTTCTCTGCCTCCATTGCGGCCAAGTCAGCCGGTTTCTTCTCCGGCCACTCTCCTTCCTGGTCGTGGTCGCGGGGCCCTCTTCCTCAACCACGAGCCTCTCGCTCAGCGAGACCACTACAAGAACCGCGGAAACCCCATGGGCTCGTCGCCGTCGGCTCGACTCTGCCATGGCTACCATGAACCGTCCCAGCCGCGCCGCCTAGTGCCGCCTGGATTTCCTCCACCGCCGGCAGGTCG
The DNA here is from genome assembly GCA_031216125.1 of Dalbergia cochinchinensis. Taxonomy (NCBI): domain Eukaryota; kingdom Viridiplantae; phylum Streptophyta; class Magnoliopsida; order Fabales; family Fabaceae; genus Dalbergia; species Dalbergia cochinchinensis. Next base: position 57,479,604 of record CM062375.1, on the reverse strand, counting down.
GCCTCCCTCCATGCGAGCCGCTCTCCCCGTGGCTCCGTAAGCTTGCCGCAACGAAGCTTATCTCCACCACGAAAACCACCGCGCCACCGCACCCTTTTCCCGGTCTTCCTCGCTGCTCAAGCCGCTCAGCCACTGTCACCTTCAACCGCGTGCAAACTTTCCTGTCCTCAGCCTCCACTCGTGGTCGCCGGCGTTGTGCGAACAACCTCCTGCGGCGGCCACTATCGCACCTCTCGGCCGGCCTCCCCTGTTAGGAAAATGTGTAGAAGAAGATGAACAAAAACTTGAATATTATGGTTTCAAGGCAAGAAATCAATCGCTATCTTTAAAGAGATATTCGCCCCCACACGTAGTTGCTATGGGTTGATGACGATACTCCCCCAGGATACAATGAAACCTCTATATGAATTTCTTGTCTAGCAATAACAAGAAATTCTCACACTCTTGAATTTTTAAAGAACTCTTAGAACTCACACAATACATAAAGTAAAAGTGAGTGAAATATTGTAGAATGGGATTAATTATATATTGTTTGATAAGATACGAATGAACCCATACATCCTATGCAAAAGGTCATGTACATATTACACGAAGCATTGTGACATGCAACCCTCCAGTTATTGAATCATGAAACGATGTCAATTACAAAGCACTATGACTCTTGCTTTTGACTTTTCAACAAAAGTCATGTTCTGCCTTTTGATCCAATGGATGTGTACTGTACGTGTAATACATGAAAGCATATGTTTCTTCATTTGTAACTTCTCCAAATAATAACCGTTGTCTAGTTCAACGATCAATTTTATTTTAAATTGTAAAATACCTTTTATTCCCCCACTATTTTACGTATTTAAAAAATTATACAAGTTTATGCATAAAAGAATATATCACAAGGATTAAATATTCCTTTAGTGTAAACTAAAGATTCTAACAAAGTAATAGGTGTCTAATTGATTAAACCTATACTCTCTGTGTTAGTATCGAAAATTCACACACATAAATTGTATTTCCAAAAAGTTCAAGAATCTGTTAATTTTGAACACTTTTATGGCCCTGTGCTCATCTTGGTTTCATGAATATTCACGAGAATAAAACCTCTAAAATTCTCGACCGAAGGGGCACCACTCCTATATTCACATAAGTGTAATCCTTTGATAAATAATATTATCATTCCATTAAGAGTTTTAACTCACCCTCCTAATTTTATATATATATATATATATATATATATATATATATATATATATATATATATATATCACACTAAATCCTATATCTTAGTAATCCAATTGTTAAATAATTTGTTGTTACCCATTAAACCTTAAAACTAGTGTTCTACTAGAATAAGGTTGGGTTCTCATCATTTAGCAATTATAGGTTTTAATCCCATTTTAGCAGTAGTCTCTTTGACTTTATCCCTTGACAAGCCTTTAGTCAATGGGTGTACTAAATTCCCTTGGGATTTTACATATGTGATGGTAATTATACCATCTCCTATTAATTGCCTCACATACTCATGTCTCAAGCTTATATGTCTAGACTTTCCATTATAAACCTTGTTATGTGCTCGAGACATGGTTGATTCACTATCACAGAAGATCGAAATGGCAGTCATTGGTTGTGGCCACAACTCTATATCATATAACAAATTCCTAAGCCATTCCGCTTCTTTGCCAGTGGCCAATAAAGCTATAAATTCAGCCTCCATAGTAGAATGTGAAATACATATTTGTTTCTTTGAGGCCCAACTTATTACCTCACCACCTATGGTGAAAATCTATCCTGAAGTGGACTTATTATCACTTAGATTTGTAATTCAACTAGCATCGGAATAACCTTCTAATACAGCAGGATAACTACTGTAATGTAATCCCAAGTTTATAGATTTCTTGAGATAACCAAGAATTCTTGTTATAGCTTTTCAATGTTGATTACTTGGTTTTCCGGTAAATCTTGATAGTTTGCACATAGCAAATGCTATATCTAGTCTGGTGCAATGCATGGCATATATTAAACTTCCTATAGCATTTGCATATTCTAATTGTGCTATAGGTCTCCCCATGTTTTCTTTTAATTTAAAATTAGGATCATAGGGTGTATTGGACTCCTTAATTTTAAGATGCTCAAACTTTTCCAATATCTTTCTGATGTAATGAGATTGACTTAAAACAAATCCAATTTCACGTTTAAGTACCTTTATGCCTAGTATTGTATCAACTTCATTCAAATCCTTCATCTTAAATTTAGAAGTTAGATACTCCTTTGTTTGACTAATGCCTTCTAAATTCGTTCCAAAAATTAGCATATCATTTACATACAAACAGATTATTACTCCATAGTCTTTAGTAAATTTGGAGTATATACATCTATCTGCACTATTGTGTAAGAAGCCATTCGATAACACTACAGAATCAAACTTTTCTTGCCATTGTTTAGGTGCCTGTTTTAAGCCGTATAAAGACTTAACAAGTTTACAAACTTTCTTTTCATTTCCGGGTAGCACATAGCCTTCCGGTTGTTCCATATAAATTTCTTCATTAAGATCTCCATTAAGAAAAGCTGTTTTAACATCCATTTGATGCACATGAAGCTTGTAAATGGATGCTAATGCTATAAGAGTCTTAATAGAAGTCATTCTTGCCACAGGTGCATAGGTATCAAAATAGTCTAGACCTTCCTTTTGTCTAAACCCTTTCACTGCCAACCTTGCTTTGAAGGTTTGCAGTGAGCCATCAGTATCATATTTTCTTCTAAATACCCACTTGCATCCTATAGGCTTTGATCCTTGAGGTAAATCAACTAAGACCCAAGTATTATTAGATAATATTGAGTTCATTTCGTCATCTGCTGCTTCTTTCCAAAAGGCAAAATCTCTAGAGGCCATTGCTTCTTTAAACGTTTGAGGATCACCCTCTATGCTTAGAACAATAGGGATCTTGTTTATCACAGAGTCCCTAGTTCCTTCAACCAAAAAAGTTAAAGCCTGAGAAGAGATAAAGTTTGGACCCAAGTCTTTCTCTTCTCTCACTCTTTGGCTCCTTCTTGGTTCAACTGATTCATTGTCACTTAGACTTTTATTGCCTTGATTAACAACTACTTCTTGGGAAAATTCTGTATCCTTTTGGGGATATTCCAAATTAGGGTTTGAATCAACAATGAATTTATTTTCAATAAATTCCACCCCCTTGATTCAATAACTATGTTGGACAATGAGTCCAAAATTCTATATGCCTTAGAATTTTGAGCATATCCTATGAAAATTCCTTTTACGGCTCTTGGCCCTACTTTAGTTCTCTTTTGATCAGGAACACGATAAAAAGCTAAACACCCCCACACTTTTAAATAATTTAAGTTTGGTTTTCTTCTTTTCCATATTTCATATGGAGAAACCTTTCTGTTTCTTGACGGTATCCTATTATGAATATGACATGCCATCAATAATGCCTCACCCCATAGATTGTGAAGTACCTTAGCATTTAGTAACATTGAATTAACCATATCTACTAAGGTACGGTTCTTTCTCTCTGCTAAACCATTTTGTTGTGGAGTATATGGAGCAGAACATTCATGCACAATACCATGTAACTCACAAAAATAATCAAATTCACTAGAAAAATATTCTCCACCTCTATCACTACGAAGAACCTTTATTTTCTTATCACGCGTGTTTTCTACTTCCATTTTATATTTCTTAAATATTTCAAATGCTTCATCTTTATTTCTTATCAAATACACATAAGTGAATCTAGAACAATCATCAATAAAGGTTATAAAGTACCTTTTTCCTCCTCCAGTAATATTGCCATTTAATTCACAAATGTCACTATGTATTAGTTCTAGTAAATGTGTATTCTTTTCAACTTTAGGAAAAGGTTTCTTAGTAATTTTGGATTGTATGCAAATTTCACATTTCTTATTAAAATCCTTATTATTAAGATCAATATAGTTATGCTTTTGCATATATTCAATTGACTTGTAATTTAAATGTGCTAGTCTACTATGCCATAAATCATAAGAAACAATATACAGAGAATCATTCACTTTATCATTAATGCTAAATTTGAACATGCCTTGAGTACAATATCCTTTTCCTACATATACATCATTCTTGAGCAAGATAATCTTATCAGATTCTATCACAATTTTGAATCCTCTCTTACATAAGAGACTAGCAGAGACTAAGTTGTTCCTTATATCTGGAACATGAAGTACATTCACTAAGTTTAACTTCTTTCCTGATGTAAAGTTCAATTCTACTGTTCCTTGACCACACACTTTGGCCGAGTTGTCATTTCCCATTAATACCTCTCGGTTGTTCACTTCTTCATATGTCTTGAATTGTTTGCGATCATTGCAAACATGAACCGTAGCACTAGAATCTAGCCACCACTCATGGGATCTTCCATGTGTTGCCATGTTTAGTTCTGTTATCATACCAATGTGTATGCATTGAACTCCCTCTGTTATCATAGCAACTAAGTCCCCTTTTTCTACTACGTTGGCCTTAGAATTTGACGCTTTTTTGAGTTATTACCCTTTTTCAGAAGTCGGCAATCCTTGATATAATGCCCTTTCTTGTGGCAATGGTAGCATTCTCTTTGTCTCTTTTTATCTTGCTTGCCATCCACAAAGGATTTCTTTCTTTTGCCTTTATTAACTTTTGCTTCTCCAACATTGATCACCTTAGAGCTTTGAGAAAGATACACAACATCACGTTTTCGAGTTTCCTCTTCTATACGTAAATGTCTTAGCAATCTTTCAACAGAGAAGTCTTCTCCAAGATGTAGGAGTTTCTTCCTATAATCATTCCAAGATGAAGGCAATTTTACAATAATTGCTCCAACTTGCAATGATTCAGGAACCATTACTTGTAGATCACGAAGTCTACTTACAAGGATTTGTAACTCATGAACTTGATCCATGATAGGCACATTATCAACCATACTAAACTCAAAGTACTTCAACATGATAAATTTATCTGTACCTTGTCGCTCATTATTGTATTTTTATTCTAAAGACTTCCAAATCTCCAATGGCGATTGAATTGACATGTAGAGATCATAAAGTCTATTTGACAAGGTTTTGAGAATGTGTCCTCGACATGCAAAAGTGTCCTCATCACCCTTTTTCTTCAATTGGGCAATCCTTTCCTTTTCTTCATTGGTTGCATCTTCAATAGTATTGGGAATTGGTGTGGCATTTGGATCAAGCATATAGGCAAGATTTAATACCAAAAGAAGAAACATCATTTTGTCCTTCCATCGGTTGAAGTTTGTCCCATCAAATCAATCTAGTTTGACAAACTCTTGATTCATGACCTTGAAAGTAGTATTCTGATCTTGAGTTATCTTCAAGATAATATCTCTTTGAAATTGTTAGGAAAATGTGTAGAAGAAGATGAACAAAAACTTGAATATTATGGTTTCAAGGCACGAAATCAATCGCTATCTTTAAGAGATATTCACCCCCATACGTAGTTTCTATGGGTTGATGACGATACTCCCCCAGGATACAATGAAACCTCTATATGAATTTCTTGTCTAGCAATAACAAGAAATTCTCACACTCTTGAACTTTTAAAGAACTCTTAGAACTCACACAATACACAAAGTAAAAGTGAGTGAAATGTTGTAGAATGGGATTAATTATATATTGTCTGAGAAGATATGAATGAACCCATACATCCTATGCAAAAGGTCGTGTACATATTACACGAAGCATTGTGACATGCAACCCTCCAGTTATTGAATCATGAAGTGATGTCAATTGCAAAGCACCATGACTCTTGCTTTTGACTTTTCAACAAAAGTCATGTTCTGCCTTTTGATCCAATGGATGTGTACTGTACGTGTAATGCATGCAAGCATGTGTTTCTTCATTTGTAACTTCTGCAAATAATAACTGTTGTCTAGTTCAACGATCAATTTTATTTTAAATTGTAACATACCTTTCATCTCCATGGCTCCCCTCTCTTAACCTCTCATTTTCTCTCTCCGCATTCTCTCTTTCTCTGTGCTTTACTCTCTCTCTACTTCACTTTCTCTCTTTATTTCTCATTCCTTTTCTCTCAGACCCTCTTAATCTTTGTTTTTCTTTCTTTTAGTGTGTGTGTGAATTAGTGATAGGCCTGTGAAGTGTGTGAGCGTGCGTGAATGTGTGAGTGTGTGTGTTGAGCACGTGTGAGTTAATGTGTGCGGTGTGTGAGTGGGTGAGCATGTGTGAGCGTATGAGTGTGTTTAGGAGAGTGGGTAGAATTAATTTAGAGGGTAATGTTAGAGTAAGTAAAAATTAAATTAGGAAAATTAAAAAATAAATAAGGGGTTTTTGGATTTATTTTAGTTTGAGTTAGTGTTATTTTATTTTGTTTAGATTTGAGTTTATTTGTTCCATTTAGTGTTTGTAATTTTTATTTTTACTTTTCAGATTTGCTTGGTTTAGAATTAGTTCAATTTGAGGTTTTTTTTAAAAAAAGAAAAGGGGTTTGTTTCCTTTTGAGTAAAATTAATTAATTGGATTAGAGATTGATTTAGCCATTGATTTGATATGTTGGTGAGTTTTATCAAAAATCTTAAAATTCAAAAAAATAAAAATGGTAGTTAGGACCCTTGATTTATTTTTAGTTTTTAATTACTATTATTTCTTTTAGTGTTTTTATTTAAATTAATATTTTTGTCTTTGAATTAATTTTGTTAGTTTATGATTGAAATTAGCTTTTTTTTTTAAAAATGTGTTTTCTTTTAAATAAACAATAAAAAAATCTTTTCAAGACTGTTTTTAATCCGGACAATGGTCAATAATGATGATTGAGTAGCAAATGTTACCTTCATTGTTATTTGAACTATAAGAATTCGTTGAGTGGCCTAGTGCTAATTTGGATTCTGTGCGATAACAGATTTTCTTGTCATAAATTCTTTTTTCATAAATAAAATGTATTAACCCATAAATATTTTCTACAGAACTAAGTGATTTTGAGTTCTTCATTGCATTAGGGGATAGGTAGGAGTAGACGATTTCGATCCCTGTCAAGCCAAAATTAAATTTTCATAATTTGTCTTATTTTGTAAATAGTTTTTCTGATATTTCTTTTTTAAAGTATTTTATTTAATTTTCATTTATTTGGGAAATATTTTATTTTGAATAAAAGATGTTAATTTAGCTGTTACGGTTTGTTAACTCAATATTTTGAACATCTGAGTTGTGACAGCTTGATGTTTTAAAATTTCTTTTTAAGAAATATTTTTATTTTTATAATTTTCTTGTTAATAACAAATGGAAAAATAAATATCTTGAAAGGTTATTAATAATTTCCACAACTTACTAAGGTACCGTCTAAGAACGGGTGTATTAGAGGTGCGTAGGATTAAGTTCCTATCCTTCCCTATTCATAACCAACTCCCGAACTCATAATATGGTTTTAAAGATCATTTCTTTTAAATAAATGGGTTTTCCATGTTTTTCCAATTTAAATAAACTTGGTGACGACTCCATAATTTTTCAAACAACAAAATTCTTTTTTTTTGCAGTCCTGTCGCGATCCCGATTGCGACACTATTTTAGAGGGATTTCATCTCTGATATGATGAGAGATTGAAAAACTTTGAACGATTGATGTTTTCTTTTTACTTTGAATATCTCTTGTCCTCTTTGTTATGCATTATTCTTCTCTTTGTTAATGAAATTCCTTCTTTTATATATATATATATATATGAAGTATCATTCTCTCAAGTGCATCTCATTTGGGGCCTCATTCCATGCGCTCAAACCCTTGAAAGAGTCATAGTAGGACTCATTTCTGTCCATGCCATCACTAATCTTCTCTTAGCCACATATCTTAATCCAAATCACAACTGGGTCAGGAACAATTATCGTTTCATGTTGCTGGTCATAATTATGCATTGTTGGTTTTCTAATCTTGACTTTCATGTCATTATGCAGACTTAAAGTTTAAAGGAGGAAACAAAAATGAGTGAGGGTGATAAAGTAAAGCGTGAAGCATTTGTTAGGATCAATAGAAAATAGGTGGCCAGGAAATGGGAGAGAATAAAAGCTCTTTCTCTTCGGTTTGGATTAAGATACGTATTGAAAGAAGAAGAAAAAGTTCTTTCTAAGGGTCCCACTTATAAATAATTTTTCATCGCTAATGAACAGAAAAAATCAACAAAAGTGAGCTTTCTTTTGAGAATTACATAAATATACTCATTCTTGGTGTGAGCAAGGAAAATAAGGAAGGTGAAGAATCTGTTATGTGGGTACATCAGGGACCATTGTTATCGTAGCCAAACTTCCAAAAATACCAATCCACTGGAGTAGTATTCTCATATTATGATAACAAAATTTCCCTTCTAGTTACAAAATAACAAAAAATAAATAAAATTAGAATTGCTTAAAATTTGTAGAAACATGTAACCTGTGCAACGATCCCCTTCACTCACCACAGGCCATCGCTTATATCGCCTCTATAGTTTGCATCCTCCCTCTTCACTCCGGTGTACGATCTCGTCGCCCCCATTTTCACTCCCTCTTATATTTCAACATGAAAGGATTTTGCCACTCTATCTTTCTCTCCCGTCTAGAGATTGAAACTACTATTGTTTGTTCAACTATTATTTGCAAAGCCAATTTTTCTAATTTAGATTATTGTATGTGTGCTTAATCTTAGGCAAATTAAGTGGCAGCGGAACCATTGTTTACAGATTATGACTCACGGAACCACCATTGGTCTGGAAGCTCAGTTCCTTGCGTTGGGTATGTGACAGCGATCGAAGTTCTAGGTTGGGTTTAGAATTTAGATGGCATTAATGTACAAGTTGGTGCGTGTCAGTGTCGAATTGTGTGTAAAGTAACTATTGCTTTGTACGAGTAACTATTAATGGCCATAGAAAATGATGATGTGTTTGCCAAGGGTTCTAAATTACTAAGGTCCCTTTGATTTAAATTCTAGTAGAATTGGATAATTGGATGAAATCCGTTTTGAGGGCTTTATATTGGAGGCACACTTTTGTGATGATGGGCTTAAAAGGGTGCCACGCTCTTTTAATGACTTTTTATTGGCTACTCCTAAAATATCTTGATTTATAATTATTTTAAGGATGAATCACTATTATATCCCTGAAAGATTATATTATTAATAAAATAATTTTTAAAAAAAATTATAAATTCACCTAAAATGATATTTTAAAGATCCATCTCATTTAATAAATTCATCCAAATATCAATTGATTTTTATTTTTGTTAATAAAAATAATTTTTTTAGAGACTATTTTGTCAAAGATTTAATCTTTTAAAGATTAAAATTATTGGTCTATAATGTCAATTCAGTGTTAAATCAGCTACTTTTTAAAAAATGTGATATTTTGAAATAATAGTAATGGTTCTATAGCCCAAACTTGAGATAAAACATAATCGTTTTTATTTAACAACAACGGAGATTATGTTCTTGGGGCAAATTTATCAAATGAAGCGAATTTATTTTAGGGCCATTGACAGTAACATCATCTTTCTGAGAGGCAAAATAATAATTCTCTCTTATTCTAATTTTTTTTTTTTTGTCTATTGTCATACCTCTTTTAATTTTCTCCTTCTCCTTTACCTCCCCATCATTCTCTTCTTCATTCAAACAATCTCAGAAATTTTTATAATCTTAAATTTTTTATATTTTTCAATAAATTATATATAATATCATGAAAATATTAATATGAAGAGTATATACAAAATCTAATGACTATTCACCCAAGATTTAGTAATCATGAGTGATTGGACTGAGTATTAATAAGAGGAGCAACATTACTCTATAACTTAACAGTTGTGTTATTTATATTAATTATGTATAAAAATATTATATCGATTCACATCTTATTTATCATTAAATAAAATGTCAATTAATATGATGTTCCATGCATAATAATTATAAATAACATTTTTCCTAACTTAAAAGGAGGAAGGGATCCCTCACCAATAATAAAGAAATGGGGGGTTGGGGAGTGAGCCAAATATAACAATTATCCGGTGGAAAAATATAGCACTTGTTATTATTATTACTACTATTATTATTATTGGTAACATAACACTGTTATTTTACATGAAGGTGAAATAATGTTAATAAAAAATAAATTAAATTAAAATGTAAAAGTTATATTATAGTTATTTCTATTAAAATAATAAATCAATTTTATTCAAATAAATCATCTTAAATTCGGTATTATAATTTAAATATTAAAAGGCCAAGTTTTAATTAATTATAAAATTATGTATTACCTAATTTATAAGAATATTTCAAAATAAATAAAAAAATAAAAATTTATATTTTATTATGTGAAAGGATATATCTGTCATTTAACATACCTGACATTTTCTTTTTTTATTTTCTCTTTTTTTTAATTCTAGACAAGAATAATTAAAAATATATCTTTTTTCTTTATTCCCATTTTCTCTGTCATTCAGACAAAGCAGAAGTCTAGAGACTAAGGGTGTATTTGGATAAGATTATTTTAGAATAAAATCACTTTTTTTATAAAAATAAAATTATTTTTCATATATTTAAATAATTTTTAAAATATAATTAGAAACTAAAAAAATTATTTTTCAGCTGTTTTACAAACTAAAAAAATATGTTAAAAATTAAATTTTAATTTTTTTATTATATATAAAATTTAAATTTCATAATTAATTTTTTTAAAATTTGAAATGTTCTAACCCTAATTCGCCCCTGCAGATCGTAAAGCTTGTCTAAAGTGGTACTAAAGCAGCTGCTTTAAACCTACCAAAAAAGGGTAGCTGCTTTAATTTCTAGTGGGGAAGCGCGTGCTAGCTGTTCTCCGCTGATTAATAATTAATTATTATATGAAAGGAAAACTTAGCCCAGTAAAACATCTCAAGATTTGGTAGTATACATAATATAATTTTTGAAATATATAACTCTATAAGAAAAGAAAAAGAAAAGTCAATTTTGGTGGCTTATCATATGCTGGTTTTGGCGTTATCATCAACACCAAGCTAGCTTCTTCTTCGATCAGCGTGAAAAAAAAAGAAAAAAAGCCAGCTGCTGCTTCTTCTGCTCCACCAGCACAGCTGAGTCACCCAATTCCTTTAACTTACAGATATGTCTTCCTACGATTATTCCTTCTCCAAAACCCACAAATCCAATTCCAGATTTAATCCCTACAGAAAAAGGATGTTTGATGTGCTCATTAGTGTAACGCGCGAGGAGTACTGTAGCGATCTTTTTACTTCAGTGCTCTATACCTTTCTCCAAAATGCAGGAGTTTATGTGTTTGGGGACGGTATAGATCGTAGAAACGGAGAACTTATCTTACCGGACGCAATCGCATAGTCCAGGATTTCTCTCATTGTTTTCACAACAGATTGTGCTGCTTCAACATTGTTTTTGTCAGAAGTAGAGAAAATAATGGAGTGCAGGAGGACCGTGGGTCAGCAGATTGTTCCAGTGTTCTATTATTTAGATCCCTCGGAAGTACGCGAACAGACAGGTGATGTTGGAGAAGCTTTCGCTTCCACAGATAGAAAGTCTGCGAATGATGAAAACAAGGTGTTGAGTTATAGCACTGCGCTTCAAGAAGCTGCTCGCATTTCACCACGATTTGTGACACATTGGTAACGAAATTGTCGAGATAATGATAATTTTTTTTTCTATTATCTGTTTATAAATTCTCTTGCATTATAAATAAAATAAATTTTGATTCGTTTTTAAGATTTTAAAGAATGGATTGTATCTATTTTTTATTTCACTTACGTTATAAATTAAATAAGTTTTAATCAGTTTTTAAGATTTTAAAATTTGGATCGTATCTTTTTTTTTTTAAATTCCAATTAATATGTAAGAAAGTTTATAGAAAATTTGATAAGATATAATACCATTACTCAATCATCATATATCTTTTTGTATCCTTTGAGATTCTTCATTCTTCATGACATCTTAATACTTGATTTGAAGCTTTCTTTATGTTTTTAAAATGTTATATTTTCTTTCTTAAATTCATTTAGGAAATGAGTTTAATTTTGATAAGGTTTAGTGTAAGTTTTATATTGAGTTATATAGTTTTATATAATTTTTGTTTAGGATGAATTATACTGATATCTATTGATAGTTAGTGCAGTTATATCTGGCTCTAGTGCTGCCATGCTTTATTTATAAATTTGTCACATGATATCTTTGATGTTTGTTAAAATTATGTTAGGCTCTTCTGTCAAGAATCTTATAACATATACTCTTGCCGTCTCTGAATTCTTGCATTCCTCATAGCTGCACACGGAACATTCCATATAGGGGTGGATATAGGCCTAGTCGAGCTAGACTTTATCTTAAATAAGTCGGGCCTGTATTTTTAAAATGGAGGCTGAGCCTGGCCCTATTACTTGACATAGGCCTTTTTTATGGCCTTAGCCTGACCTTCTTAAAAGTCTGACCTGGCCTGAAAGCCTATCTAGAGGCCTATTTGGTTATAAAATATTTTTAAAAATCAAAACGCTTTTTCTTAAAGAGTTGTGTTATTTATACTCATGGGATGTAGGATATTGTGTCGACTTACAACCCATCCACCATTAGATGAGATATGGATCCTATTCAAATAGGGTCCATATCCCATTCAGTAATAGATGAGATGAGAGTCGACACGGTGTCTCATATTTCATAAGTACAAATAACATTTTTCATTCTTAAATAAGTAAAAATACTACTAAATATATCAAAAATTATATTTTAAAATTGACTGAAACACTTTAGTTAGAAAATATATTTTGAAATAGATTAAAATATTTCTATTATTGTTAGATATTTAAATGATGATGATAATAATAATAATATAAGTAGGTCTAGGCCCAATAGGCTATTTTTATAGCTTGAAATTTGACTTGATTAGCTAAAAAGGTTTTTTGAAAAGCCTTAGCCCAACTTGTTTACTAAATAGGCCAGGCCTAGTAAGGCAGAATATAGACTAGGCCAAAGGCCCTGACAAGCGGCCCGACCTACCTCCCCCCCCTAAATTCCATAGGACAGGTGCAATTTGGGATTGGTTGATAACTCTAATTCTTCCCAAAATAATTTCAATTCAGTATGATACTCAGCCACGTGTAAGCTTCCTTGTCTAAAGCTGTTAAAATCTTGCATTAATTCCACAGTTCTAACCATATCACCTCGAGAAAAAAAATCGTTTAGATCCGACCAAACATCTGATGCTAACTCAATTGCATCAATACTTTTTGCAATTGAAGCTGTAACAGAATTCATATTCCATGACTGAACAATACTATTCATCTTTCCCAAACTTCATATAATGGATCAAACTCATTAGGTTTCAATATTGATCCATTCATGAACTTTGAAATTTTTCTTTGAAACTAAAGCACATTTCATAGATCGGGATCAAACATGGTAATTCGCACCTGAAAGAAGCGGAGTAACTATTACTACAGAGAGGGAGGCCTTGAGCGCTCAGCAGCTTAGACTCTCCTTGCCCAAAAATAACTAATTTCCCACCCCCCAAATCCACCCCCTAGACAATATATTTCTTTTCCCTTACAGAAATTACGTGTTATTCCCTCTCTAACGCACTCCCACCTCATTCTCCAAAACCGTTAGAGCTCAATTCCCAAATGAAGGCCCACATGATGCTCCTACCACAGCTGAGTTAGCAACCGAATTCTTTCCCAAACTGCCCTTATATTTCTTCCTCCTTTTAACTTTCATGGAATCAGGGGATTTATCCCTAACAACACCCCCATCTTGAACCTCCACCTTGTCCTCAAGGTGGAATGTTGGAAAACTCAATTTGATGTCGGTTGCTAGCTCCCACATACTTTCAAAATCAGGAAGGTCTTTCCATCATATTAACACTTCTTTTCCCCTTGCTTATTCATCCTAGTGCTAACACAGCCTCTGGTTCAACCTTTAACTCCCATTCCTCAGTCAGCCCTTGAGGTAGCAGTTGGCACTTGATTATAGGGGCTACGCACTTCTTGAGTAAGGATACATGAAATACGGGGTGTACCAAAGAGTCAGTGGGAAGCATCAGCCTATACGCCACCTTTCCCATCCTTTCTATAATCTCAAAAGGACCATAATACCTTGGGCTCAGTTTCTGATTGGAGCGTTTAGCAAGACTGTTCAACCGATATGGTTGAATCTTCGAAAACACCTTATCTCTCACTTCATACTCCACTTCTCTTCGCTTCTGATCTGCTTGAACCTTCATTCTTTCTTGAGCCTTGTTAAGGTACCATTTCAGCTCCTTAATCATGGAGTTCCTTTCAGCAATTAATTGGTTAACATCTTCAACGGCTGATGGCAGCGAATCTCCTCTTATCAGTGTGGGGGGATCTCTTCCATACAATATTTTGAATGGGGATGTGTCTGCAGCTGAGTGGTAAGTTGTATTAAACCAGAATTCAGCCCATGACAACCATTTACTTCACTGTTTAGGCTTAGCCCCTGAGAAACACCTGAGGTAAGTCTCCAAACAACAATTCACCACCTTCATTTGTCCATCCGTTTGGGGGTGATAGGCAGAACCATATTTTAGTTTCGTTCCTGCTTGCTTGAACAATTCTGACCAAAAGTTACTCATAAAAATCCGGTCCCTATCTGTCACAATGGATGAAGGAAATCCATGCAGATGAACCACTTCTTTAATAAAGAGTGCACCCACTTCCTTCGTAGTATAAGGATGCTGGAGACCCAAGAAATGGACATATTTTGAGAGTCTATCTACCACCACTAAGATAGTATCCATACCTTGAGCCCTTGGGAGCCTCCCTGTGAAGTCCATGGAAATATCCTCCCACACTCTAAATGGAATTGGTAGGGGCTGGAGGAGTCCTGTTACACACCTCATAGATTTGAACATATCTCTGGATAGCTTGTCTCATCCCTTCCCACCAAATCAGTCCAGAAATCCTTTTGTAGTTCTGAAAAAACCAGAATGGCCCCCAAGAACAGAATCATGGGATTCCTACAACAGCACCTGAATCCGAGGGGAATTCTTAGGAACTACTATTCTTCCCTTGTAGTAAAGTCTGCCCTTTTGGAGTTCAAACCCGTCTTGCTCCCCCCTTCCTTCCACTAATCCTTGAATTATTTTTTTCAATTTCTCATCAGCTTGTACTTCTTCTTCTAATCCCTCCCAATTCTGAAAAGTGATTGAAGAAATTGCCCCAAAGCTGGTTCGCTTGGATAAGGCATCCGCTGCTCCGTTTTCCTTCCCCTCGTTATACCTTATCTCAAAGTCAAAGCCTAATAGTTTTGTTATCCATTTCTGTTGCCCTTATCCCATTAATTGTTGATCCACCAAATGTCTCAAACTCTTCTAATCTGAATGTACAATGAACTTCCTGCCCAACAAATAGTGTCTCCATTTTTGGACAGCAAAAACTATAGCCATGAGTTCCCTCTCGTAAATCGATTTTTGCTGAGCCCTATCAGATAGCTTCTGGCTCGTATATGCTATTGGCCTCCCCTCTTGCATCAATACTGCTCCTACTCCCTTCTCTGAAGCATCTGCTTCTATTACAAAAGGCTGTTCAAAATTTGGGACAGCTAACACGGGTAATGCAGTCATGGCCTCTTTTAGCTTATCAAATGCCAATTGTGCTTCCACACCCCATTGGAAGCAATCTTTCTTCAGTAATTGTGTAAGAGGCCATGCAATTTTCTCATAGTTTCGCACGAATCTACGGTAATAACCGGTAATCCCCAAAAAACCCCTAAGTCCTTTTAAATCAGTAGGAATTGGCCAGGTCAACATTGCCTCGATCTTCTTCGGGTCGGCCTTCACTCCCTCCCCTGAAATCACGTGCCCCAGATATTCAATTTATGACTAACCAAACGAACACTTTTTCTTGTTGATGAAAAGACTATTCAGTCTCAGAAACTCCAGCACCTTCTGCAAATGCTCCCTATGTTCCTCTACTGTTTGGCTGTAGATGAGGATGTCATCAAAAAACACCAATGTAAATCGTCTCAGAAAAGGCTTTAGAATTGAATTCATAAGGGCCTGAAAGGTTGAAGGGGCATTTGTGAGCCCAAATGGCATTACTAAGAACTCGTAATGCCCTTCATGTGTACGAAATGCTGTCTTTTCCATGTCTCGCTCCTTCGTTCTGATCTGATGGTATCCTGATTTCAAATCCAACTTCGAAAATATCCGAGCTCCTCCTAACTCGTCCAACAGCTCATCAATGACAGGTATGGGGAATTTTTCTGGAATTGTAACCTTGTTCAAGGCCCTGGAATCGACGCAAAAGCGCTGGCCACCATCTTTTTCTCTTACTAAGATCACAGGACTCGAGTACGGGCTAATACTGGGTCGAATAATACCAGAAGACAACATTTCGCCAATAATTTTCTCAATTTCATTTTTCTAAAAATAAGGGTACCTGTAGGGTCTCATGTTTGGTATGGTGGCTCCTTTCAAAAGCGTGATGGAATGGTCATGGGGCCTTGGGGGTGGCCCTCTAGAAGATGGCAGATATCCTCATACCCCTGTAGCAACTCTTAAAATTCATTGGGTACCCTTGCCGCACTTGACATCGTTTCTAACTCGCTAGTTTCCTCATCAATGCACGGAGCAACTAGGTAGCCTTCACCCTCAGCTTGCAAAACCTTCAACGTTGTTCGCCACGAAACCTGTGCCGTCCCCAGCGAAGGGTCGCCTTGAATACGCTTCCACTGCCTATTTGCCTTCCACTGGATGTATTGCTTCTGGAAGTTGGCCCTGATGTCTCCTAGTCCCGCTATCCATCCGTAACCCAACACCATGTCCACACTCCCAAGGCCCAGTATAAAGAATGATTGAGTAATACAAGTGCCCTGGACCTCGATTTGCAAATCCTCACACAACCCCAACCCTCGATGGGTTTCACCCATCCCTACTTCCATTGTAAATGGAATGCGCTGCCGCTGTAGTTGAAGGCTATCAGCCAATGGCGCAAAAGTGAAGTTCGCATCAGCCTCGGTATCAACTAGAACAATCACCTCAGTTTCCCTCACCTTGCCTCGAACCTTGAAGGATTTGTTCATAGTTGTAAACCCTTGAAGGCTGTTCAACGTTATGCGGAGCGACTTCATGGCTAGCTCTGGGTCACGTTCTTCTTCGTGAGGAGCTTCCTCCCCCTCCTTCTCCTCTCCATTTTCCACAGCCTCTGGTTCTTCAAGGAGGACGAGTTGGTAGTGCTTCAGCTTACATACGTGCTCACGGTCCCATCTCTCCCCACATTTGAAGCATAACCTCTTGCGACTTCTCTCACTGATTTCTTCTTGTGTGAGGCATATGCTAGAACTAGCACGTGTCCCCTCCAAAAATCTCCCTTGGCCACCTGTAACGAGCTCCTTGCTTCCACCGGCCCCAGATAAAGGAATATGAGGTTTATGAGGAATTGGGCTTTAGACATGGTATGGGCTTCTATCAGGGGGTCCCACACCCCCACCTTTCCACTTCTTATTGCGTTCTTCTAATATTAGGGCTCTATCCTTAAGCTCAGCCAGTGAGCCCAACTTAAGGCTCTTTAATTCAGCCTGCAAACTCCCCTTAAGTCCAATAAAGAAGATTCCTCTGAGAATCTCCTGATCCACATTACGCATTGGGCTCGATATGCGTTCAAACTCTTAAATATAGTCAATCACGAGGCCCACTTGCCGGAGGTGCAATAGAGGTCCATAAGGATCCTTCACGAACCTCGGCTAGAAGCGGCGAGTGATCCCTTCCCGGAACGAATGCCACAATGGGAATTGCGTTTGTTCCTCCCACACCTGGTACCAGTGTAGCGCCTTCCCTTTCAAGGCGAGCATCACGACATCAAATTTTTCTTCAGCCTCAATGCCATGGACGCGGAAGTAGCGGTCAATCTTAGCGAGCCGTCCCAAGACGTCCTCACCAGAGAAGATCGGCAGCTCCATTCTTGATCGGGATCCCGACGCTGAGGAGGATGGCTGTCATAGCGCTGATAAGGTGGTCGATTCGGCCAGGGCTGACGTTCCCGGTGGTGATGACCTTCAAGGGAGTGAGGGGAGCTCCGGTCGTCGTGGTCTCTCGACCTTGACTCGCGGTGCTCTCTGTGAGGGGGAGAAAGGGTTTGTGTGTGCCCGTTTTCCCTTCTTGAACCCCTATTCCAGCAGTCATCTGAGCCAACTCGGGATGAAAGCCAGTGTGGTGGTGAACGGCCGCGTGAACGGTGTCGACGGGAATCCTTCCTCTCTAACAATTGCATCATGCGATCGATCCTCCTTCCCAGCTTAGCAACTTGTTCTTCCATCGTGCAGCTTCAGCGGAAAAAGGAGCTCACCCACTCCTAGAAAAGAGGGGCCGATACCATTTAATAGAAGCTAACAAGGATAGAATGATAAGCAGAGAGTCAACAGACTGGTCTGTTGACTCTGAAAGATTAGAGACAGAATGATAAGCAACTACAGAGAGAGGCCTTGAGCACTCAGCAGCTCAGACTCTCCTTGCCCGAAAATAACTAATTCCTACCATCCAAATCCACCCCTAGACAATATATTTCTTTTCCCTACCAGAAACCACGTGTTATTCCCTCTCTAACGCACTCCCACCTCATTCCCCAAAACCGTTAGAGCTCAATTCCCAAATGAAGGCCCACATGATGCTCCTGCCACAGCTGAGTCAGCAACCGAATTCTTTCCCAAACTGCCCTTGTATTTCTTCCTCCTGTAAACTTTCATGGAATCAGGGAATTTATCTCTAACACTTATATACGCATGTAGTGGAGTAGCTTTTGTTAGCTGCGGCAGGTGCACAATATAAACACTTTCATAACTGCTAACTAACATCTATTGTTCTCGTAACTAACTAGTTGCTGACTAGGCATACTACAACTAGCTATCTAATATCTAACTTGTGTCACAAGTTTCTCCAACTTATATGGCTAATTTTAGCTACGGGTCTGATACCTCTAGTTTCTAGAAAAGCACTTTACATTCTTCTTTCATAACAATAGTGCTCGAGTTACCAGGTTGGCTAATGCTTGACATGCTGTTTAATTCATATGATTATTGTATGAAAAAACTTATACTCACATGATTTTCGGCAAACTATTTAATCAGACTTTTGATTTGTCTGGGTTTAGGGTGGTCTGGGTTAATCAAATACCTTGTCTGTCTACTAAAACCTCTTTCCCATCAGCTGGTCCAGCCTTCCTCACCATACACTTGGGAAAAATCTTTCTTCTCCATAGTTTAACTATCAATTTCTTGTCCGGATATGGTAGCTCCTCCACCCATATAAATATCAGAGCATGGTAGGGTCAAGCAGGTTCATCTGATCCCAGATAAAGACCTCCCCATCTCTTTACCTCTAACCAAGACAGTAATGGACTTCCAACCCTATTTGTAAACAACATAGTTTCTATAATATCCACTGCAATGGACTTGCAGCCCTATTTGTAAACATTATAGATTCTATAATATCCATATACACTCACAGATATGTGCAACCATAATTTTGTCACTCAAATTTTACCTTGTTCAACTGGTACATGTGCATATTGAGAAATGACTGTGTCATTGATTATGATTTATGCACCTTCTCAGATTCATATTTTTGCAGGGATACAGATGAAGATATTAAGAATATTGTTGAACATGTTACTTCTTTGCTAGATTCAACAGATTTATTTGTGGCAGAGCATCCAGTGGGAGTACAATCTCGTGTACAAAAAGTAATTCAAATATTAAATTACCACAAATCAGATGATGTTCTTCTATTAGGGATATGGGGTATGGGAGGCATTGGTAAAACAACGATGGCCAAAGCCATCTATAATCAAATTAGTTACAATTTTGAGTTGAGGAAGTTCCTCCCAGATCTCAGATACAGATCTATTTCTTTAATGCAACATCTTTTTTCTTTTGCCTTCTCAACAATCACGAAAAACTTCACTCCAGCAGCAGGCGATGATTTAAAGACGTATCTTTCGGGTAAAAGGAGCCTTTTTGTATTTGACAATGTCAATGATTTTGACCATTTGAACGAATTGCTTGGACTTCGTGAATGGTATGGTCCTGGCAGTAGAATAATCATCACCACAAGGAATAAAGAAGTACTTCGTTCTCTCAGAGTTGACCATATATATAGGGTGGACGAAATGGACTTTAATGAGTGCGTTGAGCTTTTTAGTTGGTACGCATTCCAGAAAGCAACTCCTGAAAGGAATTTTGCTGGGCTTATTAAACATGTAGTTGAATATTCTGACGGATTGCCACTAGCTCTTGTAGCCCTCGGCTCTACATTGTTTGAAAGAAATACAGAAGAGTGGGAGAGTGTATTGGATCGGCTCAAAAGATTTCCCATTCAAGATGTACAGGAGGTGCTAAAAATAAGTTTTGATGATTTGGCACATAAAGAGCAACGAATATTTCTCGAGTTAGCTAATTTGAGTTATTTCTTTGTTGGAATGGATCGAAATGATATAATCCAGATATTTCAAAGCTCTGGATATGTTGCTGCAAGATCAGGAATTGAACTCCTTGAACCCCTTGAAAATCAAAGTCTTGTGACATTTGACGAGAATAAAAAGCTTTGCATGCATCCTTTGCTGCAAGACTTGGGAAGAGAAATTTATCAGAAGCAATCATCTGTTAAACCTCAGGTGCGTTGTACGTTGTGTATGGTTTTTAGTTTTTGGAATTTATAACGCTGAAGGTAACTAAATTGAAGGAAGATTAGTGAATTGGTTTTTGAATTAATTATTATTACAAGAACTTTTAGGTGTATTTCTTTCAGATTAAAAAACAAAAGATATTATAAAACTTAAATTTTATATATAATTGAAAAAGTTGAAAGATGATTTTATTTAGAAGCTATTTTTTCTGACTTAATTTTTTGGGGTAAAAAAATGATTTTCACTGCAAAAAATCTCAAACAAAACCCCGTAATTAGGCACAAGCATGCTGAGTGCATGTATGGATTTGAGTTTGGAAGGGTAAAAGTTGATTTTGGAGAGCCAAAAATGATTTTGGGGAGTTTCATACATGTTTGGTTTTTGTCCAAAATTGATTTTGAGGTCTAAAATTAAGAATGCATTTGGATGGGATTATTTTGTCCCAAAATCACTTTTTTCACCTAAAAAATCACTTTTTATATATTTGGATAATTTTTTAAAATTAATCAAAATCTGAAAAATTAATTTTCAATTTTTTTTTGTAGAAGATATAGCTTCTGAACAAAATTAGTTTTCTTCTTATTCAATTATATATAAAATTTAAGATTCATAGTCACTTTTTCTAAAATGTGAAACAAAACACACCTTAATTTTGACGAAAAGTAGTATTTTCTTACTTTGATTTTTAGCTCACAATTAACACGGTCAGTTTTGCCAAAATCAACTTTCATATCAAATTATCAAATATAAATCATTTTATTTCAAAATTACTTTTTACTAAAATGAAATCTGAGATAATTAATTTCATTCAAAATTAATGTTATAAACGTAGAACCAAATGCACATTAAGGAAACAACAAAACAAAATATGGATTTTGTGAAAGAAGGTTCTATGTGCTTGATCAGTCTATGCAGCATAGATGACATTTTTATTTTCTAAATTTGAAAACCTATGCAACCTTGCTTTCAAACTTCATCCAGTGGTTACATTCTTGAACGTGAAATCACTTGAGCAAAGTACCCTGAAATCAAATCTTGATTGATTTCACTGAAACTTCTTACTAATCCATACTCTTAAAAACACTTTCTGAAAATAGTTTGGTTGTCAAACTTTTTGTACAATAATTCTGATTGGCATTTATGTAAGCTATGAATTTTGAAAAAATGCTCATTAGTAACGTGGGATTAATTTCTAGTTGGCAGATCAGTAGAAACTGATTCACCTGTTCATTTCGCTACATGCTTCTCCATATAGCACAACTATTTGACTCTCTCTCTCTCTTTTTTTTTTTTAAATTCAGCAAACGACGTACGATGTGTTCTTGAGTTTTCGAGGTGAAGACACTCGCTCAAAGTTCACTTCACATCTCCATGCATCTCTTGAAAATGCTGGTATTTATGTTTTCAAGGATGATGATGGGCTTTCAAGGGGAGAGCAACTCTCACTCTCATTGCTAAAAGCGATTGGAGAGTCTAAAATTTCTATCATTGTTTTGTCAACAAATTATGCTGATTCAAGGTGGTGTTTGCAAGAGCTGGAGGACATCATGATATGTTATAGAACCAAAGCTCAGAAGGTGTTGCCAGTGTTCTATGACGTGGATCCCTCAGAAGTACGTAATCAAGTGGGTAAGTTTGGTCAAGCTTTTGAAGATCTTATAAAACGAATCCCAGAAAATAAAGATAAGGAGGAAAGTTGGAGGAAAGCACTCCGTGAAGTTGGTTGCATTTCAGGGTTTGTCATCCTAAAATCCAGGTAATTTACTATCTTTTTTCATGTGTTTAGAGAATAATTTTTTTCTTCATCTTGGAAAATGGTAATCTCTTCACATTTTTGTTTAAATATTTAAATTTAAGAAAAGCATAATAAACTTCTTCCCCGTAAATCAGCTTAATTTAGTCTAACTAGCATATACATATATAAACAAGAAAATATCAAAATTATTAATATATAACTACTACAAATCTACACGAATAATTTGTAAACCCAATCTTACTATAGACGCAACTTCCCACAGCTACTGTTACTTTTGTAGACATTTTTTCCACTGTTCGACCAAGTGTTGTGTACAAAGTTATAAAAATGAATTTAATAGAGGAAAAAATAAATTCAAACTAATTAAACTCAATAGGATTTTTTTTATTTGGCTATTGAATTTTTTAAGCTAATCTGAACCAAAATAATCCAAATAAGATTTTGCTTAAGTTCTGGTTATTAGATTGAAGTAATAAAAATAAAAGTTTAATTATTTTTAAGTTTTTATCCATATGACAATAAATAATAGTGTAATATTGTTTATGAGATACTTAATAGTGATGTGAACAATAAATGTTTTAAAATATTAAAAAAAACATTTGACTTAGTTACTGAAAGTTTTTGCACAAAACTCTGAAATCTTATACGAGTGAAATACAAAATTTCTCTCCTGAGATATGATATTTTTATACTCATCTTCACTCTATTTCTAAACTATACATTTCTCTCTCCTAAAAAATTAAGATAAGTTACTTTTTAATCCATTTTCAAGTTTCTCAATAATTCTTCATTTTTATGTCTATTATTTTATTTTTGACCAAATTGTCTTGTACTAATAATTTTATATATTAAGTTTTTCTTACAAAAATAATATATGTATATTGTTCTTACCTAGAAGTGCGGTAAGGGTGCAAGTAGCTCCAACGTCCGTACAAACGAGGGGTGTGGTACTTGCAAAGACACTCCGACGCTCAAGTCAGTAGGTGAAAGAGGCGTAGAGTAGTAAAGAATAGCATGTAATAAGCTTGTGATACCTGAGGCGTTGAGCCTCTTATATAGTGTGAGGTGACCCGTGATAAGTTAGGAGATAATCTTCCTTGTATAAGGGAGATATTCTTAGGATTTAGTAGGTGTTAGATATATTTCATATTTGCAGGAGATATGATATAATATATGAGATATGATATAATATATGAGATATGATGTAATATATGAGATATGATGTAATAATGATAGAACATAATGAGAGATATAAAGAGATCCTGTATAGGATTTAGGAGATATCCTCAACTAAATATGGGGAGAATTCATGAGGGATCTGGGAGCTGCGTGGCCGGGCTCTGGGTGTGGGCTGAGGTGCCCGGCCCATATTTCTAGTCCAGTACATGGGCCCTGAGCTTGGTTGTATTCTGAGTAGCTGGTGCTGAGGTGTCATGACTTAGGTGTCTGCTGAGGACTGTGTGTCAAGCTCTAATGAGTTGACCTGTTGTGTGTGGCTTGGTGTAGCTCTTCAGATGCTCGAGTGACAACGGTTGGATTTAAAGTGACCAGCCCCTAACAGTTTGATGAGGTAAGTGGTTCAAATTTCTTGGTTTTGGTGGTAGGTCGGGCGATGAGTGTCGAAGACATTGGGTGAGCTTGAATTGCTTGATTATGCAAACATGGTCATGGTGTGTCTTTTCGATTGTTGTGAGCCATTAGATCAAAGCGGGCGAACCCTTAGTTCTTGGTTATGTGGGGTGTCTGGTTTGCAACAAGGTTCATGTTGCTCTTGCCAGAAGCAATTTCTTGGTCCATTTCGAATGGTCTTTGTAGTTGTTTGGGGGCGACTTGAGTGAGTCAAAGCTTGAGCTTGTACTTAGTCTTCGGCTAGGAAGTGGTATCGGCCAGATGTTTGTATGACATGCGTCGGATGACGTGGCACATTTTTGCCTGTGACAAGCAAGATTAAAGCCCTTAGTTTGATGATTTCTTCGAGGTCTTCTATTCCTTTCTTTGCACGGCCGGGATGGCCAAGTGCCTAGCTGAGGTATGCCAATTAGAAGTTGGCCAAGAAAGGTGTGGTACCTGGTTGGGATTGCAGCTTGGTTTATGAAGTGTGAGGCTGAAGTCATTGTGACAGGCCGATTGGTCTGCTTTACGTTTGTGCTTTACTTTTGGAGTGCCGAGGATATCTCGGTCTTAACTGTGCTCGGGACAACTAAAATCTCGGGTGCATATCAGAGGATGGCCTGATATGTATGTCAGAGTGTCCATGGTCTGGAAAGTGTTCGGAGCAAGTCCGTGTACATCTTGTCATTGAATCGAGGTGCTCTGACGTGTGAAGATACCTCGTTGTTGCATTGTTCTAGAGAGTGCTCGATGTTTGTACAAGTATATTTTGTCTGGTTATTCTCTTTTTGGAGAGTGCTTGAATGTGCTTGGCTGGTGCCGAGGTTGTCCTACTTTCATTAGGAATTGACTTGCCGAGTGGTTAAGAGATGCTTGACTAGTGCGGAGGTTGTCCTACTTTCACTGGAAGTTGTTGTGCTCCATCATGGCGCTATTGGCTAGCTCGGGGGCGAGGGTGCCTGTCTAGGCGTTGGTCGATGATTGGCTCGGGAGGCTTCTTGTGCTCCGTCGTTGCACTGGTCATCGGTTGGCTCAGGGGCGAGGATGCCCTGTCAAGGTGCTGACCGATAGTGGCTCAGGAGGCTGGTTGTGCTTCGTTGTTGCACTGGTCATCGGTTGGCTTAGGGCGAGGATACCCCATCAAGGCGTTGATCGATGACTGGCTCAGGAGGCTGGTTGTGCTCCGTCATGGCATTGGTCATTTGTTGGCTCAGGGGCGAGGATGCCCTGTAAAGGCGCTGTCTGTTGGCTCAGGGGCGAGGATGTCTCGTCAAGGCGTTGACTGATGACTGACTCGGGAGGCTGGTTGTGCTCCGTCGTGACACTGGTCATCAGTTGGCTTAGGGGCGAGGATGCCTCGTCAAGGCGTTGACCAATGACTAGCTCAGGAGTGCATTTGTTGTGTTCGAGATAGTGTTCAAGCCTTGTCTGACGCAAGAAGTTGTTCCTTCGTGTTTTGGAGACTGCTCGGGCGGGGCCGAGGATGTCCTACACATAAAAAATTATGCGAATATGTCTAGCACATGAATAGTTAGATCATAGAAGTTGAATTCTGAGATGAAAGGATATGTAATGTCCACAAAGAACCCTTCAGATTAGAATGAAGTGTCACTTTACTCCTTTGGATTATAAATAAGATGGTTTTGAGTAGTAGAAGCATATATGGGTGGACAATAGCATAGCTTGGCCTGAGCAGGCAGAGTGCCTGGTGGGACCAAGGCCCTACTGAGAGCTCGACCTGAGAAAATCGTGTGCTTGTTAGGGCTAGGGCTTCACTGAGAGCTCGACCGGAGAAGGTCGAATGCCAGGTGGGACAAGGGCTTCACTTAGAGCTCGGCCTGAGAAAGTCGAATGCCTGTTGGGACCAAGGCTTTGCTGAGAGCTTGACCTGAAAAGTGAGCCAGTATAGGAATATGCTTGTGGTGAAGAATTAATGGTTTGTGCATTTGAAGAAATGCTAAGGTTTATAGAAAACTCCTTTGTGATTTGTATACTTCTTCTTGGGGGTATGGTGGTTGTATCAAGATATATAGTATCCTAGCGCCACATTTAAGATCTCCAGATTAAAATAAGGCATAAGAGTAATATGCTCAGCATAGAAAAGATTTTCGAATAAGAAATTCTAGAAAATGAAGGTGTATGCTCGATATCTAAGAGATCTGTAAGTTACTTTAATTCCAAGATAGGAGTATACTTGGTAAACCAAAATAATTTGAGTATGAGATGAAGATATATAATAAGTAGGTTATGAGAATGAAAAGAATGTATCTTACTAGATTTTGGCCGATAGATGGTGAAGTAGCGTGGCCAGAGGCGACATCGAAGCTCTGCTGGATATGGCAATGGAGCTCGGCTTGTCAAATACAGATAATGCTTGGCATACAAAAATATTCATTAATTGATCATGAAAACAAGATAAATTAAATTATGTATCAAAGTTTGTTGAGCATGAGAGTAACATGTGTGGCACTTTAAAAAATTCAGCACTCATCATCAATCGAGAGTTGGATGCCGAGGTGGGGTTTCACTGTCGGAGTCAGATGAGGATTTGCGATATTTTTCTTCCCTTTCTCGGTTCTGCATCCTCTTTATTTTTCTGTGTGAACTGTTTGAGGTGGCCATCGCGGATGAGGCGTTCGATGGCATCTTTTAGTTGTTGACACTCTTTGTTTGTGTATCCGAAGGCGTTGTGGTACTCGCACTTTTTGCTCTTGTCTGTGCCCTTAGGGTGCCGAGTTTGGCCGTTAGGGGGCTTAAGGAGTCCGGCTGCATATACTTCTTTTAGGATCATGTCCGTCCGGGCATTAAGTGGGGTGTAACTGTGGAATTTTGGTTTGTTGAACCTATCATCCTTTCCCCTTCGATATTTTGGTTGGGATTGCTTCTGGAGATTCTTATTGGTCGCTCGGAGCTCCTCAACATTAATGTATCCGAGGGCCTTTTTGTGGAGCTCGTGTACTATCCAAGGTCTATTGATGGCCAGGTTTTCTTTGAAGTGTCTAGAACGTAGGTCGATTCTGATCTGGTGGGGCTGGACCGTAGGGTCGAGGTATAGAATTTGAGACGCCTCTTCTTGAAATCTGGTGAGGCAGTTTCTCAGGGACTTGTTGGATCCTTGTCGGATATGCTCCAAGGAGTCCGAGGTCTTGATATAGATTTTGGAAGATATGAATCTATTGGTGAAGGCTCTGGGGAGGTCATCAAAACTGTGGATGGAGTTCAGAGGAAGAGAAGAGAACCAGAGTAGTACTGATTTTTCCAGGAAGGATGGGAAAGTTTGGCAGAGGATTCTATCAGTTGCCTTATTGATCAGCATCATGGATTTGAACATTGTAATGAATAATTAGTGGTTTCCCGTCTTGTCATAGGGGTGGAGTGATGTTGGGAGTTTGAAATTGAGGGGTCAATTGATTGTCATGAGTTTGTTCGAGAATGGGCCACAGTGTATTGGCTCGGATCCATTGTCAGACTTGGCGTGGTAGGTAGGATGTCTGGAGTATGAAGGCTTATCATCGCCAAAGTCATAGGTGGCATGCTCGGTGTGTTTTGTACCAATGGCTTCTGTTTTAGAAAATTTGCAGTTCTCGGCTTTCAGGTGTTGGTTCTCATCCTGAAATTTTCGAATATGGTCGGCCATGCGGCGATTTTCCTCTTGGAGCTCGTCGAGGTCAGGAGGAAGTCGGTAATCGGGTAAAGTGTTTTGGCCTGTAGCGTCAGGCATGGGTGGTCATGTTTGAGGTGAATCAAAGATGGCAATAGAGCTCGGCCAAGAGGAGAATGAGCTCGGCCGTAGAAAGCAAGGATCGGCAAATGGGTATTAGGTGAGAGAATCCGATGAGGATTTGTGATCGGGCTTGTTCTGCAGGCTTTGATGGGGTAGGCTTGTTTACTGGCCCCACAGTGGGTGCCAATGTTCTTACCTAGAAGTACAGTAAGGGTTCAAATAGCTCCAACGTCCGTCCAAGCAGGGGGTGGGATACCTGCAAAGATACTTCGACGTTTAAGTCAGTAGATGAAACAGCCATAGAGTAGTAAAGAATAGCATATAATAAGCTTATGATACCTAGAGGCGTTGAGCCCCTTATATAATGTGAGGTGACCCGTGATAAATTAGGAGATAATCTTCCCTGTATAAGGGAGATATTTCTATGATTTAGCAGGTGTTAGATATATTTCATATTTGCAGGATATATGATATAATATATGAGATATGATGTAATAATGATAGAATATAATAAGAGATATAAAGAGATCCTGTATAGGATTTAAGAGATATTCTCAACTAAATCTCAGAGAATGCGTGGGGGATTTGGGAGTTGCATGGCCGAGCTCTGGGTATGGGATGTATATATATATATATAATTTAATTAAATTTTAAAATTATTATTATATTATCAAGACAACAAATTATTAACGATGATAATAATGTATAATAATTATATTATTAGTTAGAGGGCATACTTTTCTCTTGGAGAGTTTATGGGGATTGGAAGTGATAACTTGGCTATTATGCTGACATGACAAATTATGGTAAGAGTCCATGTCAGATCTCATGCTTTAAATTTTATTGATTATAAATAGATTGTTTGTATAAGTGGCATGAGAGCTGGCAATGGCACCTGCAATTTCAATCGAAAGCTTCTATTTCAATTTAAATATTAATGATATATTCAAGTGAAAAAATAATGACATATTTGTACTCTCCCGCTTTTGCATATAAGAAACTATTGGAAAACACATTGCGTCCTATTTTGAATGCAACATTTTGTAAATAGTTAAGATTATATATTCAAGTATCATTTATTGGTGTGTAACTTTTTTCTTTTTTTTTTTTTGGTTAGAACTATCATTTTGGTCCTTGAAAGATTATATTATTGATAAAATTGATTTCAAAAGAAACTATTCTAACTTAATTGTGATGCTCCAAATATCCATTTTGTTTGACAAATCCATCTAAATGTCAACTATCCTTTGCTTCAGCTAACAGAAATAATTATGTTTCATGTTTTCTTCTTGCTAAATTGGCATGGTAAAATTACTATTTTAGTCCCTAAAAGATCATATCTTTGACAAAATGAATTATGTGTCACGTTTTGTACGTGCCAAGTTCTGAGGATAGAATCATCATCTTAGCCCCAATCATATCTTTGATAAAAATCAATTACGTGTCATGTTTTATGTCAAATTGGCATGATATAGTTATCACATTAGCCCTAAAAGATAATATATTTGACAAAATAGCATATGAAAGAATCACTTGTATTAATTGACATAGAGGTCAATTAATGTTTAGATGGATCTGTCAATCATTATGGATTTTGGAGAGTCCCGAGCTAATATAGTCTCTTTTAAGAACTATTTTGTTTATGACATAATCTTTTGAGAGTCAAAATGGTAGTTTTTCCTTCTTTTCTTTTAACTCAAAGTTCTCCATTTTCTCGATACTTTCACAATGAATTGCAGTGTTGCAGTGCTTCTTATCTCTAGATCATATTTTATAGGAACGAAAGTGATGATATCAAGAACATTGTTGAACATGTTACTCATATGCTAGACATGAAGGACTTGTTCATCGCTAACCATCCAGTAGGAGTAGAATCTCGTGTTCAAGATGTGATCAAACTATTAAAGAACCAACGATCAAAAAATCCTCTATTATTAGGGATATTGGGTATGGGAGGGATTGGCAAAACAACCATTGCCAAAGCAATTTTTAATAAGATTTGTCGCAAGTTCGAAGGTCGGTGCTTCCTCCTAAATATTAGAGAAGTTTGGCATCAAGATAATGGTGGTGTTCGCTTACAAGAGCAACTCCTTTCTGATATCTATAAAACACTGAAAATAAACATACAAAACATTGAATCTGGAAAATCGATATTAGAAAGAAGACTTCATGAGAAAAGGATACTTCTTGTACTTGATGATGTGGACGATTCGGATCAACTAAATGCTTTGGCTGCAAGCCATGAATGGTTTTGCCCAAGGAGTGTAATAATCATCACAACAAGAGATGAACATCTTCTTCGTTGGCTTAGAGTTGACAAGTTATATAGAATGGAAACCTTGGATGATGAAGAATCTATTGAGCTTTTTAGTTGGCATGCATTCAAAGAACCATGTCCTAGAAATGAATTTGCTCAACTTTCCAGCAAAGTTATTTCTTATTGTGGGAGATTGCCACTAGCTCTTGAGGTCATAGGGTCACATTTGTTTAACCGCAGGGTAGAAGAATGGATGAGTGTTTTGAAGAAACTGAAAAGCATTCCCAATAAACAAGTACAAAAGAAGCTCAAAATAAGCTTTGATGGCTTAAGTGAAGATGAATATAGGGAAATATTCCTTGATATAGCCTTTTTCTTTATTGGAATGGAAAAAGTAGATGCAATGAATATATTAGGTGGCTGCGGGTATTCAACTGCAATTGGAATAAATGTCCTTATAGAGAGATGCCTTGTATATGTTGACACTAAGGACAAACTCAGAATGCATGATTTACTGCGAGATATGGGACGAGAAATCATTCGAGAGATATCATCAAAAGCACCTGAGAAGCGCAGTAGAGTATGGCACCCAGAGGAAGTGCGTGCTTTATTATTAAAGGATATGGTAAACACTTCATCTATGGTTCTTTAAATTTTTAAGTGTTTGATCTAACATCAATGCTATGTTCAAATTGAAAGAAAGTGATGAAATGAAATGATATTAGGTAATAAATTATTTGAAAACTTTAAAATTAGATGAAATGGCATGGAATTTGATCAACTCTATTTCATTTTATTTGATATTTTTATTTTCTTTTATTCTAGTTCAAATGAAATGAGATAAAATAAAGGTAAATAATTTAAAATTTAAAATAGATGGAATTGTTTAGTGCTTCCTGCACTCTATGAGCAAATTAGGTTTCATTTCAAAAGCAAATTCTGATCATTTGCCCTTTTAGCTAACCTTAATTAATTATCTAACCACAAGATTTTATTTTTCTATTCATTTTATTTTATAGGGAACAAAAGCCATTGAGGGACTTGCCTTGAAGTTGTCAAGGATGAATCCAATTCATTTGAAAACCAACGCATTTAAAAACATGAAGAGACTCAAGTTGCTTCAACTTGATGGTGTATATCTTGATGGAGATTTTAAATACCTTTCAACAGAACTACGATTGCTGTGCTGGCATGGATGCCCGTCAAGATATACAACTGCAAACTTTGATCAAGGAAATTTAGTTGCCATCGACTTAAAACATAGCAATCTTCAACTGGTGTGGAAGAAAGGCCAGGTATGAATTCTGAGTTTTATTTTTTTGCTTTGATGACTTTCAATATAATGACAATGAGTCTTACTTTAATGTGTAAAAAAAAAAAAAATTAAAATATGATTGCTTATGTTAAAGTGCTTCAAATTTTTGTTACAATTGTTAGAGAATAAAACTATTCATTTAGTTTAAGCTTTTGAGAGATATAGTTTAATAACATGATATCAGAGCCTTTATGACCAAATGGTTAGGGTTCGATTCTTTTTATCCCTATTATGATAATCTGTTCATGCATCAAGTCCAAAAAAAGCAATTCGCGTTAAGGGACATGCTAGAGTATAACACCATTCACATATCTTTGCCTATCAACTTAAGCTTTTGGGAGAGATGATATCATTATAATATAATGCTCTTTAGAATTTTATATATAATAATGAAGAATTCTGTCATATGCTAAAAATATTGCATGCTTTTTGATTTCTTAAGATCCTAAGAATTTATTTAGTTTGTTTTTATTTCCTTCTGTCGATCTATTGTTTTTCTCCATAGAATTTCTTAAAGTAAGTATAGAAAAGGGTAGAAAAATGTTTTCTAAAACCCAAAGGAGCTCGTTTGGATTCATTCTCAAATTTTTTTTTAAATAACCTCTTTTAAAAATATTTTTTATGGAAGTAAAAGATGTTTTACGTTTAGACGTAACAATTTATGCTTAAACGTAATATTAAAATATCTTTGTCTGTTATCAAATATTTTTTTTGTTATAAAAGACATCTTTTTTCTAGAAGGTAGAAATTATAACTTTTCAATTTTTTTTTTTAACTTTTTCTAGTGATTTTTCTTTTACCTAAAAAATTTACTCAAAAATATAAAAAGATCTTTTTATCAAAAACCTAATAATAGAAGTACTTTAAATGGATCAGATTGATCCAATGAACCCAAAAAGCCAATCCAAATCAATGAAGTTGGTTTGGATGGATTCGGGTAATTGATACATGTGTAAGCAGATTATACCAATCCGATGAACCTAGTGGATTCGTAGCAACCCCCTATAATCATTTTTTTATTCCTATTATACTAATTGCCAACTTAAAACACAAGTCACAAACCTCTCTTTTGTTTGTGTTCCTACTTCCCATTGTTGAGTTGTTGATATGCCATGAGTTGATATTAGAATTGTTTTGACATTGAAGTTGTTTTGAGTTGTGATGTAGTGTTGTAGTATTAGAAGTGGAATTGTCTTCAGACTTGTGTCTATTTTATGATATTTTTTGTTGAATTTTTGGGCATAAATAGTGTCATCGGACTGGTTTTGTTTGAATTATTAAAAAAAAAATATTAAATCCAAACCAATCTGAATCAATTAAAAATTTATTCGTTCATATTAATTTTTCCTCCCGAATCCAATTAGAACTAACTACACAACCTAGTACGTAGTTGGTTTTTTTTTTAGGCAAAACCAAACCAAATCAATTAATATTTGCTTGGTTTCAAATTTATTATTTTTCAACTCAATCACCCACCCACCCAACGCAATCATCCAATCAATTTTTTTTGGTATTATTTCTAATTTTTTAAATTTTTTCACTTATAAACTTTTAGTTAATACAGTCACATTTTATCTTCTTTGTTTACATTTATTTCAGGATTTTAGCCATTTACAGCATTATTGAGGAGCATATCATAGTGAAACTTTACATTATTGTTAGTTGTTATAAGGATATAACATCTTTGAAAAAATAAATGTAACTCTTAATTTCTTTTTACTTCAACTGGAAACTTAAACTAAATTAACCAGGTATTGATCGAATAGGTTTAGTATGGACTTGTATAAAAATAATTAAAAAATAAAATCAAACCAACTCAATAATTTTTAATGGGGGTGTGTTTATTTTTCACTGGAATTCAAAAACAAGCCAGCTCGTTTATGGCCCACCTACTATTTTCTATCTTTATTTCCCAAATTGTCATATTAGATACTTATAAACAAATTTCTTAAAACAATTTAAATGATGTAAATTCCGTTTCAAGGCTAGCGACACATTATAATTGTTTTCATTTATTCTTTCTGTGCTGCTTCTTTAATTTTTATCCTCAAAATGTCGTTTTTTTTTCTTGCAGCTAATGAAGATGTTGAAAGTTCTTAATCTCAGCCACTCTAAGCACCTCACGCAAACTCCAGACTTTTCATACTTGCCTACTCTTGAAAAGTTAATACTCAAATATTGTCCAAGTTTGTCATCGATTTCCCACACCATTGGAGATCTCAAACAAGTTCTTCTAATCAACTTGAAAGGTTGTACAAGCCTGCGAGTACTTCCAAGAAGCATCTATCAGTTGAAATCTTTGAAAACTCTCATTATTTCTGGGTGTTCAAATCTTGACAATTTGGAAGAGGAGTTGGAGCAGATGGAATCTCTGACAACCTTCAAGGCAGATGGCACTGCTATAACTCAAGTGCCTAATGCACTAATAAGATTAAAAAGCATCAGATATATTTCTCTGTGTGGCTTCGAGGGATTATCACATAATGTGATTCCTTCAATCATCTGGTCATGGACCTCTCCAACAAATAATCTCTCCCCACAAATACCAGCATTTGTGGGGTTGTCACGTCTTGGTTCCATAACAGTATCAAAACGTAGTTTCCACAGTACATCGTCATCTACCATCGAAGAGCTTCCACAGTTCCCAAAAAGGCTTAGGTTAGAAGATGGCTCACAAATTCAAACAACTACAGATGTAGCCTTATCCGATATCAGAAATTTTAAGGAACAAGAAACAACGCTGACTGCATCGCATGTCTCAGATATGGATACCTCAGTAATATGTCTTGATTCTTGCAGTCAAGGAGACATTACTGGATCAAAAAATCCCTTCGGTTCCATTTTAATCCAAATGGGAATGAACTGCCCAGTCACAGAGAAACTCAGAGAGAGCATTTCACAGGTTTGATCCTCTCGGTCCATCAATTCTTTTGAATTAACTTTTGTTTAAAAGATATTAATTTAGTCGCGTGATTTATTTTGAGATTGAAAGTAGCAAATCTAAGTTGAATAACTATATGGTCCAGATTTGATCCTTTCACTCATACAAAACCACTCCTTTCACTAGACATATTCTCTATATATATTGTTTAATGTTGTGCACCTAATTAAGTGGATTATAATGTCAAAAGAAAATTACTATAAAGCTCAGTCAAGCAATTGATATGATTTGTGCAACTATTTCTGAGACTCAAACTATGAATAGAAATCATACACAAATTATCAGAAAAGGTTTTTCAATGAAACTCTTTTTAAAGAGTAGATCCATATTATCGGGAAAATTTATGTATTGAAATATAAGTCTCATATTAATTTAATTTCTATCCAAGTCTTTCTTTGAGTTATAAATTTAATTCATGAGAAAGTAAGTTAATCTTGTATGTTAAAACACGGCTTCACTATTTTTCAAAACTATAGAAGTATGTCTTTAATTATTAAATGAATTATGCAACATTAATATTTTGCTAAAGCTTGTGTTGATTATGCAGCAGTTTTCTGGCAGTGGTAATGCTCTTGGAGAGTGTTTGCTCCCAAACGACAATGATCCTGATTGGTCAACCTTCAGTAGTGAAGATTTTTCTATGTTCTTTGATGTCCCTCAAGTGAATGGGCGTATCCTGAAGGCAGTGATGTTGTGCATTGTGTATTTTTCCTCGCGTGACATTATAACATCAAAAGGTCTTGTTCTTAGTAACTTATCTATCATAAATCACACAAAGGCCACCACTGATGTCTACAAGGGAGATACATTGACTTCACTTGGATATGAGGACTGGCAGAGTGTCATATCAAATCTAGAACCTGGTGACAAAGTGCAGGTTGTTGCTGTTTTGGAGTATGGATTCATTGTAAAAAAGACTGCAGTTTATCTCATATATGAAGAACCAGTTGACCAAAGCATGGAGCACTGCCATGGGGATGTGTTTGTCTCTTGTAGTAATACTACTGTTTCCGGTGGTGATGATGGTGTGGCAGTTGACATGAATGAAAATGCTTCTGGCATCGATGGTATGGCAGTAAATGAAAGTGTTACTGCTTCTAGTGTTGATAATATGATAGCAGATATGAACAAAAATACTTCTAGTGTTGAAGCTGTGGTAGCAGATGGGAATGCTATTGTTTCTGATATGCCAGCGGATAATAATGATGATATTATTTCTGGTGGAGATGAAAATGTAAGTGATAATAGTCTAAATATATAATAAACACATTCTTTTAAGTAAAAGTTTGTTCTGTTCATGCCGTTATGCAAGAGAGTATTATAGAGATTGAATTAAAACTGAATCAAAGCATTCATCACATTTGAACTTAATATTATTTCTGCTCTAAGTTTCTATTTCTTTTTGTTTTTGGGTTTAGAGATTTTGTTGATTCTTCAATCTTCATTCCATTGTCTGTGCCATTTTGAAGAAGCGGCGATTTTGCTGCCATTTTAACAAGCGAAGAAAGTTTAACCTCATCTCAAGGTATGAGTCTATCTGTGCTACTTTTTCAAACATTGGAATGCTAAGAATTAAGTGAATTTTTCTTGGAAATTTCACTTAATAATAATAGAGATGGTTTTACTCTAAGCACCTGGGCACCCTAATGGCAAACTGAGTATTGCCCCTAGTGTGCTATGAAATTGGTTTTTCCTGTGTTACTGATCTGAGAAGGAAAAGATTTTTTATTTTCTTGAATGTCTTTGCACGTAGTTATTTTTGTACTTAAAATGTGTGTGTTAGTCTTTCATTAATTTAGCAAACGCAACTTATATAAAAGAATTTATGGGATAGTTTTGGGCCCAGACTATTTTTATTAGTAGATCTATCAGTTTCTTTCGGTGTGCAAGAAGTTTGTGGGAGAGTAGCTAGTGGAAACTAGAAACAACATTTGAAACATGAGATTTTGTTGGAATATATAATCTGAATTCAAGTTTGATCGCCTTTTACAACCAAATAAGTGTCAAGTTGGGGCCTCTTTGGCTAATTGTTTGTCGTTGTTATACTGATGATTATCATAAATTGCAGATGTACACAAAGGTGGAAATGGCTGGTGGAACCCGTAAACAAACTTTTTGCTTGTAAGAAGGCCAATAAAGCCCAGTGCTTTGAGCTGTGTAGTCGGATGCACTAACCGGTGTCCATTGGTCCAGGAGACCGAAATTGCCGAAGTAGGGTGACTTTGAAAAGTAGAATTCCCAACTTAAAGCTAACTTGATCCATCGTTTTGAGGTTGGAATTTAAATTGTAATGCAAATTTTTAATTTAAATTTTAAAATTAAAATAAAATTTTAATTTTGAAGGTGGTGTGGGAGTTGCGCGCTCTTCTGTGATACTATTTATAAAAGAGTAATGTTATTTATATATAGATTTTACGGGAGATCATATCGAGACTCTCATTTATCATATCGACACTCTCATTTACTATTGTTTGAAATGTGAGTCCTAAACTAAATATAGTCCTTATCTTATTCAATAATAAATGAGAATGTATCAATATAATATCTCATACATAGTGAGTGTAAATAATATTTATCTATTTAAAATCTGTTTTTTCGGTGCTAGTGGGCCTTATTCCAAAAGTTAATTGGAAACATTGCACACACTTGCATTGCCTAAGGTAAAAGACAAACTATAATACATAATAAATAAATAAACAGAATTACTGTTCCAAAATTAAAAAAATAAACAGAACTACTGCACCGAAAAAATAAATAAATAAACAGAAGTACATTTTGGCCCTGATTTTCATTTTAACATTTTAGTTGTTGAAAAATTAATTGGATATACTCGAAACTACAAAAGATTTGCGGTGATGACATTTTAATCCACTGTTATAATGTGGAGCTAAAGTGTTATAACGAGGAATCTTTTGACTACTAAAGTGTATGCAATGGATTTTTCAAGGACTAAAATATTAACACAAAAAAAGACCCAAATATTTAGATAACTCAAGTTAATGTCATCGATCATTTATATTTCAATGTATTTTATTTGAACTTGTATAATTTTTATTAGTTGCAATTGTAGGCATATTTTATAGTTTTCTGTACCTATATTTCTCTGTTGTAAGCAGATTTTTACTTTCAATTATCAACTAATGAAATTTATTGAAAAATAAGAACAAAATACTAATTAAGGTCCGTTTGTATCAGGATTGGTTGTAGTTGTAGATTTTTTGTCTTCGCCTTGGGACCCATAGCAAGGATGTCAACGTCGCTAGAAGCCTTCTCTGGTCTTGGAATGCTCTCTTGTGTAGAATTTTTATTTAATTTGATTATTTACAAATTTCATTTTTGGTTAGATTTTTCCGTGTAAAATTTTCAGTATAGAGTGCCCATCCTTCGAGAAAAAGAATTGCTGTTATTGTTACCGGGGAGAAAAAAGAAAGGTGTTGTTGGCTTCATATTCCATACCAACTATCCTCATAAGGCCCTAAGTATGTCTGAAAAGGTCTCAGTCGTAGCGCGGATATGAGAGTTAATCTTCATGGAATTCCTGCTCCTCGTAAATTTGCAAGAATCGACTTTTCTAATACGACACAATTCAATGCACCTTTCTTTCCCTAACCGAAAATCGAAGAAAAAGTTTACCTTATTGCCCGTTTCTACTTGGTCTTACACTAGGATTGCTCCAATAGTAAATAATTGTTAGTTGAGATTCCTTGTTGATGTTAAAAAACTTTTGCATCGTTTGCAAAACTATAAGATTGCAGTTATAAAAAACAACATTTTTGGAAGATAATTTTATCAAAAATCACCTCTATTTTTGGTTTGTTTGGAAGCTGAGTGCGTATCAGTAACTAACAAATAAGGCTCTACTTAGTATATCATATGAGATAAAGCATAATAGTATTAGATGTGATATTACAAGTTCTAATAGTATAGTATAAAGGTTCCATTGTTTAAGTTTTTATCTTATCCATTATTTGGTGTGCCACAAAATCAACAACCAACGGGAAGCAAGAGGTGGGAGGTGACTAGCGGGGGTGGGTGCCAACCGATAGGTGGTAGACGGCAACCAACAAGGGCAACTAGCCCATAGTGGGTGGCAAGCAGCAACCGGTGGGGGGATAATGATGACAGGCGGGCACTGATATAGAAAAATTTGCTGGAGTTAATTTGGGAATGATTAGTGAAAATAATGTTATCAGGTGTTATAATGTCTTTTGAAACATGATAACTTATAGAATAAAAATGATTTGATCATATAATATTATAGCATTATATGTGACATCAAATATGTGATAAAAATAGATTTCATATTATTAGTTAATACAATCACACCTTATTCTATGCATCAAATGGGGGCTAAGTGGCAAAACGGTTTTGGTAATTACAAACTTTTGTTTTTTAAAGTCAATCCAAACATTTCTTTTTCCAAATCCCAACACTAAAAAAAAATACACAAAACACTTGTTTTTTAAGTGTCTCTCTCTTAAAAAGCCCATCCAAAGTTGGTGAGAACTAGGGAGTCAGTTGGTGAGAAAAATAGCCTTTTTATACATATCTTTACTACCAGAAATGCGTAGGATACCGACGACACTTGCCGATGGGTTCGTACCCCTTAGTAATTATCGACGGTATTTCTGATGGTTTAACACATTTTTTGGAAATAATTATAGCAATTACGAATACCTATCGGTAACTACGTCAGTAACACATGGCGCAATATCCGTCACTTGGCGCGCATAATATCCGATGGGTACACCGATGGATAATTACTATATTTAATATTAATTATTTATTAGTTATTTTACTGATAGGTCCACCGACGGTTAATTAATTATTTAATATTTATTATTTATTAATTACATTTCTGAGTGGTATACCAACGGTTAATTACTATATTTATTATTTATTAATTACTTTACCAACGGGGCTACCGACGATTAATTATTATATTTCATATCTGTTGTTTATTAATTACATTACCGACAGCCTTACCGACGGGTGGTCAAAACAATGCATTTCATTAACAATTATTTACTGATGGGTGTTTGAAAATTCATTCATTACTATGTAAACGTTTGGTATTTCTGGACACCCGTCGGTAAATTAGTCAGTAAATAATTGTTAATGAAATGCATTGTTTTATTAATCGAGCACCTATCGGTAACCCGCGAATAAACCTACCCCTGTGACCTTTCTTTCTCTTCACTAGGAAGCCTCCCTCTCTCTCTAATCTCTCTCTCTCTCTAATTGTGCTGCCACCGTCGGTTTCCCTCTGTTTGTCGCCACCGAAGCTCCATTCGAGAAACGGAAGCCACCATTATGATCTTGGGGCTTTAATGAGCATTTTAATCGGTTTAATTTTTTTGATTTGGTTTACTTTTTCCGTTCATTTATGAGTGCCCATAGTGTTTGTGTTTGTTACATTGGGGAGTAATTATTGTTGTTAATTTGCTAATATAAGAGTTTTACTTGAGGGTCACAGCGATTATTGACTTTGGGATAGGCTTGGCATTTTTTTTCTTTATGTTATTTTATGTTTTGTATGTATATAATTGTATTGATTTAAATTTATAATGTTATATTTTCAGGATTAGATTTGGTTTAACACCAAGAGTTTTCCTACATTTTTTTTTTTACTACTGTAGAGGTTAGTAACTCAATCCTTATTATTTAATTTATATTGTTTAATAATTTAATATATATGTAGGATATATAGAGACTTATATTTTCTAGCATAGAATTATAGGAAATGGGGATTGCATGACTTGGGGAAGGGTGTAGAGGTCCTTCCCCAACTTGTTTGTTTTATTTGCTGTGGGATTCTTTGTGTTCGCAGAAATTGCAGGATGCATGTTGTGAAGTTATAAGAGGATGCACAATAGAACGATTTTTAGGATTATATGAATTGTATATAATTATTAACATATAATTGTTTCACTATACCTATTCTGTTGTTGATCTTTATAATAATATCTATAATTATTGAATTGACTGATATATGTAACGATGAAAGCTCCTAATTTAAGGGGAGGTGTTGTTAAAATTTTGTTATAATTTTTTGTGGAAATAATAGATTAAAAAAAGTAACTATATTAAGAAAAACTTAAAAGGCAATTGAGTTTGTTTAAAAATAATAATTTAAATAAAAGTTAAAGACTAATTGAATGTGTTGTAAAGACCAAATACAATAATTATCTGACAACAGAAGCTCCTAATTTATGGGAAGATACTGTCAAAATTTTATTAACTTTTTTCTAAGGAATAATATATTAAATAAAAGTAACTATATTAAGAAAAACTTAAAAGGCAATTGAATTTGTTTTAAAAAAATAATTTAAATTAAACTTAGAGACCAATTGTATGTGTTTTAAAGACCAAATATAATAAATATCTAACAATGGATGCTCCTAATTTAAGGGGAGATGCTGTTAAAATTATGTTAAAGAAATTTGAATATGCTTAAAAGTAATAATAAAAATAAGACTTAAAGACCAATTAAATATGTTTTAGAGACCAATTAAAAAAAATTATTGATGACAGAAGCTTCTAATTTAAGCAGAGATGTAGTCAAAATTTTATCAAAATTTTTGTTAAGTAAATAAGAAGATGGAAGCTCTTAATTTAAGCTGAGATGCTATCAAAATTTTGTCAAAGTTTTTGTTAAGTAAATAAGATTAAAAGTAATTCTACTACAAATTTAAATAGCAATTAAATTTGTATATGATAGTAATAATTTGACTTCCTTAAAAAATTGCAGGGTCATAGATGTACGATAGATTGCATCCTAATACAGGGGGATTAAATCAAAGTTTTATAGTGGTGTTGAAGGATTTATGAGGGTAGCATATCAAACATAACAGTTAATTAATGAGGCAAAAGTTAGGTGTCCATGTAATAAGTGAAAATATAGGAAGTATTTAGATGATGATACAATATGTTCATTTGTATAAGTGGGATTCATGCCTGGCTAATGGGTTTGGATCAAGCATGGGGAGGTAGTTAATGCATGGAATCAAGTGGGTATGTTTCAAACTGGAAGTAGTTATGGTGGAATCCATATAACTCAGAACGACGTGGGTAATGTGTTATGGGATGATAACATGGCAAGGCATCAAGAGATGATGTTTGATGCTGCTGGGCTTGAATTTGCTACTCGTTATTCGTAGCCTTCAAGCGAAGAGCCCAACCAAGATGCCGCTCGATTTTATAGTCTCGTAGAAGCTGCTAATCAACCTTTATGGGAGGATTGTGTGCACTCTGAACTGTCATTAGCAGTTCAAATATTGATCATTAAGTTCGAAGGGATTCAAAGCCAAAGTTCTTTTGATCAATGGGCTATATTGATAAGTGAGCTAAGTCCGAACCCCGATGTAATTTCAAAAGATATTTATCAAGATAAAAAATTAGTATATAAACTTGCATTGAAGGAAATAAAGAGTGATTGCTGCTGGAAAGGTTGCATGCTTTATTATAAAGATGATATTTCATTGAGTGAGTGTAAGTTTTGCCAAGAGTCTAGGCTTAAACCCATGAGACGTGGAAGTAGGAGATATAATGATGTCCCTTAGAAAAGAGTGTACTATCTGCCTACAATCCCTAAAATCGCGACACTGTATCCATCAATGAGCTCAACTTCTCATATGAGGTGGCATAGTGAAAATCAGAGGGATGACGGTGTGATGATGCATCCATCGCATAGTGAGGCGTGGAAAATGTTCAATCAATAGTATCCTGATTTTGCTTGTGACCCATGAAGTATTAGATTGGGACTCTGTTCAGTTGGATTTACTCTGAATAACAAATTTACCAAACCCTATTCCTGTTGGCCTATAGTTGTTATGCCTTGTAATTTCCCTCCTGAAATGTGCATGGAAGATCCTTACCAGTTCTTAACATGTATAATCCCTGGCCCTGATAATCTAAAAGCTAAGATTGATGTGTATCTTCAACCTCTAGCTGATGAACTGAATGAGTTGTGGTGCTAAGGTGTTCTTACTTATGACATTTTAACAAAGTAGAATTTCATGATAAGAGCTGCATTAATGTGGACCATCAATGATTTTCCAGCTTATGGAATGCCATCTGGATGGATGACCCAAGAAAAATTAGCATGTCTGATTTGCATGGAGGATACTAAAGCATTCACCTTGAAATATGGAGGAAAGAACTCTTGGTTTGATTTTCATGGAAGGTTCTTAGATTCTGATCATCCATATAGATGAAGTAGATACGGCTTTAAAAGTAATTGTGTTGAACATGATGAGCCTCCAGTTAGATTAAGTGGCCATAACATGTAGGATCAAGTTAAGGAATTCCGAAAAATAATAGAAGTCGGAAAGGTAGTGCGAATGACAGGGTATGGGGTATTCTATAATTGGGCAAAACAAAGTATTTTCTAGGAGTTGCCATATTAGAAGGATAATTTGATACGTCATTGTTTAGATGTCATGCACATTGAGAAAAATGTGTTTGACAACATTATGAATACTGTATTGGATATAGATCGAACCAAAGACAACGACAAAGCAAGACATGATCTAGCTGAGTATTGCACGCAGCCTAATTTGCATTTACAAGAATTAAGAGATGGTCGGTTCTATATATCAAAGGCTAAATATGCTCTGAGTTCCAATCAGAAACAAGCTATTTGTCAGTGGCTGAAGGAGTTGAGAATGCCCAATGGTTATGCTTCTAACTTAAGTAAGTGCGTCAATGTTGCACAGGGTAAGCTTGTTGGTATGAAAAGCCACAATTGTCTCATCTTCATGGAGTGTTTGCTTCCAATTGCATTCAAAGAGCTACCTGATGTTGTCTGCAAGCCCCTAATCGAGCTTAGCCAGTATTTCAGGGATTTATACTCTTCTACTCTTAGTGTTGATGATCTATTTGTCATATAAAAATATATTCCCATAATTCTCTGCAAATTAGAAGGAATTTTACCTCCTGGTTCTTTGACTTAATGAAACACTTGCCCATACATTTGGCATATGAAGCACGGGTGTATGGACCGGTTCAATACAGGTGGGTGTATCCATTTGAAAGGGAAATAGGAGGGTTTAAAAGAACCGCAAAGAATAGGTCTCAAGTGGAAGGATCAATATGTCAAGCTTATCTAGCGAAAGAGTATTCAAATTTCTACTTATTTTACTTTCAGCCACATGTTCAATCTAGAAAAAGTCGAGTTGGTTGTAACGATAATGGAGGGGAATGATCTATTCCACCAACTTTGTCTATATTCAATCAACCTGGTCGAGCAGCTGGAAAGAGCATGGCTCAATGGTTGACTTTCCAAGAGTGGAATTTTGCACACTTACATATTTTAATAAATTGTGATGAGGTGCAACCATTCAGATTGTAATTCAACAATTTCTTTTTTAGTGAAAGTGTGATGTTATGCATATTTAAACTAATGTAAAATATATTTTTAATAACAGATACTTTGAGCAACTACATAGTCAAGATTCTTTTCAATAATTTTCGGATTGGTTTAGATTACATGTAAGTCCACTTGTTTAAGATTATGTAACCCAATATATTCTTAGGGATTTTTACTTATATATATAAAAAAATAAATATGATATTACATAGATCCCCCGGTTGTAATCCATTTATATATATATATCCTAATTTTATATAATAGAAATCAATTATAATCGACTTCTGTGCAAAATTCAAATTTTCATTGGCTACTACAAAGAAGTCAACTATAATTGGTTTTCATACAATCCTCCAACAATCACACTGAGCATTTCTACATGTGTCAGAATGACGTGAAAAGTCGATTAAAAGCGTCTTCTTCACTGTTACGAAGTCAACTATAGTCGATGTAGTGTGTGTTGATAGTTGATTACAACCAACTTTTGAGAGTATTGACATACAATGATGAGTAAATTTTAATCGACTTTCTAACAATAAACTTTGAATCTCGGGGTGAACATTTTTTAGCTCTTTGAATATTGAGAAATTCAGGGTTTTTACGGGACAGTGTCATTGACATTGAAATTTGAGTTTAAGATGTCAGGAACTTCCTTTAACTTAGAAATCAAAGTAAATTCCATGTTGATACCT
The DNA here is from genome assembly GCA_031216125.1 of Dalbergia cochinchinensis. Lineage (NCBI taxonomy): Eukaryota > Viridiplantae > Streptophyta > Magnoliopsida > Fabales > Fabaceae > Dalbergia > Dalbergia cochinchinensis. Next base: position 57,435,314 of record CM062375.1, on the reverse strand, counting down.
TTTTTTTCCTTTTTTGTTTCCCGTGAATAATGTATCTTTTTTGGTAGTGTTCTACGTTTAACTGATATATTTTAATGCGGGGTGTTATCTGCTACCTGATATAAATGAATAGGGTAAATAACAAGAAACACCCTTGAGGTTTGAAGAAAAAACATTCCACCCTATTCTTGTCCCAATATCACACTTCACCTCAAATATACAATGAATATGACATTAATAACCTTATTAACTAATTTTCTATTATTGCAAGAAAAGGTAAAATATAACTAATATTTATTAATTTTTAAAATAAAATATCCATTATTAATATTTATATATATTATTTTTACAAAATAAAATATATGTGGCTTATAATAATATAAGATATTATATTTTATATATTCAATTTAATTTTTAAAATTTTACCAAATTAAGAGAAAAAAGTATTAATAATAGTAATAAATTGTAATAATTATTTTATAAAAATAAAATTTATGCATTTTCTCAATTTTTAATTTAAGATTGTTGGTAAAAAAAAATTATGTTTTAATATCGTATATAACATAATAAGAAGAATCTTTTGGTTTTACTATAATAAAAAAAAAATATATATATATATATATATCAATATTCTAAAATCAATAGTTGAAAAATTACATATTTTTAATTTTATAGAAAATGATTATTATAAATTATTGTGACTATTAATAATATATTTAAATTAAATTCATTTATACTATAATTTTTTATATTCTTATCCAATCAAATTCTCTTATATGTATGACTTTTGAAATAGTGAGGTAAGAGTAAATTTGTTTTCCAGATATGACAATATATAATTAGATAATTTTTAAAAAATGGCTATACTATTAGTGTAGAAAAATTATACTTATTAATTAAATATTATAATAATAATAATAATAATTTAGAGTAATTATTTTTTAAAAATATAAAAAATAATTGTTTTCTCAACTATTAATTTTAGAATATTAATATATATTTTTTATAGTAATTATTCTTGCTATGTTATTTGTGGTTTATTTTTAATAAAAATTAATATTTTAAAATTGAAATCTCAGAAAATATGTATTTTAATTTTTAAAAATAATTATTATAATTTATTACTATTATTAATAATTTGTTCTCTTGATATGGTAAAATTTAAAAAATTAAATTGAATATATAAATATATTAATACTTTATATTATTTTAAGCAATATATATTTTACTTTGCAAAAATAATATATATAAGTATTAATAAAAGGGCATTTTCTTTTAAAATTATAAACATTATATAATAAATATTAGTTATATTTTTTTTAATAATAAAAAATTACTTAATAAAATTATTATTGACATCCATCATATATTTAAAATAAAATTTTATATTAAAATAAAAATAAAGTAGGATGTTTTTTTTTTTCAAATCTCAAGGTTGCTTTTGTTATTTACCCAATTGAATATTATATTGAGAAGGCTTTTGAATTATTAGTGATAAAAGTTGAATCTAACCATTACGTTAGCCTGTTGTGTTTGATATGGAATGGAAACAAGTGATAGGATATGGAATGGAGACGTCATGTCATAGCGCAGACATGTGGTTCTGATTAGGTAGGATGTGCTGGCTTATAATGAAAAACTCTTTCCTATCCTGTAAAAATTTTGAATTTCTCAATATTCAAAGAATAAAAAAATGTTCACCCCAAGATTCATAGTTAGCTGATAGAAAGTCGATTAAAATCGACTTATAATGCTCTCAAAAGTCAATTGTAATTGACTATCAACACATACTAAATGTGATTATGGTCAACTTCATAATACCAAAAAAGTCATTTATAATCGACTTTTCACACTGTTCTGACACATATAGAAATGCTTGTGTGATCATTTGATGACTACATGTAAGTCGATTACAGTTGATTTCTTTATAGTAGCCAATGAAAATTTGAATTTTATACGGAAGTCAATTATAATCGACTTCTATTATATAAAAATTAGGACATATATGTAAACAGATTACAAATAGGGGGGATCTATGTGATATCATATTTATTTTATTTTATATATGTAAAAAATCCTGTATTATTATATGTTAAGTTTATTTCCAACTTCATGTACGTAGGTTCATAATAAAAATAATGGTGTAATATGTCCTCAATTTTATAATTTACCTTGAAAGATCGGTTTATCCACTACCCCTTCAGCCACCGACCCTTCCAGCACCTCCCTTTCTACTACTTCCACCTCAGTCCATACCATCAGCACCCCAGACTCTAGGATGATGCCTACTCTTGGGCATACATACCCCCCACCTCCTCCATATTCATACTTACAACCCACTCGCATCAGTGACCCATCCCTTAGCCCTGCCACTGCCCCGACTCCTAGCTTGTATCTAAGCAGACTCCTCCTTCCTCGACTGGGTCACAGGCATGGGATGTGGATAGGAGGAACCTTGGGCTAGATAACGGGCCACTTAGGCCCAATGGTAGATTATTCTCGCAGATTAGGCCGGATGGTAAAGATAGATAAATTGAAACATGTTTTTTTTATTACATTATAATTTTACATTGCTTATGAAATTTAAAATATTTTGATTGTTTTTTCATTTATTTTATCTATGTAATAGTTTTCATCCATTTGTGGCGCCTCACTACAGAATCACAGAGGTTATACAGAGTCAATATAACCATTTATGGCCCACAAGGACTGACATCCCAGTAGATGTCAAGGAGTCATAGTGGAAGGTAATTCTATGATTTATTCGCTTTTGTTAAAATATGTTTATATTATTTAATTATATGCTTATATATAATCACTTATGTTCTATGAATTTGTTTGTACAGAAATCCTTTTACATTTAGCCTAAGTATGAGCCTGCAGTTAAGAGGGCTTGGAGGATTAGGTCATCCAAGCGAATGCGGGATGTATTTCATGATGTCTATAAGGGATATGAATAGCTCGTGGCTGAATGATGCCACCATTAGTGAGCTACAATGCCACTGGGCCAACGACCTAACCTTCAAGGATAAGTCGGATAAGGGAAAGACAAACCGAGCCTCACAAAAAGGTGGGTCGCTGCACATGGGTGGGTCCAGTACCTAGGAGGGGACCCGGAAGCATTTGATAATTTTTTAATCTTTTTACATTTTATAATAACATTTACTATATTTGAATTGTGGAAAACACTATGTTTTTATGACTTTATTTTGCTTATTTGTGTAGACGAGGAAGTTAAGCCACCCTCCAACATAGGGCGAGTTATTTCGAGAGACCCACACCGAAAGGGTGAGCATAGGGGGGAGTCTAGAGAGGTCTGGGTAGACCCTACCTCCGAGGCGACGTATGTAAGTTTGAATTAGACATATCTTTACTTAATTTTCATTATTATTTTCATTTATGTCAAAATTATTACTTACAATATGTTTTATCTTTTTTCATTTGTGGCATGAGTTTATAGATCTCTAGGGGCAGGTATAGACCCAGTACCAGACCTAGATGGCTGGCTAGGCTTGATGTTGACATTCCTCCTCCTCCAAACAAGGAGGATGTCTGGGCCCAGGTGGTTGGCAGCTCTTACAAGGGTTGCATATATAGGATGAGGTACTACCCTGAGAGTATATCCCTATCCTCCACTACTGGGTCAGCTACTGGGATGATGCCCTGAAGGAGCGTGTGCATGCCCTCAACCAGGAGCTCTAGTAGTAGGCATAGTTGATCTAGCAGTAGGCACAACTCCTTCAATAGTAGGCAGGGTGAGCAGCTGTGGTGCAAGAGCTAAGAGAGATCTAAGAGCTTAAGCTTTCCATGGAGTGGCAGCAGTAGGAGAAAGCAAAGAAAGAGAAGACTTAGTTCCAAAAGATGCAGCAGAAGATCATTACTGATGTGATGACCTTCTTTCGGGACATGCAGGCTTAGAGATCCTCCAGCTCTGGCAAGATGCTCCCCTATATCCCACTCCCTTCCATCTTTGAGGGCCACTCACATTTGGATGGTGTGGATAGTTTAGATGATGATGATGCCACCGACGCCCAGGAGTTCAACTAGTTTATCTAGCTTTTTTTTTTTTTTCCATTCTGGATATTTTTTACATTTATTACAATTTGTATATATTTGATTGTCATAATTTTCTATTTTATTTAATTAGTTTAATTTATTCATTTACTATTTTCTTATTAATATCAATTTAATTCATAATTAGGTTATTATATATATAAATAAATAATAAATGACCAATCACTTCATAATTAAACTGGAAAATTCTTATAAAAAATTAATGATAAAACTATCAAATTCGTTCCTCGAAAATTTCGCATAGACCAAATTGGTCCTTGTAAAAAAAAAAAAAAAACTCCCAAATTGGTCCCTCCAAAATTCAAACTTTTACCAAGTTAATCCCTCTGTTAACATCACTAACAGAGCACTTACTTGTCCGTTACTATACTGTTAACATTCATCTTCTTCCTCATCTTCGTTCTTCTTTTTCAATGAGAAACCATAAATTCCATTTCTGAAAGTTAAACCCTAGCCCCAATCTCCATTTGCTTGTCATGTTAATCAAAATACACATAGTATGTGCTCTTTCATTTATCCTCTTCGCTTTTGTGCTTTCTTTCCATGATTCTTACTTGCTTTTTCTCCTAAACAGCATGAAAAGAGAAGAAATAGAGCGATAGAGGCAAGAGAGAGAAAATTCCTAGAGAGAGAACCTCGCCACCAATGACATCCACGTGCATCGACCATGCCTCAACCAGCAAATGCATTGATTCTAGTATCTTTCTCCAATACAAAGACACACACACCCCCACAGCTTAAAAGGTTAAAAAAAAAGCGCAAAGCACTTGTACGCGATTCACCAATTGATGCCCTCTCCATCACCAGGAAGACCAAGCCAAAGATCGAAGACATTGAGAAGAAGCTATCACTGTCACCGTTACTGGAGACAAACAAATGCAGATTTTGCCTTTCCATTCATATCTCTTTTCACTACCAAGCCAATTCAATCAATAAAACTGGTAGGAAAGTTTGAAAGATCAAGACCAGTTATCAGAAGGGGGTCCGAGAATTGCTTTCTAGCCATTGGAATTTCTCTTATGATTGTCCCATTACTTTTTGCAGTAAGTGGTGGGATTTATGGTTTCTCATTGACGAAGAAGGAGGGAGATGAAGAAGAAGATGGATGTTAGTGGATATTAACAGCACAGTAACAGAAATGTAAGCATGCTCTGTTAGTGATATTAACAAAGGGATTAACTTGGTAGACGTTTAAATTTTGGAGGGACAAATTTAGGAGTTTTTTTTTTTGCAGGGACAAATTTGGTCTGTGCGAAATTTTTGCGGAACGAATTTGGCAATTTTGTCAAAATTAATTTTTTACTGACGGGTATGACCATCCGTAATAAGTAATATTTTTTAAATAAATTGTTTTCCATAAATCAAAATACCATTGGTAACCCTATCGGTAAGAGATTGAAATTTTTTTTAAAATTTATTTCAGTATCTACTGGTAAATTTAAATAAACGCGTCGGTATAAATATGTCTCTAACGACCATGGTGACACTTTTTATATAATTGTACCGATGGTGAAATATTTTATTACCCGTCAATACATGCGTCGAAAAAATTGAAGGTTTTTTTTTACTGTCCGTAAATGCATCGATTTCCCATACATTTCTTGTAGTGAAGGAAGAAAGGGATATTACTTTTTCTTTTCTCTTCACACTTTGCCCCTCCATAGTCATATAGTCCCCATACTCTAATTTTGTCACCTAGTGAGATGGAAGAGTATGGTATAAGTATGCTTATATGTGTGTATCATTTCTCTTCTATAAAAAACTGCTAAAAGAATATGGCAATAAACATAGGGTGTGGCAACCTAAAGGTTGTTACATATGAAAAGAAGGGGGCAATTGGCACTGAGGTGGACAATGAAGGGAGAGTAGTTGAAGTGGAATGAAATTGAAATTAGGGAAAAGATAAATTTGTAATCTTAAAAATTTTATATTTTTCAATAAATTATATATAATATCATGAAAATATCAATATGAAGAGTTTATACAAAATCTAATGACTATTATCCAAGATTTAGTAATTATGAGTGATTGGATCGGGTATCAATAGGAGGAGCAACATTATCCCCTAACTTAAGAGTTGTGTTATTTATATTGCTTGTGCATAAGATATTGTGTCAACTCACACCTCATTCAAGGTCCACACTTCATCTAATAATGAATAATGTGCGTGTTGACATGGTATCCCATACACAATAATTACAAACAATATTTTTCCTAACTTAAAAGTGAGGAAGGAATTCCTTACCAATAAAGAAATAAGGGTGGGGGAGTGAGCCAAATGCAACTATTAGTGCTTATTATTATTATCATTATCATCATCATCATCACATAACACTTTTATTCTACAAGTTAAATTAAATTAAAAAATTAAAATGTAAAAGTTGTATTATAATTATTTCTATCCAGATAATAAAACAATTTTATTCAAATAAATTTTTTTGAATTTAGTATTATAATTTAAATATTAAAAGGCCAAGTTTTAATCAATTATAAAATTACTTATTACCTAATTTATAAGAAAATTTCAAAAAAAATAAAAAATAAAAAAATAATATTTTATTACATAAAAGGATATGTGTGTCACTTAACATATATGACATTTTCTTTATTTTTACTTTATCTTTTTTTTAATTCCATGCAAGAATAATTAAAAAAATATATTTTTCCCTTTATATTTTTTCTTTTTATTTTCTTCCATTTTTTTACTCCTGTTTCCTCTATCATTCAAACAAAGTAGAAGTTTAGAGACTAAGGGTGCATTTGAATGAGATTATTTTAGAATAAAATCATTTTTTAATAAAAAAATAAAATCACTTTTTATAAATTTAAATAATTTTTAAAATATGATTAGAAACTAAAAAATTATTTTTCAGTTTTTTTACAAACTACAGAGTTAATTTTTTCAAAAAAATTAAATTTTAATTTTTTAACTATATATAAAATTCAAATTTCATAATTAAGTTTTCTAAAATTTGAAATCTACTTACCCCAATTCGCCCCTGCGGTCGTAAAGCTTGTCATTCTTTTGTCTTTGGTCTAGGTCGTAAAGCTTGTCTTAGTACTAAAGTAGCCGCTTTGGTGTAACAAAAGAACTAGCTGCTTTGATTTAACCAAAAAAAAATAGCTGCTTTAATTTCTACGGGGTGAAGCGCCTGCCAGCTGTTCCCCATTAATTAATTATTATATGAAAAGAAAAGTTAGCCCAGTGAACCATTGGGATTGGTCAAGATTTGGGTGATACACATAATATTTTAAGATTGTTATCAATATAATTTTTGAAATATATAAAAAGAAAAGAAAAGCTAACCCAATAGCATGCGCAGGTTTTGGCGTTATCATCAAGCTGGCTTCTTCTTCGATCAATGTGAAAAAAAAAAAGAAAAGCTAGCTGCTGCTGCTGCTGCTTCTGCTTCTCCACCAGCACAGCACAGTCACCCAATTCCTTTAACTTACAGATATGTCTTCCTCCGATTATTCCTCCTCCAAAACCCAGGAATCCAAATCCAGATTTAATCCCTACAGAAAAAGGATGTTTGATGTGTTCATGAGTGTCAGGCGCGACGAGAACCGTAGGCGTTTTTTTCTTCCAAGTCTCCATACCTCTCTCAGAAATGCTGGAGTTTATGAGTTTGAGGACGATATAGTTCGTAGAAGCGGAGAACTTACCTTTCGGGGCGCAATCGCAGAGGCCAGGATTTCTATCATTGTTTTCTCAAGAAATTATGCTGCTTCAACATTGTTTTTGCAAGAACTAGAGAAAATAATGGAGTGCAGGAAGACCATGGGTCAGCAGATTGTTCCAGTGTTCTTTAATGTAGATCCCTTGGAAGTACGCAAACAGACAGGTCATGTTGGAGAAGCTTTCGCTTCCATGGATAGAAAGTCTGCGAATGATGAAACCAAGGTGTTGAGTTATAGCACTGCGCTTCAAGAAGCTGCTGCCATTTCACCACGATTTGTTGTGACAGGATGGTAACGAAATTGTTGAGATAATGATAAATGTTTTTTTTTTCTTTCTATTATCCGTTTATGGATTCTCTTGCATTATAAATAAAATAAATTTTGATTCGTTTTTAAGATTTTAAACAATGGATTGTATCTATTTTTTAATTTCATTTTCATTACAAATTAAATAAGTTTTAATTGGTTTTTAAGATTTTAAAATTTGGATCGTATCTTTTTTTTAATTCCATTTAGTATGTAAGAAAGTTTATAGAAAAATTGATAAGATGCAATACCATTACTCAATCACCATATATCTTTCTGTATGCTAGGAGATTCTTCATTCTTCATGACCTTCTAATACTTGATTTGAAGCTTTCTTTATCTTTTTTAAAATGTTAATTTTGATAAAGATTTAGTGTAAGTTTTATATTGAGTTATATACTTCTATATAATTTTTATTTAGGATGAATTATACTGACATCTCTTGATAGATACTGCAGTTACACCTGGCTCTAGTGCTGCCAAGTTTTATTTATAAATTTGTCACATGATATCTTTGAGGTTTGCTAAAATTACATTAGCTTCTCCTATCAAGAATCTTATAACATACACTTGCTATGAATTCTTGCATTCCTCATAGCTGCACAAGAACATTTCAGAGGACAGGTGCAGTTTGGGATTGATTGATAATTCTCTAACTCTTCCCAAAATGATTTCTATTCAGTGTGATACTCGACCATTTATAAGCTTCCTTGTCTAAGGCCATGAAAATCTTGCATTGATTCTGCAGTTCTAACCATATCACCTCTAGAAAAAATTTCTTTTAGATCCACCCAAACATCTGATGCTAACTCAATTGCATCAATACTGTCTGCAATTGGTGTAACAGAATTCATATTCCACGAATGAACAATACTATTCATCTTTCCCAAACTTCATATAATGGTTCAAACTCATTAGGTTTTGATATTGATCCATTCACGAACTTGAATTTTTTCTTTCAAACTAAAGCACATTTCATAGATCGGGATCAAACATGGTAATCCATACCAGAAAGAAGCGGAGTAACTGTTACTTGACCAGGATTTTATTAGGATGGAGATAATATGCATTCTACGACAAATTTCCATTGAGTTGATTTTGATTCTCTCGTTCTTGATGCTGATTTGCTACAGCAGCACAATAATTATTGTTGTTTCTCACCATAGCCTAGATGCGCAGCAGACCTCTATATTAGATCTCTGATACTATCACAAGGAGCTGAAATGCGTGAGGAAACTGAGAGAAAAATGGCAGAGCATACAGCTTGAAGAGACTGAGAATGATCTAAGAATTTATTGAAAGGAGATTTGAGCTTATATGCATATGTAGTGCAGTAGCTTTTGTTAGCTGCAGCAAGTGCACAATATAAACACCTTCATAACTGCTAACTAACATCTATTGTTCTCGTAACTAACTTGTTGCTGACTAGGCATACTACAGCTAGCTATCTAATATCTAACTTGTTCTAACTTGTGTCACAAGTTTCTCCAACTTGTATGGCTAATTTTAGCTATGGGTCTGATACCTCTAGTTTCTAGAAAAGCACTTTACATTCTTCTTTGATAACAATAGTTCTCGAGTTACCAGGTTGGCTAATGCTTGACATGCTGTTTAATTCATATGATTGTAGTATGAACAAACTTACACTCACTTGATTTTCAGCAAGCTATTTAATTTGTCTGGGTTTCTCATCCATTTGGCACGAATGATCATACGCTCTTTACTTTGGGTGGCTTGGGTTAATCAAACACCTTGTCTATCTACTAAAATCTCTGTCCCATCAGCTGGTCCAGCCCTCCTCACCATACACACGGGAAAAATCTCTCTTCTCCATAGTTTGACTATCAATTTCTTGTCCGGATATGGTACCTCCTCCACCCCTATAAATGTCGGAGCATGGGTAGGGTCAAGCAGGTTCATCTGATCCAAGATAAAGACCTCCCCATCTCTTTCCCTCTAACCAAGACAGTAATGGACTTCCAACCCCATTTGTGAACAATATAGGTTCTATAATATCCACTGCAATGGACTTCCAACCCCATTTGTAAACCTTATAGAATTCTATAATATCCATATACACTCACAGATATGTGCAACCATAGTTTTGTTACTCAAATATTACCATGTTCTCCTGATACATGTGAATATTGAGAAATGTCTGTGTCATTGATTATGATTTATGCACCTTCTCAGATTTATATTTTTGCAGGTTTGGAGATGAAGCTATCCAGAATATTGTTGAACATGTTACTTCTTTGCTGGATTCAACAGATTTATTTGTGACAGAGCATCCAGTGGGAGTACAATCTCGTCTACAAAAAGTAATTCAAATATTAAATCACTGCAAATCAGATGATGTTCTTCTATTAGGGATATGGGGTATGGGAGGCATTGGTAAAACAACGATTGCCAAAGCCATCTATAATCATATTAGTCACAATTTTGAGTTGAGAAAATTCTTCCCAGATCTCAGATACAAATCTTTTTTTTTAATGCAAGAGCTTTGTTCTTTTGCCCTCCGAACAACCACAAAAAATTTGCACCACACTTCATTAGAGTCGTATCTTTCGGGTAAAAGGAGCCTTTTTGTATTTGACAATGTCAATGATTCTGACCATATGAATGAATTGCTTGGAATTCGTGAATGGTATGGTCCTGGCAGTAGAATAATCATCACCACAAGGAATAAAGAAGTACTTCGTTCTCTCAGAGTTGACCATATATATAGGGTGGACGAAATGGACTACAATGAGTGCGTTGAGCTTTTTAGTTGGTATGCATTCCAGAAAGCAACTCCTGAAAGAAATTTTGCTGGGCTTATTAAACATGTAGTTGAATATTCTGACGGATTGCCACTAGCTCTTGTAGCCCTCGGCTCTACATTGTTTGAAAGAAATATAGAAGAGTGGGAGAGTGTGTTGGATCCGCTCAAAAGATTTCCCATTCAAGACGTACAGGAGGTGCTAAAAATAAGTTTTGATGATTTGAAAGTTGGTGTAGAGAAACAGATATTTCTCGAGTTAGCTAATTTGAGTTATTTCTTTATTGGAATGGATCAAAATGATATAATCCAGATATTAAAACGCTCTGGATATGATGCAAGATTAGGATTTGAACTCCTTGAATCCCTTGAAGATCAAAGTCTTGTGACGTTTGACGAGAATAACAAGCTTCGCATGCATCCTTTGCTACAAGACTTGGGAAGAGAAATCTATCAGAAGCAATCATCTATTAAACCTCAGGTGCGTAGTACGTTATGGTTTCATCGGGGCATGAATGATGTGTTGTTGATGTATGGTTTTAGTTTTTGGAATTTATAGGAGGATTAGTGAATTGATTGTTGAAGAATAAAGGTAACTACACCTAGAACAAGTTCCCAAGAGAAAACAAATCAAGAATAAAGCACATCAGAATGGTTCATTAACTCTGCCTTCAAAATGGTTCCTAACATGAAACAATGGAATTATTAATCTGTTTGCTAAGTGCTGTAGAGTTATTATTTTCCTCTACCTCTGAAGTATACCTAGGAATCCACCAAACTCTTTCACTTCTATCTAGGCTTCCACTATATAGCAAAAACCTTCCACCAATCTTATTAGATGATGCTTGCAAACACTTCACTGGCCCTTCATGTCCACTTATGACACCAACTTTGCAAAGCTTACCAAAAGCCTTTCTCTTCCAAATACCAATGCTTTTATCAGCTGATCCACTGCACAAAAATTCCCCCCATTAAGCACATGTACAAAACAATCATTTCTAGCGAGCACATGTTAACATACAAGAATATTGCACTACTTCATCGATGAATTAAAGCATGCAGTATTATTTATTTATTCATTCATTTACTCAGCTCTTAATTAAATTTAACGTCCAATATCACATAAAGAAAAAAAATAGTTTGACATCCAATATTCCTAGAATGCAAATTATTACAATAATTTTGAAATTTGATTACTCAGTTTTTCTCAGCATCATTGGCTCGTGCTTTGTCAGCATCATTGATTACTCATAATGTTGATACCCCCCACACAAATGACTCAATCTAAAATTTTTGGGCTGTTATCTTACAAGAAAGTGCATCAGATATACAAACAAATATGAGAAACACAGAATAGGTCCTCAAACCCTGCATTCACATTTAAGGAGTGAATTTTGTTAAATACTTCATCAAAAATTGAAGCAACTACAATAATTTAAGCATAGTTCTTTCGTCCTGGAGCCAAATACCCAATGTGGTTCAATGTTTACAGAATATCAAAACCCCAAAAAAAGAGAGAAGCTGAGAGAGAGAAAAAGAGAGGGAGGGACTTATTGCGTGGCAGATCTGGGTCGCGGGGGGTTGGTCACCAGGGCTTGGTCGCTCACAGGGGCTGGATCGCAGAGGAGCTTGGCCGACGAATGGGAGAGCACGAAGATGGATGAAGGTGAGATTGAGAAGAAGTCTGACAAAATATTAAAACGAAAGAGAGAAACCTCCAATAGAAGATTCGAAGAATGGTGAAAAATGCAAACTTATTTACAAGTTTGCCACCACTTTTTTCACGTATTTTAAAACAAGAAACCTTGGAAAACATCTCAAAACTGTTTTTGGTTTTCAGTTTTTAAAACATGGTTAGTGTTTTTTCATTTTTAGAAGTAACATTTGTAAAATAAGTACCTAAATAACTTTTTTTAGTCTTTTATTTTTAAAAACTAGAAACAATTTTTAAAACTCTTTGTCAAACAGCCCTTTATACTTGTTTGGTTTTTGTCCAAAAGTGATTTTGAGTTCTAGAATTAAGACTGTCTTTGGATGGGATTATTTTGTCTCAAAATAAACTCTGCATATGTTTGGATAATTTTTTAAAAATAATCAAAATCTAAGAAAAATCATTTTTTTTTGTAGAAGCTAAAAGAAATAGTTTATGAAAAAAATTAGTTTTCAATTTTTTTAGTTATATATAAAATTTAAGTTTTATAATCACTTTTTCTAAAATTTGAAACAAACACACCATAATTTTGATCAAAAGTAATATTTTCTTACTTTGGTTTTTAGCTCACAATTAATACTATCAATTTTTCAAAATCAATTTTCAGATGAAATTATTAAATATAAATTATTTTATCGCAATTACTTTTTACTAAAATCAATTATGAGATAATTAATATCATTCAAAATTCATATTATAAACGTATAACCAAACACACATTAAGGAAACCACAAGACAAAATATGGACTTTGTTGAAGAAGGTTCTCTGTGCTTGATCAGTCTACGCAGCATAGATTGACTTTTTCTTTCTTTAAATTTGAAAGCTTATGCAACCTTGCTTTCAAACTTCATCCAGTGGTTACGTTCTTGAATGTGAAATCACTTGAGCGAAGTACCCTAAAATTAAATCTTGATTGATTTCACTGAGACTTCTTACTAATCCATACTCTTAAAAAAACCTTTTGAAAATAGTTTGGTTGTCAAACTTTTTGTGCTCTGCAAATCCATACGATAATTCTGATTGGCATTTATGTAAGCTATGATTTTGATTTTTTGAAAAATGCTCATTAGTATGAATAGATTTTCTTCGAAGCTATGATTTTGATTTTTGAAAAAATGCTCATTAGTAACGTAGAAACTGATTCACCCGTTCGTTTCATTACATGCTACTCCATATAGCACAACTATTTGACTCTTTTTTTTTTTCCCAATTCAGCAAAGGACGTACGATGTGTTCTTGAGTTTTCGAGGTGAAGACACTCGCTCAAAGTTCACTTCACATCTCCATGCATCTCTTGAAAATGCTGGGATTTATGTTTTCAAGGATGATGATGGGCTTTCAAGGGGAAAACAACTTTCACTCTCATTGCTAAAAGCGATTGGAGAGTCTAAAATTTCAATCATTGTTTTGTCAACAAATTATGCTGATTCAAGGTGGTGCTTGCAAGAGCTGGAGGACATCATGACATGTTATAGAACCAAAGCTCAGAAGGTGTTGCCAGTGTTCTACGATGTAGATCCTTCGGAAGTACGTAATCAAGCTGGGGAGTTTGGACAAGCCTTTCAAGATCTTATAAAAACAAAACGAGTAAACAAAGATAAGGAGCAGAGTTGGAGGAAAGCATTACGTGAAGTTGGAAGCATTTCAGGGTTTGTCTTCCTAAAATCCAGGTAATTTATTATATTTTTTCATGATTTTAGAGAATATTTTATTGGTTGATCTAGGAAAATGGTTATCTTAATTTTTTTTCACATTTTTGTTTAAATATTTAAATTTAAGAAAAGCGTAATAAACTTCCACATAAATCAACTGCCAGCATTTACATATATAAACAAGTAAAGATCAAATATTGCGGCTAAAAAAAACAGAAAACGAAAGATCAAATATACTATATAAATTCTACTTGAAAAAAATTGGAAACCCTATCTTACTATAGATGCTATTTCGTGAACATTTCCCGTTGCTAATGTTGCTTTTGTAGACATTTGCCCACAATTATTAGTATTATACCAACTTGTATGTATAAAGTTAGAAAAATGAGTGTAACTGAGGGAAAAATAATGAATTCAAACTAATTAAATTTAATGGGATTTTTTTGATTTGGTATTCAATTTTTGAAGCTTATCTGAACCAAGCTAATCCAAATAAGAATTTTTTTGTTTTGTTTTGATTATCTGATTGAAATAAAAAATATATATCTGTTTTAAGTTTGTATCCATATGACAATAAATAATTGTGTAATACTAGAAATTATGCCTGTGCATTGCACGGGTTTATTAACATTTTTAAATTTTTTAAAGAAACATGTTATTAAGAATATGTTAATAAGAAGTCGTGTGTTATTGCACACTCCTAATATGAGATTCATGTTCCCCAGCAATATAACTATGATCATATATATATATATATTCAAGTTATTGCTAAACTTATAACTCTACTATTTTGAAACTCATTTACTTAGTAATTCAAATATTATTAGCAGGGTAGAGTAGAATACTAAATAATATTATTGATTTACATAAAATATACTACATTTCGGTTTCAAAAGTTATAAGTTATTTTACTTTTAAAACTTTAGGTGTTCATTGACTTTATAGTAGTTTGATTTATTTATAGTATATAAATTCATGATTTAATCTCAATATACATAGATGAAATAATACTGGCATATTGAAAGGTACCACTGTATAATATATGCAATATAAATTAATTAATTTGTTCTCCATGAGAATTCTAATTCAAGCGCACACAAAGATTCCAACAATGTTAATATAAATTAATAATCTCTATTACAGCACATTTATGTTAAGATTTTTAATGAATTTGATAATATGAAAAGTTTACTACAACATTCTCTCATCATTATAAAACTTCCATTATGTTTATTTAATGTCGGTGGTAATCTTTTGGAGTGCTTCACTATTTTATTAGTGGCTTATAAAAGTATTTTATAAATAATTAATTATAAAAGATAACTTATGTAAAATGAAATGATAAACACCTGATGCCTCCTCAAACTTCACCTAACTTCTGAAAGTTTTTTAATCTCATTCCTCGACAATCAATATGCCATATGTAACTCATGAGTGGTGCTGGGCTGTAGATGAATATCTCAAAAGTTATACCTTGGCTTTGGGCATAGAGCAGTCTTAAATTCTTGGGCCAGCTGTCCCACCCTTCGAGGTGCCTATAAGTTAGTGCAGGGATTAATCATTGTGATTGACGGTGGATATCTTTGGTCTTGGGACCAAAAAAATTATTGAAAACCGTGATAGCCAAGGCAGTGAAAAGATATATATATATCTTGCGGAAACGCATAAGAAGCTTTTTCCATAACACATGTTATTTAGCATATGAAATAGAATTCATAAAAATAGAATAGATTTTTTGGTACATAAAAAAATAGGGATGGATGTGATGAAATCTTTATTTTAAAGCATTAGGTGTTTCTTAAGAAAGAACAATGCATAACATCTCAAATTATTGATGTATGTGTATATGAAAGTCAGACAGTAATATGCTTCGATTTTTAATAATATGAAAGTCAGACATAATATTGAAGGAATATTTTAATAAAATGCACATAGTAGTAGAAATCAATATAATTCATGAAATGAAGTAAAATAAATTTATGATAATTGTTCTAATCAAGTTAACTTATATAGTCGTAGAAATTAATATAATTGATTAAATTATAATTAACAATATAAAGTAAAAGTAAATAAAATTTTATGATAATTATTATATTCTCAAAAAAAAAAAGAAAAGAAATTTTAAACGAGAGTATATATTTTAGATATGTTTAATATCAATAAAGAGAAAACTGGACCGGACCGGTTCAGTTAGCATAAAAAAATTGGAGGAAGTCAGCATCGGGGAAACTGGACCGGTCTGACCGGTTTTTTTTTTTGCAAATTTTTTTTTAGTTCTAAAACTTAAATAATGATATCTTATGGTAGTCATAGAGTAAAAACAAAAAAAAACAATGGAATCAAAGAAGGATATTAACAAAAATTATTGGGTTGTTATTCTCTTTTTTTCATTATTTATAAATTGTTCACCATAAATCTCACTGGTTACTAACAAATATTGTTTTCAAATGCCTTGTGATCGTGCTGTGAGATTGAGACTAGAGAAATTTTATATTGATTATATTTATTTTTATAGATCTATGAATATTTTTTTGTTGATTATGTTAATATTAATGATTTAATATATTTATTTATATTCTAATTAATCATACGTGTATTTTTATATATATTTTTATTACATTCCGGTTGAACTGGTTGCACCTCTAAACCTTTGAACCAGTACCTTGACCGGTTCGATATCCGGTCCGATTTTCTCTTCCTTGTTCAATATACAATGATTTTAAAAAATAGTTATTACAGAACACAAATATGACATAGTAAATATCATTTGTAAATTATTTATTACCGATTTTATTATTATTTTGGATTTATACATCGTATAAACTTTTATTTTTTAATGCTTGCAAAATATTATTAGATTCATTATACTATTTTAAGAGAATTTTTGTTCAAAAATCAATTGTAATTGTGTTGTTCTTGAATTTCTTTTAAATCTATAAATGAGAGTTTATTGCAATGCTCTAAAAATCGGACCTAAGTAGTCAGGCCATTTGAGCGGGAATCGCTATATTTATTGATGCAGGTTATATCTGAAAATCGCTCTAGAAAAAACCAGCCAAGAATCGCTTTAAATTGCCCAGGAACTGATAAACTGGGAAAACCGGCCTGGCCAAAAAACTGGTCCGACCATTTTTTTTTTTTTGGTAAAAAAGATGCAAAATCCCATCATTTTGGTTTTCTTTTTTGAAAAAGGCCTAAAATCTCATATTTTTTAATTTTTTTCCTTTTCTAATATAGGAAGTAATAACTTGAGATCTGATTCGTATGAATAATGTTTACGTTGATTAGGAGATGAATTATGTTATATTCTATGAGTTTTATTGATGTCTAATTTAATTTTTACTGGTTATATTCTGGTTAAACCTCTGAACCCTTGTCCCGACTAGTTCAATGTCCAGTCCAATTTGCAGAACCTTGGTTTATTGCATTGATTCTAAAAAAAGTTTATAAACCTTTTATTCAATGCACCCAGTGCTTATAAATATTTTGATATTCATTACTAATCTCAATATGTGAGAATATGAAATTATTATCTTTTCACTAATTAAACTAAGAAATTGTAACGTTTTATCGAAAAGTCTAATTTCAATAAAATAAATAAATTTTATTTAAGTGGAAAATATTCGAAATAATTTTAAATGTATATGATTATGTTATATAGTAAATGGTAAAATAAAATTCTAACCAATAAACGAAATAACATAATGCATGTAACATAAATTTTTTAAGTAATCTCAAACGAAGAGAGAATTTAATTTACAAAAAACAAATGTGTGATCTACATCCATAAAACACATAAAATTAATTTTTTATTTTACTATATCATCTCTTGAAAATTCTTACTTATCATATATAATTTATTTGACTAAAACGAAAATCCAAAAAATACATAGTAAAATATGGAAAGAAAATCATAAAAATACAGAAACAAATGGAAAAAAAGAGAGAGAGAAAAAGGAAGTACCTTATTTTTATGGTGCAAGAGAGAAGAATAGATTGTGACTTTCTATTTACAAAGCTCTATTTGCCAAAAAATAGTTAATTGCATGGCTAGTCATAAGAAGTTTATTTTTTTTATTTTTTCGAGTGATGTAAGAACAAAACAATACAATTACTGAGAATTACACTGCTCTATCTTTAGCCAAAATGCAAAAATAGTAAAATGCACAATAAAATATAGAAAGAAAATCATAAAAATACGAAAACAAATGGTGAAAAAGGTAATTTTTACTCCCTTTAGATATGCAAAAAATCAAACCTTCCACTCCCAAGCTATTAGTACCCTGAAATACAATTATCATGAAAGTGCAAAATTAATGCAGTTTTTAAAACATGATAACTTGATGAAATTAGTCAAATAAGGTGCATAAGTAATGAGTAGAAGGGATATCCAATAATGAGATTTGTCTTTACCAATGTCCTAAGCTACTTGGAGGAGGTATTCTATGTTGATATATCATTAGCCACGAACTCACTGTTCATAAGTTGGATTTTCTCTCAAGTACCATTGTAGAAAAGGTCCGAAGAAGCATACATGCATATATATCCTGAACACCAAAAGGACTACTCAAAAGTGTATTTCTTATTATCAAATGTAACTACTTAGTAATGGCGTGACTATTAGTACTGTATTGCATTGAATTGGGTAATTGCTTATTGGATTTCAGTTTTGGTCTAAATTATTATTATACACACATAATAATAATATAGATATGTGATATTACAATGAATATAGAACTGCGTACTAATGGTTCATATTTCAAATATCAATATCTCATCTGTTTCAAGGATCAATAACCATTAATTTTTTATGCATAATAAGTGATATATATATATATATATATATATAATTATACTAATATTAATATTAATTTTTTATTTTGACTACGCATTGCATTAAATGCTAAATGCAGTGAAGTTTACATATACAATATTGATGATTGATATATATAAATATAAATTTCATAATAATTTAAATAATTATGCTAATGGGTTAACTCAACCTATTGTTCTTGCTTTTTAAATTAATTTGCATAGAATTTAAAATTAATTTTTAAAGTAGAATAAAAATATTTCGACTTTTGAATTATTCAATAGCCAAGTTTAAATTATTCAATAGCCAAGTTTAAAAGAATATGATCCTAACATCCTTAAAAAAACAATTTTTTATGACACTTTATATAGTAAAACATAATGATTTTAATTCTATACTTTTGAATTTCATTAGGTTAAATTTAAATAATAAAATTAATATTTTAGATTATTATGACTTTTAAATAATGTTTTAGCTGAAAAGTTAGGGGTTGATACTCTTAGAGTGTAATTTGTCTTTTACTTTTTAGACTCACAAAAAAATCATTATGAATTTATTTTTATCATTTAATGTTTATAATTAATTATCTTAATTTTTTAATAAATAAAACTAAATTTATTTTAAGATTAGACAAAATATTTTTATTCTTAAACCATTTAATTGAATTTTATTAGAAAATAATTCATGGCAACTTCAAAGTATATATTATTATATAAATATAAATAATATTTTTTGATGCATCTCACATTGATTACATGTACAATATTAGAAAATAATAGAGCATAGTCATAATTAATTTAGTTTATATTTTATTAGCCAACTTTATTAACCATGTATTGTTTAGTTATGTTAATGCAATAAATACTTTTACGGTGAAGTTTATATATATATAGATTGGATATGAGATACTTAATACTGCATGGTGTGAATAAATAAATGTTTGAAATTATGAACAAAAAAGAGACTTAGTTATTTAAAGTTTTTGTACAAAACTACTTTTTAATCTATTTTTAATTTCTTCAATAATTCTTCATTTTTATGTCTATAATTTTATTTTTAACCAAATTATCCTTTACTAATAATTTTATATATATTAACTTTTTTAACAAAAATAAAATATATTTAGCTTATAATAGTATAAAATGTTGGTATAATCCCACCGAAAAAACATTGATATATTTGTGTGTGTGTGTGTGTAATGTAATTCAGCTGTTAAATTATTACTATATTAAGAGAATAAATTATTAATAATTTTATATATATTAAGTTTTTTGAAAAAAGTAAAATATGTGCAACTTATACTAGTATAAAATTTAGATATAATCCTAGCCAAAAAATTATTGATATATTTTTGTGTATTAATATATATAAATTAATTCAACTTTTAAATTGTTACTATATTTAAGAGACCAAATTCTTAGTTAATAGTGATAATAATTTTTATTAATTAGTTTGTTACTTGAAGGGCACACTTTTCTCTCTTGGAGAGTTTATGGTTATGAAGCATGGACATTGACACGGACAACGAGATACATTAATACTTACCTTATTATTTTAAACACACAAAATTCAAAAAATTACATATATATATATAATTTTTTTATTTTGTAGTAATTTTTTTGGTCCTTTTTTGGTCTAAATTTTTTTATTGTATTTGTATAATTTTTTATCTAATTAATTTTTTTTTATTTTTTTGTGATCAACTGAAGAATTTTCAAATGACCCAACTAGTTTTTTGTGTCCAGTGTGTGTCCGAGCTCAAAAAAATTATTTTTTTAATTGGATATGTAAGAACGCATTTCCAATACGTGTTGTGTGGATGTCAGTATCCGATATGCAGACAGATTATCAAGTCACTGTGTTCATGCATCTTACGTTAATGGAGATTGGAAGTGATAACTTGGCTATTATGTTGACTTCACAAATTTTAGTAAGGAGTCAACGTTTGATCTCATGCTTTAGATTTTATTTGCATAAGTGGCATGACCGCATGAGAGCTGGCACCTTCAATTTCAATTCAAAGCTTCTATTTATGGCTATTTCAATTTAAATAATAATGATATATTCAAGTGAAAACATACCGACATATTTATGCTCACTTGCTTTCACATCTAAGAAACTATTGGAAGACACATTGGGTCCTATTTTGAACGCAATATTTTGTAAAAGATGAGATTTGGCTCTGTACTCATAAATTCAAGTATCATTTATTCATGTAACCTTTTTTTTTTTCACTCAAAGTTCTCCATTTTCTCTTGATATTTTCGAAATTAATTGTGCTTCTTATTTTTGGATCGTATTTCACAGTAATGAGAGTGAGGATATCAAGAAGATTGTTGAACATGTTACTCATATGCTAGACACGAAAGACTTGTTCATTACTAACCATCCTGTAGGAGTAGAATCTCGTGTGCAAGATGTGATCGAACTATTAAATAGCCAACCTTCAGAAAATCCTCTACTATTAGGGATATTGGGCATGGGAGGGATTGGTAAAACAACCATCGCAAAAGCAGTTTATAATAAAATTTGTCGTGAGTTTGAGGGTCGGTGCTTCCTTCTGAATATTAGAGAAGTTTGGGATCAAGATAATGGCAATGTTCGTTTACAAGGGCAACTCCTTTCTGATATCTATGAAACATTGAAAGTAAAGATACCAAACATTGATTCTGGAAAACTGATATTAGAAAGAAGACTTCGTGAAAAAAGGATACTTCTTGTACTTGATGATGTGGACAAATTGGAACAACTAAATGCTTTGGCTGCAAGCCATGAATGGTTCTGCCCAAGGAGTGTAATAATCATCACAACAAGAGATGAACATCTTCTTAGTTGGCTTAGAGTTGACAAGTTATATAGAATGGAAACTTTGGATGATGAAGAATCTACCGAGCTTTTTAGTTGGCATGCATTCAAAGAACCATGTCCTAGAAATGAATTTGATCAACTTTCCACCGAAGTTATTTCTTATTGTGGGAGATTGCCATTAGCTCTTGAGGTCATTGGGTCACATCTGTTTAACAGGGCGGCAATAGAATGGATGAGTGTTTTGGAGAAACTAAAACAAATTCCCCATGAACAAGTACAGAAGAAGCTCAAAATAAGCTTTGATGGCTTAAGTGAAGATGAATATAAGGAAATATTCCTTGATATTGCCTTTTTCTTTATTGGAATGGAAAAAGTAGATGCAATTAATATATTAAATGGTTGTGGATATCCAACTACTATTGGAATAAGTGTCCTTATCGAGAAATGTCTTTTATACGTTGACAGTAAGAACAAACTTAGAATGCATGATTTGCTACGTGATATGGGAAGAGAAATCATTCGAGAGAGATCACCAAAGGCACCTGAGAAGCGTAGTAGGGTATGGCATCCAAAGGAAGTGTGTGATTTATTATCAAAAGATATGGTAAGAACTTCATATATATATATATATATATATATTTATTTTTAAGTGTTTGATCTGACATCAATGATATGTTTAAATTGAAAGAAAGTGGTGAAATGAAATGAAATGGAGTGATATTTGGTGTAAAATTATTTGCATACTTGAAAATTGGATGGAATAGCATGGAATTTGATAAGCTCTGTTTCATTTTATTCTATACTTATTTTTCTTTTATTCTAATTTAGATGAAATAAGGTAAAATGTAAATAATTTAAAATTAAAAATAGATGGAGTTGTTTAGTGCTTCTTGCACTCTACAAAAAATATTCGGCTTCATTTCAAAAGCAAATAGTGATCATTTGCCCTTCTAGCTACCATTAATTAATTATCTAACCACGAGATTTTATTTTTCTGTTCATTTTATTTTGTAGGCAACGAAAGCTATTGAGGGACTTGCCTTGAAGTTGCGTAGCGTGAATCCAATTCATTTCAAAACCGAAGTTTTTAAAAACATGAAGAGACTCAAATTGCTTCAACTTGCTGGTGTGCAACTTGATGGAGATTTTAAATACCTTTCAACAGATCTTCGATGGCTGTGCTGGCATGGATGCCCTTCAACATTTACAACAGCAAACTTCGATCAAGGAAATTTAGTTGCCATTGAATTAAAATATAACAATCTTCAACTGGTGTGGAAGAAGGGTCAGGTATGAATTCAATTTTTTTATTTTGCCTTTCATGACTTTCAATGAAACGAGTCTTATTTGGATGTAAAAGAATTAAAATATGATTTCTCATGTTAAAGTGCTTCAATTTTGTTATTAATATCAGAGAATAAAACTATTCATATATTCTTATCCGTCACTTTAAACTTTTGGGAGATATAGTCTAATGACATGGAATCAGAGCCTTCGTGATCAAATGACTAGGGGTTCGGAACTTAGGCTTTTGTGAGAATGATGAGAATTCTCTCATGTGCCAAAAATATTACATGCTTTTTTATTTCTTAAGACATTGAGAGTTTATTTGGTTGATTTTTAGTTCCTTCTCTCAATCTATTTTTTTCATCAGAATTTCATAACTAAATACTGAAAACTGTAGAAATATGTTTTCTAAAATAAATAAAAAAAACTAATAATTGGGGTGTAAATGGATCTATTGATCCAATGAACCCAAAAATCCAATCATTAGCCAAATCAAATCAAATATTAGCTTAGTTTCAAAATTATTATTGTTCAACTCAATCATCCAGGAACTCAACCTAATCATCGAATCAACTGTTATTTGTTATTTATTCTGAAATTTTCAAAGTTTTGCACTAATTATAAATTTTTAGTAATACAGTCACATTTTATCTACATTTATTTAAAAATTTTATCTATTTACCCCATTATTAACTAGCACATCATAGTCAAGTTTCACATTATTGTTAGTTATAAGGATGTAACAACTTTGAAAGAATAAATACAACTCTTAATTTCATTTTTACTTTAACTCGAAACTTATACTGAACCAACCCGCTCTTGGCCAGATATGTTTGGTTTGGATTTGTAGGAAAATAATTCAATAACCAAACCAAACCAAACCAACCCAACAAATTTTAATTGGTTCGGATTCATTTTTGACTCCAACCCAAAAACAAACCAACTCGTTTATGTCCTACCTAGTATCCTATACTTTTATTTCCCAGATTGTGTGATAAACGACGTAAATTCCATTTCAAGGCTAATGATATACTGTAATTGTTTTCATTGATTCTTTCTATGGTGCTTCTTTAATTTTTATCCCCAAAATGTCTTTATTTTATTTTATTTTTTGCAGCTACTGGAGAAGTTGAAAATCCTTAATCTCAGTCATTCTGAGCACTTGACACAAACCCCAGATTTTTCATATTTGCCTAATCTTGAAAAGTTAATACTCAAATATTGTACCAGTTTATCGTCGATTTGCCATACCATTGGACATCTCGAACAGGTTCTTCTAATCAATTTGAAAGGTTGTACAAGGCTTCAAGTGCTTCCAAGAAGCATCTATAAGTTGAAATCTCTGAAAACCCTTATTCTTTCTGGATGTACAAATATTGACAAGTTGGAAGAGGACTTGGAACAAATGGAATCTTTGGAAACCTTACTGGCAGATGATACAGCTATAACACATGCGCCTCATGCACTTATAAGATTGAAAAGCATTGGATATATTTCTATGTGTGGCTTCGAAGGATTATCACGTAATGTGATTCCTTCCATCATCTGGTCATGGACTTCTCCAACAAATAATCTCTCACCCCAAATGCAAACACCTGTGGACTCGTCATCTCTTGTTTCCTTAACTATGCCAAATAGTAGTTTCCAAGCTACATCATCTATTATCGATGAGCTTCCAAATGTTCAAAGTCTTAGGTTGGAATGCTGCTCACCACTTCAAACAACTGGAGATGTAGCCATGAGTACCTTTAATGTCACAAATTTTAGGGAATCGGAAGCAATGACAACTACATCACATGTCTCGAAGATGGATACCTCGACACTTGTTGATTGTCGCAATCAAGGTGACATTTCTGAATCAAAAAGTCTCTTGAATTTCATTTTAATCCAAATGGGAATGAAGTGTTCAGTCATAGAGATACTCAGAAAGAGCATTTTACAGGTTTGTCTCTATCTTCAGTCTGTTAATTTTTTTTATAATTTACTTTCATTTAACATCTCCATCAAATCATCATTATTGTAACTAAAGTTTGGTTTTATCTAGTATACTTAACTGGGTGATAATGTATAATGAAAATTGCACTAAAGCTCAGTCAGGTTATTGGTATGATTGTTCAACTATTTGTGGGCATGAAAACTAAAAGAAATCACACATAAATGATCAGAAAAAGCTTTTTAATCAAGCTAGCTACTTAGATGAAGTTATGAAGTTTCTCAAGTTAATACACGATACATGTGGTTTGTGGGGTCCATTATATTGGTTTGAAAAATGTGATTTGAAAATTGAAAACATAATTGAGTATTGTGATTGAAATTAAAAAAAAAGTATTTTATAACAAGTCTGAACCATCATATAAAAAAATAAAAGTATGATCGTCATCCAACTTCTCCTCCTTTTGGATATCCTGCCCTCTTCACCGATAGAGCTGCATTAACCACCATGCTCTTTGCCTTCCAAAGACATACCTAACAGCACTCTTCAGTGGCTCATCTCATTTGTCGTTATCATCTAGAATGAGATTATCCAGAGACACACAAATTAAATACAACACCAAGAGAATCAAAGAATCGGGGGCGGATCTATGTTGCATGCATACAAATACGAAGTATGAAAATTTTGAAAAGAAGAGAGTACAAGTGTATCAATATATACAAAAAATATTAAAATTTGGATAGTTGAAAGTTAGGGCTCAATGGTATTGGAACAAGAAAGAAAGAAAGAATTAAAAAGGAAAAAAAAAAAACAAACAAAATTTATTAAACTAGTGTACACAGGTTTGTGTAAGTAACTAGGCGTACCAGAAAGTACCCAGAATGGACATTTACAAAACTGGAGTGCCCATACTTTATAGGGGCAGATTACCAGAGGTCGAGGAGTCACTACCTCGAAATCCTTAATGTCTGCGAACAAAAGCCATCTATGAGCCAAGGATGGTCTCTGGCAGCCATCTTTATGTAACAGTTTGATTTTTTTTCTTTTTTCCCCTCATTTGCCAAATTCCATAGTGTGTCATAATTTGTTATCAATTTTGGAACTTTGTTGTGTGGTTAACTGTAAAAGCACATCTTGGAAAATGCAATTTGTACTTGAGATTGGAATTCTTTTGTTTACAAGCACCCTTTGTTATGTAATTAATGTGCATAATGAATAAGTGAGGGAGGAGACTGGGAGGATGAATTTCTCGATGAGGTACACAAATGTGTTTGAGGGAGAAGAGGAAGTGGTGTGGTACTAGCAGTGGAGTGGAGAGTGGATGGGACTAGATTATGGGCCACCTCAAGGAAGAGGAGTTGGATGACGAGACTTGGCTAAGAATTTTTTTTTAATTTTTGGTATATGATGGCTCAGGCTTTTTTATAAAATATTTGCTTCTTAATTTTAGTTATAATACAGAATTATATTTTCAGTTTCCAAACCATATTTTCCAAACCAATATTTGTGGACCCCACAAATCACATGGGCCATCCATTAACTTAAGATACCATACAGCTTCATCAAAGACTCTTCATTTGAGTAGCCACCTTTAACCAAACTTCCTTTAATGAATAGACCGGTGCCGTTGTGAAAATTAATATAAATCTCATATTAATTCAATTTTTGTCCAAAATTTTCTTAAGTTATAAAATTAAAATTTTAATTTACGAGAAATACGCCTTCACTATTTTTTCAAACCCAAAATTAAGTATATCTTCTACATAAAAGAAAAAAAAGGATGTCTTAATTATTAAATGAATTACACAATATTATTATGTTGCTAAAGCATGTGTTGATTCTCCAGGAATTGTCTAGCAGTGATAGTGTTCTTGGAGACTATTTGCTCCCAGGTGACAATGATCCTCATTGGTCAACCTTTAGTAGCGAAGGTTTTTCTGTGCTTTTTGATGTCCCTCCATTGAATGGGCATAACTTGAAGGCGATGATGTTGCATATCATCTACTCATCTTCTGGAAACATTGTTGCATCAGAAGGTCTTATTCTTAAAGAAGTGTTGATCATAAATCACACAAAAGCCACTATTGATGTCTACTGGGGAGATACACTGACTTCACTTAGAGAGGAGGACTGGCAAAGACTCATATCAAATCTAGAACCTAGTGACAAAGTGCAGGTGGTTGTTCATTTGGGGCATGGATTCATTGTGAAAAAGACTACAGTTTATCTTATATATGAAGAACCAATTGACTAAAACATGGAGCACTTCCATGCAGATGAGTTTGTCTCTTGTCATAATAAAACTGTTTCTGGTGGTGATGATTGTGTGGTAGCTGAAATGAATGAAAATGCTTTCGGTGTCGATGATATGGCAACATATGAAGATGTTATTGTTTCTGGTGTTCATGATGTGGTAGCTGATATGAATGAAAATGCTTTTGGTGTCAATGATATGACAAGATGTGAAAATGTTACTATTTCTAGTGTTAATGACATGGTAGCAAATGGGAATGTTATTGCTTCTAATATGCCAGCAGATAACCACGATGATATCATTTCTAGTGCAGATGAAAATGTAAGTGATAGTAGGCTAAATATATAGACACATTCTTTTAAGTAAAAGTTTGTTCTGTTCACGCCTTCATGCAAGAAGAATTTAATAGAGATTGAATTGAATATGAATCAAAGCACTTATCACATTTGAACTTAATGTCATTTCTGTTCTAAGTTTCTATTTCTCTTTGCTTTTTGGGTTTAGAGATTTTCTGGATTCTGCAACCTTCACTCCCTTTTCTGTGCCGTTTTGAAGAAATGTCTATTTTGCCACCATTCTAACAAGCGAAGAAAGTTTAACCTTATCTCAAGGTATGACTCTATCTGTGCTATTTTGTCGAACATTTGAATGCTAGGAATTAAGTGGCTTTTACTTGGAAATTTCACTCAACAATAATAGAGATGTTTATTTTAGGCACTTCGACACCCTAAAGCCAAAGGGAGTAGTGCAGCTAGTGTGCTATGAAATTGGTTATTTTCATGGAAGTCTTTGTCATAATGTTATCTTTGTACTTAAAATGTATGTATTAGTCTTTCATTAATTTAGCATACACAACTTATATAAAAGAATTTATGGTACAGTTTTGGGTTTGGGTCTTGACTTTTTTATTAGTAGATTTATCAGCCTCTTTCTATGTGCAAGAAGTTTGTGGGAGTGTAACTTGTGGAAACTAAAAATGTTATGAAACCATCCCTTTCAAAAGTCTAAACTTGATGGGTAGAGAAGCACATAAATGATTTTAGATCTGACATGCCCTTCACACGAATGCCTCTTTTAGACTTAAGGATGAATATTTTTTCCACAATGAGGATAGTAAAGATTGAATTCTGATCTCTTAGCCATGGTGATTCTAAGACCATGTCATGAAACCATCCTTCCAAGAAGTTTAAGTTGATGGATAGAAATACATAAATGTTTTTATATCTAAAATAGGATTTGAGGTAAGTTTTTGTTAGAATATATAATCTGATTTCAAGTTTGAATCCTTTCTAAAACCAAACAAGTGTTGAGTTGGAGCCTTTTTGGCTAATTGTTTGTAGACGTTATACTAATGATTATCATAAATTGTAGATGTGAACAAAGGTGGAAATGGCTAGTGAAACCCACAAGCAAACTTATTGCTTGTAAGAAGGCTAATAAAGCCCAGTGCTTTAAGCCATGGAGTCGGATGGACAAAGAGGTATGATATCCATTGGTCAGGAAGAGCGACATAGCCAAATGGGGTGGAAAAATTCTTGTATACACACAAATCTAACAACTCATATTTACATATTATAAGACCTATAATCAAGTGATTATATCTTAAATAAAATTGATGGAACCTACTTTTTTTTGTGAGTGTGTCTAAATTTGAGTTGTTGATTTTGAAAAGTAGAATTCCCAACCTAAAGCTAACTTGACCCATAATCTTTTGGAGGTTGGAATTGTCATTATAATGCAAATTCATAATTTAAATTTTACTTTTATATTTTAATTTTGAAGGGGTGGGGAAATTTTTTGTTTTTTGGTGAGGGCAATTGTAAAAGAGAGCTTAGTTGTATAGCTGTAATTGTAATATTTTTTTTAAGTTTTTAATACTTATATTTCTCTATTGAAAGTGTTGGGAAACGTGTTAGTTTCCATTTTGCAAAGTCAACAATTGTGGCTTGGTCTTCCAATATTGTAGAAGACAAATATTGATTGCAAATTTTGGTGACTTAATGGGTGGTTAAAATGTTTTACTCATGTGTAAAATACCACCAAAAGTAAAATATTATAGTTGGAGGTGGATGTTGCATTTATGGCAACATGTCTTGGGCTCTTTATAAATGGATACAGAAACCAAACAATTGAAGTATTCCAAGCTGAAAATCATCAATGTAATTAGTCCTTTCATGATAGATTGACACTTTGACTATCACCATATATAATTGGTACATGTTGATTTAATCCAAAACTATCCAAATCATCATGCACTAAAATGCTCTCTTTAGTAGCCTCAGTCAATGTCATATACTTAGTTTTAGTAGTTGACAATGCTACCATAGATTGCAAAGTCGCTTTTCAAGTAATAGTACATTTAAAGATTGTTAAGATATAGCCTATCAATGACCTTCTTTTATTTAAGTCACCTCCATAATCAGAATCTACATAACCACAACTCCATAGCTCTTTTGACCATCAAATAGCAAACAGACATCGATGGAACTTCTTAAGTATAGCTTGACTCATTTCACAGCTTTCCAAGTGTATCTTTTCAAGTTCACTCATAAATCTGCTTACCACACTAACTACGTGTGAAAGATCTAGACTAGTGCACACCATGGTATTCATGAGACTGCCAACTACACTATAGTAGGGTATATAAGACATGCTTTCTACCTCTTCCTCAATTCTCAAATATTCATTTTGTTAGAGAAAGTATCAGTAATGGTACTATTGCAATTTGAAAAATAGCCACAGCTAAAAATTCAGCTGATATGATGACAGAACCATTACTGATTGATAACTTTAAATATTTCTTGAACTTAGATCAATATTTTTTAAGGTTATCATAAAATGCATGTGAAGATGGAGAATTGTTACGAAACGTGTTGGTTTCCATTTTGCAAAGTCAACAATTGTTCCGAGACGTGTTGGTTTTCATTTTGCTAAGTCAACAATTATGGCTTGTTCTTCCAACATTGCAAAAGACAAATCTTGCTTGCAAATTTCAGTGACTTGATGGGTGGTTGAAATATTTTAATTTATGTGTAAAATACCACCAAAAGTGAAATATTACGGTTGGAGGGTGGACATTGCATTTATGGGAACTTGTCTTGGGCTCTCTATAAACAGAGCCAGAAACCAAACAGTTGAAGCATACCAAGCTAAAAGCATTTCAGCAGTAGAAGAAGAAATATGAGCTTCTTGTAATGAGAAAAGAATATCGTGTGTGATAAATTTCAAGAGTGTAGTATGAGCATATATTAAAATTTTTTTATATATTCTCTAAATCTTTGCAACATTACAAATTATAATAGGAAAAAGTCTAACAGAAAATATACTATATTGTAATTATTCTTAAATATAGTGAAATATTTTTTGAAGTTTGGCACATAATTTTTCCATCATTATTGGAGAGGGTTTTCCATATTAAAATTTGATATAGTTTTTTAATTTATTTTTGTCAATGTGAATAGTAATAAGTGGAACCAACTATTAGTACTATTCTCGTGCTATATTTTTCTGTTACTCTCCATATAATTTGGGCGCGCTTCCGCTCACATCCATAAAGTGTTTATTACAATTGGAGTGTATTTAACTCTGGTAGCCGTAGATTATTACTTTCAATTATCAACTAATGAAATTTATTGAAAAATAAAAGCAGACTACTAATAGGCTCCGTTTGTATCCTGGTTGGTTGTGGCTTTAGATTTATTTGCTTCGTGTCAAAGCTCGTGGCAAGGATGTCAAAGTCACTAGAAGCCATCTATCACCTTGAAATATTCTCTTACGTAATATTTTATAAAATTTAATCATGTAGAAAATTTTACTGTCGGTAAGAGTTTTTTGTGTGAAATTTTTAGTATAAAATATCCTCCTTTGAGTAAGATCTTACTATTATTGACTTCATCAAAGTTATCCACCAACTATTCTCATAAGGCCTCAAGAAAGTCTGAGTAATGTCTCACTCTTTGCGGGGAATATGAAAGATAAGAGTTCAACCTGACCAAAAAAAAAAAAGATAAGAGTTATCCTTCATAGAAATTCTGCTCCTTGGGAATTTATAAGAATTGACTTTTGCAGTAGAATTCAATCCACCTTTCTTTCCCTTACCAAAAAAATAAGGGTAAATAATAGCACAGATCACTCTTGAGTGATTAAATTGTACTTCATCCCTTAGGCTATAGGTCATATACACTTTAAATCTTAAACTTTAAAATTATGTAATTTGACTCCTTGAACTTTCTTAAATGTGCAAATTGACCCTTTTATTAATTTTGTTCTCATCAATTGTTAAAAAAAAAAATCAGAAATTTAAGAAAATTTAGGGTATTGATTTGCACATTTAAGAAAGTTCAAGGGGTCAATTTGCACATATTCCAAAATTCAATGGGTTTAGTACACTTTGACTAAAATACACATTTGTAAAAATTCAGAAAGTTGATTTGCATGTTTTTTTAAGTTTAAGAGCTAAAATGTATGTGGCCTATAACTAGAGATAAAGTACAATTTTTCCTATAAATAATTAATAAAAATTATAAGGATGATAATTTTCTTTTTTATATATAGTATATGATGAGTAGTTATTTATTATTATTTGTTACTTTAGTGATATTTTATTGATTAACAATGTGAAGTTATTTTACACTGTTAATGTATGAAAATTAAATTTTGAGTGAATAATTTATTTGGTTTCTTAGTATTTTTGGGTCGGACTATGTTTTCCCCCAAAAAATAGAAATGAATCTCATAATCTATCATGATTGAAATGATTAACATATTAGTTCCTCGATTAGTTCTTCATTACAAGCCTTACGCATGTAGCACAGTACAATAATAACGAGCATTAAAATGTTCGACGCAAGTAAAATGACGTTGTTTTGGAATATATTGCATTCTTTTTTATATCTAAAATTGAATAAAATAAGTTGTTTTATAGTTTGTAATAGAGATTTAAGTGACTCAATTTAGGAATTTCAACCACCAAAATGATTTTGAAGCTTTATTCTACTTCAAATAATATATGCTGTCACGACCCAACTTAGGTCATGACCGGTGCATGGAAACACTTTTCCCAACAAGTCTTAGTACACTAAATTTTCTAGAAAAATGGACAGAGTTTCCTCTATTTTTTGGACATTCCTCAAATAAAATGCAACCTGCAATATTCCCAATAAATTCACAACAAATGGGCATCCAGCATTCTCAGAATGCACCTTTCCAGCAATTAATAATATCTCAACATAATCCAGTCATAAACCAATTTAGTTTTCAACTCTATTAAACATAATAACCAACATAGTTCAAAACATACAACCAGATAAGTTTACAAATCCTTTCGATAACATAATCTAAATATCCAAGTTATAATTTATCAACATAAACATAATATACATCCAAGGACCCTGCCTGTGACATTTGGAGCACCTGACAATTACAGGCTAAAACAAAATATGGGTGACAACAAAAAGGGCCTTTACGAAAAGGCTCACCAACTTAGAATTTACTGAAGTTGTGCTTGAGGAACACTAGAACCAGCACCTGTATCTGAAAAAGATGGAAAGATAACGGGGTGAGTTTTTGCAACTCAGTGAGAGATAGGATATCCATAGTTTACTAAATGCAAGCATAAATCAATATAAACATAATAATGTATATGTGCTTATAAAATATATTTTTAGTCACAACATGAGATTTCTTGATAACATAGCTTTACATACTCATATAAATCCAAATACATTGGGGAATTATGCAAAGCAGAACGATAACAAGTCCAGACATGACCCAAGGCCATGTGTGGGTTAGCACCACACATGCTAACTGGAGTTGGCTCGTAGCCATATACAAGTCCAGACATGACAAAAGTCATGTGCAGGTTAGCACCACACCTGCTAACTGGAGTTGGTCTATAGCCAAATACAAGTCCAGACATAGCTGTAGCTATGTGCAGGCTAGCACCTCACCTGCTAACTGGAATTCCTCATGGTGCACCGAGGCTAACGCTACTGCCGTTAACTATAGGTTCTAACCATAGAATTTTCCCAATTTAATTCAAAATCATGCACATTTCACTTCTGTAATATTTTTACAACATAAAATCCATCTTCATGTTATATGAGATACAATGGGCATAAATCAAACTCAAATTTAATAATTAACATGACTCTATTAGAGAGAGCTTGAAGCTTAGGAAGGATTAGAGTGATTTTCTTTACCAATTCTACTCTCCAAGTGGTAATTAGCTCCTAAACTACTCTATTTAAATTTTTGAAGTTTCTAATTATTTTAGGGAATGTTGTTAGGTTTCTTGAACCCTTAATTTGTGGCTTTTTTCGATTTGGGGCTAATTTATATAAATCGGTGATATTGTTAACTCATAAATATTAATATTGTCCTGTTCCTAGAGCGATAGAGCAATCGGGCATTAACACTTGAATTAGTGGCATCAAAAGAGTTATTCTTCGATTTTTTGAACCACTAGTTGTGAGTAGATAGTGTATCTGTAGGTTACTTTATGCATGATAAATTGTGTTTATAAAAATAAAATTATATGAAGAGTTGAAGGTTTGTTAATATATGAGAAAATAATTTATTTATCGAAAATGAGGCATTATGTTTGAAATGAAAATATTCATTTGGAGGCTATAAATTGATTATTATGCTTATTTAAATATTCTTAGTCGAATTGTAACAAATATAGAATTTTAGAGCATATTATATTAATTATTAAATTTGAGTTTGATTTATGTCCATTGTATTTCATATAACATGAGGATGGATTTTATGTTGTAAAAATATTACAGAAGTGAAATGTGTATGATTTTGAATAAATTGGGGAAATTCTATGGTTAGAACCTGTAGTTAACAGCAGTGGCATTAGCCTCGGTGCACCGTGAGGAACTCCAATCAGTAGGTGAGGTACTTACCCGCACATAGCTGTAGCTATGTCTGGACTTGTATTTGGCTATGGGCCAACTCCAATTAGCAAGTGTGGTGCTAACCCATACATGACTTTTGGCATATCTGGACTTGTATATGGCTACGGGCCAACTCCAGTTAGCATGTGTGGTGCTAACCCACACATGGCCTTGGGTCATGTCTGGACTTGTCATCATTCTGCTTTGGATAATTTCCCAATGTATTGGATTTATATGAGTATGTAAAGCTATGTTATCAAGAAATCTCATATTGTGACTAAAATATATTTTATAAGCACATATACATTGTTATGTTTATATTGACTTATGCTTGTATTTAGTAAACTATGGATATCCTATCTTTCACTGAGTTGCAAAAGCTCACCCCGTTATCTTTCCATCTTTTTCAGATACAGGTGTTGGTTCTAGTGTTCCTCAGGCACAACTTCTGTAAATTTTAAGTTGGTGAGCCTTTTCGTAAAGGCCTTTTCTGTTGTCACCCATATTTTATTTTAGCTTGTAATTGTCAGTTGCTCCATATGTCACA
Organism: Dalbergia cochinchinensis; assembly: GCA_031216125.1. Classification (NCBI taxonomy): domain Eukaryota; kingdom Viridiplantae; phylum Streptophyta; class Magnoliopsida; order Fabales; family Fabaceae; genus Dalbergia; species Dalbergia cochinchinensis. The sequence goes on along the minus strand of CM062375.1, from coordinate 57,400,605 downwards.
AGCAGGGTTCTTAGATGTATATTATGTTTATGTTGATAAATTATAACTTAGATATTTATATTATGTTATCGAAAGGATTTGTAAACTTATCTGGTTGTATATTTTGAACTATGTTGGCTATTATGTTTAATAGAGTTGAAAACTAAGTTGGTTTATGTAACACCCCGATTTTTCTGTCTGAGAGAAATGACCAAAATGCCCCTGAGGTCATTTCCTGACCCAAACTCGAGGGTAACCAACTCAGTCATCCTCGAAGGGTCAACTCAATGTTTGAAGGGGATTGAATGGCCTTTGAATGCTTCCGGAGGCGAAAATCTCGTTTTCCGCAGTTTCGGGTCAAAATGACCAAAATACCCCTATAGCGTTTTTACGCGGGTAAAGGTGCCGTTTGAGCCTAGAATTTTTCCCAGAGGTTTAAAAACATGTTTTCATATGTCTAGAGGTCTCTGTTCAAGCCCCGGTGGTCCCGGGTAGTTTTAGTGTAAAATTACGATTTTGCCCCTAGAATAGTGTTTTTGAGCTTAATGACGTAATTAAGCAAACCTAAGCAATATTAGGCTCTAAACGAAGATTAATTTATTTTCCTAATTAATCTAGAGTCAAAATAATTTATTAAAGTTAATTAGAACCTAAAATTGCTTAGATTAAACTTAAATCCCTTTTTAGAACTCAAGACTCCTAGTCTTGGAATCTTAAATAGTGTTTTCTCTCTCCAATTCCTTAAATCAAGGAAATGTGTCTAGAGTTATTTAGACTCTAAATTGACGATTTAACTCACTAATGGTGCAAGACTACTCCTTAATTATGTCTAGACCACCTTAATTATCCATTTCCCTTACCTAAACACTTTCTTACAAATTCCTAATCTTAAGCATAATCAAAGATACACCTAAACACAACTCTAAACCACAATTAAAATGCAAAGAACCTTCCCCCATGGCTGATGAAGTTTCGGCCAGCACACTCCCCATTGCCCACATGTTTAATTATTTTCTCACTCAAAGAACCATGCTTGAGGCCATACCTTGAACCATACCTCACCATACCTTGAGCCATACCTCACCATGCCTCAAGAACACATTATCTCACCTCATGGAACTCATGGATGCCTCCAATTCTGCACCTCATGGCCGAAAACCTCTTCAGCCCTCACCCCCTCCATTTGTTTCATTTCTCTATAAATAGAATGTCTTGAGGAGCTTGCACCACTTTTAGATCATTTGCTAAGTTTAGGAACACTCAAAGCTTTTCTTTTTCTCTCAAAGTTCTTGTGTTCTTCAAGTTCTTGGAGTCCTTCATCATCTTCATCTTCTTCTTCCATCTTCAAGTTTATCACACCAAGTAGGGATTTTCTTTCATGTATTCTTTTTTTTAAAGTTCTTGTTCTAAGCTTTATGTTTATAGTTTCTCTTGATTCTCTTTAGAACTTCTCTTCCATTCTTCTTCCTTTTTATTTTCGACCATAGGCCTTGGAGTTCATAGAAATGAGAGCTTGATGATGAGAGTTTCATGATGATGTTCATCACTTGAAACAAACTCTAGAGCTTGATCTTTGTTCTTGAGCAAAAATGTTTTAGTTTTTCCTTTCTTGAACTCTTGAGAACTTTAGCTTTGATGATGTTTTAAAATGGCTCTATGAACTCAATGATGAGGACTCATGATGTTGGTGTTAATATATCATCAAGATCATGAACTCCAGAGTTTTAAAATGTTCCTTTTTCTTCTTGAGGATTTCGGCCATTCCCTTAATTTTCTAGGTTTCATGGTTTGATTTCCTAAAAAATATTATGTTGAGTTTTAAGCACTGTAAGCTTGACTTTACCTTGTTTGGATGAGTTTGGGTTATGGTTTAAGTTTCTTTAAAGTCTTGTTAAGAACTCTAGAAAGATAAAATGAACTTGCATAATTTATTTTATGCTTGCATTCATATTTACATTCTTGCTATGCATCTTTACTTTCAAGCTATCACCTAAGAACATAAAGATTAAAATGGAACTTGTATCATCACTTAAATTAATTCTCAAAACCTTTCTATTTCGGCCTTAAAGTCGATTGTTGTTGGGCCTAGAGCACTAAAATAAAGAATTGAACTTGCATTATCACCTAATTAATTTCTCGAATGCCTTTCTATTTCGGCCTTAAAGTCGATTGTTGTTGGGCCAAGAGCATTAAAATAAAGAATTGAACCTTGCATTTTACTTTCAAGCGTGCACGTTTAAATTTATGCTTTGCATTTTACTTTCGAGCTTGCACGTTTAAGTTTATGCCTTGTATATTTATTTTTACGTCATCACTTTATTTTGTGAGCAAGATTAAAAATGAAGAGCATGAGCATGTTTATTTCATGTCATAATTTAAGAATCTAGAGCTCAAAGACTTGCCCATTTCATTCCTAGTTAAAGTTAAATGTGAATGCATACCTTGAATGCATAATTTCGGCCAAGTAGTGATGATGGAATTGCAGTGAGTTTTCATCTAGCTACTAGGACCAATAGTCTATGTTTTAAGTTTTCCTTAAAGCTTTACAAATCTTTATAAGGTTATGTCATCACAAGTTGTGATTTCATTCTCTTTTAGAAGATGAAATGTATTTTGGTCATTGACCTAAGGCTTCTCTTAGCCTCTTGATGAATTAAAATGTTTTGCAAAGAGTTTTAGAAATTCTAGATTGATTCCAAGAGAAACTAGTTATCTTATGTATCTAGAAATGTCAATTTAACTCTTTTATTAAAGTTAAATGTTTTCGGTTCTGATATAATGAGTGTGATGCTGTATGATGATGTTTTGATGTGTTGGAATGTGTGAAAATATCATATGATGATGTAGAAGCGATCCTATGCATGATAGGTAAGAAACTAGTTAACTAGAAATACCGTAAAGTTGGAATTTGACATAGTTTTAACCCATTTGTCTATGGATTCTGTCCAAACTATTTTAATGGGAACATAATCAGATTTAGATTGTTTAGATATGAAAAACTTGGTATCATTTGAATTAGAATTGAATTCTAGCACCTATGGGGAAACTAGTAACTAGAAAACCGTAAAAATGCAATGTAGAACTCTTAGAACATTTATTTTTCCGGATTCTGTCCAGCACCCTTACAACATGATAAACATGATTAATAATTAGTCCTTAAGCATAGGAATGTCTCATAATTGATTTAGATTTAATGTATAGCGCCTTAGGCGAAGACAGAACCGAGAAAGGGTCTAAAACGTAAGTTCTAGAATCCCGTGAACACAAGTTAGAGATTTTGCCCTATGCTATTCAGATTTAAGTATGAATGTGTGGATTAGGAATGATGATTAATTAAGAGCCCTTAAGTGCATAAAATTATGAATGAAAGATGTTAGAGAACTATATCTCAAGATTAAGACCCGTAAAGGTCAAAGCATAAGCTACCGTAAGGGTAAGCGTGTGAATGTTCCATGAGGATGCATGTGGTATGTAAATGATGATGATGTTATTCATATGAGAAATTCATGAGGATATATGTTTATGTGGCATAAAGCAAATTTGGAAGGAATTCGGCGTAATGCCTTTGTACCGCCAAATTCCCGACAAATTTGGGGACTTAAAGAGATTTTGAAAATTAAGGTACTAAGATAGGTTCTAGGATGACACCGGTTTGGCCGAGCACCTCCATAGAACTCATGTGACATCGGTACCATTTTATACTCTTAGGTGACACCGGTTCGGCCGAGCACCCTTAAGAGGTTTGCCCCCTAACCCGTACTCAGATAGTCGGGATTTATGATTTATGATACGCTTATCGTTAAGTGGTAAGTAAGAACTAGTGATGACTAGTTAAGGTATGAGCTCATAACCTAGATGTATGACACGTTCTGGGTGACACCGGTTCGGCCGAGCACCCCCAGTTCGATTGTCTTTTAGGGTGGCCCATGAGGAAGAGATGTTTCATGATTATGATTATGTCACTAAGTTTGTCCCATATGAACGTTACTATTGCCACTTTATGCCACTAAGTATGATGATACTTGATGTTATGTTTTATGTATGTGCATTAGGTAGTGCTATGCATACATCCACTATTATGTTGCATTCATGACATTAAGATCATCCTAAAATGAATGGACCTTGGCTAAAGTATGTTTTAAAGTTTAAAAATGAACTTAATGCATGTCCAGTCATTTTGTAAAATTAAACCCAAGGTTCCTGAGGACGTAGATGATGACACCTAGATAGTAGGAGGCCCTACTGAGATTCTTTAACAAGATTCTCACTCCCTCTATCTCTTTCTTTCCGTCACGTCTTCAAATGGCGACGTTCGTAGTGTTCGTGGACACGCCGACATGGGAGGTGCACCATGACCCGGACCACGGGTCATTCCATTTTGTGGGTTGATGCACAGTTAGAGTATTCATGTTCATGGGTCGACCCTTCACTCCCCCTGTACATTCCCATCGTTTCTCCCCCGTCTCACCTTTTGGCGATGACCTGGTGTTCGAGCGCGCACGTCCCCGAGAGGAGAGGCTATGCCGTACTCCACCGTCCGCGTCCGCCGTTCGAGACTACCCCCAGTACGTGCCCCGTTGCCCATCGTCTTTCTCGGAGACGGATCCTTCCGAGGATTTGGCCACCCAGGTACCCTCCGAGGGATCTTCCCCCACCATACCCATGGACTTTGGAGAGGATAGGGAGCCCACCGTGATTCAGCCACGGCTTGCACGACGACCGGAGATGCGGCCATACCGCAGGGGTCACGCCCGAGGAGCTCGTCTAGTTTCCCGGATATCTGCCTCGTTCACGAGATAGTCGCCAGTAGGAGGCCGTGGATGGCCCGAGTTAGAGCACACACCACTTAGATGGAGATAAACCTTCTTTTGTTTAGAGGTTATCCCATTAGACGCACTCGGGTAGGGGAGTAGATTATGTTTATGTTTATGTTGTATTTTCTTTCATGTATTTCCCTTGTACTAAATTAAGTCCCACACTTATAAGTGGGCAAGTTATATATATAAGATGATATTCAGTGTTTTCCCATGATGTGCCTTTATGTGCTTTGTGATATGACGTTATGAGATGTATGTTTTGCTCGTTACTTGTTATATCGCATCATGCGGCTCTCACTTTATATTTAAAAAAAAAATTTACCCGTATTTTTCGCTAAGTATTTCAAAGTTAAAATGAGAACTATGAAGTAACAGACTAATGATTAACCTAATTATGTTCTAGAGTATTGGGTTAAAAATTAGGATGTTACAGTTTATGACTGGATTATGCTGAGATATTATTAATTGCTGGAAGGGCACATTCTGAGAATGCTGGATGCCTATTTGCTGTGAATTTATTGGGAATATTGTAGGTTGTATTTGATTTGGGGATTATTCAAAAAACAGAGGAAACTCTGTCCGTTTTTCTAGAAAATTTAGTGTACTAAGGCTTGCTGGGAAAAGTGTTCCTATGCGCCGATCATGACCTAAGTTGGGTCGTGACATATGCATTACTTAATATCCTATTAATAAGTTAATATACAATTCCATTAGTGTTAAAAAATCAAATATACACAAAGAGACTAATGTGTCATATAATTAAAATCTTGAGAAACCACATATTTAGTTTCAATTTTTGAGAAATTAAATAATTTGCTGAAATTTTTTGAAGTGATTACATAGAGTATTAATTCTTAAATTTTTATAAATAATACGAAGAGATATTTTTAGAAGATAATTTTATGAAAAATCATTTTTCTACTAGTCTTTGAAAAAGTTAGGTATCACTAGTTTAGAAAAAGTGGTCAAACTTTTTTTTTAAAGGATAATGATTATTAGTATGAATGTTTTCATACTTGGTATGAAAAGTGTTAGAAACACCAATTTCATTCTTTTAACCCCCACTACCCAGTTGGATTCAGTTACCAATAAAATCACACACTTGTGCATTCGCACATGTGGTATCCAGGAAAAAAAAAATGAAGTGAGGACCACCGTGCACCTTAAGTGGTATAGACCACCATATACTTTTCTCTTTCTTTATCTTCTCTTCTTCTCCTTCTCTCCCATAACTCTCTCATTCTCCTCCTCTTCTTCTTGTTCTTCCCATTCTCTTTCCCTCCCTCCACTTCCTTCTTTATTTTATTTTATTTTTCTTCCATTATTACAAACATCATCATCACCTCCTTCATCATCATCTCCTATTCCTTCTCATCCCTATAACCGCGTCTCTCTCTCTCTCTTTCCTCTCCTCTACTCCACTTTCTCTCTCTAACTCCATTAGAGGGAGCTTGAAGTTTAGGAAGAATTGGAGTGATTTTCTTCACAAATTCTACACTCCAACTGGTAAATTAGCTCCTAAACTATTTCATTTAAATTATTGAAATTTTTGATTATTTTAGGAATATTGTTAGGTTTTTTGAATTCTAGAATTTGGGGCTTTTATTAATTTGGGGCTAATTTATTTAAATTGGTAATATTGTTAGCTCACAAATATTAATATTATCTTGTTCCTAGAGCAATAGAGCAATCGGGCATCAACACTTGAATTGGTGGCATTAAAGGCGTTGTTCTTCGGTTCTTTGAACTAATAGTTGTGAGTAGATAGTATATCTGTAGGTTACTTTATGCATGATAAATAATATAAAATTATGTGAAGAGCTGAAAGTATGTTGATATAGAAGAAAATAATTTATTTATTGAAAATTTGACTTTATGTTTGAAATGAAAAACTTTTATTTGGAGGCCATAATATGATTATTATGCTTATTTAAATATTTTGAGTTGAACTGTAATGAATATTGAATTTGAGAGCATATTATGTTACCTTTCTATTATGTAATGTGTATGATTTTGAGTTTATTTGGGGAAATTCTATAGTTAGAATCTGTAGTTAATGGTAGGGACGTTAGCCTTGGTGCACCGTGAGAAACTCTAGTTAGCAGATGAGGTGCTAACCCGCACATAGCTGCAGCTATGTCTGGACTTGTATATGGCTTCGGGCCAACTCTAGTTAGCAGGTATGGTGCTAACTCGCACATGGCCTTGGGTCATGTCTGGACTTGTTATCATTCTGCTTTGGATAATTCCCCAATGTATTTGAATTTATATGAGTATGTAAAGCTATGTTATTAAGAAATCTTATGTTATGACTAAAATCTTATTTTATGAGTACATATACATTATTACGTTTATATTGTTTTATGCTTGCATGTAGTAAACTATGGATACCCTATCTTTGATTGAGTTGCAAAACTCACCCCATTGTATTTCCACCTTTTTCAGATACAAGTGTTGGTGCTAGTTCTGGTGTTCCTTCGGCACAATCTTAATAAATTCTAAGTTGGTGAGCCTTTTTGTAAAGGCTCTATTAGTTTTCATACATATGTTGTTTTAGCTTGTAGATGTCAATTGCTCCATATGTCACAGGTAGGTTCCTTAGACTTATGTTGTATTTGTGTTTGAGAACTTATGACTTAGCTATGTATGTTATGTTTTGGAAAGGATTTGTAAATATAATTTGGTTTTATGTTGAACTATATTAGTACTATGACTGATATATGCTGAAATATTATTATGTACTGGAAGGGCGCATTCTAAGAATGCTTGATGCCCAAGTATTATGATTTTATTAGAAATATTGCAGGTTATATTTTATTTGGGAAAAGTCCAAAAAATAGAGGAAACTCTATCCGTTTTCCTAGAAATTAGTATATTAAGGCTTGCTGGGAATAATGTTCATATGCGCCAGTCATGGCCTAAGTTGGGTCGTGACAGCACATTTCGTCCTACCCATTTTCAAGCCAAATACGAATGTTCTTTGTTTTTAATTACAAGGGTTTTTCTTTTTTAAAGTCAATCAAACTCTAAAAAAATACATTAACACTTTTTTGAAAACATGCTTTTTTGAAAAAGAACCAACCCAATGGACTTCAGTTGGTGTTTGCCCTATTAAACAAATCTCATTTTGATATTATTTGGATGATTGGATATTCGATATGATTTGAATTTGATTTAAATTTTTTTGTGTTAATGGTTATCAATAGGCATCTCTATAAATGCTTGTTAAGCCCGGAAACATGTTTAATCCTGAATTATGGCAAATTTTTCACTTAACCTAGACTATTGTTTTAAAATAAATCATACTCTAGGGATTTTTCTTTTCCTGGGTGCTAATGACACAGGTTTGACCCAAGTTTGTTTTCTGTACCGCAAACCTAAATACGAAACTTACAAAGCTTAATTCAATTGCCCAAAAACGAAGAAAACATTACATTCAAATTTTATACAAAGTTAAGTTGAGTATTTCAGTGCACAAAACAATTTTTCACCAAATAATCATAGTTTAGCCCAAGAAAAACCTTATTTAACCAAAAGTCAAAAAGTTCAACTCTTTGATAACTATCCACTGTCAGCGATACATACGTGTTAATACTTCGTACACTGCTTCACCAAAGGGTTTCACATTTTTACTTTTAAATGGAGATTAATGTCAACCAATGAAAAAATTGGAAATGCTTTCGAAATGTGAACATTTGCCTGCTTACAAACATTGGTTTCTTTTCCAAACCATGTCTCTGAACCCTATCATAATATCATTATTAGGAAAATATATTTACATAAACTTTCAGAAGTATCTGCTTCAACAATGAAAGAAGAGAGAATTCAAATATATCTTAAAGCCCTAAGCGTATAGTCAATAAAATTTGGGTTTAAGCATGCAACGCTGTCGTTCATTATTCTCGTTAGTGTTCACTTGCTGTTAGCGTGAGGGAACAAAAGCTTGATAGTTTCCACATCTAAAGACAAACATTAGAGACAATGGAAGGCTTGTTAATACTTCTCAAGTTAATATTCACATACTGGGAAGCAGCCACTGTTAATTTGAACATCTTACAATCACTACTAGAAAGAAAAATTGATAATATACATTGAGATCCTAATAAACCTAACTCACTTGATATGGACAAGCACAGGAAATGGATTCAAGCCAGAGAATTTTTGCGGTGCCAACTACCAACTGCATCATACAACTCAACTGCACAATAGTAATTACCGCAAGGCCTAACTAATTACATACTCCAGACTAACCTGTGGATGATGGCCAAATGCAAGTAGCCAAATCCAATACATCTTCAAACATCAGTGCATACATTTGCTGTTGGTTTCAATTGATGTCCCACTAAGTAACATCTGATTCCAGTTCCCCCACCAGTGAACAAATTGAAGGCATGAATCCCTGATGTAACCATTACCGATTTCGCCTTGCCATATTATGTTATAATAATAATAGTAGCGGAAGAAAGTTGATATAAAAGAATAAAATGTGGTTCAGCTTATAGCTTACGTCCACACATCAAACTTCTATAATTGATATAAAAGTATAATAAAGATTACAAAAGAAGTTTATATACTTCTTATCCCAAACTCAATACACCTCACAAGTGTATACACTCAAAACTCTCAACCCAACGAAAACAAAGAAGAAAATGAAACAAACTTCTATATGAGAGAAAGTGTTATATGTTTGAGATGATTTTTACAAATGAATGAAGCTTCAATTTATAGGCAACAATCAACGTTATGTAACCATTCATGCAACCAATGGTAGAGAGCTATTGCAACCTCCTTAGCCATCCATGCAACCAATGGAAAAGAGAAAAAGTGCTCTCGTAACTTCTCAAAATATGGGAGTGCTAAAATAAAGGAAAGAGACTTTTTCAAGCCACTAATTATAATAATTCTCCACCTTGGCTTGAACTGTCTTCAAAAGCTGAAAATCGCATGATCTATCTTCAAAAGGTATGAACACCAATTATATCTAAGCAGTGCATAAACTTAGATATTGGAACTGGCTTCGTGAGCATATCTATTAGGTTATCAGAGGTACCGATCTTTTTCACAACAATATCACCTTGTGAAATAATCTCCCTTAGAAAGTGGTATTGAACATCTATGTGCTCCGTCCTTTTATGATATATTTGATTTCTAGTCAAATATATGGCACTTTGGCGATCACAGTGCACAACTGTGTTCTCTTGTTTCAACCCTAAACTGCCTATCAAGCCCCGAATCCAGATGGCTTCCTTCACGACCTGCTGCGCCATGTACTAAACTCATTGTAGATAGTGCAATAGTGGATTGCAATGTTGCTTTCCAACTAATTGCACTTCCAGAGAGGGTAAAGATGTACCCTGTCAAAGACCTTCTTTTATCCAAATCTCCAGTATAGTCGGAATCAACATAACCAACAATACTATTACTAGTATTATGATTCTTATCAAATATAAGGCCGACATTAGAAGTACCTCGTAGATAGCGAAGAATCCATTTCACAGCCTGCCAGTGCATCTTACCAGGATTTCCCATGTATCTACTAATGACGCTAATTGCTTGTGAGATATCTAGCCGAGTGCAAATCATAGCATACATCATGCTTCCAACTGCACTTGCATAAGGCACATACATCATCTGTTCCTTTTCTTCATCATTTTTGTGGTGACATTTCAGCTGACAGTCTGAGATGAACTGCTAGTGGAGTATTCACAGGTTTCGCATTCTGCATCCTAAAGCGCTCCAAAACTTTCTCAATATAATTTTTCTGTGACACATACAATTTTTCAGCACTTCGATCTCTGCGAATTTCTATGCCTAGAATTTTCTTAGCAGCTTTTAGGTCTTTCATTTCAAATTCATTACTAAGCTCAGTCTTTAACTTGTTGATCTCAGATATACTCTTAGAAGCAATGAGCATATCATCAACGTAGAGTAGCAAATAAACAAACGAACCATCTAAGAACTTCTTATGGTATACACAACTGTCATAATCACTTCTAGTGTAACTATGACTTAACATAAAAGAATCAAATCTTTTATACCATTGTCGCGGAGACTGCTAGACTTCTTCAAAAGACAAACATGATCTTCCTTGCCTTGAACAACAAAACCTTCAAGTTGTTTCATATATATTTGCTTTTCAAGCTCTCCCTGCAAAAAAGCTGTCTTAACATCAAGTTGCTCGAGCTCCAAATCAAATAATGCGACCATAGCTAGCAACACCCGAATGGAGCTGTGTTTTACAACTGGGGAAAAGACTTCATTGAAGTCTATTCCTTCCCTTTGGCTGAATCCCTTTGCAACCAAGCGTGCTTTGTAACGAGCTACTTTAACTACTGGAGAACCTTCTTTTTTCTTAAAGACCTATTTAGAACCGATTATCTTCTGTCCTTTTGGTTGTTTCACTAGATCCCAAGTAATGTTCTTATAAAGGGATTCCAGCTCCTCATTCATAGCAACAATCCATTGTGTTGACTCACCACTTGTTATGGCTTCTCAGTATATGACAGGGTCTTGAGTTTCAATCCCTTCTGTAACCGATAAGACAAAAGAGACTATGTCAGCATGAGCATATCTCTTAGGAGGTCTAATTTGCTTCCTCACTCTGTCTCTTGCAAGACTATAGTGCTGTAGTGGTGTGATCTCTTCTTGCTCTTTAACGAACTCTTGCTCCTGATCTTTTTCATGAATAGGTTGTTGAAAAGTGTCTTTGTGCACTTCATGTGGATATTTCACTTCAAGCTCCACCTGCTTGTTGACACTATGTTCCCCTTCTGCATCTCTAACCTCCTTAGTCAAATGAAGCATTGTTGTTTCATTGAACTTGACGTCTCTGCTAATTATGAACTTGGGTGGTCTAAGTTCAGTACACCATAACCTGTAACCTTTCACCCCTGATGCATATCCAAGAAATATACACTTTTGTGCCCTTCGCTTAAGTTTACTATTATTAGTATGAGCATATGCAGAACAACCAAATATTCTTAGATCAGAATAATTAGCAGGAGCACCAGACCATACCTCAAAAGGAGTTTTACATTCAATTGCAGTTGATGGAGAACGATTCACCAAATAACATGACATATTAACTGCCTCAGCCCAGAACTCTTTTGACAAGTTGACATTAGATTACATGCAGCGAGCTCTCCCCAGAAGAGTTCTGTTCATACGTTGTGCTACACCATTTTGTTGTGGTGTCCTTTGCACAGTACGATGCCTTACAATGCCTTCATTTTCACAGAATTCATTGAACTGAGATTCAAAAAACTCCAAACCATTGTTTGTTCGAAGACGCTTGATCTTCTTACCAGTTTGATTCTCAATGAGCACTTTCCACTTCTTGAAAGTGAGGAAAACATCATTCTTGTGCTTCAAAAAATAGGCCCAGACTTTCCTTGAGAAATCATCAATGAAAGTCAGCAGATTCTCAAGGAAAGTCAGCAGGTATCTAGCACCACCTTTTGACAAAACAGGTGCAGGGCCCTACAAATCAGAGTGAATATAATTAATTGTGCCCTTTGTCCTATGAATGGCAGTGCTAAACTTGACTCTAATTTGCTTCCCATAGACACAATGTTCACAAAAGTCAAGTTTTCCTATCTTATTATCACCAAACAAGCCGCGCTTACTTAAAATAGACATTCGGGTTCGCTCATATGCCCCAACCGCATAAGCCACAACTGAGTAGTATCTAACTCAGAATTATTGGGGGATGATACAGCTGCAGCACCAATAATTGTGCTACCTTGAAGCAAGTAAAGACCATTGAGCAACTTTCCTTTTATCACAATAAGAGCACCTTTGGAAACCTTCAAAACTCCACCTTCAACAGAATACTTACACCCTTGGGAATCAAGCGTACTTAAAGAAATGAGATTTTTCTTTAGGTCAGGTATATATGCCGAACCTCAGTTAATGTTCTCACGACTCCATCATGCATCTTGATTTTCATTGTACCAATACCAATGACCTTACAGGACATATTGTTTCCCATAAGAACAACTCCGCCTTCAATTATCTGATAGGTTGTAAACCAATCTCGATTCGAACACATGTGGTATGAGCAACCAGAATCGATAATCCATGCATCACCAACTGAAGTTGTACATACAGAGAGAACATTTTCGGCACCTTCAGCAACACTTACTGCATTGCTTGTATCAACGACTTTTCTTTCTTTAAGCTTTGGGCATTCTGTTTTCCAATGCCCTTCTTTCTTGCAATAATGACACATTCCTTTTCGTTGTCTAGATTTTGTCTAGACTTCTATCTGCTATGACTACTCGAACTAACCTCCTTTGATCTTCCTCTAGCAAACAAGGCAGTTGTAGGGTCATCATGTCCACCGTTATCGTGATCCATCTTCTCACGACTTATTAATGCAGACTTCACCTCATCAATATCAAGGCGTTCACGCCCATATATGAGTGTTTCCCGAAAGTGCTTGTAAGAAGGAGGTAGAGAACAAAGCAACATTATTGCTTGTTGCTTACTAGTGAATGTCTCATTTATATTCTTCAAATCCATAATGAGTGAGGTAAACTCAGAAATATGTGTTGTAATAGACGTACCTTCACCCATGCAGAGCATGTATAAGCGTTGCAATACTCCAAGACGATTAGCCACCATTTTTTTCAAATATAATGACTCCAGCTTGTTCCATAATGATGCTGCAGTTTTCTCTGATAGGACGTATTGTAGTATATCATCTGTGATGGATAATTGAATGGTAGAAAGAGCTTTTTGATCAGCTTCTTCCCACTCGAATTCTTTCATGATAGCAGGCCTCTTATCTTTCCCGTCAAGTGCTACCTTCAGATTTTGGTTTGTGAGAACTGCCATCATACGGACCTTCCACGTACCGAAATTGATGTGGCTATCAAACTGCTGAATATCAAACTTAGTTGTCGCCATATTTTCTTTTCACCAGGTCTGTCCAGAACGCTATAAGCGCTCTGATACGAGTTTGTTATAGTAATAATAGTAGCGAAAGAAAGTTGATATAAAAGAATAAAATATGATTCAGCTTATAGCTTACGTCCACACATCAAACTTATATAATTGATATAAAAGTATAATAAATATTACAAAAGAAGTTTATATACTTCTTAATTATCCCAAACCCAATACACCTCTCAAGTGTATACATTCAAAACTCTCAACCCAACGAAAGCAAAGAAGAAAATGAAACAAACTTCTATATGAGAGAAAGTGTTATATGTTTGAGATGATTTTTACAAATGAATAAAGCTTCAATTTATAGGCAACAACCAACGTTACGTAACCATTCATGCAACAAATGGTAGAGAGCTATTGCAACCTCCTTAGTCATCCATGCAACTAATGGAAAAGAGATAAAGTGCTCTTGTAACTTCTCAAAATATGAGAGTGCTAAAATAAGGGGAAGAGACTTTTTCAAGCCCTACTTATAACATATTAGGATGCTGATTGGCTTTACTATCACTTTTTACCCTGTCAGCATACATCGGAAGGCGAATTATCTCATCTATTTCATTCAACAAGTCATCCTCTGTGATGTTGTCTTTTGTACTTCGCATCACCTATAATAAATTAAGCAAATGGCTGAAGCCAAGTACAGGTTAAGAAATGGGCCAAAATTAAAAAAAAAAAAAGGAGCCGGTAAAGAACCTTTCTGTAAGTATTGGACTCATTTGGAGTTGACTTATCTGTCCCTAATTGCAGGAATACCCATTCTTGATTATCGGAATTCCAAGAGCACTTTATGATTTTTCCAGAATAAATTGAGGGATCTGAATCATGTGCAGATTTAAAATTTTTCATTTCATTAAGTAATTGCAATTAGTGCAAGTAAAAAGAATAAGACATGACTAGAACACAAACAGATAACAAAACAAAATCAGGTACTGAATAGTATTACTAAAGCAGTATCCCTAAAGATTGATAGACACTGCTGCTTTACCCAATCCACTTTTTGGTGGTTGCTAGAAATTGATCAGTGTCACATAAATAACCGATCTCAAGACTAAATTGGCATATGAACATTTGCTACACAGAAACAAATAATGCCATGACTTCATAGATTTCCTACTCACATAGAGGAGGAATGTAACGAATCTTAATGAAGCATGAATAAAAATCATATTTATCAGCTCAGAATGAGTTGAACAACTGTAATGAAGTAAAAACAAATGCCTGACCTCCAAATCCAACCCTATTCCCTTCCATAAGTCTCTTCTTTCCATGTTCATAGAGAAAAAGTAGCTGCTGATCACCATCAACCTATAAACATAGGCAGCTAAAAATTAGTTGGCTGCATCACAAACAAACTATAAGTAACCAAGTCATCAGAAGTAATATTCAGCTCCATAATCAGTGAGAAGATTATACAACCTCACAGAGAAAATCAACTGAGTTCAGCTCAGCAGATTTCCATTTCAAGCTAAGAGGCCTTCATGAGTACGTGGTACATATGCATCATCCCAACCCTGATAATTAATATTGTCAGTAACATTCAATCCAGAATCAAAAGGAAAAGGAAGAGAAAATATTTAACAAGGACTTGGGAAGGAAAAGAAATGGACCAATGTAACTGGACTTTGAGCTAGTCTAGGAAGTAGGAACACTGATCTTCTTTCTTTTTTCCCCAAATTTTTAGCAAACAATCACGCATCATATTAGGTTTAGCCACATCAAAGATATTTTATTCTCATACTGACAGTGATGCAGAAGTATGTGTACATATATGGTGTAGATGTCAATGAATGAAGCAATCAACAAAACACATAGCAAAGACCCAGAAAGGATAATATCACACTAGCAATGAAAAAATCAGAATGACTTAAAGCTTGGCATTGAGCCAGAAGCAAGTCGTTTAACATGTCATAATAGAAAAGCTCTTTCTAGTCTTGAGTTCACTGAAAGTGATCTACGATCACGACCCACCTAAAATATGAAACCATCTATCTCATGAGAGAGCCTTTGAATGAATTCCTTTAAAAGCTTATTGACAGTAAAGAGCAACCAAAAATTTTTCCTCTTCACCTAAACATTTCAAGCATATAAAAAAGCCACATGGGGAAAATGAAGAGAATTTTAACATCATATGCTCAATTTAGAGCTAGAAACACAGACCCTGAATGGTTCCAGGTCGTATCTGTAGTAAGGATTTCTGCTCTGGTGCATATAATTCTTTTCATAATTCCTAGGTTCAATCACTTCTTTCTCGAGCATATTCCATCATTCGCAGAATGGTTGCTGCAACAAGTTAGAGCTAATAATCATACACAACTAGATGCACTTTGTATCAAAGAATTAAGAAACTCGAAGAAGAAGGCACAGAATATGGTAGATGCAAATAATTTAGAAGAAAAAGCACTCAACATTTCAAATTCGGATTCACCAAAGGAATATTTTCTACCAACATATTTATAAAAACAAAAAAAAAAAATTGATAGGAGGCTATAGTTAACAAGTCTACGATAGGACGAATAAAAGGGGAATGGGCTTTAGTAATTCATCCCAATTGTATTACAAAGTGAATACTTTGTTATGAGTCTATTATAGGTAGTTAGTGAATAAATAGAGGGAAAGAGTAGAGAGATGTCAGTTAGACATTTTGTAGATAGTGACATTAGTGACTGAAGAGAGAGTAGTAGGGGTCTCGAATTTCCCTTCTATTGTACATGGTTCATCATCTTTTCAAGGTTTCAGGTCATCCTGATTGAGAGCTCACATGAATATACAAGATTCTTGCATTTAATTTATGTTTCTGAACAAGTCTAACTAAAAACCTGAGTCAATTTTCACTTCAGCATCCTTTCGATAAATTCACTCTTGAAAACTAAGGAGATTAACAGCAAATGTACCCACTCTTAATTCCTCCATAGCACAAACAAAAATACTAACTCAAGACTGCAACCAAATGCATGTCGATTTTTTATTGACCTATACAGAGGTTTCAAATGGTGGTCACTCATGCTGTGAAGAACGCAAAAGAAACCAGATGCCCAAGCAAGACCCAATATTTGTCAAAACCAATATAAGTTGCCTAATTAACTGCAAAGATGGTTTCTCTTTTGGATTCAAATTCTCTAAAATGAGGATGGTTGTAAAGTGATAAAGTGAGGGGTTAGGTTAACTACCCATGGATCACTAATTATTATTTTATCTAGGTCAAATTAAATAATCCAAGGATAGTTAACCCCTCACTATCTTACTTTACAACTAGTCTTATACTGGTTAACCCTCTTCCTCTTACTTTACAACCGCACTCACTTTTGAAGGATCCAAATCCTTCTATTATTGTCAATTGGCATTCAACTTATGTTTCTTGTTTATCCTACTTATAAAGCCAATCCTGACAGTAACATCCAAAGATAAATTGTTGGCTTATAGCTTAATATGGGTAAATTGCCCGCATTCACACTTGCTAGAGGGCTTAGGCAAAGGGACCCCTATGTTACCCTGCTTGTTTGTTCTGTGCATGGAAGTGTTGGGCTCTTTGATCAATAGTGTAAGGGATAGTGAAACTAATCTAGCTGGAATTCAATCACGTGTAATAAAACTCTAACTAAATTAGTTATAGTTTTTATCAGTTATAGTTTGTTATTAGTATTGTAGCTGAGCTAACAGCATGTATATAAACTCTGTAAACTCGATCATTGATCCACAATTGAATGCAATCATTTCAGAGATCAACTCTTTTCTGCTCTTCTTTATTCTCTCAAATTCTTCCTTCTTCCAGCCTTAGCTCTGTGCTATAATGGCTACCTTAAATTCTTCTCAGACCTCACAAACCTTCACTTCTACAAAACAAGCTCCAATGTAGAATTTCTCAATTTCAATTGCATTAAAACTGGATGATGATAACTTTCTACCATGGAAGCAATGAGCTGAAGCAACAATTAAAGGCTATGATCTGCTCAAACATATCTTAGGAGAAGAAATTTTGAAGAAATTTTCAACTGATGAAGATCATGCAAGCAATGTGATCAGCAATGACTACCACCAATGGAAAAAGCAAGATTTGCTACTGAAATCTTGGGTATTAGCATCTGTGTCGAAGCCATTCACTACAAGACTTGTAGGATGCGATTTCGCATACCAAATTTGGGATCATTTGGAAACCTACTTTGCTTCACACACAAAAGCAAAGATTAGACAGCTTAACAATAAGCTCAGGAACACAAAGATGGAAGGTCTTGTAAGTGACTATTTACTAGAAATCAAGAAATTAGTTGATTCTTTAATTTCAGTAGGTGCTGCTATGAATGATTTAGATTATATAGAAGCCATACAGGGGGCTTACCTGGGGAATATGCTCCTTTCGTTACCATAATTGATGCTAGATCTGATCTATTTTCTGTGGGGGAGCTTGAGGCATTGCTCATGACTCAAGAAGAATTGCTAGAAAAATATAAAAAGAATGAAGGAATCGTTCATGCAAATTTTGCACAACATGCTTCTTTTCAACGGGGATCATACAACAGAGGTCCTTATGATATAGGAGGTCGATTTGGAGTAAACGTTAGATCTCAGCAATTTAGAGGAAGAGGGAATAGTAGATTTGGAAGAGGAAATGGCAGATTTTCTTCAACAGATCGGCCAACTTGTCAAGTGTGTAGCAAGATTGGTCATATTGATATGAGCTATTGGTATAGGTATAATCCCAATTACAATAGTGATCAAGGTTCTAGTGTAAACTTTTATTCTCAAGTTGCTAAACAGAGCTAATATGGACAAAGCAATGTTTTGGCCACTCCAACAACTGTACATGACTTGATCTAGTATCCAGATTCTAGAGCTAGTCATCACATGACACCAGATTTATCAAATCTCACAGAAAGGACAGAGCTCACCGGTTTAGAAAGAATAACTGTAGGCAATTGTACAGGTTTACAAATTCAGCATGTTGGAAATTTAGTTTCCAAGCATTCTTCTAATTCCCATACATTTAATCTTACTAATCTTCTTCATTTTCCTCATACCACTAAGAATCTTTTGAGTGTTCTTTAATTCTGTGGAGATAATCATTTCTGTTTCGAATTTCATGCTAATTCTTGCTTTGTCAAATGTCAAGAAACCAAGGAGACTCTTCTCCAAGCTACCCCTAAAAATGGCCTTTACAAATTCATGAGTCTAACATCTGCTGCTCAGGACAGGACTGCTAAAGCTATTGTATTTTTGTCCTTAGTCAAGCTTGATGATGATTCCTTTGCTCTGTGGCACTCAAGACTTAGCTTGGTCACCCTTCATCTTCTATTGTTTATAGAGTTCTTAAATATTGTAATATTTCATTTTCTAAAAGTAACAAACTATGCTAATCTTGTTGTATGAGAAAATTTTGTCAACTTCCCTTTGTTCTTTCTACTACACAATATAATCAACCACTTCAATTGATATATAGTGATATCTGGGACTTGCCCCTATTTCTTCCACAAATGGAGTTAGATATTTTGTTCATTTCATTGATGTATTTTCCAAATACACTTGGTTATATCTTTTGCAATCTAGATCTCAATTATACCATGCTTTTTTTACATTTCCAACATCATACTGAATTACAACTTGGTACTAAGATAATAACATTTCAAAGTGAAAATGTTGAAGAATATCTCAGTTTATCTAAGCATTTACAAGCTCAAGGCATCATACACA
The DNA here is from genome assembly GCA_031216125.1 of Dalbergia cochinchinensis. NCBI lineage: Eukaryota > Viridiplantae > Streptophyta > Magnoliopsida > Fabales > Fabaceae > Dalbergia > Dalbergia cochinchinensis. Next base: position 57,381,175 of record CM062375.1, on the reverse strand, counting down.
TGTTTTCTTACCCACATACACACCAACAGAATGGTGTTACTGAGAGAAAGAATAGACATATAGTGGAAATGGGGTTGACCTTCTTGGTTATAGTATCCTTACACTTTCTTTTTAGGGATAGGTATTCACAACTGCTGTTCAACTTATCAACTCATTGCCTACATATGTCCTTTGAACATCATTCACCAATTGAAAGGTTATATCACAAGAAACCTTCCTATGACTCTTTTAGAGTTTTTGGCTGTCTGTGTTTTCCATTTACTAGACCATTTAAGACGAATTAGATTTTAGATCTAAACCTTGTGTTTTTCTTTGTTATGGTACACAACACACAGGCTATAGATGTCTAACACCAACCAGGAAAGTCATTATTGGCAGGCATGTCATTTTTTTTGAGTCCAAGTTCCTTTTTAAGGATAATCCCTTTTTGTACTTTTTTAATCAAACACCTTCATATGCTGCTATGCTTTCTTTAGTGCCTTGTATTCCCTTACTTCCCAAGCCCCCTACTCTAATTGTCAAGCCAAATCACAATGCACAACCCCCCATGTCTCCTACACCTGAAATTCCCATCTTTGCAATTCAAATTGAGTTACCATCTCTGCCTACCACAACCACAAAAATTGTCTCAGTCCTTGCACAATTTGCAGCATCTAGGCTAGTCGTTCTCAATAATCACAATATGAAGACCAGAGTTAAGGCTGGAGTTTTCAAACCATATGTGTTTCAAGCTGCTTCAGGACATACCTCAGCAAAACAAGTCTTAGCCATACCATATTGGAGTAAGCAATGCATGAAGAATATGCTACCCTAATGAAGAATAATACTTGGAAACTAGTTGAGTTACCACTAGGTAGCTCTGCCATATGTTCCAAATGGGTATTTCGAGCCAAGTACAATGTAGATAGCTCTCTTCAAAAGTATAAAGCTAGGTTGGTAGCTTAAGGCTTCAACCAAAGACCCGGTTATGACTTCATAGAGGCATTTAGTCCTATAATTACATCGACTTCTATCAGAGTTATTTTGTTCTTGGCACTATCCAAGTCTAGGTGCATAAGACAATTGGATGTCAATAATGCCTTATTGAATAGAGATCGTGAGGAAGAAATTTTCATTAAGCAACCTCAAAGATTTGCGCCACAAGAAATAAGTGAGTTATCGACGAATTTTATCGACGGAAAAATCTTTGTTTTGAATTTCAGTCATTACCAACAAATTTTTTGATCGGTAAAATTTTTTTCTATTAATAATCCAATGGTTCCCGCATTACCAACAGATTTTTTCGTTGATAACTAATTTGAATTATTTTTTATTCAAAAAATAATTTTATCGATGAAAAAAATCTATCAGTAATTATTTTTAAAATTTTTTTTTCCAAAATTATATTTACCAACGAAAAAATTCCATTAGTAACTGTAAATGAAAATTTTTTTAAGAAATATAGGGTCTGTTTGCTTTACATTTTCCAATTTTTCGTTTTGATTTTCGCTTTTCAGATTTGTAAAGGAAAAAGCTGAAAACTGAATCGAATTTTCGATTTTTCAATTTTTCCTTCACAAAACGTAAAATCAAAACCTAAACTAAAACGAAAATTGAAAAAGAAAGCAAACAGGCAGATAGATTCTCTGGCATCCCGGCAGATTTTTTTCATCGGAAAGTTTGAAAATTCGCCAGTAATTCATTTAAAGATAAGGCGTATGTCTTCTACCCCTCATTTATTCTCAACTCTCTCTCTCTCCCCCTCCTGGACCCTCTCTCTCTCTCTCTCTATATCGCGACCGATCCAAGGACGCCACGCCGCCCCCCAATGCCAACGCCAACTCTGCCCACTACCAAATGCGGTCGCATCTCTCTCCTCCTTGGAGTGCCCAATGCCGCGCCATGGAAGCATACTGCCCCGAGGAGCCGCTGAAGCAGCGACCTCCTTCGCCGATCTCTCTGAGCCCTTTTCACTCTGGGGAAGCACGCCGAGGGGAAGACCGCCTTTGCCGCGCCGTGGAAGCGTGCCGCCCAAGGAGCCGCCAAAACAGCACCCCCCTTCGCCACGAACTCTCATTCCCATTCGCTCCTGTTCTCATTCCATTCCGCTGTTCTCAGAGCAGAGATCCGCTGCAAATCGCTAAGGAGCTTGCATCCACTTGAGGTGAGATATGAACCTGACACCCTTTTAGTCTTTGATTCATTCTATATTTTGTCATGCATTATCCATACTGGTTATTAAGATTGACATGTTGTTTTTGGCTTGTATTATCACAAAGGGCTTGAGCGCATTTTTCTAAGGATTGGGTAGGTTTAATTTATTCATCACATTATCACAAATTTAGTGAAGAATAAAATGCAAATAGATAGATATATAGTTAGTTATTCACACAAACAAAAAGCTTTAACTTAGATTTCACAAGAATATATGAAGACTACAGGTAATAGAAGAAGAAAGAAGCACAATTTGTTATAGGTGATTTTGTGCTAGTCAAGCTCTAACCACATGAACAATCAAAATCCTTCCATTATTTATTATTTTTTCACTTCATTGGCCATGCATGCCACCTGTTTGATGAAATTTCGATCTAATTATGCATTACTTCAAATGCTATTTCTCAATATCACAACTTGTAGTGAGTCCCTTCCATGGCTTTAAGCTGGGTTGTAGTTTGGTATGTACAAGTTTTCTAATTGTTAAGATTCATATTTCTGTTGAGAAATTAAGTTTTTGATGTATTTGCCTCCAATATAGGAAGCTCAAGATGCAAAGAAGGCAAAATTGTACTCGAGGATGGGAAAGGAGGTTGTGTCCGCGTAAGTCATTCTCTAACTAACTGGTAGTAGCTTTTAATAGGCCAAGGGTACGTGGGTATGGTAAATCACCCTCCCAATGCCCAGGCTTGAGTAAACATGAATTTGATCATTTGTTCATCGTTTTGTCTTCTTCGGGTTTTTCTTTGATTGATTCTTGATTTTAACAAATTTAATCACAATCTGTTCTGCAATTTGTATTGATTCCATGATTCCAACTAGAGCAGCTAGTTAGACATCTTGTTTTTCATTTTTGAGTGAGGAAACGTACTGTACATGACTTTCAACATGCTGAATGACATTGGTAGTGTAACGAAAGGTGGTCCAAATGTAACATCAGATCCATTGTTAGCTGCTGTATTTGAGAAAGCCAACGAACTTGATTTGCCTAAAGATTTTGTTGAGCGTAACATCAAGAAAACTTCTGAGAAGGGACGAGAGGCTTATATTGAGAAAATCTATGAGGTCAGTACAATTGAAAAACAAAATAAAAATTGTGACTGTGACTGAGTTCTCGTGTCATTTCCTTAACTTAGATCCTGTTGATAACTCTTAACTGCAGTTTTTCATGATTAATAACGGTAATGTTGGCATTGAAAAATATATATATTTTCTAGATATTAACACGTTCTATGCTTGTATTGTAGTCTTATTAATTCTGGAAATGCATCATAATTTCTTCGTGTACTTTTCTTTCCCCTTGAATATGACCTTGGTTAAGTTTTGATTTGTTGATTATAACTTGTGGGTGCTACTAGTACCACTGCAGCTATGTAATAAGTAATAATATTTCTTATTTGATTCTTTTGGAGTAATATCTTGGTTGCTTAATTGTTATTGAAGAGCTTACACATTTCAATATCATTAGGATTATTATATTACCATACTCCTACACTAACATGCTCATTGGATTCATAGGTGGTCTTCCCGAGTTTTGGAGAGCATTATCTATCGTCTGTGCTCATTGAATCTGTGAAGCGTGAAGCGGAGAACATGGTCTTCGAGCCATGAACATAAAGCCATGTGAATCTCATGCTTCTTAAATCCGAAGTAGGAGGCTGTATCATAGCTTCTCAAGTCTCAGTTTTATGTAGCTCGTGTACCTGAAATAGTGATTGAATGGTCAACAAGGATGAAAATAGCCATTGGAGTCACACGTGGCTTGAGCTACCTCCACAACCAAGAGAACATAGTGCATGGAAATCTCACATCTAGCAACATACTAGAGAAAGGACAGAGATTTCAGTTTTAATTTCTCTGTTGATTTTTGTTTTTGGTGGAATTTGTTAATTCAGTGTATATACATACAACTCATTGAGGATTTAATTACATAGAGTATTCTTATTACCCTGTTGAATAACTTATGGTTGTAGGTTATTTGTTCTAGTTGAATAGAGAAACTGATATTTTTATTTATTTTACATTTTAAACTTAAATTTATTAGGAATTTTTTTTATAATTTTTCATTATCAAATATATTTATATTTAGCTTCAAATAAAAAATAAATTCTTAAATGATTAGGAAACACACAAATTACAGGATATTTATTAAAAAAAATTAATTATCGATGAATTTTTTTCATTTGTAATATCAATACAACAAAAAGAATAAAATTTAAAATTATCAACAGATTTATCCGTAGGTAAACTACAAACCAAAAAAGAAAAATATAAAATTCAATCATTATTCGACGGTAAAATAAAAATTTTAAAAATATAAAATTCAATAATTCCCAAAGGAAAAATTCGTCGGTAAAAATCAGATGTTAAAGAATAACAAAATAAATTAAAAAATTACTAATGAAAATATCCGTTGATAATAAAACAAAATCCGTCGGTAAATTATTAGTCCCTGACGAATTTCTTGGCGACAAATTTTTTTAACAAAAATCCATCGGTAAATTCGATGGTAACAATTATCAACGTTTTTTTCTGTCAGTAATGATTTTCGACTACGTTATTACCGGTGGACAAAATCCGTCGGAAATAAAGTTTTTCATCGGTAACACCCAAAAATCCGTCAGTAAAATCTATCGGTAACAATGTTTTTTCTTGTAGTGTTGAAGTGGGAGGAACAAACATGGTTTGCAAATTGACCAAATCCTTATATGGCCTAAAATAAGCCACTAGAGCTTGGTTTGAAAAGCTCTCCATAACTCTTAAGACACTTGGCTTTACCTCCACAAAGTCTAATGTATCATTGTTTACTCGAATTATAGATTCCTTTGTTACCTACATTCTTTGCTATGTAGATGATATCATAATTATAGGCAATTCTTCCACATATGTCTTAGCCTTGATTCGGCAACTCAATTCAACATTTGCCTTGAAAGACATGGGTAATCTCCACTACTTCTTAGGGATTGAAGTTAATCATACCTCTACTGGGGGTCTCATTCTATCTCAGTCCAAGTATGTGTATGACCGTCTTAAAAAGGCTAGTATGAAACCTGTAATTAACTCCTATCCTATTCCCTTGCCTTCAACCCTCAAATTATCAACAAATGAAGGTGCTAAATTTGACGATCCAAGCCTCTACAGATCCATTGTTGGTAGCTTACAGTCTATCACTGTTACAAGCATTGAGCTATCTTTTGTTGTGAATAGGGTATGTTAATTCATGTAATGTGCAAGAGAACCTCATTGGAAAGTGGTAAAGAGGATTCTTCGCTATCTTAGTAGCACAAGTCACTATGATTTGTCTCTACAGAAATGATCAGATCTATCTCAGACTGGTTTTAGTGGCTCCGATTGGGGGTCTGAGCTATACAATAGAAAATCAACTAATGGCTACTGTGTATTCCTTGGTCTTAATTTGGTATCATGGTCCTCAAAGAAACAATATGTTGTCTCTCATTCAAGCACAAAAGCTGAATACAGGATCTGAGCTTCTATGGTAGTTGAATTATGTTGGATTCGCGCTCTTCTTGGTGAACTACAGGTACTGATTTCCACCACATGTGTTGTGTTGCTTGCTGCAAATCCCATTCACTAGTCAAAGTCAAAGCAATTTGAACTAGACCTACACTTTGTTTGTGATCATGGCCAAAGGCAGAGTTCACATCAGTCATATCCCTAGACATGCTCAGATTACAGATATCCTCACGAAAGCCATACCATCCTCAATTTTCACTCCCTTCAAGTCCAAACTTAGAATTGAGGATCCTCAATCCATAAGTTCGAGGGGGGATGTAAGAGACACTGAAACTAATCGCATGTGTTGTTATAGTTTGTTATCAGTCATAGTTTGTTATCAGTATTGTAGCTAAGTTAACATCATGTATATAAACTCTGTAAACTTAATCATTGGTCCACAATTGAATATGATCATTTCAAAGATCAACTATTTTCTACTTTTCTTCATTCTCTCAAATCCTTTCTTCTTCCTTGGTCCTGGTATCTTCAAGAAGTAAGGTTCATGCAGTGCTTGGAAGCCAATTTCAATTGCTTGCAGCCCAAGGGCCTGTTGTATCCCACTTATTATTTGTAAATGATGTCCTTTTTTTCACTCAGGCTATAGCCATGTAAGTGAGGTTAGTTAGGGATACCCTGGATTTTTTTTTTTTTTTTGCAAGGCTTTAGGCCTAAATGTTAGTCTAGCTAAATCTAGAGCCATGTGCTCCTTTTTGTTCTCTAGGCAACGATGAGAACTCTTCACTTCCATATCAGCAATTCATTTCACAATCAAGCTTACAAAATACTTGGGGTTTCCACTCTTATCTAGCCGGTCTAAGAGGCAAGACTTTTCTTTCACCGTGGAAAGATTTGGCTCCCATCTATCATTATGGAAAGGCAAGTTTCTCAATAAAGCGAGGTAGTTGCTTACATTGTTCAAATTAGGTTTGTCTTCCCTTCTAATTTATCTAATGCAGGCTCTTTCAATACCGCATCCTATTTGTGTTGCGATTGATAAAGCTACTAAGAAGTGTATTTGCAGCAAGACAAGAGTTGATCGGGACTTCCACCTCGTTAACTGGGATATTATCTTCTTGCTAATTAAGAACAGGGGCTGGGTATTTGATGGGCTCACAGGGTAATTAATAAAGCTCTCCTAGGAAAACTTGTATGGTCCATACTCCATGAAAATAAAAAGTTTTGGGTGTAGATCTTGAAGCATAAATATTTGAGAGGGAAAGGACCTAGTTTTTTTAGATTGTTCTCCTACTTCCTCGACCATTTGGAAAATTATTTGCAAAACAGTAGCAATTCTCAAAGGTGGTTTCCGTATGAGACTTAGTAATGGCTGCTTCTTGCTTTCATATAATTCCTCAATGAGCTATGGGCCCCTATACAATCTAGTGGATTATGTCCATGTGTCTGATTCCTATCTCTAGGTTCAGCATTGTTAGGATCAAGGCTCCTGGAAGCTTGATCACCTGTTCACTACCATTCCACACTCTGACAAAGATTGGATTGTTGAACAACTATTTATAATGGTCAATGATAGGAATGATTGTATCATTTGGTGTAAGGCTGTGTTAGGGGCATATTTTACAGCATCTAGTTACTCCTGGTTTCTTTCTCATAATGTGCATGTGGATTTTACAAACTCTTGGACTTGGATTTGAAAGCTGCCTGTTCCTCTAAATGTGTGTTGCCTTATTTGGCTTTCTTTTTGCAATGTTGTTCCCACCAATTCTTTCTAGAGTCATTTGTCTTTATCTGATCCTTGCTGGCATTATAGTAATGATGGGGAAACTCATGGTCATTGTTTTTTGTGTCTGCATGTGTAATACCCTAGGTATACTGTTACCTAGGAAAGCTTAGAGTTGTACACGTGTCGTTAGACAAATCCGAGTCCTGAATATCCGCGTCTTGGATTTCACTAAGTCTGGATTTTACACGCCCTTAGAGGGCTATATGATAGAACCACATTCTTGGGATCAAAAGTCTCAGTAATTGTTCCCAAAAGGAAGATAAGTTAAAGGACAATTTTTAATGAATTTTATGAAACCTTTAGACGCTTTGTTTATAGCCCACAATTGTAGAAAATCTCGAAGACTCCCGGATTTGAACTAAAACCCAAAATTTAGATTTTGATTTGTTAGGATTTTGATTTTTCTGATATTTTATTTGAATCCAAATAGAGGATATTTCCTTATTTAGATTTATGTTCTAAAGTTAATGGAGACATTAACTTAAAATTAAGAAATATAAATAAGTGAGTATGGAGATAGCCCGGTCAACCCAATCCAATACATACTAATACTTGACCTCTTGGCAGACCACCCAGCAAATATATGATCGCCAGCAAAGGTCTTAGCTAGAAAAGGGGCCACTTAGGCGGTCAACAGATTTATAAAACTACCCATTTTGAGGTTCCAGATCATTGCTCACGACCCTCAACACCCTCTCACCCCCAAACTCTGATTCTTCCACCATTTTCATCCCTTCCAAGCTCCATTTCACTCAATCTAACATCAATTTTTCACTTCCAAAGCTTAAAGGTAAGAGATTCTACTAATTTTGCTTCTTATTTCCTCTATTCTTCCTTGTTCTTGGGGTTAGATCTTGAGTTCCTCCTTGTTATTATGTTATCAAGTTCTTCCACCATTGATAGGCGTTAGAATAGAGTTATTTTGAGATTAATCTAGAGTTTTATTGCTTTACTGGCAGACAGTGATACTATTTCTGCCTCCCAAGCTCCTGTTAGTGTCAACCCTGATTATTCTACCACTCCAGGTGAGTGGGTTCAAACCTATGATCTCTATGTTGAGTATTAGAGTTATTTTCATAAAAATATGTTTTGTAATATGATTTTAGGAATTTCTGCAAAGAAATTAGAGATTTCTGTTGATTTATCAAGCTTATAAGAATGTAGTTCTCAAATGGCATGAACTATATGATTTATGAAAACTATGGGACCATTGTTATTTAAATATGTTTATTAAGAGTTGAATTCTAACTACAATTGTTTAGAAAGGTTAAAATGATAATATGATTTCCAGAATGGTATGTTTCATATGATGGGGTTTTGAACCTTAGGTTAGAAGCCTTAGTGAAATGTAGAGAAATGAATGAGGTTTTGTTTGAGCTAACAGTAGATATAGAGAAACAGGCTATGTGTTAACGGTAATTAATGCATTAACCTTGGTACCAAGCAATCCCGAGTTAGAGTAAATGGAGAAATCCTCACCACACTAGGGACGGTAATACGTAACACCCAGATGATACACTGGAGACGGTAATACATAACACCTAGATGTATTGGTAGAGTTTTATGTAAAGATTTTTGTTTCTCTATTAGGATACTGTTATGTTAATATAAAGAGAATTGTGATTTTGAACTTATGAATACAAGTATGAATGTTATAGAACCTTACTATCATTATTGTCATCATTACTATTGTTAATATGGCTTTTTATTGTATTACTTTGTTGATGTCCCATGATGGGGTTATAGGTGAGAATTCACTCACTGAGTTTTTGTATAAAAACTTACCCCTCTCTTTTCCCTCCTATTTACAGATATAACAGCTGCTGTTGATTCTTCCCAGCCTTCTACCTTCCAGCAGCAATAGAGATTCAATTGATGAGCTTCACTTGAGTGAAGCATTTCTGATTCAATTAGAGTGCTCCAGTGTCATTGCAGGCAGGAGTCTTGATTCATATAGAGACTATTTTGCATTCGCATATTTTAATTATATTGTGGTTTGTATTTAAAGAATTTGGTTATTTCTGAACAAGCTAGATATCAGTAGTTTGATACTTTGGTATTTCGTATATGATGATACTACGACTATAGACTTTAGATATTGATTATAAGATTTCACATATAATTATCTTGATTTCAGAGAATAGATAATTTATATGTAGAATACAAAATTCTATTTTAAATGGATCTGTTATGTGGTAATATGCATTTAGAGCAGTATACAAGTCATAAGGCTTATGTGGGAATGAGATTCCCCGCATATCGATTACGTTCCCAAATCGGGTTGTGACAGCACGCATGCTCACAAAGTTTGGTGCTTATTAGGCTTTCATTCAATGGTAAATTTTTTTGAGTTGGACTTCCATGAATGGTTGAAGAAATTTTCTTTGGGGGAATATGCACATCTATCCATTGCTATTGTTTAGCACATTTGGAGTTTTAGAAATTCGTTTGCTTTTTAGTAGGTCCTTACTCCTCCCTACATTAGGGTCCAGCACATTGTGCATTTGGCAAATTCTTATGCCAAGGCTTTTGGAAAAGTCTCTCCACAGCACCAACATATATACTTGGCTTGGCTAGTTAGCCTTTTCTTATGACCTTGTCAAGCTCAAATGTGATGACAACTCTTTGCGCAACCTCGATAGAACTAGGATTGGTGGGTTGTTACGAGATTCCTTTGGGGCCTAGCTTGTGGGCTTCTCGAGGATCACGAAGGTGTGGCAAAGTTGAGCGTGGAGCACAGCGGGGCCAGGCAGTGGAAAGAAGGCAAATTGACTATGTAGGCATTGAAAAGGAAAGCAAAAGCATTAAGGTCATGGGGCACAGTAGAAAATTTAAGATTGAAGAGGGATAATTTGGTATTTTGAGGGGTAGATTAATGTTAGTTCCTAACTCATCCAATGCATCATTTGTCCTAAAAAAGGATAAATTAGTTCCTCCCAATGAGTTTCTTAGTTGATAAAATTGTCAAAAGGTTAAAATAGGAAGTTATGACTATTATTATGACTATTATTTTCCACCTCTTCTTCAAATAAAATTCTTCTACATATCCCACTCTATCCCTCAATCAAATTTTGCTACGCATAAAAATCATAAATAGTTTAAAAGTTTTGATTAGAGAAGAAATTATAGGTGATATCAACACTATATGTCTCAAAGGGTTCGTTCGTTTCAAATTTTGGGAAAAATAATCATAAACTTAAATTTATAAGGCTTAAATATGTTTCTAATCCCTAAAAAGTAACCAAAATTTGGTTTTAGCTCCTACAAATTTTTTTTATTTAGTTTCAGACTTTCAATCCAAAATTTTTTAAAATTATTTGGTTTTAATTCCTGTCATTAAACTATTTATGTCAAATGTTGAATTGGCTAATAAAGATTCAGGTCATTCAGTTCCACTAATCATATATGATAAGGACTAAAACGAAGAATATTAGAAATGTTTGGCCTAAAACCAAAGAAATTTTTTCCAGGGACTAAAATTAAAATTTTCTAATTTTTCAAGAACAAAAAATATATTCAAGTCATTTAATATATAAAAAGCTAAAAGCTAGTTTTTTATATTTTGATTATTTTTAAAAATTTATTCAAATAGGCAAAAAGTGATTTTTTTTAATTGAAAAAAATGTGATTTTGAGCCAAAATAATCTAATCCCAACACTTCAAAATCTATTTTTGGTTGTCCACCACTGTTGACAGTATTAACTAATTTCTTTGAGGCAAGAGCTTCCTAAGGACAAGGACGGAAGGAGCAGAGGGTGCCCCTGCTTTCCCAACAATTTTTTAGTATATATCTATATTTAATTTAAAATATAAAATATTTAAATTTACATATATATATATATATATATATTTGTTAGTTTATCACATAAAATTATAAAAGTTGCTATAAAAATTTGTATTATAATATGGTGTCCACTCCCCTACAGATGATGATCAATGTCATCTGATAGTTGCAATTAACCATATTTTCAAAATGTTGTTAAATGAAACTAAAGTTGTGACTAAATACTCTACCATTTTCATAGTCTCCCCTCCTCCTTCCCTAACCTCCGCCGCCACTCCCCTATCCCCACCACTGCCACCAACAACAACCACCTGACATCATGGTCGGCATAGGACCCAACCCCTCCTCCTACCCACCCTCCATCATGGCCTCGCCACCATTTGATCCTTCTTAGTTGACACATTGAAGACCGTTGAGAAAAAAAGCAAGGTCTACAAGTGAAAAGACGATTTAAGAAAGATCTTCACAGAAATCCATGCTTCTCTTGGCTACGATTCTTCCATTTGCAAATCCAAATGGGACAAAACCCTATCATATCCGCTGGTACAATTTTTTCCTCGTAAATAATAATAATTAAAAAAATCACTAAAAATCTTCAATTGAAAACAGAAACAATAATTGAATGTTGTGGTTTTCGATTTAGGTGAATATGAATACATGGATGTGATTCTGGAAGGTGATAGGCTGATAATCGATATCCATTTCTGATCAAATCTAGATTGCTCGATTGATGGGGGCATACAAGTTGATCCTTTAGTTTCTTCCACACATTTTTGTCGGGAAATTGGATTGTCTCTGTGAGGTCGTATCCGCCATGTCAAAGGCGGTGAAGCAGAGCTTTAAGAAGAAAGGCATGCACGTTCCGCCATGGAGGAAGGCGGAATACATGCTCGCCAAGTGGCTCTCTAGCTCCTGCACCAGGGAAAATCTACCACCACCTCACCGCTGTTGAAGGCTCGATGGAGAAGCTGAGCAGTGGTGTTGCGACGAAGAGTAATTGCGACTGTGAGTTGGAACTGATCTTTGATGTGGGTGCGAGGCCCAAGGCAATGTTACCATCCAGAGAGTACTTCCTAGGCGGCCCCTCTTCTTCTTGGTGGCGGGGGAGTCAATGGTGGAGAACCCGCACGGCTTCAACGCGGAAGAGGCACCATCGTAAGTGGCAGCAGCATTGTTGTTTGTGTTACTATTGCTTTTGTTGAAGGGCTCAGAAGGGCTGTTGTTGTGGTTGTTGTTAGGGGAAGCGGGTGATTGGTGGTGGGGATAGGAATGGGAGGTGGTAGCAGATGTGGGGGAGGGAAAAGGAAGACTGTGAGGAACCGAGGATTGTAGAGTGTGTGATTGTTAACTCACATGCTTAATTTCATTTAATCATATTTTAAAAATATGGTTAATTGTAGGTGAGAATCCCCTTATATAATATTATTGAGAGATTGATAACTTAATTCATAGTCTGTTCATAGTAAAGATACACACAGCAATTTAGAAATCTCTAAATGAAATTCTCAAGCACCAAAATCAAATATTTATATTTTGTAATTTATAATTTAACTTTCAGAATATATTTTATTACTTATTACTATTAAGTTTACTCATATAGATATATTTATTAAAAATAATTTTATAATATAATTATGATCCAATAGTTATGGCCCCTCATTAACAACCCCGAAATCTTACTAGAGGGCGAGAGTGGGAATAAAGATTTGAAATCCTCTGCTCTTGACGTCAGCGTAGAAGCAATTCGTACTTATTATCTTTTTCTATCCGGGGAAGATGGCATCCCGAACATCAATTCGTACGCATTATAAAACTAGCCTGGTGGCATTAAACTACTGAAGTGGTAGCTATTTTATTTTCAAGAAATGTTAAATGAGCTACAATATTTGATGTATTCACACGACGCACACGCTAATCCATGGTTAAAAGACATTTCAGTTTTACTTAAAAATATTTTTTAAATACTTTTTCCAATTTAAGGGTTTCAAGCTGTGTGTCGTGACGCACGATGCGAGGTACATGCATCATTTATCTTTATTTTCTGTGGGGAGAATCGTGCGTCAGGCTGCTAGCTGTTCTCCATCAATTAATTAATTATATGAAAAGAAAAGTTAATTAGCCCAATGGCTAGCATATTCAGGTTTTGGCGTTATCAATCTAGCTGCCGCTTCTCCTCCTCCTACACCACCACTGCCCAGTCACCCAACTCCTTCCCTCTAATCGACATAATGTCTTCCTCCGAAACCCAGGAATCCAAATTCAGATTTAATCCCTACAAAAAAAAAAAAAGATGTTCGATGTGTACATCAGTTATTTTACTATAGATAAATTTGTAATCTTAAAATTTCATATTTTTTCAAAAAATTATATATAATATCATGAAAATATTAATATGAAGATTATATACAAAATCTAATGACTATTGTCCAAGATTTAGTGATTATGAGTGATTGGACTAGGGATTAATAAGAGGAACAACATTATCCCCTAATTTAAGAGTTGTGTTATTTATATTAATTGTGTATAAAGTATTGTGTCGACTCATATTTTATTTATTATTAGATAGGATATAAACTTTATTCAAGATTTACACCTCATTTAATAATGGATAGGGTATAAGTTAATGTAGTGTCTCACGCATAATAATTATAAATAATATTTTTTTATAATTTAAAGGGAGGAAGGGATCCCTCACTAATAAAGAAATGGGAGGTTTGGGAGTAAGCCAAATACAACTATTAGCTGGGTGAAAAATATAGCAATTATTATTATTATTATTATTATTATTATTATTATTTATAATGTAACACTTTTATTTTACAAGAAGGTGAAATAATTTTAATAAAACAAAATAAATTAAATTATAAATTACAATGTAAAATTTATATTATAGTTATTTCTATTCAAATAATAAATCAATTTATGCAAATAAATCATTTTAAATTCGGTATTATAATTTAAATATTAAAAGGCCAAGTTTTAATTAATTACAAAATTATTTATTACCTAATTTATAAGTATATTTCAAAATAAATAAAAATGCAAATATATATTTTATTATTTCAAAAGGGTATATGTGTCATTCAACATACATAACATTTTCTTTAGATTATTTTCTCTTTTTTTTAATTCCAGACAAGAATAATTAAAAAAACTATTTTTTCTCTTCATTTTTCTTCTCATTTTCTTCTATTTTCTTTTTTCCCATTTTCTCTATCATTTAAACAAAGCAAAAGTTTGCGATTAAAGGTATGTGGGAGTGACTATTGCCACTCCATTTTGGCTATTGTCACTCCCATTAAAACTAGTATTTATTAAATTTTGATCAAATTGTCCTTATTCTATTTTAACTAAAAGAATAAAAAATTAATAATTATTTATTAATCATCATAATGATATATAACAAAGATTATTATTCTTAATTTAATTAAAAATAATTTAATTAATTAAATATATTTAATATTGACCTAGGCACTAAATATTAAAATTATTTGACATTAACATTTTTAGTTTAAACATTTATGTTGAATTATTTTCTTTTAAATATTTCTTAAGACAATAATTATTTGCACAATATAACAGTAAATATTTTAGAAAAATGGTAAATGAGTAAGAGTGAATAATTACAAAAATTATAAAAATAAATTACTAAGTCACAAAATATGTGACACAAATTGATGTTTTGTCATTCAAGATTCATATCATTTCACAAGTATCAAATAAACATATGATATTAAGAATTTTTTGGCAATCACTTTTTACTATATATTTTTTTATATATATTCCATATGGGATCTAGCTTCCTCCAATAATCAAATAGATAAATGTTATTTTGACTCATACTTTGTGAGACATTATGTCGATACACTTATATCCATCATTGGATGGAGTGTATAATCCAAACTAAGTGAGTCCACATCCAATTTAATGATGGATGTGAGTGTGTCGACACGATATTTTATAAAATATGAGTCAAAATAACATTACTCAACCAAATAACGCATTGGTAACCTAGAATATATATAAATAAAAATATATAAAGGTGAATGACCTATAGACTCATCACCAAGCAAAAAAAAAAAAAGAAAGAAAAAGGACATACTGACCGACGTAGTGCATGTTTAGAGGAAAATGAGGGGAGTAGCTACTGCCACTCTTTTTTTGCTATTGTCACTTCCATTAACACTTGTCTTTATTAAATATTACCAAAATATCCTTCTTTTATTTTAACTAGAAGAATAACTAGTTACCATTAATTATTTACTAATTATCATAATAATATCAAAAGTTATTATTGCCAATTTAAAAATTTAAAAATAATTTAATTAATTAAAAATATTTAATATTGACCCAAACACAAAATAATATAAATATTTAATATTAACATCTTTAATATAATTGTTTATAAATATTTATATATTGAGTTTTAAAGCTTAAGAGAACAGTTACCTAAACAATATAATAGCAAATATTTTAGAAAAACGAAAATAAATAAGAATGAATAAGTTCAAAGAAGAATTTCTAAATCAAAGCATACTACACATATATTGGTATTTTATCATTCAACGTTTATATCATTTTAAAAGTATTGAATAAATATATGATTTATATATATATATAATTGAAATAGCTTAAACCCCACACTAAGTGAGAGAGCATCCAAAGAGTACAAGATCAACTAAAAATATAAGATGCACCATATGAAATATATGTAATCACTAACGTTATTGTTCTACTACACGATTCTTCTTCAAAATTTGAAGGTCATCCAACAAAGTAATCGCATAGTACCTACCCATGTTGACCTTAGCCAAGAAAGTCTTCAGTTCCTCAATCTGCAGCTTGTTCCTTTATTTTGTTTCTGATTGTTGACATAAAATTTAATAGGATAAACTGCAAAATAATAACTAGATGTTTGGCTCATTTTTTATGTTTGTATGTGAGCTAAAGTTTATAAGTTGTAGCACACAACTTTATTAAACTTTGTTGAACTAAAAATGCTACTAAATAAAGTGTTTGATTGAAAAATAAAATGAGTTGAATATAGTAAAAATGTAGCTTTAAGGTTTTTATATTAAATATTTGTAATTAAATTATTTTTTTATTTATAAATTATTAATAATAAATTAATGATAATAACTTTTGATATCATTATGATAATAAATAAATAATGGTAACTAGTCATTCTTTTAATTAGAATAAAAGAAGAACATTTTGATAACATTTAACGAATGAGAGTGTTAATGGGAGTGGCAATGGGAGAAAAGAAGTGGCAATAGCCACAACAGAAAATGAGATGTAAAATGATTAATGACTTCCCATGTTAATACTACGCATCAGCTTCACAACTTCATTAGTTTTTTTTTTAAATTAATTCAGTACAGGGAGTTACTTTATTTTTTAACAACGGAGATATCGAACAATTTTTAAAAAAGTATACACTAAAATGTAAGTAATTGCTAAAAAATTATAATATAATATATTTATTTAATACAGGTAACATGATATCAACATCCAGTGATAAAATATCAATGTGTGTACCATATGTTTCGATTTAATAATTATTTTTATAATTATTCATTTTACTTATTTATATTTTTCTGAAATATTCACCATTATATTATTTCGATAACTATTGTCTTAACAAATTTTTAAAAGGAAATATTCAATATATGGATATAAATTATTATATTAGAGATGTTAATATTAAATATTTATAATATTTAGTGCCTAGATAAATGTTAAGTAGATTTAATTAATTAAATTATTTTTATTAAATTAAGAATAATAAATTTTGATATATATCAATATGATGATTAATAAATGATTGTTAACTTGCTCTTCTTTTAGTTAAAATATAATAAGGACAATTTGGCAAAATTTAATAAAGATTAGTAGGAGTGAGAGTGACCATAGCCAAAATAGAGTAATAATAGCCACTCCAAGATATGTTTGTAAGTTTGAGTTTTTGATAGGAAGAGAGGATATATAAATTTTTTCCTTCTATTCTTTTTTTTTTAAAATTCAAACTCACAAATATATTTGAATGAGATTATTTGGAATAAGATCAAAAAAAAAATAAAATAACTTTTCATATATATAAATAATCTTGAAATATAATTAGAAGCTAAAAAGATTACCTTTTAGCTTTTAGAAACTAAAAAAATAGTTTCTAAAAAAATTAATTTTTAATTTTTAATATTATATAAAATTTAAATTTCATAATTAATTTTTCTAAAATTTGAAATCTACTTACCCTAATTCGCCCCTGCAGATCGTAAAGCTTGTCTAAAGGGTTGCTAAAGTAGCTGCTTTAATTTCTACGGGCTACTAAATCTACGTGCTAGCTGTTCTCCATTAATTAACTATTAATTATTATATGAAAGGAAAAGCCAGGTCTCATTGCAAGAAATATATATATGAAAAAGACAGAAAAGTTAACCCAATTGCATATGCAGGTTTTGGCGTTATAATCAACATCAAGCTAGGTTCTTCTTCGATCAACGTGAAAAAAAAAAAAAAGAGCTCGCTGCTGCTTCTTCTCTACCAGCACAGCACAGTCACATAATTCCTTTAACTTACAGATATGTATTTCTCCGAATATTCCTCCTCCAAAACCCAGAAATCCAAATCCAGATTTAATCCCTACAGAAAACGGATGTTTGATGTGCTCATTAGTGTCACGCGCGACGAGTACTCTGGGGTTTATTTTTTATCACGTCTCTATATCCCTCTCCGAAGTGCTGGAGTTTATGTGCTTGAGGACGATATAGATCGTGGAAGCGGAGAACTTACCTTACGGAGTGCAATCGCAGAGTCCAGGATTTCTATCATTGTTTTCACAACAAATTATGCTGCTTCAACATTGTTTTTGCAAGAAGTAGAGAAAATAATGGAGTGCAGGAGGACCGTGGAGCAGCAGATTGTTCCAGTGTTCTATGATGTAGATCCCTCGGAAGTACTCAAACAGACAGGTCATGTTGGAGAAGCTTTCGCTTCCATAGATAGAAAGTCTACGAATGATGAAAACAAGGCGTTGAGTTATAGCACTGCGCTTCAAGAAGCTGCTGTCATTTCACCACGATTTGTTGTGACAGAACGGTAACGAAATTGTCGAGATAATGATAATTTTTTTTTCTATTATCTGTTTATAAATTCTCTTGCATTATACATAAAATAAATTTTGATTCGTTTTTAAGATTTTAAAGAATGGATTGTATCTAATTTTTATTTCACTTACATTATAAATTAAATAAGTTTTAATTCGTTTTTAAGATTTTAAAATTTGGATCGTATCTTCTTTTTTATTTTATTCCATTTAATATGTAAGAAAATATATAGAAAAATGGATAAGATGGAATACTATTACTCAGTCATCATATATCTTTTTGTATGCTTTTTAGATTCTTCATTCTTCATTACCTTCTAATATTTGATTTGAAGCTTTATTTATCTTTTTAAAATGTTATATTTTCTTTATTAAATTTATTTAGGAAATGAGTTTAATTTTGATAAGGTTTTAGTGTAAGTTTTGCATTGAGTTATATACTACTATATAATTTTTGTTTAGGATAAATTATACTGACATATTTTAATAGTTAGTACAGTTACATCTGGCTCTAGTGCTTCCATGCTTTGTCACATGATATTTTTGATGTTTGCCAAAATTACATTAGGCTGTCCTTTCAAGAATCTTATGACATACTCATGCTGTCTCTGAATTCTTGCATTCCTCATAGCTGCACAAGAACATTTCATAGGACAGGTGCAATTTGGGATTGGTTGATAATTCTCTAACTCCTCCCAAAATAATTTCAATTCAGTGTGATACTCAGCCACGTATAAGTTTCTTAGTCTAAAGCTATTAAAATCTTGCATTAATTCTGCAGTTCTAACCATATCACCTCTCGAAAAAATTTTGTTTAGATCCAACCGAACATCTGATTCTAACTCAATTGCATCAATACTTTTTGCAATTGAAGGTGTAACAGATTTCATATTCCACGAATGAACAATACTATTCATCTTTCCCAAACTTCATATAATGGATCAAACTCATTAGGTTTCAATATTGATCCATTCACGAACTTGAAATTTTTCTTTGAAACTAAAGCCCATTTCATAGATCGGGATCAAACATGGTAATTTGCACCAGAAAGAAGCGGAGTAACTATTACTTGACCGGGATTTTTATTAGGATGGAGATAATACGGATTATGCGACAGACCTCGATTGAGTTGATTTTGATTCTCTTGTTCTTGATGCTGATTTGCTACAGCAGCATGATAATTGTTGTTGTTTCTCACCATAGCCTAGATGCGCAGCAGAGCTCTATATTAGATCTCTGACACCATCACAAGAAGCTGAAATGCTTGAGGAAACTGAGAGTATGGCGGAGCATTAAGCTTGAAGAGACTGAAAAAGATCTAATGATTTATTGAAAGGAGATTTGAGCTTATATACGCAATTAGTGGAGTAGCTTTTGTTAGCCGCAGCAGGTGCACAATATAAACACCTTCATAACTGCGAGCTAACATCGATTGTTCCTGTAACGAACTTGTTGCTGACTAGGCATACTGCAGCTGGCTGTCTAATATCTAACTTGTTCTAACTTGTGTCACAATTTTCTCCAACTTGTATGACTATTAGCTACGGGTCTGATACCTCTAGTTTCTAGAAAAGCACTTTACATTCTTCTTCGATAACAATAGTGCTGAAGTTACGAGGTTGGCTAATGCTTGACATGCTGTTTAATTCATATGATTGTGGCATGAACACATTTACACTCACTTGACTTTCAGCAAACTATTTAATCAGACTTTGATTTGTCTGGGTTTCTCGTCCATTTGGCACGAATGATCATATGCTCTTTACTTTTTCGGTGGTTTTGGTTAATCAAATACCTTGTCTTCTACCAAAACCTGTTTCCCATCAGCTGGTCCAGCCCTCCTCACCATACTCATGGGAAAAGTCTCTCTTCTCCATAGTTTGACTATCAATTTCTTGTCCGGATATGGTACCTCCTCCACCCATATGAATATCAGAGCATGGTTAGGGTCAAGGAGGTTCATCTGATCCCAGATAAAGACATCCCCATCTCTTTACCTCTAACCAAGACAGTAATGGATTTCCAACCCTATTTGTAAACAATATACGTTCTATACGTCCATTGCAATGCACTTCCACCCCCGATTGTAAACATTATAGATTCTATAATATCCATATACACTCACAGATATGTGCAACCATAATTTTGTCACTCAAATATTACCATGTTCTCCTGATATGTGCATATTGAGAAATGCCTGTGTCATTGATTATGATTTATGCACCTTCTCAGATTCATATTTTTTCAGGGTTAGAGATGAAGATATCAAGAATATTGTTGAATATGTTACTTCTTTGCTAGATTCAACAGATTTATTTGTGGCTGAGCATCCAGTGGGAGTACAGTCTCATGTACAAAAGGTAATTCAAATATTAAATTACCACAAATCAGATGATGTTCTTCTATTAGGTATATGGGGTATGGGAGGCATTGGTAAAACAACGATTGCCAAAGCCATCTATAATCAACTTAGTCACAATTTTGAGTTGAGAAAATTCCTCCCAGATCTCAGATACAGATCTATTTCTGTAATGCAAGAGCTTTTTTCTTTTGCCTCCCAAACAACCACAAAAAATTTGCACTTCACTCCGGCAGAAGGTGATGCATTAAAGACGTATCTTTCGGGCAAAAGGAGCTTTTTGGTATTTGACAATGTCAATGATTTTGACCATATGAACGAATTGCTTGAACTTCGTGAATGGTATGGTCCTGGAAGTAGAATAATCATCACCACAAGGAATAAAGAAGTACTTCGTTCTCTCAGAGTTGACCATATATATAGGGTGGACGAAATGGACTATCATGAGTGCGTTGAACTTTTTAGTTGGTACGCATTCCAGAAAGCAACTCCTGAAAGAAATTTTGCTGGGCTTATTAAACATGTAGTTGAATATTCTGACGGATTGCCTCTAGCTCTTGCAGCCCTTGGCTCTACATTGTTTGAAAGAAATATAGAAGAGTGGGAGAGCGTATTGGATCCGCTCAAAAGATTTCCCATTCATGATGTACAGGAGGTGCTAAAAATAAGTTTTGATGATTTGGCACGTGAAGAGAAACAAATATTTGTCGAGTTAGCTAATTTGAGTTATTTCTTTATTGGAATGGATCGAAATGATATAATCCAGGTATTAAAACGCTCTGGATATGTTGCTGCAAGATCAGGAATTGAACTCCTTGAACCCCTTGAAAATCAAAGTCTTGTGACGTTTGACGAGAATGACAAGCTTCGCATGCATCCTTTGCTACAAGACTTGGGAAGAGAAATCTATCAGAAGCAATCATCGATTGAACCTCAGGTGCGAAGGGCGTTATGGTTTCATCAGGACATGAACGATGTGCTGTTGACATATGGTTTTAGTTTTTGGAATTTTATAATGCTGAAGGTAACTAAATTAAAGGAAGATTAGTGAATTGGTTGTCGACATTTGGTTTCTTGATTATTATTACAAGAACTTTTAGGTGTATTTCTTCAAGATTTGGAAAACAAAAAATATTATAAACCTTAAATTTTATATACAATAAAAAAACTGAAAATTAATTTTATTCGGAAGCTATTCTTTCTGACTTCTACAAAAAGGTGAAAAAATAAAAATCCAAAAAATGAATTTTTTTTGGGGTAAAATTTTTTTTTTCACCCTAATAAATCTCAAACAAACCCCCGTAATTAGGTACAAGAATGGTAAGTGCATGTATGGATTTGAGTTTGGAAGGCTCAAAATTGATTTTGGAGAGCCAAAATTGATTTTGGGGAATTTTATACTTGTTTGATCTCTGTCCAAAAGTGATTTTGAGGTCTAGAATTAAAAATTCATTTGGGTGAGATTTTTTTTTTCCAAAATCACTTTTTTCACCTTAAAAATCACTTTTAATATATTTGAATAATTTTTTAAAAATAACCAAAATCTAAAAACAAACAATTTTCAAGTTTTTTTTTTATAAAAACTAAAAGCAATAGCTTCTGAAAAAAAAAATTATTTTCAACTTTTTTAGTTATATATAAAATTTAAATTTTATAATCACTTTTTTTGAAATTTGAAATAAAACACCCTAATTTTGACCAAAAGTAATATTTTCTTACTTTGCTTTTTAGCTCACATTAATATTATCAATTTTGCCAAAATAAATTTTTAGATCAAATTATCAAATATGAGTCATTTATCTCAAAATTACTTTTTATTAAAATCAATTTTGAGATAATTAATTTAATTCAAATTTTGTTTTACAAACGAAGAACCAAACACACCTTAAGGAAACAACAAAACAAAATATGGATTTTGTTAAAGAAGGTTCTATGTGCTTGATCAGTGTACGCAGGATATATTGACATTTTTATTCTTTAAATTTGAAAACTTATGCAGCCTTGCTTTCAAACTTCATCCAATGGTTCCATTCTTGAACGTGAAATCACTTTAACGGAGTACCCTGAAATTAATTAAATCTTGATTGATTTGACTGAACTTTCTTACTAATCCATACTCTTATAAAAAAACCTTTTGAAAATTGTTTGGTTGCCAAACATTTTGTGCTCTGTAAATCCATACAATAATTCTGATTGGCATTTATGCATGCTATGATTTTGATTTTTGAAAAAATGCTCATTAGTACGAATAGATTTCCTACGAAGCTGTGATGTTGATTATTGAAAAATGCTCATTAGTAGCGTGGAATTAATTTCTAATTGGCAGATCAGTAGAAACTGGTTCATCTGTTCGTTTCACTACACGCTACTCCATATAGCATAGCTGTTTGACTCCTTTTTTCTTTTCTAATTCAGCAAAGGACGTACGATGTATTTTTGAGTTTTCGAGGCAAAGACACTCGCTCAAAGTTCACTTCACATCTCCATGCATCTCTTGAAAATGCTGGTATTTATGTTTTCAAGGATGATGATGGGCTTTCAAGGGGAGTGCAACTCTCACTCTCATTGCTAAAAGCGATTGGAGAGTCTAAAATTTCTATTATGGTTTTGTCAGCAAGTTATGCTTATTCAAGGTGGTGTTTGCAAGAACTGGAGGACATCATGATATGTTATAGAGTCAAAGCTCAGAAGGTGTTGCCAGTGTTCTAAAATGTAGATCCCTCAGAAGTACGTAATCAAGTGGGAAAGTTTGGTCAAGCTTTTGAAAATCTTATAAAACGATTCCCAAAAATTAAAGATAAGGAGCAAAGTTGGAGGAAAGCACTCCGCGAAGTTGGTTGCATTTCAGGGTTTGTCATCCTAAAATCCAGGTAATTTACTATCTTTTTTAATGTTTTTAGAGAATAAGTTTTTGTTTGATCTTAGAGAATGGTAATCTCTTCACATTTTTGTTTTATAAAAAAAATCTTCACATTTTTGTTTAAATATTTAAATTTAAGAAAAACATAATAAACTTCTTCCACGTAAATCAACTTAATTTAGTAACTAGCATATACATATATATACAAGAAAACATCAAAATTATTACTATATAACTATTACAAATCTACATGAAAAATTTGTAAACCCTATCTTACTATAGACGCAATTTTCCACTGCTACTGTAACTTTTGTAGACATTTTTTCCACTACTATCCCAAGTTTTATGTGCAAAGTTATAAAAATAAATACAAACTAATTAAACTTAATAGGATCTTTTTTTATTTGGTTATTGAATTTTATAAGCTAATCTGAACCAAAATGATCCGAACAAGATTTTGTTTAGTTCCGGCTATTAGATTGAAATAATAAAAAATAAAAGCTTAATTATTTTTAAGTTTTCATCCATCTGACAATAAATAATAGTCTAATATTGTTTATGAGATACTTAATAGTGATGTGAATAAATAAATTTTATAAAATATTAAAAAATATATTTGACTTAGTTACTGAAAGTTTTTGTACAAAACTCTGAAATCTTATGAGCAAAATACAAAATTCCTCTCCAGAGATATGATATTCTTATACTTATCTTCACTCTCTTTCTAAAACATATATTTCTCTCTATTAAAAATTTTAGATAAGTTACATTTTAATTTAGTTTCAAGTTTTTCAATAGTTCTTCTTTTTTATGTCTATCATTTTTTTGACCAAATTATCCTTTACTAATAATTTTATATATTGTTTTTCTTACAAAAATTATATATATATATATAGCTTACAATAGTATAAAATATTAATATATTGATATACTTTAATTAAATTTTAAAATTATTACTATATTATCAAGACAACAAATTATTAACGGTGATAATAATTTATAGTAATTATATTATTAGTTAGAGAGCATACTTTTCTCTTGGAGAGTTTATGGGGATTGGAAGTGATAACTTGGCTATTATGTTGACATGACAAATTACGGCAAGAGTCCATGTCAGATCTCATGCTTTAAATTTTATAGATTATAAGTAGATTGTTTGTATAAGTGGCATGAAAGCTGGCAATGGCACCTGCAATTTCAATTGAAAGCTTCTATTTCTGGCTATTTCAATTTAAATAATAATGATATATTCAAGTAAAAAACATAATGACAAATTTATGCTCACTTGCTTTTACATCTAAGAAACTATTGGAAAACAAATTGCGTCCTATTTTGAATGCAACATTTTGTAAATAGTTGAGATTATATATTCAAGTATCATTTATTGACATGGGACTTTCTTTTTTTTTGGAAGTATCATTTTGATCCCTAAAAGATTATATTATTGATAAAATTAACCTCAAAAGAAACTATTCTAACGTGTGGCCCTCCACATATCCATTTTGTTTGACAAATCTACTTGAATGTCAACTAACCTTTGCTTCAGCTAACAAAAATAATTATGTTTCATGTTTTCTTGTTGCTAAATTGGCATGGTAAAATCACTATTTTAATCCGCAAAAGATCGTATCTTTGACAAAATAAATTACATATCAAGTTTTGTGCCAAGTTTGCATGGTAGAATCACCACTTTAGCCCAAAAAATCATATGTTTGATAAAAATAGATTACGTGTCATGTTTTATGTAAAATTGGCACAATACAGTTATCACATTAGCCCTAATGTCGCGACCCGACCTGGGAATGTGATTGGCACGTAAGGAAATCCCATCTCCACATAAGCGTACTAGGTGATGTGTCTCTCTAAATGCATATAATAGTATAATATTATATTTTAAACAAGATTTTCTTCTAAATCAATATCAATTTCTCCGTACAAAACATAATATTCAAATTCATGAAAACTGAAGTATATAATATTCAAGCTCTGAAAACCCTTTTCAACCAAATCTGCTAATCACGAAATCATAATTATCTCATCACATAATATAAATCTTAATCTAAAAACCCATTTAACTCTTGAAAACTGAATCATAACTACATAGCTGATCTATTACATAATTTAATCAAATTCTGCAATTTGAAATTCATACTCAAGCTCTGAAAATATATACATAAATGATTCAAATACTGAAATTTTATACAAAATCTGAAAGTAAATACATGGCCGGAATCCTACCTGCACACTTACTGGAGTACTTCTACTACTAACATAATTCTAAGCTAATCCTTACTTCAAATAAGGCCCACCACTAGAATTAATGGTGTCTCCTAAGTTAGGCAAAAACTGAACCTATACCTGCAACTATGAAAGGAAAGGAGAGGGGTGAGTCAATGGACTCAATGAGTGAGTTCTCATCCATCACCCATATGGGACAACCAAGAACAAGATGTATAAAATCACAATAACAACAATAATGATAACCATAATAAAATAATACTAATGATAATAATAAAACAAGCTCCAAAACCTTCTTCATATTTATATATAATAACAGGAACTATAAAATCATAAACTAAAAGATGGTACTCAGTCCTTAATGAACAAGAGCACCTGCTAAAATCATATTAGTCTCTGTCGGACAAGCTGTGGGCACCAAACTAGGTCTCACTTTTTGTATATGCCACCATGGCTCTTTACTAGGTTTGCCACCATGGCTCTTTACTGTGTTTGCCTCCATGGCTGTTTAAAGGGATTGCCTCCATGGCTACTTGGTACACCACCTCCTTGGCAGTTAGATATACCAAGGTTAACTACTTTCTCAACTTGAATTGTAACTCCAATTAATGAATCTCATTATAGATAACTTGACTGAAAATAAATAAAATCAACAATGCTAAAATTCCATAACTAAAGGGTGGGTGCTCAGTCCCTGCGAACAAGAGCCCCTACATTCTTAGTACATTTGGAGTTCTGGATTCATATAACTCTAACAATCTGACTTTAGCATAATTGTGGCTGTGAAAATCGTGCCCAAGGGATCATCCATTTGTAGGCAACTCGATCTCAAGCCCACAGGATATGTATCTGACAGTTGCTAAGAATCATACTGAATTCCGTACCTTTTGGTACTATAAAACTGAGGTTCTAAGTTCATATCTTTAGCTAAAATTACTTTCTATATACTTGATAAATCTAAAATCATAAGTTTAAATACTGGGGTTCTAAATCATAAAAACTCTAAAACCATAATAACATATTTCTTCATAAAGCTAAATCATATTTTATTCAACGTAGCTCAACTTAGCATTTTTAATAAAATGCTTTCTGAAATTTCAAGTCCTAAAGTGTGGCAATATCATAAATTCATAATATATATTCGTTAAAATAGTCATCTTATTACGATACACATTTTCTTAATAAATCATTTTGCAAACATGTAAAACATTTCCTATAGCATATAACATAGCAATCATGGTCCCATGGTTTTCTAAAGTACACTTTTCATGCCAAGAATCAAAATCACAAACTTACTAGTTTTATCATCACTTGAAAATATATATGTAAATCATATTTTCATCTTAAATGTCATATTTAACAAACATAATGCAAAAACATACTTATAATGATGAAACTAAGGCTATGAGATCAAACCCACTCATCTGAAGAGGGAGAACAAGAGGGGACAACTTCGACAGAGGTTTAGGGAGTAAGGATGGCACCAGAGTCTACCATTATAATGATAAACTCATTAATGATCTATGAGTACACCTTTGGATTACCCTAATATAACTCTAACAACATTGGGGGAGCACCCACACTTGAGAATAATGAGAGAATAACAGAACCCAACCTTAAATCATGAAAGAATAAAGAAGAAGGAGACATAAATCAACCATATACACATACCTTTGAATATTGGGGATGATGGACTATAGTGGAATGAAAGACGAGAGAAAAGAGGGTTTGGGGGGTGGCCTTCGGGTTTTGGGAGAAAAAGAGCCCAAGTTAGGGCTTTTAAAGGGCTCATTCAACAAAACTATTTTGCACTATTCTGCCATCGGGCTTTGGCAAACATATCTCGTTGCAGCGAACAGCACCCAAAGTGCTTTGGCATCTGGGTTGTCTTAACAGTCATTTATTTACACTTCTTAATTCAGAGTTAATGTTCCCATTTGGATTCAAATAAAATATCATAAAAATCAAAATCTCAACCAATCAAAATCCGAATTTTTGGTTTTAGCTTAAATTCGGGAATTCTTATGATTTCACAAACTTGAGTACTAAAAACCGAGACTTTTGATCCTAAGAATATGGCTCTAACATGTAGTTTTCCAAGGAAGTGTAGGGTTCAGACTTAACGAAATCTAGGACCCGGCAACATGGGTGGGTCTCGATGAACCCTAAGAATATACGAAACTCGTCTACTGACACGTGTACCTGGGGTATTATATACTTCCCCCTTTAAAAGATTTGATTCCGAAATCTGAACTTGTGTAACCAAAAGATCAAGGAGATGGAAAACTTAACCCATATAAGGCTACAAGGATAAGCCTGATTGCCTGGAACATTCTGACATGATACTCTAGCGTATAAGCTGATACTTTGGAAGACAATGCAATTACTGAAGGCCACTACTCTATTGCTCTGACTGAAGACGCCAATTGTCACATCTGGGCGGCTTCGCCTCCAAGGGCAACCCTTTCCCATTGAGGTGACAACGGCTCAGATCACGATGCTTACATTGGGCGGCTTTGCCTCCAAGGGCAGCCTTTTCCACAGTGTAAATCCTTCATGGGCATCTATGCTCTGCTGTCTCACATGCGCCGGCTAAACATCACTCGCATCCTTGCTCTAATTCTCTTTGTCTTGCTTCTGATACTGGCTAATACTACTGGGACTTCCAGTCTTAGGTTTCTGAACTCCTTGATTTTCTACATGAGTGTCATGCTATGCATTCTAATGCCTAACTTCTAGCATGCATACATGCAATACATCAATCACACTCATCACATAGATCAATCAAACAAACAGAACTTGCTCTATGATCTCTAGAACGCCCTATCATGATAGCATACATTATTAGTTCCCATGAACTACTCTTCTTGCCTTGAGACTTCCTAATCGTTAACCAAACTTCTTCAAAAATAAAAGCATGCAATCAAACATCCAATCATGTTCACACCAAATACAAGTTCATGGAATACAAACAAACAATGTGCTCCTTGCTTGTTAACTTCTCACTATCGTGTTACCAAGCCGTAACTTAAACATGATAAATTTTATTTAAGTCTCTTTTATCTAACTTACATGTATGGGTTAGGGGAAGGGGACATGCCTCTTACACATATGAGCTCTTTAACTTCCTTATGAGAATTGCCTACTTTCATGATTCAAAACTATCCTTGTTAAGCTGTTCTAACATGGAAGCATAACATTTTTTTTTTCCATTTTCCTACTTTTAAGAAAGCTAGTCATGATAAAGAAAACTATTCTACCCATATTCCATAAGGCATCATGAAATAAACACACACAGGCATACTACCCATGCACCTAAAAACTTCAAAACTGGAATACATGGGTTTTCATGATCATAAATGCATGAAGGTTCTAAATGTCATACAATGCACAAGTATTCTCAATCTATGGCGTTCAAAGCTACCTATTCACATGCTTGTTCCAAATCAATAACACTCACCACCGCAAACAGTAAGTATGAGAAATCTATTAAAAGCAAAATCACTTTCTAAACATAAAGTTTTCTCTTCATTTTCTGCGTACGCATGCATATATGGTCATACACTCTCATTACCTCTTTCAAATTCTAATTTATCATGGCAACTCAATCATTCAGGCAATAATGAAACTTCTAATATCCTAATTATGCGAATTCTAATCACGAGCAAGAAAACATTCATAACTTGCAATGTTTTAGCTCATGTATATGATTAGAAGAAAAAAAACAAATAGTCAAAGAAATCAAAGACGAATAATATGCACAATGATTCCGAACTAATCTAACAATTCATGTCATGCTGTTACATATTGGTTATACATATCCTATTCATGCTATACAACATCACAATGGGCATTCCTAATGGTTCAAGCACTTTACATCTTGTTGTCAATATGTTTTTCATGCATACTACATTCATTTAATGCCCAAGTAGCCATCCAAATATAAATCACACAATAATGTATATTTAGAAACATGGCATATGAGACATTCATGGTATCAAAGACTACTTTAACTATTTTAACACATAAAAAACAAAGCATTAATCCTACGGTATGCCTATACGCATGACCGTGCTATCATCAAGATTCTACCCATTAATTCTAGGACATTCTCATACAAACTCTCTTTCTTTAGGTATCGAGGTTCTGTACTCTCTAGCTTGCAACTCTTTGAGGTAATGGGCAATTACTTTTTTTGTGATCTCTCTCTGACTACATTTGTAGTGCTGGGTGTGCCCCACAGGCATCGACTTCCCTGGGGTTTTCTGCTTGTCTAACGAACTAGGTGTGACTAATCGGTCCACACTCAACTCTGCCATTCTAGCTGGCTGCTGTTGTGACCTCTTTGTTATGTGAGAATGGGACACATCGGGAAGGGCACTAAGAAGGATGGCCTTGGCCAATGGTACCCACTACCGACCTCTATTTAAGTTAGTCATTCTGTTTGTGCTCCCTTTTAACGTACTCTAGCTTAGACGTGGTCACTGACTATATCTGACAAGCTCGAAATAGCTTGCTTGAGGCATCATATGCAACCGATACTAACTTACATGGTACTACTGCAATAGAGATAGTCATCAGGTGGCATAGCTTACTCGAAAAAGAAATATAGGGATAGGAGGCTGGATCAATAATTCCAAAAAAATGGCAGAGACTCTTACTGAATCTTGACATGACTGACTTTTCCTAAAGGTCTCAAATAACATTACGTCAGTGCAAATGGCCGTGGTCCCATTCACATAAACGTCACGCTATTTGTGAGCACCTAACTAGGTCCCATTTTCTGTATATGCCACTATAGCTATTTACTAGGTTTGCCTCTATGGCTATTTAAAGGGATGGATTGCCTCCATGGCCGCTTGGTACACTGCTTCCTTAGCAGTTAGATGTACCAAGGTTATCTACTGTCTCAACTTGAATTGGAACTCTAGTTAATGAATCTCATCATACATAACTTGACTGAAAATAAATAAAATTAACGATGTTGAAATTCCATAATTAAAGGGTGGGTGCTCACTCCCTGCGAACAAGAGCTCCTAAGTTCTTAGTACACTGAGAGCTCTGAATTCATATAACTCTAACAATCTGACTTTAGCATAATTGTGATTGTGAAAATTATGCCCAGGGGATCATCCATTTGTAGGCAACCCGATCTCAAGCCCACAAAATATGTATCTGATAGTTTCTAAGAATCATACTGAATTTCGTACCTCTTGATACCATAAAACTGAAGTTCCAAGTTCATATCTTAAGCTAACATTACTTTCTATATATTTGATAAATCTAAAATCATAAATTTAAACACTGGAGTTCTGAATCATGAAAACTCTAAAACCATAATAACATATTTCTTCATAAAGCTAAATCATACTTTATTTAACGTAGCTCAACTTAGCGTTTTTAATAAAATATTTTCTGAAATTTCAAGTCTTAAAGCATGGCAATATCATAAATTCAAAATATATATTCGTTAAAATAGTCATCTTGCTACGATATACATTTTCTTAATAAATTATTTCACAAACATGTAAAGCATTGCCTATAGCATATAATATAGCAATTATGGTCCCATGGTCTTCTAAAATACACTTTTTATGCCAAGAATCGAAATCATAAACTTACTAGTTTTATCATCACTTGTAAATATATATGTAAATCATATTTTCATCTCAAATGTCATATTTAACAAACATAATGCAAGAACATACTTATAATGATGAAACTAAGGCTATGAGATCAAACTCACTCACCAGGAGAGGGAGAACAAGAGGGGACAACTTTGACAGAGCTTCAGGGAGTAAGGATGACATCAGAGTCTACCATTATAACCATAAAACTCATTAATGATCTATGGGTAGCTCTAGATTACCCTAACACAACGCTAACAATATTGGGGGAGCATTCCCACTTGACAACAATGAAAGAAATAATAGAGTCCAACCTTAGATCATGAAAGAATGGAGAATAAGGAGACATAAATCAACCATATGCACATAACTTTAAAGCTTGAAGATGATGGATTAGAATGGAATGAGAGAAAAGAGATAAGAGGGTTTGGGGGTAGCCTTTAGGTTCTGGGAGAAGAAGAGCCCGAGTTGGGGCTTTTAAAGGGCTCATTAAACAAAACTGCGTCATTTGGCACTGTTCTGTCATCAGGATGCTAGCTGCAGCGAGACTGTTTTGTAGAATTATGCAGCAACAGCACCCAAACTGCCTTGGCATCTGGGTTGTCCTAATATTCACTTATTTACCTTTTTGAATTTTGAGTTAATGTCCCCATTTGGATTCAAATAAAATATTACAAAAATCAAAACCCTAACCAATCAAAATCCAAATTTTGGGTTTTAGTTCAAATTTAGGAATTCTTACGATTTTACAAACTTGTGTACTAAAAATGAAACATTTAAAGGTTTTATAAAATTCATTAAAAATCATTCTTTAACTTATTTTCATTTGGGAAACAATTACCGAGACTTTTGATCCCAAGAATATGGCTCTAACATGTAGTCCTTCAAGGAGGTGTAGGGTTCAAACTTAGCGAAATCCAAGACCCGACAACATGGGTGGGTCTTGGCGGACCTTAAGGCCATACGAAACTCGTCTACTGACACGTGTATCTAGGATATTACACCTAAAAGACAATATATTTGACGAAATAGCAGATGAAAGAATCACTTGTATTTATTGATATAGAGGTCAATTAATGCTTAGATAGATTTTTCAAACATAATGGATCTTTGGAGAGTCTGGGGCTAATATTATTTCTTTTAAGAGATATTTTGTTTATGATATAATTTTTCAAGTGTCAAAATGATAGGTTTTCCTTTTTTTTTAACTCAAAGTTCTCTATTTACTCGATACGTTTGCAATAAATTATAGTGATTCTTATCTCCAGATCATTTTTTCATAGGAATGAAAGTGAGGATATCAAGAAGATTGTTGAACATGTTACTCGTATGATAGACATGAAGGACTTGTTCATTGCTAACCATCCAGTAGGAGTAGAATCTCGTGTGCAAGATGTGATCAAACTATTAAAGAACCAACCATCAGAAAATCCCCTATTATTAGGGATATTAGGTATGGGAGGGATTGGTAAAACAACCATTGCCAAAACAATTTTTAATAAGATTTGTCGCAAGTTTTAAGGTCGGTGTTTCCTCCTAAATATTAGAGAGGTTTGGGATCATCATAATGGTTGTGTTCATTTACAAGAGCAACTTCTTTCTGATATCTATGAAACATTGAAAATAAAGATACAAAACATTGAATCTGGAAAATCGATATTAGAAAAAAGACTTCGTGAAAAAAGGATACTTCTTGTACTTGATGATGTGGACAAATTGGAACAACTAAATGCTTTGGCTGCAAGTCAGGAGTGGTTTTGTCCAAGGAGTGTAATAATCATCACAACAAGAGATGAACATATCCTTAGTTGGCTCGGAGTTGACAAGTTATATAGAATGGAAACTTTGGATGATGAAGAATCTATTGAGCTTTTTAGTTGGTATGCATTCAAAGAACCATGTCCTAGAAACAAATTTGCTCAACTTTCCAGCAAAGTTATTTCTTATTGTGGGAGATTGCCATTAGCTCTTGAGGTCATAGGGTCACATCTGTTTAACCGGGAGATAATAGAATGGATGAGTGTTTTAGAGAAACTCAAAAGCATTCCCCATGAACAAGTACAAAAGAAGCTCAAAATAAGCTTTGATGGCTTAAGTTTAGATGAATATAAGGAAATATTCCTTGATGTAGCTTTTTTCTTTATTGGAATGAAAAAAGGAGATGCAATTAATATATTAGATGGTTGTGGGCATCCAACTACAATTGGAATAAGTGTCCTTATAGAGAAATGCCTCGTATATGTTGACATGAAGAACAAACTCAGAATGCATGATTTGTTGCGACATATGGGACGAGAAATCATTCGAGAGGGATCCCCAAAAGCACCTGAGAAGCGCAGTAGGGTATGGCACCCAAAGGAAGTATATGATTTATTATCAAAATATATGGTAAACACTTCATCTATGGTTTTTTAAATTTTAAAGTGTTTGATCTGACATCAACGCTATGTTGAGATTGAAAAAAAGTGATGAAATGAAATGGAATGATATTAGGTATTAAATTATTTGAAAACTTTTAAATTAGATGAAATGGAATGGAAGTTGATCAACTCTATTTCATTTTATTCAATACTTTTATTTGTTTTTTAATCTAGTTCAGATGAAATGAGATAAAATAAAGGTAAATAATTTAAAATTTAAAATAGATGGAATTGTTTAGTGCTTCTTGCACTCTATGAACAAATTAAGTTTCATTTCAAAAGCAAATTGTGATCATTTGCCCTTTTAGATAACATTAATTAATTATCTAACCATAAGATTTTATTTTTCTGTTCATTTTATTTTACAGGGAACAAAAGCTATTGAGGGACTTGCTTTGAAGTTGCCAAGGATGAATCCAGTTCATTTGAGCACCGAAACATTTAAAAACATGAAGAGACTCAAGTTGCTTTAACTTGCTGGTGTATATCTTGATGGAGATTTTAAATACCTTTCAACAGATCTACAATGGCTGTGCTGGCATGGATGTCCTTCAACATATACAACTGCAAACTTTGATCAAGGAAATTTAGTTGCCATTGATTTAAAATATAGCAATCTTCAACTGGTGTGGAAGAAGGGCCAGGTACAAATTCTGAGTTTTAGTTTTTTGCCTTTCATAACTTTCAATATAATGACAATGAGTCTTACTTTAATGTAATAAATAAATAAATAAATAAAATATGATTGCTCACGTTAAAGTGCTTCAATTTTGTTATACATGTTAGAGAATAAAACTATTCATATGTTAGCACCCATTAATTTAAACTTTTGAGATATATGGTTTTATGATATGGTATCATAGTCTTCATAACCAAATGATCAAGATTCAACCCTCTGCCTATCGAAGCTTATATTATCACAATATAATGCTCTTTAGAAGCCAAAAATATTACATGCTTTTTGATTTATCAAGATACTAAGAGTTTATTTAGTTTGTTTTTATTTGTTCTATTGACCTAATTTTTTTCCCTTAGAATTTCTTGAAGTGAATATAGAAAACCGTAGAAAAATGTTTTCTAAAACCCAAAGGAGCTCGTTTGGATTCATTCTCAAAAAGAATATATTTTTTTAAATAATGTTTCTTAAAAGGAATTTTTATAGAAGTAAAAGATGTCTCATGTTTAGATGTAACAATTTATGTTTTAATGTAATATTAAGATATCTTTATTTATTATCAAATATTTTTTTATATCATAAAAAACATTTTTCTAGAAGATAGAAATTATAACTTTTCAAAAAAGGATTTTTTTTTTACTTTTTCTAGTAATGTTGCTTTTACCTAAAAAATTTACTCAAGAAAATACAATTTTTTTTTTCTTTTTATCAAGATAATGGCATCCAATTGAGCACAAAACCTAATAATAGCAGTTTAAATAGATCAAATTGATCCAATGAACCCAAAAATCCAATTCCAATCAATGAAGTTGGTTTGGATGGATTCCCGTAATTGGTACATGTGTAATGGATTAAACCAATCTGATGAACCAGTGGATTCAAACCGACACGTACCCTATAACTTTTTTTTTTTTTCTAATTCCTATTATACTAATTGCCAACTTAGTCACAAGCCCCTCTTTTTGTTCATGTTCCCACTTCCCATTGTTGAGTTGTTGATATGTCATTAGTTGATATCAGAATTGTTCTAACATTGAAATTGTTTGAGTTATGATGTTGTGTTGTAGTATTAGAAGTGGAATTGTCTTCAGACTTTTATCTCTTTTATGATATTTTTATTGAATTTTCGGGCATAAACTATAAGGGAAAAGGA
Organism: Dalbergia cochinchinensis; assembly: GCA_031216125.1. Taxonomy (NCBI): domain Eukaryota; kingdom Viridiplantae; phylum Streptophyta; class Magnoliopsida; order Fabales; family Fabaceae; genus Dalbergia; species Dalbergia cochinchinensis. The sequence goes on along the minus strand of CM062375.1, from coordinate 57,345,500 downwards.
AAAAACTACATTCAATGACACAATCCCAATCAACTAGAATTTGATTGGATTAGTTTGGTTTGGATTATAAAAAAAAAACTTAAACATTGACTTCTTCATATTTATTTTTCCCCTTGTACAGCCTGGTGATTGGTTTGCTTTTAGGCAAAACGAAACCAAACCAATTATTATTGGCTTAGTATCAAATTTATTATTTTTCAACTCAATCACCCAACCACTCGACCCAATCATCCAATCAACTTTTTTTGTTATTATTTCTAATTTTTTAAAGTTTTTCACTTATAAATTTTTAGTTAATACAGTCACATTTTATCTTCTTTGTTTACATTTATTTCAGGATTTTATCTATTTACACCATTATTGAGGAGCATATCATAGTCAAACTTTACATTATTGTTAGTTGTCATAAGGATATAACAACTTTGAAAACATAAATACTACTGTTAATTTCTTTTTACTTCAACTGTAAACTCAAACTAAACCATCCAGGTATTGGGCGAATAGGTTTAGTTCGGACTTATATAAAAATGATTAAAAAATCAAACCAAACCAACTCAATAAATTTTAATGGGCTTGGGTTATTTTTCACTCAAATTAAAAAACAAGCGAACTCATTTACGGCCCACCTAGCATTCTCTATTTTTATTTCCCAAATTGTCATATTAGATACTTATTGACAAATTTCTTAAAACAATTTAAATGATGTAAATTCCGTTTCAAGGCTAGTGACACATTTTAATCGTTTTCATTTATTCTTTCCCTGGTGCTTCTTTAACTTTTATCCTCAAATTGTGTTTTTTTTTTCCTGCAGCTAATGGAGCTGTTGAAAGTTCTTAATCTCAGCCACTCTAAGCACCTCACACAAACTCCAGACTTTTCATACTTGCCTAATCTTGAAAAGTTAATACTCAAATATTGTCCAAGTTTGTCATCGGTGTCCCACACCATTGGACATCTCAAACAAGTTCTTCTAATAAACTTGAAAGGTTGTACAAGCCTTCGAGTACTTCCAATAAGCATCTATCAGTTGAAATCTTTGCAAACTCTCATTATTTCTGGGTGTTCAAATCTTAACAAATTACAAATTGGAAGAGGACTTGGAGCAGATGGAATCTTTGACAACCTTCAAGGCAGATGACACCGCTATAACACAAGTCCCTCATGCACTAATAGGATTAAAAAGCATCAGATACATTTCTCTGTGTGGCTTCGAAGGATTAACACGTAATGTGATTCCTTCAATCATCTGGTCATGGATCTCTCCAACAAATAATCTCTCTCCGCAAATACCAGCGTTTGTGGAGTCATCATGTCTTGCTTCCATAACAGTATCAGAAAGTAGTCTCCACAGTACATTGTCATCTATTATCGATGAGCTTCCACAGTTCAGAAAAAGGCCTAGGCTCGAATATGGCTCACAACTTCAAACAACTGTAGATGTAGCCTTATTTAATATCAGAAATTTTAAGGAACAAGAAACAACACTGACTGCATTGCATGTCTCAGATATGGATACCTCAGTAATATTTCTTGATTCTTGCAGTCAAGGGGACATTACTAGATCAAAAAACCCCTTGGGATCCATTTTAATCCAAATGGGAATGAACTGCCCAGTCACAGAGATACTGAGAGAGAGCATTTCAAAGGTTTGTCTCTGTATTCTCGGTCCATCAATGCTTTTTAATTAACTTTCATTTAAAAGATATCAATTTAATCTCATGATTTATTTTGAGATTAAAAATAGCAAATCAAAGTCGAATAACTATATATAACTGATCAAAATTGAAAAAATGGACATTAATAATTATAATATGATTACTTGAAAGGTCATTAGACCTTTTGTTTTAATCTTTATCACTCACATAAAATCTAATGATTGAGATTTTGTTTTTACTTACTTTCATGGTTAATCGTTCCTCTCACTCCATTCTCTTGATATATATATATATATATATATATATATCAAGTGAGATGAGCGATTTTATATAAAAGTGAAAGAAGCAATTTCAGACTGTCAGATCCTGCATTAATGGTTAAGATTAAAATATAAAGTTACGTGACTTTTTTAAATGATCATGTAATCTTTCAATAATTTTCAATCAGGACCATCTATATATGGTTATATGGCTCAAATTTGATCCTCTCACTCTCATACAAAACCACTCTTCTCACTAGATACATCCCTTATATATATTGTTCAATGTTGTGCGCCTAATTAAGTGTATGATAATGTTGGAAGAAAATTGCTATAAAGCTCAGTCAAGCAATTAGTATGATTTGTACAACTATTTCTGAGACTTAAAAAACTATGAATAGAAATCATACACGAATTATAAGAAAAGGCTTTTCAATGAAACTCATTTTAAAGAGTAGATCCATACTATTGGGAAAATTTATGTATTGAAATATAAGTCTCATATTAATTTAATTTCTATCCAAGTCTTTCTTTAAGTTATAAATTTAATTCATGAGAAAGTAAGTTAATCTTGCACGTTAAAACACGTCTTCACTATTTTTCAAAACTATAGAAGTAAGTCTTTAATTATTAAAAAAATTATGCAGCATTAATATTTTGCTAAAGCTTGTGTTGATTATGCAGCAGTTTTCTGGCAGTGGTAGTGCTCTTGGAGAGTATTTGCTCCCAGGCGACAATGATCCTGATTGGTCAACCTTCAGTAGTGAAGGTTTTTCTATTTCCTTTGATGTCCCTCAAGTGAATGGGCGTATCCTGAAGACAGTGATGTTGTGCATTGTGTATTCTTCTTCCCCTGACAATATAACATCAAAAGGTCTTGTTCTTAATAATGTGTTGATCATAAATCACACAAAGGCCACCACTGATGTCTACAAGGGAGATGCATTGACTTCACTTGGAGACGAGGACTGGCAGAGAGTCATACCAAATCTAGAACCTGGTGACAAAGTGCAGGTTGTTACTGTTTTGGAGGATGGATTCGTTGTAAAAAAGACTGCAGTTTATCTCATATATGAAGAACCAGTTAACCGAAGCATGTAGCACTGCCATGCAGATGTGTTTGTCTCCTGTAGTAATAATTCTGTTTCTGGTGGTCATGATGGTGTAGCAGTTGACATGAATGAAAATGTTTTTGGTGTCGATGGTATGGCAGCACGTGAAAGCGTTACTGCTTCTAGTGTTGATAATATGACAGCAGAGATGAACAAAAATACTTCTGGTGTTGAAGCTGTGGTAGCAGATGGGAATGCTAGTTTCTGATATGCCAGCAGATAATAATGATGATATTATTTCTGGTGGAGATGAAAATGTAAGTGATAATAGTCTAAATATATAAACACATTCTTTTAAGTAAAAGTTTGTTCTGTTCGTGCCGTAATGCAAGAGGAGTTTTATAGAGATTGAATTAAAACTGAATCAAAGCATTTATCACATTTGAACTTAATATTATTTCTGCTCTATGTTTCTATTTCTTTTTGTTTTTGGGTTTAGAGATTTTGTTGATTCTTCAAACTTCATTCCAATGTCTGTGTCATTTTGAAGAAGCGGTGATTTTGCCGCCATTCTAACAAGCGAAGAAAGTTTAACCTCATCTCAAGGTATGACCGTATGAGTCTATCTGTGCTACTTTGTCATATCTGTGCTACTTTTTCAAACATTGGAATGCTAAGAATTAAGTGAATTTTGCTTGGAAATTTCACCTAATAATAATAGAGTGGTTTTACTCTAAGCACCTAGGCACCCTAATGGCAAACTGAGTATTGCCCCAAGTGTGCTATGAAATTGATTTTTCCTGTGTTACTGATCTGAGAAGGAAAAGAGTTTTTATTTTCTTGAAAGTCTTTGCACATTGTTTTTTTTTTTTGTACTTAAAATGTTTGTGTTAATCTTTCATAAATTAAGCATACACAACTTACATAAAAGAATTTATGGGATAGTTTTGGGTCCTGACTATTTTTATTAGTAGATCTATCAGTTTCTTTCGGCGTGCGAGAAGTTTGTGGGAGAGTAGCTACTGGAAACTAGAAACAACATTTGAAACATGAGCTTTTGTTGGAACATATAATTCAAGTTTGATCGCCTTTTACAACTATACAAGTGTCAAGTTGGAGCCTCTTTGGCTAATTGTTTGTAGTTGTTATACTGATGATTATCATAAATTGCAGATGTCCACAAAGGTGGAAATGGCTGGTGGAACCCATAAACAAACTTTTTGCTTGTACGAAGGCCAATGAAGTCCAGTGCCTTAAGCTGTGTAGTCGGATGCACCAACTGATATCCATTGTTCCGGGAGAGCGAAATCAGCCAAAGTGGGGTGACTTTGAAAAGTAGAATTCCCAACCTAAAGCTAACTTGATCCATCGTTTTGAGGTTGGATTTTTAATTTATATTTTAAATTGAAGGGATTGGGGGATTTGTGCAACTTTATGACTCTATTTATAAAAGAGTGATGTTATTTATATGTATGTTTTATGGGACATCATATTGATATACTTTTATTTATCATGGATTGAGATATGAGTCTTAAGCTAAGTATGATCTCTACCCCACCCAATAATAGATAAGAGTGCGTCAGCATACTATCCTATACATAATAATTACAAATAATATTTATTTATATAAAATCTATGCTTTTTCGGTCCTAGTGGCCTTAACCTAAAAGTTAATTGAAAACATCACATACACTCGCATTGCCTAAGGTAAAAGATAGACTATGATGCATAAAAAAGAAATAAATAAATAGAAGTACACATTGGCCCCCACAGATTTTCATTTTATCATTTTAGTTCTCGAAAAATTAATTACGCATACTGGAGATCATAAAAGATTTGCCATTGTGACATATTAGTCCACTGTTATATTGTTGAACTAATAAAATGTTATAACGATGAATCTTTTGAGAACTAAAGGATATGCTATTGATCTTTCAATGACTAAAATACTAACGCTAAAAAACAGCCAAATATTTAGATAACTCAAGCGTATGTCATCAATCATTTATATTTCAATGTATTTTATTTGAAGTTGTATAAATTTTATTAGTTGCAATTGCAGGCATATTTTGTAGTTTTCTGTACTTATATTTCTCTGCTGTAAGTAGATTTTTACTTTCAATTACCCACTAATGAAATTTATTGAAAAATAAGAACAGAATACTAACTAAGCTCCGTTCGTATCAGGATTGGTTGTAGTTGTAGATTTTTTTGTCTGCGCCTTGGGACCCATAGCAAGGATGTCAAAGTCGCTAGAAGCCTTCTCAGGTCTTGGAATGCTCTATGTAAAATTTTTATATAATTTGATCATGTAGAAATTTCATTTTTGGTTAGATTTTTCCGTGTGCAATTCTTAGTATAGAGTGCCCATCCTTCGAGAAAAACACTGCTGTTATTGTTACCGGAAAAAAAATAACTTAAAAAAACTGTTGTTGGTTTCATCCCAAATATTCCACCAACTATCCTCATGAGGCCTTAAGTATGTCTGGACAAGGTCTCAGTCGTAGCGCGGGATATGAGAGTTATTCTTTTCATGGAAATCCTGCTCCTCGTGAATTTGTAAGAATCGACTTTTCTAATACGATACAATTCAATGCACCTTTCTTTCCCTAACCGAAAAACAAGTAAAAAGTTCAACCTTATTGCCTACTTGGTCTTACCCTAGGATTGGTCCAATAGTAAATAATCGTTAGTTGAGATTCCTTGTTGGTGACAAAGAAGTACAACATACCTGATTTGTAGTTGATATTCTATCAAAAAAAAACTTTTGCATCGTTTCCAAATCTGCTAGTTTGCAGTGATAAAAAATAACATTTTAGAAGATAATTTTATTAAAAATCACTTGGGTTTTTGGTTTGTTTGGAAAGTGGGTACATATCACTAACTAAAAAAATAAAGCACTGTTTGGTCCATTATACAAGATAAAATAAAATAGAATTAGACATGATAGTACAAATTCTAATAATATAGTATAAATGATCCATTGTTAAATTTTTATTCTATCCATTACTTGGTGTGCCACAAAATCCCGGGCCGACGAGCAGGTAGGCAATGACCAACAAGGGTTGAGAGGTGACTGGTTGGGGTGGGTGCCAATTGGCAAGTGGTAGACGGCAACTAGGTAGGGCAATTGGCCCATGGGGGCGGCGAGCGGCAACCAGTGGGGAGTATAACAATGGCAGGCGGACATTGATATAGAAGAATAAGCTGGAGTTAATTTGGGAATAATTGACAAAAATAATACTATCAAGTGTTATCATGTCTTTTGGGACCTAGTAATTTAATTATATAATCATAGAATAAAAATGATTTGACCATATAACATTATATTATTATATGTGATACCAAATATGTGATAAAATATATATTTTATAGTATTAGTTAATATAATTATACCTTATTCTATAAATCAAAACTGTTTGTAATTACAGCTGTATTGTTTTTTAAAGTCAATCCAAACGCTTCTTTTTTCAAATCCCAACAACATTAAAAAAAAAACACAAAACACTTGTTTTTTAAGTGTCTCTTTCTTGAAAAAGCCCATCCAAAGTTGGTGAGAAATAGAGAGTCAGTTGGTGAGAAAAATAGCCTATGCAGCTTTTGTGCATGAATCTTGTGAGAGAATATGTCAATTGGTGTACTTTTTAGAATACATATTCTGACCAAAAAAAAAAAAAAGAAAAAAGCATACATTTTGAACTTCAGTTTGTGCTTGTCCTAATATAGATGAATAAAATTGGGAAATCTATTTTTAATCACCCACCTCTTAGACATTGTATTGATTCTTAAATTTTTATAATCTCTATTTAAACAAATAAACATAAATTTTTTACTTTTAAATTTAATTGAATATTCATGAACATTCATTTTTGGATAAATTACACTCATTTCCCCTGAGGTTTATGAAAATATAACTCACACCCTCTTTAGTTGTCTAGCTTACACTCACACCCCTCTACTTGTCAAATTATAAGTATTTATATTACAGTCACACTCCTCATCTACAGAATATCATTAGTAAACTTAACAAAATGACATTTTTGTGATATTAACTATTTTTAATTAATAAAATTATAAAAATATATTTACCTATTCTGTTAAGTTTAAGGGTATTTTTATAATTTTATTAATTAAAAATATTTAATATCACAAATATATTATTCTGTTAAATTTACTAATAATGTTTTGTGGATGAGAAGTGTGATTATAATATAAATACTTAATATTTGACAAGCAAAGGAAATGTAAGTGTAAGCTAGACAATTAAAGAAAATATGAGTTGTATTTTTATAAACTTCAAGAAAAATAAGTGTAATTTATGTCGGAATAATTTTGTGGACGAACATAAATAAATGTTGAATTTAATTTTGGACCCAAATTAATTTGATGTCAAACAATTAGAGTTTATTGTTTAAGTCCAATAATTTGTAATTATTGTTGTTATTGGGCTAATTATTGTTAAGCACTATTTTTGTGGGTATATTTATGGATCCTTGTGTGTCAGCTTTGCCATAATAAGTGGCTTAGTCCAACACTTTTCTGACACAAGGAGAGGCCTTCCTCCTAGCCAATATATAGGGTGCTTGGTTGCCCTATTGGTACTATAACACAGAAAACTTATTATGGAATTGGAGGAGTAAATCTCTTGACTTTCTCTATAGGATTTCTCCCTGATTTCTTGCATTTGTGTCTGTGTTTTTTTTTTTGTATATTAGGTTAGGATATGCTTATGAATCTGTTGTCCTCTTCCTCAGCCCTTCCAGGTAACTCTAATCCAATGCTCTGACTGTTCTTAAACATGCCATATTCAGGATTAAATTGATTTTGGGATATAGTGATTTCATTTGATATATAAGAAATTCCTTCAAGTGGTATCAGAGCCAATTTAATTTCAGAATATGGCTATGAAATTTTGTCTTAAGATTGGGTGAGACTTCAAAATCATACATAACATGAACCATAAAAGAACTGGGGTTCTCTTCTAGGATTTCAATTTGTAATTGATTAATATCCAAAACAAGTTAGGATCAGTGTTCACGTTTTTGGTCCCAAAGTTACTGATTTCCATATTGCCAATATTCTTCAGTATTAAAGTGATTTGATAATGAATTTGTGTCATAGCTAATATTTGCTCCATCTATTTTTTCGTTTGGGAAAATAAAGAAAAGTAATACTATAATGTTCTAATGGAGTGTTTATCATGTTGCATTGGGAACAAGCTTCTCTTTTTTTTTTTTTACTGTTGTCCAGGCCATAGCGCCGGTTTGTATAACTCAAGTGTGAGTCTACCTATGGGGTCATAGTGTGACTTGTTTCAACCCATAATAATAAAAAAAATATTTATTGTTGCCAAATTTTCATACTCTCAGAAATATTATATTTTGATATTTCTTTTATTCTTCTATATGTATATAATATTGCATATAATTTTTTTTCCTAATTATATACAGTAATGTTCTGAGAGTTATCACTTAAGAAATTCTGAGATATTTTATTTCGCTAGTGAATCATGTTTTATGTGCTAAAAAATAAATTTTATACCTTTTAATTATTTCAATATTCTGGAATTATTTATTTTGTCATTCCAGATTTTATAATGTTAAAAGATGTAGGGCACTCTTAAGTCTAAAGTTCAACATTTTGTAAATATTGAAAATATCTAGCATATCATATTTTTGTTGTACTTCAAAGTTAATTTATTTTTCTATATATTGGAAAGATTTTGTGCCTCCTTTCAACATATATATATTGATATAAATTTTGATTAAGTGAAGAGACTCATGAACCTACTTTTTTTATACCATTGCTGGATGAAGCCCACTTGATGATTGAGCATGACAGTTACATGGGTTCATTATATCAGATCATATATATTTTGTATATAGTTATGGTATTATTTAGCACATTGTTAAATTTATACTCTCAGACTTGATATAGTTTAGCTATATATTGTGTTAGATATTTTTCATAATTGTGATCTCACATTCTAAGAATAATTATGATAGATACTATTTTGTTAATAATATCATATCATTTATTTTGAGAGATTCTCTCTGAGAATTATAAAATATACTATTTAAGTATTGTGTTGTGTTATGTGCCAAAATGAATTTAAAATTTTTTTTTTATTTCTTTTAGTATCTTGGAATTATTTAATTTGAATTTCAAGATTTTATGATATCGAAATTTGAGATACTCTTGAATTCCAATGTGAAAAATTTTGTGGATTTTGTGAGAAATTCATATATTTAATATATTTTGACTATTAAAGTATTGTTTATGTCTCTTTCATATAATTTTGGAACATTGCAATTGTGTATTTTGCATAATATTATTTTGGGAGTCCCTGCCTATATACTCTTTTGAAACTATTGTTGGGCATATTTTATTATTGTGAGGTCGCCTTCATGGGACCGAAGTGCTATTTGTAAGAGTTGTGTATTATGTAATTTTTGAAATTTTAAAATATCTTATCTGATGTTTTACATCATGTTCTATATGGGAAAATATGATTGCCTATTGTAGTTTTATGGGAAACTACAATTGTTTGATTTGGTTTAATATTTTTTTGAGTTTTCCCTTGTATAAAGTTTAGAAACATGATTATACTCTTTTCTCCCATATTATATTAAATAATTCTTTTGTAATATTTTACCATCTAATTTATGCAGTCCAAGTGGGAGAATGTTTGATTTTGTGTGGATTATATGGACTTGCATAAATTAGTATTGGATTTAATCCAAAATTATTATGTGCGAAAATATTATAGCACATTGTGATTTTGAAAATATTGAGTTTTAGTTGTTTCTGCTGCTTTCCTAAAATTTTGTTGTAGTCATAATATTATTTGATTTTGGCTAAAATTCCACTTGATATAAAGAGAAAGTTTTTTTTGAGGTGACGTTATACACCATTATGAAATAAGAAAATAATTATGAATTTGAAAATCTCTTTATGTTTTGTTTTATAGCCAATATTGTTTTATTTTGAGGGGATTTAGCTCACAATCTTATATTAGTTATTTATTGTTTATTCTTTTGGATATTGTGAGTATTTTCTTGGATATATTTAAATTTTTTTTATTTTCCTCTCATTTTGGCTATATTGTTTTACTTATGATGGCTAATTCAAGATTATTATCTTTGAATAATATTATAATTGTTGTGGCATTAAGAGTTATATTGATAATGAACTTTCCCTTCGGTTTATCTTTATTGATATAATTTTTAATGAGTTGATAATCATAGTTTTGGAGTTTTCAGTATCCTCTCGGTACTAGCTCTAACGGCATGATTTTGTTGTGTATGAGCATTAGCTCCTAAATAATATTAGGAGTAATTACTTATTTGTTAGGCAATTTTATAGCAATCCAATATTTTATAAATCTTTTACAAATATTGTTAAATTATGTAGATAATGAACATATCCTTCGATATTGGATTGCAAATGTTATTGGGTTATATAGATAATGGACATACCCTTCGGTGTGACATTATTTGACATAATCACTAGATGATAGAGAAAATAATTTGAACTAAATTGTTTAGACATTTTATATTATTGTTATTATCTTTCTCTGTCATGTTGGGGAGTCTTGTATATTGTGATTCGGGACCCTTCGGCGGGATTGCAATGATTTAAGAACTCTAGTTCAATTAATCGCCCAATTAATTGAACATGAGAAAACCAAATTAACTTTATGCTCATTATAATATTTGTTGGATGGTTTTCTCTTTCCCTTGTTCAGTCATCGCTATACTGTGCAAGACTTATATAGAGGGCATTATTCAGTCACTTGGATCATCTCATGATGTTACTCCCATTAATGTTAAAATTTTGTTATGGTGGGAGTTAAAGACTTTACATTTTTGTTATGTCCTTACTATTGGTTTGTAGGTCTAAAATGTTTCTGCTAGCAACTTGCTTTGTGCTCAAATGAGCGTTTGATTATTAGTTTGTGATGACAAAGAGGAAATATTGTTGTACAATGTCAATTAGACATTAATGATCTCCTCAGATTATTTCGACAGAGTATGTTAAACAATTTTGTGATATTCTGTTATAAACAGAAATGACTCTGCACTCTTGTGTCTCTCTATTTTGTACTTGTGTTGCTAGAGAGAATAATGATAAATTCAAACTCATATTAAGTGCTCTACTATAGAGTTATCACTGATCCCACTACTATTTATTGTACCATTAGAGTATTTTGAAATTTTGAGACCTCTAATGGGAATGTCTATGATATTTTGATGTATTGGATTAGTGGGAGAAATGTGTACTTTCATTATCATTATGTCATTATCTTGAGATTAATTTGGCAAGTTATCGTAAATTGTTCTTGAGTTATTGCAGAACTTACTGTTGTTGATCCCCTAACCAAAGGCTAGCCATTAAAGTTTATTGTTGGTTACAGGATAACCCGTATATGTATATTGAGGTCTCTTTGATATTTTGGGTTAGTGGTAGCTAGTTCTATATATTTATTGTGACTTCACATGTTATTGCCATTTAAACCTGCGCAACAAAATTATTGATATAATGGTAAACTATTGAAATATTTTGGACACATTTTCAATTTGTTATCATCTTGAGATATTTTGTTAAATCTTAGAGCATCTTGGCTGGATGCTTATGCTGTCATATTGTCTTGTTGCTATTGCTGTTATTAATGATGTTACCATTGCCATTGTGTTGTTATTATTTATTGTTGGTGATGGTGTTGTGCATACTCTTATATTAATATAGCAAATTATGAGACATTTTGGACCAATCTCATTTTGCTATTGTGCTGAGGTTTGTTGGATCTCATTTAGCATCTTGGGCGAATGCTGGGCCATTTTGTTGGGAATTGCTTTGAATCACATATTGATATATAATTTTGTTGTGCATTCCCATTTACCCATGTATCACATTATATTGGGTCACCAAGAAATGAACATCTTGCATGTATGATGTCAGTACTACTTCGAGTATGATTTTCTGCATTGTTGAGATGTTTTATTATTCCATTTTGGACCATTTGATTAGAAGTGCTTGTTTGGTTTTGACATCTTATTCCTTCCACATATTGTAAATTAATTTGGGTGTTATTTTATAATGTTTTGATTTGTGTTGTCCAAGTGGGAGATTGTCAGAATAATTTTGTGGACGAACATAAATCAATGTTGAATTTAATTTTGGATCCAAATTAATTTGATGTCAAACAATTAGGGTTTATTGTTTAAGTCCAATAATTTGTGATTATTGTTGTTATTGGGCTAATTATTGTTAAGCACTATTTTTGTGGGTATATTTATGGATCCTTGTGTGTAGGCTTCGCCATAATGGCTTAGCCCAACACTTTTCTGACACAAGGAGAGGCCCTCCTCCTAGCCAATATATAGAGTGTTTGATTGCCCTATTGGTACTATAACACAAAAAACTTATTATGGAATTGGAGATGTAAATTTCTTGACTTTCTCTATAGGATTTCTCCCTGATTTCTTGCGTTTGTGTATGTTTTTTTTTTTTTATATTAGGTTAGGAAATGCTTATAAATCTGTTGTCTTCTTTCTCAACCCTTCTAGATAACTCTCATCCAATGCTTTGACTGTTCTTAATCATGCCATATTCAGGATTAAATTGATTTTGGGATATAGTGATTTCATTTTATATATAAGAAATTCCTTCATTTTACCCATATTTTTCTTATGTGTTAAGATAACAATATTCCGTAAAATTTGGTAAAGGATTCCTTGGCCGAGGAAAGTCATGGCCCGACGTTCCTCCTCTCTCAAAGTGGCTTAAAATCCAGACCAAAAAAAAAAAAAAAGTGGCTTAAAATTACCGATTTGACTTTGTAAATTTAATTTTTTATTCTAACCTTTTGAACCTTCTCTCCTCCGCCGTTATCACTGCTACTAGCTTACCTTCATCGCCGCGGTTGCAAATGCATCCAATACTATCACTAGTGTATTATCATCTCTTTAGAACCTCACTCCAAACCAAGCCCAGCTGAAATCTTTTCACTTTTCGTATGTAATCACATCCATTCCTGCAAGCATAGTACTATATTTACATCCTGTATAAGAGGGTATTGGAATGGAAGCCATCTAAAATCAACAGAATATATTGTGCAGTGTGGTATGTATGGTGGTGGAATAGAAAGAACATGAACAAAATCTGAGATCCAGATTCTTAATCTGAAAAATCAAAACATTAGCCTCTTTTATCCCTCTGCACCAAACAATCAGAAAGGTTTATTTTTCAATTTTCTCTTCATTGCGCCACCCACATTTTAATCTTTTGTCTCTTTTTCCACCACCACACAATTAACCTCTTCCTTCCTCAGTGTGCCGGCCACATTGTAACCACCCACCACCACCATCATCTTCCATCCTTGACCAATACACCAAATGAAGAAAAAGAATCATAGCCAAGAGGTGCTGTGAACAACTTGAGTTTAATGTTTAAGCTCAAAATCCATTATTTCAAGAACTTTGTGAAGGAAACACGAAGTTCATCATACCACTTATAGAATCTAAATTTTAAACTCAAAATCCATTATTTAAAGACGCTCTGCAACACCACAAAAAGCCAAAAGCCTTCACCAGCGTCACCAAATGTTCCAACAAATAGTCTAGGTAACTGTCGTGAAGGGAACACACATGGGAAAAGGAGATCCTTTTGAGGAGCACATTTGAGCAACAATGGGTTTAGATGTTTGTATTGCATTTATGGAGGCTGACCTTGCAACTGAAAAAGAAGAGGTGGGTGGGGATGTAGTGGACAGCGAAGGTAATAGAAGAAAGAAAGTGTTGCTAGAAGGATAAATAGATATTAATAATCTATGGACAGCCACAAAAACGATATCGTATTGTATTATATATACTTCAGGGGCCTTATTTTGTCCTATTAGAGGAGTAAAGTTACTCCACAAGATGGAGGGAGTGACGAATCCTCCACCATAAAATTTATTAAACAAAAATCTCATTTTGATGTTGTTTGGATGATTTTTTTTTTAATTATGCAAATAAACGATTTTTGAGGTGGGCAAAGAAATCAAATATGTTAATGACCATTGGTTCATCTAGACAGCCTGCACTCGTGCATCGATAATTCGGTATGATTTGAATTCCAGTTTTGACTGTTCGACATGTTCTGACCTGAACTACGGCAATTTTTTCTCAACCTAAATTCTTGTATGCAAAAAAGAAGAAGAAGAAATCATAATATGGATTTAACGGTACAGGTTTAATACAAGTTTGTTTCTGTATTGCGAACACAATTATGGAACTTACAAGCCTTAAATCAATTAGCCAGAAACGAAGACTACGAAAGTCGCATCCAAATTTTACATAGTTAGGTTGAATATTGAAAGTGCGCATAGCATGTTTTTCACCAAATAACCACATCGTTTAACCTAAAAAGAAAGCTTATTCAACCAAAAATAAAAAGTTCAGCTCTTTGATATATATATATATATATATATACATATATATATTTATATATTTATATATATATATATATATATATGTGTGTGTGTGTGTGTAAATGTGTAATACTTCGTTTTAGTAAAATGAAACACTGCTTCACCAAAGGGAATTCGCATTGTTACTTTCAAATGGAGATTAATGTCAACATATGAAAAAGCTGGAAATGTTTTCTAGTGTGAACACGTCGCCTGTTTATTAACAGTGGTTTCTTTTCCAAACCATTTCTCTGAACCCTATCATAATATCATTATTAGGAAAACATATTTACATAAACTATCAAAAGTATCTGCTTCAACAGTGAAAGAAGAGATAATTCAAATGTATGTTAAAGCCCTAAACGAATTTGGATTTAAGCATGCAACGCCATCGTTCATTATTTTCGTAAGGCAAACATTTCAAAACAGAGTGCCTCGCCAAATATCCTTAAAGTACAGTACCATATTTAGTAGTTTTCAAGAGCTACTTTACTAAATTAAAATTAGCAGTAGTGACATGTTATATATATATATGTAAATAATTTCTTTGAAAAATAGCGAGTAAGGACAGATACGATTTTTAATTTTTAAAACTCACGTGTAGAGGCAAGTTAGAAATAATTTAATAAAGGTGTGGGACACAATCAAATTAAATTAAAACTCGTCACATTGTCATCCCAAACTCAAGTTATCAATTTCAATAAGAATTGTATGTTCATAACCTTAAGTTTGGTTAAGGTCTCATGCGTAGCACGAGATGAAAGAGTTAGAGCTTATTTGATTTTAGTTTTTAACTTTCAATTTTTATTTTCAATATTTTGTAAAGGAGTATATTGAAAATTGAAAATAAAAACTAACATTAAATTTTATAATTTTTAAAATTTTTAGTATTTCCTTCATAAAATTTAAAAAATTGAAAAACTAAAAACTGAAAACTAAAACTAAATAGGTTCTTATTTTTCTTAAAAATCTTGCACCTAGGGAATTTATATCTTGTAAGAATCGATTTTGGTGATAGAGGCCAATGTACCTTTCTTCCCCGGACTAAAAAAATGCCGAGAAAAATTAGCCCTATTGCCTGTTTCTACATGGTCATCATACTAGGAATGCTCCCAAGCAAAATTCTTGCAAGCAATTGTTAGAGTTGAGATCCTTTGTCGTTGACAAATATATAATTTGTAAATGATCTTTCTATCAAATAAAATTTTGCATCATTTCCAAAGTGAAAACAAAGGCTAACTCCCATAATCAGAAGGAAGGATTCAGGAACAATTCAGGAGACCCTTAGTACAAGAAACAAGCTACAACAAAACAAAAACAGAGATTGCATCTATGGGGGATATCAGTACAATCAAAATAATCCTGCAGACCTCTTTAGACCAGAACACATAACATGAAGACTAGGTGATCGTTTAGTGGCTCTAGCTCTCTCTCTCTCTCTCTCTCTCTCTCTCCCTCCCTCTTCTTAATAAGTAAACAAGGGAAATCCTTTTTTTAACTGTTCCTGGATTCTCTCTTCTGAACACATATCCTTAGTTTACTTAAAAATAAAAAGACAAAGGTGCCACCATAACTTAGGAAATGATGCAAAATTTTATTTGACAAAATACCATTTTTCAAATAACATGAAGACTTGGTCACCGTTTCCAAAGTTTCCAAAGTTATGGTGTCAGATTTGTCTCAATTCTCATGTTTTTTTATTCCTTATTTTTTCAGTTGTAAACAACCACCAAAAAAAAAAAAAGGAATTCGCCTATGCAGCTTTTCACAGCAATCTTGTGTGAGAATACATCAATTGGTAAACTTCAAACGTACACATTGAAGTATTGAACTAATAAAAATGCCAGGACCCAAAATTATCGCATAATCCTTTTGTACAGGTCAATATAAGTTGTTATGCCAAAGGATGCACAAAGAAGATATTGGGACGGTTGAACCAAATCCCAACCCAATTTGAATTTTAGATTGGGTTATATTTTGAGATCCAAAATCGACCAGATAAATGATCGGGTTAAACTGGATCAATCAGCCATTTAAACAATCTATGAAAATATTATATATAGTAAAATTATGAAATTTTACAAGAAATAAAATTCTAGAGATATTTTAATATACATATTTCAAAACAAATTATTTGACTATAAAAATTATATCGAGTTATGCAAAATGTGCTAATTTAAACATAAACTTTTATAATTTATCACTAACTATTATAAAAAAATATAACTTTAAAATAAATTTTGATTTCGGGTCGGGACGGGCCAGGCCAACCCAAAGCATAACTTGAACCGAATTTGAAAAGTATAATGGGTCAAATTTAAAAACCTAAATCTGACCTAATAAATTTCAGGTCATGACTGGTTAGCTTGTCGGGTCGGGTCTTCGACGCTCTATCCTAAATTAATGAAAGGCCAACATAAACATCTTAAATACAAAAATAACTATATGACAAAGACTTTAAAGAAAATAAAAGTTCTGTTCTTATCAAATCACCAACACAAGAAAAACCAATTTCAAAGCACCCTAGAACCACCAATCCGAGTTTGCCTTTAGGATGCCAACTGCCAAATGCATAAGTAACCTGTCTAAAGAGAAATTTACAAGCATAACCTGCTCAAATTTAAAAATGCAAATATATTGACAAAACAGCAAAGATAGGATCATTAATTGAGATGAGGTTAAACTTGCTCTACTTGTTAGAACCACGGCAAGTGATCTAAACCAAAATGGCCGCATATTCAAAGCAACATGAACGAGGGAAAGAAGTTACAAAAATCTACCAAAACTCTATGCACGAAAACAATGAGAAAGAGAAACTCAGTACAAAAATAATATTAAGTTCAAATGTGATAAATGTTTTGACTCAGTTTCACTTCAATCTGTATGGAATTTTGCTTGCATCATGATATGATTAGAACAAACTCTTATTTAAAAACAATATATTGATATATTTAGAAAATTATCACTTACATGTTCATCCCCACCAAAAACAAGATAATTAATTTTTATTATCTGCTAGCTTATTAAAAACAATAGCATTCCCATCTGCCACTACTGTCATCAACACTAGAAACAGTAACATTTTCATGTGTTGCCATATCATCGATAACAAAAGCATTTTTATTGATATCAACTACCACACCATCATCACCACGCCAGAAACAATATTATTACGACAAGAAACAGAAATCATCCGCATGGTAGTGCTCCAAGTTTTACTCAGTTGGTTCTTCATATATGAGGTAAACTCCAGTCTTTTCCACAATGAATCCATGCTCCAAATCAACAACAACTTGTACTTTGTCACCAGGTTCTAGTTTTGATATGACTCTCTGCTAGTACTCATCTCTAAGTGAAGTTAGTGCATCTCCCTTGTAGATATCAGTAGTGGCCTTTGTGTGATTTATGATCAACATATTTTTTAGCACAAGACCTTCTAATGTTACTGCGATGTTAGGGGAAGAAGAATAGACAATATACAATATCATTGTCTTCAAATTGCGTCGATTCAATCGAGGGACATAAAAAATCATAGAAAAACCATAGTTACTAAAGGTTCTCCAATCAAGATCCTTGCCATCTGGGAACAAACAATCTCCAAGAACACCACCTTTGCTAGACAGTTCCTGGATAATCAACATATGCTTTAGCAAAATATTAAAGCTGTGTAATTTATTTAATAATTAAAGACATTTAGTGTTCATTTTGAAGAAAAAGTGAAGTCATATGTTTTAAACTTACGATATAAGAAATACTTGGATAGAAATTAAATTAATATGAGGTTTATATTTCAATGCATAAATTTTCACAATAATATCGATCTATTCATTAGAGTTTAATGAAAATTCCTTTTCGGATTATTTATTTATGATTTCTGTTCATAGTTTTTTATGCCTTAGAAATAGTTACACAAATCATGCCAATCACTTGACTAACCGTTCGTGCGTAACTTTCTCTCTGCATTATCATCCAGTCAAGTACACGCACACAAAAAAAAATGTTTAATTATGAGATGATAAACTATTTTACTGGTATATAATCCCCCACACCTATGTGACTAGGTAAATATGTATGAAGATCTAGACTGATAAAAAATATGCATTTATTACCAAATTCATTTTAATTTCATTTAATGAATATGAAGAATAGATCCTCATACAAATTTATTATGTGCTTGTTAGAAAAATATTATTTGTATACATGATATATAGAATATTGGACTCCATACCGACTCATATTCCATCTATTATTATCGGATGAGATATGGACCTTACTTAAACGAGATTCACACTCCATCTAATGGAAAATAAGTTGTGAGTTGGTGTGATATCTCATATAGTATGAATAATAATAACATAACTCTTGTTTTCAATAGGACCATGCATTCGGCAATAAAAAATATTGCAATGGGCTAAGAAACATTAAAAATGTTAAAAAAAAAAAAATCCTTTAACTCCACTTAAGAATTCATTAGGCCTTTAGGAGTAGAATTTCAAGATGCAAATTCTTTTATATAGTGAGAGATGAGAGGCATCTCCTAGCATTTAGATCAAAATTAATTAATATATAAAAAATACAAACAAACCTGTAAAATGCTTTCGCTAAGGATCTCTGTGACTGGGCAGTTCATTCCCATTTGGATTAAAATGGAATTCAAGAGACTCTTTGATTCAGAAATATCACCTTGAGTGCGACAATCATCTAACATTGAGGTATCCATTTCTAATGATGTTGTCAGAGTTGCTTCCAGTTCCTTAAAATTTTGGACATCAAAAGTATCCAAGGCTACATCTCTAGTTGTTTGAGGTGGTGAGCCACTTTCCAACCCAAGTCTGTTTCGATACCGTGGAAGCTCATTGATAATAGATGATGATGTACTGTGGAAACTATCTTTTGGTACAGTTATGGAAGCAAGACATGACATAGATGCTTGTATTTTTGGCGAGAGATTATTTGTTGGAGAAGTCCATGACCAGAAGATGGAAGGAAAAACATTACGTGATAATCCTTCAAAGCCACACAAAGAAATATAACCGATGCTTTTTAAGCTTATCAGTGCATGAGGAACTTGTGTTATGGCAGTGTCATCTGCCATCAAGGTTGTCAAAGATTCCATTTATCCTAAGTCCTCTTCCAGCTTTTCAATCATCAAACATCCAGAAAGAATAAGAGTTCTTAGAGATTTCAACTTATAGATGCTTCTTGGAAGTTCTCGTAGGCTTGTACAACTTTTCAGATTGATTAAAAGAACATGTTCGAGACGTCCAATGGCGTGGGAAACTGATGACAAACCTGGACAATATTTGAGTATTAACTTTTCAAGATTAGGCAAGTATTTAAAGTTTGGGGTTTGTGTCAGGTGTTGAGAATGACTCAGATTGAGAATTTTTAGCTTCGTCATTGGCTGCCAAAAAAAAGAAAAAAAGAGAGAGACATTTTGAGGATAAAATTAAAGAAGCACCATAGAAAAAAAAAGAGGGGGAAAGAATTACAATGTGTCACTAGGCTCGAAACATAATTTACATCATTTAAATTGTTTTAAGAAATTTGTTAAAAGTATCTAATATCAATAACTGAAAAATACAAACAGAAAATACTATAACCTATTTAGTTTTAGAAAATGTTTTCTATTTTTATTTTTTTAAAATATTTCCTTTATAAAATTTATGGAAAAAAAAAGGATAACAGACACCAATCAAACCTTAACATATTAAGACATAAAAAGGCACACAATATTTTGGTATGGGATAAGATCCTAGCTCTCAAGTGGAAATTACACATGATCTTCCAATATACGAATGGTATATATCATGTGATTTCAAAAGAGAAACATTTTGGTTCTAATTAACATAATGAGATTACTAGTTCTAATTTCTCATAAAGCACTCCAATGGAACCCCAAAATCAGGGCACAACTGGTTGAAGTTTCAAAAAAATGTAATTTTTCTATTGAATAGTGTGATTGTTAGGTTTCTAAGCATAAGATCCATTAAAAAACTTTTAAAATTATTTATTATTGAAACCTTAACCACTGCTCTTATGGCGCTAGTTAGAAAAAACCTAAAATTAAAAAGTCCCATTAGTGTGACACACTCAAAATTGGAACTCTCTCCATTCTTAATGTTTTGTGCCCTATGAGTTTGTGCATTTTGGAAGGTGACTCTTAGTACTGTGAGTCTCTTTTTGAGTTGTTTCAAGTATGATGTATTATTGTTTCTTTTTTTTTTTGAGAGACCACTTTTACCTGTAATGCTATTAGAACACACCTCAATAACATGTCTTCTATCATGTTAGAAACAAAAGAATATGTTAGTATATTTTGGGTTGATTTAAATATATCTTAAATTGATTTAGATTGGTTTGGTTTGATATTAAATTGATTTTGTTTTTGTGTTTTTATAATATTTTTGGCCTATAAAAATTGATTATCTCTTTGTGAATTACACACATATCTAAAATATACATCTCATTATTAATTATTTTTTTATTGTATTCCTATTTTTCATTATACTTTTTAACAATGTAATACTGAAGATTTGTCAAAAGGTGTTTATGAGCCTTCCAAATTTGAGAATGGTAACCAACTTCTTCCAAAAGTTTGTTTAGATCACATGGTTGTCCAAAGATTTATTTCCCCTTGGAAAGATGCATTGGTGATAAAATTGTTAGGGAAAGATGTTGGTTTTGTACCATGAGGGAGATGTTATGTGTTGGGCAGCGGAAGTAAAAAAAAAATATAAAGAACAAACTCTCTCTCAATAAAGGAAACAACGCCAGAAGAAAAATAATATAAAAGAGACAAAATTTAACATCGTTTGACCTTAATTGCCTACTTATCCATGACTTCTATAAGGAGTTTCAAATCTTTCACTATCTGCAAATTTTGAATGATAGAAGTTGCACACCATTGTTACAAATATTTCATGACATAGACAACTTCGAAAAACTACCCATATGGATCATTTTTGGAGGATAACAAAACTCAAATAACTAAAGTCATACTATAAGCCAAAATACTGTTCTAACCAACACTCGACCAAGCCCAACTAACCCGAACCACAGGCTCTAACACCATTTATTGAGCCACAGAAGCAAAAAAAGAAAAAAAATACAAGAACAAACTCTTTCTCAATAGAGGAAATAATGCAAGAAAAAAAATATGAAGAAGATTTAACGTGGTTCGACCTTAACTGCCTATATCCATGACTACTATAAGAAGTTCCAAATCTTTTACTATCTGCAATTTTTGAAAGACAGAAGTTGCAAACCATCCTTAAAAATACATAGATAACTCCTAAAAGCTACCTCTATGAATCACTCCGGCTTCTTGGAAGATAACAAAACTCAAATAACTAAAGTTATATTTATAAACGAAAATACTAGCAATACTTCTATTTCTTATCAGTATGGGGTGTTGGGTTAAATCCCAACATTATGGATGGTATTGAAACCAGGCAGTTTCGATATGATTGAACTTCGACCATGGATTTTTTTCAAGTTAACTTTGACATGGAAGATGATTATACCAAGGTGCTAAATGAATGTCCGTGGATGACTTTTTGTCACCATCTATTGGTGAGACCATGGACCAAGGATTTTGTTGCAGCGACAACTAAGATTGAATCTTCTCTGGTTTGGATCAGACAGTATGAATGTAGCTTATTATGATCTAGACATTTTTTGGACATTGGCGAGTAAAGTTGGAGTGCCTTGGAAGACTGATCACAATACTACAAAGGTTTCTAGAAGAAAATTCTAGAGTGTGTGTGGAGATAAATTTTATGCTACTTGTACAAATAACATGAAGACTTGGTCATCGTTCGTTTCTAAAGTTATGGTGTCGGATTTGTCTCAATTCTCATGATTTTTATTCCTTATCTTTTTAGTTGTAAACTACCAGAAAAAAAAACAAAAGGCACTCGCCTATGTAGCTTTTTCACATCAATCTTGTGCGAGAATACATCAATTGGTGTACTTCAAACGTACACATTGAAGTATTGAACTAGTAAAAATGGCAGCATCTAGCTAAAACTATTGCATAAATCCTTTTGTACAAGTCAATATAAGTTGTTATGCTAAATTAATGAAAGACAAACACAAACATCTTAAATACAAAATAACTATATGACAAAGACTTTAAAGAAAATAAAAGTTATGTTCCTTCTCAGATCACTAACACAAGAAAAACCAATTTCAAAGCACCCTAGAACCACCACTCCGAGTTTGCCTTTAGGGTGCCAACTGCCAAGTGCACAAGTAACATGTCTTAAGAGAAATTTACAAGCATAGCTCACTCAACTTTAAACATGCAAATATTTTGACAAACCAGCAAAGATAGGATCATTAATTAAGATGGGGTTAAATTTGCTTCGCTTGTTAGAACCACGGCAAGTGATCTAAACCAAAATGGCCGCATCTTCAAAACAACATGAACAAGGGAAAGAAGTTACAAAAATCTACCAAAACTCTAAACACAAAAACAATGAGACACATAAACTCTGTAGAAAAATAATATTAAGTTCAAATGTGAAAATGTTTTGATTCAGTTTCACTTGAATCTCTGTAAAATTTTGCTTGCATCATGATATGAATAGAATAAACTTTATTTAAAAAAAATATGTTGATATGTTTAGACAATTATCACTTACATGTTCATACCCACCAAAAACAATATAATTAATTATTATTATCTGCTAGCTTATTACAAACAATAGCATTCCCATCTGCCACCACTGTCATCAACACTAGAAACAGTAACATTTTCATGTGTTGCCATATCATCGACAATAAAAACGTTTTCATTCATATTAACTACCACACCATCACCACCACACCAGAAACAATATTATTCCGACAAGAAACAAAAACATCCGCATGGCAGTGCTCCAAGTTTTAGTTAATTGCTTCTTTGTATATGAGATAAACTCCAGTCTTTTTCACAATGAATCCATGCTCCAAATCAACAACAACTTGTACTTCATCACCAGGTTCTAGTTTTGATATGACTCTTTGCCAGTACTCATCTGTAAGTGAAGTCAGTGTATCTCCCTTGTAGATATCAGTAGTGGCCTTTGTGTGATTTATGATCAACACATTTTTAAGAATAAGACCTTCTAATGTTACTACAATGTTCGGGGAAGAAGAATACACAATATACAACATCATTGTCTTCAAATTACACCCATTCAATCGAGGGACACAAAAAATCATAGAAAAGCCTTCACTACTAAAGGTTCTCCAATCAGGATCCTTGGCACCTGGGAACAAACAATCTCCAAGAACACCACCTTTGCTAGACAGTTCCTGGATAATCAACATATGCTTTAACAAAATATTAAGGCTGTGTAATTTATTTAATAATTAAAGACATTTGATGTTACTTTTGAAGAAAAGTGAAGGCATATGTTTTAAACTTATAATACAAGAAATACTTGGCTGGAAATTAAATTAATATGAGATTCATATTTCTCTCTACATCATCATCCAATCAAGTACACAACACAACCAAAAAAAAATTACGAGATGATAAACCATTTTATTGATATATAATCCCCACCCCTACATACATGAATAGGTAAATATGTATGAAGATCTAGACCGATAAAAAATGCGCATCTATTCCCAAATTCATTTTATTTCCATTTTAATGAATACGAGGAATAGATACCCATACAAATTTATCCGGTGTTTGGATAAAAAAAATATTATTTGTATACATAATATATGAAATACCATACTGACTTACATTCTATCTACCATTAAATGAGATACAGACTTTACCTAAATGAGATTCACACATCATTCAATAGTGAATGAGTTATAAGTTGATATAGTATCTCATATACTATGAATACTAATAACATAACTCTTATTATCAATACCACCATTCAGCAATAAAAAATATCACAATGGGCTAAAAAACATTAAAAATGTTAAAAAAAATCCTTTAACTTTATTTAAGAATTCAATAGGCCCTTTAGGAGTAGAATTTCAAGACGCAAATTCTTTTGTATTATGAGAGATGAGAGGAGACTCTCACGGCACACACGCACACACGCACACACGCACGCACGCGCACACGCACGCGCACACGCGCACACACACATATATATATCTTTTAAATGAAAGTAAATTAAAAAAAAATTGACAGACAAAATACAGAGACATACCTGTGAAATCCTCTTTCTAAGTATCTCTGTGACTGGACAGTTCATTCCCATTTGGATGAAAATGGAATTCAAGAGACTTTTCGATCACACACACACACACACACACACACACACACACACACACAGATATATATATCTTTTAAATGAAAGTAAATTAAAAAAAAATTGACAGACAAAATACAGAGACATACCTGTGAAATCCTCTTTCTAAGTATCTCTGTGACTGGACAGTTCATTCCCATTTGGTTGAAAATGGAATTCAAGAGACTTTTCGATTCAGAAATATCACCTTGACTGCGACAATCATCTAACATTAAGGTATCCATTTCTAATGATGTAGTCGGAGTTGCTTCCAGTTCCTTAAAATTTTGGACATCAGAAGTATCCAAGGCTACATCTCTAGTTGTTTGAGGTGGTAAGCCACTTTCCAACCTAAGTCTGTTTCGATACCGTGGAAGCTCATTGATAATAGATGATGATGTACTGTGGAAACTATTTTTTGGTACAGTTATGGAAGCAAGACATGACAAGTCCATAGATGCTTGCATTTGCGGCGAGAGATTATTTGTTGGAGAAGTCCATGACCAGAAGATGGAAGGAAAAACATTACGTGATAATCATTCAAAGCCACACAAAGAAATATAACCGATGCTTTTTAAGCTTATCAGTGCATGAGGAACTTGTGTTATGGCAGTGTCATCTGCCATCAAGGTTGTCAAAGATTCCATCTGTCCTAAGTCCTCTTCCAGCTTTTCAATCATCAAACATCCAGAAAGAATAAGAGTTCTCAGAGATTTCAACTTATAGATGCTTCTTGGAAGTTCTCATAGGCTTGTACAACCTTTCAAATTGATTAGAAGAACATGTTGGAGACGTCCAATGGTGTGGGAAACTGATGACAAATTAGGACAATATTTGAGTATTAACTTTTCAAGATTAGGCAAGTATTTAAAGTTTGGGGTTTGTGTCAGGTGTTGAGAATGACTGAGATTAAGAATCTTCAGCTTCGTCATTGGCTGTGCAAAAAAAAAAAAAAAGACATTTTGAGGATAAAATTAAAGAAGCACCATAGAAGAAAAAAAGAGAGGAAAAGAATTACAATGTGTCACTAGGCTCGAAACATAATTTACATCATTTAAATTGTTTTAAGAAATTTGTTAACAAGTATCTAATATCAATAATTGAAAAATACAAACAGAAAATACTATAACCTATTTAGTTTTAGAAAATGTTTTCTATTTTTATTTTTTTTAAATATTTCCTTTATAAAATTTATAAAAAAAAAAAAATAGAGACCAATCAAACCTTAACATATTAAGACATAAAAAGGCACACAATATTTTGTTATGGGATAAGATCCTAGCTCTCAAGTGGAAATTACACATGATCTTCCAATATACGAATGGTATATATCATGTGATTTCAAAAGAGAAACATAGTTTTGGTTCTAATTAACATAATGAGATTAGTAGTTCTAATTTCTAATAAAGGACTCCAATGGAACCCCAAAAATCAGGGCACAACTGGTTGAAGTTTCAAAAAAATGTAATTTTTCTATTGAATAGTATGATTGTTAGGTTTCTAAGGCATAAGATCCATTAAAAAGCTTTTAAAATTATATATTGTTGAAACCTTAACCACTGCTCTTATGGCGCTAGTTAGAAAAAAACCTAAAATTAAAAAGTCCCATTAGTGTGACACACTCAAAATTGGAACTCACTCCATTCTTAATGTTTTGTGCCCTATGAGTTTGTGCATTTTGGAAGGTGACTCTTAGTACTGTGAGTCTCTTTTTGAGTTGTTTCAAGTATGATGTATTATTGTTTCTTCTTTTTTTTTGAGAGACCACTTTTACCTGTAATGCTATTAGAACACACCTCAATAACATGTCTTCTATCATGTTAGAAACAAAAGAATATGTTAGTATATTTTGGGTTGATTTAAATATATCTTAAATTGATTTAGATTGGTTTGGTTTGATATTAAATTGATTTTGTTTTTGTGTTTTTATAATATTTTTGGCCTATAAAAATTGATTATCTCTTTGTGAGTTACACACATATCTAAAATATACATCTCATTATTAATTATTTTTTCATTGTATTCCTATTTTTCATTATATTTTTTTAACAATGTAATGCTGAAGATTTTTCAAAAGGTGTTTATGAGCCTTCCATATTTGAGAATGGTAACCAACTTCTTCCAAAAGTTTATTTAGATCACATGGTTGTCCAAAGATTTATTTCCCCTTGGAAAGATGCATTGGTGATAAAATTGTTAGGGAAAGATGTTGGTTTTGTACCACGAGGGAGATGTTATGTGTTGGGTAGCAGAAGTGAAAAAAAAAAAATACAAAGAACAAACTCTCTCTCAATAAAGGAAACAATGCCAGAGGAAAAATAATATAAAAGAGACAACATTTAATGTCATTTGACCTTGATTGCCTACTTATCCATGACTTCTATAAAGAGTATCAAATCTTTTACTATTTGTAAATTTTGAACGACAGAAGTTGTAAACCATCGTTACAAATATTTCATGAAATAGACAACTTCGAAAAACTACCCATATGGATCATTTTTGGAGGATAACATAACTCAAATAACTAAAGTCATACTATAAGCCAATATACCATTTTAACCAACACTTGACCAAGCCCAACTAACCCAAACCATAGGCTCTAATACCACTTATTGAGCAGCGGAAGCAAAAAAAAAAATACAAGAATAAACTCTTTCTCAATAGAGGAAATAACACAAGGAAAAAAAAAATATGAAGGAAATTTAATGTGGTTCGACCTTAACTACCTACATCCAAGACCCCTATAAGAAGTTCCAAATCTTTTACTATCTGCAACATTTGAACGACAGAAGTTGCAAATCATCCTTAAAAAAACATAGACAACTCTTAAAAGCTACCTCTATGAATCACTCCGACTTCTTGGAGGATAACAAAACTCAAATAAACAAAGTCATATTTATAAATGAAAATACTAACAATACTTCTATTTCTTATCGGCGTGAGGCATTTGGTTAAATCCCAACATTATGGAAGGTATTGAAACCAGGCAGTTTCGATATGATTGAACTTTGGCCATGGATTTTTTCAAGTTAACTTTGACGTGGAAGATGATTGTACCAAGGTGCGAGATGAATGTCCGTGGATGATTTTTTGTCACCATCTATCGGTGAGACCATGGACCAAGGATTTTGTTGCAGTGACAACTAAGATTGAATTTTCTCTGGTTTGGATCAGACATTATGAATGTAGCTTATCATGATCTAGACGTTCTTTGGACATTGGCGAGTAGAGTTGGAGTGCCTTGGAAGACTGATCACAATACTACAAAGGTTTCTAGAAGAAAATTCTAGAGTGTGTGTGGAGATAAATCTGATGCTACTGTGATTGGAGCTGTGTGTTCAGATGATGAGTGGTACAACCGTATAAGGTTGAATATGAGTGGTCATTGCAGCATCAATTATATGCCCAAAAGACAGCCAAGTTAGTAATAATGGTGAATCTGTTCTGTATCACCATCATATCAAGGCCATAATATAATTTCGAGAAATATCCTTGCTGATTCTCTATTAGAAGATTCTGTGTGTCATAGACTTATTGTCAACATCTGTAAATATATGGCTTACTGATATCAGGGAGATACCTAGCAGATTTGTAGCTATTTTTAGTGGACCATGATGTGTATATATGCTGATATGATTTGCTCAATATATAAAATAGTTTTGCCACGTTCATACTTTAGCATGGTATCAGAGCTGTCCAGGCTTTCATAACCGTAGTGCGCAGAGACAGACCTTCGCTGCTGTGATGGCAAGAGAAGACGAAAAGCCTCACGAAGAGGAGATTGAGAAGACTCAGGCGAATGGAACCAAGAAGGGTCCTTCGCCTTATGACCTGAACGCAAGCGACAACCGTGGGAGTGTTATCACACTGGTGCAATTGCGAGGAGAGAACTATGGAGTGGTCCCTCACCACTAGCTGTTGTCTAATCTTCAAGGATGCAATTCAGTAAGGGGTGGTTGGCCTTATCTTTTTGGTGTCGCCATCCATTTCTTGTGGAGGATCCTGAATGAGAAATCTTTGAAAAACTCACTCTTTCTCTCGATGGTATGGTTTTTACATTTCGAATCCTTTATCATTAGCATCAAATTTATTCTGATAGACTTGATCTTCTTCGTCCTTCCTCAAGAAAGCCATTGACTTTTTTACTGGCTTCTTGTGGTGTTGAGCTCATGATTTTAGGAGACATTTTGTGTGCATGGTTTTACTGCTAATTTGGGTAGTTTCCCTATCAGTGGCTGAGATTGATTTTTTTTTTCGGAGGGGGGTGGGGTCTATGATGCTGAGCCTATTTTGGTCTATCGAGTGTAATAAGCAGGTCATTGTTGATTAGGAATCTTCAGCTGCGTTACCTCTCATTAAGAATGGTGTTCATTTGAAGCACCCCCAACAGGGTTATTAACCAAGTCAAATATCTTCTTGGTAGGAATTGGGTGGTTGATTTAACCCATATTTTATCGTGAGGCAAATAGGGTGATGGGCCATCTTGCTTTTCTTGGGCATAGTCATAACATTGGTGTTCGTGATCTTATGTACCTTTCCGTGTCTTTTGGGGCCTATCCTATGTGATGGCAGTATGAGTTTGTGGCATTGTCACGGATGGTTGCTATTGTGTAATTTTTTCCTTGTGCTTTGTTTGGGGTGTTTAGCCTTCCTTTTTCACAAAAAAAAAAGTAATGTTTCATGCGGCAATAAATAAAATGGGACTACCCAAGTGTCTTATTGAGTCAATGTCTATGGTGTCTATTTGTGCATCCTCGCCATTCATCTCTGTTATAGAACTTGAGTTCGAGCATCCTCACCGTCATCGTGTCCGTCGCCCTTTGCTTCCTCCTCCGCCACCTCAACTGCCATTGCCTTCGCCGTCTCTCCCCTTCCTCCGCCAGCACAATGCCAATCTTTGTCTCCAGCCATCGCATCTCGTCGAAATTTCCTCAGAACTCTTTGTCCTCCGCTCATATCATCGACTCCATCCCACTTTGACTGGCAAAGTGCTATCGCTGTTGGGGTGGTCTTTGGATTCCATGAGGATGTTTGGCTTTTTTTTTTTTTGAACTGAATTCGAATTGTTTGAATTCAGTTCAAGTTACAGTATTCTTTTATTCTTTTTTAGAATTTGGATGGTCCAAATTCATTTTTTTTTTACTTTCAATTCTTCTTTTTCAAGAATTGAGGGGGTTGGTGGTGGTAATGATGGTGGCAAGGCACACCACGAGGAAGTAGATGGAGTCTGGGGAGAGGAGGAGCACAACGTTACCTTTTCAGATGTCGATGTTAGAGAGGGAGGTAGCGGCGATGTCCACGGCGCGCCAAAGCTGGTGGAAGGTGATAGCATCGATGCAGGCGATGTTGCCATGGTGGGTGTGGGAGGAGATGAAAGTGGTGATGTCCAAGGAGTGGTTCTATGGTGAGGATGCTCTTGTGGGGCTTTCTATACCAAATGTCATGTTGCTATTACATAATGAGTTATTTGGCACCGTAGACATTAACAATAGGAGGCACATGAGCAATGGCCTAAATAAAATGCCTCAAAACTTGAATGTTTGGTAAACCTTTTCTAAACATTGTGAGAAGGAAATGTAGATGAGATTATAAGTGTGACATGACACCTCTTGTATATGTAGTTAATATCCTTTCTTTTTTCGTGCAATTGATTGTATAACTATATATTTTCGGTATAATGTATGGAATTATCCATATATTTTGGCACTCAAAAATTCTTCATCATTAATAAAATTAAAAGGATCATATAATAAAATTGAAGCATTATAAGATGGGAAATCATATTTTACTTTTTTACATCCAAATAATGAGCATTATCTTTGACAGTCATATGTCATGAAACCAGATGATTTTATAATATGGTATAAAGTCTCACCAATTGATTTGGGGATCAAAATTTCATTATTACATAATTATTTATGCTTCAAATCCAAAAGAGACATTTGCCTGAAGTGTTAGAATATAAAATCATTGATATATTCTACTCATCGGCTTAAATTTTTGGGAGAGATATGAAAAGCTAAATATAAAACTCATATCATACCTGGTCCTTATCCCACACTTGTTGAAGATTGCTATATTTCAAGTAAATGGCAACTAAATTTCCTTGATCAAAGTTTGCAGTTGTATATGTTGACGGGCACCCATGCCAACACAACCATCGAAGATCTGTTGGAAGGTATTTGAAATCTCCAATAAGTTGTACACCATCAAGTTGAAGCAATTTGAGTCTCTTCATGTTTTTAAAAGCTTCAGTTTTCAAACGAATTGGATTCGTCCTTGGCAACTTCAAGGCAAGTCCCTCAATAGCTTTTGTTCCCTATAAAATAAAATGAACATAAAAATAAATGATTAGATAATTAATGGTAACTGAAAAAGTAAATGCTTACAATTTTGTTTTTCGAAAACCAATTTGTTTAGACTGTCCTAGAAGGACTAAACAATTCACAAACCATTTAATTAAAAATCCAAACGAATGTTACTCTATGCTCATTTGCTTCCTTTGGAATCTGTTTGAACATAATGGTGATTGGAATGGCAGAGAACAGGACAGAATGGAGCGATGTTTTCGCTTTTTGTAAAGAGATATAACGAATAATGAATGGGGGATACAATAAAAAGTTTAACAAATTTATATTTATTTTATCCATATTCCATTTGAATCAGAGGAAAAAAAAAGGGGAAAAAATAAAGTATTGAATAAAATGAAAGAGTTTGCCAAAGTCCATTATATTCTATCTAATTGTAAAGTATGCAAATAATTTCACACCTTATATCATTCCATTTCATGAAGTTTCATTTCATCACTTTCTCCGAATCCAAACATTGCATTAGTGTTTGATCAAAAACTTAAAAAGAAAAATGTTATTTATATTCATCATAGTGCATGGAATACCATATCGACTAACAATTTATGCACCATTGAATGAGATGTGGACTCTACTTGAATAATGAGATCTACACCTCTTCTAATAGTAGATGATTTATAAGTTGGAACAGTATCTCATATACTATGAGTACAAAAAACATAACTCAACATGAAAATAGAAATTATACATGGAGTTCTTACCATGTCTTTTGATAATAAATCGCATACTTCCTTCGGGTACCACACCCTACTGCGCTCCTCAGGTGCCTTCGGTGATTTTTCTCGAATGATTTCTCTTCCCATGTCCCGTAACAAATCATGCATTCTAAGTTTGGTCTTAGTGTCAACAGATATAAGGCTTTTCTCTATAAGGACACATATTCCAATTTCAGCCGAATAACCACAACCATTTAATATATTCATTGCATCTACTTTTTCCATGCCAATAAAGAAAAAGGCTATATCAAGGAATATTTCCTTATATTCATCATCACTTAAGCCATCAAAGCTTATTTTGAGCTTGTTTTGCACTTGTTCATGGGGAATGTTTTTTAGTTTCTCCAAGACACACATCCATTCTGTTACCCTCCTGTTAAACAGATGTGACCCAATGACCTCAAGAGCTAATGGCAATCTCCCACAATAAGAAATAACTTTGTTGGAAAGTTGAGCAAATGCTTCTCTAGGACTTGGTTCTTTGAATGCATGCCAACTAAAAAGCTCAATAGATTCTTCCTCATCCAAAGTTTCCATCCTATATAACTTGTCAACTCCAAGCCAACTAAGAATATGTTCATCTCTTGTTGTGATGATTATTACACTCCTTGGACAAAACCATTCACGGCTTGCAGCCAAAGCATTTAGTTGTTCTGATTTGTCCACATCATCGAGTACAAGAAGTATCCTTTTTTCACGAAGTCTTCTTTCTAATATCAATTTTCCATATTCAATGTTTTGCATCTTTATTTTCATTGTTTCATAGATATCAGAAAGGAGTTGCTCTTGTAAACGAATACTGCCATTATCCTGATCCCAAACTTCTCTAATATTTAGGAGGATGCACCGACCCTCAAACTCACGACAAATTTTATTATAAACCGCTTTGTCAATGGTTGTTTTACCAATCCCTCCCATACCCAATATCCCTAATAGTAGAGGATTTTCTGAAGGTTGATTCTTTAATAGTTCGATCACATATTGCACACGAGATTCTACTCCTACGGGATGGTTCGCAATGAACAAGTCCTTTATGTCTAGCATGTGAGTAACATATTCAACAATATTCTTGATATCCTCACTTTCATTCCTGTAGAATATTATCCATAAATAAGAAGCACAATTGATTATTACACAACCATCGTGCAACATGCGAAAGTATCAAGACAAATTGTAGTATTGAGTTAAAAGAATGATAGTTGCGTGGGAATAAATAAAAGGTAAATTACACTCACTTTTCTTGAGATTTGTAGAAATACAACCCACATTCCATCTATTTGTTAAACCTATACTCACACCCCCTCTATTTGTCAACTTCTAAGTATTTATATTACACTCACATCCGTTACTAACAGAAAATAGTTAATAAACTTAACATAATAATATTTTTATGATATTAACTGTTTTTAATTAACGAATTTATAAAAATACCCTTATTTGCTCAACGACAACAAGAGAGTAGGTAGGGGCATTTTTATAATTTATTAATTAGGAGTAGTAAATATAATAAAAATGTCATTATGTTAAGTTTACTAATGGTGGTTTGTTAGTAAAGGGTGTGATTGTAATATAAATATTTAAAATTTAACAAACAGAATAAGTGTGGGTGTAAATTAGATAACTAAAGGGAGTGTGACTTACATTTTTCATACTTTGTAAGGCTAGCGTAATAGCCAAGTTCTCAATTATTAGTCCTGTAAACCTTTCCAAGAGCAGGGTATGCCTTCCAAGCACCTCTCCCTTTTCTCATTAACGGCCTACTAACTTTAGCTTAATTTCACCAACGATAACATGTGGCATTCACTTTAAATAGGTACAATAATAAAGATTATGTATCTCATATTTATCTACTAAAAGTGTATTCGCTATGTTCACTTTGTTGTCTATTCAATAGGTCTCACTCTATTAAATTATTATTCTACTTGCAAGTAAGGGTTTGTGCAAATTAAGAAAAAGGTTAGAAATGAATATTACTCACGCATAAGGGTAAATGCGTGCAAATGAATTAGATGTAGAGAGACATTAATGATGAGTATGATTCTGTATGCATATTTTATTCCCTTTAATTGGTGCTTTAACCTTAAATTGTGCATAAATACTTCTTATTTGAATGGATTCATATATTTTTCTCCTCAATTTGTGCTTATTATGAAATTATGAGTAATTATGCCTTTTCGTTGATATTTTGGATTTTGATTGATCCACAACGTTTTGGACACTTATTCATGTTTATAACTCGTAGGAACATATAATATGTGGAGGCACAAGAGGCATAGATGCGAAGAGGATTGATGCAGAATATATAATATTTTTATAAACGGTTTATTATTTTTCTTTTTTTTGCATAACAATATCACTTGCACGGAGTCATTATTTTGTCAACTTGCTAAAATATTTTGTAAAGGAATTTATTCTTATTTTGCATAAGAAAAGTGACCCAGATACTTTGAAATAGATTATAACATTTTCATCATGTATTTTCTTTCTCATTATTTTATAAATATTGGCAGTTGATGAGTTTATATTATCTATGAAATTATATACATTTACTCATAAAAATATGAAAGTTATGCATGATATTATGTATCTTTGTAAAGTTGTTATTTATTATTGATACTTGATAAAATAAATACTTACTCAAATAGATCCATGTAATTTTTAAAAAATTTAATGGATTTAATATAAAATATAATCATTTAATGAGAACAAATAACTACTTAAAACAAAATACAACTTATGACTTTTTTTTAACATTTTGAAAGTCAAAAGTCATATTTTTATGTTTTGTTCTGTTCAAATAAATAATTTATCATTTTTCTAAAAGTTATCCTTAGTATTTTTTGAGAAGTTAAAATATTTAGTTTATTAAAAAATGCTTTCTAAAATACTAGAAACAAGTATTTTTATTATTATATATTTAAATATAAAATAATTTTTCCATAAGTTACTTTTTAAAAATTACTTTTTTATAAGTACTAAAATAGGTTGTTTACCCAAATAGGAACTTAGTACAACAATTCTAGTTTTAGATTTATGCTCTTACAGTACCCTCTAATAGCTTATCTCACCTACATCCATTTTGTTACAACTAGAACAGAAATATATCTAACAGTAGCTGCCAAATAAATATTATAACATCTGGAATATTTTTATTGAGATAGAATATTATATCGTATAGTAGAAAATTATGGTATATACATTCAATTAAGTTGAATATATATATATAAGGCAAAATTACTCCTTAATTTGGGTATAAAATAACACAAATTAAGCATGAATATTTGCAAGTCTACTCTAAAGTCGAATTCCATCATTGATACACAAGAAACCAAAATAGCCGAGTAAGACGCTATATATTAACCAAAACCATATGGTAATGCGTCTCCGAGCATTTCCATTTAATATATATTTTGCTTAAGCAACTCTTAATTAATATGAGACTTCATCAACTCGTACTTGTAATTTCAACACTCTCCCCCTTGGCTATTATACTATTGTAGATAATAATAGTTACGTTTTTTCAAGGAAGCACTCAGCCACATCACTTGTTACCAGATAAAGAAGGAGCTAATTAATTTCAGCTGATCAGCTAGTTATCTGTTAATGAGTAGTTAGCTAGTAGGGTGATATTTCTGTTTTGAAAGTAGTTATCTCTAAGCTGGCTCTTAGTTACACGCTAACCACTCATGTATATAAACTAGTTCATCTAACCCACTCAACTCATTCAGTAATTCAATTGACTTCATCATACTCTTTTCTTATACTTCCTCTCTTCTCTTTCTTTCGGTTTATGCATGCCCCCAAGTATATTCTTGATACCATTTTTCACATGGTATCGGAGCTTCTAGTCATCTAGGAGCTCTGCTGCGCAACTTTATCAGCCATGCCAGAAATGGAGGTTCAGTTTCCCACAACAGCACAAAGTTCTGTTGGAAATCAGGTTCCACCATCAATGATGAATCAGATTCCTCCAACGAACCAGGTTCCATTTGCTAATCAAGTGCCATTTATGAATCCAATGATGAATCAAGCATGCATGATGAATCAGATGCCACAAAATCAGCAATTTCCTTTCCAACAACAATATCAGGTGCAGAATTCTTTTCCTATTGTCTATCCAATGCAAAATCCAATGGCCGGTCCCATGAGTCCTTTCTACCTTCATCCAAGTGAGAATCCGGGTATGGCATCGACTTCTTTAACTCTACTCCTCAGAATTATCATGTTTGGGCAAGAACAATGAGATTTGTACTGAAATCGAAAAATAAGTTGCCATTCATTGATGGAACTATTGCCAAACCCGATGACAATGATCCACTGTTCTTTACATGGGACAAATGTAATACCTGTGCAGTATCTTGGATTAATCTTTCTCTAAGCAAAGAAATTTCGCAAAGTGTATTGTACATAGAGAATGCAGCCAACTTATGGAGAGACCTCAAGAAAAGATATCACCAAGGGGATCTTGTCAGAATAGCAGTTCTGCATGAGGAACTTGTGGCAACCAAGCAAGGTGAATCATCTGTTTCTGCATACTTTACTAAACTGAAGTCTTTATGGGAGGAGCTAGAGAATTTTAGGCCAATTCCAGGCTGTCCCTGCGTTGGTACTTGTAATTGTGGCTTAGGGACAATGAGAGAATATAGAAGGAATGATTGTGTAGTAAGATTCCTCAGGGGCTTGAATGAGTAATATACTCATGTGAGATCCCAGATATTACTCATGAGACCACTCCCAGACATTGACACTACACTCTCATTGCTGCAACAACAAGGACAACAAATGACCACTTCAACCATTGATTCGGCTGCATTTCTGAGCACAGTGGAAAACAATAACAGCGAGACTCCCAGAGGGCGTGGCAGAGGAAGAAGTGGAAGGGGTCATTATTCTAACATTGGCGGAAGAAGCTACACAGGCAGAGGTCAATCTACTCTTAAAACTTGCTCTTTCTGTGGGAAACAAGGGCATATGGTGGATTCTTGCTACAAGAAACATCGCATTCCTCTGCATCTTAGGTCCAAGTCAGGCCCTGCACAAGGGTCTGCACACAACATTGTGACTGATGGTGAACTTGATGATATCAGTCCTGACATTTCCAACCAGAAGGAGGAGCTTGAGCATCCAGGTCTTACCTTCACTCCTGAGCAACACAAGCCATTGTTGGCCCCCATTCAACAGCAAGAATCACTCGCACATCACTCCACCAACCAGCTTACAACCTATTCCCTTTCACCCCCAATTAATGAGACAACAGGTACAATTTACACGCTTTCATTCACTGTGAACACAGCACTTGCTTGTACCATAGCTAACTCAGAGTCTTGGGTAATAGATAGTGGTGCAACTGACCATGTTTGCTATTCCCTTGACAATTTTCGCCAATATACTAAAATCAAACCTATCACCATTAAACTACTTGATGGTTCTCACACAACAGCCACCATATCTGGAACTATAGTTTGCACTAAAGACTTTTACCTAACCAATGTAGTCGACATACCAAGCTTTACATTGAACCCTTTATCTGTTTCGAAAGCCATTTCCACATTGAATTGCACATTTTCTTTTTCTAATGCTGGCTGCAAGGTACAGGACAACCTCAGTTTGAGGAAGATTGGTGCAGCTGACTTAAGAGGAAGCTTATATGTACTGGAACAAGCTGCAGATTCATCCTCCCATACTACACCAGCTTCTACAAATTCAGTTTACACTTACACACACACAAGGGTTCTGCATTGTGGCACCAAAGATTAGGTCACATTCCTAGATCCAGAATGCATGTAATGAAAAGGAATTTTCCATTTGTTCATTGTTCTGATGAATTTTTTCCTAGTGACACGAGTCACTTAGCTAAACAAAAAAGGCTAGCATTCCCTGTAAGCACCACAAATTCAATAAAAGCTTTTGATTTTGTCCATATGGATATCTGGGGACCCATATCCACTGTCTCTATCAGTGGTTTCAAATATTTTTTGACTGTGGTAGATGATAAAACCAGGTTTACTTGGGTGATACTTTATGAAATTACAATCTGATGCACCTTTAATGGTTCAGTCCTTTGTAAATCTTGCTGAAACTCAATTCAATGCAAAGATTAAATGTATTTGAATTGACAATGAGCTGACTTTAAATTGCACAATTTTTATGCATCAAAAGGAATTTTACACCACACTAGGTGTGTTGAAACCCCCTAACAAAATGGGTAGTGGAGCGAAAACATCAGCACATACTTCAAGTAACTAGAGCACTGATTTTTCAATCTCATTTACCCCAAGTCTTTTGGCATTAGGCTATTGCTCATGCAGTGCATTTGATTAATAGAATATTTAGTTCAATACTAAATGACTGTTAACCATTCCAGCTCCTATTTTCAGCTCTCCCAGATATTGAACATTTAAGAGTGTTTGGTTGTTTAGCTTTTTGCTTCCAATTTATTAGCCAATAGAAAGAAACTAGATCCTCGAGCCAAAAAGTGTGTTTTCTTAGGCTCTAGAGGTGGTACTAAAGGATTTCTATTGCTACACTTACAAACAAACAATATGTTCTTATCTAGGAATGTCATCTTTGATGAAAATGTGTTTCCCTTTATTTCACAATCTTCCACAGCAGCTGCAGAACCCAACAACACTGCTCACAACTCCTACACTGACCCTTTCACCTATGACAGTATACCAGACACAATCCTGGTACAATACACACCTTCTACGACATCTCACACAACCACAGAAACCATGACACTAAACATACCTACTCACAATCAATTTGATATTTTATCCTCACAACCTGACCAACCTGAATCTCCGCTTACACACTCTACCTCAGAACCACAGCAATCTCAATTACCTACTCCCCCACAACACAACACCAACCACACTGCATTCCCTCAACCATTAAGAAGATCAACCCGAACCAGAAAATTGCCTTCACATCTGCAGGACTTGCAGTTCACATTAGCTACCAATTCAGATGTTCAATCTTCTCTTTGCAGGTATCCTATGTCTAATTTTCTGTTATATAATACATTGGCTGCAAAACATAAACATTTTTCCCTAGCCATTTCTACCAATCATGAACCACAAACCTATGATGAAGCTGTGAATCAAGCTTGTTGGAGAGATGCCATATCTGCTGAGTTGGCAGCTCTAGAACTGAATAAGACTTGGAAAATCATTCCTCTTCCTCCTGGAAAGAAAGCCATTGGCTGCAAGTGGGTTTTTAAAGTAAAATTCAAGCCTGATGGTTCCATTGAAAGGCACAAAGCACGTCTAGTAGCAAAGGGATTCCCTCAAACCGCTGGTATTGATTATTTGGAGACGTTCACCACAGTTGTCAAAATGACTACTCTAAGGGTTTTATTATCCATTGCAGCCACCAAAGGCTGGTATTTGCATCAGCTTGATGTCAATACTGCCTTTTTGCATGGTGATCTAGATGAAGAGGTCTATATGAGACTGCCCCCTGGACTTAAGGTGAATGACAGAGGCCTTGTATGCAAGTTGGAAAAGTCTTTATATGGTCTCAAACAAGCAAGCAGGCAGTGGAATGCCAAGCTCAGTTCTATCAGATCGGGTTACACTCAGTCAAGGTCAGATTATTCTCTCTTTATCAAGTCCAGCTCCGGATCCTTCACTGCAATACTTGTGTATGTGGATGACCTGGTACTGTCAGGAAATGACCTTACTGAAATAGAAAGAATGAAGAAACCCTTAGATGACCTCTTCAAAAATCAAGGACTTGGGCAATCTGAAATATTTCCTTGGGATGGAAATAGCTCGGTCCTCAAAGGGCATTGCTCTCTACCAACACAAGTACACTCTGGATCTTCTTAAGGATTATGGTATGCTGGGTGCTAAACCAGTCTCTCCCCCTATGGACTATCACCTAAAATTATCCAGATCCTCCGGTCATCCTTAGTCTCTCCCCCTATGGACTATCACCTAAAATTATCCAGATCCTCCGGTCATCCTTTGTCAGATTCCACTGGTTACCGGCGCCCAGTTGGAAAACTGTTGTATCTCTCTAACACACGACCTGACATATGCTATGCAGTAGGAAGATTGAGCCAATTTCTAGATTGCCCAATTGAGATTCATCAACAAACAGCCTTCAGGGTCCTTCGCTACCTTAAAGGTTCCCCTGCTCTAGGATTGTATTTTTCAGCTGATTCTGATTTGTCCTTAACCCGGTTTGCTGATTCTGACTGGGGAGCTTGCAGTGATGCACGCAAGTCGATTTCTGCCTATCGTTTTTTCCTGGGACATTCCCTCATCTATTGGAAGAGCAAAAGGCAGCAGACCGCAGCATGTTCATCAGCAGAGGCTGAGTACCGATCTCTAGCCTTGGCCACATGTGAGGCACAGTGGCTAACCTTCCCCCTCAAGAATTTTGGCATCGATATGAGCAAACCAGTGGCTGTGTTCTGCGACAACCAATCTGCAATCCATATTGCAGGCAACCCGGCGTTCCATGAACGTACGAAACACAGAGATTCACTGCCACGTGGTTCGTGATAAAATCCAAGAAGGAGTCATTCATCTTCTCCCACTTTCAATCCATCACCAAGGGGCTGACATACTCACCAAGCCTTTATCTCCAGGTCCCTTCTCACAAATCCACCCCAAGCTGGCCATGTATGACATACACCACCCAGCTTATACTCTTTTCAATTGAGTTCATCATACTCTTTTCTTATACTTCCTCTCTTCTCTTTCTTTCGGTTTATGCCCCCAGGTATATTCTTGATACCATTTTTCACAACACTAGCTTTAAAGCGCTTCAAATTTCATTGAAATCATACTTAATCTCAAACACCTATATTCACCAATGGGTTAAGCCCATCAAGGGGTTCCATATCTCATTGCATCTCATGTAGTGTTCGTGCCTTTGATAATTTACCAAACAAGGATGTTAAGGTTGCCCCTTTCAAAGAACTTGGCAAGCTTATGACACTGGGGGAAGTGTACCAAAAAGTTTCAATGATAGTGAGAAACGTGTTCTCAAAATTGCGCCTGTAGTAAGAGAGGCCGGGTTTGCAATTTGTTCTTGGAAAAGTTATATTGTAATATATTTGGTCTTTCTTGTTTATGTATATGCTAGCAGCTAGCCAGTTGGATTAAATAAGTTGACTTCTGGGGAAGAAGTTTATTATACGCTTTTCTTGAATTTGAATATTTTAACAAAAACATGAAACAATAAGATAAACATTTTCCAGAATCAAAACCAAAAAATATTCTCTAAAAACATGAAAAGAAAGTAAATTACCTGGATTTTAGAATGACAAATCCTGAAATGCAACCAACTTCACGGAGTGCTTTCCTCCAACTCTGTTCCTTATCTTTATTTGCAGGGATTCTTTTTAAAAGATTTTCAAAAGCTTTTCCAAACTCACCTACTTGATTTCGGACTTCGGAGGGATCTACATTGTAAAACACTGGCAGCACCTTTTGAGCTTTGGTTTTATAACATATTAGGATGTCCTCCAGCTCTTGCAAACACCACCTTGAATCCGCATAATTTGTTGACAAAACAATGATAGAAATTTTAGATTCTCTAATAGCTTTTAGCAGTGAGAGTGAGATTTTCTCTCCCCTTGAAAGCCCATCATCATCCTTGAAAATATAAATACCAGCATTTTCAAGTGATGCGTGGAGATGTGAGGTGAACGTGGAGCGAGTGTCTTTGCCTCGAAAACTCAAGAACACATCGAACGACTTTTCCTGAATTGAAAAAATAATAATAAAGAATCAAATAGCTGTGCTATACAAGCGAAATATTTTAGTATGCAATGAAATGAAACAATGAAAATCAGCTTTTACTTGTCTACCCAATCCTCAATATATAGAAATCGAAATAGGTTAAAATGGGTAGCTAGAAATTTATTCCACAGTCGTTGATCATGGCTTCGCAGGAAATATATTCATACTAATGAGCATTTTTGCAAAAATAAAATCATAGCTTATAGGCATGCTAATCACAGTTATTGAAATTACTAATTACATAAGGATTTTAAACCCACAATTCGATACTAGGATTTAGAAAGCAAAAAATTTGACAACCGAACTATTTTTAAAAGGGGTTTTATAAAGAGTGTTCATTAATAAGTTTCAATACAATAAATCAAGATTTAAATACGTTCAAGTGATTACAAGTTCAAGAATGTAACCTTTGGATGAAGTTTGAAAGCAACGTTGCATAAGTTTTAAAATTTGAAGTAAAAAAGTTAAAATGTAAATATATTTCAATTTTGATTCTTGAAAAATAAATGAATTATAATTTTGACTCTTAAAAAAAGTTTGATTCAATACAAACATTTATAGAACTATTTATTTTTAATCTAATCATCTGTAATACTGAATTGGCTTGGTTAGGAGAGAGTCAAGTGATTTAATCTTATATGACAGTCAACAGTTATACAACTAAATGTTTGTACCAAACCAAACAAAAAGAAAAAAACTTTTCACATACCAAAATAAAAAAAATCACTCGTCTTTTATAGGGATAAAAAAATATTAAGTCATCAAGGTTTCAATGTTGCGTACTGATTGAAAGCTAAGAACTTTCCCTAACGAAATCCATATTTTATTTTGTTTATTCCTTTCCATGCGTGCACCTAATTAAAAGTTATTGTAATAATAATTAAGAAACCGAATGGCACAACTAAATTGGCTACCTTCAGCGTTATATATTCCGAAAACAAACACTACACATCAACAACACATCACTCATGTCCCGATGAAACCATAACGTACGCACTACACACCTGAGGTTTAATTGATGATTCCTTCTGATAGATTTCTCTTCCCAAGTCTTGTAGCAAAGGATGCATGCGAAGCTTGTCATTCTCGTCAAACGTCACTAGACTTTGATCTTCAAGGGATCCAATTCCGAATTGTGCAGCATATCCAGAGCGTTCTAATATCTGGATTATATCATTTTTATCCATTCCAATAAAGAAATAACTCAAATTAGCTAACTCCAGAAATATTTGTTTCTCTTCACGTGCCAAATCATCATAACTTATTTTTAGCACGTCTTGTACATCTTGAATGGGAAATTTTTTTAGTCTAAGCAATACACTCTCCCACTCTTCTGTACTTCTTTCGAACAAAACAGAGCCAAGAGCTACAAGAGCAAGTGGCAATCCATCAGAATATTCAACTACATTTTTAATAAGCTCAGCAAAATTTCTTTCAGGAGTTGCTTTCTTGAATGCGTGCCAACTAAAAAGCTCAACGCATTTATTATAGTCCATTTCGTCCACCCTATGTATGTGGTCAACTCTGAGAAAACGAAGTACTTCTTTATTCCTTGTGGTGATGATTATTCTACTGCCAGGACCATACCATCCACGAATTCCGCTCCATTCGCTCATATGGTCAATATCATTCACATCGTCAAATACCGAAAAGCACCTTTTAGAAGAAGTAAGCTCTTTCTTTAAGGAAATCGCTATGTTTCTATGCCTGACATCTGGGAGGAATTTTCTCACCTCAAAACTGCCGCCAATTTGATTATAGATAGCTTTGGCAATCGTCGTTTTACCTATTCCTCCCATGCCCCATATCCCTAATAGTCGAACATCATCATCTGATTTCTGGTAATTCAATTTCTGAATTAATTCTTGCACATGAGATTGGACTCCCACAGGATGCTTTGCAACGAATAAATCTGTCGACTTTAGTAAAGAAATAACATGTTGAACAATATTCTTCCAAGCTTCAGCTACATTCCTGCAAAATATGAATCAGGGAACGTGCATAATGAAACAAAAAAAATTTTATATATGCACAAGTAGTAAAAGAACAGTGCAGAATTTGAGTGACAATTGTGTTGACAAATGGGGGCTAGATTTGGTTCTAAAGGTGGTAAACAATTCACTGATATCTAGATAATGGACTCAGGCGCAACTTAGTATATGACTCCACGTCGTGATTGATTTTGCACTTATGAACCTGTTTCAAAAGGATCTATATTTATGGGAAATGATCATGCTTTGGAAATTGCTGGTGTTGGTGCTGTCAAAATAAAAATATTTGATGGTTCCATTCACACAAATCAAGGGTTACGACACGTGAAAGACTTGAAGAAGAGCCTCTTGTCTATCGGGCAACTAGATGACCTCAGGTGCAAGACCCATATTGAAGGTGGGGTCTTGAAGATTGTAAAAGCATATCTTCTGGTGATAAAGGTAGAAAAGATCGGGATAAATCTATACATGCTTCCAAGAGACATGTTGCAGGAGGCAGAT
Source organism: Dalbergia cochinchinensis (assembly GCA_031216125.1). Taxonomy (NCBI): domain Eukaryota; kingdom Viridiplantae; phylum Streptophyta; class Magnoliopsida; order Fabales; family Fabaceae; genus Dalbergia; species Dalbergia cochinchinensis. The sequence continues at coordinate 57,301,497 of CM062375.1, read as the reverse complement.
GCATTACTTGCATCAGACGCCCTAAAAGAATCAATAATGACGTGGCATCACAAATTAGGCCACATGTCAAAATGTGGCTTGAAGGTTCTTATGTAACGCAATCTTATTCCTGGGCACAATTTAGTTAATTTACCATTTTGTGAGCATTGTGTGATGAGTAATCAGTATAGATTGAAGTTTAATAAATCAACTACTCAGAGCATGCATATGTTAGACTTGATTCATTCAGATGTGTAGGAGTCACTAGAAATGTCCCTAGGAGGAGCAAAATATGCTATATCATTCATTGATGATTGCTCCAGGAAACTATAGATGTACTCAATCAAGAAGAATTCATATATGTTTCAAATATTTAAGGACTCCAAAGCAAGAGTATAACTTCAATCTAGAAAGAGGATTAAGTGCTTAACCACTGACAATCAACGAGAATACATAGATGGTGATTTTATCAAATTTTGCAAGTAGGAGGGTATTCAAAGGCAATTCACAGTTACACATACACCTCAACAAAATAGTGTAGCAGAGTGGATGAACAGGACTCTCTTAGAAAGAACGAGAGCTATATATGTTGAGAATTGTAGGATTACCCAAGTCTTTTTCGGCAAAAGCAGTTAAGACTGCTTACTACATGATAAATCGGTCACCATCAACTGCGATTGGTTTACAAACACCAATGGAGATGTGGAATAGCAAGCCAGCAGATTATTCTTCTCTCTATGTGTTCGAATGGCTTGTGTATTTGATTAACAACTCCTAGGAAAGAATAAAGTTGGACCGAAAGTCTAGAAAATGTATATTCTTGGAATATGCTGACGATGTTAAGGGATATCACCTATGGGATCCTACTGCCCATAAGATTGTCATTAGCTAGGATGTGATATTTATAGAAAATGAACTATAAGGAGAACAAGGAAATGACAACAATGTTAAAAAGACTACTACAGTTTAGATCGATAAGGAATCAAGAGAAGATGATCCTTTTAAAGTAGAACTAAAGCATGAAGAACAAGGACCAAAGGAGCCCAATGATATAGCAGTTCAACGATCAACCCGTGAGATAAGACCTCTATCATGGCACTCAAATTATGTTATGGCAAGCCACAATGTGTATTATCTACTTACAGAAGATGGAGAGCCAACAAGTTTTTAAGAGGCAATGAGCAATAAAGATGCTTCTTTGTGAATAACTGCAATACAGGAAGAAATTGAAGCATTACATAGGAATCAAACATCATAGCTTGTGTCGTAACCAGAATCACGACGGGGACGGCGAAAAAGAATTATTTGTTTATTGGAGTCGCCACCAAGCTTTATCAATTTGAAACACTGGAAACCCATTATTTCTATAAATAGTCTTTGAAACTAGATTTGAGCTCGAGAGTCGGTTATGCATAGAAGTGGTAGGCATTTAACTTACGCACTTAAGACACCTGCCCCAGACTCGCATCTTATAATTGATTTGTGCATATTATTAATAACTCTTTTGAAATATTTATTCTTCCATTTGTTATTTACAAAAACAAGATAAAAAAAATTCTTTAAAAAAAAATTTTGGAGCATCAAACTGTCACAATTCAGATGTCCAAAATATTGAGTTAACAAACCGTCCCGACTAAATTAACATTTTTATTTGAAATAAAATATTTGATAAATAAATAAAAAAAATCTTATAAATATCTACAAACAAGGAAAGAAAAAAAACAAATAGTTTTGGCATTTTTACAAAAGAAAGAAGAAATAAATAAATAAATACAAACGAGAATAAATATATTTTCCGTGGAAATTTCGGTGTCTGTCACAATTTCTCAAATGTCCAAGTTATTAAGCTAACAATGTCGCCTCGCTTAAATTAACATTTTTAATGTACTTCTTAAAAAAGGAAATCATTAAAAAAAAATTATTAACAAGTAAAATAAATATGTAAATTTAATTTTTGTCTTGACAGGAATCAGAATCGCCTGCTCCTACGTATCTCTTGGAGCAATAGAGAATTCAAAGTCACGTAGTTCTATTAAAATATTTCTGTTTTAATTAATTTTTAATTTTAAAAGGGGTTTTGAATATCAAACTGTCACAGCTAAAATATTCCGGAGCACAAAATTAACAAACCATCACGGCTTAGTTAATCTTATTTGTTTTTTTTTTATAAAAAAAGAAATAGAATCTAATGATATATATATATATATATATTTTATTTTTTCTTAAAAAAAATTTTTAGAATAATCAAGCCGTCGCAGCTAAAATATTCTAGAACATAGAATTAATGAGTGGTCACGGCTCAATTATCCCTATTTTTCATTCAGGAAGCCAATTACTCAATTTAATGAATTAAATCAATTTTTAATGAAAAAAAAAGGGAAGAGAAAAAAGAACATTCAAATATTTATTTTAAACCTGAAAATGAAATAAAAAATCTTTTTTTTGTTTTATATATTTAAACTTAAAAATTTTTAAAAATGTTAACTCAAACTAAAAAATAAATCTAAAAACTTCTTATTTATTTTCAGATTTATTAATCTAACTCTACCCTAAATTAACTCTACATACTCCCCACATACACACTCACGCACTCACACACCCACACATTAACTCACACGCACTCAGCACACACGCTCACATATTCACGCACGTTCACACACTTCACAACCTATCACTAATTCACATACACACATGAAAGAGAAAGAAGAACAAAAATTAGAGAATTTGAGAGAAGGGATGAGAACAAAGAGAGAGAGAAATTGAGAGAGAAGGAAAGGGAGGAGGAGAGAGAGAGAGCCGTCGACGGAGAGGGAAGAGGGGGAAGAGAGAAGGAGCCGAGAGCAACCGCGGCGGTGAGCCAGCGGTGGTAGCTGATCTGTCCCGATGAGCATAAGGCAGCCGAGAGAGAGAAACGACGCAAGGAAAAATCATCAGAGGGAGGAGATCGAGAGAGTAGCGTCGGAAATGGGGGTCGCTGCTGCCGTGAAGCCGACGCGGCGTGGTGGAGAAAACGGAAGGGTCCATGGTGGCGTGGCGGTGTTATTTGGTTTCAGGAGGGGCTGCAGATCTAGTGATTCTGCGCTGGTCACATGCGGGTGAGGAAGACAAGATCCAGCGCCAAGGGAAGAGAGGGAAGGCCACGGCTTGCGGTCTCGGCGTACGGCGCCGCTACGGAGGTGAGAGGCTGGAAGGCGCGATCGGTTTTTTCCGGCGGCTGAGACAAGGGGATGGCGGATCTGCTATGGCAAGTGGCGGCGGCAGTGTCGGGAATGAAAGGGAACCGCGGTGGCCGGCGGCTTCTTCCTTCCCCTTTTCGGTTTTTATTTCTTTCCCCCTTTTTGTATTGTTAAACTGAGAACTACTGGACTGTTAAAATGGACTGTTGATGATGATAATTTTTGATTTGTGACCTTGTGATTGACTAGTATTGTGTTTGATTTATGTCATTATGGCTGGGCTTTCTGGTTTGATCTTGTATGGCTGAAACCGATTATTGTGACCGGCTTTTGCTGGATCTTTTGTTGCTAATGGGCATAGGGTTGTTGGACAACTGGAAAAATAAACGCTTGAAAAGAATCAATGATTTAAAAATGGTTACCTGTGATTTTCGTTGATTCTTTTCCTGTGTATGTCACCAAAGATCAAATGTGGTGATGAGAGCCTTTTTTTTTAACACCGATTGTCCTCCTCTCACCCCCTCTATTCTTGACTGAATTTATACACAATTTGAAAGTTTAGTTTGTCAAAAATGGTAGGTGATCTTGTGATTTTCATCCTGGATTCACGCTGGTGCCGTTCGGGGACTTGCCGCCTTTTTGATTTTCCTTACCTCCATTTTCGCTATTCACGCCTATCACTTCACCACAGCACAATCTTCTTGTCACTTTCCTTATTATATTTTTTTTTTACAAAATATGGTCAAGAAAAACGGATCAACAAAACAAAATAGAGCAACAAAACAAAAGAACCAGTAGCATAACAAAATCAAACAATCACGCATGCATTCGGTTTTTTTTTTTCATTTTATTTTTTTTATTTTATTTTTTAACACAAAAGGAAAAGAAACGGACAATGATGATTTTTATTTTTATTTTTTTTTTTAAAGGCAAAGAAGGAGATTAGAAACGGGCTGAAAATAAGATGGGCTTAAAAACATCCAAACATGAAATGGGATAAGAACTCCCTTTTTCTTTTTAAAAATAAACAAAAAAAACAAAATGGGCTGAAAAATTTTGGTTTATGGACCGAACAAAATCCGGTGTTCACAGCTTGTTATACTACCAAAAGGTTGCAGAGCTATCAGAGATAAGTGGGTCTATAAGATCAAACGAAACTACAATGACCAGGTGGAAAGATATCAGACAAGATTGCTGGTCAAAAGTTATCCCCAAAAGGAAGTTATAGATTTTAATGAAATATTTTCTCTGGTAGTTAGACTAACCACTATCAGGGTGGTTTTGGCAATCTATGCTGCATTTGATTTGCATATAGAGTAACTAGATGTGAAAATGGGTTTCCTTTATGGAGAACTTGAAGAAGATATCTATATGCTCTAATCGAAAGGCTTTGAAGACCAAGGGAATGATAACTTAGTTTGCAATTAACCAAGTCTTTGTATGACTTGAAACAAATGCCTAGGTGCTAATATAAAAGGTTTGATTACTTTATTACTAGCATTGAATACAATAGGTTAAGTTCAAATCACAGTGTTTATCACAAATGGTTTGGTAATGATGAGTTCATTAGTTTGCTGTTGTACGTGGATGACATGTTTGTGGTGGGCCTTACAAAGATCAAGTACAAACATTGAAGGCACAATTGGCTAAAGAATTCAACATGAAGGACTTAGGACTGACAAACAAAATTCTTGGGATGCAAATACTCTGATATAGAAAAGATATGAACATTTGGCTTTCCCAAATGAATTGTTTGAGGAAAATCTTGCAGCGTTTTAACATGCAAGATTGTAAGCCAATCTCTACTCCACTTCCTATCAATTGTAAGTTATCTTCAAGCATGTGTCCTATCAATGAAGTTGAGATGAGGGAAATGTCTCGGGTGCTATATGCATCAGTAGCGGGGAGCCTTATGTACACAATAATAGAGCAGACATTGCTCATGCAATTGGGGTAGCAGGCCGCTTTATGGGAGATCCATGTAAAGAGCACTGGAATGCTATGAGGAGGGTCCTTAGATACATTAAAAGAAATCTCAAATGCTGCATTATGTTTTGAAGGATCAGAGTTTACTATCAAAGGATATGTTGATTCGGATTTTGCAGGTGACCTTAATAAGAGGAAATCCACTACAAACTATGTGTTTACACTTGCAGGTGGAGCTGTTAGCAGGCTATCTAAGTTACATACTATATCGTAGCATTGTCTACTACAGAAGCTGAATACATGGCAACTACTCGGCATGTAAGGAAGCTATTTTAGTGCAAAGGTTAATGGAAGAACTTGAGCACAAATAATCTTGTGTATTGTGACAGTTAGAATGCCTTGCACATTATAAGAAATCCGGCCTTTCACTCAAGGACAAAGCACATAGGTGTCCAATATTATTTTGTTCATCAAGTAGTGGAAGCAGGGAATATGGACATATAGAAGATTCACACTAAAGATAACCTAGTAAATATCATGACGAAGCCAATCAACAATGACAAGTTTAAATAGTGCAGATCCTCTTATGGTCTATTAGACAAATGAAGTTTTTTGCAAGTCGACCAAAATCAGGTTTAAGTAGGAGATTGTGAAAATAGTAAAGCTATTTTTGTGGTCAAAACTATTAAGGAAGAATGAAATGGACAGATAATTTACCTACTTAATAGCAACCATTGTTTTTGATGGAAGAAAAAAATAAGCTTGTTACCTCATGTTATGGATAGATTACATAAGAGAAGCTCACCTATATGTAAGAAAGAAATATGTTCTCCTTCAAAGATAGAGTGTTATTATTATCTTTTTGTGATAGAGAGAAGTTATAATCCTTAAAGAAAGTTATTCAATTCTTTCTACATATTATGTAGAATTTCCATTTTTCTTACTTCTATATTTTAGGTGCATCATATGTCTGGTAACTTACATTCTATGAATTAAACATGTCAAATATTAGCCGACATGGTAACTAATTCTAGCATGAGGATCATTGATATGAGTAAAGATGTAAACGGGTTGGTTCGGATTGGGTTTAAGGGAAAAGTGAATTCGATCCAATTAATTTTAAGTTGCTTTAGATAAGGCCTTGAGAACTTTTTTTTTTGAAAAAAATTTCCTCCCCCGAAAAAAATCAATTAAAACACCATAACAACATTACATGCAATTCCAAACTCAAAACATTAAGTGCACAATTCATATTATATGTCAATAAAAGTCTAAATTTGGATTGGTTCAAATCGAGTCTTAAGTTAGGAAATACAAATCCAATAACTAAACCAATATGCAATTAATTCTAACTGGATTCAAACTAATTGACCTAATAACCTGGTCCAAATCAAATCAATTTAATCAGATTAGTTCAGATTCATCAGATCAATCTCATCTGCTTACATCTCTATTATGAGATAAGAATGTAAAATGTGTTTCTAGAGAGAAAAGGACCATAATATAAGCAATGGTGATCGACCCATTAAGAAAAATTGAATTATTCTATTAAATCTACAATTTTTTAAGAAAAGAAAAATGATTTTTTTTTAATAGCTCTTAATAATTTTTTTTTTTTGGACAAAAGGCTCCTATAGTGCTCTTGTAAATGACCAAATCAAAAATATTTTTTGAAATTATAGATATTTATTTTAAAATTTAGATTACGGACTATTTACTATATTTTTTTGACAGAAAAAGGTATATATAGATCAACAATACAAACAACCTTTGTTTATTGTTTATATGTGTATGTATGTGTGTGTATATATATATATATAGAGAGAGAGAGAGAGATTATTTCATTCAAAAGTCTAAACCCCTAACATCTTACCCAAAAATAAAAAAAGAAAAAGCATGTGATAACCATAAGCACAAATCACTTGCAATGTCCTTATAATTATCGATAATCTATTGATGAAGAATCACAAAGAATGATCGAAATCATGATATTCACTGCCGATAGTAATGATTAATCCCCCTTGCCATAGTAGTTTTCCCAAAGAATTAAATGGTTGGCTACAAAGTGAAACAGAAGTAAACATGGTTTTAAATTGCATTATGGTCATGATTGTAGTTGTGTTATTAGGATGCAAAAAGTTGCAGAAAATTGTTGTTAACATGACCATCATGCTTGTCACTATGATATGATTGCAGAGGGTATTGCACCATGATTTTTCATGATGCTAATAAGATGAAAAAACAATCTGATCTGATATAATTTACTACAATTAGGATCGAATTAATTTATATTTTTGAATCCAATCTAGTTTTTACCTATTTGGATTAAATCGATTTTCGATGAAATAAAATTTTTACTTGAAAGTATTATAAGTAATTTAAGTCAATAAAAAAACATAAAATAAGAAGTAAAAATGGCTCATTTAATATTTATAAGATCATAATATGATTTAGAAATTATCGATTGTAATGTGATTTGTATCAAATTAGGCGAAATTAGGATCATGTTAGTTTGATTTTAATTCCTTATACTTATTGCTATAGGCGTATCAATAGGAACCTCTCCTTACAAAATTTCATACATCAATATAAACAAATTATTCAGTCCCCTTTCTTAAATATTTTTGCCGAGGGCTTAGTTTCTTGAGTATTGATCTATCTGACAGTTACATGGTTTGACATTTCCTATTTGTTGACCTGATTAGTCAGTTTATGTTTGCTCCACGATCTACTCATTATGTTGTTATTCCTCACATTCTTTGCTATATTAAGGGAATATTATAGTAAGTCGCCATCGTCAAGAACAAATGTAGGCAATTGAGCCTTGTTCTTGGTTTTCTCTGGGCTAGATGTCAAGTTAGCATATCGGTTTAGTCGATGCTAATCACCAAACATTACTAATGGCAAATACATAGTAGCTGAACAAATTAAAGTGAAGTACATCTCTCATATCGAAATAATGATATTTTGACACCCAAAAAGTGGGTGTTTATTCAGACACCCACTTTATAACCATTGGATGCGATGAATGTTAGGGATAAATGGAGACCACCATCATATTCAATGGTTATAAAGTGGGTGTCTATTCAGAGACCCACTTTTTGGGTGTCAAAATATCATTACCCTTCATATTGACCTTGGGATGGACTTTGGGTGTCTTTCTTTTTCTTCCTATTAACTCAAAGATTGAGTTTGAGCCATCATTACTAGCTTTGGAATGGCCACTGGCTAAGTTGATTGAGATTGAGTTGGATGGACTTGTGCTATCGATACTTGTGGTTGGTCTGCTCGACACCATACATAAGGTTTGGCTTTGAATAGTACCTTCCCACAAGTTGTCGACCTTTACTCCACTTAGCCTTTTTCTTATAAGAATAAGATTATATTGAAAATAAGACTGAGGAATAATAAATGGCCAAGAAAAATTCCTTTGTAGTCTTGACTATCTCAGTTAAGTACATTTAGAGCCATCTTGACTATCTCAGTCTCTAACACATGTATAAAACATTTATTCTTTATATTTCTAAATCTAGCTAGGTAGTCATCAATATTTTCACCCATTAATTAGTGAGTAATGAGCAAGTCGCCTAAACTGACCCTAATCTCCCCTTCTTTCTAATTGTATCCAAGAGTGGATGGAATTAGGCCTTATATTGGAAAATCATGTAAAGATAGCTTTGGTCAAGGACAAGGGAAAAAAACTTCATTTTTTAGGTATTCATTTGATGCAACATCTCCAACCTCAACAATGTAACAAGCTATGTGCTCAGCAAGCAACTCACCATTATTCACCAGAGAATTTTGTCAAATACTATCCTTAAGACATTTCAACCTATTGGATGTAGTCAGGAAATGCTAATGCAAAAATAGGTTAGTGGGCATATAGCCAACATTAAACCCAGATTGATTCAATACTTGCTCGATAGCCCTTGTGGTGTTTTGATTTTGATTGACTAAGTGCACGTCTTAGCAGAGGGAATTATTTTCCCCATGAGGATAAATGGGTGGATGCTAATTTGCCATTTGATTGCCATTTGCATTTTAGCCAAAGTGACTGTACTATACCTCCTTTAATTTTGGAACATGTGCAAATTGACCCCCTGAACTTTTCTAAACATGCAACCTAGCTAATACCCTAAATTTTCTTAAATTTGTGATATTTTTTGTTGATAACTGATGAAAAATTAGTGAAAGTGTTTAATTGCACATTCGAGAAAATTAAGGGAGTCAAACTACACAATTTTAAAATTAAGAGTCCAAAGTACACATAAAATATATAGTTTAAGGGGGTAAAGTGAAACTTTCCCTTTAAATTATTGGTTAAGAACTTCCAAAACTTCAACATTCAGAGATATTTAATTAGATATTATTATATTATTTGCATGTTAATTTCTTAAAACAATTATCATAAACAATACAGAAACAGAGAGTAAATTTTTCATAGATAAGTTTCATGTATAAAATCACATATGCAACTCTTCCATGAAAAATTACCTCCCATTTTTTCCCATAACCAAAACACCCAAAAGTTTATCAAAATTAATTTCATATGTGAAATGAATTTGAGAAGGAAAAGCTATCCTAAAAGTTTTAAAAAGATAGATAATTAAAACTGCAAATCAAGTATTAGAATGCCATGAAGGATGAAGAATCTCAAAGCATATATACAGAAAAAATCTGACAATTGAGTAATCAACAATGATATATCATCTCACAAGTTCTTTTATAAATCTTCATACATATCAAATAAGAAATTAACTTTGACGTATTATTAGTATAAAAGGTTTTTATATTGTCATTTAAGGGCGTTTGTTTTAAAGGATGTATTCACGTTCCTGGAATGTGATAATGGGGATGTAAAATTTTCATTTTTGATAGACAATTTTAAAAAATATCCTCAAGCAACTTCCATTTCTAGAAATGAAAATTGACTAATTTCGTTCTCACCTCTGACCATGACAATGTAAGATTCATGTGGGAAGGAAATGTTTCTCAAAGGTAAAAGACTGAATTGTCATTTTCCCTAAACCAGCATAACTATTAATGGAGCATTTGCACCAACGTTGGAGTGAACGCCATCCATTGGCACGAGATTCGCTGACACTAAACTGCTAACGCTGGACCATTGCTGACATTGAACCACTATCGTTGCCAACATCGAATCATCAGTGCATACTGTTAGACCACTGTCAACATTAGGGATGGCAAAAATACCCGCCGAAGCTGGTGCTTGCAGGGATTACTGTAACGAGAATATGGATAGGGATAATTTTAGTCCCCATGAGGATGGGGATGGTGTTTCCATTTAGAAAATGGGGCGGGGACGGGAAATGAAATCTCCATCCCATGGAGACTCACTAATTCTCCATTTATGTAAATTATTTAAATATTCACTCTTATAGGTAAATATAGATTTAATTGGAATGCACTAACAATGTAAAATAGTTGTACACAACCATCCAATTATGTAATGACACATCAGTAAATATGGTTACTTTCAACCCGCACTACTTGAAAAGTCATGCAAAAGAATAGATTTAATTAGATGACAGTGTAAAACTCTTTTATATTGTCAGTATATCAAAATTAAACTCTATAAAAATATACCAAGAAAATCTTAACATTCCATTTTTAAATTATCTTTATTAGATTTGTATTATATGTATTTCTATTTTTAATTTGAATTATATTGTATTAGTAGTATTTATTATTATGAATATTTTTATGTTGAATTTCAATGTAGTTTTTTCATTTTTTCCCCTATTTTTTTGATTTTTTTAATCAACTCACAGATATCCATAGGGAGTATCCATGGGGATTCAACTCCCCATGAGGAATGGGAAATAAAGGCATTTAGTGGAGATGGGGATAAAGGGTAAAATTATAAATGAGGACGAAGTGCTAGGGGCATGTCCTTGCTCCCTACGGATATCCATTGTCATCCCTAATTGACATCACTGCCATTTTGTTGGTGCATTTTTGAAAAACTACCGAATATTCCCATTAATGCTATTGTCAATCAAACAAGCAAAGGATTAATTCTCAGGTGTAATTTACAATATGCCTAAAAATTCAGTTTACGGGCCAAATGCGCTAAACCTCTTACCTAGGAATGTGATTCTTGCAATGTTTTTCCCAATAATGCTATTCTTAGGAATAAAAAATCAAACTTTGAAATAAATAATCCTAATTAATTATACGTTTATGTTTATAAGAGTTTTAAAATAACGTGTTATGAAAACAAATACTTCTATCTACATCAAAAAAAATCAAATACTTCTTCTAGGGGGTGGCTATTACCACTCCTAAATAGCTAAGCCCACTCCCATTTTGATAGTCTTTATTTGATTTTCTCAATATCTTTTTAGCTTTTCTTTATCAATTAAGAGAATAGTTTAGTATTAGTTGCATGATCAATTATAATTTTATCTAAATTAATTATTATTAATTTAATTAAAAATTTACTTAATTTTTAAAACCGTTACCTCTAATCTAATTTTCTAATCTTTGAAAATTGCAATAACTATTAGATATTAGAATTATTTGAAATTAACTTACTTATATCTACGTAATAATTTGTTTCACTGAAATTTTCAATGCATTAGTTAGTTAAATATGTAACAAAATAAATGTTAAATAAAAATATTCAAAAATTAATAATAATAACAATCAAAATGATCGAATAACAACACATATATTGGTATCTAATTATCTAGTTCATATAAAATAAACATCATTAAAAAATATATAATATATACTAAGATTTTTATCCAAAAGTGATTGATCAGGGTGAAATTAAAGTGTGATTCAAGACAAATTACCTATAATATCAGGCATTCAACAGAAAATTATTTTAGCTTTTAGTAATATGTAAAATATAGGAATGTGTAATTATTTTTTATAATTAAGTTTTTTTTTATTTTTTTTAAAATATCAGAGATTCATATATAAGCGGCATAAAGCATGTCATGCTTATAGAATTCACTGCCATATTGGAGTGTTATTTGATTATAGGGCAATTAAAAGTAATAGGAGTATTTTAAGACGTTGGATTTGTTAATACAATTACTTTAGACAAAGTGTTTAGCCACGGTGAGCTATATGCCTATATACACGATTTTTAATCATGTTATTATTTCTCACTGAATGGCTCATTTTTTTTTTTCAAATAATTCTTTTGGTTTTTCATTTCAAAAATTTGTTAAACTGCCATGTGGCTAATGGACTTGGGTAAAATGTGTGTCATGGAGTAGAAGATTAGTATAACTGATTGTTCTTAGCTTGATTGCTGTTTTTTAAGGAATATGTAAAATTACTTCGGCTTTTACGTAATAATCATAATGATTGTTAATCTATTTAGGAATATATAAAATATAATTTATCTAACTTAAAATTAATAGTTTAGGCTTTATAATACGTGAGTGCCGAAGAGTGTGTGATATGAAAAAAATTTTGAACTCTATTTTGAAAGTGAAGAAGAAAAGATATTTTAGGAAAATCAAATAAAAATCATTAGAATAAGAGTAATAATAGAATTTTAGGAGCGAATAGTCATCTCCCTTCTTTTCTTGATATACCTGTATCAAACGTTTTCAGATTGACAATCTGCTAAAATTAAATTCATTGAATAAAGTGAAAAATAGATATCAGTTCTTGAATACTTATTTCAGGCATTTCGCACATAACAGGATTTATCAAAAAGATATAAACAATTTAATTACCCGCGATGTGTCACAAATCGTGGTAAAATGCCAGAGGCTTCTCGAAGCGCTGTCCTATAACTCGACAGCTTGTTTTCATCCGTCGACTTCCTGTCGATGGAACCGAAAACTTTTCCAAAACCACCTGTCTGATTGCGTACTTCCGAGGGATCAACACCATCGAACAGTGGAACAATCTGCTGACCAACGATCCTCCTGCACTCCATTATTTTCTCTAGTTCTTGCAAACAAACTGTTGAACCAGCATATTTTCTCGTGAAAACAATGATAGAAACTCTGGACCCTTCAATTGCCCCCGATAATAAGGTATGGTCTCCGCTCCTGTACTTTATATTGTCCTCGAACACATAGACTCCAGCATTTCGGAGATCAGCCTCACAGAGACGTGGAGTATAATGTCTCCTGGAGTCTTTGCGTGTGACGCTAATGTACACATCAAACATCCTTTTTTTGTAGGGATTAAATCTGGATTCCTTGGATTCGGAGGAGGAATTATCGAAGGAAGACATATCAGTTGGATGAAAGGAATTGGGTGATTGTTCCGGTGGAGAAGAAGAGGCAGCAGCTAGCTTCATGGTGACGCCAAAACCTGCATATGGTATTGGGCTAACTTATCTTCATACAATTAACGGAGAACAGCTAGCACGCGCTTCTCTTCATTCCATAAAAATTGAAGTAGCCACTTTAGACAAGCTTTACGTACAGTAGGGACGAATTTATTCTCCACAATTCGTGCTTTATTCTAGGGTAGTGTTATTTATAGATACCGTATCGACACATTTTCTTATCTATTATTGGATAAGATAAAATGTAAGTTTCAAATCAAGTAGGGTCTATATTCCATTCAATAGTAAATAGAAATGTGTCAATATTATATCTTATAAACAATAAATACAAATAATATTTCTCTTCATTTTATCACCCTCGTCGTTTTCCTTTCCTCCTTTTACACTTTGAGACCTGCACAATGACATGAAAGTCAAGATTAGAAAACCAACAATGCGTAATTAGGACCAGCAACATGAAACGATAATTAAACCAGAAAAGTTTTGCATACTGTTTACGGTTATTTGGCTATTTATACAACTGTAAGATGCATATTAAAAGTGGAAACGGCCAAGATGAGTCATAATTGATTTTGTTTTGAAATCAACTTGGAAAAATTGCTTCTTTTTTTTTTTCCTGTCTCAAGTTTTCGTCGATTAGAAGTAGCCAAATTGAGAAAACTTGTTTACCAAAAAAGATAAAATTTTTGAAGTTCTAGGAAGAAATAGAATGCATTATTCAGGTATTTAGACTTGATTTGCTAGTGCTATCTGAGAAAATGCTCCTATTTATGGAGTTTTTGAAGTTCTAGGAAGAAATAGAATGTATTATTTAGGTATTTAGACTTAGTCTGCTAGTGCTCTCCAAGAAGATGCTCTTGTTTATGAAAAAAACATATTTTCTGCTTGGTGATCAGAAAAGTTGAGGTAATTTTATTCTTGACTTTTAAGAAACTTATGCTCTCTAAATATTAAAAGATTAATATAATTTTACTCTAATTAATAATAATAAAAATAAAGTTACTCTCTTTATTAATTATTGGTATTTATATTTATTATAAGAATAACTTAATCATATATTTATCAAATACTGCTATTATGATTTCTCATTATTAATAGTAATTTTTATATTATTTTATTAAATAGTATTATTATAGCTTTTTATGAGAAGCTTTTGAAGAGGCCAAAAAGCTCAAAAGGTTTAAAAAAATCACAACAATACCAAACCAGACATTAGTGTACACCTCATTAATTATAGCATAATATAACAAATAGTAATGATACATTTTTGCGATGCTTTTATCAGGTTAAACTATATATGTGATTATTTGGTTAAAAAAATGTTATGCACACTGAAATATTCATCATATATAGCTTTGTGAAATTTGAATGTAACTTTCTTTCCTTCTATTTAATGTAGTTGAACTTAGCTTTGTAAGTTCCGTTGCAGAAAACAAACTTGGATTAAACCTGAAATGATAGCAGCATAGCACCTAAGAAAATTGAAAAAACAATGTGAAGTTTGATTTTTTTTTTCAAAATACTGTTATCACCAAAAAAAATAATCAACTGAAGTTACCAAAGCAAACAGTGATTTATGTGTCTCAAGCATAAAAGCAGTTTCTACTTTCTACATGTTCAATTAGTTGTGCGTTGAAATTATTTTTCCACAAAATAACCATAGTCTTGTAGCGTGTTTGGTTTTCTCTTGGAACCATCTAGAATTAATGTTGAGGGCTCAAAATCAATTCTGCCAAAAATTTTATGCTATTTAGATTCTAGACATTAAAATCAATTTGATCTAACATCTAGAATTGATTTTTGGGGAAGTGAAATTTTCTTAATTTTTGTTGAAAATAATCTTGGAGGAACTACTAAACATAAATCATTTTATTTTAAAATTAATATTAATTAAATTAACTCTATCATAATCAATTCTACCTAGACCAATCCTAAACTTCAAGTAGCAAGTCTGTTTACTCAACAGAGTGGGTTGTTGGAAAAAACAAAAAAAAAAAAGAAGCAAATTTGAGGAAGAAAGTCATCTCCATGGATCACAATAATAACGTTTATCTTTCACTTTCGGCACTCTTACTTTTAGTTTAGTTTTAGTTTATTTAGCTTTTTCATCCAAATTTCTTGGAAGCTTTGGTGTGAGATTATTGTAATGAAAGTTTATCATCAATAAAATTCTCATTCCATATTTGTTCAAACCTTCTCCCAAAGCATTTGAAATCATAACCAAAAGGTAGATTCTCTTTACTAGAAAAATGCAAGATACCAGTAGATTTTTCCATCGACATTATCAACGGATTTACTGGCGGAAAATGATTAAAATTGTATAAAAAAAGGGAATGCCATTACTAATAATGTTGGCACAATCAGGTGCCAAATCTAGCTAGCATATTATCAAAAAAATTTGTCGGTAAATGATAACAAATTTATAAATTTTCTGTTCAAATTGCCGATAAACTTTTTTACCGGTAAATGATAAGTAATATTAAAAAAATCTATTCAAATTACCAATGATAAGCAATTACAAAAAATTCTTGTCCAAATTGCTGGTGGAATTTTTTGTTGATAAATCCTAATCAAATTAAAAAGAAGTATTTTAACATTACCAGGGATGTTTTCATCGGTAATGTTGTTAATGCAATGTTGCATTTTAATTTTTAATTACCAGTGAAAAATTAACCAATAATAAAAAATTCTGCCAGTAGTCTCTTTATTTATTATGAGACAGTAGCCAAACCTCCTCTCATTTTACCATTACGACTCTCTCTCTTTTCCTCTCTATTTTTCTCATTTCTCTGCCACTATAGTGAGAAAACCACTCATTTCTCTGTCGTCCAGCCGCCACTTTCGGTGGTGAGACCACTATTGTTTTGCTCTTCATACTCTATACAGTTTAATCAGTTTTATTTTTTGATTTGCTTTCTTTTTGTTTTACATTTTTTTCTTTTTTTTGCAGATCTATCATCACCACTATCGTTGCTCATGGTCGTGCCACCATTGTTGCTGCTCTCTAACATTTCGCCATTGCTGCTACTCTTCATCGCCACCATTTCGCCTAGTTTTATTTCCTTTTTTTATTTTACAATATTGTCATTGAATGTATACTTTCATTGTAATAAGCTTTGGAATTTTACTATTATAGCATTGCAATATAATTCTCTTCTATTTCATAAGATTAATACAGTGCGAGAATTATTATGTTGTTTTTTATTTGTGTTCTATATGTTGATGAAAAAATTGCTAGGTTGAAGTTTTGTGAGCTGACTTGTCAGTAAAAAATAAGTAATAGAAAATTACTGCCAGATTTTTAGTCAAAAATATTAACGCCAAATTTTTAAAAAAATAATTTTATTGGATATATCGGCAATTTTTTCCACTAATATTCTGTGGCCATATTTTTTTGAAAAAAATTACCAATGGATTTTTTCATTAATAATTTATTTTGGGATTTTTAATTTCTTTTATAGGCGCGTTACTTGGGGAACAATCTGTAACATCTAAAAATCTGCTAGTGATTTTTCCCCTGATGAAATTTTTACGAATTTTTTCAACCTATTTTTGACAGTTTTTTCCCTTTTTTTATAAAATCCATCAGTAACTCTCTTGGAAACAGTTACTAGTGGAGAAAATCTACCAATAATAATTTCCAACGACATTATTATTGTGCATCAAAATCTGTCGATAATGAATTTTTTTGCCGGTAACACAAAATCTACGGTAAACCTGCCAGTAATAATCATTTTTTGAGATCAAACGTGGTTTTTTTGCTTTATTTAATTTATTCTTATAGATTTAACCAAACAAAATTTTCAATACAACATACAAATATTTAGGTTGAGGAAAAGGTGCGTCTAAATCCAGAGTGGCATGTTTTTGAAAGTTAGTTACCACTAACAGAAATGCTTACAAATAATAATCGACCAACCAAAAATCCAAATCCAATTACAATGATCTTGAGTCAAAAGTTGACTAGATCGGCAAATCTCCATTAGCATGCTTGCTTTGTCCCCACACCCCCCCTCCCCCTCTCTCCCCCCTCTTCTCTTTTTGCCTCATCAAAAAGTAAATGATCACCAACAAAACAAAATAGTATTTGGTTAAGTAAATTAGCTGTATTAGATAATCGACATATTGAAAGTTCAATGTTTACGTTAAAATTACAATTTAGTGGTTGATTTTTGATATCTCAATAAGTTAAGGGAGGTCACAAGTTCGGCTCTCATTTCCACTCTATATCCCTTAATATCTTAGCTAAAAAAAGGTGTATATATACATATATGAATGCTTTTTTAATTTTAATTTTTTTTTGCAATTACATACAACTGAAAAAATAATAATAAATAAAAAATCACGAGAATAAAGACAGAGCTGCCACCTTCACTTTCAAAATGCTAGACTTCAAGCATGTTATTTATAAATGATATTTACGTCAAACCTTTGATGAAGCTCCGTTGGTGGAATACCTTTGATGAAGCCATTAGTATATTACTCAAAGGAAGGATTATATTATATATTTGGATTTGGTTCCTCTAAAATTAAAAAGAAAAAAGAAAAAAAAGGTGAAGAGTGAAGTATATTGAAAAAGTGAGAAGTTAATCACCTTTAGATTGATAATTTTTATCATGTGTGTATTTCACTAAATGATCAAATGGCAATTAACTCTTTACTCTTACACTTTATCAATCTCCCAGGAGTCAAATCCTAAAATTTCACATGAAAAAAATCTAGCCAATAATAAAAATTTATACATGATCACATAAGAGAATATTCCAAGAATACCATAGATGGCTTCTAATAACTTTGAAGCAAATTGGCAAGCAGCCTTTGTGACGAGTCCCTAGGTCAAAAAAGAAAAAAATCTACAACTACAACAAACCCCGACACAAACCGAGAAATATTAGTATAAAAGAACTTTGTAAATTACAAATTTATTATAAACATGCATTAGATTTGAAAGAACAAAGGCTTTGTGAGAGTCTAGTGAATGCAAAATAAAGTTACCAATATGACTAATAAAGTTACCAATATGACTAATTATCCAACTAATCACAATAACTAACTAATGTTCCCTAAGCTCTCCTCATTCTTTTACCTTTTTTTGTTTTTTGTTTTTGTTTTTATTTTTTAGTACATTACAATTAATAAGATGATATTACATTTATCCCATGCTTGTTTCCAAAATTATACCTACGTCCTTCCGAAAAAATGAAGTTAATTTTTGTTAATATCTTTTATAAAATTTCTAAATTACCCTTTATCATACAAATTGTGCAGTGATCCTTTGTCGCCACGACAGCCGTTTCCACCACCACAGTCACTGCCTCCTCCATCACGGCTTCCAAATATTTTGCAATCAAGAACAGGTGCCACTTGGATACCAATGATGGTGCCTCGAAAGCCAAGCGTGGCCGTGGCTGTGGGGTTTGCCTTTAAATGAGGGATCAACACCATCGAACAGTGGAACAATCTGCTGACCAACGCTCCTCCTGCACTCCATTATTTTCTCTAGTTCTTGCAAACAACGTGTTGAACCACCATATTTTTTTCGTGAAAACAATGATAGAAACTCGGGACCCTTCAATTGCCCCCGATAATAAGGTATGGTCTCCGCTCATACACTTCATATTGTCCTCAAACACATAGACTCCGGTATTTCGGAGATCAGCCTCACAGAGACGTCGAGTATAATGTCTCGGGGAGTCTTTGCGTGTGACGCTAATGTACACATCAAACATCCTTTTTTTGTAGGGATTAAATCTGGATTCCTTGGTTTCAGAGGAGGAACAATCGAAGGAAGACATATCAGTTGGATGAAAGGAATTGGGTGATTGTGCCGGTGGAGAAGAAGTAGTAGCAGCTAGCTTCATGGTAACGCCAAAACCTGCATATGCTATTGGGCTAACTTATCTTCATATAATTAATGGAGAACAGCTAGCACGCGCTTCTCTACATTCCATAAAAATTAAAGTAGCCACTTTAGACAAGCTTTACGTACAGTAGGGACGAATTTATTCTCCACACTTCATGCTTTATTCGAGGGTAGTGTTATTTATGGGATATCATATCCACACATTCTTTTATTTGTTATTGGATAAGATAAAATGTGAGTTTCAAATTAAGTGGGATCTATATTCAATTTAATAATAAATAGAAATGTATCAACATAATATCTCATAAACAATAAGTAGAGATAATATTTCTCTTCATTTTATCACCCTCGTCGTTTTCCTTTCCTCCTTTTACACTGAGATCTACACAATGACATGAAAGTCAAGATTAGAAAACCAACAATGCGTAATTAGGACCAGCAACATGAAACGATAATTAAACCAGAAAAGTTTTGCATAATGTTTACAGTTATTTGGCTATTTATACAACTGTAAGATGCATATTAAAAGCGGAAACGGCCAAGATGAGTCATAATTGACTTTGTTTTGAAATCAACTTGGAAAAATTGCTTTTTTTTTTCCTATCTCAAGTTTTCGTCCATTAGAAGTAGCTAAATTGAGAAAACTTGTTTACCAAAAAAGATAAAATTTTTGAAGCTCTAGGAAGAAATAGAATGTATTATTCAGGTATTTAGACTTGATTCGCTAGTGCTCTAGTGCTCTCCATGAAGATGCTCCTATTTATGAAATTTTTGAAGTTCTAGGAAGAAATAGAATGTATTATTTAGGTATTTAGACTTAGTTTGCCAGTGCTCTCCAAGAAAATGCTCTTATTTATGAAAAACATATTTTCTGCTTGGTGATGAGAAAAGTTGAGGTAATTTTATTCTTGACTTTTAAAAAGCTTATGATCTTTAAATATTAAAAGACCAATATAATTTTGCTCTAATTAATGATAATAAAGATGAAATTACTATCTTTATTAATTATTAGTATTTATATTTATTATAAGAATAAATTTATTATACATTTATCAAATACTACTATAGTGATTTCTCCTTATTAATAGTAATTTTATATTATTTTATTAAATAGTATTATTATAGCTTTTTAAGAGAAGCTTTTGAAGAGGCCTAATAGAAGAAGAGTCAAAGCCCAACAATATGACTCAATCCAACACGCACAAAATTGAAGTCCAAAACGTGGCAGCTCACCAACCTTCAAAATAAGCATTGCTCTCCTTGCTGATTCCTTTCTTCCTCCTTCTAGAATATCATTCTGTTATGCTGACTTATTGTAAATAGAAGTTTGTTAGGTGACTCACTGATATTCTTTCATATAGGATAAATTTTGTTAAGATTCGGTGAGCTGTAACTAGAGCTTGTAACTTGCATAAACACCCGCACTATTACTCATTCAATACTGATTGAAAATTTCCAACACTATTGCGTCATTCTTTGCCTCTGTTCTCCTTTCTTTTGTATTTTACATCTTTGTTCTATTTTCCTTTTATGGTATTAGAGCTCCTCCTAGAGCTCTACTGATACCCGCCATGTCTGAAGCCACTCCCTCATCCAAGCCAACCCCTGTTTCCTCTGTCATTACTCCTCCGAATCACGCATAAAATCCTGCCAGTCCTTATTATCTTCATCCCAGTGAGAGTCCAAGCATTGTTGTTGTCACCCTTGTCCTGAGTAGTAATAATTACCACTCCTAGTCTCGCTCTTTCCGCATGACTATGGTCACCAAAAACAAAATGGCCTTCCTCACTAGTTCCATTGTTGCTCGTGAAACCATAGATCCTCTCTATTCTGCTTGGGAGAGGTGCAACAACTTAATTATGTCATGGCTCCTTAACTTATTTTCTCCTCCCATAGCTAACAGTATTGTCTACTTTGAACATGCTACTGATGTGTGGTCAGATCTCAAAGATTGCTTTTCACAGGGTGACCTACTCAGAATCGCTGAGTTACAAGAGGAGGTATATGCTTTGAAATAGTCCTCGTCATCTGTCACAGAATACTACACAACTCTTAAGGGTCTTTGGGAAGAACTTGAAAATTATCACCCCAGAGTTCCTTGTTAGTGTCTCTCAAAGCAATATCATCAAGAAGACTTCATCATCTGCTTCTTAAAAGGTCTTGATGAATCGATCACAAATCTTGTTGCTCGATCCCATGCCCTCTGTGACCAAAATCTTCTCTATGGTTATTCAAAACGAGAGACAGGTTCAGAACACTCTTCCTGTTTTGTCTGAACCCAATCTCATGGCCTTCACTACTGATTCACACCATTCATCCTCGATCTCTGGGCACGACCGTGGTCCCTTCTCTCGCAATCGCAGTGGTAGTGCTGCTCGTGGACCAATTTGTTCTTGCTATTAACGAGCTGGTCACATGGTGGACATTTGCTATGGTAAACGTGGATACCCATTAGGCCACCCACGTAACCCTGGCCGCCTACTTGACAACAGCCGTGGGTCCAGCTCCTCCGCCATGGTGAATAATATGGTAGCTGAGGGAGAAGGGTTTGACACTACCCCTAATTTCAGTGAGCAAGATCAACTCACTAGGCCCAAGATTGGTCTAACTGAAGCCCAGTATAGCAGTTTGATGGGTTTTTGTCTAAGGATATTGATCAAGTGAATGGTTCTCACACTCTATCTTCAAGTAAGCCCAATGCGACTTTTGTGGCCCAGATGTTCGTCCCTAATTCAGACAGTCCAAGCCTTCACGGTAATTCACTTTCACGTACACATTCTTCATCTATTAACTGGTCAAAATATGCTCCCTGGATCATTGATTCAGGAGCCACATACCACATTTGTCAATCATTAACACTTTTTCAACATATTATAAAATAAAGCTTGTCATAATTAATTTACCAAATGGTTCATTTGTTACAGCCTTACACTCAGGTACTGTAAATCTTTCTTCCTCTTTTGTCTTGCATAATGTTCTATGTGTCCCAGATTTTAAATTCAATATTCTTTCCATCTCAAAAAATGCTTCTAATCTTACTCATGCTTTCTTCTTCTTTCGCAATATGTGTTATATCAGGACATGCTTACATTGAAGATGATTGGTTTGGTTGAATTAAGGGGAAATCTTTATCATCTGGTATTGAACAAGGTCACATTGCCACAAGTCCCATCTCATGCCCATGTCAACAGTGCTATTCACACACCTATAACCCCATCAAACATTTGGCATTTTAGATTAGGACATCTTTTTGGAGATTGTTTAAACATTTTGCACCGCAATTTTCGTTTCATTCCTAAACACTCTTCGAAGTTATGTGATGTTTATCATCTATCAAAACAAAGAAAGTTGTCTTACAATTTGAGTTCTAGCAGAGCATCCAAAATCTTTGAATTATTGCATCTTGACATATGGGGACCTTTCTCCACCATATTTGTTCATGGTCACAAATATTTTTTTAACTATATTAGACGATTTTAGTCGATATACTTGGGTAATCTTATTGAAATCAAAAGCTGATGTTAAAAGTAGCATTCAAAATTTCTTCACCCTCATTAATACCCAATTCAACACAACAGTTAAAATTGTTAAAACGGACAATGGTCCTGAATTTTTGCTTAAGGAATTTTATGCCTCAAAAGGCATTTTGCATCAATGAAGTTGTGTTGAAACCCCACAACCAAATGGAAGGGTTGAACGAAAACACCATATTCTCAATGTTGCTAGAGCTTTAATATTTCAATCAAATTTACCCAAGTACCTTTGGTCCTATGCCATACATTATGTTGTTTTTATCATCAACTGTGTCCCATCACCATTAAACAAATTTAAAACTTCTTTTGAACTTTTGCATAACAAATTGCCAAATTTCAAAGAAATAAAAGTTTTTGGATGCCTCTGCTATGCCTCAACTTCAATGGTAAACTGTACCAAATTCGACCCACGATCTCATTAAGGGATATTTTTAGGTTACCAACAGGGAATGAAAGAATATATTGTCTTAGATTTAAACAACAAAGAAATTTTCATCTCCAGAAATGTCTTCTTCTATGAAATGATCTTCCCTTTACATAAAACCACAAACAGTCCAAGCCCAATTTGTTCCTTAAAGTTGTCAAAGTCCACTTCAATCCAAAAGTTCACACCCATCACCTTTATTAAGCCTACCAACACTCAAACCCACCCACTAGCGCAAACCATCCCCACCGCCCAACCCCTTCCCCACATCTTACTCCCAACCCAAACAATACTCCCACCTATATCTCTCATCCAAACCCAATCTGACTCCACTTCCTCCAATCCTTTCCAATTATCTTCATCCCCAACTTCCCTATCCCTACCGTTAAACCAAAACCCCACCATCATTCCCTCACCACCACCACTGGTGCCACCACCATCACCACTACCACTACTACGACGTTCATCACAGCCATCTAATCCACCACCATACCTTGTTGAATATCAATGTAACACCACTCTTAATTCAGTCAATCCAATCGCCTCAAGAAGCTTGCATCCTTTTTCTGCTGTCAACTCCGTCTTCTCTTTGTCATCTCCCTACCGTCAGTATGTTCTTTCACTTTTTGCCGAGCACGAACTATTCACTTATCAGGAAGCTTACACAAATCCCTCTTGGCAAAAGGCCATGGAATCTGAGATACAAGCTTTGAAGTTGAATCAGAGTTGGGTCCTAGTGGATACTCCTCGTCATGTTAAACCCATTGGTTGTAAATGGGTGTATTGAATCAAACGTCATCCCGATGGTTCCATTGATCGATACAAAGCACGTCTCGTTGCCAAATGATATGCACAGACTGAAGGGATCGACTACTTCGAAACATTTTCCCCTGTTGTCAAAATGACAACAATTCAGGTGATTTTGGCTTTGGCATCTATCAAAGGTTGGAAACTTCACCAACTAGATGTCAACAATGTGTTTCTCCATGGTGATCTTTAGGAAAAGGTATATATGTCTCTGCCACCCGATGTTTATTCCCCAAAACCCAACTAATGTTGCAAATTGAAGAAATCCTTGTACGATCTCAAACAGGCCAGCCGAAAGTGGTATGAAAAATTGTCTCTCCTATCGCTTTCCAATGGGTATCAGCAGGCTTAGGCTGATCACAATCTCTTTGTCAAGTCTACCAATTCTAATTTCACAGCCTTGTTAGTTTACATTGATGATATCATTCTCACTGGTAACTCAGATACCGAAATTAACTACATCAAAATAATTCTTGACTCCACTTTTTGGATAAAGGATCTTGGTCAATTAAGGTATTTTTTTAGGACTTGAAATTGCTTATTCTGCTTGTAGAATATCATTGTGTCAACGCAAATATTGTCTTGATTTATTGTTTGATTTGGGCTTCCTTGGTTCTAAGCCTTATTCAACACCCATGGATTCTGCAACTGTGATAAGTCAGGACTCTAGTCCTCCTTTCTCAGATCCTTTCTTGTACAAGAGACTTGTGGGGTGTCTTCTTTATTTAACTCACATAAAGCCAGATATTTGCTATGCCATTCAACAGTTGAGTCAATACGTGGCTTCCCTTACTAAGGCTCATTTTTGCGCTGCCAAGTGCATTCTTCGCTACCTGAAGTAGTGTCTTGGCCATGGCCTTTTTTTCCTTCACCAAAACTGAAGTCCAAATTTATGGATTTAGTGATGCCGATTGGGCACGTTGTTTTGATACACGCAGGTCTGTAACCGGATATTGTTTTTTCATTGGGAATTCACTTGTCTCATGCAAAAGCAAACCACAGTCTCTAAGTCATCATCTGAAGCTGAATATTGTGCCTTGGCTATGTCTACTTGTGAGCTTCAATGGCTCATTTTTCTCTTACAGGTTCTACAAATCATATGTTCTCGCAGTCCTGTTCTTTATTGTGATAGTCAGAGCGCACTTTACATTGCTGCCAATCCAGTCTTCCATGAGCGCACAAAGCATTTGGACATAGATTGCCATATTGTTCGTGAAAAATCCCAGGCTGGATTAATGAAACTCATTCCGATTTCGTCTGCAAATCAACTCGCAGATGTGTTCACTAAACCACTTGCTCCACAGCCATTCCATTACATTATCCCCAAGCTGGGCCTTGTAAATATTTACCAACCCCCAGCTTGTAGGGGGTAATAGAAGAAGAGTCAAAGCCTAACAATATGGCCCAATCCAACATGCACAAAATTGAAGTCCAAAACGTGGCAGCTCACTAACCTTCAGGATAAGCATTGCTCTCCTTGCTGATTCCTTTCTTCCTCCTTCTAGAATACCATTTTGTTATACTGACTCATTGTAAATAGAAGTTTGTTAGGTGACTCAGTGATATTCTTTCATATAGGATAGAATTTGTAAAGATTCGGTAAGCTATAATTAGAGCTTGTAACTTGCATAAAAACCTGCACTGTTACTCATTCAATACTAATTGAAAATTTTCAACGCTGCTACGTCATTCTTTGCCTTTGTTCTCCTTTCTTTTATACTTTACATATTTTATACTCAACAATTTTAAAAAAGTCACAGTAATACCAAACTAAATATTAGTGTTCATCTCACTATATATAGCATAATATAACAAATAGTAATGATACATTTTTGCAATGCTTTTATCAGGTTAAACTATATATGTGATTAATTGGTTAAAAAATGTTATGCACACTGAAATTTTCATCATATATAGCTTTGTAAAATTTGAATGTAACTTTGTTTCCTTCTTTTTTATGTAGTTGAATTTAGCTTTGTAAGTTCCATTATAGAAAACAAACTTGGATTAAACCTGAAATGATAATAGCATAGCATCTAAGAAAATTGAAAAAAAAAAATGTGAAGTTTGATTTTTTTTTTAAAATACTGTTATCACCAAAAAAGAATAATCTACTACAGTTACCAAAGCAAACAGTGATAGTTTATGTGTCTCAAGCATAAAAGCAGTTTCTACATGTTCAATTAGTTATGCGTTGAAATTATTTTTCCATAAAACAACCGTAGAGTCTTACAGCGTGTTTGGTTTTCTGTTGGCACCGTGTAGAATTAGTTTTGAGGGCTCAAAATCAATTTTACCAAATTTTTATGCTATTTAGATTCTAAACATTAGAATCAATTTGATTTGACATTTAGAATTGATTTTGAGAAAAGTGAAATTCTTTTACTTTTTACCAGAATCAATCTTGAAATTACTAAATATAAATCACTTTACTTCAAAATTAATACTTTCTAAATTTACTCTGTCAGAATCAATTTTACCTAGACCAATTCTAAACTACGAGTAGCAAAAAAAGAAGCAAATTTGATGAAGAAAGTCGTCTCCATGGATCACAACAATAATGTTTATTTTCCACTTTCGGTACTTTTCCTTTTAGTTTAGTTTAGTTTATATAGCTTTTTCATAAGAATTTATTAGAAGCTTTGGTGTGACGTTGTAACATCTCATGCTGCTTTATGAATTGATTACTATCCCCACAAACCAACACAGGTCTTTTCAGTATGCTTTGTCCTCACTCACATGCTTTTTGGGGAAACTTTCCAGGAGGTCACCCATCCAAAAATTTCTCCAAGTCAAGCACACTTAACTATGGAGTTCTTAAGTGATGAGCTACCGAAAAGAAGATGCATCTTGTTGGTATAGGTAGTACAAATCAATTTATACCAGCCCTCCTTAACCATATAATCCTATACCTATACAGTCTCAGGATCCCTCTCATTCAGGCATGCAATCAGTTCATTCATGTACCCCTCTATTTAGAAGTCTGTCAGGAGCCACTCCTTGTTCGTGTCTTCTTGCACTGGCGATCACTCCCCGACTTCGTCACCGGGTGTTACAGACGTTATTGTAATGAAAGTTTATCATCAATAAAATTCTCATTCCATATTTGTCTTTGTTCAAACTTTCTCCCAAAGCATTTGAAACCAGAAACAAAGGGTAGATTCTCTTTACTAGAAAAACACGAGATACTAGCAAATTTTTCCATCGACGTTATCGACGGATTTGCCAGCAAAAAATGATTAAAATCATATTTTAAAAAAAGGAATGCCATTAGTAGTAATGTTGGCACAATCAGGTGCAAAATCTGGGTCACATATTATTGGGAAAAATCTGTCAGTAAATGATAACCAATTTTTTTGAAAAAATAAATTTTCTGTTCAAATTGTCAATAAACTTTTTACTGGTAAATGATAAGTAATTTTAAAAAAATTGTCCAAAATACTGGTGGAATTTTTTGTCGATAAATCCTAATCAAATTAAAAAAAAGGTATTTTAACATTTCCAGGGCTTATTCGTCAGTAGTGTTGTTAATGAAATGTTCCATTTTAAGTTTTAATTACCGGTGAAAAAATCAACCAAGAATAAAAAATTCTGCCAGAAGTCTCTTTATTATGAGACAAGCGGCCAAACCTCCCCTCATTTTACCATTCTCTCTATTTGTCTCATTTCTCTGCCACTATAGTGAGAAAATCACTCATTTCTCCATCGTCTAACCGCTGCTTTCGATAGTGAGACTGCTATTGTCTTGCTCTTCATACTCTCTACATTTTAATCGGTTTTATTTTTTTTATTTGCTTTCTTTTTTATATTACATTTTTCTTTTTTTTTACAAATCTATCATCACCACTGTTGTTGCTCATCACCGTGCCACCGTTGTTGCTGCTCTCTAATGTTTCGCCATTGCTACTACTTTTCATCGTCGCCGTTTCTCCTAGTTTAATTTTAGAGTAAACACCCAAACTGATCCCTAGCAATTTCATTTATAGACAAATTGATCTTTAACAATTGTAAACACCCAAATTGATCCCTCACAATTGTTAAAATAGGACACTATAGGTCTCTAAGCATCCTGTTAATGCTCGGCTAGGAGGCAGTGATGAAAAAAGAGCTTAGTAGGGAGAAGATGAAGCTCGTTTGAGATGAAATAGAGCTCGGTCAAGATGAGGCAGAGCTTGGCTGAGGAGGAGGAGGAGCTCAGATGACATGTGGCTGAGCTCCATCACATGCTTATTGGTCTTGGCCATCTGTCAGCCGAGCTCAGCCTTGCCCTAGCCATGCTATGTCTAGTCCTCTCCGAGCTTTATTTCCTTTTAGACGAGCTCCACCTTCTCCTAGTCGAGCTATTTTTCATCTCTGTCTCCTGGCCGAGCTTTGACAGGCCAGTCAAGTACCTATAATGTCCTATTTTAATAATTGTGAGGGACCAATTTAGGTGTTTACAATTGTTAGGGATCAATTTGTCCATCAAAAAAATTGTTACGAACCAATTTGGATGTTTACTCTTAATTTTATTTGCTTTTTTTATTTTACAATATTGTCATTGAATATATACTTTCATTGTAATAAGATTTGGAATTTTGCTATTATAGCATTGTAATAGCATTGCAAATTTCTTATATTTCATAAGATTAATTCGGTGCAAGATTATTATGCTGTTTTTTTATATTTGTGTTCTATATGTTAATGAAAAAAATTTGAAGTTGTGAGTTGAATTGTCAATAAAAATAAATAATAAAAAATTATTGACAGATTTTTTAGCCAAGAATTTTAACACCAAATTAAAAAAATAATAATAATTTTATTGGATATACCGACAATTTTTTTTCAGTAGTAATCCGTGGCCATATTTTTTTAAAAAAAAAAATTACCAATGGATTTTTTATTGGTAATTTTTTTGGGTTTTTTAATTTCTTTTATAGGCCCATTACTTGGAGAACAATCCATAACACCTGCAAACCTGCTAGTAATTTTTCCCGCTGATGAAATTTTTACAAATTTTTTCAGCCTATTTTCGACAGTTTTTTTTTTTTTTGTAAAATCCACCGGTAATTCCCTTGGAAATAGTTACTAGTGACGAAAATCTACTGCTAATAATTTTCAACGA
This sequence comes from Dalbergia cochinchinensis, assembly GCA_031216125.1. Lineage (NCBI taxonomy): Eukaryota > Viridiplantae > Streptophyta > Magnoliopsida > Fabales > Fabaceae > Dalbergia > Dalbergia cochinchinensis. The sequence goes on along the minus strand of CM062375.1, from coordinate 57,272,398 downwards.
CGTTATTATCATGCAATGAAATTTGCAGATAACGAATTTTTGTGCCGGCAACACAAAATCCACGGTAATATCCACTAGTAATAATCATTTTGAGACCAAACATGGTCGTTTTGCTTTATTTAATTTATTCTTATAGATTTAGCCGAACAGAATTTTCATGACAACATATAAATATTTAGATCAAGGAAAATGTGTCTTCATCCAGAGTGGCATGTTTTTTAAAGTCAGTTAACACCAAAATAATTAACCGGCCAACCAAAAGTCCAAATCCAGTTATGGTGATCTTCAATCAAAAGTTGACTAGATCAGCAAATGTCCATTAGCATGCTTGATCCCACACCCCACCCCCCTCCCCCGGGGCTTCTTCTTTGCCTAATCAAAAAGTAAATGATCTCCAACAAACCAAAATAGTATTTGGTTAATCAAATTAGCTGTATTAGAGAAAAGACATACTGAAGTTCAATGTTTACGTTAAAACTATAATCTAGTGTTAGATTTCTGCACATCTCATTGAACTAAGAGATGTTGTAAGTTCGACTCTCATCCTCACTTTATATCCCTTAATATTTTAACTAACAAAAAAGATGTGTGTATATACATAGAAGAATGCTTTTTAAATTTTTTTTGCAATTACATAGAACTGAAAAAAATAATAATAAATAAAAAATCACGAGAATAAAGACAGAGCTGCCACCTTCACTTTCAAAATGCTAGACTTCAAGTATGTTATTTGTAAATGATATTTATGTCAATACCTTTGATGAAGCTCAGTTGGTGGAATACCTTTGATGAAGCCATTAGTATATTACTCAAACAAGGATTATATTAAAAATTTGGATTTGGCTCCTCTAAAGTGAAGAGTGCAGTACAATATAAAAGTAAGAGATTAATCACCTTTAGATTGATAATTTTTATCATGTGTGTATTTCACTAGATAATCAAATGGTGATTAACTCTTTATTCTTGCACTTTGTTAACCTCCCAGTTTAAAGGAGTCAAATCCTAAAAATTTTCACATGAAAAAAAATCTAGCCAGCAATAAAAATTTGTACATGATCACATAAGAGAATATTCCAAGAGCACCGTAGATGGCTTCTAATGACTTTGAAGCAAATCGGCAAGCAGCCTTTGTGACGAGTCCCTAGGTCAAAACAAAAAAAAAAAAATCTACAACTACAACAAACCCCGACACAAACGGAGAAATATTAGTATAAAAGAACTTTGTAAATTACAAATTTATGATAAACATGCATTAGATTTGAAAGAACAAAGGCTTTGTGAGAGTCTAGTGAACGCAAAATAAAGTTACCAATATGACTAATTTTCATACCTTGGCTGTTTCCTACAATGACTTGATCTGATCCCTCAAACTCTCTGCTAGTGACCAAATTCCTTTGATCATATGTGAGGTGTTTGATGGCTCCAGAATCCGGATTCCAATCAAGATCCATTATGGAAGCAGGGGTGGCTAGATAAGCCGGGGGTGGCAAAGCTGCTGATTAAAAGTTTTCATAGGGTTTGTAAAATTTGGATCAAACCTATGAAAACATTGCCACACAATGTAGCCTACCTTACCATATCATTGGCATTGAGCTCGACCACCTCTTCCATTAAACCTTCCTCTGCCTCTTCGACCAGTACCACATATATAATCTCCTCTAGAATATTCACCATTTCTTGAATCAGACCTGGAATCATTCATTGAGGTGCGTGAAAAATGAGCTTGAACTGTGCTAAATTCTGATTTCTTGAACCTTTCGAACCTTTCTTCTTGAGCCAAGGAAGTGCTTTCAACTCATCCACAGAGAAAGGTTCGACTCATGACATTTGTGATAAAAGGGCCATAATCCTCTCCTAAACCACCCAAGATAACCTCTATAGGCTCCTTACTGGTGTTAGCAGCTCCTACGGTGTATAAAGAATCAGTAAGTTTCTTGATTTCGATCAATTATTTAGAGGCTATGTTACCATGTTTCCTCATTGCCTTGAGTTGGATCTTCAATTGCTTGACTTTGGATCGAGTTTTTGAAGCGAAATTAAATACACATCAATTTTGTCCCAGATCTGATGCACGAGCTAACAGCCTACAACTCTGTTGGAAAACGTTAGTCTAGGGAAGCCAGAAGCCAGGTAGTTAAGTGTTGATCTTGATTCTCCCAGTTGGAGTATGTGGTTGACACATTATCTTATTGACGATCTTCTTCTGAAGCATAATTTCAAGAACTTTTTCCTTCAGCAAATCATCACTAATCTTATGAGCCTTGATTGCAAAAAGCGCTTACTGTTTCCATGCTAGGAAGTTGTCTTCATCAAGCTTGACCGATATCGGGTTGGAAAACGTCTTTGCTATGAATGTTGCGGTTGATTGTTGACCTTGCATAGCGAAACTCGAAATTTCAGAGACCATGGATCCCTTCACAGCTTTGATACGATAAAGGCATCTGAAATTGATCTAGAACTGAAAGCAAAGCTCTCGTGAAAACGAAAAGAGATTGAAAGCAATAAAAGAGAGAGTTGTGTAAATGATTACTTGGTGATTAGCTGAGAATAGTTAGATAGTATATATACAAGGCCATTGAGAAGCTTGTATGCTACAACGGCCAGCAATCAGAATAACTAAGAGCCTGTTTGGCTAATGTTTTTTAAAATTGTTTTGATTTTTAAAAACAAAAGATCAAAAAAAGTTGTTTGGGTATTTATTTTGTAAAAGTTGTTTTTAAAAACAAAAAAACCAAAGCCTGTTTTTAAAACCTGAAGAACAAAAACAGAATTGAGTAGTTTTTGGGTTTTATTGTTTTAAGAATAGCCAAAAATGCGGTGGCATTTTTGTGATTAAACTGATCTTCTGTTTCGTTCATGTCTTCGAATCCTTGCCTCGCCATTCTCCCATTTTTTCTTTTTTCGTGGGATGCTTCCTCTTTCCGTTCACTTACCATTCTCATCCAAGTGAAGCTCCCTTTCTCTCCGTTTCTCTCCCTTTCTTCCAGAGTGCTCCCCTCGCCGGCGCCGTGCTTGTGAAGCTCGGCCTTGGAGAACCAGCCCCAAATCGGCGCCGCGCTGTGAAGCTCCGCGAGCTGCTTCCCCCGCCGGCGACAAAAGATCCTGCCACCCGAAGCATCTGGAAGCCGAGATCCACCGCGAGCTGCTCCCCCTCGCCGCAACCACAGCTGCTGCCACCGCGACCTGTGGAGCTTGGAGAAGCAAATCCGCCAGCCCCACCACCTGCGAAGGCTACATCCGCCTGCCCCCGCCACCCGCGAAGGGCAGATCTGCCGCCCCCGCATCCTGCTCCCCCAGATCCACCGGCCCCGCCACGTGCTTCCCCGGATCCGCCAGCTTCGCGGCCGCCTCCACCTAAGCAGTAAGTCCCTCCCTCTCTCTCTCTCTTTCTGTGCTTCTCTCCATCTCCAACAAGAATCACGGCCTATTAATAACACTATGTATACATTATTGATGACAAAATCACTTGGTTACAAAGGAGTATCAGTATATTGTAGAATGTAGATGATATATCAATAGCTCTGTATATGATGTTTGTGTATGTGTATGGTGGAGCAAACTGTGCCTGCATATCTGGATCTAGCAAATTGCTCGTTTCATAGTAATGCTATAATAGAAATGTGTGGATTTGGTTTGTGCAGATTTCATTTTTATGTGTTCATTGGTTATTCTTTCTAATACTATAATAGAAATGTTGTTGGTTTGTGCAAATTTGTTTCCTTTCTTCAAATCTTCAACTCTTGCCATGCATATTGTTAAACTGATTATCTGTATAACACTCACAAAACTTAACTATGTCATCATCGAAGAGAAACCATCATAATTGAATGGCACCCCAACGCTTGTCATCCATCATACAAGTCGCTGTCGAAAGCTGTATTTAGATTTTTATTATAACCTGTTTTGACCCTATTATAAGCTGAGAGGAATCTTGTTAGCTGAAGATCATTTTATATCATTCTTAATGCCTCTGTTTCACTATCGAATTAACTCAATTAAGCTCTTACTCATCTATCTCAGCATTTCTGTTTTTCTGCTTTAGCTAATGCTGTGAGGTGATGCCTTTGTAATTTTTAGCTTCATTTGAGTCACCTGGAGTAGGCTACGAGTATGTATCTTTGTTTCCGAGTTTCGACAGTGCTGTATGTGTTAATCTTCATTTTCTGGGGGGCTTTGGCTTTTGGATTTTAGTAGAGATTCAAAATTGTAATATTCTTGTTAAGATGTTACTTACGGTTATGGTATTTACGTAGTCACTTTCGTTCAAACAAGCTCATGATGGTAAAAGTGTGCTTTCTATCTCCTATGTTACACTTGTTTTGATAGGATTGATTTGGTTCATCCCAAATATCTGAAGCGCCTTGCTGCTGTTGCTGCTTACAGTAGTTGATTTCCATTTGTAACTGATACATTCTCTTGATGGACAGTGTTCATTTGTTGAGCACCGCAACTACAAAATTGTATATAGTCGTTATGCATCTTTGTTTTTCCTGATTGGAGTTGACGATGATGAGGTAAATCATTTTCTCCACCTATTAGTTTGAATTGGTTCATGGAAAGACAATGAATAAATAATAATATGAGGCAAGGAAATTGTGTAAATACTTAGTACTGATCGCATCATGTGTCGTTTGCCTCTAACACATAAAGGAAGCTTTTGCTTGTCTAAATAAGAGAAGAGGACATTTCTGTAAAATAAGGATGGCTTGAAGTTATTAATTTTGCTGATCATATGCAACTTGAATAGAATTTTCCACGTATCACTTGTGTAAAACATATGATATGGACTATAGATTGAAAATTGACAATTAACTCTGAGGCATCTTTGGTGGAATGAATGCAATGCAATTGTCATGAGCTTTTCTTTTTATGCCATCATTGTGAAATTTGGTCTATAGACGTTGATCCGGATGGAAGGTACCTTGTCATTGGTTTATAGCTTTGTTTGTTTATAGCCTTATTTTTTAGTTAATTTGCTCTTGTTCCTAGTTTCTTGTAGATTCTGTCATTTTGATGTTGAGATTGATTTTAATAAGTTACTTTATACTCATTTTGTATATTGTAGGTAACTTGGATTATTGAGGTATTTTGCCCTAGTCATTTTTTGTTCTTGCTTTTACTTTTTGACCATTTTACTTGTTCTTTCTATTTTTTCTAGCCTCTCATTCTTCAAAATTTTGTTGCGTTTTATACTTATTGCAGGCTTGGAATCCCTTGTGCAAACAAGATCCTTTTCTTATGCTAGCCATGGTGGACTATGAAACACTTTGCCTAGTGACCTTGTTTTAGTTCAATCTTAAGATCATGGAATTTGACTTTCTATGTTCTTGCAAGATTATCAAGACTTGCATATTTTGTAATTTTGTGTAAGAAGCTCAGATGTTCAAGATATGTAAGATATTACATTTTTATTATACACTTCGATAGAGTTTTATATGTATATTTTATTAAGAGAAAGGAATTCTTATGATTTTTGTATTTGCATTTTTCTTGAATTTTTTGGATGTTTAAAAGTAATTAATATAGAAATTATGATGAAAAATATAAACAATGAACTGAAGAAAAAAAATTACGTGAATGACAATATAAATTTATACGGGAATTCCAATAGAGAAATGGCAAGATATCATAATCAAATTGCAAATTGGACGTAGCTACAAGAAAATAATGTATAATTTATAAATAGATTTATAAATATAAATTGACACTAAATTTAATTAAGACTATTTTTAAAATGAAAAGTTATATTACTATTTTATTTATTAAGTATATATGAAAATATTATCTATGAAATATAATATTATGTTAAAATTTGTCATTTATAGTAATGCAATTTACTAAATAGTTTTTAGTTTTATTAGTTTTAAAAGTTATTTTTTTTAAAAAATTATCCAAACAGATTTTCTATTTTTTATCATTATAAAACTGTTTTTGAAGTTATATTGCCAAACAAATTTTTCTGTTTTTTTATTTTTAAAAATTAAACTTAAAAACTATTTTCTAAAATAATTTTTAAAAACAAAAACAAAAACAAAAAAACACTTTTAAACGGCCTCTAACTAACCTTCCGAAAGCTCTCCTCATTCTTTTACTCTTTTTTTTTTTTTTGAGTTACAGCCGTTTTCTGTTTTTGTTTTTTAATAAATTACAGTTACCTTTTTTTATAAGCTAAGATGATATTACATTTATCCCCTCTTTGTTTCCAAAATTATGCCTACCTCCTTCCGAAAAAATGAAGTTAATTTTTGTTAATATATTTTATAAAATTTCTAAATTACCCTTTATCATACAAATTGTGCAGTGATCCTTTGTCACCACGACAGCCGTTTCCACCACCACAATCACTGCCTCCTCCATCACGGCTTCCAAATATTTTGCAATCAAGAACAGGTGCCACTTGGATTCCAATGACGGTGCCTCGAAAGCCAAGCGTGGCCGTGGGGTTTACCTTTAAATTAAAGCCAAATATTCTGCTTTGATGACATCTCCTTCGTTGGCACCAATGGCACAAGCAGGAAGGAGATGAGCGCCGCTAACCAAACCTTCGCCATTGGATACGCCATCTCCTCCGTCACATCCTCGTTCCTCTCTTCTTCCTCCGCCAGTGGTCGTTAGCCGCCACCTCGAACCACATCTGCTAGCTCTCTTCCACGGAGTGCGAGACCCGTGAAGCAATCATGAAGACCACAACGCCGCCGTCGATTACAGGATGCGCGGCGGACAGCCACAACATCGCGAACAACGCCGCGTCGTTGACCACCGCTCTGCCGTGATTTCCGCTGGCCTTCCCGATAGCCATTGTCTATCTCTCTCTGACGCTAAAACCAAGAGAAGATTATGGGTAATTTTGATTTTTTTTTAATTCTTTTTTGGTTTAATTTTTAAGTTTTTGTGTCCACTGTTGGTGGAGGTGAGGAGATAGTGATGGGGAAGATGGTGATGGGAATGGCAATCACATAGAAAAAAAGGTATTTATTATGGACATAAAAGTCATTTTATATATTTAAAAACAATTGAGATTAAAAACTGTGTAATTTATGACCACATAAGGGGGGTTAGTGTAATGTTAATAATGAAGAGAGATAAGTATAATTTTTAAAATAAGGAGAGAACAAGTGTAATATCAACTAATTTCTCTCTCTCTTTCTCTCTTTTTTCCCTTAGTCAGTCTTTTACTCTGGGGGCAATACAAATGTGTGCAATTTTTCTAATTGATTTTTGCCATAGGGCCCCAACAACTAAAATGCAACACCCTAATAATTAACTTATATAATCAGTTAGTTGTTAAGTAATTATGTTTTGATCTCTTGTTAGGTTTTCTTTTAAAATACTTATAGAGGAAAGTCGCATCATTTTTTTAAAAAAAAATTAAAACAGCAAGAGTCTCATATGCTAACGCAATTACATGAAACATAACACAACCTATGAAAATAAATCCTCATTCAGGAACCCACGCATATAATAATAATCCCTAGCTATAATAGTCAATTATCTTACAAATTATCACAACACAATATATTAAATACTATAATATCATAAAGAGCGTAGGTCCATGTAGGATGACCACACCTAGTACAATCAACACATGTCATCACATAAATAGATCATGTTGAGAGTATAACATAATCAAATCCTAACTAAGAGTCGATGTTAAGGCCCAATCTCAAATACAATATTCCAAGATAAAGGAAATAATCAAAACATCAAGTGGCATAGTTCAAATAAGTACTAGTCTACATGCCCAAGAATAACCAAATAAAGAAAAAGCAATGAGGCAATCCTCGAACATGTGCTAACTCCAAGCTTAAAGGACCTCACTGGACTTCAATTGGCCCATTGACTTGTCTGTAGATGACACGAAAATAAAAAGGGATGAGAATCCAAAAGGAAACCCAGTAGTTACAATAAAACAGTTCAAGTTTCATTGTTGTTGTCTGCAGTCACTTCGGCTTGATTATGAAATTAGGAAGCATGTTTTAATTCTTTTAATCTATTCACAAAGTAGAATTCCTAAGTTATACATATTTTAAGTCTTGTGAAAATATCTTGATTAACAAATAACAAACCAGAAAGCATAGCATTACTAACGCACTAAAGCATACAACATAAGACATGCATGAAAAATTAGGCGGAAATAAGACGTGACACATTCTTAAGCTCTTTTATTTACTTAAACTTTAGTCCTTTAACATGTCACCCTCTTTTATTCACCTTGACTAACCGCATTACCACCTTGGCGATTTAACTGTCATCTATAATCCACATCATGGTTGTCATGAGCACGTGCCGAAGCGTAGGAGTGCACGCTCTTATGCTTTTACGACGGGCCACCGTGCTCGCTCCTGCTCTTGGGTACGTTTTCGTCAGAGCGGTGAGGAGTGACGTGCTAGAGCGCAAGAGCGGTAGGAGCGGCCGCTCCACTCGCTCCTGTTTGGCCAAGAAAATCCGAATCTTATTCAGAGTTCTCTCACTAAAATCGTCGAGCTGCCATCGCCTACTGCTTTCATCGCCGTCGTGCCGCCGTCGTCACCCCTCTCACCGCCGATGCTCACCCCGTGCGCACCCGTTCTATTGGTTGGCTTTGGGCTTCTATTCGCGCTTCTGTTCTGTCCCTCAAACAGTCGCACCGCCGTCGCCTTTCCAGTAGCAGCGTCATCGCCCCGCCAGTAGCGCTGCCATTTCCTTGCAACCTGCTTCTGATTTGCTTTTGCTGTGCTTTCGATCTGCTTCTGATGTCCTTCCAATTTGCTTCTGCTCTGCTTCCATTCACTATCTTTGAAGAGAGAGAGAAGATGAGTTTATATTGATTTTTTTCTTTTTGGTTACAATATTTATTTTGTTGAGTGTTGTTGAGTTTGGTTTTATTATTTTATTTTATTTACTTTATTGAGTCTGCTGGTTCTTTTTTATTTCAATCCATAATTTTTTTTTGGGGTGTGGTTAATTAAAAAATGTGGTAATTGATTATGAAGTGGTGTTTATATTGATTATTATTTTTTTGGTTTAAATATTTTTATTGAATGTTGATTAGGTATTGATTATGAGTTGTGTTCTTTAATGTTTTAGTTTTAAATTATGTCAAAAACTTATGGGTGTGACTTTATGCATTTTTAATTGGAGTATTACTATGTTAATCATGACTAATTTTGCTTATTTGTGTTGGCATATGTGTATATTTTTTTTGTATGAATGTAATTGTCCATTCTGGTAGGAGCTTACGTTCCGTACTACGCTCCTACGCTTTACGCTCTTGCTTCCCCCTTTCGCTCCTGCAGAGGAACTCGCTCCTGACAACCTTGCTCCACATCACCTATCATCTAGGTTGAGCTCAACCTCTCACCTATCGCCTAGGTTGAGCTCAACCTCTCACCTATTGCCTACATTGAGCTCAACCTAACTAGCCATCGCTAGATCTAAAGTGACACATTCTTTAACTCTTTTATTTACTTAAACTTTGGTCATTTAACATGTCACCCTCTCTTATTCACCTTGACTAACTGCATCACCACCTCGGTGATTTAACTGTCATCTATACTCCACATCACCTATCATCTAGGTTGAGCTTAACCTCTCACCTATCACCTAGGTTGAGCTCAACCAAATTAGTCATCGCTAGATTTAAAGTGGGGATAGAAGGGGAAAACTTCACTTAAACTTTAAATTTAGCTTCCTCGCATCTTATTTTAGAACATAATATAAAAGTCGCATAAATTATTAGGAGACATAAGCACAACCTTTATGTATTTAATGACAAAGCTTGAAATTTTCATCCAACATAACTCGCTGTTACACCCCAAGGCCTATGAGACATAATCATATCTCATGCTAACTCTATGATTCTCACTTCGTGTTAGAATGAGTTACGCCGTGTCACATAGTCCATGAGACACTCCCCATTTACATAGTATCCAATTATGCATTTCCAACAATAATTAATTTGACATTTGAATAGAGAGTAAATCAATGCATAGACATAAACATAAATGATGCCTAAATCAATTGCTGGAGTAAAGGACCAACCTCAGCTAGCGTATTCCATAGATGTGTGTGTGTGTGTGTGTATATATATATATATATATGCCACAATAATTTTAATGTCCAACAAAAACAACATTTCAAGTTTAGGCCAAAACCACACAATCCACATTAACTACTCAAACACCCAATCAAGCTCCATTTTTCATTTTCCAAACTCATAAATATGCACAAGGATGATAAACCAACAGCCAAAAGTTACTGGTGACAACCCAAACTCCTCAACTCAACAAAAACCTCATTTATGTCAAGAATCAACATGAAGCATTTAAAATTAGCTAGACACAACCAAAATTCCATTTTTCCCTTTGAAATTTTCATTTTACATGTAAGAGACATTATCCAACTAATAAAACACTCCAGTACATCTTCTAACCATTATTTCCAGTTCAAACCACAACTTTTTCATGTGAAATAAATTCTGTAAAATAATTTTCTGTATACAACATACATGTCCCTTGTTCCAGAAGATCCTATGCACACATTTGAAACATAATACACTCCAAGTACATAACAAAACCATTTTTCTTCCCAATAAATCACAAGGACCAAAACTTTAACACATAGATAGCGTACTTTTAAGAATTTCCAGCAATAAAACAATATGAGAACATGGAACTCAATACAAACGATCTCATTTTCAAGGAAAGCAACAAAGCTCATAATCCCACTATTAGACCTCCCCTAAAACCAACATTTCTCACACTCTTTGGGTCTCAAAAGAAATTCTAGTAGCATATTTCTTTCATACATGAACATAAGCCTCATTTTAACTCTAATATTGTACAAGACAAGTCAAACAACTTAAAATCTCACTAGGCACCCATAAAATCCGAATTTTGAAAGAAGAACAAGTAAGATTAAAACCCATCATGATCATGTCACGAAACATAAGACTCTATCAAAAGCTCAACGTTTTCTGATTTGACAACTCTCAAAGAAAAAGAAAAAAAAAAACATAAACAAACCCTCCATTGGTGCTAGATAAATCAACAAAAATGAATCTTTTAGGAGACAAAACTCCTACTTTAAACACTTAAATTCAACATTCCCAATAACTAAGTGCTGTCCAAACAAGTTTTCTGCACCTTTGTGCATATACATCTATTCAAACTCATGAAACTTTATCATTTTCACATCCTATACAAGAACATAACACAAACTCAAATCAGAAAATCTTTCAACACAAAATGGGTATTCTTGGGACCTCATATGTTTGTCTTAGAGACATCCTTGACACACCTCCTCGTTAATACATACACACACACAATTTAAATTCCTCTTTCTAAGAACCAAAATTAAACCTTCATTTTAAACAAGAACATAAGGCCTGGAAATTTCTTTCACTTTGAAAATCATTATATCTTACACAACCTATATGCTAGTAAAAATATAACAAAGCTCAAGCCCCTAATGCACCATTTTACTCATACTTCAATGCCCTAAAGATGTGAAACACAAAACATACCCCAACCCAACACTTAGCCTCCTTTAGGAATTTTGTCAAACACATGACACACATTTTAATGAATTTTCGTATATCAATTTTCACAGCCACAAAAGCACTCATTAATTCTGAAAATGCACATTAACGTAGAGGCTCTAAACATTGATTTTCTTCAACAACAATTATTCAACAAGGCACATAATGCCTACTAAAAACCAATTTTTGGATTTATTCAAGTAAGAATCAAAAATCACCTAAACCCCAATTTAAGGCATATAATAGCAAGATGAACCAAGTGAGAATGTGATAAAAACCCTACCAACTTGAAGAATACAAAGGGAATGGGTGTTTCGAAGCTAGAGGAGTTGAAAATGAGTCAAGAAACCTTCCTACTTGCTCTCCAAAATTTTGAACAAAACAGCTGCCGCCTTATGAAGGAATGAGCTTTCCCCAGAGAATGGTTTGGTTTTTAGTGTTTGAAGGGAAGTGGACCCAAAGGTTGTCGCTCAACTTCAAGGTTTTTGAATTGTCAGAATGATTTGGTAGAGAGAATGAAGGAGGAGGAGGAAGAAGAAGAAGGGAACCTTTTTTTTTTTATGTGCAAGTGTGTGGGTGTAAGAGGGAGTTCATTAGTGTGGGTGACGGGTGGGGTCCCCTTTTGGTTTTTTTTTTTGTGTGTGTTGGAGAGCCGGTGCAAGTGTTAGAGAGGGATCATTGGGTAATTTGATAAGTATTAGGGAAAATATGAATATAACTCTACACCAAAAAGAACATTGAAAATAATCCCAAGGTAATATATAAAATAATATTCTCATGCACCTAGATTTTCAAATAAATAGTATTATTTTAAGTGTCTTTAAATTTTTAATTTGAGAAGGAATTTGAAATTTGAACTTAGAGGAATTTAAATTTTTAGGACACGTCATATTTAGCTCTTAAAAATAATTTAACACATCTAATTACATAAGCATGCATCTAAATTACTAAGATTAATTGTTCATTATTAAATTAATTAAGCAAACTAATTCTTAAGTAGACTTAACCAACGTTAATTAACCATAATTATCACACAAATAAGATAAAACAAAAATGGGGTATTACGCAAAACACCCTGGGTTTGACAAATTGAGTCATCACGCAACGCTGCTGCACAATTCCCCCACTCCTTCTAATTTTAATTTTAAAAGTAAAATTAAAAATTTGTATAACAATGTCAAATGTCAATTTCAATCTCCCAAAAAGTAGATATAGTTAGCTCTAGCTTTGGAAAAAGTGCACATCATTTGGCTACTTCGCTGTCCGTGACCAATGCATAGCATACCTGTTAATCCATCAACTCCACAGCTTACAGCATTTTGCTACAGCACTTAATTGCACCTTGGGCCTTATTGGCCTTCTTATAAGCAATGAGTTTGTTTATGGGTTCCACTAGCCATTTCCACTTCAGTGTATATCTGCGGTTTATCATAATCAGCATATCACAACTACAAACAATTAGCCAAAAGCTACGTGATGACACTTGTTTGGTTTTGAATAGATAAAACTTGAATCCTGACAGTAATTCTAACAAAATCTCACGTCTCAAATCTTGTTTCTAGTTTCCACAAGCCACACACTCCCACAAAATCTCTTGCACACTTAAAAGAAACCGATAAATGAACTAATAAAAAGGTCAAGACCCAAAACTATCCAATAAATCCTTTTATACAAATAAGTAGAGTTTGCTAAATTAATGAAAGACTAACACACATTTTAAATACAAAAATAACTATATGGCAAATTACAGTCTTTCAAGAACATAAAAATTCTTTTCGTTCTCAGATTATACTACTAACACAAGAAAAAATAGATTATATGCCAAATGCTTAAAGTAAACATCTTTTTAAGTGAAATAGAAGCAAGACCCACTTAATTCTTAACATGCAAACGTTTGGGAAAGTAGCAGAGATAGGCTCATACCCTGCGATGCGGTTAAGCTTTCTTCGCTTGTTAGAATGGCGGTAAGTGATCCAGACCAGGATCACAAGAAGACCAAACCAACATGGTCGTGTCTTCAAAACGGCACGAACAAGGTAAGGAAGTTTGAAGAATCTACCAAATCTCTAAAGCCATAAATAAAGAGAAAGAGGAACTCAGAACAGAAACAATAGTAAGTTCAAATATGATAAATGCTTTGATTCAGTTTCACTTCAATCTCTATAAAATTATGCTTGAATCATGGCATGAACAAACCAAAATGTTACTTAAAGAATGTGTTTATTTATTTAGACTATTATTACTTACATTTTCATCCTTGCCATAAACCATATCATTATTATTATTATCTGCTTGCATGCCAGAAACAACAACATCTCCATCTGCTACCACATCATCAACACTAGGAGTATTTTCATTCATATCTGTAGCCATGTCATGGACACCACTAGAAACAATATTAGTACCACAAGAAGCAAAAACATCCGCATGGGAGAGCTCCATGTTCTGGTCAATTGGTTCTTCATAAATGAGATAAATTGCAGTCTTTTTGACAATGAATCCATGCCCCAAAACAACAACAGCCTGCACTTTGTCACCCGGTTCTAGATTTGATATTATGCTCTGCCACTCCTCATATCTAAGTGAAGTCAGTGCATTTCCCTTGTAGACATTAGTGGTGGCCCTTGTGTGATTTATGATCAACACTTCTTTAAGAATAAGACCTTCTGGTGTTATCATGTTAGGGGAAGAAGAATACACAATGCACAACATGACCGTCTTCAGGTTATGCCCATTCACTTGAGGGACATCAAAAATCACAGAACCTCCTTCACAATTGAAGGCTAACCAATTAGGATTCTTGTCACCAGGGAGCAAACAATCTCCAGGGGCACTACCACTGCTTGTCAATTTCTGCATAATCAACATATGCCTTTTAGCAAAATATTAACACTGCCTGCCTAATTTATTTAACAACTAATTAAAAGTAAAGACATATATTTTACTTTATGAGACTAACTTATTTCTCAAATAGATTAAAATTCTAATTTTATGAAGACAAATTATAATTTTATAACTTAAGGATAAATTGGATAGAAATTAAAACAATTAGAGCCCTATATCCCATCAAATAAAGTTTGATAATAGTACTATCAATCTTTTTTTTTTCTTTTTGTAGATACTATCGATCTATTTATAAATACAGAAATTAAAAAGCCAATTTTGAAAAATTATGCACGATTTCTGTTTGAAGATTTTAATTTCTAAAAATAATTACGCAAATCATACCAATCACTTGATGTGCTTTGGTGTAATTTTCTTTCTACATTATCATCCAGTTAAGTATACAACATAACAAGAAAGTTTGATCAGATATAATAATAATTGTATACATATGTACATATTGAAGTGTTAATATATGTTTATCTGTTAAATGAAACTAAAGTAAGAAAAAGAAAATTGATAAACTGAAAACAGAGACAAACCTGTGAAATGCTCTCTCTGAGTATCTTTGTGACTGGACAGTTAATTCCCATTTGGACTAAAATGGAATTCAAACAACTTTTTGATCCAGAAAGGTCACCTTGATTGCAACAATCAACTAGTGTTGAGGTCTCCATGGTTGAGACATGTGATGTAGTTGGTGCTGCTTCAAGTTCCATACCATTAGAGGCATTAAAATTATCCAAGGCTACATCTCCAGTTATTTGAAGTTGTGAGCCGCATCCCAACATAAGACTTTGAACCCTTGGAAACTCATTGATAATAGATGATGTACCATGAAAACTGCTATTTGGCCCAGTTAATCGAACAAGACATGACCAGTCCACGGATGCTTGTATTTTGGGTGAGAGACTATTTGTTGGAGAGGTCCATGACCAGAAGATAGAAGGCATCACATTACGTAATAATCCTTTGAAGCCACTCAGAGAAATATATCCAAGACTTTTTAATCTTATCAATGCGTGAGGCAATTGTGTTATAGGAGTGTCATCTGCCATTAAGGTTGTCAATGACTCCATCTGTTCCAAGTCCTCTTCCAACTTGTCAATACTTGTGCAGCCAGAAAGAATAAGAGTTTTCAGAGATTTCAACCTATAGATGCTTCTTGGAAGTACTTGAAGGCTTGTACAACCTTTCAAATTGATTAGAAGAACTCTTTTGAGATGTCCAACTGTGTGAGAAACCGATGACAAACTTGGACAATCTTTAAGTATTAACTTTTCAAGATTAGGCAAGTATTTAAAGTTTGGGGTTTGTGTCAGGTGTTGAGAATGACTAAGATTGAGAATTTTCATGTTATCCAGCAACTGCAAGAAAAAACATTTTGAGGAGATAAATTAAGGAGTGCCCTAGAAAAAAATAGAGACAATTTTAACGTGTCACTAGCGTAGCAATGGAAATGCATAAATTGTTTCAAGAAAGAAATTTGTTATATACGCCAAGTATATAATATCAGTAGTTGAGTATTAAAAATAGAAATATTAAAATAGAAAATGTGTATATCTTAAAAAAAAATAAAAAAAGCATCTACCCAAAAAACAAGCATGTAATATTTAATTTTTAAAATTAAACAATCAAAAAGGTATAGTATTTTGGTCGTAAATAGAATTAAATACTCGTCAATGTCCTTATTAATTAGAACACCTCAGCAATATGTTTTGTTAAAGAATGTTTATTACCCTTGTATTCGCAACAAGGATTTAGATTCGATGAAATGAGAATATTCATAAAGTAAGAAAATAAAAGATTAACAATTCTTAAATCAATAACTTTTATTTTGAGATAGATCTTCTTTCACCAAATTAAATAACAAGACTGCACAATTCTTTCCTCCCATATCTCATGATCAAGTTCAAATTTTCAAGTGTGACATGGTACTTCTAGCACTGTAGTTAACATGCTTTCTTTCTCATAGAATTGATTATATAAGTATCTTTCAGTCTCGTTTGTGGAAACATACATATTTTTAGTAGCCCAAAATTCTCTGATCAATGTGATAAGATTCTGAAAAGCATCTTATAATTAACAAAATTGAAACACTATAACATGATAAATTATATATAAGTTTATTAGTGCAAATAAAATTCATTGAGGCAACTCCATGCATGAAAGGCAAAAAAACTAAGAATTTGTACCTGGCCCTTCCTCCACACCAGTTGAAGATTGCTATATTTTAAGTCAATGGCAACTAAATTTCTTTGATCAAAGTTTGCATCTGTATATGTTGAAGGGCATCCATGCCAGCACAACCATCGAAGATCTATTGAAAGGTATTTAAAATCTCCTTCAAGTTGTACACCAGCCAGTTGAAGCAATCTGAGTCTCTTCATGTTCTTAAATGCCTTGGTCTTCAAACAATAAATCGAATTCATCCTCGGCAACATCAAAGCAAGTCCCTCAACAGCTATTGTTCCCTATCAGTTCATTAAACGAAATGAACGGAAAAATAAAAACTCATAGGTTAGATATTAATTAAAGCTAAATACCTAGTAGGGAAAAGGACTAGGATTGAGTCTTAAAACCCGATTTAGTAGCATCTTTGAAGCACGAAACAATTCACGTTCCAAACTATTTTTCATAGTTCTTGTAATAATTTAAAATCCAAACGAAAGCTAATCAATAACCATTTTGCTTCCTCTGAGCTTTGCTCATATAGTGTTGTGATTGGAACTGTAGGGAATAGGGTAGAATGGAATGAAAGTTCCATATTATTAGTTAGATATCAAAGGATGTTATGGAGATAAGCTTCCACATCCCTATAGAAATATAATAGAAGGGGGTTGATTGGTAATAATATTAAGTTAGGAAGAGAAATAACAAAAATATCACATGGAATTGGAATCTAATAGAGTCCATCACTTGACTAAGTTTTGTTCCATTCTATAAACCAGAAAAAATGTTGAATTCAAAAGTTTTAATGGTCTCATGCTTTCAATATATCAAAATTTTTCTTTCTAATGCTGAAGTATCAATTTTTAATTCTTTGATTAGACCCTTATTTCAAAGTATCTAAATAATGTCAACTAATACAATTTGTTCTATTTTTTTAGTCATTTTCTATCCGTCTAAACAATAACATTGGTGTTAGATCACAAATTTAAAAATGAAAAACATAGATGAAGTTCTTACCACATTTTTTGACAATACATCTTGCACTTCTTTTAGATCCCATAACCTAGTACGCTTCTCAGGCATATTTGTTGAACTCTCACGAATAATTTCTCTTCCCATGTCTCGCAACAAATCATGCATTCTAAGCTTGTTCTTAGAATCAACTGTTACAAGGCTTCGCTCTTCGAGAACTTTTATTCCAATTTCAGCAGAATGCCCACAACCATTTAATATGTCAATTACATCATCTCTTTGCATTCCAATAAAGAAAAAAGCTATATCAAGGAATATTTCTTTTTCTTTATCATCACTTAAGCCATCAAAGCTTATTTTGAGCTTCTTTTCTACTTCTTTGTTGGGAATACTTTTAAGTTTGTCTAAAACACTTTTCCATTCATCAATCCCCCTTTTAAACAGATGCGACCCAAGGACCTCAAGAGCCAGGGGTAGTCTCCCACAACAAAATATAACTTCTCTTGAAATCTCATCAAATTCTTCTTTAGGACATGGTTCTCCAAATGCATGCCAACTAAAAAGCTCAATAGATTCATTGTCTTTCATTTCTTCCATTTTGTATAACATGTCAACACCAAGTAACTTACAAAGATGGTCATTTCTTGTTGTAATAATTACTATACTCCCTGGAGAGAACCATTTATGACTACCTGCCAAAGCATTTAGTTGCTCCAATTTATCCACATCATCAAGTACAAGAAGGATTCTTTTTTGGGGAAGTCTTTTCTCCAATATTGATTTTCCAGATTCGATGTTTTGTATCTTTATTTTAATTGTTTTGTAGATATCAGAAAGCAGTTGTTCTTGTAAACGAACACCGCCATTATCTTGCTTCCAAACTTCCCTGATATCTAGAAGGAAGCATCTACCCTCAAAATCAGACTCATGATGAATTTTGTTATATACTGCTTTGGCAATAGTGGTTTTACCAATCCCTCCCATGCCCCACATCCCTAATAGGATAGGATTTTCTGATTGTTGGTTCTTCAATAGTTTAAGTACATCCTGCACACGAGATTTTATTCCTACGGGATGATTAGGAACAAACAAGTCTTTCCAATCTAGCAAATGAGTAACATGTTCAATAATTTTCATGATATCCTCATTTTCGTTCCTGTAAAATATTAAAAAGAGATAATGAGCACAATCAATTATATAACCATTTTCCAACAAGCGAAAGCATAGAGAGAAAATGGTGTTTTAGTTATAAGAAAAATATGATAATTGCATATGAAAAAATGATAATACTTGCATATATATGTTGGTGCATGAGCAAAATCTCAACTATATACAGAAAGTTGAACTCAAAATAGGACGCTAAGTGTTCTCCAGTAGTTTCTTATAGATATAGAAGTGTGTGACCGTAATCAAATATATCATCATTATTCCAATTGAAATGGCAAGAACGTAACTAGAATTATTCCAATTGAAATAGCAAGAACGTAACTAGAAGCTTTGAATTTAAAATTATACGCGTTAACTCTTATGCCACTTACTTAAACAAGAAATTATTATTCCACATGCAAGCAAGGATTGCAGAATTAGTAGAAGTAAACAAAAAATACATATGAACTTACGTCATATAATTAAGGGTTAATGCATGAAAATAATTGAATTCGCCATAGCCCATAGACGAACATAACTTGAGTAAGGTAGGGTACGACGTAGAGTGGACTTCATTCTAGACCGCTTAACGTAGCGGTCAGCACAGGCAATGAAAAAGTTCACATATCATTTTCTATTTTTGGTCTGGAATCTGAAGATTCAAATTGGGTCAAGTGGCCCAATAACTACTTATGGACTTCCATGACCATGGAAGTCCAAAATGGTTATTGGGTGTTCATAGGCGATTAGGCCCAATCTATTTTATCTCAATGTCCAATAAGAAGCAACAAGCAATCTTACATTCTAAAATAGAGGTTGAATTCCACAGTATAATAACAATCTTCGTCAAGCTCATGGTTGAAGTCTAACGAATCACAATTACAATCACAATAAAGGTGCTGCACTCTTCCAGCGATTTTGCGTTTTGAAACCCTCGGAAGATTTACTTGCTGATGGCTTCTCGTCGTCACTCTTTGATGCGTTTTTATTGTTTTTGTTTTTTGTGTTTTCATCTTTGTATCGTTTTGTTTGGTTTTTATGTTGTATCTAGTTTTTGCAATTTTAGAGCTACATTTGACGTCATTTTGTGCTCCATCGCTTCCCTTTCGAGTTGAGCAGTTATAAATTATCCAAAAAAAAAAAACACATTATTTATCTTGAATAGGGATGAAAATAGGTTGAGATAGTCTAAATCTTAACTTAAATAAGTCTCACCTATATTTCAATAAAGTAGCTTGAGTGTAAGCTTATTAATTACCTAATATAAACTTTTTGTTATGGCTTTAGTTTAGCTTTCTTGAAATTTTGGTATGGTCTAAAAATCTATTTAAAGGCATGTTTCATTATAATTTTTTTAAATAAAAAAACTCAATCTTAAATAAGTCAAAGAACTTATATGTGTATCAAAAAATATATTTTAAAATTGACTAAAAGGCTTTTTAAATTAATTAAAAAAGGATAATTCTATGGAACCCAATCTAAATCTTGGGTTTTAAAACCCTGGCCTACATGGACTAATAAAAAATCTCTATATTGATTTGTAATAAATATGTATAAACATTTTTTTTGTCAAAATTTAATTTTGTAAAGCAGTACTTAAAGAGATATAATTTATAAAATAAATCTTTATTTTGTGCAAAATATAACTCTTTTCTTGAGAAATGATATTATTACACTTTTATCTTATCTATTGCAAAAAGACATATTTCTATCCGCTAAACGATTAAGAAAAACTATACTTTAATTGATTTTAATTTTCCTTAATTCTCCTTTTTCTCTTATTTATAATTTTATTTTTTACCAATTTTTTTTTATTAAATTATGTATATTTTAATTCTTAATAAAATAAAATATATGTGACTAATAATAATATAAAATATTTAACATTTTATTATTACTCTATCAAGATAACAAATTATTGATAGTAATAATAATTTATAATAATTATCTTAAAAAAATCACATATTTTCACATCTATTAATTCAGAAACTGGTGTACATTTTTTTATCGTGAAACAACAGTAATCTTCTCATTGCCTTCTTCATAATTCGCCATTATATGCCATATTATCAAATATTTTCATTTTTATATGAATTTCTAATATTAATAATTAAGAAAATATGTAACTTATATTTTTAAAAAATAATTATTACAAATTATTGTTATTTTTTCTTAATATAGTAAAATTTTAAAATTAAATTATACATACGAAGCATATATGATCCATGTGCATTGCATGGATTTATTTATATTTTTCTATAACATATTTTAATAAAACAATTTTGAAAATAAAATTATGATAGTGATTTATAATACAAAAACTAAAAATAGAATAATAAAAGTTTTCTATTAACATAACATTTTATATTAATAAAATTTGAAATGTAATTCAATATAAAATAGAATCAAATATAATAATAAAATGATTTTCATTAGTATTATATCAATTAAAGTTAATATGCATCAAATAATTTATTTTGTATTTTATAATTAAATATTATTTTTATTTTGAGAATTGGAGTATCAAACATTTCGTACTACAAAATAAACAAACATACGTAGAGAAAAAAATAATATTATTGATGATAGTTCCACTTTTTGTTTTGAATACCTAGATAATCGTTAAAAATTACAATTGTCTCGGTAGAATATGAATATATTGTATTTTAATTGTAATGAATGTCACTTATCATAATTTTTAATTGTTGTAAGTACATATGATTTATAGATTTTTTTAACTCTATGGTGTAATCTATTTTTACTTGTACACTGCATTTATGAAATATTATTCACTAAAATTTATAAATAATAAAATATGCTAATTGAAAAGAAATTAGATGTGCACGTGTCCATATAACTCTTCAAAGCTGTCATAAGTTTATCTCACTCAAACAGAGAAGGTTGAAGCACAAATTAATTACACAAAATATACAAAAAAGTTGATTATATGTAATATTTATAAATAAGTAATTAAAACGTGAAGAAGACTAAAGATAAAATATATGAGAAGTTTATATGTTTGGATTAGTAGATACTCTTTTTTCTTTTAAATTAAGATATTAAGAAATAGGGGCAGAGATCAGAATCAAATTCACGTTTTTTCTTGAATCATTGGAACATGTAAGAGTTACCTATTAGACTGTAGCTTCGCTTGCTTTGATTAATATTCAATTGATCACATTTTTTAATTTATTATCTATTAAAACTCAATAGTTACCTTATTATTTTACATTATTTATCAATAAAAGTCATTATATTCTTAACCTTTAAATAATCTAAAATTAAGATATTTCTTTGTTCAATTTAAAATAAATTTAACTTTATATTTTTAAAATTTAAGAAATTTAAATTACAAACATTATGTTATCATAAGCTAACAAATTATTGTAATTATTTAAATTTTAATATTAAATAATTGACAAATAGAAATTAATATATTATTATGTGCACCCAAATAAAGTGTCATGTGAAACTATTTTTCAAAACCATGTTAAGGTCTTTTGTTTATGTAAACTTCATTGTAAAATAATTCAAAAGTTCTATTTTGTTTTTTGTAAAAACAAACTTAATTTAACATTTTTTAAAATATCAAGTAGACAAATCTCAAAATTGAAAATGCAAAAATTATATTATCATGAGTTAAGAGTGAACTATTTTTTTTTTTAAAATTGTGTAGGTAACTTTTTCATTCAAGAATAGACTACGCTAAAGCTCCCCGACAAATCACGTAGCTTACTTCTACTCTTAATCTTAATAAAGTTAATTGACGAGAGCTATTTTTATTGTGAACATGTTCCTAAATTTAAGTTATTAATATATATAGAAACACACACATCAACAAACACGGGGAAAAGAAGATAGAGATTCCCACGAACCAACCAACAAACATTTCCCCAAAAACATGAAAAAAGATTAAAATTTACCTGGACTCCAGAACGACAAACCCTGCAATGCCACCAACTTCAAGTAATGCTTCTCTCCACCTCAGCTCCTTGGATTCACTCACTGAGTATTTTTATAAGATCTTCAAAAGCTTGTCCAAATAGGCCTGTTTGTTTACGTACCTCTGAGGGATCTACACCATAAAATATTGGGACAACCACTAGACTCGAGGCTGAGCGACTCTCCAGAATATTCTCCAGCTCTTGCAGACACCATCTTGAATTGGCATAATTTCTTGATAGAACAACGACACAAATTCTGGACATATTGATTGCTCGCATCAATGAGATTGAGACATCATCTCCCCTTTGAATCTCATCATCATCCCTGAAAGTGTAAATTCCGGCATTTTGAAGAGAGGCATACAAATGTGAAATGAATGATGCACGAGTGTCTTCCCCTCTGAAACTCAGGAACACATCGTAGGTCTTTCGCTGAAACAAGAAAAATACATATATTAGATATTTCAAAAAATTAAAATTCTTGTAATACAAGTATGCAACTGCGAACTAACAACAACTTCTGCAAAGTTAAGCATTAAGAAATCAATATGAAGTTAACAACTAAATACTGGTGCAGATCTTTCATTTTTCAAAATCAACTTTCGTTAACTACCTATAACTTATACATGTTGATTTCTTATTGTGGACATGAAAGTGAACCAATTGGGGACAGAAGAATCTCTTTAGATATTGAAAAGAAAAATCACACTTCAATGATAAGTGAATAACATATCTGCACCAAACACAACCAATTACTTACCATACGCCGTGATCCTGATTGACGAATGTAGTCTCTTCCCGTGTCTTCCAACCAATCATGCATTCCTAGCCTGTTCTCATTGTCAGCTGTTACAAAGTTTCTATCTACAAGCATTCTAATTCCAATTTCTGCGGGAAGCCCGTAGCCATTTAATATTTGTATAACATCATTTCGGTCCATTCCAACAAAGAAACAACATATCTCTAAGAATATTTGTTTTTCGTTTTCATCATTTAAATGGTCAACGCATGCTCTTAGCAGATTAATTACATGACCATAGGGAGCTCTCTGGAGATCTTCCAGTACACTCACCCACCCATCCATCGTCATATCAAACAATAAAGACCCAACAACTTTAAGAAATAGTGGCAATCCCCGAAAACACTGAACTACTCTTCCAGTAACATCAAGAAAATTTTCCTTGGGTCTTGCTTGCTTAAATGCATGCCAACTTAAAAGCTCAAAAGATTCATCTTTGCTCAGTGGTGCCATTTCATGTATGCAATCAACACGATGCGCTCTAAGTAAATGCATATCTGTTGTTGTAATGATTATTCTACTTCCTCCACCAAACCATTCACGACTCCCACACAAAGCTTCCAGTTGGTCTATTCTGCTAACGTCATCAAGTATAAGAAGTATCCTTTTATCACGAAGGCTTTGTTGTAATGTAAATCTTTCAGATTCAGTGTTCTGTATCTTGAAGATATCAGAAAGAACCTGTTCTTGTAAATGAGCTAGGCCGGTACTCCTTCGCTGACAACATTTGAAGATACTTGGGAGGAAGCAACAACCCTCAAAATGACGATGAATTCGATTGTAAATGGCTTGGGCAATGGTTGTTTTCCCCATTCCTGACATTCCCCATATCCCTAATAACTGAACATTTTCTGATTCTTGGTAGTTCAATAGTTTAAGCAACCTTTGCAATTGAGACTGTACTCCAACTGGATGTTGAACAACGAATAAGACTGTATTGTCTAGCAAACAATTGATATTTTCAACAATCTCATTGATATCCTCACATTGATTCCTATTAAAAGAAATGAACCGATATTAAAAAAAAAGGAGAAAAAAAGAAGGGGAATAAATTTGTTGGAAAAATGATAATTAATTGCATTGATGCATGTTTGAGCACGAATCTGGTCCTGGTGTGTGACATAATCAATTTAAATGCAAGAAATAACTTGGAATTCCAGTCCAAATTCTCAAACAAAGAACAAGCATTGCACGGATGATATAAATTGAATATTTTTAACTTAGCTTTTAACAAATAAATATTTTTTACATTTAAATTTATTTATTTTTGAAAGAATTATGTTATAATGGCATGCCTAAACGAATTGACAATTGTTCTTAGTTCCCATCCTAGGCGATAGGTGATGCGGAGTATAAGTGATAATTAAATCGCCGGGGTGGCAATGCAATTGGTTAAAATGACATGAAAGAAGGTGTCATGCTAAACGACTAAAGTTTAAGTAAATAAAAGAGCTAAAGAATGAGTCATGTTTTATTTTCCCTTGCTTTTCATGCATGTCTTATGTTGTATGCTTTAACCCTATTAGTAATGCTATGTGTTCCAGTTCATTATTTGTTAATTAAGAGAATTTCACAAGACTTAAAATATGTTTCACTTCGGAATTATACTTTGCAAATAGATTAAATTAACCAAAGCATGCTCGCTTATTTCATAATGAAACCGAAGTGACTAGAGACACAACAATAACACTTGAACTGTTTTATGGTAACTACTGAATTTCCTTTTAAATTCTTATCCCTCTTTATTTCTGAGTCATCTACAAACGAGTTAGTGGCTAGGATGTTGAAGCCTTGTGAGACCTTTTAAGCTTGGAATTAGCACATATTTGAGGATTTCCTTATTGCCTCATTGCTTGTGTTTTATTCTTGGGCATGTAGCTAGTACTTATTTGAGTTATGCCACTTAATGCTTTGATTATTTCTTTTA
Source organism: Dalbergia cochinchinensis (assembly GCA_031216125.1). Classification (NCBI taxonomy): domain Eukaryota; kingdom Viridiplantae; phylum Streptophyta; class Magnoliopsida; order Fabales; family Fabaceae; genus Dalbergia; species Dalbergia cochinchinensis. The sequence goes on along the minus strand of CM062375.1, from coordinate 57,247,037 downwards.
TCTTGGAATATTCTATTTGAGACCCGGCATTAACACTGGCTCTTAGCTAGGATTTGATTATATTATGCTCATAACATGATCTATTTATGTTATGACTTGTGTTGGTTGTACTAGGTGTGGTCATCCTCCATGAACTCATGCTCTTTATCATATTATAGTATTTAATATATTGTGTTATAATGATTTGTGAGATAATTGATTATTATGTCCCAGGATTGTTTTTATATGTGCTTGCTATTGATGAGGATTTATTTTTGTCGATTGTGTTATATTTCATGTAATTGGGTTAGCGTACAAGCCTCTTACTGTTTTAAGTTTTTTGTCTTTTGAAAAAAAAAATGATGTTATTTTCGGCTACAAGTATTTTCAAAAGAAAGTCTATCGAGAGATCAAAACATAATTACTTAGTAATTGATTGATTATGTCTTAAGGATAAGAAGCTAATTATTAGCGGGTTACAAGTTGAATGGTCCATAATATATATCATGGACAAGGTCCTTCCTAACTATGTTTGTGAATGATGTTTTATTTTTTGAGCAATTAAATGTTTTAGAATATGTAAACATATTTAAATTGGTATTTGACATTATGGATTAATTTGGGATTATGTTTTTAGAATATAAAAGCAGTTTTATTTCAACTCACAATATATAGAACATCATATCGATATACTCTTATATATTGTTTGATGAAATATGAGACCGAAACTAAATGGAGTTCACATCCCATCCAGGGATGATGGGAGTATATCGGCACGATGTCTCATATATTATAAGTACAAATAACATTTCTCATGTTAAAATTAATTCAATTCATGGGGATGGATTTCTCGCCAGTGATGGAGCTAGAAAATTTTGAAAATGGAGGCAAGGATAATAGATCAATAAAAGTAAAAATGAAATACATTGTATCTTATTACTTTGTCTCATTTAAAATTAATATAGGATCAAATTTAATAATATAACAGGGACAAATACACACATCTTTATAACTATTAAATAGTTTTGTGGGGGTATACGCCCCCACCTTGCATAGTGTGGATCCGCCCCTATTTCTCATTGCAGGGGAAGTTCTTGCACTACCAAACGTTGTAATGACATCAGTTTTGCTCTGTTAGAAACTTGACTACTATTCTTGATCTATGCATCGCATTTGTGCCTCAGCCTCTGCTTCCCGGCTGTCACATTTCCCTTGCGGTCTCTATCTCCTCACCGTTTCATTTCCACCTCAATCTCTACCGCCGTCGTCGCTCTTCACTCACCCTCGCAACTCATCCTATTTAGAAATGGTAGCTTGTAGCCATGCAGAGGCAGCTTGCACAGGATCCATCATTCCATCTAGTTTTTTTTTCTTTTTTATATCATCAAAAACGTAGATCTTTCATTATTTTTTGAAAATAAAAAAGGAGACAATGGTACATGCTAAATTATTGTACTACTTGTGGTTATGCAACTTCTGTTTCATACAAATTTATTAGATTTTTATTTGTGGATTGGTGATTTTTTTTCTTTTTTTCAGATTTTCAATTTTTTTTCCAGCTTTTCTACATTATATAAATTTTCTGCCAAAATTCTTAATTGTGTAACCGTGGACCTGAACCGAACTGAATTTGATCAGTTTGATTGGTTCAGGTTATTTCATAAAAAAGTGACAAACTCGAACCAAATTGACTAGGCCTGAATCTAAATTAATTGGTTCGAATTTATTTTTCCCTCAAAATTGAACTAAACTGACCTAACTACACCCTTAGGTGCTTTATTATTATGGTAAAGCGACATGTTCCTCTTCTGTCCGTAAAAGAGTTTGAGCATATATCAATTTATGGGTTCAAATCTCATGTACCCGTTTCTCTATTTCTGTACCCTAACAAAAATTTATACTTGTTTAATGATAACATCTTCCATGAGTTTTTACCCATTCAAATTTGCTCAACTACCCATAATTTTTGTACATGGCAATAAGGGTATACATGTTTGATTTATATTTTCTTTATATTTTTAAGATTTTGTGAAAAAATAGTAAAAACAATGAAAAAAAATAATGAAATCAACTTTATATTTATGTTATTTTCTTTACAAAATTCCTAGAAGTAAAAAATTTTTAAAATAAAAATAGAAAATCAAAATGCAAATCAAACACGCCCACGTGGAAATCTGACAACAGACATGCAGTTCTCTGGAAGAAAAAAAAAACAGAATTTATATTTAAAAACCTGGAATTATGCAGGTCAAATCCTGAAATATTTGTAGCTTCTTGTAGCGCTGCCCTCCAAACTCTGACTTTGTCCTCTGAGACTCTTTCCAAAAGATTTTCGAAAGCTTCTCCAAACTCGCCTCTCTGATTACGCACATCTACTGGATCTAAATCATAGAACACTGGGACAACCCTCTGGCCTCTGGTTCTGCTGCACTCCATTATTTTCTCCAACACTTGCAGACACCTTGTTGATTTAACATAATTTTTTGAGAAAACAACGACAAAGATTCGAGACGCTTGGATTGCTTGAATTACAGAAGATGAGATCTGGTGTCTCCTCGGAAGCTCCTCATTGCCCATGAAAACAGAAACCCCTCCGTATGTGAGAGAGTTATAGAGACCTGAAGTGAATGTGGCACGGAAGCCGCCGCTGAAACTCAAAAAGACATCGTGGATCCATGTTGGATCGGGAGTACTACTGGATTGGGAAGACATGAATTAGAGTCTAGAGATGAAAGGAATCCGGTGACTCTACAAGATGAGAAGAAAGTTGATGAGGATAAGGACAAAACCTATTGACTTACACCGGCATATGCTACTGTACTGATGACCTTTGTCATGTATATATAATAAACATATTGCGCATTAGCGTAATAAACAATGATATAATTTTAGCTCAACAAGAGCTGTTAACCATAGCTAGGTGGAAAAATTAGTGGCTTCGTATCGCGTCTAGGAATATTCACGATACAAAACCGTATCCAAGTGAAGGTTTCTTGAATGAAGTTGATGAAACTTACTCATCGTCTTGGAAGTATATTCATGCAAATATCTCACATACGCTTTGTGATTAATTATGAAATATATTTTACTTAATCACTAACTATTTGAAGTTAATTAAGCAAAACAATAACTAATAACTATGCAGCTACTCATCATCAAATTTTAAAACGAGAAATATTCCGTAAAGATTATGTAGCTAAATGATGCATATTGAATAATAGTATATTTTCTCTATATTGCACCTAAGATATTCTTATTTATATTGTTAAAGATTAAATTTTGAATAATTATATTAATTTTTTTTGCTACTTAAAGTTAAATTTAAAACGTAAAGTTATAAAAAAAATTAAATATAAAGTCATTTGAATTTTTTAAATAATTGTGTGACATCTAATTATTTTTAAATCTCGATTATCTATATATAATTATACAATCTATACTTACTCCACTATTTTACCTGTTATGGGTATTTGAATATTGTTGCTTTTATAATTTCCATTATTTTGATGGAAAGCAAGGTGTTTGTTTGTTTGTTTGTTTTTGTTGATGTTATTTTTTATTAAATAATATCCTTTTGGGGGAACTTTTTCACTATATTCATTGATATTTTCATGGTGGAATTACTTTGTACTAGATCCCATGGGTTTCTATCCCCACACTAGGGGGTTTTCCACATCGAAAAATCTTGTGTATTTGTTGCCTTTGCCTATTTATTTTTTGAATTCTTGGATATATTATTTATTTGTCATATTTTTTGCTTATAGTGTTTTATGCTGCTGGCATGTTCTCTCAAGTTTAATTATGGTAGAATGATTTGTTAGAATGACACTAACTACCAAAGATGAAAATGCAGGAAGAAAGATCCTTTGTGAGAAAGTTACATTTACCAGAATTTGCTACTCATAAGCCGAAGAATAAATTTGATAAAGATTTAGCTTTTAAGCATGAGTTGATTTGGAGCTTTATTTGACAATAGATAGATGATAATGTTTTGAATCATATTGCTAATGACTTACATGCCAAAACCCCGAGTTTTAAAGGGGAAAACACTTGTGCATCATTTATTTCACATCTATATGCCTCCCTTCAAAATGCCAGAATTTACACTTTTAGGGATGATGATGAGATCCAAAGGGGAGATGATGTCTCAATCTCATTGATGGAAGCAATCAATATGTCTAGAATTTGTGTCATTGTTCTGTCAAAAAATTATGCTAATTCAAGATAGTGTCTACAAGAGCTAGAGAATATAATGGGGAGTCATTCAGACTTAGGTCTAGTGGTTGTCCCAGTGTTTTATGGTGTAGATCTCTCAGAAGCACGTAACCAAATAGGTATGTTTGGACAAGCTTTTGAAGATCTTAAAAACAGAATCAGAGTGAGCGAAAGCAAGGATCTAAGGTGGAGGGAAGCATTACTTGAAGTTGGTGGTATTGCAGGGTTTGTCATCCTAGAATCCAGGTAAATTTTAATAGAGTACATCTGTTTTCCTGTTTATAGGGAAATGGTTGATGGTTGACTTTTGGGAGTCTGTATCTTCTTTTTCTGTGTTTGTTGACATGAGATTCCCGGATAGATACAATTTGTTTTATGTGAACTTACATATCCGCCATTAAAAATAGTAATCAATCCGTTTGAATTCCTGACTTAAAAGCCCTAGCTAATTACTAGTTATAATAGGTCTTATGGTTGCATAGATGCAATTTTAGTAACTCAAATTTAGTCACACTCATAATAAAAGTGAGACTAATTTATTAGGGGTGGAATAGGTTAAACAGCTCATTGCGAGGCTTCGACATGACCTAACCTACATTTGATCTAATTTGGTCTACCTATGTAGTAAATAAGTTAGGCTAAAATTTTTTAAAAAGCTTTTTTAAATTGTTATTATTATTGTTGTTGTTATTATTATTATTTAAAACACTATAATAAATTTATACCTAAAAGAACATTTAGTTTTAGTTACACGTAACAAGTGTTACTTATGCACATATAGGCAATGCTTTTTTTAAATGTGTTACTTTTGATATAGCAAATGCTACACTTTTTTAAGTTAAGGCATCACTTTTTGAAGAGTTACTATATCATATGTGGCCAATTTGTCAAGGCAATATTTTTTAACAAAAAGATACATTTTTAAGTTAGTGCATCACTTTTCATAGTATTGCTATAACAAATATGACCAATTGTTTAAGGCAACAATTTTGAATAGAGAAGATAACATTTTTTAGAAATCAAAGGTAACACATTTTAAAAAAGTGTTGTCTATGTATACCAAAAGTAACATTTTTCATATGTTCCTAAAAATAAGTGTTGTTTTAGGCCAAATTTTTTATAGTGAAAAATCTAATAATAATAGAAATATTTTAATCAATTTAAAAATATACGTTTTAATTTATTTAAAAAATCTTCAAAAAAATTTTAAAATATATTTTTGATATATATAGAAGTCTTTTAACTTATTTAAGAGTTGATGTTTTGATTTTTTAAAATTTATAATTAATTACATCTCTAAATAGACTTTCAAGTTAGACCAGATTTTAAATAAAGTCAAAGTAAAGCCATAAAAACACAAAACTATGTCAGATAATAAGCTCAGGTTCAATCTACCTTTTAGTAATACATATAAGACTCGTTTAAGTTAAAGTCTAGCCTAATTCAATCTTTTTCCATCTCGTATTCAAGATATATAATGAGCTTCACCACTTTTGCTATGATTGTGCCTAAAACGTGACTTGTTAGACTTTAATCACAAGCTCGACGAAGATTATTGCCATATTTTGGAATTCAATCCCAGTGCTAGAAAGTAAAATCGCATGTTCCTTTTTACTAGACATTGAGATTAGATTGAGGCCTAATGGCCTATGAACACGCAATAACCACCTATGGACTTCCAGTCATTGGGGAACACCATCACATCAAATGTTAATGGAGCGGGTGTTCCAATTGGACACCCAACTTTAGGTGTTGAAATAGCAATGTTTATTGGAGAACAATTTGTGGCCTATTTTCATATCAACTTTCTGTAAACAGTTGAGATTTTGGTCATGCACACACACGCACACATACACACACACACACACACATAGTATGCAAGTATCATCATTTTTTCACATGCAATTATCATATTTTTTTAACGAGAAATGATAATTGTACTCATAAAATTTAGAATACCGTGCCGACTCATACACCATCTACTATTGGATGTGGTGTTGACTTTACTTGAAGGGAGTCCACATCTCATCTAATGATGGATAGGGTGTAAGTTGATATAGTGTCCCACACCCCATGAGTACAAATAACACTACTCTTTTTTAACTCAAATCCCCATTCTCTCTCAATACTTTCACATGTTGGAGAATGGTTGTATAAATGATTGTGCTCATTATCTCTTTTTCATATTCAATAGGAATGAAAATGAGGATATCCTGAAAATTGTTGAACATGTTACTCGTTTGTAGATTGGAAAGACCTGTTTGTTGCTAACCATCCTGTAGGAGTAGAATCTCGTGTACAAGATGTGCTTAAACTATTGAAGAACCAACAATCAGAAAATCCTATCCTATTAAGGATGTGGGGCATGGGAAGGGTTGGTAAAACAACCATTGCCAAAGCAGTATATAACAATTCACTGCAAGCTTGACTTTGAAGGTCGATGTTTCCTTCTAGATATTAGGGAAGTTTGGGAGTAGGATAATGGCAGTGTTCATTTACAAGAACAACTGCTTTCTGATATCTACAAAATAGTGAAAGTAAAGATACAAAACATTGAATATGGAAAATCAATATTGGAGAAAAGACTTCCACCAAAAAGAATTCTTCTTGTACTTGATGATGTGGACAAATTAGAGCAACAAAATGCTTTGGCTGGTAGTCATAAATGGTTCTCTCCAAAGAGTATAGTAATTATTACAATAAGAGATGACCATCTTCTTAAATTACTTGGTGTTGAAGTGATGTTATACAAAATGGAAGAAATGAATGACACTTAATCTATTGAGCTTTTTAGTTGGCATGCATTCAAAGAACCATGTCCTATAGAAGAATTTGATGATTTCTAGAGAAGTTATTTCTTCTTTTAGGAAACTACCACTAGCTCTTGAGGTCCTTGGGTTGCATCTATTTAAAAGGGGGATTGAAGAATGGAGAAGTGTTTTGGACAAACTCAAAAGTATTCCTAATAAACAAGTGCAAAAGAAGCTCCAAATAAGTTTTTATGGTTTAAGTGATAATAAAGAAAAAGAAATATTCCTTGATATAGCATTTTTTTTTATTAGAATGGAAAGAAATGATGTGATTGATATATTAACAGTATGTGGACATTCTCCTGAAATTGAAATAAAAGTTCATGTAGAGCGAAGCCTTATAACGGTTGATGCTAAGAACAAGTTGAGAATGCATGATTTATTGAGAGACATAGAGAGAGAAATCATTCGTGAGAGATCACTAAATATGCCTGAGGAGCGCAATAGGTTATAGGATCCAAAGGAAGTGCATGATGTATTATCAAAAAATATGGTAAGAATTTCATGTATGGTTTTTCATTTTTAAATTTCTGCTCCAACACCAATGTTATGTTTAGACAGATAGAAAGTGATAAAATAAATAGAATAAAATTGCATTATATGACATTATTTAGATACTTTAAAATAATATAGAATGGAATCAAACTTAGTAACATGGTGCACTCTATTCTATTCCATCTAATATTTTATTTTTTCTTCCTAACTTAAAATTGTTACCAATTTCTGCCCTTGCCAATCAATCCCCTTCTATCTTATTTCTAAATAAGGATGTGGAAGCTTGTGTCCATTATTATATCCTTTGATATCTAAATAATAATATGGAACATTTATTCCATTCTATACTATGAACACAATTTTTGTCCAATCCTTTTATTTATTTTTGTGTTTGTTATTTTTGTTTACAATAAAAGAGACCAATCCATTTTAACTTAATTAATTCAGCCCATTTTATTTTCGTTGTAGTCCATTCCCATAGCCCATTTTATTTTTTATTTTTTTATTTTCTTATTTAAAAAAAAAAGAAAAGAAAAATGTGTGTTGGACCAATCTTTCATCTTGTCCCGATCCTCCCCGTGACCGTACAATCTTTCTCGTGACTCAAGCAAAACAAAAAGAAAAAGAAAAAGGAAGTCAAACAACGGGTGGCAAATGATGATGTTCTTGATTTTTTTTGCTAGAAGGTAAGTTTATTTTCGGTGATGAACTGGAATGTTTGCTGCTAGCTTGTAAAATTGGGATGATCGAGGATTTCAGTCAACAGATAAACAACCACATAAACCCCATCAATGACAGATACAAGGGGATTAGAGAGAGATATTCAGAGTGAAAACACTTTTCAATCACTCACCAGCAAGAAAATTCAAACACCAACCAAAAAAAAAATCAAAAAATACATTCTGAAACAGAAGTGAAATTAAAAGGAAACCAGCAAAAATCCCAGCAATTCAGGCAGTCTGGTAACAACAAGCAGAGAAAGAACAAGGTAAATCCAACAACAATAGCAATAGCATCATCACCATCATTTAAAAATTTAACAAAAATTAAAAGAGGAAAATAGGGAAGAGGCCGCAACAATGCTCCTCCCCCATCACCAGTCTCGGCCTCCCATGGACCCCATCATCATCATCATCAAATAGCCACCATCATGTCTGTTTCCTTTCTACCATTACCAAACCTCCACCGATCCACCACCGCCGGCCTCCTCCATGAGCACCGTCGTACACTCAGCCATTAGATTCGCCAAGCACCGCCAGTCTCCCCTTCATCGCTCCTTCCCTTTGTGGCACCGCTCCCTTTCTCTTCCTCCACCACGAATGACTGAACTCCCCTTCACTGAAATCATCACCATCACAATCGACCATCGCATACACCGAAACCTCACATGCCCTTCCCGATCTACCTCTCCACGCCGCGAACCGCCGTGCCTAGCTCCGCGTATCTCAGCCCCCACCTTAGACCCGAAACCTCTATGCAACCGGTCTTCATCGCCTCGCATCGTAAGTCATGGCCAAGGTGTGAAATCCCTGTCCCCTTCCTCAAGGGTTTCGATCGCTCACTTCACTTGTGGCCACCGCCTTTACTCATTCTTCCAACCGCGGCGGTCACCCTCTTCTCCTTTCGGACTCATAGCTCTCTCACACTCTCTCTCTTTTCCTCACTCCCTGCCACCTTTTCTCTCTTATGTATGTTTCTTCCTCTCTCTCTCTCTCTCTCTCTCTCTCTCTCTCTCTCTTCGTGTCCATGTGTGAATGTGTATTAGTCTGAATTCATAGTTCTCAATTTTACTTAGAAATACTTAGTGGAAAATACATGTGTAAATGTTTTTGAAATACAAAGTATGAGAGTGATCATGTATGTGGGTAAACCATGCAAGGTAAAACAATTGTCTCACAACATCATAACATAAGGCACAACATGAACATCACTGAATAACATCTCCTATATATATATAACTTGCCCACTTATAAGTGTGGGACTTAATTTAGTACAAGAGAAATACAAGAAAGAAAATACAACATAACATAAACATAGTCTACTCCCCTACCCGAGTGCATCTAATAGGAAACCTCTAAACAAAAGAAGGTTTATCCCCATCTAAGTGGTGTGTGCTCTAACCGGGTACTCCATCGGACGATCGTCACCTCCTACTGGCGTCCATCTCGCGAACGAGGCAAATATCCGGGAAACTGGGCGAGCTCCTCGGACGTGAAGAGGCGGAACGGGGGTCGAGTATGACCCTCGCGGTATGGTCGCATGTCCGGTCGTCGTGCAAGTCGTGGCTGAGTCACGGTATCCTCACTGCCCTCCCTCAATGGTGGGGGAGAGGGGGCAGAGCTCTCGCTATACGGATGGGTAGGCGGGTCCTCGGATGGGTCGGTCTCCGAGAAGTAAGTCTGTGGCACGTAATCGGGATAGTCTCGCATGGCTAGGGTGGCGGTGTGCATGTGGAGCATTCTCTCATCAGACGTTCGCGCGCGCTCAAAATCCCGCTCATCGTCGCCATAGGGTGCAGTCGGGGGGAAGCGATGGGTGTGCACGGGGTGAGCGAAGGGGTGTCCTACGAACATGAAAACCCGCACTGTGCACTGTCCCTTAAAATGGTATGACCCGTGAGTCGGGTCATAGTGTACCTCCCATGTCGGCGTGTCCACGAACACTACGAACGTCGCCATCTGAAGACGTGACGAAAAGAAAGAGACAGAGGGAGTGAGAATCTTACTAAAGAATCTCAGTAGGGCCTCCTACTACCTAGGTGTCATCATCTACGTCATCAGGAACCTTGGGTTTAATTATACAAATGAGTGAGCATGCATTATGTCCATTTTTAAGTTCCAAACATAGTTTAGCCAAGGTCCATTCATTTTAGAATGATCTTAATGTCATGAATGCAACATAATAGAGGATGTATGCATGGCACTACCTAATGAACATACATAAACATAACATCAAGCATCATCATACTTAGTGGCATAAAGTGGCAATAGAAACATTCATATGGGACAAGCTTAGTGACATAATCATAATCATGAAACATCTCATCCTCATGGGCCACCCTAAAAGACAATCGAACTGGGGGTGCTCGGCCGAACCGGTGTCACCCAGAACGTGTCATACATCTAGGTTATGAGCTCATACCTTAACTAGTCGTCACTAGTTCTTACTTACCACTTAACGATAAGCGTATCATAAATCATAAATCTCGACTATCTGAGTACGGGTTAGGGGGCAATTCTCTTAGGGGTGCTCGGCCGAACCGGTGTCACCTAAGAGTACAAAATGGTACCAATGTCACATGAGTTCTATGGAGGTGCTCGGCCGAATTGGTGTCATCCTAGAACCCATCTTAGTACCTTAATTTTCAAAATCTCTTTAAGTCCCCAAATTTGTCGGGAATTTGGCGGCACGATGGCATTACACCGAATTCCTTCCAAATTTGCTTTATGCCACATATACATATATCCTTATGAATCCATCATATGAATAACATCATCATCATTTACATAACACATGCATCATCATAGAACTTTCAACCGTTTATCCTTACGGTAGCTTATGCTTTGACCCTTATGGGTCTTAATCATGAGATATGGTTCTCTAACATCCGTCGCTCATATTTTATGCACCTAAGGGCTCATAATTAAACATCATTCATCATCCTCATGTTCATACTTAAATCTATATAGCATAGGGCAAAATCTCTAACTTGTGTTTACAGGGTTCTAGAACTTACGTTTTAGACCCTTTCTCGGTTCCGTCTTCGCCTAAGGCGCTATAAATTAAATCTAAATCAATTATGAGACATCCCTATGCTTAAGGACTAATTATTAATCATGTTTATCATGTTGTAAGGGTGCTGGATAGATTCCAGAAAAATAAATGTTCTAAGAGTTCTACATTGCATTTTTTACGGTTTTCTAGTTACTAGTTTCCCTATAGGTGTTAGAATTCAATTCTAATTCAAATGATACCAAGTTTTTCATGTCTAAACAATCTAAATCTGATTATGTTCCCATTAAAATAGTTTGGATTAGTTCCATAAACAAATGGGTCAAAACTATGTTAAATTCTAGCTTTACGGTATTTCTAGTTAGCTAGTTTCTTACCTATCATGCATAGGATCGCTTCTACATCATCATATGATATTTTCACACATTCCAACACATCAAAACATCATCATACAACATCACACTCATCATATCAGAACCGAAAATATTTAACTTTAATAAGAGAGTTAAATTGACATTTCTAAGTACATAAGTTAACTAGTTTCTCTTAGAATCAATCTAGAACTTCTAAAACTCATTGCAAAACATTTTAATTCAACAAGAGGCTAAGTGAAGCCTTAGGTCAGTGACCAAAACATATCCCATCCCCTAAAAGAGAATAAAATCACAACTTGTGATGACATAACCTTATAAAGATTTGTAAAACTTTAAGGAAAACTTAAAACATAGACTATTGGTCCTAATAGCTAGATGAAAACCCATTGCAAGTCCATCATCACTACTTGGCCGAAAAACATACATTCAAAGAATGGTTTTACATTAAACTTTAACTTGGAATGAAATGGGCAAGTCTTTGAGCTCTAGGTTCTTAAGTTACGACATAAACTAAACGTGCTCATGCTTTTCATTTTTAATCTTACTTACAAAGTAAAGTGATGACTTAAAATTAAATATGCAAGGCATAACTTAAACGTGCAAGCTTGAAAGTAAATATGCGAGACATAAACTTAAACGTGCAAGCTTGAAAGTAAATATGCAAGGTTCAATTCTATATTTTAATGCTCTTGGCCCAACAACAATTGACTTTAAGGCCGAAATAGATAGGCATTCGAGAAATTAATTAGGTGATAATGCAAGTTCAATTTTTTATTTTAGTGCTCTAGGCCCAACAACAATCGACTTTAAGGCCGAAATAGAAAGGCTTTGAGAATTAAATTAAGTGATGGTACAAGTTCCATTTTAATCTTTGTGTTCTTAGGTGATAGCTTGAAAGTAAAGATGCATAGCAAGAATGTAAATATGAATGCAAGCATAAAATAAATTATGCAAGTTCATTTTATCTTTCTAGAGCTCTTAACAAGACTTTAAAAGAACTTAAACCTTAACCCAAACTCATTCAAACAAGGTAAAGTCAAGCTTGGAGTTCTTAGAACTCAACATAATATTTTTGGGAATCAAACTATGAAACTTAGAAAAAATTAAGGAAATGGCCGAAATCTTCAAGAAAAGAAAGATGCATTTTTAAAACTCTAGAGTTCATGACCTTGATGATATATTAACACCAACATCATGAGTCCTCATCATTGAGTTCATAGAGCCATTTTAAAACATCATCAAAGTTAAAGTTCTCAAGAGTTCAAGAAAGGAAAAACTAGAAACACTTTTGCTCAAGAACAAAGATCAAGCTCTAGAGTTTGTTTCAAGTGATGAACATCATCATGAAACTCTCATCATCAAGCTCTCATTTCTTTGAACTCCAAAGGCCCATGGCCGAAACATAAAGAGGAATGAGGAGAAGAAAAGAAGTTCTACAACGAATCAAGAGAAACTATGAACATAAAGCTTAGAACAAGAACTTTAAAGAAAAGAATACATGAAAGAAAATCCCTACTTGATGTGATGAACTTGAGGATGGAAGAAGAAGATGAAGATGATGAAGAACTTTGAAGAGCTTGAAGAACTTGAAGAACACTAGAACTTTGAGAGAAAAGAAAAGCTTTGAGTGTTTCCTAAACTTAGCAAATGATCTAAAAGTGGTGCAAGCTCCTCAAGGCATTCTATTTATAGAGAAATGAAACAAATGAAGGGAGCTCATGGGGGAGGATGGCTTCGGCCATGAGGTGCAGAATGGAGGGCATTCCATGAGTTCCATGAGGTGAGATAATGTGTTCTTGAGGCATGGTGAGGTATGGCTTAAGGTATGGTGAGGTATGGTTCAAGATATGGCCTCAAGCATAGTTCTTTGAGTGAGAAAACAATTTAATATGTGGTCAAAGGGGAAGAGAATTCGGCCATGTGCATCAGATTTGGGAGAGGTTTAGTTGCATTTTAATTGTGGTTTAGAGTTGTGTTTAGGTGTATCTTTGATTATGCTTAAGATTAGGAATTTGTAAGAAAGTGTTTAGGTAAGGAAAATGGATAATTAAGGTGGTCTAGACATAATTAAGGAGTGGTCTTGCACCATTAGTGAGTTAAATCCTCAATTTAGAGTCTAAACAACTCTAGACACATTTCCTTGATTTAAGGAATTGGAGAGAGAAAACACTATTCAAGATTCCAAGACTAGGAGTCTTGAGTTCTAAAAAGGGGTTTAAGTTTAATCTAAGAAATTGTAGGTTCTAATTAACTTTAATAAATTATTTTGACTCTAGATTAATTATGGAAATAAATTAATCTTCGTTTAGAGCCTAATATTGCTTAGGTTTGCTTAATTACGTCATTAAGCTCAAAAACACTATTCTAGGGGCAAAATCATAATTTTGCACTAAAATTTCCTAGGACCACCGGGACTTGAACAGAGACCTCTAGACACATGAAAACATGTTTTTAAACCTCTGGGGAAAGTTTCGGGCTCAAACAGCACCTTTACCCGCATAAAAACGCTATAGGGGTATTTTGGTCATTTTGACCCGAAACTGTGGAAAACGAGATTTTCGCTTCCGGAATCATTCAAAGGCCATTCAATCCCCTTCAAACATTGAGTTGACCCTTCAAGGATGACCGAGTTGGTTACCCTCGAGTTCGGGTCAGGAAATGACCTCAGAGGCATTTTGGTCATTTCCCTTGGACAGAAAAATCGGGGTGTTACACTTCCTCTCTCTCTCTCTTCGTGTCCATGTGTGAATGTGTATTAATGAGAATGAAAGAGTGCTTCGTGTGCGTGTGTGTGTGTTGGTGAGGATACACGTGTGTGTTATTGAGAGTGAATAAAAATGTATGTGTGTGATCATGTATGTGGGTTAGAGGCAAGGCTATAGAATTAAGCTAATAAATTAGAGTAAATAAAATAGAAAGTATTAATTTTATTTTAGTTACATTTTAAGTTAATGTTGTGTTTTTTCTTATTTATTGAATTAGACTTTTCAGTTTATTTACGTAATCTGAGTTTACTTATTTGATTAGTATTTCTTTTATTTTTGAGGTTTGCTTGTTGGAGTCTAGTCTAATTTCGATCCAAACTAAAATTAATTTTTTTTGTTTTATTTCATCTTTTTTATGTTTAAAGTTAATGTTGTTTTATTTTCTTTAATTAGATTAGTTTTTTAGTTTATTTGTGTGGATTTGAGTTTACTGGTTTGATTTAGTGTTTTTTTTATTTTTAGTTTTGGGGCTATTTTGTTTTGAGATCAACAAGTATTCTAGGAAATGCGGATATTCCTTTAGTTTGGATTAAGCCTTTTCTTTTTCTTGTATGTATATATATATTAAAAAAAAGGAAAAGAATTTGTAGTATATTCTTCAGCAAATTGTTTGGATCATTCGGTGTTTAGTGATTTTAATAATTAAGGCTTGGTTTTTTTTGTTTATTTCATTATACTTATTTGGTATTTTGTACAAGTTAAGTGCATATTTGTTTCTGTTTTGGGGATTTTGTTTTTGTTTGTTGTGTTTTAAGATTTCGGTAAATCTTTCTTTAAATAACATATATATGTTTCAAAAATTATTATTATTCCATTCTAGAATCCACGCAACAACTTGTGATGTTGATGTATGGTTTGTCATCTTCAAGTTTCATAAGAATGTAAAGGTTTATTATTAGTTCATGCTATCCCAAATCCTGTGCAAGAGTGGGTTTTTAGTTTCTTAAAAATTAGTTTCTTTAATAAAATCAATTCAACACATAATCATTTTCTACAAGAACGATGTGGCTTTGAGTTCCTTATTACACAAGAGGATACGTCAGTGTAGCCAACAACTATCAAGCCAATTTTTTTTCATAAAATGTGTCCTTTATTTCTTGTTTTAATTTTAGTTTTATTTCTTTGTAAATATGTCATTGTTATAATTGTTTGTGGAAAATAAATATTATAAAATTATAATTTGTATAATAAGCTCTAGGGTAACCGTATTTATACGGATGTATTAGGGGTGCAGTGAGATTAAGTTTCCATCCTTTCCTAATCATAATTAAACTCTTGAACCTCAAATCTCTTTTAAAAGATCAGTTTGCAAATCAAAAGGTTTTCTAGTTTTAACCAGAATTAAAATTAGTGGCAACTCCTATTTTTATTTTAAAATCGATTGTCATTCCCATCGCGACGCCCTCCGGGTACGTTGTGACAGTTTGGCGACTCCACTAGGGATATTTGAGCGTCAAGCCTATTAGAGTAAATTATGCAAATAATTATAATTTATAATATTTATATTTTTCCATTTTTTTATTTTGTAAATAATTGTCTTCTTTTTGTAAATATTTGCTTATTTTATCTGTTAATATTTGTTATTCAAATCTTAGGATAGAGATTTTTATTTTTGTATATATTTGGAGCCTTAGGGTAGAGGACTTTTTTGTATATATATGCCTTTTTGATTTGTTTATATAGTGTTTAGGATTACAAGGTTTGTATGCTCCCTACACACACTTTCACTATCACTGTCCTCACACACTATTTGGGCTCTATACCCGAGCCTTGGAAAGCCATAGGGCAAGAAGGGGTTTTGACGTTGTTATTGTGAGGCTTATGCTTCCCTGACAGTCGTTAACTCATCCGCTCAGGTTGTTACTAGAACTATGGGTTACCATATTGTGACTTTCATGTCCCTATGGTTTAACTCATGGAACTGGGTCTTTATCCTATTGGTAAAGGTAGCCTGGGGACCATAATCTTTTAGGGGTCTAGATCCACCCAAAAGTTGTGCACTGCTAGAATGACGTTAGATGCCTACCTTAAATAGGGTTGGGCATAGAACCAAGCCTTAGATTCCACCCTGTTAGGACACAAAGGAGCGTACTTCTTTTCTTTTCTTCGTCTTTTATACATCATGCATTTGTAGTATCATATAACATTCATCATGGACATTACAACACGCATTATTAGTTTTTGTATAAATAATTCATATTTCAATCATGCATGACATTCATATTCTTCGCATTTAGCATATTCATTTAAGCATAAGAAAAAAAAAGAAAGAAAAAAGATCCCATCATATTTATTCATGCATTTACTTCATGTAGCATGCATATTTATTCATAACTCGCATCTCATTCATTTTCTCTCCTTTTGAAGGATCTGTTGATGGCAAAAGAATCCCATCATATTAGACAGTAAATGATGGAAAGAGCACAACATATTAGCAATGTGTCCAACTTGAAAATAAACTTGCAGGGCTGTATTCATCATGGAGCAAAATCTCCCTTAAATATATTGTCAGTTATATTTCTGCCTTATAGGATATTTTCCTTCTGTGCGGAATGTAACAAAGAAGATCAAGTTTTACATTGCTAATGTACTCCTAATAAAGTATATTGTGGAATGATAATCCCCTGTACTTGAATCCATCACATATCCTGTCTTATGGACATCATGTCCTCTGAACAAGATATGAATCAAGTTCGATTCTATTAAAATAAATGTGATTCTTCGTCATCAAAGGGTTTTGAAGTTTTTTTTTTTTGCTTATCTTTTTGTACTTTTTGTGAAGGTTATCAAACATTGCTACTTCAAAGAAAGCTTTGTCAAACAAACACCAGTGTGTCAGCTAGAGAACCGTACGAACTATGATCCAGAGTTGAGAAAGAAAAAGCTACCAGGGATAAAGGTAAGGAAAAAGCTACGGTAGCGGACAACACTACCAGAGGAAGGAATTTAAGTCAAGAAATTAATGACCTCAAGGAAATGATGAAGTCCATGTTTGGATCGAAATTCAAGAAGTTCATTGTTGATACAGTGAATATGGCCAAGGAAAATGCTGGAAATGCTGAGCATGAGAAACAGCTGGGGTACGAGAATGATGAAGGGATTGGCTCTGCCAATGAAACTGCAAGGGAGTTGGAATGACAAAAGCTAAAACAAAAGCTACATGAAAGCATGCAGGAGCATTTTCGAATGCTGCATGGGCCTAATCCTTATGGCTCAATGAGTATTAATGATCTATGCTTGGCTCCCAATGTGATTATTCCTAAAGACTTCAAAATGCCTGAGCTCATCAAGTTCGATGGTAGCTCTAATCCCATTATGCACCTGCGAATGTATTGCACGAAGATGAGAATATGGTCAAAAGATGAGAACTTTCTAATAAGCTTTTTCCCCGAGAGCTTGGATGGAGCAGCATGGGAGTGGTACATACAGATAGATCGAACTCAGATTAGGTGTTGGGAAGACCTGGCTCAGGCTTTTACAAACCAATACAAGTTTAACCTGAATGTTACACCCACTAGAGCTCAACTGAAGGGAATGAGGAAGAAAGAAAATGAATCTTTCAAGGAATACGCTCAAAGGTGGAGAACTATGGCTGGAAGGGTTGTTCCATCAATATTAGAGCAAGAAGTGTGCTCCTACTTTATCCGTACGCTGGACAGTCCTTTTTCAAGAACATGCTGGGGACCCATGTAAAAGAGTTTTTCGACTTGGTGGAAATTGGAGAAAGGATTGAGACCAACATCCAAGAAGGAAAGGTCAAGTTAGCAATAGGTGAAGCAAGTGAGTCCCAATCCAAGAAGAGTTCTCATTTTAAGAAGAAAGAGAATATTGTCAACTACATCCATACTCAATAACCCATTTTTCGACCAAACAGCTATCCAACCTTCGCACAAACCCAATATCCATCTTATCCACACCAACAATATGCATCCCCAAGAACCATTTCACCACAAATACCGTGTACACTCAATAACCCACTTTTCGACCAAACAGCTATCCAACCTGCCCACAAACCCAATATCCATCTTATCCACACCAACAATATGCATCCCCAAGAACCATTTCACCACAAATACCGTGTACCCCCCATCCCCACCAAATTAACCACGTCTCTTATCCATAACTTTATACACCAGTGACACCTAAACCTCACCAAACACCATCCCAAACCCATCAGACAAGTAATCTTTCTACGACTCCTCCACCATTCAACACCAACAATACCCAGAGGCCTCCAATAGAGAACCGACCCTTACCCGATTTTCATATGAGTCATGCCGAGCTGTTTAAGCACTTGTGAGGGATAACTTGCTAAGTCCACGTCCTGGGAAAATTTTCGTACCACCACATCCTCGATGGTACAATCCAAACTAAACATGTGATTATCATTCTAACTCTCCTGGACACTCTATCGAAGATTGTTATGGGTTCAAAAGTGCAGTATGGCATTTGATGGACAGCGATGCCATTAAATTGGAGGAAGAATAAAGACTGCAAATAAGAAATAATCCTTTCCCCAATCATGGCGGAGGACAAGTGAATTCCATCTGCCATGCGAAGCGCACAAGTCAAAGAGTAAAGAATGACAAGCTCCCAATAAAGGAGATCCTGGAAGCACTTAGGAGAGTCGGTTATGAGCTAGAGGTTGAAGGAAAGAAAGGAACAAGGGTAGTGAAAGAAGATGACGATAACCTATTCTGTGAGTGTTTTGGAGAAGGAAAACACCATATACAGGAATGTCCAAAGCTGAAGCTCTATGTCGAAAGGATGATAAAACCGGGGGTACTGGAGATACCAAGAGATATCAAACTAAGTGTCAATATGATTCATCGTACACCCCCTGTTTTTAAAGTCTACAACCAAGAGCCAGCACTTGTTTTCAAAGTGCCCAAGCCATTTCCTTATGAAAGTGACCATGCAGTCCCATGGAGGTATGAAATACTGGTGGAACCCAATTCATCAATGATATCTTCCAGTCAAAGAGCAGTATCTGTCTTCAAGGTATCTAGATTGTCTTCCCATCTTGCAACCTATGCAAAGCCTGATCGCCCAGAAGTAAGCGATGAACATAGCAATAAAGAACCCTCGGCATCGGAATCCATAACAAATGTTGCGGGAATAGGGAGAATTACTCAGAGTGGCAGGTGTTATACTTCTGAGAAGTTATCGAAGAACCCCCAGGTGATAGACTCCCAAGCGGTCCATGTAAAGGAGAATGTAAAGAAGAACCACGAAGACGAAGAAGAAGAATTCCTAAAGATAATGAAACAAAGTGAATATGATGTGGTGGATCAACTAAAGAAAATGCTAACGAAGATCTCACTTTATTCCTTAATCTTAGCTTCAGAGGCTCATCGCAGCGCAATAAAAAAAGTGTTGGATCAAGCATATATGTCCAAAGACATAACCCCTGATAGAGTTGAAGGAATTGTGGTGCTATCAGAACAACTAATGCCATCACATTCACTGAAAGTGAGGTTTTTGCTCATCCACCAGGGCGCCTGAAGGCGCTCCACATCACCCTGAAGTGCCAAGGTTGTAATATTGCAAAAGTATTGGTCGATGGGGGATCAGCTTTCAATGTGCTTCCTTACTCTACTTTGCAACAACTCCCAATTGACCTCTCCATGATTCAACCAAGTGGAACAATTGTCAAAGCATTTGATGGGTCTTTGAGGGAGATCATGCGAGCTACTGATCTTTAGCTAAAAATTGGGCCAGCTACCTTCATAACCAGATTCCAAGTGATGGACATTGAACCAGGGTATACAATGCTGTTAGGAAGACCTTGGATTCATGAGGCAGGTGTGGTCCCCTCTACACTTCATCAGAGGGTGAAGTTCATAGATAATGGGAAACCCATAACTGTAAAAAGGGAAGGAGAATTTTTGGTGACTAAACCAGTGTCAACGCCATATGTTGATTATGCTAAAGACACCCTCGAGGTATCACTCCAAAACCTTGAGATAGCAAAACTAGTGGAACCAAAAGGTGGTATGCATCAAGTGGCCGCTCAGATAATGCGCAAGAGCGGATTTGAAGAAGGAAAAGGATTAGGGAGTCAGCTACAAGGAATTAAGAATCCGATCTCGCTTCCCGACAACCCTGGGAAGTTCGGTCTTGGATATGAAGCCATAAGTGATCAACAGTCTTTTGAGCTCTCCAAGAAGAAAATCCCACATATTAGGGACACATTTCCTACACTCGCAGCAGTAATGGTGGTAGAAGGAGTTGAAACTATTAGTACTCTTGAAGGAGCTAGGGAAATGCCTCAACTGATATATCCTAACTTTGAACTGCTGAGCAACTAGGAATCTACTCCCTTGAGTGATTTATTTTTCCTTGAGTAATGGATACTTAGTCACCTTTGTTTGTATTTCAGTTGAATAATAAAATGATTATGCGTGGTTTCTCTTTTTCCAATTCTCTTTTTCTTGTTTATCATTTTTTATTTTCAATCTTATCTCAATTCCAGGGACTCATATCTTTCAGAACCTTCATATCGTGCAAATGATTGTGAAAACCCATTAACTGATTATTGCGTTACAACAAACTTAAATGAAAATGAACAAGATGAAGATCCTGAATTGTGCCAACAATTTGTCAAAATCATAAATTCAATGGGGAAAAGGGATAAATTCACATGATGAAGTTGTTGAAACTGTGAATTAGGGCAATGATAAAGACAAGAAAGAAGTGAAAATAGTCGACAATCTAGAAAAGGAAGAGATGATTGCACTATTCCATGAATTCCAAGATATTTTTTCTTGGTCTTATAAAGATATATCTGGCTTGGACCCAGAGATAGTGGCTCATAGCATCCCATTGATTAAGGGAATGGAACCTAAGCGACAAAAGTTACAGAGGATGAGTCCAGAAATGTCGCTCAAAATCAAGGATGAAGTCAAAAAGCAACTTGATGCAGGTTTCTTGGAGGTTCCACTCTACTCGAAATGGATAGCCAATATAGTACCTGTGCCAAAGAAAGATGGAAAGGTCATAATGTGTATGGACTATCAAGACTTGAATAAAGCAAGCCCAAAAGATAATTTTCCTCTCCCACATATAGATGTTTTGGTTGATAACACAACAAGAAGCCATCGATTCTCTTTTATGGACAATTATTCAGGCTATAACCAAATCTTGATGGCAGAAGAAGACAAGGAGAAAATATCATTTGTCACTCAGTGGGGAGTATTTTGCTATAAGGTTATGTTGTTCGGACTGAAAGATGCAGGGGCAACATACCAACGAGCGATGGTGACTCTTTTCCATGACATGATCCATAAGGAGTTAGAGGTGTATATTGATAATATGGTAGCAAAGTCACGAGAAAGAGAAAATCATGTTGCAGTGCCCAGGAAACTATTTGAACGGTTAAGGATTTGGTCGAAAAGAGTAAGCCATTTACTACTTGAGCAAGAAATTCAATGACTGCGAGTCCAGGTATTTAGATATTGAGAAGACTTGTTGTGCATTAGTATGGATGGCAAAAAGATTACAACAGTACATGCTCTACTATACAACTTTACTCATATCTCAGATAGATCCTATGAAATGCATATTTGAAAGCCCACATATCTCTCTGAGAATGTCCAAATGGCAAGTAGCTTTAGTAGAATTTGAGATCAAGTATGTGACCAGGAAATCTATAAAAGGGAGTGTGATAGCTGACTACCTGGCCGAAAACCCACTTGAAGATTATCAGTTGATGGAGCTTGAATTCCCTGATGAAGATGTCCTAGCAGTCATAGATAAAGACAGTGAAAATCAGGAAGAAGAAGATTTGGTGTAGAAAATGTACTTCGACGATGCAGTTAATATCCGAGGAAATGGAGTTGGAGCAGTCTTAATATCCCCGACGGCAAGCAATTTCCAATAGCTGTAAAACTGGCATTTGATTGTACAAATAACATGGTTGAATATGAAGCATGCATAACAAGCCTGAAAGCAGCAATATCCTATAGAGTGCAATACTTGGAGGTTAATGGAGATTCGGCCTTGATCATTTTCCAGGTTAACGAAGAATGGAAAGTTAAAGAGCATAAATTACTGTCATACTTTGAGCATCTTATGAGCTTAAAAGATGAGTGCAAGGATGTCAATCCATTACCTACCTCGTGATCAGAATCAGTTTGCAGATGCTTTAGCTACCTTGGCTATGATGATCAAGCTTGACCTGGAAGTGGAAGTAAGGCCTTTGCAAGTGGTTGTTAGAAGAGAGCCAGCATACTGTGCTAACATTGAAGAAGAGCCAGACGGCCACCCATGGTTCCATGATATCAAGAGGTTAATCAAGGAAAGAGAATATCCGGCAACATCGAATGAGAATGGCAGGAAGACACTCAGACGACTATCCATGTCGTTCTTCCTCTCAGGGGAAGTATTGTATAAAAGGAGCCACGACGGAGTTTTGTTAAAGTGCGTCGATGCTAGGGAAGTGAACTCCATCGTATCAGAAGTCCATGAGGGTATTTGTGGTACTCATGCTAACGGGCACACATTATCTCAACAAATCCTCAGGCAAGGATACTATTGGCTCACTATGGAAAAAGACTACATAGAGTTTGTCAGAAAATGTCACAAGTGCCAAATCTATGTTGATCGAATCCATTCTCCTCCTATTCCATTGCATACTCTTACATCGCCTTGGCCGTTTGCAATGTGGGGCATGGATGTCATAGGACCAATCAACCCCAAAGCCTCCAATGGGCATCGATTCATTCTGGTAGCTATTGATTACTTCACCAAATGGGTAGAACAACATCATTTGTAGGTACGGGTTGCCAGAAAGGCTCATCACAGATAATGCCACAAATTTCAACAATGCAGATGTACAAAAACTGTGTGAGCAATTCAAGATTAAGCATCATAACTCAGCTTCTTATCGACCAAAGATGAATGGGGCTGTGGAAGCAGCAAACAAGAACATCAAGAAGATCCTAGGGAAGATGGTGGTCACCTACAAGGATTGAAGTGATATGTTGCCTTATGCATTACATGCCTACCATACTTCTGTCAAATCCTCAACTGGGGCAACTCCGTATTCGTTGCTGTATGGGATAAAGACAGTAACACCTATAGAAGTGGAAATACCGTCCTTAAGGGTCCTGGTAGAAGCTGAATTGGAAGAAGCTGAGTGGGCCAAAACAAGATATGAGCAGTTGAATATGATTAAAGAAAAATGACTCAATGTAGTCTGCCACGACCAGTTGTACTATAAAAGGATGGCCGAAGCATTTAATAAAAATGTTCGTCCTCGAACATTCCAGCCAAGCAACCTTGTCCTGAAGAAAATATTGCCGAATCAAGAGGATAATCGAGGCAAGTGGGCAGCCACACATGAAGGCCCATACATCGTCAAAGATACATTTTCTGGAGGAGCATTGATCTTGACTGACATGAAAGGCAATGCACTCACGAAACCAATCAATTTAGATGCTGTGAAGAAGTACTTCGCCTAAACAAACAAAAAGGAAAAAAGAAAAAAAAAAGAGAAAATGCTCGCTAGGTTTAAAACCTAAAAGGGTGGCCTAGGCAAAAATTAGAGCACAAAAAAATTAAAAATAATAAAAAAAAACTAAAAAAAAGAAGGCAAGTCATAATTGCTAGGTTGAAAACCTGAAAAGGCAACCTATGCATTAGTGAAAGATCAAGACAATGATCAGGAAGCTATGTAAGATATCGAAACTGGGATAATTTGATCATGATATTATTGGAAACACAATGAAAGATTGCACTTGCTATCATGGAATTCAAGTTTGGTGTAACCAACAAATCAGTGAATGGGTTGATCACATGAAAGCAGCACTACCAGTCATTTCTTTCTTCTTTCCTTATATTTTAGCAATTGTCAAAATTCTGTACATACTTTCCAGTTTGAGATCCAATAAAACTGTCTTTTCCTTCCTTTTATGTGCCTGTTTATCTTTCATTTCATCCAATATCTTGATCTCTATATTCTTTTTAAAACCATGCATAATTATGATATTATAATTGAAATGCTATTAAGACACTAATTTGTTGACAAAGCTCATAATTGATAAGTTAAATAGGGGTTTGTAGATCAAGATTGAATTACAAAAGAAATGGGGTGGGTGATCAAAGCAAAAAGTGAGAACAATGAGAGAACTGAGGCAAGAAGAAGATGCTGAAGTAACACCAGGCAAAATATGTTTGAAATCTACAATGAAGAGGTTTTCATCTAAAGAGATGGCTCAATCTGGGATAGACAAAAGCTTTCTTAAAAGACAATGCGAAGATACCTCAAACTGGGGCAAATTTGTTTTTTGTAAAGAGCCATTTTCATCATTATCACATCAGTTTTGCATCAATTCATTCATCATGTCACCTTTTCACCAACTTTGCATAATTCACTATATCATTATTGCATCAATTTTGCATTATTCATATCATTATCACATCATTCCAATATCATCATTCATCAAAATTGCCAACCATTCACTTGCATTTGTTTCCACATATATTTCATACACCTTCACAAAATTTTGTTTTCACAATATTTTTACATTTCACATTTCACATACTTTTGTGATGGTCACATTTCACAATTTACCACTTTCACATTTACTGTTTCCATAATTTATAGCTTTCACATTTACTGTTTCCACAATTTACAGCTTTCATAATTTTCTGCTTTCATAATTTACAATGTTCACATTTATTGCTTTCACATTTACTGCTTTCACAATTTCGGCTTTCACATTTATTGCTTTCATAATTTACTGCTTTCACAATTTATCAGCTTTCACAATTTACTGCTTTCACATTTACAGCGTTCACAATTTATTGCTTTCACAATTTACCGCTTTCACATTTTACAGCTTTCACAATTTAATGCTTTCACAATTTACCGCTTTCACAATTTACGAGCTTTTACAATTTACTACTTTAACGTTTATTTCTACATGTAGTTACTGCTTTCATGTTTATTTCCACATGTATTTACTGCTTTCACAATTATTTTAACAAGCTTTATTGCTTTCACATTTAATTTCACATGTCTTTACTACTTTCACATTTACTTTCACATGTTTTATTGCTTTCACATTTACTTTCACAAGTTTCTACAACTTTCACATTTACTTTCACAGTCATTTATTGCTTTCACAATTATGTTCACATACATTTCATTTCTTACTTAATGTTAGCAATGTGCATTCATCAAGAAGTCACCTGACATCATTCATCACATCATTTCATATTGTCATGATGCATTCTCATCATGTATTCATCACCACACTCATCATCGTTATGTCATCATACATTCATCATCAATTTGCATTTGGACAAAATATGTGTTTATATCTTTACTTATCTCTTAAGCAAAATATTAAAGTCACATACTTTATATTTTTCAATAAGAAACAAGTAAAGAGGGGTAACTGTGAATACCATTTTTGTCCAATCCTTTTATTTATTTTTGTGTTTGTTATTTTTGTTTACAATAAAAGAGTCTAGTCCATTTTAACTCTTTTTGGTCTATTCCAATTAGTCCAGCCCATTTTATTTTCATTGTAGTCCATTCCTATAGCCCATTTTATTTTTGTTATTTTTTACAAAAAAAAAAGAAAAGAAAAATGTGTGTTGGACTAATCTTTCATCTTGTCCCAATCCTCCTCGTGACCATACAATCCTTCCCGTAACTCAAGCAAAACAAAAAGGAAAAGAAAAAGGAAGTTAAACAACGGGTGGCAAATGATGATGTTCTTGATTTTTTTTTGCTAGAAGGTAAGTTTATTTTCAATGATGAACTAGAATGTTTGCTGCTAGCCTGTAAAATTGGGATGATCGAGGATTTCAATCAAGAGATAAACAACCATATAAACCCCATCAATGACAGATACAAGGGGATCAGAGAGAAACATTCAGACTGAAAACACTTTCCAATCACTCACTAGCAAGAAAATTCAAACACCAACCAAAAAAAATAAAAAAAATACATTCTAAAACAGAGGCCAAATTAAAAGGAAACCAGCAAAAATCCCAGCAATTCAGGTAGTCTGGTAACAACAATAAGAGAAAGAACAAGGTAAATCCGGCAACAACAATAGCAGTAGCATCATCATCATCATTTAAAAATTTAACAAAAATTAAAAGAGGAAAATAGGGAGGAGGCCGCGGTGGTGCTCCTCCCCCATCACCAGTCTCGGCCTCCCATGGACCCTATCATCATCATCAAACAGCCACCATCATGTCTGTTTCCTTTCTACCATTACCAAACCTCCACCGATCCACCACCGCCGGCCTCCTCCATGAGCACCGCCACACACTCAGCCATTAGATCTGCCAAGCACCGCCGGTCTCCCCTTCATCGCTTCTTCTCTTCGTGGCACCACTTCCTGTCTCTTTTTCTACCACGAATGACTGAACTCCCCCTCACTGAAATCATCACCATCACAATCGACCATCACGTACACCCAAACCTTGCACGCCTTTCCCGATCTACCTCTCCACGCTGCGAACCGCCGTGACTAGCTCCGCGTATCTCAGCCCCCACCTTAGAACCGAAACCTCTCTGCAACTAGTCTTCATCTCCTCACATCGTCAGTCATGGCCAAGGTGCGAAATCCACGTCCGCTTCCTCAACGGTTTCGATCGCGCACTTCACTCTTGGCCACCGTCTTCACTCCTTCTTCCTGCCACGACAGTCACCCTATCTCCTCTCTCGGACTCACAGCTCGCTCTCTCTCTTTTCTTCACTCACTGCCACCCTTTCTCTCTTTTGTATGTGTCTTCCTCTCTCTCTCTTCGTGTCCGTGTGTGAATGTGTATTAGGGAAAGTGAAAGAGTGCTTCATGTGCGTGTGTGTGTGTTGGTGAGGATACATGTGTGTGTTACTGAGAGTGAATAAAAATGTATGCATGTGATCGTGTATGTAGGTTAGAAGCAAAGCTATAGAATTAAGCTAATAAAATTAGAGTAAATAAAATAGAAAGTATTAATTTTATTATAGTTACATTTTAAGTTAATTTTGTGTTTTTTTTATTTATTGAATTAGAGTTTTGGGTTTATTTATGTAATCTGAGTTTACTTATTTGATTAGTATTTCTTTTATTTTTGAGGTTTGCTTGTTGGAGTCTAGTCTAATTTCAATCCAAACTAAAATTAATTTTTTTTATTTTATTTCATCTTGTTTGTGTTTAAAGTTAATGTTGTTTTATTTTCTTTCATTGGATTATTTTTTTATTTTATTTGTGTGGATTTGAGTTTACTCGTTTGATTTAGTGTTTTTTTTTAATTTTTAGTTTTGGGACTATTTTGTTTTGAGATCAACAAGTATTCTAGGAAATAAGGATATTCCTTTAGTTTGGATTAAGCCTTTTCTTTTTCTTGTATATATATATATTAAAAAAAAAGGAAAAGAGTTTGTAATACATTCTTCAATAAATTGTTTGGATCATTCGGTGTTTAGTGATTTTAATAATTAAGGCTTGGTTTTTTTTTGTTTATTTCATTATACTTATTTGGTATTTTGTACAAGTTAAGTACATATTTGTTTCTTTTTTGGGGATTTTGTTTTTGTTTGTTGTGTTTTAAGATTTCGTTAAATCTTTCTTTAAATAACATATATATATGTCTCAAAAATTATTATCATTCCATTCTAGAATCCACGTAACAACTTGTGATATTGATGTATGGCTTGTCGTCCTCAAGTTTCAGAAAGAATGTAAGGGTTTATTGTATAGTTCATACTATCCTAAATCCTGTGCAAGAGTGGATTTTTAGTTTCTTAAAAATTAGTTTCTTTAATAAAATCAATTCAACACACAATCATTTTCTACAAAAACGACATGGCTTTGAGTTTCTCATTGTACCAGAGGATACGTCGGCATAGCCAACAACTATCAAGCCAAATTTTTTTTTCATAAAATGTGTCCTTTGTTTCTTGTTTTAATTTTAGCTTTATTTCTTTATAAATATGTAATTGTTATAATTGTTTGGGGAAAATAAATATTATAAAATTATAATTTGTATAATAAGCTTTATGGTAACCATATTTATACGGATGTATTAGGGGTGCAGTGGGATTAAGTTTTCACCCTTCCTTAATCATAATCTGACTCTCGAACCTCAAATCTCTTTTAAAAGACTAGTTAGAAAATCAAAAAGTTTTTCAGCTTTAACCAGAATTAAAATTGGTGGCGACTCCTGTTTTTATTTTAAAATCGGTTGTCATTCCCGTCGCGATGCCCTCTAGGTACATTGTGACATATACTATTCTCTTCCATTCTAATCACAACTCTATATGAACAAAGATCAGAGGAAGCAAAATGGGTATTGATTAACATTTGTTTGGATTTAAAATTATCACAAGAACTATGAAAATTAGTTTTGTACGTGGATTTTTGGGTGCTTCTGGGATTCTACTAAATTGGGTTTCAAAACTCAATCATAGTCATTTTCCCTACTAGATATTGCTATTTAGTACTCTTAGGACACTTGTTAAGGTTCCAAAAGTGGAAGGTTTTTATTTGAAAATCAAACTTTTTAAGTTCCCAATACATAATTTTTTTTGTTTCATTTCATTTAATGGATTGATCATAGGGAACAAAAGCTGTTGAGGGACTTGCTTTGATGTGGCCGAGGATGAATTCGATTTGTTTGAAGACCAAGGCATTTAAGAACATGAAGAAACTCAGATTTCTTCAACTTGCCAGTGTACGACTTGAAGGAGATTTTAAATACCTTTCAATAGATCTTCGATGGTTGAGCTAGCATGGTTGCCCTTCAACATATACAACTGCAAACCTTGATCAAGGAAACATAGTTGCCATTGACTGAAAATATAGCAATCTTCAGCTGGTGTGGAAAAAGGGCTAGGTATGAATTACTGAGTTTTGATTTTTGGCCTTTCATGGAGTTGCTTCAATGAGTCTTATTTGTGCTAATAAACTTACATATAATATATCATGTTATAGTGTTTCAATTTTGTTAATTATAAGATGCTTTTCAGAATTTCATCACAATGATGAGAGAATTTTCAGCTGTCAAAAATATGTTTGTTTTCACAAACGAGACTCAAAAATAGTTATATAATCAATTCAATGAAAAAGAAAGCATGCTAACTACAAATACTAGAAGTACCATATCATACTTTAAAATTTTAATTTGATCAAGAGATATGGGAGGAAAGAATTGTGCAGTCTTGATTATTTAATTCGATAAAAGAATCCACAGAATATAGAACCTCTAAGATGGAATATATAGTTGTAAAATGAAAAAACAAAGAATGATTCACACTACAAGAAAAGCGCTACTTAGCGACAGTTTTTTAGCTGCGGTTTGCCTAACTGCTGCTATACTTTTTTTTCTGGCGGTTTCGCTTCTTGCCACAAATTAAATTGATTCACGGCAGTTCAATAAGGGGTTAGTTGCAGTTACCATATCTCGGTGATTTAAATAAAATGTAACTGCTGCTAATTTAAAAGGGGAAACTTTTTTTAGATTACTGCATTGTTCTTGTTTGTGTAAGAAAAAGGAGCTTTCTCCACCTAAACCCCACAACAAATTCAAATCTGAAACCAAAGGAAATTTCCTCCTCCTAAACTCCACAACATCACAGATCTGAAGCTGCTCCATCTCGGTCCTTCCGTCACTACAGCTTTGTCGCCGTCGCGTCCCGGACTAGCACGGAGTGCTCACAGATCTGAAGTCACTCCATCCCGGTCCTTCCATCGCTGCAGCTTTGGATGAGCACGGAGCGCTTCTGGAGCCACAACATTGTGGCTTCGTGCTCCAGAACAACAAGGAACACGCACAGCTTCTTCCTCTTCAACAAGACGCATGGTCGCTGCCTCCCCCTCCAGATCCACCGCCACCACGTCACGGACACGCACTGAAGGCTCCGGGAGTACTTGAATCTCATCTCAAGTCACAGTCTTTGAACCAGCTCTTTGCTTCTTGTAAGTTTTCGCCTTTTGCCTTTTTTGTTTTCACCTTAACTTCATTTTTTTCCTAACATATCAATCTCTCCAAAAATGTCAATTCTCAAGTTAGATAGAATAGTGACTTCCCATACCATGAGAGAGGGGTCACACTCACTATCACCACGTCCAATACTAACATGTTGTTGATGAATGGCATGCCTGTGATTTTCCCTGAGTTGTATTACAGTGACTGGCTCATGGATCATGGCCTCTGAGATGTGCTCTCGGCCTCGAAGGGAAGAGGGAAAGATGCTGAAGGTTTGGGTCGGGTTTCAAAGGTAGCTGAAGATGCTGAAGCGTCTTCGTTTGGGTTTAATCACTATGGTGAAGAAAACCCTACACAGTATCACCACTTCTCTGTTTTTCGTTAGCTAGGTGATGATGATAAATGATGCTCTTTGTTAACATTTTAGATTCTTAAGTGTTGAGAATTAGGGTTTTAGGCATTCTGTTGTATTGTTCTCCTGCAAAGAGATACATTGAGGTAGTGCTGTAAATGCATCTGACTTTCTGCAAATTGAGCTTTTATACTTTTGAATGTGCATTTGATAGTTGTGAAAGGGCTTGCGCTGTTGATGTTGATTGTTGACCCCTTAGCAATATTAAATAACAGTGAATTCTTTGTCGTGTGATTATGGTTTTAGTATACTAGGCTGGATGCACAACTTTTTGTAGAGTGTAAAATTGTTCGTATAAAGATGGTGCTGCTCTGTTGTTCCTGATTACGAAGTTGCATCTGTATTAGCAGCAATTTTAATTTCTTGTTAATAATTAAGATTAAGTTGGCAAGAGGTTTCACAATATAGATAGTTCAAGAATGATCATGTATTATGAAGATTTCCAATAAGGAATAGATACAGGACCCAACGTAACTGAGCCCTTAAGCATTGGTTGAGCCCTTCAAAGTTCTGATTCCATATTTTAGCTTAGATTCATTGCCTGAGAGTGCATATGAACCTGTGGATACTTAGTGTTGGATTAATCATTTGAATTTCTTTTTACATTTCGCAGGTAGGGGTTTGAGCTGCAAACAATGTGCATATAAAATAATAGTTATTGATTTAAGAATAATTAATCTCTTACTTTCTTACATTATGACTATTCTCGTTTCATAGAATCTAAATCCTTGTCAGAAATAGAAAGTTGGTAAACATCCTTTAACAAAAGCATGTTGTTGTGTTGTTCTAATTAATAAGGACATTGACAAGTATTTAAGTCTATTTACCACCAAAGTGCTACAGCTTTTTCATTGTTAAATTTTAAAAATAAAATATTGCATGCTCTTTCTTTTTGGGTGCATGCTTTTTAATTTTTAAAATATACATTTTCTATTTATATACTTAGTATATATAACAAATTTCTTTCTTAAAACAATTTATGTATTTCAATTGCTACACTAGTGACACATTAAAATTGTCTCTATCTATTTTTTCCTAGGGTACTTCTTTAATTTATCCTCTCAAAATGTTCCTTCTTGCATTTGTTGGATAACATGAAAATTCTCAACCTCAGTCATTCTCAACAGTTGACACATACCCCAAACTCTAAATACTTGCCTAATCTTGAAAAGTTAGTGCTCAAAGATTGTCCAAGTTTGTCATCGGTTTCCCACACAATTGAACATCTCAAAAGGTTCTTCCAATTAATTTGAAAGGCTGTACAAGCCTTCAAGTACTTCCAAAAAGCATCTATAGGTTGAAATCTCTGAAAACTCTCATTCTTTCTGGGTGTACAAAAATTAACAATTTGGAAGAGGGCTTGGAACAAATGGAGTCATTGACAACCTTAATGGCAGATGACACTAGTATAACACAAGTGCCTCACACACTAATAAGATTAAAAAGTGTTGGATATATTTCTATGTGTGGCTTCGGAGGATTATTACATAATGTGATGCCTTCTATCTTCTAGTCATGGACCTCTCCAACAAATAATCTCTCACCTCGAATACAAGCATCTTTGGGCCCACGTCTTGTTTCCTCAACTGTGCCAAATAGCAATTTTCATGGCGCATCATTTATTATCAGTGGGCTTCCAAATGTTCAAAGTTTTATGTTGGAATGTGGCTCACAACTTCAAATAACTGGAGATGCAACCTTTGATAACTTTAATGCCTCAAATGGTATGGAACTTGAAGCAACACTAACCACATCACATGTCTCAAGGTGACATTTCTGGACCAAGAAATTGTTTGAATTCCATTTTAATCCAAGTGGGAATTAACTGTCCAGTCAGAAAGATACTTAGAGAGTGCATCTCACAGGTTTGTCTCTATCTATGGTCTATCATTTTTTATAATTTACTTTCATTTAATAGATATATATATATATATATATATATATATATATATATTAACACTTCGATAATCGTGCATAAATTTTCAAAAAAAGGCTTCTCTCTTTTATAAATAGATCGATAATACTATGGTCGAACTTTATGTAATGAGATATAGGGCTCTTATTGTTTTAATCTCTATCCAATTTTTTCCTTATGTTATAAAATTAGAATTCTAATCTATAAGAAAATAAGTTAATCTTATTAGGTAAAACATATCTCTTTACTTTTTTTAAAAAATAATAGTAGGTCCTTAATTAGTTGTTAAATAAATTAGGTGATATTAATATTTTGCTAAAGCATATGTTGCTTATGTAGTCGTAATGTTCTAGGAGATTGTTTGCTCCCCGGTGACAAGAATCCTGATTGATTAACCTTTAGTGGTAAAGGTTTTTCTATGATTTTTTATGTCCCTCAAGTGAATGGGCGTATCCTGAAGACAGTGATATTGTGCATTGTGTATTCTTCTTCCCCTGACATTATAACATCAAAATTTCTTGTCCTTAATAATGTGTTGATCATAAATCACACAAAGGCTACCACTGATGACTACCAGGGAGATACATTGACTTCACTTAGAGATGAGGATTGGCAAAGCATAATTTCAACTCTGGAACCTGGTGACAAGGTGCAGGTTGTTGTTGTTTTGGGCCATGGATTCATTGTCAAAAAGATTGCAGTTTATCTCATATATGAAGAACCAATTAACCAAAACATGGAGATCTCGCATGTGGATGCTTTTGTTTCTAATAGTGATGATGGTATGACAGCTAATATGAATGAGAATACTCCTCATGTTGATATTGTGGCAGTAGATAGAGGTGTTATTGCTTCTGACATGCTAGCAATAATAATAATGATATGGTTTCTGGTAGAGATGAAAATGTAGGTAATAATAGTCAAAATATATACAAACATTCTTTTAAGTAAAAATTTGGTTTGTTCATGTCATGATGCAAGCAAATTTTTTTAGGGATTGAAGTGAGACTAAATCAAAGAATTTACCACATTTGAACTTAATATTATTTTTGTTCTGAGTTTCTCTTTCTCTTTGTTTTTGAGTTCAGAGATTTAGTGGATTCATCAGACTTACTTCCCTTGTTGGCGCCATTTTGAAGATATGGCCATTTTGGTTTGGTCCTCTTGTGATCCTGGTTTGGATCACTTGCCGTCATTTTAACAAGCAAATAAAGCTTAACCTTATCCCGAGGTATGTACCCATCTCCGTTGCTTTCGCAAAACATTTGCATGTTAAGAATTAAGTGGTTCTTGCTTGAATTTCACTTATTAGAGATTTTACTTTAAGCACTTAAAGGCAAACTGAGTGGTTCCTCTAATGTGTTTTAAAATTGGTTTTTCTTGTGTTAGTGATTTGACAAGGAAAAGAATTTTTATTTACTTGGAAGTCTTTAATTTGTCATATAATTATGTTCTGTATTTAAAATGTTTGCGTTAGTCTTTCATTAACTTAGCATCCTCAACTTATATAGACTTATTCAAAAGGATCTATAGAGGTCGTTCTGGTCTTGTCTTTTTATTAGTAGATCAGTAGATTTTTCGATTTCTTGTAAGAGAGTGTTTATTTCAAGATATACTAATATATTTGTAATACCCCAAGTCTTAAATAAAAGGATTAGAAATTTTTTTTGAACTAGAAACAGTGCCAAACACCATTACCTGTTGTTCGGGTCCTGGATTTTACTAAGTCTGGACTCTACACATCCTTAGAGGACTCTATGATAGAGTCATAATCTTGGGATTTAAAGTTCCGGTAATAATTCCCTAGAGAAAAATGAGTTGAAGAGTAATTTTTAATGAATTTTGTGGAACCCTTAAACATTTCATTTTTGGCTTACGAGTTTCTAAAATTGTAAGAATTCCCAAATTTGAACTAAAACCCAAAATTTGGATTTTGAATTGTTAGGATTTTGATTTTTCTAATATTTTATTTGAATCCAAATGGGGGGTATTTCCTTATTTACATTTATATTTTAAAGTTAATGGAGAGTAAAATAAATGAGGATATTAACTTAAAATAAGTGAGTGCAGACCTACCTTCTGGAGACCGCCCAAGTGCTCATATGATTGCCTAGGCGATGAACAGATTTATAAAAACACCCATTTTGGGGTTCCAGATCATTCTTCATGAACCCTCCACCCCCAAACACCATAAAATCCATCTCTCAACCTCTCTTCAACCTCCAAACTCCATTTTCTTCTAATTTCTTCAAGTTTAACTTGGAATCTTCATCATCCAAGCTTAAGGTATGTTGTTTTGCTAGTTTTGCCTCATTTCCTTCAAGTTTTCCTCTTTTGAAGGTGGTTCTCCATGTTTCTCAAGGGAAAGAAGTTTTCTACCTTCTTAGAGATGGATTCTTGGGTATTGAAAGGACTTTAAAGGTTAATCTAGAGTTTTGCTGCTTCCGTGTCAGATAGTGGTGTTATCTCCTGCTTTTGGGAGTCATGTTGGTTCTATTGGTGTAAGTTCTTCACCATTCACCCCTCCAGGTGAGTGGGTTCTCATCTAATATCTCTATGTTATGCATTAGAGTAATTTTTATAAAGATATCATTTACTGTTTGATTTCAAAGATTTCTGCAAAGAAGTTTGAGATTTCTATTGGTTTATATGTTTTAAAACTCCTGGTTTTAGAGCATGAAACTGGTTTTGGATAAAACTCATGACACCATATTTGTTACAATGATTTTATGTAGAATTGATGATATATAGGATTGTTAGAAGCTTTTATGATTGCTCTAATGGATTATGAAACTGGTTTGTATATATATAAAATAGTTTTATACCTAGACAGAATGTAGAGAAGAAAATGGAATTATTATTGCAAGCTTTGCTATTTGGAGCATGATATTGAGTTTTCTGATTATGAAAAGCTTGATTGTTGAAATATGATTTAGATAATTAAAGGTATCAGAGCTTGAATCTTCATGAGATTCGAAACAATTGACAGCTACATACTCTGTAGAGGCTTAAAATCGCAATGTCCACAAAAGAGTGGTCATTTGGGCATGATTTTATAGCCACCAATATGCTAAGGTCAGACTATTAGAATCAGGTGGATTCATAGCTCTTAGAGTATCAAATTTTATTGTTGGTAAAGGATAATCTAGAAATTAGACATAAAAGGATTTTAGAGCATGAATCTTTGTATGACTCAGAACAGTTGGCGGATACATATTCTGTGGACTTGAAATCATCAGGTTTGATTTTATAGTCATAGTTATGCTAAGGTCAAATTGTTACAGAGTTACAGGGATTTAGAGCTCACAGAGAATTAAATGGTTTTAAGGATTTTTAGATTTAAATGAACGTATTTAATTAAGTTAAAAGGGTAGCTGTAGAGAAACAGGCTGTGTGTTAACAGCAGTTAATTCGTTAACCTTGGTATCAAGTTGTCCTTAGGGGCAATCTCACAAAACAGAAAATACATGTTCTTCCCTGTGCCCATGTCTGCAGGGAAGAAACAAAGCCTTCAGGGTGGAGCCCGTGTTTGGCACCCGAAGAGGACAATATCAGCTTTCAGTGTGGTGAGACCCGTGTCTGGCACCCACTGAACAAAACATTAAGCCCCCAATGGAGCCCGTGTCTGGCACTGGTGGAGCATATAAGATTATACCAGAGTAGAGATTACTGTTTCTCTAGAAGCCACAATACTATGAGCTTATATGATTTCAAGTATGAAAGTAAGTTAAAATTATTGTCTTTGATTTGTATATGATGATTGGAATGTATATAAATAACATATGCATGCTTAACTATAAACACACTTAAGTATTAATCATGTGTTATGATTTTATGCATTATTCTTTGGTGTCCCATGGAAGGGGACTTCAGGTGAGGATTCACTCACTAAGTTTTAGTAACAAAACTCACCCCTCTCTCTTTCTCCTGTCTTTACAGATAAGAGCAGTTATTATGGATTCTCTTCAACTTCCTTCTTTCAGCAGCACTAGACTTTAGATGGTGAGTCTAGCTGTCATTCTGGTTTAGACTGCTCCAGTGTAGATACAGACAAGATCCCGGACCTTAGATCATATTTTGCAATTAGCATACTATGATGATATGTGCATATTTTGTATTTAAAGGCATATTTGTATTAATTTCATAGACATTTTGAAGCAGAGTTAGTTTTATATTGTATTATGATTTCAGGCTTTAGAGACAAATTATGAATCAACAGACTTGATTATTTCGATTATTTTGATTACTTTGAATTTAAAGAATAGGTGATTTATATGTAGAAAAAGAGAAATTTTTAGACTTTTATGGTTTTTATGAACAGAGCATACATGTAGAATCAGTTAACAGGTCACGAGACTTACGTGAGAATGAGATTTCTCATGTGCCGGTCACGGGTCCAGATCGAGTCGTGACAATATTTTTGAGAATAATTGCTGGGAAATAATTTATTTTTGTGTTTATTATTAGTTTTGTAAAATTAATCCTAGGTATTAATTATTCCAATAAAGATATATTCCTTTGTTTTAATGAGATATTATTTCCATGTTGAAGGGTGTGATTAAAAGAT
This sequence comes from Dalbergia cochinchinensis, assembly GCA_031216125.1. Taxonomy (NCBI): domain Eukaryota; kingdom Viridiplantae; phylum Streptophyta; class Magnoliopsida; order Fabales; family Fabaceae; genus Dalbergia; species Dalbergia cochinchinensis. The sequence continues at coordinate 57,209,837 of CM062375.1, read as the reverse complement.
TCCCATAACTTGGGAATGGTAATAATGAGTACAAATCCTAAAATATCTCTCAATCATAATGATAATAAGTAATAATAATACTATTAAATGTGTTAGGGGTAGTTTGAAAATTATGATAGATATTCCCAAAAGTATGTATTATAAAACAAATGAATTTTAAATTTATTCCTAGAAATTAAATGTCAACAAATAATCTCATGATTGTTTGATGTTTAAACAAATAAATTTTTCAAAATTCTTAGTAATAACATTCTCATGTATTAATTACATTCCTATAAATAAAATTTCTGGAAACATAATATTAAACCTAGATACAAATGCCCTATAAGTGTGCAAGCGGTTTGTGGAAGTGTAGCTTGTGGAAACAAAAAATTATTTGAGAAATGACTTTTTGTTGGGATACATAATTTGAATTGAAGTTTGAACCATTATTAAACTAAACAAGGGTCATGTTGGAGCTTTTGGTAATTGTCTATAGTTGTGATATGCTCATCATGATAAACTGCAGATATATGCTGAAGTGGAAATGGCTAGTGGAACCTATAAACAAAAACTTGTTGCTTATAAGAAGGCCAATAAAGCCTAAGGTGAAATTGAGTGTAGTAGCAAAGTGCTTTAAGCTGTGGAGTTGATGGATTAACCGGTTGATAAGAAGACATAAAGTTTTACTTACTCTCATATTGTGACAAAGTTAGGCCTGAGAGATGTAGACTAGATAGGGCTTCTATTGGTTCTCAGTTGGGAACACCGCCATATTTGGGAAATATCTTGCAACAAAGTTACTGAATGGGGTTTGGTTTGTTACTAAAATTGGATTTTCCCCAAGGAGCTCTCCTCTCTCTTTGCTTACGCTATGTTCTCTCAATAAGGAAGACTTCTTCACCACCTTTTGGGCCGCCCTAGCAAGGCTCAGCACCGCTTGCCAGGGGTAACAAGACTTAAATTCTACCAAACCATAAAAGAGATAGTTTCTTAGCATCTACTTAATATAAGGCATATGGCTATTTTAGAGGGATTCCATCTCTGATATGATAAGAGATTGAAAAACTTTGAACTATTGATATTTTCTTTTTGCTTTGAAGATCTCTTGTCCTCTTTGCTATGCATTATTCTTCCCTTTTTGTTAATGAAATTTATTCTTTTATATACATATATAACAAAAAAGTATCATTCTCTCAAGTGCATCTCATTATGGGGCCTCATTCCATGTGCTCACACCCTTGAAAGGCTCATAGTAGGGCTCATTTCTGTCCACGCTATCACTAATCTTCTCTGAACCACATGTGTTAATCCAAATCACAAATGGGTCAGGAACAATTATCGTTTCACGTTGCTGGTCATAATTATGCATTGTTGGTTTTCTAATCTTGACTTTCATGTCATTATGCAGACTTAAAGTTTAAATGAGGAAAGAAAAATGAGAGAGGGTGATCAAAGTAAAGCATGAAGCATTTGTTCGGATCAATAGAAAATAGGTGGACAGGAAATGGGAGAGAAGAAGAGCTCTTTCTCTTCGGTTTGGATTAAGATACATAATGAAAGAAGAAGAAAAAATTCTTTCTGTGGGTCCCATTTATAAATAATTTTTCATCGCTAATGAACGAAGAAAATCAACAAAAGTGAGCTTTCTTTTGAGAATTACATAAATATACTCATTCTTGGTGTGAGCAAGGAAAATAAGGAAGGTGAAGAATCTGTTAAGTGGGTACGTCAGGAACCAAAATAAATAAAATTAGAATTGCTTAAAATTTGTAGAAACATGTAATCTCTGCAACGATCCCTTTCACACATCACAGGCCATGGCTTATATCGCCTCCATAGTTTGCATCCTCCCTCTTCACTCCGGTATACGATCTCGTTGCCCCCATTCTCACTCCCTCTTATATTTCAACATGAAAGGATTTTGCCACTCTATCTTTCTCTCCCATCTGGAGGTTGGAACTACTACTGTTTGTTCAACTATTATTTGCAAAGCCAATTTTTCTAATTTAGATTATTGTATGTGTGCTTAATCTTAGGCAAATTAAGTGGCAGCGAAACCGTTGTTTACAGATTATGACTCACGGACCCACCATTGGTCTGGAAGCTCAGCTCCTTGCCTTGGGTATGTGACAGCGATCCAAGTTCTAGGGTGGGTTTAGAATTTAGATTGCGTTAATATACATGTTGATGCGTGTCAGTGTCATAGACTCATATTGTGTGTAGAGTAACTATTGCTTTGTACGAGTAACTATTAATGGCCATAGAAAATGATTTGCCAAAGGTTCTAAATTACTAAGGTCCGTTTGATTTAAATGCTGGTAGAATTGCATAACTGGATGAAATCCTTTTGAGGGCTCCTATATTATTGGGAGCACACTTTCGTGATGATGGGTTTAGAAAAGTGCTACACTTTTATTTCTATTGTCACACTTTTTTAATGACTTTTTATCAATCCCTCTTAAAATGTTCTTGATCTATAATTATTTTAAGGGAGAATCACTATTTTATCCTGTTGACAGATTGTATATTATTGATAAAATAGCTCCTAAAAGAAATTATATTGATATGTGACATTTCAAAGATTCATCTAATTTAATAAATTCATCCAAATATCAACTAGTTTTTATTTTTGTTAATAAAAGTAATTCTTTTATGGGGCTATTTTGTCAAATATTTAATCTTTTAAAAGCTAAATTTTTGTTCTATAATGTTAATTTAGTGTAAAATCAACTAATTTTCAAAGATGTGATATTTTGGGACAAAAGTAATAGTTTTACAGCTCAAACTTGACATAAAACATAATCATTTTTATTAATAACAATGGAGGTTAATTGTTTTTTGAGTAAATTTATTAAATAAGGTGAATTCTTTTATGGTCACTAACAGCAACATAAAGTTTCGGGAGGCAAAATAATAATTCTCCCTTATTCTAATTTTTTTTTCTATTGCCATACCCCCTTTAACTTTCTCCTTCTCGTTTCCCCCGTCATCATTCTCTTCTGCTTTCAACCAATCTCAGAAATTTTCATAATCTTAAATTTTTTATATTTTTAATAAATTATATATAATATCATGAAAATATTAATATGAAGAGTATATACAAAATCTGTACCCAAAAAAGAGTATATACAAAATCTAATGACTATTCTCCAAGATTTAGTGATTATGAGTGATTGGATTGAGTATTAATAAGAGAAGTAACATTACTCCCTAACTTAAGAGTTGTGTTATTTATATTAATTATGTATAAAAATTATTGTATCAATTTATATTTTATTTATTATTAAATAAGGTGTGAATTAAAATGATATTTCATACATAGTAATTATAAATAACATTTTTCGTCACTTAAAAAAAAAGGAAGGGATCCTTCACCAATAATAAAGAAAAGGGAGAGGGAGGGGAGGGGGGTTGGGAATGAGCCAAGTACAACTATTACCCTTATTATTATAATAATTATTATTATCAATAACATAGCACTTTTATTTTACATGAAGGAGAAATAATGTTAATAAAAAATAAATTAAATTAAAAAATTAAAATGTAAAAGTTGTATTATAGTTATTTCTATTAAAATAATAAATCAATTTTATTCAAATAAATCATTTTAAATTCAGTATTATAATTTTAATATTAAAAGGCCAAGTTTTAATTAATTATAAATTATGTATTACCTAATTTATAAGAATATTTCAAAATAAATAAAAAATAAAAAATATATATTTTATTACGTAAAAGGATATATGTGTCATTTAACGTAGATGATATTTTCATTTTTCTTTCCTCTTTTTTCAATTCCAGACAAGAATAATTAAAAATATATATTTTTCTCTTCATATTTTTTCTTCTCATTTTCTTCTATTCTCTTTATTCTCATTTTCTCTAACATTCAAACAAAGCAGAAGTTTGGAGGCTAAGGGTACATTTCAATGAGATTATTTTAAAATAAAATCACTTTTTTTATAGACATAAAACCACTTTTATATATTTAAATAATTTTTAAAATATAATTAGAAACAAAAAATTATTTTTCTAGCTTTTTTATGAACTAAAAATATAGCTTTTTAAAAAAATTAAATTTTAGTTTTTTTAACTATATATAAAATTTAAACTCTATAATTAATTTTTCTAAAATTTTAAATGTACTTAGCCTAATTCGCCCCTGCAGATCGTAAAGCTTGTCGAAAGTGGCACTAAAGTGGCTGCTTTAATTTCTTGGGGGTAAAGCGCGTTTAGCTGTTCTCCATTAATTAATTATTAACTATTTTATGAAAAGAAAAGTTAACCCAGTAAATCATCAGGATTGGTCAAGATTTGATAGTATATATAATATAACCTATAATACTAATATTTAAGGCTAAAAGTTCTTCATTTGTCTTTCATAAACTAAATTATTTCCCATCATTTTTCATAATTTTAATAATTAAATTAATTTTTTAAATTTAATTTAATTTATAATTATTAATTAATATTTTTCAATAATATCTTCATATCTCTCTTCCATTAACACAATAAAAATACCCTATAAAATATCTCATTCATAATTATTTAATATGAAAATAATAATAAATGATATAAATAAAATGATAATTGAACATACTATTATATCATTAAAATTTTATATGTATAATTATTATAGAATTAACTAATGACAACAAACTATTATAATTATATTACCACAAAAAGAAGACAATTATAATTACTGATAATTTTATTGATCATGTTTAACTATTATATAATTATATAAAAGGCTATTATAATATGTTTTCTAAATAGGTAATAGGTTTATGTAGTTTTTTTAACATCACATATGCGTTGTAGTTTTAGTTTATTCTCACCTTAGAAAATATATTATAATAACTTTTTATATAATTATATAAACATGATCAATAAAATTATCGTTAATTATAACAACCTTCTTTTTGTGGTAGCATAATAATAATAGTTTTGTTATCATTAACTAATACAATAATAATTATGCATATAAAATTTTAAGGATATAATAATAAATTCAATTATCATTTGTTTATATTATTTGTTATTATTTTCATATTAAATAATTTTGAATGAAATATTTTGTAGAGTATTTTTATTGTGTTAATGGAAGAGAGATATGAATGTATGCTTGAAAAAAATAAATTAATGATTATAAAGTAAATTAAATTTAAAAACTTACCTTAATTATTAAGATTATGAAAATGATAGGATATAATTTTCTCTATGAATGAATGATACATGAAAAACTTTTCATGTAGTGAGCCTTAAATATTAGTATAATAGATATATATCATAGATCATAAATTTAGTTCCTCCACAATATTTTGATAAACTTATTTTTTCTTATTGAGTAACATAATTGCAACTATTTTATATATCGATAAGGATCAACTTGTCCTAAAATTCTTTAAAAATACTAAAGATAGACTAATTTATTCTATATTTTTAATTATGATGGAATACAAAATATATGTTTTTATTCTTGAGGAACCATTTTGTTCGATGTTATTTTTTTTATGGATTAAGTTGGGAGAAGTTTGACCACTTGACTGATAAATCATCGGTAAGAAATTACTATAAAGACTAATATAGCATCAATTTTCTAATTTGATGAGACTAATTTACATAATTTTCTAACTTGAGAAATGGGTTAGAAAAAATAAAAGAGAACAATCAATATTCACACCAAATAAAAGTGTGCATGATTTTAAATTTCTTTTTCTACACTTAGGAGCCATGTCAATAACATAAAAAAACATAGCTCATAATCTTCTACATTTAAACCTCCAAAGCAAAAAAAGGAGAAAAACTCTATATTTAAAATTATACATAATTTTGGAAAAATTGGCTTCATTGAAAATGGCATCACTTGGAAGTTTCATATTTGATTAACATATATTTTGTGAGAAATTGCTAGAAAAACTAACAATTCAAAGTCTATGTACCACCTTTAAATTTTTTAATTTGACGTGATTAATATGTTTAATTTTCAAACTTAAGGAATGGGTTATAAAGTATACAGATAACAATAAATTATGCCAAATATTATAAATTATCATCATTACATTTTTCATTAGAGTTATCAATTCATAAAGTGTAATTATACTTCATTCATTGCATTTTGTTAGGTTAGATGTGACATAAAGATGAAAATATGCAATATTTTCTTTTACCTATGTTTTCTTTCACAATAAATTAATAGTATTGAAAAAGAAATAAAATATATAGAAGATGTGATTTTTTTTTTTAAAATTATGAGGTATTCCTAATATCATTTGATAATATATGATATCATATTAAAATTAAATCTTAACTATATATATCAATATTTAAAATTTGTAATTTAGTGTGTGCTTTTAAAAAACTATAAGATTTATTATAATCTTTTTTTTATATACTAGCTTTTTATAATTACATAATAGTTACACATGGTCAATAAAATTATCATTAATTATAATAGTCTTTTTTTATGGTAGCATAATTATAATGGTTTTTTATTATTAACTAATATTGTAATAATTATACATATAAAATTTTAATAATTTAATAATTCATTCAATTATCATTTTATTTATATTATTTGTTATTATTTTCATATAAATAATTTTGAATGAGATATTTTATTTGGTATTTTTATTATGTTAATGGAAGAGAGATATGAAGGTATGATTGAAAAAATTAATTAATAATTATAAGATAAATAAATTTAAAAACTTACTTTAATTATTAAAATTATAAAAATGATAGGGTATAATTTTCTCTATGAATGACACATGAAAAATATTCCATGTAATAAATTTTAAATATTAGTATTATAGATTAAAGATTTAATTCCCCCTCAATACTTTGATACACTTATTTTTCTTATTGAGTAATATAATTACAACTATTTTATAAATCAATAAGGATCAATTTGTCATAAAGTTCTTCAAAATTATTATTGACAGACTAATTTATCTTATATTTTTAATTATGACGGAATACAAAATATTTTTTTTATTCTTGAAAAATTCATTTTGTTCGATGTTATTTTTTTCATGGATTAAGTTGGGGGAAGTCTTACCAGTTGATTGATAAATCATCAATGAGAAATTACTATACAGACTAATCTAGCATCAATTTTCCAATTCAATATGAGTAATTTACATGCTTTTCTAACTTAAGAAATGGGTTATAATATGTTAAAGAGAACAATCAATATTCATACCAAATAAAAGTGTCCATGATTTTAATTTTCTTTTTCTACATCTAGGAGCCATGTCAACAGCATAGAAAAACACTGGTCATAATCTTCTACATTTAGACCTCCAAAGAAAAAAAAAGGAGGAAAATTCTACATTTAAAACTAAACATAATTTTGAAAAGATTGGCTCCATTAAAAATGGCATCACTTGGAAGTTTCACACTTAATTAACATATACTTGGTAAGAAATTGCTAGGAAGACTAACAATTCAAAGTCTTTGTACCATATTCAAATTTTCCAGTTTGATTTAACTAATCTGTTCAATTTTCAAACTTAAGAAATGAGTTGATAAATAACAATAAATTATACCAAATATTATAAATCATCATCATTATATTTTTCTTTAGAGTTATCACTTCATAAAATGCAATTATCCTTCATTTGCTGCATTTTGTTAGATTAGATGTGATACAAAGATGAAGACATGCGGTATTTTTTTCAATAGATGTTTCTTTCATAATAGATTAATAGTATTGAAAAAGAAATAAAATACATAGAATATATTTTTATTTTTTAAAATTACAAGGTATTCTTAATATCATTTGATAATATGTGATATCATGTTAAAATTAAATCTTAACTATATATATATATATATATAGACATATCAATATTTAAAATTTGTAATTTAGTGTGTGTTTTTAAAGACTGTAAGATTTATTATAATCTTTTTTATATATACTAGCTTTTTTTGTAATTATATAATAGTTACACATGGTCAATAAAATTATCATTAATTATAATAGCCTTCTTTTTATGGTAGTGTAACTATAATAGTTTTGTTATCATTAGCTAATACTGTAATAATTATACATATAAAATTTTAATAATTTAATAATATATTTAATTATCATTTTATTTATATTATTAGTTATTATTTCCATATTAAATAATTTTGAATGAGATATGTTGTAGGGTATTTTCATTGTGTTAATGGAAAAGAGATTTGATTGAAAAAATTAATTAATAATTATAAGGTAAATTAAATTTAAAAACTTACTTTAACTATTAAGATTTTGAAAATGGTAGGATGTAATTTTCCCTATAAATGACACATAAAAAACTTTCTATATAATGAGTCTTATATATTAGTATTATAGATTATAGATTATAAATTTAGTTCCTTCTCAATATTTTGACAAACTCATTTTTCTTATTGAGTAATATAATAATTGTTTTATAAATCAATAAGGATCAATTTGTCATAAAATTGTTCAAAAATACTACTGACAGACTAATTTATCTTATATTTTTAATTATGAAGAAAGAAAAATCTTTATTCTTGAGGAAACTATTTTGTTCCATATTCCCTTTTTCATGGATTAAGTCGGGGGAAGTCTCACCACTTGACTGATAAATCATCGATGAGAAATTACTATACAGACTAATCTAGCATCAATTTTCTAATTCGATATGACTAATTTACATAATTTTATAACTTAAGAAATGAGTTAGAATATATAAAAAAGAACAATCAATATTCATGCCAAACAAAAGTGTCCATGATTTTAAATTTCTTTTTCTATATTTTGGAGCCAGGTCAATAACATAAAAAATACTCTCATAATCTTTCGCGTTTAAACCTCCAAAGGAAAAAAAAAAAGGATAAGTATTCTACATTTAAAACTATACATAATTTTGAAAGCTCCATTGAAAATGGCATCACTTGGAAGTTTCATACTTGATTGACATATACTTGGTGAGAAATTGCTAGGAAGACTAACAATTTAAAGTCTATGCACCAACTTCACATTTTCCAGTTTGATGTGATTAATCTATTTAATTTTCAAACTTAAGGAATGAGTTAGACAATATATTATGTCAAATATTATAAATCATCATCATTACAATTTTCTTTAGAGTTATCACTTTATAAAATGCAATTATCCTTCATTCGCTGTATTTTGTTTAGGTTATACGTGATTTAAAGATGAAGACATGAAGTATTTTCTTTTATATATTTTTTTCTATAATAAATTAATAGTATTGAAAAAGAAATAAAATATATAGAATATATATATATTTTTTTAAAATTACAAGGTATTCTTAATATCATTTGATGATATGACATCATGTTAAAATTAAATCTTATATATATATATATATTAATATTTAAAATTTTTAATCTAGTGTGTGTTTTTAAAATCTATAAGATTTATTATAATATTTTTTTTATATAATATACTTTTTTTATAATTATATAATAGATACACATGGTCAATAAAATTATCGTTAATTATAATAGTCTTTTTCTTGTGGTAGAGTAATTATAATAGTTTTATTATCATTAACTAATACTATAATAATTATACATACAAAATTTTAATAATTTAATAATATATTCAATTATCATTTGTTTATATTATTTGTTATTATTTTGATTTTAAATAATTTTGAATGAGATATTTTGTAGGTATTTTTATTGTGTTAATGGAAGAGATATATGGAGGTATGATTGAAAAAAATAATTAATAATTTAAGGTAAATTAAATTTAAAAACTTACTTTAACTACTAAGATTTTGAAAATGGTAAGGTATAATTTTCTCTATGAATGACACCTAGAAAACTTTTCATATAATGAATCTTAAATATTAGTATTATAGATTATAGATTTAGTTTCCCCTCAATAGTTTGATACGCTTATTTTTCTTATTGAGTAATATAATTATAATTATTTTATAAATTGATAGGGATCAATTTGTCCTAAAATTTTTCAAAAATGTTGAAGAAAAACTAAGGGCCTGTTTAGTTTATTTTTTCCAGTTTTCCAGATTTGTGAAGGAAAAACTAAAAAAATTGAAAATTGACTGGAAATTGAAAACTGTTTTCAGCAAACCAAACAAACCCTAATTTATCCTATATTTTTTATTATGATGAAGCACAAAATATATATTTTTATCCTATTAAATTATTTTTAAAATAAATTTATATATTTAATTCTTAATAAAATATATTTATATAAATTATTATTAATTTTTAATAATAATTAATAACTTATTTTTTATTATCACTCCGTAATAAAACGATTGATTTTTGAAATATATAAGTTTGTAACAAAAGAAAAAAAATTCAATTTTGGTGGCGTTATTTTATTATTTTTAAAAAAAGTCATGATTGGTGATAGCCCATTTCGTTGCCAACCTATCACAATTTCGTAAAGCTTGATGTTGATGATAACGCCAAAATCTGCACATGATAACGCCACCAAAATTGACTTTTCTTTTAAAATCTACATACCATTTCGTTACTTTATTTGAAAAGAAAAGTCATTTTTGACTGCGTTATCATCAATATCAAGCTAGCTTCTTCCTCGATCAGCGTGAAAAAAGAAAAGCCAGCTGCTGCTTCTTCTGCTCCACCAGCGCAGCAGAGTCACCCAATTCCTTTAGCTTACAGATATGTCTTCCTCCGATTATTCCTTCTCCAAAACCCAGAAATCCAAATCCAGATTTAATCCCTACAGAAAAAGGATGTTTGATGCGTTCATTAGTGTCACGCGCGACGAGTACTCTAGGCGTTATTTTTTTGCACGTCTTTGTAGCTCTCTCCGAGATGCTGGAGTTTATCTGCTTGAGGACGATATAGATCGTAGAAGCGGAGAACCTACCTTAATGGGCGCAATCGCGGAGTCCAGGATTTCTATCATTGTTTTCACAAAAAAGTATGCTGCTTCAACATTGTTTTTGCAAGAAGTAGAGAAAATAATGGAGTGCAGGAGGACCGTGGGTCAGCAGATTGTTCCAGTGTTCTATGATGTAGATCCCTCGAAAGTACGCAAACAGACAGGTCATGTTGGAGAAGCTTTCGCTTCCATATATAGAAAGTTTACGAATGATGAAAACAAGGTGTTGAGTTATAGCACTGCGCTTCAAGAAGTTGCTCGCATTTCACCACGGTTTGTTGTGACAGAACGGTAACGAAATTGTCAAGATAATGATATATATATATTTTTTCTATTATCTGTTTTTAAATTCTCTTGCATTATAAGTAAAATAAATTTTGATCCATTTTTAAGATTTTAAAGAATGTATTGTATCTATTTTTTATTTCATTTACATTATAAATTAAATAAGTTTTAATTTGTTTTTAAGATTTTAAAATTGTGATCATATCTTTTTTCCCTTTTTTTAATTACATTTAATATGTAAGAAAGTTTATAGAAAAATTGATAAGATGCTATACCATTATTCAATCATCATATATCTTTTTGTATGCTTTGGGATTCTTCATGATCTTCTTCTACTTGATTTGAAGCTTTCTTTATCTTTTTAAAATGTTATATTTTCTTTCTTAAATTCATTTAGAAAATGAGTTTAATTTTGATAAAGTTTAGTGTAAGTTTTATATTAAGTTATATACTTCTATATAATTTTTATTTAGAAAGAATTATACTGATATCTCTAAATAGTTAGTGCAGTTACATCTAGCTCTAGTGCTACATGCTTTATTTATAAATTTGTCACATGATATCTTTTATGTTTGCTAAACTTACATTAGGTTCTCTTGTCAAGAATCTTATAACATACTCTTGCTGTCTCTGAATTCTTGCATTCCTCATAGCTGCAAAAGAACATTTCATAGGACAGGTGCAATTTGGGATTGGTTGATAATTCTCTAACTCTTCCCAAAATGATTTCAATTCAGTGTGATACTCAGCCACGTAAAAGCTTCCTTGTCTAAAGCTATTAAAATCTTGCATTAATTCTGCAATTCTAACCATATCACCTCTAGAAAAATTTTCGTTTGGATCCAACCAAACATATGATCCTATTGCAAACTCAATTGCATCAATACTTTTTGCAATTGAAGGTGTAACAAAATTCATATTCCACGAATGAACAATACTATTCATCTTTCCCAAAATTCATATAATGGATCAAACTTGTTAGGTTTCTGTTAGGGATACATCCAGAAGCAATATAGTTAGCACAGTTAGAAGCTAGTCACTATCGCTAACCACTGGTTACCAATTCTGTTATACTTTAACCATAGTTAGCTCAACCCATAAATACTCTCAATCAAAGTGTCACCATGCAATTAACTCAATAGTAACAGATTCAGTTTCTCTGAGACTCTCTTTCTCTCTATCTCTCTCTGATCTCAAGATAACTTTACAGTTTCAATATTGATCCCTTCACGAGCTTGAAAATTTCCTTTGAAACTAAAGCATATTTCATGTATTGGGATCAAACATGGTAATTCACACCAGAAAGAAGCGGAGTAACTATTACTTGACCTGGATTTTTATTAAGATGGAGATAATACGGATTCTGCGACAAATCTCCATTGAGTTGATTTTGATTCTCTTGTTCTTGATGCTGATTTGCTAAAGCAGCATGATAATTGTTGTGTTTCTCATCATAGCCTAGATGCGCAGCAGAGCTCTGTATTAGATCTCTGATACCATCACAAGAAGCTGAAATGCGTGAGGAAACCAAGAGAAAAATGGCAGAGCATAAAGCTTGAGGAGACTGAAAATGATCTAATGATTTATTGAAAGGGGATTGGAGCTTATATACGCATGTACTGGAGTAGCTTTCGTTAGCTGCAGCAGGCGCACAGTATAAACAGCTTCATAACTGCTAACTAACGCCTAATGTTCTCGTAACTAACTTGTTGTTGACTAGGCATACTACAGCTAGCTATCTAATATCTAACTTGTTCTAACTTGTGTCACAAGTTTCTCCAACTTGTTTGGCTAATTTTAGCCACGGGTCTGATACCTCTAGTTTCTAGAAAAGCACTTTACATTCTTCTTTGATAACCATAGTGCTCGAGTTACCAAGTTGGCTAATGCTTGACATGCTGTTTAATTCATATGATTGTTGTATGAACAAACTTGATTTTCAGCAAACTATTTAATCAGACTTTGATTTGTCTGGGCTTCTCATCCATTTGGCACGAATGGTCATATATTCTTTACTCTGGGTGGTTTGGGTTAATCGAATACCTTGTCTGTCTACTGAAACCTCTTTCCCATCAGCTGGTCCAGCCCTCCTCCCCAAACACATGGGAAAAATCTCTCTTCTCCATAGTTCGACTATCAATTTCTTGTCTGAATATGGTACCTCCTCCAACCCTATAAATATCAGAGCATGGGTAGGGTTGAGCAGGTTCATCTGATCCCAGATGAAGACCTCCCCATCTCTTTACCTCTAACCAAGACTGTGATGGACTTCCATCCCCATTTGCAAACAATATAGGTTCTATAATATCCACTTCCAGCCCCATTGGTAAACATTATAGATTCTATAAAATCCATATACACTCACAGATATGTGCAACCATAATTTTGTCACTCAAATACTACATCTTCGCCTGATACATGTGCATATTGAGAAATGTTTGTGTCAGTGATTATGATTTATGCACCTTCTTAGATTCATATTTTTGCAGGGATGGAGGTGAAGCTATCAAGAGTATTGTTGAACATGTTACTTCTTTGCTAGATTCAACAGATTTATTTGTGGCAGAGCATCCGGTGGGAGTACAATCTCGTGTACAAAAAGTACTTCAAATATTAAATTACCACAAATCAGATGATGTTCTTCTATTAGGGATATGGGGTATGGGAGGCATTGGTAAAACAACGATTGCCAAAGCCATCTATAATCAAATTAGTCACAATTTTGAGTTGAAAAAATTTCTCCCAGATCTCAGATACAGATCTATTTCTTTAAAAGAGGAGCTTTTTCCTTTTGCCCTCCCAGAAACCACTAAAAAATTCCACATCGCTCCAGAAAAACGTGGAACTCTTTCGGGTAAAAGGAGCCTTTTTGTATTTGACAATGTCAATGATTTTGACCAGATGGACGAATTGCTTGGACTTTGTACATGTTGTGGTCCCGGCAGTAGAATAATCATCACCACAAGGAATAAAGAAGTACTTACTCGTGTTCACGCAGTTCCCGCTATATATGCGGACGAAGAGGAACCTGTGTCTGTCCAAGTTGACCATGTATGTAGGGTGGACGAAATGGACTATAATGAGTGCGTTGAGCTTTTTAGTTGGTACGCATTCCAGAAAGCAACTCCTGAAAGGAATGTTGCTGGGCTTATTAAACATGTAGTTGAATATTCTGACGGATTGCCACTAGCTCTTGTAGCCCTCGGCTCTACATTGTTTGAAAGAAATACAGAAGAGTGGGAGAGTGTATTGGATCGGCTCAAAAGATTTCCCATTCAAGATGTTCAGGAGGTGCTAGAAATAAGTTTTGATGATTTGGCACGTAAAGAGAAACAAATATTTCTGGAGTTAGCTAATTTGAGTTATTTCTTTATTGGAATGGATCGAAATGATATAATCCAGATATTAAAACGCTCTATACATGCTGCAGAAGTCGGAATTAAGCCCCTTGAAGATCAGAGTCTTGTGACGTTTGACGAAAATAACAAGCTTCGCATGCATCCTTTGCTACAAGACTTGGGGAGAGAAATCTATCAGAAGCAATCATCTATTGAACCTCAGGTGCGTAGTGCGTTATGGTTTTATCAGGACATGAATGATGTGTTGTTGATGTATGGTTTTAGTTTTTGGAATTTATAACGCTGAAGGTAACTAAATTAAAGGAAGACTAGTGAATTGGTTGTTGACATTTGGTTTCTTAATTATTATTACAGGAACTTCTAGGTGTATTTCTTTCAGGTGTAAAAAACAAAAAATATTATGAAACTTAAATTTTAAATTTTATATATAATTAAAAAAGCTGATAATTGATTTTATTCAGAAGCTATTCTTCCTACCTTCTGCAAAAAAATAATAAAAAATGAAAGTCCAAAAAATCAAACTTTTTTAGGGTAAAAAAATTATTTTCGCTCCGAAAAAATCTCAAACAAACCCCCGTAATTAGGCACAGGCATGCTAAGTGCGTGTATGGATTTGAGTTTGGAAGGCTCAAAATTGGTTTTGGAGAGCCAAAATTGATTGTGGGGAGTTTTATACTTGTTTGGTTTTTGTCCAAAAGTGATTTTGAGGTTTAGAATTAAGAATGCATTTGGATGGGATTATTTTGTCCCAAAATCAATTTTTTCACCAAAAAAAAATTATTTTTTATATATTTGGATAATTTATTAAAAATAATTAAAATCTAAGAAAATTCAATTTTCAATTGTTTGGTGTAGAAGCTAAAAGAAATAGCTTAGGAAAAAAAATTAATTTTTAGCTTTTGCAGTTATATATAAATGATGTGTTTGTTTCAGGTTTTTCCAGCTTAGAGTCACTTTTTCACTAAAAAAAATAAATAAATCAGTTTTTAGCTTTTCTGTACAAGCTAAAAAAGATAACTTCTGAAAAAAAAATCAGTTTTCAATTATTTCAACTAAGTATAAAATTTAAGTTTTAGAATGATTTTTTTTCAAATTTTGAAACAAACGCACCCAAAATTTAAGTTTCATAATTACTTTTCTAAAATTTGAAACTAACGCATCCTAATTTTGACTAAAAGTAATATTTTCTTACTTTGGTTTTTAACTCACAATTGACACTATCTATTTTGTCAAAATCAATTTTCAGATCAAATTATTAAATATAAGTTATTTTATCTCAAAATTACCTTTACTAAAATCAGTTCTGAGATAATTAATTTCATTCAAAATTAATTTTATAAATGAAGAACCAAACACACGTTAAGGAAACAACAAAACAAAATATGGATTTTGTTAAAGAAGGTTCTATGTGCTTGATCAGTCTACGCGGCATAGATTGACATTCTTATTTTTTAAATTTGAAAACTTACGCAACCTTGCTTTCAAACTTCATTCAATGGTTACATTCTTGAACGTGAAATCACTTGAGCGAAGTACCCTGAAATTGAATCTTGATTGATTTCACTGAAACTTCTTATTAATCCATACTCTTGAAAATACCTTTTGAAAATAGTTTGGCTGTCAAACTTTTTGTGCTCTCTAAATCCATACAATAATTCTGATTGTCGTTTATGTAAGCTATGATTTTGATTTTTGAAAAAATGCTCATTAGTAACGTGGAATTATTTTCTAGTTGGCAGATCAGTAGAAATTGATTCACTTGTTCGTTTCACTACATGCTACTCCATATAGCACAACTATTTGACTCTTCTTCTTTTTTTTTTTCCCTTCAATTCAGCAAAGGACATACGATGTGTTCTTGAGTTTTCGAGGCGAAGACACTCGCGCAAAATTCACTTCCCATCTCCATGCATCCCTTGAAAATGCTGGTATTTATGTTTTCAAGGATGATGATGGGCTTTCAAGGGGAGAGCAACTCTCACTCTCATTGCTAAAAGCGATTGGAGAGTCTAAAATTTCTATCATTGTTTTGTCAACAAATTATGCTGATTCAAGGTGGTGCTTGCAAGAGCTGGACGACATCATGACATGTTATAGAACCAAAGCTCAAAAGGTGTTGCCAGTGTTCTACAATGTAGATCCCTCAGAAGTACGTAATCAAGCTGGTGAATTTGGACAAGCCTTTCAAGATCTTATAAAAACAAAACGAGTAAATAAAGATAAGGAGCAGAGTTGGAGAAAAGCATTACGTGAAGTTGGAAGCATTTCAGGGTTTGTCTTCCTAAAATCCAGGTAATTTATTCTATTTTTCATGATTTTAGAGAATATATTATTGGTTGATCTAGGAAAATTGTTATCTTAATTTTTTTTTTCACATTTTTGTTTAAATATTTAAATTTAAGAACAGCGTAATAAACTTCCACATAAATCAAATTAATTTATTCCAGCCAGCATATACATATATAAACAAGTAAAGATCAAATATTGCGGATAAAAAAAAAACAGAAAAGCAAAGATCAAATATACTATATAAATTCTACATGAAAAAAATGGAAACCCTATCTTACTACAGATGCTATTTCGTGAACATTTCCCATTGCTAATGTAACTTTTATAGACATTTGCCCACTATTATACCAACTTGTATGTAAAAAGTTATTAAAGTAAGTGTAACTGTGGGAAAAATAATAAATTCAAACTAATTAAATTTAATAGGATTTTTTTGATTTGGTATTGAATTTTTGAGGCTAATCTGAACCAAGCTGATCCAAATAAGATTTTTTTCTGTAGCTTTGGTTATCTGATTGAAATAAATATATATCTTTTTAAGTTTTTATCCATATGACAATAAATAATAGTGTAATATTGGATATGAGATACTTAATACTGCATGGTGTGGATAAATAAATGTTTGAAAATATGAAAAAATAAAGTGACTTAGTTACTTAAAGTTTTTGTACAATACTACTTTTTAATCTATTTTTAAGTTTTTCAATAATTCTTCATTTTTATGTCTATTATTTTATTTTTAACCAAATTATCCTTTACTACTAATTTTATATATATTAATTTTTTAACAAAAATAAAATACATGTAGCTTATAATAGTATAAAAATATTGGTATATTCCCACCGAAAAAACATTGATCTATTTGTGTGTGTGTGTAATGTGATACAACTGATAAATTATTACTATATTAAGAGAATAAATTATTAATAATTATATATATATTAAGTTTTTTGAAAAAATAAAATATATGCAGCTTATAATAGTATAAAATTTAGATATAATCCCAACCAAAAAGTTATTGATATATTTGTGTGTATTAATATATATAATTTAATTCAACTTTTAAATTGTTACTATATTTAAGAGACCGAATTTTTAGTTAATAGTGATAATAATTTGTAATAATTAGTTTATTACTTGAACGGCACACTTTTCTCTCTTGGAGAGTTTACGGAGATTGGAAGTGATAACTTAGCTATTATGCATGGAAGAGAAAACCCAACTAGACCGGCTAGTTCGATCCGGAATCAATCACCAGGCCAGTTCGGTTAAGCTAAAAAAATTGGAAAAAGTTAAAATCGGGAAAACCGGGCAAAATCAGTAAATCAGACCAGTTTGGAATTTTTTATTTTTTGTTTTTCAAAACTTAAACACTGATATCTTGTGGCAGCCACATAGCAAAAACGAACAAAATAGAACCAAAGAAGAGCACTAATAAAGATGTTGAGTTGTTCTTTTTCTCTCTCCCTCATTTGTAGATTGCTCATTATAAGCCTCGCTGGTCACCAACAAATATTATTTTCAAATGCTTTATGATCGTATTGTGAGGTTGAGACTAGAGAAATTGTATATAGATTATGTTTATTTTTATAGACATATGAATATTTTTTTTATGTTAATTATTTTTGATGTTAATGATTTAATAGTTTTTTATATTCTAATTTTATATGTATATATATATATATATATATATATATATATATATTTCGATTGTACCCCCAGTTGGACCTCTAAATCTTTGAACCAATGCCTTGACTGGTTCAGCCCGATCCAATTTTCTCTTCCTTGCTATTATGTTGACTTCACAAATTACAGTGAGGAATCAACGTTTGATCTCACGCTTTCGATTTTATTTGCATAAGTGGCATGACCACATGAGAGCTGGCAACTTCGATTTCAATTCAAAGCTTCTATTTATGGCTATTTCAATTTAAATAATAATGATATATTCAAGTTAAAACATAACGACGTATTTATGCTCATTGCTCTCACATCTAAGAAACAATTGGAAAACACATTGGGTCCTATTTTGAACGCAATATTTTGTAAAAGTTGAGGTTCTGCTCATGTACCTATACATTCAAGTATCATTTATTCATGCAACCTCTTCTTTAGTCAAAGTTCTCCATTTTCTCTTGGTATTTTTGAAATTAATTGTGCTTCTCATTTCTGGGTTGTATTTTACAGTAATGAAAGTGAGGATATCAAGAAGATTGTTCAACATGTTACTCATATGCTAGACATGAAAGACTTGTTCATTGCGAGTCATCCTGTAGGAATAGAATCTCGTGTGCAATATGTGATCGAACTATTAAAGAATCAACCTTCAGAAAATCCTCTACTATTGGGGATATTGGGCATGGGAGGGATCGGTAAGACAACCATTGCCAAAGCAGTTTATAATAAAATTTGTCGTGAGTTTGAGGGTAGGTGCTTCCTCCTAAATATTAGAGAAGTTTGGGATCAAGATAATGGTGGTGTTCGTTTACAAGAGCAACTCCTTTCTGATATCTATGAAACATTGAGAATAAAGATACAAAACATTGAATCTGGAAAATCGATATTAGAAAGAAGACTTCGTGAAAAAAGGATACTTCTTGTACTTGATGATGTGGACAAATTGGAACAACTAAATGCTTTGGCTGCAAGCTATGAATGGTTTTGCCCAAGGAGTGTAATAATCATCACAACAAGAGATGAACATCTTCTTAGGTGGCTTAGAGTTGACAAGTTATATAGAATGGAAACTTTGGATGATGAAGAATCTATTGAGCTTTTTAGTTGGCATGCATTCAAAGAACCATGTCCTAGAAATGAATTTGCTCAACTTTCCAGCGAAGTTATTTCTTATTGTGGGAGATTGCCATTAGCTCTTGAGGTCATTGGGTCACATCTGTTTGACAGGGGGCTAATAGAATGGATGAGTGTTTTGGAGAAACTAAAGAACATTCCTCATGAACAAGTACAAAAGAAGCTCAAAATAAGCTTTGATGGCTTAAGCGAAGATGAATATAAGGAAATATTCCTTGATATTGCCTTTTTCTTTATTGGAATGGAAAAAGTAGATGCAATTAATATATTAAATGGTTGTGGGCATCCAACTACAATTGGAATAAGTATCCTTATCGAGAAATGCCTTTTATACGTTGATTCTAAGAACAAACTTAGAATGCATGATTTGCTACGTGATATGGGAAGAGAAATCATTCGAGAGAGATCACCAAAGGCACCTGAGAAGCGTAGCAGAGTATGCTGTCCAAAGGAAGTGTGTGATTTATTATCAAAAGATATGGTAAGAACTTCGGTTATAGTTTTTATTTTTATTTTTAAGTGTTTTATCGGACATCAATGATATGTTTAAATTGAAAGAAAGTGGTGAAATGAAATGAAATAGAGTGATATTAGGTGTAAAATTATTTGCATACTTGAAAATTAGATGGAATAGCATGGAATTTGATAATTCTATTTCATTTTATTCGATACTTTTATTTTTCTTTTATTCTAATTAAGAAGAAATAAGATAAAATGTAAATATTTTAAACTTTAAAATAGATGGAATTGTTTAGTGCTTCTTCCACTCTACAAACAAATTGGTTTTCATTTCAAAAGCAAATGGTGATCGTTTGCCCTTTTACCTACCATTAATTAATTATCTAACCACGAGATTTTATTTTTCTGTTCATTTTATTTTCTAGGCAACGAAAGCTATTGAGGGACTTGCCTTGAAGTTGCCAAGCATGAATCCAATCCATTTGAAAACCGAAGTATTTAAAAACATGAAGAGACTCAAATTGCTTCAACTTGCTGGTGTACAACTTGATGGAGATTTTAAATACCTTTCAACAGATCTTCGATGGCTGTGCTGGCGTGGATGCCCTTCAGCATATACAACAGCAAACTTTGATCAAGGAAATTTAGTTGCCATTGACTTAAAATATAACAATCTTCAACTGGTGTGGAAGAAGGGCCAGGTATGAATTCAATTTTTTTTTTTTTTGGCCTTTCATGACTTTCAATGAAACGAGTCTTATTTGGATGTAAAAGAATTAAAATATGATTTATCATGTTAAAGTGCTTCAATTTTGTTATATATATTAGAGAATAAAACTATTCATATATCCCTACCCGTTAACTTAATCTTCTAAGAGATATGGTTTGATGATATGGGAGAGCCTTTGTGATCAAGTGACTAAGGGTTTGAAACTTAGGCTTTTGGGAGAATGATGAGAATTCTCTTATATGCCAAAAATATTACATGCTTTTTTATTTCTTAAGATATTAAGAGCTTATTTGGTTTTTTTTTCCTTTTCTCAATCTATTAGTTTCCTCAGAATTTCATAACTAAATACTGAAAACTGTCCAAAAATGTTTTCTAAAATAAATAACAAAAAACCAATAATTGGGGTGTAAATGGATCTATTACTCCAACGAACCCAAAAATCCAATCCAAACCAATGAAATTAGTTTGGAAGGATTAAGGTAATTGGTTTAGTTTTAGGCAAAATGAACCAAATCAAATCAATTGCTAGCTTAGTTTCAAATTTATTATTGTTCAACTCAATCACCCAGGTACTCAACAATCAACTTTTATTTGTTATTTATTTTGAATTTTTCGAAGTTTTGCACTAATTATAAATTTTTAGTAATACAGTCACATTTTATCTACATTTATTTAAAAATTTTATCCATTTACACCATTATTAAGAAGCACATCATAGTCAAATTTCACATTATTGTTGTTAGTTATAAGGATATAGCAACTTTGAAAAAATAAATAAAAATCTTAATTTCTTTTTTACTTTAACTCGAAACTCATACTGACCCAACCCGCTCTTAATCAGATATGTTTGGTTCAGATTTGTAGGAAAATAATTCAAAAGCCAAACCAAACCGACCCAACAAATTTTAATTGGTTCGGATTCATTTTTCACTCAAATCCAAAAACAAACCAACTCGTTTATGTCCTACCTAGTATTCTATACTTTTATTTCCCAAATTGTGTGATAAATGACGTAAATTCCATTTCAAGGATAATGATATATTGTAATTGTTTTCATCCATTCTTTCTATGGTGCTTCTTTAATTTTTATCCTCAAAATGTCTTTATTTTATTTTTGCAGCTACTAGAGAAGTTGAAAATCCTTAATCTCAGTCATTCTGAGCACTTGACACAAACTCCAGGCTTTTCATATTTGCCTAATCTTGAAAAGTTAATACTCAAATATTGTCCCAGTTTATCTTCGATTTGCCATACCATTGGACATCTGAAACAAGTTTTTCTAATCAATTTGAAAGGTTGCACAAGCCTTCAAGTACTTCCAAGAAGCATCTATAAGTTGAAATCTCTGAAAACTCTTATTCTTTCTGGATGTACAAATATTGACAAGTTGGAAGAGGACTTGGAACAAATGGAATCTTTAGAAACCTTAATGGCAGATGATACAGCTATAACACATGTGCCTCGTGCACTGCTAAGATTGAAAAGCATTGGATATTTTTCTATATGTGGCTTCGAAGGATTATCACGTAATGTGATTCCTTCCATCATCTGGTCATGGACTTCTCCAACAAATAATCTCTCATCCCAAATGCAAACACCTTTGGACTCGTCACGTCTTGTTTCCATAACCATGCCAAATGGTAGTTTCCAAGCTACATCATCTATTGTCAATGAGCTTCCAAATATTCAGGGTCTTAGGTTGGAATCCTGGTCACCACTTCAAACAACTGGAGATGTAGCCATGAGTACCTTTAACGTCACAAAGTTTAAGGAATTGGAAACAATGACAACTACATCACATGTCTCGGAGATGGATACCTCAACACTTGTTGATTGTCGCAATCGAGGTGACATTTCTGAATCAAAAAGTCTCTTTAATTCCATTTTAATCCAAATGGGAGTGAAGTGCCCAGTCAGAGAGATAATTAAAGAGAGCATTTTACAGGTTTGTCTCTATCTTCGTTCTGTTAATTTTTTTATCATTTACTTTCATTTAACATTCCCATCAAATAATCATTATTGTAACTAAAGTTTGGTTTTATGTTGTATACTTAACTGGGTGACAATGTATAAAAAAAACTGCACTAAAGCTTAGTCAAGTTATTGGTATGATTTGTTCAACTAATTGTGGGCATAAAACTATGAAAAGAAATCACAAATTATCAGAAAAAAGCTTTTTAGTCAAGCTAGCTACTTAGATGAAGCTATGAGGTGTCTAAATTTAATTAATACACGATACGTGTGGTTTGTGGGGTCCATTATATTGGTTTTTTGTAGTTTATTCTTTTTTCCTCATTTGCTAAACTCCACAGTATGTCATAATTTGTTATCAATTTTGGAACTTTGTCGTGTTGTTAACTGTAAAAGCACATCCTGGAAAATGGAATTTGTACTTGAGATTGGAATTCTTTTGTTTACAGGCATACCCTTTGTTATGTAATCAGTGAGAGATATTGGTGGCAATACTTCAAAGGGGAAATCGATATCCTATTTTGGATTTTGGATATGTTTATGATGAGTGGATCCTAGGGAGATTAAAGATGGTCGTAGTGATGCTTTATTATTATTATTTTGTTAGGGGGTGGATTGGGACTAGATTATAGGCCACCTCAAGAAGGAGGAGGAGTTGGATGACGAGACCTGACTGACGTTTTTTTTTTTTAATATGATGGCTCAGGCTTTCTTTATAAAATATTTATTTCTTAATTTTAATTACAATACATAATCATATTTTCAGTTTTCAAACCATACTTTCCAAACCAATATTTGTGGACCCCACAAATTACATGTGTTATCCATTAACTTGAGACACCACACAGCTTCATCGAAGAGTCTTTATTTGAGTAGCCACCTTTAACCAAACTTCCTTTAATGAATAGACCGATGCCATTGTAAAAATTAATATAAATCTCATATTAATTCAATTTTTGTCCAAGTTTTTCTTAAGTTATAAAATTAAAATTTTAATTTATGAGAAAATAAGTTGATATTATAATTTAAAAAATACGCCTTCACTATTTTTTCAAACCCAAAATCAAGTATATCTTCTACATAAAAGAAAAAAGAGGATGTCTTTAATTATTAAATGAATTACACAGTATTATTATGTCGCTAAACCATGTGTTGATTCTCCAGGAATTGTCTAGCAGTGATAGTGTTCTTGGAGACTGTTTGCTCCCAAGTGACAATGATCCTAACTGGTCAACATTTAGTAGTGAAGGTTTTTCTGTATTTCTTGATGTCCCTCAATTGAATGGGCGTAACTTGAAGGCAATGATGTTGTATATCATCTATTCATCTTCTGGAAACATTGTTGCATCAGAAGGTCTTATTCTTAAAAATGTGTTGATCATGAATCACACAAAAGCCACTACTGATGTCTACGGGGGAGATACACTGACTTCAATTAGAGAAGAGGACTGGCAGAGACTCATATCAAATCTAGAACCTAGTGACAAAGTGCAGGTTGTTGTTCATTTGGGGCATGGATTCATTGTGAAAAAGACTACAGTTTATCTCATATATGAAGAACCAATTGACCAAAACATGGAGCACTTCCATGCAGATGAGTTTGTCTCTTATCATAATAAAACTGTTTCTGGTGGTGATGATTGTGTGGTAACTGAAATGAATGAAAATGCTTCCGGTGTCGATGATATGGCAACATATGAAGATGTTATTGTTTCTAGTGTTCATGATGTGGTAGCTGATATGAATGAAAATGCTTTTGGTGTCAATGATATGGCAAGATACGAAAATGTTACTGTTTCTAGTGTTACTGACATGGTAACAGATGGGGATGTTATTGCTTCTGATATTCCAGCAGATAACCATGATGATACCATTTCTAGTGGAGATGAAAATGTAAGTGATAATAGTCTAAATATATACACACATTCTTTTAAGTAAAAGTTTGTTCTGTTCATGCTATCATGCAAGAAGAATTTAATAGAGATTGAATTGAATAAGAATCAAAGCACTTATCACATTTGAACTTAATGTTATTTCTGTTCTAAGTTTCTATTTCTCTTTGTTTATTGAGTTTAGAGATTTTCTGGATTCTGCAACCTTCATTCCCTTTTCTCTGCCGTTTTGAAGAAATGTCCATTCTGCCACCATTCTAACAAGCGACGAAAGTTTAACCTCATCTCAAGGTATGAGTCTACCTGTGCTATTTTGTCAAACATTTGAATGCTAAGAATTAAGGGGTTTTTACTTGGAAATTTCACTCAACAATAATAAAGATGTTTATTTTAAGCACTTCAGCACCCTAGAGCCAAAGGGAGTAGTGCCCCTAGTATGCTATGAAATTGGTTTTCCCTCTGTTACTGATCTGATAAGGAAGAATTTTATTTTCTTGGAAGTTCATAATGTTAACTTTTGTACTTAAAATGTTTGTATTAGTTTTTCATTAATTTAGCATACACAACTTATATAAAAGAATTTATGGTACAGTTTTGGGTCTTGACTTTTTTATTAGCATATTTATCAGCCTCTTTCAATGTGCAAGAAGTTTGTGGGAGTGTAGCTTGTGGAAACTAGAAATGTTATGAAATTATCCCTTTCAAAAGTTTAAACTTGATGGGTAGAGAAGCACATAAATGATTTTAGACCTAACATGTCCCTCACATGAATGCCTCTTTTGGACTTGAGCATTAACATTTTTTTCACAATGAGGATAATAAGGATTAAACTCTAATCTCTTAGCCATGGTGGCTCTGAGATCATGTCATGAAACCATCTCTCCAAAATGCTTAAGCTGATGGATAGAAATACATAAATGGTTTTATATCTAAAATAAGATTTTAGACAAGTTATTGTAAGAATATATAATCTGATTTTAAGTTTGAAACCTTTTTAAAACCAAACAAGTGTTGAGTTGGAGCCTTTCTGGCTAATTTTTTGTAGATGTTATACTAATGATTATCACAAATTGCAGATGCAAACAAAGGTGGAAATGGCTAGTGAAACCCATAAGCAAACTTATTACTTGTAAGAAGGCCAATAAAGCCTAGAGCTTTAAGCTATGGAGTCGGATGGACTTAGAGGTATGATATCCATTGGCTAGGGAGAGCGACATAGCCAAATGGGGTGGAAAAATTCTTGTATACATTCAAATCTAATAACTCATATTTACATACATTCACAATAAAGATTGTAAGACCCATAATCAAGTCATTGTATCTTAAATAAAATTGATGGAATCTACTTTTATTGTGAGTGTGCCTAAATTTGAGTTATTGTCCTTGAAAAGTAGAATTCCCAGCCTAAAGCCAACTTGACCCATAATCTTTTGGAGGTTGGAATTATCATTATAACCCTTAGTTACTAGCTGAGCATGCTCTGAACCACTTGGCAAGTCTGACTTCTAGAGAAAGCAAGATAGCCTTAGCATAATTGAGCATATCTGAGCACTCTTTAATAAGTTACAAGATCAAAATGTACTCGAACAATTGCCAAGCACACCTGATTCTCAGAATATCCTAGAGTCGATAACTCTCCAGAGTTGTGCGACAACGAGGTATCCGCAAGTTAGCACCTTAGTTCAAAACATCCTCGGACTTGCTCCGAATACATTTCCAGACCAATACTCTACATGCACATCGGCTTGTTCTCAGCATTGACTCTCGGCACTTCAAAGGTAAGTAGAAGCATAAAGCAGACAGGCCGACCTCTCACGATGACCTTGGCTTCACTTCATAAACTGAGTTGCAATCCCAACTAGGTACCATGTTGTTCTCGATGAACTTCTAATTGAGAGAAAACTTGACAAGCTCTGAGCCGATTCCTTAGCCAAGCGCTCTGCCATTCTTGACCGAGCTTGGATAAAGTAAGGTCGGCATCCGGCCTAGACGCTTTACTCACCCATTGACACAGGCGAAAATGTGCCACCCCATCCGAGGCATATCATATGAACATCCATGACTAATACCATTGCATGGCCGATGTACAATAGCTCGGCCAAATTAGTAAGAACTCAGACTTTGATCCATTTAGGTTACCCTCAAGCAACTACAAGAACATTAGCATGAATACAGACATCTCGCCTAATCAAGGATTAGGGGCTCTCCTCTCTGATCTAATGGCTCACAGTAGCCGAGAAGACACATTATAACCATACTTGCATAATCTGGAAATTCAAGCTTGCCCAAAGTCCTCGGCAATCATTGCCTAAACTATCACCTACATCCAATAAATCAAAATCACCCCTTATCGAAATACTGGTGGGAACTGGTCACATTAAATTCAACAGTTCTCTACCGTAACTGAGATGGCGCACAACAAACTGACTCATTAGAGCTTAACACACAATCCTTGGATGACATACCTCGGTCACCATACCTTGTCACCAGCTACTCAACTTACGACCAAGCTCGAGGACTATGTACTGGACTAAGAGTAAGGGTCAAACACCTCGGCCCAAACCACGAGAACTCAGACACGGATCCTAGAGATCAACCATGTGGCGCCCAGGTCAAACACATGTTTCGCAGTCCCTATCTGCCCAACCATAGAGTTAGGGGCAACACAAAAAGACTGGAGACGATTCATTCACTCAAGTCCAAAATACAGCCTACTCGGCCATAAAGTTGGGGACAATGTAAGAAGAGTAATGGAGAGGATTCATTCACTCAAGTTCAGTTCAAAACACAAAGGGTGTTCTGAACGGAAAAGTACATAGGCAAAAACCACTTCCTATCTGGTCATCTATAACAGAGCGATACATCTAAATGGTAGAATGGTTGATATCCAGTCCAATGGTAACTCAAACTTATGCCAACTTGTTCCCTTATAGTTCCTCGGAACTAGCAGACAAATCCTTGACAATTTTCAGAAGCTCGGACTCAGGTTCAGTCAAGAAAGCATCCACCTTGGCCGTAGCAGCAATGATTGCCTTCTTCCTTATTTCCTAACACTTTTCCTTCACCACAAAATATAGCACCTTCTTCCTAAGGCCGAAGATCTCCTTCGCCAGCTCCTCCTCTTGGTCCTCTAGCCCCTTTCTCAGTAGCTAGGGCCATCTCCTAAAACCTAACCTTCTTTGTCTTAAGGGCCTTAGCTGCATCAGGTGAAATGGCACAAAGCTCAAGTGTCGAGGGGAACCATAAGTAATCCCAGGATAAATGCAATTTTGAGGAAAGACGAACACAACCTTATTGTGGATACTATATCCTTCACCGATCAAATATTTCAACTCCCAAAAAATAGAAAAGATCATGAGAAAAGAAAGAACTCAAAACCTGTCGAACTAGCCTCACCGGCCATTGAGTTAGGGGCAATTGTTATGATCTAGGACCCCGAATCACAAACCTCAAATGGAGGAGAAGAACACCTCCCTCTTGATCTACCAGAAGGGCTAGGAAATCTCATTCCGGGGTCCATCTGAGGTCCACTCGAGGACCACCAAAGCAAAGACCACCCAAGGACCACCAAGGGCAAAGACCCAGGATCACCAAAGGAAAGGACTACTTGTGGTCCGGTCGAGGTCTAGAGGCAATTAGTATCCAGCTCGACCTCGATGAAGAGATCCCCCTAGAAGAAGATGAAACGACCCTAGGCAATGTCGAAAGGAGCACTTAACGAACGCAGGACCAAGTATAAGCATGCAAAATAAGGTCCAAACAACCTATCACAACTTAGCATGAGTGCACCATGCCAAAGGACATGCCAACTCAGCCCTAGGGCAAGCTAAAGGAGAAGGAATATAAATAGGAGAAGAAGAAATCTTCCTAGGGTATGCGATTCATTTTTATGTTACATATATCTCTCACCCCTTTGAAATTGACTTGGGAGTTGGAGTCCCCTGCAGGTACCCACCCCTGGTGCTCCTACAACTACTGTGAGGAAGAAGAGCGCCAAGAAAATCGTCGTCCATACACTGGAGCATGGAGGAGGAATATCAGCAACACATTTGTGCTCCTGACACCTGGTATACTCCATACTAAACTGTAACAACTATTATTTGCAAAACCAAATTTTTCTAATTTAGATTATTGCATGTATGCTTAATCTTAGGCAAATTAATTGGTAGTGAAACAATTGTTTATAGACTATGACTCACGGACCCGCCAATGGTCTAAAAGCTCAATTCCTTGCCTTGGGTATGTGACAATTGTGATACCCGGTGTATACGTGGCAATGGATAAGTTCCGTACTGCTCTAGTGTCCCTTAGGACCCACTCGTGCCATTGGGAAAGTCTCGGGTGGACGGGGAGTAATGGAATACAAGTTGAGTACTGTTGTTGCAGAATTCTGCAAAACAAGCTTGCTGCAGCAAGTATTGTTCGTTGCAACGAGTAAGCTCACTGCAGCGAGGAAAGTTCTCTGTAACGAGTAAGCTCACTGCAGCGAGGAAAGTTCTCTGCAACGAATGGGCCCAGAGATAGCACAGTATAAGTGGAACGACGCCGTTTCGTTTTAACCCAAAATATAAACCCAGGTCAAGATTTTCATCCCATTTCCGAAACCCTTCCCTCTCAAACCCATTCTCTCTCCTTCTCACTCTATCACACTCCATTTCATCTCATTCCAAGATCAAAAGTAAGGGATTTATGAGTTTCCATTCCTTCCCATTTGATAACCTAGAGTTTGGGTACTGTTATTGTCTCCATTTCTGTCATTGTTAAGTGGGGATACGAGTTCTGCAGAGGCAGACTCGTTGCAGCAAGTCATTCTTGCTGCAGCGAGAAAGTGGGCCAGATGGCTCGCTGCTGCAAGGGTTATTCATTGCAGCGAGAGTACCCGATCACAGCTTTAATTCCCCATGCTGTTAAAGTCATGTTGAGTAATCTAACGGTTATCGAAGACTAGCCTAGAGTTTTGTGACTTCAATAGCAGACGTTGGTATTATTCCTCCTATCCAAAACTCTGTTGATATTGACGCCACTATTTCCTCCCCTCCAGGTGAGTGGGCTCGGAACCTATGGCCCTTATATTGGTCATTAGAGCTAATTTCTTAAAAGATAACATGATTGCATGTTTTTAGAGAATGTTTCAAAAAGATTAGAGCTTTTGAATGGTATATATGTTTACCAAAGAGATGATTTTCAACTAGAGCATGAAATAATTGTTTTAATACAAACTCAAGCGACCATTACTGCTAAATGATATGTTTACCCTAATGGTATATTGGTCATTAGAGCTAATTTCTTAAAAGATAACATGATTGCATGTTTCTAGAGAATGTTTCAAAAAGATTAGAGCTTTTGAATGGTATATATGTTTACCAAAGAGATGATTTTCAACTAGAGCATGAAATAATTGTTTTAATACAAACTCATGCGACCATTACTGCTAAATGATATTTATCAAAGAACTAGAGTATAATTATGATTGATAGAGCCATATTCCTAGAGAGATGCTAAATCAGAGTTTTAGAGAAATGACAAGTTTTATAACTTAGATGCTAGATAGTAGCTATAGAGAAATAGGCTGTGAGTTAACGGCAGTTACTCCGTTAACCTTGGTGTACCAAGTCGTTTTAGGGCCAGAGAAATAATAAACAGGACCTAGTTAGGTGTCCCGGAGATTAGAGACTTTGTTATGCTATGCATGACTAGAGGTTTGTTATGTCACATGAATATGGCATAACTAGAGATTCCTGTTTCTTTATTGGTGTACTGTGGTTTTATGATTTCTAATCAATATTGATTTTAGAGCTATTTGTTATTCCTATGAATATGAACTTTAGAGTTATTGCATTAACTAGTTTGATGAATATATATTATTATTATTCTCCTTGGCTATCCCATGAGAGGGTTATGGGTAAGGACCTACTCACTGAGTTTTAGATGAAACTCACCCCTCTCGCTTCCTCCTTTATTGGTGCAGTAGATGTTGCAGGTTCTTCTCTTCCAACTCCTCCCCTGTAGTAGAGATCTCTCAGTTGGTGAGCTTCACTTTGAAGTGAAGTACTTTTGGTATTTTTTTTAAAGATAGATTGCTCCAATGTTCATAACGGGCAGAGTCCCGAACCATGGAGATGGATTGCATTGTTTATCATATTATTTTGTATTTACGTTATTATAGATTTCATGTATATTTTGTATAGACAGCAACTCATATGCTATGAATCACAGAGATATGTTTAAAGTTTGGATATGAACCGAAGTGAATCGTTTTCTAACTTCAGAGAATTATGCCAGAGTTTATTTATGATTATGTTTTCAGGGAACCAATGGTTTGTTAGTTATGAAACGATGTTTTATAAATGGATTTTATATTAAACTATGCATATAGAGAGACTCAGAGATCACGAGGTTTACATGGGAATGAGGATTTCCCACGTGTCGATCATGTGCCCAAGTCGGACCGTGACAACGATCCAAGTTCTAGGGTGGGTTTAGAATTTAGATGGCATTAATATACATGTTGATGCCTATTACTGTCATAGACTCATATTGTGTATAGAGTAACTATTGCTTTATACGAGTAACTATTAATGGCCATAGAAAATGATGATGTGTTTGCCAAAGGTTCTAAATTACTAAGGGTCTGATTGATTTAAATTCTGGTAGAACTGGATAATTGGATGAAATCCTTTTGAGGGCTCCTATATTCGGAGCACACTTTTATGATGATGGGCTTAAAAGGGTGCCACACCCCTTATGTCTTTTTTTTTTTTTTTGGATAACTTTGGGGCAACAAGCCCAGCTAAAAACAATTACACATAAATAATCCTGTCCTGGGATATACCCATACAATTAGCTAAAAAGGAACTAGAAATAATAGAGGGAAGAGAGTCATAAATAGTGATCCCAATTTGAAGCTTATACCCATCTTTGGCTAGAGTATCAGCACAAATGTTAGCTTCTATGAAGATATGATGAATCTGCAAATTCCAAGGATGAGAACGTAGATCACGAACGGCATAAATTAGTGACCTGCAACCGTGAGAATTAAGAATGTCATTTTGACATAGCAAAACTGCACATAAAGAATCAACCTCTAAAATAATATTTGCATAGCCCATTGCCAAGGCTGGCTGTAAACCCATATACATGCCCCAAAGTTTAGCATGAGTGATCGAACATATTCCCAAATTTGCACTGAAACCATAAATGAAATTTCCATGATGGTCTCGCATGATGCCACCATAGGAAGCTTCAAGGTGATTAAAAATAGAACCATCCGAATTAATCTTCAAAAAAATAGCCGAAAGGGGTTTCCAATACACTTGCCTAACAGTGAACTCTGACACCTTCTTCTTAGCAGAAAGCAACATTTGATGAGCTGCAAAATGGTCCTTAGACAACCAGATACATTTTGCCAGTAAATCTTGGAGAATAAAATTCTTGCCTTCAAAGATAAATAAATTCCTTGCGTTCCATAATACATTACAGACAGTAGCAAATAAGATGGGCCAAGTGGTCCCTTGTGGGGTTGGAGACTGAGATAATAAGTTTTTCTCTAACCAAGCTTGAAGTTGATTATTGAAAAACTCACCACGATTTAACCTGGGTTCAATGCTCATCCAAAGACTCTACGCCACTAGACAGTCATGCAAGACATGGAGCACTAATTCATCATTAGCACCACAAACCACACAACTAGCAGGAACAGAAAAATGTCGCTTAAATCTATTAGCATTTGTTAAAAGAGCATCATTTCTAGCCAACAACAAAAATGATTTAAGACGCTGAGCTCCTGCCAGGTTCCAAATATCCTGAAAAAGTCTTTTGTTTCCATTTGCAACAACATCAACCAAAATGCCATAAGCTGTTTTAACCAAAAAAACACCAGAAGTTGTTAAATACCAGGCCACAGAATCTTCCCCCGAGGACACCTCTGGTGCTTTCATAGGAGTTAATAAATCTATACAATCAACTGGAAGTACAAGAGCAAGTTTCTTGTAATTCCAGTTACCATCAGCAGTAGCATAAACCAAAACTAACTCAGTAGATAACTCCTCATCTAAATCAATGGAAGAAAAATCAGCTAAGTTATGCACCTTCGGTGTCCATTGATCATGCCAAAAAGAGATAGTCGAACCATTCCCAACACGCCAAATCAAGTTTAGTTTGAAAGTAGGCCAAATGTGAGTTATGCCCCTCCAAGCATTAGAGGCCACAACAGACTTTTTTATATTAGGAATCGGATCATTGGAACAACTATATTTATTGTGCAGCACGTAAACACAAAGGCTATCTTTATTATTTACTAGTTTCCAAGCTAGCTTCATTAAGAACACATTATTCAGGTCTCTAGCCTTCCTAAAGCCTAAACCCCCTTATGTGTATTGTGACACTATTTTAATGACTTTTTATTGACCACTCCTAACATATTCTTGATCTATAATTATTCTATAATACTCGAGGTACACGTGTCTGTAGCCAAGTTCCGCATGGCCCTAGGGTCCCCCGGGGACCACCCGAGTAGTCGGATTGGCCTCAGATGCTGAAACCAAGTTGCTGAACCAGGTTCTATAGAATTATACATAACAGGTTCGCTGTAGTGAGCTTTACTTGCTGCGGCGAACAGGCGAGCCTCCATACTCACTGCAGCGAGTGATAGTTTTCCTTAGCTCGCTGCAGCGAGGAAAGTTCGCTACAATAAAAGACCCGAGTCAACACAGTATCAGTGAAACGACGCTGTTTCATTTTTGACCCTTTGTGAGAACCTGTCGGGCTCCCTCTCCTCAAATCAGAAGCAGAAACACGCACACACATACACATAAGCATAGCCTAAACCCTTTTTTCTCTCAAATCCTCTCCAATCTAGCTTCCCAAAATCATCAAGGTATGTTTATGTTATTAGATTTTGTCTCCGTTCTTTCCATTCTTTCACATTCTTGGTATGAGTATAGTTATTTCTTTCATTATTATCAAGTGGGGGTGCTCCCCCAAAGTTGTTGGTATATGTTTAGAGTAATCTAGAGCTCTCCATAGGTTGTTGATGAGTTTTATGGTTTCAATGGCAGATATTGGTGTCATTCTTCCTTCCCAGAGTCCTCGTGGTGTTGGCACTTCGCAGTCTATCCTTCCAGGTGAGTGGGTTTGATCTCATGACCTTAGTTTGGTCATTATATGATTATTTGCTAACATCACGGAGTATTTTGAGAATTTGAAAATAGATTCTTATATGATATTGCTCTATGTAAAAAATATGTTTTACTAGAAATGCTCCGTTTGAACTTACACATGAAAATTTGATTTTTGAAATGCATGGGACCATATTTGTTTCACAAAAAGTTTCATATGGTTTAATTAGGTTTAATTCGTAAATTGATTTGATTATGGATAAATGAGATTTGCTATGATTTACGAGTTGAGGTTTAAGAATTTATGTTTCATAGAATTGAGAAATGTTGAACTAGAAATATAGAACTCCCTTTATGATTTCAGTTGGTTTTAGAGTAGAGAGAGTTACTGAGAGGAACAGAACTGTGAGTTAACGGTAGTTACTTCGTTAACCTTGGTATACCAAGGCTCACCAGGGGCAAGTCATCCTTGAGTTAGATTAGTCTACCATGGACCTTTGAGATCACATTAGTTAGGGGATTTTTCCGCCAGGGACTTGACACCCTCCCTACAGTTGATGAGTACTCTGTTCCCTTATGTAATTCTTGAGATTTTAAATAATATGTAAAGTAAATAAAACTGTTGATGAATGTGCATTATTATCATTATTTATTTATTATGTTTTCTTTGTCCCATGCACGGTTATGAGTGAGGGTCCACTCACTAAGTTTTGATTGCAAAACTCACCCATCTCTTCTTCCTTTTTTCCCACAGATTCAAGTGTAGCTTAGGATCCTCCTCTTCCTTCTCCTTAGCAGCAGTATTCCTCAGTTTGGGTGAGCTTCACTTTGGTGTGAAGTCTTAGTATTTTGTTCAGGATAGATACACTCCAGTGATGTGACCGGCAGGGTCCTGGACCGCATATAGTTATTTTGCATTTTGTTTATACTATGATTCTTTTGTATTTAACAGTATATTATTTATAATTATTTTGTATTTGAGCAATTCAGTTGAAATATATTTTACAGTTACAGTTACATAATTTAATTATGAGAAAGATGTTTTATTCTCAACTAATATGGTTTAGTAGTTGAATTGATTTATGATTAAATCATATTTTATAGAGAAAGTAAGCATATAGTACGGTACAGAGATCATGAGGCTTACGTGGGGATCAGATTTCTCACGTGCCGGTTATGATCCAAATCGGGTCGTGACATATTCTAAGGGAGAACCACTATTTTACTGTTGAAATATTATGTTACTGACAAAATAGTTTATAAAAGAAATTATATTCATATGTGGCCTTTCAAATATCCATCTCATTTAATAAATTTACCCAAATATCAGCTGATTTTTATTTTTATTAATTAAAGCAATTCTTTCGAAAGCTATTTTATCAAAGATTTGATCTTTTAAAGGCTAAACTTGTTGCTCTATAACGTCAACTTAGTAGAAAATTGGCTAATTTTTTAAAGATATAATATTTTGTGACGAAAGTAATGATTCTATGGCTCAAACTTGATATAAAACATAAAACATAATAATTTTTATTAACAACAATGGAGATTAATTGGTCTTTGGGTAAATTTAATTATCAAACGGGGTGAAATTTTGTAGGGCCATATCGACAACAACATAATCTTTTAGAGGGTAAAATAGTAATTCTCTCTTATTCTAAATTTGTTTTGTCTATTGTCACACCCTCTTTAACTTTCTCCCTGTCCTCTCGCTCCTCACCATTCCCTTCTTCTTTCAAACAATCTCAGCACAAACACTCGCCCCAGCACCAACAGGCCAACCAACATCACCAAAGTCATCCAAAAAGTAGCCTAGTTCATAACCTTCATCAAACTCCTCAAAGCCACACAAGTAGCCGATCGCATCAACTCACAGATCGACAACTCAAAGCTAACCATCCAATCGATAACGCTTTCTCAAGTTCGGACAAGACTCTATGTTCTTTGTCTTCACATATTTCCAATTTTACTATGTTTACTCCCTCTTCTTTTTCATAAATTCCTTTGATCAAGTCAAATGTGTGTTGGGTACCCTAAATCAAGTGTCATTCGCAACTTGGTTTTGCTAACAACGATGACTAGATTTTGCTGTGATGCTCTTCTATCACTTTATTGGATCTCTTTCAATTCTCAGCAAATAGAGCTAATGCTTGTGGGTTGAGTTTGTTTAATTTTTGAAAGAAAAAATTAATGGCATTGTAGTTGTACTTGCAATATTGTAAGGTACTGTAATATTTTTGGGATAGAAGGGGTGTTGTAATTAAAAAAATAGAATAATTATAGACTAAGAATATTTTAAGAATGTTGTATAAAAAACCGCTAAAAGGATATGACAATAAACATAGGGTGTAGGCCCTGTGGCAGCCCTAAAGGGTATTGTGGGCATATATGGAGGCTGATCTTGCATATGAGAAGAAAGGGGTAGGTGGTAGTGAGGTGGACAATGAAGGGAGAATAGATAAAGTGGAAAGAAATTGAAATTAGTGGTAAGATAAATTTGTAATCTTAAAAATTTTATATTTTTCAATAAATTATATATAATATTATGGAAATATTAATACGAAGAGCATATACAAAATCTAATGACTATTATCCAAAATTTAGTGATTATGAGTGATTGGACTGGGTATTAGTAAGAGGAGTAACATTACCCGATAACTTCAGAGTTGTGTTATTTATTTTAATTGTGTATAAGATATTATATCAATTCATATCTCATTCATTATTGAATAAGGTGTGAATCTCATTTCACCCCATCCAATAATAGACTAGGTATGAGTTGACACGGCATACCATACACAATAATTACAAGCAACATTTTTATAACTTAAAAGGAGGAAGGGATCCCTCACCAATAGAGAAATAGGGGGTTGGGGAGGGACCTAAATACTATTATTAGTGTAATACCCACTTATTCTAAAGATGTTACTAGAAATATAGATAGTCAAATATGATATTTAACATTATGCTAGTTAAGTAAAAATAAAGTTTTGTGACAAGAGTACTTAAGTATAATATTTACAAACCAAAATATCATATAATACATAATAAACTTGAGGCACATTATTTATAACTCCACTTGCTTATAGAATCTGAAAAGGACTGTCTTCCTCTCGGACATTACTTAACTAATCTGAAACCACCAGAAAATAGGGATGAGAATTGAAAATAATTCTCAGTAGCGAATGAATATCTCTAAAATATTTTGAGCAATAGTGGTTCTAGCCGTATCTACACGGAAAGTACGCATGGCCACATATCTTTGTAAGAGCATAATTAGATATCGTAGCATAAATAGAATATACTAGATAAGGTATGTCATGCAAAACTTATTAAGATTATCATCCTTTTGCATTAATCTTTCACTTTTCTTCGTCTGCTTGTCCCACATTTAGTCGAAGGTCTTCTCTTAGGGAATTCTTATTTTCTGGTGTTACTCTTTAATATCGTGATGACAAAATGAGATGTTTATGCCACACTAACCAAGACAGGTAATATAAAAGAACCTGTCATCTCTGTCCCTTTGCCTTCTTGTGGTTAGCGGCAAAGTTTTAAATTTCTCTTTCATTATTCTCTTGTTATTGTGTACAATTTCATAACAAACATAGACATGCATAAATTCAAAATATAAGATGTATAATCTTTAAGTAGTAAATAGAACTTAAATAACTAAGAGCTAAGATGAATATTCAAATATTATAAATAAATTCTTGAAAATAAAGTTTAAAATTAAGCAGTGAAATAAATGGAATATAATGCATAAAATATAGTTAATGCATAATTAAACTTAAAAAATTAAATAAAGTGCATAGATACTTAAGTAGTATAAGCTTGACAGTTCAAAGTAATATAAATCATTATTTAATCTTATCAACAATTAGCAACTTTAGTAAAAGATAACTTGAAATATAAGAGAATAATAAAGTAAAATGATAGCGAAAAATGATTTTAATATAAAAGAATAATAATTCAAAGGAGCTGAAATTCAATTAAAGATAAGTAACCAGATAATCTTGAAGATAAATGAGCAATATAGAAGATAGCTAATATAACCATAAATTTACACATAAGACTATGTAAAACAAACTAATTATTCCATGTAAAACAAGCTAATTATTCTTTAAAATCTCCTAAACTCTTATGAGATTTTCTCTTCAAAATCTTCTAAACTATTCTGAAATTTATCTGTAAAATCTCCTAAACTTTTATGAGATTTCTCTGTATAATCTCCTAAACTTTTATTGGATTTCTTTATAAAATCTCCTAATCTTTTATACACATAAAACTAAAATTTTGAAAACAATGTAACCGTGGTTTAAAAAGCCTTCTTCCATGCTTTAAAATTATTGTAGAGATAATATTATAATATCATGATCACTCCTTCTACTATTTCCTTATCTTCCTTCCACTTAATCTCTTTCAAAAATGCTCAAAACTCTACACTTGATCTGTTTTAAAAATGCACAAAGCTCTGCATTTGATCTTTTTCAAGAATGCTCATAGTTCTATACTTCTATGCTTTGCAAATCCTTCTTCTCATCACCTCTTTATATAGAGGTTCTAAACTTGAGCCTCAAGTTTAGAAACTTAAGCACCAAGTAATCTAGGTAAACAAGTTTTAACACTTGATTACCAAGTAAAATATATATTATTATATTACTAGATATTATATATTGAAGATAATATATATATATTACTATAAAATATATGTGATTATTTAATTTACAAATCAAGATTTAAGTTTTTGATTAGTTTTTATTAGGCTATCAATTCAAACAACTAACAGGAATATGATAAATTACTCTATAAAAATATTTTGTGAAGAAGAGGATGTTATAATTAGTTAGTGAAAAAAATATAGCACTTATTATTAGTAGTATTATTATTATTTTTGATAACATAACACTTTTATTTTACAAGAAAGTGAAATAATTTTAATAAAACAAAATAAATTAAATTAAAAAATTAAAACATAAAAGTTATATTAGAGTTATTTCTATTCAAATAATAAATCAATTTTATTAAAATAAATCATTTTAAATTCAGTATTATAATTTAAATATTAAAATGCCAAGTTTTAATTAATTATAAAATTATTTATTACCTAATGTATAAGAAAATTTCAAAATAAATAAAAATAAAAATTTATATTTTATTACGTAAAAGGATATGCGTGTCATTCAACATACACAACATTTTTTTTCTTTTTATTTTCTCTTTTTTTAATTCCAGACAAGAATAATTTAAAAATATATATTTTTCTCTTTATTTCTTCTTCTGTTTTCTTTACTCCCATTTTCTCTGTCATTCAAACAAAGCAAAAGTTTGGAGGGTAAGGGTGCATTTGGAATAGATTATTTTGGAGTAAGATCATTTTTTTATAAAAAATAAAATCAGTTTTTATATATTTGAATAATTTTTAAAATATACTTAGAAGCTAAAAAAATATTTTTCAGCTTTTTTAGAAACTGAAAAAATAGTTTTTTTTAAAAGTTAATTTTTAATTTCTTAATTACATATAAATTTTAAATTTCATAGTTAATTTTTCCAAAATTTGAAATCTACTTACCCTCATTCGCCTCCGCTGATCGTAAAGCGTGCTAGTCTAAAGTGGTACTAAAGTAGATTCTTTAATCTTTAATTTCTACGGGGTGAAGCGCGTGCTAGCTGTTCTCCATTAATTAATTGTTAATTATTATATGAAAAGAAAAGTTAGCCCAGTAAATAAATCATTAGGATTGGTCAGGGCAGTATACATAATATTTTATGGTTGATGATTGCAATCAATATAAATTTTGAAATACGTATGGAAAGAAAAGAAAAGAAAAGAAAACTCAATAGCATATGCAGGTTTTGGCGTTATCATCAAGCTAGCTTCTTCTTCGATCAACGTGAAAGAAAAAAGAAAAGGCTAGCTGCTGCTGCTTCTTCTCCACCAGCACAGCACAGTCATCTCAATTCCTTTAACTTACAGATATGTCTTCCTCCGAAACCCAGAAATCCAAATCCGGATTTAATCCCTACAGAAGAGGGATGTTTGATGTGGTCATTAGTGTCATGGGCGACGAGTCCTCTAGCCATCTTTTTGCTTCACTTCTCTGTGAGTCTCTCGGAAAGGCTGGAGTTTATGTGCTTTTGGACGATAATACATATCGTCGAAGCGGAGAACTTTACTCACGGGGCACAATCGCAGAGTCCAGGATTTCTATCATTGTTTTCACAAAAAAGTATGCTGATTCAACATTGTTTTTGCAAGAACTAGAGAAAGTAATGGAGTGCAGAAGGACCGTGGGTCAGCAGATTGTTCCAGTGTTGCGTGATGTTGAACCCTCGAAAGTACGCAAACAGACAGGTCATCATGTTGGAGAAGCTTTCGCTTCCATAGATGGAAAGTCTGCGAATGATAAAAGCAAGGTGTTGAGTTTTAGCACTGCGCTTCGAGAAGCTGCCGGCATTTCACCACGATTCGTTGTGACAAAACGGTAACGAA
Organism: Dalbergia cochinchinensis; assembly: GCA_031216125.1. Classification (NCBI taxonomy): domain Eukaryota; kingdom Viridiplantae; phylum Streptophyta; class Magnoliopsida; order Fabales; family Fabaceae; genus Dalbergia; species Dalbergia cochinchinensis. The sequence goes on along the minus strand of CM062375.1, from coordinate 57,169,589 downwards.
ATTGTCGAGATAATGATAATTTTTTTTTTCTATTATCTGTTTATAAATTCTCTTGCATTATAAATAAAATAAATTTTGATTCGTTTTCAAGATTTTAAAGAATGGATTGTATCTATTTTTTATTTCATTTACATTATAAATTAAATAAGTTTTAATTATTTTTTAAGATTTTAAAATTTGGATCGTGTCTTTATTTTTTCCATTTAATATGTAAGAAAATTTATAGAAAAATTGATGAGATGCAATACCATTACTCAATCATCATGTATCTTTTTGTATGCTTTAGAGATTCTTCATTCTTCATGACCTTTGAATACTTGATTTGAAGCTTTCTTTTATATTTTCTTTCTTAAATTCATTTAGGAAATGAGTTTAATTTTGGTAAAGTTTCAATGTAAGTTTTATAGAGTCATATACTTCTATATAATTTTTATTTAAGATGATTTATACAAACATCTTTTGATAGTTGGTGCAATTACATCTGACTCTAGTACTGCTATATTTTATTTACAAATTTGTTACATGATATCTTTGAGGTTTGCTAAAATTATATTAGGTTCTCCTATAGAGAATCTTATAACATACTCTTGATGTCAATTCTTGCATTCCTCATAGCTGCACAAGAACATTTCATAGGACAGGTGCAATTTGGTATTGATAATTCTCTAACACTTCCCAAAATGATTTCAATTCAGTGTGATACTCAGCCACTAGTAAGCTTCCTTGTCTAAAGCTATGAAAATCTTGCATTAATTTCGTAGTTCTAACCATGAGGTGCGTTTATTTATGATTATTTTGGCTAATAATTTTTTTCATCCAAAAAAATCATTTTTCATATATTGGGATAATTTTTAAAAAATAATTAAAATTTCAAAAAAATAGTTTTTAGCTTTTTAATAAAAGCAAAAATTAGTAATTACTAAATAAAAAGTCAGTTTTAAACTTTTTCAATTATATATAAAATTTAATTTTTGTAATCACTTTTTTCAAAATCTAAAAGAATCGCATCCACTTATCACCTCTAGAAAAAAATTCTTTCAGATCCAACCAAACATCTCATGATAATGCAATTGCATCAATACTTTTTTGCAATTGAAGGTGTAACAAAATTCATATTCCACTAATGAACAATACTATTCATCTTTCCCAAACTTCATACAATGGATCAAACTCATTAGGTTTCGATATTGATCCATTCACGAACCTGAATTTTTTCTTTGAAACTAAAGCACATTTCATAGATCGGGATCAAACATGGTAATCGGAGTAGCAGAAAGAAGTGGAGTAACTAGTACTTGACCGGGATTTTTATTAGGATGGAGATAATATGGATTCTGCAACAAATCTTCATTGAGTTGATTTTGATTCTATTGTTCTTGATGCTTATTTGCTACAGCAGCGTAATAATTGTTGTTGTTTCTCACCATAGCCTTGATGCGCAGCAGAGCTCTATATTAGCTCTCTGATACCATCACAAGACGCTGAAATGCGTGAGGAAACTGAGAGAAAAATGGCAGAGCATAAAAGCTTGAAGGGACTGAAAATGATCTAATGATTTATTGAAAGGAGATTTGAGCCTATATACGCATGTCGTGGAGTAGCTTTTGTTAGCTGCAGCAGGTGCACAATATGAACACCTCATAACTGCTGACTAACATCCATTGTTCTCGTAACTAACTTGTTGGTCACTAGGCATACTACAGCTAGCTGTATAATATCTAACCTGTTCTAACTTGTGTCACAAGTTCTCCAACTTGTATGGCTAATTTTAGCAACGGGTTGATACCTCTAGTTTCTAGAAAGAGTTGTTCATTTAGCACATGTTTGATTTGAGTTTTCAGTTTTCAATTTTTCAGGATATCTGAAGGAAAAACTAAAAATTCTGAAAACTATAAATTCCAGTTTTCAGAATTTTCAATTTTTCCTCCACAAATCCTGAAAAACTAGAAACTGAAAATTAAAAACTCAAATCAAACAGGCCCTAGTCTCTCACTTTTCACTTGTGAGTCATTTTGGTCCTTGACATTTAAAATCAGTCAAATTAGTCCCTGATATTATAAAATGTGAGTCATGTTAGTCCTTTAACCTACTCTTACTTAATATTCTATTAGTTAAATGATGATAAGTAATCTTAAGTGATACCTCGATATACCATATATAATCTGAAGTATAATAAAGTATAAAATAACTCATTTTAATGTTTAAAATTATACAAAATTAGTCATTTAAATATTTATTCTAAGTCATACAATGATTATTTTATACAATTTTAGATACAAAAATAAGTTATTTTAAACTTCATTCTACTCTAGATGACATATGCATGGTATCAAAAATATCATTTAACGTTACACATCATCATTTAATTGATAAAATGTTAAATAAAAGTAGAATAGGGGACCAACTTGACATACATTTTGTAATGTCAGGAATTAATTTGACTCGTTTTAAAAGTCAGGGACTAAAATGACTCATAAGTAAAAAGTGAGGGACTAAAATAGGTATTAACTCTTCTAGGAAAACACTTTACATTCTTCTTCGACAACAATAGTGCTCGAGTTACCAGGTTGGCTAATGCTTGACATGGTGTTTAATTCATATGATTGTTGTATGAACAACTTACACTCACTCGATTTTCAGCAAACTATTTAATCAGAGTTTGATTTGTATGGGTTTCTCATCCATTTGGCACGAATACTTGTCTGTCTACTAAAACCTCTTTCCCATCTACTAAAATCTCTATTCTCCATAGTTTGACTATCAATTTCTTGTCCGGGTATGGTACCTCCTCCACCCCTAAAAATATCATAGCATAGGTAGGGTCAAGCAGGTTCATCTGATCCCATATAAAAACGTCCCCATCTCTTTAACCAAGACAGTAATGGGCTTCCAGCTCCATTTGTAAACAACATAGGTTCTGTAATATCCACTGCAATGGACTTCCAGCCCCATTTGTAAACATTATAGATCCTATAATATCCATATACACTCACACATATGTGCAACCATAATTCTGTCACTCAAATATTGCCGTGTTCTCCTGATGCATGTGCATATTGAGAAATGTCCGTGTCATTGATTATGATTTATGCACCTTCTCAGATTCATATTTTTGCAGGGATAAGGGTGAAGCTATCAAGAATATTGTTGAACATGTTACTTCTTTGCTAGATTCAACAGATTTATTTGTGGCAGAGCATCCAGTGGGAGTACAATCTCGTGTACAAAAAGTAATTCAGATATTAAATTACCACAAATCAGATGACGTTCTTCTATTAGGGATATGGGGTATGGGCGGGATTGGTAAAACAACGATTGCCAAAGCCATCTATAATCAAATTAGTCACAATTTTGAGTTGAGAAAATTCCTCCCAGAGCTCAGATACAGATCTATTTCCTTAATGCAAGAGCTTTTTTCTTTTGCCCTCCGAACAACCACAAAAAAGCACTCCACTCCAGCAAAAGGTGATGCATTAAAGAAGTATCTTTCGGGGAAAAGGAGCATTTTTGTATTTGACAATGTCAATGGTTTAGACCATATGAACGAATTGCTTGAACTTCGTGAATGGTATGGTCCTGGGAGTAGAATAATCATCACCACAAGGAATAAAGAAGTACTTCGTTCTCTCAGAGTTGACCATATATATAGGGTGGACGAAATGGACTTTAATGAGTGTGTCGAGCTATTTAGTTGGTACGCATTCAAGAAAGCAACTCCGGAAAGAAATGTTGCTGGACTTATTAAACATGTAGTTGAATATTCTGACGGATTGCCTCTAGCTCTTGTAGCCCTCGGCTCTACATTGTTTAAAAGATATATAAGAGAGGGGGAGAGCGCATTGGATTGGCTCAAAAGATTTCCCATTCAAGATGTTCAGGACGTGCTAGAAATCAGTTTTGATGATTTGGCACGCGTGGAGAAAGAAGTATTTCTCGAGTTAGCTAATTTGAGTTATATCTTTATTGGAATGGATCGAAATGATATAAACCAGATATTAAAAAGCTCTGGATATGTGGCTGCAAGATCAGGAATTGAACCCCTTGAATCCCTTGAAGATAAAGGTCTTGTGACATTTGACGAGAATAAAAAGCTTCGCATGCATCCTTTACTACAAGACTTGGGAAGAGAAATCTATCGGAAGCAATCATCTACTAAACCTCAGGTGCGTAGTACGGTATGGTTTCATCAGGACATGAATGACGTGTTGTTGATGTATGGTTTTAGTTTTTGGAATTTATGACGCTGAAGGTAAACTAAATTAAAGGAAGATTAGTGAATTGGTTGTTGACATTTGGTTTCTTTTTTATTATTACAAGAAGTTTTAGGTGTATTTCTTTCAAGTTTAAAAAACAAAAAATATTATAAAACTTAAACTTTATATATAATTGAAAAAGGTTGATAATTAATTTTATTCAGAAACTATTCTTCCTAACTTCTGCAAAAAAAAGTAAATAATTAAAAATAAAAAAATTAATTTTTTTAGGGTTAAAAAAATGATTTTCACTCCAAAAAATCTCAAACAAACCCCCGTAATTAGGCACAAGCATGCTATGTGCATGTGTGGATTTGAGTTTGTAAGGCTCAAAATTGATTTTGGAGAGCCAAAATTGATTTTGGGGAGTTTTATACTTGTTTGGTTTTTGTCCAAAAGCGATTTTGAGGTTTAGAATTAAGAATGCGTTTAGATAAGATTATTTTGTCCCAAAATTAATTTTTTCACAAAAAAAAACATTTTACATATTTGAATAATTTTTTAAAAATAATTAAAATATAAAAAAAAATCAATTTTCAATTGTTTGTTGTAGAAGCTAAAAGAAATAGCTTCTAGAAAAATAATTAATTTTTAGTTTTTTTAGTTATACATGAAGGATGCGTTTCTTTGATTTTTTCCAGTTCAGAATCATTTTTTTCACCTAAAAAAATTCAGTTTTTAGCTTTTTGGTAGAAGCTAAAAAAAGCAGCTTCTAAAAAAAAATTAATTTTCAATTTTGTAATTAAATAAAAAATTTAAGTTTCATAATTATTTTTTATAAAATCTGAAATAAACGCAACCAAAATTTAAGTTTCATAATCACGCTTTTTAAAATTTAAAACACATGCATCCTAATTTTGACCAAAACTAATATTTTCTTTGGTTTTTAACTCACAGTTAACACTATCTATTTTACCGAAATCAATTTTCAGATCAAATTATCAAATATAAATTATTTTATCTCAAAATTACCGTTATTAATATCAATTCTTGGATAATTAATTTCATTCAAAATTAATTTTACAAACGAAGAACCAAAAACACATTAAGGAAACAACAAAACAAAATATGGAATTTGTTAAAGAAGGTTCTATGTGCTTGATCAGTCTAGGTGGCATAGATTGACATTTTATTTTTTAAATTTGAAAACTTATGCAACCTTGCTTTCAAACTACTTTCAATGGTTACATTCTTGGACGTGAAATCACTTGAGCGAAACACCATGAAATTTAATCTTGATTGATTTCACTGAAACTTCTTACTAATCCATACTCTTAAAAAAAACCCTTTTGAAAATAGTTTGGCTGTCAAACTCTTTTTGCTCTCTAAATCCATACAATAATTCTGATTGGCATTTATGTAAGCTATGATTTTGACTTTTGAAAAAATGGTGATTAGTATGAATAGATTTCCTGCGAAGCCAAGATTTTGATTTTTGAAAAATGCTCATTAGTATCGTGGAATTAATTTCGAGTTGGCATATAGCACAACTATTTGACTCTCTTTTTTTTTTTCCAATTCAGCAAAGGACGTACGATGTGTTCTTGAGTTTTCGAGGCGAAGACACTCGCTCAAAGTTCACTTCACATCTCCATGCATCTCTTGAAAATGCTGGAATTTATGTTTTCAAGGATGATGATGGGCTTTTAAGGGGAGAGCAACTCTCACTATCATTGCTAAAAGCGATTGGAGAGTCTAAAATTTCTATCATTGTTTTGTCAACAAATTATGCCAATTCCAGGTGGTGCTTACAAGAGCTGGAGGACATCATGACATGTTATAGAACCAAAGCTCAGAAGGTGTTGCCAGTGTTCTACAATGTAGATCCCTCGGAAGTACGTAATCAAGCTGGTGAGTTTGGACAAGCCTTTCAAGATCTTATAAAAACAAAACCAGCAAATAAAGATAAGGAGCAGAGTTGGAGGAAAGCATTACGTGAAGTTGGAAGCATTTCAGGGTTTGTCCTCCTAAAATCCAGGTAATTTATTATATTTTTTCATGATTTTAGAGAATATTTTATTGGTTGATCTAAGAAAATGGTTATCTTAATTTTTTTTTTGCACTTTTTTTTTAAATATTTAAATTTAAGAAAAGCGTAATAAACTTCCACATAAATCAACTTAATTTACTCCAGCCAGCATATACATATTTAAACAAGTAAAGATCAAATATTGCGGCTAAAACAAAAAAAGAAAAGGAAACCCTTTCTTACTATGGATGCTATTTCGTGAACATTTCCCATTGCTAATGTAACTTTTGAAGACATTTCTCGCTCACTATTATACCAACTTGCACGTACGAAGTTATAAAAATAAGTGTAACTGAGGGAAAAATAATAAATCCAAACTAATAAAATTTAATAGGATGTTTTTTATTTGATATTGAATTTTTGAAGCGAATCTGAACCACGCTAATCCAAGTAAGATTTTTTTTTTTATAGTTTTGGTTATCCGATTGAGATAAAAAAAAAATATCTTTTTAAGATTTTATCCATTTGACAATAAATAATAGTGTAATATTGGACATGAGACTTAATTGTGCATGGTGTGAATAAATAAATGTTTGAAAATAAGAAAAAAAAGCGACTTAGTTACTTAAAGTTTTTGTATAAAACTAATTTTTAATCTATTTTTAAGTTTTTCAATAATTCTTCATTTTTATGTCTATTATTTCATTTTTAACCAAATTATCCTTTACTAATATATATATATAAATTTTTTCAACAAAAATAAAATATATGTAGCTTATAACAGTATAAAATATTGGTATAATCCCACCGAAAAAACATTGACATATTTGTGTGTCTGTGTGTGTAATGTAATAAACTTTAAATTATTACTAAATTAAGAGAATTAATTATTAATAATTTTATATATTAATTTTTAAAAGATAAAATATATACAGCTTATAATAGTATACAATTTAGATATAATCCCAACCAAAAAATTATTGATATGTTTGTGTATTAATATATATAATTTAATTCAACTTTTAAATTGTTACTATATTTAAGAGACCAAATTCTTAGTTAATAGTGAAATAATTTGTAATAATTAGTTTATTACTTGAAGGGCACACTTTTCTCTTGGAGAGTTTACGGAGATTGGAAGTGATAACTTAGCTATTATGTTGACTTCACAAATTATGTTAAGGAGTCAACGTTAGATCTCACGCTTTATATTTCTTTGCGTAAGTGGCATGACCACATGAGAGCTGGCACCTTCAATTTCAATTCAAAGCTTTTATTTACGGCTATTTCAATTTAAATAATAATGATATATTCAAGTAAAAACATAACGACATATTTATGCTTACTTGCTTTCACATCTAAGAAAATACTGGAAATACATTGGGTCCTATTTCGAACGCAATATTTTGTAAAAGATGAGATTTTGCTCTGTACTCATACGTTCAAGTATCATTTATTCATGCAATTTTTTTTTCACTCAAAGTTCTTCATTTTCTCTTGATATTTTCGAAATTAATTGTGCTTCTTATTTCTGGATCCTATTTTACAGTAATGAAAGTGAGGATATCAAGAAGATTGTTGCACATGTTACTTATATGCTAGATATGAAAGACGTGTTCATTGCGAACCATCCGGTAGGAGTAGAATCTCGTTTGCAAGATGTGATCGAACTATTAAAGAATCAACCTTCAGAAAATCCTCTACTATTAGGGATATTGGGCATGGGAGGGATTGGTAAAACAACCATCGCCAAAGCAGTTTATAATAAAATTTGTCGTGAGTTTGAAGGTCGATGCTTCCTCCTAAATATTAGAGAAGTTTGGGATCAAGATAATGGCGGTGTTCATTTACAATGGCAACTCCTTTCTGATATCCATGAAACATTGAAAATAAAGATACAAAACATTGAATCTGGAAAATTGATATTAGAAAGAAGACTTCGTGAAAAAAGGATACTTCTTGTACTTGATGATATGGACAAATTGGAACAACTAAATTCTTTGGCTGCAAGCCATGAATGGTTTTGCCCAAGGAGTGTAATAATCATCACAACAAGAGATGAACATCTTCTTAGTTGGCTTAGAGTTGACAATTTATATAGAATGGAAACTTTGGATGATGAAGAATCTATCGAGCTTTTTAGTTGGCATGCATTCAAAGAACCTTGTCCTAGAAATGAATTTGCTCAACTTTCCAGCAAAGTTATTTCTTATTGTGGGAGATTGCCATTAGCTCTTGAGGTCATTGGGTGTCATCTATTTAACAGGGGGGTAATAGAATGGATGAGTGTCTTGGAGAAACTAAAGAACATTCCCCATGAACAAGTACAAAAGAAGCTCAAAATAAGCTTTGATGGCTTAGGTGAAAATGAATATAAGGAAATATTCCTTGATCTAGCCTTTTTCTTTATTGGAATGGAAAAAGTGGATGCAATTAATATATTAAATGGTTGTGGGCATCCAACTACAATTGGAGTAAGTGTCCTTATAGAGAAATGCCTTTTATATGTTGACACTAAAAACAAACTTAGAATGCATGATTTGTTGCGTGATATGGGAAGAGAAATCATTCGAGAGAAATCACCAAAAGCACCTGAGAAGCGTAGTAGGGTATGGCATCCAGAGGAAGTGCGTGATTTATTATCAAAAGATATGGTAAATATTTCATTTATATGGTTTTTTATTTTTAAGTGTTTGATCTGACATCAAGGATATGTTTAGATTGAAAAAAAGTGGTAAAATGAAATGAAATGGAGTGATGTTAGGTGTAAAATTATTTGCATACTTGAAAATTAGATGGAATAGCATGGAATTTGATAAACTATTTTTATTTTATTTGATACTTTTATTCTTCTTTTATTCTAATTCAGATGAAATAAGATAAAAGGTAAATAATTTAAATTTAAAATACATGGAATTGTTTAGTGCGTCTTGCACTCTACAAACATATTGGCTTTCATTTCAAAAGTAAATAGTGATCATTTGCCCTTTTAGCTACCATTAATTAATCATCTAAGCACAGAGTTTATTTTTCTGTTCATTTTATTTTGTAGGCAACGGAAGCTATTGAGGGACTTGCCTTGAAGTTGCCAACGAAGAATCCAATTCATTTGAAAACCGAAGTATTTAAAAACATGAAGAGACTCAAATTGCTTCAACTTGCTGGTGTACAACTTGATGGAGATTTTAAATGCTTTTCAACAGGTCTTCGATGGCTTTGCTGGCGTGGATGCCCTTCAACATATACAACAGCAAACTTCGATCAAGGAAATTTAGTTGCCATTGACTTAAAATATAACAATCTTCAACTGGTGTGGAAGAAGGACCAGGTATGAATTCAAAGTTTATTTTTTTGTCTCTCATGACTTTCAATTAATCGAGCCTTATTTGCACATAAAAGAATTAAAATATAATTTCTCATGTTAAAGTGCTTCAATTTTATTATACGTGTTAGAGAATAAAACTATTCATATGTTTTTATTCGTCAGCTTGAACTTTTCTGAAATACAATTTTATGATATAGAATTAGAGTCTTCATGACTAGGGATTCGAAACTTAAAAGGCTTTTGGGAGAATGATGAGAATTCTCTCATATGCCAAAAATATTACATGCTTTTTTATTTCTTAAGACATTAAGAGTTTAATTGGTTTATTTTTATTTGCTTCTCTCAATCTATTTTTTCCTCTAGAATTTCATAAAGTAAATACTGAAAACTATATAAAAATATGTTCTAATATAAATTTAAAAAACTAATAATTAAGGTGTAAATGGATCTATTGATTCAATGAACCTGAAAATCCAATCAAAACCAATGAAGTCAGTTTGGATGGATTAGGGTAATTGGTTTACTTTTAGGCAAAATCGAACCAAATCAAATCAATTATTAGCTTAGTTTCAAATTTATTATTGTTCAACTCAATCACCTAGGGACTCAATCTAATCATCCAATCAACTATTATTTGTTATTTATTTTGAATTTTTTAAAGTTTTGCACTAATTATAAATTCTTGGTAGTACTGTACCATTTTATCTACATTTATTTAAAAATTTTATCTATTTACACCACTATTAAGTAGCACATCATAGTCAAATCTCACATTATTGTTAGTTATAAGGATATAACAACTTTGAAAAAATAAATACAACTCTTAATTTCTTTTTTACTTTAACTTGACACTCATACTGAACGAACCCGCTCTTGGTTAGACATGTTTGGTTTGGATTATTTTTTACTCAAATTCAAAAACAAACCAACTTGTATATTTCCTACCTAGTATTTTTTATTTTCATTTCCCAAATTGTATGATAAATGACGTAAATTCCGTTTCAAGGCTAATGACATATTGTAATTATCTTCATCTATTCTTTCTATGGTGCTTTAATTTTTATCCCCAAAATGTCTTTGTTTCATTTTATTTTATTTTTGCAGCTACTAGAGAAGTTGAAAATTCTTAATCTCAGTCATTCCAAGCACTTGACACAAACCCCAGACTTTTCATATTTGCCTAATCTCGAAAAGGTAATACTCAAATATTGTCCCAGTTTGCCTTCAATTTGCCATAGCATTGGACATCTCAAAAAGGTTCTTCTAATCAATTTGAAAGGTTGTACAAGCCTTCAAGTACTTCCAAGAAGCATCTATAAGTTGAAATCTCTGAAAACTCTTATTCTTTCTGGATGTACAAACATTGACAAGTTGGAAGAGGACTTGGAACAAATGGAATCTTTGGAAACCTTACTGGCAGATGATACAGCTATAACACAAGCGCCTCATGCACTGGTAAGCTTGAAAAGCATTGAATATATTTCTATGTGTGGCTTTGAAGGACTATCACGTAATGTGATTCCTTCCATGATCTGGTCATGGACTTCTCCAACAAATAATCTCTCACCCCAAATGCAAACACTGTGGACTCGTCACGTCTTGTTTCCATAACCATGCCAAATAGTAGTTTCCAAGCTGCATCATCTATTATCAATGAGCTTCCAAATGTTCAAAGTCTTAGGTTGGCATCCTGGTCACCACTTCAAACAACTGGAGATGTAGCCATGAGTACCTTTAATGTCACAAATTTTAAGGAATTGGAAGCAATGACAACCACATCACATGTCTTGGAGATGGATATACCTCAACACTTGTTGATTGTCGCAATCGAGGTGACATTTCTGAGTCAAAAAGTCTCTTTAATTCCATTTTAATCCAAATGGGAGTGAAGTGCCCAGTCACAGAGATAATTAAAAAGAGCATTTTACAGGTTTGTCTCAATCTTCGTTCTGTTAATTTTTTTATAATTTACTTTCATTTAACATCCCCATCAAACAATCATTATTGTAACTAAAGTTTGGTTTTATGTTGTATACTTAACTGGGTGACAATGTATAAAAAAAACTGCACTAAAGCTTAGTCAAGTTATTGGAATGATTTGTTCAACTAATTGTGGGCATAAAAACTATGAAAAGAAATCACAGATTATCAAAAAAAAGCTTTTTAGTCAAGCTAGCTACTTAGATGAAGCTATGAGGTGTCTCAAGTTAATTAATACACGATGCATGTGGTTTGTGGTGTCCATTATATTGGGTTTTTGTAGTTTATTTTTTTTTCCTCGTTTGCTAAACTCCATAGTATGTCATAATTTGTTATCAATTTTGGAACTTTGTCGTGTTGTTAACTGTAAAAGCACATCCTGGAAAATGGAATTTGTACTTGAGACTGGAATTCTTTTGTTTACAGGCATACCCTTTGTTATGTAATTAGTGAGAGATATTGGTGGCAATACTTCAAAGGGGAAATCGATATCCTATTTTGGATTTTGGATGTTTATGATGAGTGGATCCTAGGGAGATTAAAAATGGTCGTAGTGATGCTTTATTATTATTATTATAATTATTTTGTTAGGGGGTGGATTGGGACTAGATTATAGGCCACCTCAAGAAGGAGGAGGAGTTGGATGACGAGACCTGACTGACGTTTTTTTTTTTTTTAATATGATGGCTCAGGCATTCTTTATAAAATATTTATTTCTTAATTTTAATTACAATACATAATCATATTTTCAGTTTTCAAACCATATTTTCCAAACCAATATTTGTGGACCCCACAAATTACATGTGTCATCCATTAACTTGAGACACCACACAGCTTCATCGAAGAGTCTTTATTTGAGTAGCCACCTTTAACCAAACTTCCTTTAATGAATAGACCGATGGCATTGTAAAAATTAATATAAATCTCATATTAATTCAATTTTTGTCCAAGTTTTTCTTAAGTTATAAAATTAAAATTTTAATTTACGAGACAATAAGTTGATATTATAATTTAAAAAATACGCCTTCACTATTTTTTCAAACCCAAAATCAAGTATATCTTCTACATAAAAGAAAAAAAATGATGTCTTTAATTATTAAATGAATTACATAGTATTGTTATGTTGCTAAAGCATGTGTTGATTCTCCAGGAATTGTCTAGCAGTGATAGTGTTCTTGGAGACTGTTTGCTCCCAAGTGACAATGATCCTAACTGGTCAACCTTTAGTAGTGAAGGTTTTTCTGTATTTCTTGATGTCCCTCAATTGGATGGGCGTAACTTGAAGACAATGATGTTGTATATCATCTACTCATCTTTTGGAAACATTGTCGCATCAGAAGGTCTTACTCTTAAAAATGTGTTGATCATAAATCACACAAAAGCCACTACTGATGTCTACCGGGGAGATACACTAGCTTCACTTAGAGAGGAGGACTGGCACAGACTCATATCAAATCTAGAACCTAGTGACAAAGTGCAGGTTGTTGTTCATTTGGGGCATGGATTCATTGTGAAAAAGACTACAGTTTACCTCACATATGAAGAACCAATTGACCAAAACATGGAGCCCTTCCATGCGGATAAGTTTGTCTCTTGTCATAATAAAATTGTTTTTGGTGGTGATGATTGTGTGGCAGCTGAAATGAATGAAAATGCTTCCGGTGTTGATGATATGGCAACATATGAAGATGTTATTGTTTCTAGTGTTCATGATGTGGTAGCTGATATGAATGAAAATGCTTTTGGTGTCAATGATATGGCAAGATATGAAAATGTTATTGTTTATAGTGTTAATGACATGGTAGCAGATGGGAATGTTATTGCTTCTGATATTCCAGCAGATAACCACGATGATATCATTTCTAGTGGAGATGAAAATGTAAGTGACAATAGTCTAAATATATAGACACATTGTTTTGAGTAAAAGCTTGTCCTGTTCATGCCGTCATGCAAGAAGAATTTAATAGAGATTGAATTGAATAAGAATCAAAGCACTTATCACATTTGAACTTAATGTTATTTCTGTTCTAAGTTTCTATTTCTCTGTTTATTGGGTTTAGAGATTTTCTGGATTTTGCAACCTTCATTCCCTTTTCTGTGCTGTTTTGAAGAAATGTCCATTTTGCCGCCATTCTAACAAGCGAAGAAAGTTTAACCTCATCTCAAGGTATGAGTCTATCTGTGCTATTTTGTCAAACATTCGAATGCTAAGAATTAAGTGGCTTTTACTTGGAAATTTCACTCAACAATAATAGAGATGTTTATTTTAAGCACTTCAGCACCCTAGAGCCAAAGGGAGTAGTGCCCCTTGTATGCTATGAAATTGGTTTTTCCTCTGTTACTAATCTGATAAGGAATAATTTTATTGTCTTGGAAGTCTTTGTCATAATGTTATTTTTGTACTTAAAATGTTTATATTTAGTCTTTCATTAATTTAGCATACACAACTTATATTAAAGAATTTATGGTACAGTTTTGGGTCTTGACTTTTTTATCAGCAGATTTATCAGCCTCTTTCAATGTGCAAGAAGTTTGTGGGAGTGTAGCTTGTGGAAACTAGAAATGTTATGAAATCATCCCTTTTAAAAGTTTAAACTTGATGGTTAGAGAAGCACATAAATGATTTTAGATCTAACATGTCCCTCACACAAATGCCTCTTTTGGACTTGAGCATGAACATTTTTCACACAGTGAGGATAATAAGGATTGAACTCTGACCTCTTAGCTATGGTGGCTCTGAGACCATGTCATGAAATCATCCCTCCAAAATGCTTTTTGTGACATAAATGGTTTTTTTTTTATCTAAAACGAGATTTGAGACAAGTTTTTTGTAAGAATATATAATCTGATTTCAAGTTTGAAACCTTTTTAAAACCAAACAAGTGTTGAGTTAGAGCCTTTCTGGCTAATTGTTTGTAGATGTTATACTGATGATTATCATAAATTGCAGATGTAAACAAAGGTGGAAATGGCTAGTGAAACCCATAAGCAAACTTATTGCTTGTAAAAAGGCCAATAAAGCCTAGTGCTTTAAGCAATGAAGCCGGATGGACTAAGAGGTATGATATCCATTGGTTAGGGAGAGTGACATAGCCAAATGGGGTGGAAAAATTCTTGTATACACACAAATCTAGTAACTCACATTTATATACATTCACAATGAAGATTGTAAAACTCATAATCAAGTCATTGTATCTTAAATAAAATTGATGGAATATACTTTTGCTATGAGTATGCCTAAATTTGAGTTGTTAACCTTGAAAAGTAGAATTCCCAGCCTAAACCTAACTTGGCCCATAATCTTTTGGAGGTTGGAATTATCATTATAATGCAAATTTCTTAATTTAAATTTTACATTTTATATTTTAATTTTGAAGCAGGTGGGGATATGTTTTCTTTTTTGGCCAGGGCAATTATAAAAGACTAATGAGAGCTTAGTTATATGGTTGAAATTGTAATATTTTATAAAGTTTTTTATACTTATATTTCTCTATTGAAAGTGTCAAGAAACGTGTTAGTTTCCATTTTGCAAAGTCAACAATTGTGGCTTGGTCTTCCAACATTCCAGAAGACAAATATTGCTTGCAAATTTTGGTGACTTAATGGGTGGTTGAAATATTTTACTCCGTGTGTAAAATACCACCAAAATTAAAATATTATAGTTGGAGGTGGATGTCGCATTTATGGCAACATGTCTTGGGCTCTTTATAAACAGATAAAGAACCAAACAATTAAAGCATCCCAAGCTGAAAGTATTTCAGCAATAGTAAAAAAAGCAATACGAGCTTCTTATAGTAAGAGAACAATATAGAGTGTGGGATAAATTTCAAGATTGTAGTGTGAGTATACACTATGAGTTTTTATTATATTTTCTAGATCTCTGTAATACTACGAATTGTAGTATAAGAGAATCTCGCTAGTGATATACTATTGTCATTATTCTTAAATATAGTGAAATATTTTTTGGAATTTGGCCTGTAGATTTTTCCTCATTATTGGAGAAGTTTTTCAATTTTAAAATTTGGTGTATAATTTTCTTGATTTATTTTTGTTGGTATGAATAGTGATTAATGGGTCCCATTGTAAAATATTATTCACTGCTATATTTATTCGTTACTATCCACATAATTTGCGCGTTTTCGCTCGCATCGATAAAGTGCTTATTACACTTGGGGTGTACCATACTCTGATATTCCCTAATAAATGGTATCAAAGTGACTTGGATTCAAATCCAAGATGCCAATGCTAAAATTTGAAGTGGAAAAGTTTGACGGGTCCAACAACTTTAGATTATGGAAGCTAGAGCTGCAAGAATTGCTAGACCGACAAGGTCTTGCAACGGAGGTTAGAAGGCAAAGACAAATTGCCAAAATCATTACCTAATGACAAAAAGGAGGAGATGATTGTTAAAGCATAGAGTACAGTACATTTGAGACTTGCGAACAATGTTATTCAAGAGGTCATGCAAGAAAAGATGCTGATTCACTTTGGAAGGTTTTGAAAGATAAATATTCTATAAAGATGTTGTCCAACAAACTTTATCAAAGGAAGCGGTTGCACATGTTCAAGCAACAAAAGTTTGGATTTATTTCCTAAAGAAAAATGATGAGATGTTTGACAAATTCAAGTAATGGAAGGCCATGATTGAGAAGCAAACCGGGCTGTCAGTCAAGAGATTAAGAACTACCAGTGGCAAAGAATTTTACAGCAAAGAATTTGTGGAGTTCTACAAAAAAATGCTAGTATAGTAAGGCATCAAATTGTACTTGGAACACAACAACAAAATAGAGTTACAGAACGGATGAACAAAATACTTTTGGAGGGTGCAAGATGCATGTAAAGGAACATTGCACTTCTCAAATCATTCTGGGCTAAGGCAATCAATACAACTATATTCCTGGTAAACAAATCTCCATTAACTGTTATTGATCTAAAGATCCACAAGAGGTATGATTTGCTCAACCTATAAACTATCTTGATTTGAAGATATTTGGTTGTACTGCATATGCCCATATGAGTGATTGTGAACTAGAGGCAAGGGCAAGAATGTGTATATTCATAGGGTATGCATGAGGAGTGAAAGACTACAAACTATGGTGTACAAAAAAAGCAAGTTCATCCAAAATCATTGTTAGTAGAGATGTCACTTTTGATTAGGCAACAATGCTAAATCAGAAGAAGTCTAACTTAGATGAGGCAAAAATAGGTTGTGGTGCTTAGAAGTAGGTGAAGCTAGAGATTAACTGTAGGAAGGTGAAGCAAGTAAAAGATGCAATGACTAGCCATGTACTTCAGGGATTACTTAACCTGAGGTGGAACAACAAGATAAACCTGACTATGAGATGCTAGTGAAGAAATTAGAGAAGTAGAGTCATATAGTATTACTATTGGTAAAGAGAGGCAAGAAATTTGAAAACCACAACGATATCTGGATTTTGTTACCTGTGTTCTTGACTCATTAGATGCAGATTCTATAGCCCTTTCAGCCTTGGCTATAATGGATGATGCAGTTGGAGATGAACCATGTACCTACTGTGATGCACTAGAAAGTAAGGAATCAAAGTTATGGCTTATAGCAATGAATGAGAAGATTGGGTCTCTTAAAAAAACAAAAAAAAAAATCAGACGTAGAAGTTAGTATAACTTCCAAAGGAAAAAAGAGTAGTTGGCTACAAATGGGTCTACAAAAAGAAAGAAGAAATCCCTAGCATTGAGCCTCGAAGGTTTAAAGAGAGACTAGTAGTAGAGGGCTACACTCAGAAGGAGGGTGTTGACTTCCATCAAGTATTCTCTCCTATTGTGAAGCATAGCTCTATTCGAATCCTAATAGCTATGGTAAGTATGTTTGACTTGGAGCTGGAACAGCTTGATGTGAAGATAGCATTTTTGTATGGTAAGCTAGAGGAGCATATCTACATGAGTCAGTTAGAAGGCTTCATAGTTCCTAGTAAAGAGGATCATGTATGCTTGTTAAAAAAGTTGTAGTATGGCTTGCAGCAATCCCTGAGGCTGTGGTACAAAATGTTTGATGCATTTATAATTAGTATTGGATATAGTAGAAAGCAATATGTTGTATATACTTTAAGGATCTTCCAGATAGTTTGATTATTTCTTTGTTATTGTATATAGATGATATGCTAATTGTAGGTCGCAACAAGGTTGAAATTAGAATGTTGAAAACTCAGTTGGGAAGAGTTCGAGATGGAGAACTTGGGTATAGCAAGGAAGATTCTTGAAATGGAGATTCGCAGGGAAAGAATAGTGCCAGATTGTGCTTGACACAACAAAGTTACATTACAAAAGTGCTACAAAGCTTCAATATGGATCAGTCTTAACCTGTTGGCAATCCATTAGCTGCACATTTCAAGTTATCTTCAAATGAATGTTTGAGAACTGAGGAAGAGGTAGAGAACATGTCTCGTATATCCTATTCTAGGGCAGTTGGTAGTCTCATGTATAGTGTGCACTAGTCCGGATCTTTCACATGTAGTTAGTGTGGTAAGCAGATTTATGAGAAAACCTAGAAAAATACACTGGAAAGTAGTGAAACAGATCAAGCAATACTTAAGAAGTTTCATCGATGTGTGTTTGCTATTTGATTGTCAAAAGAGTTGTGGAGTTGTGGTTTTGTAGATTCTAATTATGCAGGTAGTTGGATAAAAGGAGGTCATTGACAAGTATATCTTTATAGTCTTTGGATGTACTATTAGTTGAAAAGCGACATTGCAATGTACGGTAGTATTGTCAACTATTAAAGCTGAGTATATGACATGGAGTGCATGGTGCTTTGGATAGTTTTTGGCTTAATCAACATGTACCAATTGTACACAGTGACATTCAAAGTGTCGGTCTATCACGAAAGGACTAAGCACATTGATGTTAGACTTTATTTTGTTACAAAAAGTATCAGTAATGGTACTATTGTAGTTCAGAACATAGCCACAGCTAAAAATCCAGCCAATATAATGACAAAACCATTGCCGATTGATAATTTCAAATATTTCTTGAACTTGATCAATATTTGCAGAGGTTTAAGGTTATCGCAAAATTGAAGTCAAGGTAGAGAATTGTCACAAAATGTGTTGGTTTCTATTTTGCAAAATCAACAATTATGGCTTGTTCTTCCAACATTGCAAAAGACAAATCTTGCTTGCAAATTTCGGTGACTTGATGGGTGGTTGACATCTTTTAATTTAAGTGTAAAATACCACAAAAAGTAAAATATTGTGGTTGGACTGTAGACGTTGCGTTTATGGCAACATGTCTTGGGCTCTCTATAAATAAAGCCAAAAACAAAACAGTTGAAGCAAACCAAGCGGAAAGCATTTCAGCAGTAATGGAAGAAGAAATTTGAGCTTCTTGTAGTGAGAAAAGAATTTAGTGTGTGATAAATTTCAAGAGTGTAGTATGGGCAATGAAATTTTTTGAAATATTCCCTAAACCTCTGTAATACTACAAATTGTAGTAGAAAACAGTTTCACTGGTAATATACTATATTGTAATTATTTTTAAATATAGTATAATATTTTTTAGAGTTTGGCACATGATTTTTCCATCATTATTGGAGAGGGTTTTCTATATTAAAATTTGGTGTACAATTTTTTAATTTATTTTTGTCAGTCTGAATAGTAATAAGTAGAACCCACTATAAGTACTATTTCCTTGCTATATTTTTCTGTTACTCTTCACATAATTTGGACATGCTTCCACTCACACCCATAAAGTGTTTATTACGCTTGGGGTGTATCCAACTCTGGTAGTCCTTATCAGTAAGTAGATTATTACTTTCAATTATCAACTAATGAAAATTATTGAAAAATAAAAATAGACTACTAATAGGCTCAGTTTGTATTATGGTTGGTTGGAATTTTAGATTTGTTTGCTTTTCAAAGCTTGTTGCAAGGATGTCAAAGTCGCTAGAAGCCATCTATATCCTTGGAATGTTCTCTTATGTAAAATTTATATAATTTGATCATGTAGAAAATTTTCCTGTTGGTAAGAGATTTTCGTGTGAAAATTTTAGTATAAAGTATCCTCCTTTGAATAAAACCTTGCTATTATTGACTTCATCAAAGGTATCCACCAATTATTCCCCGTGAGGCCTTAAGAAAGTCTGAGTAAGGTTTCACTCGTTGTAGGGAATACGAAAGATAAGAGTTATTCTTCATAGAAATTTTGCTCCTTGTGAATTTATAAGAATTGACTTTTGTAATAGAACTACCAAAGTAGCCTAGTGCCACTAGGCTACTTCTTTTCATGCTTAGTATTTGCTGCGAGTTTTATTGATTTGAAGCAAGCACGCAGATAGTTAGTTTTGAACTCCATAGGTTGAAAAGTTGAACTAGAGAATACTTGTGAATGGTATGGCATTTAGAACCCTGGTGCATGGTTTTGCATGTCCTTATGATAGTCCAGCATGTTTTGTCATCTTATCGACTTGGGTGAATGAATGATATGTTTGTGTTTGTTAAACATGTGGTTTGAGAGCTTTGTTAGTGCCTTGAAAGGAGTTTTATGAACACTTGGGGCTATTGGCCGAAGTTTTGCAAATTCTAGACGAAAGGATTTTCTTTTTCTCAAAGTTTTGTCAACTTTACATTTCCATGACTTGTTTGCTTTATTGAAAAGAGGATTTGGAAATGCGTTTTGCTCGAATGAGATTTAAGAAATTTGAATGCAAGTTTCTTAGACAGTTTGTTTTATGCCCATAGCGAATGGCTAGGTTGACTTGTGATGAGATGTTTTCAAAAAAGTTGTGTAACATGAAATAGAATCCTATGTGTTTGCATGATAGCTTTGCTTGAGATAGCATTATAGAAACATGATTAGAGTAACTTGAGGAACTCGTATATATAGGATACATGTTCCCTTCCTCTAACCTATGCATGTAAGCTAGATGAAAGGGATTTAAATGAAATTGGTCAAGTTTAAGCTACGGCTTGGTAATCTAATAATAAGATGTTGATAGGCAAGAGGCATGTTGTTTGTCTTCATTGCACGAACTTATATGATGTGTAGATATGATTGAATGTTTGATTGTATACTTTTATGTCTGAAGAATTTTGGTTAGGGACTTAGGGTCTTGAGGTAGGAAGAGTAGTTCATGGGAACTAATAAGGCATATTATCATGGTATGATATTTTAGAGTTCTTAGAGCAAGCTATGACTGTTTGATTGGTCTGTATGATGAGTGTAATTGATGTATTGTACATATGCTTGCTAAGAGTATAGACATGTGACTGATGAACTAGACTTAGAGTGTTGAAATATGCAAATTGAGAATAACGCATATGAATGCCATGTTTGTGTTACATCTTTCTATGCAAGCACATAGAGCAGTTTGATTCCCATGCATGAAATGCGTGTAAAGAGTTAGAAAGTTCAAAAACCGAGGGCTGGGAGTCCCTATGGTATTAGCTGATGTCAGACACAAGAGAAAGAGAACTAGAGTAAAGACGCAAGTACGTTTAGCCCCCATCTTTGAAAGCTCACGTGTGCACGAGAGGCCAGAGCATAGATGCTCATCTAGGACTTGCACCGTGGAAAGGGCTATCATTGGAGGTGGAGCCGCCCAGTATAAGTGCCATGATAGGAGTCTTTGTTGCCTTGATGGGAAAAGGGCTGCTCTTAGAGGTGAAGCCGCCCCAGGTATGATAAGTAGCATCATCAGCTAGAGTATAGTAGCCTTCAGTAATGGCACTATCTTCCAAAGTATCAACTCATACGTAAAAGTATCGTGTCAAGGTATTCCGAGCATTCGGGCACAACCTCGAATCCCTATGTAGGTTAATTTTCCATCTCCTTGATCCTCTAGTTACATCAGTTTAGATTTGGGACCAAATCTTTTTAAGGGGGGAAGAATGTGATATTCGGTATACATGAGTTAGTAGATTTTCTTTTCTATACAACTTCAAGGTTCCCTGGGGCCCACCCATGTTACCGGATCCTGAATTTTACTAAGTCTGGATCCTGCAGTTCCTTGGAGAACTATATGTTATAGCCACTTTCTTGGGATTAAAAGTCTCGGTAATGGTTCCCAAGAGGAAAACAAGCTAAAGAGTGATTTTTAATAAATTTTATGAAGCCCTTAAACATTTAGTTTTTAGTTCACAAGTTTAGAAAATCTCAAAAATTCCTGGATTTGAACTAAAACTCAAAATTTTGATTTTGATTTTGATTCGTTGGGATTTTAATTTTTTTTATATTTTATTTGAATCCAAATGAGAGTTATTTCCTTATTTATATTTGTTTAAAGTTAATGGAGAGTAAAAAAAATGAGGACATTAAACAAGTGAATGCTGAGACAATCCTGATTCTAAGAGCACCTATAGGTGTTGAACTAGTTTTACTGTCACCCCTATAGCGGTTCAAGACCACTATAGAGATCACAGTGTATGCAGCAGGGCAATTTTGGGGTCTAGGTACCGCTATAGCGGTCATAAGTGTGTCTGTGGGTGACACGGGAAGTGCCTAGACCGCTATAGTGGTCATAGACCGCTATAGCGGTGTCAATGGGCCAGAAACAGTACAGAACGACGTCGTTTCACTTACTAAGAGTATAAATCCTTCCCCACTCTCTTCCTCCCCCATTACCAGAAACGCTCCCCTCTTCATTTTCCTCTCTTTCTCTCAAATTCACTCCAATCTATCATCCCCAATCATCAAGGTATGTATATGTTGTTAAATTATGTCTCTATTTTCTCTATTCTTTCACGTTCTTGGTATGGGTGTTGTTATTTCTCTCATTGTTGTCAAGTGGGGGTGCTCCCCCAATATTGTTAGAATTGCGTTGGGGTAATCTAGAGATACCCATAGTGTATTTATGAGTTTATTGGTGGTAGTGGTGGTTATTGGTCCCATTCCAAGCTCTCCAAGTCAAGTGGTGGGGTCCATATACTCCTGGTTTTAAACAATGAGTGGGTTTAAACTTATAGTCTTAGTATTCTCATTATAGTTATGTTTTATGCATGATGATTGCCAAATATGACATTGGAGATGAAATTATGATTATATATATATGTGTGTGTGTGTGTGTTTTTGCAAGTATGGCAAACTAGACAAAGAGCATGATTTTCAAAGAGCATGATAATGTATTTAGAAAAACTATAGGACCATGATTGATGTATAGAGTGCTATGGAAATATTTTATATTTATATTCATGAATAGATTTCGAAATATGAGTGATAACTCCTTTAGGAGTTATGTTTTTCTTTAGTTTTCTTAGGACTTTTAGTTTATTTTCATAGTTAGTTTTAGTTTTCATGGTTTCCCTTTTCATATCATTTGGTTTAAATTCTTGCATAACCATACTCACATTGAATCTTGCATTCTAGTTGTGTTTTCCATTGTTTTGTAGCTTTTTGGAAGAAGAATTAAGGAAGCATTTGAGCTAGGATTGCAAAGGAGCAAGAATTGGAGCTAAAGGGATGTCAGAAATCCATGTTGGAGCATAGAAATCCATGCTGGAGCATAGGTCTTGAAACTGACGCCACGCTACAGCGTGGGAAGCCATGCTACAGCGTGGCTTGCTGTCACAACTCTAAACTTTTCACTTAAGCTACGCTCCAGCGTAGCCATATGCCTTCTGGCGTGGGTGCACGAATCTGACATGTGGACTGGGTCTCTGTACTGACTCTAACAGCCCATGATTGGAACAAAAACCTAGGCAATCACGTTGAAGGGGGTGTGGATCAGAAGACAAGAAGCAGGAAAAAGAGAGACCTAGAGCTTGGGGAACATAGGGGATTGGAGCTTCAAGAACTTGAGAGAGAAAGACCTCTCTTGGATTATTCTTCAATTCTTGTGTATTTTCTTGTTCATGGCTTCTTCTTATTTCTCTTTTAATTGTGTTGTTTCTATTTCATTTGCAATGAATTGTAACTAAACCTTTGCTAAGGGTGATTTATGGATACTTTGTATTTGACATCATGCTAATATGAATGAATGTGTCTTGTTCTCATTTGATAATGAGTATTGTATTTGAGTTTATTTATCTTGAATTGCTTGATCACCAATTTAGGATTATAGGGGTTTTTACAAATTTGAGAAAAGGAGTAAGAACCATGCCTATGAATACAATGCCATGAGTTGAATGACACCTAGAGATAGGCAAACGTGATTCATGTGGTAATTAAGGGTTTGAGAACTTCTTGTAGACTTAAGCATGCTAAGAGATTAGGTGTTTGAATCTATTTGGGATGGCATTAAATAATCTTGAGAAAGGTTTTTAATGACATGATGACTCATACTATTACTTTATTGAATTTGGATAAGGCACATTGATATTCATATTGCATGTTGTTAACACATAGTTGAAGTAAATCACCCTAGCATTTAATTTCATCCATTTTTATATTGCTTTCACATCGTTTTAGCACTTTAGCATTATTCCTTTTAATATCATCTCTTTTCAATTGTTCAACTTGTTATCTAATTAACTAGAATCGGTATTTGAATTATTCCTGTGGGTACGACAACCCTCCATTTTACTCTATTACTTGACGACCTAGTATACTTGCTAGTGTCACTCTCCTTTGGGAGCGATCAATGAGTTAGACTACCAGTTAATATATTTCGGCAAGGATATCAAATAGAGATATCATGATATGATGCTAAAGATTTTGCAGTTTTGAACCTTTCTATATCGAAGTTGATATTAGAGTTATCAAGTTATGAAAAGAGATTATCTTGATAAATAAGATTTTATAAATTCAGTTTCATGATATTCCAAAAATATGGAATTTAGTATGAATTGTAGTGACTGTCGAATACATATTCTGTGAGCTTGAAATCGGAATACCTGCAAGCGGGTGATCCTTTGGGTATGATTTCACAATCACAGTTATGCTAAAGTTAGGTTGCTATAATTATATGAGTCCA
This sequence comes from Dalbergia cochinchinensis, assembly GCA_031216125.1. NCBI lineage: Eukaryota > Viridiplantae > Streptophyta > Magnoliopsida > Fabales > Fabaceae > Dalbergia > Dalbergia cochinchinensis. The sequence continues at coordinate 57,145,182 of CM062375.1, read as the reverse complement.
GAGCTTTTAAAATTTCAACCATTTTCATATTCAAGCGGTTTTTTAAAGAGTTATAGTAATAATATGATTATGTTTAGAGATTTGTGAAATATTATGATGATCGCTAGAGTAGAGCACAAGCATATGAGAGATTTTTAGAGAAATAAGTATTTTATGACTGAAAAAACCTATTGTAACTATAGAGAAGCAGACTATGAGTTAACGATAGTTACTCTGTTAATCTTGGTATACCAAGTCGCCCCTAAGGCTAGAGAAATCAGAAATGGGACCTGTTTAGGTGCCTCAGAGTTTAGAGATTTTGTTATGCCATAATTGACATGCATAACTAGAGATTTTGTTATGTTACATGGATTGGGCATAACTAAAGATTCCTGTTTCTTTATTAGAATACCGTTATTTATGTTTTCGGAAAGTATTAATGCTTTTAGAGGTTATTGATGATTTTAAGAAGATATTTAATTTAAGAGCTATTATGCATATGAGAAATGATTTTCTTGTTAGTGTGAGAACTCAGAAATATTTTACTATAAATAAATGAATTTGTGGAATGGAATATGTTTTCCCTTGAATACCTATGTTATGTAAATATTGAAAATGATTTGTCAGTGCATGTTTGTCTATATATATGGTTGTTATTGTCCCATATGGGTGATGGGTGAGAGCTCACTCACTGAGTCCGTTGACTCACCTATCTCCCTTCCTCCTTGATGGCTGGCCGTTGTTAGCAGCAAGTTTAATAAAGGAAATTAAATTCCCAACCGGATTGCAACAAACACCTAGATAGTGGAATGCAACTAGGGTCGTCTCACAGGGAAACTGAACTAATTAGCTAGATTAAAAGGGGGGTATTGTTGCATCAAAATTTAAAGCGTAATAACAAGTAATAAAATTGACAATAATCAAAAGGAAGCTAGCTTAGGGGATTTTCGAGCTAGGGAATGTTAATCATTAACATAACATATGATAAGCATTTGATGTGGGACAATGTACTAACTGTGCAATCACACCATTAGCTAGCAATTCTCCTTAAAGTCAATCATCTAAAGGATGACATATAGCACATATATTTAAATACTTGCAATCACAACATATAAATGTATAAGCCAATTACAAAACCAATTGCCATAGTCCAACCCTCAATCAAGAGCTATCTCAATTCCCTTGGTTAATTAAATACTTGCTAATCAATCAATTAACATGCATTCAATAAACAAACTGACTCAAATATGCTTGCAAGTCATGCTTACATACCCAAACAGCACCTAACCTATTCATGCATATGAATCAATAAACACAAATAGAAAGGGAAACACAAAGGAAAAGAGGACTACACGAAACTCTTGCATTAAACTTCAATAATGTTTCAAAACATCCCTAACTCTTGAATCCCTTCAGCTAGCAAGCAAACTACTCCTCCATGGGAGGGTTACAACCAAAGAGCAAGGTGGAAAAGCGAAATCTTAATGAAAATTGCATAAAAAGTACTCTAACAGTGAATGTATAGTGTTCTTGATAGAGAGGGGGAAGAAAAAGAAAAAGGAAGAATGAGAGCTCTCAAACCTAAGGTTCTTTCCTAATGTGGCAAGAAGTGTTTCGGGTTTCGTGCTTCCCAGCCTTACATCATCCTCAATTTTGCTAGAAAGGGCCCTCGTAGGTCAAAATTACAAAAATTAAACTTTCAGGTTCGGTCCCGTAATACTCGCTGCAGCGAGTGATGTTCGTTGCAGCGAACAGGCTTGAAATACTCCACTTCGACCGCTCTTCAAACTCGCTACAATGAAGTTGTCCGCAATTCTGGCTCATCTCTTCTTCTGTGCTCGCTGCAGCGACTGATTCTTGCTACAGCGAAGCTGTTCGAATATGAGTCTTCAATCCAACCTTCTCACTCTTTCTTCCCCTTGCTCCAAGCTCCACCCCACTGCACTGCCAAGGAAGACTCTTCAAGTGACTTCGATCCACTCTGCATAAGAAAAAGATATTGTGAGAAATATATGTGCAAAAGTCACTACTTAAAAGTCATAAAATAAAATTAAGTGCATGGAGGGGAAAAGTATAAAAACTAACAAAACCTATGAGAATTAAACTAATAAGAATGCAAAAGTACCAAGTGTAAAATGGAAAATATATACAAAAAGAGAGTTTATCACTCCTCATAGTTGCAGGTGTAGATGTTGCTTAGTTTTCAGTTTGGCAAACGGTGTCGTTCTCAGTGGTGAGTCTTACTTTGAAGTAAGGCCTAGCTAGAGTCTTGTTAGAGTAGAGTGCTGCAGTAGATGTGTAGGCAGGATTCAAGTGATGCATTATTTTCAGATTATGTATTTAATTTCAGTATTAGAAATAGAGATGTATACGTTTTTAGTCCATAAGTATGGATTTGAAATTGTAGAGTTTAAATAGAGTTTATGCAATAAACCAGAGATGTATTTATGATACAGTTCATGAGTTAAATTGATTTTCAGAGTATAATTAAAATGTTTCAGAGCTTTATATATAAAGTTTTAAATAAATATTAGATGAAGATATGATTTCGGAATGAAAAATATATATATTATTTTATGCATATAGAGAGACTCAGAGGTTATGAGTCTTACGTGGGGATGAGATTCCTCACGTGCCAGTTATGTTCCCAGGTCAGGTCGTGACAATTCCCAACTCATCCAATGAATCATTTGTCCCAAAAAGGGATAAATTAGTTCCTTGAAATGGTTAAAATAGGAAGTTACGACTATTATTTTCCACCTCTTCCTCAAAAAAATTCTTCTACATATACCCTTTTTGTCCTTCAATCAAATTTTTCCATGTATAAAAGTCATAAATAGTTTAAAAGTTTTGATTAGAGAAAAAATTATAGATGATATCAACATTACATGTGTCAAAGGGTGTGTTCGTTTCAAATTTTGGAAAAAATAATTATAAAACTTAAATTTATATAGACTTAAATATGTTTCTAGTCGCTTAAAAATAAGCAAAATTTGGTTTTAGCCCCTAAAAATTTTTTTGTTTAGTTTCAGTCCAAAAAATTTTAAAATTGTTTGGTTTTAATCCTTATCATTAAATTATTTGTGTCAAATGTTGAACTGGCTAATAGAGACTCAGGTCATTCAGTTCCACTAATCATATATGATAAGGACTAAAATGAAGAATATTAGAAATGTTTGGACTAAAACCAAATAAATTTTTTTTCCAAGGACTAAAATTAAAATTTGCCAACTTTTCAAGAACAAGAAATATATTTAAGTCTTTTAATATATAAAAAGGTGAAAACTAGTTTTTTTATATTTTGATTATTTATTCAAAATGTAAAAAGTGATTTTTTTTAATGAAAAAAAGTGATTTTGAGCCAAAATAATCTAATCCCAACGTCTCAAAATCTATTTTTGGTTATCCACTACTATTGATAGTATTGACTAATTTCTTTGAAGTGAGAGCTCCCTACAAGTAGGGATGGAAGGAGCGAGGGGCGCCCGTGCTCCCCCAACAATCTTTTAGTATATATCTATATTTAATTTAAAATATAAAAATATTTAAATTTATATATATATATATATATTAAAAGAATTAAAAAATCTATCACACTTTTATTTTTATTATTTTGGATACACTCATCTAATTTTATTTTTTTATATATATATATTAGTTAGTTTGTTACATAAAATTATAAAAGTTGTTATAAAAATTTGTATTATAATATTATTGAGAGATTGATAACTTAATTCATAGTCCGTTTATAGTAAAGATACACGTAGCAATTTAAAAATATCTAAATGAAATTCTCAAGCGTCCAAATCAAATATTTATATTTTGTAATTAATAATTTAACTTTCAGAATATATTTTATTACTTATTACTAATAAGTTTACTCATATAGATATATTTATTAAAAATTATTTTATAATATAATTATGACCCAATAGCTACGGCCCCGCCTAAATGACCCCGGAATCTTATTGGAGGGCGAGATTGGAAATAAAGATTTGAAATCCTCTGCTATTGACGTCAACGTAGAAGCAATTCGTACGTATTATCTTTTTTTTATTGACAACTGGCTTAAAGCCCAAGAACTAAACAGTGATTAACCGGGGAAGATAACATCCCTAGCATCAATTCGTACGCATTATAAAACTAGCCTAGTGGCACTAAACTACCAAATTAGTAGCTATTTTATTTTCTGTGGAGAGAATCGCGCGCCAGGCGGCTAGCTGTTCTCCATCAATTAATTAATTATGTGAAAAGAAAAGTTAATTAGCCCAATAATATGCAGGTTTTGGCGTTATCAATCTAGTTGCTGCTTCTCCTCCCCCACCAGCACTGCACAGCCACCCAATTCCTTTCCTCTAATCGACATGATGTCTTCCTCCGAAACCCAGGAATCCAAATTCAGATTTAATCCCTACAAAAAAAAAAAAGGATGTTCGATGTGTACATTAGTTATTTTACTATAGAGAAAGTGAATTGGTAAAGATAAATTTGTAATATTAAAATTTTATATTTTTCAAAAAATCATATATAATATCATGAAAATATTAATATGAAGATTATATACAATATCTAATGACTATTATCCAAGATTTGGTGATTATGAGTGATTATTGGACCAGGCATTAATAAGAGGACCAACATTACCCCCTAACTTAAGAGTTGTCTTATTTATATTAATTATGTATAAGATATTATGTCAACTCACATTTCATCTATTATTGGATGAGGTGTAAATCTTATTCAAGGTTCACACCTCCTTTAATAATAAATAAGATGTGAGTTGATATAATATCTCATGCATAATAATTATAAATAGTAATTTTCCTAATTTAAAGAGAGGTGGGGATCCCTCACCAACCAAGAAATAGGGGGTATAGGAGTAAGCCAAATACAACTATTAGGCAGTGTAAAAAAATATAGCACTTATTATTATTATTATTGTTTTTGATAACATAGCACTTTTATTTTACAAGAAGGTGAAATGATTTTAATAAAACAAAATAAATTAAATTAAAAATTAAAATGTAAAAGTTATGTTATAGTTATTTCTATTCAAATAATAAATCAATTTTATTCAAATAAATCATTTTAAATTCAGTATTATAATTTAAATATTAAAAGGTCAAGTTTTAATTAATTATAAATTATTTATTACTTAATTTATAAGAATATTTCAAAAAAAATAAAAAAAATTATATTTTATTACATGAAATGATATATGTGTCATTTAATACAGATAACATTTTCTTTTTTTTATTTTCTCTTTTTTTAATTCCAAACAAGAATAATTAAAAAATATATATTTTTCTCTTTATTTTTTCTTCTCATTTTCTTCACTCTCATTTTCTCTATCATTCAAACGAAGCAGAAGCTTAGATGCTAACGGTGTGTTTGAATGAGATTATTTTGGAATAAGATCACTTTTTCATAAAAAATAGAATTATTTTTCGTATATTTAATATATGAAAACTGAAAACAATGTCGTGTTTGTCAAGTCGCATTTTTTATTTTTCGAGAATGATTGTAATTAGTATTAAATATTATATATGTCAATTTTACCTAGATAAAATAGTATTTTAAAAATAAAAGTGTTAAATATTTACCTATTACAACCCGTATTTTTTATTACTTTTTAGGTATTATTGTAATTGGTTATAAGGGTATTTTTTTGGTACCTTATAAAGATACCGGTATCCATGAATTTTACAGGATACTTGTCGAGTCGTCCTTTTATTAGTGTTAGTTCGTGAAGATGAAGAGAGAAATATAGAAATAACTATCCATTATAAATAATTGAAGGTGAAAGATGATTCCACACGTTTTAGTTAGTTAACTGTAATACCCTAGGTATTACTGTTACCTAGAAGAGCTTAGGGCAATACACGTGTTGTTGGATAAAACTGGGTCCTAAATTTCACTAAGTCTGGATCCTACATTTTCTTAGAGGGCTACATGTTAGAGCCTCAATCTTAGGATCAAAAGTCCCAGTAATTGTTCCTAAGAGGAAAACAAGTTAAAGGATGATTTTTAATGAATTTTATGAAACCTTTAAACGCTTCATTTGTAGCCCACAAGTTAAGAAAATCTTGAAGATTCCCGGATTTGAACTAAAATCTAAAATTTGGATTTTGATTTGTTGAGATTTTAATTTTTCTAATATTTTATTTGAATCGAAATGGACATTTATATTTTAAAGTTAATGGAGAGTAAAATAAATGAGGACATTAACTTAAAATTAAGAAATATAAATAAGTAAATATTGAGACAACCCTGTTGGCCTAGTCCAATACATACCAGTATTTAACCTCCTGGGAGACTGCCCAGGCGGTCATAAAGGCAGTGCAGTAGCTGGAGAGGATAAAACCCCATTTTCAGGTTCCCAGACCATTTTCTGCACCCCTTCACCCAAAATACGAAGAATTTCGCCTCTCTACCCTATTCTCAACCCAAAACCTCATCTTCTCTCGAATCTAACCTAATCTTTCATCCTACAAGCTCAAGGTAAGAGATTTCACTAGTTTTTCTTCCTTTTCTCTTTAATCTCTCCTTGTTCTTGGGGTGGCATGGTGGTTCTTCATGTTGTTAGAGGGAATGAAGTTCTCTTAGTATGTTAAGCATAGATTTGAGCTCTTTAGGGATCATTAGAGATTATTCTAGTGTATTATGGCTATTATGTCAGATACTGGTGTTATTTTTGCCTCCCAAGCTCTTGTTAGTGTCAATCCTATTTATTCTACCACTCCAAGTGAGTGGGTTCACATCTGTAATCTCTATGTTTATCATTATAGTTATTTTCATCAAGAACTTGGTTTAAAGCATGATTTTAGAGTTTCTGCAAAGAAGTTAGAGACTTTTGTTGATTTACCAAGCTTATGAGAATGTAGTTTTCAATTGACATAAACTATATGATTTATGAAAACCATCGAACCATTGTTGTTTAAATGTGTTTATAAAGAGTTGGATTCTGAGTACAATTGTTTAGAAAGGTAAAAATGATAATATGATTCCAGAATAGTTATTTTATATGATAGAGTTTCTAAACCCTAGGATAGAAGACTTTATGAAATGTAGAGAAAGGAAATGAGGTTTTGGTTGAGCTGACAGTAGCTATAGAGAAACAGACTGTATATTAATAGCAGTTAATTAATCCGTTAATCTTTATACCAAGAAATCCCAGGTTAGAGTAAACTGAGAAATCTTTGTTACACTGGGGACGACGATACGAAATGCCCAAATGTGACTCGATACTTATAGCAAGAAAATTTGATGATACACTGGGATGGCGATACGTAATGGCTAGATGTATTGGTAGAATTTCATACAAAGATTTTTGTTTCTGTATTAGGATACTGTTAGGTTGATATAAAGAGAATTGTGATTTTGAACTTATGAATATAGGCATGAATGTTTTAGAACCTTACTATCATCATCATTATTATTGTTGTTGTTGTTGTTTTTAACATGTCTTTTATTGCATTGTTTTCCTAATGTCCCATGAAAAGGGTTCTAGGTGAGAATTCACTCATTGAGTTTTTATATTAAAACTCACCATTCTCCTTTCTCCTATTTATAGATTTAACAACTGCTGTGGATTTTTCCCAGCCTCTTACTTCCCAGTAGCAATAGAGATTCAGTTGGTTAGTTTCACATGAGTGAAGCATTCTTGATTCAGTATAGAGTGCTCCAATGTCATTGCAAGCAGGAGTCTTGATTCATATAGAGACTATTTTGTATTTTTCATACTTGATCGTATTATGGTTTGTATTTAAAGGATTTGGTTGTTTCTAAACCTACTGGATACGATGGTTTGACACATTTACATTTTACATATGAATGATACCATGATTACAAATTTTAGATATTAATTATAAGATTTCAGATATAATTATCTTGATTTCAGAGGACAAGTGAATTCTATGTAGAAAATGAAATGATGTTTTAAATGGATTTTTCCTGTTAGTATATGCATATAGAACAATACACAAGTCAGAAGGATTACGTGAGGTTAGGATTCATCGCGTGTCGGTCACGTGCCCAAATCGGGTTGTAATATTAACATCAATTTTTTTTTGTCAATTTTAAAAAATAAGCTAAATTTATTTTGAAAGGAAAAAAATAGTGCAAATTCTCTTATCTAATAGAGCACCCAATCCCCAGTTCCCCCCACGTTCATAGCTCTCCTCATTTATTTTTTAGACTGCTTGCTTATATGCTCATTTGTCCAATCCTTGACACGTGTATAAGTGACATAAAGTCATTTGCCTATATTCATCTATCAGATGTTGCTTAATGCTAATTTTGATTTTTTCACTAGTAGCATTTTTATTATATTAATTAATATATGTAATCAAATTAAAAGACGAAGTCGAGGAGCGATCACCGGTGCAGGAAGGCACGGATAAGGAGCGGCTCCTGGTAGACTTCTAAGCAGAGGGGTACGAGGGGTACATGAATGAACCAATTACACACCCGAATGAGAGGAATCCTGAGACTGTGTAGGTATGAGACTATACAGTTAAGGAGAACTTATATGAATTGATTTGTACTACCTATACCAATAAGATGCATCTTCTTTTCGATAGTCCATCACTAAAGAACTCCATAGTTAAGCGTGCTTGACTTAGAGCAATTTTGAGATGGGTGACCTCTAGAAAGTTTTCCTAGTAAGCATGTCAGTAAAGACAAAGCACGTTGAAAAGACCCGTGTTGGTTTGTGGGGACAGTCGTTAATTCATAAAGCAACAGGAGATATTACAAATGGTATCAGAGCATGCACCTCTCCCAATATAGTGTGGTTCGAGGACGAACCAAGCGGAAGCTGGTGGGCATGTAATGCCCGAGGACGAAATCGTGGAATGATCGTCGGTGCAAGAAAGCATGGACAAGGAGCGGCTCTTGGCGGACTTCTAAGCGGAGGGGTACATAAATAAACTGATTACACACCCGAATGAGAGGAATCTTGAGACTATGTAGATATGAGACTATACAGTTAAGGAGGGCTTATATGAATTGATTTATACTACCTATACCAACAAGATGCATCTTCTTTTCGGTAGCTCATCACTAAAGAACTCCACAGTTAAGCATGCGTGACTTCGAGTAATTTTGGGATGGGTGACCTCCTTGAAAGTTTTCCTAGAAAGCATGTGAGTGAGGACAAAGCACACTGAAAAGACCTGTATTGGTTTGTGGGAACAGTAGTCAATCCATAAAGCAGCAGGGGATGTTACACTACAATATATAAAGAAGATGAATAGAATGTAAAGTGTGCTAAATATTATATGTTACATTCGTTTTATTTTATTTTATATATGTATTAATAGTTTCTTTTAAAAGTCATTCCATAATCCAAAGTCATTTAACAAATCATATTTTTATGGCTATAAGTCCTGAAAAAAGGTATTGATGTAACGAAAAGTAAAGAATTAAATAATTAGTAAATATAACATATGATATAACATGTGAAAAGAATAATGATAACATGATTAAGAACTTATAAGTAAAACTATAAAATATTTACAATGCATGAAACTTGTATAAAATTTTAGTGAGAATGAATAGATATTTTATCCATACATATCACCTCAAATTGTGGGCAGAGTTGTCAGCAATATTATTATATTCTATAAAAAGGATTGGGTTTTGTAACTGTTTCTTGATGTCTTCTCGATAAATTGGAATTCTTTTTTAAGTGTGCACCTAAATTATCAGTTTTATCGATACTGCTATATAACGGTGCAGGGCTACTTTAATCACTCCCTGTTTGGTTACATTTTTTAGCAAATTATCTTCATTTTATATTATTATTTTTTTACCTTGAAAAATATATTTAAAGGATAATTTCGTAATTGTCATATGATCAGGCTTGGCGGTTACAATCTTAACATCACGTCTCTACCCCCTTTGCCAGTCAGTTTTTTCCATAAAGAAAACTAAACTGCCTATAATCTCTGTTTTACAAATTCAAATCCTACCACTCCAACCCCTTTCCCTATTCCCGTTCTCTTTATCCGTTTTTTTTCAACAGCTCGATCTCAGAATAAGAAGTTACACAAAAGGAAGAGGCCTCCCTCTCATGACAAAGCAAGAAACCCACCACTATGTCCAGCTAGAGAAAGAGAACATTGACACTTTTCTTCAACCAGTGAGGACAACCAATCTCAAAACAAGAAGAAGCCGTGAGAGGAAGAATGTCTCCCGTTCTGCCATCTACAGTGGCATTATCACAGTCATCTTCATAGTTAGGTAACTTCATCGACATTGCTCTCCACACATTCTCATTCACTGTCTCGGCACTTTGTGTTACTGTTTGGTGTTGGGAAAACAAATATTTGATATGGGGTCAACCGTTACATGAACAAGAAGAATTTGTGCAACAAATTAAAAGAACTTCTCTGATACACTGCTTACCATTGGAAATTTTCCATTTTTTTAAGTTATTATTTTATGATTTTATGTGCGGGTGGGAAATGAAATAAACACTCACCTTTTACCTTTTTGCAATTAAATTATTGTTGTTTGTGGCAGTGTCATGGAAAGAAGAATTTTTGGAGATGTTGCCTATTGTTATGTATGTCCAAGGAAAGCTTCTCTATCAAACATATCCAATGAGTTCTCTAATTAACACTTCTTCCCTTCCTCAAAAGTGGCCAATTCTTCCCCGTCCGTAAAGTTCAACAAAGTTTATTTATATTTTGAGTTTGACCAGATGTGGTACGAGGATCCGTTGTGGAACAGGTGGATATATAGTTACTAGCATTTGTTACAATTTCATTTCCACATGTAGTTGGTGCTTCCTTTTTCCTCTTTGCAAGTTTTTTAACTCTGTCTTTGAAATCAATTTTGAGTTCTCTCAAAGTAAATATTGCTCCTCATCTAAGTTGTTTCATTTTTTTAATTTATTTTTTATAGCATGATTCAAATGATTATGTAGGCCCTTCATGAGGATTGTGACCCTAAACAAGTAACGGTTCTATGTTCAAAGATGTTTACACTTCTCATTCTATTTGTAGAGGGCATTTAGGGATTGGATAGCATGAGTTGGCAATACCTGTTGGAAAAGAAAAACTTGATGGCATTGTGAAAACATTTTATTTGTTGGCTATATGATTGTTAGCCATTTCACATGTTTATATTTAATGAATTATTTATTGGCCTTCTGCAATGCAGGTGGAGCTATTTGATTATATCGACCCAGACAAATTCTACAAGGATATTGGCTTCTGCAAAGAAATAAAGAAAGTTCAAAGACAGCAGGTGAGAAAAAGAAGATAGGATGCTTCATACTGGGTATGGCACAAAAATCTAGTCTTAAAGGGTGTGTTTTAGTTGCTATTTTTGTTATATTATCGTTATTTATTATTTATTATTTATTAATGTTACTATTATTTAAAAAACCAAACTTAATGCACACGTGGCTTTTGTATAACGTTGAAAATTACATTTGGTTTTTACTCCTTGATATCATTATACATTTTCATTCGAATTTGGATACATTAGTCACACTTCTTTTTCAGTTTACGTGAATCATTATTGATTTTGTGATAAGATTTTTACTTTCCAGTATATATAGATATATCTCCGATAACTAATGAATCAGGTCTCTTTCAATTACGCTAATTATTTACACTAGCGACTTGACAGATATGACAATGCCCGTTGAGTTGTCCTTTTTATTGGTATTGGTTCCTGACGATAAAGAGAGAAATATGAGGATAATTGTCGAGCCACCTTTTTATTTTTTAGGGATTATTATAATTAGCACTATATATTATGTATAGGGATAATTATCGAGTCACTTTTTATTTTAGATATTTGATTACTTTTTGGCCTTCTAATTAAATCTGAGTAACGTCAATTATAATTGTAATGACATTTGAAGAAAACATGTTATATAACTATAGAAAAGACATTATTTGAATGTATGAAATTAATAATCATTTCTTTTGCTTTTTTTTTGTTTAATATTTGGGCATTTGCATTATATTTAAATATTTATTTTATTGAGGGAGAATTGTCATATGTAATATTTAATGTTAATTATAATAATTTCCAAGAAAATAAAAGGCGACTTGATAGTTATTCCTATATTTCTCTTTTCATCTTCATCTACCAACATCAATGAAAAAAGCGACTCAACAAGCACGATACTGCCCATCCAGGAAGTAGTATAATATTTTTATGGACTAAAATCTCAAATCAGTCCCTCAAGTTTATAACGGGGGAAAAATTAATCCCTCAAATTTAAATAATCCTATATTAGTCCCTTAAATTTTATAAAAAGGGATAAATTAGTGCCTCTATAAAATTGTCGTATAAATTGTGTCATGTTAACTTACTTATGCGTACTGTTAACTTATTTACATGTCCTGTTAACTTTTATGGTGGACTCTAACTTGTTTCACTCATCTAAACGAAGTCATTCAGACCTTTTTTTGTATTTGCTATCTTTGTTGAAAAGAAAAATTTTAGCTTTAAGTTGATATTTATTTTGTGCAAAATAGAGAAATAAAGCAAGTTAAAACTCATTATGAAAATTAACAATATACGTAAGTAAATTAACAGAATAAATAAATATTTTTATTAATAGTTTGAACAATAATTCAACAGGGAGACTAATTTATCTTTTTCTATAAGATTTAAGAAATTAATATAAAATTTCCTAAATCTGAATTACTAATTAAAAGAAAAGTTAGCCCATTAGCGTATGCGGGCTTTGGCGTTATCATCAACATCAAGCTGGCTTCTTCTGCGATCAACGTGAAAAATATATATATATATATTCAGAAAGCTAGCTGCTGCTGCTTCGTCTCCACCAGCAAAGCACAGTCACCCAATTCCTTTAACTTACAGATATGTCTTCCTCCTATTATTCCTCCTCCAAAACCCCGAAATCCAAATCCAGATTTAATCCCTTCAGAAAAAGGATGTTTGATGTGTTCATTAGTGCCACGGGCGACGACTACTCTAGCGATTTTGTTTCTTCACTTCTCTATACTCTCCGAATTGCTGGAGTTTATGTGTTTGAGGACGCTTTAGATCGTAGAAGCGGAGAACATACCTCACGGGACGCAATCGCAGAGTCCAGGATTTCTATCATTGTGTTCACAAGTGTTGGCTTTGTTGCCTTGGATTATTTTAAGCCAATTTGAAATTTGTATCACTTTAAAATCAAAAGTTTGTTCCTTCTTCTTAGGTGGTTGTTGCACCATAATAGAGAAATAAAAAGGAAAATTGAGTGTGTGCCATTTTTGTGTGAGTGTGTGTTTTGTTTGAGTGAGTTCTTAGTAGGTGGAGAAATTATTTTGTGAGATTGGATGTATTGAGATTTTGAGTTTGTGAGAGATTGCTAGATTGGTGATTGTATTTTTTCCAAAAAGAAATTAGTGAATTGATTTGTTGAGTTGTGGACGTAGGCATTATTCGCCGAACCACGTTAAATATTTTGTGTAGTTTGTTTACTTTTACTTCTGCTGCCCCCATCAGTGGTATCAGAGAAGGGTTCTGATCCTGCTTCTGGTATTTTTTATGGCAAGGATGCAAGGTTCAATGGGAAAATTTGAGGTGGAGCTCTTCGATGGAAAAAATAATTTTAGCCTGTGGCAGAGTAATGTTAAAGATACTCTAGTGCAACATGGATTGGTTAAAGCTTTGAGTGGGAAGGAGAAAAAGTCTGATAAGATGACAGATGAAGAATGAGAAGAGATAGAGATGAAAGCTATCAGTACGATTCGCCTATGCCTAGCTTCTGAGGTAAAATTTAATGTTCTGAATGAAACTTCTGCTGTTGACTTATGGAAGAAATTAGAGAATATGTACATGTCAAAATCCCTTACCAACCGCCTGCTTTTAAAGAAAGAATTATATCAGTTGAAGATGGATGTTGGTGCTGACATTAGAGATCATGTGAATTATTTTACAAGATTGGTTACACAGTTAGCTAGTATTGGTGTGAAAATTGATGATGAAGATAAAACACTGTTGCTATTATCATCTCTTCCAAATAATTATGACAGTGTAATAACCACATTGCTAGTTGGAAAAGATACTTTGAAAGTTGATGATGTGATTGTTGTGTTATTAGAGAATGAAAAATTGAAAAGATCGAATGATCAACCCCAAGAAAGTGTCCTTGTTGCTAGAACTAGCCGTGGTAGAAGCATGTCTCGTGGCGGTAATTTTGATAGAGATAATTCAAGATCAGGTTCCCTGTCAAAACCAGACTATAAAGACAAGCAATGTTATTATTGTCATGAGATGGGTCATACTAAATTTTATTGCCGGAAATTGAAAGCAGACATGGAAGAATTTGAAAGGAGTAAAGCAAAAGGAAAAGAGAAGTTTGAAGATGCTACGGCAGCTGTCGAAGATTATACCAATTATGAAACCGATGTGATGATGGTTGAAGAGGAGAAAGCTATTTTTAATGATTCTTTGGCTCTTAGATTCTGCTTGTTCTAATCATATTTGTTGCAAGAAAGAATGGTTTGATACTTATGATACTTGTGATGATGAGATTGTGAGATTGGCTAATGAGGATTGCCTTGATATTATTGGAAAGGGTACTGTAAAAATTAAAATGCATAATGGTTGTGTGCGAACACTTGGTGATGTGAGGTACGTACCTGCACTTGGAAGAAATTTGATTTCTTTGGGTAGATGTGATAGTTTGGGCTATGGACATTTTGCAAAAGATGGAATAATGCAAGTTACTAGAGGAACTTTGAAGATAATGAAGGGTAAGAAGACTCATGGTAACTTGTATAAATTGATAGGGGAGACAGTTGTGAATAAAGACAATGACCAAGCATACAAGAATATGGAGAAGGCAAAGCATACGCTAAAGAAAAAGGTAACATTTGCTAGTCCTTTGACAAGGACTTCTGGCTCTTATTACTGACATATACAATTTGTCCCAATCACAAGGCAAGGTGGAGATTTGTTGGGTTTGTTGCCTTGGATTATTTTAAGCCAATTTGAAATTTGTATCACTTTAAAATCAAAAGTTTGTTCCTTCTTCTTAGGTGGTTGTTGCACCATAATAGAGAAATAAAAAGGAAAATTGAGTGTGTGCCATTTTTGTGTGAGAGTGTGTGTTTTGTTTGAGTGAGTTCTTAGTAGGTGGAGAAATTATTTTGTGAGATTGGATGTATTGAGATTTTGAGTTTGTGAGAGATTGCTAGATTGGTGATTGTATTTTTTCCAAAAAGAAATTAGTGAATTGATTTGTTGAGTTGTGGACGTAGGTATTATTCGCCGAACCACGTTAAATATTTTGTGTAGTTTGTTTACTTTTGCTTCTGCTGCCCCATCAACAAGAAATTATGCCGCTTCAACATCGTTTTTGCAAGAACTAGAGAAAGTAATGGAGTGCAGAAGGGCCGTGGGTCAGCAGATTGTTCCAGTGTTCTGTGGTGTTGATCCCTCGAAAGTACACAATCAAGGTGTTGGAGAAGCTTTCGCTTCCATAGATAGACAGTCTACGAATGATGAAAACAAGGGGTTGAGTTATAGCACTGCGCATCAAGAAGCTGCTGGCATTTCACCACGATTTGTTGTGACAAAACGGTAACGAAATTGTCGAGATAATGATAATTTTTTTTCTATTATCTGTTTATAAATTCTCTTGCATTATAAATAAAATAAATTTTGATTCGTTTTTAAGATTTTAAAGAATGGATCGTATCTATTTTTTGTTTCATTTACATTATAAATTAAATGAGTTTTAATTAGTTTAAAGATTTTAAATTTTGGATCGCATTTTTTTTATATTCCATTTAATATGTAAGAAAGTTTATAGAAAAATGGATAAGATGCAATACCATTACTGAATCATCATATATCTTTTTGTATGCTTTGAGATTCTTATTCTTCTTGACCTTCTAATACTTTATTTGAAGCTTTCTTTATCTTTTTAAAATGTTATATTTTCTTTCTTGAATTCATTTAGGAAATGAGTTTAATTTTGTTGAAGTTTTAGTGTAAGTTTTATATTGAGTTATATACTTCTATATAATTTTTATTCAGGATGAATTATACTAACATCTCTTAATAGTTAGTGCAGTTACATCTGGCTCTAGTGCTGCCATGCTTTATTTATAAATTTGTCACTTGATATCTTTGATGTTTGCTAAAATTACATTAGGTTCTCTTGTCAAGAATCTTATAACAAACTCTTGCTGTCTCTGAATTCTTGCATCCCTCATAGCTGCAAAAGAACATTTCATAGGACAGGTGCAATTTGGGATTGGTTGATAATTCTCTAACTCTGCCCAAAATGATTTCGATTCAGTGTGATACTCAGCCACGTATAAGCTTCCTTCTCTTAAGCTATTGAAATCTTGCATTAATTCTGCAGTTCTAACTATATGACCTCTAGAAAAAATTTCGTTTCGATCCAACCAAACAGCTGATGCTAACTCAATTGCATCAATACTTTTTGCAATTGAAGGTTTAACAGAATTCATATTCCACCAACGAACAATTCTATTCATCTTTCCCAAACTTCATATAATGGATCAAACTCATTAGGTTTCAATATTGACCCATTCACGAACTTGAAATTTTTCTTTGAAACTAAAGCCCATTTCATACATCGGGATGGTAATATTTGATCCTGATATGTGAAATGTGCTTTAGTTTCAAAGAAAAATTTCAAGTTAGCTATCTAATATCTAACTTGTCCTAACTTGTGTCACAAGTTTCTCCAACTTGTATGGCTGATTTTAGCTACGGGTCTGATACCTCTAGTTTCTAGAAAAGCACTTTACATTCTTCTTTGATAACAATAGTGCTCGAGTTACCAAGT
The DNA here is from genome assembly GCA_031216125.1 of Dalbergia cochinchinensis. Classification (NCBI taxonomy): domain Eukaryota; kingdom Viridiplantae; phylum Streptophyta; class Magnoliopsida; order Fabales; family Fabaceae; genus Dalbergia; species Dalbergia cochinchinensis. The sequence goes on along the minus strand of CM062375.1, from coordinate 57,128,396 downwards.
TGGCTAATGCTTGACATGCTGTTTAATTCATATGATTGTTGTATGAACAAACTCACTTGATTTTCAGCAAACTATTTATTCAGACTTTGATTTATCTGGGCTTCTCATCCATTCGGCACGAATGATCATATGCTCTTTACTTTGGGTGGTTTGGGTTAATCAAATACCTTGTCTGTCTACTAAACCTCTTTCCCATCAGCTGGTCCAGCCTCCTCACCATACACATGGGGAAAATCTCTCTTTTCCATAGTTCGACTATCAATTTCTTGTCTGGATATGGGTAGGGTCGAGCAGGTTCATCGGATCCCAGATAAAGACCTCCCCCTCTCTTTACCTCTAACTAAGACAGTAATGGACTTCCAGCCCCATTTGCAAACAATATAGGTTCTATAATATCCACTTCCAGCCCCATTTGTAAATATTATAGATTCTATAAAATCCATATACACTCACATAATTTTGTCACTCAAATATTGCCATGTTCTCCTGATACATGTGCATATTGAGAAACGTCTGTGTCAGTGATTATGATTTATGCACCTCAGATTCATATTTTTGCAGGGATGGAGGTGAAGCTATCAAGAATATTGTTGAACATGTTACTTCTTTGCTAGATTCAACAGATTTATTTGTGGCAGAGCATCCAATGGGAGTACAGTCTCGTGTAATAAAAGTAATCCAAATGTTAGACAACCATTGGGGGGCATGGGATTCAGATGGTGTTCTTCTATTAGGGATATGGGGTATGGGAGGCATTGGTAAAACAACGATTGCCAAAGCCATCTATAATCAAATTAGTCACAATTTTGAGCTGAAAAAATTCGTCCCAGATCTCAGATACAGATCTACTTCCTTAAAAGAAGAGCTTTTTCCTTTTGCCCTCCAAAAAACCACAAAAAAATTGCACATCGCTCCAGCAAAAGGTGAAGCATTAAGAAGGTATCTTTCGGGTAAAAGGAGCCTTTTTGTATTTGACAATGTCAATGATTTTGACCATATGGACGAATTGCTTGGACTTCGTAAGTGGTATGGTCGTGGCAGTATAATAATCATCACCACAAGGAATAAAAATGTACTTACTCGTTCTCTCAGTGTTGACCATATATATAGGGTGGACGAAATGGGCTATAATGAGTGCGTTGAGCTTTTTAGTTGGTACGCATTCCAGGAAGCAACTCCTGAAAGAAGTTTTGCTGGGCTTATTAAACATGTAGTTGAATATTCTGACGGACTGCCACTAGCTCTTGTAGCCCTTGGCTCTACATTGTTTGAAAGAAATACAGAAGAGTGGGAGAGTGTATTGGATCGGCTCAAAAGATTTCCCATTCAAGATGTTCAGGAGGTGCTAGAAATAAGTTTTGATGATTTGGCACGTGAAGAGCAACAAATATTTCTCGAGTTAGCTAATTTGAGTTATTTCTTTATTGGAATGGATCGAAATGATATAATCCAGATATTTCAAAGCACTGGATATGTTTCTGCAAGATCAGGAATTGAACTCCTTGAACCCCTTGAAAATCAAAGTCTTGTGACGTTTGACGAGAATAAAAAGCTTTGCATGCATCCTTTGCTACAAAACTTGGGAAGAGAAATCTATCAGAAGCAATCATCTATTAAACCTCAGGTGCGTAGAACGTTATGGTTTCATCAGGACATGAATGTGTTGTTGATGTATGGTTTTAGTTTTTGGAATTTATAACGCAGAAGGCAAACTAAATTAAAGGAAGATTAGTGAATTGGTTGTTGACATTTGGTTTCTAAATTATTATTACAAAAAGAACTTTTAGGTGTATTTCTTTCAGGTTTAAAAACTAAAAAAGTTATAAAACTTAAATTTTATATATAATTTAAAAAGCTGATAGTTGATTTTATTCAGAAGCTATTCTTTCTAACTTCTGCAAAAAAATAATAAAATATAAAAATCCAAAAAATTAATTTTTTTAGGGTAAAAAAATGATTTTCACTCCAAAAAATCTCAAACAAACCCTCATAATTAGGCATAGGCATGCTAAGTGCATGTATGGATTTGAGTTTGGAAGGCTCAAAATTGATTTTGGGGAGTTTTATACTTGTTTGGTTTTTGTCCAAAAGTGATTTTGAGGTTTAGAATTAAGAATGCATTTGGATGGGATTATTTTGTCCCAAAATCAATTTTTTCACCAAAAAAAATTACTTTTTATATATTTGGATAATTTATGAAAAATAATTAAAATATAAAAAAATTAATTTTCAATTGTTTGTTGTAGAAGCTAAAAGAAATAGCTGATGAAAAAAATTAACTTTCAATTTTTTCAGTTATATATAAAGGGTGTTTGTTTTAGTTTTTTTTTAAGCTCAAAATTACTTTTTGCACTAAAAAAAAATCAATTTTTAGCTTTTTAATAGAAGCTAAAATAGGCCGCTTCTGAAAAAAAATAATTTTTAATTTTTTCAATTTAGTATAAAATTTAAGTTCTAGAATATTTTTTTTCAAAATCTGAACCAAACGCATCCAAAATTTAAGTTTCATAATCATTTTTTAAAAAATTTGAAACAAACGCATACTAATTTTAAACGCATTCTAATTTTGACAAAAAATAATGTTTTCTTACTTTGGTTTTTAACTCACAATTAACACTATCTATTTTATCAAAATCAATTTTCAGATCAAATTATCAAATATAAATCATTTTATCTCAAAATTACCTTTACTGATGTCAATTCTGAGATAATTAATTTCATAAACGAAGAACCAAACACACATTAAGGAAAGAACAAAACAGAATATGGATTTTCTTAAAGAAGGTTCTATGTGCTTGATCAATCTACGCGGCGTATATTGACATTTTTATTTTTAAAATTTGAAAACTTATGCAACCTTGCTTTCAAACTTTATTCAATGATTACATTCTTGAACGTGAAATTACTTGAGCGAAGTACCCTGAAATTAAATTTTGATTGATTTCACTGAAACTTCTTACTAATCCATACTCCTAAAAAAACCTTTTGAAAATAGTTTGGCTGTCAAACTTTTTGTGCTCTCTAAATCCATACAATAATTCTATTGGCATTTATGTAAGCTATGATTTTGATTTTTCAAAAAATGCTCATTAGTATGAATAGATTTCCTAAGAAGCTATGATTTTGATTTTTGAAAAAATGCTCATTAGTAACGTGGGATTAATTTCTAGTTGGCAGATCAGTAGAAATTGATTCACCTGTTCGTTTCACAACATGGTATTCCATATAGCACAACTATTTGACTCTTTTTTTTTTTTTTTCAATTCAGCAAAGGACGTACGATGTGTTCTTGAGTTTTCGAGGTGAAGACACTCGTGCAAAATTCATTTCCCATCTCCATGCATCTCTTGAAAATGCTGGTATTTATGTTTTCAAGGATGATGATGGGCTTTCAAGGGGAGAGCAACTCTCACTCTCATTGCTAAAAGCGATTGGAGAGTCTAAAATTTCTATCATTATTTTGTCAACAAATTATGCTGATTCAAGGTGGTGCTTGCAAGAGCTGGAGGTCATCATGACATGTTATAGAACCAAAGCTCAGAAGGTGTTGCCAGTGTTCTACGATGTAGATCCCTCGGAAGTACGTAATCAAGCTGGGGAGTTTGGACAAGCCTTTCAAGATCTTATGAAAACAAAACGAGTAAATAAAGATAAGGAGCAGAGTTGGAGGAAAGCATTACGTGAAGTTGGAAGCATTTCAGGGTTTGTCTTCCTAAAATCCAGGTAACTCATTATATTTTTTCATGATTTTAGAGAATATTTTATTGGTTAATCTAGGAAAATGGTTATCTTAATTTTTTTTTCACATTTTTGTTTGAATATTTAAATTTAAGAAAAGCGTAATAAACTTCCACATAAATCAACTTAATTTATTCCAGCCAGCACATATCAAATATTGCGGCTAAAATAAAAGAAACAGAAAAGCAAAGATCAAATATACTATATAAATTCTACATGAAAAAAATTGGAAACCCTATCTTACTATGGATGCTGTTTCGTGAACATTTCTCATTGCTAATGTAACTTCTGTAGACATTTGCCCACTATTATTAGTATTATTCCAACTTGAATGTACAAAGTTATAAAAAAAAGTGTAACTGAGGGAAAAATAATAAATTCAACCTAATTAAATTTAATAGGATTTTTTTTTATTTGGTATTGAATTTTTGAAGCTTATCTGAACCAAGCTAATCCAAATAAGATTTTTTTTTTTTAAGTTTTGGTTATCTGATTGAAATAAAAAATATATATCTTTTTAAATTTTTATCCATATGACAATAAATATTAGTGTAATCTACAATATTAATATTTCAGACTCCTATGAGGAAAACTTTTATAGATGTCGCTTCTAGAGCGATTTAGGATCCACAATTTTCATTTGAAATTTGAATCCTCAATCTATTTTCATTACACTTAATTGATAAATATTAATCACATCAATCATAATTAATTATTAATTATAAATCATAATCTCACTTTCACTTTACAATCAAATTCCAAAACTCATTATTAGATACTGCAATATCACTTTGCAATTTTTTTTTATTGTTTGACTTTGCTAATTTTTATTCAATATTTTAAATTTAAGAAATCATATTTTTTCATTCTAATATATTTTAAATTATTTTTTATGATTATATTATTTGGTTTATTTATCAAAAAATTATTTGGCTTAATATATAGCCATGATTCTTTTCAAATCTACTATTCTAATATTTGAGAGTCGTTTCATATAAACTATTACACGTATCTTTTATACAGAATTTTAGGGTACATGTGTCATTCATATAGTGATTTAGTACCACTTTTCTCAATATTTATATCTACATATTTTTTAACTTAATTTATAATTTAATTATTAAAAATTACATGAATCAATAAAATTTGAATGATTAAGATATATTCACGGCATTAAGAATCATTAAAATTACGATCTACGATTAAAATTAAGAATCATTAAGGATGAAAAAAATTATAGAATTAAGAATCATTGAAAAATGGATTAGATATAAATATATTGGGGTGATAAAAATATTAAAAAATCATGTGATATGAAAAAAAAACCTACTATTCTAATATTTAAAAGTTATTTTATGGAAACTATTACACGTGTCTTTCATCCAGAGCTTTAGGATACACGTGTCATTCATATAGCAATTTAGGATCCACTTTTCTCAATATTTATGCCTATAGATTTTTTTTTAACTTAATTTATAATTTAATTATTAATTATTAATAAAATTAAATATTAAAATTATCAAAGATTACATGAATCAATAAAATTTGAATCATTAAGATATAATCATGGGATTAAGAATCATTAAAATTATGATCTACAATTAAAATTAAGGATTATTAAGAATAAAAAAAATATAGAATTAAGAATCATTGAAAAATCGATTGGATATAAATGTATTGGGGTGATAAAAATATTAATGGTACTATTACAACAAAAAATCGTGTGATATGAAAAAATTCTACTATTCTAATATTTAAGAGTCATTTCATAGAAATTATTACACGTATATTTCATATAAAGTTTTAGGATACACGTGTCATTCATATAGTGATTTAGGGCCCATTTTTCTCAACATTTATGCCTATAGATTTTTTAACTTAATTTACAATTTAGGGCCCATTTTCTCAGCATATTTTTTTAAACTAAACGAGTAGGTCAAATTATTAACAAATTATTAATTGATTGATTTTGATATGATAATAATTTAAAATTTAATTTCTATTAAATTTATTCTTAATCAAATATTTACGACTCGTTATAATACTAATATAATAATTTATTCTTAAATAAATATGATAATAATTGATATAATACTAATATTTAAGACTCATTATATAAAAAAATTTTCATGTGTTACTTATAGCCCCATTATTTTCATAATTGCAATACTTAAAGTAAGTTTTTGAATTTAATTTATCTTCTAATTATCAATTATTTTTTTCAATCATACCTTCATATTTTTCTCCCATTAACAAAAGTACTATAAAAAATAAAAAATAGCATAAATAAAATTATAATTCAATATATTATACCATAAAAATTATATATATAATTATAATATTAATGATAATAAAGCTATTATAATTGTGTTATACTAATAATATTTTTTATTATGAGTATTTATTTTTTGAATTTTAAGGTATTTTAAAAAAATTTATTTTTGAAATTTTTTTAATAAACCCATAAAAATTAATAGGGATTCAAATCTCCACTGAAATGAGGAATGAGGATCCATGATAGGGATATAGATGAGAACGGAGGCAAAATACTAAATGAATATGGGATTAAGGGAAAATTTTTTAACTTTAAATCTAGAACTTTTGAAAATCATAATAAAAAAAATTATCTATCTATCTGTATCATTATATCCTATTTAATTTTTTACAACTTGAATATTTCAATCTATCAATTCCATAATTTTTTTCATACTAATTTTTTTGAAAAAAATACCTTCAATTTTTCAACATTGAAATATTTAAAAAAAAATCAATTTCATAATTTATACTTATTTGATAATGATATTAAATATTTATTAATTTCTAAAAATTAGATAATTATATTATTTTTTATTGAAAATAATATTATAATTGATATACTACTCTAATGATAAAGATTATATAAATTAGAATTATATTATATGTGATTTTTTACTAATTAATATATATTAATTATAATATATATTTTAAAATTGATATTTTAATTTATTAAAAGGATGTACAAGGACGTGTAATTGAAATAATATAAATTAAATTTATATATTATTTTTGTTAATTAGAAAATATATTTTTATATTTTTATATTTTTATAAATTAAATATTTTAATTTATTAAAAAAATATAAACCGGTGGGGATGATAAAAAAATTAAAAGTGGGTATACACGGGAATTACACATAATGGGAAAAGGAATCGGGATATATTTTGTCTTCATAGGGATGAACGATAGATGTTAAGTCTCCGTTTGTTAAATGGGATAGGGATGAGATAACATACCTTTATTTTTTAAATTACTTTTATTGTATTTGTATTATGTACATATTTTTAATTTTAATTTGGATTATGTTATATTAATAATATTTGTTATTATGAATATTATGTTTAAAATTGTAAAACATTTTTTAAAATTTTTTCCTTTTAAAAATTCGTTAATAAATCCTTGAATACCATAGGGATTTAAAATCCCCACGTAAAATGGGAAATGAGAAATGGGGACTTGTAAGGGGGATAAGGATGGGGATGAGAATAAGAAACAAAATTCTAAATAGCAAAGGGAGATGTGAGACATGTCCCATTTCTTATGGATACTCATTGTCATCCCTATAAATGACTTATGATATAGTAAAATTATTCATTTATTCTCTTTTTTTATTCAACAATTTTAACTTTTGAAATGTGTAAAATTTTCATAAAATAGGCTCTTTATTTTTAGTTATAGGTCATCTATCAAGATATTTTAAATTTTATAAATATGATATTCAATATGAAATATAAAATATGATGATATCTTTGTGTTTCATTCACTTATTTAATTATTTACTTATTAACTTACTTTTAAAATAAATTTATATACGCAATTTGCTATAAGATATATTTAAATAAATTATCATTTATTTTTTATAATAATCAACATAATATTTTTTATTATCTCTCCGTGTATCGTACGGGGCAAATAACTAGTATATTATAGTTGTATATGAAACATGTGATTTATATATTATCAATGAATGTATAATTTGAAATCAACTAATATGATAGTTTTCAATCAATATGTAATTATCAGTTTGTAACTAACATGATCTATCACAATAATGTTAATCATAATTAATGTATGGATATTTTAAAATTATATATTTTATTTGAAAACATGCCTATCAAGATAAATAAATTAAAATCTTTTAGAATTAATTCAATATTGATTTAAATAATTCAGTATACCTTTTGAAATATATTTTTACTTTTAATAATATAAAATATTTACTATAATATATTTATTTTGACTTAAATTCAGAGAATTTTTTTAAATTTAATGCTTGAGTATTTTTTATAAACTCACATATATGCTAATATCATTTAATTTTAATATGAAATTTTCAAGTTTGGAAGTTATTCACTTATTTTAAATGGAATTCATGAGGTTTTTTAGGGCTTTCAATATGGTTTAAATATGATATTTTTTATTTTTTATATTTAAATTACATTTAAATATATTAATTAGGGGTTGAATACTTTAATTTTATATAATTGAATATTTGTGTAAATTTTTTTACATTAACAATGTATTAAAATTAAATTCTTGGAACAATATATTTTAAAAATTAAAAAGATATATATATCTTTTAATTATAATCTATGTTAACTCCGGACAAGTTCATGAATTTAGAGAAGAGATGTCAAATCGATATTATTGAGTCAACCTTAAATTTATGCTATCATAGACAGAGTAGTTATATTAATTTAAAATTATTTTATTAATTAAAATCACAGCAAATATTATCATAGTTAACAAATTATAATTAAAAATTTAATACCACAAATTAACACATAAATATGATTAATCAGTCACTCTCAAATTTAAATTTAAATTTCAAATTATAAGATTAGTCACATTTCACTTTTTGAAATTTTTTAATAAACCTTTGAATATCAATAAAGATTCAAATCTCCACGGGGAATGAGGAATGAAGACCCATAACGAGAATAAAAATGGTGATAAGTGGCAAAATTTTAAATGAGAACGAGGTCAGGGAAAGGAGAGTTTTTAACTTCAAATTTAGAGTTTTTGAAAATCATAAAAAAGATATATATCTATCTGTTTCTATAAGATATATTTAAATAAATTATTTATTTTTAATAATGATTAATAAATTATTTTTATTATTATCCCGTACATCGTACCTGTCAAATGACTAGTATTGGATTAGTTAATATTGCATGGTGTGAATAAATAAATGTTTGAAAATATGAAAAAAAAAGTGACTTAGTTACTTAAAGTTTTTGTACAGAACTACTTTTTAATCTATTTTTAAGTTTTTCAATAATTCTTCATTTTTATGTCTATTATTTATTTTTAACCAAATTATCCTTTGCTAATAATTTTATATATATTAATTTTTTTTAACAAAAATAAAATATATGTAGCTTATAATAGTATAAAATATTGGTATAATCCCCCCAAAAAAACATTGATATATTTGTGTGTGTGTGTGTGTGTGTAATGTAATACAACTGTTAAATTATTACTATATTAAGAGAATAAATTATTAACGATCTTATATATATATTAAGTTTTTAAAAAAAATAAAATATATGCAGCTTATAATAGTATAAAATTTAGATATAATCCCAACCAAAAAATTATTGATATATCTGTGTGTATTATATATAATTTAATTCAACTGTTACATTGTTACTATATTTAAGAGACCAAATTCTTAGTTAATAGTGATAGTAATCTGTAATAATTAGTTTATTACTTGAAGGGCACACTTTTCTCTCTTGGAGAGTTTATGGAGATTGGAAGTGATAACTTGGCTATTATGTTGACTTCATAAATTATAGAAAGGAATCAACATTTGATCTCACGCTTTAAATTTTGAGGAGTGATATACAATCATCACTATACTTACACCATATATTTACACTAAGTTAAAAGTTGGAAACTAGTATGTAAAAAATTATAAATCAATATATAAAAAATTATAAAAAAGTATGTAAAAACTTTTTAAATATTGGTTTATAATTTTTTGCATACTAGTTTACAACTTTTTGTGTGCTGATTTACAACTTTTAACTTGGTGTAAGTATATAGTATAAGTATGATGATAGTTGTTTATTTTTCCCTTAGATTTTATTTGCATAAGTGGCATGACCGCATGAGGGCTGGCACCTTCAATTTCAATTCAAAGCTTCTATTTATGGCTATTTCAATTTAAATAATAAATGATATATTCAAGTCAAAATACAACGACAAATTTATGCTCACTTGCTCTCACATCTAAGAAACAATTGGAAATCACATTGGCTCCTATTTTGAACGCAATATTTTGTAAAATTTGAGGTTTTGCTCATGTACTCATACGTTCAAGTATCATTTATTCATGCAACCTTTTCTTTACTCAAAGTTCTCCATTTTATCTTGATATATTTTAAGTTAATTGTGCTTCTTATTTCTGGATCGTATTTTACAGTAATGAAAGTGAGGATATCAAGAAGATTGTTGAACATGTTACTCGTATGCTAGACATGGAAGACTTGTTCATTGCGAACCATCCTGTAGGAGTAGAATCTCGTGTGCAAGATGTGATCGAACTATTAAAGAATCAACCTTCAGAAAATCCTCTAATATTAGGGATATTGGGCATGGGAGGGATTGGTAAAACAACCATTGCCAAAGCAGTTTATAATAAAATTTGTCGTGAGTTTGAGGGTCGGTGCTTCCTCCTAAATATTAGAGAAGTTTGGGATCAACATAATGGCGGTGTTCATTTACAATGGCAACTCCTTTCTGGTATCTATGAAACATTGAAAATAAAGATACAAAACATTGAATCTGGAAAATCGGTATTAGAAAAAAGACTTCGTGCAAAAAGGATACTTCTTGTACTTGATGATGTGGACAAATTGGAACAACTAAATGCTTTGGCTGCAAGCCATGAATGGTTTTGCCCAAGGAGTGTAATAATCATCACAACAAGAGATGAACATCTTCTTAGTTGGCTTGGAGCTGACAAGTTATATAGAATGGAAACATTGGATGATGAAGAATCTATTGAGCTTTTCAGTTGGCATGCATTCAAAGAACCATGTCCAAGAAATGAATTTGCTCAACTTTCCAGCAAAGTTATTTCTTATTGTGGGAGATTGCCATTAGCTCTTGAGGTTATTGGGTCACATCTGTTTAATAGGGGGATAATAGAATGGATGAGTGTCTTGGAGAAACTAAAAAGCATTCCCCATGAACAAGTACAAAAGAAGCTCAAAATAAGCTTTGATGGTTTAAGTGAAGATGAATACAAGGAAATATTTCTTGATATAGCCTTTTTCTTTGTTGGAATGGAAAAAGTAGATGCAATTAATATATTAAATGGTTGTGGGCATCCAACTACAATTGGAATAAGTATCCTTATAGAGAAATGCCTTTTATTTGTTGACACTAAAAACAAATTTAGAATGCATGATTTGTTGCGTGATATGGGAAAAGAAATCATTCGAGAGAGATCACCAAAGGCACCAGAGAAGCATAGTAGAGTATGGCATCCAGAGGAAGTGTGTGATTTATTATCAAAAGATATGGTAAGCATGTCATTTATATGGTTTTTTATTTTTAAGTGTTTGATCTAACATTAATGATATGTTTAGATTGAAAGAAAGTGGTGAAATAAAATGAAATGGAGTGATATTAGGTGTAAAATTATTTGCATACTTGAAAATTAGATGGAATAGCATGGAATTTGATAAACTCTTTTTCATTTTATTCGATACTTTTATTTTTCTTTTATTCTAATTCAATGAAATAAGATAAAATGTAAATAATTTAAAATTTAAAATAGATGGCATTGTTTAGTGCTTCTTGCACTCTACAAACAAACTGGTTTTCATTTCAAAAGCAAATACTGATCATTTAGCCTTTTAGCTACCATTAATTAATTATCTAAGCACGAGACTTTATTTTTCTGTTCATTTTATTTTGTAGGCAACGAAAGCTATTGAGGGACTTGCCTTGAAGTTGCCAAGGATGAATCCAATTCATTTGAAAACCGAAGTATTTAAAAACATGAAGAGACTCAAATTGCTTCAACTTGTTGGCGTTCAACTTGATGGAGATTTTAAATACCTTTCAACAGATCTTCGATGGTTGTGCTGGCATGGATGCCCTTCAACATATGCAACAGCAAACTTCGATCAAGGAAATTTAGTTGCCATTGACTTAAAATATAACAATCTTCAACTGGTGTGGAAGAAGGGCCAGGTATGAATTCAAAGTTTATTTTTTTGCCTTTCATGACTTTCAATGAAACAAGTCTTTGAATGTAAAAGAATTAAAATACGATTTCTCATGTTAAAAGTGCTTCAATTTTGAGAGATACAGTTTCATTATGAAATCAGAGCCTTTGTGATCAAGTGATTAGGGGTTCAAAATTTAGGCTTTTGGGAGAATAATGAGAATTCTCTCATATGCCAAAAATATTCATGCTTTTTTTTATTTCTTTAGACATTAAGAGTTTATTTGGTTTATTTTTATTTCCTTCTCTCAATCTATTTTTTTCCTTAGAATTTCGTAAAGTAAATACTAAAAACTGTAGAAAAATGTTTTCTAAAATAAATACAAAAATAATAATTGGGGTGTAAATGGATCTATTGATCCAATGACCCAAAAATCCAATCCAAACCAATGAAGTTAATTTGGATGGATTAGGGTTTACTTTTAGGCAAAACTGAACCAAATCAAATCTATTATTAGTTTAGTTTCAAATTTATTATTGTTCAACTCAATCACCCAGATACTCAACCTAATCATCCAATCAACTATTATTTGTTATTTATTTTGAATTTTTTAAAGTTTGCACTAATTATAAATTTTTAGTAATACAATCACATTTTATCTACATTTATTTAAAAATTTTATCTATTTACATCATTATTAAGTAGCACATCATAGTCAAATTTCACATTATTGTTAGTTACAAGGATATAAAAACTTTGAAAAGTTAAATACAACTCTTAATTTCTTTTTAAATTTAACTCGAAACTCATACTGAACCAACCCGCTCTTGTTCAAATATGTTTGGTTCGGATTTGTAGGAAAATAATTCAAAAACCAAACCAAAACAACCCAACAAATTTTAATTGGTTCGGATTATTTTTTTACTCAAATCCAAAAACAAACCAACTCGTTTATTTCCTACCTAGTATTCTCTATTTTTATTTCCCAAATTGTATGACAAATGACGTAAAGTCCGTTTCAAGGCTAATGACATATTGTAATTGTCTTCATCTATTCTTTCTATGGTGCTTTAATTTTTATCCCCAAAATGTCTTTATTTTAATTTTGCAGCTACTAGAGAAGTTGAAAATTCTTAATCTCAGTCATTCTAAGCACTTGACACAAACCCCAGACTTTTCATATTTGCCTAATCTTGAAAAGTTGATACTCAAATATTGTCCCAGTTTGTCTTCAATTTGCCATAGCATTGGACATCTCAAAAAGGTTCTTCTAATCAATTTGAAAGGTTGTACAAGCCTTCAAGTACTTCCAAGAAGCATCTATAAGTTGAAATCTCTGAAAATTCTTATTCTTTCTGGATGTACAAACATTGACAAGTTGGAAGAGGACATGGAACAAATGGAATCTTTGGAAACCTTACTGGCAGATGATACAGCTATAACACAAGTGCCTCATGCACTGGTAAGCTTGAAAAGCATTGGATATATTTCTGTGTGTGGCTTTGAAGGACAATTACGTAGTGTGATTCCTTCCATCATCTGGTCATGGACTTCTCCAACAAATAATCTCTCACCCCAAATACAAAGACGCGTGGACTCGTCACGTCTTGTTTCCATAACCATGCCAAATAGTAGTTTCCAAGCCACATCATCTATTATCAATGAGCTTCCAAATGTTCAAAGTCATAGGTTGGAATTGTGGTCACCACTTCAAACTACTGGAGATGCAGCCATGAGTACCTTTAATGTCACAAATTTTAAGGAATTGGAAACATTGTTGCATCAGAAGGTCTTATTCTTAACACTTGTCTCGGAGATGGATACCTCAACACTTGTTGATTATCGCAATCAAGGTGACATTTCTGAATCAAAAAGTCTCTTTAATTCCATTTTAATCCAAATGGGAGTGAAGTGCCCAGTCACAGAGATACTTAAAGAGAGCATTTTACAGGTTTGTCTCTATCTTCGTTCTGTTAATTTTTTTATAATTTACTTTCATTTAACATCCCCATCAAACAATCATTATTGTAACTAAAGTTTGGTTTTATGTTGTATACTTAACTGGGTGACAATGTGTAAAACAAAACTGCACTAAAGCTTAGTCAAGTTATTGGTATGACTTGTTCAACTAATTGTGGGCATAAAAACTATGAAAAGAAATCACAAATTATCAGAAAAAAGCTTTTTAGTCAAGCTAGCTACTTAGATGAAGCTATGAGGCGTCTCAAGTTAATTAATACACGATACATGTGGTTTGTGGGGTCCATTATATTGGTTTTTTGTAGTTTGATTTTTTTTTCCCTCATTTGCTAAACTCCATAGTGGCATAATTTGTTATCAATTTTTGGAACTTTGTTGTGTTGTTAACTGTAAAAGCACATCCTGGAAAATGGAATTTGTACTTGAGATTGGAATTCTTTTGTTTATAGGCACCCTTTGTTATGTAATTAGTGAGAGATATTGGTGGCAATACTTCAAAGGGGAAATCGATATCCTATTTTGGATTTTGGATGTTTATGATGAGTGGATCCTAGGGAGATTAAAGATGGTCGTAGTGATGCTTTTATTATTATTATTATTATTATTATTATTATTATTATTTCGTTGGGGGTGGATTGGGAGGATGAATTTCTCGAAGAGGCACACATTTGTTTGATGGAGGAGAGGAAGTGGTTAGTATGGTACTAGCTATGATCGTGGCAGTGGAGTGGAGGGTGGATGGGACTAGATTATAGGCCCCCTCAAGAAGGAGGAGGAGTTGGATGACGAGACCTCACTGACGTTTTTTTTTTTTTCTTAATGTGATAGCTTAGGCTTTCTTTATAAAATATTTATTTCTTAATTTTAATTACAATATATAATCATATTTTCAGTTTTCAAACTATATTTTCCAAACCAATATTTGTGGACCCCACAAATTACATGTGTCATCCATTAACTTGAGACACCACACAGCTTCATCGAAGACTCTTCATTTGAGTAGCCACCTTTAACCAAACTTCCTTTAATGAATAGACCAATGCCATTGTGAAAATTAATATAAATCTCATATTAATTCATTTTTTGTCCAAGTTTTTCTCAAGTTATAAAATTAAAATTTTAATTTACAAGACAATAAGTTGATATTATAATTTAAAAAATATGCCTTCACTATTTTTTCAAACCCAAAATCAAGTATATCTTCTACATAAAAGAAAAAAAAGAAGGATGTAAAAGAAAAAAAAAAGATGTCTTTAATTATTAAATGAATTACACAATATTATTATGTTACTAAAGCATGTGCTGATTGTCCAGGAATTGTCTAGCAGTGATAGTGTTCTTGGAGACTGTTTGCTCCCAAGTGACAATGATCCTAACTGGTCAACCTTTAGTAGTGAAGGTTTTTCTGTATTTCTTGATGTCCTTCAATTGAATGGGCATAACTTGAAAGCAATGATGTTGCATATCATCTACTCATCTTCTGGAAACATTGTTGCATCAGAAGGTCTTATTCTTAAAAATGTGTTGATCATAAATCACACAAAAGCCACTACTGATGTCTATCGGGGAGATACACTGACTTCACTTAGAGAGGAGGACTGGCAGAGACTCATATCAAATCTAGAACCTAGTGACAAAGTACAGGTTGTTGATCATTTGGGGCATGGATTCATTGTGAAAAAGACTACAGTTTACCTCTCATATGAAGAACCAGTTGACCAAAACATGGAGCACTTCCATGCGGATGAGTTTGTCTCTTGTCATAATAAAACTGTTTCTGGTGGTGATGATTGTGTGGCAGCTGAAATGAATGAAAATGCTTCCAGTGTTGATGATATGGCAACATATGAAGATGTTATTGTTTCTAGTGTTCATGATGTGGTAGCTGATATGAATGAAAATGCTTTTGGTGCCAATGATATGGCAAGATATGAAGATGTTATTGTTTCTAGTGTTAATAACATGGTAGCAGATGGGAATGTTATTGCTTCTGATATTCCAGCAGATAACCACGATGATATCATTTCTAGTGGAGATGAAAATGTAAGTGATAGTAGTCTAAATATATAGACACATTCTTTTAAGTAAAAGTTTGTTCTGTTCATGTCGGCATGCAAGAAGAATTTAACAAAGATTGAATTGAATAAGAATCAAAGCACTTATCACATTTGAACTTAATGTTATTTCTGTTCTAAGTTTCTATTTCTCTTTGTTTATTGGGTTTAGAGATTTTCTGGATTCTGCAACCTCCATTCCCTTTTCTGTGCCGTTTTGAAGAAATGTCCATTTTGCCACCATTCTAACAAGCAAAGAAAGTTTAACCTCATCTCAAGGTATGAGTCTATCTATGCTATTTTGTCAAACATTTGAATGCTAAGAATTAAGTGGGTTTTAGTTGGAAATTTCACTCAACAGTAATAGAGATGTTTATTTTTAAGCACTTCAGCACCCTAGAGCCAAAGGGAGTAGTGCCCCTCGTGTGCCTTGAAATTGGTTTTTCCTCTATTACTGATCTGATAAGGAAGAATTTTATTTTCTTGGAAGTCTTTGTCATAATGTTATTTTTGTACTTAATATGTTTGTATTACTCTTTCATTAATTTAGCATACACAACTTACATAAAAGAATTTATGGTACAATTTTGGGTCTTGACTTTTTTTATTAGCATATTTATCAGCCTCCTTCGATGTGCAAGAAGTTTGTGGGAGTGTAGCTTGTGGAAACTAGAAATGTTATGAAATCATCCATTTCAAAAGTTTAAACTTGATGGGTAGAGAAGCATATAAATGATTTTAAATCTAACATGTCTTTTATATAAATGCCTCTTTTGGACTTGAGCATGAATATTTTTTTCCACAATGAGGATAATAAGGATTGAACTCTGACCTCTAAGCCATGGTGGCTTTGAGACCATGTCATGAAACCATTCCTCCAAAATGCTCAAGTTGGTGGATAGAAATACACAGATGGTTTTATATCTAAAACAAGATTTGAGACAAGTTTTTGTAAGAATATATAATGTGATTTCAAGTTTGAAACCTTTTTAAAACCAAACAAGTGTTGAGTTGGAGCCTTTTTGGCTAATTGTTTGTAGATGTTATACTGATGATTATCATAAATTGCAAAAGTAAACAAAGGTGGAAATGGCTAGTGAAACCTATAAGCAAACTTATTGCTTGTAAGAAGGCCAATAAAGCCTAGTGCTTTAAGCTATGGAGTTGGATGGACTAAGAGGTATGATATCGATTGGTTAGGGAGACCCACATAGCCAAATTGGGTGGAAAAATTCTTGTATACACACAAATTTAATAACTCACATTTACATACATTCACAATAAAAATTGTAAGACCCATAATCAAGTCATTGTATCTTAAAAAAAAATTGATGAAATCTACTTTTATTGTGAGTATGCCTAAATTTGAGTTGTTGACCTTGAAAAGTAGAATTCCCAACCTAAAGCTAATTTGACCCATAATCTTTTGGAGGTTGGAATTATCATTATAATGCAAATTCTTAATTTAAATTTTACATTTTATATTTTAATTTTGAAGGGAGTGGGAATAGTTTTTCTTTTCAGGTCAGGGTAATTGTAAAAGACTAATGAGAGCTTAGTTGTATAGTTGAAATTGTAATATTTTATAAAGTTTTTATACTTATATTTCTCTATTGAAAGTGTCAGGAAACGTGTTAGTTTCCATTTTGCCAAATATTGCTTGCAAATTTTGGTGACTTAATGGGTGGTTGAAACATTTTACTCCGTGTGTAAAATACCACCAAAAGTAAAATATTATAGTTGGAGGTGGATGTCGCATTTATGGCAACATGTCTTGGGCTCTTTAAAACAGATACAGAAACCAAACAATTGAAGCATCTCAAGCTGAAAGCATTTCAGCAACAATAGTAGAAGCAATACGAGCTTCTTATAGTAAGAGAATAATATAGAGTGTGAAAAATTTCAAGAGTATAGTATGAGTATACACTTTGAGTTTTTAGTATATTCTCTAAATCTCTGTAATACTACGAATTATAGTATAAGAGAGTTTCATTAGAGATACATTATTGTCATTATTTTTAAATATAGGGAAATATTTTTTGGAATCTAGCCTGTAAATTTTTCCTCATTATTGGAGAAGGTTTTCAATGTTATAATTTGGTGTATAATTTTTTGATTTATTTTTGTTGGTATGAATAGTTATAAATGGGTCCCACTGTAAAATATTATTCACTACTATATTTATTCGTTACTCTCCACATAATTTGACGTGCTTTTGCTTGCATTTATAAAGTGCTTATTATACTTGGGGTATACATACTTTGTCCCTAACAAGTGGTATCAAAGTGACTTGGTTTTAGACCCAAGATGCCAATGCTAAAATTTGAAGTAAAGAAGTTCGACGGGTCCAACAACTTTAGATTATGGCAGCTAGAGCTACAAGCATTGCTAGACTAGCAAGGTCTTGCAACAGGGGTTGGAAGGCAAAGGCAAATTGCCAAAATCATTAACTAATGACAAGAGGGAGGAGATGATTGTCAAAGCACAGAGTGCAATACAATTGAGACTTGTGGACAATGTTCTTCAAGAAGTCATGCAAGAAAAGACGCTGATTCACTTTGAAAGGTTTCAAAATATAAATATTCTATAAAGATTTTATCCAAAAAACTTTATCAAAGGAAGTAGCTGTACGTGTTCAAATATTTAGGAGGAAAATCAATGCAAGAGCACATAAATAACTTCAACCAGATGATCTCTGATGTTGGAGTAGTTGGAATTAAAGTAAAAGATATTGAGTAAGCTATTATCTTTTTGACTTTATTGTCTCCGTCTTATGATAATTTCTATGATATCATATACTTAATTGTTGGTCTAATATCTCAGTAAAAAAATGTTAAAGAATCATTGATGATAAAGGAATATCAGACGTTAGTATCTAGACCTAGTGCTAAAAATCATG
The DNA here is from genome assembly GCA_031216125.1 of Dalbergia cochinchinensis. Taxonomy (NCBI): domain Eukaryota; kingdom Viridiplantae; phylum Streptophyta; class Magnoliopsida; order Fabales; family Fabaceae; genus Dalbergia; species Dalbergia cochinchinensis. The sequence goes on along the minus strand of CM062375.1, from coordinate 57,109,503 downwards.
TAGGTGGGTTATTTGTGATGAGAGGGCAAAGTCAAGAAAGAGGATTAGGAAGCAAGAGTAAGAGAATATCAAATTCCAAAAAACACAAGTTTGTGAAGTGCTTTTATTGTCACCAGATAGGACATATCAGAAGAAAACGTCTAGTGAGAAAGGAGAAATTAGAAGATTCTGCCAACATAATAATTAAAAGTTTGGATGATAGTGATAATGGGTTGGCCTTGACAATATTCACAGGTGATAAGGGAAACGAGTGGATCCAGGATCTAGTGCATCCTTCCACATGTCACCGAATCGAAGCTTTTGCTTGTCCTATAAAAAAGGGAGGGAATAGTCAAAATGAAAGATAATAGAATAATTTCGATTGCAGGTGAGGAAGATGTGCAAGTCAATTTGGATGATCTTGTTGAATGCCCTAGATAATCGGGGCTACAAGTTCACAAAAGATGGTGGTTTCTTGAAGATGTTCAAAGGCTCAATGGCAGTGTTGAAAGGAAAATTATCGGGTGGGATCTATCTATTATTGGAAAGCACAGTCAATGGAACTACAGTTGTTATATCCTCTAAAAGAAATGATGACGCTACACGATTGTGGCACATGCGGCCTAGTCATATAAGTGAGAAATGAATGACCACACTTGCTAGCAGAGACTTGTTGAAAGGCTTGCTAAAAGGCTTGAAGAATTTCAAACTTTTTCTATGAAATATCTGTATTTTGAAAGCAGAAATGGGTAAATTTTTATTCTTCCAAACACAACAACAAGGGAATAGTGGAGTATTTTCACCCCGGATGATTATGAAAGAAAATAAGATCATGATAGATGATTATGCAAGAAAAGTCTAGATTTATTTCCTAAAGAAAAAAGAAGAGATGTTTGACAAATTCAAGCAGTGGAAGGCAATGGTTGATAAGAAAACCAGGCTGTTAGTCAAGAGATTAAGAATTACCAATGGTGAAGAATTTTATAGCAAAGAATTTGCAGAGTTCTACAAAAAATGCTAGTATACTGAGGCATCAAACTGTACCTAGAACACCACAGTAAAATAGAGTTGCAGAACGGATGAACAAAACATTTTTGGAGCGTGCAAGATGCGTGTGAACGAACATTGTCCTTCCCAAATCATTTTGGGCTAAGACGGTCAATACAGTTGTATATATGGTAAACAAATCTCCATCAACTATTATTGATATAAAGATTCCACAAGAGGTATGGTTTGGTCAACCTATAAACCATTCTGATTTGAAGATATGTGGTTACACTGCATATGCCCATGTGAGTGATGGTGAACTAGAGGCAAGGGCAAGAATGTGTATATTCATAGGGTATGCATGAGGGGTGAAAGGTTATGATAAGCATCATTTATGCCATTTATTTGACTTCTAAACCTTGGCTTTTTGCATGAGTTGTTGATGTGTTATTGAGGAAAATAATAGTGATTCTTATCTTGCACCTCATTGCACAATTTTAAGGAATCAATGACTATTGCACCATTTTTGGGAATAATTAGAAAGGTGAACCTTGCTGCAATTAACTCATCTCTTCAAAGTATAGTTTTTTGTATACAGGAGCATTAGAGTGTGTGCAAAATCTCAAATGAAAGATTAGGAACTCTTTGGAAAGAACTGGGACTGAAAGGAAGAAAAAGATGCAGAAGCCACCATTCGGGTGAGCGCTGCAATGCTCATTAGCGCTGCAGTGTTCACGCGATTACCTTGTATTAATGTGCTGATCCGTTTTGGGCCAGTTTTGGGCCCTTTATCTTGGATGAATAGTAACAATGCAAGAAACATCAGAACCTAGTTTCTGAGTTTTAGTTTCTAGTTTTGGAGAACACACTCACTCTCTCTCTCTAGGTTTAGAGTTCTTCATCATTGTTGGATTTTGGTTTTTGCTGGATTGTAATTTGGATTTTCCCTTCAACAACAATTGTGAAACTCCCCCTATAGAAAAGTAATCTCCTTGTCGTGCACAGGGATAATTGAGGATAAAGCTTGTTCTTGAGGTTCCTATTTTCTATTGCAATTCATGGTTCATTTTTCTTCCCTGTTTGCTTTCTCTTTTGATATCAATTGTAGAGATTTTTGTAATTGAATTTTTAAGAGTTGTTTGGTTGTGCATTCATTTGCGTGCATAATTTAGGTACCATTGGGGTATTGGGTCGATTGATTTAATTACATCCAATTGGTAAGGGATTGAAATTAACTCCATTAGGAATTAGGTTGCTGTAATTGGTAATCAAACTGGCATATGTTCATAGAATTACAATCGTCAATTACTAGTTCTTATGTTAGCCAAACCCTTAATGAGAGTACAATTGTATGACCATTAAGTAGAATTTTATCATTGTTGTGTGATAGCATGACTAATGAAAGTAATCATCGCCATGAATTAATCCTTTGAACTAATGATTGAACAATTCTTAATCCGAAGAACTCCTTGTGCAAGTAATTCTTCCTATAATATTTTCTCAATCTAATTTTGCTTTCAATAATTCCAAACCCCCCCCCCCAAATCTTTTGAATTAATTAGAACACTTCCTTGTGAAACGACTTGGATTGTACCCTAACCGCACTTTTGGTGTAACTCAGCAATAAAAATTCTTTTTAATTTGTTGCGGGCAGCGACACTCGCATCAAATTTTGGCACCGTTGCCAAGGAAGTGGTGCTAATTGATTCTTTTTTATTTATTTCTATTTTTCTTATTTTTTTATTTTTATTTTCATATTTATTTATTTGTATTTTATTTCCTATTTTTATTTTTCTACCTTTTTGTTTTTTATTTATAAAAGAAATTTAGTTTAATTTAATTTTAATTTTGTTTATAGCTTATTTTTTTAATTTTATTTTATTCTCTTGAACTTTTTGATTCTTTTGCTAGTGTTTCAAGTGACATGGGTGACAATAACAGGACCTTGAAGGAGCTTGCTACCCAAGATCAGAAATATCAACCTTTGGGGATCATTTACCCTGAATAGGGAGGTGACTTTGAGCTGAAATCAGGACTCCTGCACCATCTACCCAAGTTCCATGGGTTGTATGGGGAAGACCCATACAAACACCTCAAGCAGGTCCATGTTATCTGTGTGATGATAAAGCCTCAGGGGTAACGGAGGACCAAATCAAGCTTAGGGCCTTCTCGTTTTCCCTTGAAGGAGCCGCCAAGGACTGGTCTACATCGCCCATGGGATGGTTGACAGCTGGGCTCGCATGAAGCACATATTCTTGGAAGAGTTCTTCCCGGCTTCTAGAGCAGCTGCCATCAAAAAATATATTTGTGGCATTCGGCAGCTACAGGGTGAGTCTCTCTATGAGTACTGGGAGAGGTTTAAGAGGTTGTATGTTAGCTGCCCTCAGCATCAGATTTTGGAGCAGCTCCTCATTCAATATTTCTATGAGGGACTGCTAGTTATGGAGAGGAGCATGATTGATGCTGCCAGTGGGGGTGCCTTAGTCAACAAGACTCCTGCTAAGCTAGACTTTTGATTGAGAATATGGCAGAAAACTCTCAGCAGCTTGGGTCCAAAGTTGGTAGTAGTACCCATCATGTAGGTGAAGTATCCTCAGTTAAAAAAAGCAAGGTGGAGAAGAAGCTGGATGAACTAACAGAATTTTTGAAACAAATAGCATTAAATCAAGTTCCTCTAGTTAAGGCAGTCCATGTATGTGGTATTTGCTCCTGTGAGTCTCACACTTCAGACATGTGTCCTCAGTTGCAGGAAGACCCCACCTCAGTGGCAGCTGGCAATATGTTCCCTGATAGGCCTCAAAATCAGGGTAATCAACAGGGGTACAATCCATACAGCAACACCTATAACCCTGGCTAGAGAGTTCATCCCAATTTCAGATGGAACAATACTCCTCAACAATAACAATAGAAATATGTTCCACCACAGCAGAAACAACAACACAACTAGCCTATATTTCAGCCATACCCTGTCCCACAGCTCCCCAGCCCTTAGCAACCTCTGGCACTACCTGCCCCTCCTGCCCCTTCAGATGCACCATGGCAGGAGATGATGACAATGATGATAGAAACACAGAGGAAACAGGAACAAGTCATGCAAGAAATAAGAAATGCAATTGTAAGGCTAGAGAGTTTCCAATCCTAGTAAGGGAGTGCATCCATCATTCCTTTTCAGACAGTTCCCAACCCCAAGGGGAATGTTTTTGCTATTACTCTAAGATCTGGTATAGTTTTACCTAAGGTTGTTGGTCCTTGAAAGCAAGTTGTGGTTGAGAGTCAGGAGGATAAGATAGTTCAGCTAGAGGTGCATCAAGATAAGCCTACACCCCAATAGAAGCAAGTAGAAGAGCAGGTAGAAAGGCCCATTCTATTGCCTTTCCCACAGCGAGTTGCAAAGTCCAAGAGGTCCAATGAGGTGGAATTGGAAAAAGACCTCTTGGAAACATTTTGGAAGTTAAAGGTCAACATTCCTCTGTTGGATGCGATCGAGCAAATCCTTAAATATGCCAAATTTCTTAAGGATTTATGCACCAACAGGAGGAGACCACAGGGCAATGAGAAGAAGAAGGTGACTATAAGAGTGAATGCTTCCTCCCTCATCAAGCCAAGCAACTTGCCAACTAAGTGTAAAGATCCAGGCATCTTCAATGTTCCCTACACTATTGGGAACCAACAAATCAAGCAAGCCATGGCTGATCTCGAGGCTGGCATTAATGTTATGCCAAAATCACTCTACAGATTCTTACACTTTGGGGAACTCAAGCCCACTGGGTTGACAATCCAGCTTGCTAACCACAGCATCACAAAGCCAGAAGGGGAATTAAAAGATGTCTTGGTAAAGGTAAATAATTTAATATCCCCTACTGATTTTTATGTGCTTAAGATTGAAAATGACACTGATGTCAACCAACATATATTAATCTTGGGTAGGCCCTTTTTGAAAATTGCCAGAACCAAGATTGATGTTTATGTTGGTACATTATCCATGGAGTGTGGAGACTTGAAAGCCCAATTTTGTTTGTCTGATGCCATGAAATTCCCCCTTGAGGAACACTCTGTGTTTGGCATTGATGTCATTGACTCCTTAGTGGAAAATGCATATGGTACTTTACTTGACAAGGATGAGTAACCCCCCTTTCCTATTTTTTCTTCCCTCATGAGATGTGATGAATCTGTTGTGGTAGAGTTTTTTGAGCTTATAGATATAGGTACACCATCTGGGCAGTAGTCATTAGTTTCAGAGGTGCCTCATAACCAACTTGCTCTAGGAAAGAAGCCGCATGTGGGGCAAAAGATTTTGTTGCATGAGCCCCAAATGAAACTTATGACTGGAAGACTAAAGCCCAGGTGGAGGGGACCACTCTCGGTCTCCTGTGTACACCCTTGTGGTGCAGTGGAGTTAGAGGACCCAAGGTCTAAGATTCGCTGTAAAATTGGTGGGCACCAACTGACACACCTCTATGAAGCCCCTAGGGTTTTAGGGGCTGAGATGAGAGTTTTATAGGTTGAAGCTACACACCCTCCGTGAGGGCCCAGATCGTCCAACTTAGGGTCATTAAAGCAAAGTGCTGGGCGGGAGACAACCCACTGTGAGGTTTTTCCTTCCATTCTCTTTTATTTTCTGTATTTTATTTATTTTCATATTAGTTTTGAGTCTTGCATCATATTTATTTTTATTTGTATTTTTCACCATCCTTTTGGCACTATAGAGGTTACATGCATAAGCTTACAACACATGTACTATATTGACATACTTGGCATTGACTTTATTTTGTATTGTATGCTTGGTGGATTCATTATGTTGTTTGGATTGAGTACATGCACTTTTACCTGTGAGATTTTGAGCCTCTTTGTTGTTGTGGACTATCATGTGTCCTCCTTATTTCTTCATATGTGTTTCCCTCACTGGATTTGCATTCTAGAACTTGCCTAGGGTCTTGTTTAAAAATATGTTCCCATGTGCATACTTGAAGATGATTGAGGCATTTTTCTTGTTTTTAGCTACTTGACTATATAGCCAACCTTTGCATATTACCATCATTTAGCCCCCTTTTGAGCCTTACTGTCCCTTATTTTGTTTTAGCTCATTCCTAGCCAAAAATGAAAAACTATGAAAATTTCCAACCTTTTAGGTTTAGGAGAGCATTTGTGCAATATTTATATATTTGTGTTTTTAGCATAAGTGTAAGAGAGAGCATGAGGACCTGCCCTGGTCTAAATATGGGGGAGGCAATATGTATTTGTGAATGGCCAAAACAAAATAAAAATTAATTAAGCAAGTGGCACACTAAAAAAAAATTATTGCAAAAGTTTGGATGAAGGTGTGTCACATTGCAAATTAAGGGTCGATGAATGGTTAAGTTGGACAAAAATATACCCTTAGGCACTTGTACTCTTGGTGTATGCATTTGCTCTCTTTCGACTAGAAGTTTAGCTCCACTGGTCTTTATATTTTCCCACCTTCACCTTAGCCCCATCACAACCAAAAGCAAGTCCTCTTGATTCAATATACATGTGAGTGTGAGAATGGAGAATGAGACCCTTGACAAGCCTATGGTAATGCATTTTCTTTGAGGTAATTTGAGTGTACATCATATCCCAACACACTTGAGTGAATGAGTAGTAAACACTAACCTTGGAAGGATTTTCGTACCTAATACATGCATTATTTGTGAATTCTACTGTGTGCTTTGTTCATGTCCATGCCTTGCTTGTTGCAATTCTTTTTATTGCTGGTGTGATTGCTTATTGCTTATATCTCTAGGTCCATTGGATTGGTGTATTGTTATATTCCATGCATCATGCATGCTTAGAGTTAGTAGAGTTAGGACTCTAGTCGCTTAGTTGTGTCCATCTGAGTCTCTTGCATAAAGACATGCAATAGTTTAAGTGTGAGGGAGTTTGATAAGCATCATTTATGCCACTTATTTGACTTTTAAACCTTGGCTTTTTGCATGAGTTATTGATGTGTTATTGAGGAAAATAGTAGTGATTCTTATCTTGCACCTCATTGCACAATTTTAAGGAATCAATGACTATTGCACCGTTTTTGGGAATAATTAGAAAGGTGAACCTTGTTGCAATTAACTCATCTTTTTAAAGTATGGTTTTTTGTATATAGGAGCATTATATTATGTGCAAAATGTCAAAGGAAAGATTGGGAACTCTTTGGAAAGAATTAGGACTGAAAGGAAGAAAAAGATGCAGAAGCCACCATTCGGGTGAGCGCTACAGTGCTCAACAGAAACCATACTTGTAGAACCTTAGAGTGACCCATTCTGATGAGCGCTGCAGTGCTCTCATTAGCGCTGCAGCGCTCACGCAATTACCTTGCATTAACGTGCTGATCCGTTTTGGGCCAATTTTGGGCCCTTTTTCTTGGATGAGTAGTAACGATGCAGGAGACATCAGAACCTAGTTTTTGAGTTTTAGTTTTTAATTTTGGAGAACACACTCACTCACTCTCTCTCTAGGTTTAGAGTTCTTTATCATTGTTGGATATTGGTTTTTGCTGGATTGTAATTTGGCTTTTCCCTTCAACAACAATTGTGAAACTCCCCCTATGAAGGAGTAATCTCTTTACCATGCACAGGGATAACTGAGGATTAAGCTTGTTCTTGAAGTTCCTATTTTCTATTGCAATTCATGATTAGTTTTTCTTCCCTGTTTGCTTTCTCTTTTGATATCAATTGCAGAGATTTTTGTAATTGAATTTTTAAGAGTTGTTTGGTTGTGCATTCATTTGCGTGCATAATTTAGGTACCATTGGGGTATTGGGTCAATTGATTTAATTACATCCAATTGGTAAGGGATTGAAATTAACTCCATTAGGAATTAGGTTGCTATAATTGGTAATCAAACTAGCATAGGTTCATAAAATCACGATCATGAATTACTAGTTCTTATGTTAGCCAAACCCTTAGTGAGAGTGCGATTGTATGACCATTAAGTAGAATTGGATCATTGTTGTATGATAGCATGACTAATGATTGAACAATTCTTAATCTGAAGAACTCCTTGTGCAGGTAATTCTTTCCATAATATTTTCTCAATCTAATTTTGCTTTCAATAATTCCAAAAACCCCCAAATCTTTTGATTTAATTAGAACACTTCCTTGTGAGACGACCTGGATTGCACCCTAACTGCATTTTTGGTGTAACTCGACAATAAAAATTCTTCTTAATTTGTTGCAAGTAACGACACTTGCATCAGGCTACAAACTGTGGTGTACAAAAAATGCAAGTTCATCCAAAATCATTGTCAGTAGAGATGTCACTTTTGATGAGGCGACAATGCTAAATCAAAAGAAGTCTAACTTAGATGAGACAAAAACAGGTTATGGTGCTTAGAAGTAAGTGGAGCTGGAGATTGACTATGGGAAGATGAAGTAAGTAAAAGATGCAATGATCAGCTAAGTACTTCAGGGATTACTTAACCTGAGGTGGAACAATAGGATGAACCAAACTATGATACACTAGTGAAGCAATTAGAGAAGCAGAGTCATATAGTATTACTATTTGTAGAGAGGCAAGAAATTTGAAAACCATAATGATATCTGGATTCTGCTACCTGTGTACTTGACTCATTAGATGCAGATCCTATAGCCTTTCTAGCCTTGGCTATAGTGGATGGTGCAGTTGGAGACGAACCATGTACCTACTGTGATGCACTAGAAACTAAGGAATCAAAGCTATGCCTTATAGTAATGAATGAGAAGGTTGAGTCTCTTAAAAAAGATTAGACATGGAAGTTAGTACAACTTCCAAAGGAAAAAAGAGTAGCTGGCTACAAATGGGTCTACAAAAGGAAAAAAGAAATCCCTAGCATTGAACCCTCAAGGTTTAAGGAGAAACTAGTAGCAAAAGGCTACACTCAGAAGGAGGGTGTTGACTTTCATGATGTATTCTCTCCCATGGTGAAGTATAACTCTATTTGAATCCTAATAGCTATTGTGAGTACGTTTGACTTGGAGCTGGAACAGTTTGATGTGAAGATAGCATTCTTGTATGGTGAACTAGAGGAGCATATCTACATGAGTTAGCTAGAGGGCTTCGTAGTTCCTAGTAAAGAGGATTATGTATGCTTGTTAAAAAAGTCGTTGTATGGCTTGAAGCAATCCCTAGGGCTGTGGTACAAAATGTTTGATGCATTTATTATTAGCATTGGATATAGCAGAAAGCAATATGTTGTATATACTTTAAGGATCTTCCAGATAGTTTGATGATTTATTTTTTGTTGTTGTATGTAGATGATATGCCAATTGTAGCTCGTAACAAAGTTGAAATTAGAATGTTGAAAACTCAGTTGGGAAGAGTTCAAGATGAAGGACTTCGGTGTAGCAAGGAAGATTCTTGGAATGGAGATTCACAGGGAAAGACATCATGCTAGATTGTGCTTGACACAACGAAATAACATTACAAAAGTGCTACAAAGCTTCAATATGGATTAGTCCTAACCTGTTGGCGATTCATTAGCTGCACATTTTAAGTTATCTTCAAATGAATGTCTGAGAACTGAGGAAAAGGCAGAGAACAGGTCTCATATACCCTACTTTAGTGCAGTTGGTAGTCTCATGTATGCCATGGTGTGCACTAGTCTGGATCTTTCAAATGTAATTAGTGTAGTAAGCAGATTTATGAGTAAACCTGGAAAGATACACTGGAAAGCTCTGAAATGGATCAAGCAGTACTTAAGAAGTTTCATCGATGTGTGTTTGCTATTTGATTGTCAGAAGAGCTGTGGAGTTGTGGTTTTGTAGATTCTAATTATGCAGGTACTTGGATAAAAGGAGGTCATTGACAAGCTATATCTTTATAGTCTTTGGATGTACTATTAGTTGAAAAGCGACATTGCAATCTACGATAGTATTGTCAACTATTAAAGCTGAGTATATGACATTGAGTGCATGGTGATTTGGATAGTTTTGGGTTGAATCAACATGTTTCAATTGTACACGGTGATATTCAAAGTGTTAGTTTATCATGAAAGGACTAAGCACATTGTTGTTAGACTTCATTTTGTTACGAAAAACATTAGTAACAGTACTATTGCACTTCAAAAGATAGCCACAGTTAAAAATTCAACCAATATGATGACAAAACTATTGTGGTTTGATCATTTCAAATCTTTCTTGAACTTGATCAATATTTACAGAGGTTTAACGTTATCACAAAATGCAAGTCAAGGTAGAAAATTATCACGAAATGTGTTGGTTTCTATTTTGCAAAGTCAACAATTGTGGCTTGTTCTTCCAACATTGCAAAAGACAAATCTTGCTTGCAAATTTCAGTGACTTGATGGGTGCTTGACATCTTTTAATTTATGTGTAAAATACCACCAAAAGTAAAATATTACGGTTGGACGGTAGACGTTGCGTTTATGGCAACGTGTCTTGGGCTCTCTAAAAATAGAGCCAGAAACCAAACAGTTGAAGCATACAAGCTGAAAGCATTTTAGCACTAGTAGAAGAAGAAATATGAGCTTCTTGTAGTTAGAAAAGAATATAGTTTATGATAAATTTCAAGGGCACTGAACTTTTTGAAATATTCCATAAACCTTTGTTATACTACAAATTATAGTAGAAGACAGTTTTATTGGGAGTATACTATATTATAATTATTCTTAAATATAGTGGAATAGTTTTTAGAGTTTGGCACATGGCTTTTTATCATTATCGGAGAAGGTTTTCCATATTAAAATTTGGTATACAATTTTTTTTTTCTTTTTTGTTAGTCTGAATAGTGATAAGTGGAACCCACTATAAGTACTATTCCCTTGTTATATTTTTTTTATTACTCTCCACATAGTTTGGGTACGCTTCCACTCACATCCATAAAATGCTTATTATGCTTGAGTGTATCCAGCTCTAGTAGTCCCTAACAGTAAGTAGATTATTACTTTCAATTATCAACTAATGAAATTTATCGAAAAATAAAAACAGACTACTAATAGGCTCAGTTTGTATAATGGCTAGTTGTAGTTTTAGATTTGTTTGCTTTGCGTCAAAGCTCGTGGCAAGGATGTCAAAGTCACTAGAAGCCATCTATGGCCTTGAAATGTTCTCTAATGTAAAATTTTATATAATTTGATCATGTAGAAAATTTTACTGTTGGTAAGAGTTTTTTGTGTGAATTTTTTAGTATAAAGTATCCTCCTTTGAGTAAAACCTTGCTGTTATTGACTTCATCAAAGATATCCACCAACTATTCCCGTAAGGCCTTAAGAAAGTCTGAGTAAGGTCTCACTTGTTGCGGGGAATATGAAAGATAAGAGTTATGTTTCATAGAAATTCTGCTCCTTGTGAATTTATAAGAATTGACTTTTGTAATAGAATTCAATCCACCTCTCTTTCCCTTACCAAAAAAAAAGGGGGGGTCAATAATAGCACAGATCACTCGAGTGATTAAATTGTACTTCATCAAATTAAATTTAAATAAGGGAAAGTTGCACCTTATCCCCTAAGCTATAGCTCATGTACAATTTAAATCTTAAACTTTAAAAATACATAATTTAACTCCTTGAACTTTTTTAAATATGTAAATTGACCCTTTCATTAATTTTGTTTTCATCAATTGTTAAAAAAAATCATAAGTTTAAGAAAATTTGGGATATCGATTTGCACATTTAAGAAAGTTCAAGGGTCAATTAACATATATTCCAAAATTCAATGGGTTTAGTACACTTTGACTAAAATGCACATTTGTGAAAATTCATAAAGTTGATTTACACATTTTTCAAGTTTAAGAGCTAAAATGTACATGGCCTATAATTTGAGAGATAAAGTACAATTTTTCCTATAAATAATTAATAAAAATTATAAGGAAGATAATTTTCTTTTTTGGTATATAAGATATGATGAGTAGTTATTTGTTATTATTTGTTACTTTAGTGATATTTTACTGATTAACAGTGTAAAGTTATTTTACACTTTTAGTGTATGAAAATTAAATTTTGAGTGAATGCTTTATTTGGTCCCTCAATATTTTTGCTTTGGAATATGTTATCCCCTAAAAACAGAAATGAATCTCATAATCCATCAAGATTGAAAATGATTGACACATTAGTCCCTCTATTAGTTTTTCGTTAGTGGCCTTACACATGTAGTACAATATAACAATAACCAGTATTAAAACGTTCGATGCAAGCAAAATAATGTTGTTTTGGAACATATTACACTCATTTTTGTGTCTAAAATTGAACAAAATAAGCCATTATAACTTATAATAGAGATTTAAGTGACTTATTTTAGGAATTTCAACCACCAGAATGATTTTTAAGCTTTATTCTACTTCAAATAATATATGCATCACTTAACATCATGTTAACAAGTTAATATATAATTCTATTAGTGTTAAAGAATCAAATACACATAAAGGAGCTAATGTATCCTATCATTAAAATATTGAGGATCACATATTTAATTTTAATTTTTGAAAAACTAAATAATTTTATGAAATTTTTTTAAGAAATTAAATGGAATATTAATTCTTAAATTTTTATAAATAATATGAAGGGATATTCTTAGATAATAATTTTATTAAAAATCACTTTTGCTACTGGTCTTTGTAAAAGCTAGGTATCACCAGTTTAGAAAAAGTGGTCAAACTTTTTTCTAAAGGATAATGATAATTAGTATGAAAGTTTTCATGCTTGGTACGGAGTGTGTTAGAAACACCAATTTCATTCTTTTAACCCCACCACCCATTTTTTTTCTGCCCATGAGTTGGATTCAGTTACCAACAAAATCACACACCTGTGCACTCGCACATTTCGTCCTACCCCTTTCCAAGCCAAATACGAGTGCTCTTTATTTTTAATTACAAGCGTTTTTCTTTTTTAAAGTCAATCAAACTCTGAAAAAATACATTAACTCTTTTTTGAAAACATGCTTTCTTGAAAAAGAAGCAACCCAATAGACAGTTGGTGTTTGCCCTATTAAACAAATCTTATTTTTATATTATTTGGATGATTGGATATTCGGTATGATTTGAATTTGATTAAAAAAATTTCGTGTTAATAGTTATCTACAGGCATCTCTATAAATGCTTGTTAAACCCAGAAACATGTTTTATCCTGAATTATGGCAAATTTTTCACTTAACCTGAACTCGTTTTAAATAAAAAAAATAAATCATAGTCTAGGGATTTTTCGTTTCTTGGGTGCTAACGGCACAGGTTTGACACAAGTTCGTTTTCTGCATCACAAACACAAATACGGAACTTACAAAACTTAATTCAATTACCCAAAAACGAAGAAAACATTACATTCAAATTCTATACGAAGTTACATCGATTATTTCAGTGCACAAAACAGTTTTTCACCAAATAATCATAGTTTGGCCCAAGAAAAATCTTTATTTAACCAAAAGTCAGAAAGTTCAATTATTTTATAACTATCCGCTGTTAGCTATCCACAAGTGTACACTGCTTCACCAAAGGGATTCACATTTTTACTTTTAAATGGAGATTAATGTCAACCTATGAAAAAACTGGAAATGCTTCCGAAGTGTGAACAATCGCCTGCTCATTAACATTGGTTTCTTTTCCAAACCATGTCTCTAAACCCTATCATAATATCATTATAGGGAAAATACATTTACATAAACTTTCATAAGTATCTGCTTCAACAATGAAAGAAGAGACAATTCAAATATATCTTAAAGCCCTAAGCGTATAGTTAATAAAATTTGGGTTTAAGCATACAAGCTGTCGTTCATTATTCTCGTTAGTCGCAAACTTTTTCAAGTGCTCCTTAAATTAAAATGAGCAGTAGTGACAAGTTAAGCTATAGCCAACATGCACCGAGGGTGTTCACTTGGTGTTAGCGTGAGGATAAAAAAAAATAAAAATAAAAATAAAATAAAATTGGTAGTTTCCATGTCTAAAGACGAACATTAAAGACAATGGATGGCTTGTTAATACTTCTCAAATTAATATTCACATACTGGGAAAATCTAACAAATGTAATGAAACTGACCCTAGGAAGCAGCTACCCTTAATTTGAACATCTTATAATCACTAATGAAAAGAAAAATTGATAATATACATTGAGATCCTAATAAACCTAACTCACCTGATATGGACAAGCACAGGAAATGGATTCAAGCCCGAGAATTTTTGCGGTGCCACCTACCAACTGCATCATACAACTCAGCTGCACAGCAGTAATTACCGCAAGGCCTAACTAATTACATACTCCAGACCAACCTGTGGATGATGGCCAAATGCATGTAGCCAAATCCAATACATCTTCAAACATCGGTGGATACATTTGCTCTTGTTTTCAATTGATGTCCCACTAAGTAACATCTGATTCTGGTTCCCCCATCAGTGAAAAAATTGAAGGCATGAATCCCTGATGTAACCATTACCGATTTCGCCTTGCCATATTAGAATGCTGATTGGCTTTACTATCACTTTTTATCCTGTCGGCATACATCGGAAGGCGAATTATCTCATCTATTTCATTCAACAAGTCATCCTCTGTGATGTTGTCTTTTATACTACGCATCACCTGTAATAAATTAAGCAAATGGCTGAAGCCAAGTACAGGTTAAGAAATGGGCGAAATCCAAAAAATAAGAGCTGGTATAGAACCTTTCTGTAAGTATTGAACTCATTTGGAGTTGATTTATCTGTCCTTACTCGCAGGAATACCCATTCCTGATTATCGGAATTCCAAGAGCACTCTATGATTTTTCCAGAATAAATTGAGGGATCTGAATCATCTGCAGATTAAAAATTTTTAAGTAATTGCAATTAGCGCAAGTAATAAGAACAAGACATGACTAGAACACAAACATAGAACAAAACAAAATCATGTACTATAGTATTACTAAAGCATTATCCCTAAAGATTGATAGACACTGCCCGCTTTACCCAATCCACTTTTTGGTGGCTGATAGAAATTGATCAGCGTCACATAAATAAACGATCTCAAGACTAAATTGGCATACGACCATTTGCCACACAAACAAATAATGCCATGACTCCATAGATTTCCTACTCATATAGAAGTGGAATGTAACGAATCTTAATGAAGCATGAATAAAAATCATATTTATCAGCTCAGAATGAGTTGAACAACTATAATGAAG
The DNA here is from genome assembly GCA_031216125.1 of Dalbergia cochinchinensis. NCBI lineage: Eukaryota > Viridiplantae > Streptophyta > Magnoliopsida > Fabales > Fabaceae > Dalbergia > Dalbergia cochinchinensis. Next base: position 57,094,444 of record CM062375.1, on the reverse strand, counting down.
TAAAAACAAATGCCTGACCTCCAAATCCAACCCTATTCCCTTCCATAAGTCTCTTCTTTCCACGTTCATAGAGAAAAAGCAGCTGCTGATCACCATCAACCTATAAACATAAGCAGCTAAATATTAGTTGGCTGCATCAGTAAACAAACTATATGTAACCAAGTCATCAGAAGTAAATATTCAGCCCCATAATCAGTGAGCCGATGATATAACCTCAAAGAGAAAATCAACTGAGTTCAGCTCAGCATATTTCCATTTCAAGAGGCCCTCATGAGTACGTGGCACATATGCGTCATCCCAACCCTGATAATTAATATTGTCAGAAACATTCAATCCAGAATCAAAAGGAAAAGGAAGAGAAAATATTTAACAAGGACTTGGGAAGGCAAAGAAATGGACCAATGTAACTGGACTATGAGCTAGTCTAGGAAGTAGGAACATTGATCTTCCTTAGCAAACAATGAGACATCATATCAGGTTTAGCCATATCAAAGATATTTTATGCTCATTCTGACAGTGATGCAGAAGTATGTATATATGTGGTGTAGATGTCAACGAATGAAGCAATCAACAAAATATGGCGAGTTCTTACAAGGGGATGACCGAGTTTAAGACCATATAGTCACTGAATCTTAGCTATTCAAAATTTAATCTAACGGTTAATATCATCTAAAGTTAATACTATTTATATTTTAATATTTATAAAAATAATTTAATAATTGAACTACCCAAGGTTGCTAAAATCGAGATCCTATGTAGGATCAGGAGAGGAATGCAAAAATGTAAAACAAGAGATCGTAACCCGGATCATAAGATCCTACCAAAAATAATTTATTAAATTCATATAAATATATATACATTAAATTCATGTTTTTTATCTCTTAAGACTTTTTCGTTGGGGGTTCAAATTGTCTCTAAGGCCTTAAAGGCTCATCAGTTTTTCAAACACAGACAGAAGCCCAATAACCAGCCCAAACAAGCTTTGATTAAATGTTGGGACATGTCTTTTGTCCTAGAACCTTCTGTCTAGGACTGACTGCAAAGGGGAATAGGTCGAAGATTTCCCAGCTGTAAGTTTGTATTTTTTCTCTATCTATCTGTCCATCACTCAATCTCTCTTTGCTCCAGCTATTTTACCGGCCGCAGCCCCTGGTTTGATTTCTTCTCCTTCTTTCATTTGCTTCCTTCTTCTTCTCCTCTCTTTGTCATGGACTGAAATGGGGCTGGGCCATGGAAGAAATGCACAACCTTCTACACGAAGATGGCACGCAACCAACAAGACCGAAAAAAGCTTGACCCTTGAATAATGAAGGATGGAGACAAGATCGGAGAGAGATTGAGAGTGAGGGAGGGACAAATCGAGAGTGAGACAGGGAGAGAGCTCAACAAGGAAAAACCAAGGCACGACTAGCTTGAAGCAGAAGCTGAGAAGCAGAAGTCAAACAGAGAGAAGAGAGAACAGAGGCAGAGTAGTAGACAGAGATCTACAAGTCCAGCCTCCCAAGGAAGCAGAGGCAGAGATCGAAGACTGAAATGGAGGCTGAAGCGGCAATACGGAGCAGCGGCGGGGGGCGCTGCGGCGGCAGTGCAGCGGGACAAAGAGATTGAAGAGTGAGAGGGGGAGTAAGACGGGGACAGATAGAGTGAGAAAGGGAGTGTGAGAGAGGACACATACCTGTTACTTTCTTAGGGTAGGCTGAGAAAGGGCCGGGTCAACGGTGGAATCCGCCGCGATTGGGCCGTTTGACTTAGCTCAACTATGGAATCATCCGGAGCGCAGAGATTGCCCGATTTCAGCGATCCTACGATCTTACTTGGCGATCCCATGGCGTGACAAAAAGGGCGAGCCAGAGCTGGGATCGGGATCAGGAAAGGGTGGTGAAATAGTTGGATTATGCAATCTCACGATATATAGCGTGATCCTAGCTACCTTGGAACTACCCATTTTATCCTTCCTAATTAGTTGCCCCTCACACACTGCCACTCTCCCTTCCTATGCCTCCACCGCCACCACATCTCACTACCCCAACCCATGGACCACCACCGCCCTTGCTCATTTTCCATGGTGGTGCTGCTGTTTTGTTGGGGAAGGCTCAAGGAGCAACTTTTTCAGCAAGTTCAGTATTTATCATCTAATAAGCAATTGTATTCTTGATTTTTGAGCATATGGTTATGTGATTGGGGTGCCTCCACTATTCTTGCTCTCGGGAAATCTTATCTAGACACCCACCATGATCCACTGCCACTTCTGTCAGCCACCACCATCACAAAATTTGAGGTCCGACCTCCATGCCACCATCCACAGTCACTATTTCCCCACTTCAGATCTGAAAATGAAAATAAAATATCTCATCACTCTTATGACTGTTCATATCTTGGTCCACATCCATTACAAGCTTTGGGTCCAAGCTCTTAACCATGCGACAACTCCAGACTTAAAAACACAATCTTGCCCACTGAAATGGAAAACAAAACTTTTATTTTTGACACACACAAGCTGATTCCCCAAGGGGCGGACCATGTGGAGAAGTGGTGAGATTTTGTAGCCTTTATCTCTTTGGGTTTTATAAACTACTCATACATATGAAGACCAGTTACAAATGAGCTAAATTTTTCAAGCTCTAATTTTTGTTTTTGGTTTTGATGCAATAATGGAACTCCACATTCACATTCCATGGGTTGTGAGAAGGAAACATTGGATTTGGGTATTCAATGATGAAAACCGGTGCCAGCAATTAAAGAAACCAACAATAAAGAGAGGAAGATGACGAAGAGAAATTAAGTCATTTTATTATTTTTTCTATTAAAATATAATTAGGAATCACATGCTTCCAAACTCCATGGTCATGTGATTGGGGAACCTCCGCTATTTTTGCTCTCTGGAAATCTTACTCATTTTTATATGATTTTCAACTCAAACAAAACATTGTTAAGAAGAACTAAATCTCAGGTGGGTGTTGTACAATAGATAATATGAATGGCTAAGTAGTGGTAAAGGGTTTTGGCTTGTGTGTGATTGAGATGTGAGAATAGTAGGTGTAAAAAAAAAGAAAAAAAAAAAGCTGCAAGTGATGGAAGTAAGAAAGTGAAAAGGAACCAAGAGAAAGAGAGAAGAGAGGTTGAAGATAAGGATTAGAAAGTAATTTTGATTTTTTTTTATTTTCCAATAGTACCCATGACCACATGGTCATAAACTCACTGTTCCCCACTTAAGAACTTGCCACAAAATACACAGCAAAGATCCAGAAAGGATAATATCACACCAGCAATGAAAAAATCAGAAAGACTTGAAGCTTGGCATTGAGCCAGAGGCAAGTCATTCAACATGTCATAATAGAAAAGCTCTTTCTAGTCTTTAGTTCACTGAAAGTGATCTACGCTCACAACCCACCTGAAATATAAGACCATCTGCCTCGTGAGAGAGCCTTTTAATGAATTCCTTTAAAAGCTTATTGACAGTAGAGAGCAACCAAAAATCTTTCCTCCTCACCTAAACATTTCAAGCATATCAAAAAGCCACATGGGGAAAATGAAGAGAATTTGAACATTATATGTTCAATTTAAGGCTAGAAACACATACCCTGAATGGTTCCAGGTCATATCTATAGTAAGGATTTCTGCTCTGGTACATATACTTTTTTTCATAATTCCTAGGTTCAATCACTTCTTTCTCAAGCATCTTCCATCGTTCATAGAAGGGTCGCTGCAACAAGTTAGAGCTAATAATCATTCACAGCTAGATGCACTTTGCATCAAAGAATCAAGAAACTCAAAAAAGAAGGCACAGAAAATGGCAGATGCAAATAATTTAGAAGAAAAACCACTCAAACATTTCAAATTAGGATTCACCAAAGGAAGATTTTCTACCAACATATTTATAAAAAAATAAAAAAAATGACAGAAGGCTATAGTTAACAAGTCTATGACAGGACAAATAAAAAGGGGAATGGGCTTTAGTAATTCATCCCAATTGTACTACACAATGAATACTTTGTTGTGAGTCTGTTACAGATGGTTAGTGAATAAATAGAGGGAAAGTGCAGAGAGAAGTCAGTTAGACATTTTGTAGAGTGAGACATTAGTGAGGAAAGAGTGGTAGGGGTCTCGAATTTCCCCTCGATTGTACATTGTTCATCATCTTCTCAAGGTTTCAGGTCATCCTGATTGAGACCTCACCTGAATATGCAAGATTCTTGCATTTAATTTATGTCTCTGAACAAGTCTAACTAAAAAACTGACCTGAGTCAATGTTCACTTCAGCATCATTTCAATAAATTCACTCTTGAAGACTAAGATTAACAGCAAATGCACCCACTCTTAATTCTACCACAGCACGAACAAAAATACTAACTTGAGACTGCAACCAAACGCATGTCAATTTTTTATTGACCTATCCAGCGGTTTCAAATGGTGGTCACTCATGCTGTAATGAATGCAAAAGGAACCAGATGCCCAAGCAAGACCTAATATTTGTCAAAACCAATATAATTAGCATAATTAACAGAATGCAAAGATGGTTTCTCTTTTGGACTCCCTCCAAAACGAGGATGGTTGTAAAGTGAGAAAGTGAGAGGTTAACTACCCATGGATCACTAATTATTATTTTGTCTAGGTCAAGTTAAATGATCCAAGGGTAGTTAACCTCTCACTCTCTTACTTTGCAACCAGTCTCAGGGTTGTTAACCCCTCACCTTCTTACTTTACAATCCCTCTCACTTTTGAAGGATCCAAATCCTTCTCTTATTATCAGGTAGCATTCAACTTATGGTTCTTGTTTATCCCAATTATAAAGGCACACTCCTGACAGTAACACCTAAAGACAGATTGTTAGCTTATAGCCTAATATAGACAAATTCAAAATTTCAAAACCAAAGAATTCTACAGGATCCATCCAATATCACACTGCAAAGTAGACACCTGATATTCTGGGTGAGGAGGGGAGAAGATTCAACAAAACCATAAATTTGTAAAAAGATCCCATTATTTAGTAGTTAGTTAGGGATGTTAGTTAATAACGGGATTAGTTCAGTACAAATAAAGAGAAGTGGGGGTTAATTAGGGGGTGGGTCTTTCGTCAATTGATCAGTGGGTCTTAAACTCTTGGAGAGTAGACGAGCTCTAATTCCTCCTCACTTATATCACATATTGTTAGTGAAATACACGCCCTTTTCCTTTACATCTAGGTCCAGTATTTGCAGCAGTATCAGAGCTCTTTTTGATCCAAGGAAGGGCTTTTCACACATACAACAATGGAGACACTGCCAGTGTTTGATGAGGTTAATCCATGAGCCTAGGAATGGGAGGACTCAGGTATTTTGTTTGAGTGCCAGAGGCTTCGGCGCAAGGAACTGGAAGCAGAAAGTTTGAGAGAGATAGGAGCCGCTCTGAGAGGGCAACATTACTTTTGGTACTTGCTTTGGAAGATGGATAACCCAACTGGGAAGTGGTGGCAGTTTCTGAGTGCATTAGTTGAAGGAGAAGAAGAAATTACCAGAGAAGAACGTTGGACAGCAGAAAGGGCCAGAGAAGACCATCAAAGTGCAGAGAGGTTTAAAGACATAAGGGACCTTATCAAAGAGTTGAAAGCTCTTTGTGCTTCTGCAGATCAGGAACATCGCACAAGAAAGATGGAAGGTGAGGACGAAATGAAGAAAGAGACAAGAACAAACTCGAACCCACTGGGCTTTGTCTCAGCTGAAGAAACACCAAACCCAAGCCTTCGTTGCAGAATGCTCTCACCCAGACTCATCTAAATGACTAACATGGTTCCGTATCCTATGATATACAGCCAATAAGTGTACCACAACATATGCATTAACAAGAAATCCGAACCAACAAAGATACATGCAATAAATAAGCAGAAAATAGTAAAAAAGACAGCATGTTTCTGTCAACTTTCATTGGTGAAGAGAGAAAATTTTCTTCAAACCTTACCCCCAACATGGGAAAACAGAAAAGAAAAAGTGAATATTGACCTTGGAGCTGCTACAGAAACAACAGTACAATGTTTGAATAAATAAATTAAAAAAAAAACCTTAAATTAAAGAGAAGATGAAGAAAAACAAATAATATGTCAACAGCTATATTATGAAACAAAAAAAATGCTGTGTAACACACTACAGTAAGTTCTAAGTACAGATTGAGACAACTTAAATTCATAAGCTGGTTCTCAAATAACAATGAGAAATCATATCATCACATCAAGAACAAGAGCTTGAAAATAATAAGAGCAAAATCAGTCAGAAACAAAAATGAGACCATACAGCATTATATTGAGCAATCACAAATAAATCAAACCTCTATGACTGATACTTGGTTGATTGCCATCAGATCATATATAAGGTATCTTCTCTCCTGCTTATGTGAATCTGGCAATGTATCTATAATCATCTCACCATCAAGTAATGTGAAGTGATGGGTCTTCTCGCCCACCCCCTTAGAAGCCAAAGATACAGAAGTATAAGTTTGTGCACCATTAATGTTTTCTTTTTTGAATAAAAGAATTTCATTGAGATGAAGAGAGGATGAATACAAAGACATAGGGGGACAATAGATCCTCATTACAAGAACATATGCTTACAAAGAAGAAAAACCATGAAAGAAGCGACCAGTTTAGGATATGTCACTGGGCAGTCAGCACAGTGGGTTAGGCTATGTCAGAAGAGAAATTAGTTGACATAGACTATGACACCGAGTTAAAGTAGAGTGCTTTTCAAGCAACTGTGGTTCTCAGACGCAAACTGACGTTTTACTCAGTATAATCACAATCAACCAAGGTTTTGACTAGTAGCAAAATTACAGCCTTATCACTAGGCACTAGCTAATTTAAAGTAATCATAATATAATTGACGATGGTAACAGCATGTCATTAAAACTAATTGTTGACTTAAATCAGCTCAAACAACCATTATCAGAAACTTCCAATATAAAGTAGCACACATACATCGTTTGTACCCCTGCAGGGAAACCTCATTTGGACCCTTCGAAAATTGAAATTTCTATCAATTAAGTAACACCCATCCATTGTTATTAGCATCATGTATCTTGTACCATCAGCTTTCCAGGTTGCATAATAATAACGTTGTCGTAACAACTGCAAATTCTCCCTGCATGACAATGTTAGCAAGTTTAATATCAATTAACAGAAAAAAAATGTCAAATGAATAGGAAACAATGTCTATGAAATAACTCTTGCAATCAATTAACACAATTTCAAAACTCAAAATCATGAGTTGTGAAAAGAAATAACTATTGTGGCAAGAGATCAAGTTTTAGATGCAATAACACAGATAAAAGGTCTAGATTTTAACAATGGTAAAAGGGAAAAAAAAATCTCACTAATTGGATTTTTTGAAAAAATGACATAATTATAAAATACAAGCTTCAAAACTTTGGTTGGAGGTCCATATTTAGACTCCCAATTATCCAAGCCACTTATGCATATTTGATTCATTTTAAGAGATTATAAATGACAGAGTCTGTGCACTGCCACTGCCACCACCAACCTCCCCACCACAAAAAAGAACAGGAAAAAAAAAAAAGAATAGCAAATGAAGTAACTGTAAAATTACTACAGACCAGAAATGTAAAGGTAGAATTGGATTCCAGGGGAATCTGAGAACAATAATTTGTAATTACACCTATAAAGAGTGCAAGAGAAGTGAACAAAAAAGGAGACACAAAATTACTGATGGCTTTAACTTTCTGGTAGAATATGGAGGCATTTATGAAACCACTAGCTTAAATTTGTTTTGCATGCAACTAGGAGATGGACATAAGACTAGTTAGCAATATTCAATCTTTGAACAACAAAATGATGCCAGGTCATACCGTTATAGTCAAAAGTCCACTAATGAAAACCTCTGCATAAAATCTATAAGCCAAATAAATTTTGCACATTATCCTCTTTGACAGCCATCAATAATTTTCATATATGTTGGAATAAAAAGGATGGAAAAGATGAAATGCATTTAAGTTACACAACGCAACCACCGTGCAAAATCATGAGTCAGGGAATAAAAACACAACAAATAAAAGCATAGAAGCAAGAACAAATAGCATTCCCAAGTATTATGTTTACTATTATATCATATGGACATAACATAATATAAAATGATTAATGGCTCAGATAAGTAGAACCTGTTTAGGGAGACGGGGTGAGAACCTGGAAATTGTGTGTGTCCCCTAGCCTGCATGCCAAGAATTAGTAGAATGGCTATGCCAAGTATAAGAGGTACATGAAGTAGGTAAATCATAAAAACTAACAGGAGTAAAAGAAAGGCACTACTGGAAACCATCATTGAAAAGTCCAAGTTATCAGCAGCTTTTAACAGATCAAACACAAATTGAACATGAAATTGAACACGACAATAATGCCCAATCCTAAAGTTGTCAGGCCTGCACAAAAGGGAGAAACTACACCACAAAAGAAGCAACTTGAAATTATAACGAGCTTCATACACAAAAGCTCTTGAAATTCTACATATGAAAGATGCCATACCTACTCTTAAATCAAGAATATGTAACAAGTCGACAGCAATATATATGTAATATTTTCTCAGAAATCTATGAGCTATGAGAATCCAAGAAAAAAATGAAGGAAATAGATAGAAAACTATATGCACGCACACAATGCACTTTATATACAGGACCTTGGCTATAGAGTGAGTTGTAAGAGGTAATTGACTCCTAGTGAAGCAATAGCAACACCTAGCAAGCTTGTTCACTGATTCATTTCCACAAATTTAGAAGTAACCAAGCTTGTAATGAATGAGAAATAAACAAATACGAGCACATATGAAGAAACTCATAAAAGTAACTAGAGATGCCAATATCCTTACTAAAAGTAACATTTTTGACAAAACAAGGATAAAGTGACAAACACAAAAACCCAGCAATGTGACAAACATAAAGATACAAGAAAACTAAACGATGAAGTAGCAACTAGCAGAATAAATAACATCAGTTCCTTTATTGCAATGTAATTGAATAAGAATGTATAGATGCAGTGAAGTTATTAATTGAAACATTGTAATCCCAACAATGAGTTCTCAAATCCAAGCAATAGATTCAAATGGAAGACAAACCATTTAAAAGACTTACCCCAACACCCAATTTAAGTGATTGATAACAGAACTGTCGGAATGCATCTTGCTGATCAGTAGGTATCTCATCTCCCAACACATCGTCATTTGTCATTCGGACCTCTATCTCATGGTTCTCCTGAGAATGGGGAAGATGTCAGGATTTAGAACGTCACATGGCTGAGTCTGTGCTAGAAAAGGGATCAGGGAGAGAAAAACAGAAAAGAATTCACTGTATTATTGAGGAATTCTTGACAATGTGTCTAAGAACCCTAGAACCATTTATACACTATTCAGAATACTTTTTGACAGTTCCTCCATCTCTACAACTCTCACCAAATGACTAGACAATAGACACCCTTCCCTCTGTTTTATTATTAGGTAACTTCATAACCACTTAATAATCCTCTCTAACAACTACCCCCGACTGACTTTCCTGGCCTTCTACTTTCTTTGTCACTATTTACAATTGAACTTGGCTCATGTTATCTTGCAGCCCATTCTCTCCTAACATACACTTGCTTCACTGTCAGGGTCCTAACAGTCGACTATTTCAATATGAACATCAGTATATCACGATTTCAAGACAGCATGGGTCACATGACGACATCAAATAAGTAACTGCCAACATTAAAGTAAAACAGTGTAACTGCTGATGTAGTAGTGTGGCCTGTAAATCTGATAATGGAAAGGGGATAAACATGGCAGTGTGGATAGAAAATCATTGTGGAGAATGTAAGAAGAGGAAGGGGAGAGAGGAAAGAGGGGGAAAAAAAAACGTGAAGAGGAACTTGATGGGAGAGAACCAGTCACTCCCGACCTTGGCTAGGATTTTCTGTATTTTCATTTTCTAGGTTGTTTATTTGCTTCACTGTCTATTTCCATCATTCCCTCAGTCCCTCCATTCTGCTTCCATCATGCCTACCTCAATATAGGCTCAGTGAGGTGAATATACCTACATTTCAATCCTATTCTATCTAGTTTGTGGGTGGTTCTGGTCCAGATCGATCACAAGAGAGAATTCTTAACAAACATTGGCATTCAACACCTACCAAATAAACCAAAGAAAAGCAAAAATTGTAAACTGCCACCAAAACCTTGCTTTTACCAAAATCTTCAAAACAAACCAATAGAAAAAGCTTTGTAGTGAAGAGACACAATCAATATTCATCCATCACTTCAAACAACTTATTCCAAGTTAAGTGAGCCACCTTATAATGTACAAATTTCTGAACTCAAGCTGCACATAAAATATATGGAGAAAGAGATACATGAAGCTTACAAATCCGCAACTTTCATTCATATTGTTGTAAAAGTACCGCTAACCTGACAAAGGACTACCAAAAAAGGAATTACAGATTTCTAAATGGGTTTTCCAAGAGTAAATATTTACTCATCAGGAGAATTGGTAACAAAATGAAAGTAGGATTTAAAAGAAAACACACCAGAGAATTAAAAATTAGTTCATATAGCATAAGATGGTAAAACAAGCCAAAATACCAAAATTCACTATTTAAATTATCCATACTTGCAAATGAGGGCCTGGTACTCCATCATCATCGTCGTCTGGAACTGCTTCACCATTGAGATCAAGTTCAGAAGATCTCTTCCACTCAGGAGTAGGAGGACAAATTACCATTTCAGGCTTTTTTTCGTGATAAAATGTGTACAATGCATCAATATAGTCAGGTTTGTATATTCCTGGAGGGCGTGCATCAGAAAATATTTTTATTGCCTACAAAATGGGTAAATCAAATGTATAAAAACAGAAATTTAGCAACATATTAAAAAGACAAACAGATAGATAGATAGATTAGATACATAGAAAGAGAGAGCTGTAATTATAAGGTAATTCCATAACTGACCTGTGTAACAGACATTGACATAGCACGCATTAGATAATGGATGATCATATATCCAGTGCGATTATGCCCATGCGTACAATGAACAAGTATATACTTCTTTGAGTGTTTTTGACGTGATATAAACTGTGTAACCTGCAAATGTAAACAATCACATGGTTAAAAACTAATAATATAAGTCTTACATCTTTTAGAGATTTCATTGCATTAGCTTCTCATCTTCATCTTACTGAAATTGTTCTTTTATCAAAATACGAGATTAGGTGGTCAGCTTCTACACATATGTTGAAGGGCTGGAACACTAGGTAGCTTTGCTGGATTTTTTTTTTTTTTTTTTGGTTCTCTAATGTTTACAATATCAACAACTATCAAACATCTCAGTAAGTAGGGTTAGCTACATAGATCGGGGAACACCGCAGTGTCTTATCATTGACAAAATAAAAAATAAAAAAAAAAGTAAGAAAAATTAGGCTGCTTTACTTTTTCTCCAAAAAGGAAAAAGCAGTCATGGATGAATATTAATTATTTTAATCATTTTCAAAAGTTTACTTGTACATGGAAAAAAGGTCAAAGCCAAGAAGCAAAACATCATGTGTAACTAAAATATACAGTGAGTGTTAACAGAATGAATGATTGAATATTTATTATCTATTATGAATATATCAAACCAATCAGATATTACATGGTGAAAAATAAGGACAATTTAAAACAAAAGAGGACCATGTGATATTCTAATTAAATTCACTAAAATCCAACTTTAGCTTTCATTTAACTTCTGCTATGAACTAAGAAACTTCTTAAACGTTAATTGTAAAAGGAAACATCAAACATGAATTCACTACATCAAACAATTTTTTAAGCAACAGGAATCCTCACTTCTAGAGCACATATATAATATAACGAATATGTTCATTTAAGTAAACAACAAATTGCTTGTCAATTCTAGAAACAGGAAGGCACTGCATGCAAGTTCTTCTAAATAACTCGAGAAGGCTGGAAAAAAGGAAACAGACCTCATAGACAAACTGATTCACAGATAAATTATCAGGTACAGAATCGCGGCCCTTGCATTGGATCTAAACCACAACAATGATCTTCAAATGTAAGGATAAGAAAGAGTTGTGACAGTTTTAAAGCCAGGATTAGAAAGACCTTGAGTTGGTGAGTAAAATTTGGCTACTACAAACCTTAACATGCTTAATACCCTCTTTCTTTAAATCTGACACTGGATAGTATCGAGAAGTATTTGTCAGATCAATCACCAGACCAAGCTGCAAGCCAAGAGAATAGCACGTAAACAAGCTGTATATTTAGTCAGAAAGTTTTTCAGGATGAAACCAAGCATTCAATTTCTTTAATTGTGCTGCAGAAGACAAGCAGATATTGTAACTGAGTAAACAACTAGATAGACTGATATGGTATGCTTCTTATTTGCCAAAAATCCAGAAATTTTTTTTCCTTGAGATTGCTCCTGATCCTAAGTTTAAAATTGAAGAAAAATTCAGTGACGAAGAAGTGCATGAATCAGACAAACTAAAATCTAAATGCAACATTACTTTTTTTGAATAAATTCTACTTACTTTTCTCCCTGCAACTCTTTGCTGATGTATCACTTGTTTAAATGAGTATCTTTTACCAGGAGCAATGGCGTCATTGAATGATTCACCAAGTGGAACCTTAGAAGGTATCATGCCAAAAATTTCCTGGCCAGATGAAGGGCAATCCAACCACCCTGAATGTAAAGAACAAAATGACATGCTTATTTTTTCTTTACATGTACAACCATCTTAATTTGTCAGATACAATGTATTCTAATAAACTCAAATATGATTGATGCAAATTATAAAATAGCTACCCATTTGCATTTTATACATAAAATTCTTCAAATATCATGCACTCATTTGTAACACTCAAACCCTAGAAACACCCACCCTCCCCCAAAAGAAGAAAAAACACGTAAATAGCACATCGTAAACCTTTTCATTGAATATTTAGCCAAATTTATTTTTACCAAAACCATAGTAGTCAATACTCAATAGCGCCGTAGCAGCACATCACAGCAGTTGGGCATGATACAGATGACACCACATCATGTTTTGGGATGGTGGTCATTGTGGCTGTTCACAACCTGAATAGCAATCATCATGGTCGCTGTTGTGTTTTGGGGCTGAAAAGCTATTTTGCCCATTTTTTCTTCAGTCTTGGACACGAAATACAGTCAAGGTATCCCCCCCCCCCCCTTCTCTTTTTTTCTCTTTCAATATGAGGAGTGAAGACTAGGGTTTTCCTAGTTTAGGTCTTCTTCTATCCTATTCATCTCTGTCGGCCCCTAATACTCTCTTTCTCTGACTCTTTATCCCTGCTACTTTTCCCAGTGATGCACCCAACTTCAGGAGGTGAACTTCCAGCAACCCACCGGTGACCCTACCCCACTGGGATCCAAAGAGACCCAAAACATATAAAAATAACACACACACACACACACAAAAATAGTTTAATTTTGATGCAATGATAGTGTAAAACATCCAATCAAATCATTCTACTTACATGATTTTTTAACCAGTGAGTGTAAGACTTAACAACTTTTACTGATACGGCAACACAGTGTAAAAAAATTTTACGCTATTAGTGTATAGAAATTAAACTCTACAAACAATGTAATTAATCCATGATTTAAAAAAAAAAGATTTAAAAATAAAAAAAAAAAGGTTGATTCAAGTAGTAAACTCTAATGAGTATTATATCATCACAATTTATAACACTAAACCCTCAATTTTAAATTAATTCTACAATATAGATTTTAAAACAGAGTTCAATATCACCTTAAAATCATTAAAATGCTCTCTGGACAGGGTTCTCCCCTGGGCGGAGGGCATAATCCCTATCCCCATCCCCACACTAATCGCTAGGAGACTTTTGTCCCTGTTCTCGCCACTGCAGAGGGAAATCCTCCAAAGACATGTATCCACAGGTGGGGATCTCCAGGGATATGCCCGCAAACAATTCTTTATTGTCCTCGCTAACCTTTTTATGGACTATCTATCATATTATGCTTCCCACTTTAATCTCTATTCTCTAATACCTTCCCCTGTAGCCTCTGATTTTCTAAGACTATGAATTACTACTTTTGATTATTAGTGATGAATGAATTTAACTTTGGATAATTTCTTATTTTTGAACATTATTTGTATAAATCACATAATTATTTATATTTTTGAAATAGCAGCTATCCCACTATAGCATTTTTGGGGTCGGTCACTCTGGGCACGAATCTGGGATTGACTATTATGCCAAAAACAAAGGTTACAAACTAATACCATCCATGATATAATAAATCCACTAGAACAAGTTGCAAAAAGAGGATGGAATCGTATTTATTGAATATCTAAATTTAACGTTGCAGATAACAATAGCATTATGTGAATATATTAAATTGCATCAAAGAAACATGAATTGAATCAGAACCCTAATGATCACCATCAAGAAACCCAGTGGACCAAGGAAAGAGACTCTCACCTGGAGGAAGCCTACTTCTATCATATGATTTAAGGTTCTTTGAATGAAACAGTTGATCATATCCAGGTGACTGTGATAAATGCACAGGTTTGTCATCAGAACGTTTTCTCTTCAATAGCTCCTTTCTTTCTTCACGCTCCTAGAGAGGGCAGTAACTCAGGAATTGTTTTGTTGGAAAGATATGTGAAGGTAAAATACAATTGGAATACTTATGCAGCCCAAAGAATGAAACATGCGGCCTATATATGATTGGAGTATTGGACAAGCAAAAAGAATTATCGCTTGGGACTCTAACCAGTTCTAATAAAAACTTATCACAGCAAAAAGCCAAGCATTTGGATTCTGGATACGAATTTTTTCGTTTTATTTTCCCTACTGATGTCCAATTCAATTCTAAAATATCAATATAACTCCATCAGCTAATTTTCACCGAAGATAAAAGCTTTTCAGTTAAAAGGTATCTCTGCGGTATTTTGATTATATGCTTTCAATAACCAAAAAAATAAATAAATAAATAAAACTAAACATGCAATTACTGTCATTATGCAAAAGTATGGGAAGATAAAGAGGGAGGAAGGGGGAAAGAGAGAGAGGGGAGGAGAAGATTTCGACCTATTCAAAACCTAAATTTGCTTGACTAAGATACTATGTAAAATTTAACAGTTTCCAGTTATATTTGAATCCACCAAATTCAACTTCAGCCATAATCATCATCATCCTTTTGTATTGCGAGAAAGAAATGAGGTACTAAAGCAATTTCCACCATCCACTCACTAAAATAACATGCCAGATACATGCTCAACAACTGACAAACTTATTCTATCAATTCTCAAGGAAGTATAAATGATTTCCTGCACATGTTCAACTGCAATTTACATGAATGTATGAACTTTAAATGAACAGGCTGTTTATTAGAGGCATTATGTGTTGCTACTGTAGTATCAATATAGTTCCTTATTATGGCATAGTAAGTGGTTTTTTTTTTTTTCTTTTTGACAGAAAGGATACAAGATTTGGTTCCTTTTCAAAAGCTCAAAAAAAAAATTAAAAATTAAATGTCTTGGTAGTGTGCCCAGTCAAGTTATGATAGCAGACACATTTACAATTTGTACCAAGCATTTACAGTGTTAAAACTTGAATCCAGCATTGATGCCTTGATGGAACTATATGTTTTATCATATATCGAAAAAAACAGAGATGATAAGCATTAACATAGGCAGTGGAACAATTTGACAAAAAAAAAATTAGGGGAGCAGATTATTGGGATCTGAACTTTCGATTTCGGACCTTTAACAAGAAAAGACCCATTTCAAGAACAGTAGAGAAGTTTGCAACAGAAAACACCAGTTTGTACGGGCCAAAATAAAGTATCAAGTTTCAGGGGCCCTCAACATGCAGATGACAACCAACCCAAATGAAAATCATTTACAAATACAGCTTCACAGTTTTTTCTCACCCCAATAAACGAGATACTAGCAAGCATAGTTTTCACATGGCAGCCATGGCATGGTGGATTTTGCTGCACCCCCCCCCCCCCCATGGGAAAATTTGTTCATTATAGCAGTCATGACAGTCTTTTGGCAGACTTAAATGGCAGATTTTTGGTCTACCACCATGAGCTGCCATTGACAATTATGCTAGCAAGTACCATCATAGTTGTCCAGTTCATCAAGCAACATATCCAAAATATAGACTGCCATGATACTAAGAAAGAGGCAGAAAAACAAAAGTCGAGAGAGGAAAGGGTACCCGGCGTGCTATATCAACTGCAGTTTCGATGCGCTCTTCTGGTGCATGAAACTCTTCAACAACATGTCCCTCAAAGGTATCTTCATCGTCTTCTGGGACTGGCGAGGCATTCAAGTCCATAGCAACTATCATCAAGCATCAAGCAACAAGCAACATTCCCTCCCTCGTCAACAGTATAAAAATTCCCACCTGCCTACAATTACCTTTTGTTTGCCAGCAAAGACAAACCCTTTTGCCCTGCACCATTCAAAAACAACAATCCCACTATCAAACCAACACACCCAGAAATTTGAAATTTCACCAGCTCATTGTGCAGACAATATCAGCTCAACATAACAATGGTCCAAACATTCTTATCATCATCCTCAACTACAAAATGCTCAAGCAATCATCGAAATTAATCAAATACTTTATCCTAGTATGCAACTGCGTTTGGTTTCAAAAAAACAGTTCATATTTTGTTTTCAATTTTGTACAGAAAATAGTGGAAACTGAAAATGAACATCTAATTTTCACTATTCCTTTCACAAAACCCCAAAAAAACAGAAAACCAGCTGAAAACAGGAAATGAATCCTGAATACTGCTTTCCGAAACCAAACACAGCCTCGGCTTTTCTCCCCAGCCCCAATTACCCAAATACCAAATTTTCGCCAAAAAAATTAAGAAAGAAATAAAAAAGAGAGAGAAATCAAACTTAGCCTCTCTTTCCATCACATGCTCCCAGTTACAAGGAGCTACACTACGCTACCATTAGTGGAATCAATGCAAAATAATTGAACCGAAAATTCACGTGCGAAGCTTCAAATTAGAGGGGGGGGAGAAAAAAAGGTAGCAATTTGCAAACCTGAGCAGGCAAAACGAAAGGGAATCGCCGGCGAAGCGGGGGGAATTGATCGGTGTGGAGAAGCTGGGTGGATCACGAGGAGTGAGAGAGAGAGAGCCACTGAGAGAGTTGGTGTGGAAACCCTAGAGAGAGAAAGTTCGGGTAGAGAGAAAGAGAGAGAAGCGAGGGGGGTGTTTGTTGGAGCTTTTGTTTTATTAACGAACGAACGAACGAATTGAAATTGAGTGAGAGAGGATGAAGGGGGCGTAGACGAACTGACGCAGAAAGTACACGGCACCGAGGCAGCTATGTAATTTTATTGCGTGAAAATTAAATTTAGAAAGCTATCCAATTATGTAACATTGTTAGCTTCTTATTTTATATCGTCCTCTTTTCCAAAAATATGTAATTAATTCTCTCGAGATATAAAAATATAGTGCCTAATTTGCTCAGGATATAAAATTTATGTAAGTGGATTTTGCCTTGTGACCATGAGAATTATGGTTAATTTCTGTTATACTATTTTAAAAAATAAGCAAAGAAATAAATAATTTAATTAAATAACAATGTCAATATATTAAAATTAAATATATTTTTTTATTATTATTAGGCAAAACACATTTTTTATACCTAATTTGATTTTGTAGTTCATTTTGGTACCCAAATTCATTTTCTATTTTTTTAATCTCCTAATTAAAAATACATAATTAAGAAAATGTAAGATAAAGTAAAATAAAATATAAAAGCAAACAATATAGACTTTTCTATTTTTTTGAAAAATGAAATAGGAGTTTGAATAAAATAGAAAAAATTCTTTAAAATTGAAATTGAAATTGGAATTGAATCAGTAAATAAAAAATAAAATAAACCAAGTTAAAGGACTGAAATAAAAATAAAAATCAGTTAAAGGGCCATAAAGTATGCTTTGCAACCAAAGGTTGAAGAGTTAGGGGCATTGTTAAGAGAACCGGACCGGACCGGCCGGTCTGACCGGGTTAACCGGTGACAGGTCCGGTTTAATGCTTAGAACCGGGTAGTCTCAAAATCGGTCAAGAACCGGTCAGAACCGATAAGAACCGGGAACCGGTCCGATTTTAACGGGTTAGCGGTTCATTCACTTTGGCTGAAAAAATAAAAATAAAAAGGCTGAAAAGTGGGATCAGATTTGAAGAATGGCTTTGGCTTTTTTCTTGTGGGTTTGTCACTTTACAGTTCACACTTTAGGGTTCTTCCCTTAGAAAGAGGCAGAGGTGCAGAGCTCAAGCCATCCGCTCCTCTGCTAACTATGCAAGACTCTCCGCCAAAGACCTCTCGCCTTCCTTAGCTTCGCACTACGCGAGTTGGTGCGCTCTCGCTCCCGATCCTCTTCGCTCGTGGCGCCTCTCTCTCGGTCTTAGCGCCGCTTACCGCTTCTGCCTTAGCTTCTTGGCTTGACCTGCGCTCGCCTAACTTCTGCCTGCCTTCTACTCGCTTCTTTTTGCACTAGCCAGGTAAGTATTACATTTTCTGATTTTCATTCCTTATGTAATTTACTAATTTGTATACAGTTTAAGTTTAGTGATTTGTATTTTAGTTTTTCTATTTGTACTTTCAGATTTGTAATGAGTTCCCCTGATGATTTTTATCATAACTAGTGTAACTTTTAGATTATATAACTAGTCCCATAACAAACTTTGCTGTGTATAAACAAAATGCCTATTTATAAAAAAAAATAATGTTTAAAGTTTAAACTTTAAATTGTTATAGCTGAGAGGACCCAAATACAATGATAATGTGGAAATTTTATCACTCATTTAGGGACCTAAAAGGCTAACAGCTAAGCATGTGGAAATTGTATTGTATTGTTGCTATAATTTCCTAATATGAATTTTCAGTTTTGGCATTGTTTTTAACTGTTTTATACTTCCTTTTTCCAAATATGGATATTAATGATCCATCACTAGATAATAGCAATAATGTTAATCCTAATGCTGCCTCTGTTGTTGTTAATCCTACCAATACTGAAACCCAATCCTCCTCCGCCTCTACTCGTGGGAAAACTGATCCGGCATGGAAACATTTTTCTTTATCTATTGACGACAGAGGGAAGATGTCATACACATGTTTATTTTGTTTGTCCAAGTATAAAGAAGGAGGGATTAATAGAATAAAGCAACATCTTGCTGGAAAACAAGGAAATATTGCTAAATGTAAAAAAGTTCCTCATGATGTGAAAGAACAAATGTCAAAGCTTTTGGAAGAAGGTAAAAAAGGTAAAGATAAGTTTTTGAACTTTGGTGATGATGAGATTGAAGAAGCAATGGCACAAGAAGAAGAAGAGATTATCCCTACCCCTCGACCATCGAAGATGCAAATTATTGGAGACAAGGGTAAAAGAAAGGTAAATGCTTCTCAAAATGTCCATGGTTATTTTGCACCAAGGACAACCCTAGGAGCCCAACCAAGCTTGAGAAGTGTCTTTCAAAGCAAAGAGGCAACACATAATGCTAAAGTAAGAATTGCTAGATGGCTTATGGATGCACATATTCCTTTTCATGTAGTACGATCATCATACTTTCAAGATGTTGTAGATGCTATTGCTGGTATAGGATCTAATTTTAAAGGTCCTTGTTATGATGAATTAAGAGTTCATTTGTTAACTGATCTTAAGAAAGAGTGTCAGTTGCTTGTGGAAAGTTATCGAAGCTCATGGAAAGAAAATGGTTGCACAATTATGGCTGATGGTTGGATAGATCAAAGGCAAAGAACGTTGATCAATTTTTTGGTCTATTGTCCTGCTGGTATGTCTTTTGTTAAGTCCGTGGATACTTCAAATTTAGTTAAAAATGCCTCTACATTGTGTGCTATATTTGTTGATATTATTGAATGGGTTGGATAAATAATGTTGTGCATGTAGTGACTGATAATGCTGCCAATTATGTAGCAGCTAGGAAGCTTATTCATGAAAAGTATGATCATATTTTTTGGTCTCCATGTGCTGCACACTGCTTAAATCTTGTTTTGAAAGATATAAGTAGCATGCCAAACATAAGTAGTCTTGCTTCTCGTGCTTCCAAGATTACTATCTTTGTTTACAACCATATGGTTTTCTTGTCTTGGCTTAGAAAAAGGTCTGGTTGGAAAGAAATTGTTCGTCTAGGAGTTACCCATTTTGCTACTGTCTTTCTTACCTTGAAAATTATTCATTAACATAAGATAAATTTGCAAGCTTTGGTTGTAGACTCTCATTTTACTAGACACAAGTTAGCAAGGAGTGCTAGTGGGAGAAATGTTAGTGATACAGTCTTGGACAACAAATTTTGGGAGGAATGTTTTACTGTATGTAAGCTTGTTGCCCCTTTAATTAGATTGTTAAGAATTGTTGATTCTGATGAGAAACCTTCGTTGGGATATGTATATGAGGGAATGCAAAGGGCTAAGAATGCAATTAAGGAGATGTTCAAGCACAACAAGATTGCATATCAACCTTACACAGATATTATAAAGGCAAGATGGGATAGGCACTTAGAGCGAAGTCTCCATGCAGCAGCTTACTTTTTAAACCCTGCTTTCTTTTATGATGAGAAGTTCATTGAGAAGTATAATGTTTTACGAGGTTTACTTGATTTGTTTGATGTAAAGAGTCTTTGTAGTGACTCAATTAAAGCATTGAAGGAATTGCAATTATACCGAGAACACAAAGAAATTTTTGATCGGCCAAATGCTAATAAGGCAGCCCAGGAACTCCAACCTAGTAAGATATTGGATATTTACTATTTAGTTTAATATGTTAATTTGTTTTTGATATTTCAAAGTATACTATGAATTATTGATGGTTAATGAGGAACGAAATATTTATATAGTTATATCTAATCTATGTAGATGAATGGTGGAGATACTTTGGTGGTAGTACTTCGATTCTGCAAAAGATAGTTATTCGCATTCTTGGCCAAACATCTTCATCCTCGGGATGTGAGTAGAATTGGAGTCTTTTTGAACAAATTCGCACTAAAAAAAGGAATAGGTTAGAGCATTAGAGGCTAAATGATATTGTTTTTGTGACATATAACTTACGTCTTAAAACCAAGTATTAAGACATTATTTAATAGTTATCAATGACATTATATTATTTACTTATTTCTGGAACTTTAGGTTAGCAAACTTAGAAATTCTTACAATAATTTGCTATTGTGTTTTAGGTCACATCAAAAGTAAAGGTCTCATGATCCAATTGATTATCAAAGTATTGATCTAGTTGATTTTTGGGTGATGGAAGAAATTGAAGAGCCAGAACTTCCCACTACTATTGAAGAATTGGTTGATGAAGGCAACTATATTCCTTTAATTCGTGTTGGTTAGTTTTATAGTTTCATTTTTTCATAAAGTTTTTATTTATAAACTCTTCTACATATTTTTATTATGTTAGATGATGGGGAGGCTGATCTTGTTGATGTGCCTTGCGGTTCATTTGATGATGAAGGAGAAAGACATGAGAATGAAGCTTTTGATCAAGATCTCGAACAAATTAATGTATATTTTGATGATCCTATTTGATCTACTTTTTGTATGTTTAATGTTGATGCAACATTATTTCTAAATATTGTCTTCTGGTGATGTGATCATGTGAGTTAATGTTTCGTACTTTATTAGAAGTTGAGGCAATGAGACTAGAGATAATTGACTTATATGTAGGTTATATACTAATGTTTACTATAGACCTTTGAACAATGTTATTTTGTGTTGGTTATGTTAATGTTGATAACTTAATATAGGTTTTTGCTTTTGAATTTATCATATGTATATATTTATATATACTTTATTATATTCTGGTCGAACCCCAGTTGAACCGGTTGGACCTGTGAACCTTTGAACCGTTGCCCTCACCGGTTCGATATCCGATTTGATTTTCTCTTCCTTGGTTAGAGGACCCAAAAGAACAAAAAAAAAAATAAGAGATTAAAGTGAAAAACAAAAATAAGTTAGGGGGCTAAAATCAATAGAAAATAAGTTTGTGGTAAAAGTAAAAAAATAAAAATAAGTTAGAGGACTAAAAAGTATATTTTGCATTTTTTTTCTTTCTTTCTAAGGATATTTATCGTAGATAGACTCTAATCTATTTGAGATGAAGATAAATGTTAGTTTGACACTTAAAAAGTGGGTGTCTATTCAGACATCCACTTTATAACCATTGGATGTGATAAATGTTAAGGATAAGTAGGGATCACCACAGACATCCAATTTTTGGATGTCAAAATATTATTAACCTTGAGATGAAAGCTCTTTTAAGGGGAAAGTTTCTGGCTATGAGACCTTTTCTATATACATCAAAAGGTATTAAATTTTTGACTAGGCATTTAAGAAAATTAGTTAATTACTAAATTTGACTTATTATTGTTATCATTATTCACTAAAATTTGGGTAAAAGCAAGATTTGTCCCAAATTAGGGGGACTTTATATTTAAAATTCGCTATGAGGCATGAGACATCATATTATATCATATAACATTTATTTAATTTTTGTTAATATTATATTACATTTATGATTAAGCTGTATTTTTTCATTAGTTTTTTTCAAAAATACATTAACTAAAAAATCAATTTTCATATAAGCTGTTATCTTAACTTTAAAGTTAAAAGAAAAGTTGTTTTTATATTTGAAATAAATGTTAATGTGTTTAACTTCCATAAAAAAAAGTGTTGAAACAAATTAATATATTTTACAAACACGAAGGATATTTCATTTTAAATTTATGTTTTATTTTTATCCAATTTACAAAATTTATTTTTACATAATTTGAAGAAGTGTTTAAGGTGACATACATAGATCACGTATACAAATATTTATTGTTTCTATGACTTTTGAAATAAAATTGTTATTATATTTAGGTAGATGAAATCAGAGTTTTATATTTGTATATCAAAAACAATATATTAATGGATATTGAAATTAAATGACTGTATGCAATTTTATAATAATAATAATATTTTCTTTGAAGAGTTATACTAATAATATATTAAAAGTAAAATTGAATTATATATTATATTTTAAGACAAACCGTAAGTAAAACTCTTTATATTTTTTTCTATCCTTTTTTAAAATTGAATAGGAATATATGAATATCTTCTTCTTCTTTTTTGGATAAGTAAATATTTTTAAATTTTAAATTATTTCTTTTCAAGAACAATTTTATCTAATTTGAGAACAGGATACTAAAGATATAGAAAATCTCAGGCAAGGCTTATCACATAAATTATACACATACATATTAATTGAAGTAATTAATTACTTTGGGTTAAAAAACCTTCCAAAAAAGATAATGTTAAATATTTGGAAATATATGTTCTAAAGATTTTATATTTTTCATATTTACATTACATTTTGTTTATATTTGTGTTATGTGATAATAATTAAAGGGAAATGCAAATCACCACAGCTTAATGTGAAGGTTAGTAACCTACATATTTATTTTAGATTAAAAACTCACTCTCATTTTATTGTGTAGGAAAAATTTGTAATTTTATTGGTTTTTATTTTGGGACCCAGAATACTAGTACCCTTTTGAATTGAAAGATTATGATTTAATTATGAGTATTTAAAGTATTAATAAATTTAGTTAATGAGATATGTGATACATTTTTAGTTATAAGTTATCTAAAAAGTATTAGTATCCAAGAATTTTATAGGGTACAGAGACATCTCCAATTTTATTCCATTCACATTAATTATGAGTTTACTTTTCCTCTTACCTAATTAATATTCTCTATCTTATATATGACATTATCATTATTATATAGAAAGCATTGAAATCATGGGGCTGAGGAGATGATAAGGGTTATCTCATTTTTTAATCACTACCTTTTAATCTTTGTGTCGAGGGTTTAATCTTTGTCTAAGGAATGAAGCAATTTTAAAATTCATAACAAGTGTCTACCTTTTAAATGGGCTTAGGATAAGTAGAGGGATTAAATGGTGGATATCTTGAAAAATAAAAAAATATAGAAAATAGTGTAATATAAATATAAAGAAAAGAATAAAATATCCACACCCTTATACATAAGGAAGAATAACGTATTAAGAAAAATATTTAAATAGTCACAAAAAAATTCAAATTATATTTAATATTTATTTGTAACTATTAAATAATCCTTATTTTTGAAAACGCTGAAATTTAAAATCCATCACACTCTTGGTACGTTAAAATTTTGGTTAAGAATATATTAAGAAATTAAAATTATATTTCTTATTTTAAAATTTCATGTCACTTACGTTGCCATGAGCTCATAATACTATACGTAAAGGGTACGCTAATCCTTTGAGGTTAAGATTATTTAATTTTTTAAAAATAATAATATATCCATAATTTTTAAACCAGCCAGTTTCTTTAATGTATTAACACTTAAGAGGATGTCCTGAAATAATTTGGTTACGGATACATTAAAAAAATTAAAATTGAAATAATGAAACAAAATGACTCATTAAAGTACACGTGAAAAATATTGAAGATTGATGTGCATCTTTTTTACAGATAGCTTTCTATTTAATTTCGAGTTGAGTCATTTATACCGCTTTTTTACAGAAATAAAATAAATATAATGGTATATTACCTCAATTCCCTATCTTAAACTCGTTTACATATATGTGCTGTTTTTATATAATAGAAATCGACTATAATCAACTTCCACTCAAAACAGAAGTCGATTATAATCAACTTTCACACTTTTGAACCTACACATTGTGACTTATTAAATAACACATAAGTCGATTATAATCGACTTCATCACAAAGAAGAAGTCGATTATAATGAGCTTCGTCATTATAATCGACTTTATCAGAATATCGATTATAATAGACTTCATCACAATACAGAAGTCGATTATAATAGATTTTTGTGTTAAAATTTCATCATTGTAATCGATTACACATGGAATGTAATCGATTACCAGAAACGTGACTATTATGCCATTATTCAAAATTTGAACTGTGTAATCGATTATCGCTCATATAATCAATTACAGGCATAATACCACAAGATATTAGATTTTAAATCTTTCAATTTGATCATTAAATTACAATAATTTTAAAAATTAATTATATTATTTAATTTAGAGTTTAACTTGTTCACATGGTAAAATATATGTTACATGTCATAATATTTGTAATTTTTTTAATGATTTTTTCTTATTATATTATTCATTTTAATTTTACATATTAATAAAGGAACTAAGAAAATATAAATAACAAAAAAAATGACTGAATTTTTTTAATTCCAAACTAAATAAATTTTACCCTTTGCTTTGTATGTTTAGTCCTTGATTTTTGAATACTTGAATCAAAATGACGACCTATATGTGATATTGAACATTTAGTGTCTTCAAATTTTAAGTTAATTACGACTTATTTTTTTTATATCTTTTGTCCTAAAAGTGCAAAAAAAGTTTTTTTTAAGGAAAAAACACGAAAGAATTATTAATTGCTTTTATTAGGATTTAATCTAGTTTTTTTATAAATATATATTTACAAATATTACATAACATGATAAAAAATTAACAAAAATTGCAATAAATTATGATAAATTATTATATGGTAGTTATATACTCTTAACTTTTATATAATGTATTTTGGACTTTTATATTATGTACTTGGCATCAGTGCTACTTATTTTGTGATTATATACCTTGGATTTTTATAATAGGCAATTTGGAGTTTTATTTAATATTTGTGAATACATATAGACAAAATATGTGTAGACCGTTGGGATTGGTCTCAAAAGATATATCTATTCAAAACACACTCAGAGTGACATTTTTGGGCCTATGAACTGGTAATCAATTATGCAGTTCAAATTTTGAATAATGGCATGATAGTTACGTTTCTGGTAATCAATTACATTCTATGCAGAATCGACATGATGATGAATTTTAACACGTAAATCTATTATAATCGATTGTGATGAAGTTTCATTATAATCGACTTCAAGTTATTTGATACAATGCCAGAAATAATAAATAAGTTCGATTATAATCGACTTCTATTATATAAAAAAGGGATATATATGTAAACAAATTTAAGACAGAAGATTGATGTAATAAACCATTATATTTATTTTATTTATATAAAAAAGTCCATTTATACCAAAATTATATATAAAATATCATCTCAATGCACATTTTATTTATTATTATATACGAATTCTATTTAATTATGTTCCAAAACTCCATGCAATATGATGATTTAATCGATTGTGTTGTGAGTAGTCATATTCTTCATCACACGCACAACGGTTACATATAATATTTATTTTATTTTTTTCACCTTAACCAAGCCTTGTTTTTTCTCCCTGCCTTCCCACTCGCCAAGTCCTCTACTACTTATCCCCTCTTCGTTGGTCCTCACTCCTTTGTGACGTACTTGCGTTTTCGTTCTCAGATTCCATGGCGCATAAGCTCTTCAATCGTAACCTCACGACTCTCACTTCCCTCTCTCTTCTCTGTTTTTTTTTTCTTTTAATTTTTTCTTCTAGTTTATGTCACTTGCTCAGCAAACAACACACACTACAGGGAACCCATACAAAAACTATGAACACTATTTTTTAACTGTTCTTCCGTTTGTGTTTTTTTTTTTTTTTTTTGTGATCTGCAGAGGCTATTCTGGAGCAGCTGAAAAATGGGACCGCAAAATTTGAGCTTGTTTCTTCACCTGTTCCCTCAGTTGTTGCTTCTCCTAACCCCAATAACACAAGCTTATTTGGAATTGGAAATTGCAGCACTCCCTTTTTCGCTAGAATTGCCTCTTCATTGTGGGCTATCTTTTTTCTTTTCCTTTTTGGCCTCTCTTTTTTCCTTTTTTTAATTAAAATAAATGGGTATATTTACTTGCCTCAAATACTTAGCCACAGGAATTTAGCAACACTTGATTAGTTTAGGGTCGGATTGGCTTCTGTTTTTCATTTCCCATTTACTTTGTCTGTGTTTTCCCATTTACCTTGTGTCATGATTTCGTCTCTTGTTTTCAATATTTTCTTAGCAAAATCCTGAAAAACTGAAAACCCAAAAAATGAAAACAGGAAATGAAAATGAAAACCAGATGCTTTTTGAATAAGAAAACTTTATCCTTATAGTGGCAGACCCAACTCGAATTAAATTTGTAAAGACTCAATACACTTATTATACATATGGTTTAAGGGGAGAAAAAAAAAAACTTAATTAATTTATCCTTACGAGGGTTTTCAGGATTACATATTTTGATGAATTGTTTTGAATGTGTCGTTTAAGGAAGGGTGAGATAAAACCAAGATGTTTGAAATTTTCAATTTTCAAGGTGCTATATTGGTTCACTATATCTTGTCTTTTTATTTTTTTATTTTTTTGGGGAGCCTTTTTTATCTTTATCAATGATGGATGAAAACTAAATTCGAATTCCTTTTTTCTTCGTGGTTTAGATTTTTGATTTTGATGAGTTTGCCTTGCACCTAATCATGTCTTTACAGTAGTGGACAATCTCCAGCTTTGAAAAAACTTGAGCGGTTTTCCATTCAGAAGGTTACAGGGGATGGAAGGTGTATGTTTCGAGCACTGGTATCTTTCTTCTTCATTGCCATTTGTTTTAACTCACTTTTCTGGTTTCTTCTCTGTGGATGTAGATTCTGATTTAATTAATTACACCTTTGTTTGTTTTGTTTTTAAATTGGTTCTTAACCTTTGAATATTTTTAATTCCTGTATGCTGTATAATGTGTTATTACTTCTTTATTCTTACTGAACTGTCTTGCGTTGAGACCTGAGACCATGTTCTCAAGCTGTATTTTTGAGAACTGAGATTTCTTTTAATGTTTGTATATCTTACTAAGAAACAAATCTTTTTGAAAAGTTAGTGTTGATTGGATTTCAAATATGGAGTGAGTAGATGACCTCAATCATTTGAAATCAAGCCTGAGAAAAGTGCAAGATTAAACTTGCTGCCTCAGCAGTTGGTTGCATTACAATTTACAAGTGTACCCCTCATTCTCTCTCGTCTCACATTTTCAGTCATTAATAAAACTAAGGCCAAATGCATTACTATTGGCTGGTACCTGACAAACGGAGTTAATACAAAGTAATTTAGATAATGTTACCAAATTCATTGCTATTGGCTGGTATCTGACAAATGGATTCTTAATACAAAGTAATTTAGATAATGTTACAAGGGCTAATTCATATGAAGTTTGGGGTTGCTGGTTATGAACTATTGATTGAGAGCTGAAACTGACTGGAACCTAATCCTTTTGTTCATGGCCTTTCTTGCTCCTAGCTTTCTAGGTATTCAATGTTAACTATGTAACCGCTATTCTGATACTTTTAGGCACTGACTCTGGTGAAGTAATAATTTCTGTATAAATTATCAGTTTAGTCTTTGTAGGGCAGGGCAGAATGATATAGTTAGCCTTGAAATCTGAGGTTCTTCTTGTGGCACTAGTCTTTATAAATTGATCCAGATAAGGTTTTGATAGTGAATGATCAGCAGGCCTAGATAGTGTTTTCACGATAATAAATCATGGATAATTGTATTTTATGGAAAAAGGCCTTTATTTTTCTTTATTTGTGTATGTTATATGGCCACATTCTTTTGGTCTGTATAAATCTGTTAAATTCAAGTTACCAATCTGTCATTAGTTTGAGCTTCCAACATGGCAAATTGTTCAAATTAATCTGTGGTGACATTAATTCAATGAAATTAGGTCAAAGGAATGGCTTACAATAAGGGACTTGCTCTTAACCAACGCGAGGAGAGACAAGATGCAGGTATGCTTGATATACTGGCAGGAGGAAAAGATACCTTCATTTTTTATCATTTCGCTTTCGGTTACAAAATATTCATTATGTAACAGTAAACACAAGTTTGGCTGCAATATTTTTGGCTGGTTCTGCTATTAAGCTGTGCTGAGCTACTACTCTTCCAAGTTGTTTCTTTCTCTTCATGCCTTATAACTTTCTTTTTTTCTTTTGCCTTTGTTTTTCTTGTCAATCTTTTGCCTTGCGCATGATAGCACAGATGAATTAAGAATAGCTGTGAAAGAAGCTATATGTGACAATAACGGAGAACGAAAGTTATATGAAGAAGCCCTAATTGCCATAACGGTTGATGAGTCTCTACAACGGTGTGTTTTGGAGATCTCGAATTTTTTATTTTTTTCAAGCTTGTATTTAGTGGCATGATCATATGTGTTATTTTGCAGTTACTGCCAACGAATAGGGCGACCTGATTTCTGGGGAGGAGAATCAGAACTACTGGTTAATGCTTCTTTATGCTTACTTCTTAAATCCAGCAAACCTTACATTATACATCTTTTGATCTTTTAAGGATTCAATACATTTCATATTTGAAGTTTATATCAGGCTTACATAAATGGTTCTTATTTAACATCATTTACATGTCCTTGCATGTCTTCTGAATTTATAAGTTTGTTAAGATGGCAGACTTCGTTGGATTGTGTCCTGTCAGGTCTCATTACATGATAACTTTATGCTTTCCACAATAGCAAAAACTATTCAAAGGATCACAGTTGAATGGCCTTAAATTAATGTAAAAGTTAAAAGACCCTGTTAAGAAAAACTTTAGGATATTAAAATACATTCCTTTGTTTTGGCATCAGAGTCAAAGACTGATGGGCACTAGATTAATCAAATTGTTTCACCTCAAATGATATAGCATCTGGAGCTTGAGGTTCAACCAGGGCTGGAACCTTGAAAAATATCTGTCAAACGACAGGGAAATTTGACTCATAGTCTACCCAGTTAAATTATTTAATATCATATCCTAGCATTATATATATATATATATATTTGTCTCACTGGAATTACCAGATCCGAGCCCTATTACTAGGAACCCCACAATCTGCCCATACGGGTTAGGGGTCTCAGTGAGGAATTTTCAAATCCCAAGACTCGAACCCGAGATCTCTGGTTAAGATGTAAAGTGGTTAAGGCACTTACCACCTTGACCAGCCACATGATGGTTAAGTATTTTGATATTCGATCGTACAGAAGAGTGATATTATTTTACTTATGTAGTCATGCCTTTTGTGGGAAGCTCCCATTGGGAACTTCAAACACAAGTTCACCATCACTCTTTTGGACATAGTTGGTTCATACTTTTTCATTGGTTTAGGCCCTGTCTTTCCTATTGGATGCACAAATCCCCCGAATAAAAAGTTCAGATACTGACCAAAAACCATATTCTGGCAGGTACTGTCAAAGTTATGTAGGCAGCCAATTATTGTTTACATACCAGAGCATGAGGTATGCCTTTAACAATTCTTAGTAGGTTGATTTTATCTTGCACCTAATTTTCAAAGCTCTATGTGCAAGCTCATTTAAGTGGTGTAACCTTTGGTCTTATTTATATGATTATATCTTGTAAGGTTGTATTATTTATATACTAACATATTCTATCGTCTCTTTGAAAATCAAATTCAGCATAGAGGGAGTGGTTGGGGATCCGGGTTCATTCCCATTGCAGAGTATGGAAGTGAATTTATAAAGGGTTCTAGAAACCGGAAACCGAGGAAGCCTGTGAGGCTATTGTACAGTGGTAAGAACCATTATGATCTTCTGGTATGAGGAAATAAATGGATGATGGAGAAGAGGGGAAAAAAAAAAGAAAATGAGAGGGAGATTCAGATGCCATTTTGTAATGCTGTTGATTATTTTTTATTTTTTCTTTGGTCATGGTTGGTTTTTAAATTTGAACATATAATAGTAACATTGTGAATTGTTTATGTCATTCTTTTCTCTTCCCAGTTGACGACTTGACACTTAACAATGTATAAAACCAGCACTACGAGTTGTGATGAAAAACTTCATTCCTTCTGCTTATACATGGGTTATATAATTTTAATCTTAAACTGATTTACACTTGTAGCCGCAACCAGTATCCACTGCCACTTTGGTCATTGATTGGTGACTTGAGACATGACAGTTTTCGAAAGTAACATTTTTTAAAGAAATATGGAGGCATTATATTTTGATTAATTTTGATATACAATAGGTGTAGAAGGATTTTATATGGTGGTTGGGGATTAAGGGTAATCATTGGAATAAAATTGTAACCAAATAAAAATTACTTGGGTGTAAACATGAAATCTGAAATAGTGACAAATAAATGCTCTTTTTTTTGTGTGTGTTGGTCTGAAATTAAATGCTTATGTGAATTAAAATGAGCACAATTTTTATTGGGCCAATTGAGAAGGGTTTGAAGGCCTTTTTTATTGGATAGGTACAATAGAAACCACCAAAGTTAGTTTTTGTTTTCGTTTTTAAATTTCCAATTTTATTAAAAACTTTGTTGCTGGAAGTGCTTGAAGAAATGTTATTTGTATTTTTGTTTATATAATTTGTGACACATTTTGTCCCCAGTTATTATTGAATGAGGTGAGACATTGAAAATAGAATCCAATTTTTTATTGAATGAGGTATAAATCCTAATAATAACTTGATGAATGATTGAATTTTCTCATATAAATAGCCATCAGGCAGTAATTAAGCGACACCTACAAGCTCCAATAAAAATTTTATTTTGATTTTGATTATGAGTTTTCAATTATACCTAAGTTCATGTGATCATAATTTGTGTATACGATCAGGTTGACTATGAATGCTAAATTACGAAATGGAAAACTTTAATTATGTTTCAAATCATTATAATTTAGAAGTTTGTTTTATTCTTTTAAAAACAAAATCTATTTAATTGCAGATCTCGAGTTTAAACTTCAAAGTCTTGGTATGCAATTTGGTTTGGAAGGAAGAGTTTGGCCACCCTAATCTTTACGCCACTTGAATAGGATAGCATCGAGTAAGAGAATATCTATGATTTCATTTTTTTTTTTTAAAAAGAACTATTTGCATGCTTAGAACACAGTAAAATGAGTCTCAATGATTTTATATCAGTAACTTACCCTATGATTCTAACAAAGAACATGATATCCTCTAAGAAGGACACCTTTTCCCCCTTCACGAGATATCAAACATAGCATGAAAAGAATGTACTATTTGTATAATTATAATTAAAATATATTTTTTAAAAATATACACCCTTAATTTTACCCATTAGAAGCAAAGCCTTGTCACCAAGAAAAAAAAAAATAGAAGCAAAACCAAATCGAAGATACTGAAAAATAACTAAATTTGAATGGATTTCGATTGTACATAATAAAACCAAAAACAAAAATTCTAGATCAAATTGATTCCGAATTTTTAATTTTCCAAATAAGCGATTTTGTGTGTGTGTGGTGGGGCCGGGAGCGAATGGATATGAAAATAGGTGGGTTAACGCAATTGATAGCGAGAGAAATATTGATGAGAGGAAAGTGAAGAGAGAAACTGCAAAAACTATTGAGACACAATGTCAATTCTATTTGTACAGCTTCAACGAAATTAAATTCGTAGCAAACATCTTTATTGCAAGATAAAATTTAATTCATAAACCAAATCAAATATTCAAAGCATCTAACTTCAAAGATACTCAAATTATTTCGTATAAACATTAGTAAATCCTTATTTTCTTATTGATGTCAAATTTGTAAGGC
The DNA here is from genome assembly GCA_031216125.1 of Dalbergia cochinchinensis. Taxonomy (NCBI): domain Eukaryota; kingdom Viridiplantae; phylum Streptophyta; class Magnoliopsida; order Fabales; family Fabaceae; genus Dalbergia; species Dalbergia cochinchinensis. Next base: position 57,061,872 of record CM062375.1, on the reverse strand, counting down.
TTGAATGTGATGGTGCACTTAGCACTTAGGAAGATCAGCCGGTGGCGAAGGCAATTTTGATGAAGGAGAAGGTCCACGCTCAACCTCAAAAGCCATAGCTAGCCCCCACACCAAATGATCATCGAGATGACAGTGCACAAGCCAAATACCTGCATAGTTTTTTAATACAGAGAAGAGAAATAATTACCATACATTAGATTCGAAATTGATATAATCAAAATCCAATTTAAATATATGAAGTGAAATAATGGCTTTAAATTAATCAATCAAATGAAGAAACCAACCTGGGTTATTTGCACGGAATCTGATGACAGCCCATCCTCCCACAGGCACAGCAATTGTGTTACGCATTTGTGGATCAACAAAATTAAAGATTGGTTCAGCAATGGTGTCGTTGTAATTCCCAAATCCTTGAGCCAAAACATGGAAATTGAAGCCATGAATGTGAATAGGATGGTTCTCCGTGGCAACGATAGCTGTATTCTGAAGCACAACTTGTACAGTTGAATTGAACTTCAACGTCTTCACCTTTGTCGACTTAGGTGCAAAGGCTATGGTTTGGTTGCCAGTTTGTAAAGCAGGGTCAGTATAGTTGAAAACAAATGGAGGGTCACTAGGAAAATCCCTAGTGTATACCCCACTAACATTATTGCGGTAGAAGGCTTCCAACATAGAGAACCCTCTACCCCTAGGTAACACAAAGGACTCATTGTTCATGCTTGCAGACAATAGCCTATTTCCAGTTAATACAGCACAAGCACTTGGATCTGAAAGGTTGCATGGAGTATAGGCAATCCCAAATGTGATGAACATGTGTTCATCCACCTTGCGTGGAACGGGAACCCAATGAGGGCCACCAACCAAGCCTGTGAGGTTGGTGTAGAATTTGTTTGCTGTTGGTGTGTCAAATGGGTCTGGCAAGTTTGGCATTATGGGTTTTGATGACTTTTTCGCACCCTTATAAACCACAACTCCCCTTGTGGTTGAGTTATCGATTGTTACATTTCTTGTGGAACGGTATGGGGTGAAGGCCATGTAATAAGAACCCACTTTTTGGTTTGTGTTGAGGAGAGCATCAACGGTTTGGCCAGGGGCAATCACAATGACATCGGTGTCGTAGGGTCTAGTGTAGGAAGCATCTACGGCGACAACCCTGAAGCTGTGCTTTGCAATCTTGAAGAAGTGTTGCTCATCGAGTGCAGCATTGATAATGCGTAACAAGTAGGTTTTTCCTCGCTTCACCTTGAGCTGGTAAGTCTCTGGAAATTATTGTAAAGGTGGGTTAGACATAGTCCAACTGTAAACGTTAAATAAAATTGGAGGAAAATCGAAAAACAAATGTTATCTGCATCGTATTAGTGTTGCTAAATGGTGCGAAGAGTTCATGCACGAAAACCGAGGAATGACTTTGGAGCATTTAAAATTTCATTCAAGTATCTCCTTTCTATTCCGTGGACAAAAATGTATTAACGCCTAAAATTAAATGTCTAATTAGGACACTTATTTAATCACCGTTAAATGTGATGGTAGTATCAATTTTTTCTATTTATCAATCATATCTAATAATGATAAAATGAGTGTTCTAATTAGACACTTACTTTTGAGTGTTAATAAATAGCAATGCTTATAATAGTACAAAATCATTGGCCGGAGTTTGTTGTACTTGAATTCGCACAAGATTGATTCATGCCATTAATCATTTCTCTATCATAACTACCGGTAACGACACTTTTAAAGTAATAGTGAGCATGTTAGCTTTTATTTTTACTTTCTTTTGTATTTCTAGTAGTAGTAGTGAGTTTGTTAGGTTTATTACTAGTTATTAGGACTTAGGCTTATAAATAAGTGAATTTCCCTTATTATAGTACAGTTGTTGGAATACAATGAATTGTATGTGTTCTTGAAATTCATTACACTCGAAATTGAGGGAGAGTTTAGGTTGTTTCAAAAATCTATCAAAGTTTTTTTTAGGTGTCTCCAAGCTATATATATATATTGGATAAAAGTAGAACTTAAATTCTTATTTTAGTTAATATTTAAGAGATATCTCAATATATCTTTTATATTGTGTCCGGTAAAAAAGCACAAAAAATATAGTACTTAAGGAATATTAAATGTTGGTATTTTTTTTTTCATCTTTATTTTTTTTTTGAGTGATCAGGACATTTTGGAGTCAAAAGATTCTTATATAGGTACAACTTTAATATATAGATACACTCACAATAAAATTAAGTAGGTCTCATCAACTTTATTCAATATATAATTATTTATCTATGGATTTCATTAACTTTTTTGCAAATGCATCTGAAAATAAATTCTTAGAGCTTCTGTCTGTATAAGAACTTTTCTTTGGAATCACCCAGGGATGGAACCATGATCCTCAATCCCATATATGTCTGGGCCTCCAACCAAATGTTAGTATGGTTGAAAATGTTAAAATATATTAATTGAGTTCATTTGCGTGTAAAGTGATTGCATTTTTGGACAATGGACTTACGATGTTGAGAGCAATTATTATAGAAATCGCCAGGCAAGCCATTAATTGTGTAGGCATCTGACTGGTTTGCAGCTAAGCCTCGTGCTACAGTGTTCCCAACATCCTCAACGTTGGCATTCCACCACTCCCCTGAAACGAAACAAATCATGAAATGTTTTAAAAAACAATGCCTTATTGATCACCCCATTTACTATATATTTTCATGAGTTATGTTTTTTGTATTCATGGGATATGAAATATTATGTCAACTCACACTCCATATATCATTGAATAAGATATGAATTGATATAATATCTTTCGATGAATGCAAATAACATTTTTGTATTTTCACATGTCCCAACTAAAGATTTAACTGTTTGGGTTAGACTTTGAATAAAAATTTTCAAGGTAGGTAAATATACAAGCCTGCGTTTCACTTAAAAATATTCAAAATAAATATGAATAAGGGAATAATTATATTGAACAATGTTAAAAAATGAGGAAAAAACAAAGAGAAAATAATACCAAGCAATATGGGTACTTCTTGGTCAACTTGGGGGAATGGGTATGAGTTCCCCAGTCGAGGCCGAATGATAAGGGCTCCATAGACATTGGCACGTAGGAAAGATGAGTGTGCATGCCACCAGAGTGTCCCTTCTTGTCCTGTTATGGTGAATCTATAGGTATAACTACCACCAGAAGGTATTGGACACTGAGTTACATATTCTGGACCATCTGACCATGGTGTTGCAAGCTGAAAAATTCCATGCCTGCATATATAATAACATATTGTAAAATATAGCAAATTATAGAATTATATGCAAGTTTTGCACCGGAGAAAGTTGTATGTATGAAAAGTGATTATAAAGAAGAAATCTCAATATATAGCAGCTGGAATCTTAAAAAATAATAAAAACCGGCAATAAAACCTTTTCATCAAATAGCTAAATAGGTGAGAAGAAAATAAATCTATTTTTTTTTCAATTAAGTCTAGTATGGATTGGATGATATAACTATTTTCTTTTTCTCTTGAATATTTAAAAATAGAATACAAGTTTTACTTATAACATTTAGTGCATAAAAAGTTTTAAATTAAAAAATAAGCCTGAAAGGTGAACTTTATTTTGAGTTAAATTAAAATAATAGCATATATTTACAATTTTTTTTATTGAAACGATTTTATGGTGCCTCTTAAATATTAGTTGAAAAAAATTGGAACTAAATTATTCCCAACTAACAGATATCTCATGATATCCATTAAAAAATGTTTTTATTTTTTATTCTTTTGGTACAGCAAATAATTTATTTTTTAAGAGAGAATAAATACCAATGAATAGTAGCATTGTAGGGTGACTTGTTATTGACGTGTACAACAACAGTGTCACCCTCTCTAACATTAATTGTTGGCCCTGGCAGGGCTCCATTCACTCCAGTGATCACATGCTGATTACACAAACGTTCCACAGAGAAGTTCTCCACCTGATGTAACAAAACCAAGTTTCAGTTAATATATATCATATGCAAACTTTGATTACTTTAAATGGAAAATTAAAAGAGAGAATACAATTAATGAACATGCCCCATCATACATTGAAAATGTGTTCCACAACTTCAGCATAGGCAAAGGAAGAAGCCAGCACAATTGCAAAAGCACATGCAAGAGAAAACACTGAACGTCTCATGTTGCTGTGTCGTATTAATTTGATGCTTGGTAGTTGAATATAGAAATGAAGCAATAATCTATGTCTCTTAATTTTTTTTCATGTCTCCAGGTTTGATCACGAGTACTATATTTATAAGGAATCCCGAAGATTTGACATTTCCAATTGCGTGTTTTAGTTGCATTATCTTGCAAATGCAATTTGATTGGTGTCTGGTAAGATTAAGCAATTGAATTTTCACCCGGAGTAGTTAGACGAGGGAAGATAATTGTTGCAAGCTAAACCTTTGTCTAAGTTAACCGAAGCCAGAACTATCCACAAGAGGAATAATCTTCTGTTGTGTTTTCTCGTTATTTTACCAACCTGGAAATGTTGAATGTGATGTGCTTCACAGTTCTGACTTTTGACTATAGGGCTCATAAAAGGACCCCTTCCTTATTTATTAATTAATATATATAATATAATGTTACGAACTTTGCCTTGTTATCTTGTGAACTTTTACCATTGCCATGTTTAATTAAGATTTGACGAGTCATCAAACAAATAGTAAAATGTTTGTCATTACAAAACGTGTGTGTTCGAGCTAGGTTAATACTAGCCTGTCATGTACTGAAAGTCAGATAGTACTGTAGGTGGTTTTCTGAACAATTCAAAAACCAAAGTGATGTGGAGAAGAGAAGAAAATAAATATAAAAGTAAGACTGGGGACTGGTTAATATATACCTGGTTTAAATATTATTTTGAACTTTATAATAATTACTGAAATGTTTGGTTTAGATCTTTCTAATATTTTTCTTTTTGAAATAAGCTTTTACAGTTTTTTATTATCAAGTTTTGACCGTTGAGAGACCAAAATTCAACAAATTAAATTATGAGAATCCCAGGGCGTTTAGATTAACTTTTTGGAAACAAAAAATAATGCTTTTATTTATTTTTTAGGATGTTTAAATTGGCTTTTAAAAAAAGAATTTATAATTAGAAAATTTGTTTTACTATTTTTTTAAAAATAAAATATAATCCCTTTCTTTTGGGGGGCAGTATTATTACATTCCCCTCTTCTTCATTTCTAAAACATATGTTTTTCTTTCATGTAAAATTAAAATAAGCTACACTTTAATAAATTTTCAGATTTTTCATTAATTCTTCATTTGCTCATACTCATTAATATATTTTTGACTAAAATATTCTTTATCAATTATATATATTAAAAGTTTATAAAATAAAATAGATATGACTTATAATAATATAAAATATTGAGTGTTATATATATATATATACACACATGTTCATTTAACTTAAAATTATTATTATTATATTAAGAAAACAAATTATTAGAAGTAAAAATAATTAATAGTGATAATAATTTGTAATAAATAATTTTAAACATAAAAGTTATGTAGTTTTCCAACTATTTATTTTACAATATTAATATATATTTTTATTGTAACATCATAAAATTATTTTGTTATTGTCACGACCCAATCGAGGAATGTGACCAGCACGTGAAAAATCTCATTCTCACACAAGCCTCGTGACCTGTTAATTGGTTCTACATGCATGCCTTATTCATAAAAACCATAAAAATAAGGAAATTTTGCTTTTTCTACATATAAATCATCTACTCTTTAAATTCAAAATATTCAAATTGATCTAAATAATCATGCCTGCGGTTCCATAATTTGTCTTTGAGATCTGAAATCATAATCCCTCACATAAAAATATAAGTTGTTCTGTTTCAAAAGTCCATTAGATTAATACAAATATGTCTTTAAATACAAAATATGAATATACCATCATAATATACTAAATGCAAAATATGATCTAAGGTTGGGGATCCTGCCTGCATCTACACTGGAACACTCTAAATCAAATGACAGCAAGGCTCACCATCTGAAGTCTAGTGCTGCTGGGAGAAAGGGGGTTGGGAGGAATTCACAGCAGCTGCCTTATCTATAAAAATAAGAGGAAAGAGAGAAGGGTGAGTTTTATTACCAAAACTCAGTGAGTGAGTCCTCACCTAGATACCCCTATTATGGGACACCATTGGGAGACACATAACATTATAAAAACAACATAGTAATATTGTCTCAAAGCATTTTAAATTTAAAATCATGTATTCAAATCATAACTTTTTGTAGACTGATCTAACAGTATCCTGATAGATATACAGAAGTCTCTCCTCTGGTTATGCATACTGTGTGTAACGTAACAAAACTCTGAATGTAAATCTCTGGTCACATCTGGGCATTATGTATTGCCGTCCCCAGTGCGACAAAATTCTGAATGTAAATCTCTCTGGCCACATCTGAGCGTTACGTATCACCGTCCTTAGTGTGATAACACATCTTTGTAATCTCTGGCCCGAGCTACTTGGTACCAAGGTTAATGGATTAACTACCATCAACATGTAGCCTGTTTCTCTATAACTACTATCAGCTCAATCAGAATCTTAATCTTTTCTCTATATTCATAAAATCTTCTATCTTAGGGTTGGCATCAAATATCCAGTACTAGTACTCATATAATCTTCCAATCAACTCTGAATAATACAAATCTCAATCTTATGCTTTTTAAGTTCACTTATTCACCAATAATCCTAAGGTTTTCAAGAAAACATTTTTTTGTGATAAAACCATTAGGTAACAACACAGTATCCAGCAAAAATCTCAGTAGTTCATGAAATAAACTCTAAAGTCATGTATAATCTCATGTTTTAAGTGAAACTAGATATAATGATTAATATAGAGGTCACAGATGTGAACCCACTCACTTGGAGGGATAAACAAGGAAGACTTTACACCAACAGAACACTTGGAGCTAAGATCAGCAGCAGTATCTGATATAGAAACAACAGAGCTCTAGATTAACCTTTAAAAGCCTTTAAATATTGAAGAATCCATCTCTAACAAGATAGAAAGTTTCTTTCCCTTGAGAAGCATAGAGAACCCCCTCTAAACAAGGAAAACTTGAAGGAAACAAAGCAAAACTAATAAGATGACATACCTTTAAGCTTAGATAATGGAAGATCCTAAGTTGAACTTGAAGAAATTGGAGGAAAATGGCGTTTAGAGGGTGGAAGCCATGTTTTCTGGTGAGAGCTTGTGCTTTGGGGGGGGGGGGAGGGGAGGGGTTTAGAGTGTGTCTAGAATGGTCTGGACCCCGAAATAGGGATATTTATAATTCTGTTGACCACTGCAGCACTCACCAGAGAGCATAAAAATCACCCCTTGCATTGCCTTACTATCCTTCTGACCGCTGCAGCACTCTCCAGAATACTCTCCAAATTACATTAATTTTAAAACATAAATGTAAATAAGGAAATACCCTCCATTTGGATTCAAATAAAATATTAGAAAAATTAAAATCCCAATAAATCAAAATTCAAATTTTGGATTTTAGTTCAAATTCAGAAATTATCATGATTTTATAAACTCTTAAGCTAAAAATGAAATATTTAAGGGTTTCATAAAATTCATTAAAAATCACTCTTCAACTCATTTTTCTCTAGGGAACCATTACTGGGACTTTTGATCCCAGGACTATGACTCTATCATAGAGCCCTCCAAGGATGTGTAGGGTCCAGACTTAGTGAAATTCAGGACTCGAACGACAGATCAAGGTGACTGACATTGTTTCTAGTTTGAAAAAATTCTTCTAATCCTTTTATTTAAAACCTGGGGTATTACAGTTATGTTCTTTCCCATTTATCTATATACAAAATTATAATAGCACCCCCTTTTCTCTAGAATTGCCACATCATTATGAGTTATCATTTTCCCTTATCTTTCTTGTCACTCTTTTTTCTTTTTTTCTTTTTTAAATTATATCTATTTTCCTCAAATACTTAATTAGCCATAGGAATTTAGCAACACTTGGTTATTTTAGGGTTTGATTATGATTTTCATTAACTATTTACATTATTTTGTAAAGGAAATAATGTAAATAGTGAAAACAACAAAATCTTATTTTCTGATTTCAACTTATGTTTTCATTATTTCCTTCATAAAACACTAAAAAATGGAGAATACAAAACTTTTTGGAAAACAATAAAACTAAAGAGACTGTGACACTTATTTATAGTTTTGAGGCGTATGAATAAGAAAACTTTATCCTTATAGTGGCCAATCCAACTCGAATCAAATTTGTAACAAAAATGCTATTATAATACTTAAAAGTGGGTGTCCAATTAGGGCATCCACTCCATCACCTTTGGATGTGATAGATGAATAGAGAAAGTTGAAGCCACCATCATATCTAACGGTGATAGAGTAGATATCCTAATTGGACACTCACTTTTGAGTGTTAGAATAGAAATACTAAATTTGTAATTGTAAAGAACTCAACAGACTTATTATACATATGGTTTAAGGGGGGAAAAAAGCTTAATGAATGTATTCTTACGAGGGTTTTCAGAATTACAGATTTTGGTGGATTGTTTTGAATGTGTCTTTTAAGTAGAGCTAGGTATATAGACCGCGGTTTGCGGACTAACCCGTTTAACTCGCAACCCACATGAAAATGGACCTGAAAATTTTTAGCCCGCCAACCCATGGACTTTTTTGGCCTGGTCCGCCTAGCCCGTGGGCTAAATGGGCCTGGCCCGAGGATTGTGGGCTAGCTTGCCTAACCCGCATAAGAACACTGTAGTCCACTAAGCTTGGTTGGAGCGTGTAAGCCCAACCCAATTAGTGGCCCATTCAGAAGCTACACCTACACATGAGTACATGACAACACTAGGGTTTGCTCTTCACTAAGACACTAACACTAAGTCACTCCTCACTCTTCAATCTTCAAGGCGCCATAATGCATTCTCTCGCCTCATCCCCTCCTTCGCGACCTCGCCCTTCGGCCCTCGCCTGTCACTCCGCTCGCTGTCAGCCGTCGTGGCCTCGCCCTTCACCATCAAGCTCTCTCTCAACTCTCTGTCCCTCAGCTCGTCCCTTCCCCCTCAGCTTTTTGCCTCATCCCCTCGCGGCCTCGCCCCTCACTCCGCGCCGTCCCTCAGCTCGTCCCTTCCGGCCTTCCCTCTCAGCTCGTCGCCTCGTCCCCTCACGGCCTCGTCCTACACCGTCAGCCCCTTACTCCGCTCGCCGTCAAGCTCTCTCTGACTTTCTGTCATATCTCACTATGTTTCTGACCGCGCCGCCTTCGACTCTATCTCTGACTCCATCTCTCAAATTAGCGGTTGATCGGTTTTTCTTGTCGGATTTGGTGCATTCAAGTTTGGATCCTTGTTTTTTTCCACTCTTATTTGGTATCAAGTTCTTTTCAGTGTTAAAAAAGCATAATGTGCAGCTTGCAGACGTATGAGAACTTGCATTGTTCTACAGGTTCAAGAGCATAAAGTGGGCTCAGTGATACCTGTAGTTTTTGGAGTTTAGAGAGTTTTGTTTTTGGTAAGTGCTCTCTAAATTTTTCAGTTCTTACTAGTTTACTTTGAAGTTTCTGGGAATTTTGCTCTGTTTTACTTGTTTAAGTATTGTAGTAGCTTCTGAATTGTGATTTTGTTCGAACGATTGCGTTTGTTGATGAAAAATTCATCTCTCTATAATTTATCTTCAGCCAGCAGTTTTGATTAGCTGCGTAGTTGTTAATTATGAGCGATTATAATAATTTCTTAGTTATTTTGTGAAAAATGTGCAAGCTTTGATTGTACTAGAAATTGGTTGCTTGGCTTTGATGTGCAAGGTAAATAATATATTTTCAATTCTTATCTCTCTCCTATTGTAATATTTTGAATAAATGTGATGGTAATTATTTTGTATTGTTTGTGTTTTAAGTTGCAAAGCAAGAAGGAGATTCAAGTTCAAATGAAGAAGGCATAAATTCAAAAGCACCAAGTGGTGCTTCAACTTCAAGTGGTGTAATTGAATAAAGAATAGTGATTTGTAATGGTTTTAGACTTTTAGTGGACTTTAGAAACATTTGTATTCTTTACCTTATCTTTCTTATGGATGGACTTTGTAAGGACATTATTTTTTAATTTGTATTTTTATGGATGGACTTTATTTATGTGCTTGATGGTGATTGGTAAGTCAATTTATTTTGGTCAGTCAATTTATTTTACTATTTTTAGTATTTATATTTAGTATTTGATTTGTTAATGTATATTTGATTGGTTTGTAATTTATATGTTATTATTTTGAAAAAAATTAACACTTGGATTTTAATATTTACATTGTTTAGTAATTAGTACTGTTATTTGTTTAAAATTTAAATTGGATATTGTAAAGAAAAATACATACATATATATATATATATATATATTATGAGGTAAAATATATTGTATAAATATAAATATGGAATATAGGGTATTAAAAAAAGTAAAAAAAAATAAAAGGAAAAAGAAAATTGGTCCATGGACCAGTCAACAGACCGATCTGTGATTTGGTGCATGGGCTTTTTGTTGGGCTAAAAATACGGACTGGTCTGTCGACTTGCAGGCTTAGGCAGGGCGAACGTAGACTAGGCAAAATGTGAGTCCATTTATGAAGTAGACAGGTCCGGTCCAGTCTGTTTAATGTTGGTCCGTCGTGGACCGGGCTAAATGGGGCGGGCCGATCCGCATACCCAACTTTACTTTTAAGGAAAGGTGAGATAAAACCATATGTTTGAAAATTTCAATTTTCAAGGTGCTATATTGGTTAACTATATTGTGTCCTCTTTTATTCTTTTAGGGAGCTTTTTCTATATTTATCAATCATATATGGATGAAAAATAAATTTGAATATTTTTTTTTCTTCACGGTTTAGAATTTTGATTTTGATGAGTTTGCTTTTTCCCTAATCATGTATTCACAATGGAGGACAATCTCCAGTTATGAAGAAACTTGAGCAATTTTCAGTTTAGAAGGTTACAGGGGATGTAAGGTTTATGTTTCCAGCACTGGTATTGTCTTCATTGCCATTTGTTTTGACTCACTTTTTTGGTTTCTTCTTTGTAGACGGATGTAGATGCTGATTTAATTTGTTATACCTTTGTTTTTGGTTTTATAAATTGGTTCTTGACCTTTGAATATTTTTAAGTCATGTGTGCTGTATGATGTGTTGTTACTTGTTAATTGTTTATTCTTTCTAAATTGTCTTATGTTGAGACTTGAGACCATGTTGTCAAGCCGTATTTTTGAGAACTGAGATTTCTTCTAAATGTTTTGGGAGTAAACCCTCTAGGTAGGACTCCTAGGTGGAGACCTCCACGGTGATGGCTCACCCCCAGGCTATGACCCTTCGACGGTGACCCCTCGGCGGGGACCTTTAGGCGGGACTCCTAGGATGAGGCCATGGCGGTGATAGCTCAACCCCAAGCAGTGACCCCCAGGCGGTGACCTCTCGACAAAGACATTAGCAATGATAGCTCACCCTTACGTGATGACCCTTCGGCGGGGACCTTTAGGTGGGACTCTTGGATGGAGACCCCGGCGGCGATGGCTCACCCCCAAGCGGTGACCTATCAGCGGGGAACCCCATGCAAGACTCTTGTGTGGAAACCTTGATGATGGCTTAACCATTACCCTTGGCGGAGAAATCTTAGGCAAGGACCCTTTGGCGGAGACCCTTCGGCAAAATTCATGGGTGGAGACCTTGTAAAGGATGCATGTTGAGGAAATATAAGGTCTCATTTCATCACCTTTTATCATATCGGTTTATCTCATTACTCGCAAAACAAAATCGACTCATTCAACTAAGATACGGATGACATGTAGCATTGTGAGGTGACTGTTCTCCCTAACTTTTACTTATAAATAGCTAAGGAAAAAGCATAAGAAGAGGTGGTCCAATACGTCTGGCTTTCAAGCTCCTCCACTTCAACAAAGTTCATTGTTCAAATCCACCTTCCCCCTACACCTATGCAATGCTGAGCTTTATACTTCCACTGAACCTTCTTCCCTATTCCTTTATTTTCTAGCCTTGGGGAGCTCTGCATGTCTCATAGAGCAATATTGAACCCACCCTAAAATATTTGGCAACTCCACTAAAGAGATGTGAAGAGCAACCTCGGGCAAACGTCACCCACAACGGCCCTCACCTTGGGCGTATTTCACCTAGGTGGATGTCATGTTGTCCCCAAACGAACCTCATTACCCTAACCTAAGTGGACTTCGCCACTTTACATCAGGCGGATGTCTCCTCGGTGGACACCAATAGCGGACCTCACCATTCCAACCCAAGCGGACTTCACCTCCAGCAGGGCTTGTTTTGGCAGACCGACATCACCCTCGTCAGATATCACGTCACCTATGGTGAAGCTCCCGCTAGAAAGACTACAAAACTGCACGAATGAGGTATATTTGTATGTTTAAAACTTTCTTCATTAACGTATCAAAAATTCTATTTCATTCAAGGAAAGCTAGACTCAATATCGTAATAAGCCACACATAAGCATTGTTATGCTTAAAAAAAGAGAGGGAGGGGTTTTCCTTTTATGATAATATAACGAAGAAGCCTGTTAAAATGTGATTTGTGTTTAATTGAACATTAAACTTTATACTAATAAAATAGTGTACTGTAGCATCCCTTTTTTTCCAAGTGTAGTATACTCCTTAAAGACTCATTCTTTAGCTTGAAGACAATCACTTGGGAGGCTACAATCATAAAAGAATATGAAGACATACCACCATATAATGAAAAAAAAATTTCCACCCGCACGAGCCATTGCCTCCATGCTATGTGCGAGGTTATACCACCGTTTGGTGAAAAAATTTTCCACCCTCATAAGCCATTGCTGTCGTGTTGTGCGTGAGACTATACCACCGTTTGGTGAACAAATTTCCACCTATGCAAGCCATTGCCGCCGCATTGTGTGTGAGGCTATACCACCATTTGTTAAAAGAATTTTCGCCCATGCAAGCCATCGCCACCGCATTATGTGCAAGGCTATAACACTATTTGGTGATGAAAATTCCACTCATGTAAGCTCTTACGCCACGTAGTCAGGCGATACTTTATCATTACATAGTGCATATTATGCGCAAATGCGAGCCCTTACGCCTTGTAGTCAAGCGAGGCTTCATCATCGATGGCGCTTTGCATTTGCCCATGTGAGCCTTAACATCATCTAGTATGGGAGACTTTACCACCCTATGGCATGTATTAGCCCCCTCATTTGGGGGCTAAGATTCGATCCAAAGAGAATCATGCCAAGAGGAGATACAAACTAATGAAAACATGTAGTAAGGTCCACAATGGTGTAAAAAATAACTGAAAATGCTTAATGAAGAGCCATACCTCCTCATTGAGCAAGGGGCTAATGTTTTGGGGACCCCGGCAGTGACCTCTCGGCGGGGACCCTTAAGTAAGACTCCTAGGTGAAGACCCCAGCAGTGATATCCCATCCCCAGGTGGTGACCCCCAGGCAGTGACCCCTCAACGGAGATCTTGGCAATGATAGCTCACCCACATGTGATGATCCCTCGGCAGGGACCCTTAGACTTGGCTCCTTGGTAAAGACCCCGGCAGTGATGGCTTACCCCTAGGTGGTGACCCATTAGCAGGGACCCCTAGGCAAGATTCCTGTGTGGAGACCCTGATGATGGCTCAACCAGCATCCTTGGTAGAGAATCCTTAAGCGAGGACCCCTTGGCAGAGACTCCAAGGCAAAATTCATGGCAGAGACCCTATGGAGGATGTATGTTGAGGAAATATAAAGTCTCATTTCATCACCTCTTATCACATCGGTTCATCTTATTACTGGTAGGACAAAACCGTCTCATTCAACCAACACACAGATGACACATAGCATTGTGATGTAACTGCTCTCCCCAGCTTTTGCCTATAAATAGCTGATGAAGAAGCATAAGAAGAGGGCGATCCAGGACGTCTCGCTCTCAAGCTCCTCCACTTCAATAAGGTCCATGGTTCGAATCCACCTTCCCCTACACCCACGCAATGCTGGGTTTCATACTTCCACTTAACCTTCTTCCCTATTCCCTTATCTTCTAGCCTTGGGAGCTCTTCATGTCTCGTAGAACAATATTGAACCCACCCTAAAACACTTACTAAGAAACAAATCTTTTTGAAAAGTTAATGTTCATTGGATTTTAACTATGGAGCTGAGTACATGACCTCAATCATTTCAACTCAAGCTTGAGAAAACTACAAGATTAAACATGCTGCCTTGGCAGTTAGTTACATTACAAATGCCTCATTCTCTTTCTTCTTACATTGTCAGTCATTTATAAAAGTAAGGCCAAATTCATTATTATGGGCTGGTATCTAACAAAGGGATTCTTAATGCAAAGTAATTTTGATAATGTTACAAGGCTAATTCATATTGTTTGGGGTTGTGGTTAAGAACTCTTGATTGAGAGCAAAAACTGCCAGACTGGAATCTAATCCTTTTGTTCATAAATCATGAATTTTATAGCTTCTAGCTTTCTTGGTATTTAATTTTAAATATGTAACTGCTATTTGGTTATCTTTAAGCACTGACTATTCTAGTGAAGTAATAATTTATGTATAAATTTTCAGTTTAATTAGTCATTATAGAACAGGGCAGAATGGTATAGTTAGCCTTGAGATCTGGGAGGTTCTTTGTATGGCATTTCTCTCTATAAATTGATCCTGATAAGTTTTTGTTAGTGAATGATCAACAGGCCTGGATAATGTTTGCAAGATAATAAATCATGATTAATTGTGTTTCATGGGAAAAGACCTTTATTTTTCTTTATTTGTGTAAGCTATATGGCCATATTCTTTTGATATGTATAAACATGTTAAATTCAAGCTACCAATCCGTCATTAGTTTGAGCCTCCAACATGGCAAATTGTTCAAATTAATTTTACTGGTAATTATGCGGAACCCCATGGATATCAAAATCCAGAAACCCCAACACACAATTGATATGGAAGATAGGATTGAAAACCAAATAAAATGCTACAAAAGAATCACTCTACTTTGTAATCTTCTATCTAGTTTCCTGATGCAACAAGCTAAGAAAATCATTCAACCTCACTTGTACGTACAAAGTTTCTGAAAAGAAACTAGGAAAATTTCATTCAAAACCAAAAACTGAGAAATAGTGGTAGCCAAGTTTGGAGGTATTTATACCTCTTATTTAGGTTAAATTAATTTCCTGATCCTACTAGACTAGGCCCAAATTACTACCCTAACAATTGGACTTAACAAACATAAGATAAAACAAGTCTAGAAATATTTTAAAATATAAACTAATAAACTAAATAAAATAGACCTGGCCCAATATGGCCGAAATATATTATCAATGCAAATTCACTTATAATGATATTTTTGGCTCCGCATAATTGCCAATAGGAGTCTTGACTAATTTTTGATGCATCTTTTCAACAAATGATTTAGCCAAGTTTCTGAAATTGTCTTGAATCATTTTAGTTGACGCCCTTGTGATAGGTCCCATGGGCATGCTACAATTCTCATTTGTTCTTCCAGTACTAAAATGTCCAGTTTGCACTTCTAAGCTCATATCATTCCCTTTTCTCCTCAAAAAGATTCATCCCCGAATCTGCATCCATATGAAACGGAGAAAGTTTAGAAACATTAAATATAGCAGAGACGTGATACTCACCAGGAAAGTCAATCTTATAAGCATTGTCATTGATCTTCTCGAGCACTTGAAAAGGACCATCGCCCCTTGTACCAAGTTTAGATTTCCTTTGACAAGGAAACCTCTCCTTCCACAAATGAACCCAAACCCAATCATCAGGGTGAAAGACAACTTGTCTTCTTCCCTTATTAACTCGGTGAGTTATCACCTAGTTCATCTTTTCAATTAACTCACGTGCTTTTAAGTGCATTGCTTTAACCTTTTCAGCCTTGTTTTAGCATCCAAACTAACAAGATCGCTCAAGGGTAAAGGCATTAAATCCAAAACAGTTAAAGGATTAAAACCATACACAAGCTCAGAAGGAGAAAACCTTGAGAAGAATGAATTGTCCTGTTATAAGCAAACTTAATAAAAGGCAAACAATCTTCCCAAGTTTTCAAATTCCTACCAACAACAGCACGTAATAACATCCCCAATGTTCTACTGACCATCTCAGTTTGACTATCAGTTTGTAGTTTGTGGATGACAAGTAGTAGAATATAATAATTTAGTTCCTAACTTGCCCCACAACACTTTCCAAAAATCACTCAAGAATTTGACATCACAGTTAGAAACAACGGCCATAGGGACACCATGCAAATGCACAACTTCCCTAAAGACAAATCAGCAATGTTTGTTGCATCATTATTTTATGGCATGCAATAAAGTGAGCCATCTTATTAAATCTGTTCACCACAACAAAAATGTTATCTCTGTCTTTCCTAGTTCTAGGTAAACCAAGAATAAAATCCATAGATATATCAACCCACGGATGGGTAGGAACAGGCAGTGGTGTGTATAAACCATGTGGCATAGACTTAGATTTAGCCTGCTTGCATGCAATATATTTAGCACAAACTTTTTCAATATCTCTACTCATGTGTGGCCAATAAAAATGTTTAGATAACACATCCAAAGTCTTATGCACACCAAAATGACCCATTAAACCACCATTATGTGATTCCTTGACAAGTAATTCCCTAACAGAACAAACAGGCACACAAATCCTATTGCCACGAAATAGAAAACCTTTATGTCTATAGAATTTATTAAATGCACCATGCTCACATGAGGCATAAATTAAAAAAAAATCAGAATCAGTGGCATATAATCCCTTCAAATGCTCAAATCCTAATAGCTTAGATGTAAGAGTAATGATCAGACCTACAAGATAAAGCATCGGCAACCACATTCTCTTTGCCTTGCTTATAGGTAATCACATAAGGAAAAGTCTCAATGAACTTCACCCATTTAGCATGTCTCTTATTCAAATTTCCTTGTCCCTTCAAGTGCTTCAAAGATTCATGATCCGTGTGAATCACAAACTCTTTTGGGAGCAAGTAATGTTACCAGACCTCCAAAACTTGAACTAAAGCATACAACTCCTTGTCATAGGTGGAATACTTGAGGTGAGCTCCATTCAATTTCTCACTGAAGAGAGCAATGGGTTGTTTGTCCTACATCAAGACAACACCTATACCAATCCCAGAGGCATCACATTCATTCTCAAAAGTCTTATCAAAACTAGGCAAAATAAGGATAGGAGCAGAGCACAAATAATTCTTTAAAGTATTAAATGCAAGTTCTTGTTCCTTTTCCCATTTAAACTGAATATTTTTTTTAATGATCTCTGTGAGAAGAGCGGCAATGGTAGGCAAATTTTTCACAAATCGACAATAAAACCTAACCAAACCATGTAAACTCCTTACCTCAGAAGCATTCTTAGGCATTGGCCATTCTCGAACGGCCTTAACCTTTTCATCACCAACCTCAATTCCATGTGCACTCATAACAAAACCAAGAAAAATAACTCTACCAATACAGAATGTGCACTTCTTAAGGTTGGCAAACAACTTCTCTTTCCGTAGCACCTTTAAAACCGCCTTAACATGCAAAATGTGATCATCTAGGCAAGTGCTATAAATGAGAATATCATCAAAATAAACAACAACAAACTTGCCTAAGAAATTCCTCAAAACATGGTTCATCAAACGCATGAAAGTACTAGGTGCATTTGTTAGCCCAAAAGGCATAACAAGCACTCATAAAGACCTTATTTTGTTTCAAAGGTAGTCTTCTATTTATCCCCTAATTTCATTCAAATCTAATCATATCCACTTTTTAAGTCAATTTTAGTGAATATGCATGTACCATGAAGCTCATCAAGCATGTTATCTAACCTAGGGATAGAATGGCGATACTTTATAGTGCTTTTATTGCCTGTACGACAATTAACACATATCCTCTAAGTGCCATCTTTTTTGGGAACCAACAACACTAGCACTGCACAGAGACTCATGCTCTCCCTCACGTGTCTTTTGACTAGAAGCTCATCCACTTGCCATTGAAGTTTCTTTATCTCCTCATAATTACTTCTATAGGTAGGTCTATTTGGAATGCTAGCACCAGGCACGAGCTCAATTCCATGCAATGGTGGCAAATCACTCAGTACCTCAGTAGGAAACACATCTGCAAACTCCCGTAACAAAGAAACAAAATAACTAGGCAAATTTGGGTTAAGTTTGGTGTCAGAGAGTAAAACTTACGTAAACCAAATCATAATCAAAGCTCTCTTGCTGACAAAGCACTCTTTAAATATCTATCTTTTGCATAAAAACATAATTTTCTCTTAACTTTGTCACTATTCTATTTTCTCTCACATTTTCCTTGTTTTTCATTCACAAGTGGGCCTTTGTCTTTACTCTTTTCACTCATGGCCTCTTGTTTCTCCATTTTTTCTGTGACCTCACTTCCCATATTTCCTAAAGAAGTTTGGTGAAGCTTCACTTGATCAAGATAGACCTCCTTGGATGATAATGGTGCAAGAGTGATTTTATGACCATTATGCTCAAACGAGTATCAATTTTTGAAGCCATCATGGATCACCCACCGATCTTATTGCCAAGGTCTCTCCAACAACATGTGACTAGCTTGCATAGGTACTACATCACACAACACCTCATCAACATACTTCCCAATAGAGAAAGCAACCTTTACTTGTCTATTAACCTTCAACTCACCATTATCATTCAACCATTGCAACTTATAGGGATTAGAATGCTTAGCACATTTGAGCCCCAATTTCTCCACCATAATAGTGCTAGCAACATTAATACAACTCCCTCTATCAATAATCAAACTGCACACCTTGCCACCAACTAGACATCTAGTGTAAAAGATGTTTTCTCTTTGCTCTAGGCTATCCTCCTTCACCTGCAAATTTAAGGCACATCTAGCAACAAGAGATTCACTCTACATAGCATACTCCACATCACCATCAGAACAATCCTCCAAAGATGGCATGCTATCATGGTCAGAATCATCACCATGATCCGATTCAGACACAATATCACCTTCCCTAATAACCATTATTCGCTTGTTTAGACAATCAGCAGCATAATGACCCAAATCATGACATTGGAAACATTTAATATCTTTGTGTCTAGTACTAGAAGAAGAGGAAAAGGAATGAGGAATACCTTTCTTATCCGGAACCATCTCCTTGGAATTGGAGCCATTAGGTTTCTTTTTCGCATCATCAGGAGACCATCTTGAACCCCATTTTGAGGTGGAATTCGAGAATGATTTCGATGCCCATCGTTTTTGTTGCCTCTCCACCTTCATTGGCATGCTTACCAAATCTTCCATCTCCACATAATGGTGCAATTCAACCGCATCAGCTATCTCCCTATTAAGGCCACCAAGAAATCTTTCCATAGTTACCTCTGGATCCTCCTCTATATTAGCCTTGGCCATAAGCATCTCTATCTCTTTGTGATAGTCTTCAACTGATTGGGAACCTTGAGTTAGCTTGTGCAACTTGTGATGCACTTCCCTATAGTAATAAGAAAGCACAAATTGCTTCCTCATGACACACTTCATGGCACTCCAAATCTCAATAAGAGGCTTTCCATTCCTTCGCCAAGACTTCATCAGCTCATCCCACCAAATTCAAGCATAATCTGAAAATTCTACCACAACCAATCGAACCTTCTTCCCCTCAGAATAATTGTGGCATGCGAAAATCATCTCTATTTTCCTTTCCCACTGTGAATATGCTTCAGCATCGTTCCTTCCCTTAAATGGTGGTATCTGCATCTTGATAGCATTCATGTTGTTGTCCAGTTGTCCTTTATTCCCAATTGAATCACCATCGTCAAACTCCTCCTCAGAGTGCTCACGGTAGGAATCATTGAGACGATATTTATGCCTTGAAAAAAATTTGCCACCACCCTTAGGCTTAGTTTGTGACATCTTATTCAGCCGTGTATCCATATCATCTAATCTATTTTGTATTTGCTGAAAGGTCTTCTGCAGGAGTTACATGTCAGATACTGTATTATCCTCAGTGTCACTCTTCTATGTGTTGCGAGCCATTTGAACAACCTGCAAATTGATAAAATAGACAACTTCACAAAGCACTTGCTCACAGGTTTCACTCAAAGGGTGTACACTCGTATTTGCACTCAATATGGCTTTTACCCTCATTTGTGCTTATCACTCTGGACCCCTTATAAATGTTGCACTTAAGAAACCAAACAAATTCAAACAAGATAAAGTCCCAAGTAATATTTAAATGGCATAAGGGAAAACCAAAGAATTAAAAAGAAATAGAGATCAACTCAAAAGAGAGGCACAAAAATGACCTAATGAGATAAAAGAAAATAAGAAAAAAAATTCAAGGACCCAAAATTTGAAAAAAATTTGGAAAATGAATTTGAATTTTTTTTTTGTGACACAACTTACTTTTTTTGGCCTTTTTTTTTTCAAGCGCTGCTGTTCCTTATTCTTTTTGTTTTTTGTTGTTTTTTTTTTTGGTGCTGATGCTCCTGACTATTTCTGCTACTAAATGAATGAAAAAGTAAAGGATTGAGTTAACGTGAACACGAGGTGAACATGTAAGGTTGGTTTTTCTTTTTTTTTTTTGAAACAGAAACAAAATGAAACACAATGAAGAACAATTGACGAGAAAAGGGGAAAAATTGATGAAAATGATGACAGAACAGAAAGAAAGAATTAAAATTAGATAAATAGGAATTTATCTAACACCTGAAACCGATACCAAATGATGTAAAACCTTGTAGATATCAAAACCCAAAAATCTCAACACACAATTGATATGGAAGATATGATTGAAAACTAAATAAAATGCTATAAGGGAATCACTCTATCTTATAATCTTCTATCCAGCTTTGTGATGTAAAAGCTACGGAATCACTCAACCTCACTTGTATGCATAAAGTTTTTGAGAAGAAATTAGAGAAATTTCATTCAAAACAAAAAACTAAGAAATAGTGGCTTCCAAGTTTGGAGGCATTTATACCTCTTATTGGTTAAATTAATTTCCTACTCCTATTAGACTAAGCCTAAATCACTACCCTAACAATTGGGCTTAACAAACATAAAATAAAATAAGTCTATAAATATTTTAAAATATAAACTAATAAACTAAATAAATCAGACTTAGCCCAACAAGGCTGGAATATATTATCTATGCAAATTCACTAATAATAATATTTTAGACTGTCCATAATTACCAATAGGAGTCTTGATTAATTCTTGATGCATCTTTTTAACAAATAATTTAGCCAAATTTCTGAAATTGTCTTGAATCCTTTTAGCTTACGCTCTTGTGATAGATCTCATGGGCATACGCTAAAATTCTCATTTATTCTTCTGGTGCTAACATATCCGGTTTACTCTTAACCAGCGTGAGGAGAGAGAAGATGCAGGTATGCTTGATAAACTGGCAGCATGAAAAGATACCATCATTTTTTTATCGTTTTGCTTTCAGTTACAGAATATTTATTATCTAATAGCAACACAAGTTTGGCTGCAATATTTTTTGGCTAATTCTACTGTTAAGCTGAAGGTTAATGATACGATGATGGTCCCACTAATTCTTAATATCCATTATATCCAATGGTTATAAAATAAATGTCTGAATAGGCATCCACTTTTTTAACGTCAAACTATTATTATTCTAATATGAGGCACTTATCTTCCAAGCTGTTTCTCTTTCTTCATGCCTAATGACTTTACTTTTTTTCTTTTGCCTTTGTTTTTTCTTGTCAATTTTTTGCCTTGCCCATGATAGCACAGATGAGTTAAGAATGGCTGTGAAAGAAGCTATATGTGACAATGATGGAGAACGTAAGTTATATGAAGAAGCCCTCATTACCATAACAGTTGATGAGTCTCTACAACGGTGTGTTTTGGAGATCTTAACATAAAATGTAGATCTTGAACTCTTTTTTTTAAGCTTGTATTTAGTGGCATGATCATGTGTTATTTTGCATGTACTGCCAACGAATTGTGCGACCTGATTTCTGGGGAGGAGAATCAGAGCTACTGGTTAATGCTTCTTTATCCTTGCTTCCTAAATCCAGCAAACTTTACATCATACCTCTTTTATCTTTTAAGGATTCAATACATTTCATATTTGAAGTTTATATCAGGTTTACATAAATGGTTCTTACTTAACCTCATTTATATGTCCTTGCGTGTCTTCTGAATATACAAGTTTGTTTAGATGGCAAACTTGCTGTATTGCGTCCTGTCAGGTCGCATTATATGATAACTTTATGCTTTCCACAATTGCGAAAACTATTTGAAGGATAACATTTGAATGGCCTTATATTGATGTGAAAGTTAAAAGACCCTGTTAAGAAAGACTTTAGGATCTTGAAATGCATTTCTTGTTTTGGCATCTGTAGCTTGAGGTTCAATCAGGGCCAGGAACCTGTAAAAATATTTGTCAAACAACAGGGAAAGTTGACCCATAATCTACCCAGTTAAATTAGTTAATATCATAATACCTTATATTTTTTATATATTTTTTTTTGTCTCGATGGAATCACCACTTTCCGAGCCTATTAATAGGAACCTCACAGTCCAGCCTGACCCGATTGAGGTCCCTATGGTGGGTAGGGGTCTCTCACTGAAGATTTTTTTTTTCAATTTTTAAGGCCCTTATCTAAGACCTCTAGCTAAGAGATCCAGGTACTTATTATCTTGACCAACCCCACATTGGTCAAGTATTTTGATATTTGATCACGAAGAAAAGTGATATTATTCTACTTATTTAGTCATACCTTCTAGGAGAAACTTCCATTGGGACCTTCAAACAGAAGTTCACCATCGCTACTTCCACTGAGTTGGTTCATAATTCTTCATTGGTTTAGGCCCTGTCTTTCCTGTTGCATGCACAAATCTCTGGAAGAAAAATTCAGATACTGACCAATGACCATATCCTGGCAGGTGCTGTAAAAGTTATGTAAGCAGCAAATTATTGTTTACATACCAGAGCATGAGGTACGCCTTCAGCAATTCTTACTAGGTTGATATTTTCTTTGCACCTAGGTTCTGATGCTGTGTGTGCAAGCTCATATAGGAGTGTAACCTTTGGTCTTATCTGTATCTTGTAAGGTTGTACTATTTATCAACTAACATTTTCTGTTGTCTCTTTGAAAATCAAGTGCAGCATAGAGGGAGTGGTTGGGAATCTGGTTTCATTCCCATTGCAGAGTATGGAAGTGAATTTATAAAGGGTTCCAGAAACCGAAAACCGAGGAAACCTGTGAGGATATTGTACAGTGGTAAGAACCATTACGATCTTCTGGTCTGAGGAAATGACTGGATGATGGAGAAATTTTAAAAAATAAAAAAAATAAAAAAATAAAAAATTGAAGGGAGATTCAGATGCCATTTTGTAATGATATTGTTTTTTTCCTTTGGTCATGGTTGATTTTTACATTTGAACATATGATGGTAATGCAACATTTTGAATTGTTTATGTCATTCTTTTCCTTTCCCGGTTGAAACTTGGCACTAGCAATATGCAAAACCAGCACAATGGGCCGGGCGGTGATGAAAAACTTCATTCCCTCTGCTTATACATGGGTTATCCAATTTGAGTATTCAACTGATTTACACTTGCAGCCGCATCCACTGCCACTTTGGTCATTGATTGGTGACTTAAGCCATGGCAATTATCGAAAGTAACATTTTTTTTTCAAGATAATAGAGGCGTTATATTGTGATTAATTTTGAAATTTTAATATACAATAAGTGTAAAAGGATTTTATATGGTGGTTCGGAATTAAGGGTAAGTAATATAATTCGAGTAAAAATTGAAATAAAATTGTAACCCAACAAAAATTATGTGGGTGTAGACATAAAATCTGAAATAGTGACAATTAAATGTTTGTTTTTTCATTTTTTGTTGGTCTGAAATTAAATGCTTATGCAAATTAAAATTAAACACGATTTGTATTGGGCCAATTGAGAAGGGATTGAAGGCCTGTTTTATTGGGTAGGTACTATAGAAAACTCCAAAGTTGACGGGCGATCCTTGTTTTGGCCAACCTTTTTGTTTTTGTTTTTGAATTTCCAATTTTATTTGAAACACTGTAGCCAGTAGAGCTTGAACAGAAGACAGAAAAAATATAAATGCTATCTGTATATATAATTTGTGGGATACCGTATTACTGATATATTCTCATTTATTGTTGAATGAAATGTCGACACACTCCAATTTTTTTATTCGATAGAGTATAAACCCACTAATAACTTGATGTAGGATTGAATTTTCATGTGTAAATTACATAAACACCCATCAGTAATTAAACAACACCTACAAGCTCCAACAAAAATTTTAATTTATTTTTGATTATATGAATTTTAAATTCTACATAAGTTCATGTGATGAAATTTTGTATATAAGATCAGTTTGCCTATGAGTGCCACACATGCCAAATTATGAAACGGAAAACTTCAATTATGTTCCAAATCATTATCATTTGGAAGTGATTACTTGTTTTATTCTTTGAAAAAAAATCTTTTGTTTAATTAGAGATCTCAGTTCAAACTTTAAAGTCTTGGTATGCAGTTATGTTAAAACTTGAAAGGAATCCTAATAATTCTACCTGACTCGAATATGATAGTCTCTATTAAGAGAATACTTGTAATTTCAAATTTGAAGAAAAGAGAAAAGAAAAATCTATTTGCATGCTTAGAACACAGTAAAATGAATCTAAGTTTCCCTATCATCCTATCAAAGAATATGAAATCCTCTAAGAAAGATAAGGACACTTTTCCCCCCTTCACAAGATATCAAACAGGATGAAAAAAATGTTCTATTTTCATAATTACAATTAAAATAAAAAAGATGTTTTTTTTAAGATATATACCCTTAATTTTACATATTAAAAGCAAAACCAAATCAAAGATACTTAAAACTAACGAAATTTGAATGGATTTCAATTATACATGATAAAACCAAAAACAAAAATTCTAAATCAAATTGATGCCGAATTTATAATTTTCCAAATAAGTGATTTTTTTTTGTTTTTTGTTTTTTTTTTTTGGGGGGGGGGGGGGGGGGGCGGGGGCGCGAATGGATGTCAACTGTCATCGTACGTGGGTTAATGTAATTGCTGATAGCGAGAGAAATATCAATGAGAGAAAAGGAAAGAGAGAAACTGCAAAAACTATTGAGGCACAATGTTTATTCTATTTGTACAGCTTCAAAGAAATTAATTTCGTACCAAACATATTTATTGCAAGATAAAATTTAATCCATACATCAAATCAAATATATTCAAAGCATGTAGCTTCAAAGATATTGAAATTATTTCGTATAAACATTAGTAAATCTTTATTTTCTTATTGATATCAAATTTGTAATGCTTGAATGCGATGGTGCACTTAGCACTTAGGAAGATCAGCCGGTGGCGGAGGCAATTTTGATGAAGGAGTAGGTCCACTCTCAACCTCAAAAGCCATGGCTAGCCCCCACAACAAATGATCATCGAGATGGCAATGCACAAACCAAATGCCTGCATAGTTTTTAATATAAGAGAAGAGAATAATTACCATACATTAGATTTGAAATTGATATAATCAAAATCCAATTTAAATCTATGAAGTGAAATGATTGCTTTAAAATAATCAATCAAATGAAGGAAACCAACCTGGATTATTTGCTTGGAATCTGATGACAGCCCATCCTCCCACAGGCACAGAAATTGTGTTACGCATTTGTGGATCAACAAAATTAAACATTGGTTCAGCTATCGTGTCATTGTAATTCCCAAAACCTTGAGCCAAAACATGGAAATTGAAGCCATGAATGTGAATAGGATGGTTCTCCGTGCCAAGGATAGCTGTATTCTGAAGCACAACTTGAACAGTGGAATTGAACTTCAACGTCTTCACCTTTGTTGATTTAGGTGCATAGTCCAAGGCAGTGGGGCCAGTAGAAAGGGCAGGGTCAGTATAGTTGAAAACATATGGAGGGTCATTCGGAAAATCCTTTGTGTAAACCCCACTAACGTTGCCGTAGAAAGCTTCCAAGATAGAGAACCCTCTGCCCCTGGGCAAAACAAAGGACTCATTGTTCATGCTTGCAGAGAATAGCACGTTCATCCCACCTAGCTGATCGCAACCACTTGGTCCTGGAAGGTTGCAGTGGGCAAGGGCAATCCCAAATGTGATGAACATGTTTTCATCCACGTTGCGCGGAACAGGAACCCAATGAGGGCCACCGGCCAAGCCAGTGAGGTTGGTGTAGAATTTGTTTGCTGTTGGGGTGTCGGTTTGGTCCGGTAAGTTCGGCATTATGGGTGTTGATGATGGTGGCGCACCCTCGTAGAGCAACACTGCCCTTGTGGTTGAGTTATTGATCTGCACATTTGAGGAACGGTAAGGGGTGAAGGCCATGTAGTAAGAACCCACCGTTTGGTTTGTGGTGAGGATAGCGTCAACGGTTTGGCCTGGAGCAATCACAATAACATCGGTGTCATAGGGCCTGGTGTAGGAAGCATCTACGGCAACAACCGTGAGGCTGTGGTTTGCAATCTTGAAGAAGTGTTGTTCATCGAGTGCAGCGTTGATAATGCGCAACAAGTAGGTTTTTCCCTGCTTCACGTTGAGCTGGAAAGTCTCTGTAAATTTGTAAAGCTGTGTTAGACATGGTCCAATTGTAAATGTTAAAGAAAACAAAAATATTATTGGAACACTCAAAAATAAAAGTAAGTGTCTCAAATATGATGATGGCTCCACTCATATATATCATGTAAAAAGATAATGGAATGAGTATCTCAATTAGACACTTAATTTTAAATGTTAGAATAGCAATGCTTTAAATAAAATTAGAGGAAAATTGAAAAAAAATGTTATCTATATTAGTGTTGCTAAATGGTGCAAAGAATTCACAATAATGCTATTTTAACACTAAATTTTTTCAAACACCTTATTCACAAATAAAGCATTGTTATTCTAACACATAAAAATGGGTGTCCAATTGAGACACATATTTCATCCCCATTGGATGTGATGAATAAATGGAGGAAATTAGGGCCACCATCACATTCAATTGTAATACAGTGGGTGTCCTAATTGGACACTCATTTTTAGCTATTGGAATAGCATTTTTGATTTACAAAATATATGGATCTCATCATTTACTTTTACTCTCAATTTATTAATTCTCTCTCTGTCACTTTTCTCACACCATTATAGATATCTACACCTATGTAGGTGTGGAAATAACATTCTCCTTAATCATTTCTCTATTTGTACTACTGGTAGTGACACTTTTAAAGTAATAGTAAGCATGTTAGAATTTTTTTATTTTTGTAATTCTAGAATTACATTGATCATACTGATTTTTGAATCTAGTAGTAGTAGTGAGTTTGTCAGGTTTATTACTAGTTAATTATGACTTAATTAGGCTTATAAACAAGTGAATTACTCTTATTGTAGTACAGATGTTGGAATAAAAGGAATTGTATGTGTTCTCGGAGTTTCTTACACTCACAGTTGAGAAAGAGTAGTAGGTTGTTTCAAAAACCTATCAAAAATATTTTTAGGTGTCTCCAAGCTGAATAGCTGAATATTGGATAAAAGTAGAACTTAACTTTTTATTTTAATTAATATTTAAGAGATATCTCAATATATCTTATAAAATGTGTCTCGTAAAGAAGAACAAATAATCATACTTAAGGAATATTAAATGTTAGTACTTTTTTCATCTTTATTTTTTTGAGGGTTGTTAGGATATTTTGTAGCCAAAAGATTCTTGTATGGGCATAAATTTAATATATATTTATTCATCTATAGATTTCACTAGTTTTTTTGTGAATGCGCCTGAAAATAAATTCTTAGACCTTTTGTCTATATAAGAATTTTTCTTTGGAGTCACCCGGGTATCGAACTATGATCCTTAGTCCCATTCGTGTGTTTCTTAGACAGAAAATAGCCTAGGCCTTCAACCAACTGTTAGTATGGTTGGAAATGTTAAAATATATTAATTGAAGTTCATTTGCATGTAAGTGATTGTATTTTTGGACAATACTCACGGTTTTCAGAGCAAGTATTATTGTTATAGGAATCGCCAGGCAAACCATTAATTGTGTAGGCATCTGACACGTTTGGAAGTAAGCCTTGTGCTACCCTGCTCCCAATATCCTCAACGTTGGCATTCCACCACTCCCCTGAAAAGAAAAAATCATGAAATGTTTTAGAAAACAATGCCTTATTGATCACCCGATGTGTGTGTACATATATATATAATTTTTTTTTCACATATCCCGACTAATAATTTAACTGTTTGCTTTAGACTTTGGGCACTTAAATTAGTCAAGGTGCGTATGCAAGCCTGCGTCTATCACTTAACAATCTATTTAAACAGTCAAAATACATGTAAATAAGGGAATAATTACATTGACCAAAGTTAAAAAGTGAGGGAGCAAAAAAAAAAGACAGAGAGAAAATAATACCAAGCAATATGGGCACTTCTTGGTCAACTAGAGGGAATGGGTACGATTTCCCCAGTCGAGGCCGAATAATAAGAGCTCCGTAGACATTGGCACGCAGGAAAGAAGAGTGTGCATGCCACCAAAGTGTTCCCTCTTGTCCTGTTATGGTGAATCTATAGGTATAACTTCCATTGGAAGGTATTGGACACTGAGTTACATATTCCGGACCATCTGACCATGGTGTTGCAAGCTGAAATATTCCATGCCTGCATATATAATAATATATTGTAAAATATAACAAATTATAGAATTATATGCGAGTTTTAGACCAAAGAAAGTTGTATTTATATAGGGAAAAGTGATTATAAAGAAGAAATCTCAAAATATAGCATTTGGATTCTTTGGTAAAGTTAAAAACTAATAAAAACCGGCAATAAAACCTTTTCTTCTAATAGCTAAATAGGTGAGAAGAAAATAAATCTATTTTTTTTTAATTAAGTCTAGTATGGATTGGATGATATAGCTATTTTCTTTTCTTTCGAATATTTAAAAGTAGAATACAAGTTTTACTTATTAAATTTAGTGTATAAATAAATTAAAAAAATAAGCCTGAAAGGTGAACTTTATTTTGAGTTAAATTAAAATAACAATAATAATAATATTTACATTTTTATTTAAGTTAAATGATTTCATGGTGCCTCTTAAATATTAGTTGAAAAAAAAATTGAGACTTAATTATTGTCAACTAATATTTGATGGATATCTCATCATATCGATTGAGAAAAATTTTAAAAAGTGGAACAAATAAGAGAAAAGGGTGTTGATAAATACCAATGAATAGTAGCATTGTAGGGTGAATTGTTATTGACATGTACAACAACAGTGTCACCCTCTCTAACGTCAATTGTTGGCCCTGGCAGGGTTCCATTCACTCCAGTGATCACATGCTGATTACACAAACGCTCCAGAGAGAAGTTCTCCACCTGCAACAAAACGAAATTTCAGTGAATATATCATACGCATACTTTAATTACTTTAAATAGAAAATTAAAAGAGAGAATACAATCAATGAGCATGCCCCATAATCATACATTGAAAATGTGTTCCACAACATCAGCATAAGCAAAGGAAGAAGCCACCACAATTGCAAAAGCCCATGCAACAGAAAACACTGAACGTTTCATGTTGTTGTGTCGTATTAATTTGATGCTTGCTAGTCGAATATAGAAATGAAGCAATCTATGTCTTTTAATTATTTTTTTTTTTTGATGTCTCCAAGTATGATCACAGTACTATATTTATAAAGAGTCCCTAAGATTTGACATTTCCAATTGCGTGTTTTAGTTGCTTTATCTTGCAAATGTAATTTGATTGGTGTTTTGTAAGATTAAGCAATTGAATTTTCACCCGGGCTAGGAAGAGGAGGGAAGAAAATTGTTGCAAGCTAAACCTTTAAGTTAACCGTGCCCGGAATTATCCACAATAAGCATGTGTTGTGTTATTTCGTTATTTTGATCGACACAACCCAGAAATGTTGAATGTGGCGTGCTTCACAGTTATGACTTCTGACTATATGGCTCATACATGATATAATGCTACGAAATTTTCCTTGTTAGTTTTTGAACGCTTACCCTTGCCATGCACGTTTTAATCAAGATTTGAAGAGTCATTAAACAAACAGTAAAATGTAATCATTACAAAACGTGTTCGAGCCAGGGTAATACTAGCCTGTCATGTACTCAAAGTCAGATAGTCGGTGGTTTTCTGAACAATTCAAAAACATTAGAAGTGATGTGGAGAAGGGAGGAAAATAATTATCAGCGCAAAAAACGAAGTCTATTTTTTGAAGTTTGTTCAAATTTCGACCCACCTTATTCTTCTTAAAAGTTGATACTCCATTTCATTCTTCATAAAAAAAAAATAAACAAATAAAAAATAAATTAATAAAAAATAAAAATTAGTAAAAGAATAAATTTTTTAAATATAATTTCAACTTAACATATCTCTTATCAAGTTAATTCTTAAAATTTAAATTCTAAATTTCATATCCTTAGTCCCTAACTAAAAATGATATTAAATTAGTTGAGTTGCTTTGTAAAAATAATATGTGAATTTTATGATTAAAAAAAGTGAAAATGCATGATAAGTTAGTCCACCTTCAATATTTTTGAATGATTTACAGGATAAATTGATTCATAATTATTTAATTAATCGTTTAAATTGGTCTTTGATAAAAATATAAATAAAATAAATAAATTCACTAAAATACTAAAAATAATTAATTTGTCCTATATTTTTAGTTGTGGGGAATCACAAGTATTTTTTTTCTTGAGAAATCACTTATCTATGCTATTTTTTTTACCAGGGTCAACTCAGCAAGTTACTTTTGCTTTTAATATATCTACGTTTTTTTTATGTAACAATTTAAATAAATAAATAATTTAATTTTGTTTTAAACTAGATATAGATTTAAGAATATGAAATTTCATATATGAATTTTAAGAACTAAGAAACTGGTGAAGTTAAAGTTATATTTATAAAATTATTTTTTCTCAACATTTTTTATTTTATATTTTATTTATTTGTTTTCTATTTCTTTTTAAGAATGGAGGGAAGTGTTATTTGAGCAAATCTCAAAAGTAGTCTTTATTATTTACCCTAAATATAAAAGTGAAACTAGGGGCTGGTTAATATATACTTGATTTAAATATTATTTTGAACTTCATAATAACTATCCAAAAGTTTGGTTTAGATCTTTATAATATTTTTCTTTTTGAAATAAGCTTTTACAGTTTTTTATTATTAGGTTTTGACCATTGAGAGACCAAAATTCAAACAAATTAAATTATAAGAATCTGAGGGCGTTTAGATTAATTTTTTTAAACAAAAAAAATAATGTTTCAATTTATTTTTTAGGATGTTCAAATTGGCTTTTAAAAAAAGAATTTATAATTAGAAAAGTTGTTTTACTATAATATTGTTACATTCCTCTCCTCTTTATTTAACTTAAAATTATTATTATATTAAGAAAACAAATTATTAGAAGTAAAAATAATTAATAGTGATAATAATTTGTAATAAATAATTCTAAACATAAAAGTTATGCAGATTTTCAAATATTTATTTTACAATATTAATATATTTTTTTATTGTAAAGCAAAATTATTGTGTTATGTTCTTTCTCATTTATCTATATACAAATTAATAAATAATTTTGTATTTTTTAAATATATTAGCATTCTAAAATAACCAGCTAAAAACTATGTACTTTTTTACTTTTCAAAAATGATTGTTAAAATTATTACTACTAACAATAATTTATTTTATTAATATAGTATAATTTAAAAAATAAATTAAATATATGCATATGCAAGTATATCAATATTTTATATTATTATAAGGCATATATATTTTAATTTGTAAAAAATATAACTATTAATAAAGGGTATTACAGTAAAAAAATTAAATAGTAAGTATGAGAAAAAAGAGAATTAATAAAAAAAATTGAAATATATTAAAGTGTAGTCTATTTTAATATTTTAGGGGAGAGCAGTGTTGTTGTAAAAATAGAGAGAATAAAAGTGTAATAAAGGCTTCTCTTAAGGAATATATATATAAAATAGTAATGCCTACTTTTTAAAAAGCAAAAGCACTGTTGTTTTCAATAAAATTATATAATATTTTCAGAACACATTTTTGATATCATTTATAATTATAATTATATATCTTGTCATCTACTCCTGAAAAAAATTTCCTTCTCACTCACAAAGGACACAAAGCACTCACACGGTTACACCCACAACCACGGGCATTGCTCTGCATCTCTGTTCCTTTTTACGAATGAGTATTTTGTTATTACATTAATTAATAAGCATTGTGTTATTTTATCAATTTGTGGTTAACAAAATATTAATTGCTACTTGACTTATGTACAAACATAGTTACATTTGAACGCTATGAAAGATATTAAGGATATCATACCAAACTAACAAATTATTAGTTAATTCGAACATAAAAATTATTTGAAATAAAAATAAAAGGAGTGTTTTGCTGAGAAAGAAAGAAAATGAGTTCTAAAAATGATGGTCGATTTCTTGGAGTGAAAAGCATTCCTATAAATTTGTTTAGTTTGTAAGTTCATTAACATACATTTATCCTTTTATATAAATTGACTGAAAAAATAATCTCTACTTAAAAATGAAAAAAAACACAATTTTTTAAAAACTAATCCAAATGCACCCATCTTTTATGAGAAATATAGGGACTATTTTTTTAAAAGAAATTAACTATAGGAATTAAAATCTAAAGAATAAAAATTACAGGAAGGATTAAAACCTAATTTTTATGACATAGAAATTAAAACCTAATTAAACAAAAATTATTAGAATTGAAACCAAAGCCAATGAGCATTATAGGAGGTAAAGATTCATTCAAACCTAAATATTTTTTATACAAGGAAACGATGGATATAAAAAACTTATTCAAACCTGGATATTTAATTTTCTAGACAAGGAAATGATGAAAGTTCACTTACGTTATCTTAGTATGTGTATGTATATTGACATTAAGGTTATATATATTGACATTAAGCTTAAAGCTTTATTCAAGCACCATGTTTTATATACTCTTTCATTAATAAATATTCAACACAATTAATTTACTTAAAAATAAAGACGGGTCTGAACAAATGGGGGATGCCGTGGAATATATACCTCTGTTGGAAGCGTAAGGTGGTCATCCGTCTATTGGGCCAAAAACTTAAATGGATAGGTAAAATTGTACAAGAACGAATTTATACCTAGTTAGCTGAATTTTTCAAAGTGAGAATTGTAATAAAATGAAAAAAATAGGAAACTATTTATTATTAGATTAATAATTAGTATTGTATATATGACTCCCAAATTTAGTTTATAATGTGCTAATATGTAATTGGAAAATTGTATATAATGATTACATATTAGGGAAACAAAATTAACTCTATTTTTGTTTGACATGAAAGATAATTTTATTAAAAAAATAAGTCTAACAGAACGTACAAATTGAAAAAAAAATTCTAAATTTAGATTGATTAATAAAAAATAGATACTTCACATGATCATCTGAGGCTTTACTCCTCAACCAAAAACTATTGACTTCAAATCATCTTTCATAATGAAGACCAACATGAAAAATGTGTTGTAGCTTGAAAAATATATTATATATGTCTTCCTCCAAAATAGATCTAAATATCTTTATATCCATAAGATCATCAAAAGAGAAAACTCATAAAAGCAAAACCAACAAACCACAAGGGGAGCCAAACATCCATAAAGATAACAAAAAACACTCAAAAAGAACAAAAAACACCCCAAAATTAAACTCTTTTTCAAAATTTATAAACTACATGATATTTTCATCTTTAAAAAAATTAATATTCACTACAAAAAATCTAGCTTAAAACAACACTTATTTTTTGGAACATATAAAAGTTGTTACTTTTTGTATACATAGGCAATACTTTTTTTAAATGTGTTACCTTTGATATGTAAAAAATATTATTTTCTCTATTTAAAAATGTTGCCTTAAATAATTGATCACACTTACTTTGGCAACACTATGAAAAGTGATGCATTAGCTTAAAAATATACTCTTTTATTCGTTAAAAAATGTTGCCTTTGACAATTGATCATATGTGATATAGTAACTCTTTAAAAAATAGCGTCTTAACTTAAAAAAATGTAGTCTTTGCCATATCAAAAGCTACACATTTAAAATAAATGTTGCCTATGTGTGCAAAAGCAACACTTTTTATGTATCCCTAAAACTAAGTGTTTTTTTATGTATAAATTTCTTGTAATGATTGTTGCAAAACATGTTAACAATATTTTTCTTTATCAATTTTACACTCTAGAATTACAGTAAGGTAAATCCCCCTAAGGCACTTTCTTTTTTTCTTAGAGTGTGTTTTCAAGGTATAAAATTACATTTACAAGAATTGCATTCCTATAAAAGTTATATCAGGAATGCTATTTTTAGATATTTTAGAAAATTGGTTTTTGGTCTAAGATTATTTTTTGAAATTATTGAAAATAAATTTAAACTTTGTTTGTTTTATAATACATATTTATGGGAATAGATATCATAATTTTCAAAATATCCATAACATATTTAATTGTAGGATTCTTTTATGGTACCCAGGCTAAATCATGAGTTTCAAAACCCTTCCCTACATGAAGCGCTAAAAAATCTCCATATAGATTTGTAATAAATACAGATAAATATTCTTTTTGCAAAATTTAATTTTGTAAAATAGTAATTATAGAAATGAAATTTATAAAATGAATCTTTATTTATGTTTTTTGTAAAATACAACACTTTCATTAAGAGATGATATTATTACACATTTATGTCTTATATTTCTAAAACATATATAGTTATCCTCTAAACAATTAAGATAAGTTACTCTTTAATTTATTTAAATTTTCTTTTTTGTTGATTCTCTATTTTTTCATATTTATGATTTTATTATTTACTAGAATAACTTATATTAAAAACTTATATATTTTATTTTTTACCAAATAAAATATATGTAGCTTATTGTCATGACTTAATTTGGGAACGTGACCAGCACGTCGTGAGAAATATCATCCTCACGTAAGCCTCGTAATCGCTGAGTCTTACTATATGTTTATTTTAATTATAAAATCCATACTCATAAATCCATTGGCATACTCAACTCATGATGATCATAAAAAGTCCTTTTTATAAATTAAATCTGAAACTATAACTGTAACACAAATTATGATGAGTTACTCTCTATGCAAGATAAGCTTGAAAGTTATATCATTTTAAATACCAAAGAATTATGGTAAGCAAAATATAAATGTATGCATGGTCCAGGACCCTGCCCGCAAACCACTAGAGTACTCTACAAAAAACCCAAAGCACTTCATGGCATGATGAAGCTCACCTAAATTGAAAAGCTAATGCTGTTGATGAGGAGGAGGCCAAGGATTCGAAACTCCATCTGTATCTATGAGGAAAAATGGGAAGATGGGTAAGTTTTATCTTAAAACTCAGTGAGTGGATCTATCACGACCCAATTTTGGCACGTGATCAACACATGAGAATCTCATTTCCATATAAGCCTTGTGATCTAGACTTCTCTACATGCATAGTTAGTTGTAAAACCACTTAAGTATAGTTTCATTTTCTACACACAAATTGCCTGCTCATTAAAACCATAATAATAAAACTGAAATTTCATAATCTGTATCTAAAGTCTGAAATTATAATATCAACAAATACACGTAGAGTTCATTCTATAAAAAATGGTGATGAATAGTAAAGTTAAATAAATATTGTTCCAACATAACATCTTGATATGCAAAAACATAAATCATGCACTACAATCCGGGATCCTGCCTGCATCAAAATTGAAGCAATCTAAGGCAAAATGACAAACACTTCACCTAGTGAGACTCATCAACTGAAATTTAATGTTGCTGGGAAGAACCAACATCCACTACAAGAAAAAATATTGTAACTGATGAATTTTTTGGATTACCAACGAAAAATTTCATTTTCAATAAATTTTTCGACAGATTTTATCAATCGGTAATAACGTAATCAGAAATCTTTATTGGCGGATTTTTCTATCAGTAATTTTTTAATTTAATTTGTTATTTTTAAATATAAGAGTTTCACCGATGGAAAAATCCATCAGTAATAATTGAATTTTATATTTTTTTATTTGTTAAATTACTGATAGAAAAATTCATTGGTAATTATTGAATTTTATGATTTTTAAAATTTGTTTTTAGTTTACCAACAGATTTTTCCATCGATAATTTTAAATTTTAATTGTTTTGTATTTATATTATCGATAGAAAAAACCACCAGTAATTGTCAAACTTTTTATTTTCTTTTCTATTTTATCGTCAGAATACTTCGTCGGTAATAATTTTTTGTGTATAAATATACTGTAATTTGTGTTATCTGATTATTTAATAGCTTATTTTTTAAATGCTAATTATAAATATATTTAATAATAAAAAAATTATTAATAAATAATAAACGCAATGAATTTAAGTTCAAAATATAAATTAGTTAAAAATGTCAAAAAGTCTACAGACACAAATATTAAAAATTATTTAACATATAAAAAATAAAGAAAAAATAATAACTCAAATCAAAAGAAGTCACTAGCAGTATCATCATCATCAGCATTACCATCGCTACCACCCTCATTATCATCATCATCATCATCAATGTCTAGTGGTATGGAGGAACCTGCCTGTACTTCTTCCACAAAGATACCACCCTCAACTAACTTGCACTGATTCTTAAACATTGGTACCATATAAACCCAGAAAAAAATAATAAATAAATATTTGCAAACAGTTATATTAAGTGTTCTAGGAAAAAAAAAACAAAGGCTCAAAAACCTTGTTCTTCAAGGATAGATAACCCTATCAATGGTTAATTTTTTTTTGAAAGACAAGACAATTCTAAAAAAAAGTTGAGTATTAACAATCATCAATTAAATTAAAAAGGTAAAAAGCCATTTAAGCTCATATTACAACCATAAAATAATGCTAGGACTCACTCTCAAATAATAAGAAACGAACTAAATACTCGATATAATAAAGAAATGATGGAAAAAGAAGGTTATAAAACATCACATTAGCAAAGTCTTGAATAGAAAAATGATTGAATTTGGTAATCGATTCAAATTTTAAAAAGGTGAACCTATACACAACTATAATTTAATTTTACTAAATGCATGAAAATTCCCTTCTAACTGACTTTGATTTATTATTTTGCATATGTACATTATAAGAAAATATATCACTGCTGCTACTTTTGAACCGATATATTTTGTTTATACCTCCAACCCTCCCCAGCCCCGGCAATGGAGGGATCCTCCGACAATTGGCAGCCACGTTTCATTTCAGTACTTCAGGTGGATATACTCCGACATTTGGACACATTCCTTGCTTAACTCTTCCCTTCATACTCCTACCCCCAGCCCCAAATGAAAAAAAGAGTTTTCTAAGCATACCTTGGAGTTAGGAAGCCCAAACTTCATCTTCAATCAACCTTGAATATTAGATTGTGAATGTGATCTTGGATAATCATTTTCGTACATAAGGCTTCCAACTAATGATTTGCAGCCCATTTTCCTCATAAGCATTTCAAGAAAGAAACAAACTTTCTGCATGCATACCAGACTGAGAATCATGGACAAGCTAAGGACATGTTCTAAATTAAGTTCTTATATAATGAAACTACCATGTCAAAACTTACCGGAGGGCGCCGCGATGGAAAATGACGACCATTTTAAAATAGAATGAATAAAATGGGAGTCGCCACCAATTTTAATTCTAGCTAAAATTGGAAAACCTTTAAATTTGCAAAGTGGTCTTTTAAAAGGAGATCAAAGGTTCGAGAGTCTGATTATGATTAGAGAAGGGTGTAAACTTAATCCCACTGCACCCCTAATACATCCGTATAAATACGGTTACCCTAGAGCTCATTATGCTAATTAATTTATAACTTTAAAATATTTATTTTCCCCAACAGTTACAATTAAAAAAACAAAGTAAAATAAAAGAAAATCAAATTAAAAGAGAACACAATTTAATGAAAAATTAATTTTGACTTGATAGTTGTTGACTACGTCGACATATCCTCTGGTGCAATGAGGAACTCAAAGTCACGTCGTTCTGTAAAAAATGATTCTGTGTTGATGGATTTTAAATATATAAAAAAGTGTGTTGATCGATTTTAATTTAAATCTTTTTTTTTTGGAAATAGGTTTTTATTACGGATGGAAAACATTTAGACAAGCACTAATTTTAATAAGAACCGACAAAATTCATTTGCACACATGTAATGAACATATAAAATTAAGCTAAAAAATTTAATTCCTATTTTTCTTCTTTTTTTTAACTTTTATTTTTTATCATTTTTTTTAAAAAACTTTAGCAAAAAGAAAAAAAAACACTAGTGACCCAAAAAAAAATAACAAAAATAAAAAATAAATAAAATAAATTTTTTTAAAAAAAGATATTTTATCTTGTAAAAAAAGGTTACAAAAAAACTAATAAAAAAAGTAAAAAAAAAAACTGATTTGAAACCAAAGTATCCCAATCAAAAAAAATTAAAAAAGCTGAAAGGAGGGAAAAAAAGAAAAAAAAAAGAAATTATCAAATGTTTTATTTTGTAAAAAAAAGAGTTAAAAAAACTGAAGAAAAAACAGCCCAAAACGAAAACAAAAACTAATAAATCCAACCAATCTATTTATCCTAATAAAAAACTAACACCCAAACCCAAAATAAATAAAACAAAAATGCGCCCAAACCCACTCTCTTTTTTTTTATATAGCCCAATCTCACATACACACAAAAAAAAAAACAAGTCCGAATAATAATCTGACTACAAAATGAACTCAAAAAAAAAAATCATACCTCTAATGCCCAAATCTCGCTT
Organism: Dalbergia cochinchinensis; assembly: GCA_031216125.1. Taxonomy (NCBI): domain Eukaryota; kingdom Viridiplantae; phylum Streptophyta; class Magnoliopsida; order Fabales; family Fabaceae; genus Dalbergia; species Dalbergia cochinchinensis. The sequence continues at coordinate 57,022,944 of CM062375.1, read as the reverse complement.
ACACTAAATGAAAGGAAAAAAAATGAGAACTGACCAAAAATGCAAACACAGATATGTATTTTGACCCAAAATACTAAATCCCTAAACTATTTGCTAAGCTAATATAACACAAATAATGAAAATGGAAACCGAGGCAGAACACAAACAGAGAGGGTGAGATACAGGGCATGCGAGAGAGAGAGAGAGAGAGAGAGAGAGAGAGAGAGTCGTTGCGGCTGAGGGGGAGGCGGCGGGATTCACCGCCGCGATGGGAAAGGGGCTTCATGCGAGGCTCTACTCGCGGCCTGGTTCACTGATGAAGGGGAAGGCTGGTGCGGTTGAGGGGGAGGCAGCCGGATTCACCGCCGCGATAGGAAGCTCGACTAGCCATATCGCGGAGCGGCGAGTTCAGGTGGCATGCGCGGCCTTCAGCGCGGAGGTTCGCGATCACGAAAGGGAATCCGACGGTAGTGGTCACGATGTGGCGGTGTGGCCATGATGAGGCCGATTGGAAGTGATGACCGGTTTATGATGATGATGGCTGCAGTGGAGTTGGGAAAAGAGGTGGTGGCTCGCGGTATGGGTGCGTGGTTCATGGCCAAAGGGGTTCGCGGTTTCTGCTCGCCGGCAAGGATGCTGAGATCGGCGCGGGTGGAGAAGGAATGTGGCAGTCCCGGTGGGGATAAGGAGTGGTGGCTATGGGCTGAGGTGAGTGGTGATGGAGGGATGAAATGATGATGATGAGGGTTGAGGAAGAAGAGGAGGTCGCGGCGGTGGCAAAGGGGAGGCCGTGGCGGTGGCAAAGGGGAGGTCGCGGCCTCTTCACCTTTTCTTTTTCCTTTTTTTTTAATGATGATGATACTGTTGTCGTTATCACCTTATTCTATTCTTGTTGTTGCCTTTGTCTTTCCTTCTTTGTTGCTTATTGCTGGAATTTGTTGCTTGGATTTGATTCTGGTTCCTTTGTGTATTTTGCTGGTTTGCTGCCTCTGTGTATTTCCTGATCAATTCCCTCAATGTGTATTCTCTCAGTATTTCTAATTGCTCTCTCCAAGTGTATTCTCTCTGTGTGGAAATTTTCTGATTAATGATGTTGCTGAATGTATGAGTGTGTTCGAATTCTTTTGATGTGTTCGAAAATTTGTTCCTCCCCTTCATTGTTGCAATTGAATCCCTTTTATACTGAGCTTGCATTGATTAATCTGTTGTTCCAACTAGGTAAGGGATGGAGACAGGCTGTTAACTCATGCCATGTGCAAGGAGTGGAGTGGCTGAAGTGGGAGACATGTCACATAGTGAGTGGGATGGTTGTAGTGGAGCTTAAAGTGGAGGTTTAAAGTGGGAAGCACAGCCAGAACGCATATGCCCTGTTTCAGCTTCTTTTATTTATTTTATTTTATTTATTTTTGTATTTTTGTATTTTTTCTTATTTTTGTTGGACTAAAACAAATATGGGCTTGTAACAAAACGCACCTGGGTTGGATTGAGACACAATTGGACAAGACAAAAAAAAGAAAATAAAAAAATAAAAAAAATTGGGTAACAGATTAATGATGAATTGGACCTTTTTTTTGTTTTAATTTTCGGAAATAATAAAAATAACAAGACAACCCCTCTTTTTTTTTGTTTTTCTCAAAAGAAAAGAATAAAGGGACTATAAATTAAAATATGTAAATTTTTGGATTTTCTCGCTAATGGATCAGACAAAATTAGGTGTTCATAGTTGCCCCTGTTTACTTGTTTCTTACTGAAAAATATAAAGGTTGAGACTTTAGTATTTTGCTGTAAGAGACAAGTAAAGCATGATGATAATGAACGATGCATGATGCATGATGATGCTCTGATGAACGATGCTAGATGACCAATGATGATAATGAATGCATGATGACAATGCGGAATGGTGTATTGAATGATGTTAAATGATGAATGCACACTGCTAATGCATGTGAAAATTCAAAAGTATTTATGAAAGCATGTGTAAAGCATATGAGAATGAGGTCTGTGAGAGAAAATGTATGTGAAATTTGCATGAAGTATATGAGAATGGAATCTGTGAAAGGAAATGTGGATGTAAAACTTGCATATGAAATGTGAATGTGAAATCTATGGCAACAAATGCATGTGAAATTTAAAGTAAATGCATGTAAAAGTAAGTGTGAAAGCAGTAAAAACTTGTGAAAGTAGAGTGAAAGCAATAAAAGTTTGTGGAAATAAACGTGAAAACAGTAAAAGCTTGTGGAAATAAACGTGAAAGCAATAAAAGTTTGTGGAAGTAAACGTGAAAGCAGTAAAAGCTTGTGGAAGTAAACGTGAAAGCAGTAAAAGTTTATGGAAATAAATGTGAAAGCAGTAAAAGCATGTGAAAGTAAACGTGAAAGCAGTAAAGGCTTCTAGAAATAAACGTGAAAGCAGTAAAAACTTGTGGAAATAAATGTGAAAGCAGTAAAAACTTGTGGAAGTAAATGTGAAAGCAGTAAAAGTTTGTGAAAATAAACGTGAAAGCAGTAAAAGCATGTGAAAGTAAACGTGAAAGCAGTAAAGGCTTCTGGAAATAAATATGAAAGCAGTAAAGGCTTGTGGAAATAAATGTGAAAACAGTAAAAACTTGTGGAAATAAACGTTAAAGTAGTAAAAGTTTGTGGAAATAAACGTGAATGCAGTAAAAGCATGTGAAAGTAAACGTGAAAGCAGTAAAGGCTTTTGGAAATAAACGTGAAAGCAGTAAAAGCTTGTGGAAATAAATGTGAAAGCAGTAAAATTTGTGGAAATAAACGTGAAAGCAGTAAAAGCATGTGAAAGTAAACGTGAAAGCAGTAAAGGCTTCTGGAAATAAACGTGAAAGTAGTAAAAGCTTGTGGAAATAAATGTGAAAGCAGTAAAAGCATGTGAAAGTAAACGTGAAAGCAGTAAAAGCTTGCGAAAGTAAACGTGAAAACAGTAAAAGCTTGTGAAAATAAATGTGAAAGTTGATAAATTGTGAAAGCAATAAATTGTGAAAGCTGGTAAATGCGAAAGCAGTAAATTGTGAAAGCTGTAAATTGTGAAAGCTGATAAATTGTAAAAGCTGGTAAATGTGAAAGCAGTAAATTGTGAAAATTGATAAATGTGAAAGCCGGTAAATGTGAAAGCAGTAAATTGTGAAAATTGATAAATTTGAAAGCCGGTAAATGTGAAAACAGTAAATTGTGAAAATTGATAAATGTGAAAGTCGATAAATGTGAAAGCAAATTTTTTTTTTTTTTTGGGTGAAGGTGTGTGAAAATCAAATGTATGGGTCACAATTTTAATGAAATTGTGAAGATTGATGTGATGATGGTATGATGAATGATGCAAAGTTAATAGAGTGATGAATTGATGCAAGACTGATGCAGAGATGATGTGTTCTATGACAGAATGATAACAATTGCTTTCAAAAAATAAAATTGTCCCAGTTTGAAGTATCTTCGCATTGTCCTTCAAGAAAGTATTTGTCTATCCCAACAATGATCCGTGTCTCCAAATGAGTAATTCTGTGAGCTTTTCTGTTGTAGGTTTCAAGTGTATCTTCTTCTAGTGGCACTTCAACATCCCCTTTTTGCTCCAGTCCTTTCATTGTGCTCTCACTTTATGCCTTGATTTCCCCGTCTCATTTCCTTTATGATTCAATTTTGATCCACGAGCTCTCTACTTGACTTATCATCTACGAGTTTTGTTAGCAAATTAGACCCTTAGTTGTATTTCAATTATAACATCATGACTATGCATGGTTTTCAAACAGAATATAGAGGTAAAGATCTAGGTAGAAATGAAAGATAAACAGGGACATAGAGGGGAAGAAAGACAATTTTATTGGATTTGAAACTGGAAAGTATTTACAGGATTTCAAGAACTGTTAGGAATGAAGAAAGAAAAGACTGGTAGTGCTATTTTCATGTGATCAACCCATTTCACTGATTTATTGGCTACACCAGACTCGAAATCCATGATGACGAGTGCAATCCTTCGCTGTCAAATTGCCCCAGTTTCCACATTCCACATAGCTTCTTGATTATTGGCTCAACTTCCACTATTGCGTGGGCCGCCTTTTCTGGTTTTCAACCTAGCATTTTCATTTGCTTTCTATGCTCTAATTTTCACCTAGGCTGCCCTTCCGGGTTTTCAACCTAGCGAATTTTCTTTTTCTTTTTTTTCTTATTTTTTGTTTTCAGGCAAAGTATTTCTTCACGGCATCTGAATTGATCGGTTTTGCAAGTACATTGCCTTCCATGTCAGTCAAGATCAATGCTCCTCCAGAAAATACATCTTTTACGATGTAAAGGCCTTCATGTGTGGGGGCCCACTTGCCTCTATTATCCTCTTGATTTGGCAAAATTTTCTTTAGGGCAAGATTATTGGATTGGAATGTTCGAGGATGAACGTTCTTATTAAATGCTTTAGCCATCCTTTTCTGATATAACTGACCATGGCAGACTGCATTCAGCCATTTTTCTTCGAGCATGTTCAATTGCTCATATCTCATTTTGACCCACTCGACTTCTTCTAATTCAGCTTCCACCAAGACTCTTAAATACGGTATTTCCACTTCTATGGGTGTTACTGCCTCCATCTCATACACCAGCGAATACGGAGTTGCCCCAGTTGAGGATCTGACAGAAGTTCGGTAGGCATGTAATACATAAGGCAACATATCACTCCAATCCTTGTATGTGACCACCATCTTCCCTAGGATCTTCTTGATGTTCTTGTTTGCTGCTTCCATAGCCCCATTCATCTTTGGTCGATAAGGAGCTGAGTATATGCTTAATCTTGAATTGCTCACATAGTTTTTGTACATCTGCATTATTGAAATTTGTGGCATTATTTGTGATGAGCCTCTCTGGCAACCCGTATTTGCAAATGATTTTATTCTTCAGAAACTTCACTACCATTTTTCGTGTCACATTGGCATAGGAAGCAGCCTCTACCCATTTGGTGAAATAATCAATAGCTACCAGAATGAATCGATGCTCATTGGAGGCTTTGGGGTTGATTGGCCCTATGACATCCATGCCCTGCATTGCAAACGGCCAAGGCGATGAAAGAGTATGCAATGGCACGGGAGAAGAATGGATTCGATCAGCATAAATTTGACATTTGTGATATTTTCTGACAAACTCTATGCAGTCTTTTTCCATTGTTAGCCAATAGTATCCTTGCCTGAGAATCTGTCGGGATAACAAGTGTTCGTTAGCATGAGTACCACAAATACCCTCATGGACTTCTGATAAGATGGAGTTTGCTTCCTTAGCATCGACACACCTTAACAAAACTCTGTCGTAACTCCTTTTATACAATACTTCGCCTGATAAGAAGAACGACATTGATAGTTGTCAGAGTGTCTTCCTGCCATTCTCATTTGCTGCTGCAGGGTATTCTTTCTCCTTAATTAACTTCTTGATATCGTAAAACCATGGTCGACCATCTGGCTCGTCTTCAATGTTGGAACAGTATGCTGGCTTTCTTCTAACTGTCACTTGCAAAGGTCACACTTCTACTTCCAAATCGAGTTTGGTCATCACAGCCAAGGTAGCTAAAGCATCTGCAAACTGATTCTGATCACGAGGCAGGTAATGGAAACTGACATCCTTGAAATCATCTTTTAAGCTCATAAGATGCTCAAAGTATGACAGTAACCTATGTTCTTTGACTCGCCATTCTCCATTGACTTGAAAAATGATTAAAGCTGAATCTCTATAAACCTCCAAGTATTGCACTCCAAAGGATATCGCTGCCTTCATACCTGTTATGTATGCTTCATACTCGGCCATGTTGTTAGTACAATCAAATGTCAGTTTCATAGCAATTGGGAACTATTTTCTATTCGGGAATATTAAGACTACTCCAACTCCATTCCCTCGGATATTGACTGCACCATCAAAATACATCTTCCACACTAAATCATCTTCTTCCTTATTTTCACTGTTCTCTTCTACAACTGTTAGGACATCTTCATCAGGAAATTCAAGCTCCATCGATTGATATTCCTCAAGTGGGTTTTCAGCCAGGTGATCAGCTATCACACTCCCTTTTATAGATTTTCTGGTCACATACTTGATGTCAAATTCTCCTAGAGCTACTTGCCATTTAGACATTCTCAGGGAGATATGTAGGCTTTCAAAAATGCACTTCATGGGGTCTATCGGAGATATGAGCAAAGTCGTATAATAGAGCATGTACTGTCGTAATTTCTTCACCGTCCATACTAGTGCTTAACAAGTCTTCTCAATAGCCAGATATCTAGACTCACAGTCATTGAATTTCTTGCTCAAGTAGTAAATGGCTTGCTCCTTTCAACCAGACTCATTATGCTGACCCAATACTTCCCCTATAGACCCATGCAATACTGTGAGGTATAGTATGAGTAGTCGCCCTAGTGTTGGTGGAACTAAGAGAGGTGGATTTGAAAGATAATTCTTGATCTTGTCAAAGGCCTCTTAACACTTGTCATCCCATTTGCTCGAATGATTCTTCTTCAATAGCTTGAATATCGGCTCGCAAGTGTGAGTCAGATTGGAGATGAATATCGCTATGTAATTCAGTCGGCTTAAGAAACCTCGAACTTCCTTCTCTGTCATGGGTGCTGGCATGTTCTGGATGGCTTTGATTTTGTCTGGGTCCACTTCAATACCCTTCTTGTTGACAATAAACCCTAACAATTTTCCTGTGGACGCTCCAAAGGTACATTTTGCTGGATTCAATCGAAGCTTGTAAGTCCTCAACCGTTCAAATAGTTTCCTGAGCACCGTAACATGACTTTCTCCTTCTTGTGACTTTGTTACCATGTCATCCAGATACACCTCTAGCTCCTTGTGAATCATGTCATGGAAAAGAGTCACTATCGCTCGCTGGTATGTCGCCCCAGCATTCTTTAGTCCGAACGGCATAACCCTATAATAAAATACTCCCCACTGAGTGACAAATGATGTCTTTTCCTTGTCTTCTACTGCCATCAAGATCTGATTGTAACCTGAATAACCATCCATGAAAGAGAATCGATGACCTCTAGTTGTGTTATCAAGTAGAACATCTATATGTGGAAGAGGAAAATTATCCTTTGGGCTTGCTTTATTTAGGTCACGATGCTCCACACACATTTTGACCTTTCCATCCTTCTTCGATACTGACACTATGTTGGCTATCCATTTCGGGTAGAGTGGGACCTCCAAGAAACCAGCATCAAGTTGCTTTTTGACTTCTTTGATTTTGAGCGACATTTCTAGGCTCATCCTTTTCAATTTCTGTCGCTTAGGTTCTATTCCTTCAATTAATGGAATCTTGTGAGCCACTATCTCTAGGTCTAAACTAGGCATATCTTTGTAGGACCAAGCAAAAACATCCAGGAATTTATGGAATAGTGCAATCATTTCTTCTCTTTCTGGGTTGTCAACTATTTTCACCTCTTTCTTATCCTCATCAGTTCCCAAATTCATAATTTCAACAACCTCATCATGTGGATTTATCCCTTTCTCCATTGAATCTAAGATTTTGGTAAATTGTTGGCACAACTTGGGATCTTCATCTTGTTCATTTTCATTTAAGTCTGTTGTAATGCAAGAATCAGTTAATGAGTTTTCACAATCATTTGCACAGGATAGCGAATTTGAAGGAGATGAGTCCCTGGAATTGAGATGAGACCCGAAATAAATAAAAGAAAAAAAGAAAAATAAAAAGATGAAAAGAGAATAAAAAAGAAAGAAAACCATGCATAATCATCTTATTCAATCGAAATTGAAGTACAACAAAGCAACTAAAGTGTCCATTACTCAAGATACAACAAATCATCTAAGGGCACAGAATCCCAATTGTTTAATGGGTCGAGACTAGGGTAGATTAGCCGAGGTATCTCCCTGGTTCCTCCAAGGGTGCTGACAGCTTCATTTGCTTCTATCACCATCACTTCTACAGGTGCAGGAAACGTATCCCTAATATGTGGGATCTTTTCCTTAGCAAATTCAAAAGATTGTTGATTACTTGTAGTTTGATACCCAAGACCAAGTCTTCCAAGATTGTCAGGAAGCGAGATCGGACTCTTGATTCCTTGTAGCTGACTCCCTAATTCTTTTCCTTCTTCAAACCCGTTTTTATACATTATTCGAGCAGTTACTTGATGCACATCACGTTTTGATTCCACTGGCTCTGCTATCTCAAGGTTTTGGAATGATACCTCAAGAGTATGTTCAGCACAATCAACATATGGCACTGACACTGGTTTAATCACCAACAATTCTTTTTCCCCTTTAACAGTGATGAGTTTCCCATTATCTATGAACTTTATCCTCTGATGAGGCGTAGAGGAAACAGCACCCGCCTCATGAATCCAAGGTCTACCTAACAACATCGTATACCCTGGTTCAATATCCATTACTTGGAATCTAGTCACAAAGATAGATGGCCCAATTTGCAGCTGAAGATCAATAGCTCCCATGATCTCCCTCAAAGACCCACGAAACACCTTAACAATGGTTCCAATTGGTTCAATAGCGAAGGGATCAATTGGGAGTTGTTACAAAGTGAAGTAAGGAAGCACATTGAAGACTGATCCTCCATCAATCAATACTTTTGCTATGTTGCAACCTTGGCATTTTAGGATGATATGGAGCGCCTTCGGGCGCCCTGCTGGATGAGAAAAGACTTCATTTTCTGTGAAGGTGATGGCGTTAGCTGTTCTAACAGCACCCATAATTCCTTCAACCCTATCAGGGGTTATGTCTTTGGATACATACGCTTGATCCAACACCTTTTTGATTGCATTGCGATGAGCCTCCGAAGATAAGATTAAGGAATAAAGTGAGATCTTTGCTGGTGTTTTCTTCAGCTGATCGACCACATCATACTCACTTTGTTTCATTATCTTTAGAAATTCTTCTTCTTCTTCTTTGTGGCTCTTCTTTATATTCTCCTTTACTTGCACCGCTTGAAAGTCTATCACCTGGGGGTTCTTCAATAACTTCTCGGAAGTATAACACATGCCACTCCAAGTAATTTCCCCTATTCCCGCAACATTTGTTATGGATTCCGATGTTGAGGGTTTTCTATTGCCATGTTCGTCACTTACTTTTGGGCAATCAGGCTCTACATAGGTTGCAAGATGGGAAAGCAATCTAGATACCTTGAAGACAGGTACTGCTCTTTGACTGGAAGATATCATTGATAAATTGGGTTCCACCAGCGTTTCATACCTCCATGGGACTGCATGGTCACTTTCATAAGGAAATGGCTTGGGCACTTTGAAAACAAGTGCTAGCTCTTAGTTGTAAACTTTAAAAACAGGGGGTGCATGATGGATCATATTGATACTTTGTTTGGTATCTCTTGGTATCTCCAGTACCCCTAGTTTGATCATCCTTTCGACATAGAGCTTCAGCTTTGGACATTCCTCTATGTGGTGTTTTCCTTCTCCAAAACACTCACAGAATAGGTCATCTTCGTCACCTTTCACTGTCCGTTTACCTTTCTCTCCTTCAACTTCCATCTCCTAACCTACCCTCTTTAGTGCTACCAAGATCTCCTTCATTGAGAGCTTGGCTTTCTCCACTTCTTGACTTGTGATCTCCCCACAGCAGATAGAATTCATCTGTTCTCCAGCATGATTGGGGAACGGGTTGTTCCTTATGTGTGGTCTTGATTCTTCTTCCAACTTAATGGCACCACGGTTAATTAAATGCCACAATGTGCTTCTGAACCCATAACAATCTTCAACTGAGTGTCCCGGGGAATTCGAATGGTAATCACATGTCTGATTTGGATTGTACCACCTAGGATATGGTGGCATAAAGGTCTTCCTCGGACGTGGGCCTAGCAAGTTATCTCTACACAAGTGTTTAAACAGCTCGGCATGGCTCATGTGAAAATCGGGTAAGGGTCGGTTCTCCATTGGAGGTCTATGTGTGTTGTTGGTATTGGATGGTGAAGGAGTTGTGAAGGGATTACTTGTCTGGTGGGTCTGGGGGTGGTGTTTGGCGAGGTTTAAGTGTCGTTGGTGTATAAGGTCGTGGATAGGAGACGTGGTTGATTTGGTGGGGTTGCGGTGTATATGGTATTTGTGGTGAAATGGCTCTTGGGGATGGATATTGTTGGCAAGATGTGTGTTGTGTGTGTAGGTAAGTGGGATAGTGGCTTGGTTAGGGAGTGGGTTGTTGAGAGTGGATGTAGTTAATAGTATTCTCCTTCTTCTTAAAATGGGAACTCTTCTTTGATTGAGACTCACTTGCTTCTATCTCTATCTTCCCTTCTTGGATGCTAGTCTTAATCTTTTCTCCAATTTCGACTAAATCGACAAACTCTTTGACATGGGTCCCCAACATATTCTTGAAAAAAGAATCTTCCAGTGTACGAATGAAATAAGAGCAAATTTCTTGCTCTAACATTGGTGGGACAACCCTTCCAGCCATAGCCCTACATCTCTGGGCATATTCTTTGAAAGACTCATTTCCCTTCTTCCTCATCCCTTTCAGCTGATCTCTAGTAGGTGCAACATTCAAGTTAAACTTGTATTGGTTTGTGAAAGCCTGAGCCAGGTCTTCCCAACACCTGATCTGTGCTCGGTCCATTTGCATATACCATTCCCATGCAGTGCTTTCCAAACTCTTAGGGAAAAAGCTTATCAGGAAATTTTCATCTTTTGACCATATTCCCATCTTCATACAATACATTCGCAAATGCATAATAGGATTGGTGTTACCGTCGAACTTGACCAGTTCAGGCATCTTGAAGTCTTTGGGAATAACCACACTGGGAGTCAAACACAGATCACTAATACTCATTGACCTATAGGGGTTAGGCCCACGTAGCATTCGGATCTATTCCTGCATACTCTCTTGTAACTCCTATTTTAGCTTTAGTCATTCCAACTTCCTTGCAGTTTCATTTGCAAATCCAGCTCCTTTATCATTCTCATACCCCGCATGTTCCTCATGCTCAGCATTTTCAGCATTCACCTTGGCCATATTCACTGTATCAACAATGAATTTCTTGAATTCCGGTCCAAACATGGACTTCACCATTTCCTTGAGGTCATCAATTTCTTGACTTAAATTCCTTCCTCCCAGAACGCCTCTCATCGCCATAGTTTTTTTCTTGCCTTTATCCTTGGTAGCTTTCTCAGCTTTCTCTTTCTCAACTCTAGATCGTAATTCGTACGGCTTTCTAGCCGATGCACTGGTATTTGACAAAGCTTTCTTTGAAGGAGCAATGTTGGATAACCTTCACAAAAAGTTAAAAAAGATAAACAAATGGTAAAAACTTAAAGATCCTTTGATGGTGAAGAATCACATTTATTTTGAGAGCATTGAATTTGATTTATATCCAATTCAGAGGACATAATGTCCATAAGACAGGATATGTGATGGATTCAAGTACAGGGGATTATCATTCCACAATATACTTCATTAGGAGCATACTAGCAATGTAAAACTTGATCTTCTTTGTTACATTCCGCACAGAAGGAAATATCTTATAAGGCAGAAATGTAACTGACAATATATTCAAGCGAGATTTTGCTCTATGATGAATACAACCCTGCATGTTTATCTTCAAGTTGGACACATTGCTAATATGTTGTGCTCTTTCCATCATTTATTGTCTAATATGATGTGATTCTTTTGCCATCAACAGATCCTTCAAAAGGAGAGAAAATGAATGAGATGCATGTCATGAATAAATATGCCTACCACATGAAGTGAATGCATGAATAAAAAATGGATCTTTTTTCCTTTTTTTATGCTTAAATGAACATGCTAAATGAGAAAAATGTGAATGTCATGCATGATTGAAATATGAATTATTTATACACAAACTGATAATGCATGTTGTAATATCCATGATGAATGTTATATGATACCACAAATGCATGATGTGTAAAAAATGAAAAAAGAAAAGAAGTACGCTCCCTTGTGTCCTAACAGGGTAGAGTCTAATACTTGGTTCTATGGTCAACCTTATTTGACTTAGGCATCTAGCGTCATTCTATCAGTGCACAGTTTTTGGGTGGATCTAGACCGCTAAAAGATTGTGGTCCCTAGGCTGCCTTTACTAATAGGATAAAGACCCAGTTCCATGAGTTAAACCATAGGGACATGAAAGTCACATTATGGAAACCCATAGTTCCAGTAACAACCTGAGCAGATGAATCAATGACTGTCAGGGAAGCATAAGCCTCACAATAACAATGTCAAAATCCTTTCTTGCCCTATGGCTTTCCAAGGCTTTGGTATAGAGCCCAAATTGTGTGTGAGGACAGTGATAGTGAAAGTGTGTGTAGGGAGCATACAAACCTTGTAATCCTAAACACTATATACATCCTTGCAAAACAAATCAAAGAGGCATATATATACAAAAGTCCTCTACCCTAAGGTTCCAAATATATACAAAAAATAAAAATCTCCATCCTAAGATTTGAATAACAAATATTTACAAATAAAATAAACAAATACTTACAAAAGGAAGACAATTATTTACAAAATAAAAAAAAAATGATAGGGAAATATAAATATTATAAATTATAATTATTTGCATAATTTACTCTAACAGGCTTGACTCTCAAATATCCCCAGTGGAGTTGCCAAACTGTCACAACGTACCCGGGGGGCGCCGCGATGGGAAATGACGACCATTTTAAAATAGAATGAATAAATGGGAGTCGCCACTAATTTTAATTCTGGCTAAAATTGGAAAACCTTTAAATTTGCAAACTGGTCTTTTAAAAAGAGATCAAAGGTTCAGGAGTCTAATTATGATTAGGGAAGGGTGTAAACTTAATCCCACTGCACTTCTAATACATCCGTATAAATACGATGACCCTAGAGCTCATTATGCAAATTAATTTGTAACTTTAAAATATTTATTTTTCCCCAACAGTTACAATTAAAAAAAAACAAAGTAAAATAAAAGAAAATCAAATTAAAAGAGAACACAATTTAATGAAAAATTAATTTTGATTTTATAGTTGTTGGCTACGCCGACGTATCCTCTGGTGCAATGAGGAACTCAAAGTCACGTCGTTCTGTAGAAAATGATTCTGTGTTAATGGATTTTAATTATATAAAAAAGTATGTTGATCGATTTTAATTTAAATCTTTTTTTTTGGAAATAGGTTTTTATTACGGAAGGAAAACATTTAGACAAGCACTAATTTTAATAAGAACTGACAAAATTCATTTGCACACATGTAATGAACATATAAAATTAAACTAAAAAATTTAATTCCTATTTTTCTTCTTTTTTTTAACTTTTATTTTTTATCATTTTTTTTAAAAAAACTTTAGCAAAAAGAAAAAAAATCACTAGTGACCCAAAAAAATAACAAAAATAAAAAATAAATAAAATAAATTTTTTAAAAAAATAGATATTTTATCTTGTAAAAAAAAGTTACAAAAAAACTAATAAAAAACAATAAAAAAAACTGATTTGAAACCAAAGTAACCCAATCAAAAAAAAATTTAAAAAGCTGAAAGGAGGAAAAAGAAGAAAAAAAAAGAAATTATCAGATGTTTTATTTTGTAAAAAAAAGAGTTAAAAAAATTGAAGAAAAAAAAAGCCCAAAACGAAAATAAAAAATAATAAATCCAACCCATCTATTTATCCTAATAAAAAAACTAACACCCAAACCCAAAATAAATAAAACAAAAATGCGCCCAAACCCACTCTTGTTTTTTTATAAAGCCCAATCTCACATACACATAAAAAAAACGAGCCCAAATAATAATCTGACTACAAAACGAACTCAAAAAGAAAAAATCATACTTCTAATGCCCAAATCTCGCTTACACTAAATGAAAGGAAAAAAGAAAGAGAACTGACCAAAAATGCAAACACAGACATATATTTTGACCAAAAATACTAAATCCCTAAACTATTTGCTAAGCTAATATAACACAAATAATGATAATGGGAACCGAGGTAGAACACAAATAGAGAGGGTGAGATACAGGGCATGCAAGAGAGAGAGAGAGAGAGAAAATCGATGCGGCTGAGGGGGAGGTGACGGGATTCACCGCCACGATGGGAAAGGGGCTTCATGCGAGGCTCTGCTCATAGCCTGGTTCATCGGTGAAGGGGAAAGCTGATGCGGTTGAGGGGGAGGCGACCGGATTCACCGCCGCGATGGGAAGCTCAGCCGGCCATATCGCGGAGCGGCAGGTTCAAGTGGCATGCGCGGCCTTCAACGCGGAGGTTTGCGATCAGGAAAGGGAATCCGGCGGTGGTGGTCATGATGTGGCAGTGTGGCCATGATGAGGCCGATTGGAAGTGATGACCAGTTTATGATGATGATGGCTGCGGTGGAGCCAGGAAAAAAAGTGGTGGCTTGCGATGTGGGTGCGTGGTTCATGGCCAAAGGGGTTCACGATTTCTGCTCACCGGCAAGGGTGCTGAGATCGGCGTGGCTGGAGAAGGAATGTGGCTGGAGAAGGAATATGGCAGTTCCTGTGGGGATGAAGAGTGGTGGCTATGGGCTGAGGTGAGTGGTGATGGAGGGATGAAATGATGATGATGAAGGCTGAGGAAGAAGAGGAGGCTGCGGCGGTGGCAAGGAGAAGGCCGTGGCCTCTTCACCTTTTCTTTTTCCTTTTTTTTTAATGATGATGATACTGTTGTCATTATCACCTTATTCTATTCTTGTTGTTGCCTTTGTCTTTCCTTCTTTGCTGCTTATTGCTGGAATTTGTTGCTTGGATTTGATTCTGGTTCCTTTGTGTATTTTGCTGGTTTGCTGCCTCTGTGTATTTCCTGATCAATTCCCTCAATGTGTATTCTCTCAGTATTTCTGATTGCTCTCTCCAATGTGTATTCTCTCTGTGTGGAAATTTTCTGATTAATGATGTTGCTGAATGTATGAGTGTGTTCGAATTCTTTTGATGTGTTCGAAAATTTGTTCTTCCCCTTCATTGTTGCAATTGAATCCCTTTTATACTGAGCTTGCATTGGTTAATCTGTTGTTCCGGCTAGGTAAGGGATGGAGGCAGGCTGTTAGCTCATGCCATGTGCAAGGAGCGGAGTGGCTGAAGTAGGAGACATGTCACATAGTGAGTGGGATGCCTGTAGTGGAGCATAAAGTGGAGGTTTAACGTGGGAAGCACAGCCAGAACGCACATGCCCTATTTCAGCATCTTTTATTTATTTTATTTTTTTTTTTGGTATTTTTGTATTTTTTCTTATTTTTGTTGGACTAAAACAAATATGGGCTTGTAACAAAACGCACCTGGGTTGGATTGAGACACAATTGGATAAGACAAAAAAAAAGAAAATAAAAAAAAAATTGGGTAACAGATTAACAATGAATTGGACCTTTTTTGTTTTAATTTTTGGAAATAATAAAAATAACAAGACAACCCCTCTTTTTTTTTGTTTTTCTCAAAAGAAAAGAATAAAGAGACTATAAATTAAAATATGTAAATTTTTGGATTTTCTCGCTAATAGATCGGACAAAATTAGGTGTTCACATACCAAAAAAAATAGTACTACCGGTCAAAAAACAACTAAGGAATAAAAGCTTAGTTCATAAACCTAAACAATTGAATTAAGGCTGACAAAGGTTATGTATGCACTTAAGGCTAATTAATGGGAATAATTCTCAGCTTGTGAAAGCTACACAAGGTCTTCATCATCAACTCGCTGCATCAAGTTCTATAAGAGAAAAAATAGATAAAATTTGAGGCTTCCACTGTAATGTATTACACATCAAAATGTAACAACAAAACTTATAAAGAACTTATAATTGTTATATTTACAACAACCTTAGCAACCAAAGATTGAATATCTAGGGCTTCCAAGCTCAAAAAAGTTTCCTTAAGAGGATTGTTGTTAATTCTTTGAATTCACATATGATTGATGCATTGCAACACATATCAACAATATCAAAAGATAGCTCAGACCCATTCTTTCCATCTCTTTTAAATTTGAAAAAAGCTTACAAAAATTTAAAAAGTTGGAAACAGAATTAGAGTCAGAATAAAAGCAAACCAATACAGAACCAACAAATAAAGGATGCTCACCGAGGCAAACAGAGCGAAGAGTGGCGGCAGCGGCATTCTCAGCGGCCTTGGCGGCAACGCGGCGAGGTTCCTGTGGCAGCGGAGATCACGCAGAGAGAGAGAAAGGGATTCGAGGAGCAACGGCATCGGCCGCCGCAATGGCACGACAGGGAGTGGCGACCTCTAGCTGGGCTGCGTGACGGTCTTCTCTGGCATTGGGCAGCGCAGCAGCGAGCTCTGGTTCCAGCGGCTGTCCTGCACAGGGGGTCCGAGTTCGCGCACGGCGGTCTCTGTTCTGGTGCCGGCGCATGTCGCTGTTTGCGAGCAAGGGGGTCCGAGATCTGGTGCCGACACTAGCTGGCTAGTTGGTTGTGTGGCTGTCTTTCTCGGCGGCAGATTCACGGTGAGGTGCTGAACCAGAGAGAGAGAGAGAGAGAGAGAGAGAGAAGGGGAGGTACAAACCTTTTACTTTTTATTCTACTTTTTTCGACGGAATTTTGAATTACTGGCGGAAACCAGCAAACATATGCGTGTGAATCTGTGGTGAATATTTTATATTATTAACGAATTTTTCTATCGATAATAATAACAAAATTTTTTAAAAAAATTTCGATAAAAAATTATTTTTAAATTTTATTTTAGAAATAAACTACTAACTGATTTTTTGTTCGTAAGGGTAATAAACTTTTTCAGCGAAAAATTCCATAGACAAAAATATTTTTTAAAATTTTATATTAAAAATAAATTATTGATGGATTTTTTCATTGGTAAACTTAATTTTTTATAAAAAATAATTCATAATTGGTTACCAACAGAAAAATCTATCGATAATTTATTAAGCATCATATGGCACCATTTGGTGCGAACTTTTTTGACAAAAAAATCCATCGGTAATGGTATGAAAAAAAATTCTTTCTGGTTTCATATTTCTCATTTTCCGTTAGTACAGAAAAAATCCATCAGTAACTTGTATGTTTCTTGTAGTGATCAGCTGCTATATCTATAAATAGGAGAAGAGTGAGTTTTGTTACAAAATTCAGTAAATGAATCCTCACCTAGAACCTCCTTTATAGGACACCAAGGAAGAAATGCATGAAATCATAATAAATCCCAATAATGATCAAAACATTTCACAATTACATACATATATATAGATACACTCAAATCATTATTTTATAAGTCAACTCAACAGTATCCCAATAGAAAAACAGAAATTGCTGGTTATGCACAAAACCGGTGACATAACAAATAAATCTCTGGTTATGCTTGGAAACCATGGCATATCAATAATCTCTGGTCTCTGGGACACCTAACTAGGTTTCGTCTCAGTTTTCTTTGGCCTTGGATAACTTGGTATACCAAAGTTAATGGATTAACTGCTGTTAATTCGTAGCCAGTTCCTTTATAGCTAATGTTCAATGCACACCATAGAACTAATTCTTGTCTCTAAGATTCTATAAAGGGTTCTACTCTAGGTTTCAAAGCTTTTTCATATAATAACATTTGGCACTGGAAATCATATAATCATCAGAACAGCTTTAAATAGTCAAAATCACAACCTTGCTCTAGTTAAACTCATTTTAACAATAATGGTCCCATAGTTTTTCGTAAAACATATAGTGCATGCTATTCAAAAAATTAAATTCCATAAACTTGGTAAAGCATCAAAAATCTCAAATCTTTTCACAGAAACTTCTAAAATCATGTTTCAACTAGATTTTTTATGAAAATAGTTATAACGACAAACATAGAGATTGCATATTTGAACCTACTCACCTGGAGGGGTGGAAGACACAGGAACAATACCAACAGAACTTTGAGAAGTAGGAATGACACCAATATCTTTCATAGAAACATAACACACTAGAATAACCTCTAATAACCCCTAAATAACTCAAATCCAACTCTAACATAAAAGGAAGAACTTCATTTCTTTGACAACATGAAGAACCACCATGCCATCCCAAGAACAAGGAGAAATTGAAGGAAAAAGGAAGTAAAACTAGCAAAACAACTTACCTTAAGCTTAGAGGATGAAAGATACAAGTTATTTTTGAGAGAAAATGGAGAAAAAAGAGCTTAGAAGGTGAAATAGGGTAGGAGGGCAAAGTTCTTTGTGTTTTGTGGTGGTGGGAATGTGTTCTTGTTTCTGAAACTCGAAAACAGGGTTTTTATAAAAACTTGGAGTACTGTACCACTAACCGGAGTGCCACTTTTCCCTGTTCTATACTGTCTTATCCTCTATGACTGTTGTGACGCTCATTTTAGTGCTGCAATGTTCTCTAGAGTGGTTTTTCCCAAAGTCTTAAGTTATAAATCAAGTGAGGCTTACCAACAACATGAGTGGGCCTTGGGAAACCCTATGGTGGTCCCAAATTTTCCTAGGAATATGTGTACCTAAGGTATGACATTCAAGAAATCAAAAATTTGCTAGAAATATACATGTCATGTTGTTTCTCAAGGAACTATTAAAAGAACAGACAATCCATAAACTAGAAGGTGGTGCTCGGTCCCTGACATACTATAGCACCTGCTTGAGATCTTTGACGGTTCCTGGTGAACTATGTCTCTGGCGAACTCTTTATGATTCTTAAGGCACTAATTTGACCAACCTTTTAGGGCAAAATGAATTTGTCCTATAATTTTAAATGACAGTTTATCTTTTTTACCTATCCAGTATCTAATTTATCCAATTACAAATTTTAAAGGGAAGTTAGATTGTGTGCATGCTTGGGAACATGTGAATACAATTATTTTTTTCCAGTAAAAAGCAAATAAATCTTGTTTGGGAAATTTAACTGAAAAATCTAAACTGCTTTTATGGGGGAAAAGTGAGTTAAAATTTTAGCATTAATTAGAAAAAGTTGTATTTGTATAATTTAAAGAGTTATATCCAAAAAGGTCATTATTTTTTAATCCAAACAACACAAATTAACTTAAAACTCTTTATCACTTAAAGTACCCAATCATAAATTGATTCTCAAATAAGCGATAATATAAAAAAAACCAGTTATATAAATAAGTTACGAGTTTTGCTAATCAGTACCTTAAGATAATAATTAAAGAACCCAAAAAAAACAAGTTTAAAAAGTTTTGAGTAATTTTGTGTATTGAAAACTTAAAAGTCTATCTTTCCAACAAAACTTTCCATTTTTAATTTCTTAACCAACATCCTTAAATCACTTGTTTGATAAATTTATAAACTATTATTGAAATAAGTCTAATAAACAAAAATAAGTGTGTTTTGACCACTTTTCTAATCATCTCTGTGCCTTAACTTTTAGGGTATATTTGTGAGTTGAGATTTTGGAGAGGAAGAAAGGGTCCAAAATCCCAACTCACAAAGGGTATACTTGTAAATATAGATTTTAGAAGGGAAAGAGTATATGGAAGAATTTGTAGTGTAAAATAGGGAACACGAACCGCTAAGGCATCAGGTCGATCCATGCCAAAACACTGATTAGATAATTATAGATGAGATTACAAGTTTCTTGTATGATTTCTCCTTCATTGATTCTTCTCCCTTCCCTCTCCCCTCTCTCCCTTTCTCTTCTATTCCTTCTTTCACAAAATCCCCCTAAACATAATAATAAAACCAACAAAACACAACACAAAACACGCCACAAATTCTAGGGTTTTCACCCAAAATCCAAAAAAAAAGAACTCCATTTCTTCATTGAAGCAAATCTTATCCCTCCGATTCGCTTCACCAACAACAATCAATTGGAGGCTGCAGTGTGTTGGAGAGGACGATGATGGAAAGAGTGAGCAACGAAGGGATGCGGTACCATGAGGTACAAGAGTCGAAGCTTTGCGCTGTGCATTGTGTGAACACCGTGCTCTAGGGTCCGTTCTTTTCAGAGTTTGATCTTGCAGCCCTTGCTTCCGATCTGGACTGCAAAGAGAGGTAGATGATGCACCCCGCTCTCTCATTCGACGATTTTCTCTCCGTGGAGTCCCATAACGTCTTCCTCGATGGTGATTTCAGCATCCAAGTTTCAATTCCATATAATTCCCCAAATTCTGTTAATTTTTTTCTTTTTTTTAAGGAGTAAAGCCCGAATTATTTGTTAGATATAAAATTATTCACATAACTTTATCCGATAGATTAAGCTTTTGCGATGAATAGTTCGGGATATGCTATCAGAACTTTATGATCAAATAATATAGAGTTTGATCTTTGTTGTTCCCTGTTCTTTTGAACTGTTAGTACTTTAAGCCCAAAAGACACATTTGTGTGAAGGAGTGTGTTAGGCATAAAACCATTCACGTCCTTTGTCCAGTTGTTGAAGCTTTTGAGAGAAATGTTTCGTGATATACTATCAGGGCTTTATGATCAACTAGTCTAGAGTTCGATCCTTTGATCCTTATTGTTCTCCATTCTTCTAAATTATTCACCCTTCTAGCCAAAATTAAAACAGGCTATTGCTCAAGGGAGTAGCACACCCACCCAACAACTTAACCTTTTGAGAATGAAGTGAAAATAGTGAAAATATCACAGGACAAATTCGTTCATGGGAAATAAAACTCCAAATGTAGTTCCTGATAATTAAAAATAATAAATTGTTTAAAATAACTTTTTGAGGAATAATAAATTGTTTATTTGAATGAAACAAAAAGACAAAAAATATAACTTGTTGACCTCTAAAGAAATTAAAAAAATCATAAATGGTATGTAAATGGATTCTTATTTTAGTTAGCTTATATAGAATAATAATATTTGAACATTTTAAAATCTCAAATGCCTAGACATCCCCCATAAAAACATGCTATCCATATATGCTTTTACATTCCGTTATTTTCTCTCTACATCTCCCTTCTATTTTCTTTTGAAGTGGTGAATGTCTCTTCATTTTGGGATATTTAAAGAGTTAAACATCATTTTAATCATCAGACTTTCCACTTGTGAGTTATTCACTTTGACTTTTAATATGAACAAAATTAATTTTGACATTACAATGTAGAAACTAATTTGATTCATTTTAAAATTCAGAAACTGAAACCATTCACGTGTGTAAAGTCATGAAGTAAAACACTTCATTAGGGATGTTCAAAACCGATCCAAATAGTATTAAAATAGAAAACTGATCAAAACCAAAACTAATCGGTTTAAATTGGTTTTTAATTTGTAAACACTGAACCAATAACATAGTACATTAATAATTTTATTTATTAATTAGATGTATCACTTATCAAATTTCCCATTCATACATAAATTTGTCTCATATTTTAACTTAACAATTAGGATTTTCAAGTATACATTAATTCTTTTAATTTAATCAACATGATTTTTGTTCAATTTTTTATCATTTGTTTAACTTATTAATTAATAGTATGAGATATTAGCATAAAATTTTAAAATTAGCTTAGATCTTATAATTATATAGTTTTATAATAATGATTACTCTAATTTAATGTTGTTTATAATTAATTGAAATACATTGACAGTGTAAAGAAGTTTTACACATTCATCCAATCATGTAATGACACATAAGCAAATATGATTATTTTCAACCTCCACTACTGGAAAAGTCATACAAGAAAAGAGATGTGATTAGATGACAGTGTTACACTGTCAGTGCATCAAAATTAAAACTCTTACTTGTTTTTACATTTTATAAATTTTATAGTAAAAACCAAAAACCGAACTAAGCCACACTTAACAGAACAGAACTAAATCGAACTGAATAGAACCAGACTAGACCGAACCGAACAAAATCGAACCGGACTGAATCGGACCGGACCAAATCAAACGGAACCAGACCAAACCGAACCGGATCAAACCGAACCAGACTGGACCAAACCAAACCAGATCGGATCGAACCGAACCGAATCAGACCAGACCGAACCTAACCAAATTGAAACGGGCCGAACCAAACCGAACCAGACCAAATGGAACTGGACCGAACCGGACCAGACTAAACCGAATCGAACCAAACCAAACCAGACTAGACCGAAAATTGGACTGGACCAAACCGGACCAAATCGAACCAGACCGAACCAGACCAGACTGGACCGAATCGGATCAAACCAGGCCGAACCAAACCAAACCAAACCGAACCGAACTGGACCAAATGGAACCGGACTGGACTAAACCGAACTGAACCTAACCAAACCGGACCAAATTAAACCAGACCGAACCGGACCGGACCATACCAAGTCAAACCAAACCGAACCGAAAAAATTGAACTGAACCGAACCAAACTGGACCAAACCGAACCAAACCAAACTGAATCGAATCGGATCAAACCAAATTGAATCAAATCGAACCAAATCATACTGAATCGAATCAGATTGAACCAAACCAAACCAAACCGATACCGAAACCAGACCGAACTGATCCTAACCAGACCGAACCGATCCTAACCAAACCTAGTTGAACCAAACTGAATCGAACCGAACAAAACCGAACTGAATCAAATTTAAACCAAGCTGAATAGAACCGAACTGAGCCAAATCGAGACCAAATCAAACCAAACTAAACCAAATTGAACCGAACTGAATTGAATTACTGAACCGAATAGAATCGAATCAAATTTAATTATCGAACAAAATTGAATCGAATTGAATCAAATAAAACCAAACCAAATCGAATCGAATCGAACTGAAATAAAATTTCTTAATTGGATCGGTTGGTTTTTACCTCATAATCGAACCAAACTAAACCATGAATATCTTTACACTTGATATATCATTTGCACTAAGATAAAGAAGTTAGACTAGACCTCACACAATGGCAGAAAACAACATATAAAATAAGAAAAATGTGAAAAATAATATAAATTAGTGTAAAGTAGGGGAACAAGGATATTGATGTTGGCTTTCATTGGTGATTGGATAGGGGACAAGGCATGACAAGTTGATATGAGATGATCCTTTCATTCCGCTTTTCTTAAAACAAATCATACGATCCAATGGAAACAAAAACCAACCTCTAACTCCCACAAAAGCTTTTTAGATTAAATTAACTAACCTTCTCACTCCTCATCCCCTCTATCTCTGAGATGATATGAAATGACAAAAAACAAATTAGTTGATTCATTAATTAAAACATTGATTAATTCTTTCTAAATACTCACTTTAACAATTTTGCATTGGAACCGTCGTCGCCTACTTCTCCTCCACTTGTAGACAACTCTAACGCCAACTGCCATCTGCGCAAGGCGAAGGAGTGCTTTCGCGAATAAAAATAAATTAATTATAAAATAAAAATATAATAATTAATTATAAAATATAAAATAAATTTTTGGGTGCAAATTGTATTAACTTTCATTGATATATACTAATGAAAAATGCTAGTGAGTTCATAATCCAATGGCAGACTTCTGCATGTCTCAATGAGTTATGAGAGGTTGTGAATTCGACTCTCATCTCCACTCATAGCCTCTAATATCTTTGTTAAAAAATACTATTGAAAATTATTTTATTATTATATTTGATTCCATTTTATATTAATTACATTACAAATTTTATTAATATAATATTATATTAATAGAAATCTTATTATTCTATTTTTAGATTTGGTGTTATAAATCCCTATCATAATTTTTTCAAATGTTTTTTTATTAAAATAAGCAATAGAAAAATATAAATAAATCTGTGCAATGTACTAGGATTTTATATACTTTATATTTATGATTTAATTTCACAATTTTACTATATTAAGAAAAATATTAACAGTAACATTAATTTTATGTTTTAAAAATTAAAATTTACATATTTCCTTAATTATTAATATTAGAAATTCATATAAAAAATATTTGGTAATATGGTATAAATGACAGATCATGAAAAAGGTAACGAGAAGAATACTGTTGCTTCACAGTAAAAAATATATACACACATTAGTATTCTAAAATTAATAGTTGAGAAAATATGTCATTTTTGTTTTTTAAGATAATTATTATAAATTTTTGTTATTATGAATAATTTATTCTCTTCATGTAGTAATAATAAAATATTAAATATTGTATATTATTATAAGCTACATATATTTTATTTTGTTAAGAATTAAAATTGATAAGTTGTAATACAAGTTATTTTGGTCAAAAATTAAATTATAAATATGAGAAAATAGAGAATTAACAAAAAAAATTTAAATAAATTAATGTCAAGCTTATCTTAATAGTTTAGGGTATATAAATATATATTTTAGAAATAGATGGGATAAAAGTGTAATAATATTATTTCTTAAGAAAAGAGTTGTATTTTACAAATAATAAAGATTCATTTCATAAATTACATTTCTATAAGTTACAAAATTAAATTTTGACAAAAAATGTTTATATGTATTTTTTACAAATTTATATCAAGATTTCTTATTGGTCCATGTAGACAAGCGGTTGAAAACCCAAGATTTAGCTTGGATTCCATAGAATTACCCTTAATTGTGTTTAACTGTGGAGAGAAGTATAATAACTAAATAATATTTTAGTACTTTATTTAACAATAATTATTATTCCTATATCATGGTAATCTTTTAGTCCCATTCCCTGTTATGATAACGAAATCTAATAAAAATATGAGAATATATTTTCCTTGGGAATAATTGATACCTAGGAATACTTTTATGAAAATTGTAACAAACATAATAATAAATCATTTCCAACCAATTATTCTCGAAAATAATTAATTAGTAAATCTTAAAACAAACACACTCTCATTGTTATTCATTTGAAATCTCTGTCATTTTCTTTCTTAGTTCCTCTCACAACTTAAAAATATTAAGGGGTGTTTATTTCAATACTTGAAATTATGTTTCCAATAATGTCGTTCCTATAAATGTAATACTTGAGAATGTTATTCCCATAAATTTTGAAAAATTTATTTATCTAGCATTAAACAATTATGAAATTATTTGTTGAGATTTCGAAGAATAAATTTAAAATTTATTTGTTTTATAATACATATTCTCAAGAATGTATAACATAACTTCCAAAATATCTCCTAACATATTTAATAGTATTATTATTATTATTATTATTATTATTATTTAAGAATATTTTAGTATTGAACTCAATAATTACCATTTCCAAGTTGTGAGAATCTTTTGTTTCCACTATTCAACATGAGAATGAAATCTCACAAGACATGGCAATAAGTCTTTCTTGTTAATAATTAATATCCGAGAATAATTTTCAAAAAGTTGTAACAAATATGAAAACAAATTTTTCCCAATCAATTATTGTTGACAATATATTAGTATACTTTAAATCAAATACCCCTGGTAAAAAAGATATTGGTTTTCTTAATTCATATTGTACTGGTATAGAAACCTTTTGCCCTGTGCAACACGCACGACACAATATATAAATTTTGAGTTTAACTATGATGATGTGTATATAGAGGGTTTTATGGCCAACAGTGAATCTATATTTTGGTGAGCTTTATGTCTCGAGGGAGATTAGCCATGGCTTCCATCAGTGAATACATTGGGTTCATCAAAAAATTATGAGTTTAATTTCAATAGTCTTATTTCTATATATTGATTATATAAAATAATTTTATTCTGTTAGCCAATAAATTGATAAAATTCCTTCGAAATAACAATCATAATGGATGATTATGATTGTGAATAATTTTTTTTTAATGATTTGTCAATTCAATTGATTAGTAACGTAAAACTATGTTTCATTGTAAATATATAAAAATTAGATTTCAATTTTAATATGCTACATTTAATTTTAAATTTTGACAAAATCCCTCAAGTTGGTCTTTCTCAAAGTTTGTGTTGGACAAATTTATCTATCTAGAAAAAATTAGACAAATTGATCTTTCTAAAAAATAACCAAAAAGTTTCTATCATTTTAAAACATTTGATAAGTTAGTCCCTTTATATAGATCAATTTGAATTCTTTAAGATTCTAAGGGACTAATTTGTCCAACTTTTTAAGGAGAAATTAATCTGTCCTATAATTTTAAGTGACAGTTTATCTTTTTGACTTTTGCAGAATCTAATTTATCCAATGAAAAATTTTAAAGGGAAGTTGAGAGATTGTGTGCATGTTTGGGAACATGTGAATACAATTATTTTTTTCCAACAAAAAGCAAATTAATCTTGTTTGGGAAATTTAACTAAAAAATCTAAGCTGTTTTTAAGGGAAAAGTGAGGTAAAATTTTAGCACTACTTAAAAAAAAGCTATTTTTGTATAATTTAAAGAGTTATATCCAAAAGGGTCATTATTTTTTATCCAAACAACACAAATCAACTTAAAACTGTTTGTCGGTTAAAGTACCTAAACATAAATTGATTCTCAAATAAGTGATTATATAAATAAATTATGAGTTTTACTAATTAGTGCCCTAAGAATAATAATTAAGGAACCCAAAAAAAGGATATTTCAAAAGTTTTGAGTGGTTTTGTGTATTAAAAACTTAAAAGCAAGAAGAAAAAACCGAATCCGACTCTTGGGTCCAACCGGATTCGACTGAAATCGATCCATTCGGTCCGGTTAAGCTCAAAAAATTGGGGAAAGTCAAAACCGGGAAAACCGGACCGGTCTGACCTGGCTTTTTTTTGTGCAAAACTTAATTTTTTTTTATTCTAAAACTTAAATATTGATATCTTATCGCAGATATAGAGCAAAAATAGAAAAAAAATGGAACCAAAGAAGGACACTAACAAAAATTATTGGATTGTTATTCTCCTCTTTCTGTTATTTGTAGACTGCTCACTATAAACCTCACTGGTTACTAATAAATATTATTTTCAAATGCTTTGTGATCATGTTATGAGGTTAAAACTAAAGAAATTTTATATAGATTATATTTATTTTTATAGACTTATGAATATTTTTTTGTTGATTATGTTAATGTCAATGATTTAATATATTTATATGTATATTTTTAATCATATGTATATATTTATATATATTTTTATTATATTAAGATTGAGCTCAAATTGAGCAGGTTGGATCTACAAAAACTTTTGAGCAGGTTGGATCTACAAAACTTTTGAGCAGTCTTTGGCCAGGTTCGATGCTCAAATCCAAATTTTCTCTTCCTCGCCTAAAAGTCCATCTTCCGAACACTAAACTTTCCATTTTTTTAATTTCTTAACCAACATCTTTAAATCACTTATTAGATAAATCCATAAACTATTATTAAAATAAGCCTACAAAACAAAAATAAGTATGATAAATTACACTCACCTCCTTTGAGTTTTATGGAAATGAAACTTACACCTCTTTAGTTGTCCAGCTTATACTCACACCTCCTATTTGTCAAATTTTAAATATTTATATTATAGTTACATTCGTTATTTATGTAACATTATTAGTAAACTTAATAAAATGATATTTTTATAATATTAACTGTTTTTAATTAATAAAATTATAAAAATACCCTTCAATTTAATAGAGTGGATAAAAAATATGAATAAGGAGTATGACTATAGTATAAATATTTAAAATTTAATAATCAAAGAAGGTATAGATATAAACTGGATAATTAGATAAGATGTAAATTGTATTTAGCTACCTAAGTATCATTTTACCGCTTTCCTAATCATCTCAATGCCTCAGAAATTTTTAGGGAACACGAACCGCTAAGGCACGAGGTCAAGGTTCGATGCATGCCAATACGTTAATTAGATAATTAATTAATTATAGATGAGATTGCAAGTTTCTTGTATGGTTTCTCCTTGGTCGATTCTTTTCCCCTCTCTCTCGCCTTCTTACCTTCTCTCTCCTATTCCTTCTTCCACAATAGTAAAACCAACACAACACAGCACAAACCACGCCACAGATTCTAGGGTTTTCGCCCAAAATCCCCCCCCCCCCCCCAAACAAAAGAAAACCTCCATTTCTTCGTTGATGCGAATCCCATTCCTCCGATTCGATTGACCAACAACAACCAATCGGAGGCCGCGGCGCGTTGGAGAGGACGATGATGGAAGGAGCGAGCAACGGAGGGATGCTGTACCACGAAGTACAAGAGTCGAAGCTTTGCGCTGTGCATTGCGTGAACACCGTGCTCCAGGGTCCGTTCTTCTCGGAGTTCGATCTTGCCGCCCTCGCTTCCGATCTGGACCGCAAGGAGAGGCAGATGATGCACCCCGCTCTCTCCTCCGGCGATTTTCTCTCCGTGGAGTCCCATAATGTCTCCCTCGACGGCGATTTCAGCATCCAGGTTTCAATTCCATATAATTCCCCCAATTCCGTTACATTTTCCCCCCTTCTTTAGGGAGTAAAGTCCCCAGTTATTTGTTAGATACGAAATCATTCATGTGAATAGATTAAGCTTTTGCGAGGAATGGTTCAGGATATGCTATCAGAACTTTTATGACCAAACAACGTAGAGTGTGATCTTTGTTGTTCCCTATTCTTTTGAATTGTTAGTGCTTCGAGCCCAAAAGAGGCACTTGCGTGAGGGAGTGTGTCAGGCATAAAACCATTCACGTCCCTCTGTCAGTTGATTAAGCTTTTGAGAGAAATGGTTCGTGATATACTATCAGGGCTTTATGATCAACTAGCCTAGAGTTCGACCCTTGTTGTTCTCCATTCTTCTAAATTGTTCACCCTTCTAGCCAAAAACAGGCTATTGCTCAAGGGAGCAGCACTCCCACCCAACAACTTAACCTTTCGAGAATGAGGCGAAAAAAGCGAAAATATCACCGGACTAATTCGTTCATGGGAAATAAAACTTCAAACATAATTTCTGATAATTAAAAAAAAAACAAATTAGCTCTCTTTTCTGGGACTTATTCTATGGAAAGCATTTGTGAGGATTAATTTAACCTATATTTTTAATTTTCAGGGACTTTGTTTTCATTTCTCTAGAATGAATTTGAGAGTAAGAATTTTTTTCAAAACAATGAGATTTTTGGAGTAAACTCACAAAATTGCTTTTTTATTAAACCAGCTTTTGACACATTAGTCCTGAGAAATGAAACCCTTAGCTCGTTCTGTTAGAAGTATGAAAGTAAGTTATACTAATTCGTTTTAGAGGTTAACCATTGGAGACAATTAAACCCTGAAGGTATTAGTACTAATGTGAACGAAATTTATAATTTACAGGGACTATGGTAGGGTTTTACATGTTTAGTTGAATGAATTTGACGGTTTACTCAAATTTTTATTTAAACATTTCTTTTTTTTTTTAATTTAGTAATTGGAATTTTGAGTGAGAAGGATGAGGAGCAGTTTTGGTCAATCTGTTTTAGCCTTGCATTGTGTGCAGATTTGGGAGCACATCGTTATTCTTTGTGAAATTTTTGAACTCTCTTTTGTTCTTTAAAGCTAAAACTTTGTTTATTGGTGGATGTTTATGTGATGACAGGTTTTACTCATTTCACATAAGGACAAAAGCACTTTACTTCATACTAAAGGGTTGGATATTTTATTTTATTAAGTGTACTAAATTTATTTTATTGATAATTTACTAGTAAAATTGTAGCATTGAAATTTAGGGTGACTCTTGAAAATGTTTAATTGTGATGGTATTATTTGGTGTATTCTTTTCACTTTTGAATTAGTAGTTGCTTGGGTACACTGTGTTTGAATTAAATAGAAAGTTATTCAGTTCAAAGTAGTTTTTTTTTTTGGATAAATTTTATTTTTAATGCTCTGGTGGTATTTGTGCTGGGCTGATTAACTCCTGTTTCCCTTCTTTTAGCCCTTCAGTAAAACCTTATCTGATGTTGCGCAAGTGTTTGTGAATATTTATTTTGATCTAGCAGGAGTTGACTTGCAGTGGCATATACTTTAAAAATGGTTATAATGATCTTTGTATTTTGTATAAGGAAGAAATGAGTTTATCGAAGAAGTATGTGTAGTGATATCTTTTGTTCATGTGGCATGGAATTACCTTGTACTGTGTATTGCAGCTTGCAAGTATGGTTTGACTAATTGACTGATCAAATTTTTTCTTTGTACTTATCGTGAGTTTGTTTTCTATTGAAGTTCTTTGCATTTACTTGTACGAATGATTTTTTGTGTGGTGATATATGTTTCAGTTGTTTAATTAAACAATTTTCCCTGCTTGAATTGTTAGTATTACTGTTTATACATTGTTTCAACAGGGAGCCCCCTATATTCACCACAATTGTGGTCCACCTTTTTCTCCCCCCCAAAAAAAAAAGTAATTTAGTTAGGGTCCACTTGTGTTGTGGTTCACCCACTCTGTACCCGGGCCAAAATGCTATGCATGGTCCAATAGTTGTAATAGATATAATCTTGTACCAACATATACAATGCTTCTTTCTGGACCAAATCAAATGCAATTCTTGTGTATGTTTGAATTAATGAATTCTTGCCCATTTGGGGAACATTATTTGTACATTGCAGTCTCAACTTCCTTCCCCTGCCAGAATGCAGTGCATGGTCCAATAATAATTATGGATATAATCTTGTATCCAACATATAAATTGCTCTTTTCCGGACCAAATTGAATGCAAAATAGGGTTCACTGCATTGTTGTGTATGTTTGAATTGATCAATCAGAAGCCCATTTGGAGAATGTTATTTAAACATTTCAGTTTGTCAGACCTCAAATTTCTTTTCTTTTCTTTTTTCATTTTTTTTATTTTTTTATTTTTATTATTTTGCTGGAATCCCTGCATGCAAACATCTCGTTTTAGTTGTATACCTTTGGCTCTAGCATATCAGTATATAATTAGTAGAGCATATCGGTTTATAATTAGTAGTGCATTCAAATACATATGATTTAGACAAATTTATGTACTAATATCTTAATGCTGTTATCCCCATGTGCTTTTTATTGAGAGAGATATTTAGATTTTGTTGCAATAACTTCAGTCAAAAATCTATGCATGGAAGCAACCTAAGCTAGTGCGATTAAATGAGCAACACTGTCTATAATTTCCACTCTTGTGATCCCCCTTCCTCCATGTGCCCCTCATGTTTTGTTTGCATCCTTCAGTTGATTAATTTGGAGTAAACACCCTATTTTTAGTCCTTGAAGAACTATCACTTTAGTCCTGCAAAGATCATTGTCACCATATAAGTCTCTCAAAGTTCAAAATAGTTAGACAACTGGTCTTTATGTGTCACCCTTGTAGTCCTACAAAAGGATGAATATGGTGGTAAGATCTTTGAGGGACTTATCTGGCGACAATGATATTTGGAGGACTAATGTGGTAATGCATGTATTTTAAGTTTTATCAGTTTACCTAATAAATAATTGGTTAAAGTTTGTCTGAGCAAATGATTCCCTCAATTGATTATTTAGGGCAACAAAACACGGTACTCCCTAAAGTACACATCATGTGTACTTTTTCTACAGAATTTTGAAAGATATAAATTGACCTTTCAACTTTATTGAATGTCACTTCAGGTCCTTCTGTTAAATTTCTGGCTATTTTAAGCCAAAAACAATTGCACTATACACGCCTAAACCTTGGGTCATGTGCAACCCTATATTCTAAACTAAAAACAATGCATAAGCCAATATTCTAAACTTTGTTGAATGTCTGCTAGGGAATGTTAAGGGTTGATTTAGACTTTTTAAAATTCTGGGGGTAAAGTGCAAATGAGCTACGGTTCAGGGTAGCAAAGTGTCTTTCCCTTATATGCATGGTAATCTCAAAAGAATCAAGATCTAAATTTTTGGTTAAGTTAGTTTACCAGATAAATAATTTAGTTTTCTTTAGAAACTTTCAAGCTTTCAGTTCCTTTTTTAAATATTCTCCCAGTTCACGTATTATATATGCATTATTCATTCTCAGGGTTTCATTCATTCTTTGCCATCTTACACGTATCCATGATTTTCTATTATTTTGCATCTTTTCATACATCATTTTGTGGTTAAAACTAAACTTTTGCATGTTGTCAACACTTTGGTGCTTTGTTTGATTTGGATTTTGGGAAAAATGTCATTGTTAAAAAATAGTTGGTTCTTGTTTTGTAAAATGTTTGCTCTGTACTTCAAATCTTTATTTTGGGCAGGCAAATTGGGACTTGCAAATTTGCAATGTTTCAATATTTGTGATCTACATAAATTTAATTGTGCAAGACCTTTCATTTAGGTGCTACAAAAGGCTCTGGAAGTGTGGGATCTACAAGTTATCCCTCTTGACTCGCCAGTTGCTGAGCCTGCCCAAATTGATCCTGAACTGGAAAATGCCTTTATTTGCCATTTACAAGACCATTGGTTTTGTATCCGTAAAGTGAATGGTGAGTGGTATAACTTCGACAGTCTCTATGCAGCCCCACAGCACCTCTCCAAGTTTTACCTCTCGGCCTATCTTGACTCTTTGAAAGGCTTCGGGTGGAGCATATTCCTGGTCAGAGGAAATTTCCCAAAAGAGTTCCCCATATCCTCAGCTGAAGCTTCTAATGGTTTTGGGCAGTGGCTGTCACCTGAAGATGCTGAGAGGATAACTAAATCTTGCAACTCGGTGCAGGCTCCGCACCAGAGAATTAACGAGAGCCAACAACAATACGATCAGTTTCTTTCACACGACACGGAGATGTTTTCAGACATGGAAGATGAGGATCTGAAGGCTGCAATAGCTGCTAGTCTAATGGATTCATCCCCAGCTGTGGCCAATGCTGAAGCTGAAGCCAGCACTGTCCCAAAAGATAATCAAAGTAGTAAACAAGTGGTGACCACTGAAGAAGCCCCACCAAATGATCAACACAACAAACAAGGGGAACCCCTTGAAAGTGGTCAGCCTCTCAATGATCAGAGCAGCAAACACGTGGAAGTTACCGGATCTGATTCTTGTCTAAATGATCAAATTCAAAACAGCCAAGAAGCGGCGTCTACAGTGAGTGGTAATCCGCAAGATGGAAAATCAGAATAACAAAGGAAAAACTGCCTAGGAAAAGAATGTGCTCTTGTTTGCGCTAAATTTGTTTTCGCTATTGAGGACAATAATCCATACCAATTTAGGTGGTCTAAACATACATCAGTGGCTCAAAGTCATGGTGCTGTGCAGTATACACATTCTCAATTCGATTGCATGATGTATAAACTGTAAGGAAAACCCTTCAGCATTTCCATCTGGTTATTATAGTTGCCAAGTTTTGACGATGTTGTTATATATTCCAATTTCAAATTAAGCATTCTCATGTGATTATCTTGGCTACCGGGTTTTGACAATGTTTTATGCTGGTACTAGTACTATTATATTTTAGGGGAAATCGAATTTTACCCCATGAATTATAGTTTTTGTGCATTTTAACCTTAAAAAAATAAATTGATTCCCTAACGAATCCTGAATGTGCATTTAGTTCTTTTGTTAATTTTTGCTTATTTTTAACAAAATATAGATATAGTATATCCTCTCAAATGTTGCGTAATTTGATATCCTTAACTTCTTTCAATGTGTGTTTTTAGGTTGATTTATACTTTTTAAAAATTTTGGAAGTAAAGTGTACAATGCCTATAGATCCGGAAATTAAGAGCAATTTTCTCTATATTTTAAAATGTTAGGACTAGAAGAGCTCTTGTATTCTTAAAGTGGCTTTCTGGAATCTTGGGAATTCTTGACTGACTCTAAATTTGACACTCATATTGGACTTTTAACTGCATATCACTGCTACTAGAACAACAATTGGAATTATAATAATCAAGCCAAAGATGCTGGCTGTATTCTTTGTTATTATCAGCAATCGTGCTTTCCTAAGTTTTAAGGAGGAACTTGAACAGGCGAGGACAAAGGACGACATATTTAGTGCTTGTTTGGATAAACTCCAAAAGTACTTATTCAAATGAAAAAGAAAAGTAAAGAATTGAAATGTGTCTGGTTTGCATATTAGCTCGCCAAAACTCATTTTAAGATAAAAAAGGACTTTTAGTGAAAGTAGATAAATGATACTTTTCATTCGAGAAAAAAATATTTTTGAGATAAAATCTTACTATTAGTTTTGCATAAATATCTTATCCAAATAAAAATTATTATCTGAAATTTAGTTTTAATATACTGAAATTAAACACAAATTAATTCTTTTAAAAGTAATTCTAGCGGAAGATAAATCAAATGGGCAGACACAATTGACTTTAAGGACTAAATGCAGCCATCTGTACCATAGAAATAGAAAATGCAACCACAACAAAAAATTCTGTGGTTCTAGAGATATTAAAGATGAAGTGATATACTTAATTGGTACAATGTGTTTTTCACTGATATCAACTTTCGGTTGGGGTTGGCTCAAAATACTTTCGGATTTGTCATAGGAGGTGATTATTAGTGACTCGTAAAGTCGGCACCTTACCTAAAATTTGTCCTTTTGCCTTTCCCATTTATTTATTTATTTTGTTTAAATTTTCTCTTTTTAAGCCAATTAGTATAATTTACAAGATGATTACTAGTTGAAGATAATCACGAGAGGCAAATTCTGTGGTGCCAATCTGCCATATTATTATTATTGTAGAGATCGCTTCAATTCACGCGTTAGAAAAAATTTACAATCTGACATTTGTTTCAGTTCTATGTAGGAATCCTTAGAAAGCGGTTAAAGACGCTACATGCTAGTGCAAGGGGCCAAAAAAAAAAAAAAAGTCGTGGAAATATGATTCCCTGAGATTCTATACACATGTTTACATTTAATCAAAGGTAAACAAGTCGGTCTAGGTGGTGTGTATTTGACTATGTGCATAAATAACAACTATTTAAATTTGTTGGCTTTGCAGATAGAATAATGTTATTTGTATTCATAGAATATGAGATACCATGTTGACTCATATCCTATTTATCATTGAATGAGATGTGGATCTTATTTGAATGAGTTTCACATTTAATCTAATAATAGATGATACGTGAATCAATACAATGTCTTACATATCATAACTGTAAATAATATAACCCTTCTAGATAATACAAAACATTATTTTCTTGTTGGACTAGATTTTTGTGGCCATCAGATGGCCAAGAGGGTAGCAGGTAGTGCCTGCCCCTCCGGGCTTCCGCCTGCCATGACTTCATGTCCTTCCTTTGAAGTTTGAACTAAGGAAGATTTTGACATATATGTATGACATTAATTCGATTATTATAAAGTTTATATTAAGCATGCATTTATCTACAGATAAAAGCATCATCAATACAATTTTAATTTATAATTTGGTTTATCACATAAAAAATTATAGGTTGGTTTAATTTACACAGTTTATGTAGATAAAGATCACAAAGCTTCTTTTAGGTAAAAGAGAAGACCGTTTCAAACCTAAAGTTGAGATATGCATTTGAACTTATTAAGTGATTGTATAAATACTTATAAATTATTTATAAATAGACTTTTAGTTAAAAAAAGAATGCATAAGAACTTGTCTTAGATCTGGAAACTAGATTAATATTCCTTTTTTATTATTACAGGATTAAACTCATCTATAATTATAATTTTACTAGGAACTAGATCCAAAAATGTTTTATCTTATAATGAATCAATCCCGGCTCAAACTTGACTAGTTACTCTAGTAAACTTCACAGGTATGGGTAACTAAAAATAAAACAAAGTAACTTACTTTGTATCAAGAACCAGAAGTAAACAACTTATAATTAAAATCTTTAAGAAATATTTTCTTTTAAAAAATAATCAAATCCACCCATCCTGTGACACAAGATAAAATATCACTTCAACAAGGATGAGGGTGTAGAAAAACAAGGAAGGCCAGCCAACAGGGAATCCAAGATTAACTGCATAACCATAGACTTTGTATTTTAGTGTGCTCCTTTGGGTTGTTGGTCATATGTCTAGGAGTGGATGACTGTTCTGTGGGTTGGCAACACAGTCTGAAAAAGCAAACAATGGCACAACACTTTTAGGCTGGAAACCGAGACATCCAGCCCCAGCTTCTCAGTACCCTTTCCTTCCAATACATATAGTTCAGGGACCACATCAACAATAAAATTCAAATAAGTATATTATTAAGAAAATAAAAATAAAGAAACAAAAGGGTAAGGTGAATAAAACTATAAAAGTTCAAGCAACATGGTTTCACTGCTTTTCCTTTCCTGTGTGGATCATCTCAAAGCTCTTTGCTTTTTTTGGTGTCAGAGATCCCTTGCTGGATACAAGTTCCTGCCTTCAGGCTTCAGATTCTCCCCAAAATGGTTTCATATGATCGATTGTTCAACAGGCAAAGAACTCTTCATGATATCCTTGGAGGTGGTCTTGGTATGCCAATAATCATTATCTCAAAGTTTTGTGTAAATGTTTTAGCTTTACTGATAGTTATTCTTTCTACTTAATTAGTACTTTCATTTAACCAATATGACAACCTTTTTCTTTTTATCTCTTTGGTGTTTTTTAATGTTCTTTTAGTACTATTAAATGGTGGAATAGCTATGTGGGGTGTGCCTGTGTAGAGTGTTTTTCGTTGGGAAAGGAGAGGAGAAAACTAAAAGAAATGAAATGAGTGAATTGATCATTGACCTTGAATCTGTGTTTTGAACCAATGTCATGATTCATTGCAGTTGCAGATGTGATTCTGTGGAGGCAGAAGAATCTAACTGTGGGGATATTATTGGTCACACTAGCTGCTTGGATTGTGTTTGAAAGATCTGGTTATACTCTTTTGTCGCTTGTTTCTAATGTTCTCCTCCTCCTCATTGTTATTCTTTTCCTTTGGGCCAAATCAGCTGCAATTCTCAACAGGTAACACTTACTGGACTTGAATCTTCTCTCTTTTGTGCTGTTGTGAACCCTGGAAGTGTATTAGAATGTCAAAATATTTATAGATCTTGGCACTTCTAATTCACACCATTTGTTCTG
The DNA here is from genome assembly GCA_031216125.1 of Dalbergia cochinchinensis. NCBI lineage: Eukaryota > Viridiplantae > Streptophyta > Magnoliopsida > Fabales > Fabaceae > Dalbergia > Dalbergia cochinchinensis. The sequence goes on along the minus strand of CM062375.1, from coordinate 56,986,303 downwards.
ATCTAGAATTGTTTGGCTTTTATTTTAGCCTATTTTTTTTGGAGATCAATGCTGGCATGATTTAATTGTTGAAGCTATTATAACATGTCTCTTGTGAAGTGGAGTCTGCATAGGTACATTCTGACTAATACATTTTTAGATGCTGTAGTTTATGAATAATGAAGAATTGTTCATTATGTCCACTGACGGTGTTGCTCTTGAGAGGGATTTTTTTGGTTATTTGATTACCAATCATCATCTATAGTGGCAGTAAAAAATCAAAAGTTTCTAACCCAGTAAGAGAATTTTGCAAAAGATGGCAGTCTCCATTGTAAAATTTGCTCAATATTTCAGACGCTGGATTGCTGAGTGCTACATCAACCTTTGAACATTCCACTTGTGAAATCGAGCCTTGTTTCCAGTGTTGACAAATCACAATCATTCTGTAAGGCAGAAGATGTGATGCTGAGTCTTTTGAATAGAAGAATAGATACTACGTTTGAATGTAAAGGCCAGCTAAACTAAATGAAGTTAATTGGCTATACATTGTTTGCTTATTGATGAGTAGGCTTGATGAAATGTGGTATTTTGTCAATCATTTCAGTCTTGATTGGTTCTATTTGCTAATAGATCTTTGTGGAAAAAGTTGATTCCTTATACCTTCACTTGAATTGATGTTGTAGTTTAGACTTTAGACACTTCATACTTACATGTCATGTCCAGTAATTTGAATTTTCGGGTCCATCAACAAAATGTATAAAAGCTGGTTAAATTGTTACTTTGTTTTTGACAGACCTGCTCCACCTCTACCACATTTGCATCTGTCAGAGGAAATGGTGAATGAGGTTTCAACTTTTATCCGAATTCGAGTTAATGATGTGTTTCAAGTTTCTCAAGACATTGCCCTTGGTAAGGACTCAAGGCTGTTCCTGAAAGTAGCTGCATACCTCTGGTTAATTTCTATTGTTGGTGGCTTGACTGATTTCCTTACCCTGGCATACACCAGTAAGTTTCCGAGAATCAGTTCATCAAATTAGACTCCGAATCAAGGCGCTTACTTCAGTACTTCCTCTAGAAAAGTAGTCTGTTGCAACGTTTTCAAAAGGTTACAGTTTGTGATAAAAAAGTTACAATCTAGAACAATAAAGTTTTAAAGAACCATAGATAACTTTTCAATCTCAGACGAGGGTGAGTTTGATCTTAGAAAACAGTTTTTATTTCCCGTTTTCCTATTTTATGGATTTTGTGAATGAAATACTGAAAACTGTTTTCTAAACTAAACGCACCCTTAACTTTTCTATTTCAAGTTGTAACTTTTAAAACATATTGCAGCGCATTACCTTTTTTTGGAGGTGGTACCAAAGTTGATGCGCTGAATGGATCATTTTTAAAATGAAGTTGCAGACTAATAAAGCAGAATTTGTTGTTGTGGTTTTGCTATGTGGCAGGTCTCTTTATTGTTCTTACTGTACCAGCACTCTATGAAAGATTTGAAGATAACATAGATAGATTTGTCTTGAAGTGCTGCCGCAAATTATGCCAATTGTATGTGAAAATTAATAAGGAATATGCCAGCAGAGTCCAACACTGGATTCTGGAGAAGAAAAAACTGAGCTGAGCTTTGTTTCTTCAAATTTCATTTTGATAATTTCTTTTATCACTCTTGTAAAATGTTTCTTACAGGATCACTGGTGAGATTTTGATTGTGGGTTTGGGGGACTGTAGTAATCTTTTTCCCCTTATTTTTTTTTTCTTTTTACATTTTGCATTTTCCATCTTCATTGATGGACCATTTTGTTTAGTACATAATGATGGACCTCTTATAGTTAGACTGGTGCATGTACTCCACCAAGAGTATTTAATATATCTTCTTAGATCAACCAAAGTATGTAGGTGCGGCTACCTAAATCTACTAGATTAAAATGTGTCATTTGGCAGTGTTTGTAACATGTAACATAGTTGCAGCTAATTACAAATTTACAATTACATGTGGATTTGTGCAGACTTCCATGATTCAAAATGTTAAATATTAATTCATATTTAATCAACAATCTACCGTACTACTATTATTATTATTATTCCTTTTGTATGTTTTCTCTACAAGTTGTCTTTGTAACATTTTCCCATGGAATAACGTGCAGTGCACTCGTAACTGCCAAATAACAAGTCTTTAAATCATCATTCCGGCCACATTAGAATTGAATTTTGGCGGAGTTTGTGAAGAACTTTGGATGAGAGTTAATGGGAGAATGGAAGGGGAATGATAGCACAGAAATTTTTTTTTCTTTTGTTTGATAGTTTAATAATAGGTAGGAGGAGAAGGAAAATAATGGAAAATAGTTTCCCGTCTTTTCCCTCAAAATTGGAGTGAATGAGGGAAAAATAAAAAATTGTGAAGTTGATAACCATACTCTTACGATTCTGTTTTTCCGTTGTGTAACTTCCAAACGCAATAAGTGAATTTTCATTTCGTTTTCTTAATAATAATCCAAACAAGCAAAAAAGAAACTTTGTTCGCTCTCCTTTGTTCCCTTTCCATTCCCATCCTACTAATATTCGTACCGTTAATGAAAATAAGTAAAAATCCAAACACAATAAACATGGTCATTTAGGATTTGTTTGGTTTGAATTTCTAGTTTTCAAATTTTATTTTAGTCTTTCAGATTTTATGAAAAAATACTGAAAACTGGAAATGAAAACTAAAAACTGAAAATTGAAATTTATAATTTTTAAAATTTTTAATATTTCTTTCATAAAATCTGAAAAACTGAAAACCCAAACAAATATGCCCTTAATATTTTTCTAAATGTCTATAAGAAAACATTTGTAAAATTATTACTCTCTATCATACTAGTTATTTGAATGTTAGCAGTATTTTCGTTTTTCACTACATAAAAAGTTGAAGTTAAGAGGAAGTAACAGTTCCCCTCTCAACAGCGTAATTAATTTATGTTTCATTTTTGTTTTTTCAGTTTTTTTTTTGGGTAATTAGCTGATTGTCAGTGCCAGCTATCCTGTAATTATGAATTAAGGACGATAATCAAATTCCAATAATCCATCTAGTCTCTGTTATGAAAAACACAACTGATTTACTAGCCAGAAAATGGATCCAATCTATAATAAAAAAAAGAGCAACGTGCGTGGTACATTATTTCATGGAAGTCACGTTATGGGATGGGGACTGAAAAAACAAAATAAAATAATTCGATTTCTACATGTTTATTCAATTATCCTATCCAATCTTCTTTGGAAAGGTTTAGGTGACCTGTAGGGGCGGCATCTGAAAACTAACGCTGTCATGTGCCATAAATGGATCATACGTAAAAGATAAGTAATTAAGTAATATACACAAGACAAAATCCTCAAATTAGTCTTTCTAAAAAATTGAACAAATTAATCTTCGAGTAAAAAAATATTTAAAGAAATCTCTATCAATTTAAAAAAAAAAAGTAGACAAATACGTCTATTCATACAAGAATTGATTTGACCTTTTTTATGATCCATGACAGACTAATTTATCACTTTTTTTTTCTATAACTACTAATTTATCCAATATTTTAAATTGACATGTGCTTCTTGGGATTTTTTTCTCAAAAGAAATCAATTGTCCTATGCAAAATTTTAAAAGGACCGGTCAGTTCAGTTTACGGTTTTGTCTATTTATCGTGTTTGAATCTTGGTCTACTATCAATTGTCTCAGCTTTCTTTTTTTTTTAATCAAAATAATAAAAATAATTCTTTTTCTTTCTACAAATATATAATATTTTACCAACATGAGGCTAATTAAGGAGGTGAGTAGGTGCCTTAACCCAATCCTGGAAATTGAAAATTTATATTGCAAGACCTCTGTCCCTTTAAGGATCCCCGTTAAGTGGGGGTAAAATGGTCAGATATCTGATAGCAAGATCTGGATATCAATGCTTCTCTTGAACAAAAATAAAAATTGTTTTAAATTTGATTTTTGCTTCGATATCTATGAGGTACCAGTACCCTTTGTATAATCGGCGATTGTGATTTAATAAATTTCAAATCTTGGGTTAATAAGATATATGACTAATTCTTATTACAAATAACTAAAAACTACATATACTTTTAAAGTTCATAGGAGTTTCCGAGGAAATCCTTTAAATTTACATACGTACATCTTTCTTGGTATTGCTGTTTTTTCATACATATAGAATGCTAAGAACTTAACTTATTAATTAAGCTCAAATAATTCAAAACAGCATCCACCTTATACTCTATGCGTGCTATGCTATGAACGCCCAAGTCGTCCTAACTTCGAGTCTAGTGTCTCCTTTGTTTGTTGTTCCTTGTAGTTTTCAGTTAACAAGCCATATATGGATCTTTTTGATTCGTTTCTTTACGTCTTGCAAGCCTATTTTGCTCAAAATAACCTCCTAAAGACACATAGCGTTCTGTGTGCTGTGGTTCTTGCCGGTTTTTTTTTTTATTATTATTCTCTTTTTTTGTAAGTTTCTTCTCTGTTCATACCGTACTAAGAACCTTAAAAACATTACCTATACCAATATTAAATGCATCAATTTCATGACACTGATTTCAATTTAGATAATAAATACAATCACAGCCACAAGGAGGAATAATATATTATTATGTCGTAATAAGACATGAATGGACATGATCTAGGCCAGGCTGTGATTACATTTATAATTAATGGATACAATACATTGTTTTTGAGGCTTGAATCCCACCAAATTTGAAGAGAATCACGGCCTAAAATTTGAAGAGAATTACATGGAAACAGCATGCAATGCTACAGAATTGGTTCCAATGTTTTAGTAGCTACTATATGTGAATATATCTTACTTTCATTCATTTTTTTTTCATCTCTATAAAAATGTTTAACTGCATCCTAGTTAGAAAAGTGAAGAGAAAAGGGACCTTTATTTTCAAAAACCTCCACTGCATTTGCAGTTGCAACCAAGTCCCCTTAGAAAATCATGCAGGTTATTGGCTGAGCTCAGGATGATTCTAAACGTCTGACAATCTTTTTTGTCTGTTACAAGAAAACAAATAAAACATAACAAAAGTGAGCAAGCTAACACAAAATTAATGGGATTTTGGTGCATGCATAAACAGAAACAATCGATACTTATGCTTGATATTATTTTAAAGTTTAGGAATGGTTTTAACTTAATGTGCACATAAGAGGTTGCAAAAATGGAACGAAAATCACACAGTTGCCAAATTATATCCCCTTCTTTGTCCCATCAATCACCTTTTGACACTTGGAAGATGATCATTTAACATTTTAAAATAGTTATTAAATATATATTACTCCTCTTCCACGCAGGAATAAATGATCAATGAGATAGGAAAGAAAACATGATTTGAGGACTGATAATTTTCATCTGCAAAGATGCTATTCAACTAGCTTGCTCCCATTACAATTGTATATATCTCAGCATTGTGATGCTAATATACAGTAGTTGCAAACATGAGGTTTTCTAATCTCTAGTTCCAAAATAAACATGCATGCTATACAAATAAACTACTCGTTGAGATAGGAGCCACGAGAATGAAATAAGGAAGACTGCAAATAAGGGAAGTATTAACTTTTACCTGTTCTAGGGTTAGAAACATGATCACGTTCCAAGATCCTAGCCGTCCAAAATTGGGGATGAACCCCTTATAAAAGGCAAAGGGTCCCTGAAAAACATCACATTCCATAATGAATCAATTCTCATAAGCAACCCACTGACTATGTGGCTGGGGAGAGAAGAAGAAATCTTCCTCTCCTTTTCTGAAACAAAAAGGAAAAGGCGTATTATGTTACATTATAATGAAACAAACATCAGTCACCTGCCACACCCAGTGGATGCTCGTAAATTATAGCGAACTGATACTATGATGTTCATAAAAGGCAATAGAGTAACCGCAGAGAGCGAACTTACATCATTCTTTAATGTTTTTACAAAACAATCAATGGTGCTTTTGTAACTAGAATCTCCCATCATCCTTGACTTAACCTGCATATATATGGAAGATAGAACGAAAGTATTAGTCTATTAGAGGGATCGCAAAACTACACAACTATACAAGTAAGAAGCCCTCTTGACCACTTGTCAACAGAGAAACAATGAACCTTTATAATACACATATCCACCCAATGGACCATAAAAAGACTAAACGTGTCAAAATGAATTTGTTATTAAGCTCTAGGTGTTTACTAATACTTCCATTTTCTAATCATTCTGTGATTAATTCATCATAACTCAACAGAAAAGAAAACATAATCAAATTGTAAAACAATTATTAACACATTACACAAGGAGCACAGAAGCTATAAAAACATGAAAAATTAACTGGATATTTATAAGTAAACACTGACAAATTACCACATCGACTGGAGAGCCAATACAAACAGCAAAAAACCCTGCCCCTAGACCAGCAAGGAGATGAGTTACAACATTGTCAGCGAAGCCTGGAATTTTCAAAATAGTCTGCATTAAAAAATAAAATCGTCATTTAAAAATAAAAGGAGAGGAAGAAAAAAAAAAGTTTGCTCCAAGATGCAAAACTCCAGTAACGTCTACATAACCTGTTTCACTTGATCATAGCTGGCTAGTTCAGCAGCGTTGATGATAGCATTCCTGGCTATATTGGGGCCAAGCCCAGTCCAAAGAGCCCCAATTCCTTCCTGTCGATAGATGCAGGTTAAACATAACTAACTAACTAAATTAAATACATTTATGTCTTTAATAAATCATATCCGGTTAAATTCACAGACCTGTCTCACAATTGTAGAATAAGCATTTAAAGATCCAGAGTAGCGCCTTGGCACACCAGGAGGCAATTTTCCTTCTGCCTGAAGTCTAACTTTAACAAGATCAGTTGGATTTGCTACTGCGATTGCCACAGCACCTGTTGGTAAGACAAATTGAAGGGCTAATGATTAGTGTTTTTCGCATTTTGTCTAGAGAGGAATAACACAAGTCCCAGCTAGCACAAAAATTTAACAATCCATGATTGGGAAACAAATTCTTATACTAGCATATATAGACCAATAATTCCAAGTTCCGACAGTGTTCAGCATCAGGCTTCACCAGTTGTGAATGCAGCAGCAATTTTTTTCGACAATGGAACGTCTCCAACATGGTCCTTTCCCACATAGAAAGTCTTAACCTGTTTAGAAAAAATGTTACTTACACCATCAGATAACATAAAGAATAGAACGCATGAACTAAGAATGAATGAACTAGTTTTGGAGATGAGATTCAAAACTCACAGGATCATATAACCCAATTCTTAAACCTCCATACAAACATTGACGATGTAGCCCTGGCACAATGCCCTTCCAGAGTGCTGCAAGACCTTCTTCCCTGGCAATGGTCGCAACTGTTCCCAGCATACCCTTATATTTAGGTAAGTTCATCGCATCACCACCTACAGCTTGTTTTTGAAGCTGAAGCCTAACTTTGGCGGTATCCAAGGGAATAGTACACACCTAATTCATAAAAGAACTTACTGATAAAATTGAACAACAGATTCAAAAATACATAGAACTGAGTAACTACAAACACAGTATAAGAACAGAAGATTGGAAAAGAATGAGATATGAGTAATAAACATATAAGTAATAACAAGCCAAATCAATCTCCAAAGAGCAACTCATGACCAAAAGCCATATATGTAGTGAATACTTTGGCCAAATAAACCTCAGATGCACAATTTGTTTCAATAGGATATAATGTGGAAGACTATTCCATCGTTGAGGTAGGTAATTGTTAAAGTCCAAAGTTCAAACACAGAGCAGCTAGATCTGCCTAGGACACAGATACCTATACCCAGATCACATATGAATTTCAACTGAAGCATTTTATTCCCAACAATCTAATTCCAAGATGTGCCAATCACAGTAGGGAACAATCCTCACCCCTATTGATCCTTGAATGAAGAAGTGCAGCCTTTCATCGGATCAGAGCATTAGAAGCAACAGCTTCACCGTGACATCCATTGACTAACGAAAACCAATACCAATAGGCACAAATTTAAGCCAACCCAATTGAAAATTACAGTTAAGGCTCCCCTGAAATGACCTTGTCTCTAAAGTGGAAAAGTGAGGGAATATCCACCCGTTGATCGATAAAGTGCATTATAATCATAACTCAGAAAACGATCTAAGGCCTAAGGGTTCTGGAGGCACAACAACAGAAGAAGCAATCAGAAACTAGTATTGTTAAAATGCAAACAGGATCCAATACCACCCAAAAGCAATATACCGAAAAACAAATGATGGGTCTAATTTCAAACCAAAAAATGTATATGTATGTGTCTTATACAAGATCATCATATCACCATGGAAAAAAAATATATACCCAAATAGTTTTTTTTCATTTTTGTTTTGAAGAATTAGACAGAGGCATGAAAGGAAGTGGATCACCTCAGCAAAACATGCAGAGAAAGCACTGGCTGCGAAGGTTCCAGCGAAGGAGATATCGGATTTGGACTTGCCATCAGCCACCATTGTTCGAATTCAGATGATGATGATGAAGAGGAATAAGAATAAGAAGAACGTGTTGTGCTGTGTTGTGTTGTGTTGTGTTGGGAAAGGAACAAAAGGTTGCGTTTGCAAATTGGCGTGTCCTTTCTTTTCCCCTTTGGTCCCTTTCTTTATGAAAGGCTCGTTAGAGCAATTGGAAACTCAGGTGCTCTCTATCTGTAGACAACAAGGTGTTGGCTTCCGAATCATCCTCATTCGTTGTCCTGGTTTCTTTCACTTGCTGCTGGTAATTATTCACTTTCCTCTTTTGTTTGAGTTTACTTATTTATGAAATTTTTGTGGCCATAATTACTCTTATTGCAAATTTCCATTTGCAATATCATTAGTTGAATATAGCCATTTGCAAATTTTGTTTGGAATAATTAAAAAAATAGAAAAGAGTTGATTTCCAAATCAAATTTTGTGTTTGAATCTTTTTCTTGAAAAAATGGTTTGATTTGCAAATTCATTAGATTTACTCCATTTGTTTTTGAAATCTTGTCAAATTTGATGCGATTTGAGTGGAATTGACTTGATTTTAAAACTTAAAAGTAAAAGAAATTAATTTGATTCCATTTTTGAATCATTCTAAACCCAATATAGAGAAATTTGTATGTATTCTTAGAGTAAGATAAGTTATTTAATCTACTTTATTTAGTGAATGACAAATCAAGTCTATTTCATTAAAAATATAGGAAAAGTGAGAAATAATACTAGTTTGTAAAACTTATATGTTAATTAATAAATGGATTAGAGTAACTGTTTTTTCATTCTCGTGTACCTAAGTATTTTTTCACATTATATTGTATTTTAAACATAAAAATTAATTTCTAAATCAATGCAATTCAAAATCTATTTAATCATTCTAAACATAATATTTAACTTATAAATTAAATTAATTCAAATAATTTCAAATCAAACCAAATCATTTTCTAATTTTAATAATTCCAATCACTACCATAGACATTAAAAAAATATATTGAAATCTATTTGCATCATTTTTCAAATAATAAATGAGTCAACTATATTTACCAATGTTGTAATATATAATTAAATAATAGTGCATTATACCATATACATCATGTCAATAGTGCATTATACCAATATATCATCTCTATAGAATTTCAATTTAATCTAAAATTGTTTGACATAGATTTTATATATATCAAAATCAATTAAATATATATGCTCAAAATGAACAAAAATAATTGCTACTTGATTGCATTTGTATTGATATTTAATTTTTATGAAATTTAAAATAAATAATCTTTATGATTGATAATTGTAATACAATAATTGGATTGATAAAAAAAAACTACTTCATAGGAAGTTATAAATGACATAACCATACTTAAAGTTACTTATATATATATATTCTTTAATCGGGTTTTGGAGGCGGGATAATATTTTACATGTCATTCATCTATTCATCTATGCATTTGATTTCTGCCCATACAAAACCACTGATAATTTATTTAGTGACTTTCTGCTAATCAAATTATTATGATCGCCAACCAAATAATAATAATATTAGTATTGAATTCAACTGTAACGAGTGAACAATTCATATACTGATTTTTAATCTAATTGATAAATTAAATTAAATTTAATAGCAATCTGATCTTTAAATAAATCAATTTTTTTAATAAAAAATCAGACCAAGCCTAAAACTTGATTTAGCTGGATATTAATGTGACTTTTTGAAAAAATGCAGACCTTTTCATACTCTTGAAAATTTTTTTTTGAAAAGTTATAGTAATATTACACGCTAGAGCAATGTAAAAGTGTTCTCCATGGGAGTAAACCATCGTGTAATAATATTTGATACTTGGTAAATGCATGCAATAAAATTGCTCTTAAATTCCAAAACAATTATAATAAATATAAATATTATAGTGGATATAAAAAACCAATAGTGTAGGAGCAGCTCCACCTTTCTCTTTACAAAACAAAACAAAACCAAAAAAAAATAAAAAAAATGTCATTTTATGCTTTTTTTTTTATTTTTTAGATATCCCTACTATTAGTAGTTGTAAGACTAATTCCTTCGTCTATAGTAGGCATCTCTAAGAGTGGAAGAGCTGACTCGAGATTTTTTAATTAATTTTTTATATCCAAAATCAAAGATCAAATCTCTGATATTTGATTAAAGAAGAATGAATTCTTATCACTCACGTCCAGGTTATTTTATGCTTTTTATAAACATTGAGCATATATCCTGCATAGCACAACCAAACCATGCGCAACCGGATTCGGATATAGTCCCACACCCAGCCCCTATCTTTACTATTGAATATGACCCGAAATACTAATGAGTCCAGCTGGCTCGTAGAGTGAGACGTCCACAACACTCGTCTTCTTCTTCCTCCCTTGGAACGCACCGACCAAATCCAAAACTGAACATCAAAATCAAAATCCGATACCAATATCGAATCAAGCCAACAGATTCCGAGGATCATATTCAGAGAACCGAACCGAGACACAGAGGTTGCTTTCCGCTGCTGCCACTGTGCTCGCCGTCAAAGGACCAACGCCTTCCTCAATCTCCCTTCTTCCCATTCCATTCTGGTGACTCCCTTTCTCCTTACAATGCATCTTTTTTTTTTTCTCCCCTCTTTTTCCATTCAGTTATGTTCCACTATTTCACTGTTTTTGTTTCACAGTTCTGAGTACGATTATCATATTCCAATCTGGCCCCAAAATACTCTTATGTTACTCTGCACTCCAAAACTCCAAACAGATCTGTTTTAATATGCATAGGTTTCGTACTGATACTATTATCAATTAACGGAGATTTTTGCTGAATAAATATTAATTATGATTTATTTTTGCGTTGTGTTCAGATGTCTAGAGATAATGACGCGGAAAACCAAACTACTAACTTCAATCTTCAAAAGGATGTGAATCTGAATGGCACTGTTACCGATGATGGTAATAACCAGGGAAAATGGTACAATGTTTTTCTGCAACAAATCTCAGTGTATGGCGTTGCTGCTGGTTATTGTTTATCTGCATCGCTGCTCTCAATTATCAATAAATGGGCTGTCATGAAATTCCCTTACCCGGGGGCATTGACGGCCCTGCAGTACTTCACCAGCGCGGCGGGTGTCTTTGTATGTGGGCGGCTCAAGTTCGTTGAGCATGACCCTCTTGACTTGCTGACAATGTGGAGGTTTCTGCCCGCCGCTATAATCTTTTACCTCTCGTTGTTCACCAACAGCGAGCTGCTCCTGCACGCCAATGTGGATACTTTCATTGTGTTCCGGTCGGTTGTTCCGATCTTTGTCGCGGTAGGGGAGACGCTGTTCCTTCATCAGCCGTGGCCCTCGCTGAAGACGTGGGCCTCACTGGCGACGATATTCGCTGGGAGCGTGATTTATGTTGTCACGGATTATCAGTTCACTTTCATGGCCTATAGCTGGGCGCTCGCGTACTTGATCAGCATGACCATAGATTTTGTTTACATAAAGCATGTGGTTATGACCATTGGGTTGAACACTTGGGGTCTTGTGCTGTACAACAACCTGGAGGCTCTGATGCTTTTTCCGTTGGAGCTGCTGATTATGGGTGAATTGAAGAAGATTAAGCATGAGATATCTGATGAGTCTGATTGGTACTCTTTCCAAGTTGTTTTGCCAGTGGGATTGTCGTGTTTGTTTGGCCTATCGATCTCTTTCTTTGGGTTTTCTTGCCGCAGGGCAATTTCTGCGACAGGGTTTACGGTTCTTGGGATAGTGAACAAGTTGTTGACAGTGGTGATTAATCTAGTAATATGGGACAAGCATTCGACGTGGGTGGGTACTGCAGGGCTTTTGATTTGTATGCTGGGTGGGATCATGTATCAGCAATCAACAAGCAAACTGAAGGCTGCAAAAGAAGCAACGACACAGGAAAGTGAGGAGGAACAACTGAAATTGCTTGAATTGCAAGTCAATTCAGAGCACAACATCAACAATAATGAAGTTAATAAATCAAGGGAGGAAAAATGATTATTTTTTATGTAGGACAAATTCCATGTTTCCTTTCAATTGTATGTTTATTTCACAGGTATCTGATATGAATTATAGTCTCAATTTTTTTAACTGTCCTTGATTCTTTAGCAGTTCTATCTCTGTGAATGGCAAGCTCATTGGTATTTTGGTATGTAGGGCTTTGTAGTGGCTGTTATGCTTGAATAAAAATTAGTTTGTTTTCTCTTTGATAGATAAGATGTTTCTCAACTTGGTCCTTTTACTTGACCTTTTTTCCCTTTGAGTTGTTGTATAATTCGATGCTCAATTTATTGTTGCCTCTGGATGCGTCAAATTCAGATTAGGGAAGGATCATGATATTGTTCTCTCTCCTATCATGGACTTCTCAAAGTCTTTTTTTTATCTTTTTTCGGGATCTAAAATGCTTACTTACATGACTCTATTTATGCTTATTTTCAGGCATGTAAATTTATTTGATAAGGATCTGATACTTATTATTTTCTTCAAGTTAAATTCCAGTTTCTGCCTATTTATTGATGGCGTCCTTGCCCTGTTGGTAGAATTATTGTAGTAGGAATCTGGATACAGAATTTAATGTTTAATTTAATCATTTTGTCATTGGGCAAGACAAGAGTACCACTAATTAGGGTTATGATAGTGATGTCTCCAGAATATTATCCTATATTGGTTAGTTTAAGAAGAGTCAATGTTTTTCTTTCAGAACTCATCATCTAAGCTGAGAAAACCAGTCAATGCTTGGTTAATGGTGTTTAGTACCTATGATATTTATTCATAATCTTATCAAATAATCTAAAATAAAATTGAAGTTGTGTTTTATGTGTCTTAATGTAGAGGGTGTGGAGAATGGCACGTAGTTCATAAGCTGAATTAGCAATCCCTGTTGCATGGGGTCTGTGGTAAGCTAGTATCTATGGATGCTTTATTGGATTTGGAGGCATTGGTGGTCTTAGGTGCTGAATACTTGGGTGCTTATTTGAGGAAGCTTTGAAGATCATATGGTGGTGTCTAGTTTTGGGGTTAATCGGGTGGTGGTTTTGTACTGATGCTTGGCTGTTTTGCTAAATCTGATAGGTGGGGCTTGAATAATGTTTTTGTTGTAGGAGGTTGTTTTGTTTGTCATATCCTGTTTTTTTTTTCTAAAAAAGAAAAAGTTGTTGATTTCTATCTCTCCTGAGTTTTGGGTCTTCTTTAATAATTATTTAAAAAAACTTATATCAAAATCTGTGCACAACAATTAACCAAGGAAATTTGAGTAGGAAGATCTTTTAAAATGTGTTTCAAAAGAACCAATTCTATAATAAATTAATTATAAAACAAACTACTAAGAAATGGCTATTTAAACTACCAACAAAACAATCATATGTGACCAAATAGCATCACCAGTTTTTATAACAAATGTTTCTTTGGTTGTTGAATCACCCTTTATTTATTTGGCGATAGAATTTCTTTAAGAGTTTATTGCTTTAATATGAAAATATATAGGACGCTTGTAATAAAACATACAAAAAAATAAATTCCTAATCCACATTGATATAAACCCACTAATATTTAGGTTACAAATCATTGTGTACCAGTGATGTTTTAAAGGGGGATTTTCACACGCAGTTGAAGGTCAATACCTTTGCTGCAGTTGTTTGAGATGACCAATGGAAAGCTGACACGTGTGTTTAGCACACACACTATGCCATCCCTTCTCCACCTCTGCCACCACTCCCCTGTTCCTACCAGGTGCTGCATCAATGATGATGGTTCCTTGCAACAACAAGATCTCGACCCTCAAAGTAACCACAACTCTGATTACCTCGCAACACGGGGTCACGTGACTACTGGCTGGAAAAAGACCAATGGCGATGCGAGTGGTCGATGATGTAGTGGATTTAAGCATAATTGAAGGAGAAACCATAGATTAAGTTTGAAGGGAGATCGCGGTTCCATGGCGGTGGTGGCCGTTCGCAGGTGAGGTAGTGGCATTGGCAGACGTTGGTAGGGGATCACGACGGTCTGGGGGGAAGCGGCTTATCCTTCACTGTCGTGACCATCATCGTTGAGGATAAACCATTAGTTGACCACCATCGCCACCTATTAGAACCCTTAGAAGAATGGGGGGAGGAGAAGTTGGTGATGGTGGTGTTAGAGGAGGGAGAAGATGGGTGCCGCAGAAGCAGGGGGCAAGGTAGCTAAGATCGAGATCTTACTTGGGATCGGATGGGAGATATAGAATCGTAAAACGTGAAATCGTAACACGGATCATAAGATCCTACCAGAACTAACATACATATATATATTTCATACCAACTAAAGAATCATCATTTGTCCATCTGTATTTAGGTCTTAAAATAAATCCATCTTAAATAGTTATGTTAGGTTTCTTGAAGACCTGATATTTTTTTTGTTTACTTTTTGGCTATCTGATAGTTGTTTTAACAAAGGACCCAATAGTTTTTATTTTAAAACAAAGGCAGAAGCCCAATAAAAAGGGAAAAGGAATAAGTCAGCCCAAATAAACTCATGTTCAGCCCAAAAACAAAAAAAAGTTCCAGAAAAATAAAGATGCCTTAAAGAACCCTAAAATAGTAGCTTAGCTTAGGTGAGAGTGATGATATGATGATGGGTTTGCGCCGCACAAAAGAAGGGAGATGGGAAGAGAGGCACAAACTCAAAGCAGAAGCAGAAGCAAACAAAGAGAAGACTAGAAGAGAGAAAGGGTGAGTCCACCAGCAGCGGCATAGCACGAAGGGGGAAGCAAAAGCAGAGACCGAAGAATGACTGGAGCGGTAGCGCGGTGCGGAGGTGGGATGCTGTGGAGGGACCAACAAAGATTGAAGAGGGAGAAGGGAACAAAGGGGAATTGGCCGCTTTTGGGTCGTTTGGGCCGCTTTGACCAAGTTCATCGGTGGAATTGGCCAACACGCAATGATCGCACGATTTCAGCGATCCTACTAGCTTGCCCGGCGATCACATGGCGTGGCGGCTGGACTGGACGAGCCTGGATTTGAAATCGGGATCGCTGGAGGGTGGTGGAAGCGTGGGATCGTGTGATCTCATGAGTTAGATCGCAATCCGAGCTACTTTGGCTATGGGGAAATGAGGGTGGAAAGAGAGATGGAGACAGAGAGGAGGTGGAGATTGTTTTGTATTTAGCCATATGATTTCGTTTAACCACATTCATAAAATTTGGTTAAATATGGCATCAATTTTTAAAAATTTCGATTTCCCCAAACTCTATCTATTGACTAGTTTTTTCTTTTCAATTACCCACATTTTTGAAATGTGGTTAAATGTCAACTACAAGGAAGATATTGACTAACAACTATAGGGTAATAGGCACCTTAAATGTTTATTTTAGAATTTCAAGAAAATTTTGAATTGATATTTTGACGTAACAATGTTATTTGTACATTTACAAATGGTTGTTCCATGATGAACTTGAGATACTTATCATTTCATTATTGGATGAGATGAATGAGTAGCGGTTAATATTACATCCAATATTGATAGGTGGGTTGGAATGTGCAAATAATACTATTGGTTGATGTTAGCTGTATAAATAACAGTCTCAAGCATTTCTTCTTCCTTAAGCATCATGACTCATGCAAAGTCCTTCGCTCTAGCCACTTTCATATTCTTGTACATGATAAAAAATAGAAAAGTTAAATGCAGCTCACTTTTTCAAAACTCTCTTTTTCTTGCACAATCCGAACAGTTAAACGTGTCCCAATAATGCTATCTATCAAAAGTATACTTCTCCTTAATTTCCTTCTTCTCTTTGTAGTTCCCTCTATTCCAATTGCAAAGACAACCCCATGAATGACATAATAGGAATCAGGTGGCACATCCAAAACAACAAAGCATAAGAGATAGCAAACCCTTTTTTTCTTTATCACTTGTTTGTGATTTTTTATGGCTATCAAGCAAGAACAAACATTCCACTTGAGACTTTTTGTGGACAAAGAAAGAAACCGTGTAGTTGTGGCTGAAGCAGGTTGAGATCTCATAGACACTCTCTTTAGTTTCCTCACTCTTCCACTGGGAACTATAATCCGGCTTGTTTCCAAGAAACAACTGCATGATCAAACAGAAAAGATTGGTTGCATCAACAATCTATACCAGAGTGTGGAAAATTCTAGTGATGAGGTTTTTGGGAACCACATCTGCAAACAAATGCTGCTTTTTCCAAGGAACAGTTGTGAAGCCCTTTGCCAGAAGCTTAAGTTGAATGTGGATGACACAGAGCCCTTAAGGTACTTCATGTGTAGCAGCAGATGTAGGAAGGGGGCTGATTGGTTGTTAAGTACTTTTGCAGGTGCTAGTTGCTGCTCATGTGGGAAATTGATGAACAAGGAAATAAAGCTTTTGGGAGATTCTAGTGAAGAGACCCACGGGGATGGTGTTTTTGTTAAAGGGGAAGCCATGTACTTGGTTTTTGATGATTTGAAAGTGCTCCAAAGCTCTCCTAACAGCTTTATGAAAGAACTTGTCCAATTTGGCTACAAAAACTTCAACAAGCTTACAGAGATGTCCCCAGATGTTGGCTTAAAAGGAGGTAACATTTCTTTTGATTTGGCTTACATGGTAGGTTTAGACTTGCACATAAAATTTTGTTCATGAATTTGTATAGGTGTTACTGTGTTAGTTTAGTGGATTAGAAATGACTATTTTGTGATAGCAAATTCACGTGGACTGCAACATTTTTAGGACTAGCTCTTCTTATTTATGTTTGTATGATGTTTGATGATAACCTTCCTTGAGCTCCTCAATTAGCTTCTAAACTTTTGAATGGGCGAGATTTGTGCAACAAGTTCTTTGTTGAAATCCATAATAATAGAGGAAGAGATGGAGAAATTTGAGAGAAAACACAAATGATAAAATTCACTAAATGAAAGAGCTTGCTTACATCAAGCCAATTAGAACTTAATTACATTATAACTAATCATAACTATCACAATTATATCTCTAACTCTTTTAACACTCCTTGTTTTGATGATGAATTGCATTCCAATAAACTATTTTTTTATTATTCTTTTTAGATTTTGGACTTACTAAAGCAGGCTTTGACCTCCAAGTCTCCCCTCAGTGATGTATTCCTGGCAAATGGAAAATCTAAAGGGATGTGCACCTTCTCACCAAGAAATGAACCGGGGAACTCTTGTTATGGTCGTAATACTACTAATATTAAGGTAACGGTGAGAAAATCAAAGAAGAAGATCCTTTACGCTGAAGCTGAGGGGGACTTTGTTGATTTTCTGTTCAGCTTCCTCACAGCACCCCTTGGATCTATTCTGAAGCTTTTGGATGGCAATTTATCTCTGGGATGCATGGACAACTTGTACAGAAGTGTGAAGGACCATAATCCATCATGGTTCATAAACCATAATCCATTCGCACGCTTTTTTGGACTTCCCTCAACTCCCTTGCTGGATCTAAGAGTGGCACCCCAATTTGGTTTTGGGAGGCAGCTAATACAGCTTCATGAACGATATACACCTACTTACTATTATGGCACAGGTGTAATAAAGAACAATATCTGCTATGTTGATGGAAATGGTGTGATTTCAAAGAGTTATAGTCTAGTACAAAATCCTAGTGCCGTGAAACTTCTTGACCCGAGATCCCCTGATGGCACAGGAGAAAGTGCTGTGGGATTTGTGAGGAGGCCATCACTGTTTGTTGTGTGGGATGATCTGCAAGTGACACCACTGGGAAATACTTCTAGCATTTCATTTATGCAAAAGATGAATGTACCATTGGATGATATGGAGGAGCATGTGGTGAGAATTGGGGAGGCAGAGGTAAGAATCCACTCTTACTAATCTTATCTTGTTTTCTGTGAATCTTGAATTGATAATTACTTTTAGTCTAACTATTGGTTTGAGAGAAATTCTTATTTGCTCTTGGAATATGAAAAGCACTTGCTCTCATTTGTTCATTGTTTGACATATAATTGAATGTTGATACTTAAATTAGGAGACAAAAAGGACCCACATTCAATTATGTGTCAGATAATGAATGAATCACTTTTTTCTAAGAGGAACTGAGAATTTCTTTTGGTTTTGAAGAACTATGCCACTGCTATAGCCTATAATTTTTCCATTTGACCCTTTTAAGTCTTAGGATTGAGTGATGATCTTCGTTATCTCTGTTCAGGCACTAAACCTGTTGGGGGCTTCTTTGACATCCAAAGCTGCTTTGACTGAAGGACTATTCTACCTCTTGAAGAAGCCAAACGATAGTGCGAAAGAACTTTCTCTAGTTGGTGATTAGAGGCCGAATAATAGAGCAACCCTCCAATATTTTGGTTTCTGAAATCTGTGTGCTAGCTACCAAGTACGTTACATTTGAGTGAATTTGTATGGTGATTGGATTTTGATGCTCCCTTGTTCTATTTTGGAAGTGATATTTTTAAGTGCTATCAGGATAACACAATCTTTGCACTGAATATTGCTCATAAGTGATTCAATAAAGAACTCACGTTAATGATCCTATAAAGTTATCACGTGTTCACTGCAATCTAAAAGCACCAGACAGTAAAACTTAAGAATCAGCACTGATTTAAAGGGTTGCAGAATGGTCAAGTTTGGAACGATTAAAATGAAGAAATAATTTGGTTTGATTTGAAATTATTTGAATTGATTGATGTGTAAGTTAAATCTTATGTTTGGAATGGTTATATAGAATAAAAACTGAATTGGTTTAACAATCCTGCATTACTGTGCTCGATCGTAGCGGTGCAGCCGTGCAACAGTCAGTTGGTACAAAATTCGATTATGGGTTTATTTGAATAAACAACTTAATTAAGGTTTTCTGTAAAATGAGCTTTTAACAAAAAGGTTTTATATCAAAAGAAACTTATAAATAAGTTATTTAATATTTGATTGTTCATAAATAAAGTGTTTATTTTGAGATTGTGGTATTTTGTTAAAAAATTCTAAAAGTGCTTTATTTATAGAAAAATATATTTCTTTTCTTAGCATCTTCTAAACAAAAATATTAGCTTTTGTAAAATTAATTTGCATTAAAGTCATTAAGATTGGTATAACTGTGAGAGATTTAAGTATTATGCATGAAATTTTAAATTCAAATCTCATTGTTATTAGCATAATTTTAAAAGTAAAAGAAAAAATTAAATTACATAAATTTGACTTTATTTTAAAAAATGTATTTAAAATTACACAATTACAAATATCTTTACTATTTGTGGCACCGGATGGAGCGAAGCAGGTGCCTCTACTACGTGGTCATTCATGCCCTTTTATATTTTAATATATTTATTTAATTAAAGTCAATTTAATTAGTGATATGATCCACCAGCTAAATTAGTGATCTAGTGTCTCACCCGAAGAGCTATGTTATTTAAACACTTAAAAATTGAGTATCCATGGACATCTACTCAAATCTAAGTATGGAAAATAAGATACAGAATGCTAAAATAGTGGCCTCCTAAGATTTAAGAGTTATAAATCGAGTGTTTACACGGAGTAACATTTCTCCTCATTGGTATGATTTTGGAAACTATGTTTTAGAGATTTCACTCCCTAGTTTATAATAAATTCCCACTTCCTCTATTACTATCCCAAAAATGTTATTTATATACTCAAAATATAGGTGTTTATTGGAATAACCACTTTATCACATTTAGATATAATGGTGGTCCCATTTACATATAATGGTAATAAAGTGGATGTATTAATAGCACTACTCATTACTATCTTTTCCATTCTCCAACAGAGATTCTTATGTACACATAAATTTAGCACATCATTTTTTGACATATTCACTATAAAAATAAGTCTCATCAACTTTATTTAATATATACTTACTTATCTATGGATCTTATTTACTTTTGTGTGAGTGTGCCTTGGAAAAAAAAATGCTTAGAAACATGCTCATACAAAAAGTTTCTCATTCTCCAAAGATCCAAAACTCTCAAGCAGCAAGAGTGTGTTTGGTTTGGTAAATTATAGGATGGATGAACCTCTTATATTAGGGTTCATCATGGGCTCTTGATTTATTAGTCATTAGATGATTATCTTTTTTCTTGGATGATTTAATGTAACAGATAATAATAAGGGGTTTATGATGGATTCAAATATTAAAGGTCCACTATAAAATCTATCGCTTGGTTTATTCATTTCTTGTTTTTATTTTTAGTGGAAATAAAAAACAATCATGAAAATATGTTTGGATGGACTTTGATAAAATCATTTCCATGCAAATATTTTCTGGTGAAAATTTGAAAACATTGATTTTACGTTTTGATTCTTTTCATAGTTTTCATTCACAATAAGTAAAAATATTTTGAGTTGAAAATACGATGATACATTTATAAATAAATGAAACTTTATTTCTTATTATTTTAAAGCACTGTGTTCAATTCTTGAAACTTAGGAAGTATCACATCTAACTTCTTGTTGATAGCTCAGTACCTTTTTCTTTTTTCGGTACTTTAATTCGGCACTTGATGCAAAGCAAAAGTGCTAAACACAATTCCACTAAGGGCTCCGTTTTTTTCCTTCCTTTTTTCCTTGTGATGGTGAATCCACTAGGCCATCTATCCTTTGTCCCCTCTCAAATAAACACAATCAGCACGACCAAAAATATTCACAATCAATACTTACAATTTCGTTAAGTATCCATGATCCCCAAAAAAAAAAAAGATCAAATATCATGGGGAAAAAAAGCTCATCGAGTGTGAGGTTTGTATTAAAAATATATTTGGATAAATTTTCACACAATTTCAGACTATGTTTTTTATTTTATGATTTTAGAAGCATATGTCAAAAAATGTATTGGGACACATTTAACTGTTTGGGTTGTGCAAGAAAAAGAGAGTTTTGAAAGTGAGTTGCATTTAGCTTTCCTATTTTTCTTTTTTATCATGTACAAGAACATGAAAGCGACTAGAGCGAAGGACTTTGCGTGAGTCATGATGCTTGAGGAAGAAGAAATGTTTAAGACTCTGTTATTTGCACGGCGGATAATAATATATTGATACTCAAAAAGGAAATATTTATTTAAATATTTATTTTATAATTATTAGATGTGATTAATATTAAAAATAAATAGAAATTATCATCATATTTAATAATTATAAAATAAATGTATAGTTAAATACTCACTTTTTAAATGTTAAAATATTATTACTCTTTATACAGTTAACATCCGTGCTCACCTCCAAACCAATAATGTTATTTACTCGTTTCAACCCACCTAATCAATACCGGATGTAATGTTAATCATTACTCATCAATTTCATCCAATAATAAAATAATGAGTGTCTTAAATTCATTATGGAACAATCAATTTTAAATGTACAAATAATATTGTTACTTCAAAATATCAATTCAAAATTTCTTGAAATTCTAAAATAAATATTTAAACTTTTTTCGTGGACCTCAAATCCAAGTTGTCCGAAAAAAAAAACATCAAATATCATGGGGAAAAAAACTTCATATAGTTTGACTTTTCTATTGAAAATATATTTGGATCAATTTTCACACAATATCATACTATGTTTTTTATTTTATGATTTTAGAAGCATATGTCAAAAAATATAGCTGATTGGGGAATACTTTTTTAAAATTTTACACCAAATATGAGACTAAATTTAAAAATAGTTTGCCATTGAAAGTAATCTTGTTAGAAGTACTTTATTTTATAAAATTATTCATCATTTTAATAAATATTTTTGTTGGATAAATCAACTGGACAAACCAAATATAAAGGAGTTTAATTTTAATATATTAAAAGTATAAAATTATTTGACACCATTATCCAATCAAATTATTTAATTTGGATGACTTTTTAAATAGTAGTATAAATATTAACTTCATAGTTTGTATGATAATATGTGATTTAATGATTGTGTAAAAAATTTTATTAATTAAATCTAATATAAAGGCAAGCACCAAATTTCTTGTATATATAATTTTATTTTTTAGTGATATATATAATCACATCGTATAAATTTTATTTTGAAAAATAAATATATTAAACATATTTTTATTAGTTTCTATTGTTAAAAATATGATCTACTTTTATAAAGCAGACATATTTCTCATGATTTAAAAATCTCAAAATAAAAATTATTTTTTGAAAAATAAAAGTAAGAAATGTTTTTGTATACCGCACTCAAATAAATAAAAAATTCTATTTCAACAATTATATATATTTTATGAATATAATATTTTAAGTGTTTCAGAACTATTGGTGTTGAAATAACAAAAGGGTGATACTATCTAAACACCTAAAAAGTGGGTGTCTATTGAAACACCTACTTAATAATCATTGGATATGATATGATAGATGAAGCGTGTGAAATCCACCGTCACATTCAATGATTGTTAAGTGACTATCTCTTGGCTGTTTAAATAGCATTTTTATAACAAAACCACACTCAAATATTTCCGAGATCAAGTCGACAACGTGTTGGCGAAGTAGCAGCATCACTCACATTAAATAAATAAATACTGTCCGTATCGTAACGTGACTTTCCCAATTCCAAGTCCAACAGCACTCTCCTCTCCTCTCCTCTCTCTCTCATCACACCATTCCTCTGTTCTGCAACGTTCCATGGCTTCCCAACAACAACAACAACAAGGCACAAAAGTAATCCCCGTAAAAGTCTTGGCCGACAAAGAAGCCAACAAGGTTGTCGCCGTTGAAGCAAGCAAGGACTTCGTCGACACCCTCTTCAGCTTCCTCTCCCTCCCACTCGCAACCATCATTCGCCTCCTCAACAACAAATGCGATGACCACCACAACGACGAACAAGGACAAGAAACCCCAGAACCACTCCTCGGCTGCATCACAAACCTCTACCAAAGCGTCGAAGATCTCACCTTAAACGACGTCTGGAACAGCGTCTGCAAGGACATGTTACTGTGTCCCAGAAACCCCTGCGAGCAACTGTGCATGAAGCTCTTCTTGAACGTTGACGACACCGAACCAACCCCAAAGGTTCTTGTCTGCTATTCATGCAATAGGTTCACCACCTTCCGGAACCTTGCATGTGTTTGTGGGAAACTCATTGATAGAACGCCTCATGATTTGGATTTGTAAGCTCAAGGGGAAAATAATAGTAGTAATGTGGGTGACGCGAGAAGTGGGGTTTTTGTTAAAGAAAACGGGTTTCTTGTGTTTGAAGATTTGACTGTTGTGCCGAGTTCTTTGGTGACGTCCATGAAGATGCTGACTGAACATGGGTATTCTGATTTGAGTCAGCTTGAGCAATTTACTCAGAACTTTGGCAAGCAGGAGGTAATCTTGCGTAATGGTTTGGGTTTTTACTTTGTGTTGCAACTAGCTTAATTGTTAAGCAGTTAGTTGGTGTTTAACTTGTGCAGTTAGTTTTTGTTAACTTTGACTAGCTAAATTGTTACGCGGTTTGGTAAGCTTCAAACTATCCATGTGCATCCACGCATCAGCTTGGGCTTTGAGAACATATTATCTCATGACGTGAAATCAGAGTCTTCGTAAGCAAGCCATCAATGTTTGGGAGAGATGTTTTCATGACACGGTTAATTTGTGTTCTAACTAATGCAATTAGTTTGTTAGAGTTAGTGTTAGATTTTGCTTTATGTTTGTGACTAGCTTAATTGTTAAATGGTTAATTAATTTTTTAACTTATTCAGTTAGTTTGTCAGGGTTAGTTTTAAGTAAGTTGATCTCATCTACATTCATCTTCGCAAACTAATTTAGTCCTTGTAACTTGCTTGAAACTAACTCTAACGCTTAACACTGATTAACTACTTAATGATTAAGCTAGTTGTAATACTTTATGTGCTCGTGTTTGATGTTCAAACTTGTGTCTTTCAGAAATAACACCATCCATTAACTTTCACTTAACAGTTTAAGCTTCTTGGAGAATTTGTATTTGACGTCTTATCAGAACCTTTATAACAAATTGGTAAAAAGTTAATCCTTGTTTCTACTGGAGAGAAATATCTAGAAAATTATGACAGTAATTTATATGTAATGCCAGAATTTTCTAGCTGTGTTAAAACTTAAAAGTCAGCAAATCACCAACTTCATTCACCAATGAAGATGATCTTGTTAGTGCGTGTATAAGTTACCTGATACTCATGGAGTAGTAATGAACTAGAATAGAGCAATTATAAAGAAATATATTCTGGAATTAACACAATGCTACAATATCAATGTGATATTGCGCTTAAAGGAACGAGCAATAACAAGAAATAGTAAAATAGGTATGGCACTTCAAGAGGCCAAATCTCTCCCAAGGCAGCTCTTAGAGAGGCCACCACTCTCCCAAGACTTTCTCACTAATTTCCTAAATGATTTCCCCCCACACCCCTTCTCCCTACAAATAACCTCCTCTAACAGAATCCCACAAAATCCTCATTCCCTTCCCCTTTCTTTCTGCCAACTCAACAGTTGGTTATAAAAGAGTGAGCCCCCTTATTCTCTCTCATCTCAATACTCAGTAATTACAATAAGGCCCAACCCATAATTTCCTGGTGCCTAACAATACTCCGCCCCTAAAAAAGAACCTTGTCCTCAAGGAGATGCAGCTTGAACGATACTGTCGAAAACCCTCCTGGGTCCCAAATCTTGAAAGAGGATGAGGAAGTTATGCTTGCAGTGTGGCAATGTCCTCCAGAGTCCCATGAAGTTGTCCCAAATTCCCTTGCTCTATCCTTTAAGTAATTGATTCCAAAAGCATGACCATGTGTCTTAGCACCCTTGGTACCAAAAGTTGTACAATCTTCAGCATCCAGAATCTCTGGCATTAATGACCATGAACTGGCATAGAGTTCTCCTCCCAGCCTATACTTTATACCTCCTTCAGCAAAATGAATTAACTTTCTACGATGCACATGCTTCAAACTTGCAAATTCTTGAACAAACTCATCCACTGAATTATCTGTTCCATGCTCAGCTCTCATAACCGTAACAGCAACATTTTTAACCAGTTCTTTATATTCAATAAGCCTTTTAACTTGTGAATTGCTGGACTGTTCCAAGGCCAGTAAAACTTGCATGTTCCAGTCAAAATTCTGTTTAGCAATGATGCTGCCAGTTTATAAAACCTTTCCCTGAAATCTAAATCTTCTAGTTGTTTTCAAAAGCCAAGGCTGCAGAGAATCCAAGGGGTCAGTTCCTGAAGAGTAGACAACTTGAGTTCCATGTGATTGATTGAGCAACTCAAGAGTGCTTACAAAGAATTCCTTGCCATTTATGCCTTCTCTATAAATAGGTCCAGTAACACAGGGAAGTTCATAGTCCAATCCATCAACTAGGAGTATTAAACATTCCAAAAGTGGAAGGATGTTTGTGTATAAATTCGGAAGTTGCAACATATTCTTGTTTAATGGCAGTGTGAGAATATCTAGACATATAGATTCAACCCCCCTTTGCCATATATTAATGTCAGACCCCCTCCAAAAATTTCTAAATTTTAAGTTCTTTACCTTGAGAAGAAATGTTATTCCCAATTGGAACCATTTGTGCAAATTCTCTGGGCGTTTCCCTTTGATTCCTTTCTTTCGCTTGTTGCGCCTGGTCTCCTGCTTCCAGGGGTCCCTCCTGGCAGCTTTTCTGGACTCCAGATTAGTTGTGATAGCTGCTGCGCTACTTATTCCTATTTCAGCATTCGCAAGGATTGGAGGCCCAACTCTTATGTTTGTTTCAACAAGGTGAATAAATGGTTCCTCATATCTTTGGGCTTGGTCAATTAACTTGAGAGAATTATTTCTTTGGGTAGAACACCATCCATTTCTATATTCTGATTGGGCCTTGCTTATTAATGTCATGAGTGAGTTCCCTTCTCCAGCACTCCCATCCTCAAATTGGCTCTGCCTAATAACTTCATATCAGAGACCCTTGTAGTATAATCCCAATTGTTCTCTCCATTCATATGGGCCTGGCCCAATAAGTCAAAATAGTGGCCCAATCCTTGACTTACACTTCTTGCTGCCCTTTCTCCCTTCTTCCTTGTCAGGCTGCTGAGGACCAGGACTGAGGATCTCCCCATCTCATCAACGCCGGGCGCGGCTGTCACTGAATCCGGCGGTTCCGGCAGCAGTAGTGGGTTCCCCTGGCTTCTGGAAGCCCAAAGATTCGCCGCGGATGTGCACTCCCCTCCGTTCTGTTTCTTCCTTGTAGCGTCGGCAGTCTTCGCCCCCATAGCCGTTGATGTTGCCACTGAATCTGGTGGTTTGGGTGGTTTCGGCGACTCCGGCAACTCCAGCCGCGAGAGCTTGGCTGATTTTCGCAGGACCCAGATATCGTTGACGGTTGTGAACTCGTATCCCTTCTGTTGCTCGCGCGTGAGACTCCATTGCGCGACCCACTTCTCCTTTTGTTCGACTGGCTCCGCATGATTCCCAGAGGGTGCGTCCTCCTTGCTGTGCTCTTCTTCCATCCGCCGCTCACGAACGAGACTCCATTGCTCGCCCCGCTCTTCCTCTTGTTCGATCGTCTTCACACCTTTTGCAGCCTCGACCCCATTCACAGAGAGGTCGATCTCCCCACTGTGCACTTCACTCGTCAGCTGCTCCAAGGGATTCTAGTTTGAAAGGGAATTAGTCTCTTTCATCTTAATTGAATATGAGAGTGACAATTGGTGATCGACCTCCGCTTCCTCTGGTTCGACATCTTCAACCACTTCCTCTCCGTCAACGTCTTCATCACGTTCCTCCCCTTCATCTGGCTGGCTTTGAACGAAAGCACGAATGTTAAGAGGTCAATCTTCTATAGAGGATCTCCTTCTTCTCCTCCACCACCGATCTTCATCATCCTCCCAAACTGGTCGTCGACGACGCTAGATGTACTTTTTTCGCACTTGTTTTTTTGTGTTCGGTAGATTTTGCTTCACCTTTTTCTTCTTCTTCATCTGTTTCATCTTCTTCTCCCTCTCTGACCTGACTTCACAGCAGCTTGTACGGTTTTCGGCACAGGGCTCCCAAGACCGGGGGCTTTGATACTAGTTGTAAGGTACCTGATACTCATGGAGCAGTAATGAACTAGAATAGAGCAATTATAAAGAAATATATTCTGGAATTAACAGAATGCTACATTATCAGTGTGATATTGAGCTTGAAGGAATGAATTACAAGCAATATCAAGAAATAGTAAAATAGGTATGGCACTTCAAGAGGCCAAATCTCTCCCAAGACAGCTCTTAGAGAGGCCACCACTCTCCCAAGACTTTCCCACTAATTTCTTGAATGATTCCCCCCACACCCTTTCTCCCGACAAATAACTTCCTTTAACAGAATCCCATAAAATCCTCATTCCCTTCCCCTTTCTTTCTGCCAACTCAGTTGGTAATACAAGAGTGAGCCCCCTTATTCTTTCTAATCTCAATACTCACTAATTACAATAAGGCCCAACCCATAATTTCCTGGTGCCTAACAGTGTGATAGAAATGAAATGATAGTTTATATGAGTGTTTGCACTTAGCATTTGAAAGGTGAGGTGTCTGGAGTTCTGTGCTAAGAATGGCGAGGTTAAGAAGTGAGTGTGTGAATTCACCTTGTTCAAAGAGTGAAAGTGGAGTGACAAGCGAGCCGCAAGGTATTTGTATTTGTCACATCAAAAGTGTTTAGCGAATATGTTAAGTGTATTTTTGAGTGTTTTATAGATTTTCAAGAAATAAATACTCTTTCAAAGTTGCCTTTGCTTGATTGCTTCCATGCCCTGCAGCAAGCTCAAAGGGCTCTTCACGAAGGATTGCATGTGTCTAGATATAAATTGGCTGTGTTCTAGAAAGGAGATGAGCAAACATTAGTTTACATCTTGGGTGGCTCTTAATGCCATGGTGGGTTAGTTTGTGAAGTCCTTATTATACTATTTCTATTATTGTTTATTTAGTTTACATCTTGTATTTCCATTATGAAGTCTCATCTTGTGAGTTAAAGATTTTTTTTTTTCCAAAAAAAAAAGGTTTGTTTGTTTTGCTTGTTATCTTGACTAAGAAACCCTTCCTTATCATCTTGAGTAATAGATTTTGAACCTGCTCAAGAATACCATAATCTCCCATGAACCTCTGACTAATACCATTTTGGCAAGTAACTCGAAGAAGACAGATAACCCACTAAAGCAGTTTGCATCGGCTATTAGAGTAAGGCCTGCAACCTGTAACAGTAAAATGGATGTCAAGCTAGTGCGAAGCAAGTCTCAAAATAGGATAGTCTCTGCAGAAGCCAAGGAAGATTTTGTTGACTTTTTGTTCAGCTTCCTTTCCATACCATTGGGGTCCATTGTAAAGCTTTTGGGTGGTACTTCTTTAGTTGGAAGTGTTGATAACTTATACAAGAGTGTGGAGACATTGGACTCTTCGTGGTGCACAGACTCATGCTGTGTGTTGCTCAATCCTGGCGTAGCACCGCAATTTGGTTTCCCAAATCAGCCCCTCAACATTCCTGATGTAGAACCTCCTAACTATGTTTATGGCACAGGAACAACAACAATAGTGGATGGCCATTATGGTTCTTATAGACAAGAAGTGGCCAGAGATGGCGGTGTGATTTCTAAATCAGATAATGGATCAATTGCAAATGTAAGACGCTTGACTGCACTGGACCCAAGATCCCCAAACAGATCAAGAGAAAATGTTGTGGGATTTGCGTGGAGGCCAGAATTATATACTGTAGGAGATGATATAAGAGTGAGACCAGTGTCTGCTAATTCATGCCTCTTCTATTTGAAAGAATTGAACCTTCCCCTTGATGATCTTGAAGTGAAGGTGATCAGCATTAGTGAGGCAGAGGTAAGGTGGCTATTATTACTAAATTTAGCAACTTTTCTTCAAATATTTTAACCTCTTTAATCCCCTCCCTCCCCTTTCCCTTGGGCTGAAGACATGATGTGATACCTATTTCTCATTTACTTCCACTTTGCTGGTGCAGGCTTTAAGCCTCCTTGGAGCTTCCTTGACATCAAAGTATGCCCTGACTAGTGGGTTCGAAGACTTTCTGGATGTGCCAAAACAAGAGTCAAGTTTGACATCAAAGTATATACTGACTAGTTATCTTGATGGTGGAGAAGCCGAATCCAGAAACCTCAAATCCTCAAATGGCTGTAGTTTGAGCATGGCCAGAGCAATACCATTTGGTTTGAAGAACAACTTAGAACATTTAAGACCTTAGTTGTAATGTTGTACCGCAAATACTTCGTTATTTTACTTTATCTTTTACCAGTTTACTTCTATTGGTTTTAACTTTCTAGGTTCTTCTCCTCAGTTCTATGTACTTAACTAAGTTCTGAAAAACTTTTCGTTTCCAACAATATTGATTTGGTTTTTGGACTCATCATTTTAAATTTCTTCCGTCATATATTTTGAGACCTGCATCAGGCGGATGCTGGCAAAAGCCACTATTGTATGTGTAGAGATATAATAGTGAGTCTTTCTAATGACAAGAATCAAAATAAATACTGAAAACACGCTTTGCCTGTGCTATTGAATCTCTCTTTTAGTTCTTTGGTTTTTGCTGCATATAAGAAAAGCTTCACATGTGCTTATTATTGCTGGCATTCTTCTTCCTGTATCGTCTGTTAACGTGTACTTGACATTTTCTGCTGCTTCACAACTATTTTTCTAAATTGAGTATAGGCAAAATCAGCAATAAAATTCAATGCCCCTTGTTCTGTTGTCCTTACCTTTACTTTATGTGGAGCTCAAATTTTGATTGAGTGATAATTACCTGGTATTAATCTAGCATATGTAAAACGGCAAATCTTAGAATCTCAACTTGTTTCTCGATTTACCCATTTCTGTATAATGTGTGCTGGGTACATTTTTTTTTGGCATGAGATCTGTGAATGAACTGTTGCATTTTTGGGATTTCATTTTGATATCTATATATATTTTGTCCATTAATTTTGGTAGATTAGCATCTTCGTTGTGGATGTCACTTTAGCATAGATTTCAGTCTAAGTTGTTGAAAGAACTTTTCTGGTTCTTCAAAGATTTTGAGCCATATACTTGATTATAATTTGAAATGCATGGAGTACATTTTCCAGTCAAGAAACATTTATGATGTGTTTAGTTTCAGAAAACAGATTTTAACTTTCATTTTCTGTTTTCATAGTTTTATGTCATTTATGATTTATTGAATGAAAGACGAGTTCTTATGACATGATGACTAAAAATACACTTATGAAGACAGGTGTTTCTGGAAATTGCAAAGAGTTTAATGTGGGGTACACACATAAATTTAAAACTTCGATAACACAGCGTAGCCACTATCATCTTTCATCCTTCATAGCCATTGCTATTTTCATCTTCCTAAACAAGCCAACACTTCAGAACCACTAATTAAAAAATCAATGTAAAATCTCGTCAAAAAAATTGTCAAACCGCAATCTTTGGCCAAACAAGATTAACCAAAGCATCTTCAGACCAAACACACAACATCACAACAACAAAATCAGAGTGCCACTGCCGCCACCACCACCATCAAGTGCAGCAACTGCGAAGCCACCACCCGCCACCAGAGCCTTTGCCGTCGTCATCTCTGCTCCTCACAATCACACCACTGCTACGAATCACTTCATCAGAGCCCTCTCTTCCTCCATTGTCGCCGCGAATTACCTCCTCACATTGTGCACCTTCGCCGCAACTTCCTTCTTATCCACTATCGCGTCGTGAAGCCTCCGCGCCACCACCGCTGGCTCCACCGCTCACAGGCTCTCTTCCATCTCCGCCAGTAAATGGTGTCACCAGTGAATGGTCCAAAGGACGCCAACACAAGTCGATCCTTGGATCTGTGAAGAGTTGGGGTGAGTGACAAAACAATGGAGCACTCATTCATCTCTTCCCTCATCAACAATTGTTAAAAAATTATCAAGATTAAATTTAACTTAATGAAGTTTGTTAGCAATGTTAATAAATTCAGTAAAAAATTTTAATACCTGCATTTACTGAATTGCTCAAATTCCTTGTGACTCCTAACCAAAAAAATGAAAGATGTGTCAGTGGACTTAAAAGTAAGAAGTTCATATTCTAAATACCAAAAAATGGTGGGGAGTATGTATCATTTTGCAGACCATGACTTGCTTTCAGTCTTAATCATTGGATAAATTTTTATGTTGCAGTGATTTCGAAACCATATGGCGCTAAACATAGTCAGCACCACATCAAAACTCGCCTTGAATGAAATAGTGAAAGCTAAATATTCCACCTTATCTCCCCCTTCCCCGTTCCACACACAAGACAGAGAGGTCTATGCCCAGATATTGCTTTTTCTGTCTTGAGCATAATCCCAAATGGCTGTCTATGTTCTTGCTATTACATTTGCATATATGAGTTAAACCAAAACCATACAGGCATGCTCTATAATTATTGACTATATTCGGTTTTTTCGACTTGGAGAAAACCACATGCCTTCCATTAGTGATTCCCTCCGAGCTTGATACATGAGGAAGATTAGAGTGTAATGATTTTGTGATGATTTGGTAGAGAATATCAAGTAACACCTAGTTAACAAGTGTAAGCAAATTATTTCAGAGCTTGATGTGTATAGTGCCTAGAATATCAGCAGCATGTGAGCCTAGGGGCCAGCCAGATCATGTCCTATATCCTTAAAATCCGAGATTTGCTTTTTGGTAAGAGATGATTCATTAATACCAAAATATATTTTGGGAAAATAAATAAAGGAAAGACTGGGAAACAGTACCCACCTGATGCAAGATGAATATTATTAACATTTTGCGTCATGTGATATATGTGCTTAAACATATCATGGCAACAGAAATGCTTAAACATGTTGATATGTAAATCAATAACAAATATAAGGCTAAAGCGCAAATGAAGTGTGGCGTGGGTAGTCATGGAATCGGCCTATGTCCCCCAAAAATATGAGTTAACTCTTATCAACTAATGTGATACCTCTATTTATGGATAATTACATAAGAATTTTTGTAGAGGCAGGATAACCGATCTTGAATCCATCTAAATCTTTTTAATCATAAGAAATGATAAGGCTAAGATTCATTATCTAAGCCATATAAGCTAGTTTTATAGTAACAAGATTATTTATCTTTTATGATCGAAATCAGGTTGAGTCGAATTTTACTCAAATCACAAGGTATCTAGCCCAAGAAAAAAAAAAACCCCAATAAAGGGGGCCATTTTCACAAGTCACCTATCATGCTCTGAAAATTATGAATTTATGTATAAACACATGCTGTATATTAACTTCCCATACAATTATCTGTAGGCTTAAATTTTCACAATTTGTTAGGAAAATTAAATCAAGTGGAGATACGGGAGTTGTTCATTGTTCAAGTTGAAGAAATGGTGAAGGAATGTGGCATGGAAGGAACGGAGTAAGACCTTGGATGTGGCAAAATTTCAGGTGATTTGCATTCAATGCGAGATTGACAAGAAGAATTAGAAAGGAAAGGTACGGAATAGTAATAATCTAATAATGATCATAGAGCTTAAATTTGAGTAGATGTACTGCAGGGATGAAAATAGGTCGAGCTGAGTTAGACTTTAGCTTAAATAGATCAGGCCTATATTTTTAAAATGGAGCCTGAACTTGACCCTATTACTTAACATATGTCTTTTTTATGGCCTTATCTTGGTCTTCTTAAAAGTATAGTTTGGCCTGAAAACCTATCTAGAAGCCTATTTAGTTATAAAATATATTTTAAAAATAAAATGCATATATATATATATACACACATAAACATATCAAAAAATATATTTTCCAGAGCTCCAACTTGGTATATAAAGTAAATTATTAGAAAATAATATAGTTTTACATATATATGGATGTAACCTTACATCAACATATATATATATATATATATATATATATATATATATATGTGTGTGTGTATATGTACATATATGTGTGATAATTTTAATTTATAAATCAATATGTAATTCTATGATAAAACACGTGATAATTTTAATTTATAAATCAATATGTAATTCTATGATAAAACACACACACACACACACACATATATATATATATATATATATATATATACACATAAACATATCAAAAAAATATTTAGCAGAGCTCCAAGTTGGTATATAAAGTAAATTAGAAAATAATATAGTTTTACATATATATATATATATAGATGTAACGTTACATCAACACACACACACACATACAGTGTGTGTGCGCGTGATAATTTTAATTTATAAATTAATATGTAATTTTTTAATAAATTTTTATTATGCTGTTCTACAATAATCAACTCAAATAACTAACCAAAATATAAAATATTATATAAAAAAGAGGATGTTACACTAACAATACTGCTCATTACTATCCTTTCCATTCTTCAACAGAGATTCTTATGTACATACAAATTTAACACATCATTTTTTGATACATTCATTATAAAAATAAATCTTATTAACTTTATTCAACATATCTATGGATCTTACTTACTTTTGTGCGAGTATGCCTGAGAAAAAAAATGCTTAAAAACGTGCTCATACAAAAAGTTTCTTATTCTCCAAAGATCCAAAACTCTCAATCACCAAGAGTGTGTTTGGTTTACCTATTTCTTGTTTTCATTTTAAGTGAAAATAAAAAACAATAATGAAAATATGTTTGGTTGGACTTTAGGTAGATTTTATAATGGACCTCTTATCTTTAGGTCCATTATGGATTCCGTAATATTAGTCATTAGATCAATCTATCTAATAAAAATGATAATCATTTAACGATTAATAATAGGAGTTCATGATATACTCAAAAATTTGAAGTCCACCTTATCATTGACCTAGATTTTTATGAAATCATTTCCAAGAAAATATTATCCGGTGAAAGTCTGAAAACACTGATATTCTTTTCATAGTTTTTATTCACAATCAGTGAAAATATTTTGAGTTGAAAACGCACGGTACGTTTGTAAATGAATGGAAATTTATTTCTTATTGCTTTAAAGCACTGTGTTCAATTCTTAAAACTTAGGAAGTATCCCATCTAACTTCTTGTTTATAGCTCAGTACCTTTTTTTTTTCGGTATTTGTTGTTTTATATCGCTCCTGAGTTTTGAGTCATCATTAATAATTATTAAAAAAAAACTATATCTTAATCTGTGCATCAACAATTAACCAAGGAAATGTGATTAGGAAGATCTTTTTTTTTTCTTCAAAAGAACCAATTCTATAGTAGATAATTATATAATAAACTACTAAGAAATGATTATTTAAACTACCAACAAACAATTATAGGTGATCAAAGGAAAATGTTAAATAACCAAAAACTTATTCAGAAATTTATATCTAAAATAATGTGATATAATTATTAGTCTTTAAATAAATTAATAAGTCATAACATTTTATTTTATTTAACAATTATCATAATTTTTATCACAAATTATGTATATATTTTTCTGAATGTGTAACATTAGTAACACCAGTTTTTTGTAACAAATGTTTCTCCGGGTGTTGTATAAACCCCCCCCCCCCCCTTTCTTTACTTGGCGATAGAATTTCTTTAAGAGTTTCATTGCTTTAATATCAAAAAAGGACACTTGAAATAAAACATATTAAAAAGTAAATTCCTAATCCACAGTGATATACACCCAGTTTCTTTTAGGTTACAAATCATTTTGTACCGGTGATGATTTAATAAGTAGGTTAAATAAGAGGGAAAAAAAATGTGTACCTTTGGTTGGACACCTTGGACTTGACATTTATGAAAAAAAAAATATTTATTTTAGAATCTCAAAAAAGTTTTTGAATGGATGTTTGGAAGTGAGTATGAATATTAGTTGTATAAATAACAAGTCTCAAATATTTCTTCTTCCTTAAGCAGGTTCCTTGATCTCTTTGCAAACTCCTTATCTAGTCACTTTCAGGTTCCTTTATATGATAAGAAATGAAAAAGCAATATGCAACTCACGAATTCAAAACTCTTTTTCTTTGGGCAAAACAAACAGGGAAAAGAGTCCCAACAATGCTAGCTAACTAAGGAAACTTCTCCCGATCAATTTCCTTCATCTCTTTGCAGTTCCAAGTATTCCAGCAGCAAAGACAAACCCATCAATATAACATGCTAGGAATCACATGACATATCTAAAACAACCAAGCATAAGAGATACCAAACCACCTTGCACTAAACTGAACCCTTTTTTTCCCCCTTGTATTTGATTTTCTATGGCTATCAAGCAAGAACAAACATTTCACTTTAGACTTTTGGTGGACAAAGAAAGAAACCATGGAGTTGTGGCTGAAGCAAGTGGAGATTTCATAGACACTTAGTTTCCTCACTCTTCCACTGGGAACTATAATCCGGCTTGTGTCCAAGAAACAACTGCATGATCAAAGAGAAGAGGCTGGTCAACAATCTATACCAGTGTGTGGAGAACTCTAGCGATGAGGTTTTTGGGAACCATATATGCAAGCAAATGCTGCTTTTTCCAAGGAACAACTCTGAAGCCCTTTGCCGGAAGCTGAAGTTGAATGTAGATGTCAAAGAGCCCTGTAAACTAGTATGTAAAAATTTATAAATCGGTTTATAATTAATTGAAAACCAATATAATTGAGAATTAATACTAAACATATTTACCATTCATTATAAATTGATTTATAACTTTTTGCATATTTATTTATAATTTTATGCATACTAGTTTATAACTTTTTGCATATTAATTTACACCTTTTTGTAATATGATTTTCTTGAATCTGTTTAGTATGTATCTTCAATTAATTTACAATATTTTACTATTGGTTTACAACTTTTTAGGCACTGATTTATAACTTTTTATATACTAGTCTACACACTTTCATAATATAATATTGCATTTAATCATGAACCTGTTTACTATATATGTTCTCAATTGGTTTATAATAGTTTGCTATTAGTTTACAATTTTTGCACACTGGTTTACAACATTTTACATATTGGTTTATAATTTTTCATGACACGCATTTATAATTTTGCAACTCCAATTTTTAACAATAACAATAAATCTTATCTTCTAGCAGAGTCATTCTCAATTATTTTGTTATTGAAAAAATATTAAAAAAAATGAATAATAATAATCATCCATATCTTAGGACATAAACCACAAACACAGAAAAATTAAATGAAATGAGCTACGTCTTCAAGAGTAAAGATAAGTTTTGTGCACTGACAACAGATCTTGATTCTCTTTTTTCTTCTTCTTCCTCCTGTGAATGATGCAGAATTAGAGAGAGAAATGATAAAGAGAGAAAATGAAAATTTTGATGGGTGAAAGAAAGAGAAACAAGAAAGAGAGAGTGAACCATCAAGGATGTTATTTTTTTTTCATTTTGTCCTTCCGTAGTCATACAGTTTTCATACACCTATTTTGTCACGTAGTATGATGTAAATATTTGGTATAAATATGTTGATGGTTACGTACTTATGTATTATTCCTCGTAAAGTTATCACGTGTTCACTGCAATCTGAAAGCTGCATACAGCAAAAATTAAAAACCAGCACTAATTTAAAGGGTTGCAGAATGGTGAGATTGGTGACGTTTGGAATGAATAAAATTAAGAAATAATTTGATTTGATTTGAAATTATTTTAATTGATTTGATGTGTTAGTTAAATTTTATGTTTAGAATAATTATATCGAATAAAAATTGAGTTGATTTAAAAATTAATTCTTATATTCAAAATAACAAATATGATAGGATTGCATTATCTCAAAAAACAAAGGAAGCAATCGAAATCGAAATTCCATATACAACTCTACATTACTCTGCTCGATAGTAGTGGTGCAGCCGTGCAGCAGTCATTTGGAACAAAATTCAATTACGAGTTCGTTCGAATAAACAACTTAATTAAGGATTTTTATAAAATAAGGTTTTAACAAAAGATTTTATATTAAAAGAAACGTATGAATAAGTTGTTTAATATTTGATTATTCATAAATAAAAGTGAGTGTTTATTTTGAGACTGTGATATTTCGTTAAAAAACTCTAAAAGTGCTTTATTTATAGAAAAATATATTTCTTTTCTTAGTATCTTCTCAACAAAAATATTAGTTTTTGTAAAATTAATTTACATTAAAGCCATTAGGATTGGTATAATGGTGAGCAATTTACGTAATATGTATAAAATCTTAAATTCAAAACTTATTGCTGATAGCATAATTTTAAAAGTAAAAGAAAAAAATATTTGACTTTAGTTTAAAAATATATTTAAAATTACATAATTACAAATATCTTTACTATTTGTGGCACCTGAGGGAGCAAAGCCGGTGCCTCTACTACTTGGTCATTCATGCTCTTGTATTATAGGATAGCAATATATATATATATATATATATATATATATATATATATATATATATATATATATATATATATATATATATATATATATATATTATTAATACTGCATTTTTATATTTTAATATATTTATTTAACTAAAGTCAATTTAACTAGCGATGTGATCTACCAGTTAAATCAGTGATCTGGTGCCTCATCAGAAGAGTTATATTATTTGGACACTTGAAAGTTGGGTGTCCACGAACACCTACTCAAATCTAATGATGGAGAGTAAGATGGAGAATGCTAAAATGGGAGTCATCCGAGATTTAAGAGTTATAGATCGAGTGTTTATACAGAATAATATTCCTCCTCATCAATGTGATTTTGGAAACTATGTTTTAAAGATTTCACTCCCCGGTTTACTATAAACTCCCACTCCCTCTA
Source organism: Dalbergia cochinchinensis (assembly GCA_031216125.1). Classification (NCBI taxonomy): domain Eukaryota; kingdom Viridiplantae; phylum Streptophyta; class Magnoliopsida; order Fabales; family Fabaceae; genus Dalbergia; species Dalbergia cochinchinensis. The sequence goes on along the minus strand of CM062375.1, from coordinate 56,948,196 downwards.
TTAGTATCCCAAAAATGTTATTTATATACTAAAAAAATAGATGTTCGTTGGAATATCCACTTTATCATCTTTAGATGTAATGGTGGTCTCATCTATCACATCTAATGGTAATAAAGTGGATGTATTAATAACACTGCTCTTACTATCCTTTCTATTCTTCAATAGAGATTCTTATGTACACAAACTTAACACATCATTTTTTGACATACTCACTATAAAAATAAGTTTTATTAACTTTATTTAATATATATTCACTTATCTATAGATCCTATTTACTTTTGTGCGAGTGTGTCTTAGAAAAAAAATGCTTAAAAATGTGCTCATACAAAAAGTTTCTCATTTTGCAAAGATCCAAAACTCTCAATCACCAAGAGTGTGTTTGGTTTAGTAAATTATAAGATGAACCTCTTATATTTGGGTTCATCATAGACTCTTAATTTATTAATCATTAGATGGTTATCTTTTTCCTTAAATGATTTAATGTAATGGTTAATAATCAAGGGTTTATGATGGATCCAAACATTGAAGGTCTACCATAAAATCCATCGCCTGGTTTATCCATTTCTTGTTTTCATTTTTAGTGGAAATAAAAAATAATCATGAAAATATGTTTCATTGGACTTTGATAAAATCATTTCCATGAAAATATTTTCTGGTGAAAATCTGAAAACATTGATTTTAAGTTTTGATTCTTTTCATAATTTTCATTTACAACCAGTGAAAATATTTTGAGTTGAAAATACGGTGATACATTTATAAATAAATGAAACTTTATTTCTTATTACTTTAAAGCACTATGTTCAATTCTTGAAACTTTAGGAAGTATCCCATCTAACTTCTTATTCATAGCTCAGTACCCCTTTTTTTTTGGTACTTTATGCAAAGCAAAAAGTGCAAAACACAATTCCAGTGAGGGCTCCGTTTTTTTCCTTCCTTTTTTTTCTTTTCGAGTAATGATATTTTGACACATAAAAAATAGATATTTAAATAGATACTCACTTTATACTTATTAAATAGGATGAATATTAAGAATAAATGGAGATCATTATCACATCTAATAATTATAAAATGAGTATATAAATAGACACTTATTTTTTTAGTATTAAAATATCATTATCCTTTTGATGGTGAATCCACTAGGCCTTCTGTCCTTTGCCCCTCTCAAATAAACACAATCAGCACGACCAAAAATATAAACACAATCAATACTTACAATTTCGTTAAGCATCCATGATCCAGAAAAAAAAGAAACCGTCAAATATCAAGGGAAAAAAAAGCTCATCGAGTTTGAGATGTCTATTAAAAATATATTTGGATAAATTTTCACACAATTTCAGACTATGTTTTTTATTATATGATTTTAGAAGCATATGTCAAAAAATATATTGGGACACCTTTAACTGGTTGGGTTGTGCAAGAAAAAGAGAGTTTTGAAAGTGAGTTGCATTTAGCTTTCCTATTTTTTTATCATGTACAAGGACATGAAAGCGACTAGAGCGAAGGACTTTGCATGAGTCTTGATGCTTAGGGAAGAAGAAATGTTTGAGACTCTGTTATTTATACAGCTAATATGCGTGCTCACCTCCTAACCAATTGTGTTATTTGCACGTTCCAAACCCACCTACTCAATATTGATTATAATGTTAGTCACTGCTGATTCATCTCGTCCAATAATGAAATGATAAATATCTCAAATTCATTATGGATTTAATTTTAAATTATGGAACAAGTAATAATGAATTGTTACTTCAAAATATCAATTCAAAATTTTCTTGAAATTCTAAAATAAACATTTAAATTTTTTTTCGTGGACCTCAAATCCAAGTTGTCCAAAAAAAAAACCACACACATCAAATATCATGGGAAAAAAACCTTCATATAGTTTGACTTTTCTGTTAGAAATATATTTGGATCAATTTTCACACAATTTCATACTATGTTTTTTATTTTATGATTTTAGAAGCATATACCAAAAAATATAGCTGATTCCAGAATTCTTTTTTAAAATTGTTCACCAGATATGAGACTAAATTGAAAAATATTTTGTCATTGAAAATAATCTTCTTAGAAGTACTTTATTTTATAAAATTATTCATAATTTTAGTAAGTACTTTTGTTGGATAAATCAGTACAAACCGAATATAAAGGAGTTTATTTTGATACACTAATAATGTAAAATTGTCCAATCAAAATATTTTATTTGAATGACTTTTTAAGTAGTGATGTAAAAGTTAACTATCATGACTCATTTGACAATACATGATTTATTGATTATATAATAAAAATTTATACTGTCAATATATAACAATTAAATTCAATATAAAGACAAGCACTAAATTTGTTGTATATATATAATTTTAATTTTTAGTGACATATATAATTACATTGTGTAAATTTCATTTTGAAATTTTTATTTTGAAAAATAAACATATCAAATATATTTTTATTATTTTCTATTATTAAAAACATAATCTACTTTTATAAACTGATTACATTTCCTAAAATTTAGAAATCTGAAAATAAAAATTATTTTTAAAAAAGAAAAAATAAGAAACGAAAACGGGAAATATTTTGGCATACCACACTCCAATATTTCCGAGAGGGTAATGATATTTTGACACCCAAAAAGTGAGTGTCTACTCAGACACCCACTTTATAACCACTGGATGTGATGGTGGTTCCCACTTATACTTAACATCCATTACATCTAATAGTTATAAAGTAGGTGTCTGAATAGACACCCACTTTTTAGATGTCAAAATAGCATTACTCTTTCCGAGATCAAGTCGACAACGTGTTCGCGAAGTAGTAGCATCACTCGCATGCATAAATACTGTCCGTATCGCAACGTGACTTTCCCAATTCCAAGTCCAACAACGCTCTACTCTCCTCTTTCTCGTAACACCATCCCGCTGTTCTGCAACGTTCCATGGCTTCCCAACAACAACAAGACCCAAAAGCAATTCCCATAAACATCTTTATCGACAAACAAGCCAACAAGGTTGTTGCCGTTGAAGCAACCCAGGACTTCGTCGACACCCTCTTCAGCTTCCTCTCCCTCCCACTCGCCACCATCATTCGCCTCCTCAACAGCAAACACGATGACCAACACCCCCACGACTACAACCAAGAACAAGAAACCCCAGAACCACTCCTCAGCTGCATCAAAAACCTCTACCAAAGCGTCGAAGATCTCACCTTAAACGACGTCTGGAACAGCGTCTGCAAGGACATGTTACTGTGTCCCAGAAACCCCTGCGAGCAACTGTGCATGAAGCTTTTCTTGAACGTTGACGTCACCGAATCAACCCCAAAGGTTCTCGTGTGCGATTCATGCAGTAGGTACACCACCTTCCGGAACCTTGCTTGTGTTTGTGGGAAACTCATTGATAGAACGCCTGATGATTTGGATTTGGAAGCTCAAGGGGAAAATAATAAGAGTAATCATGTGTGTGATGAGAGAAGTGGGGTGTTTGTTAAGGAAGGGTCGTTTCTTGTGTTTGATGATTTGACTGTTGTGCCGAGTTCTTTGGTGACGTCCATGAAGATGCTGAATGCACGTGGGTATTCTGGTTTGAGTCAGCTTGAGCAAGTTACTCAGAACTTTGGCAAGAAGGAGGTAATCTTGTGTAATGGTTTGGGTTTTTACTTTGTGTTGCAACTAGCTTAATTGTTAAGCAGTTAATTGGTGTTTAACTTGTGCAGTTAGCTTGTTAGAGTTAGATTTAGGTTTTGTTTTATATCGTAACTAGCTTAATCGTTAAGTAGTTTGGTAAGTTTAAAACTATTTATGTACATCTACCCAAAACTTGAGCTTTTGAGCTTTCAAGAAAGATTATTTCATGATGCGAAATCATAATCTTTATGACCAAGCAATCAATGCTTGGGAGAGATGTTTTTGAGACCCAGTTAATTAGTTTTTAACTTATGCAATTGGTTTGCTAGAGTTAGTTTTAGGTTTTGCTTTATGTTTGCGACTAGCTTAATTGTTAAATGGATAATTAATTTTTTAACTTATGCAGTTAGTTGTTTAAGTTAGGCTTACTAACTGATCTCATCTACATTCATCTACACAAACTTAGTCCTTGTAACTTACTTGAAACTAACTCTAACAAACTAACTGCTTAAGTTAACCCTGATTAACTACTTAATGATTGAGCTAGTTGTAATACTTTATGTGCTCGTGTTTGATCTTCAAACTTGTGTGTTTCAGAAATAGCATCATCTATTAACTTTCACTTAACAGTTTAAGCTTCTTGGAGAATTTGTATTTGACGTCTTATCAGAACCCTTATAACCACTTGGAAAAAACTTCAATCCTTGTCTCTATTGGAGAGAAATATCTAGAAAATTATGATAGTAGTTTATATGTAATGCTAGAATTTTCTAGCTGTGTTAAAACTTAATAGTCAGCCAATCACCAACTTCGTTCTCCAGTAAAGATGATGCATGTTCTTCTTAGTGTGTGATAGGAATGAAATGATAGTTTATCTGTGTTTGCGCTTAGCATTTGGTGAGGTGTGTGGAGTTCTGTGCTAAGAATGGTGAAGTTAAGGAGTGTGTGTGTGTGTGTGTGTGTGTGAATTAACCATGTGCAAAGAGTGAAAGTGGAGTGACAAGCGAGGTATTTGTATTTGTCACATCAAAAGTGTTTAATGAAAATGTTTTGAGTGTACTTTTGAGTGTTTTATAGATTTTCAATAAATAAATACTCTTTCAAAGTTTGCCTTTGCTTGATTGCTTCCATGCTTTGCATCTAGCTCAAAGGGCCCTTCATGAAGGTTTGCATGTGTCTACATATAAATTGGCTGGTGCTCTAGAAAGGAGATGAGCAAACATTAGTTACTTATATTAGTATTCTTAATTTTGGCTGGCTCTTAATGTCTTGGTGGTTTAGTTTGTGAAGTCCGTACTAAACTATTTTTCTTATTGTTCGTTTTCGTATAACATCTTGTATTTCCATTATGAAGTTTCATCTTGTTAGTTAAAGAATTTTTTTTTTCAAAAAAAGGTTTGTTTGTTTTGCTTGTTATCTTGACTAGGAAACGCTTCCATATCATTTTGATTTATAGATTTTGAACCTGCTCAAGAATATCATAATCTCCGATGAACCTCTGACTGATACCATTTTGGCAAGTAACTCCAAGAAGAAAGATAAACCACTAAACCAGTTTGCATCACCATTTAAAGTAAGGACTGCAACTAGTGACAGTAAAATGGATATCAAGCTAGTGCGAAGCAACTCTCAAAACAGGATAGTCTTTGCAGAAGGCAAGGGAGATTTTGTTGACTTTTTGTTTGGCTTCCTTTCCATACCATTGGGGTCCATTGTAAAGCTTTTGGGTGGTAACTCCTTGGTTGGATGTGTTGATAACTTGTATAAGAGTGTGGAGACCCTGGACTCTTCATGGTGCACAGACTCGCACTCTGTGTTGCTCAATCCTGGCATAGCACCGCAATTTGGTTGCCCAAATCAGCCCCTCATCATTCCTGATGTAGAACCTCCTAACTATTTTTATGGTACAGCGATAACAGCGAATGGCTATTATAAGCACAGATCTGGCGGAGTGATTTCCAAATCAAATGAAAGTGAAAGGCCCGTATCAATTTATGATGCTAGACGCTTGACTGCATTGGACCCAAGATCCCCAAACAGATCAAAAGAAGGTGTTGTGGGATTTGTGAAGAGGCCAGCATTATATGCTGTGGGAGATGATCTAAGAGTGAGACCATTGCATACTAATTCTTGTCTCCTTTATTTGAAAGAATTGGACCTTCCCATTGATGATCTGGAAGTGAAGGTGATAAGCATTAGTGAGGCAGAGGTAAGGTTGGCTATTATTACAAAATTTGGCAATTTTCTTTAAATATTTTAACCTATATAATCCCCCACGCCTCCCCTTTTCCCTTGGGCTGAAGACATATGTGATACCTATTGCTCATTTACTGCCACTTTTGGTGCAGGCCTTAAGCCTCCTTGGAGCTTCCTTGACATCAAAGTATGCCCTGACTAGCGTGTTCGGAGACTTCCTGGATATACCGAAACAAGAGTCAAGTTTGACATGAAAGTATATACAAACTAGTCGTCTTGATGATCTTTTGAAGGATGAGCCTAATCCAGAAACCTAAGTCCTCAAATGCCTGCAGTTTGAGCATGCCCACCATACCATTTTGGTTTGAAAAACAACTTAGAATATTTTTCACCTTTGTTGTGAATCTGTAATGGAAATACTGTGATCTGCCTTTATCTTTACTAGTTTACTACCAGTAGTTTCAAGGTTCTTCTCTTCAGTTCTATGGACTTAACTAAGTTCTGAAATATTATGCATTTCAAACAATTAATATTGACTTGGTTCTTGGATTTAAATCTCTTCCGTCATATATTTTGAGACCTGCATCAAGCAGATGCTGTCAAAAGCCAGCATTGTATGTGTGTAGTGAGTTTTTCTAGTGACACAAACGAAAACAAAAACAGAAAACACGCTTTGCCCTTGCAATTGAATCTCCCTTTTAGTTCTTTGGTTTTTGCTGCATACAAGCAAAGCTTCACATGTGCTTATTGTTGCCATCATTCTTTATTCTGTATCATCTGTTAACATGTACATGGCATTTTCTGCTGTATCACAACTATTTTTCTAAATTTTGAGAATTGGCAAAATCCGTAACAACAAAAATTCAATGCCCCTTGTTCTGGTGTCCTTACCTTAATGTATTGGTCAAATTTCGATTTTGAGTGAAAATACCTTATATTAATCTAGCACATGTAAAACGGCAAATCCTAGAATCTCAACTTGTTTCTTGATTTAACCTTCTCTGTATTCTGTGTGTTGGCTTCATTTTTGTTTGCAAGAGATCATCTGTGAATGAACTGTTGCGTCTTTTGGATTTCATTTTGATATCTATATATATTTTGTCCGTTAATTTTGGTAGATTAGCATCTTTGTTGTGGATGTCATTGTAGCATAGATTTCAATCTTTGTTGTCGAAAGAACTTTTCTAGTTCTTCAAAAAATTTGAGCCAGATACTTGATTATAATATTTGAAATGCATAGAGTACATTTTCCAGTTAAGAAACATTTATAATGCGTTTGGTTTCATAAAGCAGTTTTCAACTTTTATTTTCTGTTTCCACAGTTCTCTGTTTTTAACAATTTATTGAATGAAATAGTGAAAGCTAAAAATTCCACCTTATCTCCCCCCTCCATGATACACACATGAGAGACACAGGTCTATGCCCAGAAATTGCCTTTTCTGTCTTGAGCATGAACCCCAAATGCCCGTTTATGTTCTTGCTATTACATTTGCACGAGTTAAACCAAAACCATATAGGCATGATTTATAATTATTGACGGGATTCGGTTTTTTGACTTGAAGAAAACCACATGCCTTCTATTAGTGATTCCCTCCGAGCTTGATACATGAGGAAGATTAGAGTATAATGATTTTGTGATGATTTGGTGGGGAATATCAGGTAACACCTAGTTAACAAGTGTAAGCAAATTATTTCAGAGCTTGATTTGTATAATGCCTAGAATATCAGTAGCATGTGAGCCTAGGGGCCAGCCATATCATGTCCTATATCCTGACACTCCGCGATTTGCTTTTTTTGTAAGATGTGTTTCAGTGATACCAAAATATATTTTGGGAAAATAAATAAAAGGAAAGACTGATATATATATATATATATATATATTCTCACGAGTAATGTTATTTTGACTCACACTTTATGAGACATCATGTCGACACACTCACATTTATCATTGAATTTGATGTAGACTCTACTTAGTTTGGATCTCACACCCCATTTAATGGTGAATGTGAGTATGTCAAACGGTGTCCCACAAAATATGAGTCAAAATAACATTTCTCATAACCTTAAACATATCTTGCCAACAAAAATTCTTAAACATGTTGATATGTAAAACAATAACAATGATAAGGCTAAGGTGCAAATGGAGTGTGGCACATGTGGTTTTAGAATCAGCCTATATTCCTCGAGAACATGAGTTGACTCTCATCAACTATTGTGAGACCTCTATTTGTGGATAATTATGTAAGAATCCATGTACAGTTAGAATAATCGGTATCGAATCCACTTAAACTTTTTTACCCATAAGAAAATGACAAAGCTGAGGTGCATTATCTTAGCCATGTAAGTTACTTTTATAGTAACAAAGCTCCTTGTCTTTCATGATTGAATTCAAGTTCATTCGAATTTTACACAAAGTGCAAGGCATCTTTTTAACACCCCCCCCCCCCCTTCTCCCCGCCCACCAAAAAAAAAAAGAGATGATGGATGTCATTGGCTAAGATGATGATTCATATAAGAAAAAAAAATGCCTAGAAGTTCAGAGAAGAATACAAGGCTGAGTAGTAAACCAAAACAAAAACAAAGGCTAAAAGATAAAAGCAGGACATAATAATTTTGCAGCTGCAATCAAGTCGTTGTTCAATAGAATACGGTTCAGTTGATAATCAATAAAGAATGAGAATGAATCTTGAATCAACACACCATGCATTGACTCTATAATGCAATCTGTGAACTATACCAGAAGTAGTCTCTTATAAGTAAGGCCAATGGATCAGTGAATTGTAATCAACCATGTAAATACCACATGCCCAAATTTTCCCACATCTAGTAGCCGTTCCCTAGAGTCAAGTATCCCAAGTGACATTTGAGTAAAATATTATATTCTTATTATATAGAAACGAACATATTAGCTGCGACTTCTTGTAGCTAAAGAGCTAGAATACAAGGGAATCTAGTTTATCAAACATGCTGCAGCCAAATTTATATACTTTATATCCTTTATATGCACTCTTATTGAATTTGGAGAAGACAAATCTTCAAAACCAAGAAGAAACACTTCGTTTGGCAATGGGCATCGATCGGCAGGGCCGTGCCGTGCCATGCCGTGTGTGGCAATTAAATTCAACGACGAAATCCCGCCGGCTTTCCAAGTTCACTTGCCATATATGTTCTGAGTTCAGTATTAATCATTTCTTCTTCTTTTATTAATCTGGCTTTCACAATATTAGGACAAAATTTTAAGAGTCAATAAAAGAAAAGGACAACTTCTTCACGTCGTTTCATTTTGATTTTGATTTTGATTTTTTTTTCCTGAAATATAAAAATATATTATTGATGCATAGGACATGTTTGCACACTTCTAGTCAGTACACTCATTTTATTGTTTGTAGATTATGTTGTTGAACACGAATTAAATCATGACTTTAGGATATAATTTATATTGGTTATATTGAAAAATGCCTTAGATATATCAAAATTTGGGTTTTTTTAATATAAATCTTAATTATTTTATTACATTTGGAAGTTTTTTTATTTAATTTATAAGCTCATATATTCAACTATATATTGCCGTATCTATAAAAGTAATTGAGTCAAATATTTAGTATCTTACAAGTAGAATCATGTGATTATATGGTAACATAAAACTCTTTTATACTATCAATGTATAAAAATTAATATTTTTCTTAGGTCGATGCAAAAAATTATGAAATTACATTCATAAAAAGTTGTTTATTAAAAGAGGTATACATTGATCATTAAAAAAAAATTACAGCAAGAGCTTTCTAAGTATTGTAAATAGTAATAAAGTTTCATTTTGATACACTGAGTGAGAGAATAAATTTTCTTACAATCACCCAATTATATTTTGTCACTCCAATAAAAAACGGTTGGATCTTATCTTATTACTTTAAAGGTCATACACAGGAAGATCTAATTGGATATCAACATGAACAAATTTTGAAATGGGTGCCGTTTTCTTATTTTCTTAATAATAACTTACGCACCATTACTTTTTTAAAATGGAAAAAAAAAATTACGATCTCCCGTTGAGTGTTCATGTAGATTCAAAGGATGAAAGCCTTCGCGTCAACAAAAGTTCGTGTAAATTTTCGGAATTGTTTCTAACTAAAATTAGGCTTCAATATCTTTTTGCTCCTAGTAAAACTAATAAGTTTTGATTTTGGTTCCTAAAAATTTTTTTATTTAGTTTTGGTCCAAATATTCCTGAAACAATTTGGCTTTAGTACTTGAAATTAATCTGTTTCAATCAAATATAATGTTGAGCTGGATAAGAAAAAATCACCTTCTTTAGTTTTGTATGGTAGCCACTAATCACACATGACATATCATACCATATGTGTCAAATTATATTGTAAAATGAGTTATTAAGTTTGATGAAATACTTTAATAAATTGGGTTTAATGAATTATTGAATAAGGAGTTTGACACATAGAATCATAATGTGGCACATATGACTATTATCAACCATATAGAATTGGATGATGTGTCTTTCATTGCCTAATATTTAACTAATTTCAAGGATTACAGCCAAACATTTTTAAAAATGTTTAGACTAAAACCAAACAAAATTTTTTTTAAGGACCAAAACCAAAACTTGCTAATTTTTCAGGACCAAAAAAATCTTTAAACCTTAAAATAATAGACATTTAATCAATTAAAATCATAGATATTATTTTTTCACATAAAAAATTGGAAGATTTAATTGAAATACACTGACAGTATAAAATCTTTTATATATTCATCCAATTATATAATATCATATCAGTAAATATGATTATTTTTCACTCTCATTAATTAAAAATTCATATAAAAGGAGAGATATGGTTGAATGATATTATTATAAGACTCTTTTATATTAACAATGCATCAAAATTAAACTTCAAATTAAAAGTCAGATTAAAAGGTTTGAATTTATAATTTCATGTAAATTATTCAAATTTTATCATAAATCCAATTTTAGAGTTTTACATTACTGATCAATAAAATTTTATTAAAATAATAAATCAGCAATTGTGATTTTCTACTATGATTTATCATATCATAAATTTTCATTGATTATTGTCGGCATTTATAAACTAAATCTTCCCTTTAGACACATTCTTTTTATCTGTAGGACGACTCAAGTCATTCCCACATTCCGAACTGTGTAACAATATAATCAATCATTACGCCTTCCTTCAGGGGCATATTCTTTTAAAATTAACGTTACATATGTCATGTGAAAAATGCTGTCGGAAGTAATAATTTTTCGTTACACATGATTTAAAATTAACGTTACACCAGTACTTAATTGTAAAAACAATAATTTATTAAACATGATGTCATCATTGAGGATATCACATGTATATTACTAAAGAGTGGACTTTAGAATAGTAGGTGTGCATTACACTGTACTTTGGATAATCATGCTGACAAAATTCGATAAATCGATCTAGTACAGGCCATAGCCATTAAAACAACCTAACAGACTTGTGAGGACATGCTAGTTACAATTATGGACGGAGAATATGATGGTGAATGTTAAAATAGGGTCCCCAAGATTTAAGAGTTATAGGTTGGGTGTTACACAGAATAACATTTCTCCTCATTGCTATGATTCTCGAAACCCTGCTTGAAAGATTCCCCTCCTCAGGTTACTATAAACTCTCAAAAATATTATTTATATACTTAAAAAATAGGTGTCAATTGAAATATTTATCTTCTCATCTTTGGATATAATGTAGTCTCCACTCATTCTAACCATTTATCACATCTAATGATAATAAGATATATTAATAACATTTAACACTATCCTTTTTATTCTCCAATAGAAATTCTTCTGTATACACAAATTTAGAGCATCATTTTTTTTGATACATTCACTATAAAAATAAGCCTTATTAACTTTACTATATATATCTATGGGTCCTACTTATTTTGTGAGTGTGCTCGAGAAAAAATTGTCAGAAGTGGAGGCGTAGGTGTGGCTTGTTTTGCTTAGAGTTAAAAAAGAGAAGGAAGAATTTTCTTCCTTGGACAGTGCAACAGCTATGTCACCTAGAAAGTGGTTAGCACAGTAAATTCACATGGGTTGAGAGCTCTACAAATAGAGCGAAGCTTCAAGCAGAATGAGCATCCAAAGCTGAAGCACTATCCAGCTGTATTAGAAGAATCAGTGTTAGCTTCTTATAATTAGAAAAAAATAGAGAGCATGTGTAAGAAAATTTCAAGAATACAGTTTGAGTATACACTAGGAATGTTTGATATATTCTTTAGATTTCTATAATACTACTAATTGTAATAGAAGAGAGTCTCACTAAAGATACATTATTATAATTACTCTTTAAATATAGTGGAGTATTTTTTGGAGTCTGGCCCGTGACTTTTCCCCTCAAAATTACATGAAGGTTTTCTACGTTAGAAATATTGATGTGCAGTTCTTTCGATCTATTTTGTTTATGTGAATAGTAATGAGGTACTATTCATAAATAGTTTAACACGGGTCTTACTGTATAGTAATATTCACAAACAGTGAAGTAGGTCCCACTAGAGTACTATTCATATTAATAGTGATGCATGGGTCCCATTATGAATTATTATTTATCGTGCTTTATTTATCTGTTACTCAATAAATTTGGGTGCGTTTTGGCTCACATCCATAAAGTGTTTATTACACTTAGGGTGTATCCAACTCTGATATTCTCTAACAAGTGGCATCAGAACCACTTGGTTTCGGATCCAAGATGTTGGTGCCAAAATTTGAATTGGAGAAATTTGACAGGTCCAATGACTTCAGACTATGGAAGCTGAAGGTGTGGGCATTGCTAGATCAGCAAGGTCTTGCAAAGGTTTTGGAGGACTAGAGGTCATTACCTGATGACAAGAAGGAGAAGATGATGGCCAAAGCACGAAGTACAATACATTTTAGCCTTGCGAATAATGTTCTGTGAGAGGTTATGAAAGAAAAGACTGCTGATTCACTATGGAAGGCTTTGGAAGAGAAATATTCTGTAAAGACTTTATCTAACAAGCTTTATTAGAGGAAAAGACTATACATGTTCAAATATTCAAGGGGAAAATCAATGCAAGAGCATATAGACAACTTCAACAATAATCAACTCAAATAACTAACCAAAATATAAAATATTGTATACAAAAGAGGATGTTACAATATTGACACTACTCATTACTATCCTTTTCATTCTTCAATAGAGATTCTTATGTACATGCAAATTTAACATATTATTTTTTGATACATTCGCTATAAAAATAAGTCTCATTAACTTTATTCAACATATCTATGGATCCTACTTACTTTTGTGAGTATGCCTGAGAAAAAAAATGCTTAAAACTCATACAAAAAGTTTCTTATTCTCCAAAAATCCAAAACTCTCAATCACGAAGAGTGTGTTTGGCTATTTCTTGTTTTCATTTTCAGTGAAAATAAAAAATAATAATGAAAATATATTTGGTTGGACTTTGGGTAGATTTTATAATGGATCTCTTATCTTTGAATCCACCATGAATCCCATAATATTAGTCATTAGATTAATCTATCTAATAAAAATGAGAATTATCTAACGATTAATAATAGAAGTCCATGATATATTCAAAAATTTGAAGTCCACCTTATCATTGACCTAGATTTTTATGAAATCATTTCCAAGAAAATATTATCCGGTGCAAATCTGAAAACACTGATATTCTTTTCATAGTTTTTATTCACAATCAGTGAAAACATTTTGAGTTGAAAACGCTTGGTACGTTTGTAAATAAATGGAAATTTATTTCTTATTACTTTAAAGCACTGTGTTCAATTCTTGGAACTTATGAAGTATCCCATCTAACTTGTTGTTTATAGCTCAGTACCTTTTTTTTCGGTATTTGTCGTTTAATATCGCTCCTGAGTTTTGAGTCATCCTTAATAATTATTAAAAAAAGTTATATCTTAATCTGTGCATCAACAATTAACCAAGGAAATGTGATTAGGAAGATCTTTTTTTTTTTTCTTTCAAAAGAACCAATTCTATAGTAGATAATTATATAATAAACTACCAAGAAATGATTGTTTCAACTACCAACAAACAATTATACGTGATCAAAGGAAAATGTTAAATAATCAAAAACTTATTCAGAAATTTATATCCAAAATAATATGACATAATTATTAGTCTTTAAATAAATTGATAAATCATAACACTTTATTTTATTTAACAATTATCATAATTTTTATCATAAATTATGTACATATTTTTCTGAATGTGTAAATTCCTTTGAGAGTTTCATTGCTTTAATATCAAAAAAGGACACTTGAAATGAAACATATCAAAAAGTAAATTCCTAATCCATAGTGATATACACCCAGTTTCTTTTAGGTTACAAATCATTGTGTTCTGGTGATGTTTTAATAAGTAGGTTAAATAAGAGAAAAAAAAAATTTGTACCTTTGGTTGGACACCTTGGATTTGACATTCATGAAAAAAAATAAATGTTTATTTTAGAATTTCAAAAAAGTTTTTGAATGGATGTTTGGAAGTGAGTATGGATATTAGTTGTATAAATAACAAGTCTCAAATATTTCTTCTTCCTTAAGCAGGTTCCTTTGTCTCTTTGCAAACTCCTTGTCTAGTCACTTTCAGGTTCCTTTATATGATAAGAAATGAAAAAGCAATGTGTAACTCACGAATTCAAAACTCTTTTTCTTTGGGCAAAACAAACAGGGAAAAGAGTACCAATAATGCTAGCTAACTGAGGAAACTTCTCCTGATCAATTTCCTTCATCTCTTTGCAGTTCCAAGTATTCCAGCAGCAAAATCAAACCCATTAATATAGCATGCTAGGAATCAGATGACAGATCCAAGATAACCAAGCGTAAGAGATACCAAACCACCACTGAACCCTTTTTTTTTCCCCTTGTATTAAGCAAGAACAAACATTTCACTTTAGACTTTTGGTGGATAAAGAAAGAAACCGTGTAGTTGTGGTTGAAGCAAGTGGAGATTTCATAGACAATCTCTTTAATTTCCTCACTCTTCCACTAGGAACTATAATCCGGCTTGTGTCCAAGAAACAACTGCATGATCAAACAGAAGAGATTGGTTGCATCAACAATCTATATCGGTGTGTGGAGAACTCTAGTGATGAGGTTTTTTGGAACCATATATGCAAGCAAATGCTGCTTTTTCCAAGGAACAATTCTAAAGCCCTATGCCAGAAGCCAAAGTTGAATGTGGATGACAAAGAGCCCTTAAAATTGTAAATCGATATGCAAAAATTTGTAAACCGGTTTATAATTAACTGAAAACCAATATAATTGAGAATTAATACTAAACATATTCATGATTAATTATAATTGGTTTGCAATTTTTTGCATGTCTGTTTATAACTTTTTGCATATTAGTTTATACCTTTTTTGTAATATGATTTTATATTTAACCTTAAACCTGTTTAGTATGTATCCTCAATTAGTTTATAATATTTTACTACTAGTTTATAACTTTTTGTGTACTGGTTTAAAACTTTTTACATACTAATTTATACACTTTCATAATATAATATTACATTTAATTATGAACCTGTTTAATATATGTTCTCAATTAGTTTATAATATTTTGCTATTGATTTACAACTGTTATACACTGGTTTACAATATTTTGCATGTTGGCTTATAACTTTTCATGAGATGTATTTACAATTTTTCAATTCCAGTTTTTAACAATAACAGTAAATGTTAGCTTCTAGTAGAATTATTCTCAATTCATTTTGTCACTGAAAAACTGTAAAAAAAAAAAATCATCCATATTTTAAGACATAAACTACAAACACAGAAAAATCAAATGGAATGAGCTAAGGTTATGAGCTGTCAATAGATCTTGATTCTCTTTCTTCTTCTTCTTCCCTTTCCTCCTGTGAACGATAAAGAACTAGAAAGATAAATGTGATAAAGAGAGAGAAAATGAAAGTTTTGATGAGTGAGAAAAAGAGAGTAAACCATATAATTCTTCCCATTTTGTCCCTCCATAGTCATATAATTCTCATACACTTATTTTTATCACATAGCATGATGTAAGTATTTGGTATAAATATATGGATAGTTATGTATTATTTCTCAAAAAGTTATCACGTGTTCACTGCAATCTAAAAGCAGCATACAGTAAAAATTAAAAACCAGCACTAGTTTAAAGGGTTACAGAATGGTGAGAATGGTGACTTTTGAAATGATTAAAATTAAGAAATAATTTAATTTGATTTCAAATTATTTCAATTGATTTGATGTGTTGATTAAATTTTATGTTTGGAATGATTATATAGAATAAAAATTGAATTGATTTAAACATTAATTCTTATATTTAAAATTACAAATGTGATAGGATTTCATTATTTCAAAAAACAAAGGAAGCAATCGAAATCAAAATTCCATATACAATTCTACATTACTCTGCTCGATAGTAGTGGTGCAGCCTTGCAGCAGTCATTTGCTACAGAATTCGATTATGAGTTCGTTTGAATAAATAACTTAATTAATATTTTTTTTTATAAAATGAGGTTTTAACAAAATATTTTATATTAAAAGAAATTTATAAATAAGGTATTTAATATTTGATTGTTCATAAATAAAAGTGTTTATTTTGAGATCGTGGTATTTGGTTAAAATTAAAAACTCTAAAAGTGCTTTATTTATAGAAAAATATATTTCTTTTCTTAGCATCTTCTAAACAAAAATATTAGTTTTTGTAAAATTAATTTACAGCAAAACCGTTAGGATTGATATAACGGTGAGAGATTTTAGTAATATGCATGAAATTTTAAATTCAAATCTCATTGCTATTAACATAATTTTAAAAGTGAAAAAAAATTAACTTACATTAATTTGACTTTAGTTTAAAAAATATATTTAAAATTATACAATTAAAAATATCTTTACTCTTTGTGGCACTCGAGGGAGCGAAGCAGGTGCCTCTACCCCTTGGTCATTCATGCTCTTGTATTATAGTATAGCAATAAATATACATATTATCAATATTGTATTTTTATATTTTAATATATTTATTTAATTAAAGTCAATTTAACTAGTGATGTGATTTACCAATTAAATCAGTGATCTAGTGTCTCATCAGAAGAGTTATATTATTTGGATATTTAAAAGTTAGATGTCCGTGAACACCTACTCAAATTTAAGGATAGAGAATAAGACGGAGAATACTAAAATGGGAGTCCCTTAAGATTTAAAAGTTATAGATTGTGTGTTTACATGGAATAATGTTTCTCCTTATCAATATGATTTTGGAAACTATGTTTTAAAGATTTCACTCTCCGGTTTACTATAAACTCCCACTCCCTCTATTACTATCCCAAAAATGTTATTTATATACTAAAAAAATAGGTGTTCATTGGAATATCCACTTTATTACCTTTAGATATAATGGTGGTCTCATCTATCACATCTAATGATAATAAAGTACATGTATTGATAACACTGCTCATTACTATCCTTTCCATTCTCCAATAGAGATTCTTATATACACACAAATTTAACACATCATTTTTTGACACACTCACTATAAAAATAAGTCTTATCAACTTTATTCAATACATACTCATTCATCTATAGATCCTATTTACTTTTGTGTGAGTGTGCCCTAGAAAAAAATGCTTAGAAATATGCTCATACAAAAAGTTTCTCATTCTATCCAAAGATCCAAAACTCTCAATCAGCAAGAGTGTGTTTGGTTTGGTAAATTATAAGATGAACATCTTGTATTTGGATTCATCATAGATTCTTAATTTATTAATTATTAGACAATTATCTTTTTCCTTAGATGATTTAATGTAACGATTAATAATAATAAAGGGTTTATAATGGACCCAAACATCAAAGATCCACCTTAAAATCCATTGCTTGGTTTACCCATTTCTTATTTTCATTTTTAGTGGAAATAAAAAACAATCATGAAAATATGTTTGGTTGGACTTTGATAAAATCATTTCCATGAAAATATTTTCTGGTGAAAATCTGAAAACATTAATTTTACATTTTGATTATTTTCATAGTTTTCATTCACAAACAGCGAAAATATTGAGTTGAAAATGCGGTGATGCATTTATAAATAAATGAAACTTTACTTCTTATTACTTTAAAGCGCTGTATTCCATTCTTGGAACTTTGGAAGTATCCCATCTAACTTCTTGTTCATAGCTCAGTACCTTTTTTTTTTCTTTCGGTACTTGATGCAAAGCAAAAGTGCTAAACACAATTCCACTAAGGGCTCCGTTCTTTTCTTCCTTTTTTTCCTTGTTATGGTGAATCCACTAAGCCATCCATCCTTTGCCCCCTCTCAAATAAACACAATCAGCACGACCAAAAATATAAACACAATCAATATTTACAATTTCGTTAAGTATCCATGATCCCTAAAAAAAAAACTCACCAAATATCATGGGAAGAGAAAAGCTCATCGAGTTTGAGATTTCTATTAAAAATATATTTGGATAAATTTTCACACAATTTCAGACTATGTTTTTTATTTTATGATTTTAGAAGCATATGTCAAAAAATATATTGGGACACGTTTAACTGTATGGGTTGTGCAAGAAAAAGAGAGTTTTGAAAGTGATTTGCATTTAGCTTTCCTATTTTTTTTATCATGTACAAGAACATGAAAGCGACAAGAGCGAAGGACTTTGCATGAGTCATGATGCTTAAGGAAGAAGATATGTTAGAGACTCTGTTATTTATACAGCTAATATCCGTGCTCACCTCCGAACCAATGATCATATTTGCACGTTCCAAACCCACCTAATCAATATTGGATATAATGTTCGCCGCTATTCATCATGGAATAACCAATTTTAAATTACAAATAACATTGTTACTTCAAAATATCAATTCAAAATTTTCTTGAAATTCTAAAATAAACATTTAAACTTTTTTTCGTGGACCTCAAATCCAAGTTGTCCAAAAAAAAAAAACACATCAAATATCATGGGGAAAAAAATTCATAGGGTTTGACTTTCCTATTAAAAATATATTTGGATCAATTTTCACGCAATTTCATACTATGTTTTTTATTTTATGATTTTAGAAGCATATACCAAAAAATATAGCTGATTCGAGAATACTTTTTTAAAATTGTACACCAAATATGAGTCTAAGTTGAAAAATATTTTGTCATTAAAGCAATCTTGTTAGAAGTACTTTATTTTATAAAATTATTCATCATTTTAGTAAGTACTTTTGTTGGATAAATTAATACAAACCAAATATAAAGGAGTTTAATTTGATGCACTAATAGTGTAAAACTGTTTTATATCATTGTCCAATCAAAATATTTTATTTGGATTACTTTTCAAGCAGTGGTATAAAAGTTAACTATCATTAATTATATCATAATATATAATTTAATGATTATGTAATAAAAATTTATATTGTTAGTATATAGCAATTAAATCCAATATAAAGACAAGCACTAAATTTGTTGTATATATGTAATTTTATTTTTTAATGACATATATAATCACATTGTGTAAATTTCATTTTAAAATTTTTATTTTAAAAAATAAATATATCAAACATATTTTTATTATTTTCTATTATTAAAAATATGATCTACTTTTATAAATGAAACACATTTTCTAAAATTTAGAAATCTGAAAATAAAATTTTTTTTCAAAAGGATAAAAATAAGAAACGAAAACTGGAAATATTTTGGCATACCGCACTCCAATATTTCCGAGATCAAGTCGACAACCGACAACGTGTTGGCGAAGTAGTATAGCATCACTCGCATGCATAAATACTGCCAGTATCGTAACGTGACTTTCCCAATTCCGAGTCCAACAACGCTCTAATCTCCTCTTTCTCGTAACACCATCCCTCTGTTCTGCAACGTTCCATGGCTTCCCAACAACAACAAGACCCAAAAGCAATTCCCCTGAACATCTTGATCGACAAACAAGCCAACAAGGTTGTTGCCGTTGAAGCAACCCAGGACTTCGTCGACACCCTCTTCAGCTTCCTCTCCCTCCCACTCGGCACCATCATTCGCCTCCTCAACAACAAACACGATGACCAACACCCCCACGACTACAACCAAGAACAAGAAACCCCAGAACCACTCCTCGGCTGCATCACAAACCTCTACCAGAGCGTCGAAAATCTCACCTTAAACGACGTCTGGAACAGCGTCTGCAAGGACATGTTACTGTGTCCCAGAAACCCCTGCGAGAAACTGTGCATGAAGCTCTTCTTGAATGTTGACGACACCGAACCAACCCCAAAGGTTCTTGTCTGCGATTCATGCAGTAGGTTCACCACCTTCCGGAACCTTGCTTGTGTTTGTGGGAAACTCATTGATAGAACGCCTATTGATTTGGATTGGCAAGGTCATGTGTGTGATGGGAGAAGTGGGGTGTTTGTTAAAGAAAACGGTTCGTTGTTTCTTGTGTTTGAAGATTTGACTGTTTTGCCGAGTTCTTTGGTTACGTCCATGAAGATGCTGAATGCACGTGGTGGGTATTCTGATTTGAGTCAGCTTGAGCAAGTTACTCAGAACTTTGGCAAGAAGGAGGTAATCTTGTGTAATGGTTTGGGTTTTTACTTTGTGTTGCAACTAGCTTAATTGTTAAGCAGTTAATTGGTGTTTAAATTGTGCAGTTAGCTTGTTAGAGTTTTAGGTTTTGTTTTATATCGTAACTAGCTTAATTGTTAAGCAGTTTGGTAAGTTTAAAACTATTTACGCACATCTACCCATCAGCCTGAGCTTTTGAGCTTTTAAGAGAGATTATTTCATGATGTGAAATCATAATCTTTATGACCAAGCAATCAATGTTTGGGAGAGATGTTTTTGAGACCCAGTTAATTAGTTTTTAACTTTGCAATTGGTTTGCTAGAGTTAGTTTTAGGTTTTGCCTTATGTTTGCGACTAGCTTAATTGTTAAATGGATAATTAATTTTTTAAATTATGCAGTTAGTTTGTTAGAGTTAGTTTTAAGTTAGGCTGACTAACTGATCTCATCTACATTCATCTACACAAACTAATTTAGTCCTTGTAACTTGCTTGAAACTAACTCTAACAAACTAACTGCTTAAGTTAACACTGATTAACTACTTAATGATTGAGCTAGTTGTAATACTTTATGTGCTCGTGTTTGATCTTCAAACTTGTGTGTTTCAGAAATAGCACCATCTATTAACTTGTTTAAGCTTCTTGGAGAATTTGTATTTGACGTCTTATCAGAACCCTTATAATCACTTGGTAAAAACTTCAATCCTTTTCTCTACTACAGAGAAATATCTAGAAAATTATGATAGTAGTTTATATGTAATGCTAGAATTTCCTAGGCGTATTAAAACTTAATAGTCAGCCAATCACCAACTTCGTTCTCCAATAGAGATGACGCATGTTCTTGTTAGTGTGTGATAGAAATGAAATGATAGTTTATGTGTGTTTGCACTTAGCATTTGGTGAGGTGTGTGGAGTTCTGTGCTAAGAATGGTGAAGTTAAGGAGTGTGTGTGTGTGTGTGTGTGAATTAACCATGTGCAAAGAGTGAAAGTGGAGTAACAAGCGAGGTATTTGTATTTGTCACATCAAAAGTGTTTAATGAAAATGTTTTGAGTGTACTTTTGAGTGTTCTATAGATTTTCAAGAAATAAATACTCTTCCAAACTTCGCCTTTGCTTGATTGCTTCCATGCTCTGCATCAAGCTCAAAGGGCTCTTCGTGAAGGATTGCATGTGTCTACATATAAATTGGCTGGTGCTCTAGAAAGGAGATGAGAAAACACTAGTTACTTATATTAGTATTCTTAATTTTGGCTGGCTCTTAATGTCTTGGTGGGTTAGTTTGTGAAGTCTGTACTAAACTATTTTTCTTATTGTTCATTTTCGTATAACATCTTGTATTTCCATTATGAAGTTTCATCTTGTTAGTTAAAGAATTTTTTTTTTTTGAAAAAAAAAGGTTTGTTTGTTTTGCTTGTTATCTTGACTAGGAAACCCTTCCCTATCATTTTGATTTATAGATGTTGAAGCTGCTCAAGAATATCATAATCTCCGATGAACCTCTGACTAATACCATTTTGGCTAGTAACTCCAAGAAGAAAGATAAACCACCAAACCAGTTTGCATCAGCAATTAGAGTAAGGACTGCAACCAGTGACAGTAAAATGGATATCAATCTAGTGCGAAGCAAGTCTCAAAACAGGATAGTCTCAGCAGAAGCCAAGGGAGATTTTGTTGACTTTTTGTTTAGCTTCCTTTCCATACCATTGGGGTCCATTGTAAAGCTTTTGGGTGGCAACACCTTGGTTGGATGTGTTGATAACTTGTACAAGAGTGTGGAGACTCTGGACTCTTCATGGTGCACAGACTCGCACTCTGTGTTGCTCAGTCCTGGCATAGCACCGCAATTTGGTTGCCCAAATCAGCCTCTCATCATTCCTGATGTAGAACCTCCTAACTATTTTTATAGTACAGAGGTAATAGCGAATCGCCCTTTTGGTGGTTTTTCCACAGGAGACGTACGGACCATAGGTAGGGGAGTGATTTCCAAATCAGATGAAGGTGAATTGCCCTTTTCAATTTATAATGCTAGAAGCTTGACTGCATTGGACCCAAGATCCCGAAACAGATCAAAAGAAGGTGTTGTGGGTTTTGTGAAGAGGCCAGCATTATATGCTGTAGGAGATGATCTAAGTGTGAGATCACTGTCTGCTAATTCTTGCCTCTTCTATTTGAAAGAATTGAACCTTCCTCTTGATGATCTGGAAATGAAGGTGATAAGCATTAGTGAGGCAGAGGTAAGGTTGGCTATTATTACAAAATTTGGCAATTTTCTTTAAATCTTTTAACCTATATAATCCCCCACGCCTCCCCTTTTCCCTTGGGCTGAAGACATATGTGATACCTATTTCTCATTTACTTCCACTTTTGGTGCAGGCTTTAAGCCTCCTTGGAGCTTCCTTGACATCAAAGTATGCCCTGACTAGTGGGTTCGAAGACTTCCTGGATATTCCGAAACAAGAATCAAGTTTGACATCAAAGTATATACAGACTAGTCGTCTTGATAATCTTTTAAAGGAGGAGCCTAACCCAGAAACATTAATCCTCAAATGGCTGTAGTTTGAGCATGCCCACAACAATACCATTTTGGTTTGAAGAACAACTTAGAAGATTTTAGACCTTAGTTGTAATTTTGTACCGCAAATACTTCGTTATTTTCCTTTTACCAGTTTACTTCTGTTTAGTTTTAACTTTCTAGGTTCTTCTCTTCAGTTCTATGAGCTTAACTAAGTTCTGAAATACTTTTCGTTTCCAACAATTATTATTGATTTGGCTCTTGGACTCATCATTTTAAATATCATCCGTCATATATTTTGAGACCTGCATCAAGCGGATGTTGTCAAAAGCCACTATTGTATGTGTAGAGATATATAGTGAGTCTTTCTAGTGACAAGAATCAAAATAAATACTGAAAACACGCTTTGCCTTTGCTATTGAATACCGCTTTTAGTTCTTTGGTTTTTGCTGCATATAAGCAAGGCTTATTATTGCCGGCATTCTTCTTCCTGTATCATCTGTTAACGTATACATGACATTTTCTGCTGCTTCACAACTATTTTCTAAATTGAGTATAGGCAAAATCAGTAATAAAATTCAATGCCCCTTGTTCTGTTGTCCTTACCTTTATGTGGAACTCAAATTTTGATTGAGTGATAATCACCTGATATTAATCTAGCATATGTAAAACGGCAAATCTTAGAATCTCAACTTGTTTCTCGATTTACCTATTTCTGTATAATTTGTGCTGGGTACATTTTTGTTGGCATGAGATCTGTGAATGAACTGTTGCATTTTTTGGATTTCATTTTGATATCTATATATATGTTGTCCGTTAATTTTGGTAGATTAGCATATGGATGTCACTTTAGCATAGATTTCAGTCTATGTTGTTGAAAGAACCTTTCTAGTTCTTCAAAGATTTTGAGCCAGATACTTGATTATAATATTTGAAATGCATAGAGTACATTTTCCAGTGAAGAAACATTTATGTTGTGTTTAGTTTCATAAAACAGTTTTTAGCTTTCTTTTTCTGTTTTCATAGTCTATGTCATTTATGATTTATTGAATGAAAGACGAGTTCTTATGACATGATGACTAAAAATACACTTACACAGAGGGGTGTCTCTATAAATTGCAAAGAGTTTAATGTGGGGCACAGACATAAATTTAAAACTTCACTAACACAATGTAATCACTGTCATCTTTCATCCTCCATAACCATTGCTATTTTCATCTTCCCAAACAAGCCAATACTTTATAGCCACAAATTAAAAAATCAATGCAAAACCTCGTCGAAAGAAATTCTTAAACCACAATCTCAAACCAAACAAGATTAACCAAAGCATCTTCAAACCAGACACACAACATCACAGCAACCAAAATCAGAGTGCCATCGCCACCACCACTGCCAAGTGTAGCAACCACGAAGCCACCACCCGCCACCAGAGCTTTTGCCGTCATCATCTCCGCTCCACACAGTCACACCACTGCTGCAAATCACTTCATCAGAGCCCTCTCTTTCTCCACCATCATCGCGAATTACCTCACCACCACCATGAAGGCCACAGCGATCCTCTACCATGCCAAATCATGCACCTTCGCTGCAACTTTCTTTTTATCCATTACGCCTCGAGGTCATTGCGGACCACCACTTCCGCGTCGCTAAGCCTTTGTGCCACCATCGCAAGCTCCACCACTCACAAGCTCTCTTCCATCTCCGCCAGTAAATGATGTCGCCGGTGAATGGTCCAAACGATGCCAACACAAGTTGGTCCCGGATCTATGAAGAGTTGGGATGAATGACAAAACAATGGAGCACTCATTCATCTTTTCCATCATCAACAATTGTTAAAAAATTACCAAGATTAAATTTAACTTAATGAAGTTTGTTAGCAATGTTAATAAATTCAGTAGAAAATTTTAATACCTGATGTGGACTTAAGTAAAAAGTTCAGATTCTAAATACCAAAAAATATTGGAGAATATGTATCATTTTATGGACCATGACTTGCTTTCAATCTTAGTTATTGGATGAATTTTTATGTTGCAGTGATTTTGAAACCATATTGGGGAATATGTATCATTTGGAGCTTGCCTCGAATGAAATAGTGAAAGCTAAGAGCTTGTTTGGTTTGAGTTTTCAATTTTTCATAATTTTTAGTTTTTCTTTCGCTGAAAAACTGAAAACTGGAAACTAAAAACTAAAATCAAACGGAATATTCCACCTTATTTCCCCCTTCCCCGTTCCACACACAAGACACAGAGGTCTATGCCCAGAAATTGCTTTTTCTATCTTGAGCATAACCCCAAATGGCCGTTTATGTTCTTGCTATTACATTTGCATATATGAGTTAAACCAAAATCATACATGCATGCTCCCTAATTAATTAATTACTGACAATATTCGGTTTTTTTGACTCGGAGAAAACCAGATGCCTTCTATTAGTGATTCCCTCCGAGCTTGATACATGAGGAAGATTAGATTATAATGATTTTGTGATGATTTGGTGGAGAATATCAAGTAACACCTAGTTAACAATTGTAAGCAAATTATTTCAGAGCTTGATTTGTATAATGCCTAGAATATCAGTAGCATGTGAGCCTAGGGGCCAGCTATATCATGTCCTAAATCCTTAAAATCCGAGATTTGCTTTTTTGTAAGAGATGATTCATTAATAACAAAATATATTTTGGGAAAATAAATAAAAGGAAAGACTGAGAAACAGTACCCACCTGATGCAAGATGAAAATGGTTAACATTTTGCGTCATTTGATATAAGTGCTTAAACATATCATGCCAACAAAAATGCTTAAACATATTGATATGTAAATCAATAACAATGATTAGGCTAAGTGGCAAATGGAGTGTGGCACAGATAATCATGGAATCGACCTATATCTCCCAGGAACATGAGTTGACTCCCACTAACTATTGTGATGCCTCTACTTATGGATAATTACATAAGAATCCATGTGGGATTAGGATGACATGTGTTGAATTCATCTAAATTTTTTTAATCATAAGAAAACAATAAACCTAAGGTGCTTTGTCTTTCATGATCGAAATCAAGTTCAATCGAATTTTACTCGAAGCACAACGCATCTTTTTAGCCCAAAAAATAAAAAAGCCCCAATAAAGGGGGACATTTTCACAAGTGACCTATCATGCTCTAAAAATTATGAATTTATGTATAAACACACATGCTGTATATTAACTTTCCACACAATTATCTGTAGGTTAATTTTCACAATTTGTTAGGAAAATTAAAGGAAGTGGAGATATGAGAGGTGTTCATTGTTCAAGTTGATCATCATTATTGTTTAGGTAACCGTTGTGCTAGAACATGGAAGATTCATGTTGTGAAATACTGTATCTATGTATATACGTTTACAAAGGAATGTTGCAAAACATGGCATGAGCTAAGAAAAGAGTTGAGAAAAAATTGTGAAGTGAAAATCTAAACTCGATAATATAAAGTACGTGAAACAATATATGTCTTAAGACGTGACTTATTATAAAGTCGAGAGGATAAGTAACTAAGTAACCCTTAACAAGTCACGTTTGTGCAACTAATCACTAATTACTGACTAGTTAGTAATTATCAACCAACCTAACTATATAATGTAACAAAGTGAAATCATGAAAGACAGAGCAACAATACGTTTGCAGATTAAATTATAACTATTTGTATTGACTCAAAGAGTTTTGGATTAAGTTATGCACTCATCAACCTTTCTCTTCCATCCCTTTCCTTCCAAACCAAATTCATGAATCGACTTTAAGGGTTGGAATCCCAAATTGGTAATTAGCCTCATTTAGTGATCATCTCTTCTTAAGGAGATTTCTTAGGGCCATGAAACCACGTACGAAGAAATCTTTTGAGTATTATAAATGAACTTCTCTTAAGGGTGTGCTCATGAGTTTTGAGAGAAATGAAGGGGAAGGTATTGAAGGGAAATAAAGGGAAAAGAGAGGAAGAAGTTTAGAGTCTTTCAATCTATCTTCTTCACAAGTTTAAAATAAATAAAAAAAGAAGGAGGCAGAGGTCTTATAATATATTTTTATAATTTTATCTTTTATTAAATTAATTTAATATAATTAATATGGTTTATAATAATATTATTTAAAAAAATCTAAAACCCTCATTGATATAATGATGTAAAATTTGCCTCTTTCTTCATTGAAAAAAAAAAGTCTCTTTCTCTCTCTTCCTTTTTTTCATTTCACTGTTTATTCCGAAGTTCCATTGTTGTTATTCTTCTCTTCTATCCGGTGAAACATGCTCAGCATTCATGTGCACAAACATAACCTCACCCAAAAAAAAAAAAGATTTATGTGGCCAATTTTACGTTCGTTTTAACAATTTTAAAACATGAACATGTCAAGCATTGTCATGGTTTATTTTTCTTCGCTTGACCTATAAATTTATTAATTACTTTCCATGATTTAGGAGGCATTATTTCCATCGCAAAGTGATTAATTATTTGGCCTACAGCTTGAATTACGAAAACTCTGGAATGTGAAGGATATAATGATGTTTTGGGTAAGATTTGGTTGTAAGCTTGATTTGAATGTGAAGAAGGATTCAATGATGAATTCAAATGCAAATTAATTATTGCATTGAGCAATTCACAAAATCGAAAAAATGGCAAAGCTAGGAGATTGAGAAATTTACAATGTATTGAAACTTGAAAGCATACAGCAGTGCGGATGAATCTTGTGTCGGCTTGTTGAGCAAAACATTATCCGAACAAAAAAACTCAAAATGAGTTCAAAATGATGAGATTCAAAGTGGGAACATAATTTTAATGGAAATTGACATGAAATTAGGATGGAAACAATAGGTTGATGCAAATTTTGAATAAATTGGAAAAGGTTTTTTTTTTATATTTTGATGAGGATAACACATTAAATTAAATTGGAATCAGTTTAAAAACTTCTTGAATTGAGGGAATTACAAAATAGGTTTTGGAATGTTTTGAGGGATTCGTAAAAAATTTTAAACACTTTTCCACCCTGAAAATAAAACTACTGAACATGATAAAATCTCTGCAAACCTTTCCCTTCCCTCTTTTTTCCTCTTATATCAAACTCGCAGACACGCCTTAAGTATGTTTGCCTAACCTTCAACTTCCCAAAAGGGTTTCTAGCTTGTGTAGTTATTTGATAGAATGGGTGCTCATGAGTCGACCCGACCTGCTAACTTGGTCTGTTTCAAAACTTATTAGGTCAAGTTTGGGACCTCAAATTTAACTCAATGCACTTTTCAAGTTGAGGTTATGTTAAATTTCAGGTTGGCCTAACCCTAGCTGAAATTAAATAAAATTTTTAGAGTCGTACTTTTTTATAATAATTAATGATAAATTTATTTTAGGTGATTTGATATTATTTTTATATTAATATGATTTGTTTTAAAATATGTAATGCAAAATATAGCTTGAATTTTTTTACTTAGCTATAAAATTTGATAACTTCACTATGAATAAAGTCCAAATCCTTATTATATATATTTTTTGATAAATGGGAATTGCTCAACCACTCCTTATGGGAGGGGAGCGAAAAGGTACACAAAGTTATTATATAACCACCAAAACAAAGAGATACCTCTATGTAATATTCATATGACAGTAGCACATATCACACCCAAATAAAAGGAAGAAAAAAGAAATAACATCCAATACAAAACACACAAAACAGATCACCAAGCTTAAAATAAGCAATCCACAGCAATCAAGGTAGGAGAGAAGCATAGGCTTCATCACAGGAAGATCAGTGCACAACCTTCTACATTCAATTAAAGATGGCATCACTGTCACCTTTCCAACCGCGTATCACCTCGATGTTTGTAGTGAAAAATTCTGGGTAGAAAGGTAACACATCATATCAGGCTTGTGTCCAATAGCCCAATCTGTGCAAGATGTTCCTTCTTTCCCGTTCCCAAATCCTTATATGTTGTTTGCAAGTTGGGTTAACTTGGTCATTAGATGAGCCATTATCGAGTTATATTCTAGCTCCAAGAAATGGCCTTGTCTAAAAGCTTGTCTGGATTTGGGTTTAGTTCAATCCAAAATGACTTGTTCTTTGTACACCATTATCTGATATAGTATATAGAAAATCTCATCAAATGCTTTTATTACATTATTTCTTTATGCTTGTACTATTGTGCGTCATATGTGTTAGTATATGATTGAAATAGGTTTGAGAAAGAAGTTCCACATTGCTTAAAATTGGGATAGAGGGGGGTGCCAAGACTATATATATGAGCCTAAGTTCTCCAATTCAATTTGCACCGGTCGAAAATACTTTAAGCTTGTATCTAACTTTTCTTCCTCTATACTCTTGTTTTAGAGTGTTGTAAGGTGTAGTTCAAATATTTGCTTTAGAGAATGTGGGTGTACTGGGGTGTGAATATTTAAGAGAGTAGTCTGTGTATTGTAATAATTTTTACATAGTGATATTCTTTGTTGTCTTTTGACAGTGGCCGTGGTTTCTCTCTGGTTTTGGACTTTTTCACATTAAATTCTTGTGTTGTGGTTGTATTCCTATTTTATTTATTTATTTAAGGTGGTTCTCAAGGAAGGAAAATGACTTATTTTCTCAACGATTGGTATCAGGAGCTTTGGTTTGATAAGATTTATTCTTAGTATGCTCTATGGTTATAGCTTAGTCTGATCTTTTATATCAAGAAAGAATTTCTCCTTGGTATTTGAGGATCATCCTTGGTTGCTGTTGTTGGAAGATAGTGTGATATTATGAGAGTGCGGTTTGGAAAGGTTCTGCCTAAGGAATGACTTGGTATTTAAGCGCATCCATTGTGACCCACCTCTCTTTCCTGGGAATGCTCTTTGTGCACAGTTTACAGTTGATTTACACTATTCCAGTATACAGTTGCAACAATGTCAAGTTTTTCAAGTGCTGTGAAATATAACATAGAGAAATTTGATGGAAGAATCAGTTTTGGCTTGTGGCAAATACATGTCAAGGATGTGTTGATACAATCAGGTTTGCAAGAGGAGTTGAAAGGCTAGATTGCCAATATAGATAATGAAAACTGGGAGGAACTAGATTTGATAGTGGCAAGCACAATTCACTTGTGTTTGGCTAAGAACGTTCTTGCAAATATGCAAGAAATATCGACAGTCAAGGAACTTTGGGAGAAACTTGAAGGGTTATATCAGGCAAAGGGCATCTCAAATCGATTGTTGTTGAAGAAGTAGTTTCATAATCTAGGCATGGATGATAGCATGAAGGCCTCTGACCATCTTAATGCCATCAATGGTATTGTCTCTGAATTAGATATTATTGGAGTGAAAATTGATGATGAAGATAAAGCACTAAGGCTTATATTGTCTCTTCCATCTCCCTATGGGCATACCAAGCCTATTTTGATAGATGGGAAGGAAACTCTGAATTTTGAAGCAGTTGCCAGTAAAATCGTTGCTGAACAAAGACGAATGAAAAATGAGGCTAGCACTTCATCTAATTCATTATTTGTTGCTAAAAGTGACACTGATGGGAAAAAGAATCGTGGAAGGAGTGTGACATGCTGGAAATGCAAAAAGCCTGAGCATGTAAAGAAAAATTATTCAAGTGGCGCGATGTTGGAAAAAGGTTCTCATGACGCTTGCAACGTTGCTCACATAGGGGGAGAGGATGATCTTTACTAGAAGGTAAGAAGTGTATTCTCATGGTATTACCACGCTGCCATGGTAAAGTATAAGTTATTGCCTAAGAAGCATGGACACACCAAGTTGGTAGTGTGTCCATGTGTCGGACACGTGTTGGACACCGACATCCACACAACACATGTCCGACACGCATCAGTAGGGTCCAATTAAAAAAATAATGTTTCTGAGCTCAGATATGTGCCGGACACGTGTCAGACACAACTCTAATTCACTATGGACACGGCTTGAACACGCCACAGACACATCTGAGTTAGTTTCTTTTTTTAAAATTTTTTTAATACTAACATGAGCCTAAAACCAACTCTAATTGTTTAGTTGGATCTGTACTATTGGGTCATTTCATTTTGAAAATTCTTCAATTGATTACAAAAAATAAGAATTAGTTAGATAAAAATATTATAGAAACATGACAAAAAAATCCAGAAAAAAAATAATCATACAACAAAATAAAAAAAATCATATATATATATATATACCCTATCGATATCCTATAATTTTTTGAGTTTGGTGTGTCTCTGTGTCCATGTCCGTGTCGTGTCCCGTGTCCGTGTCATTGTCTGTGCTTCATAGGTTGTGGCTAGTAGATCTATAATAGCACATGGGCATTGGTTGGCGTTGAAATGCAGGGTGTGTAATGAAGGTTATGTCGATGACTGTGGAACTTCCGAAAAGAGCTAACATGAAAGTTTCACCATAACTTTTCAGTAAGGTTTTGACATGTGCTAAGGTGAAATTCTTGGAATTGTTCTATTCCAAGTGAGCATACCTTTTATGGTGGAGTATGATAGTTTTTTGAACTATGATTGTCGGTATAGACAATGGCAATAAGGGATTGTCAGTGTTGACAATGGAGGATAAAGCTGTGTTTATTTCAATCAAGGTGAAGATTGTTAGTGTTTGATTGAAATAGGTTTGGCAAAGAAATCTCACATTGCTTAGAATTGGAATAGGGAGATTGCTAAGGCTATATATATGAACCTATGCTCTCCATTTCAATTTGCACCAGTCGAAAACAATTTAAGCTTGTATCTGACTTTTTTTTCTCTGTGCTCTTGTTTTAGAGTGTTGTGAGGCATAGTTTAAATATTTGCTTTGGAGAGTATGGGTGTTTAAGAGAGAAGTCTGTGTGTTGTAATAATTTTTACATAATAATATTATCTAATTGTCTTTTCACAATGGCCGTGGTTTTTCTTCGATTTTGGAGTTTTTTATGTTAAATTCTTATGTTGTGGTTGTGTTCCAATTTATTTCTCTATTTAAGGTGGTCCTCAAGGAGGAAAAATGGCTTATTTTCCCAACAATATGAAATGAAATGAGAAGAAATCATTACTACATGGCCTTAATAATAATA
The DNA here is from genome assembly GCA_031216125.1 of Dalbergia cochinchinensis. Lineage (NCBI taxonomy): Eukaryota > Viridiplantae > Streptophyta > Magnoliopsida > Fabales > Fabaceae > Dalbergia > Dalbergia cochinchinensis. Next base: position 56,916,283 of record CM062375.1, on the reverse strand, counting down.
ATCCATGTCTGCCATATAAATAAAAGAATATCGACCACCACTACCAATACTATTGTAACTACCTTCATCTTGGTGCCTAAGCCCTTAGCAATTGTTAACAAAATTAAAGACAATATAAGATGATAGAATTAAAATAACCGAAGCAGAAAGAAAGTCACTGTGGAATTCATAATAGTTCTGAGAATGACAAATGAAAATTAGAATTGCTTTTTCTTATGTTTGAAGTGCATTTTTCAAGAATAAAATACACTCTAAAATGTAGATACACAATCTCAATAGTTAATAAAAAAGAAATCAACAACATAAATTATAGTAAGTATATACTGTATCATCATGATTCTACCTTATAAAATTTTTAAGTAATTAGTTTTCTAATAAATTATTAAAATTATATAATTTAATTTTTATTTTTGGAATAGATTAATTAATTAATAAATAAAGGTCATCTAAGTTGGTATGAGGTGATAAGTGCTCTCTTTTTTTTTAACCGAGTATCAGGTGGTCAATCATTGTATTGGGAATGAAGCAACTTCAAAAGTTGAGTCTATAGTATATGCAGAGATTAGTCATTATGTGAATACCCTAGAATTTTTTTTTTTAAAAAAAGGTTTAATTCAAGGTACAAATCATTAGACAAAAACATAAATATGATGCATCAAATCTATTGAGACTAAAAGCCTAAGCCTAAAAAATTAAATAATGATCTCAAAATTATATCGCTAACAAATAGTCTTCAAAAGAAATTATATACCAAACCCCAAAGATCTATCATGCTCAACAAACTCACCCAAACGTTAATTGACTTTCACTTCATAAACAAAAGTGATTACGTGTGTCATATTTTATGTCAAGCTGGCACATTAGAACTATCATTTTAGGCTAAAAGAAATTATATTTTTAACAAAATAGTTTCTTTTATGCCAAACTAGCATGATAAAACTACCGCTAAAGCCTCCAAAAGATCATATCTTTAACAAATAATTCTTGAAAGAAATACTTTAGTCATCGAAAACAGATGCCAATTGATATTTGAGTAAATTTATTAAATAAAATAGATCTTTAATTTGAAGACTCACACATGAATATAGTTTGAGAGTTAAAATGGTGGTTCTTCTCATATCTCTCTTTGATCTATGGAAGCTTTATAAAACATTATATTCTTATTATATAGAAACAAACATATTAACTGCGACTTCATGGAGCTAAAGAGCTAGAATACAAGGGAATGTAGTTTATCAAACATGCTGCAGCCAAATTTATGTACTTTATATCCTTTACATGCACACTTATTGAATTTGGAGAAGACAAATCTTCAAAACCAAGAAGAAACACTTCGTTTGGCAATGGGCATCGATCGGCAGGGGCGTGCCGTGCCATGCCGTGTGCAAATTCAACGACGAAATCCCGCCGGCTTCCCAAGTTCACATGCCATAGATGTTTTGAGTTCAGTATCAATCATTTCTTCTTCTTTTATTAATCAGGTTTTCAAAATATTAGGACCAAATTTTCAAAGTCAATAAAAGAAAAGGACAACTTCTTCACGTCGTTTCATTTTGATTTTGATTTTTTTTTTTATGAAATATGTGAATGTATTATTGATGCATAGGACATGTTTGCACACTTCTAGTCAGTACACTCATTCGTATTAAAATTTGGATTTTTTTTAATACAAATCTTGATTATTCTATTATATTTGAAAGTCTTTTTATTTAATTTATAAGCACGGTCAGGGTAAAAAATTTATACAAATATTCAATTATGTATTACTATATATGTAAAAGTATTTGACTCAACTATTCATCACCTTACAAGTCTTACAAATAGAGTCATGTGATTATATAGCAATATAAAGTTCTTTTATACTATCAATGCATAAAATTAATATAATTTTTAGGTCGAAGAAAATGCAAAAAGTTATAAAATTACATCCATTAAAAGGTTTTTTATTAAAAAATTGTTCATTAAAAAAAATTACAGCAAGAGCTTTCCAAGGATTGTAAATGGTAACAAAGTTTCATTTTGATACACTAAGTGATAGAATAAATTTTCATACAATCTTCCACTCATATTTCATCACACCTATAAAAAATGGTTGGGTCTAACCTTACTACTTCAAAGGTTACACACATAGGAAAAAAACTGATTAGATAATATCATAAATAAACTTTACATTATCAAAATTTAATCATATCATAATAATACTATTTTGAAATGGGTGCCGTTATCTTATTTACTTAATAATAACTTCACGCACCATTTCTTTTTTCAAAAAAAAAAATTACTATCTCCGATTGAGTGTTTATGTAGGTTCAAAGGATAAAAGCCATAGTTTTTAGACTCGGACTGGTGATCGACTCGGTCGAGACACCGGATTACTGGGTCACTGGTTCAACCGATAGGTCGTTGGTCGAACAGGTCGAACCGGATTTATACAAAAAAATATTAAAATTTAAATAAAATATAATAAAATGACAACTAATTAACAATTTAATACTCTTTGAAGGGTCCAAATATAAAAGCATAAATAAATAATATAAATTTTAAAATATTATTCACATTTCACATTTACGAATCACAATTGACAAGTTCAAAATATAATTATATAAGCAAACTCACAAAGTTTTACATCACAAGCTCATAAGCTATGACAATACAAATAAAGTTATTGCATTTTTCTATAAGTCAAATTAGATATTTTTTGTTAAGATTTTTGAAAAAGTCATCATTTAGAACAACAAAACAAAAAAAGCAAACAAAGCAAAAATAAATAAATAAAAAAAGCAAAAAAAAAACTCGATCGGTTCGACCAGCCGAGTCAAACTGGGTTGCACTAGTTTTGATGCAGGACCGATCCAAATACTAACTCAGACCGATTTCATGATCGGTTCATCGGTTTTCCGGTCAAACCGACCGGTCTAAACTGGTTTTCAATACTATGATTAAAGCCTTCGCATCAACAAAAGTTAGTGTAAATTTTCAGAATTCTTTCTAATTATTAAAATAAGGTTTAAAAGAAAAATCAATAAGTTGTTATCTTGGTTTCTAAAAAAATCTTATTTGGTTTGAGTCAAAATATTTCTGAAATACTTTGGTTTTAGTATCTGAAATTAATTTGTCTCTATCAAATGTTGAGCTAGATAAGAAAAAATCATGCTATCTAGTCTTATATGGTAGCCACTAGCCACACATGACATATCATAACCATGTGTCAAATTCTATTATAAAATTAGTTATTAAGTCTGATAAAATACGTTAATAAGTTGGGTCTAATGAGTTATTAAGTGAGGAATTTGACACAAGAAATGATGTGGCATATACGGCTACCTTCAATCATATAGGATTGAATAATGTGCATTTCCATTGCCTAACTCAATATTTAACTAATTTCAGGGACTAAAACTAACTAATTTTAAAAATGTTAAGACTAAAACCAAACAAAAAAGTTTTAAGGATGTCGCAACCGGGAATCGCGACGGGGACGGCGAAAAAGAGAGAATTTATATTGAGAATTATGGAGTCGCCACCAAGTTTATTTACATTTGGGAAAATGTTGGAAAAACCTATTTTTGAAAAACAATGATCTTTGAAACCAGTTTGAGTTCGGGAGTCGGTTATGTATAGGGAAGGGCAGGAATTTAATCCCACGCACCCCTACTACACCCGTCCTTGGACGGTACCTTTAATTAACTGTGCAAATTAAATAAATAACCTTTTTCAAACATTTGTTTTCTGTTTCAAGACAATTAAAAGGAATTTATTTTTCTTAAAAGAAAAGAATTTTTAGTGCACCGAATTGTTACAATTTAGATGTCCTAAAAATGAGTTGACTCGTCGTCACGACTAAGTTAACCGTTTTTTTATTTGAAGCGAAGCATTTGACAATAAGCATATAATTTTAAAACAAGAATTGTTCTAAATGATAAATGCTTGCAAATAGAATCTAAAAAGAAGCGAAAATTTATTTTTTGGTGTTTTTGTAAAAAGAAAATATAAAAACCTTATAAGAGATATTTGAAATATCAAATTGTCACAACTCAGATATCCAAATATCAAGTTAACAAGCTGTCATGGCTAAATTAACCTTATTATTTGAATAAGAAATTTACTAAATAAATGAGCAAATTTAAATTGAAAATAAGTATATAAATTACAAATATTTACAAATAAGAGAAAAAGAAGAAAATTATTTTTTTTATTTTTATAAATCAATGGAAACAAATGTAAAAGAGAACAAGCATTTTTAAGGAAAATTTCAAATCATTAAGCTGTCACAACTCAAATGTTCGAAATATCGAGTTAATAAGCCGTCACGGTTAAATTAACTCTTTATCTACAATAACGGAAATTAAATAAAATATTTTGAAAAAAAGATTATGAGGAAAAAGGAACTTATAAATGAAACAAAATACATAAATAGCATAAAAAATATTAGGAAAATTATTTACAAATAAATTAAGTAGTAAAAGGTTAATTTTGGGAAAAAAGAATTTTAGAATATTAAGCTGTCACAGCTAAAATATTCTAAAACATAAAGTTAACAAACCGTCGCGATCAAATTAACTTTATTCTTAAAAAGAGATATTTACAATTTAATAATTAACTCAAATTAGTATAATAAAAAAAGCGAAGTAATAATAAAATATTTACAAACAAAATAATATTGCGAAAATCTAATTTTTAAAGGGAGTTTTAGAATATCAAGCTGTCATAGCTAAAATATTCTAAAACATAAAGTTAACAAACCGTCGCGGTCAAATTAACTCTATTTTGAAAAGACTTTGAATATCAAGCCGTCGCAGCTAAAATATTCTGAAACATGAGATTAACAAACCGTCTTGGCTCAATTAACCCCTTTTTTTTAATACAACTCATCAATTAATTAAGTGAATAAATCTTAATAAAATACTCAAGTCCTTATTTTAAATCCAAAATGGATAACACTCCTCTTTTTAGACAAAATTCTAATTTTAATGGGAACCTATAAAATTAAACACAATTAACTTAAATGAACAATAAACACATAAAATAATTAAACCAAGAGAAAAATATAATTCATAACCTAATTACACACAAAACGCATAATCACATAAAATAACAAAACTAAATAAGTAATTCACAAATGCAAATACACAAAATATGTACAATAATTAAACTAGAAATGTAAAATATTACAATTTACACAATTAATTTTAATTAAAACATATAAACATAAAATATTTAAACTAAAAAAAGTAAAATAAACACAATTAAGCAATTAATTCAATCAAAACATATAAATATGAATTAAAAAAGAGAAAAAAAAATTTCAAATTCAAATAAACAACTTTAAAATCTAAACAAAACCTACAAAATAATAATAATAATAATAATGACAATAAAAAAAGTAAATCTTTAATAAAATACTCAAATATTTATTTTCAAACAATAATAATTTTCTTTATTAATTCAGATCAAATAAGTAAAGCTCAAGTCTCAAATATAAAATCAATCATAACTCAACAAGATAATATAAATCCAACTAAATGAAATCAAAATCTATTCTAGCAATTCAAACCAAACCAGCTTCCTAAATTAGTTCTATCTTTTTCATTATATATTTTTTTTTTAAAAACTAATATTTACTCGAAACTCAAAATAAATGAAATGTTTTATTCTTATTTAACTCAAAGCTAAGCAAGTAAACTTCTAAACTACAATGAAATAGATACTAATCGAGTAAACAAAAATCAAAATACTTAAACCATCAAAATATAATAACCTTAATCTAAGAACATAGATGATTAAATAAAACTAACATACACCAATTTAAACTAAAATTCATCATTATATATTTTTTAGAAAAAAACATTTTAAAATACACACATACACAAATACACTCACGCTTAAAAAAAGAAAAAAAATCCTCTCCCTCTTACGGATTCTTTCCCTCACACACTCACAGCACTACACTCTCTCTTTTTTTATTCAAAACACAACTCTCTCTCTCTCCCTCTCTTCACATGCACACATACACGGTTTTCCTTTTACCTTTTTTACTCACACAAACAAAAACATATTCTCACGCGGACACACTTGGATTTTTCCTTCTCACCTTCACAAATACACACTAAAGGACACAGAGTTTTAGAGAGAGAGAGAGCAACTGAGAAATAGAAAGAGAGAGAGCAGGGAAGTGAGAGATTCACGGATGAGGGGAGGGCCGCGGAGCTCGCCATGGCCGTGGGTCTCGCCAAGGGAAGGTCACCGCCCCAGTGACGGCATCGCGGTGATGTGGGCCTGAGTTGGGAGGGATGGAATCTGTTACGGGTCTGGGTGTTTTCGGAGGTGGTGGTTGGCGCGGTGGCTCGGGGTGAGGATGACCGGTCGATGATGATGGAACACCGGCGCGCATGGAGGATCACGCGAAGAGAGCCGGGGCGGTTGAGGGCGGAGGTCAAGAACAAACGCCGAAACGGTGCCGATCCGGTGGCTTTCTGCAGGCTGAGCTTCGCGCCGCTTCTTCTGGTGGTTCTGCACGGGGAATGCGATGGTTCAGTAGGCTTGTGGAAGTTGCAGATCGTTGCGGTGGCTCGGGGGTTCTTTATTCTTTATTCTTTGTTGTCATGGCCACCGAAGCTGGATCTGCTGCGGTTTCCTTCTTGGAGATCAAATGGAGTCTATGACCATGGTGGTTTGCGGTGGGGTCTGGAAAACAAGGGAGCTGGCCGCAGTCGAGTTGGGAATGGAGGGGATGATGATGAAAGGTTGAAGAGGATGGTGATGGTGAGGAAGAAGATGGTGGTTACGGAGCAAGGAAGGGTGTGGTGGTGGAGGAAGGCCGTGGATGATGATGATGATGGTGTTTCATGGAGGTTGAGTGGTGGTGGGTGGCGGCCATGGAAGTGGTGGTGGGTGGTTGTGGTGGAGGGTGTTGATGATGATGATGAAGATGCTAGAGAGGGGGGCTGCGGCGGTGTTGATGATGATGAAGACCCACGGCCGCGGTGGTGGTGGCTGAAACCACCGCGACCACTCCCTTCTTTTTTTTTTTTCAAATTTTGTTGTGTTTTTTTTTTTAAAAAAAAACTGATGATCTATTGTTGATGAATTGATGATTTTACCTTGCTACTGAGTTCTCTCTTACTGGAATTGTTGCTGGATGTTTCTTTTTAGGTTCTGATGTTTTAGTTTTCTGAAATTTTTTTGTTGATGATCATTCCCTGATGATCTGCCCCTCCATATCTATATTGTTCTCTTTGTCTTTTTTCAATTCTGCCGAAAGAGGAACCAAAAAATCAAGGACATCATCATGTGTCCGTTTATTTTTTTCTGCTTTTCTCGTATCTCTATGCTTCATAGGTTTGCTTTGGGTAACGAAAAAGGAATACGAAGACCCCGTGACTCCTTTATCTTCGTTTCCCCCCCCTCTTTTTTTTTGAAATACAAAAAAAAAAACAAGAAGTAAGAATTTTATTTTCAAAAGAAATAATTAAAGAACCGTAGTAAAATAAAATAAAAAGATAAACTAGATGCAAATTTGGATTTTATTGTTAAAAGATTGGACAAAATCGGGTGTTCACAAAGGACCAAAACAAAACTTTGCTAATTTTTCAGGCCAAAAATATCTTTAAACCTTAAAATAATAGCCATTTAATCAATCAAAATAATAGATATTATTTTTTACATAAAAAACTGAATGATTTAATTGGAATACACTGACAGTGTAAAGTTTTTTTATACATTCGTCTAATTATATAATAACACATTGATAAATATAGTTACGGTCCAGCCCCACAACTTGAAAAATCATATAATTGGAGAGATTTAATTAGGTGACAGTGTAAAATATTTTTATATCGACAATATATCAAAATCAAATTCCAAATTAAAAGTAAAAAAGTTTGAATTTATAATTTCATGTAAATTATTCAAACTCTATCACAAATCCAATTTTAGAGTTTTACATTATTGATCGATCAATAGAATTTTATTAAAATAAAAAAATCACAAATTGTGATTTTCTACTATGATTTATCAAATCATAAATTTTTATTGATTATTGTCGGCATTTATAAACTAAATCTTCCCATTAGACATATTCTTTTTATCTGTAGAACGACTCAAGTCAGTCCCACATTCCGACATGTGTAACAGTATAATCAATCATTATGCCTTCCTTCAGGGGCATATTCTTTTAAAATTAACGTTACACATGTGATGCGAAAAATGCTGTCGGAGGTAATAATTTTTCGTTATACATGATTTAAAATTAACGTTACGCCAGCATTTAATTGTAAAAATAATAATTTATTAAACATGATGTCATCATTGAGGATATCACATGTATATTACTAAAGAGTGATGGTGGACTTTTAGAATAGTGGGTCTGCATTACGCCGTACTTTGGATAATCATGCCGACAAAATTCGATAAATCGATCGAGTTCAGGCCATAGCCCATTAAAAACAACCTATCAGACTTGTGAGGACATGCTAATTACAATTATAACCACCTAAGTTAATTTATAAAGATAATTTAAACATTTGTAATCAAAATTCAAAACCAATTGATAAAAAATATGAACAATTCCATCCATGCATGGTTTTAGCTGTTCGTATTTTTTTGGTTTGTTTAATTGTTGTGTTTGGTGGATGCTGTCTTCCATGCGTGGGGCAGCACAAAGGGACCAAGAGAACGTGGGTGTTGGCAATGGCACAATAGTCACCACATCGTTTCTGATTCTCCGCGTAGAACTTTGATTTTTGTTTGTTCCCTCTCAACTCTTTGGCACCGCCACCACCGCACAGCCAATTTCCAACACAGCCTCGCTCCATCACGCCGTATACTTACAGTGAAAGTTGAGACAGAAAAATTTAAAAGAAAAAATGTAGAAAAACAAAACATTGTTATATGATTTTTGCTTTGGTATTCCATGGGTATTGGTACCCTTTTAAATCTTAAGGTTGTGATTTAATCATGAAAATTTAAAATAGTAATTGATTTAGTCAGTGGGATACGTGGCAAACTTTCAGCCACAAATTATCTAAAAGGTACTAATACCCATAAATTTTATAAGGTACCGGAATAATCCCTTTGTTATATGGCCCCAAAAGTTTCCTTCAGCTAATAGTTCTCCGAATTATGCAATATTTAAGTGCAAGGAGAAAAGGAGTTGCAATTATTGCATGATGATATTAAGATGTAATTTTTATGTAAATCCTTGCCGAGAACTCTTTCTATCATCTTTCGGGTTAAACTTGAATTAATCAGATTTTTAGTAATAAAGTTTGGTGAATCAGTGGGCTTAACCCAAAAAAGTAGTGTAAAAAGGTTTATATTTTTATTAAATCATATATTATTACATTAGTAAAAAAGAGTTACTTTTACCTATTATTTAAAGAAATCATACAAATAAAATAATTTGATTGCATAAAAATATAAAATTAATAGCTTATATGTAAATAACAAAGGGTGCAGAATAAAAAAAATTTCTTCTTACATCCATAAACAATATGATTCTTTAATGAAAAAGACAATATGATTCATTACAGGTTTAACTAATGATTAACCGAACTAATCAAGTCTATAAATTTGTGTCCAAATAAATCTGCAAATTACTTTCTCTCCTTCCATTCAAATTGTAAATAAAACGAGCCAATTCATATATAACAAAATTCATTTCACCGAGCTTTACCCTTCCACTGCCAAAATACAGAAAAACAGAAATACTACAAACGTACTACAAGGAGCAATATTATTTATTCTGCTCGTGAGCAGAACCCAACAAATAAACGGCTGGAGAATCATGAAAAAGGGACGTGTGATGAGATCATGTTAAGGGGGAAAGAAAAACGTATCAATGACGGCGCATAGTAGACGTGTGAGAGTCCCAACGAAGATGCCACGCGTCCCACTCGATTTCATCGTTTGCATGAAAGAATGTCAGTTCCACGAAAGAATGTGAGGCCCACTACTCTTTCACCAAAGCCTAACTTTTCGGTCAATTATGGAGTCACCGGGTAGAAGAACGCAATCCCTTTCCATCACTCTCTCTCTCTCTCTCTCTCTCTCGTTTTCAGATGGACGTAGAGGGCGGGCACGAACATCGAGGAACGTTCCGAATTGCAAATGTCAAAAGTGCACCAAATTACGCTGGTCGCCGGCTGATCGGGTTCCAACCCCACCTTAGCTGATACTAGTTGTAAATGCACCAATTAAGATAAATTATTATTTGTTTTTTTTTTCCCCGATATTATATAAAAGAATTTCGGTCTTCAATTGAGAAAAAGAAAGGCGAGATTTTATGTGCAAATAAACAAATGAAACGAAATGGCCAACACGCTTTCAATCATTCAATAGGTACTGATTAGAATCCTTAAAATTTAGATTTATTTAATTAGTGCCCTAGAGAACATTGCCCCAGGGAATTAAAAGTTGCAGGATTCTATATATATATATATATTAAGAATTTATCTAATCAATGTATTAGTTAAAGTTTTGAAAAAAAGTAAATCTATAAATTTGGTGATAAATCCTAACAATAATAAAAGAGGTTTGCTTTTTAATTTATAGATTTATTTCTTCTCTATGCTCGTACTTTTTTTTTTTTTGATAACTACGTTTTTAGATGGGGGAGCCCTTAAATTTAAATGCCATATATGTTTAGATGGCATGACTCCTGATATGATAGTTATAACATAATCTCAATGATAAATTCATACAAAATCTTGTATAAATTTACCTCGTTCAGCTATAACCTAGGTCGTCTAGCTTAATTAACAATTTTAATATAATGTTGGCAGCTAGTTCTATTATTATCTCTAAACGAGGCAAGACCAAAAAAATGAAAAAAACTTACGTGATAGCTTCCAGTGTCATTCTTAGCAAAAGACCCTATCATGCAGTACGCTTTAATAACCTTCTAAATTCTTGCCCGATGAAATGCTGAATATCCGGTTCTAATGACACGCATGTAAAAGAAGGTAAAAAGATTATCCAATGACACAAACACAATTAAAGATGCATATTAAAAGCAAACAACACAGATTCAATGTCAATTGACTCATAATTGAGATCTTTAGCTAAAGACATCATATTGATTTTGAGTACAAGAAAGAACTAGCGTACTTAAAAGGGAATTGCAGTTCTCCTGGGATTAATTAGAAGACAAAGACACTCACCACTAAACCTTAATTAAGTCAGTCATTAAAACAATTTAAGACCGTGAGGACAATGCTATTGAACTTTCTTATTTGATTACGTAATCTGAGACAGGGGTGAAGCTAAACCATCTTCTCAGTGATAGCATATTCCTTGGTGCTTACCAAATGACCAAGTATTATTCTTTGGATTTCACTTTTGTAAACACCTGATTTTGTCCAATCTCTAAGAAGAAAATCCAAAAATTCACATTGAGTTTATTTACTTAATTTTTTTCTTTTATTTGCAATTTCATTAATCATTTCGTCAAATTCTTTGCTGGTTGTTTTCTTTATTTATTTACAAAAAATAAAAAAAAGAGAGAAAAGTTGAAGAAGAGACGGAGGAGCCTCACAAGCTCACGGACTCGCCTCTTTTTGGCCCTTTCCAGCTAGGTCACGGGAGAGCATGGGGATAGGGGAAAGTAAAAAAAAAAAAATCAAAACCAAATGATAGTGTTTTTGAAAAAGGTTAATCTCTTTTTCGGTGGGTTGGGGGAATCCAAAAAAACACAGAGACAGTGAAAGGGAGGATATAATAAAAGAATGGCAGATCATCGATAGCGAGGACCAGGCACCAACGAAATAATTTGACACTATCATCTACAAAAATTCGAACTCAACAATATTCAGTGGAGCCATCAAAAACAAAAGAATTAGAAGCAGGTATATATGTTATCATCATAAATAAAAACAAAAAAAAAGCATAGGGGCCGCGGCCTCCTTGCTCCACCGCCGCGGCCCCCCTTCCCTTTTCAGCTTCATCTTCTTCCTTCACAGCCCCTCCATACTTCAACATCATAACCGCCACCATCTCCCTCTCCCTCCATACTTCAACATCATAACCGCCACCATCTCCCTCCCCCTCCATGCTTCAGCACCTTCCAACTCATCATCATCATCAACAACCATCTCACCGCCACCACGGGAACCCGGATCGACGGCTTGACCCGGACCCAAGCCTCGCCTCCACCTCCGGCCGTGAATTACCCGCGAAAGCCCAAGAAGCGACCATGACCGCCGCGCTTGCTCACACCTTTCCCATACCCCATCATGCTCTGCCCAACCTTATAACTTAGATCCACCACCAAGCCATGGCGGCCAGCCCCTCTAAGCTCTCGCTGGCCGACCTCGCGGACTACCATGGAGTCCTCCGGTTGCACGATCTTGAATGTCACGAGCTCACAACGGGAACCGCCTCCAAGGCGTCCCTCACTCTTAACCCGCGACGCCGAACCCTCAGAGCACCGCTGTCTTCACCCTCTCAACCCCCCCTCCGACGAAGTCCAGCCACCGTCGCCTTTCTGCCTGGTGCTGTCGCCGCGCCGCCCGATCTCAGTCGCGGAAACCACCCTTCACACCACTGAACCTAGCTCTAGTTCTTCCTCTCCACCTTGTGCCGCCACCCCCTCGTCTTTCCCTTCTCGATTTCTCTCTCTCTCTCTCTCTCAGACTTTCTCTCTGTGTGTGTTAGTGTATGTGTGAGAGAGAAGGAGTGCTGTGTGTGTGTGGCTGTGTATTAAGCGTAAGTGAGAGATTGGGATGAGTGTGTTGGTGAAGAGAGTGAGTGGGTGAGGGAGCGTTCTGTGAATGTGTGTGCGTGTGTATATGGATGGAGAGATGTGGTAGTGTATTATCATATGAATTAGAGTTAAAAGGGTAGTAAAATTAGGATAAATAGATAGGGAGTATTTGTTTTATTTTATATTTTAAGTTAATATTTTTATCTTCATAGATTAGTATTTTTGAATTTATTCATTTAAATTTGAATTTGTTTGGTTTAATTAGTGTCTTTATTTAGTTAGTATTCATTTAATTTGAGTTCAAAATAAATGCTCGAATGATTTGATTTACTAAAAAGAGTTTGTGTTTTTTGTAATCACCTTGAGTTGAGTAAAACAAAAAAAAACAAGAAAAGGGTGATTAATTATTTCTTTGACTTTGTCACTAAAAAGACAAAAATAATAATTAGGATTTTTTGTTTATGTTTTTTTAAATTGTGCATTTATGTTTTTTTTAATATATTTATGTATTCAGCTTAAGTTAATTATGTAGTTGTGTTTATTTTACCTTTTTCAATTTAATCACCTTATGTTTACGGGTTGGTAAATTAATTTTACTTTTAGTTTAATTATTTTAAATGTTTGTGTGTTTTGTTTAAATTGGTTATGTTTTTAGTTTAATTATCTTATGCTTATGTGTTTTAATTAATTGTGTAATTATGTTTGTTAATTAATGTTCCTTTTAATTTATTTTTTTTTTCTTGTGTTTGTTTAAATTAGTTGGGTAAATGTTTTTTTTTATTTATTTTTTTTTAAAAAGAAATCATTTGTTTAGATTTGAGTTTATTTATTTAGTGTTTAGACTATGTCTTAGAATTAGTTTAGCTTGAGTTTAAATTTATAAAATAAAAAAGTTTTTTTATTTCGTTTTGGGTCTAAAATAATTTTTTTTCTTCTTTTTTTTAAATTAATTGGGTATTTGTTTTTATGCATTAATTTCACTAGTTCCCATTAAAATTAGATTTTTGTCTAAAAAGAGGAGTTTTATTCAGTTTGGATTTGAAATGAACACTTGAGTGTTTTGCTTTATTAAAACTCATTTAATTAATTAATTGATGAATTTTTTTTTAAAATAGAGTTAATTTAGCCATGACGGCTTGTTAACTCTATGTTTCAAGAATATTTTAGTTGCGACGGCTTGATATTCAAAGTCTTTTCAAAATAGAGTTAATTTGATCGCGACGATTCGTTAACTTTATGTTTTAGAATATTTTAACTATGACAGCTTGATATTCTAAAACTTTTTCTTTTTTTAAATTAGATTTTCATAATATTATTTTGTTTGTAAATATTTATTATTACTTTACTTTTTTTTATTATTATATTAATTTAAGTTAATTATTAAATTGTAAATATATCTTTTTAAGAATAAAGTTAATTTGACCGCGACGGTTTGTTAACTTTATATTTTAGAATATTTTAGCTGTGACAGTTTAATATTCTAAAATTCTTTTTTTTTAAAAGTAACCTTTTCATTATTTAATTTATTTGTAAATAATTTTTCTAACTTTTTCTATACTATTTGTGCATTTTGTTTTATTTATAAATTTCTTTTTTCCTGAATTTTATTTCAAAATATTTTATTTAAATTTTTGTTATTGTAGATAAAGAGCTAATTTAGCTTGAGATTTATTGTTAACTCGATATTTCGAACATTTGAGTTGTGACAGCTTAATGATTCGAAAGTTTTCCGTAAAAATGTTTGTTCTCTTTCATGTTTATTTCTATTGATTTATAAAAATACATAAAAATAATTTTATTCCTTTTTCTCTTATTTGTAAATACTTATAATTCATATATTTATTTTCAATTTAAATTTGCTCATTTATTTAGTAAATTTCTTATTTAAATAAAAATGTTAATTTAGTCGTGACGACTAGTTAACTCATTTTTAGGACATCTGAATTGTGACAGTTCGGTGTACTAAAAATTCCTTTCTTTTAAAAAATAAACTTCTTTTAATTGTCTTGAAACAGAAAATAAATGTTTGAAAAAGGTTATTCGTTTAATTTGCACAGTTAATTAAAGGTACCTGTACTAGGGTGCGTGAGATTAAATTCACCTTCTTCCCTATACATAACCGATTCTTAACTCAAAGCGGTTTCAAAGACTATTTCTCTAAAAATGGGTTTTTCCAACGTTTTCCCGAATGTAAATAAACTTGGTGGCGACTCCATAATTTTCAAAAAAAATTCTTTCTTCGCCGTCCCCGTCGCGATCCCGGTTGCGACAGATGGCGACTCCACTGGGGACTTCCAAGAGAGTCAGGCCTATTTTAATTAGTTGTGCGAATTAAATATAGCCTCTTGATGTTTGTTTTCCTTTCTTTATTTTACTTTGTCTAATATTGTATGCTTCGTCTATTTACAGAATTTCATTTTTCATGTGTTTATTTATAGTGATAGCTTTATTTGTTAAAACCTTAGGGTAGATGACTGTTAATTGGGTTCTGTACATATTTGCTTGAGTTGTTTTTGCAGGTATTAGTCATGGGTAGTCTTAGGATTTCAGGTTTGTATGCTCTCTTCACACACAATACTTACACGTTAATCACAAATGAGTGGGGCCCTATACCCGGGTCTGAGTGTAACTTGAGATAGGTAAGAGATTGTGTAGCGGTAGCCATTTTGGATGTTCATCCTGTTTGGTTATCGCGAAAATCTCATCTAGAGTGTGATTCTTTCATGAATACCCTACATCTAGCGGTTCACCTGCTGTTGTGGGTAACATTCTGAAATGAATCTTAACTCTAGAGGCCGTAGAACTCTGAGAATGTAGATCCACCCAGTGAAAGTGTTCACAAGGTAGAACGACCATAGAACTATAGAATTAACCTCCAGAATTTACCTCATATAGGACACAAAGAGAGCATGCATTTTCTTTAACTCCTTTCTTTGTACATAATTTCCTATCTTTGTTCTTTGTACATAATTTCTGTTCATTTCCTAAATTGTTTACTATTCCTTCTTTTATTTAAATTAAATTTTTCTTTCTATTATGGCAGGTTTGTTAGAAAGTCGAACTGAAATCTTTTGTGAGTATCTTTGGGAAAATGGAAACAAATATAAGACCAGACAGTCAGAAAGGTGAAAAGTTGAAAAGAACTCTACGTCTCAAAGCCAAGACACCTGACACTAAAAGCCTGAGGTCTTTGGGTCAATTGCTGAAGCTACCACAACGCTTGTCTCTCACCAGAAAATATGGAAAAATTTTGAATCTCTTAGAAGTGGAAGAGCAAGAAGAAGCAATCACAGCACTGGCACAGTATTATGATCCTCCGCTCCGATGTTTCACTTTTCAAGACTTCCAACTAGCACCTACCATCGAAGAATTTGAGAAGATCCTGGGGTTACCATTAGAAGGAGAAAAACCCTATCACTACCAAGGCCATTATCCTTCTTTACAAACCCTATCAACTGTCCTAAGGGTAGGTGTAAAGAATCTGCATGAAGCACAGAAATGTAGGAATGAGACCTATGGATTCTCAAGAGATTACCTGGAAGAGCACATGCGCCGTTTAGCTCAAATCGAAGACTGGGATGCTTTTGTAGATGTCTTGGCTCTCACCGCCTACTGACCGCCTTATTTCCGAACATTGAAGGCCTTGTAGACTTTGGCGGCTATTGACGTATTCCTTGCTCGCAAGTTCCATGGTCATAATCCCGTTCCACCCTCCCGGATGTTTATTGTACTAACTTTTGCCATGAGAGAAATGGTAAGAGAATTTGTCTTTGTTTACCAATGTTATATGTGTGGGCTACTTCGCACATATTCCAAAGGAATTACAAGGCGCCTTGTCCAATTGAAGACCTACGAATGCATAATATCAAGAAGAAGAATGGACAAGAGTGGGCTCAAGACCTGGCCAAATTGGATGAAAAGATGATACGATGGTATCCTTGGAGGGAGGAGGGTCAAACTCTGATTTATCAGTGCGGAAGCTTTCCAAATGTACCTCTCATGGGTACCCGAGGATGCATAAACTACAACCCTGTCTTGGTATTACGCCAGTTCGGGTATCCCATGATGGGACCTCCTTCTGAAGCTGCAGTTACTCCATTCGTCTCATATTATCAAGACTCCAAAGACATTGACCTATTCCAGAAGATCCGGTCCGCTTGGAACAAGGTTGTCAAGAAGGGAAAGGAACTGGGAGTTAGAAGTTGTGCTGTGAAAGAAAGTTATCATCAATGGGTGAAAAATAGGGCTCAAGAGATCAAGCTGCCCTTCAAAGTCATAACTATTACTCCTCTGGACAATGTATCAACCTGGGGTTTCCATGAAAATGAAGAAATCAAGAAAGTGAAGGAGAAACTAGACAAGGTTGAACAAGAAAAGATGCAAGTAGAAGCTGAGTTGAAAAGTGTCCGCCATAATTACGCAACGTTAAAGCGAGAAAGTACTGAAAAAGATCAAGCTCTAGAAGGAACAAGCAAGAGGTTGAAGATGGGGCATGAACACATGATGAAAACCAAGGAATGCCTCAAAGCTGCCAACAAAGAGCTTGGACTTCGAAGACAGGAGCGTGACAAAGTGCTAGCTGAAAATCAACAATTGAAAGACTTACTTCGAAAGGTCAAAATTGCTGAAGAAACCGCGCTAAGAGGCGAAGAACAAATGAAACAACAAATGGAAGAATTGAACAATGAATACCAAAGGAAGATTGAAGAGCTAAGTCAACACATGAATGATGAGATCATGGAATATCAAGTTGCACTGGAAGAAGAAAAGGAAAGAGTTGCAAGTTTGGATTCAAATACAACATCGTAACCACATTATTCATGAGTCAAGACTCGCTTCTCAAACTTGGCAGGATTAGCTAATGCGGCCATTGAAGATGTTCCAAGATACTTAGGATTGGCTGAGCAAGGAATAATCCCTTTCAAGACCCCAATCGAGATTTGTAATTTTGTTGACTATTGTAAAGACTTGATTGGAAGAATGAAGCAAATGATTACTGAGAGATTTTGAGGAAGGCATTTGGGGCTTTACAATGCATTCTCTTTTGTTGTTGTGAGAATCAATGATGGTTGTAATATTCCTTCATGAATAAAAGAATCTTTGTTTCTCTGTATTGTGTTGGTCTCGTAGCAATGTCCATGACTTAGTACTTTTGAACGAGACATTCTGAGGAACGGTTATCATCAAAGATACTCACATCAAGACTCGGCTCGATGATTTCTAACAAATAGCCATGTTTTTATCTCTTACCTTTCACTAAAATTGTTTTCTGAATCAGGTAAAACTTCGTCACAATTGGGCGCCCAAGGAAAACCGATACCGATCAAACTCGAATTCACAATACCTGAGCCCTGACCAAAATGGCCGGAGGAAATGGTGACGCAGAAAGGGTATCCCAATCACAACTACTTACGAAGGAGGAAGAAATCTGAGCAATGAAGTTGACGCGGTGAGAGGAAAACTGAATGAACTGTCAAATAACCAAGGAAGATTGGAGGATATGATGCGAGCCATACAAGAATCACTTAACCTATTGGGAGCTCATTCAGCGAATGTGCAACCAAAGACCACGACACTGGGTATGCCTGTGGTACCGAAAAGTGCACTCTAAACGCCATGTAGGATGAATGATATGGGTGAAATCCGAATAACCTCCATGGGCAACCACCGCCCACGATACCATTGGTAATCCCTATTGGAGAAGGTTATCGTTCCTTGGAAAATGTGCAAACTCATGAACATGGACATGTTACCCCTGTCTGGGAGCAACCTCGTGTGGTCTTCCAGAGGCAACCATCCTCCTCAGAAAATAGTCGTGTAGAGGCAGAAAAAGGAAAGTTCAAAGAGGAATGGATGGAGAAGATTCAAGAGCAAATTCGGGCTATTCAAGGACCTAGCCCCTATGGGTATGTGGAGGTTGAACAACTCTGTCCTTCATCGATGTAGTAATCCCTAGGGACTTTAAGGTTCCTGACTTCTCAAAGTATGATGGGACGGGTAATCCTCTTTTTCACTTGAAGAGTTATTGTACTAAGATGGCGATATGGTCAAAGGATGAAAAATTTCTCATCAACTTCTTCCATGAAAGCCTGATTGGACCTGCTCTGGAGTGGTACATTCAATTAGACCACTCAAAGATTTCTAGCTGGAGAGAATTGGCAGATCTGTTCATGAGCCAATACAAGTTCAATCTTGAGGTGGCACCTACACGGGAGCAATTAAGCTCTATGCAGAAGAAGAAGGATGAATCATTCAAGCAATATGCTCAAAGGTGGAGAGCCTTGGCTGCTCAGGTTCAACCGCCACTCATCCCGACTGAAATGTGTTCTTACTTCTTGGGAACCTTGGGATCCCCTTATATCGGGGCAATGGCAGGGGCAGCATACAAAGACTTCTCTGAGTTGATAACTGCTGGAGAAAGAATTGAAAGCTTAGCAAAAGCCGGCAAGCTTCCCATGAGCAGTGAAGACACTAGGAAAAGTTTCCCACCCAGAAAGAAGGAGACAGATGTGAATTATGTGCATGGTCAGCAATCCTTCGTCCCACGATACACACCAACCCGACCACGATTATACCAACCCCTATCCCTCATTATCCACCATACCAAACCACACAAACCACAAACACCATTCCATACTCCCAACCCCAAGTTAACAACCTTCACATAAGGCCATACCAACCAATCCGCCCAACATACACCCCAGCATCTCGACCAAATTTCCAAAATCAAAACCGTAATCGATTCCCCAACTTCCCACCTTTCCCAAAGCTATCTATTTCGAATGCTGACCTATTTCAAAAGTTAGTTGATGCTCATCTGATCTCGGCATATCCTGTACACCCATTAGAACCACCATACCCAGCCTGGTATAACCCGAACTTGACCTGTAAATACCACATGGACATAGCAGGGCACTCCATTGAGGATTATTGCGAGGTTTCAAGACAAAGAAGAAGAAGGTTAATTGCTTGTGGGAGACTAGACCTTCAAGAAGATTCGAAACCAGACATTGTTAACAACCCGATCCCAAAACACGAAGGAGGAAGTCGTGTGAATGCCTTGGAGGTAGAAGAACCTCTGATTAAGAAAGTTCTGAATCTTCGAACATCAATGGAGGAAGTGTTCAATGGCTTGAAGGAAGCTGGGTATCACATCACAGCACCTGCATCTATGGTGAAGGAGGAAGAGAAATATGATCTGGAATCAAGTTGTGCATATCATTGTGGAGGTCTCGGACACGATGTCGAACATTGTTGGGGTTTCAAAGCTCGAGTACAAGAATTACTCGACCTAGGTGTGATTCAAGCAAAAAAGAGGTCGAATCTTCCTGAAGAGGTGAATGTGATCGATCGTTTCATACTCCGTATCCCTCCACCGAATCGAGCTCCGAAACCAGAGAAAGTGGTGATCACCGTGAAGAAACCAGCACCATTCAGTTACGAGGATACACATGCTGTCCCTTGGAACTATGAAACTGGCGTGGAGACAAATGGAGACATAGGGGAAACCTTGGAAGCCCAAGTGATAGCAGAGGTAAAAGGAATAACAAGAAGTGGAAGGATTTACGGACCCGGAGAGTTGGAAAAGGGAAAGTTCGTCGAGGAAGAGAACATGGGAAAGAGTTTTGGTGCGGGAAGAAAAGAAAGAGAAGAAAATGAAGAAGAGGAGTTCTTGAAGATCATGAAACAAAGTGAGTACGACATACTAGAGCAATTGAAAAAGACTCCTGCTAGAATCTCCCTGTTGTCACTGATTTTGTCATCTGAATCTCACCAAAAAGCAGTGCTAAAGGTCTTGAAAGATGCTTATGTGAAACCGGATGTCTCATTGGAGAATATGGTGAACATGGTGGATCCGGTAAAGCGTGTTAATATAATCACTTTCTCAAGTGAAGAAATCGTATCACAGGTTAACCCACGAGCGCTGTATATAACCCTTAAATGCAAAGGCTATATAGTGCCCAAGGTCCTCATTGATGGCGGGTCAGGATTAAATGTTTTGCCGGCGTCAACCTTGAGTTACTTTTCAATAAGCAAGGACGACATTTCACCACAAATGATGATCGTAAGAGCTTTTGATGGAGCGAAGAAAAACATCCTGGGGGAAATAGTGCTGCCATTGGAGATCGGCCCAAGCCGATTTGAGGTTCTATTCCAAGTGATGGAGATTGAGTCTGATTATAATATCTTCGGAAGACCATGGATTAACAATGTTGGTGCTGTTCCTTCAACCTTGCATCAAAAGGTTAAATACATTGAAAATGATTCAGTCATTACAATCCATGGAGAGAAGGAAATCATTGTATCTAAACCTGTCTCACTTCCATATGTTGAAAATGTGGAGTTAGTGGAAGACAGCTTATGGCACTGAGGTGGTAGGGCAAGCAAGAAACGACGAGTTCCCAAGGCAAGATGTCAATCAGATAGTGGCTCATATCATGACCAAAAATGGTTATCTGCACGGCAAAGGACTGGGACCACGGTTGCGGGTATCAAGACACCTCTACCTATCTCAGGAAGCCTAACCGATTTGGTTTAGGATATGAGGCGTCATTGGAGGAGCAGATCAAGACCATGGCTCTTGAGCAAAAGAAACCAAAAGAGAAGATGAGGCAGATGCCTCATCCGAAAGAGACCTTTCCTTATCCAATGAGATGATTATGGTCAAGGAGGATGTGTCCCTAGTTGTCCATCCATCAATATGATGGATGTTGAGAGGCTCAAGAACGCAACAATGCTTATCTGCCAACCGCGATGGGATGTCAATGAATTGGGAAGTGAACCCGCTTGATGTTGTTACTTCAAAGTAATCATTGGGATTGTATTAATTGTATTTGCTTTTATGGATGCTACTTTGAGACATCATTTGAATAAACTTGCATGTTCATCCAGCAATTGTTCTCTTTTCTATCCGTTATTCTTGTTCTTTAGCATTATTTCCTCAAACCATTAATTTGCGCCTTTTTATTCATGTTTACCCGTTATTTGTCTTGGCATTCCAACCCACCGCAATTACTTTCCAGGGATTTAAGTGTAGGAATTTTGCCACATGAAAGGGATTTTGAAGGCCAATCAATTGACTCTCTTCTCGCACTTGAGTGTGATAGCTATGAATCAAGAAGATGAAGAAACTGTTGAAAGATTTTCAGGTTACCGAACACATGGATAAAGGATTTGACTTAGACAATGAGGTGGTCGAAGTAATTAACATGGGCACCGAAGAAGAAAGGAAAGAGCTGAAAATAGTGGAGAATCCTGAGCGGACAGAGATGATCGCTTTGTTCGAAGAATACCTGGATGTTTTTGCATGGTCTTATCATGATATGCCAGGATTGGATCCAGATTGCTTCACACGAGATCCCTTTGTACCCGTGGTTTCGGCCTAAAAAGCAAAAGTTGAGGAGAATGCGGCCCGACATGTCGCTAAAGATAAAAGAAGAGGTGACTAAACAACAGAGGCCGGATTTCTAGAGGTGTCGAGACACACGGATTGGGTGGCCAACATCGTGCCTGTGCCTAAAAAGGATGGGAAGGTTAGGATGTGTGTTGATTATCGGGACTTGAATAAAGCTAGTCCGAAGACGATTTCTCACTCCTCACATTGATGTCCTCGTTCATAATACGGCCAGAAACCACCGGTTTTCATTTATGGATGGATATTTCGGGTACAATCAGATTCTCATGGATGTTCATGACAAAGGAAAAACTACGTTCATAACTCCGTGGGGAACATTTTGCTACACATCATGCCATTCGGTTGAAGAATGCCTGCCACTTACCAACGTGCTATGGTTGCATTGTTCCATGACATGATGCACAAAGAAATTGAAGTGTATGTAGATGACATGGTCGCTAAGTCCAAAGAGGGAGAAAGCCATGTAGCAGTCTTGCGAAAGCTGTTTGAAAGGCTCAGAAAATACAAGTTACGATTGAACCCGAATAAATGCATCTTTGGAGCTTCCACGGGGAAATTACTGGGATTCATTGTCAGCAGAGAAGGTATAAAGGTGGATCCGGATAAGGTGAAGGCTATATAAGAAATGCCAGCCCCCCGAACTGAAAAGGAAGTAAGAAGTTTTCTTGGGAGACTCAACTACATTGCTAGATTCATTGCAAATTTGACTAGTACTTGTGAACCTATGTTCAAGTTGCTGCGGAAACATCAACCTGGAGAATGGAATGAAGAATGTCAAGAAGCCTTCGATAAAATAAAGGCTTATCTAATGAAACCTCCCGTTTTGATTCCTCCTACGCCAGGCCGTCCTTTAATACTGTATCTTACAGTGTTACCTACTTCACTCGGAGCAATGTTGGGGCAATGTGATGAATCCGGAAAGAAAGAACAGGCCATTTATTATCTAAGCAAAAAGTTTAATGAATGCGAATCTCGCTATCTGGCCATTGAAAAGACCTGTTGTGCATTAGTATGGGCTTCCAAGAGGTTAAGGCAGCACATGTTGTACTACACTACTTGGCTGATTTCTCGAATGGATCCGTTAAAGTACATATTTGATAATCCTCATGTGTCATTGAGAATGTCAAAATGGCAAGTGATGCTGTCTGAATTTGATATCAAATATGTCACTCAAAAGTCCATCAAAGGAAGTGCAATTGCTGATCATCTAGCTGAAAACCCTCTGGAGGGTATACAACTCACTATGCCTGAATTCCCTGATGACGAGGTATTGGCACTAGAAAGAGAAGATGAGGAAAAGGAGAATGTGTGGAAGATGTATTTTGATGGGGCTGCCAATATGAATGGATGTGGAATCGGGGCTGTAATTGTCTCACCAGCTGGGAAGCAATATCCAGTTTCCATCAAATTAGACTTTGAATGTACCAACAATATGGCGGAATATGAAGCATGTGCAAATGGATTGCAAGTTGCGATTGACTTGGGAATTAGAGAACTAAAGGTTTTTGGAGACTCAATCATAATTTACCAAGTTAATGGAGAATGGCATAAAGGATCCGAAATTGGTATCTTATCAGAAGCATTTGTCTCAGTTAATTGAACGTTTTGATGACATATCATTCTCTCATTTAACTCGGGACAAGAACCGGCTTTGGATGCTTTAGCAACTTTGGCCGTGATGACTAACTTGGAAGTCCATGCTAATGTCCAACCCATCCATGTAGGGGTGCAAAATGAACCAGTGTATTGTGACAATATGAGATCGAACCAGACGCCAACCATGGTATCATGATATCAAACAAAGACATTCAAAAGGAGAATACCCAGGTGCAAGTGAGGTGGATAAGAAGACAATTCAAGACTGCTATGGCTTTTTTCCTGAATCGCGAAGTCCCCTACAAGAGGAACTATGACACGACTCTTCCCAGATGTGTACATGCCCATGAAGCTCCAATAATCATGACTCAAGTCCATGAAGGATCCGTGGGAACCCATGCCAATGGACATATGATGGCACGCAAAAACCCAGCGGTTATTACCGGGTCCACTATAGAGAATGATTGTATCAGTTATGTTCGGAAGTGCCACAAATGCCAAATATATGCAGACCGAGTCAATGCTCCCCCAGTTCAGTTGCATAGCATGGTGTCTCCTTGGCCTTTCTCGATGTGGGGCATGGATGTTATCGGCCCGATTAACCCCAAAGCATCTAATGGTCATCGTTTCATCTTGGTAGCAATTGATTATTTCACTAAATGGGTGGAAGCTGCTTCATATACCAACATCACACAGAAGGTGTTTCTCAGATTCATCAAAAAAGACATCATCTGCAGATCTGGGGTTCCGTAAAGGATCATTACAGACAATGCTCCTAACCTCAATGGTGCCGAAGTTCAGAAGTTCTTTGAGACTTTCAAGATCAAGCATCACAACTCAGCTCCTTATAGACCTCAAATGAATGGTGCAGTGGAGGCTGCAAATAAGAATATCAAGAAAATCATCGCCAAAATGGTGGTGAATTACAAAGACTGGCATGAAATGTCAGTCAGATGCTCGCGACGCATATCGTACCAACATACGATCAAGCACAGGGGCAACTCCTTTTTCATTGGTATATGGAATGGAAGCCGTATCTCCTATAGAAGTTGAAATCCCCTCGCTCAGAGTTTTGATGGAAGCTGAGCTGGAAGAATTTGAATGGGTGAAAGCCCGATATGAGCAATTGAACATGATCGAAGAAGAAGAGGCTACGACCATTTGCCACGCGCTGTATCAAAGCGAGAATGGCTAGGCTTTAATAAGAAAGTCACTTAGAGATTTTCATCCAGGAGATTTGGTTCTGAAGAAAATTCTCCCTAACCAAGAAGACATGCGGGGAAAGTGGGCTCCAAGTTACGAAGGTCCTTACATTGTCAAGCATGCATTCTCAGGTGGAGCGTTGATTTTGCAAAACATGGAGGGACAAGAATTGCCTAAACCAATCAACAAGGATGCGCTTAAAGATTTTATGCCCAAGAGATGTTTAAAAAGCTCGTTAGGTCGAAAACTCGAAAGAGCGACCTAAGCAAAAGTTAGGGTAAAGCAGATACTTAATAAGCCCGTTAGGTCGAAAACTCGAAAGAGCGACCTAAGCAAAAGTTAGGCAAAGCAAAGGGAAAGCTCATAGGTTGAAAACTCGAAAGAAGCGACCTAAGCAAAATTAGGGCAAAACAAAGAAACAAAAGAGCTCAGCTAGGTTGAAAACTCAAAAGAGCGGCCTAGGCAAAGTTAGAGCAGAAAAAGATAAGCATCTTCACGCAACCTAAACCGGGGCAAATTTTTTGATAGTCCAATAATCCAATGAGATAAGGGTTGAAACTGAGGCAATTTTAAAAGGAGTTTGAAGACATGTCATCAGATATCATGGCTACGGCTTTCAACTTGCTTTAAGAAGTCAATTGATTGAGCTACCAAGAACTCTAATCGGGCAAAAATTTTGTGTCTCCCAAAATTTTATCTTTCGTATTTATATTCAAAGCATTTTGTCATCTAATACACCAAACAATGAAATGCCCATTCAGTTGATCCCTCTACCTTCCCATTAAATGCATGTTTATTCATAATGTCTCAAGTAGGATAAATTTAAGCTTCAATCATGCAATCTAACAATGAATACAGCAATACATCAATGATCAGTATCATACCAGAAGAATGCAAAGCTTCAATTCAGTTTGACAGAAAAGTAATCAACCTTCTAAAAAGGAAAATGGGAGAAGAATAAAAATGAGCAAGGTCACAGAAGAAAAGAAAGCCTTTGTGGTGCCAGAAGGTCCAATGCTGTGATTATGAGTTTGATCGGTTAAAGTTCTCCTCGAGGCTTGCTCAATTGAGTTACGGTTAGTTTTTCAATAAATTGAAGGTTGATAATTCAAAGCTTTTTGCATATGATTTGAAAAATGAGAAAAAGATTGTTTTCTTTTCCAAATTACATTTCCAGCTGGCCTCAGTTGCCAATTTACTTTTTCAAGTCGGCCTCAGTTGCCAATTTACATTTCAGCTGGCCTCAGATGCCAATTTTACGTTTTCAGTCGGCTTCAGATGCCAATTTACATTTATGTCGGCCTCAGTTGCCAGTTTACATTTCTGTCGGCCTCAGATGCCAATTTGCGTTACCGGCCTCGATGCTAATTTACATTTATGTCGGCCTCGAGCTGATTGGCCACATTTATCGGCCTTAGTTGTTAATTTACATTTTCACCGCCTTGCCACTTTACATTTCATTGGCCTCAGATGCGGGCTGATTTTCGCCGGCCTCAGTTGCCAATTTACATTTCAAATCGGCCTCAGGTGCCAATTTACATTTCAGTCGGCCTCAGATGCCAATTTACATTTCAAGTCGGCCTTAGATGCCAATTTACGTTTTGCCTGGCCTCCGCCAATTTACATTGCAATCGGGCCTCGGATGCCAATTTACATTTCAAGTCGGCCTCAGATGCCAATTTACGCTTAGTCGGGCTCATGCCAATTTACATTTACGGCCTCGGATGCCAATTTACATTTTCTACGGCCTCGAATGCGATTACGTTTTCGGCTACCACCACTACATTTTCACTACTTTGATGGCCAATTTAATTTATTTCGATCGGCCTCAGATGCCAATTTACATTTCAAGTCGGCCTCAGTTGCCGATTTACATTTCGATCAACCTCAGCTTTCAATTTAATGTCTAGTTGACCCTAGATGGTCATTTTATATTTCCAGTTAATCCTTTTGTCGGCTTTTAAATTACAGTCACTACCGTCTGCTTTAGATTTCGGTCAATTTGTGCATTTGTATTTCGCGTTCTCGTATGTGCATATACTTTTGCTATTTAGATTTCAATTGTTTATATTCCATGCATTTGTCGAACAAAATCGATGTTCATGTCTTTATTCATTTCTTATGAAGAAAATATATAAAAATTAAGTTTTTTTTTTATATCCTCTCATAAGAAATGAATAAAGAGAAACGAACACCTGATTTTGTCCGATCTCTAAGAAGAAAATCCAAAAATTCACATTGAGTTTATTTACTTAATTTTTTTTCTTTTATTTGCAATTTCATTAATCATTTCGTCAAATTCTTTGCTGGTTGTTTTCTTTATTTATTTACAAAAAATAAAAAAAAGAGAGAAAAGTTGAAGAAGAGACGGAGGAGCCTCACAAGCTCACTGACTCGCCTCTTTGGCCCTTCTTTCCCTAGGTCACTGGAGAGCATGGGGATAGGAAAGTAAAAAAAAAAAAAATCAAAACCAAATGATAGTGTTTTTGAAAAAGGTTAATCTCTTTTCTGGGTTGGGGAATCCAAAAAACACGAGAGACAAAGTGAAAGGGAGGATATAATAAAGAATGGCGGATCATCAAGAAGGGACCAAGACCAACGAGAAATAATTTGACACTATCATCTACAAAAAAATTCGAACTCAACAATATTCAGTGGAGCCATCAAAAACAAAAGAATTAGAAGCAGGTATATATGTTATCATCATAAATAAAAACAAAAAAGCATAAGGGTCAGCGTCCTTGCTCCACTCCGGCCAAGGCCCCCTTTTCCTTCATCTTCTTCCTTCACAGCCCCTCCATACTTCACCATCATAACCGCCACCATCTCCCTCCCCCTCCATGCTTCAGCACCTTCCAACTCATCATCATCATCAACAACCATCTCACCGCCACCACGGGAACCCGGATCGACGGCTAGCCCAGACCCAAGCCTCGCTTCTCCACCTCCTGGCCGTGAATTACCACCGCGAAAAGCCCAAAGAATAGCCATGATCTCGCAAGCGCTTGCTCACACCTTTCCCATACCCCATCATGCTCGCCCAACCTTATAACTTAGATCCACCACCAAGCCATGGCGCCATCTAAGCTCCTCAAGGGCTCGACCTCAGGACTACCATGGAGTCCACCGCTGCACGATCTTGAATGTCTCGAGCACACAACGGAACCGCCCCACTGGCCAGTCCCTCACTCTTAACCCCAAGGACGCCGAACCAAATTCGCAGAGCATCACTGCTGTCTTCACCCTCTCAACCCCTCCGACGGTCCAACACGCCGTCGCTTTTCGTCTGTGTCAAGGCTACCGCCGCCGATCTCATCGCGAAACCACCCTTCACACCACTTGAACCTAGCTCTAGTTCTTCCTCTCCACCTTGTGCCGCCACCCCCTCGCCTTTCCCTTTCGATTTCTCTCTCTCTCTCGTGACTTTCTCCTGTGTGTGTTAGTGTATGTGTGAGAGAGAAGGAGGCCGTATGTGTGGTATGTATTGCCGTAAGTGAGAGATTTGGGATGAGGTGTTGGTGAAGAGAGTGAGCGGAGTGAGGAGCGTTCATGAATGTGTGCGTGTGTATATGGATGGAGATATGTGGTAGTGTATTATCATACGAATTAGAGTTAAAAGGGTAGTAAAATTAGGATAAATAGATAGGGAGTATTTGTTTTATTTTATATTTTAAGTTAATATTTTTATCTTCATAGATTAGTATTTTTGAATTTATTCATTTAAATTTGAATTTGTTTGGTTTAATTAGTGTCTTTATTTAGTTAGTATTCATTTAATTTGAGTTCAAAATAAATGCTCGAATGATTTGATTTACTAAAAAGAGTTTGTGTTTTTTGTAATCACCTTAAGTTGAGTAAAACAAAAAAAACAAGAAAAGGGTGATTAATTATTTCTTTGACTTTGTCAATAAAAAGACAAAAATAATAATTAGGATTTTTTGTTTATGTTTTTTTAAATTGTGCATTTATGTTTTTTTTTAATATATTTATGTATTCAGCTTAAGTTAATTATGTAGTTGTGTTTATTTTACCTTTTTCAATTTAATCACCTTATGTTTACGGGTTGGTAAATTAATTTTACTTTTAGTTTAATTATTTTAAATGTTTGTGTGTTTTGTTTAAATTGGTTATGTTTTTAGTTTAATTATCTTATGCTTATGTGTTTTAATTAATTGTGTAATTATGTTTGTTAATTAATGTTCCTTTTAATTTTTTTTTTCTTGTGTTTGTTTAAATTAGTTGGGTAAATGTTTTTTTTTATTTATTTTTTTAAAAAGAAATCATTTGTTTAGATTTGAGTTTATTTATTTAGTGTTTAGACTATGTCTTAGAATTAGTTTAGCTTGAGTTTAAATTTATAAAATAAAAAAAGTTTTTTTATTTCGTTTTGGGTCTAAAATAAATTTTTTTTTTCTTTTTTTTAAATTAATTGGGTATTTGTTTTTATGCATTAATTTCACTAGTTCCCATTAAAATTAGATTTTTGTCTAAAAAGAGGAGTTTTATTCAGTTTGGATTTGAAATGAACACTTGAGTGTTTTGCTTTATTAAAACTCATTTAATTAATTAATTGATGAATTTTTTTTTAAAAAATAGAGTTAATTTAGCCATGACGGCTTGTTAACTCTATGTTTCAAGAATATTTTAGTTAATGAATTGATATTCAAAAGTCTTTTCAAAATAGAGTTAATTTGATCGCGATTATCTGTTATCTTTATGTTTTAGAATATTTTAGCTATGACAGCTTGATATTCTAAAACTTTTTCTTTTTTTAAATTAGATTTTCATAATATTATTTTGTTTGTAAATATTTATTATTACTTTACTTTTTTTTATTATTATATTCATTTAAGTTAATTATTAAATTGTAAATATATCTTTTAAGAATAAAGTTAATTTGACATGACGGTTTGTTAACTTTATATTTTAGAATATTTTATTGTGATGAGTTTAATATTCTAAAATTCTTTTTAAAAAGTAACCTTTTCATTATTTAATTTATTTGTAAATAATTTTTCTAACTTTTTCTATACTATTTGTGCATTTTGTTTTATTTATAAATTTCTTTTTCCTGAATTTTATTTCAAAATATTTTATTTAAATTTTGTTATTGTAGATAAAGAGCTAATTTAATGGACGGTTTGTTAACTCGATATTTCGAACATTTGAGTTGTGACAGCTTAATGATTCGAAAGTTTTCCGTAAAAATGTTTGTTCTCTTTCATGTTTATTTCTATTGATTTATAAAAATACATAAAAATAATTTTATTCCTTTTTCTCTTATTTGTAAATACTTATAATTCATATATTTATTTTCAATTTAAATTTGCTCATTTATTTAGTAAATTTCTTATTTAAATAAAAATGTTAATTTAGTCGTGACGACTAGTTAACTCATTTTTAGGACATCTGAATTGTGACAGTTCGGTGTACTAAAAATTCCTTTCTTTTAAAAAATAAACTTCTTTTAATTGTCTTGAAACAGAAAATAAATGTTTGAAAAAGGTTATTCGTTTAATTTGCACAGTTAATTAAAGGTACTGCTTTAAGGCAGTGTACTAGGGTGCGTGAGATTAAATTCCTGCCCTTCCCTATACATAACCGATTCCCGAACTCAAACTGGTTTCAAAGACTATTTCTCTAAAAATGGGTTTTTCCAACGTTTTCCCGAATGTAAATAAACTTGGTGGCGACTCCATAATTTTCAAAAAAAATTCTTTCTTCGCCGTCCCCGTCGCGATCCCGGTTGCGACAACTTTTATATGTTGTTTGCTGGTTTATTTGAAGGATCCGTAATTGCATGGTCTTTGAAAACTTTAAGCCGAATTGGAGTTGAAAATTAGGAACATGTTATGTAGATTGGGTTTCTGGGCACAAGTTTGGTGTGACAAGATATCTTTTGGCCCAGATTTTTTCACTACAAACATTAAACAGGTCCACTATTAGAAAGGGTGATATTGATATTCTTATCTGCTTGTTTCTCATTTGGCGGTTCCTTTTGTTTTGTTTGTTCTTTTCTTGTTTGTGTTTATTTGTGTTCCTGATTTAGTCTTCTAATTCATGGGAGTTTTTCTGCTTTTGGTGCTTATCTGTTCCTTTTGTATTATTCTCTTGCTCCCTCCACTTGGAAGGTTGAGCTATTATTATTTATCAAAAAAAAATGGAGAAAACTCAACCTCAACAAAAGGGAGTGATTACAATGCAACACAAAGAAATAAAAAGTTGTACATCACAGCTAACAACAACAAAAGTAAAAGCATAACAGAAGCAAGGCTTGGAAATATTTGCAAAGATTGGACAAAAAATGGTTTTCACAATAGCATATTTGCTCCTGCTAATTTAGAGTGTCTGAGAAATTATAAATATTTGTTAGCATATTTTTCTCTTATGTCAAGGCTGAAGATCAATTTTCGCAAATCTGCACTGATAACATTTGGGTGTGATGAACTTTGGATGCATGAAGCCAAGGAATTGCTAGGCTGCTGTGTTGTACATCTCCCTATTACATATTTGGGTATACCTCTTGGTGCTAATCTTAGGAGGGTGGAGACATGGAAGCCTGTGGTGGACAAAATTGAAAAACATTTAGCTTCTTGGAAGGTTAAATTACTATCAAGAGTTGGGAGACTAACACTTATTAGATTTGTATTAAATTGTCTTTCTGCTTATTATCTCAGCTTATTCAAAATTCCTAAATTGGTGGCAGCCAAGATTATTTCTATTCAAAGATGTTTCTTTTAGTTTGCTGACTTCACCAAAAAAGTTATCTCACTAATATCTTGGGATGCAATTCAAAGGCCGAAATCTATGGGTGGTTTGGGTGTGGAAAATATCATATTTCATAATGCAATGTTGCTTTTTAAATGGTCGTGGAGATTCTCTGATAGATCTACTTCCCTTTGGAAGAGAACTATTTGCTCAAACCATGGGGTGTCTTGGCAGTCTCAGTTATCTATCTTGAATCCCGTGGGTCCTCCGAGTGTATGGAGGCAAATGTCAAATTTTTGATACTTTGGGAATGAGGTATATCAGCTTACAGTGAATGGTTTGAGAAAGAGAGTGGGTGATGGAACTTCAATAAGATTTGTTCAGATGTTTGGCTAGGGGAAGTTAGCTTGAAACATAAATTTTCTAGACTATTTTCGATTTCAAATCAACAAGATTGTATGATTTCGAAAATGGGTAGGTGGAAAAATGAATCTTGGAGGTGGGGTTTGGAATGGAGGAGAAGTTTGTTCTCCTAGGAAGAACCATTTGTTTGCTAATTTTCTTCTAGTCTTAAATCAATATTGTTTAATAGAAGGTATGAGTGATGAGCGTGTCTGGGCAAATACCACCTCAGGTTCTTTTGCCCCTCTTCTTTCACTTTGTAGGCATTCAAGGATATTATTTCTCCCTCTTTTGAATGGCTAGGAGGAAGAAGGCATGGAAAGGTTTAGCTCTCCCTAAAGCTGAATTAGTCATGTGGTTTATACATAAGAGAAGACTCAATACAAAAGAAAGGCTTCGTAGAATTAATTGTCTTCCAATGGATAAATCAACTTGCTCCTTTTGTGGTGATGGTGAGGAAATGCTTGAACATCTTTTCTTCTCTTGTCAAATGTCATAAGTCTATATTTGAAACTGTTACTCTCAGTGGTGGCATATCTCTTGGTGCTTATCACATGATCCAATTATATTTTTTGATGCTTGGCTTAGTACCCCCTTTTAGGCGTTTTGATAAACTATGGATCTCTCTACTTTACGTGGCTCGTTGGTCTATTTGGTGGGTTTATAATCGTATTATTTTTGAGAATTTCAAATCGAATTGGGGACTAGAAAGCAAGAACATCTTGCACTGATTGGGCTATTGGACACAAACTTGGTGTGATACATTACCCTTCTGCCCAGAATTTTTCATTACAAATATTGAGGGGATACGCTGTTAGAAGGGTTGACAATGATACCAGCTTTAATTGAATATAGAAAGTTGTGTTTTATCTTTCTGTGATAAAATCTATTGCTTCTTTCCCACCTTCATTGCTGTGGATAGCTTATTCTAAGCTTGGTGATCTGCTTTGTGTATTTTGTTTTGGATGTTATTTCTTTTTTCTTCCTTTTATTTGCATGTGATATGTGCTATTATCATATGAATATTGAATAGGGATATCTCTTTAGTTTGGTGGTTATGTAATAATTTATGTACTTTCTCGCTCCTCTCCCACAAGGAGTGGTTGAGCAGTTTCCATTTATAAAAAAAAAAAGTATTGGTTAAAGTTTCTAATAAAAATAAATCTATAAATTTGGTGATAAATCCTAATAATAATAAAAGAGGTTTGCTTTTCAATTTATATATTTATTTCTTCTCTATGCTTGTACTCGTATTTTGTAAATATATAGTCACTAAAATGTGTAAATAAATCAAATGAATTTTTTATGGACTCAACTTAAAAGGCTAGCATATTGAATAAGAGAATTCTAAAATTTTTTGGTCTTTCACCGGACACAGTGATTAATTCCTCTACATACCACTAGCCAATTTTAGGGGATAAATACTGACCACAGATTTTAAAACTATTTTATTCTCAAGGTGATAATTGAATCATCGAAACACTAGTTCAGGAAGGAAAGGGCCCCATAGAATTCTAAATTTAAGTAACCACATTTGGATAACATTATTATTTAATGTGAAAATTATAACATTGTCACACACATTTAAAGATAGATGATAATAGTGTCTATGGGTGACAAAACACACATGACCCATGGGTTAAGACAGATCAGAGTGAGTTAAACCCGCTCTTTGGCCAGGTTGCCTCTTTTTTTTTGTGCCAAAACACTAAGATAGGTTAAGGCAAGTTGAACCCGTTGGTTGGGTTGCCTCTTTCTTTGTTGCGCCATAAAACTAAAAAAAGAAAAAGAAAAAAAAAGTTATATTATAGGACGACCCGACCCTAACGTCTTAAGCAAAGCAAATGAGCATTCTAATAATAGAGCATTGTTATTCTAACACTTAAAAAGAGGTGTTCAATTGAGATACCCACTCTATATTATTAGATGTGATGGATAGGTAAAGAAAGTTAGGACTACTATCCCAATTGGATACTCAATTTTAGGTGTTATAGTAACATTTATGCCCAATAATAATCCATTCTTAATCGGCTACCTTCATCCATTGTCCATCATCATCTCTGTAAGAACCATTCAACCATTCACCACTTGGGCAGCCTCTGACATAGGATCAAACAAAGGCTTCCATTGTGGGTCTGATCAAGACTTTGCTGCCCATTGACCCTTCTAAGCTTATGACTACCTCCTTTACCCACCTTCATCATTAATAGCAGACAAATATTGTTTGTACAAGTTTCACCTTGTATATTGTATAGATATCCAATCTATCACCATTAAAATTTACAAGATTCACATTTAAAGATAAAAATTGTTGTTTTTGACTCTTAGATTATGATGGGTGTCTATGGACATCTACTTTTTAAATGTACAAATAACACTACTTTTAATATAATCTCTCTAAAAGTAAGACCCCTCCATCTTCCATCATCATCGTTGGTGCAACAACACACTCAAACTTCTTTCTCAACTATCACTCTCATCTCTTGGTTGTGTCTTTGGCCCTCCAAGACTTGTTTTTGTTGATTTGGTTGATTTATGGACTAAACATCTTGTATTAGGTCAATATTTAGTTGATTTACGCAATCTAAGATTTTTTTTTTTGCTTGTTGGTATTGATAATAAGTTATTGTATTTTGGTGAAAATTTTATTAATAATTTTTTAGATTTTTGCCTTTTTTTTAAATGTGATTAAATTTATTAATTTTTTTAAAATTTTTTGCCGCACCAACATGCCAACCCCCCATAAAACCTAGGTTAACATATGCAACTCATATTAGCTAATCGGGGCCCCCCATGCACTCATTTTTGCGTTGACTCGGGGAGGGTTGCTTCATGTGACTTAATTGTCACCACAAATAGTGTTCCACTCTAATTAGCTTCACTTTGCCCTTCTAAGTAGCTACTTTCCAAGTCTCTCCTTTCTTAAGTAGTCCCCTCACGTGTTTACTTCTTAGTGAAACACTAATAATGCTCAAATCCAAAGAAGGGCCTAATCTAAAGACTAGCTTTTTAGATGGGAGAGCCCTTAAATTTAAATACCATATGTATTTAGATGGCATGACTCCTGATATGATAATTATAACATAATTTCAATGATACATTCATACAAATCTTATATAAGTTTACCTCGTTCAGCTATAACTTAGGTCGTCTAGCTTAATTAACAATTTTAATATAATGTTGGCAGCTAGTTCTATTATTATCTCTAAACAAGGCAAGACCCACAAAAAAATTGAAAAAAAAAAACTTACGTGATAGCTTCCAGTGTCATTCTTAGCAAAAGATCCTATCATGCAGTACGCTTTAATAACCTTCTTCTAATTTCTTGCACGATGATATGCTGAATATCCGGTTCCAATGACACGCAGGTAAAAGATGGTAATAAGATTATCCAATGACACAAACACAATTAAAGATGCACATTAAAAGCAAACAGCACAGATTCAATGTCAATTGACTCACAATTGAGATCATTAGCTAAAAACATCATATTGATTTTGAGTATAAGAAAGAACCACCATGCTTAAAAGGGGATTATTACAGTTCTCCTGGGATTAATTAGAAGACAAAGACACTCACCACTTAACCTTAATTAAGTCAGTCATTAAAACAATTTAAAACCGTGAGGACAATGCAATTGTACTTTCTAAATTATATTCATTACGTAATCTGCACTAATAGACAGGGGTGAAACTAAACCATCTTATCGGGAGGGTTCAATACTTAATCATTAATTTGACAGAAATAATATATTTCTTATAATTTTTATTCTTATTTATAAATTTAATAAAAATCAGCATCATATATATATACACACATAAATTATATATAAAAAAATAAATATTTTACGACCAAGATTAAAAAAAAAATTATATACACATATACGTATATGCATATAATATATTATCTATTATAATATTCAAATATTTAGTAAAACGTTAACCGCATTGATTATAAAATATTAGTTTTAGCTCAAGTAACTTCTGAATTAAATTTTTTATATATAATCGTACCACTCAAATTCACTTCAAATTAAAATTAACTTCATTCAAAATTAAATTTCCAAAAACTCAGTCAAACATTGACGAAATTACTTGACACCGTCAAAGGAAACAGGCCACAATATTTGCTTTTTGGTAACTTTTGTTAACAGATAAACTACTCATAAATTATCTACTGGAAAAATTTTGGGTAGAGTAAATTAGTCCCATTAAATTGTCTGCAATCTTCCGAACTCCCTTTTTTGTCACTAAATTTTGATGTGATCTGCGCACTAATTTGCACCATCACATAACATTATTTGAAAAAGGATTATCGGAGGACCATAAAATGGCTCAATACTCCTAATAGTCTAACTCATGTCAAAGACTTTCAGGACTAACTTCGTTACATTTGCTTTTATTAGCAGCTATATTAATCTATTTTAATCTTTTTCTTCTTTTCAATGTGCTACTATAAAGTCAGAATACCTCATCCCTAAAATTTGAGAAAAGAAAACGCTAACAAGAAAATCCTAAAATGCGCCCAATTACTGACTTTTACATATCTGCCATCACCTACCAGAAGACACCTATCTATCTAGTCTTTGCCTTCGTTGGATTGACCCAAATCCTAGTTTCCCTTTCAGGTCATCCCACTATAACAAAGAAAATTATTACTAGGACAAAAAAGAAAAGTAAATTACATCACTCATACATATTAAAAAAAATTATTACTTTGCCGATATTTGTGTCAACGCCATTAAATGCTGTGAATCCCTTCCCTAGCAACTCGCCCCTTTTAATTCACCCCAAGGATGGTAAAAAAGTGTAAAACTTTCAAACACCACAAGAATGGGAACGAAATCCGGCGTCATTTAATCTTTGACCTACACAAAATTTTTACATCATTATGCTTTCAGTTTTTGTACATTATCAAGTCAAAACTTCTCTCATTTGGAAATAAATCAAAATCTTAACCTTAAAATAAATATTTATAACAATATCTATTTTTTTTAAGTAACATAACAAATACTAGTACACCGTTATACCGTTATATATATTAGTAACATAACAAATACTTGTATGACAATATCTATTAAATTTACTTTTTTACATACTCAAACCAAATATAAATTAATTCTTTTTAAAGTAATTTTTTTAAAAATAATTTTTTAATTTAATTATTTCAAAAGTAATTATATCTAGAGTTTAATTTCACCAAATGTGTTATTGTAGTATCCTTTACAAATAGAAAAGAGTCGGGGTAAATTTTATCAAACACCAAAAGAAAATATCGATGTAATTAATTTTGTTTATAATTTTAGTCACATAAAAAATATAGTTTAATTTTGATACATTGAGAGTTTAAAAAAGCTTTACATTATCATCCAATCAAATCTTTTCGTTTTCATGACTTTTCAAGTAGTGGTAGTGAAAGTTAACCATATTTACTTACATAATAATATATAATTAAATGACTATGTAAAACTTATACACCATACCCGTGCATCAAAATTAAATCCTAAAAAATAATTGTTTGACTCTCTCTCTCTCTATATTTTTCATAGCAAGAATTTGTCAAAATTAACCTACCCCACACATATACATCATCATATGATATAATAATTTTGAAAGGAATTCAAAAATAGAAAATAAAAGGGAGGGGCAAATGCGCCAATGAACGTGGGCAAAACAAGCAAACTCCAAAGTTATATATAAAACGGGACAATCAGAAATCGTCTTCATCGTCGCATATTGTGCCTGCCATTGGGCACATATTTACATTGCCACTCACACAGGGCCTCGCTTCGCCTCGCCTAGCCTGCCCTTAGATTTCGGACCCCTCTCTCTCCCTCCCCTCCCACTCTTCCACAGACCCAAAAAAAAAAAAACACACACACACACACACAAAGCAAAACGTCTTCTCCATTCATTAGAAACCGCAACCTCAAAAAAACACAAAAAACATTAAAAAAAAAAAAACACAAGTTGACATATTTGTTGTTGCGGATAGTAATTTTATTTTTTCATTGATAACCCCGATCACCACCGTCGCAGCGGGCACCACCACCA
Organism: Dalbergia cochinchinensis; assembly: GCA_031216125.1. Lineage (NCBI taxonomy): Eukaryota > Viridiplantae > Streptophyta > Magnoliopsida > Fabales > Fabaceae > Dalbergia > Dalbergia cochinchinensis. The sequence goes on along the minus strand of CM062375.1, from coordinate 56,878,206 downwards.
TGTCATCCGGCGGCCCCACCGCGAGCTCCTCCAACACCAGCCCAAGGGTCGCCGCCGGCCCCACCACAACCCGCCGGCGCGTCGCCGAAACCAACCTAAACAACAACAACATCGTCGACCCCGAAAAACAACAGCAGCAACACCAACACCAACAACAACAACTCTCTTCGAGCTTCTCCGATTTCTCCGATACCGAGGAGGACGACCCCTCATCCACCTCCGCCTCCTCAGCCTCGAACCACCACCACTACCACCACCACCACCACCAACACGGACTCCACCCCGTCATGCGCCACCTCCTCCACCGCACGCGCCTCCTCCTATGCCTCCCAGAGTCCGTGTTCCTTCGCGTGGAGCACGCGTTCCTGTGGTTCGCGGTTTTCTTGCAGTGGTTACTGTCGGGGAAGAACGTGGGGCGCAAGATCTTCGTGGCGCTGATTTTGATGCTTGTGATGTCGGTGTTCCTGAAGGTGTCGCTTGTTGGTGGCGGGGTTGAGATGAATGGGAAGAGCATCGAGAATGGGCACTTGATCTTGCAGAGGTTCAAGGAGGATTGGGCCTCCGCCCAGAAGGTTGTCACGGAGACGGAAACTGAAACAACTTCCATGCCCAAAAGGGTCCTCGAGAGGTTGGCTGTAAGTGGCTTTTCCCTCCGAATCACGTTACCAAAAGTGCTTTTTCTGACTCTCTCTCTTTTTTTTTTCCTTGCCTGGGTTGCTATCAAAAATTCCATTTTGGGAATCAGATCATTTTTGTAAAATACATATTTGTTGGAGAGAAAGTTGAAAGGGTAGAAAGGCTGTTTATAAAAAAAAAATATAATAATAATAAAAGAATGTAGAAAGGTTGCTAATGCTAGATTGTTTTTTCCAGAACTTTGTTTATGTGGGAGTAAATTGTTATCTCTACTCTCTAGTGCTATTCTTTTTAGAAAAATTCCTACGTACCAAATTGATCAGGTATATTTGGGTGATATTAATTTTGATGTGCTGTTTCATGTAAAAGTCATGTAATCATATTTTTTTTTTTTCATCTGTAAGACTTTATTTGATTATTTTTTTTGGTAAATGAGAGAATATCTAAATTAAATTTTATTTAGGTATTCACGAGAAAATGTACTTCAAACAAAATTTATAAGCTTTATTTCATTGTAAATATACTTGATAAACTTAACGTGCTAGATACCACGTCTCTGCAAAAGTGTTTTTTTCCTGACGGTGTTTTTCTTTCTTTTTTATGCCTTGTCTGGGTTGCTATGAAAATTCCTTTTGGGAATCCGACTTTTACACTTTTTTTTTCTTTTTTTTTCAAGGAATGCTTTTGGGGGAGAAAGTTATAGGAGTAAAAAGATTAGAAAGTGGTAGTTTGTTTTTGCTAAGCTTTGGTGATGGGGTTAAATTCGTTTTTTTCATTAGCTACTTTGAGAAAAATGCTTAGATGTAATGTAATTATTTAAGCACAAAAGTACGAATGAATGTGCCGTGAAAGCCGATAAGATTCAGCTTAATGTGAATGGAACTACGTGCAAGTGCTGGATTTGAATTTATAGAAGAATCTTTCGATTTTTAATTATTTTATCCATATCATTGGTTTTGTTTACACTTGTGTCATTCATGGACCAAAAGCGTTTTCGACAGGTTGGCCGTTGGTGATTTTTTGTCCTTACCTCTGAATCACGTCTCTGCAAAAGGGTGTTTTTTTTTCTTCTGTAAACTTTTTTTTTTCGTTGTCTGGTTGCTCTCAAGATTTATAAATTCCTTTTTGGGAATCAGATTTTTACCCCCCTCCTTTCGTTTTGTGTCTTTTTTTTTTAACTTTTTTCCAGGCAAGAAAGCTCAGGGGTAAAAAGGTTAAAAAGTGGTAGATTGGTTTTTGTCTAAGCTTTGGTGATTGGGTGATTTGTTTACAGTCGAGCTATTTTTTATATTATTTTCTTTATATCATTCGTTTTGTTTTCCATTTATGTTATTTATACACCAAGATTTTACATAATTTTTAGGAATAGCTGTAAATAATTGTTAAACTGGGTGAATTATTTTCATTTATATTGATTAACAATCGATATGTATCCCATTAACACTGATGTAAAAAGTGGGGTCTACAATTTGGGGTGCCAAGTCCAAAGATGATTTTCGTTTGTTTTATGGAGTATTAGACTATTGGAGTAGGTTTTTTTGTCGGTGAATACTACTATTTGAGTAGTTATTCGGCCATTCTTACATAAATTTACCTGTTAATAATATTGGTAACTTAATGATTAGTATTACTTGTACTAACCTGGTTTAGGGTCTTACTTTTTAGTGCTGATTAAATAAAGATTGATGAATAGTTCTGATTGGTTAACTAGGAATGAATTTAAGGATAACAGGATCGGGTGTTTCGTTTTGATGGGTAGGTGTGTTAAAAAAGATTGATTTTGTTTCAAGTTTGTGATGTCCCGGGTGGTAATAGTTGTTGGAACTTGGAAGTTTCGACGCTTTCAAAATTTTGACTCATTACGTGTCCGTGTAATTGGTAACAACTTGCAACACGGATACTGAGTTGAGTTGAATGTTGAGTCGTGGGAAGGTGGCTCTGGACCAAAACAACACTACAGTGCTTGTTTTGTTTTGCTTTGCTTTCAGGGATTTGACGTGTTTTTGCTCCTTTTTTCTTCCTTAGTGCTTTCCATGTTGGAATAAAATAGCAGCCTTTGAATATTGAATTGTTTAAATGGAAGTAACTTGATGTCACTGCTAAAACAAATTCAATGATTATTTCTGTAATTTGAATTTTATTACTGTGCTTGACCTTGACAATTTTAGATATTTATTGTTATCTGATAATTTTTTTTATTTTCTTTTTATTTTTGTTTTCCAATAGACTCCAGAAATATGGATGAAACCAAACAGTGACAACTATTACCAATGCATTGCCCGACCAAGGAATCGAATGAGTATGCACTGTTTGTTTTCACCTGATTCCTGTCAAGCTTTGCTGTATGTAATCAATGTTTGTCTCACTTGTCATTCCACACTTAATTTCTTTCAGGGTCAAAAAAGACCAACGGCTATCTTCTTGTTCATGCCAATGGTGGATTGAATCAGATGAGAACTGGGGTAAGATTAAATTGAATATAGGATTAAATGAATTTTCCCCTTAGTTGAATTTTAGTATTCTATTGGTCTAAAACATTTTTATATTATCAAACAATTATATAGTATTATATATGTGATTTTAGAGGCAATTATTTTAATAACCAAACACTTTTAGTGATGTAACATTTTGCTTTTCCCTAAATGATATATCTGCTTGCTAATTTTCTGAACCTTCATTGAATTTCAGATATGTGACATGGTTGCTGTGGCAAAAATAATGAATGCCACTCTTGTCCTTCCTTCTCTCGATCATGATTCATTTTGGACTGATCCAAGGTAAATCTCCCATACTCATTGTGCAAGTGTGACATTGTGACATTAATTTTATCTCCTCATGTCACCATTTTTTCCAAAATATGATGTCCCTAATATATTTCAGTGACTTTAAAGATATCTTTGATTGGAGGCACTTCATGAAAGTTTTGAAAGACGACATTGAGATAGTTGAGTATTTGCCGGTTCAGTATGCATCTGTGAAGCCTCTTCTGAAAGCCCCAGTTTCCTGGTCAAAGGTGTGTGGATAACACTTATATGTGACAACATTGAAACATTTCTCTCTTTAATGGCAATAGTGGCTTAGATGCTTCATTTGCAGGCTAGTTACTACAGAGGGGAGATTCTTCAATTGTTGAAAAAACACAAGGTCATACATTTCACACACTCAGATTCCAGACTTGCCAACAATGGCCTTGCTTCCTCTATTCAGAAGCTTAGATGCCGTGCCAACTACCAAGCTCTCAGGTACACATCAGAGATTGAAGAGCTTGGGAGGACTTTGGTCAACAGGTTAAGAAACAACAATGAACCATACATTGCCCTTCATTTAAGGTATTATCTTGTTATGGACTTGGCTTTCTTCTTTTTGGTTTTGTGGGTTGTGGGGGGGGGGGGGGGGGGGGTGTTAAATTAAGAGATTAATTTTGATGCACCAGTAATATAAAATGTTTTACATCATCATCTAACCAAACCTCTCAATTTGCATAACCCTTCAAGTAGTCGGGGTGAAAGTCAACTATATTTATTGGTGTAGCAATATATGATTAGATGATTATATAAAACATTTTCACATTGTCAGTGCATCAAAATTAAATGTTTAAAATATTATTGAACTATGACTAATTTGATTCAGGTCACATTGTCAGCTTATCATATAGGATTAAACTCTACTAGCACCAATTTCTCTGATTACAAGTTAAAAGTAGAGGCCTTATTTAAAAAGAACAAGTGTCGAATCATTTAAACTAACTAAACATTAGTGTTTGCTTATGTTTTTGTTAACTGCCTAACTAAGGCCTCTTAACTTTATTTCTTTATAACGTAGATATGAGAAAGACATGCTAGCCTTTACCGGCTGCAGTCATAATCTCACTGCTGAGGAAGCTGAGGAACTCAGGGTTATGAGGTATGAAGTCAAACATTGGAAGGAAAAAGAGATTGATAGTGTGGACAAAAGATTGCATGGGGGATGCCCTATGTCACCTAGAGAGGCAGCCGTTTTTCTCAAGGCAATGGGGTACCCTTCCACCACGACAATCTACATAGTTGCAGGGCCTATATATGGCAGCAATAGTATGGGAGCCTTTAGGGCAGAGTACCCTAATGTCTTCACTCATTCCATCCTTGCAACTGAGGAGGAGCTAGAACCCTTCAAGCCATATCAAAACCGTCTTGCTGCTTTGGATTATATAGTGGCCCAGGAAAGTGATGTCTTTGTCTATACTTACGACGGAAACATGGCCAAGGCTGTGCAGGGCCATAGAAGGTTTGAAGGATTCAGGAAAACTATCAATCCGGACAGGTTAGTTCACAAAACGTACATCTATGTAAAGGTAAATACTAATTGGCCAGAAATTTTTTGCCAGAATCCTCGATAGAAATTATGGGGATCGGATGAAATAAAGTGTTAGATTCCACTCATTAATCTAAGAGTCAGTAGCATATTATATCATTTTGACGACTCAATTCTGGCAAATATTCTTGGCTCTCCAACCTTTTTTTCCTATAAAAACTATATCCTTCTTTTGAAAAGTTATTTCTCGTCATACTATACATTTTACATTGTTCCTGACATGTAATTTGATACATTCTTTTTGCAGATTAAATTTTGTTAGACTGATTGATCAATTGGATGAGGGTTCCATATCATGGGAAGCATTTTCTTCTGAGGTTAAGAATTTGCATTCCAATAGGCTAGGTGCTCCTTATCCTAGGCAGATTGGTGAGTCCCCAAGAACTGAGGAGAATTTCTTTGCTAATCCCTTTCCTGGTTGTGTATGTAACAAGTCTCAGGAGATAATCACAGGCCTCAAACTTGACCATCGATTAGGTGTTGTTGGATCTCAGAGAAGATAGTATATTGGTTTTGGTACATAGCTAGTTAAAATGGTGGGGTTCATAATGTTGTATTATATTATGGCACTGTCTTAAAGGTAAAGGCACAGCTCATTGGGGTTGTGGTGGGAATGTGCTTCCTCTCCTTTTGTTCAGCCAGGTTGTTGTGGCTGCTGAAGAATCAAAAGGGGCCTTGTGGGGGTTCTCAATTCATTCAAAAATAGGAGTTTCAGATTAGGCATACAAAAAGGGAAAGAACAAGCTAGAAGGCTTTGTGTATAATCAAAAGGCAAGTCACAGGATATATAGATTCATAGTGGGAGATTGGCATTTTGACAATACCCTCGTGGAGGATGTGAAGAGTTATAAAACCATTTGATTCATTGATTCTTTTTTGACAGACAAATGCCAAATGGAGCATACAATTGCAATTTTGCATGTAACACTTGATACATAGGAAATTTATAGCTTCATATATACGTTTTTCATACATGTCTTGTTTATATTTTATATGTATTTTGGATCGATCTGCCTTTGATTGCAGTGGCGAGTGTAGAATATTTAGAATTTATATGATTTATTGTTCTTTGTTTTATTCATTTAAGGTATCCAGAGTTGAGAAAGTGAAAGAAAAGAAAAGAAAATTTGAATGGAATAAATTGAATTCACCTTTATCCATCGGTATTCACAATAAACTGACAAAAGTGTGTTGATTAATAGAGTACTACAAAAATTTTCGTGAGCTATTACTGAATGCAACAACGAAACCTTTTCAGTACATATCTGTTTGACTAATATTTTTTTTTTATAAAACGAAGAATGTCTTAGAACCAAATTTAAAATTTACTCACTTGGTTTAAGTGTTCCGTTATACAATATTTATTTAATTAAATTTCAATCTTGAAACTAGAACATTAATTACCAAATATAAGAGTGTGATGAAGTAATCTCATAGGCTTTATATTAGACGTGAGAAAAGCTGTTTTATGTCAAGAGTATTTTTATAAGTGTTTAATTTTAATGTATTGATAGTGTAAAAAAGTTTTATATTGTCATCTAATTACATCTCTTCTTTTATATGACTTTTCAAGTAGCGAGGGCTGAAAATAATCATATTTGCTAATGTATCATTATATGATTGAATGAATGTGTAAAACTTCTTTACACTGTCAGTGTGTTCTAATTAAATCCTTTTTATAATCTGATCACAAGATGTTTTCACATCTTTGGACTTTTGAGTATTGGAATAATTTTAGATATGTATATACTGTTTGGTTTCTATTTTCATTTTCTCTTTTTTAGGATTTCGTTAAAAAAAAGGTAAAAATAAAAAAATATTGTTTCATATTTTCTGTTTCTTGTTTTCATTATTTTTTCACAATTTTTTTTTTTAAAAAAAGAACGGAAAGTAAGATAGGAAATGAAAATGCCTATTGAAACACGCTTTCTTGTTTCTCTTTTAGCATATAGTAGAAGGAATTTGTTTTAGAATGTCAAAGATCCGTGAGTGAACTGAATTTGAGCCATTCCTAGGGTAGTCACCAAAGCGGAAAGATTGCATAGCAATGCAAATTTGGAATTCTGAAATCATTTTCAGCCTTTCACTACTTCTACTATTATTTATTAGGCTAACTCAAAATTAATTAATTAACCTAAGAAATTCCTTTCTCCTATTTTTTGTTATTGAAATTGCCTATAATTAAGGGTAAATTGGAGAGGAAAACCTTATCTTACACTTTACCTGGTACTTGACACTGTTCTTTTTCGATGCAGTCATTGAACCAATCCATTGTGGATGGAGGGAAAAAAAATTAGAAAAGAAAAATGAAATTTAGCAAAATATTGTCTTGAATTGATCGGTTTTAAAATTTCAAGGACTTTTCGTGGTGGTGGGGTTTGGATTATTTCGCATGACTCTCTGAAATTAATTATTGTTGGTTCCTTAGTACCTAATTATTTAGACTTGATTATTTTGCTTGTCTTTCTGATATTAAAGATAGTTGGTTCCTTAGCACTTAAGCAAAATGCGAAAAAAGGCACATATTATCACTTATATATTTAGCAAGACTTTCCGATACGAAAGATAGTTGACTTTCTGATACGAAAAAACGCACATATTTGTTTCACATATTGCCCTTAACTTATAAGCACTTTATATCAAATTAGGCAGGGGTAAAAATATTAAAAATTCTATCTGGTCTACTCTGTTGATTGCAAAGGAGAACAGAAAGTCTTCCACGACCACCGGTTACTATTATACTCATAAAAACAAGCATGTTAATGCAATCCATTATGCTAAACCTGTGATTACGGAAGGAGGACTTCTACCATATAATTTTTGGGTAAAATTCGAATGCTAGATCTTTTATAAAGACTATAGAAACACGTCTTATAAAATGGCACGACTAGCTTTCTATAGGCAATTTTGTACATCTAGGTTGAGACAAAGGCTAATTCTAATTCAAGGTCAAGGCAGCGTACAAAATTTTATACACGAACAACTAACAAGAGAATTTAAGAATTAAGTTTAAATTATACCAACCCCCTTTTCTAGAATGGTGTAATTGATGAATCAGTATTTTTTTTTTTTCTACTCACACAAAAGTGAGTTGATAGACCATTGTGGAATAGATGTTTCAATGTTGGAAAATTCACGCTGATGAAGGGGTAATCGAGGAAATTGCTGTGTTAAGTAATAATTTTATCACTTAATTTCCTTGGTCATAGACATAAAATCTCTGGTCATTTGTAACGAATTCCTCAATCAGATGACAACATTATCACTTACCACTTCAATTCCTTCGATTCCCTGTCACCAACATGAATTCCAGATCATTAGCGCAAACATTCCCTTGTGCACAATCGGTTTCACGTTCTAAGTGAGTATAAATGACACAATTCTTACTCTTGATTTTTATATATGTTACAAGAACAGAAACTTTTTTTTTTAACCAATGATTATTTGGAATGTATAAATTAAATTCCCTAAATATTTTGCACCAAAAGTTCCATTTTTTTTCAGAAAATTCGACCGTGTAAGTCAAGCCATAGACGCTCAGTTTGACTTCTGAACTTCTAAGAAGCTTGATCAGCCACCTGAGGATGACTTCAAGTCTTCTAGTGAAATAATCAACATTGGGAGGGAATTAGCGAATAGTGACAGGTTGACGTGGTCCAAGTACGAGAAATATTTTCTATAACGATTGTATCTTCTGAGTTCCCTCGAAGGTTGACCAAATTGTTAGGTGGATGATCACAAACAATAGAACGGTGCTTGATAGAAGTGAAATTGGTAGCAATTCAACAAGGAAGGTAAAGCAGCAAAGAAGAAATTGCATTGTTGAAGCAATAATTACAGAAAACAAAAGGACACGAATGTTAGTTAAGCATGAATTTCTGCAAACAAAGTTAGGACATTCCCATGTTAATCTTTAGACTTTGGTGTATGTATAGTGGAAAGTGCACACACTATTTTTCTTTTATTTTTTTCATACACTTTCCTTCTTTGTCAATTCTTTTCCACTTTTAAACCTTACCTATTCTTGATCTTTATGCAAGTCTAATGTTTTGAGAAAGTAATCTGGTCCAAGAAAGGATGGTTGAAGAGAAAGGGACATATTTTTTATCGCATGTGAGTGGAAAGTGAACTGATTTTTTCACTTTAGTCTAGGTCTTTGACATTAGAATAAGAGGGTCATTTGAACCGTTTGTTACTTTTTTCACTTATTAAAATTAGTGTCACTTTGTGAGATACATAAAGTGAGGTCATTCGGAAATTAATATTATACACAGGATCTAACTTTGTCTAGTTAACTACCAATTGAATGAGTTAAACCTACAATTTTTTCTTCTGTTTTCGTCATGGTCAAACGTATACTGGAGAACCATTTGTTCTCCCTTCCCTGTTACATTACTTACATAACCGTTACCAGGCAAATAGCAGTTGTTGGCACTCATTAGGTCCCATATATTTGTCAAGCGGTAATGATGCCAATAATGGGGCTCAAATTAGTGTTTTTTTATTTATTAAAGGTTACAAATTTAACTTGAATTAATTTAAATTCTAATAATCAATTTTGATTAAAAAAAATGAGCTTATCATCCCGTTACCAGGCAAATAGCAGTTGTTGGCACTCATTAGGTCCCATATATTTGTCAAACGGTAATGATGCCAATAATGGGGCTCAAATTAGTGGTATTTTTTTTTTTTATTAAAGGTTACAAATTTAACTTGAATTAATTTAAATTCTAATAATCAATTTTGATTAAAAAAAATGAGCTTATCATAACATGATTTACATTTATCTCTCACTTGCTGGGTGAGGACTATTCCTAGAAACCAACAACAACAAAAAATCTTAAAAGTGAGTATAACAAAATGAATATTATTTAAATAATATTGATTAAAATCACTTTACTTGCATTATTATCTAAATGATGTATATTTTATATTATTGTAAGATAATATTTGTATTTAAAAATGATATTGTGTAAGAATAAAGCACCTCAACGCCGATGCACACTACCCATTAGCTAAAACGTTTCGCACTAGTGTTCTTGACAACAAATAAAAATAATAAAAGAGGAGCAATATTATTTTAACCTCCAAAAATTGTGTCACATAGGAACACCAACTTTATTATTATTGAATATAATGAATAAGTAAGATAAGTAAAAACATTATTATATTCAATAGTGATAGAGTAAATGTTCCATTAGAACATCTATCTTTGGCACTTTTGCCGTTAAAATAACATTTTTAGTAAAAGAGGAAACCATTTTTTTCTTTTTTGTGTAGTGAAGTGGAATACCATTGAAACAATAAATAGAATCTGACAATATTGTTTTCTTGGGTCCGGATGTGACCACAAATATTTTTGGTAATACATGTTATCTGGTCTCTTACAAAGATGCAAAGGGGGGCCTAGGTTACTTGGCCTCTTCTAGTTTTTGCCTTTGGTGCTCGTTACTATTGCTTTCTATTGTCTTACTCGAACATTAACAAAAGACTAGTGCTTGTAGTTACTGTTTATTTTGTCATGCTCGCAGCCTCACACCCAGGAGAGGGGGGATGAGGCCAAGTGGTCTCAGACAACATCTAGCATTTTCGAACCTATGTCTCCTTCCTACATGATTCCTTGATGTAAGAGATCTTGTCAATGCGCTACTGGCGTCAGCCACCGCACTGGATGCAGCTAACTGGACCATCGACTGGGACAGAGTTTCAGCTTAGCAGATACATGAACAACATGAAAAATCATACTGCTATCTGCGATTCAATGTCGATCCATTTCAGTTTCTTCAAATCCTGGTTACAGAACAAGGTGATTATGATTGTCATTTCTTTTACAGAACAATTGAGTTATAAATCATTGCTTAGCACATAAATGAATGATTTCTCTGCGACACAATTTGATTGTGGATTCTAGCATGTACGTAATGTGGGAAAGGAAAAGGAACATAAAACTAATGCGGAAGGTCCAAAATGAGGAAGAGAGTACCAGTTACACTGCACAAACTGCAAATTCATTACAAAGAATAGTGTACAGTCCAATTTACCTACAAAATTTTCAATTGACACCCAGAACCTGCTCCTTGAGAAGTGGGATTGGATGACATGAGTTGGAGCCAAAAAAAGACAAGCAATCAATTTGAGATTGAAACACTTAGGAGATCTAATAATAAATCAAACAATAACCACCAACTATTGATGTTACATAAACCATTTTTTTGTCACCACATTGAAGGCACGTAAACTTGTTCTTTGAGATTCTGTGTGGCACTCTCAGTGGGGAAACCTCTGACTGCACCAATAGTCCATTGTGCTATAATTCCTGCTGCAACAGCAAATCGGAGCTGTCTCTCCAAATTATCTTGATTTTCAAACATTTCTGGGCAAGTGGTTAGTTTTCTCAAAATAGCAGCAACAACAGCATCACCCGAGCCAGTTCTATCACATGTAAATGGGGTAATGAGCACATCTTCAGTTCCAACCACAACCCCATCAAAAGATGGGGTATAGTAGTGAATTCGAAGGGTTCCATCAGTCACAAACAGGAACTTAAGTCTATCGTGCCACAAAGGTGCAATTTCCTCAGGGGTGTAATGGTAATAATCTCGTCGATTCTTAGTTTGTTCATAATTTTCGGAATAGTATTGCGGCCGATAATTTTTCTTCTTCTCGTAATATTCTTCATCTAGAAGGAATTCTAGCTCTGTTCTTGAAACTTCGATGATATCTGCTTCGTTCCATGCCTTTTTTATTATTTTTCTCGTCTCATCACGTGATCTCCACAGAGGTAATGGCAGGTTTGGATCAAAAAATACAAGGCCACCAAACTTCTTAGACCACTTAATTGCTTTGAATAGAGTTGATTCCATCGAGGGACATGTAAGAACTTCTGAATTGAAATGGAAAATCCTAGCCTGCAGTAACCCACACAAAAGATGTCATAACTAATTCAGTTCATACAGTGAATACACGCAGAAGAATCTTACTTATGCAATAACATCTATTACCATCGCCATCAACAGATAAAGTTTCCTAGACCAACAATTTCATTACATGAAAATGAAGACAAGTTAGGTTTGAATGAAAAACAAAAGCATCTGAAGAGGAAAACATCAAAATTGAGTTGATATTGTATTCAATTACAATGCTTGCTGTGATTTATTGCCATTGTTCACTCTTTCTCCATCAACTATTCCTTTTGCTTTTGCTCATACTAATGCACCATTGTCGTTTCACATTACATATTCAGTGATGAAGCATCCTCCCCAACAAATTACATTACATCAAAGCTAGGGCATGCTTGATTTTCAGTTTGCGAAGTTGAGCTTGGGTGATTTTACCTCAATCTATACCCACCAACCACCCAAGATTTGGAGGTGCAGCTGCAAACTATAATCAAAACATGCACTTATTTGCTATGCTCTATCTTTTCATGAAAAAAACTCTCAAAATAAACACTTGAATACTTGATGCCTTCGCACTCAGTTCACCACACTAACAAGACCATCTGATACATGGTTCACAAAAACATACATTGAGTACTTGAAAAGAGTAGCTGCAGTGAAAATCCCTCACCCAAACAATTGGGAAATCTTTTTGTCAATGTTCATATCCCACCAATAATAAAAAGGTCCCTGTGTATGATAAGTTGATGACAATACTACATAACCATACATGGTAACTATACGTGCAATTAAGTTGAATTTAAACTATAGTTTTGCTTTAACTACACCTGCCTTTAAAACTCGTAAGAATTACTGAAAAAATGAATCATATGAACAATAAATTTCTAAGTTTTTAACTATTAAATGTTTTAAAAAGCTCTATTTTTCATATAATAATTTCCCTTTTTAGGTCATTGCTGCAGAAAGCTCACCTCAGATTTTTGAAAAAAAAATTTAAAAGCACTCACATTGTTTATTTTGAAGTCCGGTAAAATGGATTCCCTTTTTTGAATCGTTTACAATTACCATTAAACTCGAACTGTTATCCTATGAAGTGGTGTAAACATCTAAATTTAAATAACCACTAATGTACATAAATTACTATAATATACATACCATAAGAATGAATTTATGATATTATATAGTAAAATTTAGATCAAATTCCATCGAAGTTATTGCTCTAAGGAAGGGAAGGAAAATTTTTCATTTTTAAATTTATGGAGTTATTCAATTTCTATAAATCTAAAAAAAGGATGAAAAAAAAATTATATTAGTGTATCAATTTATTCTTTTTATTTTAACAAATTCTGAAATTAGTAATTAGTAAATACTTCCCTATAATGAAATTACTTAATCTCTCTCCCCTTTCCTCCCAACAAAAAGAAAAAATGGAATATAAACTTTTGTGGGGATGCTAAGTAGTGGGCTGAAAGGGAATAAAATGAAATGGAGCAGAGTGAAGTTGCATAATTATCTCATTCTGTTATTTGAATATGTCAATAAAATGGATTAGAGACTATAAACCTTTTTCTATAATACCCTTAAGTTAGAATGTAGTAATATAATCAATAGACTAGTGATTTAATTAAAGAAGCAATTCATTCCATCCAATTCCCCCAATTTTGGGGAAGAAAAATAGAGTGGTGGAATTTGTTGAAATGAGCCCCATCCATCTCCATTCCACTCCATCCAAATGTTACTTACATATCCAAACAATGGAGCTAATTAAAATTCCACTCTCTTCCTTCCCTCTACACCCAACTCCACCAATCCAAACATCCAAGATTGGAAAACCATAATTGGACTAAACAAGTTTTCAGAATCAGTTAAATAAACATCTGAAGAATCACTGCATATATACCAAAATTGGAAGACCAAAACTGGGCTAAAGGAATATTTCTTAATCAGTGGACTAAAAATCTGAACAATCACACTCCATAAGCCAAACTTGGAAAACCAACTACTTCACTTACCTCTTTCAGAACAGCAAGGTTCAACTCAGAATCACGCAACGAATCCTCAGCAGGCTCCTTAGAAGTCACCATCCTCATCTTCCCACCTTCGAACCTCACCTTCATGTAAGCACACCCAGTCCTAACCCCACAATCATCGAACCTCACCCCTCTAGTCTGCACCTTCTCCTTGTTCATCATCAACACCAGCTCCTTCCCAAACTCATCCCTCCCAACCTTCCCCAGAAACGCGGCCCGCCCGCCAAGCCTGACGTGGGCCACCGCCACGTTCGACGGGGGCCCGCCAGGGGCCCGCGCGAACTCCGGCGGGTCCCACTGGTTCATCTTCCACTCGGAGTAGATGTCAGGGTGCATGGGGAACTGGTGCACCCGCACCGTTGGGACGAACTCCCTCTGAACGGCGCCGAAGCAGCACACGAGTGGCGGGTCATCGTAAGGGAAGTCTATTCCGTCGTCGTAGTCATCCATTTCTTGCTCTGCGTCTTGGGGCTCCATGGTGCCGTTTTCGGCTGGTTCGGGCTTCTTCTTTCTGCCGCGTCGCTTTGGGGATTCGACGACGGCGCCGTTTGAGGAGTTGCCAGTGGCGCTGGCGAAGGTTCGGGTTCGGGGTTTGGAGAATGGAGAATGGTGGAGGAAGGGAGGGAGGGATGGGAGGAAGAGGAGGTGGTGGTGAAGCGAGGAAGCCATTGGGGTTTTGGGATCAGGAGAAGGGTTTATCCATTTCTGTGGAAGAAGCCCTGTCGGATCACGAGGTGTTTGAATTAGAGGCAATGCGAATCGGGTCGGGGATAAGATACAAAAATTTAAACATTATAAGCAAAGGTATTTAGGTCGCACGGACATAATTTAATTAGATAATAATATAAAATTATTCTATACTGATAATTTATAGAAATTAAATTTATAAATTATAAGATTTTATAAAGTTAAAAAATAAAAGAGTTTAACTTCAATACTAATGGTGTAGTTTTATATTATCATCCAATTATTTATTGTCATATTAATAAAAGTTGTTAAATATTATATACATTGTTTTAAAATCTATGCAAATAAGATAATTTAATTGGATAATGACATAAAAAATCAATACATATAAATTAAACTCAAAACAAAATTCTAAAAATATTCAAAGTATGTATTTTCAAATAAATTATATGGATATAAAAATAAAATCATATCACATAAAACATACTTATTAAAGTATAAATATTTTATAAACTATTTCCATTTGTGATCAATTTTTTTAATTAACGGACTTGATTATAAAATTTTATTGAATGGAAGGACTTGATTACAAATTTAACTATAAAAATTTAACTAAAAATTAAGTGAAACTACATAGAATAATAAATGAGTAGGATAACAAAATAATATGAACGATTTTCTCTTAACGTACATTTAAGATTAACTGATTTAATAATTGGAATTAAAAAATCAATCAGAACACATGATCAGTTTTGATTTTAAAAGGAATTAAAGGAAAAATCATACGTACTACCCTCAAAATCATCCCATATATATTCATCATGTGATTTTGAAAAGAACAATTATATTAAATCAATATAGTATTAAATTTTCTTTTTTTTTAGTACTTAAAAAATTACATAAGTTATAATGAGGTTTAAACTTAGAATTTTATGCATGCTATCCAAATCGCTCACCACCACACCAATATTAGTAGCTTATCAAATTTACTTAAATACATGATTCTCTTATAAAATCTTAATATTTAAATTAATATTTGAAAGCTCTCAATTAAAGTTAAATAAAATCTTAAGATACTAAATAAAAAATATTAAAGAATTCAATAATTAGATAGATCAGTAAACTTTTTCAAATATACTATCAAAAACAATTTCAAAAACCTTCAATTTGTCCAATTTGAAAATTCATAGAAACCATTTTAAAGATTTACTCTACCATCTTATTTGACGTCTTGAATTGAGTATATAATTAGAATTTGAAATTGGAATTGAGCACCCAAATTTTAATTTTTATGCTTAGAATAACACATATAATTGAAATTATGATTCCATGATATGATTTGATGGGATCCAATAAACAACTGTTATCATTCCTGATTGTGAACTTATATCTAAATTATGAATTCTAAGATTTATCAAATATCTTTCTCTTTATTAAGATGCATATGATTCTTTCTCTTTCTCATTTCCTTTTTAATAACCATCATATAATTTTTTTGTCAGTAAAACCAAACATAAAATTTAAAATTTAAAATTCTAAATTGAAATTGAAATTGATTAATCCCTCCTCTTCGAACCTTGCCAACCTTGTCACTGGACCTACTTTCCAAAAGTTAAAGAGACTGAGGGTATCTTACTGCAATATTTCTCCAGTTGGCTCCTACACTGTTTTGCCACGTTTGGTATCTGGCGGACACGTTGGCAAGGGCGATTCTGAACCGTCCGATGATGTTTTTGGAGTCTCCGAGGATAGTCTTCTTTCTCGAAAGTTCTTTCCTTAAAAGGCTGGGTTTTCATCTCAATTTTTCCAGTCCATAGTTTCCAAACCAAGCAGGTTACTTTGCTTGGTCTTCCTTTAACAGGTGAGGAATTGAACCTTTGTGTGTTGCATCTTAGATTTCAATTTATTCTCTCATTCGCCATTTCTTTCTGTTGCGGTGAATTTGGTTTTGTGATTGAGATATACTAAAGCGTTGTTATTTATGGACCATTTACTGTTACTGTTCTCATGGGTTGATATTTTGGGTAAAATCTTTACGATTTTGTATGGTTTTGACTTTTGACCCTGTTTTACGTTCGTTCTGTCTGAAAAATTGAAGCCTTGTGAATTGTGATTCATTCTCTCACACACATGCCCAAATGAAAATTGTATTCTTTCATGGCTGGATTTGAGGATCAGTGATGTTACTGAGAAACTGCGTTATCTATCTGTAATTTCCTTCAGGATAATTAGGAATTGAAGATAATAACCAGAACGTCTGAGACCCTTTATCATCTTCCCTTTTCTATCTTGCTATGTATTATTTCTAATTAGTGATATCGTGCTGCTTTTTTGTGTTTTTATTGCATGAAGGATCCACAGCACACCAAGATTCATGTGCTTCCGTTTGTATCTGGGAAGTTTTTTGTGGTGATTTTAACTTAGATGATACAAAATTCGTCATGTTCAAAATTTTCATCATATTATTCATGGAGTTCTAAAATGTGATCTTCTTTACTATAATTTGTGCCATATGAACTGGTACATTGTCAACCAATCATTTACTGCCACATCAACAGATGGTTGAGTCTTATACCTACTACTTGAGACTTATGAATAAGAGGATTTGATTGGATGATGGTATAAATAAGTGTTGCACTGACATTGCATAGAAATTAAACCCATAAAGAAAAGAAAAGTGATTGTTTCTTAAAAATGGATACTTTTCATGCCACTATAGCATTGCTTCAAACAGAGAGGAAAGTTGTGATACACCCAAGGGAAACAATTCACATTTGATCAAAATTTTCCATGTTCTTTGTAAATGAGAACTAGTTGGCTAGAAATGTACTTTACACTCTAGAAGTTTGTTTACTGATAGGATCATAGGAGTCTTTATGGATCTCTTTGTACTTTTCTCTTATATTTTACTTTCACTTGTTAATTCTGTGTAGACTGTGTAACTGTAGAATGCTATACTAGTTTTTGTTTGCATTCCCATCTGAGCCTGAACCTTGTCAGGACTCAGGATAGCAAAAAAAAAGGTGATGCATTGCACTCTTGATATCTGAGGGGCACAAAGTTGCGCAGGGAAGGATCATCTTGACAACATCTCTCTGTAATTTTTTTCCAAAATCTTACATACATTTGTCAATTCTGTGTAGAATGTTACACTAGTAACTAGTTTGTGTATGCAACTTTGCATACCCACGTAGCTGAGCCTAGGCATGTTAGGCAAATATGAGATGCATTGCACTATGATCTGCTTGGATTAGTTTGACTTAGGCTTTATTCATTGATATCCTGTGAAGAAAAACCACTGGCCTCACATACTGAATTACTGATATACAGTTGTTCAAGCTAGGTAGACTGGTAGCTGCTATGATAATAAATGAACTCAGAAATTGATTGAAATTTGTGTTTATCATTTAAAGAGGAAAAGGGTGTAAAATTTGTCATTGTTGTGAGAAATAAAACTGCACTTTCAATGACTAAAATGTCTATCTTTAGCTTATGCATGAAGATTTTCATTGCCTCCTGATATCTGAATTTCTTTAGGTGGTTGCTGTGTTACAGATAGAACCTAAGCCCTTTTGGTATTAACTAGATGGGATTTTGGACCTTGTTAGAAGGTTTTCTTCTCTTTGCAAATGCATTGGCAATACTGAATGAAGAGCGGTTCCTAGCCCGAAGAGGATGGACATTGGCAGAAATGACAGGACCTAGAAGGAACTCCCTTAAAGGCCAAGTGATAGGACTCATATATGCTTGTCAATTCTTGAGACTTCCCCTTATCCTTTTCAATGTTATATTTATCATAGTGAAACTGTTCTCTGGATAAAACTTGAATGTAGTCACTATATTCTCTTTGTTGTATCATATGTAAATTCGGAGGTTCATGCTCCCATTGCCCCGTGATAGCTAATAATATAAATTTCTTTCTGAGGTACAATGAGCCGGATTTTTCAGCAGTCTCAGTGCGGATACAATTTTAACATAGCCAGCCTACAGTAAAGCAGAGTAGATTTTTCTTTCTTTTTTCAATGTATGTTCACTTTTTTTAATATACATCTGTTTTTTTTAGTAAACTACTTAATTTGTTACAAGTGTGTCTAAATTTGTCTGTAAAATACATTTTCTTTGTTATTTCCGTTGGTTTGTTTGATATTGGTGGACCCTGATGCAAGCTTCTGATGCATGAATGTAGGATTATGGAACATAGCTTTCATAAATATTAAGGATTATGGAACATTGCTTTAATAAATATTAACCATTAGCAACACACTAGTAGGTTTTATAAATATTAACCATTAGCAACACAGTCACCAGAACTGGGACACCAAGAATATTGATTGCTGCAACTGATGAAGTGGCAAGAAGATATGATAATTGACAACTGGAATAGAACAAAACATAGGCAATCAAGAAAAGGACAAAAAAACATGGGGGCAATAGAACAAAAATAGCCATTATTTTGTGTTTAATTGAATTTATACATCTCGCTTATAACATAAACACCATGTAGATGCAAAACAAAGAACTTAAGCCTAAAACAAACAGCAAGTACTGGAATTTTCACCTCCACCACCCCACTACATGTTCATTCAACTGGTATCATAACCTCATTAGTCCTAAACATTGGTATTGTCCAAGGTGGATTGTACCTAGCCAGCAAGAAATCCCCACTCACTTTGTACCCATCTCTCTCCAAACTCACCTTCAACTTCTCCACATTCTCCGACACAACCTTATCAGTTGCCACCCCACCAAACTTCACCACCCCATATTTCCTCTCACCTTCTTCTAAGATCACAACCCTCTCATCAGTAGGCTTTGGTGCCTCCTCAGCTTTACCATACTTTGATGGCAAAACAAACTGCATGGTAACCATCTTCTTGCTCTCCTCTCCCTCTTCACCACCACCACCTTTGGTCACGACTGGGGCAGTCATAGCAATCTTCTCACCACCACTAGTAGTGTCTTTTGTTATAACTGGTGCAGTCATTGCAATCTTTTCAGGCTTGGTGTTCTGGGGGTTCCCTAAGGCACCAATGTAGTTAGCCAAAACCATGAACCCACCATCTTTGTTTCCCTTAAACTGCGATGGATCATATGTTACTTGAGCCACCACAGATGGTGGATACTTGCGGATTTCATAGTCATTTGTGGATTTGATCACTTCAAACTTTGGTGTCTCAACACCAATTTTTCCAAATACCATGCCCATTGTGGATAGAGAATAGAAAGGGTATGCTGATACTTGAGGGACAAGAGTGTGCTATATGGAATAAGGGGAAATAGTGGCCATCAATCCAATATATAGAGAGACATGGGAATTGGGAAGTGATTGGAAGCATACTCTGTTGATGATTGTTCTGGAAGGTGACAACGTGGGGTGTTTTCTTGGAGACGAGGTTAGGATCTTTGGAATTTAGCCTTGTAAATGAGCGGTTGTTATTCTGCCACGCTGCCATGCATAATGCATATGTGGACTACATTTTTCCGCCGTTACTAATATATATATATATATATATATTTCACCACTGCTTTGTTTCGGTGCTTTGTGGCTTATCCTGTGGGCTCATTGTTTTAGGTATGCGTTTTTCGGTGGGCTCATTTTTTTTCAGGTATGGGTTTTTCTGTGGGCTCTTTTTTGGTTTTTTTCCTAATCTTCTCAAGTTCATTTTTAATAAGAGATGATTATATTTTTGTCTTATTCCTTAATTGCATTAAAAATATGTTAATAATATAAGAAAGAGATATCGATACATATAATAAAGAGAATCTATTAATCTAGGCACATAATAAAGAGAATAGAGGGGAGGTAACTGTTTTTTGGTGTCCAATTTTAATTTCCTATTTTACCCATCTAATATGTCTCTCTAACTCTCATTTTCTAAATTTTCAACCACCCATTTTAGTATTTTTATCTTAGGTCTTAATAAACATAAAACGATTCTCATGTTCCATGATATTATAAGTGCGTGCTAGTTGATGTCCATTGGTCTGATAGAAAAAAACTTGGAAAAAAAACTTGCTTCAGGCATCATATATGTTCTTGCATTGTATCTCTAAAATAATTTTACTTTTTGAATGTATCTTTATCAACCTTTTAAGATATCGAAAAAAGAAAATTCATTATCTATTAACTATTTGTAAGGGGGAATTGATTCTATTTGATGAGCAACTTTTTCTTTTCTATTTGGTGATTATCGTTGTGTCTCTTCTAGTATTTACAATGTTTTCTTCATTTCTCTACTAAATATCATATTTTTATCACATAGTATTTAGGAAAAGATATGTAAAAGTCATAGAGGTTATGATTTTTTTTTGGAAAATTAAAAAATGCATCTTGATGGGTACGATAGTGCTTAGTAAGACGCTAATATATAGTGATGAGAATTTAACTTGATCATATTATACCCAAAAATGACATGAGGGAATTCATTCCTTATAACAATATGGATGAACTAAAAGAAATTGCAGCAAACAGGGACTAGGTTCAGAAATGGTTTTATTTGTGTTTGGCGTGCTTGTTATGATATTTTGCTACAGTGTTTGTTATGATTTGCAGGATGCATAGAGTGGCATTCAAATTCAAATATAAATAGAAAAACTAGTTAAGGGTATAAAAGTCATTTAATGTGTTTTTTAAATTTTAAAATTTAATGAAGGGGTGCTACTATAATGACCTCCAAACAATCAAATACCTTGTGTATGGCTTGAATTTTTTTTTTTTTTTGTCTTTTTTACGTGTAGCTTGAATTTTCATTTCATAATAATAATAATAATTTTCAATCGACTTATAATAATATTTAAATTTGAATAGTACCTCCATTAGTTTGAAAAAAGCTTGTCTATCCCTAAAGGTCACTATATCCATCCATTTTTAATTATCTTCTAAAAATCAATATATCTAGACACAAATTATATCTAGATATATTTGTGTTCAAATAAATTAATTTTGTAATATGTCAAATTTTTATTGATTCCTAGAAAACACTTAGAGAGTGTTTGGTAGTGGGAACATGATAGGAAATACATAGACAATGGAAACAGAAATATGCTTAGTGGTAAAGATAGAGATAGGAAACAGAAAAAAATTTCATACCTCCAAAAAGTAGAGACAGAATATGAAGACATAAATTTAATAATTTTTCAATAATACCCATATATATATTTATTATTTTTCAATGTGTCCTCATAACAGGTGGTAGTGGTGGGGTGCTCCAATGATAAATACCAAACACTACCTTAAAAGTGGGCGAATGAAATATATTAAATTAATGTTTAGTTTGGTATATTAGGCATGATAGTATAAGCATATAATATATATTATACTCTTATACATTGTTTATTGCAAGCAACATATTGTATAAGTTTATACATCATAATCCCTTTATATATTAAAATGGTGTATACCTTAGTATAATATGAGGAGGCCGTATCAGGCTTGATTAGCTTTTAACGTATAATATTCCTTTTCATTTTTTAATATTTTATTAAAATAAAATAATCCTTGAATAAATAATAAGAACTAAATATTTATAAATAAAATTATTTCATTTTAAATAAATATTGTTAAGAAATAATATATGATATCAATCTAGCTATATACAATAAAAATAAAAAATTAATTAAAATAATAAATATTTATAATAAATAATATGTAATATATTAAAGTAAGGATCAATAATAAAAATATTTTGAGTTAAAATTTATTTTAAAATTAAAATTAAAATTATTATAATTAAAAATAGAAAATATTAAAAATATATAAAAGAGTTATTTAATATTTATATAATTCGTCAAAATAATAAATAATTATAAAATATTGAAATAAGTAATAATATTTAAAATAAATTAAAATTTAATTAATAAATATGATATTTAAAAATTATATTTAAATCATTAATAAAAAATTTATTTTATTTAATATTCTATTAAAATATTAGAATTATTTGTAAATAAATAATAATATTATAAAATATAATATCTTATACAGTATTATACCAAATAATATATAATACTAAAATTTATTAGGTCTTATATTAATAAGTCTTATTCTATCAGATATTATATTATACATTTTTATCCTCTCCAACATGTTAAACAGAAAGAAATTGTCAAAACAATTTTTTTCCTTCCATTTTCAAAATTAAAGTAAAAAAATAAATTAACACTTTTTAGGTTTTATAGGAGGAACCCAAAAAGTCTCAAATCTCAATAAAAATTTGTCCGTTTAAGTTTGACTAATTTATTTGAAGAGAGAGAGAGAGAGAGTGCCCCTTACCCCCCCTCCAGAGCATTACAAACCAAAGGGGCGAAAAAAGGGGGGCCCACAAATAACTGGCAGCCAGCTTTTATATTTCAAAATTTCAAATTTCAAAAACCCCAGTTTCCCCCACACACGCTGACACAACAAAACCGAAAATTCACTCACACAGAACTCGCGTTATTATCAAAACCATTCAAACCAAAAGAAAAAACAAAACAGTAAATATTTAACATCTAATGTTATAATATTTCCCATCTCATTCAAAAATCGAACCGTTGCAACATTGCAACAAAATAAATCAAAAAAAAAAAAAAATCCACCCCCAAACCTTTTCTATAAAATAAAACATAACCCTCTCGTCCCCAGCCAAGACCCTAAAAACAAAAAAGCTCATTTCTCTCCCTCTTTCTCCATCTTTTCTGTGTTTCATTTCTTCGAACACCTTTCAACACACTTCCAAAATGCGTGAGATCCTTCACATCCAGGGTGGGCAATGCGGCAACCAGATCGGAGCCAAGTTCTGGGAAGTCGTGTGTGCGGAGCACGGGATCGACCCCACCGGAAGGTACGGTGGGGACTCGGATCTTCAGCTAGAGAGGATCAATGTTTACTACAACGAAGCAAGTTGTGGAAGGTTCGTTCCTCGTGCTGTTCTCATGGACCTTGAACCTGGCACCATGGACAGCGTCCGGTCAGGCCCTTACGGGCAGATATTCAGGCCTGATAACTTCGTGTTCGGGCAGAGTGGTGCGGGGAACAACTGGGCCAAAGGGCATTACACCGAGGGTGCTGAGCTTATTGATTCGGTTCTTGATGTTGTGAGGAAGGAGGCTGAGAACTGCGATTGCTTGCAAGGTATAATGTGTAACTGATTTATTTCTTTTTTTTTTTTGCGGTTTTTCTGAATGGGTTTTATTTTTTTAAGAAAAAAATTGGGATTGAAACTTGGAAGTGGAGGTTTTGTGCCTTTTTTCACTTTGTTTTGAAATGGGTATGGCCGTATTGGGGTTTTTTATGAAAGAAATGTGGAAGCTTTTGTGCGTGTTATTTTTTTTAGGCTGGTTTTGTTCTTTTAGTTTAAACGACACTGGGATGGAAAGTGGAGGTTTTGAAATGGTTTTTTTTTTTTGAAAGAAATGTGGAAGCTTTTGTTTGTGTTTTTGTGGCTGGTTTTGAATTTGAGTGTTTGTTATTGAATGAAAGGGGGAACCGCGTGCTTTTTTTAAACAAAAAAAAAAAATTCCCCTTTGAAGGCAAAGAAAGGTGGAGTCTTTTATTTGTTTATTGGATGGTTTTGAATTGTGTTTATTATTTGAATGAACAAAATGAAGCATTTGCGTTTGGAAGGTTTTTTAGTTAGTGATTTTAAAATGGGGATGGGTGTTATGCGTAAAAGGTGGAAGCTTTGGTGTGTTTTTGAGGCTTATATTGAATTGGGTACTTTGTTTGGATGAATGCTGAGAAATTTGCATGTTCAAGTTTTTTGACGATGATTTCTTCTCTTTTCACGATAGGTGGAAGCTTCGTTATCCGGTTTTTTCTGTTATTTTTCATGTAAATTGAGAACTGTGAGTAATTTAGTCATGAAAGGTGGAAGCTTTGTGGTTGATGTTGAATTCTTACGTTTGATTTGTTTTGCAGGTTTTCAGGTGTGCCATTCTTTGGGTGGAGGAACTGGTTCTGGCATGGGTACGCTGTTGATTTCAAAGATCAGGGAAGAATACCCAGATAGGATGATGCTTACTTTCTCTGTATTTCCATCCCCTAAGGTTTCTGACACTGTGGTTGAACCATACAATGCTACTCTATCTGTTCATCAGCTTGTCGAAAATGCAGATGAATGCATGGTGCTTGACAATGAAGCCTTATATGACATTTGCTTCCGTACCCTCAAGCTCACCACACCAAGCTGTAAGCTTTTCAACAAACCCCTTTTGAGTTTTCAGCCTTTTATTGATGCATTCTCAATTTTTGTGGATGATTGTTGAATCATGACTCTTACTCATTATTGATGCATTCTCATTATTGATGCATTCTCAAGCTGTAAGCTTTTCAACAAACCCCTTTTGAGTTTTCAGCCTTTTATTGATGCATTCTCAATTTTTGTGGATGATTGTTGAATCATGACTCTTACTCATGTTGATTTTGTCTTTGTGCAGTCGGTGATCTGAACCATTTGATATCAGCAACCATGTCTGGTGTCACATGTTGTTTGAGGTTCCCTGGTCAGCTAAACTCTGACCTGAGGAAGCTTGCTGTGAACCTCATTCCCTTCCCCCGCCTTCACTTTTTCATGGTCGGATTTGCTCCTCTCACCTCCCGTGGTTCACAGCAGTACAGGGCCTTGAGTGTTCCCGAGCTCACACAGCAAATGTGGGATGCCAAGAACATGATGTGTGCTGCCGACCCTAGGCATGGAAGGTACCTCACTGCCTCTGCTATGTTCCGAGGCAAGATGAGCACCAAGGAGGTTGATGAGCAAATGATCAATGTTCAGAACAAGAACTCATCCTACTTTGTGGAATGGATTCCAAACAATGTCAAATCCACAGTTTGTGATATCCCCCCGACAGGCCTGAAGATGGCCTCAACATTCATAGGAAACTCGACATCGATTCAGGAGATGTTCCGGAGGGTGAGCGAGCAGTTCACTGCCATGTTCAGGAGAAAGGCCTTCTTGCATTGGTACACTGGGGAAGGCATGGATGAGATGGAATTCACTGAGGCTGAGAGCAACATGAATGACCTTGTTTCAGAGTATCAGCAATACCAAGATGCCACTGCTGATGAGGATGAGTATGAGGAGGAAGAGGACGAATATGAGCAACATGACATGTGAGTTTGATCATTAAGCTCGATTGTGGTGGCGGCGGCAGTGGTGGTGATTGATGAAGGTGCCGCAACTTCCTGTTGCCGGTTCATTGTCTCTGTTGAGGGGGATAGTTACTGTTCCGGCTAGCACTAGTTTACATTACCATTCTATAAAAAATATTTATGGTTCTTATTCCTTTTCTTTTTTTTTTTGGTACCCGTTGGTAGGAAGGAAAGACAGTATTGTTTAAACAAATGCTATTAGTTTCATTCTCTGGTCCAAATATATTATACTTGATTATATTGATTTTAATTTCTCAACGCTTCAATCACGGTAATGCAACATAGGAACTTGATATTTGAAATGAATGTTGATTTTGAACTTGGCAAGAGTAATTGGACCAGTAATTAATCAAAGACCGTTGGGGAGTCTATTTTCATGGGAAAGCTAGTTTTAATCCGGAGAATTTCTTTATGCGTTATAAGTGCCAGCGTGTAATAAAATTAGTCAATAACATCAGTACACGTGTTAATTCAGGTGTTTACGTTGTTCTTAAGAAATTTAAGTGTAATCACAGCAGTACACGTGTTTAGATTATTCTTCAGAAATCTAAGCGTGATAAGCTTGAGGGTGTGTATGACAACTTGAAAAATCAAACTAACAACATGACACGAAATAGTATACATCAGTTTAAAAGTTAATTTTAAAACTAATTAAACACAAGAATTAAAGTTAATAAGTTACACATTTCTCTTATTCAAAAAAGTTCATAGTTTAGAATAAATTTATAATTTTATTTCATTAACATTAATTACTTGTTTGATTTTTTTTTCTCACACCTAATTAATGATAGAGGGATGCCACAAAATTAGTTTAGAAGGACATGGGGTTAATTTTTAGTCACAAAAAACTAAGAGTTACCACTGTCTTAAAATTTTAGAGGGATGCCAAAAGAAACTTCCTAAAATTAAAACAAAAAATAATTTTACAACTTCATAACACAGTTACAAAGATAATATATTAAAAATTAAAAACAATTTTACAAACTATTTATGTGTTAAACATTAGGTAGTGGATAATATTAAATTATAATATCTAACTTCACCCAAATGAAATATATATTTTTTGAAAGTTGTATTCTTATGTAGCTTTTGGTTTCTGTCACAGGATAGAAAATGTAGAAAATCTGTCCCGAGACACAATAAAAAAAAATTATATACCTCCAAAATGGTGGAATAATGGAGACAAAACACTAAAATATAAATTTAATATTTTTTTTTACAGATCCGACGGCTTGTAATGGTGGTTTGTCGGTGCCTTTTTATAGGGGTAAATTATTTATCATGTATTTTTTGTCATGTTTATATGTTCCCAAACAAGATATAGAGATAATCATTATGT
The DNA here is from genome assembly GCA_031216125.1 of Dalbergia cochinchinensis. Classification (NCBI taxonomy): domain Eukaryota; kingdom Viridiplantae; phylum Streptophyta; class Magnoliopsida; order Fabales; family Fabaceae; genus Dalbergia; species Dalbergia cochinchinensis. Next base: position 56,851,134 of record CM062375.1, on the reverse strand, counting down.
CTTATACACCACTACCAAACATGATACAGAGATAATCTTTTTCATATATTTGTCTCTACTATTTTTATTATCTCTACCTCCATTGTTATGAGACAATCTCCAAATGCAGCATTACATTTTTGTGTTTTACGTATGAGTATCGTTATATGACGTGCAATGAGTATAATATTTCAAAATTTGTGGTTAATAGTTTAAATAAATAAGATATGCAAATAAATCTTATTTTAAATTTAATTTTTTAGTACATTCTTCACAAATTCTTTTAAAATATATCGTTGTTTATTTTTGAAAATATAATAAATTGGATAGAAAATATTAATTAGGTGAGAGAAAAAACTAAACTAGCAATTAATGTGAATAAAACAAAATTATAAATTTATCTTAAAATAAAAACTTCTTTGGATAAGAGAATTGTGGGTTTTTCATCTAAAAGAAAATGTGTAGTTTGTTAACCTCTATGTGAAGCTGTAGAGGTTAGCATTTCCCATAATTAAATAAGTAAATAGTTACAATACAAAAAATATAAATATTCTTATCAGTAAAATAATAATTAACACAAAAGCAATTAATCAATATATTTATGTTTTTAAAATTAAAATCATTAAAGGAATTAATTGTTATACACTGATATTGTATAATATCTTTACACTGATAACTAATAAAAAGTTGACTACTTATCCATTTTGTGTAATCTTTTAAAATTTGAATTAGATATGATTTGATAACAGACCACATGGCGGTTTTTTATTGTTTGACAATATAAAAACAATTACACTGATTGTGCATGACAATTATACTCATCATTAAAATTCATAGTCAAAATTTTATTTTAAAAAAATTGTTTATATTTACTACAAACAAAAGTATCAATATTACAATAGTCAAACAACACAATAAAAATATAAAATGAAGATTTCTTCATTTTCCTATCAAGATAAATAAGGGTTTTTAGGGCAATGATTGAAAATTTTAAAATGGAAATTTTTTTTGAAATGGGTGATTTTTAAATTTTCAAGGTGTGAGGTTCATCACAGAGTTTATAAACTTACTTTTATTTGAATTTTTAATCAACCGTTTTATCAGTTTTTTCACTAATTAGAAAAAAACCTATCACTCTTTTTTATATGAATTTTTTTTTTATCCTTCTTAATATTATTGAACGAGTGTATATTTGATCAAGATCTATCTACAAAATCTTATTCCTTAAGTACCACTTCACCTAGATTTTTTTAAAAAGAAAAAACTTAGTTTCATAAACAATCGATGAAAGAGGCATTATTTACGTTGATGTCCTCATATGATGCTTAGGAGTCTGCTGTGAATAATGAAGTGATTAAATTTTTATTTATTTATTATTTTTTTGTTGGTTGTATAATGAACTGACTATTGTACTGGGTGATAGTTTGAGTTCTACAAGTGAGGAGCGTGAATGTGTTGACAAGATGGAGTATATAGAGAGAAGAATCAAGAATTTTTGTGAAATGAGAAGAAAATTGGGTTTGTCATTAGCATTGCTTTAGGTAAAAACACACTTTGTTAACCAAAAAATAAAATAAAAATAAAAATATTTCATTAGTCACAAACCTGACCCTATTGTACCTATTTAACCTTTTTTTTTTTGTTTACACAATTGTCAAATACTGATAAGTTTAACTTGCCAGTGAACAAGAGTTTAATTTTTTATGCAATTATAATATCGCACTATTAGTTAATAAAAATTTAAGAAGTATCTAATTATAGTAAATAATTATCCTAGTAGATAATTTTCTAACTTAATTTGGTACTTTTTAATTAAAATTTTATTGATTGATGGTGAAAAATTATTTTATGCTTGAAATTAAACTCTTTGATTGAAAAGTGAATACGCATAAAATAGTTTGTGTTTTAATATTTTTGTCCCAAAAATAAATTTGAATGCCTATCAGTTCAATTTAATTGAAGTTAAAATTTCTCACTTTTTCTCCAAACCTCCATTTGGATCATACCAAACATGTACTACATAGGGCCGAAAGTTTTCGCATGACAACTTGAAGAATATTTGTCACCCTCGAATCCTTGCTTAAGCATGTGATTGATGTTGTTGGGGAGTCAATTTTTGTTGGAAGGCTTACGTACGTTTGGATTAGTTGTTTGTTGATACGTAACATTTCCCTGTACCAGCTATGAAATAATTGTTGAACTAGAACCAAAATTGCTTATTGAATTGAATAACTTGTAGGGCAATATCAAAATAGTTGGGGCGTCAATTTTTATTGTAATGCCTGTCTACGTGTCAGGATTAGTTATGAAGTAAGGATTTGAAGTGATCTGAAAGCCATATGAAATGTCTTCCTCGAAGACCCGAAATAGTTTTTCAACAAGAATTATAATTGAACTTGTTGAATAAATTTTCTTCTCTTTCTGTAACATCATGGGTGGTTAACCTTTTTAATCAAATCATTCATAACCCAAAAGCACCTGCACTTACAATTTGTTCACTCCTTCCTTAAATATCATAAAATGTCATCATCAGGATTTGAATTTTTTGAGGGGAAGAAAATTGTAAGTGAAAAAATAAAAAATTAAGAGCATGTTTGATTTGATTTTCCAGTTTTTAATTTTAATTTCAGTTTTTGAGTTTTTTAAATTTTGTTAAGGAAATACTGAAAATTAGAAATGAGAAATGAAAATTGAAATTTATAGTTTTTAGAATTTTTATTATTTCTTTAACAAAATCTAAAAAACTAGAAAACTGAAAAATTGAAAAGAAAAATTAAAAACTGTAAACTCAAACCAAATAGGCTCTAACTATTCTTAAAGCATTTAACTACTCTTGAAGCAAGATTGCACGATTTAAATTTTATCAATCTATATTAGTTGTCTATAGGTAGCCCAAGTTCTTGGATTGGCCTAAATTATTTAAATTTTTTTTTTCGATTAGAGTTTAGAGATGCCCAAATTCTAGCAAGTATTATTTGAATTTTATTTCACTACACTTTTGAATTCAAGTTAAACGTTATATTTAAAGATAATAATTTTTTGTATCATGGTAGAAATTTTATTATAATTCATTTTTATGTTCAATATTAATTAGTATAATTATTAAATATAAACTTATAATATTATAGTAGTAATATATTAAAAATATATAACAAGTTTTCAAGTAAAGACATTTCAAAATATTATCACATGTAAAAATAATAAACAAGAAGTGAATAATATTGAGATTGGGATTTTAATACACAAGTTTTGATTTAGTTTTGAAAAATGAAAAAGGCTAACTATTAAAATGTGATTAGGGGCATTTTAGGAATAATATATATGAAGACATTTAATATGGAGTAGCAATAGAGATACTAGACTCTTAAAATTAAGAAGAATTTATTAAGTTATCCCTGTTTCTTTTTTATACTCAAACTTTCTCTCTTCTTCTTCATTAAAGAGTTAATAGTATTTAATAATAATATTATTGATAAAAAATAATTAATAATATCTAAATTTTTAAAATAAATAATTATTTTAAGATAAAATAAAATTTTAAAATGAATAATTATTTAAGTTCAGTATGCATAAATTGCTCCTTAATCTCTATCAAAACATTCATGGTTAATTGGTTATTACTACTTTTTTACTCAATATCATTACAAGAGACTAGACCTGTCGTCCCCATTAAAGGTAACCCCACGAGCACTTGCTTTAGCTAGTTTTTTGGCTATGCCTAATTACAACTTTACCATGGACATTTGCATAAGTGTCACTGTGTCAAGCAGAGAAGGACCAATTTACGTTATAAGCCAAACAAAAATATACAGACGTATTCTTGTTATTTGTCACCATCATCATACAATAAAATCATGTCAGCAACATCATACAATGCATTAATTACCACAATTTATGCATGTTTCAATAAAAATAAGCAACCTTTAATGCAGAGTTGGATCTCAATCTCAATTGCTCAGCATTACACAACGTAAAGTAAAAAGACCAAATCAGACAGCACTTTATCATACTACAATAGAACAAAACCTAAATACATAAGAAGCACTAAAATTTACAAAAAAAAAAAAAACAAGCTTCCAAGTTCCAACTAGTTCACCCCTAAAGATTCTTCTACTTCTTACCATCTTCGATGGTCTTGCTCTTATCTACAACAATTTTGACTTTCCTATACTCACCATCTACAGGTTGCATAACAAACTCTTCAGGCACCACTGGACGCCTATTCCCAAATATGGTCCACAAATAAAGCACAACAAATGCAGTCAATGCTCCACATCCAGTACCAAATATCATTGCAGCAAGAACTCTCAAAAAGCAATCACTCCTTGGCTTAGCCACTGGGGTCTCAGTGGCCTTGACAAGGACCTTTGGATCCAGAGGCTCTGAATGCATTGAGTGTGGGAAATGCCTTAAAACAAAGCTCCATGAATACACAAAACATGCTTGAGATTCATTCCCATTCACAGGACTAAATCCAACAAAAAATTCCTTCTCCTCCAACACATTTGTTAAGTCAATTGAGTGCCACAGAAATGGATCAGATGGCTTTGTGTTGCCGTGTTGACTCAACCTGACTTCTAAGCGCCTTGAACTTGCCACATAATCAATCCAAGCATGCAATTTTTCATCACTTCTTTGAGCCAAATTGATAATAGATGTGTTACTTACTTTAGCTGGAACTGAGTTTCCAACATTAATTTGCACATTACAATTAACATAACCCCAATTTCTACCATCCCTTGAAGGACTAAACTCAACACCAATAACTTCAGATTTTCCATTCTTATTCTTCAATTCAAAAGGATACCCAGATGAGCTTTTTCCAAAAACATCACTTTTAGAACCAATTGGAACCATAACAAAAGCCAAACCACCCCTATTGTACAATGACATTGAAAATGCAAAGTAAGATGAAAAAGACACTAATTGCCTTGGTTTACCTTCAACAAGCTTGACGGGTCTCTTGAACATGACCTTCCCATCAGACCCAGATAGCTGAATCCCAGAGCCACCATTGAGAACCTTTGCATTGCCAAGAAGTGCTACATTGGACTTAAATTTTGGATCTTTCCCAAAATCAGCAAAGGAGAACAGTGGAATTGGCTCAAAAGCCAGGGTTTTGAGGAACAAGATGGTGAAAGTTAAGGCCTTGAAGCAGTGGGAAGTGGTAAATGGTGCCATAATTGAAGTGGGGTGGTTTGGGATGAACCAATCTTTTATGGGTCTGATTGGGCTCTTAGAGTTGGTGGGTTGATCCCATTTGCATCACAGAGTGGAATTGGGAATTTGGTTAGGGTTTGAGAGTGAAGAAAAGGAAGTAGAGGGAAGAAAGTAAAGAATATTGTCTGGGGGGAGGTTGGGCTTGGAGGTTGTGAAAATTAAATACGTTTTACTGGTTTCTGCAACTTTTGGGTGGCGACCTTTTCTTTTTCTTTCTCAGTGCCAGATGACCAAGGGAATATAATAAAGGCAAAGCTTTTGCACTTTGAGGCTTTCCTTTTGCAATATTCCACATGTGAACTCTCAGTCTTTGAGTAATCATATTTTTCACTCTGTTCTCTGGATGTGCTGATTTTAGGTTGTGGCATGAAATGATCCCTTCCTTTTCCAGCTGGTTAATGTGCATATCTGTATTTAAGAGGATACATGTTAGAAGTAGTCTTTTGAGAATTGATGACTGATGATAGACTAACCTTAATTATATTATTTTGAGACACATTTTTTAAGTGACATCTCAAAAGTATCTCTTATATTTTAGAGCATTCTTTAAAAAAAGTAAATGTTCATTTTAGTATATAAAGTTGCACGTTTGAGTCTAGTTGGTTCATAAAATTTAAAAATCAATTTTTTAGTTTCTAAAATAGCTTTAGGTGAGTCAAATTAGTTTCCAGCTTTATTCTTATTACTTTACCTTCTCGTTTTCGTTAATGTGTCATGTTAAATGGAATGTCTGTGATAGAATGATATTCTATTTGGCCTTAGAAGATGTAGTTGAATAATATGTTTAAATTGCTATTATACACTAGTTATATTAATGATTTTATTTATATTCAATTATATTTATTTTCATACAGTTTAATTAATAGAGATTGAATAGAACACTAATCTATCATTGACATGTCAATTAAGATAATACATCAACAAAAATATGATGACATAATAATAGAAATAAAATCAAGGACTAATAGGGGCAGAGCTAGAGCAAAATGTCAAGAGAGGCCAATATTTAGGATATATTTAGTTGAAATAAAAATGGAGATAAATTTTTATGGATAAACTTTATATATAATATGTGTAAAATTAAAGAAAATTAGTTCCTTGGATTTTAAAAATCTCATTGTGGTCCCTTAAATTTAAGAAATGGGGACAAGTTAGTCTTTTCATCAAATTGCCATATGAGCCGTTAACGAAAATGTCCGCGTGTCCTATTAACTTACATATGTATATGGTTGATTTCACAATGGATCCCAACTTGCTTCATTTCTTTAAAAGTAGTCGTTTAAACCTTCTTCTTCATTTTCTCTTTTGCCACAACTTCATGTGCAAAAGAAAAATTTTGATTTTAAGTTGTCTTTTATTTTGCGGAGATCAGAGGTTTATAAAGTTCTTATATTTCTTTTGTTCTCATAAGAAAGATTTCTTGAAATTCTTATATTTCTCCTCCCAAAAGACATGAACACCGTAATACTCTCTATTTGAATAATCATTGTGTAGCAAGTTAAAATCTATGTTAAAAATTAACAATGCACACATGCAAGTTAATAGGAAACATGGATATTTCCATTAACAACCTTTAATGACAATTTGATAGAGCGACTAATTTATCCCCATTTTGAAAATTTGAGGAATCATGATAAGACTTTTCAAATCTAAGGGACTAATTTGTCTCCCTATAAATCTGATGGACTGCTTTGGGGTTTTAGTTAATAATTTAGTATAATTTTCACATTTATCTAATCACTTAAATTTTTAAAAATTAAATATTTTATAATCACAACACAAAAGCTATGCACATATATGCATAACATAATATTATTATAATATTTAAACATTTAATTCAGAAAAATTAGCTAAATAAAATAATTTAGAGGGGGTTATATTTAAAAAATTAACAATTTATAAATAAAATTGAAATATTTATGGGGGCACTGCTCCCCTTTCAGATGTAAGAGTTGCCGCCCTTGGAGGCTAATGTGACTAGTATTTTATTATATTAGAAACTAAGATATTAATTTCTAAATGTTAAAAATCAAAATAGCTGGTTCACATAATTGTAGGGATGGAACCGAGTGAAAGAACCAACATAGAAATTATATATGATTCCCAGCATAAGAAAATCACATGCCCAACAAACATTTAGATGCAAGCATATGGATTAAACTTCGAAAGAAAACGCAGTTGTGTATATGTAAGACGTGTGAACAATCCATATTATTAAAAAAAAAATTGTAATGTAAGGGGGAAAAATTAAAGTATTATATAATGAGTTACATAAAAACAAAAAAAAGTGGTAGAATACGAGAAAAATTGATATTAGTTAAATTAAAAGGATAAATCACATTAATTCTTTCTAAGATTTAATAAAATTTATTATGATTTTTCTCTATTTGTTCGAGTAATACTGATTTCTTTTAAAAATATTGTTCAATAGATAATGAAAGAGATGACTGTATAATAATTTTATCTTAAAATAGACTAATGTAATAATTTTATAAGTTCAAAGACTTGTAGAATAAACTTTATAAATAAAAAAAGTCATGATATATTTCACAAAACATCAAGAAATTTAAATCAATATAACTTGCCCTAGTTAAAAAGGAATATAGACTTGTAGAGTATCACCAAAACCTATTGGGATGTCTGCAACTCGCTTCATTCCAATTAGACATCAATTTTTTTCCAAAAGCAAAATTAATTATATGAAACTATTTATTCGGTAATATGAAGAAAATCATACGAGGGTGGTAAGGGCCAAATGCAAGAAAATGAGTCCGTCCATAGATTGGAATTCCACTTTTGCAGAAAGGGGCTCATATACATGTGTATTATCTTGTCTAACCCCGCACAGGGCACACCAGACACCACTCACGAGGCACTTTTTTTCTGGTTTTGCATTAGGAATGGAGAAAGTTGGGGGTGAGTTGTGCTAGTGCGTCGTGACCACATTGGCATTGGCGAAGCTCACATTAAAACTAATTTGCGCGTGATTAACTTGTCTTGTTGCTTAACCCTGCACATGTAAATTGCTTTATCTCTCATAAATAATTATCCATTTTAAACTTTTTTTATTTACAAATAATTATTAATTTTAAAAATTTAACTAGCATTAACTATTTATTTCTAATAATACTCCTATTAAATACTATTAGAGGAGGAGAGCGATATAATAGAGAAATGAAAAGAAAGTTGAAATTAAAAAGAAACGAGAACAATTTAATAATTTATTTTTAACTCTTTTTAATTTTAATATTTTCTTAATAATTTCCTTTAAAATTGAATAATTATTCAAGAATGGAAAGAGTATATTAGACACGCTGCCATTCCTTCACTCCCACGGTCAAACGTATAACTTTAGCATGATTCTTTAGTTTGGTAGATGAATTAAATCTCATATCTTGAGCCAAAAAAAAATTGTTCATTCTCTTATAAAATATCTGTTAAATTTAGACAAACACAATTATTAAAAAGATGATAAATAATATGGTAATAGAGTATTTTTATATAAAATTATGATGTATGAACCAATATATTCTAACAATCATTAATTATGGAACATATCAAAGGATTGAAAATAAAATGTTATACTAATAATTATTAATTTAATTATTTAGGGATACTATTAGAATAAAAATATTATATTTTGTTGTAATGTGAAATTGATAGATATTTTAAAAAGTGATTTTGTTTGAAAATTGATAGATATTATGAAAAAAAAATAACATCTAAAAATTATTTCCCATATTAAAAAGAAAATTGTTTCATGTGATTTATCTTGCATTTTTATGTTTGGGTTATGAAGGAAAAGGGGGAATGATCTGGCAAGTAAGACAAATATTGTCAAGAGCTAGAGAACGAGAGTGCATCATATAGGCTTAGGAACTTTGTGCAGTAACTAATTGATTGTAAAGAGAATGTGTATAGGCTTTAGTTAGTTATAATCTCTTAGAGATTATTCTTGATAGTTGGCTATTAAACTGAGAGTATAAATACAATTAAAGATTGAGATGTAATATGCATTAAGTTGATTAACCAGTAAAGGGGAGAGTATTGTGCACTCAGAGTCAGGAGGGAAATCTTAAGGGTACATTTGATTTCAGAAAATAGTTTTTAGCTATCATGTTTTTAGGATTTTTTTGAAGAAAATATTGAAAATTGAGATTAAAAATTAAAAACTGAATTTTGTAGTTTTATATTTTTCAGTATTTTCTTCACATAATTTAAGAAATAGGAAAATAGGAAATGAAAACTGAAAACTATTTTTCGAGACCAAATAAACCTTAAGCTTGTCTAGAAAAGCTTTTCATTGAGAGGTGCGTGATAGCAAGTGAATCCTCAAGCGAAAGTGGAGGAACAATTTGCGAAGTTAATGAAATTAGTTATGTATACCAAGCATAATTTAGGGCTAGTGGATCCATATTCTTTGGGCAACTTAAATGAATGTTGTATGGGCGGCATTTCAATTATATTCATGCTCTACACCACATTCATCATTCATGTATGCGCGATCTTAGATATGATCTTCCATTTCTGGGTAATAACTAATATGCTTTGTCTCCCCACTAGAGCCTTCACTGTTATCGCTATCAACTGGTGGTACTTCACATAGCTCCTCTTCATGATCAACCCAACAAAAAAAAACTAGTAATAGGATCAACTCAAGAAAATGGCTCTATAATAGCACTCATCACATCATCCACATTTTCACTCTAGCCTTCTAAGTTCTGCATAGGATCATAGGGCACTCCAAAGGTGGGGGAACCCTAAGGAACTAAGGTTCCATCAAATAATGCTTCAAAGTTGAAGAGACCATCTTCTAGGATGACGAACAACTCCATGATGGGAATCTCTAGGAACTGGGAGTGGCAATCGAACACAAGACTAACATTGTTATCACTGATAATCAGGAAACTTCTGTATCAGGTCACACAAACGTTATAGGAAACTTGTACTACATCTGAGTAATTTGCTTGTTATTTTGTTGCCCTAGTTTCTACAATATTTTTTATCTGCAACTTTAATAAGCTGATAGGTGGACAAACAATTATACAAATGAGATTTACTGTCAAAAGTTGCTCCTCTTATGTATTCGTAATTTCGCCATCTCAGTGAACAAGTATGTAATCTTTTCGTCATTTTTTCCGCTTAGCAATTTCGCAATGCTCACTATTTTGGATAATAAAAAAAAATTTATTTGGTGGATAGTGAGCTGAGAGCTCTTAGGTATATATCAAGGGGGTATTTTATCACGCATGCTTGCAAATCCAAAATGGGACATTTTTATCACAAAAAAGGGTAAATTACACTCACCCCCTGAGATTTGCTGAAATGCAACAAACATCCTCTCTATTTGTCCACCTGATATTTACTTCCCCTGAACTAAGTAAAAACCAAATATTGAGAAAGTTAAATTACATTTATACCCTTTTTACTTTCCTAACCCAAAACCTAAATTACTTTTTCTCCTCCCTGCTCCCTGCTCCCCCTGTTAAGCCTTACCCACCACCTCCCACTCCCATGGATAAGATTATTACAGTGTGCTTCTTCCATTATGAAATGAAGACTAAACGAAAATTAGGGATTTTATTTTTCTCTTTGAAGCTAAAACAAAGAGGAGTGAAGAGGAGAACACTATGCACACATATACACATGCGTAGAGAGAGAGAGAGAGAGAGAGAGAGAGTGGGAGTGTTCATGACAAAAGGGAGCTATGCACAGCCCGGCTAGGCAGAGGAAGGAAAAAGAAACCAGCCACCTTCCATGCTGCGGTGACCGAGGAATGTGGAGACACAATCCGCGGTACAGGGCGGAGAAAGGGTAGGCGGTGCGATGCTCCTGATACCGCGGTGGTCACGCGATTGGAAGGCAGATCGGCAGGCTAAGAGGAAAGGCAGTGATTGCAACTGGGCAGTAAGGGAGAGGTCGGCATGGTGGCGGTTGAGAAATCAGTGGGGGAAGGAGCTGTGGTGGTTGTGGTTGGAGATGACGATGTCTATGCCGGCAATGTTGAAATCTATTTAGTTCTGATTTGGGAATTCCTTTTTTTATATATATTGAGATGAACTAATGATGAACTTTGGATTGTATGGACCCTTTTACTATGTTTGGCTATTGATGATAGTTGTGTTTGGTTTATGTTTGAATTGGAATGATGTTTGCCTGGTTAGTTGGCTATGGGGGCAAAGAATGGTGGAAGGAGGCTATGGTGATTTTAGTTTGATCATGATTTGGGAGGATCTGTAAAAATGTGTTTCCCTTCTGTTCTCTCTGTCTCCCCTGTAATGAGGAATTGTGTCCAGTCCGGATGTTATTTCCCCCTCTTCTTTGTGTATTCCCCCCACCTATTCTGTGTGTATTCCCCATGGGTTTATATGGCTATTTTTCTTTGACCAAAATCATTGATCACTTCCCTTTTACAATTTGGAAATATGGTAATAGGGATCTTTGGGAGTGAGAGGTGGTCGTAGTGGGAGGCGGTGAGGATGGCTTAACAGGGGGAGCAGGGAGCTGAGAGGAAAAAAAGTAATTTAGGTTTTGGTTGGGAAAGTAAAAAAGGTCTAAATATAATTTAACTTTCTCAATATTTGGTTTTTACTTAGTTCAGGAGAGGTAAATGTCAAGTGGACAAATAGAAAGGGTGTTTGTTGCATTTCAGTAAACCTCAGAGGGTGAGTGTAATTTACCCAAAAAAATAAGAAGCGTATTTGTGTATTTTTTTATTTTATAATTGTAAAAAATTTCTCTTAGTTTTGCCCTTTTTTTTAATACTCTCGTGAGTGTATGAGAGAAAGAGAGATTGTAAAAGAAAATCCTCTTAGTTTTGCCTTTTTTCTATACTCTTGAGTGAGAGTGAGAGTGAGAGTGAGAGAGAGAGAGAAGAGCAAAAGACAACGATATTGGTTCAACGTCATGTAATGTTGGTTAGCATGTTCATGTCACTAATACATATGGCGGACCTAATTTACAGCGCTCTTTAAACAACGACATCCCAATGCCAAATAATAATTACTTTCTTAGTATATATAAACAACGACAAAAAGCAAGATGTTGAAATCAAATGGAGATCATGACATGTGGGTCGTTAGGGAGTTATGTACTACACTATTGCATATGGTACAAGAATAAAAAATTCGCATCAAAGTTTTTTTTAAAATTAATTTGATTTCTTTAAAGTGGAAAAATTGATAAAATATTAAAATGAAGATTTAATCATCCTTGAATTAATAACTTTCATTGTGTGTGAGACTCACTAAATGATCTAAGGGTGATTAATTACTCAATTTTGCACTTTACTAACTTTTTCAATTTAAAAGATTCAAACCCTTATTTTTTCCCATTTATAAGGGATTTCATTCTTATTCTAACATATTTTGGTATGAAAAAGGTTTAAATATGTTTTTTGTCTTTTTAATATAGGTCATTTTGGTTTTGGTGCATCTAAAATTTTTGTTTTGGTTTTAGTCCCCTTTTCATTTTCTTTGTTTTGTTCCTTATTGTTTCAATTTTTGGTCTCAATAAATATTTTAGAATATATTTTGTTGTTAGAATATTGAATATTTTATTTTTTCCCTTAAATACTTTAAAAATCTTTTTGAGATTCTTATAAATATCGTCATTTAACATTAAATTTACATAAAAGGACTAAAAACATGACAATAAAAAAAGAGAGACCAAAACTAAAACAAAAATTTTAGAGGAGTAAAATCAAAATGACTCATATTTATGAGAACAAGAAACACATTTAGGCTAAAATAGAAATAAGAATGAAAAATTTATATATTGAATTTATAAGTTAATTTACTAGTGAGTTTAATATATAAAAATTTTCATCTTAATTTTTATCCATATACAAATACAAATAATAAGTCAGTTCAATTTAAACTAGATTAATTAAATTCTATTAAATTTCAGATTATAGTGAATTATGGGGGGGAAAAAGTTTCACAAATGATAACAAGTTAAGGTCATTAAGAATATAAAGTTGGAAGGATGTTGAATCTTCTAAAAGTTAAGAAAAAATAATTTTCATTCATAGAATTTTACACTCATAGAATTCAAGAAAAAATTAGTAAAACATGATTAATATTGAGTTGAATAGTATTTTATGAAAAAAAGTGACAATTTGACATACAAATATTATAATAAAAAGTAAATAACATTTTCATTTAATTTATTTATACAAATATATATAAGTTAATATTTAAATAAATAATTCTCAAATTTTACGTATAAATATTTTTATTATATTTTAAAATATTATAATTATATTTACATCAGTTAAATATTTTTAAAAATAATTAATTATATTCTTAAGCTAAAATTTAATATTGATCTATTGAAAGATTATAATTAATAATATTTCATTTAATTTATATTTCAGCACATGTATGCGATAAATAACCATTATTCTTCTAAAAATAATGAGTGTACTAGATCAGATGATTTGAGCATCATGCGACCCAAAAATAAATAAATAAATAAAAGATGATTTGAGCATCAAAGCATAGCCACGTGGTTTGGCAAAGAGAATGATAAGAATTCAAGAGAATCTTATGAGATGTTGTTGACCCAAGAAAGAAAAGAGAGAATGTCATGGGCTCAAGACAATGCTAGCCTTATGATTGAGACCCGCTATAAAATACCCGTACGTGATGAAAGGAAAACTCTGTGTGTATATATATATATATATATATTGGTTACAAGGAAAACTCTGCATATGTGTACATTTTAGAGTTTGAATTTTAATTTTAGTCATGCTTTTCTATAAATGTAACTAAACTCCCCACAGCTTCTGCGCTGGTTGAAAAGGTAAGCAAATGTAATGGCAGGTTGGCAACAACTGAAATCTTATTGATATACATGAGCTTCAAATGGAATATATTATCGGTAGCATTATTGGTATGTACATATACATATACTATAAATCATTGATGAGATGTTTGGAAAATTACGAATCAATAATTAAATATTTTAATTATATGACTGGTAAATATGTCTGTAAGAGAAATATGAACAATCATGCATTAATAATTAGGTTTTAAATTATTTATCTGGTAAATTCAATAATAGAGTCTCTTTTTGGTTTTCGATATGGAATAACAGAGTTACATTTTGAGGATTCTAATCTATTTTTATGTTTCTTGAGAATATAGAGGATGTGGCGATGTGAAAAAAAAAAATTTACAAGGTTTGCATTGAAAACTGCTAGACAATAATAAAATTTTGTCAGAATTTTATATCTAGAATAATATAGTGTAACTATCGGCCTTTAAATTAAGTAGTATATCATATTATTCTATTTTAAATAATAATAATCATAATTTTTATTAAAGATTCTGTATATATTTTTGGATATGTAACATTACTCGATTTGAATCACATCAGACCTTATATTTAGTGCATCTAGGTGAAAAATTAGTCAAATCCGAAAGGTGAAGAATCCAAAAGGTGTAAATAAAACGGAAGAGTAATGTTATTTGTACTCATAAATTTCAAATATAGTATTAACTTATACTCCATTTATTATTGATCTATCATTAAATATAATATGGATCCTATTTAAGTAGAGTTCATATGTCATTTAATAATAGATAATATGTAAGTTAATCATTTTATGAATATAATTATTATTTCTGATAAAGCAATATCTTGTTGAAATGGAAACCACAAGAAAATTATAAACTATAAAGAAATAGGATAATCATTCTCTGACTCTGATTCTCCTGAACTGTTGCGAGTTGAAGCCATAGTCCAATAATGAAATAATCTTCCCCTCTCTGTCTTCAAGTATAATATCTTTCTTTCAAATTCGAAAACGTTGGAGGATGGAAATTCCTCCTTTAATTTGTTTTTTGTATCTTCTTATCCACACCCCTGTACTTCGTGTGATTGCCAAAGGATGAAAGGTCACAACCACACACTGGTTGGCAATAGAGTGGCCTCAATTGTCCCCTCTTCCTTCTTGACATTTCGCTTTCCTAGTGCTTTGTTAGCTTTGTGTTTCACCTTCTATAAGGCACATAGTAAAGAACCTAACAACAGCTACACTTGTACCAAGGGCCAAAGCTCTTTAGATGTGGGACCACTAAACTAGTTGTCCAAGTGGAGGCCAATATCAATGCCCAATGCTAGGATTCCTCTCCCTCTTCAATGCAACGGATTCTCAAATCTTGCAATGGATTCTCAAATCTTGACCTGAATTAGTGACGTGTGATCCCTTACCATTTATTTTGAGTGGTTTGATATATTATGAGAGACCTAAGGCAATCGTTAAAGATGTATAAAATAAAAAGTTTTAAAAATTTAGAAACACTTAATGTATTGATAACTTACAAAGGCTTGATTTGGTATTGTCGTGATTTTCAAAAAGCTGTGGAGCTTCTTAAGCTCTCAAAAAGCTACAGTAATACTATTTGGTAAAAAAAATACAAAAATTGCTTCCAATAAATAGAAGTCAAGATAGTAACGTTGCATAAATATGTTTCAAATATTTAAAATGATAATAATGGATATAAATATTAAAGAGTGTAATTTCTATAATTATTGTCATTAATTAGGGTATGATAATAAAAGTCTTTTTAATTTCAGAAAGCAGAAATTAGTTTTGAAAATAATCCTATGGGGTGCTCTGAGAAACATCCCTAACTATTAAAAGCTGGGAGCAAAAACACTTCAACATTTTGATTTACCAAATGCAAAAAATTGGCTTATATTTTTTCATAAATGAAAATTCAAAACTCTTCTTTTCAATGCAAAATTTCCTTTCTTGAAACGTTAACATTGCTCGGAAGGTACCTATTAGATAAATCTTTATTTTAAACCCGGTAAACATGGGGTATAATACGAGAGGATTAATAATAAAATATCATATATGACCAAGTTACGTTAAAATTTGACATATGATGATTCATTTGGCTTAGTGTCCGATGATGATGATAATCTAAAAGCGTTGCTGGGAGACTATTATTGCTTGTAAGATGGATAAAAAGATTTGACATTACTTTCCTTTCCATCTTTTTGGGTCATGACTCCTATTGAACTTTGTTGCCATAGAACCAACGAGATGCAAAGGAACACAAAAAAGATCATGACAACAAAAGTGAAAAATACAGCTTTTAAAGAAACATTAAGACGGGCTCCCCTTATGATTCAGATAGCAATCATAGCTCTAACATATCTAATAAAAAAAATGAATCTAGTGTAGCAAAAAGGCATAGTCCAACAAATTGAAGGTGTAGGGCATGCTGCCAATAATTGTTTTGATTCTTGAACATTCACCCTTTTTTCTTATACATTGGTTGTTGGCACTGATGTTTGAGGTTAATTCATGGAAGTTATCACTGCTAATGGCCATTAACCCAATTTAGTGGCGGTGGAAAACATGGTAAAAATGACGGAAAGCAAACAACTATTAATTGATTGCTAACTTAGCAAACTAACCGAATAAACCTTTATTATCGCTATCCGTAGTTTAATATCATAATAGTACCTTCGAAGGCCATCTTTAAGTTTAATTTTTCATATTAATTGTTCCTTGGCTTGGTACCAGGGCTGTGATAACCATATCAAATTTCAACATAAGGTACAAACAGCTTTTATTTCCCACTTCTACTTTTCTTTTTCTTTGTCTGTACAATAAAGTTCTGAGGGTGACAAAATGGTCGCCCAATCGATAGTCAAGGCAGCTCAACGAACATTTGAAGGAGAGCCTTTTATAACTCATTGACATTAATCCAACTCAAATCAAGCACGGAAGGAGACTATTGTCAGATGGCAAAAATCTTGCATGGGAGGGTGCATGTTTTTCTTTTTTTGATTAACCATGTGAGGGTGCATGTTGATGATTATGCGATGCGATGTACAATGGACATGTTGAGTCAAATTAAGCTGAACCCAAACCCAATTTGATTTGTGTGATTGCGTCATTTTTTTTTTGAACTTAAACTCAACCTGACTAATGATTAGATCAAATCGGGTTGGCCTAAGATATAAACAATAATTTATATGAGTTTCTTTGAGTAAAATTTAGATATTATATATTGTAAAACCATAATAATTTAAAAATAAGAAACAAAGTTGAATTTGGTCGGATCAGACTAACTTGAAACATGACCTAGACTCAAACCAAAGAATACACCAGGACAAAATTTCACAATGCGAATTCCGATCTAATAAGTTTAAGACCGAATCGAGCCAGGTTTTGAACACCTCCATGCTTGAGGTTTCATTTAATGGATTAAGCTTTTAAAAATTAAAATCAATAGTTCTATCGAGCTAGCGAAGAAAGAATCTTACCCGTCTTAGTTCTTCGTTTGACTGTTAGTTGGGCTTCAATGAAATCTTGTTCAAGACCAGAAAAAGACACCATTGTACATTTCTTGTACTCCACTTAATGTTTCATGCAGAATTCTGAATAGCATCTTTCAAATGTGTATTATAGCTGTAACTATTGGATCCAAAAAAAAAAAAAGACTGTTATTATTATAGTTATACTGTTATTACAATTCATATTTTCAAACAAATTATATCGATATACATATTTTTAAACCAAATAAAAACTAACACGTTATGTATAGAATAAAAATGTAAAATTTGAAGATAATATATTTTATAATTTATTTTCAATATGAAAAAGTATGAGCCTCTTTTTGTTTGGTCAGGAAAAGTATAAGTCTTAAAATATTGTACAATATCAAACTGATTGGGCCAACCCAAAATGTAATTCAAACTAGGACTAGTTTTTAGGTGAACTTTACGGAGTTTGGGACACAAGGTCCCTATGAATAAATAAAAATTGATCCTATTGCCAATTGGTCCCGACACCTTTTCGATCTATGCATCTCAATATCTTTTGTTAACAGGCGTTACTTTTTGCATGGAAATAAGCATGTATTTGAAATGTTATTTTTCACTCTTACCTTCATGTTCTTCTCACAATGAGGCCCTTTACTTGACACATGTATCTCACGTGCCTTTTCCCTTCCAACAACTAATGTTTGTTAACAAAATATAATAATCTGTACAAATTAAAAAGTATCGAGACTCATTTACACACTTTTTAAGGTAATAGAACCAAACTGCGTATTTAGCAAAGTTGAAATAGGGGTTTTAGACTTCTCTCTGAATGAAATGAAGTTGGTCTCCATACATGTGAGAACATATGTTACTTCTTAGCATAATCATATACATCTAAAAGATAGTCTAGTGCATGAAGCTCCTACTTGGTGGGATCTAGGGAGGATAAATATATGCACCTTTGCTTTACAAAGAGGGTATTTCTAAAATTTGAACTCATGACCTCCAAATCACAAAGTAACAACTTTACTGTTGCGTTGAAGCTTACCATGCACATATAATAATAACAACAACAACAACAACAATAATAATAATAATAAATCAACAAATGCTCGTCACATTAGACAATTAAGCAACTGATATCTTAAGTATTTCTTCCAGAGTTAAAGCTTAGACATAAGATCTCGCGGTTAATGCTCACAATTAATAGGAAACGGCACTAAACCTAAGGCACCAGTAGGAAATATCACTGAACCTCAGAACTCATAACAGTGTGTTTTTTCAATAATATTTCAAGTAGTATGTACACTACGTAAGATACAGCACAAACCCAAATCATGCCTTTTTAACTCAATTATCACTGAATTCATTCAAGATATCAACCCCTTCTGCAGAACTAGGAAGGATGAGGGATTCTTTCATGAAATGTGTATCAACAATAGGCCCTATAGCATCTTGCAACTAACCCCTTCAATTTTGGGCCTTCAGCTCAGGTTTCAGTTCTGGCCTCTTGGGATTGTGCACAGGCACTTTTGAAAACACTCACAACTGCGTCCACTCAAGTCCGGTTACTCTTACTTCCCCATGACTCATAGTAGACATGTCATGTAAGCACAAGGTCAGAATGCATTCCAAGGCTATATACACGTATATGTGTACTATTGAGCAATGCAGAAAATGTGAAGCATACCATTTCAAAGTAATATGGGGACAGATCCAACAGGCGTCAGTTTGTATCTGGGACAATTTCACTGACATCTAAATCTACTATGTTCTCTTTCCCAAATAAAGTAAAATGCACAGTGGCCTGCATCAAGAAGGTTCATTGAGTCAATACAATGAAGGGATGAAAAACAGATAGAAAAGGTAATTAGGACTTGTTTGGTTTCAGTTTTCATTTCTTGTAGTTTATTTTTTAAGAATTTTGTAAAGGAAATAGTGAAAACAGGAAATGAAAACTAAAAACAAGATTTTGGTGTTTTTAGTATTTTCCTTCATAAAATCCCGAAAACAAAAAACATAAGAGTATGAAACTAGGAAATGAAAACAGTAACCAAACACACCCTTAGCCTTAAATTCTTGACCCACTAAATCATACATTTTTTACCTCCTTCACACTTTCACATCCATTTAAATTTTAATATTGGTAGCCCAGAACTTCTCATCACATAATCTTATTAATGTCTTTTAATTTACTTATGTTTGGGATAAGAATCTTTATGTCAATTAATTCTTGCTAAGGAAGCAGACTCACCAATTTTGTTTTGCGGTTCAGCTTCTTGAGGGTGCCTGCAAACCCTGAAAAAGTTCCAGACACAACTCGAACAGTGGAACCTGGAACCAGGAGCTTAGAATCCTTTTTACCAGATGCAGCATCTGTGACTGTGAGCTGGTCAGAAGTTTTCTTGGAGCGCCTTTTAGGCTTAGAATCAACAACAGCATTTGAGACATCATCTGGTTCTAACTCAGTATTGGGAATTTCCGAGTTTTGGGCAGCATTTTTTTCTTGTTCCTCAAATGCTTGGTCAGCTTTTTCTTGTTCTTCTGTTGCCTGTCTGAAAATGGCTTCCATATCATCATCAGCAACAGGTCTTGGTTTGTTTATCTGTCTTTTTCTGCAAATTTGAGAAGAAACTCAGTTTCCAATTAGGCTGAACAGAAAAGTACGTATTAAATACATTAGATATAAGACGTTGTTGATTCCTGAAATCGAAAGTTACATGCACATGAAAGAGGGCATGCATTAGAAACTATCTCTTCAGTCTATAACACCAAGGCATTTATTATTAGGATTTTGCTAACTAATGCCTTAAACAACCTAAGCCAGCTATCAAGGAGACTAAACAATCAGGGGTTCGATTCTTGTTATCCCCCATTTTGATAAAAATGTTCACACTTCAAGTCTAAAAGAGATGTTTACATGAGGGTGGCGTTGTAGATATAAAGTTATTCAAGTGCCTTTGCCCATTAACTTAAGCTTTCAAGAGAGATAAATCATGACAAAAAAGTTAATAACTATAAATGTTCACTTTTGCTCCTTTATAATGTAACTTCCTATCATGATTAATGGATTTTCATTCCATTCCCTTATTAACTTTCAAGCAAGCAGGAAGATAACTTTGTCCCCTTCCTTCTCTTCCCTTTTCAATCCCTTCCTAGTTCCTACTAATTTCAATTTGTTCCGTTAATGACAGAACATCCAAACACAATATAAGAATTTTAAATTTCTAATACATTAAATGCATTGAAAACTTCAACATTTTTCACTCGTAGTGCTTTAACTAGTAGCAAAACCCTTATTATTCTTATCAATAATTGTCTGCAATTGACTTCTAGATTATGGAAAGAGAGAGCTCTTTACTATAGTTAATCAATTAAAATACATACACTCAACTTCTCAACTATCTTTATGCATCTTGCATTCTTGCTTTGCATAAGAATCAACTATTGACAAAGACAACTTGCAGCCATAGGTAACAAAGTTCTAGACAGTAAGAGATATAAGCACAAATAAGTGGGAGTGCTTTAATTTAAACACAAAAACAAGATGCTTACGTGTTTCCAACCTTGGCACCAACAAAGCCTCCAACACCATCAATCTCTCTTATAAAGTCATGTAGCTCCTTGTTCAACGCACATCTCAGAAAAACAGAACCTGGGAACAGGGGCTTTGGTTTAACCGACAAGGAACCATCCTTCAACCTCCGTTTCTCATGGACAGCTGGAAGATATACCTGAAACAAAACACTACCACATTGAAGAAACAAAAAAGGTCCTTTGAAACATCGTTTCTCATTTACTGCTTAGTTGATTTTATCTTTTTGTTTCATCAACTGGTGCTATTGTTTAGCCCCTTAACGCTGTACATGAATTCCACCCCACCCAAAATGCTAAAAAATTAGCAACATCCTTCAGCTACACAGAAAATCAATTAGCTAAAAATTTTCACTGACACAGCCACCAAACATTCTCCTTCCATCAAGAATCAGGATAGGATTACAAATACAATTCTCTTTCCTTCGACTCAAGCAGACTTCTACATGCACCAAGTTAATCTAAATGATATTGACATCATTATCGAATCAAGCATTTTGGCTTATTTGTCCAAGTGTTCTTGCTAACTAACTAAGTGCACATTTGGTTTTTGATCATTTTCGGGTTAAAAGAATCACTTTTTTTTTATCAAAACAAAATATTCTCTCAGAAAGATTTTGACTATAAATTATTCTGAACAAACTAAGCTGATGCAAACAGACTAACTAACTGACAATGTAACTAAACTAACCAGTAACCACTAATTACAATTTATATTAGCCACTCTCCAAGCTTCACTCAAACAAACAAATACAACAACAAAAACCCACCAAGCCTGGTTTAGCTACTTGTCTCAAATGAGGTTGTCCTATTGTAAACCATGTCTATAGTCAAATCATTAAAATCTAAATCTATTTTAAGATTTTGTATAGTTTCTCAGTGGACTCCCTCTTCCTCTAGCTATTAGGATACCCACCATCTAGTCTGCTCCCTTTATTGTGGCCTCTACATGCCTTTTAGAGTCTAGACACACCCAAAGGCAAGATTCTATGACCTTATCTATAATAGATGCTACTTCAACTTTCTCTCAAATATATCCATTCCTAATCCTCCTAGTAACAGCCTCTTCACTTGCTGGATAAAGCTGCATACATCTGCTCTCGCCACCCTAGATCTTGCCAAGTGGTCTCGTGCATTGGGCGCTCTTTTTCTTGAATATGCATTCATCCCTAATCCTACCTTGTCTAATATGTTCACTCATCCAAAGCAACATTTGTTTAGCGTGTCCCCTCATTTAACCAAACAATAATTATTTAAAAAAAAAGCAACTCTCAAAGAAATGAACCCAAAACTATACCATTCCTAACTATCCAAAACCACAAGAACAAAATGCAGTTGGATTTCTCCACACAATTCATATCCCCAAAAATGCAAAAGCAAAGATTCCCCGGAAACCAAGGTTAAGGCTCCGTTTGCTTTCAATTTTCGTTTTCCTGTTTCATTTATTGTATTTTGTGGATTTTGTTAAAGAACCAGTGAAAACAACAAAACCCTGCTTTTTTTTTTATTTTTATGTTTTCATCTCTCGTTTTCTTCGCAAAATCCTGAAGAATGAATGTTGAAAAAAATGAGAACTCAAAGGAGACATGCTCTAAAACACCGAAAGAACCTTAAAGTCCAAGTGGGGGAAGTTCCTGGCTAGCGCGCGAGCTAGAAGGTCCTTGGTGTACTGGTCCTTAACGCGAGAAACGCGGACGGCATACCACTGTGGACCCGGCTTGGCGAGGTTGTCGAGGTTGAGCTCTTCAGTCCATGACTTGTTCTCCTTCCTCTTCTTCTTGATGAACCTCTCTTCCACCTCTTCCCTCCAGTTGTACGCCTTCCTCTCCCTCCTCTCGTTCCTCAGCTGCCTCCTCTCTTTCGCTGTCAGCTCTTCTGGGGTGCTGCTGCTGATGGTGGCCTCCAGCGAAGAAGAAGAAGCGTGGATTGGGATTGGGAGGATAAAGGGTCTTTTGCGTTGGTGGAGGGTGAAGGAGAGAGAGGGTGAAGGGGAGAGTGTGTGGAAGGTTGGGTTCCATGGCAGAACGACTCCTCTCATCTTTGATCTTTCTAACCCAGTAAGGATGATACTGGCACTGGCTTGCTACCCGTGAATAATGATTATCGTTATTATAAATTATGTTTTCGAGCTCTGTTTTTTATTTTTGATTTTTTTGGCTTTTTTTATCCTATTGAAAAAATGTTGCTTGTAACTATGATTAGTGAGTAACTTTACCGACCATAACTGTCATTAACAGTGTATTGAAAATAAATTTTAAATTCATACAATAATATACATGACTAAATAATACTAATATAAAAAAATTAATTTTCATGTATTGTGTAAAAAACTTTAGCATAGTCATTTAATCATATATTCTCATATAAATAATAATAGTTTATTTTTATTCTAATTACTTGAAAAGTTATCTAAATTAAATATTTTTATTTGATGACATTATAAAATAGTTTTATAATATTAATGCATCAAAATTAAACTTATATAAAAAATTTTAAAGTTAAATCTTTGAAGTTAATATTTTTATAAGATGTAAAGTCCTTCAATTATTTAAAAGTGCTTTCTATTTCTTTTTCCTAAGATATCCACGACATTGATTAATTCCTTCGATTAGCGATGAAAGTACTTTGATCAAAATCCCTTTTTTTGTTTTGTTTTTTGTCATGCTTTATTTTTTCTTTCAAATCTTCAATCTTTTCGGTGAATAAAGAAAGTGCTCATTTGAAGAAAAACTTTTTTTGTGGTCAGATGAAATATGCTTTATAATTTTTGGTCAAAGACGCAGTCTGCTTTGTCCAGAGCAAGGGTCCATGGGTTCATTGCAACATCGGATGGGCTAGACAATTTTTCATTTAATAAAATGTCTCGTCAAATATTTCTACGAACAATTCTTAGTGGTCTTGTATAGGCCTTGAAACTTGATGGCCCAATTTTTCCTTATCAATCACAATGGTCCTGATTTGTTAGCAACCAGTCTCAATGTTAAAGAACACTTTTTGTTGAAAAGGGCAATGCCCTTAACCAACTACTTTATTATTTCTGACAAAAAAAAAGAGAATATTTATTGCCAAGACTAAAAGTAAAACAAATGCTCATTGCATTTTAACCAAAAACATTTATTGCATATGCCATATTGGTTTGCAAAGAAAATCTACAAAAATATTACGATATTAAAAGCAATAAGCATTTGAGTAGAAAAATTCTATATTTTTTTTAAACTAGTGATCGCAATAATTATTCTAATTACTTAAAATTAAAATATGTACTAGATGCATTCTGAGTACGTATTAAAATGATTTTAAATAATTACCATTTTTTAAGAGAACATAGTAGTATTGTTAGAGTAAAAAATCCCTCATAACGAGTACCTGATCGTGAATCGTGATGAGTTGTATCAATCCCTAAATTCAACTCCACGAGTCAGACATTAATCAGGAATTGAAGAAACTGCCCAAATAACCCCGTACTGATTTGCTTATTCATACAATCACCATGGTAAGCTATTTTTTCATTTATTCGATCACGAATATATAGGTTTGGACGCGAAAGATATTATGGAACAATACATTGTGATATATGATGGAAGACATAAAAAGCTCTCAATCTGTTTTCAAACACGTGCTTACTTTTTCCCTTTCATTATTTTTCCAAACATAAAGAAAATCTAACATCTACTATTTTTCACAACAAAGAGATATGGTAACAAGAAGCGAAATCTACTCCAACTTTTTCTTTCACTCCATGTTTTTATTTTTATTTATTTATGTTTTTATTTTTATCTTGGATTGAAAGTGAATCCACGGTAATAACTAGTGTCTGTTTTGCCGTTTACCTTCAAACGGCGAATAGATTTGAAACATAAAAAAGTCCCGCGTCTTGAGGCGCACACTCTCACTCGCTCACTCACTTCCCCTCCATTTTGGTTTCACCTCCAAAACGCACTCTCTGAACTGAAACTCTCATCTCACTCCTTCTTCTTCCTCGTCGTTTTCTTCGTTAATCTGCAAATCGACGATGGGGAAGCGACAGAATTCCAAACCGAAAAGACCAGATTCCTTCGGAAAGGGCAAGGTTACCCCTATCCAGATCGCCTTCATCGTCGACAGGTACCTCTGCGACAACAACTTTTCCGAAACGCGCACCGCTTTCCGAAACGAAGCCTCTTCCCTCATCGCCACTTCCCCAATCCACGAGGCTCGCAGATTAAAACCCCCCATTTTTCCTTCACGTTTTTCACGTGTGTGTATTTGGATTCTTTTTTCTGATTTTTATTTGTTTTTTAGGTGCCGAAGAGTTTGTTGAGCTTAGCTGAGATGCTTGACGAGTATATACGCTTGAAGGAGCAGAAGGTGATGGTGGAACAAGAGAGGGTGCTCGTGGAGCAAGAGAAGAGCCGTGTTCAGATGCTTTTGCACGGTATGCAGAATGTCATGAACGCTTACAACGCTGGCCGGAGCATCGCTGCACCGAATAATCCGGCACCAGCGAATGCGAATTCTGCGGTTGTTGCCGCCGCGGCTGTTCCTCAGGAATGCATTAGCAGGACTCCTCCACCAGGTAGAAGCCTTTGTTCCTGGTTAATCAATTGTCGGATTTGGGTGATCATTGAATGTCAATGGTTATAATTGATGTCAAGTTATTAAGGATGCATTTGGTTCCAAAAAAAAGGTTTTTTTTTTGTCATTTTCTGTTTTTCTCCTCCTAGGGTTCTGTGAAGGAAATAATAAAAATTGAAAGTGAAAACTAAAAATTAAAAATTGAATTGTGGAGCTTTCACTATTTCATTCACCAAATCATGAACAACGAGAAACTGCTTGAAAACAAGGAGTGAAAATTGAAAATTGTTTTTTGAAACCAATCCCACCCTAAATTTTTATACTGCATTTGTGATTGCATTGTGGTTACATAGACAATTGCTTGTGGAAATGTTGATGCAGCTGCAATTGCAGTTGCGGAGTTGAATATAAAACCTTAGTTAATGCGCTTTTATGTTTTGAACTTGGGGCAAATATAGGTCTTGGCTATTTTATAACAATTTCTGGCGGGCAGGTTTAACTTTAGTGTTTTTGTTAAGGGAATGAATGATCTTGTGTGAAAATTTAACATAATGTGATCATGTACAAATTTTCACCGTTAATGCAGAAGGTAGGACTTGGAATGGAGCACATAACGAAGTCATACGAAAATTTTACGTGAGAGAATTGTTCTGTTTGTCAATAATACAGTTTGCGGGACCTCATGAATTATTAAAAATTAGAAGGTTTATTTGGGGGGGGGGGGGGGGAATTCTTCCCAGATTTTAGCTCCAAATAGAATAATAGTTTAGAATTGTAGATATATCTATAACCAAGGAGATTGAAGAACTCTGGCTGAGTTGGCTGTGCAATAATCAGTTATCAATAAATTATGTTTCCTTCACTTTAGGTTAAATCTCAGTTTTCTGTTGTACTATTTGACAAGTGTAAGCTAAGAATGGTTATCAATAGTCATTTACTCATTGAATTGACCCTGATTTGTTAAAGCACCCTTTAGGATCAAAAAGCTATTCCAATACTCAAAAGTGGACACTCACTTCATTACCTTTGGATGTGATGGTGGCCCCAACTTTCTCTACTCATCCATCACATTCAAAGGTAATGGAGTGGGTGTTCCAATTGGACACTCACCTTTGGGTATTAGAATAGCAATGCTCATTTAAGATTAGGCTTCAATAGAAGGATGATTTGGCCTTTTAACATTTTGTCTGAATGATGTATTGATGTTGCCAATTTGTGATCTTGGCTCTTGTTAGGTGTTTATACTACTATGCAAAACACAACAAATGAACATTTGCTGCCTCAGCCCATCAACACCAATGCAGAGAATGCAAACTTCTCAACACCAGTGATGAATGTATCTGATAGAAAGAGAAAGGATATTATAGCTATGGATGCACCTTCAACTACAAAGAAATCTCGTGGCAAATCATCCAACGGGAGAATTCCTCTCCAAGGTATAGTATTCTCCTAGGTCCTAGCTTCTGCCTCTGATTACTCTCTGCTTGAATTTTCAGAAATCCTCAAATACATTTTTGCCATGTCCTCATTACCAGGTCAAAACAGAATGCCACGATCAGATAATGCTGTTAGTAATCAATTAGTTGCTAAGCCCTCTTCTACAATTCATTCATCACCTGGGAACTGCACTCCCAGTGGGTCACAGATTCAGGGATCCACCATTGCAAAATGCTTATTTAATCAGCCTTCACTTTCTGTTCCCACCACTACTTCACCAGTCCTAGAGACACCTGTCAGAGCAAATTCCTCTCACACTGATACATATATATCTCCTCCTGATATTTCTTCAGTTTCAACTTCCAATGGAGAGGCTGCACCCACATGTTACACTGTAATATCAACCAAGAGAGTTATGGTTAGCCCTACAAAACAGATGGCTTTTATAGAGAGGAGCCAATGCATTTCTCCTGTCAAGACAGATTTAGATAAGGTAAGCAAGAGGGATCATGTGAGAAGCAGGTTGGACTTTGGTGCCTCTGATATGCCCATGAGCTTGGACAAATCATTGCCTGTTGAGAATTTGACATCTGAGTCCGCAAAGGATATTGACTTATTTGACATTGATTTCCCTAACTTAGATGCCTTGGGAATGGACTTCTCATTCTCTGAAATGTTGCGTGATCTAGAAATCACTTGTGAAGGCATTGATTTTTCTTACCATCCAGAATCAAGTCATTCTACGGATAATGCTCCAGGGTATTGTTTCTGTTTGATGCTTCAGGTCCCTCTATGTTTTTAGTTCAATGCTTTGATCTGATCTTTCTCATTATTTTAAGCAGATCATCTCACGAGAGTAAGGCTAATCAAGTTATGTCTGAATTATCAACGGTGGGAGAAGTTCTATCTAGTAAAGAAATGAATATACAAGGTAATGAAACCCAGTTTGTATCTTCATAATTTTGATGTAAACCACAAATTACTGAGAACCTCTCACTTTTGAAGGCCCTGATTGTCTGAATGCAATGAAATCTGTCACAAAATGCATAACAATTTTAAGCCCTGGTAAGTTTATTCTTCATTGTTCCTTCTTTATTTATTTTAATAAATTCTTTTAAAGATCCAACAATTTCATTAACTTATGCTATTTTATGCCTTCAGTGAAAAGTCGCCAGCGGAATTTAGATCAGGAGAATTGATAAAGTGACAAAAGGAAGGATGACACTAATTGACTCGGTACCTGTGCTTTCTGCAAGAGATGCTTATGTCTATTGTTCCAAAAAATAGCACCCTGCAGATGCACTTGACTAAGGTGTTAACTGTTAACATCATTCATTGATTCCTTAGCCTATTATCCTCTTTGGTCCCCAATGCAAGCTACAATAATATTTCTCAGTCCTTGTAGATAGCTTCCCCTTTTTTTTTTGGTTTATTAAAAAGATTAATTAGTTGGATTTGTTTAGAACTTTAGATAAACATGGCAACAACTCTGTATGCAGTCTTCAAGTTCTTGAGCATATTCTTTCTGGTTCAAGTGTTGTAAAACAGCTAAGCTTGCATGGTAGTAATTAGATGTTACTCTAAATTCTTTATCTTGTTTTGTCTAAATCATGTCGATAATATTTTCTCCTTGCCAATCAGCTTAGTGTTTTTATTCTATTTTATATGTAGTTAAATTTTTTGGCTCTGAGCTCTGGTAATACTTTAGTTCTACCTTAGCTCCTTATACGATTGTTTTGTACGCAATCTGTAGCAAGTTATAGGATAGAGGGTCATAACTGATTTGATAGATGTTAACAATGGTCTGATGAACCTGTTTCGTTGTACCGGTCTGGTACTATTCTATAGCTCATGGTTTTCAAATTCCTTGGCCTATGCGAGGCTTGTCAATACGGTCTTTATCATATATATAAGGGTATGACTTGTTGGAGAGTAAAAGTCGGGAAAATTTTTATAAATGAAACTCATGAATAATTTTATAGGTGAAGTTGATTTATGAAAGTTTCTTTTATTTTTACCCTTCAATAAAAAATATCCTAAGAATTTCAATCATCACTTGCAGGGCAATTTCCATCGTAATCATTTGTTATAAATCAAAATTACCGTCATTGAACTAGTATGTTTTTGTTTGACAACCACCATATTTTCACGCATTGAAAAATACAAAAAGCTATAACCAGGGACTGGGGTCAGTGGTGGCGGCAGTGACGGCGGCGGGCAGGGACTTATCAAGTGTGATTGAAGGGTGGTTTTTCTCAATGTGTTCTCTGAACATTTTTAATTCTAACAAGCCCCTTCACATATGCTTGAAGGTGAACTTATTTGGATTGTCAAAGTTACCAAGGGGTATTTTATCCAATATCTTACAGAGGGCTTTGTGAGGAGATTTATTCACGCTAATAGCAGCTGAGTTCACTCTAATACGTATTAGTCATACGAAATCCGCAGGTCAGCTGGAATAGCTCAGTTGGTTAGAGCGTGTGGCTGTTAACCACAAGGTCGGAGGTTCAAGCCCTCCTTCTAGCGATTTCAGTCGTATTGTTCTTATTTTGTAAGCTTTCCTTATTGTTTGGTCGGTTACGATGTTTTTGGGGTCAGAATCACTGTTACAATTTGCCGGAATTAAAAAAAAAAAAAGGCTGATTAGTAACTTCGGGCCAAACCCAAACGCACTAATATAAGATTTTAGCCCTCAAATTTTTCGGGAGAAAAAAAACCTGTTTCATAATTAATTTTAGCAATCACATAATTAATTATATTAAAATACTTCGACCAAAAAAAAAATTAAAATACAAAACTAAGAAAACTAGTAAGATATACGTATAACTATTTCATATTAATTAATATCAATTTAGAAAAAGTTTTATGCTTTCATTTTTTATTTTTAAAATCAATTGCAAAAATGATACATTGTTTTCATTGGATTTTTTATTTTTTTTCTGGATCTCATGATTTTTTACCCTTTTTTTCATATAATACTGAAAACATGAAGTAGAATGAAAAATTGAAATTTTATACTTACAATTGCAAATAATTTTTTTTTTCGAAATAGGTCTTATATTATTTTACAGTCAACATTTATATTAATTCGTAACTGGTTATCCTATTACTTATTAAAATCTTTCATAAATCAAGATAATTTATAAAATGGTCTTATTTTCAAATTTTAGTAATTAAGAGTATATTTAGTTGGAAAGTAAAAATAGGAGTAAAGATTTCATAAATACGCTTCATATGTTGTCATTAAAATTTTTATTCCCCTTTTAATTCCCCAATCAAACATACCCTAAGTTTTAAAATATTCATTTTGAGCCACTTTTAAATTCGTAAAATACTATTAATTCTCCATAGATTTTCCACTTCCAATCAACGTAGATAGTATGAAACCGGGATGTGTAGATTGAGGACATTTGTTTGAAAAATAAGGACTTGTTTGGTTTGAGTTTTTAGTTTTTAAATTTTATTTTCAGTTTTCAGTTTCAGAATTTTGTGAAAAAAATACTGAAAATTGAAAATAAAAATTAAAAATTGAAATTTATAGTTTTCAGAATTTTTAATATTTCCTTTCTTCATAAAATCTGAAAAATTAAAAAATTAGAAAATAAAAAATAAAATCTCAAATCAAACGGCCCTAAGTTTCCCTGCCTCATCTATGTCGATCCAGCAACAGATGCTTGGGGATGACATGGGCTCATGGACAAATGGAGTGTGGAATTGGGAGTTGTTGTGGAAAAGACATTTGTTTACCTGCGAGGAACAATTGGTAGCGTCATTGCTTTAGCCATAAACCAACACAATTTCATTGAGGGGTACAACATGAGTACCTGTGGGAGTATATACTGCTTAGTTTTTTTTCTTTTTCCTTTTTTCCTATTTCTTCTTTTTCATTGCAGGAATTCAAAAAAGATTCATGATGACTCTCTTGGATTTGATTGAGGGGAGGAAGGCTTGGTTGGGCCTTGCCCCACTAGGAGTTGAACTCTTGATGTAGTTCATTTTGCAAAAGGACGTTTCAATACTAGGGATAGGTTGGTCAAATTCAGATGCATCGATGAAGATGACCAAACATGCGTGTTCTGTCTAAACGAACATGGATCTCTGGAACATCTCCTTTTTCTATGCCCTGTATCTACATCTTTGTGAAATAATTGCTTTAAGTGGTGGAACCTTAGCTGGTGCAAACCAGATGATCCTATTGTGTTTTACAACTCATGGTTGGGTGCATGGGTGAGGGACTTTATTTAGAGAATTGTGGACCTCTCTTATGTACGTGGTGCTATGGATTATGTGGTGGATTATGAACATGATGGTTTTCCATAAATTTAAGCCAAAATGGGATTCTGAATTTCAACAGATTTTGATTAGATTGAGTTGATAGGGAAAAGGGTTGGGGTGAAGATTTCCCTTTTGTGTCAAATTTTGTTGTGTACAACTTATTACAAGTTAGGCGATGTTATGGCAGGAACTTACTGTCTTCAAGGTTCATCTCCATATGCCGGTTTGTTTTTAGGAGATGTGAAGCAGGTTTTTGTTTGTGTGGCATTGGGTGGTGGTTTTCTTCTTTATCCTTGATGGCAATGTTGAAGGAGATGGAGTTTGGAATGTTTTGTAGCTCTTTTTCCTTGTTCTCTCCTTTAGTTTCTTATCACTGCCATGGGATTTCTAGCTCTTTTGATAGTTTGATCTCCTCATTTGTTAAAAAATAATAATAATAATAAGGGTTAAATGCATTTTAGCTCTTGAATTTTAGGTTATATGTAGGTTACATCTTAATTTTTTAAAACGTATATTGTGATACTTTAGATTTTTCAAATAATGTAAAACATCATGGACTTTCCAAATAATGCAACACTTTAGGTTATAGTTAGGTGTCAGATTGTATATAATAAAAAAATCAGGAAAAATTTAAATGCATATAAGAATTCACAAATAAAGTTTTGATTGTACAAATCAAAAATATTAGAGGATTAAGCATATATAAAGCATTCATTTACCCGTTGCTAGTCATATCTAATAAAGCTAAGGTAGTACATTATTTGTCAAACATCACTAACTATTTCTTTATTATTGATCAAACCAATTTTCTTTTCGATTTTACTATTTAACTTTGAATTCTTTTTTTAATCTGTTAATATTTATTTCTGCATTTATGTTATGAGTATTTTAAGTTGTTGGACCTACTTATAATGCGCTTGGATAGTTAATTATACAAATAGTATTGGACAAAATATCATATTTTATGAAAATAGAATTTGCTTCCATTTATTGGTTTTTAATTTTTTTTTAAATTTCAATGACTTACCATTTGGTAGGTATTTTCAATAACTTATTATATACTCATAAGTATTTCTGGGTATCCAATTTATTTGCAGGACAATCAAAAGGGAATATACCTAATCAGAGAGAGAAAGAGAATATTAAGATAGGAAATTCACTTAACAATTCTCATATAATGGACTAGAATCCCCAATATTCTATTTATATTATTTTCTCCTACAGCCAACTCTCCTAATTGGGCTATTTGGGCCATTATACATATTAATCAGTATACGAGAAGAATGGGTCCAATCTCCTAAAAATAAAAAAGGTACTCTCAAACGTCGTTTCAATAGTTTAATTAAATGTATTAATTACTTAGTTTTTACCTTTCAGCTAGTTAGTTAATACAATGACTAGTTAGATAGAATTCAGTTAGTTAAAATTTTTTTAATATACAGCTAATCGTTAGAAATGTTCAAAATTATATTTGTACCCTGATAAATATTTTAAAGAATCTTTTCTTAGTAATTGAATTTATGTGAAAGAGACAAAAAAAAACATAATAATAATAATAATAAAAAGAAAGTCCAAGATCAAAACTGAAAATTTAGAGGAATCAAAATCACAGGAATTCATATTCATGTGGAATGAAAACATTTTAGGCTCTAATTTTTCCTTCTATCTTTTGATAAAGATTTATCTTGTGACATATTTAATTTTTAATTTGTACAAACATCTTTCACACTACGTAGCCATGCTCATTTTTTAAAATGGTGTGTATTAAACTTTACTTGGTCGGTTATATCGTGCACAATGCCAAATTTAATTAAGTTGGGTGATTAGCAAAACATAGGTCATAAGAAAAGAACACATATAAAATAATACCACGCTAAGGGATATTTTAAAATTCAGAATGTACTGACATGATGCATCATAAGCTTTCATAGGTTACTTATTTATAATTTAGGCGAATAGTATAACATTGAAAAAGAAAGAACCAAAGGAGAAATGAAACATGCCACTTCACTTTTCTACGCTCATTCAAGTAACTAGGAGGAAACCGCCCTTTTGTTGTTTTCTCCTTAGCCTCCTTTGTCCTGGACCTGTCCATTTCACTGTTACGTACGTACGTTGTAATACCAATAGTCTTAAAAAAAATTTAAAAAAAAACTTCACTCGTAGTTTCATTATTATTATTATTATTATTATTTTGGTGCGCAAGTTTCATTATTAATTTATTGATAATAAAGAATATGTTTAGCACATACCACCAATAAAAAAATTGTTTCATAAGTATTTTAGGGCAAAACTTGAAATAGTTCTAAATTGTGAGCATTGATTGAAATAAATTTGATGTTTTTAAGATCACCATTTTAGGTCTAATTGGTAATTCGTTAATAAAATCAATCCCTGTGTTAGTGATTTATTTGACTAATTTA
This sequence comes from Dalbergia cochinchinensis, assembly GCA_031216125.1. NCBI lineage: Eukaryota > Viridiplantae > Streptophyta > Magnoliopsida > Fabales > Fabaceae > Dalbergia > Dalbergia cochinchinensis. The sequence continues at coordinate 56,817,361 of CM062375.1, read as the reverse complement.
AATATAATAAAATTAATTTGACTTATAAAAATGCAATAGTGAAAGGCAATTAAACTAAAAAAAATATCAAAATTAAAATGATGATTTTTAAGGATCCGATTTAAGACTTTCCTCCATTATTTTGAGATTCTAAATAAATTGAAGTTAAATTCTACTCTTATCCCGAGTTTTCGGTGATAATAAAACGGGACGTCAATTTTGATTAATCGATTGCGAACAAGAATATCAAAACTGTACCCTCAATTCTTCCTTTCCTTCCAAGCAAATATGAACTACTTTATTTCCTTGAAGGGAATAGACATTTGGATACCATAATATATATTTGGTATTTTGGTTAATTGGGGGTGTGGTTGAGTGATCGTTCACCCTGAATTAAATATCAGGAATTCGATCATTGACTTTGGGTATGGAAAAACTTTCCCAGGCCAACTATCCCCCCTTTGAGGTGCTCTTCAAGCTAGCGCGAGAATTAATCATCATGATCGATGATGGATACCTTTAGCCAAAGAAGAAAAAAAAAATGGTATTTTGGTTCATAGTTCATATCAAAACATGCTGGTGGCAACGCAACGTCTTGGTTTTTTTGGTTTTAAGAGGGAGAAAGTAGAGAGAGAGAGAGAGTTTTGTTTTTTCAGGAAAAAAAAAAAGTTCAGAGTCAACCTCTGGAATTTCGGATCGATGCTTGGTGTTAGAAGGTGCTTCATTGGGCTGCCACGTCATCGAGTATAATCTTTTTTAATTATTCTTTTTTTATTCTCATAGGAGTGCTCTATTGCCTGTTACTACTTCTCATTTGTATTTTTGATTAATTGTACTAAAATATCCGTTCTTAACGATTTGAACTAAAACTAATTCATTGTTACTTTAATATTATTCAAACTCATTGTAATAAATATTTCTAAGTAAACTTTCTTTTACCACGACTTCTGTAATTTTATTTTGTGAAAAGGTTTTTATAAAATTTTTATTTTTTACTAAATGATAACTAATTTAATTATAAAATTTTTAATGTTGATTATATTTTCTATTTTGAAATGATCATTAAACATTACAAGTAATTTTTATTAATTTATTTGATATAATTATTTTGATATAAATATTAAATTCTTTCGTGAAAATTTTTATAATGTGATAATGATGTACGTGATATATCACCAAGAAAAAAGTATATTGAATTAAAAATTATTTGAAAAATTATTTTTAATATACAACATCTAAATATACGCTCAAGATTTTTTATGCATGTGTTTATATAATTTAATTTAATAATAATAATAATAAACATCTCATATCATAAAAAAATATTAATTCAATTTGAACACTATTTATGATCAATCGGGGTTGCTATATATTAAAATATCAATAATTATTTAATAAAAATCATATAAAATTGTTATAAAAAAAATTTCAAAACATAAAAATAAAAATATAGAAGATATACCAAAAGAAGATTTATTTAGCAATATTAATAACAATAATTTTTTTTTATTTTTTACTCACGCCCAAACAAAACAAGAGAAGACCTTAAGAAAAGAAACACCAACAATGTCCTCCCGAAAGAAGCCACCAAGACCTTGAGGAGGCAACTCAAGATAACAAACACCTAACTCCAAAATGGCGCAATGAGGCAAGGAAATCTGCAGCTCAATTGGCTTCCCTGTAGACATGAGAAAGATGAACCACCCAATCACGCTTCCAAAGTTCACACACCATGCCAATAATCAAGGCATGCAGGTGGCTACAGGAACCTCACCATGAATCAAAGATAATGCACACTTCGTATCCATTTCCAGAGCAATGAATCGAAACCCCTTCCTCCAAGCTAAGTCCAGTGCACAGAACGAACCCTAAATCTCAGCCACAGAGATAGGACACGTGTCAAGGTTAACTGCAAAGCCACAAAGAAAATCACCAAAGGGGTCTCTAAGCAACCCACCACAAGAAGCCTTAGAAGGCATAATAATAGAACCATCACAATTAATCTTAATCCAACCTTCCCTAGGCATACTCCAACGAATAAATAAAAAAAGCTTTGGGAGGGACAGACAGCACATAAAGAAGCAAATAATCCCGTTGTTGGCTGGATAAAGAGGCCAAGAACTAAGTAACAAGAGTGTCAATAAAAAGAGTGTCGTGATCAAACAATTCTTCATTCCGGGATCTCCACAGAAAATGAACAGCACTGCCAAAAAACAAAGGCTAATCCAACACCAAACCAACAGACTTCTAGCACAAGAGATTCTAGGATAGCCGGTCTATAGTACCCAGAGTGAAGAAATCATTGTGCTGATGTGCCATCTATTTGTGCAATTGTGCATGTGAAAAGTTGTCAAAAATCATCATGTTTTGAACCTCTGATGATGCTTTTTATTAGGAATTTTTTGTTATTTAGAGTTTTGCATATTTAATCATTTATTTTGGGTTCATTTTCATTTTAATTTGAGTTTTAATTATATTTACATATTTTTAGGTAGTTTAGATTAATTAAAATTTTGTGTTTATTGCCCTGCAGGGAGAGCTTGGGTGCTCAAAATCCACTGCCTAGGCACTCAAACGTGAAAATCGAGTCTCTATTGGAAAGCCATCGCCTAGGCACTCAATAGTCACATCCCAGGCAATGGAGAAAAAACCTGCACGCGAAAGTTCTTTTAAATAAAGGAAAAGACGTGACTTCTGAGAAAGCTAGGTAGAGAAACTCGAAAAGAAACACAGGGAAGGAAGCTCTGAGTCTACTAGAACACCTTGGAAATAAGGGAAAAAGTGGAGATTGAAGATTCAACTTTCATTTCTTAGGTTCTTCATGAGTTTTTCTGCACTTTTGCTTTCTTTATTTTTCATTAGGATGAGTTGCTAAACACCATAGCTAAGGGTTAGGGGTTTGGTCTAAGATGATTGCAATTGGTTTGAATTTTTAAATTTATGATGTTGTAATTATGAGATTGATGGTTTATCTCTTGTTTTATTGTGCAAATTTTATGAATTCTATTCATGGAATGATTTAGGGTTCTTACATAATTTGAAAAAGTTGTGTATGAACTAGCTATAGAGATATACCTCATAATTTTTAAAGTTTAGGAATTTATCTTGAAGATGTTCTACAGGAAGAGGAGAGTTGATTAACTAAGGAATTTGCATCAACTATTTAAAATCCTTTCAGTAGTCTATTAATTCTAAATCATGTGATTTATGAATTCAAAAGATTTTTAAGAAAAATTAGACCACCTAAATCCCCCAGTGTTTTAGAATTTTGAATTATCTCTTTTTATAGTTAATTTTTGTTATTTCATTTCTTTATTGAGAGCTATCATCAATTCCAATCTAATTTGATATAATCTGAATAGAAATTTTATCAGTGAAGTATTGTTTGATAGCATCAATCCTTGTGAGACGATATCCACTTTCTGTGGTTATTACTTAAACAATTCGTTAGGCTTGCCGAAGAGTTATCACATGCGTCAAAGGATCAACAAACTTCAGCCAAAAGCCAGTAATAGAGGGACAATCCCACAAAGCATGAACAATTATTTCATGTAATCCTTCATTACAGCAAGAACAGAATGGATCATTGGAAAGATGATGATAAAATTTAACCATGTTGGTAAGCAACGAATTAGATGCCATCTGCTATAAGAAAACACTAATTTGTTCCATTCCCTTCCACCTCCATAAAAGACAAAAAAGGGGATCAGAAGGGAGAAGATTAAGCCCTAAGGAGACTGAGAAAGCTGACTTAATTATGAAATCCCCATCATTGCCAAAGGCCTAAGAAAAAGTGTTCGGTCCAGCATTCAAGGAGGGTGGCACTATACTAGCTATGGCTGAACATATGTGAGAGAGCGTGTTAGCTCCAAATCCCTTCTAAAGGCTTTAATGCAACATGTTTTGAATAACAACAAAGCCAATTTAAGGAAAATATTTTAGAGAATGACTAATATTTATCTTGAGTTTCTTGAGTAGCTAAACAGGTTATATTGTTAGCATAACAGAGCTTCATTAAGGAAGAATAATTTCATTTTACATGTAAAAACATACTTTATCTCATTTTAAAAGATATGAAATAAATGAAAGTGATAATTACGTCCAAAAATGAGCTTAAAAATGCCTCATGATTTGAAGAAACACCATCAGTTCAAGAAACCAAGACTCTAGACTTCAGACAATAGTAAGGGACTTCAAAAAGTACACTTGAAATGAAGATATCGATCAAACGCTGAAACCAAAGTATTCAACTATCTTCAATCATCACACTCGCAATGCTTTAATCATCAACAAGCTCTGATTGAAGACAAGAAAACCAAAGATTCATAAAGGAAATGTACCACACTTCAAAAAGCCCACTTACAATGAGACAATACGCCTTACAAGAAAATGAGGGAAATTCAAAATTCAAATTTGAATTTGAGAAGTTAAACCTAATGTTAGAATTGGAGTGACATCTCTTTTGCTAATTTGGGCAACTACCCCAGCTTCTAGAAGAAAGAGTTCAGAAACCATGTTCAGAAACCTCAACCTTGTAACGGCTTCTGCAATAGATCTGAAAAATAGATAGGTTACTCTTCTAGACTGCTTTTCCAAGACACAAATGGATGATCAACACATGTCACTTGCATATCTGATCAAGGGCAATGGTTCCAAGGTGGATCATCTATAAATAGAGATGCTGTGCTTTCAAAGAAATAAGAAATGATATACAGAAGAGCAAAAACACTGTGAAAATTTTTGCTCATCTTCTTATAAAGCTCATTACTTCTTGTAATCATTTTCCCTGATTGTAAAAATCTTCTTTCTGTGTTCCTTCATTGTTCATACGTTTTTCCAATGAAGAATAAATGGAAAGAAGTCATTCAAGTTCTCCCAGGTCTTTCATTGTAAATCTTAAGGAAGCTTGAGTATAGGTTTGTTTGCATTGCAAACCCAAACACCAACCTTTGTAATCTCGATCTAGTAGCGATTAACATGAGTTAACTTGGAGAAACTAGTCAAAGATTACTCAATTTAGCTTAAAGATGCTGGTCAAAGGCTACTCGATTCAGCTTGAAGAGACTGATAAATAACTACTTGGTTTGTAATAGTAAGAGTTGTCTACTGGTCACAGGTGAGAGCTTGGGAATGCTATTGTAAAGACTACCCTTATTCTTTCTCTGGTTTGAGAAAGATTTAGTAGAACTCAACAGTTGTTGAGAACTAGATGTAGGCAGGTTGGCCGAACCAGTATAAAAACTCTTGAGCAATATCTCTCTTCTCCTTTATCTCTTACTTTATTATTGCATTTTGTTTATTGACTATGTTTCTTTTAAAAAGTTTTCATTCTGCATTTATCTAACATTCATAGTTCAAAAAGTTTACTTTTTGACATTCCTAATGCTGTTTCCGTTATACTTCAAGCTTATCACTTGATAATATCTTGGTAAGTTTTTCAGAAGCCAAAAAGGGAAAGAAAGAGTGAAGCACGATTCAATTCCCCATTTTCATGTGATTTCCTACCTACAGAGAGAACACAAGAAAACAAACATGCCAATTCATAAACCATCATGGCCTTCAAATTTAGCCACAATAGCATGTTGCCTCTCTTCTGGAATAGAGTAAGAAGCAAGTGGTAAAAAAGGCCCAATCTAAGGCACCCAATTACCAAGCCAAAAATGAACCCGCCACAATCCCCTATATGCCAAACTTGCTAAACAAGTGGCCAAGCCTTACAGGCACCTTTCCATAGATTCGAGCAGCCTTAGCGCATCTAAATAGAGGGAATAGCATATATCCCATATTTATATTTACTCCGCAGCACATGCACCCAAAGCTCGTTAGTATGAGTAATAAGCCCCCAACCAATGTTAGCCATAAAAGAAGAGCATACATGAGCAACCTAGCGAAGACCAAGACCGCTAGCCTCCTTAGGATGACAGACCCACTCCTAACGACAAAGATGAATTTTCCTCCTACTCCCAGCACCCCACAAAAGCTTTTTGTAAGAACTATCAATTTTCTCACGAATAGGATTGGGAAGTAGGGCTGTCTGCATAGCATATAAAGGAACAATAGACAAGACAGAAGGGCAAAGAGTTAGGTAACCTACTAGGGACAAGGAATTAGCTTTCCAAGAACTCAACTTAGCCAACAACTAGTTAGAAATGTGATGAAAGGATCTTGAGGATGTACAACTATGCTGGAGAGGCACCCTCAAATATTTTCCCCAGTGCCCAGTAAGAGAGAATCTGAACACGCCTATGAGCTTTGAAGCTCTAGCATGGTGAATATTCTAGGGAAAGTAGATTCTAGTCTTATCCTGACTAACAGTTTGACCCAAATTGGCTGCAAAGAAATCAAGACAAGACTTAATAATCTCAACTTGCTCCATGGAGGCTTCGGCAAAAAGAAAAAGGTCATCAATGAAGCACAAGAAAGTAATAGGAGGGCCTCTTCTGTTAAATTTAATAGGCTTCCACAAACCCTCATCAACAGCTACCTGAATCAATTAAGAAAGGCGTTCAACGCAAATCACAAACAATAAGAAGAGAGAGGATCCCCCAGGCATATCCCTCTAGAAGGATTAAAATCCTCATCAAACCTTCATTGTTCCAAAGGATGCTCATAGAAAAAGTGGAAATGCAATTAATTTCATATAATATTTACAAAATGATCACATAGGCCTAGATCTCTTAAGGAGTCAACGACAAAGAGCCGATATAATTTATCATAAGCTTTTTCCAAATCTGTCTTAATGGCCACGAAGCGATAGATCTATCTTTTGGAAAGGACATTTTAGGAAAATTAATGAAAACCATATTAAAGAAGGTGCGGTAATAGATAATAGGGTATGACAATAGTCATTTCCCTTTATTATCTATATAAAATTTCACACAAGAAACCAACAATGTATTCCGATTTTCCTATGAATAAAATGGGCTCATATCTTAAAGCATGTAATTTTCAATATGATTTATTTTCAGAATTTTTATGTATCAAAAAAAATATTGTTGGAATGGGTCTTTGTTTAAATACCAAAATCAAAAGATTAGTTTTTAAAATAGTAGTCTCTTACTTATCGAGTGATTGGATCATGGGATACTTTAATAAATAATAATAATAATAATAAAATCACACAAGAACTTATTAGAAATGGTAGTTCTAAAATAAATTTACAAATATTTGAAAATATTTTATTTTATGAGTTTATTTTATGTGCAGAATTTAACCAAAATAACAAATTATAATAGTATACTTTTAAAAGAAAATAATGGTGAATGATTGTAATAATGAGTAATTATCTTTTATGATATGTCATTTTAGTGAAATTCTATATTAATTGACAGAATAAAGTTATTTTATGCCGTCAGAGTGTATAAAAATTTAATTATTATTACTATTGGTTTGACCATATTTTTATTTTAGAGATCAAATTTTATATGAGAATTGTTATCTAATAATTACATAAAAATGACTGTGTTAATGATTTTAAAATTTTTATATTCCTCTTATACACTAAAAGAGAGGGTGATTATATGAGGAAAAAAAAAGTGGGGAAGTGGAGGTAAATAAGATAATGGTGGTTATACTGATTACATTCTTATTTTTTATAATTGAAAAATAAGATATTTTTTTCGATAAGATAAGGAGATACCAAATACAGTTATTTAGGACAATTTTTTTTTTTAACACATTGTATAGATTCTATATAAAAATCCTGAGTGCCGAAAGACAGAAAAGGACCCAAGAAAAATAATTGTGAAAATTAAATTGCCATCTACGTAATCGTGAACTATGTAAGTATGTAACGTAAGATCAGTTAATTAATATGATTAGGGATGGCCATTAATCAATTCCTGAAGTCTTGAGTATGCTATATATCCCAGACTTTCACCACTTCGAAAGTCTTAACAAGTGCAAGGAAATTGATGTCATTGCTAAGAAATTGACTTTGCTTTTCAATTTGTTTTATATAATTACTTTGATTTCAATTTAATCCGCGCCAAACTATTCACACGTTAGCCCAAAGATCGGAATATATAATAAAAAATATTTGTATCCAGATTTGTAGTTTAAGTTTGAATGTACTAAAAAGAAAGAAAAAGTATTTTATCTAGATTGCAGTTTCAGTTTAACATGTACTAAAAATAAATTAAAGTTTAATATAAATATAAGTTTACAGGAGGAAAGTTGGCCCATTCCAAAGTAATGGCAAGCCACAATAAGACTCCACCAATTAGTAACTTCATTAAAAAAAATGAAATAAATAGTACCACAAAGTTTGTGTTTCGACGCAACTACACATTATGCTTTTTAAAATTGTCTAAATAAGCACTTCAATTTATTTATTCTAATATATTTCTTTTGTCTATATACTCTAATAATTTTAATTGAAATATATAAACTTACTAGAGATGGAGGGTGATTGTTTTCGCTTAATCAAGTTACATGAGATTTATCAAAATAGATTGAGGTTTATTTTTTAAAATAAAGACTGCAGTATAAATGACTTTTGAGTTCTGCCGGTTTAATTTTTGAAAAGAAACTTATCCTAAGCGAGGCATAGACCTTCCTAATGTACATTTTCAAATCAAATTATCATCAATTGCTGCAATATTTGATTTCTAGGACTTGAAGGTGCTAAAGTAAATATTTTTATGCTAAAGTAAATATTTTTAAAGACATGAGAGGCGATGAATGTGAGATTTTTAGTATGGTGAGCGAAGCATTTATAAGTATGGTGTAAAACTACTGTAAATCACTGTAAGTGGGTTGATGGTGGGAGAATTATTGGATAGTTTTTATGAAAGTATAGAATGTGGATACTCCCCAACTTGTAAACTATGTGTATTTTATATCAAAATTTTTGGAAATGTGCAAATCGAAATCAATTATTTTGTTAACTTTTCTATCTGTTGTTAAAAGAAATAGCGCATGTTCAAGAAAACTTAGGATATTGAATTACATATTTTTTAACTTAGAGAGCCAAATGGACACATGATAAGTTAAGGGAATATTATTATTGCATTTTTTTCATTAAAAATAGATTGGAATTCAATAAAAGAACTAAACTGCATGTTAGAGACATGTTGAACAGTCCATTTGTGCCTTTTTTGAATTTTAAAAAATAAAGTCCACATGATTTATGATTAAAGGGTTAAAATGTATTTTTACCTTAAAAATAAATAGATATGACTTGGATCTAGAAGAAATTAATTTCCGTAGAAAAAAAATTCATAACTTTAAAAAATCAAATTTTAAAACATATATATTTTTTTAAAAGATTTACTTAACTACTACACTTAGGACTCGTATGAATAAGTTTATATCAAACAGAGAAATATAATTACACATTCTCAAATCATGCCACCAAAAGTAGTAAGATTGGTCTAGTGGTGAGAGATTTAACTAGTTTATATGAGGTCTATACCAAAAAAAAAAAAATCATGTCATCATTTCTGTCCTATCAATAATTTATTGTCATATAGAAGATGAATAATATATATTTAATAATTATTTTAAAATTTAGGGTTCATTTTTCAAACGACAATAAGTGATTAATAAGACACAAAAGAAAATATAATTTGAGAACATGTGATTTTCATCTCTATAAAACTATCTCTTTTTAAATGATCTTCTCTTTTGAGACAGATCGGATTTTTAACAAAAGCAAACTAAGACTATGAAAAATATCTAATGTTAGTTAACAAGTCTAAGTTCAAACTATTTTTCGAAAATATAAAGGAGACATATTTAAATTAAAGTCTAGTCTATTTTCATTCTATTTGCAAGCAAATCGCTTTGTTCTCACCTTTGTTTTAGATTAATTATGATTTATTGTTATTATTTTTTAAAAAAAAACTTAAACAGTGCTAATCCTAATGGAACCCTTTGCATGAGAGATTGTAGCCAGTTTTCCTTTGCTGCCTTGGGCTGCAATGGCCCCCTCATTCATCAAATTAAATAAAATACAAATAAGCGGAAAATTAGCTAGGGATAAACAATAGAAAGTGAGCTTGAATGCCAAAATGAAAAAAGTAACAGGAACACAAAATCAATTTATCTAAAAATTGTGACTTCTGAAAGAAAAATCTGTTCATGTTTTTTCTTGCGACTTTTTTCCAAAAAAAATTCAAAATATATATATAATTTTTTTAAAAAAAATATTGTCAAAATCACATACAAACACACAAACTCTTAATTAAAAAAAGTATGTTGCCTATCCAGACGTAACATGGAGACACCGTCAAAACAAAATCTGAAATATCTCTTTAGATCCTAAATTATCATTAAAGGCAGAAGATACTGCTAATTAAATAAGTGTCTGCCGCTTGTCCAACGCTAATTAAATAAGTGCACGCCAGTTGCCATTCATGTTTTGAAGTGTTCATGCTGTGGGACATCAGCGGAGAAGTGTTAATTGCATAACATTACTTTAAAATAAGTTTACATTGTAGAATCCTTCAGTGTTGGCCAATTCTTGGTGGCTTGCTCTGTTTATCACAGGGAACGCCCCTTTGACCACAAAGATCAAACTAATGAACTAAGCAACGATCACATGTAGAAGTCAATTACCCCCTTTATTACATCTCAACTGCTCAAAACTGATAATAATATAAAAACATGTTAATATATAATATTATTTTTATTTAATATAATTATGCTCTGAAAAAATAAATACAGATCAGATATACTTAATTGCAATAAGAGTATAACTAATAAATAAAAATTAATACTTTTTGAATTTGAGATACAACGGAACGGATGGAGTATTACATTGCAAGTGATGATGTGCAATAGTAGGAGCACTTCAAAATATGAATGGTATTCATAAGCGTTCCTGATATCAACATATTTGGGAATAATTTATGTTCATATACATTAATTTATAAATAAATTCCAAAAATAAAAAAGATATTTATTTTGAAATGGATTGAATGACTAGTGATAATACGAAAAAATATTAGGCATATAATATTTCTTTGCAATAAATTTACACATGAAGATAAAACACTTTGTTAGATCTCACACTTGTTTTGTTTCTATATGTTTTTATACTATAATATAAGTTTAAATATCTTTACCACTAATGTACTAAAAAAAATAGTGAAGCGTACCAATTATATTTATGATATATTATGGTAATTTTTAAATTTATTCCGATATTAGAAATGTAATTGTATATTATAAAAACAATTATAATTTTATCTGCATAATTTTGTAATCAATAGACTTTATCTGAATCATTTAATTATATATATATATAGATGATTAAAATTAAAATTATTTAATAATCATATAACCATTTAAAAAATCATATAATTTATATTTTAATTTTCACATAAAAAGGATAAATTGATCAGTTATGTGAGATTTGATATGGTCAAAATTTACTCTTATTTCTTTCATAATTGATCACTTCTCTTACCTTTCTCATGTAAAATTTTATCTCTTACACGATACACAGTATTTTATACGGAGAGAGAGAGAGAGAGAGAGGCGGGAGGTGGGGAGGTAAGTTATTTCCTTGTATTCATACATTCTTTGATTATTAAGGCTTTTTCCATTTGTAATATTGAAAGTTTTCTCCCAGGATTATATTTTTCGAAAATAGACATGGATTTGATAAATAAATAAATAAACAATGATTAAAGTACAATTAGTAGGCAAATCAAACAATATAAATATGCTAACTATAAGCCAATGACAATCGTATAAATGTTATACCCTCTCTTTCAAAATATTTATCACTCTTGGACAAATACAAGTATTAAGAAACATAATAAATATATTAAAAATAGAGTAAAATATAATAAATGAACTAATACATACCTAGTAAATCAAATGTATTTAGAAAATTTATAATTATTGGGTGAAATTACTTAGGGAGTACTATCAAAAAAAGAAATAAATATTGTATTTGAATGTGAAGTTATTTAAAAGTAAACAGATATTTTGAAACGTAAAATTATCTCAAAGTGAACAAATATTCTGAAAAAAAAGGAATATTGTATAGCTAGACTTTGTTGAGGTTGTTAGAGATTAAGTGAATTAATTCGTTGGCGTGACATTTTATTATAGGTTAATTACTCACAATAATTTATGCAAATCCGAGTTAAGCTTGTATTAATTATTCACTATATAGCATTAAAATTTACGGTATTCATTTTCTCTCTACTATAAATTTCTTCGATTTGACCATGTTTATGTTTACAATTTGTCGTACAATATATGCAACTGCGAGGATGAATAATCAAAATGATTCTGGTGCTAATTGAATTTGGTTGGGTGGTTAAGTCACAGAAGTGGTTGTAAGTTGCAACTGACTTAATCATGATACGTGAGAGTAAGCTCTTCACGCAGGTTGAGTGTGCATAAGGATGTGGTGGCGCAGATTGGAGTAAGCCAGGTTTAGTGGGAGCACAATACTTTTTCCAGAGTTAGACACTAGATGCAACTGCTTTGTCGATTTTGATTTTAGTTTAGGTTTTAGGTTTTGTTTTGTGTTTTGTGAAGTTTTCAGTTTTTCGATTTTAAATCCTGAAATCTGGAAAAGCGAAAATTAAAAGCGAAAAATCTGTAAGCAAACGGACCCTTAGGCGTGCAGCCTTAGTCAGAAATTGAATTGATCGAGTCATGTCATAAGGAGTTAGGTGATTTATGATTAATTGAATAAATCGTAATCACTTTCACTCATTCTATCTATCACCTTCCATCTTCTATCTGTTCTCGGACCTATTCTTTAATATTTCGGGGAGCCCTGCCCTTTTTTCCCCCCATGTCATGTATATCGTTACTTGACAATTGTGTATTTATATTTTATCAGATATATTGATCCCAAGTTGAGACCTCTAGCAAATGGAGATGTTACAGTATAGTTTGCCTAGTTTGATATTAAAGTAATTAAATTGTATTAATTGGAGCGGTAGATGTTTATTTTCCTTAAACATGTTTATCAGACACATGTTTAAAGATAGGACTCTATCCCTTACCTCACAGAAATTCTAGTTCTAATATAATTTTAATAATCTTGTGAATATTTTGCTATGGAGAAATTTTGAGAATAGACATGGATTCCAATTTGGCTCTAAATTTGTTGCTGTGTTAACTCATTAAATTTTCCTTGCTCTGCCATCAAGTGGTTTAGATCAAGCCATTTCTTTGATTTTTCTATATATATATATATAATAAGAATAAGAATATTCTCACAAGAATAATTATATATATAAGAAAATATATATATATATTCATATTCTTATTCTTGTGGGGTAATTTTGTAATTATATTTTATTTTAATTAATAATTAAAATGACATTTTAGCGACACGTTCTCTTTCTTCTCACTCTCTCAAGCACTTAAACTGTTTCTTTCTGGGTTTTATTTTTTTGAACTCCGCCTTTGAACATCAGCACCTGACGGTTTCCTTTTCTGCCACTGTCTTTGCGGTAAAGTCAGCTCAATTTCTTCGCATGCCCCATGGAATGTCATCGCCATTTCTAGAAATATTAAATAGACCACATTTTATATTGTTCTACAATGATGTCAACGTTCATTTCGAAAGGAGAAATAATATATGCACACTACCAAAAAGTTACTATATACTCACAGCTCATTGCAAGACAAACTAAAACTAAGAACATGAAATACGAAAAGATAAAATAATAAGAGAAAAAAGAAAATGTTTCTCCCTATTCTTTTCTAAACTTGTTTTCTCTCTCTCCTCTTATTATCTGTCTCACCCATGTTTCCTCTAAAAGCTTTCATTCTCTTTTTCTTTATTATATTTTTCTCTCTCGGTCTTCATTGTTAACATGAAGAAGAAAAAAGAGAATCAAAATATGTTGGTAGTATACAAAACTAATTCTCACACATAAAAGGCTTAACTCATTCAATTTGATTTTTTATATGTTTGTAGTTTATATCTTAAGATATGAATAATCAGTTTTTCAGCAATAAAATGAATTGAGAATGACTATGAGAAAATTTGAGATTTAATGTTATTGTTGGAAACTAGAGTTAGAAGATTATAAATGTGTGTTATGAAAAGCTGTAAGCCAATATGCAAAAAGTTGTAAACCATATTCATAATACATGTTCAGGTTCAGGATAAAATATGAAACCCTATATAGAAAAATTATAAATCAGCATGCAAAAAATTGTAAACCATGTTCATAAACCATGTAAACCGGTTCTGAAAAATTGTAAACCAATTGAAGATAAATACTAAATAGGTTCAAGATAAAATAAAAAACTATATGCAGAAAAGATGTGAACTATGTTCATAAAATATGTAAATTGATTCTAAAAAATTGTATACCAATTGAGGATAAATACCAAACAGGTTGAGGATTAAATGTGAAACTATGCAAAAAAGTTGTAAACTATTGTACAAAAAATTGTAAACCATATTCATAAAATATGTGAATCAGTTCTGAAAAATTACAAATCAATTGAAGATAAATATTAAATGGGTTCAGAATAAAATGTAAAACCTTATAAAGAATGTCTCTTAGTTGATAGTTTATTATTCTCTCAATTAGCTCTTTTTCTACTTTATTATCATGAAATTCAACATGCTATCATAGTCCTTTCTTGAACTCTTTATTCCGCTACACTAAACTCGCTCTCAAGAGCATTTTCAATTTCTTTCCTTTCTAATTTTCTCTTTCATTCCCTCACTCTCTGACACCTTTTCTTTTGTTCATATTTCCTTTATTTCAAATCACTAAAGTGAAAAGAAAACCTTAACTTTTCTTCCCTTTTCTCATGTTCTTATTCTTTTCCAAATACTTTGCCCTAAACAAATTTTCATTCCCATTTTTCAAATTTGGAACAATTTTTGGATCTTTCATTTTTGGATCTTTTGTCTTCTTCTTTTCGGTTCTAGTTTATCTCCGATCTTCCATCTTCGATGCAGCTTCGACAGATTTGGTTCAAATTGTGTTCATGGATTTTGGCGGATCTGGTTTCAATGTTCCTTTTGGTGGGTGTTGAGTCTTTAGTTATAGAGAGGTTGGATGGTGTTGAGGAAATCAACATAGGAAGAAAAACCATTTTATAGGTGTTTAGTTCATCAATGTTGACGAAGAACAAAAAAGACAAGAGGAGAGTTTGTCACCCAGATTTGGGATTTTTGCTTTGCCATAAAGAGTGTGAAAGAACATAACCAAATGAACATTTAGATCTAGAATTTTTTGTTAACAACAAAAATAATTAAGAAGGTGGATAATTTAAAACTTTAATTTTAAACATAACTCAGTTAATAACCACATTGTTTCTTTAATTTCTGCATGGATTTACATTTAATCCTGAATGTATTTAGTATTTGTCCTTAATTAGTTGACAATTTTTTAGAACTGATTTACATGTTTTAGGAACATGGCTTATAAATTTTTATGTACTGGTTTATAACTTTTCTGTATATAGTTTCACATTTTATCCCGAATCTATTTAGTATTTATCCTCAATTGTTTTACAATTTTTCAGAATCATCTACATGTTTTATGAACATAATTTATAACTTTTTACGTTCTGATTTACAACCTTTCTACATATGGAACAATTTTTGGATCTTTCATTTTTGGATCTTTTGTTCTTCTTCTTTTTGGTTTTGGTTCCACCCCGAATCTTTGATCTCCGATGTGGCTTCGATGGATCTGGTTCAAATTGCGTTCATGGATTCTAGCGAATCTGGTTTCGGTGTTCCTTTCGGTGGGTGTTGTGTCTCGGGTTATGAAGAGGGTGGGTGGTGTTGAGGAAATCAACACTAGAAGAAAAATCATTCGGTAGGTTTTTGGTTAATCAATGTTGACAAAGATCAAAGAGGACAGTAGGAGAGTTTGTCACCCAGATTTGAGATTTTTGCTTCACCGTAGAGAGTATGAAAGAATATAATCGGATGAACACTTAGATCTAGAATTTTTTGTCAACAACAAAAATAATTAAAAAGGTGAATAATTTAAAACTTTAATTTTAAGCATAACTCAATTAATAACCACATTGTTTCTTTAATTTTTGCATGGATTTACATTTAATCCTGAATCTATTTAGTATTTATCCTTAATTGGTTTACAATTTTTCGTAACTGCTTTACATATTTTATGATCATGGTTTACAAATTTTTACATGCTAATTTATAATTTTTCTGCATATAGTTTCATATTTTATCCTAAACCTCTGTCCTTAATTGGTTTACAAATTTTCAAAACTGTTTACATGTTTTGTGAATATGGTTTACAACTTTTTACATACTGATTTATAACTTTTCTGCATATAGTTCCACATTTTATCATGTGTCTATTTAATATTTTTCCTTAATTAGTTTACAATTTTTCAAAACTGGTTTGCATATTTTATGAACATGATTTGCAACTTTTTATATATTGGTTTATAATTTTTCATCACATTTACAATTTTCTAATGACAGTTTCCAACAATAATAATAAATCTCAACTTCTAAAAAAGTTATTCTCAATTCATTTTATTATTGAAAAAAAACCATCCATATCTTAGGACATAAACCACAAATACATGAAAAATCAAATGGAATGAGCTAAGCTTTCATGCGTAAGGATTAGTTTTATACACTGCCAACAGATCTTATTCTCTCTTTTCTTCTTCTTGTGAATGATGAAGAACGAGAGAGAAAAACTTGACAAAAAGAGAGAAAATGAAAACTTTTAGAGAGATGGTGAGTGTAAGAGAGAAACAAGATAGAAAGAAAGAGAACGAATTCTGGAAAAGGGGGAAACTTCTTTTTTTCTCTTCTCATTTTGGATTTCATACTCTTATTTTGTCTTATAGTGAGGTGTAAATGTATGGTGACTTTGTGGTGATGTACTTATATCATTCCTCGAAAGGAAGTCCAGATTGTGATGCATGTTACAATGAACTCCATCTATCCATATAACTTCAACCGATATCAATTTAATTTGAACTTTGATTTATATCCCAAACTAAAACGTTAATCATATGTACTTAATTAATATCACCCTTAATTGATATACATCAATATTAAAAAAATGTATATGCATCTAATTATATATTACAACATCAAAAAAAGAATTAGATTTAATTATTCACTATCATAGAAATCTAATAAATGTAAATACATAATTGGATGATAATATAATTATTTTATATTATCAACCAGTATATCAAAATTAAATTTTTAGTAAAACAGACCTTAGTCATTGTTGTTATCATCATTATATTAAAATTAAACTATACCCATTAAAATTAATGTAACTCAAAGACCAGAATAATTTAATTAGTCATCGAAATTAAAATCACTAATCATGCAATAACTATGATAGAAGTTCATGATGCATCAATATAATGAATAGTGTTTCTCACGTACACTTACGTACATATTACTTTGACATGTATACAAATAAATACCGCCTCAGTTCCGTTTTGCAGCGAGATAAAGTCACAAAGACTTGGTGAAAATGATAGGGAACCATTACCAACTATTACAATATAAAATTACAATTAGGAGTTTATATAACCATAAATAAACTTCACTGTTAAGCTACTTAATTTGGTGTTTGTATAGTTGACGTCGTAAATATCACTTATATTCCTTTTCTTGCTTTCTTTTGGGGGTCCCTCATCTACTGTAGTGCGTTCTTTAGAATAACTATTCTCTCACTTCGCTTAATGACGATATCTCATCATGTAGGCATTCACAAAACGGGGTAATAAGAACAGATGTAAGTAAATAATAAATATGTACTATGCAACTGCGTACGGCCCACAGTGAACGTCATTTATGTACTTTTCTCATTTATTCGAAAGATATGTTTAATTGGCAGTAAAGTTAAAGATAAATTATCAATATGTAATTTTACATACATCATTTATTTATGAAAATTTAAATTTTATTTAAAAAATTTATCCTATTTTTTATTTCCTAACCAAATATATATAAAGATAATTAAAAATAAGAATAAATTTTTATAAATAAATTATATATATAATTCTATAAATAAAATTTATTTATCAAAACTTTTTCTTTATTTTTATCTTCTATCCAAACATCCTCTAAAAGTAAAATTTCAATGTACACTCACTTTAGAAATAATTGTGAGTTTTTCTTATTAAAGCTCTTAACAAAACAAAACACGAAAAACAAGATTTGAAACATTTAGAGAGTCTCATACATTGAAAAACACAGAAGTTTATATTTTCAATGCATTTTTTTTTTATTTTTCAATCAATACTCTTAGAACACGATAAATCTAATAATTATTTATAAACATTGAATTTTATTAATTTAATTGTTTAATCACATTATATAATTTCGCTAATCAAACGCACTCAATTTCAGAAAATTAAATGTTAATAGATATGTATTTCAATAAATATTTGATATTTATTTATATTTTTAAAAATATATTATATATCAAAAAGAAAGTAAAAAGGATAAAGTGTCAATTTTTTCAGTAAAAAAATTTGAATAAAATTTTCTATGATTAATCTAAACATATTCAATGGACTCACTTTTAGAGTAAATCCATCTCGACGGTAATATAATATCAAAGTTCTTCTATTATCATTATCATTGTTATGCAACACTTTCTTAATTTTTATTTTTAAATTATAACCATTCTTTAATTTCTAATTTTTCATTCATATTATCCTATCACAATTTCAATTTTTCAAATTTTTTTTATTGTAGTTATTACCAATACTCCCATTTATTTTAATTTATTTCATGTTCACCTTTTGTTTCTTTAATTTATATATTATCTTAACTCTTTATTAAAATGTACTCATTTTAGACACACACACACATTTGAAGAGGGTCAACACACTGTGGGGTTCAAATTTGCTCAACGCTAGTCTTTTGTTCTAAGGTTTAATTGGTATGCAAGTTTCTAAAATTTCACTAAATTTTTAATTAGGTTTTTGTAGTTTAAAAATTTATAATTAAATATCTATAGTGAATAAAAATTTATAGTCAGATTCCTATAATAAAGAAAAATTTGTAATTAAGTCCATAGATCTAACTGCCATTAAAGAAAATACGAGATTTGGTGGAAATATTCCTTGATTCCTTATAGGTGCACTGTAAGAAACTCACAATAGTTTCATATTGATATTTGTTATACTTAATTGAAGTCATTTATTGTCCAATAATAAAAAATAGACAAAAGTCAACCTTGGTGAGTTTTAGATATAGTTGGACAGTAATATCGTTCAAGTCAACCCATGCATAGAGTTGTTAAAGATTAAATCAATAAATATTTTAGCTAATTTCAAGTTTTTGCCACGGTGGTAGGTTTAAAAACTCGATTGCAAAATTTTATTCATTGTAGAGATTTAATTACAAATTTTTAAACTATAGGAATTTAATTAAAATTTTGATGAAACCATAAAGAATAATAGATTAATTAAACATTATTTTAGTCTATAATACTTTACTTGAAAAAACATAAAGTACTGGGTTGAACCAATCAACTGTTAGTGAAAGTAAATGTGTATATAAAATAGCATGATAAATTGATATGCTTAACGAATTGGAGCCGTTTCTACTCGATCTAACAACTTATTTGTAGTTAAAAATTATTTTGCTAACCAAAAAAAATGAAGAAATAGTTACAAAACTTTTTAATATCCTAAAAAAATAAACTTTACATATTGAAATATATGATAAATTTATATGATTCTGCAAATAAAATCAATTATTTTAAATAAGAGTTTTAGTTAAATATTTTTGTAGAAAAATTTAATCAAATTTCTTTAAAAATACAAAATTGAAATGCGTGTGTGTATATATGACAATACATTCATTTATTATACAAGAATTGTAATTATAAATATTAATTTAATCAATATATTTCCGTGGGAGATAAAAGAAATAAGTAGTGTTATATAAACGTAACTCATTATTGTAATTCTATATTGTCATAAATGGTAATGGTTCCCCATCATTTTAACCAATTCTGTCTTCTTAATTTTATCTCGCGTGTTGAATACATACCTCATGGTTCTAAGAAAAGCTAATGGAATTGGTTGACCTGCTCCGGTTCCGGGCGTTTATTTGGTCAATAGACCCTTGGGAATTGACCTTGCTATTCATTGTTGAACCCAAATCTTACTGTTTATTTATTTATTTATTTTTTACTTTGATCTGTTCTTTCTTTAATTTGTTTGGTAATTGCCAGTTGTTCTAATTAAGGGGGAACTATTGTTTGAACCACTCATCTAAAAACATAATATAAATTATACGTACAATGTGAGTGTGACTGTGTGAGTGCGTATTGAAATGTATGTACGTTCGTATGCCGATGTTAAAATATGCTATGTATATTATATGAAAAATGTGCTATATTTTTTTTCAAAAAAATTATATATAATATAAACAACGTGTGTATTTTATTGAAGGATAAAATTGGGAGAATATTTTCATAGATAAGTTTCACAAGTTCATCCATTAAAATTTTCCACTTACTTTTACACACCCATAGAGGTTTATATCTCACAAAAATTAATATTCCATCGTTCATTTTTTTGTTAAAATGAAATTAAATATCAAATTAATGATTTATTTATGAATTTAAAAATGCACATCATTTGAATACTATTTGTATTATAATATTTACTTTTTTATTATTTACTTCAATTTTTAATAATTATTTATTTAAATAATATACTATATAAATAGAAAATACATAATTCTCTATTTATTTTATGGATTTTGCTAACTAGTGTGCTTACTGGTTAAGGATACTCAAAAAGGTAAATTTTTAAATTTAGTGATAAATCACAGGATTGAAAATATAAATGCTCTTCTTTTTAAAGTAGACTTCCTCATTTATTTAATTAACCCACATCCTTAGGGTATTAGTTAGATAAATTCTTACTTTATATATTTTAATAGTTTTTACTTACACTTTTCATCGTATGCTATATAAAAAATATTAAAATGATGATCTTATTACTTATTCAAGAATAATTTTCATGTTAATATAACTAGCAATATTATTATTTGAATATTTTTTTAGTGTGTTAAAATGAAAACGAAAATGATTCTTATATTTATTATTATGAAAAATATAATAACATAAAATTAAAATTTATTTATTGATTATAATTATTGTTATTTGTATTATATATAAATAAATTTATTTTTTAAAATTCATTTATTTTAAAATATTTTTATTACAAATTATTTATTTAAGAATCATTTTCATTTTAATAAATTTAAAAAATAAAAAAAACCTTATACATTAAGGCATCTTCATTTTGGTCCCTCATGATTTCTAAATGTGTGGACCGTTATTTTTCATACATGTTAATAATTAAATGGAGTGTTAGTGCTAATGTGTACGCTAGGTTGTATCTGCGCAAGAATTTCTCATAATACCGGCTGATTATCTCAAGTAGTTGCAAAAAAGCCAAAAATATTGACGAATTAACTTTCTTTCCCTTCGTCCTTAAAACAATACATACCGTGGCACGGTCTTGAATTTCTTATTATTATCATTATTTTGATGGACACTTGAATTTCTTAATAAACATTACTATCTTAAACTCAAAACATGAAAGCTACCCGGGGCGGAGCTACACCATTTTTACAGGAGGGACTAATATTTAACAGTTAATTTTATGTAAAGAATATATGTCTTATAATTTTTATTTTTTATTAAAAAATTTAAATAAAATAATCATATATAAAAGGAATAAATGTTTGATAATTAAAATTGAAAAAAATACACACACATATAATATATTTTCTATTACGATACTGAAACATCTAGTTAAATAAAAAGTTAACTAGAATCATACAAATAAAATTTTTTTAAGGGGGCCAATTTAAAAAAATTAACAAAATTATCAAAAAATAAAAATCTTAGGGGTTAGTGCCCCCTTTCCTATAAGGAGGCTGCGCGCCTGAAAACCATTCTAAACTTTTTTTTTTCAAGCTTTCTCCATCAAGTAAACGAATTTTCATAGGCAAGGACACGTACAGTAACCACTAATTTGGAAGGAAAGATGAAGCCGCATGCCTCCAATACACATAGAAGAGGACAACTTTGCGGTAAATATGAACATGAATATGAATGAATTTTAAATGGAACTTGAGCTTGACTTTTATGCTTTATTAATTTCTCTGGAAGCTTCAAGGTTCATGAGACATGGGAACACGTCTCTAGTTGTAAGACAAATCATGCACCAAGAAAGTAAACGACTCAATCAAACGCAATAAAGTCGACCCCAAATTTTTTAATAAAAATACCGTCTTGCTCAATTTAATACTAATAAAAATGATAGAAGAATGTTGCTACTTGTTAAGACTCAGCCAAACTTGGGTGGGTACCATGCAATTAAGCGCGTCAATAAGTCCATTAGGCACGCGCAGTTTTACCACTTGTCACCATTATATATACCCCTTTCGTCTATTCCAATTCCTTATACAAGCAGCTCTCATTTCTCTAGAACGTACACAAAACCCCTATTACCCAACCTACTACTCGGATTTGAAACACTCGTAACACACACCAAACTACACCCATCATTTTGAATCATGTCTTTCTCAAACAAATTGCCTTTGGTTCTCCTGTTCTCTTCCCTTTTCATCCATGCATCTCTGGGTACGTATTTCCTGCCATTTTCCTTCTCTTGTTCATTTGTTTTTTTATTACATGATCATAAGTTTTCTCATAATATACAACATAATAGTGTCATTTGATCGTAGCTTATTTCTGGCGTGTTTGGTATATATGGTATAAAAATAGGGAAAAAGTGTGATAGCTAAATTTTGTTCATAAAATTATACAAAAAACTCCATTTCCTTCATTTTTAATTCATACCAAGCACATTTTTTTATTATTACGAATTGTGCTATTTGTACATAAATTGTATGAAATATCATATTGACTCATACTTTATACATTATTAGGATTTACACTCTATTCTATGGTCAATGAAGTGTGATTCCGTGCAACATTACACAAAACTCATGATCAATTAAAAATAACATTTTTCTATCATCATTGTTATATATCTTATCTCACTGTGTATGCAAAATTCATGAACTGGCAGCCGAGATGGTATGTGAGGACTTGCCAAAGGACTTGTGTGCATTCTCAATAGCTTCATCAGGAAAGAGGTGTTTGTTGGAGACGGAGAAGGCGGCCGATGGCGGTGTGGAGTACCAATGCAGGACATCAGAAGTGGTGGTGGAGAGGATGTCGGAGTACATAGAGACAGACCAATGTGTGGAGGCTTGTGGGGTTGATAGGAGCTCTATTGGTATCTCATCTGATGCCTTCTTTGAGCCACAACTCACTGGCAAACTTTGCTCCCCAGCATGTTACCAGAAGTGCCCAAACATTGTTGACCTTTTCTTCAATTTGGCTGCCGGAGAGGGTAAGAATTTTTCATTGCTACCATTATTAGACACTTTTTTGGTCCAATTCAACACATGGAAAAATTTATTCTTCAACATTAAAACATAATATACGAAATTCATTTTATAATAGTTCTAAATTTTTTTATACGCATGAATCATGATGATAGTGAACTTGATGGGTACTTTTCTTTTTTTTGGTTTTGAATTGACCTGTTAAATTAGTAGTCATGGTCATTAGCTACGACCTATTTATTTATTCTGTTGAAAGAGAAGCTAAAAGAATAGTGCCAACGATTGGATGGAAGCCTAACTATCAAGAATAATAAATCTTGTGTGGATTTTCTGAGTATTGACATGTTCTTTGTTATTATTTGTTTCACTCATGCTTGTATTTTCTAAACTAATATAATGGGAGTTTTGATACACCTAAACTCGAATTTTCACACCCGGTTAATAGCACATAAATATTTTATTAATGATGTTTATTTTTGAACTATAT
This sequence comes from Dalbergia cochinchinensis, assembly GCA_031216125.1. Lineage (NCBI taxonomy): Eukaryota > Viridiplantae > Streptophyta > Magnoliopsida > Fabales > Fabaceae > Dalbergia > Dalbergia cochinchinensis. The sequence goes on along the minus strand of CM062375.1, from coordinate 56,793,536 downwards.
ATCGCCTTTGTTGTTAAGAGTGTAACGAAGTGTAAGATTATATTTGCAAGTGAAGAATTTCATGAACATGACCATGTCATGCTAAGAAGATTCAATTTAAAGTATTTGTGTCTATTTTTTTTTTAACACCACATGGTTGTGTTCAGAATAAATATAGGAGAATCCAATTTTTTTAATATAATATATGGCTCCCTCAAAATAAAATTAGAAAATTCTGGTCATTAAATGCTTTCCTTAAAAATAGGGTAATGCTATTGTTCTTGTTTTTGTTCTTGTTCTGCTCTTGCCTCTTGCTTTTACTACCCACAATGAAAGCGTCAAAGATAACACACCATAGAACATCTAAACTTCAAATCTAATCAAGGTATATATTGTTCTTATTCTTCACAAAGACAAAGAAATTAACAATTAACATAAATAAAGCAGTTGCTTTGCGTCATGTTGTTGGCAGAACATTTGTATTTTTTTTTAATTTAATTACACGCAGAGTACTCTGTCTCTTTCCTTTTTTCAATTTCTCTTAATTTTCTCACCCCCTTTTTTTTTCTCAAAACAATTTAATTACGCATCTTGCTTTTGGTTTTTATGCAGGGGTGTTTTTGCCAGAACTCTGTGAGAAGCACAAGACCAACCCTCGCCGTGCTATGGTGGAACTTGTGAGCTCTGGGGCAGCACCTGGTCCTGTTTCTAGTGTGTCAGAGGACATTTCGTCAGCACCTGCCCCTTCTCCCCTGTAATCATCTTCGGTCCCTTGAAATTTTCACTTTCCTTTTGCAGTGAGGGTGTAAATTGGGCAGGCAAAAATGAAATTCATTCGTGTGTTCTACTACTATTATGTTGAAGGACAATGGGTAATGGAAGGTATATGGGGTTGATTTTGATGGGGTGGGTTCGGTTTAATTAATGTAATACTTTATAGATTGAGTTGGGCACGTGGTGTTGATATAGGTTTAATTTATGTGTTGTGTTGTTCTCCCAAATTTGTCAAAATTTTGGAATTGTTTTGTTTGTTATTGTTTGTAGTGCGAGAGCTGTTGTGTACTTTTGTTACAATACAATAAAGCAAGTGCTAGCTGCTTGTAAACTCCCTTCATTGTTAGGACTTGCTCGATTGCTGTGGACTCCTCATTGTTTTGATTCTGTTTTTGTTTCCTGTTTACGCATATGGTTTCACATCTCATTAAGGAAGGATTTGGTTGGGGATAGAAATGGAATAAAAACTTCTATAAATGAATGTGTAAAATCATACGTAGAATTTATCCATCAAAATTTTCACTTCATTTTCACTTCTAAATCAAAGAGACCCTTATACTGTTTATTTATTTGATATTTATTAAGTTCTTCTCTTGCAAAATACAAATTGGAGATTTGATCTCACGTTCATAAAAAAAATCTTGCACATTAAACATTGAAACAGGAGTCCCCCACACTTATAGTCTTGATTGCTTGGTTGATGATGTAATGGGAATCCATACTCCCAAAGTTACATGAGAAGAGATCCTTTTGCATTTTTTTAAATTTAATTTATATAATTATGTCATGAGAAAAGATAAATAAATAAAAACGCTTTAGTTTTCTTGCACAAATAACAGTTAAAATTTAGCTATTCAAATTTCTGAAAGGTTGTAGCATTTATGTTTTATCTTTCTTTTTGACGTGGTTACGTAGGACAATGCTTGGTTTGTTCTGGGTGTTTGCCCATCTGTTCTATGAAAACACAAGCAATCGTACAAGGAAAATATGTGAGACACCTGGCACTCTGAATTTTAAGACTCAGACGCGGACCAAATTCTGGAAAAACTATGCGAAAACTGAAAAGAAAGAGGAAAAAAAGTTGGTCGATTTTGGAACTTGGAATTGGCTATTGACCTCCCGACTTGAAATCAAGCCGTCAAATTTTGAATTTTCTTGTTTAACAAACCTTCTAGAATAGGAGTGTTCCAACTTCTCATAACAATTTTAAAGAACTGCATATAAAGAAGGATTGTTTTAACTTGGTCCAGCATAAGTTCTAGACCATATCATGGTCCATCATTCCTTATCATTAGATTCAATTTGGATGGTTCAAATTTAAAATTTCTAAAGTTATAGAAAATTATAATACTTTATAAATTTAATAATGATAATTGTTAAAATACTAATCTACCCATCTTCATTTTCTTTCCCTTTCAACCTCCTACCAGCACTGCCTTCTTCTTTCTCACCTCACCACCTACCAGGCTCGCTTCTCTCATACCTAATTATCTTCTCTATCAAATTTAGCATTTTTTTTTCATTCTCAAGATCTGAAATTAAAAAAATAAATAAATACTCAGTTGAAGACTGAAAAAGAAAGCAGTCAAAGACCTTTGTAGATTTGAGGCTTTTAAAGAAATGTTAGAAACCTCCCCAGGTAAAATAATGACTAAAATAATGTGTTATAACCTCTGTGAAACCTTTTGTTTTTTTTTTTTTTATATTTAGATTTTGAATTTGATTTTTTTCCAATAGGACCAAAACATTGGATAGATGGGGGTTTAGTTTTCTTCCAACCACTCGCCACCTTTCTACTATATTGGTTCAAACATGTACCAAGATAGGGGTTTAGTTTTCTTCCAAACACTTTCTTGGTACATTTTAACAGAAAACAAAGGCATAGTGCTGGGCAAGAGACAAAGGGGCAGAAGATAGTGGTGGATGAAAAAAATTATAAATGGTTAAAATAAAAAATTAAAATATTGAAGAAAGCTTATTTGGTCATTTTATAATAATTTTGGGTGGATTATCACATGACCTAGAAGAGATATCACACCATGTTAAAATGACCCTACAAATAATAGAAGAGTCATGATGTTTGTACAACTAACTCTTTTAGACAACTCAAAACATTTCAAGAGAAAAAAAATGTAAAAAGTGATAAAATTAAAAATTAAAAAGAATTAAACATCTATAAAAATTAGTTGTACAAAAAATATGTTTAACAAACAAAAATATTTCCCATACTTGAATAACGCTCGTAACATTTTCATTTAATGAAAACAATAATGAAGACTATATGTGTTTTGCTTTTCAAATGTCATATCCATCTTTTAAAAGTAAATGAGTGTAAATTTTAAAGGGGATAAAGCTTTTGTAATATCTGATTTTAAAATTTTATATTATAAATCATTCATTTTTTTTTCTTTTTTCTCTAAAATTCAAGCTTGCAAATATAGTATATATATTGTATGTTTTGCTTCCAATATTCACAGAAGAGAATTGGTTTTTAACATATCACTTAATAGTTGATACACAATACAGGTGAAAAATAAAACTTGATTTGGTATAGGATAAGTTGAGATGTGTTCCTTTCTTCTTCCTCTTCTTTTTCTCTTATGATAATATATGGCTTTGAACCAATTCTTGTTAACATGAACTCTCTCTGTATGTAGTTATGTACATATATAATAGATGAAAATACATACAAACTTATCGATATCAAAATTTTTAGGATAGTGAAGGAGTGACATGTAAAACGAGTGAATTGGGAGACTTGCAAAAGTTTGCTCTTTCCCTCTCACAAAATATTATCAAAGTCTTGATCTGGCCAATGAATGAGATGAAACCAGACCCCAAAAGAAAAATAATGATGAAGCGACGAGAGCCTAGCAAATAAGGCCGGTAGAATGTCATGCGAGGGGAATTTATTTTGGGGCCAAAACTTGTAGTATTTTCAATCAAATTGTATGTCAGTTTAGTTATAAATAAATGTAGTTTGTTGAATTTTGACATTTAGGCTTAGAACTTTGGATTGGAAGGTACATTTCTTTAGTCTGGCAGGCCCCAACGCTCTTCTCTCCACCAAAGCAGTTCCCTCTCCCCATCAAATGCCACAATCTCCCTCAGACTTATTTTGAAGGGTGAAAAGACAACGATCGCATCATAATAAAGCTAGTTTGCAGCAAATACATAATAGAATAATCTAGAGAAGGCCTAGGCCCAGTGGAGTATATATTTGGTGAAATTCACCGTCACTTTCTTTTACCTATTTAGATGACATTAACCAAATGTGCTATTTATTAGGTGTTAGAGTAGATGATAATACAATAATTTTTGAACTCAAAATAAAAGTTAATATAATAATTTTATAAATTTAAAAACTTTCTAAACAAATTTTACAAATAGAGAGGACATAGTGTGCACCTGAAAAGGGATAATCAAGTGTTGGGATTAAGTGTGAGAAATGAAATCCCACATTAGTTGAAAATGGACTAAGTGTATAGTATATAATGTAGAAGGACCCATGACTCACTACCTTAAGGTTTTAGATCAAGATATAATATTTGACTTAATATTATGGTACTTTCACTTAACCCATTAGTTATAGCTCCCCGGCCCCAACATCAAGAAGCAAAATCTGCACCCAAAAAAAAAAACACAACGGAGTTTAACACAATGAATAAAGAGCCAACACCAGACAAACAAAGAACTACAGCCATTGATGCTACATTAATCAACAATAAAAGAAGTAATTTCTGGATAAAAATAAGTGTAATTTCTTACTTTCTTTTGGACCTCCTCTCGGGTTGCAAAATTGAGGAGTGAAATTGAGAAGCAAAACTAGGTAGAAGAGAAAGAGAATTGAAAACGAGTTTTTTTTTTTCTTTTTTGGTCTGAAGTTGACAAGGAGTTTGAAAAGGATGTTAAAAGATAAAAGCTCATGGAGAAAGGTTTGGACCATAGAAGTATTTTTGGGCCTATGCTTCCTCTATGAAGTGGTCTTTTCCCTATAGGCCTACACTTTCTATATGAAGTGGTTTTATATATGGGCCCATTAGGGTTCAATTGACTCAAATAAAGATGTACTCTTAATGTATCTCATATTATTATTTTAGTCAAATATATTTAAATGTCATTTTCAATTCACTTCTTTCTAGAATGATATTTAAGAGGAAGAAATATCTACACTCCATATTGTTGCATATAACATGTGCATATTTTTATAGACATGAAGTCATTAATTTATATTATTATTATTATTATTATTATTATTATTATTATTATTATTATTGTTGTTGTTGTTGTTGTTGTTGTTTGTGTTGTTATCCAATCTTGTATAAACTCAAAATCAAGGAAATTATACATTGTTAGTATCCTAATATATTATGGGATATCATATTTGACATTCAATAATTAAAGGTTTATTGCTAAATAAAACACCCTTAGAATAAAATTACCTATTGATTTATAACTTTTTATTTAGCTTTGTATATCGCTTTGCTTGTCAAGTTAAATAAATTTTACTTACAAGCAGGGGGTTTATGAACCACACATGTATTTTTACCTGATTGATCTAATTAAAGTTACCATTATTTTCTGAGCATAACTATTTTTCTCCAATAATAATAGTCGGTGCATTAAAAGCCAAGTGGTGCATTTAATCGATTTTATGATGACGCATTTAGAAGACTTTATAACTTTTCTGATCGTTCACCTTCATAACTCTCAACTTGCCCTCATCAAATACCAAGGGATTAATCAGGGTACGTGTTCCAATCTAATTCCAATACCCTAGTTCTAAGAAATCAACATCGTTCTTAAGGTGGCCAGATTTTTATCCGGCCGATTGGACCCTCTAAACTTTGTTAGGAACAATAATTTACCTTGAAATCTTCTACTAATACGTGGCAACACTGGAAAACAAGTCTTATGCAGTGAGTCACTTAACTATTAGTAGAACATCACCAGCATGAGATAATCGATTTCCAAATTAGTGGCCTCTTTTAGTTATGTTTGGTGTCTCGAGATGCACCATAGTGAGGGCTGGGTGCCCTGTGTTTAGCAATTTGCTTTTGTCGAGTCAGTAGTCGTGATATTTTAGTTATTGAATTAGGCTTCGTGCCAACCACCATTCCCTCTCGCAACATAGTTGTTTGCAAAAGTTTTGTCACGATCAAAATTAGGGATCTAACTAATTTATCTGTATGCTTATGTTTATCTGGAATCATCCATGTTTTGATGTATTTTATCTAAAGTTATTATTTATTGATAGTATCCTAATATATTATGCATTGTTAGGATGCTAATATATTGTTAGTACCCTAAAATATTATGCATTTAATTTTGTTTAGTTGATTTGCATTTGGTTTTAGTTTAAATGTCTTGGCCCCAAGTATTTTTTTAATGGTCCGCCACCGTAACTCACCCACCAAAAACAAAAAATAAAAATAAAACTATGTATAAATCGACCACAATACTTTCTTTCGCTTTTGGTACAGCAAAGGGGCTTGCTGAAGCCCAGACGCCAGAAGGCGAAAAGATTGTACTAGGTCCATGCCTAGGTTTACTCCAGCGGCCAGCTAAGCCTGAAAAATGAAAATTAATGACTTCCATTTTTGGTAAATGATAAATATATGACTTTGAACTGGGCCAAAGATCATGAGCAAAAAATTGCTGAGCTAAAAGTTCTTTAGCCTTTTTTGTGAAAACTTTCTTTCAGATTGACAAAAGGGGTTTCAGCCTTTTGATTGTTTGATTTAATCAGAAATATAAGCCTATGCCTTTTGGGTCAGAATATAAGCCTGTTTGTGTTGCTTGAAAGGGCTTAAGCCCATGCTAGTCCAAATGCGCCGAAAACCGTCGTAATAAACGCAAGTGTTACCAACGAGGTCATGTTAGACCAAAAATAAAAAGAAAGGTTGTTGATTCAAGTGGAAGGGACTTGGGTCCCTTAAGCATGAGTTGCTACATTCAATCCTGGGATTCATAAGCATAGAAAAGAACAATGCTGGGAGAGATTCTCACTTAGGTGTCTAATCTTATATTAGAATATTAGTCTCTCAGATGTCAGATGGAGTGAGCGTACAAGGGTAACAAAAAAAAAAAAAAAATTGTAAGTGTTTGGTGCATGTGGCAGAGTGGTTCACCAATATCGCGCTAGCAGCTGCAAATAAGAGTCCACTGTCGATAAGAAAAATTAGTAAGAGCCACACGGTTGACAAGAAAACTTAAGTTATCATTAATTAATAATATTAGATTTTGAAGTCATTAATAGAAAAGTTCATAAATTATGTATGTTAGGATTCACAGTCATTTAATTATATTTTTCAAATATATAATATATTTATAAATGCTTAATGTTTCACAGAATTGCCTAATAAAATATATCATAATATCAATATATTAATCAAATAATTTAGATGTAAAAATATTTTTCTTGATTTAAAGAGACATTTAACTTTAATACTTCTGTTTTAAAAAATATGCATATTAATTATCAAATGTTAAATCACAAAAGTCGTGTGAGTATGAGTTAACATATTATTGTAATTATTTTAATTTTAAATTTGGGAATTTTAAAATAAAAATAATGTTATCATGTGTACTTAAATAAAGTGTTGGATGAAATTACTTTTAGTTTTTTAGGATGTCAGGAGCTTCTTCATTCAAATTTGACTATCAAATAATTCAAAAGTGAAAATATTTTGTTTGTCTAAACTAAAAAAATTAATTTATAATATTCAAATTGTAAAAATACAATCCACAGAATTAAAAATAACAAAAATTAAGTTATAACAACATTAAATTTTAAAGTAATTACATTCAAAGCTGAAAAGTAATATTATTATATGTAACAATATTAAATAATATTATTTTTAACTACCACAAACCAAAGTGAATTTTAATGCTGCAAATCATATTACTATTTAAACTATGTAACAAGTATAAATTAGAGTAAGTTTCAACAAAATATGGTGAGTTATAGATCTTAGACTAGTTTGTTACGCGTGCAATACACAAGAGTTAGAAATTGATCAAGTAAAAATATATTAAAAATTGAATTGAATTAGAATTTATTAATTTTATATAATTTTATTATTCAAATAATCTATTAAAACAAATATCCAGTGCAGTTACTTGTGTAATATATATGAGGTATTGTGATATATATTAAAAATATATTAAATGATTAAAAAATAATTAATTATATTATGAAGTGATCCATTATATATTCTATTATTGATATATTTAAAGACAATTATAATATGAATTTGAAGCATAAATTATAAAAATTCTACACCTTTATCTTGTTGAGTCATTAATCTATAGTAACTTTATCAATTAAAGGATAAATAATATTCTTATTAGATTTAATTGAAGATATATTGAATTCAATTAAGATGTTATAACCTTTTTCTTCAAGTTATTTAATTAGGAAATATACTAATTTAAAAATAATCTGATTATAAATTATTCCATTTTGATTATCAACCACGATTCCTAATTTTTAATTAAATCAAATATATACTAATTTTTCTTTCAATTAGATAATTTTTTATTAATATTTAAAACATGATTTTAAAAAATTAAACCAGTTCTTTTTTCAAAAAGGAATCACATCAGATTTTTACATCATTTGGCTTCAATTTAACTTCAATTATGTTGAATTCAATTAATATGTTATAACTTTTTGGTTCAAGTTACATTTTTTATGGAATATACTAATTATAACATCAAATTGATTATACTTTAAATAAGATTTGTTAAAAATAAAACAGATTTTGATACCGAAATTGCATCAAATTTACATGTCTTTTTAGTCCTAATTTATAGAGTTTTGAATTTTGGTTGATTAATTATAATTGATTTTCAAAATTATTATCATTGATAACAATCATCCCATTAGTTAAGCCTTTTCACGCATTCCATATTTAATTTTATTCAAATTGAAGGAAGAATAATATTCTAAATTAATCAATTATATGGCTTTGCATCCAATCTTCAGTTGACAAAGGTTTTGATCGAGTAACTTCTTCAAGATCAGTTGGAGTTTCAGCTAAAAGTAAGCATGAATCCTATAGATCATGCACAAAAATGAGAACATTTTACCCACATTATCAAGGCTATGATGCAAGGTGACTAAATAATTTCATTATATCTAAACAATAACTTGAATTAAAAAGTTTTTACATCCAAATAAACAACTTAAGAAAAAAATTAGTAGTCAAATTGAGTACAATTGAAATCAATTATAATCAGTTATATTTATTATTATATTTATTTCAATTTGGATTGTGTATGACTTAAAAAGCTAAACAAAAAAAAATTGTTCATATCAAAATAAACAATATGAACAAAAATTATTATTTATTTGGTCTCAATTTCAAATTCAAAAGTTTAGAAATGTTCAAACCTAAAAAAATAACATATTTCTCGAGTAATTATATAATTTAATCAACATGTGTCTATATATATATAAATTTATTATAAATATTATAATTTCAATATAAGTAATAAATAATATAATTATTATTGTCTTATACAAGTCAGTACCATGAAGAGTGCTCATAAGCCAATCCTAAATTATCAAGTATATATGAATGAAACCTAGTAGAAAAGAAATTAATACAACTTTTTATAATTGCATATATTCATATATTCAGGAATTAAAAAAAGGCTATTAAAAGAATATATTACATACATCATCATTCTTGTACTTGGCAACAAAAACTTATATAATTTATTAATGCAAAACACAACTTCATTACCATGATAATGCTTGTCTAGGAAAAATTCAAATTCTCAAGTTTGACAAAAACCTTACAAAGAATCTTTTCTCCTTGCATGAATTTATCTCCTCTAGAAGCTGATTCTTATCACTACCCTAACCATGGCTAACTTAATGTTTAGTATACTATCTAATAAAGAATTCAAATAATGCATACAATTACCTTTGATATATAAGAAGCTCATCTTTATAAAATCATATCTTAATGACATTATATAAGGCTTTATAAGGCGGTTTAGAAGAAGGATCAATAAGTGTTTTAGACGGTACACTTGGGTAGATCGCTTATTGGTATGTAAATGATAATAGCTAGTATAAATAGGAATGATGATTAGTACATAATCATTTGTAATTTTTTTTAAAAAAATCTGATTTATTGTTTTCCAATCTTAGTTGACATTATCAAAAATATTTTTTTTTATGACAATCATTAAATTAAATTTATCAATGATCAAAACCAAATATTGGCCTTGTTATTCATCATTCACAGGATGATCTTAATAACAATAAGAAATATAAATTAGAATATTTGATCATAAATTATAAAATTAAATTAGATTAATTCAAAATATTTGATGGCAATTATTATTGAATAAATAGCTTGATATACTTGACTTAATCATTGGGTTTTTATGGGCAGGAAATCAAATGCCTTAATTGAATAATTTATCATGATGCTATATATTCAAATTCTATTGCTTTTAGATCAACTGAAAAAATATATTTAGGAATTCACTAACTGGATTGAAGCATGAAATTTAAACATCCGCAAATAAGGCATAGCGACATTTATTTATTTCACTAAATAAATTTTTAAATTTCATCAACCCTGAAAGCTTTCATACAGGAAATCAACAGGTCTAAAGTAAATTGATCCTTCTTTGAAAACTCTTTTGTTTTATCATCATCATCATTATTATTATTACTATGACATGAAACAGCTGAATTAGTAAAACTGACGTTATATTAAAGATTAGGCAAAATTAGTTATGGATAATATTATTTTGACATTCAAAAAGTGGGTGTCTGAATAGATACTCACTTTATAATTATTGGATATGATGGTGATCCCCACTTATCCTTAATATTCATCACATCTAATGGTTATAAAGGGAGTGTCTGAATAGACACCAACCTTTTAAATGTCAAAATAACATTACTCATTAGTTAATTCGTCATCTAAGTTATTTTCTGGTTTCAAATTTGTCCTCTAACTAATAAATGTTTGAATTTATCTTTTAATTTTTAAAAGTCACGCACTTTGAACATTTGATTAACAGCATTTTCTAAACTAACGGAATAAACTTAGTTGGCATATGATAAGTTGAAAAAAAAATGACGTAGCCTTAAATAAACAATAAGAAAATACATTCGTGATCATCAAGGTTCAAAAAAAAAAAATTACGAGATGAGAGAGGAGGAAAGGAGAGGAAAGAGGGGGGGGGGGGGGGTGGTTTACTGTCCTAGGAAGAAGAAGGAAGAATTAGAAATTAGCAATTCGTGCGTGAAGCCTACACTGCCTTTTCAAAATATTTTTCATTTCAAGATTATACCCATTCCTTTTACAAATTGATTCTCATATTTCTTTCCTTGATGCCACATTACTATTTCAGAAGGGGCATTTTCCCAATGAAGTTGATTTTCATGATTTCTTAGTTTTGAAACCACCAAAACTCAAATAGGAATGAAAATTGGGAAATTAGGAAAACCCCACTGGCCAAATTTTCAAACAAGGGGTATCATATATATTTGCCACATGACATAACACACTATCACGTTTACCATGTTGGATGCCAAGTAAGCATATTCCGTTAATACATTAAACGGTGTTAATGAAAAGGGTAGATGTGTTTGCCTTCTAAAAATTAAAGGATAAGATTAAAATTTTATCACCCAGAGGACAAATGTGAAACAGAAAAATAAATTAGAGGACGAATCAATCGATTTTGCCTAAAGATTATTAATGTATATTTTTTTCTTTTGGTAATTTATTAATGTGTATTTTACAACCGTCTGTAATTAGATAAAGAGAGTTTTTTTCAATTGTTATTAATAAAATTTAAGTGCAGGAGAAAACTCGATTTAATTCAGGATAGAATAATGTCGTACGGCTAGTTGAATTTAAAAATCACCCAAAAGAGAAAAAAACGAGAGTCAAAACTAAATCATAACTATGCATTTATCTAATGATGGACGAACATCATTACATACACAGAGCTTGCGCTATCCAAGGCTCGTGGTGTGGAGCTTTTACTAATATGATGATTTAGATCTTGAAAGAGGTACACCGTACCGCATATTTTCGGAAATCAATTACATAAATGGATATAGATACATTTTTTTTAGCTACAAAAGTCATCAAACTTTTTTCCTTAATTGATAAGAATTGCTGGCATTAGTTTGAAATAAATGTTTATGAGGCCTGCCGGATGGCGTTTTCAAACATGTAACCGAGTCACAAGCCGGATAGCGCGTTTCCTTTTAGGGAGAACAGCAAATTACCTCTGTTCTCCGGTTTTAGCTTTGAAGTCAACCCCTGGAAATTGTTACACTATAAATTAATGCCGGGATCTTGTGTATTGTATTCTTTTCATATTATTACAGGTTGAAAAATCAGAAACAGATTATGTAGAAGATAAGGTTTGAGTACTTGTAGGATGACATAGGCTTTCGGTCGGCATATATGACACATATTTTTAATTTGTGCGGCCTTGGATTAATAAGAATATTAAGTCGGTGATGTATATTTGAGGAAACTTTGCACAAAACCTAGGAATGATCTGTGATAACTAAGTGTGGATTTAATGTTGATATACTATTAATATAAATATTTTTCTTATATATTTATTTAATTATATATTATCGTATTATTATATTAATTCACAATGTAAAATACAGACATGAACTATCACTATTAAAAGCTTAAACTTGGTAAATAGCCCTACTTGACCTGAAGGCATTAGTGGGCTCTTCCCAATCGCTACTTTTAACAGAATTCTCCTGTTTAAAATTTACGAGAGATGGTTCATAAATACTTAACACTCATAACGTATTAAGATTATTCTCATTAATTGTTATGATAATTTAAGGTTGGCTAGAATGCTCCGGTATTTAATTTTGATATCGCTTAAAATTAGAAGTTAAAAAGTTAGGAAATGGTGCATATATCATTTCTAAACTGATCTTCACCTTTCAAAATAAAGTTAACTTATGTATTTTTGGCATCTTTGATGTATGCCTTTTTTATTTATGAATCTTTAATGTATACTTATAACTATCATTTTAGTTTAATTTTGATCTTCAAGAGTAAATATATACCTTGATTCTCGAAATATTTCTATTTAAACATTCTAGTTTTTGAAAAATTAAAACATACAAAAATCAATATTTTTTAGGGACTAATATGTATATAATTTTCCTGTTATGTGATAATGTGTTTAATAACATAAAATCTTTTGAGAATTAAAATATATATATTTAATTTTTTAAGGGTTAAAGTGTTTGTTAACTAGTGTAGGACTCATAGATGAGTGAATGTATATTTAATAAAGTTGATGAGACTCATCTTTATTATGAGTATATTTAAATATGATGTGTTAAACTTGTATTTATACAAGAATCTATCTTCTGAACCATGTTTGGATTTCTGGGGATTTAAATCGTGTGAATTTTTTGGTTGCCAAATTTGGTGTATGTATTAGAACGGCGTAAATTACCTTAATCAAGTAGCGTAGCATGATGTACAGCCTTTCTATTGTGTTTGAGTTCAGTTATATTCCTTGCGGGTTTTTCTTATACTCTGCGAGGATCCTAAATTATAATGGAATCAATGAATATCCTAAATTTGTGCAGCTTTTCGGGGGGTTGAGTAGTATGTTTGGTATGATGCATTCTGGGAATTCAATCATTATTAACAGCAACCACCATGTCAATAGTCAAGATGCTAATCTGGCTTCTCTTTTCTTCTCGATTCAGTCCCAGATGCACGAGAAATAGAAGACATAGAAGATTAATAAGGTGGGAGAAAAATTAAAGTAACAATTAATGCTCATAAAGTAAGGTTATAGAATTATATATCCATGACAATAAGTTAGATTAAGGAAAGAAGGATGGTTGTTTGCCTAAAATAAAATGTGAGGTTCGCTAACCTTCACATCAAAATGAGAAGGTTGGCAATTCCTTATATATACGTAAACATTAATTCTATTCATTTGCTTTTTCCTTCTTGGAAAGTATTAGATAACCATAAATTTTATCAAAATTTTATTTTCAAATTGATATAATAACATGATATTTAGTCTTTAAATGAATAAATGAGTCATGACAAATTACCTTGGTTTTAATGATCACTGTGATTTTTTGTCAAAAATTTGTAAACTTTTTTTTGGACATATAGCATGGCTTTTTGTTCGCATCTCTTTTCTCTCTCATGACTTTCCATAAATGATTTTGGATGTTTAGTGAACCCTAACACAAGTCTTGGAGAAAAAGAAAAAAAAAACCTATTAATTATAGCGTCATCGTTTCAGCAATATTAGTAATAAAAAGTTGAAAAAATGTTTAACAAAACAAAAGAGTTGAAAAAAAAAAAGATTGCCACATCCTGATCTAGATGTTGCCACCGCTACCATAATTCTACACGTAAATGAATCAGGTGGCAAAACTTGCTTTGTATTGAAATAAATACTACTGGCTGACCCGTTCCCATATTCCAATCATGCGAAATTGTTCATATTGCGAAGATTGTCAATGTCTGCCTAACAAAACAGGAAGATACGATAGCAGTTCCAAAACGATTTTTTTACTGATTCTGGAAGGAGTTTTGCAATGGGAAGAAATATACATGTCGTTGTTTGATTTTTCAAAGGTGAAAAGAGAACGCAATTGATTGGCTACAATGCTCAAGAATGTCTAACAGACGAAGTGTTGTAAATTTGTCTGTCAATCCAGCTGTGCTCGTTATTAGCTAATAAACACGCTCGTAAAGTGACAAATATTATTCTTTCTTTTTTTTATCAATTTTGATAAGGTATAATTTTCTTTTGATCGAAATTAGAGTATCTATCATTGGCAGTAGTGACTATTCCTTTCATTGTGGGAACTCTCCCAAAAAAATAAATGACTGACCATGAAATACACTTCATTTCCATGGATAAAGATCAAACTATCCATCACATAATTAAAAGACAAAGTAAGTTATCACCAAGTCACATCTCATAATTTTTGATAAGGTATACTTATTACTAATTTTTTAGTTGGATTATTCACGATTGCCATGCAAGGTCAACTACTAAAACCGCTTTAGAAAAAGAGTATGGAAATGGGAATCTATGACGGCAGGAACTCCCCCATCTTTATTTGGAATTGAAAAATATGTATTATGTAATAAAATTACTCAATAAATATATATTATATACTTTATAATAATTAGATATGATAAATAGTTTTTACCTATTCTATTCATCCATTTCACTCGCTCATCACATTTAATAATAATAAGATATGTGATATATATTTATTATATAATTTTATTGTTCATCTAATATTACTCATTAAAATTTTATCCCTAGTCTCTATTTTTATTTTTATCATGGCTACCTCTCCTGCGCTTCTTACAAGAATTTGAATTTTCATGAATATTCATAAATTTATTAAATATTTTATCCAAAAAAATTTAAAATATTTTAAAATTTACAACATAAATATATATCCATAATTATAAATACTCTTACCCCTTAAAAAAAGAGTGTACTTTTCTTTTTATTCACACAGTGTACTTATTATTATTTTTTATTTGGAGTGTACGTATCTCTAAAAGATATGACGGTGCTATATGAATGAATTAAATTTAATGCTGAAACATGAGCATTTTATGTGGATACTTGTGGAGAATACAAAGACCGGTATGGCGTTCATATAATAATAATTATACTTCAGGACTACCTTTAGTAATCCCTAAATTTTAGAATAATATTATTTTGACTCATATTTTATAAAATATTATATCAATATATTTATATTTATTATTAAATTAAATATATATTCCATTTAGTATGAATTATACATCCCATTTAATAATAAATATGAGTGTGTCAACGAGGTATCCTATAAAATATGAATTAAAATAACATTTTTCTAAACTTTATTAGGCAAAATTGTCAATTCATGCTTTCAAATTTATAGTTAGTATAAATTAATTTGTCAGATTTAGAAAGTTTAATATTAGTTCATCTAATTTCATAAATGGAGATAAATCAACCCTTTATCAAATTATCATCTAAATTATTAATGGGAATATTCACATATTCTATTAATTTAGTTACGTGTATTATTAAATTTTACAGTAGATTCTATATGTTTTTCCATTTTATTCTGTATAAAATAAATAACAACTTAAAACTAAAATTATTTTTCTAAATATGGAGCTATGATGAGAGAGAAAATGGAAAAGAATATCTAAATAACTTCATTTAGAGGTGTAAGATAAATTAAGACTCACGTTAAAAATTAATAATAGTATACATAAACAAACTAATAATATACATAAGTAAGTTAATGGAATATATTTTAAATGAAAATGTACAAAAAAAAATTAACTTATTTCTATTTATAAAATGTGAGAGATTAATATAAAATTTTTTAAAATTAAAAGATTAATTTATTCTTACTATAAATTCTAGGGGAGTAAATTCGAGTTTAGTCGCTTTATTAATTATTGCTGTTGTAGTAGCAGTAAACCTCAAAAAGGAAAAAAGCCGAAAAACCGACGTCAGCTGCTATTGCAGATTTGCAGTCATGAAGTAAGTACAAATTTATCTTAATTTATCTCACAAAGTACTGTTTTAGCATGAATAATGGGGAAATAAGTAATGATCATAATTAATTGTAATGCTGTGTCTTACTTCAAATACTTTTACTTTTCTTTTAAAATAATGTAAATATATATTAATATTAACTATGGTCTCAGTTGTTCAAACTTTTCTTTTAAAAACGTAACTTTTCTATTAAATTAAAAGATATGTAAAAACATCTTTTAAAATAGTTGAATAAGTTTTTTTTACAAAAAATACTAAAATGCCAAAAATATTGTTTTAAATATTTTACAATAATTTAAAAAGAAAAATTTTTCAAAAAGAATTTTAAATATTTTTTAATATGCTACAAGAAACATATAACCTGAAAAAACTATTTTAGATTTAATACTGTAGATAAATAACAAAGACTATCTATAAAGTTTGACTGAACAAAACTCTACCGCATTCTTTATAAATAATAATAATAATAATAAAATAAATAGAAATAAATTAATAAAATAGAAAATAAAAACTAGTAAGGGAGAAATGATTTTATAAATATGCCTTTAATTGCATATATTTCTTAAATTAAATTAATTCTTAAAATTTAAATCATCATTTCATATATTTAAATCTATACTTTGCTTAAAATTAAATTAAATTATTTTAGTTCCTGTATAAAAATGACATGCATGTGTGTCTTCTGATTGAGTAGTAGGAAAAAAAAGTGACAACAACATCAAATATCTCAAATTTTGCATCAAACAGTAGATTTCTTCGTAGGGAGGGACCAATTATGTGCATTCTTTTTATTAGGGATTAACTTAACTATTTATTCTTTTTTTTAATATAATAATTTATAACTAGATTTAAATCTTGAAATATTGTCATCTAATAATCTGTTAGTAGAGGTGTTCGTGTTATGATTTGGATTGGATCGATTTTATACAAAATAAAAATTTAACTTTTAGAGTATTATAAAATAAGTAAATTAAGTCAATAAAATACATGACTAAAAATAAAAAATCATATATTTATAATATATTATTTAAGAGAGAATAATACATGAAAAATATAAAATCATCTAATAAATTAAACTTATTATAATAAAAGTATAAATTTGGCAGAAAAATTAAAATTGTATAATACTATTTGATTTGATTAGGATGGATTTTTCAAAAAAATTAGATCCACAATTTTATCTGATCCAAATTGGATTTCTTTTGCGGCTTTAATTAATAATTAATTGGATTGGATGTGAAAACCCCTGCCTATTAGTGTTATCAGGTGTGTAGTGGAGTGTTAAAATTTGTGAAAAATAGGATGAAATGTTATTATTTTCTATTTTCTTAATTTGTTCTCTATTTGTTTTTTCATATATAATAAATGGGATGAGATGTCAAATTTTGAGAAGAATAAGGTGAAGTGTCATTTAAGCAAAGCTCATGGATAGTCTTTGTTATTTATCCTAGTATTTTTTATTTTTTAAACAAACATTTTTATTATTGAAACTTTTTTAAAAAATGTGTACCATCTTAAAAGGAGGGGAAAAAAAACAAATTAACCAAACCCTATGATTATCAAAATGTTGGTATTAAACTTTACACTTCACCATCAACACACTAAAAACAATCCATCTCATTATTTCAAAATTTTCGTATATCTTTTCATTAAACCACCAATTCTTTGTAATAAAAAGCTTAAACAGCCATATAGCATCATCAAAATAAATTGTGTGACGTTGAATATTTATCAACAAGGCATATATAAAACGAGGTATTTGTATGAAACCTTTAAACTTCACTATCAAAATAGACACTGAAATAACTTGACGTAAGTAAACTTGTATAGTTTCCTTATGTAGAAAATATATATTAACGAGCCACTTGTTTACCATATTTTCTTCCCTTCTCACCAGTGCCATTGCATTTGAAATTTCGAATCGTTCAAAAAACCGACACTCTGACTTTAATTACATGGCAGCATAGTATTAACATGCTAGCTCGAGCACGTCTCCTAACAAAATGTAATATAATGAGCTATCATTTACTGTTATTTTATAATATTACTTTTACTACTTATTATGCCTATTATTCAATTATTTCTTCACATTTATTCTCTTTTTTAATAAATGGTATAAGAGAAAAAACAATAAATATTATTTAAAATTTCTAAATTGACAATTATTTATGAAAAAATAAAATTTTAAAATGGTACAATTATATACAATTACCGGAAGGTGTATATACGATGGCTCATAAAACCTAAATTGACCAAGTGAATGATATACAAGTTCACAATTTTTAATTTTATTTTGTGGAAACAAGTTCACAAAAGTTCGAAACAAGGAAAACTAGTAGCATTATAATTTAACTAATTAGTTATTAAATAAAAAGGGTCATGCTATGGGTCATAGTCAGACATGAGAAGAGGACACCAATTCAACATGTACAGTTAGGTCAAAATAACAATCCAACATTATTTATTCTACCTTGTGGATATTAGCGATATGATTAACTTCAACAAAGGTTTAGCTTACAACAACTTTCGTCCTTCCCATCCTTCTTTTTTTTTGATAGACGTCCATCTCATCCTTCTAATCCGCTGAAAATTCAAATGCTTTTATCAAACATACCAACCACATTGGATTTTCGATGGTATAACCAAAACGCGCAATTGGGAAGTGGAAATGTCAAATCTCAGGGGTTCTCTATAAATATAGGATCATTGATCAAACTTTGAGATACGAAAAATTAAAAGACATACATAGATTCCTTCATTTCCATCTTCAACTTCAAGCATCAAATACGACCTTATTACAACATGAAACGTTTAGTGTTTTCTCTTGCATGGTCTTTTGCAATTGTGCTGGCTTCTTCCCTGGCTTCTGCTGCTGTTGTGGAACACACTTGGGATGTATGCATGGGGCTTGTGTTCATTAATTGTCTTCTCTCTTTTAATTTTCCATTCCAAGTAATTAAAGTTTGCATATGATATATATTAGCTGAAACTTGGTTTTGTTGCATCAGGTGGAGAACTTCTCTGTGGAGCGTTTGTGTAATCAGCATGTGATCACTGGAGTGAATGGAACCGTGCCAGGGCCAACAATTAACGTTCGAGAGGGCGACACTGTTGTTATACATGTCAACAACAAGTCACCCTACAACGTTACTATTCACTGGTAAATTATTTACGATAAACGCTTCTTCTATCATTGGATTGGAAGATGCATAGACCTAATCAAAGTCGGTTCCACACCTTAACGAATGAGGTGTAAATCAACCATTGTGTCCAAAACAAAAT
Organism: Dalbergia cochinchinensis; assembly: GCA_031216125.1. Taxonomy (NCBI): domain Eukaryota; kingdom Viridiplantae; phylum Streptophyta; class Magnoliopsida; order Fabales; family Fabaceae; genus Dalbergia; species Dalbergia cochinchinensis. The sequence goes on along the minus strand of CM062375.1, from coordinate 56,773,913 downwards.
ATGTTCACATAACATTCTTCTTATTTATTCCAAGAGATGTAATATTATTTATGATTATATTGTGTGAGATATCATATTGATACATCACTATCTATGTTTGGATGACATAGTTTGGGTCCTATATATTATCTAATAATATATGAAAGTTTATTGATATTATATCTTATACACTATGAATCCAAATAATATTACTCATTTACTCCCATTCTTCTTTTTTTCTTTTCATAAGAGAGCCTTTGTGTCATTTTAATTTAATAAAGTGCAACAATCATTATTTTAAATTATATTACCATTCAGACTTTTTTTCTTACTTTTAAATCATACATTAAATGTATAAGTAAACTTGCTCGTATTCTATATTTAAATATTCAAAAGAAAAGTAAACTGTTATATCATTATTCATGCATACTACATTACTACTCTTTACTTGAAAAATAGATCTTTTTTTTTTCCCTTCACACCCATTTAGCTATTTGAAGAAAAGGTTTTGTTGCTTAGTTCTTCATTTTACAAAATAATCGAAGCCATATATTTTGTGGTTCACTTTTTCTATTTTTGTTTTGGCATGTCTACCTTTTTTTGGGTATAAAATTATTAAAACTTAGACGTAATTCTATAATTTGCTATATTTTACAATATATTATTACATATGCAGGCATGGAATTTTTCAGCTTGCAACACAATGGTCAGATGGTCCAGAATATGTAACTCAGTGTCCAATACCTTCTAATGGTAGTTATACCTATAGATTCACCATAACAGAACAAGAGGGAACACTTTGGTGGCATGCACACTCATCTTTCCTACGTGCCAATGTCTACGGAGCTCTTATTATTCGGCCTCGACTGGGGAACTCATACCCGTTCCCCAAAGTTTACCAAGAAATACCGATATTGCTTGGTATTATTGTTTTTCTTTTTCCTCATTCTTTAACTTTTCTCATTTATCCCTTATATATTTATGTTTTGACTGTTGACTGCTTAAATGTATTTCTATAAGTGCAACATAGGCATGTGGACTGAAAATTTTTATAAGTTTCCACAGTCCAACAATCAATCACTAAAGAAATAATTTATCTAACTAGTGTCCTTATGGCTTAAGGAATCAAAAACAAAAGTTTATGTATTAAGAATATGAGTTTTGATATTTTTTATACATGAGATCCTTTAAAAATCTTTGAAACTTATCTTCTTTTGTTTCCTTAACTATTGCTTTTAGGACATTGATTAATCTATAAATAAATCATTAGTTGGCATATGTAAAAAGTGGTAACTTTTGCGAGTAATAATAAGGCACGCATTATATTGTTTTCTAAAACATCTCATAATATTTTGCAGGGGAGTGGTGGAATGCTAATGTTGAGGAACTTGGGAACAATGCAACGAAAGGCCTGGCTCCAGAGGAGTCAGATGCTTACACAATTAATGGCTTGCCTGGAGATAACTATACTTGTTCTCAAAATCGTGAGTCCACCATTCAAAAATAATATTACTCAGAGGCAAAAATGAACTTTCAATTCACATCTATTTTAACATTTTTAACCACGCGGTAACATTTAATTTTCGTCAAATTTCAGCAAATTGAATTATGGCCAATTTGGATGATATTTTAGTAAAAAAAATCTTATAAAAATAAAAATATTTTGAATCTGAAATAAAATTAATTTATATTTGAATAGAATATTAAAAGGTTTCCTTTTACAAAAATGAAAAATTGGTGCGAAATAGATTTGCTGGACGACGTGTGGAATACGGTGGAGTGAAATGAAAGGGTAGTTTGCGTTTTTGGGCTTTTGAATATTGCTTCTACTTGGTCGAACTTTTCAACTCGCTCATGATTTCTCATGCATTCTTTCGTGTCACAAGTACGAAATCATTTTTTTTTTTCTATTAAGCAGTGTCATTTCTTTTATTTTTAAAGGTCTTTTTATATGTTATAATTTTTTTTCTAAAAATGAAATTATAATTTTTAAAATAACCTTTTTGCACTTTTTTAAGTGATGCTGCTGTTATTAAAAACACCTTTTTGCACTTTTTTAAGTGATGCTGCTGTTATTAAAAACTTTTACATAGATGTATAAAAAAAACACGAAAAGTACTTCTTTGATAAATAATATTTTCTGTTGAAATAATGATATAGAAATGAAACTACTCTTTAATGAAAGGCTTCTACATACACAACTTATTTTATGATTATATATAAGCAAATTTAACACATCATTTTTATACATACTCATATTAAAATTAAATCTTATCAATTTTATTTAATATACACTTACTTATCTGTACCTACTTCTCATTAGATTAGTTTTTGTGTGAGCGTAACTAAGGAAAAACTCTTAAAATTGTACTCGTACAATAACTTTTCCTCCTCTCTAACACACCCTTGTAATTTTCAGAAACTTATCGAGTCAATGTGAAACAAGGAAAAACATACTTGCTGCGCATCATCAATGCTGCACTCAATGAGCAACACTTCTTCAAGATTGCAAATCATAGCTTCACCGTTGTTGCCATAGATGCGGCATACACTAGACACTATGACACCGATGTCATTGTGATTGCCCCTGGCCAAACCGTTGATGCTCTCCTCAACACAGACCAAAGAGTGGGTTCTTACTACATGGCCTTCACCCCATACCGTTCCTCAAATGTAAGAATCAATAACTCAACCACTAGGGGATTTGTGGTTTATGAGGGTGCAGAAAATTCATCAAAACCCATAATGCCAAACTTGCCAGACCAATTTGACACACCAACAGCAAACAAATTCTACACCAACATCACAGGCTTGGCTGATGGCCCTCATTGGCTTCCTGTTCCACGCAAGGTGGATGAACACATGTTCGTCATATTTGGGATTGGCCTAGCCACTTGCAACCTTTCAGATCCAAGTTCTTGTGCTCAATTAAGTGGAAGTACGCTACTGGCTGCAAGCATGAACAATGAGTCCTTTGTGTTACCTAGGGGTAGAGGGTTCTCTATGTTGGAAGCCTTCTACCGCAATGTTAGTGGGGTGTACACTAAGGATTTTCCAGATAACCCTCCATTCGTTTTTGACTACACTGACCCATCTCTAGTTACTGGTAACAATAGCAAAGCCTTTCCAAATAAATCAACAAAGGTGAAGACGTTGAAGTTCAATTCCACTGTACAAGTTGTGCTTCAAAATACAGCTATCCTTGGCACGGAGAACCATCCTATTCACATTCATGGCTTCAATTTCCATGTTTTGGCTCAAGGATTTGGGAATTACAATGCCACCATAGCTGAACCCAAGTTTAATTTTGTTAATCCCCAAATACGTAACACAATTGCTGTGCCTGTCGGAGGATGGGCTGTCATCAGATTCCGAGCAAATAATCCAGGTTGGTTTCCTCATTTAATTGATTAAATTTTCAATTATTTCACTAGACGTTTGAATTAGATTTTTATTATCAATTTGAAATAAAATCATAGGTATGCTAAATTATTCTCTTATCTATATGTTAAATACTATGTAGGTATTTGGCTTGTGCATTGCCATTTGGAAACTCATTTACCATGGGGGCTAGCCATGGCTTTTGAGGTTGAGAATGGACCTACTCCTTCAACAACATTGCCTAGTCCACCAGCTGATCTTCCCAAGTGCTAAGCTCACCATCACAATAAAGCCTCACAAATTTGACAATATATACATAAATAAAGAGTCACAAATGTTTATCCACTCTTTCTATTTTGTGATTGTGGATTCCAAATTCAATTTGTTTCATTGGTCAAAAAAGGGTGTAATAAATGGCGAAATGTTGGCCTGTTCTTTTAATTATACGTTAGTTGATTGCTTGAGATGTAAGTAGTTCATGCAATACTCTGTGACGAAATAACATATAAGTTTGTCTTTATAAATGTATGTTCTTTATTTTCCAACGTGATATCTTCTGACTTTATCTTAATTTTGACAATATAATAAATTCCTGCAATATATAAGAGGCAACAAAATTTACAGCACACAGTGTAGTTGACCCTTGCGGGCATATTTGAATCGTTGACGAAGAGTTTGGCGGCATGTTGGTTTTGAAATTTATACCGGTCTAAAAGATAAATCCGACTTATATTTCACAAAATGCATTTATTACTGTTAATCATCAGTCTTACGTTTAGTCGTTCTCATTTAATCATGCAGAGTTATCAACTCAAGGAAAAACTTGAAACTTTTTTTTTAAGAAAAAAATTATTCATATCCGACAATATCATTTATCATTTTTTAGAAAAAAATGTTTTGATTTTTATGTACTGATAATATAAATTTTTTTTATATATTTATCTAATAATAAATTATTACATTAGTTATGACAGTTGATTTTCTTGTCCACTACTTAAAAAATTATATAAATAAAAAATTTTGATTAAGTGATAATGTGAACATATTTTATATTATCAGTATATCAAAATTAAATTTAAAAAATAATTTTATTTAAAATCATGTGTTAATAATTATGTAGTATGTACTTTAATTATTTCAATTTTCTGAGATATATAGTTAATTTTAGTAAAATAAGTATACAATATTATATTTTACAAGATTTACGTTCTAAATACTAATATGTTTATTCAAAATAAATTATATTAAATTAGTTCTTATCATATCAATGAATAATAAATTTTATTTCTTGGAATATTTTACAGCTTCAGTATAAAATTTAACTCTTAATTCTTTTGTCGTTGTTAGGTTTGCGTAAACTTTAACAAATTAACTACCTCTCTAATCAAGTCAAATACCCAAATGTAAGTCCATTTTCTGTACATAAATGTAATTCCAATTGCCTGAGGATTATAATATTCACAAAGAGATTTCTTGTAATTTAACATTGAGTGATTCGCATAATTTGAACTATAAAAGCAGTATAAACAGAACAATTTTTTTAAAAAAAGAATGTTATAATTTTGAAACAAATAAAAATAAAACCATACATTTGTTTTAAAAAATAAAAATACTTTGTCATTATATAACCCGGCACCTTTTTATTTGTTTACACTTCTCATTAATTAATTTCGTGTGTTAATTTCTTAAACTATCTTTCACTGAACAAAATCATTTTTCAAGTTTCAAAACATTTTGAGTAAGTAACATTTTTATCTTGACATCAATTTGTTAAGAAAATTGTTCACAATAATTTAGTCCCAATATTTTTTTTCTTTATTTTGACATTAATTTAGTAATTTTATTTAATCATAACTTTGGTAAAATAACTAAATTGACATTAAAATATTTTTTTTCCTGAAAAAGATAACATCCTACATACCAACCCGAATTGAGGAGAGCGAGCAGACACAATGCATGGGAAATAGAAAAGGAAAAAACGAAACGTACACACACACACACACAACAACTAGTTGAGTTAATTACATGAGCAGAAACAAAACTCCTCATTTTAGAAGTTAGATATCCAACAAACAAGATACCACTACTAGCTAGCCCATTCGACATTTCCGTCAAGGCTAGAACTGTGTCTGAAAAATATAACTTAAATCATGATAAGCTTCAACATGTCACAAGACAAAAATATAGCTTCCATCATGTTGAACTCCAAATATATAGGTCACAAGACAAGATCTTCCGGTTACTGAGGAATGTGTGACAGGAATCAAGTACGTCTAGCATTGATATCAAGCCAAGCTACACACTTTAACCAGAAAAATCGAGAGGAAAAAGACGATCCAGCAGCTAAAAAAAAGAAGCAACAAGGAGATCAAACAACAGAAGATAGGGATTAGGCTCGAAAATCCTCATCTTAGCAGCAAGAAACCACCATCACTCCATCAGTGTAGACAGCGGAAAAGCCGAAGTCTATAAACTTGAAAATTCAGAACCATCAACCAAATAAACATGTATCACCATTCATGTTATATGTTCATTTGATTATATTGTATTGACAAAATTGCCAATTTAGTCTCTCAGATTTATAGTTGGGGGCAAATTAGTCCTTAATAGTTCTTCAAATTTCACAAATAGGAATAAATTAGTCCTTCTGTCAAATTATCGTCTGAACTATTAATAAAAATATCTACATGTTCTGTTAACTTACTTACATGTACGTACTATTAAATTTTTATCGTGGCTCCTAACTAGCCTCATTACTTCATTCTGCGTAGAATAAATGACAACTAAACGTCAAATTAGTCCCTCTGTCAAATTATCATCAAAATCTTTCTTTTAAGCAAAGAACTTTGGTGAGAGAAAAGATAAAGAAGAAGATATAAATGACTTTATTTAGAGAAGTGAGGTAAGTTAGAACCCACTATAAAAATTAATAATATAGGTAAATAAGTTAATAATACACATAAATAAGTTAACATAATATATCTCAAATAACAATTTTATAAGGGATTAACTTATCTTCATTTGTAAAATTTGAGAGATTAGTATGAGATTTTTTAAATTTGAGGGGCTAATTTGTACCCCATTATAAATATGAGGGACTAAGATGAGGTTTTAGTCTATTACCTTTCCATCATTTTTAGTAATATTGTACTTTGATCCCAAGTTGGAGATGCTAAAGTAGGTACGCTTCAGCTTGTGCGGGGCTGTTAGAAATAAACTCTTGTAATCAATGGGGCCACAACTCACAAGAGATGAACCCTATATAAAAGAGTGAGGGATTCAAAAGGGCAATCTACACACCAAGCTAAGTTTTTGTCCAATGGCCTAATCTTAGTAAGATGTTTTGCACTTCGAAACCTTATTTCGGCTTGAAATCCTCAAATATCACCCTATTCTTAATCCACTATATCGTCCAACACCCTACATAACTTAGAGATATCAATTATCAAAGCTCAGAATGGGGTGCCAGACCAAGTATCAAAGAAGCAAATAAAATCATATGGTAAACAAGATGACACATACCACAAACGACGACAAAACAACTATATTAGATCCGAGATGTTACTGAGCATGATAGGAAAAGGTGCTCCAACGATTCCACCAACCACATAACAAAAAGGACAAAGAGCCTCGTTGCTTGGAAAATAGTTAAATTGACAGAGTTAGTCTTTTGTGTTAACATGACCTTGAAGAAGAAACCTCAAAAATAGTTTAGCATGAGGAGGGGCAAGCTCTTCCACGCTTTCCTTCTAGTGAGTTGCTCAGACGATGAACCAGTGGTGTCTTAAAAAACCTGCAAAGAAAAGGAAGAGATAAAAAAAAAAAAAATTCCAAGATGAACTAAAACTCCATAACCACTTGTCACCCATCCCCTCAACAAAATTAAAGGAGTTTGGTTTATGGCTAAGAGAAGAGTAGATACTAATTAAGAGCTCTTCCAAAGGAAACAAGTTTCTACGCCCCTCAAGATTCCATCTCCATACAATTTCCACCTAAAAGGATAAACAAAAGAATCATTTTGTCTATCATTGGTGATTTCTTGTTCGAGGAAATAGTGTGGGTGTCGACGAGTTCCCAGGAGGGGTGTGGCAGGAAGAGGTGGCAAGGTGTTTGCCAAGTTGTGCGGCTGGGCTGGAAGGGTCGAACAATGAGGTGAAGATTCAGTGGCGGCTGTTGAGGAATGGCTTCTCATGGTTCATTTTTGTTCTCCTTTTTGGCTAGATTAGTCTTCGTTTTTTAGTGATCTTTGTTATGGTCTTCTTTTTTGGCGAGCTTCTCTACTATATTGTTGGCGGATCTAGTCTCATGGTGCAGCGAATATGGGTTGTTGTTCGACGTTGCTGTCAAATTTAATTCGTCTTCTCATCCGGTACAAGCACGTGTGTGCAGCGGTGGGTGCTGGTCCTTTTCCATTGCCTTCTCGTTTTGCCGAGCTTTTCTAAGTGGGTCATGTTTATCTACAATCGGTTTTTCAGTTTTTGGTGGCTTCAACCACATGTGGTTCAAATATGGTTTTGTTCTCTGCGCTAGATTTGAGATGGGTTGACTATGATGCTTTGGTTTTTGTTTGAGTTGTTTAAGATTGTCAATAGCGATAATCTAAATCATCTTGATGTTTGAACAGAGCTTTTGGTGATTTGGTGTTCTGATGCTACTTGTTGCAGGCTTTCCAGTTTGTGTTCATGTAACCGGTATTGTTGGTGCATTTTCCACAATTGTTTCAATCATTGGTGATGAAATCTGCTATACCCAAAGTGTCTGTGTGGGGTTCGAGGTGCTTCCTGCCATCGAGATTAAGCGTGTGATGCTAGGATTTGTTTTCCATGTTATGAGTTCGGTGTTTTTACATTTTGAATCTCGTGTACTTGATTGCACCTTTTCATTTATTTCTATTTTTTTTTTTGGCGATAAAGTTCACCATGCTTGAATCGTGACGTTTTCTAGTTCTATGTAGGGATGGGAATAGATCAGGCCTGTGATAAAAACAATGAGCTTAAACCTAACTTATTACTTGTTATAGACTTTAATTTTTGCTTGACCTGAAGTCTACTTGCAAAGCCTATCCAATCAAGTTTAGCACTGACTCAGACCAAAAAAAAAAAAACCAACATCGACAACAAATTGAGACAACGAAAAAAGACAAAAGGCCGCAAGGCAAAACCTCCACTGGCGAGTTTTGCAGCATGAAATGAGACACTTGTCGATGTTGTAAATGAATGGTTCTTCAACAAATTGGTTTCAGTATGATTGAAGACTCTTGCGTGTGCTGAATTAATAATATGAGAGGTCCTTTGAAAGTTATGTTGAGTTTCTGCAACAACATCACCCATCCAAATAAAGGCTGGTCGCAATTGGCGTAGAGAAGAATGAGCCAAGCTTGTTGCCATCTTCACCTAATAAGGGGCTGCAACAGCGACCGGTCTCGCTGCGATGGGTTGCAGCAAGCGAATGGGGCTGCGATGGAGTGGTTGAGCGGGTGCGACGGATGATGGGTGGCTGCACGATGGGGTGGCCGTGGGTTCGAGGTGGCGACTGGGGATTGTGTGAATGTGAGCTTGTGATGGAAGGAGAAGGGTTTCTAAAATTGCAAATGCAATTGTGAATTAGATCTAAAAGCAAAATGTGTTTTGAGTTCTGAGTGATTTTAAAATTATATAATTAGTTTAGTTTGGAAAACTAATATAAATATTTTATATAGATTACATATTACCAGATAAATAAATTCGTGTAATGGTTTATACTCATTGTAAAATATTGAGGATCTAGATTCAGATCCTCTACACCCCTATATATAATTTTATGTATAATTAAGTATATAAACAAATAGACTGGCCTACCAGATCTAATAGGCTTTCTAAACACCGTGTGGCTTATTGTCATCCCTAGTTTTGTGTTTTATCCGGGGTGCTTGATGTACTCTATTTGTTCATCATTTCTCTTATAGATAGTGTGAACATTTCTATAATTATTGAAAAATCAGTAAAAGTATATAAAATGAGTTCTTTCTAGATAACTATAAACCTAACCATTCATAAGAAAATTTATCTATTTTCCTTGTAAATTATATACCAACCTGCCGCAGTTTCGCATATATGTTTTTTCTTCCCTTCCCACTGTGATTTTGTTGAATTGTTCAAAAACTCACACCCGGATGACTTTCATTTCAAGATGCGATGGCCATGCCTACCTGTACGTTAACCAGGTTCGAACACATCTTCGCCTAAACTATGCTTAATTAATTACAACTGGTTTGTGCACTGACATCAAGTTTTAATACATGACAATGGTAAAACTTCCAAAATTAAAAATCACAGAAATTAACAAGGAATAGTCTGGGTCATTTAGTCATACGTCAGAGGCATCTTACATTCAAAATTTTCGGTTTGATCAAAACAACAAGCTATTGACTAATTGTTATTCTTCTCCCTTTTTGATCTTTGTGAATATGGCGAACTCAAAACAAACGTTCCTAAAACATTTTTTGCCTTCCCCTAATAAATGTGGTGAAAATTCAAATGCTCATGTCATCATGATCATTGCCTTCAATTTTCACTAAAATAATTACTTAAACGCGTAATCGTGCAAATGTCAAAGTCTTCGGATGGTTTCTATATATAGGCCTTTTCAATTTTGATTGATGACAACGAATACAGAGAAAAGACACTCATTTTTTCTCCATTTCATTGAGGAATAATTCAAGCATAAAGTTCTTCAACATGAAACCCTTTGTGTTTCCTCTGGCATGGGCTTTTGCTCTAATGCTTGCTTCTTCCTTGGCTTATGCTGCTTTTGTGGAATATACTTGGAATGTAAGGGATCAGAAATTATTCTTCTTTCTTTCTTCAGAAGATAAAGATAAATGTTTATATTTACGTGCTAGCTTCTTTGACTATATGTGCAAATGATTGGATAATTACTATTAATGTTCAATTATTTATTTTGTTAATTGCAGGTAGAGAACTTCTCTATTGAGCGTTTGTGTGATCAACATGTAATCACTGGAGTGAATGGAAGCCTGCCAGGGCCAACCATTAACGTTCGAGAGGGAGACGCTCTAGTCATCCATGTATTGAACAATTCACCCTACAATATGACTATTCATTGGTATATTTTTTCACTCCGTTCTCAATAAAATCAACCGTTAATTGCTGTGAAGCAATACTCTCCCACCTTCCGATGGTTTTGACCTTAAGAAATAATATGCCTGTAATATTAATTTTTCATAGAGCAGCTTAATTTTATTGAGTTTAGATAGGTTGCAATTGTTTTGATTTAATTTAATTTAATTTATTTACAAAAGCTACTTATATCAAATTCTTTTATAAAGTTAAAAAATATTTTTTTTGACTTTTAATAAGTAAGACTGAGATAGGTAGCTTTTATGATTTTTTTTAATTAAAACAAATCACTTTTTCATACAAGAAAAGTTAAAAACGTGCCCACCCTTAATTTTTGTCGTCTATAATCACAAACATGTCTTTATTTTCTTTCATTGCAAGCATGTCCATGCAATTTCTTTCTGTCTCTCTCTCTCGTTCATAATTATTGAAGTATTTGACACTTAGCAAGACAAGTGGAAAAAAAGTACAGTAAGAAAAATAAAAAAATAACACACCAATGTATAACCTTTACATCAGTACTTAATCACACTAATCTGCCACCAATAACCTTGTCCCAAATTTCTCATTCAAACAAAAGAAACTCCAGGACTACTTATATTATACCACAACCCTTTAATGTCGGTCACATACATATCAAATTCCAGGGAGTTTCCATAGATCCCTTCGGTATTGCCATTAAGAACACGTATAGAAAACTTATGCAAAAATTATCTACATAACTGTGACATGTAGTAGTGCACACCACTCATTTCAATTTAACTTAATTTTTTACGGCAACTCATTCATGCTAATTACACCTTTATCAAAGATAATCTAGTTTCTTGCATTCCAAATAGACCATAGAACAACAAAAAATAAAGCACCCTATCTCTTTTTTTTTTAAGACTCTTATATGGAAAATCGAGCCAAATATCTAAGAATTCTTAATGTTGAGAAGACACAACTCAAGATAACCCCAAATCCTCAAAATTGCACTCCAAATTATCTAAGTGAAAGGGCCAAATTTCTCTCTCTCTCTCTCTAATGAAAAGTATGGTAGATTTTCATTATATATTTTTTATGAGTGGCAGATTTTCATTATAATTGAAGATAAAAATCAAGATTATTATTTAAATTATCTACAAAGTTTCACCTCTCAAATTTATATAGTTAGATCTTAAGGAATTTAATTGGTTTTTAAAATCGTTTTCGCACGATGATTCCTATGTCAAGTTTTACTATAGTTTTTTTATTACAGTTGTGATATCACCTTATAATTAAATAAAACTAGGCTTTCTCTCTGCACCTGCATTGTGATACTTCTACGTCATCTGAGGGAAAACATTCATATCACGTTTAGTTTTTCTTTATATTAAATAAATAATCCAAAAATGAGACTTCAGGTTTCCTGCAATTAAATCCCATTTTTCCGTGTGAATCACGTACGCAGAAAAGTCTCCAACGAATCCGTAACAGTTTTCTATCTTTGTTTTTTTTGACGAACCAATAATTAACAAATTATAATTGTCGGCGATAACTATATACACTTAATTGCTTTTTCGTACATTGACTTTCCTCTATTTTATCATCCGTACGTATATATATTCTAAATTAATCAGGTATCGTTATGCCGTAAATTATGCAGGCATGGAATCTTTCAATTTTTAACTGCATGGTCAGATGGTCCAGAATATGTAACTCAATGTCCAATACCTGCCGGTGGTAACTACACATATCGGTTTAATATAACTGGACAAGAGGGAACACTTTGGTGGCATGCTCACTCATCTTTTCTGCGAGCTACTGTTCATGGAGCCCTCATCATTCGTCCTCGTCAAGGAAACTCATACCCTTTCTCGTTTGATGAAGAAGTCCCCATATTGCTTGGTACTAAATTTTTTGTTTTTCCCTATCATTTCTTTTTATAAATAATTTATTATCTGCTGATGTTGTTCATATCTAGTAGTAGATGTAACTTGTTGATTTATGCGTATTATTTTTTATTATAGAGTAATCCAACTTATACCACATTAGTTATTATCTCAATTTCCCATTAATTGTCATCTTGAAAAACTGAACAATTTGATATATTAGAAAATTAATATATCCGACCACAAAATTTAGTACATTAAAAAGTTAATATATCTGATCACAATTGTGACAAGATACATTAACTTCCTAATGTACTAAATTGTATCGATTTTCTAATATAACTATTAATAAGGAATGATGGGGTAGGATTTAAAAGATTTTAAATAGTGATAATTTTTGTTACTCCTTTTATTTTATATTAATATTTACTCTTAAGAAATTATATAATTTTAGAGTGACTATTAATATGAAATAAAGAGAACAATTCGTATGACATTTATTATTTCTAAAAGATATTATTTGATAATTAATTGCAGGAGAGTGGTGGAATGCTAATGTTGTTGATGTCGAGAACAATGCAACAGAAACTGGGGCTGCTCCAGCCGACTCAGATGCTTTTACAATTAATGGCTTGCCTGGAGATTTGTACAATTGCTCTCAAAATCGTAAGCCAGCTTTTGATTTTCATATTAATTGACGTAATTGATGGCTTCCAAAACCTAAATATCTAATTTTCTTTGACTTTTGATCTTCCTTCATGTAGAATAGGACCACGCCGATTATGAGAATTCTTATCCTAAAATATGAATCCATGTCCTTAGGTCAAATTTATAACTGTATAATGAGTAGTATTAAATAATTAATATAAGGACCACACACTACAATAAAAATAAGCATTTTCAATTGTTCTTATTAATAATTAAAATATCAATAAAAGTGTTGTAAAAAAGTAATTTTGATATAAATTGATTATTAAAAATATTTATATATTTTTATTGATGATTAATATATGTTAAAAATACCCAAAATGATCCTTTATGATTGATATGACTTAAGAGACAAATCAACTCAGGGTGAAGCAAAGGGAAAACCAACTTGTTGGATATATTACGGAGTAATACTATATATTCAGAAAAATATTTATAGAAATTTTGATAGAAATTATAATAAATTTTAAATAAAATAAAGTGATATGACTCATTTATTTATTTAAAGGCTAACTAATACACATGCTTTTAAATCCAAAATTCCAACAAAATTTTCTAGTTGTATAACATTTTCTTTTATTATACGATGAAATTCGGATAATTAATTAGATATGGATATAGATAGACATTCATCACTTCTCACACCATGCATTTTGATGTGACATTCATCTATGATTTCAGAGACATACCAACTCAACGTGACGCAAGGGAAAACATACTTGTTGCGCATTATCAATGCTGCACTCAATGAGCAACACTTCTTTAAGATTGCAAACCACAGCTTCACCGTTGTTGCCGTAGATGCCGCATACACCCAGCCTTATAACACTGATGTCATTGTGATTGCCCCTGGCCAGACCGTGGATGCACTCATCACCACTAACCAAACCATAGGCTCTTACTTCATGGCCTTCACACCATATCGTTCCTCAAATGTAGCTATCGATAACTCAACCACTAGGGGAATCTTAATTTATGATGGTGCCTCATCATCAAATTCAACACCTATAATGCCAGATTTACCTGATGCCTTTGATACACCAACAGCATTCAAATTCTATAGCAACATTACAGGGTTAGTTAATGGCCCTCATTGGGTTCCTGTGCCACGTAATGTGGATCAAGACATGTTCATCACATTTGGGATTAACCTTGACCAATGTAACCTTCCAGGGCCTAACAACACTTGTGGTGGACCACTTAATTTGAGATTATCGGCAAGCATGAACAATGAATCCTTTGTGTTACCTGTGGGTAGAGGGTTGTCTATGTTGGAAGCATTCTACGGCAATGTTAGTGGGGTGTACACCAAAGATTTCCCAAGCCAGCCACCATTGGTGTTTGACTATACAAATAGTAGCTTGGGTTTGTCACTTGCATTTGCACCTAAATCAACCAAGGTGTTCCCCTTGAAGTTCAATTCAACCGTGCAAATTGTGCTTCAAAATAATGCTATCCTTGCCGCGGAGAACCATCCTATTCATATCCATGGCTTCAATTTTCATGTTTTGGCTCAAGGGTTTGGGAATTATGACAAGACCCAAGATGAACCAAGCTTCAATTTTGATAATCCTCAAATACGTAATACAATTTCTGTGCCGGTGGCAGGATGGGCTGTCATCAGATTTGTAGCAAATAATCCAGGTTGGTTTTCTTTATTTTTTAATCAAAGTTTAATTGATTGGATTTTAGTGGTCAATTTCATGTAGTATTATATGTGCTAAATTAGTTCCTTTCTAACGTTATATGTGTAGGTATATGGTTTATGCATTGCCATTTGGACAATCATTTGACATGGGGACTAGGGATGGCTTTTGAGATTGAGAATGGACCTACCCCTTCAACCACACTTCCTTCGCCACCAGTTGATCTCCCAAAGTGTTAAGTGAAAAGAGCATCACTCAGACCTTCATGGATTTTGAAATAAAAAATGATGATTGTTTTTGCTCATGTTTATCCACTCTCTTACTATTTGGTCATGTGGATTCCTAGTTAATTTTTTGTATTGGGATAAATAAAGTGCATTAATAATAATAGGGGAAAGGTTATTCTGATCTTTCAACTACGTTATTACTTGGTGATACTCAGTTCATATGCATTCTGTGAAATGTGATATATGATGTAAATGTAACGCACATGGACATTGCATTGGCAGAGAGTATTGCTTTTTTTGACATTTTGTTCCAATAAACTGAACAACCGAAGACAAATCTCATCGAATGTGCGGGGTATAATCAAATATTTAAATTCTACTGTAGAATTATATTATTTGGATCGAGTTAGAGTAAATAATAAATCTGAACCGATTAAGTCTCTTTCTTAATTGAAAATTGTAGAGACTCAGCCCATCAAAATAGGAGAGTGAAACATATTATCTACAAGGACTACAAACAAATAACCAAAAAGATCAAAGGTGAATGTTAGTAGATAAAATAAACAAAACGCCAAAACTCCTGTAACAATGCAAGTGACTGTTAAGGCATTGAATGACGACCACGCATCCCTCCTCGCTAGCTTGGATCATTCAATCGTCTTAGGCACCCATAAAAGCATAGCAATAATTAATGATCTGCACAAAACTTCTAGCTTCTCAGATAGTGTTAGCATTTGCGCCTTATAGAATCACCACTCATAGGGGAGCAAGAAAATTTTACAGGGGCCAATATAAACACTAGTCTATATATAATATTAGAGAAATTATAGAACTATAATAGCAATACTGCAAAGTCAAGTTTTCCCCTTCTTTAGAAGACAAAAGTAAAAAGAGAGGGTCACATCAGTTTGCTCACTTGATAGGCTCCTTTGGCATAGCCATGAAGACCTATCAAGAGAGGTGACAGGCAGTTATCCTTGGTACGGAGAACCATCCTATTCACATTCATGGCTTCAATTTCCATGTTTTGGCTCAAGGATTTGGGACTTACGACGACACCATAGCTGAATCCAAGTTTAATTTTGTTAATCCCCAAATACGTAACACAATTGCTGTGCCTGTGGAAGGATGGGCTGTCATCAGATTCCAAGCGAATAATCCAGGTTGGTTTCCTCATTTAATTGGTTGAATTTTCAATTGTTTCACTAGACGTTTGAATTAGATTTTGATTATCAATTTGAAATAAAATCATAGGTATGCTAAATTATTCTCTTATCTATATGTTAAATACTATGTAGGTATTTGGCTTGTGCATTGCCATTTGGAAACTCATTTACCATGGGGGCTAGCCATGGCTTTTGAGGTTGAGAATGGACCTACTCCTTCAACAACATTGCCCAGTCCACCAGCTGATCTTCCCAAGTGCTAAGCTCACCATCACAATAAAGCCTCACAAATTTGACAATATATACATAAATAAGGAGTCACAAATGTTTATCCACTCTTTCTATTTTGTGATTGTGGATTCCGAATTTAATTTGTTTCATTGGTCAAAAAAGGGTGTAATAAATGGCGAAATGTTGGCCTGTTCTTTTAATTATACGTTAGTTGATTGCTTGAGATGTAAGTAGTTCATGCAATACTCTGTGACGAAATAACAAGTTTGTCTTTATAAAAAATGTATGTTCTTTATTTTCCAACATGATATCTTCTGACTTTATCTTAATTTTGGCAATATAATCAATTCCTGCAATATATATAAGAGGCAACAAAATTTACACCACACAGTAGACTTGACCCTTGCGGGCATATTTGAATCGTTGGCGAAGTTTGGCAGCATATTGATTTTGAAATTTATACCAGTCTAAAAGATAAATCCGACTTATATTTCACAAAATGCATTTATTACTGTTAATCATCACTCTTACGTTTAGTTGTTCTCATTTAATCATGCAGCGTTATCAAATTAAGGAAAAACTTGAAACTTTTTTTTTAAAAAAAATTATTCATATACAACAATATCATTTATCATGTTTTTAGTAAAAAAAAAATTTAATTTTTATGTACCAACATTGTAAAAGTTTTTTATATATTTATCTAATCATAAATTATTATATTAATCATAATAGTTGATTTTCTCATCCACTACTTGAAAAGTTATATAAATAAAATTTTTTGATTAAGTGATAATGCGAACATATTTTATATCATACGTGTATCAAAATTAAACTTAAAAAGTAATTTTATTTAAAATCATGTTTTAATAATTATGTAGCATATACTTTAATTACTTCAATTTTCTGAGATATATAGTTATTTTTAGTAAAATAATTATATAATATTATATTTTATAAGATTTAAGTTCAAAATACTAATATGTTTATTGAAAATAAATTATATTAAATTAGTTCTTATTATATCAATTAATAATAACTTTTATTTCTTAGAATATTTTACAGCTTCAGTATAAAATTTAACTCTTGATTCTTTTGTCATTGTTAGGTTTGCGTATACTTTAACAAATTAACTACCTCTCTAATCAAGTCAAATACTCAAATGCATGTCTATTTTCTGTACATAGATGTAATTCCAATTGCCTCAGGATTATAATATTCACAAAGAGATTTCTTGTAATTTAACATTGAGTGATTCGCATAATTTCAACTATAAAAGAAGTATAAACAAAATAATTTTTTTTTAAAAAGAATGTTATAATTTTGAAAAAATAAAAATAAAACCATACATTTGTTTTAAAAAATCAAAATACTTTATCATTATATAAACCCGCACCTTTTTATTTGTTTACGCTTTTCATTAATTAATTCCATGTGCTAATTTCTTAAACTATCTTTCACTGAACAAAATCATTTTTCAAGTTTCAAAACATTTTGAGTAAATAACATTTTTAAAATGTTGAGGACCTAGGTTTAAATTCTTTGCACCCCTACATATAATTTTACATATAAATAGGCCTTTTGAAAAGCCTGAACTTAGGTTAAATAATAAAAAGGCCAGACCAGGCCATTTGACCTATTCTCATCCCTGTGTTTTATCAGGAGAGCTTAATATACTCTATTTGTTCATTATCTCACTGAAAGATAGTGTGAACATCTCTATAATTATTAAAAAATCAGTAGAAGTATATAAAACAAGTTCTTTCTAGATAACTATAAACCTAACCATTCATAAGAAAACTTATCTAATTTCTTTGTAAATTATATACCAACCTGCCGCACTTTCGCATATATGTTTTTTCTTCCCTTCCCACTGTGATTTTGTTGAATTGTTCAAAAACTCACACCCGGATGACTTTCATTTCAAGATGGCCATGCCTACCTGTACGTTAACCAGGTTTGAACACATCTTCGCCTAAACTATGCTTAATTAATTACAACTAGTTTGTGCAATGACATCAAGTTTAATACATGACAATGGTAAAACTTTCAAGATTAAAAATCACAGAAATTCGCAGTATAAAAACAAACAATATATATGTATAAATAAGAGGGTCATATTTTCTGGGCCATTTAGTCGTATGTCAGAGGCACCTTACATTCAAAATTTTCAGTTTGATAAAAACAACAAGCTATTGACTAATTGTTATTCTTCTCCCTTTTTGATCTTTGTGAATATGGCGAACTCAAAACAAACGTTTCTAAAACATTTTTTTTTTCCTTCCCCTAATAAATGCGGCGAAAATTCAAATGCTCGTGTCATCATGATCATTGCCTTCCATTTTCACTAAAATGATTACTTAAACGCGTAATCGTGCAAACGTCAAAGTCTTTGGATGGTTTCTATATATAGGCCTTTCATTTTTTATTGATGACGACAAATACAGAGAAAAGACACTATTTTTTTTTTCTCCATTTCATTGAAGAATAATTAAAGCATAAAGTTCTTCAACATGAAACCCTTTGTGGTCCCTCTAGCATGAGCTTTTGCTCTAATGCTTGCTTCTTCCTTGGCTTAAGCCGCTTTTGTGGAATATGCTTGGAATGTAAGGGATTAGTAATTATTCTTCTTTCTTTCTTCAGAAGATAAAGATAAATGTTTACATTTACGTGCTAGCTTCTTTGACTATGCAAATGATTGGATAATTACTATTAATGTTCAATTATTTATTTTGTTAATTGCAGGTAGAGAACTTTTCTATTGAGCGTTTGTGTGATCAACATGTAATCACTGGAGTGAATGGAAGCCTGCCAGGGCCAACCATTAACGTTCGAGAGGGAGACGCTCTAGTCATCCATGTATTGAACAATTCACCCTACAATATGACTATTCATTGGTATATTTTTTCACTCCGTTCTCAATAAAATCAACCCTTTGTTACTGTGAAGCAGTACTCTCCCACGTTCCGATGGTTTTGACCTTAAGAATTAATATGCCCGTAATATTAATTTTTCATAGAGCAGCTTAAATTTATTGAGTTTAGATAGGTTGCAATTTTTTTGATTTAATTTAATTTAATTTATTTACAAAAGCTACTTATATCAAATTCTTTTCTAAAGTTTAAAAATAATTTTTTTGACTTTTAATAAGTAAGACTGAGATAGGTAGCTTTTATGAGATTTTTTTTAATTAAAACAAATCACTTTTTCATACAAGAAAAGTTAAAAAAGTGCCCACCCTTAATTTTTGTCATCTATTATCACAAACTGGTTTTTATTTTCTTTCATTGCAAGCATGTCCATGGGATTTCTCTCTGTTTTTTAATAATTATTGAAGTACTCGATATTCACCAAGACAAGTGAAGAAAATATACAGTAAAAAAAATAAAAAAATAACACATCACTAATATATAATCATTACATCAGCACCTAATCATACTAATTTGCGGTCAATAACCTTGTCCCAAATTCCTCATTCAAACAAAAGAAACTCTAGGATTACTTATATTATATCACAACCCCCTAATGTTGGTTATGTATATACCAAACTCCATGGAGTTTCTATGGTCCCCTTCGACATTGCCATTAAGAACATGAATATAAAGCTTATGCAAAAGCCATCTCTATAGCTGTGACATATAGTAGTGCACACTAACTCATTCCAATTCAACTTAATTTTTTACAGCAACTTATTCATACTAACTACACTTTTATCAAAGATAATTCTGGTTCTTGCATTCCAAATAAACCATAGAACAACAAAAAATAAACCACCTCCATCTCTTTCTTGTAAGACCTTTCTACGGAGAATCGAGTTAAACATCTAAGAATTCTTAAAGTTAGGAAGACACAATCCAAGATAACCCCAAATCTCCCAAAATTGAACTCCAAATTATCCAAGTCAAATAGCCAAATTTCTCTCTCTCTCTCTCTCTCTCTAATGAAAAGTAAGGTAGATTTTCATTCTTTTTTTTATGAGTGGCGATTTTCATTATAATTGAAGATAAAAATCAAGATTGTTATTTAAATTATCTACAAAGTTTCACCTCTCACATTTATAGAGTTAGATCTTAAGGAATTTAATTGGTTTTTAAAATCGTTTTCGCACGATGACTCCTAAGTCAAGTTTTATTATAGTTTTTTTATTACAGTTGTGATATCACCTTATAATTAAATAAAACTACGCTTTCTCTCTGCACCTCCGTTGTGATACTTCTACGTCATTTGAGGGAAAACATTCATATCACGTTTAGTTTTTCTTTATATTAAATAAATAATCCAAAAATGAGACTTCAGGTTTCCTGCAATTAAATCCCATTTTTCCGTGTGAATCACGTACGCAGAAAAGTCTCCAACGAATCCGTAACAGTTTTTTATCTTTGTTTTTTTTGACTAACCAATAATTAACAAATTATAATTGTAGGCGATAACTATATACAGTTAATTGCCTTCGTATATTGACTTTCCTCGATATTATATCATCCGTAGGTATATATATTCTAAATTAATCAGGTATCGTTATACCGTAAATTATGCAGGCATGGAATCTTTCAATTTTTAACTGCATGGTCAGATGGTCCAGAATATGTAACTCAATGTCCAATACCTGCCGGTGGTAACTACACATATCGGTTTAATATAACTGGACAAGAGGGAACACTTTGGTGGCATGCTCACTCATCTTTTCTGCGAGCTACTGTTCATGGAGCCCTCATCATTCGTCCTCGTCAAGGAAACTCATACCCTTTCTCGTTTGATGAAGAAGTCCCTATATTGCTTGGTACAAAATTTTTGTTTTTTTTTTCCTGTCATTTCTTTGTATAAATAATTTATTATCTACTGAAGTTCGTAGTTATAATTTAAATGAAAATATGGGTGTTCATATCTAGTAGTAGTAGTAGTAGTAGTAACTTGTTGATTTATACGTATTATTTTTTATTATAGAGTAATCCAACTTGTACCATATTAGTTACTATCTCAATTCCTTATTAATAGGCGTCTTGAAAAATTGATACAAGTTGATGTATTAGAAAATTAATATATTTAGCCACAAAATTTGGTACATTAGAAAGTTAATTTATCTTACTATAATTGTGGCAAGATACATTAATTAACTTCCTAATATATTAAATTGTATCAATTTTTGAATATAACTATTTATGAGGAAGGAAGGGGTAAGATTTAAAAGATTTTAATAGTGATAATTTTTCTTACTCCTTTCATTTTATGTTAGTAGTCTCTCTTGAGAAATTATGCAACTTTAGAGCGACTATTAATATGAAATAGAGGGAATAATTCATATGGTATTTATTATTTCTAAAAAAATATTATTTGATAATTAATTGCAGGAGAGTGGTGGAATGCTAATGTTGTTGATGTCGAGAACAATGCAACAAAGACTGGGGCTGCTCCAGCCGACTCAGATGCTTTTACAATTAATGGCTTGCCTGGAGATATATACAACAATTGCTCTCACAATCGTAAGCTAGCTTTTGATTTTCATATTAATTGACGTAATTGATGACTTCCAAAACTTAAATATCTAATTTTCTTTGACTTATGATCTTCCTTCATGTAGAATAGGACCACGTCCAATATGAGAATTCTTATCCTAAAATATGAATCCATATCCTTAGGTCAAATTTATAGCTGTATAATGAGTAGTATTAAATAATTAATATAAGGACCACACACTACAACAAAAATGAACATTTTCAATAGTTCTTAATAATTAAAGTATCAATAAAAATGTTATAAAAAAAGTAATTTTAATATAAATTGACTATTAAAAATATTTATAAACTTTTATCGATAATTACTACATACCCAAAATAAACCTTTATGATTGATATAACTTAAGAGACAAATCAACTCACCGTGATTTCAAAGGGAAAACCAACTTGTTGGTTATATTATAGAGTAATACTATATATTCAAAAAAATATTTATAGGAACTTTGATAGAAATTATAGTAAATTTTGAATAAAATAAAATGATATGACTCATTTATTAATCTAAAGGCAAACTAATACACATCATTTTAAATATAAATTCTAACAAAATTTTCTAGTTGTCTAGCATTTTCTTTTATTATATGATGAAATTCGGATAATTAGTTAGATATGGATATGGATAGATGGATATCGATGGATATCGTTTTTGCAAAATTTGCTCCGATCTGATATCGATGCACTCCAAACGTGGAGCCACCAAGATCCCATCCCTGATCCTCCAAAACGCGAGCCTATCTATCTAAAGTGTACTCCACCTCAGGACAACCGGTAATCAAAGTAAAAACCCAATCAAACCAAATCAACTAGGGTTGGCTCGGCTTGTTCTATTATTTAAGATAAATTAAATTACCAATTGGTTGATGTAAAGTATAAATAGATTAGTTTTATTCAGTTATCTTTTTTTTCTCTCTCTCAAAATCAAACCAAATCAGAGCGTAAACACACCTATTTGTTGGGTTTCAATACCAATGGTTTGGTTATTATAATTCATTTTTTTTTATCATTATTACTTAGATTAACTATCTAAAAATGTTGAAGATTTTGTACTAGATATCTAAAAATTCATGAAACATTTGATAGCTCATGCTAGAATAGATCACAAAGCGAACCAACCTATCCTACCATGTCCTAGTTTGCCTTAAACAAGGCGGGACAAGCCAACTTGCTTTGATAATATAGGCTGGTCATATCAAGTTACCCTATTTTAAGATGAATTAGATGAGTTAAAGAGTTGGTCTGCCAAAAAACACATACATTTTAATATTTTTAATGTGTTAATTTATGGGTTTTTTTTTAAAAAATAATCAATAAAATTTACACCTAAATCCAATGAATGAGATGATATCCAATATCCATTTTTTTTATTTCTCAGGGTATCCCTACAGTTAACAGCTGTGAAACTAATCCCTTTACCCATGGTAGGCATCTCTAAGGGTGGCAGAGCTGACCCGGAATTTTTTAATTAGTTTTTCATACCCAAAGTCAGAGATCGAACCCTGACATTTAATTAAGGGAAGAGAGTCTTTTCCACTCAACCACACTTCCGGATTAGATATCCAATATCCATATCCATACGAATTCTCTTAAAAAAAAAAACTTAAATTATATTACTTATATCCGATCTGATATCGATGGATATCGTTTTTGCAAAATTTGCTCCTTTGCTGAATATGCTTTCCGCTAAAGTCATTTTACTACAGTCCTTTTATTTTATTTTATTTATTTTTTGCTGCTATGATTTCATCGTCGTTTCGCCCTCCACTGAGTTTTCGTATCCTCTCATGTGGCTCTTTCTGTCCTATCCGCGACTCGTCTCTACCCATGGACGTCGTGTTGGAGCTTTGCGTGGCTCGTATGGTCCTTAGGTTGATGTCTTGATGAGGAAGATCATATAGGAGTGGAGAAATATAGAAATGAGGCCATTCATATCCTGGCTCCTAGCCTTTTTGAAAAGTTCCCTACGAGAAGAGTGATGGTTGTATCAAGTAGGAAAAGTTGTGTTGTTGTTTAGCTGTTGCGCTTGTCATGTGGATGGATCTGCTTTTGTTAGTTTTGGTTTCAGATATGTTGGCTATGGTCAATTCCGGCATTATTTCTTTGCAGCCTTCATGGTTTGGAGATGCATGGCTTTTCCTTCTGCTGGTTTTGCTGTGCACCATTTAGATGAGGCTGTTGACGGCTTGCCCTCATCTTGTTGGTGGTGGCAGCTGTCTTGGTTTAGGTTAAAGTAGTGTTATTTATACTCAAAATGTACGAGACACCGTGGTGACACACTTCTACATATATTTAGATAAGATATGAGATCCAAATTAAGTGGGATCCACATCCCATCCAAAGGTAAACGAGGGTGGAGTATGTCCGCACGGTGTCGCTTAAACTATGAGTACAAATATCATTTCTTTTTAGGTTTTGTGGGCTGGGCAGAGTGGATTCATCATCACTCAGCAAGTGGTTCAGTGCCCTTAGGACACATGTACAGTAACCAAGTTGAGGTTGGATGGTGTAGGAGGTTCGATTTCTTTTAGGATTGAATGAGGTTGGATGGTAGCGGTTTTGTGCTTCGGATTTCTTTGTTAACAGGTTAGTGCTTCAGTACCTGGGTCGTTGCTTGCATCTCAAGATGTCGAAATCATTGAGGGCCCATTTACTTATGTGCTTTGCTAGCATTTGTGGTTTTCCTGCATGGTATTTTGATGCTAGCTCAGTTTTTGTTTTGATTTGGTTTTTGCTTCTCTCTTGAGAATTGGACAAATCATAATTATAAAAAATAATTCACAACAAAACAATGAATCATTAACAAATTTACATTACACAAATTATAGCCTAATAAACTAAGAAGTATGTGCAAATTAATGGGCTCATTTGCTTAAAATTTTGAGAGAAATACTTTCTCAGATTCTTCAGAAGTAGAAATAGAAAATTTTTATACATTTGGATATAGTTGTATAAGTACTTTTTATAAGGATTAGAAGCTATTATACTGTTTTAAATGAGTAGATATATAAATACTTTTTTGAGTAAGATTATAATTAAGGGCATGAATAAAGTTACTTTCTACGAAATTTTTTTGGATTTACTAGTATTTATTGCATATAATTTTTTTTTATATAAAACTATTTTTTATTATTTATTTATTTTTAACTAAATAAAATTAATAAAAAATATTTAAATAAAGTAAAATCAATTCTCTAATATTTTATATTTTTTATGTTGTGTAATATTTATAGGGCTTACTAAACCAATTTTATATATTTTTATTATTATTGAGTTACGTTTTATTGAATTATAAAATAATACAAGTACAAAATAAAATGTGACATGGAACAATTAAATTATAGTGACTGTGATAGTGAAAATAGGGTGAGGGTGATTTATTAAAATGTTATTTTTTATCTTTTTCATAAAATATATGAGGATAAATTTAAAATTTAAATAATTTCAAAAATTAACCAAGATTATTCTCTCTTTTATTGTTTTTGCTTCTTTGAGAAGTATGTAGAGACCAGCTTCTAAAAATAGCAGGAAAACTAATTATTTTTTACATCTATTTTTTGAAAAAACACAAATAAAAATGCTAAAAAAAATTGGAAGGACATTTTTTTTTGAAAAAGTTCGAAAATAAGTACATTTTTTTCATCCTAAAAGTTTATCCGGAAGAGCTCAATGGAAAGTTCTCATAGCTCATGACCCATCTCATGCGTGTAAGTATAATGGATTTTCATTGTTTTTCAGAAAAATAGTCTGTGTGTAAAACCCCTCCCACCCACACTCCAATCCACGAGTTGGGCAGAGCGAGTTGTCAAATGATAATATGAAACTACTTAATGAAAATTCCATTGATTTAAAACGTAAGACTATCTTGTCTTGTAATAATGTAATTGCATAAAAACTATCATCTTATCATAACAATATTCGATAATAATCTAATCGGAGAGCTTACGAAAAAAATAAATCTAATGGGGAAGAAATAAACTAAGGACAAAACTGTAATTGAACAGAGGAGACTCAAGGTTATGATGTACTTATGTTTATGTTAGATGTCCCTGTTCCTCCGCACTTCGGTTCTAACCGCTTAAACCACTTTTTCTCTGACCCCGGAAAAAAAATAGCACTTTTTCAACTCTCTTTCACTCTCCACACTCTACTCGCCACACACACATAACTCGGCGATGGAACCTCCTGCTGAAGAAACCTCCCCCGCCGTTGTCGACACCGACGGAGCCACCGCCGCAGTAGGGGGCGGTGCCGACGCCGAAAGCGGCGACGAGGCCCTGACGGGGTTAGCCGAAGCAGAGGCAGGAGCTGGAGAAGGAGAAGGAGAAGGAGGTAGCAATGGTGGTGGTGGTGGTGGTGGTGGAAGCAGTAGCAGCAACAGGGACAGAGTGAAGGGTCCTTGGTCTCCGGAAGAGGACGCGATTCTGAGCCGTCTGGTGAGCAAGTTCGGCGCCAGGAACTGGAGCCTCATCGCCCGCGGCATCGCCGGGAGATCCGGCAAGTCCTGCCGCCTCCGCTGGTGCAACCAGCTCGACCCCGCCGTCAAGCGCAAGCCATTTACCGGTACCTACAAAATCCTTCTTTTTGATTTTTTTGAAGTTAATTTGGAATGTTTATTGCTTGGTTTGATTGTGGTTTGGTGAGTATTTTTTTAGGGCAAATTACATTAACTTCCCTTGAGATTCGGTGAAATTCACCCCCTCCTTTTGTCCCTATGACATTGACCTCCCCGACGTGGTCAACGTGCAAATGAAGGGGAGTATAATGTAATGATTTTACAAGCGTCAAAAGAGGTAAGGGCAACGATTTCATAAACTCACGAGACGGGACAGAGTGAATTTTACCAAACCTCAGGGAGTCAGTGTAATTTGCCACTTTTTTGTTATTATTTGTTGTTAATTTTGTTTGAAATTTTATGGAATTTGGGTTTGAAGTGTGGGTACCTGGATGTGTAGTAATGGGACTGGATTGAGTGTTTTTGGAGATTCGAGATTTGGGATGAGAAATTGTATGGAATGTGAAATGGGTTGATGATATTTCTATAGGATATATTTAGTTTTAGGGCTCTATTCTGGATTTATGCCCATCATTATGGTTCAGTTAGTAACTCCTAGGTGATGTGTTTGGGAGGTAGCTGTTCAATTATCATGTTTGAAACCATTTTGAAGAAAGGTAAATTGAACTTAAGTGTGACTGGGTGAGCCAGATAGGTTGCTATCATTTGCTTTGTCGATGTTATGAGGTTGATAAATGACCTGTTTGTTTTCCAGTTGGGAGTGAGTCAAACCCATATTTGATCAACCAAGATAGAAACGTGCTTTTCTGTTTGGGACTCTCGAACAACGTGCTACGGACAAAACAAACAGGCTCAAGTTTGTTGGGATGGTAGTCATAGTTAATATAGCTGTTTGTTGCTAAATGATATGGTGATACTAGTTAATATAACTATTCCTTGCTAATTGATATCCATGGTTCTTGCTGGAGTAGAGTGATTGATGTTTAGAAAGAGGACTGTTGCTCATGTCTAGAACCAATCTGGTGACCAAGTAGATTCTTGTCTTTCGATTGTTTTGTTTTGTTCAATAGCTGCACTAATTTATTGTTTTGGGATGAATCCAGCATTTGGAAAATAATGACCTTGATGTTTTGAAACCTAATCAAGTGAGCTTATTGGTGGGTTTCCTCCTAGTGTGGATATAATATATAGGGTTCTTTTAAACAGTCTCTTATTCTTCTGCAAGTTGATTTTGCATCTGGTCACTTTATAAGGTGTCTTTGGTTTTGAAAATAGGTGATGTAGGACCAAGAGTTTAGCTAGAATTCTACAAAGGGATTGAGAAGGTTTGAGAGAAGAATGAGTTGGCACAGCCAATGGTTGGGTCTTCTGGTGTAACAACCATGAGAAAAAAAAAAAGATAGGCCTTAGTAATTCTGATTTGTTATTTAAGGAAACAGCTGCCCGTACAAAGAGTAAGATCTGGTTTCTATAGTACAAATGAAGACTTTACAACTCTTAGGGAGTTCAAACTATTATTACTCACTATAACTTCTGATAGAGACATAAGATATGGGAAAGTGTATGAGAGAAGGAAGCATTAGTTAGAGTCAGTTAGGAGAAAAAAACAATAACTAATAGCTGTATAGGCAATTAGGGAGCGGGAAAATCAGTTAGAAGAGAGAATAGGAGTATAAAAGAATAGCAAATAGGATTCAGTAGTCAGTTGTTCATTCATTCTTGCTGTTGTTTCAGAGTTGAAGGCTCCAACCTCCTCCACCTATTGTACTCTTTTCTAGGGTTCTCTAGCAATTGCTAAGATCCCGTTATCAATAAAGATCACTGTTTTCTATAGGATACTGATCCTATCACTGGTATCAGTAGTCTTGTGATCCGTGGGATTCGCATGGTGTGCAAGTCCAAGATGGAAGCGAAGTTTGATGCGTTCTTGGAAAGATTTGAAGAATCGATCGCGGGGATAAGTGAGAGGATCGCACAGATAGAAGCGCGCATGGAGCATGTGGAGCGCATCTGATCTCACAATCGCGGTGGAGACCAAGGCGGGGGCAACGACTGTGATGAGAACTCCGGCAATCGTCGCGGTGGAGGATCAGAACAGTGGAGGCGAATCGATCTCCCCTTGTTCAACGGCGACGATGCGCATGGTTGGATCGATCGTATTGATCGATATTTCGAGATTCGCAGAGTGCCGATGGACGATTGGTTGGCCATGACGAAGGTCGCGATGGAAGGCCCCGCTCTAACGTGGTTCAAGTAGTGGGAGACCACCACGACGGAGTACTCCTGGGAACGCTTTCGACTAGCGGTGGTGAAAAGGTTCCAGCCGTCAATGGCTCGCAACCAGTTCACGACGTTGCTAGCACTGAAACAAATTGGATCGGTGCGCGACTACCACCACCAATTCAAACAATTAGCAAGCACGTGGCAGACGAGAGAGT
Organism: Dalbergia cochinchinensis; assembly: GCA_031216125.1. Taxonomy (NCBI): domain Eukaryota; kingdom Viridiplantae; phylum Streptophyta; class Magnoliopsida; order Fabales; family Fabaceae; genus Dalbergia; species Dalbergia cochinchinensis. Next base: position 56,745,146 of record CM062375.1, on the reverse strand, counting down.
GACGATTCTTGGATGGATTGTTCGTCAACGGGCTGCAAGAAGAGGTAAGCTCTGAACTAGACTTGCATCAATTTGACACACTTGATGATAAGATGGACATGGCCGAGTTAATAGAAATCAGAAATAAGGCTTGGGCCAGAGACCGAATTGGGTTTGGGCCCGAGATATTCCATTAGCTAGAGGGACTTTCTTGGATAGAGGGGGGGAGTTCGGGAAACTTGGGCAGAAACTCCGTTCTATCTAGCAGTGGTAGCAACGGTGGCAGAATTTCATGATTCTCCATCAGGGGGCCATTCAGGATTCTTTAGAACCTATAAAAGGTTGGCAGCTGCTGTGTTTTGGAGAGGAATGCACCAAAAAGTGATGTCTTATGTAGCAAACTGCCAAATCTACCAGACCAACAAGTATGAGGCCTTATCTCCTGTTGGCTTACTGCAACCCCTTTCAATCCCCACCCAGGTTTGGTCAGAAATTTCAATGGATTTCATTGCTGGTTTGCCACGGGCAAAGGGCAAGGATTCCATTATGGTAGTGGTCGATCGCCTAACTAAGTTTGCGCATTTCCTCCCCCTCTCATGCCCATATTCAGCCAGAGAGGTGGCACAGCTCTTTGTTAAAGAGATTGTTCGCTTGCATGGATTCCCTTCTGTCATTATTTCAGATAGGGATCCTATTTTCCTCAGCCGGTTTTGGTCTGAACTATTCGATGCTGCTGGTACTAAATTGAAGTATAGCACTTCCTACCACCCACAAACGGATGGTCAAACAGAGGTGATAAACTGCTGTTTGGAGAAATACCTTCGTTGTTTTGCTAGCTCTAAACCTAGGCAATGGGTTGATTGGTTAGCTTGGGCTGAATATTGGTTCAACACCACTTTTAACACATCAGCAAAGGTTTCCCCATTTCAGGCTTTATATGGCAGACCCCCACTAGTATTGTTCAGGGGGGAAACCTATCCCTCCAAGGTCCAGGAAGTCCAGTCCCTTATGGCCTCAAGAGATGAAGTCCTCACTGATCTTGAATCCAATTTGGATCTAGCACAACAGAGAATGAAACAATATGCAGATAAACATCGTAGAGAGGTGACATTTGATGTGGGAGATTGGGCATTTCTCAAGCTACAACCCTATAGCATGAAGTCCTTGGCTAAGAAGGTGAATGAGAAGCTCAGCCCAAGGTTTTTTGGCCCATTTCAGGTCCTGGAAAAATTAGGACCGGTTGCTTATAGACTAGAGCTGCCACTTGGATGCAAACTCCATCCAATGTTCCATGTGAACCGCTTGAAGAAAGCCCTGCCTCCACAAACCCAACCAGCTGACCTGCTACCAGGATTATCAGAGGAAGGAGTTCTACAGACAGAACCAGAAGAAGTGGTGCAGGTTAGACACTCCCCTAGTGTCAACAAAGAAGTGCTGGTTCAGTGGAAGCATCTACCAGCACATGACAACTCCTGGGAGGACCTGAACAGGTTGCAGGAACAATTCCCTAATGCTCACCTTGAGGACAAGGTGATTTTCCAGGGGGGGTAGTGATAGAGACACAAGATATGGGAAAGTCAAAAGTGTATGAGAGAAGGAAGCATTAGTTAGAGTCAGTTAGGAGAAAAAAATCAATAACTGGCAGCTGTATAGGTAATTAGGGAGCGGGAAAATCATTTGGAAGAGAGAATAGGAGTATAAAAGAATAGCAAATAGGATTCAGTAGTCAGTTGTTCATTCATTCTTGTTTTTGTTTCAGAGTTGAGGGCTCTAACCTCCTCCACCTATTGTACTCTTTTCTAGGGTGCTCTAGCAATTGCTAAGATCCCCGTTATCAATAAAGATCACTGTTTTCTGTAGGATACTGATCCTATCAACTTCCTAGACACAATTTGCTAGAGTAAATGAAACAACTCCCAACATATAGTTGACACTTCTAACCCAGATCCATTAGAAATCCTAGAGACTTTCAAATAAGACACTAGAACTCTTCATAAATACGCATATGACTTTTTGCCCACTGTTATTTTTTTCTACTCTTCCTGCACTGGTAGGATGGACAATTGTAAATTGTAATGATGAAAATACAAATTTTTACCCCAAGTTTTATTTATTTAATTTTGCCAAGTTCATTCTTATACTTTCCAATTTTTTTTAATCTAACCCCTAAGTGTAGGCTATTTCCATAGAGTGCAATCTAAAATCACTGGATGTATTCACTGAACATGTGTATTCCTGTAATGTAGTGAGCTAGCTTGGATGATGTTCCATCAACAAGTTAAGTGGATGAATATTCAAAATTAAAAATCTTACATTCCTTGCAATGATAAATATTTAAGGAGTCAAATGAGCTGATTCTTGTAATTTTGGTTATATGTGCACAGATATAATGGCAGCAAAGGCTTTTTTTTCCTCCTTTTTTTTATAGAAGAAGAAATTTTATTAGAATGAAGAGAATGTACAAAAGAGGATGAGACATCCTCAAATAGGTACAAAAACATACATCTATGACCTAAAGGGATGAACCATGTAGCAAAGCATGCCAATCCCTTTGGATATCAGTTAGAGGAACATCATTGAAAAAACCATGTGCTGAGCACCAAAGAAAGCCAAAAAGGTGATCCTATCCCAAATACAATCAATAGCGGAAAAGGAATCATTAAAAATCCTAGAATTCCTTTCCAATCAAATACACCAAATCACAGGAAAAACATAGGACTGCCATAGAGAATCTTAGCTTCTTTATGTTAACCTAAACCTCTGAACTTAGTTATTAGAAACTGGTGCAAGTCTTTAGGACAAACTCACGGTTCTCCAAAGATATCAAAAAGCGTCATCCAAAGAGATCTCGCTGTAGGGCAATACAAAAAGAGATGAGCCCTCGATTCGAAATTTAAACCACACATTATGCAGATGTTAGGAGACAAAGCAAAGAAGGGCCTGCGCTTCTGCAGCATGTCATTCGTGTTAATCCGATTAAGAATAGCTGTCCAAACAAAATCTTGACCTTATTTGGAGATTTAGATTTCCAGATAAGTTTATCCTAGAGAAAACTTTCTATGTTAGGAGAAGAAGTTAGGAATTGAAAATAAAATTTACATGAAAAAATACCAGAGGAGTCAAGAGTCCAAATCCTAATGTCTGGGGCTTTGGATAGATGAATAGAATTAAGTAAGGGAAGAAGGGACTCTAATCCATTTGGTAAGAATTAGATGAAAAAAATGGCAGAAAAGGCATATTTATAAAGTGAGTGGTTATATTAACTGATTTTTGTCAAATTAGTAGCTGGAATTGTGGTTTGGAATGCAATTGACAAGAAGTATTGAAGTTTTTTATTTTTTTATTTTTTTTATTTTGACAAGTAAGGTTTGAACTCTAGCCCATCAAAGGAGGGCCAGAGGAAAGACAGATCCCAAAAATAAAAATACACAGCGAAATTACGCCTGAAAGAGAACTGAATTGGTTACAACTTTAATTCTCTATTGCTATAAAACACCACGTCACCTTGCATCTAGGAAACTTGTAATTTTAGGACCCTTAAACTTGTAATTCCTGTAAAAGTTTTGGGACCAAATTTGTAATTTTGCCTGGGAAATTCAGCATATCGCCCAAAACTCTTGGCAGGCTTGTACACAGAATATCAATACATTAGCTTGTTGGATTCATCATTTTGCTTTATGTGCTTTTGAAGTTTCTTGTACTTCAACGGGGTTAATGTTTCAACTACTGTAGCTTTTTAAGGTTTAAAAGTTTTGTGAACCTTAGTGTCTAATGGATATGGGTGAAAATCCCTGCCTTTCCCCCAAAGTTGTTTAGCACATGGCTTCAATGCATTATGAATGTTAGAAAATAACATTGTGTAATGTTATGAACGTGACTTTAATGTTATTATAGTTGACGGTCTGGTTCCACCATGAAAAATGAGTATTCCATGTCAATTATCATACTGCTCTTGACATGCATTGACTATAAGTTCATTTGACTGATGATATTTTGCATCATCATTTGTTGCGATACATTCAATCGGCTTGTACCTATGTATGAAAAAACTGATCTATGGTCTGGCCTATGACATGGTGGAAGATGATCAGTGTTCGTGGAATCCTCCATTTGTTGTTTAGATGGTAAATGCATTATCTGTTAGAGAGGGCATAAATCCCTGGAATACAGCTGTCATGATCACAAGTCAAGTGAGGTTTCAGTATAACAAATATTATGCATAAGCTCTCGATCACGCCCACAAATAGTATACGAAAACTTTTAGATTAGATAAATGATTATGACTAATGGTGACAGAGCAGCAGATGTCATAGAGCTATTATACCATCCTAAGAAATGTTCAATGCTTGGGATAGGTCATATCATGGAAATAAGCAATTATTATTGGTGTACAGTGATGTCAAGGATTCACGATATTATGAAAAAACTTCATTCCATTTGTCAAACTAATTCTGCATTCCTTGTTTCACTGCATTCTCTTATTGGCCATTAAAGTTAACTGCTCTCCTTTTTATGCTAATTTTATATTAGTGGTGCATGATCTTCATGGTTTGTTTGCAATTCAAGCAAGACTTCTGATGAATTCAGGAGTTATGCTAGTTGACGACTAGAATATCAGAAAGAAGGCGAGTGATGAGGATCTGCATGCAAATAATAAAGAAAAAAGAATCAAAAATTTTTTTGGGAGATTACAGAGTTTCGCATGGACCATTTTAAAAAACTTAAATCCCAATTATGCTTGGTACAGTAGTTGTTTGAGACAACGGCTGAAAAAATCGAGAAGACAAGTTCTTTGTCTATTTGGTAGCGTTTGGTAGGGGACAGGGATAGAAATACAGGGACAATGGAGACAGTGGAGATGGAGACATAAATAAGAAATAAATATAAAAGTATTATTGAAAGAAAAAAATATTAAATTTCTGTTTCTATATTCTGTCTCCACTGTCCCCATATTTTGAAAGTACAGAAATTGTGTTTTTCTGTCTCCTGTTCCTATCTCCAGTATCAAACAGGTGTGTGTTTTCAGTGTTTCTTTACTTTTGTCCCGGAGACAGAAAACAAATGCTACCGTTTAGTACTCTAGCCTAATTAAGGAAGTGATATGAAGCGAAAGTGTGCGTACCCTAATGATAGAGCTCCTTAATAATAAATATCAATTTGTTGTTTGACATATGACTTTTATGCAATCTGCAGCGAAAATGTAAGCCAAGGTAGGTTTTTTCTGTTAAATTGTCAACCAGGATCAGATAAGAACTCTCTGCATTATTTTATGTTTCAATACATAATAAAACAGGAAACTTCCATTGTATTGAAATATGATAGCAATACAACTTCCAGAGTGCACAGTGTCTACATTGGAATTGCGTTATTCACCTTTGTTAAGAAACTTTTGTATTTCATATATTCATTCAATCTTATCATGAAATTGAGACTAAAAATGGTACAATTTTTTTTTTTTCAGATGAGGAGGACCGTATCATAGTTGCTGCTCATGCAATCCATGGGAACAAATGGGCAGCCATCGCCAGGCTTCTACCAGGAAGAACAGATAATGCCATCAAGAACCACTGGAATTCAACTTTGAGGCGTCGGGGAGTTGAACATGATAGAGTTAAGTTAGAATCTAGCAATATGGTGGAAGATGTTAGCTTTGACAGAGCCAAAGCATCATCTGAAGAGACACTATCATGCGGAGATGTTAATTCCTTGAGATCCTCTGAAGGAAGAGATGTTAGTTCTGTGGAGATCATGGATGATAAATATGAAGACGGAGCACGAACTGAGGGTCAATTGTATCATGAAGTCAAGGATCCACCCACCCTTTTTCGGCCAGTGGCACGTGTCAGTGCTTTTAGTGTATATCACAATATTGATGGTTTACAGCCTTCAACCTCAACTCAAAGGCCAGTTCCAATGCAAGGACCCATTTTACAATCATCAAAACCGGATATTGAAATTTGCAAAATGCTTGAAGGAATTTATGGTGACCAAGCAGTGCCTCACCAGTGTGGCCACGGTTGCTGTGCTGCTCCAAATGATAAAAAAATTAAAAGCTCATTGTTAGGACCAGAATTCATTGAATTTTCAGAACCCCCATCTTTCCCAAGTTTTGAGTTGGCTGCAATAGCTACAGACATTAGTAACCTTGCTTGGCTTAAAAGTGGATTGGAGAACAGCAGTGTCAAAATGATGGGGGATACAGCTGGCAGGGTAATAATTTCTAATGGCTCTCAAGTGCATATAGGCCACTAGAGTGCAACATATATGATCAGTTCTGTTCTGAGTGGGAGGGACAGGATAAAGGGCATGTAGGCTTGATTGATGTCAACCCGTTGGCTTGGCAAATTTACTCATGCAACTAAAGTTAGAGGCTGTGGAAGTGGAACAATGTTAATCATTGCAATGATGTAAGTGGATTCACTTGGAAAAAAGTAGGATATGGGCTTTCATTAGTTCAAGTAACATTCATTTTGTTTCTGGGTGTTGACTAATTAGGACTTCTTATCCTGCTGCTGTAAACCTGTAACTGCTAACAGCATTGTCCATGTAGAACAGTGTAGAAAAAGTACTTCCATAATTGTATTTCTCTCAGCATGAGTAGTCTTGCTGCTGTTCACATTTTTACAGTGAGTAAATCCAGTCCGTGATAAAGGTAAAGATGATTGCACCTGGGCTGATGCTTGAAACTATTAAGGTGTATTTGTTTTCTGTTTTTAGGATTTGGTGTAGTAAATAAGAAAAATGATAAAATTCTATTCTCTGTTTTTATTTTCTATTTTTATTATTTTCGTTATAAAATTTAAAAAACATAAAATATAGAAAATAAAAATAGAGACCCTATTTATTTATTTTGTGTACCGCCAAGGCCTTATTCATAACGCTAGATTTGGTTCAAGTCTGATTCCAAATTTCCATTTGTCTCGTGCAATACCTACTGCGAACTTGCATACCAATTACCATCGTTCTTGTTCATTGATATTATAACACGACAGTTGCATAGTCGTTTACCTGCTCCATGTTATTGCTACAATGTGCGCGAGTTCACGCAAAAATCAATGACACTTAAGCAAGGTAGCAGGACATGATTATGCGGCCGCGATACAGATCCTAGTTTAGTCATTTCATAATTCAAGTGTCATTATTAACGTAGTTTGTAAACAAGAAAAACTGACATCAAAATTGTCAGGAGAGGCATTGATGTACGAAATGTTATTTTTCTCTTCTTTTTTTTTATGATTGAAGGATTGAATCGATGTTTTATTTTTATTATTGAGGAATCAAATTAATATTTTTCTTATAAAATCATATTTTTTAGATTCTTAAGTGACTTAAAAAGATACTAACTTTGTTTAAATAATTAAAAAAAAACCCCAATTGTATCTTTAAAAGAGCATAAAGTGGGTATTTAGTATTAAGCTGTTTATGTCAATTGGAGCTATCGTCAGTCATAACAAATTGGACGGTCACGTTGACTGATGTATTTATTTATCTGCTCAAAACTTTCCGACCTTGATAGAAAAAGGAACATAACAAGAAATTATGTGAAGATTGGGAGGAAATTATGATGAGCCATTTTGTGGAGTCTCCTGCCCACAGTCGTTGAGTGCAACAAAGAATACTTCCTAGAAAATGAAAGTGCAGTGTCCTAGTGTTATAAAGAGCTAAGTTTTACTACTCGGATGCAAATGGAATAAATCCAGGCAATAGTGAATGTGATTGATTTGTTAGGCTGGGGGTGGAAACCAACAGTTGTTAGGTTGACCACACACTGATTTGTTGCATAATTTGGTGGAGGAGCTATTTTACTTTAAATCCGTAAGGGTCTTTGCCTTTTTACTCTTAAATATCGGCTGACATCACTTCCCATTCATCTGGGTGGGGAGATTTTATTTTAGGATAGGGTCACATAATGCCATATTGGACAAAAGTAAAACATGCTATTAAACAACACAAAATTAACATGAAAAATTATTGAATTTTTTGTATTTGAGCAGGAAAAACAAAATAATTGTAAACATTTAAAAGATTATATCTGAAACTTTTACTTTTAAACAAAGAGAATTGCCTCTCAATCAATATCTAATTAGTTAAAGGGATAAATATCACAAACCACCCTTAAAATTTGACTAAATTGCAATCTACTCCATTCTTATACATAAATTGCACTCCACCACATTAATTTTAAATAACTAATAAAAATTATTATTTGAATATAATTTTCTTTTTTATATAGTACATGATTAAAATAAGTAAAAAATATCAAAATATTTAAATGAAATAGAGTGTATTATATTTTTAATTTTTTTATTTGATTAAATTAAAAATAATCATCCAAAAATAAATTAAATAATAAATTACATTAATATAAATTATATTTTTAAATATTCAAAATTAATAAACATTTATAATAACTGTAGCTTCAAATAACAAACCTTTAAAAATTACATTTATTTTAAAATTATAAAGAAATAATTAACAAATATTTTTGTTTCGTTATAACTTAACCTTTTTTTTGTTAAACATATACTTGTTACTATAATTATTTGTGATAGTGAGAGAATAATTGCATATTATGTAATAGAATAACTTATACAGTATCACACTAAATAATATAGAGTACTAAAATTTTAACAGGTATAATATTATTAGGTATTATAGTATCAGATCTTATCCTATTAAATTTTGTCATATTAGACATACCAAATAAATCCTTAGATGGACGTTTGATACGAGGTAATATATCTAAATTATTAGTGACATGACATTAAATAACTTGGATTGACAAAATTGTTTTATTTTGTTATATCCACTATTGGTAATTCAGATTGCTGAGGTTACCACCCAAGTAGTAATTTTGAATCATATTATTATTATTATTATTAAATCATAATTATAGTTATTGTATTTTATTATTTAATTATTGAAGTGGAATAGAGTGGAATTTAGATGGTTTGTGCTAGCTATTTACTCTACTTAAAATGATTTGACTTAAATATTTCAGGTTTGAGTTTTGTGAACACCAAAAATTAGCGTTAAGCTGGTGACATATTGAGCAGACCTAATTTTAGTCGTATATTTAAAATTTAGTAGACTTCAAATACTAATAGTTTAGAAGGAAGAAAATTACTTCTCTCAAGTCGCGATCCATATATTAGTTATATCTGCCATAGTAGGCAGGCCTATGATAAAAGCTCCCTGCCTAGGAGTCCCACAATTGCATTTTTTTTTTAAAGAAAAAAGGTAAAAAAGCATTTGATATCTTACCCAAGTGACATTAAGATTTTATTTTATTTTTCAAAAAACAATTGTTGGTTGTGAGATAATTTTTCCTTCAAATTATTTTATCTAAACTAACTATCCCTCCCTTGCTGCCCTTGCGACTATGGCCTATTGAACAACTGTGCACTTTGGTCATTTTCAGGGAAATTGTTTTGTACTAGCTCAGGTTGGGATTGGCATGCATACAGACATGAGGGATCTTCTTACACAAGCGTGTGTTGTTGGATAGCTGTTTCTAGGCAAACTTGCTTTTTTGACATGAGGGGTCTCCTTACCCATTCGGGAGTTTCAAGTGTACTAGTTCCCTCATTTAGTGCACCCCACCACAATTATTCATGGTAGCATTAAAAAGGCTACTAGCTCCCTTGGGTGTCATTAACCTTAATGATGACACATGGTCCCTTAATTTGACCGTAGAAGTGTGTTGGTTCCACCTTCAACGTCCGAAAGCGATTCAAAACAGTTTCCCATGACATGTTAGACAAATTTGGTGGTTAGTTCCATATTTTTTCCTCGAAGTTAGTGGGATTTGGAATTGGATAACGAGAGAGGCTACGGTTTGGATCCACAATTGACATCTGGAAGGGATCCACATGAACCAAAAGACGGAGGGGAAACGGGACCAAATGGAATGAAACCATGTTATTGACGTCAATAATATCTTTTGTTCTTCTTTACTTTCTCTTTCTTCTTTTTTATCTTCATCTCTAGAAAAATTAGAAAAGAAAGAACATGTATAGAATTAGAGCAATGATTGTTGAAGAGCTAATTTCTCTTTTGCATTCAGGATCAAAATTAGAGAACAAAAACCTAGCTAACGGCATGCAAGATTAAAATTTGAAAAGGGCCGAAGTTAAATTTTGCACAATATCATCAGAATTGAAACTTAAGGATAAAATTTGGATTTTTAAGCGCTTTTGCCCTTTTACTTTTTTTTTTAATTTTTCCTACTATATAGAATCCCCCACTCAAGAGATGAGAGACTATTTTTTAAAGGTATTGATCTCAAGACCTCATATTTAAGAAATCTCAACACTGTTTACTTAAATATCTTATTAGTTGCCCCTCTATTCACTTGAATGCTTTGGGCAATCATTGCTGTTATTATGATTAATTAGTTTTCCGAATAGAAGCTACATTGCGATTTATTTATTATCTCTTACTGCTAATTTCGATTGTTGTTGGGTTTGTATCCATTCCTCGAATATCATATAATTGAGCCAAATTTAAAGGTTAGAACTAGAATTGTGACATGAAATTTTAATTTTAATTTCAATTCTAATTCTAATTTTATGTTTGGCTTTACTAAAGAATTGTAACATGATTATTGAAAATGAATGAGAAGGAGAAAGAATTATATAGACTTTAATAAGGAAAGAGATATTTGATAAGTTTTAGAATTGATAGTTTATAAAGTATAGGTTAGAAATTAAAAGCAATTCATTTTAGGATTCATTTGGCACGTGAAGTTGGAATTGAAGTTCAGGATTTTAAATTCAATTACAATTCTGTCAGAACTGAAATTAGTTTAGAATCTTAAATTTTATATTTGGCTCTTACAAAGAATTAGGATCCAAAACTAGAATTATAAATTCAATTTCATTTCTATTACTTGGATATGTGATTTATAATTTTAAAATATTTTCACTATATTAAGTCTACAACAGGCAGACAACTGATAATGGGTGATAGAACAATGGCAGTGTGCGGGCAGCAAAGGGATGTTGGCCAATGACGGCGGGTGGTAGGCGACTAGCCATTGGCAATAGGCGGGTGGGCAACTAGGGCTACCGATGGCGAACGATGAGAGGTGGTCATAATTGGAGAACAAAAAAAATTATGAGATTTGTAATTGCAAGTTTTAAGGTATGAGTTAAGAATTAGAAAGAGGTTAAGTTCGTTATTTTTCAATTTTATAAAATTCTTATATGGAATTATGATTCTAATTCTAAAAGAATTACCAAATATTAAATTTGGAATTGGGCCATTTCAATTTCAATCTCTAATTCCATACTCAATTCCAAATGTCAAACGGGCACTTAGTTATTTTTGAATTCCAATTCCATGTGTTACACCAAATATAAAAATTAGAATTGAGGTGCTCAATTTCAATTTTAAACTCCAATTCGATCTCAATTCTAGATGTCAAACGGGCTATAATAGAACTCAATTAGTTATATATACATATATTTGTATGTTAGCGACAATAAATTTTGAATCTATGACCTTATACAAACTACCAAAACACGTCACCGCTAGCTCATTTCAAGTGGCTTAATTAGTTATATATTTAACATGACAGAATTCACAAGTTTTTAAAAAACGTCTACCTATATAATTTAATATTTTAAAATTATAAATTTTTTTAAAAATGTATTGAAGTTATTATTTGAAGTAACTAATAATGAAAAGGAAACGACTATATATGGACTTGCAAAGAATTAGTATCTAAGACTATAAGAATGAGAAGTATTGAGCCAATTTCTTAATTGTGACAATATATGTTAGTGTCATCGACTCCTCGTAATAATCGAAGCCAAAAAATATATATATATTTGAAAGTCATCCTCGTCAAAAATTAAAGAAAGTACTAAATTTGAGAGCTTAGTTCCTTTATACTCAACAAAAACCCTGGAAAGAAAAAAAAGTTTAGTCGAGCTTGAGCATATTCGCGTCCATCAACTTTTCCTCTTTACGGTTTTTTCTTTTTTTTTTTCAATAACACCTTTCGGCATGCCTCTATCTGTAGCACTGGTAGACTGAGAATAATTTGCTTCTTTTTTCTTCTCAGATTTGGCTTCTTTCATCACACATCTTGTGTGTGTGTTTTATTTTCCTTTGAATGTTGTTGTCTTTGAAGACATTTGTTCAAATTGAAAATGATCTATCTACTACTTTACACATAATCCACTACACTCAACTACTGCAACACGTATCAAGTTGCATTTTTGTTGATTGCAACTGATATGGAGCAGTACCAACGCCAACTTTATAAGTTTAGCAAAAGATTATAACAATTAGGGTCTGTTTATCTTTTAAAATCTATTTTCAATTTTTATTTTCTGTATTTTCTATTTTTAAGATTTTATAAAAGAATTTGTAAAGGAATTAATGAGAGTAAATATATATATATATATATAATTAACATTATTTTATTATTTTTACTATCTTTACTATTTTTTTCGTAAAATCCTAAAATAAAAAACACTGAAAATGAAAATATGAACCAAACAACTCTTGCGTTTTCCTTTTTTTTTTCGTGGTTCATTAATTTGTATCCATCTTTTGTTTTGAATAAATGAATTTCATTTTTCTAATCTTTTGATATCCATTATCAAGTTGATAATAGACTTATATAGAGAAGTATATAAATTACTCCCACGACATAAAAAGTATAATAAAAAAAATGTGCAAAGCTACATTCGTTGTGTCAATGAAAACTGCAAGAGCTTGATTTGGGTGCTTAAATGACTAGACTTTGAAAAGTTTTATATTTGAGTCAACTTACTTTCTTTAAAAGAAAAATATATATAAAACACTAAGGAAAAAAAAAGAAAGTTCATTAATAAAATAAAGATTAAATTTATATGCATTATCAATGTAAAAAAGTTCTATTGACATAGTATTATTATATCAATAAAAATGTTTAACAACTTTAAAAGTATTATAAATAGAAGTGTATAATTGCATGGTTGTATGATTTTTTTTTTACACTGACAGTACATTAAAATTAAACTTACAAAATAAATGGATGAGTAAAGAATCTTTTATCATCATTCAATAATTGAAGTGACCTAAGACATCTTTTTTTGGTTTCCTGGAGTATCTATTACTAAACGCAGTGACTAATCTCTTTGTATATTGTAGACTTATTTATGAAAATAATTGTTAGTCACAGATTTTAAAGTTTCTTCATTTCCAAATGAAAATCAAACCCTCGATACTTGGTGAAAGAAGAAGAGTATCTTACCATCTAACATCCATCTTTGGTTAGGGATGAAATATTATTTAATAAAGAAAAATGTTTTTGATTGCGATGACAGGTAATTACATACTGCCATCACTTTCTTCATGAAGCCTAATGTTTGGAATGTTGAAATGAAAATTGTTGAGTATCAATTTAAGATTCTGCCGTTCTTTCCATAACTAATTTATGGTTTTACTCAATGTATGAATGTTAACTTAAAGTATGAATATTAACTTAAAATACATGTCACAACTCACAACAAGCTTTTGCTTTATTATTATCGATTGCAGTTTATTTTTTCAGTTTACATTAGCCCATCATTTATGGAAAATTTCATCCATCCGCTTCCATGTACTAAGTTGCCTCGAGATCCTCCTCCTCATATAACAATGGGCAGGAAATGGGATGGTGTGTATTTACAAAGTATTACGATACTTATACATATGGTGACTTGGAGTAATATATAAAATATAGTGGTGAGGTAAGAATAATATGGTGATATCAACGATATTTCCTCAATGTTAATTAAAGCTCACTTTAAACATGCAAGGAATTCACCTAAAAGTTTAAACTAGTAAAAATGAGACATTTAGACAACATTTGATTTTAGAAAATATTTTTCAGTTTTCATTTTTTATTTTCAGTTAGTTTCTTATTTTTCAAGATTTTATGAAAGAATAACGAAAACTAGAAAATTTGATTTTCAATTTTCATTTCAATTTTTCACTATTTCCTTCACAAAATTTTTAAAACAACCAGATGATTAAAAAATAAATAAATATTGCAAACTGTTTTCTAAAATTGAACACACCCTTAATTACTAAATCAAGCAATGAAAGCGAGAGGATTTTATGTTTAAACCTCAAATGGACTATAAAAAAATGGATTTTCTAAGATTTTCTCCTATAGTTGCAATTTGGCCGATTTAAGGTAGCGTTTGCTTACTGTCCTGGGACAGTGGAGACAGAGACAAAAATAATAAATATGTATAGGGGTATTATTAGAATTTAAAAATATTAAATTTCTATTTTCGTATCCTGTCCCCACATTTTGGAAGTATAGAAATTTTATGTTTTTTTGTCCCAAGGATAGAAAAATTTTCTGTCCCCTGTTCTTATCTCCACTACTAAATAGGTTTCTGTCTCTAGTATCTCTGCATTTCTATCTCAGAGACAGTAAACAAACACCACCTAAGAGATGACCTATTTGGATTTGAGACATTTTAATGTCCTAATCACTATTTTGTTGCTTCATTTGTATTACAACTTTCCCATTATATTACCCTGCTTGAGGTTGTTTTGGCCCAAAAAAAATTCACATCCATAGTGTTCGTACCATCTTTTATTTTATCTTTGTTCTATTAGTTGAATACTTAATTAATTAGGATTCTTCTTTCTCGTAATAAGGGCTCTAATGAGATTTAGTCACCGATATAAAGTATCATTTATGAATGAAGAAACTTGACAGCTGCAACAAATAATATTTTGTAGCCAAAAGCAAATAGTTGAATGATGACGTTAGTCAATGGCTGAGGGAAGGAGTTTCCTGTTGAGCCTTGGCCCTTATGATAATTTTCCATTTAGAACCACTTCTAACCATTGTTTGAAGGGAAATAGTGTTTTAGGTGTTGAAAAGAAAAGGTTTTGATTAAGTCCACAACCATTTTCTAGAGAATATGAGTAGTTGAGGATGAGGAGGTAGTTTTTTTGTTCTTGTATACTAGAGAAAATTGTTTAACAACTATTCTTGGAGGTTGCATCAAAGAGTGAAAACTGTCTTTTATAAAATAGGACACATGGTGAAGCTATTGGTTGGTGGTTACTATAATAGATCAAGTAAGCCAAAATGACTACTATTGTAGGCCAAATTAGTCAAAACAATGTTGTTTAGTGTTGAACAATAATATTGGTTATTAGGATGAATGTATGTACACATGTAGGAATATGACTAGTGTAGTTAGTGTTAAATAACTATTTTTTGTGTCTATAAATGCTCTTGTACTTAAATTGTAAACAAAAAACAATCAATCAAACATAAGCCTCTTTTATATTTATCTTTAGGTGAATTACATTCATCTCTCTTAAAATTTATGGAAATGTAACTCAATTTCCCTTTACTTGTCCAAACTATACTCACCTCCCCCCATAACATCAATTGTTAACACTTCCCCTAATCTATTATTGATTTTCCAAAAATACCCACACTTTTTCCTCACTTTCTTTTTTCTTAATCCTAACATTGCATAATTTCAGCACGTCAAGCTAAAATGTATCCTTTTTGCTAAGTCCTCCGTCGTAATCTGAGTTCTTTTCCTTGCAAACAACCGACACAACCTACACAGGATAAAACACCACACAAGAATGTGCAAACCCTAAATTAATCTATAAGCACATCGTTCATATATAGAAGATACCAAGAGCTGGGAAAAAATTAACTACAAATTAGAAACGACAATTGAAATAGATTGCCTACACACAATTAGCATGCTCAAAAATCAATAATTAAAAAGCAAAGACTTAATGAACATTTAGCCTCACTAAGAAACATTCATAACATCAAAGAAATGCGTGCTTCATTAACAATTTAACACAGAAAAAAGGAAAGTCACTAGATTCCTTACCCAAAACACTAAAACCAAACTCACAAGTTGAAAACACTTTTGAAGATACATCAATCAAGCATCCAAATTGGAGATTGCTCGTTTCTTTCACATCTTAAATTAAATTAAAAATGAAAAAGAAATACAAAAATGAACAAAACCACCTTTTTTACTGTAAAGACGAGGGATTAAGAAGAGAGGGTGGGATAAAAGTGAGGGCATTTTTAGAAAATTAATAATAGTTTAGGTGGGGGGAGCATTACTAGTTGATGCCATCATGGGAGGTAAGTGTTGGTTGGATAACTTGAGGGGTATTGGATTGCATTTCCACAAACTTTAAGGGAGGTAAGTGTAATTTGTCATTTTTCTTTTGTTCTCTACACTTTACCTTTAATTTCTTCGCTTTATATTCTTAACCTTTACATTATTCCTTTTTTCATTTACTTTGTTAGAAAGTCTCTTTGGATTACATCCAAATGTTTTTTTGGACCCATTTGCTAAATGACATAATCTCTCACTTAGGTATGTTTGATTGTGGAGTAAAAGTAGAAATAAAATTTTTCTAGATGAATTTTGTCTGTAAAATTATATATGACACTAATTTAGAAAATTTTTACTCCCTAACCAAACATATCCTTAGTGTTGATCGCTTGATACTTTGGGAATTAGTAGTGTTTAGCACATACTGATTGTATTGGGATATTTCCTTAGCATGCTTCGATGAAATCCATTTGGCAAGTCACATTTTTTAGTGTGTAATAGTAAGAAATTGATATAGTGAGTTGTTTGGACGAATGAAAACTCAATTACTCAAAAGATGTTAGAACCCATCTTTGAGTCATGAGAAAAGACTTTACAATTCTCTATTAAATTCCAACTATTATTTACAAAATGATAATTGGTATTATATCAACTAGCATCTTGTCAGACACTATCGTGCCTCTCAAGCAGTATTTTTTAATTTTTAGAAAAAATTATAATTTATACATGAATTTTACATATCTTTTCCTAAATACTACATGATAAAAATGTGATATTTAATAGAGGGATGAAGAAAACATTTTATATATTGCAAAAAATGAAGAGACACAAAGATAGTCACTAAATAGAAAGAAAAAGTTGGTCATCAAATAGAATCAATGCCCCTACAAATAGTTAATAGATAATGGATTTTCTTTTCCTATATCTTAAAAGGTTGAAAAAGATATATTAAAAAAGTAAGATTATGTAGAGTTGCAATGCAAGAATAGATATGATGGCTAAAGCAAGATTTAAAAAAAAAATGACCAAGCAATAGTTTTTTTTCTTTTGGACCAGTAGACATCAAGTAGTATATAGTTATAACATCGTGGAACATGAGAACGGTTTATTTTTTTGAGACATGAAGTAAAATACTAAAATGAATGGTTGAAAATTTAGTAAATGAGAGTTGGAGAGATATATTACATGAGTAAAATGGAAAATTTTAAAGTTGATACCAAGAAGTAGATACCTCCCCCCTATTTCCTTTAGAGAGATGTTATTTGTACTCACCATTTGTGGGACATCGTGCTGATACACTCCTATCTATCATTGGATGAGATGTGGACCCCACTTTGTTTGGGACCCAAATATATTTGATGCAATGATAGATAAGAGTGTATCGACACAGTGTCCCAGAATATGTGAGTATAAATAATACTACTTTTTCCTTTATTGTATGTTATCCTCTACAAAAATGAAATACAAAGTAAATGTTCCCCTTTACAAAATTAGTTTAAATATTTTCCCCTACATGTCATATATCTAATGCTCTTTCTACAAAACAAAATACATTGTAGGAATGACTGAGAAGGCTGGGCATCATAAGAGGATAAACAATAACAATAATTCAAATCACAACATTCACAATTAAAGTATTACACTATGATATAAATACCAAATAAATAATTAAAAAAAGTACCATCTATAAAAAATTAATAAAGAATAAATTAATTGAAATAGCCATAGTCCCAAAAGATAATTTTTTTAAAAAAGGTTTGAGAGTCATATTAATTTTACAAAGCATAAGAATAATTCATCTAATAATGTAACAATGTTAGATCTAAATTAAGAACAACAATAAAAGGATAGAGCATATAGAAGATGAATGTAAAAGATGAAGAAAACTAAGTACATAACACAAATGACTAAAGAATGAAGTGTGGAAGATAAATAGCAGTAAATTATAGATGATATAAGTTGCACTAAAAAGAAAGCAATATGAGGAACAATGTGAAGTCAAATTTGGCTTCACAATCGTGTAACAAAAATAAAAAAGTAAATGTAGCAATACAAAGTGAAAGAAATGTAGGATTTTGTTTGTTCACAATCAATAAATTAAAAAATGCCATTAGTAAAGAAAGTAGCTTTCTTAAAATTTTATGGGCAAGCCAGCAAAAATCAATTCATGGGTTGGGGGAAGGGCCAAATGTAGTGCTACAAAGACTACTTACCAATAGGCTTAGCATAATAGTTTCTTGCCCAAGTATCTTCAAAAGAGAAAATTGATTAAGATGTGCAAGAGTAGAAATGGTGTTAATTAACTGCAATAGAAAGAGAATAAAATGGCTTAGTCCAGAACTGCTTTTGAAAGTACAACAATTTTTTTTATATTATTTCTGGGTAAGGATAGCAGTTATTATTTTAAAGTTACTTTTGTAACACCCAGAAAAAGTTAATCAAATTATTAGTAAGGCTAAAAATGGAAAAAATAAGTTGGACACCAAAATAACTACCTCAAAGACAATTGCCTTTATTGTATAGTATAGATATCCTCCGTCAACCTAACTTTACCCTCAACGTTGTTTTTTTTTTTTAAAAAAAGATCTCTTTTATTCCTACTTACAACTTCTAATATATTCTTCCTAACTAACAAAATGCCCTATCATTCAAAATTAATTATTTTTTAATTTTTTTGTCAACATTTGGAAATAATCTTCACCAAGATCCTATTACTTGAGAAAATTGCCCTATCACTTTTTGTAGCTTCTTATTTGAGTTGTTCATGGTTCACTAGAGCAAAACATAATCCATTTACAACTTCCTTGATTGTGATGGTTGTCATCATTCCTTCTACTCAACCTTGATTTCACTCATTAACCATTGTTTGGTCTCCTCTGTTTTCCCCTTCAAAATTTCATATGGAGAAGGCTATGTTTCTTTTTGGTCCATAGTGTCACTAACATCCAATTATTGTGCCATTGTTTGCCTCTGCCTGTGCCTCTGCTAAAGATGCCTCACTTGGGTCATTGTTGGCTTTGCTTGGAACTTCGTAGCCTTTCCTTGGACCTCCATCATCTTTACTTAGAATGTCATCATTGCTACTTTGATCATTGTTGTCAATCGTCTTTGTGTGTTTTGAATGCATTGTTGTGCAAGGATCGAATTTGGTAGTGGTGTTATTGTTGATTTGATTTGTTAGGGTGATTCTTGATTTGTTGTTGTTGAAACTTCCACAAGTGTTCCTTCTTGAATCGTAATGTGTTAAGAAAACAAATATGGTTGACATGGCAAATGAAATTATGAACGAACGTGGACACATGAGGACACGACTAGAATTAGTTATTGATATAGGACAGGTGTCATCAGATCCAACAAATGGGGGAGCAAGAAAAAATAGCAGGAAAAAGAAGCTAAATAGCAGGCTAAGGGACTATGTGGGGTAGATAATATGTGGTAATTCTCACTGGACTTTCTCCCTCTTTTCCGTCTCTCCTTCTCTCTTTTCCAAACCTTCACTAACCCTTTTCTCTTTTCTTCCTCAGGTACTTGGCCACGGAGTAAGTGCAGTTCAGCATTATTCCCATTATACTTGTCATTTTCTTTCATATCAGTTTACTATTATTTTAGCAAGAGATACCATCACTTACTTGCTGTTAAATGCTGGTGTAGACACTACTGTTTCATTGAGGTTTTCAGTATTAATACAACTCAAATGGATAAAGCCCATTTTTCCCAGTGCTTGTTAGAATTTAGCTCCTAACATTTGGTGCTCTCATTGAGCCATGGCTAACAACACCCAGATGAAGACCATGGAGATAGAGATTAAGAAACTTTATTAGCTTATGGAAGCAAACACAGAGGCATATAGAGCTGAGATTGCTCGAATCACTGAAGCTAATCAATGCCGAATGGAGTCAATTCAATAGTCCTTAGCTCAGGTTTTGCTCGATCAACACAACACCCCTAATCATGATTCTTCATCCTACCATGGTGCGAACTCACACTATGATAATCAAATGCAATATCGTCACTCCTTTCCTACAAAAAGAATAAACTTCGATTTGCCTCGGTTTGATGGCTTGAATACACTTGACTGGATTTTCAGCGTTGATCAATATTTTGAATTCTATCAAATTCCGGAAGAAGAGCAGATTGCAATTACTGGTATGCATATGGCAGGAGCAGCGATTCCCTAGTTTCAAATGACTCATCATGCAATACCTTTTCGCTCTTGGACTCAACTAAAGCGTTCCATCGAAATAGAGTTTGGACCATCCTTATTTGAGTCTCCACATGAATTTCTTTTCAAACTCCAGCAACAAGGTAATGTCTTTGACTAATATACTGAATTCATCACTCTAGCTAATCGCACTACTATTGAGCCACTAGAAGCTTTGAGAGATTGCTTCATTAGTAGGTTGCGCTTGGAAATTAGGCGAGAGGTAAAGGCCCAATGCCCTCCTTCATTGATGCATGCAGTGAGTTTAGCAAAACTGTTTGAAGATAAATTCTCCTTGTCCTTCAAAACAACCCATGGTCCCAGCACATATCGCAACATAACTTATACTCCATATACAAACCCCCAACCCAAACCACCCTAAAGACAAATAATGCCACCACTCTTTCCCACACCTAACTAGAAACCACCATTTTACTCCAACAAAAACCAAGTTAAAAGGCTCACTGCTGCTGAACAACAATTGAGAAGAGAAAAAGGGATTTGTTTTTGGTGTGATAAGAAGTTCTTGGCTAGTCACAGATGTCCTAATAAGCATTTCATGCTTTACCAATTAGAAGAGTAGAAGAGCATGAAGAAATTAGTCAAGCTCCAGTCATGGAGGAGGAACAAAAGGATGACACCATGTTGGGGTTAGAACAGCAGATTAGGGAGCATCATTTATCCTTAAATGCGATGAAAGGATCCCCAAGTTTGGGCACTATCAAATTGAAGGCTTTTGTGCAAGGCCTAGAGGTGCAGGTTCTGATTGATGAGGGTAGTTCAGATAGCTTTATCTAACCCCGAATCGCTAAATTCCTCAAACTTCCAATACAAACAGCTCCTGGATTCAAAGTTATGGTGGGCAACTTTGATGTTATGATGGTGGAGGGTTGTGTACCATTTCTAGAGGTGCTAATGCAAGGACACATAATTCATATTCCTGAAGTTTATGTTCTGGAGGTAGCAGGGGGAGATTTGGTCATTGGTGCTACTTGGCTAAAAACTTTAAAAGCTCATATTGCTGATTATGATGCTTTAATGCTGAGATTTTTGCATGAAGGGAAATTAATTACTATCAAAGGAGATGAAACAGCAATTCCACAACCAGCCCAATTTAATCATATTAAGAGATTATTTACTACAGATGCTATAGCAGAACTTTTTACAGTTCAGCTTGCTAATGACAGCGTCATGGCATCCCTGAATTTCCCACAAAACATGGAACCTGACTTGGTTCTGTTATTACACACATATGCAAGGGTATTTGATCAACCTACTGGGCTGCCACCTCAAAGAGACCAAGATCACATTATTCTTCTAGTTGAAGGTGCACAACCTGTGAAGGTCAAGCCATATAGATATCCCCACAGCCAGAAAGAACACATTGAGATCATGGTTCAGCAAATACTACAGGAGAGTATAATTCAACCAAGTAAAAGTCCTTTTTCCTCTCCTATATTACTAGTTAAAAAGAAGGATGGCAAATGGGGATTCTGCACTGATTATAGAGCTTTAAATGCTATAATTGTGAAAGATTCATTCCCTATTCCTACTGTTGATGAGTTGTTAGATGAATTATATGGGGTTACTTATTTCTCTAAACTCGACTTGAGATCAGGTTATCATCAAATATTAGTGAGACCAAAGGACATATACAAAACAGCTTTTCAAACTCACCAAGGGCACCATGAATGGTTGGTGATACCCTTTGGGCTAACAAATACCCCAGCCACTTTTCAAAGCCTCATGAATGATGTATTTAGGCCTTATTTGAGGAAGTTTGTACTAGTATTCTTTGATGATATACTTGTGTATAGCTCTTCTTGGAATGCACATATGTCCTACTTAGAATTGGTCCTTTAGGTGCTGCAAAAAGAATCCCTCTATGCCAAGCTGTCAAAATGCTTATTTGGGACAACTGAGATTGATTATTTGGATTACATAATTGTAACACCCCGATTTTTCTGTCTGAGGGAAATGACCAAAATGCCCATAAGGTCATTTCCTGATCCGAATTCGAGGGTAACCAACTCGGTCATCCTCGAAGGGTCAACTCAATGTTTGAAGGGGATTGAATGGTTTTTGAATGCTTTCGGAAGCGAAAATCTCGTTTTCCGCAGTTTCGGGTCGAAATGACCAAAATACCCCTATAGCGTTTTTACGCGAGTAGAAGTGCCAGTTGAGCCCGAAACTTTTCCCAGAGGTTTAAAAACACGTTTTCATGTGTCTAGAGGTCTCTGTTCAAGTCCCGGTGGTCCCGGGCAATTTTATGCAAAATTACGATTTTGCCCCTAGAATAGTATTTTTACACCTAATGACGTAATTAAGCAAACCTAAGCAATATTAGGCTCTAAACGAAGATTAATTAATTTCCCTAATTAAAGTCAAAATAATTTATTAAAATTAATTAGAACCTAAAATTGCTTAGATTAAACTTAAATCCCTTTTTAGAACTCAAGATTCCTAGTCTTGGAATCTTGAATAGTATTTTCTCTCTCTAATTCCTTAAATTAAGGAATTGTGTCTAAAATTGTTTATACACTAAAATGAATTTATAACTCACTAATGATGCAAGAACACTCTCTAATTATGTCTTGCCAACCTTAATTACCCATTTCCTCACCTAAACACTTTCTTACAAATTCCTAATCTTAAGCATAATCAAAGATACACCTAAACACAACTCTAAACCACAATTAAAATGCAAACTAATCCTCCCCCAAATCTGATGCACATGGCCGAAACTCTCACCCCCTTTGACCACATGTTAAATTGTTTTCTCACTCAAAGAACCATGCTTGAGGCCATACCTTGAACCATACCTCACCATACTTTGAACCATACCTCACCATGCCTCAAGACCACATTATCTCACCTCATGGAACTCATGGGATACCCTCCAATCTACAATGGCCAAAGCCTCCTCCTCCATGTGCACCCTTCATTGTTTCATTTCTCTATAAATAGAATGCCTTGAGGAGCTTGCACCACTTTTAGATCATTTGCTAAGTTTAGGAACACTTAAAGCTTTTCTTTTTCTCTCAAAGCTCTTGTGTTCTTCAAGTTCTTGGAGCTCTCCATCTTCTTCATCATCTTCATCTTCTTCTTCCATCTTCAAGTTCATCACACCAAGTAGGGATTTCCTTTCATGTATTCTTTTCTTTAAAGTTCTTTTTCTAGCTTTATGTTCATAGTTTCTCTTGGTTCTTTTTAGAACTTCTTTTCTTCTCCTTTTTCTTTCTCATTTTCGGCCATGGGCCTTGAAGTTCAAAGAAATGAGAGCTTGATGATGAGAGTTTCATGATGATGTTCATCACTTGAAACAAACTTTAGAGCTTGATCTTTGTTTTTGAGCAAAAATGTTTCTAGTTCTTCCTTTCTTGAACTCTTGAGAACTTTAGCTTTGATGGTGTTTTAAAATGGTTCTAAGGACTCAATGATGAGGTCTCATGATGTTGGTGTTAATATATTATTAAGATCATGGACTCTAGAGTTTCAAAATGTTCTTTTGGTTCCTTGAAATTTCGGCCATTTCCTTTTCTTTTACATGCACAATGTCTTGATTTTCTAAAATTGTTATGTTGAGTTCTAAGAACTCTAGACTTTACTTTATCTTGGTTTGATGAGTTTGGGTTGAGGTTTAAGTTCCTTTAAAGTCTTGTTAAGGGCTCTAGAAAGATAAAATGAATTTGCATAATTTAATTTATGCTTGCACTCATATTTACGTTCTTGCTATGCATCTTTACTTTCAAGCTATCACCTAAGAACATAAAGATTAAAATGGAACTTGCTTCATCACTTAAGTTAATTCTCAAAGCCTTTCTATTTCGGCCTTAAAGTCGATTGTTGTTGGGCCGAGAGCACTAAAATAAAGAATTGAACTTGCATTATCACCTAATTAATTTCTCGAATGCCTATCTATTTCGGCCTTAAAGTCGATTTTTGTTGGGCCAAAAGCACTAAAATAAAGAATTGAACCTTGCATATTTACTTTCAAGCTTGCACGTTTAAGTTTATGCCTTGCATATTTATTTTAAGTCATCACTTTACTTTGTAAGCAAGATTAAAAATGAAAAGCATGAGCACATTTATTTTATGTCATAACTTAAGAACCTAGAGCTCAAAGACTTGCCCATTTCATTTCAAGTTAAAGTTTAAAGTGAATGCATTCTTTGAATGCATGTTTTCGGCCAAGTAGTGATGATGGACTTGCAATGAGTTTTCATCTAGCTACAAGAACCAACAGTCTATGTTCTAAGTTTTACTTAAAGCTTTACAAATCCCTACAAGGTTATGTTATCATGAGATATGACTTTATTCCCTTTTAGAGGATGAAGTATATTTTGGTCACTGACCTAAGGCTTCCCTTAGCTTCTTGATGAATTAAAATGATTAGCAAAGAGTTTTAGAAATTCTAATTTGATTCCAAGAGAAACTAGTTAACTTATGTACCTCGAAATGTCAATTTAATTCTCTTACTGAAGCTACATGATTTCGGTTCTGTCATGATGAGTGTGATGCTGTATGGTGATATTTTGATGTGTGAAAATATCATATGATGATGTAGAAATGATTCTATGCATGATAGGTAAGAAACTAGCTAACTAGAAATACCGTAAAGCTAGAATTTAACATAGTTTAGACCCATTTATTTTTGGAACTTATCCAAACTATTTTAATGGGAACATAATCAGATTAGGATTGTTTAGACATGAAAAACTTGGTAACATTTGGATTAGAATTGAATTTTAGCACCTATAGGAAAACTAGTAACTAGAAAACCGTAAAAAATACAAATGTAGAACTCTTAGAATATTTAGTTTTCTGGATTCTGTCCAGAAACATTACAACATGATAAATGTGATTATTAATTAGTTCTTAAGCATAGGAATGTCTCATAATTGATTTAGATTTAATTTATAGCGCCTTAGGCGAAGACGGAACTGAGAAAGGGTCTAAAACGTAAGTTCTAGAACCCCGTAACCACAAGTTAGAAATTCTGCCCTATGCTTTTCAGATTTGAGTATGAACATGAGGATTAGGAATGATGATTTCTTATGAGCCCTTAGGTGCATAACATATGAGCGACGGATGTTAGAGAACTATATCTCAAGATTAAGACCCGTAAGGGTCAAAGCATAAGCTACCGTAAGGGTAAGCATTTGAATGTTCTATGATGATGCATATGTTATGTAAATGATGATGATGTTATTCATATGAGGAATTCATGAGGATATACGTTTATGTGGCATAAAGCAAATTTGGAAGGAATTCGGCGTAATGCCATCGTGCCGCCGAATTCCCGACAAATTTGGGGACTTAAAGAGATTTTGAAAATTAAGGTACTAAGATGGGTTCTAGGATGACACCGGTTCGGCCAAGCACCTCCATAGAACTCATGTGACATCGGTACCAATTTATACTCTTAGGTGACACCGGTTCGGCCGAGCACCCCTAAGAGAATTGCCCTCTAACCCGTACTCAGATAGTCGGGATTTATGATTTATGATACGCTTATCGTTAAGTGGTAAGTAAGAATTAGTGACGACTAGTTAAGGTATGAGCTCATAACCTAGATATGTGACACGTTCTGGGTGACACCGGTTCGGCCGAGCACCCCCAGTTCAATTGTCTTTTAGGGTGGCCCATGAGGAAGAGATGTTTCACAATTATGATTATGTCACTAAGTTTGTCCCTTATGAACGTTACTATTGCCACTTTATGCCACTAAGTATGATGATGCTTGATGTTATGTTTTATGTATGTGCATTAGGTAGTGCCATGCATACATTCTCTATTATGTTGCATTTATGACATTAAGACCATCCTAAAATGAATGGACCTTAGCTAAACTATGTTTTAGAACTCAAAAATGGACTTAATGCATGCTCACTCATTTGTATAATTAAACCCAAGGTTCCTGAGGACGTAGATGATGACACCTAGGTAGTAGGAGGCCCTACTGAGATTTTTTAGCAAGATTCTCACTCCCTCTATCTCTTTCTTTCCGTCACGTCTTCAGATGGCGACGTTCGTAGTGTTCGTGGACACCCTGACATGGGAGGTGCACTATGACCCGGCTCACGGGTCATACCATTTTGAGGGGCAGTGCACGGTGCGGGTTTTCATGTTCATAGGACGCCCCTTCACTCATCCCGTGCACACCCATCGCTTCTCCCCGACTGCTCCCTATGGCGACGACGAGCGGGCTTTTGAGCGCGCGCGTACGCATGACGAGAGAGTGCTCCGCATGCACACCGCCACCTCAGCCATGCGAGACTATCCCGATTACGTGCCCCGGACCTACTTCTCGGAGACCGACCCGTCCGAGGACCCGCCTACCCATCCGTATAGCGAGAGCTCTGCCCCTTCTCCACCATTGATGAGGGAGGGCAGTGAGGATACCGTGACTCAGCCACGGCTTGCACGGCGACCGAAGATGCAGCCACACCGCGGGGGTCACTCTCGATCCCCGTTCCGCCTCTTTACGCCCGAGGAGCTCGCCCAGTTTCCCGGATACTTGCCTCGTTCGCGAGATGGACGTTAGTAGGAGGTGACGATCGACCGATGAAGTACCCGGTTAGAGAATACACCACTTAGATAGGGATAAACCTTCTTTTGTTTAGAGGTTATTCCATTAGACGCACTCGAGTAGGGGAGTAGTTTATGTTTATGCTTATGTTGTATTATCTTTCATGTATTCCTTTGTACCAAATTAAGTCACACACTTATAAGTGGGCAAGTTATATATATATATATATATATATATATATATATATATATATATATATGAGGTGATATTCAGTGTTTCTCATGATGTGCCTTTATGTGCCTTATGCTATGACGTTATGAGATGTATGTTTTGTCCGTTACATGTTATATCGCATCACGCGGCTCTCACTTTGTATTTCAAAAAAAAAATTTACCTGTATTTTTCGCTAAGTATTTCTAAGTAAAAATGAGAACTATGAAGTAACAGACTAATGATTAACCTAAGTATGTTCTAGAGTATTGGGTTAAAAATTAGGATGTTACAATAACCACTGGTAAAGGAGTCCACATGGAGAAAGACAAAGTACATACAGTTCTAGAGTGGCAGAAACCAAACAATCTCAAGCAATTAAGGGGTCTTTTAGGTCTCACTAGATACTATAGAAGATTTATTAAAGGTTATACTTCCTTAGCTGTCCCATTAACTGATTTATTGAAGAATGATGCTTTCGTGTGGTCCCTTAAGGCTGATGAGGCTTTTCAAAAATTGAAGGAAGATATAACATCTGAACCTATTTTGGCACTACCCAACTTTGAACTTCCTTTTGAGATTGAAATTGATGCTTCAGGAATAGGCATTGGAGCTGTACTGAGCTAAGTAAAACATCCAATTGCTTATTTTTCTAAGAAAATGACACCAACCATGCAAAGACAATCTGCTTACACAAGGGAACTCTTTGCAATTACTGAAGCACTTGCCAAATTTCGGCATTATTTACTTGGAAAAAGATTCATCATCAGAATTTATCAGCAGAGCTTGAGATCATTACTGGATTAGTCATTGACCACCCTCGAACAACAAAAATGGCTTCACAAGTTCATTGGATATGACTTTGAAATCCAATACAAACCTCGAGTGGAAAATGCACCAGCTGATGCTTTATCAAGATACTTTTTTGTTGCTTGGTCAATAGCTAGCCTCGAGTGGCTGCATACTCTCAAGGCTGAATTGGAGCAAGATGTGAAGCTGAAGCAAATATTGCAGCAGTGTATGAACAAGGAACAACCAGAACAGAATTATAGTTACAAAAATGGGATGTTACTTTGGAATAATTGAGTGGTGATTCCCCAACACAACAATCTCATCCCATTATTACTAAAAGAATATCATGATTCCTTGGTGGGAGGGCACTCAGGAATTGCAAAACGGCTGAAAGAATTTGTGCTCAATTCTATTGGCCAAAAATGCACAAGCAGATAAAAGAATATATTCTTAATTGTGCCAACAAGCTAAGAATGCCACACAACTTCCTACTGGATTACTGCAGCCCCTACCAGTTCCTTCTCAAATTTGGGAAGAAGTTTGCATGGACTTCATTACACATTTACCACCAGCACAAGGGCATTCGGTTATAATGGTGGTGATTGATTGGCTGTCAAAATTTGCACATTTCTTGCCTCTGAAATCCGATTTTTCCAGCAGCCAAGTTGCAGAGATATTCATCACCAATATCATCAAATTACATGGTTTTCCTAAGTTCTGGAAGCAACTCTTTAAGTTGCAAGGGACTAATTTAGCCATGAGTTCAGCTTATCACCTAGAAACAGATGGGTAAAGTGAGGTCTGAACAAGACCCTGGAAATGTATTTGCGACGTTATTGTTTCGATAATCCTAAGAGCTGGTTTAGAATGTTACCATGGGCACAATATTGGTACAACACTTCCTATCACAGCAACATTAAGATGACTCCTTACAAGGCAATATTTGGTCAAGAACCAACTTCATTGATCAGGTATGAAATTTCTCCAAGAGATGAGCAATCCATATAGGACTTGCTAGTAGAACGGGATAAATTGTTGGACAAGTTGAAAGTCAACATGACAAAATCTCAGCAATATATGAAGCAGCATGCTGACAAACATAGAAGGCACGAAGAATTCCAGGAGGGTAACTTGGTTTTAGTCAAATTACAACCTTATAGACAGCATTTAGTGGCATTAAGGAAGCATTAGAAAATTGGTCTAAGGTTTTTCAGACCATTCAAGGTTAGTCATAAGCTCAGTCTAATGGCTTATAGACTTGAATTACCAGCAGAGGCGTGCATTCATAATGTCTTTCACATCTCCTTGCTTGAGAAATTTAGGGGAAACCATCAACAACATTACTTACCCTTACCATTGAAGACTTCTGAAATGGGACCAATTTTAACCCCTACAGGTATATTAGCCTAGAGAACACTGCTGCAGGGCAATAAAGAAATAGAACACCTACAGATTCAATTAGAAGATGGACCACAATCATTCCTCACTTGGGAAAACTCAGAAAACATATCCAAACTTCAAACTTGAGGACAAGGTTATTTTAAATAGTGAGGGTAATGTTAAGAAAACAAATATGATTGACATGGCAAATGAAATTATGAACGAACATGGACACATAGGGACATAACCAGAATTAGTTATTGATATGGGAGAGGTGTCATCAGATCCAACAAATAGGGGAATAAGGAAAAGTAGTAGGAAAAAGAAGCCAAATAGCAGGCTGAGGGACTATGTGGGGTAGATAATATGTGGTAATTCTCATTGGATTTTCTCCCTCTCTTCTGTCTTTCATTCTCTCTTTTCCAAACCTTCACTAACCCTTTTCTCTTTTCTTCCTCAGGTACTTGGCCACGGAGTGAGTGCAGTTCAACATTATTCCCATTATACTTGTCGATTTCTTTCATATCAGTTTACTGTTATTTGAGCAAGAGATACTATCATTTACTTGCTGTTAAATGCTGGTGTAAACACTATTATTTCATTGAGGTTTTCAGTATTAATACAACTTAAATGGGTAAAGTCCCTTTTTCCCAGTGCTTGTTACAATTTAGCTCCTAACATAATGTCAAGGTTAGAATTCTTTCCTTCGTATGCTGAGAATCTTGATATTTATAATTCTTCTATTATACTATTTTTGTCATATATTCCATACTGCCATCATAGTGTTTATAATTCAATCCATAGAAGTATTTGTCACCTTTATTGATTTAATTTGTTGATTTTTTTTGCTATTTGAATTATCTCTATAAGTATCTTTTCCTTGCAGAGTTTTTCAATGAAAGTACCAAATGTTCAAGTCATGAAAAAAGACTCCACAATTTTCTATTCAATTTTAATTATAATTTATGAAATAATTATAATAATTTATAGATTAACCTACCAAATTGGTCATTCAAAGATCATGGAGGGATACATATATGTTTAGATAGAAATTATGTAAAACTTATAGTTATGCTTATATAGTGCTTTTGCCCCTATTACCTAAATTTTCTGGTTCCATCACTATCAAAGATACACATGATGTTGATTTTGATCTGGAATATTTTTTAAATTAATTTAGTCCCTAAAAGATATACATGACACTAGTTTAGTCCTTAACAAATTTTCAAGATCAATTTAGTCCGCAAAAGATAAATGTGACATAATTTTAATCATTGAAAATGCATGTGACATCTTTTTGATCCTTTTTTTCTATAAATTGATAAACTTATTTGCTATCACATGCATCATTCAAAAACCAAAGTGATGTTACATGTGGTTTTTTGGGACTAAATTGATATAAGAAATCTTTCAAAGACTAAACTAATGTTCAAGAACTAAATTAATATAAAAAATCTTTCAACCCCAAATCCTTTTTCTCTTTCTTCCTTTTGTGGAATCAACTATCATCTTTATTTTTTTATGCATCCTAGCCACCTTTTTTTTCCATTGCTTAGATTTTTTTCCTTTTTTTTTCATTGCTTAGATTTTTGTATCTTTTACATAGCTTTTCTGACATTGAGAGCACTTTAACCCAAGACCATTCATTGAGGGTGTCACTTGAGTCTGATACTCTTTAGCCTAGGAAATCCACAAGGTGAAGGAAACCACCAACATACTTGTAGGACTATCAGTGCACACTTGAAACCAAGAATGTAGCAACATCTCAGTTCTTTTCTACAAGGTATCCTATATCTAATTATCTGTCTTATCCAATCTCTTCACCAAGTATACAATTACTAGTTTTACTATAATTCTAGTGTATGTTGATGATTTGGTACTTTCTGGTGATGATTTAAAAGAAATCTAGCATATGAAGACCCTCCTTAATGATAAGTTTCGAATCAAGGACTTAGGAAACCTCAAATATTTCCTTGGCATGGAAATTGATAGAAATAAGTCAGGGATATCCTCCTATCAAAGAATGTATTATCTTGATATATTCCAATGGACTATACCCTAAAGCTGTCTGAACAGTTAGATTTACTATTCTCTTATGTTCATGGATATCAAAGATTGATTGGCAGGCTCATTTATTTGACACATACTCAACCTGATATTAGTTATGCAGTATGCAGACTTAGTCAGCTTTTGTATTGTCCTTCCACTATTGTGATACCCTAGGTACACATATCCTTGGATAAGTCCAGTACGGCCCTAGGGTTTTCTAGGACCCACCCAAGTTGCCAAGAAAGCCTAGATGGTATGGAGGGCCAAGGGATGGAGTTGGGGTGTTGTTGCTGCATAATTTTGCAGAACATGCTCACTGTAGCGAGTTTTGGTTACTGTAGCGAGGAGGCAAGTTAGAAGGTTCACTGCAACAAGATTTACTCATTGCAGCAAGTGAACCCGATGATAGCACAGTGCAAAATGACGCAGTTTTGGATAAGTGAATCCCCAATCCTTATAAAACACCCTAACTCGGGCTTCCCTTCTCCCAAACTAAAACCCTTCATCCCCAAACCCATCCCCACTCTCTTCCACTCAATCCAACATCAAATTCTCTTCCTTCAAGATCCAAGGTAAGTGATTGTTGTTGGCTTATATTAGTTTTCTTTGTGTTCTTCCTTCCCCATGTTATGGGTTGTTGTTTTTCTCCATTGTTGTCAAGTGGGGTTGCTCCCCCAATGTTGTTAGAGATAGAATAGAGTTGCTTAGAGATTAACGGAGATTAATCTTGAGTCATTGTTGCTCTATGGTAGTTGTTGGTGTCATTCCGTGCTTCAGAGGTCTAGTTGGTGGTGCCTACATACTCCCAGCTCAAAACGGTGAGTGAGTTTGATCTCATAGCATTAGTTTTATCATTATGAATATGTTTCTTGCATTATGATTGTCAAATATGACATTAGAGATGAAATTATGATTATATATATATATATATATATGATTTACAAGTATGGCGAGTTAGCCAAGGATTATAATTTTGAGTATGGCATGAAAATGTGTTAGAAAACCATGGGACCATGACTGACATATTGTATGACATAAAAATGTTTTATGTGCAAGCCTAAGAGATTTTTTACAAGAATGTATGATGTAATAAGTTGTTATTTTATCAAAAATATTTTAAGAGTTTATGATATCTTTATGTTTCAAGACTCGATTTCGAAATGTGATTTTAGAGTATTAGTTAAGTTATTTTAGCAAGAATATCAAGCAGAGATATCAGAGATTTCTTGATTATGAAATTTTCCATTTCAAAGTTGATATTAGATTATTAAGATATAAAGAGACGTTAGTATGAGAAATGAGATTTTGAAAAATTCTGTTTCTATGATACTTAGAAGTATGAAATTTAGTATGATTTGTAGCAACTGCCAGATACATATCATGTGGACTTGAAATCAGAATACCTGCAAGCGGGTGATCCCTTGGACATGATTTCATAGTCATAATTATGCTAAAGTCAGGTTGCTAGAGTTATATGAGTCAAGAGCTTTTAGAGCTGCAAGAGTTTTCATATTTAAATGATTTTATAAAGAGCTAGAGTATGAATATGATTGTATTTAGAGATTTTATGAATTATATTGATGATTTCAAGGAATAAAGTATTTACGTATGAAAGAGTTTGATACCTAGAGTAGAGCATATAGCAGAGTTTCAGTACTTTAAGAGATTTCAAGAGCAGAATATTTATATGTGATAGAGTTTTAACTCTAGAGTAGAGCCTAACACAAAGCTTTAGAAAAATACTTAGTTTTTATGATTTAGAGACTAGACAGTAGCTATAGAGAAACAAACAGTAAGTCAACGGTTGGGAAAAATGATCGTTAACTTTGGTATCAAGTTGTCTTGAGGGGCAACCTCACAGAGCAGAGATGGAACCTAGTTAGATGTCCAATTTAGATTCCTGATGGATCATAGAGCAGAACATTTTCGATTCTTGAAGAACCATAAAGTAGAGATTCCACGTTTCTCTATTAGAGTACTGATAAATATATTTTCAGAGATTATTGATGTTTTTTAGAGAATATTTGATTTAATAGCTGTTATGTGTATGTACAGAAAATGATTTCTCGTTAGAGTAAGAATTAGAGATATTTTTCTATGAATTCATAAATACAGAGATATCTTTTCAATGTAACTATATATATAAATATCAAATGGTTTATGACAATGCATATATATTGCATTATATATGTTCTCCTTGGTTGTCCCATGTGGGTGATGGGTGAGAGCTTGCTTACTGAGTTCATTGACTCACCCCTTTCCTTTCCTCCTCATAGTTGCAGATACAGATGTTGTCTTGTCTTTGGTTTGGCAGATACAGTCATTTTCAGTGGTGAGTCTTACTTGGGAGTAAGACTTAGTTTAGAGTTTTGTTAGAGTAGGATGCTCTAGTAGATGTGCAGGCAAGATCTGAGCCATGTATTATTTTCAGATTACGTACTTAATTTCAGTATTTGGACAGTTATATATAGGTTTTTAGTGTACAAGTATGGATTTGAAATTATAGAGTTGATTAAAATTACATACAAGTTAGAGATGAATTTATGATTTATTTCCCATGATTAATTGATTTTCAGAGTAAGATTAAAATGTTTTCATAGCTTCATATACCGAGTATTTCGGTTTCATAATTTCATATATAAAGTTTAAATAGAGATTTTGGGGACATTATGATTTCAAAATGAAAAACATGTTATTCTATGCATATATAAAGACTCAAAGGTCACAAGGTTTATGTGAAGATGAGATTCCTCACGTGTCGGTCATGTTTCCCAGTCAGGTCGTGACAAGAACAAATACTAAATAGGTTCAAGATAAAATATAAAACTATGAGCAGAAAAATTATAAACCAGTTCTGAAAATTGTAAAACAATTGAGGACAAATACTAAATAGGTTCAGGATAAAATGTAGAAATATATACAGAAAAATTGTAAATCAGTATACAAAAACTTGTAAACCATGTTCATAAAACATGTAAACTAGTTTTGAAAAATTATAAACTAATTGATAATAAATACTAAACATGTTTGGGATAAAATATAAAATCATATGCAGAAAAATTATAAATCAGTACACAAAAAATTGTAAATCCTGTTCATAAACCATATAAACCAGTTTTGAAAAATTGTAAACCAAGTGAGGATAACTACTAAACAAGTTCAGGAAACTAACAATATTACTTATTCCAATCATTCAAAATCCTCTTTTCATACACATTATAAGCACAACCATTGCAAACAATATATCTATATCTAATAATTAGCACACACTTCTACACCAATTTCAGAGACATGTAAACCAAGTGCACAAATTAAAAATGTATACAACTGCCTTCCATACTCATGAATCTCGAGCACTGCCATCCTTTCGTCTGCCACAATGCTAGCCTTGCCATCATGTCCATGTACAAGCTCCCTCAAGAGGAATAGCTCCTCAATTCCACCCTTGAGATCATCAACAAGTTCCTCTTGTCAAAGCAAAA
Source organism: Dalbergia cochinchinensis (assembly GCA_031216125.1). Classification (NCBI taxonomy): domain Eukaryota; kingdom Viridiplantae; phylum Streptophyta; class Magnoliopsida; order Fabales; family Fabaceae; genus Dalbergia; species Dalbergia cochinchinensis. The sequence continues at coordinate 56,710,415 of CM062375.1, read as the reverse complement.
CCCTTTAGCAAAACCCTTTAGCAAAAGGAATGCTTTCCTCATGCTCCTCTTTTGCGAGCAAGATCGCGCTATCAACTACCCATTCACAAACATCAATTGGCTCAAAGATTAGGGAGAGCAGCTCCAGATGGCGGTGCTGGAGGTAATCTGCAAGGTATGCAAGACAAATAAGACGGAGAAAGGGAAGTATATCAAGATTATCATATCTCTGCTGAATCACTTTGATGAATATTGACGAGGTTGTTATGATGCTGAAGAAGGAGGTTGTGAAGACCCAGAATGGGTTTCAAAACAAAGGGTTGTTTGAGTGAGTGAGGGGGTGGTTTTTGTTTTAGAGAGGAGGGACAGATGGTGAGCAATGTGGGCGCGTTGGTTTTTTTTCCCCTTTGAATTGATTTAAAATTCATCGCTTCTCCCTATTTTGCCCTTTCATATTTCATACTCTCCCTATACATTTTTTTTGTGCTCTAATATGGTGTAAGTATATGATGTAAATGTGATGGTTTATAATTATCGTTTCTGCTTTGACTAATTCATTTTGGAGCGCAGGAATCAATGTGGTCACCTTATTTTTCAAACTTCTCTAAGGGGTTAAATTAAGATATAATAGTCATGTGACCATTTTCTCTATCTCAAGCTGTCAAACCACTCTGTTCAAAGTCTTAAGTAACTAAGGGCATGTTCATTCAGCGTTAAAAAATTCAGACAAGATATAAAGTGAATACAAAACAAAGGTTAATTAATGATCAAAGCAACGCTATCAAATAGTAAAATTAAAAAAAAAAAGTAAAACCTAGATCCATCAGACCGTGATAATTGTAGGTTCTGTAGCTGAGAAGACTCGTGATTCTTACAAGTACTTGGATGGACCTTGGATATGCCAAATTCACGAATAAAATCTTCGATGCTTTAAATAATCATAATAGTAACCCTACTACTGTGCAAATCCTGTGAGTATATCTGAGACACATCATTGAACTATGCACATACTGGACTAAACTAGCATCATTTGATGGTAAATATTGTTCTATTTTTTTTTCATATAGTTTTATTCTTATGATGAAATTTCAAACAATTCTTACAAAAAATATTATATATTTATATATAAACCATTTCTGGTTCGGGTTCCCAAGCGTGCCCTGCATCTTAGCCGTAGACATTCCGCATGCTGAATCCCATCAAACGTACACAGATAGGAAACCATCGGTGTCAGCGCAGCAACTTCTTTTCCCCGCTTTATTATTATTATTATTATTACTCCCTTTATTTCAAGAATCCTTGACTTGTTATTTTAGAGTCGGTAGTCTATACGTAGCTGAATAAAAAAGAGTCTGTACACAGATAAAAAAAATTAATTAATTAACTTGAAAATGATTAAATATTCACAGTAAAATTTAAATTTTATTTAAATTTTTATATATTTAATTAATATAAACAATTAATGTAAAGTTAAGATTAAAAGATTTATTATCTCCTTGATAAATTAAGCAAACATAAAACTATTAAAGAATTAATTAAGTGGGTATTATTATTATTAGTAAGTCTCTATTGTCACACTCTTATTATCTATTGATACGTCCTATTTAACATGCTTTTGATTAATTAATTGTTCTAAAATTTTATTTCTAAAAGATTTGAACTAAAAGTAATTTATTGTAACTTTAATATTATTCAAACTCATTGTTATTAATATTGCCAAATAAAGATTCTTTTAATATAGCCTCCACAATTTTTTCTTGTGAAAAAGTTTTTGTAACAATTTTATATGATTTTTTTATAAATTGATTATTAATTTCATTGTAAAATGTTTAATGTTGATTATATTTTGAAACAATTGTTAAACATTATAAGTATTTCATTAAATTATTTTATAGAGTTTTTTATAATGTAATAATGATCTACATAATTTAACAACAAGTATATTAAATAATAAATAATTTAAAAAATTGAACAAATTAATTGTAACATATAGTATGTACACTCAATATTCTTTAAGCTTGTGTTTGTATAATTTAATTTAGTAAATAAACATATCATATCAACATTTTAAGTGTCAGTCACACAAATTTTGTTTTTGTTCTTAAAATTTAAATTAGTTATCTATTTTATAATCATATACTCTATCACAATAAAAATTTTATACTAAAATTTGATAATATATTTCCACATCATTTAATGCGTTTTGGTAATATATAAGATATTTAACTCATTAAATGAAATGAAAAAATATTATTTGTTTATAATGAAATTTTTTTACATTCATAGAAAAAATTGAATTTTAAATAATTACTAAGATTCATTTTATTTAATTTAAACTTTATTACTACGGTTATAATTCAATTTTTTTATACCTTTTTATTATCATTCAAAATTTAAAATTTTTAAATTACAACATTGATCATGATATTTTATTCTATATTATATTTATTGATTATTAAAACATTATTATATTTAAATAAAGTTGTTTGTAGTAAAAAACTTAATTCAATTTCAACCCTATTTACGATCAACTATGGACTATTGTATATTAAATATTAATAATCATTTAATAAAAAAATAAATAAAGTTGTTATAAAAATATTTTCATAAAAAATAAAAACATATAAGCTATATTAAAAGAAGATTTATTTCCCAATATTAATAACAATGAGTTTGAATAATATTAAAATAATAATAAATAAGTTTTAGTTCAAATATTTTAGAAAGAATATTTTAGAACAATTAACCAAATGTACACTAAATTGGGTGTGGCAATAAATACTCCCCTTATTATTATTATTATTATTATTATAAAAAATTTACATTGAGGAGGATGGTCGCTCACTTCCAGGATCAAGGCATGTCTCAAATTTTATAGAGCACATATTGTGATATTTATAAATCACACACAAAATACATTTAAGAACCGAACAAAAATTATTGTCATGCATATATTATTATTATTGATAGACACTTATATGTCTATATCAATCCACATTTTTTTATCTTTGTAATGCCTTTCAATTTTTTTAATGTATTTAATTTATTTTTATAACTTTCTCCAACTCTCTATCCATCAAAAGTATTTTAGAAAATATAAATTTTGGACACTAAAAAAACTATTCCTTTTATATATAATATAGATTAAGTTTTAATAGCATATGACATGTCAATGCTCTTAATTATAACTTCTTTTAGAGTTATTTTATTTATACTTATATTAATATAGAATATGATGTAAACTCACTTTTTATTAATTATTAAATAAGACCTAAATTATATTTAAATATAATTCATATCTCTGAAAAATAAATCAGTACTGTGCTCTAAACCAGTATAAATAATATATTTGTTTTATATTAAGATTTTGGGAATTACCACCTGTGCTGGGTACCAAAACAAAGAGTTACCACTTACATTAATCAAATGTTTAATGTTTCTCTTATCTTTTTGTATTCAATGCCCCTCTTCTCTCCCTCCCCCTTCCCCTCCCCCACACTTCTCTTTATCTATGCAAATCTGGCTCTGTGTTCTCTCTCTCTCTCTCTCTCTCTCTCTCTGTGCTCTCACTGCACGTTTTTCCTGTTCTTTGTTTGCAGTGTCACTTTCCGTGTCTTTAGCACAAGACCAAGAGTCTCTGTCTGCTAGACCATTGTTTGCTTGCCCCCTTCTCCCTCTCTCTCTCTCTCTCTCTCTCTCTCTTTGAACTAATAGCATTCCTTGAGCCTCCAACCATGAAAGGATGGAACTTTCCTCTACCTGTTCCAAAACTTGAAACTTTTGGAACCATGCATTAATGGGGTTGAAGGCAAAGTTCACCTAATCCAATTCTCAATTCTTTATATACCCTCCAAGTCTTGTCCTTTTTTCTGTTGTTTTTCTCTTTTTTATTATATATATATATATGCACACTTCTCTTCTAGTACAAGACGGTACTTGGTGAAGAACCACAAAACCCCCAAAGCTACAAACTTTGAGGTTTTCATGCTTAGTGTCAACCCCTAAAGAACACCTTGTTTTGTGCTTTTTTTTTTCTTTATTTATTTTTTTTTCTCTTTTTTGGGGTGTTGGAGTATGTCAAGCGTTGAGATGTCACATGTGGATTTGGAGCAAGGGAATCACCACAACCGTTCTGTAACTGGGAGCACTGACATTAGCCTTTGCTTCTCTGATGCTGATGATGGTGGTTCCTGCTACTCTCATTTCTACTCCACAAATGGTGGCTCCTATGATGACTACAGCTTCTCCTGTGTCTCTGATCCTGAGGCTGCTGCTGATGAGGGTGTTGCTGATTCTGGGAGGGCTTCTTCTGCCACTGATTGTTCTGTTGAGGTGGAAATTGAAAGTGGAGTGCCTGAAGTCAAGGTGCATTTGGCCAAAGTGGAGAGGGATTGCAGGATTTGCCACCTTGGTCTGGAGAGTGATAGCCAAGAATCTGGTGTCCCCATTGAATTGGGGTGTTCTTGTAAGGATGATTTGGCAGCTGCTCACAAGAATTGTGCTGAGGCATGGTTCAAGATCAAGGGTAATAGGTGAGTGTACAACCCCCATCTATTGTGGAACTTGATTTTTATGACAAACTTTCATACCGTTTTGTTGATTGAATAATGCTAAGCAACCAGAAAAATACTATCAAAATCTTTGACAGTAATTATGATGATTGTTGAATGAAATAGAGTGGTATGATCCCTTATTCATCTAAAGGCCAACAATTATGGCACGTCATTTCGACGAAGTTTTTGGTTGTGTTGTGTAGCATTTTTCTTGTTGATTTTGGCATTAGAACTGGATCTTTTTAACCAGTCATGTCATGTCTCCATGTTTTCCTGAATAATTAATCTCACATTAACTTACGTTTTGTGTTTACTTGTTGGAGGTTATGGTTCTGAAATGTATCTGAAGTATGTTAATTGTGGATGGTTTAATTAAATGGTGAATGTAACTCGTATAAGTCTGAGGACATGATTGACGAAAGTAATTGGAATGCATCTTTATAGCGTTTAAGGAACAAAAACTGCAAGGGGGCAGACTCAATGATTTCTTCAAGAGAAGGGAAAGTTATAGAAGATTATTATTTTTTTTAAAGAAAATTGTTAAATAAAAAGGAAGGCGTAAAGCATTAGCCACTCCCACTGATTCGCTGACATGTCTCTAAGCACAGTGGGATTCCTTGTTTGCTTTGTCCCTTTTCTGAATTTTAGGAATCTTCTTGCTGCTTCTTTTTTATTCTCTTTATCACAATCAAAGTGGGGATTTGACCCCTTCAGCCTTCTGATCATGTATTTATCTTTCTTGGTGGATGCTTATAGTTTGGTGATGTATACCACCTAGGATATTTAAATTAAAAAATTAAAGGACCCTGTGGCATTTAACTTTTAGTGTGTGCATAATTGTTTTGAGTACTGCATTGAAAGTACTAATGTCCAGATGATAGTTGTGGTACATTGAGGTAAAATATTTCCATGCTTCATCTAGAGGGTCAGCAATGTTACTTGCAGATAATAGAACTTTCAAAACCTGTACTCATTGCCACTGTGCTAATCTGATTTGACCTTCTAAACCAAAATTTTAATTCAAATTAATGCTATAGTGGGGCATTTGCAAGGGAAGGATCAATTGTTAATATATGACTAAGGATTTGTTGTACAATTCCATCCAAAAGCATGGTTCATGGCTGAATTAAATTTCAGTAATGAAACAGAATTTGAATCTGTTCTATTTGGGAGTCTTCTTTAGTATATATATCGGTGCTTTGCTTTTATTGGTGGAAAATAATTAATCACGTCGTCTTTTCTTTGTTTATGAGTTTTGAAAAAGTAGCATGGTTTATCATGTGATCCTTTTTCATATTCCCAAAGACAGTTGTAGGATTTGTACAAGGAAGGTATCATGTTGGGCTTGGGCTAGCTAGAGCTGAAAAGCTGTAAATCTTCAAAATCATGAACTGTTCTGATTAGTTTGACCTGTCTGCTATGACATCTTTGTACTATCTTATTTGTTAACCGATGTACCAAAACAAATTTGAATTGAATTCTGTAGTCACAGGAGTGAGGGAATAAATTGCTTTGCCCTTGTACTATTCCCTTGTTCTCTTTATGAACAGAAAACTCCCAGGGTTGTTAACAATATGGCCTTTTGTTTCTCGTTATTTTTCTATCATGCATTGCCAATGCTATTTTAGTTCTTGGTTAGTTTGTTTGCTTGTTTATTTGGATCATCCAGTCTCGGCGGTGGTCAAATTGCCCTTGATATATACTTATATAATATCTATTATACCAACACTTTCCATTCAAGTTGTTTGGAGTTTATTTCCCTCATCTCGGGTTTGAGTCGTGTGAATGGGGAAAAAAAAAACTAGCAGTAGTGAACCGACTCGGGTTGAACTAGATTAGTTGAAATGTGGGGGACTACAAATATCAACAATTAAAATAAGAAAAAAAGAGGGGGCGGGGGCGCAGTATGTGTTGTTGGAATATCATTATTGTATGTTGGATAAGGCATTAGTATTAATACAATAGCTTTTATGATTTATCTTCATATCTACTTTTTTTTCAAGTCATGTAACTGTGTACTTTTCTAACTTTTTTGTTTTTGTTTGTTTAAATCTCAATAGGACCTGTGAAATTTGTCATTCTATTGCAAGGAATGTTCATTCAGGAAATGAGGAGACAACAGAGACTTTGAGTGACAATAACAACGTCACTGCAGTAGCATCCACAATCTCAACACCTGCCCCTTCATCGGAACCTCGACGCTTCTGGCACGGCCACCGCTTCCTGAACTTTCTGCTTGCTTGTATGGTGTTTGCATTTGTCATATCATGGCTTTTCCACTTCAATGTGCCCTCATCATAATTTCCTACAGGCATAGTTTCTTTCACAAGTAAAAGAAAAGTAAAGGCTGATTAAGGGTGGCAAAGAAAAAAGAGGAAGAGAAAAAAGAAAAGAAAAGAAAAGAAAAGAAGAGAGTAAACCGCAGTCTAGAATCCATAGAGATTGTTTCCTAAAGAATTAATGTTTTCACAGATTGAGGAATGCAAGTGAACAGCTAGCTTGTCATTTCTGTTGTGCAGTCTTCATATATATTGTTGGGGCTTACAATGCTTTCTTAATCTCTTCTTTCAAAAATCAATGTCATTTATCGACAAATATCAGGTGTATATTATAATATATTGTTGCTCCAATATTTTTGCGCGTGTGATTGTCTTACTCCGTCCTATTACTCTCTCCACTCTCAAATAATTGTCTACTTTGAGGCTATGTTTGGTTAGAGAACAAGTGAGGGGAAAATTTTATAGATAAACTTCATGCATACAATTATATATAGAGATTATCCATCAAATCTTATTCTTTTTTTTATCTCTCAACTAAACACACCTTTAAATATACATATGGATTAAAAAATAATTAACATAATAGGGATATAGTGGGAGAAAAATAGCTAATATTATCTGGATATTTTAAACGGGTAGTTTGTTATGATACAAAAACTAGTATAAATGGAGGTTGGTTTATTTTCTGAAAAAATTAGTTAATTAGTCATTTTGGAGTTTATCCAAATTCTTTTCTATTTCATTATCTAGACCCGGATTTCAATTTCTTGTGATCAATGGTTTAAACTCTCTTAATTTAGGTCTATCTCCTCGGAGAGTAGTTGATTCATATTACAGAAATGGCGGAATTAACCAACCAAAAAAATGAATAAATAAAGAAATGGCTAACTTGTGATTGATTTCAGTTGTTTGGTTAACTAATTTGCAAAAATGTCCCAGGTGCAAAATATATGCATATGCATAGAACAAAAAAAAAAGTGTTGGATATACAAAGATTTTCCTAAATTGAAATGTAGAGTGGGTAACATATTAAATCATTTTTGTGAGTTAAGAGAATAATATTCTTTAGACTAGATCAAGGATAGATACTTTCTTATGTGTTTCTAAGCAAGTTATCTTTAATGGTATGTTTATGAGTTTGAATTTTAAAAGAAAAAAGTAAGAATAAAAGGACTTATAGTGTAAATTATATTACAAGTCTTCTTTCCTTTCTCTTCAAAATTCAAACTCACGGAGATATCCTAAAAAAAATTATTTTCTTTCTCTATAAATTTCAAGCCCGTGAACTCTCGGTGCATGTGCAGTGCTGTGCTGTGCTGTGACTCTATCAACTGAGCTGACTCCACTTTACTATTCAACTTATCAGTTATTTGTCCCTTCAACTCTCCTTCCATTCGTGTACTTCAAATAACAATATTGGTGAGGTATAGCTTTATTTGTTGTGCACTATTTTAAAAGTATATAATTGAGTTTCAACAATTTATAAATCCTTAATTGAAACATTTTGTAAAATTTGTAATAAAATTAAGAATGTACTTTGAGAGTATCTATTCTGGATTTAGGCATTGAAATAAAATTTGTAAAACTGTGGGATAATTTTAAAATACTTTAAGCTCATATAAGAGATTTTTGACGGTGTTTATGCAATAGAAAATAGGAAAAAAAATAAGTAGCACAAAAAAGAAAAAAATTAATAGTAGAAACTCAATTATTATTATTTTTTCATCAAAGAAACTCAATTGTAAACTTTCATAATGTAGGGATTAAATTAAAGAGACATAAAGATTATTTTAACAATATTAACCATCGAATTCAGATGAAGAATGCAGACGTTAATCTTACATCTTCAAAGAAGTGGCAACGCCAGCGGAGCATAACGAAATTTGTAGTAAACTCTTTTTTTAATATATTTTTTTGTCTCTTCTTTTTTTACAACTTTTTTGTCTGAATCTGTAATAAAAGTAATGTAACGGACTATTTACCGTTTTGGGCCGATATTAGATAAGGCCTATGTCATGCTATCTGACAACAATAGCTCAGCTTCTTGGTTTTGCTTCGGATTTTTTTTTTTTTTTTTTGGTGTATTTGACGTGATCAATAGCTCAGGTTATTGAAGACGTGATGGTGATCAAGGTGTTTAATATCCTCAATTTTTCCCTACACTAATTAGCTCATTTTTATGAGTAATTAATGAGATTAGTAACGTACTCTATGAATTATAATGTAGTTTATAAGTTGATGAGATTAAAAATTAGAGTAGTTGACCTCTGGATATGTCAGCCAAATTGAGAAGTGCCACTTAGGTATCTAAGGATTCTTTTGGCTGCATTCCAATGAGTGTCTAAAGGGTTTTACATGAATTGACAAACCCTATTGACACAGTAGGATAGCTCGAGTGTAGTTACATAAAATACTGCAAGCTACCAACAACAGATCTATACAAACTTGGATCATGAAAGGGAGCTCCATCAGAGGCTGTGAGCTTGGTAGAGGAGGAGTTAGGCAAGCTTCGCAACCTTGCATACTAGCTTTCTGTAGTAAGTCCTGGATATTATTTTGTAATACCTAGGTTTTAAATTAAAAGATTAGAAAATTTTTCGAACTAAAGACAGTGTCAGTCATATTTACCTGTAGTTCAGGTCCTGGATTTCACTAAATCTAGACCCTACATGTCCTTGGAGGCCTCTATGATAGAGTCATAATCTTGGGATCAAAAGTCCCAGTAATAGTTTCCTAGAGAAAAATGAGTTGAAGAGTGATTTTTAATAAAATTTAGGAAACCCTTAAACATTTCATTTTTAGCCTACGAGTTTATAGAATCATAAGAATTTTTGAATTTGAAGTAAAACCCAAAATTTAGGTTTTGAATAGTTGGGATTTTGATTTTTCTAATATTTTATTTGAATCCAAATGGGGGGTATTTCCTTATTTACATTTACATTTTAAAGTTAATGTGGACATTAACTTTAAATTAATAAATGTAAATAAGTGCATCCTAAAGAGTATTCTGAAGCGTTCTAGAGACCGCTGCAACAGTCATGAGCGCTGTAGCGGTCAATTGAACAGTAAGGCAGTGCAAGGGATGATATTAGGCTCTTGGACAGCTCAACAGAAATATAAAAACCCCCCATTTTGGGATCCAGACCATTCTAGACACACCTCCACCCTCCCCAAGCCCCTCTCAACTCCAAAAACATCTCTCTCAACCCTATTTTACTCATAAAACTCCATTTCCTTTCAATTTTCTCAAGTTTAACCTAGGATCTTCCATCCTTCAAGATTAAAGGTATGTTATCTTTCTAGTTTTGTTTCATTTCCTTCAAGTTTTCCTTCTTTAAGGGTGATTCCCTATGCTTCTCAAGGGAAAGAAGCTTTCTACCTTCTTTGAGATGGAGTCTTGGGTATTGAGAGGTTTTAAGAGGTTAATTTAGAGTTCTATTGCTTCTATATCAGATACTGCTGTCAATCCTAGCTCCAAGTGTCTTATTAGTGTAGAGCCTTCACCGTTTATCCCTCCAGGTGAGTGGGTTCACATCTATGATCTCTATGTTATGCATTAGGATTATTTTCGTAAAGATATCAATTACTGCTTGAGTTTAGAGATTTCTGCAAAGAGGTTTAAGGTTTCTGTTGGCTTTTATGTTTTAGAATTCTTATTTTTAGAGCATGAAATTAGTTTTTGATAAAACTCATGGGACCATATTTGCTATACTGATTTTATGTAGAATTGAGGATATATGTGATTATTAGAGGCATTTATGGTTGTTTTAATGGATTATGAAACTAATTTACATATATGAAATGGTTTTATACTTAGACATATAGTTTAGAAAAGAAAATGTAATTATGATCGAAAGTTTTGTTATTTGGAAGCATGTTGTTGAGTTTTCTAATCATGAAAAGCTTGTTAGTTAAAATATATTTTAGATAGTCAATCAAAGGCTTAAATCCTAGGACAGAAGACATTATGAAATATAGAGAAAAGAATAAGATTCTGATTGAGCTAGCAGTAGCTATAGAGAAACAGACTGCGTATTAACGGCAGTTAAACCGTTAACCTTGATACCAAGTAACCCGGGCCAGAGATTACAGAGATTTGTTGTCACACTGGGGATGGTGATACGTAACGCCCAGATGTGACCAGAGATTTATCTTTAGAATTTTATCGCACTAGGGACGGCGATATGTACCACCCAGATGCAACCAGAGATTTACATTCAGAGTTTTGTTACGTCACACACAGTGTGCGTAACCAGAGCAAAGACTTCTGTTTCTCTATCAGGGACTGTTGGGTCAATCTACAGAAAGTCATGATTTTAAAATACATGATTTTAAACTTGAAATGTTTTTTTGAGATAATATTACTAGTGTTGTTTTATAGTGTTATATGTCTCCCTGTGGTGTCCCATAATAGGGATATTTAGGTGATGACTCACTCACTGAGTTTTGGTAACAAAACTCATTCTTCTCTTTTTCTTCTATTTTTTTTCAGACAAGGCAGTTGCTGCAGATTCCTCTCAACCCCCTTTCTCCCAGCAGCACTACACTTCAGTTAGTGAGCCTTGCTATCATTTTGATTTAGAGTGCTTCAGTGTAAATGCAGGCAGGATTCCGAACCTTAGATCATATTTTGCATCTAGTATACTGTGATGATATGTGATCATATTTTGCATTTAAAGACATATTTGTATTAATCTAATGGACTTTTGAAACAGAGAAATTTATATTTTTATGAGAGGCATTATGATTTTAGATATCCAGGACAGATTATGGAACTGCAGATGTGATTATTTCAATCAACTTGAATATATTGAATTTAAAGAATAGGTGATTTAAATGTAGAAAAAGAGAAATTTTCTGATTCTCATGATTTTTATGAACAGAGCATGCATATAGAAACAGTTAATATATCACAAGGCTTGCATGAGAATGAGATTTCTCATGTTCCAGTCACGTGCCTAAATTGGGTCGTGACAAAGTGGTATCAGAGCATTAGGTTTCCCTGCATATCACTGGAGCAAGTGTCCACAAGTAGTGCATCATTTATGTAAATAGAAGCGCTTCTATTTGCATTTATGAAGCATTACTTAAGGCCTTTAGGATGGCCATTCATGTCTAGGTCCAGATATAAAGTCTTGTTCCTTCTTATGAATGGCAGTCCTTATCTTATATGCTCCTGTCTTTCAGTTATTGTTATTGTTGGATCCAGTATGCCTCCCCTTCGATGTTCTACTTCCCGATGTCGCCATAGCAGTGGTTCCCCCAACTCTAGTGGCTGTCTCATAGCCTTGGAGCAGGCTTTGGCCACACTTTCTGATGTATTAGACCAACAAACTGAAGTAAGATTGCAATACCCCCCAGTCCAGCCACCAGTTAGAGATTCTGATGGCACAGTTTTAGAGTGCTTCAGAAAGATGGATCCACCCACCTTCCAAGGGCACCTTACAGTAGAAGACCCTCAAAGTTTCCTTAGAGAAATAGAGAAGATTATTAGAGTCATACATTATTCCTCAAAGGGAGCAGCAGAATTAGCTGGCTTCTAGCTGGGAGGCCAAGCGGGTATTTGGTATGACAAGTTTCTCTAGGGGCATAGCAATTCAGAGCCACCCACTTAGGAGGAGTTTAAAGCGGAATTTTGATGGAGGTTCTTATCCGAGAGCAGACAGGCATAGATGGTAGAGGAGTTTCTAAAACTCCGCATGACCCCTGGGATGACCGTAGCTGAGTATGATGCGAGGTTTACATACCTAGCTTAGGCATTTGCAAGCATGCTACAGTCAGAGACAGAGAAGGTTAGGCGGTTTGTTCAGAGACTGCAGGTATTTTTAACATTTTTAAAAATAATTTTTTTAATTATTCCACTATTCATCAAACACAACTAATATAGTACATTTATTAAAGTCTTATAGTAAATTCCAAATTTCCCTAAATTTGACACTTGTAAAAGTTTCGTTATTTCAACCACTAGAATGTTAATAGTATAGATTACTCATGCAATGCACGTGCAATGGACATGTAATATAAATTTTTTATTTTCAAAATATTTAAAAATATAAACCATTAATAAATCCACTCAATTAGGCATACCAAATCCCATACAAACTCTTCTTTTTGGAAGCCTTTAATCTGTTAATGCAATTTTTGTCGCAACAACATTTGTGCTTGGCCCATAGTAGACTAACCTTGGATTGCCTCCTTGCTTTCCTCTTGTGGATTTCAACATATCATTGGCATAGAATTATGGATTGTAGATTAACCATTCAGTGTGGTTGAGCTTATAGCTTAGTGGTTGTAATTGTTGAACAATTTCTTGACCTCTTTCCTGAATGAAGTCATGCATAGATACTTAGTACCTACAACTAGAAATCTTTATAAGAGCTTTATCTTTAAGATTTCTCAAAGCAATAGACGTTTAGTAACCACATGCATCAAATAATTTTTTACATAATCTTTTGAAACATCTCCTTTGAAGAAACAAACAATATATGAAAATATACTACCCTCTTCCCAATCTAACCCTTCATAACTCAATCTCAAAACATATTGAATTTATGCAAATGACATTTTCTAAAGCTTTTGCAATTCACTTTCCCATTCTTAAACACTTTTGCTATGGATGAAAAATCTTTTGTTCCCAAATGATATCATTTTCCTTTTCCCCCCAATTATTTTATTGCCATATGAAAAGATAAGAATCAAAACATATTTAAAAGTTTATGAGTCACCAAATATAGACTATTTGTCTTTTATATATTAGTGAATGATTAGGGGGCAAGGGAAAAAATACTATTTGGGGACAAAAAAATTTCATCCTTTTGCCATAAAGAAAGGAACGCACCCAAAACTTTTAAAGTTAATTCGAGGCATTTAGCATATTTAACCACTTCTAGCTTAGGACTATGCCGATCGTCTTGGAGTCACTTTTTACTAAAGACATTCAATTTTAGAAGTTTCAGAGCTTAATGAAATCCTAATAACTTAACTTCATATATATCACTAGTTTTACAAATCACATGCTTATCTCTAGGTCTGACAATAATTTTGCTACATCGACCTAACCAATCATATCATCCAATTAAGTCTATAACTTCATCTGAATTATTGATATCATCAAGAATAAGAAGTTTTTTAGGACAAAGTTTCCTCGGAGCATGAGTTGATATTCCACTAGTGCCAATATTTAGATCTTTTTTGTCTAATAATTTGGATATCACTTAATTGCATTAGTAAATCACCTAAAGCTAACACGTGTAAACTTCTAGAATGTTAATTGTATTGATTACCCATGCAATACAAATGCAATGCATGTAAAATAAATTTTTATTTATTAAAAATTTTAAAAATATAAATTGTCAACAAAATAAAACAATTGAAAAAAATTTAATATACAATGATTGATAATCAATTTCTATTAACTTTAATTCTTTCTTTTTAATATAGGTGCTTCATTAATGAAGATAAAACATTATCTAATTTCATTTTCATACTAAGGGTTACAATATCACATAGTTACTAGTATGGAAACAAACCCAACCAATCAGACATACCAAATCCTTTTTTTGGAAGCCTTTATTAATGCAATTTCAATTGCAGTTTGCAGCATTAACACAGCTTGTAGTAGACTAACCTTGGATTGTCAATACCTCATGCTAGTTGTCCTGTAACGAGATTAAAGGTCACAATTTTATGCTTATGGTTCCTTGCTTTCTGTTGGATGAAAAAATCATTAAACAAAGTTAGTTACGAATCTGTTATACTAGTAACAAGTAGTAAAAGTTAGTTACTTAGCAATTATGAGTTAGTTATAGCTTTACAAGTAAATATAGTAATATTCTCTATCTCTAAAACATGACAATCACTCTCATTCTATTGTAACAAGTTTCAGTCAATGAAGTTTATTTCAATGCAATTATTTTCTCTCATTTTGCCTTTCATGGATGTTTTCCTAATTATCAAGATGGTATCAGATTTCTAGAAGAAACCTGCTGGTCCTCTTTCATCCTTTGGACTATGAAACAAAGACAGCAGAAAATCCATCATAGGCTATTGTACTTACCTTGGATCATCCTTAATCTCTGGGAAATGCAAAAAACAAAGCACAATTGCAAAATCTTCTTATGAGGCAGAACAAAGAGCCCTTGCCTCCTTCACATGTGAAGTGCAATGGCTGATATACCTACTCAAAGAATTGCAAGTCACAATTACAGCACATGTCTCCCTATATTGCGACAATGCCTCTACCATATACATTGCAAATAACCTGTTGTTTCATGAAAGAACGAAACACATTGAAATATTGCCATATTTTAAGAGAAAAGGTCCACTCAGGTATTATTCATCTGCTCCCTATTAGTAGCTTGAACCAGATTGTAGACATATTTACCAAACCCTTTCCTCTTGGTCCTTTCCAACAGCATTATTCCAAGCTGGAAATGTTAAAGATACATTCGTCAGGTTACGGGGGTTGTTGGATGACAAAATCATTAAATAAAGTCAGTTACAAATATGTTATACTAATAACAGGTAGTAAAAGTTAGTTACTTAGCAATTATGAGTTAGTTACAGCTTTACAAGTATATATAGCAGTATTCTCTATCTCTAAAACACGACAATCACTCTCATTCTGTTGTAACAAGTTTCAATCAATGAAGCTTATTTCAATGCAATTCTTTTCTCTCATTTTGCCTTTCATGGATGTCTTCCTGATTATCAAAACAGTATTAGATTTTTAGAAGAAACCCGCTACTCCTCCTTCATCCTTTGGGTTGTGAAACAAAGATAGCAAAAAATCCACCACAGGCTATTACACTTACCTTGGATCATCCTTAATCTCTTGGAAATGCAAGAAACAAAGCACAGTTGCAAAATCTTTATATGAAGCAAAACACAGAGCCCTTGCCTCCCTCACATGTGAAATGCAATGGTTGATATACCTACTCAAAGGATTAAAAGTTACAATTATGGCACCTGTGTCCCTATATTATGACAATGCCTCTACCATACACATTGCAAATAACCTTGTGTTTCATGAAAGAACGAAACACATTGAAATATTGCCATATTGTAAGAGAAAAGGTCCACTCGGGTATTATCCATCTGCTCCCCATTAGTAGCTCGAACCAGACTACAGACATATTTACCAAACCCTTTCTGCTTAGTCCTTTCCAATAGCATTATTCCAAGCTGGAAATGTTAGAGATACATTCCTTAGCTTGCGGGGGGTGTTGGATGATAAAATCATTAAATAAAGTTAGTTACAAATCTGTTATACTAATAACAAGCAGTAAAAGTTAGTTATTTAGCAATTATGAGTTAGTTACAACTTTACATGTATATATAGCAGTATTCTCTATCTCTAAACCATGACAATCACTCTCATTCTGTTGCAACAAGTTCTAGTCAATGAAGTTTATTTCAATGCAATTCTTTTCTCTCATTTTGCCTTCCATGGATGTCTTCCTGATTATCAAAATAGTATGAGATTTTTAGAAGAAACCTGCTACTCCTCTTTCATCCTTTGGGTTGTGAAACAAAGACAGCAAAAAATCCACCACAGGTTATTACACCTACCTTGGATCATTTTTAATCTCTTGGAAATGCAAGAAACCAAGCACAACTGCAAAATCTTCATCTGAAGCAGAATACAGAGACCTTGCCTCCCTCACATGTGAAGTGCAATGGCTGATATACCTACTCAAAGACGTACAAATCACAATTACAGCACATGTCTCCCTATAGTGCGACAATGCCTCTGCCATACACATTGCAGATAACCCTGTGTTTCATGAAAGAGCGAAACATATTGAAATAGATTGCCACATTGTAAGAGAAAAGGTCCACTTAGGTATTATCTATCTACTCCCCATCTATAGCTCGAACTAGACTGCAAACATTTTACCAAACCGCTTCCTCTTGGTCCTTTTCAACAGTATTATTCCATGCTGGGAATGTTAGAGATACATTCCTCAGCTTGCGGGGGGTGTTGGATGATAAAATCATTAAATAAAGTTAGTTAGAAATCTATTATACTAATAATAGGTAGTAAAAGTTAGTTACTTAGCAATTATGAGTTAGATACATGTTACATGTGTATACAACAATATTCTCCATCTCTAAAACATGACAATCACTCTCATTCTGTTGTAACAAGTTTCAGTCAATGAAGTTTATTTTAGTGCAATTCTTTTCTCTTATTTTGCCTTCCATGGATGTCTTCCTAATTATCAAGATAGTATTAGATTTTTAGAAGAAACCCACTACTCTTCTTTCATCCTTTGGGCTGTGAAACAAAGACAGCAAAAAATCCATCACAGGCTATTGCACCTACCTTGGATCATCCTTAATCTCTTGGAAATACAAGAAACAAAGCATAGTTGAAAAATCTTCATATGAAGCAGAATACAGAGCCCTTGCCTCCCTTACATGGGAAATGCAATGGCTAATATACCTACTCAAAGACTTACATGTCACAATTATAGCACCTGTCTCCCTATATTGCGATAATGCCTCTTCCATACACATTGCAAATAACCCTGTGTTTCATGAAAGAATGAAACACATTGAAATAGATTGCTACTTTATAAGAGAAAAGGTCCACTTGGGTATTATCTATCTATTCCCCATCTATAGCTCGAACTAGACTGCAGACATATTTACCAAACCCCTTCCTCTTGGTCCTTTCTAACAGCATTATTCCAAGCTGGGAATGTTAGAGATACATTCCTCAGCTTGTGGGGGGTGTTGGATGATAAAATCATTAAATAAAGTTAGTAACAAATCCATTATACTAATAACAGGTAGTAAAAGTTAGTTACTTAGCAATTATGAGTTAGATACATGTTACATGTGTATACAACAATATTCTCCATCTCTAAAACATGACAATCACTCTCATTCTGTTGTAACAAGTTTCAGTCAATGAAGTTTATTTCAGTGCAATTCTTTTCTCTTATTTTGCCTTCCATGGATGTCTTCCTAATTATCAAGATAGTATTAGATTTTTAGAAGAAACCCACTACTCTTCTTTCATCCTTTGGGCTGTGAAACAAAGACAGCAAAAAAACCATCACAGGCTATTGCACCTACCTTGGATCATCCTTAATCTCTTGGAAATACAAGAAACAAAGCATAGTTGAAAAATCTTCATATGAAGCAGAATACAGAGCCCTTGCCTCCCTTACATGGGAAATGCAATGGCTAATATACCTACTCAAAGACTTACATGTCACAATTATAGCACCTGTCTCCCTATATTGCGATAATGCCTCTTCCATACACATTGCAAATAACCCTGTGTTTCATGAAAGAATGAAACACATTGAAATAGATTGCTGCTTTGTAAGAGAAAAGGTCCACTCGGGTATTATCTATCAATTCCCCATCTATAGCTCGAACTAGACTGCAGACATATTTACCAAACCCCTTCCTCTTGGTCCTTTCTAACAGCATTATTCCAAGCTGGGAATGTTAGAGATACATTCCTCAGCTTGTGGGGGGTGTTGGATGATAAAATCATTAAATAAAGTTAGTAACAAATCCATTATACTAATAACAGGTAGTAAAAGTTAGTTACTTAGCAATTATGAGTTAGTTACAGGTTATATGTGTATATAGTAGTATTCTCTATCTCTAAAACACAACAATCACTCTCTTTCTGTTGTAACAAGTTTCAGTCAATGAAGTTTATTTCAATGCAATTCTTTTCTCTCATTTTGCCTTCCATGGATGTCTTCCTAGTTATCAAGATAGTATTATATTTTTAGAAGAAACCCGCTACTCTTCTTTCATCCTTTGGGCAGTGAAACAAAGATAGCAAAAAATCCATCATAGGCTAGTGCACCTACCTTGGATCATCCTTAATCTCTTGGAAATACAAGATACAAAGCACAGTTGCAAAATCTTCATATGAAGTAGAATGCAGAGCCCTTGCCTCCCTTACATGGGAAATGCAATGGCTAATATACCTACTCAAAGACTTACATGTCACAATTACAGCACTCGTCTCCCTATATTGCGATAATGCCTCTGCCATACATATTGCAAATAACCTTGTGCTTCATGAAAGAACGAAACACATTGAAATAGGTTGCCACCTTGTAAGAGAAAAGGTCCCCTCGGGTATTAGCTATCTACTCCCCATCTATAGCTCGAACTAGACTACAAACATATTTACCAAACCCCTTCCTCTTGGTCCTTTCTAACAACATTATTCCAAGCTGGGAATGTTAGAGATACATTCCTCAACTTGCAGGGGGTGTTGGATTATAAAATCATTAAATAAAGTTAGTTACAAATCTATTATACTAATAACAGGTAGTAAAAGTTAGTTACTTAGCAATTATGAGTTAGTTACAAGTTACATGTGTACATAGCAGTATTCTCTATCTCTAAAACATGATAATCAGTCTCATTCTGTTGTAACAAGTTTCAGTCAATGAAATTTATTTCAATGCAATTCTTTTCTCTCATTTTGCCTTCCTTGGATGTCTTCCTGATTATTATGACTTTCTTCTTGTGGATCTCAATATATCATAGGTATAGAATTATGGATGGTAAATAAACCACCTCTAGTAATTGTTTTCAAGAAACTTTTATTGATCTTGATATAAACATACATATTGCTTCAAAAATTTATGTAAAATAAGATTCAAAATTCATAAAAATTACTATCAAGACTTAAGAAGTAACAATACTAAAGAATATTTCATATATTTTTCAACAATTTATGCTAGTCATTTGTTGGAAAAATAGTTGAAAAAAGATGAAACCAATTTCTTCTTTCTCACCAGAAGCTTTAAGCAAAGCGATGCATAAGATTCCTAAGAACAAAGTTTGATAAATGCGAAATGTCATTGTGTAAAGATTCACTTTAATATTAAATTTTATGTATTTCTTGTTAGATGGTTGGTTAACATTGACTTCATTACATAGGGCTCACTAGGATTTGATTCTAGAAAAAAAAAAAAAAAAATCTTATATGATGTAATCTTTAATAAAGGTATTTTGAAAAAGTTAGAATTTAGTTTTATATTTGAATATAAAATTAATTTATATTTAAATATAATATTAAAATATCTTCTTTTATTCTTAAACATCTTTTTATGTTATAAAAATGATCTTTTAAGGATTTGTTTGGTATTGTATTGTATTTTATTAATATTATTTTAAAGTTGAAATTTTGTTCTTATTTATTTATTTTACGAAAGTTTTAAGCTTTTTTTAAATCATGTTTCCCACTTATACTTTTGGCCAAAATTAAAATTGGTAAGCTAATACTATTTATGGTTTACCCACATTTTCATCTTTCACATGTTAGAATAGTAGTTTTTATTGAAAACACTAGTATTTATTACCCGTGGAATGTATGTGGAGTGTATAAAAAATATTTTTTAATTATTAAAAAAATTAATAATATAAGTTATTAATGAAATATAAAAATTAACATAAAAATTTATAATACAATGATTGATCATCACTTAATATTAACTTTAATTATTTTTTAATATATGTGCTCTATTATAATGAAGGTAAAACATTATACATGTAATATATATATATATATATATATATATATATATATATATATATATATATATGTGCTTTGTATCAATACAATGTATAAATCTGGTATTATCTATAGTTAATTTCTTTTGTCATGTGGAATATTTAGACTATTAATATTATTAAATTAATTTGCTTACTATGTTATCATTAACTTAACATTGTAAAAAATAAAAGTTGATTTTTTAGTGAAAATCAATCCACCATTTAAGAAACACAAATAATGTAGTGGGCTTATTAAAATCTTATAGTGGTTTGAAAAATTATCCAAATAGTGGAGGATTAAATTCACCTAAACTGGACACGTTTCCTTTCTTCAACCTTTGAAATATTAATACATTGATTGATTGCATTGACAATCAACATAGAATTGCCCTGAATTTCTTGAAGCGGGAAACAATTGCAAACTCAATCCATCTACTCCCTCCATTTTATATTAAGGGTCAATTTTTTTTCTTTCCAAATATCAGTTGTTATTTTCAATTTTCAATGAATATTTAATTATCTGCATTTTCTCACATTGACTTAATGAAGAGAGAAAAAATAAATCAATATTTTCGTTATTTTACTTTTCTTTTTTTGGAAGATAAATAAGATTTAATTATTGTACAAATGTCAAAAGCAACACTTATTAATATGAATTGAGAGAGTATTTGTGTATTAACCAAATGTTCATCCAGCAATGCAAGCCACATGGAGTAAAAGTTCACTCCCTGTAACTGTATATGGGCATCACTTAAATCCCTCAAATTTAGACAACATCAATATAATATTATTCATAAAATTTAGAAAGTAATTTAAATTAATTTCTAAAATTATAAAAAATTATTTAAATTAGTCCATATAATATTATTTATAGGGACTAACTTAAATCACTAAAAAAATCAATTTAAATAATTTTATATAATTTTATAGATTAGATTGACGTTTTCTGAATTTCAGAGATAAAGCAAAGTACCTATATAATTTCGAGAATTGAAGTAAATCTTTACCCGACGACGTCGTTGTGCGTATTCATCTTATCAATGGTACCATAGTGACAGCGCAGTTGGAGTCGGAGTGTGGGAGGTTGGAGAGTGCAACGTAGCCTTTGGAGAAAAGTGAACAAGTGTTGTTGTAGCAATGAACACAATTTTTGCAGAGACGAATCCACTGCAGTGCAAAGAGGCAGGGATAAGAGCTTTATTGAGAAGTGGTTTATGTTCAACACGTGGCATGAATTCGCTTGAATGTATTCCTTGAACTACATGAGCTTAATGATTAAACTATAATACATTACTTCCTATAAATCATTTATGAGAAATATTATTCCAACACTTAAAATTAAATATTTAATTAAAATATTTATTTTATTATCATTGAATATAATGATAATTTTTATTTTTTCATCAATTCATCACATCTAATGAGGATGAAATAAGTATTTTAATTAGATATTTATTTTTGAGTGTTGAAATAACAATACTCAACATTCAAACACATTATCCTTGATAAATAATTTCAAAAGAACGTTATCCTATGAACCAAGGGCATGGTTATTGCCACTTCTTTTTACCTATTATTACTCCCACTGAACTAGTCTCTCATATGATTGTCCTAAAATACCCTTTATTATATTTTTATTATTAAACTAATGATCTATTATTCCTTCAATATTAATTAAACTCGCAATTATTAATATCTGAATTTTTAAAATATTTTATTATTTGAGCTTTTGTTATATTCTATTTTATGGAAAAAATTTATTTTTGATAACATATAAAATTTAACTATTAGCTTAAAAAATATAATTTTATTACAAATCGATTGTCTTAATCTCTATCAGAAAAATTATTCACTTTATCTGAAAATTACTTTGTAAATCAAATTAAATTTTGTATACTTTTGAGGATAACAATATACTTTCCTATTTTACTATTCTATGAATCTGATTTTTTTTGGTAAGGTTTCTATGAATCTGATATGAATGAAAATAAGCTATCTAAATTATTATTTACATAATAAAATTTGAATTAAAATAATCTATAATCTATAATACTAATATTTCAGACTCCTATGAGGGAAACTTTTATAGGTGTCGCTCCTAGAGCGATTTAGGGTCTACAATCTTCATTTGGAATTTGAATCCTTAATCTATATTTATTACACTTAATTGATAAATATCAATCATAATTAATTATTAATTATGAGATATTAATAATAAATTATAGTCTCATTTTCACTTCACAATCCAATTTCAATATTTCAGACTCCTATGAAGGAAACTTTTATAGGTGTCACTTCTGAAACGATTTTGGACTCACAATTTTCATTTGAAATTTGAATCCCCAATTTATATTTATTACACTTAATTGATAAATATCAACCACGTCAATCATAATTAATTATTAATTATGAGATATTAATTATAAATCATGATATCATTTTCACTTTATAATCCAATTTCAAAACTCATTATCAGATATTGCAATATCACTAATTTGCAAATGTTTTTCAAATGGTTGACTTCATAAATTTTTAGTCTATATTTTAAATTTATGAAATACTATTTTTTTTCTAATAAATTTCAAATTATTTTTTTTATGATTATATTATTTGGCATATTTATCAAAAAATTATTTGGTTTAATATATAGTCATGGCATCTTTCAATTGTATTATAGTTCTATACAAAATACATGATTTATATATTATCAATGAATGCATAATTTGAAATCAACTTATATGATAGTTTTCAATCAATATGTAATTATCAATTTGTAATTAAAGTAATCTATCACAATAATGTCAATCATAAATAATAATAGATGTATATTTTAAAATTATATGCTTTATTTGAAAACATGCTTATCAAGATAAATAAATTAAAATTTTCTGGAATTAATTCAATACTTATTTAAATAATTTAGTTTACCTTTTGAAATATAGTTTTAATTCTAAAAATATAAAACATTTACTATGATATATTTATTTTGACTTAAATTTAGAGAATATTCTTTATTTAATCCTTGAGTATTTTTTAATAAACTCACGTATACTCTATTATCATTTAATTTTAATATGAAATTTTTAAGTATGGAAGTTATTCACTTATTTTAAATGGGATTTGTGAGTTTTTTTGGGTTTTTAATATATAATTTAACTATGATATTCTTTTGATTTTATTATATTCAAATTACATTTAAATATGGTAATTAGCATTGAATACTTTAATTTTATATAACTGAATATCTGTGTAAAATATCTTTTTATATTAATAATGCATTAAAATTAAATTCTTGGAATAATATATTATAAAAGTTAATGAGATATTGTATCTTTTAATCATAATTTAATTTAGCTTTGGACAGGTCCATGAATTTAGAGAAGATATATCAAATCGATATTATTAAATCAACCTTAAATTTATGCTATCATGATATAGTAATTATATTAATTTAAAATTATTTCATTAATTAGAATCATAGCAAATATTATCATGGTCAACAAATTATAACTAAAAATTTAATAACACAAATTAACACATAACTATGATCAAACAATCACTTTCTAATTAATCAATCACTCTCAAATTTAAATTAAAATTTTAAGGAATAACCTTAATTACATATCACTTTATTTTTGCATGGTAGATTTAATTAATATAATATATAATTTATTAAAAATTATTATAATATCTAAATTTTTTCACAATATACTGTAATGATATTGATAATAAAAATACAATAATGCAAGCTATACTATATTAGTTTTGATATTTTAATAAAACTCAATATCATAATTAACATATTTTTGAAGGATTTAATATAATCTATAATCTATCCATAATACTAATAATTAAGATTTATTACATGGATAATTTTTCATGTATCATTCATAGAGAAAATTATACTCCACCATTTTCATAATATTAATATTTAAAGTAAATTTTTGGATTTAATTTATCTCATAATTATTAATTATTTTTTCCAATCATACCTTTATATCTCACTTCATTAAAATTATTTAACAAATAACAAATAATATAAATAAAATGATAATTGTATATATTATACTATTAAATTTTATATATATAATTATAGTATTAAAGATAACAAAGCTATCATAATTACATTATCAAAAAAATTATAATTAACAATTATAATTATAGTATTAATGATAAAAAACAATTGTAATTATAATAATTAATGATAACAAGAAAATCTTAGCACATATTTATTTTTTAATTATCTTTAGTGGATTTAATTTACCTCATGTATGTATTTTTTTAATTTGAATAATGTTGCATTAGTGGTATCTGTTATTGTGAATATTTATGTTTCGAGTTTCAAAATATTTTGAATTTTTTTGTTTTTTGAAATTTTTTTAATAAACATGTGAATACCAATAAGGATTCAAATTTCAACGGGGAATAAGGAATGAAGACCTGTGACAAAAATGAGAATAGGGATAATAAACAAAATTCTAAATAAGGATGAGATCAGGGGAGGAGGAGTTTGTAACTTGAAATGAAGAACTTTTAAAAATCATAAAAAAAAAATATTTGCCTGTTTCATCATACCATATTTAATTTTTTACAACTTAAATATTTCAGCTTATTAATTCCACAACTGTTTGATATTAATTTTTTTGAAAAATAAGACTTCAATTTTTTAATATTAAAATATATAAACAAAATCCCACAATTTGTACTTCCTTGATAATGATATTAATTATTTTAAAAAATTAAATAACTACATAACTTTTTTATGAAAAAAATTGTATAATTGATATACTACTCCAATAATTTGGGATGACATAAATTAGGATTATATGTGATTTTTTACTAATTATAACACATTAATTTTTAATTATAACATATATTTTAAAATTGATATTTTAATTTACTAAAAGTATGTATAAGGAAAAGGAGTATAATTGAAATCACATTTAATTATCTTTATTAATTAGAAAATATATTTTAATGTTTTTATAAATAAAATATTTTAACTTATTAGAAAGATATAAATGACTAGAGATGATAACAAAAAAACATTGAAGTGTGGATGGAAATATGAATAAATTTTGTCTTCATAGGGGTGGAGTCCCCATTTGTTAAATGAGACAAGGACAAAGATAATATATCTTTATTTTTTCAATTATCTATATTAGATTTGCATTATATATGCACTTTTTAATTTTTTAATTTAGATTATTTTGCATTACTAATATTTGTTATTATAAATATTTATGTTTCAAATTTCAAAATAATTTAAAAAAATTTGAAATTCTTTTAATAAATTTGTGAATATGCGCTGGGATTCAAATCCTCACAGGAAATGAGGAATGCAGAATAAAATTCTAAACGATGACAGGTATAAGACATATCCTCTCTGTTATGGACACTCATTGTCATCTTTATAAATAGTTCATTATATAATAAAATTATCAACTTATTCTTTTTCATTATTCAATAATTTCAACTTTCAAAATGTGCAAAATTTTCCTAAAATATGCTCTTTATTGTTATAGTCATTTATCAAGTTTTTTTTTCACCCTTATAAATATGATATTCAAAATAAAATATAAAATAGAATGACATGTTTATATTTTATGAATTTATTTAATTATTTAACTATTAACTTATTTTCAAAATAAATTTATATATTCAATTTTTTATAAGATATATTTAAATAAAATATTTATTTTAGATAATAGTCAATAAACTATTTTTATTGTCACCCCGTGCATCGCACAGATCAAATAACTAGTTATTAATAAAATTTGAAATTTTAATTAAAAGTTACACGGTTATCTAATAGTAATTTTTTATTATTATTGAATGATTTTGACATTTCGTATAGTGCCATAATATTTTAAACTGTAATAATATATCATTAAATATTAATATAAACTTCTATTTTAATAGTACATAATTATTAAATAAGTAACTAACTAATGTGTGATGTTATGTAACTTTAAAAAACAAAAACAAAAAATTTAAAACTTTAATAAAAATTTAACGTTTTTTCGCAACACATTTATATACTTTTCTTTTGTGTTTTTTATGTAAAAAATTAAATTTTAAATGTTATATGAGAAAAGTAGTCAAAAATAAACTACTCTTCATAAAATATAATATTGCAAAAGCATAAATAATAAAATATTAAAAAAATTAAAATTTTAATCATTGTGAATTTTATTAATATTAAAGGAATGATAGATTATTAATTTAATCATGAAAGAACAAGGATATTTTAGAACATTACACCAAAAATTAATTGAGTGAGTGAAAATTGATAAAAAAAAAAAAAAGAAGTGGCAATGAACCAGTGGGCCATTCGAGGGAAGCTATTTTTTCTTTATTAAAAAACTAACAAATTAATCTCTCGTCTACATTGCTTTCATTTAGTTGTGACTTCTGAAGACAGCATTGTTTTGAAGGAGGAGATAAAGAACCTATAGATTTTTTAAAAAAAAAAGAGAGAGAGATAGAGGCTGCACACATAAATTTTCAAACCAGTCATTCTCGCTTATCCTGTATTGCAATGCCGAAAACAAAGAAAAAAATAAACAAAGAAAAATCTACCAATTAAAGAAAACATAATAGGTGAAATTGGATGCAAGCCTAACAAAAACTAGCCAAAGAAAAAAAAATAGAAGATAAAAACGCATAAAGATATCAAAAGAAAAATATATACAAATTTCAAATTTTGTTTTTCTTGGCTTCCATGTTAGTCCCATCCTTGAGAGTTTCTTGTGCATCATTTTCCATTCCGAGGCTGAAAAGACAAGCTGCTTGAAGATACAAAGCAGTAGGCCACTCGGGAGATACCACTTGGGCTTGCATTGCATCCCCTAGAGCTTCTTGTGCCATGTCATTCATCAAATAAGATAAGCACCGCCTTGCATATACTGTTGGTGATACCATGGTCCCTCCATCTATGAACTGAAAAATTTGAGAACAAAATCCATCTATAATTCATTTTATATATTTATATGAAATTTAACATTTATACAGTCATCGCATATTCATAGATATCAAACTACAAATGCTTGCTCCATTCTAAACTCCACAAAAAATGGAACAATATATGTTATATTATGTGCACCCAACTTGCTATAGTTAAGTTCACTCCAAAAAATTATAAATATAATTTCTATTGACAATGTAAAATAAACCCAGTCTGCACTTTGTCCAGGCTGTATTTAGTAGGAACTCGATTAACCAGTTCTGATCCAATCAAGGTCCTTTTAATGGGGGTAAGAGTCTCCTAACAAGAATTTTTTATATTTTCAGGATGCAGATTCAAGACTTCTAATTTAGAGACCAAGTTATCTATCATCTTGATTAATTGCAAATTGCTTGAATTTTTTTTTTCATTTTAATATAATTGAACAAATATGAATGTGTCCGATGCACACGTAGATGGGGGTCAAACTTCAGCTCTACTATTGATTGCAGATGCAAGTCTCCTTAAGTATATGTGTCTAACATCTAACATATTAAAGTAGTGTTAGCTATATAATAAAGTCGTACAACAATATTACAACATTATTCATAAACTTATTTTGTCTTTTAGTGAGAATCAATATTAATACACCAAAAGACAAAACAAGTTTATAAGTGGTGTTATAACATTGTTATATAACTTGTTGTACACCGAGCATTATTTTACATGTTAAGAAGCATCTCACTCTCTTTGACTAGGGAATTCAAACTCCTAATAAGATGTTCAGCAAAATAGCATGCAACATAATACTCACTGCAACATGAACATCATGCTTTTAACCAGTAGTCCTTAAAAACCTCTTACTTGTGTGTAGCAGTCAATGGCAGTGGCAAAGTCCTTAGCTCGAAAAGCAGTGTCTCCATGCTTCTTCAAATTCAAGGTATCTTGCATTTGACTGGTCCACAATTGAAAGGAAAGCTGCAATTCGCACAATAGGAAGGATCAGCTTCGGAGTTAGTCACAGAGTTCGGTTAGAAGTCTATACTCTTTTCTACTGTGTTCAAGTAAGGATAGACATAACCATTCATGTGACTTTGCATATTAGCTTAAGTTTTTTGGAGAGATGGTTCATAACATAGTTCAATCATTGTTATCTCTCATGATGAGAAAAAATAATCCTTTCATGTCAAAAAAAGGTATTAGCATCAAGTGCCGTGTTAGATAAAATCATCCATATATCTCTACCAATTAGCTTAAACTTCTAGGAGAGATAGTTTCATGAGATTGTGTAAGTAAGGTGAAGATGGTGGCAAACCTCATTGGCAATCCCTTCGTCATCCTTGTAACCAATCTTCTCTAATATTCCATGAATAGCAGTAAGGTCCAGTCTCAAACAAGCTTCACCGAAGGGTGTCAATGACAATTGCTTTGTTGAAGATGCGGTTTCATGCTTGAGACCCATCAGAACATATGAGGGGACCTGCTCATATACTACCCAAATGAGAAATTATAGTCTTCCCAAGATGGGTATAATATTTTTCACTGTCATTTAGCATTAGCATTAGCATCCTAACAAGCACAAAGCTTCACTGATGTAAAACATTTGCAATTTTACATACTGAAAAATAGATGTAAACAACCATCACATACTTAAAGATATAGATATTATGGGGATTAATTCATCAACATGTTTTGAAAAAAGATCAAAGTTCTCCAAAATAGCCCAAAGACCAGGTTCAAAAATCAGGGGAAAAAAAAGTGAAATATTTGGATAGGAGAAAGAGACCAAAGAAATAAACTACTCATGGTATGTCTTGTTGTGGAGTAAAAGTAAGGATAAAATTTTCCTAGATAAATTTAATATGTAAAATTATACACAAACACAATACTAATTTAGAAAATTTTTACCCTCATCTTTACTCCCTAACCAAATACAGCCTAAAAGTAAAAGTTCATCACGTATGGTATATACGTCTGTTTCTTTCTGAAGTGACATGAGAGAGGCAACAAGAGACTTTGCATTTGGCCTCTCACGAGCTTCATACTGTAAACAACGCGACGCCAATCGAACCAACTCGGTTCCATCATCCTTAGAAAAGTGACCCTCTAGCGCAGAATCCATCAACATCAAAAAGTTTTTGCCACGAATAAGGTCAAGCGCCTGCAAATTTGGAGAAGGGTTGGAACAAATTGAATTATGCTACGTTCAGTACATCTTTAGCCACACTCAAATGATCTCACACAAACACAAGACATGGGATTTCGAAAAGATATAACACTGCAAGTGCTATGTTGCAACTAGTAATAGATCAGGTTAACTGATAGACACTGCTGATTATACCAAAAGATTGCAAATGAGTATACAACACAACTCTTAAATTTTCCTTAAATATGTCCAAATTGAAGGTCATTTTTGGGTAAAGACTTGTATTATTAGAGCGGCAATAAATAAGTTTATTATTCCTGGAAGCCTTCCTTATGGGATAATTGAGTGCAATGCTATAACCAAGATTCTTACTTATTACATCTATGTAAATGATGGTATGTCTGCCATGTTGAATCAATATATTTGAGCAAACATATCAGCAATTAATGTCCTTGTCATCAATGTTCAATGGTCCAAGGATCACATATAAAATCACAGTTTGTTCAGGACCAAACTTTGGAAAGGGAAAGCTTACATGGCTTGGGGGAATATGTTTACCACTCAAGAGATCTAGCAACAGGGTTCCAAAACTGTAAACCACACTCTCTGGTGTCACTCTACCTGCATATAAACCAAAAGAACAATTGTCACAAGTCCAGAGAGAGAGAGAGAGAGAGAGGAAAGAATGTTGTGTTTTACAAGATGAATTTTGACAAAAATTTCCACATAATTGATCCAAATTTTAGGAATGTTATAAATCTTATTTTAACTTATTTGCAGAAGAGGAAGTAATATTAATGCAGGCCTCCTTTGTGATGCAATAAATAAAGATCCGGTCTAATAGAAAAAGGAAATTGTAATATTATCAATTGGTCTATGACCATTCTGACCAAATCTATTTTTTATGGCTTAGTCAGTGGCAGATTCCTCAGGAGACATGCACTCATGCAGCAAGCACAGACAAACATCCTAAGAACTTTACCAGTCCTTAAGTATTCAGGAGGTGTGAAAGCCAAGTTTGTACTGTAACTCTTCCCATCTCTGCTGTTCTTCATGAGTCCAAAGCAAGACAACCTAGGATTACCATCCTGTTCGTGCATAAAACACCAGTCAGTCACTAAAAGGAAAGAAGCAAGAATTGATTAGAAAAGGGGAATTAAAGCATATATTTCACATCCGAAACCTCTTATACCTGATCAAACAAGATCCTATAGGCATTGAGATCATGATACAAACCCCTTTCTTTACTGGTGCAATAATCTAGAGCTTGAGCTAAGTAGAATGCCACCCTCAACCTCATTGCCCATTCCATTGGCTGTGTCTCCCCTACACCAAATCAACCATAATTTTCATTTTTTTTTTCCCTACCATGTTCAGAATCCAAAGGCCAAAGACTATGATTTAATGAAAGATTTAATTAAGATCCAACAATGATTAACACGAAAGTTGCTGCAATCACAGACAACCCACAATGAAAGAGATGCCTGGCCAATGTTTCATGTGGCATAAACTCTGCCACTAGCAGCCTCTCTTCCCCTTCATAGCAACAACCAATCAAATTGGCCAAACGTTCACTTCTAAGGCTCCCCACTTGTCTGGCTTCCTCCTACAAGCAAACAAAACATTTTGTCATGCTAAGTACCAAAAAGAATGTGTTGTGTGGCAAGTGCAAAAACAACTACTAAGCATTGTCTCACTAGGTGAGGATAATGAACTATAAAATAGATGCAACATAAGAACTTCCTAGGAGATCATCCCTCCCAGTACTACACTTGTCCAAGTATGCTTATCTTCAGAGTTTTGATGGAATCCGATGTATTAGTACTGATATGATCGCAAAGACTGAACTTATATTGTGTGGCAAGTTCAACAATGGTACCAAAAGGAAAAAAAAGAAGTGAAAGTTAACAAACAAGGAATTGGCGAGAATCAGGCCAAGCGAACTTGTTGAAGCGTTTGATGGCAATCCACTGTCCATTCTCAAGTTTCCCTTTGTAGACAACATTGGGAGCCTTCTCGCCATGCTCAGACACTATGTTTTCTGAGGAGAAGCCGTCTGTGGCAGCCTTCAATTGCTCCAAGCTGAACTCACCAAAGGCTGGCCACAAGTTCTTTTCACTCTTGCCACCATCTTCTGCAACAAGGGCAGCATTTTTAAGCAGAGAAAGAAAAAGGGTATGTGCTGAAAAGACAAACAAAAACAAAGAAACAACAACACAAACCTTGGTCGGGGGATTCAAGGACACATGGTTTGAGGTGGGAGTGGAACCAGCAAAAGGAGAATTTAGAGCAACGAGCCCCCATGTAAGTGGAAGAAAAGAAGGAGGAGAGGAAGTTGAAGGTTGAATGGCTAGTGTACAACGATCAGAGAGTGCTTATTTTTTGTGAACACATTTGGTCTTATGATTCTTGTGTTTTTTTGGTGTGTTTGAGAATAAATGGAAAGAGGTGCAATTCAAAAAGACTGCTACTTTCTACTTGTCTACTTTTAAGCAGCTTGAGCATGTATGCATTTTACCTCGAATGCTGATATAGACAACACACGTACAAGCTGTTAATGGGTTACATAATGTAAAGAGTAAGGTTAATTTAACTAATATTTCTTGGATATCGTGCTAATTTATTTTTATCTATGATTAAAATGAGTGTAAATTTTATTTAGTTTGAATCTCATATTATGTTCGAGAAATATTTCATTTCTCTAACGTAAAACTTGTTTGTTTATATTTTTGTTGCTTAACTTTTATCAACCCCACCACTCTAATAAGAGTTGTTTTTTCAACCTATGATTTGAAATTTGGAAAAACAAAACTTAGATAAAGTTGCTTATATCGATATATTCCATCCAATTTTAAGATTAAATCATGATTAGTGGATTATTTTTTAAATAAGCGTAACTTCTAACCTTTAAGTTAATTATTATAAGAAAAAAATTTATGTTATCATGTAATTATTTGTTGTGAGAATTATATGAAATGGATACGAAGAACTTAAATTGCATTTGGTTTGTAAAAATATTTTCTGTTTTAATTTTCTGAAAATGATTTTCATTTTCAGATTTTCAAAATGTGAAATTGTGTTTGGTTTAAAAGAGTAGATTTTATTTTTAGAAAGTGAAAACAACAAAACATGTTTGCTTTGTATATTTTCATCATGCAATTTTTAAAACCAAGAGTGTAGTACTTCTTGATATGATACCTCCAGGTTTTCCCAGGCTATGCACATTGCTTGGTATGCATACTAGTAGACAATAAATCCAAAGTCCAACCACGAGCTATGTAATCACTCAACAAATATTGTCATCATCCTTAATCACATTATCATCCTTATTCTTGCATTTAGTATCATTATACTCACTTTTTTTTATTTCGTTGCACAATTTACGTCCAATAGAAAACTACCTAAAATCAGAAACTTGCAAAGAAAAGTATGTAGACTATATCATTCTTATTCACTTATTCATTCAAAAATGGAAAATAACACAAGTAAGTTCATGCAGAATCAAAAGTAACTAATAGCATCGCAGAATCAGAACTAATTAGTATAATTCATATTCATTCATTCATTCACAAATAAGAACCTAACCCCAGTAATCTTGCCAAGTCCCAAATTCCTCAATCCTGAGACCTCCATGGAACTAATATCTACGTCATTCTCTAATTCTCAAACAAATATATAATTGTTAATTGAAAAATAGAGAAAGAAGTAAACATAGAACAAGTTGGAGAAATTGACTTAGATTACTCAAATTTCTCGTCATCACTCAATATATACCAAGACCTTTCAAGCCCCATATCTCTATCAGCCTCTTCCAGCAGATGCATCAGCAACAATGTCATCAGCCGCCCCTATGCCTCTGCCTCCAGTGTCGCCATTGCCTCCCTCGCCAACAATGCCCTCCCCTTCTTCAGCCACGTGTCATCCTTGTCCTCCAGCTGGTCTTCATCAAAGCTGTCCTAGAATGTGGGCACGAGCCCTGACCAATACGGCTCCGACACTGACGACATGATGGTGGAGTTCCACCATGAAAGCTGAGGTTGGAGGGCGCAGCTAGCAGGGCAAATTCAGTGGGGTCACCGGCAATGAAGGGAGCGTCGACCGTGAAGCCATAGTGGGTGGAGCTCCACCGAGTGAACTTGAGCTTGGCCGTCAATGAAGAGCTACTAATGTCGATGGTGGCGTCGAGGTCGTGGGACTTGGTTGGTACGCAGAACCACAACTTTTCTGTCTCCATGTTTGATGGAAGCTAGAGCGGTTGTGTTTTAGTGAAAAAGAAAGAAGAGTTTGTTATAATTACAATCTTGCCACCGTGTTTTGAGTTGAAAATATTTTCAGTTTGTAAAACATAGTAGGTTGAAAACAATGAAAAGATGAAAATCACGTTTTCATATTTTCAAAGAATTTGAAAAATATTTCCTAAAAATATTTTCAGTAAAGTCAAATCAAATGTATTTTTATCTCCATTTCCTATTTTTGCTGAAAATAAAAATGGAAAATATGTAAACCAAACACGCTCTTAGTTTAATCTTGTTTTTGGGGTTTTTAGACAGTATTATGGATGCATGGGCATTGATGTATAAATATATGAGAATTTTAATTATTTTTTTGATAATGTGATGCATTTGGTAAGATAATTAGAAATTGATATAATTCTTCTCAACGCATTCACTCGTGCACAGAGACACCTTAGAGGGTGGGGGGCTTATGCATGCCTCATGAATATTTTGGATTATTTTTAGTAATTACATAGATATATGTATATTTGTTTCTACTATTTTATTAAGTTTAATCCTATTGATTTTAAATAGTTAAAATTGGTCTAGTGGTGAGAAATTTAGATAATATATATAAGATCTTAGGTTCAAATCTCATTACAATCAATATAATTCCATAAGTACGAAAAAAGCTCTATATTAATTTTAAATAAGATAAAATAATAAAATATAATCTTATTCACTTATTATTATTATTATTATTATTATTATTATTATTATTATACTTATGTACTATTCTTGTCCTCGTTACTAAAATTTTCTGAATCTTGCCACTTATTAACACACAATTTTTTATATTTTCTTACCGATAGATTCACTGATAATGCAATTAAAGTGGCCAATTATCTCAATAGTATCTGCAACTCTCTAAAGTATTATATATATATATATATATATATATATATATATATATATATATATATATTCAAAATATACTTATATATGCTAGACCTAAAACGTAAAAATTTGCCAACTTAATGGTGTGTGTCCAGATATTCAATGGACACACTGCGACTATAAATAGTGTGGTTATTGAATTATAACATGCCACTAAGTTGTCATATCTAGAGTAGACTCTTTAGGTCCAGAAAATATTGGTACCAAGAAGAATAATGCTGTTAGAAAGAGCCACTTTTTGTATGGTTAAATTTGCCAAGGTCCTTTGCTATTTTTCATAATTTTGGGGCTTCAGCTTTCTGCTTTTACTGTATTCTCATCATTTTGCTTCACGTTTAATAAACGGAAAGTTAACAAAGGGAACAATTTTTTTTTTGGAGTTTGTTGGCATAATTATATGTGCAACAGTTTCTATTTGTCTAAAACAAGGGCAAGGAAGGAAGGGGGCATACATTTTTATTTGGGCCAAAGGCACGATACATAAGGTCAAGTATGATGCGCCACATATAAGATATTTAATCACAGTTACAAAGTGTTGTTAAATTTGTTAAAATACTTTAGCCCACATTTTTCAACTTTTAGCCACACTTAATAATTGTATCTCATATAGTGTGTGATACACCATACTTCACTTGGTATGCCACAGATAGCATTCTATTTGAAGAATAATAATTTATTATTAACAGCTGAATGACCACCAAAAACCAAATAACGGATGACAAAGAAATACTGTTTTATATGAAAAAAGGAAAGAAGAAAATATAGCTATTGAATAAGAGATCAGTAAACTAGCAGATTAATGTAGCATTGACATATTTATTACTTATCCGGCCATAATCTTATAATTTGATGGCACTTAACTTTGAATTGTGTTAAATATGGTTTTGTTCCTTGGAAAATAAAAATAAGCATTTTTTTGTTTTGGTCTAAATATTTTTAAAACTATTTTATTTTAATTTTTACAGTTAATTTATTTCTATTAAATTTTAAGCTTGCTATTGAAAAATCACATTATTCAATTTTGTATGATAGTTATTAGTGGTACATGTGACATTATAACCATATATGGTAATTCCACTATAAAATGAATTATTTGGTCTAGTAAGATGAGTTAATGAGTTGGGTTTAATAAATTATTAGTGAAAAATTTGACACAGGATAATGATAGGTCATATGCAACTACTGGCTGTTAAATAGGATTAGATAAAGTGACTTTTTCTCAGCTAATTCAATATTTAACAAATTGCAAAGATTAAAAATCAAACAGTTTTGAAAATGTTTAGACTAAAACCAAAAAAAATATTTTATCAGGGATCAAAATTAGAACTCGCTTATTTTTTTTATGAAAAAAAATATATTTAATTTTTTTTATTTTTGAATTTCGACATCATAATCTGTTCGGTATCTCACCTCTCAGAAAGTTTGAGGACCCCTTTTACTGTGAATGAGAAAGAAAGTGATTCATATTAGCTAGAGCTAGGTAGTTGAATTAAGAATTTTTATAGGTCTAAATTGATAATCATGTCAGGTGCTAATCAAAGAAAGCAACACTTCGCGACTTTTGTCGAATGAATGAATACAAATTTGAAAACGCAATGCGTTAGTCAATGATGTAGTGTAAAAATAATTATTTTTGTTGAAGTGGGACATAATTCTTTGCAATACTTTTGATAATTAAAAAAGTGTTGGAGAAGAAATATCTCTCGTTCATCTTTGTCTAAATTAAACCACTCTTTTGGAGTACTCTCCTCTAAATGAGGCATGGAACTCAATGCAGGAAATTAAAGTAATAACAGCTCTGACATTCACCCTCACTTCTTTCCCCCGGGTCACAGTAGTTTATATAATGTTGCTAGCTAGTGACTCTTCCACTTGTGGGTGCAATCTTGACCTAACGTGGAAGCAATCTTTTATCACATGTTACCTATTCTAGTTATATTTAAAATTTTAATTTTTATGTATTGACAAATTAAAACAACTTTACATTGTGTCAATTAATAAAAATTTAAAAAAGTGTAAAATCATGTCAAATAACTATCCATTGTAATAACTATTCACTATTTTTTGAATTTCTATTGCACTATTTAATACTATTAGCATATAGAAATTAGACTCCATATTTAATTGTTAACAACTTAATATTGTGTGTGTGATTTGGGAAAATGCTGTGCATATCGCAAAGCAGAAACACAACTTTAATAGGAAGTAGTATGTGGTCGATGTATTGAAATCTCAGCAATCAATAAGATGATTGATTTAATTGGGAAGAAACTCTTGATTAAAAGCTCATCATTAGAAAAAGTATCATGCTAAGTTTTTTTATGCCCGACAATGTTACATCAACGGGTACTCCTATTTCTAGACTATGGTTGTGTGTCCCAAGTAATTATGACAACCATTTAAATAACAATTGCAAGAAGCCACAGACCACTGGCAACATAGGCATTCTTGTAGATAACTTTAGTGAGGTGTGAGTGAAGTCACTTTTGCCTATAACAAATGTTATCTTGTACATTTTCCCCTTTCATATTATTATATTTATTTTCTTCTACGCTTCTTGTCACTTTGCTGTTACATGTCACTAACTTTGCAATTGTGAATATTGTTATTAAATTTAATAGAAAATAACCACTATGAAATTTAATTACTAACTTTATCTCTATAATAC
Organism: Dalbergia cochinchinensis; assembly: GCA_031216125.1. Taxonomy (NCBI): domain Eukaryota; kingdom Viridiplantae; phylum Streptophyta; class Magnoliopsida; order Fabales; family Fabaceae; genus Dalbergia; species Dalbergia cochinchinensis. The sequence goes on along the minus strand of CM062375.1, from coordinate 56,673,128 downwards.
ACCGAATTTAGATTTTTGAAAATAAGGGTTGCAGTGAAGCGAGAAGTGGGAGTTAATCAATAACTATTAGTTATTATGTGTGAGTCTCATTAAATGATCTAAAAGTGATTAATTAGCCACACACTTTCTTACTTTACAATTATTTTCATTTTAAAATGATCTAACTTTAAAGTGGTTTGAGTCATCAAATTATTTACAATCCAACAAACTTTGAAATTTGATGGTTTAGATAGAAAAAACAATTACTAAAAGAATTTAATTTATATATATACTGATAGTGTAACTTTTTTTTTCATCGTTATCCAATCAATTATATTATTTGTATGATTTTTTAAATAGCAAATGTGAAATTTCACCACTTTTATTTATATGCTAATATATGATTGGATGATAGTGTATAGAAATTAAACTCTATTAAAAAAAACTAATATTATATATCAAAAGACATCAGCAAATATAGTATAAAAGAAGCGTCTTGACAAAAATCACAAAGATGCTAGATACAATTGAGAGTGCTATACCATGATCACGGCCATATGTATAGTTGGCCATGTTAGTATATTATGTTGAGAACAAAAGCACAATACGAAATGGATTTATCAATACTTCAACACCCAAAGGATGAGAGAAGTTGGTTGTGATTATTATTGATACCACCCATATGGGGATCAACAGGACCCTCATACAGGGAAAGTATAAGCACGTCAAGGAAGAATTAAAAAAGTGGTCGTTCTTTGTAAGATTTGTAAGACATGCCTTAATGATGTTCATTGCATCACTCACGTAACTGCCCTATCATTGCGCTCTGTCTCTGTGTGTTTTGAGAGAGAGTAGTGTGTCCTTTGTTTTTGTGATTGCTTGTCTCACAGAAAATGAGTGTGCCCCCTTTTTTGCATTGACTAGCTTTTTCCAGCTTAAATTGCGCAAGCACCACCCTTTTGGTTTGATGCCACCGTTGGTGTGGTATGTGGGGTATATTATATGAAATCATAGATTTATTTATAAATTTGTTCATAGTGACACCTCACTGTACACAGAAAAGGCCACATCCACATGCATGCCCAGGGTAACTTAGCTGTAATTACAATTTGGTATCCTTCAAATTTTGAATAAACAACAATACATAGAGTAAACAAAACAACAGAAAAGTACATCATTTAGGTGGATTTTCGTAGATGCTTTTTAGAATTTAGCATTAAAAAACATTATCTCATTTGCATGGGCCTAATGGCAAAGATTAAATAACTTTCGAAGTAATGTAAGAGAGACCATTAAATGGTTTTATGCTCTAATATGTTTACAATAATTAAATTTCGGCAAACAATTATACATTTATTTTTTAACTTATTTTATATACTTAAATTCGTCTTCTAGGTATAAGTATTTTCAATTTATTCTCTAATATTTTAAAAATTTAACACACTTATGTTTTTGGAAAATGTCATTAGTTACATTGATAGAATGATCCTACCTATCTAGCTAGTATTTAAGTTAGCAAAAAATAATAGAGATGATTCCAAATTTGCTCTAAATAGTAAACGTTTTAGATTAGTTTTCTAACTTTTACAAATGGTGAATAACTTTTGTAAATTTTATACTCAGACGCCTAAATAAATTCATTGAGGGAAGATATTTGAAAAGAATGTATTTTTTCGACCCAAAAAAAAAGAGAACCCCCCCCCCCCTAACACACACACCCACCCAACAAAAAAAAGATATCCTGTACATACATGTAGTGCTGCGATTTGTGGAAAAAATGGGGGTAAAATGTTTATATTCTCAAATGTTTAGGTATACCTTAGATTATTGAGTATCGACCAATTTGAGGGGTAAAAAAAGGGTAAAATGTTTATATGTTAGGTAGATCGTTGACTATTGACCAATTTGGAAGGCAAAACTGAGATTACCATGCATCACATCACATAATACTGATATGAATAGTATTATTTATCTTCATATTTTAGGGGATACCATGTCAACACATTTCATTCATTATTGAATGAAATATGGATCCCAAATAAAATGAAGACTATATCCTATTTAATAATAGATAAGAATGTGCCAATAAATTATTTCATAAATTATGAGTATAAATAATATTTCTCTGCCTATATTCTGATAATAGTGCATACATGAACCAATGATGATGCCACCCTTGGAAGCTCTTTAGAGTTAGCTTTAATTATGCAACAAATACCGCTAGGTGAGAGAAGACACTGTAGGCTGTAATCAATAAGGCTATATGTACTCCATAAGCTTTATACACAATTCAATGCTCGCGCGATTGACAAGTGACAACATCGTTGAGAAACATGATACCCCATTTGATTAGACCTTGTGGGATTGACATCATCGTTGAGAAGCATGATACCTCATTTGATTAGACCAAGTGCTTGGTAACGTTTTCAATTTCATTTTTTTTTTTCCTCCTTCTCTTCTTTTTGGGTCAACAACATTGCTTAGGAACGTTTTAAAGGTCCACAAAACGCGTGAAGATTTTAAGAGGGTGGTGGTCCATGTGATAAGGAGGAAGTGCATGTGATATGCTGCATAGGCAATGAGATTCTATTATAAATGGCAACCTACTTCAACGGAAGGGTAACTTTGAACACCCATATTGGGATTGCAAACGAGGGACAAAGAATGGGACAATGAACACTAAGCATAGTTATGCGTAGAAGAGCACATGCATGGTGTGCTCACTCGTCACATGTCACCATTTCAATTATAAAGTAGTCACGCTTCATTTCAAATATTAAGAATTAGTCATGCTTCACTGCATTTTGGGTAACCAACCGGTTGTCGCTTAAGAACTATTCTAATACGCATTAAATGTGACACGAGAACATGCAAAAATGTCTCTTTGCAGACACCTCATTGTTTTTCAAGGTCAAATAAAGAGACACTATGAAACACCGAAGTAGAAGAGACTCAGCCCTCCAATAACCAGCAATCATTCCAATCTTAAATTCTTGTCCACATTCTTCTACCCGTTTTCAACAAGAAACTAGGGTTATTTAAGGGGTTAAATGTGGCCTAGCCATAGGCACGGTTGGTCTAGGAATTGAAATTACTCTTTATTTACATTTCGCAGGCTACTATGTAGTCCTGGTCATTAGGTCACACCATGTGAGTGCAAGGAGAATTGGAAAAATAAAATAAAATAGCAGGGGAGAAGCAAATATATGCACATGGTCTCAATGATAGAGGTGAGAGGGATTGGAAATTTTTCTATGGCACATGCTGATGCTATATAGATAATTTAACCCTGAAAGCGGATCAATGCTGCGAAATGTTGAAAAGCAGAACCCCTTTTTTTTTTTTCAAATTTTCACTAATACAAATCAGATTACTAATTTGAATTAAGAGGTGAATGTTTCAGGCAATTAAATCTTCCAAATTGAAGGTTGTAGCTTTCCAACAGCAATCTTTTTGCAGTAGATCCAAATTTTGTACAGCAGAGGGCTCCTATATCTATGCACCATTCATTGCTGAGTCAGCATGAAGAGTGTTGCCATCTTCCATAATCTTGCCATTTACTTGAGTTCTCTGCCTCTGAGCAAGTGGCAACAACCATGTTAGGTCCAGATCACAGACAAAGACATCACATAAAAGGATCAGGAGAAAGGACAAGTAGATTCACCATACCCAATCTGCAGGATCTCCAGAATTCCCATTCAATAGCTTGTGATTCTCCTCTTTGGTCCTGCCTTCTTTGTCTTTGGTGCTCAATGGTAGCAGGGTTGCAGCCGCAATCGACCGGTCCGGCAATTCTGCAGAATAACCGAGTCAGAACAACAGCAAATAACTGATCAAGTAAATGACAATAGCATGTATAATTACATAAAAATGTGCTAACCTGGCAATTTCTTGTCAACGAAAAATACCACCAAATTAACAGTGTACCTGCAAACCAGGGACCATAAGATTAAATCAAAGGGGAACATAAACCACAGTTTTCCAACCACAGAAAAAAATGCTCCTCACCAGGCAACAACTACGTCAACCGTGTAATGTTTGCGAGATGCTACTATCAAAATACTCTGAATCACAGCAAGTAACCACCCTAGCTGCTTTATATACCTAGTTGTTCGTTAATAATTAATCACAAAAAATCAGAACTACACAAAAATTTGACAGGGATGGCATGTTATGAAATCAATAGCAAAGTGTCCAGCAAGAATCACTTCAGTGAAATCTCTAAATAAATTTAGTTCCTCAAGACTTTGTAAGAATTTTACCTTCGAGTGCCATGTTTCTGATACGTACGCACAAAGACAAGAGTAAAGATCATGTGTGATGAAAATATCAAATCACCACATCCATATAATACGCCACGGGGAACTGCACAATGAAATCAAAATGAGTACAAAACTACCACAAAAGGCATCAAAGCTTAACAATTCCAATACAATAATGTACACTAACAATTAATCAAGAGGACTTCAAGGACACTATCTGGACGAGGCAATGTGGCAAGTTTAGAACCCTGCATAATCAATTACGTAGTGTAAATTTATAACCATGCTAAAAGAATAATCTCACAGATACACGCAGTGTAATTAGACACTGTGTGTGACATTATGTTTTTGCAAGCACATATTGTAGAAAAACTACACCTCACGGCAATGGTAGTTTGGACCAGGAAGCTGGGTAGAATAAAATGTGATTATGCGAAGAACTTGAGATAACTGCATTAAACAAATACATGAGTCAGATGTAATGAGAACTGGTGTACTCATCTATACATGATATGTAAGTTCAAGTCAATCTAAGACGACTAAATCGCTGGATGTATATTCTGCTGACCATACAAGAGGACAAAGGAAGTAAGGTGTAATGACATCATTTAATGATCAACATTACCCATGTTTACATTAAAGCCTGGATTGTGTTCTGGCAACTCACTCTAATCTAACCATCTATCACCCTAATCACTCATCTATTCATCAAGATACTAAAAAGATTAAAATACTTTAATAAACATGACATGATGGGTCAAATGGTCAATACTTACAACTAAGAATGCTAGAACCCTGCACCATATTAGAACTGTGTAGATCTTTCTGCTCTTCAATATAAAGGGATGAAATGTCCACTGCAAAAGCACATACCAAAGAATATATCATTGGAACTTCTTTTCAAAAAAACAAAAGATTTCTTTGTTGAAACAAGAACTTCAAAGAACAAAAGGCTTACTTGTCAAAAGGTCAAAAAAAAACAAACAAAAAAAAGAGAGAAGTAAAGGAAAATAAGCCATTAAAACAGGGAGGTTGTTATACTGTATGACTATACAAAACTTAACCTCAAGCTGAAGCCTCTTGCAAGAGCAGATAATGCTTCTGCAAACTCAGTACTCAACCTCTAAAGAAAACTTTAAACCACAAAATAAGACATCATATTTTCTTTGATTTCGTATGTCATTGGCTTATTTCTTTGTACAAGTCATTCTCAATGGTCAATACTCAGTAAAAAGTCAATATTAGTAAGTACCCCATATTTACTGTAAGTCTGTAACTGTAAGAGAAACTTCCAAGTGTAAAGTTCCAAACCTCACGAAATCACAATGAAAAAAATACACAAGGGCTCAACAGTTTAGCACTTTGACTTCAAGAAAGCAGCATAGTGTGGCATTCTCACCAGATAACTTGGCAGACGCATGCTCAATCCATATTTAAATTGAGAATCGCCACACCAAAAAATAAACTGGAAATTCTTACTAGCAAACAACATTCTGTCTTAATGAATGGTGACGTCATAGCTATGTAAAATATAATTCTCTACCAAAGGGCCACCTTCTCCCAGATATTAAAATATGTGGGAATAAAAAAAATTAAATGCTGACAGCACACATTCACTAGATAATTAGAATGTCTGAAAGCTGAGGCAAGGAGAGAGAGAGGTAAAGAAGGTGGGAACTCTTACCAGGACAAAAGATACAAAGATAAAGGAAAACAAAGTTTCACTGATGTAAGCTTTGTCTTGTCCAAGCTCCTGTAACATCACAAAGATTATAAATTACAAATGGTGTTTTTATCATTTCATGTTAAGAGAGATGTTTCAGAGGGGGGAGAGAGAAAGGAAAGGGAATGAGAATTACAAACCGGAAGAAGGATGAAGCCAACATCTTGTAGAGTAGGGCCAGGCCTATGTAAATAATGAACTCCTCGGGCTGCCAAACCATGTATGTACTGTAGGGAAACAGTTTACATTTAGACATCAAACATTGCAAGAAATTAAAAGTATGTCAAATAAGCAAGTAAACCAATGTACTATACTGTTACAACTGGTGCATAACATAGACAAGGATAGAAAACACACAAAGATATGCTTTACAAAAAAGGTGGTCTTTCTTATTTTCTGTCTTGTCTCAAACACCCAAAAAAAGAGCTCTTGATTAAACATTTGTCCTCAACAAGTAGCTGCAAACCATTAAAGGTTTCCAATGAGGGAAACGAAACATTTGATTATCTTGGTTCCACATAGACTTAAGAGTAAATTGGCAATTCAGATGGAATAAATAATTGGGAAGGGTCAATCACAGTGGACAATTAATTGATCCAAATCCAAAGCACACATTATCAAATGCTGAATCACTGGAGTCGCAGAAAATGACAAACGATGGTGCAAGCAGTTTCCAGCTCCTTGAATTCTCATTAAAACACCCGAAATGACCATAATATAGACCAAGTTCACGGCTAACTCCATAAGTGGCAACATGTCCACCCATCAAAACATAATCTAAAATTACAAATGCATCGATGTTATAAAAACCAATGGTGGATATTCCACAACATATAGGACACCTAAACTCAAGTCTATATTAAAATCATTCTAAAACACCAAGCTATCAAAATCCGACACTTGATACAAAATCGTTGACAAAAACAAGGTTCAGTGATTAAACCAAAGAGTTTGTGTCATAAACCTCGTAGCTAACCAAAAAAGCAAGCAACTTGCACACAAGTAACCAACCACACCAACAAGAAGAAGGGTGCGTTTGGTTCATACCCATGACTTGGTCCAGAAAAAATAAATAAATTCCCTTATTCCCATACATGCTTGGAGACTAAAAATCATGCTGAAATGTAAAAATCAACATTATTTTGCCAAAACAAGCAGGAAACTCAGTTTGCATATAGGACTTCACTTCGTTTGAAGCGTTCAAGTTCAGTTCCCAAAACCCAAAAAAACACTTGCAGAAATTTTCAACTCAATATCTGAACTCTTTGCACAAAGGGGTAAGCCACCACTTCAAAAAATCACACTCAACCATACCACAAGGTTGACCAAAAATAGCTTAAAGAATTTTTAAAAAAAATATAAGAAATAAAGAAAAACCTGAAAAACTATTCCAGCGAGAAGGTACTTCCAATTCTCCAGAAGAAGATTGATCTCCGTAGTTGTCTCCGCGCAAATTCTCTTCCATAGCTTCACCCCACATCCAAAACCAAACATCAAAACATAGTCCAAAACAAACAAGACCAACCCAAACACCCCAAAAAAAAAATAAAAACTAATAATAAGAACTAACCTTTGAAGCCTCCCGACCAATGTAAAACGACATGTTGTTGTTGTTGTAGTAGTAGTAGGAATAGTTTTATGTGTGAAACGACAACTTCCATATTACTTCATAACCACACTCTTAAAGTGAACATGGGTGTTTTATTCACCCACAAACAGAATCAATCCCTTCTTCTCCTTTTTTCCTCGTTTTTATTTATTTTTTCACTTCACAAACACGACGAACCCAGAAAGCGGAACCGAGGAATAATAATAATAATAACAAAAAATCGGTGTTTGTTTGGAGGGGGAATATGGAATCGGAAGCAGAGGGGAAAGGATCTGAATTGTTTTCGAGATCGAGAGAGATAAACGGTGTTGGCGGGGATCACGAATTAAGGCTTTGTTTGGTTGGAAGAATAATTATCAAAAAAGAGAGGGGTTTGGTTTTGTGGGAGATGGAAACGAGGAAAAAATGGTCAAAAGGGGAGGGTTTGGGATTTCTCTCTAACGTGTATGTGTGTGACGTGCTTGTTGCTCTTTTTTCTTATTCTCGCTCTCTCTCTGTTTTTTTCTGACTGCTATGGACGCGAGATGAACACGGCGAGACAGTTGAGAAGAGAGTAGAAATTTTATAAAGAATGCTCCTTTGTGTTTTTTAAATTAAATTAAGATCAAGGGCTTTGGTTCTCCTAAAACACTCATGAAATGTGTCTTAACCTTTCAATTGGTCTATAGTATCTACATTGATTAGTCGTTACATCTTACGGTGGAGGCATAACATAATAGTTACCTGATTTCCTTAAATATTTAATTAGAGATTTGAATCTTGATGATATGTATAAAGATGATATCATGATCTTAAGTTCAAATCCTGCTCAAATTGCAGGATATTTTGAACTTAATTTTGAAGAACTAGAAGGCCAAAATGAATAGAAAATTAATTACAAACCAAAAAAATACAAAAGGATTTAATTGCTATGCATTAACAGTGTAAGATTTTTTTTTATACAATTATCTAATCATGTATTACCACATAAGTCATGATAATTAAATTTTATATTTACTACTTGAAAAATCATCCAAGTGAAATGTTTTAATTAGACAACGATATAAAACAGTTTTACATTGTCCGTATATCAAAATTAAACTCAATATAAACTTAATCAATAAAAATAATTTAAGGGATCAAAAGATTCATTTTGCCTTAATATTGTTATTATATTTTTAGAAGATTAATTTAAATGTTTATGACTTTAATTTTAATATATTATCAATTATATCTAACTATATATTATCACATCAGTGAAATATGTTTGATTCTCACTCACTACTTCAAAAGTAATCAATGTGAAAGAATTTGATTAAATAGCACTACAAAAAAAAGTTTTATATTATATAATATCTTTGCACAAAAAAAAAAGAGTTTAATTTTACATGCTTATTCAGTTGAATCTTTTCATTTGATTGGCTTTTTAAATATTAAGGATGAAAATTAATTATATTTACTGATGTGTCATTATATGATTGAATCATTATATAAAACTTTTTTATATTGTTAATGTATTAAAATTATATATTTTTTGTTTAATATAGCTTACGTTTAGAAAAATTAAATAGTTTATGAAGTATTACAAATTATGTGCTCTATGATTCAACAATGTTGGTCAAAATATGTTAGCAGACTCAAGTTATTAAACTATTTTGTGGTTTTGTTGAAGGCTAACAATTTGAATGGCTTGATACTTTGATTTTTTAATAGTAATATATAGTATATAATATTTTTTTTTGGAAAAAATAAGCCTGTAAAGAGAAGGATCGCAGCTTGCTACTTTTCCTTGAAGCTAACCCTTTCTCTCTCCTGCTGAGGCTGTTACTGCGAAAGTGAGAGAATAAGACACCAAAACCTCAATGGTCAATATAAATAGAATCTTCTAGCTCTTTGAAATTCATATTAGCAAATTAACAAAAAAGCAAAATCCACTAATTTAATTTTTTTGTCTTCTTTTTGAAAATTATTATTATTATAATAGTGATATGATGATGATATGATTCGGTGAGGCTTGACTTGAGAGAACAAGAGCCAACTAGGTTACAATAGGTGGCTCTAAATCACCCGGCTTAGGCCTGCAACTCTTGTGCTAGCTTGCAAGTGTGATTTCCTCAAACAGAATATCGCCTTTCACTTAAATTTTTGTAGCATAATTGTTTTGAGATTTTTAACTACCCACCAAAATTTGCTAATATATATATATACTGTTAATTTCTATTCTATCTAATAAGGCATAAATAAAAATATTTTGGATGTTGGAAATTTGCCTAAGCTTGTGGATGAACAAAGTTGAGTCCAATTAAAATGAGCAAGTTGATATAGGTATTTTACCTGAATTAAAAATGGGACGAGGGAAGGTTAGGCTTAGCATAACTGACAAAAGAAAGAATGGATTACAAAGAAGAACAGAAACGACTCTCAGATCAAACCACACTTTATATTTCGATAGAAGAAATTAATATTAAGATATTAATAGAGTAAAAGTTGTTTATATATTTTTACTTTTAAGTTTTTTAAGATAGTAAATGACAAATTAAATTCTTTTATTAATATAACAATAATAATATGTAATTAAATGTTTGTGTTACACTATTGAGTTTAATTTTAATGTTATGTTAGTGTAAAAAAAAAATTATACTATCATCCAATTACATTATGATAAGAGCTCATTTGACACGCCTGATAGGATAAAAGCTGATCATATAAAATTTAATAGAATAAGGCATGATAATATAACGTCTATTAAACTTTTGATACTATACAATGTTTGCTATAATAATGTATAAGATATTATATTTTATATTCTATAATGTTATCATTATTTACAAATAATATCAATTATAAGTAAATAAAAATAAAGAATGATAATAAAATCATTTTTATTAATTATTAAAATATTTATTAATTAGAATTTAATATATATTAAATGTTATTATCTATTTCAATATTTTATAACCATTTATTATTTCATTAAGTATAAAACATAAAATACTCTCTTTTATATATTTCAATGTTTTTAAATTTTTAATTGTAATTTTTATTTTAATTTAAAATTAAAATATTTTAATTACTAATCCTTATTTTTACATATTATTTATTACGTATTTATAATACAAGCTTAATATGGTCTTCCTAGACATGATTAAACTATATATCATTTTAATGTATAAGGGGATTATGATGGATAAGCTTATACAATATATTGTCAGCACTAAACAACGGATAATGGTATAGTGTATAGTATTATTTTATCCTATCATGCCTACCATGGCATGCCAAATGCACCCTAAGAGTGTGTTTCGTTAGAGGGGAAAAATAGGAGTGAGTTTTCTTTAATTGAATTATATGTGTAAAATTGCACATGAAACTCAATAATAAAAATTTTATTTCTATTTTTACTCTCCAATCAAATATACCATAATGGTGATTAACTCTCTCTAAGTAAATCTATAAACTAGTTATAAATTTCTACATGTTTCAATAAATTATGAAAGATTGCAAATTCAATTTTCATCCTCACCTCCTATTCCTAGATATATTGGTTAAACAATTATATATATATATATATATACACAAATTAAATCCTAAATTGTTTAGCCTATAGAAATTAAATTCTAATCAGAAACAACTCTCAAGTCACACTTCATATTTTTGTTGTTCTGCTTGGCGCACTTAAATTTGAAAAGGTGGGGAAAGGCGAAGAAGGTGCAGGGACTTGAATTGAAACTGGACCCAAAATGCGAAGACGAAAACAGAAGAGGAGTGGGGACACGTGGCGGAAGATGGGCAATGCAGTGCATGGGATGAGGAGAGAGAAACAACAAAGGGGGGAAAGTGGCAGAGAGAGCAGGGAGTGGGAAGAGAGGGTCTGTCTGTCTGTCTGTCTGCCTGAGTAGTAACCGGTGAGTACCCATTCCATTCCATCCCATTACGCAATGTCGTAAGCCACGGCCTCATCCTACCTGTTACGAGGTGCTGCCAGCCCAGGACAACAACACAGCATCACAAACCATCAATTTTAATTTCCATTTCCACTAGGCTGTGAGTTAAGTTTCTTGTAACCTCTACAATAATAATCATTCGAATGTACGCCAAACAGGTAAAGATTCTCTCACGTCTAATACACAGAAGTAGGGGGCGTAAAATGTAGAGGCTTAAATCAAATTACTTTCGACCTGATTTTTTATCTTAAGTTATTTTTTGGATTCTGAAGTTGACTTGTTAATGATCAGATCTAATCGGATCAATCTTTGTTTCAAATAACGTGTAAAGATTTGCATATTGCATGTCATAAAGTTATTAAATTTTACAAGTAAGAAACCAAATTTAACAGATATGTTACAATACATATTTTAAAATAAATCATATCAATATAAAAATAATATCAAATTATTTAAAATATATTAATTGAGGTGTAAAGTATTATAATTTAACATTGAGTATTACGAAAAAAAAAATATAACTCTAAAAGAGTTATTTCACCGGGTTGGATCGGGCCAATTCAAACCCAGACCAAAAAGTACATTAGATCAAATTTGAGGATCCAAACCCAAATTAATAAACTTTGGGCCAAAACGAGTATGGGAGTCTAGTCGGACTAAGTCAGAAACAGCCCAACATACAAGAGAGTGGTATTTAAGCATTCATATCTTATTTTTTTCATGTTAATATTTTCAAAAGTTTAATTTTAACGAACTTATAATACTTTTAAGATAGTGAGTGATTGGCTCTATTCTTTTATATAAAAATGTATGATTCGATATCTATATAAAATTTTTCTACAGTGATCATGTGTTTAAATTAAATCATATTTTTATTTCTTTTGAAATCATAAAATTAAATATGGGAATTTAAACAAAGTCTTCTCATGTAAATTGAAGGTAAGAAAATCCTTTTTCATTCAGATATATTTTTTTCAATATGGCACTTAAAGGGAAGGGAAAGGAAAAAATATGTAGTTTAGGGAGAATCCGCTATGGGGAGATTAAGGAAGTGAAAAATTAAAAAAAAAATCACAATGAATCCGCCACATGCATATTTGGAACAGTACAAAAGTAAAAAACATTAAAATAACATTTTCATACCAATGAATCCATCATAGGTGGTTAAGAAAAAAAAAAACTTTCCGTAACATTTAATCCGCATATTAAATAATATTTTATACTCTATATGAACTTTCAAGTCCAATCACACCATCTAAATATATCATTTCAAAAATGCTATTTAAATATTTAAAAATAGGTATCTATTGAAACACTCACTTAATAATTATTAAATATGATGGTAAATTTCACACACTTTATCTATCACATCACATCAAATGGTTATTAAGTAGGTATCCCAATAGATATTTATTTTTTGGATATTTAAATAGCACAACTCATTTCATTTCTAGTGTTATAGTATGTAGAAAGGGTACGTGCAATATTCCAAAAATAGGTGTAATTAGAAAGCTCAAGTCTAAGCTATGAGAGTGTTGGATAAAGCATGAGAGAGATTTAAATGTTTTATATATATAGTTCTCAAAAGGAGAAAATAAATTATAAATTTTGTACATGAATATTTTTATACGCTGATATCCAATTATTATTTGAATTTGATATTTGTTCTTTTTATGAAATCTAATGTTCAGTTTGTGATATCATGTTTAATTTTTTTTAATTTTGAAAATATTATTTTATCAATCTAATATGTTAATAAGTACCATTGATAGTTATATTTGTATCAAAATTATATATAATGTATTTTGTCGAAATTACACCAAATGAAATATAATGTATTTTCCTTTCACATATGTTCTTTAGAAATTGATTTTATTATAATTACTACAATTATGTTAAAGATTTATTTAGATATCTATCAATTATATTTATGGTGTTATTATTATTGTTGTTGTTGTTATTACCACCACCAGTTTTATTGTTATTATTATTATTATTATTATTATTATCATTCCAAAAATTTACAATGTCTGTGATGTTACATGTTGGTAGTTCAAAAGAAAAGATTTATATATATATATATATATATATATATATATATATATATATATATATATATATGTTATAAAAATTAAAACCTTTGAATGCTGTGTTGCCAACCGTTTAGTGATAGCAAATAAAAAGAAAATTAAATAAATAATATAATAGAAATAAGAAAAGTGAGTTGTTCATCGTTTAACATCAAACATGGAAGTGAGGTAGTTTCACGGGCGACACGGTTGGATTTTTTTTATACTCTTAGCATAAATTTGATACATTATAGTACTCTTATACATTCTTTTAAGAACCCTACCCACCCACGGATTTTTGGCCTGAAAGAAATACGCAATTTCTCTCAACCCTCTTCTATTAATCTCTTCTGGTAGGTACTCTCATCCTATCCTTATATAGTTTTGAGTTTAGCAAATCTTTATATTATAGTGGTATAGTTTTCTCTTCTCATTCAATTCCAAGCCATTCCTGATTCTTGTCATCTATAATTCCATGGTAGTTGAGAGTGCCATTCTAATTACCCAGTATCATGAAGGCAATGATCAGGCACTCCCGACAACAAACAGTGAGCGGGTTTAAGCTCAAGGTCATACTTTTGGTTACTATTAGTATTTTCCAACATTATATAAATTGTTTATGAAATTCTTCAATGACTTATGTCAAATACATGTTTTCACAGATTATGCCAATTTTTAGAAAAGTTATTGTTTTCACAGTTATCATGAAAATCTTATTTTAGAAAGCTCATGGAACCATATTTGACACTTTGCATGTCATAGAATATCTTTTTCCCATTTTATGAAATTATGAGACCTCTGTTTAATGTTTACAGCAAAAATATTAATTATTATGTTTTCAGAATATGGATTTCCTATTAAGATTTTAGAACATCAGATATGATTTATTGAGACTATTGAATAAAGTATAATTCATAACAATTGTCAGATACATACTCTGTTAACTTATGAAATTACTATGTTTACAAGCTTGTGATCCCTTAGGCATGATTTTAGAACATTAGTTATGCTACAGTCATATTGTTAGAATTATATGAATTCAGAGCTTTCTATTTTATTTAATTTATTGCAAGTTATTATTATTTTAATAATTAGTGAGAAACAGAACAGTGAGTTAACAGCTGCAGGAATGATCACTAATCTTTGTACCAAGTGGTCTGCTAAAATACTAGTTCACCCATAGTAAGGAACCTAGTGAGGTGTCTATTTATGGGACCTAGTTAGGTACCCATCAGATTAGCCATTGGTTCAGATTTAGCTATTCAACTCAGATATTTATGTATAGAATAGTTCATGTTTCTTTACTAGTTATTGCCATGATTTCAAATAAATTGTTATTTCAATATAGTTATATGTATCTAAATATATAAAATGTTTTTATCAGTTTCATGTATATATTATGCACGTTATTATTGTCCAATGTGGGTGGTAAGTGGAGACTTGCTCACTGAGTTTTGATAAACTTACCTTTCCTTTTTCTTTCCCCTTACCATTATAGTTGCAGATCTTATTATTTTTCAGTCTCAGCCTCAAAAGCAATGTAACTGTTCTATTGGTGAACTTCACTTTGTAGTAAAATTTAAATTAAGATCATGTTAGAATAGAGTACTCCAGTAGTGTGCAGACAGGGTCCTCAAACATTATTTAGCATACATGGTTATTTTAAGATTGTATTATTTTATGTAATTTCTTCCAAAAATATGATTTAAGATTGTCTATTTCAGTTATGGGTTTTGGAATGATTTAGAATAATTAAATATTTTATGTATTTTATCAATAAAGTTTGCAAGAAGTTTTGAGGAATTTATTTATTTAATTATCTATTTTTATTATGATTTATTATAAGCATTAATTTAGTAATTTACTATGCATGATTGTATGAAATTAATGTCGGAAGGTTTCCATAAGGGACAATATCCCTTATGTGCCAGTCACAATTTTTGGGTCGTGATAGTATGAGAGAATGTGAGAAGCTAATGTTAAATTCTTAAAAAAAAAAATGTATGCAAAAAATATAGTGCTGAAAACAAAAAGAGTGAGAATAAATATTAAATAGTACAACAAATATAGTTTATTTTGATAATGAAGTTGTTATAAATACTAATGGGGGTGTTACATTTATATGTGAGAGACCATTAAGCTTTTCTATTCCCTACATTTTGTTGTATGCAGAGTTATAAAATGGACTATGCCAATCGATAAATAGCGACATTCAAAAGTAGAGATGTCAAAATAGGCTGAGTCTGCCGAGTTAACCAACCAAAATTGCTATTTTTAGAGGGTTAGGTTGAAGTTTTATGAACCCGCCAAAAATTTCAGTCCGCATAACCTGCCCTGCTTAACCCGCAAGTTAGGGTGGGCTTAGCCCATAAGCCAAGTCTCTTTTCATTAGAAAAAAATCATAATTTATTGGTGTAAAAAGTAAGAAGTGTGTGACCCAAAAAAGAAAAAAGTAAGAAATGTGTACACTCATCAACACAGTAACATTATATAGTTGACACTCAAAGTTAAAATTTAAAAATAAAATAGTGTCATAACTTACAAACAACACTATTAACAATAACATTTTTAGTCAAAGTTGGTGTATATTTGTGATGGACCTTGAATAATTAGGTATGCATAAATAAAAAAATATTTTTTAAAAGCTTTTTTAAAAATAAAAATTATCAAAACATTAAAAAGTAGTTCTTTTACAATTTTTTTTTGGCAGGTTGGCCTTAGAAAAAATTGGACAGACTATTTTAGCCCATTTTATTTAGGCGGACTTCTAGTGGGGCGGGTCTAAACAGAGCGGGTCAGCCCGTTTTGACACCTCTACTCAAAAGACAATGGTGGCAATGAGATATAGGTATCGTATCTCGATTTTTGATGGTTTCAGACAATACCAAGAAATTGCAATACGGAATGACAATGACATTCAATAAATGTTTAAGATGCATTAGCCAAGCATTCTTGCCATTGAGTTGTATGTTGATTTTAAAGTTGTTATGCGGAACATAGAATAAGGGTCAAGCACATTTGTAGATGAAAACATGGAATTGGAAGCAATGAAGGAACAAGATGCTGAAGATGGCTATAAAAGTGATGATGATGATGTTGATAATGATGCAGATAATCATGCTGATAATGATGGCATATCAAACATATTAGGTGGGCAACCTCTGAATGATTAGTCATTTTTCATGCCTGCTTTAGATTTGAAAGTTACGCAAGCATAAGAGTTTTCGCAGTATATAAACATGGGTATGCAGTCTTAATTCTAAAAGTTTACAAAAATAATGAATGACTTGAAGTTTGTTTGTGCAGATTTTGTGAGTGAACAGTGGCTACTCATTTTAATCTATTTTTGTTTTATTTAATTTTTTGTTATGTCAAAATATTTAATCAACAACTTCTATTTATGGTGTGCCAATTCGTACAGTTTGTTTTCAAACTATATAGGATGACTCAAAATTTTAACATGTTTTTATATTTTTTATTTCATTGAGATTTAATTATTTTAGTTGATTTATTTAGTTTCTTTGATTTTTTTTTTTTGGTATCCCACCAAGTATTCAGCCCGGAAGGCTGATTAATCCGGATTCGAGTACTGCAGGGCCCATACAGGTGAGACTTTGACCACAGGTGATGCTCCATTCCCATCCCTTCAATGATCAAACCCACGAGGAGATGGTTAAGGGTATACAATCCCTTACCAGTTGTGCTTGGAGAGGAGAAACGTGTTTAGAGACATTTTCTCCCACAACTTGAATTGCAACTTCATCACAAAGCCCTTCTTGCAGCCCTTCCTTGAAGGAAAATAATTTGATAATGGGGTGTTCGAATTGGGGTTTAAACCAATTCTTAAATACATTATCTGAGAGAATTTAACAAGATTCTTGACACCCCCCACCAGCTTCACACTTGTGGTTTTTTTGTAAGAAGGATAATTTTGAATAGTTATTTAGAATCAAGGGAGATAAGCATAATATTAAAAACTAGAGAGGATAAGTGTAATATCAAATGACCTTAATTAGGGGAGATCCTTGTAATTTTCCCTTAAAAATAAAGTAGCAAAGAAGTTGCAACATTGGAAGAGGTCCTTACTTTCTATTGGTGGCCATGAGTGCTAATTAAAGCAATTGGATAAGCAATTCCCATATACAATCTTGGCTATTTCTAAGACATTGCTTGAGGAGATACAAAAGATGATAATGCAACTTTGGTTGGGGCAAAGGCAAAATGAAAGGATAATGCAATTGTTGGTTGGGACACTTTATGTAGAAAGAAGAACCAAGGAGGATTAGGATTCAGAATTAAACTTGCAATGCTTGGGAAGCAAGGATGGAGACTTTTAACTAAGAAGCATTCCTTTATTCTATAAGGTTTTCAAGAGCAAATATTTTCTATACATAACCTTGATGGAAGCTGGGGTAGGCATCAATCCATCTTAGGCTTGGAGGAGCTTACTTTAGGGTAGGAAGGTGTTGGAAAAAAGGATTAAGTGGAAAATTAGGAAAGGGGACTTGACTTGGATTTGTCATGATCCATGGTTAGGACAAGTTTATCCATTCAGGATCCAGCAAGTTGATTATTATAATCAGGACCTAATAATAAGCATGCAATGATGGAGTTCTTGTGAAGTGAAGGTTAAATAGGATAATTCCATAAGTATTGATGAAGGTTGCTCGAGATATGGAAAAAAGGCAAAATCGATCTACCACTGCTTTATCTCATGCCCTCAAGTAGCTTAGGCGTGGAAAGATTCTGGGTTTTTCAAGCAAGTATGGCTTCACCAGTCATAATGCAGGTATGGCTTCACCAGTCATAATAATTCTATGAGTGGTGGTTAGAGCTAAACAAAGAATTGAGAGCTAGGCCAAATAATGCAAATCAAACTTTCTTACTGTGCTATCTAATTTGGAGAATTTGGCTAGCAAAGAAAACAAAGGTTTTTGAAGACAAGTGTAAAGAAACTTTCAAAAGAATTCGTTAGGTGTAAAGTGAATGTTTCCCTCCTCTCTTATAGATGTTTTGTATCTCCCTAGGTATTTTGTGTTAGGAAGAATCAAGATATCCCTTCTTTGTCGAGCTTTCCAATTTGGACTCTCATTTAATCGATTTGATTATGAATGAATCACATTTACCTTTA
Source organism: Dalbergia cochinchinensis (assembly GCA_031216125.1). NCBI lineage: Eukaryota > Viridiplantae > Streptophyta > Magnoliopsida > Fabales > Fabaceae > Dalbergia > Dalbergia cochinchinensis. Next base: position 56,654,432 of record CM062375.1, on the reverse strand, counting down.
GTAAAAAATATAAAATAAATAATTGGAAATCTCATAGCAGCAACAATATCTGAGAAATAGTTAGTATATCATAATAATACCTATAAAAATTACTTGGACAAAGCAAGAAAGATAAGAAAAGGTTAACGACACTGGTTAAAGATACCAAAACAAACAAGCTTTAAAATTTTTTTTATTGAACCCCATGCTTTGAAAACACAAAATCTCATCACCTCAATATCAAAGTTTTCTTTTTTGCTTTCTTAAACAATGTCTTTATGGCACTAGTTAGCACTTTAATTTGTTAGCCAAACCCTAAAGCATAACTACAATCATATTAATTAAATCAAGATGTAGATAAGCAAATGTCTTGTGAGATTGTTCCATGACATGACGTCCTTTATTTACTGAGTTAATGCTAATTTCTAGTCCCTGAAGTTATACTAATGAGTTCTTTTAGTTTCTGATAATTTAAAATGAGTCAAATTGGTCATTGAATTTATACATATGAGTCTCGCTTATCTTTCAACCCAAATATGTTAATATTTCGTCACTTCATGTTCATTTAATTGATGAAATGTTAACAAATCTGAATCGAAAGATTAACGTGACTCACTTTTGTAAATTTAGGGATTAATTTGACTCATTTTAAATTTAGGGATTAAAATAACTCGCAAACATAATTTCAGGGACTAGATTGAGCAACAACTCCAATTTGTGTATTAGTAGTGCTTTTCATTTTTCCGAGCCTTCATCCCTTGAGAAATTTTTGCATGATTTTGGAGCACATTTAATAATGCATCATGAACAACCACAATAATTCATTTTAGTTTATAATGTTTCTGAGTTATGTTAAAAATAAGTAGTTTTGGATGTTCCTAGAAAGCGCATTAAATATGCTTTGCTTCAAGAACATACAAAAACTTCTCTAATTCCTAATGCTTCAATGCCCAAGTTAAGCATAGCCCATCAAGATAACAAGTCTGTAGCAAGTCCCCATGCATACCATGATAATCCTCCTTTACAGCCCCACGATTCTCCTTTCTAAATTTGAGGCTTTTTTTCTGACAAATATAGAGATTCCATTTCACATCAAAAGAGTGACATGAGAAGGTCCATAAGAACAACAACAATGTTGGTAAAGGCCAGCTTTTTCCCATATATATATATATGTTTGGTGTCTCAAGAAGGGATTTTAATTTTGATATGGAGTTCAGTGCTGTATAATATTAGGATATGTTGTTTATAGGGTAATTAAGATGGGGTGGGTGGGGGGACAGTATTCGCTGCCCTCAGATTGTGTGTTGAAAAAAAAAATCTAGGGTACACAATTCGCCGCCCTCGCATTATGATCCACAAGAACAAAAAAAAATACTAAGGGTACGCAATTTGCTACCCTCGGATTGTGCTTCATTTGTCCAATCTTTTGCATGTGGGGAGCCATAATTCGCTGCCCTCAGATTCCTTTCCCGCTGTGCCAGGGGGGCCATAATTCACTGCCCTCAGATTCCTTTTCCCTTGCCCGCGTGCGTGCCAGGCGCGGTCTCGATTGGCTGCCAGCCTTGCATGCCTGCCTACGAGCTTCCCTTCCCTGGCGCGATGCAATGCGGAGCTGTGGCCTTCCTCAGCGCTCCAACACGCGTCTTGCATGCTTCCGTCCATCAGACCTGCAACACAAAATAATGGGGAGTACGTGACATCACTTTGAAGCAATTCGTGAATGAATACTGTTTACTCGTGATAGTGCTCTTCATTCTTGATGCTATAAAAGGGAGAGATTGGTGAGAGTTCTTTGCAATGAGAGTGATTTTAGTTTCTGCAAGTTAAGTTTTCATAGTAGTAGGAGGAGAGCAGAGCAAGTTTTTTTTTCCAAAAAAAAAAGAAGAAGTTAAAAAAAACAATGCCCAGACGACAACGTGATAGAACAATGGATTGAAATGAGCATATTGCAGATTATATTTTTAATGGATATGTAAGTTTAACCTTTCTACTTTTATTATTAAGCTAGTTTATTAAGTTAATATTTTGTTCTTTATGTGTATTATTTTATTTATTATTTTTCATTTTAATTATACTTTTATTGTTAAGTTTATTGTTATAAATTTTTAATTCTATTCTAAATGTAATTTTATTTTTTTACGCATAAATGTTTATAATTAAATTCTTTTTAAAATTTATTTATTATTTTTAATTTAAATTATGCTTTTATTAGTTTTATTGTTATAAATTTTTAATTCTATTTTGTAACTTTAGATTTGTAAATTCATTTTACGTGTCGTATAAATTTTTATAATTGAATTTATTTTTAATTTTATTTATTATTTTTCATTTTAACAATGCTTTTGTTAATTTTATTGTTATAAATTTTTAATTCTATTCTAAATGTAACTTTAGATTTTTTTTAATTCATTTTACATGTCGTATAAATTTTTTATAATTAAAGTTTGTAATTAATAATTATTTATTTTTTACTTGAAACAGGAAGAAAGAAAATTCGAGCCTCGTTATATTTTTTTTAATCATCCACCAAAAGATGCAATTATTGTGCACCTATAGCATGCTGATTTTTATCATATTGCACAGATAGGACGGGTGGAATTGAATGGAACTCTAATAAAAGCTTTGGTAGAATGGTGACGGCCAGAGATGCACACTTTCCATTTTCTATAGGGAGAAATGACGATGACATCAGAAGATGTTGCCATACAATTTGGACTCCCTATTAATGGTTCACTAGTTAGTGGAATTACATCTAGCAATATAGAACAACTGCAGTTAAAATGTTTTAGTTTACTTAATGTTGTGTCTCATCCACACGTATTTAATAGAGGTGCAATTAATCTAAATTGGTTGCAACATCATATAAGAGAGCTTGATACTAGAAATGACCCAGTCTCAATAGAAATGAGTGCACGCAGGTATTTGTTGGCCCTCATAGGCACTTCTTTAATGCCTGATAAGACCACCAATAAGGTCCATGGAAAATACCTACAGTTGTTAGAGGATCTTACCCGTGTTAGCACTTTTAGTTGGCGTTCTGCGTGTCTCGCTTGTCTCTATCACAATTTAGATCGAGCTACACGCATAACTATAAAGCAAATTGGCGGTCCTCTAGTTTTGTTACAAATATGGGCATGGAGCAGGTTGCCTTATTTGGCTCCTATACCAGTACCACCGAATTTTGTCAGCTTCCCCTTAGCTTCCAAGTAAAATTTTTTCTTGATTTATTTTGTGTTGATATTGCCATAATTGTAATAAATTTGAATGTTTTATGATAGATGGCTGCACCCATTCTATCCTTATGGCGTAGGTATGGCAAATCATCTACATTTAAGACGGATATTAGATGAAATGCAATCTGATCAGGTAGCAATTAAATCAATTTTTTAATTTCATGTAAAGTTAACATTTTTTCCATATATCTAATATAATTTATTTTTGTATTGTAGATTGTATGGCAACTATATAGGACTGCTGAAGTTGAGGATATGATTCCAGATTCTATTCGGATTGACAGGGGCAGTGGAGCAATATTGTTCCGTTAATTTGCTTTGAGATCATAGAGTAGCACCAGTCTGATCGCGTCAAGCGACAATTTGGGCTTGTCCAACCTATTCCCGATCCACACTCAAATCTAGGGAGGGCACATAATAAAGATTTGAGAAGGAAAGAGGACAACCTTGATTGGTTATTAGTGCATCATCAGTGGGTGGAGATGTGAATGTAGCGGGAAAACCATCCCTTAATAGGAGAGATTTTGTTGGGATACCCTATTGATTACCGCCCCACAGATGCATACTTATCATGGTACATGGATAATACTTATGTGCCTTTATGATTGACACTACTAAATCAGGATGATGCAGCCCCACTACCTCAGCTGCCGCCGCCACCACTACTACTACCACACTTACCATCACCACCACACTCATCGCCACCACCACCACAGGATAGGTTCACACTTGTCCAGGGGGAGGTAGCTTTGGATGTGCATTAATCACCTGTCGTACAAGAAGAAAATGTGTATCATCCACAAATTCAATTTCCATTTCAATTTCCCCCAATTCAATAATGGGGGATAGATCCTGCCACAATGTCAGCAATTTATGGAGGTCAGATTGGGGGATTTGCAGGTTACGCAAGTCAATCTGGGGTGTTTGCAAGTTACGCAGGTCAATCGGGTAGTGGAAGTCAAATTGAAGGGTCCACTAGAGTAGGAAATGTAAGTGACGAAGACCAAGCTGAGGGAGTTGACAATGTGGGGATACAAGGGAAATGTAAGTGACGAAGACCAAGCTGAGGGAGCTGACAATGTGGGGATACAAGGTGGGCAAGGTGCAAGTAGATATAACTTGCGTAAAGATCCCCCACCAACTAGCAGATATACCCCACCAACAATCAAAAAGCCAAAAGGCAAGGGGAGAGCATATAAAGCGGGGTAGTATTACTTACTAATACTTTCATTTGTCTATTTCAAGAAGAAAATATGTGATTGTATGATTATGTGATTATGTTAGTCATTATATGATATAATGTTGTTCAATTTACTTTTATTTACCTATTTCAACAAGAAAATATTTTCTATTTAATTATGCAAATAGAAAATATTTACATTGAAAAATACATTGACATTTAACAACATTACTAATAAGATAACGAAATAACCAGAGTGCATCCACTTGTAGAATTACAACACTATTAGTAAGATAACATAACTAAAATAACAAGAAAATGAAATAACAAAAGGCATTAATTGAAAATGAAATAACAAGAAAATGAAATAACACAAGGCAACAACAACTGAAAATGAAAATAAAATAATAAGAAAATGAAATAACACAAGGCAACACCACTACGAACTTGAGCCAGGAGCATTTGGACACTGACTACGACTGTGTCCCTCACCATGACAAAGACCACAACGTTGTTGTCCGCGCATCTCATGCATATCCATTTCAATCAGGTAGCGAGTAGATTTGGGTAAGCCCTTCATTGTGCACTTTAAGGTAGGATTTGTGCAAATCCTTGGGCCTGTATACCAAGGCCATGTACTTTGGTGGCCCACAACCCCAAACTCATTCTTGTACACCTTGCATATAGTAATCATTCTATATATATCATCAATATAAGCTTTCCAATCAAGGCGAGAGCTGTTACAACAAGCAATCACATGACGACAAGGGTATCAATCTATCTGAAAATCCTCACAATCACAATATCTTTGCCTCAGATCAACTCTGTATTCTCCTATACCAGACAGCTCTTTAACATGGTAGGTATGAAGCTATCTATCAAAATGAGTGGTCCTAAAATCTTTAGATGCCTTCTCATTTGCTTCCAATTGTCTTGCCACAGCTTCTGAGAGAGGTTGACCTGCATTTCTTCGTGCATATGCTGAACTGCCTTTTTGAACGAACAATTCAGCTCTCTGAAAGTATGTTGCTCGAACTAATGATGTGATGAGAAGATTACGAGTCTCTTTTAACATAGAATTGATACACTTGACTAGGTTTGTTGTCATATGCCCCCATCGATATCCACCATCAAATGCTAGAGCCCACTTTACCTGGGGAATTTCATCAAGCCAATCTATATATCGCTGACCACATTCATGTATCCGCTGATAGTGATGATTACATTCTTGCTGGGTCCTTGAGTACCCTACAAAAGACAATACGAACAATTAAAATAATTAAAAATGACTTCTAAAACAAGAATAAACAAGAATATAAACTACCTATGCTCACAACAAGTCGGTACAAGTTAGGTGCCTTAAATCTCTGTAAGAAATTGGAAGAAATGTACCTGACGTAGTACATATGGAATGCCTTTGGAGGTTCCTATTGACCATTGCTTCTGGCTACTGCAGCTTTAATAGACTCATGACAATCAGAAATTAGTCCAACTCCATCTCGAGTGACTACATGTCTGCGCACATTCCAACTCCATCTCGAGTCACTACATGTCTGCGCACATTGTTAAGGAAAAAAGACCACGCATCCGCAGTCTCACCCTCGACAATAGCAAAAGCAATTGGCAATATGTTCTGATTGCCATCTTGTGCAACTGCAACCAGTAGAGCTCCTCTATATTTCCCATATAAATGTGTCCTATCTACCTGAACAAGTGGTTTGCAGTATCTGAATGCTTTAATGCAAGGACCAAAAGTCCAAAACAACCTAAGAAATATTTGAGTGTTTGGCACTAACTCACCTCCACGGCTCGCTTCTACAGAATCCAGTTGAACAATTGCCCCTTGATCAGCAGCACATATTGCCATACACCATTACGGGAGATCTTCAAATGAGCTTTCCCAACCATTGAAAACTTTTTCAATTGCCTTATGCTTCGCTGCCCATACTTTTCGGTATGTTGTCATGTACCTGAACCGAAAATGAACCTCTGCAATGATGGAATTTATTTTAATAGATGGATCAGAATTTACCAATGGCTCTATTAATTGTGCAATCATGTCAGAGTCCAGCTTTGAGTGGTCCTGCGATTGCCTCAACCTCATGCAAGTGTGCGGTCCATTATACTTCATGATTTCCCAATAATCCTTATTCTTCCTTAAACTAGCCCGTAGAAGCCACATACAATCCTGCCATGTTGTACACATTTACAATAAAACGTCTTTCGTTCTGACTCTTCAACTTTGTAGTCTGCTCCTTTATCTATGCTATATTTTTTAGCTGCCTTAATTACAGCCTCCCTATTGTCAAATTCCATTTTAATAAAGAATTCAGCATTGATAACAGGAGCTCCTACCAAGCACCAATATTAAACAATAAAAATAATTAGAATAATAAAAAATAAATGGAAAAAATAAAAACTAAATCTATAGCATTGATAAATTCAGAATTTTAAATTAATTCTAGAATTAGTAGTACATAGCCATGTTTTGAAATTGTAGAAACTCAGGAGCATTCATAGCTTCAAGATCTAATGCATGCATAAAAGATGGCTCGTTGTTTAGATATTGCCTGGCCATTATGTTTGGCACGTCCTCTTCACCTGTAACATCATCACATCATCATCATCATCATCACCACTTTTATATTCTTCTTCATAACTTTTTTCCCAAATTACTTCTCTTTCTGCAAATGTGCTCAACTCATAACCTATATTCCGAGCAACAACTTCTTCGAATTCTACATACAGTTCAATGGCACGATTGTTTGGCTGGTGCTATTGAGTATGCGAAACATCTGTTGAATGCTCTCATCATTAATAATTGGAATTGCTTGATAGTTTATGAAGCCGCCAAAAATCGAGGATGGACATTTATATTTTATGGATGCCACATTCTTTTGAGTATGTGAATTAATAGATTGACAAAGAGCATTCTTTAGCTCCGAAAATGAGAAAGTATATGGAATAAAAATATTTTCTAGACTCTCACATGTAAAAAATACACCATCATTTGGATTTGTAAATACATTACCATTATAATATATTACTACCATAACAATACTCATTTTTTTCTCACTCAAATTTTTTTCTTTTTTGTCACAAGGGGACGACAAGGGAGAATAGTTGAAAGAAAAAAAAATAAGGAAGTTACGGAGTGCAATAGACAATTTTTTCTTTTCTGTTGCAAGGGAACAAAATGGGAGAATGGCAGAAAGAAAAAATGAAGTAAGAAGTTACAAGGGAGGGAAGAATGGTTTCTGGTATGATAAAATTTGTGAATGAAATCATCTTATATAAATAGCTAAAATATTAAAAAAATTTCATGTCACCCTCTTTTGTCACTAAAATGACAATTCAGAGATAACTCTCTGATAACTTCATGTTGAAAGAGTTTAACTTCATGTTGAAAGAGTTTGCAGCACATTTTTAGATGACAATTTTCAAAAATTGGCGATTTAAATTTTGTTTGTTGGTAATTAATTCGCTGGCAATGAATCTTTGTCTTTTAATTTTTTTTTTTTATGTGATACAATCCACTACCAGCGGATTGTTATCCCACCTCCCCATATGTCTCATTTCCCTCGAATTCCAATGTGAACCTGTTTTGCCCTTTGACTTTTCATATCAAAATCATTGAACCGTTTGAAGAATATTGGACGAAGCAGCGCATCACCGATTCTACTTCCCCTGTGCATCACGGGCATTCCTCCTCCACGTTTATGAGATGCTATCGAAGTTTTTGACTTTTTTTTTAACTTTTTAGTAATTAAATTAGTAATAATTTTTAAATTTTGTGTATTCTGAAAATACAATCAATTATAAGAGAACATATGATAGAACGAATTAATAATTTTTACTAAGTTATATTTTAAATAAATGTAGGTTGGAATGCTTATTAATCTTAAAATATACAAGAACATTTAATTTGCAATCTTTTCAGTTTTATTAACTCCATTTAATTAACAATTGATACTTATCCTTAAATAAAAGGCAACGCTTCATTTCCTGGCCGCCGAGGATGCCATACCAAGTAGGACGGACAGACTTACACTTTTTTTTTTTCTTTCAATTTGTACTATTTTTTATTTGTTTTGCTTTTATCTTTTGGGCTAAGTTTAGTGGAGTAGTTAATCTCAAAAGGACATGCGCCCTCGCAATTATTGCACAATATATACCTCTCAAGCGCAAAATTATTGGATATACTCCTGAAGTATCAAAAGATCGTATTCTGTATTTACCAAAGAAAAGGGAAAACAAAAAGATCGTATTCAGTCTATTTAATTATTTATACGGGAGTAGTGTCTAATGGTATGAAATTTCATTCACCATTTTTGCAGGAATACATCTCATTTGATAGTGTTTTCTTATATCTTTAAAAAATTTACTTTTACCACCATAACATGATTGGTTGAAGTGGCTTATGTCCCTTCTACTTTATTAATAGTTTTGGATTCCTGGATTTGAGAAAACCAGTGTCACATTCATGTGAAAAACAAATATGTACTTTTGCCTCCCATGTTTTCCAATGCTTTCCGATTTTATTGCGTACACCTCACATTCATTCTATTTGCAGTTAAGGTAAAACAGAAAAGAGGTTATTAGGTGTTACAAAATAAATTTTGTATATAAAGGTAGTTACATGTGAAAGGTGAAATGAAACAAAAAATACTTATTAATAAAATTATCTCTCATAAATATTTATTTTATTTGATTTGTCAAAGTTACATGCATGAACCTTCATATGGATTGAAGACAATCTGATTTGAATCGGATAGAATCACTAAGATAGTAAAGCTTTCATTTTCGAGTTTAAATGCAATTGCATACTTAGAATTCAAACCCAATACTACCTCTAATAAAATTAGAAGAAATCTATGTTAGTTGATCTAAATATTTGTCAAAATTTATTTTATTTTTATTGTGAAGCCAAACTGAATATAAAAGCTAAAATAGTCAAAATAACATGATGGTTATTTGTGACCTTACTACAAAAATATGTATGATCTACATCTAAATCTTTCTCGTTTACACAAGATATTTTTGCCGCCCCACCCATGCCTGCAACTAATTTTATTTGACTCACACTTTAAGACGTGATACATGACATCAAATTAAATGCATTAAACAAAAATGACAAAGTCAAACTTTGATGTAAAAGATATGAATAAGTTTATTCTCCTTGGTTCCAAAAAGTTCTCCACTATCGCACTCGTCATAGCTAGGCTCATAGCCACCTCCGATGAAGGAATTGACTAGGTCAAGGGATATTGGTCAAAGCCCTTACCCCTTGGCTTTGATTTATCCAATTTAATTTGAGCCCATGTTGGGGCTTGGGGGCTTATGTCATAGTGTGTATTTCTAGAAAGACAGAACGGAAAAGGCCAGTGTTGGTTGAGGTCCTTCAAACCCAGATGCCAACTTACGCCAATGGAAGTTCTCAAATGCGACTAAGATAAGGTCACTACAATAGGATTGTCAAAAGTATCATCAATTCATCATATGATTTCACAAGGATGTTTTTAAATATAAATGTATAGACATATTTGTTACATTATAATATTTAGGAATATTTTAGAATGAGTATAGAATAATGACAAGTGTCAAGATAGATGTGAGGTGTTAGTAATTTGGCAGGATCTACAATCATTTACACTATTATAAATGTAATCTTTTATAATGAATGGAGGAACAAGAAAAATCATTAGCCTTAATTTTTAGTCTTAACCATAGTTTTAACATTAGTTCCTCTGGCTGGAAGTTATTTTGAAAATTTTCGTAACACATACCCCCATCGAACTTGAGGTGTGATTGCAGTTTTAAGTGATGAATCCGGTGTTGAACTTAATGGAACAATGTTGCTTAAGAATTGATCTATATTTCTATCCACCAAAAATTAAATGAACCTATATAATATTGTGGATTTGACTTATGTATTTATTTAAACCGAGGCTATTGCACGTTAATTTCAGTGTCTAAATTCATATCCTCAAAATTGGGTGCGTACAAAAGGCATTATATATTGGATTTGACCAAAATCAAACTCAACTTAATAATTTTTAGACTAGGTCATTTTTAAAATATGAGTTAAACCTGATAATGATCGAGTCAAACCAAGTCAACTCAATTTTCAAACAACATATAAATATTTAAATATTATATGTAATAAAGTTATAAAATTTTATGATTAGAAAATAAAATTCAAGACAATACATTTTTTTTGTTGCTAGACAATACATACTTTAAAACAAACTATATCAATTTTAAAAATAATATCAAGTTGTGTAAATCATTATAATTGAAATATAAAATCTTATAACTTATTATTAATGATTATAAAAGAATATAGCTCTAAAAAAATTATTTGACTTTAACTCAACTATAACCTAAATTCAATCTAAAAAATATACTAGAGTAAATTTTAGGATCCAATCCTGGCCTAATAAACTCAAGGATGATCGAAAGGGTCCGGTCATCATTAACACCCTATTCAAAATAATGGAACTGTTTTGCAAAAGCGAATACAAATGTGATTGCTATTGTGCCTGTTTACTTGGACATTAACTTTATTGATTTATCAAATATCTTATATGTTTTGTATATTTTCTACACGCAACAAATATTGCCCAAGTGGTTAAGTATTTAGTCTAGTGTTTGTGTTGTCTCTAGTATTTTTGAGTGGGTGACCTTGTGTTCGACTCTCATCTCTTTCCTTATTTTCTCTAAGAAGAATTCCTAGTCTTAATATCTTTATTTTTAAAAAAAAGAGAGACTGTCTAAGAAATTTATTTAGTTACGATCAAAGTTCTTTAAGATATTGTAATTAATCTAATTTCTTCAAAAAAAAATATTTATCTCAAAGACCGCAATAAAGGAAGAGAGAATAAAAAAAGAGGGCGGCGCCGCGGGGGGGGGGGGGGTGATGAATGACGAATTTAGAAGAGTTGAATGAAATGGTATAAGGCAGTGTTAAACTCATGATTTGCCGTTCAAAACAAAAATCTCTAGTAGATATATAGTTTACATCTAATTTAATTCATGCATTTTTTTTTTCAATCACGAGTATCCAAATTTCAAGCTGACTTGACCTGCTATGTGGGTAAACCTCTCTCATGTTAATATTTTCCATCTACAACACTCAAACCCCAAAACTTATTTAAAAGGAGCAAGTATCGAACATTTGTAAGGGCTTAGAGGCATGTCCTAATTTGAATTGGAACATGCTTTCATCTTAAGCTATATTTACCTCTGCAAAAAAGAAAGGAGAGAAATAGAGAGAACTTCCAAATTCTTCTTTAACCAAAAAAGCGAAATTAAATTTGTGCTTGAGAAATGAAAACCCATGAATAATCCTTGAGACTTAAAAGATACAAGTTATATTACTCCTAGGAACTAAAATGGTCGATAGCTGAGTTACTAAAAAGAAATAATATGATTACCATTTTTCATTCTTATCGACTATGTTTGAGGTTTTTGATTTTGCATGAACTAACAAGTCCAAAATTGTTTTAATCAAGGACAAAGTTTAGGAGTTTACTAAAATATAAGGGACAACTCCACTTTATCCTCCATTTCCTCCTTAACTAGAGGGTACATGCACCTTAGTTTATAAACTAAAAAATTATGTAGTAAGAACCCCCAAACTTTCTTAAATGTACACTTTAGGTATTCTCTTAAGTTTTTGTCTATTATTAATATAGACCAATTTCATTTTATCATCCGGACGTAATATGTTTTTTAATGAAATGAATTTTATAAAATAATGAGGATGTTAGTAAAGTGTAAAAGTGAGAGATCAATTATCTTTAGATGAATAATGAATAACTTATATTGTGTGTAGGACCCACTAAATAAACTAAGGGTGAGTAATCCTTAATATTTGTTCTTTACTAATCTCCCAACTTTAGAGGAGACAAATTCTTTTTTTATAGTCCCTAATATAATGGGAACAACAACCATATCTTCAAATTTTTCTTGAATAGTTTTTTCCTTTTCAATCATGGACAAAACAAAAAGACTAAAGTGCATATTCTAAAATGTTCAATAGATCACATTGAATGTGCACTAGAAACAGACTAGTGATGAGGGGTTCCCATAATTTGCATAAGGTTATGGGTTCAAAACTTATTGTTGCCAATATAGCCAAAAAATAAATTTGTTCAAGACTAAATGTGCATGACTTCTACATGGAAAAATAAAGGGAGATCCACCATTTTATCTCCCACAATATTATCAATAACAAAATAGCCTCTAAAAGAATCTATATTCACCCATGGCCCTCGAAAAGATTCATCATCTCATTTGACAAATTCATCTAAATATTAATTGATCTTTGTTTTTGTTAATAAAATAATTCTTTTATGGACTATTTTATCAAAGATATGATATTTTGATGATTAAAATGGTCATTTTACAATTTCAACTTAGCACAAAATAAGCTATTTTTTTAAAGATTTGATCTTTTAGGACTAAAACAATGGTTCTACAATGTGAATTTAGTATAATCATAAAACATAATAACTTTTATTAACAAAAATAGAGGTTAGTTGAACTTTGTATGAATTTGTCAAATGATGTGAATTTTTTGAAGGCTACAAATTGAGCCGTCAAAATGGGCCGAACTGAGCATTGTTAGTTTTGGGACAAAAAAGTGATGACCCAGCCCAATTTATTCGGGCTACGGGCCAGCCCATGGGCATAATTTTTTTTTTGTTCATTTTTTTAATTATATAGTTCATAAAATGTCAATGAAAAAAATATTTTTTTATATTATTATAATGAATTAAAAGATAAACTATTAATAAATAGTGTTATTATTTTTGCTTTAGTTGTGAGAATGATAAATAAAACTTGATTTTTATTTAATAACTAAATTTCAATGATTTAATTTGATGTAATACTTAAGTGAATAAAAAAAAATACAATATTTGTTATTAGTTTAGATTTTTTTAAAGTAAAAAAATGGTTAAAAAATCTAAATTTAAGTATTTAAGCTCACATATGTAATTTATTATTTAATTAAAAATTAATATTAGAGCCATCGACCGGCCCAAGGTGGGCAGGGCCCAATCAAGCCAATTTTCATTTTTCCTCCTATTTCTTCAGTCTAACCCACACATTTTTTGGGCTATTCGGGCCAACCAAATATATTTGAGCCATTTTGATAGGTCTAGCTAGAAACAAATATATTTTTTTTATATAGAACTATTTTATCAACAACATAATCTTTTAGGGAATTACTTCGGTACCCTATAAAATTCATGGGTATTGGTACCTTTTAGATAACTTGTGGCTGAAAATTTGCCACGTGTCCTACTAATTAAGTCAATTACTATTTTAAATGCTTATGATTAAATCACAACCCTTAGATTTAAAGGGTACCAAAGCAAAAACCAATCTTTTAAGGTTAAAATGATAGTTGTCGCGTGAAATAAAAATTTCTCAAAGAAGAATATGAATCCTAATTGGGCATCCATCTAGGGTTTTGCTTAAACGACACCGTTTCACGTGAAACGGTTCTCTTTACCCATCTGATGTTGCAATCTTAGCCACTTTCCGCTTCGTTCAATCAACGATTGGCACCTCACCCGCGCGCGTTTTGATCTCTTTGCTACTCGTTCTGCATTTTCCTCTTCCAAGGTTTCTCTTGCTCTCTTTGTCTATCCTCTCTAGGGTCTTTGTATTGGGAGAGTTATTTTTCTTTTTTTTCCTTCTGTTTCTTTCATTTTCACTGCATTCTCTGTTGTTATCTTTGTTTCTTCCAAGGGGGAACAAATGAAATGAATGCTTAATATTTCTGAACCCCAATGGCTTAAAGTGTTCTTTTTTCTTCTTGAATAGTCATTTTGATGCTTCAATTTTGTTCCGTGTGACTTGCCTATTTCTTGCTATATGAATATGTGTATTGAACTATTGATTGAGTGGACCCATATGATGAGAATTAACTATTTTTTTTTTCATTTTATTGTTTACCTATATTTCATCGTATGAAGTGCAAATTTGCTTGTATCTCATTATCTCAATCTTGTATTTTGTATACAATGCTCAGGTTCAGGATTGGAATAAGCATCCGTATCTACTGTTTGGGCTTCAAACTGATCATAGCCCTTTTCCTTGCTTCTTGTGGCAGTGATTCTCGAATTAGGATTTTCAACTAATGGCGCTTCAGGGAACTACCTTCTCCATCAATGTGAGCTTGCCATTATTTTTTTCAGCCCAAAATTTTGGTTTTATTTTTTAACTTATTTAATGTTTTGTGGGGATAGAGAAGTCCTCTGGTGTAGATTTTCAGAAAAGTTTTCACCATACAAGACAAGTAGGGTTTCCACAATTGATTAAAGAAAGAAATGCATGATTGGATGTAGATTAAATTTAACTATTTGAAATGGGAATTTCACAAAATCTAATCTTTTTTCAGAGACTATCTCATGCTTGGGTTGTTTTGTAACTTTGTTGAAGCTGGGATGTGCCGGCGTGATTCATGTATACTCAGAATTCTGTTGCTTCTTTTCAAATTAAGATGACCTTTAATGAATTTTGCTGAAGACAATTGAATGTATGAATTTCTGAGGAATAAGGAGTTAATGACAATGTTATATTTTCCTCCCTTGACATTTAATCTGAGTTTATTTTTTAATCTTTTATTATTTTCTCCTTTGTTTTGATTTGAAATTTTATATGCAGGGACTTTCATCTACTATCAAGGAGTTGAATTTCATGCCGGGTTCATTCATCAATAACTTTCAGAAGCACCATCATGTTTCTCTTCCTTCCTTTACTCCAAGCAGGTTAGTTTTGGGCAAAAGTTTTGGAAGAAGCGACCAGCTGTGTCTTTTGCCTGGCCACTGGCCAAACTTGCAAAAGCAAAGATTTAGTAAGTATCTTTGCTTTAAAACCTTATAATTCATATTGAGACTTACTTTCTGCCTGGTATCATGACTAATCTATGGCCCATGAGCATAAAAATTGTTGGCTAGTGTTCTCTTTGTCATCTTGATATTTGGTTTGGGCCAATTTCTTTGCATCCTCAAGTTTTCAGCACTCCATTGTTTTGCTAGCTTTATTGTTTCATTCTCTAATTATGCCTCTGGTTTTTATCAGGGATGCAACATAGAGTAAAAAGTGAAGACTCAGAGAGCATCTTGAGTAGTGAGAACATTGCATTGGATGAACAGAGCTTGGAGGAGGAGCTGCAGAGTGCCATTGCTGAAGAAAACTATGTGAAAGCAGCAGAAATAAGGGATACTCTCAAAAACCTCCAGAAAGATAGCAAGACAACAGTATTTGGGATAAACAGCCGGTTTTATGATTCATTCAGGAATGGCGACCTTGCAGCGATGCAAGCCCTGTGGTCGAAAAGGGATGAGGTGTGCTGTGTACACCCTGGTTTGAAGGGAATATCTGGCTATGATGACGTTATCGAGAGCTGGAATTTTGTGTGGGCTAACTATGAATTTCCACTAGAAATTAAACTAGAAGACATTAAGGTTTATGCTAGAGGGGACATGGGGTATGTTACTTGCATGGAATTTGTAAAGACAAAAGGAGGCAGATGGGGAGGGCAATTTGTAACGAATGTGTTTGAGAAGATTGATGGCCAGTGGTATATATGTGTCCATCATGCTTCCCCCATAGACTTATGAAAACATACGATATAGATAAGAAGTTTCCTTTGTTCCCCGTCTCCTATGATTTGCACTGCTTCCATTTTATTTTGGGTTGTGCTGCAGCTTCAACCATCTCCTAATATCCCCTTTTTCAAGTTTTACAACTTGACTGCTCAAATAATCTGTAGAAGCTGTGGCATTGTGGATGAATGAATGTGATAAATTCTCCACTGGAAAACACAAATGTTCATGTGTACGATGGACTTCCTCAAGAGTTCTAGCTTTGTTTGGTACATCGTACAGAATGAGGTTTCACAGTGTAAGATTGGATAATATAGCAAGTTATACACTATGCCAGCTCACCAAGGTTTGATGATAGCTCAATAGCTTAACAGATTTCCTTATATTTCTGGACACAAGTGGTTTTATACTTTCATTTGTTAATGCATTTTTGTAGTTTTCATAAACAAGGTTATCGAATTGCAATTGAGAACATGAATTGCTGAGGCCAATTTTTAAATCGTGAATTGTGAATCGCAGTGAATCATAAGATTCAGAGACAATGAAAAATTAGCTTATATATGACATGGTCAGAAACAAGTTTAAGAGTGATAACGTTTATTAAGGATCATGAATGAAATCTATCAGAAATAACTATTCTTTTGTTTTACTTGCATACTCTTATATAAAACGGACCACATCTGCAATTAAATCTATTAAAATGCTTGTGAAATTTGAAAGCAAACATCTCCAGTAGCATACTTGTTACTTTCTTTTATTCTCATAGCTGGCGAGAGGATTTCTAATTCATAGTTTCAGTTGTCATCTATTATAGATTGCCTACACAAAGCAGATGATAAACACTGCTCGGTTTCATTTATTGACCTTTTTTTGTACAAAGATGGTGTTGTTGCAGCGGTTTCTTCTGTAAAATGAACACCAGAGTACAATGAGCAAACCGTTTTCTGCCACAACAGGTTCTCTGGTAGAATGTACTAAATACTAATACTATACCAGATTGCATGTATGAAAGGGAAAAACAAGAAAACAAGGAAATGTTTTGCATTGCGTTAAATTGCTACTTTTCATCTACTTGAAGATTTTTAAAAGCTAACTGTGAACCAACAAAAAAAAAAAAAAGAAATGAAAAACCTCCTGAAATCAAACTCTTCCTACAGGAGAGAGTGGTGGAATTGGAGTAGTATATTTTAAGGATGCTTTCCCTTGAAGTCTGCCGTTGTTCTTGGAACTGGGCTCTTTAAGGATCTCTTCAAGCATGCTACCCATTTCCAAGGAACTTGGTAGTTTCTGGCAGCTTAACACCGCGACAGAAATGAAGAATGCCTGTAAATAAGTGATCGATGAACTGAATTTGACTGAGTAGAATCCATCGTTCAACGGCGACAAGGTGAAAAGGGGTGTGTCTTGCTCATCTCCTTCCTGAAAGTTATGACAATGATCATACATAAGTTGGTTATCCAGTATTCATTGTATATAAGCATGGCCTCAGGAAAAAGTGTGAAAGCTGTACCTGAACAAAAAGTTGGAAAGGGTCATGGAAAGGCCTTGAACATCTTGGAATGTTTGCCTTTTGCTTCTGGTTTGAGAGCACAAGGAGTTTGCATCCAATGTCCCAACCTCCACAATCACATGACCCCCCAGTTTTCCATCGATAGATCAATGGTGATGGTTGTGAACCATGTACACCACCTGGAAGTATGACTGTGGTGCTACAATAGTTGTCATTTTCTCCTGAGCCGCACAAGCATCTTTCATCTGCCAAGCACTTTAAGCATCCCTTCTTCAGCAAATTACTGTCACTGTGCATTCCTTCATTGCTCAAGTTTTCACAAGGGGTCTCAATAACAACAGCTGCAAGCTCCCCACTCTGAACCAACCTCGGTTGTCCTTGTTCCGTCTGGCCGATTTCAACTCCCACTAGCACATATTCTTTAACCATTCGCTGTCTCTTGGCATTCTGGTTGATTGGTTCAGTGATTTTAGAGCTAGAAAATTTCATCTGAGCTATACAGTTGTAGGCATAGGCACAGCTTTTTTCTTTGCTTCCATGACTTATCCATCCGCCACTCTTTTTCTTGATTTCATTGACAAGGTAGAATGTAAAATAGCAGCCTATATCATCCTTTTCCAGCGGTGTCAAACTTCTTCTAGTAGCAGCAAGAATTTTTCTCTCATTGTTGAGCACAAATTTAAACAAAGGTAGTCCATTTTTCATTGTAAGCTGCAACAGGCCTTGAAGAGATGATCCCTTGCTCCTCTCAGCAGGCAGTGATTCATTAAGACTGATTGCTGTGAAGTTAATTGAATTCATGCTTCCCTTTTGTGCCTGTCTGCTTTCGGCAGAATGGTGTATGCTTGATGACTTATGCCTCAATAAAGGGTCTAATAACCTCCTCAAGGGGCTGGATCTGATTCTGCTACTGTTTCCCTTCTCTTTGCTTAGATTATCCCATCGAACAGAAGATTCAGGAGTGACAGGACCAGACTTCGCACCAACATAAATGGAGTTGAATTGTGGAAGAGTAGGGGCCTCTTTGAAGCTGAAACTTCTTCCAATCCGGCTTAAGCTGAAGCTAAATCGGCGATTGTGGGATGTATTTATTCCCCTTTGAGCTGTCAGCTCGGCAGCCTCTTGGTCTGGCGATTCCTTTATATTGCTGAAAAGACACTGATTTCTCAGGTTAGTGTCAAACACATCCTCTCCAGAGCAAGTGCCTAATGAATGCCGACTAGGTATCTTACTAGCAGACGCAGGTGTCTCAGACACAACAGAAGAACAATCTATATCCAGATTAGCACCAGTGCTGTGTCTCATTGTTTCTGAAGAAGTAAGTTCTGCAGAAATCAGTGCACTTGAATGAGGGAATTCAGAACATACATCCTCAGTATATACCTCCTCAGGAAGGGAAACATATGACAAACTACTTTGGCTGGATTCTGAAAATTTTTCATCAGATGATGTTCTTAACTCAGAAAGCCGAAAATCACCTGAAGAACTTGCTTGCGGAATTTCTTGGGGATAAAGCAACACATTATTACTTGGCTTGCTGTGGCTGTGTTTATGTTTTGGACCAATGTCAAAATCTGACTCCTTCAACTGATCCACCTTTTTCCTGGTTTCCCTGCTGCTTGAACTCATGTTCTCAGAACTGACTGAGACCTCTTTGTTTTTGGATCTTCCTGATGGCTGTCCCATATCAGAGCTGGCCTTATGATGTCTCTCTTTCTTCTTTCGGTTATACTCCTGCAAACCATCCTTGTTCTGCTTAGCTCCATCAATCCTACCCTTTCCAATTTCATTGGGAACATGGGAGACCCCACGATGCCTTGAGCTTGATGCGAAATGTCCATCTCGAGACCCTTTACTATAGTCATTCCTCCTCCATTTTTCATGTGATATATCCGAATGAGTTTTGCCAAAGGACTCAAATGCCCAGGGTGTCACTCTCTGCTCATCTCCAATGCTCTTAGTTTCACCTCTAGAAGATTCATTTCTTTTGACATTCTGAAAGGGAAGTTTATTGGTACTTTCAGGAAGGCATTCCCTATAAGATGGCCTAATACCTGAAGAACGCAAACCTTTTCTATCATTAAGTTTTTCCTTGACACCAACACTAGTATTTGATTTGGTGGCTGGTGCTCTTAATGATGATCCACTGCTATTGAATGATGTGAAGCTGCTAGCTAGCACTGGCATATGGTTGTGCTTCTGCTTCCATTGTTGGAGCCGCGACCAATCCAGGACCCCAACATTGAAAGCCTTCTCTTGAGACTTGTCTCCTTTATCGGGCCGCAGGAGATAACCTGGCAAATTAGACATGTGCTTGACAAGCTCATCACTTTGAGTTGCGCTTCTCCTGAAACTTTCCCGGTTCTCAACCTTCCCTTCGGCATCCTTCTTCCCTTTTTGCTTCAGATCGCTCTTTGGTTTCAACTTATCTGCATCGTCCTTCGGACTTCGACTCGATTGGGGCAACACAGAACTTCCTTTAGCTGTCTTTGTGCTGCTATGCCGTTTTGAGCTGATCTTTGTGAGCTCCAAACCAAATACCATGTCCTCGGAAGGCTTTAACAACTCATTACTTGGCTGTTTACTGAATGGCATGGCACAGCATACAATCAAAACTCCACACCCCACTCTGATGTTCCACTCATAAGCTCATCCTTCAGAATTATCTGTCAGAAAAATGTTCATAATTGAATCAGTTCCAAAGACTACGAGGAAACTATGGTTAGAGTGCTGCTCTATCAAAGTAAATTTGTGAACCCAACAATCTGATATGAACAATGATGCTTTAGCAGAACAATATTTCTCCTAAATTACATTTGTTAATATCAAAGAAATAAATAACTTAACAGAAATAAGAAATAAAAAAAAAAAAGAAAATCAGGGTTAGGACACTGTTTCTGTGGAGAATAATCAAAATATGGAAACAAGGGTTATGAAGATTAACAATAAAATGATCTTTGAAGGACAAAAAAAAAAAAAAAATCGATCACATTAAAGGGGGGTGCTGTTTTTTCTATGGCACCAAACATAAAATAGTAATGGTGATCCTGAAAACATTGAAACATGATTTTGACATTGTCCAGGAAGAATTATGGCAGAAACTAGAAAGCCACGTGAAAGGGAAACAAAGAATTGAATGCACTGCACGAAGGGGAGATGCACATAGACTTCGCACAAAAACCATCCACGTCCTAAATTCAATGAACAACGTGATGAATGATGTATGATGAAAGATAGCAACTCCCCCCCAAGGCCCCTATTCCCAAGAAGACAGTGACAAGAGTGGATTTGAAAATTCCACACTATCCATTAACCAAAAATATAGGTATTTTCCCAAATATGATGCTAACTAGAAACAACAAGGAAAGGACACAAACCCAAAAACAGGGTTATAATAAACACAGAACCATACACGTCATACCATAGGATAACAATATGCCACAAAAAAAAAAAAGAAACCCATGATTTTCAGATATATCAATGAGCTGGTGATAAACGGACATCGACAAAAAAAGTAATAATAAATTGGAAAAAAATGGAAATTTATGGAAAAAAATAAAAATTAGAAAACCAATACAAAAGCCTGAGCTCTGTTTCGCTTCAGAGAAAGCATTGTAACAAGAACAAAAAAAAGAAAACACCCTCTTCATGGAAATCCAAGAGCAACAAAACCCACATTCCCCATCAAGGAAACAACTAAAAAACATCGATGAATTTGTTTCCTTTCATCAAAAGATTCAATTTTTCCTTCATTTCCTCCACAATTACCTCTTCAAGACTAATAATGATTAAAAAAAAAATTAGAAGAAGATAGAGTGATGTGAAATGAAAAAAATGTAGCATCCCAAGACGACACTATAGGATTCTTTTTTTCCTGTGGAACCGAGAACTGCATAACTTACCAAAAAAAAAAACGTAAAAATAGAAACAGAGAAGAGAAAAAGGAAATGTGGTAGTGGCGGGGCAATGCAATAATCTCGAGAAAGATCCGAAACGTAATGGGAAAAAGAGAGAAACGGAACGTAGATTGGAAGCGAAGAAAAGAATTACTGCTGGTACTGGACAAGAAGACGAAGGAGAAGGAAGAAGGAGAAGAAAAAATCAATGTGGCCACTGTTTTTCAGGTAATCTAATAATCAAATCTTCCATCATCATTTTCGTTCTTTCTTCTTCGTTCATTTTCGCATGTGTGCTTGTTTTGCATTTTACGTGACCATTTATTTCTTTTTTTTAAAAAAAAAAGAAAGTGAAAAAGAGAGTGGTGTCTAATTTTTTTTTCATTGGAAATTTGTTATAAAATTTGAAATTAGAATAGTAGTTGATATTTTTTTTAAGAGTTTAATTTTGATACACTAACCATGTAAAATTATTTTACACTATCATCCAATTAAAATATTTAGTTTTGATAACTTTTCAGTTAGTGGGTATAAAAGTCATAATTTATGTGGTAATACATAATTAGATAACTATATAAAATTTTTTTTACAGTATCAATACATAACAATTAAATTTTTTTTAATATCATAAATTATGTGTCATTTTCAAAGAATTTAATTTTAATATATTAACATAAAAAATATTTATAATTATTTTGTCATATAGTATCACGTTAATTATGATCATTTTATTCTTAAATTTACTATTTGAAACTCGATACAAATAGAAGAGTTTCATTATACCATATACATATATATATACATATATTGAAATTAAAGTTGTTTTACAATTTCCAATATGCTATTTTATTATCTATTTATTCCAAATATTATACTCTTAATAATCAAAAATAATTTCTATTTAAAAGCTAATTTAATGATAAAATAAAATTTGTGAAAAAAGGAAAAATATCATTTCATCTTTTTGACAGAAAATATCATAACATTAGCATTAATATGCTTCATAAAAAAAGTTAATAACATTAATATGCAAGTACAATTTTAATTCTAAAAGGGAATTTATCTTTTAAAAAAAAAAAAATTAAAGGATTATGCTAACCACAACAGCGAACGAGAGAGAGAGAGAGAGTTCGCGCTCGCCAAGCAGAGAATTGAGTAGTGAGAGCCAGTGTGAGAGTGAGTGAGCGAGCGAGGGTTTCGTTTTCAAAGGAAACGGTGAAAAGAAAGAAAGGGAGTGGGTCCCACAGTGGAAGACTTGTTTGGCTATCGCGAATCCCAACGTCGGTGTGTGGGGACTTTGGGAATGCGACGCCTTTACTGTTTGCGACGAGAAAATCGCAAACCTCAGCTGAAGGTTATTCATTTATTTATTGAATTTTATTTTTGTGATTTGTTTTTTTATTTATTAATTAATTAATAAAAATAAATGACCAAATAAATACAAGCGTATTTCGCGGGAACGGCGATCCGGAAATACCGTTGGGCGAAGGGCAGTAAAAGTCGCATCAAATGCCACAGTTACAAAATAAACAACCCAATTTATTTATTTATTTATTATTATTATTATTATTAATTTGTTTTAGCTGATTTCCTTTCATTATTTACTTCAATGAGACAATATTATTAATGATTATCATCAAGCTACTATTGGATGAGTGCTAAGTGGTTTACTTTACTGTAAAGAAGAGAAGACAACTTTGAATCTCAAAAAAAATTACTTGTTAAGAGAAGAAATAATCATAAATACTCATTTTTTTGAAATTCTAGTTTATAAAAAAAAGTATAATTAATTATCAGTGATGCTAAATAGCAAGATGCCATAAATAAAATAGTGTCCGTAAAAGTAAAAATGTAAACAAAATGAGAGTAAAAATGTAAGGAAGTGAAGGGGACGTAAAATATTGTAGGTTAGACCTTAAGCCTAAAGGTAAAAGAATATATATGAAATCCCCAAACGCTTGAAAAAAGTTAGAGACAAAGATAGTAATATTTACTCGATCGAATATCATGTTGAATTGTAATACTATTTATGTTCACTAATAAGTGTCAATCTTCACTTATGCATGTATATTAAGAAATTAATGATTGAAAAATCTTAAAGTTAGATAAATCTAAATATATTTTATAATATTATCCTTATCATTACCTATTCCAATACTCTCTCTTATATTTATTCCATCCAACAATTCTCTCTCTTATAAAGGTATCATAGAAAAAATAATTAATATTATCTAAAATTCTTAAAAAATTAAATAATAATAGAAAAATAGAATTTTATAGATGGACAATTATTAGAGTACCAAGATAGTATAAGAATAAGCATTATTTATTTTTCTTTAGTGAGTCATTGCCCATTAAGAGTGGTTTAATGATTAGAGATTTTCATAATTTGCATTAAATTATAAGTTTAAACTTTAGTGCGACTGCCTTGGAAAGACACGTTTATTACTTTTTTATTCTTGAATAATTGTCTAATTATAAATATTTATTGGAATTAAGACAATAATTGATAAAATATTAATATTAGTAAAATTTAGAAATAGTTTACTAAATTACTCTTATTTCCTTTTAATACTCTAACTTTCTTTCTCTCATTCATTAATGAGTTAATAATATTTAATAGGAGTATTTTTTATAAAATAATAAGTAATACTGAATCTTTGAAATGGATAATTGCTGAAGAACGGAGAAATTGTATAATCTACTGAATGACCAAATTTCTAAGTCTATACCGAATAAAATTTTCGAGTTGGATTAAAGTAAGAAATTACATGTATTTAGAGATTTGCTAATAAATGTTCGCACTCATCTGAACGTTTGAGGTTGTTGTCCGTCATCTTACCGGTTTTACTTTACCCTTCTCCACTTTCTCTTTTCTCTCCACCTCCGTCTAACTCTAAAAGCCACACAAATGAGCAGTGGTGATCCACCACACTCAGTTGAACCTTATATATAGTGGATAATGGGATTTATTTTCGGCCCACTGCCAGCTATTTTTAACATCTAGTTGCATGTAATACGACCAGCTGGTCGTATGCTGCAAAAAACACCTAGCACCTAGCCGAAAATCACCTCGTAATCATGTGTGTTAGAAGCTTTTCCCAAAGCAAAAAATGTGTTCCAATTTTTTACTGCGAGTAGTTGGCCGTATTATGTGAGAACGATATACCAATAATACACCTAATTGTTGGTCATAATGTATTTATATGAAAAAACGGTGTATATCAGTAAATAATATTTCAACAGGTGAAAGTCGGTGAATAATCAGCTTATTTATTTATTTTTGGTGAAAAAAGCCTCGCATGCATTGTAGAAAATATTGAAAAGAAAAATCACCAAAAATTAAAAAAGAAAATATTGAAAAATAATTGAAGACAATAATGAAGTTAATCTTGTCAATGCGTGTGTGAAAGAGAATTAGAATCGCCTGATGATTGGCCCATTCGGCTCCACCATTAGGAATGGAAAGCGAAGAGCCCCAAAAAGTGAAAAGCTCAAAACAAAAGCCGCTAGTACGCAGGAATCAAACTTCTACTCCTAGCTATAGTCCTAGAGAATCACTAGCGCATTGTAGGTTTGGAAGGCCAACAAATCATGAGCATTTTCCATTTGGGCGCTTTACATGTTGGAATCTTGGAACACCTTTCACTAGCTCTCATTTTTGTTTTCACAAGACTTCTTGTGCCTTTCTTTTAAATCTTGTCATGCTTATATATATCCTTATTTTTATCATGCACATAATTTATACTTAATGAACTAAGGTAAAATCTAAATATAATTTTATATACAATTACATACAATTCTACTTGTGATATAGATTCATATTTTCGGGTGTTATGTAATATAATTTTATATACAATTACATACAATTCTACTTGTGATATAGATTCAGATTTTCGGGTTTTTAAAAAATCATATGTATGTCTCCTCTTAGATCATTTTCATTTCTCATTACCTGTATCTGAATTTGAACTTAGTTTATCATTTATAAGAAAATTAGTATTTATTTCCATAATTTTTGTGGTTTATTTTAATTTTTTTAATGTTTTCGTTGTTTTTTTATTTTTGTAAAATAAAACATATGTTGCTCCATTTATTACAAAACAAAAATAAACTCCTTATATAGAAACATATATAACGGCATTTAGAATTAAACGAACTTTTGTATTGTGTTGAAAAGGATTGAAAGGTAGTATAATTGTGTATAGAGCAAAAGAAGGATTTTTGTGTGAGAGACTTCAGGCTTTTAATTGCAAAAATTAAAATAACGGAAGAAGATTTTTCTAAGTCGCAAGTATGGCATTAAATATTTGTCAAACTGAGTCAGTCTTATTAAACATTTGAACTACCATCAAGCAATCTGAATGTCTAATCTTAATTAGATCAAGTAACATTTCTAGAATTTCTATTAAGGAATGCAGCTCTAGCATGATATCTCTATAAGCTAGAATACTATACACTTTCAAAAGCCAACTTGATGGGTTTGTGAGGAGATACGTCATATTTATCATCTAGTATGAGAAAACTAATTAGGATAAAAGCAAGAATAAACAACCTTCCTTATAACTTTTTGTTGTTGTCATGTGAATTATGCGTGCAAAACATAAGTTTATCTATAAATTCTAAAAAATATTTGAAATCTTTGCATCTATCTGTTTTTTCTTCTTGTCCACCTGATTTGTTATGCCTTCATTGAGTCTATGGCTCACCCCTTTATATATTATTGTATTCACAAGTAGTTAATTGTGTTTGGTTGTGACTTGTTCAACTTGGCTGATGTTTTCAGTTTGCTCTCAACATGTTTTGGGTGGATACCATTTCTTCTAATTCAAGAGTCTACAACTATAGGTTTATGTGTATTGTTTATGTTAGAATATAATTTTTTGGATTTGGGTTGTTATTGATTGGTGAGTATTTTGCTTTTATAAAAATATATTGATAGTCTGATGTTTCCCTACAGACCCATATTATTATTATTAGGGTTGATGACCGAAGTTTATGGTAGACAAGACTAGGTCAATATATATATATATATATATTGATATATTGTGGACATGGTGTATACTCAACTCTACCGTCTCTTGACAGCTTATCAGTGCAGCGTTGACACAATGTCTAGCATAGGAGATGGAGAAAAGTGTGGGTTTCCTTGTACTTGATATATACTACAAGTGTGTGTGCTTCTAAAAATTGATCTCATACAATAGTATAGCTTCAAGAGGTATACACTTTAATATTGTTTATTATTCCTTTTATTGATGTTCTAAATCCCTAATATTTGATTTTGATATGACAAAATTAACAATTTAATTTATTCTAGTTATTTCAAAAGAACTTGAGATGTAAGCATTACCTAGCAATAGTTATGATTTGAGATTTAGAATTAATTGTATGTTTAAATGAATTGATGATATTTGGAAGGCAATTTATGGTTTTAGGCTTGCCAGCACATACTAAATTTGACGTAGTCTGTGCGCCAGTCATAGACTTTAATATGGGGTTGTGACATTTCTATTGCCTGAAAAATAAGTAAATTTTGATTTTAATACCTGAAACATTTTCTTTTGTTGGTTTCGGTTCGAAACTTTTTAAAACTGCTTAATTTTAGTTTTTGCCATGTATAATTATTTTCTGTCATGATAGATTAACCTGACCTTGCAGTAGCCAGTTCAATTCAATATTTAACATACACAATTTAATGATAGAGACTATTTAAAACAGGTGATTTTAGAAATGTTTTGATTGAAAAAAATAGGTACCAAAACCAAAATTTATTTATTTTTTATGGACAAAAACATATTTGAGCATTATTATTATTTAAAATTTAAATTATATTTACATTAAATATAATTTATTATTTACATTAACTTTAAATAATGATTTATTAATTTCATCTAATATAAAATTTAAAATATATAATAATCTATTTATTTTAAATATTTTAATATTTTTACTTATATTTTTCATCATATACAATATAAGGAAATAAAGTTATATTAAAATAATAACTTGTATTAGTTATTTAAATTTATTGAGTTGAAGTGAAATTTTTTAGCAAGAATGGAGTAGAGTGAAATTTAACCAAACCTAAGAGTTGTTTGTATTATTTACCCAAACTAAAATAATGGAAAAAATTAATAGTTAATACAAAATGATGTTATAGTATGATAAATACAAAGGTAATAATACATTTCTATGTATGATTAACAAAACTAATGGATTAATTCACCATAATACAGAGGTATGAACAATCTAAAAACTCGGTCGTTTAGTAGCATCATAAAAAAGTATTTTTGGATTTTTTTTTGGTTGTATTTCTTCATTGAAACGGTAAAATTCACATTTTTTTGAAAAGTTATAATACTACCTAACTTGTTTAGAATGTGATGTTATGTATGAAAAAATAATGAATCTGTCAAAAAAAGCTAATTTTTTTCACTTCCAAATGTGTTATCAATAATTCTATTTTGTTATGGATGAATTTAAATATAAAATTAATTACACAGGTAATATTATTCTTCACAACAAATCACTACGTTTATATTCGGGGGTGTGACAATATCTTCAAAATATCTATCTATCTACTTTATCTTTTTTCGTTACATTCTTTTCTTTTCCTTTTTAATATATTTTTCCTCTTGGCTTAAAATAAAGGCATGATATTATGATATACTCAGCCAGAAAGAAAAAGATTGGCATGCTTTAGTTTGATAAAGCAGAAAGAAGCGGCATGGTATCATTTATGAGTGAAAAATGGGCATGAAATGGGAAAAGCCATTTCCTTCTTTTATGTACCTGACCTTTCAAGTTTTGACTTGCAATAATTGTTCTATAGTCCTGCAGAAGGGACCACGAATATCAGACGAAACGGTTTTGTTTATGTGCTCGATTAACCACGGATCGAGGTGCTCTTATTTTCAATTTAGAGATTGCAGGTTGACATCTTCCGGAAGGATGTACAATTTAACCTTTCCATCAATTTATCATGAGAGGGTCATATTTTAATAAAATAATTTTGCAGAAACAAACAAATAAACCTATATAATCTTAAGGCTATATTTGGATTGGTGGAATATGATAGAGTAGAGTGGAGAATAATGAAATTATAATAAGCTCCACTATTTGGATACAATAAAATTAGATGAAGTGTAGTGGAAATAGATGGAACCCATTTTATCCAATTCCATCATATTCCTCTATTTTTCTTCTCTCCCAAAATGGGAGAAATGAGATAGAATGTATATTATTTCAAACAATGGAATGGAATAATTATACCATTCCATTTCATTTTACTCCACTCTATTTCTTGCCCCAATCCAACCATGACTTACGTGTTAAACCCAATGGAGTTAGCTCAACGAAAGTGAGTTGAGTCCTAGGCGAGTTTTAGTAGCAAGATCAATGGTTTGAAATTTGAAGAGAAATCATATCATTTACTACTCTAGGGCCTATAGACTTAGACTTTTCTGCTTATCCTTTCTCTATAGAATACATAGAAACATAACAAAACAAAAAACCCTCAAAGTTTAATCGAGTGGAGCAAGACAGTGTCTCACATATTTGGGGCTAGCATTGGAGGCTGATTCATGTGTTTATTTTTTAAGGGTATGTATGGTGTTGTTACTTTCTTGAGACTTTGATTGCTCTTATGAGGTGATCATCATGTGCTAGTTTTTATTGTACAAACTTTTGATTGCTATTTGGGGGTGATCATAATTCAATTATAAATAAAAAAAATAGGATCTTAAGTCTAACAAATTACAGGTTTTAACTCTCATTTCTTTCCTTAGAATGAGGTGAATCTATAAACATAGAGTAAGTGTTTTCTAAGCTTGGAAGCTTTCTTCGGCTTGAACTATAATGTTATTTTTCTCATCCAAAATTTTATATAGAAATAACTAATAACTTGTATAAATATGAAATAATAGTGAGTTTTATTAAAATGAAATTTGTATTTTTGTTGTTTTGCTTCGTAAACTACCAATATTATAAGTACACTAAATTTTCATCTTAATGTTATTTTTCATATGAAAAAAAACTAAATTTAAAACCTTATTTAAATAAAATAAAATATTGAATCACTTAAATTAATGGAGTATTAACTTTATATTTTTCCTTTCATAATCTATACTTACCATGTTAGTGTGTAACATGAGAGCATTGAGGGATTGAACTCATGGATCCTCCTCTAAAAAGAAGGCTGGGACTAGAAGCTTGAATACTTGAAACTCATCAAATTAATATCATAACTAGATTGGGATTCATGGTTTTGTAAAAAGAACACTTCTAGCAGAACCGTATATCATAGATTGCTATCAATCTTAAGTTTACAAATCTGGAAGTGTATACTAATTAACTATAACAGCATATAATCGGGTTCTTCATTGATTCACATCATTAAAGTATAGTCTAATCCTTTTTTCTTCCTGAACCCGGATCTTTATCTTTTGTTGACCCTACCCCTTAATTTCCTCGTTTTGCTCGTGAAGGAACAAAGACTCGCCATTTCGTAGATGGTTTTGACCAAAAATTCGATTGAGTCTTTTTCTTTGAATGAGAGTTAGTTTAGTCTTTATGATTCAAATTAAAGTGTACTGAACCACGAGCCTTAATATAATTGATTGCAACCTAAACTTTTTAAGTGTTTAGTCAAGAATTCGATTCGACATTGTGTATGAAGATAATTTTGTCACCAGAAATTTATCTCCTTAAAAAAACTCAAGTCTCGAAAGAATTGACTACTGTTATAGGTGGTGGATACTCTAGAAAATCAAATTAAAGCGCACTAGGATGATATTTAGAATTTTCAAACAATGTGAAAAAACTTGTTAAAAAAAATGTGAAATAACTCCTATATTTTTAAACAATATAAAATGGTTCTTAATAAGTTCCTATATTTCAATTCCAACATGGTACAAACCCAACTAAAAATATCATTTTGGAATCTTGAACATTATAACAATCAAATTAAATAATTCTTTACTACAAACATCAAGTTAAATTTGAGCTAATGTAACCAAAGAATCATCCCGAGGAAACAGACCATTATGGTAAGAAGTAGGCCCAGTCTCATCGAAATAAGCCCGTCAATTGTATTGTTAACGAACCTACGAAAGTCAGCGTCGCTAATGTGTTTTTCTCCCTAACTAAAAATGACGACAAAAAAATTGAATTTTTTATGTCGTAGAGAAAAGAAATTTTGTTATTGACCGAAAAAGAGTACGTGACCAAAAAAAAAAAAGAGTATGTTTTTCAATTTAATAAAATGTTTAATTTTGATATGCAAGAGCTTTTTATACTTACATCCAATTATCCTAGCCCAAAAACAAAAATGATGATAATAATAATAGAGTTCAATTTATAAACAAACTACCAAATATATCTCTCTAAGATTTCACTCTTTTCAATTTAGTCTCCATAAAAAAAAAAAAAAACCCAAATTGATCCATCTCAAATTTAATTGTCTAGCAAGTTCATTCATCTATTAAGTTTAAGTTTCATTAACGGAGCAGTGTCCATTACTGTGTTGTGTCACCGTTAATCCCTCCCACTAAACAAAATGACGCCGTTTCCAATCCCATTTAAGGGTCCAGCTTGTTCATCTCCATCCCAAACACGAAAATGATAACCTTTTTCTCCATCCCCCTTCTTCTTCATCACTGCGAAAATACAAACCCTACCCCCAATCTCCATTTCTTCCCATACCTTCCATTTTTATTCTAAGGTTCCCATGAGGTTTGAGTGTTCCGGAACAAGCTTCCTTACCCTCCTGTTGAAGCAGTCTTTGACCCCTGCCCACGTGCACACGTCGCTCCATGCTCCCCATGGAAGCTTGTTGAAGGGAATCTACGGTGGATTTCAATGCCAAAAGAGCTTGGGAATCATCCTCTGATGTTGTTCTTTGGGGAAGAAAATACAGCAGCACAGA
Source organism: Dalbergia cochinchinensis (assembly GCA_031216125.1). Taxonomy (NCBI): domain Eukaryota; kingdom Viridiplantae; phylum Streptophyta; class Magnoliopsida; order Fabales; family Fabaceae; genus Dalbergia; species Dalbergia cochinchinensis. The sequence goes on along the minus strand of CM062375.1, from coordinate 56,623,082 downwards.
GATGACAAAAACAGAGTAAACAGGGGAAATAGAGTAAACAGCAAAGGATTTTCTTTTTCCCATGTCTTTTTATATTGAGAATGCAACGCTGAGGAAAATGGGGAAATGGGACACCGAAGTTGCAATCAAATTTGCTAGTTGCGAAGTGGGGGGGATCTTTCACCAGATTTGGTTCTCCATAATAAATATCGAAATTTCTTTTAATAATAATAATAATGATGCATGGTTCACTTTGATTGGGACTAGGGTCTCTACACTTCAAAAAATTAATGTGGATTAGGGCTTCTCACTTTCTCGTTGGTGAAGAAGAAGACGGTGGAGAACAAGGTCGTTTTGTGTTTGGGGTGGAGGAGAACATGCTGTTTTTTTAAAGGGATTGGAAAGGACGCCGTTTTGTTCAGTGGAAGGGATTAACAGTGAGATATCAGCACACTAACGGATACCTAGACATATAGCGGACACGTAAATGTGCTATATTAGTGGAACTTAACACGGGATGAACTTGGTGGATGATTGAATTTAAAAGAGACCTTTGGGAATTTCCTTTTTTTGCAATTTGGTCGGAATAAAATTTTAGATGAACAAATTTAGTAGCTTTGTTTAATTTATATATATTGACAGTATAAAACTCTTTTAGACTGTCATCTAATTATATATTGCCATATAAATAAAGGTGGTTAAATCTTATACCCACTATTTGAAAAATCATGCAAATAAAATAGTTTGATTGTTTACACTATGAGTGCATCAAAATTAACTAATAATAATAAAGAAATAAAAGTTTGTAAATAATAAAAAAATGGGTTTTGCTAACCAGTACCCTTATGGTTAAGGATAGTAAAAATGTGAATATTTAAACTTAGGTATGGGTTTAAGGTGTTGAAAATATAAAAGTTCATCTCCCAAGATAGAATTTTTCTCTTTTAATTTCTAATCAGTGCTAGATAAACCCATAGGAAAAAAGAGAGAGAAGATGTTGGCACCAAATTTTTACCAAGTCTCAGAATGTCGAATAGGCATTCGACCTTGAATAGCCTAAAGGTTAGTAAGGAGTTTCACATATTAGAATTGACAAAACTGTACAAAGTTGACGAAGTTTTAGGTTTGTTAGTCAATATGTTGAAACTTGTGGAAAGTTAAAACAAAACCTGAAGAGCTGGTAATGACAAAGTTTTATGCTCAAGGTTTGACATGGCGAAGTGGGAGTTTGTCAATCAAAATTGGAGTTCGACAGGTCGAAGTCTGAGTTTGTCATTCACGACTTAGAAAATTTTAAAGATCTTAAGAAGATTGTCATAATGATTAGTAGAAGACAGATGTTGGTCGCGCGACGCTAAAGCAGCTTTCAAAGATTCTATCGACTAAGTCTTATAAAGACACAATGAAGTGGTAATTGTCCAATGACAAATGCGCATGACAAAGAAAATAATTGTCAACGACATGTGGGCAACATCTAAAGGTAGCCAGAAGACAAATGTCAAAATCTTAGAATCTTAGGTTGTCTATGAATATTAGTTCTATGAAAATTATAAGGGGTTAGAATTTTTACTCAAACACTCACTCTTACACGTCTCCAATGATAAAACAGAGTTTTGAGTTAACTAAGTAATTTTTTTTAACCCATTTTCTTGTTGTCTTGGAATAGATTTCTTTCAATTTCTTTACGTTTTTTGTACTTGTTTACATTTAAAATCTACTAATTAAGCATTTTATATTTTACAATTTCTTCTTCCTCTTTAATATGTCAAATATTACATTCATGCTATCAAACAACACAAATCACATCACAGTTTGACACTTAATTCTATTGGTAGAGAATCCAAGAGAAGTAGCTTTTTGCTCCTTGAATTAAGATATTGAAAAGTAAATACTATCATCTAAACTCTTAAATTTGACCTCTTGCATAAGGAATTATCAATTATTTATTGTTGATATACAAGTGTCAAATTTTACAATAAAAAGAAGAATAATGTTAAGAATGTTGAATTTTACCATATGTTCAAATCTAGCATGTTAGGTCTAGCTGGCAAAGTTCTTTAGCACCCAAAAAAAGGAAAAAAGCAGAGCCTGAGAAAAGGCATCAATTGCTACTTGGAACTTTGCATCTCAATATTTTGTTTCTTCCAGCAGCCAACAAATTGTGAATCTGGGAGTTTCCAATCACGTAGAGGCCTGCAGAGCAATAGTTGAATGATCATTGTTGAGAGTGACATTTGAGTTGCTGAGGCTGTTAGATTCAGTGGTCCTCACCATGTGTTCAATTTTAATTGCCGAAGCTGGCACAGCACTAACATTTATGAGATTTGGTTTTTTTCTTTTTGATTTTTTCGGCCGAGGGAGGATTTATGAAGTCATGGAAATTTTGTTGTCACACTGCCCCATCCAAGTCCACAAAGTCATGGATTTGGGCTCATGTAGTATGCATAAGTTGACATTTTTTTTTTTGATAAATTACATTAATCTTTCTTGATATTTAATATAATTACACTTGTTATTCTTGTATTTTGCAAATTTACAGTAACTTTTTCTATATAATTTAATTCATTAATTTGAGTAATAAAAAAGTTAATATATGACATGTAAATGATTATTAGTGACAAAATTATAATATCTTTATTATGTTTAATTTGACATATATTGGCCAAAATACCTCCCATTTATCATAAGTTGTAATTATATGTTTCATCTTCATGTGAGAATTATAAGTTTCTTCTCCATGTAAGAAAAAAAATTTTATTCAATCAATATAAAATATTATAATTTTATTATTACTAACTATATATATATATATATATATATATATATATATATATATGTGTGTGTGTGTGTGTGCGCGCGCGCGCGTGCGTGTGTGTGTATTACATGCCATCTTCTTTTATCATTTAACTAAATTAACAAATTAATTAGTATCTGCATAAGAGGTCAATATAATTTTAGAGATTCTAAAGAGAGATCAATAATAATTTTTCAAAATAAAGGGGGTTCAAAGTGTAGTTACATCAAATTTCAGAGGAGATTATTATAATTTCTTATTTTTATACTTTTTTAATTTCTCTCAATTGCGCCCTATGAGCCATAACTTTTTTTTTTTCCAATAATCTTGGGTGACACCAATGAGGCAGCCCAATTTCAACCAAACAGGCAAAGAAAACCAATTAGGTTGTCTAACCCACTGGGCTCGTTGACACAATCACCATGACTCCGTCACCCATGTATTACTGTTATGGAATGGCTCCACCGAAAACCCGAAGGAATGCTGAGGTCTAAGTCTAACGTTGCTGCAAAATGTACGAGATCGTCTAGATAATTCTAAAATATATAAATCAGGTTGAAAAAATCTAAGGAAAATATATTTGGGGCGGATTTGATATGGTCATTTGTAACAGAAAAAAAAAAAATTAAACTGTTCTGGGGTGGGTCAAATTAACTCTCTAGCTAATTATTTAATTATTGCTTAAAGATTCTAAACAACTAAAAGCTTATCTAGAATTTTATATCTATAATAATATGATATAATTATTAACCTTTAGATAAATAAATTGGTCATACCATTTATTTCATTCAAGAATCACCAATATTTCTATCAAAGATTCTATATATTAATATTTGTGTTATAAGAAGTTATTTTATCATATATTTCATGCAAATTAAATTATAGAAGATAAAAATAAAATAATGAAATAATAAAATATAATACTTTTTGTGTCAATGATAATATTTCTATTGATATTTGATAAATTAATGAAAGACATTAGCCTAATTACATTGGAGCAATACATTAGTCAACATATCAGTGACACTCATGATTATCATCAATCTAACTACACTACTTAACATCAAACACATAAGAACATATAAGACAATTAAGCATCTCTCTATGAAAATCAACATAAGAGCACAAGTGAGCTCTGGTCTTTGGTCTTAGTGGAAACTAATAGCACAAGAAAATACATAATTGTGATTGGCCAAATGCTTAAAACCCTAATTATAGTATCTTAACCAAATAAGGTTTCAATAAATTAACATGTTGAGAGCACAAATTCCACTTTGAGGAACTATCAACAAGCCACTACAAGGATCAAGGTTAAACAGTCAAAGTTGGACACCCATCCCATCACTAGCACCTTCACAAAAACTTCGCTTATAAGAAAGCATACAAAAAATAAAACAAACAAATAAAACCTCTAATCAATCCACTTCAATTGAGATCGTCGAGCTATCATAACTCAAAGACAATCTTGCAACACTATCTACATGTTAGCAATAGTGAGGATCACAAACAAACGATTAGTTTAAAACCAGTTCGTACTAATCAAACACCACTTCCATCTAGAAATTAAAATACACCATATAGAGGATCAACCAAAGTATGGGAAAAAAAAAAAGGAAAAGAGAAGGAGTCATTGAAACCACTATGGAGGTGGTGAGCAGCCTCCATAGGGCTTCTCCTTCTTCAGGAGAAAGAAGGCAGAACTAACAATTCAAGAAGAAGAGAGACACTGCTAAATGATGAGGCTAAATAGAGTGATGTTGAGCTGCAGGCACTGCGGTAATAAGCTTGAGGACCAGCGGCAAGAGCGAAGTCATGCATGTTGAACTATCCCGCGAGAACCAAGAGCTTTGGCATTTTGTAACACTAGGATGAGGAACATAATCTTTTGGCCCCTTCTTTCCATTTTTTTTAAATGATCTGGTTCACTTGTTTGGGCAGTTTTTGAACGATTTTTTAAAATATCGAGTTTTCCTGTCTACACAAGTGGACATCAGACTAGATCCCGGTTCAATTGGTCGGATCCACTGTTTCGGACCGATTTTCAAAATTATGGTATTTACGTTAAAAGATCTTATGCACTGGATTTTGAAAATTGAAGCTAATAGGACAATTTTACAATAAATGCACTTGAGTCAAACTAAGTATATTAAAGATCTGTTAAAGAAGCCTATAGTTTGGAGGACATTTGATAAAGCCATGCCCACACCAATATTAAGTAATCGGAAAGTTACTCATGGTGATGTTTTCTATTTCGATTCCTCTCTATATAGGTCTATTATGGGAGGTTTACAATATGCTGCCATCACAAGACTTCACATTTCATTTGCAAAGGATAAGGTTTGCCAGTTCATGCATAATCCTCTGGATGTTCACTAGAAAGTTAGAGATTGTTTTTGTTATCTTAGTATACTACTGATCAAGGGCTGTTGCTTTATCGGTGTAAATTAAGAAGTAAGCCTTTTAAGTTTTTGTGATAGTGATTGGGGATTCAATATTTATGATAGGAAATTGACAAGTGGCTATCGTGTTTTCTTGGGGTCTAATTTGATATCTTGGCCAAGGAAGAAGCAAAATGTTGTATATCAATCTAATACTAAGCAGAATTCAGAAAGTCGACTGCTATGCTTACTGAACTCAAATGGATGTAGTCTCTTCTTGTTCAATTGCATCTCCCTTGTGCAGTTCCTTTAACCATTTTCTATAACAAATTAATTGCTATTTTCTTGGTTGTTAATCCTATCTGCTAATATTTTCTATCCTAATTTTTGGAGATTCACTTGTGGATAACGGCAACAATAACTTCCTTGCCACCACTGCACGTGCCGACTGATACATATCTTTATGGCATTGACTCTCCATCTCAATAGAGCCTCTGTCGTTTCTCCAATGGCCTCAACATTCCTAACCTTATCAGTTGAGTGCTCTCATATTTATATATATGCCCTTAATCGAGTGTAGTATCTGTTTTTATCAGTTTAATATCTGAGACATGGTTAACATATATATAGTTTCAATATCTTTCATTCTCTTGTTCGTCTTCTGAGTATTTTAATTTTGCCTATGATCTCTTTTAATAAGGCATATATATATAGACACACACACACACACACACACACACACACACACTGTATCATGCTTATGTATGTTGGTGAGAAAATTGGCTTAGAACCCACATTGCCGTATTTTAGTCCAGAGATTGATGGTGAAAGGCTACTTGGTGGTGCCAACTTTGCTTCTACAGGGATAGGAATCCTTGACGATATGGAATCTAGTTTGTAAGTAATTAAATATGCAACCTTTATGTCTTTTCTTTTTCTTTTTTGGAATATCCATGATGGAATTATATACAAATTCCTATCTGTGCGCAGTAAGTAACTTTCCCCAATGATGAAAGAAGCTTTATTGAACGGAGTTACACAATGAAACATCTTGATGTATTCCAAATTGAGCATAAACTCTCTGTGGAAAGTACTATTTTACGCCGTCAAGTGTCCAACCTAACTAAAAATTTGTGTAGAAATTATGTGCCCTTGATTTTAATACATTGTACCATCCATTCAGTCTATGAATATATCTAAAGCATAAATCAATCACCTGGTGAATGTTAATCAAATGATGGCACAAATTCAGTTGGAAATTAAATGTATAATTTTTTTTTGGAGCCAAATCAGAGCAGCAGAAATTCTACAAGTCGCATATAGCTCATTATAAACACGGTTATGATCATCAATGCAATGTCAAAAATACTATATAAAAGCAAAAAAATCTTAATGCATGTTTTAGTACACATTATTTGGGTTTCCTTCGTGTAACAATGGAAGCAATCTGTGACGGAAGGTCTGACCAATTTCAACAAACATTCATGGACAAATGCTATGACAAAATTACAAAGTGGAAGCTTCTTTTGCTTGAGTATATTAAAACCGTAAGATAGACACTACTGAAGTTACTCATTGGAAGTAATATCTTCTTCATTCTTCCCCTAGAGGATGGAGTTAGAGTTGATCGCCTGCAGGTTACAACATGGAAACAATCAAATAAAGTTTTAGAGGGAAATATCATGACAAAAATATTGATTAGCTTTCGCATAACCAATTAACTAGTATGACCATGTTGCACCACTTTCTTGCCTGTATGTGTTATCCTTTCTTCTATTGTTTGGCTGGCTTGAGCCTCCTCACCGCGGTTCCTCTTTGGAGGAGGATCTTCATCAGCTATCGATAAAGTTTTCTTCAATGAATTGGGAAACATGAATCGAATATCCTTCATGTTTGTTTCTTGCCTGTACACATAAGCTCCACAGCTACTTACATTACATCTATAATTGTACCATTCACATTTACATTCAATTTCCACGTAATTCCACTCACGCACTAGAAAGGTGTTGAGGTTCGACCACTTTTCATCATCAGAAAAAAGACATCGCAAGTCAAAAACAGAGACTTTCCGGTTCGAATATGCAGGATAATTAACTTCGTAGAGCTCACCATTAATGTGCAAGTGTATTTTTGTTATCCATGCATGTTCCTCCAAGATAAATGCTACAACAAGAACAGGAAACTTTCGACGAGCCCAGAAAGACACAATCCCTCCTTTCCGACGATGGTCAAACCAATTTGGAATCTCTATTAGTCTAGGCATACTAACTTTTAATCGATAGACTTCGTTCGATGCCTATGACACCAAAAAAAAAATGATAGCAAGTCATCACATAGGTTGGATCATATAATCTATTGCCGTCCTAATAAAACTCTATTTTTCACGAAAGGAAAAAAAAAGAAGTTATTTGCACATCAAATTTTGCACATCAAGTGTATATTATATGGTGATTTGTGGATAAATGGTACCAAAAATATGTTGTATGAGGAGAGAAATAAAAAACCATTTTTGGCAAGAAACTTGAATAGAAATCTAACCTGAGACCATAACATTGTCAATGCTTCTGAAGACAAGGAAAAACACCCATATGCATGTACTTCCATAGTACTCGTTGGCAGCTCCGGAATTTCCTTAAGCTTCAGGCAGTCATTAACATTAAGAAGACTCAAGTTAGCAGATCCTTCAACGCTTGATGGAAGGTATACAAATTCATTCCTTGGTACATGTAGTTTTTTCAAGTTTGGAAAACAACAAAGAATTATGTCAAGATCCTCATCTTTTAAACCACAATCAGAACAACATAACTCTCCTAAAGGAGAACAACGCTGCGGGCCAGTCGTTGACATTGCATGGCTATTTAGCAACCTTTTAAGTGATTCTCTAACTGCAAGACCACAACCTTCTAAAATTAACGCATTCATATTTGGCAACATGAATAACTCACTTGGTAAGCCTACAAGAGTAACACTTTTGGAATTTATCTAAATCTCTTCTAATCCCATAAGATTACTAATGGAATCTGGCAGCTCCTTAATTGGAGACCCAAACAAATCGATCTGTAACAGCGTACACATCCTTTCCTCTACGTGTGGGAAGAATGCAATACTTGTGAATCTGAGGTCAAGTGATTGCAGAGAAGGCAACGACATCCTCGGTGGGAAATCTTGGAGCTTGATGCATCAATATGCACTTAGAAATTCAAGCTTTTGATGAAATCCAACAGAGTGATGAATCGAAACCAGATTCCCACAATAAGCAAGATCAATTTCACTCAAATTAGGAACTCCAGACACATCAGGGAAATGAGTTATATATAGACACTCGGAAAAATCCATGCGAGTCAAATGAACCAGATTCTGCCAAAATAATAATAATAATATTAAAAAAAAACAAATTGATTTAAGAGTAAAAACCCAAATTGAACCTTCACAATTGTAAAAGTAGGACACTATAGGTCCTTGACTAGCTTGTCAAGGCTCAACCGGGAGGAAGAGATGAAGAAAGAGCTTAGCTGGGAGAAGGTGAAGCTCGTATGAGAATAAGTAGATCTGAGCCAAGAAGAGGCGGAGCTTGTCTAAGGAGGAGAAGCTCGGCTGACAGGTGACTGAGCTCCGTCACATGCCTGTTAATCTCGTCCACCTGTCAGCTGAGCTCCGCTTAGTCCTAGTTGAGCTCCGCTTAGTCCTAGCTGAGCTTTATTTCCTCTTAGACGAACTCTAGCTTCTCCCAACCAAGTTATTTTTTCATCTCTGCCTCCCAGCTGAGCTTTGAATGGTCGATCAAGGATTTATGGTATCCTATTTTTATAATTGTGAGGGACCAATTTGGGTGTTTACAATTGTTAGGGATCAATTTGTTTATCAAAAAAATTGTCAGGGACCAATTTAAATATTTACTATTGATTTAATTAGCAATGACAATACGCGATTTTAATAGGGTTGGCTTTTAACATTTTTAAATAGAAATATTAATAAAACCATATTTTTTTACCAACATTTTATATATAGCATTAATTTTAGGATAAATTACACTAATCTCTATGGGGTGCAATTATACTCAATACCTTTTTATCTTGTAAAATTATACTAATCTTCTTCTGTATATTAATTCATTAATTTAAATAACATATATATGATTATTAATGATAAAATTATAATATTATAACAATATTTGTCATATATATTGACTAAAATACCCTCATTTTATTATAAGTTTTATTTTTATACCATAAAAAATATATTTTATTCAATCCATATACTAAATATTATTAGAATATTATAATTTTATCATTAATAATTATGTATATATTACATTATTTTGTCACTTAAATTAGTAAACAAGTATCTATATGGGAGTTCAATGTAATTTTGATGAATCTAGAAAAAAGTCAATAATATTTTTTTTAAAATAAAAATATGCCAAATGTAGTTACACTCAACATTGAGGGCATTAATGTAATTTACTATTAATTTTACTTCAAGACAGATGAATGGGATGACGCGTATCCAACTATCCTCTGTTAATCTTGGCATATTTTGTAATAATCATGAAAGAAAAAATGTGATATCATTCTTTTTAAATTGTGCAAAAGTTTAAAAGGAAGCGAGTTTACCGGGATTGACTTTGCTTCTTCTAAAGTGGTATGACTACGGGGCAAACTAAAATCAACCATATCAGTGGGATGAAAATCTGAAGGGAGGGATTTTGAAGGATACCCCACCCATTCAAGGAACTTCAGACTATTTGGCAGATAATTAGGTCCTTGTGTGAAGTGCGTTTTACGAATGACAAGAATCCGAAGATTATACATCTTCTCAGAAGCATTACCACTCCAATTCACTTCTTTTTCTTCAAGCGGATCTAACATTATTCCTTCAATTTTATTGCTTCCCTTTAAAACAAGTAATAAAAAATTTCATGTCAATGAATAAATTTTTTTTTTGCTGTAAACATGTTATTAATTAGTAAAAATAATTCCAATGTTTTTATTTTAAAGAAAAGAGTTTAATTTCTATACATCGCCAATATTAAATGATTTTACACTGACATCCAAACAATTATTGCCTCATAAGCAAAAATAATTTCTTTTTTATACATTAGATGTGAAAGTCAATTACTTTTGTTTATGTGGCAAACCTGATTTCATGTTAACTATTTTATACTGACGATATATAAAAACTAAACTCTTTAAAAAATTCATATGAAGAGTAATGTTCTTACTGAATTTTCTCTTAATACTTTGATAACATCTTGATACAAATACAATCTGCTGCGTTCACCGGGTATTAATGGCGCTTCTAGCCTAACAATTTCTGTGCCCATATCTTGTATTAGATCATGCATACACAAGTAACCATTTTTAATAGCAATGAGAGATTTGTGAACAAGTACTTCAATATTGTATGATGGAAAAAAATCACATTTCTCGAAGACCTTTTCAACATACTGCAAACTCTTCCCCTTGAAAAAACAAGCAATATCTAAAAAAATATGCTTTGAATTTTCCTCTAAACAATCATAACTGATCTTGAGTATGTCTTGTATCTTTTTTTCTGGAAATTTCTCATATTGTTTTAATGCATCTTCACATTTCTTTACAGATTTTTTAGCCAAATGGGACCCTATTACCTTTAGAGCCAATGGAAGGCCTCTAGCATAATGAACAACACGGTTGGATACCTCTATATAGTTCATTGCAGGAAGACTCATTTTGAAAGCTTTCCAACAGAAGAGTTGAAGAGCTTCATCATCATTTAATCCCTTCATTTCATATCTCTTTTCGACCTCATGAATATCTAGTACATGTTTGTCCCTTGTTGTGATAATAATTCTACTACCTAGCCAAACCAATCACGCTTTCCTACCAGTTTTTCTAATTGGTCCTCACTATCAATATCATCAAGTACCAAAAGAACTCTCTTATGTTGAAATATGTCTTTTAATCTTGCGACACATTCACTAACACTACCCAATTTGATATTTCCGCCTTCAAACATCTTCGATAGAATTGTCTCTTGGAGACATAACATGCCCATATAACTATTTGATCTTTCTCTAACATCAAGAAAAATTGCCCATTCAAATTGATGAATAATCGAGTTATACAAAGTCTTGGCAAATGTTGTTTTTCCCATTTCGCCATTTGCATGAATTCCCAACATATAGACTCTTTGATAAGAATCAATGTCTAAAAGTGACTTCACTTCTTCTATGCAACTTTGATGTCCAACTACGTGTTCTCCAACATCTAGCTGCTCACGTTGTAAATTATTACCAGCCTTTTTCACAATCTCTTTAATAAATTCATATTCATACCTACAAAAATACAGTGTCTTTCACGTACAATTTTCATTTTTTACTAGTGAAAAGCAATTTGATCATAATAATAAAACGAAGCATAATCGATCTCCATCACAGTGGTTTGTTACACACAGAAAATGCAAAACTACTACTAAAACTGAAGCAAAACCAGAACATTGTAGCAAAACCAGAACACTACACACAACACGTGGCCCATATGTTTCTTATAACATTCCTAGCTAACAAAAGTCGATCACATCTAAAATAAAACGATAATTAGAAGACTATAGTTGAAAGTCATGTGATTAAAAACTAGTCAACTATAGTACTGGTAAAATTTATTACCGAACTTGATCAGCTAAAAGATTGATTATTTACCCGGTTTCATAATGCCATCCCTTCAAGTTAGCAACTTGAGACAATGCTGACCTCCATTTCTCTACCTTATCGGATCCATTTCCGAGCCTTTCTTCATGTGCGACAATAGCTTTAGCATAACTCTCCCTCTGAAGCCTTACATCGGAGGGTGCCACTTTGTAAAAGACTGGCCAAGCCAACTTGTTCTTGAGCCTCCTCATACACTCAACGATCTCGACAAGCTCATCAAGGCACCACGTGGAAGACGCGTAGTTCTGAGAGAAGACAACGATTGAAATCCTTGATTGTTGAATTGCGTTGACTAGAGATCGTGAGATTGGATCCCCACCCTTCAAGCCCTCATCATCCATGAAGATGTTGAGCCCTTTACGGGACAGAGCGTGATAGAGAGAACCTGTGAAGGAGTGGCGGGTGTCTTGGCCTCGGAAATTAAGGAAAACATCATGGGAACAGTTCGGTTCTGAGGTGGCAATGGTTCCTTGATCGACCATCATGTAAGATAGCAACTAGCTAGAAGTGCAAGCCAAGCAGAGTGCTAAAACTACAAGGTTGCAATCTGGTTTTAATTACAATGGGCAGAGAGAGTCCATTATATTGATTACCCATCTTCCCAGGTTATGAAAGGGGCGTAATCATGCATATGAAAATCTTGTATATACAAATGGTATCTCATTTTCTATACTCAAATTATTTATTGACACATACAAAAATATATTATATATTTAATAATTTATTAATTTTTAAATTTATTTTAATTTTAATTTTTACATGCAGCAACAAATGATTAGAGGATTAGGGAAAAGGACGCTGTTTGGAGACAGAAATTTCCATCCTAACATGCTTGTCTTGTCACCCACGCGGTTTTGTTCTACTTTTGCTCTGACGTTACAAAGCCAAGTTGATAATGGTGTTACTGTTAAATGTCGTCTTAGTGCATTTACTTTCTTTTCCATTCATTTATTTATTGAATTTTATTTTTGTGATTTGTTTTTTTATTAATTAATAAAAATAAATGGCTGAATAAATACAAGCATAGTTTTCAAACTCAGCATCGCGATCAACTCGGTCGACTGACTCGTTAGTCACTTTACCTGCTCAACCTGGGTGCATTTAACCATTGAACAGGATTTATACAAAAAAATATAAAAATTTAAATAAAATATAATAAAATGATAACTAATTAACAATTTAATACTCTTTAAAGGGTCCAAATATAAAAAGTATAAATAAATAACATAAATTCCAAAATATTATTCACATTTCACATTCACGAATCACAATTGACAAGTTCAAAACATAATTATACAAGCAAACTCACAAAGTTTTACATTACAAACTCATAAAGTTATGACAATACAAATAAAGTTATTGCATTCTTCTCTAAGTCAAATTAGAATTTTTTTTAAAATTTTTAAATAAGTCATCATTTAGAATAACAAAGCAAAAAAAATAAAAAAAACTCGACTGATCCATTTCGTCGAGATTACTGGTTTGATACAAAACCGGCCGAGTCAAACCGGATCGCACCGATTTTAATGCGAAACCAATCCAAATACTAACTTATTTCATAACTGGTTCACCGGTTCGAACCAGTTTTTAATACTATCAATACAACCGTATGTCGCGAGAATGGCGATCCGGAATTACCGTTCCGCGAAGGGCAGTAAAAGTCGCATCAAATGCCACGGTTACAAAATATACAAACCCCATTCATTTATTTATTATTATTATTAATAATTTGTTTTAGCCGATTTCCTTTGATTATTTACTTCAATGAGACAATATTATTAATGATGGTAAGTGATTTACTCTATCGTAAAGAAGACAATACAGCTTGGAATCTCAGAATACTTACCTGTTGAGAGAAGAAATAATCATCAATACTCCTTTTTTTGAAATTCTAGTTTATAAAAAAATATAATTAATTATCAGTGATATTAAATAGCAAGATAACATAAATAATATAGTTTCAACAAAAGTAAAAATGTAAACAAAATGAGAGTAAAAATGTAAGGAGGTGAAAGGGACGGAAAATATTGTGCGTTAAAGCTTAAACCTAAAGGTAAAAATATTTGAAATCGTCAAAAACTTCAAAAAAAATAGAAACAGAGACTGTAATATTTGCTCGATCGAATATCATGTTGAACTGTAATATAAGAATAAGGATTATTTATTTCTCTTCAGTGAGTCATTCCCTGTTAAAAGTGGTTTAGTGATTGAAGATTCTTATAATTTGCATTAAATCCTTTAATTCTTGTGATGCTTCTATATATCTTAATTTTTATCATGCACATAATTTATAGTTAATGAACTAATGTAAAATCTAAATATAAATTTTATAGACAATTACATACAATTCTACATGTGATATAGATTCAGATTTTCGGGTGTTATGTAAAATAATTAAGCCTTTTTTTTTAATCATATGTATGTCTCCTCTTAGACGGGTCATTTTCATTTCTCATTACCTATATCTGAACTTGAACATAGTTTTATCATCTATAAGAAAATTAGTACTTATTTCCATAATTTTTCTGGTTTATTTTAATTTTTTAATATTTTCATTGTTTTTTGTTATTTTTGTAAAATAAAACATATGTTGCTCCATTTATTACAAAACAAAAATAAACTCCTTGCATAGAAACATATATTACGGCATTTAGAATTAAATGAACTTTTGAATTGTGTTGAAGAGGATTGAAAAGTAGTATAATTGTGTATAGAGAAAAAGAAGGATTTTTGTTTGATAGACTTCAGGCTTTTAATTGTAAAAATTAAAATAATGGAAGAAGATTTTTCTAAGTTGCAAGTATGGCTTTAAACATTTTTCAAACTTAGTCAATCTTAAACATTTGAACTACCATCAAGCTAAATGTCTAATCTTAATTAGATCAAGTAACATTTCTAGAATTCTAGTAAGAAATTTGAAGTTGCAATCACAACTCTTCAATTTGTTAATCATTATAATTAGTAAGAAATGCAGCTCTAGCATGATATCTCTATAAGCTAGAATACTATACATTTTCAAAAGCCAACTTGATGAGTTTGTGAGGAGATACGCCATATTGATCATCTAGCATGAGAAAACTAATTAGGATAAAAGCAAGAGCAAACAACTTTCCTTGTAATTAACGTTTTGTTGTTATCATGTGAATTATGCAAACCATAAGTTTATCTATAAATTCTTGAAAATATTTGGAATCTCTGCATATATCTGTTTCTCCTTCTCATCCACCTGATTTGTTATGCCCTCACTGAGTTTGTGACTAGCCCCTTTATATATTATCATACTCACAAGTTGTTAATTGAGCTAGGTTGTGACTTGTTCAACTTGGCTTATGTTATCAGTTTGCTTCCAACATGTTTTGGATGGATACCATTGCTTCTAATTCCACAGTCTACAACTATAGTTTTATGTGCATTGTTTATGTTAGAATATAAGTTTTTGGATTTGAGTTCCTATTCATTGGTGAGTATTTTGCTTTTATAAAAATATGTTGATAGTCTGATGTTATACCCTACATACCCATCTTATTCTTATTCTTATTATTATTATTATGTGATTCGCTATGGCTTTGTAATTTGGCTTGAGCTCAATTGTGAGTATGTAGGAGGGCGCGGAGATCCAAGATGACCTAAGTTTATGATAGACAAGACTAGGTCACTATATATATACACATATTATAGGAAAGATCTCCACTCAACTCTACAATCTCTTGATGGCTCATCATTGCAACATTAACGTGATGTCTAGCATAGGAGATGGAGAAAGTGTGGATTTTCTTGTATTTGACGTAATCACATGTGTGTATGCTTTTAAAAATTGATCTCATACAGTAATATAGCTTCAAGAAGTATACATTTAATACCATTTATTATTATTTTTATTGATATTCTAAATCCCCAGTATTTGATTTTGATCCGACAAAACTAACAATTTAATTTATTCTAGTTATTTCAGAAGAACTTGAGATGTAAGCAATAACTAGCAATAGTTATGATTTGAGATTTAGAATTAATTATATGTTTAAATGAATTGATGATACTCAAAAGGCAATTTATGTTTTTAGGCTTGCCAAAATATATTAAATTTGAGGTAGTATGTGGTAGTATCTGCGCCAGTGACAGACCTTGATATGGGGTTTTAACATTTCTGTTGTCTAAAAAATAAATGAATTTTGGTTTTAATTCCTGAATTTTTTTTTGTTGTTGCTTGATTTTGATCCAAAACTTTCTAACATTGCTTAATTTCAGTTTAATTGTTGGCTATGATGTTGGATTAACTTGACCTTGAATTAGCCAATTCAATTCAATATTTAACATAGATAATTTAATGATAGAGACTAATTAAAACAGACGATTTTAGAAATTTTTTGATTGAAAAAAAATCAGGTATCAAAACCAAAATTTATTTATTTTTTATAGACAAAAACATATTTGATCATTATTATTATTTTTGTTTTAAATTATATTTACATTAAATGTAACTTATTATTTACTTTAACTTAAATAATGATATATTAATTTCATCTAATATAAAATTTAAAATATATAATACTCTATTTATTTTAAATATTTTAATATTCTTACTTATATTTTTCATCATATACATTATATGGAAATAAAGTTATATTCAAATAATAATTTGTATTAGTTATTTAAATTTATTGAGGTGGAGTGAAATTTTTGAGCAAGAATAGAGTGTAGTGAAATTTAACCAAACCTAAGAGTTGTTTGTATTATTTACCCAAACTAAAATAACGGCAAAAATTAATAATTAATGCAAAATGTTTTTAGAGTATGATAAATTCAAAGGCAATAATCAATTTCTATTTATGATTAACAAAACTAACGGATAAATTCACCATAATACAGAGGTATGACCATTCTAAAAAGAAAAATATTATTTATACTCACAAGACATGAGATATTGTGCCGACTCACATTTTATTGATCATTAGAAGGGATGTGAACCGTGCTTAAATGAGGTCCACACTTCATCCCACGGTGAATGAGATATAAGTCGATACGGTATCCCATGTATTGTGAGTACAAATAATGTAACTCTTCTAAAAACTCGATCATTTAGTAGCATTATAAAAAAGTATTTTTGGCATTTTATTTTTTTATTGTATTTCTTCATTGAAACGGTAAAATTCACATTTTTTCAAAGGTATAATGCAACCTAACTTGTTTAGAATGTGATGTTATGTATTAAAAAGTAATGAATCCGTTACAAAAAAAAACCTAATTTTTTTCACTTTCAAATGTGTTATAAATAATTTTATTTTGTTATGCATGAATTTAAATATAAAATTAATTGCACAAGTAATATTATTCTTCACAACAAATCAGTACGTTTATATTCGGGGGTGTGACAATATCCTCAGAATATCTATCTATCTACTTTATCTTTTTTCAATACATTCTTTTCTTTTCCTTTTTAATATATTTTTCCTCCTGTTTGGCTTAAAATGAAGGCACGATATTCTGATATGCTCAGCCAGAAAGGAAAAGATCGGCATGCTTTAGTTTGATAAAGCAGAAAGAAGCGGTATGGTATCATTTATGAGTGAAAAATGGGCATGAAATGGAAAAAGGGTGATGCTATTTAAACATCCTAAAAATGAATATTTATTAGGATATTTATTGGATAATTATTAGATGAGATGTGCTAGATAGAGTGTGTGGGATTTACCATCATATCTAATAATTATTAAGTGAGTATTTCAATAAATATTCACTTTTTAAATGTTTAAATAATATTTTCTAATAGGAAAAGCCATTTCCTTCTTCAACTACATGACCTTTCAAGTTTTGACTTGCAATAATTGTTCTATAGCCCTGCGGGACCACGAATATCAGACGAAACGGTTTTGTTTAAGTAACCACCGATCAAGGTGCTCTTATTTTCAATTTAGAGTTTGCAGGTTGACGTCTTTCAAGTACTCATTTGCAATCAATGGTGAAAAGTGCTTACTATTTTTCTTCTAATTTTTTTAATTGAAATTCTTAACATTCAACAACGAGACGTTAAGTAATGTATTCGGAAGGATGTACAATTTAACCTTTTCCATCAACTTATCATGAGAGGGTCATATTTGGATAAAATGATTTTGCAGAAGCAAACAAATATACCTATAATCTTAAGGCTATATTTGAATTGGTGGAATAGGAGGGAGTAGAGAGGAGGAGAATGAAATTATAATAAACTCCAATGTTTGGATACAATAAAAATTAGATGGAGTGTAGTGGAGAGATAGATGGAGTCCATTTTATCCAATTCCATCATATTCCTCTATTTTCTTCTCTCCCAAATTGAGAGAAATGAGATGGAATGCATATTATTTCATACAATAGAATAGAATAATTATTTCATTTTATTTCATTTTACTCCATTTCACTTTTTACTACCAATCCAACCTTAGCGTAAGGGTTAAACCCAGTGGAGTTAGCTCAATGAAAGTGAGTTGAGTCTTAAATGAGTTTTATCTGCAAGATCAGTTGTGAACACCCGATTTTTGTCCGGCCCATTAGATAAAGTCCAAAATTTGCATATTTCATTTATAATTATTTCATCGTTTTCTTTTGAGAAACATGTGAAAAAAGTTTTTGTTCGTTTATTCCCAAAAATTTAAAACAAAAAAAAAAAGGTTCAGGTCATTGCATTTTTATGTTTTTGTCCATTAGCGCTAGCCTACCCTGTGCATGTTTTTCGCCATAAACCCAAATTCAAGTTTTTTTACATTGCTGTCCAAATAAAAAAAAAAGAAGAAAACGTGGGAGCCATGCTTTGGGCATTCCCATGTCAGCCGCCATATCCTGCACACCCACAAACAAAGCCACGAAAGGAACGCAAAGTGATGGGGCAAGGTGCATGTCAATTGCAATTAAAATCACAAGTGGAATGATCAACAAATGTTAAGGTGGGGAGCAATTATGCGCTTGGGATTCCTGCATTCAAGGCATGGGCTTAGCATGGAATATCGACACTAACTAGAGCAAACTCAATATAAAAGGGAACCGAAAAAATACCAGAAAGGAGAGTTTTTTTTTTTTCTTTCAACCACCAACTTGGAGTCTCAGATTGCTTACAATTCCAGTGACCCAATTAAGAGATAGTAAGAGGAAAGAGCAAGGTAAATATGGCAACAACAACATAATCATGATTTTTTTTAACACGTTTCAGTATATTAAAAGAGATGGAAAGGGAAGTAACCGCAATGGCCTCTTCCCTCACCGCCGCGGTTTCACCTTCATCTCCACCATCCACGGACACCACTCCTACTTCCTTCCCTTCCACCGCAAGGCCACCATCATCACCACACAAACACTCCCTCACGCGCGGCCTTCATCCTCATAAGCCACCATTACCGCCGCCCTTCCTCAACTCCACCATCATCAACCTCAGCCCTCAACCTCCATGTCCACCATCACCAACCATCACTAACCTCCTTCCACTCCGCCAAAGATAGCCGCCATGAGCTTACCCTTCACGCCACCCACCACCGCGAGCCGCCCTTCCTCACGAAGCCCTCCATTCTCGCTCTTGATCGTCTCCGCCAAAGCCCAAAGACCCCAACACCGCCAAAGCATCACCATCCCACCGAAGAGTGCCGTCGCTCGCCACCGCTCCTCCCTCAGAGCCAAACGCCACGACTCTCTTTTCTTAGTTCCTCCCCTCAGCGCCGGGACATACCTCCTCTCCACCTCCCATTTCCTCTTTTTTTCTTTCTCGCACTGCATATGTGTGTTTGTGTGTTTAGTTTAGTGATAAGTGTGTGAGAGAGACAAAGAAGGTGCGTGAATCGTAGGGAAGAGGAAAGTGTTGTGGGTGTGCTTGTGTGATGGAATCGAGTGGCTAAGTGGGAGAGTGCGCCACGACGGTGTATGCTCATTTGGGAGTTGTGCACGTGTGTGAGCTTGTGTGAGTGTGCCAAAGAGAGAGAGTGCACTGGGTGTGTGTGTGCAGATATGAGTGTGCGTGAGAGAGAGAGGAGATGTAAGTGAGCGTGGGATATTTGAGTTGAATGTTAGAATAAGTTTGTTAGATTATTTAGTTTGAAATTTAAATTTTAGTTTCCTTTTTGCTATCATTTGGACTTGTTTGTCTGGAATTTTGAGTTTAAAATAAAAGGAGTTTATTTTCTTAGAGTAGAATTTAGTAATTTGGTTAAGAGTAATTTAATTATTTATTTGATGTTTTAATGAGTTTTTTTTTTTTTTGGTGTTAATTATTTTGCATTTATGTGTTTTGCTCAGATTATGTATGTGTTCATGTTTACAAATTAATTTTATTTTATTTTTGTTTGGTTTGATTAGTTACATTTGTGGGTTTTATTTAAATTAAATAAGTAATCGTGTTTATGAATTAATTATGTTTTTAGTATTATTATTTTATGTGTTTTTATTGAAACATTTGTGTTTGTGTGTTTTGGTTAGATTAATCGTGGTGGTTGTGAATTATTGTTTTAGTTTAGTTATTTCATATGTTTTATTTAGTTAGTTGTTTATGTTTATAAATTCAATTTTGTTTTCGCTTGGTATTAATTATAGGTTATTGTGTGATTTAATTTTACTTGTATATATTTTGCTCAAATTACTTGTATATTCATGTTTATGAACTAATCTTGTCAGCTTTCTATTATTTTTTATTTTATTTTGTCTAAAATTGAGAAATAAAACAAAAATATGTCTTTTTAATAATCAATTTTCTTTTTAAAAAAACCTTTATATTTGTGCAATGCTCGACAATAGTGATTGAATAGAAATGTTATCTTCTACTATTTTCAATTATAAAGATTCATCAGCAGAAATTCTTAAATACAACTTCGTATTCTCAAGACAAAATAGATTTGTATCAAGATTTGTTCTAACTGCGCAATGATCAATGATGATAATTGAGTAACAAATGTTATCTTTTATTGTTATTGGATCATAAGGCGTTTATCGAGAAATTAAACGCTAGCCTTAAACTCGCGCGGTAATCCTGGATTCCGCTTTCTAGAATTGCTTATTCATAAGGATCTTTTAACTCCGTCCAATAACAATGATTGAGATCGAATGTTACCTTCATTGTTATTTGAATTCATTGAGTGGCCTAAAGGTCAACTCGTTCCTGCAATAATGGATTTTTGTGATCTTGTTGCAAATTCTTTTCTTAATAATTAAAGTCTATCAACCCACAAGCATTTTTTTTACGTAACTACGCGACTTTGAGTTCCCCACGCACTGAGTAAAGGAGCAGTGATCTCGCTGCCAAAATTAAATTTTCATAAATTGTTTATTTGATTGTAAATATTTTGCATGGTTTTTCTTTATTTAAATAGGGATTTTGAAGGCTATTAATTAATTTGCACAATTTACTAAAGACCGCTCTGACGGACAGTGTATATGCGAAATTAATTTCATACCCTTCCCTATGCATAACCGACTCCCGAACTCATAATCTGGTTTCAAAGATCATCTTTCAAAATAAATGGGTTTTTTCCAACGTTTTCCCAATTTTAATAAACTTGGTGGCGACTCCATTAATTTTTTTTTGAAAAAAATGAAAATTCTCTTTTCTTAAATTTGCCGTCCCCGTCGCGATCCCGGTTGCGACATCAGTGGTTTGAAATCTAAAGAGGCATCATACCATTTACTACTCTAGGCCCCATAGACTTAGGTTTCTCTGCTTAACCTTTCTCTATCGAATATACAAAAACAAAACAAAACAAAACAAAACAAAAAACCCTCAAAGTTTAATCGAGTTGAGCAAGAGAGTGTCTCACATATTTGGGCCTGGGATTGGAGGAAGATTCATGTATTTATTTTGAAGGGTGTGTATGGTGTTGTTCTTCTGGCTTTGATTGCTCTTATGGGCTGATCATTGTGTGCTAGGTTTTATTGTACAAACTTTGATTGCTATTTGGGGTGATCATGATTCAATCATAAATAAAAAAGGGGTCTAAAGTCTAACAGATTACAGGTTTGAATTCTCATTTCTTTCCGTAGAATGAGGTAAATCTGTAAATGTAGAGTAAATGGTTTATGAGCTTGGAAGCTTTTTCAACTTGAACTATAATGTTATTCTCTCATCCAAAATTTTATATAAAAAACTAATAACTTGTATAAATATGAAACAATAGTGAGTTTTATTAAAATGAAACTTGTATTTTTGTTGTTTTGCTTCGTAAACTACCAATATTATAAGTAACTAAATTTTCATCTTAATGTTATTTTTCATATGAAAAATAAAAAAACTAAATTTAAAACCTTATTTAAAGAAAATAAAATATTAAATCACTTAAAGTAATGGAGGATTAACTTTATATTTTTCCTTTCAAAATCTATACTTACCGTGTTAGTGTGTAACATGAGAGCATTGAAGGATTGAACTCATGGATCCTCCTCTCAAAACAAGGCTGGGACTAGAAGCTTGAATACTCGAAACTCATCAAATTAACACCATAACTAGATTGGGATTCATGGTTTTGTAAAAAGGATACTTCTAGCAGAACCCTAGATCATAGATTGCTATCAATCTTAAGTTTACAAGTCTGGAAGTGCATACTAATTAACTATAACAGCATATAATCCGGTACTTCATTGATTCACCTCATTAAAGTATAGTCTAATCCTTTTATCTTCCTGAACCCGGTTCTTTATCTTTTGTTGGCCCTACCCCCCTTAATTTCCTCGTTTTGCTCGTGAAGGAAAAAAGACTCGCCATATCGTAGATGGTTTTGACCAAAAATTCGATTGAGTCTTTTCTTTAAATGAGATTTAATTTAGTCTTTATGATTCAAATTAAAGTGTACTAGGAGGCCTAATGTAATTAAAAGCAACCTGAACTTTTTAATCGTCAGGAATTCAATTCGACAATATGTACAAAGATGATCTTATGACTAGAAGTTTATCTTATTAGAAAAGCTTAAGTCTCGAAAGAATTAATTACTGCTGTCGGTAGTAGATACTCTAGAAAATCAATTTAAAGCGCACCAGAATGATATTTACAATTTTCGAACAAAGTGAAAAAATTTGTTAAAACAAAAGTGAGATAACTCCTATATTTTTAAACGATATAAGATGGTTCTTATTAAGTTCCTATATTTCAATTCCAAATGGTACAAATCCACCTGAAAATATCATTTCGGAGTCTTGAACATTATAACAATCCAATTAAATAATTCTATACTACAAACATCAAATTAAATTTGAGCTAATGTAACAAGAAAAATCATACAGAGGAAACAGACCATTATGGTGAGAAGTAGGCCCAGTCTCATCCAAATAAGCCCGTCAATTGTATTGTTAATGGACCTACGAAAGTCAGCGTCGTGAAGTATGCCCGGTGTGTTTTTCTCCCTAAATAAAAATGATTTGTAAACCGAAACAAAAATGAATTTTTTTTATGTTGCAAGGAAATTTTTTTTGTTATTGACCGAAAAATAGTACTTTTTCAATTTAATAAAGTGTTTAATTTTGATATGCAAGAGCTTTTTATGGAAAGGACGCCATTTTGTTAAGTGGGAGGGATTAACATTAACACATCAGCACACTAAGGGATGCCTAAACATGTAACGAACACGTAAACGTGCTACATTAGTGGCACTTAACACAAGGATGAACTTGGTGGATGATTGAATTTGAAAGGAACCAATTTAAGATTTTTTTTTTTTTTTTTTTTGCAGGAACCAACTTGGTCGGGATAAAATTTTAGATGGACAAATTTAGTAGTTTTGTCTAATTTATATGTATTGATAGTGTAAAACTTTTTTATGATGTCATCTAATTATATATTGTCACATAAATAAATATCATTAAATCTCATATTCACTGCTTAAAAAATCATGCAAATGAGATAATTTGATTGTTTACACTGTGAGTGCATCAAAATCAACTCATAATAATAATAAAAAAGAAATAAAATTTTGCAAATAATAAAAAGAAAAAGGGTTTTGCTAACCAATACCCTTATGGTTAAGGATACTAAAAATGTAAATATTTAAACCTAGTTATGGGTTCAAGGTGTTGAAAATATAAAAGTTTATCTCCCAATATAGAAATTTTCTCTTTTAATTTCTTAAACAATGCTAGATAAACCCTTAGGCAAAAATAAAAAAAAGATGTTGACGCCAAATTTTTACCAAGTGTTAGAATGTCAAACTAGTGTTTGACCTTGAACGGCCTAAAGGTTAGTTAGGAGTTTGGCATGTTAGATTTGACAAAACTGTACAAAGTTGACAAAGTTTCAGGTTTATCAATCAATATGTCGAAATTTGTGGAAAATTAGAACGAAACCTGAAGAGCTGGTAATGACGAAGTTTCATGCTCAAGGTTGGAGTTCGACAGGTCGAAGTCTGAATTTATCATTTAGGACTTAGAAAATTTTAAAGATTTTAAGAAGATCGTCCCAGTGATAATTAGAAGACACATGTTGGTTGCATAACGATTAACGACAGTTTCCAACAGTTACCGACAGAAGCTTTATAAAGACGCAATGAAGTGGTAACTGTCTGACAACAAAGGTGCATGACAAAGAAAATAACTATCAAAGACGCGTGGATAACATCTAAAGGTACCCAGAAGACAAATGTCAAAATCTTAGAGTCCTAGGTTGTCTATAAATATTAATTCTGTACAAAATGTAAGGGATTAAAATTTTTACTCAAACACTCACTTTTACACGACTCCAATGACAAAACAGAACCCTGCGTTCATTGAGTAATTGTTTTTAACCCATTTTCTTGCTTTCTTAGAATACATTTCTTTTAATTTCTTTACATTTTCTATACTTGTTTACATTTACAATCTGTCAATTAAGTATTTTACATTTTGCAATTTCTTCTTCCTCTTTAATCTTACAAATATTATATTCACACTATCACAACACAAATCACATTGCATATTAGTTCCCATTCCATCCTCAATACATAAAAAAAAAACAGTTTGGCAATCGATTCTTTTGGTCGAGAATCCAAGAGGAGTAACTTTTTGCTCCCTGAATCGAGATCTTAAAAAATAAAGATTGTCATCCAAACTCTTAAATTTGTCGATCAATGCCTGGTATAGAGTAATTTGGTCCCCTGCATAAGGAATTGTCAATTATTTGCTATTGACATACAAATGTCAAATTCTGCAATAAATAAGAAGAATAATGTTAAGAATGTTAAATTTTACCATATGTTCAAATCTAGCATGTTAGGTCTAACTGGCAAAGGTTTTTAGCCCCCCAAAAAAGCAAAAAAGCAGAGCCTGAGAAAAGGCATCAATTGCTATTTGGAAATTTGCATCTCAATATTTTGTTTCTTCCAGCAGCCAACACATTGTGAATCTGGGAGTTTCCAATCACGTAGAGGCCTGCAGAGCAATAGTTGAAGGATCATTGTTGAGAGTGACATTTGAGTTGCTGAGGCTCTTAGATTCATTGGTCCTCACCATGTGTTCTATTTTAATTGCCGAAGCTGGCACAGCACTAACATTTATGAGATTTTCTTTTTTTGCTTTTGATTTTTTCGGTCGAGGGAGGATTTATGAATTCATGGAAATTCTGTTGTAACACTGCCCCATCCAAGTCCATGAAGTCATAGATTTGGGCTCATGTACTGTGCATAACGTTGACATTTTTTTTTATATAAATTATACTAATCTCTCTGGATATTTAATGCAATTACACTTTTTATTTTTGTATTTTGTAAATTTACACTAACTTTTTCTATATAATTTAATTCATTAATTTGAGTAATAAAAAAGATAATATATAATATGTAAATGATTATTAGTGACAAGATTATAATATCTATATTATATTTGATTTGACATATATTGGCCAAAATACCTCCTATTTATCATAAGTTGTAATTACAAATTTTATTTTCATATGAGAATTATAAGTTTCATCTCCATGTAAGAAAAATATTTTATTCAATCAATATAAAATGTTATAATTTTATGATTACTATATATATATATATGTGTGTGTGTGTGTGCACGCGCACATGCACACGTGTTACATGCCATCTTCTTTTGTCATTTAATTAAATTAATTAGTATCTATATAGGATGTTATTGTAATGTTACTGAATCTAAAAAAAGGTCAATGATAATTTTTCAAAATAAAGAGGTTCAAAGTGTAGTTACACTAAATATCATAGGGATCATTGTAATTTCTTATTTTTATACTTTTTTAATTTCTCTCAATTGCACCCTATGAGCCATAACTTATTTGTTTTTTATTTTCTAATAATCTTGGGTGACACCAATATGGCAGCCCAATTTCAACCAAAGAAAACCCAATTAGGTTGTCTAACCCATTGGGCTCGTTGACACAATCACCATGACTCCGTCACCCATGTTATGCAATGGGTCCATCGAAAACCCGAAGGAATGCTGAGGTCTACCGTTGCTACAAAGTGTAGAGATCGTCCAGAAAATTCTAAAAGACATAAATCAGGTTGAAAAACTCCAAGGAAAGTATATTTGGGGCGGATTTGATATGGTCATTTGTAACCGAAAAAAAAAAAAAGAAGCTGTTCTGCGGTGGGTCAAATTAACTCTTTAGCTAATTATTTAATTATTGCTTGAAGATGTTAAACAACTGAAAGCTTATTTAGAATTTTATATCTATAAGGATGTGATATAATTATAAGTCTTTAGATAAATTAATGAGTCATACCATTTATTTTTTTTAAGAATTACCAAAATTTCTGTCAAAGATTTTATATATTAATATTTGTGTTATAAGAAGTTGTTTTATCTTATATTTCATGCAAATTAAATTACAGAAGATAAAAATAAAATAATAAAATATAATACTTTTTTCGTGTCAACGATAATATTTCTATTGATATTTGATAAAGTAATGAAAGACATTCGTCTAATTACATTGGAGCAATACATTAGTCAACATATCAGCAACATTCATGATTATTATTAATCTAACTACACTACTTAACATTAACCACATATAAGACAATTAAGCATCTCTCTATGAAAATATACATAAGGGCACAAGTGAGCTCTGATCTTCGGTCTTAGTGGAACTCTTAAAACTATCTTGGTATACTATTGATGAAGGGCTGTTGTTTTATCGGTGTAAATTAAGAACTAAGACTTTTTTGTGATAGTGATTCGGGATTCAATACTTATGATAGGAAATTTACAGGTGGCTATTGTATTTTCTTGGGGTCTAATTTGATAACTTGGCCTAGGAAAAAGCAAAATGTTGTGTATCAATCTAATACTACGCAGAATTCAGAAAGTCGACTGCTATGCTTGCAGAACTCAAATGGATGTAGTCTCTACTTGTTCAATTACATCTCCATTGTGTGGTTCCTCCAACCATTTTCTGTGACAAATTAATTGCTATTTTCTTGGTTGTTAATCCTGTCTACTAATATTTTCTATCCTAATTTTTGAAGATTTCACTTGCGCACAATGGCAATAACAACTTCCTTGCCACCACTACATGTGCCGACTCATATCCTTATAGCATTGACTCTCCATCTCATAGAGCTTCTGTCATTTCTCCAATGGCCTCAACATTCCTAACCTTATCAGTTGAGTGCTCTCATACTTATATTTATATATATGCCCTTAATTGAGTGTAGTATCTGTTTTTATCAGTTCAATATCTGATACATGGTTAACACATATACAGTTTTAATATCTTTCATTTTCTTGTTTGTCTTTTGAGTATTTTAATTTTGTCTATGATCTCTTATAATAAGGCATATATACACACACACTGTATCATGCATATGTATGTAGGTGAGAAAATTGGCTCAGAAACCACATTGCCATATTTTAGTCCAGAGCTTGATGGTGAAAGGCTACTTGTTGGTGCCAACTTTGCTTCTGCAGGGATAGGAATTCTTGACGATATGGAATCTAGTTTGTAAGTAATTAAATATGCAACCTTTATGTCTTTTCTTTTTCTTTTTTGGAATTAATAATCCAAGATGGAATTATATACAAATTCGTATCTGTCTGCAGTAAGTAACTTTCCCCAATAATGAAAGAAGCTTCATTGAACGGAGTTATACAATGAAACATATTGATGTATTCCAAATTGAACATAAACTCTTTGTGGAAGGTACTATTTTATGCAGTCAAGTGTCCAACCTAACTAAAAATTCGTGTAGAAATTGTGTCCCTGATTTTAATGCATTGTACCAGCTATTTAGTCTATGAATATATCTAAAGCATAAATCAATCACCTGGTCAATGTTAATCAAATGATGGCACAAATTCATTTGGAAATTAAATGTATAAATTTTTTTTGAGCCAAATCAGAGCGGCAGAAATTCTACAAGTCGCATATAGCTCATTATGAACACGGTTACGATCATCAATGCAATGTCAAAAATACTATATTAAAGCAAAAATAATCTTAATGCATGTTTTAGTACACATTATTTGGGTTGCCTTCGTGTAACAAAAGAAGCAATCCGAGACGGAAGGTCTGACCAATTTCAACAAACATTCACGGACAAACGCCATGACAAAATAACAAAGTGGAAGCTTCTTTTGGTTGAGTATATTAAAACCATAAGATAGACACTACTGAAGCTACTCATTGGAAGTAATATCTTCTTCATTCTTCCCCTATAAGATGGAGTTAGAGTTGATCTCCTGCAGGTCACAACATGGAAACAATCAAATAAAGTTTTAGAGAGAAATATCATGACAAAAAATATTGATTAACTTTCGCATAACCAATTAATTAGTGTGACCATGCATGTTGCACCACTTTCTTGCCTATATACGTTATCCTTTCTCCTATTGTTTGCCTTGAGCTTCCTCACCGCGGTTCCTCTTTGGAGGATCTTCATCAACTATCGATAAAGTTCTCTTCAATGAATTGGGACACATGAATCGAATATCCTTCATGTTTGTTTCTTGCTTGTACACATAAGCTCCATAGCTACTTACATTACATCTTCCATTAAGAGTAACATATACATTCACATTCAATTTCCACGTAATTCCACTCACGCACCAGAAAGGTGTTGAGGTTCGACCACTTTTCATCATCAGAAAAGAGACCTCGTAAATCAAAAATAGAGACTTTCCACTTCGAATATAGAGGATAACTAACATCGCAGAGCTCACCATTAATGTGCAAGTGTATGTTTTTTATCCATGCATGTTCCTCCAAGATAAATGCTACAACAAGAATAGGAAACTTTCGACGAGCCCAAAAGGACACAATCCCTCCTTTCCAACGATGGTCAAACCAATCTGGAGTCTTGGTTAGTCTAGGCATAGTAACTTGTAATCGATAGACTTCGTTCAATGCCTATGACACAAGACAAAAATATGATAGCAAGTCATCACATGAGTTGGACCATATATATAACCTATTGCTTTCCTAATAAAACTATTTTTCACAAGAGAAAAAAAAAAGAAAAAGAGTAATATTATGAAAACAATAAAATTGTATAATAAATGCGCGTTTTACACCTTATTATCATTAGATATGATGAATGGTCTATACTTATTCTGTTCACTTATTAGCTACTTAAAAAAAAAAATATGTTGCTTACGGAGAAAAATTAAAAAACAGTTTTGACGAGAAACTTGAATAGAATTCTTTCTAACGCGAAACCATAATATTTGAAACGCTTCTGAAGACAAGGACAAACACCCATCTGCATGTACTTCCACAATACTTGTTGGCAGCTCCGGAATTTCCTCAAGCTTAAGGCAGTCATTAACATTAAGAAGACTCAAGTTAGCAGATCCTTTAACGCTTGACAGGAGGGATACAGATTCATTCCTTAGTACATGTAGTTTTTTCAAGTTTGGAAAACAGCAAAAAATTATGTCAAGATCTTCATCTTTTAAACCACAATCAGAACAACGTAACTCTCCTTAAGGAGAATAACGCTGCGGGCCAGTCGTTGACATTGCATGGCTATTTAGCAACCTTTTAAGTGATTCTCTAACTGCATGACCACAACCTTCTAAAATTAACGCATTCATATTTGGCAACATGAATAACTCACTTGGTAGGCCTACAGGAGTAACACTTTTGGAATTTATCAGTATCATTTCTAATCTAGTAAGATTACTAATGGAATGTGGCAGCTCCTTAATTGGAGACCCTAACAAATCAATCTTTAACAGCACACACATCATTTCCTCTACGTGTGGGAAGAATGCAATACTTATGTCTCTGAGGTCAAGAGATTGGAGAGAAGGCAACGACATCCTCGGTGGGAAATCTTGGAGCTCGGTGCATTGATATGCACTTAGAAATTCAAGGTTTTGATGAAATCCAACAGATTGATGAATCGAAATCAGATTCCCACAATAAGCGCGATCAAGTTCACTTAAACTTGGAACTCCAGACACATTAGGGAAATGAGTTAAATATGGACACTCTGACAAATCCATGCGAGTCAAATGGACCAGATTCTGCCAAAATTAAAAAAAAAATTGATTTAATTAGCAATGATGATGTGCGATATTACAAGGATTGGCTTTTAACATTTTTACATAGAAATATTAATAAAACCACATTTTTTCCCAACATTTTTATATATAGCATTAATTTTAGTGTAAATTATACTAACCTCCCTAAGATGTGGTGCAATTACACTTAACATCCTTTTATTTTATAAAATTATACGGGCCTCCCCTATGTGTATTAGTTTATTAATTTAAGTAACACATATATGATTATTTGTGATAAAATTATAATATTATAACAATATTTAACATATATATGGACTAAGATTCCCTCATTTTATTATAAGTTATATTTAAAAGTTTCATTTTCATATCATAAAAAATACATTTTATTCAATCAATATGCTAAATATTGTTAGAATATTATAATTTTATTATTGATAATTATGTATATATTACATTTTTTAATCACTTAAATTAGTAAACAAATATCTGTACGGGAAGTTAGTATAATTTTAGGGAATCTCAAAAAAGTTTAATAATAACTTTTAAAATAAAAGGTGCCAAATGAAATTATACTAAACTTTAAGGGGTTAGTGTAATTTATATTAATTTTACTTTTAGAAAGATGACACGTATCTAGCTACCCTCTACTAATCTTGGCATATTTAGTCAATAATTATGAAAAAAAAATATGTAACATGATTCTTTTTAAATTGTGCGAGAGTTTAAAAAGAAGGGAAGCAACTTTACTAGGAATGACTTTGCTTCTTCTAAAGTGATATAACTACAGGGTAAACTGAGATCAGTGGGATGAAAATCTGAAGGGAGAGATTTTGAAGGATACCCTACCTATTCAAGCAACTTTAGACCATTTGGCAGATAATTAGATCCTCGTGTAAAGTGTGTTTTACAAATGATGAGAATCCAAAGATTATTCATCTTCTGAAAAGCATTACCACTGCAATTTACTTCTTTTTCTTATGGGGATCCAACATTATTCCTTCAATTTTATTGCTTTCCTTTAAAACAAGCAATACAAAATTTCATGTCAATGAATAATAATTTTTTTTCCTATAAACCTGTTTCCAATGTTTTTATTTCAAAGAAAAGAGTTTAATTTCTATATATCATCAATATTAAATGATTTTATATTGACATTCAAACATCTGTTGCTTCATAAGCGAAAATGATTTCTTTTTTAGATAGTATATATGAAAGTCAACCACTTTTGTACATGTGGCAAACTTGATTGTATATTAACTATCTATACTAATGATGTATAAAAATTAAATTCTTTAAAAAATACATATGAACAGTAATATTCTTACCGAATTTTCTCTTAATACTTTGATAACATCTTGATGCAAATACAATCTGCTACGTTCACCGGGTATTAATGGCACTTCCAACCCATATATTGTATTAGATCATGCATCCATAAACAACCATTTTTAATAGCAATGAGAGATTTGTGAACAAGTACTTCAATATTGTATAATGGGAAAAAATCACATTTCTCGAAGACCTTTTCAACATATTGCAAGCTCTTCCCCTTGAAAAAACAAGCAACATCTAGAAAAATATCTTTTGAATTTTGCTCTAAGCAATGATAACTTAATTTTAAGTATGTCTTGTATCTTTTTTTCCGGAATACTCTCATTGTTTTAATGCATCTTCACGTCCCTTTGTAGATTTTTCAGTCAAATGGGACCCTATTACCTTTAGAGCCAATGAAAGGCCACTAGCATAATGAACAACACGGTTGGACACCTCTATATAGTTTATTCGAGGTACACTCATTTTGAAAGGTTTCCAACAAAAGAGTTGAAGAGCTTCATCATCATTTAACCCTTTCATTTCATATCTCTTTTCAACCTCATGAATATCTAGTACATGTTTATCCCTTGTTGTTATAATAATTCTACTGCTTGAGCCAAACCAATCACACTTTCCTGCCAGTTTTTCTAACTGGTCCTCATTGTCAACATCATCAAGTACCAAAAGAACTCTCCTGTGTTGAAATATGTCTTTTAATCTTGTGACACCTTCACTAACACAACCCAATTTGAAATCTTCCCCATTCAAACATCTTCGATAGAATTGCCTCTTGGAGACATAACAGGCCCATATAACTATTTGATTTTTCTCTAACATCTTCAAGAAAAATTGGCCATTCAAATTGATGAATAATCGAGTTATACAGGGCCTTGGCAAATGTTTTTCCCATTCCGCCAATTGCATGAATTCCCAACATGCAAACTCTTTGATAAGAATCAATGTCTAAAAGTGACTTCACTTCTTCTGTGCGACTTTGATGTCCAACTATGCGTTCTCCAACATCTAGCTTGACGTTGTAATTTAGTACTAGCATTTTTCACAATCTCTTCAATAAATTCATATTCGTACCTACAAAAGTACAATTTTCATTTTTAATTAGTGGAAAGCAATTTGATCACAATAATAAAACTAAGCATAATCGATCTCCATCACAGTGGATTGTTACAGAGAAAATACAAAACTACTACTAAATCTGGAGCGAAAACCAGCACAATACACAAAATACGTGGCCCATATGTTTCTTATAACATTCCTAGCTAACAAAAGTCGAAACAAAACGGTAATTAGAAGACTATAGTTGAAAGTCATGTGATTAAAAACTAGTCAACTATAGTACTGGTAGAAATTTATTACCTCTAACTTGATTAGCTAAAAGATTGATTATTTACCCGGTTTCATAATGCCATCCCTTCAAGTTTGCAACTTGAGACAAAGCTGACCTCCATTTCTCCACCTTATCGGATCCATCTCCGAGCCTTTCTTCATGTGCAGCCATGGCTTTAGCATAACTCTCCCTCTGAAGCCTTTCACCGGAGGGTGCCACTTTGTAAAAGATTGGGAGCCTCATGCACTCAACGATCTCCCCAAGCTCATCAAGGCACCACGTGGAAGACGCGTAGTTCTCAGAGAAGACAACGATCGAAATCCTTGATTGTTGAATTGCGTTGACCAGAGATGAGCATTATAAAGATAACCTGTGAAGGAGTGGCGGGTGTCTTGGACTCTGAAACTAAGGAAAACATCATAGGACCAGTTGGGTTCTGAGGGGGCAATGGTTCCTTGATCGGCCATCGTGAAAGCTAGCAACTAGCGAGAAGTGCTAAAACTACAACGTTGTAATCTGATTTTAATTACAATGGGCAGAGAGAGTCCATTGATGGCTCATCTTCCTAGCTTAAGAAGGGGCGTAATTAAGCCTTGTTTTGTCACCCACGCGGTTATGTCCTACTTTTGCTTTTTGACATTCCAAGACCGAGTTGATAACGGTCTCAGTGCCCATACTTTCTTTTGGGTTGCACTTCCATCCATTGTGAGGATAATATATAAAATTGTTATTGCACCATCCGCAAGCGAGTGTCCAATTGTAATCTCCGCTCTTTTATGGTTAAATGTGATTATCTATCCACTACATATAATAATAATAATATTTTAATTCTTAAAAAATAAATATTTACCCCGACATCTATTTTATAATTATTAAATATTTACTTTTAAATATTAAAATAATAATCCGTCATAATATATTCCTTCACGACATCTCTTAAATGAATATGATATATTTGGAAGACTATCTTTTTTGACCTTGGTTTGATTACCGTTATGAGAACGATAATATTCAAGGACATGAAAAAAAACAAAAATTAATTTCGTGAATTATTATTAATACTCAGACGGATTTTTTTTGACAAAAAGAAAATCATGGTGCCTATGAATTATTTTAATCTTTTATCTTGTTAACATAAGTATGGATGTGAAACTTATCATTTGAATATTGTTTTAAATTAAAAATCTCTTTATAATTATCTTTTTTCTGAATTTGAAGGTTATTTTTTTCCTTAAAGTGAAATTAGTGCGCCTTTATATGCTTGCAAATATTTGCATTTTGATAATTTATGGTTTTCTTTTACCATGTTTTAGTTTGGAGAGGGATATTAATTTTTAGGATTTAATTTTATGTACCAACAATATAAAATTATTTTAAATGATTATCTAATTACATAGTCACATTAGTCATACTAGTTGACTCTTCCACTTTATATTTGAAAAATCATGCAAATAAGAGATTTTGATTGAATGATAACAAGACAAAAATGTCTTATATTATCATTATGCAAAATAAAAATCTTACTTTAAATATTTTAAGTATATTTTTTACTATGTTGATAACTAATTGGTAAGTATACTGAATTGTTCAAGTAATATAAAAAAGAGTATGAGTATTGTCCCATGATGACTAAATTTACTAAGCAATAATTCACCAATTCAATTCCTTATTACATTATTATGCCAATTTTAGATTCAATAAAGTATAAATCAACAAGAAAACAAAACAAAACAAAACAAATATTTCCATTTCTTAAAATTTTTTTAAAGTCTAGAGATTCGACTTCACTTGACTTTCTAATGAACCTAAAAATTCTTACTTAATTAAGATTTAGTTTCACAATTTATGATTAAATTTTCCCAATTGACTAACTATAACATGCTCCTTTTTCATAAAATATTTTATTGAGTAATTTATCATATTCTTGTTAGTTGTTTGAATTGATAATTGTAGAATAGCCTAATAGGAATTTATCAAAGAATTAAATATTGATTTATAAATTAAATTATCACTCTTATTTTATAGAGGCATTTCAACATATATATATAGACACACACACACATACACATATATAACATAGAACAATATAATATATGTGTATATATATATATATGTTATAATATTTAATATATATAATCTTTAGCAATATATATATATATATATATATATATATATATATATATATATATATATATATATATATATATATATTACTTAGTAATCAAGCTTTAAAGCTTGTTGGCCAAGTTTCCTTGTTGCTTAAGCTTCTAACTTGGTGTCTAAGGTTAGAACCTCTATACAAAAAGGTGATGTGAAGAAGAGTTTGCAAGAGCAGAAGCAGAGTTTTGAGCATTCTTGAAAGAGATCAAGTGTAGAGCTTTGAGTATTCTTGAAAGAGATTAAGTGGAAGGAAAAAAGGGAAATAGAAGAAGAAGTAATCGTGAGATTATAGTGTCATCTATATCATAATTTTAAGGTAAGAAAGAAATCTCTTTAAACCATGGTTATATTATCTAATTCTTTTCAAAATCTTAGTTTTATGTGTATAAAAGATTATTAGGACATTTTACAAAGAAATCTCATAAAAGTTTAGGAGATTTTCCAGAGAAATCCCATAAAAGTTTAGGAGATTTGAAGAGAAAATATCATAAGAATTTAGGAGATTTCAATAAGTAATTAGTTTGTTCCTTTACATAGTCTCATGAGTAAATTTATGGTTATATTAGTTATCTTCTATATTATTTATTTGTTTTCAAGATTATCCAATTATTTATCGATTTGATTAACTTTCAGTTCTTTTGAATTATTATTCCTTTATATTAAAATATTTTTCCACTATCATTTTACTTTACTATTCCTTTACATTTCAAGGTATCTTTTATTAAAGTTACTAATTATTGATAAGGTTAAAAATGATTTATATTATTTTGAGTTGTCAAGCTTATACTTTTTGAATATCTATGCACTTTATTTGTTTTTAAGCTTAACTATGCATAACTATATTTTATGCACTATATTTCATTTATTTCACTGCTTAATTTTAAGTTTTATTTTAAAGAATTTATTTATAATATTCGAATATTCATGTTACCTCTTAGTTATTTAAGTTCTATTTCTATTTATTACTTAAAGATTTTGCATCTCATATTTTGAATTTATTCAACTATGCAAGATAATAATGAAGAAAAAGATATTTAAAACTTTACCGCTAACTGCAAGAAGATAGAAGGAAACGAGATGAAAGGTCCTTTTATGTTACCTGTCTTAGTTAGTGTGGCATAACGTTTCGTTTTGTCATCACGATGTTAAATGGCTAAGAAAAGGTCTTCAACTATGTGTGGGACAAGTAGATAGGGGAAAGTGAAAGATTAATGCAAAAAGATGACAATCTTAATGAGCTTTGCGTGACATGCATTATCTACTACATCCTATTGATGTTATGATATATGATTATATTTTTATAAAAGAGATATGGCCATGTGTACTTTTCGTATAGATGCAGCTGGAATCACCATAGTTTAAAATGATTATACAGATATTCATTTCCTACTGAGAATTATTTTCAATTCTCATCCTTATTTTCTGGTGGTTTCAAATTAGTCAAGTAATATCTGAAAGGAAAGCAATCTCTTTTAGATTCTATAAGCATTTGGAGTTATGTGTAAATAATATGTTCAAGCTTATTATATGTTATCGGATAGTTTGATTCGTAAATATTAATGTTAAGTACTTTTGTTGGAACAATTTATTTGTACTTAACTAACATAATGATAAATATCGTATTTGACTATCTAAATTTCTAGTATTATCTTTAGAATGAATGAGTGTTACACTAACAACCAATTCCTTTCTGTAACAGTCATTCTCCTTTAACTTAATGAAATCCTCTAATTTCTTAGACCAATCTCAATTACAAAGGTTTCAATGAAATTTCAAGCAAACCATGCACACAATTATATTATGGTGTTTATTACATGAGCAAGAACATATATGAACTTCCCGATTCTATACATGAACCCTAGATCAATTTACGAGTGGCCAAATCACAAATACTAATAATAACTATGATAAACACACAATTTGTGGAATAAAAACATGTCTTAGACATGAAATCAAAAATTGCATCATCTATGTTAGCCACATTATCATCAGCTTAACAAAAGAAATCTAGAAACTCAA
Source organism: Dalbergia cochinchinensis (assembly GCA_031216125.1). Taxonomy (NCBI): domain Eukaryota; kingdom Viridiplantae; phylum Streptophyta; class Magnoliopsida; order Fabales; family Fabaceae; genus Dalbergia; species Dalbergia cochinchinensis. The sequence continues at coordinate 56,586,009 of CM062375.1, read as the reverse complement.
GGTAGAAAAAAAAAGGAAAAATACAGGAGATGGATGCACCCAAAACCCAAGATTTGGAGTAACAATTCCTCAATCTCTTATCCTCTAGCCATCCTTTGCCTCTTTCCTTGAGTTGGGCATGTTTTCCCTTTTATTGTGACCTAACTTGCTCAAAAGAATGTATTTTTCAGTATTTAAAAGTTAAAAAATCACAAAAGGCACACTGCTAGGGTAGTGGCTGTCCAGGATTTGGATTGTTCTGCCCAATGACCGCTTGAGCAAAGACTTTTGCCCGCCGAAGTGGTGGGAAATAGCATTAGTACTCTAACTTGCACGTGATTTACACCTAGATTTTGTTGTCCACATCAAAGTTTTAGCATTTGCTCTTAGCTTTCCAATGCCACCAAAATAATCTCCATCCCATATCTACAACTCTAGTTATGCTCAAATTATCATAGCAGCATTAAAATGTATCAAAACTTGGATTTCTCATGGAAACGATTTCTTCTTGACATAGTGTCTTCAAAATACCATCAAATTTCATATACGAAGAATACCAATAGTTAAGAACATGGAAAAAAAACAATCAAAGGTAAACAAAATTTCAACAAAAGCAAAATGATTTCGATTAAAAATGTTTGGAATATAAGCAAAAATCAAACAAAACTAATTTAACTTTCAAGGTCCAAGCATATTTTTTTTAATGCTTTATGAGTCTAAATAACTCTATGATAAAGATTTATCACACCCCCAAATCTAAACTTTTGCTAGTCCTCGAACAAAAGGAAAAAAAACTGTCAACTACTAACAATAGAATCTAAGAATTAAATTCGAACTATGTCAATGCCTGAGTAGTAAATTGACTAAATGAACCAACCCATTTTCTAGTATGGCGTAATTGATAAACCAGTAATGGTTTTTTTTCCTTCTTTCGCACTCATAAAAAAGTGAGTAGAACGACCACGTGATAATGGATATTCCAATGGTTGAGAATTCACGTCGATGAAGGGGGAATGGAGGAAGTTGTTGTATTAAATAATAATGTTAAAGTGTAAAGAAGTTTTACACATTCATCCAATCACGTAATGACACGTCAGCAAATAAAATTACTTTTAACTCCCACTATTTTAAAAGTAGTACAAAAGAAGAGGTATGATTGAATAACAGTGTAAAACTCTTTTACATTGTCAGTGCATCAAAATTAAACCCTTTGATTTTTCAGCAATACACATAAAATCTCCAATCATTTGTAACAAATTCCTCAATCAGATGAAAACATTACCACTTACCATATCAATTCCTTTTGTTCCCCTTTCATCTACATGAATTCCATATCATTAGTGGAGACATCCTTCGATGGTCAACCGACATACTCTTTGGGTGAGTAATAAGTTAATAACACAACTGTTGATGAATATATGTTACAAGAATAAAAGCATTGTCTTTTAAAATGGTTATTTGGAATGTATGAATTAAGTTCCCAAAATACTTTGCACCTAAAGTTCCGTTTTTTCAGAAAATTCGATTGTTTAAGTCAAGCCATAGACGTTCACTTTGACTTTTTGAACTTCTGAGGAGCTTGATCACAGCTACCTGAGCATGACTTGACTTCAAGTCTTATAGTGAACTAGTAAGTAGTCAATATTGGAAGTGGAAAGGAATAGGCTCAAAATGACAAATTGACATAGTCCAAGTACAAGGAATATTTCCTATACCGAAAACATCTTCTGAGTTCCTCACGAATTTGGCCAATTGTTATGATCTCAAACGAAAGAACTGCACTTGATGGAAGTGAAACCGGCAGCAATTCAACGAGGAAAGTAAAGCAGCAAAGAAGAATGGCATTGTTCATGCAAGAATTTCAGAAAACAAAATTAGGACATGCATGTTAGTCTTTAGACTTTAGTGTATGGTGGAAAGGGCACTCAGTATTTTTCCTTTCTTTTTTGAGAAATTCTTAGGTAGTTTTAGAACAAAACAAAGCATTTAGTTTATTTTATTTATTAATTTATAAATTAACTATTTTATTAAAAATATAGAGAAAGTGAGAGACAATAATAATTTATAAAACTTATACGTCAATTAATAAATGGATTAGAACAAATGATTTCTCTATTCCTCTCAATGCACTTAATTATTTCTCTTCTTTTTGGTTATTATTTTCTTGCTTTGTCATTTCTTTTCCACTTTTAAACTTGAACCTATCCGCGATCTTTTATGCAAGCCTAATGTTGTTACAACCTAATTTGTAATTGGGCTCACTAATTAGGCCTATAGGCGCTAGTTAGTTTATTAGGATTATAAATAAGAGACTACAGTACTATTGCAATTTACAAGGAAACAATTAATGCGAATGAACTCGGATCATTTTGAAGTCTTTCTCTTTGACTCAAAGAGGGAGCACTAACATTTTGTGCTCTCATTGAGAGTTTTCCACCATGGAAGAAACTCAACTCAATCTTGAAGCGGAGTCCTCTTGTTTAATGGAGTCGAAAGTTATTGGTGGCTCATCTACTCAAGACAGTATTGGAATGCCTAAGGTACATCGAAAGAGCAGAGATTGTTAGAGAGGTTTAACTGGTCAGGCTCTGACATGATTCAAGCCATGGAATTAGCACAATCCAAACGTGGAATGAATGATGTTCGAGATTGCATTTCTTTTATCACCCAGATGCTTGTCCCATCCTGCCTAAAATTTTCGGGAATGAATTTTCTGATCTGGATCTTGCATTGGAAAAGATCAAGGCCAACTTGCAGATCCGCCACTAACAGCAACCAGATCTGTTAGAAATGCAATGACAGTGGCAACAGCAAGAAGAAGATTCAACGATAGAAGATCCAAGACCAACAAATCCAAAATCAAACCAATGAAGCAAATCAACAACAACCATGACAAACACTGACCTCGAAGGTTATGACCAAAATGATTTCACTTCAGAAGGCTGCGAGCTGGAGGACGATGCCTTCCCTTTGTGGCTGTGTCGAAGGGAGCACCAGAGGAAGGTCACCTCAAAGAACAACACCCAACGACCATCAAGATTTACCTGTGCATAGGAGGACAACGCCCAATGACCATCGACAAACCCACTTTTATTATGAGTATGTATAAATATCAGTCGTTAAATACGTGCATGAGAATGTCTCGTGAAGAATTAGTGTGACATGTCACACCACATGTATTTGGCAGAAGAAAGTTGGAAAACTTTTGGGTCAAAAGACAAAAACAAGAAAATGAAAGATATTGAATTATATATATATATATATATATATATATAAGAATGTCTCATTAAGAATTGGTGTGACGAGTCATGCCACGTGTATTTGGTAGAAGAAAATTGGAAAATTTTTGGGTCAAAAAGACAAAAACAAAAAAATGAAAGATATTGAAACTTTATATATATATATATATATTAACCACGTATCAAATATTAAACAGATAAAATCGACTACTATACATTCGATTAAGGGCTTATATAAGTATGAGACTACCCAACTGCTAAGGTCAAGAATGTTGAGGCCATTGGAGAAATAATGACTCTATGAGACGGAGAGTCAATGCCATATGATATGAGTTGGCATGTGCAGTGGTGGCAAGGAAGTTGTTGTTGCCATTGTTCACAAGCAAATCTCCAAAATATAAAAAAGACACGTTATAGTTTACATAATAATAAATTAAATTAATTTTTAATATTATCATATGGTCATTTTTAATTTAATTTATAAAAAACCTTTAATTAAATTTAATTAACATATTTATTCTTCTATTATAATAAGGAAAAATATGTCTTTTTAATACAATTTATATTTTTTTTCCTCTCATTTTTTTCCTTCTATTATCTTTCCTCTAATTTTCTCTTCTAATCCAAACATATAATAAGGGTTTCAATCGCTTCACCTTTGAGTTTGGAGGGCCGCGGGGGATACAAAAGCTAAAATTATTGTAGTGAGGTATGGTTAGCTCATGATTAGTTAGAGTTGTTGATCTATTATCTTAGTTTTGTCATACTAACATTAATTTTCACTTAGATTAGCGTTCATCTGGATCCAGGAAAAATAGATTGAGAAAAATTGTGAGAAGACAAACCAGGATTTTTTTGCTCATTTGGATTAAAAGAAAAATAAGGTGGAAAGAAAATAATCTATGGGGTCTAGACGCAACTTTTCTTCTTTGAGATACGAAGAAAATGTTGAGGAAAGGGAGAAAAGAAGGGATCTTACAAATTTGGTCATAGCAAACTTTATTTCCCTTTCTCATCAAATACCCAAAAAAAAAAAAGACTAAATATGCACATTTTATAAAATAAAAAATATATTCACTTATTAGATAGACAAAATAAAAAGGAATATGTTTATTTTTTTAATCATATATTATATATATATATATTAGTTTATGTAAAAATATATCCATAGTTATTAAAGTTATGCATGTCATTTTACACAATTTATAACTTTTCTTTCCTCTTATTTTCTTGACATCTTAACAAAAGAAAAGAAAACACATTTTACCTTCATTTTCTTCTGTTTTAATTTTCTTTGCCTCAGTTTCTTTTCTCTCAATTTTTTTTTCTACGTCCAAACAAACCATTACAGTCCCCCTAATCTTATTGTATACGAAAACCTTCATCTATGTATTATTCTCGTAATTAGGATCATTCGCACCTAAGAAGTACGGACATACTGATTTGGTGGCGTATCTGTATATTAGATACGTGTCAATATCCTACACTCACATTACACGTGTTGGACATGCATTCATACACGTTCAATTAAAAAAATAATTTTTTTGAGCTTGGACACACACCGAACACAGTTGGACATTGCTCTAATTCATTGTGGACACGGTTTGGATATGCCACAGATACGCTTGAGTTGGTTTCTTTCTTCTTCTCTTTTCAAATTTTAATACCAACATGAGACAAAAAATCAACCCTAGTTATTTAGTTGGCTGTGTTGTTGGATGATTTTATTTTGAAAATTCTTCAATTGATCACAAAAAAATAAAAAAATAATTAATTAAATAAAAAATTATACAAGCACAACAAAAACAAATTCAAACAAAAAAAGACAAAAAATTATACAACAAAATAAAAAAAATTATATACATATATATGTCATGTCCGTGTCTTGTGATTTTTTGAGTTTGGTGTGTCTTTGTGTAAGTGTCCCTATCGTGTCTCGTGTGCGTGTCTTTGTTTATACTTCATTGATTCACTTTTTTAGCACTCCAACTCTAGTTCTTGTTGGAAGGGTATTCATGATCTTGTTTGACCTTCTAACCTGGTCATATTCAAAGTTTATTTGGTTGGATTTAGTTATTTAAATTTAATTTGGTACATTTTTTAAGTTGGGTTTATATTATATTTCAGGTTGGTTCAGCTTAACTAGAAGTTAAATATTCTTTTTAGAATTATATTTTTTGTAACAATTAATGATAAATAATAAAACTTTATAGTTCAATTAATATATTTTAGATAATTTATATTATTTTTATATCAATAAGATTTGCTTTGAAATATGCATTATAAAATATATCTTAAATTTTATTTTGTATTCATAAAATTTTATAACTTTATTATACATAATGTATAAATCTTGATATATTATTTAAAAGTTTGGTTGATTTGATATAGGTCTACTTGAATATCAAATCAGACTTGGGCTCCAAAATAATGATTGAGGCAAAAAAATTGGGTTAGATTTGAGTTTGATTCAACCCAATGCGTATTTTGTACATCCCTGCCTCTTGGCTCTTCCGATTTTTATTTTTATTTTTCATGAATCGGCTCTTCCGATCTCTGATCCAATGCCTGTCGGAAAAGAGACCTCTATTACCTTGATTTTTCCTTAAAATAATTGAAAAAACGTTTTGCCCCATTTGGACTATTTCATTCATCAGTGCACTTTTGTAATACGATCTTCCCATGTCAAAAAAGGGAAAATATACATGATATGTGATGTGGACATGCGCTGCGAGTAGACCATGTGAAATTTATTACTCATGTACGTATAGGAGTCAGAGACATCTCTGCACCTAGTCCCCAATGGAATTAATGGTCACTTAATGCATCATTGAAGAGAATTCATCCCCGTCGATCCCTAATTACAAACTGAAACCTCGAACCACCGCGTGGGCCAGCAGTACCTGCTGAAGTAAATTCTGGACACAAAGCAAAGTAGATAAATAATAACTATGGTGACTAAGTGACAGCATAGACAAGAGCAGGTAAAAGAGACGAGCATGGTAAAGCCCAGCCACCTGTGGGCCATGTGCATTTAACGCACAGTAATCCAGTAACACAGTTAAAAATAAGAATAATTGAACCACCATAAATTCTTTGTTTCTTTTCGCATGTTCCTTTCCTTTCAAGAGTATTTTTATTTAAGTTGCATGATTATCTTATAATTTTATATAGGGTTTTCAAAAAAATTTTAGTAGGACTGATAGTTTAAAAACATAAAAATTTAACTTCTTCTTAATATAAAAAATTTCCTTTTAAACTTCTTAAATAGATATATCCTTCTATATATTATTCTTCCATCAATATATATATTATTAACAAAGTATTATTTAAATTATAATTTAATTTTATAATATTTATTAGTACAAAGTTTCTTTATAGTATTTAATCAGACATTAAATAATTGAATATCTTAGTAATATAAAAAATACATATTTGAGTTATGATACATAAGAAAACCTTTAACAAAATCCTTAAATACTTTTGGTAACATTAGAATATATATATATATATATTCTATCTAAAAGAATTATACTAAAAATTTAATTTCTATGCTGGATAAAACAATTTTACGTTTTAACCAATAGAGTTTTATCAAAGTGAAAAATCATTATGATTTATTATTTTCGTAAAATTCTATTGATTAATAGCAAAAAACTATTTTATACTGTTAAATGTATTGAAATTAAACTGGTATAGTAATATTAATATATTCAAATTAAAGTCCTTTTAAGTTTCTAGGTAGAGGTAGCGAAAGTTATTCAATTCAGCACGACGACAAAGATCACAACAATTGAACAATATATAAAGAAACTCAAGCTTTCTCATTCATCATGTGCAGAATATTGTTTAGAGAGGTAACCAGAACAACACTAACCAATATCTGTGGTTTCTTGGAGACACACACTCCCATGGAAGAAAACAACAGAAGGGTTGTTGTAATTTCTTCTTCTATGTTGGCATTTGTTTCTTATTCTCTGTTGGTAACATGGAGCATCCATGCTCCACAAGCTGAGGCACGAGCTTTTTTTGTCTTTGGAGATTCGCTAGTGGACAATGGCAACAATAACTTCCTTGCCACCACTGCACGTGCCGACTCATATCCTTATGGCATTGACTCTCCATCTCATAGAGCCTCTGGCCGTTTCTCCAATGGCCTCAACATTCCTGACCTTATCAGTTGGGTGCTCTCATACTTATATATATAAATATGCCCTTAATCGAGTGTAGTATCTGTTTTATCAGTTTAATATCTGATATATATATATATATATATATATATATATATATATATATAGTTTCAATATCTTTCATTTCCCGTTTTTGCTTTTTGAGTATTTTAATTTTGTCTATGATCTCTTAGAATAAGCCATATATTTATATATGAACTGCATTATGCAAATGTAGGTGAGAAAATTGGCTCAGAACCCCTATTGCCATATTTGAGTCCAGAGCTTGATGGTGAGAGGCTACTTGTTGGTGCCAATTTTGCTTCTGCTGGGATAGGAATTCTTAACGACACTGGAATCCAGTTTGTAAGTATGCAGCCTTTTCGCCTTTTTTTTTTTTGGAATTATTACGGATTCTGTTCATGAATCATGATATACCCTACATGTATTAATATGCAAGTTTTGCAATATTCAATGACGAGTAGATATAGTGCCGTATATAGGCGTAAGCAAAAAGTCAATAGTAATAGAAATCTTTGTTTGTTTGTTGCTCTCTCTCTCTCTCTAAATTATTACTACAATGAATAAAGTTTTGTTATTATATTGCTTATTCAATTTCTGAAACTAGTTCCATGTTAAAAACTCGTTTGGTAGAAGATAAGAATAATATAAGCAGATTGGTGAGATTAATTTCTACTGATTTTTCTATCCTAATTTTTCTCTTATATTTACCTTCTTTTTTCATTTTGTAAATCATAATAAGAGTAAGCAATGTCACAAGTAAATTAACTGTTGTCTATGTTCCTTTGCAGATAAATATAATCCGAATTAGAACCCAGTTGGCGTACTTTCAACAGTACCAGCGAAGGGTGAGTGCGCTAATCGGAGAAAAGCAGGCTCAAGATTTAGTGAACCAAGCATTGGTCCTTATAACCTTAGGTGGCAATGATTTTGTCAACAACTATTACTTGGTCCCCTTCTCGGCAAGATCTCGAGAATTCGCTCTTCCAGACTATGTTGTCTTCCTCATTTCCGAGTATCGCAAAATTCTTGTGGTATTGCCATCTTTTTACTTCCCTTCTACTCCTTTAATTTTACTATGAAAAATAATATTTTAACGTCAAAAACTGAATATCTCATCCGACATTCATTCTATCACCAAACTTGTGGTCTCTACACACTTATGCTCAATAAGCTCATTAAATGGTGATAGATATTAAATGAGATATTTACTTTTTAAATATTAAAATAGTATTGCTATTGTCACATTTCCTCACACATGGGTCTTGTCACCATTGATAAGTCAGTGATAGATCTAGAAAAAATTTCATTTTTGACAATAATGACAAAAATAATACGCAAACTTAATAAAAAGTAGAATAAGTTATACCTTAATGTTTTATCTTATTTACAGTTAATATGAAGTCAAACTTAATAAAATATTAGGGATAAAAATAAATACATCAATATAATTATATTATATAAAAAAATTTGAGATTCTCTTGAGGACATGAGGCCCACTTTAAACTATACTTCGATCCTTCCCTTGATCAGCATTGCTCATGATTAAATAATAATGGGAAGTTTTAAGCAAGGATCAAATATTTAATTCACGACTATCTTATTTTAACATTTTGTTAATTACTTATTAGTCAAACAACATAATATTGGCGTTTGTCATATTTTCACCCATAAAAAAATATGAAAACCTCGAACTTTAATTAATAATGTAATAAACAAATGAATAGAGGTGGAATATTGTGATTTGTTACGAGATTGATGAAGTGGGATATAAATAAAGATTAATTTTGATATATTGTTATGTTGGTTTTTTCTGTATGTATGCTATGCTTTGGATAACTTTAACTTGATTGTAGTTATAATAATGGTAAAATAGTTTTAATAATATAACAATTTTTTGTTGGATGATAATATAATAATTTATATTGCCTCAGTGTTTAAAAATTAAATTTTATATAATTACTAAATAATGTATTGATCAATGCTGTAAATTTTATTAGGCGAACATTGTTGTAGTACAATTAATACTGACAAGCATTATTGTAGTAATATTAAATTTAAAATTTCATGATGTATAGTAAGAGTAATGACAGTCACGTATGTACCTATTTTCTTGAGTATTACTATTTCAATAAATTATCAAATATTCATTTATCATTGATATTGAACATTATTTATGGTGACACCCAAGTATATTTATGGTGATACCCAAGCAGTGACAAATTTGTGACCCCGAGAATAATTATATTTGAAAAATAAAAAAAAAAATGAAAACACTTGTACCTAGGAATTCCCTCATAGGTACATATTTTGATTTAATATGATAGAGATGTACACTTTGTAAGGAAATCGAGTTATGGTGAGATACAAATGGTCGTTGAAGCCAGCGGGCATTATGCTGCTTATAATTAAATTCACATGCATTCAATCACCCAACATCCTGTGCAAGCGGCAGTGAGAAATATATACTCACTCCCTTCGTTTTAACATATCTATTATTTTCCTAAAATTTTTTAGTATTTTAAAATATTTATACATTTATGATATCTATAAAGCATTAATTTTATATTCTATTTATACTCCTAATCTGAATATATTGATATATTTATCAAGATAAATAATAATAACTATACATGAGTAATTTTATTAATTCAAATAATTGTTTATATATATTAAGATTTTTTTTCTTTGTCTTAATATATTTATTATTTGGTTTTTAACATCTAATAATAAAATGATATCTTATTAAAGGGTCAAAGTTAAAGTGGATTTTAATGGAAGTTTCATTTTATTATTGGATAAATATGAAAACATCTAACTACGACGTACACTCTCCGAACAGACAAATATTTCTCTGCATATGTATTCAATACCATAACATAAATTAATGTGCTCTCTCTCTCTCCTTTTCTTTACGTACTTGAATTCAAGGCACTAAGCATTGTTGTTGTGTGTTGTAACAATCAATTAAATGCATGCAGAGCCTGTATGAATTGGGAGCACGACGGGTCCTGGTCACAGGCACGGGCCCATTAGGTTGTGTGCCAGCAGAATTGGCCATGCACAGTAGAAATGGGGAATGTGCGGTAGATTTGCAACGTGCTGTAAACTTGTTCAACCCTCAGCTGGTCCAACTGCTGAACCAGCTCAACACCGAAATTGGCTCCGATGTCTTCATTTCAGCAAATGCCTTTACAATGCATTTGGATTTCGTTAATAATCCACAACAATATGGTATGTCAATTGCTCTTTCTTGTGTTCTTCAACATTAAAGCCACATGCTAATAGTTCAAGATTGTTTAATTTTTGAAAGAAAATTGTTATTTATACTCATATTACATGAAATACCGTGTCAACTCACATCTCATCCACTATTGGATGTGGTGTTGAGCCTACTTAAGATTGTTTAATTTTTTTGAAAAAAATATTTTTAATACTCACATTACATGGGATATCATGTCGATTCACGTCTCATTCACTTTTGAATATGGTGTCAACCTTACCTACATGGGATCCACATCTCATCCAATGATAGATTAGATATAAGTCGGTATGGTATTTCATATGATGTGAGTACAAATAACATAACTCATTTTTAAAATACATTAATTCATTTAATGCTTTGGAATTGAATATATTTCACTTTCTTTTGTAGATGTAAACTTAAATTAGTTGGAAAAGGTATTAATTTAAGGACGACTTATTGAATTTTCTTTGCCTAATTTACAAAGGCAGAAATTTCAAGTGAGAATTTCTTATGTTAAGCATGTAAATTAATTTTTTACATATAAAATTATGCTAATAAAAAATATATTTTATATATATGACTTAATACTTATGATTATGAAAAGATAATTTACATGTCTGGAAAAATAGATAATTTACACTCTATTGACTCTTCAACTAGTTGGCACATTAAAGGCATGGTTTCACTATTCACAAAAAAAAATGGGTGTATGTGAAATAATAGTAAAATTTTCACTTTGCTCAATAATAAAATGATATTTCAAATAAAATATAAGCTAATAAACATTATACTTTAACTTATCTACACTATTTGTGTAAAAAAAAAAAATTTACATACATATCTAACCATATATATTATCACATCAGCAAAAGAGTTAAATTTAATCATTCATTACCTAACCAGTCTTATAAATAAAAACTTATAATTGGGTGAGAGTATAAGTGCATTAAAATTACATTCTCAAAATTAACTAAACTTGAAATAATGTTACCGTAACACAATCTAAGCACTCAGTGTTTCTCCCCATCCACATGAGTGAGTGACAATAAGTAGAGTTATGTTTTCCCCGATTAAAAATACTATGAAACAAAAAATTTTGCCAAAATTTTGTATTTAAAATATTGTGTAACAATTGTTGATCTTTAAATAAATTAATAAGTCATACTATTTTATTTAATTCAATAATTACTATGATTTTTGTCAAAAAAAATTTATATATATTTTGCTGGATATATAATTTTACGCTAGTCCGATCTCTACTTGTTCAGAGTTGGAAGCATTTTTTTTTCCTTTCGGTACACAGATTTGACAGCTTTTATTACCCTTTTTAATATATATGCAGGATTTGTAACATCAAAAGTGGCATGCTGTGGCCAAGGAGCTTACAATGGTATTGGATTATGCACACCGGCTTCTAACTTGTGCCCAAACAGGGATATCTATGCATTTTGGGACCCCTTCCACCCATCCGAGAGAGCAAATAGACTCATCGTAGACAAATTCATGACTGGATCCACCGAATACATGAGCCCGATGAACCTTAGCACAATCATGGCTTTAGATTCTAGGACCTAATTCAGACCAAAAACTAAAAAAAAAGAAAAAAAAATTCTAGGACCTAAAGTAATGATGCCTTATTCCTATGGGGTCGTCATCTTCTCTTGTCTCCTCACACATTAATCTCCCTAAGATATACATTGTTATTCTTGAATGTTTAAGCCTTTCTCGCTGAGCTTTTTCTTTTGATGGTGGTTAAACTTCAAACTGTTATTTAGTTATCGAAATTCCGAGTATTTTTTTAGCATACAGTAATTGATTTTTTTTTTCATCAGTTCAATAACAGGAAATTAAACAACCTATGGAAACATTGTTTACATCTCACCCAGTTGAAATCCAATGGTAACAGAAAGAGATAGGTAAGGTTAAGAGAATTGAGAGTAAAGTGAAATGTAAACTTCACTAATAAAATGAGAAGGTAATTTAATACATTTGATGTGAGCCATGTATAGACTCATGAGAATAACCAACAAGCCAGTAACTAATCCTAACAAAATGGCAACAACTCTTAACTAATTTTCGTGATCAATCACGTACTCCAACACCCCAGCAACAAGTGGAGGAGACACACTTTCGTATCTTTAGCTTGGGATCAACGTGCATTACAATGAAAAATGAGAAAATACGTTAGCAAACAAGAAAAAGAATAGAAATATGAAATTCGAATGATGACCAGAATCCATAGCTCTTGTGGCGTCTCCGGCTTTCATCACAACCAAATGAAAAATCTTATCATGAATCGAGTTGACTAGCCGTATAACGTAACATGGATCAAAAGTAGCTTTTCAATGGGCTCCATAGCCTCCAAATTAATGTGAAGAAATCCCAAGTTGACAACTTCAGACATGTTTAGATTAAGTTTCTAGTTTTTAGTTTTCATTTTTAGTTTTTTAGAAAATTTTGGATAGAAATACTGAAAATTTTAAAAATTACAAATTTCACTTTTCAGTGTTTCTTTCATAAAATTTAAAAAATTGAAAAACTAAAAACTAAAACTAAACAATTCCTTAAGCACTCAAGCAATAGCTAACTAATCTTATGCTTAATTAACCACTTAGCAGAAGCAAACATCTCGAGAATCACTTAATCAGCGAAGAAAGAAGCCAATTAGCTGTACTTAACCATATATGGCATAGGCAAACCAATGCTTAAACACCTCAAAGGCAGAACCTAAAACCAAACGTCTTAACCATCAAGGGATGCTTAACCACCCAAAACAGAAACAACAATCAAAAGAACAAAGGCATCAGCATACAACTCACTGAACTTGAAACTAAATCCAAATCAAAGAACCACCAGAACGTTAATAGCTCCACAATTCCCTCTATCAAACAGCCATGCATCAAACACAGGTCGAACCAAAACCGAAGAGAAGAAACAGATCTAATTTAATTCAAACACAAATCTAAAAAGATCAAAGTAGTAGAGAAGAAGGTTTCAAGGTGGATGACATGACTCTGATACCATGTTGGAATCCATAGTAGCAGAGACAGAGATAGATAAGTTCGATAGAATTGAGAGTGAACTAAAATGAAAACTTTATCAATGAGATGAAAAAGTGTTATAATACATGTGATGCGAGCCTTGTACAGATTTATGAGGATGATCAACTGGTAACTAATTCCTAACCATAAGTCAACACAACTTCAATTAATTAGTTTCCAGAATCAATCACATTATCTAACAATTCGTATTATAATTCTTTAATGAACTCACACATAAATTTAAGATTCGAAATCAAGTTGAATTTAAAAAGAGCTTAAATTAAAATTAAAATTCTACCCTTTAATTGCAATTCCTACTACAAAGAAACCTTAAAAATATGATCATGAACTTGGATTTTGAAGGAAAAATGGGAGAAAAGAAGGGTTTGCAATATAAAATTTTAAAACTTTATAAACTAAACTCTTTCTTCCACTCTTTTTCCTTTCAAAATCCAAACTCAAAAGTTGCATATATGCTACAACTTTCAAAGGATTTTTTTGGTCATGGAGAGAACGACATTAGTAATCTCCAAAGTCTCTGTCTTCATGAGCTGTGCAGTTTTCTTTGCAAACCTAGAGAATAATTCATCCATGATTTCTTTGCCGAACTCAGCTTCTAGAAGAGGCTCAAGAACTGCTCTGACAGTCTTAGCTGCGAACTCTCCTCTTATATTTCTATCAAGAATAGAATCATCAACATCCTCTTGAAGGTTTGCATCCCAGCCCAACTTGATTGTCTCTAGTGTTTGAAGGGTAAAAGATCCTTCTGCCTCAATCACTTGTTTAACTTCATCTGCTGTAGGACTATAATAAGGCAGATTAAAAGAGTCTAATTTTGTCTCTTCAACCCAACCCTATAAATAATGAGAAAACTTTTTTAATTAGAAAAATTGTTGCAAAAATATAAATGTATTCTGACACATTTAGCACACTTATAATAAAATTATTGGGATCCAAAAATAAATGAATGTGTCTTAAATAAAATTACTAAAAATATAATTTTATTATGAGTGTACCTAAATATAAGGAAGAAAGTGTGAATGGTATAGAATAAAACATTCTTCTTATTTTAAAAGCATATGCGAGCTTCTTAAATAATTTGTTATTACATTTGTATTCATGTAAAAATCTATCATACTGGTAAGAAATTTAACCCCTAAACTTTTAAAAGGGTAAAAGTGTAAAAAGACGCCTTAAATTTTCAAATATATATTTTAGTTAAAATAAATATATTATATCCCATGAACTTTGAAACATGTGCAAATTTATCACTTTGAATTTTTTTAAATGTGTATCTTAATACTGTAAACTTTCTTAAATTAAAAAAAAATTTATTAACAATTGATGAAAAAATTAATGAAATATTGAATTTACACATTCAAAAAAGTTCATGGAATCAAACTAAACCCTAAAATCAAACTACGGATTTTTTAAATTTAGGATGTAAAATATACATAATCAATAGAAGGGGATAAAGCGCAATTTTCTATTTTTATTATTATTGAGAAAGACAACCCAAAAGCTAAGTTAGGGGGGGAATCTAATTTCACCACGCACCTCTAAAACCATGTCATTAAGGATTGTACCAATCACCACCCAGGCGGAACTTATTTCACGAGCTTTTTCTCGTCCAATGAAAGTTAATACCATAGTACCACCAGGCTTTAGTTCTTCCGCTCTTGACGTTAGAAATACTTCGAAATCTTTTTGAAACTGTTCAAAGTATGCTCTGTAGGCTGCTGGAGGACTTGTACTTGTTATGTAAATATTTCCCTTGATGAGTGGTTCTGATCCCCTGGTCAAATCTTTTGGTGCCTGCTTCGATTTTAAAAATAAAAAACATACAGGAATCAACTGTTAATGTTTATGAAGCGAGGCATAGCATCAAGAGAAATTCATAAATGTTCATACCAAATAATAGTTATAAGTAATTTATATTTATTAATATGATAATATATTATTATTAAATGAGATGTAAAAGTTTTATATATATATAACACGGTTTATCTAGATAAGAAAATTCAACGTGACAATTCTTCTTTCATTCCTCCTTAATTCAATTTGATTAAAAGAAAGTTAATTATTTAATTAACTAATTAAAATAATAAGAAATATATTTAATACATGATTTCAATATACGTCTCAAATATTACGTTATTTGAACATTTATTAGATCAATTATTTATTACATTTATTTCAAATATTATATTTATTTGAACATTTAATGCATGATCTAAATATATAAACATACTTGATTTCAATTTCCATTCTCATAATATTAATTGCTCAAAAAACCGATAGAATAAAAAATTTATAAGAATTTTACAACTTATACTTATTGTTACAATTTCATATCATGATTGTATTTAAGCAAATTGAGCAACAAAATATTCAACGATACATCTTATAATATTGCAATTATTCTTTATTAGGACTATTAATATATTTTTTAATATTTTGATACCTTACAAATGTCGCATGAGTAAATATATTAGTTTTTCATTTTTCAAAATCATACATTTGATAAATCATATAAAATTAATATATTATATATATATATATATATTTCAGACTCATTTCAAGAAAAGTTTGTCACATATCACTTTTAGAGTAATTTAGGATTCACAATTTTCATAACTTTAATAATAAATAATTTTTTAAAAAAATCAGGATAGTAATTATTATATATTATTAGAATATTATTAAAAATTATCAATATTTAATAGTAGCATTACACTGCAATAATTAAAGAATGAATTTTCATATATTTTTCTGCGACTCAAATTTCAAATTTTCATATTTGTTTGATTTCATGACTGTAATCGGCTCACTTGTGCTAAATTAGGTAATAATTTGATCTGATTTACACTAAAAAAATGTATTTTTTATATTTGTGATCAAATACTAAGTTCTAATTCAAATTACATAAATATTAAACTATTTTAGTGTAAGATATGATAGACATACCTAGTGAATTATGCTTAGAATATTTTAATTAATATATATTCATTTTCTCTTTGTTTTAAATCTCAAACCCACATAAGTATCAATCATTTGATGTTATCGTTAATTGTTATCATATTAATTGGATATTATTTGTCATTTTATATTGCAAAAATTTAGCTTGTCATTATTGTTATATATTACAATTAGTTTTTTATTTTAAATTTAACCTGATATTAATTCAATAGTTTCCTAATTGATGTCAATTAAGTAACATTTTTAAGCCAATTTGATAATAGCTTCAATTATGAAACCACATTTAAATCAATTTTTATATAAAAAATATATCATGTTTAATACCATGATTTTAAAGCCAATTTAAATATATATGATATATATTATTTAATATCATGTTTCTCAATTTCCATATTCTATTTTTGTTATTTATTTTAATTTATTCTGCTTAATTTTAGTAATAATTATTGCTAATCTATACAAATAATAATTTAGACTCATGTTAAGAAAAATTTTGTCAGGTGTCATTCATTGAGAAATTTATGTCCCACCATTTTCTTTAAATTTTTATGTAAAGTAAATCTTTAAATTTTTATTTGTGCTGTAATTATTAATTGTTTTCTCGAATTATACTTTCATATCTCTATTCTATTAACACTTACTCTATATTAAATATTATATCAATTATCAATTCCATAATTTTTAAGCATTCAATATATTTAAGACTTAAAATATTTGACATTGCAATGAAAGGTACTATAAAATTTAATATTATTAATAAATTAAAAAGCATAAAAATAAATGTATTCATAAACTTGAATAAAAAATGTAACTCTTTTGCAAATATAATTTTTGGAAACCAGCATAAAAATACTAAATCAATCCAAAAATTTGAAATTTATTTCTAAACTTAAATAATGTTGAAAAACATTCCTTTATTCATTTTGCATAATTAATTTTACATGCATATTGCATATTTTATCCTAAATCTATCTTTTTTCTACATAATTATATCAATAATGCATTTTTCAATTCTTTCTCTTTCTCAAAACATTTCCAACTTTAAATTTAGAGCTTTTGAAAGTCAAAAAAAAAAAAAAATCTATGTACCTATCTCACTACACCATATTTGATGTTTTGCAACTTAAACATTCAAATTTATCAATTGCATAATTTTTTCATATTAATTTTTTTAAAAAAAAGACATTGATTTTTCAACATTCAAATATTTAAAAAAACACATTTCCACAATCTACACTTCTCTAATAATGATACTAATTATTTATTAAATTTCATAAAAATCAAATAATTACATTACTCTTTTATTAAAAATAATTGTCTAATTGATGCACTACTAAATAATTGAGAAGACATAAATTAAAATTATTTATGATAATATTTTACTAGATATAACATATATTTTAAAATTAATATTTTAATTTACTAAAATGATGTACAAGGAGAGGATGTGTAATTGAAATATTATGAATTAAATTTATTTATTATTTTTATTGATTAGAAAATATATTTTTATATTTTATAAATTAAATATTTTAATTTATTAAAAAAATGTAAATAGTTATCGATTTCACAAAAGAACTGTGGAAGCAAGCACCGCAGGATTCCTCGCAATAGAAACAAGTTTTAGTCTTCACGTGAACAAGAGAGAGTCCCTGTATTGTAATTACTAATTATCTTTTCTAATTATATTTTCACATCTCTCTTCTATTAACACATACTCTACATTGAATATTTTGCCAATTATCAGTTCTACAATTTTTAAACATTCAACATATTACAAGTCTTAAAATATTATAATTGTAATTTTTTATAACTCCTATTTAAAACAAATGAAAGGTATTATAACATTTAATATTATTAATAAAAAGAATAAATAAATTAAAAAGCAAAAAATATAAATGCATTCACATATTTGAAGAAAAAAATAACCTTTGCACAAATATAATTTTCAGAAACAACATAAATATAATAAATCTAACCAAAAATTTAAAATTCATTCCTCAACTTAAATGCATGAATTCATTTATCTTTTAAATTAATTTTTATATGTATATTTTTCACAACTTAGTGCATATTTTCTCCTAAATCTGTGTCTTTCCTAAACAGTTATATTAGCAATCTATTTTTCAATTCTTCATCTTCCCAAAAAGTTTCTAATAACTTCAAATCAATAGTTTTAGAAAGTAAAAAAAAAAAAATCTATCTACTCCTCTAACTATACCATATTTGATGTTTTGTAACTTACATATTCCAATTTATCAATTTTACAATTTTTTCATATTAATTTTTTAATAAAAAAAACTTCAATATTTCAACATTAAAATATTTTTAAAAAATAATTCTTATAATTTACACTTCTTTGATAATGATACTGATTATTTATTAATGTTTTAAAAATTAAATAATTACATTACTTTTTTCAAATAATTGTGTCATTGATGCAATATCCAACAATTGAGATGACATAAATTTAGATTTTTTATGATTTTTATACTCATTAAAACATATTAGTTGTATTATATATTTTAAAATTGATATTTTAATTTATTAAAAAGGTATACAAGGAAAGGAAGTATAATTGAAATCACATAAATTAAATTTATTAATTATTTTTATTAATTACAAAATATATTTTTATATTTTTATAAATTAAATATTTTAATTTACTAAAAAAATGTAAGTGGTTATGAGTGACAAAAAAACTGCTGAAAGTTGATAATTGCAAAAATTCCTCACAATGGAGACAAATTTAATCTTCCTAGGGACAAATACAAGGAATGAGTTCTTTGCCCCATGGAACTTACCAATTCTTTATTTATATAAATAATTTAAATATTCACACACACACACACACACATATCCACATATATAAATAAATCCTTAGCACATTCAATTTTTAATTCTTTTTATTAAATTGGCACCATGTATTTCATTTTTATGTTGGATTATATTATGTTAGCAATATTTGTTATTATAGATATTTATGTTTTGAATCTCAAAGTATTTAAAAAAAATTTTCCAAATTTTTTCAATAAACCCGCGAATATCTTTAGGGCTTCAAATCCTCATAGTGAATGGGGAATGAGGACTTATGATGGCAATAAGGATGGAGATGAGAGACAAAATTCTAAATGGGGATAGAGATGAAGGACAATATGTATCCTTTTTCATGAATACCCATTGTCATCCTTATAAATGGCTCGTAATATAGTAAAATTATTTACTTATTCTTTTTCATTATTCAATAATTTTGACTTTCAAAATGTATAAAACTTTCATAAAATAAGTTATGTATTATTAGTTAAAGGTCATCTATTGAAAAATTTTCAATCTTATAAACATGATATTCAAAATAAGATATAAAATAGAATAACATATTCATATTTTATTCATTTATTTAATTATTTAACTATCAACTTTTTTTAAAATAAATTGATATATTTAATTTTATATAAGATATATCTAAATATAATTATTATTTATTTTTAATAATGGTCAATAAACTATTTTTTTATTATTACCATGTATATTGTATGGGTCAAATAACTAGCATATATATATATATATATATATATATATATATATATATATATATTATTAGTATATTTAAATTAAGTCCAACTACTATATGTATATTGGTTATTAAATATTAAAAAGTTCTTCAAAACCATGAGATCTTTATGGATTAGAATCCTTGAATAATTTTATTAAAACTAATAACTATATCAAGCAAAGAAAAAAAAATAAATACTTTGAATATAATCCATTTTAACTTTATGAAATTCTAATTTGCAATGAATGAATTTTGTCTCTTTATCATGACATAGTATATGAACAAATAGAGTAATGGTATATCCTCCTACAAATTTTCTTATATACCAAATGAAAATGAAAAATGTTAATTGAAGACAAAATTACCAAATGCGTCCCTTTTAAATTTTATATCGACTAAATTAGTCCCTATAAAAAAATATCAAATTGGTCTCTACAAAATTAAATAGTCGGATAAATTAGTCCGTACAAAAGAGCTCTTAAAATAGTCGTTGCAAAAGTGAATTATCAGATAAGTTACTCCTCATCCTCTAACTTATCGGAGGGACTAATCTGATTTGAAGTTCTTCCAGGGACTAATTTGTCTGACTATTCAATTTTGTAGCGACCAATTTTAAAGGGCATTTTTTTTTACAGGAACTAATTTAGTTGATGTAAAATTTTAGATTGACGAATTTAGTAGTTTTGTCAAATATGAAGCAGGAGAATATACCATTTTTTGAACAAGAAACATTAAGAGAATGCATTTCCAAATTTATTCTATCATATGAATTGAGTGTGGTGGAGTTGACCTGAGAGAGCCAATGGAGACTGTAGGAGGAATGGAAGAAGTTGATGAAATTATTGGGAAAGAGCCTCCCATAAAAGTTCCCTGGTGTTGCATTAATGAAGCATGGACTGTCCCCCCTTTCTTGTTGCAACTTTTGGTACAAATTGGGGAGCAACATGAAGAAGGTATTGAAATCGTTTTCAAATAGATTATTGAGGTAAAATTGTAATGCCGGTGAGTCACGATTCATGTTCCGGATGGTACGATCAATGACTTTGGTGATATCAGAAATAACTATAAGGGAATTTGGCCCTGAAGAGCAACCCAAGTCCGCCACTTTCAAAGAGCTTCCAAAATTGGTGCAGCAGAGCATTCTCTTCAGACTTTCTTCAACTATGGGTTTCACTTTCAATATCATTTTTTTCTGAGTAAAATTTAACTTGTCAGCACCATACAGTAATATTGAATATGGGTTTCATTATAAGGAAAATGATGATAGTATTATGCAACAGTATTCTTTATTAAATAATATGCGCAGCAAGAGAATTTTCTAAGTTATGTGAAAGTATTATCTCATGTTAAATTTTGTATGACCTTGTTATCATATGTAATCTTTTTATCATTAATTTAAATGGTATGATCCAAACAGGACATATGACACATGAAAATGAATGATGAAAAATCACACTTGACAAGAATATATGGAATTTTAACATGTGAAATTACTAAGTGATGAAGTTATCTGGGCCAGTCCTGGAGTGAGAGATAGCTAGTAAGAGAAAGATTGCAGCAATGATCAGAAAATAGAATTCATTCACTGGGGAGAAAAAATTCTTGGAAAATTCTTGATCAACAAATTTTATCCGGCACTGAAAAAATTCTTTATTACTTTTACTATTTTTATTACTTCCTTAATTTATAAAGATCTTAAAAACAGGAAAAATAAAAATGAAAAATAAAAATAGAAACCAAATAAGACTTGATTGCATAATTAATCTCATCAATATACTTGTTAGACCTTTTTTTCTTGAAAAAAAAAATGATCTGCACAATGTTCAAGGTCATACACCCGACTGATCCATAGCATTAACTTGGAGAAAGAGAGTACCTGAAGTAAGGAGTTGTTTGCGTAGCTTGTTTCTCCCACTCCACCATTCAAGTGAAGGACTCGATCTCCCGCCATAGTTGAATGACGCGAATTGAATGCTGCACATGGCAAAATGATTGGTAGATATAAAGTTATTTGTTAATCTTTTTCTATCAACTTAAACTTTCAAAAAGGATGGTTCATAATATTTAAAATTTCAGTCAAAGTACAGTTTTTTCTCACACTACATAAGTTTATTTGGCAAAGTTTGCTTATTTATCTCCTTGTTAAAAGCAACGTGAAAGTTGAGAAATATGCAATACTCCAGTGAGGTTCTTTTACATCTATATCACAGTACACCAGCAG
Organism: Dalbergia cochinchinensis; assembly: GCA_031216125.1. NCBI lineage: Eukaryota > Viridiplantae > Streptophyta > Magnoliopsida > Fabales > Fabaceae > Dalbergia > Dalbergia cochinchinensis. The sequence goes on along the minus strand of CM062375.1, from coordinate 56,563,560 downwards.
ATAATCACAAAACAAATTAAACGGGAACTAGGGGATCGCATCTCCTCTTAAGAAGACAAAAACACAATTTTGAATGATTGAAGCTTCTCACAGTTACCGAGAGATCAGAGGGATGTTAGTAATGTCAAGAGTCGGGTACATCCCAAGCGTATTAAATACTTTATGGATGTGAGCGAAAGTGCGCCCAAATTTGTGAAGAGACGAAAAAAAAGGCATAGTGAATAGTATTACACAGTGGAGCCTACAGGTCACGATTCACGTGAATAGTAATATGCAGTGGGACCCATTTCACTATTACGAATAGTACTATACAGTGGGATTCACATCACTATTTGTAAATAGTATCATTATTATTCGCACCAACAAAATAGATAAAGAGAACTACATACCAATATTTTAACGTGGAAAATCCTTCAGTAATTTTGAGGAAAAAATCACGGGCCAAACTCCGAAAAATATTTCACTATATTTAAAGAGTAATTATAATATAATGTATCTCCAGTGAAACTCTTCTACTACAATTAGTAGTATTACAGAGATCTAGAGAATATATTCAAAACCCCGGTGTATACTCACATTACACTCTTGAAATTTTCTTATACACTCTATTTTTCTCTCACTACAAAAAGCTTATACCACTTCTTTCTAAAACAGTTAAGAAATACATTCAATTTGGGATGGATTTCCTTCATTTCCATCCCCTCTATTTATAGAGTTTCGAGGAGATTACTATGCAACTGAACAGAAACTTTTGATGAGTAGGTGAGAAGGACCAAGTGGACTTATTACACAAATTATTATACATGCACACTAACTTGGAAAAAATAAAACCGCCTGACAAGCGAAGTATCGGCTTCAGTGATATGCACTATTTCGGATCTTTCTTACATGGTCCATGTCCATGTACCATGATGGTCCGTGAAATATAGGCTGAGAGCTGGGAATTATCATGCTATCGGTGAATTTGTGAAAATTGCATAAAAGACCCAAAATGAAAAGAATAAAAATAATAAAATTACAATTGATCCCATTTTTAGCTTCTCAATTACAAGTGTCATAATTATCATTTAATGATTTTAATTAAATGGTACTCCCTGTATTTTAATATATCTATAATTTTTTCTTTTACTTTTTAGGATTTTAAAATATCCATCCATTTATAACACTCTCTCTCTGTAATTGAAAAATTGCTTCATTTCAAAAGTATTCATTATTTTTTTAATAATACCATATTAAATATTGTTGGACGAGAAAAAAGACATAGTAGAAGATAGAAGAGAAATTAATGAAGGAGGAGAGAGAAACCGTGGCAAAGTGGCAAAGAAGGGCCAGTGTTTGCACAGTTATTCTTGGTTTGTTAAAGAACATTTTTGTAGTTGTTTTTGTTAAATATCATTTGATTAAAATTATTTGTAACGATAAGGTGATAATATTTTTATGAACAGTAAGAAAATAGTATTATATTATGTAATGTAACATGTTATACATTTTCAATACTCAACACCCTTTGGGAAAAGAGTATAGTAGGAATAAGAAAGTATAAAGACAACATCCAACCACACCCAAACTTACACACCTAAAAAAATGAAAAAGAAGCAAAGACAACACCTCCTCAAAGATAACTGACTAAAAATATCAAAGCAACTAACAATAACAAAAAAAAAAAACAAACAACACGCCTAAACATCCTTTCTTTCGCTAGAATAAAGATTCTATCACCTTACCACTCCTATTTTTTCTCTCTCACCAATACCCCTTATTATTCTAGGCAAAATCTTGGAAAACCATTTGATTAACCTAACCTTGTTATTGGCTTTCTCTGTTGTTGCAACTTTCCTTTCTTTCTCTTCTTTTGTTTGCTATCATCCTCTTTCTCTATGAATTCTTCGGCAAGAGCTTGAACTACTTCTAGATCGTTAGCCGTTGTTAGCCTGAACGCTCTGCCTATGCTCTATACTTCCTTTGCCATTTGGAATTTTTCTTCTTCATTGCTGGGAGCAGCAATTCCATCTCCCTCTGTTTCCTCTGTTTTTTTTAAATCCCTAATACCATATGCTTCCCTTTCATTTTTGTCTGTGCATGTATTAAAATCCTGTACTTTTGTCCAACTTAGTGCTTTCTATGTTAGCATCATGGTGTGTTGGCCCAATACCTCCTACCCCAAAACCAGGTGGGTGTAATGGACCATGGTCCTTCCATGTTGAACTAACTCCTCCCAAATTTAGGCCAACCATGTCATAGAGGCCTAAAGTACCATCCAACAACTGGGGCGCCTTGAATAAAGCCACCGAGCTTTCAATTTTTCTATCATCTTCAATGGAGATGGTCCCACTTTATCTATCATTCTCGTTGTTGATTTGATTGGCTAGTTCCTCAATTTTTATATCCACTTCTTTTGTTTCCTTTTTCACATTCTTTTGAAGACTCACACCCATCCTCTTATACGATTAGTCCTTATCATATCAGGTGTTCTCTATATGAAAAATAATTATAATGTTAAATAAATGCTTAGTTGAAAGAAAATAAAATTATAGTAAAAGAAACAATTTTTCATGGTCATGTATGAGGGGACATTTGTTTCAAAGTATACTAATCTACTTTTGGGAATAATTGATTGCGAATGCATGATTATTATTAAGTTTAAATTCCAAAAATATTGCTCAATAATAATAACAATACCATTAAATGTGTTAAAGATATTTTGAAAATTATTATATATATTCCAAAAAATATGTATTATAAAATAGGATTTAGAATCCACGTCACTTTAGAGGTATTTAGAATATATATTTTGGCATGTTGTAGTAGGGGGTATGACTGCTCTAAATTGTACTCATCCCGGCTTACTAATAGTAAAAAATTTGCATGAATCTAGGAGGTATAATAACATTTTTTATGTAGATTCTTAGATAAATGTTTGGATTTTCATATTAATATTGCTACAGATTATATATATTATCGCTTAAAATAATGGATACATGAATCGTAAAAAATCTTGTATGTCCTGAACTGTGTGATATCTATGATAAGGGAAGAGAAGGTCGATGGTTGGTGCGCGTGTGCGTGTGTCTGTGAGGCCGTGATCAATTCTAGTTTGGAGTCACAGAGGAGATATTTTCATGAACAAAGTGAACAGGGGAGGAGTTATGATGTATAATGCCTCAATTCACAAAATGCCTCACTATTGTATAAAATTGTTAAAAACTACCCAAACCATCATGGTCCATTACTACCCCCTCCCCATCCTAGAACGCTCAATTATATAGAGTTGTTGATTTTTGTACGAAAATGTTTTGATTCGATATTCACTTGTGATCGAATTGAAGGTAACGTGAGAGGTTTATTTATAGCAAAAGTGGGGCAGTGAGCTCGTGAAGTCTCGGGCTTATTCGATGGTTCTGTGTTTGTTGCGAATGCTCAGCAGCATATATAAGCACATAATTATTAAGGGGTAATAATATTTTAATACTTAAAAAATAGGTGTCTGAAACATACATTCATTTTATAACCATTAAATGTGATAATGATTCCTACTTATACTTAACATCTATCATATTCAGTAATCATAAAGTGAGTGTCTATTCAGACCCCTACTTTTTTAATGTTAAAATAGCATTACTTATTATTTTTTTCGCCACTCTTTCTCCTTTTGTTTTCATATCCAGTTATCCACAATGTTCTTCTAGTTTCTACTTTCTACAATGTGACGATGTGTCAATGCCTTCTTCTAGTAGGTTTCTTTTGATCAACGCTTTCGATTCAATCACCGTTCGTTTGCGCTTTGAGCGGGAAGGGATGAGAACCTTCTCCTCTTCTCTTATCTTTTCGTAGCGCATCGGTTTTAATATTTTTAACATTATATATTTATTAATATTTATTAATTGACCTGATTTTTGAATCTTTTAATCATAATTAACTTAGATTTGGTCCAGTGATAAAGGATTAATCCATCAGAATATGACAAATTACGATTCAAATCTCATCTAAGAGAGTATGTCGGCACGTTTTTATTTACTGTACTCGCACGTAGAGAATACGTTTACTTTCAATGGGAGCATACACGTAGAAAGCTTAAAAAAAAGAATATGATAATGAAACCACTCTTTTATCTCTGAGTTATGAAATTTAGAAAGCAAGTAAATGATGAGTTATGACTTAAAAGTAAAAACTAATTTATTTCTAAGTTTTATAATTAAAAGAATGGTAGATTATACTGATTTCATATAAGATTTAGTGTAATTATATTCATCGCTCTTCTACTTTGTAAAATTACAATGACCCGCTAAGACAATAATTCATTAATTTAAATAATAAAAAAATAACATATGATATATGTACGTGATTATTAATAACAAAATGGTAGTATTTTGATAATATTCTATATATATATATATATTGACCAAAGTATTTTTTTAATCATAAATTATAATTATAAGCTTCATCTCGATATGATAAAAAATATTTTAATCAATTAATATATTAAATACTATTAAAATATTATAATTTTATTATTGATAATTATATATATTTCATGTTTTATCATTTTTGTTACTTAAAGAGTTATCAAACTAATATGTATAGTTCCTAAAAAAGATGAATGTAATTTTAATAAACCTTAATAAGTCTTTACTGATACCTATGCAAAACAGAAAAATGTTAAATATAATTGCACATTTGCACTAAACATTCAATGTCGAATCGTCATTGCAAATACCAACCCCTTTTAATTTTTTCGGTCAATGAAATACTAATCCATTAATCCTAAATTAAGATCATTGAAACAACAGTGGCCCAACTACACTCCTTTTTCCCTGAAAAAAGGAGCGAAGAGAGGCAGAGACTGATAGGGGCACGATCCAAAGAAACACAGCCTCACAATTTGTAAGCACAAACAGGGCCCATACTAAAAACTGAACAACACCGGAATAAGACAAACAAAACAGTAATTTTATTTATATTCATATTTTATAAGGGATTATATTAACATATTTTTATTTATTATTAGATGATATATGAGTCTCAAATTATGTTGAGTCCATAATTCATTTAATAATAAATAAGAGTATATTAATGCTATATTCTATAAATAATGAGTACAAATAACATTTTCACAAAGCAAAAGAGTTAGTTCACCGGTGCACACGTGTTCTTAGTGCTAGTTGACATTTAGTGGCTCATATTTATATTTATTTTTAAGAAATGATAATTGAACATTTAAAAATAGATATCTCATTGAGGCATAATCTTTATTATTCTCAGATATGTCATTCATCTTATTTTTTCACCACATTTAAAGGTGATAAAATTAACACTTTAGACATTTAAATAACATTACACTTTACTTTTTGTCGTCATTTTATAGGCTCATTCAAAAGTTAAAAGTTAAAGCATATTAAAAAAAATGGAAAATAGTGACAAAATTAAAACACTAACTATTGCCGACCAAAGGCGCATGTGGCCGCCTTTACTTGTAAATTATCATTATAACGCTACTCTTTTTTTTCGGTCAATTTTTTTTCCTGGATAATACTATTCTGTCCTGGGAGTTGAAGTCATTGCCTAAAGCAATACTAGTAAATTTAGATTTTAGAAGAAAAATGAAGAAAATAAAAGGTTTATATTATAAATTTTTTATTTCTCTTCCCTCTTCTTCAAAATATAAACTTAGAAATATATCCGAAAAGGTTAAAGGGCTGTTTGTTTCCCTAAAAGTTGCAGGATGCACTTTGCAGATGCGCAACTCACCACTAAGGTCAAGCTTGCATGTGGATAACGCTAGTCTTTTGTAAATACGTTTAGATTATTTTATTTTTTATTTTTGGTCTTGACGTTTGGATTTGTATGCCCTATGCCCCTATAAAAGCCACTTACTCGCGTTGCGTCGTCCTTTCTCTAAAACCCTTTTTGTCTTTTTTAAAGTTTGAATGTGGTGGGCCTATTTTCTTTTTATTGTTCTTGTCTAAACCTTTTTACATTCACTTAATGCCTGGTGGGCCAACCCTTTTTTTAAAACTTTATTTTATTTTAAAAAAAAGACACAATGCATCACCATTATCGTATAATATTTAATGTATAATAAAATTATAAAATAAATATATATTATATATTTTATTATTATTAAAATAAATAAAAAATTATATTATATTTAATAATAATAAAATATATAATATTTATTTATTTTATAATTTTATTATTCACTAAATATTATTTAAAAAACAGGCTCTTCTCTAATCAATTTGCATGTTCTGCGCGAAGTTCCCTCGAAAATCATTTGATTCTTGGATTTCATGTTTTCTCCTATTATATAAAGCTGTGAAAACTGGATTTTTTATTAATTTATTTTTTAAAGGCTTCAAAAACTACCAATCATAAACAAAAAATTTTAGTGCATTATATATATATAAAGAAAATATCAAAACTTCTCAACTTTAAAAAAGTAACTTGTTCAAATGAGTTATTAATTACAACAAAAGAGTTACTAATTATAAAAATATATGCTTTAAAGATTAATTTTATGATATCAGTAAATTATATTTTTCGGGAAAAGAAAAAGCTAACTCCTCTTGATGATGGTTATACCCCAGCGTAAACATCAAATACGCATAGAAGTACGACTTGAAATGATTTTTTTTTTTAAATAAAGTACCATTAAAATGTTAGAAAACATTACATGACGTAGCTTTCCCAAAAAAGCATAAAAATCCCTCAGTTTTTGCCCACTGAAGCATACGTAGCTTGTTTATTGAATATGTAAACTAAGGGCTTGTAGGGGCCAACGGGGCACGATGACAAAATTACAACCATGCATTTGAGAATCTAATGGTAAATCACTTCAGATTAAATTTTATAATTATATTTTAATATTTATAAAATATAACTTTATATTTGATTTGGCTTTTCTACCCTTTCTTCCTTCATCTTTCTATAAATTAACTGTCGACCGCCATGCACCACCGTCTTCACCACCACCTTTTCTCCTTTCATCAACTTGCTTCTATTTCAAATAAATGCATAAAATTCACAAATTCTCTTAGCTCGTGCTTCATCTTCTTGCTATTTATAAAAAATTAAAAGAAAAATTCAAGTTCAATCAAATTGTTCAATTTCACCGCTTTCAACAAACCCACTCAGTACTCCCACAATAAAATCACGCAGCTAACATAACCAAAGGTTCAATTCGAAAGCACGAAATCTACAGCATCACAGACAAGACATTCTGAAGCGCTAAGTTCTTCGCTCGGTTCTTATGCTTCTGGTTCATGCGCCTAACGCTGTCAAAATTAAATTCATGCACTAGACTAAACTCCTAAAATTTTATCTAGCTCGTGTTTAATTTCTTGTATAAGTATTATGTAAAAATAAATGTTCATTTTGGTTCTTAAAATTGTACGTGTATTTCATCTAGTAAGAAAGTGCCAATTTTGTAAAATGTGATTTAAACTAGTACTTATAACTGTATTTGAGGGGACTAAATTGAGTAAGGAAAAAGATTAATTTGATTCATCTTTTACAGTTTCTCTGAAACTAGATTAACACTTTCTTAATTTTGGACTAAAATAAAACATGTATACAATTGATCAAAATATCGTGAGAAGTATATTAATTAGAAGCATTATATATAAGACGATATAACCCATATTGGTCTAAAAATAATTATAGTAATACTTTCTGAGAATAGCGTCACTGCACATGTTCCCAGAGTAAACTTCAGATTGTTCCATAAAGATTATCGATTTCTCACTTAGTGATTATTATATATTTAATTTAATTACTGCAAATAAGAATATAAAAAAAATGATCAAACTACTAGGCAATAAGAAAATCTTAACAAGAAAGTAAAATCCTATATTTAAGCCCTCAGTTTTCATCTATTACCGGTTGCTATTCTTTACTTCTTTTCATAAAGATAGGAGATAAATCCAGCTGACAAAACCTTGCAATTAAAACTAAACCCACCATTTCTCTCACCCCTTCTTAAGAGTACAATTGTTTGTGAACATCAAATCTATCAATTATATAGTAGAGATGAATATGCCTCAAGGCCAAGACATGTCCATGTCTAATGGCACAAATAATATGATGATGAAGATGAGTATGAGCTTCTATTGGGGCAAAGACGCAATAGTGCTCTTTTCAGGGTGGCCTAACCATAGTGTTGGCATGTACATCTTAGCCATCTTGTTTGTGTTCATCCTTGCAATGGTAGCTGAGGCTATGTCTAGCCAGCACATGATCATCAAGCGTGGGAATAGCCCCATCATGGGAGGGTTGACTCAAGCTACCTTCTTGTACCTCATTCGAATCAGTTTCCATTACTTGGTGATGCTTGCTGTTATGTCCTTCAATGTGGGGATCTTCATAGCTGCTGTTGCTGGCCATACCTTGGGATTCTTCATCACCAAGTCCCGTGCTCTTGCCATTGCCAATGAAAGAGAACAGCACGGATCCCCTGCTATTCATAAGAGTAATGCTATTTATACTAACAGGGACATATTTGAAGAGAAGCTCTAAGATATTCCTTAAATATTGGTTGAGGAAAATCGTTAGGATCCACTCTTAATCAAATATGTAAGAGAATATCTCAGGGTGTCCATTGAAGTCTGCACCTGAAAGTGATCACCCCAATAGCATTTCTATACTCATAGGCTTTGACTACTCAAGCAATCGAGCTTCCATTGTAGCACTGTTTAAAGATGCTTTGTCTTGTTTATAGATCGATGAGTGGTACCTGCTTGTATTTGTTAAGCTTCTTGCATGTAATGATCAGAATTTTCTAGCTTGTGGTTTGAGTTTTGGCCGTGTTCAGATGAATAATTTTTGTTTAAGCGAGTGACAGACTAATGACCCCCTTTGCCACACATAACAAACATGCATGCTTTTTTATGGTAGAGCGAGAGAGAGAGTAAAAAAATATTTTTTCTTCTATTATTTGGATTACAAGAAAAATGAGAGAGAAAATAAAGTGAATGTAAATTAAATTAATTTTATTATATATATATATCTTCTATGAAAAGGAAAAATTATAGATGCAATTTTGTAAATTCGTATTAGTCTTATCAACTCATTTTCTTCTCATCTCAATACAGAAAACTTTCAAGTGACCTGGATCCCACCAGATATTATCCCTTCTCTTCTCAATTTTTTCCTCGTCAAAACTAGAGAAAATCACTCAATCTTTCCATTTTTTCCCAACCTTTCTTTCCTTCCTATTTTTCCCTAACCCAAACAAAAGCATAAAGAGAAGTGAAAAAATTGAAAACACTGAAATAGTTGAGGATTCAAACCAATCGGCATATAGCTTACCTTCTATGATACCAACCCACTGTATAAGGATTCTCTCGAATTTCAAATTGACATAAGAGTAAAAATGACAAAAATTTAATAATATAAATAATAATAGATCTATTAGATATAAAATTATTTACATGTGATAATCCAACCACTTAAACTTTTGGGTTAAATGATTTAGAAGATCTTATTATAACTAAATTAATTTTTTTCTCTTTCATGACATACACTCATCTTAGTGAAAAACAAAAAAGCCTAATTTCAATTCATCAATCTTCAACGTGAATGACATATGTTATGGTGCAATATATTACGCCGGGTCTCATTGAAGCCATCGTTACTCCAGAGATTTTTGTGTAGTTTCTCCACGATGAACCATATTATCCTAATGAAGAAAATTACATTTTTCAAGAACAGAAATGACAACGCAAACTGTATGTGTGTAGTGGATTGAAAAGAAAAAGGGAAAGATAAAAGGAGAAAAAGGAAAGGTGAAAGATTATGATAAGATCGATAAATGTGATTTAGTGACACTTTTTATGAATCATTATTCAGCACTCTATTAGTTTAATTTTGATTTACCAATATTGTAAAAAAAAATTATATTATCATCTAATTAAATCACTTAACTTTTCAAATAGTAAAATAAAATTTAATCATATCCACTTGTATAATAATATACAGAACATACAATATTTTTTTCAAAGATTCAATGCACAAAGATTAAACTTTTACTTTCTTCCTATACTAAGCTTTGATTGTTGTATGGCCATGTTTAAAATCGATTAAGCGAAACTAGTTACCCCAATTACTTACAATGGTAGAGATGCAAAACCGCCACAAATATACACAGCAACTTTTGCTATTCTTGTTGATCTAGATTATAACCTTTTTCTTTTAATAGAAAACTTGAGTTGCAGGCCTTCTTAACTTAATTATTTAATATAATTTATTTACAAAACATTATTTATTTCATTGAACGAGGGAAAGTAATTCTTTTGTTTGGCCCCCTTTTTTAAATTTTATAAAATATCCACCGTCAAATACAATTATTAATCCCTTCACGTACAATAATTCCATTTAAAAAGGTAACTAGTTAACCCTCAACACTAATTGAGGGTCAAACCCGCATGGTTAGAGTCAAACCCTAACAATAAATTTTACAGCTGCTCTATTCTCAAGACGAAAATCAAACTCTCAACACTAATTGACCCTCGTGGTTAACTATGTGTTTGGTTTAATTTTGCAACTAATTTTAAGTAAACTTAATTTTGGTTCGAAATGAGTTTATCATAAAAATAATTTATGTTTGGAAATTTTTACATGAAAATTAACTTTAATAAAATAAATATTGTTTAGACAATATAGATTAAAATTATTTTTGAATATATAAATACTATTATAACATATTTCATATCAGTTCTTACATGATTCAAATCAAACCCATGCTACATTTCTTATTATGCTTACATCCTTCTTTTATTACACACAAGCAATTTAGGAAAGGACAACGAAAAAGAAGCTGGGAAAAACTCTTCAGCAGATCAAGTAAAATTTCCTGGTAGCATAAACGTTACAAATGCCTGGACTTCCTTTCCTCTAAAAAGCAGTGTATTAGAGTGGACCTAAAATGCCTCCTTGAAGAAATTGTATTACGGCTAGCATGGCATGTTTCAAGTTAAATCATAGTATGGCGCATCTTTGGAGGCCAAGAGAGGTAAATAGTCTTCTGCCAGATGGCCAAAAGAGAGAGAACCAACTCCTCTGATGCGCATCCGGTTCACCTTCGTGCGAATCCTCTGAATTTGTTCCATCGGCATCCTCGTGTACTTCAATGTCTTTCTGGCTTTCACTTGTACTCTGATTTCCATCTTCATCAGCTTTGACATCTGCAATTTCTCCAGGCTTCTTGTCGAAGAGCCCTTTAAATTGTTTCCGAGCCTTCCTCTCAACTTCCTGTACACGAATTGGTCTAATGATGAAGTCTTGGGGTTTCATTATGTCAAACTGAACCGGAGATTAAACCGGCAAGGCCTCCAGTTCATAGTTTAATTAGTTCAAACAGTTAAATTTGTGGTTGAACCGAATGATTCAGTCAGCTTTTTAAAACATTGCTCAAGGGTAGACGGTAATAACTGATTTCAAACCCACCTGCTCCTTCTGCCTCAGTTTTGAAAGAGCTGCATTTGCATCTGATTCAGTTGACTTGTCAACTTTCATCATCTAACATAGCAAGGAAGTGAGTTTAGAAATGGACAAGACTACACCTTTAGATGCTAAACCAAGTACGTATGAAAATATCTACCATTGTGAAATCGCTCCTTGCTTCTTCAAAATCTCCAGCAGCCATGTAGGCCATTCCACGACGATACAGACCCTTAACATGTGCAGGGTTTGCTTCCAAAACCTGCATTATTAAATGAAGAACACATGATGAGGCATTATTCAGATATAAAACATAGCAAAACAAAAATAAAGAGGACCTTAATAAGCATGCAGGAAAAGCAAGGTGATACATACTAACTCATCAAGTATACTGAAAACCCCATAGATCCATTGCACCCTACAATGACATCTATTTCATTATCCGATCCCACCATCCCTATTTTCTTTAGGGTATGTTTGTGACTTTGAATTTCGAAGGGGAAGGGAGGAGAGAGAAGGACTTATAGTGTAAAATTATATCATAAGTTCTCCCCTCCCTTTCATTCTCCTTCAAAATCCAAGCTCACAAACATATCCTTACTTGTGAGAGAGTAATTAACCCAGTTACAAAGATTTGAGCAGTGGCTAGTAAACCACATCGCTACTGAGCACTGACAATTTCTAGTAAACTAACTGCTAATAAAGACCATTATTCTGGATGAGTCGGCTAACACTATGCAGCTACACATAAAATGATTGTCATACAAGGACGCATGAAGATGCATCAATTTGCAGCTAAAATCCACTGTGCTATTTTCTAAATTATGCTAAATAAAAATTATATATGAAAGATATAAACTTCAGTACAGGATTTAATGGATTTGGGGGCAGTTAATGATAGGTATATCAGGCCAGTTCACCAGGATTTAAAGATTGAGGAGGATAAATTCGATGCCAAAGTGAAGAGGAGAAAGTGTTTTTTAATTATGCATGGATGCAAAATGTCAGGTAAGGATAAAATTTTGAACCAGCATGAGAACTCTAGAAGGGTTGCCAAAGCAAAGATTTGCAAGGACCAAGGCGTTCTAACTTCATTGTTATTACAGCTGACAATTGTATTTCTCCCTGACAGAAAGGGAGGGAGTTTTCAAGGACCACCCCTCCCTACTCTCAGTAATACCAGCTTCTCTTCTTGATGCACATCAACTGAAGTTGAATTAGGATGTTAAAAGGGAGACGAGAGCACTTGAAGAGAAAAAATGTCATCCTACTGACATCACACATTTAGCAGATTGCTACATTTCGGTGACCCAACATGGTGATCCCATCATAGTGAGAATGAAAGGAACTGGTACAGAAAAACAGAAGAAATGGCATTAATACTGCAATCTGTGTATATTGCTGAAAGACCCTACATCAGTGTGATCAATGAATCCAGGATTACAGGTATGGGAAGCAACTTCAAGATCTCTCTCTCTCTCCCTCCCTCCCTCTCATACATGTTTTTACCTAACAACCTGCACCCATCATCGATGCAGTCCCTACACTAGAGCTTTAAGCGCACTACTCAGTGGGCCTACAAGCTCACCAGGACATAGCCTCCTTTTTCTCCTAGTATAGATCTTTTGATAAATGGACCCCTATCAGAGAACTTCCTCAATCTACATAAAATCAATAACTTGTATTACCAGCAAAACACTATTTCAAATTCAAAGTACCAAAACTAATTTTAGCCATTCTGATCATACCGATGAAATACATAAAAGCTACATGGTGGTAGAGATCACCAGGCATACCTTATTGCAAGTCTCAATGGACTTTCTGCATTCTCCCAATTTCAGAAGGCACGCAGCAACATTCAGGTGTAGTAAATTCTTCAATCATGCGGGTGAAAAAGATATACAAAGGATTTAGTTAAATTGAAATGAACATGCAAATCCAAAGTTAGGTAAATATGCTTCCCTTCATAAGAATATAAATAACAGAATATGAAGGAGAGAGACATAATATCACTTACCCGTGTATCTACAAATACTTTTCCTTCCTCATCATCTTGTGGATTAACATGATTAAACTCTCGAAGCACCTGTTGCCAACTACCAGATAATGTTAATAAGTTCAATGGTATCATTGTTTAGTGAGTCTTTCAGTATAAAAGCAACAAACAAATAAAATACAGCTCAATGGTTGCAAAGCTACATTGACAGCATTCAAATCCTAGCCCTGTATATTCCTTTGCATGTGTAAATTCAGATGACTGAAGCAAAATGTCAAATTAAAAGAGAATTAGTTTACAGCGGTTAGCTGATGCCATTTTGTTAAGCACAACTGCAGGGCCTGAGGACCTTGCGAGAAGTGTAGCAGGGATACAACCCCTGTGCATCAACTTCCCACTTTCCAACCTTAAAAGACCAAGCTAAGAGCCATCACACCCAACCAATTCAATGGCAATAATATTTAGATATGTAGTTTTATTATATGGATTATTAGAATTCCATTTTAATTTTGAAACTCATTAACAGGAAAGGACAGTTTAGTGCTCAGGCTTTCACCTACTTGGGGTCTGGGGAGGTAAATGTATGCAATCATACCTATGCAAGCGAACAGATTGTTTCCAGATTGTTTCCAAGCTTTCACCAGGTAGCACCCATACCATTGCGCCCAGGCTCACCCTCTTAAAACTCATTAATTAAATGCAAAATATTTGAAGCATATTGTTTAAACCATTTTGTGATCAATATTGCTTTTGGGCTTAATGGCATTTACTTTTAACTTGATTATATGATGTGTATTAGTTTACTATAATGGAAAAGCTTGGCCCGTTATTTTATTAACACAACATAGAGGCCTAGACTCTAAGCCACTCTAGGCCTCTGCTCCTAACCATTAATAGGTGTCTGTTGCCCCATTAAAATAGTAACACATTAAAAAAATTATTTGTGAGATAAGAGGAGTTTCTCTTTCTTTCTCTTACATCTTTCCTTGCTCTCTCACAATCAGATCTAAAAGACATATAGAACCACAAATTCAACAATTAAAGGTAATTTTGGCACCTAATCTTATTTATAATGATGACTATTATCCATGTCATACTTCAACCATTTGTGTTTATTGATATTAAAATTCCGATAGTAACATCCCAAGTTGTCATTGTTCTCAAAAATGAATTTGAAAATTATAAGATTCAAATAAGAATCTTCTAATCATTACAAACTCGGAAATATGATTTCTGAAATTTAGGGTAGTGCCCAAGGTATGTCATACGAGTTAAGGGTGTGCCCTATGAATTAAGGTCAAGCCCTACGAGCAGAGGGTGGGTCTTATAGAATAAGTAAACTACCTGTCACAGGTCCATAAGTATGAAAGGCTTGAAGCCCAATTCTCTATATGCACTCTAGTGGGCTTTGACCCATACATTTTGCAAAAAGGTAAAACAATTCTGGCTTCTAAATGTAAGGAGCAAAAACACCCAAGCTTTTCGATTTACTAAAGGAAAAAATTGGCTTATACTTTTCATAAGCTATAGAGCACTCCTCTGAAGAGCATTGCCAAACCCAGCCTAAGTACACTATCATAGTTCATGTTTTATCTCTGTAGAGAATGACAACTACCTTTTCATACTTTGCTTTGGCAAGTTCGTATTTCCCTTCTTTGAACAGCCTGTTACCCTGAAAGTGAACAGCAGCAAGAGACATTCAACTTCCCTTTGCTCAAAACCAAAAGTAAATCCATTGCATTGTATAATGCCTTCATGAATCATAAGTGAGTGTAGCACATGTCCAAAAACAACTAATAAGTATTAACCAAATAAACCACATTGAAGCTGAAATTCTATAGAAAGAGTTAGATTTAAAAGCCAATAGATGATACTTTGCTCACGAGTCAGGAAATAATCACCCACTATCCATAAAACACTTTATGAAACAGGAAAGTGCACAGCATTACACCAAAAGTCATGATTAAGGGGCACTTCTGTTGTATTACTCAATTATCCTTATGATTATTTCAGTAAAAATTATTTCTTCACGTTAAGCATGCAAAGCTAAGAGCTTAGCAATCATGGATCTCCAAAAATGGTCAAAATGGTTATCAAGCATAACCATTAAAGAGAGCCTTTATTGCTTAAACTTTTCTCCTTTCTTACTATTCAAATTTTCTTGTCTACATAGTTTCACACACCCTTATAAAATGTAGAACTCACGCTTAATACAAGTGTCTTATGTAGGATATAAAACACAAACTTAAGTAGAACAACAAAAAACCACCTTGGCATCCCGCCATGGAGCCGATCTAAGCAAAAATCATCATTGGGTGGGGGTGGGGGGGCCACCATTTAACAACACTGTTTCAAATAACTTCGAAATAAATCCAGTGCAGGAGTAAACAACTTCATTGCTTGATCAATCAAAAAGAAGGCGATTCTTTCAATTTGTGAATATGCAGTTTATGCACAATTGAAAGAATGGTAAAACTTTCTTTCCATGGAAGTGATAAATTGGTTCTTTACCCCTACTGTGCTCAAAATACACATAAGACATTTGCACAAGCATGTTTGGTAATAATTGTGCCATGTACCAACATGACACAACTAATACCCATCTGAGGAATTAAATGCTGAAACTTTTGCAGATTCTGTTGCATACCGTGTTTCTGATCTTCTCAGCCTCATTCATTATACTATTAAAGTCCAATCCAGTCCAGTCCTGCAATAAGGATTGAAGCTTGTAACGCAGTAGGAAGCATACTTTAATGTGAAGTATGTAAAATAGGAATAACAAGGGGTTAAGGGTAGCAAAATAGTGAAAGCTAATTTTATGGTTTGATGATGACATAACTCCCAATTTGTGGTATACCACCTTGCTGTTTGATACTTAAATTATCATCATTCAACCAGGGATCAAAATCATAGAATAATTGCACTTCATCTAAAAGTGAAATCAACCCCATTAGCGAACATGTAAGGAATGCTTAATAAACCAGACTGGAAGACCAAAGATTACGATTTAAAGGATGATACAAACATATGGTAACCAAACAATATTTAATGCCTCAAACCACTATATCTGTATATAAAAACTGTTAAGAGCACAGAATAAAGGCAAGATAGCAGTTGCTAACTAAATTTAACAAACAGTGAGAACTACTGTTGAATAATAAAGTCAAATCACAAATACGGAGGAGGGAAAGACTACAACAATAAAGCCGTATTCCATTGGGTGGGATTGACTACGTAAATCAATCGACACCACTAGGATCTTCTAAAATCAATTTTCAGTTAAACAATTTATGGAAAGATCCTTTCCAATGGTTTATCCTAAACTTTTGTTAGGTCTTGCTCTCTGCCTTTTAACAGGACTATCTTTCCTTTGATCCACTATTCTCACTAGAGCCTCTATTTTACCTTCTTCTCATGCTACCAAACCACCATAGGCAAGTTTCCATCATCCTCTCATGAATAGGTGCTACTATAACTTTCTCCTAGATGCATTTGTTCCTAGTCTTATCTTTTCTTGTACCATATGTCCACTCCAACTCGGCATTTTCATCTCTGCTACACTGTTTTTGCTCATGTCAGAACTTCACAGCCCAACATTAACTACCATAGAGCATTCTAGGTCTTATATTTGCTACCCGAAAATATGCAACTACTGTAATATGAATTTAACTAAAGAATCGGTAAATACCTTTGGCATTTCAAAACCAAGAAGTTCAATCTCCCATTGAATATGAGCACCCTCAGGAACATGTGCTGGCCTGATCATTAAAGGAGGAAGTATGCCAATCAAGTCATGAAGCACATGAATAGAAAAGAATGATAGCAGACGTAAAGATACAAAACATAATCAATTGGCAATTTTTTGCACTGAATGCTTTAAGAAATATAAAACGAAGGTTAAGATGTAAAAGGATTATAATCAGCAACCTTGGGAACTTATCATATGCATAGTCAGGGGGGCATGAAACAAGAGCTATCTCTTCAGGAAGCATCAGACGAACACACATTTCAAATCCTTCTGGCACCTAACAGAAAGGAGTAAGAGATTTCAGGGCAACATTCCATCAATTGCATTAACATAAAAAGATACACAATCTTAATTGACAGTTATGCATAAGGAATTTCCAGGCAGAAAAACATTTTACAGAAATACAAACCCAAAAAATTTATGAGCTCATTTAGCTTCTAGATGTGAACTCACCAACCCTTCTCCAGAACAGAACTCCAAAGGCTGACCATCATCATCAACTCTTGTATCATAGAATACCCTCTTTTCTTCATTGAGAACCATGCCCTTGTAATGAACACGAAGTAGACTGTCGTGAAGAGGGCAATCCATTGGAAACTCACCTATTTGTTACAAACAAGATGCAATGTCATAATAAGACATCAAAAAGAAGTCATCAACTGGCACTTAAACTATGTATATGCAAGCATAAAATTATAGGATTTAGCTCCCCCTCCCAACACACCAGCTTAACATTAGAAAAATAAAAATCATGAAAAACTAAACATGGTAAGGACTGAACTCATAGTAAAAACTTCTTGAGTATAACTCAAGCATCAGCCAGGCATTTTCCACAAAATTGTTGTTATTTATTTCCTCTATATTTATATTTTATTCTTTTGACAAATAATCACAGAACTTCCTATAATCTATGGACTCTTTACAAGATTACTACCAGTAACTCTAGGTTCTCAATTCGCACCTTTTCCATCACGAATCCGGCGTTTTATTAGGCGCCCATCTCCAAGCATGTCCCTCACCTGTTGACATATTACCAGCAAGAAATTTCACATCCTCAAAGTCTTGCTCAGGGATAAAAAAATGAAAAATAAAACCATGAAGTTTTTCAAACACCACTAGCATCAGTATGAAGGATAAACTTGCAGACTGAGAAACTGCCTAGGGCAACAGCAACCACTGTGCACATGAATTTAAGCATGCATGTTCCTAGTTTCATGTAACACAACATTAATTATTAACATTGCAGATTACTCAGTTCATGAAAAATATCATTAGTGGTATCTTTGGTACGGGAGTAAAAAGGGGGTAGAAATTTTCAGTGTAAAATTATACATAGAGTTCATTCATGAAAATTTTTATCCCATATTTATCCCCTTGCCAAATACACCCTAAAAGTTAAAAGAATATGAAGAATTAAGTCAAGGATGACTAAAAAAAGAATAGAAAAGGAAATAGAAAAAGTGAGGCAAGCAGCTAACCTGACCTTAAACACTAAATGCCACTATTCAAGTATAAAAGCATTGGAAATCATTATGGATGGTACTCCCTAATGGCTACTGCAACTGTACTTGTTACATATGCAGTATGAGTATACGTAGCTACATAGTTGGAACACCAGTAATTTCTATATTAAATTTTCCATCTGGTACTTTCCAATATGACATAATTAACATTGTAATGTTCAATATGACTCAAGTACAAGCTAGTTCATGCAAAATCCAAGATTTCGTTACTATTTTTTCCCCCTTTTTTGGATTGGTTACTAATTGAAACACACAACTACTTGAACCTTTCTAATATGAAGTGCTATCTCCGACTTGAGCTCAGTTCATGGAGTTGAGTTGAAAACTTGGAGTTAAAATGTTGTGGAATGGTTTTCATCTTTCAATTTAATTACTTGATTAAATACATTTCTTTTTTCATAATATGCCTTCCAACATTCATATTCTACTTTTAAAAAGTTATCCTACCCCATACCTACGATTGTACAGGTACAGTTACCTATTTAATGCAACCTAGACTCAGACCAACTAAAAACATGCAACTACTGAACTCTCTCAATAGTAATGTAATATTCAGACAATCAAGACCAATAATCTTCAGCTCCAAAATGATGCAAAATATTTTGATCATATCAATAGTTTACACAAAGAACAAAGAGCTCAAGTTTTCTTATGCTATCAAATGGGAAAAGAAAGATTACTATAATTGTGTAAGAATGACCTTATAATAACCAATTATCCATCTAGCCAAGGAACTCAGGATTGAAAACCGGACCGGACAGGCCGGTTCGGACCGGAAACCGATGAACCGGACACTGGTCTAGTTCGGTTCTTCAATCAGACCGGACAAGCATCGAACCGGTCAAACTCGGAGTTGACCGGCGGGCAAGGAAGGCGAACCTGCGGGGCGAACCGGGTTCTGCGCACGCATTGGAATTTTGGAAAATAATTCCAAAACCAATGCTGTGGGGAGTCGAACCCAAGCTTGGCAAGCAACATGGGCAATGCCTCAACCACTAGGCCAGCTGCTCCTTTAATATATATACTGCAACAAATTATATATATTACACGCTTGTTTTGTGCATTGGAAATTTGGAAAGAAATTCCAAAACCAACGTAGTGGGGACTCGAACCCAGGTTGGCTAGCAGCATGGGCAGCGCCTCAACCACCAAGCCAGCTGCATTTTTAATATACATTCTATCACGAAATATATATATTACATCTTAGTGACCTCAATTTATATTTTTATATGTTTAGTTAATTAAATTCTATTCAACCGGTTCGACTAGTGACCACCGGTTGAACCAGTGACCGGATACCTTGACCGGGTCGATCACTGGTCCGGTTCTGAAAACTATGAAGGAACTTCCAATTAACTAGGGAATATAATTCCAACCCCAATATTAAAATCTTTTCATTGCCTATTATATCGATTTATTTGACATTTTCATACAATGCAAGTACAACTATGCAAGATACAGATCAAAAGCTAGTCACAGGTACTTAACAGTACAGAGTAGAGAGTAAGATCTATAAATGCCTCAGTAAAATTAGTAAAGTAGATGATGATGAAAGGATGCTGAGTACAATTTCATTCTTCAACAAGGTCAATAAGGAACCATGATTTCTAGTTAGGAAGATCCTGCTTACTTGAATAAAGTGGACAAGCTCCACTTCAAATTGGACTTCATCATAATCTTCTATTACAGGCATCAGCGGAGACTGAGTTAAATACTGCCTAGTAACATATATGACAGCCTTCTCTTCCCGAGTCATTGTACCTATCCCCATCTCAAGACCTTTAGGTACCTGGTTTTCACACAGGTAGGGTAAACAAGCTATTCCACAATAAAGCCATTAGAGTAGAGGATTAAAACACAAAAGCAAAGAAACAAACAAAACAAGGGGTTTGATTTAACTACCTCCAATTTTCCAAATGTTAAAAAATATGGTTCTCCTTCTGTATGTGAAATAATCAATTTCCCACCAACTGTCTTCGCTGAAATCCTGGTAATGACAAAACAAAATATCATCACAAACTTCCATCAACCCTTTATACAGCTAAAATTAGTAGAGATGGCCAATAAAACAAAGAAAATAAAGCTTAGTTTTACCAAGCCTTCACTTCGTAAGGTTCTCTTGGAGACTCCCAACCCTGTCCTTCACGAATAACCTGCACCCAAAAAGTAGTTGAATGGTTAAACATATGTGATTGAGAAAATGGACTAAAAATACACAACTCTCATCTGAAGGGATGTCTTTTCAGATCAAATCCTCCCTTCCAGTTTTGAACACAAGGATATACACGTGAAAGCACGACATAAAAAATATGGTTGTCCTCAATTTTGGCAATTTTATCCAAATTTATGATACAATTCCAACAATCTTAGGGGGAAAAATAACTTTAGATATTCATAAGATTCAGTACAATTTCTTAAATATCAAATACCATTGAATTCTATCTTCACATGAAACAGGAACATTTATTAATAATTATATCACCAGCATATCACAATAACAAAACATGCATGTGGGCGTTCTCCTAGAATATGAAGTGTAGACACCCATGTTCGAGACACAAGGAAATCTTTTATATTTCGCATTGCTTCAGCAATCATATTTCCTCCAGCCATCCAAGACCACAGACATATACAAACTAAGTTTACTAACTACAAAGAATTCATGCCAATAATACCTTTTTTACAACTCCCAAATCATCAGTAACAACCTGGAAATAAACAAAATAATAAAAAAATAATTAGAACACACTTCAATCACCAGAAGTGGTTATTCTTGAAAGAATGTAAATTCCATGTAACCGAGAAAAATATTCTCCTCCACTGGGGAACATAGCAAGAATATTCATGAAGAATAGGTTAACAAACAGTGCAAATGAAATTCAATAGTGTTGAATATATACAAACAAGCAAAAGATCTTTTAGTCAGTTAAAAGAACCCCAATTAACAGCTGTAAGTCTCCATATATGCTAAGAATAAACCGACACCAAAAATCACTAAGATATGAAAGATGGAGAACAAAGCCAGAAGAACCCAAAAAGTTCACATCCTTGCCTTGGCTTTGAAAAAATCTATCAGCTCAATTTCAAAATGAAGTTCATCATCCTTTGGAAAATCATCAGGAGCAGAAATAGGACAATCATCCTCACCATAGTGCATCAGGGGCTTCATCTTGAACTGCAACAATAAATTAATACAATCTAGTAAATTAGAAAAATAGAGTGAAATCACTTTTTCACTTAAAAGTAAAAAATATTGAAAGAAGAAAAAATCACAAGAACAGAACATAAGATCTCCACCTAATAGAGAGGTAGAGAGACAGATCAAGAAAAATGGAGGGGAAAATGACGAAATCAACCTAAAATTGTCCTTGTAGTCATATCCAACTAAATATCCATGAATGTAATGCCCCTAAAGAAAACACTAGCAGATCCTACATTACCTTAGCTTCAATTATTCTCTTATGAACATTAAACTATATTTAATAGATGATCCCTCAAATCCATAAATCAAACCCTAGATAAAAGCAGACAAAAATTAAAGCAGAAACCGAGAATGTAATATTTTCAAGTAAACTAACGATCTCTTCCATTCAAATGGAAAGTATCAGGTAAGCAGGTAGCAGTCAACTTTCTTCCTCTTTTCTCATAACTCATAGTATTAGAAGTGAGAGATGATTTAGATGATAACGGTAATAACAATTTCATTTTTAATTCAGCACCATAAGTGTCATTTTCCGTAAAATCCACAAATGAACCAAGTGACAATGACATTATCCTTGTTTTGCAGTGAGCACTAAACTATCGTCTTACATATAATAAATAAGACCAAGGAAAAGCTCAGATGAGATAAAGATAAAGGATAACCATGAGACAAGATGACTTATTCATCAGCAACATAAATGTAGATCAGAAAGACAACAAAATTCAATAATTAGCACGTTACCATTGCCACTTCATTCTTCAACATTGTTGGAAGTCCTTCCAGCAAGCCCAATAACAACTTGCTTTTGCCCAAAACTTGTCTTATTGGAGTGCCCTTGCCTGTTGCAACGATGAAAAAGGTTATCCAACCAAGGAACTATGTCTACAACAGAGGATAATCAAGCATTAATACTAGCTTCATTTAAAGCCCAATTAACCGATTTGAAGATCCAACTTCCAACATTTTCTACAGAGAGGTTTTCCACTATGAAATTGGTTCACCAAGTACAAGCAAACAAAGCAATCCGAGTCAAGCTTTTGTAAGATAATCACCTCAATTCTCAAACAAAAATGCCAAATCAAATAATCCGTAACAGACAATACAGGATTTAAAAAATCAGCTTTCATACTAAAATGCAAGACAATCACCATAACTGACACTCAACTATATAGGGTGTGTTTGTTTCAGCTTTATTCCTGACTAAAAAAAATGATTTTTTTCACCTTAAAGAAATCGCTTTTCATAGAAGTCAAGTATATCAATTTTTACTCAAAAGCCAAAAATAGACACTGAAATGGTTCTGAACCACTCAAACGACCTCACCTCCATAATCAGACCTCGTAGATTCCACAACCACTCCATCCAAAGTTCGAATGGTGCAATGATAGATAACCTGAAACATATAACATGTTTATTTTCTTGATTAACACTGACCCCACTATAACAAAGCATTTCTAGCTTTGCCTATATATATATATATATATATTAGAAAAAATGAATATCCACCTGATCACCATCAGAAGGTCCAGAATCACCCCCACCAGGTCTCACCACAGCTTTCATCAAACTCCCAGGCACAATTTTCTTCTTCCTTCATTTTCCCAAAATAAATAAATGAAAAACATAAACATGTGCTTGGAACTCAATCACCACCCACAGCAATTAAAATGAATCAAAAGAGCCAACACAGTTTAAAAGGAAAAAAGTCATCAGAAAATGAGTTTAATTACGATGTACTGATAATGTAAGAAGCTTATACTCATTCAATCGAATTCTTCTATTTGCATAAATTTTCGAACACTGGGTATCAAAGTCAACCATACTTGCTTCAAAATTAAATCCTATAAAAAAAATACCTCTTCTCATCCTCAGAAGGTGGCTTCTTCTTTTGTGGTGGAACTTCCTGTTCCGCATCTTCATTCGCAGCCATAGTCACTGAGCACAAAGCAAATCAGGGGAATTTCCTCAACAGGGGCTTCAGTTCCCAATTACCTACTACAGCTACAAACAACAAAAAAATAGGTTTCAAAAAAATTGATTTGGTTTTGGTCACCAACTCGGCAGCTACCTACACTTTTGCTAGTAAAACGATTGAGAGAGAGAGAGAACAAATAAAAAAAATCATTCTGAATTTCTCAATTTTGTCATAATACTGATAATTTTTCAGTAAATTACACTAACTCCCTAAAAAATTTAGTATAATTATAATGTGGCCACTCTCTTTTGTAAAATTACACTGATGGGTGACGGGACTTGCCAAGTTAACGACGCGGGGCATGACTTCTTAAATGGTCGAGTTGAGTTGGTGCTCAATTTGGTCACTCAAGTCTTAAAGATTTTCATCTAATGGCTGAAAATGAGTTCTCTTAGTCTGTCACCTTTAAAAATTTGAGAAATATTAACTTATAGGACACTAGTTTGACACACTCCTATTTATCATTAGATAAAATTTAGACCTTGACTTAGTTTAAAATTCAGATTTTATTTAATAATAAATAAGTGTTGGTGAACTCTAAATAAGTACAAACAATCCTGCTCCAAAAGCTTAGGGCCCAACTTCACTTGGGGGCTTTTCCTGTCACACTGGGGAGAATACACATGAGAAATTTGGTAAAGTTGTCCCTGTGATGCGCCGAAGATCACTACACCGCAGAGACTCTACATGTCACCACTTATTTTTGCTGTCAACAGTGAAAATAAAGTTGCAAGATCAATAAGTGTGTGGGGATCATTTTGAAAAGAATTTATAAGTGTGTCTAATTATATATTGTTTTAATGCTAATCAGGTTTTGTGTTGTCCTTTTCCTCGACTTCTAAAATTATAATTATATGTGACGAGTAAAAAGTGAGTTTTATAGTGAATCTTATATGTGTGGGTCTATTATGAACTCCGTCTTTATTAATTATTGAATCAAATCATCTAAAAATAATAATATTAATTTAATAATTAATAATATAAGATCCATGACGAACCTAATCATATAAAGTCCACCTGATAATTTGTCCTGACAAGTATATTGGTTTTTCAAATATGGACCAATGGTCCTGTGATCACTTACTAGGCCCACTACAGAAGGCGCCCAACAACTTGGCCAAGGACAATGAGCACTGTTGGTTTAGGCTTAACTCATAAACCAAGGACTTGTATTCAAATCCACTAACCAATGTGAGGAGTAGTTGGTGGAACAAGATGTAGTGTTTGGAATAATTCAAATTTGGAAATGGTTTGATTTGAAATAATTCACTTTGAAAGTTAAATCTTATATTTGAAATGATTAGATAGAAAATGAAATTGAATTGATCTGGAAATCAAATTGGAATGATTAAAAAAATGAGTTGACTTTATTTTTGTTTAAATTTTAAAATAAAACCAACTCCACACAAATTCTATTAAATTTGATAGGATTTAGATAAAAAAAAAAAAGAAGAAGAGGAATTTCATGAATTTGAAAATTAAATAATTTCTCGTTTTGTTAAATATCAGAACACAAAATTTGATTTGTAAATCAGCTTATTTTCATCTTTTCTTAATTATTACAAAATCCAAAGACACTCTAAAAGAGTTTTGCACTCTTGGAACATACTCGTGCATAGCCCACCTAAGTAAGTAGTGTTCGTAATCTGGCCCAAGGAGACCCAAGATTAAGCTCAACAGCATCTGGCGCATGTTGTTTTTAATAGTTCGAAGGTGCAAGTTGTTACTTTTAGGCATTTGTTTATTGTTGGGATTTTGACCAAAAACAAAAAGTAATATGATGGGATTGTAGCCCGAAAAGAGAAATCATTTGTCCGAATCGAGCCTAGACTTAGGGATAGCATAATCTCTCCTGAAATTCCACATTCGGGGTTCAATTTATAGGATATGATTCTGACCAAAAAAAAGAATAAATAGGATATGAAGTATAAACCTTCCCCTCTCCCATAAGTATGTGACTCTATATGGCAAAAGAGAAAATATATATATATATATATATATATATATATATATATGTGTGTGTGTGTATGTATGTGTAAAGATATCAACATTTTATATTATTATAAGCCACTAATATTATATTTTTTCAAAAAAAATACATATATTTATTTTAGTCAAAATAAAATAACAAATATGAAATGATAGGGAGTTAAAGAAAAACTTGAAAAATGGATTAAAGTGTAACTTATCTTAATTTTGTAGGAGATGAAAGTATATAATTTAGAAATAGAATGGAGGCTAATGTAATAGAACCATCTCTCAAAGGAATGAAGTATATTTTACTCTAATTATAAATATAACAGTTAAACTATAATTGTTCCAATCAAAATCTTGGATAATATATTTAACACTAACTAAGATTACAAGATCTATTAAGAAAAATGTTATTTGTATCCATGATATGTGGGACACCGTATCGATTCACATCTCATTCATCATTGGATGTGATGTGGGCTCCATTCAAGTAGGGTTTACACCCCATTTAATGGTGGATGAGGTGTGAGTATGCATGATGGTTCATATATCATAAGTATAAATAACATAACTCTTATATGAAAATGTGAGAAGATGGAGACCAAGGAACTCCAATCCTGTATGGCCTTTAGCAAAGAACCCAAGTACTCTCAAGGGATGATAAGGTGCCTTTCCCTTCAGAATTGGAGGATGCCCAATCACTAAGTTTACTTTCCCTATTGGGTTCTCACACTTCCGAATATTTTTGTACGATATACTAATAATACAAGCAAAAAATAAATAATGTGGTGTGGTGCACTCATTTCAATTTTTATTTCTTTGGGCCCATCCATTTTATTTTAATTATTTTTTTTCCTATGTTGCATAGTTATCAAACTCGGGTTGGTTATCGACTCAATCAAAGCATTGGTTCTGTCACGACCCGACTTGGGCACATGAGGAATCCTCATTCCCACGTAAGCCTCGTGATCTCTGAGTTCCTCTATGCATAATTTAATTTAAAATCCTTTTTCCAAAACATAAATTCATCTTTGACATATATATCTAACTCTTTGAAAAACCAATCATCATAAATACTTTCATACTCAAGCTTTAGTAAATATCTCTGATAAAAAATACATGAGTTGCTCTTAATACAAAATAAACCATAGGACTCGTAATCGTGAAAATACAAAATATTCATGATAAAAACATGTCAATCTATCTCTATGGTCCGGAACCCTGCCCGTCATGCACACTGGAGCACTCTATCTCTAAACAATATACCAAAAGTACTTCACTCACAAAGTGAAGCTCACCAACTGGGAAATCTTTACTGCAAGTCTACTGCACCTGTAATGGAGAAAGGGAGAGGGGTGAGTCTCATCTACAACTCAGTGAGTAAGTCCTCACCCATAACCCTCTCATGAAACAGTCAAGGGAAATAAATAATAATATATATATCTTCATCAAACCAGTTAATGCAATAACTCTCAAGTTCATATTCTTAGGAATAACAAATAGTTCTAAAATCATTACTCTGTAGAAATCATAAACCATAATATGCTAATAAAGAAACAGGAATCTCTGGTTATGCCCAATTCATGTGACATAACAAATCTCTGGTTATGCATAGCATAACAAAGTCTCTAATCTCTGGGGCACCTAAATAGGTCCCGTTTGTTATTTTTCTGGCCCGAAGGCGACTTGGTATACTAAGGCTAACGGAATAATTGCCGTTAACTCACAGTCTGTTTCTCTATAGCTACTGTCCAGTTCAATCAGAAATCTAAATCATTTCTCTATATCTCATAAGTCTTCTACCCTAGAGTTCACAAGCTCTAGCATATAAATCAACAGTTCTGAAATTCATAAAATTATTTAAATATGAAAACTCTTGAAACTCGAAAAGTTCTGGTCTCATATAACTCTAACAATCTGACTTTAGCATAACTGTGACCGTGAAATCATGCCCAAGGGATCACCCATTTGTAGGCATTCTGATTTCAAGCCTACAGAATATGTATCTGGCAATTGTTACAAATCATATTGAATTTCATACTTCTGAGAATCATAAAAACACTTATTTTCTCTAAAACTCTATCATATACATATTTTCTACTATGAAAATCATCATAATGTTCCATAAATCTTTAAATATATACTCTAGCTCTTTGATAAAAATCACTTTAACAATAATGGTCCCATGAGTTTTCAGAAAAACATATATATCTCATGCTATAATTTACTGAAATTAACTCTAATGATCAACATAAGGATCATAGGATTTGA
This sequence comes from Dalbergia cochinchinensis, assembly GCA_031216125.1. Classification (NCBI taxonomy): domain Eukaryota; kingdom Viridiplantae; phylum Streptophyta; class Magnoliopsida; order Fabales; family Fabaceae; genus Dalbergia; species Dalbergia cochinchinensis. The sequence goes on along the minus strand of CM062375.1, from coordinate 56,535,438 downwards.
ACCCGCTCACCGTTTAAAGTCGGGAGTATGTGGGCCCCACCAACTTGACCTGAAGAGCTTGGAATGGCACCAACAACTGCCAAGGAGCAACTATAACTCTAGATTAACATCTAAAAATCTCTAGAGAGCTTTATTCTAACTCTACTAAAATTGGAGAAACACCCCCACTTGACAAAAATGAGAAAAATAATCAGTCCAAATCCAAGATCATGGAGAAATAAAGACATAATCTAATAACATGAACTTACCTTGAAGCTTGGAATGATGGATTGGAGAGAATTTAAAAGAAAGAGAGAAAAAATTGAGGAGAAGGGGGAGAATCGCGTTTCTGCGTTCTTCTGCACGATTTGGGGTTTTAAACTCTCTCTAACATCGCTATAGCGGTATATGACCGCTATAGCGGTCTAACAGTGTATGACGGTCACTTATGACCGCTATAGCGCTACCTCAGCCCGCTGCACCGCTTGAACAAGTGCTGGTGACCACTATAGCGGTCCTGGACCGCTATAGCGGTGACAGAAACTCCCAACTTCTGTGTTTTTCAATCATTTCAGCATCTGGTTTGTTCCAACATTCACTTATTTACTCTCCATTAACTTTAAAACATAAATGTAAATAAAGAAATACCCCCCATTTGGATTCAAATAAAATATCACAAAAATCAAAACTCCATCAAATCAGAATCCAAATTTTGGGTTTTGGTTCAAATCTGGGAATTTCCAAGATTTTCTAAACTTGTGGGCTAACAACGAAATATTTGCAGGTTTCATAAAATTCATTAAAAATCACCCTTCAACTTGTTTTTCCTCAAGGAACAATTACCGGGACTTTTGATCCCAAGAATATGGTTCTATCATATAGCCCTCCAAGGAGGTGTAGGATCCAGACTTAGTAAAATTTTGTACCTGACAGTGGTTTCCAGGGAATCTTTAAGGTTATACAGAATCTTACTGCTGACCCGTGTACCTCGGGTATCACAGGTTCAATCTGTGGGTCACGGGTTAAACAGGCTGAACCAAATTTAATTTTTATGGCGATTTGAATCAGATTTAATTAAATTAATATGTAAAATTATAATTTAATGCAAATAGATATCTAATATATATATATATATAATTTTAGTGGCATAATGTATCAACAAAGCAAATGGGCTAGTAGCAGCCATGTTAGTGATTGTGCCCTAGGCTATTTATTGGACTTTTATTAATAGTTATGTTTTCATTAATGAAAGATGTTTTATTCATTTTCTTTATTATTATATTTGTATGTTACATACAATAATAAATATATCCCTAATTGATCATTAATATTATGATATAAGACTAGTATAAGCTTAATTGATAATTACAAGATGTGTATAGTACAAAATTAAGATGATGGATATTTGTTAGAGAATAAGATATTGGATAAACTCGTTATGAGATCACTACATGGATTGATGTCATAAGTGATTCTAAAAGTAGTTATGCCAATAAATCCTCATATATGAGTTTACACAGTTTCATAAAGAGCACTATGTTTTGGCATAATCAAATGTTATCTTTAATCAAATAATTATAAAGATTGTGATTGAATATAATATAATTTATGCATAAGAAAGTAACTAAACAAGATGAGATTTGCCCCTCTTTTTAAGAGAGATATCTATTGGGCCCCACAATAAGTGAGTCTGACAAATGCATGGCTGTGCTCAAATGAACTGAAGCAAGAATGATCAGTGTTATTTGATTTATAAGTCTTCTTGGAGATCGAGAAATTATATTTGAACAATATAAGGATAACATCGTATCGCCCATGCCTTATGTTCAAATTAGATATTGTGCGACAAAAGCATTATGATATATTCTGTTGGTTAAGTTACTATGGACTTTTATTTTATTATTACTTGGGTCAGTCATAATGTATTGTTAGAGGCCACTTATGGTTTGTAGGCTTAATAGTGGTATTGGGTCTGCTGCCAACATAATATAAACCTACTAGGTAGCACGCTAAGAATGTAGTGAACGGATTGAGGTTGTTTTAAGGATTCGAATGTTAATATATATATATGGATATATATAAGATACATTACTTGTATATTAAATTCATGATTATATTTTATATTATTAGATAATATAAATTTTAAATCTGATGATAAATATATTGGATATTGTGAAATAAGATTTAAAATGATTTGTTTTCCAATTCTAAAATTGTTTTGTATCAAATGTACTTTGCTAATTAGTTAAGAATGTGTATCTCTCTATAAATAATAAAGATAAAGATTTCGGATTGTGCGTGTGACACAGCTTCAGAAACCGAAATGGCATTGAAAGAAACCATATAAGCCCATAGTTTTGAATCGTACAAAACTAGCACTCGATCGCTATTCGTGATAGTTTGTATGTGGATATTGGTAGAGGGCGATCATTCTTTGAGTAGTGCCTGTAGTCCAAGCACAAGGATCGAGTTCTATAAAGCTCGCTCCCAAGTACATGACTCGAGCCATATCTTCAAACTAATTGATTCGCATGGATTTAGTTTTGGGTTTTGCAAAATTTTAAAATTCTATTGTGCAATCCGTACCGTACGATTGCATAAAACCCAACAAACCACACTTGCTTAGTGCTTCTACCCCTACCTTGTACAGGGTTTGATTCCCATCGTTGGTATTTTTGGATTAAGGCACATAGGCGCACGGTTAATGATTTGCAGGCATGACTTGCAAATCCAGTTTGACTATGGGTTACTCGGTTTACTTCGAGTTTGATAAAAGTTGACTGGTTCTAATGCTTAACCGATCCAAACAGTGAACTAAATTAATAACTATGCTATGTTGTATACATATCATTTCTCTTTTTTTTAACCTATCAATCATGTAATGTGCAAATTGTAATAGCCGGGGATGAGGGCAGGGAGTGATCGCCGGTGCGAGAAGGCACGGACAATGAACGACTTCTAGTAGCTTCTAAGCGGAGGGGTACATAAATAAACCGATTACACATCCAAATGAGAGGGATCCTGAAACTGTATAAGTATGGGACTATACAGTTAAAGAGAACTTATATGAATTGATTTGTACTACCTATACCAACAAGATGCATCTTCTTTTCAGTAGCCCATCACTTAAGAACTCCACAGTTAAACGTGCTTGACTTTGAGCAATTTTGAGATGGGTGACCTCCTAGGAATACTTCCTAAGAATCGTGTGAATGAGGACAAAGCATGCTGAAAAGACCCGTGTTGGTTTGTGGGGATAATCGTCAATCTATAAAGCAGCAGGGGATGTTACAAATGGTATCAGAGCCTGTACATCTCCCAGTACGATGTAGTTCAGGGATGAACCAGACGGAAGCTGGTGGGCATTTAACGCCTAGGGATGAGGGCGAGGAGTGATCGCCGGTGCGAGAAGGCAGGGACAATGAGCGGCTCCTAGCAGCTTCTAAGCGAAGGGGTACATGAATGAACCGATTACACACCCGAATGAGAAGGATCCTGAAACTGTATAGGTATGGGACTATATAGTTAAGAAGGGCTTATATGAATTGATTCGTACTACCTATACCAATAAGATGCATCTTTTTTTCGGTAGCCCATCACTTAAGAACTCTATGATTAAGCGTGCTTGACTTGGAGTAATTTTGGGATGGGTGACCTCCTGGGAAGTTTTCCTAGGAAACGTGTGAGTGAGGACAAAGCACGCTTAGGGATGAGGGCGAGGAGTGATCGCCGGTGCGAGAAGGCAGGGACAATGAGCGGCTCCTAGCAGCTTCTAAGCGAAGGGGTACATGAATGAACCGATTACACACCCGAATGAGAAGGATCCTGAAACTGTATAGGTATGGGACTATATAGTTAAGAAGGGCTTATATGAATTGATTCGTACTACCTATACCAATAAGATGCATCTTTTTTTCGGTAGCCCATCACTTAAGAACTCTATGATTAAGCGTGCTTGACTTGGAGCAATTTTGGGATGGGTGACCTCCTGGGAAGTTTTCTTAGGAAACGTGTGAGTGAGGACAAAGCACGCTGAAAAGACTCGTGTTGGTTTGTGGGGACAATCGCCAATCCATAAAGCAGCAGGGGATGTTACAAATGGTATCAGAGCCTGCACCTCTCCCAGTACGGTGTGGTTTGGGGACGAACCAGGCCGAAGCTGGTGGGCATGTAACGCCAGGAGATGAGGGCGAGGAGTGATCACCGGTGCAAGAAGGTACGGATAATGAGCGGCTCCTGGCAGCTTCTAAGCGGAGGGGTACATGAATGAACCGATTACACAACCGAATGAGAGGGATCCTGAAACTGTATAGATATGGGGCTATATAGTTAAGAAGGGCTTATATGAATTTATTCGTACTACCTATACCAATAAGATGCATCTTTTTTTCGGTAGCCCATCATTTAAGAACTCTACGATTAAGCGTGTTTGACTTGGAGCAATTTTGGGATGGGTGACCTCCTAGGAAGTTTTTCTAGGAAGCGTGTGAGTGAGAACAAAGCACACTAAAAAGACCCGTGTTAATTTGTGGGGACAATTGTCAATCCATAAGGTAGCAGGGGATGTTACACAAATGAAATAATTTTTGCTTGATACTTTTAAATAAAGTAATATTTATGATGTTATTCTTAAATTGATCATAAGTTGTAAGTAAATTTTGCATGAAAACTTTGGAACTTCTAACCAGGCAATGTGAGTAGGACACAAATTTCCCATGAAAATTTTAGAGTAAGTAGTATTGGCCAGGCCTTTTAAAGAAAACCAAAAACCCAAACACTATTCCAAACCAAACTAAATCACTCCTTAACAATCAGTTATTTTTTAAAGCAGTTTAAATTGATCTTTTCTTTTTTGGTCCAATTCAGTCATTAAACTAATCTATAATCTATCTATAATAATAATACTAATATTTCATACTCCTATAAGGGAAAGCTTTCTAGGTATTATAACGAGAATGATTTAGGACCTACAATTTTTAAGAAGTTAATTATTGATTTTTTAAAAATAAAACTCAAATTATTACATATTATTATAATATCATTGATAATCATCAGTATTTAATAGTAAGATTGTACTATAAAAATCTATCCATACGAATAATAATCTATACTAATCTTTACTTACTAATAATAATTCAAAGGATTAAACAATGAGGCTTTGACAAGTGTCACACTTTGAATGATTCTTTTTTCTTGAATTTTTAAATTCCAAAGGGACTAAATTTAAAACTTTTAATTTTTAAAAAATGACATTGTATTTAATTTTAATTTTAATAACTAGAGAAATTACAAAAAGGAATAATTGAAAGAAATAAAAAAAAGAAATATTTGGATACAACTTTATGTCTAATAAACTTTTTTTAAAAAAAATTAGGAAAATAAATTCAATTATTCTGTTTAAATATTGAGTGTCAAATACTATTTTTTTTTTTTAGAAAGATGGTTGTTTAAGGGATTTCAATGATTTGGTCTAGAAACAATTATTTAAGTACACTATTTAGAAATAATAATTTGATTGATTAATAATAATTTTTAGAAAAAAAGCCCCAATTACACAATAATAATCTACTATATTAATATTTCAACATCTTTTCATGAAAATTATTACACGTGTCATTCATATTGTGATTTAGGCTTCACATGTTATTTATACATTAATTTAAACCCCACATTTCTTAATTTTTATGTCTAAAGATTACTTTGAACTTAATTTACAATTTACGTATTAATTATTTTTCATATCAAATAAAATCAAATATTATAATCATTAAAGATTATAATTGAACTAAGAGAGGATCCATGTCAATATAATTATAATGTATAATTAAAATTAATAATCATTAATAGCCTCACATTATGAGAGTAATATAAAAATTAAAAAGAAAATATCTATTTACTATATTAATATTTCGAGTTCCTTTCACGAAAACTATTACACGTGTCATTCATATAGCAATCTAAGCTTCACGTGTCATTCATACAATGATTTAAGCTCCACCTTTCTCAATCTTTATGTCTAAAAATTTTTTTAACTTAATTTATAATTTATTTATTAATTATTTTTTATATGAAATAAAATCAAATATAACTGAAAAAAACTTCAATTTACTTCCAATTCTATCTATAACTGAAAAAAATAACTTGTGTGATACAGGGGAATAATATATAATCCGAATAAAAATATTTAATTTAATTTATATAATTATATTGTGAAATATAAATACGCAATTAAAATACTATAAGGTTTAAAAAAATGAATTAACAAAAAATCAATTTATGTTTTCATTATAAAGTTGAAAAAATATATTTGTTGTAAGATGCAAAATATACACGTATATACAAGTTTAATATAAAGTAACAATAGTTATAACACATATAAATCATTATCCACATCTTCTGTATATTTGGTATCACTGGTGCAACATATATATTTTGTATCATTGAAAAATTCTAAAATTTAAAAAATATTAATAACAATTTAAATTATTTATATTCTATTATAAATGCTTGAAATTTATTTAAATGGACAGTAAATGTATTGATGACATTAGGCTATTAAGTGAAAGGTTGGTGTAAGGAGTTCCATTTGATACCAACTCCTCATTACTAACCTTGAGCAAGTGAGAGCATGGCATCCATAAATTTATAGAGGAATATCATCTGCTGTTGTGTGTCTAATTTTGTGCATGAATTCAACTGCTAGTCCTACATTTTGTAGCCTATTTGGATCATCGCATCTTTATGATTTTGGGATGATCTTGTCATGATTTTCATATTGGCCATGACTTTCTCTTTGCATGAAAAAATCATGGGCTTTTTACTGACAATGAGTGTTGCATTCATATCGACGTAAACCCCTCATACAATGCAAAAAATATTATTTCATAAAAATGATATAAACATGAGTTTAATTTTATGCACTCATAGTGTAAAAATTTTATACAATATAATTCAATAATATATTACCACATCAATAAAAGTGGTTAAGTTTTACACTCACTATTTAAAAAGTCTTATAAATAAGGTGATTTAATTGAATAATAGCATAAAAAAATTTTACAATTAAACTTTATAAACATTTACATTAATAAATTAAAATTATAAGAATTAAAAATTATATGAACGAAAATATGCAGAATAATACTCTTTAAATGAGCTCCAAAACTCAAATAAATTAAAAAATATATTGGCTGATATTTAAAAGCTAAACCCCAAGAACCAAAACTATTAAAATTATAAGAGCTGTTTTTTTTATTTTATATTTTTTTCCTGAAAAATAAGTAAAATTTACTTTTAGTCCTTAAAAAGTATTTTGTTTGGGTTCGGTCCAAATTTTTTAAAAACCTTTTGGTTTAAATCTCTATTATTAAACTGGCTGAACTAATTAACAAATGTCAAATCATTTAATCATACGTGATGGCTAGCAAATAATCATGCCTTATAGGAACTAAAACTATGAAATTTTAAGAATATTTGGATCACAACTATAGAAAAAACTTTTTAAAGATCAAAACCAATATTTTTTAAATTTTTCGAAGAACGAAAACAATTTTTTTTGTCAGAGAACGAAAACATATTTAACATTTATTTTTCATATATTCAGCCAAAATCTCACTTCATATTTATTTAGTATAGGTATCATCGCTAGCACGGACGCTGCGAAAGATTTCGTCACCGATAAGTGGCTCCAATTTTTATGAACTTTAGTTTTTTTAGTTCTCTGATATTTTTATAAAATTTAAGAATATTGATACATTATTATTATCAATGACCAAAATTTTATCATATGTCTCACTAATCCAATTTAATAAAATATATAAAAAAAAATTCAATCAAAACAATAAAAGTATCCGTACTCTTACTCTTACGGGGCCAATGAATTTTTTTAAAATCGTGAGATTTTATGAATTTAATAAAACAGTGATATAAATTAAAGGATTTGTGCAAAGTAAGGCCCAATGTATGCCTCATGGATCCTTGTCCATCTTTGCTCACTCAGTAGTGTGGCCCGGGCCTATGGTATGAGATCAAAAAGCTCTACTCTGATAGATATATATTTCTCTAACAGGCCCAACACATGTCAACAAAGACTACAAAGGGGAATTAGCAACTTTGACAGAAACAAAAAACCAAAAAAAAAAGAAATCCATTTGGTTTAGGTTCTCATAGAATTGGTTTTGAAATAGTTGAAGTTAAAAGAATTAATTTTGAGAATATTAATTTTAAAAAATATTTATATTTGGAAATGATGTAAAAATAATAAATTGATATTTTTTATATTTAATAATAAATTAATATTCATAATAGTATAAAATTATATAAATCAAAGAAATTGTCTCGATTCAAAAGAAGATACTTCCATTAATACAATCAATACTATTACAGGAATTATTTTTTGAAAAATTTACATACAGTCATTAATAGTACATACAGTTAATTAAATTAAGAGTATTGTGGAGAAAATAATACTACCTTGATATTAGAAATGAACAATAATTTGAAACAATAAGTGTCAAAAAGTTAACAGATATATAAAAACTGATGAACTAATTTTGTAGACTCCAATTATACTGAGAATAAAACTATCATATTCCTCATAACTAGCTCATTCTTATAATTAGTACCTTCAAATATTTTCTCTCTTCCTATTAATTTTAGTTATTAGATTTAGTTGGGAATGCAAAAAGCGAGGATAGATTGAAAAAAAAATTGTTAAATATTTCCTTGAAATTTCAAAATAACGTATAATTTGAAGCGATTACATATTGTTAAATAAGTAAAACAAGTTTAACTTTTATTTGGTTAACTCAAAAGTCATGTACATGTTAAAACTTAAGTAGATGACAGTATGTAAAAGTTTTGCACTAACAATATACTTAAATTAAATCATTATATTTTAGCATATTCACAATAATAAAAAAAAAATTAGATTGTATCAACTCTACTTAATGCACACTTGCTCATTTACACTAATTTTATTATTAATGTTCTTAAGAATGGGTTGTTGAAATTGTACAGACTACAGAATTTTCTTAAAACAGGACTGAGTGAGTTTCCAAATGAATGTTGAAGTAGTGGCATGCACCACTAACCAGACTGTAAATAGAAGCATCCCATGAGAAAACGAGGGAGCCCCTCTAAAGCCTTGTGCAGTGGAATGGAATCCGATGCCTCACTTCACTTTCCTAAGGGCACCCCTATTGCCTACAGCAGATAATTGCAGTGCAAAAAAAAAAAAAAAAGCACTGTTTCTGAAACAGATCGATATCACAATAGAATCTGGCTCATGTGAGGTGAGTTTTACTGTAGATCTATTATCTTTGCATCTATTATAAATTTCACTACTATTAATTATTATATTAAATTATTTAATAACTAATAATAAAGGTTCTATGATAATCTCATAAGTTCACTTTATAATTTACTGCTCACGTGATGCGTCTATGCCATATCATACAATGGGCAGCTTGCGTGTGTTGTTTTGTTTCCTTTGTACCCTCCTGATGCTGCTGCTAACCATTTGCACATTCTTTCAATTTGGTTTTATACTTTTATTGCTGCCTCCAAATTTGACTTCGAGTCGTAAATATTCCAGCCAAGGGATAAAGGTTGAAATTATGTACTTTACTCTTCAAAATTCTGAATCTGAGAAGCTATTCAAAGCCTTAATAAACAAAGGCAGGCTTAACCAGAAAATCATTCTATCTTCAAAGAGTTATATAACCAGAAAATCCTTTGAGCGGAAAACATTTTATAGTTTTAACCATTTATATTTTGTTATATAAGTTACTCTTAAAGTAGTTAGTAGTTACAATATATGATTGAGTAATTGGGTATGACTTAGATAGTCTTTATAAGAGTTTTGGTAATCTTTCTTCACGAGCCAACTTTGAGGTTGAGTTAGACCATTGCTCAATTCTAGAGTAGTATCAGTATCAGTATCAGAATCTATCAAGTGGTTATTATTGGCCATCCACATATGTTCAATCCTATAATGTCCGGGAGTATTATTCCTAGAGATTTTGAAATTTTGGTTTGTTTAGTATTAAACAATTCTAGAATTATTTGTTGAGAATCCTCAGAATTAATTTTAAACTTATTTGTTTTATGGTTCATATTTCTCAACCCTAAACTTAGGAATGAAATCTTATTAAAACATAAAAATATCTTTTTTCTTAGAATAATTATACAAAATTTTAACAAATCATTCTCAAACAATTATTTATGAAAATAGATTAATATAGCTTAAAACAAACGCCCCTTACGAGAATACAAGAGCATGAATGAAAAAAAAAAAAAAAGAAATCTTGGCAAACATATTCAAAGAGAAGCAGAAATATGTCGCAAGAAACTTAATACAAGATGTCCATTAATAAGACTAGGAAGGCCTAAAATATTTGTTAGGTTATTGAAGAATAAATGGATTTTGGTCTTGGTCTCAATATATATATATATATTTCTGTTTCAATCCAAATATTTTCAAAATTATTTAGTTTTAATCTTTTCTCTTAATCTATTTATATTAAATATTGAGCTCACTAACAAAAGACCATATCATCTAATTATATATGAGAGTCGTTAATCTCATTTTATATATTAAAATCTTCACCTAATAAACTATTGAACAAACTCAACAACTTATCAAGCCAATAACTCATTTTTTATAGTAAAATTTGACGCATAATTATGACAACATGTAACATGACTATTATGCAGGATTTAATGGTGTGATTTTCTGTTATCCGGCTCAATGATGATTAACGGTGACTGAAACCAATCAGTTTTGAAAAATAATAGGAATCAAAAATGATATTTAAGCCCGTCGGGAATCATAGAATTTCAAATTTCAAATAATCACCAGTCACGGTACTGAAACGGGCTTTATATTAGGGACATGCTACAGCTAATCGCCAGAAAAAAAAAAAAAAAGGGAAAAAAAGAGCACGAACAGAGGAGGCGTTAAAAGTAAGGCTCAATGCCTCACACATTCAGCATTACCATTCCATCACCAATGACCGAGTCAAAACCACACTTTACACATAACCCAACATGACACAACGTTACGCATAGCACGTTCACCGTCACCTCCACACCCATCCACCAAAGCATCGATCCCCTCAACTATCACTCTTAAACGCGCGTGGTGTGCCCCCAACGCCAAGTTCACAGCCCCAGAAAAAGAAAAGTAAAAAAAGAAAAGAAAAAAAAAAAAGCGCCCTATTCTTGGCATTAGGCATATAGCAGAGTCATGGGTTCATGAATGTCCCTGCATTTGCATGCCCTTTTGCCAATCTCATGAGAAACGAGATTCAAAGCCCCAGCCTCAGGCAACATATATGGATCGTGGATGGCTACGTTTCATTTGCAGGCCTTGAAAATCAGCCACCTTATTATTGGTGAGTTCCGAGATAGAAATGATATCTTTTGCCTATCAATAAAAAAGCAAGATCTGAAATGATTTGTGGGGCATTTCAAAGAGCACAATCCTAACTGCATGACGTGTGTCAAAGCTGGCCCCACTTGACACCCAGTCTTTACAGGCCTAACCCATCAACACAGTTGCAAAAAATATACTTCACTCCCAAGCAAAGGCTAAAACTTCACAATGAAGCATAAGGGCCACTCACCATGTTCTTTTTGCTTTCAGTACCTCCCTAAAATTTCAAAATTCAGAGAGTAAAGAGTAAATCATGAAAAGGGCAAAGATACAACATATTTCTTATTCAATCACAATTTTTAATTTTTTTATTACCTAGCTACAATTTATTTCACCCTTCACACTTGTATGAAGGTGGATTGTGAACGAAAAAGCATAGACTAGTATTTCCCTAGGATTCTATGAACAATAGCTAGATCAAATCCAGCTGCCAACACCGCTCCTTGGAATTAGGAAAAGTAAACTTTAGATTATGGTAGCAACGCAACAAGGTCCTGAACTAGTAGTGGTTCATTAATTACATTACAATTGAGGTATGATTAGTTGGAAGATAAAAATTGGATATGTAGCCGAGCACTACATATAAAATTTATGCATAAAGATACACAATTTGTCCATCAAAATTTTTACCTTTTTTTTTAACCCCAACCATTACCAAACACACCTAATTATTTTCTACCCCGCAGTCAAAATCCTACCCAGTACTAATGGGTGTTAGATGAGGAAAATACCAGACAAATAAATTGAATGGTGAGGAAGATTATGGGAAGAGTAAATGAAATATGAAGGAAGTATAAAAAGGGATTACTCGGACCATTGAATTCTAATTCACTGCATTTATTACCAAAGAGTAATGGGATGGACAGGTTGTAATCAGATTTTCACTGGCAAGGGAAATTCCCCCAAATGATTACATTTGATATTCAGCAATTCCGAAAGGCCGTAATCCTCAGCAAATCAGGGTCCAGCCCTTCCCCTAAACTTCATTTATTATTTCTTAATCCAAAACCACCCAGAAAAACAAACGGGAGGCTAAAATTTTTACCCCATCCACCTCTTTTGCCTTTTCCCAAGACATCAAAAAGAACAGAAGTTACTGATAATCACTGGCAATTTCTCTGCTTGCTGCTTTGCATCCCCTTGTAAGTAGCTTTTTTCCAGAGGCCCCCAATTTTTTATTTTTATAGTTTAAACTACACCTAATTTTAACGGTAAAAGCCAAAACACTAATATGTTCCTTTCCCACCGCCTTAAACAGGAGCCTAAATCCTTTTTCTTCCTTCACAATCCAAAACAAAAAACCCTATTTCATCTATTCTGTTCATTCATTCTCCTATAGAAGAAAACCAGTTCCATATTTTTTTTCCACCAAAAACATTAGTCCTACCCTTTAACCCTTTTCCTAACCCCACAAGTACTTAAAAAAGAAAAAAGTAGCTAATCCCACCCCCAAAGTAGGACTTAATGGATCAATAAGTCCATTCCTGAGGCAACCGGATCTCATGGTTCACTGGTGGCTGCAACCTCAGATTGTTGCGCTTCTGTTGAGAAAAACCATAATTACTCCGCATCCTTGGAATAGCTGATGCTGCTGCATACAAATAAAATAAATAATAAATAATAGATCATATATACATATAACATACTGAACAAATAAAAAGCATGATCCAGGTAAAAAATAAAAATAAGCAAACGAAAAATTTTCACCGTTTTCCATGTTCCATTTTTATTTTTACCATTTTCCATGTTCGAAATCCCACTGAAACGAGGCTGGTGGGCTTGTTGCGGGACCATGTCCTCGAGCTTCAGATTCAGGGCCTGCACCACCCTAGCCGGAACCAACACAGTTGAACAAGCTGGCCAAAAAAAAAAGGGAAAAAAATAACAAAATTACAAAACAATAGTGCAAACAAAGAAAAGGAAAGAAAAAAAAAAGCAACAAACGCATTAACCATCACATGAATAAACTAAACATAACCCAAAAACAGACAACGGAACCAACACACAATACCTAGCAACAATAACTCTGAAAAACAAAAAGAAATAAAAAACAAGAGTACTACTATTATTTCTTCGATTTTTTTTCTCTTCACCTGGCTTCTTTTTTGACTCAACGGGACTATCAATACGACGGGGCAAGAACACGCCGGTTCCGGTGCTTTCCCTTTGACCAGAAGGGTTCCCGAGAAAAACGGCTCTCATGCCAGAACCGTATTGTTGATGATGCTGCTGCTGCTGCTTCGAGTGGCGCTGCAGCGGAGGCCATGCAGATGCACACAAACCCGCGTTCACATTCCTCCCACCACCAACAACAGAACCAATCTCACCATTCCTTCCTCTCATGCTCTGCGCACCGCACCACACCGGAACCGAACCCTGCTGCTGCTTCGCCATCTGCTGCTGCCTCAGCATCTCAAACTAAAATCGCAAAAAACAAAAGCAATAAATAAATAGTAAATAAATAAATACCAAGATTTTTTATGTTTAGATTTTTTTGAGTTATTCACTTGTGCTATTTGAAGTTGCTGGTGAGAGAGGCAGTGCTGGTGGTGGTGCTGGTCGTTGTTGTTGAAACCGACGGTGTTACTGTGGTTTCTGTGCGGAGCCACGAGGCTTGTTGCGTGGTTGTGGCTGAAACGACATCGTTCTGTGTCGCTGAGTCGCATCCTCTCGACCTCCCCTGCGGCCGCGCGCAGCAGATCCCACGTGGCCCTCTGCAAAGTCACGTGACAGACGCTGTTCGGACTCCCCTGGCTCGACGACGAACCTCCTTTCCCTCCGCACCCGCATAGTGTCGACTGCGGCGAACCACTCACAACCACACCCTAAAAAAGTTCCCAAAATAATAAAATGAAAAAAAAAGCTCAAATATTTAGCACTGTGTACAAACAAATAGTGTTTCGTTTTTTTTCATATCATACTTTAGGTTTTGGTGAGGGGAAAGAGTTGCGGTTCAGGTCGAGTTCGAGGGTGGAGTGGGCGAGTTGCCGAGTCAACTCGGCCATGTGTTCCTCCCCGTCGCTGCTCTCTGTCTCGCTGGAACTCAGGTAAGCGAACATCGCGCCCGAAACGGCGTCGTTTTTGTTGTCAAAGAAGGAAGTGACGTTGTTGTTGTTGTTGTGACTGTTGTCGTACACGGGTTTGTCGTCATCGTCGTCTGAGAGGAACTCCGACGGTAGCCAAAACACACCGCCGTCGTCCGCGTTCTCAGCCATAGAGAGAGAAAAGAGAAAAGGAAAAAAGAATGAAGACTAGGATTTTTTCTTTTGGGCGTATAGTGGTGTTGAGATTTTAAGAGTGAGGGGATTTTAGAGTGGTGGTGGTGGAGTGTTTAAAGGGGACCCAGGTAGCTGTGTGTGAAAAAAGAGACATGAAAAGAAGCGTGGATTGAACGAGCGATCTGAGGCGCTTTTTAACGAAAACTGAGCCTTCTTTTTTTCTTTTTTAGCAATTTTATTTTCACTTTTGTGCACTGTTTGTGCTGTGTCTCAAACGCAGTGGTTCAGTGAAACGGTTTTCTTTTTATTTTTTCGAAGAAAAGCCAAAAATAAAAAAAAGGGAAATGAATTGGTGTAGAGAGAGAGAGGGAAAAAGGACAGTCTGTATGAGAGAAAGGAAAGGGAGTGCATTTGTAGAGAAGAAGAGGGAGGGAAACGAGGCGGTGCTTCTTTTTTTTTTGTCTCGTTGGTGACAGTAACACGCGGTAAGGGTGAGTTGTGGGTCCACGCGCCAACGATGCACCACCGCAGCACGACCCAAGCCAATTTCGATTTGTTTTTTTGGTTTTCTTTCTGACTTTCGGTTTATCGGTTTGGGTTGTATGAAGCATGTGACACTGACAGTGAGATACTACTGTGATGGGATTGACGTTCCTCTCGCACTGATGTTCTACCCTAATCACGATTTTTTGTTTTCAAGAAAGAAATGTAGATATACTAGCAACCCGACACAGGCTCGGTTTTTTTTTTTTAATTAGTGTCGATTCGCGAAAATAAAAAAATATAGAAATGAATAAAAAATGGATTAATTAGATTAATAAAAAGAGAAATATCAATATAATATAAATCATCAACTATCATTTAAAAATTAAACTTTAACTCTCTAGGATAGCAAAAGAAATATATGTGAATATGAAAAAAAGTATAATATAGATGTGAAAAAAATTAGATTCAAGAAGGACACATAAAAATATAGTTACCAACCATAATTCCTTTTATTTGATGATGGTGATGATATAGATTATAATATGATAATTAAATAAAGTAAGGAAATATTATTTTATTAATTGATGATATGATATTTGAATTCCTCTCACATTCTTTTTGACGGAGAGAATTCCTATCACGTTAATCATGTGATTTTTTTAGTAACGTACTTCTATTGTATGCTAAATAATGAAATTAAAATAGTATTTTTAATAGTCAATGATGAATTTCATTTATATTCAGAGAGTGAAAAAAAATTATATTATTAATGAATAAAATTTTATCCATATGACAAGTGATAAAAAATAATGATTTATTATTACAATTGCTTACTATGATTTGTTAGTTTTATTAAATGACATTGTAATATTGTTTCTCATGGTTAGTGTATAAAAATTAAATTTATTAGTAATATTAAAATTCCTCTTGCACTATTTATGAGTTTCTAGAAAATATGTTATCACTAGTGGTGGAAGATAAATGAAAATTTAGGGGGACACATATAAAATGATGGAAAATTTATACTTTATATCCTACTAAATTATATGCACTTTAAATCCTAAACTTTAAAATTATATAATTTGACTTCATAAATTTTTTTGAATGTGCATATTGATTATTATGTTAATTTTTTAATTAGGTGATAATAAAAATATCATAAATTTAATAAATTTTAGGGTTTTGGATTGCATATGTAGGAAATTTCAAGGATTAATTTGTATATGTTCTAAAACTCTGGAGGTATAGTGCACTTTTTTTTTATAAGAAAGTATAGTACATTTACTTTGATTAAAATATATATTTGTAAAAATTTAAGGAATCAATTTGTATATTTTTAAAGTATAGAAACTAAAGTACACATGACCTATCATAGGATAAAATATAATTTATGGTTATTACTGCTACTAATTAGTGGGACATAAACTAATTATGGTTTTTTAAGGAAAGAATAGGGAAAATTAAAAATAATTTAGAATTTTTTTAAGTTTAAATTAAAAATTAATTCATAAGAACTAGCTAAATCAATTCATATTTTTTATTTTGATGGATTTTAGTATTATAGTAAACAGTATTTCAAAAATAAAAGTATTATAACAATTAATTACTATTCAATATTTGGAGGTTTATGAATTTTACAAAACTTAAATTAATTAATAATAGAACTATTTTTAAATAATTAATAAGATCCAACGAACTCAGACATAATTTTTTTTTTACCGGGTCGACCCGGTTAAATGTTTTCGCCTCGTCTGGGTGTGGATGTAGGATCCGGAAGGTGTGACTGTGAAACACTCGAGGGGTGATAGAGAGTGTGAAGTGCAACTTTGAAAACGATTGACTCGGCACCACGACGTTAGTTGTGGGCTTCCCTCACTCATCCCTCGTTCGCTTTGCGGTTGAAGCATTGTGCAGGCGGCACACCACTGCACTGTATGGTGGGTCCCACACCAAAGAAAAAAGGCAACTAACAGAATAATCAAAATAATTGTTTTATTTTATTTTATTGTTTTGCTCTTGAAAATAAATATTTGGATTTTGGAGTGTGAATGTGTGATTTGTCCATGCGATGTCCACCTGGCACTGCACCCTCATTCCATTGCATGAAGATTCTTGTATTGTTTTGTACCTGAAGCATCCTTTTGTCCATTTTTTTTAACGTTTCTCTTCCTTTTCCCACTTCTTTTCATGTTTTTGGCTAAGCAACCTTTGCTTGCAAGGTTTCGCGTTTTGCGCATTTCTCTTTTGACTTGATTTTGTCATTTTCCATTTTTTTTTATATTGACCCCACTGCCCAGAATGGAAAACGATGCTAAGAAATAAAATTAACGGTAAACTTACCAGTTACTCCTTGATCATATTACTTGTGATTTGGACCTTCGTAAAAATAAATTAATCTCGAGATTTTTCATAATTATAATATATGAATATATCACTCCCCGATCACTTACAACCCTACCCCCACAGTCCTCCACATCTTGACCTTCATTTTTAATTTTGTCATGTCTTCATCTCCATTTCAACCTTTGTTGCTACTCCCACGTCTCTAACTCATATTGGCAATAATGTTTGATTGTTTGAACACTTTCTTATTTCTTCAGCTTTATTAATTCAAAGCCTGTATTTTATAGCTTTTTTTTTCATACATCATCGTTACATGTTGATTGTTTGATTTACCTTTTTGTCATGGTTCTTAACATAAAGATATTTTCTTTATTATTAATGAATTTACAATTAAAATCAAAATTTAGTGTTATTTATAGGAGTAGTGGCAGGGATAAAGGAGATGACTGATGTGAGAACAAGACTGAGGGAGGTGACAATCATGGTTACCAATTAATTTACAACTTGTAAATAACTAAAGACTAATGTGTGAATTATATGTTTCAATTGTGAGGGGCCCTAAAACTAAATTATTGTTGTCAACGACCAAACTAATCATAGGCAATATTATCAGGGACTGATTTGGGGTATACTCTAAAATTAAGATATAATTATCTCATAGGAATTAAATTTATATAATAACTACTTGATATAATATAGTAATTTCCTTGAGTTCTATAAAATAATAGTATAAAAATACTTTTTAAATTTTCTAATACATATTTGGTAAAATGAAAGATTCAGAAACATAAAAAATCAATATTAAAGAATAACTTTTATGAAAAGAAGAGATTCTTGGGTGGACATAATTATATCACCTCATTCTTACATATATCGGGTCTCACTAACTTTGTTTAATATATATTTATTTATTTATTCCTCAGTTCATCTACTTTAATGTGAGTGTATATATGCATGAGGTGGTAGATTTGTGATCACTCTTTCAATGAGAAGAAACCATTTTTTTTACTTTTAACAAAAGCTACAAATTTATATACATTTCTTTGTAGTTGATTTATATTATAAAATATTGAGCAAAATACAACCATCTCTGTTATGAGATTATTGACTTTATTACACTCCTCTTTCCTTTATTTATAAAACATGCACTCTCAACCCTTTATTTATAATGCATACACTCTTCTTTCCTAAAAACTGAAAATAACTTAGCTTTTAATCCATTTTCAATTTTTTCATGTTTATTATTATATTTTTAACTGAAATACCCTTTATTAATATGTTTGCATATTAAGTTTTTTATAAAATAAAACATATATGGCTTACAAAATATTGATATATATGATTTAATTTTTTTAAATTTTTACTATATTAAAGAACAAATAAATACTATTAATTAAAAATTAATATTTAAAAAAATTAGATAAATTTTGGCTACAACTTTAGAATATTAGTATATATAGAAATAAAATGATTTCTAAGTATTGTATATAAAGATGAATTACATAGAAGGTAGTGAGAAGAAATTTATGATTTTACTATGAAAAATATAAATTAACATTATAAAAATAATAGTGGAGAACATATAAATATTTTTTAAATATAATTATTAAAAATTATTGTTGCTATTAATAACTTGTTTTCTTAATATAGTAAAAGTTTAAAAATTTAAGTTACATTAAATATATATATAAATATCAATATTTTATTTTATTAAAAAACTTAATATTTATAACTTATCAAAGGGTAGTTTGGTCAAAATGAAATAATAGGCTTGAAAAAGATAGAGATTTAATGAAAAATTAAAAATGGAATAAAATGTTAATTATTTTAAGTTTGTAGGGGAGATGAGTGTATGTTTTAAAATAGATGAAATGAGGGTATAATAATATTATCTCTTAGGGGAGCGAGTTGTAATTTACTCTAAAATATTTTATATTAAATAATATATTAACATTAGAAATAAACTTTATTATCAATTAATTGTATTTTAGTCTTTTACCAATAGTGATTGATTTATCTAATCAACTTTTAATGGATAATTTACAAATATTTTTGTAAATATTCTATGTAAGTTCATAGACACATGTTGGCATTGAATTAGAACAAACATCTTCCTAAACCTAAACTTTATGCATAAAATTAACCATATATTTTTTTTCTATAACTTTTTTGAAAAATAGGATGAGTCAAATAATTTTAATAATGTGACTAAACATTATCAAATTCTTTGGTCCTTGAATGTAACACCCGGTGTATACGTATCAATAGACATATTCCGTATAGCCCTACAGTCCCCCAGGAGCCACCCATGTTGCTAGGTCCTGAATTTCACTAAGTCTAAACCCTACACTTCCTTGGAGAGCTATATGATGGAGTCATATTTTTTGGATAAAAAATCTCGGTAATTGTTCCCAAAAAGAAAATAAGTTAAAGAACGATTTTTAATGAATTTTATGAAATCTTTAAACATTTTATTTTTAGTCCACAAGTTTAGAAAATCTTGAAGATTTTTGGATTTGAACTAAAATCCAAAATTTGAATTTTGAATTATTGGGATTTTAATTTTTATGGTATTTTATTTGGATCCAAATGAAGGGTATTTCTTAACTTACATTTATGTTTTAAAATGAATTGAGAGTAAAATAAATGAATGTTGAGTAAAATAAATGAGTGTTTTAAAATCCAAAGTTCTGCAGAACAGTCTCGCTGTAGCGAGTTATGTTCGCTGCAGTGAGTTGTTGCTTCTCCAAGTTCACTACAACGAGATTTACTCGTTGCAGTGAACGTGTTTGATATCAGCACAGTGTAAAATGATGTAGTTTCATTTAATGAGCCCTATATATATCCCAGCTCGGGCTTTTCCCTTCCTAGAAGCTAAAACCCAAAACCCTTCCCTTCTAAACCCTTCTCTGCTCTTTTCCACTCAATTCAACATCAAATCTTCATCCCCCAATATTAAAGGTAAGTGTTTGTTGATGGTTTATATTAGTTTCTTCCACATTCTTCCTCCCTCATATTATGGGCTGTTGTTTATCTCCATTATTGTCAAGTGGAGTTGCTTTCATAATGTTGTTAGAGTTGTTTTAGAATTATCTAGAGATTAACAGAGATTAATCTTGGGTTTATGTCGCTCTATAGCAGTTATTGATGTCATTTCAATCTCTCAAGGACAAGTTGATAATGCCCACATACTTCCGACCTTGAATGGTGAGTGGGCTCAAACTCATGGCCTTACTTTTAAGCATTATAAGTATGCTTATGCATTATAGTTGTTAAACATTAAAGTAGATATCACATGATTTTGTCAAGGTAGAAGAATTTTGATTTATAATGATAGCAAAAAAGAATAAGGTTTTGCAAAACCATGGGATCATGATTACTGTGTTGTATGCTATAGAAATATTTTACATGTTTGAGAAATGTTTTATTAAGAAAATATGTATTGTAGCAAAATGGCTATTTTGCTGAATATGTTTTTATGGGTTTCTTGATATCACTACGTATTCAAGTTTTAGTATGTCAAGTTATGTTTCAGAATGTCCAGTTAATATAATTATATATGTTAAAGAAATGTGAACAAGAGTATGACCCAATTTTATGAATAAATATGTTATATGATTTTCAGTTTTATGATTATGAACCCTAGTATTTTGAACTCTGATGTTAGAGATTTCAAGTACATAGAAAGATATATCAATTTAAGTTTTGAACTTAGAACTTTAGCATATGGTATAAAGAAGTATGGAATTTAGAATGATTCTTAGCAACTGCCAGAACTCTCAGAGTACTAATGATTCAAGGGTTCGCGTTCATGAGGGATGGAGTATCCACCCTTCAATTTTGGTTTTTGACAAACTAGTTTAGTCGGTAGAAAAAACGAAACAGATAGTTAGTTAACAGCTGTGAAGAAATCGTTATCCTTAGTACTAAGTTATCCGTTAAAGGACAATTTCGTCGCTAACAGTTACAAAAATGGGACCTAGTTAGGTGCC
This sequence comes from Dalbergia cochinchinensis, assembly GCA_031216125.1. Taxonomy (NCBI): domain Eukaryota; kingdom Viridiplantae; phylum Streptophyta; class Magnoliopsida; order Fabales; family Fabaceae; genus Dalbergia; species Dalbergia cochinchinensis. Next base: position 56,513,983 of record CM062375.1, on the reverse strand, counting down.
TACAGCTTGTCCAACAGGAACTGTTATGATTTTGCAGCTTTTGTTATTGTATATGTATTTATTGTATTCAACATACTGTTTCCCAATGCTCTGTCGCACCTTCAATTAAATGAATTCATGTTTGATTATGAGTTTAGAAATGCTTTTTTATGAATCTATGAAATGAAAAGTATTTTCCTAGTTAGCTATATATGTAAATATCAAATAGTTTGTGATTGCTGCATGTATAGTGTGTGTATATATATATATATTTCTTGGTTGTCCCATATGGGTAATGGGTAAAAATTCACTCACTAAATCCGTTGACTTACCCCTCATTTCCTCTCATAGTAGCAGGAGCAGATATCTTTACGCCACCGGTTCAGTAGCCACAACTATCCTTTGGTAAGCTCTACATTGTTGTAAAACTTAGTCTAGGTTTATGTTAGTTCTGGAGGGCTCCAGTAGATTTGCAGGCAAGATTCGAGTCACACATATATTTTAAGACATTATAGTTATTTTCAAAGTTTATGTATTCCCCTTATATGTTTCCAGATTTTAGTATGGATTTCAAATTGATGAATTTAATTAGATTATATAATAGATCAGTTATATAGTTATTATTCAATTTTCAAAGGTTAAATAGGTTTTCAGATTTAGAGTAATATCATGTAATGAATTAGTTTATGATTTCATGATTAGCATAATGGATTAAAAAGGGATTTTCAAAGCTTGAATATCAAATACTTCTAGTTTTATGAATTTAAATAACATGTTTTGAACAAAGAAATGGATATTGATTTAGAAGAAAAATCATGTTTTAAGGATAATATTATACTATTATATGCATATAGAGAGACACGTCACCCAGAAGGATTACGTGGGGACATGATTCTTTACTTGCTAGTCATATTCCCAAGTCGGATTGTGATATTAAACAATATGTTTTCATGTTCTCTAGATAATATTAAACAATATCTCTTACCTTTGAGCTTTGGAGGGAGAAGGATTGGGGTTGGATTCAGAGAAAGATGATGAGAAAGGTGTAAGGATAAAGGCTTTTGGTTTCTGTAATGGAGGATCCGAGGGGGTAGGGTTTTCAAAGGGTTGAAGGCTCATTAATCAAAACTGTGTCATTTTGCACTGTTCAGACATCGAAGGTCCTTGCCGAAATGAGCATTACTTGCTACAGCAAGGAATCTCGCTGCGAGTAATGCTAGCTGCAGTGAGTCTATTCTTTAGAATTCTGCAGCTGCAATACCAGCTCTACATCCTATGGCCCTTCACACATCTGAGCCTTCCCAATAACACAAGTGGGTCTCATAGGACCCTAGGGCAGTACTGGACTTATCCAGAAGCACATGTGCTTGAGGTATTATAGTATGCTATTAGGTCTTCTATGCTATTAGATACTTAGTATCATGGACTATTGTAATACGATGTACATAATAATATAATTTAATTCCCATCAATATAGAAGGCCTGACAATTAAAGCCAAGATCTCAGCCTAACAATTTAAAAACCTTAGCACCCATGTACCATTCCTTTTTCTTCATGTAGTAGTAACAACAACATAAAGAAAAATAGATTTAGTGTTCACAGTCATCACTCCTCCTCTTCAAAAATAAATCTATAATTGTTCCCTTTTGCTCAATGGTTTCAATGGAGCCATGGAGACCTTTTTTGCATTAGCTATGTAGCCCGATATCGGAAGCTTAGAGGAAGGCGATGGTTGAAGAAGTGGCAGTGGCTAGAGTGGGAGCATTGCATCCCTTTCTTGTGATAGTAGTGACAAGCACGCGGTGGTAGTACTTTCTTACCGGTGGCTTGGTTTTTTTAAAAATAGAAGTAATTAGCATAACTGCCCAACTGCTACAATCGGTCTAGTTCACCGGTTTCCCTGATTTCAATCCAAAACCATGTACATCATGTTCATCTATCTATATGTATTGCATCTATAAAGATTTTATTTTAAGAAGATTGTTTGAAATGTGTAGGTTAAAAGAAGTGGATGCATTAAGCTCAATTGTTCTTTTCATTTATATAAAAAAAAAAAACCACTTGTGTTTAAGCTCAATATTTTCTATTTGGAAATAACAAGTATTTCTTATTTTGTCATTCATAGAGAAATTATTGTAAGAATCATAAATAAAACAAGTACGATATATTTAGCTTGTTTAAATAAATAATAGTTTTTTTCGTCTTGATGGAACAATTAATAGTCGATCCTTATTACTTGGAATCCAACTATTTGGGCCTGACACAATGGAGATCCCTATTTGGATTGAGGGAAATGGAATGAAATATTTTGAAACTCTATTGATTGGATGTTTTAAAAATTGATGGAATGAAATGGAGGAGGATGGAATAAATTTCATCCAATTTTATCATCTCTTGTCATTCTTCCTTCCAGTTTTGGAGGAATGAGATGGAATTCTTTGCTTTATTAGTTTTTACTCATAAAATTACAATTTTATTCCATTCCATTAAGTATTCCAAACAATTGGGTGAAATATTACTCTATTTTATTACTAGAATATTTAAACAATGGAGTTAAATAATTATATCATTTCACTTACTTCATTTTATTTTATTTCACTTCACTCCATTACGCCACAACAACCCAGATATAGCCTCAAATGGGATTGCGGTTTTCCAGCAAAAGATTTTTTAGTATTTCGAGAAGTCGAACTTGAGATCTATGATTAAAGGGTTATATAGAATAGTGTTAGATATTAGTTCGTATTTTTTCCAAAATCATAATGTGAAAAATAAATGTACCTGATAAGAGATGCATCTTTTACTATAGTATGGATATTAAAGGGGGTGGAAAAGAAAGTGAAAAAAAATGATAAACTAGTTATCAACATAATTTTATAAATAAATCTGGTTCACGAAATTTTCATTAATCCCATATTAAACATAAGGTGAGAAAACAAAGGAAAAAGTCTCGATTCTCCTTGTGTAGAAACTAACAAAAGCATGTGCATTTGTTCACATAATCACGTTCTTTCCACTACAACTTTTGGAACCTTCGAGCCGAAAGAGTGTGTGTGTGATGCGTCGTTCTCATGCCGCTTTGACCATTTCAGTATCACTTATCCTTTTTGTTTCATTCTCATATTAAAACCAAAATAAAGGTCTTTTCTTTATTTTTTTTTATTCCTCTCTTGAGTGAACTTAATTATTCCTTGATCTGCGTTATGGCTCTAGGAGTGTGATTATCGTCATATTGTTTGTGAAGTAGATTATATGGAGATTTTATGGTTGTTGGCTTTCCCTTCTACTTTTTATATGTATGCTTATTTGTTGTGTGATATCAATAATCTCAATGAGTAGGATTGCGCTTGTTCAATCTCCCATGTCTACAGAGAAGACAACCAAGTTATTGATTTTCTTGTCAATCATGGAGCCTCTTTTCCTCTTATGACTCATTAATGGAATAGACTTTCGAATAACTTGGAGCTCATTCTTTTGACTGATGGCTTAGGATTCTTCATGTAAGAAAAGAAAATTATTTCTCCACAATTGCCATTTGTAAGTGACCAAAAATTCTGCCCAATCTATACTTAAATTTTAAAAATGAGAAAAATTAAAATAGCGCCCTAGTGAAAAAATTGAGAGAGATCATTGTCAAAAAGTTTCATGACTAACACAGGTTATTACTAGCTATCAATTCGGGCAAATAATTATTGACGTCCAGCTAAAAATCTGAAAAATGGTTACTTCGTCCTTGCATGGTTAATTTGCCTTATAGACCCCACTAATGTATTCGTAGGTGAGGACTCGGGAAAGAACGGAGCTAATAGAATGTGAAACAGAAACCGGTCAAAACTTCTAGCCTAAGCATGCTCGCTATTGCTTCCTGCTCCCACCACTAGAAAGGGCAAAAAAAAAAAAAAATGCTCTAGGCCTTAAAAAATACTAACTTCCATAGTCCACGCCAAACCAACCCTTGTGTTTAACTAACTAGTCCCTTTCTTTACTTACCAAAAAACAATTAGCTAGTCCCTTTCCTTAGTATAATGGGATAGGGGCCTAGAGTGCCCCACAACGTAGTCCATGATGGGAGGGGGAATGGTTGAGGCGAGGGGCATTGGAGGGGTGGAATTACTAATATGGTCATTTGCATTCTATTCAGTAATAAAATGAATTTTTATATAATGAAGAAAGCCGAATGATGCCAAAGAAAGATGTATATGAAAATTAATGAAATGATAAGGCCGTTTGGGAAGTATTTTATAGAATAATTTTTTATTTTTTAAAAATAAAAAATAAAAAAATTTATTTGGTTGGTTATTTTTTTAGATTGATTTTAAAAATAAAAAAAATTGTGTTTTATATTTTAAAATTAAAAATTAAAAAATAAATGCAAGATATTTTTGGAATTCTATTTTTTAAAATAAGAAAGAATGTGATAGTATATTTGTAATTAATTGGTTTTATTAAGTGTTACCCAAAATAATTTTTAAAATATTTTTTTCAAAATCATTTTTAAAAATACTAAAAGAAAAATAATTCTAAACAACCCCATGTGTGACGGTCTTATTGGCTTTTGTTATTTGACTATTTCCTTCGTTAAATGGTTATCCGTTCTCTTTATGTAATTTATCTTTGTCTGGTTCGTCAATTTTTGTACTTCAATAATTCGAGCCATATAGAAGCGCTCTTATATAAAAAGTGTGAGTCAGTAGTAAATTCTATTCTAAAATGTGGTTTTATTATCAAATATGGAAACAATTGAATTGATACTGTATGACTACCTAATTTGCCGGATGTCCAACTCCACTTCCTCCCTCCAAGAAAACATCGGGGCCATTTGAGTTTATGTTCGTTGGCTTCCTAATCTTTCCATTAATCTTACCCTTTTTGAATTTTCTTCATTATTGTATTGGTGGAAAACTTCACTCATACTTAGTATCAAGGATCATGCTAACAAGGTGCATCTTGCTAATATAAAAGGTCACAAATTATAATTACTTTTCCTTAGATTCACTTACCGATTTGATTGACATTATTTCACAAAAATCTACATATAAATTTCAGTAACTAGACATGTTTAATTTGTTATCCATTTTCTTTGTTTATTTGAGCATTATTACGTTTATTTGGTTAAAATTTTGGGAGAACTACAATTTTTTTATATGTTTGGATGTTATTGTTGATGTATATTTTGTTATAAGCCGAAGTTGCTAAATTGATTAGATATAATAAATATAGAACTATTTTTTGGGGTAAAACTACAATAATTAAGTTTATGATTTGTAATTTAAATAGAATAAAAGGTGAGACTGATTTAATAGAAGGTTATTTTTATCTTTTCAAGTAATTTGTAAGGATAGATTTGTAATATTCTAAAAAATAACAAACAACATTCTCTATTTTCTACTGCTTTTGTTTCTACTAGAAATATGTCCCTATTTGCTTTTAAAAAAAAAACAGATTTTTTTTTGTTTATGCTTTTTTTGAGAAGCACAAACAAACATGTAACTAAATCATCAAAATACATTTTTTCCCAAGAATTTGAATAAAAATACTTTTTCTTCTCTTAGAAGTTTCATCCAAATGAGCTTATTGTTCACTAGAAAATGTTAATATAAACTCGTTTATGGCAAATCTAACACGTTCATGGCATGATCTCAGTGAATATGTCTATAATATTTATATAATTTTTAATTCTAAATTATATTTTGAATGGTTGATATATTACTATGTATAAGGTCTGTCCAGCATACTCACTAATGCAAGATTATACAATCTAATACTAGAAATTAGAACACCAAATAAAAATATAAAGTAATGCGTACCTTTTTGATTTGTAACAACAAAACATATCATTTGTTCATGAATCCTGTTGCAAGAGAGAACACATGCACAATTGCTTGTGCCAGGTATAGGAGAACCCACTTCTTCTCCCTCTACTATTTAGATGCCACAACAGTGGAGTAGTAGCAATTAAGAGTGCCAAGAGTGGAGTGGAGATCATGCTCAAAGAACAAATATTTAGTAACCAGGTCATGTCTATCATAGACTTAGGTTATATAGGGTTTACACCCTCTAGCAACGCCTCACTATTGGCCTCAAGCTCAATAATACATGGTGAATCCCAAAATCCACAATAGATCACTAAATAATATTAATGGGTCTCTAGGAAATAATCAAGCTATCCATGCAGCCCGTTTTGTAAAACGAAAATACCCATAAATTAATAACATCCCAAATCCAAATAATTCTCACAAGGTTCACTGTGAACCTAACATTATACTATCATTAGTGGCAAAGGATTATAGCCAAAAAGGGGGTAGCTCCCCCATATTATAGAGGCATGTCACATAAGGGGAGTAATTTATTATGAGATTGAGATAAGTAAATCTAGGTCGTATAACCAGATATGAATGATTAGGATTGAAAGTTAATTATTAATGTAATTAATGCTTCTATGCTTATTTTGAAAAAAAGTATATGACTTTATGTTTTAATATTAACTATTTATGTAAGATTCAATGATCAAGATTCACTCATCTCACTTTCACAATAAACCATTTCTCTCATATGATATACTCCCTATACATATGTATGTCAATCTACAATGTAATTCCTAGAAGACGTCAGTTTAAACACTTTAGTTATTCAAAGATTAAATACATATACTTTAGTTCTCAAAAGAATTCACATTATAATATATTAACCTCTTAATAAGGAAATTATATAAATAATAGTCCTTAAAAAATTAATTACATATATTTCCATTCTCAAAAGATTTCCATGTCATGACATATTAATATCTCTTATCAGAAAAATCATGTAAACATTAGCACATATTTTTTCAGGGACTATATATATATATATATATATATATATATATATATATATATATATATATATATATATATATATATGAATCTTTTAAGGATTGAATGTTAAAAATCAGTATTTTAGGAACTAATGTATGTATAATTTTCTTATTATAGAGATTAATGTATTTGACATAAAAACTTTTGAGAATTAAAGTATATATAAATTTAATTTTTTGAGGACTTAAGTATTAAAATGAAAAATTTTCAGGACTAATGTATAGATATACTCTAGATCTTATATGAGAGAAAAAAGTCCACTAATATATAATAAATACTAGAATTTTTTAACCCGGTTCAATCACTTTTTTAAAATCTACACGATTTCAAAAATCATAATAGAATACTCCAATTTTCTCCCTCTTTCAAATTTCACTCCCAAATTTTAAGTCATCTCCCGTCAGCGCATTACTCTTGTTCACTAAGTATCACTTAATTTTTGGGAATTGCCGATTTGGAAGTTATGTCATCTGTCATTTTGATGGGATATAGGCCTTTGTCTATAATTTTTTTTTTAATAAACCCACACTACTGATTGGCTGAGATGCTAAACTTGAGAAATATTTAGGTATATCGAAAATAAGAGATAATATTTATTGTGATCAATTTATTAATTGACATATGAGTTTTATGAGTTATTATTATTTCTTACCTTTCCTACATTTTTAATACAATAACTAATTTATTAATTACTAAATAAAACAAAATATATATTCTATCTCACTTTAAAAGCCCATAAGAATTTCTCGCTAAACTTTGATTCTTGAGACTGAAACGGAACCAACAAGCAAGTGTTGCAGGGGCCAAATATATTTCTTATTGAAACTTATTTCAATAGTTCATTCACATAATGTGAAAATTAAATAATAGTTTTATAATAGCATTGGCAATTATTATTAAATGTATGTTATATCAATAAAATTGTGATATTAATTTATAAAAAAAATTGTGTGAAATAATTTTATTGATTAATGATCTTGCACATGATATCGTGTTAACCTTGCATATATTGAACAGGGAGTTAAGTAGATTTATATAATTTTAAAAATGAATTAAATGAATAGTTTTTAAAGGTACTCTAACATTTTAAATCTGAAGTTATGTATTTTTATCAAATAGTAAATGATTATAATTTATTCTATGATTTCACTCATATATGTTAAAATTTGAGTGGGAACAAAAAAGAAGTTAAAGATTTCAGAGTGAATATTTATTTTAGCTCCTCAAGTCATGATTTTTTACCAGTTTTTAAAAGTTAGAAAAATTTATTCAAGTTAATTTTTAACGTGGTGTTTGTAGAAACTATATTGAAATTTCAAGGACTAAATCGTTAATTTTTTTTTCAATTTTAGAGAAAGTAAGTTTACAATTTCAATAATCAAAATAAACATTTAATTGAGACTATAATATTTTAAAATAAAACATAGCAAAATATTTAATTAAGATTTTAAATCATTTAAGTGACAATTTTTCTTTTTATTATGTGTCTATATATAGTTTTGATGTATATAAAGATATCTGAATATTCAATTATATGTTATTATATCCATAAAAGTGTTTAATTTTAGTATTTAGATATTATCTACAAATTTTAACATACAATAACACACACTTGGATGAGTGTATATATACTTTCCATTTTTTTGGCAAATTATACCAATCTCTCCTAAGATTTGGTGAAATTCAACCCGCCTCCCATTTTTCTTTAAAATTTGTTTAGGAGGTCTCTTAATTTTAAAATCATTACATCAACCTTCCCTCTATATCACCCATATAAATAAAAATGAGCTTGAATAAATTTCATCACATCTCAATATGTGCCCTCTTTATGAGGGCTCCAAGTGTGCAACTTTGTTTTTTGGACAAACTATTTCCTCACTTCTCTTAATATTTAATAAAATTTATGATCTTTTCCCTATTGTGCCAGATGATGTAGACTTTATTTGACCAGCATCGTCCTTAAGATTCGATAAGCTCAACATCTCAACCTATGACGACCGTAGTTAATCCAACCCCTCAAGTTAAATGCAGTTATGAGAAACTTTAAAAAAATAAAGTTACACCCCTGCTAACAGCTAAGGGTGTAATCAGGTTGGGTTGGTTTGGTTTAGGGGGCATGGATGAATCAAAATTGATCAATTTTAATTGGTTTGAGTTCATACATTTGGTTGAACAATAAAAGCTATAACTTTTGGTCCGGTGATTATCATTTGATTCAACAAATACTAACTCCTTCTAAACACACTGTATAGTATATAATGATGAGAATGGTGGTGTGACAATTTAAAAAACTCAAAAAATAGTGTAATTATTTCACAAATTTAAGATAAAACAATATAGGTTTCACAAAGTGGCTTTATAAGTGGCAGTATTTCGCTTCGGTCTTTAATCAATCCGTTTTTTCTTAATGTAAAAGGGTAGAAAGTTAATTATAACTTATCTTCTTGTAAATTATTTAAACTAACAAATGACTATAAGAACGGCATTACTGAACCAAATATTTACGCATCATTTTTGCAAAATTACAAAACGTCTCCAAAATCTTAAAACACCATCCTGAGCTATATATGTTTCTACTTCTTCCATTAGTCTTTTGCGGCCATTAATTAACACGAGCAACTTCTGTTTTAACAATGTGACTGAACCCATTCATTTTTTTTTTCAAAGGAAAGAAAAATACGGTCTTGTCTTGGTCAAAAGCTTTGAATCCCTCCAAACATAAAATTGTTTGTTAAGTGCAAAACTATGCCAAAGCCGAAAACTTTTGAATGAATGGACAAGAAGGAGGCTCCACACGTATAAACGTTCGGCTTTGGCAGCTTTTGAATTTGTTTGCGGTTTTCGGTTCATACATGTGTTCAGTGCTAACTCAATCTAATACGCACGCTTCAATAAATTATTTAGATTTGAGAGGCTTGTTTAAATGAGCAACAACCAGCTTTCCACATGGGAAATTCAGCGGCCCATGGAGCTAAAGAAATCTTGGAATATTAGACGGATGTGCTCTATATTCAATAATATAGAGATATTTAAGACCTATTTTTAATTTTTATTTTTTCTTGAAATATCAATTATTATTATTATTATTATTATTTTTTATTTCTCAAAAGTATTTTTCTATTCGGAGGTAATTTTGTTTGAGCATTTGAAAGGGATTAATATAGCACTTTCGACATCAATTACTCTATATTTAAGACTCAATCAAACTCGAGATTATCACTAGTTAAGGGAAAACACATTCCATTGGTGTTCAAGGAGCATATAAGTATTTCTTAAGAAATTAAACCATATATCTTGATATGAATCATATCTCTTTTTAACGTTTAAGTGATTAGATAGAGGTATATAAATAATTATTTTATGGCTAACAACTATTAACAGTGTCTATGACCATTCATGGAAACTTAAGTTTTTGAAAGAGATAATACATTATATAATACTAGGTCATAAAGCTTCTATGACCAAAAGATCTAAAATTCGATTCTTATTATCTCTTATTTATGTTTCAACACTAAAAGAGGCTCGTGTGCAAGGAAATGTGTTAAAGTATAAAATTATTTATATGTTTCTGTCTAACAATTTAAATCTATTAAAGAGATAACTCATGATAATATTAATATGTCCCTTATGCAGATGTCCATTGAGTTTGAAGTATGTACAATGTACATAAAGCTTATATTAAAATTTAACTTATTTTATTTAAAGCAGTGAAGGATAATATAAAAAACCTAACCTTATACTATTCATTCATAAAGCTTCCAATACTACAATGTGAATAATTCCTCCTAAAGCTTCTAATACTATTTTTCTTGTAGTGTTCTATTATCTCGAATCTCCTTTACAGCGCTTAGCTTGAAGCAGGGATGGGATAAGGGTGGAAGGTTATGTACAAAACAAAAGCAAGCACTATAGACTACAGAGTCATGCTTAAGCATGCATGTCCAAATGTCAAACCATTATCTATAACACGACCATGCATGGGTTGGGTTGGCACTACTTGTTCAGCAGATTTGCCTAAACTAAACTAAGTAAACTATATATTTTTTGTCTTGACAATATATTCTCCATTATGGCACACAATTTCTACCAAATGGACATGATTGTCTCGTGCAATATATTTTAAAATGATAATGGACACTGGCGTCACACCCCCAACATAATCAGTTAGGATGTTATTAGGAGTATTAGTAGTAGTAAGTTAGTTGGTTAAAAATACTGATGCATTAGTTAATTACATGGACTTCAAATAATAGGATTGCCTCATTATAAAAATAGAGGAAAATAATCATTAGTAAATTCTTATAAATTTTTTTGAAGTTTGTGAACTAAACTCGAATGCAATTCTATCAACCGGATATGTTTTGGCCCTCATCAATCAATCTAGCTAGGAGGGGTTGAACTCATCATAAAGGCCTAAAAAGTAACTCGGCCATCATAAGATGATTTCTTTTAATATATTGTTCACAAAATTTTAAGTCAGCACATGATGATTAGATAAAGACCTTCGAGAAACACGTCCGATTGGATCGTTTATTCACTAAACATTAGATTAGTTGGATTTCAAAAAATCTCGATCACTCCTTCTTTCTTTTTTTTTTCTTTTTTGGTAACAAATCTTGATCAATCTAAATCAACTAATTTTCATCTAAACTCATTTAATTTGTGAGGTAAACGTATCAGTTCGTTTTATTTGTAAAATATTAGTTCTACGGTGAACTGTATCTGGAGCAAGGAATTAATGGTGACTTATGAGTTGTCTCCAAGTGTCTTCTCTTCATTTAGCCAATTAAGTAATGCACTATTCCTTTCTCCAAATATAATTCACTCACAACTCACCTTTATAAAAAACCATATAATATATTAGCCTAATGCTAGCAGTTAGAGGGCAAAAACTCAACCTCAACGAGCCAATAATCCATATGACAAAAAAAAAATTGAAATTAAAAATTTAAAACTATTTCTTAATAACAAGTCTTGATGGATCTAAATATCTTTTTTTATCTCTAGCTGAGCTTCTCAATTTTTATGCATCTAGTTAAGAATTTGATTCTTAACGATATGTATGGAGTGGATCTCATGATTAGAAGCAAAACTTACATTTGTAATTTTTAAATCTCAAGGGGATTAATTACTGCTTTCAGCAATATATACTCTATGTTTCACCTTAAAAAATGAAATAGAAGTACTCATTTGTATGTTCATGTACATTAATGTTTTTTATTCTAAGATAAATTCCGAATAACATTAATTAAGACATTGAGAAATATTTGGAATCAATTGAAGGCGATTGATCATTAATCAATAAGGATAGGAAACTAGGTAACAGAAATCCATGAAAGTTGAATCCACAAACAGGTGAAATCAAAGCAGCAATGCTCCTAATATAACATCTTATTCATTCATATAATTCATCCGTTTATTCTTATTTGCTTTCTTTTAATTCTTCTAAAAATCTTTTAATTTAATTCTTGCAACTTCTACTCATTCATATAACATCTGGTTGGTTGCAAAAGGCGTTTTATGTTTTTACATTTTTTTTGTGCGCCTGGTGCTCACATTTCATCTACTGCGAACACAATGGAGGGTGTTTTCTGAAATCTTTGCTGAGCTTGGGGGCTCCTCTTTGGTTTTGTTAAACTCCGTGAAAGTGCTTTCAATGGATAGAGGCTGATTACTGAGTGTATTGGTTGAGTTGTTGGAAGATCATTTTTTGGTCTACTTGCGGCTTTCTCTTGTTGCGGGGCTGGTTTGTACGACCTGAGCTCTTCCACTTATGCAGTTTTTGGGCTATCGTTGATGGTGGCCGGAATGTGGAGGTATTGTCTTCTGTTCCATTAAGAGAGAGATCTTGGTGTCACTTCGGTTTGTGTGCCCATGCTATTATGTGGGTGGTAGTGATGATCTCGAAAATCTCTCTTGTTTGTATCAATTGTTTTTGGGCAACAAAGCCACACTCAGCAAACTTTTCAAGGTTCCTTTGATCTGGTTTCGGGCTTAGATTCATATGGATCTTTGTTATGTATTTTATTGTTGGTTTAGTTGTATGCTCCTTTGAGAGAAATACTTAGATATACGAGAGCAATAAATAATATTTATTTTGATCTATTTATTATTTGACATATGAATTTTGTCGATCATTATTATTTTTTATTTTTCCTATATTTTTAATGCGATAGTTGATTTATCAATCACTAAATAGAATAGAATAAATATTTTCTCATACTTTAAGAGCATCTAAGAATTTGAGTTGTTTTCTCATCCGAGTTGCACGTTGCACGTCAAATACAAATATGTTTGCTTTTGCTTATCTTAAGCACCCTTTAATTATTGAAAAAAAAAAGAAGATGAGGCTCAAAACACTGGAAGAAGGTTTAAAGCAATTCTCAAGTCACCCCACTAGCTATTTCTAATGTGTTTTGTGGCTCTCCTAAAGACCATCTAAGTCTATACATCTTAGGTTAGGTAACCACATGCGGTGGACCGAGAAAGAGATCCACATCACAACTGAAGGCATTTATTGTAATGGAAGCTCTTCGCTTCAGTCGCCAATGAGTGAAAACAACATAGATAACGTTGATGGAAATTTAAAGCAGTAGTGCCCAACTAAAATTGTGTTGAACAAAGGCATATGGGAGTCAAGCAAGTAAAGTTGCCGATGGTAGTGAAAAGAATAATGAGATGCAGGAGGATGCACACACGAGCTTGAATGGGTGGCTCAAATCTTTTGAGTTTCTACATTGAGTGCGGATTAATTTTCAGAGATGTCTTAGACTCAATTATGATTAATTAAAGCCAATTTTATCACCACAAAGTGGGTGAAGTGAAGGCGAGTTCTGCCACGAGGGGAAATAAATTTGGTTCTAGATGGTCATAAATTCTGGTCCTTTAAAATTATAATCTGATGGTGGTTATCTATCGATCTATTTTAAGATCTCAATATTTATAAATATTATTTCTTAAAAAATTTGTCCTTTTCACATTTCTTCCTCCTAGCAAATCCCACCACCCCTCCTTCATCTTCTTCCTTCACCGAAGGTACTACTCCCACCATCATCAGCACCGTCGACCACAACCCAACCAAGAATCATCGTCACAGTCCCAAAAATTGTTCACAAAAATCCATCATGGGTTGGCGGTTGAAGTGAGCGTTTGGGCATGTGACCCGCTAACATGCGGTCACGTAGGTTGGGGCCCATGTTGCCACGCAGGTGTGGTCGACAAACAGACCAAGTGGCCCAATCCATGTCTTGTACTACTCCCAACCCATGTACACGCCACCACACACATTCCCAATGCCCTTTTTCGCATGCTACTCACTCTTCACTCTTCGCTCTTCTCAACTCCCTTCATAGGCGCGTGCCTTTCATTCTCTGCTAATGCATGTATGTTTATTTCAATTTTTGTAAATTTCATTTCTATATGCCCACAAATCACATTATAAATTTTTTTTATATATCATTCAATTATTTATTGATATATTAATAAAAATAATTAAGTCTCATATTTACTATTTAAAAAGTATATAAATGAGATGATTTGATTAAATGATAGTGTAAAAAATTTTATATTGTCAGTGCATAAAAATAAACTCATTTTTTTATAATTAATATATTAATTTTTATGAAGATTATTTATATGTTTATATTTCACACCAAAAAGGAATATCAATTTTTATTTTAAACTAAATTTTTCAAAAACTCATGTAATTTTTAAATTAAAATTGATATAAACAAATTTTATATAAACAAAGATTTTCAAAAAATTGAAATAAATGCACCCTATATTTGTTTTTGGTGAATAAATTATCTGCTATTCACGTTATTTAAAAACTGGCTAATTTTACTTAAATAACTATTTTTATGAGTTGTCAAAGAGCCGCGAGGGATTAGGCAAAGAACTTTAGGGTATATTTTTATTTTTTTCAAAAAATAATTTTATGATGATATTTAGAATTATTTTTTAAAAAAATTAATCTTAGTTTTCATAACAAGTTATACTTACGAATTTTTTATTCTAGTTTTGAAGAAAATATAAAAATATAAACATGATTTTTGAAAAAATATTTTTAATAAGATAAGTTCAAATTAAACAAATACATCTCTAATCTCCTTAGTTAGATTGCGTTTAGGAACAGTCATTTATAAGATTGTGAATTTTGAGCACATGTTATCTTCTGATATCATGAACTGCTTATTCCTTAGAGGAGATTTGGTGTGAGGCAATTTATATGAGTTACTAATAATGTGATTTTAAATTATTTGAGCCAACAATATTATAGACCTCATTATTGACAATCCATATCATTAAGATAATTTATATTGTCATCCTAGTCGTAATATGAATTGCCCTCATGAGAGTATAAATGTGGATTACTAACTAACCAAGTGGTAATCCTCTCATAATCATCATCATCATTATTATTGTTGTTGCTGCTGACGTTGTTGTTATAATACAATAATAATTATTAACTATTATTTATAAAAAATCTTGATAATAATATTTATAATTAATGAAAATCAATAATTATTTTTATATAGTAATTAATATTATCATTAATAATTAATACTATTATAAATTTTATTAATTAAATATAACACCTAATAATTATAATTGTTAATAGTAGTAATTATTACTATAATATTGGTAAAAGAAATATATTACCTAGGAATTTTTTTTTATATGCCAAATAAGATATTGTGAATTGCTAGTTAGATTACCAAACACTATATTGTAACATTATAACAAATTTAAAAAGTGATAATTTTTTCAAGTGATAATCTAAGTTATTAATAATCTTGTTAGAGAATATGTCAAATGTTATCTTAACTCAACGACTTTACGTACCCTTTTAATGTTTCGACCACATATATTATGTTCTATTTGCAATATTTTGAACAATAATTGTCAAATCGAGTCATTTTTTTTTATATAAATTCTCTGATCACATTTGATAAATTTTTACTGAATAAGTAAATATAGTACAGTTTCATCTTGTTAATCAGGTAACCTAATAATTTGACGAGTTAATGCAGTCGTAGGTATCTGTACTTTATAAATAAGCACATTATAAGATTAAAATTTAATTACATGAATTACATCCAAATTTACCAGGAACTTTACTTAATTACTACAACAGTCTAAAATTGGTGAGTGTTTTTCAAAATGTTAGAAAAAAACGTAAACCATTTGCTTTTGAAAGGTCGGGCAGATGAGTTAGTTAAAATTGCAAAATCGCAGTACTTTTCAATTAGGAAAATAACAAATCAGATCACTTGACGTGGACCGAAACATGGCAAATTAACTAAACAGATCAACTGGTAGGAGTTTTCGGTGCTATCCTTGATTGATGTGACTTTCTATACTTTCATTTTTAACATTTTGTTTTAACCACTGAAAACCAAACATGCTATTACTCATTGAGTTTTTAATATCAAACTAATTAACCTTGAGCTTAATTTATTTATATAATCGAGACAAAATTTAAACTTGAATTTGTATTTCAAATCCACATAAACAATTTTGTTTGAATGCTTAACAAATTGAGCTCGAATAGTTTACAAATAACTCAACTCATTTATATGTTTAGTTAATTGAATTATAAAAAATTCAGTGCATGCACATGAAATTAATTTATTACAAATTTCAAGCTATTTCTTGATTTTCTCAGTATATGTAGTTTCATTTCCGATTAAATGATACAAAAAATATAAGAATCATTACAAAAAGAAGGAATTAAAAGAAAAAAAATAAACAAAAGATCCCTAGGAATGTACTAATGGTGAGGGAGGTTTAAGTCTTATTGCCACCAATGTATAAAAGGGAAAAACAAAGTAAATTTCTGCGATGCTAACTACTAATTTGAGAGGTGTGTAAAAAATTATATATATAATGTTGAGGATTTTATGGAAAAAAGAAAAAATGATGATTGAAGCCGTGAGTGGTGGCAAGAATGAGTGGAATCCAGGAGGATTTGTGGGTCTTACAGGTTCTAACGTCTCATCTTGAGGCAATTAACAAGTGAGCATCTTGGGCCTGCATGTGTGTATTTGAGAATGAATGTTTCGTACTTGCACCAATAATATATTCCATTTGAGATTTGGGGTTCTTTTTGAGTGATTCTTAAGCTTCCTCAAATTATTCCTTCGGCTTATCTCTGTCCCCAATTTTTTAAACAACTATCTTCTTTCATGCGAATAAAAGAAAAAAAAGTTTCATCACCCTTCTGTTTTGGTCTTTAGTTTCCTTTTGTTTTCTTTATTATTTCTTTCTGTTAAGCTCGTGGGTCCCTTAGAAAAAGGCAACATTTGTTTAGGTGAATCGGTTATATCACAAATTGAGGGAGATAGGACTTCGTTTAAATGGGCACAATGAGTGATTTGTGATATCACACCTCGACATATGATACTTGATCAATTAACTATGATTGTGGGGTTAATTAGTCCAAGTATTTTACTTTTTGAAGTGAAATTAATTAGTCCAAGCTCTATCCATCCATTGAAGGATCTTTGAGACCCACCCTTGCTTTGCTTTGGATGGTAGAAACTAGGAAGTATCTGTTGGGAAGCAAAGCATATAGTTGCTGTTTTGCTCTTCGGTATGTACAATATTATTCCGCAAGTCATATAGAGCTGCTCTAGATTTTGCTACACCTTTAACATAAATAATTATTTATTCACGAGGAATACCTTAGTTGACAACTGGAACTATTATGTATGTGGATACTTGCGTAAGGATTTGAATATCTCCAAAAATATTTTGTGGCCAAGGGTTTCTAATGGATTACTATCTGTGAACTGTCATAAATCAGACTACAATTATAATTTTATGTTCAATTTTAAGACTCAGAAGCATGTGTTACGATGTTATAATGGGATTGATAACACTTTTGTGTCACTGATAAATGGATATGTTATGATGTGGGCGGGCTATGTTCATGAACTTTATTATTAATGGATAGATTTAGCCCATCATTTTGCTAACAAATAGGGATGTCTCTATAGATGCATGCTCAAGAGCGTTCATGGTTACAGAATAGAGTGGGGATTCTGTCCAAAATAATAATATATTGTAACCAAGCTCTTGACAATTGCTGCTCCATATATGCAAGATATAGGAGAGAGAAAATGAGTGGAAGACCATGTACCCGACATTAGTAGATTGTGTATGTTTTCCTCATGCAACAAGATTCACGAATGAATAGTATGATTCATTTTTATGAATCAAAGAGGTACGCTTTACTGTCTACTTTACTGGTGTTCTAATTCTAGTATTTGATTCGATAAATTTAACATCAAATAAATATAGAATCAACGATTATAAGGGGAGATACACTATAGGTTTATTTCGTTATTGGATTAGTACATAATCTAGTGCTAATTGTGATGAAAGTCTACACATTTAATGTTTGAGATTAAGTAAACAATAGAGGAGTATATTTAATTAGATTCCTTGTTGTAGGGGCTACTTTTTGGGCCCTACATTCGAGCTCTTTATGTGTGGGCCAATGAGATTGCCCCATAAAAGTAGTCAAGTACATAGTAGTAATAGGCCAAGGAGCAAAGGCCGAGGATCTTATGCCAAGGCTTGTGTGTTGAGGACTATGTGCAGAGCTCAAATTCCCAAGTTTATAAACATGACTTTGACAGATCCTTTCAATTGTTACACAACAACTATAAGGGATCATGTTGCTTCATGTATAGGATCACAAATGATGAAGCGTCAATTTTTATGATACCTTGATCTCAATTTGACCTTGAAATGCTAAGTTTGGATCTTAAAGGAGTGTTCAATTGATGAAAGTCTATCTTTGCCCAGTTGCAATTGATTAAAATTGAACTGTAATCAATTACCAGCTACACAATCCTTGAGGGAATTTTGGATAGTGTAATCGATTATAACACTTTATAGTTGATGAGAAGAGGCATATAAATACCCTTGGGATGTGTTCTAGCATCATTTCTAGTAAAAACACTCTCTTTTCACTTTCTTTTTCTTGAAACACACACCCATTTCTCTAAAACTCATTCCTAACATCTTCTTGCTTATAAAATATCAAATTTCTCAAAATCACTCCTCAATCACTAAACCCTCTCTAACACTATCCTCGTCTTCCACCCAAAAATTAAATCTCCATTGTTAAAGGTTGGTGATTGGTGGAGCGATTTCCACTTTTAATCAACTTTTTAGATTGGATGGATAAATTCTAATTGATTGTTTTATTTAAAATATTGTTGTTTGGTGTCCTTATGTCAAAGAGACTCATTGCAGTTTCTAGGAAACCATAAGATTAGGATTTTGGGGTTATTTTTTGTTAGTAGGGAAAATTATGCTCATAGATGACATTATTAGCTCATATGTATTGTCATTGTCTTGAGCCTAGAGTGATGGAGCATTTGGCTTTAATCAATGACCTTGGAGGCGCATTAGAGTTGTCTTCGACTTCTCAATAACCTGTTGTGAGTAGATATTGTGCCTATACTTGTTTCTTAATAAACTACTAATTACTATAATTATGTTAGTAGTTATTCAAGTTATTATTGATGGATTTGCAAAAATACTAAAGTTTGTTGTGTATTTCACAAGTGCTTAGATTGTGAGGTTTATATTTTCTTATGTTGTCTAGATGCCTTGTCCTTCATTAACTTGCAAAACTCACTTCATTGTTCCTCCCTTATTTTAGATACTGTTGTTATTCTCAAGTCTACTCTTCCAACCCCTAGTAGTCGAGTTGTTGCTGGCGAGCCTTTTGTGGAGGTAATCCTCTTTATAGAACTGTTTAGTATTAAGAAAGTTGGCTAATATATATCTTGATGGAATAACGATTGATCTTATTTATATATATCCTTTAGATATGCATCCTGAGATGTGTATTTTGAGATTTAGAAATATTTAAATCAAGAAAATGTAAATTTGGTAGGATATGGAAAATCTTTTGGGATTTGGAGATAAGAATTCTTGAAGATAAGATCCTTGGTAAAAAAAAATAAGATCAATGTCTTAGGCGCATGATAGTATGAGAGAACAAGTGAGATGTAGACTCTGTTATGAGAAGGAGTGTACAAGGGTCTTTGGGCTAGGTATGGGAACAAAGTGGGAATTTTGTATTGGCTTTCTTTTCATAGTGAGAGTATTTATTTTCTAAGGTGGATATAGGCATGTGATTTGCCAAACCACATTAAATTTTTGTATTGATACACTCATTGTCATCTTGTTTATTTTATCCATTTGTGTTGTTGTGCTTTACATTTGGCTTATTGGATTCGTACGAGTGTGTTTGTAGGACCCCATTCCACTAAGCCATCTGTAACATTTAGTAGCTCCATATTTTGCACATATGAGGTCCTCAGGGGTGTTTTGATTTATATGTAAAAATTGAACCTATTGAAGTATTTATATGCTTATTGAGATTTTGACTTGAATTGCAAACTTATGGTATCTATGTGGAATGGAAATTTGTGCTTTGGAATTGTATGTTGTGATGTTTTATGACTGGGATTGTGTGTTGAAAGGATCATGCTGAAAATACATGAATCCTGGATTATACTTGTGCATGTCTATGTTGTTTGCCACTAGTAGAGAATTTTCCTATTTTCAATTGGCCAAAATACAAAGGACACTTTGTCTGTTTTTATGTGAATTTGTAAGTTAAGGCTAAGTGGGGAATGTGTCCCCTATTCACTGGTCACAACTTGAACTGGGTCATGACAAAGTTGATATCATTGTATCAAAGCTTTAGATTCCCTGTGTAATATGGAGCAAGCATCCTTCAGTAGATTCACGATTATGTAAATGGTAGTCAATCCATTTTCACTAGGCATGATCCCACTGAAGGACATAAAGACTTTTATTATTCCTTCTTTTCTCCAAAGAACGTGATTTTGGTTTGAAATTGAGGAATAGGTTTCTATTTGGTGGTTAGTGAGTAATAGCAATTAGAGAACTCAAAGATGAAGATGGAAATAATGTAAAGAGGAATATGGTGGGAGCATATGAAGGAGTTGAGGTGATGGTTGCATAAGGAGGAGACATTGTCTTTGCTATTGAGATTGGATTTGGAATGCAGTGAGTTGTGATTGGAAAGTTACAGAGACAAAGAGAAAGAAGGGGCCTAGAAATTGAATAATGATGTGGTCATCCTTGGTTACACTCTAGTTTCACATTTTATATAACATTGTTTTCACCTTTACTTTGTTGGGTGTGAGACAAATATAAATGAGATAGGGGTACAATAGGAATAGAGATGAAGGAGATAAGGGTGGGGTGAAAATAAATGGAGGTAAAAGAGATTAGTGAGGTAGAAGCAGAGTTAAAGGGGATGTTTCCTTTTTTTGGGAGGGGGGATCATGAATACTAATTGGTTTACAGGTTACTAGTGACGAAAGACTTGAGGTGTCCATATTTTGCAATTGTTAGTGACTTCATAACTTTTTATTTGTTTGAGACTCATCTATCCATAAGTACAATTGTCAAGAACTAATTTAGAATTTATTCTTTGAGAATTTAGAAAGTCAAAAGTTAGTCAAGTAAAATTGTAGAGATTAGTTATTATGTTTGGGTTTTTAGCGTGAGGATTTCCAAGACAAAATAGTGTGTAAATTTTTTGATAAACTTTAAACATTAAAAACTTGAAAATCACACACCTTTTAATAAAAAAAAAAAAGTTTTCTTTTTAAACTTTTTAACCAATACCTAAAGCATATTGATTAGACAAACTCATTATATTTTTAAGAAATAAAAAAAATGTGAGCGGAGTGAAGAGGGTGGCAGAGGAAGTACATAAAATAAAAACTCTTTTTTCTTTCTTTTTACTCCCAGAACTCTTGAATCATTTTCCTTTTTTTTGGGTCATGATAGAACTCTTGGATCTTGAACAACTACAAATCCTACAACAACATTTATTGGGCCCAACCCACTTAATGCGGCCCAAGTTAGTTGTAATTTATAAAAATTGCATACTAAATTCCTCGACCGAAAAAAGATGTGCATACTAGGCTCCAAACATCAGGTGGAGCAAAAATCAAAGTTCTCGGACAAAAGAAAGACTCCAAGCTTAACAATCCATTCCAATCTTAAGCCATTTCATAATATACTCCTTTAACAAACTAATCCACTTCGATAAAATAATAATAATAATAATAAAAACAGCACAACTAAAGACACTTAAAAATTATAAAAAAAGAAAATATCGTTAGAATTTATTTTTAATACATTACAGAGTAAGAGTTTTATATTGTCATCAAATTAAATATTCACATTTACATGATTTTTTAAGTAGGAGGTGAGATTTAACTATATTTATTAATATGATATTATATAATTAAATAATTGTGAAATTTTTTTTTTTCGCTTCAATGTATTAAAATTAAATCCATATTATTATTCCTCTTTTTATTCAGTTGAATGATGTACATTTAGACGTAAAGGCAAATATTTTATATTGATTGGAGCTTTAATGTAGTTTCTATCAAATTTCTTTTTACAACATAGTTATTTTTTGCAAGTAATAGGAATTTTTTTTGGACTCACTATTGACATTACAAAATATTATTGTTTAATTTTAGCTCAAATTTAATTTTTATATATTATTAATTAATTTTTTTCTCTATAATATCATTTACTTAGATATTTTCACATTATTATAAAAAATATTTGACCTTTGCAATGCTTCGAAAATCATATGAAAGACTACTACCAGATAAATTTTAGATTTAGAGATAATTAAAATTTTTCTATAAAACATGAAAATTCCATTAGAGACGAAAATTGAGACCAGTGACTACCATTCTTTGAAAATTGAGACGTTAAACACTTAGAAACAGATCTCTGTATGGCTAATTCTTTGGTGCATGTCATAAAACCACCTATTCTAAAAATTTAATCTAATAAGTAGAGAACGCTCGAATAGTTTTATATTAATGCACCATTTTAACTATAGCCAATTCTGTGTCTCTAGGATTGTTTCAAGTTTGTAATTTTGGAAGGCGCTAATTGCAGGATTACTATTTTGGATCTGATCGATCGACGACAGTGGGAGGAATTTGTGTGTGTGGAACATTGGGTTTGCTTCTCTGGCTTTAGTTTATGAGTGATGGGTGTACTTAATTGAAGGGGCGTGCTTGTGAGGACCAAAGTATTTTATTTTATTTCGGCCTGTAAATATTGGTTCTTGTTGTGGAATCTCGCTGTTTCATGTGCACATGGGTGATGTTCTTGTCAGAAAGTGAGGATTATTAATGATGAGACATGTTGAATGCTTGTGAATAAGGGAAATCGCATTGCAGATATTGAAGATCATCATAATATTGATGTTATGTATAATGTATAATAAGACACAAACATATAATTTTGGTTGACAAATGGCAAAGTATAAATGGAGCAACATGACATGTTCGATTGCGAATTGTTAATGACTTATATTTGATTATTAAATTGGTTCATTATTAGGTGATTTATAATTTGTAAGTGTCTAATGTAGAAGTCATGAGTTAAATCCTCCACAAGTCTTTTCTCAACTTAAACTTTTTGCACTGAAAAAAAAAAAAAATAGTGTGAAGACAAAAGCAAAGCCTTATTTAATGAGTTTGGCAAAAGAGTATTCTTTTTAGAGAGTCTGCAACTTTGTCTCCAAAAAATGCATGATAGTGGATATGTGATGATGTTGTGACATTCGTGAAGATCAGTAGAATTTTATGAAGTTTGGATCTTACTTTCTAAATAAAATAATTAGATTTTATTTTTGAATCAATAAAATTAAAAATGAAAATTTTTTCACTCTATTGATTTAAGGGTAAAATTTTTCATTTTTATTTTGAATACTCATTTTAGAGAATCCACTCAATTCACTAAATTCAGTCACAATTATAAGCACCAATCTCTGATAAAAATTCTCAAACCCAATGCCAAACTCTATCATTACTCATAGAACAAGCCCCAAATGCAACTGTTTTTTGGACCAAAGTATAAACCCTCTCATTAATACAATTTTTATAGACAAAATTGCAAACCCTTTAAACAACGCAACATCACATCATCATCATCCTCACCCAACCTTCATCTCTGGTATCTCAATTCTATTCTTGTCTCTTGCAATGTACTGTTGTCAATCCTATTATTTATAACAATTTACATAACAATCAATAAATTTCATATCAGCTCCTAATCTTTAATAACTTCAAATTCTAGATAAATGTCTCCTCCATATTTTACTCCATGATTTCTTCTTCTTTTTTCTTTTTAATTTGGTTTTTCTGTCAAATCTTCTTCAACTATTTTTCCATTTTTTTCTCTCATTTTTTTTTCAAATCTTCAATATATATATATATATATATATATATATATATATCAATAATAATATCACAAAGGACTTTGGGTCAAACTTTGGAAATATCTCTGATAAAACATAGGAGAATGAACCAAAAAAAAAAAAAAATCCTCGCCAGGAGAAGGAATAATGATACATAAAAGAAACGCACAATATACGTTTTGGTCCTCTAACTTATTATTGTTTTGTCATTTTGGTTCCATAACTAATTTTCCATTCCTTTGGTTCTTATTTTTGTTTTCATTTTGGTCCCCTACTAATTTTATATTTTTTTATCCCCTGATTTGTTTATTTTAGTCCCCTAACTAATTTTTGTTCTTTTTGGATTTATTTTATTTTCTATTCGTATATCATAATTGTTTGTTTTCTATTATTTCAAATTCTATTTACTTTATATTTTTATTTAATTTTTCAAAAGATAAAAAATTCATCCTGCGTTGGTTATTTTTATATTTTTCATTACTTTGTCTTAGATTTCCTTAGTTATATATTTATTATTATTATTATTATAAATGCATTAAAGTTAGAAATTTTTTCTAGAATGTATAAAGGACAGGGTAGAAGACAATCCACTTAAAAGAACAATGCAGCCATTAGGCTTTAGCTGGGCTCAACTGCCTCAGTTATATCTTTTTAATTTACTTTTCTTCGATTTATTATTTAGGTTCTTATTATTTTCTTTTACATGTTTAATCTTAGTTTATTTTTAATTTATATTTTATTTAATTTTTTTTTAATTTACGGTTAAAAATGGTAAATTTCTTGTTCAGTTTCTTTTATTATAATTTACAGTGTCATATTATAAGAATAGAAAATGCAATAAAATAAATTCAAAAGGGAAAAAATTAGTTAGGGGAACAAAATGGAAAAATAAAAATAAGTTGGGGAACCGAAAAGAATGAAAATTAGTTAGGGGATCAAAATGAAAAACAAAAAACAGTTAAGGAAAGAAATAGTTAGGGGACCAAAATTAAAAAAAAAAAAAACTAAAATAAAGTAAGAGAAAAAAAAATATTAAAGAGTATCTGTTAAAATTTAATCATGCCACTCTTTCTGCGGGCCTGTAATCACGGAATTGAGACAGAGTATCGGAATACAGCTATGGGACAGCTTTGATGCCAACTGGCAATAATTAATTAATCTAATAATCATGTTTCATCTCAACATAAAAGAATGGTGTTATAGTTAATATTATGGAGAAAAAGAAAAAGAAATATTCTTCTTCTCGACCTAAATCTGTTATATTGTAATGCACTTCTCATTTAGCTGTATGAGCCGGCAATGTCGCTTCTGGGCAACTGCACTACCCCAATTTATTTGAGAGAAAAGGAGAAATTCCCTTTCCACCCATTGCCTTTCTTTTATATTCTCAATCCTTTTATCTTTCTTTTTCTTTTACCATTCAACAATTATACATCTCACAATCTGAAAAGGAAAAGTGCAATCTGACTGTATGCCTTAGTATTCTTTGGGAATCTAATTCTAGCTAGGGAAAAAAATAATTGTACGTTCTGTTTAATTTCTTAACAAGAGAATAATGAGTGGCTCCCATCAGCCAAATGAAAATTGTCTCTGAAAATTGTATAAGTTGATGAATTATTAGTTTAATAACTGCATGTGTTTTGGATTTTTTAAATTATTTTCAGGCACTCAGGCAGCAAACCTGTCAAATGATAGGTAAGCTCTAGCGACGGATTCAAAAATTTTAGTAACTGAGGCAAAAATAATATATATAGACATAATAAAAAGCTTTTTTAGAGATTTTATCTCAATATAAAGGCAAATTCAATAAGATAATAAGGGCAAATTATATATACACTTGTATACTTCTAAAAAGATTTCAAAGGTTTAGTGGCGACATGAGCTCCCAACATGTTATGAATAAATCCATCCTTAATAAGTCCGTCATTTCACCAAATCATTCATAGAGAATCTGACCTACTGTAACCTTGGCCATATTATGCAATATCATATCATGCAATATCATATCAAGGGTAAGTCTAACATCATATGAGATAAACATAGGTGGTTACTTTGATACCCTCATAATCTTGGTTTAGAATAGCACAGTGACCCTTAAGTTCCCATTCTATGAAAATTTTGATTTTGTGACTTGTTTTTCCTTTGAATTAGATATATGGATAGGAAACAAACAAAGATACACAAACATTGACTGAAAATGAATTGAGAGATCTATGTGTAAAATTAAAAAATAATTTAAATAATATTTAGGGTCAAATTGTAAGAAAATAAATCTTAAGGATTCAACTTTAAATGAAATGTTAATTAAAATAACACATGTCACTTATTCAACGGTACTGACTAAGAATAGTACCTAGACCCTCTTAATAATAAGGATACTGGAAATTCGATAGATTGAACTCATAAGTTAATTATATGAAAATCTAATATCTAAAAATTTGCACCAATAATTTTTTCTATACTAAATTCATCCTAAATCACATCAATGAAAAAAAAAAAACAACAATCACCCTAAATCTCATCTAATGATATGTACCGAATAAATCTTAAGATCAAAATACGTAGTAACATACGATGAGCATGTGCAATTTGGGCATGAATATTTCTCTTCTGAAATTACTCATATCGGGTGTGTTTAGTTTGGTCAGGAAATAAAAATAAAATGAAAATTCTTTAAATAAATTTTATACATTAAGCTCATAGAAAAATTTCGCTCATATTTTTAATTTTTTATGAGCCCAACCAAATATTCCATAACCAAACAAATGGGAAAGTGCAGCACAGATGTCGTGCAAAACTGCAAATTATCATGCAAAGCGAATCACACTGTTATTCATAAGAATGATGACAGCAACTAAAAAATGGTTTTCGATTTCCGTATCTGATTGATTGATGTCTTCCGTGCTCTCTTTTTTCGTTTCTTTATTGTTTTGGTCTATTAATGCGGTACGCCAAACTTTTCACCTTGCGTTAAGCGAAAGCCATTATGGCTGATAATCTGAGCACACAACAAACACTTTGGAATTAACACAACAATTGTTTTTGTCCTATTTCTTGCTGGTTCTTTTTTTTTTCCCCCTTCTTTCTTTTAATGAAGCCCCATGATTCACCGAGCCCTGTTCTGAAGGGTCTAGCTAATTTGATCCAACTCGTGAAACTTACTTTTTAAGAAAAATAATAGAGAACTAGAAACTTATCAAAAATTTGATATTTATAATTATTAGAATTATTAGTAATCTTTAGATGAAGAGAGTGACTACTGCCATACGCTTATATTTATTGATATACTCTAATAAATTATTATTTAAGTGTTGCAAAATGTCCTTTGTTTTATTTCACAATTAAATTAATAATTTATTATTATTTTATATTTAATTTATACTTAATATTATTGTTCAATTTTCGTGTGTTTATGTAATCTTTCATTTTATGAAAATCTTCTCATTTTTTACTCACTTCTCTTATGAAATATATTAAATCTCTATTTTCACATAAAGACCAAAAAAATTTTTTTGTAACAAATTTATTCTTTTAATTATAAGTAGTGTTCAAATTAAAATAAATATTTTAATTCAAATAATTTTCTTTAAGTATAATAGATCATTTTATTTTTAATTTCTCTAATTCTTGTTTGGCTTTTGCATGGTCCCTCAGTTGTCTAATATTATGTTTTTATTATGTAGTAATTATCTACATAACAGTAATTATATTACATATTTGGTAACAACTAATTAAAAAAGTGAAAAATAAATTGTATATACAACATACATACCTAGAGCTTTTTATATTGTGTGTATATATTTGGTATTAAAAGCATATTATATTAATATTTTTAGGGTCGATCTGTCAATTTTTATTGTAGTTTTCATTTTCATTTTTATTCTTAAAAATTAGGTTAATATAAAACAATAAATTAGTAATATCTTTAATAACTATATGCACTATTTAGAATAAACTTTATACTAATATTTGATAATATATTTTCACATCATATAAGTTGTTTTAAAACGTATGAGATGTTAAACTCATTAAGTAAAATCACATTATTATTTGATGATAGTACAGGATTTTTAGATTGACAGTGAAAATCATATTTTAAAGTTATTATTAAGAATTATTTTATTTCATTCAAATTTTATTATTGCTATTATAATTTAAATTTTTTATACTTTCTATTACATGTCAAATTTTGTTTTACTACATTGATAGTGATATTTTATTTCATATCATATTTATAAAATATTCAAATAAAAAAGTACTAAAATACGTGCTAGTATACTTAAAGAAAGTCATTTGAAATAAAAAGATTGTTAAAAAAAATTGGTCTTTATGTGAAAATATAAATTTAATATATTTTATGAGAAAAAATGAGTAAAAAATAAATATTTTCATAAAATAAAATATTATATAAAAAAATTGAACAAAATATTAATATATTAAGTATGAATTAAAAACAAATAATATTTATTAATTTAATTGTGAAAGAGAGTGAAATGATATTTTAGAATATTTAAACAATAACTCATTAATTATAGTGTGTCAATAGACATTCATCATGATTTCTATTAAATATTATATATATATTTTTCTAGACGTAGAATAGTTACTTTAATTTTAATATATTAATACTCATCTAATTATAATTTATCGTGTTAGTTTATGCAGCTAACACACACACCACTTACAAAGTAAAACAAATATGAAGTTTTTGATTGAATGACAGTTTTTTTTTTTCGCCTACAACTGGTAAGGCTCATGACTCTCAGCAAAAGGCAGGAGCAAAGACGAGTACAGTACACGGCCAACGAAACATCCACACCCTAATCGACAATATGTGAAGAACACGACCCACCAAGAATAGGGTAATATTATTTATATATTGAATATCATATCGATTCACTTATTTATTATTGAATGAAAAGTCTATATCTCATTTAATAATAAATATATGTAAATCGATATAACATTTCACATTTTATGAGCACACTTATCATTTCTCCCATGAATATGACAGAGAAACACAATGAAACTCATTCAAAATTATATTCTCTAAATTGTGGGGAGAAATTTTTGGATATTGAGAGAGTGAAAATAAAAATTGATCTATATAATTCTTTTTTATCTATATTATTTATTGTTTAATACATTAAATATTATATTAAGAATGTAATACTACATTTATCACACTTTGATATAATAATATATTGTCACATTAATAAAGATAATTAAATCCTGCATATGTTATTTGAAAACTCAAGCCTATATGATAATTTGATAAATTATCTATTTACACTATCACGACATAGAAATTAAACTTATGTATGAAATAAAAAAAAATTATACTTATCTCCCATGAGGTTTAGCAAAATGTATTCCACACCTCCTCTATTTATAAATTATGCAGGCCAGATCCCTAAATTTTGAAAAACTCTACACTGATCCCCTCTATTAATGTTAGTCCATTAGTAATTTTGATGTAACAATATACATGGGCACAACAAATAATTTTTAATGATATTGTTATAAGTATTAAAGACTAATATAACTACTGAATGGTCATATTATTATTTTATTAAGTGATCACATGTCGACGAAAATAACAAATGGGAAGATGAAATGATTTTATCTCTTAATAAAAGAATAATATGATTATTCAATATTTATAATAGTCGTTAATATTTATAATAATATTATTAAAAAAAGTGTGTTGTGCATATTTATACGGTTCTCTCAAAGCCATTTGTGGATTAACATCAATAGAAGAGACCAATATAAAATTTTTTAAAAATTAAAAATTTGACGTGCAAGCAAAATTCAAAAAAAGGGTGTGGCTTGTATTTTGCCATTAAAGGTGAGTGTTATTTCCCTGGTAAAGAAGAGACACGGTATACTTTTTCTTCTTTTAGAGCCCACCTTGGGCAATTTCTCATGCCCTGGGCATGTGTCAAAGTTTTTATCTTTAACACATTAATATACATAAGTTATTTATCACTAACGCGTAACCCGACACGCAAGACATTATAATATTATACGTGTCTTTTTTGAACCTTTATTATAAGGGAAATACTCTTTGTATTGTACGTATAATGTGTCGGTACGCACTCTCTTATAGTCGTCTGATTTAATAGGAAATAATTTAAAAGAATTAAAAAATAAATGCAAATGTTTATGAGTGATGGATGGATGGCTGAGTCATGTATGCGCCTTGAGAGTGCGTTCACATAACATTGCCCTTATTATATAATGAACTCAGTTCCGGTCGTTCGTTGTTTATTCAACTGCGTCTCTCTAACAAGTTCACTTCTAAACTCGAAAGAAAATCATGCCAAAGGATAGGAAAATCGGTGTGGCTTTGGACTTCTCACAGAGCAGCAAGAATGCTCTAAGGTGGGCACTTGATAACTTGGCCGATAAAGGTGACACCTTTTACATAATCCACATCAACCCCAACAAGCCAGATGAGTCTCGTAACCAGCTATGGTCCAAATCTGGTTCTCGTGAGTACTGTTTTTTTGTGTTATTTCAATTTTTTTTTTGGTAAATATTCAGTCTTCTATGTTCTTAATTTGATTTGATCCGATCTCGATTGGATCCTATTTAATTTTGATTTTGATTTTTTTTTTGGTTGCAGCTCTTATTCCTTTGTCAGAGTTCAGAGAGCCTGAGGTTATGAGCAAGTATGGTGTCAAAATTGATATTGAGGTTCTTGATGTGCTTGACACTGGTTCTAGGCAAAATGAGGTTTTTTTTTTCCTTTTTTTTATTTTGTT
Source organism: Dalbergia cochinchinensis (assembly GCA_031216125.1). Lineage (NCBI taxonomy): Eukaryota > Viridiplantae > Streptophyta > Magnoliopsida > Fabales > Fabaceae > Dalbergia > Dalbergia cochinchinensis. The sequence goes on along the minus strand of CM062375.1, from coordinate 56,483,077 downwards.
TTTCTCTCTCTATTCCACAATTTCTGCATAATGGAATTAATTTTAGACAACGATTTTTCAGGGGGTGCCTGTGATTTTGGTAGTTTTGTGTGAAATTTTAAATTTTATTTTATTTTATTTTTCTTAGGTGAACATTGTCACAAAATTGTACTGGGGTGATGCCAGAGAGAAACTTTTGGATGCTATTGAAGACCTGAAGCTGGATTCTCTGGTTATGGGAAGCAGGGGTCTCAGCACAATCCAAAGGTGCCTACTCTTCTTTTTTTTTTCCTTCGTTTTTTCTAGTTTCCTCTTTTTTTTCCCCCTTTTTTTGGTACTTGCGTCACAAATAATTTTGTGAGAATCATTCATAAAGAAATTGTTCGAGGTGATATTAAGTCATTTATGGAAAATTTAATTTTAATTTTTTGTTCATAAATGTAACTTAATTTAACTTCTGTTTTTTGGGGTGAGGCATCACCTTTCAGTTTTGATGTTTCTTTTGAAATTATGATTAATTTGTTTTGAGTGTGAGGATTTGAATGATTACACACCCATTTAATCAAATTAGTTTCTTTCAGGTAAAGTTCATATTTTTGGAGTCTATGCTGCTATAGTGCTGTTAATTCTCTCTTTGACAATATGGGACTTGATTGACATATGTTTGTTTGTGTGATTCTGAAAAATGTGAAACAGGATCATATTGGGAAGTGTCAGCAACTTTGTGATGACCCATGCCCCTTGCCCTGTAACTATTGTCAAGGATTCTAGCAGCTGCAACTGAAGATTATCAACTTGGGGGAGCATTTATATTTTTAATTATCTGTTTCTTGCACTGTACTTGCTCCAGTGGATCATATTCTGTTTTCTGCCAAATGTTCTGGTTTCAAAGTTAAGAACTGAGATTATAAAATGGCATAATGTTATAAGCTTCAATCCTTGACCTTATTGGAGGAATAATGTAATATGAGCGCCATGTTAGGCTAATACCCAGTGGGCCTCATAAGCTTACATCCAATGACGGAGGACTTGCGGCTTTGGGTTTGGACCGTTTGGAAGATTAGGGGTGTGATTGGTTTGCTGAAAATGATTTTTAATTTTTTTTTAATTTTTTCTTTGTAAATTTAGAAAACTGAAAACTGAAAAAAAGTAAACTAACCAGATTCTAAATTTTCTTTTTGACAATTTATATCTAGTAAACATATCTTTCTTTGTCTATTTTTGTTTGGCCGGAGCAGGTTTATTTTTAACCTAACTGAGATGTGTTTGGTTTTAGAAAATGATATTCACTTTCAGTTTTTAATATATTTTTTATTTTTGAAATTTTATGAATAAATTAATAAAACTTATAAATAAAATTTAAAAATTAAATTTTCTAGTTCTTACAATTTTTTTATAAAATTATAAAAAATAAGAAACTAAATAAGAATTATTTCCTAAAATCAAATATCCTTTAAATATCATAGGCAATCTTATTAATTTTATATTCTAAGACATTTTCTTGATAAGATGTTTTTGGAAGGAGCAGAGCTGATTGTTTTATATGGATAGATATTTAGCATCTACGATATCAGAAACCTCTGGGGACCAAAGGTGATTTTTGTTTTTTTTTTTTTTGGTAATGGAAGGTGATTGTTTTATATGGTTAGATATTTAGCATCTACGATATCAAAAATATCTAAAGTAAAAAGTAATGTTAACCTACAGAGTCAAGTTAGTGAATATTACATAAAACAAAATAATAGTTTTTCAGTACCGTGGATTTTTTTTCCCCCTTGCATAGCTTCAGTCTTTAGACGGCATTGCATTTGCAATGTTCAACAATAATGACCAAAGGGGGCATAACATGAATAAAAGGGTAGAAGAACCAACCAAAAGCGAAAACTGATCATTGACCTTTTCATCTGGCTGTTACAATTTGGAATGGATTCGTTTATTCGTTTACGCTTTCTTTTTTTTTTTTTTTTATCCCAATTATATGCCTCCTCAGCGTTTTCTACTTCTCTGAGTTCCCACTTGCAAAGGTGTGTGTCTTTTGGAACCAAAAACGCATGAGTATGTGCTGTCTCTCTCATATTTTCTGCACATGGAAGAGCCATTCCCATGTGAGCTTAGATAAGATTTAGACTTATTTGGTTGTCTATCAAGCATGACACAGCCAAAGGCGTGAGAGTGGTTGAATTTATTTTCTACTCTGTTGACAAAGGAAGCTTCTATATGATTATAACATTTGGTGTGTGTTTGATTGAAAGGGGGTAAAAAATAATAATAATAAGTTTTCATGAATAAGAGCAAAATCTAATTTAGTTTTTGATGAAAATAACATCGAATAAATTAGTCTCTTAAAAAAAATATCTATTTTAATCTCTCATGATATGAAAAATTGGACAAATTAATCATTTATTAATATTTCAATGAACCCATTTGTCTAATTAATATTTTTGTTAAGGATCAATTTAACTATTTTTAAAAATTAATAGAAATTAATTTATTCAATTTTAATCATGAGAATAAAAAAGGATAATTTTTTATTAAAGAACTCATTTGTCCGATATTATTTTGAGGATCAAATTGAGGGATTACTTTAATTAAAAATACTACCAAATCGGTGCGCCAGATTAATTTTGTAATATTTTAATGATAGCTTTAAGTGGTCGGTTAAATATGCATCACGTTGGGGACACGTGCTATCAAGTACAGCACGTATGCCAATATTTTCTCAAACAAATAAAGGAGGTTGAATTCCATTTTTTTTGTTTATCAGATATTTATTACGAGTAATAATAACTAATTCTTTTAAAGTAAAAATTCTTTTACAATAATAAATTTCTAGCTATAAAACTCTTTATATATACATATTGTCAGGAATCAAACTTTTAATTAAATATTTAAAAAATTTAGTTATCTATCAACACTCGTAAGTATTATACTTATGGAAGATAAAATCTTATGATCACTCAAACAACAAAAATGAATAGATATAATTCAATAATTATGTGAAAAATTGTTGGTTGGGCTTGTTTTAAATTCTTAAAAAGTGATTATGAACCTTAGTGTGTGTATATATATATAATTTTTTAGGAAGAAAATAGTGATTTTGAGTCAAAATAATTCTATTCAAACACACATTCAGTATTTACTTATTCTATTTGTGTTTTCTTGGGCATTTCTTCACTTGACAATTAAGAAATTAGTTAATCTTTCTGAAAAATGTGTGATTCTGAAAAATATGGTCGACATGCTTGGTCTTCTATGAAAATAAAATCAAATACATTAGGCTCTCAAGAAAAGAAATGCCCCTTCTAATCTCTCATGATATAAAATATTGGACAAATCAATCATTTCCCAATATTTTGATGAACTCATTTGTCTTATTAGTATTTTTGTCAAAGATCAATTTGATTATTTTTAAAAATGATTAGGGATCAATTTATCTAATTTTAATTATGAGGACCAAGAAAAGCAATTTTTTTATTGAAAAACTAATTTGTCCAATATTATTTTCTCAGAGAATCAAATTAAGTTTACTTTAATTAAAAATTTAAAATACTACTAAATCGGTGTCGTCAGATTAATTTTGTAATATTTTAATGATAAGTTTAAGTTGGTCGGTTAAATATGCATCACGATGGGGACACATGCTCTCAATTACAGCATGCATACCAATGTTTTTAAAAACAAATAATGGAGGTTGAATTCCATTTGTTTGGTTGATTAGGGTATGCACCACATACAACAGTAACTAATCATTTTAAGGTGAAAGTTTTTCTGAGATGATAAATCTCTAACCACGAAATCCTTTTCATATGCATCATTGAGAATTAAACCTTTAACTAGATATTTAAAAAATCTAAGTAGCTACTAACTGTACTAGATCTCATGGTTATGAAGGCTAAAATCTTGTCATCATTCAAATAACAAAAATGAATAGATATAATCCTATAGTTATGTAAAAAAATTGTTGGGTGCTCTTGTTTTAGATTTTAAAAAAGTGATTATACAACTTTAAATTTTATATAAGTTTAAAAATTGATTTTTTTCTTAAGGAGCTTCCTTTTTTAGCTTTGATAAAAAAAAGCTGAAAACTGATATATATATTTTCAGATTATGATTATTTTTAAAAAAATTATCTCAATATATGAAAAATAATTTTTTAGGAAGAAAAGCTAAAATAATCCTATTCAAACACAATCTTAATATTTACTTATTCTATTTGTGTTTTCTTGAGCATTTTTTCACTTGACAAATAAGAAATTAGTTAATCTCGGGCCGGGGTCCGACACTTCAATAAGAAAATCCTTTTGATGATATTTTTCAATATACATAAATTCTAGTATTGAATCCACAATCATATGTACTTAAAGGAACCCAATTCTTTTTACTTGGATCAACGTCTTATAAATTTTAATCTCTACTAATCATATTAGATGCTTGAAGTACTTGAATCCCTTCCCTCAAATCAATACCTTATTATTACTTTTCTAATCTTTTATTTATTATTCTAAGGTCAGTGCTCTTGGGATTCTATAAATTAAACTCTTGAATACGAAGCCAAGAGGATGGAAGACATTATATACAATATGTACTACAGTTGTCAATTAGTTATTGGTTATCTGTTACGATCCGTCCACATATTTACGTTGAAACATTGTAGGACTCCTGATAAAATGACGTTATACTCAAAATGTGGGACTTGAATAACAGAAATGGTCCATTTTGACGTTTAATTTGCTGGGGATATTTGTGCTGTAATATTCATCATAGTTGAACACAGCCACACAGGACATTTTATTTGATCAAAGGCTATTTGAAGAGCTTCTTGCAACACACTACGTTTCATTTGCTAATTGATTATTCGTCATAATGATGATCTCAATTTGGCTGTATAATTTTAGGCTTTGTAAGCATTAGGTTAGGTTATATATTCCTACTTTTCAATATATAATAAAAGCATGGATCGATGACTATTAAGATTTACCAAACAACCTACATACCAATGCAAGAAGAAAGTTTCATTCTTTTTGGTTACAGAAGAAAATTCCATTTTTTTCTGTCAAAGAAGAAAATACCATTTATTATAACTGGAATTGAAAATTGAACCCAATGGCCACACTCCCTAAACTTAGAAAATAATATTTTGTCATCCAAAAATAAATGTGCCATATGACATCTACTTTATCATAGTTATATGAGTTTGTAGTCTCCATTCACTCAACTCAATAATCTCATTCAATGATAGGCCAAACGAGACATATTTTTTAGAAATCAAAATAAAAGCTCCTACAACTTTATTCTTGATTTCATTGAAACCTGAATTATGGGTCTTTTGGCACACCCAATAAAAGGAGTCTGTTTTAAAGCAGCAAAATGGGCTTTGAAAAAGCCCAAGAGTCTAGAATGGTCTTATTTTAAAGAAGCATACCGGGCTTTAAAAAAGCCCAACAGTCTATCTCTTGGGGGCAGGTTCTCTTTGACAACTGGGAGGTTGGTGAACTCTTGACTCCACTTGTGAAGCTTAGGGAATCTCTTAATGGTCAATAAATTCAACCCAACCGCTTCTTCAATTGCAGGGAGCCAGAAAGCTATGTAGCCACCAGCAAGGTCTACAAGACCAATAGTCTCTCCACCAAAGAACTTGTGCTTGAGCTCATTCTCAAGAACCTGCAAAGCCTCAATTGCTTCTTGAATGCCCTTCTCACGTTCCTCCTTGTTCACAGTCCACGCAGCCTTCGATATTGCCGGCAGGCACTACACATGAGAAAAAGAACTTCATGAAGGTTCGAATTTTACCACCTCCTCTTTGGTTATTAAGAGTTATTTTTGAGAAACTATGCAATTTTGATACATAAAAAAATTAATGTATTTGGCTATAACTATATAACCAAATATATGAACTTTAGAATGTATCAAAATTACAAGATTCTCTGAGAGCAACAATTAATAAGGAATAAAAAAAAAGTACATATTACCTCCCTCACTGAGGTCAAGAAGCAACTGTCCAAAATCAATTTCATGTCTGGCAACAATTTTATGTTATGGCTGACTATAAAACTATAGGATGTTGCAGGAAATATTGGTAGCAATTTTAAAGTGCTAAATATTTACTTCCCTCAAGTGTTCTTGCAAAACACCTCCAATGTTGTATTTAGTTGAGAGATTAAAAAAAATTAGGAATGATATATATAATTATACACATAAAATTTATTTATAAAAATTTTTATTTTATTTTTATCCTCTAATTAAATATAAATTTATAAAAAAAAAGTAACCTAATAAAGATATGTTCTAAAATGCTTCACAAGTCAACAACACGGAGTCACGCAGAAATTAGTCCTTCTCCCCACTTCGTTGAAAAGTGAAGAGCTTTGATATTTTGAGTATTAAATTAAAGACAAAAAATTTGTTCACTTATTTGATTTTGATGTGATGTTTATTACACAACCAAAACTCAATTGGAATAATGATGGATATACAATAAAATTATACAACCAATTGAAATATATATCATATATTTTATTATTATTAGAAATAATTTCATATGTAATTTTTATTCATTTATTATATCTAATAATAATAAAATCTCATTTAATGTGCGATTATGTTTACTCAACTCAATTGTCCTATGGCATTTACATAGCTACTGCTTGTTAAAACTCTCTTAGTGATGTACTAGCACGTTACAAAATAATAATTTACAAATTTTAAACTAACAGTATATAAAATTTAATTAGTATCATTCATTAGCTCGCAATAGGATTACCTTCTCATCAATGAACTTTGACCAAAAGCGAGCCAAGGCTTTGTCATAGGGATGTTGAGGCAAGATGGGATAGTTCTTCCAAGTCTCATCTATGTACTCAAGAATCACAAGGGACTCAGCTAAGGGTTTTCCATTGTGGACAAGCACAGGCACCTTCTTGTGAACGGGGTTGTATCTGAGGAGAAGGTCACTTTTGTTTCTAACATCTTCTTCAGAGTATGTGTATTGGACCCCCTTCAGTTTCAAAGCTATTTGCACCCTTCGAGCAAATGGGCTTCCCCCCATACCAAAAAGCTGAATTTCTCCAGTGCCTTCAGCCATTGTCAATGTTTAGGAGTTAGGGCTATGCTGGAGCTTCTGATCGATCGCTTGTGCTGGTCTCTGTTTTAAACGGCTTTATAAATATCAAAAACTTAGATGAGTTTGGTAAGATAAGAGGTGGAGAAAGCCACCACGTATTCTATGTCAGAGTAGTGATAAAACCTAATATATTGGAAGATATTACGTCGGTAATTTATGGGTGAAAATATATAATTAAAACGAAAGAGAGAAGAGGAGAGTGTGAATGTCTGAGGGTGTGGGTAAAGGTAGGGGAATTTTGGGTAATTTATTCCAACAATTAAAATAGAGGAGGATAAGAGAAATTAACGTAGGTTGAATAATGAAAAATAAAATATATTAAATTTTAATAAATTTTAAAGGAAATGAATACAGTTTGTTCTTATTATTTTTATTAAATAATTTAATCTAATAATAAATAATAAGAATTCATAATAAATTTAAAAACAAAAGATACACTATAAAATCCATCACTTTTGTTTCTTACAATTGTTTGTTCTTTGAATGTTTTAATTTTATTTTTTTTTACTTTCTCTTTTCAAATTAAATATATTTTTATTTTTTATATATATTTGTAAATTAATATATGTTAATATAATTTTATATTTAAATATATTGATTTATAAATATATTTTAAAAAATATTTAATTTAAAATAGGGAAATATTCTTTTATAAAATCGAAAGTAATCATTACTATCTATTAGGCACAAGTCTGTAGATTTTCTTTATGTGCCCAAGGCCTTAAAAAATTTATGAGATTGACATGTGGTGGTAGAATAGTGCAAGCTACCGTGGGATGGGAAACCATTCTTTGTTTTGTGTGTAGATTTGTGTCAATTTTTCGTCTGTATGGTTCAAGCTTTAAAGAGTGGACAATAACTTCGCGAGGAAGATTTTGCTTTTGAATTTGTCCTTTTTCTTTTCTTTGCCTGGAAGATTTTACTTTAGTTTTCTCTTTTTATTATTATTTTCTTTATCTTTTAATTTGTGAGGCATTTCTTTTCATTTTTCATAACCAAGACCGGGCCGCAGGCACTGCTTCTGCCTTCTAGGTTGGGTTTTTATTCTGTTTTGGAGCTCAGTTGGGAACTACTAGAGCTGGTCAAGGATGGGTATTTAGTCGTGAATTATTCATTGTTCATGTTCCTTGAGTTTGAATTATCTCTTGATAATTTTCTTTTGGTTTTAGAATTACTTAGAACTTATTTGGTTTAAGTTTTTAGTTTTTAATTTTTCAGGATTTGTAAAGAAAATATTAAAAATTCTAAATCAGAATTTTCAATTTTTCTTTCATAAATTTTAAAAAATAAAAAATTAAAAACTAAAAATTAAAATTAAATAGGTCCTTATTAATCTTTAACGATCAAGAGCTCTCTCTCATTGCTGAGAAATTTTAAAAAAATACTTTTGATTTTTTTGGGTCCACGCAACATCGATAAATGGTTTAACCATCGGCAAGGGTCATAAGAATTGTAAGAAGTTTTTATATGACTTCATGATGTCCCGAATGAAATCGGCGTAAAAGTATATTTGTGTTTTTAACAAAAATATTTTTTTTTCTTCATAAATAAAATCATCATGTTTCAGTCGTGCTATTTAATCCATTCCAATCCATGTCATCTACGCATTTCAACACTTCTGATAGCAGTGGTGTGTTGAAATAGAGATACAATACTGTGGCAACTAAAAAGAGGGACACCGAAAAGGATAAAAACAAAACAAAACAAATCATATGTAACTTTGATCCTAATATCTAAATATTATCCCTATCCAAAGATATCACATTCTACCAGTCAAAAAAAATAAAAAAAAGATATCACATTCTATATTTCAGTCGTTCTGGTTTGTTGTTGTTAACTCTGTTCCCCAAATTCTCTCCATGATCACTGGGGAGTGAATGTAGACTTTTCTTCATATTCAGCTGCTTCTTACCCGTGTTGATAGCTGTTGTCCTTTGTTATTACATCTCGCTAATTCTGTTCTTCCATCTAACCTAACAAGTTTTCCACTTCTAGTCAAAGGGTCAAGCACATTCACACAACAAGTCATGTGTAGAATTCTTATCAATAGAGAAGGATCCAGAAAATTTAAGTAACCAGGGTATATGTAATATATAAGAATAATAAAACGTTGCACATACTTTTCTCTTAGTGTGGGATCAAATTTTATAAAATAATTGGTACTAGCTCGAGTTTTCAAGCCTATGATAATAAGCTTCTCGACAAAATGTCCAACAAGGTGACCGCAACTTTTTCAGTTTTCGGTGCCCACCATTTTGCTTGTAGGTTTCCATTAGTCAAAAGTCATATTAATTTGATATGAAATATGCAATCAAAGCATTAAATGAAGGTTTGGATTTTATGCATCATCAAGCTTTATAAATAGATTTTTATTTGCACTTAAAGAAAAACAATCAAAGAAACCAACAACTCAAAGATCTTCTCATTCTGTGTGATAGAGAAGAGCTATTTATCACTTATAAATTCTTTTTTTCTGTGAGTTGAGAGCATACATCATGAAAAAAATATTATAAGGTATTCTGGGTATATTTGAGATTTGGATTGAATGGAATGTGCTCATCTCTTGTATCTCTATCATATTTCTATGGTGAAATATTTGGTTATCGCATTTACTTATGGATGTAGCCTAAAAGTCGAACCACGTAAATTCCAGGTGCAATATTTTTTACACTTTCATATATTTAATTTTGTGCTATCTGTTTGTGCCTTTTGGGCTTGTCATTTTACAACAAATTGGTATCACAGCTCTTATAGAGTTCTGTGCTAATTTGTTTAAAAATCTCTACTGCAAAATGTGATATTTAACAATTTGATGAGCACATTAATTTTGGAATATGGAAAATCCGTATAATGGCTATTCTTGTATAGTAAGATGTAAAGATAGCATTTTCTAGGAAGGAAAAGAACCCCAGCACAATGAAGGATTCTAAATGGGAAGATGCAGGTAAAAAAAAACTTTTTCTATTATTCAGTTATGTATTACTAACAATGTGTGGTAGGAGGTCCTTTTGGAGAAAATAGCAAAATCACTGCAGACCAAGTTGGAGTCATTATATATGACCAAGGCGGTGGCCAACCATCTCAAAGTTTTGCAATGTTTGTATGTGCTTCACATGGTAGAAGGGACATCAATCCGATCTCACATAACTAAGTTCACATCACTCGTCACTGATTTGAAAAATGTAACACCTTGAAAATTATTTAAAAATTAATTTGAGCTTTATTAGTCATAATTTCAAAAATCTGATGGTTTTAACAATGATGAGGACGGTCCAACGATTTTGTTAAAAAAAAGGTAAATAGTACTTTGTGGGCCCCACAAGCCTGCCGGGACAGCCGAAACCCTTGATTTGAAACCTGAAGGTGCCCAAAATTGGGAAAACATGGGAATAAGATTAGAAATAGATAGAAATAAAGATTTCATACCTGGAATTAATTTTCAGGCAATATTTGATTAACCGGGTATGATGTTTTATCGATTCAGTAAAATTTCGGTGTGCGATTTCTAACACCGAAAGATTGTTTAATCATTATAAGTGGAGGATGTACATCCATTCAAGACAAGTGGAAGGCTAAGATTTAGTCTTAACTTACAAGATTTAATCTTAGCCATCCATTTTACTTTCTTTCTTTTAAAGAAATATGCATTTATGTTACATAAATTCAAAAGCTAAATTAGGGTAAATACAATACAAACTTCCTTATCACTCCAAAAAGCATTCTCGGCCAGCTTCCTAAACACATAGCCACCTCCATTTTTGTTCCTTCAAAGAGCATGAAACTTGATTCAAACCTCCATTTTCCTAGCTTAGAGTTGTTAAAACTTCAAAATTCCTTCACTAAAGTTGTTCTACACCTCAATGCCTACAAATCTAACCGATTAGAATTTTAATCCATTACTATTTTTCCACTGTGAACCATCACACACCACTGCAAAAGAGAAGTTTAAGAGCGGTTTGGAAGGATTTTGAATGAGAAAGCACTTGGGAAAGATTGTTCTAGGCAAGGAGCTATGGAGATTCAAGTAATGTTTTATTTGTTTACTTTTCTTTCCATTTTGCTCTGATTGTTTCTGATTGAATTGACTGGAATTTTCTGGATATATTGGTTGATGATAGCTAGATATTGATGTGTTAATTTTGGTGGAGTGGTTTGATGTTGTGAAAAATCATTTTTGTCAAAAGAGAATTTGACACATGCTGCTGGATTTTCGAATTTCAACAGGGTAGATTTTGTTCACGAATTTTCTGACCTAGTTAAAAGCTTTAGATTGAGCTGAAAATTTAATATGATGTAGTTCACATGTTAAGGCATCTTTAGTGAAAATTTTGAGGTATTCCGGTCACTTTTGCTATGTTAAAAAAAATCATGAATCGAAGTTGTAGCTGTGCTGCTTGAGATATTGACTCTGAAGCTGTGAATTTTACAAATTTTGTTACCATAGCAAATGATTGATTCTTCCTTTGAAATTTTTACAGGGAGTTGATAACATATTGATTCTTAGCCTTCCACTTGTCTTGAATGGATGTACATCCTCCACTTAAAATGATTAAACAATCTTTCGGTGTTAGAAATTGCACACCGAAATTTTACTAAATCGGTAAAACATCGTACCTGGTTAATCAAATATTGTCCAAAAATTAATTCCAGGTATAAAATCTTTATTTCTATCTATTTCTAATCTTATTCCCATGTTTTCCCAATTTTGGGCACCTTCGGGTTTCAAATTAGGGGTTTCAGCTGTTCCGGCAGGCTTGTGGGGCCTGCAAAGCACTATTCATTTTTTTTGACAAAGTCGTTGGACCGTCCTTATCATTGGTAAAACTATCAGATTTTTTAAATTATGATTAATAAAAATCAAATTAATTTTTAAATAATTTTCAGGGTGTTACAAAAAATATGGATAAGACATTTTCAAGTGAGCAATAGGCAATGATGTTGCTTTGTTCATTACCTCCTTCTTACAAGCACTTCCCTGAAATGCTTATATGTGGTCATGAAAGCCTCAAAATTCATGAGGTTAAATTCGCACTTTTAAGTCATAACAAAATGGAGTACAATACTAGTAGTCATGATGATACTACATCTATGTTAGTTACCAGAGGGAGGTCAAAGGATATTGGATCGAGTAGTAGCAAAGAAAAGTCTAGATCTAAGTCTAGACATTGTAAAGACAGATGTCAATATTACAAAAAGGAAGGGCCCTCGAGAGCAAAATGTCTAAGGCTCAAAGACAACAAGGACAAAGATTCAAGTAATACAGCAAGTGTTGTAGAAAGTACTGATAATGTTCTTGTAGGATCAACCAGTTCAATTGGTGATACCTGGATGCTTGATTCCGATAGCTTCTACCATATGTGTCGAAACCAGGATTAGTTTACAAATTACATGTCAATTGATGGTGGTGTTGTCTTTATGGGCAATAATATGCCCTATATAGTCATTAGCATTGGAACAGTCCAAATCAAGATGCATGATGGATTCGCGAGAACGCTGACTAATGTTCGGTACATACCAGACTTAAAGAAAAATCTGATATCCTCAGGCTCTTCGATTCTCAAGGTTATAAGTATTTTCCTGAATGTGGAGTTTTAAAAATATCCAAGGGTATTCTTATTGTGATAAAAGACAAGTTGATCAATGGTCTTTATTTACTTCAAGGAATAGTTGTTGGCACAGCATCAGTATCATCTTCATATGATTTTGATTCAGATACTACTTGTTTGTGGCATATCTATCTACGACATATGAGTTAAACAGGAATGTCAATGTTGAGCAAACGCGGCTTGGTAGGTGATCACAAAATTGGGAAGCTTGAATTTTGTGAACATTGTGTCCAGGGGAAGCAACTAAAGTCAAGTTCAGCACTTCTATCCACAAGACTAAGGGCATAGTGGATTACATCCATTTTGACTTGTGGAACCCTGAACCTGTTTCATCAAAATGTGGTGCTAGATACCTATTGATGTTCATTGATGATTTTTTGAGGAAGTTATGAGTTTATTTTTTGAAACACAAGAATGATGTGTTCCATATTTTCAAGAAATGGAAAGCGTTTGTTGAGAACCAGACTGGCAAGAAAATCAAGCGCCTCCAAATAGATAATGGTTCGGAGTTCGATGAAGGTCAGTTTAATGAATTCTGCGAAAATAAAGGCATAATAAGACATCATACTATGCAAAAGACTTCGCAATAAATTAGAGCAGTAGAATGTATGAACATAACTTTTTTGGAGAAGGCCAGTTGCATGCTTTCTAACACTAGTTTGTCAAGAGAATTTTGGGCTAAGGCTATCAATATTCAATATGAATTGCTATTTGGTGAATCAGTCTCTGTCAACTCTGATCGATTTGAAGACTCCTATTGAGGTATGGTTTGGTATTTTTGTTGATTATTCGAATCTAAGAAATTTTCGATTGTCCTGTACATGCTTATATTGATGATGAAAAGCTTGAGCGAAGGGCAATAAAATGCATATTTCTCGGATATGCAGCTGGGGGGAAGGGTCATATATATATATATATATTGTGGTGTACGGAACCTAAGTCATCCAAATCATAATTAGCAGAGATGTCAAGTTTAATGAATCATTCATGCTTTATCTTAAAAAGGAAATTGACGATGTAGAAAAGGATGATGATGTTAGCAAGCAAGTGGAGTTTGAAGTTGAACCATCAAAGCAGATTCAAGAAGATGCCTCTGCCTAGCCCATTTAATAAATAGCAAGATATTGTTGATGTTGTAGATGCACAAAAATAGTTGTAGCAATATAGCCTCTTTAGAGATAGAGAAAATAGGCAAATAAAAACCACCACAGAGATACAGTCATGTAGACAAAGTCTCTTTTACATTATCGTTGGTAAGGATATGGAATCAAAAGATCCTATGACATATTATGAGGCTATCTCAAGTGATAAGTCTACACAATGGATTGCTGCAATGAGTGAAGAGATGGAGTTTTTTCATAAGAACCAGACTTGGAGTTAGTGAAACCACCTAATGCACATAAAGTCATTGGTTGCAAATAGATCTTCAAGAAAAAGGAAGGATCCCTTGAGTAGAACTGACTCGGTACAAAGCACGCTTAGTTGCAAAAAGTTTTAGCCAAAGGGAAAAAAATAGACTTTAATAAAGTATTCTCTCCTATTGTGAGACATAGCTCCATTTGTGTATTGCTTGCTATAGTTGCATTGTTTGACTTAGAGCTTGAATAGCTCAATTTCAAGATAGTTTTTCTTCATGGTGAGCTTGAAGAATAGAGTTACATGCAGCAACCAGAAGTTTTCATTGTTCAAGGCAAGGAAGACCATGTTTGTCTCTTAAAGAATTCATTATACGGCTTGAAACAATCTCCTCGCCAGTGGTATAAGAGATATGATATTTTCATGTTAGGTCATGCTTACTTGAGGAGTGACTATGACTGTTGTGTTTATCACAAGAAGCTCTCAAATGATTCACTTGTCTATTTGTTGCTCTTTATTAATAACATGTTCATTGCTGCTAAGAGTATATTTAAGATTAAGAAACTGAAGGAGCAACTTAGTAGTGAATTTGAAATGAAAGACTTGGATGCAGCTATGAAGATTTTGGGCATGGAAATTCACAAGGATCGGCGTGCTGGAAAATTATATTTTTCTCAGAAGAAGTATATCGAAAAGTACTTAAGCACTTTAGAGTGCAAAATGCAAAGCTTGTGAGTACTTCATTAGTAGCCTATTTCAGATTGTTAGCTGCACATTCACCATAGTCCATTGAAGAGGAAGAACAAATGTCACCCTTTCCCTATACTAGTGCAGTTGGAAACATCATGTGTGCTATGGTATGCACTCGGTCAAATATTTCACATGTTGTTAGAGTTATTAACAAATATATGGGGCATTTTGACAAGATGCATTAGTAGGCAGTGAAATAGATACTTTGATATCTTCGCGATACAATGAACGTTGGCTTAGTATATGACACAAGTTCTAACATTGGTGGTATATTACTAGTTATGTTGACTTTGATTATGCTAGAGATATTGATAAAAGGGGATATCTGATAGGATACATCTTCACATTTTCGAGTAGTGCAATTATTTGTAAGACGACTTTACAGTTTACTATTGGATTATCAACTACCGAAGCCAAATACATGGCAGCAATAGAAGTGGTGGAGGAAGCCATTTGGCCTAGGAGTTTGGTAGGCAATCTGGGTTTGGAACAAGATGTTACAGCAATTTATTGTGATAGCTGAAGTGTCATATATTTGACCAAAAATCAAATGTATTATCAGAGAACTAAGCATATTAACATCAGATACCATTTCATTTTGGAGATTATTTCTCAAGGTGTCATTGCAATGAAGAAGTTTGTTACCCCAAATAATCCAGCAAATATGTTAATGAAGTCAATCATGATAGTTAAGCTCAAGCATTGCTTGGACTTAATTGGTATCTGCAATATGTAATTCTGCCCTCATGGGCATATTAGAGAAGACGAATTCAATAACTTGATGAAAAATCAAGCCAAAGTAAAGATTTGTTGATATATTGGCTTGACTTTTCAAGCCTTTGATGATAAGCTTTTGGACAAAATGTCTAACAAGGTACCTGCAGTTTCTTTAGTTTTTGATGCCCACCATTTTGCTTGTAGGTTGCCATTAGTCAACAGCCACATTAATTTGGTTTGGAATATGCTATTAAAGCATGAAATGAAGGTTTGGATTTTATGCACATCAAGATCTATAAATAGAGCTTTATTTGTAGCACTTGAAAAAAAAAATGGACAAGCTAACAACTCAAATATCTCCTCATTTTTGTGTGATAGAGAAGAGTTATTTATTACTTATAAATTCTTTTCTTTTGTGAGTTGAGAGAATATATTAGTGAGAAAAATATCATGAGGTATTTTGGGTGTATTTGAGATTTGAGTTGAGTGAAGTACGTCCACCTTTTGTATTGCTATCATATTTCTATAGTAGAATATTAGATTGTCGCTTTTGTTCGTTGATATAGGCTAAAAGATGAACCATGTAAATTCCTAGTGTCATTTATTTTATACCTCCACATATTTAATTTTGTGTCACTCGGTTTGTATCTTTTGGGCTTGTCATTTTACATAATGAAAAGCAGAATATATATGTATCTATATAATACTATCAAAATACTACAATTTTTGTGAGGGCATAATGTGCACTGTTCTACATGTAGATTCATCCCTGCTGATCAATAGACAATAATTTACTGTAGTCCAGCATAACTTACCACAAATGTTATAGAAATAGAGAAAAATCAAGATTTTGTTACTAGGAGTGTTCAAGACCCAGCCAAGCTTGTTAACCTGTCCTGGACCGAAACTTATTGGGTCAAGTTTAGGTTCTTAAATTTGACCCAATGCACTTTTCGGGCCGCATTTGTGTTATACTTTAGGTTGGCCTGGTCCGGTTCGAAGTCAAAATTTCTTTTATAGTTATATATATTTTTATAATAGTTAGTAATAAATTATAAGAGTGTCTGCTTAAATTAATACATTTTGGATAACTTGATTTTTTTTATAATCAGATAGTTTATTTTAAAATATGTATATAAAAATATCTCTTGAACTTTGTTTCTTGTAAAATTTTGTAATTTTACTATATATAATGTCAAAATCTTCATAGGTTGTTTAAAAACAGGGTTGAATCGATTTGACCTTCAAGTCATTATCTAGTCGGGTTCAGGCTTCAAAAAATGACCCGATTTAAAAATCAAGCCGGGTTAGAATTTGGTTTAACCTGTCCTTTATACACCTTTATTTGTTCCTACTTTACAAGAAAGACATTATGATTAAGAGCAAAGGCTATGGCACACCTTGTAAATTATTATGTACCATACACCACTTTAAACCTTAGCTATTTAAAAAAAAGTTAATCGTATCACCTGTACACTCATTCATAGTTTTCAGAACCAGATCGGTGATCGACTTGGTCAAGGCATGGAGTTATTGGATCATTGGTTTAACCAGTGGGTCAGTAGTCAAATTGGATTTTATTGAATCAATATATAAATTGCAACTAAGTATTATATAAATATATATATGTGCCGAATTCGATACCCGAAAGTGGATTTTTGGATATTTATTCCACATTTCAAAGCATTAATGAACGGTGCAGCATCGGTGCCATTCACAGGAGCATTTCTACATTTCAAATTCAAAGCATAGGTGTGCGGAGCATGGGCGAGTAGTTTTGGTGGTGGCCCAGTCGGCTCACGCGGGTTTGACCTGGTCAACTGCTTAATCGATTCAACAGGAGAACTGGATTGGCTAGGTGAACCGGCCGGTCTAGTCCGATTTTTAATACATTGCACCCATTTACTCCTAGTATACCCAAAATCTCTTCTATCCTCTTCATGTTGTAGCTAGTGAGTCTCCTTACACAATCCACCGACGCCATCCACCACCTTTGCCAAAGCTCCACTTCTCATGAGTCTGGGGCAACCAATCCCTTGGCGACACCAGCTGCACCACTGTCGGCCCCATATGAGTAGAAGGTTGCATAACGAGAACAAGCAAGGGACATACAACATCATCTCCTATTTTCCTCTACCCCTGGAACACTCCTTCGCTACTGCAACCATCCTTCTTGGCCTCTCGACCTTCCTAGGAAATTAGGACCAAGATGGAACCACCACATCCAAAAAGTCACACCTTAGCTTAGAGACACTTTCCTCCTACACTTCCCCAAAGACATGCTTCATTTATCCTCTACTGCCACCACCGGCCAATTCCCCCACTGCGGCATCCTTCATTGGCATCTGTGCCAAATCTAAATCCGCAACCACCTCGTCAAGTAGGCCACTTGGGCTTATCTCCAACCTATATTCGCTTCCCATGTGACCCTTCACCTCATACACTTTCTTTGCCATCTCGCTTGAGATTGACCTACAAAAGCCACCATTGTCGTTGCCTCCGCAACCTTTTTAACCCTTATTTCAACTTCGTATCTCGCCTAGTTTCTTGTTGTTTTTGTTTTATTATTGTATTGGATCTGCGAGTTACTAAATGAACTTGTTTTTATGATGGGATTGATCCTTTTTTTTTTTTGCTCTCAGCAAACATTTCTGGTGAGGTGATGGATAATGCCAACAATGGGTTTCATTCAATAAATGAGATGAAAGTGTACCGTGGAGGGTGTGGGTAGTGGATTGTTAGTAAGTAGCTGAGATGTGGAAGAAGAGAGAGGAAATTTTAAAGTGCATGACATATATTTAGTGTATCAGTCATAGTTTTAAAAATCGGATCGAATAGGTTGGTTCGGATCGAAAACCGGTGAACCGATCAACAATTCTCAAAACCGGGGTCAATCGAACGGTTTTGGTCAAACCGGCAAGTGAATTGCCCAGCTGGTCCAATGAAACTAGACCAACCATAATGGGAATTTTAGCAAAATTTCCCATGGCAGGATTTGAACTCCCACTGTGCCAGCAAAGGGAAGTGTTAACTGGCATCATGGAAGAATATGGGAATTTTGGCAAAATTCACTTTGGTGAGATTCAAACCCCGACCATGGCAGCAAATGGGGAAGCACATCTACCACTGTGCCAGTCGCACTGTTTGATATATCTGTTATATTTATTATATATATTAATATTAGGTGTCCTTAAATTATATTTTATATATTTATTCAATTAAATCCGGTTCAACCAGTGACCCAGTGACCCGATACCTTTACCGAGTCGATCACCGATTCGGTTCTGAAAACTATTGTATCAGTGCATCATCATACATAGCCATTTGATTATCTAGTGTGTGGTACATCATATTCATTAGGGAATGTAGTAGAATTTGCCTTAACCAAAGTTTCAAAACAGCCATTGACTATTGAGTAAGAGCATGTTCATTTGGAGATAGCTTTATTTTAGATTTGACACTGCAAAATTTGAATCTCAGGAATGATTTTCATGATTCTCATCACAAAAATATAAATTTTTCAAGCACCTGCAAAATACTAAACATATGCATAGCAAAACAAATACACATAATACTCCTATGTCGAAATAATGGGAGAAGGTTCATTACCTAGTTTTTATCCCTCATCATTTACTTGTCTTCAGACTAATCCTCATGATTACTAGGGAGGGAAAGTAGACTTTCAGTATACACACTTGCTGTTTCCCTAAACTTCATTTTATCGTGACAATATTCATGGTGTTCTAGCAGCTCCCCACTGTTACCAAATTTTGCTAATCCTTCTCCCTCATTAATTCCAACAACTTCACCACCTTTCGAAAGGCATATTGGAATAAAATAGTTCTCAGCAAGTGGCACATTAATCAAATTAATCCAAGAGGACTTCACTCCATATTCTTTCATCACCCATATCCCAACTTCTGCAGGGCTGTTCAAGTCAATTAGGCCAAGCAATCCTCCAAACACTCCCAAATCACAGTATTCATCATTGAAATCATCAGGCATAGGCACCTCATGCAACCCCTTTTCCTTCAAGTCAAATGCAATGATTGCTCCTCCATCTCCCCTCTCTCCATTTAGGCGCAAAGCCAACCAATGGATAGAACCATTTAGTGAGGACCCTACTCTAGGATTATCAACATCATCGTTCCTTAAATTGATGAACGTGTGACTGAGACCCTTAACCTCAATTTTTCTCCATGAATTGGTTTTCACGGAGAAGGTCTCAAGGATAGTAACGGGAACATGAGCTTCCCAGTCATGATATGATGCTTGAACCACCAAGTAATCATCCGTTGAAGCATCATAACCAAAGCCACAAAGGAAGACTAACTTGTTAACCCACATGGGAGCTTGTGGTATTCTCTTGATTGAACTGGTTGATGGGTTCCAAATGATGAGATCATCCACGTAGTCATTGAGAGCTAGAAGTACAAAGCTTCTACATGAACCCATGATCCTCACCTATGTTGCACGATGAAGTTACGTTAAAAGGAAAAAAAATATATTGTGAGTATACACTTAAAAAGTTTAATTTTGATATATATTGAGTATCATCCACTCAAATAGCATGTGAGAATTAACTATATTTATAAGAGATAATAATATAAATTTTTTTTATACTATTAGTAAATTCAAATTAAGTGTTATTTTAAAGACTTTAATTTTAATAAAACAATCATCTAATCAAGTTTTTTCCTTTGCAACATCATTAAAATAGTGGGGTTGAAAATCAACATTATTGATTTAATCCCACAAAGTGAGATTTGGTTTGTCCTGGCCATTCAAGTAACCAGGGAAAGTGGGTCCCATTTCACAAAAATGGGGTCGGCACGACTTTGTCACCAACCAATGGATGCAAGACATGTTATCACTTGACAGCTTTATGAAGATACAAAATAGTTTTTCTAGAGAAGAGTCCAACTTTAACTCATTTTCACCTTTAATTTTGGGACGGGTTCACTGACATTAGTGTGGTAAAAAATGGAGCTAAAATTTAGATATATTAAAATAGTCTTTTATTGGAAATGCTCTTAATCATAAATAGCCATATTAGCAAACATAAATGGTTTTTATATTTACTGTTTAAAAATTGAAATATACACAAAAAATCAATTAGATAATAATATATAAGTGATAGTAATTTATAAGAATAAAATTTAAATTTCTAACTTAAATTTTTCAAAGAAAAAGCTTCAATATGGTTGTTATTTAATTAAAAAAAATTAGAGATATATTTTTTCTGAGATAAATTTTAGGGATATCTTAAAATTGTGGAACTGAATAAGTGTTAAACGAGTTAATAGTTATGTTGATTACTGAAATTATATATGTGAGTCACTTTGATATTTTAAAAATCTGACTAATTAGTTCCAAATTTTATAATTATAAATCACATTAATCCTAAATGTAGGTAAATCTTAACAAATTAATTATTAGACTAAATTAAGTCGAAGTTATCATTTTCACAAACTAATTTAATTTAATAATATATGTTTAAAGGACTATTAATATAAATTATCTATGCTTTTAAATACTAATGTGATTCATAATTATAAAATCAGGAAGTAATCAATTATATTTAAAATTTCAAAGACCAAAATAACTTAATTACTTATATAATTTTAGAAAAGAAAATGAGCATTAACTCTATCTTATTGACATAAGATCAATCTTATTACATAAGATCAGAATGGAGAAGTGATATACGACATTACTCACATGAATATAATATATAATTTAATTTAATTTTTTATATAATCGATAGTTAATTTTTATATTTATTATTTAAAAATTTATCAAATAAAATATTTTAATTGAAAGATAGTATATGCTTACGGGAACAGGTGCTTGTGAGGAAGCAAGGGGGAACTCAAGCGTGGACACAGCAGAGTCATCATGAAGTGATGCATTGAAATCCAAGGACCATGCTTGAAAAGCCAACGTGTAGAGGATCCGATGAGTGTGGCTTGTGGAAGAACAACGTTCGAAGTGCGATTTTGCAAAATTGGGGTCTGAGATGAGTGACAGCCATGCCTTGCACACAGATCTGAAACGCAGAAGGGACTTTACAGGCAAGCGCAGTAGGATCTCCACCACGACTTCTTGAGGAAGGTCCTTCATCTTTTTCACCTCTTTTGGCTCCTTAAGTTGTGTCAATTTTTCTGTGGAGTTTAGCTAGAAGATATGTGGAAAATATGTGTCGGATGAAATGACCCGTTCTCTGAGGAATATTATAGTCAATGGAGTTCGGTTAGAAACTTGCAGAGAACGCTGCCCCAGTTTTTGGATACTCTCTCGAAACACTTTTTCTCGCTGCGAAGAATTCTTCGTTTCTTTGGACCAGGTAAAATATTCGGTCTCTTTGTACATGGTCAGAGTTTAGTTTTGTATGTTTAGAATTGTTTAGGTGCAGAATTGGTTTGTCATAAATTAATTTTGTTAAAAATTAAGAGAATAAAAAGCCAAAAATAATTTTTGCTGGAATTTACTCTGAATCCAAGTGTTGAATTTCATGCTATCAGATAAGAGAGAGCAATAATTGAAAATATAGTGAAACAAAAGTTTTACTAATGATTAAGAAGTTAGAATATAATGAAATATATAGATTAAAGAACATAGCAAGCTATTATCTAATATTTATCAAATTAAATTAACTCTAATTATTTTTTAATTATAATTATATCCAATGCCAAATTCAATTTTAAGATTGGATTCAATCTTAAAATCAAATGAGATTAAAAATGAGTAAAATCGATTTCACCCCCTCAATAATTGAAAGTATAGTGAAACAAAAGTTTTACTAATGATAAAAATGTAGAATATAATGAAATATATAGATTAAAGAACATTGTAAGCTATTATCTAATATTTAACAAACTAAATTAACTCTAATTAATTTTTAATTATAATTATATCCAACACGAAAACCAATTTTAAGATTGGATTCAATCTTAAAATCAAATGAGATTAAAAATGAGTAAAATCGATTTCACCCCCTCAAAATCAATTTTGAAGTGCCTCCACTGAGTTTGCAGACATACCGACCATTTATTTTGTTATCACTTATGAAGCACAAGTATTTATAGCTATAAAACAATCCCCTTTTCTTTTTATTATTACCACCTCCGTTTTGAAAATAAGTGTCCATTCTAAAAATTTTACATTTTCATAAATAAATATTCATTTGAAAAATATAAATAATATTAATTATTTAGTGGTGGAGGAGAGAATAACTAAGAAAAAGAAAAAATAGTGAGAGTAATTTAGTAAAACACATATAAATTATCTTAAATTAAGATTTTGTCAATACTCATTTCATTTTAAAATAACAATAACTATTAAAAACCAAGCAATATACATATTAAAGAAAATAAAAAAATCTTGATAAATGTGGAAAATTATATGAGCTGATAAAACTATTTTTCTGTAGTCTTTATTATTCATATTGTTAAATATATTAATTATTTAACTAATACACTTATATTCAGAGTATAAATAGAAGAAAAAATTAATGATATCTAAATATTATAAATGGACATATATTTTGAAATATGAAAACATAAAAAACCAACAATTATTTTAAAATGGACGAAGAAAAGTAGTTAAATTTCAAAACTTTGTTTTGATTCTAATGCTTTGAAAATATAAAATTTTATTTTTTGAATGCAAACTTTAAGATCACTGGTTAGATTAACCTAAGTTTCTTTACATGGTAAATAATATCACCTAGATCAGGTGGGATATGCTAAAATTTCACACATGCCAATTCTTGATAACACGTGGCACTACGCCCCATCCCTCAATTTTTTACTGTAGTACTACCTTTTGACAACCATGGTTATAGGGCAGTGAAATCTACCCACACGAAACTAATCAGATTATCATTGATTGGAAATAATAATTTGTGCAACCATTATGAACATTTAAGGTTCAGACCATCTCTTTGCTACTCTATTTTCATGTATACTGAGATTAGAAGACGTGAGGTGGAGTACGGTGCCAACGGAGGTGCATTATGTGATTTCTTGGAACTCATTAGAAGCACAAACTCTACGATGGTGGTTCTGGCTGAGGAAGGGGGGAGGGAGATACTAACAAGAAAAATATTATTTGTACTCATTATGTGTGAGACATTATGTCGACTCATATGTTATTCATCATTGGATAGAGTGTAGACCCTACTTGAATAAGGTCTATATCTCATCTAATGATGGATATTGTGTGAGTTGACATGATATCCCATGAATAATGAGTATAAATAACACAACTTGAGCAACCAATAGAAGAGGAGTGTGTGAGTGAAAAGTATGAGGGTGAAGATGAGGGTATTTTTGATAACTCATCTTAAAAATAGACAAATTATGAGAGCTTAGTATAGCTTTGACAACTAGAGAAGAGATGTGTTAAATTTTCTTAAACCTTAAGGGAGGTAAGTGTAATTTATCCAAATAGTAATTATCTAATGGCTGATAATAGAAGGTCTATGATACCTCGAAAAATTAGAGGTCTATCTTATAATTTGTCAACATTAGATGATTATCATTTTTGTTGGGGGATTTGATCCAATGGCTAATAGTAGCAGGGCCCTTAATGAACACAAAAATAAGAGATCTATCATGAAATCCACCTAAAACTATGACAAATTATAAGATGAACTTCTTATGTTTGGGTCCACCTTGGACCCCCTATTATAAGTTGTTGGATAGTTATCATTTTTTGTGGATGGTTTGATCTAAAGGCTAATAATAGAGGGGTCCACGATGGACTAAAAAATAAGAGGTTCACCATAAAACCCATCAAAAATCATAACTTAATATGTTTTGAAGTGATTTTTGATTTTCTCTAGAAAATTTGATCACTTGGTCTCTCAAAAAACTTTCTTGCTTCACAGCACTTTTCGCTTGTCTCACATTTTTTTTTTGGTATAAATTGTTGTGAAATGGCGGGTCTAAAAAACTAAAATAGAGTAGTACAAAATAAATATGCAAAAGCGTAAAGCAAAGATAACACAAAAGGATAACGTGATTGGTCTTAAAGCCTATATCCATGAGCAAAGGCGATAACCAAATATTTCACTATGGAAATATGATGTAGATACGAAAGATGAATACACTCCACTCTACCCAAACCCCAAATAATAGGGATACAAAAGTGGTTGGATTTCACTCAAAACTAAGTCCCAAATACACCCAAAATATCTAACAGTATTTTTCTCATCGGTGTATGTACTCAACACACAAAGAGAAGTAACTACATAATCAAACCAAACTTCTCTACTACAATATGAGTGACTTTAACTTAGAATGACCATTCATGATGACAGTGGTATACAAAGAAAAGAAACAAAAGAACCAAAATCTTCTCTGACTACCCAGATGCCATAAGCTTGAAAGCATTTGGGAGTCCTTCGGTTGATCTCCACAATGAGTTGCAGGGCTTCATTCTTCCTTTTATAAGGTTTTAGTTAAAAAGCAAGCATTTAATGGTTTCACACTTCCGCCTGTATTTTCTTCTTCTGCATTTAATATTGTCGGTGCCACTATCTATTTTTTTTGACTAATCATGATAGCAGCTCCACGTTGCATTAAATGCATCTCACCAAAATGCAACCCATGGCTAGCCAAAAGCATTTGGACTTTTATAGCCTTCCAAGGAAGTGGCTTTAACATATAGCCTTCTAAGGAGGTGTAGGATTCAGACTTAGTGAAATTTAGGACCCGGCAACCTGGGTGGGTCCTGGGAGACCCTAAGGCTGTACGAAAAAAAAAAAATCTATAGACACGTGTACCTTGGATATCACATATTACCCTTACCCATCCTCCCTCAACATCAGCAACTTAGTCTCCCTTGACCTCACTCCTAAGAACTACAACCTTTGGCATGCTCAGATGCAAAATTTGATTGAAAGTCAAGATCTAGGAGGCTTCATTTCAAGTGATACTCTAGCACCAGTGCCATTGATCCCCTCCCTAGGTTCCCCTCGTCCTCTTGGTATAAGGTTTGATCATCCCAATCCCGATTTTATCAACTGGTGAAAATTTAATCGTCTAGTTCATGCCTGGATTACAAGTCGCTTGACTGAAGAGGTGCTAAGATTGGTGGTTGATCTTGAAACCTCTCGTGAGGTATGTTTGGCTCTTCAAGAGGCATATGCTCAGACCTCTGTGGAATGTGAGTTGCTCATCAAACAAAAATTGTCTTTGTTGTCTAAAGACCCCACTCAATCGATCAATGATCATATCCAGTATTTGAAGTCTCTATGTGATGACTTGTCTCTCATTGGCAAGCCTCTCTCTGATCAAGACAAAGTCTTTCACTTTTTACCTGGCCTTGGACCTGAATACAATCCATGTACTACCACCATGCTCCATCCCCCTCTCCCATCATATCAATCCTTTATTCCCCAACTTATTAACTAGGACATTAGAACCAACGAACTCACTAAAACTGTTACCCCTGCCTTTTATGTCAATCACAACCCCAAAAAGCCCTACACTAACTCACGACCTAATGCTCAGTCCAAGCCACGATCATCACATCCTCCCTTCTCTTCCAAAGGTCATGGTTTTGCTCTTCACTCCTCCAACCGTAGCAACACTAATCCCACACGCTGTCTTGCTATGCAACTCAATTGTCAAATCTACAAGGCCAATGCACTTGAAGCACTTCACTACCCCCAATGGTTTAACCATGCATTCTAACCTGATAATCTTTTCCCTGCTCTTGCTGCTCTTACTTTCCAAGAGTCCAATGATGTTATCGAATGGATCCCAGATTCAAGAGCTGGTGCGCACATGACTAATAATGTGGGTATCCTATCCAATATTCGCTTTTATCATGGTACTACTTGTATAGAGGTTAGTAATGGTGACTTACTTGATGTCTCTCATATTGGTGACACTTTTCTTCCTCTCAATATTGGTTCTTCATTACTTGTATGCGATGTCTTGGTTGTTCCTAGGATTCAACGCAATCTATTCTCTATCAGTAAACTAACCTCTCAATTTCTATGCTCTTGTGAGTTTACTAATGACAGTTTTCTGATTAAGGACCAGATGACAGAACAAATTTTGATCAAGGGGAAGTCGATAGGGGATATTTACTACCTTCCAAAGAAGATTAGTGCACATTTTTCTACAAGATTTCAATTGGCCGATGCATGAACCTGGCATGCTTGGCTTAGACATCCTCATATTCGATTAGTGCACCATCTCCATAATAAAGGAGCTATCAAGCTCAAGAATAAGGAGACTCTACCTTTTATTTGTGATTCTTGTACTATGACTAAGGGCACTGAACTTCCATTTGTTCCAATAAATAAGAGGAGTTCTACCTCTTTTGAATTAATCCATTTAGATTTATGTGGTCCATCTCCTGTTGCTTCTGCTTCTGGTTATCGTTTCTATGCTTGTGTGGTTGATGATTTTTCTCGATTTTCCTAGCTCTTCCTGTTAAAAGCTAAGTCTGAATTTTTTCGCCACTATCTCTTATTTGAAAAATTTGAGACTAGGCAGTTCAATACTAGTATCAAGAATGTTCAATGTGATGGTGGTGGTGAATTTATAAATCAGGCTTTTCTATCTCATTTTGCTTCTAAAGGAATCAAATTACAAGTTTCTTGTCCAGGTATGTGATACCCCAGGTACACGTGTCAGTGGACAAGTTTCAGATAGCCTTAGGGTCCCCTGAGACCCACCCATGCTGTCGGGTCCTGAATTTCGCTAAGTCTGGATCCTACACTTCCTTGGAGGGCTATATGTTAGAGCCACCTTCTTGGGATCAAAAGTCCCGATAATTGTTCCCAATGGCAAAACAAGTTAAAGAGTAATTTTTAACGAATTTTATGAAACCTCCAAACGTTTCGTTTTTAACCCATAAGTTTAGAAAATCACAAAGTTTCTCGGATTTGAACTAAAATCCAAAATTTGGATTTTGATTGGTTGCGAATTTGATTTTTATGATATTTTATTTGAATCCAAATGGGGGGTATTTCCTTATTTACATTTATGTTTTAAAGTTAATGAAGGACATTAAATAAATGAGGACATTAACTTAAAATTAATAAATGTAAATAAGTGAGCAGTGAGGCAACCCAGATGCTAGGAGCATCCAGAGGTGCTGACAGTAAGGTGGATCAATTTTACTGTCACCGCTATAGCGGTCACAGTGTGTGCAGCAAGGCAAATTTGGGTTCTAAGGACCGCTATAGCGGTCATAAGTGAGTCAGTTGCGGTCACGGGGCATGGTGAGACCGCTATAGCGGTGTCAGTTTGAAGCTTGATAAGCGACATAGTTTTGATTAAATGAGCCCCTCCACTCATTTATATACCCCAAACTCGGGTTTCACTCCTAAAATCCGAACCCCAACCTTCCCAAGGAGCTCTCCAACCCTTTCTCTCCTAATCCATCATCAATCCTTCTCCCTCCAAGATCAAAGGTGAGTTTTGTTGTTGGTTTATGTTAGTTTCCTTTGTGTTCTTCCTTCCTCTTGTTATGGGTTATTGTTTTCTCCATTGTTGTCAAGTGGGGGTGCTCCCCCAATGTTGGTAGAGCTAGATTAGAGTTGTTTAAAGATTAGCGAAGACTAATCTTGAGTCTATATTGCTCTATGGTAGTTGTTGATGCCATTCCATGCTTTGGAGGTCAAGTTGGTGGTGCCTACATACTCCCGGCTCTAAACGGTGAGTGGGTTTGACCCCATTGCCTTAGTTTTATCATTATGATTATGTTTGATGCATGATATTGGTGAAATATGAGATTTGAGATGAGAAAAAGTATAGAATATGATTTTATATGATTATGTCAAGCTAGGAAAAATTATGATTTATGATGATAGTATGAAAGAATTAGTTTTTCAAAACCATGGGACCATGATTGATGTATAGAGTGCTATATAAATGTTTTACATATATTCATGAAGAGATTTGGTGCGAGATTATACGATTTAATTAGCTCTTAGCATGACCAAAATGTTTCAAGAGTTACGACATAATTATGTTTCAAGACTAAAGATTTTAAAATATGATTTTAGAGTATCAGTTGAGATTTTTTTTTTAGCAAAGAATATAGAGTAGAGATGTTTTACTATAATACTAAAGATTATCTTGACAAATGAAATTTTAGAAATTCAGTTTTGTGATATTCCAAAAGTATGGAATTCAGTATAATTTATAATGACTGCCAGATGCATATTCTTTGAGCTTGAAATCGGAATGCCTGCAAGCGGGTGATCCCTTGGGCATGATTTCACAGTCATAGTTATGCTAAAGTCAGGTTGCTAGATTTATATGAGTCCAGAGTTTTTCGAGTTTCAAGAGTTTTCATATTTAAACGGTTTCATAAAGAGCTAGAGAATGAGTATGATTGTATCCAGAGACTTTATGAATTATCTCGATGATTTCAAGAAGTGGAGTATTTATATATGAAAGAGTTCGATACACATATTAGAGTATATAACAGAGATTTAGAGAAAACAATATGTTTATTAAAATAGAGACTAGACGGTAGCTATAGAGAAACAGACGGTGAGTTAACGGCTGAACCCCGATCGTTAACCTTGGTACCAAGTTGTCCTGAGAGGACAATCTCATAGAGCAGAGAATGGAACCTATTTATGTGTCCGCATTAGATTCCAATGGATCATAGAGATAACATTTTCGGTTCTTGAAGAACCATAGAGCAGAGATTCCTATTTCTCTATTAGAGTACTGTTGCTTATGTTTTCAAAGAGTATTAATGATTTTCAGAGATTATTGATGTTTTACGAGAATATTTGACTTAAGAGATACTATACATATGAGAAATGGTTTTCTTGTTGAAGTACGAATTTAGAGATATTTTTCTGAGTTTATGAATACAGAGATATATTTTCTATTAGATTATATACAAGAATATCGAAGGGTTTGAAATAGATTATGGTTTTAGAGATGCTTGCTTATGAATTTACGGCATGGAAAGTGTTTTTCCGAGAGTAGCTATGTTATGTAAATATTAGAGACGTTTTCCCAGTGCATGTATATCCATATATGGTTGTTGTTGTCCCATGTGGGTGATGGGTGAGAGCTCACTCACGAGTCCGTTGACTCACCCATTTCCCTTCCTCCTCATAGTTGCAGGTACAGATGTAGCCCAGACTCAGGTTTGGCAGACGCGGTTGTTTTCAGCGGTAAGTCTTACTTCCGAGTAAGGCTTAGCTTAGAGTTTGTTAGAGTAGAGTGCTCCGGTAGATGTGTAAGCAGGATCCGAACCATGCGTTATTTTCAGACCATGTATTTAATTTTAATATTTGAAACAGTGATGTATATGTTTGATTCATAGCATGGACTTGAAATTGTAGAGTTTGATTAGAGTTTATGTAATAAACCTGAGAAGTATTTGTAATTCAGATCACATATTTTCGGAATATGATTAAGAGGTTTTCAGAGTTTTATATGTCAAGTATTTCGGTTTTATATTTCCAAATACAAAGACTAAATAGAGTTTTAATTGAAAATATGATTTCAAAATAAAAAATATGCAATTTTATGCATATAGAAGCTCGAGATTCTGAGAACTGCGTGGGAATGAGGATTCACTGCGTCTTGCGAGTCAGGTTGGGTTGTGACAAGGTATGGTGTAGCAGATAGGAAACATCGTCATATTAGAGAACTTGGCTTATCTCTTTTGTTTCACAGCAAGGTTCCCTTACCTTATTGGACTGACGCCTTTCAGACTGCCTATTTTTCAGTCAACCAATTACCATCTTCAGTCCGTAGCTTTATACGCCATTCTCAATGCAACAACAAGCTGAACCAGATTATTCCTGCTTCAGGGTGTTTGGAGCCAAATGCTTTTTTAAAGGATCATTCCTTAGACAAATTGGCTTCCAAATCTCTTCCATGTGTATTTATTGGATATTCGGATAAGCACAAGGGTTCCAAATGTCTCTACCCTTCTACAAGACGTGTATACATCTCCCGAAGTGTAGTTTTTGATGAATTTACATTCCCATTTCATGATCTATCCTCTCTTCATCAACCATTCTCCCAACTCATAAACACTATAACCCATTATACCCATTGTATCCCACTCTCAACCTCACCTATACGTCATCATCCGTGCCAAGCACACGACCCTGAACCTATTCCCTCACATGTACCACCTAACCCAAACCACCCCTCTAATCTTCCAACATCCCCAACATCTCAAAACCCTCTTCTAGTACTTCCCTCTTCCTACCCACCTTCCTCTTCATTAAACACACACCCTATGATCACACTTCTAAAGTCTGGCATCACCCGTGCCAACCCGAAGTATCTTCTTCATTGTGAAGTCATCCCAAAAGAACCAAAAACAATTAAAACTGTACTTTGCCACCCAGGTTGGAAGAAGGCCATGGAGGAAGAATTACAAGCTATCATTGATCAAAACACCTTTCGGCTGGTTCAACGCTCCCTAGCATGTTCTCGGCACAAAATGGGTATGGCGCACCAAACTAAACGCAGATGGCTCCCTTGATAAGCTTAAGGCTAGGTACGTAGCCAAAGGTTTTAACCAAATTGCTGGAGAAGACTTTGTAGAAACATTTTCTTCGGTTATTAAGCATGCTACGGTGCGTCTTGTTCTTTCTATTGCCTGTATGAATGGTTGGCGGCTCCGTCAATTGGATGTCAAAAATGCATTCCTTCATGGCTTCTTGGATGATCTAATCTCTGTCTCTCAACCTCCAGGCTTTGTCAATCCGCTATTTCCTGAGCATGTGGAGAAGTTAAATAAAGCCTTCTATGAGCTTAAGCAAGCTCCCATACTTGGTTCAATCGGTTCAGTTCCTTCTTAGTTGACTATGGTTTTGTTTGTAGCGCCACTGACTCATCCATGTTTGTGTTTCACCATGATTTTAATATTATATGTGGATGATATAATCCTAACAGGTAATAAGGACTATACTCTAGCTAGCTTTATTGCCTATGTAAGTCGTGCTTTCAACATCAAAGACATAGGTTAGCTCCATTTTTTTCTTGGCATTGAAGTTTACTACACTGATTATGGTCTCTTTCTCAGTCAAGCCAAGTACGCATAGGACATCCTTGAACGTGCTAACATGCATGAGTTCAATTATATTGCTACCCCATTGCCCCTTCAATAAGATTAGTCTGATGACACTCTTTTCGCTAATCCTAGTTTGTATCGTAGCCTTGCAGGAGCTTTGCAATACCTCACATTCACTAGGCCTGATCTCCCTTATGCAGTCAACCACTTGTGGCAATTTACGCAGTCTCCTACTAATTCCAATCACAAGGAAATGGAAAGAGTTCTTCGCTACCTCAAAGGCGCGACTACCCTTGGCATGCGCATCACTTCTGTCTCAGACTCCAATTTATATGCTTTTGTTGATGCGGACTGTGCTCGTTATCCTCAAACAAGGCGCTCAACCATCGGCTACTGCACCTTCCTTGGCAGCAATTGTATCTCTTGGTGTGCTAAGAAACAACCCATGGTTACTCGTTCTACCACCGAAGCTGAGTATCGTGCGATGGCTTCAACAACTGCAGAACTAACTTGGCTTAGTTTTCTTTTGTGGGACATCAGGGTTCCCTTGAAGAATCCTCCAAAATTATTTGCTGACAATCTCAGTGCATTACATTTATCTGTTAATCGTGTCTTCCATTCCAGAACCAAACATATTCAATTGAATTATCACTTTGTCAGGGAAAAGGTTGCTCAAGGTACCCTTATCACGTGTTATGTTCCATCTTATGCACGACTTGCTGGTATTTTCACCGAGCCCTTATCCAGTCAAGTCTTCTCCACTCTCAATTCCAAACTCAGCATTCATTAACCCATGCCACGTTTGAGTGGGGTTGATAACGGATGCAGCAGCAATCCCATGCTTTTGGGATAGCCTTTTCGACTTTTCAGACATTTGTTAGACTTTTGTTCACGTATCTTTGCAGTTCCGGATTTCATGGCTTTCCATTATGATCTTGTAACTACTTTTGTTTATTTAAATAATAGAACTCACGGCTACTGCAATGTTAAGCGTAGCCTTTAACCCAAATACTCTTTTATAAACCACATAGCAAAATCTTCTTACTCAAGATCCACAGAAAAAAATTGGGACAAGATCGGTGAAGAAAATGAAGGAGCTTCCTCAAGAACTCATAGGGGAAATCCTGCTACGCTTGCCCGTAAAGTCGCTTCTGCGTTTCAAGGCCGTGTGCAAGGCATGGCTGTCACTCATCTCAGACCCCAGTTTTGGAAAATCGCACTTTGAAGGTTCTTCTCCCACAAGCCACAATCATCGGATCCTCTACATGGCTCATCAAGCATGGTCTGTGGATTTCAATGCACCACTTCGTGATGACTCTGCTGTGTCAAAGATTGAGGTCCCCCTTGCTGCCACAAAACTACGTGGTCCTGTGAGCATCTATTATACTTTTTTCATCTTTCGTAATTTTAAGATGGAAATTTTCTTTTGAAAATAGGAATTTGTAAATTTTTATTATCCTCGTAAACTACTAACACTTTTTGCATCGTGATTTAATTTAAAGTCTTTTATTTATTTGTGAGCCTTTTCTAGTCATGGGGTTATTGTGACAATGCATAATTAAGACTGTCTTCAATACGGAACCCAATTTGGATATTGGTGAAGTCTGCTGCACCCAAAGTGTCCCTACGGATTCGAGATGCCTCTCGCTATTGAGATGACACTAGGTTTCATGTTCTGTGTTTTGAGTATGGCGTTTTTGCATATTCACCTTTTTCATATTTTGGGTGGTAAGGGTGGTTATGTTTTGAATTGTGGTGTTTTCTAGTTTTCCGTTTTATAGAGCGCTTGATGTACTCTATATGTTCATATCTTTTTAAGCCTTTTATAATCGACAAAATAGATCCAATTTAGATTCTATTACAGTGGTTTTAGTGAGATGCAAGTGGGTGGCAATGGGCAGGTTGGGACGGGTTTTTGCTCAACCTGACCCTGCCCCTGCATCATCATCTGGAGTAATATGAGTCTTAGCTTAACTCTTCTGCTCTGCGGTTTTTCAAGTTTAAATCCGCACCCGTCCTGTGGTTACCTGTTCTGCCCCACTATTTTAAAAAAATTATAAAATTTTCTCAAAATTTAAAAAATCAAACATAAAAATATAAAATACAACCAATAATAACATTAATATTTAAATTTTAGAGTAGTAATCATTAGTATAAAAAAAATAATAGAATGTCCTCAATAGGGTTAAGTAATTTTTTTTTTCAGAAAAAATATATACATATATATAATTGTATAATAATATTATAAATATTATAAATATTAAAATATATATGGGATGCGAGGCAGGTTAGGGTAGGTTCATCCAAAGCACTGCCGTCACACTGAGCAAAACCCGCCTGCATCAACCCAGGCAGAAGCGGGGTGGAGTCTTTATTAAGCCCATGAGTCGGGTTGAAATTGCCACCCTTAAGCAACTCACTTGCTTTGATCACTCCAATTAGCGAGGAAAGGAGAAACCAAATTCCACTTTGTGGGGTTTCACAACTGCAACTAGGCTAACAGAGCTCTATTGGAATTTACTCTAAGGTTATGTTTAGTTGGAAGGCAAAAATAAGGATAAATTTTCATGATTGAACTTTATATGTAATTTTACACATAAAACTCAATCATTGAAAATTTATTCTCATTTTCACCATCTAGCCAAATATATCCTAAATAGAAGTCTAAAAGTTTATTTTAGTATATTAAAATTAAATACTTTTATTAATGGTTATATTTATTTAGGAATTAGGATTTAATTTTAATATATCAATATATTATATATTAATAATGATAATGCAAATCGAAAAAGTTGATTACATGACTCACCACAACATTTTATTTGATATGTATTTGCCATACTTCTATCTGAATTATCTTCCCTGTACTGTGCAACGTAGATTTGGATCTTGGGTTCATGCAGAGGCATTCTACTTCTAGCTCTCAAGGACTTCATAGTCGTAACTGATCTCATCACTTGGAACCCATCAACTGGTTCAATCAAGAAAATACCACCAGCTCCCATGTTGAAAGACAAGTTTCCCTTACTTTGTGGCTTTGGTTATGATGCTTCAACAGATGATTATTTGGTGGTTCAAGCATCATACCATTACGGGCTTGATGTTCCTCTAACTATCTTTGAGACCTTCTCCATGAAGACCAATTCATGGAGAAAAGTTGAGGCTAATCCGTCAGGCGTGCAGTTGAGGAAAGGATTATTTTGGTTGTCCTAGAGAAGGGTATTTGTTAAATGGTTCTATTCATTGGTTGGCTTTTCCTTTGTATGGAGAAGTGGGAAATCGGGGAGCAATCATCGCATTTGATTTGAAGGAGAAGGGGTTGCAAGAGTTGCCCATCCCTAATGATTTCGATTATGAAAACTGTGATTTGGGCGTGTTTGGAGGATTGCTTGGTGTAGCTAACTTGAACAGCCCAGAAGAAGTTGAGGTATGGGTGATGACAGATTATGGAATGAAGTCCTCTTGGATTCATTTGTTTACTGTGTCACTTGCTGTGATTGATTCCATCTATTTTCTTCCATTATGCCTCTCAAAAGGTGGTGAACTTGTTGGAATTGGAGATCAAGGGTTAGTAGAACTTGGTAAGAATGGTGAGCTGCTAGAACAACATGAATATTGTCACGATAAAATGGACTTTTCTGCAAATGGAAGTGTTTATACTGAAAGTCTACTTTCCCTCCCTAGCAATCATGGGGATGAATCAGCAGACAGATAAATGGTGAGGATTAAACTAGGTAATGAACCTTCTCCCACTGTTTTGACACGAGTAGTACGTGTTTTTGTTTGCTACGATATGTTTGTTATTTTGAAGGTGCTTGAAAATTTTATGTTCATGAAGATCAATTCCAAGGTTCAAATTTTGCAGTCACAATTCTAAAATATAGGTCTTTCCAGATGAACATGCCCAATAGCTATGTTTTGAAACTTAGTTTTATGTTATAAATCACAATGTCTCTGGTAGACTATCTCGGTTGTTCCCTTTTTCCACAATTTTTGCAGTTAGTCATGCCACACTAATAATTGTCTGTTGATGAGATTCCTGAAAACTTGATTTCTAGTTTCAAGATGTTTGACTTGAAGAGTTGAAGTGGGGAACTTGTTCGTTTGAGTGAGATGCACAACTATCAGCCCTGAGTGAGATGCACAATCACCAGCACTGGTAACAAACAGCTGTATAGGCAGAAGACTGTCTACATTCACCTCCCACTGATCTTGCAGTAAGGGAGCACACTCAAAAATTGCAAACCAGAACGACTGAAGTATAGAATGTAATATCTTTAGGTAGAGAAAATGTTTAGGAATTAGAATAGAATGTAAGCTGTAATATCTGCTTTGTTTTGTTTTTCCTTCTTTGTGCTTCTCTTTTTAGTTGCTGCAGTGTTGTATCTCGAGTTCAGCACACCATTGCTATCATAAGAATTGAAATGTGTGGATGACATGAATTAGTCATGCTCTATTAATATCTCAAGTTCTGATCCTAAAAATTTCGTAACTGTCAGTGTTTCCCCTTTGTAAGTAATCATATAAATGATCATGCTTTAATGCTTTTAGTTTGTCTCGGGCATGTTCCAATATGCAAGATCTAATAAAATTTGACCTGTGATTCGTGCCTCAAGGCACCAGCTTAGAGGGTTATAGGAACATTGGTAATAAAGAAAGTTACAAAAACAACTCTTAAACCTCTTGCACCAATGATCCTACAACACACCCATTAAGGGTAACTTCTCAGCTTGGTTCAATACAGTTGAAAATTAAGGCAACACTACAGATCAATATTTCGACTCGGAACTGAAATACCTAATACCAGCAACCAATTCATAGCCAATTGAAAACAGAACAGCAACTTGCTCACTAGTCACTACTGGAGGATTATTTCTAAGAAAATTATGGTAACAAATTATGAATCCTACCTCTAAAAATGGTTCTACTTTTTGGCAGAAGCTTTGAAAAAGGTAAAAAGTTCATCTCTTGGGGGCAGGCCTTCCTTGATCACAGGGTGGTTGATATACTCTTGACTCCACTTATACAGCTTGGGAAACTTCTCACTGGTAAACAACTCCAACCCTCCAATTTCTTGCAATATGAAAACCCAATAACCAATGAAATTAGCTGCAATATCCACCAATCCTATGGTCTCTCCTCCAAAGAACTTCTTGTCCTTGAGCTCATCCTGCAGTATCTTAAGAGCCTCCAAGGCTTCCTCCACAGCTTTCTCACGCCCTTCCTCTTCGCTCCAACAAGCATTCCATATAGCAGGCAATATCTGAACCAAAAAGAGATACAAAAATACCAACTCTTCAGAACTTTACCTCACTGTATCTATACATATCCGTTAATATCCGTTAAACATATATGGATATGAGCACAAATTCGTTAAACATATCATATCAAGCCTTATCCTATTAGAGATGCTAAGGGCCGTTTGCTTTAAGTTTTCAATTTTTCAGATTTTATGAAAACATATTAAAAATTCTGAACAATATCTATACACATATACGTTAAACATATACGGATATGAGTACAAATATATTAAACATATCCCATCAAGCCTTATCTTATTAGAGATGTTAAGGGCTTTTTAGTTTTTAGTTTTCATTTCTAACTTTTAATTTTCTTCGCAAAATCTTAAAAATAAAAAAATTAAAAATAAAAACTAAAAACTGAAATTTAACCTAAATCGGCCTTAAAAATACAGATACAGAAGTATCATAGATGTATTGGAATACAAACACGATATGACTACATGAATTTGTGCACCATTGATGCAAATCACAACTAAAGAAGAAGAGCTAAACAACACACTGACCTTGTCATCAAGGGTCTTACACCAGAAACGAGCCACGGCTCTCTCATAAGGGTCTTGTGGCAAAAAGGGGTTGTTTTTCCATGAATCATCTATGTATTCAAGGATGACGAGGGACTCAGCTACAGGGTTTCCATTGTGAACAAGAACCGGAACCTTCTTGTAGACAGGGTTGTACTTGAGTAGGTCAGCACTCTTGTTTGCTAGATCTTGCTCTGAGTACTCGTAAGGAACACCCTTTAGCTTCAAAGCAAGGTCTATTCTGTTGCTGAAAGGGCTTGGCCATTTTCCCAACAGCCTCACTTCTCCAAGTTCTGCTGCCATTGTTAGTAGTGCCTGGTGGTATACTTGGAGCTCAAAACTGTACTGAATTGTGCAGCAAAAAGTGACTGGTGGGTGATTTGCTACGATTTGATTGATGAAGTTGTGATTGATACTTCTTTGTGATTTATAGAGCACAAAGATTAGTCAGAATACACATCAAGTTAGAATTTTCGTGGTGTGTTTTTCGTCAACTTGACGGACTGTGATTTGGTGGGGTTGGTGGAAGACTGGTAGCTGGCTTCCACAAAATATTATATTTATCGTTTTTTTTTTCCCTCTGCAAAGATACCATCATAGTTTTATAAATGTGTATGGAAGAGTGGGAAGATAATGGAATTTTAATATTTAAAAAATAAATATTTATTTTATAATTATTAAATATAATAAATATTAAAAATAAATAAAAATTATTATTATATTTAATAATTATAAAATAAATATTTAAATATATATTTATTTTTTAGATGTCAAAATACTATTAATTAAATAAAATAAGATCCTCCTTCCTCGAAATAACTCATGAGGTGGGAATTTTCTGGGTTTTTCACCCTTATAAAATAAAAGAAGTCTTTATTTACATTAATATCAAAATGTAACTTTAATTCTGAATACGTGAACTTTTTCATATTTAAGGAAATGCCTGTGAGTTACAAAAATTTTCTATTAACTAGAAATTACTATAAGTTATAGAGATTTTTAATTAATATAAAATTATTGTAAATTATGACAATTTTGGTTAATATGAAATTCATCTTGCCACATGTATATTATACTACTGCATTCAAATTACTTTACACATAAGTGACAATACTTTTATTTTTTTAATAATACTAATATTTAATTAATTTGTAAATCACACAATTGATATGATTAAGTATAATAAATTAAATTAATAAATAATGATATAAAAGTATCAATAATGAATTAAATCAACATCTAATATTTA
Source organism: Dalbergia cochinchinensis (assembly GCA_031216125.1). Classification (NCBI taxonomy): domain Eukaryota; kingdom Viridiplantae; phylum Streptophyta; class Magnoliopsida; order Fabales; family Fabaceae; genus Dalbergia; species Dalbergia cochinchinensis. Next base: position 56,444,447 of record CM062375.1, on the reverse strand, counting down.
ATTAATTGATTTTAATCACTATAAACGTAACTTATTACATGTCAAATTATAGTAACATGTTATCCATATTATTCTCATTTATTTGAATTTAAAATAATTTGTATAAAAGATGTAGTTTGAAACAAATACTTATTTGACAATTATATGAGGACTACTTTAAAGTAGAATATATAACTGATACAAGTGGCTTTTTTAACCAATTGAAATGTGAATTTTTTTTCTATCTTCTTTTTGTTTTCAATATATTGCTACTCTTAAATTGTTAGTAATTAAGATTAAGCCATGTCTGGTATTTATTTTCAAAATAAGATATAAAAGTTAAATAAGTTAATAAACTTATATTTAAGTAATAACTATTTTGATAAAAGTATTAATATTCTTAAAAAATAAAGGTATTGTCACTAATGTGTAAAGTAATTATGGATGCAGCACTATACAATAATTAAGATGCGTATAATATATGGTAATATGAATTTCGTATTAACTAGAAATCACAATAAGTTACAGCAATTTTGTATTAATTGGAAATCTCTATAGCTTACAGCAATTTCCCCCAGATAGGAAAAACCTTACAAATTGGTATTTAAAGATGTAGTTGTGTATTTATGTAATTAATTATTTTTATTTTAAAAGGTTGAAATGAATATTTTGTATTGCGAGATATATTCTTTCAGTATTTTTATAAATTTTTTAATTATCAAATAAAGTAAATTTGATTACTTTTAAATTTTTATGATATGAATTGTATGTATTTTTTTGTTTAATGTGTAAATATATTTATAAAATAACTTATCGGAAGGTGTATCTCTATTTTTCAGGCTCAACTAATCAGCAATCACTATTGCTTTGGTAGTTTCTTATTTCGGCCTGCCATGTTTTTAAATGGAATCTATTGGATTAATTAAGAAAACCTTAATTCATATACTACTTTAGCATATTTAAACTTTAAAACAATACAAATTAGTCGGGTTAGGCTAGTGGTGGATAGTTTGGACAGTTTATTATGAGGCCATAAATTCAAATATTATTTTTGATATTAAAAACTTAAAATATAGTTGTACAAACTACAAAGAGATCAATTAGTCCATTTTTATTTTTGTAATTGTGATTGACCAATGTACCACTTTTCAAAATTTAAGGGAATATAGTAGGCATTTAGTTAAAATTTAAAATTAATTTTCATCTAAACTAACTTTAACTTTTAAGTCCAAGCGAGTTAATATATATATATATTAAATTTCATTTATTGGGTGAGCATTGAAATTCGTTTTATCTCATGTCATGGTTGGGTTTTTCTTTCCTCATTTTCGTCCGTGAATGATTATACTTTCAATTTCAAATGACAATCAGGCCCAAAGTAAGAAAAACATTATTGGGCTGTATCGGTTTTGGTCGAAAGGCTAACAAGTATTGAATTGAGAAAATATACTCTCAACTTCATACGAATCTCACAAACTTTGAGACCCATTTCTGTCAATTACATTTTTCTCCGCCTAGCTCCCTATGGATTATTAAGGCAAGTTGCCTTTAGAGCCCAAAAGAAAAAAAGTTCTCTCAATTCCCAACTTATAAACTTTCTGGACCTCGACCGAAAAATGGTTTTTGACGGAAAGAAAAAAAGTTATTAAATGAAGTTAGATAAAACTACATTCTTTTTGTATATGAGCGAAACTTCAACGGTGTGATTCGATGAGCCTTCTAAGATGGGGATGGCGGCACTTGAGGCCTAACACAGATAGTATAACTTACGGTATCTGAAAGAAGTGCATCTCTAGGACAGTTAAAGGATTGCGAGTTCGATCCGTGGAGTCAGAGACTCAAGTCCCCAACCCCCCTGACCCAACAAAAAAAAAGAAAAGATGAGGAGGGAGGAGTTGTGGAGTATGATGGAGAGGGTATGAAAGTAAAAAATGTAGAAAGATAAGAGTAGCTTCTGAATTTAGAAAAGAATGATAGTTAATTTGATAAATGAGTTTACTAATTTGAGATTAAAATATTACTAGTATTTTTCAATAATTATTAGTGCTTTCATAGACAATTACCAATAAATCATGTGAATTATCAACATCTAACAGTCCAATTCAAGAGAAATTCTAATAGTTTTAACACTAGTGTAATTTTTAATTATTGGTATTGGTCCCAAAAAGGGGGCTACTAGTTATGAAAGACTTTAATTAAGTTAAGTATAACTTATGGGATTGGAAAAACATATTTTTGAAGAGACTTGGATAATTACTAACTTTTTCACAAAATTACCAGCGTCTTTTTAATGAATTACTAGTTTATTACGCCAATTTATTAGCAATGGATAGTCCAATTCAATGGGAATTCTAATTATTTTTGCACGAGTTTGATTTTTATTTGTTAAAATTGGTCCCAAAAATGGGCTATAAGATACGGAACACTTTAATTAAGTTGAGTAAGACTTATGAGATTGGAAAAAAATTGTGGAAGAGATTTGCATGATTATTAACTTTTGCAAAAAATTACTAGTTTTTCAGAATGAATTACCAGCATACCATGCCAATTACCAGCAGTGGGCAGTCCAATTCAAGAGGAATTCTAGTTATTTTAGCACTAGTATTATTTTTATTTATTGATATTGGTCCCCAAAAAAGGGCTACACAATATAATGGCAGGAATTGATATTAAAAAAAATCAAGAGACTATGAGAGCCTTTCAATAGGTTGAGTAAGACATATGAGACTGGAAGTTTCAACTTCAACTCATTCAAAGATTTGTTAACCATGAGTAAAATAAATTTTTATCAATATTTCATATATTACATCTACATAAAAAAATCAATAGTATATTTGATTGCACAATTGACAAGTTAAAAATGGCTAACTCAAGATTTTTTTACTGTACCATTTACTATAACCTCTCTTAAATAATAGCAATCAATATAGAAGAGTGAGACATATTTGAAATTAATATCAATTAAGGATAATATTATAAAATTGATAGAAAATAAGAATAATAAAATTAAATTCATAACAATCACAACATTTCGTGTTTTATTTAATGGATTTCTTTATTTTATTTGACTAAAATATGGATATATTTTGCATCTATATATATATTACTATTATTAATATTCATCATAGATATTCCTCTAACCATATATTTCCTCATATTAATATTTGTTGAAAAAAAAAGGTAAAGATGTCGTATATAGTTTTACTATAACTTTATTTAAAATAACAATTAAGTTTAATATGAAAAGTAATCAATAATTTTGTAAAAACATAAAAAAAGAGATGCATAATCAATAATAATCATAAAACAAACAAATGAAAATCATCAACTTGACAGATACTCAACTACTTTTTGAAATCACTGTGTTTGCAAGCTAGTGATCCCTGGTACATCATTTCAGAACCCCAATTATTCTTAACAGCAAGCTTCTTAGAAATATTCGAGTTTAGAGATTTCAAAGTTATTGTATTTATTTAATTTAATTACAAATTAGTTTTAGATATTACATATAGAGAATGGTGAAGATGCTCCATAGCCAGAATTACTTAATTTCTTCAAATCCACTCAAAAGTTTTTGAAATCAATGAAAAAAATTTATAACGAATCAGTTTCTTTTTTCAGCCAGCTGCAAATATGTATAAGAGTCATACTATCTAGAATATTATCATTGTTGATTTCATAAAATTACAATATTTTCAATTTTTTAAACAAATCACATTTTACATTTACTTAGCTATTTTTTTTACCAAACCTAAGAAATTAATATTTGCTTAAAGCATTTACTTAATATTAATAACATCTAATATAATAATTAATACACACTAAAAGAATAAAGCCCCTTTTTTTGTTTGTTAATATTTTTTATATTATACAACGCTTTATATTACACGATACAGTATGTCATTTCAAACACTATAAACTTTTTCACCTATATTATATCATATGTTATCTATCCTTATTCTGTTAGTCGTGCCAACCAGATTTTGATAGTAGAAGGTTTATTAGCATTTTAATAATATACAAAGTGTTTCATATACCACTAATGCATTTATTTATTTATTTTTTACTTTTTTTGAGTTTTTGACTGTATTTACCATTAAGAGCCGTGTCCAATACATAGGATCTTCAGTTATTTGGTATACTAATATTATTCAACTATTTCTAATATTAAATTATCACAAAATTATTTTTATTAATTATTTACAAACAAAAATTATATATTTTTATCTCAACATTTTTTCTTGTTCTTACCAATATTACTATGTGTGAATTATAATTACGTCAAACTCGCTCCATGTCAAACTAACAAAATATTGTACCTTAAACATTCCTACTACCCTTCGTTAATCCCATTAGGCTAAGCCTGAAGTTGCAAACGTAATTCACGAATTTCATATCCATATGCCTTGGTTCACACATGCAATTATAAGGAATTTGGCCATTCCTTACATTATAGGCACAAAGAGGAAGGACCATGGCATGGAGGTCCTGGCCCATGTTAGAAGGAGCCATGATGTTGATAATACCACTTATGTTTAATTGCCATGCATGAAAGTGTAAATTTTCTTTTACAAAGTCATTAAATCATAAGTTACCATGTAAATTATTTGAACTAAATGTTTTGATTGGATGACAGTGTAATATTATTTTATCTTGTTAGTGCATCAAAATTAAACTTTTTTTTTAATCTTTTAGAGTTAAAAGCACATTTTTAATTTTTTCTTTGTCTTCTTTAGTTATATAATTCATCATTTTTAAAAATAGTCATCTTTAGCCTGTTAAAAAAAGTCAATTTTAGTATTTTCTGATATGTTAAAATATCCACTTCTCAACCGACGCCTTTGAAAACATTTAAAACAAATATTTTTGGCACAACATATTTAAATACATAATAGTTTAGTCAAAAGTTATTTCTAAGAGGTTCCTTTCACACAAAGACTTAAATAAGTTATTTACTTAAACCAACTTCAATTTTTAGTCATCTCTCCTTAGAAGCATGAGCGTACTATTCTTTTTTTAAATAGAAAAGAAAGGGAAAAAAATGGAGTGCATTGAGAATTTGAAAATTGCGTATAGTAAACCACGTAAAATTGAGTAATTTATTTCAAGTTCGGGAGGGCCCTACATCCCTTTCATTTTGACATTCAAATTTCAGAAAATAGTTATAGAAAAATCAACTTTTCCTCTTATTACTCATCAGTTTCACACCATTGTTCCAATGTGCAGGTCAAGTTGCACATTTAATAGAACCGAGAACAATTCCTGTCCAAATGAGGCAATAAATGAACATAAAGTCATAAACTATTCAAAACTTGAATTGGAGCCTATGCGAATTAAAAGGAACTGTGCTGAACATGTGACTTTGAGTATCAGCATACTAGAGAGGAAAAATAAACAAATGGAGAAGCAAGAAGAAATTAATAAAAAATCTTGAGGCTTAAGCTTTTCTTTTTCCCTCTCAAGTTCTTCAAATTTTCTAGTCCACGCCAACCTAGTTGTTATATATTAGCCATTGGTAGAGATCCTGTCTTTTTCCTTATGCAAATTCTGTTGGAACAACCGGTATTATGATTAAAGAGAAATTTGTTAATTTTTGGGATTAGGCAAAACCTTGCAAGGAAAGTTAGAAAATTATGTTATTACAGCGTATTGATTAGATCTCAACTGCAACTCACTTATCTTATAGACTTATTAATTTCCTTTTCGCTGAGTGGTTTTTCTCAATTATAACCTTGCACTTACGTTTGTTTGTCTTATTATTTTTTCTTTTCCAATCTTTATGTGGAAGTTGAATCCATATCTATATATGTGTCACGGTCAAATGGCGATCATTTATTTTTGGATGAACCAAAATATTTATCATCAAAAACAAAGACTAATTCTCTCAAAGTGCGGAGCTCATATATGTGAATCTTGTTTTTGACCACGAAATCATCTCTATATATTTAGAAAAAAATTGAATCCCCCACCAGATGACCAAATGTGCTAGGCTTTATTTATGCCACATTGGCAATAACAATCGGAGTCAAATGCAAACACACTAGGAGTTAATTAGGCTAACATAGTCCTCTTCTCTCCACAAAATGCGCACCTTATTAACCCCTAAACAAAGCCAGTGAAGGGAAATTGGGGAACAAAAATTCAAAATAATTAATACTAGATGGTGGTTACATATTGAAACCACCAAGTATCTACCTCTTCTGAGCCTTAACCATAGTTCCAAATGCACCTTCTTGAAAGTTTGACAAGAGAAATTGATGCTTGCTGCACATCAGTATGATGCATATCACCTCATATTTGTCTGAGGCAGGAAAACCAGGGTGTAATTATGCAAAAAATGAAAAATAAAAATAAACAAACAAATAAATAAGTAATGCGAAGTCGCTATGGAAATCATGTGATTAAAGAAAAATGCTAGATAGCTAGAAATTCTATTAGAATTTGTATTTAAAATTATATATCGTAATTGTTAGTCTTTATATGAATAAATGAATTATAATACTTTATTTTATCTAACAATTATCATGATTTATGTCAAAGATTCTATATATGTTTTTTTGTCACAAAAACATGTAGATATGAGGTAATGTGTGGTGAGGTAGCATTATTGGTTTGAAAATATTATATTTCTTTCGATCTATAAAATTTATAAAATCTTATTTTTTTGGCATTACCTAGAACTAAGCGATTTTTGGATTTTTAGGATTCTCCATGTGATGCAAGGTACATAGAGACAGAAACATCCCTTGTTGTTACCATCAAATGCTGGCCCATAAGAGCCAATACGGAAGTGTTACCCTCCTTGGTAAGGTGAGAAATCAAAATTTTCCTATAGATTTACAATTTTGCTGGACAGCCTTACCCAAATTCACCACTGATCTAAAAGAGGGAGAGGTGAATGGTGACTTTATTGAGCGAGATACAAATTGGAGCGGAGGCAAGATGAAGGAAAGACATTTCCTTAATAGGCAATAATAATTGGTACTTCAAACTTAGCTTGGTTTAATAGTGTTCTAAAAGGAGGTGCTTCTCCTCATGGGAAGTATAATTCATTTTTTTTTTAAAAATAAATTATGATGATTTTATTCTTGATTTGTTTTTATAGAGGTGTTTTTCAGAGCTGACTTATACTTTCTAAAACTTACAAAAACACATAACTTTTTATTAATTAATGACAATAAAAATATATATTACCCTTTTTAATATTTATATTCATTATAGTCATTTTAAGTTTTACGGGTAATTTTATAATACATTTACCAAATATTACTATGGTGATTTCTTCTTATTAAGAATGACTTTTATATCAACTTTCTCAAATAATACTATTAGTCTATTATAGTTTTATGAGAGTAGCTTTTGGAGAAGCAAAGAGCTCAACTTCTCTGAAAAAGCCATAATAATAGCAAAGAAAGCCTTAAAATGACTACAGGTAGGATTAAATAAGACCTGAATTCTCAAATAATTATGCCCATTATAAGTGTCCATCGAACACAATTAATCACAAATTTACCAGAAATCATAACCACATAGATTTGTAAATTAATTTGCATTAAATAATACTTTCATGATTTATGTTATGAAATTTATATTACAAAAGATTATTTCACTCGCAGTTTGTGTAATTAACAAAAAAAGGGTGCATGGCTATGGAGAGCATTCTGTGAAAATGAGCTGAAGAATATGTGTTTAATTTCTCTCTCATGACATGTCTCTCTCACATCATGTGTTTTGGGCAATCCTCAGTAATCATGATTTGGCTTCATCACTTTCATCCTTCACATTTAAGTAAGCAATCAGAGCTAGCCCACAAAAAATGGTCCACCAATGTAATGTATCTATCTATCTATCTACCCTTCACTTTCAGACATGGTTAACAACTTATGGAAGGTACCTTCACCAAACAAAAAGTTAGAGCTGAAACACACCAAAACCAACACCAACAGCAGCTAAAGCAATGTGCCCCATTGGTGATGCTTACAAAGCCTAATAATTTCAACCCTTTTTCTATTTTGAGGTTCTGGGTGTCTCAGTCTCTTCAAAACTTGCATTGCAGAGTTAAACTCTCACAAGGGTCTTGCATGATGAGAAGGGGTCAGTACAATGGCATGGTAATAATAAACAACGCTGTTTTCTATTCTGCACTTGAAGAAGGGAAAGCTGCAATGGAGGGTGCTGGTTTGGTGGAGAAGAATGAAGTTGTTGTTGAAGGAAGTGAAAAATGTGAAATTGGTTGTGAAAGTGAGGCTTTGGATGGTTTGGTTGAAGAGAAGAATGAAGTTACTGAAGGAAATGAAGAATGTGAACACAGTTGTAAAAGTGAGACTTTCGCTGATTTGATTGAAGAAAAGGGTGGAGAAAGCAGTGCTAGCTTTGAAGTTCTGTCATCTGAGACAGGAGGGGTAGCAGAACATTGTCAGAGTAGTGCTGAGGATTCATCTTCACAGGAAATGGATGTATCAAATTGTACTAGTCCAAATGGAAGTGAAGATGCTGACAAAAAGGAATTTGATAATGAGGAATATGGTATACAAGTCCAAGTATTACCAGGTATTCAATGTGTATCTGTGTGCACAAATCTTTGCTTAATTTCTGCAATGGAGTGCTCATTGATAATATCAACACTGTTTTCTAATTTGATTTTGATTCTCAGTTTTAGAGTTTGAGATGATGAAGGAGAGGTTTGCGAAATTGTTACTTGGAGAAGATATGTCAGGTTGCGGAAATGGGGTCCCTACAGCCTTGGCTATATCCAATGCCATAACTAATCTGTGTGGTAATATACCATGCACTCATGAAACACTTTGTGTGTTCTTGTTTGGCTGGTAATATGCTAATTCATGCTTCCCCTTGAATCTCCAGCAACCCTCTTTGGGCAACTTTGGAGGTTGGAACCTTTGCCTGCAGAGAAGAAGGCGATGTGGCGAAGAGAGATGGAGTGGCTTCTTTGTGTCAGTGATCATATTGTTGAATTGAAACCTACATGGCAGACCTTTCCGGATGGAACCAAGCTTGAGGTACTAGTTTAGAAATAATCTAACTGCGGACTAATGTAGCTAGTTGATATAGAAAAGAATCCTCTCTTTTCTTTCCCCAATGGTTTATGAATGCAGGAATCTTCTGGGGGCAATTACATCAAATTTTTTACATTCAGTTGTAAATTCTCATAAAGTGATTAAGTACAGCAAATTGAATTGTTGAGCTTCTGATTTATGCTTGTGGATACAGAAAGTTAAGCTCTACAATGCAAAATTCACATGAAGTAGAGGAGAAAAGTAGATAGTTTCTTGATGTTTAACATTGTTTATTCTGAAATGTGAATCAGGTCATGACCTGTAGGCCCCGGTCAGATCTTTATGTGAATCTTCCAGCTCTGAGAAAATTAGATAACATGCTTCTTGTAAGATTTTATTGCTTTCAATGTGCATATTATTCCAATCTCAAGAAGTAGTACATTATAATATTCTAATTAATTTTTTATCTTTTCACAGGACATACTGGATAGTTTCATCAACACTGAGTTCAGGTATGTGGACCAAGGAGTTCTAGCCCCAGAAACCGACGGTTCATCTTCTTTTCGGAGAGCACTTCAGCGGCAAGAGGAGAAATGGTGGCTTCCTGTGCCTCAGGTCCCTCCTTGTGGTCTCCATGAGAATTCAAGAAAGCAGCTGCAGCACAAGCGTGATTGCACAAACCAAATATTGAAGGCTGCAATGGCCATCAACAGCAGTACTCTAGCAGAAATGGAGATTCCAGATACTTATTTGGAGTCTCTTCCAAAGGTATGAAATATGAATGATCCCCCATGATGAATCTCCAGAGTTGATGACATACTCATATCATATTTGTATCTGATGTTAATATTAGTACTCGTATAATACTTTCTCAAAATAATTACTAAAAATTATGGAAGAGGAAGAATGTATGACTTCTGTATTGTGGGAATTATATATTTTCTTAATTTTTACCATATAATATTTATGCAATTTTTTTTTTTATAAAATTATTGTATTTTCATGTAACTTATGGTATGTCGTACTCTTATTTCAAACATCTTGAGATGATAAAATGAAAATAATGATCAAATTGTTGATCCAACCCTTCTTTCAGACCACAAGAGCGGGCTTGGGAGATGTTATTTATCGGTACATCACATCGGATAATTTTTCTCCTGAGTGCTTGTTAGCTTGCCTTGATCTATCTTCTGAACATCAAGCCATAGAGATTGCCAACAGAATCGAGGCTTCAATTTACATTTGGCACAAAAAGACCAACTCAAAGCCTGCAGGTCGAAGCACCAGATACAGTTCAAGATCATCATGGGAAATGTTCAAGGATCTTATTGTCGAGGGAGATAAAAGGGAAATGCTTGTAGAGAGAGCAGAAACCCTCCTGCTCTCTTTGAAGCAGCGTTTCTCTGGTCTCCCCCAGACAACCTTAGATATGAGCAAAATCCAATGCAACAAGGTTTGTAACTTTGGAGTTAATTAACCATTTACCATGTTCCGGCTAAATGTCTTTCGGCCAGTTTGTTTTCATTTTCATTTTCTGTCTTCAGTTTTAATTATAAAGATGCCATAGTATTTTTAATTTGCTCATGTTTTCAGGATTTTTTTTTTCCATTTTCTGTTTTTACTATTTTTTTCACAGAATCCTGAAAACAGTAAAACAAGAACCAACTATACCATTATATTTCTTTTGCGTGTTAAAAAGTTTGATCTCATTCCTTCAAATTGTTTTGTCTTCTAGGATGTTGGGAAATCCATTCTAGAGAGCTACTCTAGAGTACTAGAGAGTCTGGCATCTAACATTGTTGCACGCATTGATGATGTGCTCTATGTAGATGACTTGACCAAGCATTCTGATCCATTCTCATGTCTTCCAAAAGTTGGTGTAGTTACTCACAAGAGTATTTCAGTACCATTCTCAATGTCTGTCCCAAGCTCACCATATAAAACTGGTTTTCGCAAACCAAGCTTTTCTCCTGCACAAGGCCCTGCAAAGGGAGAAAAACTATCATTCATCAAAAGTGGCAGCATTCCCCAACAAGGAGTAGGGGTGAATAAGGTTTTGACAGATTTTCTTACTATTGAGAGGAAAGGGAAGGACTATGGCTGTCCAATTGAGAAGTTGGTTCCAGCACTAACAAAATTTGATCAAGTTCCAGCATTTGAAACAGATATGGAGTCCAGTGATTGCACAGAAGATGTTAAGCGTAAGGCTTTGGAGCAGGCATGGATAGAGTGAAAGGCTTCTGGTCTCATTGCTGATGCATTTCTAATTTCTTTTTTCCCTTTTGCTTTTTTTCCTTTCTTCTGTCACTGTACGTATATGATGTAGAATGATTGACATACTAGGGGTGCTTGGGATAAGGGTAAAAATATAGTAGAAAATTTTATGGATCACCTTTATACGTAATATCATATATAGAGTTTATCCATAAAATTTTTTACCCTATTTTTATCTCATACCAAACACACCCTTAGAGTGGATAAAATCTGTGATATTATTTACTCTTGAAAGTTGGATAAGTGAAATTCTTATACATCCCACAGTATTTGCACTGGTCCAATAAAAATGTAACTCGTGGGAGCACATAATCGTACTAACAGTTGAATTAAATTTAGAATATTTGTTACCCTGGATTGAGACAGTTATAAGGGTCTAGAATTATACATTGTATCTAAGAATCTGTTACAAATCTCTCCTTTTTTTTATTGATACAAATCTCCTTTTTTGTTTGGTGAAATACAAATCTCCTTGTAATCCTTATAAATATCACCATTAAATAATTACACTAATACAACAAGAATTTAAACTAAACATTTTTAGAAAAATTTGGATCAAAAAATTAAAACCATATATTTATTAATGTTAAATATATATTTAAACCATGAATAAAAAATAATTTGAAGAATTTAACTTGATAAAAAGTTTTGTTCCCAGTACAATAAAATATATGATCAGTGTTCTTAAGAAACTAGCCAGTTTTACTATTGAAAAGTGAGATATTAACATTTTCAACATATATTTTGTGCATCAAAAATAATTTTTTTTTGCTATTATTAATTATTTAACCAATGCTTTTAGTATAATAGTCACAAAAACCTATCGAAAAATATAATTTGTACATAACATGGATCAAACATTATGTCTATCTCATTCAATAATAAATAAAGTATTAGTTGGTATGGTATCTAATGCATATTATATTCAAATAACATAGCTGAAACCTGAAATATAAAGGAAGGTAGGTTGGTTTACAGTTTGAACACAGTTGTGACTTAACTGAACTTTTTCAGTTTGATTGGAGCCGTCCTTTTAATTTTCAAGTAATATAGAGGGAGTGACAGTGAGGTGGCAGGAAAACATTCTCTTCTGATTAACATAATCCGAGCAATGACAGCATCTAGAAAGATCAACAACCTAATACAATTATTTTGGCAAATCCACCTACCTTGATTGGACAAGAGAATGAACCACATTGTGTTTACACTACTATCACTTATGCAGAAGTGGTGCAATTAATAACAAAAGAGGCTCACAATTTGTCCTAGTGCAAGCTCCATTATTCTGAGGTGGGTGAGTGGACTAGCACCTTTTGAGTTCTTTTTGGGCTATAAAATCCCATCAGAGGCAGAGTGTAATTACATGTGAGATAGCAAATCAGCTCACTGATAGAGATATACACTTTGAGAAATGGAGGCTCATATTAAGCTCTTCTGCCTTCTAGGCCTTCTGGTCTTTGTTAGCATTTCAGAGGTTCATAAAGTGGAGGGTGCAGGAGAATGTGGAAAATCTACCACTCCAGACAATGAGGCCTTGAAGCTTGCACCTTGTGCCACAGCAGCACAAGATGAGAATGCTAGTGTCTCACAGAGCTGCTGTGCTCAGGTCAAGAAAATTGGCCAGAGCCCAAGTTGCCTCTGTGCTGTTCTGCTCTCTAACACAGCCAAAATGTCTGGGGTTAACCCTCAGATTGCCATAACCATCCCCAAGCGTTGCAACTTTGCTAATCGCCCTATCGGTTACAAGTGTGGACGTAAGTATAGTACTGCTTAAAAGTGACCAAAATTTTATGTACGTGATCTTGGCATTAAATGGGGTCTTTCAGAATATTATTTTTCAAAAACACCTAACCACATTTATGAAGTTTAACCAGACTGAAAAACTATTACGCCGCACCACAAGTGATTCGGTGTATTGATGCACCTTGTGATCTTCACCGTTAGATCATAAGGTGCACCGCATCCCTGCATCAAGGATGCTGCCCTTTTCTTGATCTAACTCGTTGTTTATTACTCACATGAAGTTGTTGATTTTTGCAGCTTACACCCTACCATAAGATTGTTGCTGAAAACACAGGAGGACTGGATTTAAAGGCATCATAGCTGATAGCTACTACTATGACTACAATTATGTTGTATTGTCATCATGTTGTATTGTCCTTGTAACTTTGTCATGTAAAACTCTAATAATAGCTAGCAGCTCATTAGTGTCCTTCCTTAATAAAGCATTTGATGTTCAGTGTTTCTACAACTCTCTTATACTTCAAAGTCTACCTTTTATCTAGTAAACATAATTGGAACATTGGAACTTCACTGAGTATTAAGCGTATGCTTATGAGTTTGGATTTTAAAGGGAAATGAAATAAAAGAAATGACTTTTAGTTTAAAATTTTAAAATCTTATACACTATAGGCTCTTCTTTTTCCTTAAAAATCCAAACTCACACATATTCCATAAGACATGTTGAACAGTGAACTATGCTAAATGATGTGGTATCTTTGTCAAGAACAAAAATTCTTCAACACTGTACTTAAAAATGAAAAAAAAAAGAAGAAAGATTCTCTTCAACGACCTGACACAACGGCTACTAGAGTCACGGTTTTGTCCCACCTTTGGTGGATAAGGATAAGGATAGGTGAAGGTGACGGATCATGCTTTGGATGGGGAATAACCAGAGACTACAAAGTAGAAACCCTTTGGAGCTAAGATAAGGATTGGAATGGACAAGTTAGTTAACAAGCTGTTGGACAGGTTTCCAGATGATTATTTGCTTTGCTGGGACACACCACACCCATCTTTGAAGGGAGCTTTAACTTTAAGCAGTGCACGGCAAAAACTACATTTTCATGGGGTTCCAAGATGGTTCATGAACCAAAGCCAATGCCATTCGACTGTTTTCTTGAAAATGATTCTTGCACATAAATCTTGTGCAGTATCATTAAGTCCATTGATCTTGATGAACAAGAGAAAAGGAAATAAATGTATAGTGATGATTTAGTTTATATGAATGTGTGTTTTATTCTTTTTCAAAATATAAGGTACTCTCACATACTTAACTCATTTTGAACTTTCTACAAGACTAATATTGGTTTGGCCTTATAAGCATTTAGGTAGTAGTTTTGGAGTGAAATAATATATAAAGAACTAGTGTTCTTTTTGGGTTTGGTAATTGCTCAACCCATAAAATGACCCATAAGCAAATATTGATAAAAAGACATATTTGGAGTTCAGAAGACTCTAACTTTGACTTAGAACAGTCGCTAGACAACTAGCTCCCCTTCCTCTCCTCTCCTCTCAACTCTCAATGTCTCCCATGCCTCACAAGAAATCTAAATCCTATACCGAAACATTTTATGGATTGGATGGGTTAGGCATTACCAAACCCAAAAAGAATATTAGTTATTTATATATTTCACTCTAAAATGATAGTATCCTACAAGAGGAACGAAAATCACTTGTACCAAAACCATATCATTTTTTCCCACGTAAAAGATAATAATAGAAAGAAATTTAAAAATTTTAAACATTTATTAAATATACAATATTTATCTTATACGGAATAATAAATTATTAGATACAAGAAAGAGGACATGATTTGAGAACAATTGATTTCCGTCTCCTACAAAGTTGCTATCATGAAATTTGATCTTATAAACTCATTTTAAGAAGTTAAAAGTTGCTTATTACCTCAACTAATTCTTTATCAACTAATCCTTTTTGAGTCTGTGATGTGGTTTTATATGCAGCTAACATAAATCTTTCAAGAATATTTGATTGTCCCTAGTACTGCAACAACTTATTCACATCTATGCAACAATAATGACTCAAGATTCTACAGTTCTGGCATATATTTTTCTGTTTCTCATAACAAATTTGCAGATCATAGGTGAGGAACAAGTTTCAGCCGTTTCAATTTTCAAGAGGAAAGTTAACCAAAAGATGCACATTATGCTGATAACAAGGCCATAAACCCAGCCAAGCTTCTTATTATTAAGAGAAACACAAGCAGAGAGACTCATGCCTACGTGGTTGGTAAATAGTTTTGAAAACCACGAAAATTATGCTTGAGCTTTTGACTCAGAGATAAAATTCAAAACCACGAAAACATTGAAGATGAAACAAGAGAAGAGAGTTTCTTCTATTAAAGTAAGTAACTTCTAAGTTTCAACCACACAAGAGTAGTTGATGATACATGAAGTTCCTATACCATACAACTTTTACAATAAGATTACCAAGCATAATATTCTTTACAGCAAAATGAAAAAGAGAAATAAAGGATAACAGGTTAATATTATGACTTTGTTGTTTGGCTTGGGAAAGCAACTAGCTGTCCACAACGTTCTGACTACCGGATGGTTCTTCCATATAACAAAAGATGGATTATACTGCTAAGCTATCCTCCTATTTACCTGCAATATGCATGCAATCGATGAATATAACAAACAATAACAATCTGAACGTGGAGAACAGGAAATGTATAAGGCATGTTTAGGAAGAGATTATTAGGCCTGTTTTTTTTTCCTTCCTTTTGTTCAAAAGTTTCCTCAGGAAACTTTTTATTATAAGTTGTTTGTTCCGAACACAAGAAAAATTAATAAAAAAGATCCAAACTCACACATAACTACCATTCATGAAACATGGTCCGCTGTATACATATTACATTTATGGATTCAGATGGATTCGGATAGCATTCTCGAACAATGCCCATTATGATCCTTTGTTTTCCAAGACTTCTTACTTTTCAAACCAACTATGTTTAAAAGTTTAAGATTAAATCCTCAGTATTGCCTATGGAAATATTCAGGGGACAAATCAGTCATCCGGGATTTGAAAGCCTCCTAGTAATCCCTCACCATTCAAAAAATTGGATAAATTGATCCCTCAGTCTATGTCTATTCAAGGCTTTCAAATTCCGAGGAACCAAAACGGGTATTTAATCAGAAAGGAGAAACAACCAGATATCTAACAGTGCTATTTGGCTATAGGTCTCAGAATCATATACCTTGAGGAGTATATCTCTTGGCAAAGGTGGGTGACTTTAATAATAGAGAGACCCTGTGGAGTGAAAGTCAACATAACAGCAAACGAACGAGAAAATTATCGCACACCAGTATAAACTAATTGCAAACTTTCTTACGACAATTATAGCACGAGACAAGTATATGTCATAAGATACCTCGCCACCAATTTCCTCTTGAAGCACTTCCTGAATCATCTTCCACCGCATCATTCTTATGCTGTTAAATATATATTAAAAAAAGTCTTGTTAAGCATTCCTGATACTCGGACAAACTATAAACAAAATAAAATAGAAATATAGAAAAACCCAAATAATAACAGTTTCCAGAGTACAATTCAATCTGTATTTGAACACTATATAGGCTCAGCTTAGCAACATCATGATCGTCTTCGTATCTTCATCTACTAACTCATCATTTCAACTCTCAAAGAGGTTTTAAATTGCACTGTAAATGTTGCTATTGCGGGAAATTGCAAGAAAATGTGTTTGATGAGGCCGCAATTGCTGCTAGGATATGTTTGCGAAGGCCACAGCAACAGCAACAGCAACATTGCGGACACAATTGTGGTTGCAGACCGCAATTTAGAATATAAAGATAGTATGAGTTACAAAAATTAGTCAGCCCCCTGATTCCCTGAATGATGTTTACAAAACACATGCATCTAATCTGGAGACTTTGGTTATGCCCTTGATTCAATTTCTGGAGATATATTATGTCAAACTTTAAAACTAGATTTTTAACAAATGAACTGCCACTCACCAAAGAGGTTAATCCCGCATTCTTTGTACTCTGAGGATGAGAACATATGTCCTGGCCACCATAGTAGATTGATGAACTAAGGGGACATGGTTGAACTGTGTACTGAGTTTCACCATCAATGTTCTTGGAGTTGTCATCTGTATTGACATCATGAACAAGGAAAGGAGACACAAAAGCAAAGATAAAGAAAAAATTAAAAAGGAATAATATATCTAAAGCTATTAGAGAATTGCTCTTATAGACACAAGGGACATATGCTATTACTTTTTTGGTTTAAGTTTTTGCAGGAAACACAGTACATATTATTTCATATAAGCAAATCTCAAATTATTAAATTAAATGGGAACAAATCAAATAATAAAATCCATAAATAATTTTTGTTATGATCTTTTCAAATATAAAAAAATAATTAGTCGGCAGGAGAATAGGAAGTTGGTGAATTGAATCAAGACCACTCTTACGGGATCAGATAATTGAAACACAAGGGCAGTAAGGAAACTTCAGAAAATAGAAAACAGTGCCAATAGGAAATACACTGTTTATGTGATCCTGTCAATATTACATCTTAAAACATGACCAAAAATGATAATATACTTAACAAAACAAGTAAAACCAGAGGCCAAGACAGAGTGTCCTACCTTGAGTCCCAATTTTGGAGCTCCATGAATCATTTGCAGTTTTGCCATTCAACTCAGAGCGCAGAGATTCTCTCCCTAACACCTGAATCAACACAGATAGAAGAATCTCAGAGTTGCTTCAACATGAGTTCATGTGCACTGAACTTTGTTGTGATTCAAAAGAACTTCAAAAGCTTGCTAAATTCAATCCATCAGCCATAGCCATTGATCACATGGAAATGCTCATTGTATTCTAGCTTTCTTCTTTCAAGTTGAAAGAGGACTGCTAATAAGAAAATGAATAGCTAATGCAAAACTTGAAAACTCTTACACACATACCAGAAATCACCATCAACTTAACCATGAAATGCAGAAATGAAAAGCAAAGGAATTGAATTAAAAACAAAGCAAGGAAAAATAAAAAATAAAAAAGCTGTGGAAATGGGAAGATCACCTTAGGCTTAGGTGATTCGGGTGAAAATATAGAGCCAAAAAACCCAGAAGAAGAAGAAGGGTGAGACTCTTTGGAGCCAAAGAGCTCAGAAGTGAATGAAGAAGAAGTACCCTTTTGCTTCCTTGCTTCCATTATTCTCTTCCTAAAACCACTGTATCAAAATCACTACCCCTTTCTAAGCCGTTAACCAAAGTTAGAGGCTTTTATATAATAATCACAATAATCATGATGACAGCCCACAAAGATACATCAACAACCGCCTGAGAAAGGCCTTAAAATGAGGAATGCGTTTTTCTTTTTTCAACTTATTTTTTCCTTATTTTATTGGGAAACAAACAGAATTAAGGCCAAGGAAGGTAGGAAGGAAGGAAGGGGAAAAAAAAAAACGTAATGGAAGAGAACAGAACAAGGCCAAGGAAAGGGAGAGAGGCACGTGAATGGAACTCTTCTCACAACACTAGGGGGGAGCGAGAGAGAGATAAGGAGTGTGTACGTGACTCGAGTTTTTGTGTGTGTGGTTTCTTCCAAATGAAACCATGCTCATACCAATTTATAAGGCTGGAAAGATGGCCTCTGAGGTCAAAATCTTCAAACTTTTTTTTTTCTCGTTATAATTATTGGTTGTATTTTAATGCATTTTTTTAATTATTTTAACAAGGATATCCATAATGAAATTCAACCCCTAACTAAGTATTCAACGAATCTAGCTATATAGTGATTGTATTAGTTCTCATGGGTAATTGTATTTTAATGCTATGTGCAAAATAAATATACTATTACATTAATTTAATTTTATTATAGGGATAATATAAGCATATTTTATACAACAATTTAATCATATTTTTTAATTTTTTAATTTGTATAACTTTTTAGATAATAAATATGAGATTTAACATCATGACTAATATACTAATAGAGGTCAAAAGATTGGGTAATTTTTTTTTTTTATAATTTCAATATATAAAAGTTAAATTCTTGTTATATTGATAAAAATTAAAATTATTTTATATTATTATCATCATCATCTTGCTTTCACACTTAACCGAGGGGGCAACCGAAGGGAACAGACTCAACAGAGTCCGTCTTTCTTGCGGTGTCTTCTTTCTCTGTTTGTGCTTTTTCTGTTGCTGGTTTTTCCTCTCTCTCTTTCTCTTCTAGTTCTTAAGTTCAACGTGTAAGATGTAACAGAATTGGGGCACGTTGCTCAGTGAGTCATAGGCATGGGACCCTGACACAAATCCCAACCTTTTACTGCCACGAGTACCAAGTGGATAATATAAGACTGCAGTCCATTGCCCTCTAAGCTACAAAGGGACTACTTGGTTTTGTACTTTTGTGCAATTAGTACTCGGCATAGCATCTTTGGATTTGGATTTCACTTTGGTACTTGGAATTGATCTTGCCCAAAATTGATCCCAAATTGTTTCTTTATCTTGGTTGTTAAAGACCAGAATCAATTCTTGTTTTTAGAATGGATTCTAGATGAGTAAATTTCCGTTTTTAAAATTATTTTTAGGGAAATTATTAAACACAAATTATTTTATTTTGAAATCAATCTTAACAAAATTAACTATAATAGAAGTATAGAACCAATTCTATAAACACAAAATCAAACACACACCTAATAATTGCAATATAGATTTTGTAAAATACATTTATATTGGTAATTTATGTAGGCATAGAATACAAAAATTAATGATACATTGTGTAATGATTGAAGTGATATTTTCTCTACTTTAAACTAAATATCATTTAGAGTTATTATATACGAATGAAATAATCTTGATTCTTTAAAAAAATTAATTTAAAAGCTTAAATTATCTTTTTAGAAAATATGATTGACCAAAAAACAACAGAAAAAGAGAGAAAAATTACCTAATTTAATAATGGTAGAAATAAAATTGGTATGAATGAGTTAATATTTTATTGAAATTCTAAAACGATAAAAAAAATTTGAAACAAAAACAATTCCCTAAAATTATATTTCATTGGAGTAATCAATATTAAAAATAAGTGGTACTTGATAACAAAAACTCATTTTAACACATCGTCAATATAAATTATTAATTATTAATGTACTTTGCAATAATTTATATTTTTCACCTGATAATTAGCATATATTGTATGGTGATTACAGTAAAAATAATACACAAACTATATATGGGGTGTGAATGCTATTGAAAAGCTAAACCGGTTATTTTGACAATTACTTTCTAGGATTGGTTTGGTTTTGTTTCGGTTCAATTTTGCTTCGGATTCATTATTGTTTAGGCACACAGTTTCGGAAGGAGGGGGCTAGATGTCATGACACTGGAAAGATATTGTTTAGGCACACAGTTTCGGAAGGAGGGACTAGATGTCATGACACTAGAAAGATAGAGAAGCTAAGGTAGACACTCCTAGCCTAGCCGTAGGTAAATTATAAGATAGATATCAAATTTTTAGATCTCAAATTTTTAGATTTATTATGAACCATCTATTATTAATCATTAAATTATCACTATTTTTATTGATGGTTTGATTTAATAACTAATAATTGATAGTTTATAATGAACCAAAAAATATGAGCTTCGCTTTAAAACCTACGCTGGCCTTATTATATGGCCTTATCCTGCTGTTTTGCTCGACCCTGAAGTGGGTGGGGCTCCTTCCTTCTCACCTTAAATAGTTAAGAATACCTTTGTTGCCGTTTTTGAGTCTTGGATAAAGGGAAATTGTAATGGCAATTGGAACTGGGCAAGGCCAGTTTTAGAAAATTTGATTGATAATGACACAGAATCTTCGTTTGGTATCAGATCAACTCACTTAGAAGAGAGAAAAATGATAAGGTTGTTTAGCATATTAGATTCATTTTTCTCTTTTATGGTTATTTTAATTTTAAATTTTAAACAGTGCTTATATAAACAATTAAACATCATTTTTTTTTTAATGTGCATGAATGAAGAGAAATTTAATGTTTATTTTTCAAAGTTCCTTTTCATGTATCAAGTATATATTCACATTGGATTCATCTATCAGCCTTAGCTTAGTTATAACCAAATCTCTTAAAATGTTTTGGCAAATGTTAACATTCTTTTGCGTGTGTTTTTTGTGTTAGGGTCTTTGTGTTTGTGTGGGCGCACATGAGCCGCCAGAACCCACCCAATGGAGAATGCCGCTAATAATATTTCTGAAAAGAAGGAAACACTCCCTAGATCATCCATCCAACAACAGCTTCCCACTTTCATGCTGGGGATCCTCTGAGACATGAAACACTAATAAGAAAAATTTGAAATCAAAATTTAAAATTGAATTTTATAATTTTATAATTTTTTTGATGAAATTCTAAAATAAAAAATTGAAATTAAAATCATTTTCTGATATCAAAGCCAGAGATTTTGTATAAAAGAAACGTTAGATGTATATATATATTTTTTATAACAATTTTACACTTTTAGTATATAGAAGCACATGGCCTCTCATATAATAAAAAAGTTCATATAATTGTATATAGATCAAGGTGACGAAACAAATTGAGGCGTAGCTAAATAGTTAGGAACTTAGTATCACAAGCAGTTGGGTGCAAACACCCAAGGAGACGGTTAAAAGCAATCAATTAACAAAGTAAGACGGTTAAAATAATGCAAGAAGATGTGGTTCCTTATGTGATATTCCACATATAGCATTAAGCAATAATTTTTACCTAATTGTTTATGAAAAAAAATTACCTCGAATGGCTAAGTATGAGAGGCATAGTAAATATATTTAGCCACATTTTTTTTTCTATAAATGTACTGTTATCTATACTTATTTAATATGGTTAAATATTGGTTCATATTCCACTATAACTTAGCTGATGTATGAAAGCATTCGGATAATGTTTTAAAATGTTAAAATAATTTATTATTTTCTTTATATAACTAATTTATTCTTTAATATAGACTCTTTGTTTTTGAAATTTGTGTACGCTTATCCGTCAACAAATTAAGGGTCTTTTATATATTTTTTTTCATTTTAAGATATTTTAACTTTTAAAACTGCTTCAATTTTATCTTCTATCAAATTTCACGAACTTGATAGGATAAAATCGGTTAAAATTTTAATATTATACAATAATTAATTTGATGTAGTATATAAGATGGTATATTATATAAAATAAATTTGTTTTTCTACTATCATAAACAATTTGAGTCACAATAAAAAATTTAATGAGAAAATCATTAGAAAAAATACTGAATTTTATTATTTATTTTAAAATAAATATTATTATTCAAATATTGTTGTTTACTATTATAATTATTTTGAATAGTTCTTATTTTTTATTGGAAACATTTATAATTCATATCAAATAATATTTATATTTTAATGAGTAAATTATATTTTAATAAAATATATAAAAGTGAAATTACATACACATTAATAAAATTAGAATAAAGGTTGATTTTAGTTATTAAGATTATATGTTTGCTTCACTTTAACCTTTAAAATTAAGAAATTATCAATTTAATCAATGAAATTATAAAAAGTGATTTAAAAAGTTCTTTTGACGATTTAAATTAGTCCATATAAATATCATCCTAAAAACTAATTTAAATTATTTATGTAACTTGAGAGACTAAATTAATAATTTTTAATTTTATAAAGTAAAATAAAGTAGGGGTACAACATCACTTATTAAAATGAGCCTCCGCTCCATAAAATTCAGATAAGATTCTCTACTATTATAAGCATTTTATACCCTCACTTTTCTGTACACTCAAACAGATACTCCTCGCCATGGCCCATGGTACTTTGATGATCTGCAATTATAAACGATCACTAGTAGAGATCAAACCTCAATTCATTTTCGTGGACACCATAAGATGCTATTAATTAATGCAATCGTCTTTGACTTTAATTATTTGGATTGGCAAATACTTATTGTTCAAATTCTTATATCATTTCATGAAGTTTCATTGGTATTAGATTTGTTTGATTTTTTTTCCTCATTATTTCTTTGACTTTTCTTTTTCTTAAGAAAAATCCTTGTATATATACTCTTTTCCACTTCAAAGATAAAATAAATAACTTTTGATTAAAAAAAAAAGTTTGACAGAAGAATTTATTCCAAAAGAATAATGAGGCAATTTTGTCTAAGAGGAGTTTAATATAATTACACTTGATACTTCTCTATTTTATAAAATTATTAATGACCTCTCCTAAAGTTCACTAAAATTACATTGACATATCCTATACGTACAGATACCAGTTTAATAATTTAAGTCAGAAAAAGATGACATAAAGTATATACATGATTATTATTGATAAAATTATAATATTTTGATGATATTTAGTAACTTAACTGAATAAAATATTTTTTATCACATGAAAATAAAACTTATAATTATACCTTAAGGTAAAAAAGATATATTTTAGTTAATACATATCTCAAATATTGTTATTTTATCATTAATAATCATGTATGTATATGTTATATGTTATTTTTTTATCACTTAAATTAATGAATTAATATTTATATAAAAAGTTAGTGTAACTTTGTAAAATAAAAAAGTACTGGTTGTAATTACATCAAATCTGAGGAAAGGTTAGGATAAATTACTCTAATATTAATTAGGATTTCATTTAATATTGTGGTTACAAAGCCTTCATATTTACTTGATGTACTTAGGACGTAACACTTTGAACCAAATCAACGATGCTTTTTCTTTTCCATTTTCAAACCAAATCATCCTGCTTTTATCCTTCCTTTTTTAGGTAAGAACAAACACTTGCTTGTTTTAGGAGGATGATATGCCCTTCAAATTGAGAATTGAACTTTTGTGAGTGAGACGCAATTAGGCTTCTAAATTATCTGGATAATAAAGTAGTAATTGGATCTAATTGCGTTCATTTCGTGACACGAAAGATTTGGATAAGAAGAGAATGCATCAAGTACGCTAATCAGAAAATTATTTGTATTATCTTTAGAGGCACTTTTTAAAGGTATTATCCTCTAAATAGTAGATAAAAAGGAGTTTGAAGTTTTATCTCAATAAATATTTAAGAAACTTTTCAATATATTCTTGTGTGAATACAATTTTAACAATTTAAATTTTGACACGCTTATAATTCAAATGCATCTCATTAACTTTATTCAAAATACAATCACTTAATTATATGGGTTTTACAATCTTTATTATGAGTTTGTACAAATGTATTATTAGATTTATGTGTATACAAGAAATTTTCTCCTTTAAAAGGCATTCTAGCTAATGATACAAATAACATTTTATCATTTTAATCGATCGTTGACATTTAAAACAGGGTAGTATAGTATATGCGGGATAATCAATTGGTGATGGAAGCAAATGCAAGAATGCAATGCCAAGCACAAAGGATAGAATTGTGCATGTTTGGGTGACTCATCAAACAGAAGATGACAAAAAAAGGGTCCAAATTGCGGCTGAAGTCGTTGAGGCGTCACCACTCACAATTCAGGCCGCCGCATGCTCTACGCTGTCTGAAGCGCTTCCAGCCACATGAAATGCCGACCATCATTATCATTATTATTACTAAGATTGTTATTACTATTATTATTATTTTCACTGTACAATCAGTATTATGATGTGTCACCAATATATAGCATGTTGAAATAAATTTTTTTTACAAAATAAATATTATTTACTTATTTACATGGATTTTAGTATTATTTATCAATATACACTTTTTTTTTATATATATAAGCAATACAATCAATAGTTTGCCATTTTCAGTGTGTCAAGGAACCATATAATTGGACCGGTCGGACACAAGAAACACCCCATGAATCCATGCATGCCCGGCCTGTACTCTGATAAGTCTCTTTCGTCCTTTGGACTTCAACACTGGAGGGCATGTGGACCGATCGGTCGACATGGACCTTATGACCAGTGGCTAACACGGACCCATGAAAGGCCCAACCTAGCCCACGGTCATCAAGCCATTCCACCAGGGTTAGAAATGCATCTTGGCCGACTGAGGAATGATCGACCCACACACTCAATCGGCCCACACTCAAGATTTGGACCTCAAAGGGATCCAAACCTGAAGAAGCATGAACGTCACCCCCTGGCTCTTCCGAGACATGAAACGTCTCTGGGAACGAGAAAGACAAGCCATCAAAGAGGAAACAGACCATGCATTGATGGGAGGCAACGGTTGCCCAGCTAAAAGAATATAGGACGAACCAGGGCAGGGGGAAAAGGGGTTCCGACCATTTAGAGAGACCTAACGACCACCCCGAGCTGGGCTTAGACAGTAACATTTTTGGCACTGTCTGTAGGGAACAGGTAAAACTCTTCTCACTTACCAACCACTCCTCAGAATGCATGCTTTTTGCCTGTCACGATGGCCGACACAAGCAGTAAGAGGAATACCCACAACACCTCCAATACCCAAACCAATAACAACAAGGGGGATGCAAATAATGTACCTCCTTCTTTCATTGAGCAGATCATGAAAACCCTTCAAGACATGTAGCAGCAGATAAACGTCATGAACCAACAGTGCAACGATCGCCCAGAGGAATCCCAGTTCTCCCTCGAGCATTCAGAGACCTAACAGCCACACACGAACCATAACCCTCACCTAGTTCGCCAATCCCTTTCACATTCCAAAACTCCAGCCCACCAATACCTAAGCCAAACACATTGCGATTATTCCAGCTATTACTCAGCTGAAAAACGCGTCATCCCTAACCATCCCGAACATCTATTCACAGAATTCATAATGACAGAACTCGTCCCGCCTTCGTACTGACCACCAACCCACCTACGGCCATATGATGGAACATCCGACCCCCAAAGTCATATCGACGCTTTTAAGAACGCAATGCTAGTATTTGGAGACCGCACAACAATGGTTCTCGTCCCTTCCCTCACGTTCAACTGCAAGTTTCAATGACTTGACTGGGCATTTCCTAAATCATTTCACAGCTAGCAAGACCTACTAGAAAACGATCGAGAGCTTGTATAGCCTAGTACAGGGTGATCAAGAGAGGGTGATCAAGAGCCGCTAAAAGATTTTATGGGTTGATTTAATAGGGAGACTGTCTAGATCAAAGACTTGGACCACAAGGTCGCCATGTATGCCTTTGTAGGAACATTGAAACCCGGACCATTTGCAGAGTCACATGACATCAATCTAGTTCACAACTTGGATGAGCTCCGCAATAGGGCGGCCGGATGCATTTGGGCAGAAGAGGGGGTAGAAGGTCGGAAGCGAAATAGGGACGAGCCCAAAAGTCACCCGGAATCTCCGATGAGAAATGCACAAACCTGGCGTCTCCCCTACAACGTACCCCCAAGACAGCAAGGACCAAGAAGAAATAGGGAGAGATATCTTGAAAATCGTGTTCCACAACGAGTTTACATGAACTATACTCAGTTCGAAGCTCCGAAAGAGACTATCCTTCGTGACATTTGTAGTGCCGGTCTAGTAGCCCTTTCGGAGCCCCGAGATTTCAACCTCGATATGTCGATAGACATAAACGTTGCAATTATCATTGGGCTTTTGGCCACACAATTGATGAATGCGACACCCTAAGGGACCTCTTGGAGAGTATAGCCAGAAGCGGCCAATTAGCCAAATATTTCCCCAGATACTCGACGTGAAAGGATCGGAGGCTGTTTCCAAAAGAAGATCGATTAGGAGGTTTAGGAACAAAACCACCAATAGGAAAAGATGACCTGTCTATCAGAGGGGTTATCCACATGATAACGGGCGGGTATGCAGGCGGTGGCTCTTTTGAATCAGCCCGAAAGAAGCATCTGTGAAGCTTCAAAGCTGTAATGAGTGTCGGCGAAAGCACCTAAAAATTAGACAAATCTCACGTCCCGATTACTTTCTCAGCAATAGACTTCAAAGGAACAGAACCCATTCATGATAGTCCAATGGTCGTTTGGGTCGTTGTGGCTAATTTCGAAGTCCGAAGGGTATTAGTTGACCAGGGTAGCTCAGCAGACATCATATTCATGGAAGTCTTTGTAATGCTGGATCTACCAAAAGAAAGCATTTCTGCTTCTTTTGGTGGTTTAGGCTTCACAGGAGAGTAGGTCACCTCCAAAGGGAGTATGGAATTATTGACAACCTTCGGTGGGGTCAAAACCATTCAGGTTAAGTACCTTATTATGGAGAAGCCAAGTCCATACAATATTATCATCGGCAAAACCTTAATCAAC
The DNA here is from genome assembly GCA_031216125.1 of Dalbergia cochinchinensis. Taxonomy (NCBI): domain Eukaryota; kingdom Viridiplantae; phylum Streptophyta; class Magnoliopsida; order Fabales; family Fabaceae; genus Dalbergia; species Dalbergia cochinchinensis. The sequence goes on along the minus strand of CM062375.1, from coordinate 56,417,153 downwards.
AAATTGAGAGCAATTATTTCTACCCCCATCTCACTATGAAGTTTCCGATTGACTCCGGGGTCGGAGTAATTCACGCAGATCAGCAAGAGGTTAGACAGTGCTACGTTGACTGCTTACGTATTCATAAGCCAATTCCAGCCAACGTTGCGGGTCAAGAAAAGAAGCAGGTGAATTGTGCTGATGTCAATATGACCGAACTTGACCCTCGTGAAGATTTTCAAAAAGCTAGGCCTCAACAGAAGGTGAGGTGGAAAACATTACAATCGGTGACGAAGCCCAGACAATGACAGTAGGGACATGGCTTCTACAAGAGATAAAAGCGAAGCTAATCCAGCTTTTGAGAAAGTATGCCAATTTATTCACTTGGGTGCCGGCCGATATGCCAGGCATCGATCTGGGCTTCATGTGCCACAAGTTAGAAGTGACGTCTGGATATAAGCTGGTAGCCCAGTGAAAATGACTGCTAGCTGAGCTGAAAAAGAAGATCGTAAAAGATAAAACTGAAAAGCTCCTGAAGGCAGGTTTCATCAGGGAACTGAAGTACACCACATGGCTCTCTAACGTGGTCTTGGTGGAAGAGAAAGCAAGGGAACCTGGCAGATGTGCATAGACTTTACAAACTTTATAAAACTTGCCCAAAAAATTCATACCCGTTACTAAACATTGATAAGCTGGTAGACTCAGCAGCTGGATACCAATTCCTAAGTTTCATGAATGCATACTCGAGGTACAATCAGATTCCAATGCACCCTAACTACGAAGAAAAAATAGAATTTATGATGGACGGTCCAACATACTATTACCAAATGATGCCCTTTGGCTTGAAGAACACTGGAGTCACTTACTAGCGGCTAATGGACAAGGTGTTTGAACGCCAAATAGGAAAGAATATAGAAGTCTATGTCGATGATATGGTGGTAAAATCTACTTCTAATGGAGACCATTTCGTGGATCTTCAAGAAATTTTTGAAGGGCTGAGAAAACATAATATGCCTCTCAATCTGAGCAAATGTACATTCGGAGTATAGGCGGGAAAATTCTTAGGCTTTATGATCACTCACAGAGGAATTGAAGCCAACCCTGACAAGTGTAAGGCAGTCATTGAGATGAGAAGCCTTGCCACAGTAAAGGAAGTTTAACAGCTAGCAGGGCGAATAACAGCCATAAGCCGCTTTATGTCCAAAGCAGGCAAAAAGACAGCTCCCTTGTTCGACTGCATCCGCAAGGCAAAGTAATTCACGTGAAACGATGAATGTAAAGTAGATTTTCAGAGCATCAAGCTTTTTCTATCAAGCCCGCCAATATTGTCAGAATCGATTCATGGAGAACTTTTGATACTTTACCTCTCGGTATCCTCGAAGGCTGTGAGCTCAGCTTTAGTAAGGGAGGAAAAGAAAGAACGGTGCCTGATATACTTTGTAAGCAAGGTACTAAAAGGACCGGAAACCAGATATCAGAAGATTGAGCAGCTGGCTTTAACTCTGGTAATCTCATCTAGACGATTGTGCCCTTTTTTCCATATACATCAAATCATTGTCAAGGCCAATCAACCAATCAGGCAAGTCTTGTCAAAACCTGGATCTTGCCAAATGGATGATTGCTTGGTTGGTAGAGTTATCTGAGTATGAGATCCTGTATGAAAATCGGGACCCGATCAAATCCCAATTCCTGGCAGATTTCATTAATAAATAGTGTTACCAGATCAAGACCCCGAATAAAGAATGGACTCTTTATGTTAACAGAGCGTCAAACTTGCAAGGAAGCGGAGCAGGAATAATCTTGGAGGGTTCGGATAGGCTAACAATGGAGCAATCTCTGAAATTTGGATTCAAGATGAGCAACAATCAAGCCGAGTACGAAGCCCTTCTTGTCGGCCTTCATCTAGCCAAGGAAATGGGAGCCTCCGCAGTCACTGCCAAGAGCGACTCCCAGATCATCACAAGCCAGTACCCCGAGCATGATTACCCGAGTTTTCTTTCTTCAAAACAAAAAAAGACTTATAGTTTTCTTCAGATTATTTACATTTCACTTAATTTGCAAATTGTCCTCTCATCTTTGTATTTTCCAATAAATTATCCTTGGGGTTGTCCACTTTTACTTTGCCCTATTATTTAAATACATTCGCAAATATATTTTTTCATACAACAACACAGGTTAACGGAGAATATTTGGCCAGAGACGTTCTCTTGGCCCAATATCTTGACCAAGTCAAGCAACTAAAGGAGAATTTCTCAAAATTCAACATTGTGCATATCCCTAGAGAGCAGAATTCCAGAGCAGACCTTCTCTCAAAATTAGCAAGCATAAGATGATCCGGGAATAACCAGTCCATGATTCAGGAAACGATTAATCAACCGACCATACTAGCAGTCAGTGTTTTTCATATTACAAACCCAGTCATCTCAGAAGACCTTGCCAAGGAAGATTTACCAACTACCAACTCTTGGATGACCCCTATCAAAAAATTCTTAGCGACCGGAGAAGCCCCATCCGAAGACAAAATCGCTCAGAAAATACACAAATCTTCAGCCTATTACATGATCATTGATGAACAGTTATTCAAACGAGGATTCTCAATGCCCTTACTGAAATGCCTAAACTCAGAGCAATCAGCGTATGTCATGGCAGAAATACACAAAGATGTTTGCGGGCACCATCTGGGAGCAAGATCGCTCTCAGGGAAGGTTATCAGAGTCGGTTACTATTGGCCAACACTTAAGGTGGACTACTCCTGGTACGTTCAGAAGTGTGACAAGTGTCAGAGATTCGCTTCCATGCAGCTAGTGCCCCCGGAAGAGCTTCATTCCTCAGACACACAGTGGCCATTTTGCAGATGAGGGATAGACCTTGTAGGCCTATTCCCTCAGGCTATGAGACAACAAAAATTCCTCGCGGTGGCAGTAGATTATTTCACCAAGTAGATTGAAGCGGAGCCTTTGTCAACTACCACAGCTCAAAAAAATGAAGATTTCGTCTGGAAGAACATAATCTGCAGATATGGCTTGTCGTACATCATAGTCACCGATAATGGACCCCCATTTGCAGATAAGAGCTTTAGAGGATTTTGTGAACGACTAGGAATCAGACAAATATTTGCTTTAGTGGAGCACCCCCAAAGCAATGGCCAAGCAAAGCCGCCAATAAAATCATTCTCCAGGGGATCAAGAAGCGGATAGACCGAGCAAAAGGACCATGGGTTGAAGAATTACAGAGCGTTCTATAGGCCTATCACACTACTCCTCAGTCAGCCACTAAAGAGACACCTTTTTGGCTTACATATAGAGCTGAAGCCATGATCCCGGTAGAAGTCGGCTTACCAACCTTCAGAAGAGAATCATTTGTTGAAGATCAAAATAACTCGGCGAGAAGAATTGACCTCGACCTTTTGGAAAAAGAATGGGAAATAACTCACATAAGGAGTGTAGCAGCCAAGAATAAGATAGCCCGATGATACAATCAAAAAGTGGTGAAAAGAGAATTCTCAGTAGGAGATCTCGTCCTAAGAAGAGCAGACAAACACCCAACCGAAGGGAAGCTCGGCCCTAATTAGGACAGTCCATTTCGGATTGAAGAAAGTCTAGGAAATAGTGCCTACAGACTCATTACAATGGACAGCAAAGTTGTACATAGGACATGGAATGCTATGAAGCTAAGAAGGTATTATAGCTAGTCATACGTCCCGCATTTGTATTTGGATTGATATTGTTTGAAATTTTGAAAACTCCTGAGATTATCTCCAATTATGCATCCTAGCCGGTCACAAAATGCATCGGACACTTATTGTGAACTAATTAACAAAATCCACGTTATCACGAGTACATGTAGGGCCCAACCCTTATTCTTGAAAATCCTCGTTATCACGAGTACGTGCATTTCGCCCTTCACAAACCTCGTTATCACGAGAAAACAAAATGCATCTTCACAAAGACTTGCTACCATAAAAAACTATATATATATATACAAAAATTGGTATATGTTATGCATGGAAATCGCACAAAATAGAAAATGGAGTGTTATGTCATATCAAGGGTGATTACAAAAATAACTGGGGCATCCCCCAACCTTCACGTGTCCTTATCTCCCGGCTAATCTCCACCTTCCACATCCGAGTCATCGTTTGAGGGTAGATGAAGCACACCATCAACCACCTTATGCCAGGGCCCAGCTTGATCAAAATCCAAGCCCAGGTCCTGAAAAAGATGTTTAAAATGACTACGAGCATGCTCGTAACCTGCAGCAAATTGTCGAGGAAAGTCCTCCACAGTAAACTGCTCAACCTCTTTCTTTTCAGGCTTCATCTTAATCAACTCTCGCCCAGCCTCCTCCTTTTGGGTCTTGATCTTATTAACTTCTTCTAGGAGCTCCTTCTCGCTTCTCTGAGAAGACTCCAGAGTAGAAGACAGACCCCTGATACACTCTTCCAGTTGTTTTTCTCGAGCTTCTGCCCTAGTTCTCTCCGTACCCTGCTATTCCCCCATCTAGCTCATCTTGCCTTGAGCTTTCGTCAGTCACACAGTAGTCTGGTTGGCTTGGACGGGCATCTTCCTTACCTCTTTTTCCAAATACCGAGCCATAGCAGCGTTCCGAAGAGAAGTCGCCTCTTGAGCTTGAAATAAGGATAACAGCCTTACCTTCCGAAACTTAGCAGTAGCAGTGTCGGTCAAGAGATCTGTGTCAATATGGAACTTGTTGCCAAAACGCCTGTCCCAGATCAAACTGACCGGCACCCCTGCATCCCCAGTGAAATCCTTTAGAAATGGAGCAGCTTCTTCCAATAGGGGATCAGAAGTAACGGAGGTAATCAGACCTGGAGTGCACGATGGACGAGAAACCTGACCAAGGAGCTGAAGACTCCCGTCTGTCAATCCAGTCAGATCCGATTGGATCAGGCTATCACCTCCAGGTGATTCCACTTCATGGTCCAGAGCAAAGGTTATGTCGACTCCACCATTGGAATGCCCGGTAGAGCCTTCACCCCTCGAAGAACCACCAGCGGGTTCAAAGGCAGCCTTCGTCTTTCTTTTCTAGGACTTTTAGAGAGCATCTACATCGTACTTGGGTGTTTGGTCGGCCATCTATCTCTTCTCTTACTCCAACCAGTCCAGAAATTGCTCTGAAAAATAGAATAAAGAAAAATACATCAGTTCCTTAGCCAAAACACCACTTGACAGTTAAGTATCACCCGACAGTTAAGAATAATTTTCTTACTAAATCTTTTTTCTATAAGGGGCCGGTTGTCCTCGTTCCGTATAAAAAACGCATATTTCAATCCGGTGAAATTTTGAGCAACTATATCACCGGAAAGTTGCTCTAGCTTGGCAGCATGAGCTTTTTCCTCAGTTGAAAAGTTCCTCTGGGATACATGGGGACTTGCCAAAGGTGAAGTATTCCACCGGAAAGGGAACCTCGGCGACCAGCAGGATCATAGAACGGCTTCCTTACACGATCACCAGGGTGAATCTTGAAAAATCGTTCAACATATGTCTGTATCTTATAAGACAGCTGAAATGCTTCGAGCAACCATTTCTTCCAAGCTCTAGTAAATGACACCAACTAGTCACCACCAGCTTTGGGCTTGTTCACTCGGAAAAAATAGAAGAAAAGCCTGGGAGTTGCCTTGAACCCAGAAGATCATACAACAATCGGAACCCTCAAAGGAAACCCTAGGAATTGGGATGTTGTTGTACAGGGGCCGGCTGAAAAATGGCTAGGATATCGATATATAGTCTGGGGAAGGGAAACTCCACTTTCACCCGATTGAAGATCATCTCATACATGAACAAACTTGGATCAGGATCCCCGGTCACATGGTCATCAGGATCACAAGCAAAAAATTCAAAACCCTCGGGCACGCCACCAGATAACACCTCCTCCACTTCCCCAATATCAGTAAGAGTAGACCTTATTTCTCCTAGCAAATCCGATACATCGCTAGGTTAGGGGCCAAGACCTTGGTAGGCTATTCAGACGTGGTCTCCTAAGCAATAGAACCTACACAGCCCAAGAGGTGCCCGGTGGAAGACCCCTTGACAAAAGAACAAGGTATAAGAGATCAATTACAAAGCGGGGACAGCAACAATCCAGAACATTCAAACAAACAAACATCCAGACATCACTATATCACCAAATACACGAAATAACCATAATGAAATAAAACTTAAACCTTCCTTTTTTTTGGGGAAACACTCAAAATACAAATGGGGCATAATCATTTCAAAACTACCAAGAGACTCAACTACCCGCAAAAATCCTTTATATAGATGCACAAACCAGAGAACAAGATAAAGGCATACCTCAAGATGAACCCAGAACGAAAAGAAATCGCAAAGAAACTGAAATGTGAACTTCCAACAGTAGCGGAAAAGCTTGAAATGATGAGAGCAATGCAAGTAGCGAAGCGAAAGATGAGAATGGATCATTCACCTTGAGGAGTTTATTTTTCACTGATAGGCATGGCCTTTTCAGTTTCCTCATCGCTACCGCTCACGGTAGCACACGTGTCCCCCATCATGACGTGGCATAATTCTATGTAATGAACATGACTCCTTAACCCATGAGATGGCGACACGTGGCCACTAACTTGAGAACCGCACAGTCACGAAAATACGGAGGGAAATTCAAAAATAAAAAATTATGAAGACCTCCAAATCCAGACACTAACTTGACATGGATCCACATATGCCTGGCCAGCTCTTTGCCAAGGCTCTTCCGTCCTTCGAACTTCGACACTGAAGGGCATATGGACTAGTCGGACACAAGGAACACCCCACCTTATGAACCCACGCATGCTCGGACGTACTCTAATAAGTCTCTTTCATCTTCTGGACTTCGACATTGGAGGGCATGTGGACTGATCGGTAGACATAGACCTTATGACCAGTGGCCAACACGGACCCATGAAGGGCCCAACTTGGCCCACGGTCATCGGGCCATTCCACCAGGGTTAGAAATGCATCTTGGCAGACTGAGGAATGACCGACTACATGCTCAATCGGTCCACACTCAAGATTTGGACCTCAAAGGGATCCAAACCTAAAGAAGCATAAACATCACCCTTGGCTCTTCCGAGACATGAAACATCTCTGGGAACGAGAAAGACAAGCCATCAAAGAGGAAACGGTCCATGCATTGATGGGGGTAACGGATACCCAACCAAGAGAATATAGGATGAACCAGGGTAGAAGAAAGGGGGTTCCGACCATTTAGAGGGACCTAACGACCACCCCCAGCTGGGCTTAGACAGTAACAATAATATGGTTGATAGTTAGCCGTATTGTATATTCGGACACTGGGACAGGCTTTATGGTGTACTATTAGCCGTATTCTAAACATTACAAAACTGCTAGCAATTAGCTGTATTACAGACAAAGGAAACATCTATACTTTATCTAGCTCTTAGGCGTATTGGACACACGAAGCAACTCTATTAAACACTTGAGTTCACTACTGATGAAGCATATTCAAAACCACTTTGAAAATGTGTGCGCGATTGGTGTTTTTGTTAGTGAGTGGTTTTGAGAGAAAAAAGGCTAGCTAGGAGATATTATATGCTTGTTCACTATAATTGTGAGATTGTTTAAAGCTCACAAGATGGAGTCTAGTTTTGCTATCAAAATCTAGTGTTTGTTAGTGTTCACTCTTCCATTAGTCTTGCAGAGCTTCATGCTAAGATTCTTCACAAGTTACACGAAAGAAACAAGCAAATAATTTAGATGGTGTATCGACTATCCATGTAAATTACTCAAAGTGAAGTATAGAAGTTGCATAATTGATACTGATGATGATTTGAGGATGATGTTTGATTATCATAGCCAATTTCCCAATCTTCATCATGTTATGGAGGTATTCGTAGCTCTACGAGAGTTGCACTTGAGCTCTGATGGATCTACTCCAGTTCAAGCTTTTTATGGATTGTCACTAGCTTAGCCTTTCTGGATAATTTCGATACCAAGGCCAACTCACAATGAAAAAATAAAAAAGGTTGATTTAGAAACTGAAAAATAAACTTAACCAATATAATATAAACTAAACTAAATAAATAATTTATATCAATTGCATTAAATTTAAATTTCCTTAAACTAGGGTGAATTAATTAAATTATAGTTAAATCTATATTTAAAAAATAAATAAAAATTATATCTCTAGCTAAACTACAAACTGAAATAAATTACTAACTCTAGTTACATTGTACTGGATACTAAAAAACTAAACAAAATTAAAATATTTAACATGAACAATACTAAGAGACAACATTAAAACATTAAATTACTTGTGTGTCAAGATTTGTTGAAATGTTATCAGCCATCTTACCCTTTTACTACTACTCTCTACTTTTACTCTTTCTTCTTTCTACCTTTTACTACTTTTCTCTAGCTCCCTTTCTCTAGAAAATTGAAAAATGAGAGTTGTGGTCTATCCTCTCCATCCTGTATAATTTTATAGGGATATTTGGGCTTGCAATACAGCGCACTGTGTGTCGTATCATGCACCATTGTTTTGCATGTAATACGTTTAGCTAGTAGTCATATTACATGCAAAACACTTATGCATGATACGATGCACAAGGGGCGTATTGTATGCCACGAAAATTGCTGCGTCAGCTACTCTATCAATGAGTCAATTGGTGCGTCAGTTAGCCTCGAAAGTGTAACCGCATGTAATACATTTGACAATTATCCATATTATATGTGAAATTTTTGCACACAATATGCTTAGCTACTAGCCAAATTGGTTTTATTAAATAAGTAGTGTATATTGGTAATTAAAATTGCAAGCGATGCAAATTTGTAATTAATCTTTTTTTTTTGTTTTATTTAGGAAAAGAAGCCTTTGAATGACGGTTGTTCTTTTCCCTTAGTGAATTTAGGTTCAAGCTTTGGGTAAGGAAAACTAGTATCACAAGAGTCATACCTCTTATAGGATCTCAAATGCTTGAATATAATTGTCTCTAATAAAAGGATAACGATGGGAAAAAAAAGATTATTATGTGTCCATTACATTTTAGTTAATCGGCTTGGAGTTTAGTTGCTTTATGCAAAAAACAAAGTTTTCACTACATTTGTGTTGTCCATATTCTAAATTTTATTTCTAGTTATTTTTTAATACTTCAATAATAAAAAAAAGGCACTTTGCACAATCTAATATTAGTTTTAAATATATTTTTTATTTTATAAATATAGCTCATTTTAATTCCAGTCTTTTTAAAAAATTGTCTTTTCGTCTTTTTTTAACAAAATTATTTGAGTCCCTATGTTTCGAATTTTGGTTCCTATGAATATTTTAGAATATGCATTTATTCTTTATAAATATATTGAGGATGTTATTTTTTGTCCCTATAAATGTTTTAAAAATCTTCTTTTGATCCTCATTACCTAACATTAAGAATAAAAATATAATATTAAAAGAAAGCCATAAGAGGGACTAAAAGAAAAAAGGTACAAAAAGAAAAATGATATGCCTTTTCAAAATATATTTAAACCAATATATATTAAATATATTAGTTGTTGAGTTATGAATTTAATTTTGTTGTATAGTAGTGGAAAGTTTTTTTTATTATCATCTGTTCAAATATTTCCATTATTAGCATGACCTTTTCAAAAATGGATATCTATTGATATGATAATATATACTTAAATGGCAAGATCAATGCATGAAAATTAAAAATTAAACTAACAATTTAGTTCCTTAAAGATATACGTTAGTTCCTACAAGGTTTTTTATATCATTTTTGTCCCTAAAAGAGACACATGATCAATTTACTTACTGAAAGATTTTTTACATTTATTTAGTTTTTGAAAGATACATATGACATTGTTTTGGTTTCTAAAGATATATTGACATCAAATAAACAGAAAAAGATAATCAAGTAGATGTCACTTGCATTTTCAGAGATCGAAATGATGTCACATTTATCTTTCAGGGACTAAATTGATATCGTGTACCTTTGAGAAACTGAATTTATACTTTATTCTTAAATTATTAAATTAAAATTATAGATAAAATAATTAAAGAGATTGACTTATAAAATTCCATTGATAAATAATACTAAACAATATAGAACACCTACTTTTGAGCAATGTTTTCTTGTTACTTACATGTGGCAAATTCTACAATACTCTATGATAAGTATGGAGTATGATACGTACTCCTTATAATCTTAACTATTTATCTCAAGGTTATATTTGGAATATTTCTACACCAATAATTAGTGCTGCACGTTAGAAGCACTGACCCCTTTTTCTCTTTCTTTCTATTCGTCCCCCCTATGACATACTCACAATGCCACTCTCACCTGCGATGATCACTGAAGAAGGGTGTGATATGTGAAATGGGAAAACTTTTGTTAGCATGCGGCTTTAAAACTAATATTTTTCTTTTCACTACAAAAAATTATAGGAATTATGGCAGTGAAATTAGGGCGGTTCCTTAAAACCACCACAATTGTAGTAAATTATGGCGGTTTTATTGGTTGTGCATAATTTTCGTGAAATAAATGGCGGTGAATTAGAGCGGTTTTTTAAAACTGCCATAATGTGCAGTAAATTATGGTGGTTGAAATAAATTATGGCGGCTAATAACCGCCCTTATTTACCACTACTATTTTTATGTATTTTTTTTTACTATTTTTTAATAAAATAGGGGAAAAAAGGAGCATTCCCAATCTTTAGACTTTCAGCTAATCACAAATAGATACCTTAACTTCTAAATCTTCTAATTAGATGCTTAAATTACACTAATCCTTAAAACTAGTCATTTTATTCAATTTTGGGTTTAGCTAGATAGGTGACATAGTAAAATATCTGATGATATATGCCACAATTTCTTTTAATTTTTTAAATATCTTCTCTATTTATATTATGTAATATTTGTAAAACTACATATCAATAAAAAATTAAAAAATATTAACTAAATTTTTTCCATTCACTGCATAGAAAATAAGAATGAGAAGCTCAAATTAAATGCGCTACAAGAAAATTGTCATATACCTTTGACAGTCTTTAGCTACACATACAAATTGTAGGTATAGATAGCTTATAGCCACAAATATATCGTACCGTCACTATAAGTTTTAAGGACAGATATTAATACTGTGGCTATTGGACATCTATTCCTATACTTATATTTTGATGTCACTATAAATATTTTTACTATGGGTAGAAGTAGCATATATCTGCATTCATAATTTGCCGTCACTATAAATTTTTTTTACTGTGGGTATAGAGAATATATACAGACACTCATTTTGGTGCCACTTCAAAAATTATTTTACCATGGGTAAAAAAGATTTATACCCCCACCTATTCTATTATCACTACAATTTTTTTTATTTTTCAGCTATAATTTTTTTCCTCCTATTAGCGCCAGAAAGGAAAATCTCCCTCTAACTCTTATTTTCCCTCCTTTGTTTTTTTGCCATTTTCCCTAACCCCCTCGTTTGTGTTTTGGCCTTTTTCCCTCCTACATCACTACAACTCCTTCCCTCCTCCTCTATTATTTTCATCTTTTTCTTTCAAAAACACCACTACTCCTTCTTCAACCTAATCATACAATCACAAACCCACACAACCTGCATCCCTCACAACACACCGCTGTAATCCCTTATTACCGTACCAGCCACAACCATCACAAAAGCCACAGCTACAGCCGCCACGAGCAGCTCCATTCATCGCCGCTTAGTGGAGGTTCGTTCTACTTCGCCACCACTGAAGAAGAAGAAGAAGAATCACTCAAGCATCTACTTCGCGGTTACCTTGGACCAACCCCTTCCAGCCTTTGCTTTGTCGCAGCCGAGGACCAACTCCTTCCAGTCTCTGCTTGGTCGCAGTCGCGACCAACCCTTCCCAGCCTCTGCTTCTATTTGCTACAGGTATTTCTTCTGCTCTGTTCTTCTATTTCCTCCATTATTTCTTTGGCCAAGGAAGAAAATCATTGATTTTAGTTGTTGAGTTTGATTTCGCTCTTGTTTTTTTATTCTGAAGCTGTATTTAGTTGCTGAGTTCGATTTTACTCTTTTTTGCTCTCGATTTCAGTAACTTTGTTGAGTTAGGGTATCAGCAACTCTATTTTGAGAAATCGGTTCTCTATTTTTTTTACTTGATTGTGTATTTGCAATCTCTGATCTTGGTTCTGTTGTTTTACCTCTTTTTGTTTGATTTGGTTTAATTAATGCGATGCACTATGGAAATTTGGAAATGAGAATGGAAATGATTGAGAGTTTGTGTTTGACTAATGGAAATTAATTTGTTTGCCTCACTGCAGAGGGTTGTTCACCTTCTAAGTAGAGTATTTTCTGTTTCTTTTTTTTTCAGTGCCAGTATGTTTATTAGAGTGTCTTGTCTCATTTCAGCTATATTGTGTGTTGTTGTGTTTTGGGGTCACTTGTTTCAATGTCATTATATTCGAGTGATGCCAGCTTAATTGTTGAAGTCTTGTTTGGTTTCATGAGCCCAGTTAAACAATCAAGCCCACATAAAATAGGAGGGTTGTGTTAGGTGTTTTACTTCTATGGTAAAAATGTGTGTAAATTTTTTTTATGATATGAATAGGTGATTTAGATAAGATTGTTGTTTTTGGTTGTGTTTTTTTTATTGTTGGGGGGGGTCTGAATATAGTAGAGATAAAATAGTAATAGCACCTATTGAGGAAAACCTATTGTGTAGATGGTTTTATGCATTAATGTTTTTCAGAATGGAAAAAATTGATGATTTCTTTTTCTTGTTTTTTCTTGCTTTACTTTCCTTTTTTCGCTTATCACACTTTTTGTTGTTTGTATTTTGAATGATGATATGGGTATCAGTGCACTCTTGTTATTTTCCTAAGCATGGAGCCCATTTTTATTGAGCTTACTGAATATTTATATAAATGAAGAATAACTTTAGAAGCTAACATCATGTTGCTTGCAAATACATTATCCAGTTATGTTCTTTGTTCAGGAAAAGAAGTGAATGATATGGTTTCTAGTGATAGAATTAGCATTGCCTGAGAATAAGACGGATTAGATATGCATAGTTGCGTGGACATCAAATATTGGTAGGTAAAGATTTTACTAAATTTAAGAGTTATGTTAATTATGTAGCATAATTGGCATCAAGATGGTAGATTATTGTCTTTGCCTTGAAATTGGAGCTAGTTTATTAAACCATTTTGCATGATTATTGGAATTTTTTTAAAAAAAATTGGTGCTGCAATTAGAGTAGTTTAAAATTATTGTAGCAAATTGCGGCGGTTTCAAACTACCATAATTTACCGCCGTAATTTACCGAATGATATTGGTAATTATGACGGTTCAAGGAACCGCCATTACTGGAAAATAAGGGCGGTTATAACTGCTGCAATTTTTTTTTAAAAAAAACAGCCATAATTTACCTATTTTCTATAATGTTTGTTTAGGAAAAAAATATATTGTTGGGTAATCTACGATTTGGGCCATAAGCAATTGAAAGTTGTACTGATGTGTAGATTTATCTACATTATTGTTAATGGAATTGGGAAATAGGGCAAGATAATATAAGCAAATTGGCCGAATATGGACTTTGCATTTTTCTGAAGTAATGTAGTCACTAATGACTGGTGATGCACTTGAGTTCTGTGGTTCAATGATAGAGGGCACTTTCCAGTGGTAAGGGAGAATAAAGAACAAGGTGGTGGTTGAGGACAAGTGCTTGAGGTTCCAATCGTGGCAAGGGAAGTGGGGAGACGGGATGGTGGCCTGAGACACAAACAAGAAGGCTTGGGGGTCGTACATAGGTGGTCTAACAAGGAGAAATTCTGATGTCATTCAAGTGTGTGGTGCTTTATACTTTGTAGGGAGCATTGTAGCCTTCGCCTTCACATCTATCTTTAACTTTAGGCAATTTTATTCTAGAGTCAGGGTTATTGTTGTTGTAGGTATAAAAGTGTATGAGAAGAGGGGGTTGAATCGTATTTTGCTTCTTTGAACCAATCTAAAACATTTAACAGAAAACTATTAAGCATAAAACTTAAAGTATAGCGAAAAAGAAGATTAGTTGTTTCAAAAAGTAAATTTTTGAAGTACAAAATAACTAATAGAATTGGTAAAATGATATAATAGCATAAATTAATCTGTAAAGCGTAATGGAAAAAAATAAAAGAGATTGGGGAAAAGAAGATGAGACACAAAAAGATTTTATACTGGTTCGGCCAAACCTGCCTACATCCAGTACTCAATACACGTTGAGGTTCTACTAGACATCTTTCTCAAACTGAGAAAAAAAAATAGGATAGTCTTTACATTAGTCTTCCCAAGCTTTCATTCATGATTAGCAGACAACCTATACTGTCACAAATTGAGTAGTTATTCACCAGTCTCTTCAAGCTAAATCGAGTTGTTATTCATCAGCCTTTCCAAGCTGAACCTTGAGTAGTCTTGTACTAGCCTTTCCAAACTAACACCTGTGACCAATAGATAACCCCTATTGTCACAAACATGATCAGTTTTTCACCAGCCTCTCCAAGATGAACCAAGTAGTTATTCACCAACCTTTTCAAGTTAAACCCGTGACAAATAAAACCAATTGTTACTGTCCCGTTGAAAGTAGTCTTTAACTAGCCCCTCCAATCTAAACTGTGACCAGTAAGAACATCTTTTTTATATTAGCTTCTCCAAGCTATCTTACACTAATTGCTACTGGATCAAGGATATAAAAGTTTTGTATTTGGGTTGCCACTCAAACTAACCTACACTCCAGATTCCTTAAAATATACATGAATAACATGGGAAAACTTGAATGACTTATTTCTATCATTTCTTCCTAGGAAGAACATATATTTATTCAAGAGCGTAGAAAGAAGATTTTTACAAGTAAGGAATCTAGTTACATGATGATATGAACTTTATTGGATGTGAAGAGAGATTTTCACAGAGTTTCCTTTTTTAAGCAGCGTAAAAAACTATATCGTTTGAGAACAACATTTTTATTTATAGATGGTTTTCCTTGTGACCATTGCCCTTTATCAGATCTCCAAGTAACATGTGTTGATCATCTATTTGCATCTTGGAAAGGCAGTTTGGAAGAGTAGGTTGACAATTTGTTAGATTGCAGAAACCGTTGTGGCATTGAGGTTTCTAATGCCCTTTTAGAAACTATTCTTATTTTGTGAATGTGGTTTTTGAATTCTTTCTTCTAAAAGCTGAAGTAGTTGATCCAATTGGTAGAAGAGATGACACGCTAATTCTAACACTGGGTTTGACTTTAAATTTGAATTTCAAAAATTCAAATTTCTCTCTTTTTCCAGCAACGTTCAGTGCTCCACATGGAAGTAAGCTTTCTAACGTGTAGTATCACTTTCTTGATTATTCTTTGATCTTTTGGTCTTCAATCCAAGCTATATGATGATGAAAGAATTGCGATCATGCTGATCAAAGATAATGTAACAATAGGTTCTCAGAGTTTGTTTGATATCTTCATTGTAAACGTACTTTTTAATCACCAATGCTACTTTCTGAAGACCTGTGCCTTGGTTCCTTGTTCTTGATATGATTGTTTTTCATTCGTAAAGCATGGATGCGTACTTTGCATGATATGATATTCACTTCTTTTAGGTTCAATCTCTTCAAATGAGATAAATCATGTTAATACATGCAAAGTGAACTTATTCTCACTTGAAGTGTGTGTTATGCAATCCGGTTATACCTGTAAGCTATGTCAAGAAACTCAAGGAAGATATTTGTCGTTCTTCAAAAACTTTTCTTTAAATTGGTTATGTTGTCATTCAAAACATATTGTCTTGAGGCTTTCTGAAGGGTTCTAGAGTTAACAGTTATCATCCTTTGAGTATAGTAGGTTGTACTTCACACCAATTAATGTTATTGTCTATTTCAAGCTAATGGCCTTTCTCCATCATTTTTCATTTATTTCCTTTTGAAATAATCATCTAGTTGCCCATATGTCTAGAAAAATAGATTAAACAAGGCCCAATGTTGTATTTTGCATATATGGATCTTGCATTCCTCACCAAAGGATTTTGGCAAGTTGAGATAAAGTGTGAACCTAGCTAGTTGGTGGGTTAGGATACGGTATCCTTTCAATATCTATGTCCTTGAAACTCATGTAAAAAAACATTTTCACAAGCATACAGGACCCTAAGCCAACCTCCATTAGTCAAATTATATATATGAATTAATTGTGAATAACTATCAGTAAGGTAATTGATGTCCAATTTGTGAAATCGATTCCAGCAAGTACATTGGGTCTCAAGTAATAAGAGTGAGAAAAGGGTTGTCATCCACATGGATTAAAAACACAAGTAACGATTCAATTGAGTGTTTTACTATTCAAGAAAAATTGGAATTGAAATAAACAAATATTTTCAATTAAAAATAAAATAAAACCAAAAACTAATCAAATTAAAATATATTGTGAAACAATGGAGGAAAAAAATAGATGTCAGGGGTCGATTTCATCAAAGTTTCTAACTCATTACCTAACTGTTACCTTCCTTTCTTAATAATATTATTCCCGATCGAATTTGTCATTACTAATAGTTATAGTACAATCCCTTGTTACTACAATTCTCTTAAGATAAGCCAAATAATCAATCTCTTGCACTATTTTCAATCTATCCCAAGGATGAAGAATAAGAATTTTTAAAGATCACACAAATAAGCACTTTTATCCTTAACTGCTTTAACCTATGTTAAACTTTAATTGGTCCCTTAATGCTCTTTAAATTTTTCCAAGAAAGGTTTGTTTCCTAAATTCCTCCATTCATCCTTTACTAGTTTACTAAACCCTTCATGAGAAAACAAAGCATCAAGATTATGGAAGGGTTTGGGACCCCAATTTAGGCCTACCTCCCCCATTGTCCGATAGAGCTCTAGACAAGCCCCTAACCCTTAGATTTGTAAAATATTCTAACCATTCCAATTCCACTAAACCCTATTTAGTTTACAGCATGATTTTCTACCTCCTAATATGGAAGATCAATTAGTTCCAACTCTGACACCCACTTGCCAAATTCATGAGAATTGGAAGTTTGAAAAGCCCCCTCTTTTCTTTCATTAGGACTAAGCATTTCATTAAAATCCCCCACGTCTTCTTTATATGCCCCATATAAGATATATGTGGCACAAATGAAATTACTCTCTCTGAGAACATGTTTGACACAAATCCACCTCACACTTGAGTAAACCTCAACATTGACAAAGAGATCATTTTCCTATATGCATAATATCCCCCTAGCAAAATTACTTGCATCAACTACTTTCCAATTAACATTTCTCCTTGTAAGTAAAGTAGAATAAGCTTGGCAGTTATTGGTAGTTAAGTCAATTAGAAGTTGTTAGAAGCTGAGGGAAGTTTGTTATTCATAGCTGTCACCTATAGCATTCTATATATGCTAATGAAACAGTCTTCATCTTCTGCAATGAAACACATCAGAATTACATTCTTTCACAGCTCTCTTCTCTAAGTCTTGATTCTCTGATTCTTTGGTTCATCTTTTTCAACCTGAATCTCTGATACCTACATGATATTAGAGCAGGCTCGATACCATGGGATCTCAAGACTCTACACAAACCTCACAAGGTTCTTCAACAATTCCGCTGCAAACTTTCTCAAGCCCTGCTTCACTGAAGCTGGATGAAGAAATTTTTTTGCCATGGAAGGAACAAGTCGAAGCTATGATTGAAGGATATGATCTTCTTGGTCACATTCATGGAGAAGCAATTCCAGACAAGTATCAAGAAAATGGAGCGATGAATCTAGAGTACCAAAGGTGGAAAAAGCAATATGCGTTACTGAAACACTAGTTATTGACATCGATGTCAAAGCCTTTTACTGCAAGAATGGTTGGCTGTGAACTATCTCATCAAATCTGGAAAAGGTTAAAGACATTTTTCACTTCTCATGTCACTGCTAAAGTTAGACAACTGAAAAACAAGTTAGGAAATACAAAGAAAGAAGGTTCTGCCACTGATTACTTGCTAGAAATTAAGAAAATCATAGATGTATTGATTTCTGTTGGTGTTGTGATAATTGAAGCTGATCAAATTGAAGCAATCTTGAATGGTTTGCCCGAAGAGTGTACTCCCTTCATTACAATAATTGCAAACAGAGGTGAACCAGTAAAAGTAGGAGAGCTTGAACCTTTGGTCATGGCTCAAGAAGAGCTGATAGAGAAATATAGAAGAAATGATAATGTGATTAGTGCTAATGTGGCTCAATTCCAAGCTCAGCAAAGATTTACTCCAAGAGATAGAGGAAGAGGCCAATTTCAAGGTACATTTAGAGGAAGATATGGAGGTGGACGATTCAACAATAGAGAGGCAGGTTCCCCTCATCCAATAGACCAACTTGTCAAGTATGTGGAAAGGTTGGACATGGTGCATTAACCTGTTGGCACAGGTTTGACTCTCAGTATGGAGTCCCTTCTGGTGTAGCGCCCCACGGCCTTCAAAAAAGACCAAGTCCTAGAGCCAATCTTGCTCTTGCAACGCCTTCTACACTTCAAGATCCAAATTGGTATCTAGATTCAAGAGCAACTCACCATATGACACCAGATCCATTGAATCTAATGGACAAATCAGAATACACTGGTTCAAAGAAAGTGTTACTTGGTAATGGAACAGGTTTGCAAATTAATCATGTTGGAAATTCCATTTTTAAGTCAGATCTGAGTAACCTTTCCTTTAGACTTAACACTATGCTTCATGTTCCTTTCATTTCAAAGAAGTTGCTAAGTATATCTAAGTTCACAAGAGATAATAATGTTTTTGTTGAGCTGTATCATGATTAGTGTTATGGGAAATCCCAGGACTCCAAGGAGACCATTCTCCAAGGCATTGCTAAAAATGGACTCTACAAATTCACACACTTTAATCCTACATCTACACCAACAGCACTCTTGACTACAGCAAAAGTGGATTCAGATTTTGCTTTATGGAATTCAAGACTTGGCCACCCCTCTACTGCAGTAGTGGCTAGAGTTCTCCACTCTTGTAATATCCTTTTTAAATCGAATAAAGATCTTTGTACATCTTATTGTTTAGGGAAATTTTATCAGCTTCCCTTTCATGATTCCTCTACAGTTTATAATAGTCCATTAGTGCTTGTATACACAGATATTTGGGGCCCTGCCCCAGTTTCATCAATAAAAGGTGTTAGATACTACATTCACTTCATATATGCTTACTCCAAATTCACTTGGATTTACTTAGTTCAATCCAAATCTGAACTCAGGTCTGTCTTCATTAAATTCCAACAAATGGTTGAATTGCAACTTGGTTTCAAAATCAAAACTGTGCAAAGTGATAATGCCTTAGAATATGTTAGTTTATCTAACACAAGGTATCAAGTATCAGTTTTCATGCCCATATACACACCAGCAAAATGGTTCTACAGAAAGGAAGCATAGACACATTGCTAAGATGGGATTAACACTTATGGCAGAAGCTTCAATGCCATTACAATATTGGGGAGATGCTTTCATCACTGTCGTCCAACTCATAAATACATTACCAATACCCGTGCTGAATCATCAGTCACCAATTGAAAGGCTGCTACATCAAAATCCACCATATCATACCTTGAGAAGATTTGGTTGCTTATGTTTTCCCTTCACAAGGCCTTACAATAAGCACAAAATAGAGTTCAGGTTAGCACCATGTGTCTTTCTTGGTTATGGTACACAACATAAGGGGTATAAATGCTTAACTGCATCTAAAAAAATTATCCTCAGTAGACATGTGATTTTTTATGAATATAGATTCCCTTTTAAAGAAGGTTTGAGCCTTGATACCACCAAGTGCACACCATCCATTCCCCAATTTATGCCTACAATACCTGTTCTACCCAACCAAATAGCCAAACCAATATTAGCTAATCCAAACTCACTCCCAACCCAACCAAGAGCTCCACCAAACCCACTTAGCCTAACACTCAACACTACTGCAGACATTGAAATAACCTTACCATTTGACCCACAACAGTCCCTTGCATCTCAATCAGCCTTCACAGCTCTTAACTCTGCAGCAGCAACACTACAACCAACAAACACTGTCCCTGAAACAACCTACATTAGCTCAAACACCAAGCCCACATAAGCTCAAACACCATAGAATACTCACCCTATGACCACTAGAGCCAAAAATGGCATAAAGAAACCAAAAGCCCTTACAGCCAGCCTAGAACCTATCTTAGCCAAACAAGCCCTTACTATTCCCCATTGGAAACAAGCCATGGATGATGAATACTCTACACTAATGAGAAACAACACTTGGAAGCTAGTCCCATTGCCACCTGATAGACAGCCAATTGGTAGCAAATGGGTGTTCAAAGTCAAATACAACCCAGATGGGTTAATCCAGAAATACAAAGCAAGGCTTATGGCTCATGGATTTAGCCAAAGACCTGGATTTGACTACACAGAAACCTTCAGCCCAGTTATAAAGCCAACCTCTATTAGACTCATACTGTCACTAGCTGTCTCCAAAGGCTGGACAATTAGGCAACTTGATGTCAACAATGCCTTTTTGAATGGTGATTTAATGGAAGATGTATATATGCGGTAGCTACAAGGGTATGAAACTGGTGATAACTCCCTTGTATGTAAGCTCACTAAAGCTCATTATGGCCTTAAGCAGGCTCCAAGAGCTTGGTTTCAGAAATTATCTCACACATTACAGCAGCTGGGCTTTCAGTCAACCAAGTCTGACACATCTCTATTCATAAGGACAGATGCTACTTCAATCACATATGTCTTTGTCTATGTAGATGACATAATAGTCACTGGCAGCTCCTCCCCTTACATATCCTCTCTCATATAGCACCTTAACTCATCATTTGCACTCAAAGACATGGGTGACCTGCATTACTTTCTGGGAATTGAAGTCTCTCACACTGCAGAAGGAGGTCTGTTACTGTCTCAGGCTAAATATGTTAGAGACCTATTACAAAAAGCCAAGAAGGATGATTGCAAGGCATATGCTACTCTAGTACCCTCATCATTGAAACTGCCAGCTCACGGTAGCCCTGCCTTCGGTGATTCGGCACTTTATAGAACTATTGTTGGTAGCCTACAGTACCATACAATCACAAGACCTGAACTCGCTTACTACATCAATAGGGTGTGCCAGTTCATGCAAAACCCCCTTGAAAAATACTAGAAAGTAGTCAAAAGAGTCCTCAGATACTTGCAAGGCACAGCCTTATATAGGTTGCACATTAAGAAAGCATATGATCTCACAATTACAGGATATACTAACTCAGATTGGGGCTTAGATCCTAATGATAGAAAGTCTACTAATGGCTATTGTGTCTTTCATGGTCCCAACCTGATCTCCTGGTCATCCAAGAAGCAACATGCCGTGTCTCGCAGCAGAACTGAGGCTGAATATAGAGGAGTAGCTTCTCTTGTAGCTGAACTTTTCTGGATAAGGAATATGCTTCAAGAGCTACAGCTTCCCTTAACAATTACTCCAAAGATTTATTGTGACAACTTAAGTGCAGTCCTAATGGCAGCCAACCCCATCCTTCACTCCAAGTCTAAACACTTTGAGTTGGATCTTCATTTTGTTCGTGATCACTTATCTAAGGGGCGAGTGCAGATTAGCCATATACCAGTAGAAAACCAAGTAGTAGACATATTTACCAAGCCCATCTCCTCCACCTTGTTCACCAAATTTCGAGACAAACTCGGAGTTGTGTCTCCACATAGCCTGAGTTTGAGGGGGGATGTAAGTAGAGTAGAATAAGCTTGGTAGTTATTGGTAGTTAAGTCAGTTAGAAGTTGTTAGAAGCTGAGGGAAGTTTGTTATTCATAGCTGTCACCTATAGCATTCTATATATGCTAATGAAACAGTCTTCATCTTCTGCAATGAAACACATCAGAATTACATTCTCTCACAGCTTTCTTTTCTAAGTCTTGATTCTCTGATTCTTTGGTTCATCTTCTTCAACCTGAATCTCTGATACCTATACTCCTATTCCAAATTTTCGCTACCTTAACTCTATCCTAGTTGGATTTCTTAGTTTCAATTAAACCACAAAAGGATACTTTATGTTCGTGGAGGAATTTCCTAACCATGCTTATTTTACCTCCCCCTCCCCCTCATTCCCCTAACATTCCAATTGCAAATCATCATTTAAGGTTAGATTTCACACTTGTTTTAGAAGACTCAGTAGTCTTGCTTCATTTGATAACTTGTGTTAAAAGTTTTCTTGGCAATATGGGCCAATATGCAATAGCAGTGCAAGTGAAGAGAGCATATTTGTGCAAGATGAATGTTTGTGAAAACTTTGGATTAAGGGGAAGATTTGTTTGAATCTAACTCAAAGTCCCACATTGGTAAGATTTTGAAGTTTTGCTAGTGTATTGGCTTGCAAATATGAGCTTTAGTTGTTCAGGTTTAATTATCGTTCAAAAGTGGGAGTGATCTATTGTATAGATAGTTTTTAGGAGCTATTCCTATAATAAAAAGATTTGTAGGAAAAGTTTACAACTTCAATTGTTTAAAAGTTGTAAATAGTTAAAGATTTATAAAGTCATGAACGTAAGAAATGAAAACTAAACTATGTTAAATTTTATGTATTTATTTCCTTTGCTTCCGCTGCCTAAATATCTTGATACTAGCTCTTTGTCCTTGCTTTCCTTTCTGGATTATGCCTCTTTTTTGAATTATTAAAAAAATCACTTATTTATCAAAATATAAAAAAAAATACTAAACTATTTTAGGAAAATTTCAGACTGTAAGTTATTTAATATTTTTTAAGAACACAAAAAAAAAGTTTATATTTTCAGTACATATTGGTAAGCTAGATTTGTTTAGGTTTTCTAGATGTAGGAAAAATTAAACTCATGGGAACTACCTAAAAGAAAATGAATAAAGTTAGTGTGTAGTTTACGCTATGAACTCCTTCAATATGCGTTGGATAAATTTGCACCATCTCCTGAATTAGATACCATAAAAAGAGATTAATATCAATCTGCAAAATATGTAATCTATTACAGGTAAAGGATTTCGTATTTCACATAGATGAGATCTGAAGCAACCTCTATCTTCATTCATAAATCATAACCAACGGATTCTATAGCGAAAAGAACCAACATATAAAACAAGAAAAAAGAGAAAATAGAACAAAAACAACACATTAATTAATGAAAGAAGAGGGACCAAAGTGCGACCAATAAGTGTTATACACTGCAGAATTGTAGCGTAGCACGTCAAGGCATCTACATGTCTACATTACATACAAAGAATGCCAATTCAAATACAGAAAAACAAGCAACATACCATCTTTTTCACATACCTACTTTCTGTTCCATTCATGTTTTTGCAGTCAAAACTCCAATCAAAAGTGAATGCTATACCGTATCTGTACAAGGAATGTGCAGTTTCCTGGTCGCAATGATCACCGCATTTTGCCGCCCACAAGTTAGAATGTTCTATCCTCTTATTTAATATTTGATAAATGATCATCATAAATATCTTAATTATTACATAATTTGTTATAGATATTATAACTAACTAATACAAATATATTAGATCATGTGTTTATCTCTTAAATTTTATCCAAAAAAAAAAAATCAACCGTGTTAAAGTGGCTATTTGGACTTATACCAAAATAGAATAAATAAAAATTTAAGTTACTCAGTTACCAAAGAAAAAAAAATAAAGTAACTCATTGTTTTAAGACTAAGGGTTTGATATACTCAATATAAAACTTATTTTGAAGTTTTCTTCAATGAAATTTTGGCCAATAGGCTATCATAATTTTAAGAATTAAATCATAGTCAAATGCTGATTTTAATCATTATTTTAAAAGATAACATATGTGAGAAACGTAAACTTAAAGTATCAATCGCCTAACAGCAGTTATTAATTCTCTTGAGGCTTATAACTCACAAATGTGGGCATTGCCTCTATCCACTAGATCCTCTCTATATATATTGTTAAGAATCGAATATTTAACTAGATATTTAAGCAGGTCAGATAGCTACCAATGTTAGGCCCATTGTTACTACTCTTTGTATATTGATTATGTAAATACGCGTATCAGATATCATGTATAACTCTGCATTATATTGAAGAAAAATAACCATACTTTTCACCACTTTTTTAGCGCAATTTCATTCATTCGCTAAAAGAAATTAAGAAGCAAGCGGGGGGCTACATATTGAGATTTGAAAGTTTCATATGCCATGAGAATATAATCATGTTTGGTAAATTAGCAAGTGGACAGGTAGCTATGCTTAAAGCTTATAAAACGTCAAGCTCAAGTATGGTAATGGATTCTCTGTGACATATAGTTTAAGTTGTCACGTAATTCACATGCCTATATGCTTAAATGAAGTTTGAATAGTTTTCCAACTTTGAATTATTTGTTACCATAAAGCAAGGTTTCCAGAGAGAACTTAAATATCAACACTTTGGTAGCATTTGTTTAGTTTCCTAGGGACAGAAAGATGTTTAATGGTGGATACAAGTTATAGGAACATAAAAATTTTCTATCCCGAAGTGAAAATTTTATGTATTTTCATCCCTTCAAAAAGTGGAGACAGTAAGGATAGGATATAGAGATAGAAATTCAATATTATTTTTCAATAATACCTCTTAGGTTGTAACCTCCAATGGCGGTCAACGGTGGCCAACGATGATCAATTCCAGTCAATGGCAAGGGTACACTTATCTTTTATCATGTATTTATTGTATTGTTCCTATATTGCCAAATAAAATATGGAGATAATTATCATGTTTTATACTTCACAACCAAACATGATACAGTATTTTTATATTTCTGTCTCTACTGTTTCTATCTCTGCTATCCAAAGACAGCTACCAAATGGTTCCTTTGGGAATTCAGAACTGAGGATCCTCGTGCCTAATGTGTCAAAATCCAAAGTATATGTGGGTGGAAGAAGAGAATACGTACGTCAATCCATGATTCTGTTTCCACTAGAATTATCCTTCCAAATTTCATAGAAAATCAGTGGGCATAATAGTATTACAAGATTACACACGTAACTGAGATTCCTCAGATTAATAAGGCTATTAATTAAATAAAAAGTACTAGAAGTTGAGTTAACATAAAATTGGAAACCAAAGTTTCAGTGATATTATTCATTGCATATTTTTGGTTTCTAGCAAGGAGATACTTGTATTGTTTACGCGTATTTTAATCTGTCTACTATCACTTTACGGTAATCAATTTGAGATCAACAATCATTGAAGTCAAAATTCAACTATGTATACGTTGATGCATCCATTCATGAAGAACTTCATTATTCAGTTGTTATGTGGTTTATTTAATATAAGATAAAACATCCATTTTCTCATTTTTTTAAAAATAAAACATGCATTTTTTATAACGTGCATGCTCCCACTAACAAATAATGAAAAATAGAGTAAAAGAAATCATGATGTTCGAAGGATGATGCTAATCACTGCAGATCTATCTTCGAGCACTAACAATTTTAGTTTAACATAGAAAAGGCACTGCAGAAACTTAAGTCATACATGCTTTGTTCATGTCAAAAAAAAAAAAGCCTACTTTGTTGAAAATCGTATATATAGATATATTGGAAAGTATCATATGAGAATGAGTTTCTTATATGAGAAATGAGAAAAAATATTTGAACCATTGAAATAAATTGTATGGTTTAGATTAAATTAAAATTTAAAAACAATCACATGACACCAAATCCCTCCCTTAATTTTCTCTAGCTATACCTTCCCAGAAATCAGATCTCAACTTCTGCTATCATAATGCCCCAAACTCGTGAAGATCCCCTTTTTGTTTTTCTGTCCTCAATATTCTTCTTGTATCTTTTTTATGGACGCCCACCGTGAGGAAATTAAAATATTCATATGTATCATTTCTAACAATATATTCAGAAGAAGCCACCAGGGCACTAGGTGAATAAGATGCGATTTTAAGATTAAATCTTCTCCCAAATCTCCATCCACACCTTCTGAATCATATTAAGATGCCTCCTTAATGTCCAAGTAATCGGAAGCGTAGCACAAATTGTTGTTATATTCCAAGTTGTTGTGTTCATGGTCATTATTTCAAATCGATTGAAGTTAGGCCATTGGATCTTCGATTTACTTCTGTTCCGCTGTTTAAACTATTGTTATTTTGGACAAATATAAATTAGTAAATTAGTAATGGAACAAATTTGAGAGGGAAGAGGATCATACATTAACGGAAGGGGAAAATGAGCTGCCAAATAAAAAGAAAAATGGTCACGTCAGTTTTAAATTTAAGGATTTGATTCCAACCATGCAATTTAATCTAAGGGTTAGGATTGCTCTTCTCATTTTTCATATAAGAAATTCATTCTCACTTGATACATTCCCAATATATATAGAAGTGTATCATATGATGATAGGAGTAGTTTATTGTGAGAGTGAAATGAGTAGATTTTAACTGTTAAATCTTACATAAAGGATCAATATTAAAACATAAAGTCATATAACTTTTTTAAATGAGCATGTGAACATTAATTATATTAATTTACTTTTAATCATAATCATTTATATATGGTTATATGGTCTAAATTTATTTTCATTTATGTATATAGATTAAGAAAATGATTGAACAAACTTAAATATTTGGAAAATTTAGGCATAATATACGGGCAGTCTTATATTCAGATTTCATTGAGACTAATATTGTCTCAGAAATATCAAAATAGAGAACGGAGGTAATAATAATTATTAATGATTATTCTTGCCATCAGCAAGTATTATCAATATTACTCTATATAAATAATTTTATGATTAATATCAAATACACCTTTCGCTATTAATATGTAAAATTCAATATAATATTTTTTTTTCTCTAATTCTCTCAATCATTTCTTTGACCCTTGATGCCTTAACGCGCGTGTTTTTCAACAATATATTTATAGAAATGGATAGACTTAAAAAGATAATTTCCAAACTTGTGATTAGTGATGCGAACTACGTGGCAGAACAATTACCATTGAGAAAATAAACTTTCAATCTTTGCTTTAGTTTCACATTTCAAACAAGCCATAATTAAGTTGGGTTGAAGTCCAAGTTTTGGATATGAATGAATGGAGGGAGGGCACTCTCGAACCTGTAGCATGAAGTTCAAGTTTTTCTTACAACTGAATACTTCAGCCATTTTAAAAGAGTCATTATATTTAATTAATTAGATATTATCTAAAGTCATGATCCTTTCTTTTTTGGTCGGAACCTAAAGTCGTAATGCAAACCATGGATGACTCTATCGCCTGTGGTGACGTATCAAGGCTTTAAAAGGCCATCTTTCGGTCAATATTTTTTTTTCTCCCTTTTCTACAAAATGTTAGAAAACGATTAATAGACTGAAAATTAAAAAAATAAAAAAATAAAATAAAAACCAAACTGAATGGGATATAATCCATAACAATAGATAAAGAGGATTATCAATAATAACTGTTTTTAGGTGCACAAATTTTTTATTCCCAAAAATACCCTTATTCTATATGAAGTTTAGAAAGTTATAAACAAAACAATAAAAAGAGTAAAAAAAATTAAATTTAAAAATAACTTAAAAATGAAAAATGTGGATATATAAGGATTAAGGAAGGACCAAAAAGCTATTTTTTTTTATACTGGCAAATTGACATGCACTTACCTATCAGTCAACTTGAACTTTTTATTTTTCTAATATACTTCAGAAAGAAATAGAAAATTGAAAAAATAATTTAAAAAAATAAGAAGTTAGATGAGTTATTATTAATGGTAGTTGTTTTTGGAGTTGTAGATATAAAAGTAGTTTCTATGATAGGCTTAAGAAGGGTACTTTTAGAATTGAAAAAAATTATGCATCAAGGATAATTATTGTGGAGAATCTCCTTTATTGAAGACTAGCAAATTGACAGGCAGTCAATTTGTATTTTTTGTTTTTATAAAATATTGAAGAAAGAAATAATACATTGGAAAACTAATTTTGAAAAATGAGAAGTTAAAGGAGTTTCTATAAATAGCAATAGCGAAAAAATAGTAGTTATTCTTGAGGTGTTTAAAGGTTATTTTGGAATTAAAAAAATTGTGCACTAAGGATAGCTATTACAGAAAATCCCTTTATATATGTATAGATTTGAAGATGTCAATTTTATCCATGACCGTGGATATGGAAAAATATTTTCCCCACCAAATAATGCACATGAATATTTTAAATACACGTTTATTGTAACCAAAAAAAAAAACGCTTTATTAAATAGGATTGGTGAAAATTATGATCTGCGTGTGAATGGGACCGGGATGGGGAAAAATCCTATATTCCTATTCCAGAGTAAAACGACACTTTTATTTTTTTTGTTTTTGGGATCTAATTTTTTCGGTTTTGGGTCGTATATGGTTTTCTTGAGTCATTGTCCATGTTTTCGGTCGATAAAGTGGTCATTTTGGGTCCCTATAGTCCAGTAAGTTAGATTCAAGTATATAAGGTCTAGCCCAGTAACTACAAATTGCTCGTCGTCTGAAGAATTAGAAAATAAATCAAGTGTGACCAATTCAACCCACTTGAAAGATCTATTTATTTGGTGTATGGGGATAAATGTTTAGAAGCTGTTGACCAAAATGACAATGTTTAGAAACTAACATAAGGAGAAAGAAGAAAAATGTTAATATAGAGTTAAGTCTACAGTAGATTGTACACGTGTTATGAGCTCACTAAATATTTTTATAATATTTATATATTTTTAAGTTTAAATTTTACTTTAAATGATTGATATATTACTATATGAGATTCACCATAAATCTAAGGCTATATTACCATTACTCCGAAAGAATTGTCTGCATTTATTAGAACAAAAAATTGAACTCTTACTTATTGCATCTTTCTTTTTTTTGGATATCGGCGTCTCTGTTGGGTCTTATAAGCATAGAAAAATAATTACAAAAAGCAGATATATGCAGTAGAGAAAGCTTTTTTTTTTTTCACATTAAAGGTGCCACTACGACTTGATGGTGCCATGGACTGAAACGGTGTACACAGTCCACAAAAGTGAAGATCAAATCAGCATAGTTTTTAATTCTTATGAAAGTTGAAATTAACGCGGGCTCTAAGGCTATGTATGGAGCATAAAACTGAAGGGAGAGAGACATGAAATAGAAGGGATATTTTCAGTTTTCGTGTGTTTAGGAGTGGCTGATGAATTGGGTGAGAAATAGTGCAGGAGGGACCTTGTATCTCTCTATGCCTCCTCCCCATTGATTTTAATAACCCCAAATTGAGGGATAATGAGGACTCAAGAATTGTGTTATTATACAATAAGACACTATGTCGATTCATATCTTATTCATCATTAAATATGGTGTGGATCCTAATTAAATGAGATTCACATCTTATTCAATAGTAGATGAGGTATGAGTTAGCACGATATCCTATATACAATAAGTACAAATAACATAAACTCCAAAATTAATGAGATGATGATATTAGTATTTTGTACTTTTACCATATTTGATATATTAAAAATACACCCAAAGTTAAAGCACATAAGTCGGCAATAAAATTTAGAGTAAAATGTATTTTAATCCATGAACTTTAGATCTCGTATAATTTATACTGTTATTTTTCAAAACGTGCATTACAACATGTTGGACTTTCAAACAATGTAAAACACCCTAAACTTTCTAAACAATGTAAAATTTTAAGTCTTAGACAAGATGCGGGTTGTACACAATATAAAAATTAGGGAATTAAGTGCATATGAGAATTCACAAACAAAGTATCAAATTACATAAATTAAAATCATAAGGGGTTAAGAGCTGATAACTATGTTATTATCTTATTTTTATCACCTTTTGGTTATTTAATTCAAATATTTTTTTCCTAAATTTTCTAATTTTTAGATAAATTTAAGATGTTTTTGCTATTAATGGGATTATCTTTTGATTTGCACTTAATTTGAGTTTTTGGATTTAATTGGTAAATATTCTTTGAGATGAATATTCCTAAAATCTAGAAAAAATCATGGAAGATAAAAATTCAGTTTTACATTATGCTTTCTTCAAATAGAAGATTGTTTTAGAGAAAGAAGGGAGCCAAATCAAGGTTTAGGGAGAGACATATGCTAGGGATCGGTGCTCATCCAATGGCATAACTCCAAGGTTTATCATTTTATTTTCTTTTATTTGCTAAGTTTCTTAAGTGTTAGCGAGATGGATTTTTAGAGAAATGGTTTTGCATCATTTTTGTTATTGAATTTCCTTGTAATATATTTCTTATTTTCTAGCAATATTGTTCTTCGCTTGATCACTCATTAACTAATGTATGGTTTTGTATTATCGAAAGATATTTCATTTTATAAAATAAGTTAGATTATAATTTAACATAGGTTAAAACAACTAGAGATAGAAGTATTTATCTATGCGATATTTGGGAATTCTTATTCTTCATCCTTAAAATAGATTTAAAATAGTGCAAGAGATTGACTGTTTGGTTTATCTTAAGAGAGTTATAATAACAGAAGATCGTGCTACAACTACTAGTAATGCAAAATTCGACCAGGAATAATATTATTAGGAAAGGAATGTACCAAGGTGCGCCTACTGCCATGAATTTGTTGGTCAATAACTTTCATGCATGTGATATGTGTGTAGGCTACATGCATGACACGTTGTGGTTACTGTTATGAGTGATTATTTATGTGTGAAAAGTCATGGAGGGTGCTTTAGACAAAAAATGCAACAGGATGAATATTGTTCACTACAAATACAAACTACTACAACATAGATATTTAAGACAATAAAAAAGTGCAAATCACAAAAATACAAGAATATAGTACCATTCAAACTTTTTACAAATAAAACATTGTTCACAACACCAACTTCGGACAACCTGAATTCAAAAAAATAGCTATATATATATATATATATATATAAATATATATATATATATATAGAGAGAGAGAGAGAGAGAGAGAGAGAGAGTAAAATTGATTACAATTAACAACATAAAAAAATAAAAATTCAAAATACGACTGTACACTTATAGAGTTCGGCCACACCGAATTTTGTAAAACCTAAAAAAAACAAATGAATATTAAAAATACGCAAAATTAACAAAATAAACAAGAGAAGGATAAACAAAATAAAAGGTCTTGTACAATGCTTACCAAATTCTTTAAAAAATTACAATTAAGACATATAACCATTAAGCATAAAAAAATTATAACACTTTGTCACAATAAAATAAAAGGAAAGGGAAAAATAAAAAAGCCTTAACATATTTCCGACAACCCGAATTGAACTGAACAAATTCAACTAAAAAAATAAACATTATTAGAACCCTTATATTAAAAATAATTGAGTATACAAAATTATTTCGTGCACAAAAAACCTTAAAAAGTAAGACCAACGTAGAAATAAAAATAAACTTTCGAAACCTCAATCATATAAAAAAACAAAAACTAAAAAGGGTTTATATTGTTAACTACAAATACAAATTATTTCAACATATTATAGGAATTAAAAGATACAAAAAAAATTATCTGAAACATAACAAAAATTACTAAGAGTTGGCATCTTTCGAACTTTGTTTTACAAATAGGAATATTGTACGGTATATACAATTCGGGGTGTCCGAATTAGATTTTAACACAGAAAAATAACAAAAAAACACCTTACAAACTAAATTATTAAAAAAAAACACCGGTACAAATTGAATTATTTAAAAAAAATTCATAATTAAAATTAACATTATAAAAAAATAATTCAAAATATCACTGTACAGTATATTGAGTTTAGGCAATCCGAAGTCCTTATAACTTACATACAAAAACTAATATTAAAAATACCTAAATTAACAAAATGAACATAAAAAAAATAAATTAAAATAACAGGTACTGTACTATCAGTTCGGATCAGCTGAATCATTATTTACAAACTAAAATACATAAACATCAAATATAAAAAATCAAAATTTATTGCCATAATTATTTCACTAAATTGACTTTCCTGCCCTCATTCTTCGCAGCAATTCCACTTCACTCCAGTCTGCTTAGCAAAATGAAACATGGCCCACCGCACCATGTGTCACCTCCCTATTCGCTGGCACTACCATCGGCAGCATGGGCATTGACTGTCACCTCCATGTGAGAATCCCCCATATAACAATTAGGCAATGCAATGCTAAAGAACTTTGATGAAATTAACCCCCATCATCCGTTTTCATTTATATTTTCACATTTATTTTAATTTGATTAGTTTTCATTTTTTTTTCTTTTTCCTAAATAGTGACAAACCCAAAAAAATTGGTACTTGATCTTAGCCCTCGTGCAAATGATAATCTCATATTCATTCTCTTATTACTTGTGACTCAGTATACTTGATGGAGTTTTTTAAATTGGCTAACAAGTTTTTGGCGTCGTACCTGGGGATCAAACCAATTGTCAAAATTAAGCTGAGAGGTATTTTGAACTGTTTAGAAAGTCTAAGGTGTCATGATACACGTTTTAAAAACTCATGGTATAAACTGCATATGACTTAAAGTTTAAGGGGTAAAATATATTTTACTCTAAAATTTATATACCCTTCCATTCCACTTTCTTATATTATAAAATAAAAAGACAATAAGGTGGTTTATAACCAACCATTCCATTCCATACATTTTTATTTGGTTCAATTATTAATCACTTCCTTCTATTCTCCTTTAAACTTCACGACATAGCCCAAGGCCTAAGCCCAGAAATTTATATTCTCTAGTTTCTTAGTGAACACAAAAGTTAGGATTTCTGTCATCTTGAAATTCGATGTTAAAAACTACTATCATTTTCTTTAGAAAAGTTTGGTTAAAGGTTCTGGCTCTAACGAAATGCTAATTAATTCCCTTATGGGTACCGATTAAAGATTTCAATAAAAGCAAGTTTAAAAACTTTTAAGTTATCTCTAGACTTTGTAAACTCAAAAATTAACACTTTTCTATGAAAAACTTACTTTTTGGAACCCTTAACTAGTGTCTTAAGGGTAGTGATTAGATAAACCCTTAAATTAAAAGCCTTTTTAATAAAATTAAATTCATTAAAGAAAAGTTGAGACTTAGCAATACAAGTCCTTGGACCTCTTGTGTGGTAATTACTGAGATTAATTGCTAGGTTTGAAGAAGAATCAAGTAATAAAGCTAGATGCTTGTCCTCTGATGTAAATAATTTTCTCTTCTCAAGATCATCCTGGTTCCCGCCTCCATTGCCTGTCTATTATTAAGGACAATGGTAGGTCGAGGTGAACAAATTCTGGAAGAAAGCCAATGCCCCTAGCTATTACTTTTAGCCATTTTCTGGATTCCTCAATTCTGAGTTTCCTCGAGAATCTTTAGCATCCTTGATTGCATTACATTTTTTTCTCTTTTTTTGACTTGGGCATTCCATTGTTAATCACTTGAGACTTGAAGAAATATAGGCTTACTTTGTTACTTTGTTTCAATTTTTTAGATTTTGTGAAGAAAATAATAAAAATTATGAAAATTCAGTTTTCAGTATTTTTTTAAAAAAATCCTGAAAATTGAAAAATTGAAAATAAAAACTGAAACCAAACCGACCTATATATTCTAACGCATTTTTTTAGTCACATGTGAAACTTTGAAATTTTAAATGGAATGAAGCGATCAAAAGTTTGAAGAGAAAATTTTGAAAAATTTTTGTTTCTGGATCTTTCTCTTTTTTAATTTCTTATCTTTCTCCTCATTTTCTCTGGTCCAACTAAACAAAAGAAATTTCAAAATTATTTGTGCTCCTTGATTTTTATTTCTGTCAATCGTTTGAATAGATGAATGAAACTCGAGACATCTATGATTGAAAAAAAATGTGATTTAAAATACATAATATTTTTAAGAACTCAATTACCATGTCGAATATCATACAAAAATAATAATCACTCCAGATGATCCTTGTTCATATCAGAATGGATAATAAAAATTCATCTCAATTTTATATTATTAACCATGTACCCCGCTAATTCTTCCAATTATCTATATAAATATTTATAAATTCAAGAGTAAACCCCAAATTGGTCCTTGATAATTTTAGTGTTGGACAAATTGGTCATTGACATTTGGAAAGTGTCAATTTTGCCACTGACAATATCAAAAGTCAGATATTTAGTGGTCCCTAGACAGAAAATATTAATAGTGTTAGTGACAAATTTAGTCCTTCCAAAATTTCAAGTCCAACAAATTGGTCCTTGTAAAAAAAAATCCCAAATTGGTCCTACAAAATTGAATAGTTTGACAAATTGATCCCTGCAAAAAATACTTTCAAATTAGTCTCTGTAAATGTGAATTGTCAAGCAAGTTTGTCCTCCTTACCCAACTTATCAAATGGACTAATTTAATTTGACCGATTATTTGATTTTGTAGAGACAAATTTGTCTGATTTGAAATTTTGTAAGGTCCAATTTGAAAGTTTTATTTTACAGGGACTAATTTGATATTTTTTTTATAGGGATCAATTTATTCGATTTAAAATTTTAGAGGGGATAAAGTAAGTGTTTTTCAATTTAAAATATGTAGAACAAAGTAGTGTTTTAAAATATGAACCACATTCAAAGAAACAAAAAATGCAGAGAAATGGAAGGGAGAAAAACTGAGTCAAAACTGAATAATTATGAGAATATGAGTTTTTGAATGTAACATGTGCTCGATCATACACTAAGCTAACTTTTCTATGCATCACTAGCCATTTGAGGGTTTATCACTTTCATCATCCTTAATTTATAAAGCTTTAGCTCCATTTTAGGCTCTGAAGATTGGGTTGAGTGTAAGACATGTTGGAGTTTATTATGCTTCCCCCCTCCTAACCCCCTCTAAATGCACAAGCTGGTGGAAAATGTCCAAATACCAAGCTTGGGAAGGGAGCGAACAAAATACCAAAAGGTTAAAGCCTTACCAAGTGACAATCAATGTCAAGGTGTTTAGTACGCTCATAAAACACCAGATTTGAAGCAATGTGAAGGGCACTTTGATTGTCACAATAAACAGTAACGAACTTGGGAACAAACACATGCATGTCAGAAGAAGGAAAGCTAACCACTGAAGTTCGCAAGTAGGAGTGGTAAGAGCCCGATACTTAGCTTTTGTAGAAGAACGAGCAACAGTGGTTTGCTTTTTTGAATTCCATGAAATCAATGAATGACTAAGATAGAAAATAATACCTTGGGACTGATTTGTGGGTGTTAAAACACCCATCCCAATCAGCATCACTAAAGTTGAGCAACTGGATATGAGAATTGGGAGGAAAGAACAATCCCCTACCATCCCTTGATCTTGAACTTGTGAAACTAAAAGTACTTGAGCTCACCAAGGTCCTTGATCTTGAACTGAGAGTCAACGATGAATTTGATGGAACAAAATTCATCCAATGAATCTCGAGCCAAGATGATATCATCCATGTATACAAGAAGAAGCCATGTTCTTAATAATCAAAGTGTGATCTATAGGAGCTTGGACAAAACCATTAGCATGAAGAATAATGAACACATTTTCAAACCACTGCCTTCTTGCTTGCTTCAAGCCATACAAGGACTTGAGAAGTTTACACACTTTATTAGGACCTACAATAAGAGGGAAAACCAAGTGGGAGGACTATATATATATATATATATATATCTATATCTTCATGGAGATCCCCATGAAGAAAAGCATTATTAACATCCATCTAGTTGATAAACCAACCACAGGTAGATCCTAGTGCAAGAAAAGTTTGAATAATAATAATCTTAGCCATGGGAGAAAATACATCAAAATAATCAATGCCCTCAACTTGATTGTATCCTTTTGTGATCAAGTGTGCCTTGTAACACTTAATACTATCATTGGATTTGGTTTTGACCATGTAAATCCACTTGTTTCTAAGTAGGACTCGGACTACATTAGGAAGTAAATCTACCACTGCCAAAGTTTTGTTCTGCTCTAAAGCTATGATCTCAGCCTATATAGCCTTTCTCAAGCAATCAAATTGGCTAGCCTTAGCATGAGAGGATGGCTCATGGTCAGTGTTAATGGAGAGACAATATTGTTTATGAAAAGGGGAACGAAAACAATAAGAAAGGTAATGAGACAGAGGATAGAGACAACCTGATGTGGAAAGAACCTGATAAGGAATAGCTTCTCCATGAAGTGATTGTTTGTGGGAAGTGATCAAGTGATTACATACATGATCTACAGGGTATGCTAGAGGTTTGGTGAATCTAGTTAAGGTTCTGATAGGTGCATGCTGTGTGGATGCCAACTGTGAAGGTTCAGGTTGTGTAGGTGCAGGTTGTATAGGTTCAAGTTGTGGAGGTTAAGATTGTGTAGGTGCAAGTTGTAGGGATAGATGAAAAGACTTGCTCTAGATCTAATTTCTACAAAATAGCAAGCAAATAAGAGCTTGACTTGAGCTAGAGGAGGAATTATCTCCTTTTTGTGATTCCAAATCCTTTTCACCTTCATCATCCTTCATGCTGTTATTGATTGAGGCATTTATGAATTTAATGAGTGAATTCGTGCTTGCGATAGCAAACATCTATAGTGTGACTAGTTTTCCCATAAATGTACAAATCTTGGTTGCATTAGTTCCCCTCCCTCTCATCCATATGTCTAGTACTAGACATAGCATTAACAAGGATCTTAGAATCATCTTGCACACTACTTGTCACGACCCGATATGGGCACATGACTGGCATATGAGGAATCTTATCCCCATGTAAACCTCATGACATGTGGATTCTTCTATATGCATATTTTAAAACATAAAATCCCTTAAAACATAATATCATTTCTATAAACAAAATACCTATTTTCTAAAATCAAGATAATCATAGCTAAAATCTCATAATCAATGTCTGAAATCCTGAACTCCATACATCGTCTAACTATGAATACATATTAAATACTTTCATTCAAAATATCCATAACAGTCCAAATCCTTTTAATACAAATGAAAACATGACCAAGTATGCAAAATGCAAAATAATCTCTATATGAATCAAGACTCCTGCTTACGATGACACTAGAGTACTCTAAACTGTACCAAGAATGTTCTACTAAAGTGAAACTTACCAATTGCATCTCTATTGCTACTGGGAAGGAGGTTGCTAGAAAGAACCCGCAGCTGCTGCTGTATCTGTAAGTAGGAGAGAAAAAGTTTTTATACGAAAACTTAGTGAGTAAATTCTCACTTGGAACCCCCTTCAAGGGACATTAAGAAAACAATGTGATAAAGTCATGATGATGATAATAATAATAAGGTTCTAAAACATTTCATACTTATATTCATATAATCAAAATCACATTTTTTGATATATCAACCCAACAGTATCCTATCTTAATATAGAAATAGAAGTCCTTGTATAATATTATATTCTATGATTACATCTAGACATTACATTTTGCCGTCCTTAGTGTATCGTTAACTTCTCTTACTATGAATCCCACTTCATATCTGGGCGTTTCGTATCTCTATCCTTAGTGTGATAATGATTTCTTTGTTTACTTTAGCCCTAGGTTACTTGGTACCAAGGTTAATAGATTAACTACCGTTAATACATAGCCTGTTTCTCTATAGTTACTATCAACTCAACCAAAATCTCATTCTTTTCTCTATATTTCATAAGGTCTTCTATCCCAGGATTCAAAAACTCCATCATATAAAACAAATCATTCTGGAAATCATATCATCATTATAACATTTCTAAACAATTATAGTCAACCCAACTCTTTATGAACTCATTTAAACGATGATCCCATGGTTTTCATAAAATCACATAGTTCATGCCATTTAAAAATCACATTCTCGTAAGCTCAAATAATCGGCAGAAATCTCTAATCTCTTTGCAGAAATCTCTAAAATCATATTATAAATCATATTTTTATGAAAATAATTCTAATGCACAATATAGAGATCACAGGTTTGAACCAACTCACCTAGAGGGGTGGACAGATAGGATCAACACTAACAGAGTTCCTTGGAGTAGGAATGACACCAATATCTGTCATTGGAATAACAAAACTCTATATTAATCTCCAGATCACTCAAATCTATCACTAATAACAATGGAGGTGCACCAAAGCTCCCATGACATGAAAGACAACAATGCTAACCTCCAAGGGCATGAGAAATGGAAGAAAAGGGAAGCAAAATCACTAAACCAAGCTTACGTTTGAGTTGGAAAAAGAAGAATGAAGCTAGATTGAGAAAATAAGAGAGGAATGCAATTAGGAGGTTAGGTTTTTGAATTCTGAAAGTAAAACCTGAGTTTAAAGGGTTTTAAAGGGGTGAGGGTGTCATAACTCGAAACTGTGTCATTTTGATATCGTGACGCTCATTGCAAATGAACCTATTCTCGCAGACAAAGCTCACGCAACAAGCTAGCCTATTCTACAGAATTTTGGAAAACTTGGCTATAACATGTTTCTGCTTTCCGAGGCTTTCTTGGCTTCACAGGTGGGTCCTAGGGACCTAAAGACCATACAGAACCTGACTACAGACCCGTGTACCCAGAGTATTATACTACTAGGAACTTGTCTTTCTTGTTGAAGAACCATTAAGAAAAACTCTATTCAAGGAAAGAATTGGATCCATGATCAGGATTTGAGTTCTAACTACTACAAAATCCTCATACAAGCCACTAAGGAATCTAAGTATATAATCTCGTGATCTACATATTACAAAATTTCTTGGTGGTTACACAAGTACACTTAATAGGACATATGCAATTAGACAAAGGCCTACAATTTCCAATTTTTTCCCCAAGTACTTTTAGTTCAATAAAATATTGTCACAATGAGTGTACCTTGCCTCAAACCATAGAGTTCCAGTTGTAGCTCATAGATACTCATTATATATGCTTTGTCTTTCAATACATCTATAGAGTTTTCAATCCAATCCACAATTCTCACAATTGAAGGACAAATCAAATGCATCAACCACGAATACAGCATATTGTTGCATTTCTCCCAAGCACCATGGAGGAGATCAGAGTCATGGCTTCAATATAGATCCATCCACAAATTGATATTTGTTCTTTGAGATTAGAGCTCTTTTCATCGGGCTGGCCCAAACATGGTAATTTGAATCGATTAATAGCTGAGAAATAATAACTTGTGAGCTAGGGACTTTCGCTCGAATGTAGAAAATAAGGATTCTCTGATTTCTATAAGTAATCATCGTTCTCCATCACTTTCATATTTGTTGCAAGATGACCATGAGCCTGATTCTAATTTTGATTTTGTATCATGGAAGCATGACAGAGCTCTAATACGATTAAAGAAATTGAAATTGCAAAGAGAAGGAATAGAGAAAGCCTTTTATATACACTAGAGGAGCACAATATCTAATACTCCTAGCACACACTAAACTAACTTCTCTAACCATAAACTAACTTTCTTGCTCATTGCTAGCTGTAATAGCTGCTGAGGGTTCATCACATTCATCATCCCTGGTCTGTCAAGTGGGCTTTAACTCCATTTTGGTCTGCAAAGGATTAGGCTGAGTGTTGACACGTGTTGGAGTTTATTACATATCATGTAGCCATAATATTGCGATCGCAATCATTGCTATAACCACACCACCACACCGTAATTGTAATATGGTTCCAAATCACATAAATTAGTCGCAATGTAACTATATTAAAGCCGCATCAAAGCTACATCTGACCGTATCAAGGCCATAGTAGGCCACCCCAGAGTCATTGTGGACCACAACCCTAGACCCTAAACCCTTACAATCAGTTTCATTTCAACTTACAAACACTTAAAAAATTTCACTTGACGTCAATCGCAATTCGCGCCACAATGACCGTGCCACAATGGTAATGCAGCCAAACCGCAATTTTGAACACAGATACAAACCTTTCTCTTTCCATTTTACATAATTGAAATCGCATATTCCTTTGTCAAAGTTTTGCTACCTTCTTTTGTCATATATTGGGGATAGCAAAGTGTAGTATTTAGCCAACTCCTTCCCCTTCCTTTGTCGTTTTAACCTCTCAAGTCAACCGTTTCCCTTCAGTCCCTCGGCGAAATAAATGATAACTATAGGTCAGTATTTTCATTTTGGAGCTAAGATTAAATGAAACAACGCCATAATAACGGACGTGCAGCAAACATCTAATTTGTTACTGCACATGACTTGTTACGATTTAAGAAACTCTTAACAAGTCCCAAGGTTCAGCACAGATACATATTCACTAAAGTTTCACAAAGCGCATACTCTGGATTTTTTTCAATTTCTTCAATATTTCCAAACAATTGATGTACACCAAATGACTGGAAAAAGATTACAAAACATAAACTAATGTGATTTCCAAGGAGAACACTGCAGGTTAGAGCAAGAATCCGTCCATGTATTTGTGCAGGCACCGTCAATTCCATCACAACACTTGCAAACAACTCCAAGTGTAGCAAATATCTTCGAGTACCCTGAAAAGAAGAAAAAATCATTGCACATCACACAAAAATCAGCAATTGGACAATAACCAGTAGAGACAGAGATAAACCTGTATAAGAAAGGGAGAGTAATTATGAGAAGTTTTGACTAACCTTGATGAGATACTAAAGAAAGTGCCCTTCCTTCTGCCCCTGAAGGTTTCCCTCCAGTTGAAACAATCAGGACTATTAGCAGCAGCAAGATCACTGGTGGCTTGTTCATACCCATATCATATAATCCTTTTGCGATGGTGAGATTCAAAACCTGCGAGGTAGAGGATTTGATTGAGAGCTTTCTGAAGGCTCGAGAATAAAAACTCCAAGATGGGGTGGTTGCCTAGAAATTAATTATCTTGGATGCCATATGATTGTAATTTATTATATTCACAAAATGAAATAGACTAATAGCAATGACTGTGACAGGCCCTTATTGTTTTTGTGACATTTTCTATAATAATATGTTATCTAGAAGAAAGAGGGTGGTGGGGGCATATGGTGTTTTTATCTTTTTTCATTTGGATTGTAGGTTGGGATATTGGGTTGGGTGGGCTTCTGGAAGAGACACACGGATCTTGCCACACGTTTCCTACCCCATTACGTCTCCATATAGAGATGTCGACTGAGAAGTTGGATGCTACCTAAACCTTCCTGTACAAACCATTTGGTTTCTTTGTTAAATTAATGTAAGTGGGGCCTAGTTTCTT
Source organism: Dalbergia cochinchinensis (assembly GCA_031216125.1). Lineage (NCBI taxonomy): Eukaryota > Viridiplantae > Streptophyta > Magnoliopsida > Fabales > Fabaceae > Dalbergia > Dalbergia cochinchinensis. The sequence continues at coordinate 56,376,070 of CM062375.1, read as the reverse complement.
TTGTTAAAGGGACAAAACCGATAGAATTCGAAAAATATTATTTCAATATTTAAAATAAATATTTAATTAGGATATTAATTTTATTATTATTAAATATGATAAATTAATAAAAAAATAGGAGATTATTATAACATTTAATAATAATAGAATGAGTGTTTTAATTAGGTACTTATTTTTTAATATTAAAATAGTAATATTCATAGAGTTAAGGTAAATAGCCTGACTTTATTATTTGGAAAAAAAAAAACTACCTTGATTAATTTATATTTAGGCTGTTCCCTTTTTTTCAAGGAAAAAAAAATCAAAGTTTAAGTTAAGAGGAATGATTGCCTTAATTTAAGTTCAAAATATATTTCCGAACTCATTGAATGATTATCAAAATACTGCAAATCAACTGTCTTTAAATAAATCTAGAAAATTAAACCATCAGAAGAAGCAACATATAAATAAGATTTAAATTGAAATATCAAATATGAAAATAATATATAAAATATAAATATAAATATAAATATAATGTCTGAAATAATAGCATGTGTATTTGAATTAATAAAAGTTATTTTAAAATAAAAATAATAAAATAATTTTAAAATTTAAGAAATATTTTTACAAATTTAAGAAAGAAAATACAAAAAAAATTATATTAAATTTCTTTAAAAAAATCCCTAAATAAAATAGGGAATCTAATAAATTATAAAGTAATAGGTCAGCTGACTACGCAGGTTCTGCGATTGTGGACAACTTGCTCTCTTTATGTTTTTTCACTTTTTCTAATTTCACTTTCAACTTCCAACCTCCACTTGTTTTTTAGGCATATGCAGTTTAACTGTAATTCAGTAGAGCTTGGGATGAAAAGCATTGAAGGAAAAAAAGTTGAACTTACGAGAAAAACTCTGCACTGCTGACGGTGTCAAAACGTCAACTAATTCTGTGCAAACAAAAATAACACAAAATCAATAGCCGCCAAACCTGAATGTGGCTTTGCAATTTACATTATGCACTCCGGAAAAAAAAAAAAAAGAGACTCATTATCTCTGGTTAAAGGCTAAATTTAATTATATAAAAAGGTTAAATATATTTTTATTTGAAAAAGATTAAATATATTTTTAATTTATATATATATATATATATTGTTTAAGTTTTAACTGCATAATATTGGTGATTTTAATTTTAATTACTTTAAAGATTTTACTTAGCTTTTAATCTCTCGTTTTCTATATCGTTAGCACTCTATTGAGTAGTAATATAACAAATAGAACAGCCATGTCATCCTATGACTTGTGCCACATGCCATGATATTATGTATGTGTCACAAGTTCTTTCAACTAGAATTAAAACCAGTTCACTTCTTAGTTAAATGAAAGTGAAAAAAAACAATAAAATAAATAAATAATAAATCTTTAACATGATCTATAACAATTTTTGCATCAGACATAATAGTCTTTAACAAAAAAATTTAATATTTTGGTCCCTTATATATTAAAATGTTAGACAATTTAATTTCTTTGTCAAATCTCTTCGTAGAGTATTATGACATGATCCTATTAAATATTAAATAGTTGACATGATTTAATTATTCTCTGCACAATCATCCTAGTCATCACATCAATAAAATGACTTTATTATTATTATTATTTAGGGTATATTTATAGCAAAATTTGTGAATGAAATTGACTTTCTCATTGAATGACCTTATTTTCTAATAGAAAGGAGGTATGATGTTTCCTTTGTTTTTTCTGCAAGTCGGAAATCTCGGTTATGAGTTTTGATGGCATATGGGAACTAATGGGCTGGGTAGAATATTGACGACAAAAACAATTTTATGCCATAGAAAATTTAAAATTCATACTTGTTGACATAAAGGGCACACTGCAACTTTTTAGGGTATATAGTGTTTTAAGAGTTAATGTTCATTTTAGTCCATAATTTTATATTTGTAAGTCATTTTAATTTTTTATATTTAAAATAAGTCATATTAATTCTTGATATTATAAAATATAAGTCAAATTAATTCCTTAATCCACTTTTATTTAATATTTGATCAATTAAATAGGAAATAGTTATTGCCAGTGCTTAATATCTATTGCCACTTTCATTTTAGTGTCCTTTATTTGGTATCTCTAAAATACTATTCTTTTTTCACTTCTAATTGAAAAATAATTTAACAAAAATAAAATAATTATAAGCTACTACTATAATTTTATGTTACTATTACTTAATTAGATTAATTTTAATTTAATTATTAAAAAATCTTTAATATTGATATTTGTTTTAAATTTTTATTGGATTGTTGCACAATGATCATTGATAATTAATTTATTCATTACAATTCTTTAGATCCAACTATTAATATTTTTAAAAAATCTTGATTATTAGCTATTTAGGCAATGTAGGGGCAATTACTTTCTTAAGAAAATATCAAATAAAAATAAATAACCATAATAGTGTATTAACAAATTATATTATAAACATATATATATATATATATGATCAAAATATACAAAAAAAATGGTTGCTTTTGTGAAAAAAGTGATTTTCATAAAATAAAAAAACTCATCTAAACACCCCCCTTATTTTCGGATATAAAAAATCTTACCCTACAATAAAAGAGGTAAATTACGGCAGTTTTTTTTGTAAATTGCGATGGTTATAACTGCCATTTTTCGCAGCAAATGGCGATTCAAGGAACCGTCGTAATTACCAATGCCATTCGATAAATTACGGTGGTTATAAAAAAAACCGCCGCAATCACCCTGTATAGCCACCATAATTCACCTAAATTATGGTGGTTTAATTACGGTGGTTTCAAACCGCCGCAATCAGTGAAATATTTTAAAAATAAATTAAACTGCCGTAATTTGTGGTAATGTTTTAAAAAAATATTAATTACGGCTGTTTAAAACCTCCGCAATTTGTGGTACTGTTTTAAAAAAAATATTAATCATGGCAGTTTCAAAGTTCCATTAATCACCATGCATTAATCAAATGAAAAACTTCTCTAGTTTACATGTTTTAAAAGTTCCATTAATCATGCAAAATAAAGAAAGAACAAATAAAAGAGTGATAAATTAGTAATAAAAATATTTAGTATTACATTTTCTTATTTATGAGAGTAGCTCTAATATGATAAATAGATGAAAAAGCTAATACTTAATCCAAATGCATGTTCACTTTCTATGAAATGTACACATAAAACCGGTGGCCTACATTAGGCCAATAATAAGAATCAACCTAACAAAATTTTGCCATCCCTGTAAATGATTCCAGAATAATCTCCATGCTTGGAGCATGATCAAATTTAGTCAAAAGAAATCATGTGAAAGAGCATATTCCACTCTCACACACATATTAAATTTCGATGGAATCCCGAGTCAGGTTTGATCATGGCACATGGCATGCCTGTCCCTTTTTTGTTTCATATCCTCAGTTACTGGTCTTCAGCTAAACTCACAAACTTATTTAGTGTTTGACAATCATCGCAAAATTAGCTTCATCTTCCTAAATAAATAAATTCCACTCTATCTAAAGAACTACTTGGAAATTTTCACTACTTAAGAATTGCATACATGCTATACTGCTGAGCCCTGAGTAGTATATGTACATGTGGTTTCACCATTCCAGAATATAAATTGTATAAATGTTTGATGGCTTCTGCTGTTGAAACTCTTTAATATTGTATTGAAATTTGAAACATTTTGTGGAACTTACATGTGATATTATCCATGTTTAGGAATGGGATCCTTGTTACTTTGAATAATCACAAAGCCTTTAGATTTTTTACATCCTGATTAACATGTTTTGTGTGACAAAGATTAAGAGACTTGATGACCTTGAACAGCTAGAAAAAAAGAACCAGGTAGAACACCCAAGCTTATACTTCTTGTGTATATATTGGTGATGATATTTGTACAAGCTAAATGATATTGTGTGGATGCAGAACAATCCAACTAAAAATTTATTTCAATTCCTGACTGTGAACACCTAATTTTGTCCAGCTTGTTAAACAAAAAATCCGAAAATTTTCAATCCTTCATTTTAATTTCCGCATTCATTTCATTTAAAAAAAGGGGGGGAAAGGTTTTCTGTTTGTTCTTTTATTATTTCCAAAAATTTAAACAAAAATACAAAAAAAAGTTCAATTCTTTTTACGACCCATTTCCTCTAATTTAATGCCCAGATCTCTTTTAGGGTCCATTTATGTTTTGTCCATAATAAGGGTCTCCAATTTGTGTGAGCCCAATCCAGTGTGTTTTTATTTTATTTTATTTTTTTCTTATCCGAAAAAATAAAAATAATAAACAAATAAAAAATAAATAAATAAATAAGAATGGCAGACTGATTGTTGATGCCAAGGCACGTGAAACAGTGGCAAAGTGGAATGATGGGAGGCATAAAAAGTGACGGAAATGAGGGACATAATGATGATCATCCATCCCCAACAAAATAATGATTTTCCCTGATGATGAGCTGGGGATCGCACTAGCCAACTCGTGAAAATGATCCTGATCAAGCAAAGATCTCTATATAACCATTAGTAACAGCAGGGGAGGGGGTATCAATTAAAAAAAAAAATTTCAAAAAAAAAAAAAAACTCTCAAGACCCATCCTAACCCCTGAACACCGAAAAATTTCATCACCAGTCTGAACATCATAGAACGAAAAACAACCAAAATCCTAGCCAAATCACAAGACAAAAATCCAACATCCCCAGCCACACACACAAACCAAATTCCAGAGATCCATCTCCATCCCACAAATAAGAGCTTAGACCTCAGCCAGAGATCAATATAGGTGAGCTATCAGTAAACATATTCACAACTCAAACATTCACAGTTACATGCAAGCAAAGAGAGTCCATCAACAGTCCATTTCAAATTAAAAATTCCAATTCAGTTCAAAACAGAAAAAAAAAGAAGAAGAAAAAAAAGGAAGCAAAATCAGAGGGAGGCCGCTGCCACCTCCCCCACCGCGGCCTCCTCCTTCAATCATCTTCTTCTTCTAACCTCCTCACCGCCACAAGCCACCCGCAATGGTCACCAGATCCGCGGCCTCTTCGAATCAACCGGCCACAAACCGCCGGTCTCGGCCTCACCACCGCGAGCTTCCTTCATTCCTGCACCACCGCCGCAAGCCCCTCCACTCGGCCTCCCCACCGTGAGTTTCTTCTCTCTCGCGGCGCCACCGCCTGGGCGACGCCATCAGAAACTCTTCTCTCGGCCTCCCTTGTGCGGCGGAGCTAGCACCGCCTCTCTTCTATCCTCTCTGCTGTGGATCTCCCGCGCTGCAGCCGCGTACTCCTCCCTCGCGTGGCCTCCTCTCTGCTTCCATCCATGGCTGCATGCAAGATCTCTCTCTCCCTGCCGCAGCTCCTCCTCCCCTCAGGCGCGCAGCTCCTCCTCCATCACCGGTGCCGGATCTGCTCTTCACCAGCGCCAGTTCCCCTTCCCCACGCGGTGGTGAATCCACAGTCCCGCGCCACGCTCCCACTCGCGGCCATCACCACGGACCTCCCTTTCGCGCCACTCTTCACCGTTCTTCCCCTCGCGACCCTCTCTCCTTCTCCGCCTCACTCCAGCTCTTTCTCACTCTTAATCTCTGTCCCTGTTTTCTCTTTCTTCCCCCCTGTGAGTTAATGTATGCGTGTGTTATTTTGTGGGTGTGTGCACGTGTGTCTATATGAGAGAGAGAGAGTTCTGTTATGTTGTGTGTGTGTGTGTGAGAGAGAGAGGGATCCGTGTGTACATGTATATGCGTGTGTTTGTGTATTTGTGTATGAGTGAGAATGAGAGACCGTGTGTGAACGTGTGAGTTAGTGAGGGTGAGTGAGAGTGCCACGTGTGTGAAGACCAGAGAGAGAGGTGAGCGTGTGTGCATGTGTGTGTAAGTGTGTGAGCATGTGAGTGTGTGTAGGGAGTGGGTGGGGTTAATTTAGGGGTAGATTTAAATTAATAAAATAAAAAGGGATTTCTAAGTTTTTTTTTTAACTTGGGTTAGTTTTTTTTTTTAGAATAAGTTTCCAAATTATGTGTTTAAACTCTAGCTTATTTGTTTATTTAATTTTTTTGGCTTTAAGATTTGTCTATTTAGGAATTAATTTATTTTGATTTTTAAAAAAAGGAGTTGGTGTTCTTTTGAGTGGAGTTAAATAAATTATTTTAGGAATTAGTGTAATATTTTGTCTAGTATTTTAGCGAATTTTATGTTTAAAACCTTAAAAAATACAAAAAAAATGGTAGTTAGGACCCTTGATTTACTTCTAGTCTTTAAGTTATTATATTTGTTAGTGTTTTTACTTAAATAAATAATTTTGTCTATGAATTAATTTTGTCAGTTCATAATTGAAGTGAGTTTTTTTTTTTTTTTTAACTTGTGGGTTTGATTTAGTTTAAGTCTAAACAAAAAGTCTTGTTCACTTTGAGTTTATAATAGATGTTTGGGAATTTAAATAAAAAAGAGGATTTTTTTTAACATGCTTGTTTGAATGGAATTAAGTAAATTAATTAAAAACAAAAACAAAAAAACAAGTTTTTTTTTTAAAATTTATATGTTTTGGTTAAATTAATTGCTTAGTTATGTTTATTTTACTCTCTTTTTTAATACTTTGTGTTTATATATTTTGATTAAATTAATTATGTGATTGTAATAATTTTGTATTTCTAGTTTATTTATTTTACATGTTTGTGTGTTTGTGATCATTATTTTTTTTTATTTTACATATTTATATGTTTTACTTGGATTAATTGTGTGCTTGTATTTATGATTTTTTTTATTATATATTTTGTGTTTTGCTTGAATTAAGTGTGTATTTGTTTTTTTTTATTATACGTTGTGTGTGTAACTATGTTTATGAATTAATTTTCTGCTTATTTTAATCCTTTGATATGATTATGCTTTTTGGTTCAAATTATTTGTGTATCTATATTTGTGAATTATCATGGTCGACTTCTGTTAAATTATGATTTTGTTTTAAAAAAAACATGAAATAAAACAATTTATTTTTATTTAATAACCTTTTTTAAAATCTTTTACATTTGTGCGATGTTTAATAATGGTGGTTGAATAGTAAATGTTATCTTCACTATTATTGAATCATAAGGATTCATTGAGTAGCCTAGTGCTAACTTGTATTCTGTGCACAAATGGATTTTCATCAAGATTTATTCTAATCCGCGCAATGATCAATGATGATAATTGAGTAACAAATGTTATCTTTATTGTTATTGAATCATAAGGGTTTATTGAGTAGCTAAATGCTAACTTAAATCCTGTGCGAGAACGGATTCTGTTTTCGGAAGGAATCATCCCTTCACAAAAGTCTTTTTAATCCGTGTAATGATCAATAACGATGATTGAATAGCAGATGTTACCTACATTGTTATTTAAATCATGAGAATTCATTGAGTGGCCTAGTGTTAACTTGGATTCTATGCAATAACGGATTTTCTTATTTTTTTTATCAACCCATAATCCTTTTTTACAGAACTACGTGATTTTGATTTCCCCATTGCACCAGGAGATACGTAGGAGCAGGCGATCCCTGTCAAGCCAAAATTAATTTTTCTTAATTTGTTTTGTTTAAATTTGTAAATATATTTTGTCTCTTTTCTTGTTTTTTTTTCTTTTTTAAGGGGTTATTAATTAATTTGCACAATTTTCTAAGGTACCGTTTAAGGACGGGTGTATTAGGGGTGCGTAGGGTTAAACTCCTACCCTTCCCTATGCATAACCGACTCCCGAACTCGAAACTGGTTTCAAAGATCATTCTTTAAAATAAATGGGTTTTTCCAATGTTTTTCCCAATTTTAATAAACTTGGTGGCGACTCCATTATTAATCTTCAAAATGAAAATTCGTTTTGTTCGCCGTCCCCGTCGCGATCCCGGTTGCGACAGATGGCGACTCCACTGGGGATACCCAAGAGAGTCAGGCCTTCTTTTAGTTAATTGTACAAATTAAATATAGCCTTTTGTTTTGTTTTTCTTTATGTTTTTGTTTTATTATCTTATTTTGTACAGTTTTTTTTTATGCTTTATTACTTTATAGAGATTGTATTTCATGTGTTTGTTTATTAGTGTCAGCTTTATTTGTTAAAACCTTAGGGTAGATGACAATTGTTGTTCTGTATGTATCTGTCATTTGTATTTTGTTTTGCAGGAGTGTATGTAGTTTAAGGATTGAAAGGTTTGTATGTTCCCTGCACACACTTCACAATCACCTATCTCACACACTTTTTGGGGCTCTATACCCGAGCCTGTGCGAACCAAGGATAGGGGGTTTCTTGACATTGTCATGAGGGGCTTCATGCTCACTTGATAGTTGTTGAGACACCATTCAGATTGTTACTAGCTTTATGGGTCAATCATATTGAGAGGGTTCATCCCTACTTGTGGTTGGTTCGAAAGTCGGATCCTTGTCCCATGGACAGGGGCAATCTGGGGACCATGACAATTAGAAGTCTAGATCCACCATGAACGTGTGCACGAATAGTCGAACTTAGCAACCACCCAAGTTAGGGTTTTGGCCTTTGAACTCCCCATCTATTAAGTTCAACCCTGCCAGGACAATGGGAGCATGCTTCTTTCATCCTTTTACTTTGCACTTCTTTATGCTTTATTTTAAATTAGTCAATCTTGCATCAAAACGTCATCACATAGCATCAGCTATTTCATCATCTCATAACTTGGTCATGCTTTGTACGTTTAGGTGTTTAGGCATACATGATGTAGATACGCATTCCGTTAATTGCCATATTCATTCATTTCTCATGAATTTGTGCATCATCATATTCTCAATAAGAGTATGCATTTGTACCTTTCTCTCCATTTCATTGTTTTACTCATTTATCTTATTATTTTCCAGAGTTGCCTTTGATTGTCAATAAAGCAAGAGTCATCATTAGTTCAAAGCAAATGGAAGCATCACAAATGAACACTAGCAATGCATATGATTGGAAAAGAAATATCAGAGTTACAGTGACTAATAATGAGCTAGAGCAAGTGAAGGAAATAATTCAGTTGATGCCTCGTGAAGTCCGGTTATCTTTTAAGGATATATATGGGCATATATTGGATTTGTTACTTATCCCTGTAGAAGCACCCGTATTAAGTGCTCTCTCACAATTTTGGAATCCCTCTCTTGGCTGTTTTGAGTTGCCTAATCTCGATGCGACGCTAACTATAGAAGAATACATGGTCATGACAAGGCTACCAGTTCGAGAAAAATCTGGTGTGTATCTCTATCAAGGGCATTATGTTAGTAAAGAATAGATTGCCAAAATCATTGGAGTTGAAGCAAACCAGATGGGAATTGAAGTAAGGGGGTCCACTCAAGGAATCAAGAGAAGTTTTCTGGAAACCCATTTGCAAGCATTGGCAAGACAAGGAAATTGGGACTTCTTTAATCGAACATTAGCACTGACTATTTATGGATTGATCCTATTCCCATTCACACCAGACATTGTTGATCAGGCAGCCATGGATGTGTTTTTCAAATTTGAGACACAAGGCATGAATCCTATTCCAGCAATACTGGCAGATACCTTTCTTTCCTTGAGGGTTTGCCTCAAGAAAAATGGTGGTAAGCTACGGTGTTGTTTGCCAATGCTATATGTTTGGTTTATGACTCACGCATATGCCAATAACCGCATGGGCCTCTTTCCTGATCCATTGGGAAGCTTCCATCATACACAGATAAACCAGAAAGAAGCACCAGCCTGGAAAAAGGAATTCTCAGAGATCCAGTCAAATTCGTTCAAGTGGGTTTGTCCTTGGTACCATGGAGAAAATGTTATATATAGCTGTGGTGATTTTCACAATGTTCCTTTAATGGGTCCAAGGGGATGTGTCTCCTACACGCCTGCATTAGTGCTCAGACAACTTCATTGGACTCAAACAAAACCACAAGAAAAGCAACTTGAGGGGTTTAGCTTCTTGTATCAGAAAGATAAAAGCACTATGGAGCAAGAAAAGAGGATTAAGACGGCATGGAATGATGTTAAAACCCTAGGAAGAAAAGAACTCGGGCAACAATGACTAATCTCCTCTCAAGAATACAAAGAATGGAGAAAAGCAAGAATTGGGAAGCTCAAAGATATTCCAAGCAGCTCAACTCCTGTAAAAACCCTAGAAACACCTCCGTTAACATCTCAGGTAGAGATAATTAAGGCACAAATGAGATTCTTGGAAGAGAAAAAGGAAGCAGCTGATCTAAAGAATGCCATCCTTCAAAGCCGATGCGAGAAAATGGCTAAGGAAATTGAAGCCCTGAAAGACGAGTGCATCAAAGCAACAGAAATTACCAAGTCCAAAAAAGGCAAAGAGAAAATCTCAAGCATGTATTTGGCCAAAATCCAAGAGCTAGAAGGAGGACTCCACAAGCTTGTAAAAGAAAAGAATCAGTTGGAGAGAGAGGTTAATAAGAAAAATCGCATAGTGGAAAGAGTAGAATTGGAGGTCAGCAAGCGAGATAAACACATATACAGCCTAAAAATAGAGGTCAACAAAGAGAAGGACAAGAGAAAGGGATTAGAAGAGCGAGTGGAGCACTTGTCAACAACATTGGCACAAATGCTGTTCGTGGATGGACATCGGCAAACCAATATCATGACATGTTTGTTGATGCGACTGAATTTGGAAAATCATGGAGAGAAAAGGCCCTCGAGTGGAAAGAAGAATATGGAAAGCTAACTGACGAGCTGAGTCATTACATTCCAAATTTTGTTTATCGATTTGAGAAGGCGAGTGAGCAAATCAATAAGATACCCCCATTCAAATTACCTCAAGAAGTGGTGGAGTTCATAGATTCATGTGAGAGTATCACTAAAAATCTTAAGAAGAAAAAGATGAAGCTATTGATGTAGTTTCCCAAGACCCCCTTTGATGTAATTGTTTCTTTGTCAGCAAATGTGTGATGTATTCTGAAATGATTTGTACTCAGGACTTTGCCTGGAAGTGAATAAAATTTTCAATGTTTGTGTGTCAATTGCAAATTACTCTTGGTATGCTCGATACTTTCTATAGAGGATCAAATGTTCCCTTAGAAAGTGATCAATCATTTTTTTTGCCTTGAGATTGTTCATCCTTGTGCAAGAAAATGAGAAGCTCAGTCACGAAGAACTGCATTGCTAGTGCTCATTATATAGCATCTATAGAGGAGTGGATTCTCCCTAGAGATTTTGCTATTAACCGTACCTTGACTTATAGGATGATATATCCATAAGAACGGATACGGGGCATTCTCATTTGCACAAAGAATTCTTGATGACTATTGTTCTCTTATCTGTTAGTTTTCCATATACATAAAAAGAAAAAACTAATATTTTGGTTTTGCTTTGAGCACAGGTAAAATTTTGCAACCATTGGGCGCCCAAGGAAAACGGATACCGATCAAAATCGTATTCACAATACCAGAGCTCGGACTAAAATGGCTGGAGGAAATGGTAACACAGGAAGTGCTATTCCAACTGCAACTACTTCTGAAGCCGGAAGAGATTTGACCAATGAGATTGATGCGGTGAGAGGAAAATTGAATGAACTGTCAAGCAACCAAGGAAGACTGGAAGACATGATACGGGCTATACAAGAGTCCCTTAACTTATTGGGAGCTCATCCAGTAAGTGTGCAACCAAATGCCGCAACATTAGGTATGCCTGTAGTATCAAGTGCAGCTCTAAATGTCACCTTAGGGATGAATGACATGGGAGAAATCCCAAATAACCTCCATGGACAATCGCCACCTACGATACCATTGATACTACCAGTTGGAGAGGGCTATCATTCCTTAGAAAATGTGCATACTGATGGGCATGGGCATGCTACCCCTATTTGGGAGCAGCCTCGTGTTGTCGTCCAGAAGCAGTCATTTTCCTCAGAGAATAGTCGTGCAGAAGTAGAAAAGGGGAAATTCAAGGAAGAATGGATGAAGAAGATACAAGAACAAATTAAAGCTATCCAAGGTCCTAGCTCCTATGGCGGTGTAGAGATTAAGCAACTATGCCCGCCTATGGATCTGATAGTCCCTAAAGACTTCAAGGTCCCTGATTTCTCAAAATACGATGGGACGGGTAATCCTCTTTTTCACTTGAAGAGTTATTGCACTAAAATGGCGATATGGTCAAAGGATGAAAAGTTTCTCATTAGTTTTTTCCATGAAAGTCTGACTGGATCTGCTCTGGAATGGTACATTCAATTAGACCATTCAAAGATTTCTAGCTAGAGAGAATTGGCGGACCTGTTCATGAGCCAATACAAGTTTAATCTTGATGTGGCACCTACCCGGGAGCAATTAAGCTCCATGCAGAAGAAGAAAGATGAATCATTCAAGCAATATGCTCAAAGAAGGAGAGCCTTGGTTGCTCAAGTTCAACCATCACTTATCCCTACTGAAATGTGCTCTTACTTCTTGGGGACCTTAGGATCCCCTTACATCGGGGCAATGGCAGGGGCAGCATACAAGGATTTCTTTGAATTAATAACTGCTGGAGAAAGAATTGAGAGCTTAGCAAAGGCTGGCAAGCTTCCCATGAGCAATGAAGACACAAGAAAAAGCTTCCCGCCCAGAAAGAAGGAGACAGATGTGAATTATGTGCAAGGTCAGCAATCCTTCACCCCAAGGTATACACCAACACGTCCACGACCCCAAATGTCATCATTCCCTCCTTATTCATTTTACCAAGCCACACCAACCCCAAACATTGTCCCATATTCTCAGCCTCAAGTTAACAACATCCACATAAGGCCATATCAACAAACTCACCCAACATATACCCCAACACCCCGGCCAAATTTTCAAAATCAGAACCGCAATCGATTTCCTAACCTTCCACCCTTTCCAAAGCTATCCATTTCAAATGCTGACCTCTTTCAAAAACTAGTTGATGCTCACCTGATCTCTGCATATCCAGTGCACCCTTTAGAATCGCCATATCCAGCATGGTATAACCCAAACCTTACTTGCAAATATCATATGGATATTGCGGGACATTCCATTGAAGATTGCGAAGGATTCAAAATGGCAGTGAGAAGATTAATTGCTTGTGGGAGGCTAGACTTTCAGGAAGATTCGAAACCAGACATTGTTAATAACCTGATCCCAAAATATGAAGGAGGAAGTTGGGTAAATGTTCTGGAGGTGGACGAACCTTCGATTAAGAAGGTTTCGAGTCTTCGAACAATGATGGAAAAAGTGTTCAATGGCTTGAAGGAGGCTGGATACAACATCACAGCATCTGCATCCATAATGAAGGAAGATGAGAAGTATGACATGGAATCAAGCTGTTTATACCATTGTGGAGGTCTCGGCCATGATATAGAAAATTGCTGGGATTTCAAGGCTCATGTACAGGGATTGCTCAACCTGGGCGTAACTCAGGCGAAAAAGAGGCCAATTTTTCCTGAGGAAATAAATGTGATAGAACGCTTTGTGCTTCGAGTACCGCCACTTGATCCAGCTTTGAGACCGGAAAAAGTAGTGCTCACTGTGAAAAAGCCGATGCCTTTTGATTATGAGAATACACATGCGGTGCCTTGGAACTACGAAACCAAAGTGAAAACAAATAAGGATATAGAGGAAACCTCAAAAGCCCAAACAAGTAAAGTGGTGGCCGAGGTAAAGAGAATAACAAAGAGTGGAAGGGTCTATGGGCCCAAAGAACTGGAAAAAGGAAAATTCGCGGACGAGGGGGATGCTGGAGAGAAGAGGAAAGAAGAAGAGGAGGAAGAAGAGTTCCTTAAAATCATGAAACAAAGCGAATATGATATTTTGGAACAATTGAAAAAGACTCCTGTCAGAATATCGCTTTTGTCGATATCGCTCCTGAATCCCACCAAAAGGCAGTGCTGAAAATCCTGAAGGAAGCCTTCGTCAAGCCTGACACTTCACTGGAGAACATGGTGAATATGGTAGATCCAGTGAAGCGCGTCAATATGATCACCTTTTCAGATGAAGAAGTTGTGTCGCGGACTAACCCACAAGCACTGTACATAACCCTCAAATGCAAAGACCACATAGTGCCCAGAGTCCTTATTGATGGAGGGTCAGGATTAAATGTCTTACCAGTGTCGACCTTAAGGTACTTGTCAATAAGCAAGAATGATATTTCACCGCAAATGATGATTGTGAAAGCATTTGATGGAGCAAAGAAAAGCATTCTCGGGGAGATGGTGCTGTCATTGGAAGTCGGCCCAAGCCAATTTGAGGTGTTATTCCAAGTAATGGAGAATGACTCAGTCATTACAATCCACGGGGAGAATGAGATCCTTGTATCTAAACCAGTTACACTACCTTATGTTGAAAATATTGAGTTAGTGGAAAGCAGCTTATGGCACAATCTGGAGGCAGTAGAGTTGAAACAAGTTCAAAATGAATTCCCAAGGCAAGAAGTCAATCAAGTAGTGGCTCATATCATGACCAAAAATGGTTATCAACATGGCAAAGGACTGGAACTACGGTTACAGGGTATCAAAACACCTCTGCCTATCTCAGGGAAGTCTAACCGATTCGGTTTAGGACATGAGACGTCATTGGAAAAGCAGATCAAGACCATGGCTTTTGAGCAAAAGAAACCAAAAGAAAAGATGAACCAGATCCCTCATCTGAAAGAGACATTTCCTTACCCGGCCGTGATTATGGCTGAAGAAAGCCGTGCCTCTAGCTATTGTCCAATTATCAATATGGTGGATGTCGAGAAGTCTGAAGAATGCAACGATGCTTGTACTGCCAATCGTGAGAAGATGCTGATGAATTGGACAGCCGAACCATTGATTGATGTTATTGCTTCAAAGTAATTATTTGGGATTGTATTAATTGTTTTGCTTTCATGTATGCTACTTCGAGACATCATTTGAATGAATTTGCATGATTATTCAGTAATTTTTACATTTTCTTCGTGTCTTCCATTCTCTTTTTGTTTCAACCTCTATTCTTTTGTTTCCTTTTTATTTTTATCACCATTTTCTCAAACCATTAATTGGCATTTTCCCGAATTATTTGAGTTTTATCTACTATTTGTCTTGGTATTCCAACCCCCACAAATGCTTTCCAGGGACCTAAATGCTATGAACATTTTGCCACATGAAAGGAACTTCAGATGCTTATCAATTGATTCTTTTGCTGCACCTGATTGCGATAATTATGAATCCGAGGATGATGAAGAAGCTATTGGGCAATTTTCAAATCTGTTGGAACATACGGAAAAGGGGTTTGACTTAGACAACGAGGTGGTTGAGGTGATTAACATGGGCACCGAAGAAGAGAAGAATGAGCTGAAAATAGTGGAAAACCCTAAACAAACAGAAATGGTCGCGTTGTTTGAAGAATACTTGGATGTCTTTGCATAGTCCTACCGGGATATGCCAGGATTAGACCCAGAGATCGCTTCACACAAAATCCCTTTGTATCCGGAAGCTGAGCCGAAAAAGCAGAAGTTGAGAAGAATGCGACCCGACATGTCTTTAAAAATAAAAGAGGAAGTGACTAAACAGTTAGAAGCTGGATTTTTGGAGGTATCAAGACACACCGATTGGGTGGCCAACATTGTACCTATGCCTAAAAAGGATGGGAAGGTCAGGATGTGTGTAGACTATCGAGATTTGAATAAGGCTAGCCCAAAAGACGATTTTCCTCTCCCTCACATTGATATCTTTGTTGATAATATAGCCGGAAATCACCGATTCTCATTTATGGATGGATACTCCGGGTATAATCAGATTCCTATGGATATTCACGACAAAGGGAAAACCACGTTCATAACTCTGTGGGGAACATTTTGTTACACAGTTATGCCGTTCGGGTTGAAGAATGCTGGTGCCACTTATCAACGTGCTATGGTTGCACTATTCCATGACATGATGCACAAGGAGATTGAGGTGTATGTTGATGACATGGTCGCTAAGTCTAAAGAAGGAGAAAGTCACATGGCAGTTTTCCGAAAGCTATTTGAAAGACTCAGAAAATACAAGTTGTGACTGAACCCGAATAAATGCATTTTTGGAGCGTCTACAGGAAAATTGCTTGGATTCATTGTTAGCAGAGAAGGGATAAAGGTGGATCCAGACAAGGTGAAGGCAATACAGGAGATGCAATCTCCCGAATCAAAGAAGTGAGAAGTTTTCTTGGGAGACTCAACTATATTGCTAGGTTCATTGCCAATTTGACCAGTACTTGTGAGCCTATATTCAAGTTGCTGCGAAAATATCAACCTGGAGAATGGAATGAAGAGTGCCAAGAAACCTTTGACAAAATAAAGACCTATCTAATAAAACCTCCGGTTTTGATTCCTGTTACGCCAGGCCGTCCTTTAATACTGTATCTTACAGTGTTGTCCACTTCACTCGGGGCAATGTTGGGGCAATATGATGAATCCGGAAAGAAAGAACAGGCTATTTATTATTTGAGCAAGAAGTTTAACGAATGTGAATCCCGCTATCTGGCGATTGAAAAGACCTGTTGTGCATTAGTATGGGCTTCTAAGAGGTTGAAGCAGTACATGTTATACTACACCACTTGGTTGATTTCTCGAATGGATCCATTGAAATACATATTTGATAGTCCTCATGTGTCATTAAGAATGTCAAAATGGCAAGTGATGCTGTCTGAATTTGATATCAAATATGTTACTCAAAAGTCCATAAAAGGAAGTGCAATTGCTGATCATCTAGCTGAAAACCCTTTGGAGGGTGGACAACCTACCATGCCTGAATTCCCTGATAACGAGGTATTGACAGTAGAAAAAGAAGAAGTGGAAGAAGAGAATGTGTGGAAGATGTATTTTGATGGGGCTGCCAATATAAACAGGTGTGGGATAGGAGCCGTAATAGTCTCACCAGCTAGAAAACAGTACCCAGTTTCCATCAAACTAGACTTTGAATGTACCAACAACATGGCAGAGTATGAAGCATGTGCAAATGGTTTACAAGTTGCGATTGACTTGGGAATCAAAAAACTAAAGGTCTTTGGAGACTCCGCACTCATAATCTATCAAGTTAATGGAGAATGGCGCACAAAAGATCCAAAGTTGGTGCCTTATCAGAAGCATTTGTCTCAAATAATTGAACGCTTTGATGATATATCGTTCTCTCATTTAACTCGGGACAAGAACCAGTTTGTGGATGCTTTGGCGACGTTGGCTGTTATGACTAATTTGGAGATACATGCTAATGTCCAACCTATCCATGTAGAAGTGCAAGGTGAACTGGTATATTGTGACAATGTGGAGACTGAACTAGATGGTCAACCATGGTATCATGACATCAAGCAGTATATTCAAAAAGGAGAATACCCAGCAGGTGCGAATGAGGTGGATAAAAAGACAATTCGAAGACTGGCTATGGCCTTCTTCCTGAATGGTGAAGTCCTTTACAAGAGGAATTATGACACCACTCTCCTTAGATGTATAGATGCTCATGAAGCTCGAACAATCATGACTGAAGTCCATGAAGGGATCTGTGGAACTCATGCCAATGGGCATATGATGGCACGTAAAATCCTAAGGAGTGGTTATTACTGGTCCACTATGGAGAATGACTGTATCAGTTATGTTCGAAAGTGTCACAAATGTCAAATATATGCAGACAGAATCAATGCGTCTCCAGTTCCGTTACATAGCATGGCATCTCCTTGGCCTTTCTCAATATGGGGTATGGATGTTATCGGCCCGATTAATCCCAAAGCATCCAATGGTCATCGTTTGATCTTGGTGGTAATAGACTATTTCACTAAATGGGTGGAAGCTGCTTCATACGTTAATATCACACAGAAGGTGTTTCTCAAATTCATCAAAAGAGACAATATCTGTAGATATGGAATCCCAGAAAGGATTATCAAAAACAATGCTCCTAACCTCAATGGTGCCAAGGTTCAAAAATTCTTTGAGACTTTCAAGATCAAGCATCATAATTCAGCTCCATATAGGCCTCAAATGAATGGTGCAGTTGAAGCTGCAAATAAGAATATCAAGAAAATCGTTGCCAAAATGGTGGTGAATTACAAAGACTGGCATGAAATGCTACCATATGCTCTGTATGCGTATCGTACCAACATACGGTCAAGTATAGGGGCAACTCCTTTCTCATTGGTTTATGGAATGGAGGCTGTATCCCCTATAGAGGTTGAAATTCCTTCGCTTAGAGTTTTAGTGGAGGTTGAGTTGGAAGAATCCAAGTGGGCAAAAGCTCGATATGAGCAATTGAACATGATCGAAAAGAAGAGACTTGCAGTTATTTGCCACGGCCAGTTGTACCAAAGCAGGATGACTAGAGCTTTTAACAAGAAAGTCCGCCCTAGAGATTTTCATCCAGGAGATTTGGTTCTGAAGAAAATTCTCCCTAATCAAGATGACGCACGGGGAAAGTGGGCTCCAAGTTATGAGGGTCCTTATATTGTCAAGCAAGCATTCTCAGGTGGGGCGTTGATTCTGCAAAACATGGATGGACAAGAATTGCCTAAGCCAATCAACAGTGATGCAATCAAAAGATTTTATGCTTGAAAAGATGCTCAAAAAACCCGTTAGGTTGAAAACTTGAAAAAACGGCCTAAGCAAAAGTTAGGGCAAGACAAAAACAAAAACAAAAAGAGAAAGAAAAAAGATAACAAAAGAGAAGAAGAGGGCTCGCTAGGTTGAAAACTCGAAAGAGCGGCCTAGGCAAAAGTTAGAGCATGGCAATGATGCAGCCTATACTGGGGGCAATTTTTGAATTTGCTCAGTAAATCAAGCAAATCAAAATCTGAAACTGGGGCAATTTTGAAGAAGGGATTTGAAGACATGTCATCGGATATCATGGCTATGGTGTTCAATTTGCTGCAAGAAGTCAATTGATTGAGCTATAAAGAACCTAAACTGGGGCAAAATTTCATTTCTCTCACAAATTTTGTATTTCACTTTTATTTTGTTGTCTTCCTCAAAAGCTTTTGTCATCCAATACACCAAGCAATAAAGATGTTTATTAAGTTAATCCTTTCACCTTCTCTTTGAATGCATGTTCATTTATGATGTCTCAAGTAGGATAAATTTAAGTGTCAATTATACGGTTTAACAATGTTTACAGAAATACATCAAATGACTAGTAACACAATTCAGAAATCTCAAATCAAGCTTGGCAGAAAGTAATCATCAGATTAAAAATGAAAAAGTAGAGGAGAAGAGGAGAAATGAGCAAGGTCATAGAAGAAAAAGAAAGTCTTAGTTATGCCAGAAAGTTCAGTGCAAGAACTATGAGTTTGATTGGTTGAAGTTTCCATGGCCCGATTTGGTTGTGGTATCCTTGCCGATTTACATTTTCAGCAGTAGGTATCCTTGCCGATTTACATTTCCAGACGGCATCCTTGCCGATTTACTTTTCAGACGGTATCCTTGCGGATTTACTTTTTTAGACATTATCCTTGCCAGTTTACATTTCCACTTGGCATCCTTGCCAGTTTAATCTTCAGTCAGTCAGTATCCTTGCCGGTTTAATTTTCAGTCAATCGGTATCCTTGCCAGTTTAATTTTCAGTCGGCTTCTTTGCCAGTTTACATTTCCAGTTGGTATCCTTGCTGATTTGATTTTTGATTTACAGATTGCCTTCAGTTAGCTTCAGATTGCCAATTTAATATTCTATCAGCCTCAGCTTGTCATTTTCATTTCTAGTCGGCCTTAGATTGCCACCATTTATTTTCCTATCACTTATTGACCTATCCAATTGGTCACGAGATTTGTAAATTCCCGTCAGCCCCCGTTGGCTTGCAAATTCTTGTCAGTCTCACCGGCTTTTAAATTTCTAGTCGGCCTCGTTGTTTTTTGTATTTGTGAGTTTGTGTCATGTTAAATTCTTTTCTTTGCATGAATCATACAATTAGTTTCTAAATTGCAGCATTTCATGTGGGCTTCTTGAATGTTTTGTTCTTTTAATGTTAGAATTTGATTTCTCTTGCATTTTGCATTTCATGCATTGCCGAACAAAATCTATGTTCATGTCTTTACTTATTCCTTATGAAGATAATATGTAGAATTTATGTTTTTCATATTCTCTTATAAGAAATAAATAAAGAGGGGCAACTGTGAACACCTGATTTTGTCTGGCTTGTTAAACAAAAAATCCAAAAAATTTCAATCCTTCATTTTAATTTCCGCATTCATTTCATTTAAAAAAAGGGGGGAAAGGGTTTTCTGTTTGTTCTTTTATTATTTCCAAAAATTTAAACAAAAATACAAAAAAAAGTTCAATTCTTTTTACGGCCCATTTCCTCTAATTTAATGCCCAAATCTCTTTTAGGGTCCATTTATGTTTTGTCCATAATAAGGGTCTCCAATTCGTGTGAGCCCAATCCAGTGTGTTTTTATTTTATTTTATTTTTTTCTTATCCGAAAAAATAAAAATAATAAACAAATAAAAAAAAAATAAATAAATAAGAAGGGCAGACTGATTGTTGATGCCAAGGCACGTGAAACAGTGGCAAAGTGGAATGATGGGAGGCATAAAAAGTGACGGAAATGAGGGACATAATGATGATCATCCATCCCTAGCAAAATGATGATTTTCCCTGATGATGAGCTGGGGATCGCACTAGCCAACTCGTGAAAATGATCCTGATCAAGCAAAGATCTCTATATAACCATCAGTAACAACAGGGGAGGGGGTATCAATCAGAAAAAAATTTTCAAAAAAAAAAAAAACTCTCAAGACCCATCCTAACCCCTGAACATCAAAAAATTTCATCACCAGTCTGAACATCATAGAACGAAAAACAACCAAAATCCTAGCCAAATCATAAGACAAAAATCCAACATCACCAGCCACACACACAAACCAAATTCCAGAGATCCATCTCCATCCCACAAATAAAAGCTTAGACCTCAACCAGAGATCAATATAGGTGAGCTATCAGTAAACATATTCACAACTCAAACATTCACAGTTACATGCAAGCAAAGAGAGTCCATCAACAGTCCAAATTAAAAATTCCAATTCAGTTCAAAACAGAAAAAAAAAGAAGAAGAAAAAAAAGGAAGCAAAATCAGAGGGAGGCCGCGGCCACCTCCCCCACCACGGCCTCCTCCTTCAATCATCTTCTTCTTCTAACCCCCTCACCGCCACAAGCCACCCGCAACGGTCACCAGATCCGCGGCCTCTTCGAATCAACCGGCCACAAACCGCCGGTCTCGGCTTCACCACCGCGAGCTTCCCCTTCTTTCCCGTGCACCACCGCTACAAGCCCCCTCCACTCGGCCTCCCCACCGTGAGTTTCCCCTTCTCTCTCGCGCGCCACCGCATCGCGAACGGCCGCCACTGCGAAACTCCTCTCTCGGACTCCCTTGTGTGGTGGAGCTAGCACCGCCTCTCTTCTATCCTCTCCGCAGTGGATCTCCTGCGCCACAGCCGCGTACTCCTCCCTCGCGTGGCCTCCTCTCTGCTTCCATCCATGGCTGCATGCAAGATCTCTCTCTCTCTGCCGCAGCTCCTCCTCCCCTCAGGCGCGCAGCTCCTCCTCCATCACCGGTGCCGGATCTGCTCTTCACCGACGCTTCCTCTTCCCACGCGGTGGCGAATCCGTTATCCTGCAAGGCTCCCGCTCGCGGCCATCACCGCGGACCTCCCTTTCGCAGCCAGCCCTCACCGTTCTTCCCCTCGCGACCCTCTCTCCTTCTCCGCCTCACTCCAGCTCTCTCTCACTCTTAATCTCTGTCCCTGTTTTCTCTTTCTTCCCCCCCTGTGAGTTAATGTGTGCGTGTGTTATTTTGTGGGTGTGTGCACGTGTGTCTGTATGAGAGAGAGAGAGTTCTATTATGTTGTGTGTGTGTGTGTGTGAGAGAGAGAGAGAGGGATCCGTGTGTGCATGCATATGCGTGTGTTTGTGTATTTGTGTATGAGTGAGAATGAGAGACCGTGTGTGAACGTGTGAGTTAGTGAGGGTGAGTGAGAGTGCCACGTGTGTGAAGACCAGAGAGAGAGGTGAGCGTGTGTGCATGTGTGTGTGAGTGTGTGAGCATGTGAGTGTGTGTAGGGAGTGAGTGAGGTTAATTTAGGGGTAGATTTAAATTAATAAAATAAAAAGGGATTTCTAAGTTTTTTTTTTAACTTGGGTTAGTTTTTTTTTTTAGAATAAGTTTCCAAATTATGTGTTTAAACTCTAGCTTATTTGTTTATTTAATTTTTTTGGCTTTAAGATTTGTCTATTTAGGAATTAATTTATTTTGATTTTTAAAAAAAGGAGTTGGTGTTCTTTTGAGTGGGGTTAAATAAATTATTTTAGGAATTGGTGTAATATTTTGTCTAGTATTTTAGCGAATTTTATGTTTAAAACCTTAAAAAATACAAAAAAAAAGGTAGTTAGGACCCTTGATTTACTTCTAGTCTTTAAGTTATTATATTTGTTAGTGTTTTTACTTAAATAAATAATTTTGTCTATGAATTAATTTTGTCAGTTCATAATTGAAGTGAGTTTTTTTTTTTTTGTTTTTAACTTGTGGGTTTGATTTAGTTTAAGTCTAAACAAAAAGTCTTGTTCACTTTGAGTTTATAATAGATGTTTGGGAATTTAAATAAAAAAGAGGATTTTTTTTAACACGCTTGTTTGAATGGAATTAAGTAAATTAATTAAAAACAAAAAAAAAAAACAAATTTTTTTTAAAATTTATATGTTTTGGTTAAATTAATTGCTTAGTTATGTTTATTTTACTCTTTTTTTTAATACTTTGTGTTTATATGTTTTGATTAAATTAATTATGTGATTGTAATAATTTTGTATTTCTAGTTTATTTATTTTACATGTTTGTGTGTTTGTGATCATTATTTTTTTTTTATTTTACATATTTATATGTTTTACTTGGATTAATTGTGTGCTTGTATTTATGATTTTTTTATTATATATTTTGTGTTTTGCTTGAATTAAGTGTGTATTTGTTTTTTTTTATTATGCGTTGTGTGTGTAACTATGTTTATGAATTAATTTTCTGCTTATTTTAATTCTTTTATATGATTATGCTTTTTGGTTCAAATTATTTGTGTATCTATATTTGTGAATTATCATGGTCGACTTCTGTTAAATTATGGTTTTGTTTTAAAAAAAAACATGAAATAAAAAAATTTATTTTTTATTTTATTTTTATTTAATAACCTTTTTTAAAATCTTTTACATTTGTGCGATGTTTAATAATGGTGGTTGAATAGTAAATGCTATCTTCACTATTATTGAATCATAAGGATTCATTGAGTAGCCTAGTGTTAACTTGTATTCTGTGCACAAATGGATTTTCATCAAGATTTATTCTAATCCGCGCAATGATCAATGATGATAATTGAGCAACAAATGTTATCTTTATTGTTATTGAATCATAAGGGTTTATTGAGTAGCTAAATGCTAACTTAAATCCTGTGCGAAAACGGATTCTGTTTTCGGAAGGAATCATCCATTCACAAAAGTCTTTTTAATCCG
This sequence comes from Dalbergia cochinchinensis, assembly GCA_031216125.1. Lineage (NCBI taxonomy): Eukaryota > Viridiplantae > Streptophyta > Magnoliopsida > Fabales > Fabaceae > Dalbergia > Dalbergia cochinchinensis. The sequence continues at coordinate 56,352,668 of CM062375.1, read as the reverse complement.
TGTAATGATCAATAACGATGATTGAATAGCAGATGTTACCTACATTGTTATTTAAATCATGAGAATTCATTGAGTGGCCTAGTGTTAACTTGGATTCTGTGCAATAACGGATTTTCTTGTTTTTTTTATCAACACATAATCCTTTTTTACAGAACTACGTGATTTTGATTTCCCCATTGCACCAGGAGATACGTAGGAGCAGGCGATCCCTGTCAAGCCAAAATTAATTTTTCTTAATTTGTTTTGTTTAAATTTGTAAATATATTTTGTCTCTTTTCTTGTTTTTTTTTTTCTTTTTTAAGGGGTTATTAATTAATTTGCACAATTTTCTAAGGTACCGTTTAAGGACGGGTGTATTAGGGGTGCGTGGGGTTAAACTCCTACCCTTCCCTATGCATCTTGACTCTCGAACTCAGCGGTTTCAAAGATCATTCTTTAAAATAATTGGGTTTTTCCAATGTTTTTCCCAATTTTAATAAACTTTGTGGCGACTCCATTATTAATCTTCAAAATGAAAATTCGTTTTGTTTGCCGTCCCCGTCGCGATCCCGGTTGCGACACTAACCTTTTACTTTACCATGATATACAGGTTCAGCACCACGCCCACTGATCGAAGGGTCCATCTATCTAAATCTGCATAAAGGAATGGATCATAAGTTATACTATGCTTTTGATCATATTAGAGTTTGGGCATCTACCTTGTAGCTTAAGCTTTCAAAAAAACCAGTCCTTAACATGAAACATTTTATTATCTCTATATTTCTTGATTAATGAATTTCAATACTGAGACTTAAAAGCAAATAATTGAAGGGACTACATGCCACAATAATTAAGTTCTAAACAGCTAACAAGAGGCATTATACTAAAATCAAATTTTTGACAATGTAGTTGCTTCACTCAGCCTTGCAGACCTATGAGTTCAGGATCACAGCGCAGGCTAACAAACCTAGGAAAGATAGGACATGGAAAACAATGAAAGTTGGGGGAAAAAGAAGAGCACTCTTTCTCACTTACCCAACTTTCAACTAAAAATTGTTTCAAGATTTAATGTATGAAATCATAATCATATTAACATATCACATAATTGGCATCATATCATTGTTGGAAGTGTGTTTATTTTTTTACCAATAGCAAAAAATTTTCAGGAAAATAAAGGGGCTAGTTCTAACTATAACCACTGTCCCTGAGTAGTTTACACTTAACAGCCTTTGTTTCTTTATCCTTGTAGCATGACTTTTGTCTAAGGTTCATAGAACCATCCCAGTATTCCAAACAATAGCTATTAAAAAACATGTTCTAGCAATATTGAATAAAAATTGATCCACAACATTATGGCCTTAAGTATAGATAATAACAAAATGTTCATAGTACATAAGAAAATGTGTGGAGAAAACATTGTAAAATAGATGAACAATTACCTCAACAAATCGTCCTTTGTCTTTCTGTCAATCTCTTCCTTGATATCCTTACCAGAAATCAAACCTGTTTTTCTGTCACTTGCACATGCTAGAATGGATGGCTCCTTTTGACTTTTCCTTGGTGGAGATTGGTCAGGAGACAAAGACTGACGTGAAACATTTTCAGAGAGACTAGGTGAGTGGTCATCATTTTCTTCTTCAAGAGCCACAAGTTTCTGCCATGTGGGATCTTCATCCACGACTAACAACCCATTTGCTTGGGGTTGAGTTTTCTGCTTTTGCTTTTTCTTCTTTTTATTATTTTTCTTCTCTTCTTCGGCATTATTTTCATACCTCTTCAGGTACTCCGTCAGTGAATTGGACCCTATTGTTTAAGCCAACAACAATGCCTATTCATCAACTCATCACCACATTCTCAGCTAAACACAAACAAAACATCAGAAACCCAAATTCATCAACAAATATTCAATCCATACAATTCCCAAATTCATCAACAGATACACAATTCACACAATTCACAAACTCATCAACAATCCATGTCAATATACAAAAATCCAATTTCCAAATCATAGTCAAACATAGTTCTCATTTTATCAAAAATAAAAAAAAACAAAACAAAAAGGGACCAAAAAAAGGAAGGAAAAAAAAAAACCAAGGCCGCCATTGCCGTGGCTACCAGTGGCCCTCCTTCTTTCTAGCATCATCATCATCCTTTCATTGACCTCCGATCTCTCTCAACTGCAAGCCAAAAGCTGCCACCATCATCCATACCTGAAAATTTCCATTCCATGTCATAAAACAAGATTCAAAAATATTTCATCAAAAAATAAACTAAAAAAAAAGAAACAGAAGCAGAAAGAAGACTGGCAGGGCAGGTGTCACTGCCGCCACTGCTGGCGTCCCCAAACCATCACCACTTCCCTGCCACTGTCCAGATCTCCGCCATCGGCACCAGATCTAAAGCTTCCCGGCATAGCCAACAACCGTGACTCCGCCATCATCAGCACCTCCGTCGGTGAACCGCGACCTCAGAACTGCTGCTCCTTCATTTTGGTGGCGCCACCGTGTGCTGGCCGAGGTAGATCGACCTGCTGCCAAGCGCCGGTGCGCGGCCTTCCTCCTTTGCGCTTGCCGGCTTCCCCCCTGGGCCTCTGCTCCTTCTCGCTCTGAGATCCGCCCCCACCACGAAAATCCCTGCGCCACCCCATCATTTTCCCCCTGCCTCAGTGAGCTTGCCGTGGCGGAGCTTGCGCGGTGGCTCCTTCTTCTCCTTCGCCTTGACCGCCTTCCTCTTTCACTCTTTCTCCACTTCCCCTTTTCTCTTTTGATCTTTCTCTCTCTGAATGTTTGGAAAAAGAAGCAACTTTTAGAGGTGATTGTGACGGTTTTAAAGAACCGCCCCAATTCATTGCCATTTGTTTCACCAAAATTATGGCGGTTAATAAAACTGCCATAATTTACTGTAATTGTGGTGGCTTTAAGGAACCGCCTTAATTTCCCTGCCATAATTTCCATAATTTTTTGTAGTGTTAGTATCATGTATTTATTTAATAACTTTTATATTATGTAATACTAGAATAAAAAAAATACCGGTTTATGTGTTGTACCTAATAATCTAGTTAGGGTTGTTATTGTTATTATTTTACTTAGTACTATTAGTAAATATTAATCCATTGTTACATATCTAAGTAATTATTGTATTAAGAGTATTTCAATAAAATGATTTAAGCAGTAAATCTATGCAAGTTAATTCCAAATATTATGATGTTTGATAATTATTACAAAGATTTAAAAATGAGATTAGTTGTAAGAAATTTTAAAACTGAATAAATTATTAATTAAATTAACAATAATAAATTTAGATAAAATTATAATGATGCAACTAAAGCCAAACTATTATTTTAGTAATAAAAAAAGGCAAAAAGGTTGCACCGAAAACTTGACAAAAAAGGTATTTTTGAGAGAATGAAATAAATGCTTTTAAATTAGGAGTGACAATAAATATTTAGAAGTGACAATAGCTATTCCCAATTAAATGATAATATTTAACACTAAGTGATAACTTGATATACCATGTGTTATTTAAAGTAGAATAAAATTTAAAATAATTTATTTTTGTTTTTAAAATTAAACAAAAAGAGTAATTTAAATCTTCATTTTAAGTCATAAAATAATTCATTTTATGAATTTTGGACAATAAAATAAGTAGTTTTAAATTTTAATCTAATTTTAATGACATATAGTATGTCAATTAATTACTTAATATTATATATCATCATTTAATTGAAGAAGTGTTAGATAAAAGTAGGATAAAGGACTAATTTGACTCATATTTTACAATATTTAGGATTAATTTGACTCATTTTAAAAGTCAAAGACTAAAATCACTCATTGATATAAAATCAAGGAATAAAATGAATATTAACTCTTTTTTTTAATCTTGCTTTAACCGTCTTTTTAAATATACTTTTGTTTTATTTATTTCTAAATGCAAGGATGATTTTTGATGTAATGCCGCATCATACGGTTTCTTTTATTGCATGAATCGAAACTCAAAGGGGAGATGTAGATGCATTTTGTGGGTAGGATACTAACACGTGGCCTTAATTTTAAGCAGTGTAATTAATCGAAGACTTAGGGTTTTTAAATTTGGCTAGTTCAAATAGGCTTCGAATTTTGCTTGTTCAAAGATATGGTGAAAGCGGCGTATTGGGCTAAGATTCAAAGAAGGGCTAAAATCAGTTACACGAGGCTCACATGCTTAATTAGAAATGGACTACTATGCCCTACAAAATAAATGTGACTTGACCTGTCAAACTAGGGAAATTCATCAACATACATATGACATTTTTCTCCTAGATATAAAAAAAAATGGGATTTGGATTTTAATTACGCGAGACATTTTGAGCAAACCCGCCATCGTAATTGGTTGGTTCCATTTCAGTGACGACATGGTGCCCGAAGCAGAAAGTTTACTACATTAGAGTGGTTTGAAGGGAATCTCGCAAGCAAAGAGAATGACCAGCTTTTTAGGAGAATCTCATCAGCATTGTAGGGAACTAGCATGAAAAGCATTTGAAAAGAGGGTAAAAATTGTGAGAGACTGAAACAATGTGTGAACAAAAAGACTAGCTCATGAATGTTTCGTCATTAGGGTAACTATTTTCAAAAAGAATAACAAAAATAAATTCGCCTCTACTCTCCCTCGATATATAGAGTGATTGAAGGAGAAACAATATGTGTGCTTCCTTTCCACTGCGAAGAGAGAGATACCGTGAAAGATAGGAAAAAGAGAGTTAAAAAAAATAGTTTACTGCCCTGGAGTGGCTTGTGTTGGGAAAAATCATCACTTCATGATACGAGCTGTCGCGACTCATAAACAAATTAAAATTTATAAAGTGTTAAGTTATACAAAAAATATAGTAAAAAACACAATTCAGATCGTTTCACGGAGAAGTGTTTCTAGTCAATTCAAGAAATTTGGGGGGTTTTGAGATTGTTACAATAATGAAAATTAATTTAGAAAATTATGTGGAAGAATTACCTACAAAAAGAATCCTTCAAATTAAAAATTATTTAATAATTGGTTCAAAAAATTAATTCATGGTGATGGTTACTTTTATTAATTATATTATTACATAATAATAATGCAAGTTTACTTAGCGGTCACATAATCACAGTCTCACACTAAGAGTTTGACTAGTACATATGCATTAGTAATTCATAATTATAGTTCTATAAGCTTATGTCAATTTAATTACCAATTACATAACCTAATCTCCTAATAGAGTTAATTCCAATCTCTTATCAGATGGATATAATTTAATCAATTGATCAAATATCCCAATGTGATCCTAATTATGCATGCAACCATAACATTAATGAATACATAGTCACACAGATTTGAAAAATATAATTGCAACAATTCATACAATCAATATTAAAAAGAGATGAGAGAGAGAGAGAGAAACCAACCGCACTTCGGCTAGCGTAAGACTTGGCATAGATCAAAGTGGACATCAGGAGGTAGCAATTAAATTTTGATGAAATTCTTTTAATAAATATTGTTTGTATATTAGCTTTTGTTTTTCAAGAAAAAAAAACGCGCAGTTCAAGTGGAAAACCATAAAATGGTTGTGCAATTGTTCATTATATTGCATTCCTAATCAATTGCGGAAGAAGCAAGCTGTGTCGTCCACCACCACTGTACTCATATGCTTTGACATTGTCGAATGACCGTGTTGAGCCGATGGTTGTTGGGTAATACACTAAATGTGATTCATGCTGCAAATACGTCCTGATCATCACTCATATATCTTTGTCCCTAAAGCATAAATACTTTAAAATGACTGTCATATCCATATGCAATATTTATTCGATATCAATATTTATTAGGTATTTTAGATACTTGTTAATCAACAATTACAATAAGTAAATATTACTAAATTACAATAGTTCTTATAAAATATTAAATTTTATAATTAAAAAAATTAAAATATTATTTTATTCTTTTAAATCTTGTTTTTTTTAATATATTTTTGCTTGAACATTATAAAAAATTATTTATTTTATGGTATAATTATTTTATTGAGTATAATTTTATATTTTTATATAATATCTATTTCCGTACCTATGCTTTAGTTTTTATAAAATTTTCGTACCACACGTACCTATATCTGTATCCAATACGGTACCATACCCCGTACCTATGTAATATAGATCATTGTCGATCTTTGCTCTACTTGCTTGATATTTTACATTTCTGCTAACAATAGAGATTGGATACCTATACCTTATATTCACCACTCTCTTTTGAGTGCTAACATTTATATAGTCACGGATTTCAACATTTAAAATGAACTAGTTTGGGGGAATAGTAAAATATGTTGGACCGTTACATGAAAATGTCACACATTCTTCTGCACTTTTAACGATACAATCATCAAAACATACAGCAATAGTAATATTTTCACTCATTTTCCCCTCTTTCATAAACTATGTGGATTTTTTTTTTTTTTTTTCATTCTCTCTCACTCTAATTATGCCCACGGACCCAAATCTCACTCACTCTAGCCATACTCGCCAACTCACTCTTACTCATTAACTCTTTTTTTTTTTTAACTTCCTAATGGAAAAGAAGAAGAAGTATGTCTATAAAATGGAGACAAAAAACAAGATGTTTGAAATGAGGACTGGAAAGTGTGCTTCGTCAAACACAAGAACCCTGTATATATATATATATATATATTTCATGATTTTCAATTATAAAACAAGCAAGAACCAACCTTATACATTGACGGTGTCAATGTTTTACAACTAAAAAAAAACAAAAAGAAAGTCAATTCTCAAATAATTTACCGTTACTATTTTAAGATATAGTATTTTATATATAACCAGCCAAATGAATTGGCGATTTCTTCTTTATTATTTTTTTTTAAAATAGAACCATCCATTTTATTTGGCGGTTTCCTTAAAAAAAAAAAAATCCATTTCCCATAATTTTTTTTAAAATCCATATTTAGGTATTTTTAACTTAAAAAACCCATGTTTAAAAAAAATCCCCAAAAACTATAGTTGTGGAAGAACAACACTAAACCCTAAAAATTGATTAGAATCGCAATGCAAGTATAGATTTCTTATACAATTAGAATTGTGTTATTTCTATTCATTATGTGTGGGATATCAATGTCGACTTCTACTTTATATCATTGAATATGATATAGACCCTATTCAAGTATAATCCACATCTCACCCAATGATAAATGATATATGAATCAATATGATATTTTACACACAATGTACAAATAATATTTTTCTTCTTATATTTAATTTTAAAATAACTTTTTTTCTTTTTTACAATCTTCTAATTATATGTAGTCATGTTAGTACAACAATTTCTAACAATCTTAAAAGTCATATAAAAATTAAATGATTTAATTTTAATGCAATGTAAAGGTAAAAAAAAAATTGTTATACTTTTATCCTATGAAGTACAGGTACTGATACGGACACGACACGGTATCACGAACATGGACATGGAAATACACCAAACTCAAAAAATTACGGGACACAGGCACGACATATATATTATTTTGTTTTATGATTCTTTTTTTATCTGGATTTTTTTGTCGCTTTTGTATAATTTTTTTGATCTAATTATTTCTTCATTTGTTTATTTGTGATTAACTAAAGAATTTTTAAAATGAAATGAACTAATAGCATAGATCCAAAAAAACTAGAGTAGATTTTAGATTTATGTTGATATTAAAATTGTTTTAAAAAATAAAGAAATCAACTTCACCATATCCGCATTATGTCTAAACCGCGTTTACAATGAATTAGAATCGTGTCCAACAATATTTGCACGTGTCCGAACTCAAAAAAGTTATTTTTTCAATTGAACACAGATGGACGCATGCCCGACACATGTCATGTAAATTTCGTATGGATATCCGTGTCTGACACTTAAACACCACCAAATTGGTATGTCCATACTTCCTAACTTTTATCCAACTATATTTGATTACATATAATGAGATTTTTGACACAATTAGTCAATTTTACTTAAATGATAACACACGAATATATGACATTCTAAAACCAATTTATCCTATCAGTCCATTAAAGTGAATCTCACAACTAAAATAAAATTAGAAAATAAAACACATTACATGAATAGTACACCAAAATTGTCTTTTAAATAAATTCACCAAATGGAAACTATTAAATTATTGAACCTTATGACAGGAGATAACTTTAAAGGAAATCAAAACAAAAATAGTTGTTCATGACCTAAGATTTTATGCTAAAAAACTAATTTTTTATAAAAATTTTACAAATTACAAACATTACCTCATCAAAAAAAATATTACTAAACATTACATTACAGAAAATAAATACATCTGAGTCTTATAACCCCACAACCTATACTCTCCATCGGATAAATATGGATAGCTAGCTAGTCTAACTAGTTCTCAACCAACCAACTAAACAGTTCCCTTTACAAGGAGATTTCCCTACAATTATATAAAATCTGAATCAGCATCTCTTCGAAAATGTTCCAAATCTGGATGAACATCATTTCCTGGCCTCGGGGATCTCCTGAAAGATGAAACAAAAAATGTTCATTCGATATTATATTTGATTGTGAATACCAGCTTCTTTGTCAAAAACATGACTTTTTCGCCTCCGGAAAAATATAATCCCAAAGATAACTTTCCACCAATCACTAAATGCAAGGAAATTGAGAGGAGAAGACATGAACTTTTCAACTAAGAACACTCAAATTAATCTTCCAAAGAAATTTGAGATGGCATCAAGTTAGTCCTTTGGGCAGCGTTTATTTACTATGTCCGGGACAAAAATATAAAGATACTGAAGACACAAACCTGTTTGGTGATAGAGACACAACTTGTTTGGTGGTAGAGACAAAAACAAGGGATAAGAAAACACAAAATTTCTGTACCTCCAAAATATGGGGACGGTAAGGACAGGATACGGAGATAGAAATTTGATATATTTTTTTTCCAATAATACCACTATATATATTTATTATTTATGTCTCCATCTCCATTATCTTCATTGTCCCTATATTTCTGTCTCTGTCCCCCTACGAAACGCTACCTTAAAGATTTAAAATATCAATTTAATCCTTCAATATTTTAAACATAAATTTAGTGCTTTAATTAATATTTGGATATCAATTTAGTCCTTAAAATAATTGATATTTTATACCGTGAAGGACTAACTTGATGTCAACAATTGTTTTAGGACTAATTTGATATTTCACATGTCTTTTGAGAGTCAATTTGAGCATTTTCACTCTTCATTTTGTAACAACAATAGCTCTTTTTCCTCCAAGTGTGGTCCAATCTTTCAGTAAAAACAAGGAGAAAATGACAAAAGACAACAAGCCAAAAGAAATAACAAAAGCGAACAAGCCATGCATGTTCGGAAAACACATCTAAATTTTTTATCAGAAAAAATAAGCTAAATTAGTAAATTCTAAACCATTGCCGCAGGTTGAAATCAGTCAAAAGATTTGTCCTGAAGGGTAATAAATTATGGTTTCACTTGCAAGTTACAACATATCATGTTAACATAGACGAAAAATAAAAAGAGAAAGGTAAAAAGAAGGAAAAGAGTCATAGATGTATTCCTCAAGGACAAACTGTAGAATTTAAAAAATTGATGACAAAACAGCTGCAACATGACATATAATTTATAATGAACTCCTTCCACCATACCTCTGAAACCTGTTGGGTTCAAAGCCCGGAACATTAGGTGGACCATATGGATCAAATCGAGCACCGGGAGGAACGCCCGGAGGGACACCCCTATTAAGATGGACACAGCCACAGATATAAGCTCAAAATTAAGAAACATACATCAGTAGGATAGCAACAGAGAAAGGAAGAGATCTAGACAGCTTACGGTTGTCCTCCACGGAAAGGAGGTTCTCCACCGAACCAACGAGGGTCATTAGGCCCTGCTTCCAAGTTGAGAACTCAGCATCTACAAATCGACTCGGGGAAAAACAATATGTGCTTTATTTGTAACAAAGGGAGCATTTGTTTCCATTTCTGAGTACAAATGAATATGAATAGCTTTTTTGAAAAGGTGGTTTTTTTAGTTAAAAGAATTACTTTTTGACAAGAAAATTGAAACAAAGCACCCTAAATTGGAACTTGTTCATACTTACCCACGTGCATGCTGCCACCAGTGCCATGGTCACCCCTGAAATCCAGCAAGGAAGTTCCAATGTAATAAAGAATTTTTAAACATGGAGCTAACAACTGTTAAGGTAGGAAGGAAAAAAAAAAAAATGTACCATGTAGGATACACTCCGGCAGGAGGCCCAGGAAAAAGATCACTACCACCAATGGGGTTAACTGGAGGATATACAGTTCTACAGAAAAAAAGGGCAAAATAATTTAAACAAGATTGAGTAATGCAAAAAAGTACAAGGAAATTGTATGAAGGGAAGACAGAAAAATGGGCTAAAAAATACAGCATAGCTTGCAGGCAACTAACTAATTGCTCCATCAAAGACACAAAGTAGGAGGAGCATAAAATGGTGTTGATGAAGACTATATGCACACAAATGTACACATGCTCGGAGTTTTAACTAACGGCTTATTGTTAGACAAGGTAGGAAGAACCCATAGAATTGGCTGTTCGCCCAAGACTCCAGTTACATCAGCCAAAAACATGGATGATGGCTACTCAAGTTCATAAGTCACTACAAGGAAATTCAAAGATAAATATGATTTCTTGGTTAGCACAATTTAAAATCTCTTGACTTAATTGGAAATAATAATCATATATAGAACATAATCATGTATGCATGAACAACACAGAGACAGCCTACTTAGTTTCCAAGCATGGAACATTATACAGAAAGAGAGTGTGCAATCGAAGAATTGCCAACCAGTCCATCAAGCAGCATCCAAATGTGTTTAACAAACTAAATCGGAACACAAATAGTAATAGGCAAATTTTTACCCTGAGGGATAAATTGGAGGGCCCCCATGTCCCTCAAATCCAACAACAGGCTCATTTACATCTTGCCTTGCTTGACTTGATCCTGAGCTGTAGAGTACAATGAAACAAAGTTGCTATGAGGATTTCAGGCGAAAAAAATATGGTTAGACCTTTCATATGCAGGCAGCGATTCAACTCGAACCCCAAAAGGTTAATTTAAACAGAAGTCCAAACTTCTCATACAAGGTTCATATCCTGCCTCAGTGCATAATTTTTCATTCTTTTCTTTCCCTAAACAAAAATTGTTGTGTCTCTAGGTGCTCAGAACATGTTATACAAGAACAGTTGCCAATTAAAGAATGGTCTTGCAATTGCAGTTGGTAAACAGTTTATCTAGGATATAGCAATTCACCCATCCTTAATTGTAGTGTAAGAAAAAAAACTTAATACATTTTATTGTCCTGCATGGTTATTTCTTAAACACACACAGATGAACTGATACGTCCACAACTTCAAGCTAAAAGTGAAATGCCTTTTCTCGATCACAAATAAAGCCGTTGAATCAAAACTCAAATTTCTCGAAATTGGATCTTGTTTGCAGACTAAGAAGTAAGTACCAATCAAGAAAACTGAGAAACAGATAAAGTATTTAGGCATTATAATCAAATATCTTGAATTTCAGAGTGGGAAAATTTCCATCATTTTTCAATACCAGACAAATTAGCACAAGTTTAAAAGAACATTAGATAAAGCGTAGCAGACAACTTTCAGGAAGAATAAAATATCTTCATTTGGACACTGTACAAGTCTGGCATCAATGTAAAGAAGTAAAATGCTGAGAATGTTAATACAGAACCACCATCACCTATAAATCTAGTATATTATCATGACAAAATGAAATGCACATAGGATATCGAACATATGAAACTACATAAAAGAAACACAGAAATGAGAAAATCCTAATATTTCTACAAAAATATTAACATCCCCATACTACATTGGAAAAAGACAACTGGGGCATGAAATCCATGTGTACCTTTGTGGATTGCTTGACGAGCAACAATTGGAGAAACCATCTAACTTAGACAAGATATCCTCATTTAGTTTCTTCACCAGCTTCTCCAAATTCTTGAACTGCTCAGAATAATTGCTGCTTTCATTCTCTCCAGCACAGTCTCCCACACTGCACACAGAAAACCCAAACCCCCAGACCATAACTCAACCCCAATTTCATAGTAAGCACAATTCAACAAAAAAAATTAATACCCAGCAGTGATAATGTGTGAATTTCAAAACACAGCATATCTAAGAAAAGTCTTCAATTCAGCCCAAAAGAAGGAAGCATAAACTTTATTCAAAGCAGCACAGCTCTCAACCCAACACCAACTCCAATGAAAACACACACACACACACACACACGGAGTAGCAAAGGTTTAAACTTAGCAACACAGAATATCACAAACAGAAAAATCATCACCAAATAAAAGCAGCATAACCATAATTCAAAGCAGGACAGTTCAACACCTAAAAAGAAAATGCTGTTGCAAAAATTTAAACTTTGCAGCACAGCAAATCCACACCAGAAAAAACCTCAAAAAACAAAAAAGAAGTAAAACACCTAATCGCAAAATAAAATAAAACCCTCAACTTTCAACACAACCTATCAAAAAAAGCAGAAAAAGTGCTTCATCAAGGAAGGCTTACTTAATCTCAAGGTGTGCAGGGTCAGAAGACCCTTCCTTCAAAGCATTAACAAGTAACTTATCATTGATGACAAGGCACTTCACCAACACCTTGTTGGAGCCCTTTTCAGGGTTCAAGTAAACAAAGGCGTACTCTTGGTCTAGTTGGTTCCAGTTTTCTGCAGACACCTCCTCTACACACACCCGCAACAACATATTAACATCAAATACTCAAAATGATCCCAAAAATCATTTGCGAGACATCAAATTAGGGTTCTTCAAAAATGCTTTAAATTAACATAGTCCTTCTTAATATATCTAAATACATATTGCAGATCAAAACACTAATATAAGACACTTCATCCTAACATGGCATTAAAAATAATTTCATATATATAAAATTTAATTTTGATATATTTCACTGTGAATTTAATTTCTATACATTGAATTTTCATACTGATATCCAATCATGTATTACTAAACAGTATAATTGACTCTCTCTCACCTATTATTTGAACGATTGTGCAAATGTAAGTATTCGATTAGGAGACAGTTAAAAAAAAAAATTATACAATTGATACATCAAAAAATAAACTCTTTCATCATTTACTGATATTAGAGTATAAAACCATTCATGAGTCTCTACAAACTGAGCCTCTACCATATGGCATGGTATTATAACCTCCATGACCAATTGGTATGGGGTTCAAACTCCCATTTTGATAAAATTATTCACGTTTCAAGCATAAAAAAGACATTTAAATGAGGGGGAGTGTTAGAGTATAAAACCGTTCACCAGCAGTTTCATGACAAATATGTCATCACAAAAGTTTGATTTTTGCAATAACTAGCTCAAAACTCATGCTACACGATTGGTCTGCTTTTTAAATACCGAGAGATCAAATTGACATTCAAAACATCCAAAGGATACTAATTTCCAGAAATTTTGTTTTTTGAAGAAGTAAATTTGAGTGTTAATTCAAAATAAATAAATCAATTAGACTAAATTAAAAAATTACACAGAGAGAGAGAGAGAGAGAGAGAGAGAGAGAGAGTAGTGTTACCGGTGGAAGGGTTGGAGAGGGCGGTGTCGGAGAGGGCTTGGGGGCCGGTGGCGGTGAGGACGTAGCCGGAGGCGAGGAAGGTGGCGTGAACGACAAACGCTGCTTTGTCATGGTCGTTTCGGAAGGTTGGTCTCGCTGCCCTTATCACAGCCATTACCGACTTCTCAGACGCCATCGTCGTTGCCTGCTTCTCACGTTTGGAACGCTCTGCGTTTCGGTTTTTCAGCTTCCAGAGAGTTGAAAAAGGGGAATATATAGTGCTGGTTTCTTCGTGGAGAAGTTGAGAACAAAAGAGCAAGTGCTTCGCGGGTTTTAGAGCCTTCGGTAAGTTAGTTTTTAATAATGGGAATTATATAAATTCTCGACAATTTTGGTAATATATATAAATTTCTTGTCAATTAAAAATATTAGATTTATTTTGGTCCTGGAATTACATGTGTATCTCATTTTAATCTTTAAAATTAAAAAATTGTCAATTTAATTCCTAAAATTGTACAAAAAGATTTAAATTTATTCTATAATAGTGTTTTAAACTAATTTAAATAATTTTTTATAGTTTTAAAAGTTAAATTGATATTTTTTTAATTTTGGACTAATTAAAAGAGGGACCAAACCAAAGAAGGCACTAACTTATCCAACATTTAGTCCTATTTTCTTTGGAAAGGGACTGATAGTTTTAATTGTCATGGATTTTTTTTTGTACTTTTCTTCTGAAAGCACCAGTTTATGCTACACAAATTTTTAGAGGAATTAATTTTGGTGTTTTATCTAAATTCCTATTTTATGATGGATAAAATTTCACATTATTATTTCATTTTCAGTCACAATTTGTGGGACAAAAAATGTTTATCAATATCTATATATTCAAATGGAGAGTAAATATTTTTCTCCCTCTTTTGAAGTTAATAACAATTTAAAATTAATTTTTTTTATATTAATCCTAAATATTTAAAAATTTAAAATCAATTTTATCATTTTATTAAATTATTATCAGTAATTTTTGTCATATTTTCCTTTGGATTATTTCAGATATTGTCTTTAACCACAAGATCTTCTTCATATGCATCATCAGGAATTGAGTTTATGACTAGATATTTAAGCAGTTAAATTAGCTACCAATTGTGCTTGGTTTTTGTGTTAACTTTTGCTATATTTGATTGTTGGTTGATCAGGTTATGTAGCTTATGTGTTTTTTTTTTCTTAATTGATGAAGGAAAACAATTTCCACATCATACAATATTAACAAAATGGTAATAGAGGACACGAGTCCGATGGAGCACACAGGCCCAATAGATATACAGGCTAGCTTGTGGGGCTGTCACTAGAGCCCAATAGAGCACAGAGGCCCAAGACGAAAAGACACAACCTCAGGTTCAAGAGATATAGTTCTCTCATACCTTGAAAAAAGGAAAATGAAGAAGATATGTGCCTTCTGTTGGTGAGTTAACTTGCTTTTATTGTAGTTGGATTGGATCAAATTGTATATAGTCGTGTGTAAGAGACTCTGAGATCCATCCTGAAATTTTCAATTTTATCTTCTGAAATTCCCTCTTTTTTATTTTGAGTTTCTTTTCATTCAAACTTGCAACTATGAACTAGCTTTTGTTAACTAATGCATGTATCATGTGAATACAAGACTTATTTACCCTCCTCAGCAGAGTTCCTTCCAAAGTATTAAGAAAATAATAAATGAATCTTGGTAATTATATAAAGTTGCAAAAGTGAACAAAATCGTCCCTATTAAAAGCTAAGTCATTAATTAAAATGAGTTAATACAATTAATTATGCCAAGAGCGGCATTAAAAAATAAATTCTAAAAATTTGACAAATGGAGTGAAACGGGAGTAATATTTTGGTATAGTTTCAACTTTCAACCCATCTATGGTTTATTTGGTGGATTTCTAATGTGGATGAACCTTATTTTGGCAATGATATTTTCAGTTGTTTATGAAAAAAAGATTTTACAAGGAAGAATCCGTGGGGGTTACGTACGCCTTGACCTTTACGTTAAAGTAAAATTGGACAAGGAAATGTCACGAAGAAAGCAATCAGAGCAAACAAAAATTAGCAAATCAACTTTATTTACATGGTCCAAATTTCAGTAAAGAATATTATCATTTTAGCAAAGAGTGCGGTAGGTATCATTTGAATGACATGTGTAAAGTAAGAATGATTTTCTATGTGTTGTGTTATTTGTGTTTATTGTGTGTTAGATATCGTGTTAATTCATATCTCATCTACTATATATTAGATGTGGTGTAGACCCTAATTAGGGTGTGAGTCGGTGATTCTTTTATATGCGAATGGGGGCAAGAGAGCAATGGATAATACGGGCTGCGAAAATGGCTGTGTTCCATAAGATCCAGTGCAGTCTTAACTAATCTACTCTCCACTGCACAAACCAATAAAGAGAGATGCAAAGTTACTACATTAGTTTTAGTATACGGATCATGCAATGTATTTAGTTCAACTTAAGTCATAAGATCAAATTAAAATGAATTATGATCGAAATGGAATAATGTTGGCATCATATGAGCACATGACACTTGCAAGCCATAATCAATTCACTAGTTTCCTTTACACTATGTTTGTATATAATACAAGAAATTGAGACAGAAGATAAAGAATTTTTTTTAAAAAAAAGTGCTTATGGTAACTAAACAGCGTTCTCTGACTTTTGTCTTCTAGTAGCTCTTATGTAACAGAAAACTGACACCAAGAAAGTGGTGGCAAGCCCTCCAAGGATAACACCTCCACCTGCAATGGACTTGTCAAATGAGTGGTGACGCTGCTTGAGCAAGTGGACCCCACCCTGAGTCCCCAAAACTTCATCATAATGTGGCTCAACAGAATTTCTCTGATGATTAGGAACACTTCCTTCAGAAGAATGCACCTTCTTTCCACTTTCTGGTGCTTCAGATGGGCTAGGACTCGGGGATTCAGAGGAGATGAAATGCTTATGCTGGTGCTTGCCAAGTTTCCTTCCAATAGAAGGTTCTTCTGTGTATGTTCTTTGGCCATTAGATGGACCTTGAGTAGGTGGATTTGAGTTTGAAGGTGGTTCTGAAATAGGTTGGTCAGTGATTTGGGGTTGGTTTGAATTCATGGCTAGACCCAGGAAAGCATTTGATAAGAGAAACAAAAGGAAAAGAAACTGAGCCATTATTGCCTATGGAGTTTTGTTTTGAGTTTCCGATGATGCTGTGTTTGAACTTTGAACCTATGAGGGAAGATGATTTGGAGAATTGGCTATATAAGGTTCTAGCATTTATATAGAGATCCTACAACCGTGCGGTTTGGATGAAATTTCATAATGTTGGATTCTAAAAAATAGAAAAATGTTATCTATTTGTATAATGGGATCCGCACTCTACCCAATAATAAAAGAGATACGAGACTACCCAATGACTCACACCCATTATATATAAATAACACAATTCTCACAAATAATTTATATTCAATTATGTTGTCCGTAAGATAGGAGAAATCAATTAAGTTGCATGTGGAGGCAATAGAATATCAGAAATACAACTAAGAAACAACCCAAGGGAACAAGGTTGCAGTGATGTTTGCATGCAGAGTTGTGATACGATTGGATTCCATTATAAAAATCAGTGCCACTGGTTCCTATGAATTCTTTCAAGTAAGGGAAGATGATTAGAAGCTGCTCAATTTACAATGAAAGCGCCCATTTAATATTAAGTTGTAGGGAGTGGCTACTCCTTTCCAAATTAATGCACTCTATTTGATTGTCCTTAATTATCCTTCTCTTTCTTTTATGTAATTAAACTAATACTTGTTATTTTAACTCATTTTTAATAATATTTACATTTTTCTTCAATTTTTTTGTTTTTCAATAATATTTTATTTTGTGAGAATCTTCCTTTTTTAACTCATTTTTTGCATGAAATTTAGTAAATTTATATATTTGCATAAGGACCACAAATTAATTTTCTTAAGTTGAAATATTGTTAGTGTATATAAATACATTGTCACATAGTAAGGGACTAGAAAAATGCAAAAGACAATATATAAATCATAAATTATATCTATAAAGATCATACCATTTATTTGTTCACTTTTTAAAATTATTTTTTTCATCTGACATGCTTACTACTATGGATTGTAGATAATTATTGCATTATAAAATTTAAAAGTAGTTTAATAGTTATATATCAATATTTAATTAAATAAATAAGTTAAAAAGACTTATAATATTTAGTGGTCCTCTACTAATAAAAATTATAATCGATATTAAAAATTTTGAAATAAAAATTAATAATCATTTAATAAAATTCATATAAAATTATTAGGATCACATTTTTGCAAAATAAAAAAAATTCAAAAGCACAAACAATAATTTATTAAAATAAGATTTATTTAACAATATCAATAATAATGACTTGAATCGGCATAAAATGAGTTTGAATAATATAAAAGTAATAATAAATTATTAGTTTAACAATGAAAGAAAATTATGAAGAGAGGGAAGAGTATTCTAGGATAATCATATAAAAGTATATTAAATTAGAAATGGAGATAAACAAAAGGGAATGACAATAGTTACTCCCTAAGTTATATTTAAAAATTAGCCCTTTTGTTCCCACAACACGTGAGAGTGGAAACATCCACATCCCACACTAGTACAGTAGCATGGAAAATTCATTTCATTCATGCAGACAGCTTTTGGTGAACAAGCGAATTGCTTTCTTTCTGTTTTTTAGTTTTTTTTTTCTTTTTACGAGTGAATGTTTATTTTGATGTCTAAAGTTGTTTGTGTATTTGATTTTACTCTCTGAAATTAAGAAATCAATGATTTTGTTCGATAAGTTGTATAAAATGATCAAGTTAGTTTTGGGGATAATTTTTATAGGAATTAACTTGAATTATATTTTGCAACTTCAAATACTAAATTATTATAATTTCAGAAATTAAAATGAAACACACCTATAACTTCATTTATCAAAATCAACATTCACTCGTTTTTCAATAGACTCTCAAGTTTAAAAGCTAGCAAGCAAAATCATACTGCCTGATTGCAATGTAAGATGCTAGGATCTACCATTTTTTTTTCCTTGTTTCATTCTTAAAATATTTATGGGAATTTTGAAATGAAGGAATAAATGGTGAATGTTGTTTCCAGATTTACGCATTTGAGAAATATGCATGTCAAGGAATATAGAAAAAGTGGTACCTAGCTACCTCTACTTTTTGAAGATGTGCATTAAAAAAGATCAGGCATAGGAACATGTGTATCCTTTTTTGGATCATTGTCATTAACATGTCATGTTTACAGGGGAAATAGACGTGAATTGCTAGTCAAATTTGAAAAGACAATGAAGCAGTACTTCGAGTTATCGAGCAAACAATCTTGCAATTCACATTTCATGCTGGTGCTGAGAAAACCAGAAATTGTTTTATTGTTCTTCTCCTGTTGAATTTAATTCTCCAGTCAATAAACTATACTAATGAATGCCAAGTTTTTGCAAAACAGTAGATACATTGCCTTGTATCCCCTAGCAAAATTATTTTGTCATTTAATTTGGATACCTATTTCGCTAACAAGCTTAGAATTATGTACCAGAGCTTCTTTATGTTTGCTGTTTTCAAATCAATCCAACCACAAGACTGTTAGATGTTTGTTTGTTTGATTTGTGTTGGTTGAAAATTTTTTCCCAACAAAGGCGAGAAAGGGTGCAAATTGATGAACTGAAATGGGAAGACTAGACCAGCAGCATTGCTGTGAGAAATCAATATTTCCCTGCCTATAAGCAAGATGATATTCGTAAGTTTCAAAGTCACATAATCAAGGGAGCATGTAGTTTGTGTTCTGCATTCATTTTCAATTAATATGGAAAAGCCACTGTATTTTTAAACTATGCATTTTCTTGTTTCGAAAGTTTTGAGAAGGAAATGTTATAAATAAGAAAAATCCTTCACAAAACTTTGAAAATTAAAAACAGAACAATCCAATGTGACGTTTTATTACTACTAATGAAACAAACTAGCTAAAAAAGATCACCTAATTTTTGGTAAGATGGTTTCCAATCGAAAGCTAAGATATATTAACAGGAGACCTAGATCCAAGTAGAGATCAAAATCATGCACACAAGAACCCAAAACAAATGTAAGGAAATTCTTAGGCAGGCAGTACTTATCAAATAATCTATTAGACACTCCATTCAACAACTAACATATATAAATTTATTTTTATTAGTGATTTGTATATTTTTATCAATGAACAGATTCTCTCATATTAAAATTTCACATGACCTTATCATGTGTAATTTCTCATCATTAATTCTAAAAGTGGGACTTGGACAAAACATGTGACATAATATGATTAAAAATGAGAGATTACACATCATTTTATCATATAAAATTTTGACATGAGAGGAACATTTTATATTTTTATATTAAGAAGGCTTGTGATAAACAATGTCTGACCAAGAATTACAGCATGTAATCAATCCTTTAAGAAAATATGGTGTCTACCTATTGCCTGCTGATAACAAGCCATGCCATATCCACACCTACACTCATTCATCAATAATAGGAATGGTTTCACTCTCACAAGAGATTGTCCCTTGTATGATTCAGGAATATATGCATGTCTGCAGATACACACCATAGCAATATATACATGCACATGACATTGTTTGAACCAAGCTATGGTGCAAGGGATAGTGGTGTGAGTATTCAATACTATGGTGCAGAAATATGGTATAAATCAAACAAAAACATGTAAAATGTCACTAGGACTATTTAAAAGTATCAATAAAACATTCGGTACGATATGTATTCGTTACAGGTACGTCAACTATTTTGAAATATCTATGCATTATTGGAAATTATTAGAACCACGGGACCATTAATGACAGAGCTTTTATCTATTCGGGTCCTAAAAACCAGAGACACAATGCGGGGTCCCAAAACTTTTTGAAATAGAAGCCTCTGCCACCCCATTATTTTGAGCTTTTGTTTAATTGATTAACAAAACATAACATTGATGATCATGAAATAACAGGTGTTTTGTTATGCCTCGGCACCCGGAGCGCACCACAGGGTTCCATTTGATTAGTAGCTTATGTCAGGTGGGGTGCGTGCATCATGGGTTTTTAATTGAATTTGGCTTACGATAATTGTTAAGGAGGGAACACAAAGGTACAAGAAGCCAGCTCATGTATAAGTGAGGTCAAAGGTTTCCTAGAAAATGGCTGTACCATGCTTGAGGATATAATACAAACAAGCAATAGATCTATGGACTTTGTCCTGCTGGAGGCCCAGGGTACATATCTTGGAAGGTTCAGATAGTTTCATTTTTTCTAGTTTCATTTCTTTTTCTCTTCCCGGAACAAAGAAATTTGTTTTTATATATATATATATATAAGTCTTGACGTACTTATTACATTAATAATATTTTATAAACATCAAATTTTATCAATTCAACCGACGAAATGTAAGTTTTTACTACAAAAATCAAATGTATAAAATTTTATACAATTTTAAAACAGTTTGATACTTCATCATCCCTTTTTATTTGCATGTACACCGTAGTTTTAAAAATATATGTAAATCATGAGTATTAGATAATATATTTAACAACGTCCAATTTTTGTTAATTTGCTATGATTAATCATCAAGATAACATCACATTATTCAACGTTTAGATTGATGAAATATATTATTGATTAGAAGATATTCAATAGATTAAGTGTAACATACTCTTGAAATAAATGAGTCTCTCCTATATATATATATATATATATATATGAGATGCATCGAGTGAGAGAGATAATTTACTATAAAGATAAGCGGAGTAAAAATCCATTTGTAAAGCATTCAATGAAACACATTGTTTCATTACAAGTATTATAGATGAATGGTTTCCTCTGTGATCCCTTTAATGAAATTATGTGTTTTTATTTTATTCGTTATAGACGGATTCTTCCGTCTGTAATGTGCGTGTCAAATACGCGTCTTGAATTTTAAATTACAAAAGAAAAAATATGCTTGTAATTCTTTCAATGAAATGATGCATTTTAATTTCATTTGTTACTGACAAATTTTTTCAGCTATAATGTGAGTATTAAATAGAGCCTTGAATTTCAAATTATAGATTATTTTTTCATTTGTAATATATTGAATTTATATTAAATCAATAAAATAAATAAATAAACCATATATAAATCTGTCTATATATTTTGTAAAGAAAAAAAATCTTTCATTTTATGTATATAATTCTTGTCTGTAACAATTACATGCCATGTGGCACGAAGTTGCACCAACAATTACCGATAAATTTGCAAACAAATTATGTAACTCTAACAAAAAAAAATTCTCTATTTTAATTTTTCCATCTGTAAATCTGTCTACAATAGAGATGGAACAAAATCTGTCTATGTATTTTCTATCTATATTCTGTGAATTTCTAATAGTGAATCTTGATCATTTATGTAAGATTTAATAGGAGGAGTGGTTAATTATGACAATGAGAGGAGTGTTACACATATATGTGTGTGTAAGTGTGTGTGTGTGTGTGTGTGCACGTCAGCCAATAGAATTGTAAGAAAGTACCAAATCATGATGGCTGTTATTATTGTGAAGAGTTACCATTATTTAATTAGCACTTTCATTTTTTATAGTTAAAAGTTTGAAGTACAATGCATCCCAATCATGGCTTTGAACTTATAAGCACTTGTAGAGGTACTTACAGATTATCCAACAACAAAGGAACCAGAAAATCAAATCCAAATCATGGTGTTGCATAAGCAAAAGATCAATAAGGTAAGCTAACATTTGTTAGCTAATTGGGCATGTTTTTGCAATTTTATTAGTTAACAGTGTAAAAAATTTTTATATAGGGGTGTAAGCAAACAGAGTCAACCCAATAAACCCGATCAGCTAGAAGCGGACCAATTAAAGTAGTCAGGGTTGGTTCAGGTATATCAGGTTGAAACAAATTAATATTGATAGTAATCAATTTGATTATCAAATTATATAAATTTACACCTAATGACCCAACCCAAATATTCACTTTGTTGGAAGGAAGATAGTCTTCATAGAAGTAAAGACAACACACTCTCGATGGTTACACCACAATTATAAGTACAAGGGAAATTAATAGAAAGATTAATAAGTCATTATGATTTATGACATTTATTAAGGAGAGAACGAAACACAACCGAAGAAAAATGAAAATATAGTAGTTCCAAATTTCAACTTAAAGAGAAGGTTTTTCAATCTCTATACACCATACACAGTAATCAATAATGTTGTTACCTTATCATCAGCTTTAGGATCCCATGAATGGAACCCAATTGGACAACAATGCTTATCTTCATCGAAATAACATCTTTTTTGAGTGTTGAAATAATATATATATATATATACATATATATATATTTTTTATCTTCATTAATCAAACTTGAATTTTAATTTGGAAGTGGCTCACCAGGGCTGCCTTTCCTCGGATTCGTGCATATGCTAAAGAAGCAACTTTTTCACTATTAAACTTGAATGCATCTCACTTGGCAGTAATAGGTGTCAATTCTTCTCTTTCAATCTCCTCCTTTCATCTAAAAACTATATCTATAAATTTTATGCCAAATATCAATTGCTAAGTAAAGAAATCAATTAATAGAATTAGGAATGCAATTTTGTCTTGTAGCATTAAAGTACGCACGTGATCTTAAAGCTTGAGAAGATAAGTAAAGAATCCACTTCAAATCTTTTCAATAATTAAATTATAGAAGAAGTAGCATTATATTCAAACTGGCAAATCCTTTATACCTATAGAGAATTAATCACTGTATATAAGTACTCCATCGACAGAACTCTTGCCAAGTCAAGAATGCACTCACACATATGATCTGCTTCTCTGCAACTTACATCCATAAGTAATGACTCTATGCTCTCTAAGTGAGTAGGTGGAGAAGCACCCAAAGCAGTTCAAGAGAAGCGGATTGGATTGCTTCGAATTTAATGCTTTTCATTCCAACGTGCAAGGTGAGTTCAACGAATATAATGTAGAGTTACAAACTCAAAACTATTCAACGCAAGAATAAAGTGTTTGCTTTTTTAATTGTATCTACATACAATGGAAGTTATCAATAACCACTTTCACTACAGAGAATCTCAATCTTTAACAAGTAACACAACCCCCAAGTCACTTGCCTCGACGGAGACCAATTCAAAGCAAAGTAAACACCTTGTGGCTTGTACGTTCATTGTAATTAAAAATATGTACATATTTGTCAATAGAAATTATGATAATTATTGGATAAAATAAAATGGTATGATTTATGTTGATTCATCCAAAGGCTAACACTTATGATATATTATTTTAAATATAAAATTCTAATAAAATTTCTACTTATGTAGCATTTTCCATGATAAAATGAGTTTATCTAATAAAAACCAGTGATGGAACAGGAGAAAAAAATTACCTTTCAATATATTTAATAAATTAATTAAAAGCTTTTAAAACTTTACTTTCAATTAATTTTTTCTTAATCTTCATTAAAAATAAATAAATTTTTCTTAGCTTGGAATATGAAAGATAATATTTAGTCAAAAGGGATTTGCCCTGATAATATTTCCCGAAATAGGGGGCATCCTCCTTGAAATTCCTATTCATCACAATTTTATCGAACAATATATATACATGTATAGTCCTTTTTCTTGAAGATGGGAAAACAGAAGTCAAACCTTCTGCTCCATTTACCCCACTGCCACGAGCGGTGCCTCCAACATCACTACTGGCATCTAATGCAATCCAATAACTCTCGTGGTGCCTCCAACATTAACACAGCCCCATTTACCCCACTACCACGAGCGGTGCCTCCAACATCACTACTAGCATCTAATGCAATCCAATAACTCAGCACCATGAGTGCTTTCTCATCTCAATGTCCAAGTAAACTATTTACCTCATCAAAGGTCATTTCTTGTGTTATTTGATAGTTTGATTCGATTTCAATACTATAAATTTTGTCAAATACAGGAACACTATTGATCGATACTCTTTGATTATGGTTGAGTGTGAGCATTATTGATGTAAACCCAAAATCAGCAAAGGGAGAAACGAGAAAAAAAAAAAAAAAGACATTGAACAATGCTAAACAGCTCAAGAAAAGTATATCCGGAAATCTGTACTGTTGGTATATAGATGACACACAGTTGGTATATTGATGACAATTTTTAAGTAATTGAACGGAAATTATAGGTGATTAACTAAAATATTTCAAGTGCTAGAATCCCATTGTCTCCATTGCATCTTAAATAAATAAATATTAATAATAGTGTAAAAGTATGTAAATTGATAAAATTGTCCTTATTTAATATGATTATACTCTTAAAAAAAAAAAGAAAAGTAAATAAGACACAGTTAATTACATTAGTGGTACGTATAACTAGTAAACAAAAATTAATAGTTTCTTAATTTGATGAATATACTTCTTCCGTTCTTGAATAATTATCCAGTTTTAAATACATACTAGAACTAAAGAAAGGAATATATGTATTTTACCCCATGAACTTTAGGTTATGTGTAATTTACACTTTGACTTTTTAAAATATACATTATGACACCATGAAATTTTTAAATTGTATAAAACATCCCTTATTATAATTTACAACTAATGAAGGTAAGATTTATGTGTTAACCTCTTTGATATTTCTAATTTGTGCAATCTGATACTTTATATGTGAATACTATATGCAATTGACCCTGTATTTTTTCATTGTGTATAACTCAACACCTTACTATGACGTAAAGTTTTGCATTGTTTGAAAAGTAGAGTTTTTTGCACAATTTGAGGGAAAATGCATGTAACCGATAAGAAAAATATTGGGAAAATATTAAAGTTAGAAAAAGCTAAAAGTACTTTATTGAATTTCTCTTA
This sequence comes from Dalbergia cochinchinensis, assembly GCA_031216125.1. NCBI lineage: Eukaryota > Viridiplantae > Streptophyta > Magnoliopsida > Fabales > Fabaceae > Dalbergia > Dalbergia cochinchinensis. The sequence goes on along the minus strand of CM062375.1, from coordinate 56,327,115 downwards.
TCTCTTTTTAATAATCCAACTTTCTCTTTATTCTTCCACTATCTATCTCTCCTCCCGCAATAGTATTTAATATGGTATTATTGAAAAGAAATAATTAATACTACTTAAATTTTTGAAATGGATAGTTATTTATAGGTAATTTTTTTTAAATGAACAATTATTCAAAAACAGAAAGAGTAAAAATGAAGCAAAACAAAAATTTTAAAAAAATTGAACCGTTGAGATACAACAGATGGAGTATTTCTCTTAATTAATTTTATTATAAAACTTTTTGAATAGAAAAAATACTTCACATTCAGAAAATTTATAAAAAATTTGTTACCCAAATTATGTAGTAAAAGATAATTGGAGCACTTAAACATATTCTACCAATAATTTCCACGTGACCACCAAAAATTTGCCATATATTTGTCAACTATATATACAAAAATAAGGTTTTGTCTATGATACACTGAGCTAAGTCCAATGTACCACACACTGGATAATCACATCCAATCATTTTGCTAGAACACCTAATTTGTTGAAGAGTGATTGTACACTCTAGTATTCCTTCTTTCTCTCCCATCCACTTTTCCTCATCCCCTTCTCTCTCTATGTGCTTTCGCCGCCACTAACCTATTCCAGTTCTAGTAAACACTGTTGACCACAATCACCTTTAAGCACTACCATCTTTCCAATGAGGCCTGCTACCAACTCATCAAAAAGATGACAGTAAGATGATTGTGGTTGGCAGTGTGGTTCCTAGAAGTGGAATGGGTTGGTGGCAAAGGAAGCACTTGGAGAGAGATAAGGGTAAGGAAGAGTGGATGGTAGAAGAAAAAAGGAAAAAAGGAATCCTAGAGTATTCAATCGCCCTTTGACAAATTAGGTAATGATTGGATGTGATTATTCGGAGTGTGGTACACTGGACATAGCTCAATGTACCATAGACAACACCATATAATAGATTTTAGGCATGCTTTTACATTATATTAGTGTCACTCCATCATTCATGGCTTTTTCACCATTACAAAATAAAAAAATATTATTTGCATAAATGCAGACCTTAATCTTTAACTACCAATTTGCAAACTTTTGTTTTCATAGGTTAAACTGCAAGTTGCAGTTGTTTCTAAATAATAATTAGAAATCGCTATAAGTCACAGCGATATCTAATTATTTTAGAAAAGGCCACAAGTTGTAGCAATTTCTAGTGATTTCAGCTATAAAATTTTGACCAACTCGAGTGATAATGCGTGAGTGATTATGCTCCCATTATTTTATCTTCTAGTGTTGTTCAGTTTGTGAGAGAGTAAAATGGCTGAGAAAAATTATGTGTATGTTCATATTGGAGGAGAAAAATGCCACTACAAGAAGGCAGGGAGACACATTTATGAGTGAGAATTCAACTTGTATTGTTGTTGATTCATCAATCACGTTCTTGGAGTTGACAAGCAAAATATTGCAGTAGTTGGATCAGCTACACATGGAAGTTAAAAGTTCATTTTATAGATTGCCTTTAACAATTAGGCAAGGCATTATTGTGAACGATAAGAAATTTTAGGTGACCAATGATGTTAAGGTGAGGTTAATGTTTGCCATGAGCAATCGGTTTCTAGAAGTTTAGATCATGGATGTGTTAGTCATCCTACAGGAGGGTTGCTTCAGCTCTAAGGGATCTGTTTATCAATAATCATCATACGCAGGGAACTCAACGTCTGAAGTTCCACTAGTATTTGAATAAGCACAACGATCTCCAACCTTTGAACTACCTCTACATTCTTTGATCATTGAAGAATCTAAATATCCTAATGAACAACTTAGTATTGTACCACTTAGAGTCTAAGTTGTATAGCCATTACCTCAATCAGCTATATGATGTAGGCTCAAGTATACTGTGCACCACTATCTCAGACTGTTGGGACAAATTATTTTCCCTAGGAAATGTCGCCTTGAACCATGACAGGTTCACCATAGAACCCGTTGTTTGTCTAATAGGCGGCACTGCACCAAGCAACTCCTTACAGATATCCCATATATCTCTGTGTAGATATGTCTGCCACCCATCTACACACCCAGTGATCAGCTACCCACCAATTCGCAGCCCAACATGATATGCCACATTCTGCAGGGTGATGATGCACTCTCCATAAGGAAGGTGGAAGGTATGTGTCTTTGGATGCTATTTCTCAAAAGTGCACTATCAAGCGCCCTATCATACTCAAAATGTCAAACCTGTGTAGACTCCAAAAAATAGCAACCTACAGGTCCAGGTGTGATGGAGCCATAGGCCCAGCACACTTGGGATGCAAAACTTGATTAGGCTGTGCGAATTTGTAAGAAAAAAAGTTATCACTATTAATTGCTAAAAAACTAAACTAGACCTAATAATTTAATATTTTGGTAAGTACTTAATAGTTTATTCCTTAAAGCTTCAATATTTTAAGAACTAATAATTACTAAAATTAAACATAAACTAAATTCACTACCAGAAAAAAGCTACTTAGCGGCGGTTATATTGTGCATTTCCTGGCGGTTTATGGTGATAGCCGCAAATTGAATTATTTAGCGGCGATTATTTTTGAAATTGAGGCGGTTTAAGAATTCACGGCGGTTCTAACCTGCTCCCACCGCCGAGAATTAAAAAAAACAAAGGTGAAAACTTAAGACTTCGAAAACTAAAACCTAATGTATTAACTTTGCTCAAACTCATCTCCCCTCTCTCGTTCTCAGACTCTCAAGTTCCCTCTTTCCCGGCGACGCGGCTTCTTCAACGACGGTCTCGCGACTCTGCTCCTTTGTCTACGACTCCGATCCAGATCCCCCCTCATCGAAGCCACCGCCGCGATCTCAGACGCTTCCATCGAAGCCCATCTAACCCCTCCCTCCCACTATCTCTTCCCCGACAACATTATACCGAATCATCTCACCGTCGATCGAGGTCCTCCTCTACCTGCTCCTTCAAAATTATCAGTGACTCCATCGCCAACGGAACCCTAGACCACCGCACACTCAACGCTTTCAAACACCAGAGTACTTCGCTCCTCAAAATCCTCAATAGGAAACTCGCCGGTGGCGTCAAGGTGTGTTTTTTTTTTTTTTTTTGTTTTATTGTTGTGGAGAGTGATTGATGACTGGATTGGATTTTTTTGTTGTTGGAGCAGGTGTGGTATCGATGGTGGCGGCGATATGCCACGCGTGGCTATTGAGTTACAGGCAGAAGAAGGAGAAGGGCGTCGCGGTGGTAGTGGTGGTGCTTGTGATGAACGTGAGATGCAGCGTAATGTGGAAACTAAGGTAGGCGGCTTGGCTCTTTCACCATGCAGGTCTCGATGCCGCCGCCTTGCTTTTCTCTGATGAGGTGATTGATTTTTTTTATTATTTTTGCTTGATTTGATTTGATTTACTCGGAAGTTTAATTGTTCGATAATTTGGTTATTCCTGCTTGATTCACTCAGAAGTTTAATTGTTAGGACTAAGATTTTGAAAATGTTCTGAAAACTTTATGGATATATTAGAAACCATTGGCTTGTCGTTGATAATACTTGTCAGTCACATGTGAAGGTGCTAATTATTTCTTAAATATGTGCGTGGGCATGTTGCTTTTTCAACTAGTCATTTCTGCATTTAATGGCATATCACATATTTACTGATGAATTGCTTGGGAATATTATTCACGGTTGTGGATTTATGTTGGGCAATTGCTCATATTGTGTACTACTTTTTGAAGTTTTGATTCACTGTTGTGAACTAATTTGCCTATAGTTCTTTTGCAGGAGAAGAAGTTGCTTGAAATGCCAAAGTTATTAGATAACAGTCATGAAAATGAAGAAATTACGAGATTGCTGGTAATGGTTTTTAATCAATAGCGGATCAATGAGCTAGCTTGGCTTCTAAGAAGAATTATTATCTATGAAGTTAAAGTTTTTCCTTGACAATTTTCCATGTAAAGATCATAAAAACTTCTATACTATTTTTCTGTGACAATAATTGTAGTTTGTGTTTGATGTCCTTTCTGGTTTTATTTGGACAAAAACATTAGAGGTTTATTAAGATCTGTTAACCCTGGGAAGTGTCCTTCATTGCTGTTGAAATCTAATGTGATGTATTTGGTGCACTCTATCCCTATTTCACTTGATTGATAACTAGACATCTCAGTGAGGGGAAACTCAAGGAACTGGTAATTGTGTGCAGCATAGTTTTGTCATATTCTGCATGTTTGTGTCCCAAATGAAATGCTCATTGCTTGGCATTATTAATGTTGTGCATTATGGTGCAGGATTCTAGCTTACTTAGTTGTATCAGTAAAAAGGTTTATTAATGTTGTGCATTATGGTGGAGGGTTATAGCCTAATATCAGTAAAAATCTGAATAGATGAGCATGTAGTTGGTCAATTTAGCAAATAAGCAGATGGTTGAGTTCTCATTTCCCTTTATGAGCTCCAAAGACTTTTTAATAAATACACATACAGCTCTCTTTTTCTCCCCCCATACGATGGAGGTGTTAATTACATTTCTTGTTTGCATTTAGACTTTTGGCTTTTGTAATTTTAAGGGGAGAGACTTCCAACGAAATTTTCAGCATTGTTTTATTAATTGACTTTGAAAATGACTGTCATGCCTTGTTGAGGGGAGGAGTAGCAATCACTATATCTGATGTGTATGCCTGTGAAGTCTCCTATGAGTGATTTGCGCTAAGCAAATTCAAGCTAAAGAGTTTGGAAATGGAATAAAAGGAACAAAATTAGTTTCAGTTAATTTTGATGTAACCCACTCAAGTAACCCTTCCTTTGTTCGACTTTCAGTTGTTTCAAGAGGAAGAATTAATGAGATGTAGCATTTCACATAACACACCACCCCCCCAATTCATTGCATGGACTCATTGCTAGTTCGAGGTTTTTTTTGTTTGATTGATGACCTCTATTGTAAAATATTGTGGTTTTTGAATAGATGGATAGTAGACTCTTCAAAGCCAAATATCAGTGTAGAGACAGTGGTGGAGCTATGTGATTGTAACTTTGGCATTGGTGCTGATGGTAATTTCCTCCCTTCTTTATTCTTAAATGAATATTCATGGTTCAGTATGAATCATGATTCACTCATATTCCTTGAATTGGAACTTTGCTTGTTAGATGTGTGGCAATGGAGTGAGATGCTTTACCAAATTCAATTGCTTTATGAGTTCTTCTATCATCAATTGCTCATTTTGTTTTATTTATGTCACGGTTTTTCTATTTTTAGGCCCCCATAATTCACTTTAAATTTTTGCAACTTTTGCAATTTTCATGGTTGGGAAGTGTTGGCTGTAATCATTCTCATTGCTTTAAATTCCTTTGTTATGTTGAAATTGGTGATTTTTGTGCATTGAGACCTGACGTAATAGAAGAAACTACCACTTCTTTGTGGACTTTTCTCCACTCTCCACTACTATATGGCACTACTTATATATATCTTCTTGTATTTATCATTGTTTCCCATAATTTAATATATGTCATTTTTAACATTAAATGACAATTAAAAGTTTAATTCATCTATATAGGAATACAGAGTGAGATGCTAAAATCCCTGAGATAAGCTGTACGGCTTGCCAAGAAAGAATTTCTCATATATTCTCTTCTTTGTTTATATGTGCTTTAGATTAGGAGTGTTCTTTTTTTAACAAAACAAATGTGAAATCAATAAAAGGGTTCTGTAAAAGAGCAAAAAAGAAAAGGATGGGGGAGGCTGTTATCCATTATCATTATACAAAAGCAAGCTTTGGGGAGGCTGTTATCCATTATCATTATACAAAAGCAAGCTTTGTTTTCCTTTTTCTGTTTTAGTTTTAGTTTTTGGTGATTCTTGGTTTGGTCTCCTTCATATTTCTAAAGACCGATGCTTACTTAACTATGCTTCCCTTTTCTGTTTTAGTTTTAGTTTTTGGTGATTCTTGGTTTGGTCTCCTTCATATTTCTAAAGGCCGATGCTTACTTAACTATGCTGGAGCAAATGAATTTATTTACCTGCAAAAATGTTCACTCATCTCCTTTGTTTGATAATTAATATATATAGCAAAAGTCTTAATCCTTTTTTCTCCTCATTTTAGAGAAGTCCTTCTAATCATTGCTTGATTTAAAGTCCCCTCATTCTCCTAACATAGTTTTCTTTTCTTTTCTTTTCTTATGTTTGGGGCAGGAGAGGTTTCGTGTTTAGGCTTCCCTTGGGGATTAAATTTTTTGATGGGTTACCTTATTGTATCTCTTTGGATTTTGATTAATTCACAAACTATATACTGATAATAGCTGTTGGAGGTGATCAGAGAAAATATCTTGATGGATTGCAAATGCTGAAATATGATGTATGTTGAGCAACACCGATTGGTCAAGAAGCTATAAAATATGAAGTTCATCCTCATTCTGTTGTCCTCTATTGAGGCAGTGCTTTTAAAGATTTTGAGGAGCTTTGTATATAGGAACCTATACTAATCTATGTTGGTATATTTGCTCAATTATTGTTTAAATGCTTGTTGAACATCATGTTATTATAGCAACATTTGATTAATGTGTTTTTTCGTTCAAAAGTTTCATAATAATGATTATCGATGATTGTGGTGACACATGAAACCCGGATGTCTTAAATTATCACGCCTTGGAATTTTATTTATTTATTTTTTTGGGGCAAAAGAAGAGGATTAGCGGCGGCTTGGAGCTGTAGGTTTGCGGTGGTTTTGAATCGCCGCTATATTGCAAAAACTGCCGCAGAAAGATATTGTGCCCCAAGGTTTTGCAGTGGTTTTAAACCGCCGCTATTGATTTGTGGAGCTACCGATAAATGGTTTAAGGATGCTATTATTTGCGGCGGTTTTTTTAATCGCCAGTAAACGCTTTTGCGGCGGTTACAAACCGCAGGAAATGAGCAAAAAATGACGCCACTAAATACTATTTTTCTAGTAGTGATTACTAACTACCAACCATAATCTCATGTAAGTATTAATTAAAAACTTACAACCTAACAAAAATGGGTTTTTCACAAATATAATTATCCACAAATATACATAAATATCTAAATGACTAAGAGATGATCAAAACCACTTTGAAATATGGGCATCTTGATTTTGGGGTCTGGTTATAGAGAGGATTTATATTTAATATGTTATTAGCTCCCTCAATTTCACTTTATATATAAATATAAAATAAGGATATAATAAATGAATTTTGGTCATAGTATAAGTTGCATAAGTGAACAAGATTGCCCCTATTAAAAAATTAAATTAAATAAGTACAATAAAGCAGGTGAATATATATCTATGTTGTACGGATACATGTATGAGTATCCAATGGAATATGAGTACGATATGAAAATACGTTATAAATTGAATTAAAAACATGTAAAGTATAACTAAAATAAAGTATCTAAAAGTAAAGTTGGAGCAACTTGGGTCATTTCTCAAGGATACTCACTAATTTAGTTGGAAGTTTTGTGGGAGGGGTTGTGCATGTGAAGTGAAAGAAGAGCAAAAGAGTTAACACAATTATTAATTAAGAAACCCAGCTCTAGGGTTTCTCAAGCATAAGGGCATATTATCATTAACAACATAAAACATCGAACACTTGGTGGGTGGCTAATTTTGCTAGCTTTGAAAATCACAAAACTAACATGCAATTATTATACTTAGCATTAGAGAAAACTAAGCATATAATCAACTTATGCATGCAAGTATATGATATCTCAAAGTTCTACACACACATAAATTAGTTTGAAGAGACAATTGTGCTAGCCTAGTTAATCAAACTCATCCTAATCTTATAGATTAATTGAGTTAACCAATTAATCAACTAGCTAAACCTAATTAATCCTTAACCATACAACCTTAACACTAACATGTAGAGTATGAATGACTAACACAAATTCATGCAACTCATATATCAATCAACATAAAAGATTGCATAAATAATAGAGAAGGTAAGAAACCCAACAACTTTCATTAAGAAAAACATTGTCTTAGACACCCTTAGTCATTAAATCCCTAGGGCTAGAACCAAAAGTCTACTTCTCCATGATGGAGTTTACAAAGCAAAAACAAGAGAGTTTTGAAAGTAAATGCAAGAAAGCAAAGAAAACTAGAGGGAAAATGGAGTAAAAAAGAGTGTGCTTCAATGGAGGAACAAGAGAGAGAAAAGAAAGCTGAAGGTGGCTAAACCTAGGCTATTTTCCCTAAATAACAATGTCCCCCGAATTCAATGCTCCCTCTCGTATTATATCATCCAAACTTATTAAAAAAGGGCCCAAACAAGTCAAATTTTAATATTTTAATTTCTGACGTGAGGCAGAAAGCTCATTACAGCGAGTAAGGCTTGGTGTAGTGACCAAAATTCAATCTCAGGTTGTTGTTCTCCTATTCAACCTAGCTATAGTGACCAAAGCTTGCTTTAGCAATGTTGTCTTGGTGTCTAAAGATGCCTTGGTTCCCAAGCTCGTTGGAGCGACTATGACTTGTTACAGCAATAATGTTCAATCTCCAGCTTTTCTTTTTGACTCCAAAGCTTCCCCTTGACTACTATTCTCTTCCAAGCATGCTCCAAGCTCCAACTCAAAACTTGTACCTTCGCCAATAGTTCCCTATGATTCACAAATTTCTTCACCAAAGTAAGAGAATTCATAGGTACAACATGAATACTCGAATAACTCATGAAATTAGAGCAATATTCAAGCAATGTATATAAGGAGATTAGGTTACAATTTCCTAGCAAAATAATGAGAATTGTGCACAAATTGTATGCAAAGCTACTTAGTGTAAAAGGAGAATTATTTACAAAACATGTGTTTATCAAATCCCCTCTATTATCTCTAGTTTAAATGTTGTTTTTTTCCTCAAGGATCTTGGTGAGATGAACTTCTTCTTGAGCATTGAAGCAACATCCCTTCAAGTTATCTAATTACGTTTCCCTCACATGGGCCAAATACATTCGAGATTTGTCTAAAAAGGCTTGAATGGAACTAGCCAAGCCTATGCCATCCCTCATGATTAACAACCGATTGGGGCTTGGATATGGATGATAGGAAGTCCATTAGTGGTCATTGCAAATTCTTTGGCCCAAATCTAATTTCATGGAGCAACATGGGGTCTCAAGGTCAAGCACAGAGGCTGAATTTTGAAGCTTAGCCTTTATCATCATTGAACTAACCTGGCTGAACCCTTTGATGTCATGTTTAAACATCCATTACATTGTCTCTCCTTCAATTTACTATAATAACAAGAGTGTAGTTCTTTTAGCAGCAAATCCAATTCTCCATAATCATACAAAGTACTTTGAGCTCGACTTCTACTATGTTTGAGACCAAGTTGTAGGCAAGCAAGTCTTCATTCAACATATTCCAGCAACTGAGCAAGTGGTTGACTTGTTTCAGTATGTTTGGAAAAACATTAAGGGGCGTCAAAATTGATTTTGAGCATGTAGAATTGATTTTGTGTGGTTTTTAACATGCTTGGTTTCATGTTTTGAACCCAATGTCCAAATCAATTTTGGCTCCTGAATTGATTGTGAGAAGTGATTTTTGGGGTTTTACACTAATAATTTTTGTCAGTATCAATTTTCAAATCAAACTACCAATCATAAATCACTTTATCACAAAATGATTTCTAACAAAATTAATTCTATCCAAAATTAATTATACAAACACAGAACCAAATACACACTTAACCACAAATGTTTTTGTAGATCTCTTTCTCAAGTTAAGATCCAAATTCAAACTTGCAGATACATTGAATTATGAGTTTGCTAGTGATGGCAGATACAATGCCATGTGATGAAATATAGTTTGTTAGCACGATTGTTAAGATTGTTAGTTTACAGCTAAGAGTTGTTAGTACTGTTACATTAGTTGCCTTTGTATCAATGCTAATATATATACCATTAGTGTACTCAAAAAGAATTATTGAATTATAATTACATTTATTTAGATCAAACCTTTCTTTCACTCTTGTGTGCTTTCTCTCCCACTTTTCCTTTTCTTTTTTGAAAGCCTGATGTCTTTCAGAACTCATGTATAAAATTTGAGGATTTTAGTCTTTGAGAGGAAATTCAACTCAAGACACTATATAATTGAATATGCAGTCATATACAATCTAATTTATTAAATCTCATTGCCGAACTTTAAAAACCAAGAAAATTTAACAGTAATCCCCATTCTATTTATTCAAATATTCTCACACAGGGTTTTAAACTTATAATAGAGAGATTAAAAAATTTGGAAGAATACCTCTTCAATCCCCACTATTTGATTAAAATTCTACTATGATTTGAATATTATATAATCCATAGTATTATAGTAATCTCCCAAAATAAAACATTTGTCAGCGTTAATCCTCACAAATTTTTATGAGAACTTTGGACAACCTCTTCTTACAATTGCATTTAACCCCCTTAAGCTTTAGGTTATGTGTAGTTTAGTCCCGACTTAATTTTCAAAATGTGCATTGCGAAACCATATGGTTTTTAAGCTATGCAAAATGCACCTTCTATTAAGTTGCCATCCAATTTTTTTGTTAAGTGATCATGTGTCATTCACATGTATCGTTATATAGACTAAATTACCATTACAATTCTAAACCTTAAATCCCTAATTTGATTCCAAACTAAAATTAAGTCATTGCAAATCTTGCAACCCAAAAACACAATTAGAAAACAACAACATCAACAACAACAAATAAAATTCCAATTATACCACATCACTTTGAAGATCTTTGATTCTTAAACTGCTAAGACATGAGAGAGACCAAAGACCGAAGCTTCACCAACACAACGGTCTTATTTGGTTGGTACTTCGATAGCGACATCTTAATTAATCCAACTGCCTCGTCCAATTCCTCCTAGTCGCCAATGCCATGCACTCTTTCTTGTATGCGCACAAGGTGAGGCTTGTGGATGCAATTTCAAGGGGGCGGTGGGTTCGAAGTCATAGGATTTGTATAAGCATAGAATCTTGAAGAAGGATTTAGGGTCAAGATTTTATGTGAACCATTTTGTGAAGGATTTGGGGATTTTCTTGAAGGACTGCTAGAATATAAGGATTGCTTTGCGTAGTTTGGCTCTTGCTCAGCAACTATATATCTAACTCAAGCAGAGTCATGAAGAAAGTAATTTTAGGACTCAAGCACTTATTTTGTTTCTACAGTTGACTCAGAAAAGTTTCTTTTCCATATGCTTGGTCCTCTTTAGTTGGTATTTTTTTTTATTTTTTAATGGTCACTAGACTAGTTTAATTGTTTTGGGGTAATGAACTTTTGGAGATGATCTTATTGTGATTATGATAAATCAATTCCTATTTGCAACTGTATCATGTATGGAAGAGAAGAGAGAGGGGAGTTCACAGGTTTGAAGAGTGAAAAAGAAAGGGAAGAGAGTGAAGTGCACTTATGGAAAAAGTGAATTGGGGGTTGAAGGTTTAGAATTGTGTGGGTAATTTGGTCCATATAATAGTGCATGTGATTGACACATAATTACTTAGCAAAAAATCTGGATGACAACTCAGCAGAAGATGCATTTTGCTCAGTTTGAAAGCCATAGGGTGTCGCGATGCATGTTACAAAAAGTTAAGGGCTAAACTGCTCATGATTTAAAGTTAAGGGGTTAAATGTATTTTTCCTTCGTTTAAACTTATAATAGAGAGAAAAAAACTGCAAGAATACATATTCAATCCTCACTATTTGATTACAAATCTACTATGATTTAAATATTACATAATCCAAAGTATTATAGTAATATCCCAAAACACTCCCGAAATAAAAAATTTGCCAGTGTTAAATCCTCACAATTTTTATCAGAATTGTGGACAACCTCATCTTACAATTGCTTTAGCTTGGCACTGCATTTTAAACTATAACTCTTGAGTAATATATTTTTGACAATATATGCATTTCTTTAAATGATTGGATTTAAAAAAAAAAAATTGGAGAAATGTTAGGGAGGTGCCAACTGCCAACTTCCCAACTAGAAAAGGTTGAGGTTATTATATGACTCATTTTAGAAGTTTTCACGGACTTTACTGCTTAAATGAGTCTATAGATATTGAATAATGTGTACAAAAAGAATCCTCTTAAGTGCAAATTTCACATGATCATCTTATGCATGAATTTTCATCGGCAATTAACAAGGGGCCTACCATTTTCACCTTTAAGTCCCACAAGATGGTGTAATTAATAGTGAAAATTCGCACATAATATGATCACCTTTAAGTGCAAATTTCACATGATCATCTTAGGCATGAATTTTCACCATCAATTAACAAGGGGCCTACCATTTTCACCTTTAAGTCCCACAAGATGGTGTAATTAATAGTGAAAATTCACACATAATATAATCATGTTAAATTTTCACTTAAGAGAATTTATTTCCATACTTAATTATAAAAATAGACACCCCCTCTACATACTAGAGAGATAAAGACACAAAATTTTGGTCATTCCTTCTCTCTATTAATGGACACTGAGCAATACTTAAGATTTTATGCCTTTCTTTCTACTACTACATATGTTTATAAAATATTTATTTTTTTATTCAAATAATATTTCTCCTTTTTTGGGCCTGTGTAAATCGCCTTGCCCTATGTATGTGGACAATGACGGACAAAAGCCATGGTTTTGGTTTTGGTAGTGCGCCATATGGGGCAGAGCTTGGGTCCCATGATAGAAAATGGGCACGAGTGAATACATTGAAAAAAATGAACACGCTCAATTTCAAGCTCTAGCCTTTCCCAATTTCATGCATATCCCAATTATTGCATGCGTGTAAGAGAGAAATACTTTCATTATTCCAAAGCCCAGCCTGGCTGATAGTGAGTGAAAAAAGGCAAGTGTCGCCCTCTATATAAGGATGTTTAAGCTTCTCAAGATAAAAGCTATCAATGCATAACATAGCAACATCTAGCGCCACTAAGGCTTCAACATATAGAATACATACTCGAGCAAGGAAGGCTAGAGTAGCATCAAGCTATAGCACCACATAGCCAGATGGAGAAGAACGGATTCGATGCAAAACATGGAGAGGTTGATGATGATGAGATGAAATGGGTTCATGATTCTTCAGTGGATTACAAGGGCAGAGTTCCTCTCCGAGCTTCAACTGGCTCTTGGAAAACTTCTCTTTTCATTATTGGTAAGGAAAAACCTACTTGTGGACCTTTTTAATTATTTATATTATTTTTTAGAAGACTCCTTTTAACAAACACTCTTTTAAACATTGGTTAAAAAAAAGCTAAAACTCACTCTTAATTAATGTTAAAAGAAACTTAAAAGTATTAAGATATATATAAAATAGTAAAATAACTTTTTTTTAAAATTTTGTAAGTTTTATTTTGGTTCTCAAACATTATATATATATATATATAAATTTTTTAAATTCTCCAATATATATATATAGGAGAATTTGTTTCCTCCTTGTGGATAAAATCATTTCTTCCTCCACGTGTATCTCTGCCATCCTTCTTGTGGGATTCTAATAGTTTTACATCACTCAAAATTATTTTGATAGTATAAGCTTTATATATGGAGGAAGAGATACGAATACAGGAAAACTCCCTTGGACCTCGTTCTGAAATTGTAGTATATGGGTTTTTCTAGTAAGTAGGACACTGATTAATTGAGGGGGGAAGAAGTTTCAAAAAGTTTAAACATAACCCAGTTATTGAAATTATAAAAATTTAATGCAAAACCTTTCTTTATTGAATCCTTAATAACTAATTTTAGGATACTAGCTAAAAAGAATCCATTATATATTTATGGCTGGCTAGTTTTTTATTTCATGTATGCATGAAGTTATGAAGATGGTGGCGCTAAGCTAATCCTAACATCTAGCACAGTCACATAAGTTCATTTTCAATATACGTTGTTTCCGGCTAGACAAAATGGTTTGTGAAAAGCCTGTGCATGTGTGAGCTGTTACGCACAATGAAAAGTTATTGAAATGTTTTATTAAATATATTTCTGGTGACTCCTTATCGACACAAGCACAAAGGATGCATTTGTTTAAGGCTAAGGAAAAAATATACTTTATGATGCAACTTTTTAGAGAATTTATTCAAAAGTTATAGATTTTATTTTTGTAAAAAAGAAAAATATTTGGTTGACAACAAAAGCTAATAATAAACCTACGCTATATATTTTATCACTATTAGATGTGATGAGTGATCATCCTATTCACTCATTATATGTAATAGCAATAAGATATGTAGTGTAAGTTTGTTGCTAGCTTTTGTTACTAGCCAAATACTTCTCCTTAAATTGTATTATAATTAATTAATCTTTATTTGAATAAAATTTATTTAATTGAGGGTAATTTATTAGGGAATCAAAATTATTAATTGATATTGGAGACTTTAGATATACAATCAAGAGTGCCAATAATCTCACCGTATAACGATATACATATGTGTATTTTTTTTTCTCTTTTACTTCATTTAATTAATCTTACTCTTTATTTGGAGTTTTATTTCCTTATTCACTATCAAGCGCTAATTTTCAACTATTCGTATGTCCAAGTAGCAAATTTTAGTCTCTCTCTCTCTCTCTCTCGCTTTTGCCTCTAAGACAATGGTGTCAAAGAGTTTGATTCTGTAGAAAAATGTTGAGTGAAATACTTGATGAGTGGAAAGAAACATTTGAAGAGTTTAGAGATAAAAAACTAGCATAGCTGAATCAATTTTAAATCATTCGTCTTATTATCTATAAAAAAAAAGTTGGATTTTCTAAAGTGAAATCTCACTCTAAAGAATAAAGTGAGAGAATTTTATCTTTGAATCAATAAAGTTAGAAATAAGACACTTTTCACTTTATCAATCTAAGAGTAAAATTTCTCACATTAATCTTTATGAGAATTTTTCAATCCAAATACTAAAGAATCATTTGTTTTATCAAAGCTTTATTAGGTCCTCTAAAATGATTTAGTAGGTTATACATAAGGGGAATTCTCACATGCAGTTGATGGTCAATGCCATTTGCTGCCGTTGCAATTAACCACATTTTTAAAATGTGGTTAAATGCAACTAAAAATGTGGCTAGACAGCCATACACACTTCCTCTCCTTCCTTCCTCCTCACCTCAACCACCACTCCTCACTCCCCACTCCCCACCACCTCTTCTTCCCTGGCATTGCACGTGTTAATATTGATCAAGCTGAACATGAACACATAAGAAGGAATGCCAACAACACCTTTTCAGAAGGTTTGTCTTTTACAATCCATATTAGCACAACAAACAAGGATGAATTTTACAATCTTGAAAAGCTCAAGAATGAGCATATTACCATGAATTTTTTTCTCCAGATTCTCAAAAACGTCATATGCAAATTGCATCACTACATCAACACAACACTTGGAGACAAACTCACAGAAGCCCCAAAATCAAAATTTTACACTTGATGCTAACATGGATGGCAAAGAACACAAGCACAAGCATTTTACTCAACCATTTCAACCAAAATCTTCACCACCACCAAAGCAAGACTGTAACAATCGAGTACCGCCGGCGGAGGCACCACCACCACCGTCGTCGGCGCCGCCCTCCTCCACCTCGAGGACCAGATTTGGGCCCAAACCTTCGATTCCCATGCTCAAATCGCCGATTTGTTCGATTTCGTCACCGGCATGGGCATTGGCGCCCACCTCCTTCGGTTCCTCCATCTCATCCTCGAGCTCCATCTGCTGCTACTACTATGTCCCCGAGGCCTTGGCGCCAGGGTCCAGGTACAGTGATGGCAACTCCGATACCTCCTGACCGACATCAGTGGTTGCACGTGCGGCGGTGAACACCCGAACAATTCTCTCGATACCATCATCTCTCTCTAGAAAGTTTCCTTAATAGATCTTCAAGAAAACACCGAAAGAAAAAAAAATCCTTCAAAACGTTTCTCTCTCTTTCTCTCTGTCTTTGCGTTTAGCCACATAATTTTGTTTAACCACATTTATAAAATGTGGTTAAATGTGACACAGAATTCGGTTTCCCCAAATTCTATTTGGTGAACAGTATTGTTTTCAGTTACTCATATTTTAAAAATGTGGTTAAATACCTATAAAATGTGGTTAAATGCCAACTGTAGGGAAGACATTGACTAACAACTGTATGGTAGTAGGCACCTATACATAAGGGGTATACTCTGTCACAATGAGCACTACAACATTTTTTTGCAATAAAATAATACTTATTTTTGAAAACATGTAAAAAGTGTTGTGACAATTGGCCATGTCTCATCTAACAATCTTATTAAAAATATAGTCTTTATTAGCCGTCCTACAAACAATGTCTAAAGCTACGCTTTTAAAACTAAGATAGCAGTTTTCGTAGGATTGCTAGCTAGAGTAGGCGTGGCCAAATATCTAAGATAATGGTTTTGAATAGAGAATGCATTATTGTTTTTTAGATAATGAAGTTCTGATTTCACTGCTGCAGTGTTCATGACAAGAAATATGTTAAAATCCATGGTAGAGCATAAAAAAAAATATTAACCTAAATTAATTTTAGATATGTTGAGATATTATTTATTTATGACAAAATAGAATGTCTACTTTAAGTCCGAAGACACGCGAAGCAAAAGGTTTGAAGGCTAGCACAAACCATGGCGTTGGTATATAAGGTTTCATCACTTGAGCGTTGGAATTTGGATAACTCAAAGCCTTATGAGACAAAAATATAGTGAAAATGATACTCCATCAACCATCTCAATTAATTATGTGAAGAATGTCACCTTGGCAAGCATGTATGAGTATCATGGAATGGATCATTATGGACAATAGTACTATAACATCTCACCAGCTCTAGTATAAATAAGGATTCTAATCTCATATCAGGCGCATAGAAATCCTCTTCTCTTTAGTTTGCATCTGCTTCAATGGTCTATTTACACTTATCTTTGATTTTTCTTTTTCTTTTTTTAATCCTTGTTTAATTTGCAGCAATTGAGTTTAGTGAGAGGTTGAGCTACTTTGGAATAGCAACTAGCTTGGTTGTTTACTTCACAAAGGTTATTCATCAAGACCTTAAGACAGCAGCTAGGAATGTGAACTATTGGGTTGGAGTCACCACGTCGATGTCATTGTTGGGAGGATTCCTCGCTGACTCTTATTTGGGCCGCTACAACGCTGTCATTGCATCATGCATTGTTTATCTCATGGTAATCTCAATCACTATTAATCAATTAATTAGAATTGAATACTCACTTATACACATTACTATTATTACTCCGTTCCTTTTAGAATATTTGTTCACTTCCTTAGTAGTTTTCCAAAAACATTCCATTTAATAGAAGTATATTAATTCGTTCATTATATTTTAAGCCACTCCCAACACAGTTATTATTTTTCTTAATACCTGTGATTATCCAAAAGTGACAGATATTATGAAAATGAGGGAGTATTGATTTAGCATTGTTATGTCTAGCTTATTAACTAGAAAAACACTTGTTGTTCTGTAAATACAGGGCTTGGTTCTTCTTTCTCTATCATGGTTCTTACCAGGATTAAAGCCATGTGATCATACTGATATGTGCACTGAACCTAGGAAGGTGCATAAAGTGGTTTTCTTCTTGGCCATCTACTTAATATCCATTGGAACTGGAGGGCATAAACCTTCCTTGCAGAGCTTTGGAGCTGATCAATTTGATGATGATCATGCAAATGAAAGGAGGCAGAAAATGTCCTTCTTTAACTGGTGGAGTATTGGTGTTTGCAGTGGACTCATTCTAGGAGTGACCCTGATTGTTTATGTGCAAGACCATGTTAGTTGGGGAGTTGCTGATATCATCCTCACTGTTATCGTGGCTTTTTCCTTGCTAATCTTTATTATAGGAAGGACATGTTATCGTTATAGGGCACCAATTGGAAGCCCCTTGACCCCAATGTTGCAGGTTTTAGTTGCTGCCATTTCCAAAAGAAAGCTTCCCTACCCTTCCTACCCTACTGAATTGTATGAAGTTTCTGAATTTAAGAGCATCAATGGAAGACTTCTAGGCCACACCGAGAAACTCAAGTAAGTAGTATTGGTACAATAGAACTAAATCTTCGTAATGTAGAAAGGAAGTTCAATTTAGAGGGATATATGTTAATTATTAAAATTGGTGACAAATTTTTCAATATAAGTCATGTTGATTGTTGGATAAATTTAAATGATGACTCATTTATAAAGACAAATTCCGACAATGTTTTTGGTTTTCTATCATTTTTCTAATTATAGATTAATTGCTAGTTTGAACCTGTTTCAGATTTCTTGACAAGGCAGCTATTCTTGGAAATGATGGAAACTTATCAGCAAAACAAGGTCCTTGGAAACTTGCAACTGTGACCAAGGTTGAAGAGATGAAGCTTGTAATTAATATGATCCCAATGTGGGTATTCACTTTACCATTTGGAATATGTGTTGCACAGAATACCACTTTCTTTATCAAGCAAAGTACTGTCATGGACAGAAAGATAGGCAGTGGATTTGAGATCCCTCCAGCTTCAGTGTTCACTCTGACTGCAATTGGGATGATAATTTCTGTGGCTATTATTGACAAGATCCTTGTACCTGTGCTAAGAAGACTGACTGGGAATGAGAGGGGAATGAACATCCTTAAGAGGATTGGTTTTGGAATGCTTTTCTCAGTCATGTCAATGATGGTAGCCGGCTTAGTAGAAAAAAAGAGACTTGAATTGGTTGAGAACAATCCTTTAAAGGGTTCAACCACAATGAGTGTCTTTTGGTTGGCTCCACAGTTCTTAATTCTTGGTTTTGGTGATGGGTTTACTCTCGTAGGGTTACAAGAGTACTTCTATGACCAAGTGCCAGACTCAATGAGAAGCTTAGGGATAGCACTTTTTCTGAGTGTGATTGGTGCTGGAAACTTCCTTAGTAGTTTGCTGATAACAATTGTTGATCACGTGACAAGCAAGACTGGGAGCAGTTGGTTTGGCAAAGACTTGAACAATAGCCGGTTGGACAAATTCTATTGGCTATTGGCAGCCATAACCACATTGAACTTGTTTATGTTTGTGTTCTTTGCTCATCTGTATTCCTATAAGAATGTGCAAAAGGTTCCAGTGGCTGAGTGCTATGGAAACAAAAGTGATGAAGGTGGTGTAGGGACAAAGGTTTGAGTTAATTCAATATTAGTTAGTCCTATATATGTATGTAGCATAAATGACTAGGATTACATCCTAAGATGATGAAAATATGTTTCCTCTAGCAAGCTATGTTTCTATTATATATATATTCAGTGGTACTCTGTTTCCACACCAAGGTTGATAATCACGTAGTTTACTTTGATTTTTGAAATAATAATGTCAATAACATATGATCCAAACCAAGAGGTCATTAATTAGCTTATTCATGACATACAATTGTTGAGGAAAATATCAACATGGGTTACAACAACAACGACAGTAATTTACTAAGTCTCGTTCTACTAGGCGAGGTTGGTTAAAAGAGAAGGATTGTTAGGCTGTTAATGGTTGACGTAAAATTCGTTGAGTCTTTTATAACATGGATAAAAAATAAGACAATGATAATCAATCAATTACACTGACATATAAATTATATAACTTCGCTGAATGCATTTTGGACATAAATTGGCTCAAGTATCGCATAAAACCAAAAAAAAAATAGCTCAAGCCCAGGCAAATTTTGTATGCAGGGCTCCAATCCATTGAGACACAAGTGAAAAATTTGTGTGAGTTCGTACTCCAACTATTGGGCGATTAATTTTCAGACTAAAATATTTAGAATATTTTTGAAGTTTCTACAATTTAACTAACTTATTAGTCTTTTCCGTTTATGATGATCAATTGATCTTATAAAAGGTGTACATGGTCATGTTTTGAAGTGAGCCATTCATCAAGTTACAAGTTACAGGACAAATTGATTATGTGAAAATTGTAAAGGATAAGGATTTGACATGATAGGATCATGTCAAAAATGCTACAGAGAGGATCCAAAATCCATACTATCCCTTGCCTCTCACCGATACGCAACCAATGTGAGGTTATTTCATTTGTACTTTGTAAATTAATTAATAACTGGAAGGGGGAAAAAGTTTCATCATCTACGTGGCAAAACTGAAGTTTCCATGTCAACAAAGATAAACTAAAAACCATTGTTTTGGCACGGTGAGAATTAATTTAGGTGTCCTGTGGGCTATGGAATCGGGCTCTTTTATTAATATAAATAAAAAAAAAGAATATTTACATAAATAAATGGAAAAGAAAACAGAGTAATTTGTGGGCAAAAAATATACAGGCGAATACGCAAGTGGTTCTCGCGAGGGGCCATTGCGTATTCTATAACAGAATACATAGGGCCCCCTCGCATATTCACGTTTTTCTGTGTTCGCGAGGACCCCTTGCGTATTCTTCTTATATAGCTTATGCCTATGTCCCATGCGTATTCACGTTTTTTGACATACGTCTTCATCCCTCACATATTCGGTTTCCCTGCTTGTTTAAGCCGTTGCACATTGTGTTCAGTATCCATTCACTGTCGTCTCTACTATCTGTAGTGTAATTTTTACTGAGAAAATGAGTTTATGCTTCATGCTTGTTCATTATGATAGCAAAATTGAAGAGGGCACAAATGAGGGAATGAGATTTTGCAGTAAGAGACCAGTTGGTATGATTGTTAGTCCATCTATAAGTGTTTTAGAGTTACAAAATAAAATACTAGAGCAAGTGGGTCCTCACAAGCGAATTAGTCAAATGTTTTATAGAGTGCCTATAGCTTTTGGAGGTGCTGTGATCAAGTACAGTTGCTTTCCAGTTTGCAGTGATAATGAAATGGGTCTTATGTTTCAATTCAAGGCTCAATTACTAGAGGTTCGAGTAATGGAAATTTTCATCATTCTAGAAGACTGTGATTTTAGCTCTACTAGTTCTGCTCCTCACATATCAGTAAATGAGACACCAAGCAACATGGTTCTACAGATCCTGAAGTAGTCATAGTTTTGCAGATCTGGTGGTACAAGATGTAGGGTCATCAACTAGACATGTGGCTATTGCAGGTTTCAAGGTTCACGTAGATCACAAGGAAGAAGAGGAGTTGGGGTTATACCAACAAGGAGATAATGCATATAGTGATGAGGAGTTACGTGATACGCAATTGCAATTTTTGGGGTCGCAAATCCAGTCTCAGTCTGTATTACAAGAATATCCTAGTCACTATTCTTCAAAAAACTTGGAGGCAATGCCAGAAAACAGCTTTACATGGCCTACTGTGAAAGTGGTTGGAGGTGAAGGGGAGTTTGAGGTGGGACAACAATTTCAAAACAAGGAGGATGTGTTTTTTGCAATCAAGAATTACAGTATCAGAAGAAAGGTACAATTCAAGATTTATGAGTCAGGTCCAACGAAATATTAGTGCAAGTGTTTGAAGTTTGGCAATGGGTGTAATTGGAACATACGTTTTACATTTCGCATGAAAAGGCAAGTATGGGAAGTCCGAAAGTACAATGGAAGACACACTTATGAATATGATTTTATTATTGAACAACATCGGCAGTTGGATAGTAATCTTATTTGTACCAATATCTTTCCCATGGTTGAGGCAAATCCAACAGTGTCCATCAGAAAGTACGAGCCATTGCGCCTTGGCTATAATACTCTATGCGGCCACATAAATGAAATAAAAATGTTATTAAATATCAATCCATAATAAAATAATAAAACCTAAAAGAAATTAATCAATATTAATTTCTATTGGGGAAATCTTAGGAATGGAACTTATTACCAGTAGTAGAAGCAACAAATATTTCCCCACACCTATGCAATTAAATAGGTAGTACCAAAAATACTTTAGGTGGTATAATAATTTGGAAAAAAAATAAAATAAGAGACACCACAATTTTTAACATGGGAAAACCCCCAATTAGAGGGGAAAAAAACCCACGGGACCTAGTCCAGTAAAAACCTCCACTATGATCAATGGGAATAAAGTCAGTTTTCCTAGTAGCATTAGGGAATCTCAACAATCAATAGAATACTCATCCAATGGGTGGAACACAACCATATAATTCTACAATGTGGGTATAACAGAACAGCCACCAGAGAAGGCAATAAAATTAATAGGCTATATTAAACTATCAAGCTCAACATCAGAAACAATATACTAAATTTTCATGATAAATGGAGCACGTTTACCGGTCTGATGATGAACCCAGTGCACTGCGTTTTCTCCCTTTTCCTTCCTCTCAGCGGCATCACTTCGCATCTTCCTGTTTTTCAACAACATACACTACTGTAGCGTGGTTTATTTTCATTTCCTCTTTTTCGGTTTTTCCTTTTTTTTTTACAATTTCTTTTTTTTTGTTCTTTTCTTTTAATTGTTGGGCCCTTAACGAGGAAGGAAGCCTACCAATAAATCTCTTTCTTCCCGACTCAAGTGGTGATGCGCTGCTCCACTAAGCCCACCTTCTCTCTGCAAGAAATAGACTTCACTGTCGGCAAAGCTTTAGTCATCATATCTAAGCCATTGTCATCAGTGCCAATGAAAACAACTTCAACTCCAGTACTTCACGCATCCAATGATACCGCATCTTTATGTGCTTCGACCTGGAATGAAATGTCGGGTTCTTGCTGAGATGGATAGCACTCTAGCTATTACAAAATAATATAAACTTCTCTTGATTAAGGCCTAACTTTTGTAGGAATTTCTGCATTCATAAGAGTTCTTTTAAAGCTTCAGTAACAGCAATATATTTGGCCTCAGTAGAAGACAAAGCAACACATTTCTGAAGTCTGGACAGCCATGACATGGCTCCCTCTGCAAAAGTCATCATGTACCTAGAAGTAGACTTCCTAGAATCAAGATCACCAGCTATATCTGGATTTGTGTAACCATCCAACACAGGTTGACCACTCTCAAAGGATAAACAAACTTTGGAAGTGCCTCAAAGATACCTGAAAATCCACTTTACATCTTGCTAATAATCCTTACCAGGATTAGAGAGAAACCGGCTAACAACATCAACAAACTACCAACTGCAGACGCACATGGAACCTTCTTCATCTCTTATTTTTCTTTCTCACTTGTAGGACATTGCTATGAACTCAACTTAAAATGACCAGCAAGTGGAGTACTAACAGGCTTTGAATTACTCATGTTAAACCTTTCCAACACCTTCTCAATATACTTTTACTGAGATAACCACAACTTACTATTCTTCTTGTCATAAGTGATCCTTATGCCAAGGATTTGCTTTGCAGAACCTAAGTCCTTCATAGCAAAGGACTTGCTCAAGTCATTCTTAAGACTCTGAATCTTCTGTTTGTCATGACCAATAATCAACATGTCATCCACATAAAGCAAGAGAATTATGAAATCACCATCAGAAAATTTCTTGACAAATACGCAATGGTCTAAAGTAATCTTACTATACCTATGATCTGCCATGAAAGAATCAAATTTCTTGTACCATTGCCTTGGTACCTGCTTGAGGCCATATAAACTCTTTTTCAATTTGCACACAAGCTGCTCCTTTCCCTTAACCTTGAAACCCTCTGGCCATTCCATATAAATTTCTTCTTCTAAGTCACCATGAAGGAATGCAGTCTTCACATCAAGCTGCCCAACCTCTAAATTCAAGCTTGCTACTAAACCAAGCCCAACTCGAATAGAGGACATCTTCACCACCGGTAAGAAAATCTCTTCAAAATCAACTACTCAAAACCTTTCACAACCAACCTTGCTTTGTACCTTAGCTGTGAGACATTATCTTCAATTTTCAGGTTAAACTCCCATTTATTTTTGAGTGCTTTTTTATCCTTTGGAAACTTCATCAACTCAAAGGTATGATTCTCATGCAAGGAATTCATTTCCTCTTGCATGGCCTTCAACCATTTGTCTTTGTGCACATCAAAAATAGCCTCTTGATAGCTTTCTGACTCCCCACTATCAGAGATTGTCACATACTCATTTGAAGGATATTTCTTAGAAGGTTGATGCGATCTTGTAGATCTTCTCAATTCTGACTAAACTGGTGGTTTTGGCGGAACTTGCTCAACTGGCACCTCAAGAATAGATGCAGGCTCATCACCTGTATTCCCATCATCAACCTCTATATCTCCCCCATTAACAGGAGTACTAGGAGGAGACTCTAGCACAACATCACTGTCACTTCTAGTAACATACACTGGCTTATCTAATTTTTCAAAATCTTCAATGGTTTGGTCTTCAAGAAAGATCACATCTCGGCTTCTGATTATTCTCTTACTTGCTGGATCCCATAACCTGTAACCAAAGTCTTCGTGACCATAACTAATGAAGATACACTGCTTGGACTTCCCATCAAGCTTGGACCTTTCATTTCTTGGAACATAAACAAAAGCCCCGCAGCCAAATACTCTTAAGTGACTATATGAGATATCTTTCCCTGTCCATACTCTCTGTGGAACATCACCATCTGGAGGAACTGAAGGAGAAAGGTTGATCAAATCCACTGCAGTTTTCATTGCTTCACCCCAAAAGGATTTGGACAACTTTGCATGAGAAAGCATACACTTGATTCTGTCATTAATTATACGATTCATTCTCTCTGCAACTCTATTATGCTGAGGAGTCTTGGGAACTGTTTTCTCAAGCTTGATCCCATGTTCTCTACAATAGTTTTCAAGTGGACCCTTGTACTCACCACCATTATCTGCTCAGACACATTTCAATTTCATTCCTTTTTCTCTTTCAACACTAGCATGGAAGCTCTTGAAAACTCCTAGCACCTGGTCTTTAGATTTCAACACAAAAGTCTACACTTTTCGAGAATGGTCATCAATAAAAATCACAAAATATGATGCACATAATTCGCCCAAAGGTGCGACAGGGACAAGTCCCTATTAGCTCGCCTATGGACATGATGCTATTTTACCTGTCAAAATTAATTTACAGTCAGTTAGGGTGTCGAAACAACATGAATTACTTATTAACGATTATTAGTGTTCTATGTTCGACGAGTTAAATGACTTGGAACAAGAATGAGTTGTTGCATTGTAAAATATGGTGCGACAAAGGAGGCAATGGCCAAGTTTTATAATCGTCACGTGAAAATTAAATGTTTTGACGCTGGAGACTTGGTTTGGAAAGCTATTTTTCCATTTGAAAAGAAATCAAGAATATTGGGCAAATGGTCCCCTAAGTTAGGAAGGACCTTTCTGAATAAACAACACATTCTCTGGTAATGCTTATAGTCTAGTCAATATTGAAAATGGACAAAAAGTAGCGTCAATCAATGGCAAATACTTAAAAGCATACAAACCAGCTATGTATCAAGTCAAGATAAACAATTGACAATGTAAGCAAATATAGGTTGACGGTATTAGATTAATTGAAAATACAAAAGCAAGAGGATGTTAAAACTCAACCAAGCGAGTATTTATCAGATTGTCAAAACAAAAGTAGAAAATAAACTCGACTAAGCAAATAATTTTCAGATTGACAAATCAAATGAAAAAGCTTGATACACCAAGCAAACAGCTAGAATTAAGCAAACAAGCATAGTGAAAGAAAATCAAGGAAGAAGACTGCGAAGCTTTAACTTCAAATCTTGTTGGAGTTGTAAAGTTGTTTCTTTGTTCGATTTTGCTTTCTCAAGATCTGAATTAATCTTTGCAAGTTGTTCATTTGCCACTTTTTCTTCCTTTGACAATTTTTCGAGTTTCTTGTCAAATTTGCCCACATGTTGTTGCTCTGCTTCCAAAACCTTAACAAGGTTTTCTTTTTAAGTTGACAATTCTTGGATTCAAGCTTGAAGATGTATAATCTTGATCAAAGCTTTTTCTCAAACTTCACCTTGTTGTAAGTTATCAACAATCATGGCCTTCTGGCTGTTTGCCTTCTCAATATTCTAGTGGATAAAGTCGATAGTCTCTAAGCTTTTTTGCCTCCGTTCAGCCATGCTTTGTAGCATAGCAATAGAATCAAAGGATTGAGAAATGAAATTCTACAAAAAAACTCACCAAATATTGATGTTGATCTGGCAAAGTGACTTGAGACAAAGTCGAAGCAGCCTGAAGGAGTTTTTGTTTTAAATCACCATCCATGACCAATGCCTCAAAAGGGTGATTGAGAAAATGCATGATGTTAGGAAGTTGCTCAATAGGCAAATCGATAGTCAAAGGGATAGTTGAAGCTGGGGTTGGACTCTTCAACATTTCAGCAGTGGGGGTAGTATTTTTGACACCCATGGCTTCAGAAACAGAGGGTGCATCCTTGAAAATAATTGAATCTAACAAATCCTGATTTAGAGTGTTCAGGAAGCCGATGTCCAAGTCGTCATCATCATCATCATCATCCTCTTCCTTTTCATCCTTTTCTTGATTTGGAGGGATTGTAGAAACAGGGGTTGCCTCTTGAGGTATACCAATTGGAATAAGCTGGGCAGGAGAAAATGGATGATTAATTTGTACATGCGGAGGCTCGACGATGCTTTGAACAACATAATCTTCAACCGACAAGTCTCCCTTGTCCTTGGTTGAATCACACATAGCCTCATCAAGATTAATGATGTTACCTTGTTCAGAATGAGGGTGCTATAAAGGTAGAAAAGAAAATAAAAGTTGTCATGTGAAATGCATCTTTAACAATATGACGCATCAATGTATATAAAAAAAATGGGCCTTTTACTTTGTAGAGAGAACTAGAAGAATCTCCTTCTTCATCATCAACAACCTTGACTAAGTTATGGGATCAACCTTTGACTGAAAGGGATTCATCTTATCGAACGGTGACAGACTAAATGAAAACATAGTTAGAAGGATTACGATAAAAGATATATGCAGAGAGCTATATATATAACTTACTTTGTTAGATAATGTAAGCGAAGGTGTCGATGATTTAGATGGAAGTGTGGATCTAGTCACCCTAGAAGATTTTGGAGCTTTGATTGCCCATCCCTTTTTAGTCGAAGTTCCTACCTTAGCCATTGTTTCTTTTACCTTAGGTTTTCTAGGCTGAAAGACAAGTGCTTTATGTTTTCAACTCGGGATACCTGTATTATCTTGTTCTGTTAGAGGACTTTGGTTAGTTGAATGTTCATAAAAATAGGCTGAGATAAGCAGAAAGTGTGAAAATATCACTTTGTTTAGCTTTATCTTCTTGTCCTTGCTGCAGGGAACCAGAAGAGCGAGTCAGAATTGTTGTTCGATCATTTGCAAATCAACATGAATAGTGTCATAGTATTCATGCCACCAAGTGACAAATGATACACTTGGTAAAGAGCTGGGTTCTATAGCTATGCGAGAATAAACCTATCTTCCAGACTCATTGTCAGATAACCAATAGTCTAACTCTGTAAGAGATGATATTTCAGAATGACAAAGTTGTTCTTTAGGATCAAGTGTCAGTGGTGCCGAAATTGCTTGGGAAAAACCAAATTGTTGCACCATGAAATTAGGAGCATGTAAGGCAACTCCTAAGGCGTTTGACCTAGGCAATCCTGAAGGGATAACTTGTGTACAGAGGAAATTCGACTAAATAGTGTCGCTTTGATTCTGCTTTGTCTCAATATCTCGAATCAAGGGATGTGTAAACCATGGTGGGCCAATATGACATTCGATGAAAGGTGTCAAATTCATTTGGTCAATACCAGAAAAGGAAGCTCTATGGAAATGTTGGAAAAAATGCCAAAATTCATCAAAGGGTTTTGAGTCTTTGGGCTGGGTTCGAGACAGGAAACAAAGTCAAGGCCCTTCATAACCTCGATGAATGATAGCTAGTGGGGAGTAGGTTAATTGAGGCTCAAAGATGACATTTAGTCAAAGTTGGAGCAGCCACATTGGACCCCCAGGATTAAGAGATTCATTATTGCCAATTCTAGTAATGAAATAATGAAGTTCGTCATAGAGATGGGCTAAAAGGTGTTTGGCAAGACAAAGCTTGTTGCCTTGATGCAATAACATAGCCAAAGGAAGGTACATGGCTTGCATTTTCATACTTTGGGAACAAAAGACAATTGAATTGAGCCAGAAATAGAGGAAAGGGATATGTTTGCTATCACTCACAGGGCCAATCTTTGTATTATTCTCAATAAAGGAAGTGTAAGACATGTAAGATAAATCCAAGGAGTACTTATATGGGTCTTGAGGTTCTATGTTAGGTAAAATGTCAACCCTAGAAGGTCGAAGACCTATGATGGCAGCTACTTCAAACACGGTTGGGCCAATCGTGCCACATGGTAACTGGAAAGAATTTATGGTCAAATTCCAAAAATAAATGACAGACCCTAACATGCTATTGTTAAACTTGATGGAATATTTGGCTAGTTAAAGAATATCAAGAATACCTAAGCTTCTCTAAAAAGAAGTTTTTGCTACTTCCATTCTTGCAAGCCATTCAAGAAAGAGTTTAGAGTTCTTGGGTTGGTTCCTAAACAACCTAGAATTAGAACTGAAATACTTGCAATAGAGTTGAGGGCGGCTAGCTAAAATTTCATCCGGCTTAGAGGAGATGTAATGAGTACCTATTTTATTAGCTTGCCTAAGAGTCAAAATAGGACCAACATAAGCATGAATACTGGAACCTATGGAGAAAGGAAGTAGTACCTGGGAAGTAAGCTTCAGGGAATTCTTCGGATCAGGCCCTATTACAAAACCCTCATCATGCTCAGTGATAGGATCTTGTATCGAAGCCACCAGATGAGTGTTCTTAGGATCAGTAGGAGATGATCTAGTAGGAATAGTACCCTTAGAGGAAACGGACTTGGATGGAGAAGCCATGGAAACAAAAAGAAAAGATTTTTTGAGAATTCTGAGAAAGAAGAAGAAAGTGAACAGTTTCAGCCAAATTAGATAAGCGTGAAAAAAAGGGAAAGTTTGAGAATGCTTATAGCCCTCTCAATGGGCTATAGAGCTAAAACTGACAAGGTTGAAAAACGGGCCCATAATGTATGACGTGATCCAACTGAAGGAGTGGTTCCGATTAACGCGCCCCATTAATGATCTTACAGATATTTTAGTTTGGTGAGAATAATTCATTTTGAATTTAAATTACAACTCCTCAACTTCTTATCAACAAGAGTGCTCTTCGAAGTGAGAGTTGTAGGGGGCATGATATTGGCACCAAATTTTACTAAGTGTCAGATTGTTGAATTTGCATTCGACTTTGACAGTTTGAAGGTTAGTCAAAGGTTTGGCTCGGGAAGAATTGACAAAAATAATGTTGAATTTGACAAAGTTGCTGATTTGTCAGATAACATGTCAAAACACAAAAGAAAACCATTTGAATTTCTAGGTTAACAAGTCGACATTGACAGAGTTCGACTTTTGACAAATCGAGATCGAACTTTGTCATTTGGGACTAAAATATTTTTGAGACCAATTGGAGACTAAGAATGTCCAATCTTCATGTTAGATGTTGAAGGCACTGTCATGCAAGTGTTTGTCAAATGGCAGTTATTGATGGTTTCCAACAGTTATTAGCAGAAGCTTGACAAAGACGTGACAAAATGGTGATCAAAGCACAAATGACAAAGCAGATAACTGTTAAAACCACAAGGATAACATCTAGAGACAGCTGAGGACAAGTGTCAAGATCCTAGTAACTTAGGTTGTCTATAAATACCAGTTATGTACATATTTTAAAGGGTTAGAATTTCCATTCACACACTCACTCTAAAACATCTCCAATGACTACATAGAGTCCAGAGTTAACTAAGTGTTGTTCTCAACCCTCTCTGTCGCTTTTTTAGGATTAGATTTCCTTAATTTCTTTACTTTTTTTTGCAATTTTGTACTTCATTTACAGTTTGTCAATCAATTTACTTTCTGTATTTCTTCTTCTTCTTTTAATCTATCAATTTAACATTTCATCCATAACACACACGAATTACAACATGAATCACACTACATTGCACTCTACATTCCATTCTCATTCATAAAAATAGTTTGACACTCGATTTCTTTGGTGAAGAACCCAAGAGAAGTAGCTTTTCGCTCTCCGAATCAAGATATTGAAAAGCAAAGGTTGTCATCCAAACTCTTGAATTTTGTCGATTCATACCTGGTTTAGAGCAGTTTAGCCTCCTGCATAAGGAGTTTGTTAATTATTTGTTATTGACAAGTGCTAAAATTTGCCATAAACAGTTTATTGTAATAGAGTTGTATAGTTTGTTAGTGATAAACTCTCATATAAAATGACATTGTTTAGTGTAATTCATCATTGATTGAGTACAACTTGAATGGCACATAACTCACATTGAGCTCTCTCTCTCTCTCTCTCTCTCTCTCTCTCTCTCTCTCTCTCTCTCTCTCTCTCTCTCTCTCTCTCTCTCTCTCTCTCTCTCTCTCTCTCTCTCTCTCTCTCTCTCTCTCTCTCTCTCTCTCTCTCTCTCTCTCCCTCCCTCCTTTTGTTATCTTTGTCTTTGATACCTTTCACTTTTTACAAAGCTGAAAAAACGTGCTTACGTGCATGTAGTTGACTGACCAGCAAACAAGCTGATAAATTGGCCTGATTGTCTGAATCTAAAGAAGATCAAAAGTGATAAGCCAGCTTTAGGGAGCATATATGCAAGTACTTTACATGACCAAATAAAAAGCTCTTCGATAACCATGTGGCACGGCAAATCAAATCAAGTTTAATCTTCTTGATTCACTTGCCGTACATAAATATAGTCTGCTTTTTTACCTTCTTATTACTATTATTTAAAAGAGTAAATATTTATTTTAATCTCTCACTTTATACTTATAAGTAATTTTAGTCACTGACTTCTAAAATTAGTGAAATTGGTCCCGACGTTACAAAATGTGAATCATTTTAGTCCCCCAATCTATTCTTATTTAATATTTTATTAATTGAATGATAATAGGTAATCTTAAGTGATATCTTGACATATTATATGTCATCTAAAGTATAATAAAGTTTGAAATGCCTCATTTTAGTGTTAAAATTATATAAAATAAGTCATTTAAATATTCGTTCTAATTCATAAAATAACTTATTTGTGCAATTTTATATACTAAAATAAGTAATTTTAAACTAGTATAATAAGGTATTACTTAAAGTTATACATTATCATTTAATTGATAAAATGTTAAACAAAAATGGAATAAAAAACTAACTTGACTCACATTTTATAATGTCAGGGACTAATCTGACTCATTTTAAAACTCAGGAACTATAATAACTCATTAGTAAAAAGTGATAGACTAAAATAAGCATTAACTCTATTCAAAAATGAAAATATCTCTCTCAACCAATCTAAAAGGTAACTTGGGACCTAACTCCATTTTGCTTTCCGTCAAGAGAAAATTCAAAGGAAAAGACGCGCAACAAATTCGTGTAATTGTTTCATAACAAGGAAGAAAATTCATTTATTTCAATATACCCCTTAATTGGCAGATGTGTGTATGGAGGGGCATGTCATGTTGTCTACGCATTTTCCACTTAATTAAAATGGAAAACTAGAGGGACCTTCAACATATTGTCATGTCTCAAGCCATCTCAAATGATCTGACACCAAACATATGGCACCAGCAAAGGAAACCAATGAATGTGCTAGGAAGTTGCAATCGTTTTGTTCAGAGCATGGAGTGCAAGGATGGATCTCTTCTTTTTTTCCTTTTTTTTTTGGGATAAAAGAGGATAGATCTGTTTCACGCTCTGTGAGTGTTGCTATGTGAGAATCTTATCCTTTGTTGATTAATATGATGTAATAACAGCTCCATTCTGTGCTAGTGTCGAGCCATCAATATTCAATTATCGAAAAAAGAAATTGGAGTTACAATCGTGTTGACTATTCCATACCTATCTTAATTAGCAGGTACTTTGCTACGATTCTATTATGCTTAAGTAAAATTTTCTCATGGAGGCAATTATTTCTCTCCATTTTGAATAGAATGTAAACGGATTGGTTTAAATCAGATGTTAAACAAAAAATAAATCTGAATCGATTAAATTTAATTGGAGTGATGGTTTGATATTTAATTTTTTATTTTAAAAAATTCAAATCAAACCGATCTAATATGATGTGATCAAGATCAGGTTTTTTTCTTTTCCCTTTGGTTTCTCAAGGTATGGGTTGGGTTTGGTCTTGTTTGGTTTGGTTTGGCTTAGCAGGTTAAAGTAAAAAAGAAAGAATTGTATTGTGTTTTTTTTAAAAAAAAAAACTCTTTATAAAAATTACCAACAATATATAAAACTAATATGATATATGTTAAAAATAGTGTAAATAGATAGATTTTTATACGAAATGTAAACAAAGATAATTAACAAATAACTCTATTACCCAAAGTTTATAAATGCAATACCTTCAAAGTGCAAAAACAATAATAATAAAATAGTTTTGCAGGTGATCAGGTGATCAAGTTGGGTGTTTGGATAATCAAGTTGAAAAATCGTGAATCTGAAATTGAAACAATAACAATTGGTTTGTATTGGTTTTTACTTACAATGAACTGATTACTCGAGCCAAACCAAACCAATATAATTTCATTGGTTTGCTTTGGATATTGTTAAGGTTTGGCTGTGACGTGAAAGGGTTGTAGGTTTGAATCTAAGCTGTTCAAGGTGCTGATTTAGGGGTGATGTGTTTCGTATTCTTGTGGGTTATGGCTTCTGTTTTCTTTAGGGAGGATATGTGGACTCAAAGCTCTGTGTGTGGTTCCTCGAAGAGTTTTGCTTTGTGATATCCGCTAATATTGTGTAAACCCCTTGGATTATGACGGGGCGAGGTGAATTCAAGGGCTTTGAATTTTTCTCTTGATGTTGCTTTTGTTTCTTTCAAATGACTCTCCCCCACTCTTGTGCATGTTCACTTATCCTCCTAGACATCGTTTTGGAACTGGTGATGGTTTGTCCAATCGTAAGGACGGTGAAGTCAGAATTGTTGGAGAGGATTCGTTTTCTTGAGTCATGGTGGCTGGTGTTGTTGTTTGGTGGCTTCATGCCCTTTCAGTTTCGAGGTTTTGTTCTGTTTTGGTTGAGCTTCATACGGTTGATAGGACAAACCACGCTTGATTGAGAGGGGTAAGAAGGAAGGCATTGATCAAAAGTATCTAATTTGTTCTCAATTTTGCTTCTTTGATGTTGCTTGCTTCCTTCTTTCTGGTCGTCCATGTTGTGTTCATTTGCGCTTTGTCTTTTATTTTGCATAGGAGCATTTTATCGTTACCTTGCTTTGATGTAACTCGATACTCCACTTTTTTTAGGTGTTGTGAGCCGTTATACAATTACTGGGAAAAAAGTTGATTGGATCAATCCGATATGCTCACACCCCTAATTTCTAAGTCATCATGTATGATATGAAATAGTAAATGAAGCTTACTTTGCATAAGGAACATAATTGTAGGATTAGGCATACTACTCACTCCACTCCTATTTGTTATTTTAGCAAGATATATAAGAATTTGGAAGGAAAAAAATCTACAAGATTCTATTATGAATTTTTTAGTTAAAATGTCTTTACTTAATTTTCAACATCTAATTACTTCATTTTCATTAAGTCACACTATGTTTTTCAATTTAACAGTTAATAACTTGTGGAGGGAAAAATTGGAAATTAACCGTAGCTTTTTCATTGTATGTAAGATTAAATATAATGGATAAAGAAAATTTCGCCAAAACGTCAAATAAATTCAAATTGGAGGGAAAAAGGGATATGATAAGCTGTTTGTTTGTGCTAGCTTGGATGATGCTAGGAGTTTGTTACTTTCGTGAACATATTCAAATTAAAATTAGCGTCCCAAAACTTGTAGTATAAGAACAATTCCATTTTTTTTTTCAAAGACCTTTGGTACAATCCGTCTGAATTAAAAGTATATAGCCAGGGGAATTTTATATCAATGGAAAATATTAAAATGCAAGATATCAATACATAAAAATAATCAACTCAAGAACCATTCGAAATATTTGAGTATAGTCCATCACAAATAAATAAAAAAAACATATATTTAAAATTAAGCAGTTCAATTCTCTCAAAAAATAAATGCAAAATAAACACATCATCCCATGAAAATCATAAATTGAGAAAGACGAGAATTCAATGGATGCACTATCATATTCAAAAGAATATAAAAGACATTACTAATCGCATTAAAAAAGAAAAGGATTCAGAACTTCTGTTTCTTTTTTGTGGTTCATTGTATTTTTTTCCAATCAAAAGTTGACAATTTAAGGAAAATAATTCAACAAGTGAGATAAGTATTGGAAACAGAGAAGACTTATAGGAACTCTTTAAAAATGTGGAGTAAATAAGTTTTCATCACGTTTAAAAATGCACATATATGTGTTATGCAATCATGGATGTTGTCATATCGCCTTTATATATTTGTGTCAGCAATGACTTGAAATTAACCCACCAATGCCGATAAGAATGTGATTGCAACAATATTTTGCTGCGTTCGTCGGATATAGCCCCTATTAATGCTTTCACACCCACAAACCACAAATTATTTGACAAGACAAAAGAAACAAGATCAATATACACAAGTAATTAATCTCTTCAGATTCTCCTCAACTTTCTAAGCAGCCTTATAGCTTTGCTTGCCAACAACAAAATAGACCATGTGCCTCGTGTGCTTCATTCTTGTTGTTTTTCATAACCTTCAGTAGTATATGTTCTCCGACATGACCTTGGACCATAACTCAGTTTTGAGATTCCTTTTCTTGTGATGAGAAAGAGTTCGATTTGAATGTTGATAATACAACCCCAACAATGATCAGAGTTTGGGTTTGTGAGAATAAATGAACAGATTTGATGTAGATGTTTTTTTTTTTCTTGATAGAACCTATCTCCGGAAGAATCAAATGCATGGGAGTATTTAATTAGTGGAAGGTGGTCCCATGTCTACTCATGGCGAACCTTGCCAGTAATAACGTATGAACTAGTCAGAACAAAGTTGAAAATATATAAATATTATAAAAACATTCATTTTTCAACGTGTGTGCTTGGTTGAAGTCCATGGATTTATTGCGTCTTCCTATCAGGAATCTGAATCATTCATCTTGGTCTGTAGAGGTTTCAGATTTTTCAACCATTTTTTTTAATTCAATACTAGAATCTAGGACACTTGGTTGAGGAGATGAAACACTTAACCTCTCCAACCGACCCATGTTGACGGTCCCATATATATGTGCCATTTTCCGTTTTATCAACTTCTCCTTTTCAATCGATTTTCCATTGATATCTTTCAATTTCAAAGTGCAACAATAACATAAATCAAAATGTGAATCACGTGATGCATTGAATAAAGGACTCGGTGGCATACCGTGATTTCATTCTGGCATGGTAATAATAGTCCACCGAGTCTTGCCCTTATAAAATATTAGAGATATGGTTGACCAAGAGCATAATAACATTTTAAATTAAGCGTCTTATCATTTTTTATCAATACGGTGGCATTAGCATTGATGAATGCTGAAGTGCTATGTCCACAATAGGATTTGCCCTCATCAATTCTAGCCAGGAAATGGTTTAGAGTATAATTAAGGATTGACTTCAGAATTTTTTTTGAGTTTATTTTATAGATTGTGGTCAGGAAGACATATTAACTTCCAAGTGGAATTAGTTTCGTGCAGTATAATCAAGTTCTTTCTTTCGTTTCCTTTCAGCAATATAATGATGTGCAACATTATCAAGCTAAAATTGCCTTTTAGCCGATGTACTCCTCCTCCAATAAATATGGCGCTGTAATTGGTCACAACATAAAATAAAAAAAGAGAATAAAAATCCTGCACAATTAAGATAACTTTTTAATTCCTACATTCGTTACTAGCTTGGTAGGACCGCATGGAGGGTGTTGTCTCAGTCAGTTCTAAAGAAATATTGGAAAAAACATTGCCACTATCATTTGTCTACTATTGTCACTCACTATTTATTGTAATTATTTATAGTATTTCTAAGATGCCCTTAATAAGAAACATGCTTAGTATTAACCAATTTATGTTAACCCAAAATTTAAGCAATCTTGAATAACTATATTGCCAAATAAAAACATCTAGGATTAAAAAAATTGATAAAAATTATTACTAATACTAAATTATTTCATGATTAAGATATCCCAAGATTTACTAGTTCATTATTTTTTTTATCGAAATCAAAATATTCATCGCCAGCAACAATAATTTTATTTAATTTTATATATATATATATATATATATATATATATATATATATATATATATATATATATATATATATATACACCTTGTGGTTTTCACTAGTTCATTATTTATCATAGAACAATACATTGAGTTATTAATTAAAATTTGAGAAATAATTAAAGACTTTGAAGTTTGGACTGATTATTTAATTATAAAAGAAAAAAGTTGAAGAGATTATTTTATACTTTTTTTCTTTTTTTCTTAATATTTTTCCATGAAATTTTAGACCTGGATAATGATTAGATAAAACTATCCCTTATTTTTATTTATAAATGTTAAAAATTAAAAAGACTACACACAACATTAAAACTTTGTCATGGAGATTCAATTTCAATTTCCTTAATTATGTTAATACTTACTCCCTCCATTCCTTAATTATAGTTATTTAAGATTTTAGCACGAACATTAAGAAAATATATAAATGCTGTTGAGTTTAGAAAAAAAATATATTTAAGTTACTAAATTATCTTTCATCACACTCTACTAAGCACATAACCCAAGCAAAGTATAAAGTGTTTGTTAGATTCTCTTTTTACTTTTCAGGGATAAAATTGGTATAAAATAATTGATCTTCCATTGGAATGCTAAAATGACAATAAACATAAAATAAATTTTTTTTCTAAAGTAACTGTAATAAAAGATGGGAGTATATGAGATCTTAAGTTTATCAAAGCAATATAACAACACGTAATTCTTTAACATGGGAAAAAATGAATTGTTTTTTCTAGAGAATACTTGTTCAAACGGATAGAAATTTAAATTTAATATTAATTCTCAAAAATATTAACAAAATTGATTTTGTTATAATACAATTAATTATATATATATATATGATTTTTGAGGTAATTATGAAAATTAAATAAATTTAATAATTTGACGATACATAATTAAATATTGTTTAAAAAATTTTACACTACTACTATTTCAAAATTAAATTTGTAGTTAGCTCCCACCTATGTTTTGTTAGTTGTCATCCAATATCCAGAGCTGGCTAGGCCTAAATAAAGTTAAAGTCTGAGAGGAGCACAACATTTAATAATAGATTTACTAAAAAGAGTTGTGCCTTTAATTAATATCGGTTATAACTTTTAGTCCAGTAATTAATAAGTGTTTGGATCCAATAAATAGCAGCTAAAACTTACTATATTCTTTCTCTAATAAGTATATATTTTACTTATATACACATATTAAGAACATAATTAGATGAACTTAAAATTAAAGTAAATTTAAATATATTTTATAATATTATCTTTATCGTTTATCCCAATACTTTCTTCCATATTTAATCAATCTACTAACTCTTTCTCTCTCATAAGGATATCAAGGAAAAAATAATTAATATTATCTAGAATTTTTAAAATGACAGATAATAGTATAAAAATAAAATTTTGTAAATAAACTAAAGTAGTATTTTGAGAATTTGTAAGAACAATGATTAAGAAGTTAAAAAAAATAAAAGGGTTTGTATTGAAAAGATGAGTTTTAATATTTTCAACAGGAATGAAAAAAAATTGAAACTAACATTTTTTTTAATCTCTCTAACTAGTATCTTTAATGCTTGTTAGTAATTAATACCCTTATTTCTAATGATAATCGATCCTTTTCTTAGTCTTACTCCTTGATAAAGTCATTAAAAAGTCAATTAAATAATCATTAGTTACATAGTTTTGTGTTAACAACATTAGTGTGCCTTTTTTAATGATATCATTAATAACATTCGTGGAGACCTCATTGGCACTCATTCTACCACCGGAAACTGTATCTTTTTTGGTGATTCTCTTATCTCTTTGCATAGCAAGAAATAGACTTTGACTAGTTGTTCCACTATTGAAGCTAAGTACTTAGCTTTTGCCGACACTGAGGTTCTTTGGACACATTGATTTTTTGGTGATTTGGGTGTCACTCAATCCTCCCATGCCTACCTCTATTGTGACAATTGAAGTGTGGTTTAGACTACGCATAATGATATCTTCCATGAGCACACTAAGCATATTGAAATCAATGTCATTTCAATCAACATATTCTTCGTAGTCCTCTTCATCTACTGTCCATTGGAATTCTTGATCAACCTACTAATTTGTTTAACAAATCTCATCATTATCATTGCTTTCGTGCTCTACTTTCCAAACCCAAGTTGGTTTCTTTATCACCTACTTAAATTTGAAGGGGGAGGATGTTACAATATGATTAGATATTATAGCGATTGTAATTTGCATTGTGTCAGGATTTGTATCATACTAGAATTAGATTGATTTATTTTTCATTCTCTATATTGATTACTCTAGGCCTATAAATAGGCACCTCCTATTTGTACAAAACACATATCCGAATATACAGTTTATTCACCCAGTTTTCCTTGCTTCTTATTTTCCGGTTCTTGGTTTTTAACATATATCAATAGAGTTGGAAATAGTTAAATTGAGAATGTGGTATAATTCTTAAAATTTTGTAAGAACTAATTTGTTTCCTCTTCTATGTTGTGGTGGAATAAAGAGAACTAAAAATTTGAGAAGTTAATAAATATAATTATATTGTTATGTTTTGTTCCCTTAGTAATCATCCAAACAAGTAAGAAAGGAATATTGTTCCCTTCCATTCCTTCCCTTTCATTCCCTTCCTACAAATTTTGATCTGTTCTATTAATGAAAAACATCCAAATACAATATAGGCTAAGGACACAAGACTACAAGTAAAACAAATAGGTATGTGAGAAAGATAACAAGAAAGATAGGTGAATTTTGGATTAACAGAGAAGGTGTACATGGTGATATTATTCTACAAGGAAATATTATTATACTATTTTTCTTCTTAAAGGGAAGATGTTTTATTGTTCAAGGTGGATGATTAGATTTGTCGAAACGAAATTTTGTGTACCTAAACTCATTACCAAGTAAATTTTTTAGTAAGAATCAAGCTAAAGGACTTTTCCAAATCCATGAAAACACTACTATTGAAGAGTGTTCCGTGACATGATGCTAGCTAGAAGATGTACCGAATGGCTTATCTTCAAAGAGGAAAGGACAACACCATATTAATTTGATTCTTGGTTCTAGTTTGCCGAATCTACATTAATACAAAATGAGTCCACTAGAGGGTGAAATCATAAAGGAGCATGTGGAAAAGTTGTTGCGCAAGGCACATATCAAGGAGAATATGAGTCCTTGCGCATGCCCATCAATATTGGCAAGACTAGAGTTGGAGGATGTGTGTGGATAGTCGTGTAACAAGATATCATTGCCTATCGATTCTCAATCCTGAGGTTAGACTACATGCTTGACAGAATATATGGTGCTAAGGTGTTTTCAAAGAGTGATCTTCATAGTAGGTACCATCAAATCAAGAACGAGCTCGACGATGAGAGGAAGTCATCCTTTTAAACCAAAATGGGTTTGTATGAGCTTCTGGTACTATCGTTCCAACTAACTAATGTCCCAAGCACCTTTATGAGGGTTAATGAACCAAGTATTGAAGCCTTTCATCGGGGACTTTCTGGTTGCGTGCATTTTGATGACATTCTTATTTATAGTAAAGTAGAAGATGAGCATATATTGCATTTGTGAGAAATATTAAATGCTTTGTAGGAACATAAGCTCTTTGTGAACTTGAAGAAGTGCAGTTTCATGATGGTCAAACTACTATTTTTAGGCTATGTTGTAAGTGTAGATGGAATCCAAGTTGATAAGGAGAAAATCCTAGCTATTCTTGATTGGCAAAACCATACAAAAGTGAGAAGTTTTGATGGATGAGCATGAGTCAAGACATGGGATAGATAGCATTGTTTTGAAAAAAATAAATAAATATGTACCTAAAATTTTTCAGTGTGTGTTGTATGGTAAATAAGATTTTCTAAATAAATAATAGAGTTTAATTCGGTGAGTTTTGTGATACCTGGTTAAATTTAAGGGTATGGAACCCCATCCTAAGTATAAGCCTTCTATTGGTAAATGTGGTAAAGAGGGTCCACCTAGTCATTCCATGGAAGCACATTTGGTATTTGTGGTTA
Source organism: Dalbergia cochinchinensis (assembly GCA_031216125.1). Taxonomy (NCBI): domain Eukaryota; kingdom Viridiplantae; phylum Streptophyta; class Magnoliopsida; order Fabales; family Fabaceae; genus Dalbergia; species Dalbergia cochinchinensis. Next base: position 56,287,057 of record CM062375.1, on the reverse strand, counting down.
AAAAAATTATATGAAATGATAAAATTGCATAATAACTATATGCCACATGCCTTATTATCATTAGATATTATTAGTGGTCTCCACTCATCTATTTACTAATAATATATAATGGTACTAAAATTTGTGATATATATTTGTTGTGCAATTTTATTATTCTAGTACTCTTACTCATTTGTGATACATGCCCATTTGTATCAAGTAATTCACAAATAAACCCCATACCCCTCCATCAAGTCTGTCGCTTGTGGATGCCACTGCAACTTCCACTGCTGCAACACCCTCAACTCAACCCTCCAACTCCAACCCAATCCCACCAACTTGTTGCTTTATTGATGGAAATATGAGAGAGATAAGAGGAGACCCAATAAAGAGATGGAAAGAAGTTTGATAGGGGAATGAGTAGCTAAACAACGAGAGGGAGGACAGCACCGTGCTGGAATAACAATCAACAAGAATTCAAGAAAATGTCACATTATGGTGGTAATTATCATATTAGATAATTATCAAACATTAAATAATTATCAAACATGATTTAATAATTTATTAAATTTTTATTAATTGATTATATAAAAATTATTCTACACTGTCCCTATATGGAAATCAAACTCTAACAGATATGGAGCACAATTATGTCAAACTTAGGAGTGTACTTACCCACACACGATAACAATCTCACGCGTTAAGTTCCACTTCCAAATTCTTAGGCTTTACGTGTTGTGTTGCTTCTTTTTTAAATTTTTTTTTGATATATTAGTGGCTAGCAATTGAACTCGTGAATCTCTCCACCCCACTGTGTTTAATGTGGAATAAAATTATGCCACTAGCTTTATCCAATTGCACCAGAGTTGGATCAAAACTCCACGCTTTTGACTTACAATTATTTTAGGGTGGGATCCCTCTAGCCTAGGTATAAGTCCTGTATGTTTATATTTTTCAATAATTCTTCATCAAAATTAAATTAAATTTATCTAACTGTTAAATTATATAATATTTTATTAATGATCAAACATATTAAATTTCAAAAAATATCATTGGACAATAGTAGACATATATTATGATGATTGATATATACTTGAATTTTCAAAAATATTATCTATTAAAATAAAGTGGTAATAAAATATCAAATTATTTTTAAATTGTGTTAAATTTTATATTTGATCTACATAGTAAAATCTTTACATTCAACCATTAGATTAATGAAATTTTATATCCATAAAAGTTATTGAAAGATGTAAATATATAAAAACTTACAATATAAATGGATCTCGCCCATTATTTGAATATTCCTTAGTTAAGAAATTAGTGGGCCAAATTCATCATAAGTATTAATGAGAAATATTATCCATCAATGTAATGGCTTTAATCTTTTAGGTTTAGATACTGCTTGAACAATCATCAACTTTTAACAAACAAATTTTTATATTACTTTCCAAAAAATAATCAATTCTTTTCAGATTGATCCTTAATTATGCTTCAATTATCGGTTTTTTTTTTCAAAGCTAGTCCATATCTTATGTGAATTGTATCCACTCAGACCAAAAAGACTGCTAAATATACTTAGGAAGATAAATAGATCAAAGCACAGTCCACTTCAGACTTCAAAACGATATATTCTTTCATACCTATAAAAGAAGAAACAAAAGAAACATTATTATATTAAGATAATTTGAAAATTACATCATTAAAGTTGTACTTTTAATTTTAATTTAACCTATGGATATGAAATGGAATTTCTTGTTTTGATTTGTATATTAGTTTTTTTTTGGTGTACTGTAAATTAGTTATTGTATTATAAGACTAAATGTGATTTGAAGTAACAAATCCTTTTTTTGACATTTTGATATATTGTGTCTACAATCTTGTAAGAACACTAGAAATCTATTACATTATCTATTCACTAATGCCTGTTGCATCAAAAATATAAAATATGGAATATAAATTTTATGATGAATAAACTTGTACAAATCAAAAGCATACTATAGATACAAATTATAAATTATCAATCAGTAAATAGTTCACAAGAATGATAACAGAAAATGCCAACAAAATATAAATCAATCAAATAAGAACTCTTCAACATAAGGTAAATACAAAGACTTTAACAGCAGCTTTTTTTTTAAATTATTAACGACATAATTTGTTAACATAAAGAACCTTCAATTTAGTTTTTTCAATTTACAATTGAATCGTCCATATGTAATGTTCTTCTTGCCTAAATGAATTCAAAAGAAAATAAAAATTACAATTATGTCTTCCAATCCCAAAATCATATCTAGGAACAAAAAAATATTTTAAAAAAGAGAGAATCAATGACCTCAATGACATCAGTGCAATGAAAGCATTCAAGAGAATCACGAAGTAAGTTGGTCCAATTTTGAAATCCCAACACATAAAACATTCAATATCAAATGAAAAAAAAAATGAAGATTCATAGCAATAAAAATTACAGAGTGATAGATAAGTTTGAAAAAAAAAATCAAGCCTGCCACCGTTATGGTCGATCAGTCTTCTCTTCAAAGGTAGAATTTGACCCTTGATCTAAATGATAAATCTGGCCATTGCTGTTGTTCACTTGTTGTTCTTCGTCAGCTTTGTCAATTTCATTTAAAAGAACAATAGCAAAAAAAAAAAAGATAAATAAAATTTTAGGTTTGGTAAAGAAGAGAGTATATGACTCCAAGATTGGAAACTGATAGATTCAAATGGAATGGTAAAAATGGAGAAAATTTTATGGAAAAATGGTGCAGAGATAATGATAATAAGGATAATTTATTTACGAATAAATGGATGTACACACTTGATTATTGATGTAATTGATATCTCATAATAATTAAGAAATTTATTTTTTATGTTTTAATATTCACTTGTTAACTCATCATTGTTTAGTCCTCTGAAATATAATTAGTATATAGATAGATAATAGTAAAAGATTTAAAAAATAAAAAAATAGAGGGGTTTAATGAGATTCAAAATAGATAAATTATTATGTTTATTATTTAATTTTAAATTATAGTATAAATATTTAATTAAATATCAATAAATTTTTAAAATATTTAATTTTTGTAGTATAACTCTACTATTAAATATTGATGATTGTCAATAATATTATAATAATATGTAATAATTACATTTTTTTTAAAAATAATTAATAATTAATTTCTTAAAAATTATGGACCATAAATCATTCTTATTATGACGTTTGAAAAAAAATTTGTCATAAAAATCTAAAATATTAGTATTATAAATGTATTATAGATTATAGATTTAACAACTTAAATTTTATAGGACAGATAATTTGTGGTGAAATAAAGAAAGGAGAAAAAGATTTTTCACAAAAAGAAACAAATGATTGATAATCATAATGGAAAAAAAAATTGGTTCTTGAGTACAAAGAAATTTTCGCTCAAAAGCAGCCAATGAACGCATGTTCTTCCATCCAATTGAAGGGCAACGTGTGTATTATTCCAAATCAACTTGCCCCTCAACTTCTTCTGATAAAAACAGCTACCGTAAGAAGAAGATCTGAGACCTTTTTACCCTTTTGACGATTGTCTGGTTAGCATCCCAGTTGAATTGTACTGGTTTGGAAAATGGCCATTGGGTCAAGGACTGCCACGAATGCATTTGCAATTTCGACGACAAACCAGAAATTATGTATTACAATTTAGTGACCAGTATCCTAAGGTTATTGGTCAATGTATATTCTATAGTTGTTATTTAACCATATTTATAACATGTGGTTAAATAAAAAAAAAATTGTACACTAGATAGACTTTAGAAAAACCAAATTTTGAAAAAATTGGTGTTATATTTATGAATGTAGTTAAATAAAATTATATGGCTAAATACAAAACAATCTCCACCTCCTCTCAGTCTCCAATCTCTCCTTCCACCCTTACTTCCCCTTACTTCTGCCGCACCCATTTCTTCTCTCCTCTGACACCACCATCACCAACCTTTCCTCCCTCCATTCTTCTAAGTTCACAATGATTGCATAAATGCCAACACACTCTTAGCCCTCCTTGCGTTTTCCGTCATCTTCTTCCACCCTCATTCCCCCACCTCCACTGCACATCTCCTTCCACCTCCTTCCTCCAATGATCCCCAACACCAAACACACATGAATCCTCCACAAATTATAATATAAATGCCTATTTTGGTAGTTTAAAATTGCATATATAAATCGAATTGATTTTTTTCAATGTACAAAATACTCCAGCAGAAAGAAGCAAACACAAAAAGCAAATCATATTGCTGTATTAAAACGAGGAATGGGTTATGTCTTCGTCCAATAAGGGAGAAGTTCCTTCATTTTTATATCAATAACAGACACGGGAAAATTTCCTGGAACAGTAGCACAACACTCAATAAGACATAAACACAATGCAAAATTTTAAAAAGAAAACTTTAGATGATAGAAAAAAGAACTAACGAGGAAGAGAACAAGCTAAGCACCCTTTCAGGTAGCCTTATGAATGGCGGAGCGGACATGGGCGAGGTTCATCTCCTTGTCGGGGTCGGAAGAAAAAGGAATGAGTCAACTGGAAAATGAAGAAGGAGAGAAGGAGCTTGCCTTGGAGAGAGGGGAGGGGCAAAGGAATGGCTATTAGGGCACGAGCTTGGTCGTTGTTGAAGGACTCAACCATTGAAAGTGTTGGAGATTGCGAGGAGAAAGAATGGGGAAGAAGGATTTATGAGAGCGAAGGAAGAAGAGAGTGGAATAAGTGTTGTTGGCGAAGGTTCAAAGACTTTAATGGAAGATTCATGTGTGTTTGGTGTTGGGGGTTGTTGAAGGAAGGAGGTGAAGGGAGAGGTGCGGCGGAGGTGGGGGAGTAAAGGTTGAAGAAGATGATGGAGAACGAGAGGGAGCTAAGAGTAAGAATATTTTGGTATTTAGCCACACAATTAATATCATTTAATCACGTTCTTGAAATGTGGTTAACTGAGCAACTGTAGGAAAGGCATTGATCGCCAACTATATGTGATAATCTGTCTTACAATTTAATGGGTGCTATATGCTTTTTCACAGTGCCTCATTTTCAACCATTCTATTTCTTTTTTCTTTTATATTTTTTCAAGTGTGACTGTGAATGGCTCAAACTCCAATCGCAGAATAAATTTTGATATTTCGATTTGGCATAAAAGGATGTTGGTCGTGCTCTCGACAAGGACAAATAATGTGAGGGATAAGCAGCTTAAGTCAATCCAAAGAATCTGATCAATTCGAGCCGAAACATGACAATAATGTAAGGATCTTGGCTTTTATTTGGACTTTTAAAATGGTTTTGGGCTATATGTGTGTGTGTGTGTGTGTGTGTGTGTGTGTGTGTGTGTGTGTGTGTGTGTGTGTGTGTGTGTGTGTGTGTGTTGGATTCTCACATGGAGTTATTGGTTAATGCAGTTGATATAGTTACGTTTAGCCACATTTATAAATATGGTTAAATGCAATAAATGATGTTGCTAAATGCCCTCCCCCAGCAAGAATTACAAACTCGAAGCAAAGAAAAGAGAAAATGAAGCAACATAGACTATCAATATGATTCCGCCCCTCCACATCTTTCCCCTCTATATTCAACATCTACCTCTTCTGCCACTCGTCAAGAACGAAAACAAAAAAAAAAAAAACATTGGCCCTGAGGAGAATTCCTCATTTTTTTTCTTTCAGATTTTTCGCTTTCATTTTCGCTCTTGAATTTGAGTCCACACTCAAAGACTCTAAGACTTTACTTTTATTTTGCTTCTCCAATCTTCAATTTGTCGAGAGCTCCCATGGTAATCTCTTGCTTGATTTGGAGTTGCCTGTGTTGTTGACGAAAATGGCGTACACACTGCTTGAATTGCTTGAAACCTTGCCGCTAGCAAAGTCAGAGCAAGAGCTGGAATCCACTGAATTTCAAGATGAGAGAATTCAAGGATTTTCTTTGGAAAATGTTGAGTTTAGTCAAAATAAGAAGCACTAGTGAGATTGGCACCATCACCACCAGAGGAGATTCAACTGGAGCTTCTTGCTGGAGAGTGAATGACGATGGGTTGTTTGCCAAGACTGTTTTGCCATATAGCTTGTTGAAAATGGAACCGCTCGGTTTGGGAAGAATGATGGGGTTCACATCTAGGAGGCGGTTTGAGTATAGGGATAAGGAGATCAAGTCGTTAGAGAAGGAAAGTGCACAGTAGAGGTGGGGGTAGTGAGGATTTGGAGTGCTGTTGAGTATGGTCTCTTTCCTTTGAATGACCCACCACGTACTGTTTCACATGCCTACATGTAGCAACTACAAGCTGTATTGACTCTCAACTATAGGGGAGCAATCACCACATATTAATGTAGTGAATAATTCTTTAATGTCATGAGCCATATATGGTCAAAAGGGACTTAGGGAGATGATTAATGACAAAGTATTAATTAAAATCTCTACATAACCAAAGAGTCTATAGTTTGATCCTTGTTATATGATATTCTTCTAAATTATTCACACTTCAAGCCTAAAAGTGGCTCTTATGTGAGGGGGAATGATATATATAATGTTAGATATAAAATCATTAATATATTTAGACCTAACAATTTAAGCTTTGGAGATAAGTGTTTATCACTTAATTATGATTGTGGGTCTAACTCCGCCCTTAAAACTAGTTCATGGGAAAAGATTTCCCAAGTTAGTAATTATAAAGACTATCATAACCATATTCCTAAGTAATATGGGACTTAACACACCCTCTTCATGCCTAGGACTTGACATCTGGAGCGTATAGGACTAAACATCTGTGGGTGGCGACCACAAGAGAGGCTTTACCATGTCATTAAACATCTTTCCTAAAAGCATAAGTTTTTTTGTAAAGACACATCAATAATTTTATATCTAATATTGAATATATACAAATAAGAATTATTTAATATTATAGCCCATTAGCAGAATACTAATCTATGGAAGAAGAGTCATACATGAAGAAAAATTCATCTAATTTACTCCAAAAGAAAACATTGTACACTTACTCCATTAAATAAGTAATTTATCCAATTGTTGAATCATGTGATATAAGTTTCATAATAAAACATATCAAATTTCAAAAAAAGTGGCTAACTAGTGATAAATGTTTGATGTAAAGTTATTATTTATTTATATTTTCAAAAGTCTATTATATGTCAAAATAAAGTGAGATAATAAATTAAAGTACCAAATTATTTTCTAATTGAAGGAATATTTATTTGATCTATGTAATGATAACTTTTGATTTAAGGGCTGAATTAGGGTATTCAATGTTGATAAAATATTGTTCTCAATGAGAAGTAATTACGTTAAGACTTATTCTTAAAAATCCCCCTCCCCCCTCCCTACTCCTCTTTCTCTCTCTCTCTCTCTATATATATATATATATATATAGGTGATCCATGTGATGCATAAATTTTTTTTAAAAATTTATCAAAATAAAATAATAAAAATTTTTCTCAAGTGATTAGATCATAAAAATCAAAGTATTTGATATCAATCGTACAAAAAAGATTGATGAATCTCAGATATTAGAAGATAAATAATACACAAAATGGGGATGAATTCCTTTTTTTCAATAATTAGAAAAGGCTCAAAACATCTAAACAATGGTGGAGTATAAGTTACTACAATACACTGCATATATATATATATATATATATATATATATATATATATATATATATATATATATATATATATAAAGAAGTACTCATAGGAAAACACTTGACAAATTAAAAGAGCAAATAACAAACAAAAACACAACAAAATGATTTGAATAAAAGAAGCAAATAATATCACACAAGAAAAAAACAAGTATTTTATTACCTTCCCTTTTTTTCCTCTAGCTCAAGTAGGCTTTGCCCTAATTAACTTCCCTCTCATATGAAGTTCAAAGCAATAAACTACTCGTAGTCATGAACTAGAAAACGATTAGAGCACGAGGCTCAACACACACAATGAGGGTGGATATTGTGATAAAAAATGAAGGTGAATGATACCAAGCGTACTTTATGTATAACGTTGTATGAAAATTTGATTGCCATTATGCTTTATTGTAATAAAATAAAATATTAACAACGATAAAATAATTGATTTGGTAAAGTAAACAAAATTTAATATAATGCATTTTAAACTAAAAAGTGTAATAATAAAAAACACTATGTCACCTAATTTCTTAATTATTTTTGAAACATCTCTTGATAAATTATATACTTTGTTGTGTTGCATGGGTTTCCATAATCCGACAAAATTAATATATTTGACCAATTTTAGACCAAAATCTTGAAACAAAAACATAAAATTGTCCATAAATAAATATAAGTTTGACAAAAATTAACTGAGGATGAAACAACTAAAATTAACCATTTCATTTGCGCGTTTGAGGCTTTCACCCATTTTCTCAAGCTCCTATTAAAGTTATTTTTTCAAAAAATTATGTAGAAAGCAACCGTTCCATATGATTACTTATTAGTGCTATTATAATTCATTTATAAAAAGAGATGAGATCCGTTTACATAAGGTGTAAGTCTTGTACACTTACACTCTTCAATAATTCTTTATAAAAATTTAATTTAATTGATTCAGCCATTGAATTATATAATATTATATCGATAATTAAACATGTCAAATTTTAGAAAAATCATATAACAATAGGCACCTAATTGAATAATTGATATTTACTATTATGTTCAAAAATATATTATCCATCAAAATAAAGTAATATGATAAAATATTAAATCATTTTCAAATTGTATGAAATTTGATATATTTAATCTGCTAGGTAAGAACTTTCAATTTAACCGTTAGATTGATAAAATTTTATACTGATAAAAAGTTATTATCTAATATATGTATATCAAGACTTACACTTAGTATAAACATATCCTGACCTTATAAAAATATATAATTCTCTTTTTTCTTTTAGTAAGGGCTGCACAGCTAAAAACTAAATTAATTTCTTTTCTTGCTCATCCCTTCCCTTTACATGTTATTAATAATATGTTCCTCGCTCGAGAGAAAACTAAAACGAATCAGTTCGTTCCGTATTATTATTTTTGGTCTGTTGCAACTCAACTTGCCTTGTGTACGTTGACAATGACCGACCAAATTAAAGGCTAAGGCCATAGATTGTTTTAGTTGGCTAACACGTATGGCTTTGGTGCTCTACGTGGAACGGTGCATAGCATAGTGGTCCCATGATGGAAAATGGTCATGAATGCTATTCCATTACAACAGCGACGTTTCCCAAGTGCCAGTTTTGAGCATCTTTGCATGACTCAATTTCAAGCCCTTTAGTTCTTTTACCAATTTAACTTAAGCTACTTCACTAACATTGAAGAAACAAATTAATACTTACTAATATGAGATAAGCACCGGCTTCCACTTCTCTTTTTTTTCTTTTTCTTTTTTTCTTTTTTAATTTGTCTTTCAAACATCACAATTATTGCATGTGAGTGTGTGTGTGAGTGAGAGAGAGAGATTCCAATGCCAAGCGTGGCTGTTAGTGAGCCAAAAAAGGCAAATATCCTCCTCTATATAAGGAGCTTCTAAGGTAAAGGTTGTCAATGCAATTAATATAGCAACATCTACTCCACTAAGTCTTTAATATAGAGTACTTGAGCAAGGAAGGCTAGTACTATACCAGCAGCATCAAGCTACAGCACTACACAGACAGATGGAGAAGAACAGATTCGATGCAAAACATGGAGGGGTTGATGATGATGAGGAGATGAAATGGGTTCATGATTCTTCAGTGGATTCTAAGGGCAGAGTTCCTCTCCGAGCTTCAACTGGTTCTTGGAAAGCTGCTTTCTTCATCATTGGTAAGGAAAACCTGCAAGCTGGTTATCAAAGTTTAATGCATCGATCTTAATTACTATTAGTAGGATAGCTTTGATCCTTACATGTTCTTCTTTTGGTTCTCGTACTTCCTAATCGTCGATTAATTTTCCTACCACCCTATAAAAATTAATATTCCATCATCTATCTTGTGTTCTGTTTCTGTTTAATTTTTCTAATCAGTTCTGTAACTTTTGTATTTGCCGCAACCCCGTTCTTGAATTCTTAATATCGTTGGTTTATGTTTTTGAGCTTAGTTTTGATATGCTTGATGGTGTAAAACACTTGGTGATATCATTTAATCAAATCTTTTTGTTTATATTATTTTTTAAATAATAAATATAAAAATCATCTATATTTAATGTGTCAATATATAATTGAACGATAAAACATGGACATCCAATACCTCAATAAAAATAGGAGAGGATCGTCTCATATGAAGATTGCACGCATGATGTATACATCATGCATACATAATAAGGTCATGTACAATTTTCACATAAAAGAATTATTTTTTCGGTTAGAAAGAAAGTTATGGATAAAATAAATAAAGAACTACAGGAGATGCGAGTAGTCGCATGCCTTTTATGAGAATGATTTTATTTGGGATTTTGGGTTAATGAAATATCATTCCTCTAAATGAATACTACTTTAAACTAATTAAAGGTAGTACTACTCCATTAATGCAGCTGAGTAGTTAGCATGTACACAAGCTTAAAATTTGGCATGCAAGTGTGCAACTATATATATTACTAGATATATACTTAATTTCCTTATTTTTCTTTTTCTTTTTACTTTTTTGGTTTTCTAATCTTTTTCCTTTTTGTAGTTTTATTTTGCTTATTTGCTATCAATCTATTTTTCTAACTGTACGTATACTTTAAGTATTGAGATATATATATATTCTCATTATTATGTGAATATTCCCGGCCAATATGTTATATTAAATCTACTATATTTTCATGTATATATCATTATCACCACTATTTTGTCTTGTAATATACCCTTTTTACACTCATTACGAAAATAAGGAGAATCCTTGGTTTTCACCCCCCTTATAACTACCAATACATCACTGCAACTTCAACCTATTACTTTACATAATTGTCAAATCGTATCTGAACTAAGTTTAGGGTTCAGGAATACCTTTGCTTTTGATTCATGAAATACAGTAAGTTTAGAGAAAGGGACCTCTATCCCATCACAAAAAAAAGCCAAACTCTCGACACAAAGGCTAGATTAAGGACAAAGCCAAAGACCTTAGGATCCCATTTCGATCTTCATACGCACTGTACAAGATATCTAATATATTCAAGTGTACAAAGAGCAATTATTACCATATGTACAAATCATGAAAAGAAATGCGCAAAAAGGAAGGAATTATGTTCAAATATACTTCAATGAATTGGACTGGTCAAGAGCAGCACAACCACTGAAAGCGGTGGGTTCCCACTTAGCTAAAACTAAAACATATTCTAGTAAGCATTAACGATGATAAAGGATATCAACCAGACAAAGACTTATGGGTACGTACTATTACTAGGAATATTGCTATTGCAAGTGATTTCTGCCAATCCTTCACTATGCTTTTAAATTGATTGAGGGGTGTTATGGTTTAGCCGGTATGCATTAAATTATTTCATTTGAAAGGCTTAAATTCAATTTCCATATTTACCATTAATCCTTCAAACAGGAGATTTATAGATACATTTAAAATCTTTGTTGAAGAGTGTAGTATGATCTTGCAGTTATACATTGGTGAAACATTCCCGCTCTCTAAATTATGTAGGAAAAGAAAGAGAGAGGATTGAAATATATATTACTAACCAAAATAAATTCTTCCTGCTGTCTTCTTTTAGAAGAATATACATTACTAGTGTACGCACAACAAAAAAAAAAAAGTGTACACTACGAATCAAAATAGATATTAATATTCATACCAAATAGAGAATCATTTTTACATTTGTCATCTTTAGTGAAAAAAAAAATTGAATAGTCTGCCACTGAATTTAGTGGCATTAAATAGTGGTTTTGGTTTCTAGACTGGCCTACCTTCCACAATCGCATCCTTCTCTTTTTTAATATTTTGCGTGCACGGTCAATATTCGTAGAAAAGGAAACATATTCTAATTTCAGAATTAACATTGTACAAAAAAAAAAAATTCCTACTTAACACAGATTTTTTATTTTGGTGAATTATCATGTCAAAAATACTGAATAAACAAGAAAATTTTCCTGTTTCTTTTTAGGAACAAAATGTTAAATGTAAATTTTCAAGCAACACATTAATTTCCTCACATTGGTTATGCGTTAAAATTAAAATAGAGGTGCTCATAAAAAAAATTATAATAGAGATGTCACGAAAAAAAAAATTTACACTTGCTATAATTAAAAAGCAAAGATTATAAAAATATGAGGTAATATGGGTGTGAGCAATCTGTTATGTGAGTATATAACGAAACTATGCGCTCTTAAATTTCAAACAAGCAATCCATTTTCACTTATTCCATCTCTCATCTTTGTTTGCAGCAATTGAGTTTAGTGAGAGGTTGAGCTACTTTGGAATAGCAACTAGCTTGATCCTCTACCTAACAAAGGTTATTCATCAAGACCTCAAGACAGCAGCTAAGAATGTGAACTACTGGTCTGGTGTCACCACTTTGATGCCACTGTTGGGAGGGTTCCTAGCTGATGCATACTTGGGCCGTTACATCACTGTGATTGCATCATGCATTGTTTATCTCATGGTAATATAGATCTCAGATTCTCAATACCGTTCAATTAGAACGAACTATTACGGGCCGATTTGGATGAGTTTTTAATTTTTTTTAAATACTTTTCTGAAAAATATTTTTTATAAAAGTAAAAGTTATTTTATATTTAGGATATGTTTGGTAGGAGGGTAAAAATGGGATAAGTTTTCCTGAATTGAGTTTTATGCTTAAAATTATATATGAAACTCATAATAAAAAATTTATCTTCATTTTTATACTCTCCAACCAGATATATCGTTGGATATAAAACTAATTAATGTTTAAATGTAATATTAGATGTCTTAGTTAAGTTATTCTTAAATATATTTTTAAATTATAAAAAATCTCTTTTAAAAAAATAACTTCTGAAATTTTTTTTATTTTTTCCAATAATTTTAATTTTATTTAAAAAAATCTACTCAAAAATGCACAAAAAGTAAAAATTACTTTTTTTTAATAAAAAAGATACTTTCTAACAAAAATAATGACACAGACATAAGAGCTCTATGTAACTTAGATTATTTGATTATGTTGGCATTTTTGTTATGTCTAGATTATTAGTTAGGCATCATGCATTGTTTATCTCATGATAATCTCAATCAGCATTCAATTAAAACTAACTACTAAACTATACACATTTCCCTTATTAGTATGGCATTATGTCTAGCTTATTTACTATGATAACACATAACACTTGTTCTTGTGTAAATGCAGGGTTTGGTTCTCCTTTCTCTATCATGGTTCTTACCAGGCTTAAACCCATGTGATCACACTAAGATGTGCACTGAACCTAGGAAGGTTCATGAAGTAGTTTTCTTCATGGCCATCTACTTAATATCTGTAGGAACTGGTGGGCACAAACCTTCCTTGGAGAGCTTTGGAGCTGATCAATTTGATGATGATCATCCTGTTGAAAGGAGGCAGAAAATGTCATTTTTTAACTGGTGGAATTGTGGTCTTTGCAGTGGACTCATTCTAGGAGTGACCTTGATTGTTTATGTACAAGATCATGTTAACTGGGGAATTGCTGATATCATCCTCACAGTGGTCATGGCCTTTTCATTGCTAATATTCTTGCTAGGAAGGACATGTTATCGTTATAGGGCACCAACTGGGAGCCCCTTTACTCCAATGTTGCAGGTTCTAGTTGCTGCCATTTCCAAAAGAAAGCTTACATATCCATCCAATCCAACTGAACTATTTGAAGTTTCCAAGTCTGAGAGCAACAATGGAAGATTTCTAAGCCACACCAAAAAACTCAAGTAAGTAGTACAATTCAACTACATCATTATAATGAGAAAAAAGGCTCAATTTAGAAAGGTATAGTAGCAGAGTTTTAAATTGCAGTTGCGGTTACATTTGAGATTGCACTAGAATGCAGAAGATTGTGGGAAAATGCTATCAATATGGGCCGCAATTGCCGCTGCAATAATGCTGTTGCAGAGAGCATCACAACAGCAATATTGCGGCCGCAATTGTAGTTGTGGATCACAATTTAAAACTATGTATATTAGTATATAAGTTAGCTATATTAATTTCTGGTATAATTTGTTTCATCAGATTTCTTGACAAGGCTGCTATTCTTGAAAATGATGGAAACTCAGCAGAGAAACAAAGTCCCTGGAAACTTGCTACTGTGACTAAGGTTGAAGAGATGAAACTTATTATCAACATGATCCCCATTTGGGCGTTCACTTTACCATTTGGAATGTGTGCTGCACAAACATCAACTTTCTTTATCAAACAAGGTGCTGCCATGGACAGAAAGATAGGCAAAGGTTTTGAGATACCTCCAGCTTCAGTGTTCACTCTTGCTGCCATTGGCATGATAATATCTGTGGCCATTTATGACAAGATCCTTGTACCTGTGCTAAGGAAGCTAACTGGGAATGAGAGAGGAATGAACATCCTTCAGAGGATTGGTTTTGGAATGATTTTCTCAATCATTACAATGATAGTAGCAGCCTTGGTAGAAAAGAGGAGACTTGAAGCTAATGAGATGAATCCCTTAAAAGGCTCACTAACAATGAGTGTCTTTTGGTTGGCACCCCAATTTCTACTTATTGGTTTTGGTGATGGTTTTACTCTTGTGGGTTTGCAAGAGTATTTTTATGACCAAGTGCCAGACTCAATGAGAAGCTTAGGGATAGCACTTTACCTAAGTGTGATTGGTGCTGCAAGCTTCCTCAGTAGTTGGCTCATAACAATTGTTGATCATGTGACAGGCAAGACTGGGAACAGTTGGTTTGGTAAGGACTTGAATAGTAGCCGCTTGGACAAGTTCTATTCGTTACTTGCAGCCATAACCACAATGAACCTGTTCATGTATGTGTTCTTTGCTCGTCGTTATTCCTATAAGAATGTGCAAAAGGTTGCAGTGGCTGATTGCTATGAAGGCAAAAGTGATATTAGGGGTGCAGAGACCATGGTTTGAATTAGTTCAATAATAGTTAATTCTATGTAGCATAAATTACTAGGATTACATCCTACGACGATGAAGGTGTGTTTGCTCTGGCAAGTCATATTTCTACTATATAGCCAATGCTGCTCTCTTACTAGTCAAGGTTGTTAATCATGTACTTTGATTTTTGAAAGAATAATGCCAATAACTATAAAAGCAAAAACCCTCTATATTTTTATTGTTTCATCTCAATAATATGCAATTGTTGAGTAAAATAAAGAAAACATCTATAATTGATCCGTTAAAATGACATAAATTATATAACATGGCAAATTTCAACGTTAAATTTAGGACAAATTAAATTACACTCAACTTCTCTCAATATTAGAAATTTGTGGAACACAGACATGTTTATGGATGGGAAAATGAAAATAGGGAATTTTTTTTTCAAAGTTACATAATCCATCTATAATTTGCCCCACATGGCCCTAACTATTATATGTGGATAATGAAAGAAATTTTTTATAAAACATATAGACAAAATTTTAGGATTCAATAATAAAATTTAAAATTCCGAGCTATTTCCTATTTTATTATAATTGGAATTGAATTCAAAATTCTGAACTCCAATTCCAATTCTATATGCCAAACGAACGAATTTATAATACAAGAAGGGTTTGAGATTGTAAGTCTTGAGAATGAAAAATCAAGGGTGGCAACTAAAAGTGCCGTTGAAGGGTGTATTTGGCACATTCTCTTGCTTCCCCAACACCAGATGGTGTAACCTACAAGATAAAGACCTACAATCAAGAACACATTTGCATGTATAAGAACCACTAGGAATTCCAACGCAACTTCAAAATGGATTGCAAGTAAATTGCAATCTAAGTTGGTTGCTGATCCTAAGTTGTTGGTTTAGAGCCAGCCAAAGTGATACAATTGTATCGTACAAGAACAAGGGTGAGACAGGAAAATGATTGAAGCTATGCAGAATACTATGATAAGCTACCAACTTGGGCTAGGCTTGGAAGGCTATAAGATCCTAGAATTATAACTAAGATGAAATTAGATGGTGCGATAAATGCAAACCCTCTTTTCAAGAGTTAGTGTGGAGAGGTTTTGTGACATGCTATGTATCCCAATGAAAATAGGAATGAAAATATTGCCTTGCATATCAAGAGTTGAATCATGCCAACCTGAGTTGGACCCAAAAGACCGAGATGGGTTTGCTACCGTGGAACCACCAAAGCTGAGGAGGCCACCAGGGAGGCCTAGGACTACCTGAAGGAGAGGAACTGATGAGGATAGAACTGGGCAATAAGATGGAAGGAGATTTAGCATTGTCAGGTAAGTCTTAACTTAACCATTATTAATCTTTTAACAATCTTTAAAAAAATAATCTAAAGAAATATAATGGGCCCACACATATTACATGCCAATAACTAAATGGAACAAAGTAAAAAAAATGGCTTGCTATCGGTGCGGTAAGTTTTTCTCATAGGGTCATTGTATAAAGAAACAAAAAAAAATGCTCTGCATGACTGCATCCTCCAAGCCAATGCAAGCCTCTCTAAACAACACGACGTTAATTAAGGCACGTAGCTTAACCCGTGCCTACATGCTCAAGACCAAATATCTTGGTTTTATCTTCTTCACATGAGTCATAATTCTTTAAACACTGTCATATCTGTAAAGAGGTTTTGGATAAAACTTAAAAGGCTGGTTGAACTCAAGTACAAGTCATACTAGATAGTTTAGTTTATTATATAGAGAAAATAGTTTTAGGTTATGGCCTCTGCTTGCAAAGATTATGCGGAAGCAACTCTGCCCCAGGCTCTGTATATTTTCTCTGTGCTTCAGCAAGCATCTGTATCAATCTGCAATGCTTAGAAAAGAAGCAACCAACTGATTCCCATTCAAAACCAGAATCTTTAGATAATTCTAATATAAAATTTCTTAGAATTCTAATATAAAATTGCTTTGAGGATTGGCGAAGTGTCATTTGTGCGTTGTTCTAACAGAGCACCTCCAAAACACAAAAGATAAACCATGCAAGTTAAGTATTATTCAAGTTCAAAATACGAAATGTCACTTCTATTTGAAGGAGGTTGAATCAATTGAACATTTTTTTCTTCTTATATGTTATATCTGGGAAAATAGGTCTCTACGTTTCTCGGTAAACCCAGAATAACAGAACACAAGGAAATTGAGAGAGATGGAAGAGAACACTTGAGTGGAATTAACTTGCATTGAAAGTAATTGATTAAAGAATATAATGTGTGTTTCATATAAGTATCAGTACATATTTATATACAAGGAAAGGTTCTTACTAACAGTAGTTAATACAAGGAAAGGTTGTTACTAACAGTAGGTAGTACGTAGTTATATCTGAGTTCATTATGTAACGTCCAATACCCCCTACAAGCTAAGAAATGGATGTCAAGCATTCCCAGTTTGGAATGGTGATGCTGAAAGAGGCTGAGGGGAAGAGGTTTGGTGAAGATATCAACTGTTTGGTTGGATCTGCTGACAGGTAAAAGATGGATAATGCTAGAGTGAAGTTTTTCTCTTACAATATGGTAGTCAATTTCGATATGTTTGGTTCTCTTACGGAAAACTGGGTTATTTGCTATGTGTATGGCTAAAAGGTTGTCACAGTATAGGGAGACAGGAGTGGGAAAGTTAACTTGTAGGTCCTTGAGTAAGTAAATGAGCCACTGGACTTCACAGGTGAGGGATGCTAAGGCCCTATATTCGGCTTCAGATGATGATCTTGCGACTGTGTTTTGTTTCTTACACTTCCAAGAGACTAATGCTGATCTAAGAAAAGTGCAATATCCAGTAATGGACTTTCGAGACTCTCTGCAACCGGTTCAGTCAGAATCAGAAAATCCTGTTAGAATAAGGGAATTATGAGAAGGGAAGAACAACCCTTTTCCTAGAGTAGCTTTGAGGTATCTAAGTACTCTCCTGGCAGCTTGATAGTGACTATCCATTGGTTTAGCTATGAATTGACTTAGTTGCTAAATTGAATAAGTGAGATCAGGTCTGGAAGTAGTTAAATAAAGAAGTCTTCCTACTAATCTTCTATATGCAACAACATCATGGTAAGGGGTTCCCTAATTTTGTTGTAATTTGCAGCTACTGTCCATGGGTGTGGAATGGGGTTTGCAAGCAAGCATACTTGCATCAGAAAGAATTTCCAGAGCATTTTGGAGGATCAGGGAATTTCTAGGCCAAGAAAAAATTTTAGTGGTCTAAGGTCTTTAATCTTAAAATAATCATCCAAAGACTTTTTAATTTTGTTGATTTCTGTGATGTCATTTCCTGCCAAAATCACATCATCCACATATACTAATAGTGCTGTAAAAGAGTTTCCAGTTCTCTTAATGAATAATAAGTAATCAGATTGTGATTGTGTATATCCATAAGAAAGAAGGGATGATGTTAATTTTGCATTTGATTGTCTACTAGCTTGTTTCAAGCCATAGAGAGATTTTTCTAATTTGCAAACCTGATTAGGATGAGTGGAAGTGAAACCTTGAGGTAAGGTCATGTAGGTCTCCATGTATGAAAGCATTATTGACATCTAATTGGTTATTGACATCTAATTGGTGTAAGTGCCAATTAGAGGAGGCTGCTATGGCTATGAGAATCCTCACAGTAGTCATTTTTGCTACTAGAGAAAATGTATTGAGGTAGTCTATTCCCTCTTGTTGTGTATACCCTTTTGCTACAGGTGTTTCTTTGTATCTTCCTATGGAGCCATCAACTTTATGTTTAATTTTGTAGACTCATTTGCATCCAATTGAGGTCTTTCTAGTAGGAAGGGTTGTGATGGTCCATATTTTCATATTTTCGAGAGCTTATAATTCATTGTTGATAGCTTCTCTTCAACATTGATGTTTGACAGCCTCTTGATAATTCTTAGGTTCAGCCTGTGATGAGATAGATATGCTATATGCTCTATGTGAATGAGACATGTTAGAATAACAGAGGACATCAGATAAAGGATATTTGACAGCGGTGGAGAAGAGAGGATTAACTGCAATGGAGAGGTTGCAATGGTAGTCTTCTAAATATAGTGGTTTCTGCCTCTATCTATTGGATTTTTGTATTGTTGGTTGTTCCTCAGCAGTGATAATAGTGTGTGTTAGATCTTCAGCAGCATTAGGTGTGTCATTTTGTGGCAATTATGTGTTCTATTGTTATGTGTATAATCCAAATCATTGCTAGAACAAAGGGAATAATGGTGTTGTTAGGAATAGAGAATTGTGGCTATTCTATTTGAAAGGGAAAAATTGATTCATGAAATATAACATTTCTTGAACAGAATAACTCTCTATTGTTAAGATCATACAACTGGTATCCGTTAGTGCCTGGACTGAAGCCTAAAAAAATAGCTTTTCTGGCTCTAGGGTTGAATTTGTGTCTATTAGCAAGGATCATGGAAGCAAAACAAAGACATCCAAATATCTTTAGGTTAGTGAAACTAGGTGCTTTGTTATATAGCTTCTCAAAAGTTGAGCAATTGCCTAAAACTGCTGTGGGTAATCTGTAATGATATAAACAGCATATCTAATGGCAAAAGACCATAAAGTTTTAGGTAGTTTAGTTTGAAACATAAAACTTCTAGCAACATTTAAAAGGTGTTGATGTTTTCTTTCCACAACACCATTTTGTTGTGGTGTTTCAACACATGTAGTTTGGCATATAATGCCTCTTTCTGCATAGAAGTTTTACATTTTAAACTCTACACCATTGTCAGATCTCAAGGTTTTAATTTTGCAATTAAAATGTGTAGAGATCAATTGGTAAAAGTTAGTTAGGTGTTGTTGTGTTTCACTTTTGTTTCTCATGAATAAAATCCAAGTATTTCTAGTGGAATCATCTACAATAGAGAGGAAGTATTTATAGCCATACAAAGAAGGAGTCCCAAAGGGTCCCCAAATGTCAACATGTATAAGTTGGAAAGGGAAATCAGATTTAGAGGTATTGGCTGGAAAAGATAATTTTCTCTATTTTGCAAAATGAAAAGTTTCAAAAACATCCAGTTTATTGAATGAAACTTCAGGATTACGATTATGGATTATGTTGTGTACATCATTGGACAAGTGTCCAAGTCTAAAGTGCCAAAGATCAAAATTTTGAGTTTGACAAGAGTTGCAGTAAACCACTTTTCTTTCTTCAGGAATGGCAGGTTCTGTCAAAAGGTATAATCCCCCCTATAGCCTAGCTAATCCAATCCTCATTTGTGTATGAACATCCTGTATAAGACAATGATTATTAGGATCAAAAACTAGTTTGCAATTTAGAGTTTTGATTAGTTTGCTCATAGAGATTAAATTGCAAGTGAATTCAAGTATATATAGTACATCTATTAGATAAAAACATTCAGAAAAGTGAATTGTTCCAAAAAATTCAGCAGTTGTTAATTTTCCATTGGGCAATCTAACGTGTACTGGTTTAATTCTCCTGTATCCTGTAGGCAAAAAATATGTATGATTGAAAACAAATGTGATCAGTGGCCCCAGAGTCTAGGATCTAGTGATTTACATGCACTACATTGTTTACAGATGCCAAATGATGTATTCTTGATAAAGTGTTAATCACGATGCCTAGAGCAAGGGGATCAAAAGTGTTTGATACATTCAGACCTGTAGAGGGATTTAAGGTTGCTGAACTAGAAACATGGTTTGAGAAGTGACATTTTGTGCTTTGAAGCAAGGTGATGAGCTCTTGATATTGCTCCAGTGTAATCACATTGTCCTGCCTTATCATCTCCACAAGCTGTGCTTGATCAAATTGCTCCTGCAATTCTTCAAGATTGATGCAATGTGCTGATCTTCTTGGGTTCTTGAATTGGAAACCTGGTGGGAACCCACGGTTTCTGTAACAGGTCTCAATTGTGTGACCTCTTTTTCCACAATGAGTGCAAATCTTGGTAGAAAAGGTGGGTTGTCCTCTTCGATCAAAATTTGTCTTATCATAGGAACCACTTGAACTTTTATTACTGGTTAGGTTCTTGTCAGCAACATTGACAACAATCTTGCACTGGATCATCAAACTTGGTAGAGAGTTGTCTCTCTTACTGTATGATTAGGGAGAATAATTTGTTGATGGTGGGAATAGGATCCATCAAGAAGATCTGTGACTGAATGTTGGAGAATTGATCTCCTGGTCCTTTCAAGAAACTGAGTACCTTATCTTCTTGTCGTTGCTTCTTGATAGTTGAATGGCAAGTGCAGTTGTTTCCATAATTGCAGGGGGGTAGAGGTCTAAGCCTGTCTAGTTCATCCCAAAGCATTTTTAATTCAGTAAAATAAGCCTTCACTGTCTTATCTCCTTGCTTGATGGAAGTCATCTCTTCTTGTACTTGCAGAACCCTCAAAACATCTGCCTCTGCATACCTTTATTTTAAATCATTCTAGATATCTATGGCATTTACAGACTCATCAACAAGAATGCATTCGGCAATGTCAGAAGAAACTGATATCAGAATCCAAGAAATCAAGATCGAATTGCATCTTCTCCAAGCAGCATAATTGGGATCATTCTCTGATGGAATTGGTAAGGAACCATCAAAGAATTGCAATTTATTCTTTGATATGAAAGCAACTCTCATGGCCCTACTCCATGAGTGATAACTGGTCTCGGTCAAAGGTGCTGAAACCAAAGCCAAGCCATTATTTTCACTAGGATGAACATAGTAGACATTGGAAGGATCATTGTTTGGATCTGCCATTTTAGATGGAGATCAAAGAAAAAATGTGAAACCAGAACTTGGTGAAGGTTGGAAGGAAAAAGTGGGGGGCTGCTCAGTAGAGCACTCTAAGAGAGCTCTAATACCATCTTGGTAAACCCCGAATAACATAACACAAGAAAATTGAAAGAGATAGAAGAGAACACTTGAGTGGAATTAACTTGCATTGAAAGTAATTAATTAAAGAATACAACGTGTGCTTCATATGAGTATCAGTACATATTTGTATACAAGGAAAGGTTGTTACTAACAATACTTAATACAAGGAACGGTTGTTACTAATAGTAGGTAGTAGGTAGTTATATCTGAGTTCATTATGTAACCTCCAATAATGTTTACATTAGTGGTAGTGAACTATGAAGTGGTGCAACCCCAAACAACTCAATTTTTTCAATGCATAGTTGGGAGTGCTGTTTAATTTTGTGGGTTTGAGAAAAAAAATATGGTTCTCCCTATTCTTTACAGTTATATGGTCTATGTGACGAATTGGAAATCGTATGGCATTTAAGTGCTATGTTCCCAATTGAAAGTTGGAAATTCAATAAATAGAGTAAACATTCCCTTCATTCCTGAAATTATATACATGAGTTTAGTTATGGATCATGAAAATTTTGGCAATGGGGCAAGGACAAGAGGTCAATAAAAGAAAAAATGGAATGCATTGTATCTTATTTTGTATCATTTAGAATTAGTGTGGGATCAAATTTAATAATATAATAACGGCAAAAATACACATATTTTTTATAATTATTAAATAAATTTTAGAAATTTTGTGAGGGTATATACCCCACTTTGCATAACATGGATCCACCCCTTTGCGACTTACTTTGCTTCTTAAAGTTTAAAATATGGCTAATTAGTCTTTGGTTTTATACTCATGAATCATATTAATAGTCCTTAAAGGTATAAATGGTTCGTATCAGTCTAATCTCTTAGATATATATTATTAAATCAAATTAGTTCATGCAAATAATAGTAACTTTGGTTCCAATTAGTCTGATGATTTGTTAGGATTTGTCCACTAAAGACTAATATGAATCACAATTACAAAGTCAGAGGCTAGTTGAGAAAAAAACAAAAAAAAGTAAAAGTCAGAGACTAGTTAGATTTTAAATTCCAACAACTAAGGCAACTTACATTCAACGATAAAATGAATGATTAGCTCATTAAGTTAATATTGGGATATTGCATTAAGAGGCTGGTGTGATTATTTTCCATTCTTTTAGGACCATCTGGCAAGGAAATGGAGATGCAAAACGAAATCCAGGATGATATGCAACAAGAACAAGCCGGGCTAGTACTTTGTTTTGTTGACTATTGCATCCTCCTTGGTGGAAGTTTTTGAGCCTTTTTACTTTTTAATTAAAAAATAAGGAAATTATATTCATACTGACCTTCAATAGTTCCCTAAAATTTAGTGTAAATATACTTATCATTCTTCTATTTTGCAAAATTACAATGACCTAGCCTAAATATATTAATTCATTAATTTAATTGATAAAAAATGTGACATATATTTTGATAGTAGTTTACATATATATTAACTTAAGTATCTTCATTTTATCATAAATTATAATTATAAGTATCATCTTCATATGATAAAAAATATTTTATTCAATCAATATGTTAAATATTATTAAAAGATTAGAATTTTATCAGTAATAGTTATATATGTATATATTACTTTTTTTTTGTCAACTTAATAAACTAGTATGTGTAAGAGAGATTAATACAATTTTAATAAACTTATGAGAGATTAGTGATAATTTTAGGAAATAAAAGGGTACCAAGTGTAATTATACTAAACAATTTAGGAGATTAGTGTAATTTCCTAAAAAGAAAAAAAGCTACCCCCTTCATATACTATGTGTTGGGTTAACAAAGTGTACTCGGTGAAGTGGGGGAAAAGAGGTAGAAAATGAAATTATCATACATACAATGAAAGTCTAGCGATGCTATCATTTTCTACATACTCAATTTTGATCAATATTTCTTAGTGTTCAATTAATGTACACTGACGATATAAAATTATTTTATACTATCTATCTATCAAATCACATTAGATAATTATCTACTATGATAATTGTCCATTATGATTTAACACTTTGATGGTGCCAAATGATTTGAGAAATGTGGGTTTGAATCAAATTCTCAGCGTATACAAAAAATTCTGCATACTAAGCACACATCAAAAAGTCTCATGGTCTAGAAAGTGTACTAAACGCACATGAAGTTTTTTTTGAGACTAATTATGCAGTGAAACGAGTATGGCAGTAACTACATTAGAATAATATTAGTCCTAAAGAGATAGATAGTAGAAGAGTTTGCATCAATAACTTTTATATTGGATCAATATGTTGAGTCTATATCCGGTCCTCATCACCTATGGGATCATCCGCTATAAAATTTTTTGCCTTAAAATAAGAGTATCTTTGACAATAATCGCTTCAAACTCACATTAAAAGTAGTTTTTTTCAATGTCTTCTTACACAGATTAAAATAAATAAAGCTCATAAGACTTAATAATCTTTAGATAAGAATTATTGATTTGATCTTGATTCCATAGCTGACTGGATTTTACCCTTTTTTTTTCCAATATCCTTCTCTTTCTAAAATGCATATGATTAATCAGTTATGATCGCACATTTGCGATGCATAAGCGTACGTGTTGCACCCCAACAAGCATACTTGCGCTATGATAGAAAACACAACCGCACTTACTCCACATTCGCCTTCAATATGCAGTACTGCAAACGGTCATATATCCATCAAATTATTCAAATATTGACTGACAGATTAAATATAATATTGATTCCAATCCTTTACAATTAACCACCCCAATCAGCTAAACTATCCTCGCAAAGCCCCATTGAGATTGACTTTTCCAATGACAGCATCAACACCTTCAATATCTATGTAGGACATATTCCTGAGTAGTACATATAATAATTTTCACTTTGCTATCACACTTTGCTACATATTTCATTCCTTTATTTCTCACAATTTTTTTGTCATATCATATATTCTCAATAGTATAGTGCCAGATTACTTTCTCTCTCTTTTGAATATATTTGACTGCTTTCGTTTCGTAATTGATGTTACTATTAGGCACTTGCTTTCTTTTCTTTTTGATGCTCCATAAGATTGAAAAAAAGAATATTATGCACAAATATACTTTGGACAAATATCAAATGCAGAAATCAATGTTATTTTATTGTCACATATTATGAGATGTATCTCAAATTGATATTTTGAGATATTATACTTTCTTGAATTTCTGTTAGTTAATACTGTAAAATAATTTTACATTATCAATATATATAAATTAAATTTTTTATTATTATATTAGAGTTAATAATCAAAATGCAACACTTTTTACCAAGCTCATTATCAAACACTATATGGTTTAATCTAACTTTTGACTTTTGCCCTGATCCACAACTTTCCATCTTGTACACATGTATGTTTTTCGTTTCCTTCTTTTCATTTTCAACCTACTCACTCACTAGAAATCATATTTTTCGAGTAAGCACCAGATTCGGGGTGTCAAAGTACTCGCAAAGACATGAAACTGCACCTGCTTGCTTTCTTTGGTTGAATCTGTTCGAAGAATGAAACAAGAGATTAATGGTGTAGCGTGTAGTTACTTGTTCCCTTCCATACTTTTGTGATATCTTTCATATGCCAATGCAAAGTATATTACAAGCACCTTCAATTTTCCAGAGTAAAGAATTCTTATCCACACGAAATTTGTCAACAGATAGCCACCATATACTCATGGCGGCGCCGCAGCATATCATGTATTCCCTTGACACATTTTTATACTTCAAATGCTCCGCTGCTAGTTGCTTACGGCGGGAATCGTACGAATTCTTAATTCCTTTTTTAGTTTGATTGATTGCTGATCCCTTGACTATTTATTCTTCTTTAGTTTTTTCCTTCCAGAAATTGCTAAAGTATTCTGTAAAAGGAAAAGGTTATTATTCTGTCCGTTCAATATTTATTATTTTCTTATTTTAGGCTAGTTATTATTTTCTTTCACTGTATATGCTAACATTTTTAATGTTTTGGTTTGATCTTGCAATGATTTTTTTTGAGTAAGTGAGCTTTTTAGACTCTCAAAAAACTATTATTAAAAGGTCATGATAATATTACACTATTTTTTAATAAAATAATATAAAAATTACTCTCATTATTAAGAAAAAGGCACAATAGTAATGTTTGATAAATCAATTTTTTTATATAATTAAAAGCACTCAACTCTCAGACCGTGAGAGAAGCTAAAGAGAACATCAAATGTTTAACAATGTAACGGAAAAGGAAAAAGAAAACGAGACTGAAAAGCAAAGCCAACAACTATCTTCCAAACACAATACCAACAAGGCAACAAGGATAGTTGAAGCTAACTCTCGAGAAACCAAATACAAAATAGAGGACAACACAAAACAGACTCTAACAATATGTCCTTTGCCTTTCACGATTTGGAATGTGTGCCTTTGTCAGTGCTAAAATAACGACACCTTTAACATGTAGAAGATGTAACGATGATACTGGAGATAAGAGCACAACCCAAAATCTTAGGAAAAAAGCATAACAAAACAGGAGCAACCCACAACACAAAGCACTGCTAACAAAACCAACCGCGACAAATCTCAAACCTAATAGAGAGTGTGAGAAGGGAGAGAGAGTGAGAAAATGAGTGAATGAATTCCGAATAGCATTGATTAAGATGATGAGATGAGTTACAAGGACTTATATACATAGAGTACAGTTCATAGAGTTTGTTAAAGAGTTGACAAACTTCACCAATCCTAACTAACTTGTAACAACAAACTCCCTATAGGTCCTCTATCTTACACGGAAGAAGCTAAAAAGAGCTTTCCTCGCTAGGGAGAAGTACCGGTTAGTTGTTTTAGAATATAAAATGGTTATAATTGAAATAGATATTAAAGAGAATCATTTCTATTTTTATTATCATTAAAGGTAGGTAGTAAGATTATATTAGTCTTTTAAATTTTAAAAAACATAAATCAATTCTAAAAATAAACTTTCAGGTGCTCTGAAAAATACACTTGACTTTTAAAAGCAACTTAACTTTTTTGTTCACCAACAAAAAATAATGCCTCATATCTATAATCTATAATCTATAATACTAATATTTTAAAGTCGTTTGAGGAAAAATTTTACACGTGTCTCAATGAGAATACTTGAAGGCTCATATCTTTTAAGAAGTTATTCATTAATTTTTTTGAAAAAATAAAATCGTAATTATTACATATTATTAGTATATAATTGATAATCATCCGTATTTAATAATAGGATTGCATAACATTAGTTAAATATATTTAATTATTACGATGCTGAAATCATGAATTATATTGATAAATTAATTTTATAATTTTAGTATTAATTTCACACCTATAATTTCTATATTTGATGTGGGTAGTGATTTTCTTTTGAATACTATTATATTAAATTTATGAAATTAAGTATATAAATTATAAGAAAAATATAAAATATATGCGCTAGATTATATCATTTACCTTTTTAATTAACAATAAGATTATGATGAATTTCATTATTTAAAAGCAGAATATTTTTTCGTGTCACTAGTGATGATATTATTTGATTATATATATAGACTAATTTAATAATTTGAAGACCAAGAATATGTCAATTCAATAAAAAAATTTATATATGTACACAGGCGAAAATGAAAATCCTAGGATTACTAGGATAACCATAAAATTATACTTTCAATAACCTCTGAGCTCTTACAAATAATTATGATAATTTTATATTTTAAAATATTTGAATGAATTTTGAAAAAAAAATCAATCATACAATTCATGACAATTTTGATAATTTTATACTTTAAAAGATTTGAATACTAATATTTATGACTCATTACATAAAAAGTCTTTCATGTATTATTTATAGAAAAATTATACCTCACCCCTTTTATAATCTTAACACTTAAAGTAAGTTTGTGAATTTAATTTACCTTCTAATTATCAATTATTTTTTTCCAATCATACCTTTATATCTCTCTACCATTAACAAAATCAATATAAAAAATAAAAAATAGTATAAACAATATTATAGTTCAATATATTATACCATAAAAATTTTATATATATGATTATAGTATTAACGATAACAAACCTATTATAATTGTGTTGCATTATTGGTATTTATTATTACAGATATTTATGTTTCGAAGTTCAAAGTATTTTTAAAATTTTTCATTTTTAAATTTTTTTAATAAACACGTTAATATCAATAGAGATTCAAATCTCCATGTGAAATGAAAAATAGAGACAATATGCATGAAAGTGGAGGCAAAATTCTAAATGAAGATGTGATTAAGGGAAATTTTTTAATTTTCAATTTAGAACTTTTGAAAATCATAATAAAAAAGATATCTATCTACATGTATCACTATATTCTATTTAATTGTTTACAACTTAAACATTTCAATCTATCAATTTCATAATTTTTTCATACTAATTCTTCTGAAAAAAAAATACCTTCAATTTTTTAACACTAAAATATTTAATAAAAAATTAATTTTATAAATTACACTTCTTTGATGATGATATTAAATATTTATTAATTTTTTAAAAGTAAATAACTATATTTTTTATCAAAAAAATTATAATTGATATACTACTTTAACAATTGAGATTATATAAATTAGAATTATAAATAATTTTTTACTAATTATTACAAATTAATTATAATATATATTTTAAAATTGATATTTTAATTTACTAAAAGGATGTACAAGGAAAGAATGTGTAATTGAAATTATATAAATTAAATTTATATATTATTTTTATTAATTAAAAAATATATTTTTATATTTTTAAATTAAATATTTAAATTTATGAAAAAGATATAAACAGCTAGGAATGATAAAAAAATTAAAAATGGTACACACAGGAATTACCCAATGGGAAAAAGAATTTAGCACATATTTTACTTTCATATGGATGATTTATGCGAGCTAAGTCCTTATTTGTTAAACGGGATAGGGATAGAGATAATGCATATTTATTTCTTAATTTTTTTGTTATATTTACATTTTGTATATATTTTAAATTTTAACTTGGATTATGTTGCATTAATAGTATTTGTTATTATAGATATTTATGTTTCAAATTGTAAAATATTTTTAAAGTTTTTTTCTTTTTAAAATTTGTTAATAAACTCTTGAATACCATAGGGATTCAAAATCACCATGAAAAATGGGAAATGCGAAATGGGGACCTATAAGGGGGATGAGGATGGGGATGAGAGATAAACTTCTAAACGGTGACGGGAAGTGTGGGACGTGTCCTCTTTCTCATGGATACTCATTATCATCCCTATAAATGGCTCATCAATATTAGGAATAGGGAAATAGTAGTCTTTCACATTTATGGCATTTAATGCTCTATAGTCAATGCAGAATCTCCAAGTTCCATCTTTCTTTTTAAGCAGTGATATGGGAGAAGAAAAAGGGTTGTTACTTGGCTTAATTATGCCCTCCTCCAACATTTGCTAGACCATTAGCTTAATGAGTTCTTTCTAGCTATGTGGATATCTATATGGTTTTACCTTCATACGTTATGCTCCTTCAACTAATGGAATGTTGTGATCATGGTCCCTTTCGGCGGCAGTCCTGAAGGTTGATCAAATATCCTTGCATAAGTGTGTAACAATAGAACTAATTTGGCTTCCATGTGTTATGGTAGTCCAAGTGGTGGTGTTTCCTTGCTTTTCTCAGTTACTAGCTGGACTATTAAAGCTTATGCTACAACTTCAGTATTGAAAAGCCTCTTAATGTGATTAAATTGAGCTTGTTGTAGATCTGTTGTCTCTTCCACTTTGATAGTTTTGAATTTCCCTTCATGCAGGAACCTGATCAGCAAGTCATCATAATCAATAATATGTGCCTTTAGAGTCCTTAACCAAGAGGTTCCAATGACTAAATCTCGCCCTGCCACCTTCAACACATAAACCTTTGGAATCTGAGTGGTGGGACCTTGCATATATACTTCCAATGATGGCATATATCCCTCCACCTTCATGATATCAAAATTCCTTACCATGACTCTAAATCCAGCAGTAGCTGGTTATACTTGAAGTTTAAGAAACTTGGCAATTCTAGGTTGTATATAAAGCTGTCTGAACTACCACCATCAATCAAAACTTGTACCTGCAGACCTTGCACAAAGGCCTTCAATCTGATAGTGCCCAATCCTGATGTCCTTTTCATTGCATTAAAGGAAAGGTGATGCTTCATGACATGTTGTTCCAGCTTCTACATCATGTCATCTTCTTATTTAGCTTCAGCAACAGGTTCTTGGTTAAGCTCTTCACCATCTTCCAATTGGTAAAGCATGAAGTGTCTATTAGGACAGCTATGATTGGCAGTGAATTTATCATCACACCAAAAACAAAGTCCCTTTTAATTTCTCTCCTAACTTGTTGGTCAATTACAGTAAGTCTCTTAACTTGGTTACGGTTAGGGTTAAGCATATATGGGCTTCTGAGTTGGTATGGGTAGTGGTAGTGGTAGTGGTCGTGATTGTCTTTGGGGTGGTTTGGGTTGTGGTTTTGTATATGTAGGGTAGATTGGGTTACAATAGGTAATGGGCCCTTGGGTTGCTTTGAATGAGCAAGAAAATTTATCTTCATATAATCTAGCTAGGTTCACTGTTGGCATCAATGAAGGTGGACAATAAGCCTTCATTTCTCTCCTAATCTCCATGCATAAGCCACTAATGAAATAATCCCTAAGAGCCTCAATGGTTCAATATTCGTGTAATTTGTCAAAGCAATGAATTCAAGATATTAGTCAGCTACGGTACCTTATTGTTGAAGCTTGAAGAATGATTCTCGTGGTGACTCAAATAGTGAAAAGCCAAATTCTATTTCAATGGCGCATTTTAGTTATGTCCATGATCGAATGGAAGTGGACGTTAGGTCATCTGAAACCAATGAATTTCAAGACCAGCCATATGCATCCCAGTGATTCCAATATGCTCTTCTTCTGGGATTCGATAGAAATCGAAGTATTGGTTGACACTAAAGATTCAACCCAGAGCATCAGAACAATCGAATCGAGGGAGATTAAAATTCATTCTTCTTATTGGAAATGGTTTACGATGCTAAAATTGGTTGTCTTGTTGTGAGTTAACACTATGGATGTTCTCCTGATGGGATAAAGAATCGTGATTAGAATTGCTATGCCAGTTGAGTAGGACCTGAGCTAAGGTTTGTTGAATCACTTCTATTCTTCAGTGATTGGCTTCATTTAATCGAGCAACTTCAGCTCAATTTGCCTCAACATTAGCTTCCATCAACTAATATAGTTTCTTAATCTCTGAATCCATTGTCTTCATCCTGGTGTTATCAGCTACAGCCACGGTCAATGAAAGCGCCAAAAGAACTACTGAGGAAAAAGGGCAGAACCTGTGGTTTGTATTAATACTGAAGGAAATCAATGAAACAATATACAATGCAACTAGGAAATTAACTAAGGACAATTATTTTTTTTATAGTTTTTGTATAATAGAGTAATGACAAAATGCAAGGAAATTAAATGAAATAATGTCTGTTGATAATCCTTAGAGCAATTCTCCACATGTATGCTTCAACACCTAAGGAAGGAAGGATGATATCAGAATAATTCCAGAAAAGAGAAAATTATAGAGAGATGATCACAGAGAAAGGAAGGTTACCACAAATTACCTAACAG
Source organism: Dalbergia cochinchinensis (assembly GCA_031216125.1). Classification (NCBI taxonomy): domain Eukaryota; kingdom Viridiplantae; phylum Streptophyta; class Magnoliopsida; order Fabales; family Fabaceae; genus Dalbergia; species Dalbergia cochinchinensis. The sequence goes on along the minus strand of CM062375.1, from coordinate 56,255,568 downwards.
AAACAGTCACATGACAAAGTATTTGTGTTCCTCTTTCTACTACTTCTCCTTGGCTCCTTAATTAATAGATCGTTTGCCACCTGTACATAAGGCCTTCCACGTATTCTTTTTCCTCAACATTGTCATCAGCAGCCATGTCAGGCTTATTTTTCTTCCTTACATTACCCTCCCCATTTGAAACAACCTAGTCCTCAAGGTTGAAGTTTGGATATGCTTTGTAAAATTCTTCTTCATTTTCCCAAGTGAGAAATGATTGTGGTCCTTCTTCCCATTGTATTTGTTGTTGCTGTGATTCCTTATTGCCCTGTAGAACTGTCCTCCTAGCTAGTATAGCCATAGGATTTATAATTAGTCCCAATTCAAAACTCTTTAAGGGTAAGGGCAAGTAATGTTATTGTTGGTCTCCCTTAATTTTAATTTCTTGAGTAAGGAAATGTGAAACACATTGTGAATGCGAGCCTCTGCTGGCAATTCTAGTCTGTAAGCCACTGGAGTGAGCTTATGATTGACTAATCTTGAATGGCCCAAAATACCCGAGACTAATTTTATGGTGCTTTCTTAATGCCACAAAATGTTGTCTATAAGGCTGTAGCTTTACTAAAACCAAGTCATCTTCCTACAGTTCTTCATGTCTTTTGTGCTTGTCAGCATGATGCTTCATATATTGTTGAGATTTGGTCATGTCAGCTTTCAATTGATCTAGTAATTTATTTCTTTCTACTAGCAGCAGCTCTTGTAATGATTATTTATCCTTTGAGGAAACTTCATATCTGACAATGATTTTGCAATATTGTGTTATCAAGGTTAAGTAGAACAGTCTGCTTATGATTGTGCAATATTGTGTTACATTAGCAAGAGGCTCTCCATGATAATATATTTAAGACTAATCTTGAGGTTATGATAATCAGACAAATTTGCAGGCTTGGCAACTAGCTAGGAACCCAATCATATCAAGCAGGGATGGAGGGTGTTTTCTTTGGGAATAAGAGATGCATTTGGCTTGAGGTGGCTATCTTGAGTAAGGACTGCAAACTTTTCTTGATTGTTTTGAGAGATAGTAGATCAGGTCCTGCCAAAAGCCCCCAAAATCATACAATGCCTCAGAGCAAGAGTACAATAAATGTGGAACATGCTAGCGCTTGCTCATAGAATACTGAATAATCCCTCTTGGGCTAGTGAAACCCATTACCTATCAAGTCAATAGAGATTAGAGAATTTAGTAAATCACTGTCTTGATGCTTGTTTGAGACTATAAATTACCCATATTGCTTGTTAAGAACTCTGGGAGATACATATCCAAGGGGCAACTACATTTATACTTGCTCAAATAGATCTTCATTGAGGAAGGTCTTGTATACATCCAATTATAATAGTTCAGAAGTGTTTGGTTGACAACAAAAGTCAACAACGAAGATAATTGTGGGCCTGTGGGGTTGTTTTTCTCCGCCAGTAGTGTAGTTGCTTATTTTGCTGGGCATTTTTGCCCCATTAGCCAACAAAAAAAGAGTTCATTTGAGGTATCATAAACTCTGAAGTAGTGCAACAAAACCAATACATACATAACTAATGGCTAGTATTAATAGTGTTAGGGTAGTTTGTATTCTTATTCATGTACAAAGCCAAGGGGGTATTGCAAATCTCTGGCCTTATATATACTCTTATATATGAACGCAATGAAAATTTGAGAATACAATTACATTAATTGGAGATGTGAAACGACAAACCCTATTCCTTATTTACACCCATTTCTTATATAATTAATTAACGCGTTAAATATACACATCTTCACTCTTTTAATTATTAATATTTATTTGCTTTTGGATGAGGGACAATAAGAGAAACAGAGACTATACCCTAAGTGCTGGCTGGTGGTGACCCCCACTTGAGATCACTTGAGAAAGAAGAGACTTTAATTTGGAAACACCTCAACCTAGCACTTTAAACCAATAAGTGTTAGTACCTTTCGTTCCACCACAATACGTACCCTTTTTTTATGTCTTACATTTCCTAGTGTCTCCATAATGAGTTTAAGCCACTCGATGGAGGATTTCACCTATGTATGGCCCACTTCAACATGATTTATAAAAACTATGTAAATGCAAGAGCAAGACATCATTATTCATAAATATATAGATTTTTTTGGGTACAGATTCATCATCTATAGACTAAACATGAGAATTGTCTCTATGAATTTTTATGTCTAACAAGTTAGATTTTGAAGAAAAAATTGAAATTTTAATTTAATCCCTAAATTTTTAAGATATTAGACAATCTAATCATTCTATCAAATTTTCCCGTCAAATACTATGAAATGGATGGATCGTTTAGCATTTAACATGACACCCTCACCATCCTAATAAATCTAATATAATTAATAAAATGATGTCATTTTTTATTTTATTATAATACTCAAAGCCACTTTTAATCCCAAATTTCACAGTAAATACATCCTGAACCAGAAAACGACATCGTTTTCTTAATGAGAGTGACTAGAATGGTAGAATGGAGAATCATAACATCACTTCAAGTACTTAATCACATCATTTCATAGCATTACATAAAGAGATTTGTCACAGAGATTAAATTCTCTAATATTTTATATATATTGGTAGGGATCCAAACATAAATTTATTTTTTAGGTATATTTGGATTGATGAAATATGATAAAACAGAACGGAGTGGAATAGAGTGAAATAAAGCGAAATAAAATAATTACTCTGATATGCTCTATTGTTTAAGTAATTTGTGTTTCATCTTATTCCTCTCAATTTGGGGGAAAAAATTTAAGAAAAATTGATTGAATAAAGTTCACTCAAGCATTTTCGCTATATTCCATCTAAATTTTACAAATTCAAACAATAGAAAAGCTTAGAATCTCGCTTTGCTCTACCTAATTCCATCAATACAAACATACTTAGAGACTAATTTATTTAGAACAAAAATAACAAGACCATTTTGAGGATTTATAGTGCACTTGCCCCTTATTTCCATTTTTATGCTTATCTTTGTTATCTATAATGTGGTAAAGCTTGTAATTAAAGGGTTTACATTTCACAATTCGAAGAAAGGAAGAGAAATATAATAAAGCATTCAACACCACCATGAACTCAGGTCCTTAGCCAATTAACCTACGACAGATGGCGGCATGCACTGCTGAGACAAGTCAAAAGTTTGAACTTGTTCTGTCGAGGAAGTTTGCCCTGATTCTTGTGAACAACACTCCGAATTCTCCTATTGCTTGATGATAATTAAAGATGTTGCTTTCTCAATGGTACACAAAGATGTTCCTTCCTCGACTGCTGAATGAACTGTAACTTGTGATGTTAAATAAACTGAACTTTTTATGTAAAAAATGGCTTATGATTAACAGAAATATTTTTCCTAGTTAAAAATTATTTTCTTTTTATCTAAAATATCAGGATATGAAATCTACACTGCGCCACAAAATTAAGCAAAATCATTCCTGCGATTCCTTTTTCTTTAGAGAAGATTGTAATCTCATTTATTTGAGCAATAGACCATTAACTATATGGCTTTAAAGTGCATTTAAAATTGAAAATAACACTTTTGGGTCCCAAAAGTCACTTTAAGCAGCAACCAATGGCATCTCATGAGACCATGGGAGTGAAGTGTAGCTTGCCACCACTGTCGTTGTCTCAAAAATAATTGCAGGCTTTAGTGCGATGTATAGCGAAAAACTGAACACACCATCATTTTGGCCTCATTCATTGAACTGTCCAAAATAATTTGTTTAACCACTTAGAATTTCTTTATGTAAGTGATTGTTTGGTTTGCCATTTTGTAAGTCTAAAAGTACTTTTATAAGTAATTTTAGTGGAAGGAGATGTTATCCACACTCCATTCTCATTTGAATAGAATAAAATTCATTTTACATATCTATTTTCATTAATCAAGCTTTTTATTTTTTGATATTACCTATTTACATTTTATAGTGTATATCTATTTTAGTAATTTGCTTCTAAACACTACAGGAAATGCACAGATTTGAATATTATCAACAGATATAGGTTAACAGTTTTTGATTTGTCGATAGAATATTACCAACAGTTACTGTAAGTTCTATAGGCAAGTGCTGAGGCATTACCAAAGGACTTAAAAATAAAAATCTGTTGGTATAATTGTATTAAAGGTATCACTAAAGTTGTCAAGGAAATAATATTATTGACAAGTTTTTTCATTTTTATCTACGGATTTCCAAATAAAAGATTAAAATATAAAATATAACAAAATTAAATCTGAGTTTAATTCCTTTGAATTGATAGTGTAAAATTGAAACTATCAACTAATAAAAAATTAAAATAGTATCAAATTATGATAGACAATTATTACAGTGAATAGTTATCTAAAATATGTAAACTCATAGAATATTTAATAAAATATATTGCATTAAGGGTAATAATGTCATTGAAGTCTGTTATATATTTTTTCTTCTTACATTTCTCTTTATCCAAGTAAAAAAAGAAAACTGCAAGCATTTCTTTCTCTCTATTATCTCTTCACAAGAGAGAAAATAGATTTTTCTCTTTATTTTCTCTCTCCATTCTCTCTCTTCTCATCTCTTCTTTTTTCCTTTTATCATTCAAGTCAAGGATAAAAGCTGAACACTCACCATACAACATATTCTTCCACCAAGTCAAATCGTTCATTGCTGAGCCCATTAACGCAAAACCATTAACAAATCAACAAACCCCAAAGTACCTGTTTCCTTTTTTGTTCTTCTTCGTATTAACACTCGCACAATTTCAATTTTTAAGCCCCTCCCACTTCTCCCGAAACAAAATAAATATAAACAATTACAATTCCAAATTTCCGAAAGAGAGAAAAAAAAAATCGGAATTCAAAACAAGGAACTCCCTACGACACGTGCATCCAGCGCGCAACGCTAGGCACGCCCTGGTTCACGGCAAACACCATGTAAAACCCTGGCGGCGCAACCATCCCATTAGGCGGCGCCTTGCACCCAATCCGGTACCTCCCGCCCTCAGGCACTGCAGAGCCCATGGCTAGTTTAATTAGCCGTTGGCCCTGCGAAAACGAGTGCGTGGCAAAAGGCGCACTCGCCAAGTTCACCTCCGCAATCCCCACAACGGGCAACTCAACCGACACGACCACACTAAACTCCCCGCCAAAACGCACAGCTTCGGGCAAGTCCACAATCTCGGGCCGGATATTCGCCTTGTCCGGGCCCAAATACTCAGGCGAGAACGCCTCGACCCTCAACTCGGTCGGAAACCCGGAGTCAAATTTGTAGAACACGTGCGGGTTGCTTCCAGCCAAAAGAACCCTCCCATCGGGCAACAAATTCGCGGTGGAATGGTACATCCTCGGAACGGTACCAGGATTCAGGACCATGAACCGTAACCCAAGCGGCTGGTCGGGCCGGTAAAGAACCGGGTTCAGACACGGGTTCGAAGCCTGTTCAAAGCCCTGCGACCCCGACATGGCTCCGTTAATGATCAAAACGTCGCCGTTTGGAAGCGCAACCATGTCGCCCATTATTCTCCCGAACGGCATCTCTTCCATTTCCCAAACCGGGTCGGATCCGGTTGCCAGGATCCGACCGCAGCTCCCGTGTGCGGGTGCATCCGTTGTCAGCTCCAAAAACGCACCGTACTGAGCCCCACCGCAAATTACAATCTCCGCCGCAGAATAATCCCCTTGTAACGCAAGCATAACAGAAGAACCCGCAGAAGGGTAATTCCTCGGTCCACCTTCTAATTGCGGGTACACCCTAAGAATCTTGTTTTTGGAGTAATCGTACATCACGGCCCTCGTGTTCGCGAAAATGAATAGATGCCCGTTAGGGAGGAGGTGAACGTAAGGGTAAAGATTATCCATTTGCATGTCTTCGGTTTCCAAAAGGAAAGGGAACGAAACGGCGCCGTTTCGGCGCGGGTAAAACTCGACGGTGTTGGAGCCCCGACCGCCGACAATTATAACCGTTCCGTCTGGGAGGATTTGGTTAGTTGCGTACCAACGGCCTTCGCTTAATGCGACGTCGTTTAGCTCCACCCAGTCGCACGACCCGTTTGCTTCGCACGGGTCGAATTTCCGGATCTTCTTGAACCCGTCTGAGTCGCCTCCGGTTTGTAAGAGAGTGCCGTTTGGGAGGAACTGGCCAGATGAGCACCACGTGTCGGTGAGGATTATCAACGGTCGGATTTGGTTGGTGTTGAGGTCTAGGAGCACGGAGTGGGCGAAGCAGTCGGGCTTCTTGGAAACGGCGTCGCTCCGGCAGTGGGGTTTTGGGAGGAGTTTCTGTGTTGGGCCGATGTTGGTGCGGTCAAGGAGGACGACGGTGTTGAAGCGGGTGACTGCCGTGTGCATGGAGGCGATGCCGGCGTCCGGGACGAGGAGCTCCCACGTGCCGGGGAGGTCGGCACGTGCATGAGTTAGGAGAGAGAGGAGGAGGAGGAGGAAGAGGAGGTGGTGTAGTTGAGGAGCAAGGACGGTGGTGGTAGCATCCATTTGAAAGAGAGTTTTTTTTTGTGTTCAGTTAGTGGAAAGTGAAGTGAGTTAAAGGAAAGGGAAGCTTCTATTCTTATTATAAAGGAAGAGGAAAAAAAAAAATGGAAAAGAAAAGGTGGTGACTGGTGGGAGTGGAAATTGAACAGAAGAAAAGTGCATTATTAGTTAATTTTTTTTTCTTCTTTTTAAGGACTGAGATTTTTATAGTTTGTGTGGTGTGGCAGAGAACAAAGCTTGCAGAACGAGGATGTGATGCAATACCGAGCTTTTATTTCTTTTGGTGAAAATTATCGAATATAAAACTTACTAGACTTGAACTACTCTGAGTTAAATCAATGTGATTTAATACGAAATAAGATAGTTTTAATATTCAATTTAATCTTTAAAATTGTATACATGGATCATTTTGATCCAAAAGGTTTAAAATCCGACCAAGTACGTAGCTGTTAACTTTGTTTGTGAATCATGTTAATCTTTGAAAGCACAAATGGCATAGACTATAGTCCCTTATACATATTGTATCATTGAATCAAATTATTAGTCTCTAAACATAATAACTTTAACTTAAATTAGTTCAATGATTTGTTAGCATTTATCCATTAGAGACAAATAACATGATTCGCAATTATAAAATTAGGAATCAATTTATCAAATTTTAGATTTTAAGAATCAAAATGACTCAGGTAAATAATTTAATTATCCAAAATGAGCATTAACTTAAAAAGATAAGTACTATTAATATGAATTTTTTATTTTTTTTAATTTGAATTTGATACATTGTTTAAGAAAACAAACTTATTTCTATACGTACGGATATTGAAAAAGTTTAACTTTATGTTATAATTTGGTAGTACACTATTAACCAATAAAATTTCATCTAAATGATAAATTATGATAGGTAGTTATAATAATAGATATTATTTTCTATGATTAGCCAATTTGATAAAAATTCTATTGATAAAGTATAAAATAATTTTATATTATCAATATATAGAAATTAAATTCATACCAAGATAAGAATGTTAAATGTACAATTCGTTTGTAGATACTAGATATGTATATAAACATGTAAAAAAGATAAGTTACTTAAATTAATATGTATTCAAGATAGAAAATAGGATCAGTCTCGGGGAAGGATCTACATTAGCAAAGGTGAGGCGCATGTGCCACTACAAAAATTTAATTTTTTAAAAATAATCATATAGATATAGCATATTTTTAACCTTCGTTATATGGTGGAGTTTTTTATCCATACAAATTTTAAATGAAATAAAATAATAATATATAATACAAGTTTTTTCTTTAATATCCCAAGAATATATACTAGTACTCTTTTGAATCTAAGAGTTATGATTTACTCATGAGTATTTAAAATATTAATAAATTTAATTAATAGGACATGTGATAAATTTTTATTCATAAATTATCTAACAAGTACTCATATTTATAACCTTTATAGGGTACCAAAGAAATTCTCAATAATATAGTTCATTCCTTTTTATACTTGTATATTATCTTTCCTCAAATACAAAAATTTTCAAAATCCATCACAAGTATATTGTGTTTAATATTATGGGCATTAAAAAAGATGTTCGAAGCAAAATTGAATTACTTGTATTTTAAATTTTGTTATTTGTAGTTTTGATTTTATTTAATGATATATGTATATATATTTATTCTTGATTTTAACTTTTATGTATTATCAATGTAAAATAATTTTATACTGATATTCAATTAGATATTACCACATAAGTAAAATTGGTTTCTTTTTTAGATAGTGTGTGAAATTTAACCTCTTTTACTTATATGACAGTATTTGATTAGATATATAATAGTATAAAATTAATTTATACTAATAATATATAAAAATTAAACTTTTTATTTTCACATAATATTATGCGTGTATAATTTTTCTTTCTTTGAAAAAAAAATATGTAACTTATGCTTCTCGTGAGGGCTTTTAATTTGGAAATTGATAGGCTTGGTTCGTAGCATGGGTAGAAGATGGGTGACGTGAGGAGAAAGCGAGAGTGGAGAATTTGGACACATAGGAAGCATGTGGCAATAGGCACACACGACATATACCGCATGGTTCAATGGCACGTCCACTTCATATACACTCTGTATGTATTCCTAGGCCTACTAATGCTTTGTTTTCTAAGGTTGAAGAGTGGACAAAAATGACTCGTGCTGATCTATCCAAAACTAAAAGCAGAGATCGAAAAGTTGTGGCGAAATTTCCATTGATAAAGATTGGATTTTATTTTGGTACTCATCAGTATATATGAATTATAGATGCAGTTTTCAGTATAGGAAAGTATTATATGAGCAAACCAATAAAAAAAATGGTAAAATGCAATTATGTTTCTTGAAGTATCAAGAAATGACAGTTCATCCCATTTATTTGAAAAAATCTACCCTCCACCCAATTTTATTGAGGGTATGTTTGGTATTTTCTCTTTTATAATTTACTTTTTATAAATTATATAGATAATCTGGGATAAACCCACGTGGTCGATCTCTGGGACCAGTGTCCGGGCTCTTGTGGTTTAGGTTGAGCTGTCTGGTCTATATTTCTAGTTTAATATATGGCCCCCGAGATAGTCGTAGGCCAAGTAGTTAGTGCCAAGGTGTTATGACTGAGGTGTAGGTTTTTCAAATAGGGTGGAATGTCATTTCTTAATACCTTAAAGGAGGTAAGTGCATTTTACCCTAAAAAATAAATATTGTAACGCAATAGTAAGCAAACCTCCATGAACTCCATTTGAGCTTCTGAACATTTTTATTAGTAATATTTAAAGGAAAAGCTCTCTTGAAATTATTGATAGTTTTTTTTTTGTGCTTTGAAAATTATATCAATTACAATGAGATTTGAACTTAAAACTTCATGCATATTATCCAAACTCCTCACCACAAGACCAATTCTAGTGGCTTAAATTATTGGTAGGTTTGGATAGAGCATTTTTAGCAATTTAAAAAATTTAAAATGTAGGTAAATTTAAATATTTCAATTGAATCCTCTTAACTTTTTATTTTTTTTTTGTCTAAATAAAATAATTACATTATCTTTATTTATAAAATACTTCATTTGGGTAAGACAATATTAACTTCATTTTTAAAATATTTTATTTTAATAAAGTAATTAAATATTCATCACTTGTATAAATTTTAAAATATAGAAAAGTATTTTTTTAATAATAATAATCAAAATTCAGACGAAATCCCTACTTATCTCTTTCTCAAAACCATTTCAGAAGTCATCAGCAAATATTCCACATCTCACATCGTAACATTCAAAACACAACTTATTCCGTATGTCAACAAGATCTAGCAAAAGCGATAGTCGATAATTGTACAGATGCCAATATCATAGAAAAGGGGTATGACACTATATTACATGGATATTGGTTAGTGTATCCGATTCGATATAGAGATGTGATATACATCAAACTAAAATCACATAAAATATAATTGAAAATATCTAATATTGTATATGTTAACTATTTTAAAGTTTCTATGTATCATCTCATAGGTAGAGATGGAGATAGGATAAGGTCTTATTTGATATATCTGATAGGATAAGGATTGATATTATAATACTTGATAAACTTTTAATACTATACAGTATTTGGTGTAACACTACATAAGATATTTTGTTTTATGTTCAATAGTATCATATTATTTATTTATAAATAATTCTAATATCTTAATTAAATATTAATAAAATCAAATAATATTAAAATAGGAATTTTTATTATAATAATTTTCAAAAATTATATTTATGTAAATATTTAGCAATTAAAATTTAATTTTTATTAATTTTTATTATTTACTTCAATATTTTATAATTATTTATTATTTCAATAATATATAAATAAAAAATATTATTTTATATATTTTAATATTTTATATTTTTACTCATAATTATTTAAATTTAAGTTACTGATCCTTACTTTGATATATCACATATTATTTATTTATATATTTTATTAGTTAATAATTTATAATTTATATTATATATTATTATTATATATTTAAAATATTTATTTATTATTAAATATTATTTATTTTATTTAAAAATTATGTTATTTTAATAAAATATTTAAAAATAATAATTTTATATAGTAAAAGCTAATCAGACCTAATACAAACTTCCTATGCTGTATTAAATTATACAGCATTTTGACATGTAAGGGAGTTTTAATTTATAAGGTTATACAATACGTTGTCTACACCAAACAACGGATAAGGGCATATTATATAGTATTAGGTTATACTATCATGCCTAATATATCATATCAAACACCCCATAAGTTAGGCTAGGCTAGGTTTTAACTTAATTGGGCTTATCATGTATTCTAGAAAGGTAGTCTAAGCCAAGCTATTACCTAACAGATGCTTTTTTCATGACTTTAACCCAACCTACTTAAAAGCTTAGCATGGCCCGAAAGCTTATTTTGAGACCTATTTGATTACAAAGTCTTTTATTAAAATCAAAATGTCTACTATTAAATAAGTTAAAGTACTTCTAGATATGCCAAAAAAAAATATTTTTAAATAAACTAAAACATTTCTTTTATCATTAGATTTTTTAAATTATAATGATAATAGTTATATAAGTAAGCTAACTTATTGGGCCTAATAGACTATTTTCATTACCTGTAGCTTGACTTGTTTAACTAAAAAGGATTTTTGAATAGCATTAGCCTAACTTGTTTGCTAATTGGATTTGACTTCTCTAAAGTAAGAAAGTTGATAAAGTGTAAAAGTGAAAGATTAATCACCCTTTGATCAAGAACTTTCATAATATGTGCATCATATGTGGATCCCTTATTCAAAAATTTCTTTTACTTTTAAGACAACAATTGTGGATATGATCTACTTCCTTGATCTGGGGCATGGCAGGGGTCTGGCAGAAAGTCGAACGACACAGGAGAAGAAGCATTGATGGAAACATCTCGTGACATAGAATGGATGATAGAGCGCAATGAGGCCAAAGCTTTTTGGGAGCAAGGAGTGTTGCTAGACCTTCAAGGCAGGAGTTACATGAGAGAAGTTGCATGGAGAAAAAACCCTACACAATCTTCATAGACAACATACCAAAGCAAATATCAAAAGCAAGGCTTGTCTACCTTTTTGGTTGTACAGGGAGAATAGTGGATTCATTCATTTCATGGAAGCAATAAGAGTATCGCATTATCCTCTCGCTTTTATTTGCTTTGAATCTAAACTAGGAGTAGAACGTATTGTGAAGGAAATTAATGGTACAATGGTAATATAATGGGAAAGAAAATCGCAGTTCATGCAACAAGGTATGGGAGGAGAAAGCAACCAAGTAACAAACCTCAAGACGTAGCAAGGTTTGGAAGAAACCTCTTGAATGCATGGAATTCAAATGTATAATTAAGGGAATAAGTTTTCAAGATGTAGTTTCTGGTGTTAGAAATGGTGGAGGTCATAAGGAGATCAACAACAAAGAAATAGTAGTATAGACAAAGAAGCGACAGAAGGTAAAAGAACCAAAGGTGATTTTTTCCGAAACAACTAGAGAGAGACTGGAAAACTAAAGAGAAGCATTATTGGGGAAATTAGTACACCCATCAAGTTTCAAAGCCTAGAAGTGGATTTACAGAATATGAATGAGCACATTCTGGACATATGTGAAATGGGTTTTATAGGGTTTTAGTTACTTTCCACACAATGTAGAATATAAGGAGGATTCTAGATAATGAAAAATCAAGCATTGCTAAGTTTTTTGTGGAGGTAAAGGCATGGTCAGAAGCAGAATGGTGCCTAACAAGGAGAGTATGGCTCGAGTGTTTTGGAATCCCCCTCATGCATGGTTCGAAAAGAATATTTACAATATAGGAGAGATATGGGGGTCAGTTATTGCAATGGATGATCAAACTAAGTCAGGTAAATCCTGTAGTATTGCCAGAATTTTAATAGAGACTTGCCAATGGCAGATGATTAGCGAATGGATTCAAATACAACTAGAAAGATTAGGGTATGGGTTGTATGTCAAGGAAGTAAGGTGGGAAGTGTTCAATAGTATGTCCTGGGGTAAGAAAGGAGAAGATAAAGCCTCAAAGTATATAGATAGTCTTTTCAGTGAACCACCTAGGAAATTCCAGTTGGCATATGTGGAGCGGAAATGAACCATTACAATATAGGGATTCCAAGGGTCGAAGATGGAGATGTAATTGGCAGTATCTAGAGTTAGATATACGGACTGCGATCCACGGACTAACCCGTTTAACTCGCAATCCGCATGAAAATGGACAAAAAAAATTTAGTTCGCCAACTCGTGGACTTTTCTGATCCACACCGCTTAACCCGTGGGTTAAATGGACCTGGCCTACCAGATTCGCGGACTAACCCGCTAGCCCACATTAGTGAGAGAATGCTTCCATCTGTGATATTTATTTATATTATTGATGGATGAACTTTGGTGAATTGATTTATTCTATTATTTTTTGTACTTGTATTTGATAAAATATACTGTATAAATATAAATATATAATATAGGGTATAAAAAAAAGTCAAAAAAATATGAAAGAAAAAAAATAGGGTTATGTGGAATGGTCCGCATTTGGTTCGCACGGTCCGCGTTTGGTCCGCGCAGTCCGCATTCGGTCCGCGGGCTGGTCCGTGGGCTGGTTATGTGGACCAGTCTGCTGGTCCACAGGCTTATGCGGGCCAAACGCAACCACCCTAAAGCCTAATCCATTTATTAAACGGACTGGTCCGGTCCGGCCCGTTTAATTATGGTCCGTCGCGGACCGGGCTAAACGGACTAGACCGGTCTGCATGCCCACCTCTACTAGTATCGCAAGAATAAATGAGGTTGAAGTATGTGGTAGGAACACCCGTAATCATAATGATGGAATAATCATGAGGTCCTCTCTAATAGAAGATGATGCTCGGGAGTCCACGATGTTGCTTCAAGACTTACATGATTCTCTCATTGTTATTAATGAACACGTAAATAAGCTCAAGGAAAAGGGAAAAAAGGCTCATTTTTTATATTAGGGTTAAGTGGGCTAGCTCCAAAAGCCCAATTCAAAGAGTCTTTATCCCAACACAAGTGGTAGAGAGCTATTATCAAAACCAAGTTTAAAAGGAAAATGAATTCCCAAACCGAGCCACACTAGAGCACTAATATAATGGTGTGCAACACGGATCGTCCCACAAGAAAACAGTGTTAATTAATCGCAGTTTTAGGTAGGGTTTGTTGCATAGGAGAATTAAATTGCAATTAAGTAACAAAAACAATTATGAAAGAGTTAACCTAGGGGATTCTCAAACTAGGGAATGCTTATCACTAACATACACAAAAAGGCAAACACTTAGTGGGAAGTTATGATGTCAATTATATGCAATCATACAATCAACAAGTAATTCTCCTAAAAGATAATCAACTATAACGGAAAGAACTAACACATATACTTAGTTAATTGTTATCACAATACCCAATTGCATGAGCTAGCTTAAGCACCAATTACCATATCTTAATCCTAAATCAAGGATCAACTTTATCATCTTAGTCAATTAAATACCTTCCAATCAATTAATTAGATTAGATTCAATTAACTAGCTTAAACATGCATGCTTACGAATCATGAACCACATGTATAACAAAAGCACTCCACTTAACATACATATCAATTTAATAAGCATGATAAGAGAAGGAGAAAACAAGAAGGGAAAGAGAACCATGCCAAGAATTTCTTTGAAAACCCAAAATGTTTCAAAGTATAAACCTTAGCTCTTGAATCCATTGAACTAGCAAGAAAACTACCCCTCAATGAAGGAGGTTACAAAATGAAAGAACAATAAAAGCTAAAAGAATTCAGAAAGAAAGCAAAGAAATTCAACTAAAAATATTAAGTGTTGTTCAAGAAACAAGAAAAAAGAAAGAAGAAAGAGCTCTCCCTTACTAAACCTAGTTTTCTTTCCCAAAAATGGCAAAAAGTTCCTTGAAATTCTATCCTACACCATTACATCATACTTAAAATTGCTAAAAAATGGCCCAAGTAGGTAAAAATTATAATATTTGAAATTCTATCTCAAGCTGCAAAGTTCACTGAAGCAAGTAAAATTCACTGCAGTGACTAAACTTCAATCCTAGCTTTGGTTCTTTTGCACGAGCTTGCTGCAACGATGTTGTTCAGTGGCGAGCTCTTCTTTTTTGGCTCCAAGACTTCTTCTTGACTCTTCTTCTTCACAGCATGCCCCTGAGCTCCAACTCTATATTATACTCTCGAAGATAGTCCCCTAAAATCCACAAATTACTTTGCAAAAGTAAGAGAACTCTTAAGTGACAAAATCAAATACGTAAAAAAGATAATAAATTAAAGCCATATTCAATCATTGATTGCAAAGAGATTCAATAGCAACTTCCTAGTAATATAATGAGAATTACACATAAATTGCATGAAAAACTACCTAGTGTAAAAGCTGACAAAATATGTGTTTATCACCCATAACTGAAAAAGATGAGTCTATCCCACCAAGCTTTGTAAATGGGAGTAGTTCAAGGAAGTATGCAAAAGAAAGGAATAAAGGTGTTGAAACAGAGCATAGTCCATAGGTAGATCACATGGAAGAGGGATCTCGAAAGTGACCTCGTCGAGAAATATGTGGCAGAAACATAACAAATTGATAATGAAGCGGAATCGATAAATGATTATTCAGAGGAAGAAGATGACCCTCGTGATAAAGCAGATTAAGGTTAAAGTATGAGAATGGGATTAGGGCTTAATGCTGATTAAGAAGATAATCTGATAATGATTTTGGAATTAAAGAACAGAGAACTAAGGTGTAATACCTCAGGTTTTAAATAAAAAGATTAGAAAATTTTTTTCGAACTAGAAACAGTGCCAGTCACCTTTGTCGTTCAAGTCCCGGATTTCACTAAGTCTGGACCCTACACATCCTTTGAGGGCTCTGTGATAAAGTCATAATCTTGGGATCAAACGTCTCGGTAATGGTTCCCTAGAGAAAAATGAGTTGAAGAGTGATTTTTAATGAATTTTACGAAACTCTTAAACCTTTCATTTTTAGCCTATGATTTTATAAAATCATAAGAATTCCCGAATTCGAACTAAAACCCAAAATTTGGATTCTGAATTGTTGGGATTTTGACTTTTCTAATATTTTATTTGAATCCAAATGGGTCTATTTCTTTATTTACATTTATGTTTTAAAGTTAAGGGAGAGTAAAATAAATGAGGACATTAAATAAGTGCATTCTGAAGAATATTCTGGAGCATTCTGGAGACCGTTGTAGCAGTCATAAGCACTGTAGCAGTCAACAGAACAGTAAGACGGTGCAAGAAACGATTTTTGGGCTCTCGGGTGAGTGCTGATAAACGCTGCAGCGGTCAACAGAATTATAAAAACCCCCCCACTTCAAGGTCCAGAACACTCCACACACCCATTCTCACCCCTAACCTCGAGCTCTCACCCATGAAACGTGGTTTTCACCTCAAAAACTCCATTTTCTTCCAATTTCTGCAAGTATAGCTTAGAATCTTCATCCTCCAAGGCTTTAAGGTATGTTATTCTCTTGGTTTTGCTCCTTTTCCTTGATTCTCTAAGATTCTTGGGGTGTTTCCATGGGTTTTGTGTCATGAAGTTCCTTCACTAGGAATAGGGTGAGGATAGCCTATCTAGAGGATGATTTAGAGCTATGGTGCATCTAGGTCAGATATTGCTATCGTTTCTGCTTCCAAGTGTCATGTTGATGTTGTCCTTGTGGATGCTATCCCTTCAGGTGAGTGGATTCGCATCTGTGATCTCTATGTTATGCATTAGAGTTATTTTCATAAAGATATTGTTTACAGCTTGGTTTTAGAGATTTCTGCAAAGAAGTTTGACATTTCTGTGGATTCATATGTTTTAGAACGCTTGGTTTTAGAGCATGAAACTGGTTTTTGATAAAACTCATGAGACCATGTTTGTTATACAGATTTTATGTAGAATTGATTATATATGTGATTTTTAAATGTTTTTATGATTGTTTTAATGGATTATGAAACTAGTTTATATATATGAAATAGTTTTATACCTAGATAGACTTATGATTGCAAGCTTTGTTATTTTGAAGCATGATGTTGAGTTTTCTAATCACGAAAAGCTTGATAGTTGAGGTATGTATTAGATAATCAATTAAAAGGTTTAAAGCTTGAATCTTCATGAGCTTCAGAACAGTTGACGGCTACATATTCTGTGGAGGTATAGAATCACAAATGTCTACAAAGGGTGATCCCTTGAGCATGATTCCATGGCCACAGTTATGCTAAGGTCAGACTATTAGAATCAGGTGAATTCAAAACTCTCAGAGTATCAGAGTTTATTATTGATAAAGAATAATCTAGAAATTCAGACATAAAAAGATTTTAGAGCATGGATCTTTATATGACTCAAAACAGCCGGCGGATACATATTCTGTGGACTTGAAATCATCATGTATGATTTCATAGTCACAATTATGCTAAAGTCAAACTGTTACAGAGTTACAGGGATTCAGAGTTCACAGAGAATTAAATGGCTTTAAGGATTTTCAGATTTAAGTGAATGTATTTAACTAAGTTAAAAGGTAGCTATAGAGAAATAGACTGTGTGTTAACGGCAGTTAATCCATTAACCTTGGTACCAAATTGCCCGGGCCAGAGATTATTGAGATTTATATCCAGATATTATACAAAGATTCATATTCAATGTTTGAGATCAGTCTACGAGGGACTCGGTTCACGAGGAACGGTTAAGATCTTAATTAAGGACCCTTGTTCACTAGGAACTAGGTACCCACAGAGCAGAGATTACTGTTTCTCTAGGACCTACTATACTATGAGTTTATATGATTTCAGGTATGAAAGTGACTTGAGGAAAATGTTTGTTTTATAATTTTATGAAATACTGATTTCTATATATATATGAATAAGCTTATGCATAACATTGGAGTACTAATGATGTTATTATAACTTTATGCATTATTCTTTGGTGTCCCATGAAAGGGGGTTTCAGGTGAGGATTCATTCACTGAGTGTTGGTAACAAAACTCACCCCTCTCTCTTTCTCCTGTTTTTACAAATAGAGCAGTTGCTACGATTATCTTCAACCGTTTTCTTCCAGCGGCACTAGGCCTCAGTTGGTGAGTCTTGCTGTCAATTTAGTTTGCATTTAGCATACTATGATGGTATATTCATATTTTGTATTTAAAGACATATTTGTATTAATTTCATGAACATTTTGAAGCAGAGCTAGTTTTATATTGTATTATGGTTTCAGACTTCAGAGACA
The DNA here is from genome assembly GCA_031216125.1 of Dalbergia cochinchinensis. Lineage (NCBI taxonomy): Eukaryota > Viridiplantae > Streptophyta > Magnoliopsida > Fabales > Fabaceae > Dalbergia > Dalbergia cochinchinensis. The sequence continues at coordinate 56,237,772 of CM062375.1, read as the reverse complement.
GGTTATGAATCAGCAGACTTGATTATTTCAATTATTTTGTTTATTTTGAATTTAAAGAATAGGTGATTTATATGTAGAAAAAGAGAAATTTTCAAGTTTTTATGGATTTTATGAACAGAGCATACATATAGAAACAGTTAACAAGTCATGAGGTTTACGTGAGAACGAGATTTTTCACGTGCCGATCATGTTCCCAGATTAGATCGTGACATAAGGGCAAGCAAGTTAGAGAAAAGGAAGAAAAGAAAGCTGAAGAAATACAAGGGTATGGATAGCTGAAAGACAAGTACGTATTCTAAACTTAAATGATAATATCTAGCTGGAATGTTATAGGTTTGGGTGAGGGGTTAAGGTTAGTATGGTTAGAAAATTGTTGAAGGAAAAATGAGTTTCATTTTGTGGGCTAACTGAGACAAAGAAAGCACAGTGGAATAAGTTTAAAGTGTCTAGGATTTTCAATAAGGGTAATTTTAATTGGGCAGCAATAAATGTTATTAATTCTTTAGGAGGTTTACTTTGTATGTGAAAAGAAGATTTTATGGATAATGTAGAAGTTTTTTCTAGAACTAGATGGATTTGTGTCATAGGGATTATTAGGCAGTCATCCTTTAATGGTGCAATATGTGTGCTATACGAGGCTTATCAGAAGGACGGAAAGACGAAACTATAGCTAGAATTTAAGGAGTTAAAACAGAAAGTAAATGTCCCTATCATGTTTATGGATGACTTTAATGAAATTCTTCAATTAGATGAAAGAAATGGGGCATTTCTCAATTGACTTGTAGTCATGAGTTTGGACAGCGTGTTTCAGAACATGGAATCAATAGACCTTTCGATAATTTGGTAGGAAGTATACTTGGTTTCAGGCCAAGTCCTATAGCAAATTAGTTATGGTGTTAGTTGATTTTAAATGGATAGAAAAATTTAGAAAGTTGAAGGTTAAAGGGCTACGATTATTATACCACTACCCTTTGCTGGTGGTGGAAGAGGTTGTTAATTGGGGACCAAAGACGTTAAGGAACTTATGCGTTTATTTAACACATAAAGGTTTCAGTAAATTGATTAAAGAAGAATGGAGGAATCTAGATGATAGACCTTTCTTGAATAAACTTCAATTTTGAAGGGTCCGATTAAGGAATGAGACAAAAAGGATTTTGGTTCTTTTGAAGAGAAGATTAAATCATTAGAATCTAAAATTGTAGCATTGGACAAGGATGCAAAGGATGACAATTGGGATGAAGTAAAAGATGCAAAAAGAAAAGCTTTACAAAGTGCATTGGAGAAATGGTTTAAGAGGAACGATTGTTATTGGAACCAACCATGTAGATCTAAACAGACCAAGTATATGGAAAAAAATTCATGATATTTTCATGCAATAGCCTTGGTCAAAGGAAGAAAAAAGGAGATTATTAAGTTGCGAGTTAATGAGGAGGTGTTTAATGCCCTAGGAGGATCAAGAATGAAATTCGGGGTGTCTATAAAAAGCTGTACAAATAGGAAAGAATACCTAAAGTTAGGTTTAGGCAAAGGCTGGTTAATTTCATTTCTAGTCTAAAGGCAAGGCATCTAGAAGTGGATTCATTAAAGGAAGAAATAAAGAAGGCTATGTGGGACTATGACCCATCTAAGGCTCCGGGTATAGATGGTTTTAACATGAATTTTATTAGGAAAATGGAGGATGAGATTAGTGACAACTATTGTTGAGCCGTGGAGAACTTTTTTAAGGAGGGTTGTATGCCAAAGAGAGCTAATGTGACAAAGGTAACATTAATCCTTAAAGTCAAAGGGACAAAGGAAGTAAAAACTTTTAAGCTAATTAGTATGGTAGGGAGTGTGTACAAAGTTATTTCGAACATTGTGGGGTGTACACTCCTTCCATTCTTCCTTGCTCACGGTTCCTCTTGGTATATTGCTCCATTAATTCTATTGACCTCCTTATGTGATTATTCATGGTAGATTTGGGGTTTTTAGAACCTTAGATTTAGAATAATTAGGGATTTTGAAAGTTAGAGCTAATTTATATGTTAATTGGTAACATTGTTAGCTCATATATGTTATTGTTGGCTTGTTCCTAATGTTATAGATCAAACGGACGTCAATCAAAGAATTTGATGGCTTTGAAGGGTAGTCTCCGGTTCATTAAGAACCATTGTTTTAAGTAGATTTAGTATCTATAGTTGTTTTCCTCGATTATAAATTATTTATGAGTATTATAGAATGTTTGTTGTTCCCTGTTTACAAATTTGCATGATTTTCATATTTAAGAGATTTATTTGTTGTTGTTGATCGAAAAGTAAATGTGTTTTATGTGTTTTAGCTACCACATGAAACTACCATATTTTAAAAAGATTGGTTTGGAATATGAATGTGGATTTTACTTGGAAACTAATATATAGCTCGGGTCCCAATAGTATTGATGGACTAAAAAAGTGACATGCTTGTAGCAATGTTTATGTTTGGTGTTCAGATGAAAATGTTTGGAAAATCTACTAAACTATGGAAATGATTGGTTATTTTATAGATTGTTTTGGGAATGCCTGAGATAGGAACTGTAGCTAGCAGCATGTGGCATTAGCCAAGGCATTGCTTGACTGATGAGAGTGTTACATGACCATATGAGAATGGTACATGATAGATGAATATAGGTCCATGTGTTTGTGGTTCCTAATGGAATGTGAGATCACAAAAGGGAATGGCTGCATGAGTATGTGATCTTGATAGAATTTTCTGTCTGAGGCCACTTCCCCATATTTATCTATTTTGATTATCATTATATTTTCCCTTGTTGTTTATACAGCTTTCTAGTATTATTTATTTGGTTTTGCTATTGTATCATGTGGGCTATGGATGCTTTATCTACTCACTGAGTTGTCAAACTCACCCTGTTACCTTCCCTCCTTTTCAGATATAGGTGTCGATCCTAACTTTACGCATTCTCCAGCTCAGTGATCTCTGTCTGTCGTGTGGTAAGCCACTTTTGATCTCATAGCTTGTGTTTAGGATTGTAGCTCCAATGTATCACAGGCAAGGTTTGAGATGTGAGTATGTTTTTCTTCAAAACTTATTTGGATGTAATGGTTTCTAAATTAAGCTTCTGAATGAGGATTAAAATAATAATTAACTCATGTTATATGTTTGATTTTCTTGGATTTGGAAATGCGCATCTACTGAGAAAATCATATTTTAAAATATAATTATTTTTATTTAGTATCTTCGTTATGCTGAGGTTCTGCTATGCTATAAGAAAATATTTTCCACAAGCTTTGTATTTGGGGGTTGTCAAAAAAACCAAAGGAAACTCTGTTCATTTTTCTAAAAAATCTACTTTTAAGGTTTGTTAGGGAATATGCTCCCTATTGTGGGATCCAGCCGACACAATTGAAGTAGCCGGGAAGAAATTTTCCCATGCGGGAAGAAATTTACTGTTCACTGTTCACGCATGATGATGTCAATGCTGACATAAGAATTTTCAACGCGTAAACAGTGAAATCACTATTCACGCATGAAGAGTTCGGTACTGAAGGAGAATTTTTCAACGCGTGAACAGTAAATTAATTACTGTGCACGCGTTAAGCTCTCTCTATAAATAGAGGCGAGGAAGCAACTTCAGAGGCACAAGCAGCAGCGAAAATACAAGTTGCATAGAGAGAAAAATACACAGAGCTTGTGTTATTTTTCTGAGTGAGAAGAAAATAGAGTGTGAGTAAATCCCAGAAAGTGTAGGGTGTGGGTATATACACTGGGAATATGTTTTGGGTATCATCTTTATTACACCTTGGTACTGTAAAAGTGTAGTATTTGAATAGGAGGGTTCTCACCGGGAAACACTATATTTATCTCTTGGGTTGGAGAGTGTGGAAAAGATATTGTGTAATTATCCTGAATATAGTGAAATATTTTTTGGAGTTTGTCCCGTGGTTTTTTCTCCGGTATTTGGGGGTTTCCACGTTAAAAATTCGGTGTGCATATTTCTTGATCTGTTTTGGTGACGTGAATAGTGACGTGGATCCCACCACAGTGAATACTAACTCTGAATTTACTATTCACAAAAATAGTGATACGGTTCTATTGTTGAGTGTTGTCTACATGAATAGTAATAAGTGGGCCCACCGTAAATAGTGGTCAATGGTCCCACGTGAATTACTATTCATCCTGATATTTATTTTTCGCTGCGTTGCGCCGATTGGTAGATTTAATTCTATCGGATTTATTTTGGTACTCATTACCATACATTATGTATCATTTAATTATATTGAGAATCAGTCTTTGAGCCCAACACCTATGTACTAGTCACAATCTGGGTTAGGTCGTGACAATCACGTCTCTGAGACATTTTTTTCACTATCTACTATTTTTAATTATATCACTCCTATTTCTAAAAAAAATTGTGTAGTTCTCATACTGCTCTGCGCGCTTCTCAAACTTCTCTATCAAATCGTATAGCTCTATATTTGTCTCAATAAGTTCTCTCCCTCAACTCATTTACACAACCTGAACATGAAGAAGACCAAGGAGAAGCTCACAGCCACCCAATTCAATGTTCTTTCATGAGCTCCTCTCATGCAACAAGCAGGGATTCTTCAAGTTCCCATAAAAAAAAATCAGAGATTTCTCCATTTCCCGAGCAAAAGCAAGTGAGCCCATGACCTATCATGCTCAAGAGATCCAAACCCCTTTCCATTCGAATCAATACCTTCTTAGTATAATGTAGCTTTGCTCCCTACAGTTCTTTCCTTTTTCAATCTCTTGCTAGATGAAAGAACATCCAACTACCGTATTGCAAAGTTCAAACTGAAGTAGAACGGGTCATGGGTGGTTGGTTATGGCTTGAGAATTCAAACTTGTGTTTCCCTATCTAATGTTTAGCTTGATATACTTTATGTTACGCCTCATGACCCTGCCTTTTTGGGACTAGGACCTTGTTTAGGCATCGGCATGCCCTCCCGGGTAGTGGGCTGGCATTAATTGTTGTTACATCATGGAGCTGTGGATCTTGGGGAAGTGATTATTCAACGAGGGATGACATCATGGATAACTAGTTGAGTCCAAGGAAAAACCATAGTGGCCATATGAAGAAGTGGATATAAAGTGGAGGATGAGAGTGAGTAGAAGGGAACATATTCTTCCCCCACTTTCCCCTCTTTTCTTCTATTATGCACTAGTTATTTGGCAAGGAAAATGAATTCAATAATAATTTTTAAACTGTGTGTTATTTTGATACTAATATTTTAATTTAAATGTTTCAATAATACTTACTTTTGATTAGGAATTATGATTCCATCAGCCTTTATCTTAGGCAAATTAAAAAGAAAAAGAAAAGTGATTACGTTTCTAAATTATTGTCAAACCCATTAGACGAACAGGACTTTTGGTGGACACCCCCAACACAAACAAATCAACCATCCTTTGCAATTGTGAGGAATCGCTGTGCAGACTTCTTAAAAGAATATTGAAAGGTGAAGCAACAAAGCGACTTGCTTTCCTTTGTTGCTTCTTTTGGCCGATCAAAGGAAAAACAATATTTTGGTGATTCTTTTACTGAAACGAGAAGAGTTTAATTATTTTACAAATGAGATGTGTGAAGTTTTTTACATGACCAATTAATCATAGATTATACTAAAAAAAAATCATACATAATATTATGAAAAAACAATAATAATATGGCTTTTTGACATTAAAGATATATTTAATTGAGGGGTAAAATTGAGTGTAAATTTTCTATGGATAAGTTCCATATGTAAAATTATACTTATACATGAAGCTTACCCATGAAAATTGCCCCTCATTTTTACCCCTAACTAAACACACCCTAAGTGTAGTAAGCTATTAATGTGATTTTTAAGGTTATTAATATGAAAATCAAAAATTTTTAGTAAGGTATTTGCATTGGCACTTTCATTAAATGGATAGTACCAAAACATGCTATAATATGATAATTTTTTATTGATCTTTTCATCTATGTTAGCGTCTAATCAATGTTTAGTCACCATTTTTAAATATTGAGATTTATAATTTTTTTATTCCTAATTTAATCCCAAAATTTATTTAACAAATACATAAACTTAATTAGTAAAATTTCCAATTCATCCTTAAACTAAATTCCTAATTTCTTTAACAGATATACAAATGGTTTCACAAACAGGCCCAAATGAAACCTATTCGTGTACAAAAAATTAGGGATTTAGTCAAAGGATGAATTGGAAGTTTTATTAAATTTGTATGTTTGTTAAATGAATTTTGAGGGTTTAATTAGAAATAAAAAATTAAAAGTCCTAATTTTTAAAAATGCTGACTAAACATAGATTGGATGCTAACGTTGATGAGAAGACCAATAACAATTTGTCACATTGTTGTATGTTTGGGTACCTTCCGTTGAATGAAAGTAACGAAGTAAACACCTTTCAATAACATAATTATATATAATTAATTTTTTACAATAAATAAAGATGACTCATAACTTTGAACAAGGAGAGAAAGAAATACAGATACAAGCGAATCCACTGTAACAAAAAAACAAAACTCTGAAACGACGAAACCAACCCCTAAAGAACATAACAACATGAACTATGTCGCGAGCAAAACATGAAAAGAAAACAATCTGCACGAGAAAAGATAGAAATTATATTTAAAATATATAATAATAAAGTGCTGCAATATATAGGGCAAATTCAATTTTGACGAAGCAGTACAAACACAAATGATATCAGTTTATTGGAGTTTAGAGAAGAATCAGGATTTAGAAAAATGGGAAACGATTACATATGAATTTTTTATCACTTCGTAATCATTTCCTATTTTTCTGTCCTCCTTTCTACTCCAATAAACTGATGTCATTTGTATTTATACGGCTTCGTTAAAATTGAATTCACGCTGTATAGCAGCTCTCTAATAATCTATAACCTGGAGAATTTTGGTCTTTTTGAAAATATATGTAGGGTACAATTAGATAAGATCCATTGAGAACATCCAATTGATAAGTTGATCAAACTAAATGTGTAATATCGTTTTAATCATTAAAAGCATTTCGCGACACCTTGATATGGTTTTGTTTGAGTCGTGAAATCAAAGCAAAACAAAACAAATGAGAAAGCATGCAGAACCAAGGCACATAATGGCAAAGAAAAAATAAATTAAAGCATCTTTTCGTTTCTTTTTTTTCTGGTTACTTTTGTTCTTTTGCTGGAAAACTTTGGCATTTGGACTTTATAATGGCTGTTGGGTAGACAGGAATCATATTCTACTCTAGATGACTAACAAGTTTGCCCACGCCAACAAGAATAATCATCGGATCACCCTTTGTAAATAATAAATACATGCTTAGGTCTAAAGTTAGGATACGGGTTGTTTAGTTATGTTTAAAATATGTCATAATCTTAAGGCATTATTGGGTAACACATTTTTAATATATTTGCTTTCTATTGTAAAAAGCTTTGTCATGAAGCTTTTAATTATAAACTGTTTAACTTAAATAAACAAATCCAGACATACATTCAAACTGAATTAATTATTTTTTCATCCTAAAACAGTTGAAAAGCAGACCATGTTGGCTGGTACTCTTTAGGACATCATTAATGAAAAGAAGCGGAGGGAAATCTAGAGACCAACCATCACATGCCTATTCATCCCATGTTTTCCTTTTTTTAAAATTCTATCTTGTTTATGTCAAAAAAAAATTCCATCTTCATCTTATTGTTTTGGCTGCCCAAGTTCAAGTGACAAGAGAGGCCCAAATGCCTCTGGACTCGTTGCATCAACCTTAAAAATTATGTAAGGACAAAATCGGAAAAGAAACTTTAGACCAAAAAAATATTCAGATGTAACACTTGGTCAAGGAGTCTTCCACAAAGGTAGATGACCCAGGTTCAATCCCAGTGCACCTCAAAATTCCAGCTAGAAAATCGAGCTGCTCTATGTTTATAAGCGACAAAAGTTCTCAAGGTCCAACTGGCCGAATATTAGGCTTTGATTTATCAGTCTATAAATTAGAAATACGCTGAACTTTCTTAGCATAAGAGCATTGAGTTCGGATTTTGCAAAAGAATGCAAAATTTATAACGTAAAATTTTAAAATCTTATATTCCAAATCGATATAAGCCAACTAGCATTTAGAGGGAAAACAGATACGCTCAGAAGGGTAAAGATATTTCTGGGCTTACATCTATCTCACACACAGACTGGCCTAACAGAACACGTGTGGTTCAATGGCTAAAAATAAGCAATGAGTAATGACTATTCAAATATTATTAAAATTTTCATTTAACCATTTTAATCTTTACATAGAAACACAAAGAATTCCCCCGTCTAAAATTTGATTTAGCTCAGCTGGTTACACAGAATGTCAATTGAATTTTCTATATTGAAGGGAACTAGGAAAATCCTCACTCCCAATCAAATCTAGAGCACATTTCTACGTCAAATACTATTATTGTGGACTGAAACAACTTTTGTATACAGAAAAGTGCATGTTGTTGAAGCGACATTCCCTTTCATTTAGATTCTGACAAAGATCCCCCTTCATCCTCATAGAACCTGACCTGGCACAGCCTTCCACCTGCTTCATCCGCAAAGGCTATCTTTTTCTTTTCTTTACGCACTGCATCTTGAGGAGTAGGAGGACCAACATCAGTTAATTTCTGCATTTGATCAAGATCAATATTGAATCAATCAAACATGCAAAAGAAAATTGAAAACCATGGCAAAGCTGTTTAAAATCAAGAGCTTCATGAGTATGACTATTACAGGGGAAGAACAAACCATTATCTTGCAGAAACGGCTGCAGTCCCTTGCCATGAAAGACAGGCATCGTTTTGCAGCTTCTTCAGCTCTTGTGGCATTTTTAACAGCCATTCTTGCCTTAAAATCAATTATCAATAATTATTAACAAATATCAAGATACATCAATTTGAATGCACACCCCTAACCCTCTACACATGAAAATTTGGAAATCACAAGAAATTTGTAAAACTTCAGTCACAAATAGGAAGAGGAAAACCTACAGTCAGCATATTCTGCTTATTACTAATGGCAATGAGCATATTGTGAGCCACAAAACAAGACGGAAAGACGTTAAACTAACAATGAAAACCTGTAATGAGGACCAGAACTTGAATGAAAAAATGAGTCTAATAAGCACTGCCTCTGTATCGGAGTATCAGCATGTTATCTTTCTATTTTGTAAAAAGAAATTTTATTAAAATGAAGAAAAAAATTATATAAATAAATAGGATGACAAGAGATCCTCTTTATGAAAATAAGATCTAACAAGAGAGAGAGAGGTGCTATTGAAACAGAGCTTTCCAATCTCAACATATTCAAGAGAAAAATTCCTCTTAAAAGACCAGGTTTTTTATACCAAATACAGGTTAAACGCATAATTTTATTCCACAAAACTTGGTTGTCTAAAGATCTGCTATCAAAGGTGCGAAAATTATCCACTAACCAAATACACCAAACGGTGGCATATACAGCACCCTGCCATAAAGATTTGACTGCTTTTACCCAAAGAAACTAGAACTTGTGTTGCTCCTATCGTTTGGCCCCCATGTTCCGCGTGAAAAAAAAATAGCAGTTTTATTTAACAGAGACAACAGAAATGTTCACCAATCACACTAGCAGATAGTGCCGGCATGTCACAAATAAACTTTAAACTATTTGCACACATATTAAACCATCATAAAGAAACAACTGCCGACTAATTAAATTTACTTTCTATCATTAGTACTTAAATTATCTTCAAAATTCAAATGGACTGAAAGTATAACAGGCTTCAATCAAATTTTCACTATTTCTACAGTAGAAAGTCAAATCCACTAAAAAGCTAACAAGTTTGTGACTATCATACCTCATTTACTTTATATCTCAGTGATGTATTTAAGCAGAATTCAGATCGTAACATATCATCCACAATGTCCTTCATTGCCTTCAATTCCTTTGTGAGTTTCATTGTAAGACATTCTACATCATGCATCTGCTGCTTTGAAAATGCTATGGCACTCTTTGAGCAATTCTGGACAGTGTTGCACCCTAGGCGGTTGGCTGGGCGAGAATGAGGACTCTTGAAAATTCCTTTAGGATGGGAACCACTTTTGAAAGTCTTAGGACTAATACTAACTTTGTTAGGGTTATCAGTAAATCCAGGTCTCATAGTATCATTAAGCCCTTCACCAGCACCATTCTTCTTATCAGTCTGCTCACCATAGTATAGTTTTCCCCAGCATTCTACAACCATTATAACCCAATATAAGAATCACAAAATGTAGTAAAACATCAAAACATTCAGAAAGAACAAAATGTCTAATTCTATATTCTTGATAATAGATTATACAAATCAAACCAAAAGCATTGCCATTTTACTAAAAATCCACATTATATTTGACAGAGAAATGAACTCATTAATCATTAGATTTCTAAACAAAAAAAAAAAGGGAACATATGTCACTTATAAAATGAAAGCATATTTGTTTAAATAAAATTTCAAGATAGTCAATCAAAGTCATAGAAATATTTACTGCATCAAGCATTGTATGACCACTCCACCAACCCCTTTATGGATTAAAATTCACATATCAAAATTACTTCCCATGCAGCCAGTAGCTTGACAATACATTTCTATTCTTTCAACAATATCATGAATTTCTCAAAAAGTTATTTTCCTTTCAATCATTATTGACTTAGTTTAAGAAAAATAGTGGAGATCAAACATGCAGTTGACATTTATGATCTAGATCACTATATAAAATTTTAAAACTAAATCCTATAAACACTTACTCAAATTGCTTTTGTGATTTAAATCAATGGATCCCATGGCTTTACAAAGCTTTTCCTGACAACTGGGTGAAATGGCCTGAAGAGAAACCATCTAATCAGAAGTAGCAAAAACATGAACCAAGCCAAATAGAAATTTAGTAATAATAGTTGCACCTTTCTGGTTGATAGCAGCCTTGCAGGACGACAATGCAGCTTTGAGCTATCTTTGTGTTCATCCCCAGAACTCAATTCATCATTAGCCTCATTGACATGTCTCTTCTCATCGTCAGGTATCAAAGCAAATGATTGCTTCTCCTCAGATTCGGGTGAATCATTTGAGCTACAAACCTGACACCCACCAGGACTGGGGCCATGTTCAACAGTAGAGCTTGGTTTTGCCTGAATTTCAGCAGTGGCAGTAAATTCATCTTCACTGCAGTCACCAAGGAAAGTGCTGTCATCTATTGACCCCTGGCTAACACAGTCAAGGCCTTTATGAGTGGCCCCAATAGGGAGTGCAACTGAAGTGTCAGTGTCACTGTCGGGTTGATTATCAAAAGTATCAGAGTTGTGATCTTCAACCAAAGAGATTGCCAGTGGGGGAGTGTGACTGAGATCTGGAAGGATGATACACTCTTCACTTTCAAATTCTAATGCTGGAAATTTTGGAGACTGATCATTGTTTTGTTCTGAATTACTGATAATATTATTCATACTAGCCGGCCATTCGATCTGCAGTCGAATTAGATCAGCATTCTCTTTCCACTCACAATTGAATTCATTCTCCAAATTCCATTCATCAATTATCTCTGTGTCTTCTTTGGCTAGTATACAATAAGAGTCATCTGGCTCGCCCAAATAATCAGTTTCAGGAACCTCAGATTTCACTTCAACAAGAGCAGCTGAAACCACACTAGAGAGTGGGAACTCTTGACCATTTTGGACCTCCTCAGATTTGACAACTGGCATAATCTCTTGGGTATAGGTTATTGGGTCTCTATTGCACTTTCTCTTCTTGGCCTTCTTTGATAGTTTAGATCTCCAGCTACTGAGAGTCTCCATGAAATCAGGATCATCAGCTGTCATTTCCATCTTTGTGTCATCTTCCAGGGATGACAAATCTTCAGCTTTGATTTTACTTCTCGATGAGTTAAGACCTAGTGAGTCTTTTCTCTTCCTTGTTTTGCAACTTTGTCTAATTTGCTTTAGCGTAAAATTGTCAAAACCATCATCATCCAAGTTGATTATCTGACCATCATCATTGGGATTACATGCTGAAGAATCTGGTTCAGTTTTCACTGTTGTTTCGTCCAATGCATCAATACATGATCTTTCAGCCTTTACACCAACATGATTAAACATGAAGTCGTCATGTATGTCTGTGACCTCTTTAAATTTAAGTGTTGGTCGCCCATGCGTAGCATTAAGGACTTTTGTAACTGATCCACCTTTAATGGCCTGGATGAAATGAAGATGACCACAACGCCGTAGCTCCATTTGGATGCTCTACTCACAAATCACAATCTTTTCACTATATTCCTCCAACAATTGAACATAAGAGTCTATCACGAATTTCAAACCACTGAAAATGGTAAGACCAAACACTATTACAAGGTGGATCGAAGGAAACCCATCAAGCTCTCACAAATCACACTTAGACATGCTTCAAAATTCATATAGGGGCTAGAAAAGTAACAAGAAACCATTAAATAAACTTACCTGAAGTATAAATTTCAACAAGTCAACATCTCCAAACTCTAGAGTACTTATGCAACCTACATTAATTCCAACATACAAGCAATATTATTAATAAGAATGCTACCAACAAAACAAGATTCTACATCTACGGAAGACATGAGCTAAACCACAGTGAAGAAACATGGAAGGTAAATACTAATTAAATTTGTAGTAACCACGATCATCAAGCAAAGAACCTCAAATGGGGGCTGAGATCATAACAGCCAATAATCAGAAACAAACAAATAAACACGCCAAAATCATACTAAAAGCAAATTCAACAAACCTTAAAGAAAAGAAAAATTAAAGGAATTGGTTTCAACTTTCAAGCCATGGCCCCAAATTACCAAGGGCTTGGTAAACCTCAAAAATCGAATTCATATCTCCAGTGAGCATTACAACAGGAAAAAAATAAACAGAAGCTGTGAATTTTTTGTTCAAATATCAGCACACAAAAATTCCAAATAAGAGAAAAAAAGAAAAGAAAAATACTCTGTCGAAATTTATCAAAACCAGATTGAAATTCAGGTTCCTAATAGTGGGGAAAAAATAGCACTAAACAGATCTGGTGTGAAACTAAAACAAATTTGAAATAATGAAAAAAAAAATCGATTCGCCTCTCCACATTGAGCATTCACAACAGAAACAAAAGCGAAAAAAAAAAGAACCCTCAAACTTTGAATTCACTCTTCACATACCAAAACCAAATTCCAAAATTAAAAAAAAAAGGGGAAAAAAAATATGCATGTGTGAATTTCTCAAACCCAGAAACAAATTCACTTTCAAATATGCAAAATCCCCTCCCCCCCGGCCCCCATTAGAATCACTCTATGGAATCGAATTGAACCGAATTAGCAGGAAATTCAAGTAAAATTGAAGAAATGAAAAAAAAATAAAATAAAAACATTAAGGGAATTCAATAATAATCAGATCTATCGTAGAAAAAGAGGGTCTCGGAAATCGAAGACAATATCGGATTCAGAAAACACTGACCTGAGACTGAGAACGGATGAAACGCTGCGTTTCGAAGGATAGAAGAGAGATCTGGGCTAGGGCGAGCTCGCGAAAGGGAAAGAGAGAGTGAGAGACAAAACAAAAAAGCGGGTAACATTGGAAAAGTGGTGCTCGGCTTTCTTATGTAGTAATTTACGAATCGAAAGCGCGCCAATTCGTTTTGGCGGGAGTGTATTGCACTATGATTAATTTAATCTGATACATATTTAATGTTTTTAATTTAATCTGATATTTAATATTTACCTTTTTTTCGGTGGATCTATTTAATATATTTATCTAATCTAATTGGGTAATCAAATGTGCATCCAACGGATATGTAAAAGGACCCTTTTTTTACTTTGCAAAATATACACCATTCAACACAATGACTAACTATTCATGTATTATAGGTATACTTAACAGGATAGATATTAGTCATATGTTTTAAACCTACTTCATTTTCAATATAAGAATTGAATCCTCAATACTTAGTTAAGAAATAAAAGAGTTTTAACTACTTCACCTCGACCTGTGATTCTGTATGAAATAAATTAATCTCAAATTATAATTTAATTTTTTATACACTATTTTACTACCTAGAAAACTACATATACAAGACTTGTTTGGCACATTTAATGAGATAAAATTTGATGATATAACATCTAATTGCATACACACTTATAAAATTTTAATATTATGTAATATTTTTATAAAATTTTAATACTATGTAATATTGTGTGTGTTGTTGTGTAAAAAGTTGTGTTACACAAGATAGTATTATACTTTTCACTGCCACAAATAATTCTAATCAATTTTATAAAAAAATAATTCTAATTAACAGCAAAAAAAATTCTAATAAAAATATTAATTTTCAATAAATACAAAATAATATATATATATATAAGCGGTTAAATAGTTTTTTTTAATGGATTCATTTTTTATGTATTATAGGATGTGTTTGGTTGTGGAATAAAAACTTCATTCAAGAGCATCATGTATAAAATTACATATTAAACTCATTTATGAAATTTTACTCTCATTTTTACTCTTCAAAAATGGGAGTCAATTCTTCTTGATTAAACTTCATATATAGTTTTACACATATAGTTCAATTTAGGAAAAATTACTCCACTATTACTCTCCAATTGATCGAGGGGTTACCCAGACCAAATCCCACCAAGGTAAAGGCAATATCCTTTCATTTTCCCTCTTGGAAAAAATGGTAGTGTGACATTACTATAAGAAATTCAAGGAACACAGATGGATTTATCTATTACAAAAGAATTTATAGACAAAAAACATATCTTCTACTATTTTCCCGTCTATAAATGTTAAAGATGGAATTTTCTTATCCTTTTATATATTAAAGACAAGTTTACAAATGGATTTGTCTCTCTATAGCATTATAGATAGATTTTTCTGTCTGTATTTGGTTGAAAAAAGGTACAAAATTAGCACATTATAAACAGATTTTACCATCTATATTTTTATAGGTAGAAAAACCTATCTGTAATGGACAAAAAATGGTGCAAAAATTTGACCATTACAAATAAATTTTACCTTTGTAACAATATAAATGGTAAAATCCATTTGTATTGTGCTAAAAATTAAAAAAATAAAAATAAAAAATATAAGTTTTTCTATAATTATGTCTATAATAATTGGAAAAAAATTAAAAAATACTTTATTTTCTGTCAAAAAAATTTGTCTATATTGATTTTTTTTCAAGAATGCAAACCTAAATTATTAATAATTAGGATTATCTATTACTAATTATCATAACAATTGGTAAACATAGGAAAATATATTAAAT
Source organism: Dalbergia cochinchinensis (assembly GCA_031216125.1). Lineage (NCBI taxonomy): Eukaryota > Viridiplantae > Streptophyta > Magnoliopsida > Fabales > Fabaceae > Dalbergia > Dalbergia cochinchinensis. Next base: position 56,222,483 of record CM062375.1, on the reverse strand, counting down.
AAAAATTCCAAATTCTAAATACTATTTAATAAACACATAATAATAAACAAAGTAAAATGTCATAATAATAATATGAAATTTAAAATAACAAAGTCTAAAGTAGTGGATAATGATCACGAGTACATGGTGTCATGAATATCCGACTTCCCATTGGCATTAACGCTGCCTTCATCATCGTCATTATCATCATCATCATCATTAGAGGAGGAGGAGGAGGAATCCTGCATCGCCAAAAAAAAGTGGTGCGGAGCCGGTATGGAAGACGTGTAAAACTACTCGCTCTCATTAACTCAAAAAGTGTGCATGCATCTACTACATCTACATGTACTGCTGCTAGATTTGCTGCTGCACCTCCCTTTTCATCCTAGATGTAACCTTTTTCTCAACCTTCTTCCTTATTTTCTTTGCCCACTTATTCTTCTGTGCGGCCACCTTGTTATTCCACTCCTTCTTATTTTGCTCCCACAGCTCCTCATTTAGGCATGGACTTAAGTGCAGACCATATCCTCTACCACCTCAAGTGTAAGAGTAGGGGCATTAATAAGGGGTAATTATGACACTTATTTTGCTACCAAACCTTAGCTTTTTACATCAGTTTTATTGAGTTATTTGAAGGATTAATTAGGATTTTGATTTATTCCTCATTGTGTGATTTTAATAGAATAGACGATTTTTGCATTGATTTTAGGATAACTATTGGATTAGATGCGATTATGTTTAACCTGTCTCTTTGAGTATAATTTTTGTATACAAAAGCTTTGAATTGAGTGTAAAATGTCAAGAACAAGGATGGGAAATTTCTGCATGGAGCTTGTAGCAACGATCAATTTGGGAGAATTTGGGAGCTAAATAGAAGAGTTCCTGAGATCATTTGAGAACATTTACAAAAGGTATTGTAATGTAAAATCAGTATCTCTCTCTACAGGGATCAAATTGAAACAAATAAAGATGTTTTAAAAAGTTCGAGAAGTCCTCTAAAACTTTCATGTTCAGCTCAAAACCTAATTCTAAGACCATCTTAGTGGAAATTGGGTTGCAAGATTAAAGATTACTGGTGTTCTGATGTTGTCCAACTTGACCTCTAGTTAGTATTTTTACAATATCTAGAGCTACAGATGTCCACTTGAGGTGCTTTTGGTGGCCTTGGAAATTTTATTCAAAGGACTACAATCTTTGTTTCTAGTGCCAAGGACGGGTTCAGATGTTTAAGGGGCCAAAATGACCAAATACATGAAGACGTCAATTCTGTCCAATACTGCAACTTGTGCAATGATGCATAATAGCTCATTTAATCTATTTTTGGGCCCACTTTGGCCCATTTTTACAGAGCAGTATTTAAGAGATTGTTATAGACTTTTATCCTAGCTTTTGACTCACTTTTAGGTTACCACTTTAATTGTTATTATTCTCTCTCTCTACATCTCTCTTCTCCTTCTCTATTCTTCTCTGTCTTGGAGATTGTGGAAATGATTATTGCTATTATTTTCAGGTTCTTTTATCTTCATTGTTGTAATCCTCCTGAGATGAAGGAATAGATTTCTTTACTAGTGTAGGATTTCCGGATGGCTTGGGATGACATTTGAGACCCTTGTTTATATTAAATGCGTTCGTTTTCCTAATATTCTGTAATTTCTATTCCTTTAATTATTGTGGTGATTGCTATAATCTTTATCAGAATAACTAAATTGATGATCGTCATTTAGGGAAACCCTTTGGGCATAAATTAATACATCTATTGGTTTATGTTTGAGGGAAAACATTAGAATTAACTTTCCAATTAGCGGTTAGGCTATAGCAATTGATATCGTTTATTAGTTATTTACATTAGTCAAATTCTAGATATCGATCGATCACTAGTAGAATTGTCAGTAGTTTATTACTGATAGTCACCAATGAGTTTAATATTTGGTCAATGATAATTAATTTCCAATCCTAGGAATACTTTACACTAGTACTTTCCTCACTGTTACTATTATCTTGTTGCTATTAACTTTTAACTTTAATTGTCTTAATTCTCATTCTTCCAAACCCTCAATTTTCAAAACTAAGTTTGAAGCCTCCTTGAGAGACAATCTAGGTTACGCCTTTTACTATTTTTTTTTTTGCAACTTAGCATTAAATTAATTTTCTAATTTGAGGAGGAAAGTGACAACCTCCATTCAAATTTTGGCGCCATTGCTGGGGAGGCATTAAAACTTAGTTGTTTATTTTTCTTTGTTTCTATCTTTTTTCATTTTTTTATTTCTTTATTTCTATTTATCTACTACTTTTAATTTTCTACTATTTATTTTATTCCACAAAAAAAAAGAAAAAAAAGAATTGTTTTGGTTCCCTTGTATGAGACGTTCCTTATTTGTTGGAAATTTGATACCTCTTAACTCTAAGATTGACCATGTGCACCTTGTGATACCCGAGGTACACGGGTCAGCAGTAAGGTTCTGCATAGCCTCAAGGATTCCCTAGGAACCACCATCGGGTCCAAAATTTTACTAAGTCTGGATCCTACACCTCCTTGGAGGGCTATATGATGGAACCATATTCTTGGGATCAAAAGTCCCAGTAATTGTTCCTTGAGGGAAAACAAGTTGAAGGGTGATTTTTAATGGATTTTATGAAACCTGCAAATGTTTCGTTGTTAGCCCACAAGTTTAGAAAATCTCAGAAATTCCCGGATTTGAATTAAAACCCAAAATTTGGATTCTGATTTGATGGAGTTTTGATTTTTGTGATATTTTATTTGAATTCAAATGGGGGGTATTTCCTTATTTACATTTATGTTTTAAAGTTAATGGAGAGTAATGTAAATAAGTGAGTGTTGGAACAACCCAGATGCTGGAATGACTGAAAAACATAGAAGTTGGGAGTTTCTGTCACCGCTATAGTGGCCCAAGACCGCTATAGCGGTCACTAGCACTTGTTTGAGCGTTGCACCGGACTGAGGTACCGCTATAGCGGTCCAAGGCCGCTATAGCGGTGTCAGTGAGAGCTTAAAATCCCCAAATCGCGCAGAAGAGAAGCAGAGACGCGATTCTCTCCTTTCTTCCTCCATTTTTTCTCTCTTTCTCTCAAATTCACTCCAATCCATCATTCCAAGCTTCAAGGTAAGTTCATGTTATGTCTTTATTTCTCCATGATCTTAGATTTGGACCGATTGTTTTTCTCATTTTTGTCAAGTGGGGGTGTTTCCCCAATTTTAGTAGAGTTAGAATAGAGCTCTTTAGAGATTTTTAGACGTTAATCTAGAGTTATGGTTGCTCCATGGCAGTTGTTGATGTCATTCCAGGCTCTTCAGGTCAAGTTGGTGGGGCCCACATACTCCCGGTTTTAAACGGTGAGTGGGTTCAAATCCTATGATCCTTATGTTGATCATTAGAGTTAATTTCAGTAAGTTATAGCATGAGATATATATATATGTTTTTCTGAAAACTTATGGGACCATTATTGTTAAAGTGATTTTTTTATCAAAAAGCTAGAATATATATTTAAAGATTTATGGAACATTATGATGATTTCCATAGTAGAGAATATGTATATGATAGAGTTTTAGAGAAAATAAGTGTTTTTATGATTCTCAGAAGTATGGAATTCAATATGATTTGTAACAACTGCCAGATACATATTCTGTAGGCTTGAAATCAGGATGCCTACAAATGGGTGATCCCTTGGGCATGATTTCATGGTCACAGTTATGCTAAAGTCAGATTGTTAGAATTATATGAGATCAGAACTTTTCAAGTTTCAAGAGTTTTCATATTTAAATAATTTTATGAATTTCAGAACTATTGATTTATATGCTAGAGCTTGTGAACTCTAGGATAGAAGACTTATGAGATATAGAGAAAAGATTAGATTTCTGATTGAACTGGACAGTAGCTATAGAGAAACAGACTGTGAGTTAACGGCAGTTATTCCGTTAACCTTGGTATACCAAGTCGCCTTCGGGCCAGAGAAATAACAAATGGGACCTATTTAGGTGCCCCAGAGATTAGAGACTTTGTTATGCTATGCATAACCAGAGATTTGTTATGTCACATGAATTGGGCATAACCAGAGATTCATGTTTCTTTATTAGCATACTATGGTTTATGATTTCTACAGAGTAATGATTTTAGAACTATTTGTTATTTCTATGAATAATGAACTTGAGAGTTATTACATTAACTGGTTTGATGAATATATATACATTATTATTTATTTCCCTTTACTGTCCCATGAGAGGGTTATGGGTGAGGACTTACTCAATGAGTTTTAGATAAAACTCACCCCTCTCCCTTCCTCCATTACAGGTGCGATGGACTCATGATGAGATTTCCCAGTTGGTGAGCTTCACTTTGTGAGTGAAGTACTTTTGGTATTCTGTTTAGAGATAGAGTGCTCCAGTGTGCATGACGGGTAGGGTCCCAGACCATAGAGATAGACTGGCATATTTTTATCATGAATATTTTGTATTTTCTATGGTTTATTTTCTATTAAGAGCAACTCAAGTGATTTGTATCAGAGACGTATTTATATTTTAGAAAAGGATTTTAGATTAAATTATGCATATAGAGGGACTCAGAGATCACGAGGCTTACGTGGGAATGAGGATTCCTCACGTGCCGGTCATGTGCCCAAGTCGGGTCGTGACACACCTTAATGGTGCAATTGAGTTAGAAAATTCTAGGATGGTTCAGTGCACCATTGATGAGCACCGGCTAATGCACCTTCATGAGAACCCCACGAATCTAAGGGCTCAGTTAGCTTGTCTTTGGGTTGAAGCTGCTCACCCTCCATAAGGGTCCTGACCGTCCAACTTAAGGACGTTAAAATAAAGTGTTGGGTGGGAGACAACCCACTGTGAGGTTTTTCTTTACTTTTCCCTTTTATTTTTCTGCACTTTATTTATTTTCATTTCAGTTTTGAATTTTCCATCATAGTTATTTTTTATTTGCAACTTACACTATCCCTTTGGCATCTTAAAGGTTACATGCATAGGCTCACACCACATACACCTTATTGACTTGCTTGGCATTGACTTCATTTTGTTTTGCATGCTTGGAATAGTTTAGTACATGCACTTTCACCTGTGAGATTTTGGGCCTCTTTGATTGGACTATTATGTGCCATGCTTATTTATTCATGTGTGTTTCCCTCTTTGGATTTGTATTCTAGAACTTGCTTAGGGTCTTGCTTGAAAATATGTTTCTATGTGCATGCTTGAATATGATTGAGGTATTTTCCTTGTTTTTAGCCACTTACCCATGTAGCCAACCTTTACATGTTACCATTGTTCAGCCCCTTTGAGCCTTATTGCCCATTCTTTTGTTTTAGCACATCCTTAGTCAAAAGTGAAAAATCATGAAAATTTCTAACCTTTTAGGCTTAGGAGAGCATTTGTACATTTTTTATATGTATTTGAGTATAAATATAGGGGAGAGCATAAGGACATGCCCCAATTTAAGTGTGGGGGAGAAACAATGTGTACATAAATAAATTAAGTAAGTGGCACACAAAAAAGAAAACAAAAAGTTGATTGAAAAAAAAGAAGAAAATGTCAAGGAAAGTTTGAGTTGAAGGTGTGTCATATTGCAAAAGAAAGGTCTGTAATTGTTTTAAGTTAGACAAAGTGTACCCTTGGGTACTTATGCTCTTGGTGTATGCATTTGCTCTTCTTTGACTTGTAGTTCAGCCCCATTGACCTATATTTTTATCCACCTTCACCTAAGCCCCATTACAACCAAAGGTAAGTCCTATTGATTCAGTATGCATATGCGTGTGACAAAATGGAGAATGAGACCCGTAGCAAACCTATGGTAATGTATTTTCATTTGAGTTGAATGAATGTTCATCTTAACCTTAAACACTTGAGTAAATAAGTGGTAAACACTGATATTGGGAGGATTTTTGTATTGGATCCATACATCATATGTGAATTCCACTCTGTGTGCTATGTACCTGTTCATGCCTTGCTTGTGGCAATTTTCTTAATAGTTGGTGTGAAAACTTTCTGCTATGCCTCTAAGTTCATCAGATTGGTGTATTGTCATTTAATTTTATGCATCATGTATTTTAGGTTAGAAGTCTAGTGTAGTCCTTGTTTACTACTTCTCATCCATGCCTTGGTTTAATCTTAGTTTCACATGAGGACAAGTGAAAACTTAAGTGTGGAGGAATTTAATAAGGGGCATTTATGCTGCTTATCTTGCTCCCAAACCTTAGCTTTTTGCATGAGTTTTATTGAGTTATTGAAATGATTAATTAGGATTTTGATTTATTCCTCATTGTGTAATTTTGATAGAATTGATGGGTTTTGCATTGATTTTGGAAAAACTATTGGATTAGAGCCTGTTGCATTTAACTTGTCTCTTTGAGTATGATTTTTGTATACAGAAGCTTTGAATTGAGTACAGAATGTCAAGAACAAGGATGAGAACTCTCTGCATGGAGCTTGTAGCAACGATCAATTTGGAAAAATTTGGGAGCTAAATAGTAGAGTTCTTGAGCTCATTTGAGAACATTTGCAAAAAGTATTATAATGGAAAATCAGTATCTCTATTTACAGGGATCAAATTGAGACAAATAAAGATGCTTTGAAAAGTTCAAGAAATTCTCTAAAACTTTCATGTTCAACTTAAAACCCTATTCTAAGAGAATCTTGGTGAAAATTGAGTTGCAAGATTAAAGGTTGCTAGTGTTCTAATAGTATCCAACTTGACCTCCAGCTAGTATTTTTACAATATCTGGAGCTACAGATGTCCCATTGAGGCAATTTTGGTGGTGTTGGAAAGCTTATTCAAAGGACTATAATCGCTATTTCAAGTGTCAAGGATAGATTCATATGTTTAAAGGGCCAACATGACCAAATACATGAAGATGTCAATTTTGTCCAGTGCTGCAACTCGTGCAATGACGCAGAATAGCTCATTTAATCTGTTTTTTAGGCCCACTTTGGCCCATTTTTAGAGAGCAATATTTAAGGGGTTGTTATAGACTTTAACCCTGGCTTTTGGCTCACTTTTAGGTTGCGACTTTAGTTACTATTATTCTCTCTCTGCATCTCACTCTTCTCCTTCTTTATTCTTCTTTCTCTCTTAGGGGATTCCATTGGTAGAGATACTTTGTTTTGGAGATTGTGGTAATGATTAATGCTATTATTTTTAGGTTATTTTATTTTCGTTGTTGCAATCCTCCAGAGGTGGAGGAGTAGATTTCTTTTCTGGTGCAGAGATTTCCAGATGGATTGAGATAACATTTAAGACCCTTGTTTATATTAAATGCATTGGTTTTCTTAATATTCTGCAGTTTCTATTTCTTTGATTATTGTGGTGATTGCTATAATCTTTGTTGGAATAATTGAATTGGTGATCGTCATTTAGGGAAACCCTTTAGGCATAAATTGATAGATCTATTGGTTTATGTTTGAGGGAGAACATTATAATTAACTTTTCGATTGGCAATTAAGCTATAGCAATTAGTTTATTAAATTAATGTGATCTCTAAATAAGTTGAGATCCTATTTATTAGCTATTTGCATTGGTCAAATTCTAAAGGTTGTTCAATCACTAGTAGAATTACCAGTAATTTATTACTAATAGCCACCAATGGATTCAATATTTGGTCAATGATAGTTAATTTCAAATCCTAGGAATACCTGGCACTAGTGCTTCCCTCACTATTTTATTATCTTGTTGCTATTAACTTTTAATTTTAATTATTTTAATTCTTATTCTTCCAAACCCCAAATTTTCATAACTAAGTATTAAAGCCTCATTGAGAGACAACCTAGGTTGTGCCTTTTACTATATTTTTTGGTATAATTTAGCATTCAATTATTTTTCTAATTTGAGGAGGTAAGCGACAACCTTCGTTCAGGCATCCCTGATCACATATGTAGGGGACATTAATTTCAAAAAGCGGCCCCCTATTAACGAATTATGGTCCTCAATGGAGGCAACCTCCAACCTCTGAACATACTCATCCTACAATTTAATCCAAATAACTATTAGTTACAATTATTTTTCAAGTGCGTAAGCAGAAATATAATTGGTACTACACTCGCATGTGCAGTCTTAAGGTGTGGATCAACCCATGCTAATTATAGTGCTAATGGGTGGGTGGGGGTGTGTGTGTGTGTGTGTATGTGTGTTTCCTTAAATACCTCCCTCTACGAAGATGGCGTCTTTTCCTACAAGGCCACATATTATTAGTAAAAATTGAAAATAAGTTTTTTAATAAACTAATCAAATTCAATTAATAAATTATAGAACAAAAATATTAAATCATAAGTCGATCACTAACCAAATTGACCTTAGTGCCAGCCAATGTCATGGAGCCACTAGTATGCAATGAACCACCTTTGGAAGATGCCTTGTTCCCTTGTTCTTCAAGGAGAGGTTTTGAAACTCTAGCATACGGCAGTATTCCTACAAGGTGCGCGGGAAGGCGAATATTATCCAATCTACAGTTGATGAATCCTGACAAATCTCTTTGTACATCCATCGCAATCACTTCGTATAGCGGCTTTTCCAGGCGTTGAATATCATCTTGTTATCTGTGGAAGGAATGATAAAGTGGCTTTACATGAACAGAAATTAGTTAATACATGTAAAATATTAGAGTTAAAATAAGACTTTGAATGAATTAATTGATTTTTACTACCTTCCAATCCATGTACTACTCCTCTTTTGGTTTTTAAGGCATCTTAGCAAAATTTAAGGCACATCATACGTTTTTTTATTGTATCAATGACCTAGCGGATACATTTATATGGTGGATACCAACTATACATATGAGGATAAATGAAAGATAATCTCAAGCATGAAATAAGAAAATCATAAGTTAACATTTACATAAAATAAATTCAAACAACTTATTTCATAAATCTCTTACAAAGTGAATTCATTCTGTCTCATAGTAGTCTCATAGGTGCCTATGCTTGTGACTACCACCTGGAGGATGAAGTTGTAGTGGCACTATCCTTTGTGTGCTGTGTAGGGGGCAGTATGGTAAATGTAGTCATCGGCGTAGACTGAGAAGTATGTTATACTAGAGGAGGAGGAGGCACATACCTAAGGTTGGGCACCATGATATACTGCTCCTAGCCCTTGGGCTGAAATATCTGCACTCTTGTTGGTATGGAGGTGAAAGCCATAGTAGTGGATGAGGGAGTGATGCTGCTACTACCATGACTAGTACCTTACCCAACACCTTTACTCCCTTCACCTTTGCCAACTGTATCTGAATAGAACATAACACATGAACCAATAAATATAATAATTAAAATAAAAACAAGATAAATAATTTACCTCATTTACTCTAATCGTTCAGGACTGTCATTATTATTCTCAAATGAAATGACACCTATGAATTCTTGTTCCTCATCATCTTCAGTTGTGTCATTCCTTTCATTTGCTGTTAAAGTTTGGGTTATAAGGTCAATTATTTCAACTCCATTTAAGGGGGAAGCTAAAGTTTGGGGGTAGCAATGAGGTGGCAATGTCTATTGCTACCCATGAAGGGACTAAGTCATCAATTTGATAAGCCTCCTCATCAGCTATTTTTTTAGTTTCAATCTGACCCCTTGCTTTAGTTTTTATTATTACCATTCAATTCTTATTACATTTTCTGGATATGACTGAAAATCAACTTTTCTTGAATTTTGTGTAATGATGAACAAGTCAAAACATCAATATTTTTTATATGATTAATCTCAATGATCTTGTATTGGTTATATTTTATGTGTTCCTATTGGGCGTGTTGGATCAAACCATTCACAGTTGAATAAGACAACCCTTTTGATGGGTTTACTGGCATACTCTAACTCAAGTATTTCCTTAAGTTTCTTATACCAATTACATTCACCATCACATGAATCCCCTCTAACACTGACCCTACAATTGTCCATTTTCCTCCCTCTATATGATTCCACGGTTTGGAATTTGTACCTGTTAACATAATAAATTGACCAACTATAAGCTTTATTTTTCAGATCCTGAGCTACATTGTATAGTGAATACTGGTTATACTATTACTAGGATCATACACCTACTTATACCATAGAACGTATCAAATTCAAGAGTAAAGATCAAACCAAATAATTAACACATATTTGTAAGCCAAACTACATGACATACATAAGATTTGAACCATGATATAAATTGATTAAGACATTGGTCACCACATAACGTTCAAAACATCTATAAACATTTGAATAATATGTGAGAATTGAATAAATTATAGGCGAAAAATGAAAGCAATCATTAGTCACTTATGTTCTAAAAGGTTTCACCTTATCACAATTTATCAAGAAATGCATATGTGCGGCATCCAATTCATCTCCTAAGATTCTTCGTTCTTTGATTTTCTCAGCAATATGACTAGGTTAGTTGAATATGGGCACAATTGGCTTAACTGAGCCTTCCTCTTGTCATCATTCCAACCAATCCGAGTTCTTATTGATTGAACATGAGATTTGAAATATTAGGAGCAAAAGTTTAACGTCTCCTTTGAGATGTATGCCTGACATATGGATCCCTCAAATTGAGCTCTATTTTCACAATTCTTTTAAACCCTCCTATTTCCCTCTCAAACAGATACATCCACATATATTATACTAGTCTACAAACACATGCTTTGTATGCTGAGTGTATAAGCAAGTGCTTTATAAAGTTAAAGAAACTAAGGAGACATATTTTTTCTAATTTACACAAAATTATGGGGATGTTTTTCTCCATCACCAACAAATTGTCAACTCTAAGAGTGGGTGAGCACAGGTCTCTAAAGTACTCAACTTTGCCAATAGCTTCTGAACATGGTCAAATAGTTCTCTAAATGCAGAAGGGAGAACACACTCCATGAATACATGACAATCATACCTTTCATCGTGAAAAACCTTCCTTATGGAATATTCACACAATAACCCAAGTTTGAAGCATAATCGTCAAGCATTTTCAAATCTTGCACCCATTTACACACATCTTGTTTTTGTGGTAAGCTCAGGATATAACTTGTCTTTGGCTTTGACCATTGACCATTTGGGAGTTGTTGTAATTTCAATTCAGGATGCCTATAGTACTCTTCCAAATCCGATCTTGCCTTATCATTATCTTTTGTTCAATCAGTGTTCATCAAGATATTCATGATATTGTCAAATAAATTTTTTTTCCACATGCATGACATTTAGACAATGGCAAATTAGGTCATCCTTCTAATATGACAGCTCCTAAAATATACTTTGTTTTGTCCAATTATGCTACACCCTATAACCCTAAAATTTGATATACTTTCCAGCTTCTATTTTTTTTTTTTGATATTGTTTAACTCTTTCCAATACTTGGTCACCATTTAGTCTAGATGGAGGCTCCTCATCCTCAATAGTTTGTCTTTCTAAATTTGTTTGTAAGACACTTATATAGATGTCCATATCTAAAAATTTTCTATAACAATCAAACCACTAGTTTTTTAGTCCGTACTTCAAGGTAAATGCCTTTGTATCTTCCATACAAATTGTACATGCGAATTTCCTTTGAGTCCTCCATCCAAACGACATATCGTAAGCAAGAAAATCATTAACTGTCCACATTAGTGTTGCCCTCATATTAAAATTCTACTTCCTTGATATGTCGCAAGTTACAACACCCTCACATCACAACTCTTTCAACTCATCAATTAAAAGGTTAGAGGTATACATCAATTTTAGCATTTGGATTTTTTGAACCAAGGATTATACAAGTCAAGATCAAAAATAGATCTTTTTAAGCACATTTTAGGAGGGGAAATTGAAAGGTGTAAACACAATATACCAACAAGAATATGGTTTATTGAATTGATTGTTTAGAGTAAGCCCATTAGCACATAGTCCTAATCTTACATTCCTAAATTAGATGCAAACTCATGATACACTTGATCAAAATACTGTTAAGTCTCATTGTGAAATGGATGAGTCAATATGCCAGCACTCCTCTTATTCTCACTATGCTACAACATGTAAGGAATAAGCTCACAGATGTATACAACCTCTTTAATATAGGGATTAAGAGCCAAAAATGCATTCTCTTTTTTGGCACATCTTTATACTGACCATTTATGCTCCCTCTCTTTGGCTTTAACATAGGCTTTACACAAAATCTACACTGTGTCAATACAACATTGTTTTTGTAATAGAGCATGCAACCTTCCAAATAACAATCAATTTTTACTTCTTTCAACCCTAAGTTTGGAAGCTAATCTTTTTGCTTGGCAAAAGTCATTTGGGATGGCCTCAGGTTGAGGACTAAGTTTATTGATCTATGTAACCCACTGATCTAATGAACTTTGACTTCAATTGCCTTTTGACTTAATGCTCAATATTCTTACTACTAAGGACAACTCTGAATGAACAGACACATCCCATAAAGGCTTGCTTGTTACCTTCAATAGACTATAAAGCATTGCAACCATTGGGTTGGGTTCCTGCTCAACTTTAAAATCAGGAAAGGTTCTACATTCGATGCCAACAACATTATAAACCATTTCTTGATGATGACTATGGTTTTCTTCTTGAGTCACATTATCCACATCCTGACATCCTAATTGCATTGTACTGGAACTGCCTCCAACATAACCCATTTGAAACTAATTTTCCATATTAACTACTTTTAGTTGTTCAGTCCAAATCAAATAAGAATCCAAATTTGTATAAATCATACCTAATTGAATCAATATTTAAGAACTTCTTACACTTGCACTTAGAACATGGACACCTATCTATCTAGTCCGTAATAACTGTCACGACTCGATCTGGGCACGTGACCGGCACATGAGGAATTCCATCCCCACATAAGCCTTATGACCTGTGTACTGCTCTATATGCATATTCCAACAGAAAAGATCTGTTTAAAATAGAATTTCAATATACAAATCACCTGTTCTCTGAAATCAAGATAGTTATATTTGAAATCTCATAGTCAATATCTAAAGGTCTGTAGTCATAGCATCATCATATATGAAATACCAAAGTATCAACTACTCATATTCAGCTTGCTCAGAAATAATCAAATCCTTTAAATACAAACCATAATATGTTTAAAATATGCAAAATGCAAAATAGTCTCTATATGATTCAGGACTCCTACCTGCAATGACATTGGAGCACTCTAAATGGATTCAAGATTGCTTCACTCAAGTGAAACTCACCAACTAAGTCTCTATTGCTGCTGGGAAGTAGGAAACTGGGAAGAATCCGTAGCAGCTGCTATATCTGTAAGTAGGAGAAAAGAAAAGGGTAAGTTTTTATACAAAAACTCAGTGAGTAAATTCCCTCATAGAACCCCATCATGGGATATCAGGAAAACAATGCAACAAGAGTCACATTAATAATAATAGTGATAGAAATAATGATAATAAAGCTCTAAAACATTCATACTTATATTTACAAGTTTCAAAATCACAATTGTCTTTATATCAATCCAACAGCACCCTAATAAAGAAACAGAAATCTTTACATAAAACTTTACCAATACATCTGGGCGTTACGTATCGCCATCCCCAGTGTATCATCTAATTCTCTTACTATAAGTCTCAAATCACATATGGGCGTTACGTCTCGCCGTCCCTAGTGTGACAAAGATTTCTTTGCTTACTCTTACCCGGGATTTCTTGGTACCAAGGTTAACGGATTAACTATCGTTAACACACGGCCTGTTTGTCTATAGCTACTGTCAGCTCAACCAAAACCTCATTCCTTTCTCTACATTTCATAAGGGCTTCTAACCTAAGGTTCAAAACTTCATCACATACAACATATCATTCTAGAAATCATATTATCATTTTAACCTTTCTAAACAATTGTAGTCAGAATCCAAATCTTTATAAACACATTTAAACAACAATAGTCCCATGGTTTTCATAAATCATATAGTTCATGCCATTCAGAAAACCACAATTTCATAAATCAACAGAAGTATCAAATCTTGTACCATAATCTTTAAAAATCATATTAAGTCATAATTTCATGAAAATAACTCTAATGGACAACATAAAGATTACAAGTGTGAACCCACTCATATGGAGTGGTAGAATAAATAGGATTAACACCAACAGCAGCTTGGGAGACAGAAATAGCACCAGTATCTGACATAACAGTCATAATATACTAGATTAACCTCTAATGACCCCTAAAGAGCTCAAATCTAAGCTTAACATACCAAGAGAACTTCATTCCTTCTAACAACATGAAGAACCACCATCTATCCCAAGTACAAGGAGAGATTGAAGAGAATAAGAAGCAAAACTAGTAGAATCTCTACCTTTAAGCCTTAGAAGTGAAAGATTAGAGCTAGATTGAGTGAAATGGAGCTTGGAGGGGGTGAAAATGGTGGAGGGACCGAGTTTGGGGGTGAGAGGGCATTTGGGGTTCGTGTTTTTGTGTTTGAACCCTGAAATGGGGGTTTTATGCTCTCAGATGAGCACTGCAGCGCTCACGTTGTCACACCGACTTACTTATGAGCGCTTATGAACACTACAACGCTCACCAGAATACACTTATTTACATTTATAAATTTTAAGCGAATGTCCTCATTTAAATGTAAATAAGGAAATACCTCTATTTGGATTCAAATAAAATATCAGAAAAATCAAAATCCCAACAATTCAGAATCCAAATTTTGGATTTTAGTTCAAATCCGAGAATTTTCAAGATTTTCTAAACTTGTGGGCTACAAACGAAGTGTCTAAAGGCTCCATTAAATTCATTAAAAATCACCCTTCAACTTATTTTCCTCTTGGGAATAATTACCGGGACTTTTGATCCCAAGAATATAGTTCTATCATATAGCCCTCCAAGGACGTGTAGGATTTAGACTTAGTGAAATTCAGGACCCAAATCTGCCTAACGACATGTGTACAACTCTAAGTTCTCCTAGGTAACAATAATACCTAGGGTATTATAATAAACTACTATAAATTGCAAGCAGCACGTATGAATTCCTTAAAATTTTGATTTTATCCTTTCCCCCTGATCTAGGTACAATCTATCATACTTCCATGACTAGTTTTTAAGGAACATCTTGATTAACAACTATATCAACTTATAAATTGAATATAACACTTTATGAACCTCTTTTTATTTTAAATTAAACAAAATTCTAAGGTAGATTTTGATAGCATCTCCCTTACGTCTATTATGGCTACATTTAAACAAAAAAAAATGATTTTGTTTGGAAAATTTTGACAAAGTCTCGCATAATTATTTAAGACTCTCCCATTAAATATGTCTTCATGGTTCAATTAAAAAGTCACATTTTCATTGCAATTACACAAACAATTAATTATACAACAAAATGATTAATCAACATATTACACATCATAATCTTATTAGGTTTCTAGTGCACATCCTCTTATTTCTTCACAACATACACATTATGCAATCTCTGCAAATACAATTAAACTCCATAACAAATAATACAAGCAAGTTAGGGAAGGACCTCTATGTTTTTCCCCCCAGTCATGTAATCTCCAGTCCTATAATTCTATCGTAGAAATTATAAGTCTTTATTCCATATGTGTATTAAAGCATATAAATAATAAAAACTTTATTACTAACCCATAAAGCACCTAATTGAATAAAACAACCAATAGCTCCCAGAACACATCCAACCAAATCCTAAAAGTCTAAAATAAACAAACACATTTAATTTTACACAGTTATAAAATATGGGGAAAAACACTAAAATGAGCGAACAATTTACTAACACTTTTTAAATCCTAGTGTGATAATTGAGATAAAAATAAATTCACTAATACTTTTTAATTCCTAAACTCAAAATCAAAAAATAAATTACCAGTACTCCACAAGCCCATAAACCAAATATGCTCCAAAATCCAATGCTCTAAATATGTTTCAAAATCTCAAACAATTGAAATTTCTTTAAATTAGTAACATGAAAAACTAATAACATTAAGCAATGAAAAGCACAAAAAAATGCAAAATAAAAAAAAAACTAATTAAAAAGTAGAGAATATTACCATGAACACAAGTTGCAAACTTTATGCAAAATGAGGCTCCAGTCACCGATGGCGGCAACGGTGCTCGTTAGAGAGAGAGAGAGAGAGATGAAAGAGAAGAGAAAATAGGGAACAAGGACAAAGAAGGGGCCATCATGGGTTTTTAACCTAATTTTGATGTTTGCCATCTGTAACGCCCCTAATGAAAGGCATCGTTTTAATTTCAATTGTTATCGATGGATTTTTTTCATCTCTAATGCGCCTGTTAAATATACACCTTAAATTTCAAATTACAAACATATGTTTTCATCTATAATATATTGAATTTTTAAATTAATAAATTAAATAAAAAAGTCTGTAAATCCATCTATACGTTTTGAAAGAAAGGTTCTTTCAGTATCCATTGTAATTACCTTCTGCAACAGTTATTCACCATTTGGCAAAAATTTATGCCAACAATTATAAACAGATTATGTAACTTTGACAAAAGAAATCCATGTTCTTGTTTTTCTGTCTATAATAAAGACAGAACAAAATTTGTTTGTATTTTCCATTTATGTTCCACAACTTTGTAGTAGTGGATTTTATCTCAACTCCGACCTATAGCAGCAACATAGCAAGTCATGAAGCAAGGGTTTGTTTGAGAGCAAGACAAAGACTAAAACCAAATGATGCAAAGTCACAATGACTAATTGGTTGGAGTTTTTTTGTGTTCACTCTATCTTATACTCTATAGTCATAAAGTCTTTATTAAACAGAGCGAAAGCAACGCATAGGCAGTGGTACCACTACATTGTTCATCAGCGAGCCATTAACATGCTCAAAGCTGCAGATGGCGTTGGATGGAAGTGGTGTGGCGACTAGGGTTACAAGAAGACGAAAGAACATATAGAGAAGGAAAGGTAACTCATTTTTCTTGGCCATGGTGTTAGCTTCAAAACCCTTTAGAAAGCTTCAAGGTAATACGTTTTGAATGACAACAAAACCAATTTAAAGAAAATATTTTGAATAATGACTAATGTCTATTTTGAGTTTCTTGAAGTAGCAAATGGGTTCTTTGTTAGTAGAAAAACAACATGAGAATGGGGGGTTGAATCATGTTTTTACTTTTTCTTCCTTCACTATAGATCTAAAAAACTATATTGAAAAGGCTATCAAGATAAACTTGTAGCACAGCAAAAAATAATATTAAACATCTTCAGAAAGAAAACTTTCCGAACTTGATTAAATAGGAAAAATGTTAAAGAACTTTTTTTAAAACTTGAAACTAAAACAAAAAAGGATAAGGACAATAAAAGGAGATAAAGAGAAGAGAAAAACAAACACAAGAAGTTTTATACTAGTTCGGCTAACCTGCCTACACCCAGTTTTCAACTATCGCTGAGTTTCACTACCTCTTTCTCCAACCTGAGAAAGAGTTAAGATAGTCCTTTTAGTAGCCTTTTCAAGCTATGTCTAGGGACCAGTAAATACACCTACAGTCTTATACCAAGTAGTTCTTTACCAGCCCTTTCAAGCTGAACTGAGTAGTCTTGAACTAGCCTCTCCAAGCTAAACCCATGACCAGTAAAACTCAGTAACTATCATGTTGCAAGTAGTATTTAACAAGCCTTTTCAAACTATCTCACATTGATTACTACTGGATCAAGGTTATAAAGGTTATAAGTTTGGGTTGCCACTCAAACTAACTTTCACTCAAGATTTCTTTGAATATACAATGAAAAGATCTTGAAAATCTTGAATGACTCCTTTCTAGAAATTCTTCCTCAAAAGAACGTGTTATCAATGAAGTATTAAAAAAAGATTTTGTACAAGAAAATGATATACAGATAGTGAAAAATTTTATAAACAGATGAAGAGAAAATTTGACAGCATTTTTGCTCTATTGTTTAGCGTAAATCCTTATGTTTGAAGAGCAATGCATCTCTATTTATAAAGGTCTTCCTTGAGACCATTGCCTTTAGTCATATCTTCCAGGGAGACGTGTTGATTATCTATTTGTGTCTTAGAAAGATAATCTAGAAGAGTAATATGTCTTCTTGTCAGGTACTTTGTAGAAGCCGTTGTGAAATAAGGAGATTTCTGATATTCATCAGAAACTTCTTTATACTTTCTGATCTTATGGTTTCTGAACATATTTCTTCTAGGACATTTGGACAGTTGACTTTGGAGGCAATAGAGATGATTTATCGGTTCTGACACCGAGATTTAACTTTTCTAAAAGCAAATTTGAATTTTGAAATTCAAATTTTTCCCTTCTTCTATATGATATAGATTTCACTGTTTTGATACGGGAGCTTTCTGAACCGTGAAATCATTTCCTTAGTGAATAATAAGTCTTCACAGCTTCAATCATTGTTCATTTATGATACAAACTTTATGAAAGAAATGATTAAAGGTTGTGTAACATCTGGTCTTTAGAGAATGCTTGATTCCTTCATGTAAGCGTACCTTTTGATATCTAGTGCTACTTTTTGATGTCCAGTGCTACTTTCTGAAGTCTCAATTGCTCGGTTTCTTGAAGCACTAAAGTTTTCTTCAATCGTTTAGCCTTCAATGCTTTAGATAAGGACATAATTCCACTTCTCTAATAATTTAGATCTCATAACATGAGATAAACATGCCTCCTCATCTATAGTGAAATATACATCCTCATTTGAGTAAGCCTTACTCTTTCTAAATGACAGAACATGTTATATTCTTATAAGAAACTCAGAGAAACATCAATCGTTCTTCAAAGCATTTTCTTTGAATTGGCTTTGTTGTCATTCAAAACACGTCAACGCAATTGATAGGGTTCTAGAGCTAATATCCTTTTGTTAGCATAACATGACTCTATTAACGAGAATAATTTCACTTTACATATGCAAATATGATTTATCTCGTATTAAGAGATGGGAACTAAATAGAAGTGAAAATTATATCGTAAATCGAGCATATACATGCCTAACGGATTGAAAACAACCAATATAAGAAACCAAGACTCAGGACTTCAGAAAGTAGCACTCGACTATAGAAAGTGTGCTTGGAATGAAGATATCAGTCAAACTCTAAAGTCAAAGTGTTCTACAATCTTCAATCATCACGTTCATAATCTTTTTATCATCAACAAGCTCTGATTGAAGACTAGAAGACCGAAGACTCATCAAGGAACTGATACTACATATCAGAAAACTCACTTAACAGTGAAACAGTACGCAATCAAGAAAAGGAGAAAAATTTGAAATTCAAATTTAAAATCAAACCCGGTGACAGACTGGTATGTCATCTCTTCTGCCAACTACCCCACCTTCTAGAAAGAAGAGTTTAGAAATAATGTTCAGAAGGTGAAAGTAGTTTCTGAAGGGACATCAAAAACCTCAACTTTACAATGGCTTCTGTAGCAGCTCTAATAAATAGACAGACTATTCTTCTAGATTGCATTTCCAAGACACAAACAGATAATCAACACGTGTTACTTGGAGAACTGCTCAAAGGGAATGGTCATAAGTGAAGACCATCTATAAATAGAGATGATGTGATTTAAAAGACATATGACAAAACGCTACACAAAGTGCTGAACTCTATGAAAATTTCTCCTCATCTTCTTGTAAAGTTCATTACAACTTGTAATTAGTTTCAGTGTCTATAAAAATCTTGTTTCTATGTTTCTAACTAGTTCATATGTTCTTCCAAGGAAGAATAGTTAGGAAGAAGTCATTCAAGTTATCTCGGGTCATTTATTGTACATCTGAAGGAAACTTTTGAATTCCAAACCCGAACACAAACCTCTTGTAACCTCGATCTAGTAATGATTGGTGTGAGATAGCTAGGAGAGGTTAAGGTAAAGCTACTTGCAAAGTGACAATAAGGTGCTCTTGCTGGTCACAATTTAGCTTGGAAAGACTGGTGAATAACTGCTTGGTTTATGATAGTAGAGGTTGTCTACTAGTTATAGTTTAGCTTGAAAAGGCTGGTTAAAGACTACTTGGTTCAGCTTGAAGAGACTGCTAAATAACTACTTGATTTGTGACAGTAGGGGTTGTCTACTAATCACAGATTAGAGCTTGGGAAGGCTATTGTAAAGACTATACAGTTTTCTTTTTCAGGTTGAAAAAGGTGTTAGTGAAACTCAACGTGGTTGAGAACTGGATGTAAACAGATTAGCCAAACTAGTATAAAAATATATGTGCAGTATCTTCTTCTTCCTTATCTTTTTTACACTCACTGCTATGTGGTTGTTTGTTTATATTTGCTTGAAGCCTGTCTTTTTAGCTTCTCTTTTACTGATGCTATACTTTAGAAAGTTACTTTTTGAAATATCTAACATTATTTCCGCTACACTATAAGCTTAAAGCTTGATAGTATTTTGTATAAGTTTTTCAAAAACTAAAAAGAGAAAGAGAAGCCAAGCACAATCCAACCCCCCTTTCTCGTGCGCTTTTCTACTTACGCATGGTCAGATTACTCTTTTTTTTCATCAATAATGGAATTACTCATTTTGAGATCAGAATCAATAGTCAATGTGGGTCATGAGTTCTCCTATACTAGCCATGGAAGCATTGTATTTAGAAAAATACTATTTGTGCTCATCAAGTGCAGTAGTTAGCTGTAATCTCAAAACTCGTTACCCGAACCAATTAAAGGTCAGGTTGATCAAGTAGACATGAATTTACCCAATGATCTAGCCCAACCAAGAAATTTAAGATTAGGTTGGGTCTAGTTGCCAGGTCTATCCATACTTGTGTGTACCCTAAAAAAATGGACGAGAAATAATATTTATGACATGATATGAGAAATATTTAAATGATAATTAATGTGAATGAATCAAAATTAGAAAATTATCCTGAATTATAAGTTGATAGAAGATGAAAATGGATATGTTTGTCTAAGACAAAATCTAAAGCTTGTTAATATTAACATAGAAGTGTGAAGTTATTATTGTTATTATTATAGTAAACACCCAATTCAGTCCCCCAAGAATATTGCATTGGACAATTTGGTACCCTAAGAAAATAAACCCCTTCTATGGTTCTTCAAGAATTGAAATGTACGACTAGTCTCTCTGTAAAATCTATCCATTAAACCTTAACTATATGACAAGCGTGGCCTGTTAATTCAATAATGTGACGTGTCATTTACATATGAGAATCACACTCACACCCCTTGAGAATATGACATTGTTTCAGTATTTATTTTTTTCGAAAATCTTAAAACATGATGCAAGAGAAGTGATTTATTAAATATGAGAAACGATTTCTTGAATCCTTCCAAAACGACGCCATTTGGATACCAATGTGTTAGTTCATGTGTTGCATCAATGTTTTTACATACCACATTTGTCATTTCATTAATATGGACTTAACGGAAGAACTAACTTATCCTACGTTTCAATTCTTCAGGGACCACGAGCAAGGTTTATTTTCTTGGGAAACCAAATTGTCCAGCATATTACTCTTAGGCCCTATTTGGTACATCATTTAGGATTACATCTAATAGTTTTAGACATAATAGTACAGGGTCTCTATTAGAATATAGTTAATCAATTATTCATCGTAACCAAAATAGTCACAAATTAGTTATACTATCATATTTAACATGTCAGAGTTAGTAAGTTTGTTATACTAGAGTAAAAGCCTCAGGTTACTTAGCTTAGTGTATATTCACTTTTATACATCTCTGTACATATATATTCTTTACCATTTCATCAAAGCTAATATGATGAGGTTATTCAGTAAATACAATTCTAATAGTTTTAGAGTATAGTATAAGGAATCTATTGTATAAGTTTTTATACAATTCATTGTTTGGTGTGCCACATGGCTAGCAATGGACGAGTGGGCAAGCAGGGACCAACAGATGAAGGGCGACAAAGGGCGATTGGCTATCGATGACCAATGGTGGGTGAAGGTAGAGCATTGACATGGAAGAGTAAGTTAAAATTAATTTAGGATTAGTTAGTAAAAATAATATTATCAGGTGTTCAAAATGGTTTGACCATATATGTGACACCAATCATAAGATAAAAATTAATTTTATAGTATTAATTAATACTATTAGACATTATTCTATATATCAAATGAGGCTTTAAGGGATTAAGTTGAATGGCTACACCTTCCTTTTTTCCATTCCCGCGTCGACGACGTCCCATACAAAGCGTGAGTGGGCGACGACATGACGATATGATATCTTATAATGGCATTGGAGCATCCCCTCGGCCCCCTGGGCTTCGCTTTTGATGGTATTTCCTTTCCTTAACATGATGCTGTTTTGTGTCTGTTAATGTTCCATGAAAATTGTCCAGACCAAAAAAAGAAAAAGACATGTTTAACGAAAATTGCACTTGGCGCGTTGGTTGGACATGCTGGATTTGTCCGCCTCTTGTTCCAAAAGAAAATGAAATTTTGTTGATAAAAAGAAGATATTAATACGACCATACAAAAAACAAAAAAATGAAAAGAAAAAATTCTCACGAGTCTCCAATCAACAGCTCCTAGATTGTCACGATTCACCTTCATCCATTTGCCAAAGCTACTGCAAAGGATGCTCGCTTTGGGCTTTGATAATTTCTGCTTTGTATCCCAACTAGGGGCCTGTGCGATTGATAGCTTTTCCTTGGTGCCCTATATTTGTTGGGCTGGGCACTGCCCTTTTTTTGTTGTTAATTTTAAAGACCCAAAAAAAAACACTCTCACGAAGTCACGATTGCGATAAATTTGTTCATATACACTTTTTTTTGTAATAAATTAAATTCATTCATGTTCAGACATAGCTATTAACTAGTGCAACTTAATGCTCCAGTCCTTAAAAAGAAATTAGTATACAAGCACACTACCCATGTGCTTTTTTTTTTTTCAATTGCAAAAACTTAGGATGAAATGACACCCTCGACTAAGGCAGATATGTCCTCTAAACTCATACAGGATTTAAGGAGATATTCGCATTTACCTCAAGCATAAGAAGAAGACAAATGAGAGTTTGAGTCTGCAATTTATCAGATGCCAAACCCCCGCTCCTTAGAGTTAACTCATGCGGTCTGTTTTGCCGCATCTCGATTGGTTTATTTTATTAATCAACAATTCTTGTGTATATACAGTAGGGAAAGTTTAACTTAACTGCTACTTCATTGATAAGTATTGAAAAAAAAAACAATTATCACCGGTTAAAAATATATTTGTGCTTAATATGTGTGTGAAAGGAAGATTTTAAAATATGAACAATTTAGTGATAATATATAATTATAACTATTTGATTATGTAAAAAATATTTATACTTATAAGATTTAATTCTAATATGCTGATATTAATGTAAAAGAATTTTATATCATTATTCAATTATATATTGGTACATTAGTAAATATAATTAACTCTTACATCTACTACTTAAAAGGATATATAAATAGAAATATTTAACTAGATGCTTGTATACAATATTTTTATAGTCAATATATTAAAATTAAATTCTATATTGAAATTAATATTTTTTTTAAATTTAAATATTAATTATTACAATAAATAAATTTAAAACTACATTGCAGAAAATTAAGAATTACATTTTAATCCCTTGAAATACAAGCATAGTGCATTTCACCCGTAAACACTTAAAACTATGCAAATGAACCTCTTAACTTTTCTTGAATGTGCACTTTAGCCCTTTCATTAAATTTATGCTTATCATTAGTGGAAAATATGTGTACTACACTACCTCAAACTAATAAATAGATGAAAAGTTTTTAAACAAGCAACTTGATATCTAAAACTTTTTTAAACATTTATTATTTTTATTAAAAATAGATGAAAAGTTAATATAATGATTGATTTGCACAATCAAAAAAATTAGTGAGTCAAATTGCATATTTTTTAAGTTTTGAAGGCAAAATTTGCAGTACCTATAATTCAATGGAAAAAAAATGCAATTTTCCAGATAATTAATTATTTTAAATACTAAATTATTGATTCATTCAATATCAAAGAAAAGAAAACGCGTTAAAACCTATGTTTTAAAACTTTTTCAAATGCGTCCTCCTTTTCACTCTATTTATCCATCTTTTCTAATTTTTTATTATAAAATATCTATCATTTATTATATATCAAGAAACATTAAACATTTTGTTTCCAATACTACTGATGATATAATTAATTGTGTTTGCCTTTTAATAATATTATAATCATATAAATTTATACTTTAATAAAGATAATATGATCCATTTATACATCTATTTATTATTATCAAAATATATTTATTATTTTCTTACTTCATAATTTTTTTTATTTTTTATTTTTTGGATTTTGATTTTTTTTTTACGAAAATAAAATTGTAGGGGCATAGTCCAGTGAAAAGGAGGGGGTATTATAATCGAATTGGGAAACTTGAGACATGTACAAGCTTGTGAGAATGAATTTATGCAGGAAGAAGCTTGTGGGGGTATAGTCCATGGATGATGTCTCGACAGTAAAAAGCAGTGTACGTGCGATGACTGGTCCTTTGTAGTTTGTAGTCTTGCGTTTGACCACAACTTGTAAGGAAAAAAAAAAAAGAAAGAAAGAAAAAGGAAAAAGCCTCGCAGAGACGCAGAGAGATTCATTCATATCCCTCTCCTGACTCTGACCCCTGTACATGTGTCCCAACAGTGAACAATCACAATCCCCGTTTCGTTCGAAAACGACACCGAAATTTCTCACTCTTTCTCTCTCCAGCCTCTATAGGCCTTCCCACTGTTGCTGTCGCTCCCATAATAATCAAGAAAGATTTCTTCTCAGGTTGCACAGTGAAGTTAATTATTGGCTTCGCACATGGTAATTAATAAGGTAATAGTGTGCATAGTTACCGTGTATAATTATTTCATCCACGGTACTTTAGTGTCGTCATCATCATCAATTCATCACCTTCGAACAACTAGCTAGGCACACACAGCTTCTGTATGCATGTATCTGCATTTATTTAATGTCTTCGGGTAGAAAATACAGAGATAATAAAAATAAAAACATATTTAATGATAGAAATAGGGTATAAAAATAGAAAATAAAATTTTTTTAGGTAAATTACATCCATTCCTTTTGAAGTTTGTTGAAATACAATAAGCATCCCTTCTATTCATACACTTGACATTTACCTCTTCCGAACTAAATAAAAATCAAATATTGTGAAAGTCAAGTTACATTTATACCCTTTTTTACATTCTTTCATCTCTCTACCTCCTACTTCACCCACCCCTATCGCCTCCCACTCCACCCTCCTAAAAGATCGCAACCGATAGAGTGAGAGACTGAGAGCAAGAAAGGGAGAGTGACTAAGAGTGAGAAAGAGAGAGTGAGGCGGGGCCGCCGCGGCTGCAAGGAGGAGGAGCCGGCAGTGCCACGGCTAGGAGGTGGCTTCACAAGGCTAGACAGAGGCGGATCGTGATCGTGGGGGAGCTGTTCGTGACAATCTTCGCTAGATGCTTAGTGGTGGGCTCCCAGAGACCGGCGCGACTGGATATATGACCGGCGCTTTGTGGAGATGGAGGCTGGGCAGAGCTTTGCGGAGGGGGTGACATAGTAGCTAGGTCTCACGGTGGCCAGTCCTGTATGCGAGGGAGATCGGCAGGGGCCGGGTAGGCGGAGAGAGGTGGGGTCGCCAGTGAGGAACGAGGAAACCGGGAATGCCACCAGCGGTGATGACGGTGGTGGTGACACCCCAGTTTCTGTTTGTGATTCCTTTTTTTTTTATTTGATTTCTGCTACTTCTTCTTCTTTTTTGAGATCTATTGTTTGATTTTGATTTGGGAATTGAAATTATTGTGTATTAAGATGAACTCTTGATGATGATGATGGATTTGATTTATGGTTTTGTGGTTATGGATATTGTGCTTGATGGAATGGGGATTAGGCTGTGATTTATAAGTTGCTTGTGATCTCGGATAAGGTGAGATTGGATTTTGCTGAATTGAATGGGCTGTGTGTTAATTTTCTCTTCTACTTATATGCAATTTTCTCAAAGAACGAGGCATGGTTTCGCGTAATTGGCAGTGGCGGCGCATGGAAGACCGCGGCGAAGGGAGGCAGCTTCTTTCCTGTCGCGCGTAAGAGGGAGGCAGCTTATTTCCTTCCTTATTTCTCGGTTTCTTCCATCACGCATAAGAGGACAGAGAGGGTGGGTCGTCGTTCCTGGTTTCCCGACTTCATCGTCCGTTCACTATCGTCGTGGATGGGTTGTGAGTGGCTTTGGTGGTGGGGAAGGAAACAGAGAGAAAGACGGGGTAACTTTGTGGGTAGGTGGGTTTGGATTGAAAAAAGTAAAAGTGGTATAAAAGTA
The DNA here is from genome assembly GCA_031216125.1 of Dalbergia cochinchinensis. Lineage (NCBI taxonomy): Eukaryota > Viridiplantae > Streptophyta > Magnoliopsida > Fabales > Fabaceae > Dalbergia > Dalbergia cochinchinensis. The sequence goes on along the minus strand of CM062375.1, from coordinate 56,196,251 downwards.
ATTTCCTTTGTGAGTATTAAAGTTGTGTTGGGTTTTTAGGTAGTTGAGGGAAGGTAAATGTCAGGTGTACAAATAGAGAGGGTGTTTATTATATTTCAGTAAATTTTAGGGGAGGTGAGTGTAATTTGTCCAAAACTTTTTATATTTATCTCTATAAAAAATAAAGATAAAAATTTAATTTTTTTTATAATATCTCTTAAATAACAATGTTATTTTATTTCTCTCTCTCTTTGTCGTCTTTTATCTCTCCTGTCTAAACACATTTACCAATCGCCATCCTAGATTCTTGGCTACTGAGTCACCCACACCCTCTTCAGTCCTCGCCCTGGAATTTCCCTTTACCCATGCCAATCTCTCTTACAAGTTACTGTGCCCATTGGCATAGTATAAGTACCACTGTTGCGTCAGAAGAAAACTTTTCCATAAAGAGAAACAGCTATAGCCACGTGCACTAATTTCATTAGATTTTTTATTTTTGAAAAAAATTATTTGTACATGTTGATTATGCTATGCTCATCCAAGTGAAGCCCGAACAAAAACACGACTATTCAATGAAATAATAATATACTAGTTCGATGGCACACAAATTTATGATTAGGTTGGTGAAGATTTTAAATTGTTTAATTGAGAAGATCTGACTAAGTGAATTTTAGTGGTGAAGTAATGATATAACTAATATAATAATTTTTTGAATGATCATAATTAGTTTAAATGATCATAATTATGCAGAGGTTTTGTGCATCAAAAGTAAGGATACCTTAGGATAAATTTATTCTTTCCATTCTTAAATAATTATCTATTTTAAAAATCTAAGTAGTATTTATTATTTTTTTCTTATAATATCATTGTTAAATACTATTACCTCATTATTTAAGAAAAAGAGAAAAAATTAAATATTAAAAAGAATAATAATAATTTAGTAAATTAGTTCTAATTTTTACTGACATTAATTTTTAATTAATTATTTTTTAATTCTAGTGAATGTTTAAAGTTGGATAATTATTCAAAGATATGAATGTAATGGACAGTGAAGCAGAATTAAATATATTTTCCTCCAAGCAGAATTAGTTTCAAGAACTTTTGGGTTAAGCAACAAATTAAATATGATAAGTTGGCCTTAAACATCATCAAGACGACTATAGCCCACTGCCAATAATCTAATTCTCACGCAATGATAACAAATTTTCTTAATTAATAAAACGAATGGAAATACCTTTTTTGGTAACAAAAGCTTTCTGTATTTGGGTAATCTGTAATGGGAAATGAAGGGAAAATATTTTTTTTTGAGTTTAATAATATATTGGAAAGTAAAAAAAAATATTGCATAAATAGTCCCCATTTTTACCTTCTCAAAAGATTTTTTTTTTCAAAATTGTGAAAGAGAGTGGGTTCTCATGGGATTCCAACTTAGATTTTGGGTCTGGTCTGATTTGGATAGTGAACGTTGAATCAATTTATCCAATAAGAGTGTAAGTGGATCGATCAATCTTATGAACTCGATCAATTTAAACTAAACCAATTAAATTGGTTTGGATTAGTTTGATTCATAAAGTAAAAACCAATTAAATGTGATAATAACTGGTTTTTGTATTAGATTTATTAATTTCAATCTGATACGTTATTAATTTTTTTATTTTTTTCATATGTAATGTATTTAGTTAATAAATCATACTTTAGTTATATCTATTGACATTATTAAGCTATATATGTATATGAAATTAATAAAATTTTAGGAGATTTAAATTTTATGATATCTTCCCAATTTTAATTGAACTAAAAATAAAATAATAATAATCAAGTAATCCAATCACCCAGATCAAATCAATTGGAATTTAATAGGTTAGGTTTGGTTTAAGTTTGGTCACAAAATCTATGAATCATAATCAAATTGAACCAATCAAAACTGCTTGGTTCAGATTTAATTTTCACTCAAACCTGAACCAACCTTGTCCAATTACACCCTTATATCCAACTATCTGATGGACTTGTATATCTCATCCATAACATATAATATCATATAATCTTATAAAAGATTAATGTAATTTATCCAACTCTAGATCCCAACATAAAGTAAGAGGTGAAGAACATTTTTTGATTGAAGATGAAATTACTGCTAACTTATATATGAGGTTCCTAGAGCATAGGAAAATATTAATTTGCTCCTTCTGACTATAGATCATGTGGATTTTATCCTCATAATTTTGAAAATATATGATAAATTGGTCTGTGAATTTTTTTTATTTACATTTTAATTCTTCTATTAAACAATTATCTAGTATAAATAAAAAATGACTCCAATATATTTTCTTAGATTATATTATAAATACAAAATAAATGTATTACCAATACCTCATGAACTATAGATCATGTGGAATTTGACGCTTTAAATTAAAATATAGTGTGCAACTTGATATCTTATTTTTCTTTTTTTGAACACACACACACAGATATATATATATATATATATATGTATATATATATATATATATATATATATGTATATATATATATATATATATAGAAGAAACCCGTTGTTGACGGCATCAAGTCTTTCCAAAGAGTATAATGGATCCCCACCGAAAAAAAAGAGTATAATTAATGGATCAAAGAACGAATGCAAAGAAAAACCCTAAACCCTACCAGTGAATGGCCACTCTTTTAATTTTATTTTTTTATGTTAGAATCTGTTTACTTTTTCATCTTTTTGTAACTTCTTTCAACTTTTTCTTTGTATAATGGGTATTTTAGATAACATTAAATTTAATTAACATAAGATAATTAAAAGGGACATTCTTCTCATATATATATATATTCAGTCGTCTTTTATTTATTTTCAATTTGTTTTTCAACCTTCTGCCTTTCTTTAATTGCTTTTGAACTAATTTTCCTACTTTCAGTTGCGATTTGCAGCTATTTTCTGGCCTTTAGATATGCGCTGGGGCTTATAATTGTTCACATAAGCTCCACTACAAGTCACACGAACTTTATCCTCATAATTTTGGAAATATACAAATTGATCTTCGAATATTTTTGTGCACACTTTAATTCTTCTGTTAAACTTTTATCTATTATAAATAGAAAATAAGTGTACTTTACCTTCTAAATTTTGGATTATATTGTAAATGAAAAAATAAGTGCATTAATTATATCTCATAAACTTTAAATCTTGGACTGGTGATTGACTCGACAGTATCATTGCGTCGTTATATCAATCGCTAGGTCACTAGTTAATATGAATAAATATATAAAAGAATATCCAATATATAATAAATATAATTATTGCAGTAATAAGACACAACAATTCAACTGGCCTAATGGCTGATGAGCTTGCATTCTTCTTCTGCTTCTTGGTTTCGAACCCATGCTTAACTGGTTTTCATTTCAAATTGGCTGGTTCCATGCAGGTTTCACCATCAATTTTATGTCATTATATTTTTATTTTGGTCTTTATTAAGTAGTCTTTTATTTGCTTTCAATTTGTTTTTCAACCTTCTGCCCTTTCTTTACTTTTCAACAGATTTACCTACTTTCAGTTACGATTTGCAGTTGTTTTCTGGCCATTAGATTGTATTTCAGTTTTGTTCATGTATCTTATTTCCAGTACTCATCATTCCATTGTATTTCAGTTTTGTTCATGTATCTTATTTCCAGTACTCATCATTCCATTGTATTTCAGTTTTGTTCATGTATCTTATTCATTTTGAAATCAATTAATGTTATTCTTATTTTTTTTTGAAAATATAATAACATTAATTCTCTTAATACTTTATTAATAAGATTTGAATTTCTTTATCTTAATAATGATCAATGCTGATGGGCATAATTCACCGAAAATGAGTTTCAAGACATAGCTTGTCACATCTGGATAAATATTAATGGTGGAAGTGTTATAAGTAGCTTCTATCGGTGAAGCTGGGTTTTAGCTTTCTCTTCATCCTCAACAACACAAAAGCCCGGCTTTTAGTTTGATGAAGACTTTAAATTGTTTAATTGAGAAGATCTGACTAAGTGAATTTTAGTGGTGGAGTAATGATATAACTAATATAATAATTTTTTGAATGATCATAATTAGTTTAAATGATCATAATTATATTTATTCATAGGTTTTGTGTGCCAAGGTAAGGAGACTTTAGGGTACATTTGATATGCTGAATAAGATAAGGACTGATAGTATAAGACTTGATAGGATAAGGCTTGATAGTATAAGGCCGGATAAATTTTTAATACTATGCAGTATTTAGTGTAACACTGTATAAGATATTATATTTTATACTTTATAATATTATTATTTATTTACAAATAATTCTGATATTTTAATTAAATATTAAATAAAATAAAATTTTTTATTAATGATTTAGATATAATTTTTAAATATAATATTTATGTAAATATTTATTAATTAAAATTTAATTTATTTTAAATATAAAAATTTATTTCAATATTTTATAATTATTTATTATATCAATAAATTATATAAATATTAAATAACTCTTTTATATATTTTTAATATTTTTTATAATTATAATGATTTAAATTTAAATTTTAAAATAAATATTAAATCAAAATATTTTTATTGTTGACCCTTCCTTTTATATATTAAATATTATTTATTATTTATTTTAAATATTTATTTCTATTTAATATTTAATATTTTATTTTATTTAATATTTATTAATTATAATTACTTTTTTATTTTTATATTATATGGTTAGATTGATATCATGTATTATTTGTTAACAATATTTATTCATTATGAAATAATTTTATTTATAAATTTTTATTTGTTATTATTTATTTAAGAATTATTTTATTTTAATAAAATATTAAAAAATAAAAGTAATCTTATACGATAAAAACTAATCAGGCTTAATATAGTCTCTTCATGCTATATTAAGTTATAAAATATTTTAACATATAAGGGGCTTATGATGTATAAGCTCATATAATACATTGTCTGCACCAAACAACATATAAGACCATAACATATAGTATAAGTTTATACTATTATGCCTAATACAGCATGCCAAACACACCCATTTTAAAAATTTATTTCATCAAAAAATAATTTTCCATTTTAAAAGTCTAAGTAGGATTAATTATTTCTTTTCGATGATGCCCTTCTTAAATGCTATTATCTCAATAGTGCAGGAAGAGAGAGAATGTTAGAATATAGAAAAGAATAAAGGCAATTTAGTAAACTATTTCTACTTTTACTAACATTCATTTTTCACCAATAATTTTCTTAATTTCAATAAGCAATTAAAATTGGATAGCCAATTAAGCACGTCAATAAATGATTGTTAGTTCTACCAAATTTGCATTCAAATATATTTTCCTTCAGGCAAAATTAGTTTCAAGAACTCTCAAGATTAGCAACAAATTAAATATGATAACTTGACCTTAAACATCATCAAGACAAACATAGTCCACTACCAATAATATAATTCTCACGCAATGTGTAACATCCCCTGTTGCTTATGGATTGACGATTGTCCCACAAATCAACACGGGTCTTTTCAGCGTGCTTTGTCCTCACTCACACACTTCCTGGGAAAACTTCCCAGGAGGTCACCCATCCCAAAATTACTCCAAGTCAAGCACGCTTAACTGTGGAGTTCTTTCAGTATGGGCTACTGAAAAGAAGATGCATCTTATTGGTATAGGTAGTACAAATCAATTCATATAAGCCTTCCTTAACTGTATAGTCCTATGTCTATACAGTCTCAGGATCCCTCTCATTCGGGTGTGTAATCGATTCATTCATGTACCCTTCCGCTTTCGAAGTCTGCCAGGAGCCACTCCTTGTCCATACCTCTTTGCACCGGCGATCACTCCCCGACTTCGCAATCCCTAAGCATTATCTGCCCACCAGCTTTCGCTTGATTCGTCCCCGAACTACACCGTACTGGGAGAGGTGCAGGCTCTGATACCATTTGCATGTAACGCCCAGGGATTGCGAAGTCGGGGAGTGATCACCGGTGCAAAGAGGCACAGACAAGGAGCGGCTCCTGACAGACTTTGAAAGCGGAGGGGTACATGAATGAACTGATTACACACCCGAATGAGAGGGATCTTGACACTGTATAGGTATGAGACTATACAGTTAAAGAGAGCTTATATGAATTGATTTGTACTACCTATACCAATAAGATGCATCTTGTAACACCCTAATATTTAACTCAACACGCCTAGAACGCATTTAAGTTAATTATTAGTCATTACTCTTTTGTTCCAGTTTTTAACTCAAACTTCTTTAAAATACTTTAGTAAAAATATGGGTAAAATTTTTTTTGAACTTAAATACCAAATCGTGAGCCGCACATACTAAATACCTAACGTCATTACCTTACCTGCGTAAGAGAGATGTTAGAAACGAATATCAGGTAAATACAGAATACAACCATAACATAACATAACTCAAATAATGATGACATATCAATAATCAGATCATAATAGTGATGTCTTGTAATCTTAAGGACATCAATATATATCCGCCAATAATATACAAACCGATAACTCGAGATACAATTACTCTAAGGGAAAAATATCCAAAAGAAAGTTATCTCCGTAGCTCCTCGTCCACTGTCAAGACAAACCACGCACTACACCTTCATCCATGTCTGGAGACACCTTTAAAAGAAAAGGGATGAGAAACTTATACAAGAATCTCAAGAGGGCTTCCTGACTATAACACAAGTGTCATCGCCATCGCCCCAGTGAATCTTCGGTTTAATTATGAAAATGGTGAACATATATATAAGGTTCATTTATTAAGTTCTAAATATCATTCAGCCGAGACCTGTATCTTTTAGCATGAATCTTAATGTCATGAATGCAACATATTAATCATGGATGCATGTCAATATCATATACATAATATCATAAAATTCATAAAACAATGCATATGATATATAGAACAACATGATCATCATTCTTACAAGTGACTTAAACTTCTTTTTTCTCTTTTCCTTGGGGCGCTCTATAATTCTCTCTCTTTTCTCGAGAGTTCTAGGTTATGAGCTCATACCTCACTAGTCGCTACTAAATGTATTCTTATCCCTTTTGATAAGATAAATTCCCACTCTTAAGGTACGGATAGGGGCATTAGGATCACCTTTCATAACCTTTAATTCGGGGAGTCTAAAGGATCATTTCCTATTTGGATCACCTCTCATAACCTTTAATTCGTGGAGTCAGAGGATCATTTCCATGTGTCTTATGTCACCTTTAAACTTGGCATGTTATATAGAGATGCAAATATGAATAACTCATCATTTCAACATTTCATGCTCTCAAACTTCATGGAATCATGCATCTCAATTTATCAAGCATAATTATAACATACCATAACTTAAACCACATAAACATGTATCATACTTCATTGCATATATCCATAAGCCATATAAGTTTCAACACATGAATATAGCCTTCTACAAGATATCAACCAGATTCATGTCATCAAATTTATCAACATTTATGCTTAAGCCCCAAAGGGTCAAATCACAATTTCTCAAAGGTTACGGGTCAAAATGCAAATAACCCTTTGTAACACCTTCTCACAAACTAGAGATCTTTAACATTAACCAATACTTTTTAATAGACATATAACTATTAGAAACCATATAAACTCATCGTAAAAACCTTTTAAGGCCATAAACTAAATTTCAATACATTTTAGGGGTCAAAATGTAAAATTGCTTGTTTTTAATATTTAACGACGATCTAAATTTCTAAAACTTTATATAAACTTCATAAATAGTATTTTGGACTCATGGACACATTCAACATCATTAGTAGCTTTAAATAAAATCATTTGGCTGAAATAACATAATTGATAGTTCAAACACAACTTTCTCAGATTTTGCAAAACTACGGCCCAAACCAACACTTGTAACTACCCTTTTATGCATCTATGGTACCAAAATAATTTTACAATAACTATTAGCGATTTAAACTCATCTAGACATCCTAAATCAGTAACCTTTTCAGTTCTAAAGGATTAGATCAGAATACTAAAATTTTAGCATTTAAAATCATGAGAAAAACCGTGATTCTTAATCCTTTATAATTTGTAGGTCTTTCAAAATTTCTTTGTACAAATTTAAAGACAAGATCATACCTAAAAATAAAGTATATCAAGATTTAAATCAGAATTATATAAGTGCCAAAATAAATAGATGAGAAGTGTCCATGATCAAAGTTGTCATTTAAAATAAAACAAGTAAATCTTGAACTTTAGGATTTAAATGATAACTAGAATCATAAACTTGTCTTGTAACCTTATTATTATCATTATAAGGTGATAACTTGGAAAGATAAATATGAAATGCAAGGCTTGAGATATAAATATAAAGATACAAATTCATTCTTAGGTATTTATGATTTAGGTGACAACTTGAAAGTAAATATGAATATGCAAGTTCATATTATTATCTTCAAGAATTAAAGTGATAACTTGGAATATAAATATGATTATGAAAAGCTTGAAATATAAATATGATATGCAAGAACTTATAACATAAATATGGATGCAAGTTCATTTTTATGTCTTATTAAGCTTAAAACTCAAGACTTAGTAACTCCTTTAGAAATCTTTTGTCATCAAGAATTAAATCTTGGGCTTTAGAGGACATTTAAATGATGGATTCACAACCAGCACCATGATTCCTCATCATCAAGCCATGGTCATTATCAAATCATAAAAATCGAAAATATAAAGGAAGAACAAAAGAAAGAACATGAAATAAAATCCCTACCAAGTTGTTTCTTTGTTAATTAGAGCAAGAGCTTGATCTTGTATGAGATATCAACAACAAAAGTCTGATTTTAGTGATGGTATATATTTGGCCAAGTGAAGATGAAATGGTGGGAGGATTTTTGTTGTATTCTTGTGTTTGGATATGGAAAGTTTAGGAGCATAGGGGTTGGTTTACTTTGGTATATGTTTGTTTGAGCTTAGGAACTTGGATGGATATCAAGAATGGAGTCTCTTGGAGGTGGAGAAGGAAGAAGAAGAGAGCTTTGTATTTAGAGAGAGAAGAGAGATTTTTGGCTAATTTTTGTGAAGCAAGACTACAACAAAAAATACAAATGGTAAGAATGAATGTTTGTGTGTGAATTAGGCTTGGAAACACATATTTATAGGGATTTTGGGGGTGAGGCAGCTGCATTAATGGCTATAATGGGGAGTATTTTTTTTCAATTTTGTGAGTGGTAGGACATATATTTGATGGGTATTTAATTTGTAATGGTTTAGAAATGATAAATTAGTGTAAGTGGCTTAACCATCAAGAGTTTAAAATTCCTCAAGACAAGATTAAATGGCCAACACTTATAGTGGAAATTTTAGTGCTAATAATCTGAAGTAATAAAATAAAAATAAATCTAAAATATATTTTATTTTTGAGAAAAAGAAATTGTTAGTGGAAAAGAAATTGATAAACTAAAGTAAGTGCTTAATAATCAAATATTTAAAGTGCTCCACTACAAAATTAAATGGCCAACATATGTAGTGGAATTTTTAGTGCAAATAATCTGAAGTAATAAAAAAAATAAATAAATATAAAATATATTTTATTTTTAAGAAAAAGAAATTTAATACACTAATTTCCTATTATGTGTCTTAAGAACCCCTTTTTAATTAAAAAAGAAAAACAATCTTTTCTAAAATAATCTTATGCTTTAAAATTACCTCAAATAATTATTTTGACTCAAGATAAATAAATAAAATTAATTTATCTTTAATTAGAGCCTAATATTGCCTATATTTATTTGATTACGTAAATAAACTCATTTATTGTTAATTAGGGGCAAAATGGTAATTTCACACAAAAACTCCCCAAACCACTCCAAACATTTTCAAATATCAAATTACACATGTAATAAACATTTTGAACTCCCGCATGACTAGGTTCAGAATTACTTAATCTCGTGTTAAATTACTACGAGGTATTTTGCAATTTCACTTATAAAATTGAAGTTAATATTTTCACATCTACAACACACATAATCCCCTTCAAGCATAAAACTAACCCCTTAAGGATACCCTGGATTGGCCGTCCTTGATTTCGGGGCAAAAATGACCTTAGGGGCATTTTGGTCATTTGAACATTGAAAAATTGAAAATCGCGATTTTTGCACATATTGCTATTTAATCACCATATAATGTTATTCTAATATCAAAATATCCTATTGAAGATGGCCTGGACCATTTTGGCCTCAAATCTTGTGTAGAAAACGACTCTGGCAGATTTTTGGTCATTTTGCATAGCAATAAAAATCGAGGCGTTACACATCTTCTTTTCGGTAGCCCAAACTGAAAGAATTCTATAGTTAAGCATGTTTGACTTGGAGCAATTTTGGGATGGGTGACCTCCTAGGAAGTTTTCCCCGGAAGCATATGAGTGAGGACAAAGCACACTGAAAAGACCCGTGTTGGTTTATGGGGACAATTGTCAATCCATAAAGCAGCAGGAGATGTTACAAATGGTATCAGAGCAGTTCATCTTTGTAGGACCTTGGGGAATGGACTGGCTATGTTTCCAAATCTTAGATAAGTCATGTCTTGAATCTTATCTACATGATAAGATATAGGGTTTAGATATGCATGACAGTCTGGTGGTGCTGTTGTTGGTTGCTATCACACTTAGCCTAGTGTTGAGCCTGATCAACTCAATATCTTTGTTTGGTGTGTTTAGGAACTAATGGCAAACCATAGATGTACTAGGAGCGAGAATGTTGAGCTGGATGACATGATGGATACTCTCTGTGAGATGGCTGCAGATATGAGAGCACAAGCCGCAATGTTCAAATGGATAATGGAGAGCTTAAATTGGAATGGAGTAGAGCTGGAGTTCATGGCACTTAAGCAATGATCCATGAGTGTAGCAGAGTACACGACCAAGTTTGAGGGGTTCAACCAGTTTTCTACTAATTACCAGCGCAATCTTGATAAAGCTTGGAAGTGCATGAATTATGAAGGAGGGCTATGGGAGGACATTAAAGCAGTCGTGAGTCTCTTGGAGATTAAAGATTTTGCTACGCTGGTGAATGAGTGTCAGCTTGTAGAGGAATCCAATAGGAAGCTAACAATTGCCAAATCTACTAGGGACGATTCTAAGAAGAGGCGGGCACTTGAAGACCAAGATTATGAGGATGCTCCACCCCAGAAGAAGCAGTTTCAACCTATTCTGTCTAAGGATAAACCACAACAACGATTGACCACGCGAAAGATTGTCCAAAATGTGGGAAGAACCATGGGGGAAAACCTTGCTTGGCTGGACATAATGTATGTTATCGCTGTGGAAAGCCAGGACATGTAATGAAGGAGTGTCCAAAGAGGTATCCGAAACTTGCAGGAAAGCCACCACACCAGCATGCTAATAGTTGAGGGTACATCACTAGTTGACCCTCTGATTAGAGGTAAGAACGTTTTAGGATTCGATTGTTACCTTTTGACTGAATTGCTTGTTTGATTTGTGAAAAATGTCTTTTGAGATTGTTTTCAAATGAATTTTGAGGGCAAAATTCTTTTTAATGTGGGTGGTAATGTAACACCCTAAAAATTATTTAAAAATTAATTTGGATTTTACTAGTCATAATTTCAAAAATTTGACAATTTTATTAATGATGAGGATGGTCCAACGGGTTTGTAACCAAAAAAAAAAATCACAAATAGTAACCTTGTAAGCCCCATGGGCCCGTCGAGACAGGCGAAACCCTAGAATTGGGATCCAAAGGTGCCCAAAACTAAGAAATTATAGGATTGAGATTAGAAATAGTTAGAAATGAGGATTTTATACTTAGAATTAATTTTCAGGTAATGTCTTATTACCCGGGTACAGTGTTTCGCCTGTTCGGTGGAGTTTCGATGTACAGTTTTTAACGTCATACAAGTTACTTAGTGGCTAAGTAACCTTTACCAACCACTTTATGCCAAGTGGATGGCAAGGATTAAAACTTGAAAAGAAATTTTTAATCATGACCTTTGATTTATTATATTTTACTCAGGAACCAATAACTCATCCGTTCGGTGGAATTTCGATGTGCGATTTTAACACCGAAAAAACTAGTTGCTCACCAAGTTAATGTGAACCACTTCTCTTGAGCCAAGTGGATGGCCAAGCTTCATTCTTTGACCAAGAAACCAAATCTTAGCCATTCATTTCATTATTTCATTTTGAAAAAGGAATAAATACCCATTTTGACTACTTTTACACCTAGATAATGATAAATCACCAAACCTTATCACTCCAACACCATCAATTTCGGCCAAGACCCCAAAATATATCAGACTTCATCTTCTTTCTCTCATGCCACTGTTAACAAACTTGAAGCTTCATAAACCCTAGCCTAAACTTGACAAAACCTCAAGATTTCTTCACAAAACTTGTTGTACTCTCCATAATCTACAAAACCAACCTATTAGAATTTTAAATAATTTCCAAGCTGAACCCTGATCTATCATTCTCTATTGTTTAAGGAAGAGTTAGGTGCTATTTGGAAGGCTTGAAGTGAGAAAAAATCATTTTTGAAAGATCATTTGGAGCCAAGATCCTTAAAGCCACCAAAGTAGGGTTTTCTTTGGCCTCTTCTTTCAAAATTTATTCTGAATTTTTTTGATTGGTCTCGATATGAAATTTTTTATTTTATTGGTTGATGATATATGGATATTAATGTATTAATTTTGGTGGAGTGTTTGGATAATGTTAGAAAACCCATTTTGGCAAATCAAGTTTTGGATCATGTGCTGGAATTCTTGGATTTGCAGTGGCAGGTTATGAGTCACGAATTTTATGATATATTTGTAGATGTTTTTATTTTTCTGATGTATTTGTAGATGTTTTTATGATTTATAAAAATTATATAGTAAAGCTAACATCTTAAGGAAACTACATGATTTTTCTTGGGTCTAAAAATGAGTTCTACTATTTTATAAAAATAAAAAACCGAGACTGTTTTTGACTTGTCTGGACAGCCAATTCTGAAGCTCTGAGTTTGTTTAATTTTGTTACCACAACAAATGATTGATTTTTCCACTGAAATTTTTACAAGATATTGAGGACATGTTAAAGTCCAACCATGAATTTTTGTATGATTTGATATAATCATTTGATAGGGTAATAAGATTGGAACTTTGGCTGTTGGCTGCAAATAGGGGGTTTCTAGCCTCCTAATTTGTTGAATTTCGTTGTCATACTTAGAGAACTCTTTTAATTCTGAAATTTTTAGAGGACCTTGGGGACACATTGAAGTATCTTGAATTATTTTTATAGCCTTGAATTTGATGGTTTGAAATGTACAATAATTTGTGTTATGGATATGTGAAATCTGTCATTGTGCTGAAAATGAATTGATGCTTGGAATTAATGAAATAATGACATTGGGTCCAAGTATGATATATATGAATGCATATGAGTGACTTTAAGGAATAGTTTGAGGAATGGTTGGAATCATATTATGAATGAATATGTATATATGCCTCATGCATGCATTTGGAAAAGTAAAGTGAATGAGATATACATGTGGCAAAAGAGAATATATAAACTTTAATCGTGCATGTTCTGACATATGGAGAAAATAGAAATAAGACTTAGATTGAATGAGGGGAAGCCAAAAGTATGAACTTTCCCAAAATACTATGAGTGTGCCTATTTTGACATATGGAGAAAACAGAAACAAGACTTAGATTGAATTAAAGGGAAACAAAAAGAGGAACTTCCCCCAAGATATTATGAGTCGGTAGACGTATCGGCTAGGAATAGAACTATGTGTGATTTGGAAATGGAAAAAAATGAAGTCTGATGATCACATATAGGAATGAGCTCAGTCCTCATAAGCAGTCTATTTCCCTTATGTGGTGTGATCCACTATAAATACCATTTGGTATAAACTATCTATTGTGGAGTTGTCCACGGGAGATACCCGTTGGGTATAAACTAAGTCTTTCCTATGTCAACGAAGAGAGAAAGTTGCACTGAATTGAGTTTTACAGCATGATATAAGTTAAGTTTTTCCTATGTCAATGAAAAGAGAAAAATACACTCAATTAAGTTCTATAGTCACAATAGAAAACTAGAGGATTCCCTTTGATATATCTAGAACAAGTGAAGATGATTTCATTAAAGATTTCGGCATTTATCATATGCATATGCATATTGGATTGGATTGTCTGCCTAGGATGATTTACTAAGTGTTTGAACATTAGGCAGTATATGCATTAAGTGACTGATTATTAAAAGCTATCCACTTTGGAAGTACGATTTTGAACTTTAAAAATGGACCATTGTTATGAAATGCATGATCACTTTTTTTGGGGAGTTACCCTACTGAGAATTGTATAATTCTCACCCCTATGTGTTTGTGTTCCCGTGTCGTCTCCAGTTTGATCCAGTGAATGATGCGGCTACTGTGTGAAAGAAACTCGAGATTGCAATAGTTTATATTTTAGTGGTATTTAGTTGGAGTCATATGTATGTAAATGTAATAGAGATTGTATATGTATTAAAGTTCATAGCATAGAGCTTCCTTATGTAATTGACTTTATATTAAATAAATGTTTTATATCTTTGTTATATATTTTAATCGAAATTAGTTATTATATGATCCGATCGAATTTGTCATAGTTATTTAAGAAAGGTCCGCTAATTTATAAGTAACAACTCTCAAGTCTGATGTCATGACTTAATGATGACGTTGTATTTGAGAGGATGTTATACAATGATAACAAATTTTCTTAATTAGGAAAATGGATGGAAACACCTTTTTTGGTAACAAAAACTTTATCATGTACTTGGGTAATAGGTAATGGGAAATGAAGGCAAAATATTTTTTTTTTGAGTCAAACAATATATTGGAAGAAAAAAAGAATCATTGTATAAATAGTCCCCATTTTAATTTTCCCTTCTTAGAAATTTTTTTCCATAATTTTTTTTTTCAAAATTGTCAAAGTGAGTGGGTTCTCATAGGATTCCATCTTGGATTTTGGGTCTAATCCAATTTGGATAGTGGACTTTTAACCAAGTTCCAATAGGAATGTAAGCTCATCGATCACTCTTTATAAATCCATTCAATTTAGGCCAGTCCAATTAAATTGGTTTAGATTGGTTCGAGTCCTCAAGTAAAAAATAATTAAATCTGATAATAATCGATTTGGGTATGAGGTTTTATTAATTTCAACCCGATAATCTGATGACCTAAGCCGATCATATATTATACATGTATTTTTTTAGTTTTTTTAATATATAATGTATTTAGTTAATAAATCATATTTTAATTATATCTATTGACGTTATTGAGCTATATATATATATATGAAATTAATAAAATTTTAGGAGAGTTAAATTTTGTGACATTTTCCTATTTTTAATTGAGTTAAACATAAAATAATAATAATCAAATAACCCAATCACCCAAACCCCAACCTGATTTTAATTGGTAAGGTTCGATTTGGGTTTAGTAAAAAAAAAGATCTTTGAATTTTAAACAAATTAGACTAATCAAAATTGCTTGTATATCTCAAGGACGGATGGAATAGCTAGATAAACAGATCAATATATGATTGTTAGTTCTACCTAATTTGTATTTAAATATATTTTCTTCCCGGCATAATTAGTTTCAAGAACCCTGGGGATTAGCAACAAATTAAATATGACAACTTGCCTTAAACATCATCAAGACAAAAATAACATAGCCCACTACCAATAATATAATCCTCACGCAATGATAACAAAATTTTCCTAATTAGGAAAACGGATAGAAAAACCTTTTCTATAGAGAGAAACAGCTATAGCCACGCGCACTAATTTTATTAGATTTTTTTTTTGAAAAGAATTATTTGTACATGTTGATTGTGTTATGCTCGTCCAAATGAAGCCCGAACAAACACATGACTATTCATTGAAATAATAATATACTAATTTGATGGCACACAAATTTATGATTAGTTTGGTGAAGACTTGAAATTGTTTAATTGAGAAGATCTGAGTAAGTGACCTTAGTGGCGAAGTAATGATATAACTAATATAATAATTTTTTGAATGATCATAATTATTCATTGGTTTTGTGTACCAAGACGGTAAGGAGACTTTAGGAGAGATTTACTTTCTCTATTCTTGAAAATTATTTATTTTAAAAATTTACTTTGTTTAAAAAAAATTATTTATTTTAAAAGTCAAAGTAATATTAATTATTTCTTTCTAATACTATCCTTATTAAATATTATTGTTTTATTTTTTTATAAACTATTTAATAGAAGAGAGAAAAGAGAGAATTTAATAAACCATTTCTACCTTTTACTATCACTGATTTCTTACTAATCATTTTTTCTAGTGAACATTTAAAATTAGATAATTATTCAAGAATGGATGAAGTAACTAGTTAAGCAGGTCACTATATGATTATTAGTTCTACCTAATTTGTAGTTAATGTGTTTTCCTCCAAGCAGAATTACTTTGAAGAACTCTGGAGATTAGCAACAAATTAAATATGATAACTTGACCTTAAACATCATCAAGACAAACATAGCCCACTACCAATAATATAATTCTCATGCAATGATAACAAATTTTCTTAATTAGGAAAACGGTTGAAAATACCTTTTTTGGTAACAAAAACTTTATCATGTACTTGGGTAATAGGCAATGGGAAGTGAAGTGGAAATATATTTTTTTGGAGTTAAATAATATATTAGAAATTGAAAAAAGAATTATTGTATAAATAGTCCCCATTTTAATTTTTCCTTCTCAGGAGTTTTTTACCATCATTTTTTTTCAAAATTGTCAAAGAGAGTGGGTTCTCCTGGGATTCCATCTTGGATTTTGGATCCAATCCAATTTGGATAGTGGACTTTTAACCAAGTTGTCCAATAGGAATGTAAGCTGATTGGTCAATCTTTATAAACCTATTCAATTTAGAACAATCTAATTAAATTGGTTCGAATTGGTTCGAGTCATCGAGAGAAAAACAATTGACTCTAATAATAACTAGTTTGGGTGTGGGATTTTATTAATTCCAACCTGATGATTTGATGACCTAACGCGATCATATATTATACATGTATTTTTTAATTTTTTTTCATATATAATGTATTTTGTTAATAAATCATTTTTTAATTATATTTATTGGTGTTATTAAGCTATATATGCATATGAAATTAATAAAATTTTAGGAGATTTAAAGTTTGTGATATTTTCCCATTTTTAATTGAGTTAAACATAAAATAATTATAATCAGATAACCCAATCACCCAAACATACCAACCCAACTTTTATCGGTTATGTTCGATTTGTGTTTGGTAAAAAAAATCTATAAATCCTAACCAAATTGAACCAATCAAAATTATTTATGTATTTCAAGGATGGATGAAGTAGCCAGATAAACAGATCAATCTATGATTATTAGTTCTACTTAATTTGCATTTAAATATATTTTCCTCCCAACATAATTAGTTTCAAGAACCCTGGAGATTAACAACAAATTAAATATGATAACTTGGCCTTAAACATCATCAAGACAAACATAACATAGCCCACTACTAATAATATAATTCTCACGCAATGATAACAATTTTTCTTAATTAGGAAAGCGGATGGAAACACCTTTTCTATAAAGAGAAACAGCTACAGCCACGTGTACTAATTTTATTAGATTTTTTTTTTGAAAAGAAAATTATTTGTACATGTTGATTGTGTTATGCTCATCCAAATGAAGCCCGAACAAAAACATGACTATTCATTGAAATAATAATATACTAATTTGATGGCACACAAATTTATGATTAGTTTGGTGAAGACTTGAAGCTGTAATTGAGAATATCTGAGTAAGTGATTTTAGTGGTGAAGTAATGATATAACTAATATAATAGTTTTTTGAATGATCATAATTAGTTGAAATGATCATAATTATTCATTGGTTTTGTGTGTCAAGAAGACAAGGAGACCTTAGGAGAGATTTACTTCCTCCATTCTTGAATAATTATCCATTTTAAAAGTTTAATTTATTTGAAAATAATTATCTATTTTAAAAGTCTAAGTAATATTAATTGATTTCTAATATTATCTCTATTAAATATTATTGTTTTATTTTTTTACTAACTTTTAATAAACTGTTTAATAAAAGAGAGAAAAGAGAGAATTTAATAAACTATTTCTAACTTTTGCAAACACTAATTGTTTAGTAATCATTTTTTCTAGTGAGCATTTAAAATTAAATAATTATTCAAGAATGGATAGAGTAACTAGTTAAGTGGGTCACTATATGATTGTTAGTTCTACATAATTTGCAGTTAAATATATTTTCCTCCAAGCAAAATTACTTTCAAGATCTCTGGAGATTCGCAACAAATTCAATATGATAACTTGGACTTAAACATCATCAAGACAAACATAGCCCACTACCAATAATATAATTCTCAAGCAATGATAACAAATTTTCTTCATTAGGAAAACGGATGGAAATGCCTTTTTTGGTAACAAAATCTTTTTCATGCACTTGGGCAATAGGTAATGGGAGATGAAGGGAAAATATTCCTTTTTTTGGAGTTAAATAATATATTGGAAAGTAAAAAAGGAATTATTGTATAAATAGTCCCCATTTTAATGGTTTTTTTACATCATTTTTTTTTCAAAATTGTCAGAGTGGGTTCTCATAGGATTCCATCTTGGATTTTGGGTCCAATCCAATTTGGATAGTGGCCTTTGAACCAAGTTGTCCAATAGGAATGTAAGCTGATCAGTCAATCTTTATAAACCAGTTCTATTTAGACCAATCCAATTAAATTGGTTTGGGTTGGTTCGAGTCATCTAGTAGAAAATAATTAAATCAAATAATAACCGGTGTAGGTATGGGATTTTATTAATTTCAACCTGATTATTTGATGACCTGACCCGATCATATATTACACATGTATTTTTTTAATTTTTTCATATATAATGTATTTAGTTAATAAATCATACTTCAATTATATCTGTTGATGTTATTAAGCTATATATGTATATGAAATTAATAAAATTTTAGGAGATTTAAAGTTTGTGATATTTTCCCATTTTTAATTGAATTAAACATAAAATAATAATAATTAGATAACCTAATCACCTGAACCAAATCAACCCAATTTTAATCGGTTAGGTTTGATTTGTGTTTGATAAAAAAAAAATCTACGAATATATCTCAAGGATGGATAGAGTAGCCAGATAAACAAGTCAATGTATGATTGTTAGTTCTACCTAGTTTGCATTTAAATATATTATCCTCTTGACATAATTATTTTCAAGAACTCTAGAGATTGGCAACAAATTAAATATGCTAACTTGGCCTTAAACATCATCAAGACAAACATAGCATAGCCCACTACCAATAATATAATTCTCATGCAATGATAACAAGTTTTCTTAATTAGTAAAACGGATGGAAATACCTTTTTTGGTAATAGAAACTTCATCATGTATTTAGGTAATAGATAATGGGAAATGGAGGGAAAATATTTATTTTTGGAGTTTAATAATATATTGGAAAGTAAAAATTGAATTATTGTGTAAATAGTCCCCATTTTTTCTTCTTAGAAGTTAATTTTTTTTTCATCATTTTTTTCCAAAATTGTCAAAGAGAGTGGGTTCTCATGGGATTCCAACTGGGATTTTGGGTCCATTCCAATTTGGATAATGGACTTTTAACCCAATAGGAGTGTAAGCTGGTAGGTCAATCCCTATAAACCCGATCGATTTGAACCAAACCAATTAAATTGGTTTGGATTGGTTCGAGTCATTTGAGTAAAAACCAATTACATATGATAATAATCGATATGGGTATGGATTTTATTAATTTCAACCTGATGATTATTTTATGACCTAACTCGGTCATATATTATACATATATTTTTTTAATTTTTCCATATATAATGTATTTAGTTAATAAATCATACTTTAATTATATGTTATTAAGCTATATATGTATATGAACTTAATAAAATTTTAGGAGATTTAATGTTTGTGATATTTTTCCAATTTAATTGAATTAAACATAAAATAATAATAATAATCAAGTAGCCCAATCACCCAAATCAAATCAACCTGATTTTAATCGGTTAGGTACGGTTTGAGTTTGGTCATAAAATCTATGAATCCTAACCAAATTGAACTAATCAAAATTGCTTGGTTCAGATTTATTTTTCCCTCAAACCCGAACCAACCCTACCCAATTACATCCCTACATTCAACTATCATGTGGACTTGTGTATCTCATCCATAACATATAATATCATCTAATCTAAAAAAAGATTAATGTAATTTATCCAACTCTAGATCCCAACACGAATGTAAAAGGTGGAGAACATATTTTGTTTGAAGATGAAGTTACTACTTATATATGAGGTTTGTAAAGCATAGGAAAATATTACTTCATTCCTTCTGACTATAGATCACCTGCATTTTATCCTCATAATTTTGAAAATATATAATAAATTGGCCTAAGAATTTTTTTTTGTACACTTTAATTCTTTTATTAAACTTTTATCTAGTATAAATTAAAAATGAGTCCAATATATTTTCTTAGATTACATTGTAAATAAAAAATAAATGTACTACATACACCTCATGAATTTTAGATCATGTGAAATTTAATGTTGTAAATTAAAAAGTAATATGCAACTTCATACGTTAAATTTTTTTGAACATATACCATCACTATTAATAACAGATAAAAATTTAATAGAATAGTTGATTTGTATGGTTAAAAAATATTAGAGATTGAGTCACTAGTTATGAGAATTGACACATACACATGTGCATATTGTTCTTTTAGTTGTCTTTTATTTACTTTCAATTTGTTTTTCAACCTTCTGCCCTTTCTTTAATTACTTTTGAGCTAACTTACCTACTTTCAGTTGCAATTTGCTGTTGCTTTGATTAAATAGAAGCCTGACATCACATATTATATTTTTCTCCAAGCCCCCATTCATGGTTCTTTTGGTTTAAAAAGAGAATCTCTTTACAACTCCCTAAATGGTTTCTCAAATAGTTTCTGGACTTGGTCTAATTTTGTTCATTTTCCCAAAGGAAGCAGCAATGGGATATGAATATTTATAAGCCACGACCTTATTTGTACCGGAAATGAAGTTAATCTCATTCATAGCATCCTTAGGAGTAACTTGGATTATGTAATGGGATTATGATTCAGCTAAGTTGGAAGAAGATACACGCATTCAGTATTTGATACGAGTCATTAAAGTCAAATAGTGGGGAATATTTGATTTGAATCTAATTAGTAAAAGTGCAATTGATATGTGGATATCTTATTCACATAACAAGAAGTCTAGTCCCTCTAATGTACAAGCATCTATGAGCATATCTAATAAGATAGAATTTGAAAAAGAAACTCAATTTCTGGCTTAGAAAAAGCAAGTAATAGCAGCACTAGTAGTAGCTACGTCAGAAGAAGAAATGCAAGAACAAATAAAAGCCATACATCAACCAAATCAGAAGAAGACGAAGATATCAGTTCAAGCCCGAGCCATTATTTTGAAGATTCATTAATAGCTACTTTAGAAATTAAATTAAAGTAACTATCATGATAGTCCAGTTTTCTTTAACTATTATCCTAATTTTGCAATGAATATAAACAACGAATATACCTCAGAAGCTATGAAATTATATATAAAAACCCCTAATGATATAATAGATAAGAAATATGATCCCTTTCAAATAATATATAGGATATACTATAAAGTTACAAAAGATAGATTATAATTTCAGAGCCTTAAGACAATCTTCAAGAGATGAAACCATATTAGTACTAGCAAATCTAAGAAAAACCACAGTAGAAGTCCCTAAGAAACTGAAAATTAAGAAGTAATAAAACATGTCCCAGAAGAATGGTTATTAGAAGATGTAATAGAATCAACAAAGGTTGAAAGCACACAATTTAAAGAAATAATCCAAGAAGGAAACAATATAAGATTAAGGGTGAATAGATCTGCATTTGTAAGAATACAAGAACTCATGTATATAAACCTAATTCATCTAGACATTCAATAGATGGCTCAACCATTAACATAGACATAAGAGGAATTGATAATAGTAGAGTTAAAGTAGCAATCCCAATTTATGAAGATACCCAATATTCTCTAACAGCATCACAGATATTAAATGTACTAACTAAAAGAGAACCTTTTAAAATTGATAAAGATTGGATAAGAGTAGATTTTGAAGCCGAACATAATAAGAATTAAGAGAATGGTTTTTGGAACTTTTGATAAAAAAAAAAAGAAACAGAAGAAATAAGAAGAATATTTTATCAGTATATGGAAGATAATGAGATTAACTTATATTTCTTTGATTGGTTAAAAAATATTTATGAAAAAACAAAGGTAAAAGAATTTTGTCCTTTATTAAAAATCACATTTACATGGAAAACAGCCTCAGAAAAAATAATAGAGTCAGAATACCCTCCTAAAGAAAATGCACTAGTAAAATTTTCAGATAATATGGAAATAAAAATGGCTTGTTACAAAGATACTAGCCTAGAAGAAAATATAAATAAACAAGATATTAAAAAGATACATCACCAATTAAATTATTCAAACATAATGTTAGAAATCATGAGTAAGCAACTAGGAAGAATTGAAGGTAAAATAGAAAGTAGTAGCACTAGCACCAATATAAGTAAAAGCTATGTAATTCCAAAACTAATAGAAACCCCAATATGTAAGATAGAAAGTAATCCTAAAATCTTTAAGCCTAAGATGACATTTGAAGCAAATATAGATGGTATAAAAGAAAAAAATTAAAAATTAAGTTTGGAGAAAAAAGTCATAAATACTTTAGAATTAGAATTAAATAAATTAAGTGCAAGAGGACATCATTATTCTAAACTAAGAAATTACTATCCCAAAACCACACCAGCTGATTTAAGTTTTGAACAAAAGAAATTAATGGTACAAAATATGTTCTCAGGAACAGATATAGAAGAATGGAATATAGATAGAATGAGTGAACAAGCTATATTAGATATGACATGTCAAATGGCAATGGCAGTAACAGCTTATAAGTCAAAAAGAATGCCAAAAGCAAATGTAGCAAAAACTATAACCCAAGGATTTACAAGACAATTAAAACGATGGTGGGATAACTTCCTAACCCTAGTAGATAGACATACTATACTTAACAGTGTAAAACAAGAAGGTGAAACCATAATATTAGATGCAACCACAACTTTAATCTTTTCAATAATTAAAAGCTTTATAGGAGATACAAGTGTATTTAGAGGAAGAACAGGAGCCTAATTAATTAATTTAAAATGTCTAACTATGTCTAATTATAGATGATATAAAGATGTAATTATGTCAAAAGAAATGATAAGAGAAGATGCAAACACACCCTTTTGAAAAGAAAGATTTGTAGCAGCTTTATCGAGATTATTTGCTGTAAAAGTAACACAAAAAATACAATATCACTTTGGCACTCACATCCCCTAGGAGCAATTAACATTTGGTCAAATCCGTAATATTATAGAAGAAATAGGAATAAAAGTTTGTAATGATGTAAAGTTACAAGGTAGGATGAGGAAACAAAAAATAAATAGTAAAAAAGAATTAGGAATATTTTGCCGACAATATGGAATGGATCCTATAAGAGCTCCTAGTAGTCAACATAAGAAACACATAAGAAAACAAGCTAAACATATAACAACTAATAATTCTAGAAAATATTACAAAAGACAAAACCATCAACCTCCACAAACTCATCAAAATAAACAATCTCCTACTAAGAGAAAATATAAAAGAGTAAATAAAAGAGAAAATGTGTACTCGAAATAAGGAAAACTAGGACACTATGCAAAAAATTATAGAGTATAATAAAAAATAAATGAACTAACCAATGAAGAATTAAAACAAACTTCATTAGCAATATTAATTAATTCTCAACTAGAAGTGGAACCTCAAGAAGAAGAGATTAATAGTGAAGAAGAGGAAGCGATAGATAATCAAATATACCAGTTAGAAAAAAAACACATAAGAAGAATCAAAAATAGAGGAAGAAGAAAATTACTGTTTAGGACTAGGACTATGTAATTGTGAAAATTGTATAGGAAAAACATCGAATGTATTAACAAGAGACCAAACAGCAACATTAATATCTGTAATAGATAAATTAGAAGACTCACCATTAAGAGATGAATTCTTACAACAATTAAATGAATTAATTACAAAAGAAGAGAAACATGGAGAAGAAATAAAACCAGAAGAAATAAAAAAAGTCTAGAATAGATTTAAAACTCAAAAGAAATAATAATAGTAAAAGATTACAAAATGAGATTAAAATACCAAAACAAGAAATTTCAAAATTAAAACAACAAAATATTGCATTAGAATTCAGATTATTAAGATTAGAAGGTGAACAAATTATATAAGCACAGAACCCAAAAGCTATAACGATTAAAGAACCTAAAGACACTGAAAGTTTTACTCCTTTTATTAATATATTGAGCTTAATAACCACTCATAAATGATGGACAAAGATCACACTAATTATAAAATAAGAAAGATTTAAGTTAATAGCCTTAGTAGACTCAGGTGTAGATATAAATGCTATACAAGAAGGAGTAATACCAACTAAATATTATGAGAAATCAACTGAAAGAGTTTCAAAAGCAAGTAGAGTAGGATTAAAAATCAATTATAAGCTTTTAAATATAAAAGTTTGTAAGAATAAGATTTGTTTTACAACTTTATTTGTATTAGTAAAAAACATTATGAACACAATATATTAGGAACCCCCTTTATAATCCTTTTGTATATGTTTTGGACAACTGAAAAAGGAGTTGAAACACATGATATACCAGAAACTCCAATGCTCTTTGAATTTTTAGAGCCACCTAGAAAGAAAGAATTCAATTTGTTACAAGAAGCTTCAATATTAAGAGAAAAATTAAAAGGAACATTAATAATTAATTTACTAACTAAAGAAATTCATTATAAAAAAATAGAAGAGCAAATACAAACTCCGAAAAATATAAAAAATAATAAAAGATTTCAAAAATAAAATATAAAAAGAAATCTGTGACAATAATCCGATGGCATTTCATCATAGGAAAATATATGAAATATCTCTACCTTATGAAGAAGGATTTAAAGAAAACGATATACTAACCAAAGCTAAGCCAATACAAATGAATGAAGAATATCTGAAATATTATAGAAAAGAAATACGAGAATATTTTAAAAAAGAATTAATAAGGCCCTCCTAATCGCCTTTGAGTTGTTCAAGATTTTATATTATGAAAGCATCTAAGTTAGAAAGAGGAGCCTCCAGATTAGTAATTAATTACAAGCTATTAAATAAAATTTTAAAATGGATTATGTATCCTATGCCTAATAAAAGTGATCTAATTAAATGATTAAATAATGCTAACATATTCTCAAAGTTTGATATGAAATCCAAATACTATTAAATATCTTTAAAAGAAGAGGATAGATATAAAATTGCATTTATAGTCCTTTTTGGACACTATGAATGGAAAGTAATGTGGCAATGCTCCAAGCAAATTTCAAGAAATTATGAATAACATCTTTTATCCATACATGAAATTTTCTATTGTATATTTAGATGATGTTTTGATATTTTCTAAAAGAATTAATTAGCATATACAACATTTAGAAAAAATTCTTAAAATTATAAAAGAAAATAGATTAGTTGTATCAACCAGAAAAATGAAAATATTGCAAAGTAAAGTAAGATTTTTAGGGTATGAGATTTATCAGGGAAAAATTACACCAATTAAAAGATCAATAAAATTTACAAAAAAATTTCCAAATGAAATCAAAGATGAAAAGAAATTACAAAGATTCTTAGGATGTTTTAATTATGTAGTAGATTTTATTCCTAATATAAAAACTATTTGTGCCTCTTTATATAAGCATCTTAGGAAAAATCCTCCACAATGGGATGAAGAAATGAGCCAAATAGTTGTAAAAGTCAAAAAGTATTGTTAAGAGTCTTCCATAATTAGGAATATTAGACCCTCTACATCATTAATACTTGAAACTGATGCCTCTAACCTTGGTTATGGTGGTGTTCTCAAACAAGTTCTTCCAGGATCAATAAAAGAACAAGCCGTCAAATATCATTCAGATATTTAACATCCAGCTCAGCAAAAGTATTCAAGAATTTAAAAAGAAATTTTATCTATAGTGCTATGTATCACAAAGTTTCAAGATGATTTATTTAATAAGAGAGTTTTGGTATTAACAGACTGAAAAACAGCTCCCAATATCTTATAGAAAGATGTTTAAAACCTTGTTTCAAAGCATATTTTTGCAAGATGGCAAGCACTTTTATCATATTTTGATTTTGAAATTATACACATAACAAGAGATAAGAATGCTCTTCCAGACTTTCATACAAGAGAATTTTTGCAAGGTTCTGTCCAAAATGAACAAGAAACCAAAATAATTATGGTCTATCATTGGATCATAAAAATAAGTAATCTGTACCAGCTTCAACATCAACTCTTATGACTATGTCACAAGTTGTTGAAAGTTCTACAACATCATCAATTAGTAAAAGCTCTGTTGATATATCACCTCAAAATACGGTTAAAGCCCCTCAACCTTTAAAGCCTTCAGATTTACTTATCACCAAACCCACGTATAAAGATTATCCTTACATAGAAAAGCCTCACTCTTACTACTATTACCTATTGAAAAAGAATGGTTTACCTTCGACAGAAAAATCATGTATAAGCATATCTTCGCTAAACCCTTTCACTATATATGTACTAATTCTGTAATGCCCCGATTTTTTCTTCTATGCAAAATGACCAAAATACCTCTGAGGTTATTTTTACACGAGAATTGAGGACTGTCAGTCTTGACCATCCTCAAAGGTTTAGTTTAATGTTTAAAGGGGACTATATGTATTTTAGATAGCAATTATTGTGAAAATTGCAATTCCTAAATTTTCTATGTAAAATTACCAAAATGTCCCTGAGGTAGTTTAACGCATGATTAAGTGATGACTAGACCCGGTCATCAGTTGGGAATTTGATATGTTAAATTGAAGAGATATTTTATGTTTGGATGAGTCCTAGAGATTTTTTGTGTAAAATTACTATTTTATCGCAGATAGTACTAATTAAGCCTAATCAAAACAATTAAAGAAACAATGTGCATTTAATTGTTCAAGAATATCTAAAGAGTTACTAATTATCTAATTACCACTAGTTAAAAGTGTAGTGGCATAATGACAAAGAAATTTGATTATATAAATAATTACTACACTTGACTTTTAATATATTTTCTATGTAATCTGCCCTACCTCTTTACCTAATCCCTAATATACCCCTAAACCTAATCCAACCATCATACAAACAAATAAAATTCTCAACCACCCACTCTCCATCATTAGTGTGCAGCTTCCACCCACCCTACTCACACACAATCAGATTTTATTTTTTCAAAAACACTAAACCAAACTTTCTCATCTTTAGCCTTTATCACCACCACCTTCCTCCACCATTTTCACCCCATATCTTCTTCAATTCTCTACCAAATCCAACAAATAAATATACTTTTCTGTAGCTCTTCCACTTAACAAATACAATTTCACTATTAGTTTTTCAAGAAAAAGCCTTCTTCTTCCTGTTCTGGAGTAGACCCAATTCGTGGTCAAAGGAAAAAAAGAGTTTGCTTCCTTACATAGGAGATCAAACTTCAAGAAGCATGTGGTCTAGTAAAAACCATCTTTTAGGTAGGGTTTATGTTTAAACTTATTTATCTTATCTTGTTCTCTGATTTTTTGTTAAGAAGGTTTGAGTTTTGGTGAATGATTATGCTTGAAAGATCAAAAGAAATTATATGTTGTGTTGCTCGAATTCTCATATTTATGCAGACAGCTTAGTTTGTATGATTTTATTCACATAGATGGAGAAATATTTTGAGCTAAAATTTTTCTATGATGAAGCTAATATATGGAGGTATCTTTAATATTTTTCTTGAGGTGTCTAGATGGCTCTCTCTATTTTTAAAAATTCAGAAACTGAGAAGGTTATAGTTTCAACCTGAACATTAATTTCTGGAGCACTGAATTTTTATAATTTTGTTATTGTATCAAATGATCGAATTATGACTTGAAATAATTACAAGATGTTGTGGACATCTTTAGGGCCAACGATGAATTTTTGTGTTCATTTGATAGGGTAATAAAATTGGGATTTCTGACTGTTGGCTGAATTTTTAACTTCCGAAATTGTATAATTTTGTTAATATAGCTAGATATCTTTTTATGCTTTGAAATTTTTTACAGAGTCTCATGGACATAGTGAATTATCTCTAAAAAATGATTTTGCTCTATTTTTATGATGTTTAGTAATTTAATCATATTTTTCTTTGAAACTGAAATTTATGATATTATGTTTCAAAGTTTTACAAAAGTTTGGATTTTGGGATATATAGGTTTAGCCAAGGCAGGTTCTCCTACAAGGAAAATGTTATTTTTAAAACTAACCACATATTTGGAATCTACATAAAAAATGGAGTGGGTACATGTGATTTGAGTATTTTTTATAATTATATATAAAAATTTGGGGTCAAAATTTAATTTTAGAAAGTTTAGGGATTTTCTGTAAAAATTAAATATTTAGGGAGCAAAACTGTAAGAATGGGTTCTGGAACAATATGATATGCGTTTAGACAAAAAAAAGAGTTTTTGGGTCATTTTATAATTTTATTAAAGTTGAGAGGTCAAATTATAATTTCTCAAAACTTTAGGGTTTTGTGTAAATTCTAAAATTTCAATGGCAGAACTGTGTCTAAATGGATTTAGGATGAAAAACATGGTTTGGATGAAAAATTTAGTTAGAGGTTGTTTTGTAAATTTTATGAAGTTGGAGGGTTCTTTAGCAAAAATTAAAAGTCTTAAGATTTTTTAAAATAAATAATTTAAAACATATGCTTATAGGAAGGTGGTCTTGGTTTTTCACAAACATTTGGAAATTAGAAAGGAAAAAGAATGCTCTTCAAGCTATTCATGTCATCAAACTCAAGCCAATTTATTTAAAAAGACTTGTTACTTCTGATGCTATAAAAATGAATGATCCTTGATTATCTATTAATGAATTGTGACTATTTATTGTATTTGTACGCCATAGTTGACTGAATTGTGAGTATTGACTTCGATATACATAGAGAATATGTATATATACTCCTAAAAACCTATGAAACTCTTACATGATGTTAAAACTTGAGATTCTATAAAGTTAAACTTAATGTTAAGTGAAGATTGTTCCCCCCATCCCCATTTAAATCTAGCGACGGCTAGTTAGATTGAACTCATCCTAGACAATAGGTGATGCAGAGTTTAGGTGACACTTAAATCACTGGGATACATTACGAGAATTAAAGTTACTAAACAAAGTGCTATGAGAAAACGTGATGTCTAGATTCTTTTTACTCTTTCATATAAGTTCTCTCTATGTGATTTATATGATAATAACAACAAGCTCTCTAGATTATTATTTTGTTAATCAAGAATTTTTGTAAACGTAAAATGTGGATCACTTCAAGATTTTTATTTACAGACTAATTAAAATAAACTAACGCATGCTCACTTATTTTGTAATTAAACCGAAGTGACTGGAGATAATAACGATGACACTTATACTGGTTTTATTTAATTACTGAGATTCTTTTGGATTCTTACCCCTTTTCTTTTTTCTTGTCATCTTCAGACTAGCTAGTGGACCAGAATGCTGGAGTCTCTTGATTTCTTGATTGTAGAGCTAACTCATGCTTAAGAACTTATCTTTTGCATATTTTGTACTTGTCTCTTGAACATATGTAGACCATTGATCCCTATTTATGTTTTTCCTTGTCTTGAAATTTTTATGCCTTATGGATGATTATATTTGAGACCAGGCCTATTACCGTCTCTTAGGATTTATTTGTGGTTTGTTCTATTATGTGCTTATTATTATGGAAATGTTGTTTCACTTACATAGGCTTTCTGCTAAGAGTATTTTCGAGTGACTAAACATACAAAATCAAAATGTAAGAAATATAATGATTGGCCAATTATGACGTACACATAAGAGGTAATAATTTGGTGTTACAAGTTCATCCACAAAAAAACAAAGTATTTACGAGTTTATCCTAGTTGACACTAAATCCATAGAAGTATAACCCATATACCTGACAAGAAATATCCAAATAGGATATCCCATTCCAAGATGAAAATCTTAAAAGTCTTAACCTTGAAAAAGTGGAATCAAAATCTTTTTCAAACTAAAGAATTTAGTAGAAGATTTGAGCCTTCACATATAGACACACACTGGTGTGTGTTGTTCTTTCAATCGTCTTTTATTTACTTTCAATTTGTTTTTCAACCGTCTGCCCTTTCTTTAATTACTTTTGAGCTAGTTTACCTACTTTCAGTTGCGATTTGCAGTTGTTTTCTGGCCTTTAGATATGCGCTGGGGTTTATAATTATTCACTTAAGTTCCACCACAAGTCACATGAACTTTATTCTTATAATTTTGAAAATATACAAATCAATCTTCAAATATTTTTATGTACACTTTAATTCTTCTATTAAACTTTTTCAATTATAAATAGAAAATAAGTGTACTATACCTTCTAAATTTTGAATTATATTGTAAATGAAAAAAATAAGTGCATTAATTATATCTCATAAATTTTAGATAATGTAGAATTTGATATCCTAAATTAAAAAACAATAACGTGCAAGCTGACCTTAAGTTTTCTTAAACTCGTGCTATATTTATATTAATAATAGATATAAAACTAATAGAATAGTCCATTTGCATGATTAAAAATATTAGGGATCGGTTTATATGTTTTTAAAATTTTGAGAGTAAAGTATATGCAATCTGTAGTTCAAGAATCATAATGTTTTCTTCTGCAAATGAATAATATGAATGTATTGAAGTGACAGTTACATGCTTTAACATACAATAGTAGAAGAAAACCGTTAACTACTTCAAGTCTATCGAAGGAGTATAATGGATCCCCCAAAACGAAAATAGTAGAATGGATCGAATTGATCAGATGTTAACCAAAAAGAGACACATGAACCTAAAGTTTTAAAATTTGGACAGGTGATCATCTTGACAATATTATGAGTCATTAGATTAATCGGTGGGTCACTAGTTAAATAAAATAAAAATACAAAAATATATTAAATATATAATTATTGCAATAACAGAGCACAACAACTCAATTGGTTTAATGGTTGGTGACCTTGCACTCTTCTTCCATTGCTTGTGTTTGAACCCCATGGTTCACTAGTTTTCAGTTTAAATCGGCTGGTCTGATTCGGATTTTAAAACTGTGATAAACCATCCATTTTTTATCATATATATTTGGTCTTTAAGCAGTCTTTTATTTGCTTTCAATATGTTTTTCAACCTTTTGCCTTTCTTTACTTTTCAACTAATTTACCTACTTTCAGTTGCGATTTGCAGTTTTTTTCTGGCCCTAATTAGAAATGCGCTGGTGTTGTTTATAATTATTCATTTAAGTTCCAGTACTCATCATTCCATTGTATTTCAGTTTTGTTCATACGTATCTTATTTATTTTGAGATCAATCAATTTTATTCTTAGTTTCTTTTTCACCATGATAGCATTAATGCTTTTAATACTCTATTAATAAGATTTTCTTTATCTTAATAATGATCAATGCTGACGGGCACAATTCACCCTTAATGAGTTCCAAGGCAATGCTCGTTACATCTGGATAAATATTACTGGTGGAAGTGTATTGTAAATAGCTTCTATTGGTGAAGCTGGCTTTTAGCTTTTTCTTCATCAACAACACAAAAACCATAAGCAGTGCTAAATAAAACCATGGATCTTTGTTGTCACTCTGTCAATAAAAGCTATATCATTTGGACGCTAAGCTTGAATTAATGGCAAATAATATGTTATGGTAAGATGGTTATCATTTTTTGACGTTAAGATTGTTATCATTCTAATAATAATGATAATCGCACAATTATTGTGTGCCATGGATTAATGTGGACGTGACATCGCAACTCTTTCACATGATTTAATTTGCATATGTGCATTCTCTGTTCGGCAGAAGCATACAAGTGGCCAAGTAGGAGGGTAGCACTAACCTCAACTCCCACTTGATGGTGCATGCATGCATGTCTCGACATTTAAGCTTACATAACACGCAATATTTAAATAATTTTTAAGTACATGAATCTGATCATTAGTAATGATTAAGATTGATTAGATATCTTGCTTACCCGAAATATAGAGCCAAAAAAAAAACGCATCGCGAAAAACTACGGTGATGTACTGGATTCAATTTTTATTATTAATTTTTAATTTTTTTTATAAAATCATAAAAATTAAAAAATTAAAAATTGAAATCAAATAGACCTAAGTTTTTTCATTGTACTTTTTTTATTGGCCCTATATAAAAGAATATTGACTAAAGAGAAGTGATTAATTATAATAGTAAAAAGGAATAAATCTCTTGAGAATTATATTTTATATAAATATTTAAGATTTAAAAAGTAGGAAAATATCTATACAGATCCCAAGCAAAATCTTGGATTTTAACGCTTTTGTTTATATGGATCAATACAAAATTGGATTTAATTTATATATTGTAAAATAGTTTTAAATAGATATTTAATTATATATTATCATATTAATAAAAGAGTTGAACTTAACTGTTCACTATGTCTTGAAAGTCTTATACATAGAAACAAAAATTGGATGGCATTGCAAAACTTTTTTTAATATAATATTAGTGTATCAAAATTGAAAAATATTCATGTAGATTCATAATAATGACATAAATATTTTCTTTTTTGAAAATTTGATTTTACAAATACTACACTATACTCGACGTTTAGCAACATTTATTGATAATAAGAAGTGTTAAAACTTTTTCCTATCAAAGGTGTTACTAAAACTCTTTATAGTAACATTTTTACATGTGTAGTATATAATCTATATTGTTAAAGAATTTTACTAACATAGTTTAGTAATATTTTTCAAACTGTAAAAATAAATTTAGTTGTAGTCTGAATGGTATTTGAAGAAATAAAACAACTCTAAAAACGAAATCTTTATTTTCGTTTTTAGCTGTACCAAACATCTTTATTTTGTTTTGACTAAATACAATATCCTCAGTTGAGAAGTGACATTATTACACTTTTCTCCTGACAATAAACACTTCTCTCCACTAAAAAATTAAGATATTTACACTTTAATTCAGTTTCAAATTTTTCATTAATTATCTATTTTCTAATTTTGTTTTTGATAAAAATACACTTTATGAAAATATATTTTAAGTTTTTGAATAAGACAAATTATACTAACAATATAAATATTGATATATATTTAATTTAATTTTTAAATCGTTGGTATATAAGGCAAACAAATTATTAATCGTATAATAGTAATTTGATCCATCAAATTAAAACAATTAAGTTTTACGAAATCTTGATTCATAACATTTAACATAGATTACTCCCGCGTAGATTTCACCTTAAATTAAATGATAATGGAAAGAGAAGGAGAGATGATACATGTCACTCTTTCTCTAAGGTGTTAATTGCCTCCACTATTTTTTTATGGGTTTAATTTCTAGTAATCAGCCTAGGATGTAAACAAGTGGTTCAAATTGGGGTCGGGGAGGGGGGAACAAATCCATACTGATCAATTTTTAATTGTCTTGAATTAGTTTGGATTCATGATTTTCCCCCTCAAAATTAAAACCAAACTAATCCAATCAAATTTGAGTTAATTTACGAATCGAGTTATTGGATTTATTTGTTTCTTTCCTTTTAATTTTTGCCCAAAAAATTCAATAAAAAATTCTATAAAATCTCAAAATTTTATATAAGCAAATTTTTATATGTTAAGATGTTATTCTAATATAGGGTAGGTAGAAGGCTATATCCAACTAGCCAAATTCTAATAGTACATCATTCAAACTTAAAGTACTTGAATATTATAACATATAGTAGCCAAAAGGCACAATTCTAACATCACAAAAATTCCAAATTCAAAATATTAAACAATACAATTCATACTAATTACATGTCCATAAAGTTTGACTTCGGGTCGGATTGGGTTTCGATTTGAGGGATACAAATCCAATAATTAAATCAATATGTGATTGGTTCTAATAGAATCCAATCCATTAGCGTGATCCAATCCTAATCAATTTAATTGGTCAAATACATCAAGTGGACTAGATCCATTTACACCCCTAAATCCATCCTAGGATTGATTCAACAACCCGATAGTCTTAGGAGAACAAATATGAAATCTTGGTCTATTTGGTTTTAGTAGTTCTCATTTTCAGTTTTTAGGACTTTGTGAAGGAAATACTAAAAACTAGAAATGAAAACTGAAAACTTGGATTTTTAGTTTTCAAAACTTCTAGTATTTCCTTTACAAAATATGAAAAACTGAAAAATTGAAAATGAAAATTAAAAACTAGAAACTCAAACTAAACAGGCTTTGGTTTCCCGTACAACTGCTCTAATGAAGAGAATTATTGTCACGAAATTCTGGAAGAAAGACCACATATTAAAAGAGATTTTTTTAGAATTAAAATGATAGTTAGACATACTTTTTAGGAAAGACATTCATCCTTGACAGAGACTTGCCCATTCAAAGTAGACTTAGTGACCATATATATGGAACATAAAATATTTGTTTTGTACGTAATCTATTAAATCCTTCTAACAAATTGTATATTATTATTACACTCAACTTTTAAACCTGTATTAAAACAAGTATTCTCAACAATGTAACTTTTCAATTCTAAAATGCAACTGTACTATATTAAGCCATAACTTCTAAAAATTGTTATAATGTACTGTAACTTTTTGAAAGCAAGTCTATGAGATATAACATGGGAGTGGCTAAAATGAAATAAGTGGTTTATTGTGAGAGTGTGGAGTAAATTTTGATTTTTGGATCTTATATAAATAATTGTGATTAAAGAGAAATTAAAGTCATGTGACTTAAATGATGACACTTTTGCATCTTGAGAACACATTCTCAACACTTTATCTGACAAATTTATGATCTCTATATGTCAATTCAATCACTATTGGACATTTGGAAGTCTTGAAAAGATAAGTACAACAGTGAGAAACAAGATACAGTTAAATTTATGATGTTGAAATATTTTGAGCTTAACATGATTGATGAAGTACTTATCATGGATGAAGTTCATGAGTAACAAATCCTTGTAAGTAGACTTCGTGATCAGCAAGTGGTAATTCCTAAATCATTGTAAGTCAGAGTAATTATTTCAAAATTGCCTTCAACTTGCAATAATTATAGGAAGAAACTCCTACATCTTGATGAAGATTTCTCTATTGAGAAATTACTAAGGCATTTGCTTAAAAGAGGAAATTCAAAAATGTGATGTCGTGTATCTATCTTATGGTTCCAAGGTGAATCATGCTGGAGAAGAGAAGTTTAATATAGGTAAATAAATAAATACTTAGAGGATGCTAAGCAAGATAAAAATAGACAAAGAGAATGCTACCATTGCCATAAGAAAGGACATTATATCAAGGATTCTCAATTTCTGAAAAAGAGTAATAATTCAAAAGAAGCATCAAGTTTCATGGCCAACCCAATGGCAGACAAAGACTTGGTTACTACAATAACCAAGGGAGTTAAATGCATACACATTGATATGAATTGATTTTCTGCTAGCCTCTTGTGTGAGAGAAGATTCAAAATTGTAATAGAACATGATAAAATGATACTGGTTAATAAGGATATGAATGTAGGAGAAGGATATTGTACTAGAGGCATGTTTTAAACTTAGTATTAATATTAATGATAAATTGATTGCTTTTATGTATGTTATTGATTCTCATAATTTATGGCACAGTAGATTAGCAAATTTAAATTATATGTTAATTGAATATACGAAATGATAATTATTATATTGATTTCAACAATTAGATTTTAATAAGAAATGTCATATCTGCAAACAATCCAATATTACTAAGAAACCATTTCTTAAAATTGAAAGAAATACACATTTATTAGAATAAACCTATAATGATATTAGTGATATTTGTCAATTACAATAGAAATATTACTAGAGGAAGAAAAAAAGGTAATTATAACCTTTATTGATGATTGTTCTAGATTCACTTATGTGTATTTGATATGGAATAAAGATGAGGCATTTGAAATGTTTAAGAACTATAAAATGGAAGTAGAAATATGCATGATAAGAAAATAAAAATTCTTCACAGTGGTAGAGGTGGAGAATATTTGTCTAGTAAATTTGATAAATTTTGTGAACTATATAGTATTGTGCATAAATCTTCTACTCCATGTACTCTGCAATAAATGGTTTAGCGAAGAGAAAGAATCACATCTTAGTGGATATGGTTAATTCAATATTACTAAATGCTAATCTTGCAATCTTTGGGACGAGACATTAGTGACAGCATGTCATATTCATGATAGGATAGCATCGAGAAATTGAAAGGTTTTTCCATATGAAATATGAAAATGAAGAAAACTAAAATTATATAAAAGTGTGGGAGAATGTTTAGCCTTTTTTTGTATTCCCAATCAAAAGAGAACTTAATTAGGGCCAAGAGCCATAAAAGGCATCTTGATTGATATGTTAATTCTAAGGCATATAGAATTTTGGATTCAATGTCTAATATGGTTGATGAATCAATAGAGGTACAATTTATCAAAAATAAGTTCATTAATGATTCAACCCCTACGTTTAGAATATTCCCAAAAGGATACAGAAGTTCCTAAGAAACAATTGTAAATTAAAGCATATAGATTGTAACTTAAAAGAAAGTATAATATAAATGATTCACTAAAAACCTTCATAGCAAGGTTGATAGCGAAAAGGGGTTTAGACAAAAGGAATGTCTAGACTATTTTGATACATATGCACTTGTGGCAGGAATGACTTTCATTAGAACTCTTATTGCATCAGCATCTATTTATAAGTTTCGTGTACATCAAACGATATTAAAATAATTTTTCTTAATGGAGATTTTAATGAAGAAGTATATATGAAACAACTAGAAGGATATGTGCCGGCCAAAAATGATAAGAAAATTTGTAAATTTGTTAAGTCTTTATATGGTTTGACCTGGCACCTAAACAATGGTTTGAAAAGTTTGATTTTATAGAGTTATCAAATGACTTCTCACATGACAATGCAAATAGATGTATATACTCCAAATTTACTAAGGACTATGCAATAATAATGTGTCTGTACGTAGACCATATGCTAACTTTTGGGATGAATTTATAAGGGATTCATCAAACAAAGAAGTATCTAACTACCAAATTCAAGATGAAGGATTTGAATGAAACAGACATAATATTATGCATAAAGGTGCTTAAACATAAAATTGGTTTTGCCTTAAGTCATCAATCTCATTACATTAAAAAAGTATTGGAGAAGTTTGAGTATTTTGAAATTGAGGAGTTCAATACATTCTATGATCCTAATTTCAAACTAGAAGAAAACATAGGAAGTCCTATAGTACAATTAGATTATGCAAGTGCTATAGGAAATTTAATATATGTTGTGCATTGTACTAGACCAAATGTAACATTTGTTGTATGCAAGCTATCAAAATTTATAGGAAAACCAAGTAACCAACATTGGAAAGCTATAACAAGAATTTTTTGTTATCTCAAGAAAACCATAAACTTGAGATTATATTATAGTAATTATCCTGCTATACTAGAAGGTTATTAAGACGCAAGTTGGACTACAAATCAGTGATAAAAAATCCACTTTAGGATGGGTTTTCACCATAGATGATGAAGCAATAAGTTGGGCCTCAAAGGAATAAACATATATTTCATATTCTATTATAGAGGCTGAGTTTAGAGCTTTATCAACCACCGGTAAAGACACAAAATAACTTATAAATTTGTTATATGATATAGAGTTATGGTCACAATCAATGACTGTCTTTTTAATCTTCTATTATAGTGAGTCAGCATGTCTCAAGCATATAACAAGTTTTATAATGGAAAGCCTAGGCACATAAGCTTGAGACATAAGTTTGCGAGGCAATTAATAGGATATGGTATAATTACCATCATATATATAAAATCTGAAGGGAATTTAGCAGACCTACTGACTAAAGATTTGTCAAGTGATAAGGTCAAAGAGACTACTACTAAAAAGATGATTTACTTTTCGAACCGAAACATAAAAATTTCAAGAATTTTAAATATGGTTTCTTAATAAAATAGTCACACAAGATAAAAAAAAATGTTGAGGAAGTAATTTCCATATCACTATTATACAACTAAAATCCTCAAAGCTAAATGCTCATAGTAAGAAGTTTTGTGAGTATAATATTTCAAAACTTTTGTGAGCCCTTAGAACACTCTCTCCTCTTCTAATACTGATTGGATTGGATTCTTTGAGAAGCTTTGACATTTAGTTTCTCTATGATCCTTCGGCTTGGTTTGGTAATGCTTTTCAAGAATTTCCAAGGGCTTGCTTTTACTTATGAAATGTATAAACTGATTGTTTTTTTTTTTGTTTGATAAATAGAAAAGTGAAGGTGCTTTTTAAAGCTAACTTATGCTTTCCAAAACTAAAAAGACTAGTATAACTTTATTTTAATTAATGATAATAAAAGGTAAAAATTATATCATTTAATATCTATATTCATTACAGTCATTTTAAATTTCAATATCAACTTTATAATATATTTATTAAATACTATTACAGTAGTTTTTCCTTATTGAGAACTGCTCTTATATTATTTTACCAAATATACTACTATAATTCTAAGAGCACTTTTGAAAAGTCAAAAAGCTAGGCAACTCTAAAAAAATATAGCAATACCAAACCAAACCTATAATAGATCCAGTTGAAGTTTGCCATTTTTGTAATAGCTTTTCTTTTTGCTTCTTAAGATGCATTTAGTTTTTGAAAACAATTTTCACTTTTTATATTTTCGGGATATTATAAAGAAAATGTTGAAAATTGGAAGGTGATTTCTACTGTACGCTCTCTATTTTGAGGGTTTAAAACCCTTTTTAGGCAATCCAAAGAATATTCACCACATATACATTAAGTATACAAATCAACATCTATATGTCAAGCCCCCGTGTGATAATTGTCCAATTCATTGCTTAATATCAATTTTATTTTATTTGCAGATTCAACCTTTTTATTTTAGAATTAATTTAGGGACTTTTCTGACAAAAATTAGAACTAGTATAATTCAGATCCGAACACAGATTCATCATTCATCATACCCCCCATCTTCTCCTAGAGTTGCCAAAAACCCTAGCCATTACCTTCAAGCCAAGGAATATGGGTTTGAAGAGGACAAATCAGGTTCTGAAGATGAAGGTGTTAAGATGGCAGGGGGCGACCCCTCACAGCATCTTGCTCTTGCTCATATTATTTAATCTCGAAGTGCTCGGTGGAAAGTCATGCACAAGCTAAGCAAACTTTGGGTCCAATTTCTAAGTAGATATGCGCTGCTATTGCCACCAAGGGCTATTGTGAATGCTGAATCTAAATTTTGAGATTAAATAATACTAATTTTATTTTTTTCACAAAAGTCCGCAAATTAATTCTAAAATTAAAAGGTCGAATATGCAAATAAATTGTGACACATGGGTTTGACATATAAATGCTTATTTGTATATTGAATGTACATGTGGTGAATTTTTATTGGGTCACTTAGAAAGGGCTCCAATCCCCTCAAAATAGAGAGGGTACGGAATAAATTATCAAATTGAAAATAAAAAATAAAAAATAGATTTTATAATCGTTACAGTTTTAAATATTTTATTCATAAAATTCAGAATAAAGAAAAATATAAAATAAAAAATTATTTTCTAAAAATAAACACACTCTTAATTTCTCTCTTTTCTTTCGCTATGATATTTTTTTTTCCAAAAAGTAAAAGCGAATCAACAAAAAATCTGCATGTATCATGGAGGCTTTGTTGAGTTATATTACCCGATGCCAATCAATGAGCATAACTTATTGCTGTAATTTAATTCATTAGTTGAACCCAAAATCACAAGGTCCTAAATCATCAAAAGGGAAATTATTCTAAATATTCATAAAGTATAATTAATATGCACTTGAAAAAGCTATTATTAATTTTTAAAAATATTTAATAATACTTTTAAATCTAGAAAGTGACTATTGTCACTTTTATTTGTCTATTACAACTTTATATTGAATACATTTATTTGAACTATTACTGAAATGTCCTGAAGATTGTTTTGATAGTTAGCTTTTTTCCTTTGCTTTCAAAATTAAATTAAGAATTGTGTATTAGAATATCAATTATTCTATGAAAATTTTTAGTTTTTTAACTTTTGACAATTCTAAATGGATTTAATTAAATACTTATTTTATATTTCTAATTAAAATATTTCTTCTATGATATTTTGAATTTATATAATAATTGTACTAACTAATAATAAATATAAAAGTTGACTACAATCAAAATTTTAACATAGCACAAAAATTTTCTAACTTAAATGTGATATTTAACTTGAATTAAAAAGTGAAATGAAGTGAAATAAAATTCAAATAACTTGCAAATTTATTCAAATATAAAATATTAATTTGATATTAATTATATGAATTACATGGCTCGAAAATTAAAATAAGGCTTGAAAATTGGATATACTAGAGAATTTCATTGATAAATTCAGACAAAAATTCCCGTGGAATTACCTTGTGTACATTCATATGGAGTATATTACAAGATCCCGTCCATTCCATGGCATACCCCTTGAATTTGCCCTATCATTATACATCGGGAAGAACAATGTTTTATTATGTTGCACCCCTTAAATATTTTCTGAGAACATATGATCTCAATTGTACTATTACATGACAATTCACTTTGGGTGTAACATTTGCAAATTAAATTTATAAGTTATTTAAATTTTATTTCACTATACTTTTTAATTTAAGTTAAATATTATATTTAAGTTAAAACTTTGTGTGTTATGTTAAAATTTTAGTTATAGTCAAATTTTATATTTATTATTAGTTGGAACAATTATTATATAAATTTAAAATATCATAGAAGCAATATTTTAATTAGAAATATAAATTGAGTATTTAATTAAAGGCATTTAGAATTTTTCAAAATAAAAATTTATATAGAACAATTGAGATTTTAATATATAATTTTTCATTTAATTTTAAAAATAAAGAGAAAACTAACTATTAAAATAATTTTAATGATATTTCAATAATAGTACAAATCAAAATCAATGCATTCAATATGGAATGACAAACAAATGAAAGTTACGATTACCACTCCCTTAAATCTATTGCAACTTTAGGGCGCCTTGCAAAGCTCGGCAATTCTATGGATTAGACGTGTTGATCAATTACACAACCCAACCTGAAGTTTAATTATTGATTGTTAATCTGGGTCCTCTTAAAGTTCACAATGATTTTAACTATTAATGATTAGAATCTCCACTTTAATTTTGTTAGTAACTGTTTATTAAAGTTAGTTAGCAATTGGTTTACGAATATTAATTTAAAAATTCTAACACATGATATCACATATAAATAACATTTCAAAACACTGAATGTGTTGAAAATAAAGACTTCATATAATATTCATTGAGATTTGCAATAGATATTCTGAAAATAGTCGCTATAATATAAGGAAATATTTATTTATGAGTTCAAACTTCCTTTTCAATACTTTCACAAATATAAATGAAAAGTATAAAAAGGGCAGGCATGAAAACCTCGTAAAGCGGGAGAGTGAGGCAAAAGGTCCTTTGGTTTGGCGGATGAGTGTTGAGAAGGGCAAACTCAGCCTTTCTTTCTTTCATCGCCCTGTTCCTTTCTTCTCACGTGCGTCATCAGCATCACTATCGCTATCATTCATCTCAATTATAATTCCCCTCACACAAATAAAAAAAAAATCTCAATTATAATTCCAATTTAAGTTGATGAATTAAGTTTTTAAGATTAAAATAAATACTAAAATTTATCAACTGTATTTAATAAATGTTCAAATTTTTCTTATTGGGGACAGAATGTGCACCTAAATTTATTATTGTCATTATCATTTGCTTAAGCTATCCATCACATTAAGATTTATTCTTGGTTTCCAATCAAAGAGAAATGAATATTCTCAATAATTATAGTGCTAATAAAAGTATGAGTTTAATTACTAATAGATTAATAAAGTAAAGTGTCTTTTATATTATCCGCATTTATCACCTAAAATGTGAAAATTTAATTAACTGATAGTATTAAATTTTTTATATCGATAATATATTAAAATTAAACTTTAAAAATATTGTTAAGAAAAATAATTTTGACATAAAATAATAGTAGAAAATACTTATAACCTTATTGATGATTATTAAATTTTTTCATGCCCCCTAATGTCTTGAGGAAATTTTTTTTCCAATGCTTTTATTTTTTTAAAAAAGAATATTATTATTCATTATAAAAAAAATGAATATTATTAATAATTTAAATATTAAAGTATTAATGAAAGTATTGTCAAGAAAAATAATCTTAATAAAAAATGGCTGTTACAAATATTTTTATTGATGCTTTTAATATTGAAAATATCCATTTATTTTGCAATGATTCTTTATTAAATCATATTTTATATATGAAAATTATTATTATAATTTTTATTTAAATTTACAGTCTCATAAAATATATATCAGAAAAAACTACAACGTGTTAATAAAAGTTAGCAAAGATTTATAGTTCAATCAAATTAAAAACAATATAAAATTCGAGTTATAATATTGATTAAACGATTTTCCGTCAATCAACGAAGCAAGTCCAATTAATTATCAATTAATTATTACAATATTATACATGACGATGCATATAAATATTCGCAAAAATAATTTGCAGGAGCAATCACATAAAGAAATGGAAAAAGAAACTGCAAAAGATAAAGCAGGTATTAATAGAAAAAATTGGAAAACAAATATAATTCTAATTTATCTTTTGATTTTTCGGAGAGTACGTATCCCTCACTTGAGACAGGAGAATGATTAATCTCTTAGAATGCATTTAGACGTCTAAAAGGGAAGCTTTCTAATGATAGTGCAAAAATAACCATTCACTGTTATAATTATTAAAGAATATTTTCTAATCTTAATCTTAATCTTAACAAATAAAAAATAAAGAGAGAAGTCATTGCACGAAAGAAAAATTACAGTATAACTATAATTTATTTATAATGTAAAGAATAAAAGAAAGCCATAAAGCAAGAGAGTGGAGAAAACGACAAAACCGATGAACCCATTTGTCAGAAATATCTGCAACACACTCACATACACACACACAAAAAGAAAAGAAAGCGGCAAATGTTTTAGACACGCACACACTCACTCCAATTATTACCGGAAATAGCCGGTCGTCATCCGGTTTCTCGAAACCCTATGCCATTTGCCATCCCAACACTAAAACAGCGTCCGCCTCTTCCCTTTCTTCGGAGAGTTTGCACTTTTTTGTGTTTTCTGAAGGCACAGAGAGAGAGAGAGAGAGAGAGCGAACGAATCTCTGAGCCACACAAATTCAGAAATAGAAGAAGAAAGAGAACATGGTTAGAGAGAGTGGGAGAAGAAGAACGAAGTAAAAACTAAAAACTCATCGTCATCTTTTTTCCTTGTGTGTGAATTTGAGTGTTCTGTGTGTGTGAGTTTGCATTTCAGATGCGGGTAGCTTAGTGATCGAATACCAAGACCAAACAACCCATGCCTCAAATTCTCAATCAATTCACGTATCTATCTCTCTCTCTTTCCTTCTCTCTCTCTCTCTCTCTCTCTCTTATTGTTATTATTATGTAATATCTCTCTAATCTTTTGCTTGCTGCAGCATCACTCTCAGTAGCATCACCGTAATTATTACACCCTTTCATTTCATCCTCACTTCACTGCCATCACTTGCTCCTACTTCTTTCTTTCTCTCACTATTTCCATAGTTCCTTGACCTTTTTTTCCTTCATCTTGGTGGTGTGGTGTCTAAAAAACAAAGCTTCATTTTTAGTCCTTTTTTTTAATTTTTAATTTTGGGTCTTTTATTTTTTAACTCTCTATATGGCTGAGGAGGGGTTTGAGCCTTACCATGTCCCACAACAAAGCAGAAGAGATAAGCTAAGAGTTGTTGTGGCTCAGAACCAAGCAACCCTCGTTGAACCTTCCTCCACTACTTCACTACCTCCTGGCTGTCCTTCTTCTTTGCTCCCTTTGTACGACCCTTCACTCATTTCCTCCGATTTGCTAACTTGTGCAACCCAACAACACCAACAACAACATCAACAACAAGGTACTCATCACGGTTTTCACCACCACCCCCACCACCACAGTAACAACGAAGCTTCAAAACCCAACTTGGGTTGTGTTGTAAAAGAAGAACGTTCTAGTTTGATGATGGGGTTTGGTGTAGGAGTAGGAATAGGAGGAGGAGGAGGAGGAGGAGGAGGAGTCGTGAATGGATCTTCTTCTTCTCCTCCTTCTAACTCATCTTCGGTTTCTCATCACCATCAGCATGCTTACTTGGATCCAGAATCTTCTTCTTTGCCTATGAACCCGGGTTCAATTCAGGTTTTTGGGAACAACCCTTTTCTCTTCCAGGCACAAAACCTTAGGGAGTTCGATCATGGATACAGTGGTGGCGGTGAAATCATGGTGTTCAAGCCTGAGCCGTTGTCTTTGTCTCTCTCATCACATCACAACAGTAACCACCCCCACCATGGTAACAATAATCTCCCACTGGAGCTGAATCTTCAGCGATATGGGCCAGTGATTAGTGGTGTTGGTGGTTGTGTGATTCCGGGGCCGGTCGGAGGAGGAGGAGGAAGTACTAGTGCTTCTGCTTCCA
The DNA here is from genome assembly GCA_031216125.1 of Dalbergia cochinchinensis. NCBI lineage: Eukaryota > Viridiplantae > Streptophyta > Magnoliopsida > Fabales > Fabaceae > Dalbergia > Dalbergia cochinchinensis. The sequence goes on along the minus strand of CM062375.1, from coordinate 56,151,374 downwards.
ACGAAGTTGCTAGAAGCTCGGTTCCACTGGGTCCGTTTACTGGCTATGCTTCTATATTGAAGGGATCGAGGTTCTTGAAGCCAGCACAGCAGTTATTGGAGGAGCTGTGTGATGTTGGTGGTGCTGCTGGAGTTTGTGCCGATGACAAGATCATTGTGGCTGATGCATCGTTGATGGAGCCTCCTCCTCCTGAGTGCTTGAGTTCTGGTGCTCATCATGAAGATCCATCACTTGGGGATCATGGTGGTGAGGGTCGCAAGAAGTCAAGGCTATTAACTATGCTTGATGAGGTATGTTTTGTTTTGTTTCTTTCTTTTTTCTTTTTTAGAATCCTTTTTTCTCTTTCTGATTTGTGTCACTGTCATTTCAAAATCTTTGTGAAGATGGGGTTCTCTTTATTTTGTCAGCTTCAACTGAGTTCATGTTTGATGTAATTTTTGTCATTTTGTCCAGTTGAGTTGTTTACTGTTTTTGATCAGTTTTGTCCAGAAGAAAAATGGGTACTTGACTAAATTTACCAATTTTTTTTTCTTTATTGGGTTTTGAAATTAGGTGCTCTCATGTTATGATTAATGTCTTTGTTAATGATTCCTTCAAAGTGGAAGGTTGATTAATAGTTTAGGTTACTGGTAGACTATAGCATAAAGTCTGATGTATTGCATGAAGGAAGCGTGTGGTTTGTGATGATATTTGTGCGTGATTCTGTATGTCTTTGTAATTTATAGCTTTCATGGATGACCTTTTTAACTGTATAGTTCTACGTGTATTAAGATTCTTGCATTTAGCGTGATGGATGGATGGATGGCCTCGGTGATCTCAATTATCTTTATGGAAAAGTTAATGGTAGGGAATATATGCACGAAGATTGGCATTGTAAAGTGCCAGACAACCATTGAAAGATTTCTAGTTGGTGACAATGTCACCCAGTTTGGAGGGATAATTTTGCATAAAGTTGAAGGGAATCCATTGGAAAAGATTTATACTCCGAAAAAGCTTGTAGTGCTATGATCATGGTGTTCAAAGGTTAAAGGAAACTTACATATTTAGATGATAAGGTGTTTTGCCTTTAAGCGGGATTGGCTTTATCTGTTTGGTATTACTTTGACAAGCTATCCAAATTCTGCATAGTATAATAGTAGAGCATCTCATTCAAACTCATGATGTAATTTAATACTTCGATAACTATTCTACCTGGCAATTATTGTTAATAGTATTTGCTTTTGCAAGATGAAAGTGATCTCATATGATATGGTGGATATTTGGCGGATATATTCATTTTTTATTGGATTTTAGTTATTCATGCATATTACTTTTTTTGATAGGACAACATTAATAATAAACTGTAGCAAGAAATGAACAATGTGTTTGTTACATGGCTTGCCATGTTTATCTTGAAAAATAGATGCAATAGTTGTTTCACTTTATTGAATATTAGAATATTAATAATCATTTTGAGGTGAATGAAGGAACAGCATGATTATACTTTAATTGATCCTGTGCTTCAGATGTATCTCCCAACAAATTATAAATGTAACCTTCGGCACGTAAGTGCTATACTAGTTAACTCATCCATTATCTTGTCAAATGTAGGTCTCAGTTTGCTCGAGTGTAAATGCCAACCTTAAGAAAAAGGTCGGGATCTACATGTGGGGTATTATTGTATGCTGGCTGTGGGTTTTCTTTGGTTTGAACCTTTCCTTGAAAGTCAAATTATATATAATGGTAAATTAACGCACAGTGGAGGCTTGTCGCATAAGAACTTGCATCGATAGCATTTTCATTCAATCTATTCTTCGAAAAAATAAAAGGGCATTCCATTGAAGCATAGATGCTTGGTGTGAGACTTTTGTGAATGAAATTAAATATTATAAATGTAGCCCATTTGTGTTAAACCAATATCCATTCAGCATGTGGAGGAAAATGTTTGTTTCACATCACATTTTCTCTACCTCATTCGTTACATCACAGTTCATAGTGATTGGTTCCTTTGTGGATTACATACCCGTGATTCACCAGTGTAGGAATTATGATTAATCCTTGTGCAAGAATTGCAATGATTATGCAATTCGAAGTGGTGCAAAATCATTACTAAAAAGTAAAAATATATAACTTAAAATTTATACAAGTCAGTTTTGGGGTGAATGGCATTTCCATGTCAATAGTGGAGCTGCCATCCGCTATTGACATCTAGGATACTAGTAAATTATGCATTTCTACAGTTATCTCATTTGGAAGTGGAATAAATTTGTTAAGGATGAAGCCAACTAGTAAATATGTACCAAGTCTCTTTTTATTCTCTCATTTTAGTTGTTGTCCGAGAGCATCAAAAGATATCCTTGTTTTCTCCTGATTTCACATATTCAGTTTGCAATTTTGTAACTTGCAAATTAATCTAACCAAAATCACTTTAGTTGTTGATTGTTGTGTTTTGCTTGTTTCTGTAGATATTACTACCTCCAGCTTATGTGGACCTTGTTTACTTTTTGTTGCTCACATATGATTTTCTGATTTTGGTTGTTCTATTTTTCATATGCTCGAACTCTTTTTTTATTAACTAGCTATTAGTTTGTTTTTCCCCCTTCTTAATAATTAGCAGTGATCAACATTTTAATTGGCTAATTAAATGCTCCATTGTTTGGCAGATGTAAATCTGTGTGTGTACGTTCAACTTTGCAGAAAGTTATGGTATCAGAAAGCATCAGAATGTGTCATGTCATTTCTTTTAGAAAAAAGGACATGAGATGCCTGCTATTAATAAATCTCTTCGCATTTAGATCTTATTGTTTTGCTTCATTATGGCGAACATGTTGGGTATAATTCCTTGTTTATCTGTTTATGACTTTCAGCCATTGAAAAGAGTGAAGCCAGTTAATGTGAATTTTCTGAAGACCAGATAACTTTGTAAAAATATGAACATCAGGATCCAGACAAAATTTTGTCTGTTATGTTAGTACACATTTGGGTTGGGAAGTAGTGCTATTTGGTATGTAGTTACTGATGCATAAAATAAAAGGCAGAAAAAGCTGAAACCAAAAGTGATCCAATGTGGAAGTTTTCAGCACTGATTTGTTTGTTTCGTGTTAGTGCCAACCAAAAGGTCACTTATAAATTTAGGACACGGGAGATTTGTCTTTGCAAATCTGAATTTCCTGATTGGTAATAAATAATTAAATATATAGTTTTCTTGCAATTATTTGTCTGATTTTAAGGACTTAGAGAAAAACAATGAAATCCTATCCATACAACCTTGTACAATTTCAGAATTTGTGTCGTCCTTGTAGCAAACCAATTGATTAGTGCACACTGCTTAAACTGTTGGCTTTATTTGGCCAGCGTCACTTTTAGGATTCAATGAGCTTAACTTCTCAGTCAATGGTGCCTCTAATGGGTGTAACCCCTCAATCTTGATGTGGTTCTGAGAAACTTGAAGGAAATAAAGCTGCATACTTGTTAACAATTGTAGTCTTTGGCCTAGTGATAAGGGCGTGATCCAGCAAGCTGGAATTATAATCTCTTGAATTTTGTATTTTTTGATCATATAAGGACCTAAATTTTATGGAGTCCTACCCTGCCAACAGATGGGACTTCTCCTATCAATTGTTGCTTGAAATACGTAGACATCCAGCCTATGTATGGGCTTTTTTGGCTCCAATTTGTAGGATTTGAGGTCTAGGTAATTGACAAGTGTATGTCATTTGAGTAAGAAAATTTGTTTTATGTGCTTTCCATTTAGGTAATCATTAATTCATTTGTCTTTTTCTTTCTATAATGTCTAGATAAACCTACTATTATTTGATGCTATGAAGAATGAAGATTTATGTTATATTTGTATGGAGCTGTGTGACTGTCAGAAATGATGCATGGGTGAACTAGGGCCATATGTATCCCAAGGAAGTTTAGGTGTTATGGGAAGCTTGACCCTCAGTGGTCCTCAAATCTCTCTGTACTAGTGGAATATAGTTATGAAGATTTACTAATACATCACACCTTTAAGTCACTGAGAAAGTTTTCTATCATCCTGGAAATGGAACTATAGTTTTGGGATGTTCATTAGCCAAGTTCAGTGCACTAAGGATTATTAAACTTTGTTGCGGGGTTCGTTTGTTTTTGTGCTTGTTCTCACTTCAATTGGCCCAATATCTGATTGGGAACTGAATTGTGGTTGCTTGGTTTCCAGAGTTTGAGCATTTGACCTTTTCCGTGACATGCCTCCTCTGCCCTTCTAAAATAAACAATACTCTTTTGAGTTGGGCCTTTGGGATGAATGATTGCTATGCTAATAGTGGAATAGTACATTACTCCTTTCTTGTGACTAGGATGGCTTCCGTTGGTAAACACAATCTGGTTTGGTATGATGTACCTTAACATCGGAGATGCTTTTCTCCAAAAGCAGATTCACTTGGACGACATTTCAAATGTCATTTGATCTAGTTGGACCTGGTGTTCTTCTCAATTGGTGTGTAGTGGCATAATTACAGTTGTCATGAAACAGCTTGTTTCATACTATTGTCAGGTCAAGTTGTTTGTTATTTAGTTATATGCAAGGTGCTAGGATGGAACAGTGTCTACTAGATGTGAAGAATTACTATTGCTTTGTAAACTGAGATCAAGCAACACTGCATTTCTCAATTCTCATTTTAATTGGATGATGCTTTTCCGGTTACTTTTTTTTTTTTCCTCCCTTACTGTGAGGATAGATGATCTGAATGTATAGCCTAGTTAGATGTGAGTGCTTGTGAGTTGGACATCTTTTTTATGGTTAGGTTAGAAAATTCTACAAGCAATGGTGCTAAACGTGTTGATAAGTTTGTGGATGACAAATGCAGTGGAGAGTTGTGCCCAGCAAGGATTTCATGGCTTTCTTTGTTTAAGTTCTTTGTTACTATATATGGTTGGTAAATAAAGTAATCTCTATTAACCGTCACTTGAAATGTTCTAGTATCAGCTCTATTAGATTTTTAGCATGAGTTATCATTTCTATTTGCATTTCAATTCTAAGCCAATCATTTAAACAGGATCAGCAAATTTCATAGCATTCCTTAACTGCGATGAAGTTCAGTATCTAACCATGGTTGTTTCTTTCTTGTGAACAGGTTTACAGGAGGTACAGGCAATATTATCAACAGATGCATGCTGTGGTAACATCATTCGAGTATGTTTCTGGCCTCAATAATGCAGCTCCCTATGCAAGTTTGGCTATAAAAACCATGTCAAAACATTTTAGATGCTTGAAAAATGCAATTAGTGACCAACTCCAGTTCACCAACAAGGCTCATTTTCACCTAAGTGACATGAAGGACGAGTCTCCAAGGTTTGGTAACAACGATAGAGGCCCTTACGGCCAAAGGTTTATTGAGCACCAACCTGTTTGGCGGCCTCAAAGAGGACTCCCTGAGCGTGCAGTCACCGTTCTCAGGGCATGGCTGTTTGAGCACTTTCTTCACCCGTAAGTGCCATTTTATTGTTTATTGATATGTATCATGTAATGCCTTGGACTTTAATATGTCATTAAGGACATGGTGATTGTTCCCTCCATTGCCAAAACTATTAATCTATCTGTACATTCAGACCCGTTTTCTTGTGCTTATTGTGATTAGATTACTCAATTATTCTGTTCCTCATACAGTTATCCTACTGATACTGACAAGCTGATGTTGGCTAAACAAACTGGTCTATCTCGGAGCCAGGTGAGCATTCTTGATAAAGGATCCATCCTCTAAATCATATCATGCTTATTAGTTGATTTTCTTTATTTGAACTGATATTTGACAATATCTTTCAATGTGCCAGGTGTCTAATTGGTTTATTAATGCAAGAGTAAGGCTCTGGAAACCTATGGTGGAAGAAATACACATGCTGGAAACTCGGCAAGCTCAAAAAAGTTCGCAAAGAGAAGAGCATAGTAGGAACAAATCAAGTGATCATTTACCTTCAGATAATTCTCTTGTTACTGAGAATCCATCTACCTCCACTGATAAATTTCGGGACGGCCCTTACAAGCGTGCTATAAATGAACTTCCTAATATACCTGTTAGGAGTCAGGAACAAGTGAATCTTTCCTGTACAGGCAATCCACCGGTGGGTGTTGGAGTGAGCATGGGCAATGCAAGCAACAGTGTGTCACTGACACTAGGCCTTCATCAAAATCACGGGATCAGTTTGGCCGAACCCTTTCCCTTGAGCGCGGCCCAGCGTTTCGGTCTCGGCCTCGAAACCAACAATGAAGGATATGTCATGAGTGGTTTTGAATCACAAAATCGGCATTTTGGAAGAGATGTTATTGGAGGCCAACTGTTGCATGACTTTGTAGGCTGAAAGATCTTTCAATATAATAACTTGCTTGGACTTTTCTCATTTGATTGGGGTGATATGCTAACCATGTATCTGTTGTGATTCCATGGACCATCAGAAATTAGGAAGAAACGGAGAGCCATTGAAATTATTGCGACTGGTGTTACCTTTCCATAACATGTATGAAGGCTGTAAAATTATTGTAGAAGTTCATTTGAGGGGAAAAAAGAATGAACGTGTCATAGGCTGATCCAATTCACCCTTATGCTGCCCTTATACTCTGGGAGCAAATCCTAATTTTCTGGCCGTTTCAGCAGTTTGTAAGCACTTCCAATTTATATTGGTGTCGTCCAAACAAGGTTAATGGATTTCAGGTTGTAATAGTTAAATCTGGTGCCACATGGATGTGCAAGAACTAGTTATCCTAGTCTGATAGTCATTTATCCTACCCTGTAGTTCCTCTCATGGAACTTGCTTCTTAAATCTTAACTGGTCTACGAATTGAAGCTGTTCCTTAAGAAACTGTTTGCAAACATTGATAACTGCATTAATGATAACCACTTCACTATTGTCTAGCAATCACCCTCGTTAATTGCAATGAGAAAGAGAATGAAAGTTAACAATATTTTTGTTTGCCTCTCATTATACTGGTCACTGAACTGTGATAGTTATTGCAAAATCTGTCATTGTTTCTTTAGAGTAATGATATGTTGATATTTAAAAAGTGGATGTCTATTTAGATATTTATTTTATAATTATTAGATGTGATGAATGATAAGAATAAGTGAGGATCATTAATATGTTTAAATATTTATTTTTTGAGTGTTAAAATATTATTGTATTTTCTTCGCTCATATTTCCCATATTTTTTGAAAGTGATCTCCCACATTGGCAATATTGTCCATGGACATAATATTAGTCCATGACAAAAATGAATTGGTCTCCATGTTGCTAACAATTATAAATCATGGACATTGCAGTCCTTGACTACGTGTTACTTTACTTCCCCCTTCCCCGCGCCTTCATCAATATTTTCATTAACCCATGACTATCCCTTATGGAAACAAATATTCATAAAATAGAGAACATTTACAAATTTCAAGCATTTTTAATATACATTTAATGTTAATTAAATACGCAAATTTAAAGGAATTCTATGATATATCTTATCGTTGCAGTGAAAGTGGGAATGGGGATGAATAAGATGGAAGTGTGAAGAGGGGTCAAGGGTGAAAGTGAAGATGAAAGAAATGGGGTAGCGAAAGGAGTGATAGTTTATTAATTAATTCACAGGTTGCAGGTAATCAGGGACTTAAATGTCCATGACTTGCAATTTTCAGGGATCTCGGTACCGATATATTTTTGTCATAGACTAATATGTGCATAAATAATAAAGTAATTTACATTCATTTTCTTTCAGGTTTGGTATAATATACATTTGCTATTCCTCTATTGTACAAAACTATCACTGACCTCCTCTGATATTAACTAAAATTACATTAACCTCCCTTACAGATATTAATTCGTTAATTTAAGTGACAAAGAAAGATGACATGAAATATATATATATATAATTATTAATAAAAAATTATAATATTTTAATAATATTTGACATATATATTAACTAAAATATTTTTTTCATCATAAATTATAATTATAAGTTTTTCTTCATGTAATAAAAAAATATTTTATTCAATTGATGTGTCAAACATTACTGACATATTATAGTTTCATCATTAATACTTATATATATATATATATATATATATCACATTATTTTTTATCACTTAAGTTAATGAATTAGTATATATATGGGAAGTTAGTGTAATTTTAGTAAACCTCAAGAAAAGTCAATGACATTTTTGCAAAATAAAGAGGTGCTAAGTGTAATTACATTAAACCTCAAGGAAGGTTAATGTAATTTTCTCTAAATAATATTGTTATGGATTGGCCTGGGATTTTAGTCATGGCGCCCATTTTGATACCCCTTTAGATTGTTTCAAAACCCAATCTACAACCCTTCGATAGGAGTTCCTTTGGCTTGCTTCCACTACGTGCCTTCAAAGGATCCGTCAAACATGACACATGATTCTTTACCTTGGCCTTGGCAAGACCACAATCATCAACAAAATGTCCACAGTATAAAGCAAGTGCATGAATGCAAATTTAATAGGATGCTAATGATCATTAATCCACACTCGGGTAACAACAAGCGGTGCTAATCGCTTTGAATATTCCCCCTCAATCCTAATTTCTGCATACATCATTCCGAGTGGTTAAATCAACTTTAACAAGCATCCCAACAGCAGCACCAATAGGTTTGATACTACTAGCACCAACGTAAGATTTAAGGCAGAGAAACAAATCCAAACCATTGCCAACGTTAATTTAACCATGTAATACCTATTCCTGGAAGCCATGATATCAAAGCCGACATTAAAAGTCTCCAAAGAAAATAAAGCCTCTCCCTTGAGGCTGTAAAGCTCTTGTTTTTATCCAGTAATTTCACCACCAAAGAGTCCTTCCAAGGCATTGCTAGCCTCTTCATGACACTGTTATCAAAGAGGGTAATAGGAGATAACTTAGAGAACTGATAAATGTCCACTACTATACTTACACTATACATTTATATCAAATTAAAAGTCGTAAGCTAACATGTAAAAAGTTATAAACCCAGATGTAAAAAATTATAAACTAAAGTTTTTGCATACTTGTTTATAACTTTTTGCATATTGATTTACAGCTTTTTACATATTGATTTATAACCTTTTACACATTAGTTTACAACTTTTAACTTGGTATAAATGTGTGGTGTAAGTGTGGTGGTAGTTGTGTATTCCTCGATAACTTATTGCCTCCTCTAGTGCTAACCTCGTGCTTTTCTTCTTAATAAGATCCTCCCTAATGGGTGGACAGGAAATGACACTCCTAATCACTTTATCCTTAAAAGATCGAGCACTTCTTCCATGCTTCCACCGCCTGATCTCTAACATGACGGCCATCACTCACTCCCTTGCCCACCCGATTGCTCATCCTGTGTCTCACCTTCCCACTTTCAATTCTCTCACTCATTGCTCTCTAGCTATGTGAGTGTTAGACACCCAAAATTATTGGACCAATTCATGTGGGCCCAAAATAAACTACCGAAGGCTATACATCGGCTGTAATTAAGATATGGTCTAGATGATAAGAAATGCGAGTCCAAATGAAAGAAGGAAATAGCCGTGAAATGAGCTGGCGTGATTCGAAGGAACATTAGCTCATTGAAATAAAAAAATGCTATAAATATAGGAACGTCTATGGAAGCATGAGTAGGGGCTCTTAGTAACGGCTACGATCATATATGTAGCCTAGCTAATGGACTATAAATAAGGGATCTTATGTATAGAAAAGACACGTCAATCTCCACAGAGTTAGTTATTTATTTCAATTACTTTCAGTTGTTATTTTTCTTTGTATTTGCCATTTTACAATTAATGCAAGTTACTTTTATTTATTTTGTCACTTCTCTTAACTTAATCTTTTCCAAAGAGTTTCTATAGTAATTTGAAGAATCTATAAGCTAAAGTTCTAATCTCTGACTTTAGCACAAATCGCATTATTACACGATGTTTATTATATGTTTGAGTCAATCGGATCAAGTCGATTTTAGCTGATTAAATTTGCATCAAACATAGAGTTTCTTTAATAATGTGTCATACTTCGAGTTCGTCAAACTCGGTCCGAAATTAAATAATATTTTTAAAGTTACAATTTTAAGATATAGTAATAGATTATAAAATTTTTATCCTTCAACCAAGACATTTTATCTAATATGGTGTTTTTTATTTATATAATTTGTTTTGCCATATATATTGTCTAATATCATTTTATTTTATTTTTTGCTTAAAAAATTTTATAATAACTATGTATACTATCTTAATCTCTATATGGTATCTGAATTTTGGGGTCCAAAGATGTGTTCAGATAAAAATCTTAGTTTGAGTTCTATTTTTTCATATACATAAATCTCATTTTTATAATTTTATTGTGTATACCATTTAAATCTTTATATGTTACCTAAATTTTGGGGTTCAAAGTTGTGTATATTTAGATAAAAATCTTAGGTCGGGTTCTACTTTTTTCATACACTTGAATCTCATTATTGAGCCCAAGACCACATAATGAAGGGATCTAAGTTACTTATATTCAAATAAACACTTTGTTGTTACGTACTAGATTTTTTAATCAAATACTTCTTTGTTAATAATTTTTTTTTTTAAAAAGAAATGTTATTCAACTTGTGAAATACCATGCTAATACGTTTAAAAATAACTTTATATTATTATTCTACTTACATGAAATAAGATCATTTTTTTTTCAACTCCACTCCACTCCACTCCATCCAATTTTATTGTATTCAAACAATAAATATAATTCTATTTCGCTCATCGTATTTTACTGTTGACCAATCAAAACATAACCTAAAATTGAATAATTTTAAAAACACCGCTACCAAAACTAAATTTTTTTAAGGGACAAAGGCAAAATTCGTTAATTTTTTCAATAGCAAAAATATATTTAACCCAATTATTTTTTTCTTGAAAAGCATAAACTCACCCATTACCAACAAAAAAAAATCTTTGTACTACGCAATGCACATTCATAACTAAAGTCCAGTTCCAAGCCTCCAATAAACCCTAACTTTTCTGAAACTAATCCCCTTAACCCTCTCAACAATTGAGGGTCTTACTTCGCATCCTTCAAAGCTTTCACATTTACCTCAAACTCTTCAACATTCCATCCATGTTCTTCATCACCTTCCCCAATTCAAGCTCCTCCCACAGCAATTCCTTTGCAACAACGCCATTCCCTTCCGAAAGCAAAGCTACGGTGAATTTTTCAAGGTTTTAGAGTGTTCGAGGGTGAATTATGGAAGCTAGAATGGGGATGGTCGTGGAAGGGGGACAGAGAGCCCTCGACACCGCCCATGGCGCAGTCGTGGACGGTGGCGCCGCCAAATTCTTGCCGCAGAACAACCGCCGGAATCAGCAGCAGCCACAGCGGCAGCAGTCGCAGATAGGAAGCGCGCATCAGCTTCTTGCTGGTGGCATTGCCGGTGCTTTCAGCAAGACCTGCACTGCACCACTTGCACGCCTCACTATCCTTTTTCAGGTTTTTTTTCTTTAAATTGTTTTTTATTTTTATTTTAAATTGATTGATTTAAGGGTTTAATTTGAGGCACCGGTAAAGTATTTATTTTTTCTTAGTTTTACACTATCGACTAATCATGTGTTTCTATTTGTAAGAATTTTTAGTTAGTTTTGGAGATGTAGCAGCACATGAAATTTGTGTAAATTTACGTTACAATAGCATATTCAAAATAAATTCCTTCTTTATTTATTTAATTTTTTAATATTTTAAAGGGGTGCTTGCGAGTTAAATTGAAAAGGAGAAGGGAGGGAATAAGAAGGTTTAGTATATACATTGTGAGGGGAAGTGAACAGAGATTTTTCTCAAGTCCTCCAAAATCCTCAAAAACTCTTTTAGGGTATGTTTGTGGGTTTGGGTTTTGGAGGGGAAGCGAGGGAAGGGAAGGGGAGGACTTGTTATATAAAATCCTTCCCCTCCCCTCCATTCCCCTTTAAAATCCAAACTCACAAACATATCGTTAATTGGGTTTTACATTTTGTGTCCTGTTTAGTTTCTACTTTCATTTATTAATTTCGGTCTGATTTTTGTTTTTTAAAATTTTGTAATGAAAATATGAGATGAATTCCGAGAATACAACTCTAGTTTTCACCGATTTTTTGACAAAATTTTGAAAAACATGAAGCAAAATGAAAACGAGAAATGGAAACATATCCTTTTTAAACCAAACACACCCTAACCCCACTTTGTAAATTGTAATGTTTAATCCGCCAATCTGGTGCTTTCACTTTCTTATCTTTCTTCTTCATTATAAACCTTGCCTTTCTTCTCTCATGATTCCCAAACAAACCTCTGGAGATTCTTTTGTTAGACAATTACACTTAAATACATTTTACAAATAGGGAGCTAATATTTTTAGAGCGTGTCTGGATTAGTTTTTTTTTTTTTTTTTAAAAGCACTCGTGATTTAAAAAACAGTTGTACCACTTATTTTTCAAGCTAGTGATATCCCACTTCTAAAAAAACCAGAAACAGGAATGGTTTTTGGATAACATTACTTTCCAATATTATCCCTTATAGTTATTTATAATCACAACTTTATCCCTTGTCAAATCCTTAAAGAGACTTTCCTCTTACACTCCGTCACGTCCAAAACTCTCATATGCATACACATTGCTTTGCGACTCTTTTATTTGGTGTAGTTGATTGAACTTATTACTATTGAACTTTTATTCTTGCCCTTTCATGTAATTTGGTTAAAAAAAAAGTGTTTTATTCTTTCTTATCAACACATATTCATAGTACTTTTAACAATTAAGAGCACTTGTTAGATTGTCTATCCAAATGTAAAATAGTTTTTTCTAAAAGAAATAAGCTCTACAAATTGGCACATATTCTTTTAAAATTTTGAGTTTGACTTCTATGCACTCATTGTCATCTAATCATGTATTGTTATATCTGCAAAAGTAGTTAAGTCTCACACCCATTACTGAAAAAGTCAAGCAAATGGGGCAATTTGATTTAATAGCAGTGTAAAAACGTTTTACACTATCCATGCATAGAAATTAAACTCTTGATATTAATATTTTTAGTTTGAAAGGAACAGGACATGTAGCTAAATGTTTTGCCACTAGGTAAGAGCACGTTTTGTTAATAATGAAAACGAGCAGTAGATAAAAGTTGGGAGGCATAGTAGTCACCAGGTTCAATAATTAACAACAAATGGATATAGGAACTTCTAGCAACAAACCATAACTTCTAATAATTAACAATAACTTCATTGTACAGGTATTAACAATAACTTCATTGTACAAATAGATCCATCATCCCTCTTGCTAACTTAAATGCAGTTCTCGTGACTAATTTTTTGTGACCTACCTTACTGTCTTGAGTTTAACAGGTACAAGGTATGCATTCTGATGTGGCAGCATTGACCAAGCCTAGCATATGGTGTGAAGCTTCTCGTATTGTTAATGAAGAAGGATTTAGAGCATTTTGGAAAGGCAATATGGTGACCATTGTTCATCGTCTCCCATATTCTGCAGTCAACTTCTATGCCTATGAACACTACAAGAATGTAAGATCTGATGTTCTTTCCATATTGTAAGAGGTTTAGAAGTTATTGCATATATCTTTTGGCATGAATTAATTTTGTCCTTTCTTTACTTTGTTGCACAGATATTACGTTCACTGATGGGCGAGAATAGTACAGGAAACACTGGTGAAAACCTCTTTGTGCACTTTGTGGGTGGTGGTTTGGCAGGTATAACATCTGCTTCTGCCACATATCCTTTGGATCTTGTGAGAACCCGACTTGCAGCACAGGTAATTAGCAACTTCTCTGAGATGTTGGAGACACTTTTCATGCCCTCAGTTGATTGCATGAATTACTTAGATATATTTTAACCCGGTGTTTATTGTTCATTGTGATATTCTGTTTACTCTTTTATCTAGAGTGTTGAGATTCTTATATTATTTTCCTTATTTTCCTTTGCAGAGAAGTTCCATATACTACAGGGGCATCTCACATGCCTTCAGTACCATTTGTAGAGAAGAAGGTTTCTTGGGTCTGTATAAGGGACTTGGAGCAACATTGTTGGTATGCTCATGATGCACTTCACTTCTCTTTTGGGTTCTTTGTCATCTTGCTTTGTTTATATAAATGTCATAACTCAACTAATTATTTTGTGTGATGCAGGGTGTTGGGCCCAGTATTGCTATTAGTTTTTCTGTTTATGAGACCTTACATTCTTTTTGGAAGTCCCAAAGGTGAATATCTACACTTGCATAGAATTGAGTAGTAGTTGGTGCTGAAGGTCTACCTCATGCTACCTACACATGGTTTTGTAAATATTAATTGTTTATTTTCTGTAAAATTTAGGCCCAATGATTCTACTGTTATGGTCAGTCTTGCTTGTGGAAGTCTTTCAGGAATTGCATCTTCAACAGGTGGGTGCTTGTTGGTAGTGTCATTCTGCAATAACTGAGGATAAATTTCTCATGTTTTAGATAAATTATTCTGCATCTAGTGCCACCTATGATTTGACATGTATTTATATTTGATATGATTCTCATTTTATTGCTTTATTTCACATGATCAAATACAATTAAAATTGTAAAGCTAGGAAATTCATAGTCACTTATCTGAATGTCAATTTGGTTTTCTTGTTACTCTTTCTCTTACTTTCTTCAGAGCATTGGTTGAGTTTTACAAGCTTTTTTCAGTTAAAACATGCCATATTTCCTTCCTTTGAGTGTGGGGCTTAGATATTAGATGACGCTATTTTTTTATGAATTCTGAGGAAATATGATAGTATTGTGGAACATGATAGTATTGCTGGAAAGTACTTGTTTGCAGCAAGTTGACTTGATTGGCATACCTTCCCTTCTAAGTGAGCTATCAGTTTCTGACTGTTCCTCTCTATTATCTATTAGATGTGTTTGAAATATGGAAATGAATGTGAACAATTTCATGATTTGAACTTTATTTGCAACTTGCTGCTTATAAGATGGTTGTTGTGTTTTGATTTTGATACGTACCTCATGTTTGGTGAGGATTATCATAAGAGAAGGAATAGGGATGGATAGTGGGCTGTCTTTGGGCCCAATTGGAAAAGTAGAGACAGCAGAGAAGCTTCTTGTGCCTAGTAGGGGAGAGAATGAGTGGGGAATCATGAGAGAATCATTGTAGCAAGGGGCAGAGGGTTTATTTCATAGGGGGGTGGCTGCTGTAAGATCATTCAGGCATTTGGAGAGAATTGTAAAGGCTGAAGGGCTCCTCTATACCCAGGACTAGTGGCCAAAGGGCTATTCCACGCCCAGGAATTTATTTTTCTGCATTGTCTTTTCAGTTTCTGTGTATTGCTCTTTGTTGTTTTCCAAGAAAATACAAACACCTAGGCTGGATTTCACTCTAGAACTTCAGTCTAAGGCATATTCAGTCCCTGTTCTGTGTTTATTTTCTCTGCTAGATACTAGTTTCTATCAGATTATAATCCCAATTCCACGTGTCTTCCTTCCACTAGAAAGATTGGCTGCTTGCAGTTCTTTAGGAGTAACCTAACTAAAAGAATAAATCTTTGTTCTCTCCTTTTTCCTTACTTTACGTTCAAACTTCCTAATTCTATACTAATCCTAAACCAATGCTTAAGGAGTGTGTATTCCAAATTTGTTTTGCTTCCACTTTGATGAAGGTTAAAAGTCCTTCGATTACGAGATATTGGGGGAGAAAAAGGTGGACATAAGAGATCTGAAATGAGGAATTATCTTCTGGTTTTAAACAACAGGTGTTAGTGATCCCTAAATTAAAAAATATCCTTAGGATAGGATAAATTGTATCCTTGCTGTCTAAGGTGACAGTTGTTAAAAGGTGGGCATGGTCCATTACACACTGGCATAGTGGAAATCCAAAAAAATGCCACTATGAGGTCATGGCATTGTGAATTTCATGTGGTAGGAAATGGCAGATGCAATTTTCATTGCGGCATGGTCGTCATGGCAGACCATTGCTGAAATGAATGTCTGCAAGGAATTTTGGTGATTAAAAAACATGGGTATATGATATTTCTGAACCATCTTCCTGGATATCTTCTGTTAAACTCTCTTTGTGGTGTGAGCTTGACTTTTCTTGAATGATGTATTAGAATGGCTTTTCTTGAATCGCCTTATTTTTGTTGAAAGAAACTGCACCTGTCATGGTTGATTTTGACAAGGAAAATTTTGATTTATAAAATCTAATTAGATAAGCTATTATTCTGCATTTGATAGGATGTTTTCTAGGCATTAACTAACAATTTGTGCGCAATGGTCTCTTGCAACATGCAGCAACATTTCCTCTGGATCTTGTAAGGCGGAGGATGCAGTTAGAGGGTGCTGGTGGTCGAGCCCATGTCTATAATACTGGCTTGTTTGGGACTTTTAAGCGCATAATTCAAAATGAAGGGGTGCGAGGGTTGTATAGAGGGATTCTTCCTGAGTATTACAAGGTTGTTCCTGGTGTGGGCATTGTCTTTATGACTTATGAGACCTTGAAGATGCTTCTGTCAGACATTTCGAGTCATTAACATACTCAATTGTTGATTTCCCATCATTTTCTCAGAGGTAAAGTTAGTTGAAGAACAGAATTTGAGTGGAATGAGATTTTTCATTGAAAATGATATGCTAGAAAATATCATAGCATATTTTTTGTGGCAAATTTTGCTGTTATGCCATATTTGTCTCTGGATAGGTAATTGTAGCTCACGAGTGACATTAGTTTTACCTCTTTCGAGTTCATGTTGAAGCCATGCTCGATTTGATCAATAGAGCAGTTTTGTAGAAGCAAATTTCTGTTTTCATTGAAAGAATGACCACTTCTCATGTCTTGTCATTTTGATAAGGAAGAATGTATTTTATAGAAGCTGATTATATGATATATTTTTATGTATTTGTGTACTCTTGCTACATACCGCAACATTTCCTTTGAAACTTGTAAGGCACATGATGCAGCTCGAGGGTGCTGGTGGTTAAGCTCGTGTACTGGCTTGTTTGGGACACAGAATTCTGGATGAGTACTACAAGGTTGTTCCCAATGTGGACAGTGACTTATGGGACATTGAAGGTGCATAATTAAAGTCAATCTAACATTATTAGTCCATAATTAAAGTCAATTGTCAATTTAACATTCTTCGTAGAAAATGATATGCTAGAAGATGTTAAGAATTAACATATTTTCTAGGAAATTTTGTTGTCAATGCCAAAAGTTGTTTGTATAAGTAGTTGGAGCTGACTGAGTGACATCAATTGTATTTATTTCGGATTTAGTTTAAGCCATATTGTAAAATTGTACTTAATGGGTTGTTTTGTGATTTTTATATTTTCTAACAATTTAAACTATTAACCATTTGTATTAATAAAAAAAATCTCACCGATAACTAGAGATTTCAGGTTTGAGTATTGAGGACATGCAACTCCATTAAAATTCATTTAAAGAAAGTATTTAAACTTCAATCCCATTTTATCTGCATATCTAATTTTTCAAATTATCAAATATTATTTTAATTTTTAAATAAGTATTAGGTTGATTGTTAAGAAAATTCATCAATAAGTAATTTTATGTCATGTGTTTGAATAATAACATTTTTTAGTAAATTTTTTTAAAATTTTAAATTCCAATATCCTTTAAAAGTTGTCAAGTGACAGGTTTTTCTGTTAATAATTCTTAAATATTAATAATATAAATATATTATTTTATTTTATTTTTTCTCCTTGATGCAATGGTACACATCAAAATTCAAATCATCCATCTATGGACTACTTTTGAAATGGTGACTAGTAGTATTCAGATAACCCCATTTTGGTGGTTCATTTTGTTTGATTGCTACCGAATAACGAGGTGCTGACATTTACTAGGAGCTTCTAATTAAATAATGATTTGATTAGAGAAAAGACGTCAGGAAACGGCGATAACTGAGATGCACTTATTAGGGGGCGTCAAGATTACAATTGCATCCACCTCGTCATAAATATTAAATAGAAGATTAATTTATATACACCCCCTAAAATTATTTTCACACTGTAAATTAATAGAATTTTAAGAAAATATTAAATTATATAAAGTTTAAATTTTATATATTAACTGTCTATTATTCAATCTTTTTAAGCCATGTACATAAGAGCTAAATATTTTTATAGATGCTCCAATTCCCGATTGAATGATAACCGGTGCGAATAAATTAAAATCAATTATATATTTACCACTATGATTTGACACGTTAAATTTTTATGAGTAGGGTAGTTTGGAGCGCACGTCATGCACGGCTAGCTGTCGGACATATTTAACTGATGAAAATTCGAAGTTGCAGGCTCAACTGAGACTGCAAGCATTGGCAAGCGCCTAATTTATGTTATGTTTATTATTAAGGTAAGATTTTGCTAATGAATATTTAAGTGCACTTGCTAATAAAAAATAAAAGAAGATTTTTAAATTTTTAATGTAATTAGTGCACTTTTTTTTAACTCGATTTCAATACGCCAATTAACTCACTCTGGCTCCCCATATCTTTCACCTGGTACTTGAAAAGCGCAAAACATACATGTAAGTAATAATTAGTGCAATATATATAAGCAAAATTTCTCTGTGTGTTGTTGTTTCAGTGAAGGCTTGAGAGATGGTGAGGGTTGGGAGCATAAGCCATGACGGCGAAGAAGACGCGAAGGATGTGGTGGTGGCTGTGAAGGAGAAGTCACAGCAGCCGAGCGGAACGCCGAGTTGGATTCTGCTGAACTCAAAGGGCCAAGGTTCCATCGTGGATATGGACAAGCATGCCATCATGGATCTTGCTCAGATTCATTCTCGTGATCTTCGGATTCTGGACCCTCTGCTTTCGTACCCTTCAGCGATTCTTGGTCGTGAAAAAGCTATTCTGCTCAACTTGGAGGTACATGAATATTTTGATTTTAGGCATGTATGTTTGTTAGTTGTTTATTTTTTTTTTTTTGGGTAAATTACACTCCACTTCACTAAGGTTCGTGGAAATACAACTCACATCCTCTTTAGTTGTCCACCTTACGCTCACATCCTCTTTGCTTGTCAAATTTTAAGTATTTATATTACAGTCATACTTATCATTCATAAAATACCATTAGTAAATTCAACAGAATGTCATTTTTATGATATTAATTATTTTTAATTAATAAAATTATAAAAATACATAAAATTTAAGGATATTTTTATAATTTTATTAATTAGAAACACTTAATATCACAAAATTATCATTCTGTATAGTTTACTAATGTGATTCTGTGAATAAGGAGTGTGACTGTAATATAAATCTTTAAAATTTGACAAGCAAATGGGTGTGAGTGTAAGGTGGACAACTAGAGGGGTGTGAATTGCATTTTATTTTCATAAACCTCAGGGGAGGTAAGTGTAATTTACCCTTATTTTTTTTTGGAAATAATTATTCTTATTTTGTTGTAAATTATTTTGAAGAGTTTAATTCTATGTATTAGTAGTGTAAAAATTTTTTACACTGTTATCCAAGTATGTAGCGTCATGATAGTTAAATATCGCACTAACACTAACTACTTAAAAAGTCATGGAAATAGAATAATTTGATCAGATGACAGTTCAAAATAAAGTAATCCAAACTATATTGCGTATAAACTCAACCCCATTAAATATCCAATTTCATTATAAATTAAACATTAAATGTAATATTAGATAAAAAACAAATACAATAAATTTTTAGATGAAACTTTTTATTACTCTCTTATCACAATTAGGATATGTTTGATTTTGGGATAAAAATGATATAAAAATTAATTTTCATTGATGAGCTTATTTATAATTTTACATGTGGAGTTTATCTATAAAATTTTTTATTTTGGTGATTTTTATAGATGGGCTCGATATATAATTTTACATTTGCTGATTAAATTTTAACTTTCAACTCGTGACTTTGTTATTTCTATTTCTCAATCTTTCTGTTTGTTTGTGTGTGTGTGTTTGTTTTTTTAACCTTGGCAGCATATCAAAGCAATTATCACAGCTGAAGAGGTTAGTCAATTTAATTTCTTCTTCCTATGAACTATAGACTCTTGCATTTGACTGGGACAAGAAAACATTCTAAAAGATTAATTGCTGCCAGTATGCCTCCTTCTTTAGTCAATTTTAATTTTCAATCACAGTCGGTGAGTGATGAACTCTACTCCTTTATCTAGAAGTTAGAAAACCCCACATTTTATTTTGGAACACTAATCTCTTTGCTTAATCGAACTCATAATCATGAATATGTTTGTAATTGTATTTTTTCTATATCAGTAACTCCTTTAACTTTTTCTTTCTCTTCTAACTAATTAATATATGTTCTCTCTCCAATTTTTTTTCTTTACTTAAACAATATTATTTCTTTCTCTTTTTCTAAATAATATATATGTGATTAAGAATTTAAATAATATTATTATATGTTGGATAAATAAATTTAATACAGATTTAATTAAATAATTTTCTATAAAGTTCATGGACGCTCACCCAAATAACCTATGTTTTATACACGATGAAAACTAGTTAAAAAGAAATCAACATTAACTTTTCATACATCGTTTTCTTTTGGAAACACTTGCATCTCGTATTTGCTAAGGTGTTTGACGATCGTAACCATGGCTAAATTGTGAATAGGTATTGCTGCGAGATCCACTGGATGAAAAGGTAGTCCCTGTTGTTCAAGAACTTAAAAGGCGATTGGCTGCCACCATTCATCAGCACAATAATAACGATGGTGACTATCAACATGAGACTGAAGGTTTTGAAGATGGTGTGTGAATGAACTCTATAGGCGAGCCAAAACTGATATACTAATTCGTATTTAATTTTTAGAAATACTTTTTTCAAATTAAAAGGCAACAGTGAATTTGATTAGTTATTATTTTATAATTTATGCCAAGTTTTTGAACTCTAAATAATACAGATGCGACATGATATTCCTTCTCTTTGCATTAGATATGATTTTTTCCAGACATAAAATTTATGTTTTTTTTTAATTATCTTAATTATGTAGTTTATGCAATATATATACAGACTCAACCGTGGAATTTCAAGCATTGGAGGTAGCTCTAGAAGCCATTTGTAGTTTCCTTGCCGCACGTACAACAGAACTGGAAATGGCCACATATCTTTCATTGGATGAGCTTACAAACAAGGTATGTAAATAACTTTATCCCTCATCACATTAAGGGTTTGTGTTCCATCCTCACGACTGATTTTAGAGAATTGAATCCTCACTAAAAAATAAAAAATAAAAGAAATTAACGGATGAAAATATTAATATGGGAAATAATTACCAATTTTGTGGAGGCTTTTAATTATCAACTTTGGTCTAAAAACATTCTCTCTATAAATCGTTCTTATCTAATTTAGCTTTTTAGTTATATTGTTGGTTGGATAAGGATTCATTTATAAAACTTTTTTATTAACAATGGAAAATTTTTGCTCAAAGAAATCATATATAGTTGAATACATACTCAAAATAAGTTTAGTTATTAAATCCACATTGTGTAACTATTATTACCCAAACATGCAATTGAATATCATCCCCATTTTTTTATAGACTCCTTTGTATTCGAATACATACTCAAATATCAGTTATTGAATCCCCATTGATTAATTCCTATAATTCCCAAAAGAATTAAACATCGATCCTTATTTCATCTATACATCAAAATATTCCCTTTCTAGACTTTAGAGAGAGAAAGAAAGTTAGAGAATAGTTTTTGTTATCATCATCATCATCATCTCCACTCTACAATTAACAATCACCTAAAATTTAAATACTAATGACATTTGTAACGCTCTAGTAGTTCCAATTTATGATTAAGTCATACTTGGATTATTTTAGTTGTTACTTTTTGCAATTTGGAAAAATAAAACCTCTTTTGAAGATACCTCAACAAAAGCAGCAGGAAATTTTTTTTTGTTTTGAACAATTATTTAAAATTCTAAACCTGAATGCATGAAGGAGACGAATCATACATAATCATGTGAGAGATAACGAAAACGATTAATAAATATTACCGTCATGTAATAGATGCGGCAATTCATAATTGATATTGGATAATGCGAGTTAAAATGTAAATATCATGGCAAACAAATTTATAATACGATATCATCATTCAGTACGGCAATGGTCAACATGGCCTCAAACTAGGGTCTAGGGTCATGGCAAAATCATCTGATCATAAGTCAAAATTAAACCAAGTCTTGGAAATAACATAAACTATATGATCCAATATACTGAAAATAATAATATAAACAAAGTCTAATAGCCCTCGAGACGTAATATCATCTTCCATAAGCCATCATTGCCGAGGAGCGAACATCGCGGTCTGAGAATGTAAAAGAATACAGAGATGAGAAAATAAATTTTCTCAGTACAATTTTACCAATATACATGATGATATCATTATCATCTCAGTCACTTCAGGTTAATTATTAAAATGGTGTAATCATACATATGATTTGTTTATTATTAAGTTTTTGAAAACATGATTAGTCAAAATGGTTTCCTTTTAGGTCATGCAAATTTTTGTTAGCATTATTCACATTTGATATCAAAAGGAATATAAGTAATATGGATGCCCTAATTATATTTGGGCCGTTGAAACATGTTCAACAATTGTGTCATACTTTAAAATCATGAATTTCTATAATTTTGCAGATTAGCAGTCTTAACTTGGATAGAGTACGTAAATTGAAGAGTACAACGACTAGGATGACAATTAAGGCTCACAAGGTACGTTTAAATACTTTTGCCTGAGATCGGCAACTAAACTAATAACTGACCATGTGTCAGAGAACCAGCATGAATGGATTGGTTTTGTCATAACATGCTTATATCATGAATCGTTACGAATTGACAGAAGAGGCAAAACAGTTAAGTGCAAGTATTACTAATTTTGATCAATTAGGGGGTGTTTGTTACGCAATAATATTTTTCACATTTTTATGTACCCAAAAAATATTGTTTACATTTTAAAAATGTGATAATCAGAATATTCTATGTTTGATATTACGATTACGATTCAGGAAAAAAAAAAGTTCTCGAAAATAAAGGTGATATATTTTCATATTCCCATCTCTTACATGAAAATATTAGATTTTTATGGGAAAAAATTATTTTTACAAAAGTGAAATGACTAAATTATCCTAAGCTGTAAACCGTTGTTGCCGTCCCTGCCGCCTAACCATCCAACCGTCCCTGCCGTCATTGGTCCACTACTGTCATCACCCTTGCTGCCTTTTTGTCTAGTGTTCTTAAAAAAATATCCAATGTTCTTAAAAATGTTAATGTCAACCAGACACAAATAATTTATTTACAGGTATAAAGTACAAGATTAAATGCTTAAACTGATGGATAAAGATAAATGAATAATTTTATGTCTAATTTTTTGCTTCACACAAACACCTCTTACGGACTCGAACTCCAAACCATTTGGTCATGGATGAGCTCAATACCATATCATTATCTATCTCTCTTTGAAATTAAATCTCATATGTAGAAGCTCATAAATTACTCTATATAATTATATCTAACAGTGGCCTATAATTGAATCGAATAAAATGGAGGAAGTTGAAATGTGGCACATCAATAATGAGAACACCTATTTTCATTGTAAATGCTGGATCCCAAAATCTCAGCGCACTAGTCAAACTATGGCATATGGCATATCAATAAATAATAAGTTCCACTTCCTTCCATTTAGTCCACATTTCTTCATTTCTCTCTCTCTGTTATGTATATATTACCCTCTTTTTTAGCAGTTTTGTTATATACATAAAAGAAGAAAATTTATGACAAAATATAACATTCACGAATGCGACATATATTCTTATTATATTCACGAGAGTTTCTTAAACCCCGTAGGTGAGAGATGAGCTTGAACGTCTTTTGGATGATGACCAAGATATGGCTGACCTATACTTGTCAAGAAAGTCACTAGTAGGTTCATCTTCACCGGTTAGTGGATCAGGTGTTACTTCAAATAATAAGGCTTCTAATTGCCCCACCATAGGGTCAAAGATATGTACTGCGTCCACTGCAAGTTTAGCAACAATTCACGGTGAAGAAAATGATGTGAAGGAGCTCGAAATGTTACTAGAGGTTACATCTTTATTTACCTTAGATTCGTGAAGTAGAAAATAAATATTTTAGATTTGCTGAAATTTTGTTTCGAGGTATGAGGTAATAATTAAATAATACTTTTGCAGGCTTATTTCGAGCAAATTGACGGGACGCTGAAAAAATTAATTACGGTAAGGACATTCTGCATGTGCACACATACAATTAATTGATGTGGATAATGCTTAATGCATGTTTGGTAACAATTTAACTTTAGGATATGATAATTCTTTTTTTAAAGCTATCTGGGATGTTGTTATTATTACAAGCTTTATTTTATTTAAAATAAGCTTATTCGAAGAAGTTTCGCATTGAGAAAGATTAGTGGTCCGGTTGGGTGGTGTCATCAACCCTTAGCTTGTTCCAATCTCTTTTCTCTTCTCGACTCGAGACTAGGGGACTCGTGGTTAGGTTCGGTTGTTTATCTGAGAACCGGACCTGTAATGTAATCCGGGACCCAATCCACAATCCGATATGCAACCCGACCATTGATCTGATCCCCAGCCGCCTCTGATGACAAAGCATGTCTCATTTTCGGCATTAATAACCTTCTCGCCGGATTCCCATGTCAGATCACTCCGACGACTCTCCAGTTCGTTATATGGCCATAATGATAACAAGCCCAAGCCCAAGCCCAATCGGTATTGTATCAAAACTATAGAGTTATGAGATTGACAGGGGAAAGGGACAGATTCGTTCTAATTGCCTAAACACTTAGACCAACCCTATTGGAGACAGGAACACTAAGAAAAGTGAGTATGTATAAGTGGATGATTTTACGAATTGAATTGAGTATTGATCCGAAATATTATTTATAAATTTTCATGTATGACAGGGATTTTTTTTTTTTTTTTGGATTTTTTGTCAAAGGAAGTAATGTTCTTTCTTGTTTTTGATTTAAAACTTTTCAAATGAACAACCAATCAATGAAATTAAGCCATATTTTTCGTACTACTTTTTGTAGGAAAGCTTTTCTCCTAATCAGTAATTCTCTTTTGAATTAAATGTATTAAAATTTTGGTTTGAGATGTGAGATGGCCTTATACCAATTTTCACTTAATTCATGGAAAAATAATATAAGTTCATATATATATGAAGAAATTTTTTTAGGTGAGTTAGGTTAGAAATAAAAATAGTGGAAAAGATTCTACAGCACCCACACGGAGTTCATTAAAAAATTTGTGTTGATTAACATGATAATTAGTTTACTTGTACTAGTTCAAGCCTTTAGTTACAGGAAAAATTAAAATAAATAGATGTATACTTTTTGGTCCTTATACAGGTCTTTTCATTACTTCTGGATTAATATATTTAAGTTTAAGAGCTGGAATTTTTTACTTTTGGTTCTTCCCATTTATTATATGCTTAGTAACTTAAACTTCGTTTTGACTTTTTCTATTTTTCCTTTACATTTACAGCTGAGAGAGTATATTGACAGTACAGAAGATTATATTAATATACAGGTAACTTACTTCAATATAATTTATTTACTGGTAGCATATATTAAGTGATTAATGACACAAAGGCTATAAAGTAAAACTGTTGCATGCATCATGCAGATTGACAATCGCAGAAACCAGTTGATTAAGGTACATCTATATTTTTCTTGATGATATCCAAGTTTTTTTTTTATATTATAGAAATATATAAAGAGTTTAATTTTGATGCTCACTTAAATTTTCATCTAATTAAATCTTTATATTTATATGACTTTTTAAATAATGGGGATAAAAATTAATCATATTTATTGATATGACATTATATGATTGAATGATTATATAAAATCTTTTTACATAATTAATATATTAAAATTAAATCCGTATATAAAAGGTTTAAATGTCTTTTGATTCCCAATAGCATCAAAACTAAGTTTTGAATTTTATAACATTCTTTTTCGTGTAAGTGCTTATAATTTCTTATTTTTTAAGTTTGATCGTTTCAAAAATGAAAATCAAAATATGCTGCACAATAAGAATTTTTATAAGCACAAAATATTTTTTATGATGAATAAGGACCAAATATTTATAGAAATTTAAAACTTTAAAAAATGAAAATATAAAGATTAATATTCAAACAAAAACTAAAATAAAATAACAAATAATGCTGTAAGGATTAAAATCTAAATAAATTATATAACGACAAAAATAATTAAAAGAAACCGTAGTTACGATTTTTTTTTGAAGTTTACATAATATAAGTGCACATATTTAAACGTTTATTAAAAATACGTCTGTTAGCCCTTTCTATTTATACCTTTTTCCGAGTCAAATATAAAGTACCCAAGCACTCTATTTCTTCAATTTTATTTAAATTTTTTTTTGCATGGGGTTTTATTAATTCGAGATTAGTTTTTGATGCAATGACATGGTGTATAGTTTCACACCATCATCTAATTACACAATATTATATCCGTTAATTTTGAATTAATAATTGTGAAAGCTATTTGGTTAATAATTATATTTACTTTTCTTTTTTTCCCTACTTAATTAGGGTATGTTTAGTTATAAAGTATAACAGTGAAGGACATTTTCAATGGAATTATGCATATAAAATTCATTCATAAAAATTTCCACTTTATTTTTATCCCAACTAAACACATCTTATATTCTATTTTTCTTTTTTCAAAAGTTCTTCTTGAATGTGCTTAAAATATTTGGATCAAATCTTTGTCTCATCAACTTAGATTAACTCAGACCAATATGTCGTCTTAAGTGCTCTTGCAACATCGGTGAAAAAAAGGGCTTCGAATAAAATGCTCATAGGGGATGGGTGGTATACAAGCACAAATGGAAAAAACATTAGGCCGGTAGAAAAAATGAGATTGAAATGCACATTGAATCTTGTATGCCGACAAGATTGCATGATAATAATGTTTAGTTTTGATATGGAATTATTTGTTTTTTCTGCGGTTTGAATGGACGTTGGGATGTTCAATATTCCCATGTTTGGATAACTTCATCCCATTTTTATGTTTGGTTGAGTATAATTAATTTAAGAAATATACTACAGACTGAATTTATGAATTTTTATGTTAAAAATGCTCAGCCGGGTTGATTTGGGCTGATCCTATTATTGGTTTCAATAAAAATGCCTTGGCCCAAAATGATTTTGAGGCTGCACAGGATCGAATGTATTAGGTTGTTACTTGTTAGATTCCTCATTCATCTAAGCACCCAGAGAATTATAGCTTGGAATTTCTATAGCATTCTCCACAAGAACAATTCTGACTTAATTATCAGAAGGGAGTAGAGTACAAATACGGATAAGAATTAATTAAATTACTTCCATACCACACAAATATTCATTCTTTTCTCAGTAAAACACCAAGCTGTAGTACATAGTTAATATTGAGACAAAAATTAAAATATGTCAAAACAAGAACTAACGATTGAAATTAGTGAAAGTGTGAAGCCATTAAAAAGTATGAATCGCTGTAGAACCTCCACTCATGCTTATTGTCGCAACCGGGATCGCGACGGGGACGGCGATTTTAAGAAAAGAGAATTTTTTTGAAAATTAATGGAGTCGCCACCAAGTTTATTAAATTGGGAAAACATTGGAAAAAACCCATTTATTTTGAAAGATGATCTTTGAAACCAGATTATGAGTTCGGGAGTCGGTTATGCATAGGGAAGAGTATGAAATTAATCTTACGCACTTTAAGACACCCGTCCCAGATTGCAGACTTAGTAAATTGTGCAAATTAATTAATAGCCTTCAAAATCCCTATTTAAATAAAGAAAAAAAACTATGCAAAATATTTACAATCAAATGAACAATTTATGAAAATTTAATTTTGGCTTGACAGGATTGCTCGCTTCCTACGTATCCCCTGGTGCAATAGGGAACTCAAAGTCACGTAGTTCTGTATAAAATATTTATGGGTTGATTGGTTTTATTAAGGTTTTAGAATATCAAACTGTCACAGTTAAAATATTCTAAAATATAGAATTAACAAACCGTCATGGCTAAATTAATCCTATTTTTTTAAAAAAAATGATTTATCGATTTATTAACTGAAAACAATTTCTTTAAATGAAATAAGGCACTCAAACATTTATTTCAAACTCAAAATGAATAAAATATATGTTTTTTTTTTTTAGATCACGATTAAACTAAACTAAATGAATAAGCCTGAAATTAGATCTAACGAAATGAACAACACTAATCTAAGAAAATACAAATAAATGAAATAGATAAATAAAATAAAATTCCTATTTTCCTGAAATTAATCTCACTTACACACACACACCCCAAAACTCTCACATGCACACACTCACTGCACTCTCCCACCAGCTCGCACGCGAAATCCAACGCGGAGAGAGAGTGCACGCGTCTTCACTAAAGCCTAAACATTTCCTTACCCAAACCAACACACTGAAAGGAAACAAATGAAATAGAGAGAATGGGAGAAAGAATGAGAGAAAGCTTGGGTGGAAGAGAGAGAGGCCGCGGCCATGGAGGATCACCGCCACGGATGGTGCGCCGGCCAAGGGGGAAGAAGGGAAGCGAGGCCTCCGCGGCGGCTGGACTTTTGCGGCAACACGGCAGCAGAAACGAAGCTGAGATGGTGAGGGAAGGCGGACCGCGGCCGATGAAGGGTGGGTCTGAGCCAGTGAGGGAGGAAGGCCGCGCGATGACTCAACGCGGAGAGGGGTGGCGGTGCCAATCGGGGAAGCTTGAGAGGATCGCGACACAGATCTTGGCTGGCGGTGGCTCGGTGGTTCGCGATTTTTGGGTAATGGAGAGGCGCGGCGGAGCGACTGGGTTGTTGCGAAGGAAGGGAGCCCGCGCTGCGAGCTCGAGTGGTGGTAGTGACCATGGGTGGAGTGAGGTGAGATGGCGGTTGATGGTGGTTTATGATGTGAATGGTGGAGCTTGGGGTTGAAGATGATGGAGGCCGGCGGTGATGCGGTTGAGGGGATGACGATGAAGGACGGCCGCGGGGACGTGGTGAAGGAGCTGGGCTAGTGGCGGTGAGGTGGTTGTTGCAAGAAGAGCTAACTGTGGTGGGAGAACAAGAAGAGGCCGCGGCTATGGCAAGGGAGGCCGCGGCCTCCTTCCCTTCTCCTTCTTTTCGATTTTTGGATATTATTGCTGTTGTAATTACCTTTTTTTGTTGTTGTTGCTGGATTGAAATTGGAAATTTGATGACTGATGATCGCTCTTTGATGTCTCTCTCTCTGTTTTTTTTTTTGATCTGATACCCTTTTATGAGTGTTTTGGTCTGAAAATTTTTGATGATGTTGCTGATGATCCCCTCCCCTCCTTGTGAATGTTTCCCTTTATACTGAGATGGTCTCTGATTAATTAACTACTTTTTCCATACCTTCTAAAATGCAGAAGCACTCAGAACAATATTGTTCCCCATGCCTTCAGTTGTTGATCATTCCATTTGTTATTTTTAATTGCAATTAACATTCCTGCTTGTTTGCCCATCATTTTGCGTTCCCTTCGTGGATGGCAGAACTCCAGGAGGCAGGAGGCTGAAGTGGGAGTGCCAAAACATGCCTCCCACGTTTCTGGGTTTTCTTCTTTTATATGTATATATATATATATATATATATATATTTTTTATTTTTTTGTTGGACAGAGACAAATTGGGCTTGGACAAAACCGAAACAAAAATGAGCTGGGTTTAGGTTGACAAATAAATGGACAAAAAGGGTTTTGGGTAACAAACTAGTAAAATTGGGTTGAAACATATCTGGACAATAACACAAATAAGCTACAAAAAGAAATGGGCTGCAATACATGGGTTGAACTCTCTTTTTTTTTTTTTTTCCACATTTTTCTCACAAGGAAATGATGAAGTAACTATAATGAAGAAATTGAAAATTAGATGCAAATTTTTGGATTTTTGTTTAATAGGCCAAACAAAATCGAGTGTTCACAGTTGCCCCTCTTTACTTATTTCTTATAAGAGAATATGAAAAACCTAAGTTTTTACATATTATCTTTATAAGGAATAAGTAAAGACATGGACATAGATTTTGTTCGGTAATGCCTGAAATGCAAAATGCAGAAAAACAAACTCTAACATTTAAAGAAGCTAAATCTTCACGAGAAGTCACATGTAATGCCATTCAAAAACTAGTTCTATGAACAACGCAAAGAAAAGAAACTACCCCGACACAAATCCACAAGAAACGTAGAAGCAATTGGACTGACTGGGATTTACAATCCGATTAGACTGACAGGAAAATTAAAATGGCAATCTGAGGCCGACAAGAAAGTAAATTGGCAATCCGAGACTGACTGAAAAAGTAAATTGGCAATCTGAGGCCAACAAGAAATGTGAATTGGCAATCTGAGGCCGACTGAAAAGTAAAATGTGGCAATCTGAGGCCGACTGGAAAGTAAATTGGCAATCTGGGGCCGACAAGAAAGTAAATTGGCAATCTGAGGCCGACTGAAAAAGTAAACGGTGGCAATCTGAGGCCGACTGGAAAGAATAAATTGGCAATCTGAGGCTGACTGAAAAAGTAAATTGTGGCAATCTAAGGCCAACTGGAAGAATAAATTGGCAATCTGAGGCCAACAAGAAATGTGAATTGGCAATCTGAGGCCGACTGAAAAGTAAATTGTGGCAATCTGAGGCCGACAAGAAAGTAAATTGGCGATCTGAGGCTGACTGGAAAGGTGAATTGGTGGCAATCTGAGGCCGACAAGAATAAATTGGCAATCTGAGGCCGACTAAAAATGTAAATGGCAATCTGAGGCCGACATGAAACGTGAATTGGCATCTGAGGCCGACTGAAAAGGTAAATTGGCAATCTGAGGCCGACTAAAGATGAATTGGCAATCTGAGGCCGACAAGAAATGTAAATTGGCAATCTGAGGCCGACAAGAAATGTAAATTGGCAATCTGAGGCCGACTGAAAAGGTAAATTGGCAATCTGAGGCCGACTAAAGATGAATTGGCAATCTGAGGCCGACAAGAAATGTAAATTGGCAATCTGAGGCCGACAGAAAAAGTAAATTGGCAATCTGAGGCCGACAAGAAATGTAAATTGGCAATCTGAGGCCGACAAGAAGGGTAAATGCTGACTTAGAAAACAATGATTTTCCATTTTTCAAAGTTATATTCAAAAAGCCTTGAATTTCACATTCTCGAAAAACTAATCGCAACCAAATCGGGTGAACCTCGAAGAAGACTTTAACCGATCAAACTCATAATTCTTGCACTTGACTTTCTGGCACGACTAAACTTGTCTTGCTCTTGCAACTTTGCCCACTTCCTTCCAATTTATCCTTCTTCCCTTTTTCAGAATAATGAATACACCTCGACCCAACTTAATTGGATTGTGACGCTAGTTATCGATGTATTGCTGTAAACATTATTAGATTGTATAATTGAAGCTTAAATTTATCCTACTTGAGACACCATGAATAAACATGCATTCAAAAAGAAAGTGAAGGGATCAACTGAATGGACGTTTTCATTACTTGGTGTTTTGGATGACAAAATGCTTTGAACCGCATAAATGCAAAAATAAAATTTTGGGGAGACACAAAATTTTGCCCCAGTTTAGGTTCTTTGTGACTCAATCAATAGACTTCTTACAGCAATTTTAACATCATAACAATGAGATCCGACGACATATCTTCAAATCCCTTTCTCAAAATTGCCCCAGTATGGATACTCTGCAACTCCATCAATCAACTTCTTTGCCGCAAATTGAAAATGCTAGCCCTGATATCTGATGATATAACTCCGAACCTTTTTCTTTCCAAAAATTGCCCCAGTTTCAACCCTTATCTGCTTGATTTGCTGGACTATCAAGAGTTGCCCTGATTTACCGCCAAATAAGATGCTTATCTTTTCTGCTCTAACTTTTGCCTAGGCCGCTCTTTTGAGTTTTTAACCTAGCGAGCCGTCCTTTTCTTTCTTTCTCTCTTTTGTTTTGCCCTATCTTTTGCTTAGGCCGCTCTTTCGAGTTTTCGACCTAACGGGCTTTTCTTTCTGCTTTGCCCTAACTTTTGCTTAGGTCGCTCTTTCGAGTTTTCAACCTAACGGGCTTTTTAAGCATCCTTTCAGGCATAAAATCTTTTAACTGCATCACTGTTGATTGGTTTAGGCAATTCCTGGCCCTCCACGTTTTGCAAAATCAATGCTCCACCTGAGAATGCTTGCTTGACAATGTAAGGTCCTTCATAACTCGGAGCCCACTTACCCCGTGCGTCTTCTTGATTGGGGAGAATTTTCTTCAGAACCAAATCCCCTGGATAAAAAACTCTAGGGCGAACTTTCTTATTAAAAGCCCTAGCCATTCTACTTTGGTATAACTGACCATGGCAAATAGCTGCAAGCCTTTTCTCTTCGATCATGTTCAGTTGCTCATAACGAGTTTTTACCCATTCAGACTCTTCCAACTCAGCCTCCATTAAAACCCTGAGCGAAGGGATTTCAACCTCGATAGGGGATATAGCTTCCATTCCGTAAACCAATGAGAAAGGAGTTGCCCCTGTGCTTGATCGTATGTTGGTACGATACGCGTGCAGAGCATATGGCAGCATTTCATGCCAATCTTTGTAATTCACCACCATTTTGGCGATGATTTTCTTGATATTCTTATTCGCAGCCTCCACTGCGCCATTCATTTGAGGCCTATAAGGAGCTGAATTATGATGCTTGATCTTGAAAGTCTCAAAGAACTTCTGAACTTCGGCACCATTGAGGTTGGGAGCGTTGTCTGTAATGAACCTTTCTGGAATTCCATATCTGCAGATGATGTCCTTTTTGATGAATCTGAGAAACACCTTCTGTGTGATGTTGGTATATGAAGCAGCTTCCACCCATTTAGTGAAATAGTCTATTGCCACCAAGATGAAACGGTGCCCGTTGGATGCCTTGGGATTAATCGGGCCGATAACATCCAGGCCCCACATCGAGAAAGGCCAAGGAGACACCATGTTGTGCAATGGAACTGGGGGAGCATTGACTCGGTCTGCATATACTTGGCATTTGTGGCACTTTCGAACATAATTGATACAGTCATTCTCCATTGTGGACCAAGAATATCCACTTCTTAGGATTTTACGCGCCATCATGTGCCCATTGGCGTGAGTCCCACAGATCCCTTCATGGATTTCGGTCATGATTGTTCGAGCTTCATGAGCATCCACACATCTGAGAAGCGTGGTGTCATAATTCCTCTTGTAAAGGATTTCACCATTTAGGAAAAAGGTCAAAGCTAGTCTTCGAATTGTCTTTTTGTCCACCTCGTTTGCACCCGTTGGGTACTCTCCTTTTCGAATGTACCGCTTGATATCATGATACCACGGTTGACCATCCGTTCAACCTCTACGCTACCACAATATCTTTGGCTCGCTTTGCACTTCCACATGGATGGGTTGGACATTTGTGTGGATCTCCAACTTAGTCATTACTGACCAAAGTTGCCAACGCATCCGCAAATTGGTTCTTGTCTCGAGTTAAGTGGGAGAACGATATATTATCAAAGCGCTCAACTAGTCGAGACAAATACTTCTGATATGGTACCAATTTCGGATCCTTTGTACGCCATTCTCCATTAACTTGGTAGATTATAAGTGCAGAGTCTCCAAAGACCCTCAATTCTTTGATTCCCAAGTCAATCGCGACCCGCAAACCATTTGCACATGCTTCGTATTCTGCAATGTTGTTTGTACACTCGAAGTCTAGTTTGATAGAAACTGGGTATTGCTTCCGACCGGTGATACTACAATGACTCCTATTCCACATCCCCTCATATTGGCAGCTCCATCGAAGTACATCCTCCAACCGTTCTCCTCTTCCTCATCTTCTCTTTCTAATGTCAACACTTCAAAATCAGGGAATTCAAGCATGGTGGATTGAACATCTTTTATAGGGTTTTCGGCTAGATGATCGGCAATCGCACTTCCCTTGATGGACTTTTGAGTAACATATTTGATATCGAATTCAGACAGCATCACTTGCCACTTTGACATTCTCAATGACACGTGAGGACTATCAAATATGTACCTCAACGGATCCATTCGAGAGATTAACCAAGTGGTGTAATACAACATATATTGTCTCAACCTCTTGGAAGCCCATACTAGTGCACAACAGGTCCTCTCAATCACGAGATAACGAGATTCACAATCATTAAACTTCTTGCTCAAATAATAAATGGCCTGTTCTTTCCTTCCAGATTCATCATATTGCCCCAACATTGCCCCAAGTGAAGTGGGTAACATCGTAAGGGCAGTATCAAAGGACGACCTGGTGTAGGAGGAATCAAAGCTGAAGGCTTCATTAGATAAGTCTTTATTTTGTCAAAGGCTTCTTGGCATTCTTCATTCCATCCTCCAGGTTGATGCTTTCGCAGCAACTTGAATATAGGTTCACAAGTACTAGTCAGATTAGCGATGAATCGAGCAATGTAGTTGAGCCTCCCGAGGAAACTTCTCACTTCTTTTTCAGTTCGGGGAGCTGGCATTTCTTGTATTGCCTTCACCTTATCTGGATCCACCTTTATCCCTTCTCTGCTGACAATGAACCCGAGTAATTTCCCTGTGGAAGCTCCAAAAACATTTATTCGGGTTTAGCCGTAATTTGTACTTCCCGAGTCTTTCAAATAGCTTTAAAACGGCCACATGACTTTCTCCCTCTTTAGACTTAGCGACCATGTCATCAACATACACCTCAATCTCCTTGTGCATCATATCGTGAAATAGTGCCACCATAGCACGCTGATAAGTGGCACCAGCATTCTTCAACCCGAATGGCATGACCGTGTAGCAAAATGTTCCCCACAGAGTTATGAATGTAGTTTTTCCTTTGTCATGAATATCCATGGGAATCTGATTGTACCCAGAGTACCCATCCATGAATGAGAATCGGTGATTTTTGGCTGTATTATCAACTAGAACATCAATGTGAGGGAGTGGAAAATCATCTTTCGGACTAGCTTTGTTTAGATCTCGATAATCTACACACATTCGAACTTTTCCATCTTTCTTAGGCACAGGAACAATGTTAGCTACCCAATCAGTGTGTCTTGATACCTCCAAAAATCCCGCCTCTAACTGTTTAGTCACCTCCTCTTTTACCTTTAAAGACATGTCAGGTCGCATTCTTCTCAACTTTTGCTTCTTTGGCTCAGCTTCTGGATACAAAGGGATTTTGTGTGAGGCGATCTCTGGGTCCAATCCTGGCATATCATGGTAGGACCATGCAAAGACATCTAAGTATTCTTCAAACAAGGCGATCATTTCTGTTCGCTCAGGGTTTTCTACTATTTTCAGCTCCTTCTTTTCTTCTTCAGTTCCCATATTAATCACCTCAACCACCTCATTGTCTAAATCAAATCTCTCCTCTGTATGCTCCAACAGACTTGCAAACTGCCCAATAGCTTCTTCATCCTCCTCAGATTCAAAGCTATCACAATCAAATGCTGTAAGAGAATCAATTGACTGGTCCCCGCGGTCCCTTTCATGTGGCCAAGTGTTCATAGTATTTAGGTCCCTGGAAAGCATTTGTGGGGGTTGGAATGCCAAAACAAATAGTGGATAAAACGCAAATAATACGGGAGAATGCCAATTAATGGTTTGAGAAAATGGTGATAAAGATAAAAAGGAAACAAAAGAAAAGAGGTTGAAACAAGGAAAATGGAAGACACAACGAAATATAAAAATCACTGGATAATCATGCAAATTCATTCAAATGATGTCTCAAAGTAGCATATATGAAAGCAAACAATTAATACAATCCCAATAATTACTTTGAAGCAATGACATCAATCAATGGTCCAACTGTCCAATTCATCAGCATCTCATCATGGTTGGCAGCATAATCATTGTTGCATTCTTCAAGCTTCTCAACATCCACCATATTGATGGTTGGACCACAGCTAGAGACACCACCTTCCTCAACCACAATCACTTCAGCTGGGTAGGGAAACGTCTCTTTCAGATGAGGGATTGATCTCTTTTGCTCAAAGGCCATAGTCTTGATCTGTTCCTCCAATGATGCCTCATACCCTAAACCAAATCGGTTTCGTTTCTCCAAAATATGCAGGGGTATTTTGATACCCTGTAATCGTGACCCTAGCCCTCTGCCATGAAGATAACCATTTTTTGTCATGATATGAGCCACTACTTGATTGACCTCTCGCCTTGGGAACTCATTTTGTTCTTGCTTCAGCCCTACCACCTCCAGACTGTGCCATAAGCTATTTTCCAGTAACTCCACATTTTCAACATACGGAAGTGTAACTGGTTTGGACACTATGATCTCCTTCTCTCCATGGATTGTAATGACTGAACCATTCTCAATGTACTTAACTTTTTGGTGCAAGGTTGAAGGAACGGCACCCACATTGTTTATCCATGGTCTTCCCAGCAACATATTGTAATCAGACTCAATCTCCATCACTTGGAATAAAACCTTGAATTGGCTTGGGCCGATTTCCAATGGCAGCACTATTTCCCCAAGGATGCTTTTCTTTGCTCCATCAAAAGCTCTCACGATCATCACTTGCGGTGAAATATCGTCTTTGCTTATTGACAAGTAGCTCAAAGTTGACGCTGGTAAGACATTTAATCCTGACCCTCCATCAATGAGAACCTTGGGCACTATATAGCCCTTGCATTTAAGGGTTATATACAGTGCTCGTGGGTTGGCCTGTGATACGATCTCTTCATTTGAGAAAGTGATCATATTGACACGCCTTACCGGATCCACCATATTTATCATATTCTCCAATGAGACATCCGGTTTCACATAAGCGTCTTTCAAGACCTTTAACACCGCCTTTTGATGAGATTCGGAGGACAGAATTAGTGACAACAGGGAGATTCTAGCAGGAGTCTTTTTCAATTGCTCCAGTATGTCATACTCACTTTGCTTCATGATCTTCAGGAACTCATCTTCTTCATTTTCTTCTCTTCCTTTTCTCTCCGCACTGTAACCGTTTCCTACGTTCTCTTCCTCGTTATGCTTTGCCTTTTCTAGCTCTCCGGGTCCATAAATCCTTCCACTTCTTGTGATTCCTTTTACTTCCAGAACTTCATTCTTTGTTCCACCTGCTTGGGCCCTTGAAGTCTCCCCTACTACCTTAGCTTCATAATTCCAGGGCACCGCATGCGTGTTCTCGTAACTGAACGGTGTTGGTTTCTTCACGGTGATCACCACTTTCTCGGCTCGAGCTTGATTCGCTGGAGGGACGCGAGTATGACACGATCAATCACGTTTACCTCTTCAGTGAGATTCGACTTCTTTTTCGCTTGAATCACACCCAGGTCGAGTAATTCTTGTACTCGAGCTTTAAAACCCCAACAACTTTCTATATCATGACCAAAACCTCCAGAGTGGTATATGCAGCTTGACTTTATGTCATCTTTCTCATTACCCTCCATTGCAAGAGCAGGCGATGTAGTGTCATAGCCGGCCTTCTTCAAACCGATGAAAATTTTCCCCATGGGTGTTCTGAGACTCAACACCTTCTTAATCAGGGGTTCCTCTGCTTCCAAGGCATTTATCCGACTTCCTCCTTCATGGTTTGGAATTGGGTTATTAACAATATCCGGCTTTGAATCTTCCTGAAGGTCTAACCTCCCACAAGCGATTAGTTTCCTCACCGCGGTCTTGAACCCTTCACAATCTTCAAGGGAATGCCCTGCTATGTCCATGTGATATTTACAAGTAAGGTTTAGGGTTGTACCAAGTCGTGGGTATGGTGGGTCTAATGGGCGCCTTGAGATAGGCTGCAATCAGATGAGCATCTACTAACCTTTGGAAAAGGTCAGTGTTTGAAATAGACAGCTTCGGGAAAGGTGGAAGGTTAGGGAATCGGTTCCAATTTTGACTTTGGAAATTTGGTCGGGGTGTCGGAGTATTTGGGTAAGTCTGGTAGTGTGTGGTAGGATAAGTAGGACGTGCTGGCTGGTATGGCCGTATGTGAATGTTATTAACTTGAGGCTGATGGTACGGGGTAGTGTTTGAGGTAGATGGTAACGGGGGACAGGGGTTTGGTGGGCAATCATCTGGGGTTGTGGACGTGTTGATGCATACCTCGGGACAAAGGATTGCTGACCATGGACATAATTCACATCTGTCTCTTTCTTCTTGGGCGGGAAACTTTTTCTTGTGTCTTCATTGTTCGTGGGAAGTTTGCCAGCCTTAGCCAAGCTCTCAATCCTTTCTCCAGCAGTTATTAACTCAGAGAAGTCCTTATATGCTGCTCCTGCCATTGCTCCAATATAAGGAGATCCCAAGGTTCCTAAGAAGTAAGAACACATCTCAGTCGTGATAAGCGGGGGTTGAACTTGGGCAGCGAAAGCTCTCCATCTTTGAGCGTATTGCTTAAAGGATTCATCTTTCTTTTTCTGCATGGAGCTTAATTGCTCCCGTGTAGGTGCCACATCAAGATTAAATTTGTATTGGTTCATGAACAAGTCAGCCAATTCTCCCCAACAGGAAATCTTTGCATGATCTAACTGGATATACCATTCTAGAGCCGGTCCGGTCAAACTCTCATGGAAAAAGCTAATGAGAAACTTTTCATCCTTGGACCAAATTGACATCTTGGTGCAGTAACTCTTTAAATGGAAGAGTGGGTTGCCAGTTCCATCATATTTTGAAAAATCCGGAACTTTAAAATCCTTAGGGACAACTGCGCTAATAGGAGGACAAAGTTGTTCAATCTCCATGTAACCATAATTGTTTGGTCTTTGGATTGCCTTAATTTGTTCCTGGATTTTCTCCATCCATTCTTCTCTCAACTTGTCCTTCTCTATTTCTGCACGGTTGTTCCCCGAGGAGGAGAGTTGCCTTGGGACGATAACCGAAGGCTGCTCCCAAATGTGGGTAGCGTGCCCATGCCCTTCAGCATTTGTTTTCTCCACAGCGTGATATCCTTCTCCAATGGGAATAGTAGTTTGTCTTGTTGGTGGTGGTTGATCATGGGGATTATCATTTGTCCCTTGCGTGACATTCAGAGCTGCATCCGATACCAAAGGTATGGTTATCGTTGTAGCACTTGGTTGTACACCTACCGGTATTCCCAATTGGTGCTGGTCTTGGTGGCCTCTCAATAAGTCAATTGACTCCATCATAGCTCGCATCATCTCTTCCATTCTTCCCTGGTTATTTGACAACTCGTTCAGTTTTCCTCTTACTGCGTCAACTTCCATGCTTAAGTTTCTCCCAGGTTCAGGAGTAACTATAGCTGAGGTGGTTACAGCTGAAATAGTTCTCCCTGATTCAGAAGCAACTACAGACGGAAGGGTCCCCCCTGATTCAGTGTTTCCGCCGGCCATCTTGGTTCGAGCTCTAGTGTTGTGAACGCGAGTTAGATCGGTATCCTCTTTCCTCGGGCGCCCAATGGTTGCAAGGTTTTATTTTCTCTTTCCTTCACAATCAAAACATCAAAACTTAATTTTCATTTTTGATTTTTATTTTCAATGCAAAATTAACAGATAAAGGTGAACAAAAATCATTAAGAGTTCTTTGTGCAAATAAGAACGTCCCGCCCCCGTTCTTATGGGTATACCATCCTATAAGTCAAGGTGCGGTTAATAGCAAATCTCTAGGGAGGAATTGCTCCTCTATAGATGCTATACAATGAACACTAGCAATGCAGCTCTTCTTTTCTTCGTGACTGAGCTTCTCACTTCCTTGCACAAGGGTAAGCAACCTCAAGGCAATGAAAGTGATTGATTGCTTTCTAGGGGAACATTTGATCCTCTACAGAAAGTATCGAACAGATTAGTAACACGAACATGGAGAATTTCATTCATTTCAAGGCAAAGCTTTGAGTACAAATCATTCCAGGATATATCACGCATGTGCCAACAAAGAAACGATTACATCAAAAGGATTTTTTTTTTTTTTTTTTGTGGCTACATCAAAAGTTTCATCTTCTTCTTCCTAAGATTCTTAGCGACACTTTCACATGAATCCATGAACTCCACCACTTCTTGAGGTAACTTGAAGGGAGGCATCTTACTAATTTGCTCGCTGGCCTTTTCAAATCGATAAATAAAGTTTGGAATGTAATGACTCAACTCGCTAGTTAGCTTTCC
This sequence comes from Dalbergia cochinchinensis, assembly GCA_031216125.1. NCBI lineage: Eukaryota > Viridiplantae > Streptophyta > Magnoliopsida > Fabales > Fabaceae > Dalbergia > Dalbergia cochinchinensis. The sequence goes on along the minus strand of CM062375.1, from coordinate 56,111,262 downwards.
ATATTTCTCTTTCCACTCAAGGGCCTTTTCGCTCCATGACTTTCCAAATTCAGTCGCGTCAACAAACATATCATGATATTGGTTTGCTGAAGTCCATCCACGCACAGCATCATGTTTTGTTTGTGCCAACATTGTTGACAAGTGCTCCACTCGCTCTTCTAGTTCCTTTCTCTTGTCCTTCTCTTTGTTGACCTCCATTTTTAGGCTGTATATGTGTTTATCTCGCTTGCTGACCTCCAATTCTACTCTTTCCACCATGCGATTTTTCTTGTTAACCTCTTTCTCCAACTGATTCTTTTCTTTTACAAGCTTGTGGAGTCCTCCTTCTAACTCTTGGATCTTGGCCAGGTGCATGCTTGATATTTTCTCTTTACCTTTTCTAGACTTGGTAATTTCTGCCGCTTCGATGCATTCGTCTTTCAGGGCCTCAATTTCCTTAGCCATTTTCTCACATCGGCTTTGAAGGATGGTGTTCTTTAGATCAGCTGCTTCCTTTTTCTCTTCCAAGAATCGCATTCAGGCCTTCATTATCTCTACCTGAGATGTTGACGGAGGTGTTTGTAGGATTTTCACGGGAGTTGAGCTGCTTGGAATATCTTCGAGCTTCCCAGTTCTTGCTTTTCTCCATACTTTGTATTCTTGAGAGGAGGTTAGTCGTTGTTGCCCGAGTTCCTTTCTTCCTAGGATTTTGACATTGTCCCATGCAATCTTGATCCTCTTTTCTTGCTCCACAGTGCTTTTATCCTTTTGATACAAGAAGGTAAACCGTTCAAGCTGCTTATCTTGTGGTTTTGTTTGAGTCCAATGAAGTTGTCTGAGTACTAATGCAGGCGTATAGGAGATACATCCCCTTGGACCCATCAAAGGAACGTTGTGAAAGTCACCACAGCTATATATAACATTTTCTCCGTGGTACCAAGGGCAAACCCACTTGAAAGAATCTGACTGAATCTCCGAGAACTCCTTTTTCCAGGCTGGTGCTTCTTTCTGGTTTATTTGTATATGATGGAAGCTTCCCAATGGATCAGGAAATAGGCCCATGCGGTTATTGGCATATGCATGAGTCATAAACCAGACATATAGCATTGGTAAACAACACCGTAGCCTACCACCATTTTTCTTGAGGCAAACCCCCAAGGAAAGAAAAGTATCTGCCAGTATTGCTGGAATAGGATTCATGCCTTGTGTCTCAAACCTAAAAAATACATCCATGGCTGCCTGATCAACAAGGTCTGGTGTGAATGGGAATAGGACCAATCCATAAATAGTCAGTGCTAATGTTCGATTGAAGAAGTCCCAATTTCCTTGTCTTGCCAATGCTTGCAAATGAGTTTCCAGAAAACTTCTCTTGATTCCTTGAGTGGACCCCCTTACTTCAATTCCCATCCGGTTTGCTTCAACTCCGATGATTTTGGCAATCTTTTCTTTACTAACATAATGCCCTTGATAGAGATACACACCAGATTTTTCTCGAATTGGTAGCCTTGTCATGACCATGTATTCTTCTATGGTTGGCATCGCATCGAGATTAGGCAACTCAAAACAGCCAAGAGAGGGATTCCAAAACTGTGAGAGAGCACTTAATGCAGGTGCTTCTACTGGGATAAGCAACAGGTCCAATATACGTCCATATGTATCTTTGAAAGATGATCGACTTCATGAGGCATCAATCAATCATTTTCTTTACTTGCTCTAGCTCATTGTTAGTCACTGTAACTCTGATATTTCTTTTCCAATCACATGCATTGCTAGTGTTCATTTGTGATGCTTCCATTTGCTTTGAACTAATGATGATTCTTGCTTTATTGACAATCAAAGGCAACTCTGGAAAATGATAAGATAAATGAGTAAAACAATGAAATGAAGAGAAAGGTAAAAATGCATACTCTTATTGAGAATATGATGATGCATAAATCCATGAGAAATGAATGAATATGGCCATTAATGGAATGCTTATCTACATCATGTATGCCTAGACACCTAAACGTACAAGGCATGGCCAAGTTATGAGATGATGAAATAGCTGATGCTATGTGATGATGTTTTGATGCAAGATTGACTAATAAAGCGTAAAGAAGTGTAAAGTAAAAGGATGAAAGAAGCATGCTCCCATTGTCCTGGAGGGTTAAACTTAATAGATGGGGAGTTCAAAGGCCAAAACCCTAATTTGGGTGGTTGCTACATTCAACTAGGCGTGCATACACTCATGGTGGATCTAGACTTCTAATTGTCATGGTCCCCAGATTGCCCCTGTCCATGGGACAAGGATCCGACTTTCGAACCAACCACAAGTAGGGATGAACCCTCTCAATATGATTGACCCACAAAGTCGGGCAGAATAATCCTGAGTGGTGTCTCAACAACTATCAGGTGAGCATGAAGCCCCTCATGACAATGTCAAGAAACCCCCTATCCTTGGTTCGCACAGGCTCGGGTATAGAGCCCCAAAAAAGTGTGTGAGATAGGTGATTGTGAAGTGTGTGCAGGGAGCATACAAACCTTTCAATCCTAAAACCACATACACCCCTGCAAAACAAAATACAAACGACAGATACATACAGAACAACACTTGTCATCTACCCTAAGGTTTTAACAAATTAAGTTGACACTAATAAACGAACACACAAAATACAAATCTCTATAAAGTAATAGAGTAAAAAAAACTGTACAAAATAAGATAAGAAAACAAAAGCATAAAGAAAAACAAAACAAAAGGCTGTATTTAATTTGCACAACTAACTAAAAATAGGCCTGACTCTCTTGGGGTCCCCAGTGGAGTCGCCATCCTGTCATAGCAGGGATCGCTGACAGGGGCCGATTTTAAGAAAAGAGAATTTTTTTTGAAAATTAATGGAGTCGCCACCAAGTTTATTAAATTGGGAAAACATTGGAAAAAACCCATTTATTTTGAAAGATGATCTTTGAAACCAGATTATGAGTTCGGGAGTCGGTTATGCATAGGGAAGGGTATGAAATTAATCTTACGCACCCCTAGTACACCCGTCCTTAGACGGTACCTTAGTAAATTGTGCAAATTAATTAATAGCCTTCAAAATCCCTATTTAAATAAAGAAAAAAAACTATGCAAAATATTTACAATCAAATGAACAATTTATGAAAATTTAATTTTGGCTTGACAGGGATTGCCTGCTCCTACGTATCCCCTGGTGCAATAGGGAACTCAAAGTCACGTAGTTCTGTATAAAATATTTATGGGTTGATTGGTTTTATTAAGGTTTTAGAATATCAAACTGTCACAGTTAAAATATTCTAAAATATAGAATTAACAAACCGTCACGGCTAAATTAATCCTATTTTTTTAAAAAAAATGATTTATCGATTTATTAACTGAAAACAATTTCTTTAAATGAAATAAGGCACTCAAACATTTATTTCAAACTCAAAATGAATAAAATATATGTTTTTTTTTTTTAGATCACGATTAAACTAAACTAAATGAATAAGCCTGAAATTAGATCTAACGAAATGAACAACACTAATCTAAGAAAATACAAATAAATGAAATAGATAAATAAAATAAAATTCCTATTTTCCTGAAATTAATCTCACTTACACACACACACCCCAAAACTCTCACACGCACACACTCACTGCACTCTCCCACCAGCTCGCACGCGAAATCCAACGCGGAGAGAGAGTGCACGCGTCTTCACTAAAGCCTAAACATTTCCTTACCCAAACCAACACACTGAAAGGAAACAAATGAAATAAAGAGAATGGGAGAAAGAATGAGAGAAAGCTTGGGTGGAAGAGAGAGAGGCCGCGGCCATGGAGGATCACCGCCACGGATGGTGCGCCGGCCAAGGGGGAAGAAGGGAAGCGAGGCCTCCGCGGCGGCTGGACTTTTGCGGCAACACGGCAGCAGAAACGAAGCTGAGATGGTGAGGGAAGGCGGACCGCGGCCGATGAAGGGTGGGTCCGAGCGGTGAGGGGAGGAAGGCCGCGCGATGACTCAACGCGGAGAGGGGTGGCGGTGCCAATCGGGGAAGCTTGAGAGGATCGCGACACAGATCTTGGCTGGCGGTGGCTCGGTGGTTCGCGATTTTTGGGTAATAGAGAGGCGCGGCGGAGCGACTGGGTTGTTGCGAAGGAAGGGAGCCCGCGCTGCGAGCTCGAGTGGTGGTAGTGACCATGGGTGGAGTGAGGTGAGATGGCGGTTGATGGTGGTTTATGATGTGAATGGTAGAGCTTGGGGTTGAAGATGATGGAGGCCGGCGGTGATGCGGTTGAGGGGATGACGATGAAGGACGGCCGCGGGGACGTGGTGAAGGAGCTGGGCTAGTGGCGGTGAGGTGGTTGTTGCAAGAGGAGCTAACTGTGGTGGGAGAACAAGAAGAGGCCGCGGCTATGGCAAGGGAGGCCGCGGCCTCCTTCCCTTCTCCTTCTTTTCGATTTTTGGATATTATTGCCGTTGTAATTACCTTTTTTTTTTTGTTGTTGCTGGATTGAAATTGGAAATTTGATGACTGATGATCGCTCTTTGATGTCTCTCTCTCTGTTTTTTTTTTTTTGATCTGATACCCTTTTATGAGTGTTTTGGTCTGAAAATTTTTGATGATGTTGCTGATGATCCCCTCCCCTCCTTGTGAATGTTTCCCTTTATACTGAGATGGTCTCTGATTAATTAACTACTTTTTCCATACCTTCTAAAATGCGTACACTTCGAACAATATTGTTCCCCATGCCTTCAGTTGTTGATCATTCCATTTGTTATTTTTAATTGCAATTAACATTCCTGCTTGTTTGCCCATCATTTTGCGTTCCCTTCGTGGATGGCAGAACTCCAGGAGGCAGGAGGCTGAAGTGGGAGTGCCAAAACATGCCTCCCACGTTTCTGGGTTTTCTTCTTTTATATGTATATATATATATACATATATATATATATATTTTTTATTTTTTTGTTGGACAGAGACAAATTGGGCTTGGACAAAACCGAAACAAAAATGAGCTGGGTTTAGGTTGACAAATAAATGGACAAAAAGGGTTTTGGGTAACAAACTAGTAAAATTGGGTTGAAACATATCTGGACAATAACACAAATAAGCTACAAAAAGAAATGGGCTGCAATACATGGGTTGAACTCTCTCTTTTTTTTTTTTCCACATTTTTCTCACAAGGAAATGATGAAGTAACTATAATGAAGAAATTGAAAATTAGATGCAAATTTTTGGATTTTTGTTTAATAGGCCAAACAAAATCGAGTGTTCACAGTATGGTTACAAAGAAAAAGATTTAGTCAAGATGTGTCTGTTACGTGAATAATAGTTGACATATACAAAGCTATGTAAATCAGATTATAAAACTGCAGCCACTTTTAAAATTTTCTTGTATACATGTAATTCATCAATGAAATTTTTACTCCTATGTTTAAATTATATACCAAACACTCTCTTAATTAAATTTGAGTGCCAAGACAAGAGTGTTTATCCTAAAAATTTTCATAGATATTTACATAGATGAGTTGTTCAGTATTGATTAATTTTTAGTTTCATTTGAAGCATGTATCCAATATAACAAATATCTATTAAATACTTGACGACTCTCCTAGACACAGATGGTCGTTGAAAAATAAATAAATTCCATAGTTATTCTGGTTTGAATGATGATCAAGTTTTTTTCCTAATTGATTTTTGTTATAAATATTATTTAAAATTTACATATATCTCTCTTAATAATAACTGCAACTCAGGAAATTACATCTGCGGAATTTATATTTGTAATCTTCAATACTGTGTGCAGTTGGAGCTCGTTCTTAGCTCAGCAACTCTTTGTTTAACCTTGTTTTCTTTGGTGACTGGGATATTTGGCGTGAATCTTCCATACAGTTGGAATCAGAACCACAATTACTTGTTTAAATGGGTACGTACACACACTACTATCTTCTATTAATTTATATAATTAATTTAATTTAATTGTGTGTTCACAGTAATACTATCAATTAAAAGTCTATTACCGTACCCATGTATTCTATCAGAGAAAGAGAATGAGAGAAATGAAACAATTAGTTTGCATTGACTAAACATGCGGTTGGTAAGGAGAATAGGATGAAGATAAGTTAGTTGGAGTTGGTTATTGATTAAACTCAAAAACTCATATGAGTTTACCTAATATTAAAATATTTTAAATATATATATATATATAAAATTCAAATAGAATATCAACTTTAAACTTAAGCATTAGTACGTTACAATCAAGGTAGCTAAGATCGAGATTTTACTTAGAATTGAATGGGGATACAAAATTGTAAAACATGCACCTCAAGAAATGCGTAGGATATCAATGCATTTACCGATGGATTTTTTGACGGGCACGATTTATACCGACATTCTTACCAACGGAAACGGGGGCATCAGTCATGAGGCCATTGATGACTAATACCAACGATAATAAAAAACTCGTCGGTTATTTTCGATTCGTTTATTGACAGGTAACTAGATAATTAGCCGTCAGTATAATTAAATAAAAGGCATCACCATGACCGTCAAAGACATAATTATATCGATAGGCATTTTTTTTTACCAACGGGTTTTTACATAAATTAATTATAATTTTTTATATTTTACCAACGGTTTTTAATTCATTTGAAAATTTTATTTTAAATAAACATTATATATTACTGATGGCCATATCTGTCGGTAAAAAAATATATATATATTTTTTTATAAAATACCTTTTTAACAATGATGTGATTGGTAATATGTTATTTATTATTATTTATTTATTTATATAATAACCTAATTATCAATTGAATTGATATTAAATAAGAAAATAATAAAATGATAAAATGAATAAATTAAACTGATTAAATAAAATATCAAATTATGACAATAAAATATACACAAATTACAATAAATGAAAAAAATATCTAGAATGGAAAAAAATGAAGTTAAATAAAAACTAGCTAAACTCCTGAGCGTCGGCATCGTTGGCGACATCATCATCTAGACCATCATCGCCATCCGCTTGGTCCGATTGTGAGTGGTCCTCAGCGATGGAGGGGAGCGAGATATAGGGGAATGGAGTTTCGAAGAGCGTCTTGTCGAAGCTAGAGGATCCTAAGGCCTGCATGCCCTGGAAGAAGCTCATCACATTTGCAATGATCTACTACTGCATTTTTCGGAGTTGAGCCTTCTCCTTCTTTGCTTTCTCCTACTGCTGGTGCTCCCAAGAGAGCTTAAGCTCTCAGATCTCTCTCAACTCCTGCTCTACAGCTGCTCAGCTTGCCTACTGCTCTTGGAGTTGCTGAAGGAGCTGTGCCTGCTACTGCAGCTTCTGGTTGAGGGCATGCACATGCTCTCTCAGGGCATCATCCCCAGTAGCTGATCCAATGGTAGAGGAGGGGGATATACTCTCAGGGAAGTACCCCATCCCATGTATGTAGCCCTTGTAAGGGCCATCAACCACCTTGGCCCAGACATTCGCCTTGTTTGGAGGAGGAGAATGTAAGCATCGGGCCCAAGCCGATGGTGCAGTATTGGAGTGCAGGCACCTTCCAAGGTCAATAAACTCGCACTACAAGGGAAAAAAGATAAAACACATTGTAAGTAATAATTACGACACAAATGAAAATAATAATAAAAATTAAGTAAAGTTATATATAAATTCAAACTTACATAGGTCGTCTCGGAACGAGGGTCCACCCAGATTCTCCAGACTCATCACCCCTTGGCTTACCCTTTTGGGTGTGGGTCTCTCGAAATAGCTTGCTCCTTGTTGAAGAGTGGCTCAACTCCCTCGTCTCTATAAATAAGCACAATAAAGTCATAAACATATTGTATTTGCCACAATTCAAATATAGTAAATGTTATTATAAAATTTAGAAAGTTTAAAAAATTACCAAACGCTTGCGGGTTGCCTCCTGGGTGCTTGACCCACCCGTGTGCAGCGACTCTCCTTTTGTGAGGCTTGGTTTGTTTTTCCCTTATTCGACCTATCCTTAAAGGTCAGGTCGCTGGCCTAGTGGCACTATAGCTTACTAAGCGTGGCATCATTCAGCCACGAGCTACTCATGTGTCCCTTACAGACATCATGAAACATATCTCACCATCGCTTAGAGGACCTAATTCCCTAAGCCCTTTTCATTGCGGACTCATGCTCGGGCTGAATGTAGAAGGTTCTCTGCATATACAAATTCACAGCACACAAGTTATTATATATCAGCATATAATTAAATAATATGAACATATATATTGATAAAAGCGAATAAATTATAGAATTACCTTCCAGTCCATCCACCACGACTCCTTGACATCCTTAAGGATGTCAGTCCATGTGGGCCACAGATGGTTATACCGACTCTGTATAACCTCCGTGATTCTGTGGTGAGCCAGCGCAAATGGCTGAAAACTATTACATAGATAAAATAAATCAAAGAATCATCAAAATATTTTAAATATCATAAGCAATGTAAAAATATAATGTAATGAAAAACAAATTCAACTTACCTATCTTTACCGTCCGGCTTGATCTGGCGGAGCGGTTTACCATCAACCCCAAGTGGCCTACCATCTGGGCCGAGGCTCCTCCCCTCTGCATCCCGTGCACAAATATAAGCAAAAATAACCACAAGTAACATACTTAATTTCAATTTAAAATGCAAATAGTCTAAGAGCCATAAGTCATACACTCATAATCCACAAATAATAGCAGAAAATGCAATCAACCTACAAGTTTGTGATATCATATGAACTAAAAACATAATATAATCTCATCTAAAGCAAATCATTGAGGTTATGGTTATCATGTTCATCATCTGCTGTATGGATCCCACCATCTTCATTGCCATCTTCACGAAGAAGCTCATCAAAATCATCCTTATCTAGAGGAGGAATCTCCAAATCATTTGAAGGGCCACCAACTCTGCCACTACAGCCAAGTTAAAATCATTTGCGATATCCAAATCCTCTAAACTTTCCAACACATCCTCATTTTCCACAATCCATTCTTCATTGACGTCCAAATCAGCAAGGTTACACTCAATAGGATTTCTTGATTGCTTCTTCTTAGATAATCTTGAATTGGTCATCACAAAAACAACATAATTCATAGCTTTTTTTTTCTTCAAACGGTTTCTTTTCTTTGTATGAACCTAAACAAATGTAATAGCAATCAACCCATAGCAATTGGCAACTAAGTGACTAACTCTTATATTCTAAAAGTAAAATATAATACAAATCATAGTTATGGGTTAAAGCTTAGAATATTTACCATTTCAAAGGCACCCTAATTATGCTCATATCTCGATAGACTGTATGTCAAGCTCAACACACAAATGACAGACCTTTCAAGCTCAAGATGCTCATTCCCATAAGAATCCCACCATTGTGCTAGAGTTTTGGTATTTAGGTTAGCCTTGACTACTTCCCTAACAAAAAACTTAGCTTGACTCTGGAAATCTTTAAGTTGAGCATCAATCTTAGTAATTTTAGTTTTATCGCCTACAATTTTCTCCAAACGATATCATATAGTCCTTTTTTAACTTCGTAATCAATTTTACATGTAGGACTATAATGTAATTGTGGGTTAAGGTAGTAGCAAGTAGCATGCAATGGCCTATGGCATTGGCTATCACATCTTGCATCAATGATCTCCCATAAAGGCATATAGATATAGAGTAGAAAAATTGGATTAACCACTAAAGTATTTAAACTAAACTACATTATGTAGGAATGACAAATTAAATATAGCTTACCTCTTTTCAACACCTTGAAAAGCCTATTTTCTTCTTAGTACGATTAATTTCCTCATAAATGTATCCTGTAGTTGGCTTCTCATTTGAATCCACTAAATGCAACACATGAATAAGAGAATAAGCACCTTTTAGGAAAAGAACAATGTCCCTCCAAAATAGTCTATCCAAAACAATAGCTTCAATAAACTTCCCATTGCTTGCCTTAGAGTATTTACTTGATTTCCATTCATTCGAAGTAAACATTCTTATCAATGCACTCTTATTCTCATTAAGGCTGCCCAAAGTAAGGTAGGATGTGAAATAATGAGTCATGCTCAGTCTCACTAAATCCTTTCCTTTGGTATGGTGTTGTAATAGGGAAATGAGATACGTACTTGAATAGATGTAAGTAGTAACTTTTCTTCCTTTAGCAATTGTCTCTTTATGAAGCTCCAACTTCTTCTCAAAATCCTCTAATATCAAATCAATATAATGAGCTGCACAAGGTGTCTAATAAAGTTTCTTCCTCTTTTCCATTAATATTTGTCTTATGGCTTTGTAGTTTGCTGCATTATCTGTCAAAACTTGCATAACATTCTCTTCACCCACCTCCTCAATAACATCATCTATCATCTTAAGTATTTTATCAGCTATTTTACAAATATGTGAGGTATCAATAGACTTCAAGAAAACTGTCCCCTTATTGCTTTCACTAGAAAATTCAGTATGGTTCTCCTCCTTTTATCCATCCAATCACCTGTCATAATTGTGCAACCAGTTTTCATCAGTGGTCGAATCTACCTTCTTCTTCAAATATTTGAGTCTTAGCTCAGTTTAAAAGGGTGCTTTGAATCCTATTCAATACCAAGCAACCGTTTCAAACATCTTCCCATATTCTGCACTCCTTGCCACATTGAAGGCTATGGCATTGTTTTAGAAAAATGAAGCAATTTCTTCACACATTTTCTTCCTTACGTTCTTTTCAAATTTACTATTAATTGTAGCTTGAGTGCTAATTCCTTTTTTCTTGAATAGGCTTGCAGGAGTCTTTACTTATTTTCCCTTTCTTTTCTCACTAACTAAAGAATCATCACTTTGTCCATTATTATTTTCTGCTAATGCTTCCTCATTACTCCTTGTTTTCAGGATGAAATTTTTTTTATAAACTAACCACAATATCCCACATTTGTTTTTTGTTATCTCATCACTAATAGCATTACATGCTCCTATATCTTTTTGAGGTCTAGCCAAATGATATTTTAATCTATAAAACCCCTGTAATCTTTTGATAGAATTTATATTTGATTTTCTAGTATCTCCATCAATTGAAATCCCATAATATCAGCCTGTATCACTTCTATTACTAGGTGCATTCTTATGGATCTTTTTACCTCTAACTAAAGTAGTATAGTAAAACTTCCAATTTCAAACAGAAAAGTAGAATATAACCTCTACTACCCCTGCGAGCAGAACCTCCATTGCCCCCACACAAAAAGTATCTAATGACATTTTCTCCTACCTAAATAATACCTAATACAAAATCTAACACAAAAATACTCTTAATCGAAATATTAAAATATTTGAAAGCATAATAAAAGGAGAGAAAGAGCAGCACCGACAGTGGCTACAAACTATGCCGGAGAGCTCAAGTACCGCTATGGTTGCATCAAGTAGAGAAAAGAGAGGCAGATAGGGATTGATAGGGAAGGAGAAGTAGAGACCAAAAAATGAAGATGGAGATGAAAGTAGAGGCTAGAATGGAGACTTGAGCAGTGGAGTAGGGACTGAAGCGGCATAGTGAAGATAGATTGAAGAATAAGAGTATGACGACGGATTGAAAGTAAGAACTGAAAAAGGGAGAGATAACAAACTTATTAGGGTTTTCTATGCGGCTGAATTTGAGAAATGAGGTGGGCCAGACGCCATTCAGCTTAGGTTTAGGTTGTTTAGCTAAGCTCAAGTGATGGACTTAACCAGTGCGCAAAGATTGCATGATTTTAACGATCCCAAGGACATCCCCAGCAATCTCACGATAAAGTAGTGGTGGCAAACCCAATGGTGGAATCAGGATTGTGAATAGTTATTGGGAGTGTAGGATCATGCAATTTCACGAGGAAGATTGTGATCGTAGTTACCTTAATTACAACATCATAAATTCATAATAAAGAACACATAATGATAAATAACAAAGTACAATAGCACATTCCAAGTCCAATAAAACCAAGCATAAGATCCTAAAATGCAAAACAAGAATAAACTCATGATCACACCCATCCTAGATGCACACAATTAACCCAGTACAGTAACACAAATCAAGAGGCTATGCATAGTATTTTCCTATAATCACACAGACACACACAATGCATTGACACTCATAATTAAAATAAACTCACATAAAATAGTTGAAATAATGACATACACAAACAACCATAGAACCAATTTCAAATTTGTATTCCAATAATCTAGTTTCATTTTCCATAATTGCAAAATGTAGAAGTGCATAACCAATATCAATTACCAAATAAATTGAAAGTTTGAACTTTAAAAAAATAAAAACTCAAACCCGATTGTAGAGGAAGAACGAACAATGTTGCTTGCTCTAGTTTGGCTTCTTCACACATTGATGCATGGATGACAGAACAATAGTGTGAACAGGGAAGAAAGATGTTGGCACAAATAGGGGAAGAATGAATAGGCATTAGGATGAACAATAAGGGACAAACAAAACCATGCAAACAACAGCAAACAGAGGTATGAGGTTGAAGAATAGTGGAATGATCAATGATGACGAACAGTGGCATGAACGATGGTAAGAATGGTGATAGAGTGAGTCGTGTGATGAAGGTTTGAAGGTCTAAGGTGATGAAGGCAGAGTTGGGTTCATAAAATAGGGCTGAAAACTAGCCCTAAGGCATTTTTGAGGGAGCGAACCAAAATGATGTTGTTTCTGCACCCCTATATGTCGTTATTTGATTTTTAAAGGCTTCGCGAGTAAACTCTGAAAATCAGAAGTAAACTCATGATTTTGTATATGTTTAACCAAGTTTACCTGATCTTACCTGAGTCTACCCAGAAATGAGTTTGAATGCGAGTCATCTTGATTTTATGGTCTAAATTCAACGAGCTTATGAGTTTACTAGTGATTTTGATAACCATTTTTATAGTCTACTAGCAAGTTAGTTACACTCTCATGATTACACTAGCTTGTATAAGCTATAAGGTAACTGTAATAATTCATCAAAAATCATAATCACAAAATTTAGAAATCTTTCTTTCTATTTTCTTCCTTTCTTTGCATTCTCTCATTACTCAACTTACAAATGATACCTTTCATGGTGTCAAAGCTTTGGTTCTAATCACCATGAGTTCTCTAGATTCCATGCAAACATCGTAAGGTTCATCTTCCGTAGTGCTACAACAATTCTTAAACCCAGTTTCACAAAAGCTAGATTGCCATGGAAGGAGCAAATTGAAGCAAAGGTTGAAAGTTATGATCTATCAGATCACATAGTCAGAAATGGAATTCTGATGAAATTTTGTCTCAACCAGATCAAGATGTTGGTTTTGTGAATTTAGAGTACCAAAAATGGAATAAGTAGGATGCATTGCTAAAGTCCTAATTGCTATCCTCCATGACAAAGCCATTCACTACTAAAATGCTTGGGTACGAGCTCTCTCATCACATATGGAAACTGTTAGAGACTTATTTTGCTTATCAAATCACTGCTAAAGTTCGTCAATTAAAAACTAGGCTAGGAAACCTTAAGAAACAAGGAGTTGTTAGTGATTATTTGCTTGAAGAATAGAAAATTAGTGATATGTTCATCTTTGTTGGTGCAATCGTAAATGATGCAGAGCATGTAGAGGCTATTCTAAATGGATTGCTTGAAAAGTATCTAGCATTCATTACTACAATGATTTCAAGACCAGTATCAGTTTTAATTGGAGAATTAGAAGCTCTTTTAATGGCATAAGAGGAATTGATTGAGAAGTATTGTAGAAATAAGTCATTGGTACATGCAAATGTAGGTCAATACTTCTCTTAATTGTGATTTCTTACCAAGGAAAGATAATGGGGTAGATTTGGTCAATTTTGTCGCTCTTTTCACTATAGAGGAAGTGTTAGAATTGGTGCTCATAGAAGTCGATCTTACTCCTCCAATCATCCTCAGTGTTTGGTCTGTAGCAAGCTTGGTCACATGACTTTGGACTATTGGCATTGTTTTGATTCAAGATATGGAGCTCCCTCATTAGAATGAAAGTTAATTCACAGGCCAAGGTTTACACTATGGAGATCAAAATTTTTCCAAACCTCATACTAACCTCACCATTGCTACACTTAGCACCTTGTAGGACCCAAATTGATACCCTGATTTGGGTACAACTCATCACATGACACCAGATCCACTTAATCTCATGGACAAGCATGACTATTTAGGGCCTAATTAAGTGATTGTTAGTTATGGTCCAACACTACCTATTAATCATGTTAGAAATGTTGAGTTCCAATCAAATCTAAGTAATTTTGCATTTAGATTGAACAGTATGTTTCATGTACCTAAGTCAACCAAGAATCTTCTTAGTGTGCATTAATTTACTAAGGATAGTCATTGCTTCCTTGAGTTTTATCCTTATAATTGATTTGCTAAATCTCAAGGAAACGAAAGAGACAATTCTCTAAGTCTCATGTAACAATGGCTTGTACAATTTTCACAACTTTAAACCCAAACATAACCCTACTGGTTTGTATTTTGCTACTGTACAGGGCTCAAATTTTGCACTATAACATTCCAGGCTTTGTCACCCTTCTTCAATTGTAGTGTCTAGAGTTTTAAAATCTTGTAACATTTTTCTTCCTGCTAAAAAGTTTCTTTATGCTTCTTGTTGCTTTGGAAAGTTTCATCAACTTCCTTTTTCTATTTCTAACATAGTTTACAATAATCCTTTTGATCTTGTACATACTGATATTTGGGATCTAGCCCCAGTTCCTTCAATAAAAGGAGTTTGTTACTATGTTCATTTCATTTATGCATTCTCTAAATATACTTGGTTATATTTAATTCAATCTAAATCCAAAATTAGATTTATCTTTAGTAATTTCCAACATATAGTAGAATTGCAATTAGGAACCAATATTAAAATTGTTCAAAGTGATACATTAGAATTTGTGAGTTTATCGAAGCAATTGCAGGCATGGGGCATTATTTATGGGTTCTTTTGCCCCCATATCCATTAGCAAAATGAAGTTATTGAGAGGAAACACTGGCATATTGTTGATATAGGTTTGTCGATGTTACCTGAAGCATTTGTGCCTCTCAAATATTAGGGTGATGCATTCCTTACTATAGCATAGCTCATAAACCCCTACCTACACCAATGCTAAATAGCATCTCACCCATAGAGAAACTATTTGGTACTGGTCCTCCGTATCCATCCTTTAGAAGGTTTGGCTATCTGTGTATCCCTTTACACCAGGCCTTACAACAAACACAAGTTGGGGTTTAGGTTTACACCTTAAGTTCTTCTTGGTTAGTTATGGCTTGCAATACAAAGGTTACAGGTGGCTTACTAGTTTTGGGAAGATAATCATTAGCAAATGTGTAGTTTTTTATGAGCATTAAGTTTCCCTTCAAGTTTAGTTTCTATTCTAATTCAATTGTAGATTTGAAGTTGAAGTTCCTCAATCTATGCCTATTATTCCTATGTTCAAATAGTCAATTCATGCCTCATACTCAACAAGAATTATCCCTGCTCCTACTTCTAATTCTGATGCAACACCTATTCCAATTTCAGGAATTGAAATCCAACTCCAAACAGCTTCTCAAGTTGCACCTATTTTTGCATTAGTTCAGCCTCCATTAGTGTTACAACATCCTAAAAAGTCTCAGGTTTTAGCTTCTAAGTTCAAGTCTGAAGGAGCTCTAAAGCCCTAGCAACCTAAGTATGTCAAATCTATTAGTGATTACACTATGCTCACACGAGAAAAGCAGGGGATTTTCAAACCTAAGGCTCTCATTGCAAACCTTAAACCAATATCAGCTATGTAAACCCTCACCATTCCTCATTGAAAGCATGCCATGGATGACGAATATAGTGCACTTATTAGGAACAATACATGGCAACTAGTGCCTTTACCAGAACGGAGACAACATATAGGAAGTAAGTGGATGTTCAGGGATAAATATAATCCTGATGACTTATTGCAAAAATACAAGTCCAAGCTTGTTGCACAAGGATTTAGCCAACGGCCTAGTTTTGATTATATTGAAACATTTAATCCAGTAATCAAACCAATATTTATCAGGTTACTTTTCTCACTTGCTATAGCGAAATCTTTGTGCATTAGAGAGTTAGATATGAGCAATGCATTCTTAAATGGTGAATTGGTTAAAGATGTTTGCATGAAACAGCCCCAAGGTTATGAGATAGTGGATGGTTCTCTTGTGTGTAACCTTACCAAAGCATTATATGGCCTTAAGCAGGCTTGAAGGGCCTAGTTTCATAAGCTTACTTCAGCAATGCGATAATTTGAATTTTTCTTGAACCAAGTCAGATGCTTTAGTACTTCTCACTAGAGTTACTCTTGAGGCTGACACTCATGTCTTCATATATGTGGATGACATCATTATTACAGCCAGCTCCTCCGCCTATATTTTTGATTTGGTTAAGCATTTAAATACTTCATTTGCTCTAAAAGACATAGGAAATCTACATTATTTTCTTAGTGTTAAGGTTATTCACACTTTAGTACAATCCAAGCATATTGTTGATTTATTGAAGAAAGCAAACATGGAGGGCTACAAGTCCTGTCTGCAAGTGGCAGCCCTATATTTTCTGATCCTGCCTTAAATAGGATAATAGTTGGAAGTTTGTAATATCTCAAAATCACCATACCTGAGCTAGCATATTGCATTAATAGGGTTTGTCAATTTATGCAAACCCTATTGAATCTCATTGAAAAGTAGTTAAGAAAATTGAGATACTTATACGGAACTCCTCATCATGGTTTACGCATTAGAAAGGCTTCAAATTCACCAATTATAGCTTATACAAATTCTGACTAGGGATCCAATCCTTTAGGAAATCCACCAGTGGATTTTGTGTGCTTCATGGACCAAACTTTACTTCTTTGTGTTCGAAAAAGTAGCATGCAATGTCAAGAAGCCGTATTGAAGCAGAATATCAAGGTTTAGCAGCATTAATAGCTAAGTTGTTTTGGATCCAAAACCTCCTTAAAGAATTGCATATTCCTTTTACTATGACTCCAAAGGTGTATTGTGATAATTTGAGTGCAATACTCATGACTGACAACCCCATTTTGCATTCCAAATACCATGTTGCAAAGGGTAGATCAAGTTCAAGTTTGTCATATTCCTACTGAGCATCAGGTGGCAAACATCTTCACAAAGCCTATTTCATCTACTTTGTTTAGCAAGTTTAGAGACAAATTCAGAGGATCTGATTAGCAGACTTTGAGTTTGATGGGGGATGTAAGGAGAGTAGGATGAAGATAAGTTAGTTGGAGTTGGTTATTGTTTGTTATAGTTAGCAAGCTACTTACACTCTTATGCTTACACTAGCTTGTATATAAGCTCAAATGTAACTATAACCATTTGTTAGAAATCATAATGACAGAATTTAGAAATCCTTCTCCTTCTACCTTCTTCCTTTCTCTGCATTCTCTCATTTCTCAAGCTAGCACTGGTACCTTTCAAGGTTTATATATTAGGTGAGGGAGCCCAAAAAGATAATTAACTTGTAACTATGTACTAGCAGAATTAATAATGGAAAATTAAACTACTTATCTAAAGCTTCACCTCAAGATGGGAGGATAATGTTCTGATCTCCCATCCTCGGGCATAAGGTTTTGAAAGTGAGAGCCCAAAAGTGGCTTAGTCAACACATCAGCAATAGACAACATAATGATCAACATCAATGCCAAAGTTCTGCAGTAAAGGTTTCAGCCATGTTAACTCGCTTGTGGTGGCTGCTAATGAGCGATATTCTGCTTCTAAGAAAAGGCTTGTAATACCATATTAGAGAAAGAGAATGAGAGAGATGAAGTTTGCATTGACTAAACATGGGGCTTATATGCAAGGTGCAGGAGTCCGAAAAGATAACAAACTGCAACCAACTTGTAACTACTAACAGAATTAATGATGACAAACTAAACTAATCATCATATAAAATATTCTTTTACATAAGACTTATTAAATATCAAGTTACTATGTACCAAAAATGATTTATTAATTATTTTTAACACGAACCTTACATGTGAAAATTAAATTCTATGTATATGCTGTTGTTTATCTTCTAAAACATGCGTTTCATATTGACAGGTACTTATTGTCACAGGAGCATGTACTTCTTCTCTATTTATCACAATTATTTCCTATGCTCGCAGGAAAGGGTTGGTTTGATAATGTTAAAATATGTAAATTAAATGTCAGAAATTTCCTCCAGGTTGTTATTATAACTATGTAGAGACCGTTCTTTGTTATAAATTGGGGGGATAAATTAAATATGATTTGTAGCACTGCGTATTATATATATGTATATAATGATAGTTTTATATGAGAAGTGAGAATATACATATAGAATGTATCATGAGATTGATCATTAATTATTGAGTTCTTTCCACTTTCTTAGAGATTAATAAATTAAAGGATGAATTATGAGTAAGTGACTTCAACTCCTTGTAAAGTTACTTCTTCTATTTCACTCTATCACATTTATTCCTCAATTATGCTTCTGAACAAATAGAGAATTTAAGCACACAATTCTAATCCAAAAATCCATACAATCACAAGATAAATTTCTAAACTTTGAGTATCATGTAGTTTATTATTAGTGGTGTGGGAAGTCGTTTCTGATTCATGTGAAGTCATTTCTGGCATCGGCTATGGCAATGCTTCACCGGATTTGATTCAATCTCCATCGTCTGGTTCTTCTTGCCCTCTGATTCAGTAATTTTTTTGGTTTCAACATCTGTTTTTTTCTGTTGCTGTGGCCTTGTTCAAGTATGCATTTTGCTACTGGTTCTTGGATCTGAAGACAGTTCTTGCCTATCTGCTATGGTTTGGTCTTGTTTTGGATCTTGGTGGTTTCAAAACTCGATCATCGTGGAGGTATGTGATATGGTAGTTTGTTGTTCCGATGCCCGAAGTGCTTTAGATTATGGCATTTTCAGTTCGGTGCAATCGGTGTTCTTCCTATAGCCGCACATTAGAGGTTCGATGTTTTGTCACAATAACTGGAGTTTGGTGTGATTTAGTTTGATAAGTGCAAGCTTCTAGCTAGAGATTGACTATTGTTCAAGATTTACACATTTATTGGATCAATTTGGGTTCAAGCTTTGGTTCCTTTTGATCAATCCTTGTTGTAATGGATTGATGCAATGGTGTTCTAATAAACACTGTTTCTAGTTGGTTTAGCCTTGAATAGACTCTCATTTGTTTCAATTTCTGCTTTTAAAGTGGTTAAACATTTGCGTTGATTTCACATTGAAGATTGGTGCTTCCTATATCAGGATTCTTCAATATTTTCCTATGAATGTAATCTCTCTTTGATACAACCTTATGACTATAACCTTTCTTTGATATAGCCTCATGGTTTTAACCCCTTCTTTGATGATTGCTTCTACCAAATGTTTAAGTATCGATTGTAGATTTTGCTTGGTGGTTAAGCTTCTGATGATATGGTATTTCTTCTGCAATGAGCGCCACCAAGGCGTCAAATTGGAACTAGACATCATCACAATTAATAGTGTCAAACGGGTTAGCCCACTCCAATTTGGTCTTGGCCCACATGGGTCAAGGATAAAAAGTCCATGGGGTCAAAAAGCTCATAATTACAAAAAATTTCACAAGGTCAAAAACATATCTTGTGAGTCAGAGTCAGTCCATTTATAAAAATTTTAAAATTTATTAACACTTAAATTGAGCTAGCCCATAGCCCATAGAAAAATTTCATATTTTGATTTTTTTTTCACATGAGTTAGCCTTGTAAGAAGCACTGGACTATGTCATTATATTTTGACAAATTTTCTATTTTTCTCTACTAGTTGGTCTGAAGTTCGAAGATCAACATCCAAACATTCTGTAGGCTAAAATCATAATTCTTCTTATAGTATGCCATAACCCATGGGCGTTGTCAAATACCATAGAAAAAAAAAGCTTTTATAATTCAATTGAAATCAGAAAAGATTATTCAGATTCGTTTTTTTTAAGAAAAGAAATTATCTAAGTATAAAGTACTTTATTACTGCAATTTATTTTTAACAAAACAGAATTGGATATTGAAAAATTAAAATAGAAAAAACATATTTGTTAGCATGATTGGTTACTAGTTATCACTAATGAAAAGTATATGAAAATGTAAAATTTAAATACAAATAAAAAAGACGAAGTTCAATATTGTCAAATGATTTTTAATGTCTATAAAAGAAATCAAAAGAAACCATAAGTCTATAATAACACAATTATTACAAAATTTCAATAAACTCATAAAGCATAACAACTAAAAATTGGACAACTTCATCATTCTTCATCTTCTTGATACGCAACTAATGTTTTATCCCCAGAACTTTTGCAATCATCTTCATTTGAAATAGGGACAAGATTAGAAATAATTAAAAAATCAAATAAGATTTTACAACTGGAGATAATATAGAGCATATTATGACATTATATTCAAGGTTCAAAACAAAGCCATGCAAACAATTTCTAGTGCAATTAAGCATTTGGACATTTTTTGAAAGAGTTGAACTTCTATACTTCGTACGAACATGTCCACCAATGCTGAAAGCATGTTCTGATGTTACAGTAGTAATTGGAAATACTCAAGACATCTCTGGCCATAACTGACAGTGTGAAAAATCATTTTTCATGAGTCTTCCAGTAATTCAACACATCAAAATCTTCACTTTGTCATCAAAATTGATTGGAGGTTCATCAAAATAAATATCTAATTCATTCTTCCCAGTGACAGATTTTGTTTTATTTTGAAACATTTTAAACTCTTGAAAGATGTAATTTATTAATTATATGAACAAAAGAGAATTGAAGCTAAGAAATACCTAATGCTCATAATAACACATGCTGAATGTCCTTGATCTCTTTGGCTTGATTCCTTCTTCGACAAGCTTATTTAAAGTGCTGGACTTATTGGAAGATTGAAAAGCACTCAGAGCACTAAGATTGTTGGAATACTCCCTATAAAGCTTCTCGAACTTTTCCTTCACACTTCGAACCTTATCTCTAGAGGTCGAAAGATTAAGTTTTTTGTAGCAAAAGTTTAGAAAATCTAGCTTTAATCAAGGATCAAGAATGACTCCAAAAACCAAGATTGTGCTTTAATTCTTCCAATATTTGTCAAACTTTGCTATCATTCTTCTGCCATGAGTTTGATCAAATCCTCCTCAATAAGGTGGTTTTGATCCAGCACGTATTGAATCTTCCAAACTTGCATAAAATACAAGTTTGAAGTTAGATAAAATGAACCTAAGATTAGATTTGTAGTATTATCGAATGGTTCCAAAAATTTACACATCTTCTCTGCCATTTCTATTCTTCAAATGATGGACAATATTTGTAATTGTTGTCTATCACTCAAAGAATATCAAATGCTCTTTCAAATTTTATTACACTTTCTAGCATCATATGTCTTTAATTCCACCTAGTTGAAAAATGTAATTTCAAACTCGTGCTTTCATCAATGGCAGCTTGTTGCACATATTCTTTAAACTTCATCATTCTTACATCTTATCCCCTCATATACTTAACACTTTCTCTTATTTTAAACAAGGCTTCGCTTGCCACTTTCATACCCTCTTGTACAATAAGATTAAGTATGTGAGCACAACACTGTAAATGAAAAAATTCAACATCACACAATAAACAATTTTGCAAATGTAGATGGGTCTTCAAAATATTCTACATGCTATCATTTGCAAAAGCATTGTCCAAAGTAATGGAAAACACTTTCTTGTCAATTCCCCTTGCTCCAGACAATCAAATAACATGGCTTCTTATTCAACCCCTGTGTGTGGAGGCTTCATTCAACATAAGTTAAGGATTCTACCAGTTAGTCTTCAACTTTCATCAACAAAATGCATAATTAAATAGATATAACCCTTTGTGGTAGGTGTTGTCCATACATTAGAAGTTAAACAAACCCTATTGGGAATCTTAGACATAACTTGCTTAAGTAAATTTTCTAAACATCTGCCACCATAATATTCCTAGAGTGCATCACAACACTAGGATTCAAATATCTAGGCCATTATTTGATCTTCTTATACTCAACAAAATTGAAAGGAAGATCATGTTTGATTATAGCTTGTTCAAGAAGATCGCGATGAGTCTTTTAACATTTCAACCCTATTGACATTTGCATTCATGATGCTTTTGCCACTTGTTACATGATGAATAAACATGAATAAAAGGGTTAAGGTTAAGAAAATAGGAGAAAAATTCACCAAATATGAATCACGTCCGTGTCTCATTCCTCAGCCCCACATAGTGCTCCTTCGCCATTATTGCCCTCATCATCATCATGCCTTCTCCATTGTCACAGCCCACAGCAACTATCCCCGTTACGTACTGCCGACAGGAGTTTTTGCCTTACCCCCTTGAAGCTGCTATGAACTACCTCCAAGTTGCATGTTCATTGAGCTGCTTTTCTGGCATTGCCATGTCTACCAACATCAGGATCAATGGTGACAGCTCCATGACCTACCACAATCATCTCTCTTTCCCTTTAAGGCCACAGTCCCAACATCCAATCTGTGTGTGTGTGTGTGACTATGTTGATGAAAGAAGGAAGAGGAGATGAGAGAATAAGATAATGAAATGATCAAAAGAGTGGTAGACCATGGAGCTATGTTTAAACTGGCTAGTGGTTTTCTTATTTTATTTGTCTTCCTGAATATATAAGTTTTGGGAAGTCTTCTCTAATAAGTATTTTATTTTAGATTAATATTATTTTAACACCTAAAAATGGGTGTTCAAGTAAGACACCACTCCATTACCATTGGATGTGATAGTGGTCCCCATTATCTTCATCTATTCATTATATCCAATGATGATGGAGTGAGTGTTTTACTTAAACACCTATTTTTGGATATTGAAATAACAATGTTCTTTATTTCATTGGCCAAATGAAAAGGGTAATAGACATTGGGAAAAGGTGACAAATTTTGGAAGTATGAAAGGTGAAGGATTTGAAAAATAATTGTTTGATGGGATTTGGAGGTTGCATTTAATGTCTGAAACAAATATACATATATATTAAAGAATAATCATTATTTAATTTAATAAGTATAATTATATTATATATAAATAACAAGTATATTAATATTATTAAATTAAATTTTTATACTAAAGCGAAAAACAGGAATTGTAAAATCCAAAAATTATTATAGATGCAACTAATTTGTTCAGCCTACAAACAACCTGGTTCCTTCAAGTATCTTTTTTATAATTTTTTTAAAAACTATTTTTTTGGAGGAATTGTATATATATAATCATTTTGAAAAGATTTGTATTTTATGTTTCTTTTGATTATTTTGATCATACAAAAATTTATCAATATCTTTTTTATATTCATATGTAACGAATTTTTTGGATATAAAATCACAAATGTATAGTAATCAAATTGAGCAATGCCAAAGAAATAAATGAAATAAACGAGCCATGAAACATACACATAAAATTAATAATTATTAATTAATACTTTATATTCAAATTTAAATATTTTATCATCATATTCAAAATACGTAAACATAATTTATTCATTAAATATAAATTAAGTAAATAATTGTTTAATCAAAGTAATATACATTTGAATAAACGATCAACTACATGTAATTATTAATTATTAATGTTTTATAATACTTGAGGTACACGTATCCGTAGGCAGGTTTTGTACAGTCCTAGGGTCTCCCGGGCCCACCCGAGTAGTCGGATCGGCCTCGGATGCAAAAACTGAGTTGCAGCTCCAGTTTTGCAGAATTATGGAGAGCAAGTTTGCTGTAGCGAGTTTGGCTCGATGTAGCGAATGGGCGGGCCTTCTTGTACCTTTTTTGCAACATAGGGGGCTCTTTTCTTCTCCACACATGAGCAAAAACCGAAGCACCCCCCATACCCTCATTTTCTCTCATTTTCTTCAATCTAGCTCTCCTAAATCAGCAAGGTATGTATATGTTATTAGTTTATATCTCCATTCTCTTAATTCTTTCATGATCTTGAGTTAGACCTTGTTATTTATCTTATTGTTGTCAAGTGGGTGTGCTCCCCTAATATTGCTAGAGTTGATTGGGAACAATCTAGGGATGCCTATAGTTTGCAATAGCAGATATTGGTCTCCTTCTTCCCTAGAGTCCCCATGGTGTTGATACTTCACAATCTATCCCTTCAGGTGAGTGGGTTTGATCTCATAACCTTACTTTGGTCATTATACTATTATTTTCTAGTATTACGGAGCGTTTAGAGACTTGGAAGAATTTGTTTTCACATGACATGGAATTATATGAATAATGTGCTTTATCTAGAAATGCTCCATTTAAATCTATATATAAAAATTTTATTTTAGAAATTACAAGGGATCATACTTGCTCTAGGAGAAATTTATTATACGATTTAATTCATGAATTGATTTGGTTATGATAAATTGGAATTTGCTATGATTTATGAAATAAGACTTGAGGCTTTATGTTTGTTTTAATAGTTGAGAAATGTTGAACTAGAAACATAGAATTCCCCTTTTACGGCTTCAGTTGGTTTTAGATTAGAGAGTTACTGAGAGGAAAACAGAACTGTGAGTTTACGACAGTTACTCCATTAACCCTAGGATTGAGCATCCTTTCTACAGTTGATGGATATTCTGTTCCCTTTTATAATTCTTAAAAAGATAAAGATGATATAGTTACTATGTAAAGTAAATAGAAATGTTTATAAATGTTGCATTATTACTATTTATGTATTATGTTTTCTTGTCTTATGCATTGTTATGAGATTGGGTTTTATTGCAAAACTCACCCCTCTTTTCTTCCTTTTCCTCATAGATACAGGGTAGCACAGGATCCTCTTCTTCCTCCTCCTCAACATTAAATATCTTCAGTTTGGGTGAGCTTTACATTGGTGTGAAGCTATAGTATTTTGTTTATGATAGAGTGCCCTAGTGATGTGATGAGCAGGGTTCCCGAACCGCATATAGTTTTATCTTACATTTTGATATTACCACGATTCTTTTGTATTTAAACAGTACATCATTCATTATTTATTTTGTATATGAGCAACTCTATTGAAATGTATATCACGGCTACAAATTCAGATTATATTTATGAGAAAAAGGTTTTATTCATGCTTATAGTAAGGATAAATATTAGATTTGATTTATAATTTAAAGCATATTTTATGAATAGAGTATGCATATAGTACAACATAGCAATCACGAGGCTTACGTGGGAATGAGATTTCTCACATGCCAGTCACGTTCCGAATTGAGTTGTGACATGTTTACATTTTATATACAAACGTAAAACTAAAAACAAAAAAGCCATGAAAAATACACATAAAATTAGTAATGATTAATATTTTATATATTTTTTATCATCATATTATCCAGAATATGTAAGCATAATTTATTCATTAAAAATAAATAGTGATTTAATGAAACTAATATATATTTAAATAACCAAAATTTTAAAAGAAATAATTACATTGATTGATTTGAAGGCTTATACAAATGAAAAAATAGAGATGATTGGTGGCACATTCATCTCCCTAGAAAAATGGAGGGAAACCAAACTCATCGTATGAGGACACATCATCAATTCTACCAAGCCATTAACCATCTTTTAAAATAAGATATTGGTGTAGTAATTCGTGCGATACACATGAGGATTAATTAAATTATATGCAAAGTAGATGTTATGATTGAAGTAATATTATTTCGATAACATGTTATATACATGAATTATAACAATGTAATGCAATCAAATTATGTTTTAATTAGCCCAAAATATTAAGCATTTTTTCATGACATTTGCATGATTTGCAAAAGGAAAAAAATGTTTAAATTAGATATTTGATTAAAATTAAATAAAGTAAATACATATAAACTGAATTGCTACATCTGCATAACCCATGCAATGAATGATGCTATAATTTTATCGTGATGATTATTATTGTGAATATTTATTTTGTAGTTATTTATTTTATTTCATCTTATTTGTGTTATTTCAATTAAAACTTTTTACATGTATTAAATTATGCATAAAGTTTATCTATAAAAATTCACCCCTATTTTTGTACCTTACTGAACACACCCTAATCGATGAATAAGTTAACAAGGTCACAATAGTGTTAGAGATCATATCGTTTTTGGTGAGTTATTAAACCATATAGAATTAGGTTGAAATAGAAAAATAGTACCTATTGTTAAAAAAAACATAACAAAATATCATCTTTAATTATTTTGTCACGTGAATCCCAACTAAAAAGAGTAAATTATACGAAAGATAACTTTGTTAATATGCATAGTTTAAAATAATTTTATATTCTCATTTAATTAGATCTCTCCATTTATATGACTTTTCAAGTAGTTGAAACATATAAATTAACCATATTAAATTGTATAATAATGTATAACTGAATAATTGTAATTTTTTTTACATTATCAATGCATCATAATTTTAAGAATGACTAGAATTTATATAGTTTGCTGATCAATCTATATGTAGTTATGAAAGGGCATACAAAGATTTAGTTTTGATACATAGTACACAATATTAAAAATCATAAAAACTGATAATATTCGATTAATTGATAATATATAGAACATTTTATAGTTATAAACTTATAATTTATCAAAATTAAACTCTAATATAAAATGAGATTGTTTAAGCCTAACTTACGCCCTAATTTAAAAATACTTTGTTGACAGTTTTGTAAGAAACTTCCTTATATATATTGCGAAAAAATCTTACCACAACAAGGAGCCTCAGCTGAGTGCTTCGACTGAGTATTTAATGTATAACAAGATGAATACATGTCCACCAAAAATTAAAAATATAAACTACCTAATGCGGAAAAATTCTTATATACTATGAGGGTAAGAATATTTGATTTGTTTCATTCATTAATTGACATATTAATTTTATGAGTCATAAGTATCTCCCATTTTTCCAATATTTTTAATACAATAACTAATATATCAATTACTAAATAAATAACATAGAATAAATATTTGTCTTGCTATCAAGGCATCTAAATTTTTTTTCATAATGCATTCGTTCCAATTTATCTTCATCATCCCCTCCCTCCCCTCCTGACCAAATTTTTCCTTAGTAATTTTCCGTGATGACAATAGGGAGTTTTGTGGGAAGATTCATGGGCTAGAAGCAAGCTGATACTTGAAAGTTTAAACTTGAATTTTCTTTTTTCTGGAGATTTTGTTTAATAAAGGCCCCAATACCGGGTAGATTATACTTACCTACTACTGCGTATACTTTGCTCACATAAACGCATATATATGCTTGGGTTCGAATTCAGTGGTCTCTTTTTGTGGTTTGTCTGCTATATATATATATATATATATATATATATATATATATATATATATATATATATATAAGCGTATCATATGAGAGGAATCATTATTGTGAGAGTGAGATAAGTTAATCTTGATCATCGAATTTTATATAAACAATCAATATTAAAACATAAAGTCATATGACCATTTATGTATGGTTATACATCTCAAATTTACTTTCAATCATAATCATTCATATATGATTATACAACCCGAATTTATTCCTCTTACTCTCATAAGAAACCACTATCCACAAATCTTGAAGGGTTACCCTAATTCTAGGGCATGGCCACAGTCAATATCAAGAAAAGGAAAGCCCCCAAAACCAAACCCTTTAATACAAATTCATAGAATTTCTATGTTAAAATGGATGAAGCCAACACCAACAAATTAAAATGATCATGAAAAATATGCGCACCGTTTTTGTAGCACAAGTGTGATTGAATTCTAATTAATTATTTCAAAAGTTCAAATTGCCAAACAGCATGATATTAATTTTAGGTAAACTCCCAAAACCAAACCCTTCTATATATCTGTGCCAAGTATCTTTATTTTAAAATGAAGAATCCACCACCCTTTACAATTGTGATGAATTCAATCATTTATTCTTTTCCTATTGCCCAATAATTGAAAAAAAAAACGCATCTCAAAGTATAGAAGAGAAGCACATACCCTTCCAAGCATTCTAACAAAAACTTAAATACCTTGAATTCTACCAGTAAGATTGATGTTGCTGCCTTTCTTTCCAAATATTGAGACCATGGTTGAAAACTTGCTCTTAAGATCTAATTTCACCTCCACCAATCCCAATATCCAGTACACTGAATTTTTTATCAGGTGACGACCCATTATTATTGGTACAGATCCCAAGATGATGAACACAAGCCACGAAAGAATTCGGTGCAACAAGATGGACAATAGGGCTCCAGAAGAAACTGATCCAGAAACTAGAAGCACAAAGCTCAGAATCTGATCACACCTAGCCTGTTTATTTTGGATCTTGATTCCAAGTACCGAGCTGTAGATGCATATGGCCACCAAGAAGGTTTGCATCTGAACCGGGTGCGAGTCAAAGGGCGATTCTTGCTTGTTTTGATACTCAACTTGGAGCACACCAAGGAGGAGTGGATCCAGAAATATGAATATGGCATGGCATGGGATTGTAGGGTTGTGCTCTTGATTACTTGAAGGAGTCGATGGGACTGAAGGTTTGTTCTCTTGATCACCTGAAGTAGGAGAAGTGCTGTCAAGAAACAAAAAATAAAAAACGTTTAATCACCAAACTCTCAGTTTATGCCAATTAAAATAGTTGCAAGTTGCTACTTGGTACCAAGATCTGAAGCAATTATCTTATAATAATATAAAACTGCTGAAGCTTGCCCTAACCAGTACTGTGATTGGGTGATTGAAGATGAAGCTCATCTTTTTTATAATAAATAATAGTCTTTCTTTAATTCAGTCCCTTATTTTATTCTTGCCATGCGGTTGAACCAAAGCAAAACAAAGGATCTATAGCAGGCTTTGATGTCTTGGCCCTTGGGAAGAATAACCAATTGCAATAAACAAAAGAAGATGATATAATAAAAAATTAGCAAAGTGTACTGATTAAGAAATCATAATATATTCATCTTGTCAATAACAAAATAGATAATATATTCATCTTACAGATAGTATAGGGAACACTAACCTTGCCTGTTTGCAACCTTTTAGATGGCATGAGCAGCTCACAGACTTAGATAACTTCCTTTGTTTTACCTTTGTTGCCACTTTAAATCCTCTTGGTTTTATTGAGAGACCCAGACCCTGAGTGTCTTCCTCTCCCACTATAGTAACCTCACCAGTATGCACCTTGGACTCATCCATATCAACCAACTCTTCAGAACAATATTAGAGGATGTACAACAATGATCTATCGTTTAATTAAGATCTGCATTATATGCCATTCGATAAAGAGGGCATTCTGCCGAATAAGAATTGAAGCGCCTTAGTCAATTTGCTAAGCCTACACTCAACCCCAAAGGCCAACACGGGATCGGACCACCATCTTATTTTCCAGCATAGATTGACCTGCTGGCTTGCCATGTTGCATAGGTTTTTTATGTTTATGACTAACAGAAATGTTATTTGAACATCAAAAGTGAATATCTTATTGGACATATATTTTATTAACACCGGATATGGTGATAGTGCCCACTTATCTCATTTTTGATGTTATGGATACAAAATACATACTATGTACAAATATCCATATCAGGTTCACAATTAGAAACATAAAGGAAAAGCCACAAACAGAAGTAAGCTTTATTTAATAGTTAAAAAATATAAATTCGATTTTTAGATATTATGATATGTAGGCTTTATATAATGAGTATGATAAACTATAGAAATCCAGTTTTATAACTTTAGTTCTTTTATGGGATGATCCATTTATAAGATAATCCAATGATTGAATATATTTTCATTTAGTACAACTATTTGAAAAAATAAAAATCAAAAGGCATTCCTAGATCATTACATATATGGCTTGTTCCCCCTTCTTCTTTTTTCCCTTCAAATTAATCGACTGCACTGTCTGCGCACACGGCTTGATTCAGTTTTTGGTTCTTGTACTTCTATCAATTTTATTAGTTGCTCATTTAGCTCGCTTTTTTATTTTGTTCATTTGGTAATTTATTGTATTAATTAACCGCAACTAATATCATGCTTATAATAATTATACATGCAAATAATTTTGAGTTAATACTTATTCGAATTCCTTAAAATATGTACAAGAAACCAACTATAATTGGTCTAGTAGTAAGAAATTTGTATAATATGCATAAGGTCTTGAATATAAACCTCATTGCCATTTCAAAAAAACAAAAAAACTCATTGCCACCATTGTACCCCAAAAAAAAAGAAAAAAGAAAATGTGTATGTGAGTCACATTTCACTAAAATTTAAAATATTACTAATAATTCTTGACTTTGCAATTGTGAATCATATTAATCCCTGGTGAATAAATCCTAACAAAGTATTGGATTGATTTGAGTTAAACTTATTATTTTCTAGGACTAATTAATTTAATCTAAAGATGTATATTTAAGAGACTTATATGAATCATTTGTCTTTTGAGGATTAACATTATTCAAAACTGCAAAGATGGGGATTAATTAGTCAATGACACTAAAGTGACTCGAGTACATACAATTTCAAGTGCCAAAATGAGTATTAATTAACTTAAATGATTTTGGTGATTGCCAAAGTTTGACACTAAAAACCCTCCCTCTTAGTTCATGTCAATAAGATAGCCTTTGATAAATATTTCAGAACAAAAAATATAGAGGCATTATTGACATAAATTAAGTGTCTGGAGAAGAAGACATAGACTTAAAAAACCCCAAACTTGTCTTCGTTCAGGATAAGTTTTGAGTCATTTTTTGTCTCTTTAGAAAGGAGATGGATATTGGAGACATGTCTCTCAGACACAAATTTAAAATATATTTTTAATAATATCACTTAAATAAAATACATTTCATATTCTATATTTACCCTTTCTTACTTTTCAATTTTTTTATCAAATTATAACATAATATTCTTTATCTTTTCATGAATCACTATATCTTATACACCACTACCAAACACAATTCCACTACCAAATACAGTTCTGTCTTCATCCCTAGTATTATCTCCATCTCTATTATTTACTATCTCTGTCTTTTCTTTATCATGAGACAAGTACCAAACACAACCTAATAGACACTTGACATCTCATGGCTTAATTAACAAAGTAATTGGATTAATGTTTTGTAATTTTTTACGAGAATCGGGATGATAAATTTATTGATTGCATTTTTTTCATTAACAGTTCATTTAATGAATTTAACTATATTAATGACTAGCATTTTCAAACCCGTGCTATGTATAGGAGAATATATTTTTTGGTTTAATTAATTCACCGGTCCCTATAGTTTTATCGAATTTTCAATAGGGTCCCTACATTTTAAAAGTTTTCAACTGAGTCCTTATATTGTATAAAATTTTTCAATAAGGTCATTGTTGTTAACCACCATTATAAAAATATATCCAGCAACGCTATGGTGCACTTAATGAAGTCAGATGTATCATAAAACTCATTATCTACGCCATTAAATATATATAGAATTCACATACCATGTAATCTGAAAGATGAAATTTCATAGTGCAACAATGCACCCATTTCTACCAAAGCACAGTAGGAACTCTCATTTTCTTTTCTCTTATCCCTTCTCTCTTCACTACCGCTGTCAACCCCCTCCCCTCTTCTCTACCCCCAATCCCACAACCAAACCAAAACCCCCAAAACAAACAAGCAAGCAAACATCATCATCACCACCATCAACCTCCGCCACCTCACCATGTTCCTCCTCCTGCGAGTACGCGCTGGGTGCAATCCGACAAGTCTGCGACGGCCTGGGCACAATGTCCAGACACGAACAAGGATGACGCTTGTGGTGGTGATGGGATGCAAGGGCGACACTTGCACGGCAAAGAAGCGTGATCGTACGGCTACTCTCCACCGCATTTGTTGCCTGCAACAGCATAAAAGCTATTCAGGGAGAGAAGGATGGTTGCGGTTGTACGAGGTTGACATTGCGGTGGTTGCTGTGATATTGTCTGAAAGTGATGCTTGGTCACGGTAAGGGTTTTCATCAATGTGGTTGGGATCAAAGCGGCCAAAGGAGACGTGAGTTGGTTTGCAGTAACATAGAACCGTCTTTCCCCTTCTTTGATTAGAGATTGGAGACACAGGTTTTTTTTTTTGTCTGGAGATTAGTTGGTGATAAAGTTGTCAGGTTTTTTGATCTGAAGGTCGTCTGAGTTTGATTTTGGTTAGAGTTGAGATCTTGCTTTTAATGTTTCAGGATTTAATCATGAATTATTGATTTTAGTTGATTTTCGTTTGCGCACAGTGTCCCTAAGACAAAGGTTATGAACCAAACTTAAAAAGGATGTATAACTATGAGATAAACATCAATGGGTATGGAAAGAACATGGTGGATTGCTTGAATTTGTTTCTAGCTCTCAATTATTGTGCATTGCAAATTTGTTGGGGAAGGAGGTGGGGCGATGGTGGCTTGCTATGGGGAAGGATTTGTGATTGATTTTGGTTTGATTTTTTGTTTGTGATTTGATGATGTTTGTGATTCTGGTTGGATTTGATGTTATATTTGATTATGAGTGGAAGATTAGTTATTGATTATAATGATGGATGTAGGGGAGGGGGCTCTTGTGTGTAGCTCTACCTCTATAGTAGATGGTGAGTAGTGGGGAGGGAATATGGATGAGGTAGAAGGAAACGAAATATGTTAGGAATATTCTATTTTTTTTATAACAATGGTTAACGACAAGGACTTGGTTGAAAATTTTTATATAATATAGAAACTCAATTGAAAACTTTTAAAATGTAGGGACTAAATTGAAAATTCGATGAAACTATAGGGACTGGTGGATTAATTAAACCATATTTTTTAATAATTAAGAAATATTAAATATAAAGAAAATTATCATAACTAAAACTAATTTAAAAATTAGTATATATAATCAAAATTTATATAATAACTAGTGGATTGATATTTACTTTCTGTCTATCTATCAAAATTTTTATTTTTAGAATATATTTTAAAATGTATTATTGTTTATTTTTTAAAAAAATAAACCGAAAATTGCAGAAAGGATAAAAATTTATTAGTGTCATGTGGTAGTTATCAGATAGTTTTAAAGTGGAGAATATTAAACAGTTATCAAATAGTTATCTTTAGAATGAATCTCAAAAATTTGATTCAATTGGATTTTGAGACACCGAAATTGGGTTATCTTTGAAATCCATTTTATCTAATACTCCCTGCATCTTTTAATAATTATTAATTTTGAAATTTTTTTTTGTCTAGAAATAATTATCTATTTAAAAAAATTAAGTAGGATTAATTAATTATTTTCAATGAGGAGAGAGATATAATGGAAAAGGAGAGAAAAAGTTGGATTATTAAAAAGAAATAAGAGTAATTCAGTATATTATTTTTAACTTTTTCTAACTTTGATATTTTCTCAATCATATCTTTAATTCCAGTGTGTATTTAAAATTGAACAATTGTTCAAAGATGGAAATATTAGAATAGATAATACAAGCTAAGTATTGGAAGTAACATAGAAGCACCGTTGACACTCTATTTTGACTATTGTCACTCCTGCTCAACCAGTTTTATGTGTAGTTGTTATTCTAATATTATTCAAAATTATTATTATTATTTTAAAAAAGATCTGTTGATATTTTATTATTTGTGCTTCAATATATTTTTTTCATTTTGCAGAAATTTATATTACACAAAAAAGTATTTTTCCAGTTTGCAAAAAACATAACTAGTAACTATGTTTGATTTATTTTTCCTATTATATATTATATGAAAGGCTCCAATAGTCCAACTCTTCAAGACCGAGAGGAGCGGTCTTTACTTTATTGTTTTTCTTTTAGAAAAATCTATTAAATAATATACAAATTTTAAATATTTTAATTAATTCAATTGTTTTGTCATTCTCAAATATATACTAGCATGGTGTGCAAGAAATTGGAGAGAAAAAGGTTAAGTGATGATCTTCTTACACTACATGAAAACAAAACTTAGGCCCGACTTATGTGTTGGCGTAGTTAAATGAAACATAGGTCCACATGTAATTTCTCTTTTTACACATGTCACCATTGATCTCTAAGAAGATTGAAACCTTAATAATGCTCGTTTTCATAACTTATTAAATAACTGATTAGCTTTATTATGTTACCTTAATTTTTAAGAAAGAAAATAGTAGATTAAAAATGTTTAATGATGAGATTGATGTAACGAAGACTTATATAATATTTTTTTAATATTAGCTAAAATTTTATAAATGTTAGATGGTATAAAATTGGGTATATATAATATTGGCTATATATATATAATAATGGAAAAAATGTGTTTTTGGCAAAATAGAAAGACATTTTTTGTGTAATATATATATATATTTGGAAATTGAAAAAATATATAGAAGCAAAAAGAGTAAACATCCAAATTGGCCCCTGACAATTTCTTTGATAGGCAAATTGATCCCTACCAATTATAAATACCCAAATTGGTCCCTCATAATTGTTAAAATAGGATATTATAGACCCATGACCGACCTGCCAATGTTCGGGTGGGAGAAGGTGGGTTTATATGAGAGGAAATACAGCTTGGAGAGGATAGGCAGAGCTCGACTGAAAGGTAGCCAAGACTGATAGGCCTGTGACAGAACTCAGCCATGTGACGAAACTCAGCTACAAGTCATCTGGGCTCCTCTTCCTCAGTCAAGTTTCGCTTTCTTCTGGTTGAGCTTTATTTCCTCTCAGACAAACTCTACCTTATCCCGGCTGAGTTTTTTTTCTTCATCTCTGTCTCCCGGTCGATCCTTAATAGACTGGTCAGGGACTATAGTCTCCTATTTGTACAATTGTGAAGGACCAATTTGGACGCTTGCTCAAGCAAAAATAATAACCATACAAAAGAGCATTTTAGGATAATCATACAAGAACTTAGTTGAATGAGAGTGTCAATAGCTAAAATGAAGTGACAATAATCAAAAGGAGATGGTAATAGTCACTCCCCATTTTTTATTCAAACTTTAGTTGCGCACAAAAATAGTTGAAAGGAAATTTAAACATGGCTACTTCAGTCAACAGATTATTACCACTAATTATAAAAAATTATAGAGCTCTTTGTCTTGTAGCTGTTGTCCAGGCATATAACAATTCAATTGCGATGACGATTGCTTATTCCTGGGAGATGCCACCATTGCCTATCACCTTTGAATTTAATAATAATTGTGCCAGGGCAGATTCCTTTCTGGGGGCGGGTTTATCGTGGCTTTGATTACTTGCCAATCCTTATCTTCTTTTTCTCACCCCTCGTCATAGCGTTCAAACTTCAAAGATCCACTGCATTTTGGTATTCACCGATGGCCATTCTTAGCACATGGAAAACTAACTTTTTGAAAATACTGTCCAGTTAGTTCGCACTCTTAGGGATGAACTAGATGGTACCCGTGCACTATACGAAAAATCAATTTCCAAATCTTTCTTAATTTAAATTTATTTACATTGTTTAATCTTTTTTATTTGTATAGGAAATGTATCCCGTGAGGTGATTGGTTTTATACGAGAGTAAGACGATCAAATCTAGACCATATAATTATAGATAAATGGTTAGAATTGAAAGTTATTAAAAGGTTACATGATTACTTGAAAAAGTAACATAATTTTATGTTTTAATTTTAACCATTAATGTAAAATTTAACTTTTCAAATTTGTTTCTCTCACTCTCATATAAAACCTTTATTCTTGCTTGATTGTTTCCCAAACTTTTGAATAAAAGTTGATACAATTAGTTTTATTTATAATATGATCACTTAATTACATGTTTCCTTTGCGATAATAACTCGCACGAACTAAATCCTAGAAATAGTCTCTCTATAAAGTGGGGATAAGGTTATGTACATCCAATCTCCTTAGACTCCATCAGGTGAAAGTCCCTTACACTGGGTCACCTTTTTTATTTAATTTATATACAATGTCAATATTAAATATTTACATAAATATTCAATCATTTATTACCATGTCTAATTAGATTTAACAACTTACTAACTATCTTTAAAGTCTTATAAATACAGAGAATATAAATATTTTATTCAACATCCTAAAAATATTGTAAGATTCTTTTTATTGCCCTAAATTTGAGTTTGTAGATATTGATAAAAAAAATTACACATACATCTAATCATACATAATTATATCAACTTTTACAAATTAAAAATAATTAAATAACAATGTAAAATTTGTTTATATCTTCAATGCATTAGTATTAACTCTTCAAAATAACATAATATGCTTTTAAATGTTCATCAACATCTAATCATTTTTTATTCACATATCATTAAATTCTTTTTTTTATTGAAATATCATTAAAATTGTTTGATTCTTATTATAATTATCTTAAGCATCATATAAAAATATAATATAATTGTCTTACACTATAAATTAGTATATGAAAATTAACATTAAAATGAAAATGTATCTCTATACCAAAAGAAAGGTATCTAATTGTATAATTTCAAGCTTTTCATATACAAATGGATAGTTACAAATTTTTAAAATTTAAATTTGATTCTATTCTTATTTTTAATAGTATATTCAATTAGTACATTATTAAAGTAATAAATTGAGTATGATAATTTAATAGTAGAACATAGTTTAAATGTTATTGTAATAAATAAAGAAGAAAGAGAAACTGAAGTGATTTGTGAGGAAAAAATCCATACTTTTTTTACATAAAAATTTTTAAAATTTAAATTTGATTGTAGGTAGAGGAAAAAGGGAAAGTTGAGTGATTTTAGACTTCATGTAATAATTTTTTATAGTATTCCTTTTATATATAGAAATATGATACTCATTTTAATCCTCAAAAATATATCAAGAAATAAATAAATTTTTTAAAATCTAATAGTCATTTATAAATTTCTGACAATTCAAAAAGTGAGACAATTCCTCCATCTGAATAGATTTGCATAGAATTTCTTTAGTTATGCAAGCCTATATAGAGAGACCATTTTATTATCTGTTTTAAATTGTGAGGGATCAACAAAAAAAATTTTCAAATCCCGAGAATTAAGTTGTAACACCATATACGTCTTAGAGACCAAGAAATAAGCATAAACAACACGCCGGCCTATTAAAGTTGATGTAATTGTAACCCGCGCAGATAAGGTTTTCAGTTAAAACTTGTTCTAAACAAAACTGTGTAAAAGACATCATCTAAGTTCTATAAATACTTATAGTGTTGTTTTTTAAGTACAAGAAGCGGATATCATTTATTCTTTTCTTGAAAGAAACACTGGGGTGTATCATATGAGAGTGATGATTTATTATGAGAGTCAGATGAATAAATCTAGACCGTATAATCATATATCGACAGTCAAGATTGAAAGTTGATTAATGACAATTAATTCTCACATATTTATTTAAAAAAGTCACATAACTTTATATTTTAATTTTGATTGCATTCATATAAAATTCAATGGTCAAGTTCACTTCACTTACTCTTACAATAAATCATTTTTCTCATATAATATGTTCTCATATATATATATATATATATATATATATATATATGTATATATCCAATGATACATAAAAGTTATGTCAAATGATTTTAGATTAATTTAAAATTTGATAGAGATGATCTATATGATGTGAACTTCTAATCCAAAAATACAGTGTGTTTTATCAAAAAATACATCAATAAAAAGTTATAAATGATATAATTTTTGTTTAATGTTATACCGATATAAGTTGATTCTAACTCTATATAACTGGAGACTTGTTAAGTGAATAGGCTTGCACCTGATACTCACCCTAGACTATAATAAAATCTAATGGTTTGCAATAACTCATTTATTTCACTCGCATCAGTGAATACTTGATAGCCAATTTGAAAAAATTGGATTGTCATCCCACAAATATTAAAACTCAAGTATCAATTCAATTGGTTACTTTACTATTCAGAAAAATGTGTAAATATATAAAATAATTGAGCAATTAAAATAATTCTAAACTATACGACTAAAATAAGTTGAGAAGAAGAAAGACAGATGTTGGGGTTCAATTTCATCAAGATTCCTTGGAATTGCACTACTTAGTTGTTAAAATACTTTTCTAATAACTTTATTCCCAGCTAAATTACACATTGTTAATAGTTATATTATAACCTTTGCTATAACCCTTTTAGGATGAACTAGATAGCTAATCTTTTATTCTATTTTAAATTTATCCTAAAGATTATGAACAAGAATTAATAAAGACCGTACAGATAAACATTTTTATCTCTAAATACTTTAATCCATATTAAATTCTAGTTTGGCTTATTTTATAAAGTGAAATCTCTTTCATTAATATAAAACTTATATCTATTAATGGGAGGCCAAACCAAGAATAATATTAAGATTGCTAGAATAGAAAGGAATAAATTAACAGGAAATTCAAATAATAAAAAAGGATGCAAAAACAGTTCTCTAAGAACCCATCTCTCTAACACCTTTGCCAGTTTAAACAGACATGAGGAAGAAAGAACAAAAGCAATAAAAAATTAAAAGCTGACAAGTGTCAAAAGGTGTATTCAAGAACCTAAAAGCTACAATTTATATCCTTGAAAGTGAAACTAAATAAAATAGTTAAAATAAAAAAAAGACTTTAATACCTTTCTAATATGCATATCCACGGCTCACCGGTGCTGGTGCACGCCAACCAGTGCTCGAGCATTGACTCCCTTTTCTTTTGCTCATGCTTCACACCTTGAGTAAGCAATCAACGTGGGTGCAGTGGCACTCAAAGTAGTGTAAGAGCGCTGTGTTTGAATGTTGGATTTTCAAATTTTCAATTTAAAATCGAAATCTCCAACAAATGCTCAAAAAAATCAATTCAGATTTCTCCCAATTATCTAACCAATCTCCAACTACTTATCCATTATCTTATTCTTATTCTGCAAATCAAAACAAATTAATGGGGATATTTTGCCAACAAATCTCCAATAAATCACAACTCACTAAACAAATCAATTAAAGATAACCGAAATTGATTTCTCAATATAATATAATTACTCAAGAATATTTCAATTTAAATATGATTAAGATTAAATAACTTGGATAAATGAATGAATTTTTCCAAGTTATCAATACTCCCCTTCTCACGGTTCCCATCACCATTCCCTGTTACCCACCGTCTCTTCTCTCAACCTCTCTTCAGCTATTCGGAATATTCGACTTTCATATCCATCAGCCCACCATTGTATTCCGCCACAATCTCACTCGTTTGTCATGGGGTTGGATTTTAGAGGTAATAGAGGAAGTATTGTTGCTTCACATTTGGAATTCGTGAGTTTCACTTCTGAATAGAATTGATTCCCTTTTTCTTATGTGAATTTGTGCTGTTGTTACACTGATTCTACCTCCACCTCCACATATTTGATGAATTGCCCATTGCGGGTGAAGGCAGTGACTATACTAAAATTTGTTCAATAATTATCATTGACAAATTAGGAATGAAATCCTGACAAAATTCCACTGCTGAGATAGTTTATATGCATATCACTCAACATGATAGAAGTCCCCCAGGGAAAAAAGAATTTTCAATCTTTTCACTTTCAACTATATTATATTATTATAAAGTAGTTATTCCATTATTTATATGATCTTGCTAATGAATGAAAAAAAAAGGGTTTAGCATTTGGATAGATCAGATTTTATATTTTTAAAATATCGAACCTATAAAAAAGTTTTAAAACTTGTCTCTTTTAGTATCCTTAGTATCTTAAAGGCATTTGTTAGTAAGACTTTATTTATATATACATTATTAATTTATAACACTTGTAACTATGCTATTGTCATTACAATTCGTGTTAGAGTTTTAAATTGCGGTTGAGATTATAATTATGATTATGTGAAAAATGATGAAAAATGTTGTCAATATGGCTGCAACTGTTATTAATATTAATTTCCCATTTATGTAACTGCCCTCAATTACCAAAACTTTGCCCTCAACTAAACAGCACGTCAGAACAACTTTGAACCTGCTTCATGTTTTTCAATTTTATGAATTACATTGAACTATTTCTTCTACAATTGGAATCATCAGGTGGACTATAAAGTTAGTACGCTCAGCAAAAAAATAAAAATACCATTAGAGAACACATAAAGACAGAATATTGTCAAAATAAACACAAGGGTTTTGCTGAAAATTAAAAATTTCAAGGAAAATGTTAGACATTTAGAATTTTTTTCAAAAAATAAATAAGAGAATGATATGGTATAATTGATGATCTTTAAATAAATAGATAAGTCTTTTTTTTTTTATAGAAATCAGGGTATGCCACCACTCCACACCTCATGGTTGAAATACATAAGTCCTTTGACTATATTTAATCTAATTATCACCGTTTATTCTATTAGCTTGTTTGGTTTATACTGCTTGTGGCTTCCCCAGACACATTTGCGGCATCCGGAGGTGATTTTACCAAAAGGAAAACAAACCTCCTATAACCCAATGCCATTTTTTGCAACGAGAATAATCTAAACCAAACATGCTGTATATTTTATTCTAGTTGTTTTATTCTAATTGTGCAGCATTATTCAAATTTTAAAAGTATAGAAACATTTTATGAATTAAAAACTTAACAAAACGTATCTTTTTAACGCAAATTTTCCTTTCTTAAAGCCGAAGAAAAACTCTAAACATAATTATACCCCATCATCAAATGAGACTCGGCATTATGTCTTCCCAAAATTGTCTCCATTCTAATGCTGAGTCATGAATTTGAATAGTCCCAAGTCCTAAGCGCAACTTGCAACTTAGTGGGGCGACGACATTGTTTTTCCCTCCGAAATTTCCTTAGCTAAACTGCCTCTCCTTCTAGCCAATCCCCCTTTAGTTCGAACTTGCTGCTTGCCAACACGGTCTGCTATAAGTGTTTTTTGCAAATTTAAAATAAAAAATGATAAACTTTAAGTTATGCCCTTTTTTTTTGTACATAAGTTATACCAACCCGATACATTTTAAGTTATACATGTAAGTTGTACTAACCTTGCATGACTTATATTGTAATATCCCCAGGACCCACCTGTGTAGCCGAAAAGGCCTCGAATTTACAGAAACCATGTTGCAGCTACAAGTTCTACAGAATTATGCAGAATAGGTTCATTGTAGAGAGACTGTGCTCGATGCAGTGAGTAAGCGAGCCCTCCTATCCCAGTTTTGGTCACATAGTCACTACTAGAAATGTGTCAAATAGTGACTGATTTTGTGATTGAAATAAATCGGTCAGTAAAATGATAGATTTGTGATCGATTTAGTGACCGATTTTTATTCAAACTATAAATCATTTCTTGCATAAAAATCAATCGCTAAATTGGTCATCAATTGAAATTAGTGATTGATTTGTATTCATACTATAAATCATTTCTTGCATAAAATAGGTTGCTGGTCACTAATATTTCAATTAGTGACCGATTTAAGGACCAATTTTTATTCATAAACAAAATCATTTCTTGCATAAAATTTGGTCTTTAAATCGGTCACTAATATTTCAATTAGTTACTAATTTATTGACAGATTTTATTCATATTGGAAATCATTTCTTGCATAAAAATTGGCCACTAAATCAGCCACTAATATTTTAATTAGTGACTGATTTAGTAATCAACTTTCATTCAATATTCTTAAGCCAAACAACCCAAAACCTTAGTTTAGAAAATAAGGCATTCAGGGGTGGGGCTTCTGTCATTGCGTCGCACCCACACCCACATCCATCAATAATCCCGCTCCCCCCACACACAAACACAAAGAAAGAAGGGGAGAGAGACAGAGAAAGACCGAGGAGTGGAGAAAGACAGAGACAAAGAGAGCGAGGGCAAGAGAGCAAAGGCTGGGAGCAGCCGGCGGTGGGGCTGCAAATAGGGATGTTCGCAAGAGAGGCGCAGCGAGGTTAAAGGCTCATAGTGGTGCGGTGGTTCGCAAAAGCCAGTGGAGTAAGAAAGGGAGCAGGATGTGGTGGCTATCCGCGACAGTGGAGGTCAATCTGGCGATGGTAATAGTGGCACAAAAAGAGAGGGGAAGGAGCAGAAGGCTGATCTAGAGACAGACATGCGTGGTGGTTATGGAGGAAAGCATGGCGGTGCAATTAGCTTCATCGGTGGCATAACTGGAGCTCACGGCGGCACCGTGGTAGCAATCTAAGGGGGCAGCAGCATGTAGCTCTTCGGCAGCGCTCCGACGTGGCTATGGATCAGCCTTTCAAAGTCGGGCGGAGGCTCCACGGTGGCCGCGACGGTGATAGTGATGTTTTTCCTCTGTTTCAGCTTTTCTTTTCTTTTTTTGTTTGATTTTTGTTATTGAGCTTGGTTGAGAATGATT
Organism: Dalbergia cochinchinensis; assembly: GCA_031216125.1. NCBI lineage: Eukaryota > Viridiplantae > Streptophyta > Magnoliopsida > Fabales > Fabaceae > Dalbergia > Dalbergia cochinchinensis. Next base: position 56,068,993 of record CM062375.1, on the reverse strand, counting down.
GAGTCTTGAATTTGTTCATGGATTCAGACTGGTTATTGAGGATATTGTGGCTACTATTGGTTTTTCATTTTTTTTAGGCTATTGTTTGATGCTGGGAAATGGATTATTGCTGTTGATTCTTTGGTTATGGTTTCATGGATAGATAAAAGGGTGTTGGGTTACAAGGTATTCTGGAACAGCTTTGCTTGGGACATGAAAGATGATGACATAAGAAAAATTAATCAACTATTTATAGATAGTTTACTTGTGTTTATCTCTCTTTGTGATTTTTCTTTTCTCTCTGTTCGTTTGAAAATTTTCGAGCCAATGGTATTGTTGATGATCCCCATGATTGTTGCTACTAGCTCCTCTTATTTATACTGAACTTGTTCTTGTAATTAACAATTATCTCCATATTGTCTCTGAAATGCAGGAGCACCCAAGCAGGCTTGTTCCCTATGCCTTTGCAGTTTTTGCATGGTGAGAGCCAACTTCATTGAAATTAGGGTAAATTACAGCAACCTCCTCTGAGTTTTTTTGATATTACGTTCATCGCTTCTAGTTTTGAAACGATACACTCACGTTCCTTATTCCTAAGTAACTTTTCAAAAATACCAAATTACCCTTTATTTAAAAAAATACTATCTTCTTCCTCTCAAACCATCCACCCACCTTTTTTCCCTTCACAAATTACAATTGATCATGAGCTAACTAAATAATGCTCATTTCCTTCACAAATTACAATTGAATTATATAGTTTTTAATCTTTTGCAAAATATTATGAGGAAAGATTTGAAATAGCAGAACAGCAAAATCAACAATCACAGATCCAGGTTTCCACCCAAATTCAACAACAGAACTACAAAAGAATTACACGCAGCAAAACCAAAATTAGGAAAATAAGAAACTCAGACATCACAGATTGATAACTACATAACAGAGCAACAACGAAAATCAACAAAACCCCCAGATCTGTGCCTTTATGGAGTAGATCGAGAGTCTCCAAATCCAAATCGAAGTAAAATAAATCCACTTATGGTAGCAATATCAAATCGCGACAAATGTTGGAACAGAGAAGATGATGGGGGAGACATGATCTTGGCCATTACAGTGGCAATCGTGACAATCCTTGGCACGACAAAACCAGCAAGTCGCGGCGATGTGATGGAAGTGAGAGACAACGGGGTTACAACCTTACAACCATCAGCATTGGAATCACAAAAGACAACTCCTTGGGCAACGTCAATAGCAAGTCAAGGTGGAGGTGTTGAGCTTGTACTGACCAACAATGCATTTCCAACTATGAAGAAGCCTAACAAAGGCCTCGTTGGGAGCATCAAGGAGGAGAAACAAAGGGCAGCAACACTGCCTCGGGGTCGTGTGAGCGAGCTTTAGCAGGAGAAGGAAGATGGCAAAGTAGTGGTGGCCGGCACAGAGGAGATGGTGCCCGTTGATTTTCTAGGATGCAGTGCAATGGAAACATAGCTGAAGCTGTGAAGCCTCGAACTCTTCCTAGTCCTCGATGGTGCTCTGATTAGGCATCTGTCTCACAAAGGTCGTCTCTGGTGTTCTCACCGCTACAATTGGAGGCAATTTCGGTCAGGATCTGCCGTTGATCTGGCCACTACAAGTGGTCGTTTTCGGTCTTGTTGCCATTGGAATTTGGGGGAAGGGATAGAGAGTTGTGAGTGTTTGTTGTTTTTTTTAAATAAAGGGTAATTTGTTATTTTTGAAAAATTATTTAGGAATAAGGGAGGTAAGTATATATTTTCAAAACTAAAATGGGGTGAATGTAATATTAAAGAAACTCATGGGAGGTTGCTGTAATTTGCCCTTGAAATTAGGGGTTGAGTTATGTTAGTGATCTTGGAAATGAGTTTTGGAAATCCTAGTATGTGATATCTATTTTCAACCAACTTCATACATAATTTAGGGGTTGAGTTATGTTAGTGATTTTGGGCTTTTGTTTGATTCTTTGAAATTAAGGATGAAATGAAGTTACAGCATAAGTTTAAAGATTGAGTTTACATTTTAGTAGCTGCTGGAAAGTTCATTTAAAAGTTCTAAAGCCAAGCTAAATTTTCAGTTTTGTATTTTATTATTGGAATTTTGGTTTTTATTAATTTTATTGATGAAAAGTGTTGTTGAATTTGATGATTTTCAAGAGTAGGAAACCATGTTGATGCCTTGACATGCAGAGAAATAAATTACAGCCCTTACTCTTACCTCAAGTTATGGTTTTGGCTTGATAAAAAGAAGGGTGGGATTGTGTTCTTGGAAAATTTTGTTGAGCAAATTATTAGTTTGTGTAGTTATAAAGTTTTAAGTGGAAAATATAATTTTACTTTTGAATGTGTTCTAAGTGATAGTGGTGGAATGATTAGTTTGCTTGAACCTGATATGTGGGTTTAAAGTTAGTATTATCTTGATGTTGTGACTTGGAAAGTTTATGTGTGGATGGTATTAGAAATGTTATTGTTGGTTCTATTACTGGAATGTGTGATTGGATGAATGCTAGTTGGGTCTGGTCCTTTTCCAGCAATTGGTGCTCAGAGACTAAGCTCATTGTTATTAAAACTTTAGGTATAAATTGTATAAGCTTTTTAAATATTACTGGGGTATGGAATGAGTCTAGTTTTGTGGTGCTTTCCCCCTTTTTTTGCTTTGTACATGTGTAGTGAATGTTTGCTTTATAAGAAACAAAATATATGCATTAACTGATTTAGATTCAGATTTCGTAATTTTTAATTTTATAGTTGATAACTTTTTACTGCTTTATCTTATGAATCATATAGCTTTTAACTAACATTTCAGGAACATATTGAGTGAAAATATTGAGTTCAAACCACCTTCTTTGATTGTTTTTTCACTTTTATATGTGATAATTAGTGCTCATGTTGTTTTGATGTTTTATTGGATGATGATTTACCAAGTAATTTGGGCTCTTTATATTTTCTATTTGGTGCTGAGATTTGTGTTGCTAAATTGTCATATCTTAACTTTTGGAATTACATATATACAAGATATTAGTTTAATCATTTAGGTGGTATGAAAGACATTGGCTGATTGCTTGGCTTTATATCAACTATTGTCACAATGTTATGTTTTCTTGCAGGGAAGGTAAATGTATTCAAAGTTTACACTCTCATGTTATGTTAGTGTACGGATGTTTCAACACGAATTGTGCTTTCGTTGCATGATTGACAAGTTAATGTGTATGGATGACCAGTTATGAGTTTTGATTGTGATTGGATGCTACATTGGCTTTTCTAATAATTTCTTAGCATGAAATAGTTCTTTGTGATAGTTTATTAGTTTGATATCCTCGGATTTCAACTTATTCTAAGTACTCTTGACTATTGGACTTGTAAAATTACAAAGTTGCATCTTTTTTCTTTGCTAAAGATTCAATCGAGGAAGTAGAGGATTCACTTGAAAAGGTTGAAGATTCAATTGAGGAAGTCAAAGACTCATTAGAAAGGGTGAAGGCTCAATCGATGAGATGTGAAAGACTCCATAGAAATTATTCAAGACTCCATACAAACCGTTAAAGATTCAAAGAAGGTAGTTCAAAACTCAATGGAAGTTGTTGAAAACTCATTAAAACAAGAATTTATAAGTACGTTGAAAATTTGTTGTCCAAAGTGTTTTTAATACATATCTCCATTTTTATTTTAGATTAGAGGGCTTTGTGTTATTATAAAATTTGAAACATTTGGATCGAACTTACTTTGGTGTATGATGTTAACTGCTTGTTAAAGTATATTGGAAATTTTTAAGTTTATTTGTTTGTATATAGATATATAATTTCTTGTTTGATGATATATATTTAAATTGTAAAAGTAAGATTTCAAAAGTTTAAATTTTTGCTTTTTTTAGGGATCGCACATTAGTGACCAATATATCAGTCACAAAATTAGTGACCGATTTATCAGAAGCTAATAGTAGACCGACTGCCATCCAAAATTAGTTGTATGGATGGGAAAATCAATCACAAGATTTAGTGACCAATTTATTAGACGCTAATAGTACACCAATATGGATGGGAAAATTGGTCACCAAATCGATCACAAGATTTAGTGACCAATTTATCGGTCATTAATAGCACACCAAACCACCAACTAGAATTAGTCGTATAGATAGGAAAATCGGTCACAAGATTTGGTAACCGATTTTATCAGTCACTAATATTTTAGCAATCATAGTTTTAGCAACTTCTATTTTCGGTCGCTAAATCAATCATTACCAGGTTTACTGACCGATTTCATGAAATTAGTGATCAAAAAATCAGTCTAATCACTAATTTTTTTTTTGGGTAGTGTACATCCGTCTTCTCTATCTCTAAATCAAGACATGTAGCTAAACTCAAAATAGTCCTGATAGAGAACATCTTCACAATCGGAGAAAAGATCTCATCATAATCAATATCATTTTTCTGCTTAAAACCTTTAATCACCAATCTAGCTTTATATCTTGGATAAGAAGAATTTCTTTCATGTTTCAGCCTATATATCCATTTATTTTGCAAAGCTTTCTTACCGTTAGGCAATTTCACAAGCTCAAATGTCTAATTATCATATAGGGCTTGCATTTTATCTTGCATAGCATCAACCCATTTTTGCTTCTGGTCACTATCCATAGCCTCTTCATAACATTCAGGCTCCCCCCATCAGTCAATGTCACATACTCATCAAAGGATACCTTGTTGAAGGTTATTTCTTTCTAGTAAACCTCCTAAGTGCAATAGATGGATATGTAGGTATTTCATGCTGATCATCAATAACATCATCAGTTGGAGCATCTATGATCCTGTTGTCAACGTTTCAGCCCGATTCAATGGTGAATGACTTTATAAATGCCGATTTACAGTGAGAGGTTGCACCAGGAATGTGATTCTCCAAAGCAAAATCGATATCTCTCACTCTAAACCATTTTTTTGATGATCGAACCGTTCGGAATGAAGAGCCACCTGTCAGGAATCTGCTGTTAAAATTTCAGCATGATCCAACGGTGGACGAATTTGAAAATGTTGATCTACGGTGACTGTTCATACTAGAAATATGCAGCCGAGTTTCTCTCTTCTTTCTCTCAATGTGGCTGGTTTTCTCACAAAATGATCTCTCATTCTGCACCCTAAAAGACCCTCCTCACTTAGATAGATAAGGTATGAAGTGGGCTTGCTCATTTTGGGTCTTTCTTCATATAGAAGGAGAGCCCAAACCCAACACAAATATCATAAATAAGAAATACCAATTATTGAAATCATCTTACAAAAATAAAACTCAAAGATGTACAAAATTTTAACATTATTAGAATAATATCAATTAAGAAAGATCGAGATTGAAAGTGAATTCTAAGAGAAATCGAGGTTTGTGTTTTCCGAAAAATGTTTCTGGAGCCAGCAAGGATAAATTTTCCGGAATTTATTCTTTTCAAGCCACGATGAATATAGGAAAATATTTAGGATTTCTAAATGATCACAAGGAGATTCTGGCGGCTAAATACCTTATAAGGCCAATATGTTCTTCTTGCGTGTTCTAAACCTGGGGATTCCTGCATATGAAAGTCTCTATTTTGAAGGCCAAGGATGAGCTACTGGGGCCTCCTGCTATTGGGCTATTGCCGTTCCTACTATTTTGGTGCCTTAAATCTCAGCCACTTCGGTGGCTAAAGTATATGCAATATGCAATGTTAAATTGAGGTATAACGTAACAAAAAGGTTCAAATTCAGTTCAAACAATTAATTCGCTTTAATTTCAAGAAATTTTCAAACACATAATTTAAGATTATCCAGTGCTCAGAACATGAATCACCCCATTAATGGCTACTCAATATACATATAGGTGAGGTTATAAACCTGAAAGGTATAAAGAAAAACATAGATATATAAGAGACTATAAAGACAGAAATGCAATGCATCTTATTCCATTTTAACTGTAAGAAATTCAGCCAATAAATTTGGTGAACTTTGTCACTTCTTGTTTCCTAGTTGGAGTGCATTGCATAACTGGCTAGCTAGTGATAAGATCGAAAGTCAGAAACTAATTTTATTTAGAGTAATGTTAGATCAACAACAAATATTTTTCTTTTATTTAATGAACTTTAGCTATATGAAATAAAGTCATTTGAGAACTTCATATCATACTCTCAATGTTGTATACTTTCGAGAACTTAACTTATTAGCAATATCTAGAATTTAAAAACAAAAAGTGTAATTTGAGGTGCATTCATTGTTTTTCGTAGTCATCACATGCAAAACAATGAGTGAAGTAATAATGATGGTGGTTTTATTTTTCATTATAACAAAATATTGCTGAAAGAAAATTACTAGTTATATAAAGGAAATTACTTATGAATTTTTGACACGTTAATAACTATAGTTCGAAAATAACTACCCGCAATTATATAACTTCAAGCAAAAACATGTCATACACTTCGGTGTAGAGGATGCTAATAAATAATGTTTTGAGATTTGACCTATTCGAGTTTTTTTTCAATCTATTGGATCATCTTTGCTATAGGTACCTAATGTCCACAAACTATCTCTCTCAATGTGAACAATTTATTATAATGGAATAACAAGAATTCAACCCTTGACCATTTGGTCATTAAGACTATGATGTCAATCATCTATCCCAAAAATTTAAGTATATGAATAAAGCTATATGAATAATTTTATGCTAACACATACAAGAAAAGGTGATAACACCTTGACGATCCCCCAAGAGTACTTCAAGCGGAAAAATTTAGCTCCCCCAATGCAAGATCGGAGCTGCTGACATGGTTTGCCTTGCAAGGAAATCTTTATATGAAAGAAAGATTGTGCATGTTGATCGTGGTTCCTTTGGAAGAAAGTCTGTGTCCGACATGTAAGGAGGAAGTAGAAACTGTGTAACACCTCTTTTTCTGCCGTAAATTCGCATGGCAGCCTGTGGGCCGTGTGCTTCGCGTGGTGGAAACTGGGATGTATGTGAAGTGATGTAGCACAAACCATCCTCAAGCGTCCTCGTTTTGTTGTTGTCGTCGTCGTCGTCACCGTCGTCACAATCAACATTTGGAATCGGAGAAATGAGTTGGTCTTTGAAGGAACTCAACAAAATTGGGATACAGAAAACAAATTGATCAAAACAAGGATTCGGTTGAAGGGGTAGATGGGTGGCATCCACATAAATCCAAAGAAACTTTGCACAAATCCATAATCTTTGTTTAAGTGGAAATGCTTATGGAACCATATGCAGTAGACTGAATGATAAGGAATGCTGCTGTTGTTTGTAGAAACAATAGTTACAAGATCTCCTGGTAAACTACCAGCAATGCCATTTGTTTCTGGAATGTTTTTCCTGGTATGTTCTCTTCTTGTTTACTGTTGTTAGCTCCCCTCAATTGTATGGGTGGTTTGAGCGTACTCCTTATCAAAGGGAAAAAAAATAGTTAGAAATAGTTTTCTTTTTAATATCATCAATTAATGAGTATTGAGTAAGGATGGAGGCAAACATAAAAGATGCATTTGTACGTAACGAAAGATAGATATTCCAATTTTTTTTTAATAGTAATGGCTACCAAGGTATAGTAATAGAAAATGTAATCCATTTATTATGAAGGTCACGAAGAATCTCACTATTCTTTGACTCTTGCTTTTCTAAATTTGCAACATGTGTTAGCTAGTTCACAATTAACACCTAAGAACAATTACGCCGCATCCCAGCATTCCGACCATGTCATATTTGAAGGTTAGCCGTGATGAAAAGAGTAATGATTCTATAGTTTCAAGTTAACTGCAAATCCTACACATAATAATAAATCAATCATTCAAAGTATACGTATATATGTCACGTGTATATATGTCACGTGTAAGATTTATCATTAAACTCGAATTTATATTAATATTTTCTATGGTCAAATAGGGTAGCTTCCGGGAAAAAAATAAAAGTTCATTATCTCCCAATAGTGCAGTCTTATAAATTAAAGGGAATACCTAAAGTAGCACCACCAAATCCCTTGATTGTCAAATCTTCTTTCTTATCTTCATCAGTACCAAGCGGACTCTCTCTTCATGTTTCTTCCTCCCCCTCGATAAGTAGAAGTTGTTTTTGCTAAACTGACACACTATTTTTCATATTAACAATAAGTTTATCAACAAACAAACAGAACAATAAGAATCCAATATCATAAATGTAATATCACTTCCTTACGCATTTAGGGACTGATGAGAATACATTTCTAGGCCTCTTCCCTCCATGTAAATAAACCAAATTACACACCAGGGAAATGAAGTACAATCATAAAACAAAACTTTGATTCAAATATTATTGCATTCACATTAAAAAGAGTGACTGAGAGACAACACAAACCAACAAATTAGCACTAATCAGAATAACATCAGTATTGAAATAGTATAAGATCAATCTATAAACTTATACGAAATAGTAGTATATGACTTACTGTATAAATATAATATTATCATTTGGTATTCCATTGATTTGATAGAATGATCAACAAAGAGTGTTATTGAAGGTTGCATCTATAAATGAACGAGGAAAAGTGTAAGAGGAAAAGAGTTTTTTTTTTCTTTTATGAAAAATACAGAGGCCATACAAGACCTCAACAAAATGGACTGAAAATCTACCATGAGCAATACTCCAAATGAAATTTCACTCTACATAAGAGTATTTATATATGCATTTGATATTAAATAATGGACACTATTTTCACAAAAACAAAAAAGATTGTGAATATATTCATGAACATATATTAATTGTAATAATAAAATAGTTTAGATCCTCCACTCAATAAAATAATGTAATAATAATGTATATGATGACCTTATCCATATATATAAGATTAAAAGGAAAAATAATAAAATATAGATTGACAACGGTAGTTTTGGAAATAATAATAATTATTGAAGGTTAATTCTATTTTCTTGGTTATATCAAATAAACAGATTCGTTGTACCAAAAAATGAAATTGGTAATGCGCGTGAAAAAAAAATCAATGAATTACTTTCACTTTTTTTCACCAAAATTAGGTATAAGTATATAGAGAAATAAAATAAAGATAAAAATAAATTTAAGCAATTTGACCAAATATTAATTATATTGTTAAAATAATTTAAATCCTTCACACACTAAAATAATGTTATAATAATGTATGTGATCTTATCAATATAAGATTAAAAGGAAAAATAATAAAACATAGATCCTTGAAATGGATAATTTTCAAAAATAATATTTAATTGCTTATTTGAAGATTTATTCTATTTTCTAGATTATATCAATTAAATAGATTATTTGTACCGAAAATGAAATTGGTAATGTGAAAAACTTCAATAAATTACTTTATTTTTTTTTTCAAAAATAGGTAATCTTCATAGAGAAATAAAATATAGATAAAACACAATTTAAGTAATTCGACCAAATTTAAAAATACTATTTGCATAGATTTTAGAGTAAACATGATTTTGATTATTGAATGGTTTGTGTGACATAAATTTAGTCACTGAAATATTCTTAACATTAAATAGATTCCTAAAAGGTGAAACTTCACATTAGATTTGTCCCTATTTTTTTTTCTACCTCAAATAGGTTCTTGAAAGTTTAATAGTGCTATCAAATAGGTCCCACATAGTTAAAAGTGTGATATCACTTTAGTCCTAACCAAAGAAATTTTCAGGGATCTATTTGATATCATATGCATTTTTTCAGACTAAAATGATCTCATATTTTAATTTTTTAAAATTTATTTAATGTCAGACAACTTTCAACTACTAATATGATGGCTCATGTTATCTTCCATGGATCTATTCCTGTGAAATGTTTTTCAAAAACTAATGTGATGTCACATATTATCTTTTAGGGCCCTATTTGATAAATTGGAAAAATATCTTAATTTATCCAAATTATTTGATCCTAATCACATTTAAATTTAGTTAATCCTGAATAATTTTGTTGTAAATTGATGTGGCTCTAGCAAGTGTACTAAGTCATTTAAGTAACAAAAGATTGAGAAGAGTATCGTTTCCATAGGAATTAATTCAACCAATTACCACTTCCCTAACTTAGAAACTATTTAGACTTGCAGAAAAGAGTGAATAATATATACAAATAAAATAAAGTAAAAATGTAAAAGAAATATGAAATATCACAAAGAAAAGGACACTAGAGATTGGATTTCATAAAGTTATTTCTATGATGATTGAGCTCCTAGTCTAATGAATATCTAACTCATCAATTATATTAATGAAGAGGATTTCTAATCCAATTGATATCCAATTTCTTGGCATACCAATCCTCCTAGATTTTTGAACTCAATTGATTCCTCAACTTGAACCCTAAAACCAAAGGCATTATCAATTTATGAACTCCCTTTTAAAGCCCCTACAAAATTTCTAATCTATATCCCTAGACAATTAGGCATTAAGGTTTCTATTTCATTCTCTCAATTATGTACCTAGATTCCTCTACGATACTAACCCTATAATCAATCTATGGGTTGTGAATCCATAAATAGCATCACTTATAGATAGTAGAAACTCAATTGAATAATCCATAAAGATTATAAATCTTAAACAATTATAGTCAAAACATAAGTTACATCATCACCCTAGCATAAGGTATTTAAACAACTAACATATGTAACATATACAAATCCATAGACAGGATGTATATTCTAAACATAAATCAAAGAGAAAAGAGAAGAAGAATGGATCCCAATTAAGCGCCCTTTCCTCGTTGATGTAGTTGCCAAAATCATAGCTCATCCTTGATATCTTCCAAATTGGTCAAGAGACCAAAAGACCCCAAGGCTACCATCCCCACGTAAGTCTTGTGACCTCTGAGTATCTCTATATACATATTTTATTCATAAAACACATTTAATTCATAATTCAATCTCTAGTATAAAACTCTTTTTCTCTGAACCACATCATCAAATAAGTCATTTCATAAACAAACTCCGAATATATCCTTGTAATATAAAATAAATGAGTTGCTGTCTGTGCAAAATTACCCTAAAATCTATATTGATGTAAATACAAAATAATCATAATATACAATGCTAATTTGTCTCTATGGTCCAAGACCTTGTCTGTAATTATGCTGGAGCACTCTATTTCTATACAAAATGCCAAAAAGGCATTTCACTCTAAAGTGGAGCTCATTGACTAGATATCTCTACTGCTGGAAAGAAGGTGGCTAAGAACAACCCGCAATAGCTAGTGTATCTATAATGGAAAAAGGGAGAGGGGTCTGTTTCTTCTAAAATTCAGTGAGTAGGCCCACACCTATAATTCTCTGAAATCATTTTTCATATATATGTACATGATAATTCTAATATCCATAATCTCTAAAAATAAAAATAATCGTACTCTAATAGAGAAACAAGAAATCTCTAGGTATGCATTACTTAACAATAGATTATCTGGCTATGCATGTCAACTATGACATAACAAGTTCTCTGCTCTGTGATCCATTAATGATCTAAATTGGACATCTAACAATGCTTCATCTCTGATATGTGAGATTGCCCCTAAAGACAACTTGGTATCAAGGTTAACGATCATTTTTATAGTAGTTAACTTACTGTCTTTTTCTCTATAGCTATCGTCTAGTCTCTAAGTCATAAAACTAATTATTTTCTATAACTCTGTGTTGGGCTCTACTTTGAGTATAGAACTCTATCATACATAAATATTCTACTCTTGAAATCATCATGATAATTCATAAAATCTCTAAATAAAATTATATTCATACTCTAGCTCTTTATAAATTAATTTTAGTAACACCATCCCATGAGTTTGCACTCAAATAACTATTTCATTCTCTATTGAAAATCATCATTTTCATAAACTTGATAAGATCAATCATAATCGCTAATCCCTTAGAATAATCTCTAAAATCATGCAATCATTCCACAATTTAAAGAAAATAGCTCTAATGATCAGCATAAGGATCATAAGATTTGAACCCACTCACCTGAAGTGGATCAGAAGAAATGATGGTGTCAATACCAATGGAGCTTCGGGGAGGAGGGATGACACCAACATTTGCCATGACAATCATAAACTCTAGATTAAACTATACTATTCTCTAGTTAGCTCTAGATCAACTCTAAAAAATTGGAGGAGCGCCCCTACTTGACAACAAAGAGAGAAACAACAATTTAAGACATGGAGAAAGAAGAATTACCTTTGAGCTTGGAGGAGAAGGATTTGGAGTTGGATTGAGTGGAAGAGGGTGGAGAGCAGTTTGGAAAGCAAGGATTTTAGAATGAAGGTGAAAAACCCAAGTGTGGAGTGTTTTAAAGGGTTAGGGGTTCACTAAACAAAATCGCATCATTTTTCACTGTGCTGACATTGGGCCTGCTTGCTACAGTGAGGCTAGCTAATCAAAAAGGGGTAGGTTTTCACACCTGCTTGCTACAGCGACCCAAACTCACTATAGCAAGCCTATTCTATAGAATTCTGGAACAATAGCTCCAACTCTATACCCCTTGGTTCACACATCTAGAGCACTCCTGGGAACACAGGTGGGTCCTGGGGGACCCTAAAACCATACTAGACTTGCCTAGAAATACGTGTACTTAAAGTATTACAGGATCCTCATGATCTACATTAACACAAGTGAGGGCATTAAAAGTTCATCAAGCATGCTATTTCAACAAAGGGAAAACAAATCAAACCAATGCATTCCTTTGCAACAAAATCAAGAATCTATTGTACTTGGATGAGACTATATCCACTTCATAACTATAGTTGACCCAGTGACACAATGACCAATGATGACGATAATAATGCTCATGTGTCCCAATTCCCATAGGCAAAATCCACATCCCTAACTCCATTAATATAGTGCACACTTTCAAAGGATCACAAGGTCTTTATATCACTTGTAATGTGGCTCAAAAGGTGAATAACTAAAAGAAAGAAAAGGTATAAAGGGTATGCAAATATGAGAATCATGATAAAGAAAATTAAAACTCATCACAAGGGCCCTATATTGATAAGTGTTGCATCAAGGGAGATATCTTCTTTTATTTGGAACAATTAGCATATTTTTCCTTCTTTTTTTTTCCCTTACACTTTTGATTTGCAATTCATAATACTTTTCTTTTTCTTTTTCTACCCTAAACTTAGTTTCACTTCATCACTTGGGTGGGTTTTTTTTTTTTGTGCTAGCTCACAACATTTTTTCCTCATCTTTTCCCTTTTTTGATATTTTTGAATTTAATTCTTAAATGAATTTATCACTTCCATGCTCAATCCTTTCTTACAAAAAGATCACTTTCAATGGATAAGTGCTTAAGCCAAGGGCTAGGTATAATACGGCTTATGAAGAAAAGTATAGGTAAAAATATGCTATAGTAATGGGGTAAACAATGGATTCTAATGCAAAATGGGCAGCCTAAGGCTATGACGAGGTTAAAGAATAAAATGCCTTAATTACTTCCGTCTAGGTGCACACTAGGATTTCACCTCAATCAGGAATAAAGGTAAGATATGGTGCAAAGATACTCACAAACTCAATCAAAAGTCACTCAAAATGCAAAGGTAAGATATGGTGGCCAAAGCTAAATATGCAAGACTATCATGAACAAATGCAATTAACCCAAAATTGAATGATCATGATTCCATCCTCTTCATTCTCTACTCATCCCACAAGTAATGCTTTCATTTTATCTCTAAAAAAATTATTATGCTCAACTTGACATGGTTATGATTCAACTAATGAAGAATGATTATGTTTGAGAATCAAAAAGATATAAACAAAAACAAAATCAAATAAAATAAATAAGAAAAAAAATATTTTTGGATGGCCAACAACTACATACATCTCCCCTATAAAGACTGCAGAACTTAGGGAGGCACTTAAGTTGACTGACAACTAACCTACAAATAAAAAAAAATTCTAACATAAATAAAATTCCTAACGCTAAGCAAACCCATAAGGATATACACTCCAACCTTAAAATGTGGCAGTGTCCTTAGTGACACAAATATAATCAACATAAACCAAATTGAGGGAATAAAGTTTTCCAACAAAGAATTATGGTTTCTACCCCTAGGTTTAAGCTATGTACCAATTTTTCAATTGCCTACACAATTCATGAAATCAATTCATGGGGTGATCAAGCCATGAAAAGCATTAAGAATAAAGAAAGAAACCCAATTAAGATTAGAGGAATTTTTTTTTTTAGAGAGCCTATAGGGTATATATACTACCCCAAACTTAACATGTGACAACATCTTCATGCTTCAAACCACAACCATCCATTAACTTGAGAGCAATTTTTTACCTTTTAAATGTCTGAATTGAGTTTTGATGTATATATAAAGCTGTAGATATTTCTCTTAGCTTTCCAACGATACCAAAATCAACTCAATCGAATTTTGTAACTAAAGTTATGCTCAAAATACTGTAACACTTTAGTGTTGTCGGAAGCCAACACAGGCCCATGGGAAATCATAGCGTGAGGTCATGTGACTTCAATTGGCACTCATTTTGCAACACATACAAAGACAAATCACACATGCAAACACAATTTCAGTCATATAAACAACACAAAAATTCATTATTAACATAATATTCAAGAAACTAATAAATGATAATGATGAATCAATTTCCCCAATACATAGTTTAATCAAAATTGGCCTCCACTTTACTCCTCCTCTATCATGCATGCAGCTCCTTGACACCAAATCAATCGCCAAACAAAATAATGGTTCAAAATTATTAAAATAGCTAAATAAATAAAAATAAAAGAAACAAAAGGAAAAGAACTTGGGTTACCTCCCAAGTAGCGCTCTTTAATGTCATTATCTTGACAAATGAAAAATATTCTAATTAGAAGTATCAAAAATGAAAATTTTTCTCACAAATAGCAAGATTATTAGATATTTGCCACAAATATGCATAAGAATAATAAAATGAGATGAGAAACGTAAATTTTTTTCTTGTGCATAACGTAAGGAAAATAGATAGCTATCAATTTACAAACAACTAATTTATTTTGAGGGATAGAAACAATAACCACAACCCAATTACCCTTATCTAATTTCTCCACCTTTTTAAATCATATGCTTCATCTAATTCCTTATTGTTTTCTATTATCATTAAATTATCTTGATCATCATGCATTGTTTACTCACAATATGGGCATAACATGGAAGGATGCATATAGCTAGCATATACATGACAAGATTCATCTAATGCCATCTAACCAAAAGCCTCATAAATGGACAATAACATGTCATATGCATGGTACTTTGACAATTGTCACAAGAAGGGAAAAAGAATTGGGCATTGAATTGATTGATGTATACAACTTCCACACATTTTACAGTAACACTCATCTACGGAAGAAACAGAAAATGAAGGAGAAATAAGAATTGGACACTAATTATAGGGATGTGCAAAACTTCCACATATTTCACAATAATAGCTATCCATTTAGGCAAAATAAAAAAATGATAAATATTTTTTTTATTTTTTAGAAAAAGAAAAGAAAAAAATGCTTAAATTAGTATCCTTGTTAGGTACTAATGATATTGTTTGAAAATCAAACCTCGACAATGGCGCCAAAACCTTGATGCGACTCCAGTAAGTGTATCGGGTCATACAGATAATTGGAGATTAGGGCAGTTATTCAAGGAAGCTCTACTAGGGTTTGGCGACAACCTCAAGAAGAGAAAGCATATGCTACAGCTCTTGTTCTTCTTCTCTTTTCTCTTGCAATTTGATGTCATTAATATTCATTTTCTCTTTGATTACAGATGTCATGACAATGTTTAGTGGCTAAACTCTTTCATAGTTAGGGTGATGATGTAACCTATGTTGGGATTATGAGTTGTTGAATTCTTTTTAATCTAATGCATATTCCTTCTTTCAATTGAGTTTCTATCATTGTTCTTAATGCTTTTGTGATTTGATCACCCATAAATTGATATTGTGAATTGTGTCGGCAATTGGGAAATTGGTGCATAACTTAGACCTAGGGATACAAACCATAATTATTAATTGTTTAGGGATAGAGATTAATAAATTGTGCAGGATTTGAGATTAGGATTTCATGGAACATAAATAATGTCTTTGAATCTAGAGTTCATAATAAGGAATTAAGTGAAATTTAGTTTCAGAAAATCCCTAATCAATTGAGTTGAATGAACATCATCAGGTTAGGAATTCAATACTCATATGAACAACTAGGTGAAATCGGATTTGTAGGGCTTTAATCTTCATTGAATTCTTTCTATGTTTATTAATTCATTGCTTTTCTTATAATTAGATTAGAGTATTTCTATTTTAATTTAAAATGTAAATTCTTGGAATCTCGAGCTAGTTAGCCTAAATAATATTTAGACTTGTGTCATGATATTTGGTTACACAATTCCTATGGGACGATACTCTTTCTCACTCTTTAATACTTGTATGACTTGGTACACTTACTGGAGCCACGTTAACCACGAGAGACATGCACCTTGTCCTCTTTGAGAACTCGATGAAGGCTCATTTCTTGAGATAAACTTTTCCTTTGTTTGCTTTCCTTTGCTCATGTACCAAAGAAAATACAGCTTTCTGGAAAAACATCTTATACACTTCGATGTAGAGGATGCATATATAATGTTTGGAGATTTGACCCATTCATGTTTTTCTCTTAGATCATTTTTGTTGTAGGTGCATAATGTCATGAAACCATTTCTCTCGACGTGGATGCTTTATTATAGTGGAAATAACAAAGATCGAACTTCTGACCACTTAGTCATAGAGACTATGATACTATATTATGAAACCATCTATTTTAAAAGCTTAAGCTTATGATCATAACTACATAAATAGTTTTATACTCTAAGGTAGTGTTTGTTTACTGTCTCTGAGATAGAAATACAGAGACACTGGAGACAGAAACCTGTTTGGTGGTGAAGACAGGAACAGGGGACAGAAAAATATAAAATTTATGTACCTCCAAAATGTGGGACAGTGGGGACAAAATACGGAGACAGAAATTTAACATTTTTAAATTTCAATAATACCCCTATACATATTTATTATTTTTGTCTCTGTCTCCATTGTCCCTATATTTTTATCCCAGGACAGTAAACAAACGGAGCTGCTGACATGGTCTGCCTTGCAAGGAAAACTTTATACGAAAGAAAGATTGCGTGAGTTGATCATGGTTTCCTTTGGAAGAAAGTCTATGTCTGCCATGTAAAGAGGAAGCAAAAGTTGTGTAACACCTCTTTTTCTGCTGTAAATTCATATTGCAGCTGTGGACCGTGTGCTTCGGGTGGTGAGAACTAGGAAAGTGAAATGGTGTAGCCCAAACCATCCTCAAGCGTCCTTGTTTTGTTGTTGTCGTCGTCGTCATCGGTTTGTCTTTGAAGGAACTCGACCAAATTGGATATAGAAAAGAAACTGATCAAGACAAGGACGATTTTTGGTTTGAAGGAATGGATGGATGGCATCCAAATTAATCCGAAGGAGCTTTGCACGAATCTTGAATCTTTATCTGAATGGAGATTCTTATGGAATCATATGGAGCAACACTGTATAACAAGGAATGCTGATGCTGTTGCTGCAAATAAGGAAGTAACTGTGAGTAGCAACAACAATTACAAGATCTCCTGGAAAACTATCAGAATATTGCCATTTGTTTCTGCACTGTTTTTCTGATATGTTCTCTTCTTGTTTACTGCTGTTAGCTCCGCTCAATTATATGGGTAATGTGAGCGTTTTGCTCCTTATCAAGGAAAAAAAAAATAGTTAGAAATAGTTTTCTTATTAAAAACTATCAATTAATGAGTAAGGATGGAGGCAAACGTAAAAGTTTCTTTTGTACATAATGAAAGTTAAATATTCCAATTTTTCTTTTTCGAATTTTGGTGGCTATAAAGATATAGCAACAGACGACGTAATCCATTTTTTATGAATGTCACGAAGAATCTCACTATTCTTTGCTTGTATTAGTTCACAATACACACACACACATATAAAAGCACCAATTGATATGGATAATGATAATTTATAAAAGCACCACTTTATAATTATTGGATATGATAATAGTCCTCATTTATCATTAACATTCATTACATCCAATAATAAAATGAGTGTATAAATAGGTACTTAAATTTTAGTTATTAAAATATTATTACCCAATTGATATTATGGCACGCGGAAGATTTTCTATAAAATTTGAGTTTATGTTAACATTTTCCATGATCAAATAGGGTAGCTTCCAAGTAAAATATAAAAGTTCATTTCATTGTCTCCTAGCAGTGGAGTCTTGTATAAATTAAAGGGAATACCTTCAAGTAGCACCACCAAAACCCTTGATTAACAGGTCATCATCCTCATCCTCATCCGTACCAAATGCACTGATCTTCTCGTGTTCTTAATGCCCCTCGATAAGTAGACGTTGTTGTTGTTGCTAAACTGACACACTTGTTTTTCATATTAAGAACAAGTTTAGCAACAAACAAACACAACAATAAGAATCCAATATCATAAAAGTAATATTACAAAAAATAAGTTACACAATAAAATCAAATAAGATTCAATATCTTGTGTATATATCACATCCATGCGCATTTAGAGACTGATTGCTGGGCGTCTTCCCTCCATGTAGATAAACCAAATTTACCTGAGCAATTACTTCAGCACCAGGGAAATGAAGTATAATCGTAAAACAGAACTTTGATTAAAATATTATTACATTCAAATTAAAAATAAATAGATTGAAGAGTGATTGAGAGACAACACAAATCAACAAATTAGCCCTGATCAAAATATAAAATCACAATATTGTTGAAATAGTAGAAGATCAATCTATAAACTAATCATACGAAATAGTAGAAGATGACTTACTGTATAAACCTAATATAACCATTTGGTATTCCATTGATTTGATAGAAAGATTGACAAGAAGTATTATTGAAGGCTGCATATATAAATGAAAAAAGGAAAGGTGCAAAAGGAAGAGATTTTATTTTTATGAAAAATACAGAGGCCGTACAAGACCTCAAACAATATGGAGTGAAAATCTAACATGAGCAATACTCCAAATGAAATTTCACTCAACATAAGAGTATTTATATATGCATTTGATATGAAATGGACGGTATTTTCACAAAAAAAATGGATTGTGAATATATTCATGAACATATATTAATACTAAAATAGTTTAGATACTCCACTCAATAAAATAATAATGTAATAATAATGTATATGATATTATCCATATATATGATTAAAAGGAAAAATAACAAAATATAGATATTGAAAAGGATAATTTTGGAAATAATATTTTGAGATTAATTCTATTTTCTAGATTATATCAAATAAATAGATTCTTTGTACCAAAAAATGAAATTGGTAATGTACATTAAAAAAAATCAACGAATTACTTTCACCCCATTTTTTCAAAAATTAGGTACTACTGTATAGAGAAACAAAATAGAGATAAAATAAAATTTAAGCAACTTGACCCAATATTAATTATATTGTTAAAATGGTTTAGATCCTTCACTCACTAAAATAATGTTAGAATAATGTATATGATCTTATCAATATAGATTAAAAGGGAAAATAATAAAATATAGATCCTTGACAAGGCAAAATTCAAAAATAATTTTTAATTGTTGAAGATTTATTCCATTTTCTAGATTATATCAAATAAATAGATTCTTGGTTCCAAAAATAGTTAATCTTCATACAGAAATAATATAAAAATAAAATACAATTTAAGCGATTTGACCAAATTTAAAAATAATATTTGCATAGATTTTAGAGTAAACTTGAATTTGATTATTGAATAATTTGTGTGACATTAATTAGTCATTGAAATATTCTTGATATTAAATAGATTCTGTGAAACTTGATATTAGAGTGGTCCCTAATTTTTTTTAACCTCACATAGAATCTTGAAAGTTTAACAATGACACCAAATAAGTTACTCAAAGTTAAAGCGTGACATCGCTTTAGCTTTCAAAAGAAATTTTCAAAATCTATTTAATGTCATATGCATTTTTTCGGACTAAAGTGATCTTGCAATTTAAATTTTAAAGATTTATTTGATATCAGACAACTTTCAAGAGTTCATGGCTCATGTTATCTTCCATGGATCTATTTGGTGTTAAAAGTCTTTCAAAAAGTAAGATGTCAAATATTATCTTTTAGGGCCTATTTGGTGTCAAGAATATTTTGGAAAATGAATTCATGGCACACAAATATTTCAAAACCTTATGGGAATTGAATATTATTAAAAAATTAACGCTACCCAAAAAAAAAAAATTGTGGCTTATGAAAATTTAACTTCTTGTCTAGCTACACTATTAATTAAAGTACTTCAATTATAGCAAAAAGTGATATTTATTTATATATATGTATATATATTATACTTGAAAAAAAATATTATTTGATTCTATTTTTGTGTAAAAATTTAAATAACAATATTTTTTGAAATCATACAAAAAAGATAAAGTAAAACCTCAAACTAGCCCTCAAAATAGCTTTTGGCCATCAATTTGGTTATTAAAATATTTAAGATATCAATTTGTTTACCAAAAGATTATTTTTTAATTCACTTTAATCCAAACATTAGTCTCATGGACAAAACATCAACTTACGTGTGATATGTCACGTTATGAGATGGTGCGAGATAATATCTGGTGAATGAGGTTCCTCAAAGTTGAGTCTTAAAATAATTGCAAGAAAAATCGATATTGAAAGTGAACATTGAAGAATCGAGGTTCATGGTTTCCAAGATTGCTTTTAGAGCTAAAAAGGATAAATTTGTTGGAATTCGTTCTTTTCAAGTCGTACAACTAGAGTCTTGCTAGATACCAACGGGTATACCGACGGTTCAACACACTTTTTTAACTTGAAAATAATTAAAAAAATGTCAACAACCCATTGGTATGGCACGTAACATATACAAATGAGTATAGTGATGGGTTTTCTGACTTCATGCATATTTATCAGGGACCTTTGGTAAACTTGTCGGCAAATATAAGAGCCATTCGCATGAAACGGTTGCAAATCTGACAGGTCTATCGACGGGCTATTTTTTTTAATATTTATTTTATCGATAAATTTATCGATGGGTCATCTTTAATTTGATTTTTTACTCTTTTAATGTTACCAATAGGTTTTCCTCTAACAATTTGAATTTTGTGGACAATGGGGTGTGACTCTTAGGATTCCAAGAACTTTTCAATAACCTGTCAGTAAGACATGTATAATGAAAGAGCATAACCTTCTTCCCCTTCATTCTGCAACTCCCACCCCCCCCCCCCCCCGGGCGCCGCGGTGCGGGTCTCCGCCGCCGCCGCTACCATGCCACTATATGACGTAGCCAGAGCCTCCATTCGCGAAGCCAAACTGCGATCTAGGTATGTTTCTGAGCATTTTAATTAGTTTTAATTTTTGGTTTGGCTTAGTTTTTCCGTTCATTTTCGTTGCTCATAGTTTTGAGTTTTAATACATTAGAGAGTGATTGTTGTTACTATTTTGTTAATTTAGGAGTGCAATTGGAGGGAGGGAGCACTGATAGTGTTTGAAGCGGGAGAGTATTGGTTCATTTGTTTTTTCTAAATTTTGTGTGTGTTGTTTTTCAAGTTTTATAATTGTGTAAAATTAAATGTGTTTGTTCTTTTGGATTTTTAGGATTCAACTGGGTTGCGTGATGAGAGCTTTTGATTGTTTATTGTACATTTCTATATAAGTTAGTAATGAAATCTGTTATTTATATACTTTAATATGTATGTAGGATAAGAACTTATGATTTGTAGGATGAAATTGTAGAAAATTGGAATTGCATCACTGGGCGGAAGGGCATAATAAGGTCCTTCCTTGACTTATTTGCATTGTTCGCTGTGAAATTTGATTGTATTTGCAAAGATTGCAAATATGTATGTTGTGAAGTTATAAGGGGATGTGCTGTAAAATGGTTTTTAGGATTATGTGAATTATATGTAATTGTTAAGGCTACCAAAATTTTGCGAAATTTGTCTTACGCAAAGTAATTGAATTAAAAAAAATTTAAAGATTATGTTCAATTTAAAATTAATGAGACCTATCTAATTTAATTGATGGGGAATCTCTGTGACAAATTAGTTAATAATCTGATGTTGTTAAAAAATTGTAGGGTTTAGGGTTACTCACACGCACAATATTTTCTTCAAACCAATCATGGATGTATGATAGATCACACCCTAATAGGGGGGATTAAATTGCAATTCTATGATGGTGTTGAATAATTTATGAAAGTAGCATTTCAAACACAACAATTTATTGGTGAGGCAAAAATTAGGTGTCCATACAATAAGTACAAATGTAAGAAGTATTTAGATGCAGATACCTTTAGAGTTCATTTGCGAGTGAGGATTCATGCTAACTATTGGATTTCAATTAAGCATAGAGAGGTAGTTAATGCATGGAGTCAAGTGGGTGTGTTTCAAGTTAGAAGTAGTTCTGGTGAGGTCCACATAGGTCAACAAAATATGGATAACATGTCATGGGAGGACAATCTGTCTAGACATCATGAAATGATTTTTGATGCTACTAGTCTTGATTTTGTGACGCATTATTCTCAACTTTTAGTTTAGGAGAGTTAAGGAGCTCAACCAACATATTTCTAGATTTTATAGTCTATTAGAGGCTGCAAATCAACCGATATGAGATGATTAAGTACACTTTGAGTTGTCATAAGTAGTTCAGATATTGATTATTAAATTTTGAAAGGAACCAAAGCCAAAGTTCTTTTGATTAGTGGGTTGCACTTATCAATGAGCTAAATTTGAATCCTTATGTAATTCCAAAAGATTTTTATAAAGTTAAAAAATTAGTTTCTAAATTTGGGTTGAAGAAAATAAATATTAATTGTTGTTTGAAAAGATGCTTCTTGGTGAGCTTCAAAGCAGCCAAAATAGACAAAATAGTCAATGTCTCCTTTATAGTGATATCTTGTCCACAAAGTCACAAACTTTTTCTTATATTTTTTTTCCTGGTGATAAAACATTTATGGGGAAGTGAAGTTGCCCTCTTTTAATGTCATGGACTTAGGGCATAGCACAAGCCTTGGCAAGGGTTTTACAATGGAACACCTAAGACAATGAGATGCGACCTATTGTTATTCAGGAACATTACATACTGCGTGCAAAGGTGTAGCTTTCAACTCTATGTGGATTTTTGAACGACTAGAGTTTCAATAGTGGCACAATTAAGTACATCAAGTCATACAAGTCATACAAATAATAAAAGTATGAATAAAAGTATCATTTTGCATGGAAATTGGCGTACCAATTTCCTACTCCAAACATTTTCTAGACATCAAATTCAAATTTGAAAGAACCAAGAGACTGGTGCTAGAATTTTGATTTCACCTAGTTCTTTCTATGAATAATTGAGTTTCTAGATAATCAATAATTATGGTTTTTATCTTACGTCTAAGTTGTGAGTCAATTTTCCAATAATTGTCAACTTTACTCATAATATTAATTCATGGGTCATCAAGCTACAAAAACAGTAAGAACAAAGATAAAATTTCAATTGAAAAGAAGAACATTCATTAAATAATTGAAGAAAACTCAATATGCTATCACCCCAACATAGATTACATTATCACCCTAACACACAAATAAAGGAATTTAATCACTAAACATGCTTAAAACATTCAAATCTCATAATGAAAAAAATCCCAAACACGAATCAAGAAAAGAGAAGATGGATGGCGGAAACCAGATGGATGAATCTTTTCCTTGATGTGGCCATGTACCAAACCCTAGTACTCCTTGGCCAAGATGGCCAAAAAACCCCCCCTTGATTCTTAAGAAGTTGCATTTATAGCTCTTCTCATATTGCGAAATTTTTATTAAGCATTGATTAATTGGTAAGAATGGGCTCAAAACATGTATCTTGTGCACCTCATAAGCCCCCCCAAAAAAAAACTCAAATCGAGCATGTTTGTGGGAAATACTACAGAGAGGCCATAGCATTCACATTTTGGTAATTTCTGACATTGTTTTACAAATGGTCTCACAACATTGTTCGTGGGAAATACCACAAAGAGGGTTGTGGAATGTTCTGATAGAACATAATTCAATCACATTTTTCATCTCTATGGCCTTCTATGGTGTGGTTTAGGCTTTGACATTTTCATGAAAATTGTAGATTTATGTCTTAGTTTTCCAATGCATTTAAAATAACTTCAATTAGACTCATATAGCTCTAGATGTGGATGATTTGAGGTAGCAAATCAAAATTGTTAGGATCTAGGATATATTGTATCCTTTTGCTTTATTTCGTCTTTTTCTCCTTGAATACTTGAAAATTAGGAAAATTGTCTAATAGCAAAGTTGTAGATATTTTTCTCTTCTTTTCAAGAAGTATTGAATCACCAAATTTGGAGTTTTGGAATGAAATTCTTGGAGTTTTCTTCAAGGTGTGTTTTGATTCCATGAAAGCATAGGACTTAAACTACTTCAATTCACTTTCTAACTTTTCATATGACAAAATAGTACATATATGATCTTGAATCCTCATTCTGCACATAAAAATAATCAAATAAATATAAACATAAGGAATAAATCAATTTCTAATAACTTGGCTCATAAATGGTTGATTTTACTAAGCAAATCACTTAAAATTATGTCAAAATTGGTAATAGATATGTGCCTTTTTCAAAAACATCAAATTTGCCCGGAAGGTGAGAGTGCCAACCATGTTGAATATTATAATAAGAGCATAATTTTTAGGGTGTAGCTATTGCCACTCCCACTCCCACTCCCATTTGTTTTTAGTTGATTTCTCTATAATGTCCTTCTTCTATATTTAACTCAAAATAATAGTTTAATATTAATTATAATTTTATCTTAATTAATTATTATTAGTTCAATTAACAATAACTAAATTATCTAAATACTTTATTATTTATTCGTAACAATTAATTTATCTTTTGTTATTTATTTCACTTTTTTTAAAAAATAAGGTAATAATTGTTGGCTTTAATTACAACTCATAAGAAAAGAAATACAAGAAAAAGAAAGAAAAATAGAAAATCAAAATAAATTTAATCAAACAATGAAACAAGAACAAAACGTTTATCCACGTTAACTTACTATGATGTTACTTGAAATTTTAACAATGACTGAAAGAGGTTGTTGACAACATTACCTTGATCACCAAACAACCCAATCCTCACAAAACTAACAAGAGAAATATTAACGTATAGTTGCATTCAGTTTCCCAAAAAGGCTAACTATTTTTCATGTTCATTATAATGTAAATTTGAGGAAGGTGGTGATTCTTCTTATAAATTCATTTTGAAATGTCACAAATAAAAAGTGATAATAGATAATTGAGATTCTAATGTATAATTTTTAATTTAGTTTTGAAAATAAAACAATCAAAGCTAGTTATTTTTAAAATACCTTGAGGACATTTGAGGCGTAATATAAATGCAAGCAATTGCCACTTCCTAATTTTTAATGGGAAAAGTGAGTACATATGTTGATAAAAAATAGTTGAAATAGCGTTCTTGTTTTTTTTTTTCAAATTATAATATTATCAAAAGAGTGTAAAGTGGTATGGCATTGGATAATTAGGGACATAGTTAGTTAGCTAGCATTATATATACATGTATGTGTGTGTGTGTGTGTGTGTGTGTGTGTGTGTGTATCTTTTGCAACAGAGAAAGTTCATTCATATGCTATGGCTTTCTAGCTCTTTTCTCTTCATTGTCTTTCTATTCCTTCTCTAATACCTTATACTATCATTAATCAACCATTTTTTAATGTTATCATAGAAAATTATGAAGACATCATGACCAAGAAATAAATATCATAGTTAGAAAACATTATATAATTGATAACCCATTTATCTATTACCCTATATAGTGGAATGACTGCGTACTAGTAAGCACAATCAGCAAAAAGATGAACAATTTGCATGTATTTAATATGGTGACTTTTTCTCTACATTCGTCAATCAATACCTACGCTACAGTTGGTCGAACCTTCCTTTCTCCTCTCCAATGACCATATCACCCTATCAACGACAAAGACCACGATGCCGACTCCAACGTCCTTGACAACCATGCCACCATTATTGGGACAATGCCAACCCAACCATGGCTCACTATGTATCGACTATGTTTGGCTCTGAAAACCTGCCCGTTGAGAACACAGTTAGGGGGATGGCACCGCGATCGCAATCGAGGACAAGTAGTAAGAAGTACTTCCCGACTCCATGGCAACAGTGACGCTGACGACCATCCGGATGGTGGCAAACAAGCACTAGCTGGGTGATGACAGTTCAAAGAAGCAGCAGTTAGCACCGTAGAGCACACAAGCACTCATCGTGGGATGCCACAAATACTAATGGTATGTTTGGTTGGGGAGTAAAACTAGAGTAACTTTTCCATAAATAAGCATCGTGTGTAAAATTACACTTAGAGTACATCCATGAAAATTTACACTCCATTTCTACCCTCTAACCAAACATACCCTAAGCGTTATGGGATGTAGCAATGGTGTGTAAGGCTGTGCGACAGTGGTCGTTGGAAAAGGTAGGGTGGTGGAGTGAGGGTGGGAATAAAGGATGGAGACCAAGAGGAGGAAGAGGATGAATAAAGTTTAACTACATTGTTTTTACATTTAACCATATCTGTAAAATATGGTTAAAAACAACTGTATCAACTATATTGATCAATAACTATACATGAGAATCTGGCCTTTAATATAATCAACAAGAATTTTGTATTAAAGTAGATAGACAACGTTATCAGAGTTTTTTACGTATATAAAATGAAAAAAATCATATTATGTATTTGCCTTGAAATGAAAAGAATTACGCATATGTCTTCTTTTATACTATACAGAAATCGGGTTAAACCGATTTGTGTGCAACTCGAATAATAATGGAACAGAAAGCGGTGTGAATCAATTTGGTATCTGGAGATTTTTGACCAACCAAATCGGTTTCAATCGATTTTGGATAGAGCATTACATGAATCGGTTTAAACCGATTATGGAGAGATGCTTTTTAACTTTGCGGAGCTTGCAGGCGTGCGTGGCTGGGAAGCAATGGGAATCAGTTTAAACCGATTTGTACACCACTTTTGCCTATAAAATCAGATCGGCTGAAGCCTAAACCAATCTAGTGTTTTATTTTCTATTGTGATATTTAGTGAGAGTAAAGTTAGTGATTTAAAGATGGATGCTGACAATATGTATCACTTAAATATGGTTGATTACATTGCAGGAAGATTAACACACCAGGTTAGTAAAATATTTTGCATAGCTTATTATGGTAAGAATATAATTTATTTAGATTAAATTTTTTTAATATGTTAATTGTTAAGTAGGATTTGTAAATTTAAAATATTGTGATATGTTTAAGTAGAATCTGAACATAGTGTAACATGTGGTTAGATATTTAGTGTAATTTTTCTGTATAGATAAGTAGTTAGCGAATATATTACACTTTGTCTTGTAGGATAGGAGAATTTAATATATTAGTATTTAGCTAGTTAAGATTATAAGACTTTGTGAAATTTAGTAGTTGTTTGGGATTGTTGTAATGTTTTAGCTTTTCAAAATAGTTTTTAAAAGCAAGTTTTATATTCAATTTATAAAAATAAAGTAACAAGAAACCTGTTTGATTGATAAAAGAGTTATTAAATGGTAAAAAATAATTATGTTGTTTGGATTATAATTTTTAAATAATAACGGTAAAAAGGGGTAAAACACAACTTGATTGACAATTGGTTTATAAACAAAATGAAAATAGATATAAAATAAATGCATTGAAGTAAGTTATATAAATAACTTAACATAACTAGATTGATACATAGTATTAGACTGAGTAGTGCTTAATTTGTTAAATTTGAACTAACAAATAAGATACTTAAAGAATTGATTATTCATTCTACCAAAGTATTGATGACAAGTGCTTTAAAGAATATACTTAAGATGTTATTATTTGGTTAGTTTGAATTATAGGAATTTATGGAATTTGTTTGTGTAGAATAAATATTATGAGATTTGTAATTTGAATTTAATTAGTTTTATATAATATGAATATTATTAATTATTCACATTGGCAATATCTTTTTATTTTTGGCAGCCTACGAGAATTATAAAAAGTAGACGTTATAATAAGATGGCAAAGCCACATCCTTTGATGGAGCCATATCTGAGGCAAGCAAGGTTTTGGTATGTTACGCAGATGGTTCCTATTTTTGGTTATGATAGAGCACTCATTAGTGCACTCATTGAGCGATGGAGGCCCGAGTCACACACATTTCACTTACCCTATGGAGAGTGTACCATCACGCTTCAAGATGTTGCATTCCAACTAGGGTTGCGTGTTGATAGACAGGCTGTGAGTGGTTGTATTGATGCATGGGAGAAATTTTATGGGGGCCGCAATATTTGGACACTATGTCAGGAGTTGCTTGGTGTCGTCCCCCCACAGGGGTACATCTTGGGATCTATTGTGAACCTACCTTGGTTCACAAGGACATTTTGCAATTTGCCAGATAATGCTGATGAGGGTATAGTTAACTTGTACACTCGGGCATATATTATGGTTCTACTTAATGGGTTCCTGTTCCCGAATAAGTTAGGGTCCAAGGGTCAATTGAAGTGGCTACCACTCTTGGAGAACTTTGCAAAGACAGGGCAATATAGCTGGGGTTAGTAGTGCTTGCAGCATTTTACCGCTCTCTATGTCGTGGTGTTAAATAAAATGTCACCAAGATTGGAAAGTGTTTGGCACTACTGTAGTCATGCGCATGGTACAAAATGCCTAAGTTATATACTGGACATCAACATCTGATATGTTTTCCACTAGCTTTGAGGTACATTAATTTGATTGTATATTTTTCTATCTTTTCTTTCCATTTACATAGTTGATAATTTTGTTTCTTTGTAGGTCGAGGGGTTCTACTTGCACAATGAACACAGATATGTGGCGATTATTGAGATATAGGGATCAGATTGATGCGACTGGTATTAATGGGGTAAGTCGCATTCAACCATGATGTTGAGGTGTTCGTTCAGTGGTTTTTATATTTCAAATTATAATATATTATTCTCCATTATTGCAGTTTTGGTAGACCCCATATAACCGTGATGATGTTACGGCTGTGATCCCTGCGTTTATTTATGAGGAGGCTGCTATTTGGGCATCAGTTACGGCTCTCATATATTTTCCCGTGATTGAGTGGCACCAGGCTGATCGGGTTTTTCGTCAGTTTCACGGAGGAGAGCACATACCCAATGCCCCGCTAAACATTGGTTGGTTGCATGTGAAAGATGGGCGAGGGGATCTAGATGCATGGTGGCCTCAGTATCACGCACCATGGCATGCTGCATGGGATGGATGGGGGGACCGACAGGTTCATTACCCGCTGGCTCATGATCATCGACCATCAATTGAGTACTTCGAGTGGTACTTGTTTGTGGCGATTAGGTTTTTGTCAGCTCGTGGACCCCTGATGAACCCGTACTCACGGAGTTCCAAAGGGCATAGTAGTACAGGCCCCGCTAGCACCGCACATCCCACGGCCACCAGATGTCCCAGATCGACGCGATAGAGCATGACAAGTGCGATCGGGTACGCATACTACACATCGACAGTACGCTTCAGACCCAGATGATCTAGATGAGGGAGATATGGATGATTATGATCATCATCATCCAGATGATGCACAGGCACCGGCCGAGCCTCGACACCGGGGACAGGCAGACACTAGCCAGCATACTCAGCTAGGCCACAGTTGCCAGGTCCCACCAGTCATAGCACCTGCACCACCAAAGATCAACTTCGCTAGACCCAAAGAATGACGGCCGCTGGCCTCTCAGACAGGCCATAGCCACCATAGTCAACTAGAGGCCAACTGCTAGAGTCAGCTATAAGCCAGCTGCCAGAGTCAGCCAGATCGCAACCACCATCCTCAGGGTTTTTGTATTTACCAGCCAGCACCGATATGCCCAGTGACCAGCCAGCCATTTATGGGAGGTTTGGCCCAGCAGTTTATGGGAGATTTAGGTCAACTGTTCATAGGAGGGTCCGTCTACCAGTTCATTAGAGGCCCTACACAGCAGTTCATGGGAGGCATGGGTCATCAGTTCATGGGAGGTATGGACCAGTAATTCATAGGTGGTATGGGTTAGCAGTTCATGGGTAGCCCTACTCCCGACCCGACTCAGCAGTTTATCGAAAGCCCCAGTTAGCAGTTCATGGGGCCGGCCCATTTTGACCCCTCGCAGCAGTTCATGGCTGGCCTCAGCCATCAGTACATGACAAGCTCCTTTTTGGACCCTACGCAATAGTTTATGGCCGGTCCCTCGCACTAGTTCATCGCCGATCCGTTGAGTTAGGGCAGCCCTACATAGCAATTTGTTACGGGTTTGTCCCAGAGTGACATACCTCAACAGCTATCATTTAGCCCCGTCAGCATCACATATTCTTAGATGATAGCCCACTTTGATTCATATGAGGTATATCGCCCATCGATGGACCAGGATTAGGAGCTGATTCAGGATTAGGAGCACGTCCAGGATCAGGACCAAGATCAGGAGTAGGATCAAGAGCCGGATCAGGATCAAGAGCTGGTTCAGGACCAGGATCGGGGACAGGAGCATGTTGAGGGACAGGGACAGCGTAGAACTGCACGACAGATTATACGTAGGCGTTGTCACACAGGGGAGTCACTTTGTAGACCCTAGACGTACTGGACAGGGTGATCAGTGATTATGATTTGCTTGTTGTTATGTATTGATGATGATTATGGACTTTATTTTATGTACTTCAGTTTACTAGTGATTATGAGTTTGCAGGCCATATCTTATTTTGGTTGATTAGTAATTATGATCAGCTAGTTTAATTACTTATTTTGATTTAATTATATAAATTACGTGGACCAAAATTGCACGTCTATATATATTTTTTCCAAATGAGTCCATTTAAAACTGAAATTGGATGAAAAAAAAAACATAATGCGAAATACAAACTACCACTGTACAAAATATAGACTCTTGTATACTAATGAGAAATACAAACTAATGCTTTTTAAAATAAAGACGAGTACACAACAGTGTTCACAACACTAATGAGACAACAAGAAAAAACTAAATATTACATATAATAAGACAAATGGAGTTAGGTACGCTAGGTAGAGGATGAAGCATGTGGGCATGATCGTCTGGTGTGGCTTGTTCCCCGACATAGGCCACAACGATTTAGGCGGCCTGGGTCAACCTCGTCCATTTCATTGTGAATCCTCGTGGAAACTGGATGACCCTCGAGAACCCGCTTCAATGTAGGATTTGGCCTTAACGTATGCCTTGTGTTCGGAGGCCACATTCTTCATTTGCAATGGCATAGAACTCAGTTTTGTAAATATTGAACACTGATTCCATGGTATAGACTTCATGAACAAAAGAAGTCCAGTCTTTGCGGGTATCGGCACATGCTGCAAGGCCATGATGGCAGGGATAATACAGTTTTTGAAAGTCTCCACAGTCACACCATCGCCCGGTTAAATCCACCCTAAATTCCCGCTGACCATGACTGCCAATGTCATCTCGCTCAAATATCAAGTACATCGACCTCTCTCGGTTCATTGGAGTGGCACTCATATTGTCAACCTGTCGCCTACTTTGCCCAATTGCATTC
The DNA here is from genome assembly GCA_031216125.1 of Dalbergia cochinchinensis. Lineage (NCBI taxonomy): Eukaryota > Viridiplantae > Streptophyta > Magnoliopsida > Fabales > Fabaceae > Dalbergia > Dalbergia cochinchinensis. The sequence continues at coordinate 56,037,341 of CM062375.1, read as the reverse complement.
AATAAAGTGGATCCCCTTTTTAACAAAAACCTGAATAAGATGAAAGTAAGTGGACTTTACTATTGCCATAATAGGAAGATTGCGGATGCCTTTCATGACAGCATTCATACACTCTGACAAATTGGTAATCAAATGCCCAAATTGACGGCCTTCGACGACATATTGCGCCCACTTCTCAAGCAGAATGTTGCTAGCCCACATGCACATTGCAGGGTCCACCTGACCCAATGCGCCAAACCAATACAGAAAATTTTGCTCCGTCTTTGCATATGCCCATTCATTAGCAACTTCTTGGCATCTTTATTCTTGAATTTCACAGCAAAGTTTGACACAATGTGGTGAGCACAATATACGTGATACGTTGATGGAGGATGCCAACTATTCCCTTCTACGTCTAAAGCTACTTTGATAGCTTGATGCCTGTCAGATATTACAAGAATGCCCGCTTGTGGTGTCACATGCTGCCTGAGATTTCTCAAGAAAAAAGATCAAGCTTCCTTTGCCTCCCCCTCCACCACGGCAAAGGCAACTGGCAAAATGTTTGAGTTACCGTCTTAGGCAATTGCCATCAATAGTGTTCCACTATACAGGTGACTGCCATCAATTGAAATAAGCCACTTGCAATATTAGAATGCCTCTATACATGGCAGATTCGTCCAGAAAAGACGGTGGAACATAATGGAATTCTGTTGTTCAACATCACCCATGTAGTATGGCCCAGTCTGTAGCTGCACAATAGTTCCTGACATATAAGACTGTAAGCCACCAAACCATCTAGGAAGGTTGTTGTATAATTGCTCCTAATCACCATAAATCATGGCAATCACTTTCTGTTTGGCCAGCTACACTTTCCTGTATGTTGTCTTGAACCTCAACTCTGACTCTATTGATACTTGCAGTGACTTGATGGCGATTGTTGGATCCGCTTGCACCAATGGATAAATATGGGCACAGATAATATGATAATCCATCTGGGCAATGCTGATTTGAAGACTCAGAAAAGGAACATGTGTGTGGTCCGTTGAGTTTCCTAACTTACCACAGTCGCGATTTTGTACAAAGTGTCACACGTATACTCCAATTACATCCATCCCCAAATTTTATACATTTGCAATGAAACTTTATATGGTCAGACTCATGAACTTTGTACTGGACACCTCTTCGAATGCTGTAACGTTTAACAGCAAATAACACTTCTTTATTGTGAAACACTTGTCCGAAGCCAGGTCATTTTCTCCTCCAAAACCTAATCTTGAAGTAGACCCAACTAAGTCCGACCGCATAGCATCAAAATCAACCATAGAATAATAACTGGGGCACTCTTGAGACTGAGACTGAGAACGGGGTGGCGACATAAATTGTTCATCCAAATTTTGAACATGAAATAGCTCCTCATCCTCTTCTTCTTCATCATCATTTCCGGCAAGCTCCTCTTCTTCCCTATCATGGATACCCCCATGATCAACATCAAAATCAAAATCCTGAACTGGGCCAGAAAGTGCTAATGGTGTGGGATTTAATGGTAATGGCTCTTCGACGTGCCTTGCAAGATGTGCAAAGCTTATAGAATTCAAATCTTCATCTTCTGGATATGAACTCTGATCATGATCACGAGACACTTCAAAAGACGGGGATGCATGATGTGCTGCCACATATGATGATGTACCTACATCTGACCCACCAGTGCTGAAAGAACCATCTTGGAGTTCGACAAATAAATCAATTCTACGAACATCGGAAAATGAGTGAAAATAAGAAAGCATGTGACTTACGTGCTCATCTTTCCGAATTTGAAACCTCCTATATTGGATGCTATTTGGCCCAATATCTACCGGCATCCTATAAAATATTTTTGTAATTTGCTTGTTGTTTCTATCAAACTCTTCCAGTATTCTACTTTGTAACTCTAACAAACTAATAGGTGAAGTGGCAACCAACCATGCTTGATCATCACTTATGAATGTTTCACTCTCTACTGTGTTTATAATCTCTCCATTATAATAAATAAGAATATTTACACAACACTCTGCCATACTGTCACTCAACTTCTTTTGTAACCACTCTTTTCTTTTTTTTTTCCTGCTCTCTTCTACTGAATGCTCGGAGTGATCTTTATATAATGGCATGCATATCTTCAAATCGATTTGAACTGATAATAAACTCAAATCGGTTTAAAATTATCACACACAAGGCTTGTCAGTGGATGTTAGAGCGTGAAAAATCGGTTGAAAAAATCGGTTTGAACCGATTATGTACAAGCAAAAATTGGTTTACGAAGATTGCTGTAGCTTGTTAGTCAGTGTCAGAATGTTTGATAAATCGGTTCAAATCAATTCTGAAATTAGTTCAAGCAAATTTTCCACTCTCTCTGACTTGGACTAACATGCTACAGTAATCTGCTTAAATCGATTTATGCAAATCGGTTTAAGCAAATTATTTAAAAACTAAAATCGATTTAAACCGATTTCTATCAAAATAAAAAAGAATAATTATGTAATATTATTAATATCGAGAATATATATAATATATGATTTTAATCATTTTATATTAATAAAAAACTCACGTTATGGCGTCACCAATTTGCATAACTAGTTGGTGGAAGAATCCCAGGTACCTAGTCCTTTTAGGTTTTCTTGTTCAGTGGCGAGGATCGAATCAAGCTATTCACGTCACTTCAAGTAACAGGTGACGTGGCAAGGATATTGTTTACAGCGCAATCAAACCGTACGGACGTACCTGGCGGAATTTTCCAAATATTTATACGTTAGAGTGTTGTTAATAGATACTTTATGTGATAAAAATTAACAAATATCTTGCATAAAAAACATTTTAAAAAAATTCAATATAATAAATAAAATCTATGTTTCGAATTAGATTTTTTCAATTTCTTAAACAATCCACTTCATTATTAGAATTTAATTTATATACATTTATAGTATAAACTAACTTTATATTTTCAACTACCTGCTATTAGTTATTATTTCAGTGATATTCTACTTATTGATAATATAAAATTATTTTATACTATTTATATATAAAAATTAAATTATGCTTATCAAAAAAATTTTATATATTATATAAGAGTTTAAATTTTATGCTTCAATAATATAAAATTAATTTATACAATTAACCAATAAAAATTTAAGATAATAACAAATCATGATTGATAATTATTAAAATGAATAGTTATTTAGAATGATTTGTCACGGTCAATGTATAGATTAAACTCATTATACAATAAAATTCTAGCTACCACGTACAGTAGAAATTAATTCGTTCAATTCATGGATTTATTTTGATTAAATACACATTTTGGTCCTTAAATTATTGTTGTAACACTTAAATCCTTCAAAGATTGAATGTATATAATTTAGTTTTCAAAAGATTTTATGTCAAACATATTAAAGATTAGAGTTTAATTTCTATATATTAATAGTGTAAAATTCTTTTAGACTATCATTCAATCAAATTCTCTCATTTGTATGATTAATATTTAAAAGATTTTTTTTTATTTTCCAAGATATCCACTACTGGATACAGTGACTAATCCCTTTATGTACTGTAGACCCATTTAAGAGAGTAGGTACTGATCATGAGTCTTAATAATATTATTTTAAAAGATTAGATGAATATATTTTAATCTTAAAAAGATTTTATATTTTTATATATTATCTTTTACCTGAAAAATCATATAAATATTATATTCATAAAAAATATATATTAAAAACTAATTTTTCAGGCATTAAAAGTTAGGATTTAATTTTTATATATTGATAATATAAAATTTTTTTATATTATAATTCAATCATATATTACCATATTAATAAAAAATAATTGAGTTTCACATCACTAATTAAAAGAAAAATCTTTTATAAAGTGTAAATTTAGATGATTTGATTTCAACCACACAACCATTTTGTAAGACTTCAAATGGCACATTCTAAATAAAAAAATGGAGGTAAGGAATTTGCTTTATTTAGCTTGAACCAGTAATTGGCTAAAAATGATCGTTCACTCCAATACGCCACCATGCTTCATGCTCTACGTGTGTATTGTCTTTAAAGCTCCTGATGGAGCACCGAACAATTGTGGGTGTGGCTTTATCAATATATAATGGCATCTATTCCTAAAGCTGTAGCAGAAAACACAAGCATGAAATATATAGAAAAACGGTCCATTTATGATTCGTTTGAAGCTAAATTGGAAAGAATCTTTCATTACAGATGTCCTCGAGAATAAAATTATATATATAAAAAGAAAAACTTGTCGGCATTTAATAAGGATCTAAACAGTATCATAATAGAAAAGAAAACCTCAGATTTGATATCAATCAATAGATTTTTGTTAATAAAGAAAGTATTGCTGTCAATTATAATGTACCGAGCATAAAATGAAAGAATCTTGTTGCCGTAACCTCTGAAGTCTGAATTAAGAATATATTGCAGATTTTATTAAATAAGTTATGAAAACCACTATAAATTCGTGAGATCCAGGAGCCTTAAATCCAACCTGCAACAAACATTCTACTAATACATTTTTCTTTAGTTCTCTCTTCTGCTGCCATTGGTTCAAACTTCTTGGAAGAGCCGGTATTGGTTCAGGATATGGTAATCTGCATCCTGAGGATTAAAACGAGAAGCTTATTGTGCCTTGCCTAGTCCTCAGGAGGCAGATTATCTCTTCCTTATGATCAATAAAGAGCATTAAAATAAACATCATCATTTGTTTTATTATTTGTGTTTATTGCATGCATTGCACTAGTCTCGATGAACCGCCGCACTCCTCTGCGTCACTCCTCATACACCAGCATCAAACAATCGTCGTCGTTGACGGAAGCCACCCAATGATGCGAATTCCGAACCTGACCAATAGTACTAAGATGAAGAAGTCCAACAGAATCGAAGAAGTCTAGTCTACCAGAACCGAACAAGTCCAACAGATTTGATAGGTCTGTAAGCTCTAAATTTTGTTTTGAATAATTTTTTCTTTGTTTGAATGAAAAAAAATAAATACCAAGCCACGTTCATTCTAATCAAAATAAAAGGACAAATTACACTCACTCTCTTGAGATTTGCTGAAATGTAACAACACCTCATCTATTTATTCATCTGACATTTACTTTTCCTCATCTAAATTAAAACAAATGGAGCCGGCACTATTAACGGAAAAGGATCTCGATTACGTTGGGAGAAAATGGAGCTCATACAAGAGGAAATAGAGCTCAGTCGGAGGAGAAGGAGCTCTCCGAGAGAAAATAGAGCTCAGCTGGACAAAAAAGAGCTTGGCTAACAAGTGACGGAGATATATTAATCTAGTCAAGCTCTATTGCCTCTCGAATAAGTTCCACTTTTTTTTAACCAAGCTCTTCCTTATCCAGCTGATCTTAATTTCCTTTCAGACGAGCTCCACTTTCTCTCAACCGAGCTCCTCCTCATCGAGCTCAATTTCCTCTTGGATCAGCTCCACTTTCTCACAATCGAGCTCCTGCTCTTCCGACTGAGCCCTATTTCCTCTTGTATGAGTTTCACTTTCTCTTAACCGAGATCCTTTTCCGTTAACAATGATTAGTTCTATTTGTTTTTATTTAGATGAGGGAAGGTAAATGTCAGGTCGATAAATAAAGGAGATATTTATTATATTTCAGTAAATCTCAGGGAAGGTGAATGTAATTTACCCAATAAAACATCCGTGTTTCCATAACTTCAGTTGCAAAGTTGCTATTGCCTTTTTAGCTTTTGGATTATTTGAGTATTCAATTTTTTTCCTTTATTTCATAGGTCTCCGTAAGCTTCGATTCATTTTTTTCCTCGGTTTGATCATTTTTCCTTTTGTTGTTCTCTTTTTGCTCTCTGTTTGATCCCACTTTAGCTTTCATTCATTAAGTGAGTATTCATATTTTTCCTATTCGGAAATCAGCATCACTGAACTTTTAAGTAACCTAGCCGCAATAAATGGGTAGAAATTAAAAAGAAAATAATAAATTTACGCCAACAGATTCTTTGAGTACAGTGTTGAAAGATCTTGGCCTGTTTAAGCCTTTTTAAGGGGTTGCTCTAAGGTCTGGCATATTTAGGCCAACATGAAGTCCTGGGTCTTAAAGCCTATTATATGATCTGTCATGGATTTTTTTTTTTGGTCTAGATTTTAAAAATAGGCATAGTTTAGTTTATTAGGCCTTTCAAAGCAGGCCAGTCTAGGAAAAAAAATAAAGCGTATAATGGATAATAGACCAAATTCAAGTCGGGTGTTCTTGTTACAAGTCTGATTTATTTAGGGCATGGCATGGCCTAACCTATTCACACCTTTAGCCATGGCCCCCAGATTTTTTAAAAGCCTATATATATATATAGACACACAATGGATTGTTAACCTCCACACCTTTATTTAGAGGTTGACATTATCCACATTTTATTTTGTACAAAATAGCCCACACTCCTATTTCCTTGGTCAATTTATGATTATGGGTGGTTTTGTAATTTTTTTGTGCCGCATTAATTATTACTTCAATTCTTTCTCTCAATTAATGCTCTTTCTTTACTATTTCTCTCACTGTGAGTTTCTATTTTTTTATTTTTTCATGAATAATATATAATTATAGTATTAAAGTTTAAGTAAAAATATTATATACTAAATAAATATATTTAAAATTAATTTAAAAAAATATTTCTTAATATAATTCCCATTAGTTTGTCATTTTTTGTGTGCATATATACTCAAAGAACAAGGATATACGAAGTGACATTTTTAAAAATAACAAAAAGGAGCGTTAATTATTAAAACAATATTTATATAAAACAGAAAGCCAACGTATCGTTAACATAAATATACTCATAACAAAACATTTCACAAAATATTCTCAACGCAATAAGGTTGTTTCTGATTTGAAATTTTAATATTTTAAAATAAAAAATAATAAACATTAAATATATTTTTATGAAAAATATTCAATAAAATTTAAATATATTCATTTTAATGTGTTACGGGTATGGTTGATATATTTTTGGTTTTTATTTCATAATTTTTTTTATAACCATTTAAATGTCATAAAAATGAGAAAGAATATTAATTAGGCAAATCAAAATGGTAATTAATGCACACGAAACAAAATCATAAAATTATCCTAGCTAAACTAACATGTTTCATTAAATAAGAGAGGTGGCTTGTTCACCCAAATGAACATATGTATATTACTAACCTCTATATGAAGATGTGGAGGTTAACATTTCCCATATATGTATTAATCTACATAGATTATATACTAATTTAAATAAATAGGTTTTTCTAACTTGTAGTTTTTTATTAAATTAAGAAATAACTAAAAATAAAAAGATTACATCACAATTAGTATCATTTTAGAGTAAAAATATTTTTTCTTAGAATACTAAGTAATTATAAGAGTTTTTAATGATCAAGTAATTGATTTATTGAGCTCATTTGGATAAGCTTCTATGAGGAAAAAAAGTGTTCCTAGAATTTTTTAAGCATGTTTGTTTATACTACTTAAAAGAAGCAAAAGCAGGAAATAATTAGCTTTTCATTTTTTTTTATAAACGGATAGGAACATACTTTTGGTAGAAATAGAAGTAGTAGAAGAGAGATAATGTTGTTGGTTATTTATTAAAATTAACCAATTTATAAATTTATCCCCAAAAAATTTATGGAAAGACAAAAAATAAAATTCAATTAAATAACTCTCACCATTTATCCTATTTAAATTACAAATTATATCTTTTATTGTAATTTTACCTAAAAAAGTACCTCTATATTTATTTCATTCAAACCGTTTAACAATTTTTAATTATAATAAAAAAAAACTTATATAATTACACCCAAATATAAATAAAATTTTCATTTCTACTTTTAATTCTGCTTCTGCTTCTCTGCTTGTGTTTTTGAAGTACTTTTCTCAAAATTTTAACCAAACGAGTCCTTTAATTCTAAGTTCTACTTCACTATAATTCTTAACGGTGCTTGCAAAACTTGTGACATTGGTAGGTGTATATTTGGAAGCGCTAGGAAACTCTTTTTTTTTTTTTTCTTCTCGATAAAAAGTTGTTTTGAAATAATTTTTCATGCTTGGATAAAAAGTTTGAATGAATTATAAGTGTATATATATATATATAATTTTAAGTGTAAAATCCATTTATGAGGAGCACTCAAGTTGTTGATGACGTACATAAGTGGATACATGTTTTTTCTTTAATCAATACTCAAGGCTAACATCCAATCCAAGAGAGATCTTATCAGTGTTGTCTCTAACTAATATTACCTCAGCTGTTAAATAAGTGTTTATTTTGAAAATTTTATTTTTCAACAATAATTGTCTATTTTAGAAATCTAAGTATTAATTTTTTTTCCCCCTACTATACCCTTATTAAATGATAAGTGAAGGAGAGGGAGTAATTGAAAAAAAGAGAGGATAATAGTAAGGGTAATTTAGTAAAAGTTTTAAAATTAAGATTTTGTCAATTATTTTCTCAATTTAAAACAAAATACTTATTTGAGAATGAAGATGATAAACCTTTTTTTTCAGCATATTGTTTTTAACCTATTTCATAAACTTTTTTTTTAAGGAATAATGATATTTATATACTCAAAACTTGAACTCATTTTAGACTTGTTAGGAGAGATATATAGATATAAATATGTTTAATTACACAAAAGGAGAAAATATAATGAGCCCACCATCTTTATCTCTCTATCTCTTATCTCTTGATGAGTTTAAAATGTGTCAAAATTTGGAGTACAGCTATCATTTCTCAAACTTCTAGAAGTGGATATTACACGATTTGTATAACCCAGCAGGGATGGTTCTTTCTCAGCTTAAGCACCTTAATCGTAAGCCCATCTGGTATTTCTCATTTACATTGCGTAGGATTATAGTAAAGCAAATCTTGACCTAACAAACAAGCAGTAAAGTAAATCAATACAGATTTGGACTACTGCCGCCAATCCTACCATAGGATAGGCCTATATGAAAAAAATATTCAGTTTGTGATCCAAAAGACGTAGAACAAGTTATTTTATAACTTGTAATATAACAGTTGCTTCAAAAGTTCCTGAACATCCAACATTCTGAAAAAGTCTTTTTTTTTTTTTTCAAAATCACAGATATTCTCTTACTAGAGTTAATCTTATTTAAGTCGGGTAGGATCACTAAGCGACAAAATTTTCCCTTCTAAATTCTAACCCAGCCGCATACTCAAAGCTTAACTATGAAATCTCTAGTTAAGTTGAAAAGACACTTTAGTTAAGATATAGTGCAATTGTTTTTTAGAAAGAAAAAAAAAATATGAAGCGCCAGAGAGAATAGATTAATAGCAATGAATTAATGTTAACCAATTCAAACATATACGCAAACTTTTACATATAAATGAAAGAAAAGTGTAATTTTCTTGCACTCTTTCAATTAAATTTTTTCTTTTGTATAATTTTTCAATTGATATGCCAATACATATATTGGATGGCTTTATAAAAACTTTTATACCATCGATATATAAAAATTAAATTCAAAAAAGAAATTATTGAATGTTGTTAAAATATAGTTAATGTATGGTTTTATGAATTATTAGTAATTTTAAATAATTAATTGAAATCAATAGCAATAGTTTGATTTGAAACATATACTAAATATATATCTGAAGAATATATACTAATTTCTAACCTAGGCGTTAATCAATTGACATGATGCGTATGCAGTCAAGAACAGACAGACATAGCCAAATGAAACGACAATTAAAGATTCCATGTTGTGCTCTGATAGATCTATCATACTATATTATATCCAATTATATACGGAGATTACAATATTGACATGATAAGAATAGCCCAAGAATAGAATCCCATCGACCTATGTGCAAAAAAAGTAAAATAAAATCCTATCAGGATGGACATAACCAGATACCACCCTCCGCGCTTAAAAGAGTTCTTGTGAAAAATCTTACAAAAGGAGGAAAACACATTTTTTATTAATTTTCCACAAAAGCGGAAACAACAAAGAACTTTCTTTCTTCCACTTTCTTTAAACGTGCAACAGGAAACTTTGCAACGTTAGCCGTTTACCTACAATGTGTGGCGTGGGCGCATGTTAGTTGCCTGTATACGGTAGACAATTGAGGGAGTGGCTATTGTAAGTTTGCAACTTTATTTTAGTTATTGTCATATTTTCACTCAATTAGGATTTTGTATAATTGTCCTAGAATATCTTTTTTTTCTTTTCACAATTAGTAAATTAGTTATATACTGTTATTCTAGTATTATTTAAAATCATTATTATAAATATTTTTAAAAAATCTGTTAATATTTTATTATCTGTTCTCCTAATTTTTTATTTTGCAAAAAAAAAACGCGTTACACGAAAAATATCTTTCCATTTTGAAAAAATGCACATTTTTCCACTAACTAACATAACTAGTAAATATATTATATATTCCTTTTATAATATATATATAACATTTAGGTTGGTGTAGATGCCCGCAATATATATATATACCCAATATTATACCACCAAACATTTATAAAATTTTTGCTAATATTGAATAAAAATATTATACTAGTATTTGTTACATCAATCTCTCATTATTGAAATTTTTTAATCTATTATTTTCTTTCTTAAAAATTAAAGTAACATAATACATCATAGATGTGCAAAAACAAGTGAAATTGCATGTGGGTTTTATTCCATTTATCTGAACCAATCCTTAAGTCGAGCCTAAGGGTCATTGTCATGTATTGTAAGAAGACCATCACTCAAATCTTTTTCTCTCCAACTTCTTACGCACCACACTAGAATATGTGTAAGGTTGATGGAACAATTGAATTAATTAAAATATTTATGATTTATATATCATTTGGTAGATTTTTTTTTACAAAGAAAACAATAAGATGAACAATTGTTCCTCTTCAGTTTTGAAGAGTTGGAGCCCTTTGTATAATATATTATAGGAAAAAAAGGTCAAACATATTTGCTGGTTATGTTTTTGACAAACTGGGAAAATAAATTTTGTTTAATTTTTTTTTTTTGCAAAATGAAAAACATATTAATAAAATTTTCTTAAAAATATTTATAATAATGATTTTCAATAATATAAGGATAGCAATTATAACTGTGGAACTAAAAAAAAATAACAATTATTGCTAGTTTACTAATTTGTGATAGGGAAAAGGGCATTTTCAGACAATTATGTAAAAAACAAGTTGAGTGGAAGGGATAATAGCCGAAATGGAATGGCAATATCCACTTCCGACAATTGAAAGTGATTAAGCGAGTCTTCAGAAAGATAAAATGTATAACTCCGAAGAAAGGTTAGTTGAATGAAGCATGATAGGATCTTGTATATGATAAGATCACAGGTTCGAATTCTCACCCGTCTTTTTAAGGTAAGATAAATATTAAGTGTTCTTTGATTCAAAAAACTTTCCAGGAGGTCACCCATACCAAAATTGCTCAAAGTCAAGCATGCTTAACTATAGAGTTCTCTAGTGATGGGCTATTGAAAAGAAGAGGCATCTTGTTGGTATAGGTAGTACAAATCAATTCATATAAGTCATCCTTAACTATATAGTTCTATACATGTACAGTCTTAGGATCCCTCTCATTCTGGTGTATAATCGATTCATTCATGTACCCTTCCGATCAGAAGCCTATCAGGAGCTGCTCATTGTTCATTCCTTCTTGCACCAACGATCACTCCCCGCCCTCGTCACCAGGCGTCACAAAACCATTGTGTTATCATTCTTTTGCTCCTATAATAAACCATATTTTATACTTTTTTCTGAAAATTAAAAAAAAATCATTTTAAAGACTGAAGTAATATACTTTGTTTGTGAATGATAATGTTTCAAGGAAAGTTTATTGTTGAATGTATGTATCACAAGTTACAACAACTTAAGTCTTATGGTGTTAACTGAAAATGGATACATATATAGATCAGATATAATACTATTGTTGTTAGAAAAATATTATTTTTACTCACAAGTATGAGACACCACTGACTCATACTCTATAAACATAAATAACACAACTCTTATTATTAACTCAAATCACTAAAATCAAAATATCTTTTAATAGTTTTATTTATGAATTTTGTTGATTTTCATCTATCTCCGGCTATTAAACTATTGTTCTCTATCTAATCTACTCTTTATATTTACATTTTTACATAAGAAAATTAAGTGTTACTTGAATATTCAATTATTATCACTTAATAATATGTTTAAATAAATATTAATATATTAGTCTTTGTGAAAGGTAGAGGTGAGTATGCGGACAGATTTGGTCCGTTTAGCCCAATCCGCGACGGACCACAATTAAACGGGCCAGATTGGACCTGTGCATTTAATAAATGGACTAGGCTTTAAGGTGATCCGCGTTCAGCCCGCATAAGCCCGCGGACTAGCGGATTAGTCCGCATAACTAGTCCGCGAACCAAATTGTGGACCAGCCACGGACCAAACGCGGACCGCCCAAACCAACTGTGGACCTTGTGGACCAAACGCAGACTAGCCCACATAACCCTTTTTTTCTTTCATATTTTTTTTGACTTTTTTTTATACCCTATATTATATATTTATATTTATATAGTATATTTTACCAAATACAAATATAAAAAATAATAGAATAAACCAATTCACCAAAGTCCATCCATCAATAATATAAATAAATATTACAAATGAAAACATTCTTTCACTTATATGGGTCAGCTGGTTGGTCCGCGAACCCCGTGGGCCAGGCCCATTTAGCCTGCAGGTTAAGCGGTGCAAATTAGAAAAGTCTGCGGATTGGCGGACTAGAAATTTTTGATTCATTTTCATGTGGGTTGCGAGTTAAATGGGTTGATCCGTGGATCGCGATCCGTATTCCCAGCTCTAGTGAAAGGAATTCAAATCCTCTAAATTCGATAATCATATGTATGAAAAATTTCATTGGGAGTGGTCCTTATTTAGGTGTCTAATTGTATCTTAAAATATTAGTCTTTCACCTGTCAAGTGAATGGATACTCTGAGAAACAAATATACGTACATAAATTAATGAAATTTAATTCACATGTTAATCTATATAAATTTGATTTCATGATTAAAATTTACAACAATTCTATTTGTGATTTATTAAGCTAAGTGGGACAGCTAATTTTGAAACATGTGTTTTCTATTTAAATTTAAACTTTGAATTGGTAAAAATTTTAACATGTGATATATGCATAAATATTTAAAGTTTACTATTTATGTATTGTTCTTACCTAGAAATCAGGTACGAACATTTATAATTTGTGACTTGATATGGGTTTGTAGGAATGGCAAAATGGTTAAGCCCGTCTGGTTAGCCCGCCAACCCACCACTTTTTGGATTAGGAAGTTTGTGGCAAAACTTGGTGTAGTTCCTTCGATATCATCACCAACTGCTCTCTATTGTGACAATAATGGAGCAATTGCTCTTGCAAAGGAACCCTGATCACAACAGTAATCCAGACACATTAAAAGAAGATTTCACATTATTCAAGAAATAGTCGGGCAGGTGATATAGCTGTACGAAAGATAATTGCAATAGAAATGTCGCTCATCTACTTACAAAGGCCATGACACAACAACAACTAGACAGGCATCTTGAGAAGATGGGTCTTAGGTACTGTACTGAGTGGCTCTAGTGCAAATGGGATATTGTTAGTCGTATGCCCTAGATCTAATTAATATATATCAATAATTCCCACTAATGATAGTTTATTATTGTTTTATCCATAATTTATGTTTATTAGAATAAGTCCATAAACCACTTGTTGGATACTTCATTCTCAAGAGTTAAGAATGTCAGTGATGAGATAGTCTAGTACAATATTTTTAAAATAGTTCACGATTATAGAAATTCTAATTGAATATTATTATTCCGAAAGATCATCGCCTCTGTCTGTTTCTATGATTGGTACGAAATACTAATGAAGATGAAGTAGTGAGTCTCATACTATATAATATTATATGTCAAAATAGATATGTATGTGGACACTTATAGGATAAGTGGGTTGAACGTGACAAATAGATAAAATTCACATAGTAATTTTACTAATGTCAATGAAACATTATTTGGATCATATTAGTGCATATAATCCTTAGACTTAAGATGACACGGTTATCTTGCACATAGATAGCTATAGTTTACGACTCTATGTATACTCATGCTATGCATTAGTATTAAGTAGTCTGTGGCTATATTTAGTTATGTATAGATATAGGTGACCAGTCAAGATAGGATTCATTACCTCATGTAAATGAGGATAGGTTTTATAAATAAGGGATTGTTCTTGATCATAAAATCCTTGGCCGAGGTACTTGGACTTAAATAAAAAGGAGTTTCTAGTCCATGTCACATTGATCGAAGAATAAAATACTTAGAGAATCCATATGATCTAAGCTATAGAGTTTGACATTATCCATGACCCTGTCTAGGTTGAGATCTTGTAATGAAAGGATTTGAGTGCATGGAAAATATAATTATTGGTTCACTAGAATATTCTAATTAATACATTCATAACTATTTTGGTGGTCATGGCATGCTATGCTATGTGTTATCCATGACTTATGAGAACTAAGGGCATCTTGGGAATTGTACTTTAGGTTCGGAAATGAGTTGTCGATAAGATCAAAGGTTTAATTTTGTGATCTCATTACCAATTAGTGATGAACCTAGTTAGTCACATTCAATAGAACATGTATATGCCAATAATGAATTAATTCTAATTAATGTAATTAATTAGAAATTAATTACTGAATTGGACTTGCAATTTGATTGCAGTGTTGTTAGCACATCCTAAAGTCAAATTCAACATTGTGGTGAATTCTCACAAAAAGGAAAAAGATTTTATATGGAAAGTCCATATTTTAGAACCTTGTGTCAAGGACATTTTGGTCTTTTCTAGTTTGAGTTAATATAAGACATGAGATGACTTATATGTGAGATTTTGTTATTTTGTAAACACCAAAATTACATAAGCCTATTTAAAATAAGAATTATTTGAAAATAAATTAATTTAAATTTTAAATAAGTTTTTGATTGGGAATCAATTGAGAATTGATACGTGGCATAAATATCATCCCAATATTTCTACATTCCAAATTAAAAAAAAAAATCTACAGCCCTACAAAGAAAAGAATATGACACATTGAAGAGAGAGAGTGTGGCTCATAGTTTTAAAAGGGAGAAAACAATTGAGCATACAAATATCTCTATTATTAGAAAACCACTCCACCACTCACTTCATACTAGTCTAGGTTCCCAAGGGCAACAAAGAACAAGACTTGGACAAAAATGAGTTCCTTGGCATACCATGTTCGTGTGAACAAGCTAGAGGTCGTGTAGTTGTGTGGCGACGTGTTCGTGAGATAGACATATGTGTTTCTCCTTGGTGCAGTATGTGCATTTGGTTATGGTTTGAAGTGAAGCAGGTCACTTTGTATCAACATTCATACTCTAACAAGTACATCTACATTGTTGTCTGTGGACGATATTGTCGTCACAGGAGCTGATCATAAGGTAGTAAGGACCTAAAACAACACTTATTTCAAGACTTCCAAACTAGGACTTCGGTGACTACCATATTTTCATGGGATTGAAGTGGCTCAATCAAGATCATGTATTAGGATTTCTCAAAGGAAATATGCCCTTAACATATTAGAAGAAACTAGGATGCTAAATTGCAAGTCTGATGACACCCCTATGGATATGAATGTTAAGTTTCTATCCAATCAAAGGGAGCCTTATTCAGATGTTGGCAAATATTTTAAATTATGGGGAATTTGAATATCTTACTATGACTAGGCCAAATATATCTTTTCCTGCCAGTGTTGTAAGTCAATTTCTTATTATCCTTGTGAAGGTCATTGGGATGTAGTAGTTCAAATCTTGAGATATCAAGATATATCAAAGGTTCTCCTGAAAAGGGATTGATATATGAGAATAGAGGTCACTCAGATATTGTTGCTCATATAGATGCAAATTGGGTTGATTCTCCTAATGATAAGAGATCAACTTATGGGTATTGTGTTGTCATTGGTGATAATTTAATCCCATGGAAAAATTCAAAGCAAAATGTGGTCACAAGATCGAGTAGAGAAGCATAATATCAAGCTATGAACCTTACTACGTGTGAACTTGTTTGGTTAAAACATCTACTACAGGAATTAAAGTTTTGTAAAATTAGTCCTTTGAAACTTATTTGCAGCAGCCAAACGACATTGCACATTGCCTCTAATCCCTTCTTTCATAAAGGGACCAAATATATAGAGATCAGCTGTCATTTCATTTGCAAGAAAATTTTTTCTTAAGATATCATTATCTTCTTTGTAAACTAATGATCAACTAGCAAGGTTTCATTTATATGTAACAAGTTGGATGCATATGACATATATGCTCCAATTTGACAGGCAATGTTGGAAATAGCATTGGACATTAATAACCATGTTGATTCATGTACATATGGGATGGTCCTACTTAGGAAATATGCACCCTAACAGTAGTGATTAATATACTACATATATGTTGGATGCTGAGTAATGGATTGCTCAAGCAATTTTATAGCAAACAAACCCCTACGTATTGTTTCTCATATTCTCAAGTAGTAGATATTGGATTATACAAATTTATTTGAGAAATGATAAACAACCATCACCAAACTTACACTCATAGTAGTCAATCCCGGATAGCGGCGCGCAGTGGCTGACCCCAAAAACGCTATAGTGGTATAGCGGATAGCGAGATGGCCGCTATTTCATAAAAATATATGCAAATATTGTGCATTTTACACATAAGTAAATAGCACATATAAATGTTCAAATAAAAAAAAATCCACAATTAAACTAAATCATCTAATAATTTGAACTTCAAAGGCATATCATAATCATATTCATATCATACTCTAAAATCATCATCATGTTAGTGCATAAATAAGAGTTATAAGGCCAAGCAAAAAATAGAAGATAATAGTCAAAGCTAGTTCCCATTCCCAAAAGGCCAAAACTAAGGGTCATAAGGCCAAGCAAAAAATGAAAGAATATAACTCTATTCCCAGGAGGCCAAAACTACTTAAGTTTCTAGGACTATAAAAAGTAAAAACTAAAAACATTCTTCCCCATCAATGAGTAAGACAATGATCAATCATCATCATCATAATCATCCCCCACAACCAAGTTCTCTTCATCACTTTCCCCTCCACTAAAACTAGACTTAAAAATCTCTTCATATTGACCCTCATTCTCATCTGACTCTGTTTCCCCCTCATCATCAAAATATTCCTCTTTTTGATCTTGCATAGGCTCCTTCCCTTTTTTTCTTGATGACTTAGAAGTCTTTGCAGCAATAGTAGGAATAGGCCTCTTCAATCTTGTAGCAAGCCTAGTGTTTTGGAGAGGCTCACTAGCACCTACTGCAATAGAAACATCACCCTACGTCAAACCATCATCATCATCAAACACCAATTCATCCTTAGCAACTTCCTTGTCCATTTGTCCAACCAACCATTCATTACATTCATCAACATCACGTAGGACAATTGGATCAATCACATCTCTACAAAAAGCGCTCTTTAAGATTTTGATTGTACTTGATATTCACCAAGTCTTGCAACTTTTGATGCTCAAGCTTGCTTCTTTTCTTTGAATGAATCTATTACATCACAAATTCACAATTCAATTCAAACGTCAAAGTTAGTTCTAAGGCACTAAATGAAACTTTGTATAGGAGAATAATGTGATAACTAATAATATTTGCTTACGTGCTCAAAAGTGCTCCAATTTCGCTCACATTCCGATGAACTACAAGTCAAACTTAGCACTTTGATAGCAAATTTCTGTAATGTAGGAGTGGATGATCCATAATTCCTCCACTATTCAGCTATGATTCATAGCCAATTAATTAACATTGCTATTTGCTATATTTATCAATAATCAATAATGAAATACCAAATACATGTATATCTTAAACTCTTACCAGGAGCCAATGTTTCCCTATGTTTTATTGCAAACTTTGATCCAAATACCCGTTCAACCCTCTTGTAATAAGGTAACTCCAATACAATCTTGTCAGCTTCCTCTTCATCTCTAACCAATCTCTCAATACATTTGTAGAATCCTTGCATCACTTTTTCATCAAACTCCATACTTTTGTTACTATAATAAAACTCAGGGTTTAGAAAATAGCCAGCTGCATGCAATGGATGATGAAGTTGTGACTCCCATCTTCTATCAATAATAGCAAAAACATCCTTATACAACACTTCATTTTCTTTGAAAACTTGTTGAATAGTTTCCTTGACCCGATCCATTGCTTCATAGATATATCCCATGGCAGGCTTTTTTTCATTATCAACAAGCCTAAGGACATTGACAAGTCGCCCCATAATCATAATACAATATTGCACATCATTCCAAAATGAAGCTAGCACTATAGTATCACTTGCCCTCTTTCCTTTTACTTCTTTGGCTAACTTAGACTTCAACCACTCCTCTGAAGTGAACATCCTCCTAAGGTTGTGCTTTTGTTTGAACAAACTTTGCAAGGTAAGAAAGGTTGTAGCAAACCTTGTCACTCCATGCCTAACCAATTCCATCTTGTTAGTAAACTTTCTCATTATGTTCAAGGCCAATGTGTGGTTGTAGATGAAACCCACAAGATTTATTCCTCTTGAGATTGCCTTCTTAACTCGAGGAAGTTTTCCAATGTCCTCCAACATCAAGTCCACACAATGTGTAGCACATGGAGTCCAAAAGAGATTCTTCCTCTTAGCTTCAAGTAGTTTGCCTAAGAAGAATAAAATTAAATGAAACTAGATAAGTGGCCAACAATCAAAGCAAGTAAAAAAAGGCAATTAGACTAAGTTAGCAATTTTTACCGGCCAAGACATAATTACTTCCATTATCAGATACCACCTGAACAATATTTTGTTCTCCAATCTCTTCCACAAACTTATCCAACAATTCAAACACTTTTTCCCCCATTTTCATGTAAGCAGAGGCATCAACACTTCTCACAAACATTGTCCCTTCTGGACAATTCACCATGAAGTTGATTAAGGTCCTATTCTTCCTATCGGTCCAAGCATCTAACATGATTGTGCATCCAAATTGCACCCATTGTTCTTTATGGCTCCTTAACATGTCTTCTATAAATTCCAACTCCTTTTTAAGGAGTGGAACTCTCAACTCATGATAACTTGGAGCCGTAAGATGTGGACCATAGCTTCCAACAGCTTCAAGCATCATCTTGAAGCTTAATGGTCTTGCAAGGTTAAATGGAATCCCATTCCTATAAAAAAAAAAAAAAACGAGCAATGTAGTGGATAGTTCTTTCCCTTGCCTCTTTATCACAAGCATCATTTATGCTTGTTTGCTTATGAACCTTTCCTAGTTTCATTTGTGCTTCACGATTTTTCAGAAGAAGCAAATCCATGGGGCCTTTCACATTATATCCTTTCTTGGGTAGCCTAAGAGAAGACTCAGTTGTTAATGAAGGCCTTTTTCCACTTTTAATTTGATGAATTTCTCGTACTTCCTCTTGCTCATCCTCATCTTCTTGCATCTCAGCTAAATATGCTTCCTTCAAAGCATTTTTCTTCTCCAAAGCTTCTTTAAAAAGCTGTTTTACTTTTGGGGGAACCTTTCTACAAGAATCAACATCCCCCTTCACACACGTTTGGTGTCTTTTGGCTCTAGTAATTCCTCCTGTAGTCACTTTTCCACAAAAATCATAAGTGACACTCTTCCTATTATTAATATCTTTTAAACTATTCCATTGCTATGTAATGTCAATATTGTCACCAGTAGGTTTCACTAAACCATGTGAAGAGGGAGCAGCTCCTTGTGATGGTGCTGCCATGACTAGAACCTAGAAGTCTGAAACAAACAGAAATATAAAATAAAACAGGGGAATGACAAAAGGATAGGACAATGAGGAAAAAAAGAAAGAAAAATATAAGGGCTGAAGTAGTAATGGTTGAAGCCTTGAAACAGTGAAAAAAATGGAAAAAAAAAAGGAGAGAACTGCTGCAATAAGGACATGGATAGAAGGAAAAAAGGAAAAAAGGAGTTGGCTTGGGAAAGAAGGAAAACAAGGGAAGGATTTAAGTAAGAGAGTCACCTGCTGCAATGGAGAGAAGCTACCGCCGCCGAAAGTAGGGAGGTCGCTGACCGCCGCTGCCAGAGTAGCCGCTGGAATCGCCGCCGAAGGTTGCCAATCGGTTGGAGACTGGAGCAGAACGTGGCAAGGGAAGAAAGTGAACAACAATAATGGATAGCTTGGAGAAGAGGGAGCAACTGTGATGTGTTACTTTTTGACTTTTGAAGTTTGAACTTAGTAAAAAATAGGGTTTACTTTTACCAGGCAAAGATATTTTCACCCCTCAGTAAATGGGCCTAGCAGAAATGGGCCAAAACCCATGGCATGGATGGCTGCCAGAAACGAGAAAACTAAGAGATGGCTGCTTGAAAGATAGCGCCCGCGATTGTAGCCACGACGCCCCACGATTCACAGCCGCGACTCCCGCGATGGCCGCCCGCAACGCGGTGAGCTTCCTGTAGCGGAGGACCACCGCGACGCGCCGTGACGGCGCTGTGACGCGCTATTAATAACAGAGCTTACACCATACATTTTACACTAAGTTAAAAATTGTAAATTAGTATGCAAAAAGTTGTAAATCAGTATACAAAAAATTATAAACTAATATGTAACAAGTTTTTGCATACTGGTTCATACAGATTTATAACTTTTTGTATTTTGATTCTTTTTGCATACTAATTTACAACTTTTTACATATTAATTTACAACTTTTAACTTGGTGTAAATACATGGTATAAATGTGATGATAGTTATGTAACACTCCTCAATTTATTTATCAAACCTTGTTACATAATTGCACAACTATGAATCCTCATTGTGTAACCATACATTATGAAAGAATTGAACACTAATTCTCATTTCAGCTCTTCAAAATCTTTTCTTTAAACTTTATAGAGAGAAAATTGATTTTCAATTCTCATAGTACAACAAAAAAATTTCTAAGATTTGAACATTTATATCCAATTTAATGGTACTCAAAATAAATTTTGTGAAAATTCAATAGTCAAGACTTTGCTAAGGACCAAAGCCTTCCTCGACTATGCAACTACTAAAACTTAATTTAATGCTCTCTGCTTAGCTAATCGCAATTGATGATAATGAGAAAGACAATTTTGTTTAGTTTTATTATACATCCATACATACATATAAATTAATAATTTTCTCAAAAGCAAATTTTTTGGAAATTTGCTCCAAAGATTTTTATTTCATAAAAAATATTAAAATAACTCTAAGTACTTTTTAAATTGTTCCAATTCTTCATTTTTAAAATACATCTTATAAATTCTTCTTAAAAAAATTCAAACAAACGACCCAATATGATACTTCATCATAAGGAACTTTTGACCTTCTAGAGCAAAAGTGAGACTATTCAACCAATGAGAGTCATTGATCACATTTTTTCAGCTATTGATAAATTCAATGTTTATGGACATTACCTCACATACTGCTATTCATAACATAATTCATGTGAGAAACGCGGCAGAAAGCAAACATAATCAAATGCACATTTAATCATTCTAATCACCAATGAATTTTACAACGGCCTATGCTGTACTTGTTGACTCACATCAGCATCCCCAATCTCCCCTTCCCTCAAAGAATAACTGTACAAATTAATAACTTATCGTGTGAAATGGGAGATATAAAGAACCACTACTAAAACTTTTCCTTAAGGATGCGTTGACTATCATCATCACATTTCAGAACAGTCATTCGCTGAGACATTGAATAAACTTGCCTGTTATTAAGAATATCGATGTAATTCCGAAGCCGGTAACGGTCTGAGTTAGTCAGAGAAAATGGAGGATTGAGAATCAGGGATGGTGCTTCCACTAGAAGGAAGACTAACAGACGGACAGCTTTTGAGTACAATGCGGCTGCACTTTCCATTCCACCCATGAGCTCTTCCACCTGCCAACAACATATGAGAATATAACCTCAGGATGGATTACCAACTAAATCCTCATATTAGTTCAATCTTAAAATCCGTAAAATGCCGTAGACATCATAAATTTTGTATAATCCGGTGCTAGGGACTGGGTTTGAGTGATGGGTTTAGTAGTTTGGAATGAGAGATGTAGAAAGGAGGAGTTGAGATCATAAGTTAAGGGTGTGTTTGGTTTTAAAAAACAGTTCTTCATTTTCATTTTCTGTTTTTTGTTTTTGGAATTTTTTAAAGGAAACAGGGAAAATTGGAAAGAAAACTAAAAACTAGATTTTGTAGTTTTTACTATTTCCTTCACAAAATTTTGATAAACAGAAAACTAACTAAAAACAAGAAATGAAAAATAAAAACTGTTTTCTAAAACTAATTGTGCCCTAAGAGTTTAAGAGAGCAAAGGATCTTACGAATATCCCTAACTAGTGTACTCTCAATAGGAAATAATGCGCATTTCCTTTAATTTTCTTGCAAACTCTGATCCAGTTCCACCACTAGTATTATTTCCTGTTGACCATGGTCAGTGATATTCGAGATATCCCTTGCCTGCACCTCTGAAACCCTGAACTACTAAATTCTCAACTCATCCCTCCTATTTCTCTAACACTCTTTTATACTTCTAATTCCCAACTACTAAGGCCCATTACTTAGGCCCGGTCCCTAAACACTAGTATGTGGCAAGCTTTCTCTTTTTTTATTGTGCTACATAAGGTAATGTTTGGGAATTATATAGATGACGAAAGGGAGTGGCAAATAATGAAATGAGATAGCAAGGCATGGGATGGAGTGGATCAAATCATGTCATCCTCATGTTTATGTTTTGTAAGTTTGATGAAGTAGGGGAGGGACCATCCTTCCTTGACCCCCTAATTTGAAGGGACAAAATTTGGGGTTTTGAGCAGCAAGGGAGGGACAAGGTGTCCCTCCTTGGCCATTCCATTCCCTCATTTTAAATTGCTTCCAAAGAAGGCTTGCCATGCCATTCCACTCCCTCCCCCTCTTACCATTCTCCCAAACATACCCTAGAAGTTTACGGGGGAAGGAGGCTGTCCCGTTTGAACGCGGAGTATAGAAAACCTAGTTATAGAAGCCCTCTAGCAAATTGAACCCAACAACTTTTTGTCAAAACTGTTTGATCCTGCCAGTTGAGCCAAACCTCAATGGTAATAGGGCATGGTTTCTATTTGTAATACCAATAGTAGGCATACAACACTTTGCTTGAAAATAACTCATTGTCCCATAAGATCAGGTGGAGCTATTTTCTCTATCTGCTCGCTTTTAGCTGTTACTAACAGCAGTGAGGAAGGCACAGGCATTCCTACAGGTTTTCTTTAAATTAGAATATATAAGTCCAAACCCAAGTAAGACGTCAACCAAGTCCCAACTATTTCCCACAATCTCACTATGGTAAATTTAGTGTACAATAGAAAATGTAGCAATTGCCAAATAATTTATTGAATTTAAAATTGTATTTTTAAGCTGGACTTCAAAACCCTATCCAAGTGGAAGAAATGAGAAGCACAGGAAACACTTACACCCCCATGTCTCCCAAAAGCAAGAGCAGATTGAAATATTGTCTCCATTGCATCTGGCATCTCTGTATTTCCTGCAATTAGGACATACATCACAAATCTTACTTTCAATCGTAGACATATATCACATTGGATTAGGCCATAGAGTCAAAATATTGGCTACCACAAATCTATGTAATGATGACTTTGATGGCCATCACTCATGGTGACTGTTAAAGAAAACTTTACACCCTATGCGACACACTACATGAGTTCATAAGATGTACCAAGTTTAAACACAAAATAATCAGATCTTGTTTACAAACTATTGATGGAAAAGCAAACACTTTACTTCACTGACAGCATTTATCAAGCTAATCAATTGTTCATGCAAAAGATAGATGTTTTAAGAAAGGAAGGCAAGTCAACTAGCCATTCAGCTAATAAATCAAGGGAAAAAAAGAGTCATACCAGGCTCAACGGCCTTGGCAAGTTCTTCAGCATGCTCAAATTCCCTCAGAAATTGACTTTCAATTTGAGATAATATCTCTTGTGGCCCCTGCGTGTTTCCATCTAGGCATTCTTCCGAATCAGGACTCCCATGCTTCTTGCTGGCACTCCTCCTATATCTTGAAGTTTCTTGGCTTGGACTTCCTTCCATGGCCGAGGCTGCTCGTGTATGGCATATATGGAGTGCTTGCTTCCAAATGGCAAGAATTACAAGCTGAATAGAAAATGCTTCTAGCTGCTTTCCTGCTTCCATCTTCTGAATTTTTTAGGAGGGAAAGAGGGCAATGGAGCAAGCAGAGGGAAAATTATCAAGAATTTTATGACAAAACAAAATTTTAATAAATATACTAGTAAAACAACATGACATAACGCCAAAGGCAACAACAGCATGAGACACACATCATGGGAGCCATAAAAGGATTTCAATCATTCTCACCAAAGGAAGAGTTCCTCAAACGCAAGTAGATAGTGCCCAACGCATAGAGCATAACTCAACAGATTTACTCTCTATGATCATAACAACAACAACCAGTCATTACCTAATATACATCCCCACAGGCTTTCACAAAGTAATTTAAGACCACGATCCTGTATGAACTGATCCACATTGAATGCTTTACTTTTTTATTCACTCAATTGCAGATAAAATCCAAATAAAATGCCTAGGTAACCTATTGTATAAATAAAATTTAGAATGCCCTTTCATGTACAGATAAAATTACAAAGTTGCGAAGTTATAGCAACATTTACCTTTTCATTAAGTAATTCTGTGATAGCAGATGCACACTGTTGTAATGATTTAATCCTTGTCATGCAGTGAGCTGATGGCTGTTCATCACCTGTATCCATTGATCCATGTGAAGTCCCAGGAGCAGAGTCCTGACTTTCTGAACTTCCAATTTGGCCTGTGCTAATGGTAGGTAGACCAACGATTGGCATTGGAGCACTTAATCTAGTGATTGTATTAGAAGACTCTTGGGGGAAACTATCTGATCTATATGGGGAATGGCTTGGCTTTGAAGTACTCACTGAAGATGATGAAACATCCATAGGGGGCCCAGATACAAGAACATAATCTTGATCAATATTCTCTAGTGAATCTGTAACTGCCAAATTCATGGCACAACTATCAGCAGCATTACATATAACTTCAAACATAGCCCAAATCTAGCCATAAGAAACAGATCTGGGAAAATGAAAATTTAGTTTGGTGATTAATACCTTTTGAATGAGGGCTGGCAAATCTCTGATCCAGAGACTGTATAGGATCAGTGAGATTTCTTCCTGCTAATTTAGGGTTATCCAATCTTTTAGCAGTGTTTTCACGTCTTTGTGCCACACTACCATATCTGGAAGTGATATTTATGTTATTAGAAATAGGAGATGCCGACTCTGCTTTATCTAGCTTTGTATTTAGATCAAATCCATAAGTAGACTTCATTGAGGACTTCTTCCGTGAAAAGGAAGGACTCCCCTCAGGACCACTAGAATCATCATCTAGAAAGAAAGGTAAGCAATCCTCTTGATAATGCTCCTCAGTCCTTCTTAAAGGGTCAGGTTCTGTTGAAAAAAATCCACCTACCAACCTTGAAGAACTTGTATTCCTGCAAACCAAAAATATTATGTCTGCAAACAGAAAACCATAACAACCAAAAATTCTAAGAGCCTTCCTTGTTACCTCAATGGTTCATTCCGTTCTGGTTGCTTCTGAGAAAGGAATGGGTGGTTAAAGAATTCTTCAAAAGTGAGACGTTCCACTGAAAATTAAAAAAAAAACAAGGAACGATGTGAGAATTTCCCCCAGCCTACACTCCAATTATACACAGTGAAAGTAGACACTAGTGAATCATTAGATGCAAATTTTATCAATCAATCATGCCTTAACTCAACAAGCACCAATCATCAACAATCAATCCTCAATTAATCACTGCTGATTTTAGGGCCAACCCTTCCTTAATTCACAAGACTTTCCTTAACAGCTGTGTATACCCTTAACAATGTGTAATAATTTACCTTTGCAACAGGACCCTTTTTTTGATGAAATTTGCAACAAGACCCTTGTATCAAGTAATTATGTATCTAAATCTCATACAAGAAGCCAAAATAAGCATTCTTATGTCTCAAGTCAAGTGGTCTGATCTCCATTAGCAGGAAGAACAAAATTACAATATCCATTTATTCTTGTTAGCATGGTTAGCAAGAGGGTGATTCAAGTTATGTAAAAGCCTGAAACATCAAGGCAGATCTGTTGACCCAATTTTGTTGTAACGGGGCCGCCACACTAATGGCTACCAAAGCAAATCTAATTTCACATAGACAGGTTGGAAATACAACATTCGCTCTTCCATGCTCCCTGTACTGAAACTAGTTTTCCAGGCAAGAGTCACAGAATGACTCAAGGTACTCTTGAACCAAATTAGACAAGTTCCAACAACTAAATTATTACCAGAGATACCAATAAATATCTTAAACAGGCCACAAGATTTCACAGTATGTCATTTATGTCTCAGGTTTCAGTCTGCAACATAATCAAATTCGAAATATACCTGGATTTCGGCGTAGCAATTTCTGACACAAATCTTTGCAGTCAGAACTCAGACTTTGGTTATCAGATGGGAACTGCAATTCTGTTGATTTCATAATGTTCTGTAGCAACTGCAGAGTCCATGTATAAAAGTAAGCTAACTATGAAGGCCAAACAAGCCATACCCAGTTGGAGGACTATGATACAGAAAATAGCACCAAACTATATAAACTACTGATCAGCAATAAACTACTTTGTTTTCCTTAACAAAATACTCAAAATATACTGCAAATAGGTGTGAATTATATACCTGTATTTGATTATTTCCAGTAAAAGGTGTTCTTCCTGTAACAAGCTGAAATAAGATAGCACCAACACTCCAGAGATCTGCCTGCGTGTTTAATTCAAGATAAATAGGAAGGAAACCAAACATGAATACTCTGGAGTTTCAATGATATAAGAATGTAAAAATCACCTTTGCATCATACTTCTGAAGTTGCATGATTTCTGGAGCCATGTAGAGTGGTGAACCGCACAACGTTTCTGCAAGGCCCCTAGGTTGCAGCGATCTGCTCAAGAAGAAAAATGTGCTTCAACAACTAAACTGCAGAAATGAGTATAAGAAAAATTTTTCCAGATAGAAATTGCAGCAATTTGAAGGTCAAAAAGAAACAGAAACGCAAAAAAGAAAATAATCTCAAAGCAAGCAAGGTGATTTGGTTAATTAATGAATGCATAACATGATTAAGAAATTGGTGGGAGGTCTAAAATGAAACTTCCACGCACTGTCGAAATATGCCTTCACTAATTATCATTAGTATATAATACTAAGCCACGTACAAAACAATCAATATTTTTAAAATAACTGAGCTTTTTTATGTGGTCTTGATCATTTATTTAGTCCTAGAGATACAGGAAGTAGAAATAATTAAGCTACCTTGCAAATCCGAAGTCAGCCATCTTCAGCACCGACTTCTCATCATTTCTGGAGAGAAGAAGGTTCTGTTTCAAGAATGATAGGCATTACTAAGACAGACCAAATAACAATACAACCTTGAGAGAGATAAATTTTGAAGACAATTTATCTACACTCTAGAATTTTTAGGCATAACCTAAGCTGCAAGTTGCAACCTATACAGAAATATGATTTGCTGCTATTAACACTTTGTTGCTCTTTAGTTGAAAGAAGATTACAACCGAATGAATAATAGGGGATCCAGCAGAAATATAGAATTGTGAACTAAATGAGACATAAACCAATTGATAGGGCATCTATGCTTGTAAAGATTAGGTTCAAACACAAAACCTGTGGTTTCAGATCTCGATGAATCAGGTTATTATCACGAAGAACTTGTAGGCCAGCAGCTGCAACACAGAGAGGTCTCCCTTATTATGAAAACAGTTAAAGGAAAAACAACTGTGGAAACCTGAAACCTACCCAGCTGCTGCATAAAATGCTTTGCAGTTGCCTCCTGTACCCTTCCATGGCGTTGAATATACAAAGAGAGGTCTCCCCCTTTACAGTACTCTAGCACAAGATGTATCTTACCAGGAACCTACATAAAATGAATGATGTTTCTTAGCAGGCACTTCATTGATACATCAATGAATGCAAATTTAATTTGGCACATGTTGGTACACCTATAGAAATAACAATGCCATCCAGTCCAGACCAATTTATTCACAGAATATTAAGCACTAAATTGTTGTTCAAACCTCATAATTTTTTGGTTTTAAAGAAAATGAATCAAGTCTTAGGCTTAAACCTTGATTCATAACCCTAGTAGACAACCGTACATCATCTGTCATCAGCACAAATATAACCCAGAACCGATTTCAAGCCACTCAACTTACGATGAAACTATGGCAGGCTACCAAGCATTACATCCAGAAGTATGTTAACAGACTGCAGGCGACCAACAAGATTTCACAATCAAATAGCCATAATAGCTCCTTTCTTTTTTTGCACAAAGGCTCTCTATTCCTACACTAAACCAAGCTTTAGCCTCGACATTTTTCCCAATCACAAATTCCCCCAATTCAACGAAGCAGCAAAATCTGGCATCAGCGCTAACAGGGAGAACCAGTGGTCTTTCTCCATTTTCCCATGAAAAAAGAGAGAGAAGCAGCCACACACCTAGGTAGCGATTTGAGGTGGTGGCACCCAATGCCAAAAAGTTGCTATATATAGTATACATAACTCTTCAGGCAGACACCAACATACAGGTAAAATACATCCCCTTTCCTCAAAATTTCTACTGTATCTCACCCAATGTTCTAAAAGAAGGACCGAACCACCTGTTTGAGGCAGTTGGTCCATGAGCCAGCTATGTGTTTTTGGGTTCAACCACAGTATGATCACAATACGACCACAAATTCAACTAATTGACCATGAACCTAACCAGAAGCCATCCCAATTCAAACCCAAGTTCAGTATTGAAAACATTGATATCAACCCAACTTCAAATTTTCTCGTTCCGCATCCGGACAAAAAAGCAATGGAAATCTCAAACCCAGTGCTAATAATTCCAAAACTTGCAAAAAGTCATCACACATCTTGAAGCTCATAAAGCAGCACTGATCCACCACCAAAAAAATAAGGATTTGTAAACCTCATAACTTCCTAAAAAAAGCAGGTCACACCTAGTCATACCCTCAATACCACTCAAACTCAAAACCCAAAACAGTTCAAGTAAAACCAAAATATCACAAACACACCAAAATTTAAAATATATATATATATATATATAATAAAATAAAATAAATTTAAATACCAATCTTCCCCAATAAATTCACAATTTCACAGTCAAGTCTCCCTCCAATCACAATCACAATAATAAATAAATAAATAAATTCAGATAATTATACCACCCAACTACCCACATCATAAAGCCAACGTCAAATAAAACCAAGCAAATAAAAATAAAAAAAATAAAAATTCCAACAATCCACACCAAATTCCAAAAACAGCAATAATTAAAAGAAA
Organism: Dalbergia cochinchinensis; assembly: GCA_031216125.1. NCBI lineage: Eukaryota > Viridiplantae > Streptophyta > Magnoliopsida > Fabales > Fabaceae > Dalbergia > Dalbergia cochinchinensis. The sequence continues at coordinate 56,007,776 of CM062375.1, read as the reverse complement.
ATGGGAAAATTGGGACCTCAATGATATCGTGCAAACGGATGATGTTAGGGTGGTTAATGCGCTTGAGGATGAAAATCTCGGACATGAGGCTGTCCTGCAGCTTCTTGTTGAGCCTCAGCGTTGCGATCTCCTTGATGGCGACCTCGGTGCCGTGAACCTTGTGCCTGCCGTGCCACACAACAGAGAACGAACCCGCTCCGATTTGCCTCCCAACGATGTAGTCACCCACCACCCTGCTCCGCCCCATAGCCTGAGAAGAAGCCATCAATCACCACAATTCACAATTTCCCCCCCAAAAACCCTAACACGCAGAACGAGGACGAGGACGAGGACGAGGACGAGGACGAGAATGGGGACCAGGAACCAGCTTTGAATGAATGAATCAAATACCACGAAGAAATAAGAAAAAGGGTACTCGTTTTGTTTGTTTGCTTGTTTGGTTTTGGGTTCTTTTTTTTTTTTCCCCCGTGCGTGTGTTGTTCGTGCTGCTGCTGCTGCTGTTTCTTGGTTTTGGTTGTGGTTTTGCTGTTTTTTTATTATGGGGGGATTGTGTTATTTATTTATTATTATAAGGAAGACGATGATTGATGATGATGATTTGGTTGTTGGTGAAAATGATGACTGAGGAGAGGAGAGGAGGGGAAATAATAAAAGGTTTTTGGAATTTGGTTAATGCAAGTATTTATTAGTGTTGATTTTTTTCTTTCTTTTTTTTTTTTTTTTGGGTCAGTGCGAGAGGGTACGTTTTGGATTGAGATACTCTTACTTTATGGAGCTATGGTTAGGGAATGTTTTAATTAAGATTAGGATAAGATTAAAATTAAGATTTATGTTTGGATTATATTCTTACAGTGAGAGCTGAGGGATGATGATACCTTTGAATTGAGACGCTTTATGGATTGTTTTTAGGTTTTAATTCAATAATTTAATTTTAATGTATTGATAATGTAGACAAATTTTATAATTTAAAACTTTTTTATGATGTTATTCAATCACATTCTTCTGCAGTATATATAACTTTTAAAATAATAAGGTGAGAGCCATATTTTATTAACGTGGTAAAATATAATATCATAATTGTGTAAAAGAATTCTATATCATTAGTGTATTAAAATTAAACTAAAATTAGGATTTAATTTTGAATAAAATTTACATAAATGAAAAGAATTTGAGTTTTATTTTCATGTATTGACAATATAATTTTTTTTACACTATCATTCTAATAATATTTATCATATCAATAAAAATAGTTAAGTCTTATATTCAATACTTAAAAATCTATTCAAATGAGATAATTTGATTGAATAAATATAAAAAATTTATATTACCGATAAATAAAAATTAATTAGATAATAATATTAAAAAATTAATGTTCTCAGTACATCACATCTAAACTCTATAAAGTTTTAGAACGGACAGATAAACATTGTGTGTAACGGGTTGATGATTCTTATTTAATTATAAAAATAAATTATCTTGATTATCTCTACCAAAAATGATCTTGATCAATGATACTTATGAAAAAAGACTCAAGGGTAAATTATTTTATGTATACAACCAATGACATTTTTTATACTTACATGATAAGTTGTTAACATAAAAGTTAAGCAAATTTAATAAAGATTAATTTTGATATCCTATCATGTAATATTAATGTGTTTCTATGTGTAAAACTTTTAAAGTAGTGTGTGATTAAGTTAAAAATATTTATTATTTATAGTAATACATTATTAACTGTTTGCATAAAATTTGTTTTATACTGATGGTGCATATAATTTAAATTCAATTCAATAATATGATTATAAATTATTGGGGATCACGTATATTTAACTTAGAATGATGTATTGACAATGTTCTCCAATCAAATTTTTTTCATGTGCATGATCTTTCAAGAAATAGATATAGAGTCAATTATGTTTGCTAATTAATATGACAATAACAATACATAATTGGATAATAACATAATATTTTTTTTACTATCTTCATTAAAATTAAATCCTTGAAATTAACTAATTATGAAAACAAATATATTTATTAAAATAATAATATATGATCAAAATTCTGATACTGAATGGGATCAAAATTAAATGCTTAATTTAATTGGAAGAATTGAATTAAAATAATTATTTTATTTTGTTTCAAGGTCTTGTATATAAATCAGTAGGATACCGTTGGATATAACACATTAATGGCTTTATATCTAATAGCATTGGTGTCTATGTACATATATAAGAAGTAAGGAACAACAAAGTTTGATGAAAAGCTTATAAAGTATTAATAAAATATATTTATAGAATTAAATATTATTTTAGCCCCAAAAATAAGCAAAATTCAATTTTGTCTCTAAAAAAATTTGTATCGTCCCAAGCGTGCATTTTTAAAATTGTTTAGTTGTAGTCCCTTTTATTAGTTTGTTTCAATTAAATATTGAGTTGGATAATAGAAAATTATATTATCCAATCCATTCATGCATAACATTCACTAATATTATATATTATATCATAGTTATATGAGTCAAAATACTATAATAAAATAGGTTATTGGATTGGGTAAGATGAATTATTGAGTTAGTTTTATGGCTTATTGAGTAAAGATTTTGGCACATATAACTAGCATATGTCACATAAAATTATTGGTTGATGTAGGTTAAGATGACATGATTTTCGATTAACTAGATCAATATTTAACACTGACAAACTAACCGTATGGACTAAAAACTAAACAATTTTAAAAATGTTTGGACGGAAATAAGAAAAAATATTTTGCAAGGACAAACTATTTTTATTTTGACTTAAAAGATATTTAAACCTATATTAATATTAAACTTATTTGCATGTAAAAAGTTTTAAATTTTAATTTTACTAGAGTAGAGTTTCCTGGTTAACATTTTACTATATCTTTTTATAATTGTGAAAAAAAAAGGTTTAACTTCTTAAATTTGTCATAACAATCAAATTCTTTGGCGTAGAGCCAAAAAATTTAACTTATTTTATAACAATTTTTATTTAGAAATTGAAATGGCTAATTACCCCCAATATGTCTAACAAATGTATGTCTTAAATTAGTTTCATGCTAGTAAATTGTACTAGGAGTTCAATTCCAAGGGATTTGTCGAATGGAGGATGATAGAGTCTTAAAGGACAGATTGGGTGTTCCTGGACAATATTCCAACAAATCTATTTCCTTTTCTTAATTTCATTAAAAATAGAAAATGATATTGAAAAATTCCAAAAATATACGTGAACATATTTTAAGGTGTTATTTACATCATATCCAAAAATCAAGCCAAAACTCATAGGTTTTGTATGGTAATAAAAATGAACAAATTCAGAGGTTGCAGTGGAAAACTTCTATAGTGTAAACCAAGATAGCTTTTGTTCCTTTTTTAAGAAAATAGTAAAACATCATTAAAAATTATGAAAATTTACAGGGAAGTGGCTCCATATGTTAGATTTATCATATAAAATTTCCAGATCAAAATTCCAAGGTTTGATAAATTAATAAAATCGCACATTTGCTGCTGTCCAGAAACTCGACATAGGTTTTCAGCTCATAGTTTCATTATCTCTATACAAAGGAAAATAAACATGCAACATGCATCAAGTGGAAATAAAGTCACATGCAAAGAATCGGGGATGCATAAAAGAAACACACCATACATGCAAAATATATAGCCACCCAAAGCAAGAACATAAGAGCATCAGGGAAGGAACTAGAGTGTTTTATTAGGGGAGACCAACACTTAACAATTAATTTCATATTCAAAATACATATGTTAGTAATTTTAATTTTATTTAAAAATTAAATAAAAATCACCATATATAATAGAAATAAATATTTTACAATCATAACCCAAGTAAAACATACATATTTACTTAGTATGTTATCTATTATAATATTTAAATATCTAGTTAAATAAAATCTTTAATAAAAATTAGATAAATAAAAAATATTTTGGGGGCCAAATTAAAAAATATGAGCAATTTCCAAGGATGGCAATAACTTCCATTTCTTTTTTATTTTATTTTTTTGGAATTTGGATTATACTAATTATTTAAGGTAAAATAGGTGATAATTTAGATAAATTACTTTGACTAGCTTAAAAATTCTCATAAATTTAAGTATGATAATACTAAGTATTCTAATCATGTTCCCAATTTTTTCAGAATTTTTCCCCATCATTTTCATATTTTTGTTCCACTTTTTTCTTAATCCTTGAAATTACTGTTTCATACAAAAAAATTGTTAAATAAATCAAATAAATTATAAAAATAAAATTTATGGTTTGGGATAGTCTTCATTGCGCTAATATGATATAGTAAATTTTTCATAATTTGACAAAAAATAATTTCTATTTTTCCTATATTTTTATTGAATAGTAAGCACTTTTAAACTAATTAATAATTACTAAATTATCTAGAAAATTCTAATAAAATTTTTGGAATCTATTTATATAACTTGAGGTCAAATAAGAAGTAATAATTTTATTATGGCTCATATCTATGATTTTCTAAAATAAAAAATTTCCCTTAATACTATTAATAATTCTTTATTTGGACTAATTTAAGAGATATTTCAGCATAATAATTTCCTCTTTGCTCTTTTGAATTTATTTTCTGTTTTTATTTTGTCAATATAAACTAAAACCCTTTTACTAGGATGATGTATATAGTCAATTCTTGACAATGTTGCTAATATTTTGATGTTATTCAATTTTCTTTTTTATTTTGACTAGGTGTGTGTGACTACTCTTAATGTTTTGTGCATCTGATCACTGCCCATATGATTTTTTTTTATTTTACAAAATTGAAAGACAAATTAAAATTACTGATTTGTCATACTATCACCACAAGTTGAACAAAACTTCGAGATAATAAGCAAACGTGACTTGTGTTATTATGTTAATTCAAAATACTTGTGTTTTTGGTAGTAAAGGCCAAGAGATTAGATAATCACAAAGAGTGATTTTATAGCCTCTAAACATCTTCCCGCTCAAGTTGCTCATTTTAATAGTGATAATGTTATTTTGATACCCACATAGGTGTAGACACCAATACAGATTCATGAGGGTGTGAGAGGAGTGATGGAGAGAGAATGAATAAAAAGAAAAAATAAGTAGTGTGATATATATATTTTGTGAGCAAGATGTTTGGGTATTTGAGAATTTGAGGTGTCAAAATAGCAGAATTCAAAATCAGACATAACAACATTTCTACTACAATTGCCAATTATGCGCAGATAACCCTAATACCAAAAAGAATAAAATAAAAGAAGCCTATAAATAGCAACAAAACACGTTGCAGCCATTTCTGTAATTGGGTGTTTTTGGTTCTCAAGAAGTGCATGCTCTTCTACTATTTGTTGTTGAGGGGAGGGGAGGTTATAGTAGGTCAGATAATTCAAGGAGATCTAGGTTAGATTTCAACAAAATTCAAGGGAAATGAATGTACTTTGCTTAAAGAATTATTGTATAATCAGTTATCGTGTGGGGACAAACTACTCATTCATTGTACAAGAAGCCGCATTAAAGGATTCATGATTCTTAGTTCTTAAGAAATATACCAAACGTACATTTTTCTTAACTATCGAATTTGCCAATCCTTTGCCACTAATCGAAGCACGCAAGTACGAACTCATATATTGAGAGACGCCATTCATCATTCTACACATCATGAGGGTCACAAGTTACGCAATACTAGTAAGTAGTAAGGACAGTTTAAAATTATCTGCGATTTTTCTGGTACAAACTTCTCTGCATTAATTAAGACTATATTGTAAAATGTAATATTGATTCCCAAAAAGAGCAACATTTTTTTTTTTAATTCTAGAATCTTCAACAACTTCAAATGAGTATGGTCCAATTCATGTTAATAATAATAATAATTAATAATAGTTATTGGTGATTCGATAAAATCTAAAACTGAAAAATGCTACCTGCAAACAACCCAATTGTAAAAGAAATTGAAGCTTGTATCAATAATTATTGGGGATTTCTCCGGTACATTATAAAGTTTATGGGTATCAGTACCTTTTAGATAATTTATGGATAAAAATTTGTCATATGTGCTAATAACTAAATTTATTAATATTTTAAATATTAATAATGAAATCACAACCCTTAGATTTAATAGGGTACCAAAGCAAAAACCATAATTAGTAATTAATATTAAGAGGAAACCTGTTGAATATTTTTTTCCACTGCTCCTTATTTAAATATAAAAAATAAAATCCATCAAAAAACTATAAAATATAATTAATTAATAGTGTAAAATAAATTAGTTTAATTTTGATACACTGTTAATATAAATGAGTTTTACACTGTCATTTAATTAAATATCTTTATTTAAATAATTTTTCAAGTGATGTCTAAGTTGTTATGAAATGATATTATTTATTATTTATTGTAAATTGATATAGGATCAGGTTGATTTGATTTTGATTCTTTTGTATTTATTACTCTAGGCATATAAAGGGAAATGATAAATGTCTACAACCACACTTACACCATACACTTACACTAAGTTAAAAGTTATAAACCAACATAAAAAAAAGCTATAAACCATATACAAAAAGTTGTAGACAAGTATGCAAAAAAAAATTTGCATACTTTTGTTTACAACATTCAGCATATTGGTTTATAACTTTTTGCATACTGGTTTACAACTTTTTATACATTGGTTGATAACTTTTAACTTGGTGTAAGTGTGTGTTGTAAATGTGATGGTGGTTATGTATCACTTCTCGCATATAAATATGCACCTTTATGTTGTACAAACAATCACAGTTCTGTATATATAGATACACAAAATATTCAACCATTTGTGTTTTCTCTTTTTCTTTTTCATTCTTAGTTTTCTAACATGGTATCAAGAGCTTAGGTTGTTGGCCCACCACTACCCAAATACATTTCACCTGTGAGAGATCAAAAACACCTTTGCTGACACTTCCATCCATGAGAAACCATAGAACACCTTCGTTGTCGCCTCCATGCTCCTGCCTTCCTGATCTCCATTTTCAACACCACCGAGCCTCCGTATTCGCCGCTTGCCGCCAGTCAAGACTGTCAAAGTATCATTGCCATTGGCATCTCTGCATGTGCGGCCTAAAGATTCTCTGTGTGAAGTCACATACTCTACCCAATACTCTATTCATGACTCGCTTCGTGACATAGCCTATTGACTAGCATTTCCCCGCACCCTATTGACGTGGCTAAAGCTTTTGATGTGGCTACCACCTATCCTGTAGTGTGCTGATGTGGCACTCTAGAAACCTTTTCCCTAAGTTTTTTGGTGAGATCTTTCCATATTTTAGCTCTATTTTTGCCAATTCTACTCCAAAAGTGTAGTTCTGTGGTATTGTGATGGATAAAAATAGTACTTCAAAGTTTGTTATTTTTGTAAATTGTCAAGACACTTTGATTGCGTATTACCCAACTTGTCCACCAAAGTCTAATTAGGAAAACTCTTAGCATCATTCGAGTCCATCCATGCCTGTGATTACTACTGCTACTACTACCAATAATTCCCCAACTACCTCTTCCATTAATACCCTCAAGTCACTCCTTAAACAACTTTTCTCCCTTTTCAGTAGCACCCATGCTGCTTTATCTTCCATCCCAAGTAACACCAAATGGTTTATTGATTCTACTAGTTGTAATCACAGGACTTATGTGTCCAACTTTTTTCCTTCTATATCTACCACTGATATTGCACTTTCTATATACACTGCCGATGGATCTCTTTTGCATATAAGGATACCATCTTCTCATCTAACCTCACTCTGCTTGACATATACCATATCCCTAAATTAAATTTTCACCCTTATCTCTGTCGATTAGTTATGCAATCTTGGTTATGACATCACTTTCTCATCTTCTGGTTGCCATGTGCAAAATCCACAAATAGGACAAGTCATCAGAGATAGGCAAAAAATTGGAAGACTATTTGAGCTTACTAGTGTTCATGATTCTCCTCCATCAAACCTATGTGTTGCTTCCCCACCATCCTTCCTTCGACTATAGCATCATCATCTTGCTCACATCTTATTATAAAAAATGTGTTCTCTCATTTCCAAGGGAACTCTAGGATCCATCAATAGTGAGTCTTTCATTGTATTTCATGTCAAATTACTAAACAATCATCCTTTTTTATTCCTAAAAGTATTTCTATTTCTTATTCTCCCTTTGATCTTGTACATTCTTATTTTTGGGGACTGGCTTCGGTTCACACAATGCGTGGGTCATGGTACTTTGTTATATCCATTGATGATTATTCCCATTATACTGGGATATATTTAATGAAAAATCGTCATGAGTTGCCTTAGATTTATATTAACTTTGCCACAATGATCAAAACAAAATTCTCTAAGTTAATTAAAGTTTTTCATCATGATAATGCCATGGAATACCATGATTCAAGGCTTTTGACTATTCTTGCTAAATAGAAAACTTTATTTAGGTTCTCTCGTCTTCATACCTCTCAACAAAGTGGTCATGCCAAAAGAAAACAAGAAAACATCATCATATTCTTGACTATGTTCGTGCTATGCTTGTCTCTTCCTCTTGTCCTATGCATGCTTGGGGTGAAGTTGCCCTAACTACTGTTTATAGTATCAATTGTCTTTTGCCGTCTATCCTCAGTTCTTCTTTTGAGTGTCATACTACTCCAAACTATAGTTCTCTCAAAGATTTTGGTTGTGCCTGTTGTACTTCTTCAACCCCATGAATATACTAAACTAAAACCCCTTGTCCATCTTTGTTGCTTTCTTAGGTATAGGATAGAACATAAAGGTTACCGTTGTTGGGATCCTATCACTTATCTTTCACGTCATGTTATTTTCTAGGATCAACACAAGTTTTCATCCCTGTCTTCCTTCAAGTCCATCCTTTTCGCCTCGAGTCATTCTTTTACTAACTCCTCTATTGATCTATTTCCTAGTGACATTAATAGAGGTTACTCCTGTGAAGTCACAGTTTCTTCTGATGCTTCGACCATTCCTGATGATCCAGTTCTAGCTGTAGATCATGCACCCACTGCCTCTCTTGCTTCGAGTGCAAAGGCTGGGTAATGAATCCACTTCCCCCTCCTCCTCTTGAATGTCCAAGTAGGGTAACAAATCTATCTCCCTATCTTCATGATTATCATTGTTTCTCTACCATGCTTCACTTACTTGAACCCCAGTCTTATAAAGAAACTCCTATAGATCTCCATTGGGAACTTGCTATGCCGGATATTACAAGCATTAGAGAAGATTAACACTTAGGACCTGGCTGGTCCTCCTTTTGATAAGGCATTGGTAGGGGGTAAGTACTCATTATGATAGTTCTATTGAATGATATAAGGCTCATTTGATTGCTAAGGGCTTTACTTAGGAGTATGGTATTGGTTACAAGGAGGCCTTTACTTTTATTGCTCGCATCACCCTTGTTTTGTGCCATACTTTCTATTGCAACCACTAAGAAGTGGACTTAATTAGATAGATGTGAATATGTTTTCCTTAATGGTGATTTGAATAAAAAAGTCTATATGCAATCACCACCAGGCTACACTTGTCCACCAAACAAAGTTTTGTCTTCTTTGAAAGGCTTTGTACGGCCTTAACTAGGCTCCCCTTGCATAGTTTGACAAGTTCAGCTCCATTATTCATTAGCTTAGTTTTTCGTCCAGTCCACATGACTTGACTTTCTTTATTCGTCTGACTGATTGTTGCACAATGTTGCTGTTACTTTAATTTATGTTGATGATATGATCATTACAAGTGATAACGTATAACAGGCAATTTGAAATGAAAGATCTTGGCCCCCCAGCTATTTTCTTGGCCTAGAAGTCCTCTTCTCTGATGATGGCCTCTATTTTTCCCAAACTAAACCAAACATACTTTTGATCTTATCTCTTGAGTTAGTTGCACATAATACACCCCTCTTGAGCAATATGTGCTTCACTCTTATGGATGGTGCCATATTGGATAATCCTACTCTTTACAAATAGTTGGTTGTGATCTTGTTGGTAGTTACTCGACCAAACATTTCTTATGCCATTCATTTGGTTGGCTAGTTTTTTCTGCCCCTCACTCTACTCATTATGTTGTTGTTCTTCACATTATTTGTTATATCAAGGGAACATTATTCCATGAACTTCACTTCTCTACCTATTCTCCCTTGGTTCTTTGAGCTTATTCCAATGTTGATTGGGTGGAGATTCCAATTATCATCACTATACCACTGGTTACTGTATCTTTCTTGGTGACTCTCTTATCTCCTGGTACAAAAAAAAAACACAAACTTTGGTTGCCTAATCAAACACTAAAGCCAAGTATCAAGCTCTTGCTGACCCTACCTCTAAGGTTCTTTGCATCCGCTGGCTCCTTGATGACATGGGTCTCGCTTAACCCTCCCCCACTATGACAACCAGAGTACTATTCAGATTGCCCAAAATAATGTCTTCCATGAGTTCACTAAATATATTGAGATTGACGGTCATTTCATCGGACAACATATTCTTCATGGTGCTCTTTATCTCGTCTCCACTAGGACCCTTGAAGCTCATAATATGAGTGCTTCCGCACTTTGGTCTCCAAACTCAAGTTGGTATTATCACTGCCTCTTCGAGTTTTAGGGCGAATGTTAGGGCATGATATGATTTTTTATTTATCGTAAGTTGATATAACATCATGTTGATTTGATTTTGATTCTTTTGTATTTATTACTCTAGACCTATAAATGACACCTCTATTTTGTCCAGATATAGCACAGTTCAGCATATGCAAATACACAAATATTCAGCCTCCTATGTTTTCTTTTTTGGTTCTTAGTTTCTAATATGGGATAATCATATTTGTTGATGTGATAAGTGACATTATATGATTGGATAACTGTGTAAAACTTTTTTACTCTGACAGTGTATCAAAATCAAATCCAAAATAGATAGAGACAAATAATGTATGTAATTGATCTATTTTAAATATTCATGACCTATTGCTCAAGTTTACGTACAGTTACAACTTAAACTGCAATTTGTTAAATTATTTTAGCTCGTCTTTCTCGTCTTTTGAAGCAAGAAACTTACGCTCTTCTTCTGAAGCAACTAAGAATATGTCAAAATCAAAGCCCAATCATATATAGGAATCCTAAACTTTGAAGATTCAATTGTTACATGTTTACTTGCTGGTGTTTTCGATATGTGTCGTACATATTTGAAACATTCTATACTAGCAAGCAATCCTTGGACTTTCTTTCTTGTTCTATAGAAATTCCATTCCCCCTCGTGAATTGACAATATAAATAACAAGTATACAAATAAAAACAAACGGGGCTAAATTACACGTACAGAGAAAACTGATGAATTTCATAATAGATACTGATCTATGCAATTTTTAAGAATAAATTAACAATATCCCATGCTTTGCATTTGTTACGAAAGAAATATAAGCATCTCAAGGAATAGAAAAGAAATATAGAGCAAAAAGTGTATGCGATCAAACATTAAATTGGGCAAATTACACTACTGGTCTCCCTTAAAATCTGATAAAATTCATCCTGATTTTTTTTGCCATATATTTGGGTGATATTGTTCACACTTGAATGTATTGTACAACGGAGAGAAGAATGATATAATAGTTTTACAAACTTAGAGAAAATTGATGTGATAATTTTACAAATTATTAACCTTCTAAATAAACTTTAGAAAGATTGGAGAGTGAGGGTGAATATCATCAAACCGAGAAAAGTCAACAAATTTGCATTTGAAGCTTTAAATTACAAAAAAGTACTTAAAAGGAGTTTTTATAGCTCAAAAAGATGAGGTATATAGGACTATATCCAAATTTGGTATAGCCAAATGCATATCAAATTCATAGATTCATCTTGCATCTTCTACATTAGGGGTCACGGACCCCAACCCCCCTGCCTCTAGGACCCAAATAACAATAATCATCGACCATCGGTTTCTATTTTTATCTTTTATCTTTTATCTTTTGTATTTGTTTTTTCAAATTTGATGTAGAGATTGCTCTCAATCTTGCTTCCGGAGGTATAAAATAGGGTTTGAGTGTTTATTTGAATTAAATTTTCTAAATATGAGTTTATATTAACTTGACTTTGTAAAATTATATTTTTTTCACGTGAAAGAAAAATTTATTCATGAAGAAATCTAATGGTGCTTACATATCAAAAAAGATAAATTAAATCGAGATTAAATAACAAACAAATATATTCCACATTCTATATTAACCAATGATCTATGATTCTACTCCATAACCGAATACTGTGAATGGCAACACATTTTTCACTTTAGAGACCAACACAAAAAGCGTTGCAACTTAAAAATATATTACACCTCCTTCTATAGTAAACGTAAACATCTTTTCATCTATAAGACTATCAAAACAGAAATATCCACGAGGGGAAACAAAAACACCCATAAAAAAAATAACAAAATACCCACAAAGGAGATATTAAAAACATCACAAAGAAGATAATAAAAACAAAACACAAAATCGTAAGTAGTGAAAAAAAAAAGACGGTGGGGCTACCACCAGGAGAAATATTACAACCATCCTCAACAACGCTCACATCGAGAAAGACCAAAGAAAAATGAGAAAAAAATAAGGATCGGGACTACCTGTGGCTATGTAAAATTAATTTTATTCAGAAGTCTTTTAGGTAAAGATTCAAAAGGTTTATAGCGAAGTAATTTATATTAGTATTTTCTTTCTATGTGTTCAAGTTAAAGAACTAACAATAAAAAAGCGTTTGGGAGGGTTCTTTGCCTCAGATCTTAAAGGCGCATTTGGTTTTATAAAACAATTTTTAATTTTCAATTAATTTTCCATTTTTCAGTTTTGGAAAACAAATAATAAAAATTACAAAATCCAATTTTTTTATATATTTCAATTTTTCATTATTTTCTCCATAAAAATCTTGAAAACAAAAAATAAATTAAAAACAAAAAAATCATTTAAATTGTTCCGTGACACCAAACGCCACCTAAATCTTTAAAAAACTAGCTAGACTTGTTTAATGCCAAGCCTAACCTAGCCGCACCCTTTCCTTCCCTTCATGGAGGCTAGCATAATTCTGAGACACGAGTGATAATAATGCAGATGCCGGGTGTTAATTTTTCAATCCTTCACTGAATTTCTGACACTCAGTCTCAAACCAGGTGCTTGCATCATCATACCAATAGTAGAAAAATTATTACAAGATTTCAAGCCAACAACTTTGACTTATCATTAATATCTCGTCATAAATAGGGAGTAGTCATTCAAACTTCTGTGAAGATAAAGGCCAACATGTAGTATTAGTCTGGGCTTCAATTGAAATGTGATTTTATTAAAATCTCATTACGTTTGATAGATCACCCAATACTCTATTATCATATGCTAGCGCTTCTGATATGAGTGACATCTAAAAAGGCATCACAGGGCTTATATTACTATATATCAGAGAACTTGCAACTGCTAATTTGTTTGATCAAGTCACCGACAAGCATGAAGATACCTACCTGAAATAAACGTTGAAGATGTCCTACCATTATCACCCATTTCACAAAAGGCAACAGTAAGGGTAGAAAACATGATGATTCTAACAGGATGGGAGATCGTAAATGCAAACATAAAATAGAGACAAAATAAGCAGCATGCACAGTACAACTCACTAGGTACAAGAGCACAATACATTCAAGAACTGAAATCAGACCCACAATGTACTAAAACAGTAGTATACTCAGAAAACGAAGGGAATCATTATTGTAGTCTTTTCCCGAACAGCAACAACACCATCAACACGAATGAAACCTACTAATCAGAAACATGAGTATCTTGTCATCTTGTGTCTCAAATTTCTCAAGGCGAGTGAGGATTCTGATAACTATGGATGGTGTTGTTACATGTCAAGCTCACAGCCAGTGTCAATGTTGCAATGCTTCCTTCGAAGCATAATCAACAATGAAAACAGTGTACTTTACAAAGAGAGAAAAAAAAATGATTCCTGACAATTTACAATCTGTAGGCAATCTTCAAATAATCAGAAACCTTCCCCAGAAGCTCCTTTCCAGCTAACGGAAATCACTTCGACCAAAAAGCAGCAATACCTAAAAATCATTGATAACAGCAAGCTGTACTAAGTTTTGCAGTCAGCATCAACATTGCAAATAAAAAAACAAGATGGAAATCCAGAAGGAATAATGTTATTTTCGAAAAATGAGTATATGATAGACGAAGTGTTATATAATTGTACTAAAAACACATGCCACCACCAATGAAATACATGTCCACACCCAAAACTGAGAAGTACAGAGGGACTCTCAGGGCTCAAATCATAAATAGTTACTCCTACTCTCCAGCCTGCAAAAAAGTCTAAAACGAAGCCTTCAGTGCACTAATTGATTTTCTTAGCTTTCACCTACATCTGGTGCTCAATTTCAGATTTACCACATAACAATGATATCAATATGATTATGTACGCGGTAAGCCTCAAGGCATCACAGATCTGACCCATTTTCTCAAACTTTTGAAAAAAAAAAATAATCCAGTAGTCACAGTGCAAAAGTTAAACAGAAATACATAATCAATGATTAAATACAAAAAGTGAGGCCGCCACACGTTGAGCTCTATTAAATGTATATGTTGCTCATATATCACGAGATAAAATACTTATTTCATTCTAATCCCAGTAAAAAATTAGAATACTATTAGAGCTCCTTCATACACCCAACAGTGAAGCAGCAAAATGAGCCAAAGTTGCCAATGCTGGATGGCGGCTTATGTCAGTGAGCCGAAAATCTGCCATGGAAATATGGCGGATGGAGTTGCAGATATGGTGGATGCCATGACGGACTGAAAAAAAAAATACACACACACACAAAAAATACACAAAATTCTAAATATGACAAATAACAAAACTAACAAAATATATGAAGAACAAATATATTCTTTGAAATAAATTTCATCAAAATGTATCACAATATCAAGAAAAAGATGTAGAACAATCATGACCAGATGTAAATCAAAGCCTCAAATGCAGTGTCATGTCATAACCAGTCATTATAGTAGGGCACAAGAAGCTATAAATAGAATGTAGAATCCAAATCTCAAGTTCACAGCCAAATACTTCCAACCAGGGTCTGTTCTAGAGGATGCCCTTGTGGTTTGTGAAGCTTGACCTTGACTTTCCATTGTAGCTCACTAAAGAAATTGAAATCGGAAAAAGAAAAAGAAAGTTCAGCAAAGAGTTGAAGACAGAAACAGAAGAAGCACGAGAAAGAAAAAAGGAAGAAGAAGAAGAATAGAAGAAAAGAAGCAGCAGAAGGCAGAATGAAAGAAGAAAGAAGCAGCAGAAGACAGAACAGAAGAAGGAAGGAAGAGGAAGCCCCCAACCTGAGTTGCTGCTAGATGAAGGCCGCCGCCGCTGCTGGTCCGTTTGCTTCGCCAGAGGTCGTTAGAGGTTGACAGAGATCGCTTCAACGGAATCGGCCCCTAGGGACGGAGGCGGATGTGAAACTTGAAAAAGAGGAAGAGAGCTGCAGACCAAATGGGGCTCGTTGGTGAAGAATGAAGGACTAGGGATTTTTTTAAAAAAAAAAAAAAAAACCTCACAATCCCTAAAATAACCCCATTATTATTATTTTTTCAAAATGGGCTGCTTCGCCGCCATCTCTGCCATGGCGCCATCCAAATTGCGGCCGCCACAAGCTGCCACACCATGCAGGTCTCCATGGCAGATTCTTCAAATTCCGCCACGCCATGGCCGTAATTTAACAACACTGAAATGAACCTCAGCAATTCCTAGAAGGACAGTTTTACAAAATGTCCCATCCATTGTTAGTGAAAGTTGTGCGATGATAGAATATATTTAACTGTATGAAGTATGGATACTCCAAAATCCTTACCGCACCCATGTCGGACACTTTTGCAACAGACACTTTGACGATACTCGGACACCTGTGTCAAAGGCGTGTCCCACTCTGCCGCTTCATCTTTCGGTCTTGAGAGCCCCAACATGCCACTAACACAGTTGACTCGGGCAAACACAACGACAAACTCCCTCTTCATTATACAACATTTGTTCTATATTTTTTATGGATAAAAACTTGTGTAGATTTTTTTTATTCTTATAATTTATTTTGGCCAATTCTTGGTTATGAGGTGTTTTCCAGCAATAAGAGTGATTAAATTTGTTATTTTTCATCATAACATGTTATATTTACGTTTTATTATACAACGTATCCTAACCCTATTGTATCCTATATTTTGTAAAAATCCCCATGTCATGTTGTATCCGTATCACGTGTCGCATCGCTACTAATAACTGAGAATAGGACCTTTTGTCAGCATTTCTGAGATAAGACAACAAACGCAGCAGCAACAACTACTGCAACCACCACAAAGAGTATAAAAAAAGTCTTATCCGATGTATGGGCAACTACATTTGTCAATGTCATTGGGCTCTACGCCTCTACCAAAGACCAAACTCACAATAGAACTAATCTTCAGCAAGGTCATTGTTAGTGGTTTCTCCTTATGGATTCCTAGGTCTTCCTCTACACCTTGTAATTGAACAATCTTCCATTTGCCAGCTTCTCTTACTGGAATCTATAGCCTCTAGTCCCTCTACTATTCATCTCCAGACATGATCACACTAGGCAGCATTCTTTCATCTTCTCAATAGATGCTACATTGCAGTGCTAACTTTTTTTTGGGATAAAAAGCAATAAAATATACAGAAATTGTCTCTCTGCTGTGCTAACATAAGAAGCTACTTTTTCACCATAATATCCTGGGCCATAATAAGCTACATATTTATTCCTCAATCACTTCCAAAAGAGTCATACTTTACATAACTTGCACCTGAACTAAAATTACTAAGCACATAGCCATATCATATGCAAGTGTAAAAGTAGAAAGCACTCACGTCCAGAAAACACACTGCAAACTACAGCTCACTATAATTGCGCCACACCGCACGAAATTCTTCGCGGAAAGTGTTTAGTCGTGCTTTCAAGTTGGGTGTTCTAAAGCTTGCATGCAGGATGGTAGCTGAAAGAAGCAAGAGAGTAGTCAAGTTGAAAATACAAACATAAATATTAAAAACATTAAATAGTAAACTTTTCAGTATGTGATGTACCAAGAAGACCAATAGCAAGCGCCCATAAAACTGTTAGCAGACCAGCAGAAACAAACCAAAGGAAGAAACATGCTGCAAAAGAGAGAGTAAAGAAGTTACAAGGATTGACATAACTCCCCTGAATAGTATTGATTATAAAAAAATTATCCCTATTTAAAAGACTTTAATTACCAAAAGAACATATCAAGACAAACACCCAACGTGGCTGGCCACATATATAAATTGCTCTCTTAGCCGATGGACGTCCACGAATAACAGGCCTGGAATTTGAATAATTATTCAGGCAACAACAAAATTTGATTCCTTACAAAAATAATAACAACCAAAACATACGTGAGAGGAGGTCTCATCTTAGCTGCTAAATGTGGTGAGAACTTCCTGACTGTTCGTGTAACCTTTTCACTAAAGGTACCTGCAAAGCTGCAAAAACTTATGAATCAAGAAACATCGAATGATAACTTTCAATATCATAGCAAAACTGGGCCTGAGTAGACTTAGACAATAAATGTGGTAACCAGGACAACAATATCATTTAGCCATATATTTAAAAAATAAATAAATAAATAAATACTCAGAAATGGTTCAAGCAAGCATAATTGTGGTACTAAACATCCCTACAGTAAGAGTAAAAAATAGTAAGAATGAAGACATATAACTAATTTTCATATTTGGATGAAAACATGATTCAATTACTTCAGTTATTATAAAACAAAATAACAACCTGTTTGTAGAGACACTTAAATAAGATTTATGTATTCAAGCTCAAACCTCAGTGTCAGTGATGAAGTAAATTAATTGTCAATAGAATCAGATTGCCAAGTTTTTATTCAACAAATCCCACGAGTTACTTGTTTGTGCAAAGCAATGTGGACAAAATCCAATTCACATAAGATATTTTGGTTTCACAAGTGCAAAGAAGAGACTATCAGTTCCTAAAAATAGCAACACTATCGACTATCCTAACTGATACAAAACCGATCCACTTTTATAGTATGACTCCAGTAGACTAGGATATTTGTGAACTGAAATCAAGTTACTTAACTTCAACCATAATTAACTCCAACCATCGATGAAATGTGGTATAGAAAAAATAAATGACTGCATCGCTTACCTGTCATTTAGAAAAGCAATGCTGAGTGCAGTAAGAAAGGCAGCAACTATGGCAAGCGGCCTCCGAAGAAAGCCCAATACTACAATGCAAAATTTGAATTGTGAGATGAATAGTATATCAATTGAAGAGATGAACAAAAGAATGATTATGTTTACTTACTGAGAACAGAAACAATCAAAATGAAGTAGTTGGTCCGATAGCTGCAAATACAAGCATGGCCAACATTATTTAATAAAGAAAAACAATTAGATATTCAAAATTATATGTTGTTCTGTTATGAAGAGATCAATGAAAAGATAAAAACAACTCATACCCCAAATCTATATGTTTTTATCCAAGCTTTGGGATATGGATAGTTACTGAACACAAGAACTGAATTAATTATTGAGTGATTTCATCCTTGCAGTCAAAAGGTTATCAGGGAAGTCTCAAAAAATTAACAAAAAGACATGTTAACTAAACAAGTGAACCATGCAAAAATTGAAAATCATATTTAGAAAGAACAAAAATATCATGATAAAATGTAACTGACTACATTGTACCTTCACTAAGTTTATACATTTCTAAGTAGAGTAGATTCAAAGAAGCAAGCAAACCCTAAATGTACTAGCTAATCATCCAGTTTCAATGGCATTAACTCATCACTCATGCGTGGCCTTGAGGATGTTTAGTCTATTTTTCTCTTTGCACTTCCCAATGATATGTTTCCATTAGTAATCTCAAAAATGTCACCATATTTAAATTTTGCTTTCTTTGTTGAAAAATTTCTGTAAAAGAAATACCGAAAATCAAGAAAAAAAATTGTTTTCACCATTTAATTATTTTGGTCTTATGAGCTGTTCACGCAATTACGTCCTGGGATTGGTAGTTAGCCAAAGCTCTTCCTGAAGTGGAGATTCGAACCCTGACATTGCAGATAAAATTTCGGAATCACAGTCTATTTTCCTGTGAGCAACCACTACTAGGTTTTTTTAACCATTTCATTTACAAAACTTTCTATATATTGGAAATAAAAGAAAAATAAAGTGTCATTTGATAATAATCAGTCAAAACATAGTAACTGAAAAAAAAATTCCATGCATCCCTTATCCCTACTAAACTCCAAAATCCAATTCATCAAAATTCACATCATTCAAAGAGAAATTGACCGATCACGCCAAATTGTAGCTTCAATTATTATCAAACTCACTAAAAAAAAAACTCAAATTCAGCAGCAAACAAGAAATAGAAACAATTATAACCACTAAAATCAAATCATTTAATTCCACTTGCACAAAAACAGAAACAAAAAAGGCAAGAGTATTCAATGATCGGAATAAAAAAGAGCTAAATCGTACTAGTAGAGATTGCATTTGAGGCGACTATTCCACTTGGCGGAGGATCGAGGAACGGTGAATCGGGAGAAGAACTCCGACAGAGGGCGTGGCGGCGACGACCAATCGACTTCGCGGAGTGCGTCGATGAGATCCTCCGCTGTCACGTTCCCCCAATCCATGTGCCTCCGATTTTCCTTCGATGCAAAAACCCTAGCGAGAAAATTGTCGTTGGCGGAATGATGGAAAATCGAAGCGTAATTGAAATTGTTTTTGTTTTCTTTTTATTTTGGTTTTGTGGTGGTAGCTTAGGGCTGATTGTGAGATTGGAAGAGAGGGAGATGGCAGGGAAATGGAAATTGGGGGAAATTTTTCTGGTCAGGAATTGGAATGTGTTTGTTCCGGATAGAACGAAGAGTGATGTGATGGATTTGTGTTGTTCTGACTTCTGATCCAGTTGGAAAGGAAAGCCGAAGTTTTAAGGCTAAATCACGCTTGTATGATTGTAAAATTACAATTCACACGTTCTCTAATTATTCAGTTTACACTCAAATTTTTTTATTATTAAATTTTAAATATTTATATTATACTTACACTCTTTACTAATAAAATATTATTAGTAAATTTAATATAATAATATTTTTATGATATTAATTATTCATAATTAATAAATAAAAATAATCTTCAACTTAATTAAGTAGGTGAATATATTTTTATAATTTTATTAATTAAAAATAGTTAATATTATAAAAAATATCATTTTATTAATTTTTTAATAATATTTTGTAAATGAAAAATATGATTGTAATATAAATGCTTAAAATTTGACAAACAAATGGGGTGTGAGTGTAAGCTGGATAACTAGAGGAATTTGAGTTAAATTTTCACAAACATCAAGAGAATTGATTGTAATTTACCCATGTTTTAATTTTTGCTCTAGTGTTACACATTTGTACATGACCACGAAACAAATTTTTATTTATGCTAAAACCCAATTTAGTCCCCTAGATTCATAGTGAGGATGTGTTTGGTTAGAAAAATTTTACCATGAGAGGTAAATTATTCCCCAACCAAACACCATGAGAGGTAAATTACTCCTTCAGATTTAAAAAAATATATACTAATCCTTCAAATTTCATAAATAGAGAAAAACTAGTACTTCTATCAAATTGTAATCTAAACCATTAATGAAAATGTCTGTATATTCTGTTAACTTGTTTATATGTACTGTTAATTTTTATGATGGGTCATAATTTGCCTTATTCATTTATTCTATGCAAAACAAATAACAACTTAAAGTAAAAAAAAAGTTATGATGAGAGAGAAGATGAAGAAAAAGGTTTAAATAACTTTATTTAGATGAGTGAGGCAAGTTAAGACCCATTATGAAAATTAACAGTACACGTAAATAAATTAACAATATACATAAGTAAGTTAGTAGGACACATCTTATATGACAATTTAATGAAAGGACTAACTTGTCCCCATTTATGAAATTTGAGGGACAAGTTAACTTGCTTATATGTTAGTAGGACACAACTCAAATGACAATTTAACGGGGGGACTAACTTGTCCCCATTTATGAAATTTGAAGGACAAGTTTACTTGCTTACGTGTACTGTTAATTTTTATAATGAGTCCTAACTTGCCTCACTCCTCTATTCTACGTAGAATAAATGATAATTTAAAGTCAAAATCTTTTTTTTTAAGCAGAGCGCGATAGCCAGATAAAAGATGAAAAATAATGTCTAAACGAACTTATTTAAAAGAGTAAAACAAGTTAAGACTCATAATGAAAATTAATAATATACATAAATAAGTTAACAGACACAACTCAAATGACAATTTGATGAAAAGACTAACTTATCCCCATTTTTGAAATTTAGGGGACCAGTATGAGATTTTTCAAATCTGAGGGACTAATTTTGTCACAATCTGACTTGGGCACATAATTGACACGTGAGAAATTTCGTTCCCATGTAAATCTCATGACCTGTGATGTCCTAAATGCACAATTAGTCTTAATTCATTCAAAACATGATTTCGTTTTCTACATACAAATCACCTAATATTAAATCATATAATCAAAAAAATCAAAATCTCATAATCTATCTCCAAAGTCTAAAGTTTATAATAACAACAAAATACGTAGAATTTGTTTATACAAAACATCATTTCATTTTATACAGATAAATCATCGATTCTCTGAAATCAGTATACATAATCAAAATCTATATTCTCATAATCAAATTCTAAATGTCCACAGTCATAGTGCAAACCATAGGCAAGGAGATGCTCTGAGACAATAAATTATAAAACTGTTATCATCTAAGTACTATTCCAAAATATAGTCATGGTATGCAAAATACAAAAGCTATCACTATATGGTCCAAGATTCTTGCCTATAACAATACTGGAGCATTCTAGAACAAAACAATAGGCACTTCACCTAAGTGAAGCTCACTACCGGAACTCTAGTGTTGTTGAGAAAATGATGGCTGGGAAGGACTGCCAACCATTTCTGTATCTGTAAAGGGGAGATAGAAGAGAGGGGTGAGTTTTATTCAAAACTCAATGAGTGAATTCCCACTGGTAACTCCCTCATGGAACATCAAAGAACAATGCATAAAAACATCATAACACTAGTGCAATTCTAAAATATTTCATATATATGTGTGTGTGTGTGTGTGTCTATAGTCAAAATCATAGTTTTCCATAAATTCCACACAACAACATTCTACTAGAGAAACATGAATGTCTGATTATGTCTGTGTCTGTTATTCATGGTCTGATAATTTCTCTGTTCTATTGTTCCTCAAAACTGAAATCGGGCACCTAAATAGGTTCCATTCTCTGCTCTACTCTATGATATTGTCCTTTATGGACAACTTGGTACCAAGGTAAACGATTAATTCCACCCGTTAACTCGCTAGCTGTTTTTCTATAGCTACTATCTAAACTAGTCTATTCTTAACTTAATAAAGCTAAAAACTTTTAAAATCTTTAAATATCCTAAGAGCATGAATCCACTCAACCCTAATAGTCTGACTTAGCATATATGGCTATGAAATCGTGCAAGAGATCACCTGTTTGCAGACATTGTGATTTTAATCAAAAGAGTATGTAGCCGTCGACTATCCTGAGTCTTGTGAAACTTCATACTCCAAAGTTCTTTTATGTCTAATTTTCTAAATCATCTTTTAATAACATACTCTCATAGGCTTGAAAACTCTAAAATCAGAAAACATGCTCCATAGTCATAAGTCTTCCAATTAACATATTCATAAACATGAAAATCCTAAAATCATAGTAACATTCTTTAAAAGCACAAAGCTTTCCAGTAATCACATACATAATCCATATTCAGCATAAAAACAATCACTCTACCAATCATAAATCTCTAGTAGTCACAATTGTAATCAACTCTAAACAAGATTATTTTGTCAATAATGGTCCCATGAGCTTTGTCAAAAGCATTGTTCATGCTGTTAGGAAAATCACAGTTTTATAAATCAGTAGAAATCTCAACTCATATACAATAATCTCTAAAAATTGTACTTTAATTCATAATTTCATGAAAATAACTTTAATGGACAACATAGGGATTACAAGCACGAATCCAATCATCTACAAAGGTGGAAAATACAGAACAACACCAACAGAATCTTGGGAAGCAAAAATGGCGCTAGTATTTACCAGAACAATCATAACACTCTAAATCAATCTCTAACTAATCAATTTTAACTATAGCAAGTAAGAGAAAACACCATGGTATGGAAGCAATGGAGAACACTAATCTAATCCCTAAGAACATAAGAGATTGAAAGGACAAAGGAAGCAAAACTACTAAATTAACATACCTTTAGGCTTGGAAGATGAAAAAATCCAAATTAAATTGAAAGAAATGGAAGAAAATGGAGATTTAGGGTGAAGTAGGGTAGAAAGGTGAAAGTTCTCAAGTTTTGGAGGTGAAAAGCACCTATTTTTGGTCTAAACCCTGAAACAAGGGCTTTTTATAAATAAAAAAAAATTAGCACTATAATGCTTACCAGAGTGTTATATTTTCCCCATTTATACCACCTTACTGTTTATGACCGTTGCAGTGCTCATTTTAGCACTGTAGCTCTATCCAGAGTGGTTTTCTCCAATCTTTGAGCAAAAAATCAAGTGGGGCCTACCTACAATATAAGTGGGTTCTAAGGAACTTTATGGTGGTCCCGGATTTGCCTAGGGACATGTGTGCTGCATGAAATCCTCCTAAGGAACAATATACCTGGGGTATTATAAATTTATCCCTCGCTATAAATTGATGGACTACATTATAGTTTTAGTCTAAAATCTATACTATTAATGTTTAAAAACTATTAAAAAAAAATTTAATGAGGTAATGACACTTGGAAGCTTTATTATGTTTCCTTCCAAATTCTAATCATAGTTTTACCTAAAAATGAATTCGAATATTTTTTTTCACTCCACTTAATTTACTAGATCATCCTTTCATTCCACTATTTTCTCAATCCATTAACTTAATAGCCTTTATTATAGTAATAAGTTTTCAGTATATATCTGATTATATTTATATTATTTATTATCTCATACGTTTAATTAGTTTTATTTAAAGAACTGGTCAACTCATTCATTCTTCATTGTATATAAGATCTTAATTTAAATAAATAAATTATTCTGAGGGTTAGACAATTGGCAAAATCTCCCCCATTTTCAAGTAGAACCTTGAAAATATTATGAATATCATTTTAAATTTTTGAACTTCAATGATAAATCATTGTTTTTATTTTAAATTATATTTATAGTTTTTAGATTTATTAAATCATTGTAGCTGATCTGCCTCTAACTTTAATAACAACTTTTTATCTTCAGAGAAAATCTCCTACATTAAGAATTGAGTAGCTATAATATTTTAATTTTGGATAGAAGAGTTTGAATAAAAATCTTTTATTAACAAAGTTTATTATGTAATAATTGCTTAATAATTTTGTTCATATTTGATTTCAAAATTTGTTGCTATTTATAATATGGCACTTACTGTGGCTAGTTGCAACTAGAGAGCCAACAATAATGTTTTTTTTTTATTAATGAAGCTATTATTGTTGAATAGAAGCTTTACCAAATTACAATGTTGTTGCACATTCTTTTTCAAGACTGTTGAATTTGATAAAGGTATTAAAAGGAAAAATAATTTGTGCATGGTGTTTTTATAAGTGATTCATACTAATCTAAGATAACAGATAAATTTACTTATATATGGTGTTTATAGAATCTACCTGTGACGGATTTTGTGTTATTTTCGTATTATAGTGAATTTGCCTTAGGCGGATTCGATACACTGAAAACACCATATTGTGTGATTTTTTTCCAAAATATTATATTGATGTAAATGTACCATCTAAATCCTATATGCAAACAAAAGACCCGCATTAAAATCTTAATTATTCTAATTTAAAAAGTTTATTTAATTGGAAAAATTACGTTATTATAAAGCTAAAGATAAAGGAAAAAATAATTTTTATATATTGAGTTATCCTATTGTTATTTAAAAATTAAAAGTAATTATATTCACAAATCAAATTAAATTTTCATTAATGTGCTATTATAAAGAATTTGTTTGGTTGAATTTTTCTTAAAAATTAATTACTTTATCTTTTAGTTCTTATAATTTTATAATAAGTTATTGATGTATAATAAGTTTCTATAAAACTTTTTCAAAATCCTATATTTTCTCAAAGAAAATTATACCTTTCAATTTTAAAATATATTCAATTCTCTTTTCACCAATTTTTTAATGTCTCACTATTTTGAATTATCCTATACAGCCATTTTTCAATTGTAAACTATCAAAATAAAAGAATTTTTTATAATATATATTTTTTGTTATACTTATATATCCGTTAACACCGGTATAAGGTTTGACACAATTATACTTTTGATAATTTTTAATATAATATATTTTTTATCAATACAACCTTTGAATTATAACTATATATTATGTTGATTGTTATGTCAAATTTCAAACAAATTAGACACTTATAAGGTTGTGATCAAACAATTCTCATTTACATATATCTACAAGGTATTTATTACGTACATTTATAAGTATATAAAAAATATATCAAATAATTTTGGATTAATATAAAATTTTATAGAGATGGACTCTGGCATATAAACTTTCAATCCAGTAGTGGATTTTGAAAGAAAAAATTCTTAAATAAAAAGTTATTAAAGATATAAGATACATAGCATACTTTGCACAGGTATAAATGGATTCTTTCTCATATAAAATATATAGATTCTTAATAATTAATTATTATATAACTATATTCACATGACTCACACCTATGCATTGCATGAATACACACTAGTTTAATATATACATTCTTATTTAGTTACACTAATACTTAAAACATAAAAAATGCAGCTAAACAGACATGACAACTCGGTTTAAGCAACTAGGATGAACATATGCTAGGAAATCTTAAGGCTTGTTTGGTTTGAGTTCCTAGTTTTCAGTTTTTAGTTTTCCTTTTCAATTTTTCAGTTTCTTAGATTCTGTGAAGGAAATACTAAAAATTCTTAAAATTATAAATTCCAGTTTTCATTTTCAATATTTCCTTAACGAAATCCTGAAAACTAAAAAACTGAAAAACTGAAAATAAAAATTAAAAATTAGAAATTAAAATAATTTGAGTTTCTAATTTTTCAGATTTTGCGAAGGAAATACTGAAAATTCTGAATTATAAATTCTAGTTTTCAGTTTTCATTCTCAATTTTCAGTATTTTCTTTATAAAAACTAAAAAACTAAAAATAAAAACTAAAAACTTCAACCAAACAATCCCTAAGTATTGTGCTGTAAGAAATATTTCATCAATTATGCTATTACTTGAAATTAAGCCTTAAAAAATATCTTTGCTCCACACCACTCCAATCACACAAAATATCTTTGCGAATTCTTATTCCCGAAGTAAACGATTTGCTTTTAACCGAATTTTAAAATGTAAACAAGTCATTAGTGCGCAAGCAGACTCAAATACCTTATATGACCATGGTAAAGTAAAAAAAGCGTTTGTTTAAGGTGGAATAGTTTATTTATATGTAGAGTTTTCCTATTTGTATTCGTAGGGTGTGTGAAATACTATATCGACTCATATCCTATCTATTATTAAAGAGAAAATGGATCCCATTTAAATAGAATTTACACTCTATATTCAATAGTAGATAAAGTATAAATTAACATGGTATCCCATAATATACGAGTATATTTAACATTTCTCTAGTAGTATAGATTGAATTTGGCTTTAACCTTCCTTAGTTTGATGGGATAGCCAGATGCACCTGTACAACAAATTAAACCTGGCTCCATGAAAGGAAAAGGCGAGCTTCGAAGGAAACGCGTTGATTGATGATAAAAACTACAAAAAGTAATATAGTACTACGTGATGGAATAAATTCAAATAGCAACTCTTTTCTTAGCGTGTATGAAGTATCTTCAATATCCGCACGAAAAAAATATGTTCAATATCATCCCCTTTTATTCTAATAAGTCACAACGTATTTATATCTAAGATTTAATTTTGATATTTTTTAGTGTAAATCTTTCTATGTAATTATTTAATCAAATATAATTACATCATTAAAATTATTTTACTCTTATTAAACTATTTTAAAAATCATATAAAAATATAATATTTTAATCAATAAATTAAAATATTTTACATTAAACATATACTAAAAGTAATTTCCTATAGTTATTATTAGAGAACCTTAGCCTAGATCATGCAAAATTAAAGCACACAGAATGGAGACCACCGAAAGTAATTACGAGTTACAAACTACTAATAAAATATTGAATTCTATTAATTGCATATTGGTTATCTTTATTCACTTGAACATAATGTAAATTTAACCACATTAAGACCTTTTACAAAGCCTAAAAGGTTAATAATCTCAAGCATGTCACTAAATATCATTTATGTCCAAAGATACACACACACACACACACATATATATGAATATTTAAGAAAGAAACCACAAGTTTGATATGTGTGGCTTTAAGAGGTAATGAGAAGTGGAGATTAATGCTAAGTGGCCTTTAAATACACAGGCTGGCCCATGTTATTTCGGACTCTTTCAAGCTCAGCTCATGTGCGCCCCTATTTCCTCACTCAAAAACCATCCCAAATTGATATTTTGATGCCAATATTCTCTTTCTCTAAAGGGTAGAATATATACCACCACCCTTCAGTGGCCTCAACTCTAAACTCTCAACTTGTTATCATTGATGGCATCATATCTATGAGGCTTTAGAAAGCTTATGGTTGAGGTTCTCAGATGATGAAAGGAGGTTAACATCAACGGAGTTAAAGAGTGGTGAATAGAAGGGAAAAAATGGAGCATTACTTGAGGTTGGCACAAGCTTTGGCTTCAGCATGGGGATTCATGTTGTTGGTAGGTCTCATGTGTTGTTGCCTCATCACCAAACCTCAACAAGATGAAGACACTATATCCAACGACGGTTGTGCTTGTGATGGTGGTGCCCATGGTTGTGTATGATTAATGTATATATATCCTTTTCTTTTTTTCAATTTGATCTTCGAGCTTCTTCTTGGCAGAGGTTTCGCTCTTCATCTTCATGTGATTGGGAAAGTAGTTGGTGAGGTATATTTTCTGTATAGAGTAGAAAATCTTGTTGATTTGTTATTGTTAATAATATTATTCTTTTTTGTCCATTTTAACTGATATTGAAATAAACGAGTTTGCTGCGGATATATATCCTTATAATTAAGTGAATGATTTCGAAAAATAATCGCATAGGGTAGACATTCAGCTTGTTAGGGGATAACTGGGACATGGCTGTATGTACATATATTTTAATTTTATTTTTAATTCGAACTTCCAATATTGGCATTATTGTCTGTATATTTCAAACAACCGATTTTTTTTTCAATTATTTTCTTCATAAGAGAGTATTTAGCCTAAAATTATTTAAAAAGTTTAAATTGCAGTATACTTTATTGACGAAAGAGAATGAATATAATTGTTAGATATAAAATTAGTTTAATTTCTATTCTATAGCTTAATTTTTGGGGAAAAAGATTCATGATGTGATATCAGAGCTTTCACAATTATTTCATATATTTATTCAACAAATTAAACTTTTAAGAGAGATGATTTATTACAATCATAAGTGCAGCTTCTAATGTTAGAAATAAATATAATTCATAGTAGTTAAGATCTTAACTACAAATTTCTCTTATTTCAAAACTATATCTAATTATTTCTCTTAATTTTCATTTATGATACAACAAAGAAGATGCTGTAAATTGAATCACTTTTCACCCTAAACTCGAATTGGGGAATCCGCATTGCTTAATTGACACTTGTGCAAATTGGTACCCTTGAGCACTTTCTTGCTGTTGGTCCTTTTCTTCATTGGCGAGGAATAATTTAAGACACAAAATTACCTTTTCACCGAAAAGAATGTAGGGTACGTTTGCTTTCAGTGTGAACTTTGTATTTCCTTCCACCAATTAATTAATAATTTACTTATTCTTGAGAGTCAGCTTACCAGGACACTCAAGAACTCACACCAATCCATCACCCCGAAAATAAAAGAATCACAGATCCCAAATTAAAATAATATAAATTACACCTTGTTCCCTCCTATTCAGTACCATGCAATGACTTGAACTGTAAAGTAGACGTACGGTTTAGCATATGTATCTTGGCCAAGTCTATGATACACCTGAAAAATGTATTTTAGTCATATTTATCAAATGCAACTAAATGCATTCAAAGTATAGTGATAAGGGAATGAATTTACCCATACTTTTCTTTAAATGTACTAAATTTATACGCATTTAGTCACATTTTTTCAAAATCTAATCATGCTTATTGAATGAGATTAAATGACTAGTGTGTGATACACCTGACTTTGGTTTGTGTACCATGGACAAAACCATGTGTTTTTCATAATTTGTTTAAGTTTGTAGGCCTGATTTCTCCCTAAATGCTAGCTTAAGGGGGAAGGAATTATGAACATCTACATAGAGAGAGAAGCTTATCAAATTGGACATCCACAAATTACCTAATATCAATATCTTGACAATTTTGATCCATTTTAAAATTGTGGGCCAAATAACTCCTTCATAAAAACTAGCTCAAGAGAGATGTTTAAGTGCTTATGAAGACTATCTTAATCGCATCCTTAAATAATGTGAAATTTAATTTAATTATAAATAATGATTTATAATATGCAAACTATACTAGAATAGAAATATGAGCTCAAACCTCAGCCCAATCTCAAAGAACTCAACCAAGGGGAGCTAGACTCATCTATGTGGCATAATGACTCAGAGATTCTTCACCGATTTAGCTTGAGATATTTCCTAAATTGGCTACCAGATTATAAGAGATCTACTTTTAGCATACGAAATCTCTCATTATCCTATCATATCTCCTATATTATATCATATCTCTTTCAAATATGGAACATATCTAATATCTACTATATCCTATAAATGTCTCCTCCATTTAGGAAAAATTGTCTCCTGATTTATTACAGAGTCACCTCTTAGTATATAAGGGATTCAACGCCCCCATATAACACAATCTCAATATATACTACTCTTTAACCACTTTATATCTTATTCATTCACTGACTTGAGTATCAAAGTGTCTTTGTAAGTACCCCACACCCGCTCACACTGAAGATTGGAAGTGCCTGTGCCCTTACTGGATTTTCAGGTAAGAACATTGGCATCGATTGTGGAGCCAATAGACAAGTCCACCCCACTAAGGTTAGTAGAACAAACCAAACAACAATCAGTAATTACCACAACAGAGAACAAACCTATATCATGAGTATCTCTTTATCGATGGATAAATCAATTCCTAGGTGATACCTCATCATAATTCTATCACTGTCAGGGAGTGGGTTTCCAGGTCATCTCTATCTTTTCAATATTTTCAAAGAGAATTGCATGGAGCCATACTCTTACACATTAATTTGATACAATTACATGTGAAACTCATATGATGATTGTGTATTTACGTGATTCCAAATTGAATAGCATAATGCTTGCCAAAACACGATTGCTTTTTCTAACACTACTGCACACATTTTCTGAATTTGAAAAATTCTTCAACCATAGTAAATTAAAGAGAAAAGGGGCAGAGACATACGCCATTATATACATTGTGGTTATCAAAACAATGACAACAATTAACAACTTTATCAATGAAATTTTCTATGTCCATAAATTTCTACAACATATATTGATTTCCTATTCCTAGTTAAATTGTATTACAGGAAAGTTGCACACAACTTTGTTCTATGTTGTCTTTTGCTCATAAAGATTAGCCAATTTTTCCCACAAAGCCTTAGCATTAGTTTCTGAACTGATATGTTGAAATACATTGTTGTTAGCACATCGTTTGATCAACCCATTTGTCTTCTTATACAATTTTTCCCAGTCTCTATCTGTTTTACCTTCTGGCTTGGCACTGTCATTATCAATGGAATCATACAAATCCTTGCAATATAACAAGTTTTCCATTAAGGGCTTCCAAATCAAATAATTAGAAGAATTCAATTTTATGATAGTACTACACAAGGAATAATCAACCAAAGCTCTAGATATCACTTTGTTAGAAATGGTGCAAAAATTGCAAAATAAACCTTTTCCCTACTCTTGGCTATTAAATATGACCACCAAAAATTGGAAAGAACTCAACAGAGAACAAATAATTATGGAGAAAATTAAACAAGCACACTGAAAATTTTTAACGTGAAAAACCTTTAGAATGAGAGATAAAAAAATCACAGGACCAAGTCCAAAAAATTCTCCACTAATAAAATTAATGGATACACCAAAGTCTTTACCAATTGGTGGAAAACAGTAGAAAAGATTCTCACAACAATTATGAAGGGAATAAAATAATCCAAATAGTAGAGAAGATAAAGTAGAATTTGATTGTGTAAAAATAGTTTACATTGATATGAATATTTTTCTTCCAAAATGAACATAAAAACATGAGATAAAATGAATAATCTATAAATATGGATTGGTGAAGTAGAAGGGTTAGAGTTTCTCACCTTCAATAGAAAATATTTCACCATCTCTATTTTATTTTTCGTATCCAAATAAGTGAGTCCGCAGTCTAGTAGTAGACCCCTGTATATCCTAATGAATCATGAGAGATTATGAGTTCGACTCTCATACTCACTTCTATCCAATTAAATCTCTACATTTATGAGTGGGTTGGGACTTGTGGGATGACTCATTTAGTTTAAATAGTCTTATACCAAGAATATTAAGAACGTGTTATGAATTTTTTAGGACATTCAAAATAAAAACGCGTTAGGAATCGTCTACGATCAGTCAAATTCAAAGCCTCTCCTATACATCTCTTTTTCATTTTTAAACCAGAAACACACTACCTTATCTCCTCAAAATTAATATTGATCTCATTTTCTAGTTAATACATAATAAATCTGGGAATGTAAGTGCATTAGTGCAAGTCTACCTTACGACGGAACCTATCTGTATAAATGATGCCAAATTGAGGAGCAATAAGCAATTTGGGTTCCATTTAAGCAAATAATTGATCAAATATTGTTGAACCTGAACTTGCAGATATATGGCCCAAGACAATTTCGTCGTATTTAAATTCCTAGCAGCTATAATGCGTTTCTTGCAATGTTGCTGAGTGAAGTGCGGTGATGATGTTGGTAATAAGGGTGGTGATGATGGCGGTGACATTGACGATGGAGGTGGTGGTGGTGATGATTCACAACCTCACCATGACACCCATCATAACCATGGTCACCAAGGAGAGCATCATCATGCACATCACTGCGGTCATAACCAGCATGGTCATCATGCACACCACCACCACATTCATCTTGCACATTATGCACACCACCACCACGTTCACCATGCACATCATGCGCATCACCACGTCCGCCACCATTATGTTGGCCACCACTTCTAACCAATGACCAATCACATTTTCTCACTTACCAAACACTGTTTCTATCTACTGCCCCAAAAAAAAACACTGTTTCTTTCTACAGTTCTCGTGTTTCCCTTTGAGATCAACATCTCTTTCTACTTTTCTTTTCTCCCAAACGCAAACAAATCCCTACATTCCCAATTATTTCTCCGATCTCAGATTTTTTTTCTTTAGAAAATCAATAAAATCTTCACATTTTTTGCTGTTTCTTGCTAGTCATTTTCAAGATAGTGTTTCCGACGATGTTTACAGATCCATGGTAGCATCCAGGTATCAGATTGAGTTTCAGATTGATCTGCTTCGTCTTCGTCTTCATTTTCGTCCGGATCTGTCTATTTCCTCACTCAAAAACCGGCCCAAATTGATATTTTGATAGATACCACCACCCTTCAGTGGCCTCAACTCTAAACTCTCAGCTTCTTATCATTGATGGCATCATATCTATGAGGCTTAGAAAGCTTATGGTTGAGGGTCTCAAATGATGAAAGGAGCTAAACATCAAAGGAATTAAAGAGTGGTGAATAGAAGGAAAAAAATGGAGCATTGCTTGAGGTTTGCACAAGCTTTGGTTTCAGCATGGGGATTCATGTCGTCGGTAGGTCTCATGTGTCGTTGCCACATCACCAAACCTCAACAAGATAAAGACACTATATCCAACGATGGTTGTGCTTGTGATGGTAATGCCCTTGGTTGTGTATGATTAATTTATATATATATTCCTTATTTTTCAATTTGATCTTCGAGCTTCTTTTTGGAAATGAGGTTTCTCTCTTCATCTTCATGGGATTGGAAAAGTAGTTGGTGAGGTATATTTTCTGTATGGAGTAGAAAATCTTGTTGAATTGTTATTGTTAATATATAATATTATTCTTTTTTGTCCATTTTAACTGATATTGAAATATACGAGTTTGCTGTGGATATATCTTTATAATTAAGTGAATGATTTTAAAAAATAATCATGTAATGTAAGCATTCAGCTTGTTAGGGTTATAACTAGGACTTGGTTGCATGTTCATATATTTTAATTTTAATTTTAATTTGAACTTCCAATGTTGGTATTATTGCCTGTATATTTCAAACTACAGATTTTCTTTCAATTATTTTCTTCTTAAGAGTTTATTTAGCCTAAATTATTTAACAAGTAAAAATTGCAGTATACTTTATTGACGGAAAAGAGTGAATATAATTGTTAGATATATATATATATATAATGTGTTTAATTTCTATAATATAGCTTAATCTTTTGGGGGAAATGATTCATAATATAATAATATTAAACCTTTCACAATTATTACATATATTTATCTAATTAATTAAACTTTTAAGAGTGATGAATTATCGCAATCATAACTTTAGCTTCTAATGTTAGAAATAAATATAATTCATACTAGTTAAGAAAGTCTTATTTCAAAACTATATGTAATTATTTCTCTTAATTTTCATTTATAATACAGCAAAGAAGATGCTGTAAATCGAATCATTTTTCATCCTTAACTCAAACTGAGGAATTCGCATTGCTTAATTGACACTTTTCAAGTGCAAATTAGTAAGCTTGAGCACTTTCTTGCTATTGGTCCTTTTCTTCATTGGCGAGGAATATTTTAAGACACAAAAATACCTTTTCACCGAAAAGAATGTAGGGTGTGTTCACTTTCAGTGTGAGCTTGCCTTTCCTTCCACTACCAATTAATTAATAATTAACTTATCACCTTACCCAGCATACTTAACAACTCACACCAATCCATCACCCAGAAACTAAAAGAATCACATATCACAACTTAATAATAAAATTACACCTTGTTCCCTCCTATTCAATACCATTGTAATGACTTGAATTTTAAAGTAGATGTACGGTTTAGCATATGTATTTTGGCCAAGTCTATGATATGCCCTAAAAAGAAAGTCGTTTACTACACACAAGTTATTTTAGTTATATTTCTCAAATGTAGCTAGATGTATTCAAAGTATAGTGATTAGTGAATGAATTTACCCATATTTTTCTTTAAGTATACTAAATTTACATGCATTTAGCCAAATTTTTTCAATATTTAGTCATGCTTATCTAATGATGTTAAATGGTTAGTGTGTGATACGCCATAGACAAAACTATGTATTTTTCATAATTTGTTTAAGATTGAATGCCTGATTCTCCTTAAATGCTAGCTTTAGGGGGAAGGAATGATGAAAACATCTATCTACATAGAGAACTTTATAGAACTGGACAAATTATCCAATATCAATAACATGAAGGTTTTGATCCATTTTAAAATTATGGACCTAATAACTCCTTCATAAAAGCTAGCTCAAGTGTGTAGATATTTAAGTGCTTAGGAAGACTATCTTAACCATATATTCTTAAATAATGTGGAACTTAATTATAAATAATGATTTATAATATGTAAGCATATTTTAAAAAATATGTATTTATATATTTTTAATATAACATCTACAAGTTTATGTATGTTAAATAATAATTCAAATATAATAGATGATATCTATCTAAAAAATCACTATGTCATACTGTTGCTTAAAGCTGGAAACTCAGAGTTAGCTTAGTTGTGAGAAATGCTTTTTAATTTTCAGCCTGAACACCCACTTATTTTTTAGAGTCCTCATGCTTTTAGGCAACTTCACCAGCTTAAAAGTATTATTTTCTTGGAAGGAATTCATCTCATCTTGCATGGCTTGCAATCACTCCTTGTTATGAACATCAAATATAGCCTCTATGTAACTTTCTAGTTCTCGCCTATTAGTGAGCGTTACATATTGATTAGGTGGATATTTTTGAGAACGATGAGGCTATGTACTAGATCTTCTCAGACAAGGCACCATAGGTGGTGAAGGAGAAACTAGGTCTGCTAGCCTAATAGGTTCTTCAGCTATAACCTCATTGTCTTCTTGAATATCTCCCCCATTATCATTATTCACCACAATAGGAGACTCTATATCCAAATTAGTGTTTTTCTTATCTATTGAATTTGACTTCCGATTGTCTTTAAGTCTTCAATGGTCTGATCTTCAAGAAATACTATATCTTGATATCTAATGATTTTCTTATCCACTAAACCGTATAATCTGTAACCAAAATCTTCATCACCATAACCCAAGAATATAAGCTGTTTGGATTTAGCATCAAGCTTGGTCTTTCTTCTTTTAGGACATGCACAAAAGCCCTTCAACCAAGGCACTCTTAAGTGATCATATGAGACATCTTTCTCAGTCCAAACTCTCTGAAGAATATCATAATCAAGAAGAACTAAAAAAGAAAGGTTGAAAATTAAATCCATGATAGTTTTCATGGCTTCACCCCACAAACATTTAGACACCTTAGCATGAGAGAACATACAGTGGATCGTATCATTAATTATGTGATTCATTCTTTCTGCTACCCCATTATATTGTGTTGATGCATCTTCGGAACTATTTTCTCAAGCCTAATACCATGTTCTCTATAATACTGCTCAAATGGTCCCCTGTATTCACCACTATTATCTACTCTGATACATTTCAATCTTCTATTTGTTTCTTTTTCAACAGTTGCATAGAAGTATTTGAAAAGATCGAGCACTTGGCCTTAAGTTTCAAAGCAAAGGCCCAAACTTTCGTGGAGTGGTCATCAATAAAAGTAACAAAATAGTTGGCACTACCAATAGTTCTAGCATCCATCGAACAGACATTAGTATGAACAAGATCTAAAATCTAACTCTATTTAGGATGTGAACTGCAAAAAGCCACTCTATGTTGCTTACCATATATAGAATGACTACAAGTTTTAAGAGACGTACTAGGAATGGGGAGAAATTTCCTTTTGGAAAGGATACTAAGTCCCTTCTCACTCAAGTGGCAAATACATATATGCCATAATTGTGTGGAGGAATCTTCAATTGCATTTACCTCTCCTTTACACAATTTTCCTGGCATTCTATAAAAAGTATTGATTTTCTCAGCTCTAGCCACTACCATGGATCCTTTAGTGATCTTGCATTTACCATCACCTTGTTGGGAGATATAACCCTCATCATCAAGTACTCTGGATATCAAGTTGAGACGTATATCTGGAACGTGTCTAACATTCCTTACGAGAAGCTTACAACTAACATTGGTCTCCAAACAAATTTCTCTGATGCCAAGAATCTTGCACACTTTTTTATCCTCCATTCTCACTTTGTCTTCCTTTATAGAAGCATAAGTTGTGAAAAAATCACGCACTGAGATGAGACATGATATGAGACAGCAGAATCAACTATCCAAATAAAATCCTAACATTCAAGAGACTCATATAAATGTTACAACAACAACATCACCATCTAATGCCACTATAGTAGTGTATTTTCCACTATTCTTGTATTCATATATTTCTCTTGAGTTATCCCTTTTCTTGAAGCTACAAAATTGTTCAATGTGACCTTTCTTGCCAAATAATTACATACATAAGTCTTCTTTCTTAACTTAGATCTTCCTCGTGACTTGTCATGATTGCCATTGAAAGTTTTAGATTTACTTATCCCCTATGTCTCTGTGACAAAAGCTGATGATGCATGAGTGGAACTATGGATACCCTATTTTGTTCTTCAGATTTCTTCATTCATCATACTATTCCTTACCATGGTCAAAGTGACCTTCCCAACTAGTGCTAAATTACTCAAGGAGACCATACTAGAGTATCCTAACTATCAGGTAAGTAGCTCAACAAAATCAAATCCTGTAGCTCATCTTCAAGAGATATGCTCATGGTAGACAACTGAGTTATCATAATACCTTGAAACTCAGTCAAATGCTTTACCACTAAACTACCTTCTTGGTACTTCATATTCACAAGCTTTGGAATTAGAAAAGCTTTGTTTTGTGTTGTCTTCTGCTCATAAATATTAGCCAATTTTTCCCACAAAGCCTTAGCATTTGTTTCTAATCTAATATGTTGGAATACATCATTGTCAACATATTGTCTGATCAGCCGAATTGTCTTCCTATTCAATTTTTCCCAGTCTCTATCTATTCTACCTTCTAGCTTGGCAGTATAACCCTCAATGAGATCATACAAATCCTTGCAATATAACAAATCTTCTATTCAAGGCTTCCAAATCAAATAATTATAGGGATTCAATTTTATCATAGTACAACATCAATAGTATCATCCATATTTAACTGCACAAGGAATAATCAATTAAAACTCTAGATGCCATTTTGTTAGAAAAGGTACAAAAAAATGTGGAATAAACCTTTTCCTTTCTCTTAGCAATTAACTATGATCACCAAAAATTAGAGAGCACTCAACAGATCAACTGAGAACAAATAATTATGCAAAAAATTTAAATTAGCACACTAAACATTTTTAACGTGGAAAATCCCTAGGATGAGGGACAAAAAGCCACGGGACCAAGTCTAGAAAATTCTCCACTAATCAATTAATTAATGGATACACCAAAGTCTTCACTAATTGGTAGAAAATAGCAGAAAAGATTTCCACAACAATTACCAAGGGAATAGAATAATCCAAATAGTAGAGAAGATAAAGTAGAATTCTCACCAGGTAAAAATAGCTCACACTGATAGGATACCATGATCGTATGGATTGATGAAGTAGAATGGTTAGAATTTCTCACCTTCAATAGAAAATATTTCACCATATCTATTTTATTTTCATATAAATCAAATCACATCAACCCCAGCAAGTGAGTTTGCATTCTAGAAGTAGACCCCTGCATGTCTTAATGACCTATGAGAGGTCATGAGTTCGACTCTCGTATCCATCCTTGTCCAATTAAATCTCTCGATTATGTGGGGGAATTCTTTCAATTTAAATAGATGTAAGAATGTTAAAAACATGCTAGGAATTGTTCAAGATGCATTCAAAATAATAACGCGTCAGGAGCTGTCTATGATATGTCATAGTAATAACGCGTTAGGAGTTGTCTATGATAGGTCAAATTAGAAACATAATACCTTGTCTCCTCAAAATTAATATTGATCTCTTCTTTTGCTCAATACATAATAAATCTAGACATGCAAGTGCATTAGTGCAAGTCTAACTTATGACGGAACCAATCTATATAAATGATGCCAAATGTAGTGAATTAAGCTTCCATTTAAGCAACCAATTGATCAAATATTGCTTAACCTAGAGGGATATGGCCCAAGACAATTCCGTCCTATTTATCATAGTGCCTGTATGCGTGTTTGGCGTGTTCATGATCCTAGCAGCTATAATGGGTTTCTTGCAACGTTGCCAAGTCAAGCACGGTGATGACGGTGGTGGTGATGGCGGTGGGGATGACGATAGTGGTAGTGACAATGACGATGGTGACGATGGTGGGGGAAATTCTGGTGATGACTATGGCCAAAAAAATGACCAAGGCCATCATCATCATTCACAACCCCACCATAACACCTATCATGCACAAAACCATAGTCATCATGGATAGCATCATCATGCACATCACCTTGGCCACCATGCACACCACAACGTCTCCCACCACCATGATTATTGTAACATCCTAATTTTTAACCCAATACTCTAGAATATATTTAGGTTAATCATTAGTCGGTTACGTTATAGTTTCCTTTTTACTTTAAAATACTTAGCGAAAATATTGGTAAATTTTTTTTTGAATTATAACAGCAAAGTGAGAGCCGCGCGACTTGGTGAACAATAAAACATGAAAGGAAATAAAGCAAGCATCTCATCATAACATAAAGCAAGTAAAGGCACATCACAATAAAACTGAACTGCATATTTATATAATATGATATGCCCACTTATGGAGAGCGGGACTTAGTTTGGTACAACTGAAGTAAAAATACATGGAAAATGAAAGTACAACAGAAGGCATAAAAAGAAACTTTCCTAACTCTAGTGTGCCTACATATAGATAGCCTAAAGACAAAAGGAGGTTATCCTGGCCTAGTCGAAGCTCGGGCACCTGAACACGACGGTCGTCTCCTACTGCGGGCCTCTCTAGAAAGGAGGGATGTATTCGATCCACTAGGCTATCTCGACCGGGGTGGCTATGCGCTGCATCGGTCGGGCATGAGCTTCACAATGGGGAATCATCCTCACCCGCCCTCCGCATACCGGCTAAGCGAAAGAAGCCTTGCTACCTTCCCCAAAGTCCATCGGCACAGTGGGGGAGGATCCCTCGGAAGGTACCTGAGTGGCAGAGTCCTCTGAAGGGTTCGTCTCGGAGAATGATGAAGGCGAGTGGGGCACATACTGTGGGTAGTCCCGGATGGCAGAAGCTATCGGTGGGGTGCGACCCGATCAGCTCTCTCAGGCGTCTGCTCGAACAGAAGTAAATCGTAGAAAGGTGAGGTAGGAGAATCGATGGCTATGTCTGGGGGTGACTAAAGGGCCATCCAGCGAACATAAATACCACGAGCAGCCAGCGACCCAAAAAATGGTATGACCGTGGTCGGGAATTATGATGCACCTCCCGTTGGGGTGTCCACAAAAATCACGAGCATCGCCATCTGAAGGCGTGGAGAAAAAGAGATAGAGGGAGTGAGAATCTTGCTAAAGAATCTCAGTAGGGCCTCTTACTACCTAGGTGTCATCATCTACGTCCTCAGGAACCTTGGGTTTAGTATACAAAATAAGTGAGCATGCATTAAGTCCATTTTTAAGCTTTTGAAACATAGTTGGCCAAGGTCCATTCATTTTAGTATGATTCTTAATGTCATGGATGCAACATATTAAAGAATGTATGCATGGCTCTACTTAAGGCAAGAATAGTAATCATAACATTAAGAGCATCATAATAGTGGCATAAAGTGGTAATTGAATTCTCACATGGGAAAACTTTGTGACATAATCATCATACTTTACTTCCTCATAGGCCACCCTAAAAGACAATGGATTACAGGGTACTCGGCCGAACCAGTGTCACCAGGCGTGTCATCTCTAGGTTATGAGCTCACCTTAACTAGTCGTCACTAGTTCTTACTTATCAATCCCGATAAGCGTATCATAATCATAATCATAATCCCGACTTATCCAGTACGGGCTATGGGGCATTTCTTGGGGGGTGCTCGGCTGAACTGGTGTCACCCAAGAATACATCTCCGATGTCACATGAGTTCTCTGGAGGTGCTCGGCCGAATCGGTGTCATCCGAGAACTCATCTTAGTACCTCATAAATAAAATCTCATAGGTTTTTTTCAAAAACTTTCTAAGTTCCCAAATTTGTCAGAAATTAGCGTACAAAGCTATGACATGCAGATTTCTTCCAAATTTACTTTATGTCACATAAGTCAATCAAACATGCATCCTCCATCATAATTCCATGCGTTCACATAATCATTCTCATACGTTACAGTACGTTGAAAATTTATATATCTTCTTGATCTCTGATATCTTATGCTTTATACTTACAGACCTTAAACTTGAGATGTAATTATTCTATCATTTTCTATCAACCTCTTATGCACATAAGGATTCTGTTCTAACAAATCTTACTATCATTTATACTCTTTATTAAATCAGGCAGCTACATCCTTTAAGAGGCGAGTTATGAACTTACAATTCTGAGGGTTCTAGAACCTCGTTTTAGATTTCTTAATTCAATCTTAGCCTAGTATATAAATTAAATCTAAACCAATTATGAGGTATTCCTATGTCTAAGAACTAATTATAAACCATGTTTACCATATTATGAGATTTCTGGACAGGTTCTAAAAATTAAATATTCTAAGGGTTCTAGAATTGCATTTTTACGGTTTTCTAGTTACTAGTTTCTTTATAGGTGCTAAAATTCAATCCTACTTCAAATGTAACCAAATTTTTCATGATTATTCAATCCTAAACTGATTGTTATCATACTAAAACAGTTTTGGCATTGATTAAGATTAAAAGAGTTAAACATACGTTAAATTCCAACTTTACGATTTTCCTATGAAGCTAGTTTCTCTCATAACATGCATAGAAGTGTTCCTACCTCATCATATATCATTTTCACACATTCTAACACATCAAAACATCATCATTCAGCATCAAACACATCAAGATAGAACCGAATTGTTCCATGTTCAAAAGACACATAATTTGACATTTCTAAAGCACATAAGTTGCTAGTTTCCCTTGGAATCATTTTAAAACTTCTAAAACTCTTTGCAAATCAATTTATTTGATCGAGAGACTAAAAATGACCTTAGGTCAATAACCAATTTAATTCTCCTTTAGAAGAGGAATAAAATCATGAATTTTGTTGGTCATAACTTTATCAAACTTATCAAACTTAAAGAAAACACTAGAACATAGGTTGTTGGCCCTTGTAACTAGATGGAACTCATTCCAAGCTCATCATTGTTACTTGGCCGAAACTATGCA
This sequence comes from Dalbergia cochinchinensis, assembly GCA_031216125.1. Classification (NCBI taxonomy): domain Eukaryota; kingdom Viridiplantae; phylum Streptophyta; class Magnoliopsida; order Fabales; family Fabaceae; genus Dalbergia; species Dalbergia cochinchinensis. The sequence goes on along the minus strand of CM062375.1, from coordinate 55,965,881 downwards.
TTCAAAGAATGCTTCCATACTAAACTTTAACTTGAGATAAAATGGGCAAGTCTTTGAGCTCTAAGGTCTTTAAGTGATGACATAATCTAAACATGCTATGCACTTCATTTTTATTCTTCGTTACAAAGTAAAGTGAGAACTTTAAAGTAAATATGCTAGACTTAGAATTTAAATATGCACGACTTTAAATAAATATGCAAGGCTTGAAATTTAAATATGCAAGACTTGAAGTAAATATGCAAGGCTCAAAATAAATATGCCATGCAAGTTCATTTCTTTATTTTAATGCTCTAGACCCAGCAACAATCGACTTTAAGGCTGAAATAGAGAGGCTTAGAGAATTAATTAGGTGATAATGCAAGCTCTCATTTTAAATCTGTATGTTCTTTAGTGATGGAAAGTAGATATGCTAGACAAGAACGTAAATATGAGATGCACTCCATTTCTTATCCTTTAACTTTAAGTGATGGCTTGGAAAATAAATATGAATGCAAAGCTCAAAGTAAATATGTAATGCATAAGCTTGAATATAAATATGAATGCGAGTTTATTTTATTTCTTATTAGAGCTCTTACAAGACTTTTAGTGGAATTTTAACCTAAACCCAAACTCATCATGACAAGGTAAAGTGAGGTTTAGAGTTCTTAGAACTCAAGATAACATTCCTTAAAAATATAACCATAAATGAATTTTATAACACCTTTATGAAAACTCAAGCTTTAGAGATTTCCTTGTGGTGAACACAAAGTCACCAACTAGGACTCTCATCATCAAGCTATCATGTTTGGACCACCAAGGATGGTTGGCCGAAATTTTAGAGAAAAGGAAAGAAAAGAAACCGAAACTTGAGAGCAAGAAAAAACCATTTTGAAACTCTAGAGATCATGATCTTGATGATGTATTAACACCAACATCATGAGTTCTCATCATTGAGTTCATGTAACCATTTTAAAACATCATCAAAGTTAAAGATTTCAAGGTTCAAGAAAGAAAGAACTATAAACATTTTTAACTCAAGAACAAAGATCAAACTTTAAAGGTTTGCTCAAGTGATGAACATCATCATGAAACCCTCATCATCAAGCTCCCATTCCTTTGCTCTTCAAGCCTCATGGCCGAAACAAAGAAGGAGGAGGAGAAAAAAAGAAGTTCCCAAAAATATTCAAGAGAAACTATGAACACATAAAGAGATTAAGAACTTAAATGAAAGAAATACTTGAAAGAAAATCCCTACCAAGTGATTGAAGGTTGGGATGAGAGAAGAGGATGAAGAACTTGAACACTTGAACTTTGAGAGAAAAATGAAACTTTGAAGTGCTCTTTGAAAACTTACACTTAGCAAATGAACCCAAAATGATGCAAGTTCACCCAAGCATGCTATTTATAGAGAAATGAAACAAAATGAAAGGTGTAAATGGGAGAGGGGGCTTCGGCCATTTATAGCACAAGAGGAGAGAAAATATCTTCTCCAAGGTATGGTTCAAGGCATGGTGGAAGGCATGGCTAGGTATGGGTATAAGTATGGGTCAAGCATGGTTCTTTGAGTGAGAAACAAATCAACATGTGATGAAAATGGGGGAGGAGTGGCCGAAAGTGCATCAGCCATGGGGGAGGATTTTCTTGCATTTTAATTGTGGTTTAGAGTTGTGTTTAGGTGTATCTTTGATTAGGAATTTGTAAGAAAGTATTTAGGTGAGAAAATGGGTGATCAAGGTTGTCAAGACATGTTTAAGGAGTGGTCTTGCATCATTAGTGAGTTATAAACTCATTTGAGTGCATAAACAATTCTAGACACAATTCCTTGATTTAAGGAATTGGAGAGAGAAAATACTATTTAAGATTCCAAGATTGGAATCTTGAGTTTTAAAAAGAGATTTAAGTTTAATCTCAGCAATTTTAGGTTATAATTAATTTCAATAGATTATTTTGACTCTAGATTAATTATGGAAATTAATTAATCTTCGAATAGAGCCTAATATTGCTTAGGTTTGCTTAATTACGTCATTAAGCTCAAAAATACTATTCTAGGGGCAAAATCGTAATTTTACACAAACTGCCCGGGACCACCGGGACTTAAACAGACGCTTCTAAACATATAAAAACATTGTTTTAAACCTTCGAGAAAAGTTTCGGGCTCAAACGGCACCTTTATCCGCGTAAAACGCTATAGGAGTATTTTGGTCATTTGACCCGAAACTGTAGAAAATGAGACTTTCACCTCTGAAACCATTCAAGGGCCATCCAATGGCTTCAAAGCGTTGAGTTGGCCGCCGGGGATCTGGGCCGGCCATCCTCGAATTCTGGGCCGAAAATGACCTTCGAGATATTTTGGTCATTTTCCTCTCAGGCAGAAAAATCAGGGCGTTACAATTATGGTGGCATCATGCAGGCCACCATCGCTATATAACCAATGACCATTAATTACGTTTTTCAATATGGTGAGTGAGGAAATGTGTCGAGTTTGTTTCTCTTCTTTTGATTAGCATCAAGTTAGTTTATCTTTCAATTGGAGACAATGTAGATTCGAATTTATTGGCGAATATGCTGATTCTTGTGCTGTAATTAACTAATTAGATATAAACTTTCTCATATTGTTGTGTTTTTTTTTTATGTATACATGCTTATAGATAACATTGAATGATATTCCAAACATATATAAAAGATACATGAGTTTAATTTACACGTGATCACCGTTTGTTGTCTTTTCTAATGGCTAAATCATAAAACTAACGTGGCTATATACATATTCGTTGATAAAATTTAACAGGTTCACATTGTCAGTTAGTGAGAAAATAAAATAAATATTGCTTCTTCACTCTTCAATTGCATATGTTTAAATTGACATTTCGTGACTAAATAATACAATTATTTGTTTCCTAGTCCATTTTAAACCAAACAAGGAGGATACAACTTTTAAGAAACTTGGCAATTCCCTGATGTTGTCAAAATCAATCGAACCGAGACAAATAGAAATGTTTGTATAATCAATATATTTACTGTACTGGATTAGAAATATAGACCATAAATCTTTGTCAATCCTTAGGGAGCTCAGAATGAGGACCTCACAGGTCAATTTTACAGCACGGAATCCTTCCATGGATCCTCCACTGGTTTAGCCTATGATATTTACTATATTTACTATTAGATTATACGAGATCTCCTATTAACTCATGGAATCTCCTATTATTATATCTTATCTTCTATAAATGTGGAATATATATAATCTCTACTAAATCATGAAATATCTCTCCTATTAAGAGAAGATTATCTCTTAACTTATCACGAGGTCAATTCTAACTATAAGAGGGCTTAACCACCTAGGTATCGGTGTATCGCAATCTTAATACATATTCTTTTACTATTTTATGCATGCCTCATTTATTCACACGGACTTAAGTGTTAGAGTATCTTTGCAAGTATCCCGCCCCCACTCGCATGGATCTTAGAATCATTTGCAACCCTACCTCCACTTCCATGTAAGCACACTTATGTGCACCTATGGTGTTGAGGTTCGGTTAATAATTATGGCGGCACACAAAAGTAATAATAATACACATTTTATCACTTTCTTCCCAAAAAAAAAGGGTACACATTATTTTGCTTTTGTGTCATCTGAATTTTTATTTATATTCCAAAAGAAAAAGAAAGAGGAAGTACGTATAGGATTTTTATTAGGAAGTTAAGGAATAAAACAATCACATTTGATGAAGGTTAGGCATCAATATTATGGTTAGGCTTCAACATTGATTTAGGCCATATTTGGTATATAATTGTAGGATATAGCATCTGGTAAGAAAAAATTACAAGATAAAACATATTACAAAATAGTACACAATTTAATAATATAATATCATACATTGCGTGAGATTTTATATTATCTAATATTTGTGCAGTACATATGATTATATTTCATCCTATCTAATGTTTATCATGTAATCATTTTAATTAAAAAATTCCATATGCATAAAAATATTAAAAAAAATTACAATGAATTTGAAAGTGTATGACAACATTGATGAGGCCTGATAATTTTATCAAATAATTATTGAATAAAAATAGGTCTATCTTATCATGTTATCACACAACACATAGTAAACTTGGCTCTAAAGAGGTATTTACAGTAGTTTATTACCAGGGATATTGGCTACAAAGTGATAGGTAGGTAAGTATATATGTTAGTTTTTACTTTTAGTGATTAAGTATTTGTCGTAATTTGGCATCGAAGATTTTTAATCCCTAATAAGTTTTTACTTTATTCCCACATTAGCTAGCCGCTCTTCCTAGCACCTGTCATCCACAGTCTGTGCCTTTCCTTGGCTCTGGTACTATTGTTAGGGCAGGGGACCCTGACAGGGAGAGATACAACTAATGGGTTAAGTGAGTGCACTAACCACCAGGCTGGATGCCACATCTTGACCTAAAACCTTAAGACAATGAGTTGTGATTCCTCCATATTATATATTACTCACTTAGTCAATTCTCAATCAATGTGGGATTTCACCTCTCACACTTCAACATTTTGGAGGCTATATATACAGCCAAAAATTTAATCCAAAACCTAAAAGTTAGTGCCCTAATTAGAATCTACTCTTGGATGTTCAAATAACAATGGGCCCATTTATTGATCAAGGTGCATATCGATGGGTTGATTCACTTCAAATTCAACTACTTCTTTTAAATGGGATGAGAGCACTGAAGACACCAAAAGAGGTATGGGTCTCGCTCGTCATAAGTTTTTCTATATTTGTGATTATATTTCAACATTTTTTTATCATAGTATTAGTTGTAAAAATAAAGTTTTAAATATGTTTGTAGTCCTTGAAAACTTATGGAGTTTTGGTTTTGGATTGTGATTTTTTTCCTAGTAGATCCGTGTAGTTTAAAACCTTTTAATTTGGTGCTTATATTACACAAAAATTTTCAATCAGACCTCAGACCATAGCTGTTACGACCTGACTTGGGCCCGTGACTGGCACGTGGGGAATTCTCATTCCCACGTAAGCCTCGTGACCTCTGAGTCTCTCTATATACATAAAATAATATACTTTCCATTCTGAATCATAACTTCCTCTAAAACTCTATATATACTATATATCTAGAATTATAAAACTGAATTACTTGATATATGAAGCTTTGAAAACCTCTTAATTATACTTCGAAAATCCATTCAACGTGTGAACTGAATCATAAGTAAATCTCTAGTTTATTACATAAACTCTAATTAAATTCTACAATTTCAAATCCTCACTTGTGAATTGAAAGCAGATACATAACTTTTCAAATACTAAAATTAAATACATAATCTGAAAATAATGCATGGTTCGGATCCTGCCTGCACATCTACTGGAGCACTCTACTCTAACAAGACTCTAACTAGGCCTTACTTCAAAGTAAGACTCATCACTGAGAACGGCAACATCTGTGAAACCGTAAATTGAGCAATGTCTGCACCTGCAACTATGAGGAGGAAGGGAGAAAGGTGAGTCAACGGACTCAGTGAGTAAGCTTTCACCTATCACCCATATGGAACAACAACAACCATATATAGATATACATGCACTGGAAAAACGTTTCCAATATTTACATAACATAGCTACTCTCGGGAAAACACTTTCCATGCCATGAATTAATAAACAAGCATCTCTAAAACCATAATCTGTTACAAACTATTTGATATTCTTATATATAATCTAATAGAAAATATATCTCTATATTCATAAATTCATAGAAAAACATCTCTAAATTCTTACTTCAACAAGAACTTCATCATTTCTCATATATATATATATATATATATATATATATATATATATATATAATATCTCTTAAATCAAAATTTTTTTTAAAACATCAATAATCTCTGAAAATCATTAATACCCTCTGAAAACATAAACAACAGTACTCTACTAAAGAAACAGGAATCTATGCTCTATGGTTCTTCAAGAACCGAAGATGTTATGCTCTATGATCCATTATGATCTAATGCGGACACCTAAATAGGTTCCATTCTCTGCTCTATGAGATTGTCCTCTCAGGACAACTTGGTACCAAGGCTAACGATCGGATTTAATCGTTAACTCACTGTCTATTTCTCTATAGCTACCGTCTAATATCTAATTCAATAAATGTATTATTTTCTCTAAATCTCTGTTATATACTCTAATCTGAGAATCAAACTCTTTCATACATAATTACTCTATTTCTTGAAGTCAACAGGATAACTCATAAAATCTTTAGATACAATCATAATCGTACTCTAGGTCTTTGTAAAACCATTTAAATATGAATACTCTTGAAAATCTAAAAGCTCTAAACTCATATAACTCTAGCAACCTGACTTTAGCATAATTGTGGCTGTGAAATCATGCCCAAGGGATCACCCGCTTGCAGGCATCCCAATTTCAGGCTTATAAAATATGTATCTGACAGTCATTATGAATTATATTGAATTCCATGGTTTTGGAATATCACAAGGACTGAATTTCTGAAATCTCATTTCTCAAGCTAACCTCTTTTATAAATTAATAACTCTAATATCATTGATTAAAACGGAAAGGTTCAAATCATGAAATCTCTAATGTTATAATAAAATGTCTTTGCTCTATATTCTTTGCCAAAACATCTTAACTGATACTGTAAAATCACATTTTGAAATCTCTAGTCTTGAAGCGTAAATATATCATAAACTCTTGAAATATGTTGGATAAACTAACAACTTATAAAATCATCTGTTCTTGGAAGAAAGATTTTCATTAATATGTATAAAACCTTTTTCATGGCACTCTATATATCAAGCATGGTCCCATGGTTTTCTAAACACATAATCCATGCTCTTTGAAAATCATACTCTTTGTCTAGCTTTGCACTACTTGTAAAATCACATATATATAATCGTAATTTTATCTCTAATGTCATATTTGACAACCATCATGCATAAAACATAGCTATAATAGGAAACCTAAGGCTATGGGATCAAACCTACTCACCGTTTGGAGCCGGGAGTATGTGGGCACCACTAACTTGACCTCCGAAACATGAAATGGCATCAACAACTACCATAGAGCAATATAGACTCAAGATTAGTGTCCGATAATCTTTAAATAACTCTAATCTAGCTCTAACAATATTGGGGGAGCATCCCCACATGACAACAATGGAGAAAAATAACAACCCAAACCAAGAACATAAAAGAATAGGAAGAACGGAGATGAAATCTATCAACATAAATATACTTTGATGATTTGGGGAAGCTAGATTGGAGTGGGATTGAAAAAAAAGGGAGAGAAATGGAAGGGGAGGGTTTCTGCATTCTTCTTCTTCTGTTTCAAATGGGGAGCCTAATTGGGTTTTATTTTGGGCAAAAATGAAACGTCATCATTTTTCTGATACTGTGCTGTCACAGGTTGTTCGTTGCAACGAACTTTCTTCGCTGTAGCGAGCATGAAGGCTACTTTGCTCACCGCGAGAAAAGCTCGCTGCAGCGAACCTGTTCTGCATAATTTTGTAGAACCTGGGCTATAACTTGGTTTTGGCTTCCAGGGTCAATCCGGCTACTCGGGTGGGTCTCGAGGGATCTTAGGGTAGTACGAAACTTGCCCACATACACGTGTACCACAGGTATTACAACAGCACCGTCACAAAAACGTGAGAGTTAACTATGGAATTATGTGATAGTCAACCCAACTACAACTAAATGTCTTCTTTAACCGAGGAAAACGAGTGTATCAACAATACAAAAAATCAACAAAACAAATCTTTTATTTTCTTTTTTTTTTTTTTTTTGATAATCGAAGAAAATCAAAATCCCACAAAGAGTGATGAAGCAAGTACGTAGTACAATTAAAATAACTTAGCAACCAACATCTCAAACCATCTCTAAATAAATACATTCACCCAATAATTCTCATACCAAAGTAGCGAAATATCCTCTCAAATTGTAGCCAAAATTCTGAATGATAGGAGCACAACTTGGCAGGTATCAAGACAGTGCAACAATAACTCTTTGTTTGCTTAAAGTCATTACAATAAGATCAACCAATACTAGGACACATACAGTCGAACAAAGACAGAACACCTTGAATCCTGTGAACACCATATTTTGTCCAATCCTTTTCTTATTTTACTTGTTCACATAAAAAAATATAAAAAATAAAAATCTTGCAAATAGCCCATTTTGATTCCTTTTCAGCTCATTTTATTTGTCCAATCTATTTTTTATGACATATGTTTCATCTGTCCCAAAAAAAAAAAGAAAGGGAACGTTGGATTCCCGTTCCTGAAAAAAGAAAAAAAAAAGAGTGAAGGGAACGTTGGGTTCCCATTCCTCAAAAGAAGAAAATGAAAGGGAATGGTTGACACCATCATGGGTGCTTCCTCCACTCCATGATTCTTTTTTTTCCCTTTTATGATTACTAGCCAACTGTAAAATAAAATCCCTCATAATTTTGTTGCCAAGGAACCAGATATAGGAGAGATTCATCATCAACGGAAAAAAGGGGAGTACAACAATACAGAACCTACACCATCATCATTTCCTTCCCAGCGAGACCCAAGAACCACACGGACCCCATTACCACCTTCATCCAAACCTTCTCTAGAGAACCACCTTCAATCACCCTTAACCAAACCAAAAATACAGCCTATCAAACAAAAACATCCACATCAAAATATATCAAAGATCAAATCAAATCCATAATTATCACCAGTCCATTTCAATACACAAAAATCCCAATTCCAAATTGCAATTCCAACTCAAATTCATCAGAAAAACCCAAAAAAAAAAAGAAATCAGAAGCGGTGAGGGATGCCGGCAGTGCCACTACCTTTGACTATAGCGTCCCCTGTTTTCATTCCTCCTTCCTTCCGGCATTATCATCACCACAACCGCTTCCATCATCATCATTTCAACTCATCTGAAATCTCAATTCCAAATCATCACCAAACATAGATTCAAATTTAAAAAAAAAAAAAGAAGAGAAAAGGAAGCTGATATGAAGAGCAATGCATACAGACCTCCATGACTTCCTCCTCCATGCCGGCGGTCGTCTCTCACTCACGATCTCCACCTACAACAGCCAAGAACTCGGTTTTCCTCCTTTGCCAGAGTGGATCGCGCAGCTCTTCTATCAACAACCGCGGCCAAGGCGAGCTAGCCACCCACCACTAATCACTCGCACCCTCACCTGAACCACCACCGGCACTATAAGAAGGATGGATCTGAGTTGTGGTGGCCCTGCTCCCAAGCCTCCGCTTCCAGCCGAGACACCGTGAACCAGATCGTAAAGCTCCGCCAATCTACTCCTCTAGAACTGCCGGTGAACACCTCCCTCTCTCCCTAGCTGAAACCTCCGCCGGTCTAGGAAGCCTCCATCACCTCTTCACCGCGATCTCTTTCTTTCTTTCTCTCTCTCTCTCTCTCTCTCTCTCTCTCTCTCTCTCTCTCTCTCCTGTTGCAGCCACCACCACACACTTCTTGCCCTCTGCTCCTGCTTGCTTTGAAATCGGTCGGATCCTAGCGAAAGCCTGCCAGAGCCATTTTACCTCAGCTGGTTTTCAACCACACACGGCGGCCCTTTTCGGTCGCCATGGCCGATCCTTTTTCTCTCCCTCTTGCCCTTTCTTTCCCTCTGTATCATTCTTTCTCTCCCTCTTTCCCTTTCTTTCCCTCTGTATCATTCTCTCTCTCTCTCTTTCTTTGTGAGGTGTATGTGCTTGAAAAAAGAAAAGGAAATGAGGATGCCCGCATGTGTGTATGTGAACATGTGTAAACCTATGTGTGCCGCGTGTGAGTGTGCTAATATTAGAGTTTGTATGTGTGTGTGTGTTAAAAAGAGAATTAGATTAAGGATAGGATAATAAAATTAAATTTATAAAATTAATTTAAAAATTAGGATAAAGAAAATAGGGAGTATTTTGTCTTAGCTTTTTTTAAAAAAATTATTTGAGTGAAACTAAATAAATCAATTTAGAGAGTGATCTAGTTATTTATTTGATGCTTAGTGAATTTCGTTTTAAAAATATTCAAAAAATAAATAAATTGATGAAAAGAAAATATTAGCTAGGATCTTAATTTGTTTTGGTTTTTAGTTATTTTATCTATTTGTGTTTTATTCAAATTAATTATGTTTGTTATACATTTACGATTTAGCTTTGTCGGTTCCTATTAAAATTAGTGTTTGCCATAAAAATAAAAAAAGTGATTTAATTGTTTATTTGATTTTGAGTGGATTTAGAGGTTTTTTTAAAAAAAATTAAAAATAAAAGAAATAGTTATTAAGTTTTTGTTTAGTTTAATTATTTTAATTGTGTTTGTTAAAAAGTGTTTTCTTTCCACTTAATAACAAAAAGCATTTTCAAAATCCTTTTTTCATAAAATTTGTCCTTTATTTCTTGTTTTAATTTTAGCTTTATTTCTTTGTAAATACATAATTGTCATGCTTTTTTGGAAAAAATAAATATTATAAAATTATAATCAATTTGCATAATAAGGTCTAGGGTAACCATATTTATATGGATGTATTAGGGGTGTAGTGAGATTAAATTTCCACCTTTTCCTAATCATGATCAGACTTTCGAACCTCAAATTTCTTTTAAAAGGCCAGTTTGCAAATCAAAAGGTTTTCCAATTTTAACCAGAATTAAAATTGGTGGCGACTCCTGTTTTATTTTAAAATTAGTTGTCATTCCCGTCGTAGCGCCCTTCGGGTACATTGTGACAAATCCAATAGCCAATAGCATCACCCATGCTACCATTTTCACCTTCAAATCGTGGCTTCCTTAATTATTAGTTCAGAAATGCTACAGACTTCAAATTTGGTTGGATAAGAAGAGCTTGTAAACACCGAAAATAATACTCGTTATGCACCATTAGAAAGGAAATGTTTCCAATTAACACTTCCAAATCTTTCCTCCACCATTAATTCATCCATAAGCACAAAACAATTTTTTTGAAACCAACTCTAGAAAATACAAAAGTTAAACAAGCAAGCATATTCTAATCACCCACCCCTATCCTCATAAAAAGCTGAACTTAAAGAAGAGAAAAAAATTTTGTTGGGCACATGCTTGTCACGTGTTGCGCTATATATAAAATCATGAATATTTCTTAGCTTTCACATTTTTATAACGGTGGATATGGTCAGAGACCTAATAAAAATATTTTATTCGGTACAGGGACTTAGTTAAAAGTTGTGAAAATACAGAGACTCAATTAACAATTTGGTGAAATTATAAGGGCACATGGATTAATTAGATCTAATTTTTACTTGTACCATGCCATAGAACTGGGTGCAGAGGTGAGTTGTTTGGAAGGTTCGCAGGAAGGGGTACTAGAGAGAAAGAAAGCAATTGATACATTTTTTACTTCCACCCTGCTTTCCTTTAGGCAATAGATATATTTTTAACTCCTGATCGGATCTTCTTCATCAAAATCAGTGAATCAATAGAGGTTTCCTTGCCCAAGCTCTAGTTGCCTTTGCTACTTCATAATTGGATAAGAAATGAGACTAGAAAGAAACCATGCATTGCTTCCTATAAGTGTATCTTTTTTAGTTTTCAAGGAGATCTTACTTTATCGAGATTGGTAATTACTTTAGTGTACCTAAAAATTACATATAATTCACAATTTCAATGGTCTATCTCTCCTCCACGTGACCATCTTTGCTTTCAATATCAATCGAGTAATATTATGTGCACAATACTATTGTATAATATTCTTACATCAAAGATTAAAAAAAATAAAAAGAATGTGATGTGTCCAAGAAAAATAAAAAATTGAATGTATATATTGTATTCCATTTATTCATAGTTTTATTTTAAGATATTAGTTACAAATTTAATTTTGATGTGCATTAGTGTAACAATTTTTTTACAAAATTAAGAATTGATAGATTTGCAAAAATATATCTACTCCAATTGTTATCTTACGAATCATATTTTATTGCTGTGAAATTGACATTCATTTTAAACTATTTATACTATAAATAATACAAATATAAATTTGTATTTTACTTAATTTTGTTAATACCAAAAAGTAAAAAAATATGCAGCTACGGCCGTGTCTGACAAGCCACTAGTAGTAAATAAAAGAATTGACATAATAATAGCATGAGAAATGATACGAGTCCATCAATATACCTACGCCCAATACTTACACCATGCTATATGACAAAATAAGTGTATGGGTACGGAGAGATAAAGTGGGAAGAGAAAAAAAAGAAGAAGAAAAAGTAACATCCCCTATCTGTTCAATCTCTCTTTCTTGTTTCTCTTTCTCCCATCCACCAAAACTTTCATTTTCTCTCTTTTTATTACGTTTCTCTCTCTAGTTCTTCATCGTTTACAGAAGAAAGAAGAAGAAGGAGAATGAAGATTTGGGAGCAACGTACAAAACTTATTCTCACGCATGAAGACTTAGCTCATTCTATTTGATTTTTCATGTATTTGTGGTTTATGCCTAAGACATGGATTTTTTTTCCAATTTTTCCAGCAACAAAATGAATTGGGAATGACCTTACTAGAAGCTGAGATTTGCTGTAATTGTTGAAAACTAGAGTTGAAAAATTGTAAATACGTGTTACGAAAAGTTGTAAACCCGTATACAAAAAATTGTAAACCATTGCATAAAAAGTTATAAACTAGTAGCAAAATATTGTAAACCAATTGATGACACATACTAACCAGGATGTTGAAAACTGGAGTTGAATATTGTAAATGCGTGTTATGAAATGTTATAAGTCAGTATGCAAAAGGTTGTAAACTATTGCACAAAAAGTTGTAAACTAGTAGCGAAATGTAGTAAACCAATTGAGGACTCTACATTTTCACCAATTCAAACTCTTAAATAGTATTTAGATTTAATAATACCCCAGGTCTCCATAATTTCACTCAATTTTCAATTAGGTCCCTATAATTTTAAAGTTTTTAATTATGTCCCTATTTTTTAAACAAAACTTTTAATTAGGTCCCTACCATTAATCACTGTTACAAAAATATTTCCAGCAATATTATGGTATATCTAATAAAGTCAAGTGTACCATAAAACTCATTAATCTAAATCATTGAATGTATGTAAAATAGAAATCTATGGATAAAAATAACATATCTATCAATACACTCTTTTAATATAGTCTATACAAAGATTACACATTAAAATATACTCTTTTAAAATTAAACCTCACCTCCCCTCCCCTCCTTTCTACCCCAACTGACCCAGCCCTCAATCTCACAACCAAACCAAAACCCCCCAAAAAAATGCAAACAAACATCATTGGCAACATCTGCAAGGAGATCCAACAACCACAGGTGCTGTCTAAGTTCTAACAAACAAACGGCAGCCCCTCAACCCCGGTAAGATTCAGCAACACTTCGAGGACTTCTACAAGGACATCTTCGAGGAGCTCTCCATGTTTGATAGTATCGAGTCCCTCAACGTTTGCGACTACCTCGTCGACCACATGATTGGCAACATTCTATGTCTAGTTCTGCGAGGAGGACCAGGCCGCCACTATCCTCGCTGCCCTCCACGACCGATTCTACTCTGGCTGCCATCATCGACTATTTCCCCAGTCACCGACTTCCACAGCCACAAGCACGAGCTCACGGCACAAGTGCTGTGCATTTTTCTGATAAGGAAATGGTGTTTTCGCCCCTCTCTCTATACCTTTAACTGGTGTTGTGCATTTTTCTTATGGCTATATAGAAGTAGTTTTTGTTAATTGTTTGTTTTTTTTCTCTTTCTCAGCTTTAATTTGTGCTGCATTGTTCTGATGCTTATACAAAAGTATTTCTGTTAGCTTTTTTAGTTGACCCTTTTTATGTTTGTAAACTTTGTGTAGATGGTGTGGACTTATGGTTCCTTGCCAATGGTAATGAATATTGGCTTCAGATAACAGTTCTACTGCTGCAGGAGAGGGAGAAGGATCCTTTCTAATGTGTATATGAGAAGGATTGTTGGTTTGTTTTTTAGTTGAGATTGGCCAGTTTTAAAGGTTTAATGGGGAGGGAAGATGGATGAGATAGAAGGAGATAGAATATGTCAGGAATATTCTTTTTTTTTGTTGTAATTATTGTTATTCCCATGGACTTGATTGAAAAATTTTATACAGTATAGAGATTTAATTACAAACTTTTAAATTATAAGAACCTAATTGAAAATTGAGTAAAACTATATGGGCCTGTGGTATAATTAAACCTAGTATTTATATTAAACTATAAATCTTGTAAATCAATTGAGGACACATACTAACTAGATTGTTGAAAACTGAAATTCAAAATTTGTAAATGCATGTTACAAAATGTTATAAACTAGTATACAAAAAGTTGTAAACGATTGCACAAATGTTGTAAACTAATTGAGGACTCTATGTTTTCACCTATTCAAACTCTTAAATAGTATTTATATTAAACTATAAAACTTGTAAATCAATTGAGGACATATACTAACTAGATTATTGAAAACTGAAATTGAAAAATTGTAAATATGTGTTATGAAAAGTTATAAACCAGTATGTAAAAAGTTATAAACTATTGCACCAAAAAGTTATAAACTATTACACTAAAAAGTTATAAATTAGTAGCAAAATGTTATAAACCAATTGAGGGCTCTATGTTTTTATAATTTTATAAATAGAAAATAGACCTAATATAATAATAAAATTAAATTTTAGTCATTAGCAATATATTTATTAGTCTTATTTGGTGCTCAATTTGATTTATTGTGAAAAAAGTAAAATCATTTATATATATTCACACATGTATATAATGTCATTCTTAAATATATAATCTAAGTTCAAAGATTTTAAAATTATATCAAATAGGAAATTTTAAAATTTTTAAACCGTACTAATAATATTGTATTAATAAAATTCATAATTGTATGAATATAAAATAGAACTAAATTATATACTAACAAAATTTAATTTTTATTTATTTGTAAAATTTAATTTTAATCGAGATTCTTATGTTAATTAGTTTAATAATGACAATTATGTTTATTTATTTAGTAATGAGATTATCGTGTTTACTAAATTTAGTTTAGTTTACATAATCAAATATTTTTTTAAAGTTTTATAGTTTAATATAAATACTATTTAAGAGTTTGAATAGGTAAAAACATAAAGTCCTTAATTAGTTTACAACATTTTGCTGTTAGTTTATAACTTTTTATGCAATGGTTTATAACTTCTTACATACTGGTTTATAATATTTCGTAACACGCATTTATAATTTTTCGACTCCAGTTTTCAACAACTTGGTCAGTATTTGTTCTCAATTGGTTTATAACATTTTGCTACTGGTTTATAACTTTTTGTGCAATGGTTTACAACTTCTTGTATGCTGGTTTATAATATTTCGTAATACGTATTTATAATTTTTCAACTCCAGTTTTCAACAACCTGGTTAGTATGTGTCCTAAATTGGTTTACAACATTTTGCTATTGGTTTACAACTTTTTGTGCAATGATTTACAACTTTTTACATACTAGTTTATAATTTTTCATAACACGCATTTATAATTTTTCAATTCTAGTTTTCAACAATAACAACAAATCTCAGCTTTTAGCAAAATCATTTTTAATTCATTTTGTTGCTTAAAAATTGAAAAAAAAAAACCATTCATGTCTTAGGACATAAACCACAAACACATAAAAAATCAAATAGAATGAGCTAAATCTTCTTGCATGAGGATAAGTTTTGTGCGCTGCTTACAGGTCTTGATTCTCCTTTTTCTTTTTCTTCATCTTCCTATGAAGGATAAAGAACTAGAGAGAAAAACGTGATAAAGAGAGAAAATAAAAGTTTTAGTGAGTGAGAGAAAAAGAAACAAGAAAGAGAGTGAATAGATAGAGGACATTGTTTTTTCTTTCTTTTTTTCTTTTCCCACTTTGTCCCTTCATATCTATACACTTATTTTATCATATAACATGATATAAGTATTGGATGTAGGTATATTGATGGACAAATATCATTTCTCTAATAATAATGAGAGAAAACGTGTAATTTCGAAATAAAAATGAAAGATTCAATGTTGGAATTAAAAAAAGAGTTGTTGAAAGAATGAAATGAAAATTTACACCATAACCATATCCATCCAATTAACCAAAACTCTACGACATAGCATGATAGCAACATATCCTCTGTTGAGTTGCTCAAAAAACCTTATAGACGCTCAGTCACACACCTCAGTCGCTCAAATCTCAACTCAAACTCCATGATGGCTTGGTGCCACATCCACTGCAACCTTAATCTTTGTTTCCCATCCGATGCGGCGCCTATTCCGCACACAAGTCACTCTACTCCCTCTCATCTCTCTCTCACCACCACCTCTTCTCTCTTTACAACTACTAGAACAACGAAGGCAATTAAATTTAAAACCAAAAAAAAAACACTCTTTAATTTCAAATTTTTATCATGTCATTTTCTTCCCTTTTATTATTTTTTATTATTAGATGAAAAAGGGAAAAAAGGAAAAAAAAAGTCACTTATTTATTTTAATTGTTCTTTTCTTGTTGTCATTGATTATGAGAATCTCATAATTAATTATATTCGCCTCTTGTTTCTTTTTAATTTGTTCTTGTTGTTTCCAATATATACCCTCCCTTTATTCTTCTTGTGTGTTGTTTTGCACCACTCAGATCTCTTATTCCAGTGCTCAGCGCCGTAACATTTGTGCTGTGAGGTGTCACATGACTATGGAGGAGAAGCCTGTCTCTGACAACCGAATGCTCGTTAGTCTTCTCTTCTCACTTCGTTTTTTTTTTCATTTTTAGTTTTCCGGTTTCTGGGTTTGTGGGGATTTTACTGTGTTTGGTTCCTTACAAAGAGAAAGGAGTCAACGGCTTTCTTTTTCTGGTGATTTGATTTTAATTTTGATGCACCACTGTAAAACACTTTAACAATGGCATCGAATCTATGACTTTTTTTTTTAAGTAGTGACTGAAAAAATCAATTAGTATGATGTAATAATACATGATTGAATGACTGTGTAAAAGATATTTTTATATTGCGTGTAAACTTTTAAATGAATAGAAATTAAATCCTATACATGTTGGGGGTGGTTTGATTGGTCTTGTGGGTTTATGGGGTTTTTGGTCTGTTTAGCTCCTCAAACAATAATCGGAGGAAAAGGAGTCATAAGTTTTTTTTATTCTTTTTTAAATGATTTATCTGTTGTTGCTTAAAGGTGTGTTTGGATTAGCTTATGTTGATTTCAAAAGAGTTCATCATAAAAAAGCTTTTGAAAAAAAAAAAAAATCTTACCAAGCATGCGCTAACTAAATGGTTGACTAATATGTCTATTGGATTTTTTCTTTTTTCTTTTTTTTTTTTAATTCCTCTTGTGGTTTTGGCTTCTCGGTTTATGAGCTTTTGGTCTGTTTCGTTTCTGAGAATAGAAGAAATAGGGGGGAAAAGGAGCCTATTTCATCTTTGGTGATTTTATCTGTGGTGGGTTAGTTGGTTAATTAATTTGTTTGGTTTTGAAGGTGTATGTGCCTCCACATCCTTTGATCAAGCACTGGGTTTCAGTTCTGAGGAACGAGCAGACGCCGTGTCCCATCTTCAGTAAGTGGCAAAGTTTCTATTTTTTTTTTAATTTTTTAACAACATTCTCTCATGTGAATCTAACATTAACCAATGTTGTAACAGCATCATTGCTTCAGTAAACATAGTAGCTGCTTCTGGACAAACACAATTGGTAGTGTAGTTATTATTTATTAGTGTCTTAGTTGATCTTTGAATTTGATGTGGTTGCACTTTCTGGTAAACTCTTGATTAGGTGTGAGCCCCTCCCTCCGTGAAGTGCTGTTATTGTTAGTCTGTGGAATTAATGTGTGCCTTATTACCTTTATCAGCTAGGATGAGGACTGTGGTTGGTAGTTTTGCAAATTTCATTATTCTCATTCATGGTCAGTGATCTGCTGATTTGTTATAACTGGTAATCAGCTCAAAAGAGAATGATGCCCGTGAGTATGGTGGGAACTTGGAAATGGAGCACCATTATTTGAATATGTTGGTTTATTACAGAAGGAAATTGAGTCTTGACTAGGATAGACTTGTGTGCCTCTAGCATCAGTCTTGCATTTATTGAAGAGTTGAACTTTTCAGTTTCCCAATGTCCCCTCACTTCTCTTTCTTTAACCGGCATTTGATTGACTTAGTCTAACTTAGTGCAAAATTAATTATGTGAATGTTGATTTGGCTCTTTGTGTTTGTAATGTTGTAGGAAATGCAATGGCTGAGTTGGGTAGGCTACTAATGTATGAAGCTTCAAGGGATTGGCTGGTTAGTTGCAATGACATAGACCATGTCCTTGCAATAAGTTTTGTCTTTTTTCACTTCTGTCTATGACATAGACCATGTCCTTGCAATAATTTTTGTCTTTTTTCACCTCTGTCTCTTTCTACAATTTAATTTGCTATTGTTGGATGCTTTTTTACCTTATGGATGCGTTTTGTTTGGGGGTAAAAATTAATGGAAAATTTTCATGGATAAGCTCAATGTGTCACATCCATAGAAAAATTTTCTCCAATTTTACCTCCCAGCCAAACACGCCCTAAAGCTTATAAATTTAAGTCATTTTTTTAATCTAGAGGAGGAAGCTAAAGTGAAATAACTTATAAATTTCTGTTGCGTTTCAAGCATCTAGTATATCCAATTGTTTTTTTATCATATCTTCAAAATGTTCTTGAGCTATATGTAGTGCTAGTTCTACAAATGTTTCCCCTCTCTCTCTCTCTCTAAGGCAGGACACGCAAATTATTAGGACTTATGGGTTAGGATTATGGTGTGTGATTATTGGTAAACTATACACGTATGGGGGATTTGAAGACTCATGGGAGGTGTGTGAGGGCAAGAATAGCTTGGATTCCATGGATTAAGTCAAATAGGTGGCTGGTTGGTTGCCATGAATGATACCCAAATTCTGCATTCGATCAGTTTAAGAGTAGATTGAAGAAAGAATTGATCACCATTTTAACTGAGTAACAATTAAAGAAGATAGTAGAGGTTAACAAGACAATGGAATTAGTCTAGAATTGGCATGATGCATTTAGATTTGGTTGTGACAAACAAACAATCTAGAAAGAGTACTCTTTCTTCAGTAGGTCATTCAATTGAATGCTTCTAAAGAAACTATTAAAGGGTGGCCAAGTGCATGGGGTTCTGTCTAAAGAGAGTAGATATACACATTACCCCTCCCCCCTCCCTTAGGAGGGAGGGGGGAAGCGGAAAGACTGTTTTCCGGATTTGAATCTATGACCTCTTGGTCACGAGATAGCAACTTTAATGTTGTGCTAAGCCTCACCCTTTTCCGAAAGATAGAAAAAAAAGAAGAAAAACTATTGTAGCATTTAAATAGACATCTTACTATAGATTGGTTTACAAGGTCTTGGAATGAAATCCTAATCTTACATTGAAACTCCTTAATAGAACGAGCATTATGCCCCTAAAGGCAAATTCATTCAAGTAAGACTTTTTCATATAAAAAGACAATTGGTTGCCAAAAATACTGTTAAAATATCACCAACTGACCCAATATTACAGTGCATTTGGATTGGCTTTTCTCTAAAATACAGCACTTATTTTTTTACAAAAGTGCTTCAATGTATTTTTCTAGCATGTTTGGATTGGATTTAAAAAAAACACTTCAAATTAAAAAAGTAGTAGAATCACTTTTTTTAAAAACCAATGATACCCAGCTTCTAAAACAAGTAAAAGCAAAAGTGATTTTTAATAAAATTATAAAATTATATTCCAAAACTATCCCTTAGTATTATTTATAATTACAACCCTATCCATTGGCAAATCCTTAAACAGACTTCTTCCTTCCCACACCTCATGGTCATACATACCCGTCATTTCCTCACAATCACTCACTCACATACCTCTAATAAGCCTACACTGCAACTTTGTTCCCGACTTCATTATTTTTTTAAGATACACGCACTTTCATTTATTTTATTTAAAGATGTTCCTAATCATATTAGGGAGAAAGAACAATATCGATCTCATTTTAACGATTTGTATTGGGGCCATAAATGGCCCTCATTTAACTATCCATGTACTTGTTGATAAATAGAAACCTTTTAGCTATTGGAAATGATATATAAACACTAATGTATTGGCTATTTGTGATGGAAGAATTGAGGAATAGTATGAGGGATCAGTTACTAACAAAATGTGCCATTGGTGTTTTTACATTATTGAATTTTTATTTTTGTCCTTTTATGTAATTTGGTCTAAAAAAAGTGCTTTTATTTTTATTTATCTAAACATATTTTTAAGTATTTTTAATAATTAAAAGCACTTGTAAGATTATCTATCTAAATGCAAAATAGCTTTTTCTTGGGGGAAAAAAAAAGCTCTACTAAAAAAAGTTAAGTAAAAAAGTACTGTTTTTAAAAGCCAATCCAAACGCACTCTAATAAAGAGCCAAAAAGAGAAACTACATAAATATGGCCCAAATTCATCCCCTGGGCAGGGAGTGGGGCAATTACACCAAGAGAAATAAACCCTGGAGCATTTATCTCTATCCTTTCCTTTTTCAAAATCATTAAGGAAGGAAATGCTTGGCTTACAAAACCAGGCAACCAGCAACAAAAGCATGAGCTCCCATATCTATGAAGGAGTGCTTTCCAATAGTGGAAAACTTCTTATTCCTGAGCTTGCTCTTAAAGAGTAAAAATGCTAATTCTATAGCAGCTCCGTTTCTAGCACCTAGAATAAGAAGGCAGTATTATGTTATTAACAAGCGCTAAAGAAGTGAAATACCCCTGGAACTGTAACTATGAAGTTTACTAAAGTATCAACTTTCTAACCCTAAGAATACTAAAGCAACCATGATATTATGATTTCTTTAGAATCTTGTATTTAGACATATATTCATAAGTTATTAAAAATTCTAAGGCAATTTGATTCTTAAACTTATGGCTTTCTTTGCGCTAGTTCATCTTGCGCCACTCTCCGCATATTGTAGGAATCTGATACTTGTCCCTGATTAGAAATTTGATAATGACTTGAATTACTATTTAGTAGTTTAAAAATTTGATGGTATTTCAACTTCCCATTTAGTAATCTTTCTCCATCTATCATGACACTCCGGCTTACGGATTTACATTTTTTTTCCGTCTGTGTTGCTTTAATTTGTTTTCAGCCTACTGTGACTGGGGAGATTCAATCTCCAATGGGTGTTGCCTCAGTGGAATTCATTGATCCAAGGGAGCCTGTGGCTGTGAGTAGCATATTGCTTTCAATATGTTTGTTTAGAATAGTCCTTTGGTCTGACAGTTGTGTACACCCATTCTTCTATATTTTTTATGTTCATAAAAAATTGTGAAGAATTTAGAGATATGATTTCTTTAAACAAAACCATGCACGTTTTTGCTGTTCCTTTTATGCTATTAATTAATATCTGTCATTGTTGCTCAAACGTGAGTCCTTTTATGGACTTGTTGCTGTAGTTGGGTAGTGTCTTTCTTCAAGCTACTTAATGTTTTTCTAGTTTTCCAGGTAATCCCAATCTTGAGAGCTGGTCTTGCTCTTGCCGAGCATGCATCATCGATCTTGCCTGCAACAAAGACATATCATTTAGGTAATGATATATTTTTGTTAGCAGTTAATGAAAACAAGTGGATGCAGATGCTTTGTTGTTGCTTATTTTGCAATTTGAAGCCTGGCATTCAGATTCGCATTGAACAAAAAATAATTTAAGCAGAAAACATCTGGTTGTACGTATTTGTATATTACTGTATCATATTTCAATAAAATAAGATGATTCCTTGTTTAAAGCTTGTAAATTCTGGGGATGCAATTTTTTACAACTGGAGTATGGCTCTTCAAATTTCCTAAAATGAATAATGATTATTTCTGTTTTTCCGTCTCATTTGAAAAGGAATAAGCAGAGACGAGGAAACACTTCAGCCAAGTATATATTTGAACAAGTAAGAAATTTATACTTGAAAAGAATATGCTCCTTTTTTTCCCCCTTTTTTTTCTGTTTCCTTTTCTCCTTTCACTTCTATGGCTGGCTTGTTGAAGATGTGGGTGTGAGATCCGATAAAGGCTGCCCCATTGCTTCTCCTTGTTTCGGCTTGTTTTACTGAATTGTGAATTGTGACCTTCCTTTATGTATTCCGATGTTCGACTTCTAGGTTACCTGACAAGTTTGCAGAAGGATCTAGAGTATTTGTGGTTGATCCTATGCTGGCAACAGGTATATATACTGTACCAATGTCTAAGCCTTTTTACTTTCAAGCATAACATCCATAAAGATTGAGCCTATCCACTGCTGTCCTTATCATAGAAGAAATTGCTTTACAGTCATGTTGATCAGTAGGTTACAAGTACACAAGAGCATCCCTGTTTGCTGAACCTTTTATCTCGTCTTCCTTGTTTCATGTGTATGCATATGCATGTAATCCTTAAAGCGAAATTTTATATGCAGTTTTGTCATATTTGTATATGTTTTAAAATCCCTTTTCTTTCATGTATATATTAAACCAGCGAACAAGTAGATGTGTAGTGCTATATTATATTCATATCAGCTTGACTTACTTTGTTTTTTATTTTGAAGTTTTATAACCTGAGAGTGAATAACTTTTTTCCTGAAAATTTCAATCAATTCAAACCATTGATGCTGGCAGTGAGTTGGGTTAGTGGGTTGGCTTAGATTTGGACACGGTAGTGCAATCTACAATACCTATGCATCAATTTTAGGTTCCATATGCTTGAAAATCTGTTATCTGTTGTTTCTTACATAAAGTGGTCTCCTTATCTCCTTATGTCAGTTCTTGTTATTTGGTGTTTTATGTGAGTTTCAGGTGGTACCATAGTGGCAGCCCTCAGTCTCTTAAAGGAACGCGGAGTTGGCAACAAGCAGATTAAAGTGGTAAGGAATAATAAATTAGATTTCTTTCTATTTTAAGCCAACATATTTCTATTATGCGTAATTCATGTGTAATTCACCAAGTGTAGCAGTCACATCACATAACCAGAGTTTTGTTCTTCATGTATTACACTATCCACATTATGCATGACAGATCAGTAAAATTCCCAATCCTTTGTGATAAAAACAACTAGTAGTTGCTACACCATAGTGGATGGTTACAACTTACAAGTGGCCCAGCTATATCAAAAAGTTAATGTCTCTTTTTTAAAAAAGAACAGTAACCCGTGAAACCGGTGCCGGTTCACAGGTTTGCGTGGTTGTTGGCCAGTTTTCAAATTTTGGGTTCTTATCACATAACTGTACTAGATAGGTATCCAGTTTCTGGCTTAATTGGTTGAACTGGTCGGTTTGGATCAGTTTTCTTAACTATGCTCTATACATGTGCAACTTAGCTGAGTTATATTCTTTCATCAACTGTCTTAGTTAATGGATTCATGACAATTGCAGATATCTGCTGTGGCTGCTCCTCCAGCCCTTCAAAAGCTGAGCGAGCAATTTCCTGGGTAATCACACAACTAAAATTTCTCCACTTTTTGTCAAACATTGCATTTTTTTGGAGTTTCTAACTACTAACATTTTACAGGCTTCATGTATATACGGGAATAATTGATCCTACAGTTAATGACAAAGGGTCGGTGCCTTACTACATCATAATTTAATTTTTGGAAAAATTACACTTTATCCACCTGAACTATAGATGATGTGCGCTTTAAATCCTAAACTTTAAAAATGTATAGTTTGACTACTAAACTTTCTTGAATGTGCAAATTAATCGTTCCATTTACGTTGGTTAAAATGAACATTTGTGAAAGTTTAGGTTGTTAATTTGTACATTTTTAATGTTTAGGGACTAAAGTGCATATGTTTTATAGTCCACGGTAGGAAAGTGCAATTTTTGCTTCTTCTTTTTTTTTAACTGGGAGTTAGCTAATCCATAGAATTGCAGCATTGCTAATGTATTTAATTTAACTTGTCTAGGTTTATTATTCCTGGCCTTGGAGATGCTGGTGACCGCAGCTTTGGTACATGATACATGACAAGGAATACCTCATCTGGTTCCTCCTTGCCGCATGTTTCAATTTTGAGGCGCTTCTAATGTTATCATGATTTCTCGATGGCTGCTGAACTTCCTATATCATTGGATCAGTAGCCCTTAGAGCTTTTTGTTTTTTTATTTTTTTCCAAAGGTAAGAATTGGTTTTGAAACTCCTAATGTGGAAATTGGCAGGTGTCTAAATTTTGTATAACATTTTAGTGTTTTTTTAAAAAAATTTATTTTGAGGTCTACTATAGTGTTAAAAGTTCCACTTTTTAATGTTGTCAACGGTGCTAAGCAAGTTCCATCTTTTTTTTTTTTTTAATCAGTGGTTTCCTTGGTACAATAAAGTCATTTGAATAGGAAGCGTAAAGGATACGTACGTTAGGCTTGAGTGAATGCTAAGCCCAATCGACCAAAGCCCACTGGTACGATCCGAGGCTACTAATTGAACTGCATGTGCCTGATATCTGGCCTTTGTTCCTGTGGATACGAAACATTAGCCCAAGGCCCAAGCAAGTAGCTTTGAAACATGAGCCAAAGCCATTTGTTGTGTACTAATTATATCGGCTAAACTTAGTGTGTGTTTTTTTCGGATTTAGGGGAAAAAAAAATTGTGAAAGTTGAATTTTATAGATAATTAAAAAGTTAAAAGTCTTCTTTTTTTCGAAAGCTACTCTTTAACTTCTTAAAATGAGAAGTTGAGAACTAATTTTTTTAATTTTGATTATTTTTACAAAATTACCAATATGTATGAAAAATGATTTTTCTTTTTGGTGAAAAATGTGATTTTGGAGTTCCAAAATCCTATACAAACACTCTTAAAGTAGTTAAACCATAAATAATAGGACAATGATCCCAAAATAAACTGATCAAACGTTTTTACCAAGAATAAGAATCTCGGCTTACAGCTAGTCAATTTTTTGTCAACACAACAGGTACCTTAGTCACTTACAAATCAACCACTAAGCAAACGCTGATCACATTGGACACAGATTTTCTTTATTGATGAAATGGTCGTCCCCGACACAAGTTTTGACAATACAAGGACATAGAAACTGAAACAGAAGCAGATTAGCTCAACGGAATGACCAAAGACAAACGATAGTAAATTACAGTATTTCTTATTCTTTCTTTTCTCTTTATTCTCTTTTATATTACGGTAACTACCAATGCAGTTTTCACAATACTTTTTAGAATTAGACCCGGTGATCTACTAAGTTAAAACACTAGATTACTAGCTCAACTGGTGAGTCACTGATACAACCAGTTAAATTGAATTTAATTAATTAACATATAAAAATATAATTTAATATTGTTAAATATATAATATAGAATTAAGGAGACAAGATGACTCTTCGTTTAGTGGTAGGGACCACTACAACCTCTCTTGGGACATGGGTTTGAATATTGCCGTTGGAATTTTAGAATTATTTATAAATTATTTTATAAGGAAGAAACCCCACCAACTTTTAGGTATTGAAAGTTATTTTAGAAAATAATGATGTTCTTGTTCTTGTCTATTTATATGCACTTGAAACAAACTGTAGACATCCCTGGATCATGACAACTCTGTTTTAGACTTTATTTTTCCAGTTTATTACCCTTTCATTTTTCCCTTTTGTAGTTTAGTTGGTTCATGTTGTAGTTGTGGTTCATCCAAATTTGTTGCGGGCCTATGGTGCTTTGGTGTAGAATGCTGTATTGAAAGTTGACCATCAATAATACAATTCCACATTAGTCTTTGCTCAAAGCTTATGTTCCAAGGCATTTGAAGAACTCATAATCAAAGAGTAGATTTTCCTCCTTAGTGCAATTGTCTACATTTTCTTGGGGATCCAAAAGAGTTTTAAGTTCTTGGTTTTGTTTATCTTTCTAACTTAGCTGAACCAAATTTCACGTTAACAACTTATACATGAGGACAATACAACTTGTATAACTCAGCTATAAAGAGATAGAACAAATCACATTTCTTTGAAATTTTTCTTTGCACTTTATCTTCAATAGCAATAAGCAATTAATGTCCAACAAGTTCACTTAAGTGATAATCTAGTAGATTTATTTATGAAATTACTTTTGAGAATGCATAAAACCTTAAATGATACTCCTAAGAGAAGGAGAAATATTATACTATTTTTTTCCTCAATAAGATTTTTAAGGATAAGGATCCTGTAAAGTGAAAATCTTGCGTAAAGTAAGGAGATTTCATTTTTAGATTAATAAAGTTAGAAATGAGACATTTTTTACTATATTAATCTAAGGTGAAATCCCTTACTTTACTCTCTGAAGTGACATATTTACTTTAGAGGATCAAAATTCAATTTTTAATGAGATAGTTCCCATTATAAGAATATTGTATTCTTTTTCTGTTCAATAAAATTTTATACCGTGACTAATGATTTGATATGATTTTGCATCTCTTATCCTTTGGCTATAAATAGCTTGTTGGGTACTCCATGAAACATTTTAAGACTATCAATAATATTATTTTATCCTCTTTTCTATTGATATATCCTCCCCGTTATTATTTTACAGCACAAAATTTAAGTTGTTAGCGGCCAAGAATGTTTGGCTTTGCACTCAGATTTAGTAGACTGAGGTGGATGCTTCCGTGAATGGCTACGAAGCTACGAGGCCACAAAGTTGAGTGTCTTTAAATTAAAGTTGGTGACATGCGTCACATACCATAAAAGCAAAACAAGGTGCTCGTCTCCATTGTCCTAGAAAGCATAAACCAAACGAATCGAATCGAAAGGTTAGAACCAAATATGCTAAGGAGGAACGAATATCCGTGTATCCTACGGCCAACTCTTTCCCAATACTACTACCCACGCTTCATCATCAATGTCTCCCTCACAAAAAAGCACGTAATTCAGGTGGTTCAATCACCGTCATTGTTTTAAAACGAATGAGGTTGTAGTTGCAATTGCATTATAATTACTACAATGATAAAAAGTTGCAAATAATGGAACTGAAACGGATTTAATTGCAATTACAATGCAGTCACGAAGACCTCTAACAGAACTGTATTGTGATTGCAATTAACGTTCCCTCAATTTTTTTTTTTTAATGTACACATAAATCTTGAGATTAAACTCAAGATATAGGCGTTGTCAATCATATTCTCAGACCTTGATTTGTTAGCCTGACTCTCTAAGCATTTAATCAGAATCCGATTATCGATGATGTGTATGGAAGAGATCTTGTGAGCATAAGCAATGCCCGCGTATGTGAGTTATACATTTTAAGGAGATTAATCATTACTTCAACAATGGATATCCTAGGTTTAAAAAGACAAAAAGAATATACAAGCAACAAACAATACAAAACACAAAAAGGAAAAATGCTGACAGGGGAGTGGTTTTTGTTTAAGAATATGCTTATGGGTTAAGATTTTGAAAGAGAGAGAAGGAAAAGAAAGGGTTTCTATAAATTATACTGCAAATCCTTTGATCCCCTCCCCTCCTTTTTAACACCGGATCTGTTTCAACTTTCATACAAATACGCTCCCACGAGAAGACAAGCGCAATGAGAAAAAGACAAGCATAGAAAATCATTGTAGAGGGACCAGACCCTTCCCCCGCGACGGCACATTGAAAATGAGTGGTGTAGAGAAATCACGCTAGTTAATAAATATCAAATTGAGTAGAGCACCAATTCATATAAAAATAATGTAGGATAAATTAATCTCTCAAAAAAATAATTGTTAATTTTATTTGATCAGCGCTATCTTTATAATCTGATGAACTTAATATGCCAGCTTATGATGCATACAATGAGGGCAGCCCCACAAACTTGATGTAGATCTGAGAAATTTTAAGTAAATCAAGTTACACCATTTTAATCTAGTGGTAACAACTGTATTTTAATAAATTGAGTTAATGGAAAAAAAAAATTATTCATAAAGGATCATTTTGCCTGGCGTAATTAATTTTTATGGGGATCAACTTGGAGTTTACCTTGTTAAATTGGTCATTACAGTTGAGCCTAATCAACAACATTATTTTCCTGCTTTATTTTGTCTTTTTATTTGTTTCATGGCATATATACATATATATTATTTGAAACGATTGTTTTGACTATATGCAAAGCACTCGACAATGTCCCGTAGCTTTGGGAGAAACATCATTTTGTAATCTGAACATTATATTTTTTTTAATGAATCTAAACATATTAATTTAAGAGTTTAAATTGTATGTATTAATAGACATCCAATTATATATTGTGTAAAAAAAATTAAGTTTCATAAATATTATATAAAAATAATATATATAAGATGATTTGATTGGATAACTGTGTAAAATTTTTTTATACCGTCGGTATATAAATATTAAATTCTTAATTTAATTCCATTTTTTTAATTCGGGATTCGTGCCACTTTTTTGTTGTTCACATATATTGCTTTTTCATTCAATATGTAATTGTTAAAATAAAATAATTATGAACAGTGGTGTTTGGCAAATAGCAATGGTCCAACTCATCTAGTTGGCTTTTGTTCATGTACCGCTATAGTTTAGATTCGAATCTCAAATTTCTTTCGTTAGAAGTTGCTTATCTATAAGTACTTTAGTAAATATCATACTTGATAAGCTACAAGCCCGTCTTTAATATTATTAGATTAGGACAAATATTTTCTCAATCTAAACCTTTGTAATAAAAAAATTTTAACTTAAC
This sequence comes from Dalbergia cochinchinensis, assembly GCA_031216125.1. Classification (NCBI taxonomy): domain Eukaryota; kingdom Viridiplantae; phylum Streptophyta; class Magnoliopsida; order Fabales; family Fabaceae; genus Dalbergia; species Dalbergia cochinchinensis. The sequence goes on along the minus strand of CM062375.1, from coordinate 55,937,226 downwards.
TATATTAATAGTATAAAATTTTTTTTATACTGTCATTCATTTAAAGTCTTCCATATACATTTGTTTTGATATAATAGGATGAAACTCAATCTTATTTTATTGATGAGATAAAATGTGATTGAATATTTAAAAAATATTATACTGTCAATATGTAAAAATTAATCTCTTACAAAATTTACACGTAACAAAAATTTAGAATTTGGACCTCACATGCTCCATGCTAGTTATTTAGAGATAACATGAAGATTAATAGGGGAATTTATTCCCAATTTTATTATATATTCAAGAATCTGAAACATACGTGTCTGAAAACGATGTATTATTACACATTCAACTGGAAATTATTCCAATCTTAATCATACCTAGAAATAGTGATGGATTTAGAAAATTTAGGTAATGAAGAAAAAATTAATGTATAAACATGATAAATTAATTCACATAATTTTATCTTAATAAAAAATATTTAGATGTACTGAAAGTAAGAGATAACACTTATTTTGGTCAATTTATTAATCGATACATAAATTTTATAAGTTATTATCATCTTCTATCTTTTTGATTTTTTTAATATAATAATTAATCTATTAATCATTAAATAAAATAAAATAAATATTTTATCTTAGTACAGTATGATGTGAGAATTTCTCTCATCTTACCGGAGGATAAAAAATTATAGTGGGGCGTTAGCCGCCGCACTCTTTAGTAAGTTGATACGTCACTGACAAGAAGGGAAATCCACAATTGTATGGACACTATTTCTCTATCACTACACAACGCTATTCTAGCAATCAATGAATGGCCAACAATGAATTTGCTCCTTTTAACTTCTTCCGGCTCATCATCATGCATCAAACTTTCTAACATCAATGTTACAGATCTGGATTTCTCTAACATGACTTCAAAAAGAGTCGTGAAATCCTTCGCCTCTTGGGAAAAAAAAAAATGGGTCAAACTTATAATAACGCAGCGCCAATCATAAACAGGCCGCCCTCAAATCAGGTTCCAACTCGTGTTGTAGAAAGATGCCCTTAGGAAGTAAGGGATTTAGAAAACGACATACAGTCCACGGCAGAAAACGACACAGATCGGCACGTGGCTTCTCGAGCTGCCATGAAACGCAAAACACCAAAAGGGGAGTGTACGAATCACGGGTCGTCGTTTAGCGTCCGTGGCGTACACGTGGTGGCCATGAGAATCAGATTTTGATTAGATATCTTCTGAGCCGTTGGATTCGGTTCCCCATGGGTCGTGTTTATGACGTGGCAAGAATCTAACGGGGCGATCAGGTTTCGCGTTTGATGAATCGGATGCCTCAGGGAAAGCGAAGATACTTTATTTCTGGGAAGGATTTATATGGTAATAGCATCAAAATTTTCGATATCTTTAAGTTATTAATTTAATCAGTTTATCATTTTTTAACTAAGATAGTAGAAAAATAAATAACAATGAGAGTCAAAATCATAACCTCTCAAAACTCATTGAAACATATAAAATTTGGTCACGACATCAATTTATTAATATTTATAATATTAAAAATTATGTCCCAATCATTAAAAATATATGGGCATCAATATCGAATCCGTAGGATACCCAAGAAAAATCCTCGAACAATTGATGGTCTCTTGATCATTGTCGTCTTATCCAGAAACGCGGAGACGTGGCAATTCGTCTCCTCATTTTTAAAAGAGTGATGATAACTTTTCCGAAAGAGAAAGGTTAAGTGTTGATAATAAAGTTACTTCGTATATTTATATCAAATTAAAAAATTATAAATTAATAAATAAAAAATTATAAATTATTATATAATATTATAAATTATCTTGATTTATAATATTTTACATATGGTTTATAATTTTTTATATATAAATTTATAATATTTTACCTAATATAAATATATGATGTAAGTTTAGTGGTAGTCATGTAACACTCCTCTTTTTGAATTTAGCTGACCTCTTTAACATTAACGTGTTCGCTACAAATAGGAAAAAAAATCATTACTATCAAGCTATTAACCTGGCATTAAAATAAAATATTATTTATTTTTATCAATAATAATAAGTTTTTTTTATGTTTATAGGGCAATGGTACCACTACCAAAAATACACATGTTATGACGGATTTTTATGTATTACCGATGAAAAATATTGTTATTGATAGGATCACAGACGGATTTTGACACAAGATAATAATGTTATCAAAAATTATTACTGATGAATTTCTGCTCGTCAATAACTGTTACCATGGGATTTATCGACTGATTTTTGTAAAAAAAAAAAAATCATCAGAAACAAGCTGAAAAATTTGTCATGAAATTTGTCGGAGGGACCTATTATTGGCAGATTTTTCTGGTCGTAATAACCCAAAAACAAATTGTAGAAAAATTACCAATAGAAAAAACATGTCAGTAATCACAGAGATAAAATTAATTTTTTTATTATCGACAGATTGATTCCTCCGATAAAGTCAACAAATTTCTTTTTAAAATTAATTTTCCTATTACCGAGGGATTTATTTCCGCTGATAATTTTGTTTTTTTAAATATCTTTTTAGTGGAATTTTTATGTTATCTTATTATTAAATGCTAATTTTTTTATTTAATAATAATTATAAATATATAGATATATTTGATGATTAAAAATTGTAAAGAATATACTTAATAAATCATAAACACTATGAATTTAATTCAAAATGCAAAATAAATGCAAATGCGACAAAGTCGACAAACATAAAATCAACAAATAACTTTTAATTATAAATATTTTTCAAGAAACCCTCTTCTAAAAGTAAAAAGTATTTTAAGTAAATATAATGTCCTCTTTAACTTAACAAAATTTTAACAAAACCTCCCTTAAATTAAAATTTTACTCTTTAAATTTTTTTGAAAAAATTGGCAGAACCTCCCCTAAACTAAGATATCTAAAAAAATTGAATATATATATATATATATATAATATATCAATCCAGTCAAATAAACTTCACAATTCAATCAAATAAATATTTCAAGATCCTAAAATCATTCTAAAGCACACCCCTTATAATATCATAACATGCATATCTTGCAATCTCTGTAAACGTAATCAATCTCCACAACAAACAATATAAACAAGTCGGGAAATATGCCATTCCTCCTAATCATGCGCAATCTCAATTTCTTACAACTCTACCTTAGAAATCATAAGTCTCAATTTTAAGAAAAATTTAATTAAACAAGGAGAAATAATTACTGTCCTTAAATGAGACTAAAAAATTAGATGCTCTACCAAAGAAATGCTCCAAGCCAATTCAACGCTCTCTAACAAAATCAATTAGTTAAATTAATAAATCAATTAATAAAAAAACCCTCAAATGTAGCCTACAAACTCACATATATTAAAATTAATAATTAATAATTAAACACTTATTATCAAATAATAATTAATTAAATTTAACACAATTTTGGATGCACTCACCAACGGTGGTGGCAGCGACGATGGCGGCAGTGGTGACAATGGCAGGAAGTGACGGTGACATCAGTTGAACAAATCTAAAAAATAAAGAGAAAAAAATGAAATGGACAATGTTAACAAATATAAAAAAAAAACCAAAAATAGTGTAGGGAACTATAAGATAATGAGAATAATTGTCTCCTCACCTTGAACGACGATGCGACGATGGAGATATGGCTAGAAAACCAACTGGCGATGAAAGGGACAGAACCGTGGCAGAGATACTGGAAAGGGGAAGACCTTACAGTGCTTAAGTTCATAGGTTACAGGTGGATTTTTAAAATTATCGATGGAAAAATCTACCGACAACCATGTCAAAATACAGTGTTTAACTAAATAGCATTTTTGGTGAATTTTTTAGAATTTTTAGTGGATTTTCTACCGATAATGCATGCAACAGTCATATTTATAGTTCACATATTAGAGGCGGATTTATTCCCCCAATAATGCTAAAATTTTAAAAATTCCAATTAAATTATCTGTAATGCGTCAAGTATATGTGTCAATAGACAGGTTCCATAAGGCTCTAGGGTCGCTGAGGACCCACCCATGTCGTCGGATCCTGAATTTCACTAAGTTTGGATCCTACATGTCTTTGGAAGACTATATGATAGAATCACATTCTTAAAATCAAAAGTCCTGATAATTGTTTCCAACAGGAAAACAAGTCAAAGAACAATTTTTAATGAATTTTATGAAATTTTTAAACGTTTCATTTTTAGACCACAAGTTTGTAAAATCGTAAGAATTCCTGAATTTGAACTAAAATCCAAAATTTGGATTTTAATTGGTTGGGATTTTGATTTTTGTGATATTTTATTTGAGTCCAAATGGGGGTATTTCCTTATTTACATTTATATTTTAAAGTTAATGAAGAGTAAAATAAATGAGGACATTAACTTGTAAATAAGTAAGTGCTGAGACAACCTAAATGCCAAAGCAGTTTGGGTGTTGTTGCTGCATTATTCTGCAGAAACGACCTTTTCTGCAATGACTTATCTTTCTTTGTCAGAGCAGTATGAGCCTTAGTAGGCCTGTAGCAGCAAGCTTTACTTGCTGCAGCGAGCACTTGATAACCACATAGTATTAAAAAAACGATGTTGTTTCACTTATGACTCCTCTTCTAAACCCCAAGGGCTCGGGTTCTTCCCTTTTTTTGGAGACAGAACCGAACCTTTCCCCTTTTTTCTCTTTTTTTCCTTCCTCTTCTTCCAATCCAAGATCAAATCATCATCTTCAAGCTTCAAAGGTAAGTGAATGTTGTTAGATTTTGGTTTCATTCCCTTCATTCTTTTAAAATCTAGTGTTGGGCTTTGTTAGTTCTCTCATTGTTATCAAGTGGGGGGGTGCTCCCCCAATGTTGTTAGAATTGTTTTAGAGTTATCTAGAGGTTGATAGAGTTGATCTTGAGTTTTATGATTGTTATAGTAGACATTGGTGTTTTCCCAGCTCCCCGGAGCTCAGTTGGTGGTGGCGCCATCTCTTCCTCCCCTCCAGGTGAGTGAGTTTTATGATGTGACCTTGATTTTGGGCATTAGAGCCATTTTCTTCACATTGTAGCATTTTTGCATGATTTTAGAGATGATGCTGGGGAGATTATAAATTATTATTAGTTTGTTAAGTTATGAGATCTTGATTTTTTTTAAAGAGCATGAAGTATATGTTTTAAGAGACTCATGAGACTAATTATTGCTAAAATGACTTTTAATATAGAGCTAGATTATAAATAGGATTATATTAGAGAAAAATGAATATATATATATATATATATATTTATTGAGTAAAGTATGTTTTAGCTTTTTAAAGTCCAAGGGATTATGATTTCAAAGTTTTTATGATTTAGAACCCTATTGGTGTTGAAGTACAATGTTAGAATTATCTAGTTATGAAAATATGCCAGTTTAAGATTCGAATTAGAAATTTAGTCAAAATGATTTAGAGCACAAAGTTTCCTATGATTCCTAATAGTTGGCGGCTATATATTCTGTAAGCCTTGGAAATCATAATGTCTACAAGCGGTGATCCCTTGGACACGATTTCATAGTCACAATTATACTAAAGTCAGACTGTCAGAGTTATGAGAATCTAGAGCTTTTATGATACTAAGAGTTTGTAAGAATTTTCACGAAACTAAGAAATATGAAATTTCATTATTGTTGAATTTATTTGTTTCTGCTGAGTTATGTATGATGAAATTTATTAACAACCACAAAGGTAATAGTATTAAACAACCATGGAGATAACCTTATCTAACAGCCATGGAGTTAAACCCTTTTCATAGCCATGCAGGTAGAGCTTCTAGAGAACATAGAAAATCGAGACCTAGTGAGGCGCCAATAGGGAATAGAGATATTTACAAACAGTTATTATTGTTCTTATGTATATTTATCAAGTTTAGAGTATTATTGACGATGACTCAGAGGAGTTTAGAGTTTTGTTTTATATTTTTATATATGGGATTACTAGAATAATTTTACAATTGTTTCATTATTGTCATTATTATTGCTACTAGTATTATTATGATTTTTTTTTTGTTTTTTGCATCATGGTTGTTGTCCATGAAGGGGGTTATGGGTGAGGATTCACTCACTAAGTTTTGCAATAAAACTCAACCCCCCTTTTCTTCCTTTTCTCACAGATACAGGTATAGCTCAGGATCCTTCTTTTCCTCACCCTTAGCAGTAGCCTATCTCAGTTAGTGAGCTTCATGTAATCATGAAGTATTTTGGATTCATTTTGGTAGAGTGCTCCAGTAATATGATAGGTAGGGTCCCAAACCACATACATAGATTTATGTTCATATTTTGTATTTTGTTCACCATGATTCCTTGTATTACAATGATTTAGTGTTCACAGTGTATTTTGTAAATGAGCAACTCAATATAATTTATATTATTACAATTATAGTTTCGAATTTTACTATGGAAAAGAGCTATCTAGATTTGTTACGAGTTTAATATAAGAATTGATTGACGATTTAAAATATCTTTTACGAATGAAATATGCATACAGTACGGTGCAGTACTCACGAGACTTAAGTGGGGATGAAATTTCTCAAGTGCCGGTCACGATCCAAGTCGGGTCGTGACATCACCGGTGGATTTTTCCATGGATAATGATCATATTTAAAAAAGAATTCCCTACATAAATTACTGGTGAAAAAATCTGCCGGTAATGGGCCCACATAGACTGGCGCCATATGGTGCGAGGTTTTCTAACTAATAACCTATGGTAAAATCCACGGGTAATGGTAATGCAAAATAAAATTCTTTCATTTTGACATGCTTTCCACCGGTAAATCCACTGGTAATATTAGTGAAAAAAATCCGCTAGTAACACATATTCTGGTGGTGTACCTTTTTATCTTCAATGATTGTGATTGATTTTTTATTTTTATATTTAATAAATTTGATTAATGAGATATGTGGCACATTCTTATCCAAAAATAATTAAAAGTTATTAGTAATCTTGAATTTTATAAAGGTACCGGAGAAACTCCTTAGTAATAATATCCCATCAAATAATTATAATAAGGCAATACTTTCCAAAATGTTATTTTCGGTTGACAAAATTTGTCGATAATAAATTTTTTTGTCGATAATCTAAAAAATCTGTCGGTAAAATCAACCGGTAACAATAGTTTGTTTGGTAATGTTGGGTACCCAAGGGTAACGGTACCCCTTTTGTGTAATTAACAGTTATAATTTGTTCTCTAATTTGATAGGTTTTTAAAGACTTGGGTTAATAGAATACATGATTCATTTTTTTTCCATAAATAACTAAAGGGTACTAGTATCCTGAATTTTATAGGGTATCATCCAAAACCCTTTTCACAATTATATGCTCCACTTGGTCAAAGTGCCAATTATGTAGTGAAGAAAAGGATAAATAACACAAACCATCCTCCAAGTTTGGCAAAATTATACTACATTGCACATTAAATTAAATAAATAATAAAAAATAGACAAAATCCCAAAAATGCTCCCTCTTAAATATTGTATTGGACAAATTAACCCCTCTAAAAAATCAAAAAATTCCCTTTCAATTCAAAATATAAGACAAATTAATCTATTCCCAAAAAATTTATGATAAATTAGTCCATCAAGAGAAAATTGACCTCCGTATGAAGAGATTAAAGTTTGGTTTGGTATTGGTAGGACTCTTTGTGATACCCCACGTACACGTATCCTTAGACAAGCCTAGTACGGCTCTAGTGTCCCTCGAGACCCACCCATGTTGCCGGGTCTTAGATTTCGCTAAGTCTATATCCTACACCTCTTTGGAGGACTATATGTTAGAGCCACTTTCTTAGGATCAACAGTCCCGGTAATGGTTCCCAATGGCAAAACAAGTTAAAGAGTGATTTTTAATGAATTTTATGAAACCTTTAAATGTTTCGTTTTTAGCCCACAAGTTTAGAAAATCTTAGAGATTCTCGGATTTGAACTAAAACCCAAAATTTGAATTTTAATTTGTTGGGATTTTAATTTTTATGATATTTATTTGAATCTAAATTGGGGTACTTCCTTATTTACATTTATGTTTTAAAGTTAATAGAGAGTAAAATAAATGAACGTTAACTTTGTAAATAAGTGAGTGTTGAGTCAATCCAGATGCCACGATGACAGAAGGATGCTGAGACTGGATCGCTATAGCGATCCAAGACCGCTATAGCGGTCACAGTGGGTGAGACAGCACAGTTTTGTGGTTTGAAGATCGCTATAGCAGTCGTAAGTGATGGTTTGACCACTTTAGCAGTCATAAACTATTATAGCAGTGTCAGTAGGGCAGAAACAGTACTAAACGACACAGTTTTGATTAAATGAGTCTCTCCACCCCTTTATATACCCCAAACTCGGATTTCACTCCAAAAATCCGAAACCCAACTTTTCCTAGGAGCTCTTCCTCCCTTGCACTCATTCCAACATGAAATCCTTTTCCTTCAAGATTCAAGGTAAGTGATTGCTATTGGTTTATGTTAGTTTTCTTCGTGTTCTTCCTTCCCCATGTTATGGGTTGTGGTTTTCTCTCATTGTTGTTAAGTAAGGCTGCTCCCCCAATGTTGTTAAAGCTAGATTAGAGTTGTTTAGAGATTAGCGGAGACTAATCTTGAGTCAATGTTGTTCTATGGCAATTATTAGTGTCATTCCATGCTTCGGAGGTTAAGTTGGTGGTGCCCACATACTCCTGACTCCAAACAGTGAGTGAGTTCAAGCTCATGGCCTTAGTTTTGCCATTATAATTAGAGTTATGTTATTTGTACTCACTATACATGGAACACCGTGCCGACTCACATCTTATCCACTATTGGATGAGGTATAGACCCCATTTAAGTGGGATTCACATCAAATTCAATGGTGGATGAGATGTGAGTCGGCACGGTATCCCATACGTAGTAAGTACAAATAACATTTTTCTTATAATTATGTTTGATGCATGATGATAGTTGAGCATGAAAGTAGAGATGAAAATATATATGATTTAGATTTTACAAGTTATAGCAAAGAGTATGATTTTGAATATGGCATGAAAATGTGTTTTAGAAAACCATGGGACCACGATTAGTATATTGTATGTTATGGAAATATTTTATGTACAACTCTAAGAGATTCATTTATTGCGAGAATATATGATTTACTAAGTTGTGAGTATATCCAACATGTTTCAAGAGTTGTGACATACTTATATTTCAAGACTAGAGATTTCGAAATATGATTTTACAGTATCAGTTAAGATATTTTGGCAAAGAATATAAAGTAGAAATGTTTCATTATAATACTAGAGATTTTCGGATTGTGGAATTTTCCATTTCAAAGTTGATATTAGAGTTATTAAGTTATATAAAGAGGTTATCTTGAGAAATGAGATTTTGGAAATCCAGTTTTTATAATACTCAAAAGTATGAAATTCAATATGATTCGTAGTGACTGCCAGATACATATTCCGTGAGCTTGAAATCAGAATGCCTACAAGCGGGTGATCTCTTGGGCATGATTTCACAGTCACAGTTATGCTAAAGCCAGATTGGTAGAGTTATATGAGTCCAGAGCATTAAGAGTTTCAAGAGTTTTCATACTTAAATGGTTTTTATAAAGAGCTAGAGTATGAGTATGATTGTATCAAGAGAGATTATGAATTATCTTGATGATTTCAAGGAATAGAGTATTTATGTATGAAAGAGTTTGATACCCATATTAGAGTATATAATAGAGATTTATATAAAACAATATGTTTATTGAATTAGAGACTAGACGGTAGCTATAGAGAAACAGACAGTGAGTTAATAGTTAAACCCCAATTGTTAACCTTGGTACCAAGTTGTCCTGAGAGGATAATCTCATAGAGCAGAGAATGGAACCTATTTAGATGTTCGATTTAGATCCTTTATGGATCATAGAGTAGAAAAATTGCTATGCCATGGTTGATGTGCATAGCTAGAGAATGTATCTTTATGCAAGGTATAACTAGAGATCCGTGTTTCTCTATTAGAGTATTGTTATTAATGTTTTCAGAGAATATTTGATTTAAGAGATAGTATATATTTATGAGAAATGATTTTCCTTGTTAAAGTAAGAATTAAGAGATGCTTTCCTATGAATTTATAAATACAGAGATATAATTCTCATGAGATTATTATGTACATAAATTTTAAACGATTTGTGATTGTTGCATGTATATTGTATTATGTATATTTTTCCATAGTTGTCTCATATGGGTGATGGGTGAGAGCTCACTCACTGAGTCAGCTCACTCACCCCTCTCCTTTCCTCCTCATAGTTATAGGTACAGATGTAGCCCAGACTCCAGTTTGGCAGATGCGGTCATTTTTTAGCGGTGGGTCTTACTTTGGAGTAAAGCTTAGCTTAGAGTCTTGTTAAAGTAGAGTGCTCTAGTAGATGTGCAGGCAGGATCCAAGCCATGCATTATTTTCAGATTATATATTTGATTTCAATATTTGGACAGTTATGTATATGTTCTAGTTCACCGGTATGGATTTGAAAGTATAAAGTTTGATTATAGTTTATGTAATAAACCAGAGATGTATTTATAATTCAGTTCACGTGATTAATTGGTTTTCAGAGTAAGATTAAGATATTTTCAAAGTTTTCATACATCAAGTATTTTAATTTTATAATTTCATATATAAAGTTTAAACATAGATTTAGATGAAGATATGATTTCAGAATGAAAAGTATGTTATTTTATGCATATAAAGAGACTCAGAGGTCACGGGACTTACGTGAGGATGAGATTCCTCACGTGCCAATCACGTTTCCTGATCGGGTCATGACACTCTCAAAAAGCCATAGTAGTGCCGTGTGATAATATATATATATATATATGCGAAAGTTGCTCTCAATAAATAGGAGCTATTGGGGTAGTATTTAGTAAATATATTGTAAAGTTGCTTTTAAAATATATAATGACTATAATAGATATAAATATTTGTGAGAAAAATAAAAAAATTAAAAGTCTTAATTAATTGAAGGATAAAGTTAGATTTTTATTGAGACCAAAGGGTTATAATCTTTTAAATTTTAGAGAGCAAAAATCAGCTCTAAAAGCAACCTATAAGGTGCTCTTAAAAGCACCTCAAGCTTTTGAAAGCTGAAAGCAAAAACACCTCGACTTTTGGTTTACTAAACAAAAAATTAATTTATGCTTTTTATAAGTAAAAACACTCAGCCAAAGAGCATTACCAAATTCACCCTAATTTGTATATTACATAATTTAAGAGAGACCAGTTTGAGATTTTGTTTAAAAACTATTATTTTAATTTAATTTTCTTTTTTATATAATACATGATAAAATTACAAATAAAATTTTAAAATTAAATATTTAATAGTAAATATCTTTAAAAGAAATAGAGCACTACATAATTTTGAACTTTTTGATTATAAGAAAATTATATAAAAAATAGTATCAAAATAATTTTATTCATTATTTTATGAAGTATCTGTAAAAGTACCTTCTACATGCATTTTATTTTACTAACCAATTTGATGGATTTTTTTAGGAATTTTATATATCAAACCGTATAAATCACAACTTAAATTCTACATCCCAATTATCATTTTAATTCATAATATAGCATATGTGTCAATAATAGTAAAGAGGTTAGGTTAGAGTTACCTGAAAAAGTTGAAAAAAAGATTAAACCATAATCATTCTTTCCACCTAAAAAAGGAGACACCAAAAGACAGAAAGAAAAGAGAATTGGTAAAGAGAGTGAGTATTTCTATTCCACACACAATCAAAGATATGTAATTGTATCAATAGGACAACAAACACATGTTACACAGTTAAGAGCAAGATGTCATCTCTTGTATAAATAAATGATAGGTTGAGCTTTCTCATTATAGCTATCGCATACATAGATACCCATAGGCATATCCATCAATAATAAGTGCTCACCAAAAGAAGTGTAATAGTAAGAGTAATATTATATTATGGGCTAAAATGTATAAGCTGTAATAATTTTGACATTCAATTTGTCTCGACCTAGGTTATGGCTGATTGGATGACAAGCGATGATTGTTACAGTGTAAAGTCTAGGCGGAGGTGGAAGATACATATCTAAGCATATTAGAATAGACATACTTATAATAACTATATTGTTCATAAATGCTAGGCTCACTAACTTGGGGTGGTGTAATGGTCAAGCAGCCTATAAGCACCAATGTTAATTATATTATATGATGAACTTTTTTGTCTTTATGCCACATATATTGAAGAGGCGAGCGAATGGACAACAAGAACGAATCTAGTTAAAAAAGAATCTAGTTAGATGTAAATGTAAACGCATAAGTTGTTGTGATTTAGCTTGAACACAGCCCTTTTCATTGACAAATATGAAACACAAACGTTTTGCGAGCCGAGTGTTGTTTTCCCTTTCAAAACAAGGTTAGATAAAGTTTTATTTTACTTTATTTTTATGTGTCCATCCTTTACATAGACTTTTAAATTAGTCTATATAAATTTTTTTACAATTTTAATTAGGTTTCTATAATTGCACACTTTCCAGCAGGTCCCTCCGTGTGATAACACCATCAATCAAGACAAACAATCAACTGATATAACTTGTTGTTTCATCTCAAATACTAAATATCAGTTTTCTTTCCGGCATACTAATCTATCTCTTTTTATCTCTCAAATCCAATAATCGAAAACAGAACAAAAAATTATATCAACCCAACAATAATATCATAATTCACTCGAATTTTTTTTTTGGCAAAAAGTGAAAAACTGGTAATGAAAAACAAAATTCCTATTTGGTTTTAATTTTTAAGATTTTACAAAGAAAATATTAAAAATTAAAAATAAAAATTAAAAATTAAAATTTATAATTTTTAAAATTTTTAATATTTCATTTATAAAATCTAAAAATTTAAAAACTGAAAATTAAAAATTAAAAATTCAAACTAATCATGGAGAAACTTTTACCGAAAACTCAGAAGTTAGCAAAGGAAAAATCAATTCCTATTTTTTTTTTTTAAAAATAAAAATCCTTTGTAAAATCCAGTGCCTTTAAAAGCCCTGTCCTTTGAACTGAATTTCACACCAGCGTCTTCATTCACTCACATACGCCTCTCCCACCACAGCAACTGAAAAACAAGAAAAAAAAGAAAGGTGATGGAACCTTTGCAAAATGGGCTTCACCTGTTTCTGAGCAGCAACCCTCCAGAGTTTCCCTACTCTAATGGCCTTAACTCTCCTTCCTCTGAGCGTGAGTATGTGGCCAACATGGACCCTTCTAGAGCTTTTGTCAGGAAAGTTAAGCGTCTTATTGTTAAGGTACTGCTTTAATTTCTCAAGCTTTGTTTGGAATTTTTTTTTCCCACTTCTTCTTCTAAAGTAATGAAGAAAAATGAAGCCCTTAATTTTATGCTTCTGTTTAAACGCCTGTAATAAGAATTTGTGAGTTTCCTCGACAGCCTACTTGCCGTTTATTTTGCAGTAGCTGTTGCAGAATGCAGATGCATGGTGAAATTTTGTTTCATTTTTTTAAAATAAATTATTAAATCTTAAGTTTTGTATTATTGTCTCATAATTTGCATGGAGATCAAGATAAGCAAAAGTTCGGCCCTTTTTTTGTTGTTTTTTTTGGTTGGAGGGGGCGGGGGGGGTGGTAGTCTTTTTTTTTTTAATTTTGGTGGGGTGTTTTTGTTTTTGTGGTGATGGTGGTGTGGGCCCCCGAGGGGCGTTGAAGCTGCTGAATGATTAACTAACAGTTCCCACCCTTTAGAGCGACCTTGTTTAAATACGATGTATCTCTCTCTACCAAATAAATAAAAAAATAAATAAATCTCTAATTTGATTTTTATCAAAATATTAGAGACAAAATAGTCTTTTACAATTTAAAATATGAAATAGTTTGATTCCTAAACATACGAAAAAGGATGCTTTGAATTTTGATCCCCAACTTTGCATGTTTAACGACCAAATTTTCTCTGGAGAATTTTTTTATAAACTTTCAAAATAATTACGTTATTTTGATATATATATATATATATATATATATATATATATATATATATATATATAGATTCTTTCAAATCATATAAAATTCAAGTAGACTGCATATCTTTTTAGATAACTTGTGACTGAAAGTTTGTCATGTATCCCACTAACTAAATCAATTAATATTTTAAATGCTCATGATTAAATCACAACCCTTAAATTTAAAAGTCATCAAGTCTGCTTAAAGTCAAAGCAAAACTATATATATATATATATATTAAACTGAAAATAAATTGGAGATTTTTTATATTAAGGATTCTTTCGTTTCTATAAAATTTATGTATTCGATTCATTTTAGATAACTCCATGGTGAAAGTTTATCACGTGTTCCACTAACTAAATCAATTAATATTTTAAATATTTATGATTAAATCACAACCCTTAAATTTAAACGGGTACTAGTACCTTTGGGATAGCAAAGTAAAAATCTCGTATTAATTATCAAGATTGATTTTAAATTATCAAGAGTTATACTGTTTGTAGAAATTTATATACGTTTTTTTTTCCATAAAGATTTGATTTGATATTATTGTTAAAGATATATTTTTGAGTTTCCATTTCAACCTATCATTTGTGTTTGTACCGTGAATTTTTTTTTTCATGTAAGAATTCTTTTATCGGAACAAAATTAGTATAATATTTGATTAGTTTAATTCGTTGGCCTTCTTTTCCGACTGCCATATCTGTGACTGTTAGCTTTTTAATTTGGTGCAAAGTTTAGTTTGTCTCAGAATTTTGAAGATATATTTGGATGGAATAATTTTTGTGGTCTCTGTGCTTCATAAAACTTGCACGTACGCGCTCCGTTCCATTATTGGGTCTGGTGTGTGTCCCTATATACATATCCTATCCGACTGCCTCGTTGAACGTTGAAAAAAAAAAATTAATCGGTCTAAATATGCTTTGAATTTAATTTTAATACATTAAAAAGATAAAAAAAATTACATTATGTCTAATTAAATCTTTATATTTACATATCTTTTTAGGTAGTAAAAAGTTAATCATATTTATTGATATGATAATATATGATTAGATATTGTATAAAAGTTTTTTATATTATCACTATATTAAAATTAAATGAATATATTTTTAGTCCGTAATTTTAAATTTTGTCCTTTTAAAATATTTATTTTGGCTTTTGATCCCTCTTTTTTCTACTATTATGGTTTTGATGCTTACACTTTATATGTAGGTCCCTAGAAGTGATTTAAAAAATAGAGTAAATAACTCATGTAATCTCTCAAGAAATTTTTTTAAAAAACTAAAATTAAACTTGTGATCCTTTAAGATTTTAATAATAGGACACATTAGTCATTCTGTATGTATTTGATTCTTTAAACACTAATAGAATTACATATTGACTTACTAATATGATATTAAGTGATACATATGTCATTTAAAGTGAAATAGGATTTAAAATAACTCATTTTGGTGATTGAAAATCACAAAATAAGTTATTTAATTTTTTATTATAAGTTATAAAGTGATTCATTTTGTGCAATTTTAAATATCAAAATTAGGGTAATTTGTTCCAATGGCACATCATTTAGCTTGTTTCTAACGTTTTAATGGCACATCATCATATTATTGTATTATATCATATGGGTAAGTTCATTAATGAAAAATTAATAGAGGGACTAATGTATCTAATATTTTCAATCTTGAAGAACCACAAGATTAATTTCTTTTTTTGAAAGACGAGATAGTTCGACGTAATAATCTTGAAGGACTAATATTTAGGGTTTCCATAAAAAAATATATTTCATCCTTACCAATATTTACAATTTTGTTTGTTTCCCTTATAAATATCTTCAAAATTTTTATTTGGTCCTTATAAATATCGCTACTTAATAGTACAAACTAACAATAGAGGCCAAAAAACATAATATTAGAAAAGGGAAGGATTAAAATCTAATAAAAAAATAGAGGAACGAAAACAAAAATAAGCTATATTTATAAAGAATCAAAACATATTTAAGCCAAAATAGGTCATATAAAAGGAAATAAAGAAAAGGACAAATTAATTTTATTTGATTTAAAACTTTTAGTATACAAGTAATTTTTTTATTTTCTATTTTTCAAGGGCATCTTTATTTTTCATTTTGGTTGTAAATATAAATGGATACATTGCAATTTACTTCTATTAATACATTTTACATTAACTAATGATACTGAACCGTTTTATAATTTAAAACGGTTAAATGACGTCGGTTTATAATATATCACTTTTACTAAAAAGATTTAATTTAAATATGTTCTCAAAATAAAATTCTTTTACACAAATGTTTAGTTATATATGAGTAAAACTCTACAGTGATATTTGAAAGAATAGTGAATCATCAATTTGTTCATAAAGATTTATAACTCCAAGTTACTGGCCGAGAGATTTAGGTAGTATGCATGATGATATAATGAGTTCAAACTTCGCAGCCTTCAAATTTGGATGTACTAGAAAAAAAATATAACACTAATTTGGTTATTGAAAGATTAATTTTCATCCCACATTAATTCAACATAGCCTTCACAAGCAAACGTTCATTGATATCTCTTATATCACATTATGTGATTACGCGTATTGTCATATATTAAGATGATATCCATATTGGTCTTTCGAAGAGTTGTAAAATATTAATTTACTCACTGAAGAATTAATTCCATTTCTTTTGAAAACCAAATTGGCGTCCTACATTTCTTTTGAGAATTAATTTGAGGTTTATTTTAACATGGAACATGCTAAATAAAATCATTTAGTTGTTTCTCCATGGAGATTAATTTTTGGGCTACAATAAAGTCAAAGTTAACCTTTTGAAGACTAAGTTAATATTGTAAATTTGTTAAATATTAGATCGATGTTCAGCAAGTCTTTCAATAATTAATTTAATATTTTACTTAATTATATATTTTCATACTACTAAAAGTATTTGACTCTTCTAATAAACTATATATATAATTTGATCATATAAAATATGTTATGTTAATAATATATTAAAATTAATACCTTACTAAAATTTATGGCATATGATTACAGGCGGCTCCTCTTGGACCGCAAGGGGACAATGACCCCCTGAAAAATTTAATTTTTTAACGTATATATGTATACTTTTTATTTGGCTTCTTCTAAAATTTTTCATTTGGTTAATTTATATAAATGTTATACGTAATTAAGTGTTCAAAAATTATACATAGACAATATATTACACATATATGTATTCTTTTAAGTTTTGATTTTAAAATATATATTTTCTTTTTCATATTATAATTTTTATTTAAATTTTTAGGTTTGATGAAAATAAAAAATAAATATTAGTTTTAACATAAAATGAATGATTAAATATTGTTGTCTCTCATTAAAATGCTCTAGCATGGCCTTAGGGGGTTGATATGAATTGTGAATGGGAAAAGTCCAAAGGTTAGATAGTGGCATACGATAGTGCTTTTGTCTTAGTTGACAATTTAAGGAAAATGAGGGTTAAGTGTTACAAAATGACTTGGTACCCAAAAAAAAAAAAAACTGTTACAACGTACACTAAACCATCATAAAATGAATCACAGATTAGAAAGGGGAGAAAAATAATCGCTTTTAAGGAAAATCCTGGTGCTATAATCCATAGTCTATTGAGGTTACAAACACATCGATCAAGCAATCCAAAAATAAAACATAAAATTATGTAATATTTTTAAATGATCACATAATTATTACTTGTCATTAATAACTTATAACCATAACTGTTCATGTATAATTATACAATCTAAATTTGCTTCCCTCTTTCTCATAATAAAGCATCTCACTTGAGTCGTTCCCCATAGCTACTTATCTTTAAGGGTTTGTTTGGCATGCTTGATATATATTAAGAGCGGATAGAATAAGATCTAATAGGATAAGACTCGATAAACTTTTAATTATATACGGTGTATAAGATATTATATTTTATATTTTTATAATATTATCATTTGTTTATAAATAATTTTAATGTTATAAGTAAATGTTAAATAAAATAAAGTAAAAATTTTATTAATGATTTAAATATAAATTTCAAATATTATATTATGCAACTATTTATTAATTAAAATTTAATTTATATTAAATACATTATTTATTTAAATATTTTATAATCATTAATTTTTTTAATAAGCTATTTAAATATATAAGAAATAATTATATATTTTTAATATTTTCTGTTTTAAATTAATATTTAAATTTAAATTTAAAACAAATATTAACTCAAAATATTTTTATTATTGATCCTTATTTTTATATTTTATATATTATATATTATATATCATTTATTATTTATTTTAAATATTTATTTGATATTAAATATTTATTATTTTATTTTATTTAATATTAATTAATTATAATTAATTTTTATTTTTATTGTATATAGCTAAATTGATATCATATATTATATTTAAAAATATTTATTTATTATGAAATAATTTTATTAAGAATTATTTCTATTGATAAAGTTTTACTTAATATTATTTATTTAAGAATTATTTTATTTTAAAAAAATTAAAAAATAACCTTATACATTAAAAGCTAATCAGGCCTAATATAGTCTCCTCGTACTATATTGAGTTATATAGTACTTTAACATATAAGAGCGTTATAATATATAAATTTATATTATCATACCTAATATGACTTACCAAACACACCCTAAGTGTTTCATTCTAATTCGTACTAGTTTGTCTTATATTATATATCAATTATATTATAGATTTAATTTTGACAAATTAATTGTGTAAATTATTTTTATATTATCATCGAATTAAATAATTCTATATATATAACTTTTGAAATAGTGAAAGTAAGAATCAAACATATTTTATTGACATAGTAACGTATGATTGAATAATTATATAAAAATTTATTTATACTATTGATGTATTAAAATTAAACTCTTATATTATACTTGAATTTTTATTCCATACATCATATGAGATGGTAAAATAATTTTTCAAATAAAATATCATTAAACAAACATTAGTAATAAATTTATTACTAACATGCAGTATATACCAATTTTTAAAGTAGGTAATGAATTCAAATTTTATTAAAGTATTATGCAACTAAGTAGGAATATATTAAAAGTATTTTATAAAAATACACGAAACGTGATTCTTTGCATATTTCTGTTGACTAAGAAATGAGTATTTATGGCTTATTGTTTAAATGTTCAAAGTATGATATAATATTTGAAGAAGCGCCAATAATATTTGAAATTATCATGATAAGAGCTAAATATTATTTATATGAAAATAACAAAAATTAAATATAAACATTATACAAGTAATATCTTGCAATTAAATTTATGCTATAAATATATTTGCAAAAAATATGTAATAAATAAAATTTACAAATTGATTAAATTTATTTCTGTCCGATAATTATAAATCACAGTATTGTTTTTATTGTCAATTTAAAAGCAGAAATTTTTGGTTTAGAAAGTAGTCTTTTAAGTTTCATAAGAAATAATCAAAATTTTCATTTTCTTAATTTTTTAAAACAATGCCTTAGAAGTACTCAATAGAAAATTTTCTTTTATTTAATTGTGAGAATATATATATAATGTTTCATCTACAAAAATTCACTTCTATGAAATTTAAATAGTTTAACTTCAATAAAACAATTTTATGTTATCACTTTAAGAATGTGTTAAATCATGTTGGATAACTATCCATTATAAAAATTGTCTGACACTATTTTTTAAAAAATTTCTATTAGTTGATAATATAACTTTTTTTTATAAAATTTAAGCTCATAAATATTATTTGAAAAAGTTTATTTTTATTTTTATATTTTATATCAATAAAGTGTTGGGATGAGTAGAAGGAATTTTAAATCCCTTAAGCATGGACCTTGGATTTGATCTTGGATTTATGTATATAGGATTCTACTAGTTTATGCACCCACTCAAGTATGGAAAGCAAATGGTGGTAGAGGGGGAAGGTGGTTCCATACCTCACCATGACCCACCCTTGGGTGTTTGGAAATCAGTATGAGTCAAGTTTTGATCCAAGGTTCAAAAGCTTGAATTACCAGGATCAAAAAAATAGAAATCGAATAATTCCAAACTCTGAACAGGAACATACTCGTTGCGTGTCCGTGGAAAGTCTATATTTTTAAACATTAATTGAATTTTGGATTTTGAAATAAGCAAAAAGTTACTCCATTTAATAAATATTTTGGTCATCCCTTGCACTGAAAATTGTTTGCTATAAAAAAGAATGAATGCTAGTGTGGTGGAGGATGAGCTATGTGCGAGACGTTATTGCCCTTCCCTTTTCGGCGTCGTTTTCATGATAGTGGTGTCCTCATTACTTTGTGGTGAAGATGAGGCAGGAGCAGGCACTCGGTACATAAAGCACCACCATAACCACGCTCATCGCCTAGATCTTGATGCTGGAAAGCACCTACGTCAATGGGTTGATAGAGAATGATGGAAGTTGGGTTCGCAAGAGGTTGGTCTGGGACTAGGGAGGTTTCTTTTGATTTGAGTTTTCAATTTTTTAAGTTTTGTGAGGAAATAATAAAAAATAAAAATAAAAATTAAAAATTAAAATTTATAATTTTTAAAATTTTTAGTATTTTTTTTAAAAAATAAAATTTAAAAAACTGAAAACTGAATCCAAACATACCTCTTATTTATAAAAAAAGAAGATGATAAAAAAGAGATAAGGACATTTTGGTCAATTTTAAGTTGGAGTAATGTGGGTAGCTAGACTGGACCAACTAATCCTTAGCTTGTCTTTCACTTATCACAGGAAGATATACCCAAGAAACCAAAATTATTTGCATAATTCTATACTGCCACCTGCAGGTGATGGTCAAATATGTTTCTCTTAGAGGCTCATGCAATTACAAATTTGAATGACACTAAATTGAAAAAATAAATTTAATTTTGATGGTAATTTTATATAATCATTTAATTAAATCTTTCAATTTGTATGTTTTTAAAATAGTCAAGGTAGAAATTAATTATCTTTGTTAATATAGTAATAATCAATTAAATAATTTGTTAAAATTTTTGTAAACTATGAGTCTATTAAAATTAAATTAAAAAAATTTAAAAAAAATGGGGAAAAAAAAAGACGAGAATGAAATCCCAGAGTAAAAAGGGAGTGTTAGTCGAGTGGGAAAGGTGCCATTGAAAGTGGGGAAGAAGACCACCCAACAGAAACCGTGATTCGTGGGACCCACAGATGCCATTGGTTGGAACACCTGGCACTCTCGCCGCGTCTCCCAGAATCTGCTACCTATATATTCTTGCTCAATCTCACTCTTTTTCATAACTTCTCACACACTCACCGAGTCACGTAACTCGTTCATTGAGTCTCGACTCGGTCCTGTTCGTTTTCCACATCATGGACTCAATGTTCAATGATCCCACTCGAGCTTTCGTCAAGCATGTCAAACGTGTCGTCGTCAAGGTCTCACTTTTTTTTTTTTTTTTTTATTTCCTTCAGTTAACTACATTATTATCTTCTGTTACATTGAGTTTTTTTTCCCCATTTTTTCTTAATTTATTATTATTATTATTATTATTATTATTTTTGTAATGAGTTTTCTTGTTGAAAAATATATGATCAATTTGAGTGGAAAATTTAATAGACGAGAATTTGTTTTTATGGGTAGTTTTTTTTTTTTGTTGCTTGATTGATTTTCAAATTTGTGTCTTATTAATTGCAATTTTTTTTTCTCGGTTGAGATTGTATTTTCAGATGTAATGTATTCAGCTCTAATTAATATCACTGGGTTTTATATTTGGTTGGCTTTCACTTTTTTGTGTGTGTGTGTGTGCGCGCGCGTGCGCCGTTTTACATGTTTTTGTGTTAGTGTCTCGATGGTTATATTATTGTTCTTGGGTTGAGTTGTGTGTATATATAATTATATACACACACAAGTTGCGTATTATCATGATTATTATGATTATTTGTTTAATTATGCAATTAACACATTTATTTGTTGCATCATCTTGTTGATTGAAGGTTGGAACAGCTGTTGTTACTAGAAGTGATGGAAGGTTAGCACTTGGAAGACTTGGTGCACTTTGTGAGCAGGTATATATCTACAAGTTGCAAATAAAATTTCATGCCAACAATAGTTTTTTTTTTATGTAAAAAGATTTTTATGGATTTTGCTTTTCCTAAATTGAAGCGCATGGAGAAGAGAGAAAACAGATAAATGATGAAGGAAAAAGAAAACCCTTTTAAAACAAAAATAAATAACAGGGAGGTGGTGAATAGGGGATGGAACATGGAAGTTCCGAATTCATGAACATAGTGGTCATGTATTTTTTTTATAAATATTTTTGTATTGGTAGAAGTTTATTATTATTATTATTATGGCTGAAGGCTGTGTCAACTATGAAATTGTGGCAGCTTAAGGAACTGAACACTCAAGGGTATGAAGTTATATTGGTGACTTCAGGTGCTGTTGGTCTTGGCCGTCAAAGACTTAGATATCGCAGATTAGCCAATAGCAGGTTCTTATCATTTAGCTTTTGCAGTGATATAAATTCAAATTTCCACTTGATGATATAAATGGGGTTCATATTTTCATTGCTTTGATTCGAAAAATTGATAGGCTCTTCAGTTGTACTTGGTGAGTTTTCATGCAATACAAAAGTAAAGAAAAAACCTTTCTTTTTGTTTATTTATTTTTATTTTTGAGTGCACAAGAAACTGTCTCAAAGATAACTGAAGTATTTCTAATTGTTCGTCCTTTACTACCAGCATGTTTCCTTTTTATCTTAGTGTAATCATAGGATATAGAAGGATTTCATGCAAATTTCTTTCTTTTTCTATTAGTATTAGGTGTAGTTTAAGAGATAGAGGGGTGAGAATGATGAGCCTGAAAGAAATTGTTTGCTTGTCGTGCAGCTTTTCTGATCTTCAAAAGCCACAAAGTGAGCTTGATGGAAAAGCATGTGCAGCTGTTGGGCAGAGTAGTCTCATGGCTCTATATGATACCATGTTCAGCCAGGTTATATATATATATACATATATACACACACACACGTGTTCTTTTATTGTTTCTCCTCATTGATGCTGATATGAGATTTTCCTGATGCAGCTTGATGTGACTTCTTCCCAGCTTCTTGTGAATGATGGGTTTTTTAGAGATGCAGGTTTTAGAAAACAACTGACGGACACAGTGAACTCATTATTAGATTTGAGGGTTATCCCAATTTTCAATGAAAATGATGCTGTTAGTACCAGGAAAGCCCCATATGAGGTGTGCTATTTCCCCTCGCACTATTTCATTTGAATTATCTCTATTTATTTGGAAAACAAAATAATTTTGCCTTTACTAATTATCTACCTTTGGTTTGTTGTTGTCGTAGTATAGTCAATCTGCCTTTCTCAAATCTTCATTTTCTTGAAAAAAAATACACTCCAACAGTCTGTTAGTTTGATTTTATTCCCACTAACTGGGGCTGGCTACATGGTGGCTTTGTAATATGTAATTACTTTTAATTGTAAGCACTGTCTGCAGGATTCTTCTGGTATTTTCTGGGACAATGACAGTTTGGCGGGTCTATTAGCTCTTGAACTTAAAGCTGACCTCCTTGTTTTATTGAGTGATGTTGAGGGCCTTTATAGTGGTCCTCCAAGTGATCCAAACTCAAAGTTAATTCACACTTACATAAAAGAGAAACATCAAGAAGAAATTACCTTTGGAGACAAGTCGAGATTAGGCAGAGGTGGCATGACTGCTAAAGTAAATGCTGCCGTTTGTGCTGCTTATGCTGGCATCCCAGTGATAATAACTAGGTACATAGAGTTTTGACCTGTATTTTATTGATACTGCTATTTGCATTGAAGATAGCTATTTCCATTTCACCTATATGTTATGGAGAGCTTGTTTTAATCATTTCATTTTTGGGTTGACCCCTGATGGAATCATCCACTCAAGGAATCATAAAGTTGTGACTGAGCATCATGAAAAGAAGGAATGGATTAGATGAATTAGATTTATGTTATGAACTCATTTGCGAAGGAGTATTCTTTTTCTTCGTTGTGAAACTGTATCAATGGGTGCATTGTTCCTTGCCCTTCACTTTTAACACTGCATTAGAAGCAGTTTATGGAAGTCAGTTGACTCACCAATGGAATGTAATGTAGATATTCATTAAGTCACGGGATAGCAAGCATCTGATGGTCTTTGCCAGTTTGGAATAAACATAATATTCATGGTGCATGTAAGGCCAGGGGAAAAAAGAAGAAATTTTTATTTCCCTTGTCTTGCAACATTTGGTATTTAGTAACAGTATCTATTATCTTCCCAAATGATGGAAAAAGATTCTGACTTCTTCTGTGAGGTTGATTTTCATTTGTTTTTATCCTTACATGTGTTTGTTTAGAGATATGCATATATTGCACAATTTCAAGTATACGTATGGATGTTTCATTGTACTGACTTTGAATTGCATTTCAACCTCCGTTGAAGTGGCTATGCCACAAATAACATCATACGAGTACTTCAAGGGGAAAGAATAGGTACTGTCTTTCACAAAGATGCGCATTTGTGGGCAAACATAAAGGAAGTGAGCGCACATGAAATGGCAGCTGCTGCACGCGATAGTTCTAGACGACTTCAGGTAAGTGTAGACTGTAGTCACATATTTAGGAGTGCTATAGGCCTGCCTTACAGCCATGAATGTACTCTTTATTAGTGGTGATTTACTTTCTCATTTTTTACCCCAACACAGAATTAAAGCAGGTTGTCACCACTCATTTGTATTATATAAATGTTTTTTATTTTTCAGGTTCTAAATTCAGAAGAAAGGAGGAAAATATTGCTGGCAGTAGCTGATGCGTTGGAGAAAAATGAAAGGATCATAAGGCTTGAGAATGAGGCTGATATTGATGATGCTGAGGCAGCAGGATATGACAAATCTCTGATATCACGTTTAACCCTGAAGCCTGAGAAGGCAAGAACTTAATTGATTGCATGCTAGAGTTAAATATCAATGGATAATGTAATACACCTAGCTTTTGGTTGGTGGCATTGTCTAACACTGATTTCTCACTTTGCAAAGTATGCTTTTATGATGCTTTTTGGGCGACCATTTTTTTTTTCTGACCTTGGATTTTGTATTTTACAGATCTCTAGTCTTGTAAGTTCTGTTCGCATGCTGGCAGACATGGAAGAGCCAGTTGGTCAGATTTTGAAGAGAACTGAGGTCGAAATTCCTTTCCTTTTATTTTGAAGGAGGATCTCTTATCCTCCTAACTCTTTGTAATCATCTTCTCTGCCTGACTGAGTTATTCTTTTTGTTAAAAGAAAAACTGACCTGATAAGTGATAAATAACATGCTGAATTGGCTCCCTGATATTGAAATGTTTCGGACATTTTACTCTTTTAGTGTGCTTAAAGTGTGCAATGTGTTTTGACTGTTTTGAATGGATTACAGAATGGATTTTGTAAATTATGTTCACTGATGTTGATATAAGAGAATATATTGTCCCAGTTTTTTACCAAAAAATAAGTGTCATAGAACTATTTACCTCGTGCTGTTCAATACTCATTTTGACTGTTCTGATTGCTGCTCTGTCCAGCTTGCTGATAAACTCATCCTGGAGAAAGTATCATGTCCATTGGGTGTCCTCCTGGTTATATTTGAGTCTCGACCTGATGCCCTTGTTCAGGTTAATTTAAGTTTTCCGTTCTTTTTTGCTTTTCCTCCATCTTTTGTGAAACTGCTGAGAATGACAAAGATATCAGCATGATTAAAAATGATTGATCTAGTGTTAAGTTGTTCATTGTTGCGCTATATTACAACTTTATAAATCCCTTTGGTTTATGAAATCTTCAAACTCTGCTTTTTCAGATTAAATATGTTGTTTCAATTTGTTTAGTTGTCTTGAAAATTAATCTTTAAGTTGTTTATTGAAATGGATTAACAGATAGCTGCGCTGGCAATTCGAAGTGGGAATGGTTTGCTGCTTAAAGGCGGAAAGGAAGCCCGACGATCTAATGCCGTCCTACATAAGGTGCATCTATGTATTTTGGTTGAGGCTGCTTCGTCAGATGTTTAATCTGAATCAGATTTCATTGTTATTTATTTGCTCTTATTTTAGTTGTAGATATGTTTCCATCTTTCATATTTCTTCTTTATTTTAGGTCATTACTTCAGCCCTGCCAGATACTGTCGGTGACAAACTTATTGGGCTTGTGACTTCAAGAGAAGAAATTCCAGATCTGCTCAAGGTGGATATTTACAAGTTGTATTTGTCATAATTATTTGTCTGTGATGGTTTTCCACTAATACTCTGCCACAGCTTGATGATGTGATAGATCTTGTGGTCCCTAGAGGCAGTAATAAGCTTGTTTCTCAAATCAAGGAGTCAACAAAAATTCCTGTTCTCGGCCATTCTGGTAATATATACACGTAAATTTCCTGTTTGTGGTTACACAAATTGCTGTTCTTTTTCAATTCAAGTTACAAACTTTTATTGAGGTGATAATTTTATGCAGATGGAATTTGTCATGTGTATGTTGACAAGTCTGCTAATATTGATATGGCAAAGCGAATTGTTAGGGATGCAAAGGCTGACTATCCTGCAGCCTGCAATGCAATGGTAATTAACATTTACACCCAATTGCAATGCCCCCAGTAAAACGTTTTCATCTGTATCCCTCGCACTTTTTGGATTTGTCTACCTTTGTGAATGATATGAATGGAATCTATTGTATGTCCTCATTAAAATATTGTGTTTTGATATTCATAGGAAACACTTCTTGTACACAAGGATCTGGCAAATGATGGTGGACTTAATGAGCTTCTTCTTGAACTCCGACGTGAAGGTTTGACCAAACTTGCAAATGGATTTATGACAAAAAGACAAATTGAAATTTTTGTTTTCCTTTTGTTTTTTCTGTTGCAAATCTGATAAATTGGTTTTATGATATGTATATTTTTCTTTCCATTTATACTTAAACCATGTGATGACATACTGCATACTAAAGTGGTTTCCAAGTTGTTTTATTGTTCTTTTAATGAGAAATTTAGCGGCTGCAAACTGTGCATGTTAAGGGAAGAAAAAATGGCCACAGTGCAGAGATTGGATTTCAACTAAAATTGAACTCGAGTCACAAGTTTTAGTGAAATCAAGATGATTGCTCTAGTGGATTCTTGAAGTGATTATTCAAAACAATAAAGAAAAGGAGTTTATGAACACTAAAAAGGGAGTTTTGTCTGAAGACAAGCATTTGAAAGGTTTACCAAAAAAAAAAAAAATTATGTATGTAATACATCTTATGGGCTTATTTTTCTTAGTAAGAGAAATAAGACATGGATTATTAATACAGAGAGGGTAAAAATAAAAGTTGAACAGCTTCATGTACCCGAAAATTGTTGAACAGCTTTCATAAAAGGTATTTGATGGTGATATGTGTTTTCTATGGCTATCAGTTTTGGAGTTTGTGAAACTGAAATGTAACTTTTTTTCCTATTTATTTGAGTGTCTTTGTGCTTCAATCTAGTAAATTTCTTTTCCTAATTATTGGATAAAGATGGTGCAACTGATGTCCACCTTAGTTGTCTTCAAATACAGGAAAATGATTGAGTGGAGATAATTTTGCTTGCAGGTGTTCAACTGTATGGTGGACCAAGAGCCAGTGCCTTACTAAATATTGCTGAAACACGCTCTTTTCATCATGAGTATAGCTCACTTGCTTGCGCAGTGGAAATTGTAGAGGATGTATATGCTGCCATTGACCACATAAATCAACATGGAAGGTATGTTGGTGGCTTCTGAACAATTTTCATTTTCATTCTCCATATCATTTACATTAGTGTCTAAAAGTCTATTGTACTTGCCTTGCTGTTTATGCAGTGCTCATACTGAATGCATTGTTACAGAAGACTGTAAAGTTGCTGAAACTTTCTTACAACAAGTTGACAGGTACCTTTAGATCCTTTCTTTCAGTAACATTGTTGGATCATTTGCTTCAAAAAGATACTAATAGAACATGGTAGTTGAGATGCTTTACATAATTTCTCTGAATCTCCAATCACTTCCCGAAATTTGATCCACTATTGCTAAAATCAGGGCGTTACATTTATGATTTATTCAATCATGCAAATGCTGCTTGTTACTTCTCTTGAGTTCAACATATATATGGGCTGATTTTCCATCCCCGCCCCCATATCTTCTCTTCCCAACATTTTTTAGTTTTGGGTTGTAGTTACAAATTTATTGTTATGCAGTCCAGCTATTTTTTTCTGTTATCTCCACCACCTTTTGTTTTTCATCCTGGTCTCTGTTCACTTATCCACGGACCTCACACCTAATTAGCAATCACGAATGAATTGCTTCTGGAGATTCAAAGATTTGTATAAGCACACACTAAGATACCGACCATATTTAATTTGGACATAATTCAGTTTTCAACCTTAAATAGCATTATGCTTCAATATGCTTCTACTCATAACTACTCTATAAACAAGTATGCTTACTTTTTGTTGTTCATTGTGGAATATATCCATTTTCACCTGATACACAAACAGTGCTGCTGTATTCCACAATGCAAGCACCCGGTTTTGTGATGGCGCACGGTTTGGGCTTGGTGCAGAGGTAGTGTATCTTCTAAAATGCACGTTGTTATTAACAGTGTGGTGGTGTTATTTTCTCATGTGTTCTTGGTTAATTGTTAAGCAGGTTGGAATCAGCACAAGTCGAATTCATGCTCGAGGTCCTGTAGGAGTTGAGGGTTTGTTGACAAACAGATGGTATGGAATTGTGCAAAAAATTCTTGGCTTTTGTTATAGTAAACAAAATAGAACTAAAACTGAACAAATGTGCAAATTGTTGATGGTTTTCATCTTGTTGGGGTCTTAGCTATGTTTCATGTCACTATTACTTTCTAATCATGCATACCTGTAAAGTACTATTTCACTTTTCCTTGATGTCCCTCATCTGTTTCTCCTATCCAATCTGTCGTTTTCTGGTAATTTTATGCTATAGCCACCCTTTGACCATGCTTCTGCTGATTTTGTATATTTTGTGGATATAATGCAGGATATTGAGAGGGAGTGGTCAGGTGGTAGATGGTGATCGAGGGGTCAATTATACTCACAAAGAACTGCCACTAAAAGCATAACTTAGCATGCAAGTCCAGGCTAATGTGCCTCACCTCAACAAAGTGGCAGCTCTCTTGTGTTAAGCTGATGATATGCTGGCCGTGTATAATCTTGAACTTTCATTTGCACCTTTCCGGATCATTTTTCTTAACAGGAGCAAGTTCAAGGGGATAAAATAATCATATAAAAGTTGTTATTTGACTGTGCTCATTGTTTCTCTTTCATAAAGTATTCCCTGAGATTGTAAAACAGCAATGCTGTGACAGTTATAGATGTATTCACTACTTCCTTGTAAAGTTGAATAATCAAGGATTTTATTCTGGAGCTTTATTCTTTTTTGGGGAGTCTTATTTGTTTTTTAGCAGAATCATGAACATGACTTGGAATGGGAAGTCTTATTTGTTTTTTGCAGAATCATGAACATGACTTGGAAAGCAATGGTGCGTCAGCTTGGTATGTCACTAGACATGGCAGCAGTCAAGTCAATGTATTAAAAAGAAAATGAACACTTGGTCTTTGCAATAGCATTAAGATGAAGAAACTATGGCATGCAAGAACCGTAGGAATTGGACAGGAGAATGTTTTGATAATGGGAAAGAGAGAGAGGAATTGCATTGAACTGGTTCTCATTGAACATGACTTGGAAAGCAATGGTGCGTCAGCTTGGTATGTCACTAGACATGGCAGCAGTCAAGTCAATGTATTAAAAAGAAAATGAACACTTGGTCTTTGCAATAGCATTAAGATGAAGAAACTATGGCATGCAAGAACCGTAGGAATTGGACAGGAGAATGTTTTGATAATGGGAAAGAGAGAGAGGAATTGCATTGAACTGGTTCTCATTGACTTGGAATTGTTACAATGAAAAGAAGAGTAAAATTGTGTCCAAGAGAAAATATTGCTATATATACATGTAAAGTTAACTGACTCATAATGAGTAACTAACTTTTACTACCTTTAATTAGTATAACAGATTTGTAATTGACTTTATTAAATGATTTTATTATCCAAACCCCCCCCTCGGTGTGCGCGCAAATTGAGGAGTGTATCTCCAACATTGCCAGCTTGGAATAATGCTGCTAGAAGGGACCAAGAGGAAGGGGCTTGGTGAATATGTCTTCAATTTGGTTGGAGTTACTGACAGGGAGGAGATGGATAATACCCGAGTGGACCTTTGCTCTTACAATGTGGTAGTCTATTCAATGTGTTTCGTTCTTTCATAAAGCATAGGGTTATTTGCGATGTGTATGGCAAAGGCATTGTCACAGTATAGGGAAACGTGTTGGAATTGTGACTTGTAAGTCTTTAAATAAGTATATTAGCCATTGCACTTCACATGTGAGGGAGGCATGGGCTCTATATTATGCTTCAGATGAGGACCTCGCAATTGTGCTTTGTTTCCTGCATTTCCAAGAGATTAAGGATGATCCAAGGTCGTGAAGTAGCCTGTCATGGATTTTCAGCTGTCTTTACAACCAGCCTAATTTGAATCTAAGAAGCCCGAAAGAGTGAGTGGATTTTCTATTGGAAAAAATAATCCTTTGGCTGGGGATCCCTTCAAGTATCTTAATTCTCTCGTGGTAGCTTGGTAATGGGTGTCTTTGGGCTGTGAGACAAATTGGCTGAGTTATTGGACAGAGAATGTTAGGTTAGGTCTTGATGTGGTCATATATAGCGATCTTCCAACTAATGTTCTATATTCTATAGGGTCATGGCAGGGAGCTTCTTCATTTTGCTATAGTTTACAATTATTGTCTATTAGAGTAGAGCTTGGTTTGCAAGCAAGCATCCCTTCATCATATAAAATTTCTAAAGCATATTTTCTTTGACAAAGGTGAATTCCTTTAGATGATCTAGCAATCTCTAGTCATAAGAAAAACTTGAGTTGTCCCAAGTCTTTTATTTTAAAACTATCATCTAGGAATTTCTCTGTCTTGTTAATTTCTATGATATCATTGCCTGCAAGAATGACATCATCCAAACAAACTAATAGAGCTATGAAAGAGGTTCCATTTTTCTAGGTGAAGAGAGAGTGATCGGAGGGTGACTGGCTTATAATTGCAACTTAGTAATGCTTAAGTTTCTACTTGCTTGTTTTAATCCATAGAAGGATTTCTCTAGTTTGCAAACTTGATTTGGCAAGAGGATGTGAGATCATGGGGTAAAGTCATGTAAACTTTCTCATGGAGATCACCATGGAGGAATGCATTGCTTACATCTAGTTGATGTAAGTGCCATTTTGAGGAAGCAGCAATAGCTAACAAGGTTCTTATTGTGGTCATTTCTACCATAGGTGAAAAAGTGTCTAGGTAATCCACTCCTTCTTGCTGTGTGTACTCTTAGCTACAAGTCTAGCTTTGTGTCTCTCTATTGAACCATCAGCTTTGTATTTAATTTTATACACCCATTTGTAACCTATGGAGACTTTCCCTTTGGGTAGAGTTGTTATTGTCCAAGTTTTGGTGTTTTCAAAGGCCTATATCTCCAATTCCATTACTTCCTTGTCAGCATTCATGTCTAGCATCTTTGTAACTTGTTGGTTCAACATGAGATAAAATGGAAATAGTATATGCTCTATGGGAATAGGAAAGGTTAGAGTAAGACATTACACTTGATATAGGATCTGACATTGGGTGAAGGAGTGGGATCACCTGTCATAGAGATGTTATAGTGGTAATCTTATAGGTATTGTAGCCTTTATCTCTACCTGTTAACCGTTCTTGCTGGATTTTGGCTTTCTATGTCAGGTGCAGGAGTAGGTTGCTTGATCAGTATCATTTGTGGTAATAGGAATAATGGTGTTGTCAGAGGAAAACCTGGATGTTTGTTGATATATTTCAAACGGGAAACATTTTATTAGCAAGAATGGTGGAGGCAAAGCAAAGACAGCCAAAGACCTTGAGATTAGTTAGATCAAGTGGTTTCTAAAAAAGGATTTGTTTCCTAAGACAGGAGTTGGTATTCTATTGATGACATATGTAGCATGTGCAACAGCAAAAGACCAGAATGCTTTGGGTAGTTTTGCTTGAAATAAAAGAGCTCTAGCTACATTTAAGAGGTGTTGATGTTTCCTTTCAACTATCCTATTTTTTTTGAAGGGTCTCAACACAAGATGTTTAGTGTATGATGCCTCTTTGCTGATAAAATTTTGGCATTTTGAATTCTACACCATTGTCAGACTTTATAGTTTTAATTCTGTCAGTGAATTGTTTAGAGACGTGCTATGAGAAGTTAAGTAGGTGTTGTTTGGTTTCACTTTTATTCTTCATGAACAGAATCCAAGTGTTTCTAGTAAAGTCATCCATAATAGACAGAAAGTATTTATAACCTTGTAAAGATGGCACACAAAAGGGGCCCTAAATATCAACATGAATTAATTGAAAAGGTAATTCAGATTTTGAAGTGCTAGCAGTAAAGGGAAGTTTCCTTTGTTTAGCAAAATGATAAGTCACACGGATGTCAACTTTATTAGCAGGAATGTTAGGATTACATGTGTGAATCAAATTGTGAACATCATATGATAAGTGTCCTGATCTATGATACCAAAGATGAAAGCTGGTTTTGCTAATAGAATTACAGTTGATCACTGTTTTTCCAGTAGGGACAGGTTCTTCTAGGAAGTATAGTTCTGCACACAATCTAGTTGATCCAATCATCTTCTGAGAAGTAGGATCCTGTATTATACAGTTATTGTCAAGACCAAAAATCAATTTGCATTGTAAGCTTTTAATTAATTTGCTTACAGATATTAGGTTGCAAGTTAATTGGGGTGTGTATAGTACATCAAATAAGTAAACATATTCAGAAAAATGGATGGTTCCTAAATATTCAGCAATAACACAGTTCCCATTTGGAAGTTTAACAGGGACAGGTCTATTCTTTTGTAAGCAGAAAAGAATTTTGGTTGAAAACAAATATGGTTAGTGGTCTTGAGTCACGAATCCAATGATTTATTTGTTTTGTGTTGTTAATAGATGCAGATTGGTAAATTTGAGTTATGCATTAATCATAATACTTGATACTAAAGGATTGAAGGGGTTTGAAACATTTACACCTGTGGAAACATTCTCAGAAACTGTTAAGGTAGAGACATGGTTTGAAGTATAGGTTTTCAAACTCTGAAGCAGTGAAATTAACTCTTTGTATTGTTCTTGAGTAATCATTGAATCAGGTTTAATAGCTTCTTTTGGTTGGCCTCCATTAAACTGGGGTTGATTGTCTTCAAGATTGATGCAATTGGCTGCTCTTCTGGGATTCTTGAACTTGAATCCAACAGGAAAGCCATTTTTGATGTAGCATGTGTCGATTGCGTGGCCTTTCTTCCCACAATGAGTGCATATCTTGAAGTTTCTCTTACCAAATGAATTGTCATGTATTTGTTGCATGAAAAGGTTTTGTCAAAAATTGCTGCTACGATTTTAGAATTAGTTTTGGCAGTGAGTTGCCTTTCTTGTCCAACAATCAATGAGAAAATGTTATTGTAAAAATTGGATACATTAGAAAAATTTGTGACCTAATGGTGGAGAATTGATCACCCAAACCTTTCAAGAAAGCTTAACACTTTGTCCTCCTGTCTTTGTTTCTTCACAGTAGCAAAGCAAACACAATCAGTGCCATAGTGACAAGGAGGCAATGGTCTGAATCGATCAAATTCATCCTATAGCATCTTGAGTTCTATGAAGTATGTTATGACAGATTTGTCACCTTGCTTGATGGATGAGATATCTTCTTGAACTTGCAAGACTCGAAGAACATCAGATTCAACATACCTTTCTTTCAGATCATTCCACACTTCAAGAGCACTTACAGCTCCATCTATAAGGATGCATTCTGCTATGTCAGGGGAAACATATTTTAAGATCCATGAAATAAGGATTGAGTTGCATCTTTTCTAGGCGGCATAGTTGGGATCATTTGCTGTAGGAGTTGTCAAAGATCCATCGAAGAATTGCAACTTGTTTTGTAAAAGAAGGCAACTTTCATGGCCCTGCTCAATGAATGGTAATTGTTCTCAATTAGAGGAGCTGAAACCAATACCAAGCTA
The DNA here is from genome assembly GCA_031216125.1 of Dalbergia cochinchinensis. Taxonomy (NCBI): domain Eukaryota; kingdom Viridiplantae; phylum Streptophyta; class Magnoliopsida; order Fabales; family Fabaceae; genus Dalbergia; species Dalbergia cochinchinensis. The sequence continues at coordinate 55,903,081 of CM062375.1, read as the reverse complement.
GGATTCTTATTAGGATAAATGAAGTACACACTGGAAGGATCATTGTTCGGGCCAACCATAGAGCAAAGATTGTAGAGAAAGAACGGAAAGTTTTGCGAAAAAGAAAACAAGAAGAAAAGAAGGGCAGATTTTTCCTAAGAAAAATCTGATACCATCTTGATAATGGAAAAGAGAGAGGAATTGCATTGAACTATTTCTCATTGGCTTGGAATTTTTACAATGAAAGAAGAGTAAAATTATGTCCAAGAGATCCAAGAGATAGAAAATACTGCTATATATACATGTAAGGTTAACTGACTCATAATGACTAACTAACTAACTTTTACTACCTTTAATTAGTATAACAAATTTGTAACTAACTCTATTAAATGATTTTATTATCCAACAGAATGAATGTCGAGGTTGCATGTGTGGTCCTTGCTTTGAAAGGCAAAAACATTTATGATATGTTGAATTTGTCTTAATTCAAAGCAATATGCCAAGATAAATTTAGCGAATAATTGAGGGTGGAAGCCACTTCATACAAACTTGAGGTAATGATGATAAGTTACCGGCTGCTAGCGTTGCTATTCAAATTGAAAACTTTTTTAACTGCACAAATGTAATGTGATTTTTTTTTCAAGAGTGAATATTCAATCTCATTTATGAGATTAAATATGTAAATTATTTTAATCTATAAAATTAAGAAATTAATATTTTAAATTTTAAAATTGCAAAATTAAGCCATGCTAGAAAAGAACTATACCTGTCATGACCCGACTTGGGAATGTAACCGGCACGTGAGGAATCCCATCCCCACGTAAGCCTCTTGGGTGACGTGTCTCTCTATATGCATGCTTTATTGTAAATAATACTTCAAATAAGATCTTCTTCTAAATAATATCAACTTCTTTAATTAAAACATAATATTAGAATTCATAACACTAGAAGTATTTGATATTCAAGGTTTGAAAATCCCTTTTTAATCTATTATGCTAATGACGAAATCATAATTATCTCATCACATAATATAAATCTTAATCTGAAAATCTATTTAACCTTTGAAAACTGAATCGCAAACTACTTAGCTGGTCTTTTACATAATCCAAATCAAATCATAGATCATGTCCATACTTCAATACTCGTAACATATGCGGAAATACATAAACTTTGAAAATATCTATAATGTCTCAAAATACATGCGTGGCTCGAATCCTGCCTGCAAGCCTACTGGAGCACTCTAACTACACAAGCCTACTCTAAGCCTTACAACAATGTAAAGCTCACCAAAAGATAGCTGCGGCTACTATGCCGGAGACTGGACAATACCTACACCTGCAACTGTAAGGAGGAAGGGAGAGGGGTGAGTCAACGGACTCAGTGAGTGAGCTCTCACCCATCATCCACACGGGACAACCAAGGAATATACATATAATATCATGCATGCAACAATCATAAATCATTTGATGTTCATATACATAACCTCATTGAAAATATATCTCTGTATTCATAAATTTATAAAAAAAACATCTCTAATTTCTTACTCCAACAAGAAAATCATTTCTCATAAATATAATATCTCTTAAATCAAATATTCTCAGAAGAACATCAATAATTCCTGAAATTATAATTAACAGTATTCCAATAGAGAAACATGGATATCTATCCAGTTATGCATGTCAACCATGACATAACCAATCTTCTGTGGGTGCTAGACACGGGCTCCACCCTTAGTCTCTATTGGGTGCCAGACACGGGCTCCACCCTCAAGACTTTGTTCCTTTCCCCTAGACACGGGCACAGGAAAGAACATGTGTTTTCTGTTCTGTGAGATTGTCACTAAGGACAACTTGGTACCAAGGTTAACGATCATTTCTCTCAGTCGTTAACTCACTGTTTGTTTCTCTATAGCTACCGTCTAAACTAGTTTGATAAAATCATAACTGAAAAATGGGTCCCCAGTCCCTAGCGAACAGAGCCCCTAATTTCTTAGTACACTGGGAGTTCTGGGTTCATATAACTCTAACAATCTGACTTTAGCATAACTGTGGCTGTGAGAATCGTGCCCAAGGGATCACCCATTTGTAGGCAACCCAATCTCAAACCCACAGAAAATGTATCTGGCAATTGCTAAGAATCATACTGACTTCCATACCTCTTGGTACCATAAAACTGAAGTTCTAAATTCAAATCTCAAACCAACATATCTTTTTCGTGTACTGGATAAATCTAAAATCATAAATTAAAGCACTGAGGTTCTAAATCATGGAAACTCTAAAACCGTAATAGCATATTTCTTCGTAAAACTAATCATGCTTTGTTTAGCCAAGCTCAACTTAATATTCTAAAAGTTTTCTGAAATCCAAAGTCCAGAGTATATACATAATGATATCATAACTTTTGAAACATATTTGTCGAAATAGCACTAGATAAAATCATATATCCCTCTAACAATCATTTCATTAGCATATAAGATATTTCTAATGCATACAACACAACAATCATGGTACCATGGTTTTGTAAAAAAATTTCTTTTATGCTATCATCATAAATCATAATTTTTTTTTAGCTTGACATAATCATATAAAATCATATTCTCTACTTTTGCTTATCTCAAACCTCATATTTCACAAATATCATGCATCAAACATAATCATAATGATAAAACTAAGGCAATGAGGTCAAACCCACTCTCACCGCTTGGGAGCGGGAGATGCAGGGCACCACCAACTTGACCTTTGAGGCATAAAATGGCACCAACAACTGCCATAAAGCAACATTGACTCAAGATTAGTCTCCGCTAATCTCTAAACAACTCTAATCTAGTTCTAACAACATTGGGGGAGCACCCCCACTTGACAACAATGGAGAAAACAATGACCCATAACAAGAGGAAGGAAGAACACAAAGGAAACTAATATAAACCAACAACAATCACTTACCTTGGATCTTGAAGGAAGAGGATTTGATGTTGGATTGAGAGAGAAGGGGTTGGAGAACATTTGGGAAGGTTGGGGTTCGGATTTTAGGAGTGAAACCCGAGTTTGGGGTATAAAAAGGAGTGGAGAGGCTCACTAATGCAAAACGACGCGTTTTGGATTGTTTGGGTACTGCTGACACCGCTATAGCGGGCTACCCCCCACTTATGACCGCTATAGCGGTCCTAGACCGCTATAGTGGTGTCCAGAGACCAAAAGTACGTGCTGCACCACCCACATGACGCTATAGCGGTCTCCCGATGCCGAAAATGCCACGGTCACCCCACTGTGACCGCTATAGCGGTGACAGTTCACCACAAAACCCAGTTCAAGGGTCATTCATGCATCTTGGGCTTACCCGGCCACATGAGTGGGTCCTAGGGGACCCTGGACCAGTACGAAACTTATCCACCGCCACGTATACCTTGGGTATTACAATACCATTTATCATCCTAGGTCCCAGGACTTAGGTTTTCTTACTATCAGAAAAAAAATTATGTGTGGTACAAATTGAACTATATGAAAATGCACAAATAGAAAATGAAGACAATTAGCAACTAAAGCAATATTTTTTACACAATATGATTAGATCGATGAAGTGAATTATATTATTTGTATAAAAATTACCATTTATAACTTTTTTTTTAAGACATCTGAGTAGATTTGAAAAAGAAAAAAATTGAACATTTTAAAAATATTTAACTCAATAGTATAAAAAATTTTATATTATTATTTAATTATATATTAATATATTAATAAATATAATTATTTTATATTTTACCGCTTAAAAAATCATATAAATAAAAGGTTTCGATTTGTTATGACCTACCACCCGTAATCCTGGAGTAGTGGAACAATGAGTTAGACCTCTCTCTCCTGGTGTCTGAGAAAGTGGCATCTCCCAAGGTACCTCCCCTTGGGTCCCTTCAAGATGGCACCACTGAGGTCCATCTAAGCACAAGAGAGGATCCCTTTTTATGGAATGTGCATATAGCTACCATTGAATAAGTTTTTTTGAAAAGGTAAAAAATTTAAAAGGTAAAATTTTAATGGTAGACGTACATACGACAAAGTCATTGCAATCTACATAGGAGAGGATCCTCTTCCATTTGAGCATGGATCCTAATACATACTCAAGAGGGGAACAAAAAGAGGAACTAACCAACAATCCCCAACACAACCTAGCAATGGTATACTATATAGAAGTACATGTCAACCCGGCCATAGGATCACCATTTATGGTAAATCCGAGAGGTATAAATAGAAGAAGGGAAAGTCCAACAAGGGTGTGCTATTCATTGTAATGTCTCTCCTCTTATTCACAAAATAAAACTTATTTCAGCGTTGAAGTCCTTTATAGGTACCATCCGGTGCTCTAGGCACCATGAAGAGGAGGAGGGACATCAAAAAAATTACTGATCGTATATTAAAATATAAAATTAGTGTAATATTATGTTGCACAATTCATTAATAATATTTTTTTTTTCTTTATCAATGCATCAATGTCAAACTCTTTTAAAAATCAAACTTTTACAATCTAAACATTGTACGAGGCTAAAAAAAAAAAGACTAGAAAGATGCAGATTTTAATTTTTTTTCTCATGTGAATTTAATTGAATTTTGTTAAGAAAAATGTTCGTTTTAATTTAATGAATGAAAGGTGTGTTTTTAATTAAAAATAGAATATTGTCTTTTCCGAAAAAAAAATAGAAATAGCTAAATGTTTCATATTTGAATGAATGAAAAACTCGTTTTAAACTCTTTTAATAATTTATCAGAAGAGTTTCATTTTATATCCTTGAAAAACAAATCGCACCTCTATATATGTATAATTTCACTTCTGTATCCTAACTAGCTGATGCTTGCAATCGTTCCTCGGGTTCAATTGTAGGGTTTGCAACTTTGCATCAAACCGGACAGAAGTGTGGTAGTAGAACAAGTTGTGCTTCGGAGTGTGTGTGTGAGAGAGATTGTGAATAAGATGTTGAAGGCAATCACGTTTACAATGACAAGGTATGCGAACCTCAACTTCAACATCCTCCTTCCTTTGTTTCCCTCTGTGCCCTTCAGGCTTCATGGTCTTGCTCCTTCACCTAATTCTAAGAGCATTTCTGAGTTTCATAGTAATGTTGATGATGCTGTTGCCTCTTTTACTCGCATTCTAAGTAGGCTTCGTTTACCATCTGAATTTGAAATCAACAAGATTCTAGGGTCTATTGTTAGGATGAAACAATACCCCACTGCTATTTCACTTGTCCCTCTTTTGGAGTCTAAGCGAATCACTCCTTCCTTGGTTACTCTGAACATCTTGATCAACTGTTTCTGCCATTTGGGTCATATGGATTCTGCTTTCTCTGTATTGGCCAAGATTATCAAGATGGGTCATGAATTGAATGTCATAACTTTGACTACTCTCATGAAAGGGTTCTGTATTAATGGTGAAATTGGAAAAGCACTGGAGTTCCATGACAGGGTAAGAGCACTAGGATTTCAGCTTAATGAGGTCAGTTATGGGACCTTAATCGATGGGCTTTGTAAGATAGGGGAAACAAGAGCTGCCATTGAGTTGTTGCAAAAGCTGGAGAGGCAACCAGTTAGGCCTAATGTTGTGATGTATAGTGCTGTCATTGATGGGTTATGTAAAGATGGACTTCTAACTGAGGCTGGGAATTTGTTTTCTAAGATGATTGCACAAGGGATTTCTCCTAATGTAGTTACTTATAGTTCCCTAATTCATGGTTTATGTTGTGCAAGTCAATTAGAAGAAGCTGCTCGGTTGTTGAATGAAATGGTTCAAAACAACATAAAGCCAGACACCTATATCTTTACCATATTAATAGATGCATTATGTAAAGAAGGAAGAATCACAGAAGCCCGAAAGATGTTTGATCTGATGTTGCAAAGAGATCAAAAGCCTAATGTTGTCACTTACAATGCTTTAATCGATGGATACTTTCTAGTCAATGAACTAAATGAGGCAACAATGTTATTTGATAATATGATCAGGACAGGTTTGGCACCTGATGTTCAGAGTTACAGCATAATGATTGATGGATATTGCAAGAATAAAAGGGTGGATCAAGCCATGACTCTCTTTAAAGAAATGAGTCACAAAAATTTAGTTCCCAATACCATAACATACAGTTCTTTGATTGATGGCTTGTGCAAATCACAGAGAATATCATGTGTGCAAGGTCTTCTTGATGAGATGAATGATAGTGGTCATCACCCAAATTTAATCACTTACAATATCTTGTTGGATGCTTTATGCAAAATTCAACATCTTGATGAGGCACTTGCATTATTTCGGAAGATTATTGAGAAAGGGATCGGTCCAGATGTGTACATGTGCAGTATTCTTCTAAATGGTTTGTGCAAGTGTGGGAGAATGGAGAAGGCAAAAGAAGTTTTTCATCATCTTTGGATCAACAATTATCATCTAAATGTTTGGAATTATAATATTATGATCAACGGGCTCTGTAAAAAGGGCTTGATTGATGAAGCAATAGCCTTACTTCCAAAAATGAAAGGCAATGATTGCTTTCCAGATGCTGTAAGTTATGAAACAATTATACGAGCTCTTCTTGCTAGAAATGAGAATGAAAAGGCAAAAAAGCTTCTTCGTGAAATGATGAGTAGAGGCCTACTAAAGGGAGAAAACAAGGTGAGATAAATTAGTTTCAATTTAAGTTGCACTTGTGTTAATGTTGAATATGTATGCTTGATTACTAGGGGTTACAGATGATGGAGAATGCATTATCCTCACTGTTTCTGACAATGTTTTGATTATCTTATTTGTTCACAATTAGTTTGATCATGTGTTGCTGTGATTGTTTCATAAAGATGATGACTTTGTTAATCTGTTTATTAGTCAAAGACTTATTTATCAAATGACAAAAGACATTAACTAATCCCTTCTTCCCTTTATTTATAGGCAACTAACTAACTCCCCTAACTAACTAATGGGATCCTAACAGTACTGCCCTCCAAGAGATCCACCTTGTCCTCAAGGTGGGGGTACAAAAAAATTTACATTAGAAACTCACCAGGGGCCCCTTGCTTAAAAAATAAGATAAAATTCTCTTTTTTCCTTGGACTCAAAGTAGAAAAATACAAGAAATCATTCCCCCCAAAATAAATGTTCTTTTGTTACTGAAATTAGCCCATTGCCTATAACTCAATATGGCCCTAAAACTTGTCTTACTTTAGCTGCTAAATCAAGTTGGACTGGGCCCAGTAAATATGGACAAGTGACCCTTTCCTTTTTGTCTCCTATTGCTGTGATGGCTTAGGTTCAGCCCATCTTGTAATAACATTTATTTTGGGATCTTAATAAAAGGGAATGATTTCTTCAATGTGGTTGCCTCATCGGCCCCCACGATGTGTACATCATCGGCTGCCGGAAATGGGCTAGCAGCAGCCACCTTAATGGTATCAGTTTTATCATCTGTCAAAGTAAATACTGACTCAATTTTTAATGCTCCTTCATCGTTAAATCTGAACTCCTTTTTAGCCTTAATAACAGAAAGCAAAAACAAACATTTTCGTTTCATTTACCCTATATTCTTTTGAGTTCTTTATAAAGCAAGGAAAATCCTATGAAACACATGTAATTTAGTTGCACCATCAATGTCGCTTTAGCTGTTTGAAAATAATCTGAATTGTTGCTTGAGGTGGTTGCTGCTCAATGGTTTGTTGCCTTTCCGAGGGCTATAGTTGGTTTTCTTCTTGTTACAATTTTGGGTTACTTCTTAGTAAAAACAAGCAACAAATTGACCTACTGGAGATTAACTCTAAAGGTTCTATTGAGGTTCAGATATTTAATTTTATAGTAGCAATATCTACTTGCATTAGTACACGTTTGAGAGTTGGTACTAGTTACTGCTGGTTCTTGTTGTAGCATTTACTGCATTCATGCATGGTTCCTTGTTCATTTGATTCTGCATTAATAAGCTTTCCCTTTTTTGGTTGGTCCTTTTTTTCTCCTTTTATAGTATTTGGAATTTTGGATATGATCGGTACTTCTTTTAACTATATTTTTGGTTCTCTTTTTTTATTCAGGATTCCAAGTCTACGGTTCCCAGTGAGATAGAACAGATTCTTGAAAGGGAATTCTGCTCTTCCTGATGGTGAAAGAGTTTGGAATGATGTGTAAATTCTGTCTTTCCTTGTCCTTAGCTGGATTATTTAACATTTTGATACTGGCAGCTATAGAGATGACTTGGTGGGTTTTCTTGTCAGTTGGTATTCCTTGGTGAGCTGAATGAAGACCTATGAATGCTAGCTTGGAATTTTAAAAGTATTTCTCTAGCTTCATTATTTCAAGGAAGGTATTTTCCTTTGGGTTCTTGAAGATTTCAGCAGTATCATGAACTCTTTGTTCCTGAACTGACTTTAAGATGTGCATGCCTTTGGGAGGGTTGAAGAAGTGAGCACCGCATGATCCACAGTTGCCTGCAACTTTGCAAGCATTATTTCTTGTTACTGCTAGCCTGGTGTTTTTGGTGCTATGGCATGGCTTAGACATGTTTGGTTTTGTGGGTCTGGTTTAATTCCTACGCAAGCAGTGATAAAGAAGCATCAATAATTGGCTCCCTTTGAATCTTGTTGCACATCTTTGCAAAACCTGCACATTATGTTTTGGAAGCACTGGTCCAACGAGAGTAATTTGATTCATCACTGTAATGTGTGATGGTTCAAAGCGTCCATTAGCTCTAACTGGGTGGTGTTTGTGGCTGCAGAAGAGTTTAAGAAATACTTGATTGTTTGCTCTTCGGCGATACGGGTAATACTTTGTCTTGTGCTATCATTTGTATTTCACAATTCTTTTTGCCAAGCTAGCAGGTTGTTACTTCACTGCAAAATACTATTTCCTACCTGTAATTGCGTATCACATTGTACTAATGCTGAAGTTCAAATATTTGGCACGTAATTCAACTATGTAAATCAAGAGATACATAATACTAATTTTTTGACCATGCCCTTTCTGAGTTTGTATATTTTTTGGATATAATGCAGGATATTGAGTGGGAATGGTCAGGTGGTAGATGGTGATAGAGGGGGTCAATTATACTCACAATCAAGAGATACATAAGGAATGAATGTTAAATCTTGTTCATTTTAAATTGTAATTGTGAGTCATTTTGATTTCTGCAGTTAAAAAGTTAATACTTTTTGTCTTTAAAATTGTAAAATGTGAATTAAGATAACCTCTGAAATACAAAAAAGAAAAAATAAATCAAAAAATAATAATAATAGTATTGGCTTCTATATATATAAGTTATTATTTTTATATTAACTAAACGAATAAGTAGAATTAAAAATAATTAACATTAACAATAATAATAATAGAATAAAGGAATTATATGAAAGTGCATAATTGGAAAGTGAAAAGAATTAGTACCATAAGCAATAATTTTCACACCATCAGATGATTGGGTATGTGGACGAATGAGTGGTTAGTACCATTTGTATGCATATTTTCGTACCATTTAATGTTGCTATAAATCAAATTAAACGCTCAAATTATTGAAATTAGTTGCGTAGTCTGATATAAATGAAATAGCTATCAAGTTAGAGAAATACGGGAGTAAGGAGATTATGTGAAAAAGAAAAAGAAAACACTCCACTAATGATACTGATCATACCAAAATTACTGAGTCGATTTGACATTAAATAATTTTTCTATTTTCAAAATATCAAAGTCTCATGGAAGATTTCAAACTCAAAATTGAGTAAATTGAAAATTTTATAAGTTTTGAAAATTATACATATTTAAAAAGCTTATACTTTTTTTACAGAATAAATTATAAAATTAAGTTTCAAAAATTATTTCTACATCCTACTTTTTTTTTTTGTTGAAAAACTAGATTACAAAATCTCTTTTACAAAATATTATATGTAGAGCTTACCAAAATTTATACCACTTTACTTGCAAGATAAGTGTAAATGAATTGTGTTCCTCTATACAAGAGATCAATTTTAGAGCTATTATTATTATTATTATTTTGTTCTATACACACTCACAATTTTTTTCAATAAAAGTATTATTTTGAAATATCTTAGAAAGTAGAAAAAGAAATAAATTCTAATATATTAAAAATAATTTAATTTTAATACATAGAATAGTATAAAAAAGAAAAATTTTATATTATTATTTAATTATATATAATCACAGTGACAAATATGACTAATTTTTACCCCTTCACTACTTCATGCAAGTAGAAGCCTAAAAGGATTTGATTTAATAATAATATAAAAAAATTACATTAATAGTATATTAAAGTTAAATTCTACTAGAAATCAAGTTTTAAAATTCAAGCACAGTGTAATTTGGAATGATGCTAGACTAGTGTTTGAGAGTAATAGTCATATAGTTTTTGATATAATGGGACATGGATTCATGATTTGTCATTCGTGTTTAGGATTTATATGTATCTAGAATATATAATAAGGTTGTCGAAGTTTTAGCTCATTTTGTAACATCTCATGGATAAAAAAATATGGATAAGTGAAGGGCCTAGTTATATAAATGACCTCGTAATTCATGATTTTTTTCTTGTTAATAAATTTGTACCTTCATAAAATAAAATAAAATAAAAGACAATCACACTGTGAGGCATAAAAAGAGTAGGGGTGTTCAAATTCATTTCCACCCAATCGAAACCGCTAAACAATTCGGTCCAAATTAAAAAACCGTTTAAAATTAAAAAATTTGGATGGAATTTGATCTTATCGGTTATTAACCACTTGAATCAAATTGGATTTTGCATTTAAGTTTTTTATCTTTTCAAATCCAATCCAAACCAAATAATATTATATCATATAATTTTTTTATTGTTAAGTTTATATCTTTATTATAACAAATTTAATTTACTACATAATTTTTTATGTATCATTTTCTTTTAAAATAATACTTTTGTTATCCCTTAAGGCACTTATTAAAGATTCAAAAAGAGGAAATTTTCCATTGAAAAAGTGTGAATTTTAACTTTTCAAGACATGTGGTCCATTTATTTTGAAATCTTTAATCGATGTTCTTAGGGCACTAATTAAAAGACTCATATAAACATTAAGTGAGTTAATTTTACATTTTTATATTTATTTTATTGACTTAAATTATTTATAGTTTATAATATTCTAAGGTTAAAATTATATTTGGAAAAAAAGGGATCAAACTAGTTCAATCTAAATCAAATGAAATTGGTGGTAACTGGTAAGGAGATTGGTAATGTGAAAAGTGAGGGTTTGATCACCCGTACATTATTTGATGAAACTACACAATGGAAGTTATTAATCCAAAAGTGAATAAAATCTTTTGTGCATGTATAATGATCAAGCTCCTCTCATTTTCTCACTTTATCAATCTTTTCACTTTAGATGAGCTCAATTTAAAATTAAATGAATTCAAAATTTAAATTAAACTCATCTAATCCAAACTACCTCCATTATAGTTTTTGGATCGAATTGATTTTTCATTCAAAATTGAACACCCTATAAAAAATAGTAATACTAATTAAAATACATTTTTTCTTTTTGGCACCGTTTATCTTTTTTTTATTGAGTTATATTATTTGTACTCATAATACATGAAATATCATACTGACTAACAGTCCATCCACTGTTAAATGAGATGAGGACCTCATTCAAGTAGGGTTCACATCCCATCTAATGGTGGATAGGTTATGAGTTGACATGGTGTATCACGCATCATGAATACAAATAATATTTTTCTTTTTTCTTGATCAATTAAACTTTGCTCTTTGAATATATATATATGGGTTAGGATCAAGTTACATCAGCGTAACTGTAAGAAAATATTACACCGTTAAATAACTATTTATTGGAGTAATTTTTTACAAAACCTACCATTGGGTTAGAAGCTCATATCGTATAGATTAAGCCTATAAAATTTCAAATTAATATAAAATTTTATGTATATCAAAATTAATATAATATATAGAATTAAAATGAACAAAAATAAGAGCTACAAGATTACATTACTATTGATATTCAATTTTTATGAAATTTGATACAAATAATCTTTATGATGAGTGATTATAATTTAATGATTGGATCGATAAAAAAATTATTTTATTGAAAGTTATAAGTGGTATAACTTTGTTTAAAGTTAACTAGTGCGTAAGTCTTGTACACTTACACTACGTAGATGTCAAAGTTTATATGTCATGTATATGATAGGACGTAACTAAGCATATCTACAAATATTCTTCTAATAAAAGAAACAAAATCAATAAATCAATATATAATTTTCATATAAATAAATATGTATAATATTGACTTGAATAAAATATGGATCATCCCCATAAAAAGAAAAAAAATCTGGATGATATCATAAAAGTATGAGAGAAAAATATTTAAAATATCATTTAATAGTTAATGTAGTAATTATTGGAAATAATAAGAGATAAACACTTATGAATTAAAGTAAAAAAATCATATATTGATTTTTGAGTCATATATTCTAAATTATATTAATAACTATAGTATATTTTGCTTGAACTTACTTAAAGAAGAATTACATTTATCTTTTGTATTTTTCTTCAAATTTATAGTAATTATTGGAAATCAATAGAGAGAAATATTTAATAATTAAAGTAAAAAAAATCATGTACTAATTCTTTCGAGTTCATATATTCTAAATTTTGTTCATATCTATGTATTTTGAAAAATCATATATTGCAAATTATATTAATATTGATCATATATTTTGCTTGAAGTTACTTACAGAACAATTACATTTATTCTTCATATTTTTCTTCAAATTTTGTTTAAGTGATTATTGTAAATCATTTTGATTTTGAATTATATTTTTCTAATAATCTTTATTTGGAAAAATGATGAATAAGCAATAGAAATGCTTTAAGATAATGTAAATGGAATTCATAACACAATGGGAAAAATAATTACAATTTTTTCATTATATTCAATGTATATGAGTGTCATTACAATGTCAATACAAATTATGTGTTAGAAACAATAGAAACACCTACACCTAAAAGGTTAAAGATCTTATTGAAAAAATAATAATTACAATTTGTTCATTGTGTTTGTTGTATAGAAATATCGTTTCAATGTCAACACAAATTATTTGTGTTAGAAACAATAGAAACACCTAAACCGGAAAAGTTAAAGATAAATTATTCTAAGAAAATTTTTCAAAAGGAAAACCATTATAAAACAATAAAATTGAAATTTATTAGCGACCATTGTCCGAAGAATCCCAAAACAAAAATTCATTCCTTCACTTACTACATTCTAGATCAACACTGATAAAATAATATAAAGTAATATTTACTTGCAACTAATAAAGATTAAACTAAATAAGATAAATAGAAGCATTATATATTAGAACAAAGAAAAATATGAATGAGAAACTCTTATTAATAAGATATTACCTATAAACATACCATTAAATGAGATAATTTGATAAGAATATTAAAACAAAACAAAAGTGGAATGAATGAATCATTGTCACCAAAATTTAGGTCTACTAACATATGGAACAATTGATAGTGCTTTAATCTAATTGATAACCTAGATGGAGATGTCGTATGGAATTATATTACAAAATATAGAACAATCGTTATATAATGCATGGACATAATTACTACTAAAACGTAATAAAAAATCTTAAACAAAAGGATGATAGGAAAAAATCTAGTTGATTCTCAATTGAGAGTGAGATGTTGAAGACAGTCGCCATTGCAATGACAAGGTGTGCGAACTTCAACTCCAGCATCCTCCTTCCTTCGTTTCCCTCTGTGCCCTTCAGGCTTTATGGTCTTGCTCCTTCACCTAATTCTAGGAGCGTTTCTGAGTTCCATAGTAATGTTGGTGATGCTGTTGCCTCGTTCACTCGCCTTCTCACCAAGCGTCATCCCCCATCTCAAGTTGAATTTGGTAAGATCTTAATGTCTATTGTTAAGATGAAAGAATATCCAACTGCTGTTTCACTCTTTGCACAAATGGAGCTTAGGGGAATCGCTCCGTCCATGGTTACTCTGAGCATCTTGATCAATTGTTTCTGCCATTTGGGTCATATGGATTCTGCTTTCTCGGTTTTGGGCAAGGTTATCAAGATGGGTCATGAATTAGATGTCATAACTTTGACTACTCTCTTGAAAGGGTTCTGTATAAATGGCAAGGTTAAGAAAGCACTGGAGTTTCATGACAGGGTAAGGGCACTAGGATTTCAGCTTAATGAGGTCAGCTATGTGGTTTTAATTGACGGGCTTTGCAAGGTAGGGCAAACTAGAGCCGCCATTGAGTTGCTACAAAAGCTGGAGAGACAACCGGTTATGCCAAATGTTGCAATGTACAATGCCGTCATTGATGGGTTATGTAAAGATGGACTTCTAAGTGAGGCTGGGAATTTGTTTTCTAAGATGAGTGCACAAGGGATTTCTCCTGATGTAGTTACTTATAGTACCCTAATTCATGGTTTATGTTGTGCCAGTTGCTGAATGAAATGGTTCAAAACAACATCGAGCCAGACACATATACCTATAGCATATTAATAGATGCATCATGTAAAGAAGGAAGAATAACAGAAGCCCGAAAGATGTTTGATCTGATGTTGCAAAGAGGTCAAAAGCCTGATGTTGTCACTTATAGTGCTTTAATTGATGGACACTTTATAATCAATGAGGTGGACAAGGCAACAATGTTATTTGATAATATGATCAAAATAGGTTTGACACCTGATGTTAGGAGTTATACCATTATGATTGATGGATATTGTAAGAATAAAAGGGTGGATCAAGCCATGAATCTCTTTAAAAAAATGTGTAAAAAAGATTTAGTTCCTGATACTGTAACATACAGTTCTCTAATTGATGGCTTGTGCAAATCAGGGAGAATATCATATGTGCAGGATCTTCTTGATGAGATGAATGATAGTGGTCAACACCCTAATTTAATCACTTACACTATCTTGTTGGATTCTTTGTGCAAAATCCAACATCTTGATGAGGCAATTGCGTTATTTCGGAAAATTATTGAGAAAGGGATCAGTTTCGATGTGTACATGTGCAGTATTCTTCTAAATGGTTTGTGCAAGTGGGGGAGACTGGAGAAGGCAAAAGAAGTTTTTTATTATCTTTTGATCAATAATTATCGTTTGAATGTTTGGAATTATAATATTATGATCAATGGGCTCTGTAAAGAGGGCTTGATTGATGAAGCAGTAGCCTTACTTTCTAAAATGAAATGCAATGATTGCTCTCCAGATGCTGTAAGTTATGAAATAATTCTTCGAGCTCTTCTTGCTAGAAATGAGAATGAAAAGGCAAAAAAGCTTCTTCACGAAATGATAGGTAGAGGCCTACTAAAGGGAGGAAACAAGGTGAGATAAATTAGTTTGAATTGAAGTTGCACTTGTGTTAATGTTGAATATGTATGCTTGTTTAATATGGGTTAGAATCATGCAGAATACATTACCCTCACTGTTTTGGACCATGTTTTGATTATCTTATTTGTGCAGAGTGAACTTAGTTTGACCATGTGGTGCTGCAATTGTTTCATATATATGATGACTTTGTTAATCTATTTCATTAACTGTTATATTGTTCTTATTCATTGATTATGAGCAAGTGCTTCAGTCAGATGTTATCCACAATGTTGGGTTCTAACTTGTCTTCACCTTAATGGGATCAGTTTTTTTGATTTGTCAAAGTTAATACTGACACAATAGTTAAAGCTCCTTCATCGCTAAATCTGAACTCCTTTTAAAAGAAAGTAAAAACAAAAATTTTTATTTTCTTTACCCTCTGTACTTTTGAGTTCTTTGTAAAGCTAGGAAAATCCTATGAAACACATATTTTTAGTTGCAGCATCAAAGCTGCATCAGATGTTTGAAACTAGTCTGAATTGTTGCCTGAGGTGGTTGCTGCTCAATGATTCGTTGCTTTTGCAAGGGCTATTGTTTGTTTTTCTGGTTATAGTTGTGTTACTACTTAGGAAAAACAAAGTGACCTACTGGAGATTTTGTATAACGGTTCTACAGAATGATAGAAATTTTATTTTATTGAAACAGTATTTGGTTGTTTTAGTAAAGGTTTTGAATTGGTACTTGTTACTGCTGGTTCTAGTTATAGCATTTACTAATTCTATCATGGTTCCCTGTTGATTTAATTCTGCAGACATAAGCTTTTCTTCTCTTCTTTTGTTGTGTTTCTTTTACAGTGTTAGTAATTTGTCAGCACTGCTACTAATCATAATTTTTGTTTTCCTTTTTTATTTAGGATTCCAAGTCTTCTGTTCTCTACGAGGTAGAACAGATCCCTGTAAGGGAGTTCTGCACTTCCAGACAGTCAAAGAGTATCAACAAATGATGTGTAAATTTTTGTCTTTCCATCTCCTTAGCTGGATTATACAATGGCAACTGTTGGTGATTTGGTTGGTGTGAGCTTAGTGAGGACCTGCAAACCCTTGCTTGGAATCTTCAGAGTATTTCTCTATCTTCATTATTTCAAGGAAGGTACTTCCTTTTGACATCTTCAGGATTGCAGCAGAATGATGAACTTGCTGGTGCTGAGCTGACTGGAAGATGTGTATGCCTTCGGGCTGGTTGAAGAAGTGAGTTTCAGTTAATCCAAAGTTGCCTGCACTAGGTAAACATTTTTGCTTGTTATTGCTACCCTGGTTTTCTTTTTGGTGTTATGGTATGGCCTAGACATGTTTGGTTTTGTGGGTCTGGTTTAATCCCTAAGCAAACAATGAAGAAGAAGCATCAAGCACCTGCTTTTGGAACATTTGCTGAAAATTCTGCTTTGGCCAGCCTTTGAGTCTTGTTGCAGATCTTTGCAAAAGTATTAGATTATGTTTTGGAAGCAATCGACCAAGAAGAGCAATCTGCTTCATTGCTGTGGTGTGTGTCAATACCAGCCTATGGGACTAATGGTGCATTCGGGGTCTATTAGTCCACCTATAGTGGCTTGTGAGTGAAACAAAAATGTGTTGGAGATGGTTTGAGGTGATGTACTTATGATATTTAATGTTCTTAATTTTTTTTTATTGAATAGTGACATGAGTTAGGTTAAGAGAATCACTAATCAATCGGGTTTATAGATAACCAGAGTAGTACTTGGATCCAACTTTTTTTTCCCCCATTTTTAAAGTATGGATCCAACTCAAATTAGATAAAATCAGGTATAGTATGTATGGAATAGCGGTTGTTTAGGCTAAAATGTTAAGAAAGTTTATTTCATAATGTTGGACTTTTTCCCCCTCACGTCTTTAGTGAAAGGTTATATAATGAATTTGCTATCATATTTTAACCCCAAACAAAAAATTCTAAGCTATTATTAAATTAAAAAATTCATTGTTCTTCATTTTATGCGTGAGACCATCTTGGCATGTATAGCTGATCCCTCCGTGGGGCTAATATTCATGGTTATGAAACATTCATAAACAAAAATAAATAAATAAATAAAAATTGATGATTGTTTAGAGTCGAAGCATTGCTAGACTTGTCTTTAATTCTTTCTGGGAGCAATTGTTCCTTAATTTGAAAAAGTGATTATGGAAAATAAATGTTATATATAACTGAAAAAGTTAAAAAATAATTTTTTTTAAAGCAATTAAGTTTAGCTTCTACAAAAAAGTTAAAAATTGATTTTTAAAATTTTAATTTTTTCTAAAAATTGTCCAAAAATACAAAAAGTGATTTTTTTTGGAGAAAAATAGTGATTATTTGCTTAAGAAAAACACAAACAAACGCACCAAATGCTCCTTCAAGAAAATAACTCTAGTAGATGGATGAAAATTTTATATCCCCAAGTGCTGTTTTCATTCATATCCTCCCAATCATTTATTATCATATGGAAAGATAAGAATCAAAACAGATTTAAAAATTTCTGTGTTACTTTGTATCTTTCAGAATATCTATTCATTTTTAAACAACTTCACATTCTAATGCAATATTTTTTTTCTTTTTTTAATAGTACTTCTAAGTAATTTCACTCACTAACTATTAGTTTTTCAAGAGAGTGTCATTTAAAAAGGGTATATTACTTTATTCACTATATTTTACTCCATTCTGATCATATTTATTGTCTTTCTTAATATTTGTGCTTATTTGAAAGTGATATATTTTGAAAGGGAGAGAGTACCAAATATATAATAGATATCTCTCATATGACATTAAACGATTGGACAGATAGAGAAAGGAACACCATTTTGAGACAGAAGATTTCCAATCCTTATAGGTAGCCATATTGTCATACGTCGCAATGTATTATTATCCTAGGTTATTTAAATTTTGTGATTTTTACTTCAATGGTCAAGAATGTTAGAGGCACCTCTACTACCTATAAAGCACAAACATACCATTTGAGTGTCGTGTCTACGTGTCTAGCACATGTTCATGTCGAATCTTACATGACACACCAGTAGCATATGTACATGTATATTTAATTTAAAATTTACATTTTTCATACTCCAACATAGAAAAACACTATATAAATAAGGTTATATAAAAGAAATAATACATAACTCTTTAGTTTATAAGAAAATAAGACATAAACGTAGATTATACAAGATATTATTTTGAATAATTTATCATTTTTATTAAATTTTAGTTATCTATATGTCATATCTATGTTCTATAATTTTTTAAATTTGATATATCCCTCATATTCATGTCGTGTTTTGTGCTTCATAGTCTACTACAAAGCCCTAATACAAACATGCTAATTAATGTCCATACCAATGAATAAATTAAGAGCCTAAAATTATTTTACCTCATGATGGGCGATTGATGATGGTATCAATTAGTATGATGAAGACTTGCATCCAAAATATGTGAATAATACACATTTATATAATGTTTATAAAATGTATAAAAAAGAAAATGGTATATTCTATAATGTTTATAAAATGTAATTATATATAATAAAACTAAAAAATTTAAAAGTAAATGTTATAGGTCAATATTTTTAATTATTATATTTTTAAAATTTATATGCAAATTGTTATTAAAAATATCATTTTATATGCTTTATTTTTAAATTCACATATTATAATAAAAGGTACAAATAAAAGTTATTGAGATGAATAAAAGAAAGAAAATATTATATTCTATCAAATGTATTTCTGTAGTTTTTCACATATTATTTTTTAGCACATTCATATATGAAATTTTTTTTACCACAGACATTTATTGAAAAGAAAGTTACAATCGAATATAATCTAATGGTGCTTATCCTTTGACGAAAATTCACACCAATAATCTTTTTATTACACAGAACTTGCAACTATAAATGAGATTGTTGCTTCACATTTTCATAGGTTTTTGTATGACAATTTTTCGTGCCATCAAGGAAAGCTCTTACTTCAATTATAATTTCTTCTATTCACATTTGCAATAATTTTCAATAGAAAAATTATTTTGAAAGATCTTAGAAAAAAAGAAATAAAATCCTATTCTATCCTATCCAATGTCTATGTATAAAAGACGGTTATGAGATAATGGGATTGATGATGTATCATTACTACATGTATTTGAAGTTTCTCCTTTTCTTGCCTTCCATTTATCCAATCATCTTTATCTTTTAATTTATATTGACCAATTGTATTTGCCTTCATATTAGCCAATAGAATTAGTTCTATTTTTCATTACACCAATCATTATTTAACAATAATTCTATTATTCATTTCTATTTATAGTTAATAAATGAATTATATTTAAATACTTTTAACATGATGATAAATAATATTTGAAACTTTGATATTAAAATAATAATAATTTAAATTATTTTTGACTAATTTTTAAATTTTATATTTTTTCAATCATAGACACAATATTTTGATCATAGATCTCTATCATATAATCATCTTTATTAGATTAGATTTTTTAAGCTTTAATGACTAATTTTTTTTACTATGGATTTGAAGGCTCAAATAAATAGGACATTAAAATTTTATAATGTATTTAATTTTAAATTACATATGTTATAAATTCGTATTAAAATTATATCAAATAGAATAATGCAGACTTGACAAATATAATTAGCATTAGAACAATTTTATTGAGAACATGTTACATTATATAGGTGATACCAAACATATGCTTTGAATGGCCATATATACTAAGTATGTATATTGCACCATGCTGATTTATCTACTTTAATTTATGATTATTATTAATTCAAAAATTTAAATAATAAATCATCTTTATATATTTTGAAGTCTTATAGCATGTAATTTTTTCTATGATAAGAAAATATTAATATTTTAATATATTATAATTAATTTTATTGCACTTATAACTACCGATATAAATTCAAATAAGTGTATTTAAAAGTTTCCATTTAAATATTTAAATTTTATGAAATTATTATCTGTGTCATGTTACATTAAAAACAATGGAAATTGTCTTTTTTTTTTCCAACTTCAGTTTCAAAATCCTTTACATTTCATTTCTGATCAAACATAAGGAATATTATATATATGACATTTTCTTTGACTTCTTATATTCAATAAAAATAGGTGTGTGTGTGTGTATATATATATATATATATATATATAATATTTTAAGTAATATTGATACACCAGATATATTATACTAAACATATATTGTACAAGCGATGCAAACGTATAGACTGCACTTTGTAATGCCCGATGACAAAGTTGGGGGTGATCGTCGGTGCAATAAGTCACGGATAAGGAGCGGCTCCTGGTAGACTTCTAAACAGATAGGTACATGAATGAAACGATTCCACACCAGAGTGAGAAGGATCCTGAGACTGTGTAAGTATGAGACTATACAGTTAAGGAGGGCTTATATGAATTGATTTGTACTACCTATACTAACAAGATACATCTTCTTTTCGGTAGCTCATCATTAAACAATTCTACAGTTAAGGATGTTTGACTTGGAGCATTTTGGGATGGGTGACATCTGGTGATGAAATCGGGGAGTGATCGCTGGTGCAAGAAGGCACGAACAAAGAGTGGCTCCTAGCAAACTTCTAAGCAGAGGGGTATATAAATGAACCGATTACACATCAGAATGAGAGGGATCCTGAGACTGTGTAGGTATGAGACAATACAGTTAAGGAGGGCTTATATGAATTGATTGGTACTATCTATACCAGTAAGATGCATCTTCTTTTCAGTAGCCCGTTACTAAAGATCTCCACAAAAGATCCATGTTGGTTTGTGGGGACAATCATCAATCCATAAAACAGTAGAAGATGTTACACACTTTGATGTGATACTAAACATATATCGAACTGGTAATTCAAACATAAATTGCATATAAATTCAAATCGTGTAATGTTTTTATAATTTTTGCCACAACTTCATACTAAACCCTTATTTAAGACAATAATACCCACGTGACAAAATGTATTAGCGATGAAACATTTTACTTACTAATAATGATATCTCAAATAGGTGACACCAAACATGTATTAGAAGAGTGATGTAAACATATATATAAATTGTGCGGTAGTGATTATATTAATACACCTTTTGGTTATTATTAGCAATTTAAATTAAATCCAAATTTATAAATTCTATGTACCTATGCTTTTAATTTCTTAATAATTAACTTTTATATTTCACTTTTGATGTGGCAAATATATATTGCAGGGTAATGCAAACAAATAAAATGTAATGCAGAAATTAATGATATGACGAATTTGTCCTTTTTTTTTGTATGATAAATTTGTCTTAATACAAAGCAATATGCCAAATAAATTTAGTGAATAATTGAGACCGGAATACACTTTTAAAATCACGCCAACTTGAGATAATGATGATAGCAAAGTTACCGGCTGATTCTTACTTTTTCAAAGTAGCATTGCTACTCATAGTGAATTGTTTCTTAGGAATGAATGTTCAATCTTGTTCTTTTAAAATTGTAATTGTGAATCATTTTAATTTCTGTAATCAAAAAATTAATATTTTAGTCTTTAAAATTGTAAAATATACATTAACATTACTCCTGAAATATAAAAACATCAAAGGAAATTGATGATGGAGCAAAGCAAATTATATGAAAGTGCATAAATAGAAGGTCAAAAAAATTAGTATCTGAAGCAATATTTTTCACGTCATCCGGTGATTAGATATATGGAAGAATGAGAGATCATTATGCTGTATGCAAATTTGCGTACCATTTAGTATTGCTGTAAATTTTAGCACTGCTATTACTATTGTTGTAAATTAAATTAAACCCTCAAACTAGTTGCATGATTTAATAGGAAATAAAATAGAAATCAAGTGAGAGAAATACAGGAGTAGGGAGATGATGTTAAGGAAAAAAAAAAAGAAAAAAACTCCACTAGTGAAATTGATCGTACAAAAATTATTGAATTGAATTTACGTAATAAAATTGCTATTTTCAAAAATATTAAAGCCTTAGAATATTTCAAACCTTAAATTGAGTAATTTGGAAATTTTATAAGCATTGGAAATTATACATATTTAGAAAAAAATAACGGAATAAATTACAAAATTAAGTTTCAAAAAATTATTTTGACGGCTTACTTTTTGCTTCTCGAAAATAAAAATTTACATGCAGAGCTTACAAAAAATTATAACACTTAACTTGCAAGTTAAGAAGTTAAATGTAAATGAGTTGCATTCCTCTGTCTACGAGATCAATCAAAGCAATTTATATTCTTTGTATTATTATTGCTTTTATTACAATTTCTTTCTAAACACATTTGCAATCTTTTTCAATAAAAAAATATTTTGCAAGATATTTAAAAAATTAATAAATTTTGAAAAATAAAAAATGATTTAATTATGATGCATTAAATAATATAAAAAAAAATTTACACTGCCAATCAATTATATATTATTACATTAATAAATATAGTTGATTTTTAACCTTTTCCCCCACCACTTCATGAAAATATAAAGATTTGATTTGATAATAATATAAATTTTATTTATATAATTAACATATTAAAATTAAACTCTATAAAAAAAATTAAACTTTTAAAATACAAGAACGGTGTTATTAGAGATGAACACGTCAAGATTGTTGTAGAAAGGGGTAGCCTTGATGCTCCCAAGTGAAAATTCGAGGTGGTCTTGAGGGGGTTAAGCTTGCGAAGCACATAGGGTGATCCTAAATTAGTGATTGAGAGTAATGTCATGGCTCTTTTAAACAATAAGATTTTTTTTTTTGTTCGGAACATAATGAGATGCATCCATGAAATTTGTCATTGGGTTTTAAATTTTGAGTATTTTAAGACAGAATAATAACATGTAATAAGATTGTTTAAGTTTGAGCCCTCTTTACAACATCTCATGGATAAAAAAGTACGGATAAGTGAAGGGCTTAGTTGTATAAATGAGGCTGTTCAAGTTCAAGATTTTCTTTTTTTAACAAATTTGTACTATTTAAATCTAATACCCTAAACCATTTATGGCTCAATTTTAGCTTTAAAATATTTTTTGCTGTCAAGTGTTTTATTAGAAGAGATAAATACTTCAAATGATATCACAATACATATATGATTGTATGCACACAAATTTTACATTATATATAGCACATCAAAATTAATATATTAATTTATTTATTTTATCCATTTAAGTTAATTATAGTTTATAATATTCTAAGGCTAAAATTATATTTTGTAAAAAATTGACCAAGTCAATCCAATCTAAACAAATTAACAGTGCGTTTGTTTAATATTTAAAAAAATATAATTATTAATTCAAATTTTATATTTAATTGAAAAATTTGAAAACTAATTTTTTTTAAATTTTGATTACTTTTAAAAAATTATTTAAATATATGAAAAGTGATGTTTTGAAGTCAGAAAAGTTATTTTGAGTTAGAAAAAAAAGTATAAATAAGCGCATCCTAAAATTGGATGAAATTCAAAATTGAAACCAAACTCTTCTAGTTCAAATCACATCAATTATCTTCTTGGGATTGAAATGATTTCTCTTCAAAATTGATCTATATATAGCATAAGGAACATCTAAAGTATTAATGTTAATTAAAATATATTTTTCCTTTTGGTATCATTATATTTCTTTTCCCTTGATTATTTGGTACGAATAAACTTAGTTCTTTGAAAATTATATATATATATATATATATTTCTATATGTGTGTGAGTTTAATTTGTATATATTAATAGTATATTTTTTTTAGATTTTCATTCAATTATATTATATTATTTGAATTTTTTTAAGTAGTACGCGTAAAACTACTTTGCTCTGCTCACCTCAACACATATAAATACGCAACAGAAAAAAAAAAAAAAGATTGTACAGTTGATAGTTGATACCACGAGACCTTCTTGGCAAATGACAAGCTGTGCATCTCTTTGTGTGTGTGTGTGTGTGTGAGAGAGAGAGAGAGAGAGATTGAGAATAAGATGTTGAAGACAGTCACCATTGCAATGACAAGGTATGCGAACTTCAACTCCAGCATCCTCCTTCCTTCGTTTCCCTCTGTGCCCTTCAGCCTTTATGGACTTGCTCCTTCACCTAATTCTAAGAGCGTTTCTGAGTTTCATAGTAATGTTGATGATGCTGTTGCCTCTTTCACTCGCATTCTCAGTAGGCTTCGTTTACCATCTGAATTTGAAATCAACAAGATTCTAGGGTCTATTGTTAGGATGAAACAATACCCCACTGCTATTTCACTTGTCCCTCTTTTGGAGTCTAAGCGAATCACTCCTTCCTTGGTTACTCTGAACATCTTGATCAACTGTTTCTGCCATTTGGGTCATATGGATTCTGCTTTCTCGGTTTTGGCCAAGATTATCAAGATGGGTCATGAATTAGATGTCATAACTTTGACTACTCTCTTGAAAGGGTTCTGTGTAAATGGCAAGGTTAAGAAAGCACTGGAGTTTCATGACAGGATAAGGGCACTACGATTTCAGCTTAATGAGGTCAGTTATGTGGTTTTAATTGACGGGCTTTGTAAGATAGGGCAAACTAGAGCCGCCATTGAGTTGCTACAAAAGCTGGAAAGACAACCGGTTATGCCAAATGTTGTAATGTACAATGCCGTCGTTGATGGGTTATGTAAAGATGGGCTTGTAATTGAGGCTACCAACCTTTTCTCTAGGATGATTGGACAGGGGCTTTCTCCTGATGTTGTTACATACAATTCCCTAATTCATGGTTTCTGCTGTGCGGGTCAATTAGAAGAAGCTACTCGATTATTGAATGAAATGGTAAAAAGCAACATAAAGCCAAACACATATACCTTTAACATATTAATAGATGCATCATGTAGAGAAGGAAGAATCACAGAAGCCCGAAGGATGTTTGATCTGATGTTGCAAAGAGGTCAAAAGCCTGATGTTGTCACTTACAATGCTTTAATCAATGGATACTTTCTAATCAATGAGGTGGACAAGGCAACAAAGTTGTTTGATTATTTGATCAAAACAGGTTTGACACCTAATGTTAGGAGTTACAACATTATGATTGATGGAAATTGCAAGAACAAAAGGGTGCTTCAAGCCATGAATCTCTTTAAAGAAATGCATAAAAAAGATTTGGTTCCTGATATTGTAACATACAATTCTCTAATTGATGGCTTGTGCAAATTGGGGAGAATATCATATGTGCAAGATCTCCTTGATGAGATGAATGATAGTGGTCAACACCTTGATTTAATCACTTATAGTATCTTGTTAGATGGTTTGTGCAAAATCCAACATCTTGATGAGGCAATTGCATTATTTCGGAAAATTGTTGAGAAAGGGATTAGTCCAAATGTGTACATTTGTAGTATTCTTCTGAATGGTCTGTGCAAATGTGGAAGGTTGGAGAAGGCAAAACAGTTTTTTCATCATCTTTTGATCAACAACTATTGCCTAGATGTTTGTACTTATAACACTATGATCAATGGCCTCTGTAAAGAGGGCTTATTTGATGAAGCAATAACCTTACTTTCAAAAATGAAAGGCAATGATTGTTTTCCAGATGCTGTAAGTTATGAAACAATTCTTCAAGCTCTTATTGCTAGAAATGAGAATGAAAAGGCAAAAAAGCTTCTTCATGAAATGATAGTTAGAGGCCTACTACAGGGAGGAAACAAGGTGAGTGAGATAAATTTGTTCCAATTTAAGTTGCACTTGTGTTAGCATTGAATATGTATGCTTGTTTAATATGGGTTAGAGATGATGCAGAATACACCCTCACTGTTTTCTGACCATGTTTTGTTTATCTTATTTGTGCAAATTGAATTTAGTTTGACCATGTGGTGCTGCAATTGTTTCATATACATGATGGCTTTTGTTAATCTGTTTCATTAACTCTTATATTGTTCTTATTCATTGAGTTCATTATAAAGCAAGGAAAATCCTATGAAACACGTGTATTTTAGGTGCACCTTCAACATCGCTTTAGCTGTTTGAAAGTAGTCTGAATCATTGCTTGAGGTGGTTTGTCAATGGTTTGTTGCTTTTCCAAGGGCTATAGTTGGTTTTCTTCTTGTTACAATTTTTGGTTACTTCTTACTTTCTTAGGAAAAACAAACAACAAATTGACCTACAGGAGATTAAGTATAATGGTTCTATTGAAGTTCAGAAATTTAATTTTCTACTAGCAGTGTTTGCGTGTATTAGATTAAGTACACACCCAAGAATCGGTTCTATTTACTGTTGGTTTTTGTTATAGCATTTATTGCAGTCATGCATGGTTCCTTGTTCATTTGATTGTGCATTAATAAGCTATCCTTGTTTCGCATTTTTTCTTTGCCTTCCCTTTCACGGTATTTCAAATTGGTCAGTACTTCTTTAAACTATATTTTTGGTTCTCCTTTTTTATTTAGGATTCCAAGTCTACGGTTCCCAGTGAGATAGAACTGATTCTTGAAATGGAATTCAGCTCTTCCAGAGGGTCAAAGAGTATGAAATGATGTGTAAATTCTATCTGTTCATCTCCTTAGCTTGATTATTTAATATCTTGACACGCACAGCTATTGATGACTGGGTGGGTTTTCTTCCCACTCTCTGGTGAGCTAAGTGAAGACTTGTGCAATTGTTGAAAGCGTCAATTAGTTTAAGGGATAAATGCATTTTATCTCCTAAATTTTTGGTCATGTGTACTTTATCCCCTGACTTTTCAAAATGTGTATCACGATACCCTGAACTTTCCAAATTGTGCAAGACACTCCTCAATATAATTTTGGCAATTAATAAATATAAGATTTGTGTGCACTTAACCCCTTTGAAGTTTCTAATTTGTGCAATTCGACCCCTTGTCCGTGAATACCATGTACAATTAACCTTCTTGATTTTTTTATTATGTGCAGCCCGACACCCAGCTATCACTTCAATTTTCGGGGGGTCTTTTGCACAGTTTAGAAAGTTCAGGATGTCGTAATGTACTGTTTGAAAAGTGGGGGGTTTGTTACATAATTTGGAAAATTCAGGGTGTCTTAATGCACATTTTGAAAAGTCATGGTTTAAATTGCACATGACCTAAATTTCAGAGAGGTAAAATGCATTTAACTCTTGGTTTAATTTGGTGGTGTTTGTGGCTGCAGAACTGGGTTTAAGAAGGACTTAATTGTTTGCTTTTGGGCGATGCTGGTAATATTTTGTCTTGTGCTATCGTTTGTATTTCACAATTCTTTTTTAGCATGCTAGAAAGTTATGTTTCTTTACTGCAAAATACTATTTCCTACCTGTAATATTAGACCACATTGTATTAATGCTGAAGTTTCAAACATTTGGCTCATAATCCAACTATGTAAATCAAGAGATACATTATACCTTTGATGATGCCTTTGATGATTTTGCATATTTTGTGGATATAATGCCGGATATTCAGTGGGAGTGGTCAGGTGGTAGATGGTGATCGAGGGTTCAATTATACTCTCAAAGAACTGCCACTAAAAGCATAACTTAGCATCCAAGGGACTAATCCAGTTCAGATTAATATGCTTCGCCTCATGAAAGTAGCTGCACTTTTCTGTTCTATTTTGATATACAGAAGCTGATGATATGCTGGCCATGTGTAATCTTGAACTTTCATTTGCCCCTTTCCAGATCATTTTTCTTACCTGGAGCAAGTACAAGGGGGATAAAAATAATCATATAAAAGTTGTTATGTGACAATGCAATTTGTTGCTCTTTCATGAGGCAGTCCCTGAGAATGTAAATCAGCAATGCTGCGACTTGTTAAGCAATGGTGTCAGCTTGGTATGTCACTACACGTGGCAGCATTCAAGTCATTGTGTTAAAGAGTGAATGAACACTTGTTCTTTGCAAATTGCAATAGCATGAAGGTGATAAAACTATGGTAAGCAAGAACCGTATGACTTGGAAAAGTGATTGAATATCGAGGTTGCATGTTTGGTCCTTGCTTAGAAGGAAAAAAAAACTGTTAATGATATGATGAATTGGTCTTAATGCATAACAATATGCCAAAAATAAAGTTAGTGAATAACTGAGGCTGGAAGACACTCCATAGTTTACACAAACTTGAAGTAATGATGATAAGTTACCGGTTTCTTCCTCCTTTTGTCGAAATAGCATTGCTATTCAAATCGGAAAATTTTTTTTAATTATTGGACAAATGTAATGTGAAATTTTTTTCAAGAGTGAATATTTACTTTTGTTTTTGAAATTAAATATATAAGTCATTTTGATCTATAATATTAAAAAAGTAGTATTTTAATTTTTAAAATTAGAAAATTTTGAGAAGGGGTACAGTGTACCACTTCAAATCTCAGGATTTAGATTTCTTTGCCTACTTTTATATATATATATATATAAAGAAAAATTATGCGTCATAAGAGTTGAATTATATGAAAGTGCACAAATAGAAAATGAAAAAAAAAAAATAGCAACTGAAGCGATATTTTTAACACCGTCTTATGAACAGGTATATGAAAGAATGAATAGGTATTGCCATTTGTATAAAAATTACTATTCATATAAAAATATATTTAATCCTAAAACTAATTCATTTTAAGAGATCTTAGTAGATTTTAAAGGAAACAAAATTTGAAAATATTAAAAAGATTTAATTTTAATGGATTCAATAATATAAAAGAGTTTAGCATTGTTATTCAATCATATCAATAATCAATTATCAATAATCATCAATCAATCAATCAATAATATATGAATAATTAATACTCAATAATAATATATACAATTATTATCCATATAAGAGACACGTGGCAAACTATCCTTTAACCTTCAGTTGTATCGATAGCTAATCAATATCAATAATTAATAAAAAAAGGTTAGTCAACACACAATAATATCAATAATAATAAATATTTTCAGTTACAAAATAAAAAATAAATCAATTACTAATTTGGAATATCAATCAATAATCAATAAAATTAATAATAATTAATATTTTCAATTTCAAAATAAAAGATCAACCAATCAATCTATAATTGATATAATTATCAATCATATCAGTAAGCTCTTATCAGAACCTAATCGCTATTCGAAAATTTAAATACTATTCTAGATTTCACGTCTCTTTACTTTTATTTTTATTTTTTTATGTTTCATCGATATGTTTCATTGAGATTTTCATTTTCTTTTCTTCTCCTCTCTTTTACAAGAACTTTAATCTTTCCCTCTTATGATTTGAGATCAAGCTTTGGAGCTGTCAATGAGGTCAATTGAATAGGAAGAAGGGTTGAGAGTGAGATGCTGATGACAACAACAATGGTAAATAACTAAGTAGTAAATGCTATACGATACAATTTTATCATTCTCTTTATTAAATTTTTTAATACATTCTAATGTTTTCTTCATCCTAGTAGTGAAATTGTTTTTTTGTTTTTCTCTTTTGTGCTTTCTAAGTCCTTCAAGCATGTCTACGTGTGGGTTTTCATTCTCATATGACAAAGTTTCAATTTTTATGTTTTTTGGGCTTATAAGTATGGTGTGGTGTTTAAATCAAATTCCTTCACATTGGTGGTGAAATGTTATGTGGCTGTGTAATATCCTCTACATGTTTTCTTAATCCAGTTTCTTCTCTTTATTTCCTTTATCAAATCCTCTTTTGTTTTATTTTATTTTCTCTCTTATAGGAAATAGAAGTAGAAGAATAGAGGAGCTCATACAACAATAATATCGGATAATTTTAAGTTGTAAGTTGTTTATAATTTTCAGTTGTCTTCTTTTTTTTTTCATTTTCATCTTTTCAACTTCTTTTATCTCAAATTTTATTGTTGTTCCTATGAGATTTCATTTTCAATTGGCTTTCGTTCTTTATTGCAACATAATTTTTAAATTAATTTCTTGACTTAACTTCCTTGATTTATTCTACTGTCTCTCAAGATCCTCACATCTAAAGCTTATAGTCTCACTATTTTTCGCTTTTCTTTCGTATAGAATTTTAAATGTTTGATTTTGTTGCATTATTTTCTTCTAAATTTGTTACAATCCATCTCAAACCATTGTATTTTTTCTCCTTTTACATGGTATTTAAAATATCCATTTTGTAAGTTTTTAATTTTCTATTTATTTGTGATTATATTAAAATAGGTTAAATTTGAAATTGGCAGGTTCTCAGATTCTCATGTGATAATAATAGATGGTTTGATTCTACAAGTGGATTTGTTGTTAGTATTGTATGACGTTATGCAGAGGGTATTATTCAATTACAGTGGAGCAATTTATTCGAATACATGCACAATTCGAGGTGAATGCTGGCTAATTTTTAGTTGTTATATATGCAATCATGTTTTTTAATTTTATTGCCTTTATTCAATTGAAAACCAATTTTCCCATTTATTGCTCTATGTAATCTTGTTTTTTTTATTACGTTTATCGAATTATTACAAAAAAATGCTTTCAATTTTTTTAAAATATCTTTTAGTGGCTTTTTTTTAATTGTCTTTTAGTGATTTAGATCATAGTAAACATGTTCTAAAAATAATGAATTGTTGCACTAATAATGGATGAAGTTAAAAATTGTTAATTTAAAATGTAGTGATAAAGTATTTATTAATGAAGAATTTCAAGTTCAATAACTTTTTTGATAGGTAAGTATATTATTGCTCATCAAAAAATAGTAGTGAGGATGATATTGTTTGGGTAATAGATGGAAAGACACCAGATTCAATATCAAAATCAAAATTGGCACTTATTAATCAATGCAAGATTAGTTATAGAGTAACAGCTTGGTTATCACTTCTCTTCAATTATAACTTTTTTTTTACTGTTTATGATTTTCCTTTTTATCCCTTTTCATTCAAATATATTTTTTCATTTAAATTTCTTTTAAGTCAAATTAATTTCTCTAGATATATATTGTGTAATTATATCTTATAATAATTTGAAACTGATTTTAACATCTGTTAATTATTTTGACAAAAAAATTATCAAAAATGAATTTTGATGAAAATATTGAATGTTGAACAATTGGAAAAAATAATGGAATATTTCACTTATAATAAATCAAATAGAAACTGTTGGTTCAAAATGTTGTCATAAGTTATATATTACTAAAAAAAATTATTTCCAATTATTATTGAAATATTTTCTCTTTAAAATTTTTCATTTTATATATGTCTTTTCATTCAATTTTTTAAACTCAAATTTCTTTTAAATCAAAATAATGTCCCTAACTATATATTATCCACTAAAAGGTGTTCTGGAATATGTAGCATTTAGGTAATTATAAGTATTGGCTTTTGTACTTTATTTTATTTATACTCTAACGTGCTTTTTGAAAATAAATTTATTCATTCTCTATTTTTAAAGTATTAGTATAATTGTATTTATTTGTATATGACAACACAAATTAGTTACCAAATGGTGGTTTTTTTTATTAATATTGATACTTACAAGTAATGTTATATATTGCATAACTATATGATAAAAGAAATTAATTATAAAGTGATTTTTTTTATTGAGATTAATATCTAACAAATGATGTTAGACATATATATTGTATAAATATTTTTTTTCACAACAAGCTAAGGCTCTAACCCTAAATCAGGTTAATATTTTTATATATAACAACATTATTGCATAAACATTTTTTTACAATGGGGCCCTAACCCTAAAATAGGTTAAATATTTTTTTATATGACAAAAGAAATTAGTCATAAAATAAATTTTATAATATGTTGATACCTAACAAGTATATTGTAAAAATATTTTTTATAATAAGGCTCTAGCTCCAAAACATTTTGACATTTTTTTTATATGACAAAAAAAGTTAGTTTAAAATATTCTTTTTATTAATATTGATACTTAACAAGTGATACATATATATTATACAATTATTTTTTTTACTACAGGGTCCTAGCCCTAAAATAGTTTAAATTAGAGTAAATAATTGTTTTGATCCTCACATTCTCAATTGATTTCAAATTGAAAATGTTACAACCTAAATGATTATTTAATCGCAAAATAATGTTATAATAATATTTATACTTAATAACAAGTGATGTTAGATATGTACATTCTACAAACATTATTTTTCCAATAGGGCCCTAGTCCCAAAATAGGTTAATAATTATGTCATTAAACATAACCATTTACATAATATATAATTATTATCAATTTATATTTTTTTTTCATTTTATTCAATACGAATTTTTAGTTTTTTTTTTTCTTATTCAAGAAGAAACCATGGGAGGGGATGATAATTTTTTGTTATCATTAATTGCTACTTTAAGATTGTTTTGATAATATATTTTTATCCTTTTGTTCCAATATTTCTCATCTTATTCTGCAGGGTTGTCACAAAAATCTCAATCATTTTTTGTTTTATAATGAATGAGCCTATGATAAGATGCTTAGTCTTTGCACAATTCTTATTGCTTGCAATTTTAATCTTTTTATGTTCATTGTTGTGCATTTTATACTACAATATTTTTCCTTTAAATAAATCATGTTATTTATATCCTTGATTTACAAATATCTTTTTATTAGTTATATGTGAATTAATTAGCTCCATGAATCGCATGGGCTCGACATCAATGTTATTGGTAGGGAAGAAAAAATCGGATCGAGTATCGAATCGGTAAAGATATTGATTTAAAGGTTTAGAGGTCCAACTGGTTTAACCGAAATATAATAAAAATATATATAAATATATATATGATTAATTAGAATATAAACAAATAAATTAAATCATTAACATTAACATAATCAATAAAAAAATATTCATAGGTCTATAAAAATAAACATAATCTATACAAAATTTCTCTAGTCTCAACCTCACAATATAATCACAAAGTATTTGAAAACAATATTTGTTAGTAACCAGTGAGATTTATAATGAGTAGTCTGTGAATAACAGAGTGAGAAGAATAATAATCCAATAATTTTTGTTAGTGTCCTCCTTTGGTTCCTTTTTTTGTTTTGTTTTTATTCTATGACTACCATAAGATATCAATATTTAAGTTTTAGAACTAAAAAAAGAATTAAGTTTCGAAAAAAAAAATCAGTCAGACCAGTTCGGTGTGCCGATTTCCCTGGTTTTTCTCGATTTTTTATCGGTTTTGATTTTCCCCAATTTTTTGGACTTAACTGAACAGACTAAGTAATCAGTTCTCGATCGGATCCGATCCAATTTTCTCTTTCTTAATTATTATATTAACAAATATAGTTAATTTTTATCTCACTACTAAGAAAATACAAATAAAGGGTTTCAATTGAATAATAATATATTTTTTCTCTCATTGTCAGTTCATCAATGTCAACCTCTTTTAAAAATCAAACTTTTACAATACAAGCATAGTGCAAGGCCAAAATAAGAAAAAAAGGAAAGAAAGAAAGAGAGAAAAGAAAAACAAAAAAGATATACCAATAAACTTCGCACTTTGAAAATTGCATGTGTATGTTTTGAATTCATTTATTTTAATTTTGTTTTTCTTATGTGAATTTCTTCTGAATTTTGTTAACTCAAAGGTTCCTTTTTTTTTAATGAATGAAAAAAAGTGTTTTTAAGTAGAAATAGAATATAGTCTTTTAGAAAAAAGATAGAAATAGCAAAAACAATAAAACCATTGTCAAATGTTTATTAATTTTAGGAACTCAAAATATTTGTTTCATATATTTTTTTTTTGGGTGGTTTCTACCATACCCTTTCAATTTGAAACTAGATATAACAATCATCATTTGATAAGTATTTCAACTGAATCTAAATTAGATTATTACGTGGCATAATTTTATTTTTTAACCACACTAACCTTCTAATATTTTAGTTTAGAATGTAATGTCTACAATTGATTAGAGGACTAATAGATAAATATAATTAACTTTTTAGATAAAAAAAATCTCTTGGATGTGTTCAT
Organism: Dalbergia cochinchinensis; assembly: GCA_031216125.1. NCBI lineage: Eukaryota > Viridiplantae > Streptophyta > Magnoliopsida > Fabales > Fabaceae > Dalbergia > Dalbergia cochinchinensis. The sequence continues at coordinate 55,868,879 of CM062375.1, read as the reverse complement.
CCCCAATTTCGGTGTCCAAGAACTCTAATCACTGGGATGTGTTCATCCCCGATTTCAATTCGGTATCAGCTGTTACTTGTCAGAGCATTTTCCCAGCAATGTTTGCTTCAATCTCTTCAATAGCCCCCTGGCAATGTAGTCGTGTTAGAATCCTCGAATAGGGGAAGTTTCCATTGACATTCAACTTTTTGTTTATGGAACTCAATTTGATGATGCTTTACCCAAAGCTTGGATCTCAAATACACCTTATACGGTGACACGTGCTCAGAGGTGTAATAATTTCACTTCTATTTCTGTATCCCAATTAGCTGGTGCTTGCACTCGTTCCTTGCGTTCAACTTTAGGGTCTGGAACAAAACCAAGAGAAGCGTAAAGCGACAAGTTGAGCTGTGTGAGAGATTGAGAATAAGATGTTGAAGACAGTCACCATTGCAATGACAAGGTATGCGAACTTCAACTCCAGCATCCTCCTTCCTTCGTTTCCCTCTGTGCCCTTCAGGCTTTATGGTCTTCCTCCTTCACCTAATTCTAAGAGCGTTTCTGAGTTTCGTAGTAATGTTGGTGATGCTGTTGCCTCCTTCACTCGCCTTCTCACCAAGCGTCATCCCCCTTCTCAAGTTGAATTTGGTAAGATCTTAAGTTCTGTTGTTAAGATGGAAGAATATTCCACTGCTGTTTCACTCTTTTCACAAATGGAGGCTAAGGGAATCACTCCCGACTTGGTTACTCTGAACATCTTGATCAATTGCTTCTGCCATTTGGGTCATATGGATTCTGCTTTCTCTGTATTGGCCAAGATTATCAAGATTGGTCATGAATTAAATGTCATAACTTTGACGACTCTCATGAAAGGGTTCTGTATTAATGGTGATGTTAGGAAAGCACTGGAGTTTCATGACAGGGTAAGAGCACTAGGATATCAGCTCGATGAGGTCAGTTATGGGACCTTAATCAATGGGCTTTGTAAGATGGGGAAAACTAGAGCTGCCATTGAGTTGCTGCAAAAGCTGGAGAGACAACCAGTTAAGCCTGGTGTAGTGATGTACAGCACAATCATTGACAGGTTATGTAAAGATGGGCTCATATCTGAGGCAGGGAATTTGTTTAGTAAGATGATTGCTAAGCAGATTTCTCCAGATGTTATCACTTACAATTCTCTAATTCACGGTTTTTGCTGTGTGAATAAGCTACAAGAAGCTACTCGATTGCTGAATGAAATGGTGAAAAGCAACATTAAGCCAAGCACATATACCTTTAACATATTAATAGATGCTTCATGTAAAGAAGGAAGAATCACAGAAGCCCGAAGGATGTTTGATTTGATGTTGCAAAGAGGTCGAAAGCCTAATGTTGTCACTTACAATGCTTTAATCGATGGATACTTTCTAGTCAATAAAGTGAATGAGGCAACAATGTTATTTGATAATATGATCAAGACAGGTTTGGCACCTAATGTTCTGAGTTACAACATAATGATTGATGGATATTGCAAGAATAAAAGGGTGGATCAAGCCATGACTCTCTTTAAAGAAATGAGTCACAGAAATTTAGTTCCCAATACTATAACATACAATTCTCTGATTAATGGCTTGTGCAAATCACGGAGAATATCATGTGTGCAAGGTCTTCTTGATGAGATGAGTGATAGTGGTCAACACCCTAGTTTAATCACTTACAGTATCTTGTTGGATTCTTTGTGCAAAACCCAACATCTTGATGAGGCGATCACATTATTTCGGAAAATTATTGAGAAAGGGATTAGTCCAGATGTGTACATGTGCAGTATTCTTCTAAATGGTTTGTGCAAGTGTGGGAGAATGGAAAAGGCAAAAGAAGTTTTTCATCATCTTTTGATCAACAATTATTGTCTAAATATTTGGAGTTATAATATTATGATCAAAGGGCTTTGTAAAGAGGGTTCGATTGATGAAGCAATAGCCTTACTTTCAAAAATGAAAGGCAAGGATTGCTTTCCAGATGTTGTGAGTTATGAAACAATTATTCAAGCTCTTCTTGCTAGAAATGAGAATGAATGGGCAAAAAAGCTTCTTCGTGAAATGATAGGTAAAGGCCTACTAAAGGGAGGAAACAAGGTGAGATACACTAGTTCCAATTTAAGTTGCACTTGTGTTAATGTTGAATATGTATGCTTGTTTAATATGGGTTAGAGATGATGCAGAATACATTACCCTCACTATTTCTGACCTTGTTTTGATTCTTTTATTTGTGCAAATTGAATTTGGTTTGACCATGTGGTGCTGCAATTGTTTCATGTACATGATGATTGATGACTTTTGTTAATCTGTTTCATTAACTCTTATATTGTTCATATTCATTGATTATGAGCAAGTGCTTCAGTCAGGTGTTATTCGCAATATTGAGTTGTAAATTATTGTCTTAACCTTAATGATATTAGTCTGATCATATGTCAAACTCTGACTCAATTTTTAATGCCTCTTCATCTCTAAATCTGAACTTCTTTTTAACCTTAATAATAGAAAGTAAAAACCAACATTTTCATTTTCTTTACCCTATACACTTTTGAGTTCTTTATAAAGCAAGGAAAATCCTATGAAACGCATTTTGGTTGCACCTTCAACGCGCTTTAGCTGTTTGAAAATAGTCTGAATCATTGCTTGAGGTGGTTGTCAATGGTTTGTTGCTTTTCCAAGGGCTATAGTTAGTTTTCTTCTTGTTACAATTTTTGGTTACTTCTTACTTTCTTAGGAAAAGCAAACAACAAATTGACCTACAGGAGATTAAGTCTAATGGTTCTATTGAAGTTCAGAAATTTAATTTTCTAGTAGCAGTATTTGCTTCTATTAGATTAAGTACACACCCGAGAATTGGTTCTATGTACTGTTGGTTTTTGTTACAGCATTTACTGCATTCATGCATGGTTCCTTGTTCATGTGGTTGTGCATTAATAAGCTATCCCTTTTTTTGCTTTTTATTCCCTCTCCTTTCACGGTATTTGGACTTGGTCAGTACTTCTTTAAACTATATTTTTGGTTCTCCTTTTTTATTTAGGATTCCAAGTCTACGGTTCCCAGTGAGATAGAACTGATTCTTGCAATGGAATTCAGCTCTTCCAGAAGGTCAAAGAGTATGAAATGATGTGTAAATTCTATCTGTCCATCTCCTTAGCTTGATTATTTCATATCTTGACATGCACAGCTATTGATGACTGGGTGGGTTTTCTTCCTACTTGATATTCTCTGGTGAGCTAAGTGAAGACCTGTGCGATTGTTTAAAGCGTTCATTAGTTTAACTTGGTGGTGTTTGTGGCTGCAGAACTGGGTTTAAGCAGGACTTAAATTGTCTGCTATTGGGCGATGCTGGTAATATTTTCTCATGTCCTATCATTTGTATTTCACAATTCTTTTTAGCATGCTAGCAAGTTATGTTACTTCACTGCAAAATACTATTTCCTACCTGTAATATTAGACCACATTGTATTAATGCTGAAGTTCAAATATTTGGCTCATAATCCAACTATGTAAATCAAGAGATACATTATACTGATTTCGTGACCATGCCTGTGCTGATTTTGCATATTTTGTGGATATAATGCAGGATATTGAGAGGGAGTTGTCAGGTGGTACATGGTGATCGAGGAGTCAATTGTACTCACAAAGAACTGCCACTAAAAGCATAACTTAGCATCCAAGGGACTAATCTAGTTCGGATTAATATGCTTCGCCTCATCAAAGTAGCAGCACTTTTCTGTTCTATTTTGATATACAGAAGCTGATGATATGCTGGCCATGTATAATCTTGAACTATCATTTGCCACTTTCCATATCATTTTTCTTCAATGGAGCAAGTTCAAGGGGGGTAAAATAATCATAGAAAAGTTGTTATTTGACAATGCAATTTGTTACTCCATTCTCATCACATTTATTGTGTTTTTTAATACTTGTGCTTATTTGAAAGTGATATATTTTGAAAGGGAGAGAGTACCAAGTATATAATAGATATCTTTCATATGACATTGAACGATTGGAGAGATAGAGGAGGGAACACCATTTGGAGGCAGAAGATTTTCAATCCTTATAGATAGCTATATTGTTATAGGTCGTAATGTATTATTGTCCTAAGTTATTTAAATTTTTTGTGATTTTTACTTCAATGGTCAAGAATGTTCGAGGCACCTCCCACCTATAAAGCATAAACACACCATTTGAGTGTCGTGTTTACGTGTCTAGTACACGTTTGTGTCGTGTCTACGCGTCCAATACATATTCGTGTCGAATCTTACATGATATACCAATAACATATGTACATATATATTTAATTTAAACTTTACATTTTTCATACTCTAACATAGAAAAACACAATATAAACAAGGTTACATAAAAGAAATAATACATAAATCTTTAGTTTATAAGAAAATAAAACATAAATATAGATTATACAAGATATTATTTTGCATAATTTATCATTTTTATTAAATTTTAATTATGTATATGTCGTATCTGTGTTTTATAATTTTTTAAATTTGATACGTCCCTCCTCATATTCATGTCATGTTTTGTGCTTCATAGTCTACTACAAGGCCCTAACACAAACATGCTAATTAATGCCCATACCAATGAATAAATTAAGAGCCTAAAATTATTTTACCTCATGATGGGCGATTGATGATAGCATCAATCAGTATGATGAAGACTTGCATCCAAAATATGTGAATAATACACATTCATATAATGTTTATAAAATGTATAAAAAAGAAAATGGTATATTCTATAATGTTTATAAAATGTAATTATATATAATAAAACTAAAAAATTTAAAAGTAAATGTTATAGATCAATATTTTAATTATTATATTTTTAAAATTTATATGCAAATTGTTATTAAAAATATCATTTTATATGCTTTACTTTTAAATTCACATATTATAATAAAAAGTACAAATAAAAGCTATTGAGATGAATAAAAGAAAGAAAATATTATATTCTATCAAATGTATTTATGCAGTTTTTCACATATTATTTTTGAGCACATTCATATATGAAATTTTTTTTTACCACATACATTTATTGAAAAGAAAGTTACAATCTAATATAATCTAATGGTGCTTATCCTTTGACGAAAATTCACACCATTAATCTTTTTATTACACAGATCTTGAGCTATAAATGAGATTGTTGCTTCACATTTTCATAGGTTTTTGTATGACAATTTTTCGTGCCATCAAGCAAAGCTCTTAGTTCAATTATAATTTCTTTCTATTCACATTTGCAATAATTTTCACTAGAAAAACTATTTTGAAAGATCTTAGAAAAAAAGTAATAAAATCCTATATCCTATCCATTCCTTTGTCTATATATAAAAGACGATTATGAGATAATGGAACTGATGATGTATCATTACTAATGTATTTGAATTTTCTCCTTTTCTTGCCTTCATATTAGCCAATAGAATTAGTTCTATCTTTCATTACACCAATCATTATTTAACAATAATTCTATTATTCATTTCTATTTATAGTTAACAAATGAATTATATTTAAATATTTTTAACATGATGATAAATAATATTTGAAACTTTGACATTAAAATAATAATAATTTAAATTATTTTTAAGTAATTTTTAATTTTATATTATTTCAATCATAGACACAATATTTTGATCATAGATCTCTATCATATAATTATCTTTATTAGATTAGATTCTTTAAGCTTTAATGACTAATTTTTTTACTATGGATTTGAAGGCTCAAATAAATAGGACATTAAAATTTTATAATGTATTTAATTTTAAATTACATATGTTGTAAAGTCATGTTAAAATTATATCAAATAGAATAATTCAGACTTGACAAATATAATGAGCATTAGAACAATTTTATTGTTAGCATGTTACATTATATAGGTGATACCAAACATATGCATTGAATGGCCATATATACTAAGTATGTATATTGCACCATACTGATTTATCTACTTTAATTTATGATTATCATTAATTCAAAAAATTTAAATAATAAATCATATTTATAAATTTTGAAGTCTTATGACATATAATTTTTTCTATGATAAAAAAATATTAATATTTTAAGCTATTATAATTAATTTTATTACACTTATAACTACCGATTTAAATTCAAATAAGTGTGTTTAAAAGTTTCCATTTCAATATTTAAATTTTATGAAATTATTATCTGTGTCATGTTACATTAAAAACAATGGAAATTGTCTTTTTTTTTCCAACTTCAGTTTCAAAATCCTTTACATTTCATTTCTGATTAAACATAAGAAAGATTATATATATGACATTTTCTTTGACTTCTTATATTCAATAAAAATAGGTATATATATTATATTTTAAGTAATATTGATATACCGGATATATTATACTAAACAGATATTGTACAAGCGATGCAAACGTATAGACTGCACTTTGTAATGCCCGGTAACTAAGTTGGGAAGTGATCGTCGGTGCAAGAAAGCACGAATAAGGAGCGGCTCCTGACAGACTTCTAAGTAGAAGGATACATAAATGAACCGATTACACACCAGAACGAGAGAGATCCTGAGATTATGTAGGTATGAGACTATACACTTAAGGAGGGCTTATATGAATTGGTTTATACTACCTATACCAATAAGATGCATATTCTTTTCGGCAGCCCAACAAAATTGCAAAGATAATAATTAGAATAAGATCAGACATTTATTAAAATTAACCAAATATAATAAACCAGAAAATATAATTCTAGATGAACAAATAGATGCAATACCAAAAGTAATGTAAAATAAATAATAAAAAATTTGTACTCTATCAAGAAATTAAAATTGCACCTCTCTTTAAGCCGAGGCATTAATTGAAAGACAAATGCATATTTTGAAAGTTTAATTCTTCTTCAGGTCCCTATAGTTTCACTCAATTTTTAATTCAGTCCCTATTTTTAAGTAAGTCCCTATATTGCATAAGAATTTTCAATTAGATCCCTGCCGGTATGTGAAGAGTGAGATGGAAATAGAATATTCAATATTTCATAGGATCTTCTATTTTTTTATAACGACAGGGTTTCGATTGAAAAATCTCATATACTATAGGGACCTACTTTGAAACTTTTAAACACTAGAGACCTAATTAAAAATTGAGTAAAACTATAAGGACATGCAGAGTAATTAAACCTACTTTAAATGATATGGCAATACATATATGGTTGTATACATACAAAAATTTTACAATAAATATAGCACTCAAAATTAATATATTTATTTATTTTATTGATTTAATTTATTTATAGCTTATAATATTCTAAGGCTAAAATTATATTTTGAAAAAAACTGACCAAGCTGATCAAATATAAATCAATTAAAAATACGTTTATTTCAGATTTTAAAAAAGTGATTATGAAATTTAAATTTTATATTTAATTAAAAGCTAAAAATTTATTTTTTTTAGATTCTAATTATTTTTTTAAAAATATTCAAATATATGAAAAGTAATGTTTTGGGGTAAAAAACAATAATTCTGAGCTGAAAAAGGTTGAAAGAAACACACCTTAAAATTGGATGAGATTCAAAATTGAAACCAACTCATCTAATCCAAATCACATCAAGTATCTTATTTGGATTGAGTTGATTACTCATTAAAATTGATCTATATAGCATAATGAATATCTAAAGTACTAATATTAATTAAAATATATTCTTTTTCTTTTTGGTATTTGCTCTTTGAAAATTGCACACACACACACATATATATATATATATATATATTAATTTTTATACACCAGTAGTATAAATTTTTTTATATTATCATTTAAGTAAATTATATTATTTGAATATTTTTTAAATATTGGATGAGAAAGTGAACTATTTTACTGATGTTAATTACTATATATATATATATATATATATATATATATCTGGAGAAAAAAAAAAAAAAAAGGACTGGCCTCTTGTATCCTACTTGGCAAATGTTTCCAAGTTTCAATCGTTCCTCGGGTTCGTTTATAGGGCTTGCATCAAAGCAAAGACAAGAGCAGAAGTGTAGGTTGTGATTCGGAGTGTGTCTGTGTGTGAGAGATTGTGAATAAGATGTTGAAGACAATCACCATCACAATGACAAGGTATGCGAACGTCAACTCCAACATCCTCCTTCGTTTGTTTCCCTCTGTGCCCCTCAGGCTTTATGGTCTTGCTCCTTCACCTAATTCTAAGAGCGCTTCTGAGTTTCGTAGTAATGTTGATGATGCTGTTGCCTCCTTCACTCGCATCCTCAGCAAGCGTCATCCCCCTTCTCAAGTTGAATTTGGTAAGATCTTAAGTTCTATTGTTAAGATGAAAGAATATCCAACTGCTGTTTCACTCTTTTCACAAATGGAGTTTAGGGGAATCGCTCCATCCATGGTTACTCTGAACATCTTGATCAATTGTTTCTGCCATTTGGGTCATATGGATTCTGCTTTCTCGGTTTTGGGCAAGATTATCAAGATGGGTCATGAATTAAATGTCATAACTTTGACTACTCTCTTGAAAGGGTTTTGTATAAATGGCAAGGTTAAGAAAGCACTGGAGTTTCATGACAGGGTAAGGGCACTAGGATTTCAGTTATGTGGTTTTAATTGACGGGCTTTCTAAGATAGGGCAAACTAGAGCCGCCATTGAGTTACTACAAAAGCTGGAGAGACAACCGGTTATGCCAAATGTTGCAATGTACAGTGCTGTCATATGGATTCTGCTTTCTCGGTTTTGGGCAAGATTATCAAGATGGGTCATGAATTAAATGTCATAACTTTGACTACTCTCTTGAAAGGGTTTTGTATAAATGGCAAGGTTAAGAAAGCACTGGAGTTTCATGACAGGGTAAGGGCACTAGGATTTCAGTTATGTGGTTTTAATTGACGGGCTTTCTAAGATAGGGCAAACTAGAGCCGCCATTGAGTTACTACAAAAGCTGGAGAGACAACCGGTTATGCCAAATGTTGCAATGTACAGTGCTGTCATTGATGGGTTATGCAAAGATGGGTTTCTAAGTGAGGCTGGGAATTTGTTTTCTAAGATGATTGCACAAGGGATTTCTCCTAATGTTGTTACTTACAGTTCCCTAATTCATAGTTTATGTTGTGCGGGTCAACAAGAGGAAGCTACTCGGTTGTTGAATGAAATGGTTCAAAACAACATCAAGCCAGACACATATACCTTTTGCATATTAATAGATGCATCATGTAAAGAAGGAAGAATCACAGAAGCTCAAAAGATGTTTGATCTGATGTTGCAAGGAGGTCAAAAGCCTGATGTTGTCACTTACAATGCTTTAATCGATGGATACTTTCTAGTCAAAGAAGTGGCTGAGGCAACAATGTTGTTTGATAATATGATCAAACTAGGCTTGAGACCTGATGTTAATAGTTATAACATTATGATTAATGGATATTGCAAGAACAAAAGGGTGGATCAAGCCATGAATCTCTTTAAAAAAATGAGTCACAAAAATTTAGTTCCTGATACTACAACATACAATTCTCTAATGCATGGCTTGTGCAAAACACGGAGAATATCATGTGTGCAAGGTCTTCTTGATGAGATGAATGATAGTGGTCAACACCCTGATTTAATCACTTACAATATCTTGTTAGATGTCTTGTGCAGAACTCAACATCTTGATGAGGCAATTGCATTATTTCAGAAAATTGTTAAGAAAGGGATTAGTCCTGATGTGTACATGTGTAATATTCTTTTGAATGGTCTGTGTAAATGTGGAAGATTGGAGAAGGCAAAAGAGTTTTTTCATCATCTTTTGATCAACAACTATTGCCTAAATGTTTGGACTTATAACACTATGATCAATGGCCTCTGTAAAGAGGGCTTATTTGATGAAGCAATAGCCTTACTTTCAAAAATGAAAGGAAATTATTGCTTGCCAGATGCTGTAAGTTATGAAACAATTTTGCGAGCTCTTCTTTCTAGAAATGAGGATGAAAAGGCAGAAAAGCTTCTTCATGAAATGATGAGTAGAGGCCTACTCAAGGGAGGAAACAAGGTGAGATAAGTTAGTTCCAATTTAAGTTGCACTTGTGTTAATGTTGAATATGTTTGCTTGATTAATATGGGTTAGAGATGATGTAGGATGCTTTATCTTCACTGTGTCTGACAATGTTTTGATTATGTTATTTGTGCACAATTTAGTTTGACCATGTGGTGCTGTGATTGTTTCATAAAGATGATGACTTTGTTAGTCTGTTTTATTAGTCAAAGACTCATTTATCAAATGACAAAAGACACTAACTAATCCCTTCTTCCCTTTATTTATAGGCAACTAACTAACTAACTCCCCTAACTAACTGATGGGATCCTAACAGTACTGCCCTGGGGGTACAAAAAAAAATTTACATTAGAAACCCACCAAGGGCCCCTTGCTTAAAAAATAAGATGAAATTTTCTTTTTTTCTTGGACTGAAAATAGAAAATACAAGAAATCATTCCCTTTTATTAAGATCCAAAAATAAATGTTCTTTTGTTACTGAAATTAGCCCATTGCCTACAACCCAATATGGCCCTAACCCTTGTCTTACTTTAGCTGCTAAATCAAGTTGGACTGGCCCAGTAAATTTGGACAAGTGACCCTTTCCTTTTTGTCTCCTACAACTGTGATGGCTTAGGTTCAGCCCATCTTGTTAGAACATTTATTTTGGGATCTTAATAAAAGGGAATGATTTCTTCAATGTGGTTGCCTCATCGGCCACCATGATGTGTACAGCATCGGCTGCCGCAAATGGGCTAGCCGCAGCCACCTTAATGGTATCAGTTTTATCATCTGTCAAAGTAAATACTGACTCAATTTTTAATGCTCCTTCATTGTTAAATCTGAACTCCTTTTTAGCCTTAACAAAAGAAAGTAAAAACAAACATTTTCATTTTCTTTACCCTGTATACTTTTTGAGTTCTTTATAAAGCAAGGAAAACCCTATCAAACACATGTAATTTAGTTGCACCATCAATGTCGCTTTAGCTGTTTGAAAATAGTCTGAGTTGTTGCTTGAGGTGGTTGCTGCTCAATAGTTTTGATAGGGACTCAATGTATGGGAGGGTCTATGAGAGGAGAAATAAGCAGAATAAGTAGAAACTGTGAGGTAGTTTGTGGAATGATAGCTGTTATACAGCTAGATTAGGCGAGAAAAATAGTTGGAGTAAGACATTAGGAGAATAAAAGAAAGGGAAGGAGTGAGAAGGTGTGAATTCATTTTGTATCTCTTGAAAGAGCTAGAGGTCTCATTCTTCCTCTGAAATCCTGTTTCATTCTAGGGTTCTTAGGATTGCTAAGAATTCCCAAATTCAATAATACATGCTCATGCTTTCATTAGAGTTTCTACCTTATCAACTTGTATTTGTAGGCTTGTCCCTGGGCCACACTTTCATGGCATCTGGAAGATGGAGAAGAAAATGGAAGCAATGGAGGTTACGTTGATGGCTATTCAAAAACAACTGAAAGAAGATTGGGCGAAGAATGCCAAATCTGTGTAGATGATCACCACAGTGCTTTAGAAGGTGATGGAGTGATTGGGCGACATCAAGAAGGATCGGGATTGTGATCAGAATTGCATGCGTAACACGTGAACTCCCACCGGTTCAAATCGCAACGGCTTGACTCATTATACGAGCAGTGTTGTGAGGAAGGCGATGGTGATGGAACTTTGATCGGCAATGGCAGGTTCCGTGGAGGTGAACAATGGTGGTGACTTGAGGTTTTGCTCTTCCACGGCGAGGGCGCACACGCATGGATTGATAGTATCGAATGATACTTTCAGATTCGCAGCATTCGAGAATCAGAATGGCTTTTCTTCGCCAAAGTAGCAATGGAGGGCAAAGCACTCATGGGGTTTCGATGGTGGGAGAGCTCGAATTCGAAGTTCAATTGGTTAGGGTTTAAAGACGCAGTGGTGAAACGTTCCCAACCCGAATTGAGCATGAATCCCTACAAGCTGCTATTGGAACTGGAGCAAGATGGCACGGTCTGCGACTATCGAGAACGCCTCGATTTGTACACCAATTTGCAGAAAATCACGGAGCATCGCTACTTGCAGGGTTTGTTCCTCAACCGATTATGCCATGAGGTAAGGGTTGAACTCAAACTCTTGTGATACGATACCTTAGATGAATTGATGAATATGGCAGAGTTAGTCGAAAGTAGGAACAAGATGCTTCAACAATGGTTTGGCAGACCCTTTAGGAGGTTTCCTAATAACACTACCAATTATGGTAAAGGGAAAGGCATTTTCCATGCTGATACCAAGCTAATTAGAGCTCAAAGTAATACAAAGGAGGAAAAAGGTTGCCAGTGTGTTGGTAGGAGAGGATTCAGGCCCATGCTGGATGAGGAACTACGGGACAAACGCATGAAAGGTCTTCATTTCACTTGTGATGAACGCTTTACACGAGATCATGTTTGTAAGAATAAAGGGTTTCCCTTTATGATATTAGAGGAAGAACAGGAGGGGATGGCAGAAAATGAGTGGCATGATGCTATGGAAGAATTAAGGGACACAGTTCCCGAAGTACAACTGGACTGCCAGAGCATGGATGGAGGTAGGTCCCCAAGATCCATTAGAGCATGGGGACAAGTGGCTGGCCGCAAGGTGCACGTCTTAATTGACCCAAGTGCATCACACAATTTCATTTGTCCTTCCTTCCTGGAAGAGGCTAAGTTGCCGAATAACAAGCCCACATTTGTTGTGACAGTAGCTTCAGGGCAACAAACAGTGGGAAGGGGCAGCTGTAAGCAGCTGACTATTAAATTCCCTAACCTTGAGGTGGTGGAAGATTTCTATATCTTCTCCTTGGATAACTCGGAATTGGTACTACGACTAGCTTGCCTGGATAAGTTGGGGGACACTTTAACCAACTTTGGAAGTCAAGATTTACCATTAAAATGGGGGAAAAGTGGGCTGTACTGCAAGGAGCATTGGAATTATGCTATGGATAAACAACTTTAAAGGCTGCCTTGAAAGAGCTAGAACAGGAAGTTCAGGGGTTTATAGTGCAACTTTGGCCAGTTATTACTCAAATGGCACACACCACAGTAGTTCCCACAGTAGTGCAATGGGTTTTGGATGATAATTTGATGGTGTTTGAACCATTCACCGGGCTGCCCCCATCAAGAAATCATGATCATTCAATAACCTTGAAGGAAGGTGCTGCAATACCTGACCTTAGGGCATACCGATACCCCCATTATCAGAAAAATGAGATAGAAAAGTTGGTCCAAGAGATGTTGGCAGCGGGTATAATTCGGCCGAGTGCAAGTCCATTTGCCAGCCCTATTTTATTGGTTAAAAAGAAGGATAATAGTTGGTGGTTTTGTGTTGACTATAGGGCCCTTAATAGCATTACTATCCCTAGTAAGTTTCCCATCCTTGTTATAGATGAGTTATTGGATGAATTAACAGGTGCCACCATATTCTCCAAGCTTGATTTTGAAGTCGAGTTAACACCAAATTTGAATGGTGGAGAGTGATATTGGCAAGACTGCGTTTAGGACTCACAAAGGACATTATGTGTTCCTTGTAATGCCATTTGGGCTAACCGATGCCCCCTCCATCTTTCAAGCTTTAATGAATGACGTCTTACGACCCTTCTTAAGGAAGTTTGTCTTGGTATTTTTTGACGAAATCCTTGTGTATGGTAAGGATGAAGAGTCTCATGCATCTTATCTTAATGCTGTCTTTGAGGTAGTGTTTCAGTAGAAATTGGTGCTCAACAAGAAGAAGTGTGATTTTGGGGTTCTAGAGGTGGAGTATTTGGGCCATATTGTTTCTACAAAGGGAGTAGCTGCTAACCCACAAAAAACAAAGGTTATGCGCCAATGGCAATACCCAAAGACCATAAAGCATTGCGTGGTTTCCAGGGATTGTAATAGGTTCACAGTAGTAGCAAAATACCAATTGTGTATAGTCTGAGAAAGATAGTAAGATAAGTAGCAGTACAAGAGATGAGTCTAGAGCACTAAGCAGCTCAACTCTCTAACCCAATTCTAATTCCCCAAAAACTACTCCTAATTTTCCTTCCTAAAATAATTATAATCCCTAATCCTAACAACTTTATCTCTAAAACTGAATAACCCTTAAGGCTAGCTAACAGCCCTTAAAATCCTCTCTATTTTGCGGAGTCAGCTATCATTCCTTTTCCCTAAACTACCCCTGTAATTTCTTCTTTTGTAAACTTTAATTGTATTAGGGAACTTATCTCTAACAACACCCCCTTCTTGAACTACCACCTTGTCCTCAAGGTGGAATTCAGGAAAGCTCAACTTGATATCTGCTGCAATTTCCCACGTGCTTTCAAATTCAGGGAGGTCCTTCTAGCTGAAACTACTTCTTCATCTCCATTTTCATTCACCCTTGTAGCTAATACCGCTTCTGGTTGCACCTGTAATTCCCACTCTTCAGAAATTCCTTGAGGTAGTGGCTGGCATTTAGCTTCAGGAGCCAAACATTTCTTGAGCAGCGAGACGTGGAAGATTGGATGTACTAATGATCCAGCAGGTAACAACAATTTATATGCGACTTTTCCCACCCTTTCAATGACCTCGAAGGGACCATAATACTTAGGACTAAGCTTCTGGTTGATGCGGTTTGCAAGAGACTTTAATTTGTAAGGTTGAATCTTCAAAAATACCTTGTCCCCTACATCGAATTCCACTTCTCTTCTTCTTTTGTCCGCCTGGTTGTTCATTCATGCTTGGGCTCTATTTAGATACCATTTTAACTCTTAAAGCATGGAATCTCGTTCAGCTAATAGTTGGTTCACATCTTCCACAGCTGATGGTAATGATTCTCCTTTAATTAGTGTGGGTGGGTCTCGTCTGTAGAGGATCTTGAATGGAGAAGTGTTGGCAGCAGAATGGTATGATGTGTTGAACCAGAATTCTGCCCAAGGGAGCCATCTACTCCATTGTTTCGGCTTGGCACTGGCAAAGCGTCGGAGATAAGTTTCTAGACAACGATTAACTACCTCCGTTTGCCCATCCGTTTGAGGATGGTAAGCTGAGCTGAACTTCAACTTAGTCGCTGCTTGTTTAAATAATTCTAACCAAAAATTGCTCATAAAGACTCTGTCACGATTAGTTACGATGGAAGCTGGGAATCCATGTAATCGGACTATTTCCTTAATGAATAATTCAGCAATTGATTTTGCAGTATAGGGATGATTAAGGGCTAAGAAATGGACATATTTAGAAAGCCTATCCACTACCACCAAAATTGTATCCATACCTTGGGCCTTGGGTAATCCTCCTATAAAATCCATAGAAATGTCTTCCCATACTCGTGTTGGAATTGGTAATGGTTGGAGAAGTCCTGCTGGTGATAAGGTGCTATATTTGTTCCTACTGCAAATTTCACATCCTTGGATATATTTCTGAATTGTCTGCCTCATTCCTTCCCACCAAACCAATCCTGAAAGCCTCTTGTATGTTCTGAAAAATCCGGAATGTCCTCCTAAAACCGAGTCATGGAATTCTTGCAAGAGTATCTGAATTCTAGGAGAATTCCTTGGAATTACAATTCTCCCTTTGTAATAAAGTCTTCCCTGTTTGATCTCGAACCCTTCATGGCTACCCTTCCCTTGGATCAGCTTTTGCATGATTTCTTTTAAGCTCTCATCTGCCTGAACTTCCTCATCCAACCCATCCCAATTCTCAAAATGTCACGGAAGAAATAGCTTCAAAATTAGTGCGCCTTGAGAGAGCATCTGCAGCCCCATTTGCTTTTCCTTCTTTATAAACAATCTCAAAGTCAAAACCAAGTAACTTGGCTATCTAGTTTTGCTGGCCTTCCCTCGTCATCTACTGATCCACTAAATGTTCCAAGCTCTTCTGATCAGAATACACTATGAATTTCCTGCTAAGGAGGTAGTGCCTCCACTTTTGAACAGCCGGGACAATGGCCATTAACTCCCTTTCATAAACAGATTTTTGCTGGGCCCTATCAGATAGTTTCTAACTCATGTAAGCCATTGGTCTTCCTTCCTGCATTAGTACAGCCCCAATCCCCTTCCCCAAAGCATCTGCCTCTATCACAAATGGCTTTTCAAAATCAGGAATGGCTAGTACAGGGAGGGTAGTCATGGCTTCTTTCAACTTATCAAATGCTAATTGAGCTTCTACATCCCATTGAAAATGATCTTTCTTGAGTAACTGTGTTAGGGGCCATGCAATCCTCCCAAATCCTTTAACAAATCTACGATAGTATCCTGTAATGCCCAAAAATCCCCTCAGCCCCTTCAAGTCTTTGGGAATCGGCCATGCTTGCATGGCTTCAATTTTTTTTGGATCCGCTTTAACTCCTTCTCCAGAAATTAAATGTCCCAAGTACTCTATCTCTCTTTGCCCAAATGAACATTTTTGATGTTGATGAAGAGGCTATTAGCTTTGAGTAACTCCAGCACCTTCCGAAGGTGTTCCCAATGTTCCTCCTCCGTTTGACTGTAGATAAGAATATCATCGAAGAATACCAATGTGAAACACCTACCAATTAATAGGTTCACAGTAGCAGCAAAATACCAATTGTGTATAGTCTGAGAAAGATAGTAAGATAAGTTGCAGTACAAGAGAGGAGTCTAGAGCACTAAGCAGCTCAACTCTCTAACCCAATTCTAATTCCCCAAAAACTACTCCTAATTTTCCTTCCTAAAATAATTATAATCCCTAATCCTAACAACTTTATCTCTAAAACCGAATAATCCTTAAGACTAGCTAACAGCCCATAAAATCCTCTCTATTTTGCGGAGTCAGCTATCATTCCTTTTCCCTAAACTACCCCTGTAATTTCTTCTTTTGTAAACTTTAATTGTATTAGGGAACTTACCGGAAATTCGTGAAGAATTATGGGGTTTTGGCCAAACCACTCACTGATTTGGCCAAGAAGGATGCGTTTCAATGGTCCACTGCAGCCCAACAAGCGTTTGTTACCCTCAAACAGGCAATGGAGGAACTACTAGTTTTAGCAGTCTCTAATTTCTCTAAGCCCTTTGTGTTAGAAAGTGATGCTTCGAGTCATGGTTTAGGGGTTGTGTTATCACAGGAAGGGCGACCCATTGTTTGCCTCAGCAAAGCACTTTCTGCCAGAGCTCAACAGAAGTCTGCATATGAACGTAAATTGATGGCAATTGTTTTTGCAGTAGAAAAATGAAGTCACTGCCTCCTTGGCCGCCACTTCATTATTATGACAGATCATAGGAGCCTTCAATTCCTCGCAGAACAGCGAATTTTGGGGGAGGAGCAGGTGAAGTGGACTTAGAAATTATTGGGGTTAGACCTCGAAATTCAATTTCGACCGGGCTGGAGAACAAAGCAGTATATGCCTTATCGCGACAAATACTCTTTCAAGCCATTTCAGTGGTGCAAGCTAGCATGTTGGAAACAATTGCTGCGGAAGTAGAAGAAGGTAACCACTTGCAGCAAATAATACGCGGCCTTAATCAAGGAACAGCAGATTTTCCTGGCTATAGTTTGCAGCAAGGCCGCTTATTTTACAAGGGCAGAGCTGTGATTCCAAAGAACTCGTCATAATTCCCTTTTTTATTGGCTAAATTTCATAACCCCCTATCTGGTGGTCACTCGGGTTTCTTCAGGACTTATAAACGTCTTGCTGTTGCCGTGTATTGGAGAGGCATGAGGCAACAATTGAAGGCATACGTAGCGGGGTGTCAAGTGTGTCAAACCAATAAATACGAAGCCCTATCACCAGCAGGGCAGCATCAATCAACTGCTCTTAGAACATCTGCTGAAAATTTTTGTTTGGTCTCCCTTTGAATCTTGTTGCAGATCTTTGCAAAACCAGTACATTATGTTTTGGAAGCACTAGTTCAAGAAGAGTAATTTGATTCATCACTGTAATCTGTGATTGTTAGAAGTGTCCATTAGCTTTAACTTGGTCGTATTTGTGGTTGCAGAACTGAGTTTAAGAAGGACTTGATTGTGTGCTCTCGGGCGGTACGAGTAATATTTTCTCGTGCTACCATTTGTATTTCACAATTGTTCAAGCATGCTAGCAAGTTATGTTTCTTTACAGGAAAATGCTATTTCCTAGCTGTAATTGTAGACCACATTGTATTATTGCTGAATTTCAAATATTTGGCTCATAATTCAACTATGCAAATCAAGAGATGCATTGTACTAAATTTTTTACCATGCCTTTGCTGATTTTGTATAGTTTGTGGATATAATGCAGGATATTGAGACTTGAGAGGGAGTGGTCTGGTGGTAGATGGTGGTCGGGGTCAATCAATTATACTTGCGAAAAACTGCCACTAAGAGCATAACTTAATGCGAGGGACTAGTCAAGTTCAGGCCTATTTGCTTCACCAAATCAAAGTGGCAGCTCTCTTCTGTTCTGTTTTGATATACAGAAGCTGATCAGATGCTGGCCATTTATAATCCTCAACTGTTGTCTGCCCCTTTCTAAATCATCGTTTTTCTTAACTGGAGCAAGTTCAAGGGGATAAAAATAATCATATAAAAGTTGTCATTTGGTGCCCTTTCATATAGCATTCCCTGAGATTGTAAAACAGCAATGCTGTGACAATTATAAAGTATTCCCTTTGGTATGTCACTAGACATGGCAGCATTCAAGTCACTGTGTTGAAAAGTAAATGAACAGAGTCTTTGCAATGGCATGAAGGTGATAAAACTATCGTAGGCAAGCAAGAACCGTACAAATTGGAAAGGATATTGAATATTGGGATTGCATGTCTGGTCCTTGTTGAGAAAGACAAAAACGTTAATGATATGATGAATTTGTCTTTTTTTTTTTTTTCCGGGTATGATAAATTTATGTTAATACCAAGCAATGTGCCAAATAAATTTAGTGAATAACTGAGGGTGGAAGACACTTAAAATCACGCCAATTTGAGCCAATGATGATAGCAAAGTTACCAGTTGCTTCTTACTTCTTCAAAGTGGCATTGTTATTTATAGTGAATTGTTTCTTAGAAATGAATGTTTCAATCTAGTTCTTTTTAAATTGTAATTGTGTTATTTTGATTTTCTGCAATTAAAAAATTCATATTTTAGTATTTAAAATTGTAGAATGTAAATTAAGATAACTCCTGAGATGCAAAAACATGAAAGTAGATTGATGCATGGTACAAAGCAAATTATATGAAAGTGCATATATAGGTGAAAAAAATTAGTAGCTGAAGCAATATTTTTCACACCATCTAGTGATTGGGTATCTGGAAGAATGGTTGGTCATTATTATCAGTAAGCAAATTTTCGTACTATTCAGCATTGCATTAAATCAAATTAAACTCTCAAATTAGTCGCATGGTTTAATAGGAAATGAAATAGAAATCATGTGAGAGAAATATTGGAGCAAGGAGACGATGTAAAAATGAAAAGGAAAAATTTCCACTAACGAGATCATACAACCAAAAATTACTATGTTGATTTCGCACAATAACATCTCTATTTTCAAAATATCAAGTCTCATGGAGTATTTCAAACCTTAAATTGAGTTATTTGAAATTTTTTTATTAATTTGTGGAAATTATACTTATTAAAAATGCTTATTTAATCAGACAAATTACATAGAATTTCCCTTAAAACTGTCAATATTACACTTACACCCTTTACATTTTAAATTAACACTTAACTCTTATCTCTTAATATATCTTTCAAAATTCTAAGGTTACCGATTAGCTTCTACCTCTTCATCCCATCATCCTCTACCTCTGCAAAAGTGCAAATACATCATCACCCACCCTAAACCCATATTCATGAATGTATCACTCTGGCATCCTAAATGCATCCAGAATTTCTTGTTTAGACCAACCCCATTTCTTAAGGGGCATGTGGCACGTGGTTTAGTTTTATATTCCAAAGTATACTATTCCTAGAAATATTATTTTCAGGAATGACATTACTAGGGATGACATTTTGAGAGCATTTGGTAAATAGATTAAACTTTCAGGAATATTATAAATATACCCAAAAATTAATATTCATGTGTTTGATTATCATTTATAATCCTAGGAATCTTGTATAATTTTCTCAAACTACCCTCTCATTGTTTTAGTGCCAAAATTAACAATTTCAACTTAAATCTAACTATTTTAACTTGAAATCAACAATTTTAACTCAAATATTTATTATTTAAACAAAAAATAATTGCTTTAACAAAAAAAGTAACAATTTTAACCCAAAAAATACTTATTTCAACTAAAAATTAATAATTTTAACTACAAAATTAACTATTCAAATTAAAACTTAACAATGTTAGCTCAAAAATTAACTATTTAAACTAAAAATTAGTTGTTCTAACACATTTAGCAATTTTAACTAAAAAAAGACCTATTTTCACTAAAAATTAACAATTTTAACTATAAAATTAACTATTCAAATTAAAACTTAACAATATTAACTCAAAAATTATCTATTTAAACTAAAAATTAGTTGTTTTAACACATTAACAATTTTAACTGCAAAATTGACTATTCAAATTAAAACTTAACAATTTTAACTCAAAATTTTTTATTTAAACTAAAAATTAGTTGTTTTAACATGAATTAACAATTTTAACTCAAAAAATACCTATTTTAACTAAAAATTAATAATTTTAACTACAAAAATAAATATTCAAATTAAAACATAACAATCTTAACTCAACAGTTAACTATTCTAACTAAATATTACCAACATTAACTAAAATATTAACTCAAATATAATTTGCTCAAATTCAATATTTTTTTAATAATGCTAAATATACAAATACCAATTTAAATACATAATCCATAAAATATCATTACGAAAAATGTATGAATAGGTTAGATGTGACGGAGAGCAAAATTTGTATGGCTCTAAGAGTACCGTTGAACTTAGGTTATAGCACTGAGAATGTGACTTAAAGCTGCTGGTTTGATTGATTGAAAAAAAAGAAAGAAAGAAAGAAACGTTGCTGGTTTAACATGTCAATATGGAAGTGGAATTTGATTTAATGGCTTCTGTGCGTTAGGCGAATCGTATACTTATGTAGACAATAGTGCTGGCACCGCGGATGTTAATTTTCCATTATAGGCTACAGACTGCTTTCAATAATATATCACCCTGTAAAACCATTAATGTGTAGCCTGTTTTTACGTCTTGGAATTTATGGCTGAATCATATTTGGGCTTGACATAAATATTTTGTTACCAAACGAATACAAAAAGATTGACATGAAGTTTTTGATAGATTGAGTCTAACAGCTCTGTCAGGTTATCAGGATAAAGTTATACAAAGACAAATTATGACCAAAAAAAAAGAACAGTTAACAAAGAGACAGTTATACATGTATGAGCAGAGAAATAATTTGGATTTTGGAGGTAGATTACGTTTATATTACTTCTTCAATGAGGCCATTCGTAATGCATTATTCCAGTATACCATCTCTTAGCAGTTCTATCAAACGGTGATCATTGGCTCCAAAAAACAGTCCCCAGTTCATTACATTTGAAGCAAAAATCCATATAACAACATGGAAAATAAAAATGCAACCAATTTCTCAAGGTCAAAGAAGTGAAGAATGCATAATATCTTGATGGCAAAAGGTCTTAATCTGCAGAAGGTTTTAAGGAAACTAATTCATTTGATTGCAGGTTTGTTTTCAGATTGTGTGTCAATGCTCTTAATTGTTCTTGCTGTTCAGCTCCAACTCGTGTGTCTAAGGTTGGTTTTTATTAATGTGCTTATTGTTGGCTTGCCTTTTTTTTTTTAATGTGAATCATCAAGCTCACCCTAATTGGTTTGGACATAAAGAGCGGAAACTTGTGAAGACTTCAGTGAGGAGAGTGAACCATATGGACTGTAGTTATATAACTAGAGGTAGAATAAGACATAGGAAAACTATAGGGGAAACAATTAGAAGAGATTTAAATGACAATGGATTAAACATAAATATTGTATACGATAGGATATTATAACCCAAGTCGACCTCACTTAGTGTAACAATATTTAGTTATTGTTGTAATATAAATCATCAAGCTCTCCCAAACACCAACTTAGCAAGAAGACAATGCATGTAAACAGAAAGAAAAGGATATTGCCAACAAAGCTAGCTGTAAGTGACAGTCATAAAACCCAACCATGGGTTACCCCAGCAATAGCACAATGTACAACTTAAAAAAGAGTTCAGATTAATGAACCTTACACAAGGAAATGATTACTAATCTGAGAAATGTAGTACAATCTTTTAGACCCCTACTCAAACCCCTTTTATTCATCTGCCCAAAAAGTACTTAAAAATCACCTAAAATTTATATGTGCAGCTTCCATCGTCACTCCTGGCTGTTGGATCATAGTTTTCTGCAGAAGGGTCAGTGCAACCTTCAGGGACAGGAATATGAACCTGCTGAGCTCCTTGTCCTGCATCAAAACAATAAGGTAACATATATTTGGTCTTGTTTATCCTAAATCTTTGTTGCGTGATAATCTTAAAAAGGAAGTTGCAATTTTTCACATCAAGGGCTTTCAGGATCAAAGGTCTAACCATAGAAGTTTCCAGTTTTGATGGCATCTTCATTTGCATCTCCAAGAGCTGCCTCTGAGAGGTATTTGTCAGCCAACTGAATCCTCTTCACATTCTCTTGCTCTTGGACAAGCATGTTTCCATACTCGAGGAGCTTCTCCAGGGTCATCTTCGGTTGCTCGAAAGTTGGAGGTCCCTCCTTTGAGTTCACAAGCTTTTTCCCAACATTCTCTACCCCAACACCAGAAACCCACTTTCTGACTTCATCATCATACACTCTAGCCCTCAAGGCACCAAAGAAATCTACTCAAAATTACATTAAACATTTCATTGTTCATATTTCATCCATAAAATCTTATATAAATGTCTCCAACTTTAATGGCTAATGAAAATGAGGAATTAACGAATAGAAATTTCAACTTGAAATGAGAAACTTAGGGTCTTTTTGGTTTCTATTTCCAAATAGTTTCCTGTTTTTCAGAATTTCCTGAAACTGCTTTTCAGGATTTTGTGCCTTCACAAAATCCTGGAAAACAGGAAATAGACTGAAAACACAAACCAGGCTCTATGATTGAGGTAAGGCTTACCAATAGATTGCCCAGGGAAGGCATCAACAAGCTTGACAATGTCCTCCTTTGGAACATTGTCTGTCCTGAAAATACCTTGGCAGACACCGATCCTGTCTTCCCGAGTAGGCGCCCAATAGAATTTCTCCATACGCCCATCACGGATGAGAGGAGCATACAATGTTGAGAAGTCATTACCAGTGACTATGATGGGGACACGGGGATTCTCCTCCTTGTTGTACATACCAGGAAGTTGGACATTGGTTGGATTGTCAGCAATGTTCATGAGGGTTGCATTCACCATTTGGTTGTTGACTGTGTATTGTGTGGTCCCACCAAGCCTACCAGCTCCTGCATCAAGATCATTGATGAAGAGGCAGCACATCTTCCCTTTTTTGATGATGTCCGCCGCCTCACGGTACCTTTGCCTAATCAACTTTGCAGGCTCTCCAGCATTTCCACTTTCCAATTCTCCAGCACTCATCATTATGGGGCTGAATTCAACGACAAAAGACCAAAGAATTAGTAACTGAGCATCAATTTCATCTTTGATGCACCTAAGCCTAATAAACCAACATCAGCATTTTGTTTCTTTAAGTTCACCAATATTTTGCTTTTAAATAGGGGGAAAAGTATATATACTGCAATGTAAGTGAACTTACTTGATTCCCATCTTGGCAAAAACAAGCTCACATTGGAATGATTTCCCCTGACCTTTGCCTCCCCAAATTCCCAAAATGAGAGGAACCTTAATATTTGGCAGGCTCAAAAAGTTCTTGGTGATGTGAACAACAACCTTGTCCATAAATGCTGGAGCAATATAGAAGCCATCCATGTTATTGTCCAAATGGTACCTGAAAAAGAAAAGGTGGATTAGCATGACCATTCAAGAAGTTCATAGAATGAAAACAAAAAAGGCTTCTCACTTCAGTATTCAATTCTGGGAGCTTAAAGCTTTTGTTATTCTGAAACTTACTGGCGAAGACCAGTACTGATGTAATCATAGGAACTCATGACAGCATAGTGAGTTCCAGATTCCATGGGAGCTTGGAAAAGTGTGTCAACCATTCCCTTCCCTCTGGTGATATCCTGCTGGTCATCTGAAATGTCGTAGGCAAGTCCACCCCATCTGTCCTTTGAGGTCTGCTTCTCCTCGTCATACTCAGTTTGTGCAGAAACCTTCAAGTTCCCTGAGAAACTCCTCTGGTTGGAAACCACGGAACTGACTCTCTTCAAGCTGGTTCCAAAGAATGCTGAGCTTGTCACAGGAGCACCACTGCTAGATCCATTCAATTTCAACTGAAACATGAACAGCCTCTTATGTATTAGTCCCAAATGAATCATGCATGAATTCAATATCGGTTAGCAAGATCCATGCTTCACCAAAAGAAAAAAGTTGAAACAGACCCAGATAGCATAAAACTCAATATATCAACTCAACGACAACTACAAAGATCAGACAACGCCATAATGTTCTGTCATAAACCAAGTTTACAAGATTCAAAAGGATTCCATGTTTGTACTAGCAAGCTGACAATCTACCCCTACTCACATAGATAAATTGATACATATAGGGGTGCATATTCTTGTACCATGTCTAAAATAAACTCAACAATATGTGAAGGAGAAATATTATAAAAACGATGAAACAATAATTATAATAGTGTAACAAAACGTGTTCTATATCTATGAGATTAAAGCTAGAACAAATTTATAATAATAACATGGTAGTAATAGAGTACCGGTGGCAAGTTGATGGCTCCAACGGTTGTCACTGAAGTAGCCATTGGGTTATAATGAAACCAAAGAATTTTGGTAGGTACGAGTGTGTTGCAAGGGAAGAAGACGAAATGGGACTGAGTTTGAAAATGTGTTTTGGATTGAAGGAAAGAGAGTGACTTTATAGTTTGATCCGGGTAGCTAAAGTTGATGAGTGTGGCAAAAAGTCATAACAAAAAATGGAAAGAAAAATCTGAGGATATGGCTTGAGGATTTATCAACAGCCACACAAATGTGATTGGCAGTATTAACACTAGTAACTATACGTGCCTCTTGGTGAGGTGGACCTTGGGTTTGGAGTGCGATATTTGAGGATAAATAATGTTACATGTATTTATAGAGTGTGAAATATTATTAGATAGAATATGAATGTCATTGAAGTAAAATTCATATCCCTATTTAATGATAAATAAGGTATGATTTGATATGATATCTTACCGCTCATAATTACAATCACCATTTCTGTTTGAGGAGAGCTTTGTTAAAAAAAAAAAAATGGAGGAGGACCAAAAAAGCAACAAAACAGAGGCTTCTCGGAACTGTGCTTTATCTGAGGTTTGTGTTGAAGCCCCTCCCTCCACCACTCATATTTCTTGATAATTTGGTAAATTTTATTGCGACAAAATTGTGACGAAGAAAATGAAAGTCAAAATCAAAACAGTTTCGTATGGAGAAAAAAGTATACTTGTACCACTTGTCTTTACGTATGATTCACTTCCATAATTCATTACCCAATAAGTTTGAGTGGATTATTATATCTAGGAAATTATGATTATGATATTTAGGAAATGAGTTTAATTTATAAGCATAGTTATAAAATATTTTTATAATATTATCTAATCAAATTATTTCATTTAAATTAAGTATGAAATTTAACTATTTTTATTAATATTATAATATATATTGAATAATAGTATAAAATTTTTGTATCTAAATAATGTTATCTGGTCATCTAAAAGTAAGTGCCTATTTATACATCTATAAAATCCAAGAATGGAAAAAGTAATTAATAGGAGTGAGTAGGGTCTCAAGCTAATTTAAGAATAATAAAATTAGTGTTAAATGACACATTTAGTGTTTTAACGGCAAAAAACCATATTTACCACCAAGTAGTGTAATTTTAGCATCTCCTTTACTATTCTTGAATATAATAAAAAAATAAAATTAGTGACAATTTACATTCAAAATGATAAAATGGTATCCAATGTTCTTTACATGTGGTTCACTACCACAATTCATTACCCCATCAGTTTGAGTCGATTATTATATATTTAGGAAATAGTGTAAATTATTATTATAATGAAAACAAAAGCAATAAAAAAGTTGGCGATGGAGTTTCTGTATTCAAGTTGCAATAAAAAAGTGAAAATAGAAAATGGGTCATGAACACTAACTTTCGATTAATTTTCGTTTTTGGCTGAGTTGGCGGATTCAATAAGCCTTCTTCTAGCTCTGAATTTCATTGGCAAAAGATTAACTTTTCTAGATTCTCTCTCTCTTCTTCTTTTTTTTTTTGGGTACAGTTTCTGGATTCTCTTTATACACTTGTTGGTTTTAAATTTCAGTGACAGAATATCTGAAAATTGAATTCAGAGCCATTTTTTTTAACAAAATACCCAAATTAGTCATTTCATAAAACTTCATATAGTATAATTATAACTATATAATTATGTATGAAAGGATGAATTTATCTTGAAAAAGGATTCTCTCAATTTATTTTTTAATGTCAGGGTGTCATGTTATAATCCTTGTATTAGATCAAGTTGAAAGGAAACTTAATATCCTCAACAGGTGACTTGATGAGTGATGAAACTTTAATATGATATTCTTGTTCAAAAATAAATTGAAAGGATTCACTCCCTATATTAAATATTATTCAAAAATAAATTGAGGGGATCTACTCCGCGTGCTAGATTACTATGGCCTCAACACTTTATTTTAATTAAATGGACTAACCACATTTTTAGGAGTCTTCCATGTCATATCAAGGCATCAAAATATAAATAATTAACAAAATTTCGTTTGGTGCGGAGAAGACACTCAACATATTACTCAATCACCAATGTCATTACAAAATATCTAGAAATCGAGAAACTTCACAAGTGATAACAAATTGGAACTTTCTACTTTTCTTTATTTCTTTTTTTTTTTTCCACATAAAAAAGAAGCACTTTTTCCTTCATTTTTTCTGGCTGAGGCTGAAGCTAGCTTACGAGAGGGTAAGATAGAAGCCAAGGCACAAGTTTCTGTCGCATTTAGTCTGATTGCATGTTTAGAATGCTCCATGTTCTTGTCCTAAGAGTCACTATAACATTTCATTGTCATTCGTGAAATCGTTTTCCTTTGGTCTGGGAATAATTGCTTGAGCGTTTGCAACACAGCCAGGAGATTCGTCTGAGTAAAACAAGCATTTCTTATCCTTCTTGCATTATACATTTTTTAAAGATAAAAAAAATTCACTTCTCCTTCTTCCCCTTACATTTTGTTTTCTTATACTTACTTGATTTATTATTTGTAATTAATTGTTGCTTCTATTTATTCAAAAAGTGTTATTTCTGGTTAGTTTTACTAACAGTATTTCCTCTTGTTCACGTTTTGGCCACCAGCATGTGGATCACTTGGTGTATTTGCTGGTGTTGGGATCAAGTCATTTCTCAAGATTTATAGAAAAATATTTAAGCTGCTCAAGCATGCTTACTAGTTCTATATTACGGAGAAATATAGACACTATGCTATTACGTAGATACAAGAATAAAATTAATCTTGTGGGAGTCGCTACTGACAATATCTTTTTGATAGAGGAAAAATATTGGGTGATAGACTCTGGGAGTATCAGGTATATTTGTGCAAACAAAAATGCTTTTATCTCCTACAATGATGTAGAGAAAGGAGAGGAAATTGTGTATATAGGCGACTCGAAAAAAGTTGCGATTCCTGGTAAAGGAATAATAAATTTAAAACTCTTATATGCAAAAACTCTCTCATTAAATGATGTCCTCTATGTGCCTAAAATGTGATATAATTTGGTTTTTATATCTCTATTGTGTAAAGCTGGTGTTAAAGTAATTTTTGAGAATGATAAAGTGATGCTCACTAAATATGGGAACTTTGTAGGAAAAGGAAATTGTAATAATGGTTTATATATGTTGAATGTTTCTCATGTTATGAATGAAATTGCATGCTCTAATGCTTATTTAATTGACTCTATTGATTTATGGCATGGTAGATTAGGATATGTTAATTTTTCTTACTTGAAAAAATGAAAGAATTAGGAATTATAAATGATATGTCAATAATTGTTAATGACAAATGCCCAATATGTGTACAAGTAAAAAGTACAAAGAAAACATGTAAGCCTATAGAGTTTTATGAGACAGATTTATTAGGCTTAATATACTCATATATAGGAGATCTAAAATCCACGATGACTAGAGGAGATAAAAAGTTTTACATAACTTTTATAGATGATTTTTCAAGATATTCCTATGTTTATTTGTTAAGGAGTAAAGATGAAGTAGAAGAAAAATTTAAAATATATGAAGCTGGAGTACAGAAAAAATTGAATAGAAAAATTAAAAGACTAAGATTTGATAGAGGAGGAGAATATGAATCAAGTTTCTTTAATAATTTTTGTGAACACTATGGAATAATTCATGAGGTAACACCACCCTATTCACCAGAATCTAATGGAATACCTAAACGAAAAAATAGAACTCTAAAAGAAATGATGAATGCTATGCTAATAAGTTCTAGTGCACCTCCAAGCTTGTGGAGGGAAGCTATTCTTTCTGCATGTCACACACAAAATAGAATAATTTTTAAGAAAATAGGGAGAACGCCTTTTGAGCTTTGGGAGAAAGGATTGCCAAACTTAAAATATCTTAAAATATTGGGGTGTTTAGCAAAAGTTCTATTGCCTGAACTAAAGAAAAGGAAAATTGAATCTAAAACTTGTGATTGCATGTTTATTGGCTATGCTGAAAATAGTGCTGCATATAGATTTTTTATATTGAAAAGTGATGTGTTAACTGTAAACACAATAATTGAATCTAACAATGCTGAGTTCTTTGAAAAAATGTTTCCTCTAAAATGTTCAATAAGAAAGGAAAGAAGCTAGTTTTGGTGTAATGATTTTTACACCTTTTTAATGCATGGAGATCCTTTAATATATAAGAAAGCAATATCATCGCCAGATGGTCTTTTATGGAAAGAAGCTATTAATAATGAAATAGAATCAATAATGAGTAATCATACATGGGAAATTGTAGATTTACCTAATGGTGCAAAATCAATAGGATGTAAGTGGACTTTTAAAAGGAAATTAAGACCTGATGACTCAGTTGAAAAATACAAAGCTAGATTGATAGCTAAGGGATATAAATAAATGAAAGATTTAGATTATTTTGATACATATTCACTTGTGGCTAGAATTACTTCTATTAGAGTTATGATAGCCCTAGATTTTATCCTAATTTGTTAATACATCAAACAAATGTTAAAATAGCTTTTCTTAATGGAGATTTAGAGGAAGAAATTATATATGACCCAACCTAAAGGTTTTGTGATTCCTGGTAATAAGAACAAAGTGTGTAGATTAGTTAAATCTTTATATGGTCTCAAACAAGCAACTAAGTAATGGCATGAAAAATTTGATAATGTGATGTTGTCTGATGGATATAAAGTGAATAATTCTGATAAGTTTATTTATAGCAAATTTCATGATAATTTAAATGGTGTTATTGTTTGTTTATATGTTGGTGTTCTGCTTATATTAGGAACCAACATAAATGTGACTAATGAGACTAAGTTATTTTTATCATCAAAATTTGACATGAAAGATTTAGGAGAAGCTAACTTAATTTGGGGAATTAAGTTAACGAAATTAAAAAATGGTTTCAGAATATCTCAAGAACATTTTATTGAGAAAATATTGAGGAAATTTGATTTTTATGAGTCTAAACTTGTAAGCACTCCATATGATGGTAGTTTGCATTTGAAAAAGAATAATGGGAATGCTGTGTCACAAGCACAATATGCTCAAATAATTGGTAACCTTATGTAGTCGATGAATAGTTTAAGGCCTAACATTGCTTATGCTGTGAATAGATTAAGTAGATATACATACAATCCTAATAAGGACCATTGGACTGCTTTGTGTAGAGTTATGAAGTACCTTCAAGGTACTCTAGACTACGATCTATGTTATGGGGGATATCCAGAAGTACTTGAAGGGTACTCTAACGCTAACTGGACCTCTGATTCAGATGAGACTAAATCTACGAGTGGATTCATTTTTACCTTTGGTGGTGGTGCTGTCGCTTGGAAATCATCGAAGCAGACTTGTATAGCCAGATTTACTATGGAGGCTGAGTTTATTGCTCTTGACTTAGTGGGATCTGAGGCTGAGTGGCTAAGAAGTCTCTTAGCATATGTTCCTTTATGGAAGAAACCTTTGTCTTCCATATCTATATATTGTGATTACCCAGCGGCAATAGCAAGAGCAAATAATAAAGTATATAATGGAAAACAGAGACATATACGTATGTGTCATAATTTTATAAAGCAGCTGCTACAAGTTGGAATTATTTCTTTACATTATGTGAGGTCAAAGATGAATTTGGCAGATCCTCTAACAAAGCCATTAAGCATAAAGCTAGTGAGCGATACATCAAGAAAGATAGGACTTATGCTTGATTCAGAGATGGAGAGTGATGGTAACTCAACCTAAATTTGGGAATTTCTCAAAGGTTAGATTCTTATGGGTAAGAACAAGTTACTTGCCAATCAATTAAGACACTGTCCAATGTAGTTCATCCTTATGGTGTACAAATATTTGAAGGATAATGTGTGACTACAGCATTAGAGGTTGAGTTTCTACGCTTAATGAATCTATAGCTCATGCGTGAATGGTGTGCTTGACTGTAGTGTACACCTAATAGATTTACCTATATGAATGGTCGAGGTAGGGCCGCCTTTATGAGAGCTTGGGTGAACTCTCTAAAGCCATTGATGAAATCCAAGTAATGATACAAGGCCAAAATGCACCACATCGCATTGAACAACTTTAGATAAGAAAATAGTGTGAGTAATGAGATCATTGAATCACATATGGAATAAAGGTTCATAAAGGTTATAATTTCACCAGCATTCCAGTGGTTCATATTTCTTTGCTCTATGTACTAGTTCATAGTCCAAAAGATACTAGTATTTATGCGCTGAATTATCATGCTCATTGGAACTAATATAAAATCAACTTTGAAATATGTGAGGGATTGTTATATTTTAGTAATATTATTTTAACTTATTTCAAAGTTAAAAGTTGTTTAAGTTGCTGTAACAATGCTTACTGTGATTTTGAGTTTTGACCAACTCCTTGTGCATGTTTCTTAGTTGAGTTTTGTGTTAACGTTAAAGTACAATATCTACAATGTGCTTTTGATCAAGTCACAGGTCTAGCCTTTTAATGACATTGGGCCATGCTTCCTTATTTTGAATTGGTTGGTTTGTATGCTTTGATTTTGGGATTTTCCCTGTGCATGCTTTAGTGGTGCTTATTTTTCGTTGGACAATTTGGAGTATATATATTCCTTTTGTGCAACATTTATAAAGAGATTGTTTTACCAGAAGAGAAAAAAAAAAGTTCACACACTAATTTATCACTTTGTCAAAAATTCTCTTATTTAATTTCATTGAGAAATCCAAGAAAGTGTTCCTGTAGCCTCACTAGTTCTAGTGCAAAGTTAATGGGACGTGATTGTTGCATCCTAGAAGTATTAGCCATGAAGACCATTTGTACCGGCCTTGAAGCTCGTGGTGGCGAAATACTCTTAAGCCTAGTGCCTAGCACGCCTCAGCCATCAATCACAATAAGCCATCTCTTTTATTCTTTATTTATTGATTCTACATTTTTGTTTTCCTATACTCAGTTGATTTATTATTTATAATTAATTGTTGTTTCTGTCTATTGAAAAAGTGTTATTTCAGGTTAGTTTTACCAACAATAAATATTAGATGTGTCAAATGGACTGACCTAATCCATTTAAGCTCAGCCCGTTTAAATCCGCTCACCATTATAGTAGCCTGATCTATTTAAGGTTGGCTTAGGGCCTTAAATTGGGTGGACTCGTTTAAACTAATTTTATAAACAAAAAAAAAAGAAAATAGAGAAGTAAACCTCCAAATTAGGTCCTGATACTTTTAATATTGGATAAATTAGTCCCTAACAATTAATGATATTAATAACTTAAGCAAAACTATGTTGATTTGCTCTCCTAAAGTTATAAGAAAAAAAAAACTTCATCCTCATTCATTTTCTTCCTTCATCCTCAACACCACCACCAATCCTCTTCAAACCACACCCATCATCATTGCCACTACACCATTGGAACCACCACCACCTTGAACAAAACCCCCCAAATGAAAAAGCAAAGCAATCAACAGCACAACACCAAATCACAAACAACACCCCTCCACCAATAAAAAATTACAACAACACCTATCACTACTAGAAATCATACGAACGAAATATAATTTGAAATTCAAGACGTGACATTAAGGGTGTGTTTAATATGATGTATTAGACATGATAGTATAAGCTTATATTATATATTATGCTCTTATACATTGTTTAGTGCAAACAATGTATTGTATAAACTTATAAAACATAACCCCCTTAGATGTTAAAATGCTGTATAAGTTAATATTGCATGATGATGCCATATTAGGCATGATTAACTTCTAACGTATAAGGTTACTTTTATTTTTTAATATTTTTATTAAAATAAAATAATTCTTAAATAAATAATAATAAGTAAAAATTTATAAATAAAATTATTTCATAATAAATAAATATTATTAACAAATAATATGTTATATCAATCTAGCTATATACAATAAAAATAAAAAAGTAATTATAATTAATAAATATTAAATAGAAATAAATATTTAAAATAAATAATGCATAATATATAAAAGTAAGGATCAATAATAAAAATATTTTAAGTTAATATTTATTTAAAAATTAAAATTTAAATAATTATAATTAAAAATATAAAATATTAAAAATATATAAAAGAGTTATTTAATATTTATCTAATTTATTGAAATAATAAATAATTATAAAATATTAAAATAAATAATAATATTTACAATAAATTAAATTTTAATTAATAAATATTTGCCTAAATATGATATTTAAAAATTATATTTAAATCATTAATAAAAATTTTTATTTTATTTAATGTTCAATTAAAATATTAGAATTGTTTATAAATAAATTATAGTATTATAAAATATAAATATAATATTTTATATAATGTTACACCAAATACTTTATAATATTAAAAGTTTATTAGGCTTTATTCTATCAAGTCTTATCCTACTAGATCTTATATTATTAGCTCTTATTCTATCCAGCATGGCAAACAGGCCCTAACATACACATTACAAAAAAAAAAAAATGTTTAATCGAAGGTGTTACAGATAGTTTTTTTCATCTATAACTCTATTAATGGAACACATCGTTTCATTAAAGTTTTACAGGTCACAATTAGGGTAAAGACATGGCACCCCATCCTCTTTCGATTTCCTATTTCCCATTTTCACTTCTCTTTCTTCTCTCTCTCTCTCTCTCTCTCTCTCTCTCTCTCTCTCTCACTCTCTATTATTAAACCGTTGTTGCCACCACCCCGTCATTTGGGCCGCCGCTGGTTAGTGGAGCCTCCATTTTGCAAACAGTTTGTGTCATTGTATTTGTGGTAATATTCTTTAGCTTTTGATCGATTTAGTTTTTTCATTTCTGCTATTTTTTATGTATTCTATTGAGTTATTACTTTTTAATGTGTAGGATTGAAAATAGCACATTTGGAACATTGGTTCTTTGTTTGGTCCAGGGGAGGCGATTCCATCGCAACTACCGTGGCACGGCGAAGGGCGTGATGGCAATGAAGGCTTTAGAGGCTTCCTATTTCTTCCCTTTCTGCTTGTGGTTTTCTCCATTTTTTGTTTAAGATTTGGAAAGATTTGGGTTTGAGCTAATAGAGTTGGAAAGAATGCTTTTGTTTGGTTACATTGGTGGTGTTGGGAGGGTGGGGCTGTTGGAGATGATGGATGAAGACGACAGCAGTGAAGTTGGCGTTAAATATTTTTTTGGTCCATTACAGATGGATTTTTTTTCTACTATAATATTACAAACATAAAATTATGTCTCTAATGGGCTAATTTTGCAATTTTTTTTAGCTAATTACAGATGAAAAAATCATTTTGTAAATCTATAAACAGAAAAATCTGTTTATAAATCTATCATAAATTTACAAACGGATTTTCTAATGCGTTTGTAAATTTATATAAGCAAAAATAATAGAAGACATGTTTCCATATGTAAATCTATCTATCATTGAAAAATCCATTTGTAAAGCTTATGAAATTCATTTATAATTTCATCTGTGTCCCACAAATTTCTTGTAATGTATCAACAGAAAAACCAAACCATACAAAGCGAATTAATCCAAATCCTCCTACGATGTCACAACAAACCCTCAGCTCAAGACAAGAATAAAAAAGAGCAAAGGAGGAAATAAAAAAGCAAATTGAATCAGAATGAGAAATAAAAAGGGGAAGATCGCAGCCCTCTCTCCATCTTGATCGCAACCTTTGCCATTACACTGCTGTTGTCGAGTCCTAGATCTATTAACCACCCTCTGCTATCACTCCCACCATAAGGTCGATGTCCTCCTCTTCCTTTGCACGAAGCTGCTGTGGCATTACTACCACGTTGCTAACCGTCGCTCCATCGTGAGCTTCATTGGCTTTCTATGTCGCTACCACATTGTGATCTCCACAAGCTATTTTTTTTACTTCTTTTTATTTTTTTGCTTTTGAAGTTTGGAGCACAATGGTGTTTTTGGTGATCTAGGTGGGAATGTGCATAAGCATATTAAGAAGTAAGAATGTGAGGATTGGGGTTCAGAGGTTACTGTGAAAGAAAGTGGAGGAGTGGTGGAGGGGGAAAGGGATGTTAGGGTTCTTAGTGGAATGGTTGTAAGGATGAAGAGGAATGGTGGACAATAGGGTTTTTTTTTTAATTTTTTTTACTCAAGGAGAGCAAAACAGCGTCATTTTGCTTAAGTCACCAACATCGTTAACATTTTTTTGTCTAGGTACCACTAAGTGTTTGATGCTTGACATTGTCAATGACCAACTAGGTAATTTCTTTTATAAAGGATCAAATTGTCTAATGTTAAAATTGTTAAGGACTAGCTTTGGGGGGGAGGGGGGAAGGGTTTACTCAAAAAAGTGGATATTTAAACTTTTGACAAAACCCCTAATTTAGTCGCTCTAAAATTTCAAGTTAGACGAATTGGTCCCTATAAAATTGAATAGTCAAACAAATTGATCCGTACGTAAAAAACTCCCAGATTAGTCCCTGCAAAAGTGAATTATCAGATAAGTCAGTCCTCTTAGTCAAATTTATCAGAGGGACTAATTTGATCAATTTTTTGACTTTGCTGAGACCAATTTGTGTAACTTGAAATTTTGCATGGACCAATTGATATGTTGGCCACCATTTCTTCCAAGAGTTCAAGAACAACATCAACTAACTTAGCCATCAATGCTCACCCTACACTTGCATCAATGGTACTTCTCTCCTAAGAATACAATCCCATATATACAGTCTAAAAATGAAACCACTTAGGAATGCCATGATGTGGACATTTCTTAAGCATCTCCTTAAAATGCTCTCATGCCTCATATAAAGTCTCACCATTAATTTGCTTAAAAGAAATAATGTTAGAACATAACCTAGCTATCTTGATTGGTGGAAAGAACTGAGCAAGAAATTTATGAGCAAGGTCTTCCTAGGTAGTGATAGAATCAGCGAAAGTGAGGAAAGTCAGGTGTTAGCCTTATCTTGTAGAGAAAAAGGGAATAGACACAATTGAATACCGTCCTCCGATATCCCATTAAACCGGAAAGTATCACAAACCTCCAAAAAATTAGACAAGTGTGCACTAGGTTCTTCGCTAGGCAACCTTCCAAATTGGATTGTGTTATGCACCATCTAAATTAGTGTTGGTTTAAGCTCAAAGTTATGAGCTTGGATTGTAGGCCTATGAATACTAGAATGCACATTTTGCAATTGAGGCGAAGCATAGTCTCACACAGAACTATTAGGATTCTCTTTATTTGTCATGTTACTTAGTTTTGTGCAAGGGCGATGTGGAAAATGGAAATTTTCTCAAGATCCTTGTCAACTTTAATGTCTGTAGAGCTCTTAAAACATCACATGCAAACCAAAGGTGCCTGAAAAAAAGAAAAGAGATAGACAGAGAAATTAAACTCAAGTCAATAAATAGTAATTACAATGAAAAGTAGCACACTTTATTGCCAATCCCCAACAATGGCACTAAAAACTTGATAATGCAAAACATATCACCACCAGTGCACAGGTCGTATTAAGTAATAAAGTGGTAATCAGAATGTCGTATCCATAGGGATTGGATATGATATGCTATCAATTAAGTAAGCATTATATTCAGGCTCAAGAAATTTAAAATGAATTGGTATTTGATAAACAATTACAAAATTTTAATAAATTAAATTAAAGGACAATAATGAATTAAGATTAGGCCTTGGGGAACTTCTTTACCCTCTACTTAATATACCAATTACTTAAATAGCTATCTTCAAATTAATTTTGTTAGCAAGTCGATTTTAGTTAACAGTCTACGTCTAGGACAATCAACCCGTGTTTCCTTCACCCAAATCACAAATCATTCTTGTGAATTAGAGTGAATTCAATCCATTGAGGACTTTCATCAAACATTTGCTATGTAAGATTAATAGGTATGTTTTCATCCTATTAGCTAATTAATAGAACTAAATCAGTTAAGTGCATTGAATAAGCATCACCTAATTTTACAGTCAAAATTCCTTATTCCTATGCCTAGTTCAAGAGAATTAACTAAATCACTTCAATGGTAGCCAAACATCAAAGAGCATTAAGAATATAATTGGGTAAACAAAATCAAATTCATAGATAACTATTCAAGAAAATTAAACATTCACCCAAGATCCATAGAGGGATTTAAAGGTATCCCTAGTCATGAGTTTAGCAAGCCATGATATTTAGAAAAGACCAAACATAACTAAAACTCATAGAATGTTCAAAAGAACAAGGAAGTCAAAGAAAAGAAAAGAAAAGAAAATGATGATCTCTTAGTAGAAAATTCTTCTTTAAGCTTTAATCTTCCAAGTATCTAAGTGAATTCCACTTTCTAGCCTGCAAACACTTAGAACCTTGATTTTTCCTTTGTTTCTCTATTATGTTCACGCCTTCTACCCTATTGGAAAAGTGAAAATACACATTTTATATCATGAATCTCATGTAACGTATGACATTGGGAACTGTGGCGCTAGTTTTGGGCGTTTAAGCGCTGTGTTGTACTTCCAAATATGTTAATTGGTGCTAAAGTGCTCATTTTGGATGCTCAAGCGCCTGTGAAGTGTAACACCCTAATATTCAACCCAATACTACTAGTATGTACTGAGGCCAAATATTAGTCGTTACTTCTTGTTTTAGTTCTATTACATTTAAAATTACTTACTAAAAATACGAGCCATTTTTTTTTTGCAACAAAACCTTGATAAAGTATAAGCCGTGTATTATGTAATTCGAACAATATCATAAAGTGCGGAAATGTAAACACATAAAGGCTCCATACACAGTATCATGAACACATATACTGAAATACCTCATATATTAAAATGTAGAATGCCCACCAGTAATGGTGGGACTGTTCCATACATAAAGTGCAATACAACTGAAACGTAGGAAATACATAGAAATATAAAGGACACATGCAAGAGAATACCCACACCCAAGTGCATCTAAAATGGATAACCTCAACACAAAAGAAGGTTTATCCTACTACGTGACGTGTGTGCACTAAGGACCACCCTTTAAACCATACAGCTACCGTCACGGGTAAGGTGAGACGTAGCCGATCCACGGGCGAAGCGTGTCAGGAGTGGGCACTCGGACATGTCCACCGTGGTGAGGTCGCACCTCGGGCATCCAAGCCCTCTGTGGCTGGGTAACCGTCTCCTCGCTGCCTGCTGGCACACGTGGGGGAGTGGGGGCAGAGTCCTCCTTATACATAGAGGTAGGTGGCTCCTTTAAATGCTGTGAGCGGGGTACATATTCGGGTACGGCGCTCGAGTCTGCGGTGTAAGTCCGTAGGATTCTCTCATTGCGTGTGCGAGCATGCTCAAAAACCATGTCATCTCCATAGGGTGACATTGGGGAGAAGAGGTACCTATCTATAGGATGGGCGAAAGGCCGTCTGGGAAACATAAAGACACGAACAATGTAGCGGCCTTTAAAATGGTACGATCCATGCTCCGGATCGTAGTGGTACTCCCATGTGGGTATCTCAACATAGAGTACGAACGTCGCCATCCGAATCTAGAGACGTAACGGAAAGAAAGAGATAGAGGAAGTGAGATTTCTTACTAAAGAAACTCAGTAGGGTTTTTCCTCATATCTAAGTGTCATCATATATGTCTCTAGGGACCTCAGTTTCTTAGTAAAAACGTGGGCATATAATAGTTCATTTATGAAGTTCGCAAACATTAACCTCCGAGGCTCGTTCCTTTTAATTATGAAAACCTCTTGGTTACATAGTCCATAAGTCATAAAACATGGATCATAAGTCATGGTACATTAATCATAAATCATGGTTTCCTATATCATGGGGCATAGCACATAAACTCGTAAATCATGGTTTCCTATATCATGGGGCATAGCACATAAACTCAAATTCATGTTTCTTATATCATGGGGCATAGCACATAAACTCATATAATCATGGTGCATAGAAGCATAGTTTATAGAACATGGTACATGGTACATATCTTGGTTATTTGTGGTGACATTAAAACATCATCATTATTTTCCTGGGGCCACCCTAACTGATTTCTCTGTGGAGAAAATTCTAGGTTATGAGCTCATACCACGCTAGTCGTCACTAGCACATGGACTTATCCCTTTTGATAAGTTAAAGGTCCCGACTTAAAGTACGGGTCTAGGGGGCTAGAACCACCTTATCCCCACCCTTAACTTGGTGGTTCAAGGATCATCTTCTTATAGTTTAAGTCACCTTAAGTCTTAGCATGTTTATTGAGATACCACTTAGTTCATACATGTCAAGTATCAATGATTACAACATAGGCATCTCTAAGTTCTTGAAGGACAATCACATGCAATAAAACTATCATTTAGGAATAATAGTTCACATGGCATCATATAAGTCATGAGGTAAACACCAATTCATCATTCATAGAGTAATACTTAAACCTTTTCCTTAAGAGTGAAAACCCCCAATCGGGTAACCTCAAACTTCCAAATTATTTTCTTATACCTCTAAGGGATTGATTAACCTCATTACCATAATTTATTAAGTCCTAAAACCTAATTAATTATGGCTGGACAGCATTGGCAGCAAGCTAAACTAGGATGAATTACGGTATTCTAAAAGATGCATTTTAAACCCTTTCTCACATCCGACTTTTTCTATGATGCAACAATTAATACCTAAGCCAATTATGAGTCGCTCTCACTGATCTAGACATCATATAATGTGATTCCATAGATGTTAATAATGCTGGACAGATTCATATTTTCTGTACCTATGGGGTTCTAGAATTCACATTTCAAGCAATTAAAGTAACTAAGCATGATCCAAAATGTCTAGAACAATTATCATATACTTGGCAAGGTATTTAAACATATTTAGACCACCCAAAACATCATTTAAGGTGCTGGAAATGATCATGGCAGAACCGAAATTGGTAAGTCATCAAATCATGTATAAATTTCTTTTTCAATGTACATAGGTAGCTAGTTTCTCTTGGAACAATTGTAGGACTTCAAAAATACCTTGGAAATCAATTTAACTTGTCAAGAACTTTCATAAAATACATGGGGCAGCAACTCTTTAATTTTACTCATGGTTGAAATCCTAAATATAAGAACATACTCAAAAATACTTTTAAATGTCACTTATATTTAGGAAAAACTTAAAACATAAACTATAGGCTCTTGTAACTAATGAAAACTCATCCTAGAGCTTTCATCATCACATGGCCGAATACATTTCAAGAAGATACCTTCTTGATTTAACTTTTCTCAAGATGAAATGGGCAAGTCTTTGAGTTCTAGTCTTTTAGGTGATGGCATAAAAGTAAACGTGCTGTGCATTCCATTTTTATAGTCCATTAGAAAGTAAAGTGATAGCTCAAAATAAATATGAGATGCACCTTCATTATTAATCTTTGAGTTTAGTGATGACTTGAAATATAACATGAAATGCAAAGCTTGGAATTTAAACGTGCATTATGCAAGTTCATTCTTTATCTTGGAGTTTAGTGATAGCATAGAAAATAAACGTGCTATGCAAAGCATAAAGTAAACGTGAATGCAAGTTACTTTTATATCTTGTCTAGAGCTCTTGCAAGACTTTTAAAAGGAACATAGTTCCAACCCAAACCTCATCCTCACAAGAAAAGAGAACTACTAGTGCTAGAATACTTAAAATGAATCATGACCTTAAAAAACTTGAAGATGGCCGAATCTTCATCAAGAAGAATGAACCATTTTTAAACTCTAGGGACCAAGATCTTGATGATCTATGACATCAACATCCTAAGTCCTCATCATTGAGTACCTAGCTTCCTTAAAACCAACATTTAAAACAAATTTTATGCTAAAAAAGAAAGCAAAATCGAAACCATGCTTGGTTTAAGGTTAAAGTTTCAAGCTTTAGAGTTTGTTCATGTGACAAGCATCAACATGAAACCCTCATCATCAAGCTTTCAGTTTTCCAAGCTCTAGAAACTCTCATGGCCGAAAATATGAAAGAAAAAGGAAAGTCCAAGATGTGTTCAAGAGAAATATAAACTCCTCCTTTACTTATCCTTGAAAAAGGATGAAACTTTCCTTGTGAAAAATTCAAGCTTTAGGGGTTGTTGAGTGACAAACACCATCATAACACCCTCATCATCAAGCTTTCATTTTTTCCAAGGGCCAAAGGCCTTCATGGCCGAATCATAAAGGAGAAAAGTAAAGTTCAAACATTCAAGAGAAACATAACCTCATTCTTGACTAAACTTGTAAAAGATGAAACTTTTCTTTAAGAAAAACTCAAGCTTTAGAGGTCTCATGTGAGATGAACTCATGGTCACCTTTAGAGAGCACTCATCATCAAGCTATCATGCTCAAGGCCTTGAGGCCGAAAATCAAAGGAAAAGAAAAGGAAGAAACCGAAAATGAAAAGCAACATGGAGGTTCCACCTTTCACCATTTTCCAACAAGATTCAACATAGAAATCAAAGACATATTTAGAAAGGTTCCCTATCTTGTGGTTTTCAAAAAAGGAGAGGAAGAACTTGAGCTTGAAGAACTCTTGGAAGCTTGAGAGAAAAAGAAGTGAGAAAGCTTGAGACTTTTAGAGATTTTGCAAGAAGTGAGCAAAGGAGTGAAGTTGTGTGGTGTTGTGTATTTATAGGCAAATGAATCATGAAGGAGTTGAGGGAAAGAATTTGGTCGAAACTTCTTGAGGAAGAATGAGGAAAAATATCTCTTGTGTTATCATTCATGGTGTCATAGGTCATAGGTCTTAGGGTGGCTTTGATGGACAATGTGATTGACTAAATAAAATATCATTCTTTTGAATTTTTTGGGGGAAAAGTGGCTGATCATTATAAGGCCAAGGGAGGGAAGATTTCATCCAATTTAATCATGTACTAATGAAGTGTTTAGGAGTAAACAAGGTTAGGTTACTAATTAAGGTTGTGTAACCAAGTGTTTAGGTGAACTAATTAGGTAATTAGGACCCTAATACCTTAGACTATGAATACTATTGTAGGATTGATAGAGTCAAACTCCTATGACCATTGATTGAAATGTGACAACTTTTCTTAGGAATGAAAGTGTTCTTGGGAATGTGGGCGTGAATAGTGAAAATACTATTCATAGTTGCTTTTTCTTTAAAGAAAGAAAAGAATTAGAAATGAGTTTTAAATTTTCTTAAGCAA
This sequence comes from Dalbergia cochinchinensis, assembly GCA_031216125.1. Lineage (NCBI taxonomy): Eukaryota > Viridiplantae > Streptophyta > Magnoliopsida > Fabales > Fabaceae > Dalbergia > Dalbergia cochinchinensis. Next base: position 55,826,978 of record CM062375.1, on the reverse strand, counting down.
CTTTAGGTTCTAATCAATCTCAAATAAATATTTTAGCTCTAGATTAATTAAAGAAATTAATTAACCTTTCATTAGAGCCTAATATTGCTTGAGTTTGAGTTAAGTAACTTGTTAGTCGTGAAATGCACTAAGCGGGGGTAAAATCGTAATTTTTACCAAAAGTTGCCCGGGACCTCCGGGACTTAAACCAACATAGTTCATGCCTTAAAATATCATTTTTGATCTCCGGGACAAGTCCGGGTCAGAGTCAAAACTTAAAACTGCCTTAAATCAAGTTAGGGGTATTTTAGTCATTTGTGCACAGAAACCTCAGAAATGAGATTTTTCTGGCTTGTTAACATTCGTAAACATATAATCCCCTTCATATATCATAAAAGCCTTGTGAGGATGGCCAAGGCCGGTTGTCCTCATGTTTCAGGTAAAAATAACCTCAGGGGCATTTTGGTTATTTAAAAGTTTAGAGAAAAACGGGGCGTTACATGAAGCAACAACAAATTTTCAAAGTGCAGCTCCTAAATTGTCTCCATGCTTCAACATTTTCTTCATTTTTGATTTTCCTTTGGCTTATCTTCATGCTTCAAATCTACAATCATCCATGTGCAAATTCACGAATAAGATATTTCAACAAAAATTACAATTCAATTCATTTAAAACATAGATTTGTGGTCTTTTCTTCTAGAATGGGGCAAAGACTAATGCAACCAAAATTTAACCAAATTGAGACCAATTTCACTACATAAGAATATGAACTAGCATGCAATTAGAGTCCAATTGGAAACTAAATAACTCCAAATCATAAGGTTATCACTGCACTTTGATCCTATTACTTAAAAAACATGCAAAATAATTCTTAAACTTTTTTATATATGCATATTAGCACACATAAGCCAAAATTGAAAGGAGCTTTTAGGCTTTTCCATTTTTATTCTTAAACTTCCAAAACATAATTTGTTATATCTTGTATCTTAGTAAAAGCATGTCACACACACATACACATACGGGTGAGGATCCATTGATACCAGGTGTAGGTCTTGGCATACTTATATAAGTCGGTAACTTTTTCAATTCAATCGTTGAATTCAAAGCTCTTACATAGTAGATCAATTATATCAAATTTCCTACTGTTTGAAAATAATTGTATTATCTAATACTATAAAATCAATTTTTATCAAATGTTTGGTATCGCATATGATATTATAATATTATACGATTAAATCATTTTTATTCTATGACTATAGGATTAAGTTATCGAGTCCCAAGAAGTCTGATAATGTAAGGCCCTAATTTATTTTGTTCTTAGTTCTTTTTGATTTCTTTATGTGAAATTAATTAATATATGCTAGAATAATATTCAGTCCAATGTGCATAGTATAGGAGTAATAGAATTTAGCCAATATAGAATATATAACATATATTAAGAGAATATTATTTTTCAAAGATAAGATATGATCAAATTTTTTAAAAAAATTTAAAAGAGATTCTATTGCAATTAATAAAGAATGGAGGACTCCACTATCTCTATCCCTAACAAAACTTGTGCCCCACTACCCACTTTTTCTCATTTTTTTTTTATTTGTAACTTCTATCACTAAGCCCTAACAGAGCATACAGTTACACACCTTTCTATCTCCATCAAAATTTCTTCACTTCATCTCTTTGATCATCTCCCAAAACTTTATAGTTATAGTGATACTTGATCTCTGTCCTCTCTAAACACAAGACCTCTTCACTTTTCAAAGAACAAGATTCATCCCCAATCCTCCCTCTTGAAGTCATGGCACACCAAGTGTAGGAGAAGAGAATTTTGCCCTTTTCCTGTTCATCAAATTCTAGGAGTCTCTAACTCATGTTAATATTCAAATCAAGTAAGGGTTTTTGTACAACTTTTATATTTTAATTGATTTGCAGTCTCCAATTTGTTCTTCAATGTGTGCGAAAACCATGAACCGTCCATTATACATAGATTCCTTTTCGGCTGTTTATATGTAAAAAGAGCTATTATTTTTATTGCTTTTGCTTTTGTTTACGATCTCTACACTGTAAGCAAGTTAATTGATTACTTTTATGACTTAATATTTTATCCTATTTTATCTTCAAGGTACATGTATCTATATTGTTCCTTTTCGGTTTTTATATCACTTACATTTAAAATTCTTCCTGAAGTCCCGGAATCATTTAATGAGTCGAGACGACACTATTAGCTTTTTATTTCTTTCTTACGCTAGGTACAAAATATATACCTTCATATACATTGAAAGAAAAAAATGGTCATTTTACATTAGTTTTTGTTACTTTCCGTTTGAATAGTTATTATCATTATTATATATATTTTAACCTATTCTTGTATGTTACAATAGGTATATATTAACTTGTTCTTGTCAGATGTTAGTTCTTTTAATTTTACGTTGATATATCTGCCTTTAAGTTGTGTTGGTGTGTTCTAATAACATTCGTCCCCACTGATATTTGTTAGTGACGACCGACTTTTGGTATGAGCTCATTACCTCACTGATAGGCTAAACTAGCTGCACTAAGAAAAAGACTGAAAATGATTGAACTAATTGTTTCACATGATTGTATGTGAATTTCATGTATGTAGATATTAACTGGATTGTTATGTGTGCATGTAAATTTAGGACTGCATTTATGATAAGAAAAGATCATATTAAAAGACATGTTAACCTTAGGTAAAGATTTTGAAACTTATTAATTGGATCTTAATGTATATTCATTTTTTTCTATAAATCAACATGGCTAAAGATGATTTCGATGACACTAATTAATATGTGCATTTATCTTTACTAGAAACTTTTGAGTTCTCATTCGTTTCCTTTCTTCGTGTAATCTCTAGATGTGAAACAAGCTAGTAAGGCCCTTGACGAGGAGCACATATCTCGAGAGTAGTTAGAATTTAGTTCCATTTATGATACTTTAGTTTATTAGACCTATTTAATTATTCAGTGCTTTATTTTATTGATGATCAGAATATTGTTTGCTAGAGATTTATTATTGTTCATGCTATTTATATTATAGCTACTATGTACTTCTTGGAGTCATTTACTTGTTATTACAATATACTATTTTACACTTGTAATTGGATGAATGTGTTTATTGTTACATAGCTAATTCCGCTATGGACTAGTATAACATATAATTATGTAAGCGTTAGGTTTCTAGCTTGATTTTTTTCTAAAAAAAATTATCATTATCATTATTTGTCTGCCTATTTGTATTTTCAAACTAAAAAATCATGACGTCAAAGCATAACAATTTAGTAATAAATTCTAATATGACTTAAGCATATGTGATTAATTGTTAGGATATTATAGATAAACACAGATAATCTACATCAATATATGCCCTCACATGCAGCTAGTCGCCACCCGCCCATTACTGGTGGTCACTGCTTGCTACCCGCTGGTCACTACTTGCCCACCATTGGTCATTGTCCACCACTAGTCATCGCCTCCTGCCAGTTGCAGTTGCCGTCTGCTGCCCACTTGTGCGTTACCGACCATGTGGCGTACCAAACAATGGATAGAATAAAAACTTATATAATGAATTCTTTATACTATATTATCAAATCGTACCACCATATTTAATACTATCATACCTTATCCTGTATGATGCAACAAGAAGAGTCTTAGAGACTAAATTGACATTTTATTAATTTCAGAAATTAAAGTAAAACACACCTAAAGTAATTCTGTACTCATATAATGTCCAAATCCAACATAATTTAGTTCACTCCTAGTTTCTTTCAAAATATAGATATCAAACCTCAATCAAAAAGTCTGTTAATATAACATAGATCGAAAGCTCTTCCTTTGTGAAGTTGTCTTGGGCGGTATATTTCGAGGCGAGTTCTATGGTGAGGAAAAATGGAGTTTGGGTTTAGTGGTCACTAACATCACAATAATAATAATGATGATAATAAGTATTGAAATTATATTTTTATCCTTGTCTTCAATCATACTTCCTTTTTCTTCCTTCTGTTGCCTATTCTAACTTTCTCTAATGAACCCAAACCAAATCCCCACCAACACATTCCCCTAATGTTCCAAGAAGCACCACCTTGATTTTCTCTTCATCAAGCTCTTCTTCTACATCCGTTGTGTTGAGTCCCCTCTCATGCAACCAATAATAATAATAATATGAGGACCATTGTTAAAGATTTAACATACACATCAAGGATTGTAATTTTTTTCTTTGATATGAATAGCAAGAATATGTCGAGTTTCACTTCTCAATTAGAAAATTTTTTATTCAAAAATAGATAAAATCAAGTGTTATTTCAAAAATGGAGGGCAAGCTAATTTACACATGGCTTCACTTTTAATTTAAAAGATGAGGAAGATAGTTACTGTCTATGAGTTTTGTGCTAAGCAAGGAAAGGCATTTCATGTGGCTAGCAGAAGAGGTGGGAGGAGTTAAAGTTGGTGAAGGAAGAAGGAGGTGGGGTAGCAAAAGGAGTTAATTGTTTGTAAAGAATACTTGACAAGACTTTGAGAGCCATGAGATTTAAGTTTTCTATTGCACTTGCAGGACCTTTGGATTTTTCCTATCATTGTTATGTATGTTCTTAGTGCCCTTTGTGCTGGGTTTGTTTAAAAGAGTTACTGGGTTTGGTTGAAGGCGGTTCTGGTGGCATAAGTGAAAAATGGTGGTGGGATCGACAAGGAAAAAGTGACAAATCTTTCAAAAAGGTAATATTTATAAATATTAAAATATAGAGTTAGGATCCTTTAACTGCAGGTGTAACTCTCGAAAGTTACTCTCAATCTTGAACATTCATTTTAATAAAATCTGATGGTTATAGTCAACACACTTATTCATTTTCATAATCAACTCATTAATTCCTTATATTTCTCTAATTTCATTTTTAATTTATCTCCATAACTATTTTATAGCAATAGCGAGTAGCATGAGATGATATTTTCTGGAATTACATATTTTTTTTATTAGCAATTGTAACGAAGGAGTATGAAAGTAAGTTACTTGGGGAATGAGATGCTTCATGAAATTACTGTCCTCCTTGGTCGATTTCACTTGACAAAAACTTGACGGATGGTGGGGTACCTGCAGATACTCCATCAAGGGTATTAGTACGAGGTTTGGATAGTTGTGTGCTTAGGTGTAAAAACGTACTTGAGAGTTTTTTTTGAATATCCCTTAAATAGGAGGTTCCAATACCTATTACCACGTTTTCCTTATGTGGTTAGCGGGTACGAAAGTGGCTAGATATTCATGAGATCATGGAGAACGTGTGATTAGATGTAGTGAGTTCAGATCGAGGTCATGTGCCAGGCAAGGTCAGAGGTTGTGCTTTATGTATCAGACGTCAGACTTATGGCTTTGGACCCTTGGTTTGTTTCCAATTCTCATGGCTTTACCATTCTTTTGGGTTTTCCTTTTTAGGCCAATGCTGATATTGGGCTTCTTGTTAGGCTAACTGAAATGGTTCATAACAGTGCCCCCAATTTAATACCTGATCATATATGATTCGGTGTTAAGTTTGAAGTCTCCTGATGCGGTCTCAGAAAATCACGTCGTCATGTATTTTACTAGGATTCGGGGCTCAATGGTCATAGCAGAGAGGGGGTGTAAAAGCATGACTTTCCTGAGATTCGGCTACGTAGGTCCTATCTGTTTTATGCTTTGCAAGTTTTTCCTTTTTGCTGATCTAGGCCGCGTTCATCATCACATCGCTTCCCCTCCTTTGTACACGTGTCATCCCTCGCGTCTTTTAAGGTGTTGCAATAAATACATAGGGTGTGCATTTATCAACATGCCCCCAACTAGTGAGTTAAGATGACACTCCTGTCCTTAGAGGAACACCTCTTCCCCGTGTCGTTCCCTTTCCTTCAAATGCTTTCTTCTTCCCTCAAGAGAAAACATTCGCACTGCTCTCAAGTTTTGACTCTGCTTCTTGTATTTCTTCTACTCCTGCATTTTTTAGAAGATTCGCGTCCCATTTCTTTTCAAGTTTCTTCGTGATCCTTGCCATTTTGTTATTGTATTAAGGAATGTTTCCGGGATTTCTCTTCGGGTGTTTTGCAAGTGACTGAGGGATTTTATTTGGTCCCTTAGTCTCACGATATTCCTTTTCTATGGCGACACTGCTGGGTTGTTTGGGGTGGCGTTGCTGCCAATGGTTGTCTCAGGCGAGGTTAGGCGCATGCCACTGGACATAGTGCCGAGGCTAGTTTAATCATCGACAGCAATGGCCTTCTGTGCTTTTTCATCGCCATTAGTCGCGCCGGTACTAGGCTAGAGAGCCACTATATAGCACTTTTTGTTGTCTATTTAGTGTTGTTTTCTCCAATTCCCATTCTTAGGTGTGGTGGTTTCCCTATTTGTAGGTCATGGGAAAGCACAATACTAAGATGCCTAAGATTCTCTGTCCTCTACGTGCATCAGCGGGTGACCATATGCACCATTTTTCTGCTGAAGTTCTTGGAATTCCTTCCTTGGCGGATGAGTGATATCTTTTCGCCTTTTGCGGAGAGAATCATATATGTTAGGATCTTGAGGACGAGCCTCGATATTCTTTAGAGGCTGTGGGTTCTAACAAAAGGGTTTGTACCTGTCTTGGTGACGAAGACTTCCAGTATATATAGATGTATGACATCCTGTTTGAAAAGCTAGGTGTCTAGATTCTATTCTTTGATTTCCAAACTACTATCCTTCAAGAGATTAATGCAGCACCCTCACAGTTGCACCCTAATAGCTAGTATGATCCTGGGTTTCGAGATTGTCTATGACTTTCTCAAGATTCCCCTTCTTCCTCGAGCGTTTTTATATCTCTTTATCTTTACTAAGCCTTCAAGTGGTTCTTGGATCTCTTTTGGGAGATGCATGAATAAGAAAGTTTTTTTATTCTTATGAAGAATCTCTTCACCACTTCAAAGAGTTTTATTTCAAGGTATAAGGGGTACCTCACCACCAACCTTTCTTTGTCGGAAAAACCCCAGGTTTCGAGTTCCTGTACTTTTGGACTCTCTTACCTAGGTCTTCGAGGATAACTGATGATTCATTAAACCCCGTCTGAGCGCTCCGTTGTAAAGTTTTTTTCTCAAGTCTTGGACATACAATCTTCTTAGCTTGAAGAGGATTTTTCGTTCTACTCCATAAGCTGTTGCCACTTATCTTGGTCTGTTTTCCCCTGCTGCTTTACCATCTTCACTCTTATCTGGTTGTACTTATTTGCTTTTTACTCTTGTTTATGCAGGTGAAATGGCCTCCTATTCTAGCATCAGGGCCCTGTGGTCTCAAGTTATGAAAAGGAATGTTGACGAGCTCAGTGCTCTTTCAAAATCTCAAAGTCTGGACGATTCAAGCTCATCTACCCCACCCTCTGAGGGTTCCGAACTATTTGCCCCTAAGAAACAAAAGGTGGAGGTTGCTTCCTATGATAAGAGGAAGAGTCTTTTTATGCGTGTCCATTGTGACCCATCTCTCTTTCCTGGGAACCTTCCTGTGCACGGTTTACAGTTGATTTACACTAGTACCAAAATTTGATGAGTTAAGAATCTAGAACTACCTTTACTAGGCTGAGATAACAAGTATATAGAGAGCTATAAATTTTCATGTAAAAGGTGTCAAAACTTATATAGAAAATTCAAGACTTATAAAGAGAAAATTTTAAGAATTTAAGTTGTAATAATCTTCAGGAAAAATATATACATAAAATTCATATGGAAGCTTATATGTATAGAACCTCTAATAAATATTTTAAAGTGCATTAGCTGAGTTTAGTCATTGATTTCTGGCATATTAGGTAGGAGCATGTTTACTTTTCAATGAAATATTGATGATAACATGCTTATGTGATCAATTACATGATGATTTATGGCATATTGTGATTATGAATGATTGATTTAGATGCATGTTTAATATATTATATGACAGGAAGCAAATTTGGGGAAACTCTGTTCCCATCCATTATGCTGCCGGATGTTCGCCAAATTTGTGGACTTAGAAAAATTGTGGAATTTTGAGCATAAAATGATGAATGATAAGTTATGATATTGGCCATATTTATATGCTCTTGTTTGCCTCTCTAAATGACATGCTAAGATTAAAGGTAACATAAGATATATGGAAATGATCCTCTAGACTCTAGGAATTAATAGTTATAAGATGTGATCCAATAAAGGAATCCTTCATACTCCATGAATTAATGGTTATGGGAGGTGACTCAAAGAGGTGATCCTTTAGATTCCAGGAATTAATGATTATGAAAGGTTATGTCCCCTATCCCGCGCTCTGGGAGTCGGGAATTAGCTTATCGAGAGGATAAGTATAGACTAATGACGACTGGTTAGGTATGAGCTCATAACTTAGAACTCTCAAGAGGAGAGAGTATTAGGGTGGCATCTTAGAAGAGAACAAGACAAGTTAAGTCACCTAAGAAAGTAAAAGGGAAAGATTATATTAAGATGATTTATGTTCATTATGTTATGATAATTCATTCAAGTCTTGTGGTATGTTGCATAAGCATTGACATGCATTTCATAGTATGGTATGATGCATTTATGACATTAAAATTCATGCTAAAAGATACGAGCCTCGGATAATGGTATTTGGAACTTAATAAATGAATCTTATTTATGTTCACTATTTTAATAATGAAACCTGAGGTTCCTGAGGATGAAGATGATGACATTTGTTTAAAGGTAAAAACCCCAATGAGATTCTTGTACAAGTTTCTCATTTCCTCTTTCTTTTTCTTTTCCATCTTGTCTTCACAGGGTGATAGCCACGTTCGTGATCAACATTGATGCTCCCACATGGGAAATGCACTTTGATCCTACCAACCTTGTTTGTGCTCGGATCAATTCTTGGAGTCCTTGTGCATATTTCGTATAGAGGATAGCCATCTTTTAATATTTTTATTAGAGATTATCTACTCTAGCCATGTCCTAGTAGGAGTAGTGGGAGGAGAAGTTTTATTAGGTTGTTTTAGCTTCTATCTATATACTATTTATGTCTTTTCCGGATGACTGTACCTAGCCTAAACTTTGTTGGTGGACATGATATCCTTTTAGTAGTTTATTTTGGTGCATGATGTGGAATAATTAATACTAATGCTATAATTATATATGACGATGTGATTATGTTCATGTGGTTGTTGTGTTTATAGTTTATACTTGTACATGTTGTGACTTGTTTTTATTTCTCTTCCATATATACAAGACAAGTGATGGGTTTTATTTAGTACCACGACTCACGTTTTGTTTTCAAAGTTTAAAAAAACATTACCCATATTTTTACTAAATATTTTTAGGAGTTAATGACAAAGACTGAAACAAAAGAGTAAATTCTAATAATTAACTTAAATGTGTCATAGGCGTGTTGGGTTAAATATTAGGGTATTACACCTTTGCCTAGTCTTTCACCAACGCGATAGGGGCCTTGCTAGTTTGCTGCGAGCTTTCTTTGCCCAATGGGAAGTGGTCCAATGTTGGGATGTCAGAGACGAGGTCACTTTGATCGAAGTCTTGATATCACTCCTTTGTTATATCTTCTTGCAATCTTTCTTTTCAGAGCTATTTCCTGTAAGTGAGCCTCTTCCCTTACCCCCTCAATTAGGTTGAGTTCTTCTTTTATTTGGGATGTGCTTACGGCTTTTGAGCAGGAAAAGATGCGAGGACTTGATTCTTTGACTTCAACAGGAATGACTGCGTCAGTTCCATAGACTAACCTGAATGGTGTCTCTTGGGTGGATCAGTGTCGCATGGTTTTATGAGCCCATAGGACGCTTTCGAGCTCGTCGAACCAAGCTCCTTTGGCCTTGACCAATCTCTTCTTGAGTCCCTACAGTCTGACTTTGTTGGCTAGGGGATGCTCCATGGAGGTAAAGTGTTGTGAAATCATGAAGTCTTCTAACAGCTTCCTAAACTTTCAATCTGTGAACTGAGTTTCGTTGTACGTGACTATGGATTTCAAAAGTCCAAAATGAGTGATAATATTTTTCCAGATGAACCTTTTGCATTATGTGGCCGTTATGTTTGAGAGGGGCTCAGCTTCGATCCATTTAGTAAAGTAATTGACTGCCACTATCAGGTATTTTACTTGTCCCGGAGCAAAGGGAAAAGGTCCGAGGAGGTCGACACCCCATCTTTTGAATGGCTAGGAAGCCATGATCGCTGTCATCTCCTCCGCAGGTGCTACATGAAAATGGGTGTGCTCCTGGCACTTTTAGCAATACTTGACTAGTTCATTGGCATATCTGGTCAAGGATGGCCAAAAGCACCCAGCTTGGAAGATCTTCAGTGTAAGTGCCTTTCCTCCAGGGTGGTTTCCTATGATCCCTTTGTGGACTTCTCAGAGGACATAATTAGCTTATTCCTTGTTCAAGCACTTCAACAGGGGTTATGAAAGCCCTTTTCTGTAAAGTTGACCATCCACAATTATATAATATGGAGCTTGGCGAGTCACTTTTCTTGCTCGGCCAAGTCATTTGGGAGGGTTCCAAGTTTAAGATACTCGAGGATCCCTACTGCCCAATTTGGAATGGTTTCCACAGATTCAACCTTCGATTCCCATGGTATACTCGGTTTCTTGAGTGCCTCGAGTATGAGACTTTTGTTGTTCCCTCTGGATTTAGTGCTTGCTAGCTTTGACAGAATATCAGCTCTAACGTTCTCTTCCTTGGGTATGTGTTTGACTCCTACCTTATTGAACTCAGATGATAAGGCTTTCACTTTCTCCAAGTACAATTTCAATATTCGATCTTGGGCTATGTAGGTTTCATCGATGTGGGAGGTTACGATCTGCAAGTCGCTGCAAACTTCTAACTCCTTTATTCCCATGTCTTTGGCTAGATTTAACCTGACAATGATAGCTTCGTGTTCTTCCTGGTTGTTGGAGGTGTTGAAGTTAAAATTTACCGATATCTCGATACGGACTTCGTCATTATTTTTCCAACATTACCTCGGCTCCGCTACCTCGGAGATTAGATGAACCGTTAACGTACAAAGTCCATTTTTTGGGGTCTCGTGCCTCATCGTCAGTAAATTCTGTAATAAAGTCCGCCAATGCTTGGGCCTTGATAGCTGTTATGGGCCCATATCGGATATCAAATTCTAAAAGCTCCACGGACCAGCTGATCATCCATCTTGCAAGATCTACTTCTGTAAAATTTATCGGATTGGCTGATTTGTTCTTACCAGGATATTGTGAGCTTGGAAGCACTGCCTAAGTCTTTGAGCTATAAGTATAAGGCAGAATACGATCTTTTCAAGCTTTTGGTACCTTAGCTCGGATCCCTGTAGAGCCTTGCTTGTGAAGTAAACTGGTTTCTACTTTCCTTCTTCTTCCTGGATCAGCGTCGCTCCTATGCGGCGTCTTCTACTGACAAGTATACAACAAGTACTCCTACTTCTGGCTTTGATAAAGTTGGAGGAGTGGCCATGTACTGTTTGAAGCCTTGAAAGGCTTCCTCACATTGTTCTGTCCATTGAAAACTTTTTCTTTTTTCAGTAGGTCAAATTAGGGGAGTGACTTATGAGCTGAGAGAGAGAAGAATCTGGATAATCATGCAAGCCTTCGGGTGAGTTTCTGTACTTCCTTTATACAGGTGGGGCTTTTCATTTCCATTATGGCCTGACATTTATCTAGGTTGGCTTCGATCCCTCGGTGGGTTGGCATGAATCCTAAGAATTTTCCAGCTTCTTCTGTGAAGACACATTTGTTGGGTTGAGTCTCATTTTGTGAGTACGGATGCAATGAAAGATTTCCTCCAGGTTTGGGATCAGATTTCTGACTTCTCTGGTTTTAACCAGCATATTGTCAATGTAGACCTTCATCTTCTTTCCTAGATACTTCTCAAATATTTTGTTCATCAGCCTTTGGTAAGTAGACCCGGCATTTTTCAGCCTAAAAGGCATTACTTTGTAGCAATAGTTGGCTCTTGCTGTAATAAATGCCTTCTTTTCTTCATCTTCCAGATTCATGGGTATCTAATTGTACCCTGAATAGGTGTCTATAAAGCTCATAAACAAGAATCCGGATGGGGAATCGACTAGGCTATCTATGCTTGGGAATGGGTATGGATCCTTAGGACAGGTTTTGTTCAAATCTGTGTAGTCCACGCAAATGCGGATCTTTCTACTGGCTTTTGGGACTAGCACGATGTTCGACAGCCAGGTAGGATAGAAAACTTCTTTGATGAATTCGGCTTTGAGGAGTTCGGAGGTCTGTTCCATCACTTCCTTGGCCTTGTCATCCAACATTCTTCCCCTTTTCTGTGCTATCGGCTTGGACCCAGGATAGATAGAAATGCGGTGCCTCATCACCTCAGAGCTTATTCCTGGCATGTTTGCTGCTGACCATGGAATAGATCTGCATTTGCTCTAAAAAATTTGATCAGTGCCCTTTTTTCAGGAGTTAGTAGATTCTTGCTTATCCTAGTAGTCTTGTTGGGTTCTTTTCTGACTTGGACTTCTTCAACTTCACCCCCGGGTTTTGGTCCGGCCTATGTTTTCTGACTATGCATGTCCAAGTCTATCATCATAATGTCCTGAGGATCTTTTTCTTTTCTTCTTTTCCTAGATCCGACTTGTAGGCTAGAGTTATAACACTGTCTTGCCACCATTTGGCTGCCCAAAACTGTGATTACTTTTCTCTCTTCGGAAAGGAATTTCGTTACTAGTTAGGGGGTTGAGACTACCATTCCGAGCTTGTTGATTGTAGGTCATCCGATAATTGCGTTGTATGTTAAGGGGCAATTCTTGACCAGGAAATCCACGGGTACCACCCTTGATTGGTCCTAGGCTCCAATGGTGACTCAGAGTGTGAGGAAACCTTCCGGTTTTACTATGGAGCCCGAGAAACCGGCCAGCTCATCAGGATATGAACGAAGATTGGAGTCCCTTAATCGCAATTTTTCAAATGCTAGTTTAAACAACAAATCTGCTGAGCTTCCTTGATCAACCAAAATCCTTTTTAACTTCTGCATTCAGCATTACCCTAGAAATCACCATTAGATCATCGTGACCCGAGATAATTCCCGGGTTGTCCTTCTTAGAGAATACCAAGTTGGGAGTTATCTTCTTCTGAGTTGGTTTATCTTTTGAGCTTGCACCTACCCTCATGACCTCCTTCAGGGCCCTTTTACGGGCCGATTTCAAACATTCCTCTCCAGCAAAGCCTCCTGCTATGGTGTGTATGGTCTTGGTCACTAATTCGGCCTAGTTGTTGTTTCTGGGCTATGCTCCTATTTCTGCCTCTGTTTTATTCCTTTCCACTTGGAGAGGGCCTTCTCTTCTTGGGACTTCTTTGAGTAGCCACATATTTTGCTAACTTCCCTGCTTTTATGAGTTCTTCTACAGCATCTCGAAGGTCTCTATAGTCTTCCCTTTTGTGTCCGAAACTCCCGTGGAAGTCACAAAACTCTGATTTGTCAGTGTTTGCTCCTGGCCTGATGGGTCACCGCCTCTTGAGGCGCTCGATGCTCTAGATTTCCTTGTAAATTTCGCTCAAAGACACACTCAGTGAGGTGTAGTCAATAAATGGTCCCCGTGTCCGAGCTTCTTTCCTTGGGGCCTCTCTTCCTTTCTAGGATTGCTTCTCCTTTTCTAACCTTGTTCTCATTCTAACTTGGCTAGCATCACCTCTTCCATGTTGATATATTTTTCTACCCTTCTCTGTAGCTCTCTATACTTCTAGGCTCCATCTTGGATAGGGATTGGGCGAATGCTTCCAACCTTAACCTTGCATAAAGGCTATGAGGGCTGTTTGCTATTCGAGGGTTGCTTATCTCCAAGGTGGCTTTGTTAAACTTGTCCACATAGGCTCGAAGACTCTCCTCCGTTCCTTGCTTGAATCCCATAAAGCTGCTTACCGACTTAGGCATGCTGCGACTAGCTAAAAATTAAGCTAGGAACTTCTCTACCAAGTCGGAGTACCTGTGAATAGAACATGGGGGAGTAGGTTGAACCATTGTAATGTTGATTTTTCCAAGGTGACAGGGAAAGTCCTGCATCTTACGAGATCCGGTGTACTATCCAGATACATCCAAGAACGGAAGATGTCTAGATGGTTCTAAGGATATGTGATCCCATCGTAAAGTTTGATATCACTTGGGGGCTTGAATCCATGAGGGGGTGTACACCTCATAATGTCTTCAGATGCCATATCCTCCTCGCATCTTCCGTGTTCCCTCATCCCGCTCCCTTCTTTCCGACCTCTGGTGTTGTAGTTTTGTGTGTGGGAGCTGCCTTCTTTGCTCAGCCCTCTCCTATTTGTATGAGTATCATGGTCACGATACCTTCTAGACCTCTCCTTGGTCATGTCATTATGGTGGTATCTACCCGGAGGTGAGAGAGTATTGCCATGCTATCCTTGGATTCTGGCTGCCTTATGTGTGCGTTCAGCCTCCTCCAAGGTATAGAGCTACTCTTCCAACCTTCTTGCTCTTTCTACCTCACGCCGGAGACGTGCTTCTGCTTCTCGTGCCCTTTCTTGTTCTTGGGCAAGACGATCGTCACCCTCTCTTCTTCTTTGAAGCTTATTTTCCAAATCTTGCACACGAATTGCCTGATTGCACATCATGTGGAAGAGGTCTGTTAGTACATTGTCCGGGGGTGGAGCTTCTACTCGTAACGCCCTCAAAGCTCGACCAACTTCCTAGTGTCTTGCTCAAAATTCTAGTTGGGGCTTCGGTTAGTTAGTGAGTGGGTTTGGTTGCTCTACGACCTGCATTCCTGGTCTTTGCACAATGGAGCGCATTCGCTGCCGCACTTTCGGACCACGCCCATCAGTTTGGAATGAAAACTCTAAAGATGCCAATGTAATGAATGAGTATGAAAGCAAGTTACCTAGGGAGTGAGATGCTTCATGAAATTACTGTCCTCCTTGGTTGATTTCGCTTAACAGAAACTTGACGGATGGTAGGGTACCTGCAGACACTACACCAAGGGCATCAGTATGAGGTTTGGATAGTTGTGTGCTTAGGTGTAAAAATGTACGTGAGAGTTTTTTTTGAATATCCTTTAAATAGGAGGTTCCAATACTCGTTACCACATTTCCCCCTATTTCGGGACGTGGTTAGGGGGTATGAACGTGGCTAGATATTCATGAGATCATGGAGAATGTGTGATCAAATGTAGTGAGGTGGAATCGAGGTCATGTGCTAGGCAAGGTCGGAGGTCTTGCTGTATGCATCATACGTCCGACTTATTACTTCAGACCCTTGGTTTGTTTCCTGTGCTCATGGCTTTACTATTCTTTTGGGTTTTCCTTTTTGGACCATGCTGATATTGGGCTTCTTGTTGGGCCAACCGAAATGGTTCATAACAACAATCTTTCACAGCCACGATCGAGTTCAGGAATCATGTTTTTGTTTTCCATTAGAATTAATTTAAAAGATGAATTAAATTGTTAAATTGTTCCGCAGTCATGATCGAGTGCATTGTGTACCAGTGAACTAAGTATTGCCTACCAATAAAAACTACTTTTTGTATGAGACGTGAGATCAAGCAATTTGAAAGGAAACATATTCCTCCATCACCATTTTTACTCATTGATCTAAATGAGTCATGACTAGAGAAGGGCAGGTTGCGATGATAAAGGGATGAGAAAAGAGAGATAAGAGGGAAATAAATTAATAAAGAAATCAGAGAGAAATTTATTGAATTAATGAGTTGATTATGAAAGGGGATAAGTGACTTAATAACCATCAGATTATATTCAAAATGGATGATCAAGATTAGAAGTAACTTTAAAGAGTTACACTCGGATTTAACAGATCTCTACTCTAAAATATAAATACATAATTTAGGTATTTGTTTTGGTATTGAAAATATTGATACCCTTTTAAATTCAAAGATTATAATTTAAGTATGAGTATTTAAAATATTAATTAATTTAGTTAGTAAAATATATAATAAATTTTGAAGTACAAGTTATTTAGAAGTTACTGTACCCATAAATTTTCTAGAATAGGAAAAAAATCCTCATATTTTACTGTTTAAAGGAGTGCAAAGAATCACAACCGTTAGATTCATATTTTGATGTAGCATATTTTGTGACCACCTGCACCAAACACCATAGGACTCGCCTTCTTTCGGTCTGATACTGGAGCCTGGGTTCTTGGGTTCTCTGCCCATGTTCAGAAGGAGGAGGAGGGATATCACCATCATCGAGTTGTTTGGAGGCTGTGCACGCTCTCCAGGGTGCACTGCACCGCGTTTATTGCATGCATTCATTCACTCCCTCCTCAATTTGGAGAAACCCAATATTTCTAAACAACCTTAACCGACCCTTCCATCTGTTTCCTAGTGCAACGTAGTCAAATGCTCCGGTGTTGTTCATTGCTTTTCACACCACAAGCGTAAAACCCCTCACCACCCTTTTGATCCCAATTCACAAATTTCAACAAAAAAAAAAAAACACCGCAACCCCCAATGCCCCACTTTGCAAGTTCCCGTTTTCTGACATCCGTTCAGCACATGCTCAAAATCAAAAGCCTTCCTTTCTCCACCCATCAAATGGGTATGGCTTCTGTTGCTGATACCATTTATGGCCATCTACACAACAGAAACAATGGCAGTGTTGAAAGGTCTTTGTCTAAGGTAAAGCCCAAACTTGACTCTAGATGTGTCATGGAAGTCATGAATAGGTGCTACCCTGAGGATCCTCAATTGGGTCTCAGGTTTTTCATTTGGGCCGGGTTTCAATCTGGGTATAGGCATAGTGCTTATATGTATAGGAAAGCATGCAACTTGCTCGGGATTGATAAGAATCCTAGGATTGTTTATGATGTTATTGAGTCTTATGAGGCTGAAGCGTGTCTTGTAACTGCCAACATGTTTAGGGAGGTTCTGAGGCTGTGTAAGGAAGCTGAGCTATCTGATGTGGCTCTGTGGGTGTTGAGGAAGATGGGCAGCTTTAACTTGCATGCTGACACTGTGATGTATAATGTGGTTATTAGGTTGTGTTGCAAGAAGGGTGATGTTGGAATGGCTGATGAGTTGACGAGGGAGATGAGTCTTATTGGTCTTTGTCCTGATTTGATTACGTATATGGCAATTATTGAGGGGTTCTGTGATGCGGGTCGGCTTGAGGATGCTTATTCTGTTCTCGAGGTTATGAGATTACATGGATGTTCTCCAAGTTCGGTGGTTTTATCAGCCATTTTAGATGGATTCTGTAGATCTGGTTCTATGGAGAGGGCATTGGAGTTGTTGGATGAAATGGAGAAAGAGGGCGGGAGTTGTAGACCGAATGTTGTCACTTATACATCTGTGATTCAAAGTTTCTGTAAGAGGGGTCGGCGTGCGGAAGCGTTGAATATTTTGGATAGAATGAAGGCTCATGGGTCCCTCGCAAATCATGTTACTGTTTTTACTTTGGTTGAGAGTCTTTGTGCTGAGGGTCGCGTGGAAGAAGCTTATAGGATGATTGATAAGTTTGTGGTGGAACACGGTGTTTCATATGGTGAATGCTATAGTTCGCTTGTGATTTCTTTGATAAAGATTAAAAAACTTGAGGAAGCAGAGAAGATCTTCAGGGAAATGCTTGCTGGTGAGGCAAAACCTGATACTTTGTCGTGTAGCCTTTTGCTAAAGGAGCTCTGTATGGAGGAGAGGGTGCTGGATGGATTCTACTTGCTTGATGAAATTGAGAATATGGGATACTTATCATCCATTGACTTCGAAATTTATTCTATTCTTTTAGTTGGCCTTTGTCAAAGAGGCCGCTTGATGGAGGCTACAAAGTTGGCAAGGATAATGCTAAAGAAATCAGTTCGACTAAGACCTCCATATCAAGATACTGCAATTGATATTCTTAGTAAACATGGAGAAAAAGACCTTGTGAATGAGTTGATGGGCATGCAAAAGGGACTTCGATGATAAATTGTTTTATGAAAGTGGTCACATCCGTTGTTTGTCTGCTGCATTTGTTGTTGCATAACTGCTACTGCAAGGCTGTTAGCTTGGTGCTTGTCATTCCTTTAAGGTGACAGGGTAATTTTGCTATGCTTCTTTAGAACAGTAGGCCCACACCTGTCTCTGTCTCTTTTGCTTAGCCTATTCTGAGTTGTAGGAACACTTGATTCTAGTTATTCTCAATAAATTCTTAAACACATTTTGCTTAGCCTATTTTTAGGGATGCAGGTTTCAGAAAACCACTGTCTGACACAGTGAACTCAATATTAGATTTAAGGGTTGTCCCCATTTTCAATAAAAATGATACTGTTAGTACCAGGAATGCACCATTTGAAGTACGCTAATTTCCATCTCACTATTTCATTTGAATTATCTCTATTTATTTATTTGAAAAACAAAATTAATTTTGCTTTTACTATCTATCTGATCTTGGCTTGTACTTTTTTGTTTAGTGTCTATTTGATCTTGGTTTGTACTTTGTTGTTGTCATACTCTTCTTTTCTTTTTCTTTTTTTTTTTTGGGGAAAAAAAACAAATCACAGCAATGGTTTGTTAGTTGATTTTATTGGTCTTGTGATTTGTGCTATAACAAACATAAAACATGCAAAACTCTCTCGACAGGGTCGGCTGTATGGTGGCTTTGTAATATGTAATTCCTTTTAATTGTAAGCACTATCTACTGGATTCTGCTGGTGTTTTCTGGGACAATGACAGTTTGGCGGGTCTATTAGCTCTTGAACTTAAAGCTGACCTGCTTGTTTTATTGAGTGAAGTTTGGCGCCTTTACAGTGGTCCTCCAAGTGATCCAAACTCATGGTCGGTTCACGAGAGACCATCTGGGAGAAATCACTGTTGGAGACTAGTCATGATTGGGAGGGTGGTATGACCGAAAGTTAATGCTATTTGTGCTGCTCATGCTGGCACACCAGTGATTATAACTAGGTATGTATAATCTTGAACTGTGTTTCATAGATAATGCAAATTGCATTGAAGAGAACTATTTTTGTTTCACTTTTATGCTCTAAAGGACTTGTTTTAGTCATTTCATTTTGTTGGTTGACCTTTGACCAAATAACCCACGTAACAGTGTAGTGGACTGAGTATTAGAAAAAGGAATGAATTAGATTCCATGATGAACTCGTCTGCAAAGGATTGTTCCTTTTCTCTGTTGTGAAACTGCATCAAATGGATGCCCCCAAAACATATTCAGGGCACGAAGAAAACTGGACCTAATTTTCCTTTTACTTTAAACCCCTGTTCCTAATTTCCCATCTTGCTTGTCAATTTCTTCTTTGCGTTCAATTGGTTGTGGCCTCTTGCTCGCTGATTCAAATTTGTGCTCAATTGTGCTCCCTGATTCGCTTGGACAATTTCAACCCTATGTTCTGTTTAACCCACATTTTGCTGTGATTTTGTAGAGTTGGCTTTGCTTTTGTTCATTTATGAGAAATTTTGGCGTGAAGTTTAGACTCAAAAGTAGATGAATTGTGGAAAATAGATTTGTCTGTTTGTTTTGGGCAAGGTTCAGAATTCATCACTTTGCAAACTTTTGTGCTCAAATACTCCATATCTTAATCCTTTTTCATAACAT
Source organism: Dalbergia cochinchinensis (assembly GCA_031216125.1). Taxonomy (NCBI): domain Eukaryota; kingdom Viridiplantae; phylum Streptophyta; class Magnoliopsida; order Fabales; family Fabaceae; genus Dalbergia; species Dalbergia cochinchinensis. Next base: position 55,807,490 of record CM062375.1, on the reverse strand, counting down.
TAATTATAACAAATTAGACCACCACGGCCAGAATGAGTGGAATCTATAAGGTCTAAGCTACATGACAGTGTTCTCAAGTGGCCTGGCGAAGTATAGACAAGTCGCAACTCAACATTTTAAAGTAGGTAGAATCACAGCCATTATGCATAGTTCAGCTATTAGACTTGCACTCTTTGGGGCAAGAAACAGATCTTAGCCAAAAGGACCTGTGCACAACAATTTAAAGTTAATCATGCATCCTATAGTCTGAGTAAAGAAGTGGTTTAGAAGGTTTTCTGCTAATGTATACATACTGGTTAACATATTATTGCAGAAAGTATTAGTGTGCATGTGTTCAGCTGATTTAGTGTCTCTCTCTCTCTCTCTCTTTTTTTTTTTTTAATGATGAGTGTAAGTATCTGATATCGAATCTTGTTTTATTAAAGAGGTGATTAGTGGAGTTTTAGGGAAGGTGATAATGCTCTTGAGAAGGAGATCAGCCGCCTTCTGTGAAAATGAAATTTAAAAAAAGTAAAACATTGTAGAGCAATAGAACAATCAGATGTTAGGAAACTGAGTATAAACTTAGGTCCAAGTATACAATGATGGAACTAGGCAATAGTAAGTTAGCATACTTGCATATATGACTTATCTATGCATTATATCTAATTCTTTTCTGTTTCCATTTCTTTTTATTTCTTTTTATCTTGGGGCCTTTGATACAATTTGGTTCTGTTCTCTTTAACCAAACCATGAACACCCTAAGCCCGGATACAGAGAGATACCAATATAACATAGACGAGTTCTGCCATGGGAACAAACCAGTTTAGAACCATGTGGTGACAAAATCCAATCCATTAAAATATAGATCAATGGCCAAAATGAATTGCAAATCAAATTGTTTAATATTATCAAAATTACCCATTAGAAAACCAAAATAAAAAAGTGATGAATTGTATTTTGGCCCATTATTTTTAAACATCGAATGTCAGAGCAGTAACAACAAATAAATTGGGTTTACATCTAATACAATAATTGATGATTGTCCTTGCCCCTTTCACCAAGCAACCTTCACCTCTGATCACACGCCCACACCCCTCCCCCTAGCCAACCAAAGGGACAACCCCTGCACCCTTTTCTCCAGATCAGGACCCCAATTGGGTTTTCATGGAGTTAGTATGGCTAAGAAATTAATAGCGCAAGGCCTATAAAAACACAGTGGCTGATCAAGAACCAGGGGCTTTGATTGCCCATAAATCTTGCTGCATTGTTCCTTGTTTTGGCCGAGTACAATGTTTCTTTTTCATGGGGTATTATTTTTTTCTTTTGGTACTGATTTACTTCCGGTAACTGGCTCGAGCTTCTTGAACGTGGAGATTTTAGACTAATATGTAAGTCAGTAATTTTATTGTGTGAAAGACACATTTAATTTGAGATTTCAAAATAATGCTCACATTCCATTTTGTGGCTATGAACTTAATACTTCAATCGACCCATGGAAGTGGTTGCCTTTGATAGGTTACCCTCTGATGATATAAATTTTAATATTTTATGAAAAAATTGGAGATGTGGAAGTGAGGGGCTCCTGATGGGTAGTGATAGAGGCAGAGTTTGAAACACTCCTTTGTTAGAACATGAAGATTAAAGAGAGAAGTTTGAAACAAAACTTTGGTGAAGAAAAAGATAATGAAGTTGGTGTTTAAAAACGTTAGTGGTGTAGTAGGTGGAGTGGCGCTGCTTGCCTGCTTGGAGGAGTTATGGGTAGGGTACAGAGGACCATAAAATGTTGAAGATGAGCCAAAATACATATTTAACTATTTATTATACCTAATTTTAAATTTATAATTTTACCTCGCAACTATCTTTTATTTACAAGAACTATCTGATCCCAAACATATCAACAACTATTTAAGAACTCGCCATATAACATAATATGATATCAACAAGCTAGAAATGTACGAATCTATGGATCTGAATGCATGAAAGTGTAGAATAACATATTAACAATGGATTTAGGCTTCCATTTCCTTTTTGGTCTTGGTCAGAAGTCTTCCGTGTAGTTTGCATGCCTTCTACTGTGACTGGATCAGGAACCAAAAAGCCAGTTCTAAAACTGGATCAAAACTGGATCAAGCATAAAAAGAAAGGCAAGTTCTTATTCGGGGTGTTTGAGTTTGTGAAAATGGTGATGACGAAATCCTAGTCACTCATATTATCATCCAATGGTTCAGATTAGTTTGCTCTGAGCACATTGAGAAATTGAATTTTTGACATAATTGAAGTTGTAAATAACAATTTGGAATTACAATTTGATGCTAACAAGTAAAGGAAATTGCATTGTGACCATCATTTAATTTTTAGGAATGGATTTGTGATTTAATCACTATAATAATTTGAGAGTTTTGATATGAACATCCAATTTTATTCTGCCCATAAAACTAAAACCCTAAAAATTGACATGTTTTTAATAGCCTGTGAATAAAGCTCATCATCACTTTTAAACCATGAATTCCTATATTCTTGTTTTCACATCTCTTTTGAAAAACAATTTAATGAAAAGGAAAGAAAGTGCTAGTCTACTATTTCTTTTCTTTCATTTAATTGTAGCCCATTTTGGTAAAATTAAATTGTGAACCATCTCGAGTCTTGTCTATAACTCTTTGTTGTATTTAATCCAAATTCAGTTTAGACCATTTTTATTCAGGTTCATTTTACTGTTATTTTACATTTTTTATTCATGTGCATTAAAAATATATATATATATATGAGTGCAATCCATTTCAGTCCATTTCCAATTGTCGGAAAATAAAAAATACTGTCCGGCACATTTCCTATTCTCTAAGTTAAAAAAGATAAAATTAAAAAAAAAAAAGGAGAAGTGGTAGGAATGGCGGACACCGCCATAGTGCTCCTCTTCACTCCTTGCACAATGATGAATGTTTTTCCCTTTACAGATGAGGGATGATCCACGAATCCCTGTTGCCAGCCTGTAAAAATGAGATGATATGATTTTGATCATTAGAGGAACTGCCATTTTCATACACCTAGCAGCAACAAAGAGAAAGAGGGGGGAAAAGAACGAAAAAAAAAAAAGAGGGAGAGAGAGAGAGAACAAGAGAGGGAGAGGTCTGAAATGTTCACAAACAGAGGAAGTACTCAAAAAGAAACTTAGCAACTGGGAACCAAAGCAAAGAGGAAAAGGAGCGTGAAAGAGGAGGAACCACACACACATTTTTTGTTTTTTCAATTAACATATCCTTTATCACTACCAATCAGTGATCAAAACCAAAATCCTCCTCAAGCCTAATCCTTCTTCAAACAAAAATCCCAATTAAGCCAGAAAAGATGCAGCCATATAAACCCCCCATAGATCCGGGAATACACAAAACACCATTGGCACACATCCAAAAAGCAGTGCTGCAAACCAAAAACCCAATCATTCACAACCAAACACAATAAAAAGTCCCAAACAGTTCATATTCATATTCAATAAAAAAAAAAATGTGTGAGAGATACAGGAAAGGGGTGGCGATTCACTTTATGGCAGCCACACCGCCGTGAGCTCCAGCCGCTGCTGCCATCACCGGCGTTGCCATCACCACCGAGAGCTCCACATGCCGTGAGTGTCTCCCCCTCACCGCTCTAACTCCGCCACCCATGGCGGCGGTTCTCCTCCCTCTCCATCTCGCCTGGCACCGCCGCAACGTCCTCATCCTTGAGCCACTCATTAACGCCAACATCACCACCATCATCATTTCAACCTACCTAAAATCTCAATTCCAAATCACAACCAAACATAGATTCAGATTCTTTTCAAAACAAAAAAAAAAAAGAAAAGAAAAGGAAGCTGAAATGAAGAGGAAAACAGGCGGACCTTCATGACCGCTAAAGCTCCACCACGGCTCCACCGCCGCCGCCGCCAGCCAACCTTCCTTTTTTCGGCCACCGTCGCGCTCCTCCGCTGGTGCCGCGTGCAGATTGCGGCTGGACCGGCCCTCTGCCATGGGTCGGCCGATCTCCCCCTCCTCTTCCTTGTTCCAACATCGGCCTCCGCAGTGCCCCTTCTTTCTCCGCCATTGCACCCCTCAGCCAGATCCGCCTTTCTCCGTCGTCACCACCGCGCACAGGCAGTGACAGAGTCGCCCCATCTCCCCACGCTGTGCTGCTTCGTGGTTCCTTCGCTATCGCGCTTGGCCCAGTCACAAGCTAGCCGCAGCGGACCGGCCACCGCCGCGGGCTGGTCGGCCCTTATTCGGCGTTCCATTCTCTCCATCTCTCTCTCTCTCTCTCTCTCTCTCTCTCTCTCACCGTGTGTGTCTGCAACTGCAAAATAGGCTGGAAATTGGATATAAGAAGAGGTAGTTTAATGTTGGGTCAAAGCCTCTATGTCCTTCCTTTTTGGGTTCAGGTACGGTTTCAGTTTTTATTTTAAGAAAGACAATGGTCTTGGCTTTTTTTTAGCATGTGGTGTTAGGACTAGTTCTCTCAAAAAAAAAAAGGCAGAGTAGTTCTCTAAAACATAAAAAAAAGGAAAAGAGTTTGTAACATATTTTCAGCAATTTATTTGAATCACTTGAGGGGAATTAAGTAAATTAGTTTAGGGAGTAATTTAGTTATTTATTTGATGTTTAGTGAATTTTGTACAAAAAGCCTTTCAAAAAAAAGAAAAAAAGGTTAAAAAAAGGAAAATAGTAATTAGGACCCTTCTTTTTAGTTCAATTATTTTACTTCTCCCCTTACTTTGTACAGATTAATTGTGTGTTTGTTATGTGTTTATGGTTTAGCTCTATTAGCTATGTCAATTCATGATGAAATTAGTGTTTGTCATGAACATAAAAATGGGTTTCTTTCTAATAAATAATAAAAAGAACCTCTTTGGAAAACTTTTTAATTTGTGCAATAATCAATAATGATGATTGAGTAGCAAATGTTACCTTTATTGTTATTTAAATCATAAGAGTTCATTGAGTGGCCTAGTGCTAACTTAGATTCTGTGTAATAATGGATTTTATGTTTCTTGCTACAAAATTTGTTCTTTATAAATAAAATTAATCAACCCACAATTATTTTTTACATAACTACATGACTTTGAGTTTTTCATTGTATTGGAGGAGACATAGGAGCAGGTGACCTCTGTTAAGCCAAAATTAATTTTTCATAATTTATTTGTGTAATTGTAAATATGTTTGTCTTATCTTTTCATAAAAAAAAAAGGAATTTCGTTTTAAAGGGGTTGCTAATTAATTTGCACCGCCAACTAAGGTATCGTCTAAGGATAGGTGTGTTAAGGATACCGTAGGATTAAGTTCTCACCATTCCTTATGCATAAATGACTCCCAAATTCATATATGGTTTTTCAAAGACTATTCTATAAAATAAGTGGGTTTTTCTACGTTTTTCCAACTTAAATAAATTTGGTTGTTTTTCGCTGTCCTCACATGATCCCAAGTGCGACAATTGCCATGGTCCTCCATTGGTGGCCTCCCATGGAGGTCGGGTTGAAGCTGTGGCCCTTCCATCAACATCTCCGCTGTCCACCACCGCGTGCTACAATTAGGAACCATCACTACCACGGTCATGGTACAAGGACCATGTTCCCTCTATCTCCGTGCTTTTCCTTAATCGCGCCATCACCCCCATCATGAGCTTGAAATTACCATCACTAGCCATCACCACCAAGGACCAAAACCGCTAGCCACCACTGGAATTGCTATTCCCTCCACCATCGAACTTCTGCCCCAAAGAACCAGAAACCTTCTCTTAGCCACGAGCCTTTCAGCCCTGCCCTTGAACCTCTACCATGAACCACCATCATTAGCCCCGTCGTTCCATTTTTTGGGTCACCCATCGACACCACAAATTAGAAAACGTTCCCCTTCATCCTTTTAGCCGCGAAACCATTGTCACTGCCCATCTTTTCCCTGAAAACCGTAAGCCCCTTGTTTCCTTTCTCCGTCTCCACACCCCTCTGTTAGCGCTGCGAGCATTGTCGCCCTTTGCAGCATCGCTACACGCTTGCTGCAGCAGACTGATCCATGGCTGTGTGATGGCCGGTTATGCCGCCCTCTAGCTAAATGGTCACAGTGAAGGAGTCGAAGAGCGAGCGGTGGTGATTTTAAAGAAGCAAAAGAAAGAAGAGGGAAAAACAGGTAATTTGGTTTGTAATAAATAGATCTCTACTGTCTTAATGTATGTTCAATAAAATTTTAAAAATTCTAATTTGAACCCATTCATTTTTATTATCTTGTCTTTTAACCTTGACATTATAATTTAATTTGGCCCCACTACTTTGACCTGTTAACAATTCCTAATGGTCCTAAACTCATCCAAGACCTGCGAGTTCTTAAGTGGGGATCTCTGAGTTTGAGTGCATGTGGTTATAGGTACTATGGTCATGGAAAAAAAAATACTATAATTACCTCTGAACCCCTTCTTCTCTACCTCCCTTTTTCTTTCTCTATTCAATTCCCGCCACTTTTCCCATTTAGCACATAGAGAGTATCACTTTTTCAATTTTGCTATACCTATGACCACATGGAAACTCTCCAGATTTGACTTCAATTCCATAAATCAAAATCTAAGTAAATTAATAATAGCCAGTTGAAGAATTATTGTTGCAACCAGGGCATACAACGAACAAAGTCAAAAATCCAAGTAAACCAATAATACCCACTTGGTGAGTTTTTGCAACAAAGCACAACATCCCTGCTCTAAGTTCTATACCCCATACACAAAATGTTCCTTAAAATGGAAAAGGTTTTGTCCTTTGTCCAATTGGGTTTCCAACGTCGCTTCCTTGTTAACACCATCCTCTTCATGCATCTAGCCTCCTTGTCCACCTTCAAAGCCTTCCATGTGCTTTGTGATAACCCAAAAATTATCTTATTTGTGTCTCTAAAATAATTATTAGTGTGGAAAATAAAACAAATGAGATCAATGTTTAATGTAAGCTAAGTCAGATAAATTTTACTTGGCACAACATTTAGTCAATGAGACCCACTTTCTTTTTCTTTTTCTCTCTCCTTTTCCTTTTTTCTTTTCTTTCTTCCTTTCTTCTCTCTTTTCTTCTCCTTCTCCCTGTCACTTTCTCTTTCCTTTTTCCTCTCCTTCTATTCCTCATCTCTCTTTCTCACACACCACCACTGCATCCACATCACCTTAACTACCATCACCATATCCTCCTCCTCATCCTCCTTATCATCAAAACCGTGCATCTCTCTTTTCTCCCTCTCTCTCTAACTCACGATTTCTCTACTTAAGTTGAGGAACCAATTAGAGCTGTGAGTTTTAGATCGTTTTCTACCTCTAATCTTCCTTTAAGAGTAGTGCGTAAATGACAATTTTGCTCTATTTATTCTATTGAGTTCACTATGTAGTTATTCATCGTAGATTGGGGTTTTCTAGTATATGGGGTTAATTATTGTAAATTAACGTTGTCATAAGCTCAGTAATATTGTATTTATCTTGTTCCTATAGTTATAGAGCATTTGAGCATCAACCGTTGGATTTGTGGCATTTGGGAGTTGATCTTCAGTTCTTTTGAACCAGTTTATAAGTAGACATTATTTTTATAATTATTTTTATTTATGTTAAATTAGCTCTAAATATATTTTAGAAATTTAGAAACTGAAAATAATTATTTAATTGTGTTATGAAATTTTAACAAAATTACATCCTTTATATTAACTTATGTTTTATCAAAAATTAACACATGAGACAATATGACATTGATTTTGGAAAATTATTTTATCTGTATTATGGACTTGAGGAAAAGGCTTGAGAAATTTGGGTTATAGCCATTTGTGGAGTTACTAAGAATTGATTTGATATAATATGTAAAATCTTTATTATATGTTTTGGGAAGAAACTCTAACACAATCTGTAGCCAACGACAGTAGCCATTAGCTTTGGCGCACCTTGACTATATTTGATCAGGACCACACAATGGATCCTCCTGTTCTATGGCTACTCGCATGGGTAGGATCGCCCTGTTTTAGGATCACGAGAAGGAATGACCGCCCGATTTTGAATCCTCCTGTTTATTTTGAATTTGACAATTCCCTATCATTTTATGTAAAGTTGGTTGTTTTCAAAAATCTTTTTCTTAGATAAATGAATTTATTGAATTTAGATGAACTATGCAGTTATTTTTGTTTTATTTATGGATTACATATTGTTTCATGAGAGTTATAGACATTTTATCTGCCACTGAGTTGCAAAACTCATTCTATTATTTTCCCTTCATTTCCAGATACAGGTGCAGCTTCAGGTTCCAAACCAACGACTCCTCAGTAACCGATTGTTTGAGTTGATGAGCTTTCTTCAGAAGGCTTTTTTGCATATTGGAACATATCTTTTAAGTTTTAGCTTGTTAGAACTATTTTAATACTCCATATGTCACTAGCAGGGTCCTCAGATTAATTTTATTCTTATGTGCGTGTAGTGTGTGTGTGTGTGTATATATGGAAATGATTTGTAAACTAGATTTATAATTATATTTTGAATTACGTTCTTGGGTATATTAGATATATAACTTGTGATCATGAATTTACATTTGAGACTAGTTTGAAAATTAACTTGACTTCATTTAATTTTAGGATTGTGTGTTAATTTCATATTAGAACTTGGATTAAATTTGTATATTGAGTTGGTTGATATGTTGCTAAGGGCGCATTCTCAGAATGTTTAAAGCTCAATTCTGTATTTTATCTTTGTTTTCATACAGGTTGTATTTTTTATTTTTTAAAATTTGGTAATGTCCAAAAAATAGAGGAAATTTTTTCTGTTTTTCTTAAAAAGTTTGCATGTAAAGACTTCTGGGAGAACGTATTTTCTATGCGCAGGCTACAACCAAACGACGCCACCAATAAGAATGGATGTGAATGATGATTAGGAAAGGGTTAGCAGTGGCAGTATTATAAAGGATAGTGTGGAGTGTGGATAAGATGAAGTGTATAAGCCTGTAAGGAAGAGCAAGGGAAGCAGCGGTGGAGGACAGGACGAAGTTGCTGACGGGATGCTGAGAAGTGACGAAGGGAGGAGAGAGGTAAACGTTGTTTTGTGGGAGGAAGGAGAAGAGTGTAAAGTTGGTAATCACTTATAAAACTATTTTCTTATAAACTATACACATAAATATAATTTCTTTTTTAAATAAATTTCAACCATCAGATTTAGTATTTAATGGCTAAGATCTTGTAACCACATAGTGACAAACTTAGTTGGCATCACAGAAGTTGCCTCTAAACCAATTCAGAATCAATTTATCTAGTTCAGTATGGTTTTGGCTCGGTTCTTCCGATAAATCAAAACACTGTCACCCCTAAATTGCACAATTTCAAGTATACATATGGTCTTTCATTTTTCAATTTATGTACTATGAATAATAAAGACCTGATACGTAAAATATTATATTGGCTATGTGATAATAATGAAGTGTTCCAACATTTTTCTCTTTTAGTGCGCTCAAAGCATGTAATGTGTGCCAACGATGGTTGACACATATGGTAAGGAGGGAGTTCGTATTCCACAAGGAAATGAGTTTGATTCTTGCTGCTATTGCAAGGATTCTTTTAGTTGGCAATCTCGTAAATTCCTTGTAAGTGTAATATCCTGGGGTTGTGTCTTGGTCTTGGTGGGATGACTGAAGACAAATTCACTTAAACTTTCATTCATAAAAAAAAAAGAAGAAATGGGTATGCTGTGTTTCCAATATTTGGTTCTTACATGATCTTGATTTAGAAGAGACTATAATATTGTCATTGTTTTTTTGACAAAAACAAATAAATAAATAAAGAGTTAATGCTCGTTTTAGTTCTTGACTTTAACTTGTGAGTTATTTCACTCCCTTACTTTCAAAATGAGTCAAATTAATTCTTGATATTGCAAAACATAGGTCAAGTTAGTCCTTCATCCTATTTTTATTTAACATTTTGTCAATTAAATAATAATGTGTGATGTTAAGTGATACCTTAGAATACCATATATCATTTGAAATTAAATAGAGTTTAAAGTAACTCATTTTGACTATTGCACAAAATGAGTCATTTTATGACTTGGAATGGAGATTTAAATAACTCATTTTGTATAATTTTAGACATTAAAATGAGTTATTTTAAACGTAATTCTATTTTAGCTAATATATGGTAAGTCAATTTATCACTTGAGATTACCTATTATAATTTAATTGATAAAATATTAAATAAAAGTAAGTTAAGAGATTAGTATGACTCATATTTTACAATAATAGAGAAACTTGACTTATTTTAAAAGATAAGGGTTAAATTAATTTATGAGTATAAAGTCAGAGACTAAAATAAAAATTATATAAAAAATGAATGTTATAACTGTACAGAAGCTGCTGAAACGCTGGCCACGGATACTCTTTTACTATCATTTGCTCCTTTCCAGAACATTCTTTTTACCTGAAGCATGTTCAAGGGTGGAGAAAATGTTATTTGACCATGGGCTTTGTTGCTCTTTCATAAAGTATTTCTTGAGATTGTAAACAACAATGCTGCGACAATTTTAATGTACTCGGTACATTCTTCTGGAATTGAACATCAAGGAGTTTCTTATTTTTATGCAAAACCAACCACTTGACTAGGAGAGGATTTTTACTACACGTGGGAGCAGCCAAGTCACTGTGAGAAAAAGTGAATGAATTTTCCGTATTTCCAATCATATATTCTTTTCTTAGCAAAAAAAGTGAAAGCGGAAGTTCTTAGCAAAAAAAGTGAAAGCGGAAGTTAAGGTTATCAAACTCTAAAATTTAAATAAACGTGTAAAGTTATGGTAAATTTAAATCGTGAACTCGACTCATAAATTTATAAAAATTTTCACATTTAAAAACATTAATTTAAAAATAATTTTAGTAATTAAGTATAATTAAGCAAACTTTTTGTGATTAATATTAAAGAATTTTACATTTATAACAACTTAAATTAAGGAAATATAAAAAATATAGCTTAATAACTTGTCTTACATATTATACCGACCATGTAGTATTTCTCGTATGACAATTTGCAAATTTTATTCTTTCCTTGAACTTAAATAAGAGGAGATGATGTTCATATCCATAGGTTTTTTTTTTTTTGTTGGTTATAATCATTTTCATATAATATTCCAATGCTTTAGATATTCATATTAAATGATTATTAGCTACATTAATATTTTTTAAAAAAGCAAATTTATAAGTTCTGGAAATTGCTTTTGCACAAAGCGGGGATAAGACTGCGTATATATACTTTCCTCAAACCCCACCAAATGAGAGTCTCATATATTAGGCCACCATTAAAAATAAATTTATAAGTATATTGAATTATATTAATACTTAAAAAATTAAAAATATCATATTAATATAGAAAAATGAAAAATATGACTTGATAGACATAATAGTGTCTATCAACCTATGTTAATTGTAAAACAGAATCTCTATATACATAGATCAATTTTTTATTTGTTTGCTTAAATATAGTTTATAGAGGAAAATTATACGAACATTCCTTAAGATTTGGTGTTATTACACTCAACATTTTTCTATTTTACAAAATTTTCACGAACCTCTTTTGAGATTTACTAAAACTACACTAATATCTCATATAAATGTTAGTTTGTTAATTTTAAAGATAAAGAAAAAATATGACATGTATATAATGATAAATTTAAAATATTTTTGGCTCAATATTTAACATATTGACTGGATAAAATATTTTATTACATGGAGATAAAACTTATAACTGTAATTTATGATAGAAAAATAGGTTATTTTAGTTAATATATGTCAAATATTATCACAATATTATATTTTTGTTAGTCATGTAAATGACATGTTATTTTTTTCCACTTAAATTTATGAATTAACATAACTATTGAAGGTAAGTATAATTTTGCAAAATAGAGAATTGATGCGAATAATTACATTAAACCTTAATGAAGGCAATGTAATTTATCTTTTTTTTTTTATTTTTGAAAAACAAATGAATTTTGACATTAATCTCTAGAAATATTGTCTCCTAATTATGATGCAAACATTCCCAAAACTATTTAGTTTTAGTTATTGCCATTAGTTTGTCTAATTGCAATGATGAGTTGGGGTACAATGGGTGATTGACTGAAGATTTTGACTAATAGAAATATGATTTGCCATGCAAAATTACTAGGGTGATCATGTATGATTGGTCTTTTATTGGTCAAAACTCAACTTTTAATAGAGAGAGAATAATGAGAGGATCAAAACCAAATAAGGGAGTTCTCATATGCATATCCATCATTTATTTGCAGCATGCAGATTTGAGTTGGGCAATTAAAAAGATGACAAGTGTACTGTATGAGTCCATGCAATGGTGAATCTGAAATTTAATTTAAGGTTATCACATAAGCTTTGTTTGTGATTAACTTTATGATTAAAGTTAAACCTAAAAATTAAAATATATAAAAAAAATTAAAAACAGAAAATTAACTGTGAAAAAGGTAAAGAAATGGTTGCCAAATTTTGACCCTTTGCCTAGCAAAATTTTTTTGGCCCTTTTAATTTTGTTTTCTTTCATCGATTAAGGAAAAAGAAGTCATAGATCTTGATAGTTGCATCGTGCTTCCACTCTATTAGGTGTAGAGATGGTGGGAGGTGTTCTTGTGGCTGTCGTTGTTCCATTTTCTCTGATGGGGAGGCAAAAATGAATCTACCACACTTTCTTCCACTAGTGAGATAGAAACCACAAATCAGAGTTCTGTTGTCCTTTGTTATCCCGGAGATCGGGGTTGTTTTCTTGTTGCCAACAGTGTAAAAGAGTCCGGGCTACCCTAGCCATTGGAAACCTTTACTACCAAAAAGTTGCCCTGTAACCATAGTAACTTTTATTCCTCCACAACCTCGTCCACTCTCTACTCTTCCACACTCAAGAACTCAATCTCCGATCGCGGATTTCAGTGCTGGAATAACAAAAGGAAGAAAAACAACGCCAAACAACCTTCATTGCAACTCGCAAACAAAGCTTTGCTCAGGCCAAACCTTCGCCATCCTACAGCCCAACACCGTCGAACGCTAAGCACCTCTGTCGAACCTCTCTTGCACTTAGCTTCAATTTATTTTTCTGTTTTTTGTTATTTTTTTTATCCTATATTATGTTTCTGTTTTTTAATTTTTTCTCACCAAACCACCTAAATCAAAAGCTGATTATGGTCATAATGGTTTTTGACCAAGACTTGCTCCATTGACATTAAAGGCCACGTGTAGCGTATTTATTGGTCTAGCCCACATCTTTATCTTGTAGACAAAAAATAATCTGCACATGAGAACGCACCAACCAAATAAATGTAGGCTGTTGCTCACATGCTTACCTTTGTCAATGCCTATGGTGGCCATATGTGGTTGTGCACTAATAACATGGTATTTGGCAAAAAGGGCCCCACAAGAGCTTTTGCGAAAATCGTGTCCTTCGCATTGCTTCCTCCTCTGCCACCACAACCGTCACTGCCTTCGCCGTCTCCCCCTTTCCTCTACCGCCCCCTCCACTGGCACAACGCCAATCTTCACCTCTAGTTGCTGCATCTCGCGAGCAAGGAATCTCTGGCAATATGCTCCTCAAGTAGTTTTCAAGGTCTGCCACCCACTCAGTGTACGTCACCATTCCCCTCCACACAATTGCAACCCTCCTTCCCAGCTTCCTGTTCATCTCGTCATCCGAAACTGCTACATATCCTTCTCGATTGGTCCTCTCGCTCCACGTCCTGTGTAGCCACCTCGACCTCTTGAAGAAGCTCGGGATGTTGATGTTTGTCGTCATGTAGAAGTACCACCACATCGTGTACCCCAAGTGGCCTAAATCCAGGGCCTCAAATAGTTCCTCGGGAGGGTACCTGCAGCTGCCGCAGTAAGGGTCGTAGTCGAAGGAGTCATAGCAGGCCTGCACCATCTCCCCATACCATTGAAAGGGAAGAGTAGCTGGAAAAGAAATTAGAAAAGAAAAAAAATAGAACATGAGATAAACTCGTGTGTATTCCTTTACCCAAAGCTCCATTTCCCAAATTTCAATTTATCACCTCAACTCCTTCGTCACAACTCTGGAAATAGTCACACCCCCATGGCAGCACCCCAACCCCTTTTGTGTAGTGGAGATGGAGGTTTGATTCTTGATTTAACAATTTAGAAAAATCAAGGTTTCAACTTCCAAACTCATAGTCCGCACATAGGGAAGACTGGAGAGGGGAGCATGGGAGGAGGAAGAATGAGAGCCAAGAGGGAAGGAAAAGGGGTTGGAGGAGCAAGAAGGGAAAAAACAGTTTTTAAGATAATGTGGTTTAGCCCTTTTTTCTTTAACCACATTTTAAAAATGTGGTTAATTGGAACTTGCCACACTATTTCCATTTAACCACATTGACTTTTTAACTGAATGTGAACCGTCTGAATTCGGTTATTTGTACAGTAATTTTTATAGTTGTTTAGCCACACTTTTATTTGTGTTTAAGTGGTTGTGTGTTTGGCCACACTTGATTAAAAGCAACTGTAAACACATGCATTGCCTCTCAACTGTAGGGGAGTGGGCACCATAAATATAATGGTGCATTTGTATAGGATTATGTAGTCCTGAAATCACCTTTTTTCCATAATTTTTTTTATATATTTAGATAATTTTTTAAAAAAGTTAAAATTTTAAAAAAATTAATTTTTTAATTTTTTTAGTTATATAAATTTAAGTTACATAATTATTTTTTTAAATATGAAACAAGCACACCTTAAACTAATTGGGAATAAAATTAATAAATATTTAATTTTTATTTTAGTACCCTTAAAGATACTGGCACCCGTTTAAATTCAAATGTTATGATTTACTCATAAGTGTTTAAAATATTAATAAATTTAATTAATAAGATACATGATTAATTTTTAATTATAAATTATCTAAAAAGTATGGATGTCCAAAAATTTTATATGATATTTGAAAAATCCCCTAGATATTTTTGTGGGAGCAAAACAAAAATTGGATTATTTTGGTGGGGAAAATAATAGTAAACCATGTTATTTTCTTTTAAACTATCACAGTAAATGCTGATGGGAGATGCTTCCCTTTTCCTAATTTGCGAGGTGGATTTGGGGTTTTGGGCGAGTGAGTTTGTTGCGCACATCCAAGATGGGTTTGCGCTTAGCCTTGGATCGTGGTTTTCTCCAAGACGAGCACGATGTTGAAGACAGAGACAAGGACAAGGTATGCGAACCTCAACTCCAACATCCTCCTTCATTTGTTTCCCTCTCTCCCTTTCAGAATACCAAATGTTAAGAGCGTTTCTTGGTTTCATAGTAATGTTGATGATGCTGTTGCGTCTTTCATTACCCTTCTCAGTAGGCGTCGTTTACCATCTGAATTTGAAATCAACAAGATTCTAGGGTCTATTGTGAAGATGAAACAATACCCCACTGCTATTTCACTTGTCCCTCTTTTGGAGTCTAAGGGAATCACTCCTTCCTTGGTTACTCTGAACATCTTGATCAATTGTTTCTGCCATTTGGGTCATATGGATTCTGCTTTCTCTGTATTGGCCAAGCTTATCAAAATTGGTTATGAATTAAATGTCATAACTTTGAATACTCTCATGAAAGGGTTCTGTATTAATGGCAAGGTTAGGGAAGCACTGGAGTTTCATGACAGGGTAAAGGCACTAGGATTTCAGCTTAATGAGGTCAGTTACGCGGTTTTAATTGACGGGCTTTGTAAGAAAGGGCAAACTAGAGTCGCCATTGAGTTGTTGCAAAAGCTAGAGAGACAACCGGTTAGGCCTGATGCTGTAATGTATAGTGCCATCATTGATGGGTTATGTAAAGATGGGCTTGTAATTGAGGCAGGGAATTAGAAGACGATTGAAAAAGGAATTTCTCCTAATGTTGTTACTTACAATTCCCTAATTCATGTTTTCTATTGTGCAAGTCAATTAGAAGAAGCTGCTAGGTTGCTCAATGAAATGGTTCAAAACAACATCAAGCCAAAAACATATACCTATAACATATTGATATTTGCATCATGTAAAGAAGGCAGAATCGCAAAAGCCAAAAAGATGTTTGATTTGATGTTACAAAGTGCTCAAAAGCCTGATGTTGCCACTTACAATGCTTTAATAGGTGGGTACTTCCTGAGAAATGAGGTCAATGAGGCAACGAAATTATTTGATGATATGGTGAAAGGAGGTTCGATTCCTAATGTTAGGAGTTATAACATTATGATTGAAGGATATTGCAAGAATAAACGGGTAGATCAACCCATGTCTCTCTTTAAGAAATGCATCACAAAAATTTAGTTCCCAACACTATAACATATAATTCTCTTATTGATGGCTTGTGCAAATTGCGGAGAATATCATATGTGCAGGATCTTCTTGATGAGATGAATGATAGTGGTCAATGCCCTAATGTAGTCACTTACAGTATCTTGTTAGATGCTTTGTGCAAAATCTGACATCTTGATGAGGCCATTGCATTATTTCGGAAAATTGTTGACACAGGGATTGGTCTAAATGTGCACATGTGCAATATTCTTTTGAATGGTTTGTGCAAATTTGGAAGACTAAAGACTGCAAAAGAGGTTTTTCAATATCTTTTGGTCAACAATTATTGTGTAGATGTTTGGACTTACTCTACTATGATCAATGGGATCTGTAAAGAGGGCTTGATTGATGAAGCAATAGCCTTATTTTCAAAAATGAAAGACAATGATTGCCTTCCAGATGCTGTAACTTGTGAAATAATTATTCAAGCTCTTTTTGCTAGAAATGAGAATGAACAAACAGAAAAGCTTCTTCATGAAATGATTAGTGGAGGTCTACTAATGGGAGGAAACAAGGTGAGACAAATGAGTTCAAATTTAAGTCACACTTGTGTTAATGTTGACTATGCATGGATGGTTATAACTTGCTTGTTTCTTTCAGTTAGAGATGATGTAGCATACATTATTCTCACAATCTCTGACAATGTTTTGATTTTCTCATATATGCATATTGAATTTAGTTTGACCTCTTGGTGCTGCAGTTGGTTAATTAACATCGTTACATTTAATTACTCATTACTTTTTAAGCCCCTATCCCCAAAAAATGGAACAATTTTTATATATGTCATGTGTTAATACTTGTGACATCTAAACCGCCTACAAAAGTGAAAAAAAAAATGGGGCATCATTTCTTGACACTTCTGAAAAGTTCTTAAATGAATATATTCTAGTAGAACAAAGTACAAGTATGGCAAGAAAGCCATGTCTATCCTGTGTCCCAGCAATGTTCACCAAGTGTCTAAGCTGATTTATCTTAAAATAATAAAAAAAAAAAATTCAGACAGGTAAGGATGCATGTCCTATGCATGTTGTACGGTTGTGCTATGATTAATTTGTGTTTGATGCATGTTGGAGATGTGAACACACAACTAGGTAGTTGTGTTCGTGCTTTCTAGTATGGTAGCACTTCAGTCAGTTTTTATGCACAATGTTGAGTTCTAACTTTTTGTCTTAACCTATATGGTGTCAGTATTATCATGCTCCGTATATAATGCAGGTACATAATGCTGATACAAGCCCTACTGCTGCTTCATTTCTAAATCTGAATTCCTTATACGCTTAATAATAGATAGTAGAAACTACCATTTTTATTTTCTTTACCCTGTACACTTTTATGTTCTTTATAAAGCTAGGAACATCATAGGAAACATATTTTTGCTGCACATCGACACTGCTTTAGATGTTTGAAAGTATTCTGAATTGTTGCTGCAATATGGATCATTGCTTTTCACGGGCTACTGTTGATTTTTCTGGTTACAATTTTAGTAGTACTTCTTAGAAAATTAAATGACCTACTGAAGACTAGTACAGGCTTGTGAATTGGTACTAGTTACTGTTTCTTCTAGTTTTGGCCTTAATTGGATTCATGCATGGTTTCTTGTTGATTTGGTTCCGCATGCTTGAGTCTGTTTGGTTTGAGTTTTCAGTTTTCAATTTTCATTTTCAGTTTTTCAGATTTTGTGAAGGAAATACTGAAAATTTTGAAAACTATAAATTTCAGTTTTCAATATTTCCTTTACGAAATTCTGAAAAACTGAAAATGAAAACTAAAAACTGGAAATTGAAACCAAACAGGCCCTTAGCTTTCCCCCTCTTTTCCATTTGTTTCTTTTCCAGTATCTTAGTTGGTAAGGACTGCTTCTAACTATATTCTTATTCTCCTATATTACTTAGGATTCCATGTCTATGGCTTCCTGGGAGGTGGAATGTACCCTTGAAAGGGAATTATACCTTCTAGAAGGTCAAAGAATATCAAATGATATGTAAATTCTGTCTTTCCATCTCCCTAGGTGGATAATTTAATATTTTGGTATTGACATTGGCAAGGCAACTTTGGGTATTGGGCAGGTCCTTTTGTCACTTGATATTCTCTATTGAGCTGAGTGATGGCCTTGAAATTGCTGTCCTTTGTCGTAATTAAGATAATCAGTGGAAAATAAAAAGGTTTTAAGTACAAGTTTTTTGTCATTTTGCCCCTTTGTTGTCATTTATAAGATTGACTGATGCAATGTTGCGTGCACCATGCCTACTAAAGTTCCATTTCATGATTTGGAATATATAAAAATATATCATCTTATCTTTGTCGTATCTGAGAATATTATAGTGTATGTCACTATGTCTGATGATCTTATTTCATTATTTATTTCCTTCTTTCATTTAAGTTCTCTAGTATTATTCTAAAAAAGGATTAGAGCTTTGCTCGAGGTAATTTGAATTTTGAAATTCTGCTACTGCCTGATTGCAAAGGAGCAATTTCCTCTCTTTCCTTTATCCAATGAAACAATTTTCTGGCTGGGTGGAGAAAGCATGTTGAGCTCTTCCATAGGAAACTTGCGTGATTTTCTTTCTGTAAAGGTGAATTCTGAATTCAAATCTGGTGCTCGTGAACCGTACCTTATTTCTCTCTAGCCAAAGCTGAGCCACTATCCTGACTGTTCTATGCAGGAATCAAGGAAGCTAGATGAGTGCCATTTGTGTCCTTAAAAGGCAAGCAAGAATATGATATGTGAATGGTTATGGATTTGTTTGTGTGGAAATCAATTTTAGGAAATGGGCAGGTCTCATGGGATAGGATTAGGCATCCAGCGTCCACTTGGTGTAAAGCATACTACGTAAGATCCTTTTAGGTAGGAAAAGCATTGCTCTTTTGATGTCTTTTTTTTAACATTATTATTGTCGTGGGATCTCTTATCTCTTTGTAGTATTATTCTTTTCTTGTTAATGAAATTTCTTCTTTTATTAAAAAAAATAAAAACTTTAGGAAATGGGTACGGTACTAACTGAGCAAATGGAATTGATGTAAATCATAATACTTATTTGCTAGGATGAAGTTGCAGGTTGCTGTCCTTTTTTTTCCGTTTTGGATGTAATCTGATCACTTTCCTCTCTCTTTGGCCAATTTTCCACCCTTTACTGCTCTTTGCATTGGTTTGAGGAACCGTTAGAAGCCTAGAACACTATATGCATTTTTATGATACAAGTTCAACTATTTTTGTGGTTTGAACTCTCTTGCCAATATATTTTTATTCTCTCACTCAATATTTTTGACATTTTCCTGTTGTGGAGCCTCTGTAAAATACATGAAAATTTCTTCCATCTTAGCACTTCGGTTATTATCTTGAGTTTAGGAAATCATCTTCAATGCCTTAACCAACACGAACCAACCTGCTGTGGCATGGTAGAGAAGTAGAGAACTAGCATAACGTGTGTGCAGCGGTGTTTTCTGTGAGAGCCTTACTTGTGGATGTGGCTTGTGCTAAAACATTGAATTAAGGCAGTCACTTACATTTGAATTTTATTATTATGGGTTTGCCCCTTTTGAATGATTAATTTTGCATTTAGTTTTTTTTTTGGGTACAATTTTGCATTTAGTTTATTGATTTTCACCTGGTAGTGGTTAAAATTATGTTGAAATTGGTTAAAATTTTGCTGGGAATAATTAATATCCATTGCTCCTTGTTAGATCCTTTTAGAAATATCATACATAAGAAGTGCAAACTGTTCATTGACTTCAATTCATGGATAACATGCTGTATACCTCTTATTTATATCCATGAGTCCTTCTTAGGTCCAACTCCCACTGATGATACTGCCATTCAGATCATAATGTCGTTAATGTTTAATAAGCAGCTGTATGATGTACAAATAAAATGGAACTCGAACAATAATCTACACTTCCACAGATCTTGAAGCAGCTGTATATAATATTATGGTACGGTATTGGTTTTAAGTTCTAAACTCTGCTGTCTATTGTCAAGATCTGCAATTTGCTTTCATTCACATTCTGGTTTCTGTGGTGACGTCACTTCTAACAAATGTGTGTTTAATACCATATTGCTTAGGCCCAACAATGCATTGTATTATTAAAAATTTTATTTAAATACCCAAAAAGTAGGTGTCCCAATGAACACCTATTTTAGAATTATTGGATGTAATGATAATCCCTACATATTCTATCCATCATATTACGTGAAATAATTTTAAAGTAGGTTCCCACACATCTTATTCCTCTTATGTGTTTGCTCGCTGATCTTCAGCAGTGTGTTGTCATATTGATTATTATTCAGTTGACGTAAGCTCAAAATTTGTACATGGTGAGGGGAAAATTTTGGGTGTTATATAGCAACTCCGAATTTTTAAAGCTCTTAATATGGATACGTCCGACGATAAAAATGTAGAGGAGTGTGGAAGATTCAAGCATCCAAATAAAAGAAACAGATTTGAGACCAGCTCATAATAGTTGCCTCATTGAAGAAAAGAAACTTGCTAATCAACCCTCTGTATTGCTTTTTTTCTTCTTACATGTTCTTTAATATCTACGGACTATCCAATAGGAGACTTTACCCGTCATTTTCTTTTTGTAATTTACCATTTCCGTATAGCTTAAAATTTTTAGTTGTAGTTTTTTGCGCTTTTTCAGGATTAAGAAGAAGGCAAGTCTGTGAACTTATTAATGCACTTTAGACACTGAAAACTTAGAAATAATGCTTTTCAGTGAATTCTTTTTTTTTTCTTTACCCTGTTTTAAGGATTTTTAACCAATACCTAACATTGGGTAGAATTTTTTCCCATTCTTTTTTGTCACAGATTCCCAAAATCCATGTTGCTTTAATGACTAACTGCATTGTTGCCACTCAATACCCCTAATCGGAGGAACATGTAAGAATTATTAGAGATAATTATTTAAGCTTATCGGAGAAATAATTCATGAGAAGAGTAAGAAATCCTCTCTTGGCATAAAGAGCTAGTTTGGTATCTTTTTAAATGTATTTCGTTTTATTATTCTTTTTCGGAAAGAAGGAGCGGTGAATTGGAGGTAGAAACCTTTTGAATTAAATTTCTTTCCACAAATTTGTCTATTTTTTCCTATCTATGATATTGAGGTTTAAATTCATTATCTTAGGCAATTCAATTATTAAAATTTCAAACCACTAACTCACTTCTAGTGTCTTGCGTATTTAGATTCATTTACAAATAGTGTAGCCATATATTGCTACGGTGTGAGTAATTGGGTTGGGAATAGAAACTTTCCTATTATTTGAGTATAGAACTATTCATGTACTGTCATAAATTAGTTTACATTAGTGTCGGAACTTCTATGGTTAGAAGATCTAGAGTTCAAATCTTATTGTTCCTATTTCTTCTAAATAAAATAATTAAAATAAATTTTAATATAAGATAAAGTAAGCTTGTGTATAGTCCATATTTCAAGCCCAAAAGAGATATTTACGTTGGGAGCATGTCAGAGTATCAAACCATTCATATGCTTCAATTTGACCATTTAAAGTTTTTGGAAGAATTGGTTAATGACATAGTATTAGATTTTCTACACTCCATGATTAATCAGTCTTTTTGATCTTTATTGTCTCATTCTTCTAAATAAAATAAATAGATTTTAGCATAAAATAAGGTGGGTTTGTGCATTATGTACATTCCATTCAAATGGAAAAGCATATTAGAGTATAAAATTATTCACGTGTTTTTATTGCATAGCTTAAATTTTTTGGAGAAATAGTTTATGAGACATTAAGATGTGGAAAAATATTGAATCTTTAATAAAAGTGAGCCAGGTGGTTACAAGATTGAAACACATCTTTTATGTGTGGCCATATCGAGATAAACATACGAAGTTTGAATAGTTTCAAGATTTTTAATAAGATCTCATTTGTATGAACTATTTATTTGTCTCTTCAATTCTTAACTTGACATGTGAATGTGAAAATGAGAAGAGAGAGAATCTATCGTTGTTACGCGACCGTCACCAAGCTAGATTCAATACAACTCACCATGCACGTCCAGCACCTTTAATTTCAACCTTTGAAATGACTTTGATGGAAGTCCAAATCAAGGAATCGGTTAAAATATGGTAACCTGGCCAAATCATCCTAGTTAATGCCAGCAAGCACAATCTGTTTGGAAAGCAACCCCTGATGAGATGAAGGAATGAGAGTGACACGATGTGCTTGCATTAAGCCTTGGCAATCATCATGGTGTGAATGAGGTTCAGGTTTATATATAGTCAATTGTTTTATGAGATTTGTGGGGGCCAGATGTTCATTAATTCTCTTGTTCTAGTTTGGTTTTGGTTTCTGGCTCTACTATTTGTTCCTTGAGGGATTCATAAAAACGTATGTAGTTGATTAGGGTTTTTCTAGTATTCTTATAAAATTCAAGAATACTAGTTATCTTATAGTTATTTATGATTAGGATTTTTTTTTTTAATCTTGTTCCCATAGCCAGCTAAAGAAAAGATTGTATATGTTATGTTCGGGTTTATCTATGGTCTTCGGACTTCATTAATATTGTACGTACAGGGAGTGTTAAATACTAACCAGCGCTGCAAAAATCTTTTTGACACTAAAATATGAATGAAAATGCTGGCATAAATGTGGCGGACTTTTAGTATGTCTGGTGAAAACGAAATTCTCTCTCTCTCTCTCTATACTATTTTCAAATTTCATGCATGCTCTTTTAATTTGTATTAGGGATCTAATTATAGTTAATCTAAAAAAAATAGTGTGGTGACTATGGATTAAAAAAAATTTCTTTTCAAGAAAGACAGAATAGGGAGTTTTTTACAATCCCAAATGGTATACAATGGTGTGCCTAATTGGATAAGATGGAAGTTTTCATAGAACATGTGGCTTATGCATGAAAATTTCTGTCATTTTTTAATCAGGAGCATATCCATTTGTAGAATGGTTTAAGATTTAGGATTTAGAATTTAATATGACAAACAATAAACTTAATAAACCACAGGTCATCCATCGCGCAGGCGATTTAAGTTGTAACCAAGTAATGGCTGGGCTGCCTAAAAACTCTTGAGCTCCCCTCTGCATTTGAGTGATTTGAGCTTTTCATCTATCAAAGAACAAACAAGAGAGAATAGTATTTCTTGGGGTAGAGGCCAGGACTCACAATAGGCAAAGATGTTTGTAAAGGTTAGGTCACATGCACACTAGAAAATTCTAGCTGAGCCCAATTCTACAGAAATGCTTGATTTATAATTATTATTATTATTATTATTGAGAAAAATAATGATTTGCATTGGTTGGTGATTAAGGGGAGAGCATTTTAGATAATTTACATGGCAAATTCTTGGGTCCATTAATGTAAGAAGACAAACTTCAGATATGAGAATGAAATTGTGAAGACTTTCAACAAAAACCATTTTAAAAAAAAAACAGTTTTTTTGTATGGACTGTTTTGAGTCTTGAATTAAGCGTTGAATTCTATCATCTGGAAAAAAATGACCCTCTCTCGCGTAAATATTTATTTCAAAGAAAAGAGAGGTTTGCGAAACGTAAACTTCCCAGGGCCATTTTGACAAACACAACTCTCCAATGATTTAAAATTCAAACCGGTAATTATTTTACTGTGCCCCCATTACGTAACAAAATTTATTATATTGAGGCAGAAGAGATGACTGGGGACCCACATCCATACTTGAAAAATGAAATACAACTATTTCAATGTGAAAACTTAATTGATATGACTTTCAACCAGAAAGAAAAAGGTTGAGTGAGTTTGAGACGCTACGTTGACAGGCCTCGGTATGTAAGTCCAAACGACGTTTGACTAAAAACCAATGATCCTTGAAAAATTGGACCAATACAAAACACAGGAAAATTAATGAGCAAAGAATGTTGGGACAACGTAGCAAGGGCAATTGAAAACCATGAATACTGTTAGTACTTCTTAGTCAAGGTCACACCCTGACTCAGCTTCAATTATGCTTATTAAGACTTCTTGCGTTCACACACTGTGTAGTACGCAGAGGTGAAATAATTGAGTGAACTTATATGAACGGTTGGAGGGAGAAATTCTAAACTCTATGTGTCACTATATAATTAATTAAGTACACGAATGTAGCTATGGTATATGAAAATCTATAATATAAATTAAAAAAATAGTTATAAAAAATTAAGAAAAAAATAATAATCTAGCCACTAGACTGTTTTGAAATTACCTCAGCGGTTTCGGCGCAAATATTTATTAGTTAAATATGGTAATAACTAGTATTTATCACTAGAGTTTTATGGATTTATTTTGATTCTTTTTTTTATTATATTTGTTTATTTTCTTGAATTGTTAGAAACCAACAACAAAAGGAACGTGAAATGACTGAATAAATTCTAACATATTGTAACATCCCCGTTCAAACTCAAGTGGGAGGTAGGGAAACCAACTTGAGTTTGGAAAGCAAAGCATGGTAACGACTAGGATGATGGGCTTTGGTGAACAAGTCAATAGGTTGGTCACACAAAGACGAGTTGAATAGAACCACAAACAATGTGCTAGAGAATGTAAGTGATAGTCAATCTCAATGTGTTTAATGTGCTCATGAAACATTATGCGCAATTTGAATGACACTCCAGTTGTTACAATAAAGATCGATATGAGAGGATTTAGAGAGACCCAAATCATTAAGGAGCCAATGAATCCAAAGAACCTCATAAGTAACATCAGCAAGAACCCGATACTTGGCTTTAGTACCGGAGCAAGCAACCAAAGTCTATTTCTTGTGCGACAAGAGATAAGAGAGTCTACAAGAAAGATATAATAGCCAATGGTAGAGCGATGGTTAGGGGGGTCTCCACCCCTAATCAGCATTAGAGTAAGCTTGAAGGACTAAGGGAGAATAAGCAGAGAAGTGAAATCCATGGAACAATGTTCCCTTGACACAATGAAGAATGCAAAGAACAACGTCATAATGAGTAAAGTGCGGAGTAAACATAAACTGACTAACCAAATGAACAATATAAGAAATGTCAGGCCATGTAACTTTTGGATAGGTTAAGCTCCGAACTAACTGCGTCTAGAGAGTATGATTATCTAAGATGGTACCATCCATAAGAGTGAAGCGCACATTAGGATCAAGAGGTGTGGATTCTGTGCAACTATTTGTAAGACCAGCTCCGGAGATAAGACCAGCTCCGGAGATAAGATCAGAAGTACACTTGGCTTGAGACAAATAGAGGCCATCATCAGAGGAGAGAACTTCAAGGCCAAGGAAATAACTGAGGGGACCAAGATCCTTCATCTCAAATTGTCTGCTTAGGGAAGCCATAAGATCTATAATGCCACAGATGTCATTACCAATAATGATCATATCATCAACATAGAGTAAAAACAACATGGTGCCATGATTAGTTCGACAAATGACGAGAGCAGAGTCATGTGAACTAGATGAAAAACCAAGTTGATGGATAATGGAGCTGAATTAAACCTATCAAACCATGATTGAGGAGCCTGTTTAAGGCCATACAGAGCCTTATGAAGGAGACAAACATCGCTCGGTAGGCAGGTGTAGCCAGGTGGTGATTGCATATAGACTTCTCCAATCAAATCTCCATTGAAAAAGGCATTCTTCACATCCATCTAACTGAAGGTCCACTTTTGAGTGGTGGCAATAGCAAGTAGAGCACGAACAAAGGTAATGCAAGCAACAGAAGCAAAGTCTTCTCATAATCAATACTATACTCCTAATTGAAACCCTTGGCAACCAAACAAGCCTTATATCACTCAATAGACCTATCGGAATAAGTCTTGATCTTGTAGATCCACTTACATCTTGCTAATGCACTTTATCAGAAAGAGAATCAACTAGGTCCCAAGTATAAGTCTTCTCCAATTCTTGTAGCTCTTCCTGAACAGCAAGCTGCCAATGGGGGTCTGTAGAGATTTCTTTATAGGAGTGTGATTCATGTAAATAAAGCATGGTAGAAAAATAATGGTAATTACAAAGATAAGTAGGAGGTTATGTTACCCTAAGTAAACCTCAAGGGAAGAGGGGCAGTGAGTACAAGATCTACATCTAGAACCGAATCATCTGTTGAACCATTAGAAGAAACTATGAGCTCACCAGAGCAACCTGCATCAGTGACACTAGGAAACCAATTAACTGGGGTGTTAGTAAAGAAAGGATTCGAGGTGGAAGGAATGGACTTGAAGGAAGATGGAGATGAAAACTTGTGATATTCCTAGAAGACGACATGGATTGAGATATGAATACATTGAGAGATAGAATTCCAACAACGGTAACCTTTATGCTCTATCCCACACCCAAGAAAACCACAAAGACGGACACGAGAATTAATTTAGTATATTCATAAGATTAAAGGAGCACAAAACAGGCACAATAAAAAACTTTGAGGGAACTGTAGTCTGGAAAAGTATGATAGAGATGCTCAAAAGTGGCAACATTACCAAGGACAAAGGATGGAAGCTGATTGATAATGTAGACAGCAGTTTGAGCAGCTTCACCCCAAGCATGCTTAGGGCAAAAGGAAGAGATAAGCATAATACGGACAAAGTAAAAAATATGACAATGTTTTTGCTTAGCATGACCATTTTGTTAAGAGGTTCCTTGACAAGAGAATTCGAACAGAATTCCTTGATTAGCAAAAAAAGTTAAAAGCTTTGAATCACGATATTCCATGGTATTATCACGATGAAAAACTTTAATTATCTTAGAAAATTGTGCTCTGATCATTTTGGCAAAGTCAATATAAATATGGGGCAACTCATTTTTCCTTAAATATACTCAAGTCTAATGAGAATAATCGTTGATCAAAATGGCAAAATGCCATTATCCACCCATTGTAGGTGTCAACACTAGCCCCTAAACATTAGAATGCACAAGAACAAAGGAAGATTTAGAGATAGAGGTGCTTTTAGGAAAGGACAAAGTTAATTGTTCAGCAGTTTGACAAGAAACACAATGAAAAGACTCGCTACTGACTGATACCAGGGTTCTTTTAGAGATAAAGGGGACGCATTTTCCCTAACGAGCTATGAGCGAGATGCTGATGCTATGGATGGAAAGAGGATTATGGGGAAGCAGCACAAAGGTTCTTTGCAGAAGGAACATGAAGTTTAGTAAGCTCAAACATTATTCTAACCTTCCTTCCAGCCCTAATGATCTGTGCCATCTGTGGATACTACACACGACAACCAGAAGAAGAAAAATTGAAGTCATAACCAAGATCACATAATCAATCCATAGGGATAAGTTGAAATTTAATTTAGGGATAAGGTATGTGTTAGGTACGGTGAGATTAGATGAAGAGATGGTGCTCTTGTGTCTTATATGCATAAGAAATCTATCAACAGTGTGTATAGAAGGTGCAAAATCATTGGTGGATATGGAAGAGAATATGGTGGACGTATAGGTCATGTGGTTAGCACAGATAGAGTCATAATACCATTTGGTGTTACGTAAGGTGGAAGATAAACTAGTGAGAGTATTACCAGAAAAGGAAAGGAGTTGAAGAAGTTGCCTAAGGAAAGACTCGAGGGTACTAGTAGTCGAGACATCATTGGCAACAACCGCAATGGTAGTCACAGGCAAGGATAGACTAGAAACGAGGTTAAAACCTATCCTAATTAGATCCTGGTGAACAAGTAGGGCAATATACAATTAAGTGTCCTGAAAATTTGCAATAATAACAAACTTTGGGAGGATTTTTGTCCATCACAATATCAAAAAGTGCACTTTTGGAGTAGAATTGGAGAAAATGAAGCTCAAATTCAGAAAGATTTCATTCAAAAATCTAGGGAAGGGGTCACTATAGTGCCAAGTCAGCAAGGACACGTCAGCACTACGTTAGCACATAGTAAGACACATGGCATACTTCAATAGCTTCCACACTAGCATCAGTCCACATGGGTTAACTCGAGACAAGTTGGGCGCGGTCTAGGCGCAAAGCACTATGCAGATTCGTCAGTAGAGCATAGATTCACTTGCTGCCATTATACACCATGCATTTGGGTGGGTGAGTGGCCGGACCGAGATGTGCTTTGACATATTGTGAAAAAGAAAAGAAAGAGATATGAAACAAATTATGACAAGATATATTCTACTTTTTACAATTGAGGAAAGAATTTCAAATGAAACAAGAGATAAAGACTTGAAATTAAGGCACGTAATAATATCAGCACATAAAGAAATATATTTTTCCTTTATCACAGAAGATAAAGTTGAGGAAAAATGAAGATTACATCATTCCAAAAATAACAAAAATAGGATTTGGATATTCTACACAAAAATTAGTACACAACATCTATACATAGAGCAATAAGAAGAAGAATACATTAGAGAAGAGAACTTTCATTGAAAACATTCTCACCACCATAGTCCTGTTCTATATACTCCTTTTGTTTAGAAATTCTCTTGTGATTTGTGTTGTTGTCCTTGTGAGTGAAAAATGCTAGAGTCTTAAGTGAGTAACTCAAAGAACAACAAAAAGAGTGCCTTGAAGAAGCCATTGAGAGAGTGAATCTAATTAGTTGGTGAAGAAGATGGCTCTTGACTGTTTGTTGTGCTTGGAGATCCTCTTATCAATAATTTGGTGCAAGTTTGGAAGGACTCTTATCAAAAACTACTTTTATTATAAGGCAAAGCTTTTGATAGTGTACAATCCCACAAGCAATGCAGATTGAATGTAGACTACACATTGGAGATCAAACTAGTATAAAAATCATTGGTACAACCTCATATACTCTCTATCTCTATTTCAAGACTTATATATGCATTATATTTAATATATTTAACCTCTAATATAATTTTGATACAAACTATGGAATTAGTTTCACCATAAGTTTCATACGCATTTAGTAGACTTTGTATAAAAATCTTGTATATTGTTTCGAACTTTTTCATTTGGGTGTTCAGGGAGTAGAAAAAGTTTTCTAAAGACTAAGGCATTGATTAAAACCCTTATTTCTCAAGTCCTCTAGCACAATCATTAGTTTAGAGAGATCGTTCATTAATCAATAAGGACAAAAACTAGGTCATATAAATCCATGGTAATTGAATTCAAATTTAAGTTAAATCAATAGCCATAGTGCTCATAACATAACATCTTTTGCATTCAAAAATCATTTCTTCATTCTTGCAACTTTTAATTTTCTTTTAACCCTCTTTCAATTTAATTTTCACAACTTCTACTCATTATATTTTGTTTGTCCAAATAACAATCACATTAGTTAACTTTGGCATCTTATCATTGTGGAAATGATACTCTTCTCATTATTTTACTACTTGCACGATCTTGTATACTTGCTAGTATTGCACCACCCGATATTTTAGATTCCTTCATTTTTTGGCCACCCCTTGACCGCTTTATACAACAAGTGATATTAGAGTATATGGTTCATTGGCCTTAGTATATTTGGGCATGGTGGTTGGCTTGTGCCCAAGTGTGGTCTGAACTGTTGTTATAACATTTGTCAAGACTTTGTGAAAAGTAAATATAAAGGTAAACAAATATTAAACAGATATCTAAACAAAAGGGAAATATGACCCAAAAGTAAATATAAATGTAAATGCAAAAGAAATCGTGGAATTGAAAAAGATAAGATTGTTAATAGATGAAATTTATCATTGCGGGAATAGAACAAATGAAGATTAGAATAAATATTCAAGACTGAGTCAAATAAGAAAACTCTATGCAAAAGAAAAATTATAAACTCTTTAAAGGAATGAGATGGGTCCTTTCCTTGAGTTTCTTTGGTTTAAAAGAAGAATTTGGGAGAAGGCTATTGGTGGCAGATTAATGTAGTTAGGTACTAGTGGTATGATTTTGTTTTGGTATGTTATTTTTTTGTTTTTCTATATTGTACCCTTTCTCCACTTGCTTTGGTGAGTGTCGAGTGTTTCAATAATTATTGGAAAAAAAATGAACATGCACGAACTATACTCTGCAAGATTTAAGAAAAAAAAAATCAAAACTTCTATTTCAATGGACAAAAATTATAACATGAAAAAATATATAAAAAATAAAAATAAATATTAAAACTCTATGAAACACAAAACTAATGACTTCAAAGAAGAATGAAGTATTGAATAAGGAAGGTGGAAACGCAGAGGATGAAGAGAAAAAAGAAACACAAAAATTAGATGCTACCAACAAGCATATAATTGCTCTTGCCTCAAAACTACAAAAGTAAAAAGGACGAAATCGAGATATGTATTTTCGAAAGAACTATTGGAAGAGCAATGAAGAACCTGGAAGGTGAGATAGAGGAGAAGATTGTTCAAAATTATGATTGCAATTGTAATTGCATTATATTATAATGATTTTCATTATAATTAATCAACATCCTAAATTTAATCTTTAATAATTCCAAAATTAAATAAAATAAGTAATCAATCATCAACTATTATTATAAATTAAATCATATATTAATTTTGAATATTGAAATTGAAAATAAGATTGAGAGTTAAGATATGAGAGAGAAAAATTTAAAATATCATTATTGAATTTAAAATTTATATGATAATTATAATAAATCAATTATTGAAAATTAAGAGAGAGAAATCAATTATGATCAAAAAAATAAGCAATTCAAATGCATGAGAAAATGACATGTAGCATGAAATAAATTATAATATCAAATCCTATTTCAAAATATAATTTCATTAATTTTATACAAAATAAGAAATTCAAATATATGATAAAATGACACATGCGATAACATTAAATTAAGCTGGACTTTAATTCTATGTATTATAAATTATAGATTATAGAAATATAGATTACAGATATACTCATTTATAGTAGATAGATAATAATAGCTAGATTTAATGCGTGATTTAATTTAGATTTTTGTTTTAATAATCCATAGAGTATCGGTAGCTTTTGTCTAATTAATAATTGTGATTTGATAGATTTTTAAAAATTTGAGTTAGTAAAATATGTGGTTTATTTTTAGTTACAAATAATTAAGAGGTACTGGTACTCTTAAAATTTATAACGATATCAGAGAAACTATTTAATTTAATCAAATAGTATAGCAGAATTATTATTCGACTATATTTGGTTCGAAACCAACACACTACAGCTTCCTAGCTTCGTTCCCCTCAGGTTCTCCGAATATAAAATAAATAGAAGACATGGTCAAAGGTTGTTTCATTGCAAGATCCGACTTGAGTACGAGGAACAATTCTATTATCCCAGGTGGCAGTAAGTAAGCGAACACAATCATTTCTGCTTTTACTATTTCTTTCAATTATTATACACACACTGTGATTTTTTTTTCTCTTTTTTGTGCAAAGACACTCTGTCATTGTTTCCTATGGGTTCCTCCAAAAAAGAAAAAAAAAATAGATCATGTTCTTCACTCCTTCAATCTCGAATTAATTGTCCTTATAGAGGGTGTGATAATTTTTATACTAAAAAATATTTATTAATTTACACTAATTTAATATGTGATATTTATACTAAATTAAATATTTTTTCTTTTTTCTCCATTTTTAGTCAGTCATAATTTTTCCTTAAAGGAATCATTAAGTCATTCAATTCAATATGACCTTTAAAGATCTAGATCATTATGTTTGGGATGTATTATATGAGTAGAGTAATTTATTATAAGAATAAGAAAAATAAATCTAAATCGTATAATTATATATAAATAATCAATATTAAAAGTTAATTAATAATAATTATGTTCATTTAAAATAGTCATATGATATTATGTTTTAATTTTGATTATTAATGTAAGATTTAGTAGTTAATATCACAGTAAACCACCATTTCATATATGGGTTGCTCCTCACACGGTCTTTATTTTCAAATAATTATTCACCTTTAAAATTTTATATTTTGTAAATATCCATTTATTTAAGAAATTTAGACAATTCTAATAATTTTTTCCAATTACATCTCTATTAAATAATGGAGGAGAGAAAATAAGTGAAAAAGATATTAATAAATAATTATAAACTTGCACTCCAACATAATTGATCATTATTATAATTTTTCTTAGTTGTTCAGGATATCCATTGTCGAACCCTTTCGAGACGAGAGCTCCCCTAGAGGCATAAATCTCTGGCCATAAGATTCTCTTTATACAAACTATTATTATGTTAATAAAACTCTTTAAGATTATATACTATATTTGTAAAAAGATTATATAACACTTTTTAGATGTTAATAAATTTTTTTAACAATATTTCTTATTAACATGTAACTAAAAGACCTGATGAAATTTAGCTTCACAAAAATAGGTCGAGCAACAACTCTCTTAGAGATGGTTCGTACTATTAATTACTACATAAGTTTCATGAGGTTATGCTTCCCCTAACTTTTTTCTCTGGAAAAAAAAGTCCCTGAAAGTTAAATATGATGTAATTAATTAATTCCCTCTTACACATGTTGTATTAAAAACAAAACGAGTTAGATGAATTAAATCAAACGGGATTCCGTTCCCCTTCAATTCGTTTCCAGGTTTTATGGTCGCATACACTCAGAATTACTGAATTGACAACCACACAATCTTTGATTAGTTCACACATTTCATGAGTAATTACTATCTAAGTGGACACAAAAAAACACCAAAAGGAAGACATAGAGCACTTTCGTATTGTACTACGAACTCAAATAAAGATGAAGATGACACCACCATTTAATTTAATCTCGCAAGTGGTAGTCAAAATCACAATTCGTGTTCCCATCCTGTGTGCATATATAGTACGCTAAATGACACTGGTAGTTTTTGCCCTTTCATCGGCCACTAGTGAAGCTTTCCAGGCACATTCGCTGCGAAGCCATCAACTACGTTACATATGGAAAGCCAAATAAAGATTTCAATTTTAAAGTGATTTTAAAAATTAGATTTTTCCTTCAACCAATACTCTTCTTGTTTTTTATGATTGTAATTGAATATTTATTTTTATATATTTTGATAGATTTAATTAGTAGGACACATGACGCAATCATAATCATAAATAACTACAAGGTATTGATCGATATCCTTAAATTTTATAAGGATATCGAAGAACCTCCAAATAAAAATTAATATGCCATTATTTTTTGTTTGACCTGATGAATAGGGACAAAATATATTCAAAGGCTAGAGAAAACTACCAATGTTCAGTGTTCACATGCCTTCAACGAAACTTCTTTTCGTCGCATAAGAAAAAATGTTTAATACAATTAATATATAAAAAATTAGGCATCTCCGTAAGTGTATTCAAAGCTATACTCATTCAAATAAGCCCTACTTCAAAATTGTTTTTAGCGCGTGAAACCCACAAATAATAATCGCTTCACCTGATCTACAGTTGTATAATTCCACATATTATTGTAGATTCATGTTACGGGAATAAAAATTGTTCAAACTGTGCTTATCTAAGATTTTGGATGAATAATTAGAAAGCCATGATTTTAAGGGTTAGATATGGGTAAGTTAAATTGTATTATAATCATTGTTGACATGTTAATTATGAAGTGTGACTTGGTGGTAGCTCACTTTAGTCAAGGCTGTCGATAATGGAGCATGAGAAGTCCTGATTCATCATCACATGTCATCAATCAGGAATAACTATCCTTACCTTACCTTAACATGCACGTTGAACTCCGTAGCAGCCATTATATATTCACAAGAATTTGTCTTTACATGGAAAAAAAATTAGTTCAACCAGGAGATGTTGGTCCAAATGAAAGAAGATTGAGTATTTTAAATATGTAGCCACTAGGGATGAATTTGGAAAATATATGATAAAAGGGTCTAAAATAAGTAATAAAATAATTTTTAATTAATTATATCTACTTTTAATCGTATTATTTATTTCAATTAAATATATAATTTATTAACAACTGATAATAATATGTAAAATACTTGTTCATTAAATAACTTATCTTATTTCATTAACATATTTTATAAAACATATGAAAAAATTAAAACTCTTATAACCACATGATTACTAAGCTGATGTAGGTTAAAATTTTGATTTTCAAATATTAATCATAGGATGGGAGAAGTGGGAATAAGGCCCCTGCTTTGCCCTCTCTTGATCTATCACTAGTGTTGATCTTAAATTTGATCTCAAGATTTATATGTATAATAAAAAACTCACTTAAGCGAGATTTCATTTAGGTGTTTGATTGTATTTCGAGATATTAGCCTCTTATATAACTGATGACGAGGAAATCTTAAAAAAGAAAAAAAAAAAAGTTTCATACTCAACTTTCAGTTTAGATACCGGATTTTATAACCAACTTGTACTCTCTTATGTTTACTAATACCATACACCATGTAGTAATATCAAAAATATAACACCGTATGCTGTATATGGGATACCATATACCATATAGTACTCTCTTAAATATACTCTTATATGAAAAAAATTATGGCTAATAACTAATTTTTGGTGTCTCCTTATTCTATTTAATATTTTTTCAAGTCCGCAATACATTTTGAAAACCATTATTTTCATATTCACCCCATGTTCTTCAAATCCATGCCACTTGATTTATTTTGCAGTTATACTTCTCTATCTATTAATCCAATCAGACCACTTTTTTTTTTTTGCTTATCTCCACATTTATTTCTTTATCTTTATAAACAACACCAATAAAAAAGGTAACTCGACTGTGTCTCTCATGTTGCTAGTATTTATAATCCCTTGACGCGTAAACCCTTACCATATAATGTGTACACGATTCAACCATCCCAAAAGGAAATATATAAAAAAACAATAAACAGAAAAAGTTATTTCTCACTTTCCCGTTTCCTGCCCCTTTCAAATGAAAAAAACAGAAAAATAAGGATGGAATTTGTGTTAAAGGAGAATCTGATTTGGCGGTGTTAATCACAATCAAACGATCAATCATATGTCATAACCTCAGAATCTCTTTAATTAAACTTTCATTTTCCAATAGCTTAGCCAAATCAGTGGGACTCATTACCCAGCAAAACCTCCACTGTCCAAACGCGTCATCCAGTAGAATGTTGAGAAAACATTCCATATCTATTCTGATCCCTTGCAGAATAGAGTATCCACCACTCCCTATATATATACACCCAACACAACACATCCATGTCCTCAAGTAACATTTTCTCAGCCCCAAAAAAAGACATACAACTACCATTTCCAAAACCAGTCAACAGGCAATACACCTCCACCGAGAAAAAAGGAAACAGCAAATTTTGTGAGATAACAGAAAAAAAATACACCAAGCAATTTTGGCAAGTTACATATATTCCTCGAGACATCGAACAGAGAGCTTAAAAGATCATGGTTGTTGTTTCCTTGGCAAGGCTTCACAGGGCAATGCCGCGGGTGAAGACGGGGATCCTTGAGATCCTCGCCTTCGACGCTGGCAAGACCATGTGCCGCCTTGTCTCCCTCTACAACTCTCTCTCTGACAAAGAAATCATTCGACTCCGCCACGAGACGATCAAGTCTAAGGGGGTAGAATACTTGACTTCCCGGCAGGAATGCTTCCTCCTCAACCTCGCGGCCGCGGAGCTGATTGAGGACCTAGATGCCGCAGCCGCCACTGTGTGGCATCTCGGCCGAAAATGCTCCGACATCGCCCTCTCCCGCTTCGACCTCGTCTACCACGACCTCAAACTCGGCGTCTTCGACCTCCAGAAGCTCGATTACGGGACAAGAAGCGCCAAAAAGATCATCGAGAAGATGAAGAAGCTCGTCGCCGCAACCGGGAACCTCCACGCAGCCATGGAATCCATGGCGGAGCTAGAAGCTTCGGAGAAGAAGATGCAGCGTTGGAAAAGAACGGCAATCCCAGACGCTAAAAACAACTTCCCTAAACCGAATCTTGATTATTTCAACGAGAAGGTAGCGTTTCAGAGGAAGCAAGTGCAGCGCTACAAGGAAGTCTCGTTGTGGAACCAAACGTTAGACAAAACCGTTGGGATCATGGCTAGGATTGTGTGCATTGTCTACGCAAGAATATGCTCCGTTTTTGGATCCTACTTTTCATTTCCTTACAACAACAACAACGACGACGACGTTTATTGCCTCTTGGAACACCGTGTGCTGTACCAGACAAATCTTTTCCTATGTGATCAGTACCAGGAATCGGTTCAAAAGCGCGGAACAAAGTCTGGTCCAATCTTTAAAGCTACCAAATTGGGCGATATCAATCCCAAGTTCTATAGTGGTCCTATAAAACCTGGTTTTGCTGCCACGTATTATAGCCATGCGAGTCATGATGTTAAAAGAATCAACAATGACAAGAATGGTAAGATATTGAGGTTGGCGCCGCCGTCAACGGTGGGCGGGGCAGGACTGGCGGTGAGGTATGCGAACGTGATATTGTTTGCGGAGCGTTGCTTGCACACGCCGGCGACGGTTGGGGCGGAGGCCCGTGAGGGGCTGTATGAGATGTTGCCGGAGAGACTGAGGGCGAAGGTGAGGGCTAAGTTGAGGGGGCGGTGGAGGAAGGGGGAGAAGAAGGAGGAGGGGGAGCTGGCGGAGGGGTGGCGGGAGGCGGTGGAGGATCTGATGGAGTGGCTGTCGCCGGTGGCGCACGACACGGTGCGGTGGCACGAGGAGAGGCTTATGGAGAAGAAGCTGTTCGAGGTGAAGGAGACGGCACTGCTTCTGCAGACGCTGCATTACTCCGACTTGGAGAAGGCGGAAGCTGCCATCGTGGAGGTGCTGGTTGGGTTGAGTTGTATATATTGGTGTGAGAAACGATAGGTGTAAGATACGATGAAGGAATTTTCGGTAGGCATGTACAATGAAGGAATTTAGTAATTAGAATGAATTTTGTTAAAGTATATTAATAGTTATTGAGAGAAATCATGTATAAAAAAGCATTCTTTTTAGCTATTTTAGAGGGCAATAAACATTGTTTCCATTTGTTATGATAAAGAGGATTTGGGCACAAATTATATACGGCTCTAACATTTTCTTAGCTAATGATGAATTGATGATGGTGGAGTTAAGAGGGGGGGGGGGGGGGTGGGGTTTGGGGTCCATAGTTTTGGCAGATTGGGTTGATTGATATGTTTCATTTATAATTCTTTTTCTGTTATTAACAAATTCTTGATACTGAAGTGTAGCAAGTGAGAGCATTATTATTGCCTTTGCACTTGCATATAGTGAAAAAGAAGTGTGTATATAAAGTGCTTTTGTCTGTAATTTTTATGCAAGGGATGGGGATGGGACCAAAATAAAGGAGTAAATTACCATCATGAATTAGCGATGATATTAGGAAGTATCTTACATGGCCAGCATAGTTGTACTGTTCACTTCTTGAAAGATTGAGAGAATGTAATAGAGTGCCTGTAATTCAAAGCAGCCAATATAAAAGGCACTTTTATAAAGCACCCTACATAAGTAGATAAAAACGTAGCTTAAATAACACAAAAGAATGGGGTTGACTTCTTATGCTTGGGTTTGTGAAGATCTCAGATTTGTGGACTGGGTCAAAGGCAAATGTACCATCATTACACAAAAGAATGTGCTACATTTACCATTCCTAACAGATTCCAAAACAGTCAAAAAAATTCTTTTTTTTTTTCATTTTAACGGATAATGGATTTCAGGAGCTTGATTACGACGGGTACATTAAGTCCAAAACAGACAAATTACAAATGTGATATGGGACATTTTTTATCCGCACAGATTTCAGATTGATGAGGCCCAAACGAGCGAGTTCACAAGCTACTCGGTTTCCATTCTGTTTAGTATGTGAAACTTGAAAAGATCTTAAAGAAGATAATACAGCTTGGCAATTTGTGATGATAGGAGCAAAGTAATTCTCCTGGTATCTGGGATTAGGAATAGCTTGGAGCACCTCAATGTTATCCCCTTCGAGAATAATGTCCATAAAGCAACAGCAAGTCAGACGCTCGCAAATTGAAGGCCGAAACTTTGTGGGCTGCTGGATTGGCCCAACTAATAGAGGCTAAGTGGATCGTGCCATCCTCATCCCCAGCTGACTAAGCGTGTAAGCATATTGGATTGATCCAATGAACCCAATGAATCTAAACCGAACCAATGTAATTGGAAGGCTTGGTTCACGTAATTGCATCAGTTGGTTCAGATCAAATATATATATTGGTTCGGATATCGAATTTCTATTTCCAAAACGGAACCCATACCGAATCACCCGACTCCTTATGATTAATTTTTGTTCCTATTATACCGGTTGCTAACTTAAATTTACTGCTACAAACCTTTCTTCTATTCGTGTTTCCACTTTCCATTGTTATGAGTTGTTGATATCTCATAAGTTGGTATTAGAATTGTTTTGATATTGGAATTGTTTGAGTTGTGGTGTCATGATGTTGTATTAGAAGTAGAATTATTTTCAGACTTATGTCTCTTTTATGGTATTTTTTTTATTAAATTTTAGGCAGAAATTGTATTTTTTTTTAAATATACATTCAATGACCTAATCTGAATTTGATTGGATCAATTTGGTTTGGATTGCACAACAAAAAAGAAATCATGAATCCAAATCAATAAGAACCAATCAAACGTTGATCAATTCAGATTTGTTTTCCCCTCAAATCCAATACAAACCAACCCATTTACACCCCTTATGGCTAGCTATTGTCTGCACACCGCCTTGATTCTCTTCATAATTGGCATCAAAATTGAGTTTGACCATTCAACTTGCGGTAGCTTCCATCTATCTCTAATGGGGATGCTAGTTGATGGAGGCATTGAGGCTAGCAAATTTATGATATGAGCTAAGGTAAATTCTTCCCATCATTTTGTGGCTTCCATCAGCATCTTGGTTTGTGGTATTTAATTTTGAGGTTCTTAAAGATGAGCTTGTTTCTATAAAGGTGATGATCCATGCACAACATCTAAGGATAATAAACTTACACTATAAAGGTAGAGGGGAAAGAAGACAAAACAAGAAAAGTAGGCCTAATAATATTAACATATTGAAATGGTGAAGGAAAATAATAATAGTATAAGTATATTGTGAAAATTTGTTGTACAACAAACATTTTTTTTCCTACAATGCCACATATTGTGGAACCAAGTGTATAAGAGGCCAATCTAATCTTTTCCAATAC
This sequence comes from Dalbergia cochinchinensis, assembly GCA_031216125.1. Classification (NCBI taxonomy): domain Eukaryota; kingdom Viridiplantae; phylum Streptophyta; class Magnoliopsida; order Fabales; family Fabaceae; genus Dalbergia; species Dalbergia cochinchinensis. Next base: position 55,768,185 of record CM062375.1, on the reverse strand, counting down.
TCCCCCCACAAGATATGACACCATTCAAGTAGGGTGGTGAAGCTTCAGACTTCAGGGAGAAAGGGGAGAGGAACCAAAATCTTTGGGTACATTCACAATCTTTCAACAAGTTCTACACAAACTCTTCGTTCATTTCTCAAACATCTTGAGCATAATGATGTGCATTTGACTTTTCTTTTTTGGAAATTTAATCTAGTTGGGTGGGCATTGGTGAAGGCATGTAAGAGGAGGTTCAACGCTCTTGGTGAGGGGGTGGTGGTGATGTCCACAATCTCAACCAAAACTCTTTAGATTCAAGCTCCAGGTTGCTAGTTCTTACTGTCCTTTGAAAGTGTCTGCATATAAGATGGTAAGATGATTTAACTTGAAAAGTTCCATCTCTTATTTGTTTCAACTAGAAAGTATCTGAGTGCGTTAGGACTGAAAGTGGGATCTCTAATATTTGGGTAGCTTCAAAGGGTGGAAAATCTCCTTTATATAGGTCTTTATTCTAGTTAGGACTATTGTTAGTGAACAATTTATTTATTGTGGCTGCTGGTTCAAGGAGAATATATGGGGCAACATTTTGTTAGGAAGCCAATAATCTCCCCAAATTTTCACAATTATTCTATCACTTATTCTCCCTGTCCCTCCTAGTGGTAAGACACATTTTGTTGACCACATGTTGCACCATGTGTAACTAGGCACATACTCGAGCCTAACCTATAATAAGAAAGTTTCCTATTAAAGCATCTTTCCCCAACTGTGTGGGTTGCCATGGAGTTGGGGTTCTTCATGAAACACTAGCTTGTTAGCTAGAACGGATAGGCTAAAGGTTTCAAACTTCCTAAAACCAAGCTTTCCCCCCAATTTGGCTAGCACATCTTGTCTTATTTTATCCAATGGGTTTTCCTCCTTCTATTATTTGCCCTCCTTCCAAATAAAAATTACTGATCATTGAGTCCAAGGGGCTACATGGTGACCTTGATAACAAAAAGCATCCCAGTATATATGTGGGAATATTCTAGATTATTAATTTCATTAGGACCTTTTTCCCACCCAAGAGGAGGCATATTTCTTTCCATCCTTTTAATTTTCACACTCTTGAGTATTTAACGATGTTAACAAAAGCCATACATGTTCAATTCATATTTACCATTATTGTTTACAAAACATTTCATCTAGCTTCCACATTGGTAGGAAGACTTCTTACATAAGCTCTGTTCATCTACTTATACTATGCTACAGACGAAACATGCCATATGAGCTGCACATCACTAGGAAGACTTTTCACAATATGCAACTTTTGCATAAATAAAGTTGCAAACTATCCTTAAAAAAGATTATATCATACAGATATCTCATAAAAATTACCTATAAAATTTGTCACTCCTTTTTAAACTGAAAAACTAAAGGCCTTATTTAGAGGCCAAAATTCCATATGAGGGGCTTAAAGGCCAACAAAACTGTATCATATCCTAGCCAAAAAAAAGCAAAACAACGGGTCAAATGCCACATTTTTTTCCAAAAGATAATGAGTTTATGGACTCTCCCATCTTATATATTATTTACTCAATTCATTCTTAACCAATTTGGACTTCACTTCTTACACTTGAAATTATACCATTAGTTTTTCCCGATCCCTTCAAGTGTGCAGCTTAACAAATATATGTTCTTGCCTTACTAGAAGCCCTTCCAAGTATTCAATGGTGTTAATAAAAACCACAAGATGTCTTCACTTACCTCCATCATTTTGTGAAATGTGTCACCCAATTTCCATATTACCAAGAAGACTCTCGATACTTGTAGTAATATTAGAGTCAATGGTTTGGATCTGACTTGATTAAGTAATTGGAACAATGGTAGTTTTTGGTCCATGGGATGATCCCTTATGTTGCCAAAAGTCTTCTTGACAATATGAAAATCAGATGACATGCTATGTTAAGTAATGATAATACAGGTGAAAAGAGATCATGGGGCTCTAGTTAACACCATGGAATATTTAAAGGGATTCCATTAAGGAGGAAGCACATTGTGTTGGGTCTCACATATATTTGAATGAGAAGATTGTTGGAATTTGAAATGTGGGAAGTGAAATTCCACATTAATTGGGAATGAATCAAATGAAGAGTATATAAGATAAGATGGTCTATCATAAATTGATTATCTTAAAGTTTTGGGCAAAACTTGAACCTATTATTGTGATTTTCTCACTTACCACCTTGATTGAGATTTGGCCATGTTTAGCTTCCCTCTCAACCTAACAATAGTATCTTGATTAGGATAATTTAACATTTTCTTATTTACTATGACGGAAATAATATGCAAGAAGTATCTCTTGCAAGAATAGTTCCATACAAAAAATAATGTGAAAATTTTAATATATGAAATTTAGAAGAGGATGTGTGAGGTAACTGAAAAGGACAATGCTCACCTACAATTGTTAGTCAATATATTTGTTGCTATTAGTGGATGTGATGATGCATGTACTAGTGGGTTCATATATTAATAGAACTTGTTCCTCACCATTTCTAGCACCACCAGTTTCACATCCCTTTGCCCCGCCTAAGGCACTCTCTTCTAGACACTTCCTTTCCCCAAAAGCAATCATCTTCCTCCATTAACAACATATTTTAAGCACTGAAAAGCCCATCAGCAACCCTAGCTTTGGCAAGCAAGTTGCACCAAGCAGCGATCATAAAACTCCTACTCTTTTAACCACGATCGACTCAATCTTGCTACACTTACTCTTCTTTTAAACCATTTGACATCACCATTGCTTCCAATTCTGTTCACTTCTTTCTAAAATTTTATTTTTCTATTTCTCATTTTTTTGTTATTATTCGTCAGCCCCCAAATTAATAATAGTTGAATGCCAAACCCTTCATTGAAGAACCAAAAACCCATGAATCAAATCCAAATAGATTATAAAATTAATTACCACACACAGGAAGGAGATAGTGATTAGTGAATCATATTGATCAAAAAGTGTAGACAACTAGTAAGTATGAAACAAAATTTGGAAGTGCGGTTCCAATGCAGGATCCAAATGCATCTAATTGGAATACTTCTCTTTATTGGACACACACATTCTCAAGGTGGTAGTAGAAGGGGGAGTAGGGGAAGTAGCCATGGGGGAAAGAGGAGGAGGAGGAGGTAGTTGGAGAAGGGCTGATACACGTGAAGCTAAAAGGGGCTAGGTGGTGGTGCTAGAGAGGGTACCTCACTAAGAAACAATTTCTATTAATATATGGAGCCCACTATTACACACGTCACCATACCATGCAGCAAACACATTGACTAACAACTATAGATGAGTATTGCCCAATTGAAAATATAGAGATGTCAAATCTTCAAACATTTTGCATTCCTATTTCAGCAGACAGAGAAATGTTATGTGTACCCATTACTTTTTTTAATATGATTTCCAATCCAAGGCATTGAAACATAATTACAACCAATACAAAAATGTCAGTCTATGGCATTAAATTCTGATTACTTTCAATATATTTATACAAAGGTGAAACTTAAGTTGGCAAGGGAGATAACTATGTATATGAGTATATTGTAATTTCTAGATCTAAATTTCAATAGACATAAGTAAAACTTTATATATTTAGTTATATATCCTTAATCATTTATAAAAATATTATTCCATTTTTTGCATATTCTAAAAGAAAATAACTGATGCATTCCTATTATTTTCCTGGAAGTGTGACTAGGATTTGTTTATGATCTTTCCCCATATGTATGTTGATAGCAATTTTATGTGGTACCTGCGATTTGATAGAATGACTGCACATTATTAGCTTTAAAGTTATGCGAAATATATGATACTAATTGGAATATACAGTTTTAAGTAGTTTTCTTGATGTCTTCATAATCATACTAGCTGCAGCTTCTTAGGCAAATTCTGGTTATAGAAAAATCTTGAAATTCCCAGCAGCATCTATTTGTTGATTTGCAGGGAGAAACAGTCAACAGAAAAATCTACCGAACGATATAACAAGAGTTACCAGAAATTTGGAACATATATAAGATCTAGCTAATATCAAAGAGCGGAAGAAGTAAGTTCCATTAATTAATTCTTGTACGTGTAAAGCAATAATCGATTACAAAGCAACAATTGATTTTATACATACTTCATATTTATAACAATAATCAATACAAATTACCGACAGATTGAAAAGGATATACAAAGAATCTACAACAGCAAAAAGATATACAAGCAATTATATTAATATACCACTTTAATTTATATGATAATGTCCCATTATAGAACCAACTAATATGATATGTTTTAATTACCTTCAAATAGATGATGGTTGAAGAAGAGGTAGGCATGAAAAACCAATTAATTAACCTCTTTCTGAATTTCCAAATTGGAATGCAAATTAACCAAAAGCACATCAAAAGAATTCTCTTGTGCTCAAATTAAAGTTGATCCCTCTTGCGGCTCAGCCCTAAACGAAGCTCAAGGTCCACATCATTTTTCTTCTCTCCAACACCCTCCAACCTAACATCATTTACAGAACTTGGCATGCCATCTAGTAGAGGAAGCTGATTAGGATGTTGATCCGAAGTACTAATTGTCTTGCCCCTTTGAAGTGCATGATCATCCTTGTACTTTCTATCAGTGCTACTATGTTTTTGTTGGTCACCACCAGAATACTCCATTCCAAACAAAGCTTTCTCCTCCAAAGGCTGAGGCTCCTGATCATCAGCGATGTTCTTCACTGAGCTGTCCATAGACAACAAGTTTTCTTCAAAAGATTGCCTAAGCTTGGCTCTGTCTCTTCTATGGATATTCATGTGACCTCCAAGTGCCTGTGCATTTGAGAACCCTCTCTTGCAAAAAGCACAAGTGTAAGATCTACCTTGTCCAGGACTAAACTCCATCTAATTTTTCTCTGGCAACAAGAAGAGGGCAAGTAGCAATAAGACAAAGAAAAATAATAATAATAATTATAATAATAATGGTAATAAGTGTGTTTTATAACTGGAGTCAACAGGGTCGGCTACATGATAAATTAATTATCACATTACAAAACAGCAGAAGACATGCATCTACGAGTGTTTTCTTCTCTCTTATTTTAATAATTGTTCAGTTGAATAATATAGTTAATAAGTTAGCATGTCTGCTTTTAAAAAGGTTAGAGAGCCCCAAAACTAATTAATTCAGTTCAATAAAATAATAGCAGAATCTGTTTTTAATCATTCAGTGGTTCTACTAGACATAATATCCTTTATGTTGCCCCGAGAGTATCCATAAGAATTAATGTGATTTTTATCTTGTGCTCTTTTAAGCTTTATGAAAAGCTATATATGCAATGTTTTACTAGGGCTGAAAAGTTAATTCTGATTTTTACTTGTTATTGTATTTGCTTTTGTGCTTTAGAAAATTGAGAGTAATTTCTTGCTGGATTAGCAGCATATGCTCTAGTTGTGCTTTTTTTTTTAAAATTTTTTTTTGAATAACTAGTTGTTCACAATAGCTGTCATTTGCAATCTTGTGTGTGTGTGTGTGTATATATATATATATATATATATACACACATAAAACAGTTATATTTAAGAAATGAGATATTAAATAGGTTTTTCGGTCCTTAGTATACTTATTGTATTAGCTTGTAAGTTCTGGCAAATACTCTTATCATTGCATTATTTTGCTTTGGAGAACTAACACATATCACAAGCTGTCATATATGTGTAATTTCTTTTCAGTGAAAAACTGGAATTTTGGAGAATGGGATATCAAATAGGTTTTGTTGGCCCCTTTTTAGTGGCAATAAACCCTTCATATACAATAAAACACTGTTGAAAAAAGAAGCCACAAAGAACGAGCAAAAAATAATAAAATAAAATAAAATAAATTTAATGCAATTAGTTCTGCCTACATGCAATATTCTTGAGAGAGATAAAAATAACTCTATTAACAAAAGTTTTAACTAACAACTACTATACACGATTAAAATTACAAAGCATTCTACTAAACTCACTATTAAATGACCCAATTACACACTCTATCTAATGTATATACTTTCTTAGTAGTGAGTGACAATCAACTATTGAAGTTTTTGCTTATGGATTTAACTTCTTTAAAGTGACGATGTTTATAAAGTGAGACACTCTTAGATTATTTAATGAGATTTATATATATAATTGAAGTTATTGATTTATGAGTGATTAACCTTTCACTTCCTCACTTTTATAAATTTTATCATTTTAGAGGAACCAAATCATTTATTTATTAGAGATATCTTTTCCTTCTTCATCAACCTATTTATGTGTTACTAGGTTTAATTTGCACATACAGCAATAGAGCATCTAAAACACAGTTTGAGCAATTAATTGAAGCCGCTGGTATTTAATAAGAAATACAAATTCTTTAGGGTTAAAACATTCTAACCTTCTTTATGGTTAGTTACATATATGATGTATGTACTGTAAAAACTTGTTGAATAATTGAAAGCATAAGAAATGATACATTGGAATAATTGAATTCTTAGAGTATTGTTATTTTAACACTCATTTTTATCTTAGACATCCAATACCCTTCTCACATAAACTTGGCCCAACACTTGCTTTTTTTGTCCTCCTATCTTCTCTCTCCACAATCTTCTCTCATATCATTCTAGGTGTCTTGGATGTCCCCATCATTTAGGTGTTAGATATATTTTCCCTTCTTCAAAATATAAGTTTTGGAATTTTCAATATATGAGACCCACCACAAAGTTTGAAAATCTGCCTATGTTTAACCAGTATTTTAAAGACACTTGTTAAAAAATTCCATATATATATATATAGACACTAGACTCTTCACATTTAGTAACACTAATAAAATATTTTCAAAAGGGAAAAAAGCATTTTTTTTTTACAGCTAATGACATAAGAGAATCAGTTAGCTAGGAGGTCACTTTTGTTTCCAAGATAAATTCACTTAGCCAATACTTTTTTTATATAACAGGAAATAAACTAAACCATATTAGTAGATACTGTTTCATAGGAAATAGATACTCAATGCAAAAGAAAAAAGAAAGAAAAATGGAAAAAGAAATGAATATGAGATGCTTGGGAAGTCATAGTAGACAGCTAATAAAACGAGACCATAAGAAAGATGTCATTCTCTTCTACATAAATATATTCAAATCAGTGAAAAAAAAATTGACATTAGTGCAAATTGAATCTTGTTCGTGCACCCGTACGTCTGATGCATATCCATACGGTTGGATATGTATAAATCCACTTGTATTATTTGCCTATATTTTCTTTCTTCATCTAGCATGTGACATGATATATGTATAAATAGTGAAATTTGACCGTAGCATTTAAAAAAAGATATTTCATTTAGATATCTATTTTATTATTATTTAATGAGATTAATGAGTGAGAATCACCTTCTCATCCAATTGTAATAGGTCTACTCTTAGATGTTTGAATAACATATTTGTATATGCAATTAGTAGTGTTGAGGGAGATGATCTGTATACATGTAAACCGTTAGTTTATTTTACATTTTTTGGTAATTCTGTTATTTTATAACTTTTGAATTCTGATATAACCTCCATATGATATAGTTTAGGGAGATAAGATCAACTTCTGTTAGAGTGTGTTAATTAATGACGTCAATGTCTATAAAGAGCTCTCATTGTATTGATTACTCATTCAATCAATTCATTTCAGATACACATACATAAATCTCCCAATCAATTCAACGATTTTTTTTTTCTTTGGGTGGTAGGGGGCAAATTCCCCAATTCCTTTGCACTCAGTGTTCTTCCTCTTTGTTGTACTTGGGTTTGAAACTTATTTATCATTAGTATCTCACTTGATATAACACATTCCCGAAAAGGAGATGATGGCATAGTAATGGAATTGAAATTCGAACTCATTTGATAATTTCAGATATTAAATAGTTAATTTCTAAATTTTAAAGATCAAAATAATTCACACATGAAATTTCACGGACTGTAACAGATATTTACTCTTAAGATTTCATGCTCAAAGTGAGAGCATGGGACAATTGTGAATCGCAATGAGTAAGGACTTCGTATTTTTTATTCCGTTTTTTTTTACACTTGTTTGAACTTTCTACCTCATTTAAGTGTAAAAATTAATGTTATTCATGATATTTTGACTTTTTTCTTAATATTACGTTTTGTATAATTTGAAAAGTTTCATTTAATCGTTTGACTTTAAATTTACTAATCACTTGAACTGAAATCCTATTGGCATAGATTGACTATAGTTAGCTTTTAATTGACAGTTAATGATTAGTAATGCTTACTTTTAAAATTTAAATATATTTTTGAGCTCTGATTTCTTATGCTGAGCTATTGTTCGTACGAATAAAAGAATTTGTAGACAAAAATATGCAAAATATTTTTTTTCGTGAGCATCTAAAAAGCTCAAGCTAATTTTTGTTATTTATGTCGGTCAATCAAGGTCAATCAAAGCTAATATTCTGTGTTGTGTTTCTTTCTTTCTTGTTTTCGATCTACGTCATCCTGATAGCTTGATCTCACTGAAGCCTTTCCGTTTTTTCTTCGCACTGTATGTGCTGGTTTAGAATTTCTCCAAACTTGCTTCTCTTTTACGTTTCAAATTTGGGTGTGACCCACTTTTTGTAGGTACAGTACCCACTCAAATTGAAAGCCTGTAACAAGATTGAGCCCAATAAACAATTGGGGAATGGACAATATTTCTTTGGGCCATGTCAAGCGCAAAGGTTGAAGGATTGTTCGTGCGTTGCCAGAAACTTTTTTAAAAACAAGGATAAATTATATTCACTTCTCCTGAGATTTGTAAAAATACAAATCACACTTTTTTTAGTTATTCAGGTTATACTTACACCCTATTTGGTTGTCAAATTTTAAATATTTATATTACAGTCACACTCTTCGTTCACAAAACACTTTAAGTAAACTTAACAGAATAATATTTTATGATATAAACTGTTTCTAATTAATAAAATTATAAAAATATCCTTAAACTTAACAAAGTAGGTTTAAGGATATTTTTATAATTTTATCAATTAATAACAGTTAATATCACAAAAATGTCATTCTATTAAGTTTACTAATGGTGTTCTGTGAATAAGGAGAGTAACTATAATATAAATACTTAAAAATTAACAAGCAGATGAGGTGTATGTGTAAGCTAGATGATTAAAGAGGGTGTGGGTTGTATTCTACAAACCTTAAGGGAGGTTAGTGTAATTTACCCCAAAAATAAATCATCATGACAAAATAAAAAATAAAAAAGATTATTTCTAAGTGATAAGAGGTATTTATGCCACTTATTTGACTTCTAAACCTTGACTTTTTGCATGAGTTTCTGATGTGTTATTGAGGAAAATAATAGTGTTTCTTAACTTGTACCTCATTACACAATTTCATGGAATTAGTGACCACTGCACCATTTTTGGAATAATTAGGAAAGTGAACTTTGTTACAATTAAACCGTCTCCTCGAGTATGATTTTTTGTGTACAGGAGCATTGGATTGAGTGAAAAACATCAAAAGAATGATTGTGAACTCTCTGGAAGGAGCTATTGAAAGGAAGAAACGATGTAGGAACTCACCATTCGGGTGAATGCTGCAGTGCTTGACAGAAACAAGATTTGAACAGCTTTGGATTGCCCATTCTGTCGAGCGCTCGTGGATAACTTCTTATCAGTTTGCTGATCTATCTTTGGGCCTATTTTTGGCCTTCTTTTAGAAAAAAAACAAAAAAAATGTACAGAATGGATGGGAGGCAGAAGCTATAACCTAGTTTTAGTTTTAGTTTTGAACAACTCTTAATCTAAGGGGATCCTTGTGCAGGTAATTCTTCCCATTACAATTCTTCTCAATTTAATTTAGTTGTTATAATTTCTAAAAAACCTCTAAATCTCTTGAATCAATTAGAAAACGTCCTTGTGAGATGACCTAAATTACACAAAAAATGCAGTTAGGGAGCAATTCAGGTCATCTCACAAGGAAGTGTTTTAATTGATTAAGCACTATGTAACGCCCGAGGACGAAGTCGGGGAGCAATCGCTGGTGCAAAAGAAGGCACGGACAAGGAGCGGCTCCTGATAGACTTCCAAGAGCGGCTCCTGATAGACTTCCAAGCGGAGGGGTACATGAATGAACCGATTACACACCCAAATGAGAGGGATCCTGAGACTGTAGGTATGGGACTATACAGTTAAGGAGGGCTTAATTGAATTGATTTGTACTACCTATACCAATAAGATGCACCTTTTTTTCGGTAGCCCATCACTAAAGAACTCCACAGTTAAGCGTGCTTGACTTGTAGTAATTTTGGGATGGGTGACCTCCTGGAAAATTTTCCTAGGAAGCATGTGAGTGAGGACAAAGCACGTTGAAAAGACCCGTGTTGGTTTGTGGGGACAATCATTAATCCATAAAGCAGTAGGGGATGTTACACGTTGTAGTTCTAATAAACACTACAGTGCTCACCAAAATGGGCGATCCAAAACTGTTTAAATCTTGTATCTATCGATAGTGCTGTAACTTTACCCGAATGGTTAAGTCCTGCATCCTTTCTTCCTTTCAATCCAAGCCCAGAGAGTTCCCAATCCTTCTTTTGATGTTTTGCACTCAATCCAATGCTCTTGTATACAAAAACCATACTTGAGGAGACAGTTTAATTGTAATAAGGTTCACTTTCCTAATTATTCCAAAAATGGTGCAATAGCCACTAATACCATGAAATTATGCAATGAGGTGCAAGTTAAGAAACACTATTATTTTCCTCAATAACACATCAGAAACTCATGCAAAAAGCCAAGGTTTAAAGTCAAATAAGTGGCATAAATGCCTCTTATCAAACTCCCTCATACTTAAACAATTGCATGTCCTCATGCAAAGGCTTCAAATGGATGCAGCAAAGTGATTGGACTCCTAACTCTACTAACTCTAAAAGTGCATGATGCATGAAAAATAACAATACACCAATCCAAAGAATATAGAGATATAAGTAATGGGCTTTCACACCAATAATCAAAGAGGATCTCAACAAGTAAGACATGAGCAAGAACATAGCATACAAGGTAAAATCAACATACATGATGAATGAACCAAGTACAAAATTCCTCCCAAAGTTAGTGTTTGCCACTCATTCACTTAAGTATGTTGGGATACGATGTACATTCAAATCACCTCAAATGAAAATGCATTACTATAGGCTTATCAAGGGTCTCATTCTCTATTTGTCACACTCACATGCATACTGAATCAAGAAGACTTTCTTTTGGTTGTGATGAGGCTTAGGTGAAGGTAGGAGAATATAAAGGCTAGTGGAGCTAAACTTCTAGTCACAGGAAATCAAATGCATACACAAAGAGCACAAGTGCCTAAGGGTACACTTTATCCAACTTAACCATTCACAGGCCTTTAATTTGTAATATGACACACCGTCATCCAAACTTTTGTATATGCCAATTGCTGAATTTGTTTTTATACAAATTGTTCCTTCTCCACACTTAAATTGGGGCATGTCCTCATGCTCTTCCCCACACTTATGCTTAAGCATGTATAATAAATGCACAAATGCTCCCCTAAGCCAAAAAGGTTAGGAAAATTTCATTGTTTTTCACTTTTAGCTAAGGATGTGCTAAAACAAAAAAATGGGCAATAAGGCTCAAAGGGGATAAACAATGGTAACATGTAAAGGTTGGCTATATGGGTAAGTGGCTATAAACAAGAAAAATGCCTCAATCATATTCAGGCATGTACATGGAAATATATTTTCAAGCGAGACCCTAAGCAAGTTCTAGAATACAAATCCAAAGAAGGAAACACACTTGAACAAACAAGGATGGCACACAATAGTCCAATCTAGATGCTCAAAATCTCACAGGTAAAAGTGTATGTACTTAATTCAAACAACACAATGAATTCACCAAGCATACAATTCAAAGTAGTCAATGCCAAGCAAGTCAATAAAGTCCATGTAATGTAAACCTATTCATGTAACCTCTAAAAGGCCAAAGGGATGGTGTAAAATGCAAATAAAAATAAATATGATGCAAGACTCAAAACTAAAATGAAAAAAATAAAATGCAGAAAAATAAATGGGAAAAGTAAAGAAAGAAAAAAGAAAACCTCACAATGGGTTGTTTCCTACCTAGCATTTTATTTTAACATCCCTAAGTTAGACGGTCAGGACCCTCATGGAGGGTATGTGTAGCGTCAACCCAAAGATAGGTTAACTGAGCCTTAGATCTGTTAAGGCCTTATGGAGGTATATTAACCGATGCTCATCAATGGTGTACCAAACCATCTTGGAGTGTTCTTACTCAACTGCACCATTACGATGTACATGGTTGACCAAGAATGGTCCTTTTCATCTAGACTTCGGCCCTCCAGCTATCAGTTTTGCCCAGGGCCCATGTAACAAGATCCATTGCCCCTCACAAAGCTTCTTACCCAACATGGATTGGTCGTGGAGCACTTGGCAAACTGATGTCTACTACTTGGGTCGTGTACCTGTATCTGAAAGCTTGTAAAACTTTATCACAGTAGATTTATCATATCCCATGGGAGAAGGAAAAAATAGGAAAATCGGGTTGTTCGTCCTTACCAAGTAAAGTATCACTTGTATCTTCCACTAGGGAGTCAATGACATCAATGCCAAACACAAAGTGTTCCTCAAAGGGGAATTTCATGGCATCAGACAAATAAAATTAGGCTTTTAAGTCCCCATACTCCATGGATATTATACCAGCATAAACATCAATCTTAGTTCTAGCAGTTTTCAAAAATGGTCTATCCAATATTAATGTATGCCGGTTGGCATCAGTGTCATTCTCCATCTCAAGCACATAAAAATTAGTAGGAAATATTAAATCATTTACCTTTACTAGGACAGCTTCTAACACCTCTTCTGGCTTTGTGGTGCTGCGGTTGACAAACTAGATTGTCAACCCGGTGGGCTTGAGCTCCCTAAAGTGTAAGGACCTGTAGAGTGAGTTTGGAATAACATTAATGCTAGCCCTGAGATTAGCCATGGCTTGCTTGATTTGCGGGTTCCCAATGGTGTAGAGAACATGCCTAGATCCTTAAACTTGGGTGGCAGGTTACCTAGCTTGATGATGAAGGAAGTATTCACCTTCATAGTCACCTTTTCCTTCTCACTGCCCTGTAATCTCCTCTTGTTGGTGCACAAATCCTTAAGAAATTTGGCATATTTGGGGATTTTTCTGATCGCATCTAATAGAGGAATGTTGACCTCTGCTTTCCGAAAAGTTTCCAAGAGGTCTTTTTCCAACTCCAACTCATTGGACCTCTTAGGCCTTGTAACTCACTATGGGAAGGGCAATGGAATGGCTTTTTCTACCTTTTCTGCTGCTCGCTTCTGCTGGGGTGCTGGCTCATCTTGTTGTATCTCTGGCTTAACTGTCTCATCCTATTGACTCTCAACCATAACTTGCTCTGATGGACTAGCAACCTTAGGCAAATTATACCAGACTTCAAAGTAATAGCAGAAATATTCCCCTTGGGGTTGGAAACTATTTGAGAAGGAATATTGGATGTACTCTCCTATTGGGATTAGGAACTCTCTAGCCTTATAATTGTATTTTTCATTTCTTGCATGGCTTGTTCATATTTCCTCGGTGTTTTTATCATCATTTTTATCACCTCCTGCTATAGTGCATCTAAAGGGGCAGAAGGAGCAGGTAGTGCTAAAGGCTACTGAAAGGCAAGTAACTGTGGAGTAGGTGGTTGTTGATAGCTATGTAGGTTGTTTTACTACCTTTGCTGGGCTAGAACATACTTTTGATGCTGTTGTGATGAGTTATTCCAGCTCAGATTAGGGTGATCTCTCCAACTCGGGTTGTATGTGCCATTGTAGGGGTCATACTCCTGCTGGTTGTTTTGATTCTGACGTCTATCAAGGAATACATTGCCAACAGTAACTAAAGTAGAGTCCTCCTATAGCTGTGGACATACATCAGTAGTATGGATATTATAAGAACAAATACCATGAGCTGTCTGAGGTGGAAGAACCTGCCTCAACTGATTCAAGGCTATCTGTTTTAGAAACTTAATCATCTCATTTAGTTTCTGTTCCAACTTGTTATTATCCACTGGAGAAACCTCACTCACATACTAGCTCTTGACCCAAATTACTGAGAATTCTCTACCATGTTCTCAATTAAAGCTCTAGTTGCGGTAGGGGTCTTGTAAACTAACGCACCCCTACTTGCAGCATCAATCATGCTCCTCTCCATGGATAGCAATCCCTCATAAAATACTGAATAAGTAACAGCTCTGGGATTTGATGCTGGGGATTGCTGGCACATAATCTCTTGAATCTCTCCCAGTACTCATAGAAAGACTCACCTTGCAATTGCCTAATGCCACAAATATCTTTTCTGATGGCAGCTGCTCTGGAGGCTGGGAAGAATTTCTCCAAAAATATGCACTTCATGCTAGCCCAGCTGTCAACTGTTCCATAAGGGATGTAGAAGAACCAGTCATTGGCAGCTCCTTTAAAGTAAAATGGGAAGACCCTTAGCTTGATTTGATCCTCTGTTGCCCCCTAAGGGTTAATCGTCATACAAATCACATGAAACTGTTGGAGGTGTTTGTGTGGGTCTTCCCCAGATAACCCATGAAACTTGGGCAAGTGGTGCAAGAGTCCCGATTTGAGCTCAAAGTCACCCCCTTAGTTGGGGTAAATGATCCACAAAGGTTAGTGGTTCAGGCCTTGGGCAGCGAGCTCCTTCAAAGTTCTATTATTGTGAGTTTTTTGAAAATATAAAATCAAAGAAATTTGATATTATATTTGCCTCGAAGTGAAAAGAATTATGCATATGTCTTGTTTTATCTTATATGGAAATCGGGTTAAACTAATTTGTGTGATGTTTGGAAATTGGAAAAACACAAATCGAGTTGAATCAATTTGTTACCTGCTGGATTACTGTTCAATCAAATCGATTTCAACTGATTTTTAATAAGGTGTGTCAGAGCTTGAGGATAATCGGTTTAAACTGATTCTGCACTTCATCCAAATCCATCTGACGTGATTTGCAGAGATTGTCAGCGCATAGTAGACAATCAGTTCAAACCGATTTCAGCACCAAGTTTTCTTATAAATTTAGATTGGTTGAAGCCGAAACTATTCACATTTGAAGGGGTTCTCTTCGGGTGTTTAGACAAATTTGGCTCCTATTGTGATATTTGGTGAGAGTGAAATTAGTGAAATAAAAGATGGATGTTGAAAATATTTATCGCTTAAATACAGTTGACCACATTGTAGGAAGATTAGCACACCGGGTTTGTAGATTATTTTAAATAGTTTATTATGTCAAGAATGTAATTTATTTAGATTAAATTTTTTAATATATTAATTGCTCAGTAAGCTTAGCAACTCTAAAATATTGTAATATGTTTGAGTAAAATCTGAACATAGTTTAATATGTGGTCAAATATTTAGTGTAATTTTTCGGTATAGATAAGTAGTTAGTGAATATATTACACTTTGCCTTGTAGTATAGGAGAATTTAATATATTAGTATTTAGGTGGTTAAGATCATAAGACTTAGTGAAATTTAGGGCTTGTTTGGAATTGTTTTAATGTTTTAGTTTTTCAAAACAATTTTTAAAAGTAAGTTTTATATTCAACTTTTAAAAATAAAGAAACAAGAAATCTGTTTCTTTGATTAAAAAGTTGTTAAATGTTAAAAAATAAATATATTGTTTGGATAATGATTTTTAAATAAAAAGGGTTTAAAAGTAGTCTAACACAGAACTTGATTGCGAATTGGTTTATAAAACAATATAAATAGATATAAAATAAATGCATTGAAGTAAGTGATATAAATAACTTAACATAACTAGATCGATTCATAGTATTAGATTGAGTAGTACTTAATTTGTTAAATTTGAACCAACAAATAAAATACTTAAAGAATTGTTATTCATTCCACCAAAGTATTGATGACAAGTGCTTTAAAGAATATATTTAAAATGTTATTGTTTGGTTGGTTTAGATTATAGGAATTTATGGAATTTATTTGTATAGAATAAATATTATGAGATTTATAATTTAAATTTAATTAGTTTTATGTAATATGAATATTATTAATTATTCACATTGGCAATATCTTTTTTTTTTCTTTGCAGCCTACGAGAATTATAAAAAGTAGGCGTTATAATAAGATGGTGGAGCCACATCCTTTGATGGATCTATATCTGAGGCAAGCAGGGTTTTGGTATGTTGCACAGTTGGCTTCCATTTGTGATTATGATAGACCACTTATTAGTGCACTTGTTGAGCGATAGAGGCCTAAGTCATACACTTTTCACCTACCCTAAGGAGAGTGTACCATCACACTTCAAAATGTTGCATTCCAGGTAGGGTTGCGTGTTGATGGACAAGCTGTGAATGGCTACATTGGTGCGTGGGAGAAATTTTATGGGGACTGCAATTTATGGACACTATGTCAGGGTTGCTTGGTGTTGTCCCACCACAGAAGTACATCTTGGGATCTACTGTGAACCTACCTTGGTTCACATTAACATTCCGCAATTTGAGAGATGATGCTGATGAGGCTACAATTATCCGGTACACTCGGGCATATATTATGGTTCTACTTGGTGGGTTCCTATTCCCGGATAAGTTATGGTTCAGGGGTCAATTGAAGTGGCTCCCACTCTTGGAGAACCTTGCAGAGACAGGGCAATATAGCTGGGGGGCAGCAGTTCTTGCAGGACTTAACCACTCTTTATGTCGTGGTGTTAAATACAATGTCACTAAGATTGGATGGTGTTTGGCACTACTGCAGTCTTGGGCATGGTACAGAATGCCCGAGTTATATACCAGACATGAGCATCCGATTTGCTTTCCACTAACTCTGTGGTACATTTATTTGATTATATATTTTTTTTGTCTTTTTTTCCATGTACACCGGCAATACTTTTTTTCTTTGTAGGTGAAGGGGTTTTACTTGTACAACTAACACAGATACGCGGGGACAATTGAGGTATAGGGATCAGATTGATGCAATTGGTATTAATAGGGCAAGTTGCATTCCACCAGGTTGTTAAGGTGTTCGTTCAATGGTTTTTATACTACAAATTGTAATATATTATTCTTTATTATTGCAATTTTGGTGGACTCCATATAGTCTTGATGATGTTAGGGCTAAGACACCTGTATTTATTTATGAGGAGGCTGCTATTTAAGCATCAGTTATGGCTTTCATACATTTTCCTATGATTGAGTGGCACCAGGCTGATCGGGTTGTTCGTCAGTTTGGTGGGGGACAGCATATACTTAGCGCCCTGTTAAACATTGATCGGTTGTACACGAAGGATAGGTGAGGGGATCTAGACGCATTGTGGCCCTAGTATCACGCGCATGCCTGCTGCATGGGATGGACATCGGGACCGACAAGTTTATTACCCGCTGGCCCATGATGATCGACTATCAGTTGAGTACTTCGAGTGGTACTCGTTTGTGGCAATTAGGTTTTTGTCAGCTTGCGGACCGCCTGATGACCCAGACTTACAAAGCCGCCAGAAGGCGTAGCAGTGCAGGCGCAACCAGCACCGGACATCCTATAGCCACCAGATGTCCAGGTCAACGCGGTAGAGCTCGGTGAGTGCAATTAGGTACACGTACTACACAGCCACAGTGCGCTTCAGACCTAGATGATCTTGATAAGGGAGATACAGATGAATATGATCATCATCAAGCAGACGACACACAGCCTCTGCCCGAGCCTAGACACTAGGTACATACAGGCTTAAGCCACTAGACTCAGCCAGGCCACAGCCGCCAGGTCCCAGCAGGCAACAGTATATAGACTCAGCAAGTATCGACTTGCCAGACTCAGCCACAATGCAGGTGCCAGTCTTAGACAGGCCACAGCCACTATAGTCAGCCAAAGGCCAGTTGCCTGAGTTAGCTAGATCGCAGCCACCATCCTCAAGGTTTTCAGGTATACCAGCCATTATCGATGTACCCAGTGACTAGCCAGCCATTTATAGGAGGTCTGGCCCAACAGTTTATGGGATGTTTGGCTCAGCAGTTTATGGAGGGTTTGGGTCAGCAGTTCATGGCAGGGGCCGGCGACTAGTTCATTGGAGGCCCTACATAGCAGTTCATGGGCGGCCCTAGTCTCGACCCCATTCAACAGTTTGTCGGAGGCTCCAACCAACAGCTCATGGGAGGCCCCTATTTTGACCCCTCACAGCAGTTCATGGCTGGCCCCAGCCATCAGTACATGACTAGCTTTTATTTGGATCCCACGTAACAGTTCATGGCCGGTCCTTCATACCAATTCATTTCTAACCTATTGACTCAGGGTAGCCCCACACAGCAATTTCTTATGGGTTGTCCCAGAGTGACGTAGCTCAGTGGCTATCATTTAGCCCCATCAACATCACATATTGTCAGGTGATGCTCCACCTTGATTTGGATGAGGTATATTACCCATCGATGGAGCAGGATCAAGAGCCGATTAAGGGTTAGGAGAACGATCAAGGGCAGGACCAGCGATAGGATCAAGATTAGAAGCCAGATCAGGAGCTAGATCAAGCGCAAGAGTAGGATCAAGATCAGGACCCGGTCTAGGAGCATGCTGAGGGAGAGGAACAACGTAGACTTGCACGACAGATTATACGTAGGCATTGTCATTCAAGGAGTGGTGGGGTGTCGCCTACCGCAACAAATTTAAAATACTTTTTGTTACCGAAATGCACCAAAAATATAGTAAGGGCGCAATCCGGGACGTCTCACATGGAACCAATGTAATTGATTCTAACAAAATTGGGGTTTTCAAGATTATTAGCAGCTAATTAAATCAAGAAGAAATTATAATGAGAGAAATAACCTACACAAAGGTTTCTTTTGGATTAAAATTGTTTAGTTATTGATTCAAAGGATAAAATTATGGTGGTGGTTACTTCCATTGAAATGTTAACACACAAAAATGGTATAATTCTACTTAACAGTTAAACAATCGCATTCCCGCTAAGAATTTGACTAACATACGAATAAGTAATTCACTATCGTGAGCCTATGATCCTATGCTAGCTTGATTAACAATTATAGCAACCTAATTTCCAACGAAATTAATCCCAATCCTTCTCCTAATGGATAAACATCACATAAAAGAAACAACTTTAACAAACACAAATTGCAATGATCCACACAACCAATGATTAAAAGAATTGACAAGGGAAAGGGGAAACTAACCACAAATAGCAATAAAAGTTCGAGAACCTCGTGAAATATTTCGATCCTCAGTCACCCCTGTACACAGTAAGAAAACTACTCCTCCATAGGCAGAATGTTACAACTTTAGTCTGATGAAAGCGGTAAATTATAATCCAGATTTCTGATAAAAAATTGACTAAGAACCCTAGCCTAGAGAGAGAAGAGAGAGAGAGTTCTAGTCAAAGAGAGAAGTTCAAAAGCCTAAAACCTAAGTTGGTGAATCCAATCGCCCTTTTTCTCCCCCTTCTTCTTAAAATAAAACCAAGTTAAAAACAAATGACATTGCACCGCTAAAGGAAAATGCTTGCCACGCGGAGAAACCGCCCCAGTTATGACCGCTATAGCGGTCCTACTTTTCACGCCAAAGCCACAGCAAAAGTCATTCGTTGGAGACCCTTATAGTGGTCCTCCCTTGATCCTCAATCTGCCACACCAAGAACCCTCTCTGATAACCGCTATAGCGGTTGGAGACCACTACAGCGGTTGGATACCACTATAGTGGTCCTTCTTCATGTTGTCCGTGGTATTTACTCTATTTGGCAAAGCTCCTGAGTCCTTTTTCTTCTTCCTGTGACTCAAGAATGCTTATACAAAAGAGGCTAAAAGCACAAGCAGTTCCTAAGAATAATTATTCACCACTAAATGGTGTTAAAAGCTATGAAAATACTCAATAAAATAAAATGAAGATAAAGTCTAACTTCACCAATTAAATACCATTTAAGAACAATTCAAATGCAAAATATTTAAAGTTAGGATATAAAATGGGTGCACAAATGCAACCCATCAAATCTCCCCACACTTAAACAATTGCATGTCTTCATGCATGGAACTAATATGCAAACAAAAATGAGAATGCAGGATGCTACTAAGCCTAATGATGCAAGATGAATGACACACATGATATGCCAGAAACTAACCAAAGAAGGGGGATAGCTAGATATGGTTAAACAAGAGCCAATACACAACAAAGACGCTAGAATTCGGTGGCACTCACCGGGTCAATCAAGATAGCCAATGGCAATAATGAGCAAAACAAGTATGACTGAGTTAACCTCACAAGAAAGATATGTATCACTCTCAACTCGAACTCATAAATCTTATAGCACACTCTAGCACTTAACCAGGAACTTCTTCTATAAGCTTGCCTTTTTTCTAAGTCACCGCTGGTCAATCACATGTCTGGGTATATTGCAAGAGGTCTTCTCAAGGTTGGCTAGGATTAAGATAGGTGGGATAGATTGGAGGGATGGGTTAAACTTAGTTCTTGCAATAGCAAGGTGCAACATAAGAACTCTTATGAGAGAAACCAAAGCCTCTAATTGCTCTTCCTGCCCCTTTTGCTTTGATACCTTTTCTTGATTCGAACCCCTTAATTACTCGAAAAGGTGGATTGATGAAACTCAACTTTTCCATTATTATTTTTTATTATTTTTTATTTGGATTTTGAAGAAATTTCCACCAATCCACAACTTTTTCTTTCAATGGCCTATAGTACTTTTCTTTCACCTCCGGCAATAGTTTCCCTTTACTTAGGTTATTACACATACCAGTTTCCACTAAGCTCTTACAAGTTCTAAGTTAGGTGTTGTTCTTTATTTTCCACTTAGGCTTGAATTGTGCTAAACAATAAAAATGGGAGAATAAACTCAAAGGGGGCTAGCCAATGGATCAATGCATGCGTGATAGGCTTGTAGCTAAGTGGGTGAAAAGAAGGAATGCCTCAATCATCAACATACCAAACAATGCAAAGACAATGCTTAAACCAATAATTGGGTAAGTTCTAGAATCTATTCCAAGAGAGTGCACACACATAAACAAATATAGTGATTAAGCAAAAAAAATCACATTTATGTCCAAGAGCTCACAGTAAATAATTAACCAGCTAAACAAGTTAAGTTCCATTACATTGATCAAGTGACCATCAGATTAACCAGTGCACCATGGAAGACAAAATAGAAAATAATCATAAGGTATAAGCAGTGTTCAACCATAAACTAATCAACTCCCATTGTTTTTTTTTTAATGCAAAATGATATGCAACTACAACTACCATGTAATGCAAGACATAAAGCTAAAAACAAAATAAAAAGTACAAGGAAAAAGAAAATGAAAACACATGTGTAAAAGGTAAGAAAAATAAACCAAAAGTCCCAAGGATAACCCTCCCCACACTTACAATGGGCACTGCCCTCAATGCCGTGGCGATTGCAATCAATCACAATGGTGGGCAGGCAGCTTAGTAATCCTCGTCCTCAGAATCTTCATCCTTTGAAACCTCAATATTAGGATCATCCTCTCTAGAATCTGAGTCAGGATCATCCCGTGGCGTAGAGAGCCGAATAGGTAGTGTGGGATGAGTTGGGGGTGGCGGCTGCTCAGGTTCAGCTGAGGGGTCAATGCCATGCATCCTCAGAACTTGCCTCATAATCCGTGCCTCGGCGGCCTGAATAGACTCAGTCATGTGAGCCTTAAGCTCTATTTGTAAGGAGTCAATGCAGTCAGGAACAACCTGCATGGGGTGGGAGGACCTGGCCCCAATCTCTCATCTTTGTGACTACTTCTTTGCCTTAGAGTCCTTGGGGAGCAAGTTTTTAACCACAACGGGATTGCCCGGCTCTACCAGGACATCATAAGGTAAGGTGGGGATGGCAGCGGAGACAACCATCCTGGTAACCAAGAAAGTTTATGGGAGGCCATTGCAGGCCTTATCATGGTAAACCTGCTCTATGTGTCGCTGAATCAGGCGAGGTAGATAAACTCTCTTTCCTTCAACCAAGCAATAAATGGGGCAAACCTGGTCCAGGGTAAGGTTGGTGATGTGGGAGTAAGGAAGGACCTGAGAGAACACCAACTTCATCCATGGATGGGCCTCAGAGTTCAGCAGTAAGCTCTTCAAGTGAGTGGGAAGGAACTGTGCATTGCGAATCCACTTCATGCCTGGATACATGATCCTGTCCTTGATCACTAGTTAGCATAAAACTCCTGTACCAAAGAAGCATTAATAGGTGCGGGGATGTCCAAAAAGAATCTCCAACCCTGTGCCTCAATATCATGGAGGACCCTCTTAGTATAGGCCTCCACCCCACTGAAATCAAATGGTGCTTCCACCAAAAGTGGGCAGTGCCGGATAATCTTCAGATATTGTTGCTCCGTCTAGTAATCAGCAAACTGGAAAGTGTCCTGTGCAGGGATGTGGCTATTATTTTCAGTGACATTGCCCTAAACCTGGGGACATTTCGCCTTTCCCTTGTCCACTTTGGGAGCCATCCCTGAAAAGGACAGAAAATGTGCATGAATCCAAAACCAAGGATGATCAAAACAAATAAGAATAGAGCACAAGGAAGAAGACTTGAGAACTCAACAAAACAACATCATGGGATGTTGGTAAGTGTTGGGGTGAGTAAAATCTCAACTAAAGGAGATCAAAAGTAGTGAGAAATCAAAACAAATGAAATGGATCAATTAACAGAATGTGATTTCCCAATGTGAATGAACAACCAAAAACAGAAAGTGGTTTAGGCGTTTCCATAAACACTTGGTATGTAAAACTTAAACATAGCCTAAAAACACCAACCACAAGTAGAAATTCCCCAAAATTTTTAAAACCAATCAGTAGGCTAGTAGAGGAAAGAAGGCAAGAGATCAAACCTAGCACAATTTGCAAAACAAATGAAGTGGAGGGGGGAAATATTGGCGCAGTTGGAAAGGCTAAAGAATGGGGGGACCACGCAAGAGAGAAAAGGGAAGAATGGAAGTGCGTGGTCACCCTGGCCCCTTTTGAACCAATTTGCGCAACCTACCAACCGCTATAGTGGTTAGGAACCACTATAGCGATCCTGTGATGTCCCCCCTTTAAGTGAAACGCAGCGTTTCACTTAGGGCATCCAGAAATTTTATTTTATTTTTTTTTACTTACCCGACCGCTATAGCGGAATATAACTGCTATAGCGGTCCTTTGAGCGCTGCGTTCGTGGAGTTGAGGTCTGGACCACTATAGCAGTATGGAACCGCTATAGTGGTAACTAGAGAGTGAAAATTGCTGCAGCTTCTCTGACCTTGGCGCTGAGTCTGATAATCTGCATTATTATGTAGCAAAATTGCTGCATCAAATATAGACTAGTTTCTTAAACCTTATAAATCTACACACCCCACAAACTCCTCAGAAAGTAAGAATAAAAGAAATGGACAAAGTAAAATGAAATAAAATAAATAAACAAAATAAAATAAAATAATGATAATAAAATAGAAGAAATAAATGGTGAGCTGTCTCCTATAAAGCATTTTGCTTTAAACTTCCTAAGTTGGACGTTGAAGACCCTTAACTCGGGTAAATGGCTTGTCCCAGCTTGACTTCCACTTCACCCCTATGATTCACAGTAGTTTCATGGTACAACGTCAGTCGGTGTCCATTGACTTTAAAAGTTGCTCAAGACTGGGGGTCCTCAATCTCTACAGCAATAATGGGATGTACTTTTGTGACCTTGAAAGGTCCATCCTACTAAGACCTCAACTTCCCAGGCATTAGTTCAACCGGGAGTTGTAGAAGAGCACCAGTTACCCTTCATGGAACTCTTTTCTCAGGGTATTCCGATCATGAAACACTTTGGTTCTCTCCTTGTACAAGCAAGAGTTCTCATAAGCCTCAAACCTTAACTCCTCCAACTCTTGTAGCTGCAACTTCCGGGCCTTCCCAGCCCTTTCCAAATCCATGTTGCACTGCTTGACAGCCTAATAAGCCCGATGCATCATCTCCACTGATAAGTGAGATGCCTTTCCAAACACAAGCCTAGAGGGGCTTATTCTAATGCGTGTTTTGTAGGTCGTGCGGTAAGCCCACAAAGCATCATCCAACCTTATACTCCAGTCCTTCCTGTTGGGGCTTCACAGTTTTTTCCAGGATCTTCTTCATTTCCCGGTTAGACATTTCAGCTTGCCCATTTATTTGAGGGTGGTAAGGAGTGGATACCTTATGAACAACCCTGTATCTACGAAGTAGATCTTCCATGCTCTGGTTACAAAAATAGGTTCCCTGGTCACTGACAATGGCCCTAGGCATGCCAAACTTGCAGAAAATATGGGAATGGACAAAAGAGACAACTACAGCAGAATCATTCGTGCAGATGGAAATGGCTTCTACCCACTTGGACACATAATCCATAGTCAACAAGATATAAACACGGCCAAAA